>OU612082.1:0-10000000 GCA_914767735.1 Anoplius nigerrimus
ACCCAAGACAAATAAAATAGTAAAATAACCATTCGATAGATTATGGAAAAATACTCATTTTTGGCATGCTTCAACCATATACACCGACTAGGACGGTAGTGGGAGGAATTGAAAAAAACAGTAATTTCCCCTTGTTTTTTCGAAAATGAGGAGGTGAAAAAATTTGGAAAAAATCAAGCGTGTGTCCAGATACGAAGTACATACTCTTGATTTTTTTCAGCTTTTAAAACTCAAACTCCGGTAATTGAAATATAAAAATAAGAAAAAAATTGGAAAATTTGCAATTTTGTATTAATGGACTTCTGGATGCATAACGAAAAGAAAACCCTGTAGGACTGTAGTGATATGCCGTAGCCCTGTTTTTTTCCGATTTTTAAAAGGGGCGGGTGTTTGTAAAGAAAAAAGTAAAAACCTGTTACATTAGATTTTCGATATGAGTCTGATTTGAGCTACACGATATCTGTCCACTAATGGCCCCTTCCACAAAAGGGGGTCGCCGTCAGCTGCCGTCAGCCGAGCAGAGCGCGGTTGCTTGTTTCGCAGCGGCATATTTTGATGCTGACAATTGACAGTAAGAGTCTGTCGGTGAGATACTAACCCTAGTAAAGTAATGAAAAATTGTTAATTGCAATTTTTCGTTAAAAAGAAGTTTACTGGTATATTGGAGACATTTTTCCTATTAAAATGAGACTAAACACTATATGATTCGACACACGATTCACACGCAGTAGTTTATGTCTGAACGCCAAGTGCCATAAAAAGCCCGTCCTGCGTAACATTGTATTCGATTAATAAATATAGTCCGATTTATGTCGTGTTTGATCTCATTTTAATCAGAAAATTATAAATAGTACGTTGGAAACGTTTTCATGTTTTCATGTATCAAAAATGAATGTCAGAAATGTTTAAACATAAAGATTTGATACACTGATCTATAATTCGCTGACGTTGCCGTGACTCACGCCATATCGCTTTCTTTTGTCCGTCGTCGGCATCTCTTTTCAGCAAACTACAAAGTAAGTTCCGAGTTACGAAAACATAGTCTCCGATTCTGAAAATGTCCGGTTTCGAGTCCCAGAGAGAAGCTCGTGGAGGGACAGAAACAAGGGAAGATCAGAACAGAAAACGCGAGCGCGATCTTCGATCTGCGATTCCCGAAACGCGGGGAGGCAGGTGGCAACAGCATGACGCCAATTGTTGCATGCCGTATTTTCCGTACAACATGTTCAATTGTGGTACCGTTTCTTTTTTCGCAAAATATATTTCTCTTCTTTGCAACAACGGGTGTTGCTTCAGATGACGACAACAAAACGTTGCCATCGCTGCCGATTGCTTGCTGCCGAGTGCCGCCAAAGTAAATACAGTGAATTCTGTCATTTTGCCCTAGGTCGGGTACATCAGGTCGGATTCGAAGTCAGGTGGTCGTAGAATCCAAACACGCACTCACAGTGCGTAATTCACTTTGTATTTTGCCGATAGAAAGTGCCGACGACGAAAAAAAGAAAGCGATAACACCTGAACCACGGCGACCTTAGCGTACTAAAGATCAGTGTATCAAACGCTTATGTTTAAACGTTCTCTGTATTATTTTTTTCTCCACAAAAACGTTTCCAATATATTGTTAATAATTTCCTGATCAAAATGAGATCAAACACGACATAAATCGGATTACATTTACTGGTATTGATTAAGGCATTTAATACAATTGTTGCATAAAATAATTACAAAACTAAAACGTTCAATAAAGCTCACAAAATATTTGTATATTTATCTGAATGATGTCCAGAGGTAACCTTTATTAATCGAATTTATAATAGTAATGTTACACAGGGCTGTCACATAACGACACCCGGCCAAGATCACTCTTCACAGCATTCGGCCGGTGGGCCATCCGAAGAGTGTTGGCTGGATATACATATTATCTGGTAATCGAATTCAGCCTTGCCGCGCGAGACATTGCTTGTTTAACAGTTGAATGTTGGGCAATAGTCGCACTTACAATTAGCGAACTTCGTTTATAGGAAACATATACATATTGAATGGACAATGTAAGCCAGAATGTAAAAAGTAACGATTTTGCAAAAGATAAAGTGTAACGGGCGTTGTTGGACAGGGTAAACATTTAAAAATTGCGCTGTTTTAAATATCATCGAATGAGGCGATTTACGGTCAATATCTAAGATATAGATTGGACCCAATTGGCGTCTTTGACCCCGAACGCGTTATAAAATAGCATACAGTACAGGAATTGGAAACTGTAGGTTTTCCACTGACGGACTCGATAGGAACATATATAAACTGTATTATACAATTACAGAATGTGCCGATTAATTTTGGTGGAAATATTAAGGAAAATTTGAATGTCATTGAAAAAATAAAGAAATATTGGATTGTCAGAGTTATCAATGAAAGTAAGGATTGGCCAGAAGGTTGCCAGAATATTGTTGGAAGAAGATTATTTCTTACCAATACACAACAACAATTAATAAGAGAAAATATGAAAAACAATTGTGGTTTTTTATTATGACACGAACTACAACTACGTATGTTTGAGTTTTGTAAGAATTATAGTATCAATAGACTCTACATATTTTTCGTGCATAAAATTCATATGGGTTTTGCATATTTTACATCCTCGGTTTGTATAGAACTTGTAACATTTTCAATTTTGACAAATGTCAAATTTTCACTTTCAACAATCAATAAATGTTTGTACTGGGCGAAAAATATTTTTGATGCGTCCCTGATCGGTTTTTTAGTTCATATTCCCACATAGAGTGTCGTTGCCTCACAATTTTGCGTTCAACCGGTAACGTTGGACGTGACACCAAAATGGTATGGGGGCTCTAGAGCCCCCCGAGCGTGTGACAAAATTTTGCCCAGCATGCAATGTCTATCCCTATCTCGTCTGTGATGGGACTTTGTGTCGCACGAAAATTGAGCCGTACTGGGACGCCCTCTCGGCGTATAGAGCGGCCGAATCAGGAAACTCAAGGCAACGCAACGAACTCACTGATTCCAGTTTTTACACCAAGTTACGAAGAATTGCGAAGAACCACTGCCGTGACGATCGTGGTGGGGGAAAGTTCAGATGCGTGCTGTCAGTCAGCGAGTCGTCTACTACAATGTATCGAACGGAGTCAAAGAATGAGCTATGGCTCTGACTCTTCTCCGGCACGATCGTATGCGTGTTTCCTTTGACATAAGCCAGCGGTATAATGCTTTTTCGTTCCTAACCTATCCGATAATCTGATAAAGTATTTTATTCGAAGGGTGTAGTTGGATGATGGGGTCAAAAGTGTTCCCAAAACAATTATAAATCGAAAACGTCATTTGATAGCTCATTAAAAAATACCCATTTTCATCACGTTTTAACTTTCAATCTAGAAGGGCAAGGGGCAGTAGGTTGTAAATTAAAAACTTTCGTTTTTGCTCATTTCTAAAAAAGGGATGTCCGTTAAAAAATCAAGAATTCTGGCCGATTCTGGCGTGTTAAAATTAATTTGTAGAACGAATTTTCATGCATCCTTTATAAGATAAGTATATTATGCAATATTCAATGCTATGAGATGGGGTACAATATAAACAAATATAGATGCTAAGAAAACTGCCTAAAACAAGGAGAATATGTAGTAATGGCGCTTGTTATATCCTAAAATATTTGTAGTTCCGCTAATATTATCGGTTGCACAACGGCATAACGTCTTTTTTCTCAGTACTGCTCTCTTTATTATTTTTTCCTTTAGTTTATTATTATTATTTTGTCGTTTCTTTCTTTTTCTTCTTTTTGTGTGCAGCATAATCTCTCTGTATTTTATCCTTTATTTTTCTTTTTCCTAGATATAAGTTAACATAATATTTAGGTTTAGTTATATTCAATTAGAAATTAAAGCCAGCTTCTTTTTTTGACCCATGTTCTGTAGCCCCCCGCATAAAACGAATGCGGTGCATGCGCCGAATTATATTTCATGTAATGTTCAAGCGCATTTAATGTTAACCGGACCGATTCAAACCTTCCCACTGCTGCGTTCCGGGAACACGTACCCACTTACATTTACACTTTCGGTATCTGCGCACGAATTCAATACTCTCAAGATCACTAGACATAGGGACACCCCTCCGCCATGCGATTGTCGTATTCTTGACGATTGTCATATTTTCGACGTATTCTCTACGTGCATTTTTATGTTTTTCTTCTTACAATGTATTTGTACAAGAAAAACATTAATATATATGCGAAATGTCTATTAGTAAATGTACTTGGCCGGCTTCAGGATCCAATGGTTACGATTCAGAACTCCTCACCTGAGTGGTGAAATTTTTCCGATCCTGCATAAATTGTTATTAACATTTATTAGTTGCCAAGTTTTAAGAGTTCGCGGAGGCGATACAGTGGAGGCCCGATGAATTTTTCCTGAGATCTCCCAGATAAATTTTGACGCTTAAACCCCACCACTAGGCGGGATTCCCCCTCGCATTCGGCAACTGTCACGCCTGATATCGCAGCGTAATTCCTTTGAATACTAACGTAACGTGGTGAAAAGTTGATAATTTTATAAGTAATGTAAGGTGATTTTCGAGAAAACAACTACTATTCGGTTTAACTCTGATTTTCCTTGCATCTGCTCTGCTCTACTACTCAAAATGCTATATCCCTTGTCCGTCCGTGTCCGTCCGGTGCCGTCCGGAAAGAAACGCGCTTCGCGCCTCCCCTCGTGCAAATTCTGCTCGGTGACGTCAGCGGCCGCCAGCTCTAGCGTCCATTGACATGCGCCGGCTTGCGTTTGTTACAGCAACGACTATGTACATATGTACGAACGTGTAATATGTAAACGTTTTAATAAGTACAAATATAAACCGAGTTGTACTGTGTTTGGTCTCATTTTACTCGGAATAATATTACTAATATGTTTTGTCTTCAGTCCGTCTTTTTTCCTTATCTGCCGTTTCTACTTCTGATCATCCGTATCGGCAAAAAGCAAACGAACGAATTCGACTACAGTAGATTTTCTATATGTATGAGTCCGATTTGAGCTACACGATATCTGTCCCCGGATGCCCCTTTCACAAACAGGGGTCGTCGTCGGCCGAGCGGTTCCCCGTCGCTTGTATCGCAGTGGCATTTTTTTGATGCTGACAATTGAACAGCGACGCGGTCTATCGGTGAGACACTAACCCTAGTTAAGAAATCAAAAATTGTTAATTGCAATTTTTCGGTAAAAAGAAGTTTACTGGTATATTGGAGACGTTTTTCTAATAAAAATAAGACCAAATACGAAATGGTTACGACACTTGGGTTTCGCTATTCTGGCTTGTCAAACACACTGTCGCCTAAACGTCGCGAGATCAATGTGGTGTGAAGAAGGAACTTCTATTCGATGTGAATCAAGTACCTGGCGGATGAATCGACGACGCTTACCGTGGAGCTGGATGAGAAACAAAGTTTTCTTGAGTGGAATGAATGTCCCCTATTCGTTATAAGCCCATTTGGCGGCATTTTTTTTGCGTCTCTTACCGTGTAGGGACACCATTGGCAGGTGCCTCCTCACAAACTCACACAGGGATCCTGCTACAGTTTAGACGGCTTTAAACTCCTCATACGCAAATAAAGTGGCAAGCAATTTTATATGTAAATAGGAGTTTTAATTAGTAACAAAATATAACCCGATTGGTTTCGTGTTTGGTCTCATTTTACTTGGCAAAATATTAGCAATACGGTACTGACATTTTTATTCATAAAAATTCAAAGTTGTAAAAATTTCTTCGCTGCACTAGTGTTGCCTCATCGTCATGTGGAATTCAATCATTCAACAATGGCTTCACCTTCACTCCCTCTTTCTATGTCAACTGTCCCTACGTTTGGCGGTGTCGGCAAATTACAAAGAGACGGGCGCGTGGCCCAGCGTGGCCGGCAACGTGGCGCAGAGACGACATTCGTGTCAAATCACCGGATGTACGAGCAACGGAGAAACTTTAGAATTGTAAACATAGAAATAAAGAAGTTTTGCGTACAGACAGGGTCGTTTCGTTTCTCATGTTCCGATCATTTGTATGAAATGGAATACAATAATCAATGTAAGAGAGCAAGTGTATTGGAAGGCATTTACTTCTTTAATTAACAAGTACTTTTTGTAACATTTTCAACCTCGTCGGTGCTGCTAGCACTTAAAATTATCACGATACAAAAATTGGGAGTGATGGGATTCGATAAAGTATAAAAGTTCGTTCTACAAATTAGTTTAACACGCCAGTAAACGACTAGAAAGGATGATCTTGACTTTTTCACTGACACCCCCTTTTTTAAAAATGAGCAAAAAGGGAAGTTTTCAATTTACACTTCACTGCCCATCGCCCTTGCAGATTCAACGTTAACACATGATGAAAATGGGAATTTTTTAATGAGCTTTCGAATGACGTTTTTGGTTTATAATTGTTTTGGGATCGCTTTTGAGCCCCATCATCACCCTTCGAATAAGATACTTTATCAGATTATCGGTTAGGTTAGGGACAAAAAAGCATTTTAATACCGCTGGCTTATACCAAAGGAAACACTTGTATGCAATCGTGTCGGAGAGGAGTCGGAGCCGTAGCTTATTTCTTGTCTCCGTTCGGTACGTAGTAGACAGTAGTAGACGACTCGCTGACTGAGAGCACGTATACATACATCTCAATGTACATCTTTTCCCCACCACGCCCGTCACGACAGTGGTTCTTAGGAATTCCTCGTCGGTGCTTGGTGTTACCTACAAAGTTAGAACCTCGGAATTCTTCCGTGCCGACAGAGCATTTGGGCCCCTTTGAGCCCCCTTGCGTGCCCGAAATTTTACCCAGGGCTAGCGGTCTTTAAGTATATCTCGTCGGTGGATGATATGTCTATCCTATACTTCGTCAATGGACGTACGTATGATGTTTTACCACAGACGAGATAGGGATAGACACTGCATGCTGGGCAAAATTTTGTCACACGCTCGGGGGGCTCTAGAGCACCGACGAGATATACTTAAAGACCGCTAGCACCGATGAGATATACTTAAAGACCGCTAGCACCGACGAGATATACTTAAAGACCGCTAGCCCTGGGTAAAATTTCGGGCACGCAAGGGGGCTCAAAGGGGCCCAAATGCTCTGTCGGCACGGAAGAATTCCGAGGTTCTAACTTTGTAGGTAACACCACAGACGAGATAGGGATAGACATTGCATGCACCGACGAGATATACTTAAACACAGACGAGACACAGACGAGATAGGGATAGACATTGCATGCTGGGCAAAATTTTGTCACACGCTCGGGGGGCTCTAGAGCCCCCATACCATTTTGGTGTCACGTCCAACGTTACCGGTTGAACGCAAAATTGTGAGGCAACGACACTCTACACCGACGAGATATACTTAAAGACCGCTCACCCTGGGTAAAATTTCGGGCACGCAAGGGGGCTCAAAGGGGCCCAAATGCTCTGTCGGCACGAAAGAATTCCAAGGTTCTAACTTTGTAGGTAACACCACGTACCGACGAGGAATTCATAACACCGACGAGATATACTTAAAGACTGCTCACTATGGGCAATTTTTTTTTCCGATAATGGGGCCTGGTGGGGCCTGGCACGAGAGCGAAAAGATGTAGGTAAAGAAGTATAACAGCGTAGGTAACACCACAGACGAGATAGGGATAGACATTGCATGCTGGGCAAAATTTTGTCACACGCTCGGGGGGCTCTAGAGCACCGACGAGATATACTTAAAGACCGCTCACCCTGGGTAAAATTTCGGGCACGCAAGGGGGCTCAAAGGGGCCCAAATGCTCTGTCGGCACGGAAGAATTCCGAGGTTCTAACTTTGTAGGTAACACCAAGTACCGACGAGGAATTCATAAGAACCACTGTCGTGACGGGCGTGGTGGGGAAAAGATGTACATTGAGATGTATGCATACGTGCTCTCAGTCAGCGAGTCATCTACAACGTACCGAACGGAGACAAGAAATAAGCTACCGCTCCGACTCCTCTCCGACACGATTGCGTACAAGTGTTTCCTTTGGCATAAGCCAGCGGTATTAAAATGCCTTTTCGTCCCTAACCTAACCGATAATCTGATAAAGTATCTTATTCGAAGGGTGATGATGGGGCTCAAAAGCGATCCCAAAACAATTATAAACCAAAAACGTCATTCGATAGCTCATTAAAAAATTCCCATTTTCATCATGTTTTAACGTTGAATCTGCAAGGGCGATGGGCAGTGAGATGTAAATTGAAAACTTCCCTTTTTGCTCATTTTTAAAAAAGGGGTGTCAGTGAAAAAGTCAAGATCATCCTTTCTAGTCGTTTACTGGCGTGTTAAACTAATTTGTAGAACGAACTTTTATACATTATCGAATCCCATCACTCCCAATTTTTGTATCGTGATAATTTTAAGTGCTAGCAGCACCGACGAGGTTGAAAATGTTGCAAAAAGTACTTGTTAATTAAAGAAGTAAATGCCTTCCAATACACTTGCTCTCTTACATTGATTATTGTATTCCATTTCATACAAATGATCGGAACATGAGAAACGAAACGACCCTGTCTGTACGCAAAACTTCTTTATTTCTATCTTTACAATTCTAAAGTTTCTCCGTTGCTCGTACATCCGGTGATTTGACACGAATGTCGTCTCTGCGCCACGTTGCCGGCCACGCTGGGCCACGCTGGGCCACGCGCCCGTCTCTTTGTAATTTGCCGACACCGCCAAACGTAGGGACAGTTGATATAGAAAGAGGGAGTGAAGGTGAAACCATTGTTGAATGATTGAATGCCACATGACGATGAGGCAACACTAGTGCAGCGAAGAAATTTTTACAACTTTGACTTTTTATGAATAAAAATGTCAGTACCTTATTGCTAATATTTTGCCAAGTAAAATGAGACCAAACACGAAACCAATCGGGTTATATTTTGTTACTAATTAAAACTCCTATTTACATATAAAATTTCTTGCCACTTTATTTGCGTATGAGGAGTTTAACCCTCCGACGGCCGCACGTCGACGGCCAGGACAGAGTCAGTTTGACTCGTCACACAGATTTTCACTAAAACATACTTAAGTCGCTCGAGCTCCTCACCGATATGTGACTCATCAAACGCTTGCTCGAGCCGAAAGTCTCATGGATACACTACTACTGGGTAATCTACATTGTCGGATAATTCAAAGGAGTTGGAACAGCGGACTGTCGCGGAGTTTCGGGTTTCTGTCTGCATTGGTCTGCATACATTGAGCATATAATAAGCCTATGTTCAAAAAATATAATTTTATTATTTTTGATTTTGTACAATTCATTTTTAACTTCATTCGTGCAACCGTTCACGTAATTGTACGAGTTTGTGCAGAATGGTTACCACACACATATCTCGTACATTTATGACAGGTTGTTGAGTAACGGTTGTTACTGTAAGAAAACCCGCACGCGGGAAGTATTGGGCAACGGTACAGTAAGGATTATGTACCTCCCCTGTCCGAAGGAGAGGTGTTGCCAGGCGAAGGATTTCAGATAGCGACGGACAAAAGACGAGCAAGGAAACGGTGACGCTGCCGACACAGGGAATCGCGCAGGCGATCATTCTCGAGCGAGCAGTGCGAGCGACCAGTTAGATTTCATTTGTATTACTAGCTACGAATAAAATATACGTCAGCACACTTTCCAAAGTATTCAAACGCCTACCGTGATTACGTTCGATTTCTTACATATCAGAAGTGGGATAGACCGCGGAAATCGCGAGTGGAATTGTGTGCGCGTATTCAGCGAGTGAATAGCGAGACATGGCAGAACAAGCGTCGCTGGACAATATCGAAGGACGTGACGACTCCCGGTTCGAGCGTGTCGAACATCTACTTCGCGAATTGGGAAGAGGGCGGAATCAAAAGTCGCGGGCAGGCTCTCAATCGCGTTCGCGTTCGCGTTTTCGAACGCCCTTGCGTGAAGGGGAAGGCGCGCGGTTGGAACGGATAGAACGGCAGTTAGAAGAACTATGTAGCCGTTCCGGGTCACGCTCGAAATCGCCGTCGTACACTCGCCCGGGGGACGAATTACTAATCCCCATCTTCGATCCCACGAAGGAAGAGGTGACCGTGGAAAACTGGGTCCGCCACGTGGACGACATGAGGAAACGGTACGAGTGGGACGACCGATCCGTAATGCGACTGATCGCCACCCGTTTGCGGGGTCATGCCAGACAATGGTATGATACACGTCAGAGGATACCAGCGACGTGGCGAGAGACAAAGGTCCTCCTAGTGGCCCAGTTTAGGAGAACAGTGCCCTTTAATAAACTGTTCCTGGAGGCAGCAAATTATGAGGCTGCACCACGGCAATCGTTGGGAGATTACTGCTTCCAGAAGCTGAACAAACTTCGGAAGCTTGATATCGTTATCCCCGACAAATATCTAATCGAGATGGTCATCGGTGGGATACCGGATGCGGACATCGCCCGATCAGTTCGTTCCGCGCAGCATACAGATGCGAATGAACTGTATGCCTACATGAGTAGCATGGGCGACATGCCTCAGTTAGGAGGGAAAGTGACGCAGCCAAAGGATAACCACACGCCGACGTACCGGGGTGCACCTGCACTACCCTCTGAGACAACCGCGGTCGGAGGTGGAAAACCAGAGGGACGGGAGCGCCGCATAAAATGTTATAATTGCGGGACAGTAGGACACATCGCACGAGATTGTCGGCGGAAAGATAACCGGTGTTCCATCTGTAGGCGATTCGGGCATCGTAGTGAAGACTGTGAAGAGCGCGGAGGGCCAAAGGACAGTGTGAACGATACATTAGAACGATTGTAGACGCACTGGCCACAACCTCTGCAGGCAAGGATCCCCGAGACTGGGACAAGGAGGAGAAAAGAATACAAAGTGCATTGAACGATGCACAACAAGGCGATTGCCACGACGCCAGTACGGGCACTCATAGGTTGCGACGGCAGGGGCGTCGCCGAAGGACGAATTCTGAGGGCAGCCCAAGGAAAGGTAGATCGCGTGGATTTGGTGGAATTACGGGATGGCATATCCAAACATATCAGCAACGAGCAACGGATGCAGAAGGAGCATTACGATCGCACTCGTCGAGAGGCGCCAAAGTACGCGGTCGCTGATCTGTTATAGGTACAGATCACCAGCGACCCTGCGACGGGTGGTAGCAAAAAGTTATTACCACATTTTAAAGGGCACTTTCGAGTACGGACGGTACTATTCAATGATAGGTACGAAGTCGAGAACCTACGGTAGGGGGGCCGCGGAACGTGACGACGGTGGTAGCCGTGGATCGCGTGCAACCATGGATCTCAATCCAAGGGGACGGCATGGTTGACTGATGATGAAAATATGCCTGATATTTAACCTACATATTTTTCTTTGTATTTTTAGTTTGTACAGAAGCCAAAAGCAGAATGATTTAGCAACCAGGGTAAATTGCGACATCGTTGACGGACGAAGGTTCCTGTGTGGAACCGGATGGCGGCAAGCAGGACACTTATTGTTAGAGACCTAAGTGATTAAAGCCATTGTTAAAACGCGTACCTGGTTGATAGAAAATGAACGATGGTTTTGGCTGGAACTGAGTGAGTACCTATTTGCCCCGCGAAGCAACCTAAAACGGGGGGGGGGGGGGGGGGGGTACGGAATATCGCTTGAAGTGCGGAGCTTAACCGATGGCCTGTGTGCCGCGGTTGTGAATTAGTGGACGGGAGGAGTACTGGGTACTCTCGAATCATTGCGAACTGACGTTTCAACTTGAAGTTCGTAGCTTAACCGATAGGCTGTGTGCCGCGGTTGTGAATTGGTGGACGGGAGGAGTACTGGGTACCCTCGAATCATTGCGAACTGACGTTTCAACTTGAAGTTCGTAGCTTAACCGATAGGCTGTGTGCCGCGGTTGTGAATTGGTGGACGGGAGGAGTACTGGGTACCCTCGAATCATTGCGAACTGACGTTTCAACTTGAAGTTCGTAGCTTAACCGATAGGCTGTGTGCCGCGGTTGTGAAACAGTGGACGGGAGGAGTACAGGGTACCCCCGAATCATTGTGAATTGACGTTTGAACTTGAAGTTCGGAGATTAACCGATAGGCTGTGTGCCGCGGTTGTGAGACAGTGGTCGGGAGGAGTACTGGGTACTCCCGAATCATTGTGAACTGACGTTTGAACTTGAAGTTCGGAGCTTAACCGATAGGCTGTGTGCCGCGGTTGTGAGACAGTGGTGGGGAAGAGTACTGGGTATCCCCAAATCATTGTGAACTGATATTTGAACTTGAAGTTCGGAACTTAACCGATAGGCTGTGTGCCGCGGTTGCGAGACTGTGGTCAGGAGGAATATTGGGTACACCCGTACCGTTGACAATCAACGCAGGAGCCTCAAAGTCATAGGAAACTGATGGACTGTGTGCCCCGATTAGACAAGGGCACTCGGAGGAGCTGAGAGGAGCACCATGTATCAGACTGGAGAAATTACAGGCAACAGGAGAATACTATGAGCTAAGTCGCACCTTGTTTAGGTATTGTACAATAATTGTAAATTAGTGATATTAAATCTGTTTCTGGTTACAGGATGTCTGAGGACAGACATTGTAGTCAGGTTGGCCGAATGTAAGAAAACCCGCACGCGGGAAGTATTGGGCAACGGTACAGTAAGGATTATGTACCTCCCCTGTCCGAAGGAGAGGTGTTGCCAGGCGAAGGATTTCAGATAGCGACGGACAAAAGACGAGCAAGGAAACGGTGACGCTGCCGACACAGGGAATCGCGCAGGCGATCATTCTCGAGCGAGCAGTGCGAGCGACCAGTTAGATTTCATTTGTATTACTAGCTACGAATAAAATATACGTCAGCACACTTTCCAAAGTATTCAAACGCCTACCGTGATTACGTTCGATTTCTTACATTACTTCCACGACAAACTCAATATCGCGTACGTTGTTACACTTGTACAGTGGAATTTTTTAGAATTATTCTTCCCGTTGACCCTTTAGCCCAAAGGTGCGCACTGTTCACAGATCTGTGGCGAACTGAATTTGTTTTCCGCACTACACCGCATGTTTCAGAATGTGGTGGGGCAGCGTTAAGCCGGATGTCGTCGCCGCGCGAAAGCAATACGCACACTCTCATGTCTTTCGGCGAACGCCGTCAGCTATGAGAGTGTATGCGTTACCGCTCTCGCATTGCGAGTCAAAGTGACTCCGTCCTGGCGTGCGGAGGGTTAAAGCCGTCTAAACTGTAGCAGGATCCCTGTGTGAGTTTGTGAGGAGGCACCTGGCAATGGTGTCCTACACGGTAAGAGACGCAAAAAAAATGCCGCCAAATGGGCTTATAACGAATAGGGGACATTCATTCCACTCAAGAAAACTTTGTTTCTCATCCAGCTCCACGTTAAGCGTCGATTCATTCGCCAGGTACTTGATTCACATCGAATAGAAGTTCCTTCTTCACACCACATTGATCTCGCGACGTTTAGGCGACAGTGTGTTTGACAAGTCAGAATAGCGAAACCAAGTGTCGTAACCATTTCGTATTTGGTCTTATTTTTATTAGAAAAATGTTTCCAATATACGAGTAAACTTCTTTTTAACGAAAAATTGCAATTAACAATTTTTGATTTGTTAATTAGGGTTAGTGTCTCACCGATAGACCGCGTCGCTGTTCAATTGTCAGCATCAAAAAATGCCACTGCGATACAAGCGACGGGGAACCACCAGGCCGACGACGACCCCTGTTTGTGAAAGGGGCATCCGTGGACAGATATCGTGTAGCTCAAATCGGACTCATATAGAAAATCTACTGTAGTCGAATTCGTTCGTTTGCTTTTTGCCGATATGGATAATCAGAAGTAGAAACGGCAGATAAGGAAAAAAGACGGACTGAAGACAAAACATATTAGTAATATTATTCCGAGTAAAATGAGACCAAACACAGTACAACTCGGTTTATATTTGTACTTATTAAAACGTTTACATATTACACGTTCGTACATATGTACATAGTCGTTGCTGTAACAAACGCAAGCCGGCACATGTCAACGGACGCTAGGGCTAGCGGCCGCTGACGTCACCGAGCCAAAATTTGTACGAGGGGAGGCGCGAAGCGCGTTTCTTTCCGGACGGCACCGGACGGACAAGGGATATAGCATTTTGAGTAGTAGAGCAGAGCAGATGCAAGGAAAATCAGAGTTGAACCGAATAGTAGTTGTTTTCTCGAAAATCACCTTACATTACGTATAAGATTATCAACTTTTCACCACGTTACGTTAGTATTCAAAGGAATTACGCTGCGATATCAGGCGTGACAGTTGCCGAATGCGAGAGGGAATCCCGCCTAGTGGTGGGGTTTAAGCGTCAAAATTTATCTGGGAGATCTCAGGAAAAATTCATCGGGCCTCCACTGTATCGCCTCCGCGAACTCTTAAAACTTGGCAACTAATAAATGTTAGTAAAAATTTATGCAGGATCGGAAAAATTTCACACTCAGGTGAGGAGTTTGAATCGTAACCATTGGATCCTGAGGCCGGCCAATTACATTTACTATTAGACATTTCGCATATATATTAATGTTTGTCTTGTACAAATACATCGTAAGAAGCAAAACATAAAAGTGCACGTAAAGAATACGTCGAAAGTATGACAATCGTCAAGAATATGACAATCGCATGAAGGAGGGGTGTCCCTACTCCTAGTGATCTTGAGAGTATTGGATTCGTGCGCAGCTGCCGAAAGTTTAAACGAAAGTGTGTACGTATTCCCGGAACGCAGCAGTGGGAAGGTTTGAATCGGCCCGGTTAACATTAAATGCGCTTGAACATTACATGAAATATAACTCGGCGCATGCACCGCATTCGTTTTATGCGGGGGGCTACAGAACATGGGTCAAAAAAAGAAGCTGGCTTTAATTTCTAATTGAATATAACTTAACGTATATATTATGTTACCTTATCTCTAGGAAAAAGAAAAATAAAGGATAAAATACAGAGAGATTATGCTGCAGACAAAAAGAAGAAAAAGAAAGAAACGACAAAATAATAATAATAATAAACTAAAGGAAAAAATTATAAAGAGAGCAGTACTGAGAAAAAAGACGTTTTGCCGTTGTGCAACCGATAATATTACCGGAACTACAAATATTTTCGGATATAACAAGCGCCATTACAACATATTCTCCTTGTTTTAGCAGTTTTCTTAGCATCTATTTTTGTTTATTGTACCCCATCTCATAGCATTGAATATTGCATAATATACTTATCTTATAAAGGATGCATGAAAATTCGTTCTACAAATTAATTTTAACACGTCAGAAACGGCCAGAATTCTTGATTTTTTCACGGACACCCCTTTTTTAGAAATGAGCAGAAACGAAAGTTTTTAATTTACAACCTACTGCTCCTTGCCCTTCCAGATTGAAAGTTAAAACGTGATGAAAATGGGTATTTTTTAATGAGCTATCAAATGACGTTTTCGATTTATAATTGTTTTTTGGGAACACTTTTGACCCCATCATCCAACTACACCCTTCGAATAAAATACTTTATCAGATCATCGGATAGGTTAGGGACGAAAAAGCATTTTAATACCGCTGGCTTATGTCAAAGGAAACACGCATACGATCGTGCCGGAGAAGAGTCAGAGCCATAGCTCATTCTTTGACTCCGTTCGATACATAGTAGACGACTCGCTGACTGACATCGCACATCTGAACTTCCCCCACCACGATCGTCACGGCAGTGGTTCTTCGCAATTCTTCGTAACTTGGTGTAAAAACTGGAATCACTGAGTTCGTTGCGTTGCCTTGAGTTTCCTGATTCGGCCGCTCTATACGCCGAGAGGGCGTCCCAGTACGGCTCAATTTTCGTGCGACACAAAGTCCCATAAGGCTAGCGGTCTTTAAGTATATCTCGTCGGTGATGCTGGGCAAAATTTTGTCACACGCTCGGGGGGCTCTAGAGCCACCATACCATTTTGGTGTCACGTCCAACGTTACCGGTTGAACGCAAAATTGTGAGGCAACGACACTCTATGTGGGAATATGAACTAAAAAACCGATCAGGGACGCATCAAAAATATTTTTCGCCCAGTACAAACATTTATTGATTGTTGAAAGTGAAAATTTGACATTTGTCAAAATTGAAAATGTTACAAGTTCTATACAAACCGAGGATGTAAAATATGCAAAACCCATATGAATTTTATGCACGAAAAATATGTAGAGTCTATTGATACTATAATTCTTACAAAACTCAAACATACGTAGTTGTAGTTCGTGTCATAATAAAAAACCACAATTGTTTTCCATATTTTCTATTATTAATTGTTGTTGTTTATTCGTAAGAAATAATCTTCTTCCAACAACATTCTGGCAACCTTCTGGCCAATTCTTACTTTCATTGATAACTCTGACAATCCAATAATTCTTTATTTTTTCAATGACATTCAAATTTTCCTTAATATTTCTACCAAAATTAATCGGCACATTCTGTAATTGTATAATACAGTTTATATATGTTCCTATCGAGTCCGTCAGTGGAAAACCTACAGTTTCCAATTCCTGTACTGTATGTCATTTTATAACGCGTTCAGGGTCAAAGACGCCAATTGGGTCCAATCTATATCTTAGATATTGACCGTAAATCGCCTCATTCGATGATATTTAAAACAGCGCAATTTTTAAATGTTTACCCTGTCCAATAACGCCCGTTACACTTTATCTTTTGCAAAATCGTTACTTTTTACATTCTGGCTTACATTGTCCATTCAATATGAATATGTTTCCTATAAAAGAAGTTCGCTAATTGTAAGTGCGACTATTGCCCAACATTCAACTGTTAAACAAGCAATGTCTCGCGCGGTAAGGCTGAATTCGATTACCAGATAATATGTATATCCAGCCAACACTCTTCGGATGGCCCACCGGCCGAATGCTGTGAAGAGTGATCTTGGCCGGGTGCCGTTATGTGACAGCCCTGTGTAACATTACTATTATAAATTCGATTAATAAAGGTTACCTCTGGACATCATTCAGATAAATATACAAATATTTTGTGAGCTTTATTGAACGTTTTAGTTTTGTAATTATTTTATGCAATAATTGTATTAAATGCCTTAATCAATACCAGTAAATGTAATCCGATTTATGTCGTGTTTGATCTCATTTTGATCAGGAAATTATTAACAATATATTGGAAACGTTTTTGTGGAGAAAAAAATAATACAGAGAACGTTTAAACATAAGCGTTTGATACACTTGTAAGATAATTAGAAGGAGATAAATGACGAGTGGTCAGGTTGTAAATGTCTCTATTTATGTATTGTATCAAGTCGCCTGCTCTCGTCACAATCTCTTACAAGAATGACGATCGCCCGTGTCCGTCTTGCCGGCGACGGGCAATTCGGCATTCATCTGTTCTCCGGGAAACCAACAAAAGAACGGAGAAGTATCGCCCCAGAGAAGGGCCGCCGGTGTAGCTATGGTATACATATTATTGTATCTATGCCTTATCTCCTGGACGGCTTGGGGCATGCACCCGAAATTCGGATTCGCGTACATTCGGCCAATCCTGACTTTTCGTCTGTCCTCAGGCGGTGCTACAACAAAGGGGATGTTAATTGTATTGATCGGTAACACCGCATAATTTATCCAGTTAACAGTGAGCCAATAATGAACTTAGCATTGTCACCACCGGGCAGCTCTGGTAGCCGTTGAAAACTCGACTTCAGCATCATCGGGGGCCTGTCCACGTCCTCCGAGTTGACCTATTCCTGTCTGCCTCATCTGAGTACCCCGTACTCTTCGGTAACGCTTCGATGTCCAATTCCGACTCCTCAAGGCACACACAGCCCATCTGTTTACGCGTCGTCCAATTCGGACCCAGGCACAGCGGCCCAGGCGTACCCAGTACCCTTTCTGACCGCTGGCCTTTCGACCGAGGATCCCAGACCCTTACGGCCGCTCGCAGCCATGGATTTATTCGGTACCCTTTCTAATCGTTCTCGCGGCTGGGGTGCCAGTACGCACCCCGAGCCGCCAACGACCCAGGCCTGTGCCGAATATCCTTTCTGATTGTCCCACTACGGACCCAGACACAGCGGCCCAGGCGTACTCAGTACCCTTTCCGACCGCTGGCCTTCCGACCGAGGATCCCAGATCCTTACGGCCGCTCGCAATCCAGAAATATATTCAGTACCCTTTCTAATCGCTGTTCCCGCGCCTAAGGTGCTATCACAGACCACGAGGCGCCAACGATCCAGGACTATACTGAACATCCTCTCTGATTGCCCTCCTCGACCCAAGCACTCAGTGCCTTTCAGGGTCAATCCGCAACTACTGCTCGATAGTTCGGGCTGATTGCGAGTACGCAAGTGTTACCACTCAGGTGCATACCCCTCCACGTGGCGTTTCTAACATTGGTCGCGAATGACGTTCACCCCGTTCAATAAGCGACAATATATTTTCCATTTACACAATACATGTGCCTACAAGGAACATTAAACAAATCAGCGTCTTCGTATGCTGAGCTCCAGAAACGCCCCGTCGCTGCCGTCTCACTCTTTCCGGCAGTCCTCCACCGCTACCCATGGCGACCACGTCGCCTCAGTGGTACGGTCACTCCGCTTTGGCTTTCTGCACAGATAAATAAAATACATTGATATAGGTTGAACCTCATGATTACCCTCTGTGTTCGCCAGCTACCGCCCATCGTCGAAGGAAACACAGAAAACGTCGTGTGACCATCCCCCCCCCCCCCCTCTCCGTTAGGCGGTCGACGCACACCCCTGGATCGAGATCCACGGCTTTACGCGGTCAGCCGCTACCACCGTTCTCGCCTTCCTACCGCCTTCTCGCAGATCCTCGATCTCGTAACGGTCGTTAAAGAGCACCGCTCGCACTCGGAACGGTCCCTTGTAACGCGGTTTCAGCTTCTTGCTACTTCCGGTCGCGGGGTCGCTCGTGATCTGTACCAACAACAGATCGCCCACTGCATACGTTGGTGCATCCCGTCGAGCCCGGTCGTAACGCTCTTTCTGAGCCTGTTGATCCTTCGTGATGTGGCCGGAAATGCTCCGACGCAACTCGGTCAGATCCACGCGATCTATTTCTCCCTGGATCGCACTCAGTAGTCGCCCTTCTGCCGCATTCCGGACGTCACACCCGATAAGTGCGCGCATCGGCGTCGTGGCGATCGCCTTGTTGAACATCGTGTTCAACGCGCTCTGCACCTTCTTTACTTCCTTGTCCCAGTCCCGGGGATCCTGTCCGGCCGCGGTTGTGGCCAATGCGTCTACAATAGTCTTATTGTAGCGTTCGCATTGTCCATTGGCCCTCGGCGTTGCGACTGCGTTTAGTACGTGCTTGATACCGTACGTATCACAAAAACTCTTAAAGTTCTGCGATGTGAAGCTGGTCCCGCGGTCGCTAATAATTCTCGTCGGTGCTCCGAACAAATGGACAAGACTCAGAAGAGCCCTCACAGTGTGGCGCGTCTTTTGATCCTTTACTGGCTCAATGATGGTAAATTTCGTAAATGCGTCCACCATCACTAGCAGATATTTGTTGTGCCTCCGGCTAGTCTCGAAAGGCCCCACCTGATCGATGTGCAGCGTGTGAAAAGGTACGGAGACCTTCTCGATTGTATGTAGCTTGCACATCTTCCTACCTGCGGTATGCTTGTAATAGGAACAATTCAAGCATGCCTTTACATACTTCGTGACGAAACGACGCATCTTTGGGAACCAATAGTTTCGTTGTATTCGCTCGAGCGTCTTCTCCGCGCTCAAGTGGCCCGCGTCATCGTGGCACAACCTACATATCTGCAGTCGAGCATCCTTGGGCACCACCCATGCCCTCTTCTGGTCCGGAAGGCGTCGATAGATCTTCCGGTCTTTCAGCACATATTCCTTGAAATAGTGCTTTGTCTCAGGAGTCTGTACTCTGCCGGATAAAATCTCTCCGATCCGTGCCAATTGCTCGTCCTGTAATTGAGCTGCTACAATCCAGTCGGCCTCGGTGATGTCGACGTAGGCTACATCCAGGGTTATTTGAGGGTTCCGACTCAGTGCGTCCGCGTGAGCCATCCTCGTCCCCGGGCGGTACTCAATCTCGAAATCGTATTCCTGCACCTCCAACCACCAGCGTCCTACGCGGGGCAACAAGTCCCTTTTGGAAAACGTTGTCCTAAGTGCGTTGCAATCGGTGACCACTTTAAATTTGAGGCCCAACAGGTATACTCGGAAGTAGCGCAATGCGAATACTACTGCCATTGTCTCCAGTTCGTATGAATGATAGATACGTTGGTCAGTCGTCGTCTGCTTGCTGAAGTAAGCTATTGCAGTCATTTTCCCGTCCTGGAGTCGTTGTAATAGAACGGCTCCGACGCCAAGCGAACTTGCGTCCGTATGGAGCTCGGTGGGGCGGCACGGGTCGTAAATCGACAGTACAGGGCGAGTCGTCAGCGCGTCCTTGATTGCGCGAAACGCATTCTCCTGCCCGTCCCCCCACCGCCACGGTTGATCCTTTCTGGTCAGACGCGTAAGGGGTTCAGCGATCGTCGCGAAGTCCTTCACGAACTTGCGGAAGTAGCTGGCAAGTCCCAGAAATTGCCGGATCTGCTTTACCGACTGTGGTGGCTCCATTTTTGCTACCGCGTCGATCTTCCGCTGTCCTGGCTTGACTCCTTGTGCGCTGATTTCCCGTCCCAAATAATCAATATGCTGTTTGAAGAAGGAGCACTTTTCTAGTTTTAGCGTCAGACCATTTCTCCTAAATGCCTCCAGCACCAAGCGGAGCCTTTCCATACCTTCCTCAATGGTTGCAGACGGTATTATTACGTCGTCTAGGTACGGAAAAGCAATTGTGTCCTTCAAGGGCCCAAGCGTTTTGTCCATCAGACGCTGAAACACGGCTGGAGCATTCGTCAAACCAAACGGCATCCGAAGGAACTCGTAATGTCCCTCCGGCGTTACAAATGCTGTTTTTGCAATCGAGTTTTCGGCGACCGGTACCTGATAGTAACCCGACGCCAAATCTAGACCCGTGAAATAACTGTGACCCCCGAGCTTATCTATTTGGTCATCTATTAACGGCAATGGGTATTTATCTTTTATCGTAATCGCATTGAGCTTCCGATAGTCGACACACATGCGGTAATCGCCCGTCTTCTTTTTAAGCAACGTAATGGGACTCGCATACGGTGAGTCGGACTCGCGTACCAAGTCGTTATTTAGCAAATCCCGTATCATGTCTCGAACGACCCTTTTCTCGTTTTCCGCTAGACGGTACGGACGATACACAACAGGCTCATGTGTCAAGCACCGAATTTCAATCCTTGCCGCGTCCGTACGCCCGAGGTCGTGCATGGATGTCGATACGCAATCGCGGAACTCCTCGATTAGCCTTAAGCATGCAGCGCGCGCCGTCTCGTCCACATTTCCGAAGTTCAATTTCGTACATTCCGCCGGTTCGCACAAATATACTTTGAACAGCTCTGAGAATCGCGGTTTCTTGTCGACAGCAATTTCCTTGAACACAAGGCGACTACCCATTTTAATCATCGCGACGTGCTCCTGTTGAAGGAAATCCCGCCCCACGATAGCTCGGTACGGGGAACAATCATCCGGCACTATGAACGCCCGCACGTTGGCAGCAACGTTCTGGATCTGCACGATAATCGACGCCACGGTGCACGTAACGACCGATCGACCCGTGAAACCCCGAAAAACCACCTCCCTCGCGGGTTCCGTCGCGACGTCAAATCCCCGTGCTACGGATGACCGTATCACCGTACACGCGCTTCCCGTATCGATCAGGCAATTGACCTTTCGGCCATTGATCCGAGCAGACAATTCGTACACATTGTCGCCCCGATTGGTAATATCGATACTTATTACCTCTTTCTGTTTGCAGTCCTCGCGGCGATGGCCGGTCTTTTTGCAGGCCGTGCAATAGCCGCCCTTTCGCCGACAGTCTCGCGCCAGATGTCCCGGCTGTCCGCAGGAAAAACATTTCGGCCTCCGGTCCCTTTCGTCCGGTACGTTTTCTGCTTTGCGCCCCTTGGTCGCCGGCACTGCCACTGTCCGCGCTGGGGGTCCTGGCCGGTGGCTTCGTGTTGCCGCCTGGGTCGCGTCCCGCGTCATTTCGCCCATGCCGCACATATACGCGTACAACTCATTCGCGTCGGTGTGCTGGGCAGACCGAATTGCCCGCGCGATACTTGCGTCTGGTACGCCACCGATCACTAGATCCACAATGCACTTGTCGGGGATTGTGATTTCTAACTTTCGCAGCTTATTGATCTTTTGAAAGCAGTAATCCCCGAGGGACTGACCCGGCGCTGCCTCATAAATCGCCGCCTCCCGGAACAGCTTGTTGAATGGCACGTTCCGGCGGAACTGTGCCACCAACAAAACCTTTGTCTCGCGCCAGGTGGACGGTATCCGTTGGCGCGTGTCATACCACTGCCTGGCATGACCGCGTAGACGCGTAGCGATCAGCCTCATCACTGATCGGTCGTCCCACTCATACCTCCCCGCCAACTCGTTCACATGGCGAACCCAACTTTCTATCGTAATGTCGTCTTTCGACGGATCGAAGACAGGAACAAGGAGTTCGTCCCCTGGACGGGCACGCTGGGGCGATCGCGACCGCGACAACGAACGTTGGCTCAGTCCCTCCACCAAGCGTTCCAGCCGTTCCAAGCGTGACGCTCCTTGGTCGCGCAGAGGTGACCGGGAGCGCGATCGGGAACGTGACGCACTGGCTACGCTCTCGATCAGCCGTTCCAGCCGATCAAGACGCGAATCTTCGCGGCGTTCATTTTCAGGACGTTCGGTGGGCGAACGTGGCGGATGGCACTCCTCCGCTTCGATGGGCGCGTCCTTTGAGATTGGCTCGGACATGATAATCGCGTTATCCCCTTTCTTTTTCTTGTTTTTTTTTTTATTTGTTCTCACACTGCACTGCGCGTTCACTGACACTGGGTGTATCCCACTTCTGATGTGTAAGATAATTAGAAGGAGATAAATGACGAGTGGTCAGGTTGTAAATGTCTCTATTTATGTATTGTATCAAGTCGCCTGCTCTCGTCACAATCTCTTACAAGAATGACGATCGCCCGTGTCCGTCTTGCCGGCGACGGGAAATTCGGCATTCATCTGTTCTCCGGGAAACCAAGAAAAGAACGGAGAAGTATCGCCCCAGAGAAGGGCCGCCGGTGTAGCTATGGTATACATATTATTGTATCTATGCCTTATCTCCTGGACGGCTTGGGGCATGCACCCGAAATTCGGATTCGCGTACACTTATTTCAGAAATCAGTCTAGGTATCGCCGTACTGTAATGCAAATGTTGCAGTACTGCAATCCAAAAGCTAGGTGTGACACTGGAAATCAGAATATGTTTGAGTCAGATCCGTGTTGTCCAACCCGCGGCATCGAATAGCCATACAGCCCAGTCTATACATACGTCGGATAATGAAAGTAGCTTGTGTGCGAAACAAGCGCACTTACAGTGCGGCCCAAGGAAGCTAAAATGTTGGACAACTCTGACGTAGATAGATAGATTGAGAGTTTCTTAGGGACGGAACGGCACGGCGGGGGGGGGGGGGGGGGGAAGATAAACAAGAGAAGAATGAACAGCAAGATGTAAAAGGTGACGTGAAGCGCGGAAGGGACAAGCATGAAAATATGAGTAAGACAAAAGAAGGCAGTAACTCCCGCGTCGCAACAAAGCATTGTCAAAATAATTTATTTTCAAAATGCTCACAAGAGGAAATGTTATTAATATTAGATTTTGCGTCCGTGAATAATTACTTAAGTATGACCCTATTGTGTAATCAATTTAATTTTCGAAATGGGAGATGTTACATCACATCATTCTTTTTATTTATTATATTTGTTGTAATAGTTGCAAGCATCTTTAGCCCTTTGCATTCTGAACCATCCTGGACGGTAGCCATCACATCCAAAGCGCCACTTTCTCTTTGAAACGGGTATATACCAATCCACATGTTACATTTTATAGTTTTGGAACCAATTTGTGTATTATAATAATATTGGACTTACATGAATTTTGTAGACAACGAGAAATATAATGTATTTCATATACTTTAATATCCTATGAGAGGGGAATATCAAGTGCAAAGAGTTAACTACTGGATCCTCTGCATTAATTTGGCAAGATATATGTATAAACGAAAGAACAAACAATACCCACGTTTTATAAATTCAGATTTGCCTCCATATCAATGGCGTTGTTGTGTCAATTGTGGCTCTTAATCGGTAACGTCGCGTGTGACACGAAAATGGTAAGGGGGCTCTAGAGCCCCTCAAGCGTGTGACGAAATTTTGCCCAGCATGCGATGTCTATCCCTATCTCGTCTCTGCCTTTACCCCAGATAAAATTATGTGGTTGCGTGATCGAAAATTAATCTAGATTTTGAAATAATTATGTTGTAATAATTTATACTTTGTGCAGTTTTAATTGCAGTAATGCTATGTAGTCAAGCTATTTTTACATAATAACTAAAAACTAATTATCAACAATAGAAGTACGAGGAAAAATAAAACATATTACTTAAATACTTGCCATTGAAATTTAAAAGGTTCTTGTATATGGAAAAAATGTCATGATGGTCTGCATAATTTTAATTGTTATCTTATTTGTATCAGAGAGCAATTTAAGCTTTTCCAGTTAGCGCAAGTTTTACATCATATAATTTGTTGTATATTTTCATTAAATCTATATATGCACACTATGTTCCACATAGTGTATTACAATATATGTTAAATTCTCCTGAGGTATATTTCTGTATGATAGCATTAATTAGCTTTAAGCGTAAGAAACAATTGTACACTTTTTTTGCAAACGATATTCACTGAACATCTTTGTGACATTGACTGCCTGTGTATATTGTTACGTGACATAAAGATTAAAAAGTACATATTATTTAACTTCTATGTGTTCGGCGGTGAGGTTGCGCACCCTCTGTTTCATTATTTTCCTCCTCTTCATCTTCATCTTCAGTTTGATTTTTAATCAGTTCGCCTTCCTCTGGTGGTCGTGTCCACCTGCAAAATATACGGACGTACAATAAAGTTATGATAGAAAAAAATTGTTATAAATAATAGCAAAAGGGATCATTTTACTTGATGAGAGTTTCTGGCGATCTGTAGAGGAATATTAATTTGGCAAATAGGTCTTCCTCCAGACATAAATCACCACTTTCGCGAACAAGGTAGATATCTAAGCATAATCTGAGGATTCTGTCCACGTATGGTAAATCATCAAACATAATCTTCGGCGCCATATCGCTGACTATTTTTCTCATCATTTGACTTATCACGATTACTGCTGTGGTGTACAGACCGAGGATTCTGTTGAAAAAGAAAAGCCGTGTGCATCGTACTGTATTTTGCAACATATAGCCACAAAAATACTTAATTTAACAAACCCAAAGCCACTGATAAAGCTTAGACCATCCGGAAATGTTTTATCGTTGAAAAGGAACATCATAATATATTTGCAATTATTGAGTGGTATATTTTCGAGTAGAACATTATACAAACGATCATGACACGTTTCACGTACTATCCACCATTGTTGATGAGCGCAACAATCATGATCGGTTGATAAATGAAGACTAATATTTCTATACAAGTAGTTGTCATTTGTCTCATCATCAGTCTCATCCCTGAACACTAGAAGTTGCAGGGCATTATTGGTCTGATAATACAATATTCTATTGATGTTTAGGATGTTTTAATGTCTTTCTACATATATTTACCCAATAGTGGGGACTTCATTAATTGCGGAACAGTGTTCGTTATTCTACTAGTAACTTTAAGAAACTTTGGAAATGCAAAGGGTAGTGTTATTGTAGCATTGACAGCTCCAGTTTGATTTATAGACAACATATTTGCCAATGTCTTCCTAATAGGATTGAATTCCCCATCTACATATGGTGGTAATTTCACATCATGAATGGTACTAGAGATACCAGTAAAATCTTTGGCGTCAGTCCTTCTGGATACAGTCCATTCCACATGAACGGTTACAGTGCTAGTATTGGATTCTAATTCTTTTTTTAGCCTGTCGATTATTGAAATATTGTAATATACATATGCCATAAAAAGTATTTTCAAATTTGAAAAATACTTAATGCAAGAAAATTATAAATTCTAAAAAGTAAGCTATTTGTAATAAAGTCTTAATTATTCCGATTTTTGACACCGTGATTAGGGATTGCAATACCGGTATACCGGAACACCGAATACCGGTATTTGTAGCCATTTGTACAACTTTGTGATACCGGTATTCATAAGTTTAAATACCGTTTTTTCAGTATTTACTAGAAAAGCAATAATTGACTTAAACCTGCAAATTAATTTTTCCGATAGTGAATTTGACTTAATATCCAGAACTGTATCAGTTCTACTTCCAATAAAACTGGCTCTGGAGACATTATGTTGGGGAGATTCTAATTCATTAACAGCTAATGCAACAATAAATTTCACGTTGCAGTCGCTGAAAGAACAGCACGCATCACTATCTGAAGAATTATATGTATATAACACTGAAAATCGCACAGAAGAAAGGCATACCGAAATAGAAAATGTCTTACGGTATTTACATAATTGTAATGATTTTAAAAATAAAAATGCAAAAAAAGAAAAGTGACTAACCAATTCAAATTTGGTCAAATTTATAGTAAATTTTCTTAAAATTTTTTATCCACGAACCTATCCACATTCAGAAGAATTCGGTACAGTTATCGAAGATGATGATACTAATGTCGATACTGAAAAGGAATTGTCTCTTGAATAAAAATTAGAATTAGCGATAACTAAAAAAATGTCAACAAACCAAAATACAATACAGAAATCAGTTATATCCAAAACCATCCGACGAGAAATCAATTTATTTGAAGATGAGGGATTTAGAGTTGAATACTTGGAAAAAAGTATATCGCGCATTGTTAACTGTACCACCAACTAGCGTTGATGCTGAAAGAGCGTTGACGACAGCTGGAAATTTTTACACAAAATTACGTTTTTAAGATCACATTTCAAAAATTTGTAATAGTATCACAGACTAAATAGTGATATATACACTTTTTTTATTTAAATACATGAGATGTTCCTTGTTCCTTTACGTTTTTGTGATTCTTTATATACTGTTACAATTTATAAGTTAAATAAAACAAGAAACCCCTGTGTTTTCTTTCTTTTTCTGAAATTCCTACTACCGGTATTAAACCCGGTATTCCGGTATTAGGATCTAAAAAATACCGAATACCGGTATATACTAAATTAATACTTTTGGTCCGATATTGCAATCCCTAACCGTGATATATTTGTATACTGATAAAATAATAAATCCTGCACATAAACGTATAGACAATGAATGTTCTGTAACTTAATGGAGCTTTCGTTAAAAGTAACTTTTACAATACAAACCTATCCCTGTCAGGTGGCGAAATGCCCCAAAGTTTCCTGGAAAAGCCACTTAGACGAACGGCAGCTACATCAGAACTAATGTAATTTTCCAAAAATGTAACTGCCGATCTCTCCTTCGCATAAATGTTTGTTAAGTTCGCGTATTGAGCTTCGGTATAACCTATGATGGAAGTACTTTGAGCCGACATAGAATAAACTGGTTCATATGGTCCAATTTGTATCTTCATAGACACTTCGTACGGTAAATTTGAAACACCAACGGTGCCCCCAAGAGCAAAAAGAAGCAATGGAAACCAAATTAGACCAATGATGATGAAGAGAGCTCCACCGCCAACCAGGTACTTGCTCATTTGAGCCTTTTTGACACCACGTGGTTGTGGAAAGTCTGATTCTACTCCTCTCATACACTGCAGTTAAAGAAATTACATTTATGATTGCACACATGTATTAACATTATTTTAACATAAATCCGTAAATACTTAGAAATTCTAACTGTCTAATAAGATATACCTTTATTTGATAAATACTAGCAAATATATCTTCCATCTTAAACCAGTCCATTATAGTCATTGATGTATCAGTCCAAATCCAGTCCATTACAGCTCGTAATTCAAAGAGAAAAGGAACCAACATGAATCTGCAATTTGATAGTTGTAAATATAAATACAATTGGTATAAGATGTAAATCATTTTCAGTTTTAAATCATTTCAATTTATGCATACCCTTTAAATAATACATAGTTCACAATACTGTATTTTTTGCACAAAAAATTTCCCAATATACGTGTTGGATAACCTTGCCGTAATTGATAAGCGGCTAACAATAAATAAAAGCACTTCATCATGTACCATATCTGAGGTGGAAGTTTATCGTTAAACTGCCTGAAAAAATTATAAATCGAATGTGCCTTAAGTGTCCACAAATTTATACGATATGCTTAACAAACATCATACCGTTCTGTAACGCTTGGTAGTATGAAAAACATCCAAACGTGAACACCAAATATCAAGCAATATTGAAATACTAATTTCCCAAGAATAGATTTCCTTAAGAAGAGTGCTCTATCAATTACAATTAACGCAAACTGCAAAAGTAGCATTAATAAAAATGGCATGGGCACACGATTTTCTTGGAAGTAAGCTGCTACACCGCCGTCACCTTGCTGCGTCTAAACAACAAATTGGAAAAAAATTGCTGTTTTAAAAAAAAATATATATATATATGAGGCATTCCATGCCAAATCGGACACTTTCGGACCTCACCTCCTTCGATTTTTTTTTATTTTTTATGTTTTTAAGACTGATGAAATACGCGTTCATGAATTTTTTCAGATTTTTTGACCATCCGTTTCGAAAATATGAATTTTCTTAAAATTCGGGCTAATTTATTTCAAATACTAATAACTTTGCGAAAAATGGACCAATTTGATCGTTCTTTTTTTCAAAATTTGTGTTTTTGGATGCTCTTTCAATAAAAAAATATATTTTTTTTCGAAATAGTTTATTTCATTGTTTAATTTTTATTTAAAGCACAAAATATTTTATATCTCAAAACATGTTCCCTTCGATTTTTTTGAAAAAACTCAAATAAACTTTGATGCATGTAAGAACTAATAAAAATTTCCCATCGTGGGGAAACTCTTCGTTCTATTTTTTTTCTTTATTCGAAAATATCCATTCTATCAAATCGTATGTTCCGTTTCAATGGAAAATGTTTTTTTTCGAGATGTATGCCCCGTCCGATTTTTTTGAAAAAATTCTCGAAAATACTTGGATGGATATAAGAACTTTTAAAATTTGTCCGATCGTGGGGAAACGTTTCGTTCTATTTTTTTTCTTTATTCGAAAATATCTATTCTGTCACATCCTATATTCCATTTCAATGGAAAATGTTTTGTATCTCAAAACATGTCCCCTTCGATTTTTTTGAAAAAATTCTCAAAGAAGCTTTGATGCATGTAAGAACTTAAAAAATTTGTCCGATCGTGGGGAAACTCTTCGTTCTATTTTTTTTCTTTATTCGTAAATATCTATTCCCACAAATCGTATGTTCCGTTACAACGGAAAATGTTTTTTATTTCAAAACATGTCCCCTTCGATTTTTTTGAAAAAATTCTCACATAAACTTTGATGCATGTATAAACTAAAAAAAATTTCCCATCGTGGGGAAACTCTCCGTTCTATTTTTTTTCTATATTCGAAACTATCTATTCCGTCACGTATTCTGTTCGTTTTGGTGGTTAAATTGAAATGGAACATACGATGTGACAGAACAGATATTTTCGAATAAAGAAAAAAAATAGAACGGAGAGTTTCCCCACGATGGGAAATTTTTATTAATTCATACATGCATCAAAGTTTATTTGAGAATTTTTTCAAAAAAATCGAAGGGGACATGTTTTGAGATAAAAAACATTTTCCGTTGTAACGGAACATACGATTTGTTAGAATAGATATTTTCGAAGAAAGAAAATAAATGGAACGAAGAGTTTCCCCACGATCGGACAAATTTTTTAAGTTCTTACATGCACCAAAGCTTCTTTGAGAATTTTTTCAAAAAAATCGAAACGGACATGTTTTGAGATAAAAAATATTTTTCATTGAAATGGAACATACGATGTGACAGAATAGATATTTTCGAATAAAGAAAAAAAATAGTACAAAACGTTTCCCCACGATGGGAAATTTTTTCAAGTTCTTACATGCATCAAAGCTTCTTTGAGAATTTTTTCAAAAAAATCGAAGGGGACATGTTTTGAGATACAAAACATTTTCCATTGAAATGGAATATACGATTTGACAGAATAGATATTTTCGAATAAAGAAAAAAAATAGAACGAAACGTTTCCCCACGATCAGACAGATTTTAAAAGTTCTTATATCCATCCAAGTATTTTCAAGAATTTTTTCAAAAAAATTGGACGGGGCATACATCTCGAAAAAAAAACATTTTTCATTGAAACGGAACATACGATTTGATAGAATGGATATTTTCGAATAACGAAAAAAAATAGAACAAAGAGTTTCCCCACGATGGGAAATTTTTTTTAGTTCTTACATGCATCAAAGTTTATTTGAGAATTTTTTCAAAAAAATCGAAGGGACATGTTTTGAGATAAAAAATATTTTTCATTGAAATGGAACATACGATGTGACAGAATAGATATTTTCGAATAAAGAAAAAAAATAGAACAAAACGTTTCCCCACGATGGGAAATTTTTTCAAGTTCTTACATGCATCAATGCTTCTTTGAGAATTTTTTCAAAAAAATCGAAGGGGACATGTTTTGAGATACAAAACATTTTCCATTGAAATGGAATATACGATTTGACAGAATAGATATTTTCGAATAAAGAAAAAAAATAGAACGAAACGTTTCCCCACGATCAGATAGATTTTAAAAGTTCTTATATCCATCCAAGTATTTTCAAGAATTTTTTCAAAAAAATTGGACGGGGCATACATCTCGAAAAAAAAACATTTTTCATTGAAACGGAACATACGATTTGATAGAATGGATATTTTCGAATAACGAAAAAAAATAGAACAAAGAGTTTCCCCACGATGGGAAATTTTTTTTAGTTCTTACATGCATCAAAGTTTATTTGAGAATTTTTTCAAAAAAATCGAAGGGGACATGTTTTGAGATATAAAATATTATGTGCTTTAAATAAAAATTAAACAATGAAATAAACTATTTCGATAAAAATCATATTTTTTTATTGAAAGAGCATTCAAAAACACAAATTTTGAAAAAAAGAACGATCAAATTGGTCCATTTTTCGCAAAGTTATTAGTATTTGAAAAAAATTAGCCCGAATTTTAAGAAAATTCATATTTTCGAAACGGATGATCAAAAAAATCTGAAAAAATTTATGAACGCGTATTTCATCAGTCTTAAAAATATAAAAAATTTAAAAAAAAATCGAAGGGGGTGAGGTCCGAAAGTGTCCGATTTGGCATGGAATGCCTCATATACAGAAAGAATTTGCAATTTTATCTGTGTTAATTACTTACACCAAATGCAGAGAATCCAAAGATGAGAAGAATGAAGTTAAAGAAATCGCACAAGAACATATATGCATAAACATTCGTTTTTTCCTTGCCATGAGGGCTCAATATTTTGTCAAAGAATGTTTTGACTGGTTCGGAATACTTGTCCAACCTTTAAATAAATAAATAAATGAACATGTGAAGTATATAAAACATTAAGTTTAATTATGTAAAATTATATGATACCAGTGAACACACAATATATTTATTTTAAGTATTGTGAATTCTATTCTGGCAAAACCGCATTTGTCGGATTGTTAACCCTTTGCGGTCGGAAGGCGCCGCTCCGGCGCCACGTAGATTCGCACCGCAGGTCGGATGTCGCCGGAGCGGCGACAATTGGTGTTTATGTTAGATTTCGTTATTTCCAAGCGATAGGAACGCATTATTGGTTCTTGAAAAGGTTCTGTACCTATTGATGTTCTTTCGTATGAAGTATCAAATCACACATCTTAACAAAAGTAAGATAAAATTTGCAAAGGGTCCTTCCAAAACTGTGGCTCTGAAAATGTCTCCGACCTCAGTTGAGACTCTACGATCGTGGCGAAACTATCTGGAAATTTTGTATAGTGTGGTTTTGTTTGAAAATGGATTGCAAAGTTTGGTCTTGCCGAAACACACCAGGTCGAAGACGCGAGACGAGTTTTTTCTGCGATACGTGCCCAGACAAACCAAGAATGCATTTTGGTCAATGTTTCATAAATTACCACACGACAGTAAAATACAGAGATTAGGTTTGTGAAATTATTTTCTTAAAAGTGTAAATATAGATAAACTGTCAAAATATAATGTTTTTGTAAGATAATTCACGTGTATGATTTTTTTATTGTACCTATAAGGCGCCCGCCTCATTCGCGAAAATCGCGTCGACGTGCCACCTCGCAGCGCCGAAACTGCCGCCGACCGCAAAGAGTTAACACAGGTACAATGCCTAATATGTACTTAACAAATCGATCATAAACAAAGTCCCATATATTGTACCTATGGGTTACCGAGTATATGTTCTTTATCCAATATTTCTGAATTGGTGGATATGATAGGGCCAGTTGTTTGTTAAATTTATTACAGTCAATTGTGTGGCTCAGTGATTTGATCAATACACTGCCACATTTTCCTGTTTTAGGAAGAGACGCTGTATCACATGAACAAACCAAGTCAAGTTGATTATATACAACATTTCTTTTATTCTTAGAATTGAAACCAAATAAGCTTATACAGGGTGGTTCCGATCCGATGGTACAATCGAAAAGGAGGTGAATCTACATGCAAAAATAAGCAAAACAGAACGTATACAATTTTTTTTTTAAACGCTCCGTCTTCGAGAAAATTGACTTTGAATTTTCGTCAGGTGCAAGCGCACCCGAGCGCGGCGCGATATACCGGGTGCCGCTGTAGGACGCTTGGACGCGGCGCGATGGCCTATCTCAGTGGTCGGCAAAGTGCGGCTCCAGAGCCGCATGTGGCTCTTTGGCTCCTCAAGTGCGGCTCTAGCACAAATATCCACGGAAGGCGCAATAATATTTTTATTTAAAAAAAAAACTTGGAAAGAAAAAAATTACATCTTGTTTTGATAAATTAAAATTCTTCTATAAATCGAGAACATGTATAATTTTTTGTTTAAGTTAAAAGATAGATAGGTAATTAATATTTTATATTGTAAAAATACGTAAAGATGCAAGCACATTGTTCGCATTAATAAATATTTATTAAGTATGAAATTTAGTTTTATTTAGTGTACTACTTATTTAGTGTAATAAAAGTTTACTAAACAAGCAGATTTGGCTCCCAATTTTTTTTTTACGTTGTTGTAATGTTCATATTTGGCTCTTTGGCTGATAAGTTTGCCGACCACTGGCCTATCTCATTGCGTGGCATCGAAGCGGCCTATCGTGACGTCATAGCTGCCCAAACGTACTCGCAGACGACGCAAAGCGATAGATATAGATATACAATGCCATGCTTTAGGGCGCTTGCACCTGATGAAAATTCAAAGTCGATTTTCTCGAAAACGGAGTGTTTAAAAAAAAAATTTTATACGTTCTGTTTTGCTTATTTTTGCATGTAGATTCACCTCCTTTTCGGTTGTACCATCGGATCGGAATCATCCTGTATATGAAATCATTTTTGTCTGCACATTTCCTATTTTATGAATTTCTAAACCGAATCGTATTTTCATGTTCCAAAAACAAGTAGCATGTATTCCATCATACAATGTAAGTGTTGTTGAAATAACTTATATCATATGAAAAATATAGCTTCAAGTGACATAAGGTGATCTAATATTAAACAATGCAGTGTTCATTAGGGATTGCAATACCGGTATACCGGAATACCGAATACCGGTATTTGTAGTTATTTGTACAACTTTGTGATACCGGTATTCATAAGATTAAATACCGTTTTTTCAGTATTTACTAGAAAAGCAATAATTGACTTAAACCTGCAAATTAATTTTTCCGATAGTGAATTTGACTTAATATCCAGAACTGTATCAGTTCTACTTCCAATAAAACTGGCTGTGGAGACATTATGTTGGGGAGATTCTAATTCATTAACAGCTAATGCAACAATAAATTTCACGTTGCAGTCGCTGAAAGAACAGCACGCATCACTATCTGAGAATTATATGTATATTACACTGAAAATCGCACAGAAGAAAGGCATACCGAAATAGAAAATGTCTTACGGTATTTACATAATTGTAATGATTTTAAAAATAAAAATGCAAAAAAAGAAAAGTGACTAACCAATTCAAATTTGGTCAAATTTATAGTAAATTTTCTTAAAATTTTTTATCCACGAACCTACCCACATTCAGAAGAATTCGGTACAGTTATCGAAGATGATGATACTAATGTCGATACTGAAAAGGAATTGTCTTTTGAATAAAAATTAGAATTAGCGATAACTAAAAAACTCTCAACAAACCAAAATACAATACAGAAATCAGTTATATCCAAAACCATCCGACGAGAAATCAATTTATTTGAAGATGAGGGATTTAGAGTTGAATACTTGGAAAAAAGTATATCGCGCATTGTTAACTGTACCACCAACCAGCGTTGATGCTGAAAGAGCGTTGACGACAGCTGGAAATTTTTACACAAAATTACGTTTTTAAGATCACATTTCAAAAATTTGTAATAGTATCACAGACTAAATAGTGATATATACACTTTTTTTATTTAAATACATGAGATGTTCCTTGTTCCTTTACGTTTTTGTGATTCTTTATATACTGTTACAATTTATAAGTTAAATAAAACAAGAAACACCTGTGTTTTCTTTCTTTTTCTGAAATTCCTACTACCGGTATTATACCCGGTATTCCGGTATTAGAATCTAAAAAATACCGAATACCGGTATTGAACTTTTGGTCCGATATTGCAATCCCTAGTGTTCATGTACTTACGTGAGATTTACAGTGGGTGGAAGTGTTGAGTGCAGACGATGTATTTCTTCTGCCTTGACAGTTACAACCATTTCCTTGTCGTTTGTATTGTTTGATGTATTTTCCATTTCCGGATTACCAGGTGCATGATGACTTAACAGCTGAGGTTTTGGCGCTTTTAATTCAATACGCGATCCACTATGTGGCAAAAATGTGCGTGGTAAGTACATTGCAAAATGAGTCAATGTCATACAGAATGTAAGCCAATGTTTTTGCATGAATTTTATACTCACTTTAATCCGTCTTGAGGGCATATTTCATCAGGTAATTCATCTTGGGCTTTACCCAAAGGTAGTGGTTTTGAGGAAACCATTGTCAGTTGAGAGGGTATGATTTTCCTTGTCTTCAAGTTTGGCGTTGTCCACTGACCCAAGGATTTTAACATAAATCTGCAATATCGATTTTAGTGTTCCACTAAACTAGTGTTCATTCCTACCTTTAATTATTCCTATTATTATTAATTATAGCTTTTGATATGTACCTGTGAAAGAATACCATAAGAAGAACTAATAGGTCCCACAGAGCATAATTAGGTTTTCGCTCAACACCCATTATACGAGGTCCGAAAAGTGGGTGATTTGGTGCGGCAGCTTGATTCCACGGTATAAGTTCCAATTGAAAAATGCATTTTACTATTACAATGGCCTATAAATGATTAATCATGTTATCACATTCAGTCATTCACTGAAACTGTTGTGTTATTTGTTTAAACAATTTATATTACCTCTGTGTAAGCTATCAAGGTCACCCAGAATGTCTTTGATGGACGTGGAATGGTTAAAGAACCCCAGCAAAATACCATAAGAGGCAATGGTGTGGAAAGCACTGAAGCATTCTTTATTTGATGAAGGAATATCATAAAGTAACATAATAGACTGGAGTGAGCCAGGATTCCAAACCAAATGGATGCTGCTAATTGTATGATAGGCGGTTGATCTGCTTCTGAGAGTTCAAAGCCTTCATCGTCATGTTGAGCTACGGAAGGTTGTGAAAAAATTGTGCTGTTTGCACAAATGTAACAAATTAATTAAGTACATTGAATTTTTCCACCTAATTCTATGTACACAGAAGAAGAATGATTTTTGTTGAGTTAAAATGTTAGGTTTTTTGTGCACCTAGGTAGCACTTATTTGTTTTAATTATTTATATAATTAACATTCTGCTTCTGCGAAATATTCATACTGAAAGCACAATCAAAGCTCAGCTCGGAAGCCATATGGTTATACCTGAAACTCACGCAAGAGAAACACGCAAGTAATGAGTTATCAGTATGGGTACTGAAATTGATCATGCAATGTTAATAATAAAAATTATGTAATAAAATAAATTTTGTTTAAATCAATTAGCTCAATGCTTTTAGAATAATTGAGAGTAAAAACGATTAAAAATATTTTAAGGATAACATTATCTTATACATTTAATATTCCTATATCATAAATATATGTGACAATAAAATATCTTTCCTTATGAAGTTACTTTTTTTTTTTTTTTTTTCGATGGGGAATCTTGAAAAAGACGCCAACAGAAACGGGGGCGATCTGCTGGTTGTGTCAGGTTTCACTGACTAAACCACCACCGGTACTCTCTACTGGGTGGTAAGGGCTGGCACGATAACTCCCTTATGAAGTTACTTCTTTAAATATTTCCACGGGAAAGACAGTTTTTACCCTCATGTTTATTCAGTGTTCAGAGTTATAAGATCCCTAAAAAGTTCATCAATATTTTTCGATAGTTTCAATTTATGTAATAAAGAGCAGGTGCGGTTTGATGTTATAGAGATATATATGATACTATTTAAAGAACCAATTTTAGGCTTTTATGTTCTCCCAAGATTAAGCACAAAATAGTACATCAAATAACATCCACAAAAATGTATAATATAATAGCGTTTTATTTGTTTGCTTGTCTCAATTTATTCCTGTATTCAATTTTTTTAACGTCACAGATGACGTTGGTTTAAACAGGGTAACCTGCATAATTTCATGATCATGTTCTATAGTTTTGTGATATTGTTTTGGCAGGGAAAATAAAGCAAACTTAACTCAGAACTGATTTGAAAGTGGAACGAGAGACACGATAGTACTCCAATTTTGTGTTCCGAAAAACATAAATTACACGCTTCACCTTGATACGCTGGTATGGCCTGTGATGGGGTACGGGGTAGAAGTTTGGGGATGGAAAGAGAGGAGGGGGACCGAGGGAGATGGAAGAAGGGCTCTTAAGACGGACGCAAGGGGTGGAATGAACGACACCTGGTGAGAGAGGAGACGAAGAGAGAATTGCTCAGGATGCAAGCAGGGAGGAGAGCATGGAGATCCGAGAAAAGGTTGAGAGAAGAAGGGGGGGGGGGGGGGGGTTCATTACAAGATGTTATGAGGAGATGACGGTGAGGTGGAGGATAGCGAGGGTAACAGGAAGTTGGGAGCAGGAGTGAAGGGAATTCCGGGAGGAAAGGGGGGTGAGAGTGGGGGAAGACGGAGAATATGAGGAAATGTAGAAAAAGGATAGGGAAAAACAGGTAAAGGAAAGAGAGGAAAGAATAAAAGAAGGAAGATACAATGAATAGTACAGGGAAATCAAAGAATCTGGAGGACAAGAAATGGTCGGGTGGGAGAAAAAGGCGGCGGGCAAAGTTTTAGTTGGGGAAGGAGCAGAGGAAGGGGCAGTAGAAGGGAGGAATGGGAGAGGGGATGTAGGATATGCGGGATGGAAAAGAAATCGTGGGAGCATGTGTGGGAAAGACGTAGGGGATGAGGGGTGAGACACGAGAGAACTGGGAGCTGGAAGGAAATGATAAGAGAGGTTCTGGAGGGAAGGGTGAAGGGGAAGGATGGCTAAAGAGGATGGAAAAGGAGAGGGACAGGAGGGAAAGGGAAAGGAGAGAGAGGGAACAAGGAGCGGAGAGAGGAGAGTGAGCGAGCGGGAGGGGGGGGGGGGGGAGAGATTAGGTAAATTTAGGTTAAGTAGAATAAGGAAAATGTAAGAAAGGATAGAAGGAAGGCGAATGTAAAGGTTGTAGTATACCCGGAAGGGAGTACAGGGAATAAAGGAACTATCTCACACGCACCCGCACCCGCACACACATATACGCGCGCGTGCGCCCATACCTCGAAATAATACAATATAATTTGAAAGACGAAAGATTACAATTGCATTTTAATGGGAAGCAAAACAATGTTATGAGTGATGATGCTGCATGCATTGGGAAGATGTGCAATATAGGTATTTAAATCAGTGGGAAAAGCAAATCCACAGTTATCGATTTGCCTGTTCATGATACACTCTATGTACCTAGAGGAGGACATGTCCAATCCTCGCTCCAAACTTGGCGCCAGAATACGGATGTGAGGTACAGGCATCGAGCTCTCCTTCCTAGCACAAACAATACCACGATCTTTCTACGTTTATATAAATATGATGCACAGAAGTGATGCACTTCATATAGAGGTCAGAGAACTGATGTGAATTAAAGTAATTATTCAAAGATGTGTATGTAATAATTCATAATTAAAAGTTGAACTATCAGTAAAACCGAGCCAAGCTGCTTCTTCTCGCATTGATTATAAACGCGAAGAACTGAAGCTTTTCATACTGCTGCATGTGTCCTTACAAATTTGTCTTGTTGGACTGCAACATTAGAACTTTGTACCAGTTAAAATTACACGTTTAACCTTATCTTAATAATGCCTTTTCTCTTATAAAATGATTTGCCTTTTTTAAATATTTTTTAGCACTGATTAAGGTAGGCAAATGATTAATTTTCTTCTAATTTGTAAAGTATGAATAGACATCGTCGGTAGTTCTAGTGTTAAAGAAAGATAGCTTTCAAGTGATTATGTTATGGTCAAAACAAGGATAAGTTGCTTTATGTTTTCACGAAACTGTATGGATAACGTCGATTGAGTTTAGGACAAACATGACTGATTTTCATTTGATGCTGGTGTCACATTTACATACATGATTTGGAACTCTACCCGTACAGAAAAACATTCTAAATCGCGTATGACGCTCATAAAAGTAGACTCGCCTTGAATTAAAAAAAATTGAAAGTTTTGTTCCTAGGCTGTTCCTCAACTGTCTGAAATATGAACCTCATAACATGATGATGTGAATGAAATAGTGTTTTTTGTCTTGTCTATTACATAAGGTAAAAAAGTCACAGACGATTGGGTAATTGCAGTAATGTTTTAATAGGTTAATGACAGAATTAATCAGTGATAAAAAGCTACGGCAAGTACTACGACTATGAAGCGCATAGCACAATGTCAAAATAATTCTTTACCTATCGAATTGAGTTTGTGGTTGCCTTGAAACGCCGGCATTATCATTAGGCACTTCTGAAGTTTGATCTCTTCCTGACCTGTTAGAGCGAGCATATTTACTACTAGCTTATTTTCTACTGCAATTCGTATTACGTGCATCATGTTATAGGTGGAATACCACAACATATTTCTGGCCACCTTAAATGCTACGAATACTAGATGTGTTTACGTTGGTATGGGTTTGATATTACCTTTTTTTATTTTAATTGGACTCGTAGCTGTTCAATTATATGCTATACGTGGATAAGACGAGGATGAATAAGATTACCTGCTCTGATGGCTGAGACAGATGTTAACAATAGTAGGAAACTATAATTGGCAAAACTATGTAGCAAGCCACCTACAAACATATAGGTAAAAAAGGCCAAAATACGTCGTGAACACTTTAAACAGCCGAAATTAAAAAAAATGTCAGGCTTTGATCTGGTGTACTAATAGTGGTAAACTCTTTACGAAGATACATGTTTTATATTTGGAGCATTTCACTAGTTCATCTTAAATAATGTGCGGTCAATGCTTGAGATTTACCTTTCCCGTATGAGAGGTATCGGTTGCCACATTTGGTTGATACCCAGTCTCGTGCCCATCTTGAAATCTGGTTTTGCCTAGAAACATTGGTATGATGAAAAATAACAGCAATGTAACTGCTTTTTTCATCTGATGTACTACGTGCCTTCAACAATTTTTTCTCCTTTGCAAGCACTTTTCGAATATATCTATAGTCCCGCGAGAATCGGTTAAGGTATCTTGTGAAGGACGTGAGAGTGCTATTGATCATGACCCAAAGAAATTTGAAGTACGTTAAGAAGGACACTTTTTTCTCATCTTCAGTCTCGCCAGCACTTGCTTTTTCTTTCGATGCACCGCCCATCTCGTCATCATCGGAGGGGTCAGAAGATTTTGTTAAGTCAGCAGTGGTCAATTCTTTTTCCTGCGTTTCGATTTCTATGGATGTAAGACTGCCGGGTTCGGCACCCTGAGAAAGTCGAGAAAACTACATGTTACCATTTAAAAAAAAAGTTTGTCATTTGTACATTACGTTTCAGTATATAAAGAGCGTTTGTCGTAATGATCGTCATAAAAAAAGTTGCGTCTTAAAATCGACACGATGCGATATTGGCGACAAATTAGAAATCAAAATTTTGACAAATACTGTTTTTCTCTTTTAGATTGAATATCTGTCCAACTTTCATTTCTTTCACTAGTTGTAAGCCGATTTTTGCGTCTCTATTATCGACATATTCCATTGCCAATCGGAGGCATTCCATGACAAATCGGACACTTTTGTACCTCACCCCCTTCGGTTTTTCCCAAAATTTTATATGATTTTAAGACCGATAAAAAACGCGTTCATGAATTTTTTCAGATTTTTTGACCACCCATTTCGGAAATAGAAATTTTCTTAAAATTTGGACCCTTTTTTTCAAATGTTCATAACTTTGCGAAAAATGCACCAATTGGATCGTTCTTTTTTCAAAATATGTGTTTTTGAATGCCCTGTCAAGGAAAACAGATGATTTTAATCGAAATCATTGTTTTTATTGTTTATTTTTAATTTAAAGCACAAAATATTTTTTATCTAAAACACGCCCCGTTGTATTTTTTTTCTATTCGATAATATCTATTCTGTTAAATCGTATGTTCCGTTTCGACGAAAAATGTTTTTTTTTCTCACAACACGCCCTCTTCGATTTTTTTGAAAAATTTCTCAAAGAAACTTCGATGAATATAAAATTTTTTTAAACTTTTCCTATCGTGGGCCGACATTTCGTTCTATATTTTTTTCTTAATTTGGAAATATCTATTCTGTCGCGACGTAAACGCACGGAACATACAATTTGATATTATACAATAGATATTTCCGAATGAAGAAAAAAAATAGATCGAAGAGTTTCCCCACGATCGGACAAATTTTAAAAGTTCTTAAATCCATTAAAGTTTCTTTGAGAATTTAAAAAAAAATCGGTCGGGGTGTGTTTTGAGAAAGAAAAAAAACATTTTGTGCTTTGAATTAAAAATAAACAACGAAAACAATAATTTCGATTGAAATCATATTTTTTTCATGAAAGAGCATTCAAAAACAAATTTAAAAAAAAATAACTATCCAGTTGGTGCATTTTTCGCAAAGTTATGAACATTTGAAAAAAAGGATCCCAAATTTTAAGAAAGTTAATATTTCCGAAACGGGCGGCCAAAAAAAAAACTGAAAAAATTCATGAACGCATTTTTCATCTGTCTTAAAAACATAAAATTAAAAAAAAAATCGAAGGGTGTGAGGTACAAAAGTGTCCGATGTGGCATGGATTGCCCCATATATTTATTTACTCGTTCAATTTTTTAATAACTATCCTTAAAAATGATTTCGGCTCTCCGTGACTGACAGTAAATATGATTGTCACTGTTAGTTCTTTATCTTAATTACTTACTAAAGCAAACCGTTTATAGAATCTTGTAATATCACCGTTTGCTGTCAACTGTATAAACGCTATCCACGATTAGGAGCTCAGAGGAATATAAGACGAACTTACCGAAATGTTATATTTTATGTGTTACTGATAGAAACTTTCGCCAATACTTGACGAGCCAATATTGTCATAATGTTTTAAACGCGAGCTTTGACGGCAACGACTTTTTACCATCATTTGTTTGCCCAGTAATCGAAAATATGTGAAAGATCATGGCGTTCGTTACGACAAACATGTGTAGTTAAGAAATAATTAACCCATCTATCCGAATTATTTCGTAATATTGATATCAGTCAACCGTACATTTACAAACATTGGAGTATGCTAAATAAACGTGAGATATTTGAGCGGACGATGATTTCTTATTGAAAACATTTCTTTACACAAATAACATTGAATTTAACATTGATATTGAAGATTATCAACAATAAGCTTGTAACTATTCAGCTGCATCGGCTAAGAAAAAATAAGAAACAAAATATGAAGCAGAAGATTACATACAATAATAATAGTGAGGTATAAAATGAATTGCTACAACAACAACGAATATATGGTAATACAAGTACAGTGCAAGAGAAGTATAAGAATAGACACCTCTGTTATTACTTCCGGTCGAAATGTCATGAAGAGCCTAGCAGAATAACTTGAAAGCTTATATCGATGAAGAAAGCGTGCGAAGAAACATCTATGTATGAAATATGTACAACAGAATCACTGCTTCTTCTGTGGATCGGGTGGTGTTGGAAACGTGTATTATATAGGGCACCATATCCCAATATCAATGTTTAGTACTGACATCGAGTTGTACACAACTGACATGTTTATAATGAGATGTGAGTTAACATTATTTTAAGAAAAACCTTCGTGGCAATACTTGAATGATAGCTGTCGCTATTGAAACAGAGAAAGAACGGAGATAATTGTTAAGCAGTAACGTAAAAGAAACAGAAAAAGAGATGACGGATTTAATAGCGAAAGGTGGGTATGTATTTGCTAAGAAAACAGACAGGCTACTATTGCTTCTGTAGCAATACCATGCAATCTGAAAGAGATCTCACATCGGTAGCGATGCCAGTATCGGTCTCGGAACGAGCGCTCAAATAGGACATGGACGATTTCTTGCGCGTCAGCGGTACGCTACGTCGACGTAGTCTCAAGGCATCCTTTTCCGTTCCTCCGTACATAGCAACATGTGTCGCTATCTCAATGTCTGTCTTAATCAGCGTATTCATCAACTGCAATAATTAGACTTAGACGTCAGTTGGATATGTCCGCAGAGACGATAATTCGAACGATTTTTTTTATGCTGCTTCACTAATGGACGTACGGCGCCGTAGGGGCGATGATTGCTCTTAGTTAATCATTGATCAAGAAATTAAACGACCATAGTTCGCTAACAGATAGTACAAAGAAGGTATATGGTACGGTGAACGGATGTACATCGACCAATAGTGATCGACAGATGATTAATCGCCAGAAATGCACTAATAGTTTTAAATCAATTAACTGCATAACTCAACCATTTTGACAGTGACATTGTACAGAGATCTGATGTAATAATAATATATTTTTCAGTCGCTTCGGACTTTTTATACCATCAAAATTTATATATGATAAGCGTTAAATGAACAGGTAGTGCCTATACATTAGAAAACTAGGAGCTATTTGTTGCAATTGTTTTTGTTTTGATTTCATATTTCTTCAACATTTTGTTCAAATTTCGGTTTGTTAGTCGTTAAAAACAAAACTACGCTTTAACATACCTCCGTTACTGTCATTCTTCGACCACGAACGTCCGTTTCTCGTTGACGATATTGTTCTTCCCGAAGTTCTTGTTCCTTGCGTTCAACCTCGGCTACGGGAACTACATCTGTGATTTCGTCATCTTCTAAATCGTCGAACATGTAATAGTCGCCGGATCTAATAGCTGTTGATGAAAACACATTGCGATTATTGACATATCGGGGTGCAAAGATTTAGCTATAACGGTTTCTTCATAAACGCGAAAGCCATGCATTAACCACGTCATAAGTATAAAAACAGTTTGTAGATATACATATATTTTGTATATACAAAATCTCTGGTGAAATAATAGCATTAGCGTTGATTTAATATAGAAACTATACGCTATGTACAACGTACAATTGAGTGTTTGAAAATAGATCTCGTTTCTTTTTTAAATTGTATAATTAACATAAAATTAGGCTAATCAGGTGTAATTAAACAAATATTGTTAAATTACCCTCTCTGTTGGTTTTAGGGACGCGAACTCTGTACAACGGCCGGGTTCCTGGATAGAGAGAATCTAATACAAAAGGAAAATACACAAAGTCGTGATGGGAAAACTGAGAAGCTGTTACAAACTTTTGCAGCGCAAATATATACATTACATAATCATAAATAGCATTATTTAACGTCAACAGTTTTTTGTTTCAGGCTATTCCCATGTTTATTTTTATAAAATTTATGTACTATGAAAATGGGTTACAAACCATAGCTTGCTATAAACCCACCAGTATAGACACATGAAAATATAAATTTAGCGTCTGAGTACAGCATCATCAAGATGGATTAAACTGTATGAATAAGAACGTGACACAATTTGTAAAATGAATCAATTTCATTGATTCAATTACGTGCATGTATATATTAGGTGTACAAATAAGGTCGGTGCATTTGCATATAATGAGATGTAGTTACGTTTCAAATAAACATTTTTTCGTCGCATCCATATCTTAAAGTATTATTCTCACCTTATGAAGCACACAATACACACATATACACATTGTATTTTTTTCGCATTCGAGTTGCAGAAAAATGTGGCTGAGGCGACAAAAATTATTTGTTCTCTGTTGGACGTAAACGCTGTAACACGCAGAATGTCCAAAAAGTAGTTCCAAGGTTTAATAGTGGAAATGTTGATCTTAATAATACAGAACGCAGTAGAACGCCGAAAAAGTGAAAGACGAGATACTAGGGCAACTGTTGAACAAAGGTTTTAATCAAACGCAGCCAGAAGTTACTGCTTAGTGTTATCAGCAACAAATGATTCATCTAAGCGATGCAACAAAACAGTAAAGATTTTTACCGGCAGTGGAAATAGGCCTGGAATTGTCTTGTAGGACAATGCTCGATGACATACGGCGAAAACGACTTTAGAAGTTATTTCTTGTTTGGGGTAGGATATGCTGCCTCGTGCGAAATATTACCCAGATATGGGCACCAGAGATTATCATCCTTTTCGTTCATTGCAGCACCACTTAGTTGATTCGCAGTTCAATGTATCGAAGATTTCGAAAAAGCATTAACAAACATAGTCAATCAAAACCTCCATCTTTTTATAGAAATGGAATTTGCCAATTAACTGAAAAGTAGCAGAAGTGCATAGAAAATTATGATGATTGTTTTGAAATGTATCTTGTGTCTTTCTGTATAAAAATAAACATCGAATGTGTGGTAAGAAGGCACCGAATATATTTGTACACCTAATAGGATTCGGTATCTGAAATCTGTTGGGGACACTCGAAATGACGTGCAACTATATATGAACTGTAAATAAGCATCTCTTTCCAGCTATAATATAGAGCTGAACTTCAGATGCAGACAAACGACAGAGTAATAATAAAGACGTGCCAATAATTTCTAATTTGCCGTGGAAGCTTATGTACAGAATATTGTGCGACGACGAGGATGACGATTTCTGGAATGTTGTTACATGTATGATGCGATTGCGGGGAGCGAGAATTGATAGAGATGATTGATTGTCTTGGTGTGTGCAGTCCATTCATCCAAGCTGGTCCGACAAAGCTCGATTGGCGACGGTGTCGTACGATGCACGGCGAGGTGAACGAGTGGTCAGCGGCCTGTTGGTCATATGGCGGTGGCGAAAAAACTGGGAACGTTTCATCAGGTGATGCACCACGGGGATTCAGGTCGCTGCTGGGAGGCGAACCGAAGGAAATGCGCGTTGGCTCGAGATAACCGTCAAGGCTCACAGTCATGATTGCAGAATTCGGTGTTGGCGCTTGTAAGAGAGATGCTGCACGTGGAGTTAAGGGAGGTGGCTCATCGTCATCTTCGTCAATCGGCGTTTGATATCCTTGAGGCGGCGTATGCCCGGAGGAAACGCATGAACTCATGCTGGGAGATCTCGCTAAGGGCGCTTCCCCCCCTTTGCCGTAGACATTAAATAGAAAGCTACGTTAAATACATATTTGTCGCGATACTGTTGACAAGACTAAATGTTGAACGGGGCGTCGTGTTGCTTAATTATAAAGGCATATTATGAGCAATTAAGTGTACTAACAGTCAATTATGTTTTGTAACCGACGGCAGTGGATATTAAACTGCGCAATTAATTAATGAGTATGAAGAGTATGTTTACTGTCCCTACTCGTACCATATACCATATGTACCAACATATTATATTATGTGAATACGCTTGACTTAACGACGAGTATTGATATTACAAATAGTAAAATGAAATACTTGAGATTTCTTACCAACTTTGTGCGTTTGCTGATCACGGTAAATTGGCCCTTGAATTTTTTGCTGATTGGCTTTAATCTTGTCCATTTTAAACTTCAGCTTTTGTAACACGGATTTTTCAACGCTCTCTTGAAATTCAATACGCTTCTCGTGCAACTCCTCTAGCAGCTCAGCTCCTCGTGACGCTAATATGCTCATAGCCTTCGTTTCATCCACAATATGAAAGAAGTAGTAACTCTTGAACAGTCGTTTTTGCAAAAGTAGAAAACCGAAGCAAAGACCATCCCACACCATGCCAATATCTTCTCGCGGCACTTCGCATTCAGGGGTACCGATTACTAGCACGCCCGCAGAACTACGAAATTTCTTTAGGCAAGCGATACCTAATAACTGCACTAACCAACATGCAGAATGTTCCATCTGTAAATTCGTATATGCCGCTTTAGACATAAAGCATATATATGAAGGAAATTCAGAAAAATGCATAGTACCTCTTTAATTAAAACACAGCCTGCACCTTGGAGTAAGGCTTTACAAAATATTACAAAGACATTATATCCTATAAGCAGGTTCCACCATTTTAGAATAGTTCTAACGGGTCTCAGGTAAAAGTCGCTTCCTTGCCACAGAAATACGAATGCACCAATTAGGTACCCGAGAGAAAATATATTTGTTCGCTTTGTACCGGCTAAGAACATTATTGATAAAGTGATCCACATAAGACTCATCATGCTGCCACGTTTGAAAATATCGAGCCAACTTTCGATACGTGATACATAGTCTTTGACTGGATTTATGAAGTTCGGTTTCTCCATGTCAAGGAAGACAGAATAATTGTGTCCAGCAATAAATTCTCCAGCAGTTGTACTTCTTTGTTCGACGCGGAACACTAACCCTTGACGTACAATCATCATGAGTAAGATAAAATCGCCTATACATAATATTATTCCGTTACTAAATTGTCCTGTAGAAACATTTCACTACTAAATAAAATGAATTTTAAATGTAATATATATATAAAACTAACATAACAGTTTTCGCGAATTAGGAGGAAAATCAGGATCAGGAAAGTACATCCATTCCTGTAAACGTCTTAACATCTCAGATTCTCCCCAAGGGTATTCTGAAATAATTAATCAATAAGTGTGAAGTAATTATTTTGCGTTAATGACAAACATTGTTGCTAGTACTTAACCAAATATTACCTATACACAACCAACTGGGCGGAGCAACAGCTAATCCATATTGAATTGGTAATAAAATTATACCAAAGATCCTGAACAGAGGCCAAATACGTCCTATGGTTTTCCTCTTCAAGGAAAATAAAATCATCAACCACATTCCGTACAAAACTGAATAAAAATCAAGTCTCATTCCAATTAGAGTAACAGTACCGATCAAGCAGATTTCGAGACCAAACTTATAAAAACCATAGTTGAATAGGAATTTTAGGCATTGCGATACACCTTTATCTGCATCCGTACGTGAAATATTGGAAAACATAACTTGTGGAGTTTCCAAAGATTCTCCTTTGTCTTGGCGATAGAACCATTGACGAACTCTAATTATTTTTCTAAATGTTGTTACTGTAACAATGCCTATATAACCTTTCAATAATTCTGCGAGTTTTCCTGGGTCAGCTTTTTTCATACCAAACCACTCTGCCATATTATACACTGTATTGTTGCTTGCATATTGCGTTTCCGTATTATGAATGTTTCTCTGTTAACAGCAAATATAGGTATATATAATATAAAATACAAGTGCTGTTTTGATTAAAAATATTCTCGCTTGAAAATAAATCCCTGAAAAGTACTCACTGTACAGTTTACATTCCAATTGCTATGTTCAATATATTTGATTTGGTATAACATTTTAATGACCATTAGCAGAGCGATGACAGCGGCCATAATATTAATGGCCGTCACTTGTATATTCCTTTTGAAGTTAATTAGAATAACAGTTGCAACAATGAACAGAAAATGAATTGCGCACACCTAAAAATGATTATACCGTGAGACTCATTTATCACAATATCTGATGATGGAAAGACAAAGGGTCAATTCTGCTTACATCATTAATGCACAAAAGCACAATCGAGATAAAAATAATTTTCTGCATATGTATCTCCAAGAAAAGCCATATATAGTTGTATATATTTATAATATGATTTATAACAGTGCGACAAAGCACCATTCTTTCTAGTTTAGACATTTCTGTAACAAAGTATTCCAGTAATAACAGATATAAAAGAACATAATGATTGTCTATTTCATGAGACGTACGTTTTAATTGTTTCAAAGTGTAAATTGTTGTCTTTTCTTCTTCATTGAGTGTAACTTCCGTTGGTGATACTATTGGAATGTGTAAACTTGGAGAATGGCCAAGACTTGATCGCCTGAACGAGCTTTCAGTTCTAAAATACATTCTAACGATTATTATTATGCAACAGCTCTTATGAGCAAGTATGCAACTAACTACAAACCCCAATCTCTCGATATTTGTTGCATTTAAAAAATCATTATGAAAATAATGTATCTGAATAACTGTAATAATGACGAAAAACGTAGGCGTCAATAATCTAACAAAAAGATCCTTTGTTTCATAAATTTCCAGGCCGATATCCATTTGTCTGCAATTGTATACAATATTAGATAAATTGTTAATAGAATTTGTTAATTGTTAAGAACTTACAAATGCTTGTCGATATAGAGGTAATCCCAATATTCCGGAAAATGTTGAAACTGGTACGTATAAACAAGAATTAACATGATAACTGAATAAGCAATAACGGTAACCCAAAATCCGTACATTATTTTCCTCCACACATTCCACGATATCTGTTAACATTCACATAATTGAGTTTTTATCGCACAAAGTATCAATACTAACATTTGTAATGTAATGCGCTATATCTTTAAACTAATATGTATGAAAAACAAACTGGTAATTTACTACGACGCCACGTTATAAGCGGTCAGTCTACAACCAGAACGTTCAGGCTAGCAAAATATATGTAGTGATAACATTGAACTATCAAAGTTTTGGGTTTGCATTACTTGTATAATTATTGCACAATTACATACCTGAAATGTGATGACGAAAAAGAGAAATAGCGACATATAGAAGATGCGGAAAACTGTCATGCGTTCACCAGTGATACCACAAATGAAAAGCATGATGGCTACGACAGCAATCCAAAATTTTGTTAATAATTTCTTTAACACTATACCAACATCTTTCATGAATTTACTTTTAATTTCAGTGGCATCATGTTCCATTGCTGTGGTAGCTGTGGAAACTGATACATGCAACGGTGCTACCATGTCTCTCAATGCTGAAGATCGGCGTTGTTCTTTTCGTTCTGCAGTATACTGTCTCATGGTTATCCAGAACATTGATATGAACAAACACTACAATCAAAAGTAGATCGGGATCTGATTAGACGATCATTATTCAATGTTTGATAGATTAAAATTACCTTGACTATGAGATGCCAACGGCTGAGTTCCTTCGTTTTGCTAAAACCAATCTCCGACACTTTAATTCCATTGATGATTATCGGTAGTTCTTCGTCTGTCAAATCCATGCTGTAAATGTACTGACCCAGAAGTAAAATGGTTGCATAGAAAACAACGAAAGGCGAACATTTCATCATAGTGGTTCGTTTGTTGGGAACCATCCACAATATTAATGCCCACAATAAAAGAATAAATGTGGTCCAACTGTGATACATTATACTCCATGTCTATGAGAACAAGCAGGTTTAAATAACCAATTACAGAACAGGATTTTTTTTGCATGCTTAATCCTTACCATCATTATAATGTTGGTAGCAAGATATGACGAATTCACAATTAATTGAAAAATGGAATAAACCGCCATTATGACGTGTTCAACGATGTGCGGTGTTTCATCTGACGCGCCTACGAGAATTTTATCATGATAGATCGGAAATTAATTTTTACAAAGAAATCCTACCTTCACTGAGATTATGCATTTGAATGCTATCATCATGATGACTTTCCTGAACGATGACGCTGCCAGTAGAGTCTTGCAAAAGTCCTGTTCGCCCGGAACCAAACCTCATTAACTAAAAGAGAGAATTTGTTTTACTTTCTCAATCATTTGTTTCCAATTAAGTTATCATGATAATGTTCTCACATTTCCTAATGTTAATTAAATTTACATTATATAGAACTACAAATTTGCACAGTCATGCAGCGTGCGCAAGCGAGGGTCACCTTTTCCGGATGCTAATGTGTAGGAGTGAAGAATAATTTACCTTGACCACATTGTTAGTTTAGCGACCGATCAGGAAAAAGTATCATATATTACAGCCAAGGAGAAGTGCTTATAACTTGTACGTGGATTTCGCGAGCGAGAATGAGAGAAAATATTATAAATGATTTGAATAGTACTGATTTACATGTATAAATTTAAGTGTCATACGTACAGGTGTCCTCTCGTCGGGTGGTTGATCCATTATTACGATCGGCATCTAAAACAACGGCAAACTAAACGTAGCGATATCCAAAAACAAGCTATTGCTGAATATTAAAAAAGAAAATCTGTACAGCCACAGAGGTTGGCAAAAGAAATTGGAAAATAATCGGGAAGAGGCAATTGTGGTTTGTTCGAGATTGGTAAATGAAGATATTGTCTATCTTTTTCGTACACAAGCATGTAGTATGTAAGTAATACAATAGAATAAAACTGTACATGTAGTCGCAATTGTTAGTGGTGCGCATAAAAAAATGATAAACCTATAGTATGCTAATTAAAATTTGAAGATTAATATTCCAATATTTATAAATGCAAAAACTAATTTCGGATAATTTCCATTGTACAAAGTGTTTAGACGGCTGACATTTGTATTAGTGCACACTTGAAAATTTTGTAATAAATTCTCGCAAAAGCATGAGATTTTGTACGTAGATACAAATTAATAACAAGTGGGAGGACCGAAATGGGTAAAATAATTCAGATATAGGAACAAGGACAAGCTTCTAAAGCAATCTATACAACGTCATAGATTCAATTATAGTTCTTTATCGGTTGGCGTTGCCAGCGGTGACTCTGAAAATAATTTCTTAAACATGGTGAAGAGATAGTCGAGAAGCTAATAAATGTGGGCAAGCATTTAAACAAAACATTATGGACAGTTCATGGGAAGAGTCCTTACGCGGGCCTTACGGCGTGCCGACTCCCATCTCTGAGAAGGTGTTCTTCGTCTAATGGAAACATGTCTAGACAACGGAGTGTCTATGTTCGTCAGCTTTCCACTTAATCGTGTTACTTTTTTAGCCTGCAACGCTTTTGTTAGTAAAAGCTACATCTTTTCAAACATATTCTCTATATCTATCACGATAGATAACAATTGCCAGCTTAATGACACATTTGTCAACGAAAGTTGAATGTATCCAATTCATTCACAAAATCTGATTGTCAAACAAATCGATCCTTAATCATCTCTTTTCTTGTCATTTTTGTTGATAGCAATTACATATCTTCCGCCATATCTAACGATGCACCATTGTTAAACAAAACATATATGGGATAATTTGATGTTATTCACGCGATAATGAAGTAGAATTATCACAGCAACAGTGGCATTAACCCCTTAACGTACGATTTCTTTTAAATAAACCGGCCAAAAAAAATCAATTTTTTTTTATGTAAAACACACGGTACAACATTGCTTGGCAAACACATAAAAAAATACAAAATTAGTCAAAATTTTAATTTTAATTTTAGCAGCATCAAATACAACGCCGCCCGAATATACTCGGGTGTGCACGGTTTGGCCGGTTTAGCGCGCCCGAATATACTCGGGTGTGCACGTTAAGGGGTTAATTACTGTGCACGTCCAAAAAAATGTTGTCAACGTATGCAATGAGCCTGTCAGTTATGTTCCACGGCAAGTGGGGGTTATTACGTTTGTCTGTGGAAAGATCTACAAATGATCAGTATAATTGCTTAAAATGGCAAGCCACCCATCGAAGGATATCCATTTTATAGGGAACGAATCCGATTGGTTTTTGGTTAAAAGCTGTATCTGGGATCTGTAAGAAAATAATCGAAGATCAATACTTACCGGCTTCCCACAAAGGTATTGCGATTGAAGAGCTAAAACGTAGTACAGCCAAAACAATCTGAATAAATAACCATAGGTCTGCCAATCAGTATTTTCATAGTACTGGATGTTTCTAGGATCACTGCAATCGGTTCGATAAACAGCAATCATAGCAAAATAACGGGACCATGTACTGTTTACAGGTACCAATTCTTGCGGCCATTGGTTTTGGTAACTCAATAATGCCATGATGTGGCCAATTACGATGACCATCACGATCTTGCAAATAATGGCAAAGCCTATACGTAATTCCATGTTGCACGCCCACCATGTAGCAGCTCCGAGAAATATGAGGAAGTAGATACCGCCCTCCACGGATGGTGTTAGAGACGCAGTACAACATAAGGAAGCCAAGACGACGTAAGTGCCAATTCGACCAAGCCAATCTATTATCTGCATCGTTAATAAATAGAACTTTAATGCGGTAAGATAACCACTGTTTCTTAATATATAATATTTACAAGGACTTGATAATCTTCAGTAAATTTTAAATGTAATTACAGACTAAATATACAGGGTGGTTTCGACCCGGTGGTACAACCGAAAAGGTGGTGAATCTACATGCAAAAATAAGTCGAAAAAAACGTATGACAATTTTTTTTTAAACGCTCTGTTTCCGAGAAAATCGATTTGGAATTTTCGCAAAGTGCAAGCGCAACCGAGCGCGGCGCGATATACCGGGTGCGCTGTAGAAATCTTGGTCGCGGCACGATGGCTTATCTCATTGCGTGGCATCGAAGCAGGCCCAGCAGGGACATCCGGTATACGCGACAGTGAGACCGAAGCGGCCTATCGTGGCGTCATAGCTGCCCGCGCGCGGCAAACATACTCGCAGCCGACGCAAAGCGATAGATATACAGGGTCTTTCTTTTAACTCGGAACGCTCGATCTAGTGAAAACGCTAACGTGGCAACAGCGCTAGAGTCGATACGGTTAAGAGTGTCGGTACCGCCGGCGCACTGTCCCCGGCGGCGCGTGTATCAAGTCTAGCGCTGTTGCCACGTTAGCGTTTTCACTAGATCGAGCGTTCCGAGTTAAAAGAAAGACCCTGTAGATATACAATGCCATGCTTTAGGGCGCTTGCACCTGACGAAAATTCAAAGTCGATTTTCTCGAAAACGGAGCGCTTAAAAAAAATTGTCATACATTTTTTTCGACTTATGTTTGCATGTAGATTTACCTCTTTTTCGGTTGTACTACCGGATCGAAACCATCCTGTAGATTGAAATATATTTAAAGTGTACTTCCGTTATGTTACATATACAGTTTTCGTCGCTTTGGTTTTTACTGGTAAATAGTCCGATAGATAATTATGACGTGTAATCGAAATGAATGATGCCATTAATTTCGATCAATTGTGGGAATATAGAAGATTAGAGTGTTGGTGACGTAAATTACCAAGCAAAGTATACAATATACGTACCTTCGTGTTACGATCTTCTATTTTTTTAGCTGATATCGTTGTTTCCCGATGCGTAGAGACATCACCCTCTATGTTATCATGTTCATTTTGAGTAAGGAAACGACATACAAAATAAACTAGCAAACTTGTCGGCAAAACTATGAATTCTGGCGTCAACCAGAAGAACACCTCCCAAACGGAGGCACCGTCAAGCCTCACTAATCCTACGTGCCTAAATAATTTCTCCAAAAATTCGCCTGCAAAGATATATAATTTAAAAATGATGTGTTTTTAGCAACGTCCAGATGATATTTAATTTGAAACAAGTACAATTCATATATTAATACATACAGTTTTCAAGGATATGTCCGTATGGAATTAATGACAGTAGAACTACGTGAAAGGTAAGCTGGGTTATAGCAATAACAAAAGCAAGACAAATGCAGACTTTCAGATAAATGCCAGTATGACCCGCCATCGACTTCCGCGTCGGAATAGGTACGTTTGGCGAATAGAAGACCAGTCCTAGATACACCAGTGATAAGCCAACCGGACGCCATATTGTGCCTGCATAATCAAATACGATCATTTTATGTCTAGTTATATTAACCTTGCCTAACGAATGTTAAAATGTTTTGCTTCAATGAAATTTTATTAATTGTGACCGTCATCGCAATTTTTTTGTATATGTAATTAATAATTCCGGTTCATATTTGTTGCGCAATGTTTGTTGTATTAACCTTATCAAATGAATCATCTTTTAAGTGTGATAATTAGGGAATGCAATACCGGAATACCGGAATACCGAAAACCGGCATTTTGAGCCATATGTACAACTTTGTAATACCGGTATTCATAAGTTTAAATACCGTTTTTTCAGTATTTACTAGGAAAGCAATAATTAACTTAAACCTGCAAATTAATTTTTCCGATAGTGAATTCGACTAAATATCCAGAACTGTATCAGCTCTACTTCCAATAAAACTGGCTGTGGAGACATTATGTCGGGCAGATTCTAACTCATTAACAGCTAATGCAACAATAAATTTCACGTTGCAGTCGCTGAAAGAACAGCACGCATCACTATCTGAAGAATTATATGTATATTACACTGAAAACCGCACAGAAGAAAAGCGTACCGAAATAGAAAATGTCTTACGGTATTTACATAGTTGTAATGATTTTAAAAATGAAAATGAAAAAGAAGAAAAGTGACTAACCAATTCAAATTTGGTAAAATTTATAGTAAATTTTCTTAAAATTTTTTACCCACAAACCTATCCACATTCAGAAGAATTCAGTACAGTTATCGAAGATGATGATACTAATGTCGATACTGAAAAGGAATTCTCTTTAATAAAAATTAGAATTAGCGATAAATAAAAAAATGTCAACTTACCAAAATACAATATAGAAATCAGTTATATCCAAAACCATCCGACGAGAAATCAATTTATTTGAAGATGAGGGATTTAGAGTTAAATACTTGGAAAAAAGTATATCGCGCATTGTTAACTGTACCACCAACTAGCGTTGATGCTGAAAGAGCGTTGTGGACAGCTGGAAATTTTTGACCAAAATTACGTTTTTAAGATCACATTTCAAAAATATGTAATAGTATCACAGACTAAATAGTGATATTTACACTTTTTTGTGATTTAGATACATAAGATGTTCCTTGTTCCTGTACGTTTTTGTGATTCTTTATATACTGTTACAATTTATAAGTTAAATAAAACAAGAAACACCTGTGTTTTCTTTCTTTTTCTAAAATTCCTACTTCCGGTATTAAACCCGGTATTCCGGTATTAGGATCTAAAAAATACCGAATACCGGTATTGAACTTTTGGTCCGATATTGCAATCCCTACTAGTGATAATGTATCCATTTTTATCGGTGCGGGTAATGTTTTGTCAAAATTGTACCCTTTATGTATTAGGTTGGTGCATATGAAATGTCGGATTTTCTTTACATGTGGAGATTGTTTCCCTGCTTTTGTTATGCTTTCGTTTTTGTCGTAACGTCTTTTACGATCGTACTGTCCATTGTCAGAATCATATTTTAACAAAGAAGATTTATTCGAAAGTGTGCCCTTTTGTTATCCATGTTGAATTTTGCATGGATATGAATTCAACCGAAATTCGTAATCTTTTTATATAAGCATAAACTTGGCAATAATGCCGCAAAAGCTACACGCAATATAAACCAGACTTTTGGGGAGAATATTGTTATCGAACAAAAATTACAGCATGTGGATCGAAAAATTTCGGTCAGGTGACTTTTCCCTACAAAATGAACCGAGTGGAAGACCCAAAACGTCAACAGTAATAATGTTCTAAAAGCATTGCTTGAAACGAATCCAATAGTATATACCAGGAAACTTGCCATCAGACTGAAAGTCGGCCATACACTAATATTGCGACACGTTTCCGAAACTGGCAAGATGAAAAAAACGAATAAATGGGTACCTCATGAACTAACCGCGCGAAATAAGCTGGATCGGTCAAATCGCATATGTCGTGCAAAACGATTCTAAAAGTAACTGAATTAAAATGTGAAATTTAGCGATCAACAGCTTATTTGTCAGAGATTTCGCCAACGGACTTTCACTTTTTTGAACATTTAGAACTGTTTTCATGGCCTAAACACTATGAAAATAACGACATTCTGAAAAATTCCGCATCAGAGTTCATTGATTTCAAAGATCAGAATTTCTGTAAGACAAGCATTTATGCATTAAAATCTCGTTGGAAAAAGTGTATTCCAGCAAATTGAGCATGGCGATTAAATAAATATCTTAAGAAAAAAGATATGCATGCTTATGTGTGTTTTACTCTTTAGTTCCCTTATCGGTTTCCAGCATTTTTCCAACATATACAGATATCTTAACCTATCTTAACTTAGTCTTCACCCACGTCATCGTTCTCCGTCTCTCCCTCCATGTTCATGCAATGCCCCCCGCCACCCCGCTCGGTCATCCGTCTCCCTCACTTCGTACACACGTGACCGTCGCAATCCTCCGCATCCCCTCGGACCACCGTTTCCATTTCACACTCCATTCTTTCCATTCTCTTTCTGTTCACCTCCTCCCTCTCTCCTCTCCGTCTGCTGCCCCCCGACTCCCATGTTCATTCCAATCCTTCTCATTCATTCTCTCTCTCATGCCCTACACTCTCTCCCTTCCCAATCCTTTCCCTCTCCAATTCCTTTCCTCTTTCCTCCTCCTCCACCTCATTCTCCTTTCGTCCCACGTAAGATACTCATCTATTCCCTTTTCCCTTAATTTCCATCTTCCCCTCATCACTTCTCTCTTTCGTGCCACACTCTTTATTTTTCCTTGTACCATTCCCCTCTCGTCTCCCCCTTCTCTTCTTCACAGTTCCCTGCTTTCGTCCACCTCCCCTTCCGCCCCCAATTGTCCCATCAACTCTTCTATCTCTTATTTCCTCTTCTTTGCTCCTCTCCTCAGTCCTTTCATAACTAAATTCTTTCTTCCCTTTCCTTCTGCTTTTGCCACTTCTCTATTCTCCTCACCCGCCCGTCTATCTCTTCTTCCAGCCTCCCCTCTCCTTTCTTCTTTCCTGGCTCCAGCTTCCCTGTTCTCTGTTCAACTCGCTTTATCCACTCCTCCATCCTCTCTCTCTTTCCTCCCTCATCTCTTTGACCTCCCATTTCATTCTGCTCACCTCCTCCATTATCTCTTTCATTAACTTTTTCGCCGTCTCCCTGAATGCCTCTTTTATCCCCTTCAATCTCTTCTCCATCTTCTTCTATAAGGTCTTCATCACCACCTCTGTTATTCCTCCGTACTTTTTCTTTATCTGCCCTGCCCCTCTTGTTTCCTCTTCTATCACCAGCCCTTCTGGCCGTTCTAATTCTCCCACATTTTACTTTTGTAGCTTCTGCCCCCTTTTCTCTGTTTTACATATCCGAACCTCCTCTCCTCCCCCACACTTCCTTCTTGTCTCCCATTTCCTACTCCACTCTTGCAGTTTTCGGTCACTTTTACTATTTGTCCTCTCCATCTCCCTCAATTTCTCTACCGTATCCCGTCTTCTTCCCTCTTCCTTACCGACTGTCCTTCTTCTTTCACTTCTTATGCAGTCTTGCATATTCTTGTGAGAATCCGATATTTTATACGCGCCAACCTAATACGTTAAACAGACAACATCACAATGTAACCAGACATTTCTCATTGGGGACTCTTTTTTTTCTTTCTTGCGATGGTGGAATCTTGAACAACGGGTTCGTTAAGGGTGAACCGCGTGTAGTGTCGGGTTTTACCGACTAAACACCACCGGTACTCTTTACAGGGTGATCAAGGGTCACTTTGGTGAACCAACGCGAAAATGACCTATATAAGCATGTCATTTTGTAATGTTTAGTTTGCAGATGCATTATACCAAACACTGCTAGCATTCACAATGATATGTATCAACAAACATTTGTCGAAAGTGTTGAATTAATTTTCCTCCAATTAATACTTACGTCATATTGATTGGTAAAATATAACTACATACTTATGTCGAGCATTTATGTGTACAGTTGCACACATTAAATGAGCATCAGCAGAGTAAAGAGCAAATAAATAGATAAGAAAATAGTTTTGTATGTAGCACCAGATAAGAAAATCAATAAATCAGTAAATCAGTAATAAAAGAATAAGTAACTAAGGTAATACGTAATTGTGAAGTTGCCGACGTGATAACAAATGGTTTGTTCTATGTCACCAAGGCAACACGTTATTCTTTTGAGATGAGAGGTGATCGCTCTAAGGAGGCATGTGCACGAGGCCGATGGCCCGACGTCATCGATGTTTCGATTGCGCATGCAATATTATAAACAATAGAACAAAGGACCTGGCCACGAAGTTGGGAAGAGCGGAGGCTTTCTAGCAAAAGGACTGAGTCGAAGGACTCGGCAGTTACCCCAGTACCTTTGAGTCGAAAAGTTTATAGTTGTTTAGATCACCCAATAAATTTATAACAATAGAAGTAGGGATTGCAATATCGGACCAAAAGTTCAATACCGGTATTTGGTATTTTTTACATCCTAATACCGGAATACCGGGTTTAATACCGGTAGTAGGAATTTTAGAAAAAGAAAGAAAACACAGGTGTTTCTTGTTTTATTTAACTTATAAATTGTAACAGTATATAAAGAATGACAAAAACGTACAGGAACAAGGAACATCTTATGTATTTAAATCACAAAAAAGTGTAAATATCACTATTTAGTCTGTGATACTATTACATATTTTTGAAATGTGATCTTAAAAACATAATTTTGGGCAAAAATTTCCAGCTGTCGAAAACGCTCTTTCAGCATCAATGCTAGTTGGTGGTACAGTTAACAATGCGCGATATACTTTTTCCAAGTATTTAACTCTAAATCCCTCATCTTCAAATAAATTGATTTCTCGTCGGATTGTTTTGGATATAACTGATTTCTGTATTGTATTTTGGTTGACATTTTTTTAGTTATCGCTAATTCTAATTTTTATTCAAGAGACAATTCCTTTTCAGTATCGACATTAGTATCATCATCTTCGATAACTGTACCGAATTCTTCTGAATGTGGATAGGTTTGTGGGTAAAAAATTTTAAGAAATTTTACTATAAATTTGACCAAATTTGAATTGATTACTCACTTTTCCTCTTCTTCATTTTCATTTTTAAAATTATTACAATTACGTACCTAAATACCGTAAGACATTTTCTATTTCGGTATGCTTTTCTTCTGTGCGGTTTTCAGCGTAATATACATATGAGGCATTCCATGCCAAATAGGACACTATCGGACCTCACCTCCTTCGATTTTTTTTTAAATTTTTTATGTTTTTAAGACTGATGAAATACGCGTTCATGAATTTTTTCAGATTTTTTTGACCATCCGTTTCGAAAATATGAATTTTCTTAAAATTCGGGCTCATTTTTTTCAAATGCTCATAACTTTGCGAAAAATGGACCAATTTGATCGTCCTTTTTTTCAAAATTTGTGTTTCTGAATGCTCTTTCAAGAAAAAAAGATAATTTTTTTCGACATAATTTTTTTCTTTGTTTAATTTTTATTTGAAGCACAAAATATTTTCTATCTCGAAACACGTCCCCTTCGATTTTTTTTGAAAAAATTCTCAAATAAACTTTGATGCATGTAAGAACTATAAAAAAATTTCCATCGTGGGGAAACTCTTCGTTCTATTTTTTTTCTTTTTACGAAAATATCCATTCTCTCAAATCGTTTGTTCCGTTTCAATGAAAAATGTTTTTTTTTCGAGATGTATGCCCCGTCCGATTTTTTGGAAAAAATTCTCAAAGAAGCTTTGATGCATGTAAGAACTAAAAAGAATTTCCCATCGTGGGGAAACTCTCCGTTCTATTTTTTTTCTTTATTCGAAAATATCTATTCTGACAAATCGTATGTTCCATTTCAATTTAACCACCAAAACGAACAGAATACGTGACAGAATAGATAGTTTCGAATAAAGAAAAAAAATAGAACGAAACGTTTCCCCACGATCGGACAAATTTTAAAAGTTCTTATATCCATCCTAGTATTTTTGAGAATTTTTTGCAAAAAACATCGGACGGGGCATACATCTCGAAAAAAAAACATTTTTCATTGAAACGGAACAAACGATTTGAGAGAATGGATATTTTCGAAAAAAGAAAGAAAATAGAACGAAGAGTTTCCCCACGATGGTAATTTTTTTATAGTTCTTACATGTATCAAAGTTTATTTGAGAATTTTTTCAAAAAAATCGAAGGGGACGTGTTTCGAGATAGAAAATATTTTGTGCTTGAAATAAAAATAAAACAAACAAAAAAATTATGTCGAAAAAAATTATATTTTTTTCTTGAAAGAGCATTCAAAAACACAGATTTTGAAAGAAAGAACGATCAAATTGGTCAATTTTTCGCAAAGTTATCAGCATTTGAAAAGAATGAGCCCGAATTTTAAGAAAATTCATATTTTCGAAACGGATGGTCAAAAAAATTTGAAAAAATTCATGAACGCGTATTTCATCAGTCTTAAAAACATAAAAAATTTAAAAAAAGATCAAAGGGGGTGAGGTCCGAAAGTGTCCGATTTGGCGTGGAATGCCTCATATATTTCTTCAGATAGTGATGCGTGCTGTTCTTTCAGCGACTGCAACGTGAAATTTATTGTTGCATTAGCTGTTAATGAATTAGAATCTGCCCGACATAATGTCTCCAGAGCCAGTTTTATTGGAAGTAGAGTTGATACAGTTCTGGATATGAAGTCGAATTCGCTATCGGAAAAATTAATTTGCAGGTTTAAGTCAATTATTGCTTTTCTAGTAAATACTGAAAAAACGGTATTTAAACATATGAATACCGGTATTACAAAGTTGTACAAATGGCTCAAAATGCCGGTATTCGGTATTCCGGTATACCGATATTGCAATCCTTAATTACAAGTGGTTTCAAGTATTCCTGACGTGCTTTAATTGCAAAGCCATTCATTGACTCTTTTTCGTCTCTTGTATTGTGTGTGTTTTGAGTTCTGTACTTTTGTTGTTCTTTTTCTGTTTGTTTGTTGTGTGGTTTCGTTCTTTGTGTTTTCGGCGTAATTTTAACTCTGCGCGATGGAAGGCCAAAAAAAATAATTTGACGATGGAAGAGATTGTCCGGCAAGTGATGACACAGCTCGCGAGCGCAGTGACCCCGGTTCCATCGATGCTTATTGCGAGAGGATCAACCGTCCTTTTGGACGCGGTACCGGAGTTTAGTGGTGGCAAACTCGGCGATAATGCGGACGCGTGATGTAACGAAGTGGAGGAGATCATCCGTGAAGCTAGCCCGCAGATGCGTCTGATCGCCGCAACGCATGCCCTTATAGGACCCGCGAAGACATGGCACGCTGAATGGAAGGGAAGACCACGAACATGGGAGAAATTCCGGCAAGATTTTTGTTCGGTCTTCGTGTCGTACGAGTGGGTGATATCGCCATTACGCGGGTTCAAAATAATAATAAAATATAAAAGTCTATCAACGTAAAAGTTGACGACGTGAAAAGTAGGAACAAGAGAATCATCGCTGGCGCGTTGTGTGTCCTGTTTTTGAGATCGTTCTCCGGACCATGGAGAAATGCTTTTCTTTCATGGTTGACCAATCAGAGATCGCCACCCAGTTCATTCCCAGTTGTGCGCACGAATTCCAATCCAGTCTTCGCTTCTGGCGACGAGAACCTTCGTAGTACTTGAGTATTCACTCATAATTGCTTATTTTATTTTATTTTTTTTTCACTAATATAGTATTTTATTTTATTGGATATTACATTAACAATTAAAAATTTAGTGGTTCATTCCTTGTTTTCGGCCTGCGTGCCTTGTGCCGGGCACACCACTACCGGTTTTTCAGTTTCATTACAATATATTTCAATTCACTATAAATACTGTAATTTATTTATTTATTTGCATATATTTTTCCTTGTTTCTCTTTTCTAGTTTATAAATCACTAGTTAAAATTCACCATATATCTATTGACTTATTTTCTGGTATCGTTTCGAGTCCTTGCGGAACCACTGCTATTCATTTATATCCTTATAAGTTACTACAATTTTGCATAAGATATTATTATTAATGCACGATATTATCATACCAGTTTAAATAATTAAATAACAAGTTATATACGGATCTAATACTGAGTCTCATTTCGTTAGCTTATTATTCACTCAATTTTAATTTTAATAACAAGCATTACTATTTTTCTCACTCCGGTTCATCAGTACATCCGACCAGCCATACACCGAACAATTGACCAGAGAAAAGGCGTTATGGACCCCTAAATAAATTGCTCTCTTTTGTTCATTTATATTTCATTTATTTTATTACTTAATTCCCCGGTAACCGAAAGGATTATTACCACGTTTAATCCGAACAGGTGTCGACCGTTAATCCGCGGCCTATACCTGGCAAAGCTTTTCCTTTGTTTCTTCCGTTCGGGTCTAGCTACCGCGGGCCACTCTTAATAAACACATTTAAATCGCCTCGCGTACAGCGGGGCTGTGATTCTTAACGCTCCGAGTCTCGGGCTGCACTCGAACATATATTGTTTTTCCCCGTCTGATCATTAAATTCACACTCGGTCATCTCTCAACCAAATTAAAGTCATTAATTAAGTTTCAATTATACTTATAAAATAAAATTACTTCATTTCTCTGGTGTATCGAAGAGGCACACATCTCACATAATATCGGTATAGCTGTTGACCGTTAATCCGCGGCCGGCACCTAGCAAGGTCCCTTGTGTTTTTCTCCCGCTCGGGTCTGATCAACACAGGTCAAACCTACTTAAGCATTTTGCCACGACGATATAATATTCGGGATTCTCCCACTGATACTCTTCACGGGCCGAGCTCGGGCATAGCCCCTCTCTGCGCCACAAATTCATAACTACTTTTTAATTTCAATTCAGGAATAGCGGACTCATTCCCTTTTCCGGCCCCAGTGCCTTGTGCCGGGCTTTTCCGCTAAATAGCTCGTACATATAGTAGCTTAACTAATAATATATGTTAGCGTCAATGCGAAAAAACTGGGAAAGACGCATGCTGGGTGGCCACCCTGGTGGGGTGAGCCTGTCATAAAGAGGCCCAAGCCTCGTATATCTTAGAATGTGACTATCGAGGGTATTGCAACCCGAAGCGTAAGCAAAGGGCATGACGTCCTTGTTTGGGCGCCTAGGAGATAGGCGACCCTTTCAAGTGCATGCACGTGGCCGGTGACCCGACGTCATCGATGCTACGTCTGCACGTTAGAATGTTATAAACAAGTCAAAGAAAGATCTGGCCACGGAGTGGGGAGGGCTTGAGGCCCTCTGGAAAGAGGACTGTGTCGAAGGACACAGCACTTACCCCAGAACCTTCGAGACTAACGCAATTATATCCTCTGACTTACTCCTTTTTCCAAGGCATTTCTAACATCAGAAGTGGGATTCGGAGAACTTTACGTGCTTTACCACGCAAGGTTCGTCCAGATTGTGAGTTTTGTTTAATCGAAACAGGAAGACGTGTTGTGTGGGTGTCAAAATTGTGTGAGTTTGTGCGCGATAGTACGTAAAATTTGAAAAAAAAAACTTCGTACAATGGCGGAAAACGCAAACGGTGCAGGCAATGCCACCCCATCATTGGACGAGATTATCCGCCAAGTCATCACCCAGGTGACGAGTAGCCTTGTGCCGGTATTCGCAAGTCAAGCGCGTCCAGCGTCGAAAACTTTGATTGACTCGATACCCCAGTTCGACGGAGGAAAGCTTGGCGACGATGCAGCCGGATGGTGCGATGTGGTCGAAGAGATCACCGGGAGAGCCACGGCGGAGGAGCGGTTGAGTGCGGCCACCTACGCACTCACGGGACCGGCGAAGGTGTGGTACGAGAAATGGAACGCAAGGCCGCGAACGTGGGATAAATTTCGGCAGGACCTGTGTGCTGTCTTTGTGCCCCAGAAGAAGCTGCACAAGCGATTAATGCGAGCTTTGTCGTACGATAGTGACGCCGCGGCTACGTATGCCGAGTACGCGCGCACGAAGCTTGATTACCTCGAGCAGACGCGCGTTGCATTTAAGGCGGAAGAACTCGTAGAGCTAGTTGTTACTAGTATTTCTGACAAGAGTGTCCGTCAAGCAATGCGGAGCGGAAACTACGCGACAACAGCTGCGGTCATCGGTGCAATATCGCAGTTTGAGAAGGAACCGAAGCGGAAGGAACCGTATAGTCGCCACTTCGGAGAGGGCTCTGCGAAATCCTCAAATTCTATTCGGTGCTTCCACTGCAACGAGGAAGGACATAAGCGGGGTGACTGCCCGAAAAGACGAAAGGTAGAACCGGAGCAGCAATCTCAGGTTCCCACCTGTGGTTACTGCAAGAAGAAGGGCCACGCTGAAGCGCGCTGTTGGGCCAAACAGCGGGCTAAGGGAGGTGACTCGAAGCGGCGTGACCTGGAAGTGAATGTATGCGAGCGGAAGTCGTGCAAGCTAACGCCGCTCCTGATTCGCGATCTGAATGTCGACGGACTTTTGGACAGCGGTGCCGACTGTTCGCTAGTGAAGAAGCGAGTCGCGCTGAAAGCCGGGTGCGAAATCGAGCCCTGTGTTGTGCCGATTAAGGGTTTCGGCGGTACATACGTCGAGACGATGGGGCGCACCACAGCGCCGATTAAAACTGGGAACGTGTCTCTCGATCTCGAGTTGTATGTGCTGGAGGACGACGACGTTTTTTACGACGCCATCATTGGGAGAAACGCCGTGAAGGATGGTGGATTATTGCTGGTGACCGGCTCCAGGTGTACGAAGCTCGTATACACACCGGAACTATTTGGAGAGCGACATCCCGATATTACTGAGTGCAACTTAGTTATTTCCGGCGTGCCAGGGGCCCAGGAATTGGTTGCAAAGCTATTAGATAAGTACAAGGAATTAATGACAACTACGAACTTTGTTAAACATATTAATACAGCTAATATGGAAATTGTAACGAAAGATGATAAAATAATACAGTATCAACCGTATAGACTGTCCTTTTCTGAGCGAGAGAGGGTGCGCGTTATTATTAACGAGCTTTTGGAACAAGGGATTGTAAGGGAAAGTACGTCGCCTTACGCGAGCCCGATTATTTTAGTTAAGAAAAAGGACGGCTCGGACCGTATGTGTGTGGATTTTCGGGCGCTTAATAAAATCACCGTAAAGGACAGGTATCCGTTGCCGCTAATAGAGGACCAATTAGATCGTCTGGGAAAAGGAAGGTATTTTACGATGTTAGACATGGCATCGGGTTTTTATCAGATCCCGATAGCAGATAATTCTATTCACAAGACCGCTTTTGTGACACCTGATGGTCATTATGAGTTTTTACGCATGCCATTCGGTCTGGCGAATGCGCCGGCCGTGTTTCAACGGGCCATTGATAAAGCTCTGGGTCCATTAAAAAACGTAGACGCACTAGTATATGTGGATGATATACTCATTCCGTCCCAGACAGTCGAAGAGGGCCTAGAAAAGCTGGAAAGAGTTTTAGGCGCGTTATTGGTGGCGGGATTTTCGTTGAATCTAACGAAATGTAAGTTTCTCCAACGGTCGGTTGAATATTTGGGCAGGGTGGTGTCTGCTGAGGGTGTCGGACCAGGTAAGGCTAAGGTGCAAGCGTTGCTGGAAGCCCCTATACCGACGAATGTGAAGCAGGTACGTCAGTTCATGGGTCTGGCGGGATATTTCCGCAAATTTGTTCCGGAATTTGCGTCTCGAACGGCGTGTATTACGCGATTGACAAAGACTGGCGAACCCTGGATTTGGGGGCCGGAGCAGGAAAGCGCGCGGAAATACGTGCAGGAAAAACTGAGCAGTCAACCCTTGTTGACGATTTTCGATCATAACCGCGAAACGGAATTGCATACCGACGCGAGCAGCATAGGATATGGCGCGATATTATTTCAGCGTGTAGAGGGACAGCTGAAGGTCGTGGCGTACTTTAGCAGACGAACCACACCGGAAGAATCGCGTTACCACTCCTACGAATTAGAAACACTCGCAATAGTAAATGCTTTAAAACATTTCCGTGTGTACTTGCTGGGAATAAAGTTCAAAATCGTTACCGATTGTAATGCAATAAAATCAACGAAAAACAAGCGCGATCTGCTGCCGCGGGTTGCGAGATGGTGGGTTTATTTACAAGACTACGATTTCGAGTTAGAGTATCGTAAAGGGAAATATGTAGAGCATGTGGATTACTTGAGCCGCAATCCGGTGCGAGATTACCGCGTTGAAGTAGTTTGCGAAGGTTCGTGGCTTGAAGTAGCTCAGAAAAATGACGACGATACTCGTGAGTTAATACAACGCGTGAATAGTGGGGACACTTCGTTATGTGCGGTTTACGAGGTAAAGGACGGGGTTTTGTGTCGCAAGATAGTTAGAGACACGGGACGTACCGTGCTGCGGAGCTATGTACCGAAAGGTAGCCGTATTGCATTGTTGCGCTTATATCACGATGATAACTGTCATGTCGGTACAGAGAAGACATTTGACAAGGTTGCACAACGGTATTGGTTCCCGGGGATGCGATATTTCGTCCGTAAGTACATAGAACATTGTATAACATGTGCCGTCGCAAAACGCCATACAGGTCCAAAGCAAGGTTACCTTTATTCTATTCCTAAGATGCCTATACCTTTTGACGTAATACACTGTGACTGTGTCGGCCCGTTTGAGGAGTCAAAGGAAGGGTTCAAACACTTGCTATTGATTATAGATTCATTTACTAAATATGTTCAACTCATCCCGTTGAAAACATTAAGCGGTCCGGAAACACTTCTTGTTTTTCGCGCTAGATTAACACTTTTCGGCATGCCGCGTATTGTAGTTTTAGATAGGGCTACGAATTTTACCTACAAACCTTTAACGCAATTTATGAAACACCAAGGGGTCGAAGTTCACCTGATTGCTACGGGAGCACCTAGGGCGAACGGACAGGCCGAAAGGTACGTGTCGACCGTCGTTAATTTATTAACAACCCAGTTAGGAAAACTATCAGAATGGCCGAACAAGCTTCCTAAATTACAGTTAACCCTAAATACGACTATTCAGAAATCTACGGGTTTTTCTCCGTGTCGTCTATTATTCGGAATCGATAGAAGTTCCGGGGCGGCGAATATTGCAGAGAGTCAGTTACCCAGCACGGGGGAAAAAATAGATATTGTTCGTGACCGGGAATTGGCAGCTGAGAAACTGAAAGCGAATGCTCAAGCTCAAAATGATGCGTTTAACAAAAAACGGCGGAATAATATCACGTATAAAGTGGGTGATACTGTTTTCGTGAGACCTAGTGATACGAGGAGAGCTAAACTCGAACCTAAATACATAGGACCGTTTGAAATAACCGCGCTATTGGAAAATGATCGTTACCAGATCCTCGGTAAAAGCGGTAGACCGCAGGTAGCTCCTAAAGACCGTTTGCGACCGTGGAAGGGCGAATGGGCGGGGGAGGATGAAGCCTGTTTTGAGGCCGAGGATGACGCGTGTTAGCGTGTTTATTGTTAACAATTTTATATTGTTGTCGTTTTTTTTCTTGTCGAAGTACGTGCATAGTGTGATGCCGTAGGCGCTGTAACGCAATGTGTGTATGTGCGAGCGCGTGTGTGTGAGTTAGCCTGTCAGGCGGTAGCGGTGGCAGGGCACGGTCAAAAGTGCGGAGCCATGGACGTTACGACGCTGTGTTGCATGTGGTTGTAGCAGCGGCGGGGCACACAGAAAGTGCGGGGCCGTGGGAGCTACACTGCGTTTTGGAAATGTGCTGGGTGGTAGCGGCGGTATGTCCGTGGACGCTACGACACTCGAGCGCTAGGTGTATGCTTCCCGAGAGCGTGAAGCAGGTCAGTATGGCCGTGTTAGCGTCAATGCGAAAAAACTGGGAAAGACGCATGCTGGGTGGCCACCCTGGTGGGGTGAGCCTGTCATAAAGAGGCCCAAGCCTCGTATATCTTAGAATGTGACTATCGAGGGTATTGCAACCCGAAGCGTAAGCAAAGGGCATGACGTCCTTGTTTGGGCGCCTAGGAGATAGGCGACCCTTTCAAGTGCATGCACGTGGCCGGTGACCCGACGTCATCGATGCTACGTCTGCACGTTAGAATGTTATAAACAAGTCAAAGAAAGATCTGGCCACGGAGTGGGGAGGGCTTGAGGCCCTCTGGAAAGAGGACTGTGTCGAAGGACACAGCACTTACCCCAGAACCTTCGAGACTAACGCAATTATATCCTCTGACTTACTCCTTTTTCCAAGGCATTTCTAACATATATGTAATTAAATTCCTTTCTAAAATTATGATTTCCTTGCTACTATATCACTTAATTAAAATCCATCAGATTATTAATTATTATATTATAGTCAATATAAAACAAATCACGCACTCCCAATAGTAGAATATTTAATTGAATAAGTAACTTCAAGCATTACAGTAAATCCTTTCACTGTGGCATACCGGATGGGTTGTGAAAATGTCACTGTGACAATCAGGTATACCGATTTCGACCTGACCGCTCGCCTTTATAGTTTGCCGAACGTAGAAAAGGATAGCGAACACAATGAAAGCGATAACCCAGAACCGTGTGTGCCAAAGAGATTATAGTAATCCGAATGCTAGATGCTATGTTTAAAGTTTTTCATTATTAATTATTTGTTTATGAAAATGTTATTAACATATTGCTAAGGTTTTTATGATAAAAATGACACCAAACACGACATGATTTGTAACACAAATACTTATAACGAGTTTATATTTTTGTAACACTGTGAAGCTCGATGCCACATAGGTATGCCATGGTCAGAGTAAGGTGTGCTAAATTCTAGTAAGTTCGGGAGCATCGCACATTTCAATTAATTTTTATATGATCAAACGACATTTTTCGAACGGACATTGGAACAAACGGTGGCATAGGATGCAAGGAATACGGAAATGAATTGAGAAAAATTTTTTTTTTTTTTCTAAGTCCGTAAACTGGGATTTCATAGAGGTATGCCACGGTCAGAAGAAGGTGTGCTAAATTCTAGTAAGTTCGGGAGCATCGCACAGCATAAGCATTCATATTGCTGCAACCGTATTTTTCCTGCAAATCGTTTTTGTATTTTTTCAACAAGAATATAATATGTATACGTGAATGTTACAAACGCGTGAAACAAATATTGCATATATAGTCGATGCAGCCTACCTGGCATACAGGCACCCTTGCCGAACGGTACCCTTTGTATGTCCGGCGATAAGGGTCACCAAGAGGTATATATTGAGGTGCGAACAACGCCTCGAGATCATTCGTTCTTATGTGACCTTAGAGTTTATACCTGTGGATAGTTAGTGATTCAATACGTCTTTAGTTCCCTTAGTATTCCTTGTTATTTGTTATATCTTTGTTCTATAGTGTTAAATATATATATATTGTTATTATTCTTAGTTTCATTTGTCCGACTACGAATCATATTGATTATCCCGCACGCCCCTCCCGACATCTTAAAGACTACTACGCATATATGAAAAAAAGTTAATTTTCGCAAGGGTCTTAAGAACATTTATTGTTTAATATCACTGATGTATTGCTATTTATTAATTATGAAGAAAATGGAACTCCAACTCCCGACTCCAGCTTTCCAACAACCTATTTCCCAAGAACCATCTAATCCCAGGGCGGACAGGATATTAACCAATACCAACGACATTATTTCCCTTAAAGAGGCAATCCAAGAATTAAATAGCCTCTGTGACATCCAAGAAATGCTCACCATAACCAATAAATTAGTTACTGGGTTGCGAGGTTGCAACACCAAATTAGAGAAATTCAATGTTATTATACAAATCCTGTCGGCCCTGGATTAGATGGCTCCCCCATTTCCCTCTATCTTCCTTTGGAACGCTCGTTCTGTAACTCCTAACCGAAACGAAATTCTCCTTTTCCTTAAAACCTCAAAATGTGATATACTAATCATAACTGAAACCTGGCTATCCCCCGACCTCTCCTTCGTCATCCCCGGCTATAGAGTCGTGAGAAAGGGCAGGGTGTCCCATGGACGAAACAGATCAAGAGGGGTATTGATTCTGATCCATGTGGAAAATGATTTCTCGGCCATCAAGGCCCCAGACACGGAACTATTAGAAATCACCGCGATTCAGTTAAACATTCCTAAACTAACTATAGCCGCGGTTTATGTTCCACCATATATGAAACTCAACAACGGACTCCTGAATCTGGTTACGAGTCTCCCTAGTCCATATATTATTGCAGGCGATTGGAATGCCAAACATCGCGCCTGGGGCAATAAAATCGCGAATCAAAACGGCATAGTTCTATTCAACCACTCCTTGTCCAGAGACTACAGAATCGTAGCCCCAGATGAATTCACTTGCTTTTCCGGGAACAGAAATCCGTCAATCATCGATTTTGCAATTACCAACTACAGTAGAATCATTAAATGTAAAGTGACAGATGATTTATATTCGGACCATAAGTCCGTTTGGATAACTTCCGACGGTGAAACTGTCCTTCCACCGGCCTGTGCTTACTCCACAGACTGGGGGAAGTACAACACCTATACATCCAAATTTGCTATGATGTCACAATTTAAATCTCGACAAGAAATCGAAAATAGAATTCAGGAGATGTCATCTTTCCTTCTGGCAGCCAGAAGGAAGGCCTCCAACATAGCCCCAGCCCCGACTACAAATGCAAACAAATTCATAATGGACCCTTATCTAAACGATCTCATTAGAGAGAGGCGTAAACTACGTAAAAAACAACAGACAAATTCAATCTTTTTCACACCTCTGGCACTGAGAGAACTGGACAAGGAAATAAAGCATTGCATAGTTGAGACGAGACACAGGCACTGGGAGGAACTACTAGCTAGATTCAGGAGACCAGATCCAACCTTTTGGAACACCTACAGATCAGTAAAAAGTACCTCTAACAGATCACACCTCCCCCCGTTTAGGATAAATAACGCTGAAATCATATCCAATCACGATAAAGCACAAGTCCTAGCGGAACAGTTCTCCGGGGTACATGCCGCCGCTCACGCACTCAAATCTCCCTTGGATCCTATTATCAATTCCTCTATCCAACTCATAACGTCCTCTCACAGTACTACCGAGCCATATTCATAACTACTTTTCAATAGAGCATATCTCAAAGACACGGTCCTCACGTCCAAAATCAAGCGCCCCCTGCGCACACGCAACATGCGCAAGGGGACAGCTAAGAAGCCTCTTACTGAGGCAAACCTCAAGGCTTTAAATATTTCAACATTAGATAAACCACCTGAACGCATGACGGACCCCACTCCGTCCACCAGCCAAGGTAAGGCACCTCAGTCGCCCATGATAGCACAGGCACAATCACAATTAAAACCTATCAATGTTGACGGACCATCGTCGCACGATTAGAGCGATGAATCCGTCTTTACCACTTATAAATTGATACCCACCAAACAAGTGCGTAAGACGTCTCCACTACAAAGGACGTCCAAAAAATCCAAAACCGACCGAGGAGAGCAGTTTGGCTCTAACTCTAATCGCCCGGCCGCGCCGCGTATCGTGGAGGAGGTTACCTTTAACCCTTTTAGTTCCGGTCGGAACAGAGGTGCCTATGCGAAGATAACCGTATGAATTTCATGCAATTCACAAGGGTTTCGGAAAAGGCTCATAAAAACCAAACTAAAAATGATATTTACATGATTCAAAAAGCAGCGGATTAAACATTTCGTATTGAAATTAGACCGTTTATAACGATTTCTAAATTTATTTTGAGGTAAAGTTCTCTCGCAATGCGAATAGTACGGCGCTATTGGATGCGCAACGATATATCGTCGCTGGCACTTTTCGCAAGTGTAGCGAACGACGATATATCGTCGTCCGGCACTAAAAGGGTTAAGGTCCCTACTAGTAACAAGTTCACAACGTTGAGCGCCTTTGACAACGCGCAACAAGAAACTCCGATCCAGCCGGGAGATCAGCCGACCGAATCTTCCCGAACAACACGGCCCCCGCCACTATATATTTCCATTTCAATACAGATATCATTTCATTTAATAAAAAGTTAGCTCAGGACTTCGGAGAAAACTTCGAGATCAAATACTTAGGAAATAGGGTCCGTCTACAATTATTTAATGTGGACCACTATAATAGATTCAGGGACGAGTTAAATACAAGAAACATTCCCTATTTTTCATTTACAATAAATTCTGACAAGGCCCATGCTTTCGTACTAAGAGGCCTTCCTAAACTTCCATTGGACGATGTCCTATCGGAAATCAAAGCGGCTGGTCTTCCCGTAACCGGCGTTTCTTACCTAAATCCGCGCAACGAGAGTTCCAAGTTCGTGATATACAAAGTAATTTTTCCGGCCGACTGCGCGCCCGCACAGGCTTTCGCGACGGGCTTTATTTTTTATACCCGCGTCTATTGGGACAAGTACATGTCTAACAAAAATTACACTCAAAGTTACCGATGTCAGGCCTACGGACACTCGGCAAGAAATTGCAATCTTCCGGTAACGTGCGTTAAATGCGGCGGCTCTCACTCAACCAAGGAGTGCACCAAACCGCGCGAGGTGACACCGAAATGTAAAAACTGTTCCGGCCCCCATACGGCCAACTACTCCCAATGCCCTGCTTTGCTAAACTACTTTGCCAGACGGGACCAGCGCAACAGACATTCCAAACGCCCGGTTGAACAAAATCAGGCCACCGTCACTCGACCAAACGTTATGGTCAATGCCGGATTAAACACCGCACCTTGGACGCAATTCGTGAATCCAACCCGCTCATACGTCGTGGCCGCTTCGGCCCCTGCCCCCCCCCCCCCCCCCGGAGGATGGAGAGTGGGAGCCTTTCCAAACCTCCCTCCCCATCCCAATCCTCTTCCCTCCAAGTCCGCCCCCGCGGACCACATTAATTCAAGGTCAGACAATTCTACTGTAATTGCAAACGACATCTTATCTTTGAAAGAAGCCATTACTGACTTAAACAGTCTCTGTAATTTACAAGAAATGTTTCAGATAACTAATAAACTAATTGCGGGTTTACGTAACTGCAACACTAAACTCGAAAAATTCAATGTCATAATTTCCATCCTGTCTGCCTTGGATTAATGGCTCTCCCGTTTCCTTCGCCCACCCCCATACTCAAAAAGTGCAAAGAACTCAAAACAAAATTTTGAAACAAATTTTGAAGCTTCCTTTACGCACCAGCACTAAACACCTTCATGATAAAGTTAGTCTACCTTATATCTGGGATTTTTATTTAAAACGGAAAACAACTTATTTAGCCAGGGAATATGAAAATCCCCTAGTCAGATAGACGTGCAGCTTCTGGTCCTGCGGGATCCCGTATCGGGTCAAGTATCCGCATCCAATGTATAATATAATTGTATAATAATGTATAATAATATAATTATATAATTGTAAAATTATTTTGTGACAGGCGTGGCTCTCCAGAGCCGGTTCAAACACGGGCTTATTGAAATTTTTTACCCCCCTATCAATTCAATGTTCTCTTATGAGCCGATACTTCCAATACAGGTAACACCAAGCTTATTTCCATAAGGCGGTGAGAGGGCTATTTGCTCTCAGGTACGCCCCTGTGGAGGGACATACTAGGGATCCCTGAACTTGCCTCGGCAAGCTCACGGAAATTTCCCTCCCAACTTCAACCGTCCCCTGTCCGATCATAACAGGGGGGGGGGGGGGGGGGGGACGCCACCCAATTCATAGTATTGTTTAAACCTTCTCGCTGAGTTATCGGCCGTCCCTTCTCAGAAGGAAGAGGGGTGACTGTTTTTGGTGGGTGAAATATGTGGTGACGAGTATCTAAGTCTAAACAGACCTATCGGTTTAGACTAGGGCTTAGGTGTCAATTGCCAGTCCTTGAAGTGCATATAACTGTCTCCGTCTGGGCGCCGTTATTACTATTTTGCAATCCACGTTGTATGACATTCGTACCCCAGAAGGAATTATACCAGTGCCTGATGCAAGCATTGCCTTACGCGAGTGACGACGCAGTCTCGCACACGGAATACACTCGTACGAAGCTGGATTTAAGAACCGAACACGAAGCCCGTTCAGGCAGGGTCAATTGAGTGATTTACTCACTGTAACAATCACGGATCCCAATGTCTGTCTGGCCGCGATGAGCGGAAATTATGCAACGACCACTATGCTCATCAGTGCACCGTTTGTGAAAACCGGGAAGCGCAAGGAGCCGTTTAGCCACGAATTTGCGGGCTGCTCATCCATGGAACAGAGGTGCTATACAAATAGAAGATATTTCCTTGAAGGCATTCGGATGGAGACCAACTGCGATGGAACCAGTCTTGTACGAGTTCCAGAACCGTCAACGGGAAATCAGCAGCATCCGCCGAGCTGCTGCGGATAAGTACCCCCACATAGGGATTGCAATACCGGTATACCGGAATACCGAATACCGGTATTTTGAGCCATTTGTACAACTTTGTGATACCGGTATTCATAAGTTTAAATACCGTTTTTTCAGTATTTACTAGAAAAGCAATAATTGACTTAAACCTGCAAATTAATTTTTCCGATAGTGAATTCGACTTAATATCCAGAACTGTATCAGCTCTACTTCCAATAAAACTGGCTGTGCAGACATTATGTTTGGGAGATTCTAATTCATTAACAGCTAATGCAACAATAAATTTCACGTTACAGTCGCTGAAAGAACAGCACGCATCGCTATCTGAAGAATTATATGTATATTACACTGAAAATCGCACAGAAGAAAGGCATACCGAAATAGAAAATGTCTTACGATATTTACATAATTGTAATGATTTTAAAAATAAAAATGCAAAAGAAGAAAAGTGACTAACCAATTCAAATTTGGTCAAATTTATAGTAAATTTTCTTAAAATTTTTTATCCACGAACCTATTCACATTCAGAAGAATTCGGTACAGTTATCGAAGATGATGATACTAATGTCGATGCTGAAGAGGAATTGTCTCTTGAATAAAAATTAGAATTAGCGATAACTAAAAAAATGTCAACAAACCAAAATACAATACAGAAATCAGTTATATCCAAAACCATCCGACGAGAAATCAATTTATTTGAAGATGAGGGATTTAGAGTTGAATACTTGGAAAAAAGTATATCGCGCAGTGTTAACCCTTTCGCACCGAGCGCCGCATATATGCGGCGTCCACTCGACGACCTGTGCGTACGGGCGCCGCATATACCCGGCATCCGCGCCACGACTTCTGGGTACGAGCGCCGCATATATGCGGCATCGAAATGATCTGTACAAGTGCCACCTATAGTCTATAGTATTTTAATAATTTTGTAACTCTTTTCATATTAAAAATGTAAATATACTTGTTACATTAGAGCAATGATTGTTTTATCCACAGTTCCTATTTAAGACTTAGAACAACATATATACAGAAACCACGCGCACTGTGCATATTTTCGGCGCGAGTTTCCGTTCAGTGACGGTACTTCGGCGGACGGGGCTGCCGTAGCGCAAGGGTTAACTGTACCACCAACTAGCGTTGATGCTGAAAGAGCGTTGACGACAGCTAGAAATTTTTACACAAAATTACGTTTTTAAGATCACATTTCAAAAATTTGTAATACTATCACAGACTAAATAGTGATATATACACTTTTTTGATTTAAATACATAAGATGTTCCTTGTTCCTTTACGTTTTTGTGATTCTTTATATACTGTTACAATTTATAAGTTAAATAAAACAAGAAACACCTGTGTTTTCTTTCTTTTTCTAAAATTCCTACTACCGGTATTAAACCCGGTATTCCGGTATTAGGATCTAAAAAATACCGAATACCGGTATTGAACTTTTCTGCGATGTTTTGAGTATTTGTATGCCCGTCTAACTCCAGCAGTTGCAGAATTTCATGGGTTTTCTCAGTGACTAGCTGGCCAGAGTGAGGTGCATCCTTCACATCGAAATTTCCAGAATGGATTAAAGCAAAGTTGTGTGGTACGTTCCGAAACAGCATCCTCACCGTAAACGGCACAGATTTTTCTGCATCTTTTTGCACCAGATTCACCTTGTTTAAAGTAAAAAAGCATAACATAGCGGATTTATTCGGTCATTTCACTCATTTTCACACGGTTATAACTTTTAACACAAATAACCAATAATAATGCGGCCAACAACGAAAATATAATCTATAACGTCATTATTAAGATGCGCGTATACTTGACATTCCATGAGTAGTGTATCAGGCGGTACTACCATCAGCACCATCACTTGACTAAAAACCGAAAGGACTTTTTCCTACACTTAATATTTGGCGAGAAGTCAAATTATTTATTTAAATGCATACAAAATTCAACAATGTTACTAAAACAACAACAGGATTTAACTAGTACAAAAACACCATTAAAATGTATTTGTTAGCGTCACTACAAAAAATGGGGAAGACGCATGCTGGGTGGCCACCCTGGTGGGGTGAGCCTGTCATAAAGAGGCTCAAGTCGCGTAATTCTTAGACTGCGACTATCGAGGAGATTGCAACCCGAAGCATGAGCAAAGGGCATGACGTCCTTGTTTGGGCGCCTAGGCGATAGACGACCCTTTCAAGTGCATGCACGTGGCTGATGACCCGACGTCATCGATGCTACGTCTGCACGTTAAAATGTTATAAACAGTCAAAGAAAGATCTAGCCACGGAGTGGGGAGGGCTGGAAGCCCTCTGGCAAGAGGACTGTGTCGAAGGACACAGCACTTACCCCAGAACTTTTGAGCCTGACGGTTTACAATCGTTATTTCATTAGTTATTTTCAAATATTTCTAACATGTAACCGTAGTTACTTTTGAAGATTTTTATTTATGATTCGAACATACATGTGCTGTGGGTGCGAGCACTGGGCAACAGACTTACAGAAGTGAAGAAAGGTGAGCTCGTTATTGTACAAGAGATTACAGTAGTTTCTTGGATGTCTTACACATTCTTAATCTTATGCAATCGTCGCGTGGTTGGCGGCGACGTATTCGATCGGACTGTGGGTGCCTCGGGTTTTCAGACCGCTCCGGTTCCTCCAGGACGGTTTGCCTGATTATGAGGGAAGGACGGATTGCCTCCAGGATCGCGGCACACTCCTGCTCCTCCTAGGTCGGTTTTCCTTTTTAGAGGGAAGGACGGATTGCCTTCAGGACACCTTTGACTCCACACTCGCCTCTTAATACAATTCACCGTTGCGACGGATTACTTTATAATGTTGTACTGAATAATAAGCCTTTTGTGTTCGCTCCTCTCTCTCGCACCGCCTTTTAATACTTACTCCCCACTCCAATCTCTGCCTAATTTCTGCGCGCGTTTTCGGCCGAGGCGGTCACTCATCGCCGGAATCGGGAATCGGAGATTCTCCGTCGGTATGGAACCGACCGGTTACAAACATATTCTTATATTCATCAAAAATTATTTGCGCCAATTTTTTCGGTAATGGTTAAATATGCATGGTACGCTTATAAAATAAGACTCCCGCAAATTTTGTTTAAACGCAAACCAGGTTTGTTTTTCTGAAGATGTCATACAAACAGTGGGTACGTGAAAGATAGTTAGTCATAAAATGCTCGCGGTGCTAACAAAATTTTTGTTCATCATGCTTTTGCGATAAATATCATCCAAATAGTTGTACTTATATTCATCTCAATAAATGTTATTGTTCGGGAACGATCCCGAATGCTCATTACACCAGTCGCAGGACTTCGGCGGCAGCAGCAATTTGGGCGCCCGAAGTCACATGACATGATGTCACGCAGATTCGTGGGCAACCGGTAGCCCGCGTGCGATCGCCGGTCACTCACCAAAAGTTTGAATTTGAAAGGACAAGTGCTTTATACCGTTCTTTCTGTCTCGTGCTTTTTGTACTTTTACCTTGCGTCTAAGGTGATCTAAGATAAAATGTAAGTGTACAGCACTTGGTTCTCAATCTAAAACTCTAACTCTCGGCACAGAAACGCCACCTAATAAATATAATTATGAGGCAATTGCATTGCGACGCAACGTGATCAATTTCGTGTCCCAAATAATCATATCCGTCCGTCGTGCATTAATGTAATCTCGTGGACTTCTCTCAAATATACATCTCGAACTCTGTATTTAGTTAAGTAAACGCACTCGATCAACGATCTACAAAACGTTGAGACAATCGTGGTCAATGCCACATGTAACTGAAAATAAACAACATCTTAATCATGAGAAAATGTAACTGTTTTGATCCCGAGTAAACACCTACCCGGCATTCATCTTGAGATAAAAACCTGAATTTCGAACAGTTATACAATGTCTGTACCGAAAGTAATCGGACTGATTTTAAAAAAAAAAATGTATTCATGAGAATATTACGAGCCATTAATATTTTTCGAAGGAGCACCCTTCCGCATCTACACACCGCTGCCAACAAGGTTTCCAGTTTTCGTACGCCTCCTGGAACGCCCGGACCGGAAGGCTGTTTAGCTCCCTCGTCACGGCCTGTTGAACCGCCCCTACCGACCCGTGATACTTCCCCTTCAGCGTCGATTTTATTCTCGGGAATAGAAAAAAGTGACGAGACCAAGTTAGGGGTGTAGGGGGCTGAGGCAGCGTTGTCACCTTGTGCTGGGCAAGATACTCCACTATGCGGAACGATGCGTGGCTCGGCGCGATGTCATGGTGCAGCCGCCAATTGTTGACGATGAGTGGGCGGACACGAACAATGCGTTTTCGCAGTCTTGTGAGGACTTACACGTAAAAAACTGCATTAACTGTTTTTCCGGGTGGTACAAACTCTTTGTGCATCAAATGTCGATCAAAAAAGCAAATGAGCATTGACTCCGGCGTCCGGAGCGGTCGCCGTCTTCCACTCTTTCCCTTCCTTTTCGGAACAGAGTGTGCTACTCAAAAACACACGATCTACCCATGGCAGCATCACCATAGGCCTCCTTAATCATATCGTGAGTCTCTTTGCTCGTTTTACCAAGCTTTACACAAAGTTTGATCGCGTATCGCTGCCTGAGTAAACGCTCCATGATTCTCTCCCTGACGAGGCGCTTCGACAGGTATTCACAATATAGGCAACCTGCTTTTTTCATCAGCCGAGAGCCGACTGCCGATTTTTCCCAGCTTTCCGAATACCCCCCTCCACCGATCCTACCCGCGCAAACTGCCTCTTCTCCGTCCGTTTGCCCAGAAAAAATCCAGTCCGATTACTTTCGGAACAGACCATGTACAGGGTCTTTCTTTTAACTCGGAACGCTCGATATAGTGAAAACGCTAACGTGGCAACAGCGCTAGACTTGATACACGCGCCGCCGGGGACAGTGCGCCGGCGGTGCCGACACTCTTGACCGTATCGACTCTAGCGCTGTTGCCACGTTAGCGTTTTCACTATATCGAGCGTTCCGAGTTAAAAGAAAGACCCTGTATATGGGCCATTCCATGCCAAATCGGCCACTTTTGTAGGTCACCGATTTTGATTTATTTCCAAATTTTATATGACTTTGAGACCGATGAAAAACGCGTAAGTATATGGATTTTTTTGACTACCTGTTTCTGAAATATGCCCTTTCTTAAAATTTTAGCTCTTTTTTTTTCAAATGCTCATAACTTTACGAAATATGCATCAATTGGATCGTTCTTTTTTTTCAACATTTGTGTTTTTGAATGCTTTCATGAAAAGAATATGGTTTTAATGTAAATTATTATCTTCATTGTTTATTTTTAATTTGAAGCAAAAATGTTTATTTCGAGATGTATGTCCCCTTCTATTAGGTTGGTGCATATAAAATGTCGGATTTTCTTTACATCTTAACGTTTGCCTCCCTGTTTTCGTTATGCTTTCGTTTTTGGCATAACATATTTTACGGTCGTGCTGCACATTGCCAGAGTTATATTATATTAAAACAGATTTATTTGAAAGTGTACCCTTTTGTTATCTGTTTTGAATTTCGTTGAGGTACGAATTGAACCGAAATTCATGTAATCTTGTTATAGGAACATAAACTTGGCAATAATGCTGCAAATGGTACAACCAGTATAAACCAGGCATTTAGGGAGAATATGAGACGTATTTTCGGCGATGGCAGGACCGTTTTAAAGGAATGTTGGAAAGAAAATTATATGTACGTTTCGACCACTTTATTAGGTCCTCTTCAGCTGGTAAAATTGTACAAAGTATTTATATTAGGGGAGAATATTGTTATCGAACGAATATTGCAGTGTGTGGTTCGAAAAATTTTGGTCTGGTCATTTTTTCGTATAAACTGAACCGTGTAAAAGACTCAAAACGTCAACGATAATGATGTACTGAAAGCATTGGTTGAAACAAATTCAACTGTATCTACAAGGAAACATACCATGAGACTGAAAGTCGATCTTACAATAATATTGCAACACGTTTCTGAAATTGGCAAGATGAAAAAAAAATAGATAAGTGGGTACCGCATGAACTAACCGAGCGAATTAAGCTGGATCGATTGAATCGCATTCGTCGTGCAAAAGTATTAGGTTGGTGCGAATGAAATGTCCCATTTTCTTTAAATGTGAACGTTTGTCTCCCTGTTTTCGTTATGCTTTTGTTTTTGACATAACTTGGTTTACAATGGTACTGTCCATTGCCAGAGTCACATTTTAGCAAAAAAGATTTTCTCAAAAGTGTTCTCTTTTGTTATTTGCTTTGAATTTTGCACCGATATGAATTCAACCGATATTCGTGTAATTTTCTTATATGAGTATAAACTTGGTAATAATGCTGCAAAAACTGCATGCAAAATAAACCAGGCGTTTGGGGAGAATACTGTGAACGATCGAAAAGTGCGGCGTTGGTTTGAAAAATTTCGGTCAGGTGATTTTTCCTTGCAAAATGAACCGCGTGGGAGACGCAAAACGTCTGTGAAAAATGATGTTCTGAAAGCATTGGTGGAAACGAATCCAACTGTTTCTTCAAGGGAACTTGCTGCCAGAATGGAAGTTGACCATACAACAATATTGCGACATCTTTCTGAAATTGACAAGGTGAAAAAAATGGATAAGTGGATACCGCACGAACTGACCGAGCGAAATAAGCTGAATCGCTTGAACGTATGCTCATCATTGCGAACCCGATTTAATCGAGATCCATTTTTCGATCGGATCATTACTTGTGATGAAAAATGGGTTCTTTACGACAATAGGAAAAGGTGTGGTCGGTGGCTTGATAGGGATGAAGCTAGTGCTCATACTCCACGGCCATCACTTCATCCACGCAGTTCTAGTTAGTCCTTCACAGAGAGCGGTTGTGTTTATTATTGGAGTGAGCACAGTGCAAAGGACGGTTATAGATAGAGATTTGAATCGAGACAAAAGTGAAAAACTGGAGAGTTCAGTGGACATAAGTCCCGAAATCCCAAAAAACGAGAACCATGTGAAGTTAATAGAATAACAAGAGAAAAGTGATAGTGCACTGCAGGCAGTATCGACAGTAAAAAAAAATCAACAAAAATTCGAAGAAATATGTGCAAAGGCAAATAGCCCAGAGCACTTGAACAAGCTACTAAAACGAGCAGCAAAAAAAGCTAAAATTGCTCATCCGACCCTCCTGAGGGAAAAATCAAAAATGAACAAAAGAAAGGGAAGCGCGTCCCCTTCGGATGGAGAGGGAAGCCATGCCACGCTTGCAGTGGTGCAAAAACTGGAGAAGGAGCTTGCGAAGCTGCAAAAAGGAATGGAAGCGCTAAAGAGTGAGAATGCTAGACTCAAGAACCAGAAGGAAAGAATAGAACAAGGAAACGACGGTGCAAATAGGGCAGCCGAAGAGGAACATCCGGGAGAGGAGGGCGAGCAATGGACGCAAGTGGTGACGAAAAAAAACAGGAGGGACAGAGAAGGTGAAGCTCATGCAACAGATAAGAAGGAAGAGGAATCGAACCGGGAAGGGAGAAAAGGATCAGAGGAAAGGAGGAGACCGGAGGTGGTGAGGAAGAGAGCACCGCCGCCGATAATAGTGAAGAGCCAATCGTCGCTAGATACGATTGAGGTAATCACGAAGGGAGCGAAAACGAAGGACTTTTTAATAAAACATAACAGACAGGGAGGTCACGTCATCAAGGTGAGTGACTACGAAATATACAAAAGCGCTATCAAGGCTCTAGATGCAGTGGAAACGCAGTACTATACGTACACGCCGAAAGAGGAGAGGATTAAATAAATGAAATGTAATTATCATTTTATGCATGCAAGTAAAAAACGACAAAAATACATATAAAAAAAAGCAAAAAAAAAATATACATGCAAAACGGCAAAACCACTAGGATTCGAACTCTCCACCAGGAGACTTGTGGTCAGACGCTTTACTCACTCGGCTAGCACGGTTCGATGCAAACCTTGTAAACTACAGGATACTTAACTTGCATATAATTTTTTAAACATTCATATTTTGCAAAATAAAATAATACGTATTGTATATTTTTCAATTCTAAACGTGTATCTAAAATTTCAGGTCGATCGAAAAATTTTGATTTTTGACCTCGATTTTTTCAAAAATGGGGGAGAAGTGCCACTTTTGGCAAAACACGTGTCCAATATTTTCGGCTAAAGAAGGTCTGTGCCAAGTTTCATCAAAATCGGTGACCCACAATCCTGGTTCTCCCCTTGTAAGTGTTTTTGAGAATTTTTTCAATAGAATCGAAATACGGCATACATCACGAAAAAATTGTTTTGCTTTAAATTAAAAATAAACAATGAAGGCAATAACCTAGATAAAAATCATATTTATTCTTGAGAGAGCATTTAAAAACGCAAGTTTTGAAAAAAAGAACGATCCAATTGATGCATTTTTCGCCAAGTTATGAGCATTTGAAAAAATGTCAACATTTTGAGAAACTTTATATTTCAGAAATGGATGGTTAACAAAATCTGAAAAAATTCATGAACGCGTTTCTCATCGGTCTCGAAAACATAAAATTTTGAAAAAAAAAAAATAGAAAAGAATGACCTAAAAAGGTTGTCGATTTGACATGGAATGCTCTATATGAATGTGATAGCGCTTTACCAATAACTGTATTCCATGTGCCTACTGTTACGAACTGTAAGATCAGCTGTGATCAAGAGCAGTGACCTGCCGCCAAAACATAGTCCGTTTACTTGTCTCCTTCTTCCAAGCGTTTCTATCGCTATCCCTTTCCACTCTCCTGCTGTCTCTCTTCCTTGTGTCTCGCCGTCTCGAAATATGTCTATTGGCTCATACTGTCCCCCCACCTTTTTTCCTTTAAACTTATTACCGCCTTTCCCGCGTATTCCTTACCTCTCCCCCTAATTATGTCTATCGGATGATGATTTTAAAACCTGAGTACAACAGTTCTTGTCCAAAACTTGTTCAGAGCATACGAAAAATAAAGTGTCTATAAAACTACTCAGTGCTATCTCCTGAGTTTCTTTTCTTGCTACTATCAGTGGATTCTTTCCACGTCCTCCGGCACATGTGCTAGTGCATCACTGAAAACAACTCCGAAAACAGATATCTCCAACGATTCACTTGATCGTTAACATCACCTACCACTAATGATGCGTGCGCGTGTGTGTGGGGAACCGCGCGCGGGGGGGGGGGGGGGGGGGGGGAGACAAATCACTTTCTACTAGGTTCGGAAAAAAAGTTCAAAACAATTTATATTCGTAACTTGTGAAAGCCAGTGCATGTAGCACAAATATCAGCTGTGATTGTCATGTACTTGGAATCCGCAACGTGACACTGGGTGGCATCGGATTACGTTGCGAGAATCATACACGAATGATTACGATGATGAAGCGAATGAATTTTTTGTTGCAGACTTCAAATATTAGTAAACGCATCGACGTCGAAACTTTGCAAAGACTATATTGAAAAGTAACTAAAGTTTTGAATTGTCTTGTATATATTCTGCACTAATATACATACGAAATAGTCAGTAATGTTAGTTTCCGATACCATATTTTAATTCGAATAATATTTCTTACTTACATCCAGCTAGGACGACTGGCAGCACAACTCTGAGAAGAGTAACGTTTAACCAGTAATGCGCCATGCCTCAGTTGAACCAAATATTTTTTCTCCCTGAAAGACGAAAACGGTAGATGATTGAATCATAGACAATTACATACACATCATTTAAGCGGCAATGATAAATGTTATTGGTATACGTATTATGGTGCAATGGACAATTAATACAATTCTGTACGAAGTAAATAAAAACATAGTGGATGTAATAATTACACGATTAAAATGCCAGAACTAAACAATATTTCAACGTTATACTATGAAGATAGAAATAATCTTTGCAAATAATATTGGAAATGTTTAAAGGATTGATTATTTGTTGCTCGGAAGTAAAATCAAGCGATGCAGTCGGCCACGAACAGATTTAACCAATTTCTCTCTATTTTAGGAATATGTAAAAGGTCAAAAGAAGGATGTAAAGTGCAGTTTGCCAGTAACAAGAATACGAGAATAAATTCATTAACACAAGTAGTTGTTTTATTAATGCGAGAAAAATAAAATAAGAACCAAATCTTTGGTTAGACAAATATTCGCATGCAAGTATGAAATTTAACGAAACGCTGAAAATTAACAGTTAGAAATGAAAATTATGTTGTGGAACACATCTTACACTGTAGGCATGTTCTTAATTATTTATTTTTGTGTAATTAGCGTCGATACGTTGCATTCATTCACCTGGTGTATTTTTGAATTTGTCACTGAATATATTATATTATAGTTTCTTGAATTTGTAGATCAATACAAAACATTGTTCATCAATAGGATTCATGTCAGGCAATTATGGCGCTATGGAGTACTAGCACAATTATACAATAGATATTCTACAGAATACGTAGTTTTGTTGAATTCCACTTAAGTACGATTTTTTCTTCACCTGTTTTTTAAAATGTCTAACTATTTGTATTTGTCAGGAATTATATCCATAAACACTATTCTTTCATAATATGAGGTGAAATGTACATCCATACTATTACAGATCCATTACGACGTTTAGCCATGGGTCGTACAATTTTGTGGTCTAGATCCCCTTTCTATTTTCTCCTCACTTATATTCATGCACCACTCGCACAAACGTTGAAATTACTCTTGTCAGAACAAACAAGATTATTCCACCGTTTAGTATCTTTAGGAATGTACTCCTTTGTGAACAGAAGTCTCTTCTTCACTTACAAAGGGGGGACGAGGCTTGAAGGTCACCAATTTTATTCAAATTTTGCACAGATCTTCTTCAGCTGAAAATATTGGACACGTGTGTTACGGCCTGGGGTACATGGTGGGTTTCTGCGGTCTTGGGGGTAAAAGGCTCCTTGTATCGAAGTAATTTTAGCTTAAAATACTTTATTAATTGTCTTGCAAATAGTCTGGTCGGAGCGATGTTCTACCAACGAGATGTGTAGATTAAAATGAATGTCGAAGATTGAATGCAGAAGGTCGAATATTGAATCCTCGCTGGCGGTTACAGACGGTTCTTAAATATGCTTACAACTAGGTATACGTTATTGGGTCATAAAAAGGTGTCTTATGTTGGAGTTGTAGCAATGGCGTGTGTGTGTACGGTGACGTTATAAGTTGTGGGTTATATAAATATATATGTTACATAATTAATGTTAATTATACTTAAATGTTACATTATTATACAGATAATTATACATATAATATAGGGACTATATGGGGTGTGGGCCATAATAGACGGAGAGCTGGCTACATGGTTAGCAACATGCCTCGGTGCAAGCAAAATTGTACATGGAACAGGTTCGATTGTTGCCGGCAAAGCGACAGCCCGACAGTCAGAAGGCGCACTGGAAGCTAAATGCGTGGGTGGGCGATTAAACGTGTAAATTTCCCGACAAAAAAACTGTCGATGTGCAAGACTGAAAATTTGCACAGGTGTTGAAGAGCATTAGGAAAAGCAGGGAAAAAAATGTCAGAAGCGCAAATGGAAGCTAATGGGTTGTCAGAAGATGCCAAAGTTGCGAAAAATCTCGGAAAATTTACATATCAAGGAAAACTTCTGACAATTTACATTTGTATTGTTTACCTATAGAATAGAGTACTTGCAAATTGTCAGAAGCCAAAGTGGAAGAGATAATGAGAAATTCGAGGGCAAAGTGCAAAGCGGACGGATCGCTTTTCTCTTGATTTTCATATCGTACATATTTCAGTGCACTTCTGACAATTAATATGAATATTTATAGAGCAGACAAATGCCCTCTGCATGCGTGCGAAACGAAGCCGTGAAGCCGACTGTCAGTTCAATATAAGACTTCCAACGATAAAGACATGTATAACGAGTTTAGCTATTCCGCGAGAAGGAACAGGACGAAAAATTGCAAATCAACCAAGAGCCACTGCACAGAAGCGCGCAAGATGCTGTTATTCCGTTGGAAACGACAATAAATATGCAACAAAGTCCAGTAATTACGGTAGGCACGTTTGCAATCAGAGTTGAACATCACTTCGCGTAAAAACATGTGACATATGTAATGTTGAAAATGCAACATACAGCGCTAATCCTACGTAGATATAAGGCATTGTAGTATTCAATGGACTGTCGAGCATAAAAGATCTTTTGAAGTGGGCTGACGTCATCGGGCGAGCAGCTCGGTCGAGCCGTCACGGATTGGTATTAGTGAACTGTCTGTGAGGGCAAGAATGACCCAGGCACGAAGGAGCTAATTTGGTAGTCGGAGGGTTAAACCAAAGTTTACCTCATACGTTGTTCTCACACCCAAAAACTGACGAAAAAACGAGTTTTTCATTTTTCCGACACTGTTGCTGGTGAGCAAAAATATTAAAACAATCAGAGAGATGTTGATCGTAATATTATATTACAGAAAAAAGCCGCATCACTGATCCGGACCTCCTTCGGTATCAAATCGATGTTTTTCTGATTGACTTTTCGGTTTTTATTTTTTTACCAATTGGATTTTCTTATGTAAAAATCTGAAAGAAAATCTGGAATGTGACTAGATTCCGAGAAAATGGGGGGAGAAGCGGATAGTACATTTTACACCTCCGCCCCCCGCCCCCCACGGTAGAGATACAAAGTTGAAAATTCACAAAAATGTTTCTTTTTTCATAAGCTATCGAATGGCTCATTCAGAATTTCGATCAGTTTGGGGGCACATTTCACCGTCTTACCCGGCTATGCCCTTTCAACAAAATCGGTGACACATAACCCTGGTCCTTCCCTTGTCAGTGGGGAAACACAGTATCCAGTAATTGCCTAACCCAAATTTACATTCCGTCACCTCATACAGATTTGTCAATTAGTACAATATGGTCCTGATCAAATACAACAGAGGAAAGGAAATAATACTATCCTCTCTAGCAACATATAACAAGATTCGGTCGTTTTACTATCTCTTATATTCTTTTGTTAATTTAAATATTAAATACATATTTTTCAAATATGATATTTTTTACCCGCGGTTCTCTTACGGGTTTACGGCCTCTTACATCGCCCTTCCTTCTTATATATAATTGTATCCTATCTTATTCTACACTAAACCTAAACGCGGCCGCCCGCCATCTCTCTCGCTACGTTCACCTCGCTCTCAATTCCTTCCTCTCTTGCCCGCTTGCCTCATCGCACTCTCTTCTCACCCCCCCCCCCCCTCCGGACGTTTCTCCGTTTTCTTTTCGCACTCCATTCCTCCCCATTCGTTCCTCCATTCTCACCATTCGTTCTCTGTTCTCCCACCTTTCTTCTCCAATTCTTTTTCTTCTCCCTCTGCTCTCCCTGACCCCTTCCGCTTGTTCATTCCAATACTTCTCATTCGTTTCTTCTCTCACGCCATTTGCCCTTTCCCTTCCCGCTGCCAATCCCCCCTCAATCCTTCATCCCTAATCCGTTCCTTCCCCAGTCCCTTTCCGCCCTTCTCCCCTTTCCTTATGATCCCTCCTTCTTTCTTCATTCAACTCCCTCTTTTCCTTATCCCACCACCACCGTGTCTTCTTTATCTGGATTTTTCCGCATCCCACGCACACCCTCTTCCCTGTCCCCCTTTCCCCCCTTGCCCTCTCCTCTATCCTCCACTTCATTCTTCTTTCTTCCCACGTAAAGTCATCTTCTATCCTAATTCCCCTTTTCTTTAGCTTCCACCTTCCCCTTATTACTTCTCCCTTTCATGCCATCCTCTTCATCTTTACTAAAACCACTCTCTTATCGTCTCCCCCTTTCCTTTCTCTTCTTCCCAGTTCCCTGATTTCATCCACCTCCACTTCTACCCCCAACTCTTCTATCTCTTCTGTCCACTTCTTTGCTCCTCTCCTTAAGCCTTTTATCATTATATTATTTCTTCTTTCTTCTCTTTCTTTCTGTTCTTGCGTCTTCTCTATCCTCCTCATCCTTTCGTCCATGTCTTTTTCTAGACTCCCCTCTCCTCTCTTCTCCCCTGGCTCTAGCTTCCCTGTTTTTCCTTTATCACATTGACCTCTCATTTCAGTCTATTTACCTCCTCTATTACCTCTTCCAGTAAATTTACCACCGTCTCTCTCAATGCCTCTTTTATCCCCTCTAATCCCTTCTCCATCTTCTCCCACAAGGCATTCAGCACCCCGTCTGTTATTCCTCCATACTTTTCCCTTAACTGCTCTGTCCCTCTTGCTTCCCCTATTTGCTCCTATCTCGAGTCCTTCTGCTCGTTCCCCTCATTCCTCTGTACCCTTTTGTAGCTTTCGCCCCCTTTTCTCTGTTTTATACAGGGTGGTTCCGATCCGATGGTACAATGGAAAAGGAGGTGAATCTACATGCAAAAATAAGCAAAACAGAACAAATAAAATTTTTTTTTAAACGCTCCGTTTTCGAGAAAATTGACTTTGAATTTTCGTCAGGTGCAAGCGCACCCGAGCGCGGCGCGATATACCGAGTGCCGCTGTAGGACGCTTGGACGCGGCGCGATGGCCTATCTCATTGTCAGTGGTCGGCAAAGTGCGGCTCCAGAGCCGCATGTGGCTCTTTGGCTCCTCAAGTGCGGCTCTGGCACAAATATCCACGGAAGGCGCAATAATATTTTCATTTAAAAAAAAAACTTGGAAAGAAAAAAATTACATCTTATTTATATATATCTCATTGCGTGGCATCGAAGCAGGCCCGGCAGGGACATCCGGTATACGCGACAGTGAGACCGAAGCAGCCTATCGTGACGTCATAGCTGCCCAAACGTACTCGCAGACGACGCAAAGCGATAGATATAGATATACAATGCCATGCTTTAGGGCGCTTGCACCTGATGAAAATTCAAAGTCGATTTTCTCGAAAACGGAGTGTTTAAAAAAAAAATGTTATACGTTCTGTTTTGCTTATTTTTGCATGTAGATTCACCTCCTTTTCGGTTGTACCATCGGATCGGAACCACCCTGTATATCCCAACCTCCTCACTTCCGCCAATCTTCCCTCCTGTGTCACATTTGTTTCTTCATAGCTCTTCCAGTTTTCCTTCGCTTCCTCTTTTTGTCCTCCCAATCTCCCTCAATTTCTCTATCTTATTCCGTCTTCTTCTCTCTTCCTTATCGACTCTGCGTCTACTCTCATTTCTGCTTTCTCTTTTTCTCTACGCGCCGCTTCCTTCGCCCCTCCTTTGCCTATCGTCCACGTCTCCAACTAAGTAACCTCTCTTTCTCCGATTCTTTTGCCGCTCCTCCTACTTCTCTTTCCCTACCACACCCGTTCCACCCACGCTCCCAAAGCACCCTGTCCTCTTCCTTACCTCCACACCATTTTCCTGCCCATCACTTCTTCACTCGCTCCTCACATACACCGCCTCTCTCTCGTTTACCCGTCACCCACGTCCGCACACTCTCGCTCCGGAAACGGAAGTCCTATATTTTTCAAACATCTTCTTTCGTATTCTTTAACCCGCGAGAACTCGCGCTATGACATATTGTGTCACGCCGAGAAAGAATCTAAGATATCTCAATAAATAGAAAAGATTGAAGACTGGCGTTCCGGGTCGCTGAGTTTTACAATGTCCACTATCATTTGAACCTGTTATTAACGTAATTATTTATTTATTATAATTTAGGGACGACATTTGGACCGTTTATTTTGAAAGTGGTGTAAGTCCATTTTCTGTTGTTTCGAGTAAATTAAAGGTTAGCATATTAATCAATTAAAAAATATACATTAATTATATCAAGTCTGGCAATGTTTCTACGGATTTATCAATGTGTAATTTGATTATATAAATTTCTTTTAGGCGAATTTAACTGAAATAATGTATATTTACGGGCTGCAAATGGACTTACACCACTTTCATAATTAGTCAATTGTAAAAATCATTTTGTTTCAATTCTGAAAAAATAAATATCACTTCAAATATATATTATACTAATCCAATTTTGTTTATAAATAATAAGGAGAGATAAAATGGGACTAGTATTTTTTATTTTGAACGTTAATTAGTTAATATTATTTAAGTTTGCTATTACGCTATTGTTTAGTTATTAAGGTAAAATAACTGCTTCAATGCTTATATTTTTCGTATGTAATTTGGTTTGGCATCGTTATACAAAGGTGTTTGGACAATTCTTTCAAAGTTTGGTGGTCTTTCCCGACATGTAGTGATAAATCTAACGTCTAAAATTCTGTATCCCCCATCGATATTTTATATACAATAGCATACGGCGCACTTTTACAAAACCACATCCAAATATTTTCAACGAGTTTACTTTTTCTCCGTTAGTAATTTTTCTTACCCGTTTTTGAATTGCGATTTGTAGATTCTTTATTTTACATCAAATAAAACGAGAGAATTTCGTGTAAAATAACTGTATTATTCTGTCTACATTGTTTTATGAAATCATAATAATCCTGTGGTGTGTACAAGATTCGTGAAATAAAGCACGTGTAACCAAATTACCCACCTATGTCTATGAAAATTGGACTTACACCACTTTCATAATCAATGAATATGCAATTTCTTTAATCGATCAATTTTAAATTGAATGAAGTATTAGCATTTTTAAGATATTAAATGCTAACACGTTATAAATAATGAGTTTACGCTAGATTGAGTACAAATTACGTAATAACTCATTTTTGTTTAAAAGTGGACTTACACCACTTTCAAAATAAACGGTCCATTTCTCGAGTTTCTACCGTGAACGACGACGATCGCACGCACAGTCTGCTTCCCCCACCATACTCATTTCTCCTGCCGTTCTGCTGTTATTCTTCGCCTGCCTATCTAGCGCGTAAATGTGTGCGCAAATACATGTGCGCGCGTATTTAGTGGTAGAGAGAAGCAGCGAGAAGAGTTGGGAGAGCAGCAGAGTCAGCGGGGTACCGCGTATACGCATTTTCATGCTTTGCAGGCTCTTCGCAAAACCCGAAAAACTGATATTTAAATAATTAATTTCACATATGTGTTCAGTCACGTTGTGTATAAGGGTACTCAATTTGTATGTAGAAACAGAATATGCTACATAAACGAAGCAAATGCTGCTAAAAAGTACATTAAAGTAAGTGTGACACAAAATAACGCACGCGAGTTCTCGCGTGACGGTTCGAGGCGCGAGTTCTCGCGGGTTAAATGTTTATTTCAGGTTCTTCAAATGTTTAACTGGTATTTAGATTATATAAGGTTGGGGAAAAAGAAATCCATTATTTTTGCGCGAAGTTCAAGACTTTATTTAACATGCTTTGGATTTTCCGATTTGGGTCAAATATGGACCATTTTGTTGGGTAATTTGTTGCCATTTTAAAGGTAATTTCATAATGCCTCTCTCATAGAAGTTTTGGTCCTTATTGGCGAAAAACTCTAATAATCGATTTTCACAATCTTCTCTTGATTCCAATTTCTTATCACACAGGATGTTTTGCAATGCGAGAAAAAGGTGGTAATCGCTTGGTGCCAGGTCCGGACTATATGGCGGATGCATTAAAATTTTCCAACCAAGCTTCAAGAGTTTCTGGCGAGTCACTACAGACGTGTGTGGCCTGGCGTTGTCCTGATGGAACACAACACCTCTTCTGTTGGCCAATTCTGGCCGTTTCTGGTCAATCGCTAGCTTCAAACAGTCCAGTTGTTGACAGTGGAGATCTGAATTTAGTGTTTGGCCATACGGAAACAAACTCATAACAAATTATTCCTTTCCAGTCCCACCAAATACACAGTAGAACCTTCCTGGCCGTTAGTCCTCGTTTGGCCACCGTTTGAGCTGCTTCACCGCGCTTTGACGACGATCGTTTTCGCACAATATTGTCGTATGTGACCCATTTCTCATCCCCAGTCACCATCCGTTTAAGAAATGGGTCGATTTCATTGCGTTTGGCCAAGGCTTCGCAGATGGAAATTCGATCCAACATGTTTTTCGGTGTTAATTAGTGTGGCACCCAAACATCGAGCTTCTTTTTGAATCCAACTTTGCGCAAATGGTTTAAAACTGTTTTATGGTCGATCTTTAGCTCCTGAGCGATGCTACGGCTACTAACATGCCGGTCAATATTGATTATTTCTGTGATTTGGTTGACATTTTCGACGATGGGCCTGCCTGTGCGAGGTGCATCTTTAACATCAAAAATGCCTGAACGGAATCGACGAAACCAAAATTGCACGTAATTAGCTGTTACAGTATCGGCACCATAAACACCATTTACAATTTCAGCCGCCTGGCTTGCATTTTCGCCTTTATCGAAGAAAAACTGTAAAATGTACCGAATGTTCGCTTTGTTGACTTCCATTTTTAACACCCTGTAACTCACAACTGAATGGACGAAACAAAAAACAACAAAAGAATTTTTTTTAGTGTGAAATGTCATCTTTACAACGAGCATAAATTTCAAATTTTTTGATCGATACTTTACGAGATATCGTTCACTACAGCCATGTACCGAAAAAATAATGGATTTCTTTTTCCCCAACCTTATATTTTAAACTTTCACTTTACATTTATTGTACACACATGTACAATGTTTACATCGCATACTTTTTTATATTAAAAAGTGTGGTTTAAAAAATATTTTTCGTGTTAAAGGAGGATCGCTGTGAGGGGTTCTGTAAGTGACTTCGTAGTCGGTTTGTGAATGAGTTTTTATTGCGCTCTATGCGGCGGCTCGCTACAGACTGTCAGAAATCTGCCTCGTGTCGTCACGAGTGATAAAGACGCATCGGACGGCTCGGGCCCGGGATCTATGACGCATCGTCCACGCGGGTCCCTTGTCGGTAATCCGACTACGCGACGAAATCTTTATCGGTGCCGCCACAGTGTATTTAAAAAAGATAATAAATCAATATTTTTGTGCTACTAGGGCAAAACGGTCATCTTGAATTTTTTTTAATTTCAACTGAAACATACTGCTGTATTACCGCAGATATTAGTCCTTAGATTTTTAATATTGTGTGTTTTATTCTATCTATCAAATCTTATTAAATCTTTTACTCCTAAACAGCATAGATGAATAAGACAGTGAAATGTACCCCCAAACCGATTGAAATTCTGAATGGGCTATTTGATAGCTTATCAAAAAAGAAACATTTTTGTGAATTTTCAACTTTGTATCTCCACCATGGGGGGGGGGGGGGGTAAAATGTACTGTTCGCTTCTCCTACCAGTTTCTTGGAGTCTATTGGATAAAAAAAAATTGAAAAAAATCAGAGATTACATCTGGTGATGGTGCGCACATTTTAGATATTTTTTCAGATTTTTATATAAAAAACCCAACTGGAAAAAAAATAAAAACAAAAAAGTGAGTCAGAAAAACATTAATTTGACAACGAAGGAGGTCCGGATCATTGATGCCGCTTTTTTCCTTTTTTCAAGCTTCTTTGAGAATTTTTCAAAAAAATCGGACGGGACATACATCTCGAAAAAAAACATTTTTCATTGAAACGGAACAAACGATTTGAGAGAATGGATATTTTCGAAAAAAGAAAAAAAATAGAACGATGAGTTTCCCCACGATGGAAATTTTTTTATAGTTCTTACATGCATCAAAGTTTATTTGAGAATTTTTTCAAGCAAATCGAAGGGGACGTGTTTCGAGATAGAAATTATTTTGTGCTTGAAATAAAAATTAAACAAAGAAAAGAATTATATTTTTTTCTTGAAAGAGCATTCAAAAACACAAATTTTGAAAAAAAGAACGATCAAATTGGTCCATTTTTCGCAAAGTTATGAGCATTTGATAAAAATGTGCCCGAATTTTAAGAAAATTCATATTTTCGAAACGGATGGTCAAAAAAATCTGAAAAAATTCATGAACGCGTATTTCATCAGTCTTAAAAACATAAAAAATTTAAAAAAAATCGAAGGAGGTGAGGTCCGAAAGTGTCCGATTTGGCATGGAATGCCTCATATATATTTAAATAAATAAACACACATGTAACACTTATACCTAGATTGTACTTAATACTTTGTAGTTTTATACTGTAGTTCCTGCTAAATTAGCTTAACCTAGTCCTATCCTAATTATCCCGATATGGCTATATCTTACGTATCCAGTCTTTGGCTTTATTTTAGGTGTAGTAGGTATTTGTTGTTTTGATTTATTAAGGAAAAATATACGAAGAAAACCCCTTTTGCGTGAATCACTTGCACATTCCGAATCGTGCCTGTTTGCTATCCTCTTAATACTACATTATTCTAGATTACTTTACTTATCACTACGTTTGCACCTTGCATTAGTATTATTAGTAATTTTATCACAATTCCGTTTGTCTTATGCTAGAACTTTTGGAAGAAAATTGGCAATTTTTGATGTGGAATTTTATGTTTGTAGTTATGTGGTATGTTACAGTATCTAATGTCTGTTAGGTTTTGTGTTACGGCATTGTTTCTCGACTGCTTCTGGTAGAAGTTCTCCGCCAGTTCGTTTGAGTATTCTCCTATATATTGTATTTCTTCTTCTTCATGAAGTTTTGTTATTCTGGTTCCTCTATCAGCAGACAGGATGAGTCTCAATAATTTGTTTTGCATCACTTGAGATATGTTCATATTTGTAGCTGCTGCCCCGCACCATACTGGTGATGCATATGTTAGGATGGGTCTTATTATGGTTTCATACAACAGTTTCTTGTTATCCGTCGACAGAACTGAATTGTAGACCATTAGAGGATATATTTTCCGCAGGACCGCGTGGACTTTTTTCACAGTTTCCTTTATGTGATGCCTGAAGGTGAGCTTATCATCCAAATGCACTCCCAAGTATTTGACTGTTTTCGTCGGCGTTATTTTGTGTCCATAAACAGTTATTGGTTGTATTATTCGTTTATAAACGTGTATAAACAGTTATTGGTTGTATTATTCTTTCTTCTTTGAAATTACAATAACTTCGGTTTTTCTTGAGTTAAGCAGAATTTTCCATTTTCGATAATATGGTTCTAGTATATTAATATGTGTTTGAATTCGTTTTGCGGCGTTTATGGCATTATATGAGTGCGTGTAAAGGGCTGTGTCGTCAGCAAATAATGCTGTTTTTGTCTTTGTGAATGTTGGTAAATCGTTTAGATAGACATTAAACAGTTTAGGTCCAAGTACTGAGCCTTGTGGTACCCCAGCTCTTATTTTCCTTCTGGTAGATTTGACTGAGTTAATTTGTACTTGAAAGTGTCAATTGTTGAGGTATGATGATATGAATTTGATGAGTGTGTTGGGGTATTTGTGTAGGATTAGTTTATACAGGAGGCCATCAATCCATACGCGATCGAACGCCTTCTCTATATCCAACAGCAGCATCACACTTACTAGTTCTTTATTAAGGGGTCTGGCCACCATGCAATTTTTTTTTTCATTTTTTTTTTATTGTGTTATAATAATCTTTGAAATGTTACGCATCAGTTAATCCATAGTTGGTACTGAAAATCGCAAAATTGCAAAAGTTACAGGTGTTTCTCGGTAGGAAGGTCGAGCCGCTGCGAGCGGTCGACCGCGCGGCTCGATCAGTGTATGCAACTCGCACGGTTCAGTACGTGCAGCTGCCCTATTGTATCATTTGTATGGGTTAGTAGAATTGTTTACTCGAATCCATACGAAGAAAAAGTAACGAAAAAAGAATCCGTAGATCATGTGCAGAAAAGGATGGGCACACGACTTCGTAAAATCAAAAAGGAAAAGAAAGGTCTTGCTGGCAAAAGAAAGTTCACCGATAAACTAATTAACGAGCTAACAGTATATTACGGTCTCGCTATTCGAAGGTTCTCTAATTCTAAAAACGAAATGAAGAAAGCTATTTGGGCAACATTCAAGCACAAGAGCTCGACCGACGAAATCCCGCAGCATGAAAATTGTCCACCGGGAGAAGACTCGTGGTGCTCTTGGCAAATATCAAAAGCGATTGGCACTTTGGATGAATATCTACACAAGAATCCTCTGCCTCAAATTGTTCAAGATGCCATTCGACCTGTTTATGAGGACCTCACTTCAGATGAATTGTTAGAACGGTGCGAAGGAGGTTTCACGCAAAACGCCAACGAAAGCGTCAACTCCGTCATCTGGTCAATGGCTCCAAAAACGAGTTCCAGCGGTGGGAAAACCGTCGAAATTGCCAGTTACATTGCTATCAGCACTTTCAACGATGGGTACAACAGTATTTTGCTGATAATGAATCGGAGATCGCTGCTACGATTTCTGTAGGGCAGTCGACGAGGAGCGTTGCGCTACAGCAAATGTCCGAGCACAAAAAAGCACGCCAAGCACGTAGATCTTCTCAAAAAGAGGCCCAGGATGCTCAAACAGCTGCCGCAGAGGACATGTATGGACCAGGAATCGCTGATTGAAGGTAAGACTCACAAAAACCGCGCCGTCAGCCGAATAACCGCACCTTTACTTTCTTTTGCGATTATCTCGAAACTACATTTTTCGAAACGGTTCCGCGTAAATCTCGTAAACTATCGGTCCGATTGCTCTGAAATTTGAACACAGTACTTTTAGATACATTATCTAAAGCGTAACGTACGATTTTTGCGATTACTTGATTAGTTTTTTTTTAATGACGTTTTTTTTCGTGAAATTTCGGTGAAAATCGTGAAAAAAAATTCTTCGGGTCACCATAATTTCCCTACTGTAAAAAAAAAATTTCCTTACGTTACGCCCTTGCAATAAGATCCAGGAATAAGCTAATTTTTTTTCTTTTTTTTCAGATGCAAAATGAAGCAGGTAGTCATGGAACCGCCCACGTGCGTTTCGTGCCGAGGGCCTTCACCAAAATGAACGAAACGCCGGTATTTTTTATTTTTTATCACAAAATTTTTTTCACTTGTTCACTAAACCGTTTTCTAGTATGTGACAAAAAATAAAAGAATTTTGTGCTTTATTTTCGTGTTTATGAATTTTTAAGAATAGTACTCATCTGGCGAGCGCACATGTGGCCAGACCCCTTAAATCCTACCATAATGTCTTTTGCTATCCTGGCTACTTGTTGTACTGTGTTATGTTTTTCTCTGAATCCAAACTGGTCATCCCTGATTATGTGGTTTTGTTTTTGAAAATTGTTGAGTCTATTGTGTATTACTTTTTCTAAAATTTTGCTCATTGTTGGCAGAAGGCAGATCGGTCTGTAACTGCTTGGGTCTGTGCTGATTTTGCCTACTTTATGGATGGGTATGATGTATCCTGTTTTCCAACTGGTTGGAAAGTGGTGTTTTTTGATGGCTGAGTTTATTATATAAACTAACTGGATTATTGCCTTTTTTGGTAGATTTTTTAAGATGATGTTCTGTATTGTGTCTGCTCCGGGAGCTTTCTTCGGTGGGAGTGTTCTAATTATGTTTATGAGTTCCCTTGGGGATGTTATAAATTTGTACCATTCGTCGGCTGTTTTCGTATTTAAGTATTCTGTGACATTTCTTGTAATTTCCGCCTGGTCTTCCGTGTTATTACTCAAGTCGATGTTATCCACACTTTCGAACTGATGAGCAAGTATTTCTGCTTTTTCTCTATCGGTCATTGCTTCCTTGTCCGCGGTATTCAGCGAAGGTATTGGGGCGGTTTCGGCTTTCAGTGTTTTTGTCATTCTCCAGATCGAGTTATTACGTGGGGGTAAGTTTTTTAGCGTTTCATCCCATTTGTTGTTGTTGAATTCGCTAATAGCTTTTCGTATTTCAATAGATTCCTGGTGCATTTTATCCTTCAGCATTCCTGTCCTATGTTTCTGCCACTGCCTTCTTGTCCTGTTTCTGTCTCTGATCATTTGAATAATATTATCTGGCAGTCTGTTTTGTATGTCTTTCATTGTTTTTTGAGGTATGGCTTCTTGGATTGCATTTTGGATCTTATTCGTGAGTTTTTGCACTTCTTGTTCAAGCTCGTTGGCAGTTGTTATGTTTGGATTTATATCTATGGTATGATTGAGTTTTACCCTAAAGAGTTGCCAGTCTACGTTGCTGTAATCAAATCCTACTTTGCTTGTTGAATTTGCGTGTTGATTCCCCAAGGTAACTATTATTGGGTTGTGATGAGAGCTGAGTTCATGTAATACTATCATTGGCGAAATTTCATTAATATTTTTAATCAGAGCAATATCTATTGTACTGGGTGATCGGTTATTAGTTGGATAATGTGTAGGTTCATTAGGATATAGTATGGAACAGTTATTCTTCATTATATAATTGTATATCTTCCTTCCTCTACTATTGAGTTCTCTGTTATTCCAGGTTGGGTGTCTTGCATTTAAGTCTCCAATTAACATTACTTTGTGTCCCATTCTCATTATTGTATCAATTTCATTGATTTGAAAATGGTTTGATGGTCTGTTGTATGCTGCTATTAAGTAGATTTTTGGCAGTCTAATACCTATGCATTCCAGAGTTATATTTGAATCCATATTTATTTCCTTGTATGGTATACTATTTTTAATAAACATTCTTCAGGGTTGTCTTTCCTGAGGCATGAGTAGTTTTTGACTTTGACTTCATGCTCTTTCTTCAGTCTTGTGTCGTTAATAATTAATATGTCTATGTTAAGTCTATAAATAAAATGTTTAACTTCTGTCAGTCTTGATATCAGACCATTACCATTCCAGCTACATACTTTTATGTGTAAGGAGATACGAGCCGGTGGCGGCAATAGCGGCATCTGATGACGTCAGCAGCGGCCGTCGCAGGGACCCACGTGCACGATAGGCCTTCGGATCGCGGGGAGCGGTGGAGAAGACCTGCGCGATCGGCAATTGTTGGACGGCCATCGTCTTTTGCTATGTAGCCCGAAGAGGCAGAAATATATCGAATGCGAAAGCGTATAGGCGTGTCGTTAATCTATCCTAAACTCCCACGTTTTATACCTTCTCGTTTTCGGTTACTTTACATATATTTTTCTTATACATCTAGTTGATCACAGAAATTTACGAATATCTTGAATTTTTGCATACTTGTTTTGCATTGCATGTTGCGTTGCACAACTAGACCCTTTCGACACATATACACAGGGGGGTGGTGACGTGAGCATTTGGCGCAAATATAACATCTTGTCGTTGCCATGCAGAGACTTTTTGCATGGCGGCGCCTGTCAATTTTGTCGACTAAAGAATTGGCGGGATAAACGCGTCTTTGGTTGCCGACAGTGAGCGAGCGGGTAGCAACGAATATCAATTGTTTGTACTTCTTAACCGCGTTGCTGGCCCTCCGCTCCGGCAGTCGCCTTCGAATGTGCATCACGACACCATCGTACACAGTAAGTTCACCCGTATAGGCCACGAAAAGACTACATACATTCACACACATACACGCCACATACGAACACGATCCCGAAGATTCACCGCATATTTATATATTCTACATTCAATTATATTTTATCCCTTATTCTTTCTTGTTATTCAAATATATTTATATCATTACCATCCTGTTATCCCCGCATCAAATTACTTCTCCCTTATACTAAAGAATTCTATATTAAACTATTCGTGGACGCGTAAAAACGTACACGAGGTTCCGCTTACGACGGAACATTGCATTAACTGTATTTTCAGTTCGCGTGTTAATTTGAGCATATTCTTGATATTGCAGAGTTTGTTTATGTCTCTCAATTCTCTGACTAGTGTGGCTATGTCGTTTATTTCCTCTCTGTTGGAAAGGCTCTTGTCTGCTCTGGCTGATGGATTGGAGTGCCCAAAGAGTTTGTTATTGTCTGTCCATGCATTTTGCTTTTCGATTTTGCTTGCATTACTTTTACTAATGCTTGGGAACTGTTTGTGGTCTTGTATGTTGAGTGCTTCTTTTTGGTGTGTAGGAGGCCTACCTTGCTGATATTTGTCATTGGATCTTCTAGTGATTGTCTCAATTCTGCTTGTATATGCCTCACAGATTGTTGCATTAGCTGGATGTTCACCTCCACAGTTGATACATTTGGCTGGTTCATCTCTGGATTTTGTGCATTCTCTAGTAATGTGATTTCCAGCACACTTGAGACATGCAGGTTCCGCATAGCAGTTTGTTGTGGCATGTCCCCATTGCTGACAATTGTGGCATTGTATGACTCTTTGTTTGGTTATGTAGTTTTCCTATGAGACTTTTGTATAGCACAGAAATTGAGCCTTATGTTTCAGTTGATTTAATCGTGTCATGACAGGTAATGTCACCATAAAGAGGGGGAGTGCAGTACCTTTCATTAGGTTTATATTACTTGGGGTATATCTCAGCGCTTCCAAGTTTTCTTTTATTTCATCAGTTGTAACTTTGGCGTGAAGTCCTCTTATTACAAATGTTTTCTTTGTTTGTTCAGGCCGTGTAGAAGTGTGGAACTTTACCTTAACATTTTTGTAGAAGTTTTTTAGTTGATTGTAGTCCCTCAGTGCTGTTGTGAAGATTTCAGTGGTATTTTTGTGACATTTTAAATAAAACTTATCTTGAACTATGTTTTTAACTGTTTCCAGGAATTTTGTATGCGCTTCTACTGTTCCATGGATGACTATTGGTGGAAGTTTTTTAACTGTTTTCTGTTTTACTATTTTTGTGTTGTTTCGGTTATTACTAGTTTGATTTGTATTGCTAATTGATTCTTCATCGTCTGTTTCCATTTCTGAGTCGTTGTCTGTTAATATTTCATACCTGATACTGCACTTTATGGTATGTGTTTCTTCATTCTTTGTCCTGGGTTTTTTAGATATTTTGTTGCTTTCTGCCATAGTTGCGTCGTAGCGTCTTTTCCCTGTGTGTTTGATTATGACATGGATATTTGTTTCGTGTATTCTGAGTGAACTTTGTTCATCGGTATTGCCGGGTTGGTTGTCGAGGTTATGTTTCGCACATGTGCGCTGCGATTCTTTTGTACGTTGCTCTATATTTTGATGCTCCAGTATAAGAGCATGCTCCAGATATAAGCATGAAATATAAATTAAAAAATTGAACCAAAAATTTTATTATGTACTGCTATCACTTTCATAGACTCCTCGTTTTTTCTTTCTGTTTACTATGATGTCACTTTCATCACTCGATAGTATTTGGTGCAAATCACTTTTGTTGTTAGATGAATAAGAAGCAATTTCAGATCGCTGAACCTTGGAAATGAAGTCCGTAATTAACAATTGTGTTTGGTTTTTGGTCAAATCCTTATAGACCTCCTCATATTGAGTTAAGCATTTATTAATATTTCGCTGAAATAGGAGAGCTCGTTCAACATTTGGGTCATTTTGTACAAAACGATTACCCAATTTTCGCCCTAATCCAAGTCCTTCACGGATAACTTTTTTTTCACATTTTGCTGTGAACGCTTCTTTATGAAGCGTTCACAGCAAAATTTCATATTTTAAAAACCGTGTAAAAGTAAAATCGTGTAAATCGAGTACCGTGTAAATCGGGGGATAGGTGTAGTCACCTTTTGTTGAGTTTCCTTAGGGGATGTCCGTTTAGAATATTTGAATGGATAATTGCACTTATATATTGCACTTTCGCAGCTTTTATCGCAGTACGATGTTTCCTAGTCGGCGAACCGGTCGGAAGTCTCCTACTTAAAAGACTGACACCTTGTCAGTTGCGCTAGCGACGTTCTTGGGTTAATCTTCAATCTTTTAGCATAAAAGTCTACATTATAACATCAACTTTTTCCATTTATTTAGTTTTTTCGCACTCTTACGACTGTTCTATGTACTTAATAACATTAAATATCCTATGAAATAGTAATGTTACAAAAGGGAAACTAAAGTTTATCTCATACGGTGTTCTGACAGGCAAAAACTGACCAGAGACGCGGTTTTTGATTTTTCCGACACTGTTCCACCAAATAAAAAATTATGAAAAAAATCAGAGAGACGTTAATTCTAATATTACATCACAGGTAAAAGCGGCATCAATGATCCGGACCTCCTTCGTTGTCAAATTAATAATTTTCTGACTCACCTTTTGGTTTTTATTTTTTTTCTCGTTGGATATTTTATATAAAAATCTGAAAAAAAATCTGAAATGTGCGCACCATCACTAGATGTAACTCTAATTTTTTTCAATTTTTTCTATCCAATAGATTCCGAGAAAATCGTAGGAGAAGCGAACAGTACATTTAACCCTCCCCCGTCCCCCACGGTAGAGATACAAAGTTGAAAATTCACAAAAAATTTTCTTTTTTCATAAGCTATCGAATGGCTCATTCAGAATTTCAATCGGTTTGGGGGCACATTTCACTGTCTTATTCATCTATACCCTTTTGGACAGACTTTCTTTACCTAAAATATTGGTCATGCGTTTTGCCAAAAATGGCAACACTCCCCCATTTTTAAAAAACTAGTAAATATTGTAGGATGTAATTGGATTAGTAGGCGGGAAACCAATTAAGGGAGTGGTGTACGGTAAAGAAAGAACCAAAATTAGATAAGTATATTTCCGTTAATTCAAAGTTCCAGTCGCTTTCGCTCTCACAGGTCACATTCGTAATATTCGCACATCGCTCAAAATCACTTTCGCCGTTGACCCTTTTGGGTAATCGTATTCACTCGACTTACTGTCGTTCCAGGTGTCTCGCACACCGAAAGAGTCCTTCCCTCGCCCCGCGAGGATAGCCTTCCGCCTTCGTCGACCTCACCTGTGTCGACCCTCGATCGCGGCCAATACACACACATACATACATTCATACACGCTCGTGACGTCTCGCATCCTACACTCGGCCGTCCTGAACAACGCATGTCCGCAGGCGTTATCACATTCGCTATCGCTATCGCATTCGTTATTACTAGAGAAGTCCGGTGGCTCCTCCTCGCTTGCCCATGTTTTCAGATGGTCGACAGCCACCGACGCACAGTGGGATATTTGACCGTTCTAGCTGGCCAAAATTATTTTTCAACTTTAGACATATTCTATTGACATAGTTTGCTAGAGTAGGAAGTGATTAAATTTTTGAAGTACTTTTGCAATAAAAAAAAAACAATTTTTATTTTTTTAAATAAATTTTTGTTTTTATGTACAGAAAAAAATTACAGTTACATTTAAAATAATGGCAGTGGCCAATATAGGAAAGAATTTCTTTCTTCGTTGTCCAATAAAATTTCACTGGCTAGACAAAACCGGTGATGTATTGGAACACCCATGCTGGGTAATAAATATCTATGATCTGTCCATATACTCCCAAACGCGTAAATTTCTTTATATCGTTTCCGTACGAGACGAAACACACCTATTCGATATCAATTATGATGGTTTACTTGAATATCATTGTTTTGCTTCAACAAATATGGAGAGAGATTGTAAAGATGGCAATTGTTCTCCTGTTTTTTGTAGGCTACGAATGTACGCATTCGTATATTTTGTTGCCCGACGCGGTGTTTCTGTAATTTCTTTCAAAACCACTGAAGCATTTCGTTTGCCAATTTCCCGCAATTTCATCCCTGTGGCAAAAGTTAACATTTCATTCGATGCTGTTTTTCGGACATCTTCCGTTTTCCTTCTTTTGCTGCGTTCACCCGAGTCACCGAAAGACTTTTCAAGCCGTCCTGATCGAGTCGTCACTGCGGGTATTTCTATAATAGCCTGTAAGCATTTAGCATTTTTTTTCTCAAATAGTTGCTTCTTTCTGGATGCAGCTTTCCATCATCGCAGAAAGTGACACTTAAAGCATGCTATTAATGCTTCTAGACGTTTTTGCTGCTCCTCCGAATAATTTTCTCGATTTTGCAAAATATGTTTAAAATATGCCAATTTTTGGGAAATATTACTGTTTACTTTTTCTTCCATGATATCATATAAATGTCTCCGGCTAATTCGTTTGATTCCTGATGATCCTGGTCAGAAAAAAAGGGCAATTTATGATAAAGTCCGAAACATTGAAAAGTGTCATTATTTAGAAAATTCCTCGTAAAAACCGAATTCGCAAATATTCGCAAGAAATTATTTTTGCGCTAGGAAGCCGACACTTCACTCTAAACAATGGCCTAAGAAACTGTGCGGAATAAAGGGGTCTTATATAACAAAATCATTGCAGAAGATACATCTTCGAACAAAAATTTTCATATTTAAACCCTATTTTCAAACCACAACAACTTTTCATAGGTACTTAATAAACCGTTGAAACTTATTCTAAAATTAAGTGCTTACCTTCCTCTAAAGACGCCATAACGCCGCACTTCACACTGGTTCTTGGATAACAAAAAACGCAAGCAAACTCGTGAACGTTCAGAGAGTGTCCGACAGAGTTACGTTTACTAGTAACAACCGTCAACTTCAGACTAAGTTTTCAGACGAATGGTACGAAGAAAAAAAAAATATTACCCATACATATTCCCCCCCTATTTAAGTACCCTATTATGTAATTTTTATGACACCAGGTAAAAGTTGACAAAATCGACTTTTGGCCCGCTAGAACGGTTAAATACCCCACCGTGCGACGTTTGACGCGGTCCTTCGTGCTCACCGATCCGCTCCACTAGATAGCGGTCATTGCGCAATATTTTGATTACTGAGGCAGGCCCGAAAAGCTTCATGGCAAACTTTTGCCCAGGGCTGCGTTCTCTGAATCGCGACTCTTTTTCTATTATAACTCTGTCTATTTTCCGCTTGTAATTTCGCAATGGTTTTCTTCGCTTTTTTTCGCAGTTCGTCGCGATTCTCCTAGAGTAGCCCTTGTCCAATATATTCAACAACCCCTCTTGCTTTCCGCGCTTACGATTTCCTAAAATACGACCTACGCAGTTTCGAATTACTTTCTCGATTTTTGTTCGCAGGTTGGGAAACCAAAAGTCTCGTTTCCCCAAGATTTTCTTTTTTGTCACCGTAAAATGACCTCGCCCGTGGGCTCGCCTAATCACTTGAGTCTGCATCGCTCTCGGTACCCCAATACGCGCATCATCGTCCGTCACTCGATACAAAACATTTCGCTTCCCTACGTAATCACTACTTTGCTCGCGTTCCGCCAACTCAAGGGTTAGTCGCAGTTCGTCATCGGCTGTAGCCGAACACAATTTCAAAACGGGCTTAGTTGGTAACGCCTCTTTCAACTGTTCGCATGCCCTTTGGCATACCGTTTCGTCGTCCACCGTCACAATCGTAATTTCAACTGGTGCGTCACATGTTTTGACGGGCTAATACGATTCCACCACTTGTTTTACGGTCTTCGAATGTTCCGCGTTTTCTACATTTAAGGTAATACCTCCGAATTTGCAACATTCTCAGAAGTCTTTAAAATTTGGAGTGTAAGTAGTTAAATGCATAACACACAGGATGTTAAAATTTGGAGACGATTGACCACACCAAAGATGAGATAATTGCAATTAAAAATGACATGTTTTGTACATACAGCATAGGAGAAGCGTGCGAAAATAACATATTTTATATTTTTTTGGCATTGAAGGCCTTTTACCATCATGATGAAAAACTAATATTTGTTAGAGTAATATATTTGGAATATCTTACAAAAAAAATGGAAATTGTTTACCACGTAGTTTTAATAAAATATTAGAAAGAATAACATAGTTAGACGATTATTTTTTGTGGAGGGGATATCAGAGTAGTTGCGTAGAAACGATGCAGCAACGATGCATTGTCGGCGCTGCGCGAGTGTGTGTCATTTCGTCGCCGGCCACGTTACCAACCGAAAAAAAATATGTGACGTTGTCACATTTCCACACAGATTAATATTTCATAAATGTGTGTATTCGTATAGAGAATATAATAGTGTAAGAGGTACAATCTCGTAAAAAAAACGCAGGCTATAGACTGAATCTGCCGATATGTATAATGTGGGTACTGAGTTAAAACTTTTTACCTGGATTGTCGCGGAGGTACTACCTCAATTCAAACGGTGTGTCTGTACCGTCGCATGTAATACTAAATATGTCGGGCACACGGTGACCCTCAAACGGTTCCGCCAGTGACACATCCTTCCGAGCCTGTATCTTCGGGTTTGTAAGAAATTGCGCGCCTAGCAAAAATGAGCACGGCATATAATCGTCAGGTACAATACGGATAATTATCGGGTGCTGAACCCCGTCTATCTCTATACTCGCTTTGAATTCTCCTAAAGTACGTCTATCTTTTGCTCCTACGCTGTCGAATGACATCGGGGTGTGTTGCAGCGGCGATGCACTTATTTCCGCGTACTTAGTTACAGATATCAAACTCAAATCGCTACCGGTATCTAGCATTGCCGTTAGTTTAAATCCGTTGATCGTTATGTCCTCATAATATTTTGCGTCGGCTGTAGGAAGGTCAATACAATTCTGTACCGGGGTCGGTTGACCTGCCTTCGACTGTTTCGAGGGGCAATCCGATGATTCATGCCCAAATCCCTGACACGCAAAACATTTATACCCTTTCTCTTTTGTTGAACATTCCGCTCCGTCGTGATCTTTGGACCCGCAACTCCAACACCTCGTCATGAAGGTGGTTCTACGCGCCGGATGATGTTCTCGCCACCGGTTATCAGGTCTCACATGTTCCGCAGTAGCACCTCGTGGTCGCCGATCTTCTCGCGCTGTTCCTGCCAATCCAGACGTTGATCTGTTCCTCCAAGCAACGTATTCAAAGGCTTTCAAAAGTGTTGTCTTCGTCTCAAATTGTGTGCATCCTCGCTTGGTCTCGAAGGTCAAGATCGGGTATTTCACGAATTAGGTTTTCCACCATTTCTTCCTCATCCTATGGAGACCGCATTCGCCAACAGCACCTTCTCATGATAATATTCGGCGAATGTTTCCGTTCTTCTCCAAGTACGCTTTTCGAATCGTGTTCGGCGCTCTGCTTTCCCCAGTTCGCGGCTGTACATGCTTTTCATCTCCTCAAGAAGTCTATCGACACTCTTTTCCAAATGTTCCGGCCGGGAGTGGAACCACTCGAGTGCATCTCCCTTAATCGTCGAGCCGACAAAATATTTAGTTTCTCGTTCGAGTAGCTGGTGTTCCTCCCTCAGCCACCGTACTTAATTGTCTCTCCCAACGTTCATAAGTTCCTCGGCTTCCGTTGAAATGTCCAAGGAGCTCGCCGATTTCTCCCATCCTAAGCTTTCGTTCCAATGGTGCCGCTCGCTCATGGATCACATCGCGTCCTGCCTCGGGCATTATTGACCTTATAGGCTGCGCCAGGTTTAAATTCTGCATTCGCCGTAAAAATTCGATCTCGCGACGCGCAAGTTCTAGCTCCCGCTCGGCCAGTTCCTTCTCTCGACGCATCAGGTCGAGGGACGCGTTCAATATTGGATTTTCTTCACTCAATTCACTCGTTGCTCGTGGCATCGTTTCGCTCGCGTAGTTTTCCATGTCACTCTCGGAATAACCACTTCTTTGTAATCGAAGGATTAGCTCTGACTTCGCTCCCGTCGTACAAAGTCCTAATGCTTTTAGTTTCTCTTTTAGTTCTACCACTCTCAAGTCTCTCAAGCCACTCGCGCTCATGCTCTTCATATCAGCATATCGAGGTTCACCTACTCGACACTTTACCGTCTCACTCCCTTTATAGGTATTGATAGATCACTCGTCTACAAGTTGGCTAATAATTATTACAATCCCGGCTGAGCCCCCAAAATGTAGGATGTAATTGTAATGGTAGGCGGGGGATGAATAACCAAGAGAGTGATGTGGGTAAAAACAGAACAAAATATGATATATTTCAGATAATTCAAAGTTCCAGTCGCTTTCGCACTCTCAGGTCACAGTCGCAATATTCGCACACCGTTCAAAATCACTTTCACTGTTGTCTCTTTCGGGTAATCGCATTCACTAGACTTACTGTCGTTCCAGGTGTCTCGCACAACGAAAGACTCCTTCCCTCGCCCCGCGAGGATAGCCTTCCGCCTTCGTCGACCTCACCTGTGTCGACCCTCGATCGCGGCCAATAAACACACATACATACATACATACACGCTCGTGATGTCTCGCATCCTACAATATTAACTATTGTTCCACAGAGAAAGGACACAAAAACGATGAAAAAACGGCACCTAACAGGATTTAAACCCAGACAAAAAGATTGCTTCCACAAAACAAACTGTCACGTTACGCGTGTCGCTACCAACGATCTTTCAACGCTAGTTGATCTTCAATTTTTCAGAATATAAGGCATACATTGTGACATCGATTTCTTCCATTTATTTAGGTTTCTTGTATTACTACGGCTGTGCAATGTAATCAATAACATTAAACATTACATAAAATAGTTATGTGACAAAAATTGCACCAAAGTTTACCTCATAAATTGTTCTGACACCCAAAAACTGACGAAAAAACGGGTTTTTCATTTTTCCGACACTGTTGCTGGTGAGCAAAAATTATAAAAAAAATCAAAGATGTTGATTGTAATATTACATTACAGAAAAAAGCGGCATCACTGATCCAAACCTCCTTCGGTATCAAATCGATGTTTTTCTGATTGAGTTTTCGGTTTTTATTTTTTTACCAATTGGATTTTTTTATGTAAAAATCTAAAAAAAATCTGGAATGTGCGCGAAATTGCTAGATATAGCTCTGATTTTTTTCGAATTTTTTTATGCACTAGATTCCGAGAAAATGGTGGGAGAAGCGGACAGTACATTTTACACCCCCCGCCCCCTACGGTCGAGACACAAAGTTGAAAATTCACAAAAATGTTTCTTTTTCATAAGCAATCGAATGGCTCATTCAGAATTTCAATCGATTTGGGGGACATTTCACTGTCTTATTCACCTATGCCCTTTATTTAAAAGAGAGTTATAGCTTGGCCCAGTTCCTAGAATCATCCTGTACATGACAGGCGTAAATATACGGCCTGTGCATTTTTTTTACTATAATACTTTTACTGTTCTATCAATTGATTCAAGATGGAATTTATCGTCCTATGTAACATAGGAACTAAATATCGGCAATTTATTCATTATTATTCAATCAATTGATACAATATAGGTTTATACGTTGATCCATGTTTTAGAATATTTCATACACAAAATGATGATTGAAATGTTTCTATTATCTTTTTATTATCTTTATTGTCATTATGTTGAAATTGCAAAAATGAATTTGTTCCTCATTATCAACTTTGGGTTGTTTCCTTTATACTTAATTACCGATTATTATTGGAGAAATGTACCAATTAAGATAAGCAAGTTAAAACAGCTTCAAGAGCAACTTAAAATCAATGAAAAAAAAGGTATATTTTTAATTTACTTGCATTTTCTTTTTAACCCTAAGATTGGGTATTGGTCAGTGGACAACCGGTCGCAGCGACTGACATGCGTATATGTATCGCGCCGTCCGTATTGATGATTTCTTCCGAGACCGCACTGCAGTCAAAGGATTAAAAGATGCATTTATACTAATCGCTTTCATCGAAAATCCACAGATTGTGCCTTGCTTGTAATGAATTTATCGTCCGGGCACTGTGTTGCTTGACACTTTTCCCAAATAGGCACACGGTGGATTCGCGCTTGGCTGTTCTCAAAGATGGACACACAAAGTGAAATCAGATACGTGCCAAGACCTATTTTTACTTTCAGAAACCATCTTAAATGTTTTGTACGAGAACTTTCTCTTGCTAGTCCCAGACTTCATTTATACGGTTGACTCCTATTTGAACACAAATGACATTCGCATTATAAATCGCAAGTGCAAACCAGGTAGACAAAAGTGCCTGTAGCATTGCAAGTCGATTGTTTAAGTATAAAAAACTACCTGCATAGATAGAAATAAGAAGAACAGTGACATGTTCTCACTTAATTATACGGTAATTATCATAAATAGTTCATATTCAGTTGTTGCCATCAATCATTTCAATCATGCTGAATAGATGGGCAAACGACAATGTATTATGGCAATAGATACATTCTTTATTCTCGCTTTTGACGCTATGGAATAGTTTAGCAGAATTACCGGGATTACAAACTTTGGATGATAAAGGTACGACAGGACTCTGTGTTATGTTCAGTCGGCCGAAACTTTGTTTGTACTCTCTGGTTTTAGTTACACGCGGATGCGGCGCAAAAATATTGAAGAACGAGGAAACTGACCTGTTGTTCTTGAATCTCGCTGTGCTACTTTCTACCACATCCCGATTAACCTAATATCCATAGAGATGCGCGTAAAGCGTGATGTGCGTAGAACGTTATGTGTTGCGATAGTGTGTAACACGCAATAGGAAAGATTACGTAATTAGTAATGTACGTTGATACATATGAGGTTGTCATGTGGCTTTCGCATTGCACACAAATATAATAAAACAGGCGATTGGCACATTGAACAAGTATTTAATAAAGTAATGTAATTTATAAGTGTCCATTGCCAAGAAAAGGCAACAACATTTTGTTTTCAAACCTAGTATGCAGACGCAATATATAGTCAATGTTCCAGAATTGAATGCGTTAAATATAAATATTAGTTATCTGTTTTGAGAGACCTCAACGTCATGGCCATTGCCTGACTACTTTGATACTTTTGTCTTGATTGCAAATCTGGTAACTTATAACGCACTGCGAGATGGAGGCAGGCGTTGGCAGATGTCCAGATGAGACAGTCTCCAGTTATCAATTCTGTACCAAATGATTTTCAGATTCATTATTGGTAAAGGACAGCAAATAAGAATTATTTGGTAAAATAGTACAGATTATTAAATTGAGCAAACGGATGATGAAATTGTTGCATGATATGGAATATAAGACCAAGTTCACATTTCTGGTAAAAAAAAAACACGTATCATCAGTTTACCGTTCGCTGAATTAAGTACGAAACCTTATGTGGTTATTCTGCTCTCCAAAAACAATATAATTCAATTATAAATAAGTAAATATTGGCGACTACCCTGCATTATTCTGCATGTCTCATTATAAAGAGATAGATAAACTGTGTTTGTATATAGTTGACTTATCCAATATTTGTTGATACTATTTTATGGCAGATTCAAAACACTATTTAAGAAAACGCAGTGCAGGTAACGAATTTATGTTAGGCAAAAAAAAAAAATTGGATAGAGTACTGTGTAAAAATTAGAAGATACTCATCTGCAAAAAGAAACGAGCAAAGCATTTTGATTGTCGTTGAATATGATGAATAAATTGTTCTAATATAATAACCCCTTACTGCATGATAGCCCATATCTGAGCCAAACCATGCAAACAGTCAATACTTTATGGTTTGAAATGTTACAATCTTTTCATAGATGTTAGGTCAAAAATGAACCTTTCCTATCATGCTAGCAATTTAAGCTAAAACCAATTGCAATGTAGCCGCACAGCAGATTTTTGAAGAGTACTTTCATCAGATCCTGTATAACAAGGCACCTGCTAACAAAGAGGAGTTTTTTTTTTCCATTGTCTTGATAAACAGTTGAGGTGGAGTTGACATACAGTTGAGGTTGGGTGTTGCAAATGTGCTTATTATTGCTCAATCATAGCAAATTGTGATGTTTTATTTTCCAATACAACAATTGCTTTTCCACACATTTTTACATTGCATGGTATAACTTTTCATTATTGTTCTCCTGTAGAAAAGCAAAACATTTGAAAATTTTGTTGTTACTACGCGTTCCAAACACCAATATCCACTCATTCCAAACCACCATCTTAATCCTTTCCCACTCACTCAACCCATCCTCATAATACATTTCTACACCATATGGAATTCTCTGTTTCTGTCTCCTTGTGTGTCGCATTCATGATAAATTTCCATATCCTCAAAATTTGATTTAATGACTTCCTACCAGTGACGCTAAAATACCCAAATTGCAACAGTAGATACTTCATGCACTGTGTAAAGTAAATGTACAAGCCAAACCCATTTTTGAGTGAAGTTATGGGATATAAAATGATTTTTTTTCAAATTGCTACCATTACTTGACTACTAACATCAAAAGTAACAACATATATTTTTTCAGCTGTTTCTAAAAAATCCTGCACAAAGGGCTTAATACACTATTTTTTGCATTGGCCCTGTGGCAATGCAGGTTCCTGAGTCTATCATTTGCACATTTATGCTATTCGACATTTGTCATACTCCAAGTAATAAACCACATACAATGGTGCAATTGAAATGTAATATTCTACGAAAATGTACAAGGTTTTAAATATTTTCTTTAGCTACGTGTTCAGAGGCAAGCAAGTGAGGAGTTTATTTTTGCTTTCAGCGGTTGATATATAGCCAATTCGCAATGTGTTAAGAAGCACTTAAACACATACACTTATGTTTACATATTCCAATAATGTTTAATAGAAATATGGTACACAATTTGAGGTACAGAACAAAAATCATTTAAAAAAATAGTATAGAAACGCAATGTAAAGGTACACATGAAAAATATAAGGCTACATATGTGTCAAGAAGCACATTCAAGACTCACAATTATTTTTTACGGTAAAGAACCCTAGCGCATTTAACTATTTAAAATGAGATTGCCCCGTATCACAATGACATATTTAAGTATGAAGATGTACAATACAGCAACCAACAAATGTTGTGTCTTCGATCAAATAGTAATGAAATACAACATAGGATTAACAATATATCCCGGCATATCAATCAATGTAATATTTGAGTTCCAGATGTAGCATGTGATCAAAATTAGCTGACAATGCTTGGATGTCAGGGCAGCATTATTTAACCTATATACGTAGAAACGACTGTTCGAATTTTGTTTTTTACTGTCAGCTTACCCAAGACGGCTGAAATAAGGCGTTGATCTTGCACATCCGCGCCCAAAGACTCCCTTTGAACCGCTGCGTGTCTGCTCAATACACGGAACGTAAAACATGCACTTGCATCTTTCAAATGACAAACTGAGGAATTCTAAAGTAGGAACACAAGTTAAGGCACCACAGCATGTGTCTTGACGCTCTTTTATCAAAATACACGTAACTGACTGAACTTCTTCCTGACATCGGCACAATTATCTTCTAGTTTTCTGTAGAAACCGTTTACTCTTTTCGTGCACACTCAATTTTATTTTTGTAATCCTGATGCATTATCACATTTAAAAAAAAAAGATGAGCACTATCATCGTATTGTGTATTTTTGTGAGGAAAATTCGCACGAGGTTGCATCTGTGTACCTACATTATACTTTTTAAGACGGCCGACACCATGACAATTTAACTACACAAGTATTAAGTTACTTCAGTAGGGTCGAGACTGGTCGAGACTGAATAAACGTTACCCACGTTCAATACAAAACTGCTAGCATTGCCATTAAGTAATGAACATATAGGTTGATATCGATGTGGCACCACGCTCGCGTCACAATCGTTTGACAGCGCCAACATATTGGCATATATCATTGCGCTTGAGCAGAAGAGTCGGCCCTACGATTTAGACGAATAATTGGATATGTTCTGCGCGCGAACTTTTTGAATTCTGCGGCTTATAAGCTCCGGCGATAAATTTACACTTCTTAGTGGAAATTAAAGTGACTACGGAACATAAGCAAACTTACGGTAGAAAAGAGGCAAGGTTTCCGTTAAGTGCACTTTATTTATAAGAATATTTATTAGAAAACACATTGTTGGTTATATTATTTTTTTTTCACTTTGTTCCTTTTTGGGAAGAATGATGTAATCGTTCGCGGAATTGTTAACAGGTGACGCATATAGCATTCTCTGCTTTAAAACTATAAGAATTAACTTTTGACTTATGTGCATAATACAGTCTATACCACTTTGCTATTATCCAATATAATTAGTGTCTCTCTTATCTTACTATGTCAATATTTGCAGGGCTGACCTTGTTTAAGATATTATATATCTAACTTTTTCATCATCCATTGAAAGAAACCAAGAATAGCAAAACTGAAACTCAACGGTATGAAAGTCGCCTTAATCCATTGCCATACGCTGTAAACAGACACAGTGATAAGATTAAGTAAAAATATTTATCATTCTCATTCATACACTAAACATTATAAGCACGAGAATATAAAGAACTTTAATATGAACATCCTTCACGTATATACAGCGTGATTCTAGTAACTGGGTCAAGTTATAACTCTTTTTTAAATCAATTTAGAACAAAATCGTAGAGGAAAAGTTTGTATCAGTCGAAAGGTTCTATCATCCCATGCACCAACCTTTTGCCCAAGTGCATTAGTGCATGTGCAAAGTGTAGTTGCACTGTTTTTTTTAATTGAACCATCCATTTTCTTTTACATAAACGCGTTTCTTAGGCCATTTTGCAATAAAAGTTTATAAGGGAAATCATCGAAAAAACAATAGTTTACGAGATATTTCGCGTTATTCGAATTCTTATAACAGATACTCGAATGTTTCACCGTTAGTTTGCAAACAGTTTTAATACTACTAGTTTTTCCTCTATGATTTTGTTTTAAATTTATTTAAAAAAGAGTTATAGCTTGGCCCAGTTACTAGAATCACCCTGTATAATATAATGCAGGGTTTTATTATAATCGTCTGAGGTTAATTTGGTATGAAACAAATATCATATATTTTCGTGAAAATGTAAGAACTTCATCGTAGATTATACTCTGAAGAACGATTAACAATAGGAATAATTTATACGTAGTCGACTTTTTCTCTTAATTCGCCATTAATTGTTGCACTGAGTTAATATATTGTTCCTTGTTATATCGTTGTTTATTCGTTATACACACTGTAATTTATGTGGAAGTTTAATTGGTAATGTTTTACGTGCTGTGACAAACAATGTAAAACTCAGGGCTGTTGAACTCATCGATAGGACAATTAGATGTATCTAGGTCGCACTAATTCAATTGTGCGCTACATTTGCCGCGTATGCGCAGAACCTGACGTTTATCCCCCTTGCAAAGGTGTAAGTCAAATCTTAAATACATCGAATATAACTTAAAAGCTTCAAAAGGTATATGTTCCGAATATAGGTAAATCGGAAGATATACCTTTTGAATTGTTATACAACTTACTATCAAAAACGTGAAACGACTAAGATTGGATGACAATAACGAGTTCCTATTTGCTGATTTCAAATTTCGTTATTCAATACGATAATTGCGGATACTTACAATCCAAGCTAATCAACAAGCGCAATTTTTTACTAGCGAATAATTTAAGTAGTACACTGATATTGCTAGTAATTGTAATTTAGTGAAAGCAGTGTAAATGCAGTGACAAATTACCCAATATGAATAGTATTCGAAAAGCTATAACACTGATGAGGCACAGAAAAACAATCTATTATATATTTTTCAAATATTTACTTATATGGATCGTCTGATATGACAAATGGTTCTGATGTCGGTACAACACCGCTCTCGATGATCATCACTGGCCTAACCGGTTTGTCATCCACGTCGGTCTTCACCTGTTCGATTTTGAAGACTATGTCCTGACCTTCAATCACCTAATTCCATACAGATATTAATGAAGCGGTCTGTTTCTTCTCTACTTTCTTTGCCTCTGAACATAGGTCACTTTCCCCTTTTATCGTTTCAATTACCTTTCCGAAAACTGTGTGGCTACCATCCAAGTGCTGGGCGGCTGTTGTTGTAATGAAGAATTGACAGCCATTCGAGTTTTTACCAGAATTCACCATGCTCACAAACAGAGGCGCACTGTGACTCACATCAAAGTTTTCATCTGCAAAGGTCAGGCCGTAAATGCTGATCGTGCCGGAGCCATCGTAGTTCACTATATCACCTCCTGTAATATTTTCGATTTTTATCAGAAATTTTTAGCTGACTATTTGCCTCGGTGCTGTATCAAACGGGACCTTGTATCATAAACCTCTTTATTACACGATGAAATCTTGTGCCGCCGTACGTTTGCCCGTTTATACCGGTCGATGCTATTGTTATAAAGTTCTTCACAGTTTTTGGAACGATTGTGCCGAATAGGCCAATTATTATTCTCCCGACCGGTTTTTCATCAATCATAATGTCGAGATAAACTTGGTCGGTGACCGTGAACGTTGATGCCTATGCAGAAGCCGATTTTAATATTAGTAACATCCACATTTGTAATGGATGTTGACAGTTTTTACACAGTATAGATTGAAACTATTTTCGTACATTATATGTTACTGAAAATGTGTCAACTTATTGCTACATAGCAGTCAACTTTATTTTTTTAACTTTACGAGTTAATACGTTGAGTTTTTCTGCGTGTATAATTGGATAAAATAACGTACAGCACGTAGGAAACCTTAATTATGCACCGAATACCTATTTGAGCACGATATTCCAGCGTATTGTATTATCTTTTGACGGTGTTATCGTTAAACACTGATATTTTCTCATCAAAATTTTTCATAATGGTTTGGCGATTAGAAATTATCCAAAAATGTGTCGAACTAATTCCATCAGTGTTTGAGCGATGACGCATGTAATGTGAAAACGATGAATCAATTTGTATAATCACTGTAGCCGTGTTCGCAACTTGAGCAGAATTAGCTTAAGAGTTTGGGGAAAACTCAATAAACTTATTAACTGTAAATAGTTTTTTTTTTATTATATATATTGTATATGGTGACAGTTGTCTATTTTACTAACAGTATTACCTCAGTTCTTGAAATGAACATTACAGAAGTCATAAAGAGTAGTGACCACTTTATCATCTTTATTGTGCAGGATTTCTCAGTGCTCTCCATCTAATCCTTACAGTTAATTTATAGTTATTGTGTTTCACTAAGACTCTCTGAACTGTTTAGGAATTCACAAACGTCGCGGACGAATAGACGTAGTTCAATTCGCGGAACATTCTACTACGTACAGAGCTCAGTGTTGTCGTCACGGCAGATCTGCGACGGCGCGCTTCCATGATCTGATTAAAACTTCCAATCCTTCTGGTTTGCGCAAATAATTCGACATGTAAGCTTTTACATTCATACTACTATCACCTTCTATGGGTACTGGTGACGTTTCACAAAAAAAGTGTTCCTCAGACTTCAAGGTATTATTACTAGGTAACATTGTCTGTTCTCAAGCAATATTACAATGTCACTTTTTTCAAAGATTATTGTGCAAGATATCAAAATGTTCTGCGCATTATTCTACATTAGAAGGATTGTTTAAATATTGGTGAGGTTACAAATTCTTGACAAGGAGTCAAACAAAGTATAATACATATGAATGCGTTACGTAATGGACGCATTCTTGTACTTGCTGCGTTCTACATGTTATTCTTAAACCTCTCAGACGAGTCTCGCTGTCGATAAATCATGGGCGCTTGACCCTCTTTTGTTCCAGAATCTTTGGATAATATTTAAATTACTTTTGTTTGCACAGCTCCACAAAAGATTATCGTACGTTCATATTGGTATCATTCCAATTTTCTACGTCGATGTCTTATTTTCTAATTATAAGAATGGTAGAGATTTTTGCCTTAATATCTAGTATTATTTGCATATCTTTATTTGTAATTGCAATTTTTTAGTGTACATAATGTTTTCTGCATTAATCTTTTATTTATCCAAATGGATGAAAGCAAACTTGTTGTTTTTTGCGACAGTCGTAATCATTATTTAATATTATTTAAATTGAAAATTAAATTAGATTTAATTTAAAGGGCATAGCCGGGTAAGACAGTGAAATGTGCCGCCAAACCGATTGAAATTCTGAATGGGCCATTCGATAGCTTATGAAAAAAGAAACATGTTTGTGAATTTTCAACTTTGTATCTCTACCGTGGGGGGTGGGGGAGGGTAAAATGTACTGTTCGCTTCTCCTACGAATTTCTCGGAATCTATTGGATAAAAAAAGTTGAAAAAAATTAGAGTTACAGCTGGTGATGGTGCGCACATTTCATATTGTTTCAGATTTTTATATGAAATATCCAACGAGAAAAAAAATAAAAACCAAAAAGTGAGACAGAAAATTATTAATTTGACAACGAAGGAGGTCCTGATCATTGATGCCGCTTTTACCTGTGATGTAATATTAGAATTAACGTCTCTCTGATTTTTTTCATAATTTTTGATTTGGTGGAACAGTGTCGGAAAAATCAAAAACTGCGTCTCTGGTCAGTTTTTGCCTGTCAGAACACCGTATGAGATAAACTTTGGTATCCTTTTTGTAACATTACTATTTCATAGGATATTTGATGTTATTAAGTACATAGAACAGTCGTAAGAGTGCGAAAGAACTAAATAAATGGAAAATGTCGATGTTACAGTATAGGCTTATATGCTAAAAGATTGAAGATCAACCCAAGAACGTCGCTAGCGCAACTGACAAGGTGTCAGTCTTTTAAGTCGGACAATAAGTGTTATATGTGTGTTTATTTATTTAGATATATATGAGGCATTCCATGCCAAATCGGACACTTTCGGACCTCACCCCCTTCGATTTTTTAAAAAATTTTTTATGTTTTTAAGACTGATGAAATACGCGTTCATGAATTTTTTCAGATTTTTTTGACCATCCGTTTCGAAAATATGAATATTCTTAAAATTCGGGCTCATTTTTTTCAAATACTCATAACTTTGCGAAAAATGGACCAATTTGATCGTTCTTTTTTTAAAAATTTGCGTTTTTGAATGCTCTTTCAAGAAAAAAATATGATTTTTATCGAAATAGTTTATTTCATTGTTTAATTTTTATTTAAAGCACAAAATATTTTATATCTCAAAACATGTCCCCTTTGATTTTTTTGAAAAAATTCTCAAATAAACTTTGATGCATGTAAGAACTAAAAAAAATTTCCCATCGTGGGGAAACTCTTCGTTCTATTTTTTTTCTTTATTCGAAAATATCCATTCTATCAAATCGTATGTTCCGTTTCAATGGAAAATGTTTTTTCTCGAGATGTATGCCCCGTCCGATTTTTTTGAAAAAATTCTCGAAAATACTTGGATGGATATAAGAACTTTTAAAATTTGTCCGATCGTGGGGAAACGTTTCGTTCTATTTTTTTTCTTTATTCGAAAATATCTATTCTGTCACATCGTATATTCCATTTCAATGGAAAATGTTTTGTATCTCAAAACATGTCCCCTTCGATTTTTTTTGAAAAAATTCTCAAAGAAGCTTTGATGCATGTAAGAACTTGGAAAAATTTCCCATCGTGGGGAAACGTTTTGTTCTATTTTTTTTCTTTATTCGAAAATATCTATTCTGTCACATCGTATGTTCCATTTCAATGAAAAATGTTTTTTATCTCAAAACATGTCCCTTTCGATTTTTTTGGAAAAATTCTCAAAGAAGCTTTGATGCATGTAAGAACTTAAAAAATTTGTCCGATCGTGGGGAAACTCTTCGTTCCATTTTTTTTCTTTCTTCGAAAATATCTATTCTAACAAATCGTATGTTCCGTTACAACGGAAAATGTTTTTTATCTCAAAACATGTCCCCTTCGATTTTTTTGAAAAAATTCTCAAATAAACTTTGATGCATGTATGAACTAATAAAAATTTCCCATCGTGGGGAAACTCTCCGTTCTATTTTTTTTCTTTATTTGAAAATATCTGTTCTGTCACATCGTATGTTCCATTTCAATTTAACCACCAAAACGAACAGAATACGTGACAGAATACGATCAGACAGATTTTAAAAGTTCTTATGTCCATCCAAGTATTTTCAAGAATTTTTTCAAAAAAATCGGACGGGGCATACATCTCAAAAAAAAAAAACATTTTTCATTGAAACGGAATATACGATTTGATAGAATGGATATTTTCGAATAAAGAAAAAAAATAGAACGAAGAGTTTCCCCGCGATGGGAAATTTTTTTCAGTTCTTACATGCATCAAAGTTTATTTGAGAATTTTTTCAAAAAAATCGAAGGGGACATGTTTTGAGATATAAAATATTTTGTGCTTTAAATAAAAATTAAACAATGAAATAAACTATTTCGATACAAATTATATTTTTTTCTTGAAAGAGCATTCAAAAACACAAATTTTGAAAAAAGAACGATCAAATTGGTCCATTTTTCGCAAAGTTATGAGTATTTGAAAAAAATTAGCCCGAATTTTAAGAAAATTCATATTTTCGAAACAGATGATCAAAAAAATCTGAAAAAATTCATGAACGCGTATTTCATTAGTCTTAAAAATATAAAAAATTTAAAAAAAAATCGGAGAGGGTGAGGTCCGAAAGTGTCCGATTTGGCATGGAATGCCTCATATATATATTTGTTATACAAGGATGTACATAACTAGGAAATAATAAATGACCCTTTTCTTCTTCTTCTTAAGTCGGAGGGAACTTTTTGTCTGGGTTCGAATCCTGTTAGATCTATTCTTTTTTTCATGTCAAATGTGACGGTGCAAAAATGCCTTGTAACTTTTTATCCGTTGAGTTCCGACGCATATATTATTTGACAAAACGTGCTTGTATTCATGTGCTCTACCACCCCTCAATTTTTTTCCCTCGAATTCTGACTCATCCTGTAGACAGGCAGAGCGCAAAAATATATTCGATCTGAGAAAGTACACACGTGCTGTTAACCAACCATCCTAAGCTCCCATACCTAAATATATTCTTTACGTTATTCGTTACATAACAGGGTGTCTAGAGATGCTCGCCACTATGCGGCCAAATCCTTATAATCAATTGTGTATTTCTTGGCACATACAACGAAGCATCGATGACGCCAGGCCATCGGCCACGTGTGCCTCAACAAAAGAACTGCGTATATCTTCAACGGCCGACAACAAGGTGTCGGGCCCTTTGTCGCCGTCTCACAGTCAGATTCATACGCTTGCAATATTCGGCCAATGCCATAATCCTAACGACTGGGCGCTATCGCCACATAGCTCGACCGATATCGCTCAACCACATCGTACGCATCCTGAAAAGATCACCCTCCACGTGCGACTTCTTTTCCTTTTCCGCGGTGCCGCTAACAGGTATGTTTTTTATAACACAACTTTTACATACCAGCGATAAATCAATACAAAATGTCTCGACCTAATAGTGTAGATCTTTATCAGTGAAAAATTACTAGTTTTAAATAATAGTATGTAAGATTATGCAGGGTAAGAACGGCACAAGAAGCAGTGAGAAGTTAAAAGGTTCTTTTCTACTGTCACATTTAATACGTTGACGTTGATGTAATAATCTTCTGCTACGATAAGACACAATTGTGCTGATATGTTTACATATCTGCATCGACTAAGTTTTTATCTTATTGTTAGAAGTGCGCTTGGCATTGCAATCCCACGAAACCCAGCGCACCTCTGAGCAGCGCGCATGGCATGACGGATATTTCTTCATAAATTCGCGCGGCAGTTAGCGTGTTACGTTTTAACTTTTTTTCTTTGAGCATGTAAATCAATTAACATAACAGGAATATTAACATTTCTGTTAATTAAATATTTTTTGAAATATCTCCTCTCATTCTTGTGATAATTTTTCAACACGTTAACCGCCATTTTAGGCATTGGCGAGTGGCAGTCAGCGTGTTAAATGTGACGGTGGAAAATGAACTTCTAATTTTTCACCACTTGCGTTCCGCCCATATATTGTATTACAAAAATCGCTTCGGTAGATGTATTCTATCATCCCGTAAATTTTTTCTCACGAATTTAGGTTCACTCTGTATAATCGGCACTCCAATAGAACGTTTCAAACGATAGTGAATATGCCTATTCATTGACAAATATTTTATAAGATGCATGTATCGTTTCTGATTTTCTTTAAGCGTTACCTGCCTGGTCATGCTAGCTGCATCCATTGTGCAAGGCACACGTCTTTCATTTTTGTGGAAAATTTTGATCCAGGAAATGTCCGGCTATTTGGCTACAGTGGAACAGTGCACTGTTGTGTGTAAATGAATTATGGCATAAGTATACTATCCAGTGGGGAATCTTCTATTACCACGCTCAAGTGATTTCATGAGAAAGTATAACATCCAACTGTTAATCTCTGTTCGAGGGAAGAGAGCTCGGAGAGAATAGACCCGATTAAATTACCTTCGAGTATTTCTGCCTATACATTCATAATGACCTGTTGTTGACTTTTCAATTGAACAATAACATGTCAATACTCTTCAAACATGTGAACGCTATCGTGGAAATTGTCTACCCCGTTTCTTGTCGATGTAGCCATGTCAATGAATGACAGGTTGAAAATCTTGATCGTTGATGGACATTTGCAAGAAAGAAGTACTGGAACAAAATCTTTTGCTTGAAGAATATGTGTTCATTCAATGTGACAGGGCTACAGCATTTGATCTCCGCATTTAGACTATTATTCGAGTACTGCTCACATAATTTTCTTCGATGCGATTCAGAATCCATCCTTGACGAAGTACGTCTTTAACGTGATTAGTCTGCCACCGTTCAATGTCCGTTTCGTAAATGATCCAGTACCGTCTACGCGTGTACTATTTTGAAACGTTTTCTTATCCGAAAGCGTCTGTGAGCTAAATGATTCCCGTATAACCATCTGCAGTGACGCCCAAAAATGTTCGGACACTACGATGTGACTGACTTTATGACTCTATATTTTGGTTGTATATCAAACAATCGAACTCACTAGTTTTTTGTAACGATCAGTCATTTGTTTATGTTGCTAAAAATACAGAATTTTTTTAAACAAGTTACATATATTGTATAATAAACAATGCCGAAGCAAATAATACCACATTATCAGATCCAAAAAATATTTGTGGCGACATCGCCATTATCGTCAGTGTATCGTCACTATCGCCACTATCGCTACTATATCGTCACTATCGTCACTGTACCTCTGTGCGTTTATACGTTTTGATTCGCCGTCTATTTATTGCTGCGTCTTAATGGGGCAATACATGTAAATTCCTAAAATTTTTTTGTGAAAAAATTATTACAAAATGGGGGATTTATGTGCTACCTAAGAGTGCGTCTTGTTCTCGTAGTTGTCAGTTGGCATGTAGGATGCAGTTCGTAATTTTTGTTTGACATAAAAAATTGCAGAATAAAAACTTTATGCACTTTTAAACGGAAACATGTGAATTTCCTGGAACAAAATTTGATTTCAACATGCTGTAAAAGATAATAAAAAAGTTTTTTTTACCTAATTGTAGGTTCACATAGAAGACAATTTCATGCTGGCGAGAATAAACTTTGAATCGTTCCGATCGGTTGAATAGTTTTTGTTTAATTCTGCCCGCCAATTTGGAAGAAACGCAAAAATGGAAAGTGCAGAAAAAGCGGTTTAAAGTTTTCGATGCGGATACTATGAATTATTGGTTACTTATAGCAATTATCGGCTAATCAGCTATTACTGGATCATATAGTAGTCCTTTTTATTCCTCGTAGATCTGGTTTGCAATCATTTTCTCCTTTTTTGCTTGCTGTTCTAGCCTCCTTGCTACTAAGTGAGTGCTGTTTGCTTGTCTTATGATTCGACGCTTGTCGGCATTATCCGCGAACATTTTACATTGCTTACCAATTTTGAAGTAAAGCAATCGCAGAACCATTCAAATAGATGAATAACCTTCTTTAAACAATCCAGTAGTAATATAGGCAGACAATTCCACGATTATTTATCTTGAGTTTAGATGTTTTGGGTTCAAGCGCCACACAGTCGAATTGAACGATTCGTTGGAATTTTGCGTATGTCCGCCTAAATAGTGCGTTAAAAGTTTATCATTGGAAAGCTTTTCGTAGATTGACCGGATTTGCTGTTCAATTGTTTCGTTTATGACTCGAGCTTCATGCTTATACGTTGACAATTCATTTGTTGCTTCAGCTTGGCGCCATGTGCACCAACTATCGGCGCTTGGTGGACAATTGAGCCGTTCAGTGCACAAATTGATTAACTCCATAAAACAAAAAGTTGAGAAATGCGATGAAGTAATGTATATTGTTTTTTAAAATTCCTGTTATAATATAAATTCAAATATATATAGTCAAAAAATAATCGTCAGTAATGTTACAGTTTTTATGTAACTGGTGGAGTTAATTGATTTGGCAACTGAAAAAAGTAATAAAGTTAAATTCAGTCTTTAAATTTTTAAGTGTATTATTACAGAAAATGTTAGTTATTATTTATTTTTATTACAGCTTTTCCATACAAATGAATGTTGACAGGTCTGTTATAATATATTATTTGTGATTAATTCATAAGCAATATAAATAATGTCTTCTTAATCAGCTGTATGTGAGGATTCGTAATTTCGATTTGTTGTCAAGTTTTTATAGTAATCATGTTTAACAGGAGGAATGAATTTTAGGAGGCCCATTATGTCTCTCCATTTTCCCTTGTCACAGTTCTACCTTTAGGATATAATAAAGGCTGATCTATGTTTTTCAAACTTTGCGATCTACCTGCTACAGATTTTCTTATATTAATGGATTTTAATTCTGTATCTTCAATATAGTCACATTCGAATTGTATCAGATGGGGTTTACAATTAGCCCTTTCTAACTTTATCCAGCGTATTTTAAGCCAATTTACTGGAAAGCCTGTGATGGTTATTTTTCTGTTAATGATTGATTTTTCTAAAGGTTTTGTTGAAAAAAAATCTTGGTGGGTCATTTGGATTAGATAAAATGGCGCTTTTTTTACATGTTTTGATTATATTGTACCAATCATCTGGTGAAAAAATGTTTTGATTTTTTTTCGCACGTGACACAATAATGGCAAAATCTGAGTCATTGGCAAATAGCTGTGTCCACTTACCAAAAATTTCATTTCAATTGACTCAGCTCTTATATCCGTACTTTGAACAAGTTTGAATAAACTTAAGACAGTTTTAATATTTCTGTTTTGCCCGGTACACGAATCCGAATATGTTATTATTTTTTCGAAATTTGTAGCGTGTCTATATGTACTTTATTACACAAGATGATATTTCTTGAGACCCACGAGATCCTTCAGTTTCTGGCCAAACAAACATGTGGCTTATATTTTTACTGAATTCATGACATCCGAAATTATAAACATATAAATTTCGCTTATAATAAGCTACAGATGTGGTCAGCTTGGGAAAGGCTAAAGCTTTTTCCAAGTCGAAAGAAAATACGAAAATTTTTTCTGATGTTGCCTTTCGATCGGCAGTCATTTCACTGCGAGACCGTTCAGCCTCTTCTAATTGTAAGTGAAATTCCTTTTCAATTTCTGCCGTCTTAATTCCCTCACCGTCTGAAGATTGAGTTTTTATTTGCAAAGTATCACAAGTTTGACACGTATCCTTTGATGGTTGTTTAAAATGTAAATTAAATTTTGTAGACACATTATAGTAATATTTTTCTTTCACTGGTACTACATTTTCCTTTTCACATTTTGTGACGTATAGTTCATACATCTTCTTAATATATAAGTCAGGATTTAAATATTGTCGTCCTGGATTATGAGCTCTGGTGTAGTGACTACTGTAGGCTGGAAATAACTTTATATGTTTATAACATTTGTGTCATCTATTTTATTGCTTGCAACACGGCCTTTGCGCTGATCAACCAAAGATGTACTTAACGTGTTCTTTAGAACAACATTTGTATATCCGCCCAACACTCACCTGATAAGTGTCTCCAAAATATTTTTTGCAAACGGGAATATCACGTCTGTCTTTTCGAAAGTATGTTATTATTATATGAAAGTTCACAAAAATGTTTCTTTTTTCATAACCTATCGAATGCCCTATTTATAATTTCAATCGGTTTAGGGGCGCTTTTGATCGTCTTATTCGATTATGCCCTTTTTGCGGATTTCCTCGGCATGTAGGTGATAAATCTGACATCTTAAACTATCCTCCACCGATGTTTTATATGAAATAACATACGGCGCAAAAGAACTTTGTGCCTCGATCGTAGGGGCGGGGTGGGATAAAATGTACTGATCGATTCTCCCACCATTTTCTCGGATTCTAATGGATAAAAAAAAAATTTTTTAAATCGGAGATATATCTGGTAATGGTGCGCACATTTTAGACTTTTTCAGATTTTTATATAACAAATCCAGCTGAAAAAAAATAAAAAGCAAAATATTAGTCAGAAAAACATTATTTTATACTGAACGAGGTCCAGATCAGTGATGCCGTTTTTTCCTGTGAGGCAATATTACAATTAACGTCTCTGTGATTTTTTTAATCATTTTTGATTCGGGGCAACAGTGTCGGAAAAATCAAAAACCAAAATATGTTGTTAGGTATTTCATGTTATTGAGTACATTGAACAGTAGTAAGAATGCAAAAAAACTAAATAAATAGAAGTAGTCGATGTTATAGTGCAGGCTTATATGCCAAAAGATAGAAGATCAAGTCAAGAACGTCGCTAGCGTTCCGACAAAGTGTCAGTCTTATTCGGCTATGCCCTTTTGAAAGAATTGCCCTGGAACCTTTATATAACGATGCCCGGAGATCAAATTACATACGAAAAATATAAGTATGTGGAGTAGTTATTTACCTTAATAACTAAATAATAGCTTAATAAAAAATTTAAATAACACAAACTGATTAACGTTTAAATTAAAAAACACGCGTCCTATTTTAATTCTTGTTATTATTTATAAACAAAATTGGATTAATACGATATATATTTTAAGTGACATTTATATTTTCAAATTTGAAATTAAATACTTTTTACAATTGACTAATTATAAAAGTGGTGTAAATCCATTTGCAAACCGTAAATATACATTATTATAGTTAAATTTGCCTAAAAGAAATGTACATAGTCGAATTACATATTGATAAATTAGTAGAAGCATTGCCAGACTTGATATATTTAATGTATATTTAAAAATTGTCTAATACGTTAACCTTTAACTTTGTCGGAACACCAGAAAATCGACTTACACCACATTCAAAATGAACCGTCCGTATGTTAATATGAATTTTTTCTTTTTTATATTTACGTCCTCTATCCACTTGCGAAGTGGGTGCCATCATCTTATATTTGATAATCGAAATACAAAGTACTCCATGGTAACAATGTAAAAGATTTTGTGTCCCTGTATATAAAATCAGTAACAACTGTCGGGAAAAATTGACATTAAAATATCTAAAGCGAGTGAATCATATGTTACGTAGGCATTCGAGTGAGCCGTATGGTAAAGTGATTATCACAGATTTTGCCTCACAGAAACATAGCAGTGTTATTGTCGTTGTTGTAATGCCAGAAGTAAATAAATGAATAAACAATTTGTAATAAAAGCGGCTTAACGAAATGCGACGTTCGTACAAGTTTCCAATTGTGATTCTCGCTGAGAACAAATCTGTGTGCTGAACGTGTTCGTCTTGACGGCTGGCGCCTCCGAGGTCAAAGATCTTCTTACAGCTCCGCATTCGCGAGAACCGTCCTCGAGTTGTGGATCGAGTCGCGCTCGTTAAATCCCGTTATTCCCGATCGTCGACCGGAGCCGAATATTATAAAAGGTCGGTGCGCTGCCTGTGCTAACGACAGTTTTATTAACAATGACCGCTGCGAGTTTATTGAGTGCTCGCGTCTTTGCGCTCGCGTTTCTTATTCTCGTCGTTGTCGGCTTTATTGACTCGTCTGTGATCGATCGTCCAAAATGGGAATTTACAATACCTGAATCGCTGGAGACTCTTCACGAACCGCAGAATCAGGATTCACCGTATCGCAAAGGTATTACGGTACGCGAGACTGGTAAAATTCTATACGATGGTGCCCAGCTGTGGAGGGTGCGTGCCAACGAAAATCAAGTTGGTCCGGTGTCGAATATTATCGCAGAGTGTCTGGATGCTGGCCGTGAGTGATAAAAACTATACTTGATTTACGGATAACTAAATGTTCCTTGCAATAATGTTAATCATTTCATTATCCTTACGTGATCACATCATCCTTTCCTAGTTTTTACCAATAGCCGCTATTAGGGCCGCTATTGCAATATCGGACCAAAAGTTCAATACCGGTATCGAGTATTTTTTAGATCCTAATACCGGAATACCGGGTTTACTACAGGTAGTAGGAATTTTAGAAAAAAAAAAAAAGAAAACACAGGTGTTTCTTGTTTTATTTAACTTATAAATTGGAACAGTATATAAAGAATCACAAAAACGTAAAGGAGCAAGGAACATCTTATGTATTTTAATCAAAAAAGTGTAAATATCACTATTTAGTCTGTGATAGTATTACACATTTTTTAAATGTGATCTTAAAAACGTAATTTTGTGCAAAAATTTCCAGCTGTCGAAAACGCTCTTTCAGTATCAACGCTAGTTGGTGGTACAGATAGCAATACGCGATATACTTTTTCCAAGTATTTAACTCTAAATCCCTCATCTTCAAATAAATTGATTTCTCGTCGGATGGTTTTGGATATAACTGATTTCTGTATTGTATTTTGGTTTGTTGACATTTTTTTAGTTATCGCTAATTCTACTTTTTATTCAAGAGACAATTCCTTTTCACTATCGACATTAGTATCATGATCTTCGATAACTGTACCGAATCCTTCTGAATGTGGATAGGTTCGTGGATAAAAAATTTTAAGAAAATTTACTATAAATTTGACCAAATTTGAATTGGTTAGTCACTTTTCTTCTTTTTCATTTTCATTTTTAAAATCATTACAATTATGTAAATACTGTAAGACATTTTCTATTTCGGTATGCTTTTCTTCTGTGCGGTTTTCAGTGTAATATACATATAATTCTTCAGATAGTGATGCGTGCTGTTCTTTCAGCGACTGCAACGTGAAATTTATTGTTGCATTAGTTGTTAATGAATTAGAATCTGCCCGACATAATGTCCCCACAGCCAGTTTTATTGGAAGTAGAGCTGATACAGTTCTGGATATTAAGTCGAATTCACTATCGGAAAAATTAATTTGCAGGTTTAAGTCAATTATTGCTTTTCTAGTAAATACTGAAAAAACGGTATTTAAACTTATGAATACCGGTATCACAAAGTTGTCCAAATGGCTCAAAATACCGGTATTCGGTATTCCGGTATACCGGTATTGCAATCCCTAATTGCAATCCCTAGCCGCTATCTACACGTTATTATAAAAGGTAGAAAATTGGAAACAAAATGTGAACTTGTTTAATGCTGGTATACAGTACATTACTACTTACATGATGAGATGTTGATAGCTGAATTTAGCTATGATGAATCGAGGAGAATTATTCTTCACTTTATATCATTACTATTTTTATTTTTAATAATTTATGCAGTTTTGTCGACCTGGTCAAGCAATGATACAACTGCAGACGTGATGGTGCAGTCTGACTACATTTCCAGGATGTCACGGTATCTAAAAGAGAAGGACATAAAATTCGATGTAATTATTAAAGACTTGCAGAAAGCGATTGACGAAGAGAATCCTTCGCTCTCTGAGGAAATGATGGATGAGTTGGAAGGCCGAAAAGGTTTGCAGTTTATGTCAATTTCAGAACAGTTTCACATTTCTTTGGAAGCTTTCAGTAGTGTTAGTAAATGGGATAATGATACATGCAATAAAGTTCATATAAATATTTGTTAAAGTTGCGAACCAATTGCATAAGCAACGCAAGGGCAAGTTAATAAAAAAATACTAAAAACGCTTATAGTTGCCATTATTCAATGTATAAAAACTTGTTGCGTTCTAGTTACGGATATACGTTTGGCATTGATATGAGTGACGTTCGCGAAAAATAATACATTCATGGGCCTGTTGGCAGTGCAAGATAATCATGTTTTGAATAAAATTGGTAAAAATTAAATAGTTGTTTTATTGCATTGCATGGTGAAAAGTACTTATATGTGGTTGGCATTTCTTGCATTTTCTTCATCCAGCTAATGGCTATTGGTCACCTTCGGGTCATGCAAAATATGCTATTCTGCAGGCACTACGTCAAGGTTTCAAATTTCTACTGTGCATGTGGCCGGTGAGCGTGGTATAAAAAGAAGTGTAATTTACATTACACTGTATTAGTAAATTAAGTAGTGTTACTTTTGAAATTTTCATAACATAGAAGATTTAATAGAAGAATATAAGGTCACCGAAGTGTTTCACGGAATGTCAATCTCAAATATCGTTAAGAGACGGGAAGATACACGTCAGACATTCTACGGTTCAATATGCGCAATGATACACGTTCGTGTAAATCACCTTACAGACAATTTCCATTTTCCTCCTTCCTTTCACCGCGGTTCAAGGAATTTCAAACTCATGACTATTGTTTTTGATGAATTTATGTCGGCGAACAATTACTGAAACGTACCAGGATGAACGGTTTACTGTCATTGTCCAGTTAATGGATTCATCTCACGTGGTAGACGTGGTAGCTATACAACACTATCCCAACTTCAATAAGTTGTTAAAGACCATTAGTTCCCGGGCTAATGTTCTATGCAAGTTTGATCGCTTTTATATCATCCGAACTGAGGGTCTGAGTAATTTTTTAGCCCGTCACGCTTGGTGGCAGAAAAGAGCGTATCTGATACGAAGTAGGTATCCACGTCCTCGTCCAATCCGTTATCCTCAAAGTAATCTACGCGGTGGAGGTGTTCATTGGCATTTTGGTGGTGAGCTTTGCTACAGTGCGAACATTCCGCCTCGTTGATTCAGATTTATCGCTACTCGTGAGTCAGATATAATGAATTTAACGGTCACAAAATGATAATGGAAAGATACGGTTGAGAATTAGAATGCATGATGAGCATTGAAAGACAACGCGAATGAGACCGATGGAGACGAATTTCATGCGATACTGAATCTACGTAGCGATTGCTTTAATAGCGAGAATTACGAGCAATCGGGGAGCGCCGTTCAAGTAATCCAGAAGATGTATTTTTCAGGTCATCGAATGGAATGGAGCAGTTATCACCGTCTTCAAGATATACACGGATATATCGATTATCTTGCAGATACATTCCCTGATCTCTGTTCCGTTATGACTATCGGAAATTCCGCCGAAGGCCGGCCTCTTAAAGTATGGTGCTTTCTAACGTTCAAAGTATCATAAACTTTTGTCATACTGACCCAGGGTGATGTATGAGTACCTAGTTGTGATCAACAATTGTAATTCTTTGCAGGTTCTACGCATAAGTAATGGAAAGCCAAATGCTCCGGCGTTATGGATTGACGGCGGAATTCACGCTCGTGAATGGATATCACCAGCGGTCGTGACATACATTATTAATTATCTCGTCGAAAGTAGTGAAGATTTGGAAGCTGATTACTATGTTCTTCCTGTTGTCAATCCTGACGGGTACGTTCAAGATCATGCAACGAATGTTTACATTTCGGTAATATCAGTCCAATATATGCTTTTGCTGACGATGAGAAGTTTATCTATGATATGAATAACAACAAATCAAAATGACAGTCCATACGAATTATTGTAAAAAACTTTTAATTTGATGGATAGATATTTTCTGTATGTCAAATAGCGTTTTAATATATCGTTAATTACTATGGATTATTTAGGTATGAATATACATTTGAGAAAGATCGGCTATGGAGGAAGAACAGACGGTCATCACAGGGAACCTGCAAGGGAGTTGATCTGAACCGTAACTTCGGTTACCGTTGGGGTGGTTTAGGGACTAGCAAGGATCCATGCCGCGATATATATGCAGGAACGGGGCCTTTCTCAGAACCGGAAACTAATGCAATTCGCAACTTTTTCGAAGCTAGTGCTGCAAATTTCAAGGTTAGTTCAGTGAGGTAGTTCGTTGGGAGACCTAAAACCATTTCAAGGACTTTATTTCTGTCGTATCTACTTGTACGTCACATGTACTTGTTCTTCGCCATCGGTACACATTCCGCGTTCAACGCACCTATCATTCATTTCGCTTTTATATATTGACTTCCAATCTTTTCATGTAAAGTTTGCCGCCTGTTGTAATTATATGTGTCGTATCTTGTAGTAGAGGATGGATGGGTGATAACGTGTCAGAATAAAGGGCATGAGCGGAGAGAATTCGTATAAGGGCTTGGGTAGCTTAGCTGGATAGAGAAACCGACTGGGAATCAGGAGACCCGGGTTCGAATCCCGGCCCACCCGAGTCCAATTTTTTTCCACCTGCTACAATCTTTATAAGTTCAGTTAATGATGTTGTGTTTTTCTCAATGTGTATTTCGGATGATGAATTATTCAAGACATTTCTGTCCACTTTCAATACAGTCTTTGATTTCAGGCATACCTGACATTCCATAGCTACGGACAGTATATTCTTTACCCATGGGGATACGATCGCCGCGTACCACCCGATTATGCTGACCTCGAAAGAGTCGGTAATGAGGCAGCTGTGGCTATGAAGCAAGCTGGCGGTGCTGGAAGTGTTTATACTGTCGGAAATAGCGCGACAACATTATATGCTGCTTCCGGTGGTGCTGATGATTGGGCAAAAGCTATTCTCAAAATCAAATACGCTTATACTGTCGAGTTAAGGGATACGGGAAGGAGTGGCTTTATTTTACCTGCACGATACATTATTCCTACAGCGAAGGAAGGCATCGCCATCGTCGAAGTTGTCACGAAGGCATGCAAGGAATTGTAACGACATGTTAATTAAACCCATTATTTTAAATATGCGACAAATGTTGCAGGCGTGTTTTCGCAGTAGTGTAGTATACTGATCACGTCTAATCAATTTTCAAATATGCCCCAGTTGTATTGGACAGAACATATGGAGGTGATATTTCCTAATTTGCTTGACTATTATGTATGGGACTGATATGTATTCCTGAATATTTTGCTATAACAGTATAAGGCATATGGCATTTTATCAATGTGTTCATGGTTAAAAATTGTTATTGGCATAGGAATCTAATGATTATTTATTACTCAACGAAATAAATTAAATTATACATCATCATTGCCTTCGTCATCAAATCATTTGTCCTCAGTTTTACGCCTACTTGTTTGTGATTGATTACGGATTGTTTTAATTGTTTACTAAAATTGTATTAATCCATATTACATAGGCAGAAACTCTCGTAAAAACCGTTGGCGCGTTTCTTCTGCCACACGGGAAGAGACCCCACGAAACAATGCCTATCACTTCGACTTCGCTAAAGGTATTCAATGTCACTAAAGGGCCTCCCGAGTCTCCCTGTAGAAAGGATGACAAAAGAATCTTAATACTTTATTTACTAGAAATAATACAAGTTTGTTAACACGTTCCGTGCCGGAGCGATTTTTGAAGACTTTCCGTTCAGGCCGCGTGGGGCGTATACGACCCACACTTTTACAATTAAATAAACTCGTTTTTTACGTACGCCTTACAATTTTTCAATAGTACAAAGCCATAATTAGCGAGAAAAGGGTATACATTTTAATATGCATTAGACAAAAAAGCAATAAATTTAATTTTTATGGAATTATTATAACAAACACATGGTCGAACGTTTAATCTACCAGACGAGTTGCAAGCTCCTACATAACCATTTTAATAAAGTCTAAACGCATAAAAAATAAAGTGTTTTATTTCAATAAAGTTTAATATAAGAGATATTGCGGTGCACTTTCTTGATACATGGCAAACATAAATAGGGCTCATCTGGACAATCATCACAAAATGTTATAACTTTTCTCGTACAATTTCTTGTCGATTTCGAGCCAAACTTTTTTACGTTATTATTATAACACATTTTGCACCATCTCCTCACTAAAGTGAATTTGTCCTCCTTTTCTTTAATTTCATACCGAACTCTTTTTGGTACTTTGGGCAAATTATTATAATCTTTGTAGGCCATCAACTGCTATTTGTTTTCTAAATTCTACGCTTGATATTTTATTGTTTATTAGACAAAAGATCACGCTCGCCGTGGTCCGGACGGCTCTGCTGTTTGAAAAAATGATCGCCACGCCGCGTGAGTCGTATACGCCCCACACTACGATAAAAGTGGTATACCTACATGATATTAGGATGCCTATATTCAACTCTACAAAAAATTTTTAAAGAATTCTTTTTTTATCAATGAGAATTCCAAGCGGCGTGAGCGGAAAGTTCAGCGTGGGCCGCATACGCCCCACGCGGCACGGAACGTGTTAATGTATTGGAGTATGTAATCAAAAGTCACCTTGCAAGCGGATTTACTACCATCCAAAGGACCTGTGCAAATGTTTGTTGGATGCAAGGGATTTCTGTTCCCATGCCAGACACGCTTATCTAATGCCTTTCTACATAAATCATAATCTAGAATGGGTAACGTTGCAGCCTGTAAAACTTTCGGACTCTTGTGGGCCACAGTTTTGCCGATACTACCCCAACCTGTCAGCATGGCCTGTCCGTGAGGAATTGTTTCGAAATAAGGCACGTTAACCGTGGACACGAACGCATTCAGTTCGAAAGGCCTTTCCACTTTCATTAAAGCAATGTCGTATGGTGCAACAGTACTATATAATAACAAAAATGACGTTCGTTAAACGCTGCACGTGTAAATCAGATGATAAGCATAGATCAACTGTGATTATAGAAAACAACAATATATGCTGAAAATTATTTCAACATGTTGTGCAGAAATAAAGTTTGCAATAAAGTACATATGTCTGTGAAAATGAATATACTGTTTCTTCAGGTTGTAAACAAAATATTGTTCAGTGAAAAATTAGAAATGCTTTTTTAATCAGTCTTAGGGTATTATTTTAGGTAACTGTGTCATACGATAAATATTTTAATAATGAAAGTAGCATTATTGTTTAACTTATGGAATTATCTTTTAAAAACGGTGGTGTGCATCTCTGACGGACCCCGTATATACTATCTTTATACAGAAGTATCAATTTTTTCACTATGCATTTCAAAGTGTTTTGCAATGTAGCAAGTTCATTGTTCTCTTTCTCACCCGTTGTAATCTGGATGGACGAAGGTATTTGTAACGATTCTGCTTTGCTCTATTTCTTCGTATTCGTCCAATCTGTACTTTCCGGCAAGAAGGAGAAATTCGCCTTTTTTCGGCGCCAGAGTTTTGCAGTGACCAGCAGTTAGAACCCACCCAGCCGTTAGTAAGCTACCGCCACAAACGTGCCTCTGTTTGATACCGGCTTCTGGATCTCCCCAGTGCACGGAAATCTGCCACGGATATCGATTTTTCTCGGCATTCGTTCCACCTACAATCCTTGCTGGACGTCGCGCAAGCATCGACGTTCCTGGGTTCACTTCTATTGAAGGATACGGTTTATGAGCAACTAATAGTCGCTGATGAACAATATGAAATGAAAGCTATTAAATATATATATTATATACATATATGCACAGGGTGGTTTCGATCCGGTGGTTCAACCGAAAAGGAGGTGATTCTACATGCAAAAATAAGTCGAAAAAAACGTATGACAGCTTTTTTTAAACGCTCCGTTTTCTAGAAAATAGACTTTGAATTTTCACAAATTGCAAGCGCACCCGAGCGCGGCGCGATATACCGGGTGCGCTGTAGGAATCTTGGTCGCGGCGCGGTGGCGTATCTCATAGGGTGGCATCGAAACAGGCCCGGCAGGGACATCCGGTATACGCGACAGTGAGACCGAAGCGGCCTATCGTGACGTCATAGCTGCCCGAACGTACTCACAGAGGACGCAAAGCGATAGATATAGATATAAAATGCCATGCTTTAGGGCGCTTGCACCTGACGAAAATTCAAAATCGTTTTTCTCGAAAACGGGGCGTTCAAAAAAAAATTGTCATACGTTTTTTTTTATTTTTGCATGTAGATTCACCTCCTTTTCGGTTGTACCACCGAATCGAAACCACCCTGTATAAGAATATTCAATAAAAGGTTAAGTCTTCGAAGAAATAACATGTAAAAGTTTCTCGCGCAGGATTGATACGAAAATGTTAATAGAACAATGGCGTTCACCTGTTTCTTTCCTGCCATATGTCAATTTTATCTGTCGTTTTTCTTACCGTTCATAGTTGAGGCATTCACAACACTGAACCACAGTATAAGCAAAGTTTTTCCGAGCATCGCTGTTCACGTTGTATTGTACTGTGATTGAGAGACGAATGGCACTGGCAGATCAATCAGAGTCAAGGTGAGAGTAAACCGGAAACGGAAAAAGGAACATTGATGAGGAACTCGGTAACTACTCGTCTAAGTCTTACCTACCAGTTTCATCTTTGGGTGGTGAAACCTGCTTTTTGCTTCAACAGGACTGACGTACCTAATTGCAAATATATCATTGGAACTAGGGATTGCAATATCGGACCAAAAGTTTAATACCGGCATTCGGTATTTTTTAGATCTTAATACCGGAATACCGGGTTTAATACCGGTAGTAGGAATTTTAGAAAAAGAAAGAAAACACAGGTGTTTCTTGTTTTATTTAACTTATAAATTGTAACAGTATATAAAGAATTACAAAAACGTACAGGAACAAGGAACATCTTATGAATTTAAATCACAAAAAAGTGTAAATATCACTATTTAGTCTGTGATACTATTACATATTTTTGAAATGTTATCTTAAAAACGTAATTTTGGGCAAAAATTTCCAGCTGTCGAAAACACTCTTTCAGCATCAATGCTAGTTGGTGGTACAGTTAACAATGCGCGATATACTTTTTCCAAGTATTTAACTCTAAATCCCTCATCTTCAAATAAATTGATTTCTCGTCGGATGGTTTGGATATATGTAACTGATTTCTGTATTGTATTTTGGTTGACATTTTTTTAGTTATCGCTAATTCTAATTTTTATTCAAGAGACAATTCCTTTTCAGTATCGACATTAGTATCATGATCTTCGATAACTGTACCGAATTCTTCTGAATGTGGATAGGTTTGTGGGTAAAAAATTTTAAGAAAATTTACTATAAATTTGACCAAATTTGAATTGGTTAGTCACTTTTCTTCTTTTCCATTTTCATTTTTAAAATTATTACAATTATGTAAATACCGTAAGACATTTTCTATTTCGGTACGCTTTTCTTCTGTGCGGTTTTCAGTGTAATATACATATAATTCTTCAGATAGTGATGCGTGCTGTTCTTTCAGCGACTGCAACGCGAAATTTATTGTTGCATTAGCTGTTAATGAATTAGAATCTGCCCGACATAATGTCTCCACAGCCAGTTTTATTGGAAGTAGAGTTGATACAGTTCTGGATATTAAGTCGAATACACTATCGGAAAAATTAATTTGCAGGTTTAAGTCAATTATTGCTTTTCTAGTAAATACTGAAAAAACGGTATTTAAACTTATGAATACCGGTATTACAAAGTTGTACAAATGGCTCAAAATGCCGGTATTCGGTATTCCGGTATACCGGTATTGCAATCTCTAATTGGAACCAAAGAGTTATTCTAGTTTCTCTTATAAAAGTATAATCTAATAAAGAGATATCTCAATGAAAACAGGTAACAACATTGAAGATAATGATTCGGTGTTGTTTAACTAATGCTCTCTATATGACTGAATTACTTTCGGTAAACAAGTAGGTAATGAAACTTCCTATTTCTCAAGAGTCTGCTATAGAGAAAAAAGGTCTATTATCGGTGTATTTGAGAGCTATTGATAGTTTTTGAACCACATACTTCTTATTGTTAATCACGTTGTATTTAATTTGCGAAATGATCGATACTGTTTACATTTAAGTGATAAGTAGTTAATGTGTTGTACGGTTAATTCATTTAGTTTTGGCTAATGACACGTTGGATCCAAGTATTGAAAGCAGATACTCTGACGTATACTGATGGCGCCCCGCGTGTACCGCAAGGCATAATAGCCCAGGATGCAACTCCAACAACGTAAGGCCGTCCGCTCGCATCAATTTCCGTCAATGGACTGCCAGAGTCTCCCTGTAATTCGGAAACATACTGTTGCGATTCGTTCGTAGAGTGATTCTAGTTGGCCGAACCGGTACTCTCCCAATATGGAAGCATTCGTTCGACTTCTTTGACACGTCCGTGATGTTAGAAAAACTCAGAGTAGGAAATGGTACTTACGTTGCAGGCTGAATGTCCACCGGTTAACGGTCCGGTGCAGACATTCGTTGGATGCAGCGGGGACGGTCCAGTGAGTCGTTCAATAGCACGTTTGCAGGATTCGAAGTCGATTACCGGGACTTCCATCTTCTGAAGAGCATTCGGCAGTTGCGAACTGCTGCCCGACGTTCTACCCCAGCCAGTCATCATCAGAGGACTACCTGGTGTGCTGTCAGGCTTTGGAAGGCCAACAGCAGCGACAGATCTGGTAAGCTTCAATGGAGTCTTCAGTTTTAAGAGCGCAAGATCGTTTGGTCCGACGCCGCTGTAATTGATTCGAATTTAACAAAACAAGTGTGATGAGCTCAAAATTTCATCGAAATGATTCCAATTATTGGCACGATCATTGGAATTTTGACGCATTAGCATGCTGCCTTACGAGTGAACAGAATCACACATCACAAGCTTAGCGGTTACTACAAAGCTTAACACATTCGTCGCCACGTCACCCGTACTTGGGTGACGGCCCCTGTGGCTATGTTTTCCGGATGACACTCTCCTTCGTTCAATTGAAACAGGATTTTGTAGGTAGTTTACAATAATTTCCTTTTGTATCACAATAATGACGAGCACGCATATACAAAATAGACAGATTGGAAATATTAACAAATGGAAATATGACACTCTCCTTCGTTAAATTGAACCAGGATTTTTGTAGGTAGTTCACAAGAATTTCATTTGTGATCCGGGAAACATAGCCACAGGGGCTACATCCAAGTACGACTTTTGGGCGTTCAACGTGTTAAAGAAGTAAGAGCAGCTTGCACTAACGGTATTTGCCACCTCAAATACCAGTTACGAACCTGCAAATATAATGCACGCTGTTTGTATTTATATAATTCTTACCCGGTATAATCTTCATGTACGATCATCTTCACAACGTCGACAGCCTGTTCCGTATCTTCAACCCTGTCGAGAAGATGCTTCCCGGCTTTGACTTGAGTTATGCCGTAAGTGGGAACAGCGCGGGCACAGTGTCCAGCGGTGAGAACCCACTGAGAATTGATAATTGTCCCGCCGCAAAAGTGTTTTACCCCTGAGGCAGTTGCACCGTATTGAAGTGACACCTGATGCGGAAATTCCCCTTTCCGCGCCTCTTGACCACCAACAATTTGGGTGCCAATTATGGGTACATTGAAACCCAAGTATGGCCTTTCTGCAAAAGAAATGGTCTACATGTTTCAATAATTTTAGATATAGAACATAAAAATTGCGAAAATAATGTTCATTCGATTTGTCCAACAGTTGTCTTTGTTTACGCAGATCTTTTTATTGTTCACAACATATGCTGTTTCCATTCCGATGTAAGTTACCTGCCGCACTGACAGCCAGAAGGCACGCAAGAGCAATGGATATCGGAGACATGTCAAGCTACTGACGCATTTCACAAAGACAGATCCTTTTATATCCAACGATTAATCTCATTCATAATCAGATGTTAACATTGCTGTGCACTCCCACGTTCGAGTAATGGTGCAATCGTTTAGATAAGTATGATAGGCGATTGATAAGCCGCAGTTCCTTGCGGTTTAGTGGGAATTCCAAACACCACAGCATAGACGTACCTTACGGTGCAATGCAACGCGCCACATGTTTTTTGGTTGCAAATTGTAACAAAAATCTTTACTCATTATATTTATAACGACCTATAAGTGTTCATGACATGTAAATTCGAATAGAACAATATGTATGAGCAATTCTAATGTGTTCCTTGTTGCAAGTAAGTTTATCGCTTGCTCCACGTTTAGTACTATCACTGTCATGAACTATGTGGAGAAGTATATACGGAGGAAGGGCGGTAAATACTTGATGGTAACGTTTGTAGATATGAAAGCTGCGTTTGATGTAGTTAAAACAGGGAACAGTGAAGGAAAATTGGATAAGAAAGGGATTGAGGAGACGCGTGGAGGAAATACACAAGGAGAGAAGCAGTCAGATAATAATCGTGCAAGAAAGGTGGACGACCAGCACGACAATAAGATTGAGACAGGTTGACTTTTAAGCCACACCTTGCTCAATTATTTTGTCACTGTAGGAAGAAAAAACAGGAATATGGATGGGAAATAAACGATTTTACATGCAAAGAAAATAGTATGAGGGATGCAAGGGAAAAGGGGTGCCAGAGTATCTGAAGAAGGGGTGGGGGGAGGAAAGGTGGACGAGGGTAGCAAAATTTACGCTGGGGAGCGGGATGAGGGGGGGGGGCGGCGGTACTGGGGGAGTGAGGAGGAGAGGATATGTAGGATACGCAGGGGGGGAGGGAGACGTGGAGGCACTTGAGGGAGGTGTGCGTGAGGGAGGGAGGAGGAGGGATGGCAGGAGCCGAGAAAGTGGGTGGGGGGGGGGGGAGATTTGTTTAAGAAGGTGGAGAGGAGGTGGGCGGAGATGGAGGGAGGGGGACTGAATGGGTGGATGAATGAGAGAAATGAGGAGTAAGTGGGAAGATTGGAAACGGAAGTCCGAGGGGGGGGGGGGGATGTCTGTGTGGATGTATAGGTGCGAGTGAGGGCTCGGTGGTGCGTGAGGAGGAGAGGATGAGCGAGCGTGAGGGCGAGCGGGCGAGCGAACGTGTGAGCAAGCGTGCGGGGGGGGGGGGGGGGCACGGGCGAGCGTGGGCGAGCGAGCGTGCGTACGGACATGTGAGCGGGCGGAGGAACGGTAGGATTAACACGTTCGTCGCCACTTCACCCGTACTTGGGTGACGGCCCCTGTGGCTATGTTTTTCGGATGACACTCTCCTTCGTTCAATTGAAACAGGATTTTGTTGGTAGTTTACAATAATTTCCTTTTGTATCACAATAATGACGAGCACGCATATACAAAATAGACAGATTGGAAATATTAACAAATGGAAACATGACACTCTCCTTCGTTCAATTGAACCAGGATTTTTGTAGGTAGTTTACAAGAATTCCATTTGTCATCCGGGAAACATAGCCACAGGGGCTACATCCAACTACGACTTTTGGGCGTTCAACGCTCATTGGGCGTGTTAAGTTAGGTTAAGGCGGATGTATAGTATGTAAGTAGGTTAAGATTGTACAGAAGGAGTGGTGAAGGGACCCTTAATTCCGAAAGGAACTGAATGGAACTGAACATGAATTCCGCTGTCATAATTTCATGATCCTTGTTTTGTTGATTAACTTTCATTTTCTTTGCATGTATATATATATATATATAGGGGTATATACACAATTGTATACATATACAGTGACTCCCAAAAATATTCGGACACTACGCTGCGCCTGACTTTATGACTCTATATTTTGTTTGTATATCAAACAATCGACCTTATGACTTTTCTTAACGATAACTCATTTAATCATGATGCCAAAAACCCAGAATATATTTAAACAATTTACGTACATTGTATAATAAACAATGTCGAAGCAAAAGATACCTCGTTTTCAGGCCACAAAAATATTCGGACACGTATTACATTTTTCTGTTTCTTCGCTTCTGGTGACCCGATGTTTGAAGAATGCAAAAACGTATGTTTGTAAACATTGCTTAGGTGGGTGTTAAGTATCCATGCCTTTTGTGTTATCCGCAGTAGTACACGAGAATTCGGTTAAAATGGGTCGCAAAGGTAAAAATACGTCGTTTAACGTGCGGCAGCTTGTGATTTTCCACCGGGAAAGAGGAAAATCATACCGGCAAATAAGTGAAATGCTTAATATAAGTAAGAGTACTGTCGCGGACATTGTTCGACGTTTTAATACCGAGGATCGGATTGAGTCAATCCCTCAAACGGGACGGCCAAAACTGTTAACGGTGAGAGACGAAAGACAAATTGTGCGGAAAATACAAAATAATCCACACAATAGTGCCCCAAAAATAGCGAGCGTGGTATTGGGGGAAACAGGGAAACAAGTGTCTTCTGAAACCATTCGACGAACATTACAACAAGCCGCCTACAATGGTACAGCAGCTAGGAAGAAACCGTACATTAATGTAATAAACAGGGAAAAGCGATTCAGTTTCGCAAAAGAGCGGGTTTCCAAGGATGAATCATGGTGGAAGAACGTGATATTTGCTGATGAAAGCAAATTTAATTTGCACAATTCGGATTGCAGGACCATGGTGTGGCGAAAAGTTAATAAAGAGTTTCAGTTTAAAAATACAAAAGGCACAGTGAAACACGGAGGAGGTAGCGTAATGGTTTGGGGTTGTATTTCAGCAAATGGAGTGGGTAATTTAGTTTTTATTGACAGTATTATGGACAAAAATGTTTATTTAAACATTCTCAAGAACAATTTAATTCAAAGTGCGGAAAGAATGGGATTTACAAGGGACTTTAAACTTTATCAGGATAACGATCCGAAGCATAAGGCACGAATTGTCCAAGAATTCTTACTGTATAGATGCCCCAAAGTGCTTCATCCTCCACCACAATCTCCAGACCTTAACCCCATTGAAAATTTATGGGATTACTTAGACAGGAAAGTTCGGAAAACTCCAATTTCCTCAATTATAGAATTTAAAGAAAGATTACAGCACGAATGGGACAATATAACCGTAGAATATTTAAATAAAATTACAAACAACATGCCAAAACGCTTAAAAGAGGTCGTTAAACAAATCGTCTATGCAACAAAATATTAAATTTATTTTGTAACCCTGTGATTAGTTAAATAACTGACGGAAAAGAGCAGTGTCCGAATATTTTTGTGGCCTGAAAACGAGGTATCTCTTACTTCGGCATTGTTTATTATACAATATATGTAAATTGTTTAAATAAATTCTGAGTTTTTGGCATCATGAATAAATGAGTTATCATTAAAAAATGTCATGAGGTCGATTGTTTGATATACAACCAAAATATGGAGTCATAAAGTCAGGCGCAGCGTAGTGTCCGAATATTTTTGGGAGTCACTGTATATATATATTAGGAAGAAGCTAGAAGAAGAAAGTTGGTTGACAATGAAAGTGGAAGAAGATAAAAGAAATAACGACATTTAAATAAGTATTTAGCATTCGCGTTCTCAAAAATCGGAAGGCAATAGAAAGACGTGCAAACGGAGGTTCAAAATGTGGGAGTGGCAATGACGGAAGTGTGGGGAACTGTGCAAAGAAGACTATTTTTGTCTACTAAAATTAACATTTATAGTTTGAAAATTGTAATGGTGAAAGTAGCATTGTAAGCAACCATTCACTTTTTCAGGCCACCACAATGACAATTTTAACGTTCACAAAAGAAGAAGCTTTTTCTATAATGAAAAGTGCAAAGAAAAAAGTAAATATTGCTCTGTCAGAGGTTCATTTTGCTTATCTTGGATAAAAAGAGTATGTTAAGCGATATGATGAAGTGCTGACTTAAATCGTGTTAATTTTTATATGAAATACTTGACAGGATTCCATTCTTTCTTTAATTTGTGGATGTCAGATGCTATATGTCTGACAAAATTACCAGAATTAATAACACGGATGGTGTTCAGTATATTTACTTTATGTTGTCAGGACAAAGGTGCAAATAATTATGAAAAGAGGACACATTTAAGGTAGGTGCATTTTAAAGGCAAATGCAAAAACTTTGCCAGTCACTTTGTGACTTACAAATGATGATAACAGCGTAACAGATGCGGAAATCTGTACATTTCCTATAAGCTGTTGATTGAAATCTGAAATATAATGAGACTCCAGTCATTCGTTGATCATTTTTGACCTCGTGGAAAATATAGGGTCGAATTCAGAAGTCTAAACATACTGATTGCCCCTTTTTATAGAATTTTAATCCCGTTCGCAGTACTAAGACAAGTAACTTATCTCAAGAGTTAAAAATCACTTCCTACTTATTTTGACTCCTTCCGCCTGGTGCTTGAATGTACAGACTGGTCTTGATCCGGTGGTACAACCGAAAAGGAGGTGAATCTACATGCAAAAATAAGTCGAAAAAAACATATGACAATCTTTTTTAAACGCTCCGTTTTCGAGAAAATCGACTTTGAATTTTTGCCAGGTAGAAGCGGCCTGAAGCATGGCATTGTATTATACAGGGTGGTTTCGATCCGGTGGTACAACCGAAAAGGAGGTGAATCTACATGCAAAAATAAGTAAAACAGAACGTACGACAATTTTTTTTCAAACGCTCCGTTTTCGAGAAAATCAACTTTGAATTTTTGTCAGGTGCAAGCGCCCTGAAGCATGGCATTGTATATCTATATCTATCGCTTTGCGTCGTCTGCGAGTACGTTTGGGCAGCTATGACGTCACGATAGGCCGCTTCGGTCTTACTGTCGCGTATACCGGATGTCCCTGCTGAGCCTGATTCGATGCCACGCAATGAGATAAGCCATCGCGCCGCGACCAAGCGTCCTACAGCGGCGCCCGGTATATAGCGCCGCGCTCGGGTACGCTTGCACTTGGCGATAATTCAAAGTCGATTTTCTTGAAAACGGAGCGTTTAAGAAAAAATTATCATACGTTTTTTTCGACATATTTTTGCATGTAGATTCACCTCCTTTTCAGTTGTACCACCGGTTCGCGACCACCCTGTATAGTGGTTTTAGATAGAATTTGGTTTTGTTTGCGTTCATATGTGGAAGGAAAGTATTTCGGACATTCGGTTATAATAAATTTGTCGGCTGATAAGTACTGCTAAGCATTAGAAACGATAGAATGTAATTTTTTTCCTGTGAAAGCAAAATATGTGGTAAAATACCGTCATTCTATGAAGTGACAATTTTTAATAAGATCACGATTTGAATACGGCCTGTTTTATTCACAATCTGATTATGAGACAATTACTTCGGTGTTGTTGTGGTTACGATAAGAGTACGCTCGAAAATTTGGACGCTCAAAATATGTCGAAATATGAAATCAGCCAATGTCAACCGCTTGTGGATAAAGAATATCATCATAAAAGCCTGCTTGGTAACGGCAATCAATGTTATACGATACGACTTGATGCGGTTGATTACTTTATTATATATTCCCACTCAGAATTCGATGCGATTATATTGTAGTTCATTGCCGAAAAGTATCACAGCTTTTTTTTTTATCCCTTGCATTATTTTTGGTTATGAGTTGTCTGAGAGCAGTCAAAAAAGGTGGATTCATCTATATACGACTGTATGCATTCACAATTATGCTACACCAAAGTATTCTAAAAATGTACAGGGGCAAATTAATGAATATAGGAAAATATTTAAATCATACAGTTAAGGCTGTACCTCCGCGACAATCCATGTAAAAAGTTTTGGCTTAGTACCCACATTATACATATCAGCAGTTGTCAGTCTATAGCCTATAATTTTTTTTACGTGATTGTACCTCTTACACTATTATATTCTCTATATAAATACCCACATTCTATGAAATATTATTCTGCGTGGAAATGTGACAACGTCGTATATTTTTTTGAGATGAGTAATACGGACGGCAATGAAAAGACACGTATATGCGATAGAAAAACATCACTGTCGCACTTTGTCTTTTCCCGCCTTTTTCTTCTTTACCGTTGCAACGTTGCCGCATCGTTTCTACGCGATTACTCTGATATCCCCTCCACAATAAAATAATCGTCTAAATATGTTATTCTTTTCACTTGTTCATTAAAACTATGTGGTAAATAATCTCCAATTAATTGTAAGTTATTGCGGATATATTACTCTAACAAATATTAGTTTTCCATCAAAATGGTAAAAGTCCTTCCATGCAAAAAAAATAAAAAATTTGCCATTTTCCCACACTTCTCCCATGCTGTATGTACAAACATGTCATTTTTAATTGCAATTATCATATGTGTGGTGTGGTCAACTGTCTCTAATTTTTAACATTGTGTGGCTTATGCATTTAATTACTTACACACCAAGTTTTGAAGACTTCTTGAAATTTTGCAAAAGCGGAAGTACTACCTTAAAAGATTAGCTTGGGTAAACAACTTTATAAGTAGAATATATTAATGGAATATACAGGGTGATTCTAGTAACTGGGCCAAGCGATAACTCTTTTTTAAATAAATTTAGAACAAAATCGTAGAGGAAAAGTTTGTATTAGGTGAAAAGCTCTATCATCCTATGCACCGACTTTTTTCCCAAGTGCATTGGTGCATGTGCAAAGTGCAGTTGCACTGTTTTTTTAAATGGAACCACCCATTTTTTTTTACATAAACACGTTCCTTAAGCCATTCTGCAATAAAAACGTATAAGGGAAATCATCGAAAAAACAATAGTTTACGAGATATTTCACTTTATTCAAACAGGGTGATTCTAGTAACTGGGCCAAGCGATAACTCTTTTTTAAATAAATTTAGAACAAAATCGTAGAGGAAAAGTTTGTATTAGGTGAAAAGCTCTATCATCCTATGCACCGACTTTTTTCCCAAGTGCATTGGTGCATGTGCAAAGTGCAGTTGCACTGTTTTTTTAAATGGAACCACCCATTTTTTTTTACATAAACACGTTCCTTAAGCCATTCTGCAATAAAAACGTATAAGGGAAATCATCGAAAAAGCAATAGTTTACGAGATATTTCACTTTATTCAAACTCTTATAACAGATGCCCAAACCGTTCACTATCGCATTATCTAAACGTTTTTGGTCAGAGTTACGTTCCAATCATGTTTACTAACATCTCATACTCAAGGATAGGAACGTATTAAAAAATGTTTGCAAGCTAACGGTGAAACGTTCGAGTATCTGTTATAAGAGTTTGAATAAAGTGAAATATCTCGTAAACTATTGATTTTTCGATGATTTCCCTTATACGTTTTTATTGCAGAATGGCTTAAGGAACGTGTTTATGTAAAAAAAAATGGGTGGTTCCATTTAAAAAAACAGTGCAACTGCACTTTGCACATGCACCAATGCACTTGGGAAAAAAGTCGGTGCATAGGATGATAGAGCTTTTCACCTAATACAAACTTTTCCTCTACGATTTTGTTCTAAATTTATTTAAAAAAGAGTTATCGCTTGGCCCAGTTACTAGAATCACCCTGTTTGAATAAAGTGAAATATCTCGTAAACTATTGTTTTTTCGATGATTTCCCTTATACGTTTTTATTGCAGAATGGCTTAAGGAACGTGTTTATGTAAAAAAAAATGGGTGGTTCCATTTAAAAAAACAGTGCAACTGCACTTTGCACATGCACCAATGCACTTGGGAAAAAAGTCGGTGCATAGGATGATAGAGCTTTTCACCTAATACAAACTTTTCCTCTACGATTTTGTTCTAAATTTATTTAAAAAAGAGTTATCGCTTGGCCCAGTTACTAGAATCACCCTGTATAGATTAAACTTTAATGAATTTACGTACATTATAAGATCGAATAAAGATAAATAATAAAAATAAAAATAAAGATTTGCCTTATACTTAGCGAAAGATTAAATGGTGCGCAAACAATAGCGTTGACGTGCAGCCTGAAATGTGATTGCATTCACGATTGATTCTAAAGATAGGATATGTTTGGAAACAATCCGATAAAACGCATTCTTAACTGATTGATCGAAATCATTGAATCATTATTCACGAACGAATACATTTCATGTTTCATTGTACGAGATGATAAAATAATACTACTATTTCAAGACTATAACTTTACTGTCAATGCAGCAGATGTAGTATTAATTTGTCACATAATCACAGTTTCAGGATAAATACAAACAAACTACACATATAAAGAATTGGTATAATAAAATAAATGGAATAAAATATATAGTTTATGTATTTACTTTCTGCGAGTATTGGTTTGTCCATGTGGTCATTGTATAGTTTCAGCGGGACAATTTTAGAGAAAACTTAACGTTACATACAAATGTATTGAAATATTCATCATGTGGCAATACAGATCCGTCTTACTAGCAATACGGGTATAATGTTTTGATATTTGACCTGGCTTACAGTTTGAAATTATAGTTTTGGCTCGTTTCACTCAAAATTTGCAGTGCGAAACAGATTTAGTATGCCCCTACAATTAATAAATAAAATATGGCAGATCTTACATGTGCGTGATGCTGATTTTCGTGTCACAGACCTTCTTTATCTGAAAACATGTGATCATCCGATTTTGCGTTTTGTAGTCATTTCCTTCTTTCACACGGAAAAATGTTTTTTGAATCAGATGGTCTTTTTCTACATTTACATAATTGACAATAGTTAGACCTAATATACTTAATGTATCTGTTCTGCCTTTTGTATAAACTTCTGTAAGAGTACATTTCGGAAATCCCTATTTGGACAAAATAATAAAATAAGAAGCACACAGTCTTAACTACGTTACCGGTGTAATGGTTCGTTGGCTGTATAATACCAGTCACTCACGACTTTTATGTCGTGTGTGAAACATTACTTAAGTTAGAAGAAACAAGAATTTATTTTTACCATTGTGTTCTAGAGTAAATTCAGGACGCAGAAAATTAATTCAAATATGAAACAACAGTACTGGATGAATACTAATGGTTCTAAAGAGACTTATATAGAAATATCTGCTCCAATTGTTACCATGAAAATATTAGAGCATCAATGACATATTAGGTTGTCCCATAAGTTTCTTCCGCGCCACGCGCTGAATCAATCTGACTGGCTATGTTTATATAAACATGCAGGCTTATCTGTTAGCCGTTTATGGCATCGGTTTCAGACGTCCCAGAGCTCTTTCAAAGTACGTTTCGTTGGTCACAAAGTCTCTTTTAAAACTTTTTCTGCACCGTTCAATATGGAGAGCCAAAAGAAGCAATTGTGGCATGTTATGCTTCATTGCTGTAAAAAAGGCAATGGTGCAAAGGACACCGCAGACGAGATTTGCACCGTTTACGGGGGTGGTACTATGACTATTAGGACCGTCCGCAATTGGTTTAAGAAATTTAAAGCTGGCAATATCGAGTTGAAAGATGAAGACCGCAGCGGCCGCCCAGCAACGACGGATGCGGACCTTATCAAGACTGTGCTCTCTAAAAATCCGCGATATAGTGTGCGCGAGATAGTGGATGCCACTAACATTCCCAAGACAACGGTACATAAGCATTTAATCAAGATGGGATATGCGAATCGATATGAAGTTTGGGTTCCACACCTATTGACGGAGACCGGCCTTATGAACCGCGTCTCTACGTGCAATTTGCTTCTTCAGCGACATGAAAGAAATCCTTTCTTAAAGAGTCTTTTCACTGGAGACGAGACTTGGACTTTGTACCAAAATGTGCAGCGAAAACGCACTTGGTCTAAGGAAAATAGATCTTTAACTGTTGCGAAGCCTGGACTTCACCCGAAGAAGGTTCTTTTATGCATTTGGTGCGACTGGAAAGGTGTAGTGTACTACGAGCTCCTTCCTCAAGGTGAAACGATCAATGCTGACAAATATTGCAATCAACTCGATCAATTGAAAGCCGCCATAGCAGAGAAACGGCCAGAACTGGCGAACCGACGAGGAGTCGTTTTCCATCACGACAACGCAAGACCGCATGTTGCGTTGGTCGTAAGGCAAAAATTATTACAGTTTGATTGGGACGTTCTACCTCATCCTTCGCACTCCCCAGACCTTGCTCCATCCGATTATTACTTGTCCCTCTCCTTAAAAAATTGTCTCCGTGTTAAATCTTTCAAATCCATAAGCGGAATAAAAACGCACCTAAATGCCTATTCTGCAAGTAAGCCTCAACAATTTTGGAAAGAGGGCATAATAAGGCTTCCTGAGAGATGGAAGAAGGTTATAGAACAGAACGGTTCATATATAACACAATAAATCAACCTCAAACAACAAATATCGTGTATTCATTTCGCATCAGAAAAAGGGAAAGAACTTATGGGACACACTAATATACCGGGACGTTTTATAAAATGAATATGACAGAAGTTTCCATTTGACACCTTTTCATTTCCACCAGGTCGGGTATCGTCGACGCATGTGGCAGTCAGCGCGTTAAATGTGACGGTGGAAAACTACCCTGTAAGGCTCATACATCGTTTGACAAAAATTGATTATGTTCATGTGTTCTAACATACCTTAACTTTTCTCCATCGAATTCTGACTCACCCTGTATATATCCCACTTTTCTTTAGAATCTCTCATTAAGACTGATCTGAGTGGATATAAATACCGCGTGAGCATTCATTGTTATTTATTCCTATCGATAGCTTGTAAGTAGAATCGTTGGATTGTTTATGTTTGAGAAGAATGCAAACTATATAGGGTAAATAAATAAACTGTACTGTAGCCGGATGGGAGGTGATGTGGATGGTGGTATAAGATATAGGTACTGTGGATATCGGTAAGACAAGGATTTATTAGAACTAGATAGGAGTACAAGGAAGAGATTATGGGGGGATCGGTTGAATAAAATTTCATACTGGAGTGTATGTATTTCAGGAGGTTACAGTTTACCAAAACTTTCCTTTTCGATTTAACCGATTCTTCTAGACTATAATTGCTTCCTCCCATTTTTGGAAAGGAGGACATGTGCTTTTGGCACTCTGCTTTATAACAACGTTTCCTATGAACGAATGTATAATGGTCCGGATATACCGACCGATAGGCATCCAGGTATCACGTGCTCTGTATTCTCCATATCGGTGGCCAACGAGGTACAAGACCATTCTTTCCCTTCATCCCCCAGCAGGCATCCAGGAATTACATACGCCGTACTCTCCTGCCAGGCTATCCTAACTCACTACACAAGAGTGGCATTACTTACCTAACCTGCAGAAGGTTCTCAAAAAACATATCTGCTACAATACTATATTTTCTATGACGACTATCTAACTATTGAATATAAACTATATGAACTATATTATGCACTATACTCTTCTCCATACCCTGTCTATATCTGTACTATAATGACTATCCCGTAACAACTGTCCTACACGTCGCGTCGGTCACGGCATGCAGAAGAGCATCCGATACCGCTTCTACCCTGCCAGCAACTTGGGACGGTGACAAAAGACTATCCTCACACCTATATATTATATGGTGACTATTCTATTGTATATATGCGCAACACGAAAAGTGTAGAACGTAAAACATCCGTTACAAGATGTTGCAATAATTTGAAAAATATTCTAAACTTATATGATAAATTGTTGTGTCGTACAAATGGCTTTATGTATTTGGAGAAAAAAATAAAGCGGCTGCATAAATTGTGCTCGGGTTAAAAATAAATGCTCTAAATAATGTCTTAAAATCCCTTTATTCTCACCCATTAGGATATAATTAACATCAAACAGCTTTCCTAAATTAATTAGCGTTTATAATTTTTGTGATCCAGTCGTGGAAATCAGACACCTTAGTATAAACAGATGGTGCCCCGCGAGTACCACAAGGGATAATACCCCATGAGACAATGCCCACAAGTTCGGAACCCTTGCTGTTTCTGCTGATGAGAGGGCCGCCAGAGTCACCCTGAAGCAGAAGATTTGATTAAAGTGAATGTCCAATTTAGAGGTGAGTATTTAATATATGACAAGTTTGTCACGGACCTAATACTAGTCGATAAATTAGATAATAAATTTAACAAATATAAGTATCCTTGATTTACAAATATATATTGATTTCAACACCTGTGACCGTAATCGTAAAGGATGCCAGTAATTAAAGCTTGGCAGCTTCAATAATTTGACACACGATTTGTATTCAGTGATTGGTAAACGTGTTAATAAATTTAAGCGGACACTAGTCTGTTTAAATGCTAGTAACTTACACTACAGGCTGAAACACCACCGGTGAGAGGTCCAGTGCAAATATTGGTACTGTCAACCGGCGCTGTGCTTCCGGTGAGATCCTCCACTGCTTTTTTGCACGCGACGCGGTCCACGATCGGCAACTTGACGGTTTGCAATGCGTTTGGCATTCCAGATGAACTTCCACTGCTCACGGTCGATCCCCATCCGGATAAAATGACAGTGCCGGCTGGCTCGCTATTTGGTGTTGGGAGGCGAATAGCTCCGACGTTTTTGTTCAGCGACAAAGGTTCGGCCAATTTAAGTAGGGCAATGTCATATGGACCGACGCCTCTATTAAGGGAAAATGATTTTTCTATTTCAAAAAGAGGCGATACATGGCATTTGTTGTAGAAACCTCTGTTATACACGAATGTGAGTTTTACTTAAGTTAAGTCATTTCCCAAAGATATGTCGGATATACAGCCCAAAATAACCTTAGTACAGGTTACGAGGCCAGACTTACACATAAATCTAACATCTTATTCGTTTACTAAGAACTTAACGGATCCCATCGACAGGTTTGTCGGTTTTCTAGTGCCACTTTAAAATCTGAAAGAACATTAATAAATCTCGCTTACCCGCCGTATTTTTCATGGACCCACGATTTTACAACTTTGATAGTTTGCTCAGTATCCTCCTTGTTCTTGATATAATGCTTTCCCGCTTTGACTAAGAAATTTCCTGAATTTCCTGGGATAGCGCGAACACAGTGAGCAGCTGTTACCACCCACTGATTGTTGATGATGGAACCACCGCAGAAATGTTGAGTTGATATGTAACCCCATTGTAAGGAGACCTGATGGGGAAATTCTCCTTTCACTGCGTCATCTCCGCCGACAATGCGACCGTCTAGAGGCGGTAGGCTGAAGCCAATATACGGTAGCTCTGAAGAATAAATACAACATTTCGGCAACATGAGAGTTTGTCATGTAGACCTTTTTTTTTTTATCGCCAAGCAAATCTTCGGAAGGCTTCTTTGCCATGTAGACCTTATCTTGTATGTTAAATAATTGTGTTATGTATAAACAATAGGTTTTAATGAGGAAAAGGCTATTTTCAAAATTAAAGAAGAGGTAAGAGTTATTAAAGAGAACGGCAAATAAAATGTGAAAATACGTATAAATTGTAAATTGAATACATATGTACTCTTGGTGAAACTTACCAGCAAGCGCCGTTGCCAGAAGACAGAAGAAGATTACCAGTTTGAAAGCCATTGTGGTGTATGATGTGTGTTCGAATGCGGTGCATTTTATACTCGAATCTCAAGTATATCGGTAACAAGATATTGTTGATGACGCTTCATAAAAAGAAAAAAGAAGGCTTGCGTACAAATCGCGGTAGATTGGAGATAACAGAGATTTCACTGCCCATTGTGATTGATGAGTCGCCCTTATCAAATTTTTGCCTGCAATTTCTTCAGAAATAATTAATTTCTGAGTGAAGGCTTCAAGGCGCTCGGTGATGACTTTTTTTTATCTTTGGGCCATGTAGGATGAGTATTGTCATCGAATATGCAAATAATATGGTTGTAATACTTATTGAACGTGCATTAGAACAAATACATATGTATTTAACCACATAAATCTATGTATAATACCAATACTTAATTGGTAATTTACACGTGCTGACAGTTTCTTAAAATTAACACAATTGTATCTTATAAACAATATTTTGATTCAAATCAATCCTGATATTATTACTAACAAATTGGCGTGTTTTCATTCGAATAAATGGCGTAAAAGTTTTGCAGGTCAATGCGTATCATCTGGGAATATCCCAGCGTTATCACACTCATATGCTCATGATTGATTGGCAATTACTGTTCATGCAATGTACGTAAAGACAACAAAAACAGATCCTGAATCAGTTTCTCATAATCACTAAGTAGATACGGCAAAAGTGCAATGTTTCGTTATCGTATCTTAACAAGTGCTCTGCGTTTAGGTCAAATGAAAAATCAATAAATCAGGCTGACTGAGGCATTGATGGTGGTTATATCGGTACGTACACTCATATCTTTTAAAAGTGAATCTTGTTTAAACTTATTGCCGATATCGACATAATAAAGGTAAAGATTCCAATGAACATTTTTTTTTGCATTCACCCTATACTGGTCTACATTATTGTCATACGGTCAATAGCGGACGTAATTCCACAGGATATATATTCGTAATCATTTCTTAAATAGCTGTTCGAGTGCAAGCAATGATGTATGTAGCAAAAATCATATCTTTTCATCAAATCTCGATTATTTCCGATCTAAAAGGATGCTTAAAAGGTAATAAGAGCGTTAAGGTACATTTGTCGTCTGGAAATACGAAACATTATAATACAAGACATTATTCATATTCACCGGGAGAATATATAAAACATCCTCACCCCCTTCGGTTTTTTCAAAATTTTATATGTTTTTAAGACCGATGAAAAACGCGTTCATGATTATTTACAGATTTTTTTTACCATCCGTTTCAGAAATATGAATTTTCTGAAAATTTGAGCTCTTTTTTTTCAAATGCTCATAACTTTGCAAAAAATGCACCAGTTGGATCGTTTTTATTAAAGTCTTTTTAAATACTCTTTCAGGAAAAAAATATGAAATTGATCGAAATTATTGTTTTCATTCTTTATTTCTAATTTAAGGGGGTCAGTACATGTAAAACTTTCAAAAAATCGATTTTTTTTGCATAAAATGTCAGTATATTGTCTTAAGAATGTCAGCAAATTTTCAAAACTTAACTCTTTGCGCTCGACAACTTCTTCGGCAGGGCGAGGTAGCGACTTGAGACTAATGTCGGATACATGTTACGTACAAAATAACTTACGAAAATGTTATATATTATTATAATATTTTATCTATATATACACCTTGAAGAACAAAATTTTGCAAAATTTTGGTTAGTGTTTTACTTTCGTATGATAATTTTCGAAACATTGACGAAGATGCATTCTTGATTTATCTGGACACGTATCACAATATTAGATTGTTTCGTGTCTTCCATCTAGGTTTTGTTTCGATAAGAATAAACTTTACAAACCATTCGTATGCGTGCGATACTCATTTGGAGTTTTCCAATTAACGTATTTTATCAGAATTGGAGATAGACGTTGAAGCTCGAACTCGCGGCTGTCAACAATTTCTTTCAACTTGTCTACTTAAACGATTTCCGTTAAGATGAATCATTTTACACTTCCTACGAAGGAACATCAACAGCTGAGGAATCTACTCACAAATCAATCGCTCCTATCAATTGGAGGTAACCAAAACTAACGAAAATTAACAAAAACGCCGTGCTGCCTGAGAGGCACCTCCCGAGCGCAAAGGGTTAATTCAAAGTATTTCTCATGTTATAACGTATAAACCTGACCCTCCTATACTTTGCGTTCGAGTCAGATGTACATATAGTTGAGCGATCGACTTTGTCTACCTGTTTTTAAATACAAGATATAAATCGGTATGGTGACGATTTTCAAATGGTAAAAAGTGAGTGTATCGGCCACGTGTAGAAGAGGGTGGTCAGTCACCTTCGAAATGTTAAAAATGATACTAAACCTACTGAACGGGGCAAACTAACCCAAACTCTATTGAACAAATTGTCATTATACTACGAATTAGTTATTCTGAGGAATGTTAAGAGACTCGAGGATATGAAGAAGGCTGTAACGGCCACTTTCTATCATATGTGCTTGACGGATAATAATTCAAAATATGAGTACTGTCCAGCGGGTCCTGACAGCTGATGCCCCAACAAATGAATTGTCAACGTGTAGCATGGAGTTCGAGTGATTAACGAGAAAAATTGAACAGCACATCCGTCTAATTTAAGAAAAGATTTCTAATGAAGAACTTTTAACGCGTTGTTTAAGTAGACATACGCACAATTCCAATGAGTCGTTCAATTTTACTGTGTGGCGATTGAACCCAAAACATCTAAACTGAGGAAAAAAAATCGCAGAATTGTCTGCCTATATGTTTAACGAAGGTTATTCATCTATTTTAATGGTTATGTAATTGCTTGACGTGAAAGTTTGTCAGTAATGTAAAATGTTCGCGGATAATGCCGACAAGCGTCGAATCATAAGAAAGGACAAACGGAAATCACTCAGCAGCAAGGAGGCTGAACCAGCTAGCAGACTCGAAAAAATGTATACGAACGAGATCTACGAAGAAAAAGAAGGACTACTATATGGTCGAGGAAGAGCTGACTAGTCGAAAATTGCTGTCAGTAACCAATAATTCCTAATATTCGCATCAAAAACTTTAAACCGTTTTTTCTCCACTTACTATTTTTACGTTTCTTCCAAATTGGCGTGCAGAATTATACAAAAACTATTCAATCGATCGGAACGATTCAAAGTTTATTCTCTTCGGCATGTAATTCTCTTCTATGTGAACCTACAATTAGGTAAAATAAATCTTTTTTCCTACTTTTTACAACAGGTTGAAGTCGAATTTTGTTCCAGGAAACTCACAGTTTTCGTTTAAAACTGCATACAATTTTTATTTTGTGATTTGTTCCATGTTTTTGAGGTTCACACAGAAGAGGAACCAATAATATTAATAAATAACTAGATGGTTTTTTACCATTCGAAGTCCTTTGCCTTCTCGCACTAGAGACTCTCAGGTTACCTTAAGGGGTCTGGCCACCATGTAATTTTTTTTTTCATTTTTTTTTTATTGTGTTATAATAATCTTTGAAATGTTACGCATCATTTAATCCATAGTTGGTACTGAAACTCGTAAAATTGCTAAAGTTACAGGTATTTCTCGGTAGGAAGGTCGAGCCGCTGCGAGCGGTCGACCGCGCGGCTCGATCAGTGTATGCAACTCGCACGGTTCAGCACGTGCAGCTGTCCTATTGTGTCCTTTGTATGGGTTAGTAGAATTGTTTACTCGAATCCATACGAAGAAAAAGTGATGAAAAAAGAATGCGTAGGTCATGTGCAGAAAAGGATAGGCACACGACTTCGTAAAATCAAAAAAGAAAAGAAAGGTCTTGCTGGCAATGGAGAGCTGACCGATAAACTAATTAACGAGCTAACAATATATTACGGTCTCGCTATTCGAAGGTTCTCTAACTCTAAAGACGAAATGAAGAAAGCTATTGGGGCAACATTCAAGCACAAGAGCTCGACCGACGAAATCCCGCAGCATGAAAATTGTCCTCCGGGAGAAGACTCGTGGTGCTCTTGGCAAATATCAAAAGCGATTGGCACTTTGGATGAATATCTACACAAGAATCCTCTGCCTCAAATTGTTCAAGATGCCATTCGACCTGTTTATGAGGACCTCACTTCACATGAATTGTTAGAACGGTGCGAAGGAGGCTTCACGCAAAACGCCAATGAAAGCGTCAACTCCGTCATCTGGTCAATGGCTCCAAAAACGAGTTCCAGCGGTGCGAAAACCGTCGAAATTGACAGTTACATTGCTATCAGCACTTTCAACGATGGGTACAACAGTATTTTGCTGATGATGAAGCTCATGGATCTAAGCATCGGAGATCGCTGCTACGATTTCTGTAGGGCAGTCGACGAGAAACGTTGCGCTACAGCAAATGTCCGAGAGAAAAAAAGTACGAAAGAAGCACGCCAAGCACGTAGATCTTCGCCAAAAGAGGCCCAGGATGCTCAAACAGCTGCCGAAGAGGACATGTATGGACCAGGAATCGCTGATTGAAGGTAAGACTCACAAAAACCGCGCCGTCAGCCGAATAATCGCACGTTTACTTTCTTTTGCGATTATCTCGAAACTATGTTTTTCGAAACGGCTCTTCGTATATCTCGTAAACTATCGGTCCGATTGCTCTGAAATTTGAACACAGTACTTTTAGATACATTATCTAAAGCGACACGTAGGATTTTTGCGATTACTTGATTAGTTTTTTTTTAATGACGTTTTTTCTCGTGAAATTTCGGTGAAAATCGTGAAAAAAAATTCTTCGGCTCACCATAATTTCCCTAATGTAAAAAAAGAAATTTCCCTACGTGTCGCCCTTGCAATATGATCCAGGAATAAGCTAATTTTTTTTTTTTTTTTTCAGATGCAAAATGTGGCAGGTAGTCATGGAGCCGCCCACGTGCGTTTCGTGCCGAGGGCCTTCACCAAAATGAACGAAACGCCGGTATTTTTTATTTTTTTATCACGAAATTTTTTTCACTTGTTCACTAAACCGTTTTCTAGTATGCGACAAAAAATAAAAGAATTTTGTGCTTTATTTTCGCGTTTATGAATTTTTAAAAATAGTACTCATCTGGCGAGCGTACAAGGTGGCCAGACCCCTTAAGCAGGATAGAAACTTGTTGTCTGGGTTTCGAATCCTGTTAGATCCATTCTTCTTTTTCATTATTTTTTTTCTTTCTCTGTGCAACAATAATTAACATTCACAGATATTACGTATACGTCAGCTATTTTAACAATGTTTTTGTCAATATTTTAATGTGTAATACACGTGCACGTGGTGTGTCGAAACACGTTTTTGACCGTTAGTTCAACGCAACATTGTATTTTGGCGTAGTGGTTCAATAGACCCGATTAATTCAGTGTGCTTACAATTCTTGAATGTGAGTTGCAAAAATGTTGTGATAACGTCTGACAGTAAACGTTAATTATTGTTGCACAGAGAAAGAGAAAAAAGAATGAAAAAGAAGAATGGATCTAACAGGATTTGAAACCCAGACAAAAAGTTTCTCTCCTACTTAAAAGACTGACACCTTGTCAGTTGCGCTAGCGACGTTCTTGGATTGATCTTCAATCTTTTAGCATATAAGCCTATACTGTAACATAGACTTTTTCCATTTATTTAGTTTTTTTGCACTCTTACGACTGTTCTATGTACTTAATAACATTAAATATCCTATGAAATAGTAATGTTACAAAAACGAAACCAAAGTTTATCTCATACGGTGTTCTGACAGGCAAAAACTGACCAGAGACGCGGTTTTTGATTTTTCCGACACTGTACCACCAAATCAAAAATTATGAAAAAAATCAGAGAGACGTTAATTCTAATATTACATCACAGGTAAAAGCGGCATCAATGATCCGGACCTCCTTCGTTGTCAAATTAATAATTTTCTGACTCACCTTTTGGTTTTTATTTTTTTTCTCGTTGGATATTTTATATAAAAATTTGAAAAAAATCTGAAATGTGCGCACCATCACCAGATGTAACTCTAATTTTTTTCAATTTTTTCTATCCAATAGATTCAGAGAAAATCGTAGGGGAAGCGAACAGTACATTTTATCCTCCCCCGCCCCCCACGGTAGAGATACAAAGTTGAAAATTCACAAAAATGTTTCTTTTTTCATAAGCTATCGAATGGCCCATTCAGAATTTCAATCGGTTTGGGGGCACATTTCACTGTCTTATTCATCTATGCCCTTTGACCAAATTTGAATTGGTTAGTCATTTTTCTTCTTTTTAATTTTCATTTTTAGAATCATTACAATTATGTAAATACCGTAAGACATTTTCTATTTCGGTACGCTTTTCTTCTGTGCGATTTTCAGTGTAATATACATATAATTCTTCAGATAGTGATGCGTGCTGTTCTTTCAGCGACTGCAACGTGAAATTTATTGTTGCATTAGCTGTTAATGAATTAGAATCTGCCCGACATAATGTCTCCACAGCCAGTTTTATTGGAAGTAGAGCTGATACAGTTCTGGATATTAAGTCGAATTCACTATCGGAAAAATTAATTTGCAGGTTTAAGTCAATTATTGCTTTTCTAGTAAATACTGAAAAAACGGTATTTAAACTTATGAATACCGGTATCACAAAGTTGTACAAATGGCTCAAAATACCGGTATTCGGTATTCCGGTATACCGGTATTGCAATCCCTATGCCCCATATACATATTTCAATGGATATAACAATAGTGTGTATTCGAATCACCTAGCATTCCACGTCCCCCCAAACCCAATATTTTTTTCTCTTTCACCAATGACACATTTAATAACTTTTCTTTACCATTTTCATTGTTCTTTTAACACCCAAATTGTCATTTTTTATTACATTTTTTATGCGGTATTTTATTTCAGAAACATGGAGTTTAACGTTTGTTGCATGAATAAGTAGGTGTAGAGACATTTGGTAATTTTATGCTGACCACAAATGTTCGCTATTAATCCCTTAACGTTGTAACGGAACGATCCGTTACAAGGCCACTCGCGAGGTAACGAATCAACCTATGTTACCGACCGATGGAGTACGCCTATTACTTCCCCCCCCCCCCCCCCAACACCCAGAAAAGGAGTCCATAAAAGGACCTGATGAGCGACAATAGCTCTCTTGTGCCGAAGACCAGGAAGGGCCAGCTATCCTATCACGCATACAACCTCCGAGCTACAAAACGAACAAGGAACGACGGGCGTCGGAACTGCGGGATCTATAACGGACCACATCGCAACCGGCCAAGCCTTTGGCGGAGTCGTACCAGCTTCGAAAACGCGGAGAAGGAGGGAAGAATTTCGGGAAGTAATAAAATAAAGTACTCCTTCGCGAAATTGAATAAAGTGCGTCATAAAGTAGATTACCTCGTACTCGATAGCCCCAACGATCCCAAAATAAAATAAGATCAAATTATCCAGTTACAACGTACGGTTTCTTTGAAATAAACCGGGCAAAACAAATCAATTTTTTTTATGTAAAACATAGACTTTAGAGCATTGTCTTGGCAAAAAAATTGAAAAAATACAAAATTAATCAACGCCGCTCGAATATACTCGAGCGTGCACATTTTGGCCTTGTTAACCTTTTGTTTTCTTTTTTTTTCGATGGGGAATCTTGAAAAAGACGCCAACAGAAACGGGGGCGATCTGCTGGTTGCGTCAGGGTTCACTGACTAAACCACCACCGGTACTCTCTACTGGGTGGTAAGGGCTGGCACAATAACTCACGTTAACATTGGCTCGCATCAGCCCTCACCCGCGGCACGGAAAAAACAAAGGAAAAAGACCGCGCCCAAATCGTCAGTGAGCAAGAAGCTCAGACCGACGATATCTCGCCCAATCGCCGTCCCCGTAGAAGGAGTCGGCGGTGATAGCAAATGAGGGCAGTATGATGACTCCCCTAAGATAGGGAAGGTCGATGGACCGACGAGCATACTATGGTATATACGGATAAACGGATAAACCAAACCGCGAAACACGGGGTACACATGTTCCGCTTCATTCACCGTAATGACGTGTGCGTTGATTCCAGGAGCCCCCGCTCCTTTCCTCCGCCATTTTGTCGTCGAGACACCACTGAGCGCAGTGGCATCACGACGCTAGGCGCTTACCCGGTGGTAACCCGCTCTCACACTCTTTCACGCTATTATTTGTAAAAAAAAAAAAAGAGAAAGAAATCGTGCATACATCTCTCCCCCGTCACGGGGCAGACCCGCATAGTCCATCCCGTGACGCAGCAGAATACAGAACTTATTGATAACGCGACGCGGTTACCGTTTGCTACGGCAGCCGCCACGCGCCGATCCCGCGAATCGCAAGTTATTCCTACTCCGGTTCAGGAAGCTGCGTGCCGAGAGAGGGTCTCTAACCCTTTCTCTTTCCGCCTCCTCCTTTCTGGACATCACATCCTCGCAGAAAGCCGCGAAAGCATCCCAGCCATTTCTCCGCGACGTCATTGCAGCAACAATGGCCGGCAGAGAGATGTCCTGCCCGATTACCCCGCGTAGCGTTGCGCGCTGCTCCTCCCAAGCCGGACAGTGGACAAGCACATGCTCCGAGTCTTCGAGGGTGCAGTCACACTCTAGGCACTCCTCCGATGGCTCTTTGCCTATCCGATAGAGGTAGTGGCCAAACGAGCCATGACCGGTCATGATCTGTGTTACCCGGAAAGTTAGCTTTCCCTTATTTCCACCCATCCGCGAATCAAAGACGGGGGGATTGCTTCCGCTACTCTACGGCCCGATTCCGTGGTACTATCGGCAAAGATGTTCGACCAAGCCCGGAACGCCTCAGCTTGAAGGCGACGTCGCCACGCGCATATTACTTCACCAGGCGGTCGAGATCCATCCTGGCCAATGCTGCGTTTATAATAAAACCATTGAGAATGGGTCTCGGCCAGCAGCTGGAATGGCAGCATTTTTGCCAGTAGCAGAGCAGCATCATGCGATACCGTTCTGTATCCGCGTATGACTCGCAGCGCGACCTGTCTCTGCCCTGCCTTTACAAGGGCGAGGCTGCGCCGGTCGTGCCGCAGGTCATCGGCCCATATGGGCGAGCCATACAAGGCGACAGCCTGAGCCTGGCCCTGCCTGAGCCGCATTCGCGTAGAGGCGTCGGACCTTATCGTTAGGTCCTCGTAGGTTTGGCAGCAACCTGCCGAGCGCAGCCGCTGCCGCCCCATCTTTGGGGCAACCTTCGTAAAATGGTCGCTCCATCGCCAAGAGTGTTGCAAGTGAAGGCCTAGGTACTTGAAACCTCTCGATACTTTGATCAGCCGATCTCCGACAGTTATCCAGAGCGTTTCAGGCGGCCGCCGAGCCCGTAGCGTGTGACTGAAAAACCACATGGCCTCGGTTTTCTCGGCGGCTAGTTTAAGCCCGAGTCGCCTGATGCCATCGCAGATCAGCCGCGCACCTTCCTCCGCCCGGTTGGCTGCGTTTCTCCAGTTGTCCCCTCCTGCAACTATGAGAGTATCATCCGCGTAGCAGATGATCCTCACACCGTCAGGGAGGGGCGTTCGCAGGACTACGTCGAAGGCCATGTTCCACAGCAGTGGCCCTAGAACAGAGCCCTGCGGGACGCCGCGTTCTAATCGACGTCGCACTGTGCCGTCTCGACCGCAGTATACTATATACCTGTCGCGCAGGTAGTCGCGCACGACAGCTTTTATATACGCGGGGAAGCGATGGTAGTCCAGCGCATCCCTGATACTCTGCCACGGGATGGAGTTAAAGGCGTTGACGATATCGAGGCTTGTCGCCAAGGCCACTCCGCCCCTAGCCATTACCGTGTCGGTGAATTCCCGTAGTTTTAGACTTGCGTCCACCGTTGAACGCCCCCCCCCCCCCCCCCTGAAACCAAATTGGCTGTCGTGTAGATCGGGGCCAGTTGTCTCTAAATGCTTGACGAGACGGGATACAATAATCCTTTCGTATGTTTTACTTATCTCGTCAAGCAAGCAAATCGGTCGATACGCCGAGGGCGAGTCGGAGGGTCTGCCCTTTTTTTGGAGTAGCACCAGCCGGGCTGTGTTCCATAATTCGGCCTTGTTAACCTGAATTGAACTTCTACTTCAAGGCGTTGTTCATGCCCGAGCCCGCAATCGATTTTGGCCATCTAGATCCGAGGTGAACGATGACAAAACACCGGGAACGTCGCGCGGATGCGACCGCTCGCTCTCTTCCTAGCGAGATTTTGTGCGATCAAGATGTAACGTGATCTTTGTACAAATGGAGTAGCATGCATTAATAAACATTGTTAATATTGTTACCAACAAAGATTATTAATAAAGAACTGCTAAAAACCTAACAGGTCTGTTTAGCGCGCTCGAATATACTCGAGTGTGTACGTCAAGGGGTTACTGTCACACCATCAGCATCGAGATTGTGAAAGTTCGACACAAAAAATAAAAAGAAATAGAGTATGTCACTGTAGATACAATAATCTTGTACAAAGTGTTCTTACTAAAAGCGATAGCCGCATTCGCAAACGATAGAAAAAAGATTTTATTCTCTAATATACCTACTTATTAATTATCGCTGGATATACAGGGTGATTGCGAACCGGTGGTACAACCGAAAAGGAGGTGAATCTACATGCAAAAATAAATCGAAAAAAACGTATGATAATATTTTTTAAAAACGCTCCGTTTTCGAGAAAATCGACATTGAATTTTTGCAAATATTATATGCTACAGTGAGACCGAAGCGGCCTATCGTGACGTCATAGCTGCTCGAACGTACTCGCAGACGACGCGAAGCGATAGATATAGATATACAATGCCATGCTTCAGGGCGCTTGCACCTGGAAAAAAAGCAAAGTTGATTTTCTCGAAAATGGAGCGTTTAAAAAAAAATTGTCATACGTTTTTTTCGACTCATTTTTGCATGTACATTCACCTTCTTTTCGGTTGTACCACCGGTTCGCGACCACCCTGTATAAGTATATTCTATGACACTGATATACTAAAGCGTAATGTTTGACTGGGTTCATACACATACTGAGGGAAGAGTTATAGTCACAATAATTAATGAACACATTAAGTAATTATGTTTATTAGTAATAAAATAATCAAACATATTTAAACAGATAAACAACTCTCAGTTATTTGTCAAGCAAAAGTCGTTAATTACAATCACGAATTGTCGTAGAAAATGTCAAGCTCCACACATTTATTGCACAAATTCATTTACTCATGGTTCATGTGGTCATGGATCCAGTCGACGTATGATGCGACGCGTGTGTATACAGAAGGTGCGGGAATATTTCCGCAAGGGTATAAGCCAAAGGAAACAATTCCAACTTGAACGGGAATGCCGTGGTGGAATTGTACCAATGGGCCACCGGAGTCACCCTGGAAGCAATAATTTTTTATCTGTACTTTTTAAACATACGAATCATTGAAAAATATAAAATTCTACACATTTCTGGATTATAACAATTGCTAAAATAATCCGATGCAGTTGCGGTTAAGATTTACTAACAATCATTTTTACGATTTCTTACCATGGTAGCCGACACCGTTACAATTACAATATAATTGTAATCCTATTTCAAAGATTACCACATAGCTCTTGTACTTTTAAACCCATTGTACACTTTTTACGATTGTTATATAAATAGTATGAGATTCGTGAAATGTATTTATTCTTTATAATAAGTAGGAGCACTTGATCTTAAATGTGAAAACGTTTTTTCCAGAATATTACTGCCACTGCTAATTGTAAGCTCAATGATAGTAAGTGCGCAAATTAACTAGTTGTAAGATATATACTTAAATGGCCACGATAGTGCAAATTAATCGTATAATTTTGTAATTGAGCAACAGGAGTTCTTTACGATGAAAAACATAAATATAAAAATATATACCGAACAGGCGGAGATTCTTTGATCGAGCGGGCCGCTGCATATCTGACTTGGATGAATGTAGATTTCCTGGCTAGATCCTATAGCGATTGCGTTTAATGCGTCCGTACAGTCTTGATTATCGATTAAAGTAACATCGGCCTTTTGCAGGATATCTGGGTAAATAGGAGTTACTCGCTTTGAGATCGAGCCCCATCCGCTCAATACAGCGTTTCCCGTTTGTACTTGATCTTGATCAGGTAATACCAGGGGTGCGACTCTTTTGTTGTAGACAATCGGTTGCTTCAGCTTTAGAAGGGCGATATCATATTCAGTGGCACCGCTAGAAGCAGATTATGCACAAAATTCTTACAATACTGCCTTTGTATCTTGCATCGTATTGCCGTGACACTTGAAAGTCGATCGATATGTAACGATGACGCTATTATATACTGATCATTATCGTTGTAACGAAAGTATAAAAATAAATAAATCTGCCCCCGAATCGACAAGTCTGGAATTATCACGCGATTAACGGTAGATCGAGTGCTGATAATTGATACTGATATGGAAGGTTGGATTCAGACGTTTGCGATTTATCGTTGGCAACAAACAAACCGAACAAGTTTGACCAACTCTTCCAGTGTCAAACAACACTCTAAATTGATTGAATATTGCAATCTGTGCGGAAATCCTGTTCAACATTGTGTCCGATGACAGTCTCTAACATCTGGTATCTTGACATCGACATGTTATAAAGATAAATGATCCGCATTGCTGAGTTTATTGTCAAACTTCGTAATTGTTCCTACCATTGGGCATTGTACACCAAGAGGGGGGATACAAAATAACTGTAATATACAATCGTACTTACCCCTCGTACATTTCGTGAACATATATTTCATCGATGTCAAGGGTTTGTTCAAATTCGGGATTAGGATGTGTGATAGAATGTCTTCCAACGACAATTTTCATTGTTCCATAAGACATGATGCAGTGCCCAGCAGTGAGGACGTATCTCTCATTCAGAATCGAACCACCGCAATTATGTTGGAATGGTTTCGCAGGAGGTATTCCCCAAATGATGGAAACTTGATAAGGAAACTCGCCCGGTGCAGCTTCAATTCCATCAGTGATGCGAGGATGTAGCTGACTGAGAAGCTTTAACGCTCCACATGCTGCATTGTTTGTATAATCACATACGTGGTAATTTTGATTTCTTTGACACCCGCATAGCTTTTTCGTATTATCAATAATTAACAAGATTAATAAATGCTCTAACATGCTTGCTGAGGGCATTGTCGAATATGTCATATCGATGCCCAAAGCCTTTTCAATAGTTTTATACCGAAATAAAAACAATAATAGTAATAGTAATACATATAGGCGTACTACTTAAACATGAGAAATATACGAAAAAATGCCTGGGAAAGAAAATCTTACTCCATTATATTGCAGTAAAGTGAATTTTATCTTGTTATATTAAGATCAACATGTAAAAACAATATTTTATGCTACAGTACTTACTTTTCTAAAGCAGACAGTAAACTGTTTACACGCAATAATCGTGATATTTATGATATATCTGGAAATGTTTCCCCGACAATATGTGTTACTCAAAGAATTAGAATATTGCAAATGTTCATCAACACAAAGTTTCAGTAAAATACAGATTGCTACCAATAACCGGAAGTTTGAAATTTCTGGGTAAATTAACTGTTAAAAATGTTTTTATAACGAAATAAAATACAGGGTGTTCCGTAACTGGCGGTACATGCGGGTAGTGGCTGATTCTACATGAAAAACTGAGTCGAAAAGGTAGAATAAAATTTTTTCATATGAGGCTCTGATTTCAAGAAAAACTGGTTTGAATATTTGTCAAGTACGCGTGCACTTGGTCTGACTTACAATTAATGGACTTTTCTATAAATTATCTCTGTCCCCTCTTGTAACCATATTCAGTGTTTGTATACATAGAATATATCGGCGGTCAAGGCCACAACATTAGAAATACTTACTTTTTAGATATTTGCTCAGATCAAATATTGCTGGAAGTGATTTCCACGTTGCTGTATACATAATTGTGCTCGTCTTATCAAATTTCCACAAACGTGGGTTAACGTTCCATTATGTGACTTTAATTGTTCAAACGCCGTAATAATTTTTTGTTTTAATTGTTCAAGACAAAGACGTGTCCACGCAAATAAAAATCCAACAGTGACAAATTGGGAGATCGTAGCGGCGAAGGAATTTTGCCATCGCGGCCGATCCAAGGCCGAAACTTTTAATTTAAACCCTGTCTTACTTCGCGGCTGCAGTGCGTGGTGCGCCGTCTTGTTAAAAAATCAAATTCCTCCTAATATAAAGAGGAACATCTTCTAATATGCCAGGTAACATGTTGCATAAAAGGTGCAAATAAGCCACCAATGTTACATTGTGCGAAAAAAATAAGGGCCTACAGTTTGGTCTCTTATTGTACCTGCCCAGACATTTACATTCCACCTCACTTGAAAATTTGTTTGTAAAATCGTATGGGAATTTTCGTTTGCCCACCTATGTGAATTATGGACGTTAAACCATCCGTCTCTCATGAATTTTTCTTCATCCATCCATAAAATTATTAGCAAAAATTGGGCGTTGTTAGCGTGCTGTCTTAATAACCAATTGCAAAATGCCATTTGTGGAACAATATCACGTTCTGTAATTCCTTGCACTTTTTTAATACGACAGGGTATAATCCGTTTTGGAGAAGTATTCGATTAATTGTAGATCAGCTGATGTTATGATCAGTACAAAGATTCCTGATGCTTCTGCTTGGATTCTCCCTTATATCTTGCAGAATTCTTTCTTCCACATTCGTCGCACACGACCTCCATGACGGCGAAATGGTTTAAAAGAACCATTTTCTGCGAGGATTCGTTCTGCTCTTTGGATAACTTTTTTGTCGGGATGTCGGTGGTTCGGGTACCGATCTTTGTAATAATTAGCAGCCGCGGAAACATTAGCATCACATGCTCAGCATCACTCAACGCGAGTATTATATCCGTATACTCTCGATTGCTATGTCATGTTGAGAAAATCGCGGAAACTAACCGTTCTGTTCGATGAACATAAGAGAATGGAGAGAATGATACTAGACATATCATCATATTGCCAATGTTTATAAACATCAAAGGGTCATGTGGACAAAGGCATAATGGAACGTTAGAACACGTTCGTGGAGTTTGATAAGTCCAGCACAATTAAGTATGCAGTAACGTGGAAATCACTTCCAGCAATTTTTGAACTGACAATGAGGAAATTCCTAAAAAGAAAGTTTTTCTAATGTGGTCTTGATCGTCAATCTATTCTATGTACACAAACACTGAATATGGTTACAAGATGGGTTAGACATAGTTTACAGCGAAGTTCGTTAAGTCGAACCTAGACAAAGTGCACGCGCACTCAACAAATATTCAAACCTGTTTTTCTCAAAATCAAAGCCTCATATGAAAAATTTTTTTAATTTTTATAATCTAATTCAAAATTAAAATTTTAAAAATCTGCATTTTAAACATTTTACAACATCTGAAATGATATACTTAACGACCGTTGTAAATCTTAAATAAGTGTGTTATTCCTCGGCCACAATACGGTCAAATAGGACGATCAAAGTTTTCAAATAATAACACACTTATTTAAGATTTTACAAAATCTATCTAAAAATTAAAATTTTTAAAATCTACATTTTCGACTCAGTTTTTCATGTCAAATCAGCCACTGCCCGCTTGTACCACCAATTACGAGACACCCTGTATATGTTGTCTAGTTAAAAATCTTATGTTTTATTAAAAAAGACTAATGTCTTTATGTAGTCATGAGGAACGTGATGTAATTGTCATGTTTCTATGAATTGGTAAACAAAAAAGGTTGACAATATTGTAGTTCTGAGAAATTGCAATTAATGGACACGGAAATAAAATAAAAAATGAAAGGTCTAGGTGAAAATAAAAGTTACGAGGACGATCACTTAGGGGTGGAATTACTAGTTACTTTCAGTTTTTCGCGGATAACGCTTGTGTTGCGCTTTTTGTCTAGTGATAAAATCTTGTATCACTGTTACAATGTGCTTACCTTGGAGCACGAAGAGACTGACGATGATTGTTTTGATCAACATAACCGGTCACTGAATTAAACGACTGCTGGTGAACATCAGCGAGAGTGCACGATATTTATAAGAAACTATTGGTCGATATCAGGCACATTTTTGGTTCATGCTGATGTAAACTGTGCAAAGGTGGGGATAACTGTGATCAATAGAGTGTTATATCACTTTGATTTGCCCCTCATTAAGGACTTTGTTTAGAGTGTGAAGTGGATTATACTACTTCTTAGATTTTAGGTGTACAAGTGTGTCATATCTGATAAGCTACCAAGCACGAAAGTTTGGTTGTGGGTCAGTTACTGATTTCGATTCATACATGCACATGCCCACCTGCTATCTGTTAGCACAATTGTGAATTGTCGGCTGCGCCACATCCCTAAAAGAATTTCACTTTAACGAGTTTCTTTCCCCTTGTTCTAATCGTAGATATTGTGCATTACCATATTTGTTCATGCTCAACCGTGTAAATGTTTGGCAACACGCGCGGGAATTTGGCATTTTGCGTAAGAATAGAGTTGTAAGGGAAAATAAATGTGCTAAGTAAGTCTAAATAGCTCAATTGTATAAATTGTTCGCTAGTCACTTCACAGCAAAGCGGAAGTGTACATATGTATTGTGGGGAAGGAAACATGATACGGAGGAGCGATTTCGCTGGAATTTTTAAACTGAAAGTATAGGGTCGTGAGTACCAAATTACATTGCCTGAATGCATTAATTCTTTCGACCGTTTACAAAATTTATACATCTAAATCTTTTCACCGCGCCGCGAGAGATTGAGAGACACAGAGAGAGAGGGAGGGAGAGAGAGATGTTATGTGTATATACTGACGTACTTGTAGCACTATTTCTTATCAAACAGTGGAGAGCGCCGGTGGTGGTTTAGTTAGTGAAGCATGACACAACCAACGGTTCGCCCCCGTACACCCAGAGTGTTCAAGATTCCTTATTGAAAAAAAAGTTGAGTAAGCGCCTCATTTTCTTGGCAGTGAAAATAGTTATGGAGTCGTAGTTACACGTAATGTTACATGTTACCTGCTGCATGTCAAACATTAAATACGGTGTGCTAACAATCTAAGGATATTTTATTTTGATGAAGGCATGAGATGTAAATATGCGGGTCAAATTATGTAAAATCACGGGTAAATCAAAACATAACAATGTTTATGTACTGTAATTAAACCATGTGTGGTAATTAAAAATGTCATCGTATTTAAATCGGAAATTTATTAAATTCTGTCATAGCTATGTGCGTACATTGTTATTATGATAGCATCAAACAATATTTCAGCCGGGTTAACTATTACATATCTTCATTTAATGCAAACATTGCCCCTACATTTTTATTTTACACTTCCCCGTTTCTTTCTTCTTTTGTCTTTAGAAATAAACATGTTGTATTTAACCACAATGAACAATAAATGCTTCATCACGATGGTTATCTATCCAATTGAACATGACTTATAAATAGCGGTGAACAGATTTATAATGTACACTATATGCGCTCTTACCTATTCTTAGCAAAATAATATACCCTAATTGTAAATGATACAGTGCAATGCAAATAAAACTTGCACATACGCGACTACGCACAGACGAGATAGCGGCTCCTGAGATAAGCTAAATCTAATACAGTATCTACATATGACCCACGCAATTATCAGTTCATCGCGTGCGTAATATCTGTAAGTCTATTTTTTTTGAGCGTTCGTGAGTCGGTATTTTAATCACGATAAGCGTTTATTATGGACATTACAAAGTCCTCAACTTCATTTGTCGTTGAAATGACCACAGGCCACAAGGGCAACTAATGTCAAACGAAGCACTATTCTTGATGTTGTCAAGAAGCGATCGTGCATATTGTAAGAAATGACGGCAGTTGTTCATTCACGTGTTACAAGTGACTAGACGAGCGATCGCACGTACTCCCGCCCAAATTTCACGGGCTGTTGGTAATATTTGGGTAGCGGGTAATAGAAAACCATATGTGCCCCGATCACGGAGTTCCACAGTGTAAGCGTACTTGATCCCTGCTATACCTTTCGCCCAGTCATCTGAAGAACCTGTAATTAGAATAACAGAACATAGCTAAGTCATGTTATATTTTTATCAGTACACTTTATGATACATTATCTTCCGGTCCCTTTTCCAATAAGAAAGAAGTTGCGAGATTGTCATTATTTTATGATTTGTTCTTCCACACTTTCGTCGAATTATATTTGCACTTGTATTCTGCGAGTGGACAATTTAATTATATTAAGTTCATCCCATAGACCACATATATTTCTTTGTACTGTGCATTTATCCTCATTAAGTTCGAATTTACAAACATATCCGGTAGATCTATTGCCGCAGTTAAAAAAATCACAGAACAATGAATGACTGTATTTTTCTTCCCAAGCCTTTCCAGTCTGTTGTGCTATATTCGAATACCCATACAGTCATTGTAATTATATCAGTACATAATATAATACGTAGATAAGTCAATAAATTCTTTGCCTGAAAGCAAATTACTCTCTCGACTTCAATACATTTATACCTCACTTGCCTCATCTCAGGGTGTGGAAGTATACAAATAGTAGGAGAGGATAAACTAAGTAATCATTAAATTGCATAGGGAGGGGGGGGGGGGATAAATAGATACATAGAAATAAAGAGATGGAGAGGGGGAGATGGATGTTCAGAAGGTCTGTATTAATGGTAATAACTTTGTGATTTCTTATCTTTATCGAGTCGCCGAAATATACTTGACTCTAATATGTACAACACACATACCGGACGTAGGATACAGCAAGTCTGCCGATGATCCAACCTGATAATGCGTACCATGGACTTTGGCAATTGCGTTTATCGCTTTCCTCGCCACGTTTGATAGTTCCGAGTAATCGGAAGGCTTCGAACGCGTGTAGCCCCAAGGTACCAACCACATTTGTGAGTATGAGTGCAGAGTAAGATACATTCTGAAAATACCAAACCAAGTGTTGAAGAACAAATTAAATATACTGTATTTATATGTTTAGAACACATCTATAAACTGATGTTTATATTGTAATTATGTTTTACAATTTGTATAAGCGTGTTTTATCATCCTTGACTGTATACTATTGATGGTTTAAAACTCATTGAGTTTGGACAAAAATCTGATAGATTCAATACTTATCCAACTTATCAATGTTTTTCGTGAGGAGGAAATATTAATAGACCCATTCTAGCAATGTTGTCCGAGACTACATACGTTGAGTACATCATATGCAGTATGGTGTCCGGAACGTAATTACCTAATATTTTGTCTGTTTGTCAAAATATAATCGGCGATTGCTTTGGTCTCTGGTTCGGAAAAGGCATGCGGACCAGCATAAGTTTCGTGGCAAGGATCTAAGCTTGCACTTCCTTCCGCCTCCTCTCCCCAATGGTAGCCAAAATTTCGGTTTGGGTCAACTCCTTCACATCTCGTCCAGAACCATTTCGTATAGTGAGCCACAAAGTGGAACAAGCTCGATGGCGTGTATCTGCAATTCGGTTGAAAATACATGTGCGACAATAAATCTGAATTCACCAATAAACATTAATCTGAAGTCAACTTAAATTGCGCGTTTGTTTTATCCCGCGCGATCTCGCGCCTGGAACCGTCACGCGAGAACTCGCGTGCGATATTTTGTGCCGCGCCTACTTTAATGTACGTTTCAGTAGCATTTGCTTCGTTTATGTAGTATATTCTCTTACTACACATAAATTTTGTACCATTAGACGCTACGTGACTGAGCACATGCATGAAATTAATTATTCAAATATAAGTTTTTTGGATTTTGTGAAGAGCCTGCAAAACATGAAAATGCGGTACCCCGCCGATTCTGCTGCTTCCCCCACTCTTCTCGCTTCTTCTCCTACTCTTGACGCTGCTTCTCTATACCACTAAATACGCGCGCACATGTATTTGAACACACATACGCGCTAGAAGCACGGCAGCAGAAATGAGCATGGTGGAGGAAGCAGACTGTACGTGCGTTCACGATCATCATCGTTCACGGTAGTAACTGGAGAAATGTTGTCCCTAGATTAAAATAAATAAATAATTACGTTAATAATAGGTTAAAATGATAGTGGAGATTGTAAAACTTAGCCAACCGAAACGCCAGTCTTCAATCTTATCTATTTATTGAGATACATATCTTAGATTCTTTCTCGGCGCGGCACAAAATCTCATAGCGCGAGTTCTCGCGGGTTAACAAAAACTGTACAAGTAAATAAGAGTTGTTATAAAAGATGGTAGTCCTTAAGCTTTAAATTAGCAGGTTTATTTCTTATTGATCGGGTAGTAAGGAATACTTTCATGAACAGCGGTATACTAAACTTTACTTTAATTGCATGCACCAATAGCTTCATATAAGTGTCTATTCATTAGTGACTTACCATCGACGTACGTGTTAGTTAAAGCGTGAATACAACTAGTGTACATTTTTGTCACACTGAAATCTTGTCAGCGATACCTTTGATCTTACCTGCCCTCGTTATGATTTTCACCATGCACACTTCGTGTTTTTCGCCAGAGGCGATCGCCTGTGTGGCTGAACTCGTAGCCGTCTGGATTAGCAACAGGCAGAATCATCCAATCAGACGTGTCCAACAATTTTGAATATGTTGAATTTCTTTCTACCAGCTGGTGCAAAATGTAGGTCGCTACGGCGGTTCCGATCCATTCGCGTGCGTGCATACCTAGAAATATGATGGCAATTCATGATTCATGGAAAGAATGATTGTGTAACGATAACACTGTGTATTTAAATAACAAAAAAGCTGGTCATTTTTATTTATATTGTAAATCTTATAGTTGACAGAAATTTAGTTTAAGGGGGGCAGTACATGTAAAACTTTCAAAAAATCGATGTGTTTTTTGCTTATAATGATAGTATAACATTTTAAGAATATGTCAACAAATTTTTAAAACTTATTTCAATGTGTTTCTCATGTTATAAGGTATAAAGGTGACCATCATATACTTTGCGTTCGAGTCAGAGGTGTAGTTGAGCGATCGACTTTGTCTACCTGTTTTCAAATACAAGATATAAATCGGTATGGTGACGATTTTGAATTGGTAAAAAGTGAGTGTATTGGCCACGTGCAGAAGAGGAGGGCCAGTCGTCTCCAAAATGTTAAAAAAGATACTAGACTTACTGGACGGGGCAAACTAACCCAAACTCTATTGAACAAATTGTCGTTGTACTACGGATTAGTTATTCGGAGGAATGTCAAGAGCCCCGAGGATATGAAGGAGGCTGTAACGGTCACTTTCTATCATATGTGCTCCACGGATAATAATCTAAAATATGAGTACTGTCCGGCGCGTCTCTGCCTACATCGCTACTGGATTGTTTAATGAAGGTTATTTATCTATCTTAATGGTTATGGGATTGCTTGACTTGAAAATTGGCCAACAATGTAAAATGTTCGCCGATAATGCCGACAAACGTCGAATCATACGACAGGGCAAACGGCGCTCACTCAGCAGCAAGGAGGCTAATCATTATCGATAATCAAGAATAACAAAAAACAGCGTATTAAAGGAAAGATCCTGCACATGTCGCGAAGTTAGTTTACAGTTACCTTGTGTACATACATTGTAATTACATTAATAATCGATGAATTAATTCCAAGGTAAAAAACATTATACATGACGACCGGTGGAGACATTCGCTTGCCAAACTAAGAATGTATTCTGTTTTACTTGGCTCTATTCATTGATTTGTTTCACTTGACTAATAACAGCTTGCGTCCAGAATGTACACAGTATTATAAAAATGTCTGCGTTTCTTATAGTGTTACGCCACAAAACTGATCCGCCTAGTCATCCTCATTCGTCCCCCAATGCAATAGTCCCGTCCCTTTGACCTAGTATCCTTTCATATATAATATTTATCACTCCTCACCCATACTTATTACGTCGTAATCCCTTCATAACGTATACGTTATTTGTTTAAGCATTCCTACTTCTCACTTTCTTTGACAATCCCTACTCTTCCCATTTTCCGCCACATCCTCGCTTCTCACCTCTCGCAGTTTTTCTCCCAAAGTACTCAATTTTTTTCCGGCACCCATCATATACATAAACACATAGCACCATACGTCTTGTACATATCAAATATATTTATTCAACAAAAAAACCTTCCCATCAAATCATTTCTGAAGCAGGAAACTGCTAGGAAACGCTTGTTACAAATTTTGATTAACTAACCGAATAGTGGGTGATGAGCGAAGTATTCTTGCGAAATAAACGCATTTGCGTGTATAGTATACATACAGATCCTTTCTTTCCAACACTTATCTGTACATATAAACTACCAATATGGTCAAACTACCAATATGGTAGAAAAATTGTTATACGACCTTGCATATACGTTGGATCGCGTATAAGACTGGATTTTACATTCTTTGGCAACCTGAATACCTTTCTCAAGTTCGAGTAAAATGGTTAACGTGTGCAAACGTGTGATTCGCAGCACTTCTTCCCGTCAACGGATCAGCGCACGAGTTTCAATCCCCCCCACTCTACTCCACTCATGCAACCCTCTCCCACGCCTCCTTCTCTCGTACTAAAACTCTCTGTAGGGCCGCATTTAACACTCTAATATTCGTCCTTTTTCTTCACCTATCCTTTTCTCGCTCATTCAAAGTATCGTAAATACTCTGATTCGTTGCGTATAAACACAGCGCCATCCCTGAGACTCAAGTTTTAATAGAACACGGTAGGGAGAAAATGAGGACTTACCGGCATCGATCCAGATAGTTGGCTTTGTCTCTCCATCCTTGTTTTTGCCTATTGAAACTTTGGCCATCTTTATTGGTTGACCCTCATAACTGTGTCCGATTGTCACCAATTCTACAATCTTCGGATATCGGAAAGCTAGGTATTCCAAATACCTAATAACGTCTATGAAATTTTGTTATATCAAGGGCACTATCAATATTGAGCACACAACACAACGGAATGAAGCAATATCGCCCACACTCTTTTTCCCAATTTTTCATAAGAGCAGTTTACCTCTGTAACGGTGGTATCTTTTCCAAGTCATCGTATGACCTTGCGTCGTTACCAGGTCCTCGCGCTGTTCTTTTGACATTTTCGGGTTCTGGTAGGCTATAGTTTTCTAACGAAATAGACAAATGGGATGTGAGAAACGCAAGTAATTGTGACGGAATAATGCGTGTTATGATGTTAACCGTATTAGCGAGTAATAATTATTTCTATAATCAATCGGTTGACAGTTTTCTAAATAACTGATAGGATACTTTCTATGTTGGAATAGTGCGGTTCTGTTCGTATTGTGAGACGAAATCAAATCCGATGTATATGTCTGTTAGCGTCATTCAATTTTTGAATAATCAAGTGTCCGTCGTGAATATATGTCTGTTATATAACCCCAGTTCAAATGTATCATACTTTATTATACGTCTTATATTTGATTAAAAAAAACGTGTAGAGTGTATCGGAATAAATGGATGATATCGTGGGAATAATTTGAACATATTAAAACAAGAAAGAAAGCTCATCGTGTTTGGGAGTAATAAGGCATCATGTGCATTGTGTTTCTACTGCAAGCATAAACGGAGGCAGTTAAACCAATTCCATCGAGTTATTTAAAAGCAAAATCTCTTACGCATGATGGTGCTCGACCGTGCTTTTACTGGCCATCAAGAAAATTTTTAAATGCGTAATGTCCAGGCAAGTGAATAAGCCGCGGTAGTTCTATCGCCTACTGTACAAACGTCATCAGTACATATTAAATCGAATGACAAAAATGAAGTATAAATATAAGTAAATAAACATATGATTTGCACTAGGGTGACCATCGAACTTGTCCTAGTATTTTCTATACGTATATGCCTATCAATATCACAATTACGTATAAAAGTCCTGTTCTTATATTTTTGATTTATGTATTGCGCACACTGCTACTCTAATTGAGGTAAAATGCAAATACAATGATATTAAAGAATAATCGAGTGTAACAGTATAGAAAGTAACGTACGTCAATAGATATGTAAATGGGAAGGATTCGTATAAGGGCTTCGGTAGCTTAGTAGTTAGAGCACCCGGCCGGTAATCGAGGAGACCTGGGTTCGAATCCCGGCCCACCCGAGTACAAATTTTTTCCATTTTTCTCCTCTTATACGAGTAAGTAATGTAAGTATTTGAGCAATGTTACGCTCCATCTTAAGAACGCCACTCTTTATCACCCGTCTGTTCTTTTGGTGATGTAATATTACAGGGATATTACGGTGAAGAAGGAAAAGAGAAGCTCGAGACAGAGGAGAGGAAAGGAGAAGGGAGGTTGGAGGAGAGGACAGAGAGAGGCGAAGGAAGAAAAGGGAAGAGGGTGACAGAGGGGAAGAAAGGAGAAGGGAGGATAGAGGAGAGGATGGCGCAAGGCAAAGAAGGAAAACGGAAGCTGGAGACAGAGGAGGAGAAGAAAGGAGAACGGAGGATGGAGGAGAGGACTGAGCGAGGTGAACAAGGAAAAGGGAAGCTGGAGATAGAGGAGAAGGAAGGAGAAGGGAGGAGGAGAAGAGAACAGAGCGAGGTGAGGAAAGAAAAGGAAAGCTGGAGACAGGGGAGAGGAATGGAGAGAAGAGGTTGGAAGAAGAGATGGCCGAGAGGTTGAGGAAGATAGAAATATGGAAGGAGCAGAAGGAGAGAGAAGGAAGAAGGAGGAACATGATTGTGAAGGGACTGAGGAGAGGAGCAGAGAAGAGGAGGGAGGAGATAAGGGAATTGGGGGTGGAAGGGGAGGTGGAGGAATTCAGGGAACTGAGAAGGAGAGGAAGGGAAGGGGGAGATGATAGGGGAATGGTGGTAGTAAGGATGAAGAGTGTGGCGGGTAAGAAAAAAGTGATGGCAAGGAGATGGAAAGTGAGGGGGAGAGGAGTAAGGATAGAGGAGGATCGTACATGGGAAGAAAGGAGGATGAGGTGGAGGGTAGTGGAAAAGGCGTGGGAGGAAAGGAGGAGGGGGAAGAGGGTGTGGATGGGAGATGGAAGGATCAAGATAGAGGGGACATGGTGGAGGTGGGAGGAAGAGAAGAGGGAGTGGCGGGAGGGGGAGGGGAGTGTTGGGGGGGAGGTGAGAGAAGAGCGGTGAGGGCCGGGGGAGAGAGGGGTTTAGGGGACGGGGTGAGGGAAGGGGGCGAATGGCGAAAAGGAAGGAAGCAAAGGAAGAAATGCAGGCAGAGGGGATGCGGAAGTCCAAGGAGAGCCTGAGGAGAGTGGGACGGCGTTGGAGATGATTGTTGTTATTTTTTGTTGTTGTTTGTGTTTTTTTGTAAATGTGTATAAGTTGCAAACCTGAACGCTGGGACGCAAATAAAGATACTATACTACTATATTACAGGGATATTTTTCACAAACGTAATTGTTTACAAAATGTTATATTTTATTATATGAATTGGGTTACTGATTGTTACCAATAATGTTGCTGTCGCTGTTTTGTTTGGTGTGACAAACGCAGTTTTAAAACAGGTATACTTAGAATACGTGAATGGCGAGTAATTGAGCGGATGAATTCCAAAATGTTTATTAACTATGCATAGAGAAATTAATAACTAGATTGATTCAAAACGAGTAACGGTGACGTTTGCTAAGTCAATTTACAAACGGTGAATTCGATAAAACTGTGGTGGACATTTTATACATCTGAATCAATGTTATTGCTTGCACACTATAATATTTAATAAGAAATTTGTTTGATGATTTGAAAAAGGGAACTCCGAAGAGGAAAGTAATGGTCGTGGATGAAAGGGAAAGAAATATAAATATTGCCAAATGGTGTACGATCGATTCTATTGAGAGGATTGAGAACTGTTTGAGCATAACTAAGAATGATGTGGATGGAAGTAATATTGAGAGTGAAATACAATTTCAAACGCTACGAGATATATTGGAAAAAGATCCGTATACGTTTTTTCATGATCGAATATTTGTTCTGTCCGTCCACTACAAAAACTGTAAAAAAATACGTCTTGCGTTTTATGAAAGCTGTACATTTCTCGTATTTTTATATTCATTTTTTTATTTGTTGTGACTTTTAATTATTTGGCATACATATTAATTAAGAAATTAATACAATATCACTCTCATTCTCGAACTTTTTCTAAGCATGTGTTTAATAAGAAATAAGTAATGCGGTAGACGAATTTAATTAACCAAACTTTCGCGAAATGTCGGAGGAGATGTACCCAATGCGAAATTATTGGTTGTCGATATACAAAAGCCTGCGGAAAAGTGGAGTAGAATTATTCCATCTCCTATACTATATTACCGCTCTACATTTATTGATGATTATGGAACGGCTACCGAATTTGTCACATTTGCCATGCCATCTTATTCGACCCGAACATATGCCGCTATCTATAATGCTTGGGATTTACACTCTGCTCATGATGTCAGCACATCGTCAAAAATATTGTACGGTGTCAGCCGCGTATGTATGTATGGGAGCATGTGTGCGTAACCAGAAGCGGGTGCATGTGTGTATGTGTATGTGAGGAAGAGACAGATGGATGAGGAGAAGCATGATGGCTTTAGAACAATTATTATCGGTCGCGATATTCTTGCCGAAAAGCAGGTATGGTGTATGCGTGTCTGTCAAATGCAAGGCTATCCGCAAACTCTTTGGCCGGTCGCAACGCAGTTTTGGTGACAAGCGACTGCGAAACGAGGAACAGAGTGTTAGCGACAAGGTGCTGAGTAACAGCGAAGCAGCGAAATAGAGTTATAACGCATTTTGTAGTGTATAAATGTACATCTACTTGTAGTATTTTGCTGTTCTACCGATGTTAACATCATCCCCAATACCCAAGATCCTACAACCTGCCTCTGAGAATGCGTGTTTAATTACACCAGCGTTTCTTGTGATACGATTCTCTGCTGCTAGTTACAGTCGGGGACAAAAATGAGTGGACAGTACTGGAAACAGATAAAATTGAAGTGTAATTGGATTAACGTAACTGTTACGATCATTAGCTTTATTTATTATATATCCTTATAGTATACATAGTATTTAGTGAATAATTGACCTTCTTATTTGCATTTTTGTGTATACACGCTGTATATAACGAAAATGTCAGCTATTTATGGGGGGACAAAAATGAGTGGACACTCTGTTGCAAAGTGACTGTGAGGCAAACAATGAATACAAACATCAAGCAGAGGTCACGCTTACAAAGACCGATGTCTAACAAATTGATTAGTGCCAACTCAGCCTTTGTAGGAGTAAAAGAAATTTTAAAACAATTACAGAATGACAAAAACAGAAGAAATTTCAAATCAAATTCGCCGTTTAATCGTTTCGGACTATTGCGAAAAATTAAGTTACCGTGTAATAGCACGAAAGTACAGCGTATCTAAGAGTGCGGTAGAAAAAAATTTCAAAAAATATCTCGTACATAAAACGGTGAAAAATGTAAGAGGTCGTGGCCGCAAACGCTGCACCACAATACAAGAAGATCGTCGAATAGTACGAAAATGCCGACAGAATCCAGCGATTGCATCCAGAAATATTGCAAAAGATGTGGGGTTCAACGTTTCTACAAAAACAATAAAACGCAGGCTGCACAAAGCTGGATTAAGATGCAGCAAGGCTAGGCGTAAGCCACACATCAGCAAAATAAATATAAGAAAACGTTTACCGTTTGCTAGAAAATATTTGAATATACCGCTAGCATTCTGGCAAAATATAGTTTGGAGCGACAAAAGCAAATTTGAATTGCGGCAATTTAAAAAGAAGCAGCAAGCCTGGAGAAAAAAAAATAACCGTATAAAAAAGGATTTATTACACCCACTGTTAAATTTGGCGGCGAATCATTAATGGTATGGGGATGTTTTTCGTGGAATGGAGTTGGTACGTTGGCACAAATTAACGGAATTATGAATGCAAACAAATACATTGATATTCTAAGTGAAAATTTAGGAGAAGCAGTGGTAAAAATGGGTTGCGAGAATGAATTTGTCTTCCAATAAGACAATGACCCCAAACATACTGCTAAGAGCACTACAAGATTTTTGAAGGATTCTAATATTAAGTTGCTTGAATGGCCAGCTCAAAGCCCAGACTTGAATCCTATAGAGAATTTATGGAGTTTACTGGATGCAAAAGTTGCATTGGACCAACGGAATAACAAGGCCGATTTTTTTTAAAGTTTACAGACTGAATTTGAAAAAATTAATACAGATTACATGGAAAATGTAATAAAAAGTATTTCCCAACATCTGGAAGCAGTCATACACGCAAATGGTGCAAACGAAGTATTAATTTCAATATGAATTTTATTCACTAGGTATTTTATAAAGTGTCCACTTATTTTTGTCTCCTGATAAATAGCTGTAATTTCGATAAGTACGGCGCAGTTGCACAAAAATGCAAGTATGAACCTCAATTATTCACAAAATAATGTATGTACTATAAGGATATACAGGGTGATTCTAGTAACTGGGCCAAGCGATAACTCTTTTTTAAATAAATTTAGAACAAAATCGTAGAGGAAAAGTTTGTATTAGGTGAAAAGCTCTATCATCCTATGCACCGACTTTTTTCCCAAGTGCATTGGTGCATGTGCAAAGTGCAGTTGCACTGTTTTTTTAAATGGAACCACCCATTTTTTTTTACATAAACACGTTCCTTAAGCCATTCTGCAATAAAAACGTATAAGGGAAATCATCGAAAAAGCAATAGTTTACGAGATATTTCACTTTATTCAAACTCTTATAACAGATGCCCAAACCGTTCACTATCGCATTATCTAAACGTTTTTGGTCAGAGTTACGTTCCAATCATGTTTACTAACATCTCATACTCAAGGATAGGAACGTATTAAAAAATGTTTGCAAGCTAACGGTGAAACGTTCGAGTATCTGTTATAAGAGTTTGAATAAAGTGAAATATCTCGTAAACTATTGCTTTTTCGATGATTTCCCTTATACGTTTTTATTGCAGAATGGCTTAAGGAACGTGTTTATGTAAAAAAAAATGGGTGGTTCCATTTAAAAAAACAGTGCAACTGCACTTTGCACATGCACCAATGCACTGGGAAAAAAGTCGGTGCATAGGATGATAGAGCTTTTCACCTAATACAAACTTTTCCTCTACGATTTTGTTCTAAATTTATTTAAAAAAGAGTTATCGCTTGGCCCAGTTACTAGAATCACCCTGTTTGAATAAAGTGAAATATCTCGTAAACTATTGTTTTTTCGATGATTTCCCTTATACGTTTTTATTGCAGAATGGCTTAAGGAACGTGTTTATGTAAAAAAAAATGGGTGGTTCCATTTAAAAAAACAGTGCAACTGCACTTTGCACATGCACCAATGCACTTGGGAAAAAAGTCGGTGCATAGGATGATAGAGCTTTTCACCTAATACAAACTTTTCCTCTACGATTTTGTTCTAAATTTATTTAAAAAAGAGTTATCGCTTGGCCCAGTTACTAGAATCACCCTGTATAGTAAATAAAACTGAAGATCATAAGAGTAACGTTAATCCGATTACACTTCAATTTTACCTATTTCCAGTAGTGTCCACTTATTTTTGTCCTCCACTGTATATACAGTTTTTCAAAATTGCATTTCGCTACAACTTCGTTTAAGATCAAAGATTTACTATCTTCGTGTACCAGGACATATGTTTCTATGCACTTTTAGTCTCGTTTTCATGTGCTCCAGACAGCCTTAGATTACCACCACTCAGTTATTCTATCACACCTTGTATATGTCACCATCATTTTTATTAAACAACATTGTTGTTGTGGTGTGTGAAACAAGTTTTCTGTTTGCATTGCAGTCGTACCTGAAGGTCCGATATTAGAACTTTAAAAACGATATGCCTTTCTCGTAAGTAGTCTTTGACATCAACGGCAAGATCTGGCGACACAAGAATGTCAGCTGTTCTGCAATTAGAAAAAAATATGTTGAGGCGCCTTCGTAAAGGTCGTAACAAATATTTCAATTATTAGTGGCATCAGTTGCTCCACTTTTGTAATTAGGTTGATAAGTATGTATTATATTGCAACAATAATGACGTACTGAACCAAATTTTCGGCATGAAATATTATCCTAGCATTTTTATTTTGACTTACATAAAATTCCTGATAGATAATTCATGTTTAATTATAGCACTGTCTTACTTTCTACTATCCTCGTATGAGATATGGGAAGAAAAAATATTTCGATAAAAACTAATTGGAAAATAAGATGTTACTAATTCTTTTACAACATTGACATTCTATACGCATCGTATCAGCAATATATGTTTGAAAGAAATGTACCTGTTGTTCACTGGCATCGTCCAGAACTTGATATCTTCTGGCTCGGCATCTCTCAGATCCAGAAGGTCGTTAACGTGCGAAGTCGTACTAGGAAATACCCTCATAAGCTGATGATTTTTATAACTCACACGACTACGACGTGTTTTCGTTGATTTACTTTCTGGGCCGACAATATTGTTCACTATATTATTGAAGCCATTAGACACAACGGAGAACATGGACTCCATTATTCCCATTAAAGAGAATCCTCTACTTTCAGCTTTTGATGACACCGATCTATTGTACCAGAAGCTTTCTGTGCCACTCTCTTTGGGAGCCTCATCGAAGCTGTAAAGAGGTTTCTATCTTTGACCACATTATTGTGTGCGAAGTGTGTGAGATTGTAATTCTTACAACTGAACGTAGTCGACTTCATAATATTGGGTTGTCCGGAAAGTGCGTGCCGATTTTTGGAAGGTGACGTAATGACGGGTCTAAATATATTCGAACGATTAAAACCAAATGACATCCATGGATATTGTAAAAGGCGGCACTTTAAGCATAGTTGAAAGAAATCTGGTTACGATACGTTCATTTTTGTCAGGTATATACGTCTTTGGATATGGAAGAAAACAATGTGCATTTTAGGCATTAAAGGGTTTTCTTTTATCGGAAAGGCAAAAATGCCACACTAGCAGCAAACAAGATATGCGCTGTTGATGACGAAGGTGCTATAGTTGAAAAAACTGTGTGGAAGTGATTTGTTAAGATCGAAGTTAGGGATTTTAACCTTAAACAACAAAAACGCCCGGGTAAACTCTCCACCACAGATGAAGTTCAGATTAAAACAGTGATCGAGAATAACCCACGCTATACGACACGTAAAGTAGCGGAAATGGTAAATATGTCTAAATTCGCCATCCACGAGTCTACAAAAACGTCCAAAAATAGTGGATCAGAAGAGCGTCGTGTTTCATCAGGACAATACGCGACCTCGTGTGTATCTTTGATAATTCGACGAAAGTTGTTGAAGCTCGGTTGGGATATTCTATCCCATCAACCATATTCGGCAGATCTCGCGCTCTCTGATTTCCACCTATTTGCATCATTACAAAATTCTCGTAATGGAAAAAGCTCGACCTTTTTTTCGACATAAAAAATTAGGTGGAAAAGTTTTCTACGGAAAAACTTGTGATATTCTGGAAGGGTGGAATTTTTAAATTGCCTGAAAGATGAAAAACGGTTGTAGAAGAGAATGGTACCTATAAAATTTATTAAATGTATACTAAAATTTAAATCTCCTGCGTTTATGTGTTCCTCCAAAATTGGCACGAACTTTCCGGACAACCCAATACTTGGTTTGCAACTTATTTTCAGAAATGGGTGAATTTCGACCAGTATATAATGCAACGAATGATTTGTTACACGTTTCTAACGTATAATTTATGCAAACACAGTTTTTAGTGTCACTTGAATTTAGATGATAAATACTCATTATTATCGTAACAGTAAGAAAAGTGGATTTGATAGCAAATACTATGTTTACTTATTTCTGGTACAAGTGTCATGAAATGCATCTTTTTCGGTATACTTACACGATTGAGTAATGGCGTAAAAGCCTGCTGTTATGTTCTTCGCGACAAGTAGAATCTTTGGTATTGATTATTAAAGTGTATTAAAAGCCTGTAATATACAGTTCATACTGTGATAATAATGTAAACATTCTAATCGAGAAATTAACAAGGAAATTTTCTTCGTGATCGCGGACGCCGGTTGGCACATTCCATAAGCCGCTTCGATATTCCACCGAAGAAAAGCAAAACCGTTCTTCCGCGGACTAGACGCTCGCACGATCCAGTTATTTGCGATGGATTGAACAAATGCAAAGTGGAGCGGACGGAGAGTTCCTCGTACGAAGAATCGGCAATATTTGTGCCTTGGTCGTCATCCAAGTAAGAAACAAACAGATCTTGAAATTATGTTTCAACATTCTATAACGGATATGCTAAAAGATTTGCAACTGCACATTGATTTAATTACGTATGCTATTTCCCATTGACACAATTTGCTAGCTATACTGATGCTAAGCACTAAGTACTTCAAACACCAGTCAAGTAGGAACTACACTAATAAACGTATTTCTGGTTCGAACATATGTAATGCCCGAGAACTTTAAAAAATTAAAAAGAATTTTTTACTGTTAGATCTTGATCAGTGTAAATGATGATGCACAGATGGGACGGTTAAACACTGCTGTGAATGCACGTTAATGGAATTTCTCAAATACTTCTTTGAAGGAAACTAAATGTATTTTTTTTATGTTGGGATCAATAGGCGCAAGTAATAATTTATGCCGAAGGACAAAACATAAAAAAATACTTTTAGTGTACTATGTAAGAAAATGTGCAAGATAAACGCTTTAGATCACAATTTTCAGAACTTTTTTGTTGGTATACGCAGTTGAAGATTGCAATGATTAAAAATACCATTGTCAGCATAATAGAATGCCTAGAGTTCTACTTCATTAGCAATTCAAGGAGGTAATGCTGCCCAACTTACATGCGTATTAGACAATTATGAGTTTTTCGCAAAAAAGCCGAAAATTAACATATGTTTGCAAAAGATTACACGTATAATGTAAATTAAGATAAAATGCTATACCATGCTTATGGTCACTCGAGGAATTACTAACAATGTCGACTTTACCATCATAGCTTCTATCTGTTTAGACATTTGTATCGGTTTTTAACTCGTTGACATCCGTGAGTTTTCAGTATTTACATTTACAATAACATACATTTTAAAACGCAGTGCACAATCGGTGTCTCCTGTTCACATAAAGTCTTAATGACGCAACTACAAGGGCTGTATTTTAAGATTATAATTATATTTTAATCATACCTGGTAATGTTTTCCCGACTGACATCAAATGTGCGACCGCCAACCTCAATGAAATTTTCATTATTCGTGCGATAAACTGATAACGGTGGCTGTGTACCATCATAGACACTGCTTTCGGTTGGAAACGGCAATGAGACGAGGGAAGATCCCATGGCGATGCACAAAATCGATCCCACGTCAGTAACCATGTTGAGCCTGTGTTAGGCCAAGAGAAACGTATACAATCGTCCCGGAGGTTCCTCGATGACTGACGATCCATCTAAGCATCAGCCGGATTCAGTCGAGCGACCGGTTTGTAGGAGTGCGTGACAAACGCTGTTTTCACTCGGGGTCTCTCTATCCTGCGTCTTACGGCATTCCGTCGTTCGTCAGTATAATATGTTAGACGGTATAACATGTCAAGCTGTATACACGCACCATTTGCCCACACTTCCTTCCCGGATTCGAAGGTTTCCTTTCATTTGCGAACAACAAAATGTTTCTAGATATGTTAGTCCACTGACGTCTGTTATTCTGCCCCATTTTGCATAATCTCTTTGTTTTATGTAATCTTCAATAATCAAACGATTTTTCTTCCTCTCGTAATATTAGAATACCTTTAAATGTTGAGGCACACATGCTGCGTTTGCTTCATACCATCGTCTCATAAAATAACATTAAACATGTTATCAAGAAGATACCGACTTTCCAAATACGTACAGCAACGGTGTTTTGTCACCACATTTATTCGTATAGTGATTATGCGGTTCTCTTTATCGAATTATTTTACGCTTCGCGCACTTACTATTCTCTTTTGTGCGTATCTTTTATGGCGTTACGTGGGACCATGTACAGTAGAAGTCCGTCCACTCGCTCAGTGAACACAAGAGATCCTACATAGTAGGTCAGTAAAGTTGCCGTTAGTTAAACGTGTTTCTGTGACGTCATACACTCGGAATCATCGTAATTGTAAGGCGCCGGTCCATTTTTGTTCTTGGCGCTCCTACCGGAACATGGCGTAGTTGCGCGGCATGTAATCGCTGTAATTGGGAGAAGATATTCTCCTATTTATAAACTAGCATTACGGTTCTACCGCCGTGCTCCGTTGCTCAAGTGCATGCTATTGGAGGTCATGAACCGCATTGAACTGAGAAAGAATGATGCACCGTTATTCTGGACTCTTCCTTTCATTGCTCCTGATGTAATTTTAATCGTTACGAATGGAAGAGACATAGTTTTTATCACTAGAAGTTTATTTATTTTACTTTTTCACAAGTTCCCACGTGATAAGGATAAAGTAAATGAACTCTCATTATGTGAACATGGTTTATTACCGTTAGAGCTAAGTACCCATACACTTAGTGTGTGAACATTCAGGCATCATAGAGGTTAAATCGTTCATAATTAGTAGTAGTAGTAGTAGTAGTAGTAGTAGTAGTATTAGTAGTAGTAGTGTTGTAGTAGTAGTAGTAGTAGTAGTAGTGTTGTAGCAGCAGCAGCAATAGCGTATAATCATAATAATAATAATAATAATAATATTAATAATAATAATAATAATAATAATAATAGATGTAATGACTGTTATTACATTAATTACTTTCATAGTCACGTTTTCACGAATTTCCAAAAGACGACGAGCGAAGATACACAGTCAATCTAACGACAATGTCACTTCTTGTGTAAATAAATGATCATAATAAGGAAGACAAATCGGGAAAGTAGATAAAACAAGAATGCGTGGTCGGACATGGGGAAGCTGTCCATCGCACCACCGGAAGGAACAGAGCATCGTCGTTCCCACTATATTTATTTAATGCCAGTGTGTATAATAATTCGGATTTTGACTAGCACCGTATACAAATTGGAAGATGCTTTCGTTCCCTTTCAATGGTCGTTCGCTACGTTGAAGAGAATTAACCCCTTAACGCACGGTTTCTTTGGAATAAACCGGCCAAAAAAAATCCATTTTTTTATGTAAAACACACACTTTAGAACAGTGTCTTGACAAAAAAATAAAAAAACTACAAATTAGTTTGTAAAATTTTTATTTTGGATTTTGATCAACATTGCAAAAAAGAGCCGAATATTGCAATGTTACACGTGCATAGACTTTTTTATCTTTCTTTTCGAATTGCTATTTCCAAAAAAACATATTTTCATCAGTAAAATATATATTGAAAAACGAGCGACTCAGAATTCGAATCTAAATACGCAACTTTGTCGGAAAGCGGCTCAGAAGAAAGTGATAATTATAGTAGTGATTCTGAAGGTAGTTCAGAAGCAATGTCCAACCAAATCCATCTCCTCAAAGGTTTCCATTTGTTACCGCTCCTGATTCCACTTTTCTTTTGGTGGACAATTATGATACACTGCGCTTCTGTTCCATGGAAAAAGGCTATATTTTATTCTTAAATAAATAAGTGTTATAGCTTACAATCTTATGCAAATGATAAATATCAACAAAACGATTTTTTTTCTTAGCGTTCACATTGTTATTTTCAATTCTCGATTTAATTCGAGTGTGAGAAATTACAGCAGCATCAAATACAACGCCGCTCGAATTATTCCGAGTGCGCACAGTTTGGCCTGTTTAGCGCGCTCGAATAAACTCGAGCGTGTACGTTAAGGGGTTAAGGAACGGGAGATGCATCTACTCTCTTGACCGTTTTTTGTTCGTCTTTTGCACGGATAATGCATGAATAAATTATGCAAAAAAACCCATAGATATAACGTCAAGGCAAACGAAGAAGATAACTTTGTTAAACGTAAATTTTCTCTCTCTTCTTCGCTGTCCCTCCGTTCGTCTCCCCTTTATGACATAGTAGTCTGTTTATCTATACATAATGTATTGGTCTGTAATAATTGACTGACATTGTCGTGATACCCGCGAGAGTGGCCGCGTTTTATTCGAAAATGAATGTGTAAGCGCTATGTGCAGTGTACTTCTACTGCATACTGGTGTATGCGTAAGCATTTCTAACACCTTGGTGTAGATCATGCCTCGGGAATCGTTGGAACGAATTATTTACCCTTCGGAGATGAGCTCAAACCATGGCAAGCACGACGAACAAAGTCGCTAAAATTCACAACGACACAGGCTCTACGAATGAAACTCGAAATAAAGGCTTTGTTTCTTTCATCAACAACATTTACTGTCTGTCATTGATTTTATTGTATTGTGAATTATTGAAAAAAATCACTCAATCCCAAATGTAACGGTATTTTTCCGGGGGGGGCATTCCCATCGCCAAAACTTTTTGGTTTGTTTAAGCTTTACGGAAACGGGAAACTTTTCACAGGTATTTCAAATCTTAATCCTTTATGCAATCAGAAATACGATACAGGATATTCTTCTTTGCGTTCAATCTGTTCGCAAGGATAGACTATATAGTGTTAAATATTACTTGAATATTTCAAGTATAACAAGAGGATATTAATTATGTAAGAAGTAGTTGTACGATGAGAGCGTGTATAAGATTGTGTCCTGTAAATTGAATTTCGTTCGAATAGGCTTCTGTGTGTGGAAATGTATATAGGGCATTCCATTCCAAATCGGACACTTTTGTACCTCACCCACTTCAATTTTTTCAAAATTTTATGTTTTAAGACCGACGAAAAACGCGTTCTTGATTTTTTTTTTAGATTTTTTTGACCATCCGTTCCGGAAATATGAATTTTCTTAAAATTTAAGCTCTTTTTTTTCAAATGCTTAAAACTTTGCAAAGAAATTGATAAAGAAAAAATTAAAAAATTAATTTAATAATTATTTAAAAAATAAAAAAAATTGATAAAGAAAAAAAATAGAAGGAGGAGTTTGCCCACGATCGGACAAATTTTAAAAGTTCTTATATCCATCGAAGTATTTTTGAGAATTTTTTCAAAAAAAGCAATCGGGGCGTGTTTTGAGATAAAAAAACATTTTGTGCTTTAAATTAAAAATAAAAAATAAAAAAAAATGTTGATTAAAATCCTATTTTTTTCTTGAAAGAGCATTCTAAAACACAAATTTTGAAAAAAGAACGAACCAATTGGTGCATTTTTCACAAAGTTATGAGTATTTGAAAAAAAAGAGCTCAAATTCTAAGAAAATTCATATTTCCAAAACGGACCGTAAAAACATCTGACAAAATGCATGAACGCATTTTTCATCGACCTTAAAAACATAAAAAATGTTGAAAAAAAAATCGAAAGGGTGAGGTACAAAAGTGTCCGATTTGGCATGGAATGCCTCATATGTATATAATACTATGAACTACGTGCCTTGGCAATGATAACATGTAACAGTTTGCAATTACACTTGTTTTACATGTTCGACATTGTTTTGCTGATAGAGCAAAAAATAAGGCTCATTCTCGTTTATTTGTATCCCTGCGACTTGTATCATTACGTTTTAACAAATGTACTTTCTCATTGTGCTATATGTATAGTTACATTCTACGTAAAGTATGATATCTCAGCGTACATTTTGATTACTCTCATGATTATTTGCTAATAACAGTAAGTGTTTCTGCTATTACCATATTATTTGCTAATTCTTGGTGGCTAAAGCGCGCCGAATTCTCCAAACATTCATTATTGAAAAGGTTTACAATGTCCGTTGCCTAGTGTCTAAAGATCATTATACAGTATGAACGTCTACTATTTACCAAAATTCATATGTGGTTGTTACTCTATTCAGACTTTGTTTAAAATTAAGTATATAACGACGATTTAAGTGGACGACGCAACTCCGGGTGTAAAGTTAATAATCATGGCGTTCTTTGGGGTTATTCAGACATGCTACATTACTCTATTTACTCGTTACAATTAAACGCAACGATAACAATTATCATAATAATAATTTAACAAAGCGGTCTGCAGTTGTTCTCACAAGTTAGACTTTTAATCCTGATTACGTATGAAATCCGATTGTTCATCGTCCCTGTCACACAACACACGTGCACCCTCACGCAGCCACATGCGGGCGCACGCATTTGCAAGTCACACGCGTGCATGCGCGCACGCAATTTTCCAACATACTTTGTTTACATTGTCATTTAATAATCACGTGTATGTGAACTATATTTATTATTATGCTATTAAGTTTGCCAGTATTATGTGACAATTTATTAGATTGCACGGATTTTGGAAGATATTAGAAATTGTTATTATTATGTCCGGATGCGACTATCTTATCGTGGGTGTTTTGACTGTAAATATATTTCTGACTAGTCTGTATGATCAACGAGGCACTACAAGTAACGTTTCCCGACACTTTAGAATAAAATCTTTGCACGATTATTTGGAATAGAACGAAATAATCTAATTTTACTAAAGATTTAATTTGATGTTTTATCGTTACATGTTATACAACACTTCGCTTTAAAGTTGGCACTGATTGTCGAGAATTCTCAGACTTTCGAGTTAATATTAATACAAGTATAGTCGAAGAAGATCTGTTGATCTAAACGATGTTCGCCTTAGCAACTGAGCTACCCATCATTACTTTGTTGACGAAGTTTACAATAGCTGTAGCCGGTTGTTCAGGTTCCAATTCAGCGAATACGTGGCACTGATTGTCTGATTTGTGAGCGGGTTTTCTTGCCACAAATCCGAAACATCGGCTGCAACATAAGAAGTACGTACTGTGAGAAGGCATAGCAGATAGGAGAAGTCGGTTATATTTCTTTTCCGAAAGGGAGCAGAAAAAACCAACCAACGTATTGTGAGAGAGTTGCGCATGTATTGAATGACCCGCATAAGCAGACTGAAAGGCGTATTGCGATGCCCTTCCACATGGCATGATCCACAAAACGGATAGTCGTTACGATAGCATAAAGAATATTTACATAATATAGTTAAATAGTATAGAGAGATAGTTTTTGCAGATAGATACCCGACATGGAAAATACTGTTTATTATCACTTATTTTTCTCTCCTATCATTTGACATAACATCCGATAGAATATTTTTCCTGCTCTTGCACCAACTTGACAACCACCAAGAGTATACATAACTTAGCCCAACAGCGCTTGCGTTGTGGAAGTTATTCAGAAATGATATTATGATTTATAATTTTTTGTCTATTTTATGGTTTAGTTATGTGTATCACATGTTTATAGTTCCTATTCGATAAGCACAAGGGAAGGACCGAGGTTGTAGATAATCGATTTTGTCCAAATGCATAGACCTTTCTTAGTCGAAAATATTGGACAGTTTATTTTGCCGAAAGTGGCAATACTTCCCGATTTTTAAAAAAATCGAGGTCAAAAATCAATATTTCTCGACCGCACTATTTGCAGAAGCGTTTGTAATTGCCTTTTAAAAGATACTTACACATTTATTTTTCAATTAAAGAATGTTTAAAAATATGCATTATGGATAAGCTCTGTAAAATATACTGGGTTTTCAGCGAAGCGGTGTAGCAAAGTTTTGAAACTAGCGTGAAAGGAGAATAACTAGAAATAGTAACCTCACGGTTTAGGACTTAAGTCTTCTACGGTTTTGCGTTTTGTAATTTTTGGTGTAAAATATAAATTTTTCTATACCAAGTGCTGTTACAATAGTTTAATATAATAAAAAATAATTACATTTTATTACATTCCATCAATTTGCCAACGTCTTTATGTCGCTTCATGCGAGAAGTACAGGGAATATCCTGATTCGGAGAAAACGATAGAAAAGAATAGTTTGCAGGAGATGAGGGTGGGGTGCGGAAGAAGAATAATTATTGGGTGTTGGGATCAGAAGAGGAGGGCTTTTTATGCGAAGAGGGGAACAGGAGAGAGATAAGAAGGAAGTTATGAGGAAAATGAGAGACGAGACAAGAGCAGACAAGAGGAAGGAAGGGAAGAGGGAATAAGGGAAGGAAAGTGCAACGATGCTATGATGACCTGTGGTTAAGGTTATAAGGAAGAAAGAGAGATCGAGATATCTGGAGGGTGGAAAGAGGGTGGACGAGAGAAAAGTAGAGCAGCGAGGTTTAGACCAGAGAATGAAATGAAAAAAAGGACAGTATTGGAGGGGAGAGACGGAAAGAAAATGCAGACTATACGGGGAGGAGGTGAAATCATGGAAACCCGTGTGGGGGAGGCGCGAAGGCTAAAGAGGAAGAGAAGAAAAAAGGGAAGCTGGACGGGGAAAATAAGAGAGGTGCTAGGAGGAGGACGGTCAAGAAAAAGAGAGAGAGGGAAGAACGAAGAACGAGAGGGAGAAAGTAATATAAGATAGATTTCAGTAGAATAACATAGGATGCAACAACCCGCAAAGAAATATGAAAATGAAATATATGGGGCATTCCGTGCCAAATCGGCCACGTTTCTACGTCACCCCATTCAATTTTTTTTTAACATTTTATATGTTTTTAAGACCGATGAAATCGTGTACATGATTTTTTTAACCATTCATTCCGAAAATATGAATTTTCTTAAAACTTGGGCTCTGTTTTTCCAAATGCTCATAACTTTGCAAAAAATACACCAATTGGATCGTTCTTTTTTTCAAAATTTGTGGTTTTGGATGTTTTAAAAAAAAAAGTGATTTTAATTTAAATTATTGTCTTCATCGTTTATATTTAATCTAAAGCAAAAAATTTGTTTCGAGATGTGAGTGTGTCCCCTTCGATTGTTTTGAAAAAATTCTCAACAAAAAATTGGATACAAGAATTTTATAAGTGTGTCCAAACGTGGGTAAACGTTTCGTTCTATTTTTTTTGTTAATTCGAATATATGTATCCTGTCAAATCGTATGTTCTGTTTCAATGAAAAATATTTGATAATATTTTCGAATAAAACCATACTCAATCAAAACATCAAAAACATTCTTGTTAATAAAATGTTTTCTGAAATAGCTCCTCTCATTTTTGTGATAATTCTTCATCACGTTAACCGCCGTGTCAGGCATCGGCGACGCGTGTGGCAGTCAGCCTGTTAAATGTGACTGTGGAAAACTACCCTGTAACTCTTCACCCTTTGCGTTTCGCCTATATATTGTTTTACACAAATTGCTTGTATTGAAGTGTTCTATCACCCCTTAAATGTTCACCCTCGATTTCTGATTCACCCTGTATACTAACGTACCTGCACCAATATCTCTCACCAGTAAAGATTACCGGTGTTGGTTTAGTTAATGAAACTTTACACAACCAGCGGTCCGCCCCCGTGACTGCTGAAATCTGTTTCGAGATTTTCCAGCGAAGAAAAAGCTCGGACTTATCGCCTTATTTGCTGTCTTTTCCGAGAGCACAAGTGTACATGTGTGAGTTCTTTTCCGACATTGGCGACAACTCCTTGTCCCTTTCACAGTCACGTCTTGTTTGTAATCAAATTGGTAACGGATTTTGTACAAACTGATGATTTCGATATGTAGCTGCTATAGTATAGTATAGTTTATTCCTCCGGGTCCCTTACGGGTTTCCGGTATGCAGCTACTATATTATATGCAACATATTCAGTAGCAGTAACATATTCTATCATCCTTTATTCGGTTAGTTTAAAAATTTAACATCTAATATACTTAAAAAATAAAAGAGTCCATGAAAGATGATAAAAATCGGGTTCCGAGGATTGAATTGCTTAGTTAATGAATGCGTCGCGAGTTGCTGGAGCATAAACAAGTATGGCTAGAAAGAATAGATAGAAAGTAACATATAAGTAGTGTTAATGGAAGATTGGATAACATACTGTGGACTGAGCGCTCTTCCGTTATCATCTGCGGTAAAATCCCAGGTGTGTTCTTCGGTATCCAGACCGCAGTAACTAATATTATTTGTTGGATAATGGCGGCGAAAGAAAAGCTTTCTCGTATTGTCCGTAAGCGTTATACCCTGAGCAGAAACCTTGAAGTGAACGACAGTCGCAGCGGGAAGTGGTTTTTGCTCGAATGTTGCTGTAATCGCTTTCTTAATAGCCTGGGGTCCAGTAAGCGATTCCGTGTCCACGGTGCACAGGTATAAAACGTTGCATGCTTCAAAGAAATAAAAAAAATGCAGATTATCTACATATACATAATTTATAATGCACTGTTATGAGAGAGCTACAAATGCTTAAGTACACCATATTATAACAAATCGCAATTGCGGACTACATAATATAGTGTATGGAGTGGTATCAAACAAAAGCAACGTTTTAATAAATGTTTGTTATGGTTTATTGAATTTGGCTGCATATTTTAATCCTATGCAAATTATTCATCTATTTTGTTTAACATACGACTACGTACCTGCTCCCTGGGCAAGTAATTGCTGCGTACTGTTAGTACTAGGCGAATCCAGAACACGCGCCGCAGCTTCCGGTTCAGGCAGTAGTAGCTGGCAAGGTAGAGCCATTGCCATTAAACTATGTTGATACACTAGTGCCGATAGAGAACTGAACACCGGTTCATTAGCGCACCCTTTCAAACGGACGCCTCTGGATGTTGGTTCTATTAAGAAATGTCTGACGAGTTCACTGGATGGATCCCGTGGACTGCTCGGTGCACCCGGAGGAGGCGTTGCAACTTTCAAGGCTAAGCCAAAGGCTCCGGGGAAAGAATTACTGTCCCGCACAACAAATGTACCTGGTGTAGCCTCTTTCAACATTGAAATTGCTAAAACATATGTGACACTCTTGAACATAAAAATGTGTGAAAATTGTCCAATTTCGCGATAAATTATTCATTGACTGTTTATACAAATATATCCAGAACAATACAGTTTAGTCATTACGTTGAGTAATGGAATGTAATTGTTAAAGTCTTATTCCAGCATGGTTATTACACGTGCAAATTTTTGCACATTTGCAATTTTATGAACTAAAGAGAGAGGAAAAATGTGTACAAACCTTGTTCGCGAGAAATATTTGGTTTATACCAGATCTTGCTGGTGTCCCGTACGAATTTTACATTAATATCTGCCACTTCCTGCGGTTCTGGATTTGAGTGAATGCTTGAACGTCTTGAACCGTAGTATTGCACTACAGGAGACGATTGTCCGCCACTGTTGATGGACGTATACGAAGCAGCATTCTATAAATGTTCAACAGAACATTACAAATTTCCATTAAATGTTCATCGGAGAGAGGGGGAACTCGGTGATCGACTATATAATAGGAAATAGGGACACGAGGGAGGGGATCTGGGAGGTCAGGATAGGAGAGGAAGTGGACTCAGATCACTTATCGCTAATGGTGGTGGTGAGGGGAGGAAGGGTGGAGAGGGGAGGGAGGGAGGGTGGAAGAAAAGGAGGGGGTGGGGGGGGATTTGAGAGGAGGGGGTACAGGTGGAATGGGGGAGGCTGGAGGAAAGGGTGAAGGGGGTGCTGCGAGAGATGGAGGAGGGTGGGAAAAATAAGGGAGTTGGGGGGTGGTGGGATGAGGAGTGTGGGGAGGGCAAGAGAAGGCTGAGAAGGGAGTTAAAGAGCTGGAAGAGGGAGGGCGGGGAGGGGGGGGGGAGGTACAGGAGGTGTAGAAAGGAATTTAGGGAGTTATGTGAGGGAAAAAAGAAGAGAGAAAGGGAAAGATGGGAGAAAATGGTGGATGAGGTGAGGACAGAGGGGCAGGCGTGAAAGGTGATAAACGTGGGAAGGAGGAGAAGAGGGGGAGTGGATTGAAATGAGAGAATGGGAGGAGTATTTTAAGGGGTTGTTGGGAGGGGTGGTGTGTGGTGGAGAGTGAGGCTGGGGGGAGGTGGGGAGAGGATAAGGGATGAGGAGCAGGAGATAGGGAAGGAGGAGTTTGACAGGGTGGTAAAGGGCCTAAGGGACGGAAAGGCGTTGGGAGGGGACTTGATAAGGAATGAGGTATGGAAATATGGGGGGGAGGAAGTAAGGGAATGGTTGAGAGAGATTTGTAATAGAGTGTGGAGAGGGGAGGGGTGTCCAGAGGGCTGGAGGGAGGAGGTGATAGTGCCCATAAGGAAAAAGGGACAGGGAAGAGTGGTGAGCGAATACAGGAGGGTGGCGCTGACGCAGACCGCGTACAAGGTGTACCTGCCACCGAGTCAGGTGGGGTTCAGGAAGGGGAGAGGGTGTGTTGACCAGGTGTTAATTCTGAATTACCTGGTCAACAGGCAGATAAGGAGGAGGGGCAACAAGCTAGTGGTGCTCTTCCTGGACCTTAAGGCGGCCTTCGACTCGGTGGACAGGGAGGTGCTGGTGAGGAGCATGAGGGAGAGGGGGTGAGGGAGGGACTCGTAGTAAGGTGTAGGGAGCTGCTGGAGGAAACGAGGTGCAGGGTGAGGGTGGGGGGGGGGGGGGTGCTGGATCAGACGTGTTTCAGGGAGATTAGGAATAGAACGGGACGGAGAGAGGGAGAGAGGGGGTGGGAGGGAAAGTTTTCTGCGAGAAAAGAGGATGGGAGCTGGGGAGGGGGGCGCGGGAGATAAGAGGGAAGGAGATCGTAGGATGGGAAAAACCGGAGCAGGAGAGGGACAGATGGGAAAGGATAGGAAGGTCGCAGTGGAATCAGGAGTATGGAGGGTGCAAATCCAGAGGAGTTCCTGAATATTTGAAGAAGGGCTGGGGGGAGGTAAGGTGGAAGAGGGTGGTGAGGTTTAGGTTGGGGAGTCGGCTGAGGGGGGGGGGGGCATGCGAGCGGGGGAGAGAGCGTGCGAGCGCGGGGGCGAGCGTGCGAGCGGCGGAGAGAGTGGGCGAGCGGACGTAGGTTTTAAGTAGGTTTAAGTAGGTGTAAGTAGGAGAAGAGATTGTATTAGAGATTAAATAGGATAAGGATGAATGTATGGGGAAGTTGAAGGGGCCTTGTAACCCGTATGGGAATCAAATAAAGAATTATATAATTTTCCATTAAATGAATAGAGCGTAAGTTTGTGAATGTGCACTATCTGCATATTAATATTTGTGTTCAGAAATATTAAACACAATTCCAGTTCATAGTTATAGCGTAAATGTTATGTTAACAAATACACTCATCGTGTGTACACTGCAACAAATAAATTGTTTCTTACCTTAGGACTTTGGGTAAATTCAATATTTGTGGAAGTTCCTGGACTGTGTGCAACACCCTGGGATATAGTTGATTCACTCATTGGTGATCCTGGTCGGTCCTTGCTGCAAATATCAAAAACACATAGTATGATGGTGGTGTAATTAAACAACCTTTTTTTTTTTTTTTTTTAACGATGTGGAATCTTTAACAAGACACCCGCAAACGGGGAGAGGGTACGGGTAGTGTCAAGTTTCACCGACTAAACCACACCGGTACTCTTCTAATGGGTAGTGGAGAATGTTATGGTTTTGAGATTACATGCGCCCTATCAAACTCCACTCGCGGCGCGAGCAAGGGGAAGTTAATATTTAGTAATTTTGTAACATACTAGCCCGAAGGCTGTTGTATGTGGGCCGAGAAATGAATTAAATACTTAGTTATTCGCGCCCCCACATCGCCAATGAATACGAATAAGTGCATGCATTTAGTAAAGAGAAGTTAGAGAAATGATAGCTAATTAAAAGGGCTGAAAAGAGATAGATGTATCCGACATATAGATGGAAAAGTACAACTTTGCACACCACAGGGCATGCCTCTGAGCCGGTCGCTCTGTGACGGCCAGGAAACTACCCCTCATGTGCTCGGTCATAGAGAAGAAGGGAAAGAATAGACAAATGATTTATATTAGAAGAAGGAATAAAGTGATATTGAAATATTCCTCCATATTTCCTATGAAATAGGAAATACAGTGAAATGCCATAATTGGAATACGCTGGATATACAAAGCGGTTTAAATTTTACATTCAGTTGGCGATGCATCGCCCACTGCCTTCCTCGTAGGAGAGAGAGACATCAATAAGCAAGTTTGTAATTAAACAACCCATTATATTTCGTACAAGGCGGTTGTCCATTGAACGTGGCCGTGCAAAACGATAATAACTTTCAAACAACCTAACGTCAAGGGTACTTAAACTCAGTCGTGTACATATCAGTAATTATTACATTACAAATATGAACAGCGGTATTTCTAAAATAGAACAAGTTGAAGACAATGTCACAAAATAGAGGAATCAAATACGAACAATAGCGATGTTTTGATTTATCCCTTCGCGTGCTGCCTAGAAACAAGACGTGCGCTCGAACAAAACTACGCGTTTTAGCATAGATACCAACATATTAGCGTTACTCTGAGCTCAATTATTAAGGCGAGGAAGAATATTTGAGCTCTTGTTAGACTGCTAGGCGCAAATTATATAAAGGCTGATGAACATGCATGTCTGACATGATATATTTCACACTGTCCTATCCATCCGTCACGAGATCTTTTGCAACTTTATCGGCATTGAATTCCGACGACGAAGGTAGAAACTGATCTTATTATCAAAGTGAACGTCACACTCAAGGTAGTTGCACATTGATATGTACGGCAGGAAGGGAAGTGGAGTCTGAGGACACAGGTTTATTAACGCGGTTATAAATAACATTCTTCGCGAGTCGATACACGCCTTCGTTGCAGTATTTGTACGGTGAAAGAGTTGGCAGTTGTTCGTGTTTGTATGTTACCTATAGTCGAACGATGCCGATTGGTTAGAGAGCGGCTATCGTTTGTTATGCGTTTTTTGAACCGGCCCGCTTATCGGGAAACTCAAGTGTCTAAAACCACGAATATTTTTCCGTTATCACTAATGTCCTTGCATACGCTTGGTTCTACAATTACTCTTCTGAATGAACTTTTGTTTACAGTTCTCGACTTGTGATTACTTTTTTTCACTATGTTAATACGTAATTGGTCTCTACCGATAAAAGAAAGTAGTATCAACGGTCACGGAAAACAGGTCTGGAAGCATTTTTGCAGTTTTTCATTTCATTTTCAAGAATGGAATTCTGTTAAGCATATTAGTTTAAACGTATACAGTATATATGGGCTAAAGACGGTACTGTTGTGATTACATAGCAAAATTTGAATAATATAACATGTTGTCCTCATGGCAGGCGATGTTCGATGCAGTACAAAGCAAAACTTACCGCTGTGTTGTCGGACTCTTGGGAGGTAGTCCTGTTTCTTTCAACGCGAGTTCTCTTCTTCCTTCGATGTAAATCGTTCGTTCGATCCCGTAGCTTACAATGTCATTATTATTATTCCCTCCGGCTTCTATGATGCTGCTCACACTATCGTCGTCGTCGTCGTCGTTATCATCATTGTTGTTATTATTGTTATTGTTAACATAGTTATTGTTGGACGTTACATAGCAGCGATCCGTGGCAAACGTCACTGTTGGTGATGCGTTATTCACGTACGGCGTTCGCGGGTGTACCGGAAATGCCGGAGTCTGAGGTCTTGATGAAACTCCGATTGTAACACTTCCAGGGCTGATGCTCCTTTCCGTCCACAATGACGCCGTGTCACAATGGGGCTGTGAAATGGTCAATGTTGCAATATAGCTCTGCAGTAAACACTCTACATATGGCCTTATACAGTGACACCCAAAAATATTCGGACACTACGCTGCGCCTGACTTTATGACTCTATATTTTGTTTGTATATCAAACAATATTCACGATGCCAAAAACCCAGAATTTATTTTAACAACTTACATATATTGTATAATAAACAATGCGGAAGCAAAAGATACCTCGTTTTCAGGCCACAAAAATATTCGGTCACGTATTACATTTTTCTGCTTCTTCACTTCTGGTGCCCGATGTTTGAAGAATGCGAAAACGTATGTTTGCAAACATTGCCTAGGTGGGTGTTAGGTATCCGCCTTTTGTGTTATCCGCAGTAGTACACGAGAATTCGGTTAAAATGGGTCGCAAAGGTAGAAATACATCGTTTAACGTGCGGCAGCTTGTGATTTTCCACTGGGAAAAAGGAAAATCATACCGGCAAATAACTGAAATGCTTAATATAAGTAAGAGTACTGTCGCGGACATTGTTCCACGTTTTAATACCGAGGATCGGATTAAGTCAATCCCTCAAACGGGACGGCCAAAACTGTTAACGGTGAGAGACGAAAGACAAATTGTGCGGAAAATACAAAATAATCCACACAATAGTGCCCCAAAAATAGCGAGCGAGGTGTTGGAGGAAATAGGGAAACAAGTGTCTTCTGAAACCATTCGACAAACATTAGAAGAAGCTGGCTACAATGGTAGAGCAGCTAGAAAGAAACCGTACATTAATGTAATAAACAGGAAAAAGCGATACGGTTTCGCAAAATAGTGGATTTCCAAGGATGAATCATGGTAGAAGAACGTGATATTTGCTGACGAAAGCAAATTTATTTTGCATAATTCGGATGGCACGACCATGGTGTGGCAAAAAGTTAATAAAGAGTTTCAGTTTAAAAATACAAAAGGTACAGTGAAACACGGAGGAGGTAGCGTAATGGTTTGGGCTGTATTTCAGCATATGGAGTGGGTAATTTAGTTTTTATTGACAGTATTATGGACAAAAATGTTTATTTAAACATTCTCAAGAACAATTTAACTCAAAGTGCGGAAAAAATGGGTCTTACAAGGAAATTTAAATTTTATCAGGACAACTATCCGAAGCATAAGCACGAATTGTCCAAGAATTCTTACTGTACAAAACGGCTATGCAACAAAATATTGAATTTATTTTGTAACCCTGTGATTAGTTAAATAACTGACGGAAAAGAGCAGTGTCCGAATATTTTTGTGGCCTGAAAACGAGGTATCTTTTGCTTCGGCATTGTTTATTATACAATATATGTAAATTGTTTAAATAAATTCTGGGTTTATGCCATCAAGAATAAATGAGTTATCGTTAAAAAATGTCATGAGGTCGATTATTTGATATACAACAAAAATATAGAGTCATAAAGTCAGGCGCAGCGTAGTGTCCGAATATTTTTGGGAGTCACTGTATATGTCGTCGAGAAGTGATAATAATAACAATTCACGAGACAGATATTAATCATTGTTTCATCATAATATGAACATGGAAAATATATAAAGACGTGTGTATCCACGCACATAGTATGTTCCGAATTACAAACGGACATACGGGGTATATGGCGAAACAGAAGTTGTGATATTAAGTGCTAATGAATGAATTACTCGACCAGAACTATGGCGCACAAGAGCAATCCTACTGCCACAAAGTTTCAACGCACTACAAGCCAAGCACTATGTTACAATGTGAAACGGTGAAGGAAGATACAAATGTTGTGAGGCATACAAAATAGGAAGAGAAAATTCGCTGGAACTAAATACGGGTACATGGAAACCAGAATTGTTCTACGATGTGTGTAAGTTTGTGAAGTGCAGATGGGAATTGCGTGGACAAACCTGGGTACAGCTCTGCCATGCTTTTGGCGACTGATTAGAGGATTGTTTAGTAATGTGTGTGCCCGGAGTGTAAGTTGTCGTGTTAGCCGATGCTGCACTGGAGGAGATGGTAGTGCGGTAATTGACGACATCTGTTTCGTTAGTGCCAGATGATGACAACGGACGAACTGGCGAGATCTTCGCAAGAGATTGAATGAGGCTCACAAGAAGATCCGATTGTTTCTGATCAGTAGTGGACTGTTTGTCAACGACCGCCAATAAACCCGCAGCATTTACTTCGTCCGTCAGTTTCTCTCTTTCGCTGGTCATATGCGTCGCGAATGTCGAGCAGTTCCGATAAGGCACGGCGTGGTTTCTGCATTCTGCTCGCGAATTGCGGCATATAGTAGCCTCATCCTCAAAGAATCTGTGCTTCGTCTGCTCTGAGATGGGACCGTTGGCAACATTACTAATTAACAGCTGTTGACGTTCGCGTAGTAACGCTTCAGTACGTGCGAAACTGTCATTACGCGATACGGGCTGCGGTGGCTGTCTCAACGGGTTGCTAGACAAGTTCTCCGGTTGAGGCTGTCCTAATTCTTGCTGCATCGCTACTCCTACGTGCGATGTGGCCGCTAATACAGCATGAGGGGATGCTGGAGGGCTCTGTAAAGCAAGCCAAGCGCTACATGCCAGGAGATTGTGTAATCTTTAACACTTCATTGCGATGCACATCGCATCGAGCGAGAGTTTGGCAATTAAGTATGTCAATGTGTTTATTGACTGCCAATCTTTAATCACTAAATCGGCAACGTATCTTGTGATGAGCGAAAGTGTTAACGAGTAAATCTTGTAATGGGAAAATTAAATGAGAAGAGAGCTTTTTTATACAATGCGAATCGAATCGAAATGGTAGATGGTTGCCGATACCGGTTGGTATTTACGCTAATGGAACATGGGTTGCCATCGCGTTTCTCAGGGCAAAAGCATTACATGCTACAGTCACGCTATAGTCACCCTACAGCCGTACGCGTTTCAACCATACACATTATAGTCATTTCAAACTTCGGTATCTTCACAAACTGTCTCAATGGTATTTCTTATACAGGGTGAACCAGAATTCGAGGGAAAAAAATTGAGGGGTGGTAGAACACATGAATACAAGCACTTTTTGTCAAATAATATATGCGTCGCAACTCAACGGATAAAAAGTTACAGGGCATTTTTGCACCGTCACATTTAACGCGTTGACTGACCTGGCGGCGAACGTGTTAAAGAATTATCACAAGAATGAGAGCAGATATTTCACAAAACACTTTATTAACACTAATATTATTGACTTATATGCCCAAAAATAAAAAGTTTAAGGGTAACACGCTAACTGCTATGCGAATTTATAAGGAAACAACCGTGCGTCAGCCACGCGCGCTGCTCAGAACTGCGTTAGTTTTGTGGAATAGCAATGCCAAGCGTACTTCTAAGATTAAAACTTACTCAATGCAGTTTTACACTATTTATCATTTGTATAAGTCTTTAATAAATGTCTTGAATGACGACACACAATGGTCCTGATACTTTTACACATCTGCATTGAGTAAGTTTTTATCTTAGAAGTACGCTTAGCATTGCTATCTCACAAAACCAGCGCAGTTCTGAGCGGCGCGCGTGGTTGACGGTTGTTTCCTCATAAATTCGCGTAGCAGTTAGCGTGTTATCCTTAAACTTTTTGTTTTTGAGTACTTATAAAAATCAATAATATTAGTGTTAATAAAGTGTTTTGTGAAACATCTGCTCTCATTCTTGTGATAATTCTTTAGCACGTTCGCCGCACGGTCAGTCAGCGCGTTAAATGTGATGGTGCAAAAATGCCCTATAACTTTTTATCCGTTGAGTTGCGACCCATATGTAATTTGACAAAAAGTGCTGGTATTCATGTGTTCTACCACCCCTCAATTTTTTTCCCTCCAATTCTGGCTCACCCTGTATATATGATCATATTCAGCGGGCTTCTGAGCAAACTAACCATGAAAACCAAAACTTTATGTCGAAACTTACCTGGCTGTCACAGTACTTTCGATACTCGTATGATTTCTTTCCGGGGCCGAAGGGTCGTTCATTCACACTTTCGGCACGTGGTCGCCCTGACGTGCCGCCTCCAATGTTACCGTTATATTTACGACTACTAGATCGTTGAGGAAGCAGTGGACTGGCAGGGGCGGATGTATACGAAGCTCCACGCAATGGAATCTGTCATTTGCGTCGGACAATACATCGGTTTATTTAATGGTATTACTAAATGGTTTACTTAATAGCTAAACGCTGCAAATTGCTATCGACTACCATTCTCTGACACATACAACACCTACTTTGCATTCTGCATTTAAATTTCATTGCATGAAGAAAACTTTATCAATTTTTGCACAAATTGTCTAAGCGTGTTACGTGAGTCGCGTAACAATTAGGGTAACGCTGGAATATAAATTAATTCACACAAACTATACGGATTCTTTACGACGTCAAACAACTGACCAATCATAGATGGGGCAGTCCATGCCAAGTCGGCCACTTTTGTACGTCACCCCTTTCGAATTTTTTTTTAACATTTTATATGTTTTTAACCCGCGAGAACTCGCGCCATGAGTTGTTGTGCCGCGCCGAGAAAAAATCTAAGATATCTCAATAAATAGAAAAGATTGAAGACTGGCGTTCCGGCTGGCTAAGTTTTACAATCTCCACTATCATTTTAACCTATTATTAACGCAATTATTTATTTATTATAATCTAGGGACGACATTTCTCCAGTTACTACCGTGAACGATGATGATCGTGAACCCACGTACAGTCTGCTTCCTCCACCATACTCATTTCTCCTGCCATGCTTTATGCGCGTATATGTGTTCAAATACATGTGCGCGCGTATTTAGTTTTATAAAGAAGCAGCGTCAAGAGTAGGAGAAGAAGCGAGAAGAGTGGGGGGAGCAGCAGAATCGGCGGGGTACCGCGTATACGCATTTTCATGCTTTGCAGGCTCTTTGCAAAACCCTTTGCAAAAACTTATATTTAAATAATTAATTTCTCATATGTGCTCGGTCACGTTGTGTCTAATGGTACTAAATTTGTATGTAGTAAGAGAATATGCTACATAAACGAAGCAAATGCTGCTGAAAAGTACATTAAAGTAGGTGCGGCACAAAGTACCGCACGCGAATTCTCGCGTGACGGTTCGAGGCGTGAGTTCGTGCGGGTTAAGACCGATGAAAAACGCATTCATCAATTTTTTCAGATTTTTTTGACCATACGTTTCGGAAATATGAATTTTCTTCAAATTTGCGCTCTTTTTTTTCAAATGCACATAACTTTGCAAAAAAGCACCAAATGTTTTTTATCTTAAAACACGACCCGATCGATTTCTTTTTAAAATTCGCAAAGAAAATTTGATGGATATGTTACAGAGAGACTTTCAGACTTCACCTTTTTTCTATAACCTTTCACCCTAGCCATGCCTTCACCTGGACACATGGGAAACACTCTTTTCCTAGAACCCTTAACAATCGTTACTAAGCGCGAGCACGTTGTCAAGGACCTAATTTATGGCGACGACAAACAGACGCGCAAACTGTTTAGTCTCAACTATCCCGATAAACGCGAGGTGACAGCTCGCCAACCGACACCTCAATTCCGGGAAATAGAGCGAAAAATTCCGACCAACCAATTAACACCCAGGACCCACTCACAAGGGCCCAAGGGTAACGCCCCGCGAGGCCCCTGGGTCTGGGGGTGCGGAGTTACCGTTTTTTCCGCTCGCTCAATTTCCCGTCACTCCGTTTTTAGCAGCGTTCGATTAACTTCCAAAATCCCTTTTGCTCTTCTCGACCGAGATCTCTATTTTTACTCATTTTAAACTCCTCAGAGATATTTGTGAATTCACTCCAGTACAACATACCATCAGTTCAAACACATACATATACATATTTAAACGCTTACACATCATTACTCGAATCTCCTTCCCTTGCTTATGCTTGTGTATTACCTGACCGAGGTCCACTCCAGCCATTGCGATCAGCAGTAGTCTTTGAACGCCTACACCTTTCCCACTACAGATTGGTAAGTACCTGAATTACGCATTCCCAGCACAAGTATTAATCGGGTGAAAACCCTCTTGCTTTCCCTCCATTTCAACCCCCTTTTATTTTCCCTTAGCTTCCACCTCCTCCTTTCTCACAAATTACCTAACGTCTGATCCCTGTAAAGTCATGGAATCGCGATTGACTAAAACAGATGTTCGTACGACGCCCGATCGAGGTCGGAATCGTACACATTGTTGCCGCGGTCTGCCTTCCTTGCTCACAAGGGGAGGACCAGGGTTGTGGGTCACCGATTTTGTTCAAATTTTACACAGACCTTCTTTAGCCAAAAATATTGGACACGTGTTTTCCCAAAAGTAGCAACACTCCCCCCCGCTTTGAAAAAACCGAAGTCAAAAATAAAAACTTTTCGATCGGGCTGAAATTTTGCAGGCGCGTTTAAAATTGCCTCCTAAAAGATACTTACACTTTTATTTTGCAAATAAACAATGCTTAAAAATATGCATTATCGATAAGTTCCATAAAAGTTACTTGATTTTCATCAAAGCGGCGCAGTAGAGTGAGTATGGTACTAGCGTGGTAACTCAAGGTCTAGGGTTCAAGTCTCCTTACGGTTTTGCGTTTTGTATTTTTTTTTCTAATGCGAATTTTTCTTTTCCAAGCCGGTTTCAATACTTTAATAATATTTAAAAGCACCTACATTTTATTACATTCCATCATTTTGTCGACGTTTTTATGTCGATTTCTCTAAAAGCATATTACATATAGGATTATCCAGATTTGAAGAAAACGATAGAAAGGACCAATAACCCAAACCTGATTAATTTATTGATGTAATGAAATAACAGTCCCGTGGATGGAAGCGGTATATCTAGGAATCATTCCGAATGAGAATAGATTATCTGTACTTCTTGCTAAAAACTGTCACTCACGACGTACCTCATGGTGTTGGTCGTGGTTTATATGGATTGCGAGTTCGGTTTGATGAAGGTGACTAACTACAACATGAAAGCGATATAGTTAGTGATGCAAATCAAGAAAATTTATTGTTAGAACAAGTATACGAGTCAACTCCTGTCTCAAGTATTGAATCTTACTCTACGTCTCCACCGTCCAAGAAGGGAGAAATTCAACAAGCCACGTTGACAGATAAAGAAAAACCTGTAACGCTTACAAGACTTTATCCAACGTGGATTTTGAAAACGTTGCAGGTAAAGAAAGGGTTTCACATAAAAAGAAACACCGAATTTATAGAGGAGAGGAAGAAATACTCACGGGTAGGACAAATTGTGATAAATATGCTAACATCGAACAGTGGACTCGCAATCGTTTGATTGAAGAAAGAGATATTTGTTCTTTTATGTCAACTTGTGTAAAGTATTTCTGTGTTTGTGAGAACCAAATGGATGTTTTAATCCCAGGATCACATATCAAAAATGCCTGCTCAACGGAAAAAAATTCATCTAATGTGTACAAAGTCAGGCAAATTGATGAAAGTAAAGCACGCTGACTATTTAAAACATATTTTGAAACCATATGTGAAGAAGAATAAAGGTTTGATTCGTGATTCGTGGACTGGCCAAGTAGGTCCGAGCGCAAATAATGAGAAAATATTGAATGCCAATAATGATAGTTTGTGCACTTTGCAAGTTATTCCGCCTCTCTGCACACCGATATGTCAGCTTTGCGATGTATATTTTTACGGTCAAGTCAAATTATTTATTTAAACGTATACAAAATTCAACAATATTACTAAAAGAACAACAGGATTTAAGCAGTAGCAAAGACGCCATTAAAATGCATGGTACGTGCAAAAATTCACAGACAGCCGCAATTTTTTTTAAACATAAGCTAGGTTTGGTTTTCTGAAGATATCATGCAAACTGTGTGTACGTGGAAAATAAAGTAATTTATAAAATGGTTATAGTGCCGACAAAATTTTTGTTTAACATGCTCTTGCGATAAATATCATCCAAATAGTTGTACATTATATTAATCTCCATTAATGTAATATATATATTATTGATAAATTTTGAAATTACAGTCAAAATTAACTGTTATAAAAAATAGACAAATAAAACGCAAAACCGCATCAAGATTCGAACCCCGGACCGTCAGCTACTACGCTACTGCCATACTTACTCTGCTATGCTGCTTCAATGAAAACGGTGTAAATTTTATGGAATTTATCCATAATGCATATTTTTAAACATTGTTTATTTGCAAAATAAATGTATAAGTATCTTTTAGGAGGCAATTTTAAACGTGCCTGCAAAATTTCAGCCGGATCGAAATATTTGGATTTTTAACCTCGGTTTTTTCAAAAATGGGGGAGTGTTGCCACTTTTGGCAAAACACCTGTCCAATATTTTTGGCCAAAGAAGATCTGTGCAAAATTTGAACAAAATCGGTGACCCACAACCCTGGTCCCCCCCTTGTCAGATTGGTCAAAGAGAGCCCTTCCATTCTTTAATTCAGGAATGCGACGTAACAGATATAAAAACTTTTAAAATTTGTCCGTTCGTGGGAAAACTCTTTATTCTTTTTTTTTCTTTATTTGAAAATATCTATTCTATAAAATCGTATGTTCCGTTTCAAAGAAAAATGTTTATTTTTCGAGATGTACTTATACCCCTTCCGATTTTTTGACAAAATTCTCAAACATTTAGAGAAAGTTTTAAAAGTTCTTATATCTATCAAAGTTTCTCTGAGAATTAAAAAACAATCGCAGGGGGCGTGTGAGAAAAAAAAACATTTTTGTTTTAAATTAAAAATAAACAATGAAAACAATAATTTTGCTTAAAATCATATTTTTTTCTTGAAAGAGCATTCAAAAACATAAATTAGGGAAAAAAACGATCATTTAGTGCATTTTTCGCAAAGTTATGATCATTTGAAAAAGAGCCCAAATTTTAAGAAAATTCATATTTCCGAAATGGATGGTCAAAAAAATCTGAAAAAATGCATGAAAGCGTTTTTCATCTGTCTTAAAAACATCAAATATTGAACAAAATTGAAGGGGATGACATACAAAAGTGTCCGATTTAACATGGAATGCCCCATATGTAATAAATAAATATGTTTGCTCTGCTATAAGTAATTCTTCGACCATGCGTGCTTGAACGTTCTCCTCACCTGTCCAGTCATCGGATTCATAGTTCCGGTGTTCTTATCATCATCAAGGACAGCCGAATCACTGACATATCCATCGTGCCTTAATCTTCCCTTCTGCAGGGTTCTTAGCTCACCAATGACGCGATTCCCAGTTTCCTGACGCCAGAGATTCGCTGGATTCTTTTCGTCCCTTCTGGCAGCAAGTTTCAGTTGCTGTTGCCTCAGCCAGGACAATCTACACATGCGGAACAGATCATCTTTCTACATTAACTGCAGGCTAAGAACTGACTGATATGGTATTATATCCACAGGGTGAATCCAGATTTGAGGGAGAAAATTTAGGGGTTGATAAAACACATATACACTGCCTATTTCAGAAATATTAAATCATCGGTCACGAAATCGCGCTGTCTTGATAGTGGAAACTGACATTCTTACAGAACCGATGCTACTAATTGTAAGATTGATATTCCCGGTGTCCCCGGCGTTGACCAAATGTTCCCAAACCGATAACGCACACATGAGCAATATAAAAGATTCTTCAGTCGTGTCTGAGACACCGTGGTGACAAGTCAGTTGTTCACGAGTTCCGCTTACAAGTGTGTTTACAAGGTTACCACTCGTGAAGTGTGAAAACAGTGTGTGTACGTACTGTGAGGATACGTGAACGTAGCAGAAAACTATATAAAAATGGTCTCTGAGTACAGGGATCATGCATTACCTACAACCGAACCAAACTATACCCCAACCGGATACCAATCAAATGAAACACCCACCCGACGTCTTTACTCACAAGGGGAGGACCAGAAGTGTGGGTCACTGATTCTGATAAAATTTGGCACAGACCTTCTTTAGCCGAAAATCTTGGACACGTGTTTTGCCAAAAGTGGCACTTCTCCCCCATTTTTGAAAAAAAAATGGGGTCAAAAATCAAAATTTTTCGACCGATCTGAAATTTTAGATACACGTTTAGAATTGAAAAATACACAATACGTACTATTTTATTTTGCAAAATATGAATGTTTACAAAATACTATACATGTTTAAGTACCCTGCAGTTTACATGGTTTGCATCGAACCGTGCTGGCCGAGTTAGTAAAGCGTCTGACTACAAGTCTCACGGTGGAGAGTTCAAATCCTAGTGGTTTTGCCGATTTGTACGTATATTTTTTTTTTGCTTTTTTTTTACATGTATTTTTGTCATTTTTTACTTGCATGCATAAAATTATAATTATATTACATTTATTTAATAATATTAATGTTATATTCACTACTGGGTTAGGTTGGAAGTATGCGTAAATTCCAAGTTTGGTAAGAACAAATGTAGGGAAAAACCCGTAATCTCCTCATCCGTTGGGATAATATAAACTGGGATACTTCTCGGAATTGCAGTAATTTCTCGTACCTTGCGCAAGCTGTTCATTGACTACTACTTCTAGTAAAAGTGTCGATATAAAACTCTTCTCCCGTGCAGTTACCAGAAGGAATTTTGTGACGAAAAAAAATTGAGTGTTGACAAAATTTTATTCCGTTGTGTCAAAAATGGATCAGCCTTCTACTAGCAGTGCTGTCAGTGATGATCTTGAAATTGTCATCAATAGTGCGTTCGCAACGATGCAGGAATTAACGGATGCTGTGCATTACTTTGCGGAAATTCTTCGCAAAGAAAATATTGTTAATGATACAGTCAGCCCGATAATTTCTGTTCGTGCATAATTGATAGCGAGTGAGATCGACAGTCATTTTGTGGACCTTGACAGCGAATTTTGGTTTGTTGAAACTGACGAGTTACAACAGGAAGGCGATGCCGTGAGTGATTTGGCTGAACAAATTGCCGACGAATTGAATACCTCGTCGAGTCCTGATTCGTACTCATCATTAACATTACCACCCGCTAAAAAGGGAAAACACAGCACGCCTTGTTGACAGAAAAAATTAAAACGGTATCGCTTGCAAGGCTTCACTCCGGATGGGGCTTGAAAACATTACAGAAGAAAGGAGGATTCCACCTTAAAAGAAAGGACCAAATTTCCCGGTGGGAAATAGAAATTGCTACTGGTGGGACAAATCGGGATAAGTATGCCCATATTGAACAGTGGACATATGACTGATTTGTTGAAGCACGGGAATCTCGGGCGTTTGTGTCAACAAGGATGCTCCAAGAATGGGCAATGTCTGCAGCAATGCAGTATATTGATACTTGATATAAGATATTATAAAAATTCATTCATTGGTGCATAACCAATTATGTGCCCCTATTTTCGATGATATGATCAGATACGCGTGGTTTGCTTCAAAATTAACACCGACACGAAATGTTTTTCTCAACGTCCGGCAAGTATGCTTTTCAGATGAAGTACCAAGGACTCTCTGCATTTGTAAATTGCTTTTATTAAATGTGCATGGTGTCGGCAAAATTTATGTTTTTTATGTTTTTATGATAATTATCACCCTGACAATTGTGATACGTTTTTATTTTTTTAATCGTGGATTGTAGTTTTTAATGTGGAATTTACGCATACTTCCAACCTAACCCAGTAGCGAATATAACATTAATATTATTAAATAAATGAAATATAATTATAATTTTATGCATGCAAGTAAAAAACGACAAAAATACATATAAAAAAAGAAAAAAAAATATAGGTGCAAAACGGCAAAACCACTAGGATTCGAACTCTCCACCATGAGACTTGTAGTCAGACGCTTTACTAACTCGACTAGCACGGTTCGATGCAAACCATGTAAACTGCAGGATACTTAAACATGTATGTCATTTTGTAAACATTCATATTTTACAAAATAAAATAGAACGTATTGTGTATTTTCCAATTCTAAATGTGTATCTAAAATTTCAGGTCGATCGAAAAATTTTGATTTTTGACCTCATTTTTTTCAAAAATGGGGGAGAAGTGCCACTTTTGGCAGAACACGTGTTCAGTATTTTCGACTAAAGAAGGTCTGTGCCAAATTTCATCAAAATCGGTGACCCACACTTCTGGTCCTCCCCTTGTAAGTGAATTCCGTATAACGTTGAAATTATATACAATCACTATCTGAAGGTTCATTTTTGACGATATCGTAAAAATTACATTGAATAAATTTAGTTTAAAATAATATGGTGTGAAATAACTGATAAACTCATTTTTCTTTTAAATCTTGACTTACAATTAGACCACTTTCATAATTATGGGCACAAATGACCCACCTGTGTATATCTATGAAAATTAGACTTACACCACTTTCATAATCACTGGCTACGCAATTTCTTTTATCGGCCAATTTTAAATTGAACAAAGCATTAGCGTTTTTTAAGATATTAAATACTAACTCGTTATAAATAAAAAGGTTACATTACAGTATAAATTACGTGATATCTCATATTTAATTCAATAATAATAGGGGTTTTATACTGTCTCACTAAATTTATCATTAACTTTTTGGTTTGGAAAATTCATTGTTTGTCTTATGTAGGTGGGCAATTACTTATTTTGTTTTAAGCATTTTCTGATTTCTTGAATTGATTGAGTTTGATTGTGTTGTTTTGTTCGGTTTTTATTTTTATTTCTATTACGGGTCATTGCTTCTTCTTAAATGTAATTTCTTGTCTCTCTACAGTCATCTTAAGTAGATTTGATACACGGTTGCTTCTTCATAATTTCATGAATATAAGGATACACGTATTGTTTTCACAGTTTAAATTATTCCACTGTTACTTCCTTTTCCTTGAAATTTGGTTGGCCTATCAAAACCCAATTACACCTTGGAAACACCAACCAGGGCTCATGTCACCAATACGTATGTAGGGAAGAAGGAAGCTTGAAAAGGTCATGTCATAATAACATCGCGCGGTTACTTGCAACGACAGTCGGAGCCCAACCATGTAACGAGGAATATGTATTGAAGGAGGATAGGAGTTGAGTTATTAATATGGAATAATTTTTCGGTTTCGGATTTTCTATAAGTGTAATTCTTTTCTGGTTTACATTCATCTTTAACAATGCAAAAGTTTTATTACATCTATTTGAGGACACTACGTTTGGTGATAGTGATTATTATTTAAACATTGAGTTGGTCTCTGTTTTACCTGTTCTATTAATACATTTTTGCTATTCTTTGGTTTATTAACGTGTAACGATTTGATGTCCTTATTAGTTGGTAACCTGTTGCATAATATACAGACATAAAATTTTATTCCCTGAGGAGGATCCAGAACAAGGATCGAAACGTTGGAAAGATATTAGTCTTGTTTTGAAAACTTAGTTGTCCTGAGTGACCAGATACATGGCCAAGGAGAAACAACAGATTAATTACATCTCATTTTTGCTTCAAAAGGGAACTTACACCATTTTCAAAATAAACGGTCCATTATAAAGACATTAGTATGTCGTATATGTTATTGTCGCATTGGAAAAGAATAAGTAACTGAAGTAGTAAACAGTAGTATGGTTTCCGAAGTCATAACAAATGGCCCGACGCCTTGTTGTACAGTCGGTCACGAAATCATTCGAACACCACTGTGGATTCGACTATTATACTCTGTATTTAACATAAACATACAATAACAAAAATTAAATACATAACATATATTACAATTGAGTATGTAGTTACTGGAAATATACGAAACATTTATTTATTGTACCTGTGTCGGTAAATAATACGGGAAAAACAAAAAGGCCGCTCATTTTCACCTCACGAAACGGACTACGCACACATATTAAAGGAAATTCTAGTTACAATTAGGTCGGTGAGACAGTGTTTATAAACACAGTAATTGGCCTTGTACTAAGGAATAGTAGAGTCTCAATACCTGTTATTCTAAGTTCAATCTTCTTCGCAATGGGTCGCAAAAGTAAAAACACGTCGTTCAATATGCGGCAGTTAGTAATATTTCATTACGAAAAAGGAAATTCCTACAGAAAAATTTCTAATATGTTAAATATTAGTAAAAGTACAGTGTGGGACATTGTCCAAAAGTGTAAAAATGAAAATAGAATTGAATCTGTCCCTCCAACTGGACGAAAACCAATCCTAAGTATTCGCGACAAACACAGTCCGTTATACGAAACGTTAAAGAAAATCCAAAGATAAGTGCGCCAAAAATAGCAGCCATGCTCAACGAAGAACTGGGAATCTCCTTGCATCCCGAAAATGTGAAAAGAGTACTACGATCAGGGGGCTATAATGGAAGAATAGCCCGAAAGAAACCGTATATTAAAGCAACAAATAGGAGGAAGAGATTGCAGTTTGCTCAGGACTACATTTTAAAAGACAGTGAGTGGTGGAGCGACGTTATTTTTGCGGATGAATCAAAACTTAACATTTACGAATGCGATGGAAGGGTCAGAGTGTGGCAAAAATCAAGAGAAGAGCTGAATCCGAAGCACTTGCAGCCGACAGTAAAACACGGTGGCGGCTCTGTGATGGTTTGGGGCTGTATTTCGGCCTATGGAGTAGGACAATTAGTTTTTATTAACGATATTTTAGACAAAAACAAGTATTTAGACATTTTAAAACATAATTTAGTGACAAGTGCAACAAATATGGGACTCCAAGGTGGTATAAAATTCTACCGAGATAATGACCCGAAACACAAATTGCGAATTGTGCAGGAATATTTGTTATATGTATAAGTGCAGAAATGTGTTGCAACCACCACCTCAATCACCAGACTTGAACCCCATAGAGAACTTATGGGATGAATTTAGACCGCCGAATTTGGGCAACCAAATTTTCGTGAGGTAAAAATGAGCGATCTTTTTGTTTTTCCCGTATTATTTACCGACACAGGTACTACAAATAAAGGTTTCGTATATTTCCAGTAACTACATACTCTATTGTAATATATGTTATATATTTAATTTTTGTAATTGTATGTTTATGTTAAATACAGAGTAGAATAGTCGGATTCACAGTGGTGTCCGAATGATTTCGTGACCAACTGTATGTCACCGAAGCAACGCATTGTTCTTTTGAGAAGCCAGCTAATTGCTTTAAGGAGGCATGTACGAGGCCAATGACCCGACGTCATCGATGCTTCGATTACGCATGCAACGTTATGAATAGCAGAATAAAGGATCTGGGCACGGAGTGGGGAGATCTGATGCTCTCTCGTAAGAGGACTGTATCTAAGGACACAGCACTTACCCCAAAACTATTGCGACTGGCAGTTAGTTTTAGCCAATATTTAATATCCATTGTTAACGTATAAAGATCGATTGTTTAAGTCCAAATATGAGAATCCCTAGGAACATTGTACCTGCTCCTGTGAAGATTATTAAAGCCTTCCATCATTTGGTATTTGGTGACGAGAACGATCGTTAACAACGCGTAAGGCTCAACAGACGCTTTACTGTGTGGCGATCCTCCTTTGATGCCAGAGGTCGCACGACTATTATTCCACGATTCTCTTTCGCTAGTGCTCAATCACTCATCGATCCGTATAAATACAATCATCGAGCCTAACGAAAAGAAGGCCCGAACACCAGGCAGCAGCGTCTAGGGTACGATCTGTCGGCATAGTCCTACTGAAGTTGTAAGAGGCGAAAGACGGAAAAAATTCGGTCGGTTGCTCTAACCACTAAGCTACCCAAGCCTTTATTCAAACAATTATATTTGCAAAATAAATGTGTAAGTATCTTTTAGGAGGCAATTTTAAACGCGTCTGCCAAATTTCACCGCGGTCAAAAAATTTTGGTTTCTGAATTCGATTTTTTCAAAAATGCGTTAGTGTTGCCACTTTTGGCAAAACACGTGTCCAATATTTTTGGCTATAGAAGGTCTGTGCAAAATATGAACAAAATCGGCGACCCACAACTCTGGTCTTCCCCTTGTTAGCTAAGTAGGATGTTTATTCTAGAATACGAAAGAAGGAAAACCGTAAATTTTATGCAAACAATTTTTATATTCTTATATTTTACGAGTTACATAAATCACATTTCGCGCTTTTCATTTTTTCGCAGTGTGTGACGCAAACATATATTTTGCAAACATTACACTTTGCAGAATATTAAAATTTCTTGTCATTGCCTACGAAAAATCCGCTTGCATGCTTTTGACCGCCTGCTCTCGCTGCTATTATAATTTTTCTTGCGAATGCCGCAATCGCCGTAACCATATGATGATAATACAATAGGAACAAATCACTGGAAAGAAAAGGAACTGACTATGAAATAAATCCAGACAAAATCAATGACACAATTAACGAACTTGAACACATTATCACTACGGCAGCAGATCGAGCCTTTGGAACCACCGAGCCCAAAAAACACACTAAAAGGACTGTTCCATGGTGGAATGAAGAGTGCAAAGTTGCCTTAAGGGCCAGTCACCACGCATTTAACCGAGCAAAAAAGGTTCCCCCTCCGAAAATCTAATTGAGTTCAAAAAACAGCGTACCAAATTTAGACGTACAATAAAGGAGAGCAAAAAAAAGTCATGGCGTTCATTCACATCATCTCTGTCCGCCCACACCTCATCCACAGAGGTCTGGAAAAAAATCAAACTAATCAATGGAATCCGCCCAGTCCAAGAATACAATTCCTCGAATTAAATAAAAACTCAACCGTAACTCACTCAAAGGACATAGCCGACACCCTTGCAGAAGAATTGAGATCAAACTCCAGTAACAAATAGCATAACCTATCTAATACAACCAAAAATCCCGAATGCTTCCTACACGACATCATAAACCTTTCAGTCGGAAACAACCTCAATTCCACATTAAACTCCGCAATAACCATTAAGGAAACAATCAGTACTCTCCAAAATACAAAAAACTCAGCTCCTCGCCCAGGCAATATTCCAAACAAATTGTTAAAAATTCTCCCTGCATCTGGTATAAACTACATCATGAAGATATATAACTGCATATGGTCCCACAGAGTATTCCCCGACAATTGGCGAAAGGCAATAATAATTCCAATCCCCAAACTGAATAAAAACAAACAGGACCCAGGAAGCTACCGACCTATCGCTCAAACTAACATCCTATGTAAACTCCTAGAAAAAATTGTTAACAGCAGACTAAGATGGTACCTTAAAAATAACAACCTCTTAACTCCAAACCAGTGCGGATTCCGTCAGTACCGGTCAACTATAGATGTCCTAACAAACCTGCACACAACCATATGCGACTCATTTCAAAAAGGCAAAGCCCTGGTAGCAGTATGCCTAGACATTGAAAAAGCTTACGACACGATGTGGAAACCAAAAATAATCAAAACGCTACTCGAAATGAACATAAATTGAAATATTCTAGCCTACATATTCAACTTCCTTCTAAATAGAACTATACAAGTAAAAGCAAATGGAGTACTCTCGCAAATAAAAAAAATTGAAAATGGTGTCCCCCAAGGCTCTGTTATAAGCGTCACCCTATTCCTAATTGGAATCAACGACATCGCCAGGAACCTAGAAGCTTCTGTTAAAGCCCACCTTTTTGCAGACGACCTAACATTAACATGCAGTGGCACCTGCAAACATCCATCAGGCACCTCCAGAATTGGTCTAAGCAATCGGGACTCAAATTTTCGCCTCAAAAAACCCAGGTTATCACCTTCACTAGGAAAACCAAACTCCAAACCAACCCAAAAGTTTCAATGAACCAAACCGAACGAAAACATGTTAACACCATCAGGCTTTTAGGGCTTATCCTAGACAGGAAATTAAGCTGGGCCCCCCATATTCAATACCTAAAAGAAACATGAAAGAAACATAAATAAGATCAAAAATTGACTATGGTTCTACCATTTACAACTCAGCCAAACAACATATTTTGAAGAAAATAGACCCAATCCACAACACGGCGCTAAGAATAGCTACAGGCGCCTTCCGTACGTGCCCAATCAGTGGCATCTTATTTAAATCCAAAGAAATGGATCTTGAAACAAGAAGGAAATTCTTAACCATAAAATACGCTATAAAAATTTCCTCCACCCCGTCAAACCCTACCTTCAAGTTCGTCTTTAACAACAGATATAATGAACTATACAAAAAGAATCCTAATCTTCCAGAGCCACTATATATTAAATTGAGCAAGCTTATATATCCGCCATTAATTAAATCAATCTCTACAATTGAAAGAAGACAAATAAGCAATACTCCATGGGGCATAAACACCCTCCTGACTAACACAGATCTCGCCGTCCATCCAAAAACCCTAAAAAGCAGAACCGAACATAAAGCTAGGTTCCTAGAACTGAAGAACAACTACTCCTCATATAACCAGATCTATACTGATGCGTCCAAAACGAATACCGGAGTCGGATTCGCCGTCATTACCAATGAAACCGTAATCAAAAAACCCCTCCCGAAAGAAACCTCGATTTTCACTGCCGAAGCATATGCCATCCTCGAAGCCCTGAAAAAATACGCACACACCAACAACTTAAAAAAACTAGCCATCTACTCAGATTCCATGTCCGTAATAAAAGCCCTATTAATTAATGTCAACGAAGAATGGAACAGAACCTGGACCACAACAAGAAAATCTAAAATCCACAACATTGCACAAAGTTTCTACCAAGTTGTCCCCTACGAAAACTTAAGCAGGAAGGAAAGGATAGTCTTGTCCCGGCTGAGAATTGGGCATTCAAAGGCAACCCACGAACACCTGTTCAAGAAAACCGAACCTCCACTGTGCAAACTATGCCAAAATGACACGCTAACTACCGATCACATTCTGTACGAGTGTAGGAACCTTAATAACCAGAGACAGAAATACGAGCTAAACTCAAACACAGCACTAACTATCCAGGATCACCTAAGAAATACGCTAAACTTCCTCAAGGAATCAAAAATGTACCATCTACTGTAATCCAGTCCCACCGTCGCTAATGACCCAGCAGTCGATGCGACGTAAAACCAAAAATAGAAGAAGAAGAAGAAAACAATAGGAACAGTAAAACATATTCGAGGAATATGAAACTACACTGATCGTATACGTGCTTACTGTTTGAAGTGTTATGCTGAACTGATTCGTTCTTACAAGGGAACATAGGCTACCCGGAAATTAAAAATAATATGAGCTCTTGCATTTAAGTAGTGTGAACCATCCCTAACACAAAAATATTTTTTTTACGTGCTAAACCCCACATGGAAGGGAGAAATCACCACTTGAAAAAATATTTATTATTTTATATTTGTGTGCGTAGCTGGAAACACGAGAAGTAACTTTCTCGAGAATACTAGACGAGTTAAAATTCCTATACAAAATCTTGTTAGAACATCAAATAAGTGGGTTGTCGCGGGTCGCATCAGATGAAGGCCCTGTATGCCTCTAGAACCTCCTACATATATTACATATCATGGTAATTCCATTTCGATCGATGAAGATCCTTCCAGATCAACGGTTTATAATGCTATCCTCTCCCTATCCTATTATAAGCATCTAGATAACAAATGGAAGGCGCAGTAGGCAATCAGCATAGATCATCGTCCTTTCGCCGGCGATTGCAAATTTATACACCGGACCTACTGGTCTATTGCTACACCCACGCTACTGCGTAAGATCTATTAACTGTGTACGGTCTTCTAACGCTTCAACGTTTCTCTGTTAGCTTCATATTACAAATTGGTTCTGTTCGATAATTCTCTCGGTGCCACACCACATGTTGTGAACGCTTTGTATTCTTTGCATGGGGTTTGTAGACACCAGGATCCCTTGGATGGAAGAGAGGAGTACGGGGACATTTTGTTTGCTTTGGCTCTAACGACAGACTTAAGAAAAAATAAAGCTCTGCCTGGAGAAGAATTTGCTTAAGACGGGTTGTAATGAAAGTTGTAGGTGAAAATTCAATATAGAGATGCACAATAACACAATGTCAGGGTTTATATAATTTTTGAGTAAAGTAGATGTTAATAGAAGGTAAGCGTTTACTTACCCATCCACATGATCCGCATTAGATTTCACTGGGCCATTAGCAAACTCTGGTGGTGGATCCGGTGTATTTGGACTGAGCGGACTGAGCGGACTGATAGGACTGACCGGACTGATTGGCCGCCGTGATGGTTCCGGCAGAATGTCGTCGAATTCCACTACCGACGCATTTCCACACACGGACACTTTCCGAACCAGCGACGGCGATGATAGTTTCTGATGCTTGATCATGTCTGTGGTAGCGCCATATGAGAAAGGCTGACTCGTTTGTCGGGCGTGATATGGAATATCTTCATCGATGTAGTCAATGTTCCCTGGGAGCGAGAAAGAGTCTACGTTCTGCTTTCTATAACTTTCGTTTGCCGTTTCAAGAATTTTTCGATCAGGCGGTGACTGATACTCGAATTCATCTACTTGACGCTCCATCGCATTTGGTGGGTCGCGATACTCGCTCTTCAAATCACTGAAATTACTGACCAAGTTAAAAGATTGTCTCGGTTCCTTAGCAATGCTGCAACTTCGATAGGAATCCTTTAGAGTAGAGTAAGTGGCTGTTGGATAATTGCCGATGTGACTGTCGTAACTGCGCGTTTCTTGTATGTACATCTCGCCGCGTTCAGACCGCGCATAGTCGTCTGCAGGTGGGTCTGGCATCGACTGCACGTTAAAACATGGGGCCGCGTTAATAAAATTTATAAACGCATCACTGTGAAATTTGATTAAAGCTAATAAACAAATGTATGTATAATCGGTTAACAGAACAAAATTGGGAAAACGACGTTTTCCGTATTCTATGTTCATTTGATCGTTGCCGCAAAACTTCACAGTATGTGGAATATGCAATCTGACAAGGGGAGGACCAGGATTGTGGGTCACCGATTTTGATGAAATTTGGCACAGACCTTCTTTAGCCAAAAATATTGGACACGTGTTTTGCCAAAAGTGGCACTTCTCCCCCATTTTTGAAAAAATCGAGGTCAAAAATCAAAATTTTTCGATCGATCTGAAATTTTAGATACACGTTTAGAAATGAAAAATACACAATACGTATTATTTTATTTTGCAAAATATGAATGTTTAAAAAATTATGTGCGTGTTAAGTATCCTGTAGTTTACAGGGTTTGCATCGAACCGTGCTAGCCGAGTTAGTAAAGCGTCTGACTACAAGTTTCATGGTGGAGAGTTCGAATCCTAGTGGTTTTGCCGTTTTGCATGTATATTTTTTTTTTTGCTTTTTTTTATATGTATTTTTGTCGTTTTTTACTTGCATGCATAAAATCATAATTATATTTCATTTACTTAATAATATTATTGTTATATTCACTACTGGGTTAAGTTGGAAGCATGCATAAATTCCACATTAAAGACTACAATGTACGATTATGAAAATAAAAACGTATCACAACTGTCAAGGTGATACTTGTCATAAAAACATGAAAAAGATCAATTTTGCCGACACCATGCACATTTAATAAATGATTGCAATTTGCAAATGCAGAGAGTCCTTGGTATTACATCCGAAAAGCATACTTGCCGGACGTTCAGAAAAACATTTCGTGTCGGTGTTAATTTTGAAGTAAACCACGTGTATCTGATCATATTAGCGAAAATTGGGGCACATAATTGGTTATGCACAAATGAATGAATTTTTATAATATCTTATATCAAGTATGTATATACTGCATTGCTGCAGACATTGCCTTCACTGGCAGCACTGGTAGAAGGCTGATCCATTTTTGACACAACGAATTATAATTTTGTCAAAATTCAATTTTTTTTCGTCACAAAATTCCTTCTGGGAACTGCACGGGAGAAGAGTTTTACATCGACACTTTCACTAGAAGCAGTAGTCAATGAATGACCGCAACTTGCGCAAGGTACGGGGGATTGCTGCATTCCGAGAACTACCTGTGTCAAAAACTCATTCGAATCGATTTATTGTTCATAATATCCGAACGGATGAGGAGATTACGGGTTTTTCCCTGCATTTGTTCTTACCGAACTTGGAATTTACGCATACTTCCAACCTAACCCAGTAGTGAATATAACAATAATATTATTAAATAAATGAAATATAATTATGATTTTATGCATGCAAGTAAAAAACGACAAAAATACATATAAAAAAAAGCAAAAAAAAAATATACATGCAAAACGACAAAACCACTAGGATTCGAACTCTCCACCATGAGACTTGTAGTCAGACGCTTTACTAACTCGGCTAGCACGGTTCGATGCAAACCCTGTAAACTACAGGATACTTAACACGCATATAATTTTTTAAACATTCATATTTTGCAAAATAAAATAATACGTATTGTATATTTTTCAATTCTAAACGTGTATCTAAAATTTCAGGTCGATCGAAAAATTTTGATTTTTGACCTCGATTTTTTCAAAAATGGGGGAGAAGTGCCACTTTTGGCAAAACACGTGTCCAATATTTTCGGCTAAAGAAGGTCTGTGCCAAATTTCATCAAAATCGGTGACCCACAATCCTGGTCCTCCCCTTGTGAGTATAGTTCATATTCGTTTGAAACGTAAACTGGCACCTATAATTATCAAAGCGAGTAGAAGCAAAACAGAATAAGCTAAAACTGATGCGTACACAAGTACAAGGTTACTCGATTTCCGTATGCAATAAATAATCCGTCGGCCGTGCTTGGACGAGAAATGTTTTACCATTACCAACATGTCATATGGGCGACAAGCGGATTTGATATCTTACCTTGACGGTGAGCATCATCTCATGTAGTAATCTGTCAAGATCGCCGTGAACCTGATTGTCTGGCACTGGTTCCGGCGGACTCGATCTCTGTGGCGGAGCACTGCTTATACCGCTATCCATGGAAACTGTCAATGGCGAGCATCGAGCACCGTCGCCTGCACCCTGGTGAACAATCGCGTACAAAGACCCATCGATTGGACCGCAGGTGTAACCCAAACCACGCGGCGATGTCTGAACGGAGGAAGTTGATGGCAGTGGTGGCGATAATGGTGTCTCACGCCCTTCTGTAACAAAATTTTACCATCACCCACTGATCACGGGAAATTGCGATATGTTTTAAGTTTCCAAATAATAGACTGCACACGCAATTTGTCACAACTTCCAGTCCTACGTTTCTAGGGCAAAGGGTGCCATCGCCGTTCGCGTCTTATATGCAATGTTACTACCTCGCTGCGGGAATTGAATCACAACGCTTGTCACCGGTTTTACTACTTTTAGTTTTACCAATATCCGAGGTCAACTCTCTGTCTGTAAGGTAAAGGCACCAGTAGTTGACCAATTAAGAGAAATTTTCCATCTAAACCGCAATAACTACTCGAACTGATATTAAATGTCTGGCTTCGATGCTTCAATATACAGGTCAGAGCTTCTAAATCATGTTAAGAAACTTATTTTTGTCGGAAATTTATGTTGTATAGTTTTTAGAACAGTTTTAATAAATTCTGTTACTGTTTCAGTAGTTGATCCCTTTGAGAGTAAAAGAATCAGTAATTGACCGTCTGACGAGTCAGTAGTTGACCATCTTACTAAAAGCAGATTAAAGACAATAAGGTTGGCAATTATTTTAATATCGTTTATTTAACAATCCTACATAATAAAGTAGATCAAACAATGAATCATAAAACAATCATAAATGACACGTACAATAATATAAGGGGCGTTCCACGCAAAATCGGACACTTTTGTACCTCACCCCTTCGTTTTTTTTTCAAAATTTTATGTTCTTAAGACCGATGAAAAAACTTCATGAATTTTTTCAGATTTTTTTGACCATCCGTTTCGAAAATATGAATTTTCTTAAAATTTGGGCTCTTTTTTTCCAAATGCTCATAGCTTTGCAAAAAATGCACCAATTGGATCGTTTTTTTTCAAAATTTCCGTTTTTGAATGTTCTTTTAAGAAAAAAATATGATTTTAATCAAAATTATTGTTTTCATTGTTTATTTTTAATTTAAAGCACAAAATATATTTTATCTCAAAACACGCCCCGATCGACTTTTTTTAAAAAATTGTCAAAAATACTTAGATGGATACAAGAACTAAAATTTGTCCGATTGTGGGCAAACTTTTTGTTCTATTTTTTAAGGAACGATACTGGTATCACGAAAATAAGCGATGGAGATAAGGATATAAAGTTCATATGTTGCATGAAGTGTGATGTAGTTTGCAATACCAGTCAGTAATTTAATAAGCTATAAAATGATTGCATATATAAGTATACTATATCACTTTGTTGATTTTAATAATATTGCGTAGTGCTTGAAGGTAGTGAAAACTAAATGATATCAGTAATTGACCGTCAGTCAACGGTCAACTACTGAAACGCGTTCTATTATAAAAGAAAGCATTTTGTTTCTTGTTTCTAATGAAATGATATGTAAAATGGATATAATATAGGTGGTAAATGAATTTCATTAATTTGTGTTAGTAATTGACCATGCCGGTCAACTACTACAAATGATCAGAATGAACTGATCCAGTAGTCGACCCTTTGGTAAATTTGATTTTTGATATTGGAATGAGAAAAACAACGTATAGAGTAAATAGAAAATTTAATGCTGATTAAAATAGTGTAAGTTTAAGGCATATAAAGTAAAAAACTGGAAAGTTATTAACTGTGAACTGCGCGCCTACTCTTAGCGGTAGCGTTAAGAAACCACGATACGGACAAACGCGACTGATATTAATGGTATTAAACGTCCGTAGTTATGTTAAACAATTGTATTCAAAGAAAAGTATACTAGCATTGCGTCAACAAAGGATTTAGCAAATCTGCCATACTTCATGCGAAACATCATTGCTTTAAAAAAGCTTATTGTTCACGGTTTACTGTAAAGTGGTCAACTACTGGCACATGGTCAACTACTGGTGCCTTTACCTTAAAGTATTTAGATTGAAGGAATTGCGAATCGCGAATTCCTCTTTTTCCTAAAATTATAGCAAAATTGAGTAATACTGACTTTTAAATATCCAACACTCCCCCTATCGTTATTAGCCACTATATGAGTAAGGCTTATATTATGCAAGTAAAATCGTCCTATATTTAACACAAACACACATTTTATATGCTTCATTCTTAGCAATCCTTTCGTAATCGATCGGGGCGTGTTTTGAGATAAAAAACATTTTTTATTGAAACGGAACGTACGACTTGATAGAACAGATATTTTCAAATAAAGAAAAAAAAATAGAACGAGGAGTTTGCCCACGATCGGACAAATTTTAAAAGTTCTTGTATCCAACGAAGTATTTCTAAGAATTTTTTCAAAAAAATCAATCGAGGCGTATTTTGAAATACAAAACATTTTGGACTGTATAATAAAAATAAAAAGAATAATTTTGCTTAACCCTTTTAGCACCGAACGACGATATATCGTCGTTCGGTGCACTCGCCAGAAACACCAACGACGATATATCGTTGCGCCTCCGTTAGAGCCTTATTATACTCATCACAAGAGATCTGTGTTTAAGTATAAATTCATAAAATGTTAAAATGGTTCATATTCGATGCAACACAAATGTTTATTAGATCAGCTTTTTGAATTTTGAAAATATCACGCCTGCTTTGGTTTTTACGAGAATTTTCGCAAACCTCTACAAATTCGTCGATTCGGCCCGGTATTCTTCGCCTAGGTACGCTCTTTTCGCTCGGTGCTAAAAGGGTTAAAATAATATTTTTTTCTTGAAAGAGCATTCAGAAATGCAAATTATGAAAAAAATAACGATCCAATTGGTGCATTTTTCACAAAGTTATAAGCATTTGAAAAAAAAAAGCCCAAATTTTAAGAAAATTTATATTTCCAAAACTTACCGTCAAAAAAATCTGAAAAAATGCATGAACGCGTTTTTCATCGACCTTAAAAACATAAAAAATTTTGAAAAAAATCAAAGGGGGTGAGGTACAAAAGTGTCCGATTTGGCACTTCTCCTCATATACATTCCAACATCCAACCCCTTAATCTTGAGGATCTCGAAGCCCTAATTGAGCAAATCCCCAAGCCACTTATACTAACTGGAGACTTTAACAGCCATCACTCTCTGTGGGGATCTAACAAAACAGATTGCAGAGGGAAAAAAGACGAAAAACTTTTGGAATCTCCAGACCTAATACTCCTAAACTGAGGAGCTCCAACCCATTTCAATGTGAGCAATGGGAAAATGAGCGCAATAGACCTATCAATAAGTAGTCCGAGACTAGCCCAAAATATAAAATGGGAAACCCCTAAAAGCTTACACGGTAGTGATCACTTCCCTATAAAAATAACTTACCAGGTCGACAACGGTCCCCCTTCCTCAACCGCGCATCAGACCAGGTGGAACATCCAAAAAAACAGATGGCCAATATATCAATCAACCATTACCAAATCACTAAAAAGAAAAGGAACTGACTATAAAATAAATCCAGACGAAATCAATGACGCAATTAACGAACTTGAACTCATCATCACAACAGCAGCAGATCGAGCCTTTGAGACCACCAAACCCAAAAAAAACACTAAAAAAACTGTTCCATGGTGGAATGAAGAGTGCAAAGTTGCCTCAAGGGCCAGTCACCACGCATTTAACCGAGCAAAAAAGGTTCCCCCTCCGAAAATCTAATTGAGTTCAAAAAACAGCGTGCCAAATTTAGACGTACAATAACGGAAAGCAAAAAAAAAATCATGGCGTTCATTCACATCATCTCTGTCCGCCCAAACCTCAACAACAGAGGTCTGGAAAAAAATCAAACTAATCAATGGAATCCGCCCAGTCCAAGAAATACAATTCCTCGAGTTAAATAAAAACTCAATCGTAACTGACCCAAAAGACATAGCCGACGCCGTTACAGAAGAATTCAGATCAAACTCCAGTAGCAAAATGCATAACCTATCTAATACAACCAAAAATCCTGAATGTTTCCTACAAGATATCATAAACCTTTCAGTTAGAAACAACCTCAATTCCACATTAAACTCCGCAATAACCATTAGGGAAATAATCAGCACTCTCCAAGATACATAAAACTCAGCTCCTGGTCCAGACAATATTTCAAACAAACTATTAAATATTCTCCCTGCATCTGGTATAAACTACATCATGAAGATGTATAACTGCATATTGTCGCACAGAGTATTTCCCGACAATTGGCGAAAGGCAATAATAATACCAATTCTCAAACCGAATAAAAACAAACAGGACCCAGGAAGCTACCGACCTATCGCTCTAACTAACACCTTATGTAAACTCCCAGAAAAAATTGCTAACAGAAGACTCAGATGGTACCAAGTAAAGAATGAAGATGGTAAACCAATAACCTGCGAACACCAATCCAGTACGCATTCCGTCAGTACCGGCCAACTATTGATGTTCTAACAAACCTGCACACAACCATATGCGACTCATTCCAGAAAGGCGAAGCTCAGGTAGCAGTATGCCTAGACATTTAAAAAGCTTACGACATGATGTGGAAACCAAAAATAATCAAAACACTACTCGAAATGAACAAAAATGGAAATATTCCAGCCTACATATCTAACTTCTTTCTAAACAGAACTATCCAAGTAAAAGCAAATTGAGTACTCTCGCAAATAACAAAAATTGAAAATGGTGTCCCCCAAGGATCTATTATAAACGTCACCCTATTCTTAATTGCAATCAACTACACCGGAAAGAACCTAGAAGCTCCTGTTAAAGCCCACCTTTTTGCAAACGACCTTACATTAACATGCAGTGGAAACAGCATAAATTCTATAAAGGAACACCTGCAAACATCCATCAGGCATCTCCAGAATTGGTCTAAGCAATCAGGACTCAAATTATCGCCTCAAAAAACCCAGGTCGTCACCTTCACTAGGAAAACCAAGCTCCAAACCAAACCAAAACTTTCAATGAACCAAACCGAATTAAAACATGTTGACACCATCAGGCTTTTAGGGCTTATCTTAGACAGGAAATTAAGCTGGGCCCCCCATATTCAACACCAAAAAGAAACATGTATGAAAAGACTTAATATTATTAAAGTACTGGGCAGTATAAGCTGGGGAGTTGACCAAGAAACGCTCCTAGAAACCTACAGGGCTGAAATAAGATCAAAAATTGACTATGGTTCTACCATTTACAACTCAACCAAACAACATATTTTGAGGAAAATAGACCCAATCCACAACACGGCGCTAAGAATTGCTACAGTCGCTTTATATAAGTGCCCAATCAGTGGCATCTTATTTGAATCCAAAGAAATAGATCTTGAAACAAGAAGGAAATTCTTAACCATAAAATACGCTATAAAAATGTCCTCCACCCTGTCAAACCCAAATTCAAGTGCGTCTTTCGCAACAGATATCATCAACTATACAAAAAGAAACCTGGAAAGCTGGAAAAAATCGGCGGTCGGCTCTCGGCCGCAGAAAAAAGCAGGTCGCTTATATTGTGAACACCTGTCGAAGCGCCTTGTCACGGCCTGTTGAACCGCCCCTACCGACCTGATACTTCCCCTTGAGCGTCGATTTTATTCTCGGGAATAGAAAAAAGTCTGGCGAGGCCAAGTCGGAGGTGTAGGGGGCTGAGGCAGCGTTGTCACCTTGTGCTGGGCAAGATACTCCACTACGCAGAACGCTATGTGGCTCGGCGCGTTGTCATGGTGCTGCCGCCAATTGTTGGCGATGACTGGGCGGACACGAATAATGCGTTTTCGCAGTCTTGTGAGGACTTCCACGTAAAAATCTCTATTAACTGTTTGTCCAGGTGGTACAAACTCTTTGTGGATGACTCCATGTCCATCAAAAAAGCAAATGAGCATTGACTCCGGCGTCCGGAGCGGTCGTCGCGTTCGACTTTTACCGTACCTTCTCGGAACAGCTTGTGCTATTTAAAAACACCCGATCTACCCATGGCAGCATCACCGTAGGCCTACTTAATCATGTTGTGAGTCTCTTTGCCCGTTTTACCAAGCATTACACAAAATGTGATCGCGTATTGCTGCTCCAGTAAACGCTCCATGATTCTCCGTGACGAGGCGCTTCGACACGTGTTTACTATATAAGCGACCTGCTTTTTTCTACGGCCGAGAGCCGACCGCCGATTTTTTCCAGCTTTCCCAATATCCCCCTCCACCGATCCTACCCCCGCAGACCGCTTCTCCTCCGCCCGTTCGCCCAGGAAAAATCCACTCCGGTTACTTTCCGGACAGACCATGTATACTGATGCGTCCAAAACGAATACCGGAGTCGTATTCGCCGTCATTACTAATGAAACAGTAATCAAAAAACCCCTCCCGAAAGAAACTTCGATTTTCACTGCCGAAACATATGCCATCCTCGAAGCCCTGAAATACGCACACACCAACAACCTAAAAAAGCTAGCCATCTACTCAGATTCCATGTCCGTAATAAAAGCCCTATTTTCCACAAGCACAAAAAAGGACAAAAAAATATCCAATATTGAAGAAATATACGCAAAATTCTCACATAACAATGCTGAGTAAATCATTATTTGGATCCCCCCACACCAAGGAATTTTAGGCAACGAAAACGCTGATACCACAGTGAAAGAAGTCACAACCCTACAACAATCTGAACATCCAACACCTATCGCATATCTGGATTACATCAACCAAGCAAAAATTAATGTCAAAGAAGAATGGAACAGAACCTGGACCATAACAAGAAAATCTAAAATCCACAACATTGCACAAAGTTTCTACCAAGTTGTTCCTTACGAAAATCTAAGCAGGAAGGAAAGGATAGTCTTGTCCCAGCTGAGAACTGGGCATTCAAAGGCAACCCACGAACACCTGTTCAAGAAAACCAAACCTCCACTGTGCAACCTATGCCAAAATCACACGCTAACTGCCAATCACGTTCTGTACGAGGGTAGGAACCTTAATACCCAGAGACAGAAATACGAGCTAAATCCAAATACAGCACTAACTAACCGGGATCACCTAAGAAACACTCTAAACTTCCTCAAGGAATCAAAAATGTACCACCTACTGTAATCCAGTCCCACCATCGCTAATGACCCCGCAGTCGATGCGACGTAAAAAAAAAAAAAGTAAAAATAGTGCGTACGTGGAAAATACAGTCATTCGTAAAATGGTCGTGGTGCCGACAAAATTTTTGTTTGTCATGGTTTTGCGATAAATACCATCCAAATATTTGTACATCATATTAGTCCCCATAAGTGTAATATACAGGGTGGTTTCGATCCGGTGGTACAACCGAAAAGGAGGCGAACCTACAAGCAAAAATAAGTCGAAAAAACCGTATGAAAATTTTTTTTAAACGCTCCATTTTCGCGAAAGTCGACTTTGAATTTTCGCAAAGTGCAAGCGCACCCGAGCGCGGCGCGATATACCGGGTGCGCTGTAGGAATTTGGATCGCGGCGCGATGGCTTATCTCATCGCGCAGCATCGGAGCAGGCCCGGCATGGACATCCGGCATACGCGACAGTGAGACCGAAGCGGCCTATCGTGACCGTCATTGTTGCCCGAACGTACTCGCAGACGACGCAAAGCGATAGATATAGATATACAATGCCATGCTTCAGAGCGCTTGCACCTGACGAAAATTCAAAGTCGATTTTCTCGAAAACGGAACGTTTAAAAAAAATTGTCATACTTTTTTTCGACTTTTTTTTCCATGTAGATTCACCTCCTTTTCGGTTGTACCACCGGATCGAAACCACCCTGTATATATTATTAATCCTCGGGCGGCCGACGCCGCACAGTGGGGTATTTGCTCCGAATAGGCGGACAAAAGTGAATTTTGTCAATTTTGAGGTAGCGTGAAAATTTTTTTTGGAGGGTATAGCTAAATAGTGGGAGAATATCAGGTAGTAAGGAATTTCAAGTCATAAGCCCGATAGGGCTGTATGGTCAGTTCAAAGTTGACGGTCGCTTTCAGTGGGCGCATCGCTTACGGAGGGTCTTGCGAACGCACCAAGTTTGTTTGTGCCTTGTAAGTGTTTTAAAACAGATTTGTATTGTGCCAAACAAGGAATCTTCTCAGCAAGGTATGTACTTTACTGTCGTGAAAGAAATTTTGAAATATTCTCAAAATTGAAAGAGTTTGATTTTGGTGTCGTCTGTTAGAGTAAAGCCTCTACTTTCGAGCGCAAAAAGAATCAGCTGCGTCTAGCTGCGTCTGCGACTTTTACAAGCACGCTACTAATAAACGGTCATTTTCATGTTTTTTCTCTTTCTCAAAGACACTTGTTGTGCTCGGTACTAGGGTCATCAGGAGTAAAGTTAATTACTCGTATTGAGTTATGTAGCATTATGCAGCAAAAAAAAGACTGCAATAATGATGAAACATTAGACATATGAAAAATATATTACTTAATCGTCAAAATTACTCAGACGAACAGAGGATTGCAATAATCGACACGATTAAAGGTTTTAAGAGGAGTCTAAAAGAAAAATGGACAGTAGCGCATAGAAAACATAAAGATTTTATTAAGCAAAATAAAGAATGGCTCCAAGAAAGCGTTGAGCTACCCGTAGTGACAAACCGTCCCGGGCGGCCGTAAAAGTCTTTCAGCTCAAGCTGAGCACTTATTACAGTCCGCAGCATCAACAACATTTTCAGTCGAAAGTAACGATGACGAAGATCACGAAGCTGAAGATTACGAAGAACTGCCACTCAATAATCAAGACTATTTTACCGATTAAACATGTACTTTGTTCGGTACCCTTGCTGTCCAAACCCGTTATTTATGGTTGGGGCTATTGTTAACCGCGCATATGGCGAATAGGTTAAAATCCCTAATAAAACAGCCCTCTCCTGATCTTTCCAATACCCGTCGGTCACTACAAGACACAATAAAGACATTCCAGAACTCTTCCATCTCTAGCCTACTGGTATGCACATGTGCATATCTAAAGTGTACCTATGCCACCCTACCCTACCACTATCGTGTATATAAACATTATTTGTAACAACAGTGTGTAGACAATTTAATAAAGTAATCTTTCGAGACAAGCCATACAGTCCTTACTATATCGAGCGCGTGTCTCAAACATACTTCATCATAAAAAATGTTTTCCTAATAAATAATACTTATATACTAATCGAGCAAACTTTAACACAATTTTATCTTTCAAATAGCACATACCAAGCTGTACAGGTGCAAATAAATATTGAAAAAGGTGTAAAAAAAAAAGACGTTTTTTTTTATTATTTATATGAAAAAATGTTTTTTTTCTCATAAAATTTTTATGATATACTTATAACCTCATAATGTGACCAGCTACATCGATTAAATGTGATAAAAGCAAAAAAATATTTTTGTCCGCCTATTCGGAGCAAATACCCCACTGCGCGCCGGGGCAGAAGTGACCTGTTGTTAAGATTGTTTCTGCGTTTTTGAATAATCAAGCAGACCTTCTGTTACACTGTTTTTTGCTTTGAATCTTACCGCTTCACTCATTGCAACGCAGAATGGTCAAAGGAGGGACTGTTCGCGACTGTCGCATTCTTGGACAAAGATAGAAGTGTTCCATACGTAATCAAAGCGACCAGCAGTACATAAGGACGTAACAGTAAACATTACACCGAAAAAGGGTCATACTTGGGTATGTGGCAGTTCCGCACTCATAGATACGGTAGGATTAAGATTTTCGATAGCCGCGGCAAAATGCGAGGACAATATAAAACTTATTGCGTCACGCGTGGAAGAGAGAGCCTTTACCGCGCCACGCTGCCTTTTGTTAGTTTATCGGCCCAAATGAAATGCCGGTTGCTTGGCAGAAGACATCATTCTTGCAGAGTTTTTCGAATCGAACACACGTGCGACAGTAGAGCGAATTTTATATCTATGTTAGCGTAGCGTTACCTAGTTTAGTCATTTTACGTCTGATTGTTATTTGTCTCGTTATTATTCGTTTTCCTTGGGGTCTTGGCACAAGCGTTATATGAAGACAATATTGAGGCGCGTGCTAGGCAATACGAAGATGGTATAGCAGTGATGCAAAAACATTTGGCAAATGCCTTTGAATGTACGGGAAGAAAGCTCCAACGGCAAAGGCCAGACTTCCCAAAACCTGCAAACGGTCTCGTTGTGTTTGTCTTGGAAACGACGTTTTCAAAAAAATACAATAAATGCGAAAGATTTATATGTAATATTCATGCGATAAAAAAACTAATATTATATGTGTGAATTGCAAAAATTATAAATAAATAATAAAAAATTAGTTTGCAAATTTCTATTTTTTATTTATCTATTCTATTCCAACATTATTCAGCGATCGACCGATGGTCCAATAAGACACCATTTCGATAGATAAACTGTGTTTTGATGTAGCTATTACGAAAATTTCCGTATGGGTACTGATTGTGAGTGGCCCGACAATGGCTTCACGCATAAGTGCTAAGCGTCGGCCGTCCGAGGGTTAATAGATTTTGGAATTAAAGTTAAAACTAAAAGTTACAAAAATCGACAAAAAGAAATTACGGAACGCAAAACCGTATGGAAACTTAAACCCTGGATCTTGCGATGCTACGCTAGTACCATACTTACTCTGTTATGCCGCTTGGCTGCAAACCGGGTAATTTTTATGGAACGTATCTATGACATATATTTTTGAACATTGTTCATTTGCAAATTAATGAGTAAGTATCTTGTGGGAGACAATTTCAAACGTGCCTCCAAAATTACAGCATAATCGAAAAATTTTGATTTTTGGCCTCGATTTTTCGAAAAAAGGTCTGTGCAAAATTTGAACAGAATCGGTGACCCACAATCCTGGCTCTCTCCTTCTTAGGATAAATCAGATTTCAAATCCTCATGATTCAAAACTCAAGCAATACTATTTACCAAAAACAGTACAAACCAAAAAAAACAACACAATACATAGAAAACGCGACAATAAAATTTGTAGATAATATAAAACTCCTAAGACTTACATTTGATAATAAACTATCGTGGTCCTACGACGTGAAATACTTGAAAGAAGCGTGCTATGGAAGATTAAATATCATAAATTATATTGCCCATGAAAATTGGGGTTCAGACCAGAAGGATTTACTAAAAATATATCGGGGCTAACCGTCTCCAGAATTGATTACAAATCGACCATCTATAATTCAGCAAAGCCCCACCTTCTTATAATAATCGAAACGGTTCATAATGCGACAGTGAGAATAGTCACAGTAGTATACCGCACATGTCCAATTAGTGGAATCCAATTTGAAACAAAACAAATGTCCCTTCAACAAAGAAGAAAACTAATAAGCATAAAACGTGCACCTAAAATATCTTCCACACATAATAACCCCATATATAACAACATTTTCGAAAATAGATTCAAAAGACCGCATTATAAGAAATGAAGTCTCTCAACTCCATATATTCAAATTGACAAATATCTATCATGAAATGCAACCAAAAATATAAACATCGCTAAACACAAACAAGAAGAAATGGCTCCATGCGCTATTAAAATCCCACAAATAAATTTGGACTTTGTAGTTGTTAAAAAAAGAACAAAGAAAACACAACAAACACACAGCTGAATACGTAGAATTAAACAGTAAATACATATACTATACAAAAATCTATATTGGCGCCTCAAAATCTAGTCAAGAGGTGGTATATGCAGTTATCGCAGACAACAACACAATAAAACAACGATTTCCTAATGAAGTGTCCATATTCACAGCTGAAGCTTACGCAATATATAATACAACACCCCGAAGTTTATAAAAGATAGATCACATCAAAACTATATTACCTACACAGACTCCACGAGGGTAATCCAAGACTTAAAATACCCTACCAGAAGGAAAAATAACGAAATCACTTAAAATATTCAAATAACGTATTTCAAGTTTTTCAACATAAAGAAAAACATCAGTATCACCTAGCTACCATCAAACCCGTATATCACTGGAAATGAAATAGCACACATTAACTTCAAGGAAGCAACAATCCTCCCACTGAACTCAATAAAAGCCTCTATCTTCTACCGGGTACTTGCAAGACATGGGAAAAAGGAAATCAAAAATGAATCGAACCAGATATGGTCCAATACCAGTAGAGCTAAGATTTACGATATAGTAAAACATTTATATCATGATCCAACAACAACCCTAACAAGAAAGAGAAGATAGTGATTTCCCGACTGAGAATAGGACACGCAAGAAACACGCATGACCGTGTACTCAAGAAGACGGACCCACCCGAATGCGATATCTATCCCAAGCCTATAACAATCTACCACCTCCTATATGAATGTACGAAATTCCTAACTCACCCGAACGTCGCCCTCATGCCAGAGAACATACAAAAAACGCAATGAAATAGTTAATAAACACAGATCTATTCCACAAAATTTAACACATATAGAACATCGTTGCTAATGAAATTGAAAATTGAAGATGTTTCGCTCGCATGAAACATTTTTCCCGGCCTGCCTTTTCTTCTGGTTGTCGGTAATTTCAGTGTCGCTCGATATTGTCACATCGATGGAGTATTGCTTGTATGTACCGTTTATGCTTCCTGCTTCCGGTTCTGTTTCTGACTCATCGTCGTTTTCATCAGGAATCCCTCTCCTTTCTTTTGCTTGAACGTGTTTATCGGGTTCTTCATTATCAAGAAAAAAAGTTAATTTCGGATCTACTGCATCGTCTATCGAGTCTATTTTTGATTCCAACGTTCCGGAAAACTTAAAGATCGGAAGTTTGATTACAGCCTTTGTATCCGCCTTCATAAAATTGGTATGCTTTATACATATTATCGTATCTGACTAATGTGTATTGCTATTCTGTTGGCTCAAGTTTTTCGAGTCTTTGTGATTTGTTTAGGACTCTGACCTTGCTTCCTATTATTCGAAGAAATCTGATGTATGGTTCTTTACCCGACCAAACCCCTAATGGTATTTTATCATTCATCATCCTTGTATAATCATACAGCGTGCCGTTTCCACAAGCATCCTGTTAGCTCGCTCGACTACTCCATTCTGCTGTAGGATTTATTCAATGTACAGCTGACGCTTGATAGCTTCCTCTTCAAAGAATTTTGAAGATTCTTTGAATAAGTACTCCTTAGCATTGTACGTATGTAAACACTTTACTTGACAGCCTGTGTGTTTTTCTGCCTATCATTTATACTTTTTAAATGCTTTCAGATAATTTGACTTGTTGCATAGCACTATTGTCTCTGTATAGCTGGTACAATCACCCATAAAAATAACAATAGACTTTGCACCACCCAGAAATTCTGTCGTCATAGAACTCTAAACGTCTAAATGAACCAATCCAAGTTTTTCTTTACTCCTGTTGCCCGATGATTTAAATGGCTGTTGAAAAATTTTTGCTTTATAACATACCTGGCAGTTTAAGTGATTTGTAGTAATTGTATGGTCATCCCTTTAACCATATTATGTGATTTTAAGTTCTTGAAACCACTTATATTTAAGTGCCTGTCATATTGATGCCATCTCACCACTTTTTGTATGTCACTAGTCACTTTCATTGCACAATTGTCATTTTTATAACCTGTACATAACTGTCCACGCTACACTGCTTTTAAGATCCTTGTACCGCCTGCAGGTTTCACACATTCACGATTTCGATTAAATTCAAAGGTATATGCTTTCTCAGTAACTAAGGATACTGATATGGAATTGTGCCATAATTCTGGTACATGCACAATTTCATTTAACTCCACTGCATTTGAATAATGTAAACTTATCTTCACCTTCATTTTGATTATTTCTTTGCTGTGTGCTTTGATACATTGGTCTGCAGCTATATACACATTTGTAGACTTACCTTGGTTCAATGTAGAAAATTTATTTTCTATCATTAGGTTTATTCTCACAATATTATATACAATTACTGTTATTGCATCTTCCCTATTGCATCTGTTATTTACTGGTCTTTTTAGTCTATAGTTTTTGGTAACTTCATCTAGTTTTGAACATGTATAACAAGTTAAATTCTGTTTCTTGGTCTGAGCATGCATTTTCTTTCCCTGTTGTGTATGACAGTTTCTTATCTGATAACATGGCTCCTTCTGTACTCGTTACATCTTTCTTGGAATTCTCAGTTTTGTTGACTGTTTCTTCCAGCCTCATTGGCAGTTTCATGTCGCATTCTTTCAGTTGTTCAGCTTTCCTTATTGAGTTGTACCTGTTTCCCATCAATACAATTAGTTTAATAATACACATTGGCTCATTGGACTTTTAGATTCATATACATCTTTTGATATTTCCCAAGCTTCTAATGACACATTCGCTTTTCCACATGTTTATATACGTTTGTTCATGTGCTCAACATCAGCAGATTGATTTTTCGACCGTCATAACCCCAAAAATTATTGTATTAAGGCACGCTTCTCATTTATATTTTTGAAGTTTTATTGTTAGAACTGTTTAATTTTTGGATGTGTTCCAGCTCCCCAATATTCATCTTTGTTCAACTTCGCACGTGGCCCTAATTTTATGTGAATCTCATTTGTCTATGCTCTGCGCTATTTTTCTCAATAATTACACCATTGGGCTCATAACCTATTGGAAAATTAGACAATGTCGATTTCTACATATGCAACAGTTACTAATAATATATCTCTAGTTTTGTATCTAGACAGTAAATGTCAATTATTGTTGCACAGAGAAACAAAAAAAAATTATGAAAAAATGAAAACACCTAACAAGATTTGAACACAGACAAAACGAGTTTTGTCTGACTTACATGACTGACACCTTGTGTAGTGCTAATGACGTTCTTGACATAATCTTCAATCTTCTAGCACAGCGGTCGGGGAACCGGGGTAAATTACCCCAAATGGGGTAAAAATGAAACTTTTGTGAGTAAAAAGTATATATTTTTAATTTGCTATTTTATATATGCATGGGGGCTATAATATGAAAGATGCTAAAAAGAGGCGATTTCGTTTTTTTTTTGCTCTTTGCCATGGGGTAATATCAACTTACACAAAAATATTTTGGGGTAATGATTAAAAAAGTTCCCCGACCGCTGTTCTAGCATATAAGCCTATATCGTAACATCGACTTCTTCCATTTATTTAGTTTTCTTGCACCCTTCCGACTGTACAATGTACTTAATAACATTAAATATTCCATAAAACAGTTATGTGATAGAAAGAAAACCAATGATTATCATATACTGTGTTGTGACACGCAAAAACTGACTAGAGACGCTGTTTTTGATTTTTTCGACACTGTTACACCAAATCAAAAAATATGAAAAAAATCAGAGAGATGTTACTTATAACATCTCATCTCAGGAAAAGACGGCATCACTGATCTGCACCTCCTTCAGTGCCAAACCGATGTTTTTCTGATTCAGTTTTCTTGGTTTTTATTTTTTTACCAGCTGGATATTTTATGTAAAAATATGAACAAAAATCTTAAATGCATGCACCATTACTAGATGTTGCTCTAATTTTTTTTAAAGGGCACAGCCGGGTAAGACAGTGAAATGTGCCCCAAAACCGATCGAAATTCTGAATGGGCCATTCGATAGCTTATGAAAAAAGAAACATTTTTGTCAATTTTCAACTTTGTATCTCGACCGTGGGGGGGGGGGGGGGGTGTAAAATGTACTGTCCGCTTCTCCCACCATTTTCTCGGAATTTAGTGCATAAGAATATTTGAAAGAAACAGAGCCATATCTAGCAATGACGCACATATTTCAGATTTTTTTCAGATTTTTACATAAAAAATCCTATTGGTAAAAAAATAAAACCCGAAAAGTGAATCAGAAAAACATTTATTTGATACCGAAGCAGGTCCGGATCAGTGATGCCGCTTTTTGCTGTAATGTAATATTACAATCAACATCTCTCTGATTTTTTTTATAATTTTTGCTCACCGGCAACAGCGTCGGAAAAATAAAAAACCCGTTTTTTCGTCAGTTTTTGGGCGTCAGAACAACCAATGAGGTAAACTTTGGTTCAATTTTTGTCACATAACTGTTTTATGTAATGTTTAATGTTATTCATTACATTCCATGGTCGTAATAATGCAAGAAAACTAAGTAAATGAAAGAAATCGATGTTACAATGTATGCCTTATGTTCTGAAAAATTGAAGATCAACCGAAGATCGGTGATAGCGGCACGCGTAAGATGGCAGTCTGTTTTGTCGAAGCAAACTTTTTCTTTGGGTTCGAATCCTGTTAGGTGCCTTTTTTTTCATCGTTTTTAATTTCACAATATTTTTGTCAAGATTTTACTGTTGTAATAAATATGCACATGCCTTCAAAGCGCCTTCCATGTTACCATTCTTCTAGTCATATATTTTGGCAGTAACAATGACAAAAATGTGTTGCACAGAGAAAGTCATCTGACAGTAAATATTAACTATTGTTGCACAGAGAAAGACACAAAAATGATGAAAAAAAAGGCACCTAACAGAATTTAAACCCAAAGAAAAAGTTTGCTTCGACAAAACAGACTGTCACCTTACGCGTGTCGCTACCACTGATCTTTGTTTGATCTTCAATTTTTCAGAACATAAGGCATACATTGTGACATCGATTTTTTCCATTTACTTAGTTTTCTTGCATTATTACGACCATGGAATGTAATGAATAACATTAATCATTACATAAAATAGTTATGTGACAAAAATTGAACCAAAGTTTACCTCATTGGTTGTTCTGACGCCCAAAAACTGACGAAAAAACGGGTTTTTTATTTTTCCGACGCTGTTGCCGGTGAGCAAAAATTATAAAAAAAATCAGAGAGATGTTGATTGTAATATTACATTACAGCAAAAAGCGGCATCACTGATCCGGACCTGCTTCGGTATCAAATAAATGTTTTTCTGATTCACTTTTCGGTTTTTATTTTTTTACCAATAGGATTTTTTATGTAAAAATCTGAAAAAAATCTGGAATATGTGCGTCATTGCTAGATATGGCTCTGATTTTTTTCGAATTTTTTTATGCACTAGATTCCGAGAAAATGGTGGGAGAAGCGGACAGTACATTTTACACCCCCCCGCCCCCCACGGTCGAGATAAAAAAGTTGAAAATTGACAAAAATGTTTCTTTTTTCATAAGCTATCGAATGGCCCATTCAGAATTTCGATCGGTTTTGGGGCACATTTTACTGTCTTACCCGGCTATGCCCTTTCTTTATTAACTATTATAGATTCCGAGAAAATGGTATCAGCAGCGGACAGTACATTTTGTCCACCCACGCACCCCACAGTCGATATACAAAGTTAAAAAAATATAAAAATGTTTATTTTTTCATAAGCTATCGAAAGGTCATTTTAGAATTGCATTCGGTTTTTGGACACTTTTGACCGTTTTATTCGGCTATGTGCTTTCAATTGGTTGAAGAGTACTTATGGCCATCTTATTTGGCTACGCCCTTTCCTCACCTCCGTTATATACGTTTCACCAATCTATCACAAATGTTTCGAAGTTCTCACAAAAACATGTGAAAGACAATGTTCATTGCATAACATGCTTCAATCACTGCGGCTTACATAATTCAGTGGAATTAACTAGCATAGAAGGATATTGTTGCAATCGTTATTTTATGTGCCAATTGTCCACTCGGATATGCTGTACCGACAAGATTGAATATACGGGTATCCTAATTGCAAGGAACTTCGGGGAAAGTGTTATAAAATCTTAATACAATAGAACTCGGAACGTTTAATCTCAGTGATTAAAAATTCCTATCCATTTATAACATTTTCAAGAAAATGTTTAACAAATATAATGCAACCACAGGGAAGTCTGCGTTCTTATTCTATACTCAATTCTTCGTATCGGATCAGCAGGGAAACGCTGAAAATGGGTTAGCCAAAACAAAGGTACCAATTGTAAAAAAGATACGGTATGTTTAACTTGTATTAGGCAAAATTTACAAGAATTCAGTAAGAACCATAATCAATATAGATATAAGCATAATAGCAATACCACAACTCAATAAGGTAAAGGCACCAGTAGTTGACCAGGTGCCAGTAGTTGACCACTTTACAGTAAAACGTGAAAAATAAGCTTTTTTAAAGCAATAATGTTTCGCATGAAGTATGGCTGCTTTGCTAAATCCTTTGTTGACGCAATGCTAGTATACTTTTCCTTGAATACGATTGTTTATCATAACTACGGACGATTAATACCATTAATGTCAGTCGGGTTTCTCCGTATCGCGGTTTTCTTGACGTTACCGCTAAGAGACTGCGCGCAGTTGACGGTTAATAACTTTCCAGTTTATTACTTTATCTGCCTGAAACTTACACCATTTTAATCGGCATTAAATTTTCTATTTACTGTATACGTTTTTTTTCTCATACCAACATCAAAAATCAAATTGACCATAGGGTCAACTACTGGATCTGTTCATTCTGGTCATTTCTAGTAGTTGACCGGCATGTTTATGTTAAAAATAAACAATGAAAACAATGATTTTCATTAAAATCCTATTTTTTTCTTGAAACAACATTCAAAAACAGAAATTTTGAAAAAAAGAACGATCCAATTGGCGCATTTTTTGCAAAGTTATGAGCATTTCTAACAAAAAGAGCCCAAATTTTAGGAAAATTCATTTTTCGCAACGGATGGTAAAAGAAATCTGAAACATTCATGAAGACGTTTTTTATCCATCTTGAAAACATAAAAAATTTGGAAAAAAAACGAAATTGTGAGGTACAAAAGTGTCCGATTTGGCATTGAACATCTCTTATATTATTTTACGTGTCATTTATGATTGTTTTATGATTGATTGTTTGATGTATTTTGTTATGTAGGATTGTTAAATAAACGATAGTAAAATAATTGCCAACTTTATTGTCTTTAATCTGCTTTTAGTAAGATGGTCAACTACTGACTCGTCAGACGGTCAACTACTGATTCTTTTACTCTCAAAGGGGGGTCAACTACTGAAACAGTAACAGAGTTTATTAAAACTGTTTTGAAAACTATACAACATAAATTTCCGACAAAAATAAGTTTCTTAACATGATTTAGAAGGTCTGGCCTGTATATTGAAGCATCGAAGCCAGACATTTAATATCAGTTCGAGTAGTTATTGCTGTTTAGGTGAAAAATTTCTCTTAAGTGGTCAACTACTGGTGCCTTTACCTTAAGCTATGATAATTGAACTCAGAATTTTGTAATATTCACATGTCTGCATAGATACATGGAATTATTCACCGGTAAAAATTATTCACCGAAATATATCATACCTCATTTCTAAATTATCTCATTTGTAAATTACGTGAAATGTCACGCAACACAATCGTAACAACTACAAAATGAAATAGTTATTGGTAAAGATTGAAGGTCAAAATTCCATCATTATGGTTTCTAGATGATTGCGGTTTACACAAAATGTAATTGTCGTTTATTTAAAATACTGACGTAAATAATGTTAAATGAAATATCCTTAAGAGCCAATGCAAAGCAAATCTTTCAATACTTATATTAACTCACGCTTTGCACGAAGAAATCCAAGAAACGAATTATATGAATAAATTTGTGTGCATTTTCGTGTCATAAGATAAATGGCTATTAATTTATTACATTGTATTTTAAATGTTTTTGTTTAGTCACGCATACGTTGAATAACTGTCATTTTCAACAGTTTGATAGAAACACATGAATGACAGTCATTCAGCAGAAGAAAGGCGAAAGTCAATAGACGAAACTCGATATGAGGGTCATGTATCCAAGTTGGCTACTTTAATGATGAAATCCCCCAAAGGTATGCTGTTTGAAGCCTTTGCAATAAGCAAATGAACTTTGGTTTGCGAATGGTGCCATAATGATGCTACCGAGCAGCAAAGTGTTAACAATATATTGACATGACTTCAAATACATAACAGCCGTGCTGGATTGGAATGTCTAATGTTCTATTTCCGTTTTCTTTGATTTATGCGCGTTATTTTGAAACAGAGATTTGGTTTTAACGACATATTTAGGCAAAAGTTAAATTTCCCTTGTAGCTAACGTTTGCAGTTATGATTAACGACACAAATGCAAATTAGGTTTCAAGGTGAAAGAATTCCGATGGTCATTGCCCAATTGCATGCTTTTAGGAGTTTGTGGAATCCTTACAAAGCGTGTATGTATGTAGATAAAATTATTCAGAACTCTAGACAGTTAAGGTGCTACACGCTGCTTTGCGAACCAGTCTTTTTGCGATTGCAGGCAGCCAAACAGAGATAATTTTCAAGTATCAGTATGCATTTTATTTTAGATAATAATACAAATATTCTTATCGAATTATGCCGTTGCGTTACTCGGCCGATGAATCCATTCGTTCTGAAAATTCTCCGGATCGTATTCACATTAACCTCTTCGCCCGTTTCTTGTTACACTTCACTTTTTAATCTCGGAACACTTATCCGAGGATTTTCTGTCATATATCAAATAATTATTTATTTTTTTCTTTCGTTCGAAATTGGTGGCTGATCAGTTTGTGGGATGAAATCGATGCGATCTTCAACGTCAAATCGTCAGATTGTGACCGCGGCAGTACTCTTACTAATGCCAAGGAAAGCACTAATTTTGATATGATTATTCTTTTTCACGATGCAAACTCATCAGCTGTATAAAATCAAACAATGTATTCTTGCCCTTACAACTCAGTATGTAGAGTCTTCGAAGTATTACTAACAAATGAGGAAAGTATAATCACTGTAGAATATTGTAGACTCCTAATTAGAACATCGTAAAATGTCGAAACATGTAGGGTAAAAAAAGTATTTAAATATATAACAGAAACTTCAACCAAAACAAGGGCTTATAATAATTTCTTACAAATGACGAAATAGCATTGTCCTGTACGACTATATGTTTTGTAATTTGAAGGCAGTAAAAAACAAATTTTCCAGTACGACAAGTTCTCAGAAGAAGATAATTGCGAAATACTTTTAGTGTCCGAATGTTTTTGTGACTCGAAAATACAGCATAGTTTCATGTATGAGTTGTTAAAATATAATGTAACTAAATATTTTAAATGAATTATATGCACGTCCACAGAATAACAATGTGCTTATTGCGAGAGAAAATGGCGAACACAAACCTTTTATAAACAAACAAAATAGACAATCGTGAGGTTGGATGTACCTTGGTATCCGTATATTTCTGTGAGTCACTGTAGGTAGATTTCCTGATACTCAAGTTACCTAGCAAGGTAGACGTGGTAATTAGATTCTGTACTGGAAGCGTCATCGCTTTGGTTTTTTTTTTGTCTCTCTTACTGACCCTTTTCTCACCTAAACTCTCTGCATCCAACATACCCCTTCGTACTTTCTCTCAATATATTTTCTTATTTATATATATAATTTATTTCAAAGAGTGACAGTAAAGTTTACCGACTCGCGGGACATCCGGCTCCTTTTTATTTGTTGATACAGTCGCCAATCATGTGTGCCAGTGCATGTAAAGAGGTCGGGAAACGGGAGGTGTGCTTATCGAAAGAGACAGACGTATGTGCGATGGAATAGGTGGGGATAACGAGCAAAGGAAGAAGAGTTCAGTCGCACTGGAAAAGGAGTAGTGAAAAGCAAAGGAGGTACCGAAGCAATGGAAATACAGAGAAAGTTGTTGACAATTTACTCGTGTAACGACTCTACAGAGACTTGTGAGACATTGATGGGAAGTAAGTGAACAATATATTAGGTCGAGTCATAAGTAGCTTCCGATGCAGCTGGGTAGAATCTATTGTTCGTATTTATCCACTATAAGTCACCCAAAGAAACAAGTTTTTGTTTTCACTATATAGATGAAGATTCGGTTAGTCATCTGTAAACTGTTTTATGTGACGCATGTTACATTCAACTGTTTTTCTTAACCTCTGAAATGGAGAGTTAAAAAGTGCATATTCGACATGTAATGCTTTGGGAATTTAAGCTCGGCAATAGCGCTAAGGCAACAGCTGAAAAAATATGCTGTGTATACGGTGAAGGACTAATAACTGATCGGGGAGTTAGAAATTGGTTTCCGAAATTCCGTTCTGGAGATACGACCTTAAAAGAGAAACCGAGGGCGGACGTTCTTCCGACTTTGACGACAACCTTTTAAAGGCAATATAGGAGCAAAATCCACGGCAATCAATAACAGGTATAGCAAAAAGGTTGCATACCTCAGAATCAACTGTTAATCGCCACCTGGAGAAATTAGGGAAAGTCAGCAAGTTAGGAGTATGGGTACCTCACAATCTCAGTGAACGGAATAAAGAAGATCGCATGTCAATCGCCACAAGTCTGCTCTTATGGGTAAAAATCGAGTCTTTTTTAAACAGGATTATAACAGGCGATGAAAAATGGCTTGCCTATGACAATATCGTCCGCAAAAGACAGTGGCTTGATAAGGATCAACCACCCCTACCAGATCCGAAAGCAAAGACCCATGGCAAAAAGAGTTTACTGTGTGTATGGTGGGATTGTCGAGACATAATTCATTACGTGCTCTTGAAATTAAGTTTAACGATTACTGCGGATAGATACGTCCAGCAGCTGCAGAGTGCAAGAGAAACTCCATGAAAAGCGTCCTGCACTCGTGAATTGCAAAAACGTCATTCATTTACGCGACAATGCGCGACCACATACGGCAAGGGTGACTCGAAAAAAAAATTCTTGAGCTTGGATGGTCTGTTTTACCACACCCACCTTACTCTCCGGACCATGCCCCCACGGACTATCACCTTTTCTGTTCCTTACAAAGCTTTTTGAATGGAAAAACCTTCAATTCTGAAGAGCAAGTCAGTCAGGCTGTCGAAAATTTCTTCCAGTCCAAACCAACCTTTTACAAGGAAGGAATTGAAAAACTGCCAGAAAGATGGGAGAACGTCATACATAATAGTGGCGAATACATAATAAATTAATATCATTTTGTTATTTAATAAAAGTAAAATAAATGTTTGATAAAAAAATGGAAGTAACTTATGACTTGACCTTATACATGCACCAGAAATAATGCTAAAAATGCAAATCGCGATGTGGGCGTAGTATTTGAAGAAAAATACATACAAATTTTTCTTTTCGTAGCAATCGCACCGTTATAGGTTCATGTGTTTTTGAAAGAGATAAAATAGCGCAGAATAAGCTAAAGATGATTATGAAACGCAATTTTTATAAACCTCGAATCTCTTTATCTTTTTTAATTTTTTGAAGCATGGATTTATATTTTTATCTTTAGGTAAAATACTTTTAATAACTTATTAAAAACAATGTAATTCTGAAAGTTTGTGGAAAAGAAATTCAAACAATATTACTTACATTCAATATTCAGAAGGCTTTCAAAAACTGAACGACATTCTACACTTAAGCGCAGATCCTATCGTTTCGCTTAATATGTTAGGTACGAACGTTTACACAATTCTAAACGATAAAAATTATTGGTTGTTCGCGATGTTCTACACGTGTCAAACACCACAACTAATTGTTGATCACAAAATATAGTGATAGAGTATTGGAATTTCTGGCACTGTAGCCGAAGCACGAGGAAACGTTAAGGCCATGCGTGCTCCGTTCGCTTGAAGCACAGAAACAGTACTGTATCTTGCAAATGCCGCGTGATGGTGCCTCATCATACCACTGGAAACCATCACTTTCGCGATCTCTTGATACTTTGAAAGGCGCACACCGGTGGTGCAGACTCGCTGCCGCAATCGTCGTCGTCGTCGTCGTCGTCATCGTCTAGCAAGTTGTATGTCCGTCACCAAGAGGATCAGGCGTCTCGACTTACGTCCTACACAATAACTTGACACGTGAAGTACGGTGTCCCTTTTCGCGCCCATATAGGAGGTGCTATGCTGCTACTGAGAAGCAGACTGACACTTAATGATCACGAGCGTGTGTTCATATTCATGTGCGCGTACGATATGATTTCTTTCATGTTGTAGCATGTACTGGCTAGATTGGAAGCTGTTGGTGCTGTTACGCACGATTGTCTTCCAGACGTCGCTCTTGCTGGCCTGTTCTTTGTGGTCTTACTTACCAAGTGGTTCTCATAGCGTATAAACAATGGTGAATACAGCTCATTAAAGATGCGGAAGGCACAGAACTTATGTCACGAAACCAAAGTTAAGTAAATATGTCGCTTGTACTGCCGTTGATGTCATAAATTTCTGAATGTAGAATGGTGCTTACGGGAAATCATATAAATGTAACTCTCGATATTGTATATTCGACATGTTTAAAGGTCCGTAACCTATAACGCTAGGCAGAAGAGTAAGAAGATAAATTGAGCAATCGAACCTGACCAATGTGCTCAGATGAGCAGGTCGCTTACAGTATTCTCAGACTCGTGATGTGACCTTTTCATGTGTGGGAACGTACGTATGAGCACAAACTTTCTCGCTTCTATATGTAAAGGTCCCACTATCCATTCGACTGGCCTCCAGTCACCAGTCCTTCTACGGCAACTCCCCGTCTCGCATAATTTACGTTCAATCTCAGTTGCTGTAGCTTACTTTATAGTCGTCATCACCGACGTGTTCGTTAATTTTTGTATTTTCGATTTGTGGATATTGGGCTACAGAAGTGGTGCCCAAAATTCATGTATACGGTTCAAAAGCAAGCCTCAACCAGCATGTGGGTACCATGTAGAATAATACTTTTTCTCTACCCATCGAGATAATGTACAACTTGGATGATTTCAACTTGTGCGTCGTGGTACGACCTTGAAAGGTACGTCGCTTGGCAATGCGAAAGGCCCTCACAACGAATGACTGTATGGATTTCGAATAATCCGACGAATTATCGAAGTCTTTACATAATGCGGGAAACGAGGTTCCATTGCTTGCAACTTAGTTTTTGATATAGAATATTTCAAATAAAAACCCATGGTCAATCGGTCTAACCAAGTTCCACCGAGACATGTATGTTTGAATTTTTTGTTGGTTACAGAATATCCATGATTCAATCTCTCACGTCTTCTATAATGCCTTTGTGAGTTGTATATACAGGGTGGTTTCGATCCGGTGGTACAATCGAAAAGGAGGTAAATCTACATGCAAAAATAAGTAAAACAGAACGTATGAACATTTTTTTTTAAACGCTCCGTTTTCGAGAAAATTGACATTGAATTTTCGTCAGGTGCAAGCGCCCTAAAGCATGGCATTGTATATCTATATCTATCGCTTTGCGTCGGCTGCGAGTACGTTCGGGCAGCTATTACGTCACGATAGGCCGCTTCGGTCTCACTGTCGCGTATACCGGATGGCCCTGCCGAGCCTGCCTCGGTGCCACGCAATGAGATAAGCCATCGCACCGCGACCAAGATTCCTACAGCGGCACTCGGTATATCACGCCGCGCTCGGGTGCGCTCGCACTTAGCGAAAATTCGAAATCGATTTTCTCGAAAACGGAGCGTTTAATAAACAATTTTCATACGTTCGGTTTTACTTATTTTTGCATGTAGATTCACCTCCCTTTCGGTTGTACCACCGGATCGAAACCGCCCTGTATATTTGTATGCGATGGCGAGTGTACTCTTTGTGCGGTATCAACTAATTGTCCAGCTTCTTTTCGTGCATCAAACGAACCAAGTAGGATTGTAACTGCTTAAGCGCGTGATTTTACACTTATATTAAGTAATTGCAGGGCGTAATGTGATAGTTGTGAGATATTGAGATGATCAGCTCTTGTGTTAAATTCAACACGATTTGTTTTATATCCTCCGCTAATCTGGATACACGGGAACATGATCAAATACGAGATCTAAACCACTCAATAGATTTGCGAACATTGTCACCGCACGAATAAATGAACGCTAATCAATAATTTGCCATTCGTTTGGTGGGACTGCGCGCATGTCAAAAGTATCATCTGTATCTGATACCTACTAACGATAATGTTCAGTGCCGTTCCTGGCGGGTATGCAGCGAATGCCCCGCACGCAGGCGCCCAATTTAAGGGGCGCCAAATTCAACTATTTGCTACTCTTGCAAAAACGCACTTCTAATTGGAAGAAAAATCGGCATTAAATGATTACAGGAAGAAAGAGTAAACTAATATAAGAAGTAACTTCTACACTTTGCTTCTACACTGGAATTTACATGCAAAAAATCGTTACAGATCGAACACATCAGTTGAGTGAATTGAATTATATTAGATTTTTTGTTAATTTCCGAATGGACGTGTTTTATTTATGACCTATATTGTACGTTAATAGTCTATTTTATTTGATGTCGAAAATAAATTTTTTGTCATATTTTTTCGTTGTTTTATTTTATTACGCCCATTTTCATAATCAAACACTTACACTAAAGTGACTTTAGTCTATAGGGAAACTATTCAGTTTAAACCTCAAACTAAAAATGATTATGAATATTGGCCTTATCATCAAAATTTAAGCATAGTATATAGGGGCGCACAAAATTATTCTTGCACGCGGGCGTTCGCCACCCCAGGAACGGCACTGATAATGTTTTATATTTGTTAAAACTGGCGACGCGACACCCCGCTCTCCAGACGGCGCTGACCGCCGCTAGTCACGGGCGACTCTCGCGATCGCCGCTCTTTGTAAAAACCTCTTCGCGCTTCTACGTTGTAAGAAGGACGCGCCGCAATAAAGAAGCTCTCCTGTGCAATATTAACATATATATAATAATACGCAATACGTGTTTACCTGAACCCATACGATAACTTCCCATTTGCGCTTATAAATATTCGACAGAAACGAAAACACGTGGCATTAACGTAAATCAAAGAAAAAATGTAGGCTTGCTGCATTTCCACTTCCTCTTTTTTAAATAGAACAATATCGTAGAGGAAAAGTTTGTATTAGTCGAAAGGCTCTATCATCCCATACACCGACTTTTTTCTCAAGCGCATTAGTGCATGTGCAAAGTGCAGTTGCACTGTTTTTTTTTAAATTGAAGCACCTATTTTCTTTTACATATTGCGCTTCATTCGAACTCTTATAGAGGCAAAGGGCATAGCTGGGTAAGACAGTGAAATGTGCCCCCAAACCAATTGAAATTCTGAATGGGCCATTCGATAGCTTATGAAAAAAGAAACAGTTTTTTGAATTTTCAACTTTGTATCTCGACCGTGGGGGGCGGGGGAGGGTAAAATGTAGTGTTCGCTTCTCCCACCATTTTCTCGGAATCTATTGAATAAAAAAAATTGAAAAAAATCAGAGATACATATGGTGATGGTGCGCACACTTGAGATTTTTTTCCGATTTTTATATAAAAACCCCAACTGGAAATAAAATAAAAACCAAAAAGTGAGTCACAAAAACATTAATTTGACACCGAAGGAGGTCCAGATCAGTGATGCCGCTTTTTTCTGTGATGTAATATTAGAATTAACGTCTCCCTGATTTTTTTCATAATTTTTGTTAAGGTGCCACGGTGTCGGAAAAATCAAAAACCGCGTCTCTGGTCAGTTTTTGCCTGTCAGAACACCGTACGAGGTAAACTTTGGTTTCCTTTTTGCCACATTACTATGTCGTAAGATATTTAATGTTATTAAGTACATTGAACAGTCGTAAGAGTGCAAAAAAACGAAATAAATGGAAAAAGTCGATGTTATAGTGTAGGCTTATATGCTAAAAGATTGAAGATGAACCCAAGAACGTCGCTAGCGCAACTGACAAAGTGTCAGGCTTTTAAGTAGGAGGGAAACTTTTTGTCTGGGTTTCGAATCCTGTTAGATCCATTCTTTTTTTTCATTCTTTTTTTTCATTCTTTTTTTCCTTTCTCTGTGCATCAATAATTAACATTAACTGTCAGACGTTATTACAACATTTTTGCAACTTAAATTCAAGAATTGTAAGCACACTGAATTAATCGGGGCTACTGAAGCACTACGCCAAAATACAATGTTGCGTTGAACTAACGGTCAAAAACGTTTTTCGACAAACCACGTGCACGTGTATTACACATTAAAATGTTGAGAAAAACATTGTTAAAATAGCTGACGTGTGAAAATATCTGTAAATGTTAATTATTGTTGCACAGAGAAAGGAAAAAAAGAATGAAAAAAAAGAATGGATCTAACAGGATTCGAAACCCAGACAAAAAGTTTCCCTCCTACTTAAAAGCCTGACACTTTGTCAGTTGCGCTAGCGACGTTCTTGGGTTCATCTTCAATCTTTTAGCATATAAGCCTACACTATAACATCGACTTTTTCCATTTATTTCGTTTTTTTGCACTCTTACGACTGTTCAATGTACTTAATAACATTAAATATCTTACGACATAGTAATGTGGCAAAAAGGAAACCAAAGTTTACCTCGTACGGTGTTCTGACAGGCAAAAACTGACCAGAGACGCGGTTTTTGATTTTTCCGACACCGTGGCACCTTAACAAAAATTATGAAAAAAATCAGGGAGACGTTAATTCTAATATTACATCACAGAAAAAAGCGGCATCACTGATCTGGACCTCCTTCGGTGTCAAATTAATGTTTTTGTGACTCACTTTTTGGTTTTTATTTTATTTCCAGTTGGGGTTTTTATATAAAAATCGGAAAAAAATCTCAAGTGTGCGCACCATCACCATATGTATCTCTGATTTTTTTCAATTTTTTTTATTCAATAGATTCCGAGAAAATGGTGGGAGAAGGGAACACTACATTTTACCCTCCCCCGCCCCCCACGGTCGAGATACAAAGTTGAAAATTCAAAAAACTGTTTCTTTTTTCATAAGCTATCGAATGGCCCATTCAGAATTTCAATTGGTTTGGGGGCACATTTCACTGTCTTACCCAGCTATGCCCTTTATGTTGTATAGTTTTTAGAACAGTTTTAATAAATTCTGTTACTGTTTCAGTAGTTGACCCCTTTGAGAGTAAAAGAATCAGTAATTGACCGTCTGACGAGTCAGTAGTTGACCATCTTACTAAAAGCAGATTAAAGACAATAAGGTTGGCAATTATTTTAATATCGTTTATTTAACAATCCTACATAATAAAGTAGATCAAACACTGAATCATAAAACAATCATAAATGACACGTACAATAATATAAGGGGCGTTCCATGCCAAATCGGACACTTTTGTACATAACCCCATTCGATTTTTTTCAAAATTTTTCATGTTTTTAAGCCCAACGAAACATACGTTCATGAATTTTTTCAAATTTTTTTGACCATCCGTTTCGAAAATATGAATTTTCTTAAAATTTGGGCTCTTTTTTTTCAAATACTCATAACTTTGCGAAAAATGCACCAATTTGACCGTTTTTTTTTCAAAATTTGTGTTTTTAAATGCTCTTTCAAGAAAAAATATAATTTTTACCGAAATTATTGTTTTCATTGTTTAATTTTTGTTTAAAGCACAAAATAATTTTTGTCTCAAAACATGACCCCTTTGATTTTTTTTGAAAAAATTCTCAAAGAAGCATTGATGCATGTAAGAACTTAAAAAAATTGTCCGATCGTGGGGAAACTCTTCGTTCTATTTTTTTTCTTTATTCGAAAATATCTATTCTATCAAATCGTGGCAATTGGCAATGTTTCATGATAAGTAAGTATCATAGTGGTCTCCCGATGTACCTTTCTTATGCCTTTCTGATTTATTGTTTAACTGTTTTGTTGTATTATACTTTTGTTCATTTATTATAAATATTTCAGACATAATTAATATTCCCTGAAGAGGATCCAAAGCAGGATCGAAACGTTGGAAGGAATGGTTAAAAACATGTTTTGAAAACATTGGCGTCCGGTGTGACCGATACAGGGCCGAAAGGGAGTTCGTCTCTCGATTAAACGTTATAAAATATACTCTGTTCACTACTGTTTCGACGAGAATAGAATTGCGTAAGAAGCTGTTCTCATTTTGTACGAGGACCACGAAGATTGTATTATAGTGTATTATAATTTGAGGATTGAACAATTTTAAGTGATAAGTAGATTAAGATTATATATCTTTTCAGGATCTTGGTTGCTCTGAATATTGTTGTATTATCAGCGAATTGTGAACTAGAGATTCGTTGCTGATGCCATTATCTCACTGGATGGTGGCGTGGAATCGCTACTACTACACATTCGTAGCAGTATAATGTGAATATTTTCCTCTCTAGCACGATGGCGAGTATATAGAGAAATATGGACTGAATAGTTGGTTAGTCACGGTAGGCAGGAGAGCATGACGGCCAGCATGCACGTAGCAGAGCAATCTAGGACAAGGACACCTTTACGATTTCAGTGTGTGATATAACGTACGATGCGCCACGTAATACACCTTTTCACAGTGCATGGACATACGGAACGTCTACCTACTGTTTACTCTTGTTAAGCAACACAGAAGAGAAGTTTTAATTCATTTTTCTTTGCGCCATTTCTCTTCTATCGAGTGACAGTTTCTTATAATTATTAGGTAGTAGAACACATATACTGTCACTACTCAATATTGTCACAAGGTCATGTAAGAAAAAAACGCGGTCATAGCAAATATAAAAAAAATCTTTCGCTACAACTATTGCGCATACATTAAAAAATAAGAACAGCACAGGGATAATGAAAAGCCGTAAACGAATCAATTATAGATGGAGGCGTGGAGAGGCGTGGGGCGATTGGATCGTTAATAACATAAAGGTCACTCTTGTGTTTCTGTGTTCTATGCTTTTTCCGCACTTACACTAACAGGGGTTGTATTACTAATGTTTATCAAATTTATTTTGAGTCTTTTCTTCACAATTTCACTCATAGTTTTAATCCGTTACCGCGATAACTATTGTGCAATAAATGAATATTTTCGTAGATTGATAGTGTGAGACACGGTACGCGGCTATAACCTTGTTAATCGTTCGCGGACTCTTATTCCGCACGACGCTGATTCCGCTCATACACGGTGTTCGAAGAGATCAGGATGAATCCCGTGTTACGTGTTATTAATGTTAATTAATTGAAGAAGGTTGATTCAAAATGACATCCGAGAACGATTTATTACACAGTCGGAAAGGTCAAAATTTACTTTGATATTCTATTTTATTAAGTCATTTATAATACTTTTCCCGGCGCCCCTAGCGAGTGGCGCATTCTGTACACTCATGTGTGTAACGTTTGACTGGGTGGGGGCTAGTGCGAAAGAAAGCAGTGCCTATAATCACAGCGATTTTTTACGATACCGGTACTAAATGATGTTCCAGGTTTCTTGTTCGTTCTGTTGGCAAGAAACGGTGAAATTCTTTCTGCCCTGAAAGGAGCAATCATCCGCAATCGTTACGACGCAAAGTAAGGTATTTGCCTTCGAAAGTAAAAAAAAGTTAATTTTAAACGATTGACATAAGACACCTTTCAGGTAGTTGAACAGGCGAAAGATACTGACAACTTTTGAATTAGTCATATATAAGGGGTCATGTTTTTCGCACATTCTAAGAAGACCTTTTTAGATAAGCATGTAAGCATTTCCGAATAAAGATGATTTCTGTATTACACACTTATGGTGGCATGAAAACAGATCAGAGTAGATCTTAGCGCTGCTTATGGTTAAGTTTCTATAACTAATATAGGTAAAAGTATTGATATCCGACACTATTGAATTTATGACCAAATTATAAATAGTTTTTTCTATGAACCGAAAAGGTAACGTCAGAGGAATCAGAAAAACTCAGGAGTTAAAAAAGAAAGAGGGTTGTGAAAGATTACAGGTATGAACACAAAATAAATACTGCCACTTGGAGATAACGAAAAACTACTAGAAAAATTGATCGTATTATACGCAAACCACAAACCGATTTTTAATATAGAGGTATTAACGAAATTACTCGTTACACATAATATCAATCTGATATGCTTACCTGATAACTTGCGTAAGCACTTCCAGTACGACCAGCAAAGCAGGGTACAAAAAAACGTCACTGACACGACGTTCACAATATTTTTGCAAACACAAGTAATTGGACGTGTACACACAATTGCTTCAAAACGGCGAATAAGACTGGGCGTTAAGTTTTCTATCGCATTCGGGTCGACGCTCAATCGTGCCGCAACTACGACGTACAATCCTCATCGTTGGCGTCTTGACGCTAAGAATAAACCGGCAGCAAGCCCCACCAACGGAAGCATCTTTTCCATCCTATAAGTTTCCACTAATCCTCACTTATAACTTTATTTCCGCTATTTTGACACGGCCACAATCTTCGCAAATGAGAAACGTAATCTTCCATTTTGGTTTAATCAAGCACAATTGTCGGCTTCACCGATGAAATTTTCGTATTTTTCGAAAAAATATATTAAACTTCTACTCAAAAACAGAAGCCTGGCTTTTTATTATTAAGGTAGTACCTCCGCATTTGCAACATTGGCAGAAATCTTCAAAAATTGGAGTGTAAGTAGTTAAATGCATAACACACACGATGTTAACATTTTGAGACGTTTGACCACACCAAACATGTGATAATTGCAATTGAAAGTGACATGTTTTGTACATACAGCATAGGAAAAGCGTGGGAAAATGACATATTTTTTATTTTTTTGCATTGAAGGACTTGGGCCATCTTGATGAGAAACTAATATTTGTTAGAGTAATATATTTGGAATATCTTACAAAAGAATGGAAATTGTTTACCACGTAGTTTTAATGAAACATTAGAAAGAATAACATAGTTAGACGATTATTTTTTGTGGAGGGGTATCAATGAAGTCGCGTAGAAATGATGCGGCAACGATAAATTGTCGGCGCTGCGCGAGTGTGTGTGTCTTTTCGTCGCCGGCCACGTTAACAACCGAAAAAAAATTCCACGTTGTCACATTTCCACACAAAATAATATTTCATAGTATGTGTGTATTCGTATAGAGAATATAATAGTGTAAGAGGTACAATCTCGTAAAAAAAAAACGCAGGCTCTAGACTGAATTTGCCGATATGTATAACGTGGGTACTGCGACAAAACTTTTTACCTGGATTGTCGCGGAGGTACTACCTTAACAAAAGGATACCAAATGCTTGAAGTAGAAGCAGTGAGATGAATCGAACAAAAAGAAAAATGGGCAGGAAGTATAAAGCCAACAAAAACACAATGTAATAAACATAACACACTAACAAAAATGCGAATGTAATGAACATTTGAAGTAGAAACGGTTCTTTGCAGCTATAATTCTGTGTTTATCGATTTTTACATGGACGCCTACTTATTTCAGAAACAGAATCATGAATAAATGACATTGTGACATTTCAAAATTATAGTTCACGGCTCCAATTCCAATGCAAATAAATCATCTCCATGTGACAAAGTAAACTGGTAAATAATAATAACATTTATTACAGCTGGTAGCCACGCAGTTAATTGATAAACCGTCAGTGAAAACGTTAACGTATCCATGACTTTCTTGGGAGACATGTCACTTATTTATTTACGTGCGTACGTAAGGTAAACAAGAAACACGTTTTACTGGGCGGCAGTTTATGTAACTGCTCTAATTGTGAAGTAAAGACATACTTGGTGCTATGTTTTCTATGCCAACATTAGTATATACATCATGGCGTCTATAGCTTAAGTGCCCCCCCCCCCCCCCCCACCACCGCACCACTTTCGGTCTCAAGAAAAGGTTGTTGTACTAGCCAAGTGACCGTGAAGTTGACTTCTTCCATTTATTTAGTTTTCTTGCACTCTTAGGACTGTTTAATGTACTCAATAACAATAAATATCCTATTAAATAGTAATGTGACAAAAAGGAAACCAAAGTTTACCTCATACGGTGTTGACGGGCAACAACCTGACAGGCAACAACTGACTACAGACACGGTTTTTGATTTTTCCGACACTGTGGCACTAAATCAAAAATTATGAAAAAAAATCGGAGAGACGTTAATTCTAATATTACATCACAGGAAAAAGCGGCATCACTAATCTGGACCCCCTTCAGTGTCAAATTAATATTTTCGTGACTCATATTTTGTTTTATATTTTTTTCCAATTGGGTTTTTTATATGGAAATCTGAAAAAAAATCTAAAACGTGCGCACCATCACCTACCGTATCTCTGATTTTTTTTCAATTTTTTTTATCCAATAGATTCCCAGAAATTGGTGGGAGAAGCAAATAGTACATTTTACCCTCTCCCGCCGTTCACGGTCGAGATACAAATTTAAAAATTCACAAAAATGTTTCTTTTTTCATAAACTATCGAATGGCCCATTTAGAATTTCAATTGATTTTGGCGCATTTTTGACCGTCTTATTCATCTATGCCCTTTCTTTCCGCCAGAACACGAGAAACACATATGTCGAGCTTTGAGATTATACCCAGGCGTTTCAAGTAATCATGAACGGTCGAATTCGATAAATTTAATCTCTCAGCGATCTCACTAGTTGTTATTCGCCGGTTTGCATCAATTAACACCTTTATTGTGTCATCATCAGCTTTTACTGTCCTTCCAGAGCGTGGTGCATCTTCAACATCAAAAAAACCGGATCGAAATCTTGCAAACCAGTTTTGGCACTGGCGTTGTGTCAATACATCGTCTCCATACACGTTGGATGATTTTTTTCTTGCTTGAACAGCATTTTCACTTTTCGGTAGTAAAAAAGTAAAATATGCCGAAAATGCTGCTTTTCGCTTTTCATGTTTGAAAGGGTACCAACCAAAAACTACGGTGTAGAATCAATTGAATTTTTCCACAAGCAAGCTTTGCTGTATCAGCTATTAAAATATTTCCGAACAACGCAATTATTTCATCTACTATGCGATATAGATTTATCGTGTGGTACAAATCATACATATAGCATGTGCACTACTTTGACTAGGTATTCGAGAATTCGGTGCTAACACCTTAGTCCCCAATCGCTAATCCCACCTAGCGTATCTTCCGGTTAGCGTTATTCCGGATTCGTACGCTGAGAGCCAGACGTCTATGAATCATATTGATGTAACGTGAGAATTAACCCCTTCCCGTGCCATTTACGTCGACAAAATCCGGGCCCAAGCGGTAGGCGTCAACGCGTGGTAAACAAATGCTACGAGCCTGGTTCGTGATATTCATGTTTGAGCCAAAATCCTCATAACGAGTCAGACTCGTTACAGCACGAGAAATAGTTAAGGAGAAATGGGTAACAAGTTCAACAGTTTCCTAGCGGAAGGACAAAGAAAATCTCCTCATAAGGTCTGTTTCCACCTAGTAGAGCAAGTTCACAGTCGCTTTTGCTTCATGAGATCATACATACTTGCTTTACCGTTACCGTTATTTTACCGGGCCTGGAAGGTTTAGTATTAACATGGTACTCGTGGACAGTGACTGGACGAGGGCACTATGTATTTTAATGGATAGGAAAACTGACAGGAAATCGGATGATTTACCTTCCAGTTCAAATCTATCCAACTACGAATTTTTTCCCTCACATTCAGTCTTCCACCAGTGTCGAATCTTCACTCACCGTCATCGCTGACCTCGAGATTTGCGTAGCTGTCCCAATGAAGTATCGGATCGTGGTGTGCGGATGTATGCGGAACGGCTGGCGTAGGTGCTGGTATTGGACCATCTTGACGTTTGGCATCGGCCGCAAAATAGAGAGTGACCACGCTGTCGGAAGGGCAACGAGGATCGTCGCAGGCAACGTCCAAATCAGATCGGGGAAACGATACCACATTTTCGGTGATAACGCACGTGTGAAACTAGGAGGCAGAAATAGAATTAGTCAAGGAAAAATTAATTTCAAAGATTTGGATAGTCTGGTTTGTAGGATTTTTTTTTTCTGGGAAGATGGGAAGAGAGATGTGTATGGTTTATTTTTGTGAAATATATTATGCTTTATACGAAAACTGTGTTATTATGATTTATCACCTCATGATTTAGCATTTCTAGTATAATAGTACTTTTATCCATACACCTAATACCTGAACGTATGAAAAACATTTTTACTGCGAACAATATCCTAAATTGTATTCTGTGCTATACGATCGAGCGATTCTGTCCGTGCGACGGCGCATTCACGTCTCTAATGTCAGCTCAAAGCTGAACCATCCTTTACCAGGTGCCCCTTTTCCCCATCGGCTTGTTCCGAATTCGTATCGTAGCCGGATATGAATGATGCATACGTGTTTAAAAACAAATCGAGTAATGGCTTCGATAATCCGCTGGTGAAATGGTACATATTTAGGCATTTCTTATTGCGCCAGGTTATGTTTAAAACTCGCTGGATCGGACCATATACGTTTATTATACTAGTTGCTGAATAAAGGTGTAACTTGTACAGAATTCGTTCCCTGTGTATATTATGTAAACGCTGGTGTCACAGCAACGTTATTGTATATATGCGTGCACTTAAGATAAGATCCAAACTTACCTGCAGAGAAAACATAACCTCACGGCTCTGTTTGGAATACACCCTGTGGTAACACTTGACCAAAATGTCACCCCTCAAACGAAGACCACCGAGATTAACCGTGAACTCGCGTGCGTTCGTCACCGAGTAAAGATCCGATGTGTACACCGGGGTAAGTCCTTCATATACTTTTAAGAATGCACGACAACCAGTTGGCTCAAATAAAGGAACACCGAGGACGGTGAGATGTGTCAAGTACAAGGGCGACTGGCTGATTCTTAACGACCCTGCCAGTAAGCCGCTGAAATACTCTATATACCTGTGTGAACAGAAAAAACACAGTTATTGAACGCTATAGTAACTGTCAACATATTCAACGTGTGTAAACCTTTTGTAAACCATTAAAAAGATGGCCTGATATGGCAAAATATGCAACGTGAACAGCTCATATTGATATGTGCTCCTTTGAAAACTGATTTGTCGATTAACGTTGTTAGCAGAAATGACAGATTTATTTTGATCGCATTGCAAATGCACTTAAACGTTTCTAACACAAATAGACCACAAGGAAACGAACCTACAATTTTGTTTAAAGATTTGTTTGATTCATACTTGAACTCGTTGAATTTCGTTTTTAGTCGATCTTTCTGTTATATATTCTACAGGGTGAATCTAAAAACGTGGGAGAAAATTGACGGAGTGATAGAACACATTTACACAAGCATTTCTTGTAATGCAATGCATGGGCGGAACGCGAGCGGTCTAAAGTCTAAAGAGGGTAGTTTTCCACCGTCACATTTAACACACTGACTGCCGCACACGTCGCCGATGCTTGACATGGCAAATAACGTATTGAAGAATTATCACAAGAATAAGAGAAGATATTTTGGAAAACAATTTATTAACGCGAATATAATTGATTTCAATGTTCAAAGAAATTTCTCAAAACGTTAACGTCTTGAATGAATGTCCATAAGCATTTAATTCTAAACGTAATAATCTTCTGCTACGATAAGACACAATGGTCCTAATATGCGTACACATCTGCATCGAGTAAGTTTTACTCTTAGAAATGCGCTTGGAATTGCTGTTACACAAAACCAGCGCACTTCTGAGCAGCGCGCGTGCCTGACGGATATTTCCTCATAAATTCACAAGATAGCATGTCACCTTTTTAACTTTTTTTTTGAGTATGTAGCTCAGTTACGTTTCTGTTAATAAAATGTTTTCATAAATATCTTCTTTCATTCTTGTGACAATTCTTTAACACGTTAACCGCCATTCAAGGCAACGGCGACGAGCTTGGTTGTCAGCGTGTTAAATATGATGGTGGAAAACTACTCTCTAACTTTTCACCGCTTACGTTGAACCCATACATTGTATTACAAAAACTGCTTGTGTAGATGTGCTCTATGATCCCGTCAATTTCCTCCGATGTATTTAGATGCACCCCATATATTTCGTGAACATTATGTCCTGCATTCAATATGTTTGATGTTAATCTGTTATTTAGTTATATTTTCGTACTTATCTCGAAATATGTCATAACGTTACGACACAATACGAGCATAACGAAAATTGTACTTAACACGTTGAGTGCGGCGTCGGGCTCTGGGGACCGACAGTGGACTTATCGCTTGGGCAGCGTCGGTTCCTGGGACCGACAGTATTCAAACAAAACTATTCGAACGCAAGACAGGGAGAAATTCAACCAAAAACGTCGTCCTTTTATAATACATGTAAATCCAAACCATATTTTTGCTTCAAATGTTTTAATCAATTTAATTAAAATTACACATTTATTTTGTTTCCTTGATAGTGTCGGTCCCAGGAACCGACGATGCCCAAGCGATAAGTTCACTGTCGATTCGAGGGACTGACGCCGATCGAACGGAAAGTTCGCTGACGGTTTCCAAGGACCGACGCCGCACTGAACGTGTTAATGGATTAGCAAGAAGTGATTGACCAATTGCTACTGCGTAAATTTTACATGCTGCAATGGGAAGAGTGTATGCGAGGTGAAAATACAGTGCACATGAGTTTTGAGTATTATTGCAGCGTCACACGAAAAGTTCCGCGCGACCAGGATGCCAAAACACTACACAAATTTTTCTAGTTGGCGCTTGAACAGTTCGTCGGCTATCAGTAACTTGATCATGCTCTTTATTAACGGGGCGATAACTACTTGGTCTCTCATGAGTCCTCGCCAGTGTCGAACGTAGAAAATTTATAATAAAATTACTTGATGGAACGCAGCCACGACACAACATGCTAATAGCTAGTGTTCGTGAATTTATTAACGTACCCTGTTCTGTATGAATGGAAAACGATAAAGTGCAGGAAGACGAAATAATCATTGATATTACGAACAGGAATGCACGAGAGTGTAAATGACATAGGTAAATATTCCTGTGTATACAGGTTGACGATGGTGATAGAAATTACAGAGCAGCTAAGTGTGACAAGAATGATGATGCGAAGAGCACGGCGACAGTCACATTAATATCGTGTAATGTTCCAAACAAACAAGTATGACTAGGATTAATGTACATTTAAGGACGATATAGCGAAGCTTTTTTATTTCTGTTTAATGGCAAACTTTTACGCGATTGCTAAGCAGTGATATAATATTTTCACGAACTTAGTGTTACGGCCGTGAAGAAGGGTGAAGATTTCAACGAACACTATTTAATCAATAAATTAGAAGGGCGTTGTTAGACATAAGAACAAATGTTGTTATTAAATACACTCTTGGTCTGGACACGAATGAGATCGGACGTGCTCCAGTAATAAATGTTGTCTTGTGCTTTTTTATAAACTGGTCTATTCCTCAATCGTTTCGGTATGCCGTGCCCACGTAACAATATATTTATTTAATGCAGCCGTAAAAAAATGACAATATACATGTCGGATTGGAAGAGCTCGCGGCGTGATCAAAACAAACAAGGTGAATCACAGGAGCGGAGGCACAGAGGTCGGCCGAAAGAATGCGCGAAGGAGGGGGACAGTCATCGTAAGACCGTCGAAGCGAGACGTTGAGAGTTTAAGAAGTATTTTCACTGTAATATCTTTCCTAATATACAGTGAGTAACTTTAATATTCGGACACCAGGAGATTTTTAGTTTATTACATTATAATTTCATTCCTGACAATAAAAAATCATTGGCGATAAAGTATTGCATCAAGGTATACGTCTAGTAAACAATAGTCAACATTTTATTTACATAACTTACAACAAAGGTTAAATACAACAATTTTAATGAAACAATGTCCGTTTTCCATGTTACTTTAATATTCGGACACTTTTAAAAATCACTCATTTTTGTATTAGTTTTTATAGTTTTACGTGTTTTAATATTTTGTTGGGTAGCCGTTCTGCTCTATTACTTCTTTCAAGCGCATCGGCATATTTTTAATTATTTTTTTCAAATAATCACTGCCTATTTTATTCCATTCCTCCTTCAATCGATGTTTTAACATTTCCTTTGATGTTATTACGGTTGTCCTAATTCGTCGGTCTAATTCATCCCATAAATTTTCAATAGGATTAATGTCTGGTGATTGAGGTGGTGGTTGTAAAACTTTTGGGCAATTATATAAAAGATATTCTTGCACAATGCGCGCCTTATGTTTCGGATCATTGTCCTGATAAAAGGGTCTAGCCGTGTTACAATGCAAAAAGTGCCCCTAAACCAAATGAGACGTGTCATACGCCATTCGATATCTTATAGAAAAAGAAACATTTTTGGAGATTGGAAATCCGAAATCTCAACTGGGGGGGTACTTATAGACAAAAATCAAAAATATGTTTCTTGCCCAATTATTTTTACTCCAGTGGATAAAAAAATTTGAAAAAATTCACGAACGTATCGGCTAACGGTGTACACGTTACAGAATTTTTTCAGATTTTTTGGTTGAAAAACTGAGCTGTAAAAAATTAAAAACAAAATTTTTTTTTGAAAAATGGCAATTTTTCATCGAAGAAGTAAAGTCTCCACTTTTATATTTTTTGTATAGGTACCTATTGTGAATACTAACATACTGAATTTTTTTCAGATTTTTTGTAAACCTGCGCCGTTATAAAAAAAATTAAAAACCGATTGTCCGGTTGCTTTTTGCGTGCCCCACCTATTTGTACAGTAGATCTTTGCATTTTTCCCAATCCACAAGTGTATTATGCAATGTGTAACGCAGCTCGAAGTCTAGAATTGGCGCAGGAGTTGATAAAACCTGAAAATAGCAAATCATGGAAATTGCGACCAGTACGTTATATTCCAAAGTGTATACCGAAATTCCAATGGCACCGGTGTGTACATTTTTGCGCAAGTTCGAATCCTTATAGGGTTATCTGTTTTTCACACATATTACTTTTTATTCAGAATTTAAAAATACATTGTTCTAATTAATGCTTCCCCTCATACGTCGTAAAATCACATGGTTTTTTTAGTTACGCAACATTCTATTTTCAAGCACTTATGTGCTATCGTTTCTCATCATTATCTTTAATCCATTCTTTTTTTGTATTTGAAGTAACGTAAAAATAATTAAAATAGTCACTAGAATGTTAGTTTTGGGAATTCCTCCCTTATATCCATTTGGACCTAGTTACCGTTACCGAAGCCACATAGGAATTATATGTAAGCTATGCGGTTTTTCCGTGCGTGATTGTCAACTAACTGCAGTAACAGTTATTGCAGTGCCGAGAGTTATTCATACGAATGTAATCAACTTTTATTGCATTTGGCAAGAATGGTTTTACTATGCAATAGATGAAACGGTCAAGTTGTTCATGGAATTAATGACTACCCCAACCTGCATTCGAAGTCAGGTAGTTGCGTGGAGACAATGCAAACATTCAGTCCAAAGGATATAGGTAGAAAGACCGGTTGACTGTACCCTTATCCTATCCTTAGTTTCTGGTGTATTAATGACGGTTCGAGACGTAAGAGTAAAGCAATTCATCAATAGTTTATGATTCTACCGTACCGCAAACGTAACGTTGCGTCGGGAAATCGTATTCAAGCTCAATTCTTCAATAGCTACAAAGGTTTATTACTTTTTTTATTTTATTACCCATACCGTACAAGACTTAAGCACAATTTGCGCAATATATTCGGAACTCAGTAAATACTCATTGAAATAGGTGTGGCTTGTAAAATGTGGTCGTGTCGCTACAACGTCATTTTCATAATCAACCAATCAGAGAACGGAATTATCCATCCACGAATCCGCATACACAAAATTCGAAATAAACTTTCGACCATCCCCACTATTTAAAAACATCTTTATAATAGCAGTTAGAATTTGTTTTCACTTTTGGTTGAAATACCAAGCGTAACACAGAGTGTCTGATCGGTTGATAGTTGTTAATACTTACTTTCTTACTGTGCAGTAGTTTTCAGTTTGACGTCAACAAAATGTCGAGTAAGAAAGTAGATTTGGTTGATAGGAAAACCCTGCGTGCAAGATGCAATCGTTGTGAGATTGTAATTCGCGCTGCGCCTGGCCGGAAACGTAAAATCACAACGGAAGAAGATGCGTTTAAGTGTTCCATAGTTCTACAAAAAGAGGTGTCTGTTGGTGACATGTTATGTGCCAAATGTCGTGTACCCGTGAGCAAGGCATTCGCAGATGTTAGCACAACATCCCTTGAAAAATCTATTCGAGTCGAAGACTCATCAGCAGGCTTGTCTTCTTTGATCAAACCTTCTACGTCCGTAATTAAAAAAACCATGTGATTTTACGACGTATGAGGGTAAGCATTAATTTGAACAATGTATTTTTAAATTCTGAATAAAAAGTAATATGTGTGAAAAACAGATAACCCTATAAGGATTCGTACTTGCGCAAAAATGTACACACCGGTGCCATTGGAATTTCGGTTTACACTTTGGAATATAACGTACTGGTCGTAATTTCCATGATTTGCTATTTTAAGGCTTTATCAACTCCTGCGCCAATTCTAAACTTCGAGCAGCGTTACACATTGCATAATACACTTGTGGATTGGGAAAAATGCAAAGATCTACTGTACAAATAGGTGGGGCACGCAAAAAGCAACCGGACAATCGGTTTTTAATTTTTTTTATAACGGCGCAGATTTACAAAAAATCTGAAAAAAATTCAGTATGTTAGTATTCACAATAGGTACCTATACAAAAAATATAAAAGTGGAGACTTTACTTCTTCGATGAAAAATTGCCATTTTTCAAAAAAAAATTTTGTTTTTAATTTTTTACAGCTCAGTTTTTCAACCAAAAAATCTGAAAAAATTCTGTAACGTGTACACCGTTAGCCGATACGTTCGTGAATTTTTTCAAATTTTTTTATCCACTGGAGTAAAAATAATTGGGCAAGAAACATATTTTTGATTTTTGTCTATAAGTACCCCCCCAGTTGAGATTTCGGATTTCCAATCTCCAAAAATGTTTCTTTTTCCATAAGCTATCGAATGGCGTATGACACGTCTCATTTGGTTTAGGGGCACTTTTTGCATTGTAACACGGCTAGACCCTTTAAATTCTTCATTTCTTTTCCGCCACACCATTCTTCGTCCATCTGACCCAAAAATATTAAATTTACTCTCATCACTGAAGATAACATCATTCCACCACATTTCATCTTTGAAAACAAATTCCTTAGCAAAATTAAATCTCTTCTTTCGATTTTGCTCGCTGACATATGGTTTTCGTCTGGCTACTCTTCCATTATACCCGTTTTCTTTCAGAGCCCTGCGGATTGTTTGGGGGTGCACTTTTTTTCCAGATTCATTCAGCAACTCCGTTGCCAATCTTGGTGCACTGACTGTCGGATTTTTATTCACTTTTCGGATAATGTGCCTCTTGTCGCGTGCGTCCAGCTTCTTTGGTTGACCTTTTTGTGGTATCGAATCAATGCGATCCTCGTTCTTAAAACGTTTTACAATGTCGGCCACTGTGCTCTTACTTATATTGAGCATTGTGGCTAGTTGTCTATAAGACTTGCCATTTGCATGGTGAAAAATGACAAGTTGGCGCGTATCAAAACTCGTGTTCGCTTTCCGTGGCATTGTACTAGTATTACTAACAACTGTTGAAGAAGAAGTAACGTAAAAAGGCATACTATCGCCCGAACAGTCGGCCAATGTTTGTAAACAAACATCATATTCTGACTAGGACCATAAAAACTGAAAAAAAGTGCTACACTACCAAGTGTCCGAATATTAAAGTAACGTGGAAAACGGACATTATTTCATTAAAATTGTTTTATTTAAACTTTGTTGCAAGTTACGTAAATAAAATGTTGACTATTGTTTACTAGACGTATACCTTGATGCAATACTTTATCGCCAATAATTTCTTACTGATAGGAATGAAATTATAATGTAATAAACTAAAAATCTTCTAGTGTCCGAATATTAAAGTTACTCACTGTATATCGTTTTTGTTTTAATAAACGCCGTGTATCATTGGCCTTCACAACCCAATTCTACATACATTACTATAAGTTGTTCCTTCGATGCAAAACAGTAATTCTTACTTGCATAATCTGATTTACATTAAGTTAGTTTTTTACGCATCAAATTGATAATGTTGGTATTGAGTCCACTGGAAAAATTGAATGTACAAAATGCAATTCATTATATGTACATGCAAACAAAAAGATACATTTCGCGTGGATACGTGAATATGTCTTTTGAACATATTCAGTTTACTAACATGTACACCCTACTTTTATTCATGTTTAAATGCGCATTATTATTTTTCAGAAAGGGCATAGATGGATAAGACAGTGAAATGTGTCCCCAAACCAATCAAAATTCTGAATGGGCCATTCGATAGCTTATGAAAAAATAAACATTTTTGTGAATTTTCAACTTTGTATCTCGACCATGGTGGGGGGGGGGGGGGGGGGGTTGGTAAAATGTAGTGTTCGCTTCTCCCACCATTTTCTCCGAATCTATTGGATAAAAAAAAATTGAAAAAAATTAGAGAGACATATGATGATAGTGCGCACATTTTACATATTTTTCTGATTTTTATATAAAAACCCCAACTAGAAAAAAAAATAAAAACCAAAATATGAGTCACAAAAACATTAATTTGACACTGAGGTCCAGAAATCCAGATCAGTGGCCAGGTGTCTTACTGAAGATTTCCTTGACGATAAAATAATAATAATAATAAAAAAAAAGGTCCAGATCAGTGATGCCGCTTTTTTCTGTGATGTAATATTAGAAATAACGTCTCCTTGATTTTTTTCATAATTTTTTATTTGGTGCCACGGTGTCGAAAAAATCAAAAACCGCGTCTCTGGTCAGTTTTTGCCTGTCAGAACATCGTATGAGGTAAACTTTGGTTTCCTTTTTGTCACATTACTATTTCATAGGATATTTAATGTTATTAAGTACATTGAACAGTCGTAAGAGTGCAAAAAAACTATATATATGGATTCAGGCCAAACCATACAGGACAGCCATACGTAAGTAGTGGTCTGATAAACGCTAGGTAGCATCTAATTTTTATCTGCTCATCAAGGTATTTATTATAAAACATTCGCTTAAGAAAGCTGAATGCTTTTTTGACCTTTTCTATCTGTCCAACAATGTGTTGTCTGTATTTGAGATTTGTGTCAATGTTCAAACCTAGGTACTTAACTATGCTTTTATTAGTTATTGAGTTTATTCCATCCACTGTTTTTAATTCAAAGTTACGCCAATTTCTTCTCGTGTCTCTAGACGTTTTTTGTAATTTGGGTCTGAATAATATGGTTTCACTTTTGCTATAGTAAATTTTAAGTTTCCACGTTTCTTTCGCGTAGCTTATGTAAAAGACTAACACCTTGTCAGTTGCGCTAGCATCGTTCTTGGGTTGATCTTCAATCTTTTAGCAAATAAGCCTATACTATAACATCGACTTTTTCCATTTATTTCGTTTTTTTTGCACTCTCAAGACTGTTCAATGTACTCAATAACATTAAATATCTTACGAAATAGTAATGTGGCAAAAAGGAAACCAAAGTTTACTTCATACGGTGTTCTGACAGGCAAAAACTGACCAGAGACGCGGTTTTTGATTTTTCCGACACCGTGGCACCAAATCAAATATTATGAAAAAAAAACAGGGAGACGTTAATTCTAATATTACATCACAGGAAAAAGTGGCATCACTGATCTGGACCTCCTTCAGTGTCAAATTAATGTTTTTGTGACTCATATTTTGGTTTTTATTTTTCTCCAGTTAGGGTTTTTACATAAAAATCTGAAAAAATGTAAAATGTGCGCACTACCATCATATGTCTCTCGAATTTTTTTCAATTTTTTTTATCCAATAGATTCGGAGAAAATGGTGGGAGAAGCGAACACTACATTTTACCCTCCCCCGTCCCCCACGGTCGAGATACAAAGTTGAAAATTCACAAAAATGTTTCTTTTTTCATAAGCTATCGAATGGCCCATTCAGAATTTCAATTGGTTTGGGGGCACATTTCACTGTCTTATCCATCTATGCCCTTTCTTATAATTTCATTGTGATGGACAACATGATCATTTTTAATACGATGTATCTACTGGCGATTCCATGTAGTGCATAAAAGTGCATGATGACGTAAAAAATTATTTTTGCTTTAATTCTGTGGTTGACCATTTTTACGTCATTCCGACTTGTTAAAACGCAGATAACAACTTCTGTGGTTAACAAGATGCAACAAGATGACTTGTGAAAGACAATTCGTTAATCAGACTATGTATCTAATAACTAAGCTCATAAGACTTAGCTTATCCTTTTATTTATACATTAATCAATAATATTGCGATTGTTTAAATGAGGTGACCGTGTAATATCTGAGTTCATATTAGATGGTATATAGAAGCCAAATAATTGAAATGCAATTGGCAGACTTGTATATGTCACATCTGAAAGTTTACAGCTTCTCGTGAGTCTAGAACTGAAAAAAGAAGTGATGACAGTGGCGAGATACGGATCTAATTTAATTCTCGGCTTAATGGTTCTAATACATAATGTTCTAACACGTGTAATAGAGAGACACATATTTAACTGCATATAACTGTTCATTTTTAAAACGTATTGCATACTTTGCAGAGACCAGAAGAATAGTGTCGGTAAGTTAGAACAATGAGAACCGTGATTATGGAAACCATTTATTTACATATCAACGGTGTGTAAAATACATCATAAAGTAAATTGCTAGGAACTGTTTTTCAAGGTTAGATACACTGGACTTCTGAAGTCATCAGGAAGCTTGTAATATCTCTATATGAAGGGATGGCATGATTTCCTTTCTTAACGCTAACGCGGGTAAGATCAGAACGTTGCGAGACGAGTAATTGGGCAATCGGCAATTGTGCACAATACTTCAACGACTGACTAATAATTGTTGTAATATGATGGCCATTTTAACCGATGAAAGAAAGTAATTCGTACGAATGCACGTACAAATATCACAAGATTCGACATCATGAATGATGAAATTAGTGTGTTACGAAATTCTACTTTTGATTTACAAATTCATTTACGAACATATGCTTTTCATGAAAATAATCACAGAACATATTTTTTCAATTAATACGTTTCACCAATTTTGAATTTTGTGCGTCACTATTATGGTGGTACGGTACAAAAGGTCTGCGTCGCGTAGTCGGATTAGCGACAAGCGGCCCGCGTGGACGTTACGTCATCGGCTCCATGTCCCAATCTTTTGATACTCTTTTGCCGCAGACCACTTGCACCGTAAAGCACGCAAGAAAGATTATGCACAACGAAAAGAGTGCTCAAACTGCACCTCTCACAACGATACCTTCTGCAATATGTTCTAGCTATTCCATCAAAAATTTTGCACACTTTTCTATCTCACCCTAAACGTTAAATTTGTAGGTTTATATATCCAGTTTTCTCATAAAGGAGGTGCAGACTTTTCCTGGCATCATTAGATTACTTTAATGGAAGAAAACACACACAACCCCAGATTTAATTAAGAATGCATTACCTCGACTTGCTGGAATTTAACATTTTCCGGAATGACACCTGATGATATTAGGTATCTCCCACTCTGGGTAGTAAAATTCTGATGATTTATTCCGCCAGATAAACAAATTTTTGTGCAATGTAAATTTTAGTGCAAAACACGATACGTTTGTTTGGCACACCTGAAGGGTCCTTGTAATCTCTTCATTGTATAATATTTCGAACACGTGTAAGCATAACAAGAAACGTGCACGATAATAGCGTTACAATACACTCACAGGCAAGTTCTATCATGAATGTACGAGTATGAGGATAGGAAAATTCATATTGCTACTGGTTATCAGATGCTGAATAGAAGGAAGAGGAGGAACCTTTGGTGCGACGGAACTTGAAGATGTCCAATTTTGTCGTCGAGGAATCTCTTCATCGCGAACCTGTCCAGTGCTTGATCACGTCCTCCGCAAATGCTACTGTAGTTCATATAAGCCGAAACCGCTACGCCCAGCCTCTCTTTGCTCCTCCTGAAAAGTCGAGCACGTTTAGCTTCGAATTTCCACGGATGATCAATCAACGATAAACAACATAAATTTTAATCAATTCTCAATTGTATTGAGACTATATTGCTTCTCGAGCAAAGTCAAGCTTTTACAATTACGTGCGGTAACTGTAATGATAAAGTCTGCGTTCTCTAATCGCTTGTAACTTTTTAGAAAGTAGTATTGGTAATTATTAATTCTGATATGTGAACGCTAATCTAGGGTCACATATGACTATAGGTAATATAAGTGAAAAGAAAATGTCGTTGTGTACTGTTTGTACTCTGTTTAAATAAATTTTACTAACAAGGGGAGGACCAGGGTTGTGCGTTACCGATTTTGTTCCAATTTTGCACAGACCTTCTTTAGCCGAAAATATTGGACACGTGTTTTGCTAAAAGCGGCAACACCCCCTCATTTTTGTAAAAATCAAAGCCAAAAATCATAATCATTCGATCGTGTTGAAATTTTGCAGACGCGTTTGCAATTACCACCTAAACGATACTTACACATTTGTTTTGCAAATAAACAGTGTTTAAAAGTATACATTATGGATAATTAAGCAGAGTAAGTATGGTACTAGCGTGGTAGCTGACGGTTCGGGGTTCGATTCTCGATGCGGCTTGCGTTCTTTTTTGTCTATTTTTAATAACTTTTAGTTTTGACTGTAATTCCAAAATCTCTCAATAACATATATATTACATTTATGGAGATTAATATGATGTACAACTATTTAGATGATGTTTGTCGGAAGCGCATGTTAATCAAAAATTTGGTCGGCACCACGACCATTTTACGAATGAGTGTATTTTCCACGTACACACTGTTTGTATGACATCTTCGGAAAAACAAACCTATCTTACGTTTAAAAAATATGTAGGGTTGTCTATTAATTTTTACGCGTACCATGTATATTCAAACATTACCGAAAATACTGGCGCGGATAATGGTTGATGAATTAAAGGATGCGTTTTAATTGCGTTTTCGCTACTGCTTAAATCCTGTTGTTCTTTTAGTAATATTGTTGAATTTTTTTATTTTATTTTTTTTCCTATTTAAAGGATTTACGTCGCATCGAATACATGGCAATTAGCGACGATTTACATTATGTATTACATTAGATTTTGCGAAATAAGTCTGTGTCTGTTAGGTAATCGATTGTGTTTTTTGTATGTTTCTGGGAAGTGAGGGCAACTTTCAGGTCGATTTGGTTTTTTAGTCTATACGAATCGAATTTACTGCATTCATAAAAGAGGTGTTGAACCGTTGTAGGTTTGGAGTAGATTTCACATTGTGGTGGTTCTGTTCTCTTGAGTAGGTGTTCATGCGTGATTGTAGTGTATCCTGTTCTCAGCCGGCATATCACTGTCTTCTCTTTCCTATTGAGGTTGTAATTTGTAGGATCGTGATACAAATCTGTTACTATGTTGTGAATCTGAGATATGTTATTGTTGGTCCATATTTTGATCCATTCGTCTTTAATTTTGTTTTTTGTGTGTCTTGCAAGTTCCTGGTAAGGGATGGGATTGCCTATCAATTTTAGCGGGAGGGTCGTCGCTTCTTTAAAACTTATATCTGCTTTTTCATTTTCAGTAATACCCTAGTGAGGTGGTAGCCAAGTGATAATGATGTTTTTATTTCTGTTGCAAAGCTTGGAATATGTAATCAGGATATTTTGAATAACCTCGTTTTTTTCTTTTTTGATAGGATATTTTAGAGTGCTTGAAGTACACTCATGGAATCAGTGTAAATAACATAATTTTGGTTTGGTGTTTCTTCCATAAACTTCAGGGCTTTGTATATACCGTAGGCTTCCGCTGTGAATATGGATATTTCATCAGGGAGCCGTTGCTTAAGTGTCCTGTCTTCTGTGATTACAGCATATCCCGCTCCTAGACTAGATTTTGAGATGTCACTGTAGATTTTGTTGTGGTGTACGTACTTGCTATTTAGTTCTAAGAATTTGGCTTTATGTTCATGGTTACTTCTTTCATCCTTTTTTAAATCTGCAAGGTCCAGATTTATCTGTGGGTTTTCAACAGTCCATGGAGCTACATGTGTTTCTTCTTGCTTGCGTTTAGCGATGTTTGTGTTTTTGGATGCGATTGACGATAAATATTTTTCAATTCGAATATATAGCGGAGTTGGTAGATTGGGTTTTTTATAGTGTGACTCTTTGAGTCTGTTTTGGAAAATGTAGCTGAATGTGGGGTTGTTGGGAGTGGAAAATATTCTTAATGCATACTTTATGCTTATTAGTTTTCTTCTTTGTTCAAGAGACATTTGATTTGTTTCAAGCTGGATTGCGCTAATTGGACAGGTGCGGTATAGCCCTGTAGCTATTCTCAGTGCCGCATTATGTACCGGTTCGATTATTTTAAGGACGTGGGACTTCGCTGAATTATAGATGGTTGAACCGTAATCAATTTTGGAAAATATTAAGGCGCGATTTGTTTTTAGTAAAACTTCTTGGTCTGCGCCCCAATTTTCGTGGCCGAGGACTTTTACGATATTTAGCCTCTTGTGGCACGTTTCTTTCAGATTTTTAATGTGTGAGCTCCATGTTAATCTATTATCAAATATGAGTCCCAGAAGTTTTACATTGTCTACGAATTTGATTGTCGTGTTTCCCATGTATTTGACTTCGAGGCGTTCGTTTTGTAGTAAACAAAATTGCTTGAGTTTTGGTTGGCGGGAATTTAAGGCCAGATTTATTCGACCATTCTAAGAGGCTGTTGATGGTTTCTTGTAGTATAATTTTTGAACTATCAACGTTCTTTCCATTACATGTTATTGTGAGGTCATCTGCAAATAGGTGGCTTCTAACTGGACGTTTTATATCTTCCGCAATGTTATTTATTTCTATTAGAAATAGTGTTACACATTCCTTATTATAGTGTGATCAGACAGAATGCCGTTTGTTCTGACTTGTATAGTTCAATCTGTTAGAAAATTTATTATAAATGCAAGTATGGGTCTGCAGATGTTAAATTTTTTTAGGGTTTTTATAATCTCGGGTCTCCATATCATGTCATACGCTTTCTCTATGTCCAGGCATATCGCTATAAGGTTCTTTTTTTTGAAAGGCATCACATATTTCTGTTTGTATATTATTTAGGACATCAATGATAGAATGGTACTGACGAAAACCGTGTTGAATTGGTGTAATTAGATTATTGGCCTCTAAGTACCATCTTAGTTTTCTATTTATGATTTTCTCCAGCAGTTTGCACATGTTGTTTGTTAGGGCTATTGGGCGCTAACTTTCGGATTTGTGTTTATTTTTATAGGGGTTTTATAATCGGTATGACAATGGCTTTTCTCCAAGCATCCGGGAAAACTTGGTATGTCCATATACAATCGTAGATGTTTAAGAGGTGGGTATTTCCTATGGAAAGTGGATTTTTTAATAATACCATCGGGGCCTGGCAACAAATCTTTAGTTAGTTGGAGTGTTCTGTTCAGTTCTTCTATGGTTATTGTTAGGTTAAGGTCAGGGATTATATTATTTTGCAATTGGTGATTTGTTATATCGGCTATATTGTTTTCTTGGGTGACCATGTTTGTGAGGAATGTTGAAAAATAGTTAATATTGTTTGAATTTGTTTTATAGTTTAAGGCTAGGGTATTGGCGATGTCAATGGGGTTCGTAACAAATTTGTTACCCTCTTGTTCGAGGAATTTAATTATCATTGAATACTCTTCTTCCTTTTATTTGCTTTTTTTTTGCCATACTTGTTTCGTCGATGTTTGGGTTGTTATGGATGATACAAATGACTCCCACGATTTCCTCTTGCTTTCTTTGATACTTCCACGTCATATAGCTCGTAATTTTTTGAACTCAACTAAGTTGTTATAAGATGTTTTTTTTAGCTCGATTCAAAGCGTGATGGCTGTCTTTTAGTGCGTTTTTGCATTCTTCGTTCCACCATAGAATTTTATGTTTATTGTTCGGTTTTGATTGAGTTGGTGGGTTAGGTTCGGATGCTTCTTTTGCTGCCGTGTGTATGTCAGTTTCAAATTTACCTAATATGTCATTGATTTTGAGTGGGTTCATTGTATAATCGGTTTGTTCCTGTTCGATGGCTTGCCTTATTTTTTCTTGGTAGATGTTCCAATCGATTTTGTTTAAATTCCATTTTTGTGGAATTTGAGTTCTATGTCGTGTAATGTCGTCGTCGTAGGATAGTTTTATGCGAAAATGGTCGCTGTCGTGTAAATTGTCTATAACTCTCCATTTTATATTTTAGGCTATTCTTGTGCTACACATTGTCAAATCAATTGCGCTAAAGGTTCCATTGCTTATGTTGAAGTGAGTGTGTGTTCCGGTGTTTAATAGTATTATATTGGGGCTGTGTGTTAGCAATTTCTCGATCTTCTTACCTTGGGCGTCAATTTTTGCTGATCACCAGATGGGGTGATGACTATTTAAGCCTCCTGTTATTATAAATGGTGTAGGGATCTGATCAATTAAATTTTCGAGGTCTTCATTGTTAAAATGTTGACTGTTAGGTAAACAGATATTGCCAATATGGATCTTTTTTGGTAGAGAGATTTTAATAGCGATTACTCCAAAATTGGGGTACTTAAGATGGACTCTAGGGGTGGATTGGAGGACACCGGGATACGAGGTGAGGCAGGAGACATTGAGAGAAAAAATGAGAACGAGGGCAGGCAGAAGGGCATGGGCATACGAAAGAAAATTGGAGGAAAGGCGAGGAGGGGACTCAAGGAAGGGAGAGGAGGAACTCAAAGAAAGATGGGATAGAGGGAAAATAATAGGAAAATGGGAACAAGAGAGGAGAGATTTCCGAGTTGTTAAAGTTTTCTACCATAACTTTTTTGCACAGTCTGTGTATGCTATTTTTTATACTGCGTTCCTTTAACAGAGTGTATATTGTTCTTAGTATTTTAATTAAGTCTTAGGTGTTTTCAGTGTAGTCCTTTGATATTTCTTTAGGGTTAGCCAGGCCAAATGCATTTTTGAGAAAACTTTCTAATTGGAGGTAGTTGAGCACGAAGTTGTTTTCTGGCTTTCTGATTTCAATCTTGGCAGGACTGACCATTTCTTCTAATTTTATATTGGGTGGGGCAGGGGATGCTGGACAAATTTTCTTTTTTTTTTCGTTTATCATTTCTTTTTTTGGGCTGAGGGTTGCTCGGGTACGTTGAATGTTGCGTTTTCGGCATTTATATGCTCCAGTGTTTGTTCAGAGGATTGGGAGAGTGGTCTTTTTGCTGTTAACCCTTTGCGGACGACGGCCTTTTCGGCCGGGTGAGGTAGCAGGACGAGGCGATTTTCGCGAATGCGTTGAGTGACTTACATGATGCAATAAAATGATCTTACATATAAATTATCTTTAAAAACGTTATATTTCGATTGTTTATCTCTATTTGCATCTTTAAAACTATACTTACAAGAATCTATACAAGAAACTAACTATATTTACAAGAACTTAACAATCTTTTCAAGAATTACGATCTGTAATGTCGCTTTGTGTGATACGTTATAAAGCATTCACCAAGATGCATTCGTGGTTTATCTGGGCATGTATCACAATAATATGTCGTCTCATGTCTTCCACCTGGTTTGTTACGGGTCGAACAAACTTTGCAGTCCTTCTTTGTTCCCGTAAGAATTACGTGAAGTTTTCCGCTCAGACGAACATCGTCAGGGTTGGACTTCGATTTTGAAGCTCGCTCTCGTGGTTGTCGAAAATTTCCTCTCAATTTCTTTACCAAATTTTTTCGGAACTGTAAATGTGTAAGCGGCCGTTCGTTCCTTTGCCTTTTCACTTCTTTGTACAGAATGTACGAATTAATTATGCATATTTCCATTCCCCAAAAGAACAGTTTGCGTCCCACTGACTTTTTCATAAATACGTCGAAGTTCGTCATGCACCGCATCAAAACAAAATTCATCTTCACTAGAACTGAGTTCATTAATGAAATCCATTTTTGTAGGGGTTCACACAAAATCACGAAATAAATTCTTTTGATGCTTTTGCCACACTCGCCAAGTCTCAACTGAACTCGGGACCGTTGTTAGAGCTACACTCTTTGAAAAACCTTTCAGTATCTTATCTCTGTATTTATTACGTATTATATTATTGCTGATATTACGTATCATTTCGCACATCCTATATAAGAACCTAAGCAGCTCAGAAACCTCTTTAAGAAACGATAATGCGATCCTATCGATTGGAGATAAAGGGAACATGAATATACACCGGCTGTCGCCTCTCACTCGCCACTCGTCCTGCCGCGCGAAACGCCGTGGCGACCGAGAGTCGCCTATCGTCCGCAAAGGGTTAATTTAGTCGGTCAAATTTCTAGGAGTTCTGAACACTCGATCGTCATTGCAGTTCCCATGTTTATCGTCGTTTCTGTCATTCCCCTATCGGTAGGCTGAGTTTTTGTTTTGTTATTACAACTAGCTTCAGGTTGTGTCGTGTTTGGGCACTGCTTGGCAACATGACCCTCTTTTTTTGCAGAGAAAACAGTTTAGTCTATTCGGGGTGGTAAATATCCTGTGCGATATGTCATCAAGTGATATTATGAACGAGTCTGGGATCCTTTCGACGTCATCCGGATGTACATATACTTATCTTCTAAAGCTCAAAATATGTACGAATTCAGGCTCGGCATTCCTGCTTTTTGGTGTGTTATTGTCGAGCAGAGTCGTATATTGTTTGTTTTCATAATACTTTCAATTTCAATGCTGGGTATTGTGGGAAAAACGTTTGAGAATAGAATTCGTTGTGCTGGTTTAATCATTGGTCTGAACTTTATTTCTATGTTGTTGATTGTTATTGTCTTAAACTCAGATGTTAGGTATGTGACGGTTTTTTTTTTGTCTAAGTACATACATATTCTACTGTTGGATATTCTGGATATACATTTAATAGCTTTTGGTCCGATTATATTGCTTATAGCGTGGGCGTATTCTGTTATGGTGAGTCCGTCTACTGATCGTAGAATGATTGTTTGTTCTATAGTTGGAGGTTGTTCACGTTTTGTATCATTAGCATAAGATTCTGTGGTTCTTGTCGGTTCATTACTTTCGGGGTTATACCTGGTCGTGTTGGATTGTAAGACGCCCTGTACTCAGAGGATTCACTTGTTTTTTGATTTTGCAAGTTCATATTGGTTTATAGCTTATTCTGTGATCACTTGTATTGTGCCGGTTTTGATCTACCCCAGCACACATGTGCACCAGTGCATAATTACCACTATGAGTATAACTATAACTATACTTTGATACACGTGATCCGAGTCAGTCTTCACAGCACAGAGCTTTACGACTCGACACGGCACGGCACGACACGGCACGTATTACTGTTTACTGTACGACGGCTCAGTCACGACTCAAATATTTGATTGTTGAATTTTGTACACGTTTAAATAATTAATTTGACTTGACCGTAAAAATATACATCGCGAAGCTGACATACCGGTGTGCAGAGAGTCGGAATAACTTGCAAGGTGCACAAACTATCATTATTGGCATTCAAAATTTTCTCATTATTTGCGCTCGGACCTACTTGACCAGTCCACGAATCACAAAACCGAACCATTCTTCTTCTTCACATATGGTTTCAAAATATGATTTAAATAGTCAGCGTGTTTTACTTTCATCAATTTGCCTGTACACATTAGATGAATTTTTTTCCGTTCAGCAGACATTTTTGATATGTGATGCGTAATCCTGGGATTAAAACATCCACTTGGTTCTCACAAACACAGAAATACTTTACACAAGTTGACATAAAAGAATGAATATCTCTTTCTTCAATCAAACGATTGCGAGTCCACTGTTCGATGTTAGCATATTTATCACAATTTGTCCTACCCGTGGGTATTTTGTCCTCTCCTCTATAAATTTCGTGTTTCTTTTTATGTGAAACCCTTTCTTTACCTATAACGTTTTCAAACTCTACGTTGGATAAAGTCTTGTAAGCGTTACAGGTTTTTCTTTAATCTGTCAACGTGGCGTGTTGAATTTCTCCTTTCTTGGACGGTGGAGACGTAGAGTAAGATTCAATACTTGAGACAGGAGTTGACTCGTGTACTTGTTCCAACAATAAATTTTCTTGATTTGCATCACTCACTATATCGCTTTCATGTTGTAATTCGTCACCTTGATCAAACCGAACTCGCGATCCATATAAACCACGACCAACACCATGAGATAAGTCATGAGTGACGGTTATTAGCAAGAAGTTCAGATAATCTATTCTCATTCCGAATGATACCTGGGTATACCGCTTCCATCCACGGGACCATTATTTCACTACATCAATAAATTAATCAGGTTTGGGTTATTGGTCCGTTCTATTGTTTCCTTCAAATCTGGAAAATACTATATGTAATAATATCTTGTAGAAACCGACATAAAAACGCCGGCAAAATTATGAAATGTAATTGCTTTTAAGTATATTATATTATTGAAAAATGGGGGACTGTTGCCACTTTTGGCAAAACACATGTCCAATATTTTCTGCTAAAGAAGGTCTGTGCAAAATTTGAACAAAATCGGTGACCCACAACCCTGGTCCTCGCCTTGTAACAACATTTGACATTTGAAAAGCATGTTTAGCAGTACCTAATGATACCAATTACCAAAAATAACTATAAATAATTAATAAGAGTAAGTAAATATGTGCAAAAATATAAAATATTTCAGTGTTTACCTAGCATGTAACACAACAACGCGATTTGGGGCACCATTGAGCCAGTAGTCCAGCTCCTTGCAGAGAGCACATAATCGTTCCAAGCTGGGCGCTAATCCTTCAGGCCAGCCAGCCTCTCTCGTGTTAGGCTCACCAGAACGACCCGCAGATGACAAATTAAATATCTAGAAAATCGGTGTTGTAAGATACGGTAGGAATTCCATTAGAATATTTTTGAGATGTAAACCATTTATAAGCTGTCATACTTTTTACAGTCCATATGTACATGAACTTTCTGCGTGTTTTTGTTTCCCAAATAGAGTAAAAGGGCATAGATGAATAAGACGATCAAAAGTGCCCCCAAACCAATTGAAATTGTGAATGGGCCATTCGATAGCTTATCAAAAAAGAAACATTTTTGTGAACTTTCAACTTTGTATCTTGACAGTGGGGGGCGGGGGATGGTAAAATGTACTGTTCGCTTCTCCCACCAATTTCTCGGAATCTATTGGATAAAAAAAATTGAACAAAATCAGAGATACATCCGGTGATGGTGCGCACATTTCAGATTTTTTTTCAGATTTTGCTATTTTTCATAATTTTCAGACTGATATTTTTCATAATTTTTGATTTGGTGCCACGGTGTCGAAAAAATCAAAAACCGCGTCTCCGGACAGTTTTTGCCTGTCAGAATACCGTATGAGGTAAACTTTGGTTTCCTTTTTGTGACATTACTATTTCATAGGATATTTCATGTTATTAAGTACATTGAACAGTCGTAAGAGTGCAAAAAACTAAATGAAATTGAAAACTGGCCTCTTTGGGGCGAGGCCAGGGTATGTCAGATTCCTACTGACTAAAACCCAGACGTTACTCCACAGGGGAGGGTGCTACTTGGCGTCGCAGGTCGCGTGGGATTGCAACGGCATATACTCTCGCATTCAACGCATTGCAACACTCCCCTCCTCCGAACTGGGAAGTTGCAGCCCAGTTCGGTATGCCCTGTTATCTGCCCTTTTAGGATTTGTGGGAAATTTGTTTCATGCTAGTTTCGCGATCTTTTCGTGAGGGTTGGGAGATTAAGGAGTTTACTTTGAGTTACTTTATTCGCAGCTATTCGAGGAAATTCCGACTTATACATCTCGTCGGTTTCCTGTTTCCCGATCTATAGTTCATGTTTAGGGTGGGGGTTGCCCGCGTATGCCGATTACGTCGCCTTCTGGGAGTTGGCTCAACCGCTCATTTGTGTATTTACACTTATGAGCCGCTGAGCGTTTTCCTTCTCAGGAGGAGACCTGGCTTTAATCGGCGAGGCTGCTTTGGCCTGCCATACGTATTATTGAAAGTTAAGATATTACTGTTACTCCAAAATTCTTCTACTTTACTCGCGTATTTTTCTTATTAATATGCAACAGCAAGAGGTAAGACAGTAGCCGGGCGGGTTTTGTTCGGTCAGCCAATATCTATTTTTACTTTTGTATGCTTGTTTCTACTTCTGTCGACCCGGTGGTCGCTTGCTGAATTAATCTGTGGCTTTCCGAAGCGCGTGCTAAGCTTCCCCGGGAGGGCCCACAGCTCAGGAGAACTTCACTCCGCAGCCCTGGAGGGCGACCTCAGATGACCTCCCCTTTCTTATTTAAACTATTCACTTATTTGATATGTTGCGCGCTTATCACTAACGGACTTATCACTGATCTGGACCTCCTTCAGTGTCAAATTAATGTTTTAATGACTCATATTTTGGTTTTTATTTTTTTTCAGATAGTTTTTTTTTTTTATAAAAATCTGAAAAAAAGCTGAAATGTGCGCACCATCACCGGATGTATCTCTGATTTTGTTCAATTTTTTTTATCCAATAGATTCCGAGAAATTGGTGGGAGAAGCGAACAGTACATTTTACCCCCCCCCCCCCCCCCCCCCCCCCCGCCCCAACGGTCAAGATACAAAGTTGAAAATTCACAAAAATGTTTCTTTTTTCATAAGCTATCGAATGGCCCATTCAGAATTTTAATTGGTTTGGGGGCACTTTTGACCGTCTTATTCATTTATGCCCGTTTGCAAAAGGGGAAAGACATTGTTGTTTTGCATCTGTACGACTGCGAATCATATAATACTATGATACATTAAAGGCGATGATGTTCGGCCGACGTAAAAACTGTTCTTGTTACGCATAGCGAACCGTGTCCTCCCGCGGACAGCACGACCGAGTCTAGCACGCTCCCTGAGTTTCGCATCTTTTTTTGTTATTAGTCAGACTTGATATTCTACGATCTTCCGTTTTCATTGTTCGTGGACCTTTAAATGGTTCTTGTACTTTATTTTTCATTGAACCTTCGAACATTGATTATCATAAAACTCTTAATTGACTCCATCTAACAAGTGTGTAATATCACGGCACACAAGATGAACATGCACTATATTTTTTGTTTATTAATTATCACGTACAACTAATGACGATTTCATGCTTAGAATTAAACCGTTCAGGATATGAATAATCAGGAGTAGGGAGATGGATCAGGTTTTATGTTCATCGAAAATATTCGTCGTCAACCTATGACAATATGACAAGAGAATTGTGGCATCTATAGTTATAGACGTTTCATTGGAGGTATATTAGAAGATGTTGTGGAAATAACCGTATTGTATTATTTAATTGAATAAGACTGACTTTCTATATCAATCAGTGAAAAAAAATGTATGATCAATTTCCTTCACATTTCGAGCATGCCTGATTCTCACGTTATCAATATACGAGGGAGTGCCAAACAGTAACCGGAATCGTAGTTCCACGCAGCGTGTACTTGGAATACGAGGTTACGCCGCTAGGGGGATGTAAATGGACCTCTTTTGAGTCATTCCGCCAAGTGACGCCCCCCGATCACAACGCATATGGTTTTTATACACGTTGTTCGTAAGATCCTGCCAGGTTTCAATGTCAAACTTTTACTACATACAGTCAAAGACCTGCCATAAAAACCATATGCGTTGTCATCGGGGGGCTCTACATGCCTCTAGTGGTGAAACCTTGAACACCTCTCCCCCGATTTACACGGTACTCGATTTACACGATTTCACTTTTACACGGTTTTTAAAATATGAAATTTTGCTGTGAACGCTTCATAAAGAAGCATTCACAGCAAAATGTGAAAAAAATAGTTATCCGTGAAGGACTTGGATTAGGGCGAAAATTGGGTAATCATTTTGTACAAAATGACCCAAATGTTGAACGAGCTCTCCTATTTCAGTGAAATATTAATAAATGCTTAACTCAATATGAGGAGGTCTATAAGGATTTGACCAAAAGCCAAACACAATTGTTAATTACGGATTTCATTACCAAGGTTCAGCGATCTGAAATTGCTTCTTATTCATCTAACAACGAACGTGAATTGCACCAAATATTAGGTTGAGTCATAAGTAACTTCCGATGAGACAAACCAAGAGCGGGACGTCCTCCCGACTTTGATGAAAACCTTTTAAAGGCAATATTGGAGCAAAATCCACGCCAATCAATATGCGAAATAGCAAAAAGGTTGAATACCTCACAAACAACTGTTAACAACTGTTAACTATGATACCTGTTAACTATGATACCTCACAATCAGAGAGAACGGAATAGAGAAGATCGCATGTCAGTCGCCACAAGTGTGCTCTCACGGGTAAAAATCGAGCCATTTTTAAACAGGATTATAACAGGCGATGAAAAATGGATTAATTAGGACAATATCGTCCGCAAAAGAAAGTGGCTTGATAAGGATCAACCACCCCTATCAGATCCGAAAGCAAACACTTATGGCAAAACAATTTTACTGTGTGTATGGTGGGATTGTCGAGGCATTATTCATTACGAGCTATTGAAATAATATTTAACGATTACTGCGGATAGATACGTCCAGCAGCCGAAAATGTGCAAGAGAAACACCATAAAAAACGTCTTGCACTCATCAATCGCAAAAACATCATTCTTCTACACGACAATGCGCGACCACATACAGCAAGGATGACTCAAAAAAATTTCTTGAGCTTGGATGGTCTGTTTTACCACACCCACCTTACTCCCTGGACCTTGCCCCACAGACTACCACCTTTTCTGTTCCTTACAAAACTTTTTGAACGGAAAAACTTTCAATTCTGAAGAGCAAGTTAGTCAGGCTGTCGAAAATTTCTTTTAGTCCAAACCAAGCACATTTTACAAGGAAGGAATTGATAAACTGCCAGGAAGATGGGAGAAGGTCATACATAATAGTGGCGAATACATAACAAATTAATATAATTCTATTATTCAATTAAAGCCAAATAAATGTCTGATAAAAAAACGGAAGTTACTTATGACTCAACCTAATACTATCGAGTGATGAAAGTGACATCATAGTAAACAGGAAGAAAAAACGAAGAGTCTATGAAAGTGATAGCAGTACATAATAAAATTTTTGGTTCAATTTTTTAATTAATATTTCTTGTTTCTACACGTAAAATATATTATATACACTATTATTATTTTTATGTTGTTTAAGATGTATTTAGTTTTATTTTACTTTGAAAAAAATAACTGAATTATGCACATTTAGTTTATTTTCGATTTACACGGTTTTACGTATAAAAATCATCGATTTCGATTTACACGGTTTTCTCTGGAACCTACCTTCCGTGTAAATCGGGGGATAGGTGTACTCTAAGTACACGCTGCGTGGGAGTACGATTTCGGTGACTTTTGGGTACTCCCTCGTATTATGCACGTCGTATGTCTAAATGTCGTATAAATTGCAGTTTATTGAAGCGCTACCTAAAAGTAGGTACACTGTGGCTTTGGATTGAATCTAAAAAACTGTAGTGAAGTACATGGTCGATGTCAAGTGAGAAATATAATACTATAATAATTCAAAGGACACTACGCCCACAGTACGAGATTTTACATCCGGCATAAAATAATTGGTTCGAAAACACGTATTTGTGGGACAATCCTATGATAATTTATCGATGAAAAATTGCATCGCGCTTTGGACATGTAAACTCTATTACGATACGTAAAAAGGTTCGCTCACCATATAATTATCGGTATGCTTTCCTCTTAAGAGCGTCGTGGCGTGCTCTAAGATACCTTGCGTATCTTCGCGGTACCAAAGAGCAATAATTCTTTCGGTGACGTAACAAAATTCCATCACTTCCGTAACGCGCCCGCCGCTCTTCCCTAATCCTGTCGCCGACGCATCCGCACCCACGCCCGGTGTCCTTCTCGAAGTAATAGTCATCGCTGACGTTGCGGGTATCTGCAATAGTTTCGTAAAATTGAAATTAGGGAAGTATATGCAACGTCTGTATCGAATATGTACGAGGGGGTATTCAAAAGTAACCGGAATCGTACTCCCACGTGGCGTGTAATTGGAATACGAGGTTGCGCCTCGGTGGATATGTGCCCATAATTATGAAAGTGGTCTAAGTCAAGATTTAAAAAAAAATGAGTTTATCAGTTATTTCACACCACACTTGTTTACACTAAATTTATACAATGTAATTTTTTTTTTTTTAAATCTTGACAGACCACTTTCATAATTATGGGCACATATAAGACATTTTTTAATTTGTCCGGTCGTCAGTAAACGTTTCATTCTATTTTTTTTTCCTGATTAGAAAATTTCTATTTTGTCAAATCGTATGTTCTGTTTCAATGAAACATGTTTTTTTTCCAGATGAATGCCCCCTTAAATTTTTTTTTGATAAAATTCTTAAAAAAAACTTACATAGATATAAGAATATTTTAAAGGGCATAGCAGGTTAAGACGGTGAAATGTGCCCCCAAACCGATTGAAATTTTGAATGAGCCATTCGATAGCTTATGAAAAAAAGAATATTTTTGTAAACTTTCAACTTTGTACTTCGACCGTAGGAGGCGGGGGGGAGGGGGGAGGTGGGTGTAAAATACAGGGTGATTCTAGTAACTGGGCCAAGCGATAACTCTTTTTTAAATAAATTTAGAACAAAATCGTAGAGGAAAAGTTTGTATTAGGTGAAAAGCTCTATCATCCTATGCACCGACTTTTTTCCCAAGTGCATTGGTGCATGTGCAAAGTGCAGTTGCACTGTTTTTTTAAATGGAACCACCCATTTTTTTTTTACATAAACACGTTCCTTAAGCCATTCTGCAATAAAAACGTATAAGGGAAATCATCGAAAAAGCAATAGTTTACGAGATATTTCACTTTATTCAAACTCTTATAACAGATGCCCAAACCGTTCACTATCGCATTATCTAAACGTTTTTGGTCAGAGTTACGTTCCAATCATGTTTACTAACATCTCATACTCAAGGATAGGAACGTATTAAAAAATGTTTGCAAGCTAACGGTGAAACGTTCGAGTATCTGTTATAAGAGTTTGAATAAAGTGAAATATCTCGTAAACTATTGCTTTTTCGATGATTTCCCTTATACGTTTTTATTGCAGAATGGCTTAAGGAACGTGTTTATGTAAAAAAAAATGGGTGGTTCCATTTAAAAAAACAGTGCAACTGCACTTTGCACATGCACCAATGCACTTGGGAAAAAAGTCGGTGCATAGGATGATAGAGCTTTTCACCTAATACAAACTTTTCCTCTACGATTTTGTTCTAAATTTATTTAAAAAAGAGTTATCGCTTGGCCCAGTTACTAGAATCACCCTGTTTGAATAAAGTGAAATATCTCGTAAACTATTGTTTTTTCGATGATTTCCCTTATACGTTTTTATTGCAGAATGGCTTAAGGAACGTGTTTATGTAAAAAAAAATGGGTGGTTCCATTTAAAAAAACAGTGCAACTGCACTTTGCACATGCACCAATGCACTTGGGAAAAAAGTCGGTGCATAGGATGATAGAGCTTTTCACCTAATACAAACTTTTCCTCTACGATTTTGTTCTAAATTTATTTAAAAAAGAGTTATCGCTTGGCCCAGTTACTAGAATCACCCTGTATACTGTCCGCTTCACCCACCATAGTCTCGGAATCTAGAGGAAAAAAAAATCTGAAAAAAACAGAACTATATCTAGTAATGGTGCGCATATTTCAGATTTTCGTCAGATTTTTACATAAAAAATACAATTGGTAAAAAATAAAAACCGAAAAGTGAATTAGAAAAACATTGATTTGATACCGAAGGAGGTCCAGATCAGTGATGCCGCTTTTTTCTGTAATGTAATATTACAATTAACGTCTCTCTGCTTTTTTTAATCATTTTTGCTCACCAGCAACAGTGTCGGAAAAATGAAGAACCCATTATTTAGTCAGTTTTTAGGTGTCAGAACAATGTATGAGATAAACTTTGGTTCAATTTTCGTCACACAACTATGTTATGTAATGTTTAATGTTATTGATTACATTGCACAGTTGTAATAATGCAAGAAAACTAAATAAGTGGAAGAAATCGATGTCACAATGTTGCCGTATATTCTGAAAAATGTAACATCAAGCAAAGATCGTTGGTAGCGACTAGGGATTGCAATATCGGACCAAAAGTTCAATAACGGTATTCGGTATTTTTTAGATCCTAATACCGGAATACCGGGTTTAATACCGGTAGTAGGAATTTTAGAAAAAGAAAGAAAACACAGGTGTTTCTTGTTTTATTTAACTTATAAATTGTAACAGTATATAAAGAATCACAAAAACGTAAAGGAACAAGGAACATTTCATGTATTTAAATCAAAAAAGTGTATATATCACTATTTAGTCTGTGATACTATTACAAATTTTTGAAATGTTATCTTAAAAACGTAATTTTGTGTAAAAATGTCCAGCTGTCGTCAACGCTCTTTCAGCATCAACGCTAGTTGGTGGTACAGTTAACAATGCGCGATATACTTTTTTCCAAGTATTCAACTCTAAATCCCTCATCTTCAAATAAATTGATTTCTCGTCGGATGGTTTTGGATATAACTGATTTCTGTATTGTATTTTGGTTTGCTGACATTTTTTTAGTTATCGCTAATTCTAATTTTTATTCAAGAGACAATTCCTTTTCAGTATCGACATTAGTATCATCATCTTCGATAACTGTACCGAATTCTTCTGAATGTGGATAGGTTCGTGGATAAAAAATTTTAAGAAATTTTACTATAAATTTGACCAAATTTGAATTGGTTAGTCACTTTTCTTTTTTTGCATTTTTATTTTTAAAATCATTACAATTATGTAAATACCGTAAGACATTTTCTATTTCGGTATGCCTTTCTTCTGTGCGATTTTCAGTGTAATATACATATAATTCTTCAGATAGTGATGCGTGCTGTTCTTTCAGCGACTGCAACGTGAAATTTATTGTTGCATTAGCTGTTAATGAATTAGAATCTCCCCAACATAATGTCTCCACAACCAGTTTTATTGGAAGTAGAACAGATACAGTTCTGGATATTAAGTCAAATTCACTATCGGAAAAATTAATTTGCAGGTTTAAGTCAATTATTGCTTTTCTAGTAAATACTGAAAAAACGGTATTTAAACTTATGAATTCCGGTATCACAAAGTTGTACAAATGGCTCAAAATACCGGTATTGCAATCCCTAGTAGCGACACGCGTAATGTGACAGTCTGTTTTGTTGAATATTTTTTCCAAATTTATATCCTTCCGAATATTTTTCACCGAGGTTTAGCCCTCATTTGGAGATATGAGCGCTCTGCCTTCAGGATAAGCAAGAAAGGAATAGCCAGGTCAAGCCGTGAGTGACTCTAGCCAGCTCCTTACACACATTTCCTCTCTCTCTCTCTCTCTCTCTCTCTCTCTCTCTCCTCCCTATATCCTCCGACGCCTGGTTTTCCCGCCAAAAAGAGATCTCAGCCACAGCATCTTGCCACTCCTTTACTCCTCCACTCCTCTCAGAATCCGTGTATAAAAACCCGGAACCTGTTGACTCGAGGAGCATTCCTGTATATTTTATCTTAGACGACAAATCTTTGTTCGATTACTACGAGTAAGTAGGCTATTACCTATTCGTATGTACTTCAGAGTGTCTCCAGTAAGATCGGACAATAGTTCCCTTCGAGCAAACTCACGATCCACATTCTCTGTTACAGAGGATTTAGAGCAAGACCAGGCCTGTCCTGATCGCGCAATTTCTATTATACAACTCTTCAAGCCTAGCCCCACTAGTTAGTAGTACATAGTTACGCCTTTTTGTGTAAAATTTACTATCAAAGAATATATTGTTATTAGAGAATTTGACTATTTCATTTTCAAAAGACCTTAACTCCGGATTGCAAGTCGTTGCTGAAGTAGCATCGATGTTAAATTCATGACAAGGCTAGAGCCCACATAGATCCGTATTTGCTGTCAAGCGGATCATACAAAATAACAAAGCGGAATAACGGATGTAAGTATATTCGGCTGCGTATAAACGGAGTAACTGTGCGGACTGCGTGTGAGATGGACTGTGTAAGAATATGAATGACTGTTGTAGGACTGAATAAGACAGAATGTCGAAAAACAAATGAATAACATTATGCTAATGTAAACGTACAGAAACGTTGCAGTTATTCTGGCAAAGATCTTATTTTGACTTTAACGAGTACCTAGTAGGTAATGTGCAGATTAACTAGGTAATGAGCACATTAACTGACCTCCGCGTTTTAGCGGTAACGTAGGTACCTAATACTTGTTAGGCTACCAAAATCAGGTCACGCATCATTACATCTAGCGAGTAACGTTTCGACAACAGTCAATCGAAATGCAACCGTGTCGACCGGGACGCATCTGGAAGGTACCGAGAGAAATATCAACCTTGAAGATGCTCTTTTCGTTCTCGACTTACGATAATCCTTTTTCTTTATCGATGCTGCGAACAATTACAGATCGCGGCTCAAAAGTAGTGTTTGACAAAGATCGCACATCGGTCATTGATCGAATCGGCAATGTAATTCTTACAGGTGATCGCATCGTGGGACTGTATTATGTTCAGGACAAAAAGATAGAGACGCGGGGTGCTATTTTAGATCCAGTGCGCGGCGCGGATGAACACATTAGCCACCTAATGCGCTGACATCGTCGATTAGGCCACGTAAGTATCGTAGATATCCGAGGAGCATAAAATAGTCACATGATCAAAGGCATACAGAAAGCGAAACTGGTGGTTAGTATCACATGTGAAGTCTGCGCGCGAGGTAAAATGACGCGCACGCCATTCCCGAAAGGTAATCTCAAGCTAGCCGTACCTCCCGAAATTGTACATACAGATATATGCGGCCTCATGAGAGTTGAATCAAACGCAAGGTCCTAGTATTTTGTAACATTTATCGACGAAGCTACTCCAAAGGAAGACTGAAGCATTCCAAAAGTTCCGCGAATCCAAAGCGATGGCAGAGAAACTCACTGAAATGAAAATAAAATCTCTGCAAAGCGACAACAGTCGCGAGTATTGCAACGGAGAATTCGATTATTTTATCCGTACTTGTACCATTTAGCGAAGATTGACCGTACCAAGAAGTCCGTAGGAAAACGTCGACGCCGAACGTAAAAACAGGACTCTCGTTGAAATGACTAGACGTGTTCTTATCCAATTAGGGTACCGGCTTCATTTTGGGAGGAAACCCTATCAACGTCGAATTACAGTTAGTTGGGGGTATTACGTGGACAGCGAGTTTCGGAACACAACCATCGTGGCAAATCGACAACGGAGCCAAGATCCGAAACACGGCACAGAAAGACCTGGGATCGACACACTGGGCGCACTGGACGGCCTCGAAGATTGTTCCATCCAGCTGTTACGCGGACCTCTGAAGGAGGAGAAGACGTTCCAGAGCGAAACGAAGGCGATTAAGGTAACGATGAACAAAATAAAGACGCACGGCCGAGCGATAAGACGGAAGTGGCATGCGCAACCGAAATACTGATAAAATCCGCGATGGCAGAAAATTCCAAGGAAGAATGGAAATCGGCGATGGCTCAAGGAGTGCGGTTGATTGTGAAAAACGACATGTGGGGCGTGGTCGACAGTTCAACATGTAAATTAAGCATTAGAGGCCGTAGTTTCGTCCGACGTTATAAATATAATCCGGATGAGTCGCTTTAAAGAAGAAAAGCGCGGGTGGTAGCGCAGGGTTTCGTGCAAAAGCCCGGTGTCGACTTCTTAAAATCTTTCATTCCTGTGGCATGTTTGAGTCTGATCGGAATTATCACAGCTCGTACCGCACAAGACGAAATGAAGATGCGCAAAATCGATGTCTCTACGACATATCTCAAAGGAATTCTTGAAGAGTATGTATTAGGTTGGATAATAAGTTCGTAGCGTTTTTTATATTTGGGTCATTCCATGTCAAATCGACCAGTGGTTGGAATCGACCAATTTTGATTTGGATGAATTTTGGTCAGAACTTTTCTTTTGTCATAAAACGAAGTCATGCCAAAGGAAAAAAATTAAAAAATCTTTTTTTGGAAGTTATGCGAACTTGAAAATGTTACCATTTTTCCAATTTCTGAATCTTATTTTTTGAATATCTCGAGAACTATTATAGGTACAGAAATGGGCAACAACTTTTTTTAAAGAGCATACTTGGAACTGTAATAAAAAATTATTGTGAAAAATTTTTCGAAAAAATCGCTGATTTGCAGAATTTTGAAAACTAAAATATCTTAAAAATCGCTGAACCCCCATAAATTTTTGGCTCAAATTTTTTTCTAAGGTACCTCTAACTAATCTCAAAAGATGCTGAAATTTTCAAGAGGGGGTTTTTTTCTTTCAAAAGATATGAATTTTTGAATTGACACAAGTGTATTTATCGTTATTTCATTCAGTATGTGTCAAAGAAAAAAGAAATTTATATCTTTTGAAAGAAAAAAAACCCCCTCTTGAAAATTTCAGCATCTTTTGAGACTAGTTAGAGGTACCTTAGAAAAAAATTTAAGCCAAAAATTTATGGGGGTTCAGCGATTTTTAAGATTTTTTAGTTTTCAAAATTCTGCAAATCAGCGATTTTTTCGAAAATTTTTTTCACAATAATTTTTTATTACATTTCCAAGTATGCTCTTTAAAAAAAGTTGTTGCCCATTTCTGTACCTATAATAGTTCTCGAGATATTCAAAAAATAAGATTCAGAAACTGGAAAAATGGCAACATTTTCAAGTTCGCATAACTTCCAAAAAAAATTTTTTTAATATTTTTCCTTTGGCAGGACTTCGTTTTATGATAAAAGAAAAGTTCTGACCAAAATTCATCCAAATCAAAATTGGTCGATTCCAACCACTGGTCGATTTGACATGGAATGACCCATTTGCTTTGTTTTGCACCGATTTTTTTGCTACTTGACAAAGTATATAATATTTATTCGATAGAGCTATGGTATGTGCGAATGATCCGTGAGTGAGTGATTACGAAAGTGTGAATGTGTGTGTGTGAGTGGCGCAGCGAAACTGTAAGACAAAGGCGATGAATCGCAGAAATGCATTAACGACGCATCAGAGAAGAGCCGTGAGGTGAAATTGGGTGGTAAAGGGAGGTATTGGGTTGGGGAATAAGTGCGTAGCGTTTTTATCAAACTTTAATTAAAATTAAAATGAAATAAATTAAAATTTAATTATTTATTTTTGTTTAAATTAAAGTTTTTGATAAAAACGCTACGAACTTATTCCCCAACCCAATACCTCCCTTTACCACCCAATTTCACCTGACGGCCCTTCTCTGATGCGTCGTTAATGCATTTTTGCGATTCATCGCCTTTGTCCTTACAGTTTCGCTGCGCCACTCACACACACACATTCACACTTTCATAATCACTCACTCACGGATCATTCGCACATACCATAGCTCAATCGAATGAATATTATACACCTTGTCAAATAGCAAAAAAATCGGTGTAAAACAAAGCAAATATAAAAAACGCTACGAACTTATTATCCAACCTAATATTTATGAGGATACCACAATTCTTCGTGGAGGCTCTGTAAGAGACTGTTCGGGTCAAATCAAAGGTCATTACAGGAAAAAGGTCACAATAATCTTTGAGGACATAAGGTCTGGCAATAAAGTGTTTTATCTGAAGAAGGCACTGTACGGCCTGCGCCAAGCTGGTTAAAGCTGGTACAAACACTACTACGAAAAACCGAGAAAAGTAGGGGCTAAACCTCTAACGCAGATCCTTGGATCTACAGCACTGATCGAGGGGAACATTCGGTGATCCTAGCTATTTACGTTGACGACATCCTGATCGCTCTTCGTAGGGTAGACTCGATTAATAAAAATAAGTCATCTAGGCCACTTGTTCGAAACAAACGATATCGTTGTATCGTACAAACGTATAATGTTGTATCGATATCGGATTTCAGCGCGACGGCGATAGTACATGGTCTATCCGGAAAGTTCCCGGACTGGATTTTTCCTGGGCGAACGGGCCGAGGGGAGGCGGTCTGCGTGCGCAGGATCGGTGAAGGGGGTATTGGGAAAGCTGGAAAAAATCGGCGGTCGGCTATCGGCCATAGAAAAAAGCAGGGCGCTTATATTGTGAACACTTGTCCAAGCGCTTCGTCACGGAGAATCATGGAGCATTTACTGGAGCAGCGATACGCGCTCAAATGTGTAAAGCTTGGTAAAACGGGAAAAGAGACTCACGACATAATTAAGGAGTCTGGCCACCATGACATTTTTTTTATTTTTTTTCATTGTTTTATAATAATCTTTGAAATGTTACGCATAATTTAATCCATAGTTGGTACTGAACATCGCAAAATTGCTAAAGTTACAGGTATTTCTCGGTAGGAAGGTCAAGTCGCTGCGAGCGGTCGACGGTGCGGCTCGATCAGTGTATGCAACTCGCACGGTTTAGCACGTGCAGCTGTCCTATTGTGTCCTTTGTATGGGTTCGTCGTTCTCTTTGAATTATCTGTTGTGAGAATGGTTTGGGGACAAACCCGTTATTTCATCTTTCGAGAGCGTCAGTCAGTATTCGGCAAGCAACACAGAAGCACGTATCGATATTTCTACAAATAATATAACGGAAAAAATTAAAAAAAAAAAAAACTAACGTCTCGAGGATATGTTGGTAAAAAGGGGTCGAGGCAACAGAGGATTCGAACGACAAGTGTTAAAAAAAGACATCTCTCGCTCAATCCATACGAAATGGAGAAGGACGAGGCGAGTACTTGTCGGTTAGCAAAAAAATTTAAGGCTAACAACGAGCTCGATGTATCGTGTTGCGTATCACACGCTTTTTTGTATGAAAGTGACTCTTTTTGTTCCTATAAGACGAATTTGGCGGGATGCTTGCGTCTTCTCGTTACCGGGCGCGAGCCAGCGCATGGCAACGCCAGTCATTTTTCTATGGGCGAATTTGGCGGGATGCTCGCGTCTGCCCGTCACCGGGCACGAGCCACCGCATAGCAACGATCTTCTTCTGTCACACATTATAAAGTAGGTTCATTACCCATGGGCAGGCAGTTGCCCGCAAGCCTCGACGGCGTACACTTCTATTTTGTAACTTCTGTAAAATTTGTATCATACTGTAAATATACCATATATCAAAAAACCTAAACAACAAAATACCTTCACTCCGAGAAATCGGACTACGGGACGTCGCGAGCTACGCGACGGTACATATCGATTAGTACGGGTTTCGGGTATCGGATCATCAACTTTGTAACCATTTTTTCGGCAATTAGTAACGTCATAAAGTGTAAAAAATGCAACGGTGACGTCAACTTCTCGGAATCTAGCATTCGTGGACTCGGTTTCAAGTTAGTGATTTCATGTAACTCATGCGAACCAACCAGTGTCGATTCAAGTCCTCTTATCAACGGTAAGGCGTATGACATAAACAGACGAATCGTATTCGCATTTCGATTGCTGGGAATTGGTCAGAAAGGAATTGAAAAATTTTGTAGCATCATGGATTTACCGAAAGCGATATACCACTCGTTTTACAATACCGTTATCAAAGGAATTATCACTGCTGCAGAAACTGTATGCAACATTTCCATGGACAATGCTGTAAAGGAAGAACAAAAATTAACAACGGAAAAGGGAAAAGGTCCAGGTTTGACTGTTTCCGGTGATGGAACTTAGCGCAAACGAGGTTACTCTTTGCGTTACGGCGTATTGACGATTGTTGGATACTACTCAGGGAAAGTGATAGATTTAATCACACAGGCACACAAAAAAACAAAAGTTGTCTGTACATTCGACCGGACCCACCTACGGGCATGTAATTCGACCCGCTGAATCCGAATTTAAAGTCCGTTTGGCCCGGTCACCCTCCAGATTTGAGTAAAATTCAAAAAACACAAAAAAAAGGCAAAAATTGCGGAAAAACTGCAATCACAGCGATGAACAAATTTCTGTGGGCTCGGATGAAGTATGATTTTCATGTATTTCAATTCACTGAATCTAAATCTGCACGTTAATTAGCCCGTTGAGCCGTCAAAGTTTGAAAAAATTGCGAAAAACCGAAAAAAATGGCATAAAATCATGAAAAACCGAAACTATCGAGATGAAAAACATTTTTTGGATTCAAATCGAGTATGATTTTTATGTATTTTGTTCCACTGAATCTGAATCTGTAGTTTTTTTGTCCCATTAACGTTTCAAAATTTAAATTAATATAAAAAAAATATATCTGCTACCACCACTTCACATCAAGCTAGGTCTCATAAAACAGTATGTCAAAGCTTTGGACAAAAATGGTGATTCTTTCCAGTACTTGAGAGACAAGTTTCCTGCGATAAGTGATGCAAAATTAAAAGAAGGAATTTTTGATGGACCCCAAATTCGAACTCTATGTCAGGATACAAATTTTATAGGAAAAATGAACGAGACGGAGTGAGCAGCTTGGGTAAGTTTCAAGAATGTGCCTCAAAACTTTTTAGGAAATAAAAAAAGCGAAAACTACAGGACATTCGTAGAAGAATTGGTGACAAATTACAAAAATTTAGTTTGCTTAATGAATCTCAAACTACACTTCATGGATTCTCACATCGACCACTTTCCTGAAAATCTTGGAGACTACAGTGAAGAACAGGGAGAACGATTCCATCAAGACATAAGTGAAATGGAGACTAGGTATCAAGCAAATTGGAATGTCAACATGATGACAGATTTTTGCTGGATGCTAAAAAGAGAAATATCGGTAGAAAACTGAAAACGTAAGAGGAACTCACTGCGTAGGCCATTTGAAGATAAAAGAGTTCGATACAAACGAAGGACAGTCTGAAATTCAAAAATACAGTATTCTACCTTCTTTTTACATGCTATTTTATACAGATTTTAAAATGTTGTCAATTTTTAAATTCTAAAATTGTATTCCATCCATGAAAATACACCCAAGTCATTAACAATCGTGTTTAATAGATTTTTTCTCATATTTATAACTGAAATTTTTCCAATTGTTTTGGTTTTTTGAGATTTTTTAAAATTTTGAAACGTTAATGGGACAAAAAAACTTCAGATTCAGATTTAGTGGAACAAAATTTAAAAAAATCATACTTAATCTGAATCGGAAAAATTTTTTTCATCTCGATAGTGTTACGTGCAAAATTCCTATATATATATATATTTTCCAATATTCCTTCTGAATATTTCCGTGGAATTTAGCCCTCATTTGGAGATGAGAACGCTCTGCTTGTATAAGATAAGGACGAGGGCCTGGCCTTCGTCAAGACGTAGGTCAACTCTAGCCGTCTCCTTCCCTCCCTCCACTCAGGAGCCTCCTTGTCTTCCACACTTTCCCTCCAAGGAACACTTTCCCGCTAAGGAGCAGTTTCCCGCCTAGAGATCCTGCAACGCAGCCACCCAACCAGAAACCTTCCCGCTCTATTTTCCTGTAACGTAACTATCCAACCAGAGCAAGTCCCGCTCTATTTTCCTCCCACTTCTCTCAGAAAACACAGTATAAAAACCCCGGTCCTGAAGGACTCGGAGAGCACTCTTACTCAGTATAGTCGCGTTAACGAATCTCTGTCTGAAACCCTATCTGAGAAGTAAGTTGGTTTTCCCATAACCTCTTATTAGTAAAGTGTCTCCAGCAAGATCGGACATTAGTTCCTTTCGAGCAAATCTCCATATCCAAGTCCTCGGCTAGAGAGGGCTACGGCAAAACCAGGCCAGGCCTGATTGAGCATTAACAATTATCGAACATTGAGCCTAACCTCACGGGTTAGTAGTTTATAGTGAATCTTCGTTTATAGTTATTCTGACCAAAGAATATAGTTTATAGTTTTCTTTTGTTTGTATTATTTTTCAACAAAGAATATAGTGTATAGTTTTATATTCAATTGAGTCGATTCAATTTGATAATAGAAACCCGTCCTCCTTACTAACGTTCAAGTACGCGCGCCACAAAGGTTCCTTCCGAATCTTTAATCTTAAATCTACGATAAAGCTAGGGCCCACAGGATCTGCACTTTCGCTACCAGCAGATCCAAACATTTCGAATACCCCGACATCCTCCTTCCCTTTCTCCTATTCCCCACAATTTCGTGCAGTTCAGGGTAACTTACGTTACTCCGGAACACGCGCGACCGTCTATCCGCAGTAGTCACGAGGTCAGCCGAGTAACGATTGTTACCAGGATTCGAGTGCGCGGATAGACACCCAGGGCAGTTGCGGTCAGCAACCGTTTCCAGTCGTCGGTATAGGATTCGTCACTGCCAGGTCGAACTGTGCGAGGTGGTCAGCAACCGTTTCTAGTCGTCGGTATAGGATTCACCTCCCAGTAAGACCGAAAACACGTGTGCCTCCCGTACAACGTTCCGTTGTCTATCACACGTGGTCACCTCCTCCCTCGCGCTCAGGCGGTCAGCAAACACCTACTCGGTGTTATAGGATTCGTCTGAGGCAGGGGCGCCGCATATCCCTACATCCTTCCTCGTACCACCCTTTCCCATACTTTCGTGCAGTTCAGGGTGACATTACGTTATCCCGGAACATCACGCACGATCGTCAGTCCGCAGTAGCCACGAGGTCAGCCGAGTAACGATTGTTACCAGGATTCTAGTGCGCGGACTGACGCCGAGGGCAGGTGACGGTCAGCAAACGTCCACTCGACGTTATAGGATTCGTCACAGGCCAGGTCGAACTGTGCGGGGCGGTCAGCAACCGTTTCTAGTCGTCGGTATAGGATTCGCCTCCCAGTAAGACCGAAAACACGTGTGTAACCCGAGCGACCCTGAGTCGCTTATCGTACGTGGAAAACACTCCCTTTCCCTTTTCCTTTTTCTCCGTTTACCTAAAAACTCCCCTGACCAGGCCCCATCGGCCGTGCTAGAACGCGGTCGCCGAGCTCAGGCCCGGCGCCACTTCGACCACGACCCGGAGCAGGTCAGGAAAACCCCCCTTTCCCCGTGTGTTGCGTAACCGCACCACACCACTCCCCCCTCCCTCTAGTCGGGGCTCGTAACAAATTGGTGGCAGCGGTGGGATTACTAGCTTTTTCCATAGATTTTTGAGAGTCCATAAAAATGGCGCAAGGAAAAAACGTCACTACGGAGGATATCGCGAATTTAACTTTGTCACTCGCGAATTCTATGACCATGTTGACTCAGCGCAACTGCTTACAAAGCGCAATATCTGTTGTACCAGTCTTCGATGGAGAGCAGCCTCCATTAGCTGTTTTTGCTCAAAGTGTAGAGAACGGTCTGTCTCTATTACCTCCCGCGTTAGAGCCCGAATATTTAAACATGGTCTTGACCAAACTAAACGGGGCGGCTAGAATTTGCACCCAAGGCAAAAGTTTTACTACGGTGGCCGACCTAGTGAAACACTTGAAAAAACGGTACGCGCCAGGTCGAAACTTGTCGTATTTTCAAGGGGAAATCGCGCGTTTGAGAATACGCGACAACGAATCCCTTAGGGAGTATATCGATAGGACGACTCACTTAGTACATTGTGCGCGTACCGCGGCATTAGACAAATACGGACAATCCAACAACGCCGTGGTCGAAAACGTTGAACAAGACACCCTAGACAGCTTTTTAGACGGACTACCTGACAGAATAGCTTGTCGAATAAGTAAACCCAAAACATTGGAGGACGCATTTGAGGACGTTTTAACCATGGAAAGACGACTAAGGAACAGGAGAGCCGCGAATAGTCCGAGTAGAAACTACTACGAAGAGGAATACCGCGGATCACGGAGATCGCGCTACGAAAGTCCGGTTCGCGAACATTATCCGTTGTCTCCCTCACCATCAACTGGAAGACGTTATTACCGTGATAGAAGCCCATCGAGTTCGGAATACGATCGTGAGAGACGTTCGTCACAAACAACCGCGTTTGCCGCGTGGAGAAGAACGCCGTCGCCGAACTACCTATCGGACGCGTCACACGATCAAGGACCCGAACTTAGCCGACAAACCCTCTATTGTTGGAACTGTGGAATACGCGGTCACGACGGAAAACAGTGTCAAAAACCACGTCAACGATACTCAACATCACCTATGCGTAATTCGCGCAACGAGAAGTCCCAGCGGCCTTTAAACTACCAGGGCGCTCGTCGTTTTACCGAAACGGCGAGCGAGCCCAAAAACCACGTCAAATCGGTACGGTTCCAGAGCCAGAACAACGAACCGCGCTACTCCTCGAGGTCCCCGCGCCGAGAGTCCAAATCACCTCACCGGAATTGGGAGCCAACAAAGGAGAATTTATAATCGATGGCGGAGCATCCGTCAATATCGTCAAACTGGAAAAACTTCGCAAGGAAACACGTATAACACCAGAAGACCGATTCGAAATAACGGGAGTCACTCCAGAACCACTCGCAACAATAGGATCTACCGTCTTACACCTCAACGGTATCCCCGCACATTTTTACGTTGTAGAAGCATGCCGTGTTCCAGCAGACGGATTACTTGGCAACCCGTTCCTGGAGCAGGAAAAGGCCGAGATATCTTACCACAATCATACCTTAGTGACAATTACCCGACCGACACAACCGATCAGATTTTGCAATCAAGAGGAGATGCTAAGAAGAAACCCTTCTTCGAAGCACCACATCCCCGGACGCACTACGCAGCAAATTGCCATACACATCGCAAACCCGGAGGTCAAAGAAGGATACCTGCCACGCGTGAAGACACCCGACAACATCTTCATTGGAGAAGCGGCCGTCTATAACAACAATGGTAACTGCTACGTCCTGGCCACAAATTCTGATGAAAGCGACGTGGAACTAGAGATCGAACCTCAACACATCGAACCATACGAAATATTCACCACATCAGAGGAAGAATACCCCTGCATCGATCAACCACAAGTAACGAACAACCAAGACCGAGCAACTGAAATATGGAAAACATTAAAAACGGACCATCTAAACCAAGAAGAGCAGCAGCACGTATCAAAACTCGTCTCGCAGTTTACGGACAGATTTTACCTGCCTGGAGATAAATTAAACAAAGTGCCAAATTTCTATCACTCCATCCACGTTACAGACGATGTACCCGTAAATACCAAACAATATCGGTACCCGCCGGTACATCAACAGGAAATAGAAAGACAGGTCAACGCAATGCTATCCGCAGGTATAATCACGCCCTCAAAATCACCATACAATTCACCGCTGTGGGTTGTATCCAAGAAGCCGGACGACCAAGGCAATAAACGGTGGCGCCTAGTAATCGACTTTAGGGCCCTTAACGAAAAGACCTTGGGCGACAAGTACCCTCTACCACAAATCGCGGATATATTGGACAAACTAGGAGGTGCAAAATATTTTTCTGTGTTCGATCTGGCCAGCGGTTTCCATCAGATTGAGATGAATCCAAAGGACAGGGAGAAGACAGCATTCACTACACCACACGGGCATTACGAATTTACAAGAATGCCCTTTGGCCTGAAAAACTCACCACCGACTTTCCAGAGATTAATGAACCAAGTACTGACAGGAATGCAAGGAACAGAACTCTTCGTGTACCTGGACGACATCGTGGTTTTTTCCACATCGCTCAGGGAACACGAGATTAAGATCACCAAGTTATTCAACCGACTTCGAGAAAATGGCTTAACACTCCAGACCAGCAAGTGTATGTTTCTAAGGAAAGAAGTGACATACCTGGGACATATCGTTTCAGCAGACGGAATACGACCAGATCCCGCGAAATTAAGGAGCGTGAAAAATTTTCCTGTACCAACCAAACAAAGGAATATCCAGCAGTTCCTTGGCCTCACCGGCTATTACCGCCGATTCATCCAGGATTACTCGAAGAAAGCAAAACCACTAACGCAGCTACTAGGGAAAGGAATACGATTCAATTGGGCCGAAGAACAACAAACTGCCTTCGAAACCCTTCGAGACGAACTCTGCATGGAACCGATACTACAACATCCCAATTTCCATCAGCCGTTCATCGTCACAGCAGACGCTTCGGATTACGCCATCGGAGCAGTGCTAAGCCAAGGTGAAATCGGGACGGATTTACCCATCGCATATGCATCTAGGATATTAAACAAAGCAGAGAGGAAGTATTCCCCGAGCGAGAAAGAATGCCTCGCTATGGTATACGCGGTGAAGTATTTCCGACCCTACGTTTATGGCAGTAAATTCACAATAGTGACCGACCATAGACCCCTCGTTTGGCTGCACAACATAAAGGACCCGTCATCAAGGCTAATGAAATGGAAAATTCGATTAGCCGAATACGAGTACAAAGTGGTACACAAGGCCGGTAAGTTGAATATGAATGCCGATGCCTTGTCACGAAACCCTCCAGTGGACTGTCTTCCACTAACAATCACGGAGAAGAAGACGACATCACCACAACCACCCGAGGAGCCAAATACTGACACGATTGGACAACGGATTCGCCTACTAAGAAGAGGTCAAAACCCTTCAACACCACCCAGGACTGACACTCCCGTCAACCCGCCTTTGGAGGAGAAAACACCTGAGAAGAAGAAACGTGGACGCCCTCCCAAAGGGACATCAACACCGAAGAAGACGACATCTCAACCAACACCCGAAGATTCAATCAATCATTCACCCATACCTGTGGCACACTCTACTCCAATTACCAGACCACAAGCAAACACCGACCCGGATAAAACCCTGGAAGATGAGCAAGTATCTTCTGAGGACACCGACGAAAGTACAATCCGAATGCAAGACAGCACCTATAACCAGGATACAGTAATTGAACCGAATGGTTGTCCCGCACTACCTGCATGGGACGCGATAGGGTTAAACCCGGACACACCACTCGCACCCGCTATAGTACCTGTCAGCTCTAAACCATGTGCAGTACCACCGCCATATGAATCCACCACGGACGAAGAAACGGACAACTACGAAGAGGACCCTGACCATTGCAGCTCAATAAAAATAAAGGAACTCGACGAGTGCCTAATCCACGCAAAGGACAATTACGCACACTTCGTACCTGCCGATTGCCGTATTACAACACCCATAAACAAGTTACTAGCAGACCTCGAATACATAACCGAAGAAAAACTAACGCAGTCTAATCCACAACCAGGACAAATAATCACGACTCGTCGACAAAAAACACACATATTCAGCATAGTATCTACCGCTACTTTCTTTTCGAAGTTGAATAAAGCTTCAGCTTGGGAAGGACTGGCCAACCTCCGGACGGAAATGAACAAGCAAGGAATAACAACCGTTAGGATATCGACCTTAGGCGATGGACACGACCACATTTCAAAACAGGAATTCCGACACATGATTGAGAGTGTCTTTAAAAAATCAAACATCTCGGTGACTATATGTAACCAGCTCACCACTATTCCGCCAGAAGACCAACGCATAAACATCATAGAAGAAGCCCACAGCAGCCTCATCGGTGGACATAAGGGCATCAGCAAAACGTATAAACGAATCCGAGCAAACCATCAATGGACTGGAATGAGAGGGGACATTCAAAACTTTATACGGAAATGCCCCAGCTGCCAAGAACAGAAACTAGTACGAGCCAAGACCCGACAGCCGATGATAATTACCGACACCCCTGTGGACCCTTTTGACAAAATTTCCTTGGATACAGTCGGTCCCTTACCGATGACACCGCATGGAAATAAACACATCCTGACCATTCAAGACAATCTGACTAAATACTGCATCGCTGTTCCAATCCCCGACATAAAAGCAACCACAATAGCAGACGCGTTCGCCCGACATGTTATCTGTGTTTACGGGACTCCACGCGCTATACTCACAGACCGAGGAACAAGTTTCGTGGGACGAATTATGACAAACCTGGCTCGTATTTTCAAAATAAAACAAGTTACTACTTCCGGATATCGCCCGCAAACAAACGGCTCTTTGGAGCGTAGTCATCACGTCCTAATAGAATATTTGAAACATTACATAGACTCCAAGGAAGATTGGGATTTATATGTTCCATTCGCGATCTTTTCGTATAATACATCCGTTCATGAAGCAACAAACTTCACACCTCACGAACTAATATTCGGCCGACTTGCCCGCCTACCCAGCGCTTTTCCTACATCAGAAGAACTTCATACATATGGAAATTATTTAGCGGACCTCATTACGAATATGACAACCGTTCGTAATGACGCTGCCAATAACCTCATAAACGCAAAGCTCCGTTCCAAACAGTACTACGACCGACACCTACACCCTCGGGAATTCAAAATCGGCGACTGGGTATACGCCATAAAAGAACCACGGACAAATAAGTTAGACCCGCATTATAGTGGCCCATATAAAATAATTAACACCTCCGAGCGCCATAATGTGGTACTCCAAACAAACAAGGACAAAATACTTATAAAACACCAAGATAAACTGAAACCGGCTTATTTCTCCGACTCCGAAACATCTCAATAAGAACCAACCATAAATGGACCAACAACAGTGCTCCAACCACAACCAAATACCACACCCCGGACGGCCTCGCCAACCAGCCCTCGACGAAGAGAGCATCCGCTTCTGGACACAGGGATGTCAGCCCAACCGAATAAAAACTATAGTTAGACACAGAGCGTTAACATCTCCAAACAGTGAAAGCATCGTAATAAACGATGTTTCATCTGAAGGGGGAGAAGTGTTACGTGCAAAATTCCTATATATATATATATTTTCCAATATTCCTTCTGAATATTTCCGTGGAATTTAGCCCTCATTTGGAGATGAGAACGCTCTGCTTGTATAAGATAAGGACGAGGGCCTGGCCTTCGTCAAGACGTAGGTCAACTCTAGCCGTCTCCTTCCCTCCCTCCACTCAGGAGCCTCCTTGTCTTCCACACTTTCCCTCCAAGGAACACTTTCCCGCTAAGGAGCAGTTTCCCGCCTAGAGATCCTGCAACGCAGCCACCCAACCAGAAACCTTCCCGCTCTATTTTCCTGTAACGTAACTATCCAACCAGAGCAAGTCCCGCTCTATTTTCCTCCCACTTCTCTCAGAAAACACAGTATAAAAACCCCGGTCCTGAAGGACTCGGAGAGCACTCTTACTCAGTATAGTCGCGTTAACGAATCTCTGTCTGAAACCCTATCTGAGAAGTAAGTTGGTTTTCCCATAACCTCTTATTAGTAAAGTGTCTCCAGCAAGATCGGACATTAGTTCCTTTCGAGCAAATCTCCATATCCAAGTCCTCGGCTAGAGAGGGCTACGGCAAAACCAGGCCAGGCCTGATTGAGCATTAACAATTATCGAACATTGAGCCTAACCTCACGGGTTAGTAGTTTATAGTGAATCTTCGTTTATAGTTATTCTGACCAAAGAATATAGTTTATAGTTTTCTTTTGTTTGTATTATTTTTCAACAAAGAATATAGTGTATAGTTTTATATTCAATTGAGTCGATTCAATTTGATAATAGAAACCCGTCCTCCTTACTAACGTTCAAGTACGCGCGCCACAAAGGTTCCTTCCGAATCTTTAATCTTAAATCTACGATAAAGCTAGGGCCCACAGGATCTGCACTTTCGCTACCAGCAGATCCAAACATTTCGAATACCCCGACATCCTCCTTCCCTTTCTCCTATTCCCCACAATTTCGTGCAGTTCAGGGTAACTTACGTTACTCCGGAACACGCGCGACCGTCTATCCGCAGTAGTCACGAGGTCAGCCGAGTAACGATTGTTACCAGGATTCGAGTGCGCGGATAGACACCCAGGGCAGTTGCGGTCAGCAACCGTTTCCAGTCGTCGGTATAGGATTCGTCACTGCCAGGTCGAACTGTGCGAGGTGGTCAGCAACCGTTTCTAGTCGTCGGTATAGGATTCACCTCCCAGTAAGACCGAAAACACGTGTGCCTCCCGTACAACGTTCCGTTGTCTATCACACGTGGTCACCTCCTCCCTCGCGCTCAGGCGGTCAGCAAACACCTACTCGGTGTTATAGGATTCGTCTGAGGCAGGGGCGCCGCATATCCCTACATCCTTCCTCGTACCACCCTTTCCCATACTTTCGTGCAGTTCAGGGTGACATTACGTTATCCCGGAACATCACGCACGATCGTCAGTCCGCAGTAGCCACGAGGTCAGCCGAGTAACGATTGTTACCAGGATTCTAGTGCGCGGACTGACGCCGAGGGCAGGTGACGGTCAGCAAACGTCCACTCGACGTTATAGGATTCGTCACAGGCCAGGTCGAACTGTGCGGGGCGGTCAGCAACCGTTTCTAGTCGTCGGTATAGGATTCGCCTCCCAGTAAGACCGAAAACACGTGTGTAACCCGAGCGACCCTGAGTCGCTTATCGTACGTGGAAAACACTCCCTTTCCCTTTTCCTTTTTCTCCGTTTACCTAAAAACTCCCCTGACCAGGCCCCATCGGCCGTGCTAGAACGCGGTCGCCGAGCTCAGGCCCGGCGCCACTTCGACCACGACCCGGAGCAGGTCAGGAAAACCCCCCTTTCCCCGTGTGTTGCGTAACCGCACCACACCACTCCCCCCTCCCTCTAGTCGGGGCTCGTAACAATAGTTTCGGTTTTTCATGATTTTGTGCAATTTTTTTCGGTTTTTCGCAATTTTTTCAAACTTTGACGGCTCAACGGGCTAACTAACGTTTAGATTTAGATTCAGTGAATTGAAATATATGAAAATCATACTTGATCAGAGTCCACCAAAAATTTTTCATCGCTGTGATTGCAGTTTTCCGCATTTTTTTGCCTTTTTTTTTGGGTTTTTTGCATTTTGCTCAAATCTGGAGGGTGATCGAGCCAAACGTACTTCAAATTCGCATTTAGCGGGTCGAATTACATGTCCGTAGGTGGGTCCGGTCAAATGTACAAACAACTTTTGTTTTTTTACGTGCTTGTGTAATTAAGTCTTCTTACTGCAAAAGCTTGTGAGTATTGGAGTAATATTCTTGGTACAGTTGATTCAATCTGTGGAAAGAAGATCACGAAGAAGAATGTTCCGTCAATCATGAAGGGTCCGCTGGAAAAATGGAAGTCGATAGCATTGTAGAAATATTTTCGAGGTCGATGGAGAAATATAATGTCCGTTACACGAATTACATCGAAGATGGAGATTCAAAGATGTATAAAGGAATTGTTGACTCGAATCCATACGAAGACAAAGTGATGAAAAAAGAATGCATAGGTCATATGCAGAAAAGGATGGGCCACGACTTCGTAAAATCAAAAAACAAAAGAAAGGTCTTTGTGGCAAAGGAAAGCAAACCGATAAACTAATCAACGAGCTAACAGTATATTACGGTCCCGCTATTCGAAGGTTCTCTCATTCTAAAGACGAAATGAAGAAAGCTATTTGGGCAACATTCAAGCACAAGAGCTCGACCGACGAAAACCCGCAGCATGAAAATTGTCCTCTGGGAGAAGACTCGTGATGCTCTTGGCAAATATCAAAACCGATCGGCACTTTGGATGAATATATACACAAGAATCCTCTGCCTCAAATTGTTTAAGATGCCATTCTACCTGTTTATGAGGATCTCACTTCAGATGAATTGTTAGAACGGTGCGAAGGAGGCTTCACGCAAAACGCCAACGAAAGTGTCAACTCCGTCATCTGGTCAATGGCTCCAAAAACGAGTTCCAGCGGTGCGAAAACCGTCGAAATTGCCAGTTACATTGCTATCAGCACTTTCAACGATGGGTACAACAGTATTTTGCTGATGATGAATCTCATGGATCTAAGCATCGGGAATCGTTGCTACGATTTCTGTAGGGCAGTCGACGAGGAGCGTTGCGCTACAGCAAATGTCCGAGCACAAAAAAGCACGAAAGAAGCACGCCAAGTACGTAGATCTTGTTAAAAAGAGGCCCAGGATGCTCAAACAGCTGCCGAAGGGGACGTGTATGGACCAGGAATCGCTGATTGAAGGTAAGACTCACAAAAACCGCACCGTCAGCCGAATAACCGCACGTTTACTTTCTTTTGCGATTATCTCGAAACTATATTTTTCGAAATGGTACCACGTAAATCTCGTAACTATCGGTCCGATTGCTGTGAATTTTGTACACAATACTTTTAGATACATTATGTGAAGAATAGCGATGGATTTTTGCGATTACTTGATTAGTTTTTTTTTTATTGACGCTTTTTCTCGTGAAATTTCGGTGAAAAATATGAAAAAAAATTCTTCGGCTCACCGTAATTTCCCTAATGTTAAAAAAAAATATCCGATTGCTATTCTCTTGCGATACAATCCAGGAATAAGCTAATTTTTTTTTTCAGATGCAACATGAAGAAGATAATGATGGTACAGCCCACGTGCGTTTCGTGCCGAGGGCCTTCACCAAAATTTACGAATCGCCGCCATTTTTTTTTATCACAAAATTTTTTTTCACTTGTTCACTAAACCGTTTTTTAGTATGTGACAAAAAATAAAAATATTTTGTGCTATATTTTCGCGTTTATGAAATTTTTAAGAACAGTACTCATCTGGCGAGCGCTCATGGTGGCCAGACGCCTTAAGGAGGCCTACAGTGATGCTGCCATGAGTAGATCCGGTGTTTTTGAGTAGCACAAGCTGTCCCGAGAAGGTAGGAAAAGAATGGAAGACGACGACCGCTCCGCACGACGGAGTCAAAGCTCATTTGCTTTTTTGATGGACATGGAATCATCCACAAAGAGTTTGTACCACCCGGACAAACAGTTAATACAGATCTTTACGTGGAAGTCCTCACAAGACTGCGAAAACGCATTGTCCGTGTCCGCCCAGTCATCGCCAAGAATTGGCGGCTGCACCACGACAACGCGCCGAGCCACACAGCGTTCCGCGTTGTGGAGTTTCTTGTCCAGAACAAGGTGATAACGCTGGCTCAGCCCCCCTACAGCCCCGACTTGGCCCCGTCAGACTTTTTTCTATTCCCGAGAATGAAATCGGCGATCAAGGGGAAGCATCACGAGTCGGTAGGGGCGGTTCAACAGGCCGCGTGACGAGGGAGCTAAACAGCCTTGCGGTCCAGGCGTTCTAGGAGGCGTATGAAAAGTGGAAAACTTGTTGGAAGCGGTGTGTAGATGCGGAAGGGTGCTACTTTGAAAATGATTAATGGTTCGTAATATTCTGATGAATACTTTTTTTTTTTTAAATCAGTCCGGGAACTTTCCGGACAGACCATGTATAGTAATTTATCAAAAGGGCAACATCAACCGTCTACTATAGAATTTTTGAATGTCGGAGTGCAATTCAGTATCTATGCCTGTGAACGTCGGAACGAGACTCCAAAAGCAAACGGCTTCGGCTGATGCTGAGGATGAGAAGCTACCTTCCTGTGAGTTGATGGAAAGCTTGATGTACTTGGCTGTAGTCACAACACCCGATTTCGCGCACACGGTGAGCTATTTGAGTCAATTTTTCACATGCTAGGAGAAATCGCATTGGACCGCTACAAAAAAGAGTGCTGAAGTACTTGAAGGACACAAATGATTACTGAATTGTTTATAAGGACGGGCGGCAGCCCACGGGAGGATATTTCGACGCCGACTGGGAAAATTGCACGGTGGACAGGAGATCCTTCACTGGTTATGCGTTTGTTCCAGCTAACGGGGTTATTAGTGGGAATTCCAGAAAGCAGCGCACAGTGGCACTTTGATCCACCGAATCTGAGTACATGGCATTGTCCGAGGCAGCGAGGAGCCGTCACGATTTTCAACGACAACATTAGGGTGTCCAAGATTGCCAATAATCCTGTGTTTCACAACAGGACGAAATATGTAGACATTTGACACCATTTCGTGTGAAAAACCCTTAAGGACGAACGGATAAGCCTGAAGCATGTCCCGGCTACGCGAGATCGCCACGGACGTCCTTACCAAGGCTCTTCCAGGAACGAAACATTCGAAATGCCTGTCGTATTTGGGCATAATATAGGGGTATCTGTACCGAGCAGCGTATCGAGGAGAAGTGTAGAAGATCTGCGATCAATGCAACCAGCGACGCTGTGCGGGACGGCACACCGGTATCGGCCCAATCCTTTTTTTTTCTTCCGAGTCGTCCGTCGTATGTTCCGCGTGCCACTCCATTTATTACTCTATTTCTGTTGCCATGTACCATTCGTCTGTTCCACGCACTAACAAGGGAACATAGGCAACCCGGAAATTCAAAAAAATATGAGCTTTTGCACACATGTAGTGTGAACCATCCCTAACATGAAAATATTTTTTTTACGCGCTAAACCCCACATGGAAGGGAGAAATCACCCCTTGAAAAAATATTGAAATTTTCGTTTTCATGAAATATCTCCGAAACGGTAAGAGATATCGAAAAAAAGTTAAATTAAAAATTAAATCGTTCGATAGCATCTGCAAAACTGTGTAATCAATTTTTAAATTTTTTAATTTTTTTATGAAAAACAACCCCCACCCCCATCCCCATTTCAAATATTTGTTTTTTTTGTTCCGCAATAAAACACCTCTGAACAACCTCTTTTCACACCTGTAAGCGATTTTTGCGTTAGAATTTTTTTGGGGGGTTGTAAAGGCGAAAAACTGCCGACAGTAACAAGGAGAGGACCAGAAGTGTGGGTCACCGATTTTGATGAAAGGGCATAGATGAATAAGACAGTGAAATGTGCCCCCAAACCGATTGAAATTCTGAATGGGCCATTCGATAGCTTATGAAAAAATAAACATTTTTGTGAATTTTCAACTTTGTATCTCTACCGTGGGGGGCGGGGGAGGGTAAAATGTACTGTTCGCTTCTCCTACGATTTTCTCGGAATCTATTGGATAGAAAAAATTGAAAAAAATTAGAGTTACATCTGGTGATGGTGCGCACATTTCAGATTTTTTTCAGATTTTTATATAAAATATCCAACGAGAAAAAAAATAAAAACGAAAAGGTGAGTCAGAAAATTATTAATTAGACAACGAAGGAGGTCCGGATCATTGATGCCGCTTTTACCTGTGATGTAATATTAGAATTAACGTCTCTCTGATTTTTTTCATAATTTTTGATTTGGTGGAACAGTGTCGGAAAAATCAAAAACCGCGTCTCTGGTCAGTTTTTGCCTGTCAGAACACCGTATGAGATAAACTTTGGTTTCCTTTTTGTAACATTACAATTTCATAGGATATTTAATGTTATTAAGTACATAGAACAGTTGTAAGAGTGCGAAAAAACTAAATAAATGGAAAAAGTCTATGTTACAGTATAGCCTTATATGCTAAAAGATTGAAGATCAACCCAAGAACGTCGCTAGTGCAACTGACAAGGTGTCAGTCTTTTAAGTAGGAGAGAAACTTTTTGTCTGGGTTCGAATCCTGTTAGATCTATTCTTTTTTTCATTCTTTTTTCCTTTCTGTGCAACAATAATTAACATTCACAGATATTACGTATACGTCAGCTATTTTAACAATGTTTTTGTCAATATTTTAATTTGTAATACACGTGCACGTGGTGTGTCGAAAAACGTTTTTGACCGTTAGTTCAACGCAACATTGTATTTTGGCGTAATGGTTCAGTAGACCCGATTAATTCAGTGTGCTTACAATTCTTGAATGTGAGTTGCAAAAATGTTGTGATAACGTTTGACAGTAAATGTTAATTATTGTTGCACAGAGAAAGAGAAAAAATTATGAAAAAGAAAAATGGATCTAACAGGATTCGAACCCAGACAAAAAGTTTCTCTCCTACTTAAAAGACTGACACCTTGTCAGTTGCGCTAGCGACGTTCTTGGGTTGATCTTCAATCTTTTAGCATATAAGGCTATACTGTAACATAGACTTTTTCCATTTATTTAGTTTTTTCGCACTCTTACGACTGTTCTATGTACTTAATAACATTAAATATCCTATGAAATAGTAATGTTACAAAAAGGAAACCAAAGTTTATCTCATACGGTGTTCTGACAGGCAAAAACTGACCAGAGACGCGGTTTTTGATTTTTCCGACACTGTTCCACCAAATCAAAAATTATGAAAAAAATCAGAGAGACGTTAATTCTAATATTACATCACAGGTAAAAGCGGCATCAATGATCCGGACCTCCTTCGTTGTCTAATTAATAATTTTCTGACTCACCTTTTCGTTTTTATTTTTTTTCTCGTTGGATATTTTATATAAAAATCTGAAAAAAATCTGAAATGTGCGCACCATCACCAGATGTAACTCTAATTTTTTTCATTTTTTTCTATCCAATAGATTCCGAGAAAATCGTAGGAGAAGCGAACAGTACATTTTACCCTCCCCCGCCCCCCACGGTAGAGATACAAAGTTGAAAATTCACAAAAATGTTTATTTTTTCATAAGCTATCGAATGGCCCATTCAGAATTTCAATCGGTTTGGGGGCACATTTCACTGTCTTATTCATCTATGCCCTTTGGCACAGACCTTCTTTAGCCGAAAATATTGGACACGTGTTTTGCCAAAAGTGGCACTTCTCCCCCATTTTTGAAAAAATTGAGGTCAAAAATCAAAATTTTTCAATCGACCTGAAATTTTAGATACACGTTTAGAATTGAAAAATACACAATACGTACTATTTTATTTTGCAAAATATGAATGTTAACAAATTATATAGATGTTAAGTACTCTGTAGTTTACATGGTGTGCATCGAACCGTGCTAGCCGAGTTGGTAAAGCGTCTGACTACAAGTCTCATGGTGGAGAGTTCGAATCTCTGTTTTGCCGTTTTGCATATTTTTTTTGCGTTTTTTTTTATGTATTTTTGTCGTTTTATACTTGCATGCATAAAATTATAATTATATTTCATTTATTTAATAATATTAATGTTATATTCACTACTGGGTTAGGTTGGATACACGTTATATAATGGAGATGGTAGGGATTAGACATATTCGGAGACAACAATAAAAAATACATCTTTATTGTACTATTCGAGACACATGACGAATACTGTTTATTTACAGTTAAAATTATACAATGTAATTAGAGCAATAATGATACTCTTCATAAAAATGTTTTAAACGCAGATACTGTCCGCACCACGCACATCGCATAAACGCTACCTGTCCGCAAATACTACATGTAGGTGCATACTTTTCACTCTTAAAATAACAGAAATCTACAGGATTTTCGAACTCGTCCGGATGCGTTTCTAAATATCCGCTTTTAAACCAATCGTATTGGAAAAGATTCCTAAATCTGGGTGATGAGAGTTGGTTGTGAGTTAACGATTGTAATTTGATTATATTATTACGAACATGTAAATTGATATTTTCGTCTAGAAGAATGACATTATCCGAAAATGTCCGCACAAAATTTTTCCAAATTCGGAAACCAAACACATCTAGAGGTTGAATCATGCCCGTCGTCTTTTTTGGAATGACTTTAAATGTAACCTCTTTGTCTTCTGGAATCAATTGATTCAACTGATCTGGACAGTGTCCCGACCACGAATCGAGTAATAGAATGGATTTTGGACCAGTATTTGCCAGATATACTTGGCTGAACCAAGTTCTAAAATGGTTTGACGTAAGTTTTCCTGACGACGAGGCCTCGACAAAAATATTTGACGGTCGGAATATAGTTTCCTGAACTCTTGGACCGAATCTTCCCGAGAGCTCCTTTAAAACGATGTACAATGGCGAAAGAAGACGTCCGCTCGCCGATATGGTTGGCATGATAGTATAACTGTGTGTCATAGCAGATACCGATTGAATTTCTGCTTCCACTGTTTTTAGTCCAGATTTTGACAATGTTCTTCCAGAATGAACTTCGAGGTTGAAGCCACTCTCGTCTGCGTTATAAAGGGTCTAGCCGTGTTACAATGCAAAAAGTGCCCCTAAACCAAATGAGACGTGTCATACGCCATTCGATAGCTTATGGAAAAAGAAACATTTTTGGAGATTGGAAATCCGAAATCTCAACTGGGGGGGTACTTATAGACAAAAATCAAAAATATGTTTCTTGCCCAATTATTTTTACTCCAGTGGATAAAAAAATTTGAAAAAATTCACGAACGTATCGGCTAACGGTGTACACGTTACAGAATTTTTTCAGATTTTTTGGTGGAAAAACTGAGCTGTAAAAAATTAAAAACAAAATTTTTTTTTTGAAAAATGGCAATTTTTCATCGAAGAAGTAAAGTCTCCACTTTTATATTTTTTGTATAGGTACCTATTGTGAATACTAACATACTGAATTTTTTTCAGATTTTTTGTAAACCTGCGCCGATATAAAAAAAATTAAAAACCGATTGTCCGGTTGCTTTTTGCGTGCCCCACCTATTTGTACAGTAGATCTTTGCATTTTTCCCAATCCACAAGTGTATTATGCAATGTGTAACGCTGCTCGAAGTCTAGAATTGGCGCAGGAGTTGATAAAACCTGAAAATAGCAAATCATGGAAATTGCGACCAGTACATTATATTCCAAAGTGTATACCGAAATTCCAATGGCACCGGTGTGTACATTTTTGCGCAAGTTCGAATCCTTATAGGGTTATCTGTTTTTCACACATATTACTTTTTATTCAGAATTTAAAAATACATTGTTCTAATTAATGCTTACCCTCATACGTCGTAAAATCACATGGTTTTTTTAGTTATGCAACATACTATTTTCAAGCACTTGTGTGCTATCGTTTCTCATCATTATCTTCAATCCATTCTTTTTTTGTATTTGAAGTAACGTAAAAATAATTAAAATATTCACTACAATGTTAGTTTTGGGAATTCCTCCCTTATATCCATTTGGACCTAGTTACCGTTACCGAAGCCACATAGGAATTAAGATATGTAAGCTATGCGGTTTTTCCGTGCGTGATTGTCAACTAACTGCAGTAACAGTTATTGCAGTGCCGAGAGTTATTCATACGAATGTAATCAACTTCTATTGCATTTGGCAAGAATGGTTTTACTATGCAATAAATGAAACGGTCAAGTTGTTCATGGAATTAATGACTACTCCAACCTGCATTCGAAGTCAGGTAGTTGCGTGGAGACAATGCAAACATTCAGTCCAAAGGATATACATAGGTAGAAAGACCGGTTGACTGTACCCTTATCCTATCCTTAGTTTCTGGTGTACTAATGACGGTTCGAGACGTAAGAGTAAAGCAATTCATCAATAGTTTACGATTCTACCGTACCGCAAACGTAACGTTGCGTCGGGAAATCGTATTCAAGCTCAATTCTTCAATAGCTACAAAGGTTTATTACTTTTTTTATTTTATTACCCATACCGTACAAGACTTAAGCACAATTTGCGCAATATATTCGGAACTCAGTAAATACTCATTGAAATAGGTGTGGCTTGTAAAATGTGGTCGTGTCGCTACAACGTCATTTTCATAATCAACCAATCAGAGAACGGAATTATCCATCCACGAATCCGCATACACAAAATTCGAAATAAACTTTCGACCATCCCCACTATTTAAAAACATCTTTATAATAGCAGTTAGAATTTGTTTTCACTTTTGGTTGAAATACCAAGCGTAACACAGAGTGTCTGATCGGTTGATAGTTGTTAATACTTACTTTCTTACTGTGCAGTAGTTTTCGGTTTGACGTGAACAAAATGTCGAGTAAGAAAGTAGATTTGGTTGATAGGAAAACCCTGCGTGCAAGATGCATTCGTTGTGAGATTGTAATGCGCGCTGTGCCTGGCCGGAAACGTAAAATAACAACGGAAGAAGATGCGTTTAAGTGTTCCATAGTTCTGCAAAAAGAGGTGTCTGTTGGTGACATGTTATGTGCCAAATGTCGTGTACCCGTGAGCAAGGCATTCGCAGATGTTAGCACAACATTCCTTGAAAAATCTATTCGAGTCGAAGACTCATCAGCAGGATTGTCTTCTTTGATCAAACCTTCTACGTCCGTAACTACAAAAACCATGTGATTTTACGACGTATGAGGGTAAGCATTAATTAGAACAATGTATTTTTAAATTCTGAATAAAAAGTAATATGTGTGAAAAACAGATAACCCTATAAGGATTCGAACTTGCGCAAAAATGTACACACCGGTGCCATTGGAATTTCGGTATACACTTTGGAATATAATGTACTGGTCGCAATTTTCATGATTTGCTATTTTCAGGTTTTATCAACTCCTGCGCCAATTCTAGACTTCGAGCAGCGTTACACATTGCATAATACACTTGTGGATTGGGAAAAATGCAAAGATCTACTGTACAAATAGGTGGGGCACGCAAAAAGCAACCGGACAATCGGTTTTTAATTTTTTTTATATCGGCGCAGGTTTACAAAAAATCTGAAAAAAATTCAGTATGTTAGTATTCACAATAGGTACCTATACAAAAAATATAAAAGTGGAGACTTTACTTCTTCGATGAAAAATTGCCATTTTTCAAAAAAAAAATTTTGTTTTTAATTTTTTACAGCTCAGTTTTTCCACCAAAAAATCTGAAAAAATTCTGTAACGTGTACACCGTTAGCCGATACGTTCGTGAATTTTTTCAAATTTTTTTATCCACTGGAGTAAAAATAATTGGGCAAGAAACATATTTTTGATTTTTGTCTATAAGTACCCCCCCAGTTGAGATTTCGGATTTCCAATCTCCAAAAATGTTTCTTTTTCCATAAGCTATCGAATGGCGTATGACACGTCTCATTTGGTTTAGGGGCACTTTTTGCATTGTAACACGGCTAGACCCTTTCACCAGTTCCGACAGTTGGGATTTCGGACTTTACGTTTTCGACAAAAGTTCTTGCAATGTTCTGCAAATTATCGATGCCTTGGAACGTAGATCGCGTTTTAAATGTTGTTATTTTGCGAGATACAATGCCATGCACATTCTTGAATCTCCAAATCCACCAAGTACTTGCTTTGAATTCGGGTAAGCAAACCAATGATTTTGCCTCCAAAGCCCAGAATCTTAAGTTCATGTCATGGACAATGTGTTTTCTATCAAATGCGTCTTGGAACTTTTGCAAAACATATTCCCCAATCATTGTGAATTTCTCTGCGTTTGTTCCACCTCTTTCAATACTGCTAGCCCACCTGTGTAGCTGCTGCACAGACTTTACCTTTCGGAATCGGTTCTGTACGCTGGTAAGAGATCGACGATTCTGTCCTCCCGATTTCCAATGTCGAACAGCTCTCTTCTTGCACCTTATATGTATCGACCATTCCACCTTCATCATCAACAGTGCACTCTTGAGATTCAAAATTGTCTGCTTCTCTTTCGTTAGGCGTAACGTACTCTACAAATTGCGGAGAGTGTGGTTCCGATGGATCGGAAAATTCAAGTACGTAATCGTGTTCAAATGAAGTTACGAAATCTTCACTTTGAGCACTTTGCAGAAAGACAACGCTCATGAATCATATAATAGCCCGGTCAAAATAGACATTTCAAATTGCAATAATTCGCATAGAGCTGAAAATTTGTACAGACCTTGGGGATAGTGTTACAAATAAAATACTAAAAGTCCCCACCGATCCCACATGTGCAAAAAAAGTTATTCAAGGTCAAAGGTCAATAAAAATGGTTTTCCCTATTTTTCCGGTAAACGGTAAGTTTTATCATAAAAATAAATCAGACAAAAGTTGTAGATCATGAAATTATCTACAAAAATGGTTCTTATACTTTTTTTTCTAAGAATCACTATTCCTCAGATATTGCGATTCTAAAAGTTGAAGAAGTCGTATTCGACATAATATGGACACATTTCCGCACCACCTGTGAGGTAGTGAACTTGGCGCATTTTTTTTTAACGTGGTGTCCCCGATAGGTATAGTCCACCATCTATTACGACTGTTTTATAAAAAAATATTCTATTAAGTAAAAAATAATACTATTGAAAATGATTTGAATCGCACGAATTATTGTTGGTTTTGGGAAAATATTATTCTGACTGATAATCTTCAAATGTCACTTCAACAGTTATGTCTTCTTCGCTTTCTTCATCTTCATCTATGGTCTCCTCATCAATACCATAAAAGTCTTCATTTGTTGAAGTTGATTCAACATTGCAGCAAGACTGGCCTTGGCAATTAATACATACTGGTGAACAAAATAACCCGACTTTTTTGCAGCTACATTTTGCACTACAACCCTTTTTGCAATTGCAAAAGATGGTTTTGAGGAGTCTTTCCGGAGCAGGTGGGAGTAAAGTTTGAATTGGCTCCAAAGTATTATCTACTAATTTCCAACCCCAGTCTGCTGGGTCCAGTTGATTGCCCATCCATACTTGAATTTGATAATATACCCGACACAAGTGTTGTCTTGCAGAAGCAGATGTTGGAGAAAGACAAGATAATTGTACTCTTTTATTGTTCCGTGTATTTTTTACAAAACTTAAATATCTATATTTGTCTAAACAATCAATTTTTCTTGGAGCTCCATATAGAGCAAGAAGAAAACGAATCCCGTTTGTGATGATGTCGTGTGGAGAAGAGTCGATCTTTTGAAATACTTTAGCGCAATTAATTAAGTCATGTTTTTCAAATAATTTAAATACTGTTATTTTACCCCTTCTAAAAAATGATGATGTAGTATCGCAGCCAGTTATTGCATGTAAAAATAAGATATGTTTTTGGCATTTTGGATAAGCAGAAAAACTTTTCGATAAATATATTTGTGTTGGTTGTTGAGGTTTCCCGGGTTTCAAAAAGTAAATAATCTTATCAATTGGAGTTCGTGCAGTCAGTAGTACTAATAAGTCAACATCTTCACCGACAACGATAGTTGTATTTGCTGTATGTATTAGATTGTTCTATGGCTGTTTCAATTATGAGGACATCAGCGTCATTATCAGCTTGTTTCACTAAAATATTTGCAGCTGTACATTTTTCGCATAACATTAAAATAAAGCGGGACTTGTTATGAGTATTAGCAAGAAATTGTTGCTGGTTTGTTTGAACTGTCATAAATTGATCAAAAATTACATCAGAAGGTATACCGTTTTTAATCAACGGACCCGCCATTTATTACCGCAATAAATTGCGGTGCCATAAATGAAACCACAATAAGATTGTAACCCTATATACATACCCCTCAAAACTGAATTTCAAACACGCCTGCAGAGTTTCAGCGCGATTGCAAAATTTTGATTTTTGACGCCGATTTTTTAAAAAATGGGGGAGTAATGTCACTTTTGGCAAAATCACGTGTCGAAAATTTGTCGGGTATAGAAGCTATGTGCAAAATTTAAACAAAATCGGTGACCCACAGGTGGCGTGTTGCCTTGTCAGTTTTGTTTATAATATGTGTATATTCTCACAATCGTATAATTTGTATGTATAAATTACACAAACCAATGTTTTTGCTCATATGAGACAACCGATGGTGTGTATAGGCGGTTCAGCGTACATATTATTGTTTTTGGTGATTTAGAATCGCAATATCTGAGGAATAGTGATTCTTAGAAAAAAAAGCATAAGAACAATTTTTGTAGACAATTTCATGATCTACAACTTTTGTCTGATTTATTTTTATGATAAAACTTACCGTTTACCGAAAAAATAGGGAAAACCATTTTTATTGACCTTTGACCTTGAATAACTTTTTTTGCACATGTGGGATCGGTGGGGACTTTTAGTATTTTATTTGTAATAATATCCCCAAGGTCTGTACCAATTTTCAGCTCTATGCGAATTATTGCAATTTAACCACTGTTTTTACGTCTATTTTGACCGGGCTATAAGAAGTTCAAAGGTTTAATACATACACAATCACACTGTATAATTTTATCAGTATTCGTCATGTGTCTCGAATAGTACAATAAAGATGTATTTTTTATTGTTGTCTCCGAATATGTCTAATCCCTTCCATCTCCATTATATAACGTGTATCCAACCTAACCCAGTAGTGAATATAACATTAATATTATTATTAAATAAATGAAATATAATTATAATTTTATGCATGCAAGTATAAAACGACAAAAATACATAAAAAAAAGGCAAAAAAAAAATATGCAAAACGTGCAAAACGGCAAAACCGAGATTCGAACTCTCCACCATGAGACTTGTAGTCAGACGCTTTACCAACTCGGCTAGCACGGTTCAATGCACACCATGTAAACTACAGAGTACTTAACATCTATATAATTTGTTAACATTCATATTTTGCAAAATAAAATAGTACGCATTGTGTATTTTCCAATTCTAAACGTGTATCTAAAATTTCAGGTCGATCGAAAAATTTTGATTTTTGACCTCAATTTTTTCAAAAATGGGGGAGAAGTGCCACTTTTGGCAAAACACGTGTCCAATATTTTCGGCTAAAGAAGGTCTGTGCCAAATTTCATCAAAATCGGTGACCCACACTTCTGGTCCTCTCCTTGTTACTGTCGGCAGTTTTTCGCCTTTACCACCCCCCAAAAAAATTCTAACGCAAAAATCGCTTACAGGTGTGAAAAGAGGTTGTTCAGAGGTGTTTTATTGCGGAACAAAAAAAAACAAATATTTGAAACGGGGATGGGGGTGGGGGTTTTTCATAAAAAAATTAAAAAATTTAAAAATTGATTACACAGTTTTGCAGATGCTATCGAACGACTTATTTTTTAATTTAACTTTTTTTCGATATCTCTTACTGTTTCAGAGATATTTCATGAAAACGAAAATTTCAATATTTTTTCAAGGGGTGATTTCTCCCTTCCATGTGGGGTTTAGCACGTAAAAAAAATATTTTTGTGTTAGGGATGGTTCACACTACATGTGTGCAAAAGCTCATATTTTTTTGAATTTCCGGGTTGCCTATGTTCCCTTGTAAGTGTAAAACTTATCTCCATCTCCGGTCTCCCTAATCATTTATTTGCTAATAAAATAGTAATATACGGTGTTCCAAAATTTACGCAAGATTTGAATTTGCCGCCATTTTTGCAGTAAATGTTTGGCAACCCTGAAACAAGAAGAATGTGACAGCTGAGAGTTTAGGGTTAAGTAAAAATGGAGCTTTATACGATACAACAACGTATTTTCATTATTGAGCATATATATTTCAAAACCCACATGTGATTGTCGAACGACAAATGCACCCCCAACGTGTCACTGTTTGGTGCGGATTTTGGACTGGAGGCATCATTGGACCACACTATTTTGAAAATGAGGCTGGTCAAGCAGTAACTGTTACTGGTGCTCGATATCGCAACATGATAACACAGTTCTTTCTGCCAAAATTGGATGCTATTGAAGTGGCCAATATGTGGTTTCAACAAGACGGTACCACATGCCATACAGCCAGTGAAACAATTCAATTACTGCATGAGATTTCCTGATCGTGTACTCTCTCGTTTCGGTGATCAGAATTGGCCCCCTAGATCGTGTGATTTAACACCATTAGATTTCTTCTCATGGGGTTATTTGAAGTAAAATGTCTATGCCAACAAGCCCACAACCACCCATGCATTACAAGAGGAAATTAAACGCTGCTTCAACGAAATTCAGCCACAATTATGCAGAATGGTCACGACAAATTTCGACAAAAGAGTACGTATGTGCCGGCAAAGTCGTGGAGGCCATTTGCCCGATGTGGTATTCCATAAATAACCCTATGTACTTTATGATTCAATGAAAAAATAACAATCTAAAGACTAAAAACTGTGTTTTCTATTTAATTCAAACCTTGCGTTAATTTCGGGGCACCTGTTATAACGCTTCATTTTTACTTAACCTTAAACTCTCAGCTGTCCAATTGTTCTTGTTTCAGGGTTGCCAACAATTTACTACAAAAATCGCGGCAAATTCAAATCTTCCGTAAAGGGCATAGCCGGGTAAGACAGTGAAATGTGCCCCAAAACCGATCGAAATTCTAAATGGGCCATTCGATAGCTTATGAAAAAAGAAACATTTTTGTGAATTTTCAACTTTGTATCTCAACCGTGGGGGGCGGGGGGGTGTAAAATGTACTGTCCGCTTCACCCACCATTTTCTCAGAATCTAGTGCACAAAAAAATTCGAAAAAAATCGGAGCCATATCTAGCAATGGCGAGCATATTCCAGATTTTTTTCAGATTTTTAAACAAAAAATCGAATTGATAAAAAAATAAAAACCGAAAAGTCAATCAGAAAAAAATCGATTTGATACCGAAGGAGGTCCGGATCATAATGGCTGTGTTGTGTTCTTACTGTTAAGCATGGCATGGACCATGGGTGCAACAATGTTATTTTTTCACATGCACTGCACAAAGTTAAATAAGACCACCTACGTTCAATATATACATAAAATTACGCTCACTTGCTGTTGCTGTTCCTGATGATGATTGCCTCTCGCGATTGTATTAACATGTTTCGACTGCACTTCGTAACTTCCATTGTGCTGAAACAAGAACCAGCGAGACGAATTATGCAATTGTTTGTCGATTCCCTTTTAACTAAAGTTAAACGCTTATTACTTATTCCATAGTAATTTTGTGTGTTCATAAAACGTACTATGCTTGGAGATGGCCGACGACATCTATTAACGCAAAACAACAACTGTGCTCGCTGCAACAGCTATAAGGTATGATTTGGTGTCACAGAAAGGCAGAGACATTAGGGACAACAATCACAAGAGTAGTAACTCAAGAAATGTTCGTAACACCGATTGTGGTCAAATGAAACTTCCTACTTTTTATCGTTTTTAATCGTTTCCGGTGTAATGATATCACCAAAGTATTTTTTGAAAAGCCAAAGAACGTTGAGTCCGTACATAACCGAGATTTGAACGCACCTCACTCTCTATATGCAGGGCAGTATGCCAAACGGTGAATGCAATTCGGTGTAGAAGAGTTTCGGTGCGTTCCCGAAGCGGCTCCTCGTCCTTGATACTGCTGTTGACTGTATATTTCCGATTGTCGCCGCATCCACAACAATTCGCACGTAACCAACCTCGTGACAATGAATCGCTATTTGAATTCGTCATAACGGTTATTCTATATGTCAATAGGGTGGATAAAAACTCTAAATTTCTCTAATGACCTCGGGACAGCATCGGGAGAGGCTATCAATTGAGGAATCAGTGAAGGATTATATTTTCCTTTTAGAACCGAATCGGAGATCTATGTCCCATTAATATTAAAGGCACAGCCACAAAGAATTTCATGGATAATGTTTTATGCACACGCTAAAAACAGTGCAGCTAAAAGTGGATATAACTACGTTTGTAGATAAGTAATACTAGCAGAGTCAGCAGTAGAAGGATTGAATGCACCTGAAGTCTGTTCAGTTTTCTTCCTGTTGGTGGGTAAATTTCTTCAATCGTGTTTGTAGCGACACTCTCTTTACCATCGACAGTGTTTTCCACTTAGAAGATACATAGATATACCTATACTTCTAGCGTGCACGTGTTTGACTTGCGTGTCCGATAATATGTTGTAGGTGGGACACTGTTACGCTTGTACACCTAGGGACCATTTTTTTTCCCTATCGCCACATTAGCTTTTTCATTCTTCTTCAACTCCGCCAACCCTCCTCCCCCTTTCCCCTTCAACCCAGTTGCTGTTACACCCCGTTCAACTGTGATATACGGTTACAAGTTATTGCGACAACGTTTAATTACTTTCCTTTCCCTCCCTGCAGTAGAATTTACGGAATTTCGTTAAATAATTCATGGGAGTATTAACAACTCGAATTGACACTGCCTGGGCTGGAGGAGTGAGTTCTATATCCGGACGACACCTGATTCGCGGTTATTGTCCTTCGTGCACTCAAGGTCATACGACCACATCTCCACTCTTACTCATGCTTAACTTGTATGCTCTATTATTCTTGAATTGCCACACATCCCGTTGCAATTGTTGCTCCAGTGTCAGAACGACTTCATCCTTCTTAAATTGTTTAATGAAAGAAAACCATTACCTGAAAATGCAAGCGGAGTAAAAATGTTGCCGGAGAACAACGTTACACTGTCACCTCATCACTAGCATTGTCTATATCTGACGTCACAATTAATTCTATTCTACCCGTGCAAGAATGAACAAGATCAGACACGCTCACTTCATTTATTCACCACGTTGCGTGTGTAGTAAGGCAACGCATACGACGCACAACGCATTCTGTTACACTGATCAATTTATGGGCCCGATATGTTCGGCATCCTGCGCTTTTCGGGTTCTGTCCTATTTTTGTCGCCGTGTTCATCTACATTTTGTGAGCACGGATTAGTATAGCGTTGAATAGTGCACTAATCATGAGAGTACTGAAAGCAGTCTAGAGTTTTCACCCGACTTGATGTGTGGAACAGAACCAAAATGATTGGAACGTCACAAAACCGAACGTTTGACCCACACGGGAGCCGCCCCGGTGCTGCGGGTGGATGGAGGAATAAGAGCCTACATCATCCCCGGCGATTGAGGAAACGGGAAGCGCAACGGGGCAAAGAGAGAGGACGCAGTCGCCATGGAAACCTCGTGACGCCACACGCAGGCTTGATCCTGCGCCGCGCAACGCCTACTGACGATGAGTACCGTGATACATTCAAAACGGTCAACTTGATGTGGCAAGATAACATCAATTTCTTCACCTCACTAAGCCGGCTACGAAAATATCAGTTACAGCTTATGATGCATACGGTGCATTATTTGACTTATTGTTAGTAGCAATGACACAGTGCGAACAGTGGGTTACGGGCATGGGAGAAATATTCATACGAGAGAGAGCTGTAGAAAGAAAGTATGTAGTAAAATTGACTATTGCGTTGTAACGAGATACATTTCCGTCATAAAATTGAAAGGATTGTTTCGATTTAAGACGAAGGCTGAAAACTATGGCCATAAGTTATGAACTAATAATTCGCAACAGTGGCTTTAGTAAGAAAGGGAAATGTCCACGTGAGATGTCCAATCAAGCCTAGCGCAAAACGATGTGTATTCTTAGATTGTTATGTTTGTTGTATCATATTGTTCCTGTACTTTTTGTATAATAAATCACTTTTATTTAATTAGCAGATCAATCATGTAAGCCTCCTCGCGCCTCATCGGCATAAAAATATAAGTACTTACAATTAACAGACCCTTTACATACGCTTTAATCGAGGAAGGTAGAAAGCGATGCCAAAAGCTAGCCAGAGAAATTACGAAAGGGAAATATCAAAACACACGGTGGCGGGCGGGGGGTATTAACGCATCTCTTATTATATTCAAATTTGTCCGAAAGCCTCTTTCAATGAATATATGGAGCGCTTATTTTCACAAAAACGACAACACTTCTCCATCTGTGAAAAAACTAAGAGCAAAATAGATTATAATTGCGACCGTGCATTACGGGATGTAATCGTATGATATACGAAGGATCACATCTCTTTTAAAGAAGTCTACGTTTTTCTCTTACACAATTTGTATGAATGTATCCAGAAATAAAATTATAGCTGTAATATTCAACACTACCCGGAATAACTTTTCGCCACATGGGCGAGCGAAAAATGGACGAAGAATGAGCGATGGAAAAACTACTAGCTATCTTCGTCACACCGAAGGTGCCAAACACATCACTATGGCAATAAATTAGGAAGCGCCGGGAAGGATCTATAAGGTTCTAGAAACTTTTCGGCAACTTGCAATTGCGGTTCGCGGATCGATGTGACTTTCACGCGTAGCAACCCACTTATTGACAAGCCCGCTTACGTAGTTATGAATGAGTATAAAGGATGTTATCTCGTGTGATACGCTCTCATATTTTTCTGCTAGTAAAAACGAGATAATACCCCGCCGTCCAGCAGGGCCTGGGACCATCTTTTTTGGTCACCGCCAGGAAGAGAGGACGGTAGAATTCGTCAATGGTCGTCTCCAAGAAGGTAGAGAACAGAGAGGCATCTTCAAGGGTGCCGATTCAAAACCTGCAAGGGTGCCGATTCCCAGGTCACCCTGTGGACGAGAGGACTGTAGGACTCACCACCGGTCGCCTCCTGGAGAGTAAATCACATAGGGGAAAATAACGACGCGGTTACCCGTAACAGCCAAATAATATTGCATTTGTTTATTTCATGTTCCCTCACAGGTTACATTTCTCTCCATGTCCTCTTACTCCGTCTCATAATAGCTTATTATAGCTTATTGTATCTTATTCTATTCTATCTCTTCACCCCCTCTCCCGGAACTGCCGCGCCCCTCACACAGCCCATTCCTTCTCCATCCTCCCTCCACTCTCATCCCTTGTCCACCACTGCACACCTCCTCGCGCCTCTCTCTCTCTCTCTTCTTCCTCTCATCTTCTATCCTCTTCAGCGGTACTTCTCCCTCTTCCTTCCCTCCCAGCACCTTCCTTATTCTCTCCAACAACATTACACAAATAGTAGAGTACGATATCTAAAGTTGTACGCTATAACGTCGAAAGATTGGGACGAGTCGTCTCGGTTATTAACCAGTCAGCTGTGTTTGACAACTATAGTATATCCATCATGGAGAAATGACAGAATTTTGTGTCATGACAACTATATTCGTCACGTGTAAAATTTTGTTTACCATTTGCTACTTAAATTGTAATTTTAGCGAAAACTAAAATATATTCGTAAATCAATATGTTTTGAATCTTTGGAGATTAACCCGAAATAATATATATAAAATAAAAAGTATTAATAATTTGAGATGAATGCATACATCTCAATCATTGTTGTTTGAGTGTTGCTACCAGACTTATTTCTAAAGTTCTGCAGAAGCGGTAAACTAAGTATTAACATCTTTATTCCTGTTCTTTCACAAACCCATTCTGCCAAGCCCCATCTATAGTTATGTCATATTTCACTAATTTTGCAAAATGCACACTTTTACTTCCTGTCCGATCTTTTCACTCTCGTGATCAACCCATTTTCAACCCTGCACTCCAAGCGCACACACAAACAGTGAGTGGATCATACCAAGTGCAGCACAGTGCAACATAAGTATTTCTAGTACCTAAATATTATAAATTCTCGAGAAAAGTTTGGTAAACCGCTATTTTTTGTTTTTAGTTCATTTTATTCCCGAAATGAACAATTACAGCAGTGACGATTACATTATTTCACCTGTAATGATACAAAGACGTTTGCAAATATTTTCATTGTCTTCAGAGGACGCTAGCCATGAAGACATTGAGTCCGACAGCGAAAGTGATCGGAGTAGATCTGATGACACTGACTCCAAGGACAGTAGTAGCGAGAAAGAAAATCAAGATCCAAATGCTGACAATGAGTAGAATATTAGAGGCGATGACAAAACACCGTTCGAATTTTGTGGGAACCAGGGCGAGTGGGAAATTGTGCCGAAGAGATTTCGATACAAGCGTTTATTTTATATGGAAAAATATCTAGATGATCATCTAGTTGGCATTACAATTGAACAGGCAAAGGGCATAGACGAATAAGACGGTCAAAAGTGCCCCCAAACCGATTGAAATTCTGAATGGGTCATTCGATTGCTTATGGAAAAAGAGTCATTTTTGTGAATTTTCACCTTTGTATCTCGACCGTGGGGGGGGGGGGGGGGGTATAAAATGTATTGGTCGCTTCTCCCACCATTTCCTTGGAATCTATTGGATAACAAAAATTGAAAAAAAATCAGAGGTACATCTGTTGATGGTGCGCACATTTTAGATTTTTTTCTGATTTTTATAAAAAAAATTCAACTGGAAAAAAATAAGATCCAAAATAGGAGTCATAAGAACATTAATTTGACACTGCAGGAGGACCAGATCAGCATAGGCTGACACCTTCCCAGTGCCGGGGGAGGGGAGGGTCGTAAGTGCGCGAATAGGAGACTGTCCCCATTACGATCCCACACCCTGGACGTTCGTCGTGCGACGTCCAGCAAGCACCCTCCTCTGTGGAGTTCCGTCTGGTGTTTAGCGTGGTAAGAATCCCGCACACCCTGGCCCCACCCCAAAGGGGCCAGAAGTCTTTCTGAAGATTCACCAGACGATAAACAAAACAAAAAAAAAGGTCCAGATCAGTATAGAGCCCAGAAGTCTTCCGAAGATTTCTAAGTCGTTAAAAAAAAAAAAAGGTCCAGATCAGTGGCCGTCCAGTAAGCACCCCCTCCTGAGGAGTAACGTCTGGGTTTTAGTCAGTAGGAATCTGACATGCCCTGGCCTCGCTCCAAAGAGGCCAGGAATGTTCCGAAGATTTCCTTGACGAAAAAGTAAAAAAGTAAAAAAGGTCCAGATCAGTGATGCTGCTTGCGAGTCTCTGGTCAGTTTTTGACTGTCAAAACACCGTATGAGGTAAACTTTGGTTTCTTTTTTGTCACATTACTATTTCATAGGACATTTAATGTTGCTGAGTACATTGAACAATTGTAAGAGTGTACAAAAACTAAATAAATGGAAAAAGTCGATGTTACAGCGTAGACTTATATACTAAAAGATTGACGATTAACCCAAGAACGTCGCTAGCGCAACGACAAGGTGTCAGTCTTTTAAGTCGGAGGAAACTTTTTCTCTGAATCCGAATCCTGTTAGATCCATTCTTTTTTTTGATTCTTTTTTTCCTTTCTCTGTGCAACAATAATTAACGTTTACAGATATTTTCACACGTCAGCTATTTTTACAATGTTTTTGTCAACATTTTAATGTGTAATACACATGCACGTGCTTTGTCGAAAAACGTTTTTGACCGATAGTTCAACGCAACATTGTATTTTGTTGTAGTGGTTCAGTAGACCCAATAAATTCAGTGTGCTTACAATTCCGGAATTGTTGATTTTACAAGGTACCATAAAAAGAGCCAGCACTGCAAATGTATTTTTCAAAAAAAGGATTCAATTAGTACACCGTTCTTTGGCAAAGCTATGTGTGTAGTATTTTTGTTATTATGCAAATTTCTACATTTTTACTAAAATTAAAACTGTCTTGGCATATGTAGTTAAAAAATGTAAAATCTTGTATATTAATAAAATGGATATCTGCGTTAATGAATCTTTGTTAATGTGGAAAGGACAATTATCATGGAAACAGTATACACCATCGAAAATATGTCAGTTCGGAATTAAATTTTTTGTTTAATGTAAGAGTGAATCGGATTATACAGAGTGGCCAAGATAAAAGAGGCCTGGGGACATGATGTACCTGGTAATTGTGTATTCACTTATTAACATGATGCGTTCCAGTGTTGCGTTGTCAGTTGTTAATGGTCTTGTGAATAGATTAATTCTGAGAAATGTGATGGGGCAATGTCTTGATCTCTGATTTACTCAATCCAATTGTTCATAGTGAAGGTTTGCATTCATTATTGATCCAGTTTTCATCACTCAAAAATGAACGATTTGATGCCCCACCAAACACACAAAAGCGCATGTTGGGGTTGTAAACCTGGTTTAACAGTACTTCGTGGCGGTTCATTCGGAAAGAGAAATTGCCTTTAGCGTTTTGGATTATCATAGAGGACCCATTTTTCATATACAGTGATCAAACGATCAACAAACGCTTCTGTATTGTGGCGTTGAAGAAATAAGTTTATGTAACGGAACGGTTTGCTTTGTTTTCTTCGGACAGATTATGCGGGTCCCAAAAACCTGCTTTGCTTACTTTACCAATCTGCTGCAAATGTTTTTGGACGTTTAACCAGAGTTACTTAAGAGTGTTTTACCATTCCTCGATTGTCTGACTCGGATTTGCTTCCATTTCCACCCTTAAAACGTCATTGTCTAAGGTAGTCGATCTTCCTTATCGATATAAGTAAAAAAATATCGAAATTACTGAATCTGCACTTAGAAAACGTCCTTTGACATTTGCAAACGTTTAATGCACTTAGATAAACATTGCAAATGTTGTTGGTAGCAACTGTTGCGTTTCTACCTTTGTGAAACTCAAAATGCATATAATGCCGGATATGTACCTCTTCTGGTATTCGGTTAACCGTTTCACCTAAGATTGCAAAAAAAAAATAAAGATTTAATTGTTTACAAGTAAAAAGGTCACTACGACATTAAAATGTCATTGGAACGACGTTGAAGTACACAATGAGCTGGTAAATGATAATTAAATATCCATATGCACCGAAACGACATTACTTTCCGGTCCCCCTAATATGTTAGTAATTTACTTTTCTGTAAGTATCTGTACTACTGTATTTATGCCGGGCGTCTTTTATCTTGGCGACTCTGTACTTATATGGAATTTTTGTGTATATACCGGGAAAGAAACTGACTATGATCCACGTCATTCGGAATTCAACATTTCTGCTCGCATTGTGCTCGAATTGTGTGATAATCTTTTAGAGCGTGGATACAAACTTTTTTTGAATAACTGGTGCACTAATATCCCACTAATAGAAAAACTGTACGCGCATAAAACGAATGTAGTTGAGATTATTCGAAAAAACAGGATTTGCCTTTGTAGAGCAGTAATAGAAACGCGTACTGAAAATTCCGAATATGTTATGAGATTACAAAACAAAATTATGTTAATGAAACGGCACGATAAGAGGAAAATATATTTTACAAGTAGCGTCCATAACGACAACATCGTAGAGGCAGAGAAAAGGAATGTAATCAAAAAAAGATGAGTGATGGCATAATTATTGCGTATTTGACAGCAAGAAAAAGACTGGAAACGTATTAGAAAAATATATTTTTACACGTTTTAGATTTTATATGTGTAAATTCATGTTTAATATATAAAAACAATTGTGGCAAACTGACACATATAAACATTTCATTAGAGTACATCGAGGGTATACTACCAAAAGACCAGCAAAATCTCGAGCAACAACGTCAAATGTCGCGCGGTTAACGACAAACATTTCCCGGATTATATTCCGGGGACCTCAACGACAATCAATCCTTCGCGGAGGTGTGCACTATGTTATAAGAAAAAAATAGGGAAAAGAATCACGGTATTGGTGTTTCACATACAAAGTCCCTGTGTCGTTCTTTGTTTTGGTGAATACCATACGATAGCAGAAGTTTAAATTTGTAACTTTTGTATTTGATTTTTCCTTTTGTAAATGTTTATTTTTCGTTTATTATGTATGCAATATATGTTTATATTAAGTAAATTAGTAAATATTAGTAATAAAATTGTTGATTTTTTTTTTAAATAAAGCCGTGTTTTTGATCCAAATGTTAACAGCGACAATTACTGTGTTTGGCAACTATACTCGTTATCGCTTGATTCTCGCGACACACACGGGAGCTCGCTCTGCGGAGAGTTCGCCATAGCTGACTGGTTAAAGGTCGAACATTGCGAGCCATGCAATTACCTGCATTATCTACCAAACGAACGAATCCTTGACGTTTTCCCGCAGAACCATACCTCCTGTGATTGTCCATAATCCTTCCAAAATTCGTCACGATATTTTGTCATGCATCTTTGCATCAAAAACGATACCCGATGTGCCTTCAGATTTAACAAATAATCAATAAAGCAATTATTTTCAACTCGAGTTGGTTGGAGAACATCGCAACAAGCATTGATTATTGTATGTGGGCACTTTTACGGTCTTCCAGATGGGAGGCTACGCACCATTCAAATACTGTCGATAAAATATATGACGCATTGAGAGTCATCAAGTCTATCGGTAGAGATATATGTGGCATCACTGACTATTTGGTATATAGGTAGTTGACTCATGGTCCATAACAAATTATGCATTATGATTATTAATTATTATACGTTGGCGAACAACGCACGAAGTTGGGGTTGTAATCGAGAAAATGTGACCAGATTGTGGTAAACGAATAATCATCTGAACAAGCATAAAATGCAATACATACAATTACACTGGAAACACGAGGAACAGTGACTGGCAATCGACTTGAACTATCTTATCTGCGATAATCAGTGTTTTCGGACAATTAAGGATCAAACACTAAGCGTTGATGCTCTGTGAATGAAACAAGATTTTATGCAGAATTAGATACGGGCGCTAAATATAACACAATGGGCGTTACAAGTATTGGCAGCGAGGGGAAAACGGACGTACATAATGGATTTGGAAAGTATGTGAACACTCGCACTCAACGGCGTTTTTGCCACGGATTGCAGAGAGGGTAGCTAGTTACTCAAACAACGGAATGGCAGATTGTGGACCACGACCATTTTACGAATGACTATTTTCCACGTACACACTGTTTGCATGACATCTTCGGAAAAACAAACCTATCTTACGTTTAAAAAAAATGTGCGGTTGTCTGTTAATTTTTACGCATACTATGCATGTTCAAACACTACCGAAAAGATGGCGCAGATAATTGATGATCAATTAAAGGATGCATTTTAATAGCATTTTCGCTACTGCTTAAATCCTATTGCTCTTTTAGTAATATTGTTGAATCTTGTATACGTTTAAATAAATAATTTGACTTGATCGTAAAAGTATACATCGCAAAGCTGACAAACCGGTGTGCAGTGAGGCGTAATAACTTGCAAAGTGCACAAACTATCATTACTGGCTTTCAGAATTTTCTCATTATTTGCGCTCGGACCTACTTGACCAGTCCACGAATCACGAACCGAACCTTTATTCTTCTTCACATATGGTTTCAAAATATGATTTAAATAGTCGGCGTGTTTTACTTTCATCAATTTGCCTAACTTTGTACACATCACATGAACATTAGCCACGCAATTAATCACGCAAAATCGTATATAGACTTGAACCCTAGACCTTGAGTTACTACGCCAGTACTATACTTACTCTGCTACGCCGCTTCGATGAAAACCGAATAAAGGGCATAGGCGACTAAGACGATGAAATGTGCCTCCAAACCGATCGAAATTCTGAATGAGCCATTCGATAGCTTATGAAAAAAGAAACATTTTTGCGAATTTTCAACTTTGTATCTTGATCGCGGGAGTGCAAAATGTACTGTCCGCCCGCTTCTCCCACCGTTTTCTTGGAATCTAGTGCATAAAAAAATTCGAAAGAAATCAGAGTTATAGCTAACAATGACGCGCATATTCCATATTTTTTTTTTAGATTTTTACATAAAAAATCCAATTAGTGAAAACATAAAAACCGAAAAGTCAATCAGAAAAACATCGATTTGATACCGAAGGAGGTCCGGATCAGTGCAACACCGAGAAACAGGAAACCGACGAGATGTATAAGTCGGAACTTACTCGAATAGCCGTGATTAAAGTAACTCAAATTAAACTCCTGTCTCCCAATCTCACGAAAAATTAGCGGAAGTAGCAAGTCACAAATTTCCCACAAATCCCAAAAGGGCAGCTAGCATGGCACACCGAACTGGGCCGACACCTTCCCAGTTGCAATGAGATAAATATGAGAATATACGCCGTTGCGATCCCACGCCCTGGGCGGACGCCGTGCGACGCCCAGTAAGCACTCTCCTCTGTGGAGTAACGTCTGGGTTTTAGTCAGTAGGAATCTGACATACCAAGGCTTCGCCCCAAAGAGGCCAGAAATCTTCCGAAAATTCCCCAGACAAAAAAAAAGGTCTGGATCAGTGATGCCGCTTTTTTTCTGTAATGTAATATTACAATCAACATCTCTCTGATTTTTTTTAATATTTTTTGCTCACCAGAGACAGTGTCGGAAAAATGAAAAACCCGTTTTTTTCGTCAGTTTTTGGGTGTCAAAACAACGTATGAGGTAAACTTTGGTTCAATTTTTGTCACATAACTATTTCATGTAATGTTTAATGTTATTGATTACATTGCACAGTCGTAATAATACAAGAAAGCTAAATAAATGGAAGAAATCGATATCACAATGTATGCCTTATTTTCTGAAAAATTGACGATCAACCAAAGATCGTTGGATGAATATTATACACTTTCTCAAACAGCAAAAAATTCGTTGTAAAACAAAGCAAATATAAAAACGCTACAAACTTATTCCCCAAGCTAATATAATTATTGATTTTCGTTTGAATTAAAGTTTTTGATAAAAACGCTACGAACTTATTCCCCAACCCAATTCCTCCCTTTACCACCCAATTTCACCTCACGGCCCTTCTCTGATGCGTCGTTAATGCTTTTCTGCGATGCATCGCCTTTGTCTTACAGTTTCGCTGCGTCACTCGCACACACACATTCACACTTTCATATCACTCACTCACGGATCATTCATACATCCCATAGCTCTATCGAATGAATATTATACACTTTGTCAAATAGCAAAAAAATCGGTGTAAAACAAAGCAAATATGAAAAACGCTACGAACTTATTCCCCAACCTAATATAATGCTTTATATAATATTAAGTTATTACTCCGAAAGTATGCTAGTAGCAGAAAATTTTTCGAAACAAAAGATGCATGGGACAATAGGGGCTGTAATATGACGTTGATCGTGTTTTTCTAGGTGGAGCCACTACAGAGATGTAAAATTCACCTTTGGTTTTTTTAAATAGACTGGTATATTTTAGTACCTGTTTCTGATAGCGGCTATTGAGACGAATTCAACGAGGTGCAACATTAAGCTTTTTGAAGGTCAGCAAAGGTCATTTATGAGAAAAAAAAAAGGCGAAATAAACTTGCATTTACGGAAGGTGTTCAAAGCGGTTGTCATTAGTATCAATACAATACTGCAATCTGCTTATGACTGATTTAGTACTATTTCTTATAACTTCGGTACTTATCTATGTCCCTTTTCTAATTATACTCTGAGCTATCAATCTCCCTTTAAATCTTTGTATATCCATTTACTGCCGATGCATTTCATGATTTCCCTTTTGTCCATAATTTCCCAAATAAATCTACTTTCTAGACTATGCAATTCCTCTTTCATTACAGTTTTCGATGCCATCAATTGTGGTGACAATATGGCTTATTTTCACCTAGTTGTTTTTCTATCTCTGTTTCTTTCTTTCCTTTACCTACTTTTTCCTTTTATTTCTCCACTTCGTTTTCTAAATCTAAATCACTTTCATGATTCAGAATTGGAATTGTACAGGTTTTGTTGTTATATATATATTCATATCCGTTTAAGCCTTCTTCAAATACTGCATGTTTCGTATGTATAACGCCGCCCTTGATCGCATTCCATAACCTATACCCCTTCCTTTGATTTGAGCAACTTACCAATATGAATCCTTTCAATAGGGTTCATTGACCCTTTGTGCAACACCATTCATCCGTGATGTGTATGTGGTTGTTCGCGCATGTTTTATGCCCACATCCTCGAATAAACTTAAAGTTTTATTACAATATTTGAACTTATTGTCTGTCCCAAATACATTTTATTTGTTTGTCTAATTCCCTTTCTACTCGGGCTATATACTTACATGTATAATCAGCTACTTCACCTTTACGTTTTAAGCAATAAACTATTACTTTCCTCCTGTAGTCATGAGTAAGTGTCAAGAAATACTCTGACCTACGCTGTTTGTAATGGTCCACATAGATTTGACTGGATTAAGTCTAGTATACTCTTCATTTGTCTGCCTTCAATTCTTTTGCATGGAGCTTTAACACATCTGCTAATGTGACAACCGTTACAGTGAACATCTTTGATATTGTGATTTTTCAGACCCCTTATTAGTTCTTTAGCCGACATGTTGTCGACGACTCTCATATTTATGTGACAAAACTGCTGGTGCCACTTTTTACTCTCACTTAATTCAATATTTTCAGTCAAAAGTGAATCAGCTCGACTATGTTACATTATCTTGGTTTCAAAGAGATACAGTCCATTTTTACATAAAGCTTGCCTCGCTACTTTATTAGTCTCTGTATCTGTCATTGTTATTCTTTGGATTTCAAACATTAAACGCTTATTTTTCCTTTCTATTTCTGCTATCGATACTAAATTTCTTCCAATGTTAGAACATGATACACTTTATACAAAGTGAAATATGTAACTCTATTACCTACGTATGTCTCTACATTAATATCACATGCACCTATCGCCTCTAAATTAACATGTTCATCCTTACTTGCTGAGTAAACTAGTTCACTTTCTGTAGTCTTATAATTTATAAACAAGTGTTTATGCTTACAAGCATGATGATTTGCAGCAGTACCATTAGCCGCGTTTCATCCGATCTTGTGTTGTTTATTTCCAAGACAAACACGTTGTTTCCTTTTTGCTTGTTGGGTGATTGCCTTTCCTTGTTTGTCGTGTCTTGTACCTTGAAATGACAATTGTATGCTGAGTATCTTGGTTTACTGCATTTGAAGCATTTTCTGTCACCCTATTTCCAACTTTGTGCTTTGTGTGTTATTTCAGTAGTACGACGATATGCCTCTTTATGTTCATCAGCACTGTTTGCACTCTTGGCTGCCTTCTCTCATATTCATTGAATAATATATCTTTTATTTCTACTGGCTTAAACTTTGAGTCCTCAAGCCCCTCCAATGGTATTACAATCCCTTCATAACATTCAGGGCATATCATTGTGCATGCTAGTGTGCTATCACTTACCTCGTGAAATCAGCTTCTTTGAGACTATCACTGCAAGTTTTGACCCTTGTTAAATATGACGTAATTGTCTCGTCGCTTTCAAGCGTATCGACACGATTTGCCTTTTGCGTTGTAATATTCTTTATCGCGAAGTCGGCACAAACACCTTTTCTAAGTGTGCCATGCTTTGGACGCCTCTTGCAGTTCATTATATAACTTATGTATTCCTGTTCGATGCCCAAGGTTATTGCGGCTAAAGCCTCCTCTTCATTGCGTATGAATCCTTCTACATTGTGTCCATCACCTGTTGGTCGTACAGCATCGCCGCTCACGTGTTGCCATAATTTTCTCTGAATCAAGGCCATTTTCATATTGAATTTACACGATCGATAATTGTTTCCGTTTATCTTCTCGATGCGATCGGCCAAATTCATCTGAGATGCCATTTTTTGTTGACGTTTCTCAAATACGTGGTTTTACTTCTCTAACTTTATGTACAAGGGAAGAACCAGGATTGTGGCTCATCGATTTTGGTCAAATTTTGCACCGACCTTCTTTACCTGAAAATATTGCACACGTGTTTTGCCAAAAGTGGCAACATTGCGTCATTTTAAAAAAAAAAGAGGCCAAAAGACAAATTTTTTTGTTCGTGCTTAAATTTTGTAGATGTGTTTGAAATTGTGTTCTAACAGATCCTTACACATTTATTTTGCAAATAAACAATGTTTAAAAGTGTACTTTACGGATAAGTATCGTAAAAGGGCATAGCCGGATAAGATGGTCAAAAGTGCCCCTAAACCGATAAAAATTCTGAATGGGTCATTTGATAGCTTATGAGAAAAGAAACATTTTTGGGACTTTTCAACTTTATATCTTGACCGCGGGGGGTGGCGGAGGGTAAAATGAATTGTTCGCTAATCTGACCATTTTCTTGTAATCCAGTGGATAACAAAAATTCAAAAAGAATCAGAGATACTTCTGGTAATGGTGCGCACATTTTAGACTTTTTCTCAGATTTTTACATGAATCATCTAACTGGTAAAATAATAAAAACCAAAAAATGAGTCACAAAAACATTCATTTCACACTGAAGGGGATCCAGATCTGATCTGATGACTTGGTGCAACAGTGTCGAGAAAATTCAAAAACTGCGTCTCTCTAGTCAGTTTTTGCCTGTCAGAACACCGTATGAGGTCAACTTTGGGACAATCTTATTTCTTTCGTGAAAATCTAATCTCATTACGAGAAAATGGTGGAGGAAGCGGACAGTACATTTTACTCTCCCTTGCCCCTCACGGTCGAGATACAAAGTTGAAAATTCACAAACATGTTTTCTTTTTATATGCTATCGAATGGACCATTCAGAATTTCAATCGGTTTGGGGGCACTTTTGACCGTCTTATTCATCTATGTCTATTGCGGGAGTCTATTAATTCTTACGCGTAACATACATATTTAATCATTACCGAAACAATTTACGCGCGTAATTGTTGACGAATTAAAGAATGCATTTTAATGGCGTCGTCGCTTCTACTTAATTCCTGTTGCTGTTTTAGTAATATTGTTAAATTTTGTATACGTTTAAATAAATAATTTGACTTGACTGCAAAAATATACATCGCAAAGTTGACATACTGGTGTACAGTGAGGCAGCTAAAATTTAAAGTGCGTAAACTATCATTATTGTACCCGGACCTACTTGGCCAATCCACGAATCAGGAACCGAACCTTTTTTCTTCTTCTCATATGGTTTGAAAATATGATTCAAATAGTCAGCGTGTTTTACTTTCATCAATTTGCCTAACTTTGTACACATCACATGAACATTTCTCAGTTCAGCAAGCAATTTTGATATGTGATGCATAACCCTGGGATTAAAACAACTACTTGGTTCTTACACAGATAAAAATACTTCACAGAAAATGACACAAAAGCACCAATACCTCTTTCTTCAATTGAATGAGTGCGAGAATACTGTTTGATGTTAACATATTTGTCACAGATTGTCCTATCATTGGCTATTTCTTCTTCCCCTCTATAAATTTGGTGTTTTTTTTTTACGTGAAACCCTTCCTGTACCTGTAACATTTTCAAACTCCACATTGGATGAAGTCCTGTAAGTGTTACAGGTATTACTTTTTCTGCCAACTTGGCATGTTGCATTTCTCCTTGCTTGGATCGTGGAGACGTACTGTAAGATTCAATATTTAAGAAAGGGGTATACTCGTGTACTTTTCTCAACACTACAATTTCTTGATCTCCATCATTCACTATATTGCTTTTATGTTGTAATCAATCACCTTCATAAAATTGAACTTGTAATCCACATCAACCATGACCAATAACATGAGATACGTCATGAAAGACAGTTATGAGCAAGAAGTTCAGATAATCTATGCTCATTCCGAATGACACCTGGGTATACTGCTTTTATACATGGGACCGTTTTTTCATTACATCAATAAATTAATCACGTTTGGGTTATTCCTTTCTATGGTTTTTTTTCACATCTGGATAATCCTATATGTAATATGCTTTTAGAGAAATCGACATAAAAACGTCGGCAAAATGATGGAAGGTAATAAAATGTAGTTGCTTTTAAATATTATTAAAGTATTGAAGCAGCGCTGGGAAAAGTAAAATTTGCATTTGAAAAAAAATACAAAATGCAAAACCATTTGGAGACTTGAACTCTGGACCATGAGTTACTACGCTAGTACCATACATACTCTCCTACGCCGCTTCGATGAACACTGAGTAACTTTTATGGAACTTATCGATAATGCATATTTTTAATCTATATTAATAAATTCTATTGAACTTATCCATAAAGTATACTTTTAAACATTGTTTATTTGCAAAATAAATGTGTAAGTATCGTTTAGGAGGCAATTGCAAACGCGTCTGCAAAAATTTCGGCACGACCGAAAAATTTTGATTCTTGGCTTTGATTTTTTCAAAGATGAGGGAGTGTTGCCACTTTTAGCAAAACAAGTGTCCAATATTTTCGGGTAAAGAAGGCCTGTGCAATTTTGAACAAAATCAGGGACTCACAACCTTGATCCTCTCCTTGTTAGACGACCGGGCCCATAACCTTGTCGGAAATATAGGTTAGATACTTTTATTATGTACGGAAACTCTTTGGTACAATGCTTCTTAAGGACTAACGCGGCTCGTGCCGTCATGAGAAAAGCCGGGACCAGCCGGGACTGCTCGACCACCGCCCTCGCTCCAGCGCTCGCTCGGTACGTATACGTGTGCGGCAATGCTCTACAGGGTCGTTTCGATCCGGTGGTACAACCGAGAAGGAGGTGAATCTACATTGATCTACATGTAAAAATAAGTTGAAAAAAACGTATGACAATTTTTTTTTAAACGCTCCGTTTTCGAGAAAATCGACTTTGAATTTTCGTCAAGTGCAAGCGCCCTGAAACATGGCATTGTATATCTATATCTATCGCTTTGCGTCGTCTGCTGCGAATACGTTCGGGCAGCTATGACACACGATGGGCCGCACTTTGCGAAAATTCAAAGTCGTTTTTCGCGAAAACGGAACGTTTAAAAAAAAATTGTCATACGTTTTTTTCCATTTATTTTTGCATGTAAATTCACCTCCTTTTCGGTTGTACTACCGGATCGAAACCACCCTGTATAAGAAAATATTACTGTTTTGCAATCAAAGTGTGGTGAAAAGCGGTTTCGCATTATATGTAACGGGCCTCGGGATATTGTGGACTACCTACTTACAAAAAAAACATGCTACTATCGAACAAGTACATCGACTTATAAACAAGATCTCTGGGGCACTTGAACAGAAACAGTATTGCACCGCTGTATTCCTTGACGTAGAGAAAGCGTTTGATAAAGTATGGCACAAAGGCTTATTACACAAAATAAAACAACACTTTCCCACAGCTTTCTACGAACTATTAAAGTTCTACCTGGAGAACAGAATCTTCCTTGTTAAAATTAATGATTGTTACTCTGAAATAACTAAAATCAATGCTGGAGTTCCTCAGGGTAGTGTACTAGGGCCTACCCTTTACACTCTCTATACAGCGGATATACCAACTAGTACTAACACCAGCCTGTTCACATTTGCGGATGATACTGCAGTACTAAGCATACACAGTGATGTTAAAATCGCCACAGACTTTCTTCAGACGCATATGCAAACACTCGAACAATGGCTGAGCAGCTGGAAAATTAAAATTAATACGGACAAGTTTAACCACATCACATTCACATTAAGAAAAGGTGACACTCCACCGATCAGATTAAACCAAAAAGTAATTCCGCAAGTTAAAACGGTAAAATACTTAGGTTTACACCACGATTCTAAACTCTCATGGAAATATCACATTTGCAAAAAAATAGAGCAAATTTGGTTAAAACGGAAAACAATGTATTGGCTCACTAGCCGACAATCCAAGTTAACACCTGAAAATAAATTGCTAATATACAAAGTCATCATCAAACCCATCTGGACCTGCGGGATACAACTTTGGGGTACAGCTGCAAAAAGCCATATTTTAAAGATCGAAAGTATGCAATCGATTATCCTTAGAACGGTTGCTAACGCTCCATGGTACATCCGCAACGAAGACATTCGCAGGGACCTCGACATAAGAACAGTTTCTGAAGAAATAAAATGATTATGCAACAACTACAAGAACAGACTGGAAAACCACCCGAGTAAAACAACCAAGGAACTCTACGCTGCAAATCACCCTAGAAGACTACATAGAAAACACACAACTGACCTCCTAAACGGACAAATCCCCTAAACACAACAACATATTCGCAAGTTGGGACTTACAGACGCCAATCCAATGGGATGGACGTCCTCACGCTATTTTAACAAACCCGCTAAAACAATTTGCCAAATGTCCATAAGGACAAATTGTAAAGAAACAAGGAGGACAATAAAAAAAAAACCTACTTACAAGCCACACGCAGTTTTGCTTTCTGCTGTCCGTTGACAAAAATAATATTAGAACTTCTGACAGTAAGGAAAACATATGATGAAAAACAGAAAGCACCTAATAGGATTGGAACCCAGACAAAAAGTTCATGCTGACTTAACAGACTGATACCTTGTCGAAGCGCTTGCGACGTTGCGTTGTTGACTTGATTTTGAATCTTTTACAATATAAGGCTGCACTATACACCATCGATTTTTTTTCATTTATTTAATTTTCCTGCATCCTTACGACTGTTAAATGTACTCAATAAGATGAAATATCCCATAAAATAGTTATGTGACAAAACTTGAAGCAAAGTTGACCTCATATGTTGTTCTACTACGGATAAACTGACTTGAGAAAAGGTTTTTGATCTTTTTTACACTGATGCTGATCAGCAAATCTGATTAAGAAAATCAGAGAGACATTATTTGTAACATCTCAACTCAGGAAAAAGCGGCATCGTTGATCTGGCCCTCCTTCGGTATCACTACTAGCTTCCACTAGATCCCAAGAAAGTGGTTCGAAGGAGAAGAAAGTATATTTTACCCCCCCCCCCCCCCCCCCCGCCTCTGTCGAGATACACACTTACGCGAATTAAACATTTGTTGATGCGTATTTTCGTGAGAGGAAAATTTTCATACAACAATAAAATTGTAGATATTAGTGTTTTTGTAACACACAATATATGCAATATGAAATTTACTATATACGAAAACAATATAAATATAATTATGTTCACTCACAATTTAGTGAAGTTATAATATATTAGGTTCGCTAGTATGAAATGTCGAATTTTTACGAAAATATATAAGACTGCATTTCTTTTTTCAAAAGTTACTTATTTATTCAAAATACGTTCAATTTAAAGAAATTTTGATATTTAGAATCAATAAACTTTGATACAAAATTTTTCAAAATGTCTTCATTTTCATAATGCTTAGGCCATAAAAACAGTTCTAAATGTTTAGAAAAGTGAAAGTCCTGTAACGTGAGATCTGATGAATAAGCTGTTGGTTGCAAAATTTCACAGCTAAATTCAATTATTTTTTAAATTCTTTTGCATTACATATGCGATTCAACCGGTCCAGCTTATTTCGCCCAGTTTGTTTATGCGGTATCCACTTATCTATTTTTTTTCATGTTGCCAATTTCAGAAACGTGTCGCAATATTATTGTAAAACCGATTTTCAGTGTGACGGTATGTTTCCTTGCAGATACGGATGGATTCGTTTCAACCAATGCTTTCAGTACATCATTATCGTTAACATTTTCGGTCGTCTACGCTGTTCGGTTTATAGGAAAAAATTACCAGACCGTAATTTTTCGAACCACACACTGCAATATTCGTTCGATAACAATATTCTCCCCAAATGCCTGGTTTATACTGGGTGTACCATTCGCAGCATTATTGCCAAGTTTATGCTCATATAAAAAGATTACATGAATTTCGGTTCAGTTCGTACCTCAACGAAATTCAAAACAGATAACAAAAGGGCACACTTTCAAATAAATCTGTTTTATTATAATATGACTCTGACAATAGACAGTACGACCGTAAAAAACGTGATGCCAAAAACGAAAGCATAACGAAAGGAGGGAGGCAAACGTTCAGATGTAAAGAAAATCCGATATTTCATATGCACCAACCTAATATTATATTGCATATTATGTCAAATATTGAGATTTACTTTTAATGTGAGGCACATATTATTGAATCAGTGTAATCTATACGGGTATAAATCTTCCAGGTCTGTTTAAAGTATACTCACTGTAATTTGCTGTCTATTAGTCGGACTAGGGCTTAGACTTGGTGTGAAATGGGATGTGATTAGTTCCCCTGATGCTGGAGATGGCGAACCAATACTAACACCGCCAACAACACTTGGAAACGTCCTGCCAGGATCAACTTGCCATTGTTTGTAAATTTGTTGCGAGGTATCCCGGTATCGTGCATCCTATCCACAGAGAAAACGCACGTTCAGATGGACGGTAAATTCGGTATGAGGTAGTAAACGACGCAGTTCTATGAGACGATTATTTGAATATTACTTTAAATTTATAATTTAAACGCTTTATTTTAATGTTATACCATATTGTAAGAGAGTTTGTTTGGTACGTTTATATGCACTGGTTGATCAAATATTTTCAACTTTTATATCGCATAATATTTAAGAGGGGCAACTGGTGTATGCACGATCGGTCTTTACCGAAACCCGATTTTGTTTAAATTGGTATATTCAGATCGTGTGCTCTCATGGTTTTGTACCTCTCAGGTTGCCAGAAGAAGAAGGGAAAGACGTAAAAGTTTGAATTATGAACAAACGTATGTTACGCCTGGAATCACTTCTTAACATACTATTATATATCACATATTAGACAATTCACAGATACTTAATCACCTCATTTTTTATGAGATTGTATAAGATAGAACATGAAGAAACGAATTATTTTAAAATTGCAAAGGAGAAGTCGCTTAAATTCTATGTTTAAGAAACGTTTAATGACATTAATTTAGAATCAATATGAGATATTAAATTGATTTTCTTGTTGCAATAAGATCGGAGATAGTGAAGCCTTAAGCCATTTATTCTAACATTGTAACAAACAACTGTGAAAACTCGCGAAACCGACGGTGCTTCAATGGGCCGGTACTTGCCGATTTGGGCTTATGACGCGCCACACATCGGCAGTTCTTCGTGCGACGGCGAGAGAGGAAGAGAAAATATAACAGCGTACTGAATCCGATTACTCTCGCGCTTCTTTCGCATTATTCCTCGAATTCCTTTACACAACCCCATCCAGAATAATTCTTCGTCGCATGGGAGTAAGCAAGAGAGACGACTAGCCCCTTCTCGCACTGACGGTGCAAAAGAAGTTATTTCAGAGAAGTTTCGGAAAGAACTTAACATCACGGGGACGACTTAATATCACGGTCTACCAACAAGCAGGAGACCATCTGCCGTGTCTCTCTCTCTCTCTCTCTCTCTCTCTCGGAGAGAACGGCAAACCTCACCGCCGAGCGTCTGTCTAAGGGTAGTGTACAGGGGGCCATTCAAGTACAATGTAAATCCTGGGTCCCTCGCTGGGGGAAAGTACGGTAGGATTCACCGCCGGTCCTAAAGAGTAAAATACAGGAGAGGAATCGCCACACGGTTACCCATAATAGACAAATAGTACAACACGATATATGTATATACAAAGTCGCGTGCTGTGGCGTCGAAGGTTTCAAACGAGCGGTTTATTAACTCACAATCAGTCATTAAAAATTGGACATTTGAAGTCAAGTAGTTTCCTGCATTACCTACGAAACGAACTAAACACCTGTATACCTTTCAAAATGAATAAATTATTTAAGCTCATCCAACAGAATCATATATCCTGTGTCTTTCTACAACCATTCCAAAGAACCTCATTACCACATATTATTTCGTAAATATTACCCGAAATTGAAAAAACGTTATATATCGCTTATCGACATTTCGTGGCTGAAACTCTTTACAAAAGGTGAATACCAGTAAACGATACGCTCGACTTTTATCCGAAATTTAACAATGGAATTTTTTTTTTTTTTTTTAAATATCTTTATTTAATGTCGCATCAACTTACATGTTATTAGCGACAACAGTGTAATTCATTAAATAATTGCGTTGTACATTAAACAATTTTGTTGAGTAAATCAGTGTCTTTTAGGAATTTTGTAAGGTTATCTGTATTATCTTTATTAAAAATCCAGCTTAGGGACGGGCCGATTCCATACTTCTCACGACAAGTCCTGTACTTGGGACAGTGGAGCAGCACGTGCTCCACCGTGACTGTCGCATCACAATCCATACATGTTGGTGTCCGCTCTTTTGACAATCTGCATGCATGGGTGAGTTTGGTGTGCCCTATTATCAGCCTCGTAATGGCAACCTGTTCCCTTCTTGGGAGTTTGTTAAGGTCCAATACAGTTTGTGGGTCGACGTCAGTAACAGTTTTTATGTGACTTGGAGCAGTGTTATTCCATTCCCTTTCCCATTCTTCCAGTAGTTTCTTTTTTGTAAACTTCCACATGTCCTCGAATAGTAATTGTGCAATAGGGTTTAGAGATGGGTCAGTGCTGGCCTCCTTTGCTGCTTTGTCAGCTGTTTCATTTTGGGAGATCCCGATATGTGAGGGAATCCAGATTAATATTACTTTCTTTCCTTTCTTAATTAATTTTGTATTGGTTTCTAAAATTTGGAGTATTATGTCGTTAGTGGTCGCTTTATTGTTGAGGCTCGTTATTGCACTTTTAGAGTCCGAAAATATGGCTATTTGTTCGTAGTTTTCGTTATCTCCAATTTTTAATGCGTGCATAATGGCCATGAGTTCTGCTGTGTATATTGATGCCGCTTGAGGGAGTTTACTTTTTACTATAGATTGCGGGGTGACTACCGCATATCCAGTGCCTAGTTGGGATTTCGATCCATCCGTGTAAATTTGGGAGTAATTGGAGTACTTGTTACGCAGTTCTTGATATAGGTTGATAAATACTTCCGGATTATTATTGCCTTTAGTGTACTTCGAAAGGGATAAATCAATTTCAATGTGTGGTGTTACCCATGGTGGGGACTGGAGTAGTCTTCTGTGTCTTACATCAGTAAATTCTATGCTAATATCCTGTTCTATTTTACTGATTCTATGATAGTGTGGTTTAGGACATTGGGGGTGTTCGACGTATTTTTCAATAAGTCGTTTTGGGAAGGAGTTTGAATATGCAGGTTTACTTGGTGAGGTGGCGATTTTGATGGCTTGAGATGCTCTAAGGATTTTTCGTCTGACCGTAAGTGATGGCTCGTTGGACACTTTCAAAATGCTCAATATAGGGCTGGTTCTGAACGCTCCAACGCTTATTCGGAGGGCTGAATGGTGGACAGGGTCTAGTTTTTTAAGGGTGGAGTGGTTCGCTGTGTCATAAATGATCGATCCATAGTCTAGTTTGGACCTAATAATTGCTTTATACGTGTTCATGAGAGTTTTTTGGAATGGAATTTTGTTACGACCCTTTCAGTGGTAAAAGGTAGAGGCAGAACATGGCGAAATTGTTCTTTTTAAAGTACAATAACAAATTGAATCGCGACGCACGTAAGTTATAAAAAGCTCTAAACCCAAATGAACTTTATGCCAGCACGAAACATTTTCAACTGGATTAAAAGCTCTCACGTATGTATTGAGTGTTCGAGGAAACTAAACTTTCCAAATCTACAAGAAATCTTGTATATTTACCAAAATTAATGTTACGTACTTTGTTGCATACACGAATAACTAGTTATTATAGTCATCTCTTCATTCTTTCGCAATCTTATTGTGCGGAACCTGGTTCCCATTTAGACTATGAATTAGAACATTTTGTTAATTTTTGGTAATTACCCGTAGAGACATATGTACGTATCCGGTTATAAAGGTAAACTATATGATACAGTACCTTAAAATAAGAATCACTTATTGATTTTTGTTCGGAAACTAGCATCAAACCGATTTATCATTTCGTTAAAACGTTTTTGTCACCATGGAATTTCTAAGCTTTGAATTTGAATTCCTTTCTCACCGCTTTCTTCGAGGTTTAGAGACAAATGAATATCACCGAAAATTGTGAAACGTATCACATAGGGTGTTCTATCTAAAATGAGATTTTATATATTTCCGTTGCTCTTACCGACACGAACAACAACCAGAGGAAACAATCATGTGATCATAGGGTTGACTGATGCACCAATGCATTTTTCTTCTCGCAAAATCATTCTTTATTGTGGTCGCTCGGTCATTGTACGTTTTTTAAATGGTGCTATACATATTTGTTTTGTCGCTGTACAATAGCAGACGTTGAGAAAACACTTTTACGCGGAGAAAATTATTATTATTATTATTATTATTATTATTATTATTATTATTATTATTATTATTATTATTATTATGTACCAAATCATGTAAATCAGCCCGTCAGTATACTGATTAGAATACTAGAAATATGTAAAAGGCATAGCCGAATAAAACGGTCAAAAGTACCCCCAGTCCAACTGAAATTCTGAATGAGCCATTGGATAGCTTAAAAAAAATATATATTTTTGCGAATTTTCCACCTTGTACTGCGACCGTGGGGACGAGGAAGAGTAAAATGTACTGTCTACTTCCCCACCATTTTTTCGGAATCTAATGGATAAAAAAAATTGAAAAAGAAATTATACGTATTTGGTAAGAAAATAAATTCCAATGAGAAAAACATTGATATGATTTTGATGGAAGTGCAAATAAGAAATGTCGCATTTTCCTCAGATCATTTATTACAAATAACCTTTCTTTGATTTTTTAATATATTTTTTGCTTTGGTACTATAGTGCCGGCAAAATCCAAAGCCGTTTCGTTAGTAAGTTTTTGCGTATCAGAACACATTTCACAGTAAGTAGATGTTAATTATTGCTTCACAGCAAAAGGTAAAAGCAATAATGAAATAAAAAACACCTAATAGCATTCAAACCCAAACAAAAAGATTGCTCCGATTTACCAGACTGACGAAGCGGTAGCGACGTTTTTGGCTTGATCTTCAATCTTTGAAAATATAAGTAACGCTACACTACAGCATCGATACCTTTCCATTTATTTGATTTTCTTGCTGTCTATTGACTGTTCAATGTACTCAATAACATTAAATATTCCATAAAATAGTTATGTGGCAAAAACTGTACCGAAATTTACCTCATACATTGTTCTGACGCGCAAAAACTGACTAGAGAAACGGTTTTCGATTTTTCCGATAAGTACTGTTGCACCAAAGGAAAAAACGTCAGAGAGACGTTATATTCTAATAACTCATCTCAGGTAAAAGCAGCATTCGTGATGTACAACTCCTTCAGTATCAAATAGATGTTTCCCTCATTGGTTTTTATTTTGTTAATAGTTGGATTTTTTTATATAAAAAATTGAAAAAAATCTAAAATTCGCGCAACATTACCAGATGTATTGGGTATACAACTTTGCTCCAGCATTCTTTTTTTCAAAATTCAAGACTTTATTGTAAAAAACTGGTTGAGCATAGGTTTATGATACAAAATATTCTCCATCATTGGCCACTACTTTCTCCCACCTTTCCGGCAGCATACAAATCGCGTGTTGAAATAACTGGTCACCTTTTGAAGCAATCCACGAATCGATCCAATTTCTGACATCTTCGTGTGTTTACAAGATGCCCAAAGGCCGTCTACAATGTATTTATTTCGATAAGAACTTCCCGCTAACGCCATCCATAAGAAAACGACCGAAGGAAAGTTGTATACCTCATAGCTGTAGTGTTTTTCAAATTTTTTATCCAGTACATTCCGAGAAACTGATGGGAGAAGTGGACAGTACATTTTATCCTCCCCACATCCCACGGTCGAGACACAAAGTTGAATTTCTACAAAAACGTTTCTTTTTTCATAAGCTATCAAATGGCTGATTCGGAATTTGAATTGATCCAGGGGCGGTTTTGATGGTCTTATTCAGCTATGGCCTTTTAAACTCCAAGAAAAGAAAATATTCTTTGTTTCACAGGATAACCCTAGCACTTGGTTACATGACGACCGTGCCATTATTGTTATTTGCTGATATAGGTACTACTACGCATAGATATGCCGCTAGATACCAATTCGTTGTTCGTAATGCAAATGAAAAGGTACCTAAGCGACCTATTGTGTAAGAGTTTCTTCACAGAGTTGAAATGAAACAATAAAAAATAGAATGTGATTATGAAATTCTCCATGAAATGCTGCGAATTTCACTGTAAAATAATTATACTTATACAACGCAGCAACGGGCTCTTAAGTTGTTAACCTTGTATTTAGAAATATCTTCCTCCGTTACTATATTTTAATCATATTGACTTATATCAATTAATTTTAATGAACCGCTAAATAGTGAATTGTGAAATCCTTTATAACATACCGATCTTTTATTGCTTGCGTACACGTTTTCCAAAAAATCAGTGTAAACTTAATAACAGGCCTATGTATTATTATGATAACATATTTGCACACAAGCCCGTATCATATAGTAAAACGGATGAAACTGTGAAAGTGTTAATGATCTTCCTCGCGAAGGGGACCGTAGGCTACCAAATCGGAACATACATAGTATACCATAAATCGCGGCCATCAGCGCCATGAACAGTGCACCCATTGGTGTTCTACCACCACTTGTCAAGAGACATCATGACCTTATTGCGCCGCACAAAGGCACAGATCGTAAAGAGAGTTTGGCTCACTGACAATGAGGAAGAAATCTCTAATATATTTTGCTAGACTTGCATGACACCGTTTCGGTCACAGTATGTGATCGGAAATTACCTATACATTAATCTAACCACGTTTGCAACTTTTATTGCTGGGTGTAGAGTATTCGTTTCGTTTGATCGGTAGGACAGCGTAAGAGCAATTTCTAAGTTGTATCACATTAATAAACTCTGTAAATTATCCACATTATTACACGACAAATAGGCACATCGAATCTGTATATACCTACGCACGCAACCGTGCCTTGGTTTCGATCATCCTATTATATATATAAAAAGCTACTTACTCTATCGAATAGCAAAAGACGCTGCACTCGTGTGAATGCAACAAAGTGCAATTGTTTGCTTATCCTCCATATACGTTCACTCTGATGCGCGGATGTCTTACAGTAAAAACGATTATTTGAAAAATCATTGAAAGTCTCTTCTCTGCGTATCTATGCGTATCTCTTCTCTTCTAGTATGTCATTACATTAGTGCGTTGCGTTTTTCGACTTTTAATATGCATGCTATTAGGTGTACAAATAAGTTTTGAGGGTTTTTTTTGTAACTTTCAAGCTTTATTCAGAGTAATTATTGTAGAAGAATGTATTTTATTCAAAGTATTGCCCATTGTTCGCTACGACGGTTTTCCTCGTCTTTTGAAGCGATCCAAGAACCGACCCAAATTTTGGCTTCTTCGTATGAAGTGAAGTGCTGCTCGGCCAAGCCATGAGTCATCGACTGAAACAAGTGGAAATCGGAAGGAGCAATGTCTAGTCAATACAGCGGATGGGGTAGAACTACTCATTCAAACGCCTCCAAAGTTTCCTTGACGACTTTTGCAGCATGTGGTCGAGCGTTGTCGTGCTGAAAGATCACTTTGTCATGTCAGCTTCTTCAAACTTTACTGGCCTTCCTTCGTGTTCTTTGTCGCTGGTGTCAAAATCCCCACTTTTAAAACGTCGGAACCAGGACTCACATGTTTTTGTTGATAGGGCATGTACACCAGATGCTTCACACAGCAATCGATGTCATCAGATGCACTTTTCTTCAAAGTAAAACAAAAAAGAAGGGCGTCCCGCAAATGTTGTTTTGTTGGTACAAAGGTTGACATGGTTTGAGTACAAAGAAAGTTTGTTGTTTACATTTCAGCGAAATGAAACAGACTGATTTTTAGGGGGAAATGATGACGCTTTAACATGAATATAGTTACAAAATTCTCCGATAGGATTTAATATTAGTAACGCCATCTTATGTAAGTCCCTCAAAACTTATATGTACACCTTATAATATATCGTACATTGCGTTCGAATATATGTAATGTTCTTTGAAAGAAATAATCTTATGGAGAATATTATTAATGTCCGTATCCCCACACAACGCAATACCACGTTAACAGATTTGTAATATACTAAGCTAATTGCTTGTCGTGAATCAGTCGACGATATAGAATCGAGGACCGTCTGATAAAATGTTACGCACTTCGTGTTACATAAAACCAACATGTATTGACGAATATCAACAGTTTTGAGGTTAGACGAACAAATCGGAGCGTCGTAAAAGATCACGCAATATTCTGTTTGCGTTAATGAGTTACAATTTTTCGCACCGTCCGTAAGCCGCTCGTACGTGTCGAGATTACGCAGATAGATAAGAGTTGATGTTATCGGGTGATTTCAACTGTTCTGTGTTCACATTGATAAGCATAACATTTATAAACGCACACGAGCGTTATGTCCCGCCACAAGTAGTTGCAGTTAGCGATCTGTCATATGGGCTGATGATTTCTTTTATTGCGCAGTTCCATATGACGATAAACACGTTTCACTAATTGTATATGTTTGGCAAATAGGTCAGCACAATAGATACATCTTTTATTCATACACTAAAGAGTTACCCGTTAACCAACTAAGTGTTTTAAATGTAGAACGTTTGTATTGTTTAAACGGATAGGTTAAGTGCTTGTGTGAGTCAGAGCCTTCCTTTATCACAATGGTTATCCGGACCTTGATCATGCATTACCGCGATGAACGATCAAATAAACCAGTAAAGTAAGAAACCACTTTGAAATCATCGAACTTGAGCGCACCAGTATCGCAACAGTTTCTTTCGCGCAATATATTGTATATTGTAGTACTAACTCGCAAAGGTAGATATAAAACATATTTTCCTACTGTGTGGCTTGTCTCGTTAGCCAACTCAACTCGTATTCAGGCGGCGTGGTGAACTAGGATCATTTAAGACATTTATAGATTAATAAAAGAATATAGCAAACGTAGCTGAAATTGATTTCGTATTTACTAGTGACCATTCTTACCCGCCATACCTTGTTGAAGAGGTCGTCCACTTCTTTTTGTGTTAGTTTCGTCTTCATCGCGTAAAATCCCTCAGAATAAACATCCAGAAATGTTTCTTACTGTCAAGGTCGCTTAAATACGGCGAGAATCCTGGAAGGACGAGGATCTTTCCTTAAAGATTTTCTTCTTCTCAGTTCTCGATTGTTACTGTGTTTGTAGAACCTACGTTCGTCGCAGCGTCTCTTCCCTTTCACTTTAACTCCACGGCTTGTGTTTTTTTTTTAGATTCTCCAATAGTCAATAGCACGAGGCACAAAATAAGCACGAATTTGATTCTCGAAAACACCACTGAATTCGCATATTTTGTCCGATCGGAGAGTCCATTATACATGTTTTCGCGTCACTGCCGTAAGTTTCGCATTCTTCGTTAGTTCACACACAATATAAATATGTGCATAATCACGATCGGAACCATGCAGTAGCTTAAAGAATTCGTAAACGACATTATGATCACCGGGAAAATTTTACGTGGCGAGCAACACAAATTTCGCAACCTTGCTGGGATGTTGGCGCAAAATAATAAAACAGAACTTTGTCGCTGCTTTACGAACATGTCATTTATCTTGCTTGGACTTTGCTCAAAGAGATCGAATACAAATTAACACCGTTCCATACGATAAAGTTTATCTATGCGACCGCGTGTTGCGAATGCATTGACAATTGTTCAACTATTTAATTGAACTATCGATTCTCTATCTAAAAAATCTATATGTGACATTGGTGAGCATCGCAGTATTTTTCGTGGAAAATTAAAACAGACTGTAAGAGAATTTGTTGATGTTAATCCTTGAAACATAACTGGACTTCGATCATCTGTACGAAAGTAGTACCAATCGTTTTTCTATCGAGCGACACCTTCGGCTATAATGAAGTGACACTTTTATTTCACCCAAGTCTTTTAATCGACTTCGACATTGATACGTTCTTGTAAAATGTATATGGGTTCCGTCAGCGTATATATTAGCGTAAACTCATTACCGTAACCCATCAATCATTCGAGAAAAACAAACAAACATCACATTAGGTACAGAATATGTGCGGGTACAAAGTTTAACATTTTTGCACTTTAATAGTATACGTAGTGAGACTACGTTAGAATAACGGTGGACACTCGAAATTTGATATTTGTCGACCTCGGCTTCCAACCAGTTTATAACCTGAATTTTCTAAATATGTACGCATTCAATACACATAACGTCAAGCTATGTCGCAACATCTTGACAGTCACGTGCTTCATGCCTTGTAATGATTCTAATTAAACTGTTACGTCTTAATGCTTTTGTGCCAATGCCAAGTCTTAGTCCTGTTTTCTTCATTTATTCACAACTGTTTTATATTTCACTATTGCATCCTATCTGTTTACGATTGGCATAACAATCAAACGTATCTTGCGCGCGTTTTGTTATTCGGAAATATACCAAGAACGCCGTTTCTCTCGCTACCGTTTTGTAGTTGTCTGCTACGCAGCTGACGCAGAAAATTTCAAACTATTTATAACAGAATAACGACGTTAGCATGAGAGACCGATAAGATGTTCGAGTTGATATGAAATCGTGGCAATCGCCCGCCCACATACAAATACGTGAAGTAAATGTGATTAGCATTACTTTACACATTTACGTTTAGCACGTACGAATTCCAAAATAATCTCAAAATCCACATGAGCAACGAATTTCTAGTGATTATGAGAGAATCAATGTAGAATATGTCTTACGAACTTAAAATGCGAGGTTACACTACACGCATTTGCCCCACGGGGCTTGCGTAACAGAAGGTTTGTATGTTGCAAACTCAATGCGTCATACACTTAGTGTATCGTAGAGGCATCTGGCATTATGCGCAAGAGAAGAAATCTTAAAGCAGATAACGCCGAAGACGGATGTCTACAAATAACACTGTTCCCCGAAAGCTACGTAAATGCAACGATTATGACCATCGACCGATAATGTGTGCCGCTAGACGTATGACCGCAAAATTGCCCGCGTTTAAATCTATCAATAAGACCAAGGATAATCGGCAGGTGTAAGAACAACAACTGCTATATGTAGACTGTTGAGTTGAATGTGATGGGCGTCATTCGGTAATATCGTTGCGTATAAGTAAGGACATTTCAAACGACGATGTGATAATAAAAATGGTGGTCTCATTTTCTCCGCGATGAGTGCCAAAGTTCAATAAAACCACGAAGCGAAAACTTTTGCTAGTGTCCTCCTCTCCCCTCTTCTGTGTCACTTGCTCAAGCAGAGACCTGTATTACAGAACAAATCATCCCCAGGTTCTGACAACGTATAAATTCAGTGACACTCAACGTCAGAGATTCGAAAATCGCGCAATTCGTTGAAGTTGAAGGACTCCCCGCTCACATTCACAGAACTGAGTATTCATAAATTCAAGATCACCACCCAGGCGTTCTTGACAGCCAGCGAGTCGTATCGCGCGACGTTCGCCAACAAACTGAAACTGAAGTGCCGGGTCAAACTGCTCGGAACACGGACCGGATAAATAAAGTGCCATTGGTCCAATGCCTTCGGAGAAACAGTCGCACATCACATACACTCTCTTATCCTTTTTGACTCCCACAGACACAATTTAACCCGGCCAGATACGGTCGCTGGAGATAATATATATGTAATAAGAGTAGATGAACGTAATACGCTTGAATGACGTGACGGCTTCCAACAAACATGCATTTACATTGTATGTACGTATAGCGACTGATCTTTGCGGAACACGCACTGGGTTGGTTCGCGACCCGCACGATACGCGCGCTCGCAAGTCACCGAACAGACGTCTGTCGCATGTCCCGTTCGCCAGCCAGTCAGCTTTCTACCTCCTCCTTCTCCTCCTTCTCCTCCTCCTCCTCTTCCCGTCTTCGCCGCCCTCCCCGCACCGTCAAATGCCCCGCGTTCTCCATACGCGCGAAAGAAGCGGTCGATCGTGGAGGTCGCAATCTCTCGAATGCAATGGAAGGGGTCGAAGTCCTTCATCATTATAACTGAGCCCAGACTAGCGTCAATATTACCCAAAGAGAACTTACAGTGCAATATGTCAATAATCGGCGATGTACATAAAATAATGTGGTAAGGCAGTTGAACTCGGGTGCATGCGGCTCAAGATGAAATTATATCCGAATAAGAGGCGGTCTCGATAGTCATCGGTTCATTGCTCTACCTTCCAAGACATGTAGCAGATTTCTGAGAGAGATGCATTGTGCTGATGTATTACATGCAATATTATAGTGCAAGAAGTATGATAAGAAAAAGTTGTAACTGTTAACATAGTTATTTTATGGTAGGTTAACGGACTTAGCCAAAACCGTTATTATTCCGCGAATTGATAATGTACTTGACCTCTAACTCATTAAGTACATATGTAGGAAACAGAGCGATACAATGTGGATATATTATAGAATACTTGATAAGAAGGAATACGTTACATATCTAACCTCTACATTGAGAATAACACGGACAAACGAGATAGAAATATATTTAAGACCAACAGTACAGCCTCTACTATAAGTCATCATCTTATCTCTCTCTTAATCTCCATTATAGAGATCGATAATATGCTACAATGGAATAATGTCGACTGTCTTCAAGAGTAAACTCTTTAAAATAAAACTCTCTGAGCTTAAATTCTCTCATATAACGATCTGCGAAAGAAAAAATATACATTCACATGATATTAAAAAAAAAGACCAGATGCGGTTTTTGTACCAATCTTTAAACCTGAAAAAACAAACACAAATACAAAAGTCACCACCCAAAAATCTTTTAAAGGACAGCATGTATAAAGTTTTGGAAAAAAATGATTAATAGACAACATAGAGAGCATCTGGAAATTAGCGTCTTGTTTACATCAATCCAACACCAAAGCCACTTACCAGTCTGCTACTAACGTTCTAACTAACGCACAAACAGAAACATGTGATATTTTTAAGAACGTCTAAGTACTAGCAATCTGTCTGCATATAGAAAAATCATGCGACATGATATTGAAAACTAAGATCATCAGACCGGTTACTACATTTATAGTCGATATAGCCTACCTGGCATGCGTTTGCCTGCAGGAACCCTTACTGATGGTACCGTTTTGTATGCCCGGCGGTAAGACTTACTCTTAGGTATATATTGAGGTGCGAATACCGCACCGGGATTCATTAATTGTTTTATAGCACTTTAGTTCATAGTTTCGGACAGTTTGTGCTTGGACACATATTTAGTTTCCCTTAGAATTCATTGTTATTTATTAGGTTGTTCGGAAAGTAATTTCGTTTTTTCCCGACAAAGGATGTAATTGTATTTTTTCCCATCCAATTTCACACTTAAGCCGCATAATCGTTATATGTTTTGAGAGCTGATATAGCAAGGCTTGTATGTGAAAAAGTCCAATTGATTCTACGAAGTAGTTTTTAGTTGGTACCCTTTTAAATATGGAGAGCGAAAAACAGCATTTTTGTCATATTTTACTTTTTTACTATAGAAAAGGCAAAAATGCTGTTCAGGTCAGTATGAAATTAACCGATGTGTATGGAGAAGATGTGTTGACAGTACGCCAGTGCCAGAACTGGTTTGTAAAATTTCGATTCGGCAATTTTGATGTCGAAGATGCGCCACGTTCTGGAAGGCCGGTTGAAGCTGATAAAGACACAATAAAGGCATTTGTTGATGCAACCCGGCAAATAACAACTCGTGGGATCGCTGAGAGATTAAATTTATCGAATGCGACTGTTCATGATCATTTGAAACGCCTAGGTTTAATATCAAAGCTCGATATATGAGTTTTGCGTATTCTTATGGAAAGAAATTTGTGTGTTCGCATTGAGGTCTGTGATTTGCTTCTCAAACTTGAGGAAAATGGTCCATTTTTGAAACGTATCATCACTGGCGACGAGAAATGGGTTGTCTACAACAGTGTTAAACGCAAAAGATCATGGAGTAAAAGATGAACCGGATCTAAGCACTTCGAAAGCCGATATTCAGCAAAACAAGGTGATGCTATCTGTTTGGTGGGATTTCAAAGGAATCGTTTTTTTTTGAGCTTCTAGCGGACAACACAACGATTAATTCTGAAGTATACTGTGATCAACTGGACAAATTGAATGATTCACTTCAACAGAAAGGACCAGAATTGATAAATAGAAAAGGTGTAGTGTTCCACCACGATAACGCGAGACTTCATACAAATTTTTTAACTCGTCAAAAGCTTCTACAGCATGAATGTAATTTACTGCCACACCCACCATATTCTTCAGATCTGGCACCTTCTGATTACTATTTGTTCACGTCTGTACAGAATTTTTTAGACGGTAAAACCTTTATGTCAAATGAGGAGGTCAAGAATTACCTGTATCAGTTTTTTGGCAGTAAAGAACAAAAATGTTATGAGCGTGGAATCATGTTGCTGCCAAAAAGATGGCAAAGGATATTGGATCAGAATGGTCCATATATAATTGCATAAAATATTTATTTACTATAAGAAAATCGTCTTTCATTTTCATAAGAAAAAACGAATTTCCGATCTACACAATAGTTCTATTTTGTTACTTAGTGTTAAATGTATATCTATTTATCGTTATTTGTTAATTTGTCCGACATAGGAGTCGCGTTGATTATCCCGAAAGCCCCATCCTTGACAACATTTTAAAGACTACTACACATTAAACAACATTGAGTCTTATATTTTAGATAGTCGATGGACGAGCGAAACGCTGCGACAAGCGTCGTTTATGTGCTGGAAATCAAGAAAGGAGCGTATAGTGACAAAATTTTGTGACATTATTATTATTATTCTTTGTGCATTTGGCCAACACTTTCTCACTTTCGGCACCCTTACAGTACTCACATTCATACCGAATTCCGAAAAGGCAAATCTATTCCAATTGGGACCGTGTACTGTCCGATATCACGACAAAAATAGATGAAATTTCACAAGGATAAAAAAGTCCTACAACATATAGTCACAACCCATTTATTTGGTGCTGAACCCACTGTGTCATGCAACGGAAAAACTACTACGAAAGGCCACCTACAATCATTCGTCAATATCTCCTTAACATGAACCAATACGTTTCTTGAATAAAGAATAAACCATTCACTTAACGCTACTACAAATATCACGAATATATTAGAATTAAGCACCCAATAGACGCAGTTCTTTGTCACGGAATGTAATGTACTCCGTATAGAGCCTTGTTGCTAATGGCTTAGGAGACAAAATTGCGTAAAATCACAAAAACGAGTTTAAAGAAATATAAATGATACGAATTATAAAACAAATGTATAGGAAGGGATCGTTTACATCACCACATAGTTGTCAACCGATTTCTCTGGAATTTACGCATGACATATTATGTTAACGTCTCTTTGAAGAACATTGAGGAAACAACGAGAATTGAAGGGCTTCAGACCTTGTGTTCCATTAGGTTCGAATTGCCAACTCAGGTTATGCATTATCCCTAGGAAGGCACATTTGATATTACGGTTGGTAGCATAAGTTGTCTTCTATCGAAAACACCTCTGTCTTAATCGTACTATTTTGGCAATGTCGTAGTTTGTTAAAAAAATTAACTGTATAACTTAACTTTGTAAGTATAGAGTTTATACGCAAAGTTACTTATACACAACCATGATTATGCCCAAAAAAGGTGTTGAGAAAAATTTCATGAACGTGTGATATATTATATAATTAGATTTTCTTATCACAGACTAATTCAATCGCATTAAATCCGTAAAAGTAAGTAAGAAGTAATTTTAAGTGCGCGAATATTTTTGTTGTATTCCGTTAAGTACGTTTAAAAAAAACGCGCTCTGCGAGCATGCAGGCGTTGATAACTTGCAGTGATGGACAGCTTATTACGTGCAGCAAACATAGAAAGTACTTTATCTCCTATCTTGCACGTCAAGACATTAGTCACGACCCAATTTCAATAATTGGCCAATGTTGTAGATGCCGGGAAATGTTAATGTAATTATGAAGACCTGAAAAACAGTTCAATCGACAATTCGTGGTCCATTGATTGATAACTGTGAACATGCTATCGCAATTTGGTTTAAGTACGGATATTTGAGTAATCATAAAATTATTGTTGCAGACCACGCAATCCAATCTTTGACTATTTTGAACATACAAAATGTGCTGAAGAACCAATACGTTGGTCATTATACATATAAGTATACAAGATCGTAAGGGATGTGTGCAAGTAGTAGTATATTGTTCGCGTTGCAATCACGTCTAGTTACATTACATTTATTAGATGCAGATTATTATTACATATTATTCACACCATATTCTGTTTTGGTCATCATATGCCTGTCTTCTCGTTTATCCTTGGCCACTTTAACACCTTTGTTCTCTCCTCTTCTGCTTTCCGTCTGTTTCTCGTCATCGTTTCAGTTACGTTTATTCCAGCACCCTACGTTCGTGCATTCCTTGAACATTTTGTATTTTCTTCTATATTGCTCATTTCAAATTCTCTCTTTCTACATGTACTCTTCCTTGACGAATTCCAATTTCTCTTTTTTCAACTCGCGCACCTCTCCCCACTTCTATTGCTGCCCTTCCTTGTTTCGTTTTCGCTTAGAATCATCTTGTCCATTTCCATCTTTCCTCTTTTGAATCGTAACAGTGGTGCACTGTTACACCCCGCGTGCTTATTCATTTATATAATTAGCAATACCTTAATTTTCCGCTCTTCACAATTCTTTCTTTACCCTACCTCATTCTAACCCATTGACTATCTTTCCGTTTTGTTTACAAAAAATCCTTCCTTAATTCATTCCTATTCCGAATCTATCCCTACCACCCTTAATTATCACCCTTTTATGATAAAATTATATTGTTTTGGTAACATTTGTAGGATCGGCACAAAAAAAGTTAGACGCGTTCACCGGTGTGGGATTCGAATCCGCAATTACGCACGCATTAGGGGGTGGTAGAACACATGAATACAAGCACTTTTTGTCAAATAATATATGGGGCGCAACTCAACAGATAAAAAGTTACAGGGCATTTTAGCACCGTCACATTTAACGCGCTGAATGCCGCGCGCGTCGTCGATGCCTGACCTGGCGGTGAACGTGTTAAAGAGTTATCACAAGAATGAGAGCAGATATTTCACAAAACACTTTATTAACACTAATATTATTGATTTATATGCTCAAAAATAAAATGTCTAAGGGTAACACGCTAATTAGCACGTTAGCAATGCCAAGCGTATTTCTAACAATAAGTAAAGTACGCTTGGCATTGATATCCCACAAAACCAGCGCATTTCTGAGCAGCGCGCGTGGTTGACGGTTGTTTCCTCCTAAATTCGCATAGCAGTTAGCGTGTTACCCTTAAACTCTTTATTTTTAAGCATATAAATCAATAATATTAGTGTTAATAAAGTGTTTTGTGAAATATCTGCGCTCATTCTTGTGATAATTCTTCAGGACGTTCGCCGCCAGGTCAGGCATCGACGACGCGTGTGGCATTCAGTGCGTTAAATGTGTCGGTGCAAAAATACCTTGTAACTTTTTATCCGTTGAGTTGCGCCCCATATATTATGTGACAAAAAGTGCTTGTATTCATGTGTTCTACCACCCCGTAAATTCTCTCCCTCGAATTTTGGCTCACCCTGTATACTTGGACACCGGGCAGGTCTCTTATTTGTCATCTTAAGTACGACTAAGGTTCCTGTGCTCCTTCGCCTTCTCTCGTCTTTCGGATCCCTTCTGTAACTCCTTTCTAGGAGACTACGACCGTCATACATTTTTCATTGCTTTTACGTTATCTGATGTTAAAATTACTCTTATTATGCGCAATATAGCGTCAGAACCATTTCTATTATAAAACGAATGTCCCCAGTACAGCGGTTGTAAGTAGTGTAATGATTAGGTACATTTATAAACCATACCCTTTTATCATTGCCTGCACGATACCTAACATCAATATTATCTATACTATAAACAGTTGATTAGCATGCTTTTTTAGATTACTCATACCAGCAGAATGCATGTCATGGACGCGTTTTCATATTTGGGCACCTATGCTTTATCACTTGGTAGTCACTTTAGTATATTCGTTTGCACGGTTAGTTTTATTACTCTTGTTTTACTTCAACATTGCAATTGTTTTTAACACATTACCATATGCCGCAACAAAAGTTACTTTTACAAGATCACTTAGAGCATCAACATTTTCCCTATAAAAGCAAAAATACATAAACTCGACCCGTAATCAGGAGATTAGACTCTGGCCTACGTGATGTATATTTTCGACAACATAAACTTACTTTATATTATTAGACATTGTTTTTGTTTCAAACTAAATATATTACATATTTTTCAAGTTTCGATTTTCACGACCGGTTCAGTCAGTATTGGAAATGTTTATCGTCAACAAGTTTACGAATAATTTGTTCGTTTCAAACAAGGTCAAATATTACCTAACAATTCATTAATTGTTAAAGCTGCTCGTTTAAACACGTATTTTTAACGTGATGGGATATATATGAAATATTTTCTTCCGGTTAATCCGCCGATCAAAGTATTTGTTTAGGTGTTTTTAAAAGATACATCAAGATTTAGAGAATCCCATTGGCAAAACGTTAATTGATTTTTTGCACGATGACAGTGTCCTGCGTGGCACGTCGTTCTCGGTGCCAGCAACTTTTATCCATAAACGACATACTTACTCATTTCTCCGAATGTAGAAAATTGTTAAACGTAAATGTCCTGCTGGTCTGATCGAAGCAAACTAAAAGTCGATAAAAAAATCGTATGGCATGGTAATCGGTGACCAAAAAACGATTTGGAACGATAACAATATATATCTTAGTATATTTTCTTCAAATTAGAAGTGGTTCGCAAGTAATTGAAAATTTGCAAAGGAAGAAAACAAAGTGTATTTTGGTAACATGCGATATGGATTATTACGTAAGGATTTTATATTGTACCCACACTTCATTGTACATGTATTAATGGCCAAGTTAATACTACTCTGCTCAAGAATATGTATAATTAGTGTATGGGCATTAGCTTATATGAGATTACGTCTCGGATAAAACTAACGTTTTCACATTTTACGCCACACCTTTTTTGCTGTAATGTTTGTAAACCTTTTTGACTAAACGAACTAAGTTGTGGGAAGCTCAGAGCACGGATTGGTCCGTGTCGATTTTGTAATATTGTTCCTCCCCCCATAATTCTTGTGGTGAAACGGCAAAGTGGCGTACACGGAGAAAGTGGAATGCAAACATAACGGGCGCTGTGTGCATGTGGCTTATATACGTGGGTGGTTCGTCAGGTAGGTGATCGGTTTACCGCCTCGACTTGGCTCTCTGTTTGCGTGTTCGTCAGCTGGCTGACTGATCAATAAAGAACTGAAGCGCTCGCTAAAGTGTCTACTAAGCCCGGCTTGACGAGCTCGTAAACTTTCTTTACTTGACTCTTAGTCTTCAAAACAGTGCGCTGAAGTCCCCTGAATATTAAATGCGTTACCATTGGTTTTTAGATACCTCCACACTATCTTTGGATTCTACTTTTATCCGTATGAAAAACTAAATCATACGATGAGAAAGAATTAGTGAAACTTTTAGGATTTTCATGTAATATGGGAGTTACCGATATTTAAAAAAGAGCACCTTCTTTTTTCTGCTAAGAGAATATTTCTCCTTTAATTGCCACGAATAGTACCATTTCACGTTAATCGTAAACACGTTCAAAACGTATAAATTTACAATACGTTTGTATTGGAGGATCCAACCCTACCGTGGGCGAATCTTATTGAAATTTTGAATTAAAGGCACTTTGTATTAACGTTGTAGAAACCATAGTTGTTACATCGAACAAAATAACGGTGGTTGATAATACCACAACTCAATGAGAGGTACTATCAGAATTAAATTAGAAATATATAATATGCATCATTCATTAGGGTCACTAAACATTCTGCACTGCGTGCACTCTTCAGCTTCACAATTGTTAACAGAAAGGAGAAGCCAAAAATGAGTTTGTCTGCATGAATCCGAGGATCTCTGCAGGCGGCGATGATTTTATTTTGTTTACACCACTCCGCCTCTTCATTTCTTGAAAGCATTCCAAAGTGTCAAATTGTGAGGCAATCCTTCATGAGAATTTCAAATATCAATATAATTACAGCCGCTATTATCAAACCTCGAGCCGTTATCACTCTGTAAACTTGGCCTATTGTTCCATCCGTCTGCTTTGCCGATTTATTAATATGTATCTAGCCTCCATAAGAATATGGATCAAAGTAAACTTGCACAACCTTCCAACATCGCCGATTATTGTTGATCGCAACTGCGGTATAAAGGAAATTACGTCTCCTGTTTTGTGTAGAATAGTCATGGTCTGTGCAACGTAAGTAATGATAATATGTATTAGTGATATCCGGATGACGGTATTATTACTTATTTTAACGAACAAAATCTCTTCATACCATCCCTCCACCCCCTTTCGTTCATTATTATTAGCTGTTCGCACCCATGTGGATGAACGATGTAAATAAGGTATGAATGAGTTTGACATCAGCCTCTTATCGTTAATCGGCCCTTACCACGTCGTAGTACTATTGTATTAAGCCTTTCCCTGATTATCGTCGATAGTACGCCAATCAATAGCAAGCTGGCACAATTCAAACATCCGATGGCCATACTGATCCCCATATGAACATTCAGCCATACACGAATGCTATCCGCCTGCTCCCGCTTTTTCTGGCGTTTCTGTAAAAATCGCCAAAGGTTAATGCTTGCGAGGTAGTACTGATATGAATGTTCTGATTTCTTCTCTGCATACACCAACACAATATCGGATGCATATAGTTATAATATATATTCGTGATACTCGCCTTCGGAAGATTGTTTAAATAACTAGGTGTATAATTAATTCCTAGATATCTACTTCTAATGTACCATATAACGATAGGGTGTGGTGCCAGGTCGGAAGCAGCGCATCCTCAATTTACGACGTCAATACTAAACAGTTTATCTGATATTCCCAACAATATAAAATAAACATACTTCCCGTTCCAAAATTGTTAATCGAAATGTCTTTGCTTCAAACAAAGAATTTTAAAAACCGATAATATCTACGCGCTGAAATCTTATGCTTTCAACAAAATAGTAAGGGGAAAAATTATATTTTGCTTATCAAAAACGCTATCCTTTACAAATCTACACTCATCGTCGGCAGAAATGTGCAATTTCAAAGGTATTTGAAGGTCGGAGAATTACCCTCAAAGTCCCACACGCGCGGTCCCATGCCTGGGTCACATTTAGCCTTGATAGACAGTTCACTAATTCTAATTCAATTGCTTCACGCACCTGTCCGGTCGTCCGATGAGTCGTGCGACAAAAGAGTATCTTAAGCCGCTCAAAAATCACACTAACACATACCACAATACGAATGTGGCTTACAATTAGCTATGTAGGATTTCCATTCTAGGTTATTGTACATTTTTTTCGCAATGTGTGTCGCAAACATGTCTTTTGCAGAATATTTATTGTCGTCGTGTAAATAAAAATATCTTGCAAGCATTAGAGTACTCGCTTTCGTTGCTATTATAATTTTTCTTTCGGGTGCTGCAATTGAGACAACCACGTGCTGATGAAACAATAAGAATAGTAAAATATATTCAAGGAATATAAAATTATACACGTCGTACACATGTTTACCGATTGAAGCGTTATACTGAACTGACCCTGTTCTCACTTTATTTTGAATACATGCAAGAATCTTTCGTATTGCTTATGCTGCGTTATCGTTTTGGGAACAATTGATGAACGCCTGCGACATCCGACTTTATATCAGCGGTCCTGTTCGAATGTGTGCGGTAGCGCTGCCAAGAGAACGCAAAACCGTAATCCAGGCACGGGACCCGGGGCGTTAAACCTTAAATAAAGGCTGCATACCCCTATTTACAACATAGTCACGATCTTTGGCAAATAAGTCGAGCGCATCAAAGGCACTACCCTCCTCTCTGTCCGGCTGAAACTCTCGATGAAAGGCAAAATATTATTGCTATAAAGACAATGCCTACTTTCTGTGTCATCGTGACATCTCCAGGAACCAAAAAGGTAAAGAATGGGAAAAAATGGAGAAACGTGGCCGCAAACATTGATCGAAACGTATTCACGCAAAATTCAAATTAGTGTTCCTGCGAGAACATTCATGAGAATCAGCAATAATTTCCAATACATTGACAGGACATTTAACCGCGTTCTGTAACCACGAAATTCCGATTATAGAAGGTTCGCGTATTAATGGGGGAATATTGTGAGAAGTGGGATATCCTCTTCAACGGCCGAGTCGATTGCAGAAGGATCGAACCGGGTAATGAGAAAAGAGACGAAGAGGGGGACGCGCGAAGTCACTTGGGAGGAGAGGGGGTATGCAAAGGTCAAGTCAGGTTGTCGGCCGATATTGTGTTAGCAACTGTTTAAGGTCACCGGGATCACCGCGAGAGCGTGTTCTAGGTGAACAAATGAAAAAGTGAATTCTTCTTTTTGTACATCACGCATAGACACTACGTTTAGCTTTCCCGCTTTCATTGATACAGATAATTTATATGAAATATCAGTAATTGCTTAAACAAAATACCAACAGATTAGCAAGCAACATAAAGAAAGCAACAAATGGGGCGTTAAACGACATGACATGCTCACGTAACTATACTATAGTGACTTCCTATGGTGTAAGTTTGAATTGACTCTAAATGAGTAACAGAAATTATCTTTTCTATGCTATTTTGAGCACTGTCAAATGACAAAGCCTCATTCCTTCTGTATGAAAAAAATTGCAAGTTTCTAAACCGCTGTCATGTTGATACAGAATTGTGCTATATATAATATTGTTAGATGAAGCGGTATCCGTGTCCGCGAATTACAACCGTGATATAAATTTGATGGTTATTTATATCTTCGTTATCGTTTTCTCCGTCGTAACAGATGACCCTAATTATCTCAGAAAACCTAACATCTGATACTGCCACACCTTGTGCTTAATTAGGATGAGGACGATCAAACCGAAGGTCACCGAGCCATTTTATCCCATATCACTATTATGGAACGTGCTTCTATTTATTATTTTTCCAAAGTCGTCCAAGCGTGCCGATCGTTTTTCACTTTAAACACAAATATGCATCAAAGGTAATTTATTGTCGCTCTTCGTATCTTCTTGATAGGAAGTACGCTTTTACGGAATAAGAGCGATTTCTCATAAGAGTTGCTCTACAAAGGATGTTATGTAACGTGTAAGAATCATTTTGTGAGAATGCGCAAAAAAAAGGAAAAGAAGTTCATATGTCCTATTTGACTTTCTTTGAAAATTATAGCAATTTTTCAGTCTGAATAGTCCAAAAGGACTTACCATAAAATAAAATGTTTGAACTGTGTTCCGCCGATTTTTATACATATAAATTCACAGCCGTTGTGAAAGACTATTACTCATTATTTAAAAAACACCTGATGTATTTGAAAGATGGGGGGCTTGCTGTATGCATGAATTACGGTTTATTTAAATAAACAAAGTGGGTCTAAAGTGGTACGGCACACTATGTGTGTGTGTGGCCAGCTTACCCGCGTTATCCGATTAATTCTGTTTGTTTTGGTCCCAATCAAAACGAGAAGTCGAATTACTGCCATCGCAAAATCAAATTGTACGAGATGAATCAAATTCCAGAGGCGCGTGACCAATTTGCGAGAAGCCGACATTGACTATATTTTCACGGCGTCGGTCTCATATGACGACGCCTTCCTTAGAAGCGTATGTAGCAATCGTCACAATTAACCCAGCGATAACGTGTGCTTTTAAGCTGGATTTGAAAAAAAGTGACTACTTCGCAGTGATTTTCTCTCTCGCCTTATGATAATGGCAATAGATGTGACTTTACGGGGGAACACGGATTCACTTTTATCATCCGTGTATGTTGTTTAACTTTACTTGTCCTAATTGATTTGCGCGTCTATGTCATACAGTTTTAAGAAATATGAAAAGCATTTAAAAATATTCCCTTGTAAGTATTCTTAACGTGTGCAGTGTATGTAGACATGTGCATGGTAAGTTGGATAGTTAACCCTTTTAGTGCCGAATCACGATATGTCGCAATACGTTCGAAAAGTGCCACGTTGCAGGTAAACAAAAACTGCCTGGAAACTAGCAAAAAGTTTGCGTCATTTGCAAAAAAAACGGATGGCGGACCTATGCGAAAATCACGCACGATTTTTAGTCTGTACAATAAAGGACAATCCGGTGTATACGTTAGTAAGCATCGATCTTAAGGGGTCTGGCCACCATGAGCGCTCGCCAGATGAGTGCTATTCTTAAAAATGTCATAAACGCGGAAATAGAGCACAAAATATTTTTATTTTTTGTCACATACTAGAAAACGGTTTAGTGAATAAGTGAAAAAAATTTTGTGATAAAAGAATAAAAAATAACGGCGGTTCGTAAATTTTGGTGAAGGCCCTCGGCACGAAACGCACGTGGACTGTACCATCATTATCTTCTTCATTTTGCATCTGAAAAAAAAAAATTAGCTTATTCATGGGTTGTATTGCAAGAGCGTAGCGTGGAGAAATTTTTTTATCAACATTAGGGAAATTATGGTGAACCGAAGAATTTTTTTTCACATTTTTCACCGAAATTTCACGAGAAAAAACGTCATTAAAAAAAAACTAATCAAGTAATCGCAAAAATCCCACGTTACTCTTCAGATGATGTATCTGAAAGTACTGTGTTCAAAATTCACAGCAATCGGACCGATAGTTTACGAGATTTACGCGGTACCGTTTCGAAAAATATAGTTTCGAGATAATCGCAAAAGAAAGTAAACGTGCGGTTATTCGGCTGACGGCGCGGTTTTTGTGAGTCTTACCTTCAATCAGCGATTCCTGGTCCATACAGGTCCTCTTCGGCAGCTGTTTGAGCATCCTGGGCCTCTTTTTGAGAAGATCTACGTGCTTGGCGTGCTTCTTTCGTGCTTTTTTGTGCTCGGACATTTGCTGTAGCGCAACGCTCCTCGTCGACTGCCCTACAGAAATCGTAGCAGCGATCTCCGATGCTTAGATCCGTGAGTTTCATCATCAGCAAAATACTGTTGTACCCATCGTTGAAAGTGCTGATAGCAATGTAACTGGCAATTTCGACGGTTTTCGCACCGCTGGAACTCGTTTTTGGAGCCATTGACCAGATGACGGAGTTGACGCTTTCGTTGGCGTTTTGCATGAAGCCTCCTTCGCACCGTTCTAACAATTCATCTGAAGTGAGGTCCTCATAAACAGGTCGAATGGCATCTTGAACAATTTGAGGCAGAGGATTCTTGTGTAGATATTCATCCAAAGTGCCAATCGCTTTTGATATTTGCCAAGAGCACCACGAGTCTTCTCCCGGAGGACAATTTTCATGCTGCGGGATTTCGTCGGTCGAGCTCTTGTGCTTGAATGTTGCCCAAATAGCTTTCTTCATTTCGTCTTTAGAATGAGAGAACCTTCGAATAGCGAGACCGTAATATACCGTTAGCTCGTTAATTAGTTTATCGGTTAGCTTTCCTTTGCCAGCAAGACCTTTCTTTTCTTTTTTGATTTTACGAAGTCGTGTGCCCATCCTTTTCTGCACATGACCTATGCATTCTTTTTTCATCACTTTTTCTTCTTATGGATTCGAGTAAACAATTCTACTAACCCATACAAAGGACACAACAGGACAGCTGCACGTGCTGAACCGTGCGAGTTACATACACTGATCGAGCCGCGCGGTCGACCGCTCGTAGCGGCTCGACCTTCCTACCGAGAAATACCTGTAACTTTAGCAATTTTGCGATTTTCAGTACCAACTATGGATTAAATGATGCGTAACATTTCAAAGGTTATTATAACACTATAAAAAAAAAATGAATATAAAAATTACATGGTGGCCAGACCCCTTAACCCTTTCGCTACGGCAGCCCCGTCCGCCGAAGTACCGTCACTGAACGGAAACTCGCGCCGAAAATATGCACAGTGCGCGTGGGTTCTGTATATATGTTGTTCTAATTGTAAGTCTTAAATAGGAACTGTGGATAAAACAATCATTGCTCTAATGTAACAAGTATATTTACATTTTTAATATGAAAAGACTTACAAAATTATTAAAATACTATAGACTATAGGTGGCACTTGTTCAGATCATTTCGATGCCGCATATATGCGGCGCTCGTACCCAGAAGTCGTGGCGTGGATGCCGCGTATATGCGGCGCCCGTACCCACAGGTCGTCGAGTGGATGCCGCATATATGCGGCGCTCGGCGCGAAAGTGTTAAATACATTATTTGTGTGAATAATATGATCGTTTTTGAATTTACTAAACATCATTCTTATTTTGTTCTTTATGAGCTTTTCACCAAATTTTAACAGATTCATCATTAGCTCAATATTCTTCACATAGATACAATATTTTCACATGGAGCTAAAAGGGATAATTAGCACACAACCTTGCGCATTTGTTCAGTTTCGTATAGGTCATGCTGTACCGATATAGAAAATATAAAGTCAGTATAACGCAGAATTTACGCGTTCTAGACAAAACAATTGTTAAAACAAAAGGGAATTGTAAACATTCGTGTCAGTCGAATATTCGCGCGTCGCACAGTGGGGTATTTGCTCCGAATAGCGGACAAAAATATTTTTTTTGCTTTTATCACATTTGATCGATGTAGTTGGTCACATTATGAGGTTATAAGTATATCATAGAAATTTTACGAAAAAAAAAAAAATTGTCATGTAAATTATCAAAAAAAATCGTCTTTTTTACACCTTTTTCAATATTTATTTGCACCTGTATAGTTTGGTATGTGTTATTTGAAAGATAAAATCATGTTAAAGTTTGCTCGATTAGTATATGAGTATCATTTATTAGGAAAACATTTATTACAATGAAGTATGTTTGAGACACGCGCTCGATATAGTAAGGACTGTATGGCTTGTCTCGAAATATTACTTTATTAAATTGTCTACACACTGTTGTTACAAATAATGTTTATATACACGATAGTGGTAGGGTAGGGTGGCATTCTTTATTTTGTTTAATAAAATCTTTATTTTTTCTATGCGCTACTGTCCATTTTTCTTTTAGACTCTTCTTAAAACCTTTAATCGTGTCGATTATTGCAATCCTCTGTTCGTCTGAGTAATTTTCACGATTAAGTAATATATTTTTCATATGTCTAATTTTTCATCATTATTGCAGTCTTTTTTTTGCTGCATAATGCTACATTACTCAATACGAGTAATTAACTTGACTCTTGATTACCCTAGTACCAAACATAACAAGTGTCTTTGAGAAAGAGAAAAAACATGAAAATGACCGTTTGTTAGTAACGTGCTTGTAAAAGTCACAGACGCAGCTAGACGCAGCTGATTCTTTTTGCGCTCGAAAGTAGAGGCTTTACTCTAACAGACGACACCAAAATCATTTCCGGCCCAGCCCGGCCACTATATCAAAATCACTTTTGAAAATTAACAGTTGTGCGAAAACTTCTTTCTTTACGTGCAACTTTTCCAAGCCCTCTAACTCTTTCAATTTTGAGAATATTTCAAAATTTCTTTCACGACAGTAAAGTACATACCTTGCTGAGAAGATTCCTTGTTTGGCACAATAAAAATCTGTTTTAAAATACTTACAAGGCACAAACAAACTTAGTGCGTTCGCGAGACCCTCCGTAAGCGATGCGCCCACTGAAAGCGACCGTCAACTTTGAACTGACCATACGGCCCTACCGGGCTTATGACTTGAAATTCCTTACTACCTGATATTCTCCCACTATTTAGCTATACCCTCCAAAAAAAATTTTCACGCTACCTCAAAATTGACAAAATTCACATTTGTCCGCCTATTCGGAGCAAATACCCTACTGTGCGTCGACGAGGCAGAGGATTGTTGCTCCGAAACGACCTGAGTAGTCGGAATTTTGGAGCGCACTCTCCTTCCTTCGTCCGTGTGAGCGAGAAAAGCGAGAGAGAGTCTCGTCTGAGCGATAGGAGAAGATAAAAGATATAAAGAGAGAGAAAGAGACTGAGAGTTCGAGATTTCCTTTACCCCATACGAATATCCATCCGAGGCTTGAACGAGACGGGCCATCTGCTCTAACACAATGTTATATAAACCGTATTCATTCAGATTGCATCAGTAATAATAACAAACTGTATATTACATTGTAATACGTGAAAAACTAAATAAGACGTATCCGTTCGTACCTTGTTATACGACAGTAATTGAGGTCGTTGGACTGTAAAAATAAATAATGACTGTAACATTCAACAGTACTCACAATCAGAACATTTATTTTGCGGCATGGGAGTCAGACAGACTACTAGCTATCTTCGTTACACTAGCAGTGCCAATCACGTGACTCTGGCAACGGAATGGCAAGCGTCGCGTCGAGAAGGATCTAGAAGGCTCTAGAAGATTCGCGATCCGCGATCGAGATGACCTCCGCACGTAGCAATGCACTTATTATCAAGTCCGCTTGCCTAGTTACGCATGAGTATAAAAGACGGTGTCTTGTGTAATACGTTCTTTTACTTTTCTGCTGGGAAGAACGAGGTAATACCACGGTCGCCCAGCAGAACCGAGGACCAACTTCTAGGTCACGCCCTGGAGGAGAAGACGGTTGGACTACGCGACCGTCCGCTTCCATTCGGGGAGAATACAAGAAGGCTACCCAGTAGAGTCATTTTCGGGGCTATTCCCGGCTGACCTTCTGGAGAAAAGGACGGTAGGACTCGCCACCGGCCGCCTACACGAGGGAAGAGTACAGGAAATCTGCCCAGTAGAGTCGCCTTGTTTCTTCGTCCGAGTCGCGTTGTTTCTGTAGATGACTTGAAGGAAAGAATTAGGCATCACTGTTCACTCATAACTACTGCACAACTCATTGTCAGTAGTGTAATGAAAAACACCGAGAAACGTATTAAAAAATGTTTGCAACCTAACGGTGAAACGTTCAAATATCTGTTATAAGAGTTCGAATAAAGCGAAATATCTCGTTAACTATTGTTTTTTCGATGATTCCCCTTATACACTTTTATTGTAGAATGGCCTAAGGAACGCGTTTATGTAAAATAAAATGGGTAGTTCAATTGAAAAAACAGTGCAACTGCACTTTGCACATGCACTAATGCACTTGGGAAAAGGTCGGTGTATGGGATGATAGAGCCTTTCGACTAATGCAGACTTTTCCTCTACGATTTTGTTCTAAATTTATTTAAAAAAGAGTTATACCTTGGCCCAGTTACTAGAATCACCATGTAAATGGAACGTTTTTTTTAAAAGTGGTGTGTCTGTATTTAAAAAAAATGAGATATCATATAACTTATGATTAACGTGGTGTAAACGGTTTATTTATGTGATATTTCCCATAACGTGCACACCCGAGTATATTCGGGCGCGCTAAACCGGTCAAACCGTGCACACCCGAGTATATTCGGGCGGCGTTGCATTTGATTCTACCGTGTTTTACATAAAAAAAAATTGAATTTTTGGCCGGTTTATTTAAAAGAAATCGTACGTTAAGGGGTTAATGCTTTGTTTAAAATGGATTTACACCATTTTCAAAATAAACAATCCATATTCAAAAGCTATAAGTATAAAGTAGAGCGTTGTCGAAAAACAAACAATAATTGTACTTGAGAAATCAGTTATTACGCTTGCTAGGGTTAAAGGTCGATGGAACTTTAAATGCATTTGTCTAACAATAGCGCGTCACATGTCGTGCCGGTGTATATGTTCGTAATCAGTGACACTAGTAAACGTAATGTATGTGTGCGAAGATTACATAGGCTACTACAAAGCGACTATGGTGTATATAGTGTTTTGATCGTACAGTTACCGGTTTATCAGACGGGATTACCTCTTCAGTTACTGTTACAGATAAACCCAAACATTCCAAGTATGCGCACTCTATACTATTGGGCGGGACAGAAGTAGACGTCTACATATTCCAAACACATCAAATACAGTGACCCTCAAAAATATTCGGACACTACGCTGCGCCTGACTTTATGACTCCATATTTTGGTTGTATATCAAACAATCGACCTCATGACATTTTTTAACGATAACTCATTTGTTCATGATGCCAAAAACCCAGAATTTATTTATACAATTTACATATATTGTATAATAAACAATGCCGAAGCAAACGATACCACGTTTTCAGACCACAAAAATATTCGGACACTGCTCTTTTCCGTCAGTTATTTAACTAATCACAGGGTTACAAAATAAATTTAATATTTTGTTGCATAGTCGATTTGTTTAACGACCTCTTTTAAGCGTTTTGGCACGTTGTTTGTAATTTTATTTAAATATTCTACGGTTATATTGTCCCATTCGTGCTGTAATATTTTTTTTAATTCTATAATTGAGGAAATTGGAGTTTTCCAAATTTTCCTGTCTAAGTAATCCCATAAATTTTCAATGGGGTTAATGTCTGGAGATTGTGGTGGAGGATGAAGCAGTTTGGGGCACCTATACAGTAAGAATTCTTGCACAATTCGTGCCTTATGCTTCGGATCGTTATCCTGATCAAATTTAAAGTCCCTTGTAAGTCCCATGTTTTCCGCACTTTGAATTAAATTGTTCTTGAGAATGTTTAAATAAACATTTTTGTCGATAATACTGTCAATAAAAACTAAATTACCCACTCCATATGCTGAAATACAGTCCCAAACCATTACGCTACCTCCTCCGTGTTTCACTGTGCCTTTTGTATTTTTAAACTGAAACTCTTTATTAACTTTTCGGCACACCATGGTCCTGCAATCCGAATTGTGCAAATTAAATTTGCTTTTGTCAGCAAATATCACGTTCTTCCACCATGATTCATCCTTAGAAATCCACTCTTTTGCGAAACCGAATCGCTTTTTTCTGTTGATTACATTAATGTACTCTTTCTTCCTAGCTGCTCTACCATTGTGGCCGGCTTGTTGTAATGTTCGTCGAATGGTTTCAGAAGACACTTGTTTCCCTGTTTCCCCCAACACCTCGCTCGCCTTTTTTGGGGCACTATTGTGTGGATTATTTTGTATTTTCCGCACAATTTGTCTTTCGTCTCTTACTTCTCACTCACTCTTGACTCAATCCGATCCTCGGTATTAAAACGTTAAACAATGTCCGCGACAGTATTCTTACTTATATTAAGCATTTCACTTATTTGCCGGTATGATTTTCCTCTTTCCCGGTGGAAAATCACAAGCTGCCGCACGGTAAACGACGTATTTTTACCTTTGCGACCCATTTTAACCGAATTCTCGGGTACTACTGCGGATAACACAAAAGTCATGGATACCTAAAACCCACCTAAGCAATGTTTATAAACATACGTTTTTGCATTCTTCAAACATCGGGCCACCAGAAGCGAAGAAACAGAAAAATGTAATACGTGTCCGAATATTTTTGTGGCCTGAATACGAGGTATCTTTTGCTTTGTCATTGTTTATTATACAGTACAATATACGTAAATTGTTTAAATAAATTCTGGGTTTTTGGCATCATGAATAAATGAGTTATCGTTAAAAAAAGTCATAAGGTCGATTGTTTGATATATAAACAAAATATACAGTCATAAAGTCAGGCGCAGCGTAGTGTCCGAATATTTTTGGGCGTCACTGTATATTCATACGCATTTATTTTCGCCGTGTTTACACGTACACGGGCGTGCACGTAAACATATGCACCGGCAGTTGGCGCAGTATCAAATTTTATTGGGTGAAGAAATAAGTTTTGTGGGATTTGGATAAGATGGCGTTACTAGTATTAAATCCTATCGGAGAATCTTGTATCTATATTCATGTTAAAGCGTCACCATTTCCCACTAAAAATCAGTCTGTTTCATTTCGCTGAAATGTAAATAACAAACTTTCTTTGTTCTCAAACCATGTCAATCTTTGTACCAACAAAACAACATTTGCGGGAAGCGATTCTTTTTTGTTCCACTTTGAAGAAAAGTGCATCTAATGGCCATCGATTGTGTGTGAAGCATCTGGTGTAGATGCTCCATCAATAAAAACATGTGAGTACTGGTTTCGGTATTTTAAAAGTGGCAACTTTGACAACAGCGGCAAAGAACGCGAAGGAAGGCCAGTAAAGTTTGAAGAAGCTGACAATGAATTGGAGGGGTTATTGGACCAAGATTCATGCCAAACTCAAAAGAAGCTCGCTAAAACTTTGAGAGTGACTCAACAAGCGATATCAAGGCGTGTCAAGGCAAAAACGAGGAAATTGGGTTTCATATGAACTCAAGCCAAATATTGTCGAACGCCGTTTTTTCACGTGCGAACAACTGCTCCAAAGGCAAAATAGGAAGTGGCTTTTGCATCGAATCGTGACAGGGGACGAAAAATGGATCTATTACGACAATCCAAAGCGCAAAAAATCAAGGGGTAAGCCCGGCCATGCATCAACCTCAAAGGCCAAATCGAATATGCATGGCAAGAAGCTAATGCTGTGCATCTGGAGGGATCAGTTTAAAGTAATCTATTATGAGCTACTCCAGCCTTCACCGGGGAACGCTACAAATAACAGTTAATGCAATTGAGCCGAGCATTGTAGCTCAAACACCCTCAATATGTCAAAAAACATGACAAAGTGATCTTTCCGCACGACAACGCTCGACCACATGCTGTAAAAGACGTCAAAGAAACTTTGGGGGCACTTCAATGAGTTGTTCTACCCCATCCTTCGTATTAACCAGACATTGCTCCTTTCGGCTTCTACTTGTTCCCGTCAATGACTTATGGCTTGGCCGAGCAGCACTTCACTTCATGCGAAGAAGCCAAAAATTGGGTTGGTTCTTGGAACGCCACAAAAGACGAGGAATTTTTAAAACGCGGAATCTGTATGCTACTTGAATGATTTAAGAAGTCGTAACTCACGATGGACAATACTTTAAATACATTACATTCTTCCAATCTCTCTGAAAAAAGCTTCAAAGTTACAAAAAAACCCTCAAAACTTATTTGTACATCCAATAATTGCACCAGTTTCACCAGAAGAAAATTGCTTTATTATTACGATAAAATAGTTGTCTCCCTCCTTTCTCTAATTTTGATTCTACGACTCTGTTTAGCGGATTGAACTGTATAAAACGTTGGTTGAGAGTAGGTTCATTGCCTTCAAACATAGTTTGAATAAGCATTAAGGTATTTGGGTTCTTGCGCATATCATTTGTAGATTCTTATTGTTAGTTGTACAACGATTAGGCTTATAAATATAATATTTTTTTATAAGCACAACAATTCATGAAATTCAGCCAATTGGCACACGTGCACAAAGTCACGAAACTATACGTAATCGGTACGTGTCAGTATGTAAGCAGCTTAAGCTTCGTGATTAATAAACTCAATTGTCCATCCTCGTACTTTTGTCGCTATTCCACCTGAACTTATTTTTGTTCTTAAGTACACTCTTAATCACAGATAAACGGTAACGCCGCGAAGGTCAATCATGCATTACGATCGACGTCGTTCTATTCGCTGACATTCGTGTGTGACTGGTAATGAAAGCTTGTAATTAGCATCGTACGCGCACAGAAAAGTGACGAATAATAAGCAGCCTATACTCGCTTGCTATTTCCCAGAAGATATTCCTGTGGGTTCCTTACAGTACTCACTGAATGAACAACGTATTACCCGGTGAATAACAGCCATCATACACTTGGGGAAGTCAGAGATTGACTGTGCAGAGCATGCGATGGTAATGGAGCGATTCCTTCCATCCCCGTCATTCCCATAGACTTCGTGGAATGGCACATACGTACAGCAGTGACCCCTGCGCGCCACTATACTCACAGTACAAGTTTTTTTGATTTTACGCTTTGGATTGGGAGGATATGCGCGGTCATGGCACAAACGCGCTTTCACGTAAGAGGAGAGAATAGTTATTAGCGCGGAAACAGTTTTGACGTTGTTTCGTATAGCCTATCAATCGATGCTGACCAATGGAGCCAACGACCGATTATGCACGTGCCAATTTCGCGGATGAATGGCAATCGTGAGTAGCGAGGTCAGAGAAATTTTCAAAACCGCTTGCCAATCGAACATGTCCATTAAAAGAATGCCCAAAAATTCTAACATTACCGGTAATGGCAGAAGATCAATTTCTCTTCAAAAAAGGTCTTCTTAAAGGGAAGATACGGAGCGCATGCGCGGCACCCTCCCTCGCGTTCTGTACGCGCATGTTTTAAAAAATAATAGACACACCCTGCTAGATGAAACTTTTCTGGTTCGATAAGTTTGATCAGAACTAGAAGTGCTAAATTGCAAAACAATCCAATACGATTATGTAACAGGAAGGGAATAGGGGAGAACAAGCCAACGTGAAATGTTATTTATTTATTTCCCTCGCTCAATCGGTGTATCACTAGTGGCATTATAATAATCTTTAATTTGAACGTAAACAAGACACTGCTGATCACCTTCGAAGTTCGTAAATTCTTCCGAAATCATTAATATGAAAACCATTGTACTGAATTTACTTATAAACAGTGATTCACGTAAATATTCGGACACTATAGGGTGTATCGAAACTCACGGCTGTCTACTCCGATTGTCTATAAAGGGTATATGTGCGGCATTTTTTCTCGCAATCAGCTAATCGTTATTCTAAACCATTGCATGGAACATTGTGCGAAAAATCAAAATCTCTTTCCTGGTAAATTTTTGGGTGTCAAAAGAATGAATGAGGAAGACTGTCGTTTTTTTCCGTCACATAACAATTTTATGGAACATTTAATATTACTGAATACATTAAACAGACGTAAGAATGCGGGAAACTAAATTAATGGAAGAAATTGAAGTTATACTGTGCTCTTATTTTCTAAAAAATTAATGATCATATCAAGAACGTTGCTACCAGTTCGACAAGTGGTCAGTCTGGTAGATCGCTGCAAACTTGTTTTCTGGGTTGAAATCTTTTTAGTTTTTTTTTTTGCCATTAGTTGTGTCCCTGTCTGTGTTCAATAGTAGTTAATATTTACTGCCAGATGGTTTTACTATACTATTGTCAACATTTTCACGTGATGATTTTTTTAATCTTGCATTTTATTTACTGTTAATACAGTTAATACAGGCTTAGCCAACTCAAATGGTTTCACAGGCCACTTGGATGAAGTGTACCGTTACAGCGGTTTGCAATTTAAGTAAACATACTGTTTACAAATGTAATTGCAAATTCAAAACTTATAAAACTATGTTGTTATATAACAATTCAATATAATTAATTTTCAAGTCTCAATTAATGAGATATTTATTTAATATATTTTGTACACATATAATAAAAACAAGAGTTTCAATAAAAGTATAAAATCCCCCGGCGGGCCGTACAAATTAACAAGGAGGATCGCGTGTTGCGCAAGCCTGCTAATATTATCTGTACCACGAGTCTGGCCTACCAGTGGCACATCAATATACCTACATTACCTTATTGTTCGCGCCATAATTTCACTGCTACGTAATCCACAAACCCACAGTATCTATAACTAGCCATCCGAGCATATACAGGGTGGTTTCGATCCGGTAGTACAATCGAAAATGAGGTGAATCTACATGCAAAAATAAGTCGAAAAAAACGTATGACAATTTTTTTTAAACGCTCCGTTTTCGCCTAAATCGACTTTGAATTTTCGCAAAGTGCAAGCGCACCCGAGCGCGGCGCGATGGCTTATCTCATTGCGTGGCATCGAAGCAGGCCCGGCAGGGACATCCGGTAAACGCGACAGTAAGACCGAAGCGGCCTATCGTGACGTCATAGCTGACCGAACGTATTCGCAGACGACGCAAAGCGATAGATATAGATATACAATGCCATGCTTTAGGGCGCTTGCACCTGACGAAAAATCAAAGTCGATTGTCTCGAAAACGGAGCGTTTAAAAAAAAATTGTAATACGTTTTTTTCGACTTATTTTTGCATGTAGATTCACCTCCTTCTCGGTTGTACCACCGGATCGAAACCACCCTGTATAAGAACAGTAAATCCTCTCACTGTGGCATACTGGATGGGTTGTGAAAATGTCACTGCGAGAATCAGGTAAGTATACCGATTTCGACCTGACCGCTCGCCTTTATAGTTTGCCGAACGTAGAAAAGGATAGAGAACACAATGAAAGCGATAACCCAGAACCGGGTGTGCCAAAGAGATTATAGTAATCCGAATGCTAGATGCTATGTTTAAAGTTTCTCATTCTTAATTATTTGTTTATGAAAACGTTATTAACATCTTGCTAAGGTTTTTATGATAAAAATGACACCAAACACGACATGATTTGTATCACATATACTTATAACGAGTTTATATTTTTGTAACACTGTGAAGCTCGATGCCACATAGGTATGCCACGGTCAGAAGTAAGGTGTGCTAAATTCTAGTAAGTTCGGGAGCATCGCACATTTCAATTAATTTTTATATGATCAATGGATTTTTTTCGAACGGACTTTAGAGCCAACGGTGGCATAGGGTGCAAGGAATACGGAAATGAATTGAGAAATTTTTTTTTTTTTTTCTAAGTCCGTAAAATGGGATTTCACAGAAGTATGCCATGGTCAGAGTAAGGTGTGCTAAATTCTAGTAAGTTCGGGAGCATCGCACAGCATAAGCATTCATATTGCTGCAACTGTATTTTTCCAGCAAACCGTTTTTGTATTGTTTCAACGAGAATGTAATAAATATACGTGAATGTTACTAACGCGTGAAACAAATATTGCATATATGAAAAAAAGTTAATTTTCGCAAGGGTCTTAAGAACATTTATTGTTTAATATCACTGATGTATTGCTATTTATTAATTATGAAGAAACTGGAACCGCGGAGACAATTTGTGGAAAACCAGTAAGACGGAAAACGGTTAGAAAAGAATGGTTGACCGTTACGGACCGTTGACCGACCAGGTTATGGCGGTGTAAATAACTTTTACACATATGGTTTCTGACGTGCCGTCAATGAGTAATAAAGTCGTAACCGGCGGTCCAGTTCCATATGATTTTATTCGGGGTCCTATATGACCTGACCATATCCGGAATTACGTATACGTACAACTCTTTGAGGGGAGGTAATAGGGGGGCGACGCCCGCGAGGCAGCGCCGAACCACCCTCCTCCACCTGGACGGGGGTGGACGTAGGCACTCATGCTGTCAGGTGCTGGGATAAGGGGTGACCAGCGCCGGGATTGCCGGTAGATACGTTTTCGCGGCACGGCACCCGGTTGAGTGGTGGAAAGGAGGGATAAAAAAATGTACATTATGCAGTAATAAAAAGCAGTCTCACGTCAGAAATAGAAGTATGTAAATGTCGTCTGATCTATGTCATATTTGGTGTCATTTTAATTGTAAAAACCTCAACAATATGGTACATACATTTTCAAGTAAAAATAAGCTAAATTAAACAAATTTGTCTGTCATTATGTAATTGTGCTGTCATTTGTCAAGTCGTGAGATTCATGACCAGTGCTGCGCCACACACCCGACGAAGCGGATTAAGATAACATAGGCGCAGCAACGTCGATTGCAGTGGCGTAGGGCCGAAACCTATGCTACTGTGAGAATCGGCCGGGTATGCCACAGTGAAAGGATTTACTGTATATGTTTGACCCGCTCATATTTGTTATGTATAAAAATTGTAATGTTTATCATATGTTAATAAATCTGTTGAGCTGAAAAAACTAGCGTAGTAGCTGACGGTCCGGGGTTCGAATCTCGATGCGGTTTTGCGTTTATTTTTTCTATTTTTTTTAACTTTTAATTTTGACTGTAATCTCAAAATTTATCAATAATATATATATTACATTTATGGAGATTAATATGATGTACAACCATTTTGATGATATTTATCGCAAGAGCATGTTAAACAAACATTTTGTCGGCACTACGACCATTTTATAAATGACTATATTTTCCTATACTATATACACACTGTTTGCATGACATCTTTAGAATACCAAATCTAACTTATGTTTAAAAAAAAAAAAATTCCGGCTGTCTGTTAATTTTTACACGTACCATTCATATTCAAACATTACCGAAAAGATTGGTGCGTATAATTGTTGATGAATTAAAGAATGCATTTTAATGGGGTCTTTGCTACTGCTTAAATCCTGTTGTTCTTTTAGTAATATGGTTGAATTTTGTCCACGTTTAAATAAATAATTTGACTTGATCGTTAAAATATACATCGCAAAGCTGACATATCGGTGTGCAGAGAGTCGGAATAACTTGCAAGGTGCACAAACTATTACTATTGGCATTCAAAATTTTCTCATTATTTGCGGTCGGACCTACTTGACCAGTCCACGAACCACAAAACCGAACCTTTATTCTTCTTCACATATGGTTTCAAAATATGGTTTAAATGGTCAGCGTGATTTACTTTCATCAATTTGCCTGTACACATTAGATGCATTTTTTCCGTTCAGCAGGCATTTTTGATATGTGATGCGTAATCCTGGGATTAAAACATCTACTTGGTTCTCACAAACACGGAAATACTTTACAGAAGTTGACATAAAACAACGAATATCTCTTTCTTCAATCAAGCGATTGCGAGTCCACTGTTCGATGTTAGCATATTTATCACAATTTGTCCTACCCGTGAGTATTTCGTCCTCTCCTCTATAAATTTGGTGTTTATTTTTATGTGAAACCCTTTCTTTACCTGTAACGTTTTCAAACTCCACGTTGGATAAAGTCTTGTAAGCGTTACAGGTTTTTCTTTTTCTGTCAACGTGGCGTGTTGCATTTCTCCTTTCTTGGACGGTGGAGACGTTGAGTAAGATTCAATACTTGAGACACTAGTTGACTCGTGTACTTGTTCTAACAATAAATTTTCTTGATTTGCATCACTCACTATATCGCTTTCATGTTGTAATTAGTCACCTTCATCAAACCGAACTTGTAATCCATATCAACCATGACCAATAACATGAGATACGTCATGAATGACAGTTATTAGCAAGAAGTTGAGATAATCTATTCTCATTCCGAATGATACCTGGGTATACCGCTTCCATTCACGGGACCGTTATTTCAGTACATCAATAAATTAATCAGGTTTGGGTTATTGGTCCTTTCTATTGTTTTCTTCAAATCTGGATAATCCTATATGTGTGGGATGTACGAATGATCCGTGTGTAAGGGATTATAAAAGTGTGAATGTGTGTGTGAGTGGCGCAGCGAAATGGTAAGACGAAGGCGATGCGTCGCAAATAAACATTAACGACGCATCAGAGATGGGCCATGAGTTGAAATTGGGCGGTAAAGGGAGGTATCCCGACGGAAAGGGGAAATCGCGTAAACAGCGATCAAACAGAAGAGTCGCGAGAAGAGTTGCAGAGAGAATCACGAGATGAACAGTGTTACAGCGTTGCGTAGAGTGTGCGAACAGAGAATCGAGAATGCGTAGTGAGAGAGAGTTAGAGAATTAGAGAGTTAGAGAGAGAGAGAGAGAGAGAGAGAGAGAGAGAGAGAGAGAAAGTGAAAGAAAGGGAAAGAGTTTAATTGTGAAAATAGCGCATATAGTCAAAGAGAGACAGTATTCCTTAATAATAAACATTTTCGTAATAAGTATTAGTGCGTTTCAATTCTTACCACGCAAACCTAATCCCACATATGTACTATGTTCTTGTAGAAACCGCTATAAAATCGTTGGCAAAATTATGGAATGTAATAAAATGTAATTGCTTTTAAGTACTTATATTAATGTATTGAAACCGCGCTTGGCAAAGGGAAATTCGCATTACAAAAAAAAAATACAAAATGCAAAACTGTAAGGAGACTTGAATCCTAGACCACGAGTTACCACGCTAGTACTATACTTACTCTGCTACGGCGCTTCGATGAAAACCGAGTAACTTTTATGGAACTTATCGATAATGCATATTTTTAATCATTGTTTATTTGCAGAATAAATGTATAAGTATCTTTTAGGAGGCAATTTTAAACGTGTCTGCAAAATTTCAGCCGGATCGAAATATTTGGATTTTTAACCTGGGTTTTTTCACAAATGGGGGAGTGTTGCCAGTTTTGGCAAAACACCTGTCCAATATTTTCGGCTAAAGAAGGTCTGTGCAAAATGTGAACAAAATCGGTGATCCACAACCCTGGTCCTCCCCTTGTTAGCATATAGTATGAGGTGTTATGCAGTTAGTGTACTGCGTAATTTTTCACGCATATGCAGATTTTTTGTTACGGGAGTGACCTAAAACAATTGTTGATATCGTGACCTACGTAAAAGACAAGGATACTATTGAGGCTATGTTGAAAGTACAAAATGTCTTTACAAATATGATATTTCCGATATAGGTGCAACAGAACGTTCGTCGACACGTCCAAACTAAATTGTGTTTTATATATCGTATCTATCATACGATGAACGGTATGTTTTTAACCGCGTATGAGCAACAAAAATTGTTTTGTCTCACGGTTTTATGATTTACGCAGATCATTCCATCTGCATGCCTGCAAAAGTCCAACGAGTGAGCGTAATTTCTCATCGCCCATGAATAATGTCACTCCCATGCTGAAACTTTGTAACATTTCTGTATTATAAATAGACGAACATATTCGCTGAGAGACAGTGAGAAGTTAACCCAGTGAAAAATATTTCTTTCCGAACGCAGTATCGGACTAGTACTTAAGGGGGGAACCTGATGGGTACCCCGCATTTCTCGTTGTTTTTCAAACATTTTTTTTCTCAGGAATCAGTAATACAATCTTTAAAATTCTTTTCGCAGTAACTTGCTTCAAGGTTATATTATGCAAATAAATTTTTATTTTCGAAAAATGTTTTGTAAAGTACAATAATAAATTACTTTCTTTACGCCGCCGCGCAGCGGAGGTCCCTTGTTTGCATACAGTCTGGTGTCAACAATTTTTACGGAAACCAAAAATTTGAAACAGTTCATTAATTTAGGATAAATTTTGTCGCCGATGAACCTCTAAAATTTGAAAAAAGCGAAAATTTGCAAAAGTTATGACATATTGAACACAAAACTCTGAATTTTACGTAAAAATCACACTCTTTTTTGACGTAAGAAATTGTTTAATTGCAATTTTTTGTGAATGTTAACGGTTCATCGAATTTGGGGGACTCGTCTGTAACTAAAAAGTTTTTAATCAAGTCGATCCATCAAATAGTTTTTTCTTAATCGTGTATGCAAACTTAAAGAATGTGGTTCTGAGATAAACGCGTTTAATGTTTTTGTTGCAGAAAAGTAATAGTTATTGGCAACTTACACTTAATCCGCTAATCCTGGCCCATAAAGTAGACCTTCTTCTACTTCAAAATATTATTTTTTTTTAGATTCGGCCAATTGCTTATGTACACGAGTCTCTTTAGTGCGACATAGTGCTCGGCGGTCTTACCGTACAACGCGTTTCGCGACGTAACAATCAGCGTAGATTTTACATTGCTGTCCGATAATGAGTTTTAGTTCCGCCATTACTTGTAATATGAAGGTGTAACATTCGTTAAAGACGCCGGCAGCAATAAACGTTGCAATTTTTACAATTTTTGCACCGGAATTTAAATGTTTCGGTGCTAAGCGCCAGATGGTCGGATTAACACTTTCATCCGAGTTTTGTGAGTATCCCCCCAAAACACCTATTTAAGAGGTCTTCTTTTGTAAGGTCTGCATATATAGGTTTTAAATTATCTAAAATATCTGCGGGGAGTGCAGGGGAGTGATTAAAATCGTTTTATGTTCCTTCCGCTTCAGCCTAATGCACTTGCATCAACTATTCTTGCCAGCCGGACAACCGTCGTGAAGTGGGTGTTCGTTGGTTGATTTTATACGGTCGAGTGTCGCCATGATTGCTTTTTTCATTTCCTGAACCTCAACTAAAACTTTAATATAACTGTGTGGTACGTATGCGCTGCGGAAAGTTTAAGACTGTAATGATCGTGATCGAAATAAATCGCTTTAGTACTTCCGAAGCGCAATACAGTTATCATGCATCGAAAAGGATTCTTTTGTATCAAATCTACATTGTTATCTATTACAATGGGACTATCTTAAGCCGGATAATAGCTGCACACGCAACTGTTCAATGGTCTGTTTCTTCCAAAATACTTTGAATTTTGTCTTATGCTTCTAGGAACATATTCTCAAAGAATCATACAATCGATTTAGGCAAAAAAAAAGTCGAGAATTTTTACTCGTCCAATCAGGTTCCCCCCTTAACTAAAAGTGCATAAATTTCAAAACTAGATTTTTGTTAGAGATCCATTTTTCAAAAGCACTTAAAGCAGAATAAAGCAAAGTCACAGACGGGTAGTTGCGTGATGAGAGCAGAGCGTAGGAAATCAGCATTATGAAAATCATTGAGAATGCCCTTGCAGGCAGTGCCAGCGTGAACATTGTATGGCAATTACAAATTTTGATCGTAAAACGCTACAGCTCGTAATCGGGAATATTTTGTATGTATTCGTCTTTTATTTTCTTATTTATTTAATCTTCTTTTAACCGACGAAAATGATGTACCGACAACAATAATTTGATTGTAAATGTTCGTTGCATGTATTCATTAACATAAACTCACTTTTCTTACAGTGACAGGCCCTGGGCAACTATCGAAAATATACGCACAAAAGAATAGAAAATCCGCAGGCTTTCATAGCAGTCTCTTACAAAGCAGAAAAGTACTATTAAACCAGGATGACGGTTCTGACATTTTGTTGCGTTGCGTTAGACAATTTGGGGAAAAATACCAGTTGCAAAGAGGCTTACCATGTCTCATTAATATTCGAACATTATAGTACATACTTCACCGATTATCGCTCTCTACATTTGGATACCTTTTGGTTAATATACTTCTTATGATTGATTATCTTAAAGTACTTATGAAATAAACAGGTTTGATTTCCTTAAAATACGCTTGGGTGGATTCGTTTTGGGGATCGATTAACCATATTAGAATTAAATAGTTGCAAATGGTTTTGCACGATACATTTATTCTTCCCAATTAATCGACTTTTTATTGTTTTATTATTAACCTCATCTTTTAACTCGACTGTTGCGCAGAGAGATACAAAAATAACTTTTGTTAAAGAAGAATCTAAGGCAATTCGAACCCAGGAAGAAAGTTGGCAGGGGTTTTAAATGAATGTATGAAAAAGGTATTTTATTATTTGAAGCCTATATTCACCTTTGCATAAGAGGTATATATTTGTACTATAAACGCATATGCAACAGCTTATTCCCACATTGCACTTACGTGGTCAGGACATATATTCTTATTATTATTTGAGTTGTTGGATTCTGGAGAAATAAATATTTCACTCGATGAATAATTTTCTAGTTTAATCGGTAACTAATACAACAATACTGAGGTTTTACTGGTTTGTACTCGTTGAAGGTTCGCATAATTTTGATTTCCTTCCGGTGACGAACGCTTTACGAAATCTACGTAGGAGGGTGGGGGTATAGTGGGTTGGTTATAAGAGCTCTGACCAAGGCGGTCGGGTTTATTGTAAACCCGCGACAGCGAGATAACCAAATATCCAACAGAGTATGGTGAGAATTCCCTGTCCAGTTGTGCACACAGAAGAGGGAACAGGCGTCTTTATGCTTACACCATTGCACAACCTGAACCGTTGTTGTTTCCGATCTACTTTATTTTATGTTACTTTACATTGCTTACTAAAGCAATTATTAATTACTAAATTATGTTATTGGCACTTAGTGGCAATATTATTTTATATTTATCACAGTTCTCAGTTGTCTTGTACTAGTGTTTTTTTGTAAAATATTAACAATATTTTATATAGCATATTCTGTTTATATTATAGTGACGATGTATATTAAAATGTGTAATGTGTGTTATGTTTTGTGTTAGGTTACGATTGTTTATTCATCGTTGATAAAAGTATTCAGGCAGCTCGTTACAGTACTCATCGGTATATTGCATTTCTGCAACTTTGTGTAGTTCTTTGAAGGTCGTGCCTCCATCAGCCACATAACAAGTCTCAGGTAAGATTCAATAGGTGGTTCTGCTCGCCTTGGGTTATTATAATGTTTGTTGCAGCTTCTCTGCGCCGTACTGGCAATGCGTATGTTAATATTGGTTTTAATATTGCCTCAAAAAATAGCCTTTTATTGTTAGTTGATAGAGCTAAGGTGGATACCGTTAGAAAATGTTTTTTGTAGGAGTGCGTGGACTTTTTTTTCATAATCAATAGCTACGCAAATCTTTTGTGGGTTAATTTTCAATTGAACAAAGTATTGACATTTTATAAGATGTTAAATACTATCACGTTATAAATAAAAATTTTACTTTAAATTGAGCATAAATTACGTGATATCCTGTTTTCGTTTAAAAATTGATTTTCTCTACTTTCAAGATAAAAGGTCCAAATGATGGTATTTCCACAATATGCGATGAATTATCATTAATATAAAATACCCTACTGATATGTATTTGTCACATCATTTACTTACAAATTAGATTTAAAGAATGTAAAACTTATTGCTCGTATAATCCAATGCCCGTTTAATGGAAGATTATTCATTATACAAGCATAGCAATATGTATAGGAATTGTATTTGTAATTGTATGTTTATTACACGGTTCCCTAGCGAGTTTCCGTGACAATGTACAACCTCCACGTTCCTTCGTACCTATAATTTAATCTAATCATAACCTAAACCTAAACATGGCGGCCCGCCGCCTCTCCCTCTACATCCGCCACGCTCATCTCTTTCGCCACTCTCGAGTCTCTCGCAACTCTCTCTTCGTTCTCAATTCCTTCCTCTCCCACCCGCTCGTCTCGTCTCACTCGCGTCGTACACCTCTCACCCCCGGAATCCTCCCCTTCCACTCGGACTTCCGTTTCCGTTTCGCACTCGATTCCTTCCCATTCATTGTTCCATTCGCTCTCTGTTATTCCCCCTCTCTTCTCTCCCTCTTTTTCACCTCTCCCTCTGTTCCCTCCCGCACCTTGTTCTCTTGTTCATTTCAATCCTTCTCATTCATTCCTTCTTTCACGAGTTTCGCCCTCTCGCCTCCCCTACCGCCCCCTCTACCCTCCTTTTCTAATCCTTTTCCTCTCCAGTCCTTTCCTCCCTTCTCCCTCCTCCCCTCTACCTATTCTTCTTTCTTCCCTCAAGTCCCCCTTTTTCTCATCCCACCTCCACCATGTCTTCGCAATATGGACTTTTCCGTATCCCACCCACACCCTCTTTCCTTCCTTCCCATGCTCGCTCCTCTATTTCCTACTTTATTCCCCTTTCCTTTAGCTTTCACCTTCCCTTCATTACTTCTCTTTTCTGTGCCGTCCTCTTTATCTTTACTGAAACAGCTCCCCTATCGTCTCCCCCTTTTCTTTCACTTCTTCCCAGTTTCCTGGTTCCCTCCACCCTCTTTCTACCCCCAACTCTCCCATCAGCTCTCCTACCTCTTCTTTCCGTTCTTTTGCTTATCTCCTGAGGCCTTTTATTAGTGTATTATTCCTCCATTCCCCTCTTTCCTTCTGTTCTAGTCTCTTCTCCATCCTCCCCACTCTCTCGTCTATCTCATCTTCTAATCTCCCCTCTCCTCTCCTCTCCCCTAGCTCGTGCTTTCTTATTCTCTCTTCTACTCCCTTTATTTTCTCCTCTACCCTCTCTTTCTCTTCCCTCCCTCTCTCCTGTTCTTTCTTCATCTCCTTGATCTCTTTTATTAGATTTTTTCTTCTCTATCTTCTCCTCCAAGGCCTTGAACAGCCCGTCTGTTATTCTTCCGCGCTCTTCTCTTCTCTTGTTGCACAGAGAAAGGAACAAAATGATGACAAGAAAAATTGCAATTAACAGGATTCGAACCCAGATAAAAAGTTCCCTCCGACTTATAAGACTGACACCTTGTGCGAGCGCTAGAGACGTTCTTGACTTGATCTTCAATCTTTTGGCATATAAGGCAGCACTGTAACACCGACTTTTTCCATTTATTTAGTTTTCATGCATTCTTATTACTGTGTAATGTACTCAATAACATTAAATATCCTACAAAATAGTTATGTGACAAAAAGGAAACCAAAGTTTACCGTATTCGGTGCTCTGACACGCAAAAACTGATTAGAGACGCGGTTTTTGATTTTACCGACACTGTTGCACCAAATCACGAATTATGAAAACATCAGAGAGACGTTAATGATAATATTAAGGAATAGTTAAAGATAATATCACAGGAAGGAGCGGCATCACTGATCTGGACCTTTTTTTTTTATTTAATCGTCAAGGAAATCTTCAGTAAGATGCCTGGCCTCTTTGGGGCAAGGCCAAGCTATGTCAGATTCCTACTGACTAAAACCCAGACGTTACTCCTCAGGGCAGGGTGCTTACTGGATGTCGCACGGCGGCCGCCCAGGGCGTGGGATCGTGATGGCATTAATGGAAATTTTGTTTATCAAAGATGTATGATAACAAAAATATATCGTCCCATTGAAGAAAACACCGATGACCTTGAAATATAAAAAAAGTAACCGTGACCAAATTTTTTTAACAATCAGAATATTTGCGCTTTCGGGTACAATAACTTTTTCCCCTAACATTTTTTTGTATCCTGCAGAGCGAGATACTTGCGACGGTTGAGTGAGGTGGGACATCCTGTATAAGCACAAAACAATTTTGTCGGTTATTTTGAGGCCAAACCCTCAAAAAAATAATGTCAAGACTGAGTCAAAGTTTACGATTTGTAAAACATTTGGCCGGCAATAAGTTTTCAAAAAATCGAAATTTTGGTATGATTCCAGTCAAAAGTATCATAAAAATTAGACATAACCGATTAATAAAACGTTAAAATACTGTACAGTGCCTGTACAGCAGTTAGTAAACCGTTTGGATATCAGAAAAAGGATTCGCGCATTCTCACGTACGAATAGCGCTTGGCAATGAACGTTATCTAATCGAACAACCTAACGACCTACCGCGTATCACCCGTGTTATTTCTCTCTTTCTTTGACTTTGTCCATACAGAAGCAAGCAATCTACGATAAAGGGAATCAATCGGAATAGACTGAGAAACACACATTCATCGATAACTCTTGCATATACCGAGTCTGTTGTGTATTGAACTTACAATGGACTGAGTACGATATTCAGATGAATTAGACTGCATGTTGATATATGTTGTTAATGTCGATTTGTTTTAAAGATCCAATGACCACTATTAATGATACGGTCTTAAAAATACGGTTGCCAAACTTCAGACTGTCGATTGGTTATTGTGGAAGGTTCACTCTCTTATATGCTATAATAGAAAATATTAAGGTTACATTCTGCCGTGATGTGGTGAACATATGTATATAACGTGTCACCATTATCATTTTTGCAGATTCATACTGCAAACAAATCGATGTTTGAGAATTGCCCATTGTCGTTGTTATTTCTCTCAGGTGGATTTAAAGGTGTCGCCATAAAGATACTATTTATACGCAATATAGATATTTTAATGATATCTTAATATTACTACCGTATCTTGTACGATATCGCATTTGTTACCGACGATAACTTCTCTCGGTCACTTCGTACAAGCAATTATAAAAATGTGAATAACGATAAAAATCAATGCATCGAATTGCAGGTGGAGTTTTCCAATGCAAACTTTATTACTTGTAGCAGACTTTTACATCCGCAATCACAATTGAGATTATTAAATATATAGAAGCTTTTACTAGACGTGGGCAGGCTGGGGGCTAATGTTCATTTAAATACATGATTATAAATAGTTGTAATATTATATCGATATACATGACACGGGGAACTATAAATTATGTGCGAGTGGTTACAAAATCGCGATTGTTAAAAGTAAGCTGTAATTTCATTTGATCATATTATATCTCATCGCAGGACACACTGCAAACTAAAATAAGCAAAACAATAAAAATCTTTAATTTCTTGGCTTAATGTACTTTCACAACCTATCAGAAAACACATAGGTACATTAAATTATCATCATTCAGATGACCGTCAATAATAGTTTAGCCTATTTTAAAGTATTATCACCTGAATTCTATCGCACGAATGTTCACGTAATGATAAAACAATTGTATTGCATCCTGAGATTTATTAAATTAATCTTGTAACCTCACCGAATGCAGGAAAGCAAATATTATACAGAATAGAAATAATAAATGAACTGAAACTGCATCTGGAGGTGACAAAACATACAGTGCTTTCACCCGGGACTATTTTACCTGGTTATATAGGACTATCGGAAATGTACTAGTATCGGTCTGACTAGAAAAGTAATATCAGCACAAAGTTTAACTAGCCGCAACAGATTGGCGTGAGCAAGGAATTTCTCCTTTTCCTAGTCAGCGAAGAGAGGTTGATGCAAAACAGACGCCGTGTATGCAACGTACCGAATTTAGAACGTAACAAGAAGAAAGGAAATGGGAACGCATAGGCCGTTATGAGAAGAAAAGAACGATGCGCAGAATAGAAAGAAAGCGCGGACAGAACGCAGAAGGCAAGTACCTCATTGGTTGAACCGTGACCGTTCATCTTGCCGTCACCTCTGGTATCCCATTACCGGTCTGCGGTGAAACGTTCGGTAGATCGTTCACCTTCTCGTTGTTCAGGCTCCGCCGAAAGGAGTGACGCGCTGTCTTCGACAAAAGGTAAACTTCTCCCGTCTCGCGAATTGTCTTTTTCAAGGGAGTTGTATAATACGTCTGATAGGTCTAGCGGAAATTGCGTGAAGGTGACACACCCGCCAGTTATCGCCGATCAAGGACAGCAATCGACCCAACGACGGTATCGTACACTGACAAAGACGGCGTACTATTTTCGGTACACTCCCGGATCCAGGTTCGACGACCTCCTTATGTTGCATACATATCCGCGAGTCACTCACATTGGCACGGCTGATCGAAACAAAATACATTCGCTGTGTTTCTTTCCTCAATTTCTCCCTGTGTCCGATGACGTGAAAGCGTTCGGCGACGTTGCGGCACTGCTATTACTATCGCTGTCGCTGTCGCTGCCGTCATTCGGCAATTCGCCACGCGGTTACTCGCTTTTTTTACGGTTAGAGTCTATATGTACGATACACACTTCGCCGAACTTTGATATTCCAGTTTATCGGAATCGATATGTCGCACTGAACCGCCGCAAAGACTAGGAAATCGTCGAAACTCAAGAAATTTCACATACAAATTTTCTTTGCGTATCCCTTGGGCATCGACACACGACTACGCCCCGATTGGCGTTACAAGATTTAGACGCTGACAGCTGTAATAGTCTAATTGAGCGCTGATCACGCTAATAATTTATTAAAACCGCCGTTAATCCGCACTTCTTTTGACTTAACATTCAAAACTCCCATTCGACTTTGGTTGTAAAAATATTCCTTACGTAGAACAGACGCGTGTACCGGGCTTGAATGATACTGAAACGTGTCCTCTTATTGCAAATTATAGTTTTTAAGACGGGAGCAAGTGGCGATAGAACAAATTTCAGTACGAATCACCGATGTTCTCACATCCTTCGCGTCGAAGCGCTCTTCGCGTACTGGAGAGCACCGTGGCGAGCGTGCACAGAACCCATCGCTGGTATCACCACAGGTAAACACCCCACCAAATACGCTGGCCAGAAAAGTCATGACAACCTCCTAGCGTACTACCGGCTTCCTCACGAAGCCGTAATTGATATCGTTGGTAATTGATGATCGTTCCTCTATCGGCAGTATTGATAAATTGGCAATGATAATGGTAACGTGTGAATCGGCAACGGTGAGATTAAATAAAATAATTCACTTAGTTTGGGCAATGTTTTAGTTCTAGTCGCTTGTCCTAATTGGAATGTAATGAATGTGGTTAACTAACTCCGTGCTCCTTACTAATTAGCTCGACAATGTGATCAATGATCACCATTTTATATCGTTTTTCGGCTCAATATCACAGAAATTTCAAGTGACTCAATGTTGTTTTAATATTACATATTAAAGAAAGTTGGCATACCAATTCAATATCACCCCCATTTGAATTAAGAAAATATCTATCATGATACAATGCAACGTTCAGCCGTCTACAATTCTAGGGAACAATTTCACCCACGTACCATAATTTTATGTCGGTGCACTCATTATCCCACAGAACACAAACTAATTTTTTTCCACAATCAACGACCAAATCATTTTATTCAACCGCTCTGTTGTACAGTTTTAAAATCTACAAATATACTTGCCGGCGCTCATTTCTCCTAGTGCAATTTCAATATCTACTCTTGCTATGACTTTTGGAGTAAGTCTCATTCATTTGTGAATGTCATTAATCACTAGTGCATAGGGTTGTACTTACTCTAGTGCGCTAGCACTTTCGTACCTCAATGAACGTTTTTCCTTGGAACATTAATGTATAAGGTTGTACATTTTTTTATGTTCTGTTGGTGTTGGTAGCATTGCGCATTCTCAATAATCAGTGTCATGCTTATCCTATGATAAACGCAAACAAATAGTTTAAAATTCATACACGTCTGCCACCATTGGATGTGTGTTGTGAGGTTATGTTAAGATTATGCATAGAGCGAGGCAAGGTAAACGAATTTATGAAACCAATTTTCTCTGAACCCTTAATAAGACTATCTTCTCCGATTCGTCATAAAGTAGAGATCATCATCATCGAGTTTTACCTAAGATCGGGCTTGAATATATTTAAAAAATGCGCTGTTTTTTTTTATACTACATACAGCATAAATTATTTTAAGTAAACCGGTAAATGCCGATTACATAAATAAAAGAGTAGTTGACAGTTATTTGTGGTGAAAGTAAGAAGAAAGTCAATCAAGATTTAGAACACACACGCCTTTGGAAAGAAGTATTATAAATCTCATTGGGTGCAGTTTTTAAGGTGCGAAGCACACGTTAACGTAGATACAACGATCGTTTTCCATATCTGGTCGCAATGTTCGTAAAAGTCTCAATACTCCCAGATACTCATGACATTGAAAAGATATAACCGAATCGCAAAAAACACACTCTCGTTCATGGTATACGGGTGTCGTACTACGACGAATGGCGTAATCATGGTAACATCTCCGAAACACATGACACACATGGCCTTGATCCCAACACAATTCCAATCCCATGGCAGTTTTGCATTGTACGAAAGTAAATTGATGGTTCACAAGTCCTCGTCTTTTTATCTCTGGAGAATTCTCGCGACCTCATGTTATGCAGAGCATATTATGCTCTTTTTCACTTCCACCACTTCTCAGTCAGCTTCTCTTCCTTCAATTTTTAATCAATGTACTCACTCTCCATTGCTACCTATTGCCATTATTTAGTCGCCCTTCTTGCTCTCCACTCTTCCTCTCTTTCTTAATGATTTTGTTCGGTGTACAACCAACTTCTCTTGCGTACCGGTCCCACACCAACCGCGGAGTAGAAAAATAAAACGTGAGTTAATATCAAACAGTAATGCACTTGATTTCATCGTAGCTATAATCCAGAAGAACGGACATAAGCTGTGAGTGGGAGGAAGAAGGTCGCCAGAAGGTCGATATGACGGAAGGAAAAGGACGATGAGTGACGTAAGACGTGAGCATGCGATAAACAAATAAACGAAGATGAAGGACATGAGCACGAGTGGTAGAGAAGGGTAAAAAAGCATATAGGGGTGCTAGAGCAAGAAGAAAGAAGTTCCGCGAGGTGAAGAGGGTTGAGTGTTGCACAACGTCTGGTTTCCCAGGTTCTTGCCGCCTCTTTACAATCCTGGAAGACCAAGATGGTACGGAGTGTGGTACCACCCGGTATGGCAGCCCCGGTTTCGTAGTTGGCGAGGACGAGATGTAACGCGGTTTATAACGCTCATCGGTCGATGCACCGCTCGCCATGGATAGAGCGAGCATGCCTAGCTCTGGAACTCTCAGCGCTCACCTTCAGGAAAGTGCATCCTACTAAACGGGCCTCGGGACGAATGCGTTCAAGCGAATCGCGTTATGCCTTTCTTATTATTCCCGCTAAACCATCGTCCTGCCGACGATGCTATCCTATGATGGATACAAAGAACTGTCGGTGCGAAAACGAATAATAAGTAACTTTTTTCGTGGTCAAACATTAACAAAGCATAATGGTCGATGTTTTTATTTGCACGGAAAATGAAAATAAGACGTATAATCGTAATGACTTCTAAAACGTTGTACATAATACATATGTTACGGTAAATATGATTACTTTAATGATTATGTATAATTTCCAGTTATTATTGAAATTTTGTCGATAGAATCTTTCCAGTACTCAAGAAGAATTCTATTACGATTTGGTAGGTACATCCCATAATTTCTTTTGCATACTATTTATAAGATGCATGACTAGCAATGTAATTTTGAAAAAAAATGCAGCATGTAAATCTTCCTAATCGCCCATCTACTTAAGCAAGCAATCAAATGTGATACGGAAATATTACTACAATTGTATGTAATCACCGCTTATTGTAGTAAACGTGATGAATTTTTAAATATTCATCAAATTAACCACTATTTATATACAAATAAAATTCTCTGGATCTTATTTCTTCGACCGTTGTGCATTCAATGATGCGTCTTAAAACGTATGGGTTATTTATTCCTCTAATTTAGTCGTTACCAAACTTTTCCTGTGGTAGAACATCTTGAGACATTAAACATTTTTGACGGAACACTTCGCAGCCTCAGAATTTTTCTAATAGAACACTTAACTATTATTATCCATCTAAATGTATTGCAATATGCAGATTTCCTAAATGTTGCGGAACACGCATTTAGTTTGGCGGATCACCGGTGGTCCGTGGGATACAGTTTGCGAACCTCTGCTGTAATTAATCATGGATCTGCCGACGAAGAATGCTCTGGATCATGAGTTATCAGCAGTTGTCAGTAAGTACCTCCACATGTGGACTTGCGCTAATTCCTATTGTTCGCTTCCTATTGTGACAACGGTGAGATTGGCTTCTGAAGTTCTACCGTCGCAATTAGCAAGGACCCAACTATTGCTGTAGACAAAACTTGTTCCGCGACATTATTCGTTTTATCTTCGATGACATCGAAAAGTTATTGCTTCACCTATAAGTGTCTTTGCGCATAAAGATTCGACATACGGACGTTTACACACAGTAACTGGTAGAAATATTCGGCCACTAAGGTATATCGAAACTCAGGGCTGTATATCTCGGTTACTTTAAAAGGCTTTGTGTCCCACGTTTTTTCTCGATGAAGAATTTCGGCAATGCTTTGAAATTTTACCAATATAGCTATCGCAAACACAAGGCACGCGTTGCGCAAGAATTTGTATTATATTTCTGTACTAAACTTGTGTATCCTCCCCCACCATGCGAAAACCTTAATCCAGTTAAAATATTGATCAGACAAACTGTTCGAAACATTTGTAAACGACTAATGAATAAAAAAAAAGCAATTAAGGCAATGTCTTCAAGAAGAATGGACACGTGTAATTCTCAAGTATTTATAAAAAAAATAATATATAATATGACAAGAATATTAAGGCATGTTATATAATAAAATTATGATGCCACCAAGTATTAAATACATGTTTCAATTCAATTCGAAAAAGATATTTTCAGAAGTGACCGAATATTTGTGTGTCACTGTATGCCCCCATATGAACGACGCTGTTCGTTAGTCGCGTCGCGGTTCTCAACTCGCTCCTGATCGAATTCCGCGAAAAGCACAGAGATCGGACTATGCATGATCTTGAATAATGATATGAATAACATTTACTTCCCTCGGCAATACGTCTCACACGCGTTAGTAAACGTATTTATTTTATGAGAACTTATCAAGGTGAGATGAGTCTTCTTTGGTCCTATCAAGTATCAGTGTGTGTATATATGCATGTATCTAAGTTTGTGTATGCGAATGTATATATGTACTCATGTGAACATATGATCCGTCCAACTACATATCGCGATAACATGCTAGTGGTGAATTACGTCATGAACTGGGCAGGTATTATCGCGGCTGTATCGTCGTTCAACGTACATCTCGCAATACAAGAAAATACGAGAAGATGCGTTCTTTTGTCCCCGATTCACGATATCACGAATTGGGCGGGGTGGAGGAAAGCAACATCGAGTTTCAAAACGTTTCGAGTAAAAGACGTAGCATGCGCATGTGTAAACGAACATCCGTAAAACACCAATCGCAATACGATTCATAGCGATCGCTTTTAATTTCTGTTTGAGTCTAGAAATTGTGACTTTGATGACTGTCGTTAACACAATGTTTTTGTACCTCTAATGATAGTGTGCCTATAATCATAGAGAGCGTGCATACTACAGTGCAGCCTAAAAATTTGGTTATTTATGATACGATTAATTTTTCTCCAAGTTTTAATATTACACCCTTTTTTTTGAAAATTATAATTTTGTAGTGTGGATTTGACTCGGAAGGATGGTTAATGACAGAAGGTTTGGTTCTGTGGGATAATGTCAAGGATTTATACATTTTGAAGGGGTAAAGGTATGATAACCGGGCTTCCGCGCGGATTTGCATGAAACTTTGTGTAATGGTAGATTTTTGCATAAAAATAAGATCTGTAAAAGCAAAAGTTGCCGCTCGCGTCTAATTAAAAAGTTATTAAACGTTAAAGTTTATTATAAAACCTGCCTTACCGGCAGCGCGAACGCTATCTGCGCATGCGCACGGCGAAGTTTGCGGCTAATTCGCGTGTATTTGAAATGAAGTAATATTGAATTGGCGAACGCTAGGTGTGGGCAAGGCTTCCCTTTCATAATATTTAAGGGTTTTCAATCAAAAAATGGTTTGAGAGTTGGTTTAGGTCTAGATTTTTTTCAGCCTAATCTCAATTTTCATTTTATTTCTATGGCTAGGTGTGGGCAAGGCTTCCCTTTCATAATGTTTTTGCGGGCTGGGTGTAGGCTAGGCTCCCTTTCATAATGTTTTTGCGGGCTGGGTGTAGGCTAGGCTCTCCGTTCATAATGTTTAAGAGTTTTCAACCAAACAATGGTTTGAGAGTAGGTTCGGGTTATATTTTAATAGCAAAAGTGCAGCAACATTATTTCTATCGACAAAAGCACTACAAAAGGGAAGCCTAGCCCACACCTAGCCATGGAAATAAAACGAAAAGTAAGATTTGGCTGAAAGAAATATAGACCTAAACCAACTCTTAAACCATTTTTTTATTGAAAACCCTTAAACATTATGAAAGGGAAGCCTTGCCCACACCTAGCCATAGAAATAAAACGAAAAGTGAGATTTGGCTGAAAGAAATCTAGACCTAAACCAACTCTCAAACCCCTGTTTGATTGAAAACCCTTAAATATTATGAAAGGGAAGCCTAGCCTACACCTAGCCTTCGCCAAAACAATATTGCAAACTTCACCGTGCGCATGCGCAGATAGCGTTCGCGCTGCCGGTAAGGCAGGTTTTATAATAAACTTTAACGTTTAATAATTTTTTAATTAGAACGCGAGCGGCAACTTTTACAGATCTTGTTTTAATGCAAAAATTGATGTTCCTGCAAAGTTTTATGCAAATCCGTGCGGAAGCCCAGTTATCGTACCTTTACCTTTTGAAGGTTTTACCGGAATTTGGTTCGATTGTAGGTAATGCAGGAATTTGCTCGACTGGCAATGTTCGATTTCTTTTATAACTGAGCCCGCTGGTCTCAAACTTTCGATGGTATAGTGTTCGACTTTAGATTATTGAATTCTACTATTTGTCTAGATTCGGAGCATATCTTCGGATTTCCCCCCTCTGTACGCTATTCTCTAGGAAGTGGTCGGCGGTGAGTTCTGCCGTTCTGTCCTTCGGCAGGCGACCTAAAGTCTTGGTCCGCAAGTGACTCTACTGGGCAGTTTTCCGGTACTCTTACCTCGTGGGGCCGGCCGGTGGCGAGTCCTACTGTCCTCTCCTCCACAGGGTGACCCGGGAATCAAGGAATCATTTCTTGCCTGCGGCTATTCTTCTGCGATATTTGGAAATATAGTTGAGTGTCTTTATCACCCTTCTCACGCCTACAGAAATATTCCTCCTTGCCGTGAATCTACCCTCAGCCTACCTCTGTACTGACAATCAGCAGACTTCTCGTTCATGTGCGGCGCGCGTGTCACACACACCCGTTTTCAGGGATTCACACGTACGTGCCTGATACGGATATATTTGAAGATGCAGAAAAGGTAAAGTCAGTAAGGCTTGTGCTTTGTACGTTGGATAAATTCAGTGCGTTTTACATTGATAGCATATAATCTCATGGTTGTATATATTATACTTTATACCACACTAGGATATCCATTAATAATTACATAGGGAGTAAAGCCTTTGCAAATGGAAAAAGTGAAATCCCAATTGGTTACATTCCTTCATGTCGCCGTAGTGAAACGTTTCTGAGACGCAAATATTTGGTTCGAATATACAGTCGGTCACGAAATCATTCGGACACAACTGTGGATTCGACTATTATACTCTGTATTTAACATAAACATACAATAACAAAAATTAAATATATAACATATATTATAATAGAGTATGTAGTTACTGGAAAGATATGAAACATTTATTTATAGTACCTGTGTCGGTAAATGATACGGGAAAAACAAAAAGGCCGCTCATTTTCACCTCACGAAAACATTCGGACACTTACGGAGTACGCACACATAATAAAGAAAATTCTAGTTACAATTAAGTCGGTGAGACAATGTTCATAAACGCAGTAACTGGCTTTGTACTAAGGAATAGTAGAGTCTCAATACCTGTTATTTTCAGTTCAACCTTCTTCGCAATGAGTCGCAAAAGTAAAAACACGTCTTTCAATATGCGGCAGTTAGAAATATTTCATTACGAAAAAGGAAATTCCTACAGAAAAATTTTAAATATGTTAAATATTAGTAAAAGTACAGTGTGCGACATTGTCCAAAAGTATAAAAATGAAAATGGAATTGAATCTGTCCATCCAACTGGACGAAAACCAATCCTAAGTATTCGCGACAATCGGTCCGTTATTCGAAAAGTTAAAGAAAATCCAAATATAAGTGCACCACAAATAGCAGCCATGCTCAACAAAGAACTGGGAATCTCCGTGTATGCCGAAAATGTGAGAAGAGTGCTACGATCAGAGACCTATAATGGGGGAATAGCCCGAAAGAAACCGTATATTAACGCAACAAATAGGAGGAAGAGATTGCAGTTTGCTCAGGAGTACATTTTAAAAGACAGTGAATGGTGGAGTGACGTAATTTTTGCGGACGAATCAAAATTTAACATTTACGGATGCGATGCAAGGGTCAGAGTGTGGCGAAAATCAAAAGAAGAGTTGAATCCGAAGCACTTGCAGCCGACACTAAAACACGGTGGCGGCTCTGTGGTCGTTTGGGGCTGTATTTCGGCCTATGGAGTAGGACAATTAGTTTTTATTAACGATATTTTGGGCAAAAACAGGTATTTAGACATTTTAAAAAGTAATTTAGTGACAAGTGCAACAAATATGGGACTCCAAGGTGGATTAAAATTCTACCAAGATAATGACCCGAAACACAAATCGCGAATTGTGCAGGAATATTTGTTATATAAGTGCAGAAATGTGTTGCAACCACCGCCTCAGTCATCAGATTTGAACCCCATAGAGAATGTATGGGATGAATTTGCCCGCCGAATTCGGGCAACCCCCATAAACTCTGCAGAAGCGTTAAAACGACGTTTACAAGGGGAATGGCAATGCATTGGGCAAGACTATTTAAAAAAAAATGATCCTAAACATGCCGACACGATTACGACACGTGATAAAACAAAAAGGTTATCCCACAAAATATACACATAAACACCATTGTTAAAGACAGTTATAAACTTAAATTTCCCAGTGTCCGAATGTTTTCGTGAGGTAAAAATGAGCGATCTTTTTATTTTTCCCCTATTATTTACCGACACAGGTACTACAAATAAATGTTTCGTATATTTCCAGTAACAACATACTCTATTGTAATATATGTTATGTATTTAATTTTTGTTGTTGTATGATTATGTTCAATACAGAGTAGAATAGTCGAATCCACAGTGGTGTCCGAATGATTTCATGACCGACTGTATATCGGTAACGTGAGAGTACGCACTTGTGCGAAAGTGAAACCTCTTCATCTGTACAAAGTGTATTCACAAAAATTCGGTCCTTCATAACATTTTCAACGGAAGTGACCTTCACACAAATAAAAATTTTATTTCAGAAAACGAACTATCGAAATTATGTGGTTACTATAAGGTTGCTTCAGCCCATACAGTTTTCACCTTCCGGTGCACGATTCTTTAATTTACACAATTCAAAGTTTCAGTTAATAGAAGGTCAGATACTATGTCAAAATTTGTCGTATAAATGTAAGATCCTGTACATACCTTGTCTTCGCAGGTCTTGTGGCAAATGTACTTGCATACTGAAACAAGATGTGACGTTAGTATGAATTTAATCTTACATATGTTAGATAACATGACCAACGTTGCAAAAATTTCGATAGTATTTGTATGTTAAAGTTGCTGTTTGCAGTATATGTTTAAATCAATGTTTAATTGATAAACACTATCATCCATATTTATGAGTAACGCGAATTTAAATCTGATTAAAACTGACCGCGCTGATGATACAAATTGCTTCACGTATCCGATCAAATCGCGTTGTTTCCACATCAGATATTCTTTTCTACAAGACTTGTGGTAAAGATAAAGAATGGCGGCCTCCTCAAGCGATTTGCATGAAACTTCGTGTAATGGTAAATGTTTGCATAAAAATAAGATCTGTAAAAGCCAAAAAGCCCGCTCGGGTCTAATTAAAAAGTTATTAACCGTTAAAGTTTAGTTATAATAACTGCCTTACCGACAGCGCGAACGACATCTGCGCATGCGCACGGACAAATTTGCAGGTAAAGTGCGCGTATTTGAAATTAAATAATATTCAATTGGCGAAGGCTAGGAATAGAAATAATGTCATAGAAATAATGTTGTTGCACTTTTGGCAATTAAAATATAACCCAAACCTCCACTCAAACCATTGTTTAATTGAAAACTCTTAAACATTATGAAAGGGAAGCCTTGCCCACACCTAGCCTTCGCTAATTCAATATTATTTCATATCAAATACGCGCATTTTAGCTGCAAAAATGTCTGTGCGCACGCGCAGACATCAGTGCGCATGCGCAGATACCGTTCGCGCTGCCGGTAAGGCAGGATTTATAACTAATTTTTAACGCTTAATAACTTTTTAATTAGGCGCGACCGGCAATTTTTGCTTTTACAGATCTTATTTTTATGCAAAAATGTACCGTTACACAAAATTTCATGCAAATCGGTGAGGACCCGGTCTTTCTTTACCTTTACCAACTTTTTAATTAGACGCGAGCGGGTTTTTTGGCTTTTAGAGATCTTATTTTTATGCAAAAATTTATCATTACACGAAGTTTCATGCAAATCGCCGAAGGAGGCCGCCATTCTTTACCTTTACCCTCACCTCTGCAGCACGAGGCTAGTTTGATCACCGCCTGATGGCACCAATGACACGGCTTCGGTTTCCGCAACTGTTTCGTCCGGAAAACGTGGCACTGTGGTTCGAATTCACTCTAAAACAGAAATGTTAAAACGGTACCCTTAATTAGTCCAATAAAGATCACAATAGTCAATAAATGCAAAGAAAAGAAAAATAATGGTTGCGATTCACGGCAACTGTTCGACAGACTAAAAGAGTAGATGCTTTCATGCCTTTTTTTAATTTTTCTTCTTTTATTTAGTTGTATAATTTTTTCACGCATTTTTGTGTTTGATTAAGTACGTGGTCAATTAGCAATTAAGAGCCACCCTGGGCATGATGACTCTGTTGATGATCTAAACATTTTAGCGAATATATAAGTGTAACAAACGCGAGGCCAACGGCGCGGCGTGTCAATGGGCCGACTGGGAGGACTAAGGCCGATGACGTGCCAAACACTAGACGCGCACGCGCGATGAGGCGCGATTGGGGACTCTTTTGGGGTAACGATGCCAAGGATGACAGAAGACGCGTGGCGTGCGGGGATGTATATAGTTGCGAGCATTTGAATAAAGATTATGCAAGCTTAGGTAGCACTTTATGACGGCGTAGAAGTCTTTAGAAAAAACCTTATACATTCTAAACAGGTACGAAGCGATAACATATATAAACTGAGCCTAAGGAAGAAATCACAAACTTACCCACTATAATAGCAGATACAGTGTTGTTCTATAATTGTGTAAGGGATTGGGAGAGGTTTGATGGGTATTAAACCCTCCCAATTGATGGGGGGAAGTGTCTAAGGGTCCAACAAATAAAAAGTCTAAGATACTAAACACTTTATTTTTCACTACACTCTTGTCGGGACAAACCGCTGTGCTCAGTTTTTTCATTTCGCGCACAAAACCGTCGAGCTTAAAAACGATCGGTCGTGATCGTCTAAAATCATTGTCGTTTACGTCCTCTCTGGCGCACACAGCGCAGTTCAAACTTCCACTGTAGCACTTTCAGTCTTACAGTTGGCTTTACGTACAAATAAGTCGCTAGATAATTTTCTTTGCGACGAGAAATTATACAATCTCATAGTTTCCTTGCAACAAATCTAAGAACCAAAGACTTATGAGACTATTATATACATAGGTCTTGGCAAACAGTGTGTGAAGTGTAGCGTAAGTATGTCGGTATAGTCATAAAAATGAAGCTATAAAATTCGATAATTGCTCAATCATGTGCATAATTTCAATAAATGTTTGTGGACAGTGGTTCATAAAATGTTCAAACACAGGTTTCTTTATTCACAAGTAATACGGGCAAAATGTATAATGGGAAAGATGAAGTTTGTAGAGTTGTTCTTGTTAGATTACAGGCACGCAATTTCCAATCGTTTCCTGATAAATGGATATCTCGTGTTTTCAGCTACGTCAATCGAGAGTCTGTTCAACGTGATGGGAAAAAGAATTTTGCACTGAATGCTCAGCTACGGTACTTTCTGGTTCTTCTAACGTGTATTTTATACATTTAATCAATCGCGTTGCTCCTTGACCGGTGCTAGAATGAAAGCTAATTATTCGACAAAGATTCTTGGCTCACATTGTTAAAAACACAACGAACATCGTACCTAAATCATATGCGCGAGGCTTATTGGACTTTTATTGTCGTTAATGTGTACCCCGCTTTTCCAATATGCCTATCTCATCCAATATGTTGGATGCTATTTCCAATTGTAAGAATTAAATGAATAAGCCAAACGCATCTACGATTACGAGTGTTACGTCACTAGACGTCACCCTTTTGTTAATAACTATAGCCGAACCTGTGTCTCCACCCGGACGCGTGGGAAACCTTCTCCAGAGCCTTCTGTTCCCGGAACTCTCAGGACTCTTAGAATCGAAACGAAGCGCGAGCACGCAATCAGATGTTTGACGAATGGCGATGACAAACAGGCGTGCGGGTTGTTTAGTCTCTAATCACCCGAAAGGCGCGAGGTGACAATCCGCCTAGCGATGGATCGGTTCCGAGAAATGAAGCGAGAAACTCTGATCGACCAATTAACGCCCAGGACCCGCTCACGGGAACCCCGGAGAAGCGCTCCGCGAGGCCTCTGGGTTCGGGGGATGCGGAGCGACGTTTTTCTGCGCTCGCTCGATTTCGGACACTTTGACTTTAACCATCGTCCTGAGTACTTTTCTCGAATCATTACCCTTCGTCTTGGACTTTTCATATATCTCTTACATACTTGTAAATTCGCCTTTACATCCAGTTAGTCGAGAATAAACCACTTACATATTCAATGTTATTGCTTTTTACCTTCCTCCGAGTCACCTTGTTCTGATTAAACTTCCGGGAGTGAACTCGCAACCAACTGACTTCTTAATGAGCAGCCGTTCGCCGACCGTTAACGTTAGACTACCTCTGCCCTAGGAAATGGTAAGTATTCAATTTCTGATTTTCCTCGCACGCTAAATCACTCGGTGGGAATACTTCCTCCTCCTTTTCCCCTCTCCCCATTACTTGAACCCAAGTTCCTCCCCTGCCTCACTCAGGCTACCTACGTCTGATCCCTGTAAAGTCGCGGATTCGCGATTGACTAAAACAGACGTCCTTACGACACCCGATCGAGGTCGGATTCGTATACATTGTTGCCGTGGTGTGCCATCCTTACCTAAATTGGCAAAAAGGGGCCATTCCGCTCCCAATTCAGGCCGCGACGTAACGCGAGTATGTACTTGTAACGCATCCGGCTAGTTTCGAAAGACCCCACGTGGTCCATATGTATCGTATGGAACGGGACTGGCACCTTTTCGATCGGGTGCAATTTACACATCTTCTTCCTAGCAGTGTGCTTGTAGTACGCGCAGCTCAACCATGCTCTAACGTACTTCGTCACGAAGCGTCTTATGTTCAGGAACCAATAATTCCGCTGAATCTGCTCGATTGTCTTTTCTGCGCCCAGATGCCCTGCATCATCATGACACAGCTTGCATATTTGCAGTTGAGCCATTTCCCATGCCTTCTTTCCGTCTGGACAATCTCGGCACAGCTTGTCATCCTTCAGCACATACTTCTCGAAATTGTGTTTTGTCTCTGGAGTTCGCACTTTATTTGCTACAATTTTCCAAATGCGCGCTAATTGCACGGCAACGATCCAGTCCGCCTCTGTGACGTCTATGTATGCCATTTCAATGGCCGGTTGTGGGTTACGGCTCAATGCATTCGCGTGAGCCATTCTAGCGCGCGGCCGGTACACAATGTCGATGGTGTACTCCTGTACTTCCAGCCACCACCGGCCTATGCGGGTAGCAGATCCCTCTTGGAGAAGGTCGTGCGCAATGCATTGCAGTCCGTAATAACTGTGAATATCGAATGGACGGGACGTGTCGTAAGGGCCTACTTGATCGTCTTGAATGCCCGGTCGTGCGATTCCCTCTATTCCCATACTTGATCCTTGCGCGTCAGCCGGGTGAGAGGTTCTGCGACAGTCGCAAAGCCCTTCTCGAATTTGCGAAAGTAGCTAGCAAACCCTAGGAATTGCTGGACTTGTTTCACTGACCGTGGCGGTTCTATCAACACCGTCTCTATTTTTGCCCTGCTAGGTTTAACGCCTTCCTCGCTGATCTCTCGACTGAAATAATCGATGCGTTCCTTAATAAAAGAGCATTTCTCTAATTTGAGAGTGAGTCCGTGCCTACGGAAGGCCTCTAGTACCGCACATAACCTCTGCATTCCCTCTTCGATGGTTTTCGATGAGATTATTACGTCGTCCAGGTAGGGGAAAGCGACGGTACCCTTCAGTGGTCCGAGCACTTTATCCATCAAGCGCTGAAACACTGCAGGGGCATTGGTGAGACTAAACGGCATTCGGAGGAACTTACAATGTCCCTCCGGCGCACAGTGGGGTATTTGACCGTTCTAGCTGGCCAAAAGTCGATTTTGCAAATTTTACCTGGGGTCATAAAAATTATATAATGGGGTACTTAAATAGTGGGGGAATATGTATGTGTAATCTATTTTTTTTTTCGTACGATTCGTCTGAAAACTTAGTCTGAAGTTGACGGTTGCTACTAGTAAACGTACCTCTTTCGGACACTCTCTGAATGTTCACGAGTTTGCTTGTGTTTTGTGTGTTAACCAAGAACCAGTGGGAAGTGCGGTGCTATGGCGTCTTTAGAGGAAGGTATGTACTTAATTTTAGAAAAAGTTTCAACTGTTTATTAAGTACCTATCAAAAGTGGATGGCAGCATCCAGAAAGAAGCAAGCTTTTGAGAAAAAAAATGCCAAATGGTTAGAGGGTATTATCGAAATACCCGCTGTGACGACTCGATCAGGACGGCCTGAGAAGTCTTTCAGTGACTCGAGTGAACGCAGCAAAAGAAGGAAAACGGAAGGTGTCCGAAAAACAAAATCGAGTGAAATGTTAACTTTTGCCACAGGGATGAAATTGCGGAAAATTGGTAAACGAAATGTTTCAGCGGTTTTGAAAAAAGTTATATAGACACCGCGTCGGGCAACAAAATATAGGAATGCGTACATTCGTAGCCTACGAAAAACTGAAGAACAATTGCCACCTTTACAAGCCCGTTCTATATTTGTCGAAGCAAAACAATGATATTCAAGTAAACCATCATATATTATATCGAATACGTGTATTGCGTCCTGTACGGAACCGTTATAAAGGAAATTTACGCGTGTGGGAGTATACGAACAGATCATAGATATTTATTACCTTTCAAAAGGTGCATTTCTTGTTTAGCTTATGCAATTTTAAACTGACTGAAATACTTCGGTGGATGGTCAGAGGGATTATGGGGATATTATTGTCTTCAAATCGCTTATTACTTTATGGTGCATTTAACGCTGCGGCGCGCATAATTGTACCTATAAACGGTCCGCGGGTTTTCTCAACATGGGTGTTTCAATACATCACCGGTTTTGCCTAGCCAGTGAAATTTTATTGGGCAACAAAGAAAGGAATTCTTTTCCATATTGGTCACTGCCATTGTTTTAAATATAACTGTAATTTTTTACTGTTAATAAAAACAAAAATTTATTTAAAAATTTGAAAAAAATTGTTTTTTTTATTGCAAAACTACTTTAAAAATTTAATAACTTCATTGTTACGGCCTGGGATACGTGGTGGGTTTTTCTTGGGGTATGAAGCTCCTTGTAACTTGTGATAGTTTTCTTTCACAATAATTTATTAATTATTTGATAAATGGTTTGATCGGAGCTGATGACTGAGATGAAGAATGCTCAAAGTTGACGGTCAAAAATGGAATGCTGAATGTTGGATATAGAATCTTGAATGTTGAGTATTGAATGCTCGCTGGCGGTTACAGTCGGTCCTTAAATATGCTTAGAACTAGGTATACAAATGTATGTGTGTGTGGGTGAGTGGGTATGGAGAGGGGGTAGCGTCCTCAAGGGCCCAGTCGCAGGCCTGCGGAATACAGTAATAAAAAGGGTCTTAGGTATGGGGCTGCAGGTATGTGTCTGTACGGTAATTGTTGTAGTTAGTATAAATCTATATGTTACTTAATTAATGTTAATTGCTAGAATTATACATATGCTATCTTAATTCTATAGGGTGTGGGGTGTGGGCCGTAACATTCATACTCTAGCAAACTATGTCAATTGAATTTGTGTAAAGTTGAAAAATAATTTTGGCCAGCTAGAACGGTCAAATATCCCACTGTGCGGCGTTACGACGCCTGTCTTCGCGATGGAATCTTCGGCGACGGATACCTGATAATATCCTGACGCAAGATCTAACCCCATGAAGTAGCGGTGGCCTCCCAATTGATTAATCTGATCATCAATCAGCGGCAAAGGATACTTATCTTTAACCGTGATCGCATTTAGTTTCCGAAAGTCGATACACATACGATAGTCGGTCGTTTTCTTTGTTACTAGAGTAACTGGGCTCGCGTACGGCGACTCGGACTCACGTATTATGCCATTCTCTAGTAGTTCCCGCACTTTATCGTGTATAATCCGCCTTTCTATCTCAGCCAAACGATATGGACGATACACGACGGGTTCGTGCGTTATGCATTTTATTTTGATTGCGGCGGATCTGGTCTTTTCCAAGTCACACATCGACGTCGATACGCAGTCGTGGAATTCTTTAATTAATTCCACACATGCCTGCCGGGTCGCGTAGCTTGTCTTCCCCACGTTTAATTATTCATGCGTCGCAGGTTCGCAAACACCCATCTCTACGCCGTCCGAAATCCTCAGTATTCCGTCCGCCGCGATGTTCTTAAAAATTACTCGGTGACCGCATTTCACCATTACAATATGTTCCTGTTGTAGAAAATCCCTACCCACCACGGCGTGGTACGGTACGTAGTCGTCCGGAACCACATACGAACGTACATCAGCCGTTACGTTCTGGATCCGTATGGTCGCCGACGCGATCCTACCCGCGACGACGTATCGCCCGCGAAACGTCGGAACACTATATTCGCGGCGTCCTCGATGTTGACCCTTAGACTCTGCGCCACCGACGACTGTAGCACCGTGCACGCGCTCTCCGTGTCGATCAAACTCTCGAATTTTCGACCGTTTACTTTGAGCGCCATTTTATACATATGTATTTAAATCTTTTACGGAGTAGTCGATGCATATTACCTCCTTCACCAATCTACTCGCCAATCACCATATCCTTGTAAGTAGTGGTCCTTTATGGTAATATTGAGTCGCCGTAACCTGTTAAGTTTCTCAAAACAATAGTCACCCAGCTCCTCCTCCACTAACATTCCGAACCACTCTAAACGCCAATTTTCGGGCCCTTCGCCGCCCCCTTTTTCAGGCGATGTTCGCGACCGAGAATGCGACCGGGATTGCGACCGCGTTGCAGGCCTCGATGCCGCCACAATGCTCTCGATCATTCGCTCGAGATGATCGAGATGGGTTTCGTCGGCGTGATTAAACACCCGCGCGACAGAGGAGCAGTCTCGCTCGGCATCATCAATTTCTTCCGCTCGTCTCACGTGGTTCATCACCATGTGTTAACACGTTCATCGCCCAGCGTGAATCGGTAGAGTTTCTCCGGGGGCCCAAATTTCAGGCTCGGAGTGTAAGCGGTGCGATAAGCCGCAAGAGCGATACGATGCAATATAGCTGTCGGTCGCATAACGTCGTCGTCGTTGAATCTTCGATTTATTACAGAGTACATGTTCATGTTTATTTATATTTATTTTCTTGTATTCTATTTCAAATTTATTTGTCATATTTCAAGTTTTTAATATTTCCAATTTGTTTCTTTATATTAATTTTGTTTCATTGCATTCTATATATCTTTATACATTTGTTATTTATTTCATGCTTTCTCAAATTATTTTGTTGTATTATACTTCATATTTGTTTTCATATTTCAAGTTTTTAATATTTCCAATTTGTTTATTTTGTATATGTCTAGTCGTCATTATTGTGATACAAATGAAATTATTGTAAACTACCTACAAAATCCTGTTTCAATTGAACGAAGGAGAGTGTCATCCGGGAAACATAGCTACAGGGGCCGTCATCCAAGTACGGGTGACGGGGCCCCCGGGGAAATATAATATCACTATCACCCAAGTACGGGTGACGTGGCGACGAACGTGTTAAACCATCCACACCAATGTAAGTCGCCGGAGTTCCTAGAGACCTTACTATTGAGGATGTAAGGTTTGGTCTGATAGAACGCCGCAGCAATTAGTAGGCAGGTGTAGTTATTACACACTTCATTACTGTCGCTTTGTACAAGTCCTAAATATGTACACTCGCGATATATACAGTTATTGTGCCTGCGGATAGGCTACCGATCGTCTAGCGGGAATACACTGGTTACGTACGCGTGCTCTGCTGACGTAAGACTGACTGACCGCCGCGGCCAATCACGGCCGCGTATTAACTTGTCGGTTTTTCGGGAACGTTCGGCTTCTCGAACGTACCAGTTTGGTCGCTTCGAGATAGCTCGCGTATCGTGCGGCGAACGTTCTGGGAGCGTCCGGAGTCGACGCTTACAGGTCGGCTACACTATCATTTATTGCCTAAAACAGAAATACGACCTATCGATGGTAATCCCAGTCGGTGGCATCGTTTTCGGGATACGTTCAAATCATTAGTGTACAAAAATCTGGAATTACTATAGTGCAAAAGTTTCATTTGTTTAAAGGTTACCTGCAACGAGACATCGCCAGTGTCCCGACCGCGTCGAAGGAAAATTATATTGTTACATGGGAACTATTCCAAAAACGTTGCGATAGGCTGCGCCAGATCATCCACGCGCACTTCAAACATTCTTCGAATTCCCGGGAATAATATGTGAATCACCACAATTAGTAAAGGCATTAGCAGATGAAGCAGAAACCCGGCTAAATGCACTTAAATTGTTGAAGGAACCGGTCATACATATATAATATACTAATACTATACATTATAACAAGATCACGAGGGAGGGAATATGGTTGAAGATAATGGATGGGGTAGACTCATCATGGTCAGCAGGGCATTCGAGCTGGGCCGACACATCCCAGTCTCGACGAAGAGGCGAGGGCCGTATTCGTGTTGAATTCGAGAGACTTTGTACCGAAGCGGTCCCAAGCCCTGGGCGAACGCCGTGCGACGCCCAGAAGCAACCTCTCCGGCGGAGTAACGTCTGGGTTTTAGTCAGTAGGAATCTGACATACCCTGCCCTCCTCCCCAACGGAGGGCAGAAGTCTTCCGAAGATTTCCTTGACAATAAAAAAAAGGGGGGGGGGGGGTAGACTCGGACCATGAGGCGGTGACGGTAGCGATAGATGGCAAAAGAGTGGAAAGGGGGTGTGGGAGGGAAGGAAAAAGGGGAGGAGGGGAGATGGAGGGCAGGGGGAGGGGGAGAATTTGTGGAAGGCGTCGGAAAAGGGGGGGGGGCAGGGTTAAGAGGGTGTTGAGGAAGATGAATGCGTGTAGAGAGGAAAAAGTGAACAGGGGGTGGTGGGATGGGGAGTGTAGGGAGGTAAAGAGGAGGTTGCGAAGAGAGATGTGGAAATGGAAATGGGAAGGGGGGAAGAGGAGGGTGCAGGAAATGTAGAAATGAATACAAGGAGTTATGTGAGGAGAAGGAAAGAGGGTAGAGGGAAAGATCGGAAAGACTGGTGAAGAAGGTGAAGACGGAGGGGCAGGCGTGGAAAGTGATTAATAAAGGAAGGAGGAGAAGGATGGGAGTGGATGACGGGATTGAACTGAGGGAGTGGAGGGGGGATTTCAAGGGATTGCTAGGGGTAGTGGAATGGTGAGTAAGGCTTGGGAGGGGAGGGGTGGGACGGGGAAAGACGGGGAAGAGGATGTAAGTGTGGAGGAACTTAACAGCGTAATAAAGGGGTTAAAGGACGGGAAGGCACCCGGAGGGAACGGGATAAGGAACGAAGTCTGGAAGTATGGGGGACAGGATGCTAGAGAGTGGCTGAGGTGGATCTGCAACAAGGTGTGAAGAGGGGAGGTGGTCGTAGGTGTGGAGGGAGGGGGTGATTGTCCCGGTCAAAAAGAAGGGACAGGGCAGAGTGGTGAGCGAATATAGGGTGGTGGCACTGACGCAGACAGCTTACAAGATATATGCTGCTGTGCAGGTGGAAAGATTATGGGTGGAAGTAGAGAGCAAGGACCTCCTGCTAGCGAATCACACGGGAAAAGGGTTGGTAACTTTATTCCTGGACCTGTGGGCGACTTTTGACTCGGTGGACAGGGAGGTGCTAGTTAGGTGTTTGAGGGAGAGAAGGGTGAGAGAGGGCCTGGTGGTGAGGTGCAGGGAGCTGGTGAAGGGGACTAGGTGCAGGGTGAATGCAGGGGGAGAGATGAGCAGGGATTTCTGGGCGGCCAGAGGGGTGGGACAGGGGTGCCCCATTAGCCCCTGTCTTTTTACCCTGGTGCTGACGAACATAGACGAGGAGCTGGAGAAGGGGGGCGGTGCCGGGGAGGTGCAGGTTAGCGGTAGGAGAATTAGATGGGGAGGATGGGATGAGGGGGGTAATTGTAAAATTGGAAAGGAATTTTGAGGGAAAGAAATTGACGGTGAATGTGGAAAAGTTGAAAATAATGAGGTGCAGAGAGGGGGGAGAGAGATGGAGGAAGGTGAAGTGGAGGTGGGCGGGGAGGGAAATTGAGAAAGTGGCGAATTTGAGGTATTTGTGTTATGTGTTAAAATGGGATGGGCGGCAAGAGGAGCACTGGTGAACGCATTACACGAAAGGTTTTTGAGATGGGTGTTGCGGGTCGAGAGGTGCACAGCTGGATATATGATAAGGGAAGAACTGCAGAGGGAAATGATGAGGGGGAGGATGACGGTGAGGGCGTGGGGATATGAGAGGAGGGTAGAGAAGGGGGCTGGCAGGGCGCTGGCACAGGCGTGCCTCAGGGAAATAAAGGACAGAATGGGAAGGAATGAAGGGGGAAGAGGACGGGAACGAGAGAGGCGGGAATTTTGGGAAATGGCGGATTGGGGGAGATTATAAGATGGGAGAGGGGGACTTCCGCTTCCAGGGCGAGACAGTGTGGACGTGTGTGGCAGGTGTGCGAGAGAAAGGTGATGGAAAGAGGTGTACGGTGACAAGGAAGAGCGAAAGAGAGAGGTGGGGTAGAGGATAAGGAGAGGGTGCGGTGGAAGCGTGGGCGGAACGGGAGAGAAAGAGGAGAAGAGGTAGGAGGAGTGAGAAGCGAGAAGCAGAAAGCGGGGTTAGGAGGAAGCGTGGAGCCGAGCAAGAGAGGGAACGGAGGAAGCGTGGAGCCGAGCAAGAGAGGGAACGGAGGAAGCGACACCTGGAGGGAAAATAAAAGAGCGGTGAAAGGGTCGGTAAAGAAGAGAGAAGAAGGCAGGTTAAGGATTGAGGGAGATGGGGCGGACGAAAAAGGGAATGGAGGGAAAAGTGGAGGAGTTATGGAGAAGGAAGGACGAGGAATGAGGGAAGTGTGGGAGAGGAGAGGAGGATGAAACAGGGAAAGCAGTGAAAAGGGAGAAGAAGTCACAAGGGGAGAATGAGGGAGTAAGAGGAAGAGATGGACTGGAGAAGGAGGAGGAAGCAGAAGGGGCTGAGGAGATGAAGGAAAAGCATGGAGAAATGGCAGAGGCGATTATGAGGTTTGTGCTGAAGAGGATGCACAGGGAGATGGACAGGGAGATAGAGCAGAGGGACAGGCGGATGGACAGGGAGTTTGAGCAGATGGGGAAAGCTGTTATTGAGATGGTGACGAAGGGGATGAAGGAGATAGTGAAGGAGGTAGGAAGAAAGGAGCGGGAGGTCGAGGAGCTGAAAGGAATACTGGAGGGAGAGAGGAAAGAGAGAGAGAGAGGATGAAGGAGAGGTTAAGGACAATTGAAGGGAGAACGAGGAAGCTGGAGGCAGAGGAGAAGAAAGAAGGAGGGAACATGGAGGAGAGGACAGAGCGAGGCGAAGAGAGAAAAGGGAAGCTGGAGGCTGAGGAAAGGAAAGGAGAAGGGAGGATGGAGAAAACGACAGAGAGAGGAGAAGAAGGAAAGGGGAAGATGGAGACAGAGGAGATGAAAGGAGAAAGGAGGATGGAGAAGAGGACAGAGCGAGGTGAGGAAAGAAAAGGGAAGCTGGAGACAGAAGAGAAGAAAGGAGAAGGAAGAAGGGAGGAGAAGACAGTGCAAGGTGAAGAAAGAAAAGGGAAGCTGGAGAAAGGGGGAAAGAAGGGGGAAAGAAGGGAGAGAGGAGGGTGGAAGAAGAGATGACCGAAAGGTTGAGGAGGATAGAAGTCTGGAAGGAGCAGGAGGAAAGTGAAGGAAGAAGGAGGAATATGATTGTGAAGGGGTTGAGGAGAAGAGCAGAGAGGAGGAGAGAGGGGATACGGAAATCTAGAATCTTTCCGACGTTTCGTTCCGTATCCGGATCCTCCTCATGGATAGAAAAAACATGTCTGTAAATGAATATAAATTTATAGTGAACAATATATAGAAAGAAAACCATGAAGTATATACCACATAGATTAATCCGAAAAATAAATCTAAGGTAACAAGATGCAAAAGGTTGTAATTAAGAAGCTAATACATAAAGAGATTATACTCGCGATCATTAAACTGTGTCGTCTCAATTTTATTGGTTTTAACTATTTTGAAATTAACGCGATGGTTCCAAAGACATAATTAGGTAATTCAATAATTACTGCACAAAGACTGCTTGTAATGAGATTAATTTCTAGGCTCAGTCCCTGACCTTCCTTCGACACATGGTAGTTGTTATGTGTTCCTTCTCCGACTACCCGGCGAGGTATATGCGAACTATTTTGTAGACCCATATCTCACTTACTCATCCCCACCTCATACTAATTGCCAGGAATGAGAGGTCTTATAGGTGTCAGTCTTATGACGTAGTCAATACATATAGCCAATCACCTGTGGTCTGACTGGTGGTATCTATTACTCATGTGAACCTATGTTTTCAAAGAAACTTTTCTCTCCGCTGAATTGTTGTTAATGACAGATCAGAGATATTATCAAATTGGGACAAAATTACGATGTGTTGCCGTGTAGTATAAAGACTAACGGAAAACTGAATAACAAAAACGTGATATCTATAGTGGTCTGTAAAAGTTCTGAAGTAATTGAAAACATTTTTCATAGTATTTGGAAATCAGTAATATTCGGACAGAACAAAAATTGAGTAAGTGAAAGTGAGGTAAAACTGTTTTGATTATATTGGAAAATGAAAAGTATTGAAAATCTGACAAATGTATGACGGCTCTATTTATACCTTCGACTAAGGCGAGATACGGTTCGTTTCCACACTCCGTGGAACACCCCCCGAATCTCCCAAAGGAGGTCACTATCAATTATCATTCCTGTTAATGAGATCGAGTTTTTTTAAACTGTATTAACCTCGGAAAGCCACCATCAAGTGTGGCACTTTACACCGGAAGTTAAACAGAGGTTGACTCCCATCTAGTGGGCAGTCATTCACCGAAAGCCATAAGGCTTATAAAGTGGCAAAGCAAAAATTGAAATTGGTTGTCATTAGAGGTCGACAAACGAGCACATAACCATTTTACCGTATCCGTATAGCCTTTCCACGTACCCTTTATAACTTCTAAACTGTATAGAATTGAAGGACCAACAAGGAAGAAAAGAGAGTTGATACACCATTATGTAAGTATGAAGTTTACGTAGTAGAACTGATTGGAAAAAAAAATTGAACATGACCATTTGCAAGACGCGTTGGATAGAATGAAAACCATAAATTAAATTGAACAATTCCCTTCATAACCCCGTTGTTGTAATCCGGACATCATTGTTCATTCGAACAATGGATGTAATAATCATAGACAATTGGTTTCTCGTACTTCAGATTGACACTAGTACTATGTCTTATGATTTCAATCGTTTCCTGGAATTTTCTTAGCGTCTGGTCAGCCTGTGTATCAAGTATTATGGCATCTTCGAAATCAAAATGATGGTCCTCATCTATAATATGTCGCGTAAGGGCAGTATATTGGTTGGAATTACAAAACTTATTCCGTTGATGTTCTTTGATCCTTGTATTGAAATGCCTGGCCGTTTGCCCAATATAACATGCATTGCAATGTTTGCAAGGGATCTTGTATATTATGTTGGTTTTATGCATGTTATCTATGACATCTTTATTAGGTGGAAATATGTTATGTAGGGTACGTGGGATGCTATATATGATGTGTAAGTTGTATTTGCGAAAAATACGTGCGATACTGTTAGACAAAGTGTTGATAAATGGAAAACTAATGGTGTTACGCCATGTCAGCGGTCCTCTAATACGTCGTATGCTTTCTTTCCTCTGACCAACGCTCCACGGGTGATACCGATCAAAGATTCTTTTTTTAATGCATGTGTTGACAAATGTCAAATGTGTGTTAAATGTTATAAAAATGGGCCAAAAAAAAATCGCAAAACTGCATCGGGAATCGAACCCCGGACCATCAGTTATTACGTTAGTACCATACTAACTGTGCTACGCCGCTTCGATGAAAACCAACGAAATTTTATACAACTTATACACTATGTACATTTTTACACATTGTTTATTTACAAAACAAATGTGTAAGTATCTTTTAGGAGGCAATTTTAACCACCTCTGCAAAATTTCAGCGCGATCGAAAAATTTTTATTTTCGACCTCGATTTTTTCAAAAATGGGGGAGTGTTGTCACTTTTGGCAAAACACGTGTCCAATATTTTCGGCTAAAGAAGGTCTGTGCAAAATTTGAACAAAATCGGTGACCCACAACCCTGGTCCTCCCCTTGTAAGTACACATATTTTATTTAACAGATCATTCGTCTTCATTTATGCTGCAAATGTACAGGTAGAGTACATTGAACACAACAAATCAAAGATTATGATCTTGTCGGAACGAACAACTTTACGCAGGATAACGAGGATTAATCGAACGACTCTTGCTCATGTGTTTATCGTAAGGCCAACGGCTTTTGCAACCGAAACATACGCGTAACGATAAGTTATGATGTTAGGAAAGCGATCAGTGACTCAGCAATAGCTAACAATATGTCATTGTTTGTTCACAGAACGTGTTGCGTCTTTTGGTAAAATGACGAACGTGGACGAGAGGCCCGATGCGCTGGGCGAACATTCTGGAGCAAGCATCGCGAGCGAGTACAAGAAAGAGAATTAAGCAGATTTACAAAGTCAATCTTATCATTATTATTCGTCAGTCGTAATAATCACCGCATCATCCAGCGAATATATTATAGAAACACGGGGTTAACGTGAAGGCGTCGATTCCGATTTGATGCAAGAGAACCGTTAAACACTCGATTGTGACAACGGCCGATATAGCACAAGGCCGGAAGATCGATTAGAGCTATGCAAGGCGCGTAATAATGGTAAGAGGCACCCGATAGAATATTGACCCATCGTGCTGCGATCAGAATGTAAATTTCTGTGTACGGGCACTGGCTTTAAAGTCGACGGCCGCTACTCAGACGCGTTAATGATTTATCGCAAATTAAATAAGTAAACATCTTTGTCAAGGCATGTCCTGGGAAATGCGATTGTTGGACCACAATGTATATATTTTTATTGATGAACAGGGGAACCAATATAACAGGTCTGCCGCAATTGAACGTCAAAAATCATTCCGTTGGAGTGTGACTGTATGACAATCGACGAATAAGAGACGTTCGAAGCGAGGATTCGTCTTTATGCAAAGCTATTTACCGTCACGCATGGCAATGCTTTACGGATTTATATAACTTGTTGATAACCTAGTGCAGCGTCTGCTATTAACTTTTCAACCGAATCGTATATTACACTGAAAAACCACTGTAGCTAACTGGTTTGTCAATCTAGAAGCCGAAGAATCAATATGAAGAAGCTGTTTAGTCGTCAGTTTTACATACGCACAGGTTTAGATTCGGATCCGTTAACCAATTTTTTTTTGTTACATAAAGTATTAATATGTATAATTCTTGGCCGAGGAAAGGAGCTATTTTTTTTACTCGGCGAATTTTGAAATCTATATGGGCCATTTATTTTGAAAGTGCCGTAAGTCCATTTTAAAAAAAAAATCAAGTTAGCTACCTTAATACTTAAATTTTTGCTTAATTTTTTCATTCTGGGGCAAATTGTTACAAATATGATTAAAATCATTAAGACTTTGTAACACAAAAATTTGCTGGTTAATAAAGTGATGAAAAATATTGAATATAATGCATTAACATAATAGATCTATTCCATTATATACCACATACACAAACTGGAAAAGACTAAATAATAATTAATAAATCAATATTACTTTTAATGTAAAAATTACTTAACAAAGAATTAAAGTTGCATATTTCTTTGGTTTTATAGCATAAAAGTGTATATCATTATTTTTGTTTCAAGAGAGACTTACTTTTTCTATGGACTTTTGCTTTCGTAAGAATTGAAAATGTCATTTATTTGATTTTGATAGAGGCGTAAGTCCATTCATAACCACCAAAAACATTATTCTCCTCTGTTGTCTGTTACCCATATTTTTTAATTCAATTCAACGCAAAATCTTTAATATTGTAGAATCAGGACAAAAAGATTCACGCTCTCCGGTGCGGGAATTGGAAGCGCAAACTTTGGATCCTCACGCCGGCACCATACACACTAGGCCACCGGGCGCTCTCTAGATGTTCGTCTTCGTTCGTCAAAAAAATCGAAGGGGACATGTTTCGAGATAAAAAACATTTTTCGTTGTAACGGAACATACGATTTGTTAAAATAGATATTTTCGAATAAAGAAAAAAAATAGAACGAAGAGTTTCCCCACGATGAGTAATTTTTTTTAGTTCTTACATGCATCAAAGCTTCTTTGAGAATTTTTTCAAAAAAATCGAAGGGGACATGTTTTGAGATAAAAAACATTTTCCGTTGTAACAGAATATACGATGTGACAGAATAGAAATTTTCGAATAAAGAAAAAAAAATAGAAGGAAACGTTACCCCACGATCGGACAAATTTTACAAGTTCTTATATCTATCCAAGTATTTTCGAGAATTTTTTCAAAAAAATCGGACGGGGCATACATCTCGAAAGAAACATTTTTCATTGAAACGGAACATACGATTTGATAGAATGGATATTTTCGAATAAAGAAAAAAAATAGAACGAAGAGTTTCCCCACGATGGGAAATTTTTTTTAGTTCTTACATGCATCAAAGTTTATTTGAGAATTTTTTCAAAAAAATCGAAGGGGACATGTTTTGAAATATAAAATATTTTGTGATTTAAATTCAAATTAAACAATAAAAAAAATTATTTCGATAAAAATTATATTTTTTTCTTAAAAGAGCATTCAAAAACACAAATTTTGAAAAAAAGAACGATCAAATTGGTCCATTTTTCGCAAAGTTATGAACATTCGAAAAAAATGAGCCCGAATTTTAAGAAAATTCATATTTTCGAAACGGATGGTCAATAAAATCTGAAAAAATTCATGAACGCGTATTTCATCAGTCTTAAAAACATAAAAAATTTAAAAAAAAATCGAAGCGAAATATATATGAGGCATTCCATGCCAAATCGGACACTTTCCGACCTCACCCCCTTCGATTTTTTTTTTAATTTTATATGTTTTTAAGGTTGATCAAAAACGCGTTCATGAATTTTTTCAGATTTTTTTGAGTGTCCGTTTTGGAAATAGGAATTTTCTTAAAATTTGGGCTCTTTTTTTTCAAATGCTCATAACTTTGTGAAAAATGGACCAATTTGATCGTTCTTTTTTTCAAAATTTGTGTTTTTGAATGATCTTTCAAGAAAAAAATATGATTTTAACCAAAAAAAAATGTTTCATTGATTATTTTTAATTTAAAGCACAAAATATTTTTTATCTCAAAACACGCCCCGATCGATTTTTTTGAAAAAATTCTCAAAAACACTTCGATGGATATAACAACTTAAAAAAATTGTCCGATCGTGGGCAAATTCCTCGTTCTATTTTTTTTCTTTATTTGAAAATATCTGTTCTATCAGGTCGTACGTTCCGTTTCAACGAAAAATATTTTTTATCTCAAAACACGCCCCGATCGATTTTTTTGAAAAAATTCTCAAAGAAGCTTGGATGGATATAAAAACTATAAAAAATTGTCCGATCGTGGGCAAACTCCTCGTTCTATTTTTTTTCTTTATTTGAAAATATCTCTCCTGTCGAGTCGTACGTTCCGTTTCAACGAGAAATATTTTTTATCTCAAAACACGCCCCGATCGATTTTTTTGAAAAAATTCTCAAAGAAGCTTGAATGGATCTAACAACTTTTAAAAATTGTCCGATCGTGGGCAAACTCCTCGTTCTATTTTTTTTCTTTATTTGAAAATATCTGTTCTATCAGGTCGTACGTTCATTTCAATGAAAAATGTTTTTTATCTCAAAACACGCCCCGATCGATTTTTTTGAAAAAATTCTCGAAGAAGCTTGGATGGATATAAGAACTATAAAAAATTGTCTGAACGTGGGCAAACTCCTCGTTCTATTTTTTTTCTTTATTTGAAAATATCTGTTCTATCAGGTCGTACGTTCATTTCAATGAAAAATGTTTTTTATCTCAAAACACGCCCCGATCGATTTTTTTGAAAAAATTCTCAAAGAATTTTTTATTACAGTTCCAAGTTTGCTCTTTAAAAAAAAATTATGGCCCATTTCTGTAACTATAATAGTTCTCGATGTATTTAAAAAATAAGATTAAGAAACTGGAAAAATGGCAACAGTTTCAAGTTCGCATAACTTCCAACAAAAATTTTTTTAATTTTTTTCCTTTGGCAGGACTTCGTTTTATGATAAATGAAAAGTTCTGACCAAAATTCATCCAAATCAAAATTGGTCGATTCCAACCACTGGTCGTTTTGACATGGAATGACCCAGTTTCCTTCGTAAGGACTTTCATAGCGGTTGAATATATTGCGAAATTATTCAAATTCGTCAAAAATAAGTTGTCAAATATTTAAAATGTTATATCACTGAAAAAGAACAGAATTATGTATGATATATCTCCATCATAATGAACATTGGCTGATATGTATGCTGTATGTGCCGTTGTTTAAACAAGTTGTTAAGTAAAAAGAACTTCACTTTATAATTAGCTTTGATTAGTGTTTTCCGCTTGGACAGAATGAAGGATTAATATAGTTTTGCTTCTAGCGGTCCAAACCTAGCGAAACAATGACTCGTAAAATAACACTACAGAGCCCGGATCGCCATACATCGCGGACGTGAAACATGGAATGTTCTATTTAAGCATAATTAACAACAAATTTTCATATTGTTATTATAATTGTTACGATTCATTTACTTCGTTACACATTGTACATTACAACGATTTTACGTCACATTATATAATTACATTGAACATATCGTTAACGAAAATCATCAGAAATATAATATATCACGTATGAGTAGGGATTGCAATACCGGTATACCGGAATACCGAATACCGGTATTTGTAGCCATTTGTACAACTTTGTGATACCGGTATTCATAAGTTTAAACACCGTTTTTTCAGTATTTACTAGAAAAGCAATAATTGACTTAAACCTGCAAATTAATTTTTCCGATAGTGAATTTGACTTAAGGGGTTAGGCCACTCTAGAGGCCTTAAAAATAGGCCTTTTTCGGGAATTTTTTTCAGACAAACTACAAAATGTATCAAAATTATAAAAAGAGTGTGGTATTATAAATACCATTGGCTACATACACTATTTTTTTGGAAGTGATTGTATTCAAAATGGCGGCCGTGCAGGATTTTCGCGGCGGCGCCTTAATTTTACAAGGGTCCATGGCCGGACTCCTAACTCAGACAATTTTCAACAGGTTCACTTCCAACTTTGCACATATCTCTAAAAATACAGTGTCCATGGTAGTACGTAGGGCTTTTTCGATATATTGATTTTTGACGAAATGGCGCCCTTCTAAAGTGAAAAGTGCCTAATTTACCGAAAAATTCGCTAGAAAATTGTTGATAACAAACGAACTATTCAATTTAAAAAAAAACCCCTACGTACTACCATGGACACTGTATTTTTAAAGATATGTGCAAAGTTGGAAGTGAACCTGTTGAAAATTGTCTGAGTTAGGAGTCCGGCCAGCTAGAAAAATGTAGTTTCGAGATAAACGCGTTTAAAGTTTTGAGTAGTAGAAAATTATGAATTACTCTGCAATTTCTCTATTCCGAAATGCCTACCCCATACAATTGACCTTCTAGATTGTCATCCTGCAGTTGCAATTGTTTTCTTATTGACCTTGACGTGATCCTTGCCTCTTTTACCTCTTCAGAGAGCGATCTCTCCGCGAGCTTTATGGGCTGCTCGTCGACTTACAGGCACATTTCGTAACTGTTGGGCCCGATTTCTAAGTCCATTGCGTCCATTATGTGCAAAATGGAACCGTCATTATATACACTAACGGCAATTTTGGTCTCTATATCCAACACTGTTTTCCCACTTGAAGTGGATTTTGGAACCGCGCTTGCCACTTTCAGTATATTTCACTTCCGATTGGCATACGTTACAAACGACAACATTCGAAATAGCCGAAAATACTGTAATAAAGTTTATGATACGATAACCAAATGCTGGATGTATTTCCATATCATACAGATCTTCGGATTGCTTCAGTTTCTTTGCCGATATACTGGCATTCATGTCATCTGGTGTTTCCAACTCATAGCGATTCAGTGGCCTTCTTTGATATAGTTTTGGTCTCTTCCTGTTGTTGTATGTTGTCTTTTTTCCTTTCCGCCCACTATACACCACTTTTCACACATTGTAAAAGCAAATCAATAAGTACACACACAAAAATAAATGAAAGTTCGCCAAAGTATCGAGAAGACGGGTGTTTGTCAACTGCTTCTTTTTCAAATTCTTGTCTGTTTCTGTCTCAAGCAGATATTCGACTATTTGTGAGACAAAACTTAAGAAAATAGAAGGCTAGAATTATCCACACTAGTCACGCAATAAATAATTTCAATAACATTTACCGTTTACCTGCCCTACAGCAACTTTCCCGCAGCGATCGTAAAAGGAGCGCGCTGCCGACAAGGCGGCCTTGTAATAAAAATCGAAAATCGAGTAGTTAGGGGTTTTTCCCGGCCATAATCTTTTGGCACATCATTTTTGAGATCCTAAGGGACCATTTAAAATAAAAAAATAAAAATCGATTTTTCGAAAATCCTAGAGTGGCCTAACCCCTTAATATCCAGAACTGTATCAGTTCTACTTCCAATAAAACTGGCTGTGGAGACATTATGTTGGGGAGATTCTAATTCATTAACAGCTAATGCAACAATAAATTTCATGTTGCAGTCGCTGAAAGAACAGCACGCATCACTATCTGAAGAATTATATGTATATTACACTGAAAACCGCACAGAAGAAAAGCGTACCGAAATAGAAAATGTCTTACGGTATTTACATAGTTGTAATGATTTTAAAAATGAAAATGAAAAAGAAGAAAAGTGACTAACCAATTCAAATTTGGTAAAATTTATAGTAAATTTTCTTAAAATTTTTTATCCACGAACCTATCCACATTCAGAAGAATTCGGTACAGTTATCGAAGATGATGATACTAATGTCGATACTGAAAAGGAATTGTCTCTTGAATAAAAATTAGAATAAGCGATAACTAAAAAAATGTCAACAAACCAAAATACAATACAGAAATCAGTTATATCCAAAACCATCCGACGAGAAATCAATTTATTTAAAGATGAGGGATTTAGAGTTGAATACTTGGAAAAAAGTATATCGTGCAGTGTTAACTGTACCACCAACTAGCGTTGATGCTGAAAGAGCGTTGACGACAGCTGGAAATTTTTACACAAAACTACGTTTTTAAGATCACATTTCAAAAATTTGTAATAGTATCACAGACTAAATAGTGATATAAACACTTTTTTGATTTAAATACATAAGATGTTCCTTGTTCCTTTACGTTTTTGTGATTCTTTATATACTGTTACAATTTATAAGTTAAATAAAACAAGAAACACCTGTGTTTTCTTTCTTTTTCTAAAATTCCTACTACCGGTATTAAACCCGGTATTCCGGTATTAGGATCTAAAAAATACCGAATACCGGTATTGAACTTTTGGTCCGATATTGCAATCCCTACGTATGAGATCCCTTTACGGCTCTGCATCTCTCTACTTGTTTAAATTGTATGTATTTTTGCGAAGATATACATTTTGTCAAACACAGAGAAATTCCATATTGCCACAAATTGACTTGCGACAATCATCTGTAGTGCATTTTATTCATCGAAAAGTTGCACCACTTGGGATGGCCGAATTGAAAAGTGTTGCGCGTACCATAGATACACGCACAAAGTTACACGCGTGATTAGATGCAATGCAGGGCGGGTTGCGGGAGTATCAATTGACTCGGATTTTCGTCCGGCAATGAGCGGATGTTGATCAGCGTAAATGTTATGCGTCGTCAATGGTTCTAAAACAGCAATGAATGCTGGAACTGCATGTTTTTGTAGAATCTGTCCTGCTCGATGTGTCTGGCAATGTTTTACATTGTGTGCTGAATATTTTTACATCGACACTGTTTTTAACCAGATATTTATCGCTTTATCTGATTCACGGTATTAATGTTATGAATAAGGACAAGAGGTGTGAAATAATTTTGGTTGATTTAATAGGGAACCTAAATCTCCTTTCATCCTCTAACCTGCCTAGGCTACAATTTTGTGTTACTCGTACAATTAGACAATAGAAACCATTTAGAAACCCCTCGAACCACTCTGAATCCCTTCCAGTAATACATGATGCAACAGCGACATTCACTTTTTTTGCTTCTACGTTCATAACACTACTTTGGTGCTTATTAACGAGCTTGGCTCAATGATTCTTCTCCAATCAACGTAATGACTGTGAAATAGTTATACCGTACGAACATCGCACTCTACAAAAAACATTGTCCAACTTCGTTCGCACTATGTACTGGGTTGGCAACTATATGATTACGGATTTTAAATGAGAACGAAAATTCATAATTTTCACTTGAAAATATAACTTTACTAAATTTGATATTCTCCGTTTTTGCCAATGACCTTCTGCCATGTTTCAGGCAGTGTCATAATTCCATGTTTATAAAACTTTTGATTTTTGCCAGAAAAAACTGAATTAAATGAGATTTGGCATCATCAGCGTGATTAAAAATGTTACCATTTAAGAAGTTCTGCACAGATCAAATTAAGTGGAAATCTGAAGGTCGGAACTATAAGAACCATTTTTGGCGAGTGAAACTGCATTATCACGGTGGAAAACATCACCCTTACCATTTGTCACTTCGGGACAAATAAATAATCGATACAATTTTCTTATTAATTAAATTAAATGTAAGTCTAAACAACGAGAAAATTATATCAGTTTGGTGCTTTGAGTACGTCGACGAATCAAAAGAATATGCTAAAACTATCTGTCGACAAAATCTGTAATCATTTAGTTGCCAACTTAATAGTTACCACGTTCCTGACAAGATTGTACAATTATTTGTCTGCATACAGGTAACATTCTTTGCAATATAGTAGATATCTTTGGTAGCTCTACACAACGATCGGAACCTGTGAAAATATTATATCAGCTATTTCTATGCAGGCCGAACTCTGGGACTCATTAAAGCATTGCATTAATGCCCTTGCACATATTTATTCGTAATGTGATCACTAGTCTGGCAATAAGAAAAGTCGCATATGATGAAACAAATCGAGATATGGCGTGCGGTATTATAATTACAAAATTTTTTTATTGGGCCAAAATTCTCCCTGTGGAAATATAATATATTTATAAAAAAAGCACCTAGGAGGATTCGAACCTAGAATAAAAAGCGGTGTTTTACAAGAGCGACACATTCGCGAGACGCTGAAGGCCTACTGAGATGATTTTCAATTGTCTGGAACAATAGTTTAGACTGCAACGACAATTTTTTCATTTATTTAGGTTCTTGTGTAGGTGGATAACGCGTCACAGGAAGAGAAATGAGCAGAAAGAATAGTGGGTTAGAGCAATCGAACGGCAATCGGGAGACCCGGGTTCGGATCCCGACCCACCCGAGTCTGAATTTTTTTCTGTTTTTCGCCTCCGCACTTGCATTCTTGCAACTGTTTAATGTATAAGAGTTAATAACATTAAATATCCCGTGAAATATTTATGTGACAAACCTGAAACAAAGCTTAACTCATACGTTGTTCTGACACGCAAAAACTGAGTAGAGAAAGAGTTTCTGTATTTTCGACACTGTTTTATCACAACCAAAAATATTAAATCAATCAAAGAGTTATTAGTAATCTGTAATCTCAAGAAAGGGCTGTATTCATGATCCGCAGTTCTTTCACTGTTAAATCGATGTTTTTGTGATTATTTTGTTGGCCCTTAATTTTTTACTAATGGATCATTCCATGTTGAATCGACCAGTGGTTGGAATCGATCCCTTTTTATTTGGATGGGGTAAATTGGGAATGGTAAATTATGTATACACTTCTAAACGGATATGATTTTAAATTTACTACCAAAACAACAAGAACGTAATATTAATTATGCTCTTATTTCTATCTTCTTATGTCGTAAATGTAACTTTTGTCTCAAAATAGAAAAATTAGAAGCGTATTTATCGTTATTTCATTCAGTAAGTGCCAAAAAAAAAAATTTTTTTTTCCAAATTCATAAATTTGTCTTTTGAAAGAAAAAAAAACCCTCTTGAAAATTTCAGGATCTTTTGAGATTAGTTAGGGATACACTAGAAAAAATTTGCGCCAAAAATTTAATGGCAATAGCGATTTTTAAGATTTTTTATTTTTCAAAATTTTGCAAATTAGCGGTTTTTTGGAAACTTTTTACAAAATATTTTTTTTACATTTCGGAATATCTTCTTCAAAAAAAGTGTGGCCCATTTCTGTAACTATAATAGTTTTCGAGATATGTAAAAAGTAAGATTAAAAAACTGGAAAAATGGTAACATTTTGAATTTCGCATACCTTTCAACAAAATTTGTTTAATTTTTTTCCTTTGGCAGAACTTTTTTATATGATAAAAAAAAAGTTTTGTCCAAAATTCATCGAAATCAAAAGGGGTCGATTCCAACCACTGGTCGATTTGACATGGAATGACCCTAGTTGGATTTTCTGCGAAAAAATCTGAAAATATATGCAATGTGTGCACCATTACCAAAGGCATATATGATCTGTTTTCAAATTTGTTCATCCACAACTTCCGAGAGAATGGTGGAAGAGGCAGACAGTACATTTTACCCTTTCCCACGTCCCACGACCGAGATTCAACATTTTTACGCACGATCGAACTGATTTTAACAATTCTTATATCCATGTATTTTTGTAAATTTTTCAAAAAAAAAATTGAAATGGGTCATACATCACAAGAAAAAAAACATTTTTTGCTTTAAACTAAAAATAAACGATGAAGGCAATATTCAGATTAAAGTCACATTTTTTCCTTGAAAGAGCTGTCAGAAACAAAAATTTTCAAAAAAAGAACGAATTAATTGGTGCATTTATTGCAAACTTATGAGCATTTAAAAAAAATACCCCAAATTTTGAAAAAAAAAACATTTCAAAAACGGATGGTTAACAAATTTTGGAAAAATTCATGAATGAGTTTTTCATCGGTCTCAAAAACATTTAACATTTTGAAATAAATCGAAAGGAGTAATCTAAAAAAGTGGCCATTTGAAAACATTCAATTGTGACGCAGCTCCGTCGTTCTTTACGATATTACTTTGTTTACACGCAAGGAATGACCGTCGCGAATACCGATGGTGCGTCCACGGTAACGACAAATCGGCTCTTCTATCCGGATGGTGTAGTGTACTCAAATGCTTCTGCATTCTCCGCGACTGCCTTCTCAACTTCTTGGAATAACGTTTAGCGACCGTGACGGTGCTTCCTTTTTTCACAGCAAACCAACTGAATGCTTGTCAATTCGTGGATAATTGAAATGCACGAGCTACGCATTACGCACGATGAGCCACTAGTTGGTGAGTAAACTGTAGAAGAGATACTAGAAACAGTCAGTGAGAATTGAGACATCGCTTTGATAATCGGTCGTTTACGTCTGTTTTTGCATCTTGTCGTGTCGCTTTCGAAAGTTAAAAGATCACTCAGATAACTTCTTTGACTTTACTCGGTTTTCCACTTTTGTTCACCGCTGGGAATGCGTCATCTTAGACAAAAAGAGGATAGTCACTCTCTGTACTGCCCTATCGAAGCAAACGTTATTCAACACTTTCGAACCGTTCATTGTTTATTCATCCAATCAAATGCCTACAAAAATACCTGTAGAAATGGGGAAAAATTATATCTACATCAAGAATGCCCTATTGATCATGACATGTAAGTTTGAATTATTAATTCTCAGTTGGTCTTCTACTCTACTACTACTTCTACTATGTTTCTATTTTCCATGATTTTTCGATATTATCGATTCAGAGGCATGTCGAAATGGCAGCAATTCTGTTGATTCCCAATTTCGTTTCCTTCGTTAATGAAACGATATTGCTAAGCAGGAATATGAAGCCGATATAAACAATTGCAGAAGTTCTAAGGAAGAAGTTATGAGTGCCATTGCTGTGATCAGAGATAAACATACATTGGTAATTGACAGATTATAACTACTCAACAATCGTAAATAAGCACGAAAGCATGATCAGTTTCAGTTAAATATGCGAATATTGCCGAATTTCATTGGGTGTATTAACACCGATAACCGACTGATGTGCTTTATTACAGATCACACTAGTGTCAAGCCATGGAAGTTAGAATTCAATAGCGGCGAGCGAAGATTCTCCTCCTCCTGTCCACCATAGCTTTTATCTTTTTTCTTGGGTGTGTCATAGGTCGAGGGCTTCCGTCATTTAGCTGAATTGCCCGGACCTCGCGTGTCGACGTTTTACGTAATAATGCGCGATTCTCCCACCGTAATTTTTCTACTTTGCGAGACAGAGGCACTTTGCACGGAGCACACGCAGGTGCTCACGCTCATCTACTGTGCAATCTCTTTCTTCTGTCATCGGTGATCTTACCCGGCCCAACTATATTAGTGCCCTGAGCAAAAACAAACGCACTAACTAAAGTGTTCTCGGTCTGTTAGTGCCAGCCAAGGGAAAAAGACTCGGTGGAGCCGTACAGTGTTTTCGGAGCTTGGAGCGTCTAAAGGGTGCGATCTATAGCATAAGGATTTGGTCGTATATATTCAAGTGGACACGTTCTGTATTGATCGCCAGTTTATGGTGCAGCTGGGTACAAAATGGATGTGAGTGACATTCCTGTTCTATTTTGATTGCTGTCAGCCTTGACGCACATGACCAAATACACTTGTATAACTGTTCCTAACGTTCAATACCTATAGCCGTTTCGTCAACAGTCAGTTTCGCGCAGGTTTGTCGGGCTTTGAGAATATAACGGCCAATTCTTTCGCAAACGAATTAGGTCTCGTGTATATTCTATGATCGCCACAGAAATGTTCGTGGGACTTGGAAGTAGTCACACGGACGTTTACAATTGTCAAAAAAATCTGTCGATGTTAGACTTAACAAAAAAAGCTAGGGACGGAGGAGGCATATTCCTTAATCTTGAACCAGTACGGGTGTCATGATGTGTGACGTATGTCCAAGATTATACGATCCTTAAAAACTAAACTGAACATTCTTTACTAATTGTCAGTTTTGCAACCAGATTACTACACTTACCTGTCCGTAAATAGTGGATCGAATGAGATACACGTTTGATCCAAAGAAAAATAAAGCAGTTTGACAGTAAAAGCGCGTTACCAAATTAGCAAATTGTTAGATTAGGTAACAAATAATCAACGAGTGAGGAGCTTATGGAGTCTCTGATACGACAGCGGACGAATATTGATTCAGCGTTGACAATTTCCTCAAATCGTACGTAGTGGGTGGTCAATCGCTTCTGGAAATGCTATACGCAAAATACTTTGAAGCGCGCACGTGCTCGTTTAGTTAGTTCATTGACACGCGTTAAATATTCACCTTCAGTAAGGCTGCGATCAGGCCTATACTGAAGCGTCGACAAGGATTATCGAATATCTAACTGAACAACAGATATAAGATTTCTGTTTCGTAGGTACAGACCACCGGGGACAACAACACGGTACTGAAATGGCCAGATTATATCATCATTGGTACGCTGTTGACGATGTCGGCCAGCATCGGTATCTACTACCGGTTCACCGGTGGCAAACAGAAGACCACGCAGGTTACGGATTACAAATGAATTTCTACCGTTTGCCTTAACAATATAAAGTTTAATACCGTATCCGAAACCGTTGTCGGAAATGTAATAAAGAGGCGTGGTGAATATTGCCTCGGTTGACCGCTAAACTAGGTAAACAAAGGTGTAAATTGCGATATAAAATCAGTGACACGCTTGTCACACGGTAACACTTAGGGCGATTTCCTTTATACAATACTGGTCCAATTTGCTGATATTAATACATAATATTCCTAATTTGTCTTCAGAAGTGTCACTTTACGATTAAATTTCCACGATACATTAAACGTGTATAACTTACGATGCAATACCAGGAAGTGTCTAAATTGTAAATATAAGAGACCGACTTATTCGATCGGTATCTTCCACATCCATGAATTGATCCGCGCTTCAATGAAGAAAAGTCTAATTCTCCGATCGCGTGATTCCGTCGAACAAGTGTACAGGCTTTTATAGCCTGATCGTAACAATTACCACACTAACTACCGCAGGAGTATTTCATCGCTGACCGATCGATGGGAGTCGTTCCCCTCGCCGTTGCTCTGATGGTTTCCTTCATGTCGTCGATTACCTTGCTGGGAATAAGTGCAGAAAATTATATCTACGGGGCACAGTTCACGGTGATGTACTTAGGCGCTGGTATCGCTACAGTGATCACCATGTATATGTACCTTCCTGTCTTCTTCGAGCTGAAGTGCATGAGCGCCTATGAGGTAATTGGCAGTCTAATCGGCCAAATTCCACTGGCTATTACAACCATACATTATCCTGAGAACGTGGGTACCGGAGGCGCGTTTCGAGTGATTAGAAAAATTTAACGTTTCTCCGCCGCTTTTGAGGTTATGCACAGATAAAGCTTCCCAGTCTCTCTTATAAACGGACCGCTCAATATTCAAAAATGTAATGAATCCGATAAAGCGGTTCATTTTCATATACTTTCTTACAATGGAACTGTGGCACTCGCTAAATAACAATCAAGTGTGCAGTGTGAAATACCCGTTAATTCTTTAACAAAGTTAAGAGAATACACCATAGGATTCAATACCGTTGCCTCAACGTCGGTTAGCACGTTGCTAACCGGTTCGATTAATTGTACTTACGTGTCGAGTGGCATATGTCCTTCCGTTTTTTCTTTCGTATTGTTTTCTTTCCTTCCCTTTTAGTATTTGGAAAAACGATTTGGTCCTACTGCTCGCATGGCAGCGAGCTTGGCGAGTTACATGCATCTGATGCTATACACGGCCATGGTTGTATTTGCTCCTTCATTGGCGTTGGAAGCTACCACAGGTTTGTCGGGTACCGTGAGCCTTATACTAATCGGGACTATCTGTACATTTTACTCAACGATCGGCGGCATCAAGGCAGTTCTGGTCACGGATGTATTCCAAGGAGTCCTCATGTTTGGCTGTCTTCTCTGCGTTATTGGCGTCGCTTCCAGTGACCTTGAGGGAGGCTTTTTTAGTATTTTGCAAATATCATATGAAGGCGGACGGCTGGATTTTTCGAAGTAATTTAAAACTTCAGGCGCTGTTAAAAAAAAATTATGACACTCCCCTGTCGTTGTTCAATCAGTTTTAGCCTGGATCCGACTGAACGACAAACCTGGTGGAATCTACTACTAGGCGGTTTAACAATGTTCCTCTGTTTATACGGTGTCAGTCAAGTACAAGTTCAACGTTTGCTGACGGTCAAGTAAGTTACTAGATTGAACCAATCCATTAACACTGAAAATTGGAGAAACGCGTTATTCTACTCACAGAAGTAACGACTTTGTCCATCTTTATCTTTGGCTACTATCGTTGACAGGAATTCCGACTTAATTAAGTATTAATTAATGCATAGAGAGTTCGCGTTGATTTCATATTCGTTGCAATTTCAGATCAAAAAGAGACGCACGTATGGCGCTCGTCCTGAATTTTATTTTACTGGCAGCTATGGGCGTGATTACAGCACTTGCCGGTTTATCAATCTACGCCGTCTATAAAGATTGCGACCCGATTGCATCCGGTCGAATCGACAGCAGCGACAAGTCAATGCCGTTGTTCGCCGCGGAGAAACTATCGCGAATACCAGGCCTGCCAGGTCTATTCATCGCGGGTATCTTCAGTGCCAGCTTAAGTACTATTTCAGCGATGTTGAATTCGTTGGCAGCAGTGGCGCTCGAGGATTATGCAAAGCCACTGTACAAGAGGATTAATACTCCATTTCCGGACGATAAGGCATTGCTCATTGGAAAGGGTGTCGCACTTGGCAACGGTTTCCTCTGTCTGGCTTTAGCTTTCCTCGCTCAACATTGGGGTACGCTAGTCGAGATGAGTATCGGCATGATGGGAAGTATTGGCGGACCTCTGCTAGGTATTTTCACCCTTGGGATGTTCTTCGAAAGTGCAAATGAAATTGGAGCAATCGTCGGACTTGTATCTTCGCTCATATTTGGCACCGTCCTCAATTTTGGATATACCCCAATGCCATCAGAATTGCCAACCTCTGTCGCTGGATGTGACAATATTACGTTGCCGATGATTAGCACTATGAACATTACGGAGATTATCAAGTACGTGCCCATTTAGTATTTATATCTTATTGCCTCTTTGGATCCATACTGCGTAAGAACGCCAGGCACTCAAATTCGTTGTCTCATTAGGTAATTCACTTTTACGAGTAGCGCTTCAATGGTAGTCGAAACCCTATATCAACCCCTTAACGTGCAGACCCGAGTATATTCGTTCGTGCTAAACCGGCCAAACCGTGCAGACCCGAGTATATTCGTCCGGCGTTGTATTTGATGCTGCTATAATTTTCACACTCACATATAATCGAGAATTGAAAATAACAATGTGAAAGCTAAGAAAAAAAATCGTTTTTTTTGATATTTATCATTCACATAGGATTGTCAGCTATAACACTTATTTATTCAAGAATAAAATATAGCCTTTTTCCATGGAACAGAAGCGCAGTATATCAAAATTGTTCACCAAAAGAAAAGTTGAATCAGGAGCGATATCAAATGGAATCTTTTGAGAAGATGAATTTGGTTGGACATTGCTTATTTCCTTCCAATCAACGGCTGTATCTTCTTCTGAACTATCTTTAGAATCACTACTATAATTATCACTTTCTTCTGGGCCGCTTTCCGACAAAGCGTATTCATATTCGGATTCTGAATCGCTCATTTTTCAATATATATTTTACTAAAATATAATACAAAATAAAATATAATAATAATAACAACAATAATAATAATAATAATAATAATAATATTTTGAAAATCCAATATATCCAATTTTATTTTCTGTAATCACAAAATAACTGACTGTCTATAAAGATACACTTATCTGTTCCGCTCTTTTCTGCAATGTGGATGAAAATCCAAAGTTAAAATAAAAATATTGATGAATTTTTTATTTTTTTTATTTTTTTGCTAAGACAATGTTCTCAAGTGTGTGTTGCACATAAAAAAAATTGATTTTTTTTGGCCGTTTTATTAAAAAGAAACCGTGCATTAAGGGGTTAATAATAATATATAATTCATATGGTGATCCAGCCAACAATAACGGGATATACTTTATTCGTTCATATAGTTTTTTTTTTAAATAATGATAGAGGATAACGATAGACGGTGATAGTACATGACATTCTAGGAGCTATAATATATTTTTTTCATAAAAGTTTTTTGCACGTGCACCATAGTATTTTTCCAACGCTGCAATGACACCTGTTTATTTTAATGCAGTCCTACGTCTTTTTAACATTTATCGATGTTTGTTACTATTTAAAATTATTATGTAATAATAAATTACAAAGTATAAACATATTAGTGTAGGATCATCTTATTGACGATACTGTATGAAACATTCGAATATTCGAGATAAGCGAATGCATTTTATCACAATAACTGTTTACAATCACGTTCCAAACATTTTCTGACATGTTTCTTTATGACTTTTTCAACATTTGTTTCTGCACTATTGTACAATATCAACACTGCATTAGAAAGAGTTACGTGATATTTGCGCAAGTAGTAACACTCAGCTGACATTGCAAGTTACCGTTATAACGCTTGTTGCGATAAATGCATTTGTGCCAAAACAGTTACCAATAACCTAAAAAATTGCTTATATGATAATCCTACCCTAATACTTTTATACGCAGAATAGCGAGAAGAATCGATAATTGTTAAAAGAAAGTAGAGTTGCATAAAGAAAATATGTAATTGCACCGGAGAGCCGCATCGACACGTGCTTAAAAAATGTAGTGTAAGCGGAAAATAGTAGTTTTAGTACGCTACGCAACATTATCCACTAGCATCTTCCTCAATGATTACAAAAACACAATTATAGCAACAATTGACGGAAGTACTTTGCATAGCATGAATGACAAGCCCACATCCAGTAAACGCATTAATCCCACCTGTTGATTTAATCTTAAGGACATATCGGGTAAGGCATTGAAATTAATGAATAACGTAAGTATCTAAGTTATTCAACTCACCACAATAATCATTCTGTTCTTATATTTTCTTAAAGCTGTGCATCCATATCATTATCAATTAAATGCATATGTACATTATCAATGTCCGCAAACATATAAACCTGACTTTTTTCTTTCTGACCGTTTTGTGCCACATTTTTCTCTTTCTACGTCAGTTGTTGCCACAAAGCGACAGTTTTTAATATTGCATTAAAAGAGCACCAAAAGTCGTGTATAAAATTTCCAATGTTAACTTCAGCAAAATATTTATTGAGTTATCCAGACCTGAACACGTGTCGATGTGTACTTGCTCTTTGTGCAGGTACAGTCGGTCAAGAAATTATTCGGACATCACTGTGGATCCAACTATTATACTCTGTATTTAACATAAACGTACAATAACAAAAATTAAACACATAACATATATTACAATAGAGTATGTAGTTACTGGAAATATACGAAACATTTATTTGCAGTACCTGTGTCGGTAAATAATACGGGAAAAACAAAAAGATCACTCATTTTCACCTCACGAAAACATTCGGACACTCACGGACTACACACACATATTAAAGGAAATTCTAGTTACAATTAGGTCGGTGAGACGATGTTTATAAACACAGTAACTGGCCTTGTACTAAGGAATAGTAGAGTCTCAATACCTGTTATTCATAGTTCAATCTTCTTCGCAATGGGTCGCAAAAGTAAAAACACGTTGTTCAATATGCGGCAGTTAGTAATATCTCATTACGAAAAAGGAGATTCCTGCAGAAAAATTTCTAATATGTTAAATATTAGTAAAAGTACAGTGTGGGACATTGTCCAAAAGCATAAAAATGAAAATAGAATTGAATCTGTCCCTCCAACTGGACGAAAACCAATCCTAAGTATTTGCGACAAACGGTCCGTTATTCGAAAAATTAAAGAAAACCAAGGATAAGTGTGCCAAAAATAGCAGCCATGCTCAATGAAGAACAGGGAATCTCCGTGCATCCCGAAAATGTGAGAAGAGTGCTTCGATCAGAGGGCTATAATGGAAGAATAGCCCGAAAGAAACCGTATATTAACGCAACAAATAGGAGGAAGAGATTGCAGTTTGCTCAGGAGTACATTTTAAAATACAGTGAGTGGTAGAGCGATGTAATTTTTGCGAATGAATGAAAATTTAACATTTACGGATGCGATGGAAGGGTCAGAGTGTGGCAAAAATCAAAAGAACAGCAGAATCCGAAGAACTTCCAGCTGGCAGTAAAACACGGTGGCGGCTTTGTGATGGTTTGGGGCTATATTTCGGCCTATGGAGTAGGAGAATTAGTTTTTATTAACAATATTTTGGACAAAAACAGATATTTAGACATTTTGAAAAATAATTGATTGAAAGTGCAACAAATGTGGGACTCCAAGGTGGAATAAAATTTGTGAGATTCGATTTGCGAGTCAGAAATGTGTTTCAACCACCACCCCAATCACCAGACTTGAACCCCATAGAAAATTTATGAGATGGATTAGACCGCCGAATTCGGGCAACCCCCATAAATTCTGCAGAAGAGTTAAAACAACGTTTACAAGCAATGTATTGGGCAAGACTATTTTAAAAAAATTATTCCAAACATGCCCACACGGTTGCGACACGTCATAAAACATAAAGGTTATCCCACAAAATATTAATACATAAAAACACCATTGTTAAATACAGTTATAAATTAAAATTTCTCAGTGTCCGAATGTTTTCGTGAGGTAAAAATGAGCGACTTTTTTGTTTTTCCCGTATTATTTACCGACACTGGTACTACAAATAAGTGTTTCGTATATTTCCAGTAACTATATACTCTATTGTAATATATGTTATGTATTTAATTTTTGTTATTGTACGTTTATGTTAAATACAGAGTATAATAGTCGGATCCACAGTGGTGTCCGAATGATTTCGTGACCGACTGTATATCGAATACCCGGCTGGAATGACAGTGCTTTTGAATGATTGTGCAGGAACCCCTACGATCCCTCCGCGACATTCTTTCTGTTTCGCATCTCGCACTGGTGGTTTCCCTTTATCGGCGCCAACATAACTGTCGTCGTGGGACTCATGACCAGTTTCATTCTCAACCACATATCACGCGGTGAGAGACGTGAACATGATCCAAGCCTTTTCGTACCAATGGTTGCTCGAAGGATCAGACGGCGCCGGCGAGAGATAGGGAAAACGACCAGCAGCCAAATTTTTGTCTTGGAACATACCCCGCGTGAATGAAGCCACTGATGTATGTGTTTCAACGTGGGAACGTGTATGGGAGAGATGTGAAGGTTGGGGGGAGAACGGGGAGAGGGAGGGGAGCTGGCGGGAGAGGATAGGTGTGATACTGGGGGGGGGGGGGGGCTAAAGAGGTTGGAGAAGGAGAGGAGAATGAATGAGGGGGAGACGACGGAGGGGGACAGGGGTGGGACGGATATAGAAGAGAGAGTGGATGAATGAGGATAGGATAGGGTAGAATTAAGGTAGAATTAAGGTAGAATTAAGTCAGAATTAAGTCAGATGTAAGAGAGGGAGAGAGGAGATTGTAACCCGATAGGGAACAATAAAATACAATACATACATATATACATGTATGTGTTTCAATACGGACAACATATTTAGTCACAAACTCATCGCGAAGCTAATTATTGGTTTTATCAGTCTACGTTTAATATCAATATTAATGGATCCAGGCTAAGTGGCGTAATGCATATGTTGTCTGTCCTTTTAGCAAGTAAGTAATGCAATTAGATTATCACTATTCTCTAATGAAAAGATTTCAGGGCAAGCGGGATCACTTACGGCAATCGCAATGGGCTCCGATTGACAGGAAAGAACGTGGATGGTCGACAGAATATACGTCATAAAGGCCAATCTAACGAACGGACGACGTAATTGAGCGGTTCCGTTCGCATTACGAAACTCAACGATGTGTTCATTTCGTCACATCTAATTGTCTTTAGGTCGAGATATTGTCGTAACCCATTAACTAATACGCCGCTATTAATTGGACATTTTCCAGTTTGCAGTAGCCGTAACATTTACAAATCTATCTAAATAATTACTTTAATTATTAACATTTTTGTAAAGGTAATTAACTCGAATAATTAATTAAGTATGGGCATATACTGTCCATTATGAAATAATTTACGTTCATGTAACTAGCATGTAACTTGACGTGTAAACAGTACAAGAAGTTTTAAATAAATGTTTCGCGTCAATTGAAAATACCTATGATGAAGTAAAGTAATTAATTTAATCTTTGCATGAACTCACCATTTTTTGGTGAGAAAAGTTTCTATGCGGAATAAAAAGCCGATTTTGAAAATGAATTAAGAAAAGTTGAGTCAAGAAAATTATTAGCAGATTTGTGCGCTCTGTAGTCAAAAGAATTCGCATCTTCAGTCAACGGTGAAAGGTGCAAAAATTGTGCGAACTGGATGTGATAATTTGTTGACAACACCGCAGCCAGATATGCTTTTAAAATGGTCGATCCTTCCTGGGAAACGTGTGAGATCGTTGTTCTCCAAGTAGTATCCAATGCAGTGACTAAGCAGGCATTTTTCGGACTCCATTAAAATAATAAAGGATTGTTTTTCAAACACCAATCAAATGGGCGCCGCGCCGCGGCGCTGGTAACAACGGCTCCATGAAAGACCGACACGCAAAGCGGGTGCCGTAAGGCACTACGGGCGGGCGGAAGAGTGGCTACACGCGTTAAGCATAGGAACAAATGAAACGTAACGAACCCCGCGGAAAAAGAGTCATAGACACCAAGAACAAACACGCGGAGCAAACACAAACGCGAATAGATAAACTCAAGCAAAACAGAAAATAGAGTCAACCACCGCGTGACACATTAACCAAAGAACCCAACAAGCCGATAGTAAATCCAAAGCTCTGGCACTGGACCGCGCGGATGGCTTAAATCACGGGACTACCGCGGGTCGCGGAGCTGCCGGGCCGAGAAACCAAAGCCATAATCGGCGGACGGTATTGACGAGGTAGGCACTCACAGCGAATAATATGATAGACGGAACGAAAACAGGGACTGCACCCAGGGTATGAACTCGCACACGAAATCAGACCAACCGCCGAGTTCGTATCGTGAATCATGAAGAGAGCCGAGTCTTCAACTCGGGAATGACAGTCGAGAATGTCACCGGGGAATGTCCCAACGAACCGCGAGCGAGCGAACGAAAAACGTGCGGGTCGACTCCGCATGTCCGCGGCGACACATACTGAGTGACCGAAGAGTACACGTACGCGGAGCGTGTCACAACGCACCACCGGGTACGTGTAGGCAAAGGCAAAGGGCAGCCTCGGTTTGCACGCAGTCTCTGGACCATAACAACAACACTCCGGTTGCTAACGATAGGCGAGGGGGAAGGTGTAGCCGACGCCGCCGGTAGACACTCCAACCACGCGACGAAATGACAACTGATCAGCGGATCACGGAGTGGATGCCGCGATATGATACCGCAACGTGCTACCGGGCACGTCTCACCAATGGGGAAGTGAGAGTCGGTCAGTGCGACGAAGTGTGCATGCCGTCTTCGGACTATAACCCCAACATTCCGGTCACAATCGATAGGTGCGGGGGAAGGTGTAGCTGACGCCCCGACGACTCTGTGACCCCGCGGTGAAATCGCGAGCGAACAGCGTACTGCGAAATGAATGCAAAGGCGACCGAAGAATGATACATAAATGAATGGCGGCGCACCACCGGGTGCAACGCGGGCGGTTTCAGCGAACGAAACCGTACAGTGATGGGAATCGCAGGGTTGGGGCCCTACGAAACCATTGCACGATCACTTCGGAGGTATGAAGCGTAGCGGAATAAAGAAAACCAAAACTTGGATTTCCAACATTTTATATCAAAATTTAGAACTCAAATCGTTAACGCTCGATGTCTGCGGCAATGTCAAATCAAAAAGAGGGGAAACATTGAATCGCCCCTCAGGGCCGCAAAGTCAAGCTTTCCCAAGCTAAAGTCCCCTCGGGGCGGACTCAGCACGCGGGGTGCGGGCAGTCACAGGCAGGACAGTACCATGACCACCGGTTCAGCGGCAAGTACATTCAAAATGTACAATATAACGTATATGTTGGTTGCCTGGATCAGTCTGGGCCGCCGTCTTCTTCCTTGCTCTTGCACCGTGATAGAAACAAAGTTATGCGCCTCCGAGAAGGGTACCGTCTCGGCTACCCGTCGATATACCGAGCGACATCCGAGCGAACCCAGCCCGGAAACGCAATAACAAACGCGGCCACCCACCGGGAATAAAACCTGGACCGGGAAGCAGGAGAACCGACGAAATGAAAAAACGGACACTTTCCCGATTCGCAACGAATTAAGCAGCAAAAACAATCCAGAACCTCCTAACCCACTCGAATAAAACTTAGCAATAGAGTCTGTATACACCCAATGTATCACAAAAGCGCGGCGGCTCCGGAAGAAAATTGGGGCTGGGACGTCCAAACCAGCTCCCGGGAGGAGAGGCTGTTGTGGTGGATGCGAGAGCGAAAACCGCCGCAGTCTCACGTGCCCGGGGTAGCGCGACAGCCACGCTCAGGGGGCACTCTCGCCCGTGGAGTAACGGCTGGGTTTTAGTCAGTAGGAATCTGACATACGCTGGCTTCCCCCCAAGGAGACCAGAAGTTTTCTGAACATTTCTTTGACGTTAAAAAAAGAATAAAAAATAAGGTCTAGGGTTCAAGTCTCCATACGGTTTTATGATTTGTATTTTATTTTCAAATGTAAATTTGCCTTTTGCAAGTGCGGTGTCAGTATTGTAGGATCGGGACAGAAAAATAAACGCTACCGGTGCGGGAATCAAACCCGCAACCTTTGGATCCGCAGGCCGGCGCCATACACACTGGGCCACCGGCGCTCTCAATGTTTACGTTTCTTAATTCTGGCTAAGGGCCTCGCGGCACCTTACGCCATCTCTCGCGTCTGTCCCCGATCCCTTCCGCAGTTCTTTCTCTAGAAGGCTCCGAACCCCACAGTATTTTAAAATACTTAAAAGCAATTATAAGTATGTATATCCAATAGGCATAATGAACACGAATGGCATATGGAAAATCCACATTTGAAGAGAAGTACAAACAACCAAATGCGTTAGAGCATTAACGTGTCATGTGGAATACTCAATACGTCTACGTGCGATATCGGCAATTTGTACAATTTACTTTACCCACCTTACTGGACGATATTCCACTACAATTGCGTTTAAATCTAAAATACTGCCAGCAAGGCGGAGCACCAGCACATAACGCCCGAGTAGTTACCACAGTTTTAACCGAAACGTACGGGCAAAATTGGTTTGGTACCCACAACCTAAGGTCTTGGTTCGCCAGCCTTGAATCCTCTTGATTTTTTCCTGTAGGGACCTGTAACTTTTTATCCGTTGAGTTGCGACCCATATACTATTTGACAAAAAGTGCTTGTATTCATGCGTTCTACCACCCCCTAAATTTTCTCCCTCGAATTCTGGCTCACCCTGTATAAATGTCTTTTCCGGGTATTTAACTAAAATAATGCATATTTACGGGCTGCAGGTGCAGACTTACACCACTTTCGTAATTAGTCAATTGTAAATATCATTTAACTTACAAATCTGGAAAATTAAATATGATCAAATATACATTGTATTAATCCAATTTTGTTTATAAATAATAAGAAAATTATGTTATTTAATTTTGCTTTTAAGCTATTGTTTAATTATTATGGTAATAACTAGTCATTATGCTTACATTTTTCGTATGTAAATTGGTTTGGCATCGTTATACAAAGGTGTCAGGACAATTCTTTCAAATTTTGGTGGTCTCTCGCGACATAGTAAGTGATACATACTAACCTAACATCCTAACATCTTAAATTCTGTATCCTCCATCGATGTTTTATATCAAATAACATACGGTGCACTTTTACAAAACGTCATCCAAATATTTTCAACCAGTTTACCTTTTCTTCATTAATAAGTTTTCTTCCCCTTTTTTGAATTGCAATTTGTACATTTTTTATTGAAACAAAATTCTATCATATTATCGTATTATTTCGTGTAAAATAAATTTATTATTTTATCTACATTGTCTTATTACATCATAATTATCCTGTGGTGTGTACAAGATACGTGAAATAAAACATGTGTAACCGAATGACCCATCTATGTCTATAATAATTGGACTTACACCACTTTCATAATCAATGGCTACGCAATTTCTTTTATCGGTCAATTTTGAATTAAACAAAACATTGACATTCTATAAGATATTAAATACTAACTCGTAATAAATAAAACGTTTACACCAAATTAAGTAAAAATTACGTGATACCTAATTTTTGTTTGAAAATAGACTTGAGGTGAAAATTAAAAAAAAAGGCACCTAACAGGATTCGAACCCAGGCAAAAAGTTTGCTTTGACAAAACAGTCTGTCACGGTACGCGTGTCGCTACCAGCGATTTTTCGTTAATGTTCAATTTTTCAGAATATAAGGCGTATATTGTGACATTGGTTTCTTCCATTTATTTAGTTTTCTTGCATTATTACGACTGTGCAATGTAATCAGTAACATTAAACATTACATAAATTAGTTACGTGACAAACATTGAACCAAAGTTTACCTAATACGTCGTTCTGACACCCAAAAAATGACGAAAAAACAGGTTTTTTATTTTTCCGACACTGTTGCTGGTGAGCAAATATTATAAAAAAAATCAGAGAAATGTTGATTGTAATATTACATTACAGAAAAAATCGGCATCACTGATCTCGATCCCCTTCGGTATCAAATCGATGTTTTTCTGATTCACTTTTCGGTTTTTATTTTTTTACGAATTGGATTTTTTATGTAAAAATCTGAAAAAAAAGCTGGAAAATGCGCGCCATTACTAGATATAGCTCTGATTTATTTCGAATTTTTTGACGCACTAGATTCTGAGAAAATGGTGGGAGAAGTGGACAGTACATTTTACACCCCCCCCCCCCCCGCCCCTACGGTCGAGGTGCAAAGTTGCAAATTCACAAAAATGTTTATTTTTTCATTAGATATCGAATAGCTATTAATGAATTATAATCTGTCCGACATTAGGTCTCCACAGCCAGATTTATTGGAAGTAGAGCTGATACAGTTCTGGATATTAAGTCAAATTCACAATCGGAAAAATTAATTTGCAGGTTTAAGTCAATTATTGCTTTTCTAGTAAATACTGAAAAAACGGTATTGAAACTTATGAATACCGGTATTACAAAGTTGTACAAATGGCTCAAAATACCGGTATTCGGTATTCTGGTATTACAATCCCTACTTGTGTGTGAAAAAGTCCAATTGATTCTAGGTAGTAGTTTTTAGTTGGTACCCTTTTAAATATGGTGTAACCGTACGGACATATGTACCGAACGAGACCGGAGACGGTACCGCGTAATAGCACGACCAATAAAAAGAGGGGTCCACTAGCAATAGTGAGTTGATCCCCCCTCATCCCCTTTTCCAAGGGAGAGGGAGACAAGGCTTATCTGACTGAACCGCGTAAAGTTAAGTTGTGGAATCAAAGTGTATTTGAAAGAAGAGTGGATGAAATGGCAGTGTGTTTGTGTGAGTGAGAGTGTCTTGTCAAAGCATCCTTTAGGTATATGTGCTTTGTTCAGGGGAATCACGAGCACATATTTAATCGCATTAACCATTGCCTTAAGAAAACAATCGAGTCATTAAGCTCCACTAAACCGCTTATAGAGTCAAACCTGTCGCCCTGCGAGGAGATTCCCCTTTGCAGAGCTGTGCACCTCAACAGAGACGATTCGGCAGGTGAGCAGCGAGATATAGTAATAAGTTAATCTTATTAGAATTTAGTACTAATAAAGGACCTTCTACAACCAAACCTTCCGCCTAACAGCTCGTTCAGTAAAACAAAAAACCTAACGGTAACAATGGAGAGCGAAAAGCATCATTTTCGTCATATTTTACTTTTATACTTACTATAGAAAAGGTAAAAATGCTGTTCAAGCCAGAAAAAAATTAACCGATGTGTATGGAGAACATGTGCTGACAGTATGCCAGTGCCAGAACTGCTTTGCAAAATTTTGATCCGGCAATTGTGATGTCGAAGGTGCACCACGTTCTGGAAGGTCGGTTGAAGTTGATAAAGACGCAATAAAGGCATTAGTTGATCCAAACCGGCGGATAGCAATTCGTGAGATCGCTGAGATATGAAATTTATCGAAGTCAACCGCTCAGAATAAATTTCATCTCAAACCTCGACATATGGGTTCCGCGTGTTCTTACGGAAAGTTTGTGTGTTCGTATTGACGTCTGGATTTGCTTCTCGAACGTCAAGTAAATTATCCATTTTTGAAACGCATCATCACTGGGGACGAGAAATGGGTTGTGTACAACAATGTTCAACGCAAAAGGTCGTGGAGTAAAAGATGAACCGGCTCAAAGCACTACGACAGCTAATATTCATCAAAACAAGGTGATGCTATCTCTTTGGTGGGATTACATACGAATCGTTTTTTTTTTTGAGCTTCTACCGGACAACACAACGATTAATTCTGAAGTATACTGTCATCATCTGGAGAAATTGAATGATTCACTTCAACAGGAAGGTCCGGAATTGATCAATAGAAAAGGTGTAGTGTTCCACCAAGATAACGCGAGACCTCATACAAGTTTGTTAACTCGCCAAAAGCTTTTACGGCTTGAATAACATATACTGTCACACTCACTATATTCTCCAGATCTAGCACCTTCTAATTATTATTTGTTCAGGTCTGTACAAAATTTTCTAGACGGTAAAACCTTTACCTCAAATGAGGAGGTCAAATATCACTTGGATCAGTTTTTTGTCAGTAAAGAACAAAAATGTTATGAGTGTGGAATCACGCTCCTGCGAGAAAGATGGCAAAAGATATTGAACCAGAATGGTCAATATATAATTCAATAAAATATTTATTTACTATAAGAATATCGTCTTTCATTTTCATAAGAAAAAACGAAACGACTTTCCGTACAACCCAATAACATTTCATTATCAAAACTTGTGTTCGCATTGCTCGCAAAGTTGGTATAATCATACTACCCAACGAGTGTTAAGTGATTCAATCGTTAATCATCATATCTTTTACCGATAATTGTATCCACAAAAGAACTACAATAGTTGATTAATTCCGAATACTGCGTACGTACGATGCACAACTAGCACAAAATATAGTAAAACGCTATAAATATTCGCCCACAATGATTGTAGAGAAATTAATTCAAGTATTTACTACTTATTGTTAGTAGAACTTAAACGGTTCATGTGCGAAAAAGTGAAAGAACAAGATTACGTATGAAATAGATAACGTAGTAGGCCTCTCGCATTGTTCGAATTCTAATTTATTGCACATGAGATAAATAGAATAAATATTTCAAATCTAGTCCGAGTTGGCTGTAATATCTTAAAGGACATGTACAAATAGATATGCAGGGTGGTTCCGATCCGATGGCACAACCGAAGAGGAGGTGAATCTACATGCAAAAATAGGTAAAACAGAACGTATGAAAATTTTTTTTTAAACGCTCCGTTGTCGAGAAAATCGACTTTGAATTTTCGCAAAGTGGCGGCCTATCGTGACGTCATAGCTGCCCAAACGTACTCGCAGACGACGCAAAGCGATAGATATAGATATACAATGCCATGCTTCAGGGCGCTTGCACCTGACAAAAATTCAAAGTCGATTTTCTCGAAAACGGAGTGTTTAAAAAAAAAAATGTTCATACGTTCTGTTTTACTTATTTTTGCATGTAGATTCACCTCCTTTTCGGTTGTACCACCGGATCGAAACCACCCTGTATAATGTGTTAGAAATAGGTATATAATGTTCCGCCAGTCTCAAGAGTTCTGGGATAAGTGCCGTGTCCCTTGACAACGGTCTGGGTTAGTCCAGAGAGCCTCCATAAGAGCGGTCTCTCCACTCCGTGGCCAGATCCTTTATTCTAATGTTTATAATGTTGCATGCGTAATCGAAGCATTGATGACGTCGGGTCATCGATCACGCACACATGCCTCCTTAGAGCAATCACCTACCTTCTCAAAACAATAGCACATTGCCTCGGTGACATACAAGGCGCCAGACCATTTGTTATGACTTCGGCAATTATACTACTGTTTATTATTTCAGTTATTTATTATTGTGTTATAATATTTATTCTTCTTCAGGGCGACGTTTAACAGACATTAATAACGGTTTGCATAGAGACAATACCGAGCATTCTAAGTTGAACTGTGGTCCCCTTATGTTGACAGAGAAGAAGAGTATTAATGGCATCGTAACACATAGGGGCCATGTGCAGTCGGTTTTTGTGTACTAACAAGTGTATTCACATCGAAATGAGTGGCTCGCAACCGGTATGGTGACGCAGTTCTGCGAAACAAAAGGCCTCCCAATCCTGAAGTCAACGCATTTACATACAAACAGAACAGATTTCAATTTTTTCTACGTTAAATATAATCAGAAATTTAATACGCAATAGTTTCAAATAATGAAAATATGTTGCAACGATCGCCCTGACGCCAAACAATGCTAATTATACATATAACAATGCCCTAATAACTGCTCGCAACACGACTGCAATGTCCTGCAAAATGTGTCGATGGGTGCCTTACCTTAACGAGCAGATGAATTGGTTGACTGACGCTAAGTAGCTTTCCTCTCCTGGCCTTTCCACCTCCGCCGCCCAAACACTTTATCCACGGCATTCCTCAAGCGCTTTCTCAACGCTCTGGTACTTCTTCTTCGCAACTCAGGAATTCTCAATCTTACTATCTCACCACCTACTTTCGTTTCGTCTTTGTTTTTTTCTGTCTTTCTTCGTGTCCTTTTAACTTTACTTTCAGTTCTGCTGGCACATTTCTCCGAGGGTTCGTCCAAACAGTCTATGGTCTCCTAAACTTCTCACTTTTCTCCTTGACACACGTTCGCAATCGGGACATCGTGGATTAGTTGGTTGTCTTCGAAACGTTTGGAATCCCGTTATAAACGTATCCCTGTATATATAGTAGTTGCCCACCCTTCGATTTGGACTCCCGTTCGCCGATTAGTCATATTTCCTCATGATGTCGTACCGTATGCTCTTCGCTTCCTCCTTCCCATTTCAGCCTTGAAAGTACTTAGCTGAAAACGATACTTACCTAAAACTTTTCTGATCGCTCAATATTGATCGAAATTCTCTCCGCGTAGTTTTTAAGTTTCTTTGGTCGTCTGATTATTGCTTGATCACTTCTCCACTTGTTCGTCGCTTGAATGTCAACAAAATGTAGCTAACGTCGAGAGGTCATTCACCTCAGACAGTATACCAGCGGAGAAGAGAGTGTCACGCTTAATCATGGGACAGAAATCAATGTCACGGATGTCACTGAGCTGTCTCTCCTCTTTTTCACCGATTTTAATTTTCTACGTCAAGTGCCGTCGCTCCTCTTCCCGCGGTTACGCACAATTGCTCCTAGTTAAAAAATGCCGCGGTCGCACGACGAAAGTTCACGGACGGCTGAAGAAAAATGCTGAGGCGATGAGAGACACGACTGCGAAAAAAAAAATTGTTTGCCTTGCGCTCCCCTCGCACTTCACAACTACCCACTTTCACGTGGCTTCGCGTCGACGGACACGAGCGACGTCCTCACTCGCATACGGCTCTCGCAACACTGGCGGCTATTGAGCCCGCTATCGCCGATTTCATACGTCACGTTGATACTCCTCCACTGAGTTACCGTTATCTCACTTAACGTGCGAAACGTTTCAACATCAAATCGGGAGCTACCATCCTAATGAACCTAAATTGAGCGCACCGGAGGGAACCCTAGGGACGTGTCACTATTAATGACACGAGAATTACAAACTTTTTCTGCGCAAGCCACTTTGGAGACTCCTCTATGTCGGTTTAAAACTTGATATATTTACATTATTGGAGATCCCAGGATGTAACTCACATGTCTCATTGCATTTATTCGATGTTTCATAATAATATGACCGTGTATGTACTTCTTGCAGAAAAGTCACCGTAAATACATTCCTATTCGTGCAGAAAACCTATTTGAAATTCCTGCAGTACATCACGATCTTGACACAGATTAACGTCCGATTTAAACGGTTCGCTGATAGTCGTTTTTACTTCCGCACGTTGCTTATTTCGATTTTTCGTAAAAAGTGATGAATCAAGACCCATCGTACCTTTCCGAGATTCGATGCTGCACATTTTGAATTGTCTCTTGCAAGAAAGGATGCAGCGTGTGCGCTCCTATCGCTCTCCGCTGTTGCCTGCTCTGTTCTATTTCAAAAATACGAGAATCACGTGCAAGCTCAATCTGTCAGCAGCTCGTGGGACGCGCAATTATTCGTCGCCTTTATGCGCCCTAGTTACGCCGTATCGTTCTACTCGGTACCATCATTTATCTATCTTTCGTTTCACTACTTTCTTCTTCGCTCGTTTATTCGTATAACGTTAAGCGCTAACAGTACGAAGCGTGAAATTCTAATGCCTCATCGAACGCCGGCCGTGATTATTTATGAGTTGACACTGGCGGTACAAAGTGCCATTTTTACGATTTCCTACCTTCTTCTGATAACAATCCGTGCTACCCAAAGTCTTTCTGGTGCACACACTACCTTTGGATCAGTTTTACGAAAGGTATCTTTGCGCGACACCCGAACGCGTTTCGACAGCCTGCGGACTTCTCCGGATCGATTAGTTACGCCAGTGACGATAAAATCGCTCTTCATTCTTTCTACGTCCCTGTGCAGCGTGTTTTTTGCCTTTCTCTCCACATTGATCGCTTAGTTTTAAAAGATGCAGATAAGCACGTACATCTGCATAGATGAATTATCTGTACCTTCAATTAAAACATGGTCAAAACAACCTTATCCTTATACTTCATCTATTCTAGAATATAAATCGTTCAAACGTTTTATAAGAATCGACGACAGTTCCATCTGCTTCAAAATGTTATCCGTCTTGAATAGTCAATTTATTAAATATTGAATACGAATAAAATGGTATAGAAAGAGGCTCGGAGCATACAGAATGCGTGCCGGTTGGAACCATTTTCCTAGTGGCGTATTCGTCCCGACCAGTGGTCTACCGTCGGCTGAAAGAAAATACGAGCCGCAATCCCATGGGGACAAGGGGGGTCACAGCCGAACAGAAGGGAAGAAGGACGCAGCAATCTACGTCGGATACGCACCACCTATCGGCTTCAGTTTTCGGCTCCCGACTCTCACATCTACCCCCCTCTCAGCGTACGCGTTTCGCATATTTCAAGTTTCTGCCTCATATCTTGCCGACGACAAAGCAGGTTGGATAATCGTATCTCCCTTTGATACTGACGAGACACATTGCTTGTAGCGACGATTATAATCAACTGAGCTTCGACTGCTGCACAGTTTTGCGACTTTTCTTCCGCACGTCTCTTTGCAATGTACAACACATATATTAAAGGTGATAGGCACTGCAACGTTTTTACCTTGAAAAACCTTCTAAAAAGATAATTTTCGAAGTACATCTCAAATATCGTGTTTCAAAGAGGTACTGACCGATTCGTATAATTACGTGATAACTTATTAAAACTATTTTAAAAGATTACGTTTTGCGTTGTGGTTTTCACGTAATATAATACTGATTTACATGATAATGTTGTTGTGTGATATAAAGGAATATAATAATATAATCTATACAGGACAGCAACGCGTGTAAGACATACGATGTAATGCATATATTTTAAAAACAGAGGACAGTTTAGCACAAAGAGAGAAAAATGTACACTGTCAAACACTTTGTTGCCACTGTAGTTAGCAGCGGTTTCTACTAGTAAACTATTACAATCTGTCAGTATGTATTCCACGTACTGTAAGTAGAACCTTGTTCCAATTTCTTTCGCAACGAGATCCGTATGCATTGTGCAAACGCAGTTAATATAAAGGTTACAGTGTACTTAGTCATGATGTTGTCAATGGGTTGTCGCATTCTATACATATTCCACTTAAAATTATTTTCTTACCTTAGCCCTCTCAAGATGCGCAAATTTTCATAAAGCGAAAATAAGAATCAAGCAAATTGGTAACAGAGAGCTACCTTGTTTAGAGGGCGCTCGGGCATAATTAGCATCATACGACGTAAAATGCATTAAAAGCCAAATATCATGGAGATATATGTTTAACCCTCCGAATACGGTGACGGAGTCACTTTTGACTCGCATTTTCAGACCGGTAACGCACACACTCTCATGGTTGGCGGCACCGCCGAACGGCGTGAGAGTGTGCGTTATCGCTTTCGAGCGGCGACACATCCGGCTTAGCGCTGCCCCACCACATTCTCAAACATTCGGTGCAATACGGAAAAGAAATTTAGTTTGCCACAGATCTGTGAACAGTGCGCACCTTTGGGCTATAGGGCCAACAGGAAGAATAATTCTAAAAGATTCCACTATACAAGGGTAACAACGTACGCGATATTCATTTTGTCGTGGGAGTAACAACCGTTACACAACAACGTGTCATAAATGTACAAGATATGTGTGTGGCAACCATTCTACACAAACTCGTACAAACACGTGAACGTTTGCACGAATGAAGATAAAAATGAATTGTAAATAATCAAAAATAATAAAAATATATTTTTTGTACATAGGACTTATTACTCAATATGTATATATGTAGACAGAAACCCGAAACTCAGCGACAGACTGCGATTCCAACTCCTTTGAATTATCCGACAATGTAGATTACCCAGTAGTAGTGTATCCGTGAGACCTTCGAGCTCGAGCAACCGACCGATGAGTCACATATCGGTGATGAGCTCGAGCGACTTAAGAATGTGTTAGTGAATGTCGGTGTGACGAGTCAGAACTGACTCGGTCTTCGTACTTTATGCGCAGTATACGGAGGGTTAAACTTTATTGGGACAAAGCAATGTACAAACCACGTTGCACACACAGGTGCCTATAAACATGTCGCACGATTTGATAGCATTCGCATGACAGAAAGCGGTGAGCGGGTAGTTGCAGGGCGATTTGGCAATAAATCACCGACACGGAATGTGCATTTATCGGCGAGGATAAAAAAATAAATAAACGGGAACATCGTAACAACGTTCCGCTAGATCATTTCACAACAATTAAGGGGAGATTTCGTCAGTCAATGTCCTCTTTCCGTACACTCTTCGACGATTTCGTTGATTATGTTTGCTGCAGTACTGGCACTCGGTACTACTTCTAAAACCACAATACTCCACGTGCTTAGGTTTGTTCCTCTGGATTCAGAACATTTGTACGGAAGTTATATTCAGCCATCCAATTCAGGTAACGCTGACACGCCCCGCGACGTGTGCAAGATCAATACGAGTCTGGCAATTTCTAACCAGCATGTGCCGTTTATACATCGAACTGTAAAAAGAGACCGTGAAAGGTAACAGTTTTAATCACGCCGACTTGGGACTATAAGTACATCTTAATTTATCACTAGTCAACACAAGATTACCTTTGATGAATTTCAGCGAATGTAGTTTCCCACGCGTAAAATATTAGTCAGCCTTTTGCAGGAGATGCAGCTTTCGTATTCCAACCGCGTGATTGTTAATACATTTTTGATTCAATACTCACGCTCCTTGGTGTCCACTGAATATATTATATGAAGTGCATGTCATTCTATACACACAGAAAAATGTTCACGATTAAAGATGTACATGGGCACCTAAATAAGCGAGTATAAATCCAATTAATTAGCTTCTAAATATAATATTTTGCAATACAATTCATACTCAACATATAATATCACGATATAATGCCGTTGGACGTTAAAACTGCTGTTTTTACAATAGTTCATCAGCATCTCTACTATATAGCACTAACGCCAACTATGGGTAGCCTTTTATTTGACCCCTTTAATACATACCCTCTTTCGCTGAAATGTTCCCAGTATCTATTATATGGTATAATAGAAATGAGTTACGTGTATCTTATAATTACATTGAAAATCAGTGCTCCTCTTATTTTATAACCTAGCCTAATTTGACGATCTCACCTATATGTCTGTGTGTTTTTACGGCTAGGTATATAAGTATTGTAGTGGAAGTTTTCGTAGGAAGGTTTGGAATTAACAGGAGGTTGGATTCTGTGGGAAAATGTCAAGGATTTATTAATTTTGAAGGTTTTACAGGAATTGGTAAAGGTATGATAACCGGGCTTCCGCGCGGATTTGCATGAAACTTTGTGTAATGGTAGATTTTTGCATAAAAATAAGATCTGTAAAAGCAAAAGTTGCCGCTCGCGTCTAATTAAAAAGTTATTAAACGTTAAAGTTTATTATAAAACCTGCCTTACCGGCAGCGCGAACGCTATCTGCGCATGCGCACGGCGAAGTTTGCGGGTAATTCGCGTGTATTTGAAATGAAGTAATATTGAATTGGCGAAGGCAGGTGTGGGCAAGGCTTCCCTTTCATAATATTTAAGGGTTTTCAATCAAAAAATGGTTTGAGAGTTGGTTTAGGTCTAGATTTTTTTCAGCCAAATCGCAATTTTCATTTTATTTCTATGGCTAGGTGTGGGCAAGGCTTCCCTTTCATAATGTTTTTGCGGGCTGGGTGTAGGCTAGGCTCGCCGTTCATAATGTTTAAGAGTTTTCAATCAAACAATGGTTTGAGAGTAGGTTCGGGTTATATTTTAATAGCAAAAGTGCAGCAACATCATTTCTATCGACAAAAGCACTACAAAAGGGAAGCCTAGCCCACACCTAGCCATAGAAATAAAACGAAAAGTAAGATTTAGCTGAAAGAAATATAGACCTAAACCAACTCTCAAACCATTTTTTATTGAAAACCCTTAAACATTATGAAAGGGAAGCCTTGCCCACACCTAGCCATAGAAATAAAACGAAAAGTGAGATTTGGCTGAAAGAAATCTAGACCTAAACCAACTCTCAAACCCCTGTTTGATTGAAAACCCTTAAATATTATGAAAGGGAAGCCTAGCCTACACCTAGCCTTCGCCAAAACAATATTGCAAACTTCACCGTGCGCATGCGCAGATAGCGTTCGCGCTGCCGGTAAGGCAGGTTTTATAATAAACTTTAACGTTTAATAACTTTTTAATTAGACGCGAGCGGCAACTTTTGCTTTTACAGATCTTATTTTAATGCAAAAATTGATGTTCCTGCAAAGTTTTATGCAAATCCGTGCGGAAGCCCAGTTATCGTACCTTTACCCAGGAATTTGGTTCGGTTGTCGGTAAGGTAGGAATTTGCTCGACTCGTAATGACCGATCTCTTTTATGACAGAGCCCGCTCGTCTCAAACTCTCGATGGTATAACGCTTGATTTGACAATATTGAATTCAACGGTAAAGGTACGATAACTTGGCTTCCGCACGGGTTTGCATGAAACTTCGTGTAATGGTAGATTTTTGCATAAAAATAAGATCTGTAAAAGCAAAAGGGTAAAGGTAAGATAACCGGTCCTCCGCACCGATTTGCATGAAACTTTGCAGGAACATCAAATTTTGCATGAAAATAAGATCTGTAAAAGCCAAATTGCCCGCTCGCGTCTACTTAAAAAGTTATTAAGCGTTAAAGTGTGTTAAAAAACCTGCCTTACCGGCAGCGTGAACGCTATCTGCGCATGCGCACGGACAAGCATGCAGGCAAAGTGCGCGTATTTGAAATGAAATAATATTGAATTGGCGAAGGCTAGGTGTGGGCAAGGCTTCCCTTTCATAATATTTAAGGGATTTCAATCAAAAAATGGTTTGAGAGTTGGTTTAGGTCTAGATTTCTTTCAGCCAAATCTCACTTTTTGTTTTATTTCTATGGCTAGGTGTGGGCAAGGCTTCTATTTCATAATGTTTAAGGGTTTTCAATCAAACAATGGTTTGAGAGTTGGTTTAGGTCTAGATTTCTTTCAGCCAAATCTTACTTTTCGTTTTATTTCTATGGCTAGGTGTGGGCAAGGCTTCCCTTTCATAATGTTTAAGGGTTTTCAATCAAACAATGGTTTGAGAGTTGGTTTAGGTCTAGATTTCTTTCAGCCAAATCTTACTTTTCGTTTTATTTCTATGGCTAGGTGTGGGCAAGGCTTTCCTTTCATAATGTTTAAGAGTTTTCAATTAAACAATGGTTTGAGAGTAGGTTCGGGTTATATTTTAATAGCAAAAGTGCAACAACATCATTTCTATCGACAAAAGCACTACAAAAGGGACTAAAGGGACAAGCACTACAAAGCCTTGCCCACACCTAGCCATAGAAATAAAACGAAAAGTAAGATTTGGCTGAAAGAAATCTAGACCTAAACCAACTCTCAAACCATTTTTTGATTGAAAACCCTTAAATATTATGAAAGGGAAGCCTAGCCTACACCTAGCCTTCGCCAATTCAATATTATTTCATTTCAAATACGCGCGCATTACCTGCAAACTTCACCGTGCTCATGCGCAGACATCAGTGCGCATGCGCAGATAGCGTTTGCGCTGCCGGTAAGGCAGGTTTTATATTAAACTTTAACGTTTAATAACTTTTTAATTAGACGCGAGCGGCAACTTTTGCTTTTACAGATCTTATTTTTATGCAAAAATTGATGTTCCTGCAAATTTTTATGCAAATCCGTGCGGAAGCCAAGTTATCGTACCTTTACCGAATTCAACTATTAGGGAATGTCTCGTAATTTTCTAGGAGGTGACCGGCGGTGAGTCCTGCCGAGCTATCCTCTGGCGGGCGACTTAAGGTCTTGGTCCGCAAGTAACTCTACTGGGCAGTTTTCCTGTACTCTCCCCTCGTGGAGGCGGCCGGTGGCGTAGTCCTACCGTCCTCTCCTCCAGAGGGTGACCGGGAAATCGCCCGCAAATGACTCTACGGGGTAGCCTTCCTGTACTCTCCCCTAGTGGAGGCGGCCGGTGGCGTAGTCCTACCGTCCTTTCCTCCATAGGGTGACCCGGGAATCGGCTCCCTTGCCTGGGGACCCTCTGTACTCTCCCCTCCTGGAGGCGGCCGGTGGCATAGTCCTACCGTCCTCTCCTCCAGGGGGTGACCCAGAAGATGGTCCCCGGCCCTGCTGGGCGACCGTGGTATTACGTTGTCTTCCCAGCGGGAAAATAAGAGATTGTATGACCGAAGACACCGTCTTTTATACTCGTGCGTAACTAAGCAAGCGGGCTCATCAGCAAGTGGGTTGCTATGCGTGGTGGTCATCTCGGCCGCGGGTCGCGATCGCCGGTTGTCGCGAATCTTCTAGAACCTTCTCGATCCTTTTAGATGTTTCTGGATCCTTCTTGACTCTTCCTTCTTGACGAGGATAGCTAGCAGTTGGTTTCTCGCTCACTCCCATGTCGCGAAAAATTGTTGTGGGTATTGTTGGATGTTACAGTATACTTTTACTGACAAGGGAAGGACCAGGGCAGTGGGTCACCGATTATGTTCAAATTTTGCACAAACCTTCTTTAGCCGAAAATATTGGACACGTGTTTTTCCAAAAGTGGCCACACTCCCCCATTTTTGAAAAAAACGTGGTCAAAAATCAAAATTTTTCGATCGGGCTCTAATTTTGCAAACGCGTTTAAAATTGCCTCCCAAAAGATACTTATATATTTATTTTGCAAATAAACAATGTTGTAACACTGTAGTGTGGTTGAGGTGGGATCGCCGAAAGAACAGATAATCCGAGTTATGCTCAAATGTTTATTACACCGTACTGCGCTCTCTGCTGGTTTCACTGCGACTGCCGAAAACGCACAGCGCATCGGCAGCTCACACGCCGGGAACAAAAGAAGGCGATAAGGCCTGTTGCCGGGTCAAATCCCCAAACACGTGCAACGTATAGTCCCGTAACGCAATATGCAGGGTCTTTCTTTTAACTCGGTACGCTCGATATAGTGAAAACGCTAACGTGGCAACAGCGCTAGACTTGATACACGCGCCGCCGGGGACAGTGTGCCGGCGCTGCCGACACTCTTGACCGTATCGACTCTAGCGCTGTTGCCACGTTAGCGTTTTCACTATATCGAGCGTACCGAGTTAAAAGAAAGACCCTGTATGCTTGGTGTCGAACGCGTCACAACAAACAATGTTTAAAAATATGCATTATCGATAAGTTCCATAAAATTTACTATGTTTTCATTGAAGCGACGTAGCAGAGTAAGTATGGCACTAGCGTAGTAGCAGACGGCCCGGGGTTCGAATCTCGATGCGGTTTTGCGTTTTTTTTTGTCTATTTTTTATAACTTTTAGTTTTGACTGTAATTTCAATATTTATCAATAATATATATATTACATTTATGGAGATTGATTTGATGTACAACTATTTGGCTGATATTTATCGCAAGAGCATGTTAAACAAAAATTTTGTCGGCACTATGACTATTTTATAAATTACTATATTTTCCACGTACACACTGTTTGCATGACATCTTCAGAATACCAAACCTAGCTTATGCTAAAAAAAAATTGCGGCAGGCTGTTAATTTTTACAAGTACCATGCATATTCAAACATTACCGAGAAGATTGGCCCGTATAATTGTTGATGAATTAAAGAATGCATTATAATGGCGTCTTTGCTACTGCTTAAATCCTGTTGTTCTTTTAGTGATATTGTTGAATTTTGTATACGTTTAAATAAATAATTTGACTTGACCGTAAAAATATACATCGCAAAGCTGACATACCGGTGTGCAGAGACGCGGAATAACTTGCAAAGTGCACAAACTATCATTATTGGCATTCAACATTTTCTCATTATTTGCGCTCAGATCTACTTGACCAGTCCACGAATCACGAACCGAATCTTTATTCTTCTTCACATATGGTTTTAAAATATGATTTAAATGGTCAGTGTGTTTTACTTTCATCAATTTGCCTGACTTTGTACACATTAAGTGAATTTTTTTCCGATCAGCAGGCATTTTTGATATGTGATGCGTAATCCTGGGATTAAAACATCCACTTGGTTCTCACAAGCACAGAAATACTTTACACAAGTTGACATAAAAGAACGAATATTTCTTTCTTCAATCAAACGATTGCGAGTCCACTGTTCGATGTTAGCATATTTATCACAATTTGTCCTACCCGTGAGTATTTCTTCCTCTCCTATATAAATGTAGGATTGGGTTGTGAAGGCCAATGATACACGGCGTTTATTAAAACAAAAACGATATATATTAGGAAAGATATTACAGTGAAAATAACTCTTAAAATACTTCTTAAACGCTCAACGTCTCGCTTCGACGGTCTTACGATGACTAACTCCCTCCTTCGCGCTTTCTTTCGGCCGACCTCTGTGCCTCCGCTCGTGTGATTCACCTTGTTTGTTTTGATCACTCCGCGAGCTCTTCCAATCCCACATAAATGTGGTGTTTCTTTTTATGTGAAACCTCTTCTTTAGCTGTATCGTTTTTTAACTCCACGTTAGATAAAGTCTTGTAAATGTTACAGGTTTTTTTTTCTGTCAACGTGGTGTGTTGCATTTCTTCTTTCTTGGACGGTGGAGAGGTAGAGTAAGATTCAACACTTGAGACAGGAGTTGACTCGTGTACTTATCTTAACACTACATTTTCTTGATTTGCATCATTCACTATATCGCTTTCATGTTGTAATTAGTCACCTTCATCAGACGCAACTTGTAATCCATATCAACCATGACCAATAACATGAGATACGTCATGAGAGACAGTTATTAGCAAGAAGGGTAAAGGTAAAGAAAGACGTGCTCATCACCGATTTGCATAAAACGTCCTGTAATGGTAAATTTTTGCATAAAGTTTAGTTATAAAACCTGCGTTACCGGCAACGCGAACGTTATCTGCGCATGCGCACGGATGTCTGCGAATGCGCTCTGACTAGGGATTGCAATATCGGACCAAAAGTTCAATACCGGTATTCGGTATTTTTTAGATCCTAATACCGGAATACCGGGTTTAATACCGGTAGTAGGAATTTTAGAAAATGAAAGAAAACACAGGTGTTTCTTGTTTTATTTAACTTATAAATTGTAACAGTATATAAAGAATCACAAAAACGTAAAGGAACAAGGAACATTTCATGTATTTAAATAAAAAAAGTGTATATATCACTATTTAGTCTGTGATACTATTACAAATTTTTGAAATGTGATCTTCAAAACGTAATTTTGTGTAAAAATTTCCAGCTGTCGTCAACGTTCTTTCAGCATCAACGCTAGTTGGTGGTACAGTTAACAATGCGCGATATACTTTTTTCCAAGTATTCAACTCTGAATCCCTCATCTTCAAATAAATTGATTTCTCGTCGGATGGTTTTGGATATAACTGATTTCTGTATTGTATTTTGGTTTGTTGACATTTTTTTAGTTATCGCTTATTCTAATTTTTATTCAAGAGACAATTCCTTTTCAGTATCGACATTAGTATCATCATCTTCGATAACTGTACCGAATTCTTCTGAATGTGGATAGGTTCGTGGATAAAAAATTTTAAGAAAATTTACGATAAATTTGACCAAATTTGAATTGGTTAGTCACTTTTCTCCTTTTGCATTTTTATTTTGAAAACATTACAATTATGTAAATACCGTGAGACATTTTCTATTTCGGTATGCCTTCTTCTGTGCGATTTTCAGTGTAATATACATATAATTCTTCAGATAGTGATGCGTGCTGTTCTTTCAGCGACTGCAACGTGAAATTTATTGTTGCATTAGCTGTTAATGAATTAGAATCTCCCCAACATAATGTCTCCACAGCCAGTTTTATTGGAAGTAGAACTGATACAGTTCTGGATATTAAGTCAAATTCACTATCGGTAAAATTAATTTGCAGGTTTAAGTCAATTATTGCTTTTCTAGTAAATACTGAAAAAACGGTGTTTAAACTTATGAATACCGGTATCACAAAGTTGAACAAATGGCTCGAAATACCGGTATTGCAATCCCTAGCTCTGACGTCTGCAACGGACAAGTTTGCAGTGAAAGTGCGCATATTTGAAATGAAATAATATTGAATTGGCGAAGGCTAGGTGTGGGCAAGGCTTCCCTTTCATAATGTTTAAGAGTTTTACGTCTGATTGTTATTTGTTTCGTTATTATTCGTTTTCCTTGGGGGCTTGGCCCAAAGCCTTAAATAAAAGAATTATATGAGGACAATATTGAGACGCGTGCTAGGCAGTTCGAAGATGGTACAGCAGTGATGAAAAAACATGTGGCAAATGCCTTTGAATGTACGGGAAGAAAGCTCCAACGGCAAAGTCCAGTCTTCCCAAAACCCGCAAACGGTCTCGTTGTGTTTGTCTTGGAAACGACAACAAGTATTCAACAAAATACAATAAATGCGAAAGATTTATATGTAATATTCATGCGATAAAAAAACCGGTGGTCCGATAAGACACCATTTCGACAGATAAACTGTGTTTTGATGTAATGATTACGAAAAGTTCCGTACGGGTACTGACAATGAGTGACCCGGCAATGGCCTTACGCGTGAGTGCTAAGAGTCGGCCGTCCGTGGGTTAAAGACCGCTCACCTTATGGGACTTTGTGTCGCACGAAAATTGAGCCGTACTGGGACGCCCTCTCGGCATATACTGCGGCCGAATCACGAAACCCAAGGCAACGCAACGAACTCAGTGATTCCAGTTTTTACACAAAGTTACGAAGAATTGCGAAGAACCACTGCCGTGACGGTCGTGGTGGGGGAAAGTTCAGATGTGTGCTGTCAGTCAGCGAGTCGTCTACTATGTACCGAACGGAGTCAAAGAATGAGCTATGGCTCTGACTCTTCTCCGGCACGATCGCATGCAAGTGTTTCCTTTGATATAAGCCAACGGTATTAAAATGCTTTTTCGTCCCTAACCTAACCAATGATCTGATAAAGTATCTTATTCGAAGGATGTAGTTGGATGATGGGGTCAAAAGTGTTCCCAAAACAATTATAAATCGAAAACCTCATTCGATAGCTTATTAAAAAATACCCATTTTCATCACGTTTTAACTCTCAATCTGGAAGGGCAAGGGGCAGTAGGTTGTAAATTAAAAACTTTCGTTTTTACTCATTTCTAAAAAAGGGGTCTCCGTGAAAAAATCAAGAACCTGTTTTCCGGCCGTTTCTGGCGTGTTAAAATTAATTTGTAGAACGAATTTTCATGCATCCTTTATAAGATAAGTATATTATGCAATATTCAATGCTATGAGATGGGGTACAATAAATAAATATAGGTGCTAAGAAAACTGGTAAAACAAGGAGAATATGTAGTAATGACGCTTGTTATTTCCTAAAATATTTGTAGTTCCGCTAATATTATTGGTTCCAGTCTCCCTTGAATCGTTGAACTGACTAGACGTGCCAAGTGTTAACGTGCTTACATGTTTACAGAGTGACAAGGTTCCTACCAGTAAAGCCGATCGTCGGGAAAGTACTTGCTCTCGACGGCAGGCAACCCGTGCCAATAAATGGCTTCAACATCTAAAGAAAATGCGATAAAACTAAAAATAGTTAAAGCTGGTGCTAAACATGAAGTGTTAAACAATACCACTAACGCGAATCACCAAAAAATAAAACATAAGACGGAGATACTAACAGACAGGCAACCAAATAACGATTTCCGTCCTACTAGTAACAAAAAACGCAAATTCGGATCGATTGATAAGATGCGTACGCCTGACCCGCGGCCAGAAGAACAAAATGACTGGCTCTCAGAAATTCCACCTACCGAAAACCCATTCCAAGTCTTAACTCATGGCATCGACGAGCCTACGGCAATCGCAAAAACCAAAAGTGCTCCACCGAAGCCTCCACCAATTCACATTAAAGCTCAAACTATTGAACCTCTACTGGAGCTCTTGAATGAAACAGTGAGTAACAAATACACGTTAAAACAACGACAAAACAACCTAGTTAAAATTCAGGCCGACGCATCTGACGATTACACTAAGATAGTCACAGCACTAAGAAACAAGAATGCAAAGTTTCATACTTATCAACTAAAGAAAGATAGGAGCTATAAAGTTGTTCTGAGAGGAATGCATCCCAAAACTGACCCCAAAAGAATTAGTGAAGAGCTAAAGGAACTAAATCATAATGTAAGACAGATCAAAAATATAGTGAAATACGACACAAAACAAGAATTACCCCTTTTCTTCATCGAATTAGAACCAAAAGAAAACAATCAAGAAATATATAAAATTGATCGGCTAGTGCACACGGTAATTTCCTTTGAGCCGCCTAGGAAGAAAAGAGACATTCCCCAATGCATGAGATGCCAAGCCTACGGACATACAAAAAATTACTGTAATAGAACCCCCGCATGCGTTAAATGTGCTGGCAGGCACTTAACTATTAACTGCCCCTTGAAAGGTAAAATTGAAAACGTCAAATTTTACAACTCTCAGGGCATTCATCCTGCTAGCTACAAAGGATGTATTATAAGGACGCAACTCCAACAAAAATTATACCCCGGCCTTAGGCAAAAAATGGCATTTAACGAGCCGAATAGCTCCTCGACTCAACCTATTAGTGATAACAACAATAATATTACCGCACAAAACAGGAGCACAGCCAAAAACTACGTCCATGCAGTAACACAAAAGACAACAACACAACCCTGTCCCTCAGCTATGAATAGACACGACAATGATGAAGATCACGACATCAAGGAATTACTAATACATTCAATAAAAAACACGGAAATTATAACGAACATGCTCGCAGAACAAACTAAGCTACTACAGCAGCAAACACAACAAATAACCACTATGATACCACTCTTATCCAATAAAAACAGAAATGAATATTAAACTAAAAATAGTAATCTGGAATGCTAATGGTTTACAACAAAGAATACGAGAACTAGAACTCTTCCTCATCGTAAACAAAATTGACGTAATACTCATCTCTGAAACGCATTTAACAGATAAAAATTATATTAAAGTTCCTGGTTATTCAATTTATGACACTAAGCACCCGTCTGGCAAAGCCCACGGTGGCTCGGCGGTGATTATCAAAAACAACATCAGACATCACCTTCACAGTAATACTATTCAAACGTACCTACAAGCGACAACAATAAACATCGAAATCTCTACGGGGTTAATTATATTATCTGCCGTCTACTTTCCCCCTAAACACAAGGTGACTACGGAACATTATTCTGAATTTTTCAAGTCTTTAGGAAACAGATTTCTTGCCGGTGGAGACTATAACGCCAAACACGGGCTGTGGGGATCTAAAACAACGTCACCAAGAGGCAAAACACTGATGCAATCCATACACAAACTACACCTAAACGTTCTATCGACTGGTGAACCGACATACTGGCCAACAGCAAGTGATAAAACCCCTGATCTACTAGACTTCGCAGTGATTAAAGGAATCAATCGGGCCTCCTTCGAAATCAAATCAAATCTAGACCTTAGCTCTGACCACTCTCCGGTAATTCTAAATTACACAGGTAAACCAGTAACTATTCCACAACCTCTGTCTCTATGCAATAATACAACACATTGGGAAGTCTTCAAGCAATATATCAACGATAACTTGGATTGTCGCGTAAGTTTAAGAAACCCTGAGGACGTTGAGTCGGCAGTAAATAAACTTACAACTCTTATACAAGAAGCAGGATAGGACGCCACTCGTTATACTGCGCGTAGACTTTACACAAAATCATACCCCGGATATATATTAGATAAGATTAGCTTAAAACGTAAACTTAAATACATCTGGCAAAAGCAGAAAACACCTTACAATAAAAGGAAACTAAACTCCATTACAAAAGAAGTTAAAGTATTAATCCAGGACCATTGCAACAGTGAATTCAACTCATACATATCTGACTTATCACCTGATGAAGACTCTAATTACTCCCTATGGAAAGCCACATGCATATTTAAAAGACCAATCAAAATATTACCCCCTGTAAAGAAAGTAGACGGCACCTGGGCAAGGAGCACACAGGAAAAAGCTACGACTTTTGCAACGCACCTGCACCAAACTTTTCAAACCAATAAAACAACCACCACACTCACAAAAAACATACATCCATTCACTGAGATAACAGCTGAACAGCTGCATGAAATAAGACCTACTACCCTAAAGGAAGTGAAACAAATCATCGCTAAAATTAGTACCAAAAAAACTCCCGGTTTTGATTTAATCAACGGACAAATTACAAAAGAGCTCCCCCCAAAGGCCATTACGATGCTAACAATAATATTTAACGCTATACTTAGAATCAAATACTTTCCTGCAATCTGGAAGCTGGCACAAATAATTATGTTGCACAAGCCCAACAAAGACGCTCACTTAACTACCTCTTACAGGCCAATTTCACTACTCCCGTTATTATCAAAAATAATGGAAAAAATAATATTAATTAGGATGCAAGAAATCATCTCACACAAAGAAATTATCCCAACACATCAATTCGGATTTCAGAAAAAACATGCTACTATCGAACAAGTACATCGACTTATAAACAAGATCACTGGGGCACTTGAACAGAAACAGTATTGCACCGCTGTATTCCTTGACGTAGAGAAAGCGTTTGATAAAGTATGGCACAAAGGCTTATTACACAAAATAAAACAACACTTTCCTACAGCTTTCTACGAACTATTAAAGTCCTACCTGGAGAACAGAACCTTCCTTGTTAAAATTAATGATTGCTACTCCAAAATAACTAATATCAACGCTGGAGTTCCACAGGGAAGTGTACTAGGGCCTACCCTTTACACTCTCTATACAGCGGATATACCTACTAGCACTAACACCAGCCTGTTCACATTTGCGGATGACACAGCAGTAATAAGCATACACAGTGATGTTAAAATCGCCACAGACTTTCTTCAGACACATATGCAAACACTCGAACAATGGCTGAGCAGCTGGAAAATTAAAATTAATACGGACATGTGTAAGCACATCACATTCACACTAAGAAAAGGTGACACTCCACCGATCAGATTAAACCAAAAAGTAATTCCGCAAGTTAAAACTGTAAAATACTTAGGTTTACACCTCGACTCTAAACTATCATGGAAACATCACATTTGCAAAAAAATAGAACAAATTAGGATAAAACGGAAAACAATGTATTGGCTCACTAGCCGACAATCCAAGTTAACACCCGAAAATAAATTACTAGTAGTAGTAGTATCTTTATTTGCGTCCCTTTCAGGTTTGCAACTTATACACCTTTACAATAAAAAACACAAACAAGAATAAATAACAACAATCCTCTCCAACGCCGTCCCACTTTCCTCAGGCTCTCCTTGGACTACCGCATCCCCTCTGCCTGCCTTTCTTCCTTTGCTTCCTTCCTCTTCGCCATTCGCCCCCTTCTCTCACCCCGGCCCCTAAACCCCTCTCTCCCCCGGCCCTCACCGCTCTTCTCTCACCTCCCCCCCAACACTCCCCCCCCCCCCACTCCCTCTTCTCTTCCTCCCACCTCCACCATGTCCCCTCTATCTTGATCCTTCCATCTCCCATCCACACCCTCTTCCCCCTCCTCCTTTCCTCCCACGCCTTTTCCACTACCCTCCACCTCATCCTCCTTTCTTCCCATGTACGATCCTCCTCTATCCTTACTCCTCTCCCCCTCACTTTCCATCTCCTTGCCATCACTTTTTCCTTACCCGCCACACTCTTCATCCTTACTACCACCATTCCCCTATCATCTCCCCCTTCCCTTCCTCTCCTTCTCAGTTCCCTGAATTCCTCCACCTCCCCTTCCACCCCCAATTCCCCCAACAATTCCCGTATCTCCTCCCTCCTCTTCTCTGCTCCTCTCCTCAGCCCCTTCACAATCATGTTCCTCCTTCTTCCTTCGCTCTCCTTCTGCTCCTTCCATATTTCTATCCTCCTCAACCTCTCAGCCATCTCTTCTTCCAACCTCTTCTCTCCATTCCTCTCCCCTTTCTCCAGCTTTCCTTTTCTTTCCTCACCTTGCTCTGTTGTCTTCTCCCTCCTTCCTTCTCCTTCCTTCTCCTCTATCTCCAGCTTCCCTTTTCGTTGTTCACCTCGCTCAGTCCTCTCTTCCATCCTCCGTTCTCCTTTCTTCTCCTCCTCTGTCTCCAGCATCCGTTTTCCTGCTTTGCCTTGCTTCATCCTCTCCTCTATCCTCCCTTCTCCTTTCTTCCCCTCTGTCAGCATCTTCCCTTTTCTTCCTTCGCCTCTCTCTGTCCACTCCTCCAACCTCCCTTCTCCTTTCCTCTTCTCTGTCTCGAGCTTCTCTTTTCCTTCTTCACCTTGCTCTGTCCTCTCCTCCAATTTCTCTTCTCCTTTCTTCTCCTCTGCCTCCAGCTTCCTCGTTCTCCCTTCAATTCTCCTTAACCTCTCCTCCATCCTCTCTCTCTCTTTCCTCTCAGCTCCTCGACCTCCCGCTCCTTTCTTTCTACCTCCTTCACTATCTCCTTCATCCCCTTCGTCACCATCTCAATGACAGCTTCCCCCATCCGCTCAAATTTCCTGTCCATCCGCTCACACTCCCTGTCCATCCTCTCACACCCCCTGTCCATCCGCCTGTCCATCCTCTTCAGCACTAACCTCATAATCGCCTCTGCCATTTCTCCATGCTTTTCCTTCACCTCCTCATCCCCTTCTGCTTCCTCCTCCTTCTCCAGCCCATCTCTTCCTCTTACTCCCTCGTCCTTCCCTTGTGACTTCTTATCCCGTTTCCCTGCTTTCCCTGATTCATCCTCCTCTCCTCTCCCACACTTCCCTCGTTCCTCCTCCTTCCTTCTCCATAACTCCACCAATTTTCCCTCCCTTCCCTTTTTCGTCCGCCCCATCTTCCTCACTCTCTTCGCCTTAACCTGCCTTCTTCTCTCTTCTTTACCGACCCTATCACCGCTCTTTTAATTTCCCTCCAGGTGTCGCTTCCTCCGATCCCTCTCTTGCTCGGCTCCACGCTCCCTCCTAACCTCGCTTTCTGCTTCTCGCTTCTCACTCCTCCTACCTCTTCTCCTCTTCCTCTCCCGTTCCGCCCACGCTTTCACCGCACCCTCTCCTTATCCTCTCCCCCACCTCTCTCTTTCGCCCTCCCTTGTCACCTTACACCTCTTTCCATCACCTTTCTCTCGCACACCTGCCACACACGTCCTCACTGTCTCGCCCCGGAAGCGGAAGTCCAAATAAATTACTAATATACAAAGTCATTATCAAACCCATCTGAACCTACGGGATACAGCTCTGGGGCACAGCTGCAAGAAGCCATATCTCAAAGATCGAAAGGATGCAATTGATTATTCTTAGAACGGTTGTTAACGCTCCATGGTACATCCGCAATGAAGACATTCGCAGGGACCTCCACATTAGAACAGTTTCAGAAGAAATTGCAAGATCATCCAAAAACTACAAGAACAGACTAGAAAACCACCCAAATAAAACAGTCAAGGAACTTTACGATCCAAATCACCATAGGAGACTTCACAGAAAACATACAACTGACCTCCTGAACCTCTAAACACAACATACTCGCAAGTTGGGATACAGACGCCAATTCAATGGGATGGACGTCCTCGCGTTATATTAACAAACCCGCTAAAACAATTTGCCAAATGTCCATAAGGACAAATTGTAAAGAAACGAGGAAGTTAATAAAAAAAAAAAAAAAAAAAAAAAAGAAATTATCGGTTGCACAACGGCAAAACGTCTTTTTTCTCAGTACAACTCTCTTCATTATTTTTTCCTTTAGTTTATTAGTATTATTTTGTCGTTTCTTTCTTTTTCTTCTTTTTGTGTGCAGCTTAATCTCTCTGTATTTTATCCTTTATTTTCCTTTTTCCTAGAGATAAGTTAATATAATATTTAGGTTAAGTTATATTCAAATAGATATTAAAGCCAGCTTCTTTTTTTGACCCATGTTCTGTAGCCCCCCGCATAAAACGAATGCGGTGCATGCGCCGAATTATATTTCATGTAATGTTCATGACCTTCCGATCCGAGATTGATTGTGAAACGTATGTCGGCGATGGTAGGACCGTTAACGATTTCACTTTCATATTTCACGTAATGTTCAAGCGCATTTAATGTTAACCGGGCCGATTCAAACCTTCCCACTGCTGCGTTCCGGGAACACGTACACACTTCCATTTTAACTTTCGGCATCTGCGCACGAGTCCAATACTCTCAAGATCACTAGGCATAGGGACAGCCCTCCTTCATGCGATTGTCATATTCTTGATGATTGTCATACAGGGTCTTTCTTTTAACGCGGAACGCTCGATCTAGTGAAAACGCTAATGTGGCAACAGCGCTAGAGTCGATACGCGCGCCGCCGGGGACAGTGGCTGAAAGTATAACTTCTGTTGAATACATGCTCACCGGTCATTCTGACTTCGGTTCTGTTCGGCGAAATTCGGGCGAAGTCGGGAAGGGGCAACTTTGTATGATATGTCAAACGCGATCCATTCATGGATAATCCGTGTACGTATCTACGGATGAATTAAGTTTGAACGAAATCGGTCTTCGTCGATTTTGGAAGACGGAATTCGGGCTCGAAGCATGAGCGAACATTTGGTTGCGATCTGGCGCGGGAATACCCGTGGCCGTTGAAACCTCGTGTTTTGCTTCTCCGATCGCGTTTGACATATCATACAAAGTTGCCCCTTCCCGACTTCGCCCGAATTTCGCCGAACGGAACCGAAGTCAGAATGACCGGTGAGCATGTATTCAACAGAAGTTATACTTTCAGCCACTGTCCCCGGCGGCGCGCGTATCGACTCTAGCGCTGTTGCCACATTAGCGTTTTCACTAGATCGAGCGTTCCGCGTTAAAAGAAAGACCCTGTATTTTCGACGTATTCTTTACGTGCACTTTTATGTTTTTCTTCTTACAATGTATTTGTACAAGGAAAATATTAATATATATGCGAAATGTCTAATAGTAAATGTAATTGGCCGGCCTCAGGATCCAATGGTTACGATTCAAACTCCTTACCTGAGTGTGAAATTTTTCCGATCCTGCATAAATTTTTATTAACATTTATTAGCAGCCAAGTTTTAAGAGTTCGCGGAGGCGATACAGTGGAGGCCCGATGAATTTTTCCTGTGATCTGCCAGATAAATTTTGACGCTTAAACCCCACCACTAGGCGGGATACCCCTCGCATTCGGCAACTGTCACGCCTGATATCGCAGCGTAATTCCTTTGAATACTAACGTAACGGGGTGAAAAGTTGATAATCTTATAAGTAATGTAAGATGATTTTCGAGGAAACAACTACTATTCGGTTTAACTCTGACTTTCCTTGCGTCTGCTCTCCTCTACTACTCAAAATGCTATATCCCTTGTCCGTCCGTGTCCGTCCGGTGCCGTCCGGAAAGAAACGCGCTTCGCGCCTCCTCTCGTGCAAATCCTGGCTCGGTGACATCAGCAGTCGCCAGCTCTAGCGTCCATTGCCATGCGCCGGCTTGCGTTTGTTACAGCAACGACTATGTACATACGTGTATGTACGAACGTGTAATATGTAAACCTTTTAATAAGTACAAATATAAACCGAGTTGTACTGTGTTTGGTCTCATTTTACTCGGAATAATATTACTAATATGTATTTTGTCTTCAGTCCGTCTTTTTTCCTTATCTGCCGTTTCTACTCCTGATCATCCGTATCAGCAAAAAGCAAACGATGGAGAATTCGACTACAGCAGATTTTCTATATGAGTCCGATTTGAGCTACACGATTGTACGGAATACGCGATGCAGGGCATGCAACGGTGACGTCACGCTGTTGCCACCGCCTTCCCGTGCGATCGTGGAACCCGCGCTTGCTTTTGCCCGATCTTCCCTTGTTTCGGCCCCTCTCTAGGTTTCCTCCTGGGGAAGAGGAAACGCCAGAAGCCTTTTTCTTGAGCGAGTTGTCCCAATGCGCGCTAACTGCTCATCCTGCAACTGCGCGGCAACGATCCAGTCCGCCTCTGTGACGTCTACGTATGCCATTTCAATGGTCGGTTGTGCGTTACGGCTCAATGCATCCGCGTGAGCCATTCTAGCGCCTGGCCGATACATAATGTCGAAGGTGTACTCCTGTACCTCCAGCCACCATCGTCATATGCGGGGCAGCAGATCCCTCTTGGAGAAGGTCGTGCGCAATGCGTTACAGTCCGTGGCTACTGTGAATTTCAGACCCGGCAGGTAGACTCTGAAATAACGCAACGCAAATACTACAGCCATCGTCTCCAACTCGTAAGAGTGGTAACAACGCTGGTCGGTCGTCGTCTGCTTGCTGAAATACGCTATCGCCGACATTTTTCCGTCCTCCAGCTAGCGTCTGTGTGCAATTCGGTGGACCGGTTTGGGTCGAATATCGACAAGACGGGGCGTGTCGTAAGGGCCTCCTTGATCGCCTTGAACGCCTGGTCTTGTGGTCCTCTCCATTGCCATGGTTGATCTTTGCGCGTCAACCGGGTGAGAGGTTCTGCGACAGTCGCAAAGCCCTTCACGAATTTTCGGAAGTAGCTAGCAAGCCCTAGGAATTGCCGGACTTGCTTCACCGACCGCGGCGGCTCCATCCTCAGTACCGCCTCTATTTTTGCCTTGCCAGGCTTAACGCCCTCCTCGCTCATTTCTCGACCGAGGTAATCGATACGTTCCTTAAAAAAAGAACATTTCTCTAATTTGAGGGTGAGTCCGTGCCTACGGAAGGCCTCTAGTACCGCCCGCAACCTCTGCATGCCCTCTTCAATGGTCCTCGATGGGATGATCACGTCATCCAAATAGGGGAAAGCGACCGTACCCTTCAGTGGTCCGAGCACTTTATCCATCAAGCGCTGAAACACTGCTGAGGCATTGGTAAGACCAAACGGCATACGGAGGAACTCATAATGTCTCTCCGGCGTTACGAAGGCTGTCTTCGCGATGGAATCTTCGGCGACGGGTACCTGGTAATATCCTGACGCAAGATCCAACCCCGTGAAGTAACGGTGACCTCCCAATTGGACAATCTGATCGTCGATCAGCGGCAAAGGATATTTGTCTTTAACCGTGATCGCATTTAGTTTCCGGAAGTCGATGCACATACGATAGTCGCCCGTCTTCTTTGTTACTAGAGTAACTGGGGCTCGCGTACGGAGACTCGGACTCGCGTATTATGCCATTCTCTAACAGTTCTCGGACTTTATCGCGTACGATCTGTCTTTCTACCTCAGCCAAACGATACGGACGATACACGACGGGTTCGTGCGTTAAGCATTTTATCTCTATCGCGGCAGATTCGGTCTTTCCCAGATCGCACATTGACGTCGATACGCAGTCATGGAATTCTTTAATTAATTCCACACATGCCTGCCGGATCGCGTAACTTACCACCCCCATGTTCAATGATTCATGTGTCGCAAGTTCACAGACACCCATCTCTACGTCCGAAATCCTCATCATCCCGTTCGCCGCGATGTTCTTAAAAATTACTCGGCGACCGCATTTCACCATTACAACATGTTCCTGTTGTAAAAAATCCCTACCCACCACGGCGTGGTACGGTATGTAGTCGTCCGGAACTATGAACGAACGTACATCGGCCGTTACGTTATGGATCCGTATGGTCACCGACGCGATCCTATCCGCGACGACGGATCGTCCCGCGAAACGTCGGAAAACTATATTTGCGGCATCCTCGATGTCGATCCTCAGACTCCGCGCCACCGACAACTGCAGCACCGTGCACGCGCTCCCCGTGTCGATCAAACTTTCGAATTTTCGACTGTTTAGCTTGAGCGCCATCCTATACATATTTACATCTGCTACGGAGTAATCGATGCATATTACCTCCTTCTCGCTATTCTCCTCGTGGCGACGTCCCGTCGTACTCCTAGGAGGGACTTGCTTCCGCCGTCGGCACTCCCGTGCCATGTGCCCGGTCAATCCGCAGTTGAAGCATTTGGGCCGCCGGTCTTCGTCCCCAGCCGCGTGGCTGCTAGCCGCCCCTGTCGCCGGGAGGGTTGGTGGCATCCTCGCCCGCGACGAAGATGTCGTAGCCGGTGGTGCCCGCGTCGGTACGTTGCCGGTCTTTGGCCGCATCACCGTCGCTTCTTCGCGCGGCATGGTCCCCAGCGTACACATGTACGCGTACAAATCGTTTGCGTCCTCGTGTTTCGCCGACCTCACGGCGCGTGCGATATCCGCATCGGGTATCCCGCCAATCACCATGTCCACTAACTATTGGTCCTTTATATCGATATTTAGCCGCCGTAATCTGTTCAATTTCTCAAAACAGTAGTCGCCCAGCTCCTGGCCAGGCCTGGCTTCGTAATTGGCCGCCTCCTTAAAAAGCCGGTTGAACGCGACGGGCTTTCGTAATTGCGCCACGAGCGCGATTTTTGTTTCGCGCCATGTTGACGCAGCGTTCTGGCGCGTGTCGTACCAGCGACGGGCGTGCCCCTTGAGTCGCGTGGCGATAAGCCGCATCACCGAGCGGTCATCCCACGCGTATCTGCGCGCCATGTCGTCCACTTGTCGAACCCACATATCTACACTGACCTCGTCCTTTGATGGATCCAGGACGGGGATGAGTAGCTCAACGCCGGCGCGGGTACGGCATGGTGATCTTGCCCGCGACGACGACCGGTGCCGCAGCTCCTCCAACAGCATTTCGAGCCGCTCTAGTCGCCGATCTTCGCGCTGTTCGCCGTCCCCTTTTCCAGGCGACATCCGCGACCGGGATCGCGACCGAGATCGTGAGCGCGAGCGCGCCGCAGGCCTTGATGCCGCCGCAATGCTCTCGTTCATTCGCTCGAAATGATCGAGGCGGGTTTCGTCGCCATGATTGAACGCTCGCGCGACAGGGGAACGGTCTCGTTCGGCGCCATCAATCTCTTTCGATCGTCCCACGTGGCTCATCTTCATTTATTCGCTCACACACACGTTTTTTTATTTTATTTTTCCCAACGTCTACCACTTTATGGGCGTTTTCACTTATTGTTTTTTCTTTTACGAACACTCGCGGTGTGTCCCACTTCTGATTTGTAAGAAAAAGACTGATTTAGGAAATTAACTCTGTTATTCAAACTCGCACGCCTACACTCGCTCGCGGTTCGCTCAAGAAGAAGGCTTCTCGCGTTTCCTCTTCCCCAGGAGAAAACCTAGAGAGGGGCCGAAACAAGGGAAGATCGGGCAAAAGATGGCAAAAGACGAGCACGGGTTCCACGATCGCGCGGGAAGGCGGTGGCAACAGCGTGACGTCACCGTTGCATGCCCTGCATCGCGTATTCCGTACAATATACTTCTCATCTTTGCAACAACGGGTGTTGCTTCAGATGACGACAACAAAACATTGCCATCGCTGCCGATTGCTTGCTGCCGAGTGCCACCAAAGTAAATACAGTGAATTCTGTAATTTTTCCCTAGGTCGGGTATATCAGGCCGGATTCGAAGTCACATGGTTGTAGAATCCAAAACACGCACTCACAGTGCGTAATTCACTTTGTATTTTGCCGATAGGAAGTGCCGACTACGAACAAAAGAAAGCGATAACGCCTGAACCACGGCGACCTTAGCGTACTAATGATCAGTGTATCAAACGCTTATGTTTAAACCATTTCTGTATTATTTTTTTCTGCACAAAAATGTTTCCAATATATCGTTAATAATTTTCTGATCAAAATGAGATCAAACACGACATAAATCGGATTACATTTACTGGTATTGATTAAGGCATTTAATACAATTATTACATAAAATAATTACAAAACTAAAACGATTAATAAAGCTCACAAAATATATTTGTATATTTATCTGAATGATGTCCAGAGAGTAACCTTTATTAATCGAATTTATAATAGTAATGTTACACAGGGCTGTCACATAACGGCACCCGGCCAAGATCACTCTTTACAGCATTCGGCCGGTGGGCCATCCGAAGAGTGTTGTCTGGATATGTGTATTATCTGGTAATCGAATTCAGCCTTGCCGCGCGAGACATTGCTTGTTTAACGGTTGAATGTTGGGCAATAGATCGCACTTAGCGAACTTCTTTTATAGGAAACATATTCATATTGAATGGACAATGTAAGCCAGAATGTAAAAAGTAACGATTTTGCAAAAGATAAAGTGTACCGGGCGTTGTTGGACAGGGTAAACATTTAAAAATTGCGCTGTTTTAAATATCATCGAATGAGGCGATTTACGGTCAATATCTAAGATATAGATTGGAACCAATTGGCGTCTTTGACGCCAAGGTATGCACAAATAATGAATAACTTGTATCGAAACGTAACAAAATAGCGATGAGCTGTGAGAAGCAGCGTCGCAAAGAACGGGCGATATCTTGAAACGTATACCGCGAATCGGTGTTCATCATACAAAATCAAAAAACATTGCATTTTCATTATACGATTTACATTTGTCTGACGAAATAAACACAATGATTAGTGTAATACGAATGACGTCTATCATAAGCATAAATAAATATGGCCCGATTTATATCGTGTTTAGTCTAATTTCAATCGGGAAAGAGTCAGCAACGTGTTTTAGCAAATCTTTCGGTTCTTAAATATTATGCTGTCAACGGTTCGACTGCCGGCTCTTATAACAGCAGCCGCGCTTCACGCATCCCGAACGCGTTATAAAATAACATACAGTACAGGAATTGGAAACTGTAGGTTTTCCACTGACGGACTCGATAGGAACATATATAAACTTTATTATACAATTACAGAATGTGCCAATTAATTTTGGTGGAAATATTAAGGAAAATTTGAATGTCATTGGGAAAATAAAGAAATATTGGATTGTCAGAGTTATCAATGAAAGTAAGGATTGGCCAGAATGTTGTTGGAAGAAGATTAGTTCTTACCAACAAACAACAACAATTAACAAGAGAAAATATGGAAAACAATTGTGGTTTTTTATTATGACACACTACGTATGTTTGAGTTTTGTAAGAATTATAGTATCAATACACTCTACATATTTTTCGTGCATAAAATTCATATGGGTTTTGCATATTTTACATCCTCGGTTTGTATAGAACTTGTAACATTTTCAATTTTGACAAATGTCAAATTTTCACTTACAACAATCAATAAATGTTTGTACTGGGTGAAAAATATTTTTGATGCGTCCCTGATCGGTTTTTTAATTCATATTCCCACATAGAGTGTCGTTGCCTCATAATTTTGCGTTCAACCGGTAACGTTGGACGTGACACGAAAATGGTATGGGGGCTCTAGAGCCCTCCGAGCGTGTGACAAAATTTTGCCCAGCATGAGATGTCTATCCCTATCTCGTCTGTGGTGCGAGTTTGAATAACAGAGTTAATTTCCTAAATCAGTCTTTTTCTTACATGGATTCGATCATGTATAAAAGTTCGTTCTACAAATTAGTTTAACACGCAAGTAAACGACTAGAAAAGATGATATTGACTTTTTCACTGGCACCCCTTTTTTAAAAATGAGCAAAAAGTGAAGTTTTCAATTTACACCTCACTGCCCATCGCCCTTGCAGATTCAACGTTAAAACATGATGAAAATGGAAATTTTTTAATGAGCTATCGAATGACGTTTTCGATTTATAATTGTTTTGGGAACACTTTTGACACCATCATCCAATAACATCCTTCGAATAAGATACTTTATCAGATCATCGGTTAGGTTAGGGACGAAAAAGCATTTTAATACCGCTGGCTTATGTCAAAGGAAACACTTGTACGCAATCGTGTCGGAGAGGAGTTGGAGCCGTAGCTTATTTCTTGTCTCCGTTCGGTACGTAGTAGACGACTCGCTAACTGACAATGAGAGCACGTATACATACATCTCAATGTACATCTTTTCCCCGCCACGCCCGTCACGACAGTGGTTCTTAGGAATTCCTCGTCGGTGCTTGGTGTTACCTACAAAGTTAGAACCTCGGAATTCTTCCGTGCCGACAGAGCATTTGGGCCCCTTTGAGCCCCCTTGCGTGCCCGAAATTTTACCCAGGGCTAGCGGTCTTTAAGTATATCTCGTCGGTGCCCTATCTCGTCTGTGACTTCGTCAATGCTGTTACTCATACCCTTCAAAGGACAAGAAGGGATTGACCTGTAAAATCTTGTTAAATCATGAATTGTAGAGAACATGACTCTAATAAATAAATTTAAAAAAATGTTAATTATGTCAACAGTAGGTGATAGAACTAATCAAAGATTCATATTTACAAAATAATGTTGTAAATTGTGACGAATTTTGTCGTAATCGATGAAATGTTTTGGATGAATATGTAACGGATGAAAAACAATTTAAACCCCACCGAACAGAACTTCAAAAGTTCATTTTACTCAATTTTATTATATATCTCAGTTTTACAATATAACTTGTGTACGTATAAACAAAGAATCGATCACAAAACTATATGCATTAGCACAAAATGTGAACCGTAATAACATCAACATTTCACGATACATTTTTGAAAGAAGATGTCAGTGTATGAAAGAATCTGCAAAGGACGCAAGTTTACGTATTTCCTACCCTATGTGTGATATTCTACACTGTATGTGATGCAACTTGTATTAAAAAGAACGCTTTCATTTCGAGAAATGTGTATTCATGGATTGGCTGCAAACCAGAATTTCGATGAAAACAAGCTAATTGTATATCTATATCTAATATGGAGTATGGCATATCATATATGCGTATACACATACAACTTGATATAACGTACTATATATGTATCCGTGTAATATTCCACTTCCTTATTCTATACTGATTGGCTCTTAATCACTAATTATAATGATGCTACATTTTTTCACTCACTCTATTCTCTTTCTCACTTACATTTACATTTTACTACTTCCGTGTACATACGTAGTGCCTCGTATTAGTATACGCTGCGAGCAAAATAGGAACTGTGACCGCCTCATGTACATCGTCCATTTTTAATCTTCCATTAGTTTTATTAGATTTTACAACACAGTGTAAGCACCTACCGTAGTCAAATCATTCCAAACTCCATTTAGAATAGTAAGATATACATACTACATATTGAACAATGCAGCAACATTTCCACAGTTGGTTTCATTAAGAAAAACATCGGTCGAAAAAAATCAAATATATACAATCAAGTTTGAATCAAAAAATGTCCTACAAGTAAAACTTTTCTTACTGTATCATACATGTTTCTGGACGATTTGTAGTGCAGTTTGCGTACAACAGGCCGGAAGAAGGCACCGAGTGACGCAACGAGCTTCAAGTTTCTTTAATGACATGTGTCAAGAAGGCGATTGTCGAAGCACAGACTTTTTCGGCCTAGGCTCAAATGGCAATAAGTCATGCGTTAAACTGTCACCAGATCATTCAATTGCGCTTTAACAATTTATGACAAATGAACGGGTCTCATATCTTATGAGAAGATATTTTAATTCGTCATTATACAATTACGCGCAGTATCTGAAATATACCTTAAAGTATGTGTAACGTGAAGTGTTTTTAAGAAAAGGTTTATTTTGTTGTAGGTCTGACAATTCTTCTGATAAGTTCTTGTGGCATTTGTTGATCAAATGTCTATCACATGAGAAAAGCATTATCTTGTGAGTAATTGCGCCAAGTAGCCTTTGGATGAACCGAAACGCAATGCGTTATTAACATGTAGAGGACCTGAAAAATTATTGGCAATCCCATTGTTGTTTTTAAAATGCGTTAAACATTAAAAGATCGACGTTATCAATGGCGCAGTGCATGTTAGTTGGTGACTAAGCGTTTATAACATGCAACATCTGGCTGTCACTAGATTGCATTTAAAGCCTTAAGATGATCTCAGTCGCCGGTCTAACAATTTGTTTCCACCGAGGAAATGCCTGTCTGCGTTGGACGCAAAATAAGCGACTTTAAAATCGATGAAATCGTCGCGCGCATCCTTATTAAAGCTGAGCTTTTCTCTCGTCAACATCGGGCGTACGAGGTGGCTCTATGTTCATGCAGACCCTTCGATCTAGAACGATAGTTGCGCAATGCGTGTACAAAATGAAATGCAGTTTCCTTCAAGCAACAATCATTAAATTTTCGAAGAATATTTCATACAACACAACTCTGTTAGTATTGCTTCGACTAATAATTTATCCCGATCCACGACACTGATTGTTTCTACATATTACGCGTTCATAGGTCTTTGTGATTAGAAAGTGTCTTGAACAAGGCAAATTTTGATTTAAAATGAAAAAATCAATAATATTGTGAATCTTCACAATTACAAATTCCGCATTCGAAGAACTGATAGAGTAGTTGCCAACAAGCAGGAATACAAATAATCCGCAATTTTTAACATAAATGTTTAATATATTTTCTTCGTAAACCAATGCTTTAAAGTTTTTTGTGATTAACGTTAGGAAATTTATTACATTAACTGTGGTTATAGAATATTAAATTAATGATTGTTTAGATTTCATTGTTACAAATATAATTAGAAACATATCACTGAACTATATTCTGACTTTTGAATCTCAGAACGTGCAGATTTTATGTTTGTGTAAGTATTGTAGATTACGCTAAACGAAAGCGCATAAAAAGTGCTTTTAATTCAATACCAAATTAACAGAGTAGGAATGAAGATTTGCATACATATGTTTCGTGAACATGAGGATGCCACTAATGGTGTTTATTGTAAGAAATGTCGAATTATGTATGTTCACTTATATGGCACAGAGCATGGTTCAGCGAAAATAATGAAAGTAACACTGCATGAGATGATCTTGAAAATATACCTCGAATGTTTCTCTAAGAAGAAAAGCCTTTAACTATTACAATCACCTTGTCTCGCACACAACCATGCACACACATGTATGAGTACACGTCCGCAATGGACACGTCAACAGTACGTTGTGCGCGTAGTTAGGTAATGTATTATAATCATGTATGTCAAACTTGCATTCGCACAACACTACCATTATTATATCATAACGTATCCCTCCAAATGCATCCTTATTGTACGGTATGTCCTTCCTTTGGGCACTTGAAGGAATTTCGTAGCAAAGGTCTACGGCATCTCGCTGTAAGCACCGTTTATGGACAGCCTTTGAGTGCAACTGAGACTGAGTCATATTGAGTTCAAATGTACAATTAATACAATTACCTACTGATTCTTCGCGTAAATTATCAAATTCGTTATGCTACTTTATACTTTGCGTTTTATTGTATACTTGCAAACTTCCTGCATCGCATAACGCTTTATACTCCGTTAATCGACTATTCATTTAATCGTTTAATTTTACTGAATATGGTTAAGTTTGTACTCTGATTGAAATACATAAGATATACCAGCAAACAGTTTTATTGTTTGATAATTCATATTGGCGTCAAGTAGTCAAATGATAATGATTTTGCCATTTTCAGGAATTAATAAAAGATATTAATATGTCAAAAAACCAAGTGGTTGCAATTAAATTACTTTGCCAAAGTAAGACCACATTTGGAATTTTAGAACAAAATTAGCAAAACTCGAACGGAACGGACTGAATATTCGAAAAGATTGGAAGAAATTATGATACTTTTGCATATCAAGAAGTGCATCTCCTCATGCAAACTATACTTACGTGCAAAACTTTACCGAACGGAAAGGAAATTAAATAAATTATGAAGAATCGAATATACGTTTCTCACCATTCTAATATATTTATTATAATCGTATTGGCAAGTTGGATGGCTTACATGCTAAAATGGCAAAAAAAAATAGAAGAACATATGTAGTAATGTTGTAGTATGTGCGAGAAGGTGAGAGGATGAAGTATTGAAACAAATGAGTCGCGAGAGAAGAGAAAACGTGGAAGAAACAAATCGTGGATTAGAAGCATTTAATAATAGATAAATAGACTATATGGTATTTACAAACAAGAAACGGAAGGGAAAATTGATAAGCATGTACGAGTACGTCTACGATAGTGGATGAAGCGGGAAATGGTGGGAGTGCAGGTAGTAGTAAAGGGAAAACGTAGTGTGTACTAGGTCGATTCTACAGTAAGATTCAATCATTTTCTTCGTTTTCTAGGTTGATAAGCGCAAACAAGGGTACCATTTCATTACAAAGACCAAGAAAGAAATGCAAAAGTTGGATAATGCTTGTTTTCTTTCGTTCGCTCATGCGTTCTCTTCTCTCAGTCAACGGGACAGCGATACACTTTTCATATTTGCCGCGATGTCGCGTATGGCTAAGTCATTTAAAGACCAACAAAATCTAAATAATGATAGTAATAACATTAATATTAAATGACGGTAATAAAAAAAGTACCGTAACAATATTGAAGCCCCTTAATGATAATAACTGTAAAAATCGAAATAAGATGTCGGTGAACGTAATATTTGTAAAGGCAATTTCAGTAGATACTTGGAACCGCTGTTTTCTCCATCTTTCTCTCTTTCTCTCTCTCTCCCTCTCTCTCTCTCTCTCTCTCTCTCAATTTCTCTTTTATTCTTTCGTTTGCAGTTTTTACCCCATTTCTGGTACACATACATATGAACCGTTTGTTTTGAAAGTGGTGTAGTTCAGTTAAAAAAAAAATAAATATCACATAAATAAACCGTTCACACCACGTTAATCATAAATTATATGGTATCTAATTTTTTTTTTAAATACGGACTTACACTACCTTCAAAATAAACGCCCCATATGTTACTATCATTACACTCTCAATCTATCTATCCAACTATTTCTGCGTTGCACCATTCTTTATGTTTAATATGCAAACTACGTTCGAGCAAAACTATAATGTGGAAATAGCATCGGCCGCATAACATTATGAACATTAACAGGCAAATCGATAATGCTCACAGGCGATTTGTTTCGTCATAGGAAGAGGGTTAACTGAGAATTGCACGATACATTGCGTTAACGATTACAGGAATCTCATGTTTGTTGTCGAGAAACCAACGAACGCACCTTCAGTCCACAACATTTGATAGCTAGCCATAAAAAGTACACAACGCGAACTTTTGGTGCATTTGTAATAACTGGTTTCTCGAGGTAGGCCTATTGTTTCTAGTGCAATCGAACGCCAAGGATCGTTGGCCGTTCCCATTCAATCGTATTTCTCAGATCTGCCACGCCGTACAAAATAAGTTAGGAGATTACGATTCTACTCACTAGAACGACTCTATGTATATTTATAATTATATATCTTTATATATAATATATACTTATGGTTATGACGCGTCCCTGATTATGTTCTCTGTAAAATATCACGTAGGTAAGTATATTTATGTGTTCTCTTTCGCTCCCCACTCTCATTCTTCCTTTTCTGCCTTACTTTTTAAAATAATCCGCGCACACACGTGTATAAGCGGTCGATACGATGCATTCAAACAGTATTGAGTTTCACGCCCTCATTTGATGTTCTTTGTCGGCTATTTGTTCCGAACTCTCTCTCTCTCTCTCTCTCTCTCTCTCTCTCTCTGTCTCTCTGTCTCTCATCCTATTTCCCATGCAACAAACTCTCTTCAAACGTGCACACAACATACAAACGCACATTCACGCAAGCAATCTTTTCTTCGGTTTTCAGTTTCGGATAACACAAATTACTAACCGGCACTTCGACGAGTCGGCTCGTAAAAACGATTGTAAGTACAACGTATTGCATTGTGATTTTGGGATTCAGCGTTGTCAAGCACAATGCAGTCGAGCGTCGCGCTATGGCAGTGAAAACTTGCGATGCATTTTGCAAGAAAATGCTTATACCAATAAGAAGATAGCATCACATCTTCGATATTTGATACGTTATTGTAGGTTGAGCTAGTCAATTTTGCACACTGTTTTCCCAATGTGTACCATCGACATAAAATGTGCTTTCCTATTCCAATGTCGTGAATTTTCTTTGCAAAAATACTTGCGTCCCCACTTCGTCTGCGTTGTAGAAAATATTTGTTTTCCTCACATAACTGATAATTTCATGAAAAAACAAGCAAAAAATGATTTCCACCTTTTTCGAAAAACTTGGCTCTTGTAAAGTGCCTTTCTAATCACTTTAAAACATTCGGGTAGGGTAAAATGATTTAATTTTTAAAGGCATTTGATACACAGTGTCTTGATGAATCAAAAGCATTGATATATTTCAAATTTTAATAATTCTAATATTGTCTCTTAACACTTTTACATGACTGTGTATTTGCTCTTGTCAAAATTCAATTTTAGGCAGAAATTTGGTATCCAGGTGCGAATTGGGATTAAAATCATCTCCTCTGTATCTTCATAATTTCAATTTCTTATTACGCTCGCTCGACTCTATCGTGCAAAGAGGCAAACTCTTAATCTAAATTCATGGAAGCTACATTATCTCGCGCGTGACTATGTGTATGTGTAAATGACGCATATGTACACACACACACACGTGCGCGCGCCGCTCGAAGTACATAAAATAAAATATACTATGTATATAATGTGAGTATAGCGCAAGAAAAAAACTGATATTTAATAACATGGAGGTAGCTGTGGTGTTTTCGCATTCGTTTTCATTCTGTAAACAATATACACACGAATCGCATTCGCCGACTCGTATACATTGCCGCATATGCAGATGCTTTCCTACTTGCCAGTGTAAAACCTCATAACAAATGAGAAACAAACAAACAAACGAAACAAAATAGTACAGGTTCAAACTAAGACGCAACTGTTTAACGCAAAAGTTATAACTGTAGACGTAATGTAGTACAATAGTAATAATAATAGATGTAGTTGTCGTGATGGCGGTTTAGTTGTTAGTAGAAGAGATAGATAGTAGTAGTAGTAGTAATAGTAGAATTAGTAGAAATAGCAGTATTAATAGAAATAGAAGTAGTGGTAGTAGTAGTAGTAGTAGTAGCAGACGGAGTAGGAGTACCAGAAGTAGTAACGGTAGTAGCAATTGTAGTAATAGCGATGTCTATAATTATAGTATCACGGCCTGGCTGCTTCAGATTTCCTGAGTTTGATATTACATTTATATAATGCGTTATATAATCGTGTCAGCTATTAAGTACCTGAGATATCAGCTCACTCCCTTTCATATAATGTTATGCGAAGTTTGAAGTTCATCGTCGCTTAGAAGTGTTTAATGCTAAAATATATGAGTGAAATTTTTCTAGAAACCAACCAAAAAAAAAACGCAACTGACACAGCGAATCGGTCAGTTTTGGTTGCGTTAGAATGCAATAAAAAAAATCTGCTAATGAAAAATCAGTGTACATCTTGTTTGCAACTTAATTTCATTTTGGGATAAATGTTATCGGTTAAAATCAGGAAATGGACAATTGTCTCTATTAGTCATTAAATATGCATGAACTAACGCTAGCATTTTTAACTATGCTTTGAAACTATTCAGATTAATAATAACATTTCGCAAATTGAATGTAATAAATTTGCACTTCCATATGATAGCTAGCGGCGATTTTACTACAATATAAAATTTGTTCGACGCACGATAAAAGTAAGTGTTCCAAACTGCATATACTTATTAAACGTAAAACGATATAATGTCGGTTATCCGATGATAATGTAATGTGGAAACCGGGTTGGGTAGTGGAATGCAAAAAAAAAAGGAGTAATTTTGACGATCAACAGACGAAAGGTGCCCACAAAATTCTCATGTGACTATAGTGGTCCTTTCGAATCTGCATACTCCCCAAGGCCGCGGCAGAAACTAGAAGCATTTGCATACTGAGTGGAGAATACTTCGTAAAAGCCTTAAAGCGTTTACGGTGACGTTAAATTGGCTTTGTAATCGCTGTAAAGGTACGATGCGAGTACGTTCGTAAGATTCGGTCTTTAAGAGATTTTATGAGTTTCTATGCTCACGGTTCTATTGTTACCGCTACAACACCTACACTCGTATCGATGGTTGATAATACCGTGATTGCTATTCCGCCATGTATTTACTCTGTCTCTGCGCGAAAAACGGTTTTCGCTGTTATCTCGATTCTTCTCTACTCTTGATATTCATTTCCATTCGAAGGAAAAATTCCGATACCGAACTTTTGTGAGTTAAGTAACAAAAAAAGAAACAATTTTCCCGTAGCGACGACGAACGACACACGAGTACGAGATGAGCTGTCCCGCGATAAATGTCATGGCAATTCTCTGCAAAATAATCGCGTAGCCTCGAAATTTATCGCAAGATCACATGACATCGAAAAAGGCTGTATTCCGCTTGATATCACTTCGCATTAGTGTCGCACGTTTGGGAGCGTTATATAGCTGCACACACGATTATGTCTAAAAACTATTGCAATACTGTTGTTGGTGATATTAATTCGAAATGACTATTGCGTACTATATTCAATCGACTATGGTAAAGTGAATGCTCCACTTGACAAGGAGGTGGCGACGTCATTCACGCGGGAGGAACTTGGGAGTCTTCATGTAAAAATATATGTATGTACATATATTTATATATATACGCATTTCTGTTTTTTATTTATATATATGGTTATATATATATATATAGCTATATAAATACCGTGTAAAAAACTATCATCTGCTGTCAGAGAATGCATTAGAGTCCGATATCCGGGAATAAGTCATTGACATCGTCACCCCCGCTATTGTTATGTTTATCGTGTGGGTATGCATTTGTGTGTGTGTTTATTTTTATTTGTTGATAATGCGTTCTTTTCATTTACGTAAATCGTGACCGTATAATGATAGAAAGCAAAAATTAAATGACAAGACAGAAAACACAGAATAGTCTATCGTCGAGATCAGTTGATTACTAGCGGCATAAGAGGCGTAGAAGCACCCTACGATGATGAAATTCTTTCGATAATCATCATGGAATTCAATAGAAATATTGGCATCGTACACTTTTCAACGTACTTAAAAGCCTACGTTCTGTAAAGCTGTACGTCGTAGGTAAATACAAACGAGGAAGGTTTACAAATTAACCGTCAATGTTCAATTCGCTGTATACAAAAATGGCACAATACGAACATTAGAGTATCTTGTTTTTCATTTCTTATTCACTTTTTTTAGTGCACTGTGTATTTACGTTTGTTTTCCCCGTTCGGATCAGTGCAACATTATTTTCTTACTTTTTTTTGTCTAAATTCTCCTGATGGCAAATGCCGCGGATAAATTTGTACTTTGGAAGATTCTGCTTTCTACTCCATACTCAACATTAAATTTTTCCCTTATTGTTCCAGATCGCTCGATCCTCTGATTCGTAATATAGAGAGCTTCAAGGCAAGAAGTGGTTTCTTTGTACCGATTAGACCTGGATTCGCGTCTTGATCGATCATTTGCGTATTCTTTCTGTCTTTTCCTTTCACGATGTCCCGTTCCCCCCAAACATATATCTGATATCTTGCTCAACGAACAAATATGGGAACCGCATGAATACCGTGCCGTGGACGTGTCGCAATCGGGTGACAGTTGATAAATTGAGATACTTTGTGTTAAACTTCTCTCACGAATCGACATATGAACAGTGTCATTGCAATTAAAGGAATGACACTTACTATCTTGAATAATACGGTCCGTCTCCGCGATTTTACCGCACACCGGGTAAAACCATCTGTGCGATGCATCGTATACAAACGTTACAATCGTATACAATCAACGTGGGTGTATACATATACATCTCTACATAGGTCATAAAGATAAGAATTAAAATGTACCGCGTTAAATGGTAATCGCTGAATTCAGATGATGATCTGCCCCGTTCGATATCCCCCATCATCATTCCTTACGAGTCTTGTCGATTTTCGCGTTATTGTCTCCCGGAAAAAATTTGTCTACTTTCCACTGACGCTCGCAATATTTATTCTCGGGCATCACAGAAAGACATCCGGCTACTCACGCACGATTTCGTACTAATAAAAGAAACGAACATCAGTGTGTGTCGCAGTTGATTTCAACCTGACCCATGTTGGTCCACGGCCGGCGCTTTATTTAGGTTCTAATTCACTGCTTGACGTTCGATCGTGTTTACCTTTAATTGTACCGATCACATACGCGCCTTACTCCAACGAAGTTGTTTTATTTCAATGGCTCACGATACCTCGCGCAGCGGTCCTACATATCAATAATGATTTTCTTAACAACTACGGTTACTGTACTCCGAGTATTGTGTACAACCTAATATCTACGTGTTAAATAGATTAATTCCGAAGTTCATTGAGTTGTATCAGCCAAGATTATACAAGTTGTTCATCTATCACTCGTTTTCCTTATTCGCAACTTTAGTACTCGCTGACTTTGGTGCACACCGCAAAATCAGCGGCCCACTGTACGCAACCAACTATGTATTGCTACTATTTTCTCTCTTACACATCTTCTTTCTTTCATTGACGTCCTTAAGACGTGTACGTATATGATGAGTATTCATGTATATATAACGCGCGCGCCTGTCTCCCACCCGCCCGGGCGCGCACGCGCGCGCTTGTTTTTGCCTATTTATAACTTACAAGGTATGTTATCGTTCGAATTAGTTCGTGTATATTAGTAGGAACCATTTTAACAACTATGTTTTAAGCATGGATGTTAAATAGCGCGCATTTACGCATACATTTTTCTCCTTTATGGTAAATATCAATGCGTATTTTCAGTGCCAATTGTGAAGGGTACGAAAAATGATAATCCGACCTCTGCAAAAAACGCACATGAGCGTAAACAATGTGACAAAATCAGTCGAGTACATTGCATAGGAAGGATGCACGTGTTCGGAATGGAGGAAGAGTTCGGGGTCATGCGTTTTATCGCGAAAGCGACGGCACCACCCCACTTGACAAAGTCAAGAATTGCAACGCAACTGATGCTCGCCAGCCTAGCAATTAGCCAGAAATATCTTCCTGCCTATTGATCTCCCACGCACAAACAGTATGTCTCAATTTGTTAAATCTTAAGAAGGCATCAACCACATTTACATTCTCCTAATGCATTTCTTTTTCAATAACGAATTTAATAATGCGCTACCAAGTTTTTTACGCCAAAATTAAAATTGCAGTATATTGGAATCGCAAAAAATGTAAAATTACTTGGCCATCTTTCATTCGTAGTTGCAACAGTCAAAGAAAATCCTTTAAACTTTTCGCAAACTTAAGTACAACGTTATGGCAAGCTCTTAACAACATATTCGAATTAATAACAAATTTTAGACACTCGTCGTAAAACGTTATTCGATAAACGCAAGTCAGTATCCAAATTATGAAAGATTATAAGATGAAAGAGGCAACCACACCGTCTTCCAATTGCAATTCTCGATGTATGTTAATTCCATCCCCATCGCATCTGTAAATTGTTATACCTTTATCTCACACTTTATATGTTCTTTCGTGTTTCCCGCCGAAACAGGGATGCAGCAATAACGACTGGGATGACAACGAATGGCAAGAAAAATATTTAAAAGAAGGAAGAAATTAGAAAGGAAGAATATGCATCGTCATCGCGTCCCGTCAGGTATACTCTACCCAGACGTGATCCAGCATTCAGCACGCGATCAATATGTACGCAAGAAATCCACTTAATTGTTGCTCTATGCGCGCAGCATTGCTTTCACCCACACATATTATCGTCACGTTCCCATTTACATTTATAATAGTGCCCTAAAGTGCACGCTTCTAAAAAATATATAAGAGTGTGCTTAGTCATCCTAGCACTAGGCGTATACGCTACTGTGTTCATTCTCTTACATGTATGTGCTGACGTGTAAGTGTATGAATATGTTATGTACTTAGAAGTACGTACATACCATGTGATACACTAACCTTCCTATAAATCTAGACAATATATATATTTCCTCAACATTCATATATAATTAATAATTAGTAATAATAATAATAATAATAATAATAATAATAATAATAATAATAATAATAATAATAATAATATCTTCTCGGCCGTCGCTAGTTGCGATAGGCTCTGTATTTTAAATTTCTAGAAACGAAAGATAAAAGAAAACAGTTGCTTTTGCACCATGTCTGATTGTATTTTTACCGCCCTTTTACGGGCGTCTTTTTTGTGAAACGTTGATTATGCGAATTTACCCCTACACCCATACTATTGACGTCTTCTGTCGAATTTTCTTTGCAACCCGGGACATCGTCATAATAATTTCAAACAATGTTCGCGAGTAATGTTATATGTGTTCATCTAGCACTCATTTCACTTTATCTTTTTTCATGTGTTTTCTTGAGATTCAACGTGGCTTGTTTTATCACCTATAGTTACCGTGTGCACTGAGGTAGACGGGTGGAATATTTGTGGGCTGGATGTGTGTCGTTCATGTGTTAGACGCATTTCCAGTTGGTGTCACTTTACTAAACAGTTTTATGTAATCCACAGGGAAGACATGCTATCAGAGTGTAACTTTTAAAAGCCCAGAGATTAGCATTGTATGTTTTTCCCGGTCTCACTCACACTTGCTTCCAGCTCCAATATTCTTCTCGACTGAGGTAGTAGATGGATTCTCTGTACTCGTTTTAGTATTAAGAGTATTAATTGCGCCTCTCTTTCTCTCTCTCTCTCTCTCTCTCTCTCTCTCTCGCTCTCTGTCTGTCTCTTTCTGTCTCACTGATAAATTATTCATGACGACTAAGCTGCTCTTCTAGTCACTGTATTCGTTCGTTCGTCAATATATCTCTGTCGCTGATACTTTTGTGTATGTATTTAAAGTATAAATGGATTTGCTAATAACGGCTTGGATCGTATTAATGTCAAGATCTTATGCGAAGTACAGCAATTGATCGGATGAAGTATGCGTACATGCACACATAAACACATACATACATATATATGTGTATATACATATATGTGTGTGTGTATATATATATATTCGCGAGGGGGACGAATTGCAAAGGGTTGGTTATCCTCCGTTACGAGTCGACCTATTCCGCCTTAATAACTTCTGCCTCCTCGGTCTCGCTGAAGTCGTCCTCCTCTCCGCCAGAGGACTCACCCTCTTCCATAAGTGTGACATGCCTGTCGTGCATTATGTGATCCTGACGATCTTCGTGAACGACACCCGGTCCTCGACCTTCGTCCCTTCCGATCATTGGATAATCTTCGATTCCGCGTCCACCCAATTTATCCATGGCACTCATATGGGCCATTTTTGCTGCATGCGCTGCTGCCACGGCAGCAGCCTGCTCCGGACTTAATCCCATCGTCGCCAATCCAGAATTTTCCGCGATAAATTGCAAATAAGTGTCAAGAATGGCTGAGCCAGTGGCGCTGGTATTGTGATGACCACCAGGATGCAAGCCAGGCGGATGAAGAGGAGCAGTGTTTGGTTCACGACTACCGTGCATAGTGTCGTGAGATTTGGCCGCGACAGCGGTCGCAGCAGATGCCTTATTGCTGCTATTGGTGTTACCGGCGCTAACCTTGGTAATAACTGTGTTGTTGTTTGGAGTTGGCGATCCGTATCTGAGACTAAGCGGCAGAGTGAGATCTTCTGGGTCATCACCACCGCAGACGCTGCTACCAGCTTCGGATGGCGCACCGCCTCTCGGCAATTCCAGTCTCATGTCGCCTCTTCGCGGTCCAGTCGGACTAGCTCTGGCCCGAAGCTCCGCCGGACTAACCTTAACGCCCGCCTTCGCAAGCAAGCGCGAGGCGAGCTCGGGGTCAAACGGGCTGGGCATAGGTAGCACCGGGAGGTCTTTCGTACTGATACCTCGGTGTTGCCTGGACATGTGCGAGTGGAGGGAATTTCTCGATTTCGCCACTGTGCCGCAAAGGACGCAACGGTAGCCTGGACAGATCGTGTGTTTGTCCTCCAAGTGGGTGCGAAGCGTATGAGCTGACCTGTAGATTTTACCGCACTTTGGGCAGGGCCTCGGGTCCGTAGCACGGACTCGCATCATATCCAAACCGCGACGGGCGACTGCAAAATAAAATATAGGTCGGTCGTAAGTATCGACGTTCTCTTCAATAATCATCTGTTGAAAATAAAGATGTAAGGTAAGCGAAGAATGCATGAATCAAATTACAAGTTGTCACGAAAATGCTAGCGTCCGTTTTTGCATATATTTTGGATACCTGTAAGAAATGCTCATTGTCATCATACTTTTCGTTGTGGAATATGTATGAGCCAGATTTCATCAATGGTTAATTTAATTCGGGAACATAATTCGATAATTTAATTGGAATTCACCATATCCCGTAAAAACAATTTCATCAAGTTACAAGGATCAGAATTTGCGCAATCCGTACCACCAATAATTCCTAAAAATAAAGGTTACCGAAGCACAGTTCGTAAAACTAAGTAATTTATATTAAGTAGAAGGCACATTAAAGTCATTTAAGTTTCTCTGAATACTTTTTATTGTACAAAGCATTACTTAAATAGTATATACTCCATTTTATGTGTCTTATGTGTATATCAGCTTATATCTGATAAAATAGTGCGTATGATACGCTAAACATTGTTCGTAATATGAGTTGTCAGTCGTGCAAGTAGTAAAAAAAATACACATAACTCGCAGATGTATGCGCAGGATGCATTAATAAGAACCCATTGTTAGAATGATTCACGAAAAAGAGAAAAATAAAAAAATACGTGCTGGCACGGCGAATGCCAAATGCGGAAAGAGCAAACAACGGGGAAAATGAATTTAGATCGCCAGCTACGTTTAAGAAGAATTTTACGAAAACTTTGCATAATATCTTTCATACAACTAACAACTCATATCCGTCAACATACGTTTTTACATATTCTCACGTCAACACGCGACATATCTCTACTTGCTATCGTACATGCTTCCGAACTTAATGTTTAGTCCGTGGACTCTCTGTCTAGGGAATACTGACAAAACGTAAAACTGTAGAAAAATAAGGCTAGGCGTCATTGGGACGGCCGTTTTCATAACGACCGAATTTCGCACGTAAAATATTCGCCCGCGTATTTGTATCTCTTCGTCGATCGCGTTCGCACGTCTCCTTGACATGAAATTACCTTCAGCGCTACAACGTATATAGTTGTTTCGTCGTAAGAACAATCACAGAAGCATTTATTAATTAGCTTCGGAGATAAACTCGCGCAATCGACGTTTGAACTGCGATGAAAAAGTCGTCTTGACTCTATACTCTTGCCCTAGTATGGCGATCTGATTTGTATTTCTTTTCCTTCTACGCTGCTCTTAAAAACTACGTTATTTGACGTAAGGCTGGCTTTACTCAGCTTGGAGGAACATTGTTTTCTCTTGTAGATACATAATTTAACCGTTATATCAACAACGTCGCAGTCTTATGCCGACGTTGATGTTATTAATACACGACCTACGGCGTCTAAGTTTCAGGCGCTACTGGAAATACTGCTTCGTACATTTTATACAAAATCGGTTCTATATATATATATATATATATATATATACATATACATATATACATACATTATACGTTATATGTATGTACATATATATGTGTGTATATATGTACCCTTCTGACCCCCCTCTCCCTCTCTATATAAATGTTTGTATATATGTAATATAATAATAATATACGTATATAATATATACATACATATTCTATCGTTTGCAATATGTACAATATGTGCGCATTTCGTGTGTGGAAGGGATTGAGACAGATTTTACGAACGGAAGAGAGCGCGTGTGCGATATTCGAAGATAAAGCACAAAAGAAAGTGCAATAGATAATTCAATGTCCGCATCACTGTAATCCTTATCCTCCACTTAGGTACGTCTCACTTGCTTTTAGCATATTCTCAAATTACGCACATAAATTAGTCACTCTACACACATCAAATCTGGCATGCGAGATCTGCACGGTTTAGGATACAAATCTGAATATTCTCTTGTGAAACCGTGTAAAATCCCTTCAGCGTCCCGCAACGGTGGAAAGAACAAAGACAAATATAAGTGAATGTACATCTTTGGAAGAACAAGCCTTTTCCCAAGAATTGGATTTGCACGTCACGGCATACAAAACAGAAGGTTTGTTATGTTGCGAAAAACGAGGTGGATCAATCGGTTGATCAAACATAAGTCCACCTCAACGTTTTAATCTGGTCCCATTGCACGGGATGCTTAAGTCGCATGTGATTCCTAACGCTGTTGGGATGGGAGAAAGTCTTAGCACATGATGCGACTGGGCAAGTGGGCGAATCTCGCGGGTAATGATGATCCAGATGAGCACGCATTGCACTGATGTCCTGTAAGGTTCGGTAGCACAGAGGACATCGGTAACCATGTTGGCGATGGTGTTCACGCAAAAGCCTCTGCTGCCTAAAGTCTGGTTGACTTCGCTGATACTTGCTGCTCGTTGTGATAGTCGTGGTTGCTGTGACAGGTGTATTCGTCGATAGATCGGAATCGTCATCCACACCTGCGGTCGGTGTTCGTCGCTGGTGATGGTGAGAGGGAATAGGAGCGGGTAGTGACGGCTGTGGATGGTGATGATGATGATGACGATACCGATGATGTTGCTGGTGATGGCTGTGGTGGTGGTGGTAAGCCGTGCCCTCTGCCTCATCGAGCCCATGATCTGCAACCACCACCACACCAACGTTACCACCAGCCACCACCACCGTAATCCCTTCCCCCGTTACATCGGTAAAAGAACTCTATCCCAATGCCGAATACCCTACGTTCATTTCGCCAATACCTCCGTACGGCGAGAGTCTTTATAAGTTATACCCCGTAAACATTCTCTGGCTACTTCTATCCACGGGATATTAAATGCTATCGGCTGATCTCGTGCATAACGTGCTCAAAAGATTACGCGAAGTACTGTTGCGACGTTGATGGTATGTTAAACAGTAATCTCACGTGCCAGATCGTGACAGGACCAGAATCTGGTATTTCGATCGGCTGATTTTCAGTTGCGGTGCCGCCCGTGTCGGTGGTGAAGAACACGGTTGCGAGTGTTGCAAAGTCGATTTTCAGAAATGTTTGTATGATCAGCCGCTGTTATACAATAGTAACCTACTATTCCTTACTGATTGTTTTCTTCTATTATATCGGTCTTACACGTGATATTTTCTCGTTTTCACATACAAGTTCGTATGCAGTCCAGCACCACTGCTTTTTGACAATACATAAGCCGCACAGTTTTGCTCCGGTAAAATATTAAACTCCTGTCTGTTTGAATGATATTTTTGTACGTGAATTTTTTTGTGTACCCTCATAACCATACTGTGCTGTAAATAGTTTTCCAAATTGTTTACACCAAACTATCGTCTGCCATATATCACCTATGAACCACATGGATCGCAAAGAGTTCAACGGAATCTACTAACACATTTTCAAAGTCGCTTGTATTTCTCTCTAAACTCCTGATCCAACTATCTTATCGTTACTTCCATTCACTTCCCTCGTTTTCACAGTCTTTCACGAGTTTATTTTTTTCCATTCATTTAATGAAGTTGCCTCTTTTCCTCTCATGAGCAAAATAGTACATAACGCTACGGTATATTTCCATAAACTCCATATTTTTAAACAAATAACATAAATTTAATTTTAAGTCGGACAACTGCTTAGTTGCGGTCGAATATCGATTCGAACATCAAATAAATATTAAACGACCATTATCATTCTGAGAAGATTCAATCGATTGCGATCAATAAGTTAACGACAGGTTTCTTCGTGTCGTCGATTTCTTTTTCGAACCCACTTTTACGAAAAGAACAGTGGCAGACGAAGACGATCGTACTCATGGTAACGAGGATGACGATGTCGGTGATTGGTGTTGTTGCGGCTGCTGTTGCTGCTGTTGACTCGGATTGTTTAAACTTGGTCGTTGATGGATACCATGCGCCTGCAGCTGATGATTAATTAGGTAATGTTTGGTCTTGCACCGTTTGCCGCATACATTACATTGCGGCCACGTTTCTGGCGGCGGCCAATTCGAGTGGACGTTTTTCACGTGCTGGCGCAGATTGCTGGGCGACGAGTAGCTTCTGCCGCAGTAGCGGCACAGTGGTCTCGCGTCGTCGTGGCGCAGTGCCGTGTAGAGCCTCGCAAAATTTTCCACGGCCTGTGTAGTTTCGGTGGCGGCCGCCGCAGCTGCCGCCGCCGCCGCCGCCATAGCGGCTTCCTCCCTCTTCGGTATCACTGATCCTACAACCAGGACGTGCCCATCAGTTCATTCCATCGTCCCTTACTCTCTCTCTCTCTCTCTCGCTCTCTCTCTCTCTCTCTCTCTCTCTCTCTCTCTCTCTCTCTCTCTCTCTCTCTCGCTCTCTTTGTCTCAAGCGCGCGCGCGGGCGTGATCTTCCTGTCTCTCTCGCTCCTTTACTGTGTTTCTTTCACACTTTACCACTCTCTCACCAATTCACACTCGTATCTTTCTCTTTCAATCTTCACATTACATTCTGTATCTTACACTCGCATTCTTTCTCGTATTCTCCACAAACATACATTTAAGCATACGTGCGTCCATTCGTCTCTCTGCACAGATGTGTACGTATTTCGTTCTCTACTTCTCTTACTAAGTTATTCTCCCACAGTCTACCACAGGCTATATTCACTACTATGCACGTGCAAGGAAATGTTTACTCATACATGTACGAGTGTACATATGTGAGTACATGTTTTTCTGTTATCTCACTTGCTCGTCCTCTCTCTCTCTCCTCTCTCTCTTTCTCTCTCTCCCTCTTTTCAGGTTTCATCCACACTTTCTAGCACTCTGCAGCCTTACATGTACCTTGCAGTTGAATTTATCTGTGCTCACATTTTATCACATTTTCATAGGCTACCGCGCATACCAATTTTACATACGTACACACTCAGACTACTCTCGTACTCTCAGGGCATATCCGGTTGTAGGATGTTTGGTGTACTGTTGTTGTTATACTTATTGTAGTTCTGTTGTTTCATTATGGAGCCAAGATTATATATATGTAGGCACCACCGCCAATTGATTAACTGTATGTAGATCCTTTTTCCTTCTCACGAATAACTCAGTGTGCAGGTCCGTAGATATATTTTATAATTCCACATTAATGTAACATCTTCCATTGTAGTAGGCAATATTCCGCGAACGACGTTATACTATGTATTTTACACGTTTTGTTTTGAATCGCAGATTTACCTATAGTGTTTAGCAGATTCCGTAAAGTCCTCTTATAGGTGAGAGGGTACCCGTAGGCAATTAATATTTCCGCCATTAACAAGGAGGTTCGGTACGTTATGAAGTTTCAGTCAGGTATATAGCAAAAAAGAAAACTTATAATATAAATGAAAAAAAAAAACATTCGCGACATCCCACGTTCATCATCCTCACCACCTACATTCTCGTGCATTCAAGCTCACGAAGAGAGAGATAGAGAAAAAGAGAGTGCGCGTGGGAATGAAATAATAGGATAAAGTGTGTGTGTGGGGGGGGGGGGGGGAGTGTTTAAGAATAGGGATGCCGAGAAAATTAAGCAGAAAACAGATATCTACTCACAGATAAAGACGTAGTCAATTAAGAAGAAGGCGAACAAATGTAGATGAAAATGGAACGAAAAAAGATAGCTGCGTAAGAAACAAAAGGTATTCGCGCAAATGACTGAGATGGACAAAGACTAAGATAGGCAGAGTGAAGATAGGGGAAGGAGGAGCGAGAGAGTGAGTGAACTACGTAAGAACCCTCGTATTGATCCACTGGCTGTGCCTCGTTACGACTATCTTTCCTACGAATCTCTAAGCAAAAGGCTTCTTCCACTTTCGTGCACGTTTCATTACGTAAAAGTGGAAAAATGTGCAGGTACGACATGAAATGTATGGAACTTCCTAACGGGTACCAAACTAACGGTAAATTATTTGATTTCTAAAATAACTAATTTAAATGTTTCAAAGAAACGACGCGCATTCGACAAATATGATCGTATTTTCATGCCTCACGGCATCGAATTCTTTTCACTTTCGATCGTTCTCCATACCTTCCATTACCACACCGTCGTACATTCCAAAATCAAATCCCGAACAAGTGTTTGAATACCAGAGGAATAACAAACCTCTGACTTCATTTATGCTAGACGACGAGCCAATTTATTGTTGCTACCGTACGTATAGTATCGATTGACAGCAGTATTTCGATCGTAATTCACGTGTCACCTGGATTATACAAAATTCCGATGGTACTGGCCTCACTCTTGTGTTACTAGCTATTGAATTCTCTCCCCCCCCCCCCGCCCCCTAATTTTGATTGCTAAGACTCATTAATGTGAAAAGTATACCACATTAGATATATTGGTAATGTAAGCATCAAACGTTTTATTTCAAAATATAATTACGTAGCGATCATCCAATTACCAATAACATCGGCCTTTGTCGATTAGAAGTGAAATACATATATGCGTGCTTTTTTGAGAACATATCTTCAAGTCAATCCAACAGCAGAAATAACAGGTCACTAAAAACGAAGCATAGATACGGATGATGAGAAAGAAGAGAAAATATGTGAATGTTGCTAAAGACTAACTATGGAATAGTTGATATAGTATGTGAAGAAGAAGAGATGGGAAAGAAAAGAGACACTAAACTCTCTCAATCAGAGGACGCTCAAAGCCAGTAAATCAAAAAAATATAGATATAATGCGATGTTTAGGGAAACGAAAATTCTATGAGAAGAAAGGATTTGTCCCAGCAATTCCTTTCTCGTTGAAATTTAAAGTGCCACAGCGATCTGCAACGGTATTAAGGAAGTAGTATCAACGAAGGAAGCCATCACGGGTAACCGTAGAAGAGAGAATAGAAAAGATTTCGCTCAGAAACGGAACACAGCTGTTAGGAAGAATAAGTGCAAAGACAGAAACAACATGACCACAAAAGGCGAGAAGGATGCAGCACTGATTCAACAGGTAGTTTTGTAGCTAAATTCAGCGTGTTCTGTAAAGTAGATAATAATATTGAAAAATTCCAAACGACAGAATGAAACTGTTTGCGACGAAATGCGAAGACACATTCTTAACGAAACTAAGCTGCAGATTGAAACCTATAAGGCGTCTGTTGCGTTCTGTTTCATTGAAAACGATAGCATAGTGTTTATGGTCCTATACGATTCTTTGCTTGTATCTGCGTACACGCCATGAGGTTTATTTTTATTTTAAATATAGAAGAACAGCAGAATATAGCAACACACTCTACAGATTACAATAATGCTTCTCATCTTATTTTGTTTTTACTCATCACATGAATATAAAATTCTCTGTTGTTTTTTATCAAGTGTTGAGTTACGACCAAATTCACGATGTAGTGAAATATTGACACAACTTGAAGAAATAGAAGAGGTACCTGGTTTCCGGTACCAAAATTGTTGGTAATCGATTATATCAAACGCCCTTGCCACGTCACGGGTTTATGATAGGCCAGTCATGATGTACAGAATCGGTAAAGCGAAGAAGAGCCACGACAGTTTAATTTAGGTTACCTACGAATCCGTACCTCTCGTGTCCACCCTCCGTTCGCTATTTCACTGAACGTTCGTTCTACTTTAGCCCTGTAATAATCTCATCCATACCAAACAGCATCCTTATAAGCGTGTGAAGTTTTTTTACGAGCGCTTGCAAATCACGTGAGAAAAAAAGACAAATCTACACGAGCGACGCTATCTACACAGAGAACCACTGCTTTTCGAGCTATACCTGAATTTCGCTATTAAGCAAAACCTTAATCAAGTAAGCACTTAATAATAACCTCTTTACAACAACCGGTAATCATCGGATGAACGTTTACTAATTTTTGAAACAACGAACAAATTGTAACTCTCATTTAATAAATTCAAAAGGCATGTCTTCTGTTATGTACTTGCAAACCAGGCAGTATTTTTCGAGAGTGGCAGAAAAACTGTGCATCAACAGTCGCATAATATACGCAAAAAGAGGGTATAGTTGCGCAACTAAAATTAATTTAGATCCCAACGTACAAACGCTAAGGGAGAATCGATGTGCTTTGATGATTGGAAGAATCTCAAAGAGGCTAAGAGTAATTGGTAATGGCGAGGGAGATGATGTTGGGGTCGCATGGTGGTAGTATAGTACTTGTAGTAGTAGTAGTAGAGAGGGAGAGAGAGAGAGAGAGAGAGAGAGAGAGAGGGGAGGCGACTGTGCCGGTGATGGTGGGCTTAAAGGATAGAGAAGGTGAAGAGAGGGTGGAGGCAGCGGTTGAGTATGGGTGTGCCGAGGGCAAGCGAGGGCAGATCAATGCGGACATGTGCGGGAAATTGCACAGGGATCGATCCCAGAACCCTCAAGGGAGCCACGCGGCTTCTCTTCCTCGCTTGCTCTCTTTTCTCTACCTTAGTTTCTCTCATTCTTCGATTGCTGTTCTCTCTCCCTCCTGTAATTTCTCCCATTGCCTTTCTCCTACAATCTCCCATCCCTTCCTCTCACTCTCTCATCTTCTCTTTTCTTCTTTCGTCCTCGTCTAATCCCCTCCCGCCTCTCATTGTAGCCCTCTTTTTCACTTTATGGTATCAAACTATATTTATTGTGAACGAGTTTTATGTTTGCGAGTTAATGAGTCGAACGTCGTTGTCACGAGAATTCATCATTTCCACAGTGAAAAATGTTAGACTATGTGTCAATGACTTCGTGATCTAATGTATAAACTGGTATAAAATCACTAATAAACCACAATAAAACTGAGAACCGCGCACGATGTTGAAGAAATATATATTAACTCTTGTCGAAGTTAGTAATATTAGCAATATTAAAGTTATCATGAATATTTCGGGTACCCTTTCCGATCGAATATTTACAATTATCAGATTTTGTTCCTCCAGCAAATACAAAACTTATAATTTATCTCAATAACAACCGGAAGAGACGACATGATTTGTGTACAGGCAGTGTCTTGCGGCTAACTGTTGTACTTGACAAAGCTTGAGATAAGGAATACAGTTGCTTGTACAAACACATGGAAATCATGGAAATTGCGGTAGTAAGTAGGTATAATGACGCTATTTTCCTTTGAATCAAGATTAATAATAATATCAATGACACGAGCTGGTGCTATTATCGTAATGATCGAAAGAAGACAAAATGTTCACATTGTATCGAAAAAGTGTAAAACTATTTTCCCCACGATGACGCCAATTCATTCCTACAAGATAATCGAAGGAATCAAGTTGCAGTCAAACTTGTTTTCTACTTTCAGTACCAGAAGCAAAGTTGCAGTAGTGGTAGTGGAAACGAGATTAAGTTACAAGAAAGATTCTATAAAAGACATAACGGAGCATAAAAGAGACGAATGGTGAAATAGCGAATAAAAGGGAAAGACGAAGCTAAAGATACCAGCGCCCACCTCCGAGCTAACTTGTTCATTTCCCAGTACTGAAGCTTTCTCGTTGCAATTCAATCAAACTTGTAAACCTTTTGACCTCGCTCGATTTGCTCATGTTGTCATGACCGACTGGCGGTCGCAGGATTACAGGACTGATGGTAAACAACGACTTCACGACGGGGGGCAGTATGGCATCCTTCGTGGACATTTCTCTTATCACAGTTACTTGTACTTCGTCGAGAAGAGTTTGCGGAGAAGAAACTACCCGGAAAGAGCAACATAGTGAGAGATAGCTAGATAGATAGATAGATAGATAGATAGATAGGTAAAGAGAGGGAGGGGGGAGTTAAATGAGAGGCAGCGAGGAGTCGAGGGTTATCAGCAGAAAATCAATGTGGGCAGTCAGGGAGGAAGGTTGTCGGTCGTTTTAGCGAAAACTACATACGTACGCACGCATCCACGCGCAGATATATGTATTTGTGGGGGGGGGGGGGGGGGGCAGCAGCAGTGAAGAGGGAAAAAAAAGATGAAGAAAGTGTTGGGAGAGTCCCACGTCTCCAGACGAGGATCCTTTATGTCGGGTCACGTCTTCAATATACTTCGCGTGGGCAGCAGTTACTACGGCAGGCTTAATCAATCTTCCTGGTAAAGTGTGCTCCCCGGTTGCCTACTTACTCGCTTATACACGGCCACTGATCCGTGGCTGATGCTAGCACGCTGCATATCGCATGAAAACAACCGGCACCTACCGTCGCGCGTTACTGCCTTCGACCGGGAACAATCGATACGCCCGACGTCGGTACGAGACGAGCGACGGAACACGCGGATTTGTGAGAATATCGAGACTTGTAGCATCCGGATATCTGACAACGACGGAGTCCATCATTTTTCAATATATTCGTTTAAAGTTTCACTATATAAATGCGCCACATTGGCGTTTTAAACGACCTCAAAACAGATAACTGAAATGCAGAATCGCATAGAACACGGTTCATAGAAATGGTAAGGCAGAAAATCTTATTCGTAAGATACCCCCCCCCCCCCCCCCTCATTCATGTGATGAATGAAAAATATTTGCGCAGAACCCCTGACGATTTATCGTCCAGACCGAGACAAAAGTCACAGATTACGAAAGGGAATTGCAATTGTCATTTGTTCGGGCGACGCAATATACGGTGAATCACTGTCCGGGTAGCCTAACTTTCTGCTACAGTCTCCTTCCCTGTGTCCGGAACGTAAACTCGACGAGGACGAAATAAAGAAAAGGAAACCCCCGGACATTACGAAGGTAAGAGACTGAGAGGATGATGGGCGTGAAACAAACTAAGACAAAAAAGGGCAAACATCTCAACGTGGATACTATGCATTCGACTTGTTGTTCAATTCATCACAGAATACAGTATTTTTAGTCGTTAGTCTGTTCTACCTTTTTCGGCTTTCTAAGTTACTCCTCGGTGAACAACCATCTTCTCTTAACAACCGTAACCTACTATATCTGATCACTCCGTTTCACCACAGTTTCCCGTCCCATCTCATTTCCGGTTCTCACTTTTCATCCTGACCCGTTCAATTTTTTCACTCTTTCGTTCCACCTCTCACACAAGTACGCGCCACGTTCTTGGATAATATCTTTTAACGATTTCATGGTTAAGAAAATATTTGCGCAGAAGTTATCACATTACGTAAAAATACTTGGCTATTACGAATGTTTGATTTGTATTCTACAGAACCGAAAATGAAATACAGAGTCATGCAGGGATAAGAAAAAAAATCTTGCCTCTGCTTTTGGTACGATGCGGAAATGAAGCAGAAAAAAACCACGAACGGTTTCACATTAAATCCAGCCAAGTGACCGAACTGTGAATGCAATAAGACGAAAAAGCTGAGTGGGATAGAAGAAAAAACAAAGACTAAACGGAAAATTTACCAGGGGACCGAGAAAAAACTGTTTTCCACCTCTTTTCACGATTGCATGTTAGTAAATTTAAAGCTCATACAGGTACTCTTGTACAGAGAAAAGCAAACTTTTCCGCACTGAAACATACCCAGGTGCAGATGTAATTTAACTAAACCCGTCCAATAAGTGTAAGAAAATGTGCAGTAATTGTGCGCCCTAATTTTTGTTTAAAATTACTATGCCCAATTTTCTTCTGCCTCATGTAACGCATTCTCAATGCATTCTCATATCTTTATAATTCTGTACGTTTGTAATTCAGATGCTCTTTTGTTTTGGCATGGGTAACATTGTGCTTGCAATCATGCAGCGTCACTCGGACACTGGAGAGCCATGCTCCCTTATCAGGTGAACTCGCTAAAGCGATATGAATCAGACTAGGACTAAAGCGATTACCACGGTTATCCGAATCGAGTCCGAGTGATAGATGACTTTAATCTAGGGACAGAATGCGATCGAGCCATGGTCGCAAAGCTAAGAATACGATCCCAGATTGCTCGGGGTTACCTTGAGAGATGGAGATAAAGCTGAGGGCAAAAAGAGTACGAATTAAGCTAACGTGCACTTGCGATCCTCAATGAAAACTGAAGTCTTGAGGGTGATTTCTGGCTGTGAAAGTCTCCCGAAGTGCAATCCGGGCTCATTCAATATTAGTCATCATTTCAACTCACTACTCGAGTAATCAGATATCAGTAAAAGAGCATAATGATTCCAGAAATGAAATCTCTTTTTTGTACTAATTTCCTTGTTATTTACCTAATTTCATGGGAAGTCAAACGTGCACATTTCTTAGTTATCACTATAAGTTCCCATGCCGCCACCAAACATGTTCTCGGTTTGGTCTTTTGACTAAAAGACACTGCATTAGTTTTATATTGCCTTGTAGTGCCGAATCAAGCTAAACTTTGTATCATTCCTACCTGGGTCATATAGGATATATTCGCACCTGAGACGGACCACTTGTGCATATTCTGCCAGACTGAACACGTTTAATATTAATTCTTGAATCGCTCCAGTGATTATTCCAAATCTAACGAAGTTTTTGTTTAGGAAGGTGAGTTCGAAAGAATTATCAATTGAAACTCGTTCGATGAGAATTAGCCTACACTAGAAATATCGAGAAGGACGATAAATTACCAGGTCAACAAATTCACAACAACTGGGACATTTTTAAATAAAAGTCACACTGGACGACCCAGGAAAACGTCTGCCGCTGACGACAGACAAATTGTGAAATTGGGCAAACGAAATAGACACACAGAAAAACCGCTCCAGAAATAACAGCTGACATTACTCTAGGAACTCGACAAGTATTAGTGTAACAACCGTCAAGAGAAGGCCGCAAGAAGCAGGCCTGCATGGCTGATAATCTGTTCATAAATCATTGGTGCGGCCTCAAAATAAAAAGAAATGCCTTGAGTAGGCAAAACAACACCAAAATTGGTCGCCTATGAAATGGAACAATGTTTCGTAGGCCGACGAATAAAAATTCCAAGTTTTTGGTTCAAAGAGGCGTACCTTCATATGGAGATTTATTGGCGGACGTCTATCAGATCAATGTATTACACCATCTGTTTAACACGGAGGAGGATAAGTGACAGTCTAGGGATGTTTCGCAGGAAAATATCTTGGCGATTTAGTTAAAATTATATGAATATATTAACCCATTACCCGCCAATGTCCCATTTTTGGGACGCACTTTCAATTTTTTTTCTGTGAATAACTGCAACTCCTAAATAAATTATAGCGACGTATTGCCGCTAAGAAATGTCAAGCAATTCTGAAGAAAATGTAAGAAAAAAATTACTGTGTCAATACCTCGTTTGTTTAGTAAGTATAATAAAAATACGGGTGGCGTCGACTTGCTGGATAAACAAATATCCTTATACAGAACAAGAATTCGTTCAAAAAAAATGGTGGTGGCCATTATTTACTCAATTCCTGGATATAGCTGTAATAAATACTTGGAGATTGTACCAAATACCGCACCCTAATGAAGAAATTTATTGTGTTACTTTCTAGAAAACTGAATAACACAAATATATAATTTTGTTTTTTTAGTATACTATAGTACATTCCGCCAATGTCGCACAAATGGGACGGGCTTTGATTTTTATTTCCAAATAAAACTTTTAAATTCTACCCTTAAAGAAAAATTTTATATTTATATAAAAACAAAACATTTATGGCAAAAATAGTTTAGTTAGCTTAATTGTTTTTTTTATATTTTTGAATTGTGGCGGGTAATGCGTTACGGAACAATGCTGTGCCGTCTAGGTTCTGAATTGTTGGTGAAAGCTTGGTTTTTCAACAAGATAATGACCCGAAACATACAGCAAAAATGTGTCGGGACTATTTAAACAAAGTACAGTACGAGGGTCAACTAACAATAATGTCATGGCCACCCCGGATTTAAGTTCTATGAAATTATCATGGGATGAGCTGGACCGAAATGTCAGAAAAACATGTCCAATTTCGGTTTTAAAACTGTGGGCCATTCTACAAGAAGAACGGTCAAAAATAATGTCAAATAGATTACAAAAATTGATCGAGAGAATGCCTATATTGTGTACCGCGGTGATATAAAGTAGAGCTGGTAACATTAATGAAGCCAGAATTTAACTATTAACGATAACTACTTTTTGTATTAATACCAATAATAAATATATATTATTGAAACATTAATGATATTTATACAAAATGTTTCTTTTTTTATTGCCCTTATCGAACAATGTAAATTTCCTTATAAAGTGGGCAAATACTTATGGATGGTACTGTAAATCATTGCCAATTAGCTTGATTTAATGCAATGTGCTAGAAGATGACATTACTCCAATGGCGTTGCCATGAACATTGTCTATGATAAAAACATCACTGCCATTTTCGTCACTTTGGATGAACAAATTTCGACCCCAAGCGCAATTAAAAAAGCATTACCCGGTAAGAAGTAATCGATACACTTCTCACACGTAGAAACTTTACAATGAAGACACAGTCTAAAGAAAATATGTCAAGGTAATCTTACAGTACATACATAAGATGCAAAAGGAACAACAGGTATAAAGAAGGAATAACACTGTAGCTGGAACAAAAATTGCTGTTACAGAAAGAGCCGGTAGAGGTAGAACGTACTCAATGCAGGACACAAAGTGCACAGTTAAAGAAAATTTTTTAAGGAAATGGCTAGACGAAGGGAAGTACGTAGAGGTAGAGAAATAGAACGAGGAAGAGGGGATAAGTGGACAAAGAAACAGGCAACCGAGTTACGTTCACAACTAATGCGAATACGCGCTTTCACTTTTGTTCATTCCATCATGCTTTCCAGCCTTGAAGTTTTTCATAAAAATAAGTTGGGAGAGATTCGATGAAACAATGTAGACTTGGATAACATAACGAAGTTTGACCTGTGAGTTGTTCGCGACAAAGATGAAAGAACGAATAAGCGCAGAAATCGCATGACCTTTGGTGATAGTTTGACGATTGCATGTCTTATGTAATATTCGGCCAACATTTTCCCTTTACTGAATGCACATCTACATCCACCTTCTTGAAAACAACAAACTATACGACCGGATCGGGCGAACGCTCTAAGAAGACGTACGGATTTTATACAATTTCAACCGGTTTTCGTGTACATTGGATTTTTACTTATAAACTTATAAGTGTTATAACTCGTCACAATTTATAGATTAAATAAATTTTCTCTTTCAGTGAAACAGTTGGAACAGTGACAAAAGTTAATTAGAAACACATACAACAGACAATAAAATACCATAATTTCTTGATATGATTATACGTGATTTTGGGCGGAATTGCAGGCAAATCGTGTTATTGTAATTCGTACGGCAATTGAACTTTATGCAACTAATTTTCTGAAATATATTCGTAGAGCAAATAGATGAGTGAATTGGCGTCGTGAAAAGGCGTCGTGGACGTATAAAAAAGATAAAGATAGGAGGAGGAGGAGGAGGAGAGGACAAAGATGGGAGACGAAGAGGAGTGAATTAAATTCAGCCCTACAGCGAGTAGAATGGAAGACTGAAATAGATTCACTTGGTAAGGAATAGAAACAATAGGAACTCTTCGCTGAATTTTGGAGATCAATACATTGCATTTCATCCTCTTCGCTCGTAGAATCCTATCAACAGGAGGACTCGTCCACGTGCACTTTTCAGCACATTTGCACCGTATGGAAAGGATATTTAGTATACGATATAGTCAGAAAAAGATAATGGTTGCCGTCGTAGATCTTCAGAGTAATCTGAATGCGCGAGTATATTGAATCTAACGGAATATCAGCTACTCTTCTTCTTATTATTGGTAGAAAAAAAGCATAAGCAAATGTTTTTTCTTAGTCGGTTACACAAAATTTGGTGTGCTCATTATGTTCAAACTTGAGAGACAAAGAAGACGATGGAGGTAGAAGTGAATCGGGGGATAAGGCGCAATCTGATATATATTTTCCGACGGGAGTCCTGCTATCTGTCAGAGTGTATATCTCCTCTGATATTTCAACCACTGAAAGACGTGAATGCACACACGTTGTCGCCTTTTGCTCACCCTTCCTGCCTTAATCTTTTATTCACTCGTTTCGTCCACGACAACAAGGACTATTAAAAAGAGTACATACTCTGGAGCACCATTCCAAGACCTTAAGACCAAGGCTGCAGTATACTTTCCATAAAATTCAGGCTACGCATACTTCCTTTTTCTCTTTAATTGTAACCGAGTTATTCTATAGCAAATTTCAAGAACGAAATGTTCTTTCTTCTTCCCCTTTCCCTTTACTCTCAATATTACTCAACCCTACCTTTGCTCGGTCAATCGCGAAGGTCTGCTTATCAGAATCTCCGAGGGTGGGCATCGTGCGCATTGCGGTATGATTCTCTGAGAAGAAAATAGGTCAACCAATCCCACCTATTTCACCCCCTCCCACCTAATATCGCCTCCCACTCTGCCTTCCGCCTTCAGCTCCATCTCGTCTCCGGCCACCCCACTCAGCCACAGCGCCCCTTTTACCTTCGGTTATCGACACTTCCGCACCTCCATACTTATTCTGCTAATAAAAAGAGAATATCTGCCAGTGAGATTCTATCATTTAAGCAGAGGTCGGACGATAAAGCTATATGTACAGGATCGCTTTGATGTAGTACTAGTAGTACAGATACTGTCGAATACTAGAGCAACGCATCACGTTTTACAATTGAATACTGGTTTCACCTGAATGAAAGCATCATGACAGCAAACTGCATTTTACGGGATTCTCCGACATTAATTCTAGCCAAAGCGCAAACGCGCAATTAACCGATGACGTAGGTTTGTGGAAACAGTCAATATAGATTCTCTTTCATTAGAAGACAACGCTCAGCGTAGTAATGCTGATATGTCATTTCTCGCTTTTCATGATCACAGCTTTTACTTCTGTCTTTTTCCAATTGTACACACCCATACACTAATTCCCTAGCTTTCGGCAACACTAGCGCTAAAGTACGCCCAAGACTGCCTCTTTCAACTGATCTTACAAAGCTGATAACGTATTCGATCAATTTGTGTCATATCACTGCTTCTCCTCGGTCCACCGATCAGGTAACGTAAATTGTTGCTGCTGCTGGTGTTGTCCCGTTTGATCATTTCCAACTTGCGACGAGGACTGAGATCCTTGTTGTTGCTGAGCTTGTGTGTGTGTCTGCATTTGGTAGAGGGGGTAGCTCTTTCGCTTTCTGATACCATGCATTGAGAGCAGGTGGATCTGTAAATACTGCTTTGTTTTGAACTGTTTGCTGCAGACATGGCAAGAGATGTATTCTGTCTGCACAGTATGTACGTTGACGATGTGCTGTTTCAAATTCGAATTGTTCGAATATATCTTTCCGCACTCAGGACATTTTGGTTTGCCCGAATGACTCGTGTTATCCTGATGTTGCGGTTGTTGTTGCTGATGATGCTGATAACGACGATGCGTCTGCTGATGAAGTATCGCCATGCTTTCAATCTTGTCCTTCGGGCAGGTCTGCAGCATGAGGTTAAGTTGTTCGCTTTTTGGGGCCGCCTGTTGTTGCAGGCTTTGCAGATTGTTCTGCAACTTTTGATGCATTATCGTAAGCTGCTCGGTATTTAAGCTATTCAGACTGTTGAGGGAGTTGAGAGCATTGAGAGCGTGCTGTTGCGACGAAGGTTGGCTGGTGGCGTGGTGGTGGTGGTGATGGTGTTGATGGTGATGGTGTTGGAGGAGTGACGAGAGGTCCTGCCCTTTTGAATTGTGGCCGCCAGTCTGGTAGGTTCCAGGTCCGGTGTGTTCGTTCCTCGTGGAGGACGTGCCCGGGAGCCAGCCGGAACTCGAGCTTGACCCGTCTCCTCCAGAGGGCTGCCACCGCCCTGGAACCACCAGCCAATGTCAGTCCTCAGCCAACCTCGTACGATCCCTTAAACACTATTCAATATTTCTCTCCCACAGCCCCCTTGGTTACCCTTTCTCTCTATCATTGTTATTATTAGTGTTACTCGTTGACTGCCGCCGTCGTTGCGGACAGTACGCGTCGTTGCTTGTGTCTTCTCCCACATTCTCACTCGTTTATTCGCGCAACAAATTTCACGCACTCGCGATTTCCCATGTTCCTCAATTTTCATAGTACATGGGGGAGCGACTTTAAGCCTCGTATTCTTCGCAGTGCCAATCACATAGGGAAGTCAGAAATTTTCATCTTTTTTCAAAATGCTATCATTTTAACAACGCCTTGCATCGCTTTCACACTTCGTCCTGGTCTCAAGTTCAATGTAGGTAATACAGTTAATGTTCGGAGATGTCCGACGTGCGAGAATCGCTAATAAAGGACGCGTCGATGAATTTTCAAAAGAATCTTTCAAAAGAATATTAATAAAACTATTGATAATATCAGTTGCAAATTACTTCTGATATAATCGCTACTCTGATGACAATGGAAATCCAATGTCTTACTTGCCCCCGCCTATTCCCTCTCAAACATTTTCAAATTGAAAATGTCCGACGAACGAGGTCGAAGAATCAGTTGGTGGTGGATGTGACTCTACGATACATAGGTACGCATGTAGCTGATTGTGTCTCAGAAAGGTGAACGGTGATCGGGCAGGGGAATACAGGGTTATGAGAGGTACGAGAGCTCCATGCATTCAACGCAACAATGAGAGACGAGAGTCTTGAAGGAACGATCGGGAGGATACTAGTGTGGGCTACAAGATCGTCTAAAAGAGCGAAATTGAATGATTGCACGGCTATTCACTTACCGTAATTTGGATCCTGATTTGCGGCATGGATACCGGATGGCCCTGGCATCAATCCTGGAATTGTCAAACACATTGGAGATTATTTTAATATAGGTCCCAACAATCTTTTATACGGTATTATCAACGATCCTCCAATCCGGAAGACCGCCGCAACGCAATAGTTTCAATCGGGCGATTTCTTATGACGAAGGGATGGGTGATGTAATTAGAGACGGATAAGACTACTCTGTTTTGAATCGGTAGGCAGTCAAGAAAGCGGTCGCCTGCGTTTAATGAAGTTCATTTCGACTCGATCGATTACCTTGAAGACCCAGCAACGCCGCGGGAAAAGTACTACGATGGTGTTCCATGGAATCATTCAGGATATCACTTGGCTCGGTTTTAACAGAGTTTAGAATGCTGTCGTTGTTCGACATCTCCTCCTCGTTGTCGGACATCGAATTAGAGTCCTCACCAGTTGACTGCGCCTGTGAACAAATTCAATCCAATCGCGTATAGACTTTTTAGACCTAGTTGCTAAGTTTTTATGTCAAGCAGCAATCGCACATTCTCACCTGTACGTTGTTCGTGGATGTTGTATGTATCGTGGGGCCACCTTCAAGGGCTTGACCCAACAATGACTCCTGAAGATCCGATTTTTGCTCAACGTGGTTGCCTAACGGTGGGCTATAACTCCTTGGTCTCTTCTCCGGGGGAGAATTTAGACCGCTCTCATTAAGGTCGCCTCTTCCACTATCCTGCCATGGATTCCTCGGTGTCGCCTAATCAAAGTAGTAATGGGCTCACTGTTTACATTTTTATTATGAAAATGACGAAATAAGTTTCTCACGTGCATGTACTTGTACAATACTTTCTCACGTTTATGTTTTTGAACCAACGTCCATGGAATATTTATATACTATTAAGTCGAATAAACAGCATTATTAAAATGGCACAAAACATGGCACAAAAGACATTGTTATGTGAGTATTGACAATGCTACGTTCAACTTTTCGGTCTTAATAAAAAACGATAAAGAATACTGAAAGAAGAAAGGCTGATAAACTTACGGGAGCACTACCATTGTTTCCAGCCGACGAAGTCGGTGGTGGTGGTATTTTCGTTGTAGCAGCACCACTGTAAACGTCCCCCAGTCCACGGACCTGAAGCATCTGCGCTGTCTTCAAAAAAGCAACTAGCTGTTCCTGTCGAACGTGAACCTCCCCGTGATACATGAATCGTAATAAAGATTCCATGTCCGATGAGGCAACATCCCTTAAGATAACAATTGGATGCTGACAGGGATTTGCCTGCAAGTGATCAAATTTAGGCGATAAGTATAACATTTCAGTCATCTAACACGGTGCATGAGTATTTGCCTTTGTACGGGAAGAATGGATTTTAATCTTAAGCGCATACAATTTTAGGCGTGTAAAATAAGTGGAGTTTTAATTAAATGAATATAAACGGAGCAGCTAATTTCTGATTAATCGTTGTGATGTGAAAGAGAAGTTGGAACTAGCTATAAATTCCTAATTCAATGTTCGTGGACAATCATTAACAAAACCTTACAGTAATTTCAACCGCTAAACACGCTTACTTCAAATTGTCTGAATACGTGCAATAATTTTTAAAGCAATTGATCAAGTTTATCAAATACAGCAAGACTAGGTTAAACTGTACTGATCAACAAAATAATTATATACCGTGTAATTTAAAAAATATGTCTTGTACAAAGTACCATTTATAATACCGGTCAGAATAGTATATACGGTGTTTACCGATTGTTATTGTACGACGAAACGAGGAAAACTGAAGAATTCGGCAGTGACGAACTATTTCTTTCGCATTCTATCATTTTAATTGGCAGGCCTAGCGATCTCTTGGAGAGGTGAAATTGTTCATTCAATTGATATTCATTTGACGAATAAGGTTACCATCCACAATTTGAGTCAATATCGATCAAGATTTTTCCGTAAAACAAATTGCCTTCAGGCGCAAAATAATTTGCTCCCTGAAATAAACGTTTTTTTCTGTAAAAGTTCAAAAACCTACAATCTCACCGAACACTGATTCGGTATCACGTTAGAGAACATTACGGTATTATATGTCTCAGCAATGTACGTTATCGGTATTAGGACCGCTATTGATTATAATTAAGAATCCCCAGCTCTATGTATCATCACGATTATTTTTCGGCAAGGCAAGGTATTATTACAGACATACTGTTGCATATGCAGATTTGTAGTCATATATATTCATCTGCACAACCATGAATATAATGTGCGGCGCACACTTATAGCACCACATACCCAAAAGTGCTGATCCATGAACGATACAATTTCGCGACTCTTGATGAAAATCCATTCCTACCATTATCGATATTCCAAATAGTGGGTACGTCGAAATGCGGTGAGGTTCGACTGCCGTATATAGTAATATTTATTATTATTGCCTGCGCCGTTACCTTATCGTAAAGGGGGCTCAGCAACTTTGTCGATGCCGACCTGCATACAGATTTAACCCGATCGATCAGAGACAAATATCGTTTCACTTATTGCCCGTCTGAGTCGATGAATTTGTGTTGAATTTATACCATCCTTGTGTACGCCCACGAATGAAATTGACTTTGAAATGCAAGGAGATAAAAGTGCCTATTTTTCATAATATCTTAACGGGGATGCCTCCGTTGGTTGAATAATTTTAGTCTATTTGACAGCGTTAATTGAATGGCACGGAGGACTTGGTATTGTATATATGTAATTCGTGCAATGGCTATAGTATTTACCAAACTTTTACGCGATGAACGAAAGGTGTGCGTTCGGAGATGAAGGGACGTGTGGTGCAACAGAACTGAGAACTGCGCCATGGACTCCTTTATTGCATTAACCAATTCAATTAACAACTTTGAGACAGGCCTCCTCCCTCTCACTAATTAGACCTAACGCGATTAAAACGGGTCAATAATTAATTGTGCAGACGTCCATGTGTCAGAGCAAACAGTGAGCGAAATATGATTCCGTTCCGCTGCTAATTTCAAGCATACTCGCTCTTTAAACCCTGACGAAAAAATATCGTCGCAAATTAGTAGACTATTGACGCGTTACTGAATATTTTTAGGCGCAACCTTTATTATTTACCTATCAGGTAGACGGTATTCCAAATAACTGTATTATTAAGCCGTTGCTTTAAACAATCTGCATTTAAAATCGTGTGTAGAGTGAATAAAGCGTAAGAAAATTTTATTTATTGTGGACATAATATCTGAAAACATGTTTATTTCAGAACGCTGCAGATACGTCGTGGAAATAAGAATAAATGGTCTGTCACTGATGCAGATTATTAATCACTAATGCAAAGATATTAAAATGAATAACTCTACAGCAAATCTGAAAAACTACTAAATTTTAGTCAGTTGGAAGAAATCTTCCATTCTTAACGAAGAAGAAAACGTCGAGCATTGTGGGTTCTTATAAAATTAACGTGAAAACAATGTATGCCAACAAAGTAAAGTTTAAAGTGTGCAAAGAACAGTCATTGGAACAATCATAGATCGTATCACATAAAAGTAGTATAAAAATGGAATTCAATACGATAGGGATATGTCTCTAGATACTTCACTAGCTGCTATCATAAGTATATACCTATGTCATATCTTCGCGTAACTCGTCTATTAAGTTTATGCCACTCATGTTATACAGTGGCAGCCTCCTTTTCCGTTCACCAATTTCGGATGTTTGACATCAAGACCAGTGGCGAAAACAAAGCAATTCCGTTTCTTAATCGATCGAGAACGATCCGACCCTATTACTTACAGTTTTTAGAAAGCGAGCGGTCTAGATTCCATCGCAATCATTTACAGGTGACGAAAAAAATATATCTAAAACTATCTATGAACTCGATAATACTGGATCCGATAAAACCACGTAGCTATGTGTAAATATCATATACAATGAGAAACCATAGACTACCAAAAAGTGTTGGCAAACGGTTTTTCACATTTTTAACGAATCTTAAGAAAGATTACCGACGTTGAGATTATCGGCTGAAACAACTAATAAAAGTGACTGTACGCGGTTGGGCTCAGGAATAATACATTATTCAACTATCTTTACCAATAATAATCTTCAATCAGTCGGGAACATCTTAAAGATCCACAGCGGCTCTCAACTTAATTAGCATACACGATGCGGCATGAGGTATTTCCTTGTTGGACAGGATAATCATCAAAGTTTCGACCTGAACGGTAGTGTAATCGTCTGGTCGAATGTTGCTGGCCAGCGGATTTCTCAAATAGTTTGCGAAACCATATCTTTGCGTACACGCGTACCTGATTTCCCGATATCACATTCGACCAGTGTATTAATTTGCAGCCGTATATACGCAAATTTGGTGTCAATATATACAAACACGTATCGTTTTTGTGAGTAATACGGTCGCATGTATGCGAAGCACCCCAACTTAAGCGTAAGTAGAAAAGTAGATACGATTGCATGGTTTCTGATCCGGTTATGCACCGAACGCGCAGCAGTCATGGCTTCACAAAACATATCCTCTCATCGTCAAAGACACAATACGCACCCATATTCACATACACAGAGCAAATTGTGTGCACGCGCATACACACGATCAAGCTAGACCTTGCTGCATGCGAATATTACTCTCTTTCTCTATTCCCCCTCTCCTGTACTTCATGCAATACAACAATCGACTGTGTTTCCCTCCTTCTAGCATGCTTCTTTCCCTCTTTGCTTCTTATCTACGTATCTGGATATTTGATGTTTCACTAATGCACAGTTTCAGGCTTTCCTCACATTAGGCCCAGTCGATTCGTGAGTAATGGCAACACCGGTATCGACCAAACAGTAACACATAGTTACAAAGTTTTTCTGATTGATGGGGTTACCGTTACGCCACCGGCGTCGCAAATAAGACGCAGATTAAATGCATGATAACCGTTTCGCGATAACGGTACTATAATCGTTAGCTTTAAACCATTAGGTTGAAGTATCGCTCAGCTCACACCCAGCAGTTCTATGACCACCAGGGAATTATTTCACGCAACACAAGTTAATGCGTCGCGTCAGATAGCTAGTCCCCATTTTCTACCGACTCGACTTCCAAGCTGACAGAACTCGTGCTCACAGAATTTTTCGAATGGAACTAGAGACCCGTAAAGTTAAATTGTTACAAACCATAGAAACGTTAAATATGCTTTAAGCTCCGAAATTAAATACAGTATATCTTTACGAGACTACGATTCAAAACAATAGGTAAACAATGCTAGTTTTAAAACACCAATCAAACGGCAATGCTTACGAGAAGTTTCAACTCCAATCGTAGAATATGAACCGGCGCGTTCTGCACTTTCTATGTAGTGCTGCCTTTGTGACGTATGGACATCATATTGTCGAAGCATTTAACAGCATCGACGCAGATTCGAAACATGTTACATGAACGTCATGTTTCGTAATTTATGGAATATGAACGCCGCTACAGTATAATATTTTGACATATTAAGCGTAATTCGGAGAAATATTCGTCTGGTAAAGAGCGTTCTCGCCACCTTCCCCTCGCGAGAATAATCATCGGCAGTCCACTTTCTACTACCAAGTTTGAATAGTGCAGGTACATACATCCGGCTAGCATTAAACAGATGTATATATACACGGTCCTTGCTTTAAAGTCTCTATCACTCCCGCTGTCGCTTTTCCAGCCAGCCCCGTCGTAGGAATGTGCGCATGTACAACGACGCACTTCCGTTGATAAAAATACGCGTGGTATAATGTGTCTCGGTAAACGCGCGCGCAAACGCTCGACATTTTCGCTTCGTTGTACGACGGACGGAACGACGCGTTGAAAGTGCGCACACGAGGACGGCCGGCGGGAGGGGTCGGGGGGGGGGGGGGGAAACAAAGGAAGAAGCAAACGCGGGAAAGTGGGGGACAGAGAAAACATGATGTGCTCGCGCGACACACGCAGCACAATAATATACCAGCGATAATTCGCTGCCCGCATATGCATTCGCTCACTGTGTGCGCTTGCGACATTAAGCGTAATGCGAGTACATCCGTGTGTACGGAGCGACCGTTGCATTAACCGAGAAACAAGAGACTCGCCGTTGGCCAGGCGTATCAGACGAACAAAAATGTGATAAATGTAATTGTTGATATGCCGCGATGATAATGCTTGCCAGGGAGACCTTGCTCTTGCATTACAGGATGAAAATACATTCCAATTTGAGAGCAACTGAGTGCATTCAGCGGAATAAAAGTTACAGATAAATCAGGCGCAGGATGAGTCGGGATATAAAAAAATCGATGCACCTAAATACCATTATATCTGTATTGTTTTCACCAACCTTAATGACCCAGGAACATATTCGCATCATATGATTATTGTTAAATATACCGCACTGACACCGAGAGAAAATACTTCAAGAATGGCACGTACATTCGTATAAACTTTGACCACTGAAAGGACGAAAAGAACAGAAATATTGTAAAGCGCGTAGAAAAGGGCGTATTTAGGAGTTAAACGCTGTGTTATACATTCATGTGCACATCACAGTCGTTAGGGAAAGAGAAAGAGTGTGTGAGGGGGGGTTTACTTTGAAACGATCGAATATGAGTCGGTGGTAGCATACAAAAATGTGGAAAAATATTTCGAAATTCTACTCTCTCGAGCAGATGGACGGTATGCCGCGTAATTGATCGTTACCGACTGTTATTTTGTTCGAATTTATCAGCCCATCCAATCTTTGCGCATTTTAAATTAACGTCGACATATAAGTGCGCGCGCGGGCGCAGTCGGGCACTGGTATATCCATATCGGATCGGGATGACGCTTTCGATTCGACCAGCGGATAAATCACCGTTCTCCGTAATGGCCGCCAGTAGGACGGAAGGGGCACATAGCTCGATGGATATCGAGGCGCCCGCGTGCTCGCTCACACGTCTCACACGTATTTACATGGATGACCCCCCCCCCCCCCTCCCCCTCCTGCTCATCTTTACGTCTCCGTGTTGAACGTACATAGCATCTAGCTAGAGTGTATGTACATACGCAACGTTCTCCTCGATTCTGCCCTGCTGCCAGATGGAAATTACCAATCCGATATGCAAATAGCCACGGTCACCACTAATGCGCGGTTAACGGTAACGTTATTAACGGATCGTTACACGATGTCTGGGCGAGATTGTACTCCTCTGTCTTTTATATATTCCTTTCTCTAGATACACTTATATGGCATGTAAACGTCACTATGCAAGCTCCACAGGAGATGAAACGACAGAGGACGTGGATTATGAGATAGGGAGTAGATGAAAAATTCCGAATATGTGATCTAAACACCTGGAAACTTAACAACAATGCAATTTGAATGTAATCAAGGATTTTGCAATAAGTATCTTACCAATTATAGCAAAGTCGAATATGCCAGTATACAACGAATACGCTGCGGTTGCATAGACGTGATAAATTAAGATATCCGTGATGATGCATATTATGCATAGTCTGCGTAATGTAGTTGGCGATATGTTGGTAGTAAATTATTGATTAATTGAGTTCAAACTTAACTTAAAGACAGAAACCTTTCACGTTAGGATTGTAATATTTATGCGCGACATAGGTATTGTTAGCCGTAACATGTTGGCGACTACATATGATCATAACGGAATTTGACAGCATTTGGTAATGTGTCACACCCTCGTAAAAATCGTTACAGATCATTATTATAAAAATTATCTGTTGACGTATCTTCCCCAATATCTGCGAATACATTCTTCTCCCGTCAAAGAAGTTTCGCAGAACGTCAACGTAAAAAATGTGAAACACGACATTTAAAGGCGGGGTTTAATGCATTGGATGATTCAGGTAAAAATTCCGAATACTGTGAATGTCTTGCAATTTGTAACCAAATTAGCTACCATAAGAGTTAAAGTAGAGAGAGTGTAATTTGTTCACACTAAAAAATTACAACACATTAGCCACATATCCCGGAAAAATTAAAGAAAATTACTGCTCCAATTAATTCTTGTTTTGTTCTGTTTTTTATTTCAAATTCTGGATTATTTACCCAGTATTTACTATCTGTAAATAGATAATTGCATGTGTACTCTCAGTTATCCCTTCCAATATCTATTCTTATGTTTTCGGATGAATTATATACTCGTTGTGCCTGCTTGTACGCGTTTGGTGCGTGACAGGGTTGTTTCTTTCTTTCCAAAATCTTTGAGTCGTTTTATTCCTTTTTTCCGCTCTCCTCTTCGTTGGCACTTCGAGAAAACACACAAACGACCAGCAAACGAATGCATGCTCGTATGGTTGCACGCCCGCCCGCAAGCACGTACGCACGCACACGCTCGATCGACGAGGAGATGCGTGAAAGAGTGGTATACGCAGAATTTATTACGCGGTACGGTAGCCGTCTTTATTTTAAGCCAAGCGCACACAGAAGAACAGATCCCGCATAAAGCCGCGTTTCTTGTACAGAAAAGAGCGTTGAGTGTATGTGTTGATAACACTTAAAATAAGAGAGGGAGGAAGGACGAGTCAATGGATATTATAGACGACAGATGTACTGCAAATCTCTCAATCTCGATACGACTTTAAACGCGCTGCGTGAGCTACAACTAGCTTACTTTTAAAAAGACACCAAAGCTATACTCAAAGCGGTTAACATTACACGTGCCACAGAAGATACGTGCTTCTACAAACACGGGGGATATAAATAAGTAAAATTGCTTAATTCGAAAGGCTTACAGTTTGTAGACACATGCCATGTGGCGCATTGTGATGTCCTGTAAAGATTCCTCAGAGGAATCGTCACACTAAAATCGTTGTACGGCACAGAGATATTAACCCATTAAGTCGGGTTTTAATGTTTTATGGTTGAAAATTTTGATGTCATTTAATGTACGCGTTTCTTGACCGTTACTTCCGTCCATATCAACATGGCAATATTCCCTTTTGTGGACGAGATGAACTAAAAACGAGATGAACTATATCCTCGAATTATAATTGCAACTATTAAAAACGAAAACAAAACGAACAAAATTCTTTCAGTCGTGCAATGTGTCTGTTAAACAGATAGCATCTACAAACCGGAAAATCAAGCCATGTTTGACATCTGATTTTCCAACTACTCAACATCGGAATTCTCATCAATCATAAATTCCTTACTATATAAAATGTCTAAAAGCAAAGAAAAAGGAAATGATGTCTTATCCGATTGCGTGTGGATACGGCCTACGCGTCCATAAGTAAGAAATTCCACGATCGTCCGCACGAGGTTAGAAAAAGAAAAGAAAATAGGACAACATCGAGGCGTCATCTATCGTTTATCGTCTTTCTAATCCGTAGCGGCAAGTTGAGCATTACGGGATTGCGCGCGCGCTCTCGCGATATATCGTGCGGAGCCGCAGGCTCGGCCCATTAACGGACACTCTCCAACGAAGGAAGCACGCAGGTTAGGAGGGTTAAGTAACGCGATATATCTGAGTCGACGTCATGAAGTCGTGCCTTGTTTTCATTTACAGGCGTTTGTCGAAACCACTTACGCGGCACATACACACACACTAGCGTGCAGCCAGCAGCCAGCGAACAAGCCGAACGTGCGCGCTCTGTCCCTTTTAATGCGCGATGCATTTGCGTTTCTTATTTCCCCTCAGCGTGCAGCGCAGTCAGTGTGGGGATGTGTGTGTTGAGTCGTGTGTGTGAGTCGTGTGTGTGAGTCGTGTGCGTGAGTCGTGTGCGTGAGTCGTGTGCGTGAGTCGTGTGGGTGAGTCATGTGCGTGAGTCGTGTGCGTGAGGCGGTAGTGTGTGCGGATACGCACTAGTAGACATGGGCGTCCGAGCAGCACGCGTTCGACTCTGCCTGCTGCTTGATGCGTGCCTGCTCCTTACCAGCTTGCTTTTCGGCTTGCTCCGATGTTCGCCTGCGTGCCTGCTTGCCGGCGGCTTCTCTGCTTGTCTCCTGTCCGTATGGGAAGAGAGTAACGAACAATTTGACAAAAGTCCAAAGAAAACGGAGCAAAAGAAGACAACGGCAGGACAAGTGACATCGTCTCTGTGTTCGTGGAATGAACTTTTTTTTTTCATCCGCTTCTTTTGGGTTGACGATGAGGGTATGCCCGGTGTATTAGCAGCAGTGCACGCTCGGAACAGCTACGTCATCTTTCGTGTATGTTACTCATCGAACGCAAAAAGCATCCTCGTATGTTCTTTTCATCGGCGAGAGCGTAACGCGCGGGCGCGTAAACACTGTAATTTATCAACGAGTCTCGGGAAAACCCAGTTTCGAGTGCGCGCCTGAGGACTTGGTACGCAATGAGCTTGTACAGTCTAGTTTTGATTGGACGAGTGACTTAGAGGGATTAATATCTCCGCAACCCTATGTTTTTGTTCATCTTCTTACAGCGTTTACTGTACAAATCTAACTTTTTGCCCGGACATCGTTTGTTGAGAGAATTGACTGCATGATATCGTTAGTATATGTGCATATTTTGTATTGTTTGTTAATACTTGTATAGTTCGAGAGGACTAATATTTATCATAATCTATATAACTGAAGTCTATTGAAGAACTTCATAAACGTTATTACACAATCGTATAAGTATTTAAAATACCTCACCGTCCATGTAGTCTTGTATGTCGCTTTAAACACAAATACACAATAGAGACTTGTTGTAATAGTAAAAACTGAATTTTTTATTCCTTCACATCCTCAGTTATGAACTCTTAACAAATAAAGTGTATGCGGAGGAATAAAGAGAAACGGGCCTTATTCTGTTGATTGGCGCTGATGGGATGTTCTACGATTGATAAGACTCTGGTACAATCAGAAGCCCCATAACTTCTATACATAGGCAGGTTTAGTTACCTCGAAACATCGCAATTTAATATTTCAAAACTATTGGCGATGCTGAAGTGCTACCACACAAGGTCAATTATATTGCAGAACATGCAAAAATAAAAATTATAACACATTCTTCGATTGTTATGTTATTCTAAACTCAAAATAACAGTTAAATTTGCCATGCATGTGTTGTAATGTTTAGTCACTATGTGTACCCACGAAATTCTTAAGTTCTTTTGAGAAATTTAGTTCCAAAATGTATCAATTGGACACACATACGAGTGTGTCAGGTACAAAGGTTATTCGATAACATTGGTCTTCGTCTTTTTGAAATTTCTGGACACCCGCGCTCTAGGTTAGAATTATCAAAACTGTCACTATGTTTATTACTAAGTTACTGTTCCAACGCTCTCCTTTTTTTCTCAACATTACCTTCTGTTCTTGTCCGTTCTTCTTCTAAACTAGACGTCTGACTGTTCAAATTATTTTCCGTTTTCGGGCACATGTAGACGTTCTAGACATGACGTAAGTACTCGCAAACAGCCATGACGTTAAGAGGAGGGAGAATAATACTATGATTGTGCGAACCGGTAAAATATTTTTGAGGCAGCAATCTTTCCCTCCCCCAATATTCATAATTCACCCCCCCCCCCCCCCTTTCCGCCCCAACTACGCATCTTTATTTTGATTCCAAGAATAATACGAAACCCTGACGACTATTTCGAACTGTACTGGATAATACAAATGTTTTAAAAGTTATTCTATATTGAATTACTCCCGACACATTCTATATTTATCGCCCGGTTAATATACCGTCGCGACACAGTCGGATAGCATAACTTTCTCAAAAAACTCTGTCGTTGATCTACCATCCGACTTCCGTAACAAGTTTATTCGCGCTCTTTGTTGCCATGATCGTGGCGCAATTCTCTAGGATGAATTAAATTTCAGTTATATCATCGTCGATCTATCTGATATGAGGCTGTGAATATCGTCAAAGTAGAAAATAGACGCTACCTCGACGGCCCCTGTAGCGCGCTGAGCAGCGTCCCATCCTTTCCACATGAGTGTTAAAGTTCTCATTACAGTCAAGCTTTGCATCATAGCCGGAAACGAACCCGATCGTGCGCACACTGCTTGTGTATTTCCAGAGTCACGCACACCTACAATTGACTAAGATGAGGCCCGTTCTACGCTTTGGTGCGACGGACGTGGACAGGCGTGGTGGAGAACAAGTGAGAGAGCGCCATGGAGACGCGCATCGGTGTAAATTTAAATGCGACCGGTCACGACACGACGACACGGCGACGGAACGACGGTGACGCGATACACAGAATAAGAGAAGTGTGTACGCCCCCCCCCCCTACCCTCCCTCGCTCTCATTATAACAGCTTCTTCGTCTATCGTTTTCTCCGTCCTTCTCTGTCTACTGTGGCCGTTCTGTTTCACAGAAAGACGCGCACACGCACGTGGTGTCTCAGCTGCCCTACGTGCCGCTTTATATATAGAATATGGAGCACCTTGCCCGCCACACGATGATGGGATTGTGCAAGCATGATTTTCTCTACCCTGCATTCAACACGCGTTGTTCTTCCTATTTCTTCGGACTATTTTTCTTCTTGACTGCTCTAAGAATTTTGATCCTCTCGCAATGACTACGAACATTTCTGAACGATAGGAGCCAAACGTTCCCCGCTTTCGTCCTCGTTTATTAGCGGTTTTTTGTCCTATTGCGAATATGATTCCACATGTCAAATTTCACATGTTCGTGATAAATATTGCTGCTCAGGTCTCTTCAGCGTGTCATCAGCTACGAGCCCATCCATCCATCTTCCATTTCCGTCAAACATTGCAAATGCACAGAAACAATAAGTATTTTCCCGATTTTTTAACTTGACGTGCTTCCATTTAGCATAGTGTGAATAAGTTTGGGCTTCCTAGTTACTCGCTTTCTCATTTGAACAGGCCCCATATTTCCCGCGGAAACATTTTCTTAAAAAAAAGAGGTATATTCTTCTTATCCTCATCCCCATCATACTCATCAACCGACAACGTTTTTTCCGGGCATTTGGCCGTGGACTTTTTCGGGCGAACATAATTCTTCTCACACCATTATTATTTCATTTCCACATGCGTTCAACGTTTGTCGGTCGTGCTTGATTTGCATAAGAGTGATGATTAATGTAGCTCCGGTGCATGCGCTGATGCTCTTGCCTTGAGGTTGAGGGAAGATGATAAGGAAGTGTTAACGAATTTCTTTCAATCCTTGCGAACGGAAAGAAAGAAGATGAGAATCAGGAAAAGTTTGATCTCAGATCTTGCAAAAACTTTATCTATTTACAGTAAATAGCTTAACACCTATCAAAGGAGCTGACGAATATTTTTTTGTCCAACAAAGTGGAAGAGTTGTTAGGTGATTGGAGGACTACGTGAAAGATAATGTTATTTGAAGAAAAGCCTGATCTCAGCGCGTTCACACAGTAGCGCAGATAGCTGTTCAAAGGTCCTATGTATTGGGCACGTATATTTTCTTGTTTGTCCCTGAAATTATTATGGTTCGTACATTTGTAAATTTTTGCAAAATGAGGGCAGCATGATCATTTTCCAGTATCCAAAATACAAGTCGGATATTGATTTCAGTGCGGTTTCCGTCACCGGAACGACGTGCCTAAATAAAATAAAAACTATTCCTTTCTTTGGTAACACGGCCAAGGAATTGTGTTTTTTGTCCGAATAATGAAATATACAAACGTAGAACATTTACACGACAAAGATGCTAAGATTTGTTTTCACTTTTGTTTTGTGACAAAAATGGTGCAGATAAGAGAGAACGGTGTCTATACAATACAATGTATTTGTACGTTACCGCGGGAGCTTGGTAAGTGTATCTTTCACACAATTGAGATTGTTAAAAATAGGAATTATGAAACAACCTCGTATTTTGTTTGTCTGGCCGCATTTCTGCAAACATCATTACGAACGCGGTCGCTAACTCGGTTATTCGTCAGCGAATATTCTCTGATCGATCTTCAATATGAATGGCTGGTTTATATCATCGCTCCTATATACAAATGCATAAATCACTACATTTGGCTGTCAGGTGTTGCACATCATACTTCGTTATTATTCGCTTCGCGAGGGCATTGCATAAAATTTGAAAACGTTTTACCAGTTTTAATCAATGTCCGTCGTGTTAATACATTGTCAAAGATCGCTTACGCAAAGTAAGATAAATTAACAGAATAGAGCGTTAAACACTGCGTTTCCACGTCGTGTAATGAATTGTTCCGCTTTTGCGTTGATCGATACTGGAGCCTAATCTTCAATGTGTCTGTGTATTCTATTTCTGCACTGTTTTAAAACATATGGACAAGACAAAAATATTTCGCTATTATTTGCCTAGAATATCAATTGGGATGGAAAACTCATTTCTGTACGAACATTAAGTGCTATTAATTAAGAAAGTTTCGTCGCTATGAACAAACAGTCTGTTCCGAAAGCCAATGATGTTGTCTTTCAATCATGACCTGACAATATGTAGATATTAGTAATCTACTTGTAAATGTTGATAACATACCCCCGCAGCGAAATGTGGAAACTATCAACGATGTACGGTAATATCTGTTAAAAAAAATAATAACAGGCTTACCGCATATACATTAGCCACTCATACCCGTGCAACCTATGACATATAAATGAAACCGACGAATAAAACGGTACAAGCATCAAGCGAATGGAGAAGGTATAAAAAATGTCGATTGTATTGTGCTTTTTGACCGAAGGTCACAACCAGACATTTCAATACCCCCACTATTAAAACTGCAAACCACCCTGCAGGCACAGAGTAACAAGGTGCGACGTAAATACGACTTCGGTCTTCGTATCGATGTACTGCGCGGCGGCGTTATTAACTCGCTCCAAGTATTAGCTGACACTTAAAATCAATTAGCGGTAAGCATCTGTTAGAAAGTCTACTGCCTCCGTCACTTCTGTTCCTTAATGCCCGATAGGACGCAATGAAAGTATAAAGTAATTTTTGCGCCGCCTACATTAGTTTTAAATAGTAATGCTGGTTGCTGAAATTGTTCTCCGAGTGCAATGGATTGAAAATAAAATTATGTACATTGGGACAATTGTTGAAGTTGTGTTATTAAAAAACACGTCTGTAGTATGCAACAAATTACACAAATTTAAAAACTGGATACAGATTTGTAGTATTCTGGCAGTGTTATCAAAAGAAAGATTCATATCAGCATTAAGGTATCAAGCATAATACACCGCTAACATAAAATGTTACTATTTCCCCAGATATATCTTAGAAAGGGTTAGCGTAAAAGCGAATAACAACAAGTTGCCAATAGAGGAAGTTTACGCTTTTTTTATTGCACAGTTTCTTCATCTATTATTATAACTGATTATTGGCCATATCGAGTATTCGCAAAAAAGAGATTTCGTCGTGTGTAGTCGGTCTAATGTGGTACGGTAAGATCAGATTATCACGGAGATACAACGGTCTTGGTTGACGACATTGCGACGACATGTCGGGGTGATCGATAGTCCACTGGTTGTGAACGTGAAGTCGTCGAGCTAGCAGCAGGCGACTTTGTCACCACGATATTATGTAAATATATACCGGAAGTCCTTTTTAAACTTCTCCACCTTTCTCGTTCCCATAATTATCTTGTTTCGTTTCCGAAGATTCTTCGAACGAATCTTAAAATCGTTTGCTCTTATTCAGTTTCATACAAAAATGTGTATTGTCTACGTTTTGTACCTTGCACGTGTTATTTTCGATTATGCATTTTCATGATGAGTACGATTTCAAAGCAAAAATATAAAGCTCGCGTATAAAAACTATATAAAAGTATTCGACGAAGACCCGAAGAAGTACATATTAACCCAAATTCTAAAAAGTATATTTAAATACCTATAAGCTTAGCTTCTCCCGGCATTTATTCAACATCAGAAAATATAAAGTAATTGCATGAAACGTATGAAGGGATTTAATTACCTATGATCCGCGATTGAATGAGTTGCAATTATTAGCCGGCGAGAATATGTCGTCATTTTCGAAAGCAGCATCCACACGAACTGCAGTAACGACGTAGTTACATGTGTTCACGAACTGCCGATGTGATAAATCATACTAATAAACAGAGCGTAAATCGAAATCACGAACGATAACAAATGTCATCGAGTTATAATTTTCGCTCATACGGTCTATTCAACACAATAGCAAGTAATGCAATATGGAGCAATTTCTATGTTGTGTTATAGTATAATACCTATATCTTTACCCTCTATGCGTTTTTCTTTGCAGTGGTGAAAATTCCATTTTTTCATTCAAGACGCATGAAACAACGTTTTCACGCCTCCTTTCCCCTCGCCGCAATTTGAACCATGACTCGAACTGATTGTCCTATCTCAGTTTATATCGACGATGGACCACATAGTGTCGATTCTATCGTTGAAAAATAAGTACTGATACCGAATCATGCTAATTCAACGAGGACGGCAATACTAATTCGCAAATTGAAAGAGAAACAATTGATGCTGAGCAAGTATTGTTTTTACCCACGGCCGATCATACATTATCGGACAGTCTGATCGAACGGCTGATATATGCGTTGTGCATATTGTTTACTCATTTTTTCACATCAGTCTGATAACAAAATCTAATTAGATCAACGCTTCGACCAAGTTAGTTTTGCGAGAGCAAAGCGAATTACTCACAGTGACAAACGGAACAATGTAAAACATTTTGGCAGTTTCATTTTATTTTTAATTTAGCGTTCTAAACGTAAATGCAACGCGTCGTTCGCTAAGAGACGCTCTGGATACAAAATATATTCGAACAATGAATCAAAAACAAGAGAAGTGACGTACAAAAAGGTACTGACCTTAAGAAGTCTTCGGAAGTAGGGACTGCAGGCCGAGAGGACGACCTTGTGCGCTGTAAAGCTGCTACTATCACACGCCAGCGTGACATCGACGAAGTCCTCCTCGTCCCTAAGGTGACGAAATGAACTCAGGATGCTCGAGTGGAAGTCATTCCACCTGAGTGAGTACTGCTGCTCGCCACTCGACGAGGACGAAGAGGCCGCCATGGCGTCCGTCCCCTCGGGACCCACGGCTGAGGGCACCAGAGGTGCTATCGTGCTCACTCTGGTACCCTACAGGGACTCCCTCACTTCACCCCTGGCGCTTATGCGCTCCTCGCACTTTCACTCCGTGTACCCTTCCCCTATCCTTATTCTTTCCGTCGCTGTCTTTGCTGCCCTTCGGCTGGACCGCTTTCGATTTGAGATCGAACAAACGACCCCGACAGTTGCTGCTTGATAAGTAGCAAAACAAGTTTGCGCTGACGAGTTTCTTCTTGTTCCGTATAAACGTGACTGTGATCGTGATTGATATTGCGATTCTGCTCGTGAAAGGAGACGGCGACGATTAGAATTTCTACCGCTCTCTTGTTTTCCGCCTTTACAATTTTACCGCAAACTTTATCTTTTTTGCATTGTATCTCGTTCTTCTCTACTGGTGTTGTTTCTCGTAAGATTATAGCCGATTTCACTGACAATTCTCGAACTGAGGACGGAAACAGCCTAGCCTCCGAATGATGTGCTTACCAAGTTCAATAACGTTTCCTATTCTCGTTTGCGATTATCTGACGGATTATCATAACGAGGGTTTCAGAATGAGAGTGTGTGAGTCTTTGGGTGCTTCGTTCTTGAAAGGTGTAGAATAGCTAGAAGTTGATAAGATGATGTCGACCGGGTAATCAGCACTCAATCGTTTCTGGAAACATAACAGCACCTATCTTGAAAAGGGTTAATTAATTGAAACGGAAAATCCAATTATCTCTGTTTGAATCGATTATGTGTGATGGACGTGTAAACTTTCTGTTACTGATCTTCCTACAAACTATCTTATTAAAATTAGAAGAACAACATCCTAATTTGCAACAGAGATGGTCCCATACACAATATATTAATTTTATTTACCGTAGAATAGAAACTGAAGATTAACCGGAAGAAATATAGTATATTTGACACATTTTTTTAATTTATTCATGTGTATGCAATATTGCAGAAGAAATTCCGTTATGGCCGTGGTAATATCTTACATTTGGTAACGTAATAAACAATTTTCAGAACATTTTGTTGTACAGAACTGAATAAAATTGACCTTTCGGGTGATACAGACAAATGTGATGATATTACAGTCATACCGGAGCTCTATATTTGAAAAAGAAACCCGAAAAGTGTTTATAATAAAGCCATAAATCCAGCTTGATACCAATCCTGTATTGAATTGTTAGTATTGCTCTCGAAAGCATATTGCAGTATGGTGAAAAACTGCATCAAATAAAGATATCGTGACAATAGGCGGCGTGCCTTAGACTCGTGCAATAGGCGGCGACCCTTTTTTTCACTACTTTTAGTGAACTAGTGGTAATAATTAAATATTTTGCTTACATTCATCTTTACAGCCCCGCACATACCGCCTAAACAATTTAACACGTATATATTTATTTTACGTATGTGAGCATGTATATTACCTGTATAATTTGGCAGTTTGTTGCTAAAGCTGTCTCATTTGTCTTTTCTTCGAATTTACATGTAATCCACCTCTTTGGTTGCGATGTGTCGCACCGGGTATCACTTTTTTCTACATACGGAAGTCTCTGCCTCTGCCCTTCCGCGACCGTATCGGCGCGTCATACCGACATTCGATATTGGAGAGTACGACGGGCAATCCCACAATCCGTTCTCGTCGTCTTGGCTCCTGATTTTCGTGCAGCAGCTACCGAATGGACACCTGAGTCTCGTCTCACCGGCGTATCCTCGTTTATCATACCCTTTCCGGCCTCTTCACCTCGTGCCCTTTCTCTGTCCACCGTCTTCCCTACACTTTCACTGTGCCTGCTCTCTGTATCTCAGTACTTATCCACACTTCTTGCCCTTCACCGTTCTATCTCCCCTTTCGCGCTCGACCGGCTTTGAGTCTCCTTTCCTGCAACAACGAACAAGAACGATTACATGATTAGTTATGAAAAAATTAAATTGAAACGCACATTCTATAACCAACTTTTCCTTTTAACGCAATTTCGTTTTTTTTATGCCTACATGACATCGAAAAAGTATGAGACCGACTTCAATAACCCGTTAGATTCACTCGAGGCGAAGACGATGGCAAAGGTACTGGCCATTATTCCATACCGATTGATTCTGTTTTCTGTACGGTCACATTTTCCGACATAATACAGGAAAATTATTGAAATTTCCAGTCCATCGGAAGAGAAAGCGGGAGACACACAAGAGTCATTGCGCGTATTCGACAGTTGTAGAAATTATGACGCCATCATCGGTCGATTAATGTCACAGAATCTCTCTGGCGATACAGCCCGTTTACGATTATATTTGTTTGTTAATGTCTTTCGGGCATTCGGGGATGGTCATTTTATCCTGCATCAACAGTGAAACGTTGCCTGGAACTCACAATCTTCCAGTGTGTTACTGTCGTCAGGAATAGTTAAAGCACATATGACCAGACTCATACGAAGTTAGCTACACCTTGTTGTCAGCAAATTGGATTACAACTGATAATCACCGAAAAGAAAGCAAAGAACGTGTGCTCGCGCTCACTGGAAAAGTTAAGACATCATTTACTGTCCCGTATTACGCAGCGATCATCTCTATTTATTGTCATTTATTCCGAGTTGAAGCTTACGAACGCGGTTCAGTATGTACTTTCACGTGCTTATAATTATGTGTGTACAATAATGTATGATAATTGAACGCGAATCTGCTGCCTCTTAATCTTGACGCAACGGGATACATATCTATACAGGAACTTAAACAACGGGTATTTGTGGAAACATGTTTACAATTAAAAGTCGTGGATGGGTGCATTGTTCTTCTCATCCACCCATGTCTATTAGCATATGGACAGAGAGTATGTGAATGTATTACATTTGGATTCACGAGCTTGGTGTATACAAATCCCGATCAATGTTTCCGAAACTGTGGAAATACATAGATTTTGGAGTGGAATACTATATTTGAAAACCAGTAAGTATATGTTTATCACGAACAAACCAATATACTTCCACAGGATACAAAATGTTAACCACTTAGCACATGATGGTCCACTTTTGAGCAAAAGCATGAAAACACTCATTATTTCTTAGTTTGAAAGTTTACAATCTTTTCAACCATTTCACGTTGGAAATAAATCTTTCCTGTGCTGACTTGTACTGAAAATATTGCCGCAGGGCACAGTTTTTTTAAGAGTCTTTTCATCAGATGCTGTATAAAAGTACGTTTTTTTTTATTATCTCGATAGTTATATGAAATTACATAAATATAAACATATCTCATGAAGGTTGATGTATCAAGAATAAGAGGCTCAAAACAGTTTCGATAACAATATTATTACATGTGTATACACGTATGTATAACGTAAAAAACTGTTCAGTTGGCTTTCCATGCAGGTGGTGTTGCAAATTTTAGCGGTTTATTAATTTTCTCTGTGAAGATAGAAAATGTTTGGGAATGTTGTTGTCACTTATCTATCTGTCCCGAACCAGAACATCGACAAATTCCGAACCATCGTTTTAATACATTCTTACCCGCTCAATCCGTCTTCATAATACATTTTCACAAAATTCAACAAAATAATTGTGTCTAAGATCATGGTGGAAAGATTCTCTCGTGATAACATTGGACTAGACTTTACTTACATACATCGCGAATGGCACGAATCGAGTGCGTGAAAGGCCTGGCTCAGCGTGGATAACGCGACTGCATGCCAGTGACATGTTAGGAATCAAAAGTACACATTCGCCCATGACTAGCAACATATTATGAAATTGATATAATGAGCGTGCTTTCGCAAACCGCATACTTAGAAAGCGTTACAAAATGTGGAAATGAAAATGTTCCGATAACGGAATGGGTAATAACGTTTTCTCGAATATGTCGAAAGTAAAAAAGCCCGTTTCAACATTAACAATTTTGTCCGTTGTACAAAATTACAGAACGGTACTATATCATATCCACACGCATTATTTTACGCGGCAGGTAAATATCTTGCTTTTAAATTTCTATGAACAAAAATGTTAAATTCGAAGCTACATTTTCGAGTGTCCAATTGCTTTCACAAATTACAGTACGTATGTCGTCGAGATCAAACTTTATGTATGTGACGACGGTTAGCCGACCGTGTGATACTTATATGAATTGAAATTTCGTGGTACGAATTAATCGCAGTCTCTTTCGATGAAATATAGGACTCAAACATAGAAGAGAGCCCCCATTCTTTTGGGGAAGATGGAAGGCAATCGCTGCACATTTTTCGGTCAGGTGTTTATCAGCTGCCTGAATACATCTGATTTCGACGGGTAAACGGACGGGTTGGGGCGTGAAAGCGAGTCAGGCCGAGGTTTCCAGACACGTGCGTAAAAGCAACCGGCACTGCATTATATATCGTATGAATGAACGCCGGCGCGAACGTCTGAATATATTTTAACCGATCGATCGTCACCATGTACGAGGTTAACGTGCCATCATACAGTCCTAATTCGACCCGAACTTTCAACCAGCGATTTCTGTTCGTTCAATTTCACCACGGTCAACAGGAAAACATAAGGTACAAAAAATGCGTAAAAAAATTCTTTATTCACGAACTGGTTTCAATTTGTTAGCAGACAGATTGAGAACTAAATTGTGGAAAGACTAAGGAAAAAGAGAAAAAATAATTGCGTGGTTGTCAGTAACCGAAAGTTAAGTGACCGATAGGTAATATCGACAAGAGTGGATAGAAACTCGAGAAACAATTCTCTTCCCAAATAATATCGTTATTATGCCCTTTATTTCTAATAAGAAGCCACCTTCTTTTATTATCGCTTACGAATTTCGGCAAAAACATAATATCGCATTGTACAGCTTCTGCCATGAATCATCTTTTGATCTCATAATCCGTCAGTGAAACAGTTATTACGTATGCAGAACAATGCGTTTCAATCTCAAGTTTGTAACATATACGGAGCAGGTGTGCATATTATAAAATACGTATCATATAAATATCTGCATACAATGTATATATACTTATATATAATAAATCACAGTGCTTTTATGCACTGGCATTGTAACTGTGGTCATAATATTAACGTTTGCGTTTAATGCATCAGAAATCACAGTAGTCAACAACGGCGCATATCGCCGCTCAAGGCTCGCAGTAATTTGCGATTGTCAACATCGTGCACTCCCCAGCATAGTACGGCCTTCTTCTCTCCCTATCCTTTTCGGTGGGACTATTGGAGCTCGCTGGTGCTGATAGATGTGCGCGTATGTTGAATTTCGCGCAACAACGCAATAAACGAGGGAGTGAGCGACACTTTATTTGCGCATTGGCCTGCCATTATAATTACATCGGAGAGGAACAGCGGAGAGTGCGAGGTGGTGCACCGACGAGTGCCGATGTAATAATTGAATGGCGATCGCGCGGATAGCATAATAATGAGCCCGCCGAGCGCCTCATGACTTTCACCTTCCTGCGTATGCGTGGACACATCGTTTGACGAGCTGCTCCGAGTGGCGTGCTCGTACGACCCAACCGCGTGCGACCCTTTACGATCACCGTCATCAATTCTATGCTGGACTTCTATCTATATACGTGTAACTTGAGACCATTCCTCAGTGCACAACTCGAATGGATGGCATCCATCTCCAACAGACTGATATTTCTTACCTATAATGCGCATGCTTCGTCGCTCTCTTTTCCGACACTTTCTAGGCATTACCCGCCCCGATTTAAAAAGTGAACAATTATTATAAGTTAATCTATGATAATCGATACCAACTTGTTCTAGCGCACAACACTAATCTATTCTTTACATATTTTTTCGATTTCGTATGTCGCCAGATGCATTTCAATGTTAACGTCTATTCATCATGAAATTAGTAATATCGTTAATGCCTGGAAGAGTATTATTGTACAATCGGAGACGCCATCAATGGCGGACGCTCTACGCCTACACGTCGTAGCTTACGCCAACTTGCCTCCATCCGCAATACTAGAATACAAACTCACAACTTCATTGGCTTACGTCGATAACTGTTTCTTGGTTATCCAATATGAGGGTAGCAAGTTGACGATTCTTTAATAACTCTGTTGCGTTTTAGCCAATATATGATATTATATGCAGATTTTTGTATAAAGTCTGAGGGCCTTTCGTAGCAAAGCAGTCACGAATAAAGCATATAACATCGGATGGTATTTATAGAAATATATATATATACATATATATATACTTATATCCTTGAATGCATTTACGTTCGTTCGTTATATTTTTAAGGAGGATGATCTCCCTCGATGCCTTAGACTTCCGCCATATAAAAAATGCACCGGAAACAAAACGCTCCAGTTGCTTAAGGCAGATGGCACACTCGATGCGATTAGGTGTTATGAACAGAAAAGTCAGAGGTCGGTACTTGATATTCTTGAAATTGCGTCAATGTCGGCGCACCGTGTGCACTGTTTAGACTTGGTAATTGTAACAACGTTACGGTTATCCTGTTTATAATACTTTACACGGAAAGGAATCTGCGATACCTTATGAATAAACATAAGGCCTCACTAAGTGCCAGTATTAGACACGTATAAATAGCAATAACAATATAGTTTCTCAAATGCAATACACTATCGCATATAAAAGTGATCACGCAATTTGTCATTTGGGAAACGTTGTACTGTAACGAAAACTAAGTACTGACAAGTAGTTTACGGGCACACAGATTGGATAATTAATAAGCAAGGTTATAATACATACATTAATATTTTAGAAAATATACACCAGAAACAAAACGGGAGACTTAGTACATTCAAAATAAAATTAAAAAAAAGGGAAGTACTTATGTTTTGCTAACATGAAAATTTAAACTCATGAAAGAAGCATTATAACCTTGTATAATTCCTTATAGAGGCACCTCCATTATAGAAATGCACATTGCTCAAGCATCGTGCTCCAGAAATGTATTTTGGACAAAAATTGCGGTTACAGCATGTTACTACGCAAATGTGCCTTCCGGAGCAAATGTAATTCATTAATCATGCCAAATATACTATTATGTCATCGCACCGAAGCAATTGCCGAAGAAAGCACTACAAAGCCATCATTTCAAAAACGTGTGCCGAAAAGTCAGTTAGATCGTGTGAGACATGGCGAAATGGGATTGCATATGGCGTAGCATGTGTGTAAGTGTGCTAATACAAACAACACGCGCTACGACGACGATGACAACGATGACGACAGTCGTCGTCCGTTATCTCACCGCGACTTGGACGTGGATTACAATGTGGAACGCGTTATCATTAGTTTGACTGCAGAATACTGCGTTTTTATCGCAGTGACGAGAGAATTCATGAGGCGCGCGAAAGTCACCGTATAATCAGCACAGAGATCGGTACTCACGTCCGGCATAACATGTTGTAGATGGACTCTCATTTTACGTAGTTACACACCCACATAAGCGTAGCATAGCGTCTGTTATTAATTTGATGCAGAAACAAAATGTCAAAGTTCTTTATATCATCCGGTTGCCAATACAGTTCTCGAGAGCATAACTATTGAAATAGTCCAACGAACGTACGGGCCTTTATTGGTCAAATATCGCGTGTCGTTTCTTGAAACGAGAACAATGATGGAATAATAGGATTAAAATGATTTCCGACCTGTTTGAGTTGTAAATTTGTTATCGTACACCGGCAAATAATTTCATAAATACATGAGATGGATGGTAGATTTTTTACCAACATCAATCAAATATTTTATCGTGGGCATTAAAAGATATTGCTTCAAAGATTTAAAATGCCTTTTCACAACCGTTCTATCAGAAGAAAGGTTTAGTAAATGATCATTTATAATCGACAAGTACATTCCACGGCATGAAAGAACGTACACAAATATGTATGCTTATTTGGAACACCTAGATTAGTAATATATTAACTTGTAGCAGATAAAGTGTCAATGCGCGATAATGACAAACATGTGCAAAAAAGTCACAGTATGTACTCAGCTATAGTATTCACGATCAAAATTGTTATACGTAATAAACTAGATGATAAGTACATCAAATGTAAGAGCATTCGCATATCGGTTGACACACCGAATAACTAATTACGTATTCGCGTAAATCAAGTAAATCACGTTTTGCCCAGAGTAACCGGCCTTTAAACTGTTAATCAATTAAGTACTTCATCAATTTCCGCGTAGGCTTGATGAAACGCAACTGTGTTCTTTTCGAAAACCGAAGAATGTGAATGCGCTACTGATTGCTTATAAGATTAATTGTTGACTGTTTAGTGTAATCATCCAAACACGAAAAGAATGACATGTCTGGACTATCGAACGTTCTTCTTCGTCTGCAAAACGATAATGCAGGAGATTCGTTACAATGGATGTTTGGAATATGATGCATTTACAAGACAAGGCAAAAAATTATGACTATTTATTCGCGGAGAGTGTTGTAGTAGATAAAGGAACGTCATAGACTTGGAGTGGCGATAATGCGGAATTAAGATCGATTAACTGCAGAATCCCAAGAAAGGAGAAATCAACGCAGCGGGTGCTCTTATCGGATTCATTGTGTTTACCGCAATCAATAGAACGTGACGGTTATCGTTCGTCCGTCAGACATAATTTATTGCGTGCGACGGCGACGTACATCAAGATGAAGCAGTCGGCTAACTCTGCATTTTAAACCATGTATTTTGAAAACCGCGCAGAGCATCTGTAATTTTCTGTATTTTTTTATCGGTGATTGTTGTTAGAAGCAGCGCTAGCCCTGATGATGCTCTGTACAGACCAATAGTTACCAGTGATCCTCTAAGACAGCGGTTTCCAAACTTTATGCTACTACGCCTCCCTAAACAAGAAATTGTTGCCGAACCTCCCCTAAAAGCTGCGGCTCGCAGGATGGAAACCTAGACTCTAAAAAAAGATTTCCAGTCAACTCGTCGAAGCAAGGGTACAAGAAGACAGTTTGATAGAAAATATAAGAACTTGGACGCCGTACTAAGCGAGATAGCAATGATGATGAGACGTGTCTTGCACGAAATCGGGAACAGAGGATAGTCAATGCAGAAAGACTCCCTATAATATAGCCAACAATAGATCAGGATGAGTTTGCGCAGCAGCAGGAATGCTGTCGATTTGGGGGATGACACTATCGGCCGTCCTACCTCTTCCTTCTCTCGAGGGAAGCGCTTCTTCCTCTATTACTTACGTGAACTATACGATCCAGCAGACAAACAAATTGTCTCAATTGTAATTAAAATCGGCTTATTTTCCTACAGTTTGATAAGTGAATATGACCACGCATCCATAATGTTCCTAATATTCCCCACCAGATGATAGTCCCTTCATATTTTGGCCCGCTCTGTCCCTATCCCTCCCGCACTTTATCTATTTTTATTCTTTCAATGGCTCTTCTAAACCACGCTTCAACAACTTCGTAGCATCCATAGCACTAACCCTTGTTAGCTTCAATGTACGGGAGAGTAAACTATCGACAAGAACTGTTTCCACGTTTTCATGCTATTATTTTTATAGAATCAGTGAACATGAATTTTTGGTATAAAAAGTAGTAAAAACAAATTTGATTTTGCATTAAATATATGCAGTAGGAAATAATATTTTACTACAGTATAACATGAAATGTGAAAGAGCCACAACTAAATATTCTTCTAGCGCCATTACAAATTTGAATGAAATTGCATCATGAAATGTATTGATCTCGAGTTGTACATATATAAGCACTACGAATATGTGAAGTGCTGAAGTTGCACTTGCTACGTAATAATTTCAAGTAATGAACATTTTGCCAAAGTCTGCCAGCAGAAGATTCTTACTGCAAGAGAATATACTGAACTGACAAGACGTCAAATCATCAAGAACGGAAGCAAGAGCCGAAAAGGAGAAAAGGTGTAGCACACAATAAAGGACACCCCATTGCGAGAATGAGCCGCCGGTACAGAGAAGGCATGCACGACACGGGGGGGGGGGGGGGGGGGGGGGAGATTTGTTGAAACATGAACGGTCAAAGCTGGAACTCTCACGGTCCGCGAATCTTTGAAAGGGGGAAAATGTAGTGATCAACAATGAACACAACAAAGAAACGAGAAAATGTTAGGCATGCTCCAAATAATATAACGCCAGAAATTAGAAACTCCGAATTTATGCGTAACTTTGAAAGTCCATGCCCTTTTATACGTATGCGCAGCAGTAAACTGATATTCAATCCGGAATTATCGACGGTTGCGCCACGATCGCACAAAGGTGCAATAACCTGACAACATAATTTAATAATACACATTGGGAGGGTGGGTGAAATGTATTTGTTGACCTGTCATGTATTTGTCCTTGCTTTTCCGATGTTTCGATGCGCGTTGAAGTATCGAACGGCACTCTGGTGGTGAAAGTTTTTAGAGTGAAAGAAGCGAGGACAAAAGTGAAAATGAATTTTCACTCGGTGGGTATTCCGCAAGTGTACTTTACAGATGCACACGCTCACAAGGGAAATTCTCATAAAGGGACCTCGAATTACGAGATCCTCTTCACGTGCACGGATCTGAAATATGTGTATATGCTGGAGCACCGAGGGCCAATAGGAAAGAAGTAGTATGAAGACAAATAAGAGAGGGCGAGAAAATATAAATGAGTGTTCAAACAGGGAACGTTTGAATTACAAAGGAAACAGAAGAATCACATGGTATCATCATCAGAATGCCCTATTCCGAGAATAGTACCGTAAATAATACATTCACAATCAAAGAGGACAAATTTCTTTATTTTATTTTTTGCTTGAATTTGATGTAATTGTTGCAGCGTAAAAATTTCTTAAATTTCCGCAATTTAAGATTGTCTTGACACATTGCTTTATTTCCACGACGTATTTTCTTTCAAATTTATTCAAGATAGACCTCATTCTTAATTTCAATTTAACCACTAACTCACCACCGGCATTGTAAATTTCGAAGACATTTTTTCATTCTACTCGGTCGTTTACTCTGAGTTCCTGTCATGATGGAAAATGGGTAGCAATTGGGCATGACTGACAAATGTAAGGAAAGGCAAAGCGATTCATATAATAGAACGAGTCGAAATGTTCCATGCAATTCGAAGGCTACAATGTACCTATCCTGTATTCTGTACATTTTTTCCGTAACGTCGACCGTGGCTTAAAACGAACGCACAATACGCAAGTACAGTACCATGCACGTTCGTCTACCTGAGAGGATCCCGTGAAGCAAATCTTGGGACCATTAATAATATCGCCGGCGCAATTATCGAAGCAGCTGCTACATTCCCTTGGGGCCCCTGTTTAAGGCTGACGGTACCCAGCCGGCACGTTACGCAGGTAGGTAAGGTAACATTGCCAGTGCCTTGACTACCTACGTGTCGATCCTATGTAGTAACGCATAGATACGTCTACCTAAGCGAGCAACTATATGTGTGTACCCGGTAGAACACGCCCTGCAATAGACAGTCTCTTACCTCATTGTGGTTAGCCGCTCTAATGTTCTAAAACCGTGCCTGCGCCACGACGAGGAAACGACAAAGTCGTGGAAATAAAACGTCCACGTGTTTTGTAGACGGATAACGAGAGCACAGGGTGCAGCAGCGATATATAAATACCAGCGGATGTCTTATGTGAGGGGTAGTGGAGCGTGCCCATACTACCAACAGCAACAGAACATCGTTAATTCACTGTTATATTACGATATTAGATAACCTTCATCTTTAGTTCCCTTCATTATAGATCATTATAGACAAGGTAGTTGCCGCCTTTCATTTTGAATGATTTGGTGATAGGGAAAAAGTGTTATTTCTTCAAAGAATGCATTTTCAAAGTAAGGTAAAGCAAGTCCAATCTCGGTATGTGTTTAAACGAAATTGTGCAATTTGCCCCGAAAGCGATTTCAGTGTACATATCGGGCAAAGTGTACGCGCAACTGGCAAATTATCATCTACCCCCCCCCCCCCCCCGCATTCTCCATCTCACTAGCTTGCACACGCGCGAGGAATGTATGCACATCATCTCGCGCCCGCAATCTCGTGTCGGTCGATTCATTAATTAATCGCTGGTCACGCTGCGCGCCATACACTGTACGTGGACGGTGGCAATTACCGGCACATTGTCGCACATAAATCATTAGCAAATGTGACGCTTCCATAATTCGGTTAATTTGCGCTGTTTTTGCGATGAAACGATCGCGATCAATCCCCCCGCTTAGTTTCGGGTTTCCTCCTACCATATCCTTTGCGCGGGTTACCTTCGTTTCAACCTACCTCCCGCCCTAGTCTAACTTATCTCAATCAGTTATCAGATTAGCGCCCAATTTACGTGACAATAACGCGTCTTGCAATAAACGGTTCATCAAGGCATCCGAGTTCTCTTCACAATGATTGATAATGGAATTATTATTTTTTAAAACAACGTTCCAGGCATCCCAACTTCTCAGCTTCATTTCAGAGCCGCGTGTGTTTGGTTGAGAAGATTATGATTCGGCGTCAGGTATCGTTTACGCAGCCGGAGAAATAAGTGTCAGAGATGGTATCGTGTATTGTACCAAGAGAGCTTATTCCAACGGATTGTTATGCTGAGCAAAACGAAAATGTCGAATTGTTGTGTGTATCTACGTTTTGGCTGAAATCATTGAAGCATTGATAAGATCAGCAACGACACGGATGGATTATGCCGCACGTTGGCAGTTATCTCTTATCAATGATAAAACGTATTATTCATTGCCCATGACTACGAGTTCGTGGTTCCTCTTCCGCAAAATATTGCGATCGATAAAAATACTTGTATCTTCTTCAAGCGCTTACCGTTATTAAAGCCCATACGACGTGATATAGATAAGTCATTCTGCATTAGGAAACATTTGAAATTATTATGACGATCTTTGGAAAGAGCATTGTCAAATTATAAATTGTATCAATTTGAGAAGAGTACCGGTAATTACAGTTAATAATTGTCTGAGAGATATACCGTTTCTGTGTAAGCCGCTAAAATGTAACGACTATTACCACTGGCGCACAGCCGCCGTTCAATCATGACTATCAGCTTATCGCGGAGCGTGTGAGTCAGTCATTAATAAAAGGGTAGCGACGGGTGCTCATGCTGCAGAGCGAAGAGAACGGAGGGATGGTATCGATCAAATAACCATTGGCCACCGAGCCTACACGACGCGAGACGAGGGATTTCCGTTTCTAGAAGGCAATGCGTTAATCATCCGCTCGGTACAATACAGCCAGCTAGCCAATTTGCAACCATCATATACACAACCGACACCTTCGTACATGGTTCGAAATAATCGGCGGTTCATGCGATAAAATGTTAAAAGCCGATCGCGTGAGAAGGAATAAAAGAGTGTATCTCGTGTCAAGCATGTGTACATATCACAAGGCTGGGAAAATAATGCACTCGAATAAATTACTTCAGTGAAGCGTAACGGGATTTTCCGACAAATGTGTAACATTATCGTGCGGATTACGTGGGACAAGCGATGCGAGCAGAGAGCTGTGCATGTGACGCACTCTTTTGGCGTACTCTTCAAATTAAACGTAAATGAAGAGCATTGAGGCATCCAGCAAGAAAGTCAGGTCAATCTGTTTGACCTCACGATATGTGTGCATGTATTACCTACTTCAAAGAATAATACACATGCGTATATTAATTACATGTCCGACAAATACAGGCTCACCAGCGTCCAGGAAGCGTCGTATCGAATTTATCAAAAACACGACGGGAAGCCCGTAGGATGATAGCCGAGGAGAAAGTGAACTCGGCTTGTGACGAACGCGTAGTAGTATGTCTGTGAAGCGGGTGATGTTGCCTTTTCTCGTTATATTATGTTTAGAAATCGTCGTTGTTCCAACAAATTTCTGTCCAGTAGGCTCATAATCATCCGTCGTATGAATAAATACAACTGATTTATGAAACTGAGGTAATCCGTGAAGCGTATACATCAGCGTCGTAAAACTTCAATCAATTAATAGGTATTTCTAAATTCATTAAAAAATGATAATTTAGAATCTAAACGAACTCGCATCGTTTTCTTTGAACAAGTAACCGTATCCTTTACGACTGGCCAAAAAAAATGAGGAATATATTTTTTAAACCTGCGCAGCGCACAATCCGCAATTAAGTGCCGCTGGAGCTCAATAGATAGTCAAGTAGACGCTTAGTTTAGGGTGCGTTAGGTTACTCGAGATCGGTGTGCACGACACGTGTGTACACATGACGACGGTGGTGTATGTGGTGCACGGAGCTCGATTTATTGATCACACGCGTCGCACGCAGTACCATGAATGTGCGTGTCGCTCTACGTGCCGCAACGCTTCGTAAACTCTAAAAATGGCGAAATGGAGTACGTTGACCGATGGACCGGGTTGTATTATTAAAAAAGTTAGAATAGCAACAATGAAAGAATCACAACTAGCGTAATGTACTTCAATATAATGCGATGTAGGAGTTTGTCGTACAGTGATCAGAGGACAACCAAAAACAATATTGGCATGATTGTGCAACGATAATTAATAAAAGCGCATGGAACCGGCCGACATACAATGCGAGCCAAATTGTGACCTGAACAAAGCTAAGAACATATAGCAAATTGTAACAATTGATATGGCATCTACAATTGTAATTCATTCACCTTAAAGAATTCAGAATAAATTAATCGGGATTCACGAGCATCTTCTCTTCTTACAGAAATTAGTTTTGATTTTGCGACGGAATATGGATATAGATTGTAACGCGACGGATTTTAATCAGCGATGAAGCGTTCATGCGAGTCGAAAGAACGATACTGGACAGTGGTACGGTTTCGCGATGAAGTGAAACTTGCATTATTTCGTATAAGATGGTCTGCCTTCCGCCACAGAATGTCTTTACCCGCGCACTTATTTCGTACGTGCACAAACAGAAGAAGACCGTTGCTCTTAAGTACAAAGCCACGAATGTAAGTTGGGTGACCCCCCCCCCCCCCCCCCCCGCCCGCCCGCTCCCTAGACAGAGTTTATAACGCGGAAAGGCCAACGGTACCGAGCGTAGGTGCAACGAGAAATGTTAACCTGTGAAGCGATGACAACGTTTGGAGCTGCAAACCGCAGCAATTGAGAGACAGTTCCGTATATGGATAATCGTCACTGACCGTTAGATATAGCATCACGTTACGGTATTTGACTTCTTACGGTATGAATCAAAATAAAATGTTGGAATTCAAATTTACTTGTGAAGTGAGCAGGAGGGATACCGAGAAGCTCCCGGTATGTGGCTTCTATAAAAGTGCGCTCTCGTTCGGGACACAACGAGCTAGACGGCGCAATTAACGACGTGGTCGATCGTGCAATTAACTTTAACGAACAGGCGGCCTTGCGATTAAACTTAATTAGTATCACGGTAATAACTCGTTAATAATCAGAGCCATGCAGGGTAGTAATTGTGTGCCAGCAAACGCACCCATATGCGGATTGTCTATACACACGTGCACGCGTGTAAGCCCGATAGTTCCAGTCATATAATTCATATTTACGTGGCGATGACGGTGGTGTTATACGATCAACGATCGGTATTCGTTGATGGCTCCCACTTTTCGTTTGCCCGTCTCTACCCTTTTCTCCCGTCCCTACCCCATCCACCACCCTCTCGCCCTCTCTCTCTCTCTTTCTTACAAAAAAAAACAGCAATGCCGGAGGCAATAGAAACGTTGCTGACGATGATGACGTTAATGACGAAAAAGTGTGTACTTTACCGTCAGTGGACTTGTCGGAGGGAACCGCGCACTAATCACCAAACGAAGACTAAGAATCACACGAGGATTATTCACTGCCTGCGTCCCTGGTAACACATCATCTCTGTTAGGTGAGAGCCTCGCGCACAAAGAAGTAAGATCGAAGCGTCACACGATAGCGAGGATGGCAATCACGAACGCATCAAGCACGAAAAACAACCGTTTTTTCTGTCTTTTCCCCTCTTTTTTCATCAAAGGGCAGTTGGCCAATTCTAACGTCCTCGTTGAACACATTAGATGAACATCGGGAGACAATCAGCGAGAGTAAATCGCCGTGTAAAAAGAAATGCCTGTGCCGGCTGAGTGCGCGAACGAGTATCGAGTGACTGACTGACCGTGGCTGACTCTGAATGACTGACTGTAGTGTGCGCGCCCGTCTTCGCGTGTGCGTACGCCGTAAATATGGGTATGTATGCTGTGTGCGCATAGGTGATTTGAGAGCACGCGCGCACGCTTTTGAAACAAAACTACCGGCGGAGCACACTGTTCTTCTTCCTCTTCTCTTCCGGTTTCTCCCTCCTCCCCTCAGCCTCTCCCTTTCACTCGTAGCGCATTGCATGCGTGGGATTAACGTTTGTACCACTACCGTCGCGACATACACTATGCATAGGGTATATGTACGTACGATGACGGCGATTGCGGGAAACAACAACGACAACAACGACGGTGGCGACAAAACGTTAACTGCTAATTGAAAACAACTCGCGCGCGGCAGCGAGGAGATCAAGGGAAGCACACGAAAGAGGAGGCACCGCGATAATGACGACGCAGTAGCGAATGTTGCGCGGAGCGTCGATGCTCACGAAAGACGGTATACGTAAAAACGTGCACTACCGTCTCTTTCTCCCGGCTGCAACAAGCGAGACGGTTGGAAACATCGAGCACGAACCTGATTGCGGGGCGGCGCACCGAATTATGGGCCGCTATGCGCTTTCGGCGGCTTTTCGCTCCCTCTCTTCCTTCTATTGTCGTCTCTCTCGCACGTTCCTCCGTTCCCCACCACAGGCGCACTTGCCGTCCCCACCGATCAGCCAGATACCCCACTCTGCTTTTCTCTCTCCTTACTGCAGGCGCACAAGATCTCACTATTCTATCCGCCGCTCCCTTCCCCTCTCGCCCACCAACGGGCGCACTACCGGCTGCTCATTCTCCCCCGCTCTTGCGGCAGGCCGTGTACAGTCCTTCTTCTCCCCACTATCTGGCGCCGCAAAGAGCACTCACTACCCTCCCCTAACTGCTCTGCCCCACCCCAAGCGCGTTGTTGGCGCGCGCGGTTGTGTTACCCGTTATGCTTGAGTGTGTTGGTTTCACTTTCTCTCCTTCTCTCTCTCTTTCCCTTGCTCTCACTCTCTTACAAGTCCGAGCAACGTTGCCACCTTAGAAGCGTAGCTGCAGGGATGATAGCAGTTCTTGCGAGATGCCGGTGCCATGCATATACTCCCGCACGTCTCCGTGTACACAATCATATAAGTGTGCGCGATCACCTCGTGCTCGCGCTATGTTCACGCCGTATCCGTGAAGAGCGTCACTAATTCGTGCGTAGCCGCACATCCTAGGCCGTCTTGCAATCTGTTTCCGACTGAAAGTACCTACATAGAACTCAATTGATGAGTTTTAGTCAAGCCAGAATTCAACCTCCGTTGTCGATATATGAATATCAATCGAAAATACATTAAATTTTCGGGTCCTTATGCGTTTCTACATTACAGTATTAACATTTCAGAGTTTGCTTATTTGTAATAGGAGGAAGAAATTAAGACAGACTCTGATTGTTAACTCAGTGATGTCTTGGAATAGAGCCAGAATTACGGCACCCACGAATGTTCGTTTAATATTTTACTTTACTGGTATAGAGAATAATCGATACTAGTTACAACAATTTGTTTTTATCTTCCCATAAGGATTCGTCGCTTTGCATTTGTGCGTATAATTGGCACCCTTGGAAATTCTTAGTGTTGCTTTATGCGACGCTGGCCGGAATGTCGGGCCGGAAGCTCAAATTTCTGGGAATACGGCATCTTGAACCAATGCGGGAGCAGTTTTGGACGGCCAGACTGCTTACTACGCTTTCCCAAAGAGAGTACATACTTGTGAGGACGCGTACTGCAAGCACGGCTAAAAATATACACATTTTATTTACTTTTTCTTTGTCACTGTTCGCCGCCAGATACCTCTATTTTTACACGAGTCGTACATAAGCTTCAAACTGCATTCAGTTCCTTCCATACATTTTTGTGTAATGTCATTAACATTTAATGATGACTGACGTTTATCAGTTCGCATGTTTCACTTCCTAATGTACACGTTGCTTTAGAAACATATTCCATGCAAATATAGTGAATAAACAATTGATCGGAATTCTGTACCCTCTACCGTCGATTCAATTAAAGAAGACGGGTATTCGTTGTTTGAAAACGTTTCTCCTTTAACCCGCGCATATCTTAAGTATGAATGTCATGTCATCAATGTAATTTCTTCACCATGTACACTTTCTTCCGACAAAGAAGTTCTTGTACCATAAAATGTCGTTGCTTCGAGCTATTCATATTTTACCCTATGTATATCCTTTGAATGAATAGGATTTACAGGCTATTGAGTAGCTCGTGCGCTAACGTTTTGTTGTATTTTGAAGTAAGTGTACTACAATAAACATATATAGCGCAACTGAGGGCAGCGACTGTTATTGTCATAACGATATAAATAAATCCATTTTACGATTGTGTTCTTGTACATTGGGCTTTAAGCCTAAAGTATTGCAAACGGCGCATTGTTGTAGAGCGTTGCTGGAACGAAATATGGTCAATTGTTGAATTGATAGGTTACAGCTATCACAAAAAATGTGTTAATAGTGACACTGTCGTTACAAAGATACATACTTCATTTTGTGGTTAATAGCGCACAGGGAACTGTGTTGTGCTTTATTAAATTTAAATTGGTTTGCAAAGTTTATTCAGTAGTTTGAAAAATTAACAAAATTAATTGTAACTATGCGATTCAATGGTGTTATTCGCCGATAAGTAAAACATTATTGATTATTTAAGTTTTACAAGAATTCATTATTTATTTGAATATACTTCAAAACATCATATGACGTACACAAGCCTGATCTGTTGTAGAAAAGGTAAAACGCAGAACTTGTGACGTACAGACGTAGAATACAGTTTTCAAGTTACAGTAGGTAGCATGCAGCACCGCCCGTTACGTTATGCAGCATTTGTTATCACTATCGTGGATTCGTTCGACTAGCGATCAATAGTGGTCAGTTAAAGCACACCCTATCGTTACATCTTCTTCTCTTGTATATCTCTCCTCCTTTTCAGGCAGGCGTATACTTGTCGGTCATGATTCTCTCAATATAAGAAGGCACAAACTGCGCGCTTTATCAGGCGGCGTTATCACTGAAGGTCGGTAAAGGAAGTTAGCAATGGTTAGCATGAACAGCCTGCCCTGAAAGAGTGTGACTGAGCAACGAAAGCTGTCACATGCCGCCAGCGTATATTCATTCTTTCATAATGCCTCATCTACCCTCCGGCAGATGTCAGTGGTTCTAACCAGCGCCAGTACTGTGGGTAAAACATGAGGTAATCGATGTATGTCCTCTGTCCCTGACACTGCGTATCTAGTATCGTGTTGTGGCGATTTACGCCTATGTACTGATGTCATCGCAGTACTGTTGATAATAGTACAACGAAAAGTTAATCGTTATCTCTGTACCCTAAAGAATGTACCACGTTTAGAGCGGGGAAGCATTGGATAGCAGCAATTGAGCCGCAGACACTCCGCCTTTTACGTTACGCGTGATAATAAATCGAGGATACTCATTATCATCCATATATCAGTGGCCACATAGTTTTTCATTTAGCATCGAAACAATGTAATTAACAATGCATTGATATTATCAAACAAAAAGTGAGTGCGACGTATAGCGGTGTGCCGATAACATTCCAACACGTGCTGAGCGATAAACAGAGCGACCTACTACACAACTAAAACGTAGCTGTGTAATTGCGATCGATGCAGACTCGTGCGTAATACCATCACCACCATTGCGATGTTTCCAAACTTGGGTACATCATAATAGACAGCGGAACGTTTCATTAATCGTAGGCGCGCATTTGTCAGACCTGGCACGTGTCAAAAAGTCTTATTAGTTGCTCATCGTTAATGTGGTCTGGGTTGTTTTCAGGAAAGTTTTCCGTATACTGAAAGAATATCATATTGATTAGTGTTCCAAATATCCGATTTCAGTCTGGGCTTATTGATTTAATTTAATACTAGCAAACCGTAATGTAACGCGACGCGCACGTGGTGCCTTCGGTGCTCCTTATTCAATCTGCAATTAGGTTTAAATAGAAGGCGGATGCGTATCGGGAAAATCGTTCATTAAGGGGCCAGGAGATGGCCATACCGTCCTTCAACATCGATTCCAAATTCCGATCGAAAGTACTATGTAGAAGTGGCGCGTAACCGGCATGACTAACGCGCCGCACATACTCTCTGCATATCTGCGGCGCGTGCGAGGCATACCAAACTCCTTGTAGCAGCTCGAATAAGGTGGAAGTGGTGGCAGAAGATAAGGAGGGACGAACATGTAGTAATACCCGACCTACTTTCCACCCCTTCCGTAATGCAGTTCTCGTGCGCAATTCAATGCTTTATATTAATTCGATACAGGCAATCCTCAAGTTCCGTAAATTCATTTTTGTACGAGCTGTGTCCATGTGTTCAAATTAGGACCTTTTTTGTTAATTGATGTTTATATCTAGATTGATGAAAAAATATTTCATGTCATAAATGAATTGAACTTACCTGCCAAATAGTGAGGGTATTAATAGGTTAAGAGAATCTCAATTGGAATGTTTTCCAAAATAAAAAATGGGAGTAGAGAATATGTTCATTCATTCAATGTTAACACATTGTAAAGAGTTTGACAGCCAAGAATATGAGCGAAGACTTTACGCATACTGACCGATTCTGTTTACGACCATGGAAGAATATGATACCAATAGAGGGCAGAATTCGCATACGTAAAGGCAATAAAAACAGATACTGTGTATTATACAACGCTTTGACAAGAAAGGAAAAATAATAGAATTCGAACTACCTTCTGGTAAATTTTTAGTGAAAATACCAAACTATTAATTAATGCAACGTTGTTCATTAAGTATCCGTATGTATTAGCAGTATTATTAATTATGAAAGAAATAGTTTCAAAACACTGCAATCTCTATTTCTTTTATTACATTGATCTACTTTAATACACCTTAACTGTCTTACTTATTTCCGTAATTCTCGAGACTACATTTTTGCGCTTCTCTATTTCTAAACGCTGTTTTGCGTAAGAAGTGTAAATAAATCGTACTTGCAGAGACAAGTTTCTCACTATCAATAAACTTACGTCTGCGTAAATGTCAATAAATCCGCACCTATGTTAATATGTGTGTTCACAGATTTGTGCAAAATACGATTCCATACACGAATACGTATATTTACATTAGGTACATAAATATTATAACATTAGAGACAACGCAATGGAAATGTGTGAATGCTACATGGGTGTAATTCGTGAGAGATTAGTTCGCGTCTTTTATTTTGAGTTCCCATTTATGCGGAGACTTCAGCCCTTCGAAGGGTTACGCTGAAAGATTTAACAAAATAGTGAAAGCGGGTGAGAAGGTAAGGGACAAAAGAAAGAAGGCGATCTCAAAGAAACCCTAGAACGAATGTGAAGAAGACACCAAAATGATTGGAGGAAGAGCCAAAAGAATAAATATAAGAATAACGGAAAGGAAAAGAAAAACGAAAGAAATAATTAATAGTGAAGTAAGAGAGAGAAAGTGAGAGAATGAAGGGAGGGGTATCATGCGTCTGCCAGAAGAGCAGCAACGACAGGGAGTGGTAGGGAAAGGGCGGTAGAGAATGAGAGAGAAGGAAGAAAAAGGAAAGCGCTGGCACGTGTCGCACACCCTCCTTAGGCACGTCGCGTCGCGGCGCTCGCGTGCGCCGGCGCATGCAATCGATAACTTACACGGCCGGGGTTCTAGCGTCCTCGCGTGACGTCACGGTGTGGGAGCCGATCGCGACCGAGGGTGCTCGAGGGTTGCCGATGCCTGCCGAGGTAGCGCGAACCGCGAGGTAGCCGTCGACGTGAGCACGACCCCGAGCTGTCACCGTCACTTCGACGTCGAGAACACCTCGTTGCCGAGGTGATCATCGTCGATTGGTCAAAAATATCGTAGTCACCCCATTCTCGTTGAGTTGTCATCGTTGTGGCTCCTAATTGAAACTTCCTTCGTCCGCAAAATCCGCAACAGAGTTCCGTCCGCGCTCGGAGAACGCGCGCGCCACCCTTGAGAAACGATCGGCAGACGCGCGAACAACGTCCGCGCGCGAAAGTGACAGCTCTTCAAGAGTGCTCTTCTGTACGCCTCAAAATCATCGCGGCCGGAAGAAGTTCAGCTCACCTTCCCTTAACAGGAGTCGCTCTTGTAAGTTTCCCGCTCAGATGCCATCGCTCGGTTGAAATTTGCCAAAGGCTTTACTCATTGGGCCCCGCTGCCTTGATTCTCTATTCCCGACATACAAGGCCAAGTCCTTTCTCCGTAGCATGCAGTCGAAGAGTTGAAAAGCTTTAGAGCAAGTTACGTAGCGTGCCTGACTCACCACCTGTATATTCTACTTTCCCAATTTCTACCCTGTCATTCCGTGGTCACAACAAGAGTTACAAAAAGTTAACGCGTTGGAAGAGTGCATAAATTCAGGAACCGGATGTTTGTGTTGGGACCATTGGATTACAGGAATGAAAGGTATGAAAGAAAGGGGGCGGACGACGGGGGGAGGGGGGGGGGGGTGCTAAGAAAATAGTGCATGTAGCGTCTTGTTTGCCTGCTTGTACTATGTCCGAACAGAGGCGGACCGCAACATCTTTGGGTCGCAGCGCAGCTGAGCTCAACCGGGCGCGACCCACAGCCCTATATTCGCAGTCTGCGGCGTGACCTAACCTCAACCCACCCCATCTTGGGCCAGCCTCGTAGCTACCCACCCTCCTGCCAAAGATAGGAACGGCGAGGCGAACAATTTTACGCACCGTATCTGTTTACGCTTGCAATCATCCTTCCACTTTTCCGCTTGTGGCCTATTTTGATTCCCTTCACATAACTCTTCGTAATATTTTACTTCCACTTCTTGTTTCTTTGGTTACACTGGGAAAGTGCTCGAGTACAAATTAACCCATGCGGTGTTCATCATATTCAATATACTGAGAAAAGGCTTATCACAAAAGGAGAAGTATACGGAGATAAGAAACGTCCGTGTTTCTATCTATTTTTATTGACTGCGTAAGAGGTTGTAGTATACACCCGGAAACTTCTTCCTTTATCTCTTTGACTTGCATAGCCAAAGAATCATGCGCATTCTGTGCTTATTGCTCAATACTTTCCTAATTGTCAAGTCCGTTCTTAGAGTAATTTATGCGGTTAATCGTGTTTCTGACACAATGAGCTAAGAGGCGTTTCAAACCTTGTGCACTTAGCCTGAATGGATGACTCGATGTAGGTATCTTCTTTCCCCTTGAGTCGAATTTTCAAGAATAAACAACATTATTGCCAGTCTCTCTGAGTGATCCCTTTACTACTTTTCATAAGAACGTTGATGATCATAATATTAAAATAGATGTATGTCACCTAAGAGGAATTAATGGTTTTGCCATGAACATGAAGTCTAGGGGTACTTGTCTCTCACATTTATTGAAATGTCAACGTATGATGTATGTACCACAAATGTAACAACGCGGTATGCTTTATTACCAGATGATGTGTGTAAAAGAAGTGTTGCCGATGCAGTGTTGCCGTGTTTGGAATGATTAATATGAATGTTATGTCGCGTATGTAAACAGAAGATTGTTTTAGCAGGGCCAAGCGTGAAACAGTAAACTTTAGAGGACGTTTCGATTGAATGTGGCTCAGTCGAGCGAAGAACGGCGTATAAGCAGTGGTGACATTCCTGAAATTGCTCTAGTTATTATTGATTTATATTATCTACCGCGCGACAAACGTCGTGGTTATCGAATTTACATTTTACGCGATTATGACCTTGTTATAACGCGTAAGAAACGTCATTGAAATTAGAAGATCGATTTTGGAGTAGACAATAACTTTGTTATCTTGCAGTAAGTTCTGTTAGTGTCAACTATGACCGGGCGAAGGAAGGTAGTCCTCTTAAAAGGTATTAAATTTGCATATCATCGTTGATATGTCGACGGAGCTTACGGTTCTTAATTTGGTTCAACTTACGGTTCAAATTACAATAATATTGTTGACGGCCTATACGCACGGTCTCCATACCGCGCTGCTTTTGACTTACGCATAATCTTTGAGTTTTGTTCATCGCAGTGGTATTTGATGTGATTTATGTAATTGTTTGATAGTCACTTAATCTGAGGTGAAAATGAACGGTTAACATTAATCGATCGCCTGACCGAATTGCTTTCGAATCGAGGTAATTTTGACTTCTGGCAGAATCCGAATACATTACAATTATACTAACGTTCTCGTATCTTGTGTGTTTGCAGACTCTGTGGGGAGGTGTCCGTCCGAAGGTCGCACGCTTATTGAGACGGACGAGAGGGGGAGAGTCATCCCAGTTGTGCTTCACTCACACGCTGAGAACATTGTAATATTGGTTGTGTCACGGTACCGTAACATCCTCGGTAAACGGATTCGGCGAGAGAGAAAAGCATTTTGTAGGAAGAAAGGCCGCTGCGACTGGTATCAGCGATCGACCTATCGATAAATAACGATCATTGTCGATAGAATTTGCGTCAAGAAACGGTTGGTCAAAGAGAAGTCGTGACGGGATAAAAGCGGAAGAGTGTGCGGTGCGCGAAGAGGAACGCGAAGAGACACAACACGAGAGTCTGGTCGTGAAGGTTCCGGGAGGGGTAGCCTTTGGGTGTGATGTGGTGGGGCCCCCCAGGGGGCCGAGGGGGCAGGAGGTCAGAGGTAGATCGGTCGTGAGAGCTCCAGGCACGGCGCGGCTGCCCCGCGGCGAGGACGCCGGAGGGGCGGAGGAGGAGTTAGGATGGTGTGACCTCCGGTGTCATCCCGCCCGACGCGGAGGTGGTGCTGGAGGTGGCGGTGGCGGTGGCGGTGGCGTTGGCGGTGGCGGTGGCGGTGGCGGAGGCGGAGGTGGCGGTGGGGGTGGAGGAGGAGGAGGAGGAGGCAGCGGTGGAGTCGAGCAGCTGCTGCTCGACTCGGAGGAGGAGGAGCCGTTGGCGATGTCGAGGCAGCTTCGCGGTGAACGGGACCACGTGAGCCGTTGCGAGCTACGAGAGACAAGAGACCTCCGCGACCTACGGGACCTCAGAGACCGCGATCCGAGAGACAACCACCGGGGGCACCACCGCGACGACTATCCGGATTACGACCATCATCCCACCGTTGCGTCTACGTCAGCACTCACCAACAATCCGGTGAGTGTTTATATTATTCATTTTCTATCTAGCCTTGAAAAGTATCGGCGCTTCTATATTTTTATGTCACACTGTAGCAATGAGGCGAGAGTGGACCGCGTGAGGGAGTTAACTGTTTTCGCTACGGGATTGAGCGAATTTATGCAATCTCATTTAAGTATATGAGTTCTAAAATTAATCATTAAATGAACAATGCAAATGAAAATGAACAAAGCAGGTTTATACGAGATATTACAAGTGTATGCTATAAAATATAGGCTGTAAATATAAATTTTTCAATTATGAAGTTAAATAGAACTGTAGAAATTGTAATCGGAGAAATATAATAAAGATAAATGTAGGCAAATGCACACGAAACAAAACTTTCCGCATCAGTAATTAAATAATGTTTATACGTTCTAACTGAAGAATGTTCAATTTCCTACGTGCTAAAGCATTTGTGGATAAAATCCTCATACAAACTATAAACTCGCCATGCAGTTTACGGTACGAATGGAATAATGAAAGTCAAGGTCATTGGTGCCCCCCTATCTCTAAGCATTTTGAATGAAATTTGAGTGTTAAAATGCTAGTATGACTACAAGTAACTTGACATTTTATCGTGGAAATTATACCACTTGGCATCCGGATGCATTGTCTTTGGTTGAAGCTTCTGTCAGTGAGCTTTTGATATCCTCTTAGGCATCCGCAGTGCTTCCCTTATAATATTTCGTCGACGTCACGTTGCGCAATATTACGCACAGTTTGTAAACTGCTGTTGCCAATTATCCGTGTCTTATTTTAACATTGCATTAGAAGGGAAAGTAATATATTAATGGAGAAGATCTTTAGCCTAATTAGTATTTGTCTCTATAAACTCATACGTTCTGCATGTCTTGTATGCACACATGGAATTTTGATTTAAGAACCATGTGCTATGATCGAAGTTTTTCGACATTGTAATAACTATGATGTGGAATACAGCTTTCCTATGCCGTATCAGCATCAATCATTGCAAATAAAAATATTGGTTTAGGTCTTTAATAAGAAAATATTAACCAATTAAGGAGTCGCGCGAGTAATTTCTTCAACTAACCTGACTTAAGGGATTGTACCTTGTTGCGAGCCCAGAAAAACGCGTTTTTCTAGGAATTTTTTCTGAAGAGACATATTATTTAACAAATATATAAAAACATGTACATATAGTGAATTTCTTATATTTTAAAACCCCGTTGTCCGTTTTTAACAAAATCATGTTGTACTGCTCCTGTAGACGATCTCCTGGAGGTCCTCCACAAAAAGGTGTCCGACGATGAGTAAAATATCTCTAGTTTGAATTGTCTGAAATGAAAAATTCCAAAAAATGTATTTAGTGAATAGATGAATGCAAGTATTAATCGAAGGAATAGTTAAAATTTTGATTTTTGACAAATTAGCGGCTTCCCAAACAAAAAAGTTGCAATTTTCGAAAAAATTTCCGACTTCAAGTGGTCTAAAAAATTTAAATAATTGTCAGAAATCTTATTCCTTCGATTAATACATGGGCAATATGTCTAAGAAGGTAATGTCAAAATTTGAAACCGATCGGTCGAGCCATTTTAGAGAAATCGTGCTCACCGACTTTGAAAACACCGTTTTGAGAAAAACGCGTTTAAAGTTTCAATAGACGTTTACACTTAGTTAAAAAAATTTTTTTTTTACTTACATAGAGTCATATATTCTAGGGCCATAAGATGAACCTTCGGCGTCATCATTTGCAAATTTGCATTTACAAATTTCTTCCTGATACTTGAATTTTTTCGCTGACGCACTATAACTGCTTTCATCGTATTCTGCTGTTTTCGGATTAAAAACGTTTCACCGTTTTCTTGATCTTGATATTTGCACCTTCGTAGATGCTCTTGTTGTTCTAGTACACTTGCGAGGAATTTTAAAAGACAAAACTGCAAACTGAGAGAGTGAACTGAATGCTCGCACAACTTAACAACGTGGCAGAACTGCTTGAACTGACGAGATTTACTTATTTGGTACAAGAAATTACTAAATTTTATTCTTAGTCTAAAATAAACCATTTGTATTCTCATTCTATGGATACAAACACAATAAAACGGGTCATCAAAGGTATTACAAGTCAGAAAAACAGCTGCTACTCCGGTCTACGCTCCGCATACTTTCGAACGCTCGGAGACGTCCTTACGAATATGCACTTATCTTCAAGAATATTTTCAGGATCAATTTGAAATGTTCAGAGAATATACTCAACTATATGTGCATTCCGAAAATGCAACAAAAAAAATATCGATTTTTTGAAAATTCTTACTAGGTATAACCCCTTAATTCAAATATTGCAATCTAATTCCGAACAGAAAACTTTTTTCTTATCTTAAACCAAATAGTTATATTATCTACAATATTTCGTAATGTGGAACACATTTTACGGAAGTACGATTTAAACAACGTTGTAAACTTTCTGCTTTAATTCTACGACTCTTACCTAAGCGCTGAAGATTCACGTTACCGTAAATTAACCATTGCCATATTTTTGTTGTCCTGTTGCATAAGAATATTATGCCCGTTGAAGACGTATATGTGTCTCTGGTGTTTGTTTAATCTGGAACCAAGTATATGGTAATTGCACTTTTTTCGGCGCTTTTTCAACGTCTAACAAATGTCTTGTGATGTCGCCATCCTGACTTTGTCTTGATCAACATCTCGAGGGTGTCAAAGGGCTTGCAATATGGTAAAAAGAATCCATCTCGAGGAGACATTTACCTCTTGAATATTTAATTCGCTGCAGAGTGTTACCATACAGGAAAGTAGACCAGCGGTGGAAAGTCGTCTAAGGTATTTCGGGACAGAGCGAAAAGATTTGGCGCTGAAAGAATTGAGTACAGGCGAATGTACATGAAAAACAGGGAATGAGGAACAGATTCAGTTTTTGATCAAAGCGCCATACACTTGTGTGGGCATTGCTGGGTGATTTCTTCGATATCTCGCTGACCGTTAGCGGTGGTAGTTTTGATTTAACGCTTTACACCTTTTATAAAGCTTACCATTCATGGAACGGTGCTCCTCATTTGGAGCTGCATTCATCGAGATCTCCTTTTTCACTCTCGTCGTTATTCGCCTTTCGAGGGTCATGAGAGCTAATGAGAGAGATAGAGGCGCCGTGACGAATATATGCGTGCGTGTACGCGTGCGCGCGCGTGTGACTGTGTGTGTGTGTGTGTGTGGGCATTTTGCGTATACATATGGACGGGAAAAATGAAAATTTGGTTGTCCTTCCCTTCGAAATGCTTCTCCTTTTTCCACTTTCCTTACACATAGCATTGCCCTTACACGCTCTTACACTTACAAGGCAGACGTAGTATTCTATTTGTGAAATTAGGATGAATTCTACACGTCAAGGTCAAGTTCTTAGCATTCAGAAACAAACGAATACATTGCATTAAAAAATCTATTTTTCCACATTTAAGAAAATATGTACTTGTACCCTTCGTCCCTTTTGCGAGATCTATGTCTGGACACATGTTATCTCGTAAAATTTTTATATTTTCAACTTGATCTCTTTCAACTAATCTAACTGATTTATCATTTTGTAAAGAGAAAAGAATTTTGGTATGCAAGAGCGATAAATATGTTAACGGTACAGTCACGCGACGCAGAATTCATGCGTATGCTTTTAGTAAGATGTTACATTTATCAATGCCATTGACTTGTCCAGTAACAGAGACGGAGAAAGATTGGTGAAATGTAGCGTAGTAATCTTTGTGTATGAGCCTTTAATCCATATCGTTAGGTAACCGATACAAGCTCGTACGGTTATTAATCTTGGACATGACTATCGTTAAACCTTTACTTACGCTGATTACTTGTTCAGGAATCTTACACGGTTTATAATCGCATGGCTATAATTATGCAAATACTGGTTGTCTTATATTGCAACTTTGTAAGTACTATGCCCGGTTCTCTTATGAGTATAAACGGGCTTTTCCGCCCACTGAGACTAATTATGAATCGTTCATCAATGCGACTATGCTGGCAATTATTATTTATTGTGAAACCGATTAAAATGTCGCTGCAAAGTGAGAACCACCGGAAGCGAAGGTGAGAAGATAGGAGAGGATATAAGGAGGTGGGGCAGCTAGAGCAAGCGCAGGAGCGTGTAATTGCAGCGGAAAAGGGTGCACTGGAAATATAATCGCGTGGCCGATAACCTATGGAAATTAAAAGAGATCGTCCTGCTACTCTACGCGTACGAATTTGGTTTACATATTTATGGAACATTCGCTTCGATGGAGGCACCATAGTCTCATCAGTCAACTCAACCAATTCACTTCGATAGATCGACAAGTGACGAACCCTGCTTCTTTTAACGCAACGTAATTTAATATTTTTGATCGCAGAAGGAATTTTTACGTGAGCTAATTTGCAGAACATCGAATACGTTTACTCAATTTCAACGATCTAAATCAGTTATGTCTACTAAATGTCACTACATGCAGAATCTTACTATTATTCAGGATGTAGATGATGGAGTTGTAAAATACATCTGAATCGTTCATTCGTTGCCACCTAATGTGAAAAGTTTAATAACGAACATTCCGCAGCACATTCGAAAAACATTGACGGAAAGAGTGGTTTCGCGGTATCTGTTGATCAATGGAACCCAAAAGATAACTACAAGCCAATCTTGACGAGGATTTTTATGTGTCTTCATTGCAAAAATGTCTAAAAATGTTTAAATGAACTAAAAAAAAATCGAAAGACATATGCAAGTTGTATCATGAAATAAGGTACAGTGGGGTAAATCCGTACACGGGACAAATCCGCACTAGGCCCTTTTTTATTCGAATATTCGTTGCATTGTACCGACTGAAAGGTAGAAATCTTCCTTTGGTTAGTATTCAATGATTTGGATAGTGTTCAACATAGGTCGTCGCCATGTATTCTGTGATTGCCCCGCTTAACTCCTTCGACAAAGTTCGTATTACTAATAAGAAATCTGGTTTTGCCCCATAATATAAGGATATAAAATTCGATCATTTTTAAATAGGTTTGGCGGCTTTGCCCCAGTTCCGGGGCAAGTCTGCCCTACAGCACTGTTTTTAATTTATTAAGAAAATCATAAGTTTCAGAAGATAGTTTTAATCCAAATTAATGCAACTTAGAGAATAAACTTGTAAAACGCTAAATAAAAACACTAAGATTATTAGGTTTTAGTGGGATAGATAGAAAGCACATCAGTTTGAAGTAAACTTTATAATTTCTGGGTCGGTTTTACCCCACTCCTCCTTTTACTGTTCTATGATTGGAGAAAGAGTAAGATGTTAGTTACGAAATTAAACTATTATTTATACCACAGGATGAACATATCAATATAGTATTGGGAAAGCGCTTAACTCAATCTTTGGCAATAGTATTTGTAAATGGCTCGATAATTTTGCAGTTGTGATACATTTCGCGTAAAACACATACTGCTTTGTATCCAGAATGGAACGCAGTCAGCGAGACTTTGTTACTGACAGTTGACAGTATCGCATCGACTGTTTCTGTAAAAGTGAATCGGTTAGGAAAACTTGCCATGTTCTGCAATTGGAAGAGGGTAAGCAGAATCGTAAGCCAGATCGGCGAAAAGAGGAACGGAAGGAAAGAAAGTTATAAGGGCCGAAGGAATGAAGGAACGAAGGAAGCACGGTGTGAGAGAGAGAGAGAGAGAGAGAGAGAGAGAGAGAGAGGAAGGGATGGGCGGAAGGTAAAGGCAAAATTTCCAGATTGTGCAGTTCTTCAGGGTACTGGAGCTTCAACGCTCGCGCGATTTCCAGACCCGGTTCCAGCAAATATAGGTCAGTGTACAAAACGGCAAGAGCAAAAGAGCAATGCGGACTTCTGCTCGTGAGCTTGCCACGATCCACCCGAACCGCATGCTTGTTGCTGGAGACTGCTAACGGCCAAACGGGTTTGTACAGCCGTTCCGTTTCTCCTTTTTTCTCACCTTTTCTTCTGCTCAGCAAGGATTCCTCCAAGCCGTCTGCCTCTCCGTCAGCAAGATCCAAATCACTACCAACATTGCTGTTAATAATATTTCAGTGCACCGTTCACACGTCAATATGTTACACGAGCCCATCGCTAACATTGCACAAGGATCAGCTAGAAATGCCGTTCGTTTATACTGTGTCTTCTAGATGCCACTAACCATCTAACAGTAATAAACATTTCGATGGGTCCGCGTTGATCATTTAGGAGAGCCTTACGATGGTCGCGTTTGTGGTTAACTTCGAACTGCTTGTGCATTGAAAGCTTTGTGGAAGGATACCTGGTAGCTTTTGAAGCAGGTGGCACAGGAAGTGTGGTCATGATCAATTTAGGTAGAAGATGTGTCTGGCGTCAATGTACCTTGTTACCATGTTGCTGAATACGAGCTACGTCGGTTAATGATAAGACATTTTATTAAAAAAATTTAATACTTTTTCGATTTTTGATAATGACGCAAACTTATACATTTTCTCGTGTAGCAGATTACCTATATTTCTTAAGGTAAGATGATGACAGGCAACTATATTGCAATGTCGGATAGCAAATACATACTTCCGACAAAATTACAAAACTATAACGACCGGTTATAAAATTATGAATAATTACAGTCAGTGTAGAAACAGAAGTGGGTGCTAAAAAGTAGGCAAAGCTGGGAGAACGGAAAAGGCAGCAGAAGATCATGATCGCAAGACAAGATTCAAGGCCTTTGTTGTCCTAGGCTGGAAGGCTTCTGATTCACTTCGGGACTGTGCTTTATTGCAACATGCCTTTTTTGCACTGTTTCTTTCCTTCTCTTCCAATGGACATCCTTAAACACATTCTGCACTACAACCATCATCTTTTCTTCTTTCTTTTTTCACGTTTACTTCAACTCTCCTTATTGTCCATTGTATCTATCGCGCGTGCTGTATTGCACTGAAAGTACCAATACGAGTCACATAGGTGGAAATATCGTGTACGTCAACACGAGAGCGTCAGTTCATTCGTTTGTGACAGATTCAGCCAAATATGAGAGAACGCCAGAAGATAAGCAGCATTCGCCATGAATGTCAGTTAACGACAGCGGTACACCTCTGGAATTAGCCCGCGAAAAAATGGATTTCCAAATGTGTCGCATGCTGCCAAATTCCAGAATTCTTCTTCTTCTCGGATTTGGTTAGGGGCTATTGCCATACTGTATTAGAGAAGAAACCCGTGCCAAGTACGAACGACGGTCCGCAAGGTGAGGTGACATGTCTAGAGTTAGACACTTCAAGTGCGGAAAGTTTCATAGGGCTTCCCTCTTGTCGCTAATTGCGCACTATGTCCTTTGACTAGGAAAATACAACACAAGGTTAGAAACACTAGTGCGCGTGCTTCTAGCCTTCCTGCTTCTCCGCACTTGATAGAAACTGCCTCGCACTTAATTGGAAAAATTCACGAAATCGATCACTATATGTGGATAAGAGTGGCATGAAACAAGCAAGGTGAGAATTTTCACATTAGTTCATCGAGATGTTAAATCTTGATTATAGGTCGGGCGTAATAGAAATTAGCGACCCTATTATCAACTGAAATTAGATACACTTGCATTGTTGAAACATCGTTTCCCGAGCGCTTAGGATCCAGGGAGCGGGCGGATGATTCATTCTGCTATCGCTACCTGTCCTACCAGCAGATACAGATGCATGTCAAATAAAGGAAAGTACACAATTCCGTGAAACAAATGGTCGTTGTGATCTCAAAACAGAGTTGAATGTAAGAGCGTATGGTTTTATATTAATCACATTGACGCAGCAACGGATATCATAGTGTTTCCGTCCTTACTTTCATCGTTCATAAAACCAAGTATATACCAGCATACACCCCCCCCCCTCTCACACCTCTCCCTCGAGTAAAAATAGGATGTACAAATTGAGTTTCATATTTCAGAAAACATATTCTACGTGGTACCCCTTGATGATTCCCTACAAGGTGCCAAAGTGGAAACATGAATGTATATTACATAGGAACTATAGAAATCTTACTTTAGGGTCTTGAAATACTTATTATAATTTACCAGATGCTTCGTATCTCGGTATTTTAAACCAGTCAAGCGCAGTAGGTATAGCGTGTATAGTATACGATGGGCTTCCATTTACTCGTAATGAGACTGTAAGTTATTAGTCATCTCTGGCATTGGTCATCGATAGTGGCGGAATTTATTGTGCATTGTTGCCTGCCGCAAGTGCACATCCAATGAAGCGTTTTTCGATCTCGTTTCGTATTGGCAGCATAAAAACTTGGCACGGTGTTTTATGTCTATCCTTTCATGCAGAAATAGGAATGTTTAAATTGATCATAAATTAATATAATTTAAACCGCGGCTGCGGCTCAAAAACAAACTAGGAATTGGGTTGGTGTGGGCTATAATTGGTGGATATTAACCCAATGACTGCGAAAATGAGATCGAGAAAATTGTTAATGTAGATTACGCTGGTACAATGATAAAGGGCAAGAGATTAGAATTGGATTCAAGAGAATTGAAAGCTTAAAAATTAGTAGTGAGGAAAAGTAGAGGATGGGGCAAAAGGGGAGAGGAATGTAGATGTGTAGGAAACTTTCGTAAAATCTTGCACGTGTATCCGCAGAACGGACGGGTCCGAATATTATTTCGCCTCATAAAGATTCTGATGAGTGTCGGAGCGAGATTATTTAATGATGCGTGTATCTACTGCTCGTCGTCGGTGCACGCGGCTCGTTCGCGCAGGTATAAAGGTAAGTAGGATGAGACGGGAGGTGAGGGCAGGAATGCCAGTTCCTCAGGTATGTGAGTGCTGGGACCAGCAGTATAGCACACTTGCGCTCAGAATGGTGCGAGGGAGATGAGGGAAGGAAAAGATACTTTCGGACCTGTGTGGGTGACATGTCGGTGTCTACGTATGCGCCCAAGTCTTTTGATTTGATACTACGAGCAAATGACAGGGAATTGGTCAGGCCTCTATGTCCATCTCTTTTTAATCCGCATAATCTTGTCCTAGATGTGTTGTTTGCCTTGCCATTCGTTTTATCCGTTCGCTCGCCCGGCCCGCACGACCAAAATCCTGAAAGTCCTTGTTCAGGTAAATCGAAACAGGTACCCGCGTCCACCACCTATGCCATCGTCATTACCAATACTATCGCATCGCAGAAGGTCTTACCAAACATCGGCGTGGACAGAAAGAGAGAACGAGAGAAAGACACAACGTTGAACGAGGGGGCGTTTTTCGTTTCCATCCGTCTGCTTGCGAAGCTCGATCTTTAACGTGTGTGTTTACGGACTCGTAGATATACGCACCGCACGCTAAAAATACACGCGTCCACTGTACCTGCCCGCTTAGGAGGTTCTCACAAGCTGCGGCGGTCATTTCAACACTGCTCATTCTTATCGCCTTTTTTCTTCTTGACGAGAATTATAGAGACAGAGGAAAGGCTGGAATGAAGAACAAGAGTGGGTTTTTTCCGGGATATTTGATTTTGGTAAAGGAATGTCGTGCAAGAACAATGATGGTGTTCAATCGCAAACCGCAAAATCCAATAACATCCAGTAGGACTATACATCCTTATTCTGCATCGTTTACTTTATTGTGCATCGCATTTTGTAATGAATAGTGTTTACTGGCGTCTTTTGCCAAACAAATGAATGGCCCGCTCTGAAACGGATGTCATGACTTTTGCATTATTCGGTCGATTGCAGTATAATTGCGGCATTCATTGTCAGCATACGCTATGAATATTTATGAATTATAACGTCGACGCAATATTAAAGGTACTTTATCGTTCTTCCATTTCAATGCTGAAAAAGACTGATCAACGTTTACTGATATGTTTAAATTCACAACCGGTAATACGGTACATTCTGCAGTTCATCGATGTACTTTAGGGTTTCCAAAACTCACTTACACTTTACATGATAGATTTTTCCTTTTCTACTTTTCTCGTAGCCAGGACATGATATTTACTCTCTGATAACTGACGATTGAGGAATCTCTAGAATCTTAACAGAGACGAAGGATTCAAGACAATGGTGGACAATAGTGACACTTTGTGAGATCAATTCGACTAAATCCTGATACATGTCATAGCCGCTAGTAACAGGGACAAATTATTTTGTAACGCCGTGTAACAATCCGTAAATATCAACTTGCAATCCGTCGCTGACAATTGCAATCATTCCACTTAGTTCCATTTAGGTATATGGGTACGTGCATAGAATGTTTATCGCCTAATGTTCTTCCGTACAATACGGGCGTCTCTCATCGGTTATATTATGTAAAAGCGGAAAACCGATCCAATTTACGTTTTTACGTTAGAGTTTTTGAACGACATTGTATGATACATGTGACAAAAAACTTTAAGAGCTTAAGGCAGTAGTCTGGTTTAGAAATTTGACAAATACTGTACAGTATTTCTGATGCTTTCGACAAATCCGTTCATGCCTAACATAATGGACAAGTAATTTTAATATGTGAAGACGGGATGTAAAACACTACAACATTTTGATTGAATATTTGAGGAATAATTTAATACAATGAGAATGTAGTACAAATAGCTTTCTTACATATCAAATCCCAGAGGGTAGATTAAGTGGTGTGTATATTATACAACGATGACCAAGTTGCATCATTATAAACAATAACAGGTTAATTAATTATTCCAACACAGTATAAGAAACCACAGAGGTGTACAAAATGTGGAATGACTTTGTATGATCAATTGTTGTACGTGTCTCATCAGAATCTTTTATGAGCAGCAACGTTCAACATTGTACATGTTAATATTATACTATGTTAAAATAAGTTCTGCTATTCAAACAATACTTGTGTTAAGAATTTTGGAGGGTGTATAGCAGGAGAAAAAGCTAAGTTTGCACAAAATTGGTCGGGGTCTAGCCAAAAAGGTGGATAGCTCGTGAGCAATTTGGCGGCCAGTAACGAAGGGCCTGCGAAAACAAAGGATCGTCGCCGTTTCAGCCAATTGTTGCATTATTCATGCGTTTCTAGCAAGAAGCGGTCATAAGCCATGCCTTGCCTCGAGACCACACTTCCTTCGTTCTCTTTTAGTACTCGCTCTCTTTCTAACTTCAAAATTCATTTGGTCCCCCTTGGGTGCCTTAGACGCACCATTAATGCGCTGGTAATATGGCGCTGCTTAGCTACCTTGATTACAGGGAAAGTTTGAGGAAGACCTTCAGCAGCAAGAGGTTCCCATTCGTCAACAAATCAAAATATCTGAATTTGCGAGTTTGACGTATTCGCCTGTAATATTTATTCAAACGGAGTATCCATCATAAGCAGTTTAAAAACGCTATCCCATCTGTAGCATCGCGAAATTAAATCATAATTTCTGAGATCGATTAAATAAATTAGTAACTTTCATTTGTTTTTTCTCTACCCCTAATGTCGCTGGTTATGGTTTCACGAATGGGGAAGCCTTTGGCGGTCAATTTGATAAATATGGAGCAGTTCTCGTCTTTCCCTTCGCATTCCCAACTCTATGCCACCCCGTTCTCAGAAGCTGCAACTCCCAGATTATTACAAAATAGTATGCAGCAAAAATGTAATACGCGTAACATATCGATAAAATCTAAGTTTGGCAAAATTTATTTTCCACTTTTATAAAGGCAATGATAGATCTTAAGATACTTATAAAACCTACTAGCTGCCGACACACTAAACAAATAAATACTTTACAGATTTGTACTATTTCCATAGCATTAGCACTAAACTACATCAGCATGTTAGCCAAGTTGTCGATTTATAATGAATCATGAAAACATGTTTTCAGAGGCATTTTGAAATAGAAGTGCAGCAATGTCAGTTGGGTTTTTATTTTGATCACCTCATATTAGCTAGATTTGAAAATCTCTGTACTGTTGCTTTCATAAGTTTAATCTTTCCAGTTCATGTCGTTATACCATGTAAGCAGTGAAACATTCTTTACTCTTCTATTGTATTAATAAAATCTAATGCTTCAATTATACAGAATGTATTACACGATACTTTTTCACCCAATTTCCCCTGTTAAACTGACAGGATCGTATTTGAGCAATTATATTCTAGATAACAATATATTTTAAGAACACCTAGTTTGCAAATGTAAGTTCGAAACGTGAGTAACTTAGCAGTGAATCGCGATCGAACAGGCGAATTGGTTGGGTATTGGTGTAGGTCGGGCCGACATGGAGGCAGCAATCAGATGCTCTCCCTCCGCAACTTTAGCTCGTTCAGATGGGAGATTACGTTCGCGGCTAATTCCCGATCAGACGACCTATCAAGTCCACCGAGTAAACCGGTAACTGAGACGCCTTCTCTTCGCAATGGAATTCAGCCAAATATAGAAGAATATGTGAATTTGTCTCTGTCGCAATCACAGTATTGAATATGGTTTATTGTCCCTGGTTTCCTCCCGCTCTCTTCCTATATTTCGTGATCAGTTTTGTCCTTCCTGGTCTGCAAACTCTATCTTCTTCTGACAACGCATCCGTTTGTTGGGTACCGTAGCATCTTTTTGTTATCCGTCTATACTGGTTTGCTTCGTTGATATGTGAAAAAGTTATCTCAACCTACTCTTGTACAACCTTCTCACGTTTTTGTCGAGATTAATATGTATTACCACAAAATAAAGCAGAAACACTACAAGGATGCGTCTCATTGTCAGTCGTACGCAGGTTTGCATGCTTGCAAATCGCGATGAGAATACGTTGACAACCGCGGATGCGTCGACGATGTGCTCACAAGCCAGTGATTTAAGTAATCAACGCTTTTGTGCACATTTTAAGTAACAAACATTGCGTTGAAATACTTCGACATTATTCACATTTATGCATTTCTAACAATAACGTATAATATAATCGTTTTTATTTAATAAATATCAGCATTTACCTTTTATGATGTAATGAAGTAATTATATCTCTTTAACGTTAAGTTTCTCTAGAAATCTATTTGTTAATAGAACGTTACGTTCCAACGCCTAACCTATGAGCAACCCATTATGGAATTGCTCTCACGTTGTCCATTTTGTTAATTCGTTCGTGCTCCGGAATAACAAATAGGGAGCAACGAATCGACGCGTCTTACAATTAAACCCTGTGATGGAGACATTTGATGATTAAAGGGGATACTGCTAAAAACTATAAATAATACTCACGATGTTGCACGATTAATGTAAGACCCGTAGACGCTGAATACCTTCAATTCTATATCACTTGTCGCACAAAAGTGAAAGAGCGAAGCAAAAACTGCGCGAGTAAGACTGTGAAGAACGTGGTGTGGAGTAGATGTAGGTAGATTAATAGAAAGAGAGTGAAACAGCAGAAGAAGGGAGAAAGAGAGTCAGGTAGAAAATTGTAGTAAGTAGACGTGGAAACGAGGTAATGGAAGCATAGAGAAGGCGCTTCATGCTCCCGGCTAATAAAGAATTTATAGTCCTTGTTACCGGTACAGTTTTCAACGAATTAACGCTGATTACCAACCCAACGTTCCACGGTAAAAACCTAGAAAACGAGATAGCCCGATACCCGCTGAAACCGATTAAACGAATTCATGAATAACTTAACCGTTCCTCTACACACCTGTTCCCTCACCTCCTTCGTTCAGTACCCCAGAACTTCTCAACTGCTTGTCTCGCTCAGACTCATAACGTACGCTTATGAGCGCAACTGAAATTCTGATGTCTCTCATAGGAGCCGTCGCGCCGTAATGATTCTCCTCGTCTCAGATTCGATGGAGCGAAAGAGAAGGGAGAATAGAAACGGAGCGGCGGACTAACCCGATGGCTGGAGCGCGGAGGGTTGGGAGGGGGGTTTTCGGCAACGGAAGCCTGGCAGCGTAGAAGGGGACAGAAGGTATGTCCATAATCCACAGGTATAATACGTACACGCGTTAAGCAAAAATCATAAAACCACGAAATCGCGGCCCAGGCGTTGTCTAGTGCGAAATCGTTGTGTGGGTCATTTCGATGAGCCTCGGTCAAAATACGTACATATTTATCTGACGGGAAATGTGCGTTTCCACAGCACAACTCGCCTGCTTGTTCCCATAGGTCCAGAGAGCATTTGAACGCTCTAAGCATCATCATTTTTCATTCGCTTGCTCCGTCAATACCGACACAATTACAGTCCGCCGTAAGAAATTCGGCGAGGTCGATCGGCCAACAGAAACTGGTTCTGCTCGAAAATATAAGAGATTTGGCCGATATATGTCTCTCTTCTTTGCGCTGACGGGGTCACTTTTCTGCACTCTATTCCCAATGCTCGTAGTTGATGCGAATTAATTGTCGAGCACGCGGTACAAGTTTGTCAGACTTCGTGTGCAACGCACAAGTTACGGCCGGTATTCGATGAACGAAAGACGATTCGCCTTACACGGCGATTCGTCGAGCTGGTCATTAATGAAGATAAAAATCTAATTAGTTGGCCATAAACGAACGACAGGAATTTTTAGAAACGTCTCGAGTCGACATGTAGCCCAGCGCAAATTCATGAGCTTCCACCTCTTTGTGTTGTACGGGTAAAGAGAATCTTTTCGATGCTGACGTCACACGGGTGAGAATGCGGTCAATCCGGATGGTTCATCGCGATACTCCTAGAAGTACCGGGAGTAGAAAATACGATTGATATATTGTAAGTGCGCACTATCTTCGCTACCAGTTACCGAATTCAAGGTGAGATTTCTCTTTTAACGCGATCATGTTTATCCTTCGTGCACCTAGCGTGCATGTCCATACTTGCACGCACTAACCACAAACTCAACAAACATAAATTTATTTTCATCTATGCGTCAAGTGGACATATGTGTGCGCATAAACGTTTAATACTACCGATTCTGCTAATCGGAGAACACAGAATACTTGCAGTTACGGTCCGTGTCTTTTTGAAGTCATTAATAGAGAAAATAAAGAAGTGTCAATACCCTTTTCCATGTTTTCTGTCAGAATGTCAGGCATCGAAGTCCAAGCACTCGATTAGAAAGGCTTTCTTTCTCGTGACCGACCATTATACTTAAATGGGGTAGGAGCCAGTATTGCTCTCACGACTTTGTTTAACTGCGTCCGAATTACCTTAAGCCTCTTGCGTGTCCTAATAGAAATGGTCATGATCGATGGTGATGTCGCCATTAAAAGACAGAGACGGGCGAATGTTGGCGGGAAAATATTTAAACAATACTAAAAAGAATTAATTCCAGTATGGGTATTAAACGACGGAAATGGAGACGTTGATAATCCTGCATTAGCACGTTATCTATGGAACATGCGGCGTTTCATAGATTTACGTTCTATTAAAAAATATTTCACAACGCGTGAACTCTCACAAAACGAGATATCTACGTATACTGATGAATCATTTATTTGCAGTTACATCTCTTTAAGCTAAGATCAATTTAAGACTTCCACATTGACCAAATGTAATCGGTTATGGAATGTCAAATATAATAGACTTTAAATGTTATAAAAATAACAATATTTTGTACTTTTACCATTATATTATATTAAAATATATGTGACGATAGTTTCGATGGTAACGTATTGGAGGACGAAGAAGTAAACGAAAGTTGCCGTTTGATCTCATTTTACACAAGTCTATTATAGAAGTACTGCTGATGTCTCAAACACAACATTTATAGCTAGAAATTACTGTAGCGAGATTTTAGCACTGTGTGAAAGTGTGACTGACCCGCAGATTCTGCCTTCTCGGACTGAGGCACCAATATGTCGGTTGATCGGTATGTCGTAGTCATCGTCTGACGGTTTCGCGGTCATGCGACAGGTTTGGGACTGAAAACTCGTCCAGACTTCTCCATGAAACGCGCGGAAAGGCGGACTTTTGATGACGTAATTTGTGAGAGACTCCAAGCGAGCTGAAAACAAGGCGCGCCAACGTCCTCATTAACAGGGAGTAATTTTATCGAGCGTCGCGTCTGTTAAGAGTCTGCATCGGAAAAAGATTATTAGCATGACTGAAGGAATAGAGTGCACAAACGTGTTTGAACCATTTTTTTTAAATCATTGTTTTACATTGTCGCAAGATTAGTCACATTGGACGCGTCCTACTGCACATTGTATATGCAAGTGATAGTACGTTGCTACGATTAACGGTAGGTATGGAACGTGCCTTTAATCAAACGGGCTTCCCAGATTAGACAGAACATATAACGTGTTGTACAATCGTTCGGGTATATCAGAAAGAACTTTCCATTAATGTAGACAGAAAGATATAGTAGATATTTTTGCGATAATACGACGTCTCAGATCGTTTCCCATGAACAGAATAATCTTATGTGCCGTTTCTTGTAGTAATAACATTGGTGTAAGTAGTTAGAATGAGTATTAGTAATTCCATTATAAGAGATCATTAATATGAGTATATTAAATGAACATTTTGGTATGAGCTTCATTTGTGAGAGAGAAGGAACACTGGCATAATATCAGCAAATGGTGTCTAAGCTGCTAAGCACATTGTTAAAGTACTCTTTTAGGTGCAATTCAATTACAGTTCACTACACTCGGCAACGTCCGTTCGTACATGAATGTTTCGAATCAATAGGACCGCTTACAAGAAGCAAAATCACATGTCAGCCGGAAGGAAGATACTGCGGCGTTTTGATTAATAGGGTTATGTTCTCTTTCTGGAACATCAACAACATTGCAGCTGCGGCAGGCTTTCGCTGGTGAGGCTGAGCAGCTGAAGAAGTGGTACCGAGACGTGGGTCGACGGGTTACTTGGAGACAATATGACGTGGAAGGAATGACCAGCGCATTACCCGCTCTAGTATCTCGCGCTATTGGCTTGGAGGAAAAAATCTTCATCGCTTTATTTCATGTTCCGTCTGACGAACAATAATTTTGACCCCCACCCCTTCGGACATAGGAAAGAGGCTCACTCTCAGGGACTGTGTTGTGCGGTGCTGTGCTTTTCAGAAAGGGCAAAGCCGGATAAGATAGTGAAATGTGCCCCCAAATCGATCGAAATTCTGAATGGGCCATTCGATAGCTTATGAAAAAAGAAACATTTTTGTGAATTTTCAACTTTGTATCTCGACCGTGGGGGGCGGGGGGGTATAAAATGTACTGTCCGCTTTTCCCACCATATTCTCGGAATCTAGTGCATAAAAAAAACGAAAAAAATCAGTGCTATATCTAGCAATGGCGCGCATATTCGAGATTTTTTTTCAGATTTTTACATAAAAAATCCAATTGGTAAAAAAATAAAAACCGAAAAGTCAATCAGAAAAACATCGACTTGATACCGAAGGAGGTCCGGATCAGTGATGCCGCTTTTTTCTGTAATGTAATATTACAATCAACATCTATCTGATTTTTTTTATAATTTTTGCTCACCATCAACAGCGACGGAAAAATGAAAAACCCGTTTTTTCGTCAGTTTTTGGGTGTCAGAACAACGTATGAGGTAAACTTTGGTTCAACTTTTGTCACATAACTATGTTATGTAATGTTTAATATTATTAATTACATTGCACAGTCGTAATAATGCAAGAAAACTAAATAAATGGAAGAAATCGATGTCACAATGTACGCCTTATGTTCTGAAAAATTGAAGATCAATCAAAGATCGTTGGTAGCGAAACGCGTAAGGTGAGAGTCTGTTTTGCCGGAGCAATCTTTTTGCCTGGGTTCGAATCCTGTTAGGTGCCTTTTTTTCCATCGTTTTTGTGTCCTTTCTCTATGCAACAATAGTTAATATTTACTGTCAGATGACTTTCTCTGTGCAACACATTTTTGTTACTGCCAAAATATATGACTAAAATAACGGTAACATGGAAGGCGCTTTGAAGGCATGTGCATATTTATTACAACATTAAAATGTTGACAAAAGTATTGTGAAATCATCTGACAGTAAATATTAACTATTGTTGCACAGAGAAAAGCACAGAAACGATGGAAAGAAAAGGCACCTAACAGGATTCGAACACAGACAAAAGATTACTTCGACAAAACAGACTGTCACCTTACGCGTGTCGCTACCAACGATCTTTGGTTGAACTTCAATTTTTCAGAACATAAGGCATACAATGTGACATCAATTTCTTCCATTTATTTAGTTTTCTTGCATTATTACGACTGTGGAATGTAATCAATAACATTAAAGATTACAAAAAATAGTTATGTGACAAAAATTGAACCAAAGTTTACCTCATACGTTGTTCTGACACCCAAAAACTGACGAAAAAACGGGTTTTTCATTTTTCCGTCGCTGTTGATGGTGAGCAAAAATTATAAAAAAAATCAGATAGATGTTGATTGTAATATTACATTACAGAAAAAAGCGGCATCACTGATCCGGACCTCCTTCGGTATCAAATCGATGTTTTTCTGATTGACTTTTCGGTTTTTATTTTTTCACCAATTGGATTTTTTATGTAAAAATCTGAAAAAAAATCTCGAATATGCGCGCCATTGCTAGATATAGCACTGATTTTTTTCGTTTTTTTTTATGCACTAGATTCCGAGAATATGGTGGGAAAAGCGGACAGTACATTTTATACCCCCCCGCCCCCCACGGTCGAGATACAAAGTTGAAAATTCACAAAAATGTTTCTTTTTTCATAAGCTATCGAATGGCCCATTCAGAATTTCGATCGATTTGGGGGCACATTTTACTATCATACCCGGCTATGCCCTTTCTCCACGATCGCTCGGCCCAGTAATGCCGTTTATCGTGAGGATAATTAAACGCGGAATTGGATTTGAAATCCAAGTAAAGTCGCGACCAAGCGATATAAATAAATTCTAGAAAATCTATGCACGGGGAGGCGGGTGGGGGGGGGGGATAGTTCAGGGTACAAAGTAACAAAATAAAATTGTTTCAAAAATTAACCTGGCAACGTATACACATAGAGGTTTCGAAGATTTCCGGTCGTAAATACGTTTTGGAACGCGATGGTATTCAGCATGGTCGTCGGTGATTCTTAAAATGGGAACGAATCGTAAGAACAAAGATCCTGCAGTTGGCTTCTCGTACCTGACGCCGGCATGTATAGAGACTGAGACTGTCTGCGCTCCTGTACAATTCACATCTTATAGGCCGGCAACTACTTTCGTAGCTTGGCCACAATAATGCCGCCTTCTCGCTTACCTACATAAATTTACGGCGTTCCAATGTATATACCTACCTATGGACCAGAAGGGAATTTCATCTTCTCGCTATGGTCGATGCCCATTCCCGTCCTTCGTCGTCGTTCTTTCTTTCTCCGACAACCCTGTCCTCTGCTTCTCTCTCGCTTCCACTCGTATCCCGTGCTCGTCTTTGTTTCTAGTGAGATTGCCGTACCCCGATGTATACCTGGTTTGGGTCAAAAGTTGCCGAGATGAAATTATTGGGGGATATATGATTTTTCTTCGACCGCCTACAGCTGTCGCATTTTTGACGGCGCCAACGGTTATTGTGTAGTTGTGATTCTTTCTTTCTTTTGGAAGAAAATATGATTATACCATTAACTTTGTACTGTTAATGATTTGTCCCATCGACAGATAGTGGAAACTCTGTGATGATATAAAGAGCATAAAAACACAATATTGAGAAGAGGACACACGAAGGAATTATCAAGTCCTACTATGGGCATAAGTGCATATTTTGTTATAAATGGGACCCTATAAGCTGCAGTGATGTAGAACGATCTGTACACAACATCCCTTCCGCTATTCTCTCTGTCGTACCGCAGAAAAATGACTAGACAGGTGAACCGAGCAAAACAATAGTGCAGCTATAGAGAAATAGTAAAGGGCGGATAGGTGATGGCTAGACCGGTAATTTGGTCGTCCATCAGATGGCGCCTGCGTGACCGATCAGCATTATGAAATAGTAAAGCCGAGTTTGAAATTCAAATTCAAATGCGCGGTGCCATACACATACGCACGACGTAGCTCGCGGCTGCTTTTCTACTAAACCGTTTTGATTATACTCATTACCTCCCTTCGCCCTCTTAGTATACCTAGACGCTAATCCGCTGCTCTTTCCGCTCGAGAGCGGTCGAAGCAGACGGATCACCGTCTTCTGTTGTTCCCGGAAATACTGCCCCTTGAATTCCCGTTCGACGCACGGCTTACAGCCAGTATTTACATATGTATTCTTGCAATACCCTGCGCCACACATTTCCAGCAGCACAAAACGGCCAGTTGAATATTTTCTAAATTTGGAATATCTATCTACTATATAGTGACACGTGGTGTCAATAACGGTATACGATTTTAGGATGGGCAGCAGGAGTAAGGAAGGAAGTCGACTTTTTCGTGCTCCTTTGACTTTTGCATAACGTCAAACTGGGTGAGAACTTGCCAAAGGCACTGATTAACTTTTAGCGCTCCGACCGCATGTGGCGCGCAGATTTTTATACCGATGTATCTCGATTGATATTAGCTTGGCATTCTTTATTGATGCATAACATAAACTTAAATATAATATCCCCGTCACTTAATCACTAAATAATCCAGAAAACTATTTAGACATTTTTTGTCACTCTATATATCGATCGTCGACTGATTATAATGTATACACCACTGTACCTTTGTTCTGTCTATGTTTTCACAGATCGGAAAACAATGTTGATTATTAAGTAGTTGCAAATAATTTCTCAAATAACCAGAAGTGTGGAGTCAAATTTCACTCATTGATATTCACCCACGTTACTTCTTTCATGTAAAGCTTTAGGTACGTCGATACTTTTATCACAGACACAATTTAGTCCCGTATCGTGTTGCGCACGGTAACGCATCATCAAACGACACATGGTGGGATCTGATTTGAAGCTTCCTCTGTTGTTCGCTTATGTAGAAAGTCAAAACAACTTTAATCCCGCATTTGTTATTCGTATAAGATTTGCACGTTAATATTAATTCTTGCTGAATTTGTCTTCAAAAAACATAATTTGTTTACCATTTTTCGATAAAACATTGAACTCGGGTGCACAGTGTTAACTTATTTTTCTAGGTTTCCCATCATATACGAGATGCAGTTATCAAAGATGTGACGGGTTATGTCGGTCGCTTGGAAACATAGGATTCACCCGTTAAAGAAAATGATCGGGACGTGTTGCCATTTGTACGACTAATGTGTTATTTGACGCGGAGTATGCGATGTAGCGAGGATTTTCCGCGTTGCGCGTAAATGCCATAAAAAGAACGCCATCTAGTACTACGCTATCATGTATTCCACTGAATCACGCAGTATGATATGATGAATTCGCACGAAAGATGTATGCAATGCGTATTTTTTTCTTTCAAAACTACTGTAATAGGTACGTCTCGAATGTTATGAGGATTCTTTCATTGATCCCTGCATATGTTTAAAGTATATACACGACATTTGAATTTGAGTATCAAAAAATCGACTGTCAAGACATTTTGATGGACGAACATCGCGACACGAAGCTGGATAGTAACATGAAATCGTTTCCCTTATTTTGTAAACAAAGTAAAGAATTCAATGTAGTTCAAAAAGTGGAGCCCGTACGATAATAATATCAGAACCTTAATTGAATTTTAAACTGTTCCGTGGAAAATATGTGCCGGTCTTAAACCGTAAACTCTTGAATACTAGCGCAGGTAAATAAATCACATATAGACTCATGAGAAGCTGCGGTCGTTTGCAATACGAGTGATTTCCAGCGATGTTGGCGTAAATCTAAGTATAGCGACAGCCGTCCGGAAGTGGCAGCCAATCTTAAATGATCGTGTCAACAAAGAACGCATTGCCGGCCGATCGATCGTTCGAGTTAGAACGCACTGTCCAACCGCACACAAACGCAGCATACACAGATAAGGAATCCGGATGTTGGTACAGGCACATTCGCAAAGCAATGTTCTACGTTGCCCACTTTTGCACGATAATAAGTGGCCGTATATGCATATACCTATGTACGTAACTCGAGCAACGCTCTCGGTGTGGAGACACCCTCTGGATGACATTGTATCGTCTTGCGACATGCGCGGCAATTACCCGCTTGCCGTCTCATTTGCGATTGTAATTAAGATCGGCCGGCACGCGGACTCGAACTCATTCGAGCGTGCACTGATCGGGCCTGTGATTATTATACCTATCGCGCGCGCGAGATTTCATTGCGGCGCTAATGCGACTAACTGCCTCGCACGATTTCTCGCGAAGCCAGTTTTGCCGACGTGTCTCTCTCCCAATCAGCTCTGTTACCTTCTTTTCTTTCTCCTTTCTTCGCCTTTGGGTTTTCTCTGCTTTCCTTACGTTTGCGCTATCTTGCTCTATTTACTGTACTCGGTATACTTCACTTAAGATCCAATTGCAATAACGTATGCCGAACTTTATGACCCTGTAATGAGCGTGTCAGTTTTGTTCACCAAATTCAAAATTGGCTCTGTGTGTACGGGCACCCGCTTATGGAGGCTAAATGAATTAAACGAAGACCAATACTGGTATCTTAGATAAAAGTGCTCCATCTTAATTAGGTTGTAAAGGAAAGCAGTGCATGGAAAATTAACCAGATTTACTCAACCCATTTTGTTCTTTGGCCACATACATTGATATGTATAGTGGTTCCGTATTCGGATTGTTTCATATCTTTTCTTAACACATAGGTCGTGTGGCGGAGGGGTGGGGGGCGGGCCAAAACGTAGGGTCTAGGAGACATTTCAGTGAACATCTGTTGATATACATATATCTAATGAAAAGAATTATCGTTTTATTACCTGACATAAGATGATCTGAAAAGAGTTGTTTTGTTTAAACGTACTAACATATATACATACGTTCGATTTATGACGTCGTGTATGTTACAATCGACTTATTAAATTTTTCACGAAAATCCCTCATTGAATCTTTGTTACCTATTATTAGTTGGGAGGCATACACAATTATACAGTATTAATTAAACAATAAATTAAAAGCAATAGTTTACTTACAACATTTGCGACTGTGTCAACTGCATTATTCCAATTGGCGATCTAGCTTATATAGTATTATCTAGTACGTATGTGAAATGCGATAGCTTTACCTATGTACAATGGTGTAATTTTAGCGGAGTTTTGAAGCAAATTACTTTTAAATTATTAATCTTCTAAATGTTTGGCATGCCCCTTTGGTATACCGACACGATATCGATTTTGATAAGTAAGAAAATGTACCATAGTCAGATAACAAAAATATGTCAATATCAAACAGTGTAGAAATATGCATGAACTGTTATTGACCACCATAACAATATGATATTCGCCAATTACTCAAGATATTGTACCAAGTCCTGTTTTATACCATAAAACCGGATATACCATAAAAAGGGATATAAAAGAAATATTGCATACAGGATTATCATTCATATTCGAAAACACAATTTTTCATATTGGAACATTCCGAAATTGTTAAGATGTTAACAAATGAACAAATCATTTCTTGTTTCCGTAAGTGTACATGCGAAGCATATGATATGTTTAATGAAGCCGGTTTATTTTTTGTCCTTATTCGTCATCAGAATTGGCCCAGTAAGTATATCCTTGTATAAAAAACTCATTGCCAAGCAAATATTTCCTCCCCCTCCTCCCAAAAAGAAAAATAAACTATCCGAATGAGTGACATCTGTTCATCTCTACGAATGTAGAGGCTCGGTCAGTTTTGCCTAGGCTCCTTTGCACGGGATTTTATAGTAATTTCAGTAAGCATCTGTACTAAATTTCTGATTTCTCCTCCATTTGCTTTGTCCTTATCAATCACGGCGTTCCCTTTATTTTAATGTCATTGTAATCTGGTGATGAATATTTAAATACCCCAATGTATAATACTTCGTTTGGTAGGCTCTTTGGAAAGTGCTCTGATTCAGGCGGTAACATCATAGTTTTAGTATATTACTTTTAGCCGGGTCAAAATAGACGTAAAAATAGTGGTAGGTTTACAATAATTCGCATAGAGCTGAAAGTTGGTACAGATCTTGGGGATATTATTTCAAATAAAATACTAAAAGTCCCCACCGATCCCACATCTGCAAAAAAAGTTATTCAAGGTCAAAGGTAATAAAAAATGGTTTTTCCTATTTTTCCGGTAACCGGTAAGTTTTATCATAAAAATAGATCTGACATAAGTTGTAGATGATGAAATTATCTACAAAAATTGTCTTTATACTTTTTTTTCTAAGAATCACTATTCCTGAGATATTGCGACTCTAAATCACCGAAAACAATAATATGTACGCTGAACCGCCTATACACACCATCGGATGTTTCATATGAGTAAAAATATTGGTTTGTGTAACTTATTATATACAAATTATACGATTGTGAGAATATACACATAAAAGAAACTCACAAGGAAACACGCCACCTGTGGGCCACCGATTTTGTTCAAATTTTGCACATAGCTTCTGTACACGAAAATTTTCGACACGTGTTTTGCCAAACGTGACACTACTCCCCCATTTCTGAAAAAATCGAGGTCAAACATCAAAATTATCCGATCGAGCTGAAACTTTATGGGCGTGTTTGAAATTCAGTTTTGAGGGGCTTTTATGCTTATCCAAAATGTCAAAATCATATCTTATTTTTACATGCAATACCTGGCTGCGATACTACAGCATCATTTTTCAGAAGGGGTAAAACAACAGTATTTAAATTATTTGAAAAATATGATTTAATTAATTGTGCCAAAGTATTTCAAAAGATCGACTCTTCTCCACAAGACATCATCACAAACGGGATTCGTTTTCTTCTCGCTCTATATGGAGCTCCGAAAAAAATGGATTGTTTAGACAAGTATAGATATTTCAGTTTTGTAAAGAATACACGGAACAGTAAAAGAGTGCAATTATCTTGTCTTCCTCCAACATCTGCTTCTGAAGTCAACACTTGTGCCGAGTATACTATCAAGTTCAAGTATGGCTAGGCAATCAACTGGACCCAGTAGACTGGGGTTGGAAATTAGTAGATAATACTTTGGAGCCAATTCAAACTTTATTCCCACCTGCTCCGGAAAGACTTTTCAACACCATCTTTTGCAATTACAAAAAGGGTTTTAATGCAAAATGTAGCTGTAAAAAAAGTCGGGTTATTTTGTTCACCAGTATATACTAATTGCCAAGGCCAGTCTTGCTCCAATGTTGAATCAACTTCAACAAATAAAGATTTTTATGGTATTAATGAAGAAACAATAGATGTATCTTTTTCGCATATCCAGCTAGAAGAAAAAGAAGAGGAAGAAAGTGAAGAAGATATAACTGTTGAAGTGGCATTTGAAAATTATCAGTCAGAATAACATTTTCCCGAAACCAACAATAATTCGTGCGGTTCAAACCATTTTCAACAGTATCATTTTTTACTTAATAGAATATTTTGTTATGAAACAGTCATAGTAGATCGTGGGCTATGCCTATCGGGGACACCACGGTAAAAAAAAATGCGCCAAGTTCACTACTTCACAGGTGGTACGGAAATGTGTGCATATTATGTCGAATACGAATTCTTCAACTTTTAGAATCGCAATATCTCAGGAATAGTGATTCTTAGAAAAAAAAGTATAAGAACAATTTTTGTAGATAATTTCACGGTCTACAACTTTTGTCTCATCTATTTTTATGATAAAACTTACCGTTTACCGGAAAAATATGAAAAACCATTTTTTTGACCTTTGACCTTGAATAACTTTTTTTGCAGATTTGGGATCGTTGGGGACTTTTAGTATTTTATTTGCAATAATATCCCCAAGGTCTGTACCAACTTTCAGTTCTATGCGAATTATTGTAAATTGAAATGTCTATTTTGACCGGACTATTTTTAAGAGATTAAAAGAAGTTAAAAAATGAACTTAAAAGAGATTAAAGAAGTTTCATTTTAAGTTTAATTAATAGTTAAGCGGATTATCACTTCACTTTTTCCGATAAGTGTACTATTATTTTTTCGAGTCTTCTGTTAGTAAAGTTAATGTAACATTATATTTGCTTCTTTATTTGATTACATGCTGTGGAATTTTTTTAATGCTTAAATACTCTTTAGATAATGCAACTGTCTTCAAGTCCAGCGATATGTACTATCGAATTACATTACAATATAACACAATTTATTAATGCAATAGTCCAGGAACTTGCCTGAAATTGTATGTCTCTGTTATTCTGTAGAATAAGTATCAACATTAAATGACACTTACAGGGCAATCTAAATACGCGAAATTGGTTGTCAGAGGATAAATTCGGTGATTCTTATTAATATAATTTTAATTGCTAGCGACTGTAAAGCGAATCTCGTATAAGATGCAAATTTTTCTACCTATAAAAAATCAGGTTGTTAAGAGTATCGCAATTCTGCCTTCTTTCACTATTTTAATTGATTTTCTTTTCCTGTCTGCAGATGTAATCCCTTGACGTGTATTTATAAACCAGGAAGTGTTGCTTCTTTAAAGTTTTCACAAAATGACAGGTTATTTAACCACCATCAGAATGTTTTTGTAATTTGTTATAAATTCAGAGCTCTTTGTAAAATTAACCTCCGAGCATACTTGTTGAATTAATAATGCTAATTCTCTACAGCAAAGAATAACCATCATACATATATCAATGAGGTCTCTTTTCCGCGCGATAAAATCTATGGGCTGTTAAGAACGCTAAGCCTATTTTCTTGCAAATCTTGACAATGTATTTCCATTTGCGGGCTAAACATGACCAGCCGTATTTTGAGCTTACATGCGGAATCACAGGCATATTTTCTTCTGTAGCTGTACCTAATTCTTACTAAGGTATCATCACGCATATGTGTACATCGATAACTAAGCAAAACAAAATAATTTAAATGGGACACGGTGTATATGTCGATACTCGTGATATAATAAAATTTGCGTTTCAGTTGCAATTAAAGTTGTAACCATTACGAAAGCATTATGAAATCCCTCAGTGTTTTTATAATTCAAAGTGTACGCTCGTCACATTTTGTTTCTGAATACTTAAACTGATTCAAATCATGCTGTCTTCTTGGGCCTTTCCATTACTTACAATTAGCTTACAATTACTCCATACTGTAGCAACCGTTGATAATAGCCAAAAAAAACATTGGGTACAATGCGCAATTAAATATCAACTGCAAAATTCAGTTTATGCGGCTCTCGGACACATGCATCCCCGAAGACATATTATGGGGGAGTGAGTACAGAGAGAAACAAAATAATCGGATACAGAAAATATGGGTTCTATGTTTAGACATCTCGTTGCGCGTCTTATCAGGGTCGCTTTTCTTTTTTACCTGCATGAAATCCATGTATATGCATACTTACATGCATACATAGGCTACGCTTTGTCATTGGGTTTCGATCACGTGAAAAGGTACAATGGGCGCGCACGTTTGCTCTAATCGGGTATCGTCCAATTATGGTATATCTAAAACACAACTATGATAATAAACGAAGTCGTTTGTAACGAAAAGTAAAAATGAGGCACATCCAGTCAGTGGAAGCAAGCAAAGGCTTGACCGAAAACATGCGGCGGGTGGGGGGTGGGGTAGACAGTGACGCTAAAAGCGGGAATTGCAGACGTGTCGCCACCACGGTAACCACATGTTGCAATCATCGAAAACTCGCTGTCAGGCTACGTTGTTCTGCCGATTGAGAGTCGTGGATAACGCGAACGAGACAAATCTTGCGTGAACGTGCCTACTGATGTCGTGTGCGTGTGGCTCGGAAAGTTCAAGCATATGTACGAAGTTGACTACACGATACGTGCATATTGACGCACAAGGTGGCGATGACAGACAATTACGTCACGACACATCATATATACATCTGCAACTGAAGCGACACGATGTTGATAAACGATGTCGGTTCATCCATTCGAGACAGGAATTTTGACCGTATTGCGTTATCTCTATGAATTTGCCAAAATTATTTAAACGACTCAATGAAGAAACTACCATTCTTCGCTGATTACTTTTCAATAATGAGTACAATTGACAATCAGTGCTCGACTCGTCCTCTATTAATACGTTATTGGTTTGTCACGTAGTATACACTCATCGTACTTCTCATGTATCTATGCACGTACACACGTTTACGTACATACAGAGATAATTTACGGGTCGTGCGTACTCATAGTACTTGTTCATTACCTAACGATTATCACAATGAGACAGACGTGCTTGGTGACGTAGGCGAACAACATGTTCAGGAGGAGTTACGTTACCAACGAGTGCTGCGCAATGACGACAGAATTATGTGTCTAATAAAGCGTGAGTGAAAAGAATTTCAGGCGGTATAGGTAACCTAAACATTATTATCCTTGACTAAATCTTCTAACATCGTTTATTCTGTGCCAATAAATAAGTTGATGACTAATGTTAACGGTGGCAATATAATTAACTAATATAGCATTATATGCATTAGTATGTTTTGAGTTTATAAGCACGAGTATCTTTTGGTATTGAGCTTGAATTTGAAATCAGTAAAAGAGTTATTTTACCATTTACAGAACACTTTTTTTTTACGCTTCTTCGTTGAAAAAGTGTATTCTGCAATTGGATAGAATCATTAATGACATAACAGAAAATCTTATTACTCAGATAGTCAGGCCGAGACCTATTGATTTTCAATAAACAGCTAGCTTACATATACATTGGTAAGTAATGCACCTACGAATAATTACTTTACTATGCGTATGTACGGTTTCAAAGTATTGGGAAGGTCAAACGTACTACTTATAATTAGAAGTGCTGTTTGAAATGTTGATAAAAAATACGATACGGATTACTTTACGTAGATGTAGATTGGATGCTTATATGCAAAATATTTCAGTCAATAAGAAAGAATCAAAGTGATCGAACAAACAATTATACCTGTAATTTAACGACGTTTCTGACAACAAAGTTGTAGATATGTTATATGAGGAACGCTTAGTCTTTCAGCACACTCAGTGTAATAATAATCGCTTTCAACTTTTTCACTGTGCACGTGTCTCCCACCTGTCTCTTAAAGGTACTTGCATTGCTAACGGACACATGAAGTGTTCATCAGTTTATGCGTTAGATAGACATCAAGATTTTACTTTGGTCCTCTACCATTATTTTTGACCATCGAATGTATGACCGTTAAGGTACGTCATAATGTAATTGCTATCATAACAATTGAATCGATGGGTGAGAGGAAAGAAATACGATCGGATTACTACTGATTGAGACCAAACGTGAGGTACGCTGATGCAGCTAAGCGTGGAATGCAGTAACTGCGGCTGGAAATCTACTTACAGCTTGGGTTGAGTTAGCACAATTGGGTGGGGTGACGCAGGTTTTGACTTTGCATTGTGTTGCGTGCAGCATCCTTCTTCGGTGTGTTTAACTTGCTGGATAGTAAACGACGGAAAGAGAAAAGGGAGCGAGAGAGAAGGAGCTTAGAAGCAGAGGAAGAATGTGGGAGAAGGATAAGGAATATACGTCTGGAAGAAAATGAAACAGATGTATTCCCAAACCAAGAAAAGGGAAGAGGACAGAGGGAGGGCCAGTAAAAGTGACGAGGGTATGATGTTCGCTTTAATATCCACCAGCAGGTATATATTCTCACTTGTTTCGCTGCCACCTCTCTTTCCTTTTCTCACACCGTCTCCTTTCTCCAATACATCCGTCTCATCTTCTACCTCTCCCTTCATGATACGTTCTTTCTTTTCTCTCCATACCATAGAGTTTTTCATCCATCCCGGTTGGCGTTCATCCCTGACTCTAATTCTTTACTCTGTCTTATCTTCTTTCTTCTTTTACACATCATTCGTCTCTCCTCTTACGTTTTTTGGTATTCACTTGCTAATTGTTTAAAGAATATTGATGATTAGAACTATTCTAAATTCTGAAAATTGAACAACAAGACCGATTTATAAATGTATACCAAGAGGAACGTAAGTTTCTTCAGATTTTTGCCAGCATTTAGTATACTGCATTATCGGAACAAACGAGGTAAAGGAAATCGATAGTATGCAAAACGCTCTTTGGAATTAACAACAGTTGCTACTCGGTGGTCGAACAGTGACTAGTGACTTCCGAATTTCGTGGATTACGCGGAAAGGTAGAGCTCGTCAGAATTTCAGACAGAATACCTCGCTGTCTTCATTTAACATTAACCGAACTTATACATTGTCCTACGCGATTTACAGTATGCGGGAAACATCAGAATTTTTTGTTCGGGGACGGGAAGGGGAGGGGGATAAGACAAAATATGATCGACAATTCTTTAAGAAAGCAGGCATTAACGCGAAGAGGTAACAATTTTCAGTGACTGTTCTAGAGTCAGATTTCGGTATAAATTGCGTCAGAATAAGGCCTATGAGAGCGTAGCACGCAATCATAAACAAATAAACAGGCGTCACGACCAATCCGGTTGGGGGCATGAATAAATAAATGAGAAGTTGGCGTATCCTAGTTTAGTATCGTCACCGGTCCTTTGTTCAAGAGCCTCATGCGTTGTGCACCGTTTTGAGACTTTGGCATTAGGATTAGACATGCCATGTATACAGTAACGTGCTGTAGTGCATGAAGACAAACACAGGGGCAAGAAGGAACTTAAAATATCCTTGAAGAGTGTGTGTGACGGGTCAACACAATGACGATGACGACTGTGACGACTGTAGCGACGGTGGCGACAACGGCAACGGTGGTGATGGCGTCGTGAGTTGTAGGTATTTAGCGAGATAGGTGCGCACCGTGTAAAATGAGAATGCGGTTCCTGCCGAAGATTATTTCCATGCCAGTTTGCTGCTTTTATTTATCTTCACTGGACTGTATTGTAAAGAGGACGAAGAGGGAGAGGGGTATCTTGTATCTTGGACAAAACGCGCGTTTTCACTTAACGCATTATACGGTGCTGGACAGCATCGATATAATCTAGATTAGGACCCGTTATTACCAGATATTGGATGAAATGCAAGTCTTGCAGGTCGACTTACTCTCGTCCTTCTTTCGTTTTTTTCCGTTACTGCCTCCAATCCGTGTTTCGCTGCTATTGATAGTGCCTTTTGTGGCAATGTTAATCTAGCAAGGCTTGATAGATCTGTACAGTTTTTGCAGAAAGACATGTCCCCGTTTCATCTGCAAGATACAATTAGAAATTGTTGACTCAGAAACATTTTCCGTTTCTTGGCGAAAAACGACAAAGTAATTCGCATTAAAAGATTACGCGTCGGCACGTCAATCGTGTATACTATGACATTTATGTGTAACTTATGAGACGTTCAACGTACATGACGCCCCAAAACTATTTAAACTTATGCATTATATATCAGGTCTAGTAATAATTAATGTCGTTTTCCAGTAGATTTTTAAAACTGGTTTATTTAAACAAAGAAAAACAAATTAATCAACGACATAGTCGCCGTTGTTTTTAACTACTTGTGCCCAACGCTCAGGTAGCATCTTAATCCCTCTATTGTAAAACTCTTGCAATTTTGATTCAAAAAACACGATCAAGGCGTTTTTGAGGCACTCTTCATTATTGAAATGTTTTCCAAGAAGAAAATTTTGCAAGGAACGAAACAGATGATAATCGGATGGGGCAATATCTGGAGAATGTGCAGGTTGTGGGAGAACATCCCATCCCAACTGGCGTTGTTTTTCCACCGTGATCCTTGCAGTATGCGATCGTGCGTTATCGTGATGAAGAATTACGCCCATCCGATTAACTAGCTCGGGTTCTTTTTCTCTTAAAGCTCGGTATAACCTTTCCAATTGTGCACAATACGCTTCACTTGTAATGGTTAGGTGGGTTGGTAAGAGTTCATAATGAAGAATTCCTTTAAAATTCCACCAAACACACAACATCACCTTTTTCGGATGCAAGTCAGGCTTTGGCATGGACTTTGGCGCTTCGCATTTGTCCAACCATTGTGGCCGTCTCTTCAGATTGACATAAAGCACCCATTTCTCATCTCCAGTAACAATTTGCTCTAAAAATGGCAATCGGTTTTGTCGAGAGAGGAGCGAACTGCAGATTGTGATTCTTTGATTGCGGTTGTTTTCCGTTAATTCATGTGGAACCCACTTTCCAAACTTTTGGACCTCACCAAGTGACCGCAATTGATTGCAAATAGTTTTTTGCGAACAGTTTGAAGCTGTCACAAGCTGTTGTTGCGTTACTTGAGGATTTTTAACCAAAAGAGCCTGAAGTGCTTTCCTGATCACTTCAACTGACTACTGACTAGAAAACGACACTAAATGTTACTAGACCTAATAATTTCTGTATCTTAAATCATTTACCGTCTTTGCGTCAGAACATTATTCGTTTATCTGTTCACATCTCATTGAATCAAAATCGAAAAACGTTTTTCGATGTAAAAAATTCATGGGCTTTCAGGAAAAATCGAACGGACGGGCAACTCTGCACGATGGTCGCAACAATCTGCAGTTAGTGAATCTGTGCGTACCTTCGAGATCGGTGATCGTTGTAAGTAAAACCATGCGCGAATGCAGTTCGACTGGAATCAATGCTTCGGGAATGACAGAATACCTCTCATTTCACACTCTCCTACTTGAAACATCTCGGTCAACTTACTCTCCCCCCCTCCCCATCGCCATCTTCCGATGCACTATTTATAACGCTTTTCACACGCGTGACATATAACACATAGCACATTATGTGCACATACATTATATAACACATTAATGCACGCTAAAAGAGAAATGTACGCAACTTTATGTATTACGTGCAATATTAATATAAACACCACTCAGAATATAGATTTTATCAATATTCAATAACTTCATCATGTTTGCGATTTTCTTGTTCTATTATACCTATTATACATACTATCCTCTCTTATTATATGATTAATGAATTCACCGTGTATAGCGGTACAATTATTTTACTGAATCAAAATTACGAACAAAGCGTTACTTGATTTCATGTTAATAAACAGAAACTTTTTATCGTCAATTAAATATCGTTTTTCAACGAAAATCAACACTTTCTAATCCATACATTTAATATTACCCTAACAATTTTGTAAGAGTGATATTAATTTGCTTCTCTGTTACATTTAAATTGTTAATGTATGTCTTTTTTGTACATAACGCTTAAATAAATTTTTTATATTACTTTTACTGATCTAATCTTCATAACATTTGACAGCGTTGTAAACAACTATAATATTGTTGAAAAAATCGTTATCTGTTGTTGCTCAGAAGATACAGCTTAAGTAAAACTGAAGAATAACCATTTAATTCTTCTTTTCGCCAAAGTTTTCGAACGACTTTAAATTAATGTATTGGGAGACGTGTCAGATGTAACGAAAATTCGACCGCAACAATAGCATTGACGAAGTGAGTCCTTTAAACAGTTAAGAAAGAATGCGTAATTTTGTACCTTTCAAGTGTAAATTTTTATGGCACCAGTGGTATGTGCAAACATTTTCCTTACCCGTCGTTGCAGTCAACATATTTTCGTTGTTCTTATAAATATATCAGCATATTTTCGTAACATAGTGTCTATAACGTAATCGTGTCCTGAGGCATTTGTATATTTACACATGTATGAATTGGTGCATATGGAGAACTCTAAGTATGTGTAGACCCAGGTGAACAGATTTGTCTGATTGAAGGTGTTTAAATGTTTCACCACATCAACAATCTCAATATAACAATACTTTGTAAAGATTATAATTTTGGTATCTACAGCAACGTACTTTCCGGTAAATGCGCATTGCGGAAATGGTATTAAATGAATTCAATGCCAATCTATAGTGAAATAAATAGTAATGAATATGTACGCAGGATCACATGTGCAAAGTTGAGTTTCTGCATGAGACAAAGAGACGAAATGTTTCTAAGAAATAACAGTGTCCGACAGCTGAAGTCACGACGTTGTAGTTGCATTGCGTGCTCGGGGTTATGTATCTACGCTTGCAGTTTAGTGCAATGACTGTTGCTCTTGGCGCGAACGAGAGGCACGGAGCGAAGGCGGGGTTTCTTGAAGCAGGAGGAAAGGATCAGAGAAGGGAAAGGATCCCTTTGTCCTCACTCGGATCCTTACGGCAGCACTGACCTGCTGCTCCACTGGCGTAGAACTGTACCTTTTGTGCTATCTGTACCTTTTTCCACATGTTGTTATAGACATAAAACTGTCCGTTGAAATTTTAAACAAGAAGTTCATTTGTTGCATTCTTACAAATAATTATTCTAAGAATAAGAATATTATTCTAACAAAGGGATTATTTATTAGATTATGAATGTTACACACAGAATTATCGATGAACGCGGTTTGTTAAATGACGTAGCGAATCAGAGAGAGGAACGAAGGTATTATTTTAATAAATTCCACACAGTGCTGTACGGTAAAATAAGCTAAGTAGCGAAAATGATTTGTAAATTGCTCCTTGTGTCGACGCCGCTGGGTGACTTATTTTTCTCGCAATACGCCAAGGGCTTGTCGAAACTGGCGAACTGGCCCTAGGTAGCCCTGCTGTGCTGTGGTTAACTTCTGCCAATGAAGTCTCCGGATCTGTGCATTGTTGTATCCCGACCCTAGTTTTTGACAGGTATTTACGTAGACGCAGCGTTCCCCTACGAACGTGCGCGAAGGAGATTAAGGCCTCGAAATACTGTGACGCTCCGTACTTCTAGAACGAGTCGAAAATTCCCGTACTACCTCGAGCCTGGTTTTTCACTTTGCTCATTGGCATTTTATTATCGAAGTGAACCGACATTCTGTCTTCTGTGCCGACCATTAAATCGGGGATGATAAATTTTTACGTATCCGTTCAAGCGTTAATAGTCACTTACTTTCGGTCGGATTCTTTCAAAACCTGTTTTCACGAAACCTTCGGACTGAGATATGCCTACGTTGCTATTGACTGTCACGTTCCTTACGTACGGCACGTAAGAGACCGTAACTTTAGCCTTTCGGCTATATTGATCGTGCGCGTGTGCTAGCGCACTTTCTTCGTTAGGAGACCTTTAACACGGAAGCATGGATACAGGAAGGAAGCGTAGCCAGATTTGCTTGAAGCCGCATAGAAGTTAAAACCGATTTTAGAAGGGCGTGAGCGCCTCACTCGTCCTCTTTCCCGTGAGCCTGATGAGGGTCAGGTGAAACTCTTTTGCCTGAAAGGCCCATCGTCTCGCTCTCTTCTACATTACTCTCCCCTCCTCACGCCATTCCGTGCTCACCCTCTTTTCCTCATTCGTCTTTTTCTTACTTTCGGCATCTTTCCTTCCTTTGAGGGGCACATTTATCCGAGAACAAGATGCACGCAGGTCAGCTTGTAGCCCTAACCTGGCCTAACTCCTTGACCATCTACGCGGGTCTACATAAATGATTTGAAACCATCGTTGTTCAAGTCAGACTTATTCCTTTTTCGCCCGGGTGGTACAGTCATTTGAGATTTTGACCGCGGCAAACTGATTTTTCTTGCGATGCGAATTCGAGACCTGCCTATTGTTATCTATTGTTCGTTCCCGAAATCGACCTGCGATTTTTCGTAAAATCTGCCGAAAATTGAGTCGCCCTTTCCTTAAAAGGAACCTAGAAATCACTAAAATAAATTGATTTACTTTCGATTGCCTCCCTTTCACTGTCATATGTCTTTCTACTGTCTAAAAAATCATCCGACCGGTGCCGTTTTGCATTTTTGATTTAAGGTAAAAGTTTGCCTTCCCTCCATTCATCCCAAATGATGACTGGAGCAAGAACCACGGTAAAAACATGTCTTGTCAAAGAGTGGCAACGTATGTTAAGTGCAAACAGTCATAGAATTTATTTTTTTGCAATCCCATTCTTATTAATGTTGTGAATCTGGTACTTTGAATGTGCTTGACGCTTGTCACAAGAATATTATAAGAAAATTTTAGTCTCAATGTTTAATTACTTTGAAATTTAGTATCGAAACCCATATTATTGATGATGAAACAATTATAAAATTTAGTGTTATGTATGTATGTTTTATTATTGATCCCTTACGGGTCACAATTTCTTTTCCCCATCCATACATTTCCCTTACTCTAATTTATCCAACTGCGTTTATTCTAACTTAACAAACAAAGGGCATATATCAAAAGCGCCCCCAAACCGATTAAAACTCTGAATGGGCCATTCGATAACTTATGAAAAGAGAAACATTTTTGTGAATTTTCAACTTTGTATTTCGACCGTGGGGGCGGAGGAGAATAAAATGTACTATTCGCTTCTCCCACCATTTTCTCGGAATCTATTGGAGAAAAAAAGTTGAAAAAAATCGGAGGTGCATTTGGTAATGTTGCGCACATTTCAGATTTTTTTCAGATTTTTATATAAAAAATCAACATGGAAAAAGAATAAAAACCAAAAAATGAATCAGATAAACATTAATTTGACATTGAAGGAGGTCCAGATCACTGATGCCGATTTTTCCTGAGATGTAATATTAGAATTAACGCCTCTCTGGGGGGCACTTTTGACTGTCTTGTTCATCTATGCCCTTCACTATTTCTCCATAGTTTTTATCGCGATTTTTTGTCCTGAATACACGTCGATCTTGTTTATACGTTACCCTCAAAATCATAATAGTTTGGTGTGCGAAGTGTAAGAATTTCAGGGATGGAATTTAATGTATAAAGAACATTTTATAGGTACATGCCTTGACTGCTATAGATTAATATTATATTGACACATAATTGCCTTATGAAATTACCGTGAAAAGTCTTGTATGACAACATATTGCAGTACGGATTCAAGCAAATGAACAAGACCAATCAGAACCTTAAATATAGGTCAGTTATGTCACGACTAATTTTTTATATGAACTGTTTTCAGTAGGTTGCTACGTTGTGTCCAGATGTCCCATGTAATCCATATTCCGGTTGCCGTCAAAGTGGTCGATTAATTTCATTTTTGCAGGGATCCGAAATGGAAAGTCTTGCAAAATTAATGACCGAATTTCCGGTCTTTCCATCAAAGGCAGCCACGGTGCCGCTTCGATAATGGCAAACACAAATCGTATCGCTCGAGCTTTTGATCTCGGCCTAGGATCATCGTTTTTCGGGAAAAACGCGATTAATTCTTGTCCTACCTTTACTGGTTGATAGACACGGTATCGCAACCTCGGTAACTAATACCGTTGTCGGTCACTTCGGCGACTGTGTCTACCAAGGCGGTGACCAGCCGGGCAGCAAACCAAAGACGCCCGAAATTATATCCATATTGCGTAAAATTCGGCACCTCCTACTCATGTGCGTCGACGAATTTAATTACACGTCTGTTTCAATGAAATTTGTCCAGTATATTCTCTTTCTTTTTGTCCAATAGCTACATTACGTCATAGAGCCGCATTAACTTTGTAAGATGTAAAACACGTAAGGATGAAGGAATATTTCTACCTTGTAATATATTGATAGTAAAGTAAAATAGAAATTGCGTACTGCTTTGCAGACACTGCAATTCTTAAAAGACTGTAAATGTTGAAAAAAGTAGGATAAATTGAATCAAGGCCGTAACAAGACAGTTTGATCCAAGCCAGTTAAAGTCTAAACAAACGAAAATTTTGCTTAAAATAAAATAATAATTGAAAGGTATCTGGAAGTTTTGTTTAAGAAGTCTACGACAAAATAACAATTGACAATTTGATCCCGGACGTGTACTACAATGTAGGTACGTGTACTACAAATTCTACGTTGATGTAGACAGTATTAGGCTACGTGCAGTTTAACATAAGAGTCAGCTATATAGCGAGTGTGGCGTAAATCTTAAGGATACTTTCTTTAAACGCTTTTGATTTTCTCATCTTAAGGTAGACAGGATGCAGTCCGACTCACAATGCGAGCGCTAATGTCCACTTACCGGATGGCTGCATCACGTGGGCCCTTCTACGACTATCCGAGCATTTTAGTGCTTTACGGCGGCCATAATACTTTCTTTCTTCGGCGACGGCAGGTAGAGGAGGCTCGCTGCGCCGTAGAGAGAGAGAGAGAGAGAGAGAGAGAGAGAGAGAGAGAGAGAGAGAGAGAGAAGCACGCCCGGTCGATACTAGGAATTAAAGTGTGTCATCTTGACCTTTTGCGTTCAGAAACAACTTATGAAATTGTAACTATTCGGTTTCGAGTAAGTTTGCAACACAACTTTTTAATATTTACGAGCTACAAAATTCAGGTGACAAACAAATAAACAATCGTAACCATGCATGTGCAGCAGTTTGATATTGTGTATATGACGAAGAAATAAGACGAAAGAAAGTGCCGAAATCTTCCACTGTGGCGAATTAACTAGTCTAATAATGAGACCGTACTGAGTTTCCATTAAGTCATTGATCCCATAAAAGCGGTTCTTTTACTCAGTGGTCCCCCCAACATTGTCTTCTTTACACATTTGGTATGGAACATGTGGATTAGAACAATTGGAGTGTGATGATCCGACTGATATAAAGATACGCTATAGAACTGACCAGTATTTCTTTCTTGAAGGACACGTTGCTGAAACGTTTGTTGTTATTGTCGCCCCAATGATTTGTTTCCCTGGAGGCGTAATGCAGAAAAGCATATTTTTCCATGGTCAGGCATAGAATGAGCATCTGATCGATGTATCGGACGGGTGGCGATGGGAAAACTCATCTTATTGCTTCCAAGATTCGGAGAACCACATAGAGACATCGTTTACTGTTTTTCCAAAAAGGAAGAGAAAGATATCGAGCCAGTTAAATGCTGTCGGTAATGGCAATCTTGGTTTGGGCAATTTGCGATGACAATTGGTTGCAAGTCGTGTTTGGTCCTACGGGCAATAGCGGTCAGAGCGAAACGAGTGAAGAAAGAGGCGAAAGATAGATGACGATAGAGAAAAAGGGCGATGTGGAGCGGTGGAGCGATGGGGGGTGGGGGGGGGGGGGAGGGGCTGCTCGCAATTATCATTTCTTGTAGAAGCTGTTTGTATGGGTACAGACACGAATGTAGACGGTTTTGCAACATTCGGGACCTTCATTGTGGCGTGGTTCCTGACGATCTCTCTCCTTCTCAGTGCGTCCCTCTTTCTTCTCTTCGGCTCTCGCTCGCACACCGTGTTGTGTGCTAAAACAAAACGAAAGAGGTGCACGGGCTCTCAAGGATAACGACTATGAGGACTAGCTAAGCCGGCAGCCATATTGCGGACAATTGAAACCGTTGCACCGCCTTTCGTTGTACCTGCAGCTGCAGCATTCGTCGGTTGAATATCACGCACGCCATAACCCGCAGATGCGCTGCCGTCTGTCCAATTAATGTGAGCTCACGCACGTTACCCGGAAAAAGGGAATTGTAGGCAATTAAATACCTTCAAAGAGCCAATGACAAACCCCCATTCACAGATTTATGCCCTATCTGCTGCTTTTTCAGGCGACAGTTTTCTCCGGCTTAACCGCAGTAGGATATTTAATGTTGGCACCGAAACATACAGCGTTTCTGAATTTTCCCAAAAATCTTGTCGTAGATTTCACTAAAAGAAGCTGTCGAACGAAATTGACCCGAAGAGAGACTAATTACGGTGGCACTTTATCGATCTTAGCGAGCGGGCCTTCTGCTCGTCACACACCTTCCCACTCTCGCTGAACAAAGAATGCGCTTGGCGCACTAACGAGCAGAAATTTTCGAGGACGAAAAGGAGGTGGTCTGAGTAACTCGATGCCACTGGCAGCGGGCGTGTTCCACACTAATACCTTAAACCATATGGTAGGATACGATGGACGATGGACGTGTGCGTTTCGCAGCGCGTGCGGATCTTGTAAAATGTCAAGAAATTAGAACGACGAGAAAAATCAATAGTCAACGTACACCTTGCCGAAGTCGTCCTACTATATTGGCTATTGTAGTTTTAACTGTAATCCTTATCGTTATAGCTTTTTCGGTGACCCGCACATTTAGCAACTTTAGCATCGGCCGTAATTAAACGAAGGACATATCCATCCCGCGAAAGATTTAAAAGTATATAAATTGTCAACTTAAATCGACAAATTTTTACGATCGTCTGTCGTAACAGTAGTTGGTATCTGCGACACGTGTATCGTGGGGAAACGTAAAAATTCGACTACAGGAATAAATGTAAAGAGGCTACTCTGCGACTGTGCGGAGTATTTTGTGAATTTTATTTTGGCCACACAACGCAAAATCGAAAACCGTAAATTTTCGCATGACCAACAGAAAAGGAGAAAGGGTGGATCTAAATTAGAATAGAAATTAAAGAATTGATCTGATTAAAACATGTCAAAGTGAAGAATTTGTTGACTACTGAAATGAAGGTGAATGTACCAGGTAGTAATGAATCTGTGACGGTAGCTCTGCGATTGTTGTGTTACCTGGTGAGACAAATATGACTCTGACGAATATAAAGGACTTTTACAGGCTAACAGGACACAAAAGTCGTCTTGCTTTCGCAACAACCAATTTTATTTGGTACTACACTTTCCTCACTCACTGATCATCAAGACTCAAATTACTGACTTTATTCATTTCTCGCCCTCTCCCTGTCTTGTCCTTTTCTTTCTTCCTCCCTCTGCGTCCCTTACCCGACACTCATATATGGATACTATATGCACGGCCCTATATCGGTTCTCACACATTCCTTCATATTCCCGAAAGGATTCCCCTGCTCGTCAGAACGTAGATCATTATCATCAGATATTCTAAGATATGTCTGCATAACGATTCCCCCCTCGATGTTTTCGAAACTACTGATCGATTGCGGTATAACATTAAGGGTCGATGGACGTCGACAGGTATCGTTCAAAATTAAATTATTTATCGATACCGTACAAGACATTAGGATACGGATTCTTATTGGCATTCGAACCCCGTGTATTTGTGAATACGTACGTACATTCGTCTAGCTACTACTGGTGAATATACACGACCAGTGCAGGGAGATAACTGCCTCCAATATCAGGCGAATAAAAAAGGACCCAATTTATCTTGACGCCTGCGATTGTAAAGAAAGGTCTTTTGGGTATACTTGTCGGGAGATGTCTGATTCATCAGGTTCATTCATCAACGTCGGCCGCTTCTGTTTCTTTCATTTCTTTGAAACTAAACGCGTCTCCGGAGTACTCCGGGCCATCGTAGCGGGTGTGCGAAAGAAAGACGTTTGCACGGTATCCGGTACAACTTACGACTGACGATCGAACGGACACGGTGTTCATAATTTTGTGAGTGTCTCGCTATCCACGTGATGAGATAAAGGAAATATTAGCAAAAGGAGAACAGATTGAACTAAACACAATGTAAAAAGTACGACGATGGAAACGATTTGTCAAATGGAGTAAACGATTGAAACGTCCCTGACCGTAGACTTACAGCGGCACGGAGGCTAATTGGTATTTTTGCAATTTCCCAAGAGGAGTGGAGATAAATAGGGCCAGAGAGGAGAAGCAGGAGATGAAAGTGTCTGATTCAGAATGTCATAGAACGGTGACGATAGTGCGTCGGAGATCGCATTAAGCGGGGAGGACGTGAAATAGCGGTGTAGCTGCGAATTGAAGGAAGGGATGTATGTAGATATAGCAACGGCGGCAGCAGCACCAACAACAGCAGAAGCAGCAGTGAGGGGGGGGGGGAGAAGAGGATAAGACTCTCCTGCAGGTTGAGGTGGGGGTGGCGGGGACTGCTGTACTGACCTTGACTAGGCCCAAAGTTGAGGTGGGTTGAGGTGTTGCTGCCGGGCCACCTTAGTTACCCCCCGCCGCCTCCTCCTTCTCTCGCCCTCTCCCCAATTCTCTCCCTTCTCCAACCAGGGTAAGCAGTAAAACCCCCCGCGTCCCACTACGCGCTCGGCGGATCTCACCGGTCCTGCCCTGTAGTTCTGCATTCGCAGACTCCTCCATCAAGGACATCACAAAAAGTACATTAGACGAAAACACGTTGCCATTATACCGCGGCGCAACGCGTGGAGAACGGAAAGCGTTGCTACGTCTGCGTGCACTGCGGCAGCGCACCGATGTGCACACCAGCATCGGTGGGCAAGGAACCACTACCAACCACTCCTGTCGTCTGACTCCCAGTACGTCATCACCACTACAGACTCTAACGTCGGTTCACGATTACTACTACCGATGCGTCGCTTACTACCACGATCTAACGCAGCCCCCGCATCACCACGAAAAGTGCCTGCAGGCATCCTCCCTGTCTTTCTACGACTTACGGCCTTAGGCCGGGCTCGAGACTCGTTGTCTGTGCTTAGATTTCAGGACCGATATTGAGGGCTATAGTACGGCCGGTTGCTCGTATTCGCACTTCTTCTCCTTCCTTGATTATAGTCCACCAAAAATTCGGTGGCCTACATTGTAGTGGCCGAGCACTGTGGTACCTACTCAGTGCAGAACAATTGTATCTTATAACGAGTCCGATGGTTACAGGAGCGTCTAAGTTGATCGTTAACATTGGCATTGAGTCGAAAAATGTGAGGCATAATTATGGCTCATCGGTATTACTAGTCGAATTCAGAGTCTACGGTGCACGCATTTACATTAACTGTTGATTTTTTAATTAATTCAGTACGACAACATAAAGTAAGACATTAGAATAAAGTAATGTATCCCCTCAGCGGAGTGAACGGGCGACGAATACTGGCAAGGTGGCGAAACGCGCCTTAACTGCCGCCTTTATTTCTGGCCCTCTTGGTGCACCTTACCACTCACTCTCAAGATCAAGGTCAACTCTCTGGAGATGACTGGACTCTTTAAGCGACGTACCTTTTCTTCGTTATCCGCTACGGTTCTCATTCACCCGTACTACCTGACCCGTCCGAATTTTGCAGCAGTCTGTGACAAAAAGTAACTTCGCCGAGAAACGGTCTACGTTATGCGATATAATGTCATAGACGTACGCTGCAAGTCACTCATTCTTCAGCGGAACGAAAACGATAAAAAGTGTCACCGCTGCCGATAGTGGTCACAATTGGCGGATGCAACAAGCGCCTTTTCCATTATGATTTCTGCTGTTATTTCTGTTTTAATTGTAATTGTTGCTATCATATGAGAGTGATGTCCCCAAGATTCTAAACAATCAGACGTTATTAGCGTATATTTGCATGCCATTATATCGTGTTTCACTAACAAACAAGAGAAAATGATCCTCCAGAGGTTGATGTGTCGGGTGACTTTTCGTCTATCACCTTAAATGCTACAGCGGATAATTGACGATCATTTGAATGAAGCGATGTAGGTCTCATGACTACTATCGCGGCAATAACACCAACCTAATCTTCTTGTTCAAGTCTCGTTCTGTGCAGTTCCTATTCAAGTCTCAGCAGTGAGTTTAAGTAATGCTACTCACCTATTCACCTACAGGTACGATCAGTATGCATTTCAGTGAACGTATTATGCGTAGCGGTATAACCCCAAGTGCGTGGGTAACATGACATTCTATCTGTTCACCGGTCGGTGCTTTCTCTTTACTATGTAAAATCTTCAATTATAATTTACAACCATCGGTGTCGTTAATTGTTCGCCAATATAGCGATCTGACATTGTCTAAAAATTATCAAAGCGCATTCAACTTGCGGAATTTGTTTGCGGTGGGATAAATGCATTGCAGGAAAATAAGATATAATTACGCCATTACTTATCGGAGCATGCATTTTAATTGCAAACGGTGCGACTATATCATCTTCAATCTGTTGAGAATAAATTCGACGTTAACGGTTCTAATACATGAGCGCGAAATACGATCGGGCTGTATATCGCTTAATCAAGCATGTATAGTCATACAAAGATGGTGCCATTTTCGGCGCGCATAGTAACAATAATTGTCTCATCAGGTAGTTTCGTTTTATGTCACGTTATACGCATAACGGAGTATTCCTTGGTATCGGCTTGGTCGAAATTGAACAGTCTGTAAACAGAGTAAACTTGCCCATTTAGCAAATAATCATTGGCAGGATTCTAAAGAATTTTTTGGCAACGACAATGCCAAGAGTTAATGGTTTAGCACATTAGTTAAAATATTAATATGCTTTGATTGCAAGCTGTCTTTATATGTACGAATAAAATATCTTCAGTTTATTTCATGTTTGACTACTTTTCTTCATTGTTATTCATTTTACTTTGAAGGCGTATAAGTGAAACACTCTTGTCGTATTGTAAAAGTTTAAAGAGAGCTTGCACTACACAATAATTGCCAGGGATAAAAGTATTGCACGAGTTAAGCTGCGGCGCGAGTCGTTAAATTTTATTAGTTAATGACGTCACGGTTTTCCGTTGGAGCGCGTGCGGGATACTCTTGTGGACAAGTTTAGCTTGGCGAATAACGATGGCCCTTGGGTAGCTGACTACAAGCTAAATATGAAGGTGTTTCCGTTGTCTCGAAAACGTTTACTGCTAATTATTGTACGTGATCGCAAAGTTGTTGCTGCTGCTGATCTCACTCCGATGCATTAAGGCCAAAACGACCGATTCGTCGACGAACGAACTATGTGATGGAGCCAATCTCGGCTTACCATTTTTTGTCACGGTAAAACACGAATAAGTGATGCAGCTCGCATACGTGTTAGCGGTATATCGAACCCAGTTATTGAATTGTATTATTATATTTAGAGACAAAGTGATGTGTGCCCAGTTAAAAGCGCTAGTAAACGAGTTTTGTTATGTAGTATTGACACCTTTTATAGGCACATGCGCACGCGCGTCATTCTACGGCGATATGTACGCATTCGTCGTGATCGTTGTAGTCGTAATCGTCGTTTCGCGGCAATTGAGTTATGTATATATTCGGAACAGTTATCTTCGTCTTGCGTATGGCTCTCTGTACGCGCGAAAGTACATATGTTCGTACGTGCACAGAAGCGATCTTTTTCGTGTCCTTCCAAAACTTGTTTCATCTTAATAATCGTCTTTATTTTTTCGTCACTGTAATACCGTCCCTAGCTTCCGATAAAACTGCACAATATCTATAGCGTACAGTCATTTGTGTCAATCTTTAATACGTGACGATAAAATAATGATCGCGTTTAAAAGTGACAGAAACTGTATCGCTATTTCACATATTTGCCTGGCATAAGTGCACCTCTCCTTGCTCGCAGGCAAACAATTCACGATCCTTATCATTTCAAGGTTAATGTTTGTCATTGATACATTCGCCGCGAATGGTGAATAATTAGGCATCAATATGCTTAGATTCATGTTCATTGCAAGATGTCGTTAGCACCCAGTCTTAGCGTTCATCGTACGCATCGTATACGGTAATCGAATTTTCTTCTAGTAGAGAGCACAGAGTCTATAATGAAATGTAAACAGAATCCGCGGCTGGTCTCTCACTCCTTTGGTTGCGGTCGATGAATGCAGCTATCGAAACTATCAGTAGCGAAATAGTTCTCTTAACAAACGATAGATTCATGCCGCATTGTCGGAAAGAACCAATCGACACTCGTCAACCTGTAAATAGAACTGATAAAATGCCGAGTCACTTTTGACGATAGGATGACTCTGCCGTCGCGGGCGTTGCTGCCGTCCTCGTTGTCTGCTTTTACAAGTGTCATCACGTGTGCGTGCTTCTGCCATGATACTCTCTGGCATTTTCAGGGCCATTTGTTAAAACGCGGCACTTTATTGAAATGTGCATCTACCGCAACTTTCTACTCGGACGAGCACTGTTGTTATTACTTTCTAGGTTACCTGATGTTTATGGCCTATCTTACAAATACATGTTTTCAGAGGAAACAGCTATGTGTAGTTTGCGATGCTATTATCTTTCTTGCAATGATAATACTCAACGCAATATTGACTTGAAAATGATTAGTAATAAGGTAATGCGCCAATTAGCTGTAAGGCAATTATAATCAAACAGTATCATTTCAATGATTCAGAAGTCCGTAACAATGACGAATTATTGCAAATCATGTGTATGACTAAAAATCGTAATAATGATTAATGGCGTGTTTCTGCGTTCCAGCAGTCACTGCATACTCGTTATTGTTGTGGCGATTAATTCGTGTACTTGATAATTTTTTTACCAACCGCGTCTATGTCACATGATTGCCACGTTTTATATTCTCTACAACATTGTCACCCGCAAAGCTGACGTTCAGGAACGTAATTGCCTGTCGTGTAACAAAAATGAATTTTGCAAAAAGTCATGTCATCTGATTACTGTGAACCACGTTTACATTACGGTCATAACTCAGAACAAGACCTTGGCATTAACTATGTAAATCTTCTGCCGAACGACAACACATTGGCCGTTTAATTCGTTCCTGATTCGCCAATCGGTCTAGCATATATCGTCAATTGAGTTTCGAACTGCGTTCCATAAAATACATTGATTGATACTTAGGTTCAGTATAATGATAATCAGTGAAACATGTTCATCACGTTATATGTCCATGCATAAGCTATTTGTGTTTATTACATTAATTATCTTTTACCGAAAATAGTCTATATATGGGTGAAAAGTAAAATGACGAGTCGACGAAAAAAATGTTTTTGTTCTCATAAACAATAGAGGAAGGCTGTATCTGTAATAATTTACCATACACTTAAGAGAAAAATATTTATGTAGAGATACACAGAGCCCTACATATTAGAAGAAATGTAATAAGACAGTTGAGCGGGTGGAGAAGACAAATGTGCAAAGGAATAAGGTGAGAGACAAGTGTGATATTTAAAATGTGGTTAAGGTAGAAAGTTACGGGTTCGAATATAACATATAAGGTACGAACGGGAAGTGCAGCAAATTTCTTGGAGCTAGTAGTTTCGCACTTTTTGGTTGCATAATATTCTTGCAATGAATGCGGACTAGCGGTGCAATTCCTTGGGCGAGCTGGGTTTGTTTCGTTGGTAGAAGCAGTCGTCTGCGCACGTGTGCCGCGTTTACGTGCCAATCACTATAAACACTCGAAGCGGCAATCGATGCAATTTGTGCACCCACCGCGTGTTCCGCTGGTCGCGGACATAACTTCAAGTACCTGAACGAACGCATATTCCACGTATTCAATAAATTCTTGTTAACGTCCAGCAGTTAACGTCTCATTAAGCGAATCATTCACAGGCCGTCATTCCCAAAACCAACGCTTTAGAATGATTTCAGTGGTCGTTAATGGGCGCAGTTGCCATTATGGGGAACGACCAATTTTTTAGACTGATTGAAACGAATCGTTTTTTTTCCCGTGCATTAAGTGTCTTGAGCCGACCAGCTGATTTTTACGTAATTCTTACCTTTTTCCTGGCTAACTTTTAGGGAAACTGGCGACGAGCGATGCATGGGCTCAATGCACGAACGGTAAAATCGAGTCTGACGGTTAAGGCGTAACCGAGAGCAGACGCAAAGATATGTGTGGCCTCGTTATACCATTACCGACACTACAAGCTACCTGTTCCTTATCAGATTCTTCACGTTTGAATGAGAAATTGTAGCAATTATAGTCAGATCCTGTATCCTGCGTACAAGAGTTTAGGAATCAATTCCGCCTACACGGTATATAAGAAAATGGCATAATTTTACTCGGCCTAGGAAGTAATATTACCTCTTCTTCCTGAATGCATCACAGCAAGTACCCGACATCGTGCCATAATTCATAGTCAGAGGAAGATACTTCTCAAATACGTATCGTCTCAAGCAAGAGCTCGGAGAAATAGCATTTTTGTCACTGGAAATCTTCCCTGAATGAATATGGTACCTCGGAGTCACCCTATGCGACTTCGCACCAAAGGCCTCTGTTACACCCACGCATGTAACTTGCTATCCCGAGTGCGCCATTGCGCACGAGCGCGGCACTTCGTTCTTGTGCCAAGCTCGGATCGAGGCGGAATCGATGCTTAGAGGACCATAAAAAGAGAAAGTTTGCCGGTATCTCGGCACATACAAATACCCGTGTAGGCATATATGCCTGCCAGGTAGACATTTATGCGTTTGTACGGGAGCATGCATGTATAACAGGACTATACATGCATAAGTGTTTCAGTAGGTGTAATATGTTTGACATGGACATACGCTTACGTCTGTACATACTAATCGACGAGACCGCCTGTATGCAAGGTTTCCAAACTGTGGTACTGATAATGATTTTAAACAATTATTCCTCATTGCATTACAAAATCGATATTTTGCCGAAAAATTTGATTTTTGACACGCTACAGCGGTAGTCTTACATTTCAGTACTCGCTTAATTGCTTGTACGATGTATAAAGACAACAACAAAACCGAATCTTGTTGACTGATCTATGTTTTAATATTTACGACTTTCAGCCGACTAATAGTAAATTTAATTTTTTAATACCATTACGTTTTCCATTTGCATTCCTAAAAAATCATTTGTTAAATTAATACATTTGCTAAATATAAAACAAGAAATTGAATTTTTTCGAATCCAATATAAAGATTAAGCGTGTTCGAGGGGCTACTCAAAAGTAACAGGAATCGTACTCCCACACAGCGTGTACTTGGAGTACGAGGTTGCGCCGCTAAGGGGAAATAAATGTACCTCTTTCGAGTCATTGTGCCAAGTGACGCCCCCCGATGACGACACATATTTTTTTTATGTCAGTTCTTTGAAAGTGCATGTAGTAAAAGTTTGACATGAAGATATAGTAAAATCTTATGAACAATGTGCAGCTGTAAAATTTTGCTTTTTACTTGTTTCGGGGTCGTATCCAATACATCATGACTTGTGGCCTGTTATAATGTTGTTAAAAAACTGTGGATCGTTTGCGAATGCCTCCTTCATTGCGCGGCACGCTTCCACGCGACGATCCCTTTGTTCTGCGGTGAGGAGTCTGGGCACAAACGCGGCCACTCGTCGCATTCCTACATTGTTGTGCAAAATGCGCTGAACTGCGCCCCAGGACAACCCGAATAATTGTTTTAGTTGGTCGATCGTTCTCCAACGATCTTCCCTGATCATATCGCGGATTTTGCTAACGTTCACCGATCACGAATCGTCACTTCTCCTCTTTTAAATGGCGAAAACCACTCGTACACTTGTGTTTTGCTCAGGAGATGTTCTTTGTAAGCTGATTGCATCATTACAAAAATTTCGGCTGCGTTCTTCTCAAGTAAACAGCAAAACTTAACAGCCGCACGTTGTTCGTACGATTCCGCTGTGTTTCCGTGTCAAACTTTCTCTACATACACTCTTAAAGAACTGCCATAAAAATCATATGCGTCGTCATTCGGGGGCGCCACTCGGCACACAACTCAAAAGAGGTTCATCTACTTCCCCCTAGCGGCGCAATCTCGCACTCCAAGTATACACTGCGTGGGAGTATGAGTCCGGTTACTTTTGGGTACCCTCTCTCCCGTATACGTTCATTAAGGGTGTATACACTGTACACCTAAGAAACGTTTGCAACAATAGACGTACAATATAACAATAAATCGTTCTCATCATTACTCAACGAACCTGACATGACGTGTCTAGTGAAATGAGCAACGTAATTGTCACTCAGAGTCTTCCACTTTCACCAATTGCTTAGTTACTTTACCCGTAACAATGCGTGTTTGCACGTCTACAATATACATACATATTGATCAACCGGTAAACAAGGTACAAAAGAACCAGAGAAAAATTGGTTGATAGCTTTTAAAATGACCACTAGGATATAATTTAATCAATATGCTCGTGCATATTTCGATCACAAAGCTCATTTATACATTATTCTTCAAATATTTTCAAAACGTTCTTACAGCTTTACGTCAAATTGGGAGCGATTCTTTTTCTATGCAACATGATTCGATCCCGTGCAGTGCGTCACGATGCATTGATAACTGTCTAATAGGACATAAACAAATTCTTAATTAGAAAGCAATGCAGGGAAACAAGTTTCCAACAAAGTATGGGCAAACCTGTTTATAATCATGTACGCAGTTTTATAGGCTTTAATGGTAGTCACAGGTAATCTAAGCAATAGTATGGTAGTATGTATATGTATTAACATTACCGGTATGTCTGCTTGACAGAATGTCGGGTAAGGCTGTAGTTGAACCTACTATTCGTTTTAAGCGACAACGATCATCTGTTATGCCGTGGTTTGGGCCCCAATAGAGCTTCGCTATAATGCGTTCAATATCTATACTATTTCCCTCGGTTCTCATTTTTCCTGTTTTGGCTCCACACATTGCAAAATTATAAAACATAGTTCACAATTCGCCTGTTTCGCCGACATTTATATCTACTTCCTTATCTTATTTATGCATATTGCATACGCTCTTTTAGTTTGTTCGCGATTTGGTAGATTGGTTGTTATTATATTATGTGAATATGGAATGCCTGTCTTCCATGTGACATCGACTTGTCATTTACTCGTTTGTTTATCATATCAATGAGCATTCCCGCTCGAGTTACAGCATCTCGAGGTAATCGAGTCCACCTCGGGCAATAGCTGGTCGTTCTTATTCATTCGATTGAATCTAATTCGCCTACATGATTCTCTGTACCGTCGCAACAGCCGTCGTGTCGTGTCGTCGGCGACGTCGTCGTCACTATTGTTGTTGATTCAAGGCCAGTGAGCATTAACACGCGTATAACGCGGCACTCTGGATGCGCGTACGTGCGTTTACACGGCTGTGCACAACAGATATGAAGAGCCTATTCGAAACGTAGGGTAGTTATATTTAAACATACTGCATTTCTACTAGTTATTAAACAAACCATGCCTGTTGCACTTGTAACATATGAAAACTATCTGGAATTTATTAACCTAGGATTAATATATGGAGCGATCTTGTTGTGCTGGTTTCTAATACGCAAATATTTTCTGCAGCATTGTGTTATTTACGTAGTGACCAAAATATGATATCTGATTACTTTAAACATATAATTGGTACACGTTCATGTTTTTCAAGACAATGGAACAAGTTTATTAGATAATATAAGGTTCTTACAATTCTTAGCAGCATCAGAAGCATATGCAATTATAAAATGCACGGGTGACACAACACTAATTCTCATATTTGCGACATACTGCGGCAGATATATCATTTTCTGTACTTGTCTCTTAAAGTAAATGCAAATCGTATGTTCCAACATTTCATGTGATGAGAAACTATACTCGGTCATCAAAGTTTACCGTCAAAAACGAACATTTGTTGGTGATCTGACAAGTAAATTTCTTAACTACGATCTACGTTCACGTTTGACCGTATCAAGCAGCGGCAGGTATCAGGTATATTTTTCATATTCAACACCTTTCTTGCAATGAAGAGTTAAGGATTTTGCGCGAGGGACGAAAAAATTACGATATTATCAGTAGCTCGTGTCCTCCTGAAAATGAGCACCGAAAGGCTCTCAGATGTTGGCCATCTGCCGTTATTGGTCTACCCTTCTAAGGGTCTAAAACTACCGTGAGGGCCATACTTATTCTCTCTCAGCACGCACGCGAGCGTGCGCACGCACACGCACGCTACACCGACGTCCACTGTTTGCTTCAGCAAAATCTCTCCAATTCGCGCTACTGACAGTTGGTCAACATTGAATAAAATTTGAAAAGAATCAGAAATCATCCCTCAACTGGACGCTGATTGAACATACCTAAGTATAACTTATTTCTTATGAGTTAGACGCGTCAAGCGAGCACAGTTCAGATGACAAATATTACCGATGACGAATTTTTATTGGGTGCAATAGCAAATTCTTTGTTTAGTATTTGACTGAATCTTCACTTTATTATAATAGGAAACTTTCACGTCGCTGATTAAATCAAACGTGGTGTATTTTCAACAAGTATGACTGCCGACATTGCCCATCTCGTAATTTTATCAGCGGCTTTACTTTATTTCCTGAACATTATGGCATAACACAATGTTCGCGCTCCACCCTCTCTGTGTCAGTTACTGGGAAATGTTGAAAGGAATTGGTGAGAGTCGAGCACATCAACGATGTAGATGCGCGCGCGAAAAACGAGTGAAACAAAATGTTGGTGTAGCTCTGTATCGCACGAGACAGGATATTCTAAATCTGCGTCTGCCTTGTCAAAATGGCCTACATCTCCAGAGGGCTAGGCCACCCTGGTTCTGATGCCACGCGGCCGCAGGGAAAGCGAGAGAGATGGAAGAGCGCACTTGAAAATGCAGAGAACAGTGAAGGTGGAAGGAGAGGAGGACCACAAACGGCAGAGATAGCGCAGATTGTGTATTAGTAGAGAACTGGAAAAAAAACTTCAATCGGAAATAATGCAACAATGAACAAAATTAATTATATGCAATGCAATATTAATCGAAATTATATACTGCTCTCGAGTTTAAATTGACAAAATGATAAATAAAATGGGGGGTGGAAAATGTGTTCGGTATCAACTAGGGAGAGAAAATAATGTATTAAATTTGGGTTTGCATAAAACTTTGGGTCATTACATTGCCCTTGTTGAGGAGAAAAAGGATATATCTCTATATTAATATCGTAGCCTGAAAACATGGAACATACAAAATTGTAGATATGTGATGTCAAATCTAGGTAGGTATTATATTACTGTAATGTTAAAAAGAAACTATATCTTGCAGGTATTGAAAGAAAATTAATTAGTATGAAAAGACCGAATCAAAGTCTCTATGATTTATACGTTCCACGAGCTAATTGTGAGACATTGTTAAGACATTTGCAATTTGCTAAGACGAATACTTACACCAATGAAATGTTATACATTTTGGGAGAGATGTGCAATGTTAAAAGCACAGTGTATTGTTGAATTGCAATTAGGATAAGAATGAAACGGTAGTAATGTAAACGAAGAAGAAGCATACAAACTTCAAGAATATCTAATATCATAGCTGAAATAGAATCTAAATGCTGTGATTAATGAAAAATTAGAAGAGATACATTTATGAATTTAATTTAAACAGTAACGGATACACACCACAAATTTAGTTTATATGCATCTCAGCCTGCCGTATAAAAGGGTTGTGATCATATGTTCTGACAACATACTTAAATGCAAAGTCAGAAAAAAGTGATAAGCGTAGAATGATTGCCAAATCATTTCAATAAATCAGAATTTGATCAATAGTAATGAGGTGCATTTACATTGTTGAAAATTACACATACTGCTAATCCTAATGCATAAGTTATCAGTAGTTAGATCATAGTTTATTTCGTATAAAAGAAGAATACGGTGGTAGGAAACCAGAAGGACAGAACTATTTTCGCCGGTTAACGGGGGCATCAGTCGGTTACATGTTTAGCGTGACATCGATGTTTTATTTCAGATGTAGCCCGGGTGACAACAGTGATGACTTAGTATATAATTTGATAGCTTTTTGTAATTACAGTCTAATTACGGGCCATTGCACCGAAAGGGGTTAAGTAATTTTCGATCAAATATGTCGGAATAAGATTATTTAGGTTTAGTACATGAAGAAAGTAGGCGATACGAAAGCTACAATACATTGCATACAAAACGATTTTAAAATGTTCTATACATCCTTTCTTCTGCTTCATTTAGAGTAATTATCATACTATTATTAATAATTATGTAGCAATAATGTGAAAAAAAGTAGGATAAATAAACGCATGATTAATGTTTATAGCCCGGACATTATCCGCCGAATGTTGATACAGTTTTTAAAAAGATAAGATTCTACCTTAACGATTCTCGGTAAGGCAGAGAACGTGTTGTGGTTACGTGTGGACTTTAATAAAGTCCATGTAAGAGTTGTGACCGACCGTAGGCGTCTGAAATTAAAACCAGAGGCGTGATAGGAGCGAATCTAATATCTTATGCGGATTTACATTCTGAAATACCAATAGAGTCTAAAATCATAAAAGTTTGGGCGCAATCCATGCTTATAAAAAAAGTAAATTAAAGTAATAGAACATTGTTGACTCACCTAAACAACAATGCCAAATTCAAGTCAGACGGGTTTGGTTACTGGTGTTTAACTTAGTCCTTAACAAAAAGAAAGAGCTGAAAACGGGTATGCATTATTACCAAAAGCGGTCACTGAACCCTAGTCCCTATTGCACCTTCGGTGTCCCAATTCAATCCCTCCAGCTTCCAAATGTCCACACGTATGCAGATCGTTCTTTTATTTAGATCTTGTTGAATTAACGGCGTGTACTCCTAAGAAGGAGTGTACCAATCTAAAACTCTGTATTATTTTGTACGTTGTGTATATTTTTAATTTTCTAACTGCTCATAATTGTGCAATCTAACATAAAAGGTACACATTATTTCTTGTTCCAATATTGAAACGTACTTGAGACAAAATGTGTTAAACAATATTTAATTCAAATAATCCAATTATAAAATCATTTTCGTAGGATACGCAGACGAAATATGAAACAACACATACAAAAACATTTGGGTGGCGGAATACCGTCTACTTGACTTCTACTGTAGGCTGCGTAATTGAAAATAAATTAATTGGTATACTGCGAAGCTGGGAAAGTGTTTTAAAGAACCTTGACTGCCAAAACTTGCAAAATATTATAGTACGGGATATACAGCGGCAAGACTTGAGTCTCGTTTTTCACACGTTGATCAATAATCACAGCAATCACAAGGATTTGTTTTAATTAATTGGTTTAACAGACTGACAATGTAGTTGCGGCCAATCTGATAAAGAATGGTGTACGATCTGGTTAGTAGCAAATGGAACATACGATGTGACAGAATAGATATTATCGAATGAAGAAAAAAAATAGAATGAAGAGTTTCCCCACGATCGGACAAATTTTTTAACTTCTTACATACTTACATCAAAGTTCCTTTGAGAATTTAAAAAAAAAATCGAAAGGGACATGTTTTGTGATAAAAAATATTTTGTGCTTTAAATAGAAATTAAACAATGAAACTTTTTGAAAGAAAATTTTTTTTCTTGAATCAGCAATCAAAAATACATATTTTGAAAAAAAGAACGATCAAATTGGTGCATTTTTCGCAAAGTTATGAGTTCTACCTTTTGATGTTCACAGCGAATCAATATTATTAACGTGTGTGATTGGATGAAAACTATCACAACTCGCATCTTGCAAATTGCGGTAGAATAGGACAACAAAGGTGTCTTCCAGTGCTAATGGTATGGCATTGTCATCATGCAATCGCCACCATTTAGCGATAAATGCCACTTTAAAAATAGCTTCTTTTCCTAAACAGTCAATACTCCACACACATTTTTCTTGAATCTTTATCGAGATGTACTGTGACATGTACAGATTGTTGCATTGTTGTTTCAACGAAAAGGTGTAGAAACATGAAAAGAAAACAACACGGGAGACTCGTAAACAAAATAATGACGTCCGATATTAATATATAATTTATGTATATAAAATGGCTTTTGACTGCTTGACATATTTAAACTCTGCCTGAATCACTTGCCTTAGGGACAAAATAGAGGTATAATAGAACCAATTTGGGTCCATTTTGTTTTAATATCAGAAAGCACAATCTTATTTTTATACTCAAATTCTTTGTATATTTTTGTTAGATTTTGTCAGGGCCGGCGCAAGGCAGGTTCAGCGCGTTCGCCGGAACCCGGCCCCGCGTTTTGAGAGGCCCCGCGGCCTACGAAAATTACGCAATTAAAAAATACCGGTTTCGATTAACTTTTTACAGAATGATGATACAATTAACAGATGCAAGACATTTTTAGTTGCGCCAATTCAGTTTAAAGGAGTGACAAAAATCATCAGACGCGCGCGGCGGTCAGCGCGATAAATGTGACGGTGCAAAAATACCCTCTAACTTTTTATCCCTTGAGTTGCGCCCCATATATTATTTGACAAGAAGTGCTTGTGTTTATGTGTTCTACCACACCCTATATTTTCTCTCTCGAATTCTGGTTCACCTACTTAAGTATAGGATTTGAATGTGTATTCGGGCACCGCAAAATGTTTGAACCCGGCCCCGCAAAAGGTCACGCCGGCCCTGGATTTTGTACTGTATTGCCAAAAGAGGTCAAATTGATCCACAGAATCAAGTTTTGACGATGTTTTGTAAAACGGCTATGTTTTACACAAGATATTTTTATATATTAATTTATATCATGTCTAACAGCTCCGGACATGTAATGCACATTATTCTGAGCAAACAATTCCATCAGTACTCAAGGGTATTATTGTTGTATTTTCCTCTTCATCCCCAGACTAGATCAAGTCTTGGTCATGACATTGCCACAATTATTCTGAATTATTCATTATAAGGATCTCCAGATACGTATAACCGGATACATAATATGATATAAATAACATCATTATTAGTGTTGAGATATTGCCAGAAAGGAACCAGAAATAAAGGCGTCACTAGGATTTGTTGAACTTTGTATATTTCAAAATAATAGACGCAATGTTAATCATTTTATTATTGCTGTCGGAAAATCTGCTTACAATCGATGATATGATGCTATTGATTTTAAGCCTTTCTGTTTTGAAAATGCCGTAGATCAATGAGTTTTACTAACTAAGTTAGTAGAGTATATAGCTCATGCAAGTAACTCGGGGAAAATAAGTGTACTTGCTCGTAGTAGTGCTTGCTTGTGTACTGCTGGATTTTAAGATTACATTGAAAACAGTAATGTCAACGGTTGCCGCGTCGTTAAGTAAATTGAAATTACATTCAGTATATCATTATAGCAACACTCGCACACAGCTAATGAAAAATTAATTACTTATGTGACGCCCCGACGACGAGAAATTGTAGCTTATGTGCGTTTTTGGGAACTGGTGTTTGCGGTACACACCCCTGAGATTTGCGCTTAGCGGTGTTTAGAAGAAAGGATCGAAGGTGGAACAATGTGATCCTGAAGAAACAGAATTTCTCCTTCAGGGGATATCTTGTTTGCACTGGGAGAAGGTTTGCAGAAACAGGAAGATTGCATGCAACTCCTAATACTCAATCGCAATTAATACCTCCTGGAAATCTCTTTAAGGATTCCACAAATTGGGAGAGAAAAAGTCTTACAATTAGCGCTTTCTGTTTTCCAGAGCATGTTTGGTTTTTGCCCATTCGATGGAACGGATTATACGCAACCTCTAATCGATCTAGCTAGTCCGCGAGTCTTCTGATGAAGCGAGTTAAACGCCGCCGCCAGAAGACTTTGGCTTGCTATTTGAGTAAACAGGAAAATGGGGAAATAATCGTGGAGTTGGTCAGGATAAAGATATATATACATACTTGTATTTCACTAAAGGTTGTGAAGAACTTTTACAAAAACGCTTAGTGACACTGATCAGCAGATTGAATGACAGACTAAGAGCACTGGAGCTTCGCGAGTCCAGATTTTAAGACCGTTCACCGGACTATGCGAGAAGGGTTTTCATTTAGAGCGGATCAATCACTGATGGACATGATGTACACCGATTTTTTTAAAACTTCTCCCACCGTTTGATTGTTGCTTATCGTTTCTCGAGCGGGAGAGAGAGAGGAAGAGAGAGAGAGAGAGAGAGAGAGAGAGAGAGAGAGAGGGAGAGAGAGGTAATTGGGCTCGAGGGGCAATTGTCAGATAGTTCAACAATCTTGAAACGTTTCATATAACAAGAGCAGACCAATGACACAACAAACTGGATTGGTTTATTGTATGTTGTTTAAAAGTTCTGCTAAATCATGCTTCCTAATTGCATAGTTTATATATAAAAGCCTACTGTTTCCTTCCCATTAGCAACCAAACTGCATGGGATATACAGTAGCACTTGGGTACCATACAACACTTGTCTTTTTTTTAAACTAATTTATCGCATTTAAGATGCCTACCACTATTCGAAGATACCATATAATTCAATTGTCATTTCAATGCCTTAATTAATTTCGGACAAAAATGAGCCCAAACATCAATTTTGTCAGACGTATCGGGACAATATTTAAAAAAGTTGAAAACTTGGTTTAAATACATACATTGTTGTACACGATTACTTCTCTTTCAAACGGACATGGTTTTGTTTACTGTGAAAGTAAAGAAATCCGCCATTAAGATTATATAATTCGCGCGCAATTGGTTTCAGGTGTAACCGTTGATTAATGATCGTCATGCTACTCGATAACAAGCATCCTGTCACATGCATAATCTGTATAGCCCAAAGAATGTCAAAATCAATTAATCAGCTTATTACTATCACAAATCATAAATCCTTACTTGCCATGTTCACCTATGCTTTCAACGTCACTTTGGTTTCCTACTATCTTTGCATCAGCTAATAGCGTTCTGTAGCTTGTAATAAAATGTAAAATTTGGAGTTGTTAGCAATGATTATTGTTTGCTTTTTTTTGTAAACTATTATCGAAATGACAACGTTGTGCTGCCTTTTGAACGTGTCGAAATTATTTTTCGGAATGTTATGACTTTATGCTTCTGTGAGCGAAACATAAATTATATTTACATTCTTACTGAAATCTGTAACGTATATTGTGGTATCTAATATATCCATTGTCAGGAATGTACATATTCGATCGAATGTAAGTCTCGACGGCACTTTAACGGACACAATTACCGTATGTAGCCGTACACTCCTATTTCAAGGTATCCCATCGCGCGACGCTGCCAGATTCCGAAGATGTCAAAGATAAAAGAATAAGCGAAGCGAGAGGAACGCAGATGAAATAATTCTCAAAAATCGAGGTAGCGATCGTGCCAAGGGTGACAGAGTGTCGTTTGGCACAGTGGGCTAGCTGTCCCGACATAAGCGCCGGCACCAGAGTCCATTCAAGTTCCTTCTCGTAAACGTTTAACTTTCCCAGCTCCTACACCGCAAGGGAATTACGACGAACCGAACCAACGTCTCGCTGGCAGAGCTTTCGGCATGACGGCCGACGTTTTATTTATAGCGGAGGAGGTCGTGGTACGTTCCAAAAGCTCGTCGCCGCTCTAGTGGCGCAAGTACGCGCACACAGAACTCGTCTTCTATCAGTATCTGTCGAAGCCGTGATATTCTTCATTCGTTCGCGGCCTCAGTGATTCTCGTGCGGGCTGTAGAAAACTATAATTGACCACAGCGTGCTGGGTGAACTTCGAGTGAAGAATATTTACAAGGTGATGTGCAACTTCCCGTGAATTGATTTCCCATCAGTACACGAGACCCGGTCAGCGACGACCCTTACGCCATCTTGTCCGAATCTACGCCCGTATCTGTATCCAGCACGTGATTGGCAATTCGCAAAGAATTGTCCCGATCCCCATCAGTGCTGGGAACACATATCGTGTTTAATGTTCTGATCAGTGAGAAGTGTACGCGATTTAAGTTTATCACGTTTAGGCCAGGCCTTTCGTTTATGAGCAAGGAATCATGGAACTTAACGTCAATAAATCTAGAAATAACATCTGCCACATATTTCGAGGCTGTACTTCGAATCGATCTGCTTCTCAGAGACTTCAAGGATGTGTGACATTTTGATTCTGTGCAAACGCTGCTCGTATCGCAGAGGAGCAAGGACATTTTGTTACATTTGACTGAACAGCCGTTTGCCATGAAATTGTAATTCTATTTATACCAACTCAAAGAATATGAAGAACGTAAAAAACAATTAAAAGAAATTTCTCTTCCTGAGCGGGTTTCGGTTATGACATCAAGCAGCTTTGGGATATTCTCTTGTTAGTATCTTGCGTTCTGTCAGTTACACTCGTCAATTATCCCCCCATTGCGGAAGCATGTTAAAAAGTCGCGCTCGTGTGTACGTGAAGGTCATGGCTAAAGATTATGTGTCCGATATACCCTGAAGACGTCACGAACTGTTACACTTACGCGTCGGCATCGATCCAAGGATCAGATCCGAGGATGGCGTATCAGTCACCTGTCAGCAAATAGACACGAAACATCGTTTTCGTATTTCGATCGCAGTTCATGAATAGCCTAAAATTCGTACCGGGTTTGGACAGAATATTGTTAACATAATTTTAATTGATATTGCGAAACAGATACTAGACATTATGCTTGGCCCTTATAATGGCGATTTAGAAGCAAATACTGGCATTTGCCTACATCGAGCATTTGATATTACAGATGAGAGAGATCTGTGACGCGAAGCAGCAATAAAAGAAAATCTCACCTGGAAAGTAGTGCAATCGCGGATTGTTGCATAGCCATTAATCGGCGGACATTATTCCGGTAGTTTCACATTTTTGTCTAATGCGGCGTTCGCATTTCTTGCTGAATATGGGAAGCGGGGTGACAGTGTACGACACTCGGTGACAATAAGAAAGCTGAGAATAGGGTAGTGATAAATGCGGCTGCGAGAAAGGACACGACATAGCTTGTGCCGAAAGTCGATGGACTCGCGAAGCTGACAAAAGTTCGCGAGCTCGTCCAGCTGATCGAGTCTGCGGGGTCGTTATCATACAGAAATTTTCACGGCGGTCCGACAGACAGATTGAAACTTGTTTCACTCATAACATCGTCGGAGTTGTTGTTCTGCTCGAGAAATGGCACATCTGCGACGACCAGCGAGGAGGGAGCATTACAAGCCCTTTGGTAGGCGGAAGGTAATAAAGTGTTATTTGGGTTTGGATGGAGGAATGTAGTGATTGGATTACAGGGTGACGTTGACACATTCGTATGAAGAATGTGACGCTCGTTGAAACCAGAGTTCGCATGCCTTTGCAAAGTGACGAGTAACAACTAAATGCATTCTTGTTGATAAAACTTGAATGAGTTATATTAATATTTGTTACTACCACGATGTGAAATTTTGTAACATATTAAGAGCCTCATTATAAAATTTCTCTTATTGCTTGCATTATATACGTATTTTTACTATTACACAATATAGGTACCTAACTATTTTTTGTGAAAATTATTACTAACAAACGATAGCTGAATATTTCATGCTTTTTGACTGCAGTCGATCGCTTATCACGTTACTAATACTACAGAACAGACACTATTGTCTTTTCAGCGAAAATACATTTCAGCATACAAATACAAATACAGCATAAATTCAGTAAATTGAGGAATTCGTAGACAAACAATGATTTCGACCCTCTTAAATTTGAAGATAGGTTCAATAGTGTACTTCGCAAAACGAGTTATTCAGCTAATGATTTACTTAGACTGTGACGGCCGTCAAATTGGCGCGAATGGCGCTTTATAGCTGACTGCTTAATTGAGTTCAATCGTCAGTCAAATGCGAGTTTCCCCGCGCTACAGTGATCGTCTTCCTTAGACAAAGTATTTCCCCTGTAACTGTAGCGATTCGACGACATAATGCCGAGATATTAATACGGCATTCAATCCAAAATAACTATGCCCTTCGGTGACTGCACGTCCTCCTGGCCGCCAAGTTTGCCAAATCGGCTTCCCCCGTAATGTTCTGTGAATCATGTGGATGATAGCGTCGAACGGAAACTGTGCACACGGCATCAAACTATCGAGAGGCACACATCAATAGTATGCAAAGTCACAAAATTGACAGCATGTGTCATTTCACCTTTTTGATTATTACGTGTGTACCACATTATTCGTGAAAATTGAGTAACAATACAACCATGCGCGCGCCTGCATGGCCCCCACGAACTGCACCAGGTATCATCAAGTTTCATTTATGTTGCACAAGAAGACAGATTTGCTTTCATTTATTTTTCATACTTATCCAATCGCATCATGTTTCCAATCAAATTTATCCTAAACATTATTAACAAGAATGTGCTTGAAATCTTGCGCATATACACGTAATAATAGAAGATGTCACTTAACACGATCGTCGCCATGTCACCCGTACTTGGGTGACGGCCCCTGTGGCTATGTTTTCCGGATAACACTCTCCTTCGTTCAATTGAGACAGGATTTTGTAGGTAGTTTACAATAATTTCTTTTTGTATCACAATAATGACGAGTAGGCATATACAATATAGACAGATTGGAAATATTAACAAATGGAAATATGACACTCTACTTCGTTCAATTGAACCAGGATTTTGTAGGTAGTTTACAAGAATTTCATTTGTCGTCCGGGAAACATAGCCACAGGGGCTACATCCAAGTACGGCTGATGGGCAATCAACGTGTTAAAACACAACGATGACACTTTGGGCAAAGGAAATAAGGTTCTGAGTATATTCGGGATAGTTGTATCGTTAAGATACCAATGATCTTGTCACTAAAACAATGCTAAAGCGAGTCCCACAAATAATCGGATACTACATTACCACTACTTTTAAAACTCTATCGCTTATTTATCAATAAATCGTCTTATTAATTTTTTCTGACAATAAAACACTTATTTATGTTGCCACCAACGAAGAATTTTTTGAAATAGTGTGCATATATTGTATAATAAACATTGCCGATGAAAACAATATAGCATTTTCAGCTCCCGAAAATATTCGTAGCGTATACTACAGTTTCCTGCTTCCTTGCTTCTGCTGGTCCAATACATCAATAAAACAAAAACATATTTCTGCAAACATTGCGTAAACACATATTAGGTGCCCATGTCTTTCCTTTTTTCTGCAGAAGTAAACAAAAATGAGCTTAAAATGGGTCGGAAAAGCACAAATACGTAAATTAACTTACGGTAGCTAGTATTTTTCCACCGAGGAATTGAGATAACGTGTCCGTAAATCAGTAATAAATTTAACGTAAGCGACAGTACTGTTCCGGACATTATTGATTTAATATTGGAGACCGCATTGACTCAATTCCGTAAATTTGACGGCCAAAAACTCTATGTGTGAGTGATGAAAGGCTAACTGTTGGCAAATTAAAAGCTAATATCCATATCAGTGCTGCACCAATTTAAGAGTGTGGTATTGGAGAAAACCTCTACCAAATGTTTGTGTTTCAAGGAATCGTTCGCCGAACACCGGGATAAATTCACTACAATGATGAAGTGGCTAGTAAGGAATTATTTATTAATGAAATGAATAGGAAAAGACGGATCGATTTTGCAAAGGAATACATCTCACAAACTCTCAAGGAAGAAGCATGGCAGGAAAGTGTCATATTTTCTAATAAAAGCGAATTAAATGTGCGTAATTCAGATAAAAGACCAGTAGTGTAGAAGAAACTCAGCAAAAAGTTCCATTGTAAGAACGTGGGAGGCACAGTGAAACACGTAGAAGTACCGTAATAATTTGGTGCTGCATATCAGCATATGGAGTTGGAAAGTTAGTATTTATTGACCATATTATGGATGAGAACATTTATATAAATCTTCTTAAGGACAATTTAATTCAAAGTCCGAATAAAATAAGCATCAGAAGAAGTTTTATGTTTTATCAGGACAACAATCTAAAATGCTTACAAGGCGCAAAATGTGCAAGAATTTTTACTTGGTAAATACTCAAAGATTGTCCTATGGAAAATCTATAGGACGAACTGAAAAAAAAATCGGGTACTCTCATTTTTTTCAACAGCAGAATGAAAAGTAATGCTCCAATATGAATGGAATCGTATAACCATTGAATACTTAAATAAAAATATAAACAACAAGCAAAGGCGATTAAAAGACATCGTTGAAGAAAATTGCTGTGCAAGAAAATATTAAAATCAATTTTGAACGCTGTATTTCGAGAAGTAACTCACAGAAAAGAGCAGTCTATGAATATTTTTTGACAGTTGAAAATGCGGTATTATCTGCTTCAACGATGTTTATTACAAATTGTATGTTCACGTAGAACTAAATTTTAGTATATTGTCAACAATAATAATTAACCTATTAATAAAAATACTCGAGATTATTAATTCATACACAAGCTGAATATATGTGTATATATCCACACAACTGTAAAAAATGCATATTACACGCACATCAAATTAGATATGTTTAAAAACAATGAATAAGAAAAAGTTACGTCAATTATGATATTTTTTAGCAGTGGGAGTAGCTTAGCACAATCGATATAACTGACAAAGACAACAAGTGTCTGGTGACATTGTTGAGCAAAAAAACTGAGATTAGTACAAACTGATATGCGTATGTTAACTAAAGAACCGGATAAAAAGTGATTGACAGTCACCTAGAAGAGCGTGTGAATTTATACAAAATACGTGGGTATATGTTATGAAATTTCAGTGCAAGCTTTGCATTCGCATAGAATCAAATATTTCTTATAATAAAATCTAGTATAAAGACTTAGTATAACAAAAATTTGAAACATTAGTCAAGTTTAATAAATAAGTGAAAAAATATAATTAAACATGTCGTCCATTTGGTCCATTAACGAAAATACTGGTGGAGGCAAACTATCCACGCATATGTATGAATCATTATGTTGTAACAGTCCAAATTCATACATTAATGTTTTGATTGGTTATCGAAGGATCAAGTTTAGTTAGATTATCGTTATGTCTATAGATAGCAAAACTGTAAAAGTGTTTCAAAAGTTCATGTCACTCCAGTAGAGAACTTGCAGGAAATACAGTAAAAACGTAACTTCGTCCAGTCGCTCCTCCGAGTGGCGGACGATATCAACTTCCGCAGCATTCATATCCTTTGCTGTACCAAATGTATTCGTGTCCACTTTTGCATGGCGGCGAATATCGTTTATTTATTCAGTGACCTACACACGTGAGAGTAAAGAAAATAGTTTCGAGCCGATCCGTTAGTGGCCATGACCTTCGGCACATTAGAACTCGCGTAATATCCTGACAACGGAACGCCAAAATTTTATTTTTTTTCGTTCATTTGTGTAATCGATACTCCCAGTAACAAGAGAAGGACCAGGATTGTGAGACACCGATTTTATTTAAATTTTGCACAGTCCTCCTTTAGCCGAAAATATTGGATACATGTTTTGGAGAAAAGTGGCAATACTCCCCATTTTTTTAATTACATTGACTATTGAACATTACACATTATTATAATTACATATTATATTATAATTACATTACTATTGAATTGAATACACGATAAGCAGATATGCAAAACGACACAAAATTCTCGTTTTTTTAATATCTGTATCACATCCAATTAAAGAATTCTGAAAACCAACATTTTTTAGATATAGATATTAGTAAACGATAACGCATGCGTGCAACATGCGTGCCGATACACTCAGCATACATAGCCCGACCTATATTTCGGAAGTAATCATGAAAACTAGCAAAGGAACCTTTAATTTCAGGTATATTTTACGATAAGAGAAATAGAACTATCGAATTTTACTTGTAGTCTGCATTCGCATTCATAGTTCATAATTCTGTGGCCAAAAACGTTTACCAGCGCATTCCACTTGTATGAATTGTTCCATTTATGATTTAACATTATTCGTGGCATTATGACCTCATTGTTTCAATTATATTGTGTATCCAATTTATCATTGAAGAGTTGAGTATTTCTCTACTGTAAAAGCGACAAAGTTTAAGCCCATATTTGAACTACACATTTAATAGTTACGAAAGAAAGATACTAGCAAAATGGTTGGAAAGCTTTTATAAGACCGTGCTCACCGCCCTACGTTCCACATTGATGGCAATAGGCTTAGAGAAAAAACAAACCTTTATTCTCCCCGCTAACTTACTTTCACGTTACATTATATTTGTGAATTCTTGAATTCTTGAATTAGTGAATTCCATTAAAAAAAGGCAAATACAAAGTCAAATAATGAATATTTTTGAAACAACAAGTACAAAAACAATATAATATTCATTCTTGCCAGGTATCTTGCCATACAAAAAATGGTCAGTGTCACATCGCAGTACTCAAAGAGGCACAATTGTTAAAAATATATGTTTTTTACATGTTTTCAAATAGCACCGTTTTTGGTGTCTTATGCAAGCATCCAATTAGCCAATAAGGTGAAAAACATGCAGTTGTGTTTCTTTTTTTACTACTTATTATTTTTAGTATCTTATAACCAATTTTTCTCTCAAATTAAAAAATAGCTGTTCAATATAGGACTGCATCTACGTCGATACTACGGACAATATTAAAATTACGTAGTGCTATTTGCAAAATGACATTTATCGCACAATGTTTAAACAATATTTAAAACATGATTTTGTCATTCGTCTATATTAATTGAATCTGTCTTGCCCATAATACACGTAATGAATGAAATCGATAAAAGTTCTCAGGAAGTCTATTATTATCAAGTGAAATAGATCTCGGCATACCGTTCTCCCCTGTCATGCAGCAAGTCCAGTGTTTAAGACATACACACGATGTAGTAAGGATTGTAAAGTTTGTCTTGAAGATTCTTGTTTATTTCAAATAGATACAATACAATGTTCCAGTAGTGGTGCAAAGTAAAAAGTGACGTGTGCGGCGATACTGTTTGTTCTAGTTAAAAAAAAAGCCAATAATCCAAAAACTGGCAACCTTCCCCCTTAAGAGCCCCTGCATCACTTCCACCCAAAACCTCCGTTGTGGAACGGGAGGTGGGTTGCATGATAGTGATTGGTCATACACAGGGTGATGCAAGGGTTGTCCATAGGCTCTCTTCGGCAGAACCCACTGTTTTGGGACAATATGTTTATGACATGTATGTGAGATACTGGATATCTTGATCCTTTCCAATTGAGCGAAGTAAATACATGTTGGATGATGAGCGCACGTTCTCAAAAATAGAGACTCCAGGTACGTCCGAGTCGTAATCTTAATGAGCTGCCCAACCGTTGGGTCATCGATCCTGTATATTCAGAATATCGGTACACACCTTATAGAAGCTCCGAGAAAAGCAAGTTTCACGTCATCAGTCAATACAATCAAAATAGGATAGGGACTATTCATGTACATTTGTATAGACTGATACCAATGTATAGTTACAAAGCAGCGTACAGACGGTGTATGCCACATGAACCCGTGTCCGTCAGAGTGCAGTGGCCTAGCATCGTACGAGTGGCACCCAATGGTGCATGGTCCTGAGGCCGGACAGCCATTGCGTGGCGACGGTGCGCTTGCCGGGGGTGGTTAGGGGTTAGGGCGGAGGGGGACAGTCGATCGATATAGTGACGGGAGTGTCGTCTGGCTCTCTTCGTATCGCCACCATGCGGCCCGGTCGGGAAACGTTCTTCTACTGTACGAACTCAGAACCAGGAACACAATTCATGTCAGTTGGGTGTTGCGGGCCACGTAGTTTGCCAGTGCGCGCACCAACATCGTCAACGACGGACTGATCGGTCCCTCTTCGGATTCTCTCTCTCTCTCTCTCTCTCTCTCTCTCTCTCTCTCTCTCTCTCTCCTCCACCACCACCTCCTCCTCCTCCTCCTCTTCCTCACCCTCTTTCTCTACCAGTCTCTCTCTTATTCTCTCTCTCTATCTCTCCTTCAGTTAGCCTGCCCTTCGCCTCCCCCTTCCTCTTGACACACCACTCTTTATCCCTCTCTTTCACCCTCTGTGAATTTCTCACTCTTTCTTTTACTCCTACTCCTGAGTGTACCGTATCTCTCATTTTCTCCCACCTCGTCGCAATTTCGTGAGTTTCGGAGTGACGCTCGCGAGTGTCAGAGTTGCGTTTTTATATCGAGGGTTGAGTGAATGTGAGAATAGACACGCTGTGCCGCGTGCGATAGATACACGCGGTTAGGAGAGAATGCCGTTCAATAGGGTGGTACGTCAACCGTTATTTCTTCCGGAGATTTAATGAGGCAAGGAAAAACACTTGTGTGTCAAATTATCGTCGTGGGTGATTCGGTGATAAGCTTTCGATACGAAAGAATATTGCACGTATAAAGTTATGGAATTCAGTGTGCAAATGTGTACGTGGACGCGTTTGTTGAGTTTGGAAATTGTAGTCGCGGTTGGACCAATGTCGTTGACCTGCTTCCGGGCATCTCGACTTTTGAGGTTCACTCAATCGTACGTGCGCAGTTCCTTCCAGAATTGCGTATCACATTCTTCGCTCATTTTTTAATATTCTTTTTCTGGGTATTCTCTTCTTACGTGTACAATTATGATTATTGCTCACAAAGCTTTTTCTAATTTCACCAATTCATAGCTCCATTAAAATTCTAAAATCATTGACTCTTTAGTACTTTCTGATACGTGATGGAAGTTTCCAATAATTGGCTATCTTTTTCGTATAACGTTATGCTTATCTATTTATTTATTTAATAATAACATCCAGGGCTGTCAAGCATTATCCGCTTATTTTCACGGGGTTTCAGTGAATGTCGCTGACATGGTTTCACTTTACCCTCCTACTGTATGCCGTGCGGGTTTGTGCATAGTGCACCCATTTTTGGGTATGTTTTTGATACTGTATTCACTTCTATTTCATAACCCAATTAAATTATAATTCTAGCAGCTTCGTAGTGGATTCAAATATTATCCAATCTTCGTATAGCAACGACGTATTAAATGTTATTCAGTAAGCAGAACGATATATACGAAAGAAACAGTGATTGTGGAGTGAAAGCTTATCGATGTACGAAGGAAAAAGCAGAAAGTGGTTGGGCTTCTTTTGTTGTCTAGGAAATTGTAAGAAATAACTATGCTTATTTCGTGAAATGTCTATCACTCAATGTATTTATACAGCGTTTATAGCTCTATGAGAACAATAATATAAATTCTCCGTCAATGATTTGTAAAGCGAAAAATTGTGATAATATCTGTTCTACTAGGATTGTTGATTGACCGAGAAAGCTGATATTAATTTATATTAAAGGGTGCGCCTCTGTTGACTCGTGAAAGATAAACGGTATTTATTCAGTAGGTTAATTAATTATACGGTCAGGGTAGTTAGGGATTTGCGTGACAACGTTGATCGTCACAAAAGTTGTCCCCCTAATTACGCCAGTGTCTCAATTATATTTCTGTTTGAAACATTACCAAATACTGTTTCAAGACGAATGGGAACTGTGCCGCTTTTCAGTAAACACCGTTTGCTTTATTTCAACCATAGACTTGTTAGCAATAAGATTAGATCACAATCGAGCAATATAGCGTGCATTATTACTTCTCCGTTTTGCTAACCTCTTTTAACATAATTTTTACGTGAATAAGATGTCGTAATTAAGGAAACCCCTGAAGGTTTGACATTTTATTGTCAAAGTATTAACACACAACAATTAGTCAATATCACTTTCCGCCTTAGTCGCTTTACCGACCTTCCACGTATTGTACGATCTATACTAACTCTTTTTCGTAGAAAGTTGTACGTCGAAATAGATATACTAGTACACCTCGCGACAGTGTGACATCCTACAAATACAGGTTACGTCTGCGTAAACTCATGTCAATGTATTGTTCTTTCGGTGAGATTTTGTTCGCGTATCTGTGACAGCAAGTATACATAATAAATCGGTGTATTACAAGTTGAATTGGATTTTCAAAAATATCCAGCCTTTTTTACATATAAATGCAAAGATGACCGTTCATTCGGTGTACGTTATCTCAAAAAGGGATTTTCTCTATATCTCTATTATCCCAACCTTTCTCTGCCCGTTAATTATTTTGTTTATGTCGTAAGGTATATAGTGGTTGTCAGTAATCAGCGTCGAGAGTTTGTTCTTAAATAATTAAACACCCTAATCGTTTTTATTCGATAAGAAAACTTTTTACTCTTTACCAATTATACTGCCATTTTCTATTCTTAATCTGGCGACTTATACTACCAATGGCCGTTTACGTCGTATTGATTTTCTTCACGAGTTACACACGCCGTACGTTATTTGCACTCTGATTGCAAAAGCGTGTAAATGTTTGGTACGTGCGATATTCTTTCATGCCACACACGCGTTTGTGGTATATCTTTTCTTAATGGTCTGTTAGATTTCGTCTCGAATACAGCAACAGTATCTATTTTTTGGCGATACATAATGAGGGTTACGATCCATGGTAGACATGCCTTTAAAAGGGTTTAAAATTCGAAAACTCAGTGGAATGAGAAGCAGCGGTCTAGAGTAACCGGTGGTTGTTGTTTGGATGGCTTGTAAACGGAAACGCAAAAAGCTGACGTTTCGTCCCTGAGTGGAAACTCTATAGTGCCCTGCGCCACTGTAACACCAGCATGGCGTAGTGACGCACGAAGATGCGCGAATCTTCAAACTTGACGGCCGTGGAAGACATGAGCGAGGTGCGCTAGGCAAAAATGTATGTGAATCAAGAGCGCAATGCGGTAGCAAGCCGTAGTGGAGAATATTGAAAATCCAACGTTGAGCGTTTTGGTCGCCGGGCCTGTCCGAATTGAGCCATCCTTGGCAGGGCCAAATCAGGCGAATAAGGACCAAGCGAAGAACGGCCCTGTGACGGTGGTGGCGGTTCCCGGCGATGATCGGATATAATCAACACAATTCTGGCTACAACAAGCTGTTCACCCAGGTACATGCTTTCGACTATGACTTAGTCAGAACGTCAATGGCGTTAGACAATACTATTGAGTTATAGCGTAAATGCGCAATACCTTTAACTTATTTTTTACATGATAAGGCCCGACAGTAATGGATGCCGTAAAACTCGTGTTAATCCTTGCGCCTCGCCCACCCTCCACTTCCTATACATGTTTATACTTTTTATGTATTGTTTATATTATTTAGTAATAGAACATGAACCTCTTGCTGTGATAAATGTGTGATTATATAGTTGTCCCCAATTACAAATTGGACGTTTAACTGTTGTAATAATAATAAATAATATAAATATTTTGTTCAGGAAAAAATTAACACCACAACTTGTATAATAGAATGGTGAACACTTGAGTACCTAATTGTTATCCCTTTTACCTTTTAAATGTAAGAAAGGTCTTTAATTCAAAACGTATTGCGGATTCTTTAGAACGAATCACTTTTATTTATAACCTTATCATAAAAGGCTGGAAGCTACGCTCAATTTCCTCGTCACTTTGCAAACTTCTCTGTACTATGTAACACGCCGTTTACGTTTCACATTAATCATTGTACCGTGAAGCCAAAGCAACCAGGCGTGTTCCTGCTGTGATGCCTGGATCTTTATAGATTCTAATCGCTTTATCAGCCAATCAGTTTGCCCACTTATTTGCACGTCAAACCGGCCGTTATTTTTGCACTGTGCTGCACCTTGCGAATGAGTTTTGGTGTATTTCTTAGTCACTTAAAGATACTTTTGTGACCATAGTGAATATCTATTTAACTACTTTCTAGTCCTCCAAGAATTTTAAAAAACATTAAGCTGTACTTCCATTGGTAATTAAAATAATATACTTATTTGTGTGTATTCCTTGTAATGTATGAAGATATTGTGAGGCGAAAGATGGGGTCATAGAAGCAAACCACTTTTCTGATAGGTACCTTATACTATTTTTATGTTGTCTCAGTGCACTTGCTTGCAACTCATGTACTAAAAACGCTTTAGCTTGCCGTAGTTCTACGATTAAAATGCACATGCAAACAGATATAATGTCGCGAATTTATTACAGTTGAACGAATGCATCCTGGCTGTATTTTTTTTTCATCGTCATATATTGAGTAGCCTATCGAATATTAAGAAACTCGTTTATAGGTCATATCTACAACAACTGTTAAAAAACTATATTAATCTTTCCTATAGTTACATTAGTTACATCGATAGAAATTTATATTAGTAAGTAACGAATTCTATACACCATTATTATGTATATTAGTAGCTGAAGAAGACCCAAATAAAAGTGATAGAAACGTAATAATATAAATTTTCTTCACGATCCTACCATCGCCAACCCCACTTCGTTCAACTAGAGGATCGAAGATCATGAATATTAAGAAACTTGTATCTGAGTTAGTATCATAGATGAGTGGTGCATACACTGTGCTAAGTAAAGGCCGTTGTCATGGCTGTAAACCCTTAATTTAATTCAGTGTCGGGAAGAGATTTAGTTGAAGGCCAGAATGAGATGCTTTCAAAATTGAGTAGTCATCAACTATATAGCTTTATTTACGTATCAATCAAAAGTATTGTAAGTCGTACTATGCAGAAGATTTCGCAAGAAAGCAGAAAGGTATTGTTACAATTCGTTGCAGGTAACAGAACCTCTGTATTTATTGCGTATGTTATTTCTGTGATGACTTTATTCCTCGATATAAATAAGAGTAAGATAAGTGGCAGGTTGCAGGAATGGTAAACATATTTCAGCTGTCAGTAAACCAATACTTATATAAATGTGTAACAATACACGATGTACCTATAACGCACACCAACGCATAAATTATAGATTTCAATCAACTCTCTACCCATGAGTACGTGGGTACAGTGATTAATTGGCACATATGTAGAAGTCTGATATACAATACAGTGGAATAGCGCTCCACAACGATTCTATCTAAATTAATACTTTAATGGTCGCTCACACCAAATTTGTGTGACGCTAGCGCCCACTGTTACTGGCTTCTCACACAACATGTGTGTGATGCTAGTGCCGAAGGTTGTTGGCTGGTACCACACTCTCTGTGTGATGATTGATGAACGCAAACAAGTGTGGATATTTCTATTGCCTTCCTATTTCATCGCTATGCCTTTGATTTTCGGTAATCATTGCTTTATTGCCTGTTTTTAACTTTAGATTTTACACTAGAGTACCACGTAAATCATGAAGCAACTAGCGACGGCTTTACGTTGGTGCCGTACCCAAAGCTACCATACGAGCGCTAATGTCGTGCTAATAAAAAAAAATTCTACATATTTGATTATAAAACCTGTTAAGTACCATTGCATGTAGGTAATTGCTTTCAAAATTTTTTGTTTTATTATATTATATATATAATTACAAAAGAAAACTATTAAAATTGTTGTTAAATTATTGTTGTTTTTTAATTTATGTGTATGTTCACACATGTTGAATTATTTCGTGAATTTACATCAAGTTTTTTTAAATTCATTCTCCAAAAACGTTGCCGGCCCCTGACTGCGTAGACGTGTGACCGTTAAAGTGTTAAGCAATATATTTCTCGCACAAATGCAGAATATGCGTGTCTATGGATTTTCTTACAGTTTACAAGCTAGTTTTTATATATTTTGTACAAACGTGTACCGTAACTGTATATTCTAAATAGATTGTTTTAAGGAAACCAGCCTTATCAGATTCGTGAAAAAAGTATTCTACAATAATAAACGGTGCAGTTTATTTTACATATATGGAATTGGTGGGTACACGACATATTCAGCATGATTTTGGGAATCTGTCAGGACAAATTGTATTGTTCCTTAACGATTTTATTTGTCTGAGCACCAATGCAGCCATTGGAATGCAGCACTTGAGCAGATATGCAATTCCTCCATACCAACAATTTTGATTTTGACATACGAATAATATATTGTAATTGAACAGTCGTGAGAACGCACTTGTATCGTTTGTCCGCTTCGATAGGTTTTTCTGTATTATGAGGACCGCGTTAACTTGAATTTATGTATTATTTTTCAACACCTACTCAGTCATGTACTAGTAACTTTACGGTAAATGGTTGACCGATATTGTTGTACGGTTCATGTAAAGAAGGAAAGATTTGAATTCATTACCGCGTAAAAGAGGTACGGCCGTCAGATCAATTATGCAGAGGATTTTTGCGTTTAGAAGATACTTACAATTAGTTCAATTAAACTGTAAGAAGACTTTTAAGCCATGATATACTTAATAAGTGATAGTTATCTGCGGATATAAAACCCGCTCCGATGCTGAAATTCAGAGAGACATGACTACTCTTAATAATTCAACCACATTTTCTTTCAAGAAATGAAGAGTGCGTCGAGTCTTGAAGATTTTACTCGTAATTTCAGGGCTCGGCGGACTCTAACTACTCTCAGCCGAGCTCGGATCTCTCGCTGGACGAGGAGAAGGAAAGCTTGCGCCGTGAGAAGGAGAGACAGGCCCTTAATCAACTCGACAAAGCCAGGGTGAGTCATTGATCTCTTACATGTTCTACTTTCTGTCAATCTTCCTTCTTTCCACTTTTCTGCCTACTTTCTTTTCCTCCCTTATACACTAACAATAAGTGTAGTATGTGGCACTGGCATAGTTGTACCGCCGCATTTTGATTACCGGCTATCAAAATATTACTTCGACATTCCAATTCGACATAAGCAGATTTGCATTTGGTGCAATAAATCTGCCGATATGCCAGTTTTAATGGAATTGTAGTCTTAAGTAGACGAAGCGGAGATTTGAAGTGAAAGATTGACCTCACTAATAATCCACCACTCTGAGCCATTCACGTTATCCGCGCGAACGACTCGATAAAAGATGGTTAAAAACCCTGTTAATATATTGAATGTCCCAGAACAAGCACTGGGTCACAGCATCGTGCTGTTTCCGCAGCGGACAACAGACATGCTTACAGGACCGATACTACTTATAATTAGGCCGGAACTGCCGGCGTTAGTCAATTGTTCCCAAAGCGATAACGTACACATAAGTAATATGAAAGGTCCTTGCATGCGTACGAAATAAAGCAATGATACGAATCAGTTCAATATAATGCTTCAAACGATAAACACGTGTACGACGAGTATAGTTTCATAGTTCTCGAATATATTTCACTATTCGTAGTGTTTTATAATCACGTGGTTGGGGTAATTGCGGCATCCGGAAGAAAAATTCTAATAGCAATGAGAGTAGGCAGTCAAAAGCATGCATGATGGTTCTAAAAAAAATCTACATATTTTATGTGTAAAACCTGTAAAGTATCATTACATGTAGGTAATTGATTTTAAAATTATCACAGAAATTATTTAAATTGTAAAATTATTAAAATTGTTGTTAAATTATTGTTGTTTCTTAATTTGTGTGTATGTTCGCACATGTTAAATTATTTCGTGAATTAACATCAACTTTTTAAAAATGAATTCTTCAAAAATGTTGCCGGCCCCTGGCGACGTTTGACTGCGTATACGTGCGGTCGTTAAAGTATTAAGATACTCTTTTGTCGCATGATAACTCACCGGATGGCTAGTCCGGTGAAGCGAATATGAATTAGAATTAGTAAACCGACTGTGAAGGTCCGGAGTGATCCAGTGCTCGTCCTCCGTTTCCCAGTAATCCGGAGGTTAAGAAAGCAACTCTTATCTTTGGCACAAAAATAGCTGTGTGCAATTTACCAGTAGTGCTGCACTATCGTTTTTGTAAGACAGAATAGTATGTATAAAAATATAAAATTGTAAAAGTTCCTCTGAGGAGGAGACTAATATCAAAAGAACTACCGACCGATCTTTTTGTTTTCATCGGCTTAAAAGAGCACGGATATTGATTGGTACGACACAACCTTCGGGGGATAGCATCTTGCTATAAAAGTGAAAACTGTCGTCTCATATAAGGTCCTTTTATTCTCTATTAACGGCAGCTGGCGTAATTCGTACTGCGTCCTTGCTTGCTGACAATCTGCCAATCAACCGTGAAGCTTTTATACGGAACGTTTACTTTGTACGATGCGAAAACGTTCCACGTTATTGAATGCAACCGCCTTATCGTTTCTAATGGAACATTAGTTCAGACAGCAAAGAATGGAAGTACTGATGATGCGCCACAAATAGAATATTTAGATTGAGAATTATAATTTAATAGATGTACTCTTTTTCAGTTGAATCATGATTCTCATTTTCATATCTTATGAGAAATTTTGCTAGCGCAAAGTGTACTAAATATGTTATACTAAAATGTTAAAATAGGAGGATTAATGTTGATCTTTGAATGATGAACGCCATGTGTATTTTAATTTTTAGACGAAGGCGGTAGCGTTTGCAGTGCGGACTAACGTAAGCTATGACGGATCTGTCGATGATGACTCGCCCGTTCACGGTTGGGCCGTCAGTTTCGAGGTCCGAGACTTTCTTCACATCAAGGTAATAACAACAATAACTCTCACTTTTCGTAAACGTTACCTTATCTAGTAAATGTTATTATTAGGCGTCAAAACTTGGTGTTCGTAGTTGTAGACAGTACAACTAATATGTACTACGAGAAACTTTTATGATCGATGTTTTCTCTGGGAGCAACAAATGTTATTATTTCAATTACCATTATCACGCACATTTACAATATAAGTGGTATAGCATATCTGTATTTAAAGTCTTTCAGATGCATGTTACTGTATTCAGTTATCTTATACAAAAATAATTATAGTCTACAATAGGGAAAACATTCTTGCAGTGGGTGGTATATTTAACTAAAACTTGGTATTCAGGAGTGTACTTGATACAGAATCAGTGGATAATAAATATATGTTACTAAAAAAATTAGAAATGTTAAAGTAAAAGTAATATCGGGAACGACATGTCCGAAACGCTTTATTCATCCGACATTTATGTGTGTCATAGGAGAAGTATGACAACAACTGGTGGATCGGGAGGCTCGTGAAAGAGAACTGCGACGTAGGTTTCATCCCGTCCCCGGCAAAGTTGGAGGCCCTCCGGTTGCAAGCGAGTGCGGCGCGCGGCACGAAGGGTCTTTACTCGGCACGCGGAGGCTCTTCAGGGAACCTTGGCGAGAGTGGTATGCCCTCACGTGGTTCCACACCACCTACACCAGGTATCCTAGCACGTCCTTCTTTCTTTCCCCAAAATCCAACCGTGTCTATCTACCTGTTCGGAATTGTTGACATCGCGCCAATCGATGTACAACCGGAGAAACAGGCGGATGGAGAACCTTAAGAGAGTCCATAACGACGATCCGTACAAATGACGAATTAACATACGCTCGAAGATCCTAAGTATTCCAAAACTTGAACACCTTATCTTTCACTCATTCATTCGTTATGCATAGAGAGAATCCCATCACGACACAACACACAAACGTGCATTAACAGGCTTTTGTATACATTTTTGGTTTGTTTCTTTTTGTTAAGTAGCAATGTTTAGACAAGGTAAGTTAAAAGTCTAGGAATACGTGCATATATATAGCTGTATTGTTCATGTACGCGCACGATCATCATTGATAGCCACTTATAGAGGACTAGAGACCCGTTCGCGCGTGGTACTTTAGTTTTTGTAATATGCTACATATAGGTGTATACCTTGGTAGCCGCTACCGCTAAAATCATCAACCAAATTGGGTACCTTTCTCCTATAGCTTTTTTATCATTTCCTTGAGAGAAAGAGGGACTCGAGGAGGCGCTTGCGGACGACAATGCGAAGCGTTTAGTAACCGTTATATTTTATTGGCAGGTGACGACAGTGATAGCATTGCAAACGTACGGCCTGGCAAGGCAACGCTGACAACACCCCCTGCCAAGGAGAAACGGAAGAACTTCTTCAAAAAGCCGGTAAACGCTCGCAAGCAAAAATCGTCAAATCAACCTATGATCTCTAATTATTCTCGTACTGAATATTGCCTAATACTGTTTCCCGGACTTGGTTCAGATGGAATAGAGTAGTTTAGACATAGTGAAAGTAAACAAACTAAGTTTTCTTTTTCGTCGGTGTCTAACCTTACCAATCGATATTGGAACGCTTTAAGAACAAGCCGCACTTAGATATTACAACACGCTTTATGTATGTATGTGAATATATGTGTATCAATCCGGAATAAGGATTGACGATTTTGCACGTTTGTACTGTTTGAAAGGATTTCTGTAAGGATCTTAAGAACTACGTGTGTTTCTTAAGCATAAAATGAATTCACCATCCTGTTTGACACTAAGAAGCTATGGGCAACTGAGGTAGGTGATGTGGTTAAGAATCGGTGGATTACGTCAAGTATGTCTTTGTCCTCTCTAGATTAGTCTGACACCTCGTTTATCAAACATTTTTTTCGGTCTATCGTGCACATATTAATGCCTACTGTATCAGTTGTACGTCTTAATATAGGAAAACTCACACAATGTGATGATTCAAAATAACTCATAACATACGTAGAGTCCGAACAAATGTTTCGGACAATAATTTCACGGTTATGAAGGGAACATTCAATTGTATATTGATTTTATACTGTTTCACTTCTTTGTTGACACACGTTGATTGCGACTATTTTTTTTAATTCGTTTAAATGTAATACTCAAATTTTATTTTCGAATTGTGGTAAGGCATCGAATGGTCCAAAAAAAATCAACACTTTATATAGGATCCGTAATGAATAATTATTGAGTAATTTTTCAAATCCGATCCAGTGATTGGGAAATAGTCTGCTTTGTTGTAACTACCAAGTACAATATGCAGAGGAGCCTTCATATTGATTGCACGTTGTTAAAGATCTTATGAACAGGATCAATTATGATCCATTTTGCAAAACCAGTGACGATTTCCTGCCGTCCAATAGTGACTTTGAGAGATACGTGGAATTTCGTGAATTTTTATATTTTTTTGTTTTGAAAAACTAAAAAGTGCTACAACTAAGAAAGAAAATGTAGACATTGCATTAAAAAAGACGTTGCGTGGCCTGCATATCCCCACAAGGAAGTAAACCCGTATAGAAACGTATAATATTTTTTCCGAAAAGTGCACACTTTATGGATTATTTTGAATTCACATTGTGTGACTCACTTTATTCGTCTAATACGTATTTTTACTTTTCTATATGGTATTGACAATTCGAACGAGTTGGTAGTTGGAAGAATAGTAGAGTACTTTAAAGGAATTTGAAGTATCGTCTTGAAAACGCTCGACAATTGACTGCTGAATGTGCCTTAAAAAACTAAAACCCCGAGCCCAATGTCTGTCGATGTCTCCCGTACATTAGTAATGAATCAAGACGTTTCAGTACGTTCCAATTGCGACTGGTAAACAGAGTTGAGCGTTGTTATTTTTTAACTCAAATTGTCTTCATAATATTTGATCCCAAATGGGGTAAAGCATACTGTTGAACAACAAAAAATTTCAAATGATTGCATTACTTCAAAAAGTGAAAAGACGGTTTGTAGGCTGACGACTGCATAGATTTTAACTGAACAGATTAGTCCTTAGATGGTCAGAGACATAACTTAGGTCAATCGTAGCAGTCTCTCTGTCTTTTCTCTCTTTCTCCCACCCATCTCCCTTTCTCTGTCTGTCTGTCTGTCTGTCCGCCCCGTCCTCCTTCTTGCTTTCTATTCTTCTCTTTCTTTCTATCGCCATACTGCTTGGCCAAAGTACCTGTATTGTAAGTACGAAGATGGATCGAATCTGGACACGAAGTGAGCATGAAAGTGTTCGGAAGGACTTTGGCCGTGCAGGAGCGTAAGTCGCATGTCTCAAGTCGACGTGGCCATTAACTGTTTTCAATGTTTCAATGTTGCATTCCGTGCTCATGAAGTCCTACGTAAGTGAGACTATCCTGGGACTGATCCCGACGAACGGGACATTTCTCTCGATTTTCCTAGACTTATCCGTTAAATATCGATTTTCAGGAGACGATGACACCCTATGATGTTGTACCTTCCATGAGGCCGGTGGTTCTGGTGGGTCCTTCGCTGAAGGGCTATCAAGTGACGGATATGATGCAGAAGGCACTTTTTGATTATTTAAAGCATCGGTTTGAGGGCAGGTGCGTTTTGGCTAAAAAATACGGACATCTTATTTATTGCTTGACGCCAAACACGCACATTTTCTATATATTCTCTTAACGATGTCTGCTTATTTGCAGAATAATCATAACGAGGGTAATGGCAGATATCTCGTTGGCGAAAAAATCTATGTTAAATAATCCCACCAAGCGAGCAATCATGGAACGATCGAGTAGTAGAAACACGGGTCTGGCAGAGGTTCAGGCGGAAATCGAAAGAATTTTTGAACTTGCCAGGACACTCCAGGTACATGTTCCCTATGCAGTATACAATGTAGCGGCTAAAATTACTAACATATTCTGCACTATTTCCGGTTACCATATCGCGACAGAGAAGATATTTTGATTTATAACAATGGCACTGTATTCATTTCGTTTAATAAGTCAGCTGTATGCACAATATCGACGATTACTTTAATACACAGACATCCTGATAACGTATAACGTGAAACTTTCAGCTAGTGGTACTCGACTGCGATACCATAAACCATCCCTCGCAACTAGCAAAGACCAGTCTAGCACCGACAATGGTCTACCTGAAAATTTCTTCGCCAAAAGTTCTCCAGAGGCTGATCAAGACACGCGGCAAATCACAAATTCGACATTTGAACGTGCAGATGGTAGCGGCTGAAAAGCTTGCCCAATGTCCGCCGGAGATGTTTGATGTTATCCTAGACGAGAACCAGTTGGAAGAAGCCTGCGAGCACGTTGCCGAATATCTGGAGGCGTACTGGAGAGCCACGCATCCTCGAGACATTGAGGCTGTACCTCGTGCGATGCCAGCACCTGATGCACCAGCTGACGCTTTAGCACCTCGCGTCACCTCAGGTATGTTAGATGCGTTAGTACTTTAACGGCTGTTATCAGAAATTAAATGGCGCGGGAGGACATTCCATGAAGTACAAGCGGTTCGGGCATGGAAACTACGTATCCATTCGTCATAATTCTTAGAAAGAAATACTTTATTTTGGCTCACGACAATTCCGTACCCTTATTTATTTACGTTTATCATTTGAGAATTTTTATACAATTACCATACTTTCTCTTTCTCAGTCCATAACAATATCATTTTCAGTTTTGCGTCTTTCAATGTTCTTGTGCTACGTTTTTTATAGTAAATATTTAGTGTTACATATTCTAAACATTCGATGAAACGCACATTTCATAGATCTAAGGTATTAATTGACGTGTTGTCAGCGAAAACATTACGGCACGGATGAAATGTCACCGTTACACGGTCACGATAAACAACTTTGCGAAATGTAATATCATAATTATCCGCGGGTAGAAAACTTTGATCGATTAAGAATTCTTTGCGTGGAAACGCTCCAAAAATGTTAATATAATAGATATCCCTTGGACGCTCGTGCGTAATCTGTAAGCGCGTCTGAGAGCAGATGTGCGTCACATTCGTTCGAGGCGTTTGACATTGTTGCACACAAAGCTGAGGAGACTGAAATGTCGATTTCAGAGTGAGGCTCACTACGACAAAATTACATTGTTCCCTTGGCGTGTCGTGGTCAGTGATACTACTCAGATATAAAACGTCTAAACATCTTTATTCACAATAGGACAATAAACATCAACCGGATTAACCGGAACTGACATGAACCCCCCGATTCCCTGGTAGTCCCATGAAACATTACGTTTTCACTGCCACGATATCTGTTCACTATCGTATAATGTATCATCATTGTTGAAACATTCACCTTTCCGTGACATGCAAACGTTAAACCATTAAATACCATAAATCTCCATAGAATTCAGTTCTGCCATCTTCTTTTGCATCCCCTAACAATCCGCACAGCAATAATAAGTCGCAGTCCTGAAAATAAATTTCAGTACACAGTATTAAAATTCTTTAATAATCCTGTCATACATTATCATAAGTTAACTGTAGTAACGTCATCATGTAAACAGATTCCAGTCCTAAATATTCTCATGTCTCTGTGTCGTAGAGTTTCGCGGTTCAAAAATCAAAATATACAACATCGGTTTTGCGTGCGACGTAGTGTTTTCAACTTTTCTATTAAACGTTGTGGCGTGAATCTTTCACGAAACGTGCTTTCGTACACCTCTTGAAGCTCCAAGAAACCCAACATTTTATAACCTACTACTCGATACTTTATTTTCCTGGCTCTCTCAGGTGTCCATCAAGGCATTCACTACGTCGCGAGCCTATAGATGATCTAACCTTTACTGTCATTCGTGTAACCACGTACATTATTAATCTTATATTCACGTATTCATCGACATTATAGGCATTCCCTGAGCATTGAAAGACTGTTAGCGGATTCATCGTGTTATTTCGTCCATTTGATAAGTTGGAGTTTCTAGTGGATTTGCTGTAGTACCATTGTGTTATTATTCCTTCTTTTATTTTCATATTATGTACTTTTTCTTATAAGTTTCAGATTATTCGTTGGTTGTATAGGAAGCAGACATTGCTTTTTATATATGCATAATAAAATTTATTTTATTTTATATTTTAAACCCTCTTTCTATTTTATTCTTCAATTCAATATGTATGGAGAATTCGAATTTACTCATTGCTGGTATTGTTTGGTAGACCAATTTCTTTTGAATCAATTAGACGATCACTTGTAATAAATAATGAAACGGCATCTTGCTAAATGTCAACTTTTTTTATACCCATTGCATTTACTATTAGATAACCGTTGAAAATTAGCAGTCTTCGTGCAATAACATAGTCACACTTTGATTAAACACAAAAAATGACAAAAGTGATCAAAGTTATCATCTTGCCCAGACCGAATACCCTTCCCTGACAATGTGTTTCTTTTCAGCAGCAATATACGGATCGTCAAACTTGTACCCACAACAGTGATACCGAGGCGCGCTCATTTTCAGTCTGTTAGTTCCACTATTCTTTCGTTTTGATTTCTTTACTCACTCTGTGCGACCTTTCCCATTTCTTACACGTACGGACAATATAGATTTTCTACATCATTTTACATATTCTTATTTTGTTTACACAATTTAGCAGTCATTTATCGATATTATCTGCCGCTTATCTCGTGCACGTCGTGTTGACAACATCATTTTAGTGTCTTACAAATGCGGGTGGGTTTATGAATTTGAGCTAAAATATGGAAATTTGTTCACGTTATCACTTATTTATTTTCATGTGAGCATTGCGTTTATCATCCTTTTACATAGCCGACAGTGTCAAAAAGAATACGGATGACGTAAACTATAACAATAACGTGAATAATCTTGTCTTCGGTTGTTCTCGAGAACGAAAAATCCACCCGTATTTCGTGCTATGCCAGACTAATGCCAAATATCTGACGCACACGAGAAGACGCGCGCGCGCGCACAAGCATTCTACTGTTGCGTAAGAAAGCGAGCAAACGGAGAACACACATCATTTACACCAATCCCTCCAAATTCACAAGTGATTGTACACGAATGTCAAACGACTATTTATCTCTCTCTTCTTGTTGTCGATTGCACATACTGTACATATATATAGAACAGACGTGCTGTGGGACACATGACATAGATATATGCCGTAGACACAGACCGTATAGACAGCCCGGACGCGTCTAGACAATCGAGGTGAGAGTCAAAATAGATAGCCGTTCCATTATAACTGATCCACGTTCCGTCAATTCGAATAAAAACAATCGGCAAACGAGCTCTGACTCCGATGTTCTCTTTGTTTCGTGTAAAAGCCGTGGAGGCGGTGGCTGCCACGGGAGTCATCCGAAAGCAGGGCCAAGTCAGCTTTGGTCACGGTGATGAGACCAAGGTGAAACAATCGAGTTAAGAATGCGCAAACAGCTCGACGACGGTCGACCTGCACAACTCGGCTTCTTCTTCTGCTTCCTCCTCGTCGCAGATGCGATTTATACTGGCGTAGACCAATCGATTGTACTGGTCCCCGTTCCCGTCCATGTGTTAAATCGTGGGGGGACCTACTGTGAGAATTAGAGACTGTGTTGTAGGGAAAGCCACTTTGTGAGGGTCGCGTAGTAAGTACCAATGGGTTTGGTGCATGGATCCGGCGTGCAAGGAACCGACCTTGTCGCCCTGTCTTCCAGTCCTGTCTGGAGGGACAGGAGAACGATTTACATACCCAGTTCTTTTCTTCCTCTAGCCAGGCATCCATGCGAGCCGATTCAACCCCTCAACACCCTTCAACCCTTGTTGTTTTACCTTTGTTTTGGATTTATTCATCATCATCCCATTGCCCCTTTATGGAACGCTATGGTATCAATAGACCTCGGCGTGTATTGCATTTTTCTTTTTTTTTTCTTCTTTTCTTGTTTACGTACAACCTTTAAGCAACTTCGTTTATCTTCATTACCAATTTAATTATTTCTCTGATCCTTTATTTCTTCTTCGTACCCGTGACTCGCAAGCTCTTCACCAACTACCTTTCACATAATTAGGATAGATAGCTTAACAGTAGAGATTAACGATGTCGTTATGCGGTCGCGTAAATCGAGAGGGCAGAAGGTTCCAATTATCCTTTTGTGCGGATGTCGACGATTCCTTACGATGATGTTTATTTCTTTCATTAATAGCAATTCCTTTAGATTTGAAGCCCGTGATATGAAGGCGGTAATTCGTCACCTGATTGCTGTCGAATATTTTTGCGGTATGCCAAACGTGTGCACACAATCGCAACTTTTTCTTTTATGCCTTCCGTGACATACGGTGGAAATTTCGAACTTCATGTGTATTATGTATGCACATAAAATGATTTTCAGTAGTCGCGAATATTGTCAGCACCGTGCGTTCTATCTGCCGTTGACTCTTTTACTTCTCGATCTCTACTCGAACGTCGGAGTCTTTGCAACGACTGTCTATTATCTCTTTATTTCTTATTTTGTTGCTGCCAAGCCATGCATGGATTTTACGAGTAACGTGTGGTTTTCTATGAGATTAATCTTGAACGGTTTGTATTCACTCATTCACTAAGTATTCCCTGAAGTGAGATTGAAGTTATATGTGTATGCTAACATGTAAGGATACTGTAATTGCGACCGGAATTTGTAAAAATCCTGTGACAATACAAACTTCGTACCAAATTATAGTGTTACACCTACAGATAAATAGGACAAACGCTCGACGCTGCAGAATGAAAAATGCGTGATTTTATAAATATATTACAGTCGTATCTGAATACAGATGCAATGTATCACAGTACGTAGACGCTGTCGACATTTGTCCTAGCAAATCACGTCAAAGTCGAAAGGATACGCTCAATGAAAGACTTTTTCTCCTTTTACAAGTTCCGTATATCCCATAGAATTTCATGTACAATAAAAGTTTTAATTATATGCGTCATTCTCGAATATAGATTTTTGTCACAGTGAGGGCTAGAAAGAAACTTTCGACTTTGTCTGGTACCTGCAAAGTATCCTACCTTTTATTCTGGGCAATCACTGGAGAATGATGCCAATACACTCTCAGATTATAGCATTCTATAGAGACGATGTTGACATACTTGCAATTTGAAATTTTTTTCTCTCAACTCCAGGATCAGGCTCGTATAGCGGTGGACACGTGAGCGGTGGCACTAGAAGATCAAGATTGGAGAGGATGGATCGCGATCGGGGAGATCGCGGGGAGCATGATTACGGGACCGAAGAGGAATCGTATGTCGCTGGCGTCGAGTACGGGGGTGCATCCAGACGTCGCCAGCAACAGGATTCACGCGCTCTGAACGCCATTTAGGAGCTGGGGCCCCGGGGCCTGTCGCTGCAGCGCTGTCCCCAATTGCGCACCACTGCCCTTTAATGGGGCCACCCCCATGGTACGCTACCGTGAACGGCCGGAACAGGTTTCGGATCGACTGTACCATTGGCTCGCCAAAGCCATGCGGAGAGTCGCTGGGATTGTTCCGTCAGTGGGGGCTGCTGCGTTGTTGCGTTTTGCTTTCCGCGAAGCGCTACCATCCTCTTATCGCATTCAGGATCATCGGGTCAATCATACTGTTTATCGACACATTGTTTACCACCGGTTCACCTAACAAGAAACATAACGATTCCGATTCTATCTCGTCACGAGTCACTCAGACTAATTGAACCTGAGACCTATGCACCTGAGTAAGAATGTTTCGAGGGAAAGTTTGCCCGCTCGAAGCAGATAATGAACTATCTCCAAAAGTCCGATTTCCTAAATAACCAATTACACGAGAATGTCCTCTTCAGCTCGGTAGCTTCCATTATAATGTCATCGCCCATCCCAACGACGGATTAGAAAGTGCTGATTACAGCGTACAAGCGATAATTTGAAAAGAGTTTCTTTGCTTAATGTTTATTTATTGTCATTGGCATTTGTCGGATTTCTTCACATCTATAAATCTCACGGGACGCAATTTTACCCGTTCGTTGTTGTTAAACCGAGTAACAACATAATGAATATTTCCAATAGCTATTGTCATCAAACAATATTCGCAGTCTTCAGGCTAATCAATAACAAAATAAACAAAATCCTCTCTATTCCATCCACTGGCAACGCCTGCAGGACCATCCCCAATTGCGGAACCAGTTCAGCGACACGTGAAAGTTATGAATTACAAATGTGCTAAAGAAAATGAAATGGGAGAGCAAGGGGAAGAATTGAAAATGAAGCCGAAGTGGTTGGAGGGGGGGGGGGGGAGAAGAGGAGGAGGAAAAGAATGCGGAAAGATAAGAGATAAAGTGCGGGAGAGTGAAGAAAAAGAGCCCTGGGGCCTTAATTTTTTGCGTCGATTCCTTATGGGCCCCAAAATCCCAACAACCCCATCCCTATAAAGAGATTTAAAGCGCGAATACGAGAAATTAGAGATCAATTGATCTTTACAGGTGCAAACATGAGCACCGATAATCTGTCGATCAATAACAGATTTTCTTAGGAAATTACCGACTCTATCGTGATCGGGTGCTAATCGGGCAAACTTTGACACGTTGACTTAACAACTGTCTCGATTTCCTCACGATTCATTAGACAAATTAAATGAAAAAATATTAAGTGTAATGAAATTAAATATGCCGCAAAAAATATTCTAATGTTCGACTGAAACGAACACAACGTGTGCCGATGTAGGTGTGATGTATCAAGGAGTACAGTAGGTGGGAATTTTTTGAAAGTTTATTGATTATCGAGTATGTTCGCCGATGATCAAGATGCTGTGTTTATACGTTTTACTAGAGTCTATATAATACAGCCCGATTATACAAATTATACACGCACACACGACACTGACACAGAGACACTTCGTGTATATAGTATACATATAAATATATATTATATATGTACGTACTCAGTGACTTTACCGCCTCTATCACACAGCAGAGTAATTCCACTCGAGATAAATCTTCGTAGCGGTCGAATAATGAATCCAGTAGCGGAGTACTGTAAATAATGTAAGAAGCCTTCGAACGAGTACGTTAGATGTGGACTTAAAGTAAGTGTTGTCAGCTGCAGCATTGGTCGGTGTCCAAGTACAGAATATTTGTAATTAAATGTCGACTTGTTTTTATATTAATCAGAGCTGGAAGTATATAATAAAAGTAAAGTATATTATAAAGTTGATAAGGGCGATGAATGAAGGATGCTTGGGTAGGTCATATATCTTATTGGTCAAGAGATACTTCTAATGCAATACATATAAATACATACAGTTACTGCAGTATTGATTGTTGAACTGATAATTTTTATTCTATAGTTCCCACCGAGGTAATTAATGATTGTATTCGTTTTAGGGAGCACGCAAGCAGGATATGCCGATTTCGCGTAATATATTGCATTTGGGCACGCATTTTTTTGTGCTACATTCATGTCTTCTTTTTTCATTAACTGTGAGAACCATCGTTCTCGTGGCAGTCACAAGAAGAATTAAAAAACTTTAGTACGCCCGCGAGTTTAAAAGGATGTAAAAAGAAAATGGCACAAAAACACGAAAAAAAAATGGCCCTATTAAAAGAAATTTTTATTGACCGCTATATTTTTTAGGGTAGTCACTGTAAGCGTGCGAGTGGTACGAATTCATCGGTAAGATATTTGAATCGTTGTACGTCAATCTAGCTCAAGATCGCTGCATTTGCGTACGATGGATTTTGCGTACACATAGGAGTGGCTGACATATAAATAAGATGGTCTTGTAACTTCAAACAATTTTTACACGTTTTTGCGTCGGAATCTCTCGCCAAAGATGTCCCTATAGCCTTACGCCGGCATTGATTGTTCATCGAGCACGAGGCCCTGTGATTTTACTGCGAGCTTGAGTACTGAGAAACGTTCTGCGCGAAAGGCACGTCCGCTTCCTTCCATTCACTGTTTTTTCTCTCTTACGATTGCATACGGTCAACAGATTGCGGAAGGGGGCACGTTGCTGAATTGTAATACATTAGTAATGATAATGTTTAAATTATATAAAAGCCAATTCCTTTCATGTCATACAATTCCAATGAAATCGGCAATTGGAGATGTCATTTGGAAGAAGCAATTGCGTTTAATATTGTCTTTTGTAAATTTGCGAACTGAAACGTGTTTAGGTAGGTATTTATATAAATGGTACCGCTTTGCACGTAATGCAATATTTGCGACAAAGTTCGCGTGGAAATTTATTCGGTTGCAAAGATGAGACAACCGACGCGTGCAATCCAATTATTGCTTGCCTGCAGCGAGCGAAGAACATTGTAATTACACGTAAAGAATTTTACGGGTGTCCAAATACAAATTGTATTTTTATTGTGTATGCGATTAACAGTACTTTCTTTTTCGATTGTCAACGTTCTCGCGTCGCACGATTCGTTTGTAAATGGCTTCGTAATGTGAATGCACAGCTTTAGAGATGCTTAAGATCACTTCCGCGAAACGATATACATGAATCGGATTCGTATGTTGGCAATTCATAGACGACCAAGTACTCTCGCAACCGATACATATATATATATATATATATTAGGTAAAATTATAATAACGTCAGGAATCATAGTGGACCTACGTAAAGACTCACGCTTCCACTTCTTTCTATGGAAATAAGCTCTTACCCTTTACCACCCGATTCGTGCGACTATTATTTTTACCGTTTCCATTAACCCTTTCATTGTTGAAAGTATTTGTCACAATAGCGAGGGGGTGTCGATCAAATTTGCTTTTCTAAAACATTTTCCTATATCTAATTACCACGATCAGTGAAATACATTGACTTGCTTGTATACAGTTGAGGACGCCAAATAAGTCGGTATATACCTTCCTGTCTACCATGAATGCTACATGTTGATTATCAGAATACAGAGATTGAGTCAGTCTATGGTTAGAACAAAATTAAATTAAATCAATAATAAAATAAATTACTCACTTTTTTAATACACTAGACATTTAAGCGTAATGCAGTATCTATTAAAATTATTATCAGAGTGTTTAGAACTGGTTACTTTTATTCAGATGTTGCGTAGAATATAAAATTATCACATGATATGGTAACTATGTAAATTTGTAACATAATTTTGGCATAAGCTCAATGTGTGTACAATATCGATCACCGTTTCTCATGAAATGTATATATATATATATATACATTTATATCTAAGGATTTGGACAGTGTTCCAGCAACCACACTAAGGAATATATATATACACACTGTCCAAATCGTTAGATTTTAAATGTATATGACCGCAGGTATAGATGGTAAAGTCAATTGGTTCTTATCGTGACATCGGTTGATTATGTCACCGTTGCCAAAGGAATGTGCGCATCGTTGTAACACGAACGTACACACATTGAAAAAATGTCTGAATAATGTGCTATAAACTCGAATAAGTTAGTCTTTAATGTATTTGATTTTTTTAAATTCAATCTACTCAACATTCGCATAAAAATAAACGGTATTGACATTCCTCAAACGTTTTAGTATACTCTGTATAATATGTACTCGAATGTCACTAAGAGCTTCTTATCTAATAGACTAGTGATTACGACAAGTTTCGACACTCTGATACATGAAGGGCAATGAAAGGGTTAAGATTTGTCAATACGTTTGAGGAAGATTATGCATGGATGACTAATTTAAAAATATTCACTATTAGGTTCGTGCAGTAGAGGGTGATTCGTCCGTTGCATTACATAATAATTGTCACTTTTCCATTAGATGTATTACGAGTAATGGCGCTGCTAGCATAAGTCGCGTGTAATAAGACCGTAATTCATACGGAGTAACTTTCTATAGATGCAACCTACGCGATTTCAAAATAATTATACTGAAGAATGTTCGAAGTAATCGAGTTTTGCGTATTGGGAGTGTTCAAATGAAATTTTTATAATATTTTGTAAGAGTCTCTCGTGATAAGCAGTCGTAGAGAGTACACACCCCTACACATAACCGAATCAACTATGTGCAGCTCAAAGACGCCACACAATTATACCGAAATAAACACATTTGCACACACTTCCGCACGGATACCTGGGAATGTGCATACTTCGACACACAGTTCTAAATATGCTTATACATACGTATAGTAGGTTCCAGTAGTCTGTGTTGACCCTTTCCTCCTCCCGCTTTCCTTAACGCACATACACACGCGCGAACGCGCATGCACTCACACACGAGCAAGAGGGACTGTTAGCAGGTTTCCAATTTTTATTACTCTCTGCTTCCTGGTTGATTAAATTGCGCCCATATATTTTTTAAACTTTCTCCTACCGTTATAAAAATTTTTGCACGAAATCGATCCCTTCACGTCTCTGAAAAATTGAAGGACATTCATACTTACAATACCATGCCTTACTCGATCCTCTACGACGATGCGTGTGCTGCTCATGGACTACTGATCGTGTACTATAGAGGTACCGTGCTCGCTTGAATAAAACGGAAGCCTCGTTTGCACTGAAATGTGTAAAGGCACAGTTTAAAAGCAAACTTATTCCACACAGTTTTTTGTGAACTGACTTTCGTCGGAAATCAGATACGACTAATACGTAGGCCCAGTGAGGGAAATACTGAAAGTCTACTGGGGAATACCTGAATTTTTGTTTAACAATACAGAAGCGGGAAAACTAATGATATGAAATGCAGAGTCAACTTCAAAAATACCGACGTTGAGTGAAATCATCGAGGCCAGATGTCAGACTAGGTCGAACACGCGTGTATATCCGCAGGAACGTAATGATTGTGTGTACGAATTGAAGCGTAACCTAACGCTGATTGCATGGTTATCGAATATCCGTCAGCTCATACCGTATACTATGCACGGAAGTGCTAAATCGATGTAATTGACGATCAGAAAATGTGAAATCTTTGCGCAGCAATCGGTTATACACTACTTCATACGTTTTAATGGACGAAAACAATGACATGTTCCTGTTGAACCTAAGATGCAAATAATTATACATGCAAATTTTTTTTGGAGCAGTACTTTAAATCAATGACAAAAACGGCTGGAACAAATGATTTGATGATCTGCAAAGTTAACCGATTAGTTCATCGTGCGCGAACACTTGATATTAACCCTTTGCGGTCGGAGCCGTCCGACGAGCGAGCGTCGCTGTGGATGAAAGGTATTGGTACTTGTAGTAAGGAAAATGTACACGTTGAACGTTTGCGTTATAAAAACTAAAGCTCTATTTAAATATGAATAAACTTTTTGACAATGTCATGACATCTAATTGGGCGGCTGTATGCCGACACGCGTCCGCAACGGGAAAAAGGCTTAGGGGGCTATTTGCCGACACGCGTCCGCAAAGGGTTAAGGAGGATTCCACTGCGTTCTCCTCCACTCGAGACATTCAACATAAATGTAACCGGTATAATGGTTAGAAGGTCCAAACGAGATGGGAGGTAGTGGTTGTAAGGCTATTTGTGGGTTGATGCTTCACTTGACGATCAAAACACGATTATTCTAACGGCAATCGATGGTAACAGGCTAAAAATTGCAACAGAAGGGGAGGATGTCTTATCTGCCACTGCCGAACATCTTTACGTGCTTAGACTATCGCGAAATGCCTGTCCTTGTATAAGCCTTAAGGCTTTCGCAATAATATTGTTGGCCGCGGTATACAAGTGGTTTGAAAGTATACATGTACAGTGAAGCGTTACGTTAATGATATCGTGGAGGCGTCTATGTCGCCTTTCATTCGTCGTACAGCCTTTCCTTTTTCGAAACTCTTTCAATTCTTGGACCAATTATTTTCGTTTTCGAAACAATCCTGCCACTGGTCTTAACGCTTTCTTTGTACGGTAAATGCCCAAGTAAAATTAAATACGCAATACAAGTTTCTCGCTTTCTAAAAGTTGTGCATATAGTCTCAGCAGTATATACAGAACGTGGACTTAAGAGGGAATTAAAAAGATAGAATCAGTAATTACGAATAAGTATATAATTTCGGTATTATAAATTTTGTAGCTTGTACCTTAGATTTTTCTAAAAACCTGGTTATCATATAATTTCAGTATGTCTGCATGCGTAAACAAATATATTACCAGTAAATCACTGTTTCTCAAAGAAGATGTTATATCGTATGGCGACAAGTTCAATTACTCTTGGACAGGTCAATGTCACTCACAATCAGATGTGTAAGCAAGTACATTTACGATTAATTTCTGTAAGACCAATCTTATTTGTTCTTAATCGTTCTTACTAAAATATTGAAATAAATGGTTGAAAATTTAAAATAAATTACGTTAAATTTTACGATTAATGCCATGATCAAAAATTATTCTTGAGAATTGTTTGAGTTAGAGTCACCTGAATCATTAAATCCAAAACAAACCATAATATTATCACACGTAAAAGCGATTTTCAAATTAGGCAACACAGAAAAATTGTTCGCTTACAATATGCGATCTTCGATTAATAATGTTAATGGTAGGTTTGGGCATTGTTATCAGTAGATAATTCACAGCACGCTGTTGGAGCGATGACGATTGAAAGTCGATTGGCGCCTTTCGAGAATGAAGTCCAAGCGTGTGTATGAATGGTGTTCAATTCATATGTCGGGTGGCACATTCCATGCATGCGTTTCTCGCGCGCGTTCTACGCACGGGTCTTCGATGCTTTTTTTTGTGGCTGGTTCGTTGGATCAAATATTTTCTCTATAGATTGTCTATATCCCTTCGCAAGATCGGTCTCGGCCACGACGAGCGAAACAAAAAAGTGTTAGTGATGAGAGGAAGGACGAGAGCGTTAAAGATCAAAGATGTTTGAAAAACCGTGGGGGAAAAAGAAATGAGAATATTCCAAGTAAAAGAAATAAACGTGGCCAAGCCGCAATCTCACCGTGCGATTCATTCGTTTTTCTTGAGGAGACTTTATTTCTCTGTTGCTGTAAAAGAAAATGAGAACGCCAGGTATGGGCCTATGTGCGAGAGAGAGGACAAGAGGGAGAGATAGAGAGGAACAGGATGAGTGACGTAGAAAATGGGAATCGAAGGGAGAAAAGGAAAAAGTATAGGTGGTTATATTAATGAGTTATATGGGCTACATTGCTATTATTCGGATTGTAATAATTATCTAATTATCGCGATTGCATCAGATGCGCAAAGTGTGCGTGTAACTAAGTATGAGTGACTATGCGATAGATGCGTGTCGAAACGAATATACGGATCAGTTTGCAAAATTAAGAAAGCGAGAGTGAGAAAATGTGTGTACGTCGTGTGAAAGCAGAAAAGAGCGATACAGAGTGAAAACGATCGGAGAGAATACGAGAAAAAAAACACATTTACAAATAGAATATACTAGGTGGAGATTTTGAAGACGGAATTGAGGATACTAATTAATGAGGTGTTGTAAATTGTTCTATAGCAAATGAAAAGTGATACGGCCGTTGCAACGCGCTCTTCGAGAGTCTCTGTATAATTTTTTTCTTTACAGTGTCTTACATTTTGCTAAATTTTTCATTTTGTTGAAGTGTGAGTCATTATGATACAATTGGGTACACTGAAAGTCAGATCATGAAATGCAACTGTGCGTCAGATTATTTACACTGACGACTCTCGTGGGGCACGATGTTTTGATCGTTTCGATGTTGATATGTCAATGCTGTGATGTTATCCTTTGAAAATTAAAAAATATATCCCTCAAACGACAAAACACTACCCCTTCCTGATCCTAATGTTCCCCCATCTGTATGATCCTGCAAGATGCGAACCCTCCTCGTTGAGAAATTAATATTTCTACTACTATACCTCCGCATAGCCCTTAAAATAACTAGACTCTAAACGTATTTAATGTGAAGATTATTATTGTTACATCTCAGTGACTCTATCCTTTGTCAGTGGCTTCTCGAGGAGAAATAGATAAGTGCAGAGGGGGACAGTAGACATTTTATTGGAAATATCGAGCAGGATACAAATTCTAAACATCGAATGACGAATTTAAGACTCGAGTACTTGAATTTCTCTTCGACAAGTCATTGATACCTAAATTCCTACATTTGTCGCATTTGTAAATAAAATTTTTATCATCACATGAGAGATGTGTTAGTTTTTTTCACCACCATGTGACTGTAACTAAAATTCCTGGTTTTAAAAGGGTGAACAAAGGTGATCAAATTACTGCCATCAAGACCCATAACGTGGCCTTTAATACTTTCTTGTGTGAAATCCAAAGGACGATACAAAACAACATATTTACATTCCATATTGGTACTTTAACTTAAATGCGTTTGACTGCCACACGATTTTTTTTATTTGCCATCTACAGCTGTGCGGCGACTTTTACGTTTTAAAATATTGCATATTTGCGTATAAGTGCAGCACAATTTCTGAAGTTACCTAGTACTGCTTTCGTACATTAACATATTGAACGAGGGAAACGTCAAATTCACAAAGGCTAATTTTATCGACTCTATAAAACTAACGAAGATAAACATGAAATTGGTCTCTGATTTCAGCGTCAATAATGCCAATTGAAATCATTGAAAATGTGGAAATACGAGCGTGATCTGATTGTCTTTCCAGATCCTAATACATAACCACTGCATCTAACATTCTACCTAAAACGAATCCTTTACGTATGTGTCGTACCGGTTCTTTGGTAATTAGTTTGACAATAAAAGGTACGCTAGTGTTCATTCGATTTAGTCCGCGCGACGTAATCTACGTATAGCACCGTAGATACAATCAATCGGAACGACCGTGACTTTCGAGAAAAATTCAACAACTTATACGCTGATTCATAAAGAACCTAGAAAAATCTTTATGAAATTCGATATTGTGTTTACATTCGATATCTCCTTGTAGTCTGGTTGCAATCCTTACAACAATGTTATTTACTGGCAAGTGACAATAGAGCTGCTAGAACGATATATATATGTGTGTGTGATATTAACCGTTTGCAAATAATAGACAGAATTCACTTGGTACTTGTCTAAAGTTTTAGAATAAGCAGACCATTTAGAAGTATCTGCACAAATCAATAGCGTAATATATATATATCTTTTGACTGCAATCGGTTGCCATAGATAGATTTGCCAGCTTTTAATTGTGATAATTTGTGTCGTGCAAGAAATGTGTAAGAATGGTTGTATACGTTTTTCTGAACGATATTTACACAAACATGTACGAATTCAATGTAAAAGTTGCACGATAAAATTTATGCACAATATTTTTTAATAATATAGTAAGTAATAATTTAATTTTCTATAGGTACCTAACTCTAGACACTTTTCGATTTTACATAAATAAATAAGTGATAGACTCTCAAAAACAGATACACTTTGCACAAATATAAATATACAGCGTATTAACACAACGAGACTACTAAATTGATAGGCGCTCGTATACCCAACTACGCATTTATGCTATTACGTATGAAATATAATTAAAAAATGGTAGTGTATATGGACTGTTAAGTTGTCCTAACATAGGTCGGTCGCATCCGCCATCTGTTTCATTGGATTTTATTATCTAGGTACATCGTGCAGATCTGATCTGTAGCTTTAACAGTCAGAAATATTTGAGACAAAAATTCATAATTTTGTTTGATAAATTTTCTGTACGTTTTTGTGTGCACGGAAGTATAGTACTTTTTAATAAAAATGGTGCAGTTTAAATCTCGTTGAGTTAGTAGATACGTATTATAAAAATGTTACACGCCTAACACTGTTCCGCTTATCAGTTAATACATTTTTTGCGCGTAATATTTATAATATATGTATACCTGTTATATTAATGTAACGCACATATAAATTTCGTATCTCTAACTTTGGTATAATTTTTTCTTCATTTTCTACTGACTACTATCATCGTAATTCTCCTTGTGTGGATTATCAGTACAATGTAAACGTATTTAAAGTAAAACGGCGATTACTGGTTTATATCGAAAGACGATGCAGTAATAGTTTCTACATAAGAATGTCGTATACATTTGGATATAATGTTTGCAGCGTATTGTGAACATCATTTATCAAAAAAGGAAGCAATACATATTCCTGTTTTCTTTTCTTAAGTGGTGCGGATTATGAGAAGCAATTTCACACACTAATTGTAAAATTCAATAATCGTCGGACACTGATGATCAAATATTCTGGCCACTGCCTGCCAATTGTCGACAAAGCTGTCAAGCTAAGCATATTATGCCTACAAAGCGATAAATATCTTTTAACATTTCTACCTACCGTTGCCAAAGTCTTTATCTTGTTAAAGATTTATTAGCATAAACGATATTTAAGTATAATGTCATGCCTGGCGACGTAGAAAATTTCAGATAACACAAGAACCTTTCTGAGATAGTATCGCACCACTTTTTAAGTTTGCATTCTGTGTGAAGCTGAATCGAGAGTTTTTTAATAACGTTTGTAAACTATAACATCGTCACAATTACCGCCTCTTCTATCAAATCGAGAACGGCGTGATGGGAAGCAAATATTGACACACTGTGCTTCACCTTTTCTGTACGCAAGAACTTGGTATCTCAGCGAGATGGGGACACAATTGTGACATTTCCATGGGAATATGCATAATTTCGTTCCACTCTGCATTGAACTTGTTGACGTGAAAACATGGAGCTGATTATTCTTACTGGTTATATAAAAAGATAATTCTCGTAATCAGCATAGGACGAGGTGGACACATGCTTCGTTGAGAGAGGTGTCGATGGAACGCTCTGAGGTAATTGTTGCACCCTCGGCACTTGAGTGATGTGAGGCACAGCGGCTCCGGATTGATTCAGGGATACCAACGACAGATGATGCGCATCATGCTTGTGCATACGATTGTTGTTGATGCTATTATTATTGTTATGATTATTTGTGTCGCATGGATCTCCGTTTAGGCTGTATTGCTGACGATGTAAATGATTGTTGTTCTCCGTCCGTTGAACATACTGAATAGGGTGATGGTCGCCGTGGATATTCATTCTGGCGATCCCCATCGTGATACTAGAGTCCGATGCCCATATGCTCTGCAAAAAGCGATGCCACTCGTGTAACAAATCGGACATTTGATTGCAGTCTTGATTGCAGTCGTGAATAATTCCAATGCATACACTAACGCGCTTCATTAAGTCGAACAGATATCGTGTTTAAATTGTACACTTCACCTTGATCGCGTTTCAATGGAGATTCCAATGAGAATGACGCTTCCCGGTTTTTAAGTCATTTATAGGTACGTTGATATAAATGAGGCTCGAGTCGATTATTCGAGAAACAAACATATCTGTGGACATGTCTTTACACCGGCACGTTAAAAATGAAGTTTTTTCTTACGGCGCCTACGTGATCAAATAAAGGATTCGTAGAGAGCATCCCTTTCTTTTTAGGTTAGCGCGGTAGTAAAATCGAAGTTTGATAACCGTAACGTTAAATTTTTATGATAAACGAATAATGTTATATCAATTTCACAATTTCCAGAACTAATATGTAATACTTATTTCGAATTTTAATGTCCTAATAAATACCAAGGCATAACAACGCCGTGTGTAAAATTCACGATATCGCACAATTGTTTTCATTAATTACTGTGATTTTAATCTCACTTTTCTTCGATGCAGGTTGTAATCAGGATTACGCCTTATACGAAGATGACGATCTGCACTCGTCCATCTTTGCGTAACTCTGAGAGGTGAATCATCCGGATGAAGTTTCCTTTGATACTCCTCTCCTTCACAGACCTCATACAAGGAAAATTGCTCGACACGTTCTTTGGAACTGTAGCAACTCAGAAGCATCTGAATCAGTTCGTCGACGGTAGTTTGTTCAGAGATTAGTAGACTTTTATACTTTGACTGCAAAACGACGAAATTTGGCATAATTAACTGGCGTTTTTTTAAGACGATATATCAAATAGTACTTAAAAGAGAAAATTAAATTTAGTAGAACTTACCCCAGACATGAGTGCGCTATCATATATTTTCACGAGGCCACCGTGACGAGTTTGTAATGAAAATCTGGAAGGAAGAGGAATAATTGGTTAAACAGAAGTTCCGATGTTATCAAAGTATGAAAGCCCTGCCGCCGATATCAACGAATTCAAAGTTTATCGAAACGAATTGCTTCGGCGTCATTAAAGAATCGATTTGGCAGTCAAGAAAATTCATGCATAATGGTCATTACATTATATCATTTTTTTATTTTGGACTTCAGAGAAAACGACGGTATCTCTTACATAATTAAAATTAATAATGCCATTCATTATTTTGTTACAAGACACAATTTTTACACTTCTGTAAAGAAAATATACGATTGTCATGTTATTGTGGTAACAGAGTTTATTTAACATATGCAAATGTAAAGTGCAATTGATAATGATTGTATTTACCTAGTTCATTGTCTCGAATTAAGACGATATTCACGAGTGATTGAAACTCCAGATGTATATTAACTCTCTATCTAGCTTAGCGCAGCTTTGTGCTTCATTATTATATTAACAATATGATAGTTTTAACATACCTCGAATCACCTCGTGGATGACAAGATTGCAGCACGGCAGGTCGAGCATCTTCATCAAGAGGCAAAACGGTTCGTACATTAGCTCTTCTTACGGTGACTTCCATGGTGAGGTAGAAAAGTCTCGGATCGCGGTGCCTCATACGATACTTGTTGAGTAAGTTTTGTACTACCTCGCGGCATGTTGTTCCGTAAGTAATGCTGAGTGTTTTGTATTCAATATCCGGCCGAAGGCAGTTAGCGTACACTTTTATAGTAGTCTGTAAAAAAAATTATTTTTTAAAGGGGGTGCAGGCTTTGTCTTATTGGAAGTGCAGGCATTCCAGTGTTCTACAAGAACATGTTTTATATGTACTTGTATTCTCAGCTTAGTCTACATACATATAAACGAGATTTTGTGCGTTGCGATAACACCGATATAGTTTGAAATGATAATCAATTTATGCAAAATATACTGTATAAATATTCAGTATATTTATTCATTATCGTTCTTGCATATATACTACATAAATTATCAACGTTTTCAAAGGAAAATGTTTTGTCTTTATAGAGGTTTGGTGACGCCCGTACTTTAAGTGGAGTTATGTGTATAAATAAGTAAATACGAAATCGGATTCCATTGTTCCTCAGCGTTCCTCTGTCTGCACAACATACATTTGAAAGCATCATATTTCGTGATTATAATAGGGTACTTCTTGATCTGTGGCCATTGATTTTGAAAATGAGATACTACGGCGGAATATGACAAAATTATTTAACGCGGGAATAATGTTTACGTACATTTTCTGATGAACAGATTAAACTAACGTAAATTACGGAAAAATGTTTTCGAAACAGCAAACTTCTGTAGCTTTTCTGCATATACAGATTTTATTTTAAAATGTGTATAATATTTCTGCACATTTGTTTATGCATAATTGAACATAGCAAAATACAGTAACTATCACAACGCCAAAACAAAAAAAAATATGTTAGTGTATGTATCAATGAGTTCACCTCTTGTACGAACCATGATCAGTACCTAACATGTGTTTAATTATTATCTTGTTTCTTTGAAGCCTTTAAGAAAAACATTTGAACGATTTTACAACGCAACGACGAGTCTTGACAATTAGTTCATAATTATTTCACTGAAACAGACGTTAGCCACACGCTCAGCATAAAATATAATACTATCAACCCTTGAAATAAACCCGGTTATGAGGGAGTGTACACACTGAAAAGAGACCATACAGACAAATCACATAATTTACAGATGTTCATGTATGAAAACATCGTGAATGGAATAGAATCTCAATTAACACTCGAGTTTGTCATAAGACTAAAATTACAAAAGTAATCTATCAAAGTTAGTTGTGCGTTAAATTGAATATTACGGGAAGAATATGATAGGTCTTGATGTCGTGTATAACTCTCATTAAACAAATTAAAATATACTACAGTGTAATGGAGTATATTTAATCTGAGCTAAATGAGACCTTGTCAATTTATGTTTATATATCAAACACACTTTTGGCTATAATGATCACACAATATAATAAAATAATGCAATTCTTGATTTTAATAAATGAAATATGGAATAACTGATCGGTTTGTTTCCGACAAGGAAACGTCGTAAATAATCGTTACTAATTAGCGGAATACTACTTGAGAAGGTTCAGCATTCTTCTAACTTATCTTATCCACATAGAACTAACCTGAATGTTTGTTATAAGGTAATTAACCTAGTTAGCCGCTTGGTTTTGTTTAATAGTGATAGAATGCTAATTTTGTCATTTCGTCGGGTGGCGGGAGTTTGGGTGGGGGAGGTTTTTGTATATTCCTCTGATTGCAATGCCGAATGTATTGCGTTAAAGTCTGTTTCTACAGATGAAATTGTAATCACTGCAATGTGATTTTGATGTACACTAAAAGGTCATACATCTATCAGAAACTCGATTAATAATAGGCTTTAAAAAGATAATTTATACTGTTAACCATACCAAATATATCACTTCTTTTCCAGTTTCATGTGCGGTGGCATGTTTTTCTGGATAAAAAATAATTCTTAGACGTATAAATGATAATGATTCGCCGCACGTGTTGTAGTGCGCTTACGCATCTGTGTCAATATATATTACTATAGTCTATCTGGGTACTGGAGTAGACATATACGTAATCTGTATAGAACCATTAATTTACACCGAAACATTAGAAAACCATAATCAGTTGTAGAAATGTGATTTACTGATCTTATTGTTACAAAATTCGGAGGTACATCTGGAATAGATACATGTCTGCCACTTACGTTAACGAAAAGATGGGAGGGTAAAACATTACTTGTTTCTAGAAATATATTAATTTGTTTGCACATTTGTATAACCATTCCATACGTGTGCTTTCATTTTGGTTTAGCGTAACTGCGTTTTTGACTCCTAATTAATTCTTGCTTTTCATGTAAATGATTCTGCGTCTTTTTTTAGAAAAATCTGTCTTCAATTGTTTCAGTCATACTTAACATACTACGAACAAGATAAACATATGTGACAATTTTCATCATGTTTCATGTGTGGGTGTGTTAGTTTTTCTAACCATTGTCATGTTTGACAGCATAAAGTGAATTATTGCAGGACTAATATTTCATTTTCAGCGAATTTTACTAATTCTGTCGGCTAAGAAAAGGGAAAATAATAGTATTGTAAGTTGAAACGTAAAGACATACCGGTGTCAAAAGTGTTCTGAGCCTTGACAGAGTTTTTCAAAGGAGTGGAGGGCACCCTGTTACTCAGGCACCAATATCTTGCACCCTGCCGGGTGCAACGGACAAAAATACTCGAACTATTTCGGACTAAAGAAAGGTATTTTTTTCGTCATAGAACACTTCAGGTTAACCCGATCTTTTGAAGATGTTCTAAAAATGACCATAAAAATGTGCATAAAAACGATACATGTAAAGTTATGTAAAAAAACGATGATCTTTACAAGTACTGTTGGACTATTTGGTCTTGTGCTCAAAACATGAGGTTTTATGTACTTAAATCACGAAAAAATCTAAGACCGTTAAATAATATCGTGGATGGTATGAAAATGTATTACGGTATTAAGTTGAATGCTCCTTATTGAATCGACGTTTTAACTTCATTTATGATATATAATAAAATATAATTTATAAAATAATACATATAAATGCAAGTGCATCCTACATTTCACGTAGCATATATAATTTTCGATCACCTACTGGGAGAACCTGGTTTCCTTATGTTATGCTGATACTCATTGCAACTTCGTAATTATCTTATTTCTTGATCAGTGTCCAACACAAACACAATATAATCAATGTTCACGTTCCAATGTATTGCCGGCACCAAAATTCTTGACTCGAATAACAAAATGTGCGTTTCGACCACAAGCTGAAACTAAAGTATGTAAAGACTCCTGCCGTAAATTGATCCCCCAAAGTGGGAACCGAGTCAAGGAATTCGAAGAAGATCGTAGGAAGCCCACTGCCTATTCGGCGATCCGGCATATTATGTGCAAAGGACAAAGTCAGAGAGAAGAGTACATCCGTAAGAGGATGAGTGATAGAGAGGGAATGAGAGTCAGGCAACAGATGTTGGTACTTGGAGGAAGGTGCTTCTTAACGAAGGCGGAGTTTGACTTCGACGGAATCCATAAAACCTCGTCGAACTCAACACGCTTGAGCATCCCAGCTGAATATTGCACGTGCAATATTCCATCTTGGATACCTTGACGGTCCCCTTTGTTTGGCCGTCGCTCGTGTAACAGGAAAACTTAAATGGCCCTTCACACGACAGATATAAGATTTTAAATATTAGAGATTTGTTATAACTTAATATTAAATGGCGGCATTTTTCCCTGCGACGTCTGTGGAAAATATGTTTGTCGCCTAGCAAATTTCATTGATAGCTCTCTTCCACCCAACGTTCGTCTAAAAATAATTCCGTTATCGTTAGTGTTATCAGCATTCGACTTGTCCTGCGGTTGACTACAGTTCCAAGGCGTCAAATGATACACGGTGCATACTCAATGTTTGTTATTAAGGCAAAATAAATAATACCCTTGGAACCAATCGATACACGACCTCTTCTCTTGTAAGGCACACGGTGGCCATTCAATTTCTTTCATTGCTTCAAGAACCTTTACGTTGATTCTTGGCCAAAATAATAATTTAACTATGCATATCAAACTAAAATAAACTGAAACTTATCTTGTACAGGGGAACTGTTGTAATAATATCAATGAGGGAAACAACAAATTCGAATAATATATAAGAAAAGTAAGTGTATAAAGTTCATATTCATTTTATTCATATTCAATATTCATTTTGTTTAATTGTTTATTTACGAAGATCTTCTTGTCATACAAGATCTATTAAACTCCGTCTTTGTTAACATTTTCAGTTTATCGAGAAACTCTATATCGCCCGGTCAGTTCCTTGTGAGGTTGTGTGAGGTCGAAGAATTTCTGATTAAAAAGAACCACTATCATATAACCAATAATAACTTTTTAGACCTCCATCGTGTGCGTAATATTCCAAACCCATTGCTTTCTTTACACGACGTGAACGTCCGCGCCTTCCCGGCGCAGGGGCTTGTAATTCGCCTACAGAAAGAGTCAGAGAACCATCTTTCAGAATCCGGAAACTCGGCGCAATTGTGGGAACCGACAGAGTCTGTAATTAGAGCGGACACAAAATCACGCCACGGGCTTCAAGGATCTTGCTGAGTTTCCCTACGAGAGCGTAACTGCTGTCCCACGCCAATAGGGGACAAACCTACGTCGCAATGTGCGCGTGAACATTCTTTATTCGACATGGAAAAGCTACGAGCCATTAAACGACAGACTGAGAGCGTCAGTGGCAATTCACCGAAATGTTAAATAGAATATTAAGAGGCTAAATAGAGTTACTACGTGCAAATTAATTATTAGTAATTTTAACATTAGTTTTCTTAGTTCTGATATGCAATGACCATTCGCCGCATTTGTTCTCATGATTGACACAATTGATAATAATAAACATTTTTAACGACACTAAGGGGGAGAGGGGGGGGGGGGAAACGGAACACGTTTTAACTATACTGAAATATGTGAAGTGTTTTCTTGTCGTTCAGAAACCCTAGTGTCACTCATTTTCATGCAAGCCCATGTCGGAGCGTCGCTCCGTTTCGTTGAATGGTGACTGTGGATAACGCACGATAGTCCCTTGGCAAGACCTGTTTTGCATATTAAATTTCTCGTCCAACCATTAGTGTATTGAGTCAGGGGACCATCTCATACTCTTCTCCTCAGTTTGCTTCCTCTCCTCGAATTCCTGGCACGTGCTTTTTCGACCCCACCTCTGCCATTTTTCCAGTCGACATCTTCAGGTACTGTCGTTGCCCGAGCACGTCTCTCCGTTCGAGTCGGCGCTTCTTTCCGTTGGCTTCCGGTTGAAAAAAGGATCAAAAAGAAGACAAAAACAAAAACTTGCCTCTGAACGAGCAGATTACATTCCTGCTGGACCCCGCGTTCGCTTTCCACTCTATGTCGTTAGATCGTCACTTCAGCATTATAACACCAAATTACATTCGGTTTTAGTTAAATTATATTCGATTTGTTAGGACAGGATTGGATATACAATGCCGAGGCGTATGAAACGCATGTTTAGTATAGAACCCATATTATCGTATAATAGAATATGGTTGTTGCATTCTAGGATGTAGTTGTGACATGCCATCACAATCTTAGAAGGGCACTAAAATTAATACATGAACATCTATTATCCTTTCGTCAGATGGATGACAGTATAAAAAGGGGTTACAAAACAGATTCTATTCACAGTGTGAACTAATCTCGGAAAAAAATGTCGCTGAGCTTACTGAATCCGAAGCTATATGACGTTGTCTATTATTTTTAATAGTCATTGGTAGCGTTTTATCAGCGCTTATCAACAATGGGACGTCGATTCAAGTGCCACTGCCTCTAAATCGCTTGCATACTGTAGCATTTTCAATATCAAACACAACAAATATCATCCATTGGTATTATTGTCATTATGACTTTTTTGACGTGTTTCACGAGCATAAAATAATTTTAATTGCAAACCGCTATCTATTATTAATTGCTTAGTGAGAACTTTGTATATGTCGACGTCTTTGACGACTTTTCTTCACTCGTATTTAAAGTACCCACAATCTGCCAATTCAGCTCAATTTTCAATCCTATCCGAAATTATGGACGTTACCGGGCGTTTTTTGAGTTAAGGGCGGTAGAGATAATCAGAACTATACTATTAAAACGTTAAAATCACAACAGTGAGGTATAGGTATGTCGCCTCTTTCGGGAAGAAATTAATTTCGATTACGTTCTTCACACGGCAAGCAATTAATGAGCTTCCTCTTTTCCCGTATTCGTCGAATGCTGCACGGAACACACTTTACTACTTTTAGGTCTGTCATGACGAGGGCATTTGACGGAAACGTTGCATACGCCGTTGCTGCTCGCACTGCTGATGGGAAAGAAGAAAAAGAAAAAAAGAAGCAGACGAATATCCGCGAGGTTCTTACTTTCACAGCACTTTCCCGGTGGTGGAAAACAATGCACTATGAAAGCCTGGGAAGCCTTAGTTGTGTTGCCGAATAGAGCAACAACATACTTCACACGCTCGGATAGATACTCGTGTAAACTTAAATGGCATACGAATACTCTCCGGTGCTGTGGCGCAAAGGGAAGTCAAAATGCTGGTTTCTCTTCAGAACCTGACTTGCGTCTCAGTTGCTTCTGTGTCTCGACGAAAATCGTCACACGGTTCAATTTGCATAAGTTTATTCAATCTATAACCTGCATCCCCGCCATCTGTTGGGTAATCCGTCTTCTACCCCGCCTTTCTCTCTTCGACTCGCAGTTAATCTCTTTTTGTGAACATTAAGTTTGATACCACTCGCTGCGATTTGTGTGGCTGAAATAACTTTTGTAATACGTTTTCTTTCATTCAGAAATGCTGCTTTAGTACATTCATACAGAAAAAGGGCATAGATGAATAAGATAGTGAAATGTGCCCCCAAACCGATTGAAATTCTGAATGGGCCATTTGATAGCTTATGAAAAAAGAAACATTTTGGTGAATTTTCAACTTTGTATCTCTACCGTGGGGGCGGGGGGATAAAATGTACTGTTTGCTTCTCCTACCATTTTCTTGAAATCTACTGAATAAAAAAAATTGAAAAAAATCAGGGATACATCTGGTAATGGTGCGCATATTTTAGATTTTTTTCAGATTTTTATATAAAAAATCTAACTAAAAAAAAATAAAAACCAAAAAGTGAGTCAGAAAAACATTAATTTGACAACGAAGAAGGTCCGGATCATTGATGCCGCTTTTTCCTGTGATGTAATGTTAGAATTAACGTCTCTCTGATTTTTTTCATAATTTTTGATTTGGTGGAACAGTGTCGGAGAAATCAAAAACCGCGTCTCTAGTCAGTTTTTGCTTGTCAGAACACCGTATGAGGTAAATTTTGGTTTCCTTTTTATCACATTACTATTTCATAGGATATTTAATGTTATTAAGTACATTGAACAGTCGTAAGACTCGTAAGAGCGCACTCGACAATACATTCGTTCCGCAGTATCAGTTTCACTTTCATCTCGTGCCACGACGAAGCCGGCGAACGACGGAGGAAGATACCATATGGCAACGAATGGAAGGTTCGGCAGGACATAAGTTTGCAAGCAGGAAGGAAGCTTCTCAGCATAACCGTATTATGTTCCACCTACTGAGAACACATTGCGAAGAATAAGACGCGCGATAAACTAAAGTGGATAGAGTAAGGGGACGTGTTGAGCATGCACATGTAAGCCTAAGTAGGAAAGAGAAAGACTCTGTTCTATGTATAGTAAAAGCGGGCACGCGATGCGACGATGAGGGCACGTGCCGCATTTTCGCCTTGCCGGAACCTTAAACCGGGCTTCTTCTTTGTACTGCGAAATGGCCGGAAACGGGTGTCAATTGTCAAGCGCTTGGACGTCTACGAGGCACGGACAGACCGGACGATCGAGCAACGGGTGAACCCGAGAAGTGGATACCATTTGTGTAGCCCTACATGAATAATGCTGATTGAACGATGATGCTGGTCGGAGGTGAATATTTCCTCAACCTATCTGAAGAACGTTTTCCCGCTCCGACGGTAATGTTTTACTCACGTTGGCCCCATATACTGGGTGATTCTGGTAACTGGGCCAAGCGAAATATCTCGTAAACTATTGTTTTTTCGATGATTTCCCTTATACACCTTTATTGCAGACTGGTCTAAGGAACGCGTTTATGTAAAAAAAAATGTATGGTTTAATTTAAAAAAATAGTGCAACTGCACTTTGCACATGCAATAATGCACTTGGGAAAAACGTCGGTGCATGGGATGATAGAGTCTTTCGACTAATACAAACTTTTCCTCTACGATTTTGTTCTAAATGTAATTAAAAAAGTGTTATAGCTTGGCCCAGTTACTAGAATCACCCTGTATATTGACGACTATTAAAACTGTATTTAACCGGTACGGGAAACCACGTTGACTTAGGGAAAAATCGATTTTTGGCGAATTGAGTATTCTATATCTGTTAGTATAGCTAACTTTTTTTTACTATTGTAAAACATTTCCTTTGTATGCTCATTGTATCGTGACAAAAAAGCGATCATAGTTATACATCGAAGTGTAATTACTTACAGAGAATACCTATATGATAAACTAACAATAACATTTACAAACGACATTACATGTTCTTATTAGAACATTTGATTCCATGTGCTTTTCAACTTTGACGCAGAACGCCAACTGGTACAAACTGTTATTACGCTTCATTAATAACGATTAACTATCCTGACTTCAACGCAATCGATTCGTAACAGTCTTCCTGATGAAGAAAACTCTATTTTGGTGAAAGCAACGTGGAAGTATTACCTGCCGTGGTTGAATATGGTTTATTTCGCATAGGAATATGTACCTATATGTTAAGCATCGTTTACCACCGAAATATATAATCAAAACTAATCAAAGTTGATAGCGTTCGTTCATAGGCAACATCCTGCGCGTATAACGAAGATTATTATTACTATTCAAATGAAATGAAGACAGTTTCCAGCAACGAATGCAGCAGAACAATGCGGTAAAAGCGAAATCAGTAAGTTATCAGCCATTTGTTCTTGGATATGGTCTCTCGAGGAGAGGCAGTATGACCCACACGTATGTTATGTCTACTCCGTTTCATCCGGGTAAGACGGTTACATAATAAGAGGGACGAAAATATGCGCAATTTTTGTTCACAAAGATCCGCAAAGAATGGCTAAAGTAAATCGAGGCTGCGTAAGCAATTCACACTACAATTACATATTGGATCGCATAATCTTTATAGGTACAAAATAGTTTTGTTCTTTCAGAAACACAAAGTTGCCATTATTAAGCACCTACAATGTCTTGTCATTTCGACAAGTTATTATTGTTACTTAGATCACAACCTTTGCTACACAGACCAATTTCATATTTTAATACCCAAATCACGTACGCTCTCCGTCAGTGTTGAATATGGCTGCAGCAACATATCCGTAACAAACTGAACTCGATATTACAAACACGTCTTCAACAGGAAATAGAAAAATCTTTAGAACCCTGAAAGCATATAGACTTCTGCTTTGGTAATGCTACGAGTTATAACTAATATAACTGGCGCCACCAAAGATGACCATCAGCAATAAGTGTGATACACACGCAATATCTATGAATTTTACAGGAACACTGTAGTCTGTCATAAAGCAATGTTCGCTACTTGGCAGAGATTGAAATATAGATCGGTCCAAGAAAAGAACCACCGCTGTTTTCACCAAACTCGGCTTTAAGTGGCAGCCATAAGAAAATAGTCGTCGCTCGAATACGCAATCTACCTACTTCGCTAAGACGCCAATATGAGTGCATTGTGAGCGCATGGGCAAGAAGGTGAATACAGTCTTCTCCATGTAGATTCTCTCCATTTATAATACATGTGCCACTGTGCATAAAAATTTATAGCAGAAGAATTATGTGCGCGCCATACGCTGTCTCTTGACTATTTTATAGAAAAAAAAATGTTCGTTTGTTGTCTGTACAAATTGCATTATTTGATTATGTGAAGTGAAGTGAAGCATTCGTATTGCTTCGACGATACGAGATCGGCGTAGAAATGCCAAAATTATTGTGCTTATCCATCACCGTAAACATTATTATTACACAGTCCTTCAAATAAAGCTTACGGGAGAATATATTGCGTGTGCACTTGTTTTATTTATTGTCAGGTTCATTTACCCATTACCGTTATCAAAATGTGCAATTTTAGCCGTTATGAAACATATGCCACTGAAAAGTATTGCTGCTGTAAAACTTGCGAAAGTTCCAAATGTAACATGTCAAACGTTATTGTATATACAATTATGTATAGAATTGGGTTCATAATACAGGTATAGATTTTAATGACGCTGTCAACCAAATTCTGTCCACGAAAATTGTTTCAATAAATATTTTTTCATCGCGAAATTAATAATGTGACAATAGAATGCAAAGATATAATAAAATGGCTATATTTTTTTTCGTAACTGAAAGTCCAACATTATTTTGCAAAACACAAAGCTAGAAATAGGACGTGGTGTTTTTTTACGCAATAATATGTAAACACTCCCCTTTATGACCTAGTCTATGACGATAAAGGGCTACAGGAGGTCGGTGACAGGCAGTTACAGGACCGTATAATTGGTCCTTCCTCTGCTGCTGATTGTTTTAAACGAGAACAACTCGACCAACTTTAAGTCCCCTGTTAGCACCAACATGCGCTCCATTATTAGCGGAACGCAGCCACCGTGTATGGACAGCATTTGCATCCGGTTTCAGGAGTATGGAAGAACGACGTTCAATATCCGAGCTAAAAAAACCCTGACATACTCAAAATTAAACCACATACTGCGTCTGTAATTGCATATTAAGTGGATTTTTCACAAATGTTGAGCCGTTAGACTTTCGCAATACCCTATAATTCGTACAGAAGTAAATAAAATACGAAATGTTTGTACTAAAATTACAAGTCACTCGAAGTTTAAATGATAAATATTATGCATACTTTTCTCCATACTAAATATTCAGCCAGAAAACCTTTCACCGTGATTCTTTATGTGGCCGCATGATACGCATCAATTTTTGGTCATTTTAGGATTAATGGAGTTCTATGTGCCTACAAGTTTTTCTTTCAATTATACTCTTGGACCAATCTCATAATTTTTCAACCTTCTGCCCATTTCCTACCACGAGTACCTAATCGAATTAATATCCATTTCTTGGCGTGGTGTTTGTAGTACATGTGACGTATTGCACAGTAATGATTTATATAAAATCTTATCTTTGCGTTAAAAATCGGTGTCTTGTTGGCATTAAAATTTGCCCCGCAGACCTAATTGGCCACACTTTCTTCTCAACTATTTTGTAAGATGAGTTAACATTCAAATTTGTTTAAATTACGTTCTATAATGACAACATATCCAATATCATTTGCGACCACACTCTGCACAACATCGCAAAATTAAAGATATATTTGTGCATATTCATTTCCGTATCTGGTTTTCTGTTTCCATACGGTTGTTCATCTGGCTCAAATACATTTGTTCATTTTCCGCCGAAAATAATGTTTGAGAGCCAGAAACTATTACTTTTTATTTTATTTCGTTATTTAGTGTCGCATCAACCACAAGTAAGGGTTATTAGCGACATTTCGATACAGGGGCCAATGTGTGTATGTAGAAAGAACATATAAAAGGATATATAACATTACATTACATTAGTTTAACTTTTTTTTTTCCATGGGGAATCTTGAAAAAGACGCCAACAGAAACGGGGGCGATCTGCTGGTTGTGTCAGGTTTCACTGACTAAACCACCACCGGTACTCTCTACTGGGTGGTAAGTGCTGGCACGATAACTCACGACATTAGTTTAACTTAGATTAAATGGTATAAGTTAGCTTCTTTCAGGAAGGAAGGAAGGTCATGAATGTTTTTTGTGTTGCTGAAGTTTTATTTCATTGAGCTTTCAATGTTGAATCGTTGACGTTCAATTGTGTATTTCGGGCATGTGAAAAATAGGTGTTTGACTGTGTTTTTCGTGTTGCATAGGTTGCATTTAGGGACACCGTCCCTTCACATAAGGTAATGGTGAGTAACTTTTTTGTGGTCGATTCTCAACCGACATAACTATTTGGTTTTTTCTTGTGAGTGGAGGGGTCGTGTTGTTCTTGTAAAAGTTTTCATTAATTTCGAGTATGTGTGGAGGGGCTGATGTTTTCCATTCCTGGATCCAGTGATCCTTTAATTTTTTCTTTTCTCGATTAAGTATATCATTTGGTGGTATACTTTGGATTTGGGGATTTGTTGTGGCGTTGGCACTTTCTTTTGCCATTTGATCCGCTATTTCGTTCATTTTGATTCCGATATGGGATGGTATCCATATAATCGTGACTTGAATTTTATTTTTTTGAGCCCTTGCGTACGTTTCCTGGGCTCTTACGATGATTTTATCTTTGGAAGATGGGTCATTGATGGAGCTGATCGTGCTTTTGGAATCGCAGAAAATATCGTATCGTTGGTTGTAGCTTCCTGTAGTTAATTTCATGGCTTGTTCTATTGCTATTATTTCGGCGGAGGATGCTAATACTGTTTTATGGAGTTGTAGTTTTGTCGTTGTTGACGCAGAAACGATAGCGCAGCCTGTTCCCTGGGGGTTTTTTGATCCGTCAGTATATATTTGGGTATGGTTTGAGTATTTCTGTAATATGTCTTGAAATAGGTTTATAATATGTGTTAGGATTCGTTTCCGATTTCAGGTGGTTTCCCAAGGCATTGTCTAATGGGATCCGTGGATGGTCCATGGCGGAATATGGTGTAGTCTTCGTTTCGTTATATTTGTGATATTCATGTTAAATTTCTCCTTGTATTTGTGTAGTCTGTAGTACAAGGAGGTCGGAAGGTTTGGATGAGCTTCAAACACTGTGTTGTTCCTTGTTGTGAACGTGTTATTGAAGGCCGGGTTTGATGGAGTTGTGGCAATTTGTATGGCTGTTTTGATGCTTAGAAGTTTTCTCCTGTAATGTAGTGGTAGTTCTTCTGTTCCGCTAAGGATGCTAAGGATCAGGCTGGTTCTAAACGCGCCAACTGCTATCCTTAGTCCGGTGTTGTGAATTGTGTCTAGTTTTTTGGTTAGGCTTCTTTTTGCGGAGTTATAGATTATAGATCCGTAATCCATCTTTGATCTGATAACTGCCATATATGTGTTCAACAGGGTTTTCTGCTCTGATCCCCGATTGTTGGCTGCAATAGTCTTTAAAATATTAAGGCGTTTTACGCATTCAGTTTTCAAATTTAAAAGGTGCGGTTTCCATGATAGTCGTGAGTCAAAGATGAGACCTAAAAGTTTAATTTGTGTGGTTTGTTTTAATTCTTGATTTTTAAGCTGGAGGTTCAGATTAGGGTTTGTACGACTTCTGCAGAAGGTAATTAGTTCAGTCTTGGGGCCTGAGAATTTAAATCCAGTACGGTCTGACCATTTTTGGGTCTTGTTAAGGTTTTCTTGAAGATGATTTTGAGTTCAATTAATACATTTCCCTTTACATATGTTAGCGCCAGATGAGAAATCAATAAATCAATAGTAAAGGAATAAGAAATTAAAATAATAAATAATTGTGTGGTTGCCAAGGTGGTAACAAGTGGCCCGACGCCTTGTTGTGTGTCACCGCGGCAACGCGTTATTCTTTTGAGAGGACAGCTGATTGCTCTAAGGAGGCAAGTGCGCGAGGCCGATGACCCGAGGTCATCGATGCTTCGATTACGCACGCCACGTAATAAACATTAGAATAAAGGATCTGGCCACGAAGTGGGGGGAGCGGATGCTCTCTGGCAAGGGGACCGAGTGGAAGGACGAGGCACTTACCCCAGAACCTTGATCTCGAGTAGACTATTCACTTTCATATCTTTAATTCTAACACATATAATTGTTAAGTCGTCAGCAAATAGGAAGGCCTGGACAGGTGAGGATATTTCAGATAAGATATCATTTATAGCTATTAAGAATAACATTACACTCAGTACCGACCCTTGCGGGACACCGTTTTCGAGGATTTTGGGAGCAGAGAGGATATTGTTTGACCTTACCCGTATGCTTCTTACTTTCAATAAATTTTTAATGACGTTAAAGATGTTTCCGTGTAGTCCATAATTTCTTAGAATTCGTAAGATGCGATGTCTCCAGACCATATCATAGGCTTTTTCAATATCGAGGCAAACTGCAGTTAAATGTTGTTGGTTAGCAAATGCATCGCAGATGTTTGTATCCAAGTTTATTAGATGGTCATAGGTCGAGTCGAAAAGACGGAAACCGCTCTGGTATTTGGCTAGTAGTTTTTGCTCTTCTAGAAACCATCTAAGACGATTATTTATTAGTTTCTCCATTAACTTGCACATGGTATTGGTTAAAGGTATGGGGTGGTAGCTTCCTGGGTTTGTTGGTTCTTTTCCTGGTGTGGGGATTGGTACCACTATTGCTTCGCTCCATTTCTTGGGAAATGTACCTTGACACCAAATGCGGTTGAAGAGAGATGATGTAATATAGTTTAAACCTTGGTTGGGGAGGTTGGTAAGTAGGGTGTTGGTATTTCGTCTGATCCTGGACTTGTGTGGGTGCATTTCTTAAGGATAGGTGAAAGCTCATTTATGTGGAATGGGATATTCAGTGCGAGGAGAAGCCTGCATAGATTGTTGTTAATGTTGGCGTTGTTATATGGTTCCGTTAGGGATTGTTCTTCAGTTTCTTTACCCTGGCGGAATTCTGTCGTATAGTTGGCATCACTCGAGTTGTTTCGGAACGTTTCTGCCAGTAGGTTTACGATTTCTTCCTGGTTCGTGGTTATCATATTGTTGTTTTGAATGAGCGCAGGTATTATTTGTTGGTGTTTATGGCCATGAATGGCTCTTATTTTTATCCATACTTCAGATGAGGGTGTGTTGCTGTTTATTGAGGATACATAGTTTAGCCAGGATTGTTTTTTATTTTGTTTAATAATTTTGCGGGAGATTGCTCTATATTTTTCGAACGTAATAAGTTGATCCAATGTTTTGTGTTTTTTATATTGGTTAAAGGCATGTTTAGTTTTTCTTAGAGCATTTTCACATTCTTCATTCCACCATGGGTTAAATTTCATTTTGTGGTAGTTGTTTTTTGTTTTCCGGATAGTTAGGTTTGCTGCTTTTTTTATTACATCTATAAATTTGTCTAATGATTGGTCAATTGTTTTAGGGTTGATTAGGTTGGGGTCATCCAGTGTGGCAATTAGTTCGGAGACGGTTTTCCGGTATTCTGTTCAGTTTGCTTTGTAAAATTTCCACCTTGAGGGGGAGTTGACTGTAGTTCCATTATTCTGGTGATGTGTTATCCCGATTGGAAAGTGGTCGCTGTCATGGAGATCCCCTATTGTTTCCATGTTAGGAATTGGGCAATTGAGGATGTGCAGAGAGACAGGTCTATTGAGCTAAAGGTACCAGACGCTGTGCAAAAGTGGGTGGTTGGTTATTGTTAATTAGAGCTAGATTCGTAGAGTTGATGATTTTTTCCATGGTTTTTCCTCTTTTGTCGTTTTTGCGTGACCCCCACAGAAAGTTATAGCTGTTAAAGTCGCCAACAATAATAAATGGTTTGGGGAGCTGTTGTATTAAATTTTCAATTTCCAATTGGTCAAGTCTTTTGCTGTTGGGGAGGTAGATGTTGCAAATATGTAATGTTTTCGGGGCAGCATTTTTGTAGTTATTACTTCAAGCTTTGAGTTTAAATGAATTTCTTCGCTGTGGATGTTTTTTTTAATGTATGTAGCTACTCCACCACTTGCGTAGTTGATGATTCGGTTTCTTGTGTAACCGTTATAGTTTTTAAATTTTGCATGGTGTTGATTTTTAAAATTAGTTTCCTGTACGCAGATTATTTCGGGTTCGTGTTCGTTTATCAAAATTTGTAAATGTTCTCTTCTTGGGTAAAATCCGTTCAAGTTCCATTGAATTATTTGGAGGGGCATATTGGGGTATGTTAATTAGGTTTAATTTGTTTCGACATCTGATTCTGTAATTTCACTGGAGGAGCTTTCGTCTTGATGTTTAAAGTTTAGATCTGATTTAATTTTTTTTATTATTCTAGTGCACTTATTTTTTATGCTACGGTTCTTTAAATTGGGGTAGACAACTTTGATCATTTGGATTAGGTCGTCTATGTTATTGGTGTATTCTTTTGCAATATTAAGTGGGTTTGGCCATTTGAATGTGTTCTCCATAAAGCTTTGGAACTGGTCGTAATTTAATATAAATTTATTGTCGGGGTTATTTATGGTATTCTTAGCAGGTTCCAGTAATTCCCCTATAGGTGTTTGTGTCGGATTGTTGACCATTTCAATTTTAATTTTTTAATTTTTTTTTAATTTTTTTTTTGGGAGTTCATTGTAGGTGGAGGGGGCCCCATATTACTGGCAGCTGGGTCCGTTTGTAAGCTTTCTGGGCATAGGGTATCATTATTTTTATCGCGTTCAGACATGCCTAGTTGTGATGGTTATTCTTTTGATGAACTGGTGGTGGATGAGGGATGTGGTCGTTTTGCTGTTGTGTGCGCTCACATATTTCCATTTGCTCTGATTCAATGATTTGGTTGGGTTCTTGTGTTTTAGGGCAAGAGGAGTCTGTTTGTATAGGCTTGGGTGGTACTGTGTTATCCTGGGTAATATTGTGATCCTTTTCAGGTTCTTTGTCTGGACAGAGTCTAGCTACGTGGCCTTCTGGTTTACAAATAAAGCAGGTCATAGCATCAGTTGACGCGAATATACGGTAGACTGAACCATCGTACTCAATTAGGAATGATTCGGGAACTTTGGATTTGTCTTCCGGGTTTATATAGACTTGACGTCTAAAGTTTAGAATGTGTGGTAATTTAGAGATGCCCGCTCTCAAATGGGAGATTTTCGATGTAGTTCGTATGTTTCTTGTTTTTAATTCGTCTTCTATGATTTTGCTTGGTATAGTCGGAAAAACATTTGAGAACAGAATTCTCTGTGATTGAGCATTCAATGGTCTTATGTCTATGACAGTTCCGTGTATGTTAATCTGTTTGTGTGCGTTTATGAGACTGCCTAGAGTGTTTGTTTTGTTGCTAAGAACGCGCAGACCCGTCCTTTCGAGATTCTGGAGATGAAACGGATCTCGTTAGGGCCTGCAATTTTGGCGATGGCCATGGCGTATTCTTTTAGCAGGATGCTATTAATTGATTTCATTACTATCGCTTGATCCTTCTTGGGTACGGTTTCGTTGGCTGGTACTGATGAGTATGTACGGTTCATGTTGGGTTCTGTACTGTCGTGTGCTTCATTCATAATATTAGATTTTATGGGAGGACTCCTCTACTCAGAGGTCTTCCTTGGGGGATCTTGACTATCACTCAGTTTACTACATATTGTTTGAAGTTATTTATAAATTCTGTGCAGTTAATTGAGAAGGTTAAGGAGGTTATTGTCACTCGCAAACACTACAGCCGTGGGCACGTCTTAACGGTTCCGCGGACAAGTGAAGACTGTATTACTTTTATTTATATATTGCGTAGCGAATTGTAATCGGTTATGTTTATTTGTCTTCCTTATGAATGGTTTCCTTCCATGGGTACGGTACAATGAAAATTATTCTTTGAGAGTATTTGCGCTATGATTCGAAATAAATAGTTTTCTCATACTTTTCATTAACCATAAGTAAGTATTCTGTTTTCCTAAACGAAACACGTACGTTTACATTCATTCTGTAAATTAAATCGGAAATGTGTTTAGTCCATTCTTTTGCTCAATTATAAGTATTATACTTGAATGAGTTATACTGGTGCCAACTATTCACGAACAAGGTCCGCGCAGATTTATGCAAACATCTACCATTGCGTACAAACTAACTTTCTTCTCGCATGCAAAATAAAATAGCGACGCTTAAGTCCTGCGCCATATAATTACCCTTATATACGAGTCGGCTGGTTCCAACGATTAACAAATTTCGTCTTGCTCGTCTTATTCTATATACACCTGACTACAGACTGCCGTAAAGAAAAAGATAATTGTGACTAGAGGGGTTATCTTCAGCGAAGGTACGCCACATGAATAATGCATCGTGTTGCTCGAATGGGAACGCTTTGTGTAAAATTTGTTTCGCGCGTAGAATGTTCGTGAAAGGTACCCTCAGTCATTCGACATGATTTTTCTTTTCACCCCTAAACAATTAAATCATGTATATAATTGAATGTAATGTTCATAGGCGCACTAACACATCTAAATAAATTGGTAACAGAACATACAGATCTTTAAAACAATAATATCAAACCTGCACAAACATACTCACATATTTTTGTGAAACCGTTTTTTCCTTATCTCTATCTTAACCATCACTTTAATGGACAAATAAGAGTTGCATGATGTATTACGCTGAAACTCAACCTAGGGGTCGTAATGATTAAAACTAATGTGCCATAATAGGTAAATTTCAAAATGCACTGAAAGAAATAAAAATTTGTTCTCATTGATCCATCCCCAATATCAACTTTCGCCGCGAATGTCGATGGCAAAGATTATTGTCTACAAGTTGAAAATAAACGGGCCGTCGCTTAATGGCGCTTAGTTTCACTTAACCCACTGATTTGACTTCACTTGACTAAATGTCAATAAGCCGAGCGTACGGCCAGACCGAAAACTGTACGCGAGTGAGAGTTAACCTTGGACCAAGGTCTTGCGTTTTTCCAGCCGCATATTTGGTTCGGGAAAACTGTTACTATAGTTCGTGAAGAAAAATGGAAAACCAACTACTCCCTTCAATGTTCATCTGTATCTGAGCAATACAACTTGTTGATACTGGCAACTACCGTAGTTTTTAAGCACGGCGACGTTTGTCATACAACTGTGATAGGTGTTGCGTGCGTACACGTGATTCAAAAAACACTGTCTCAACTTGGTGGTCAACAGGTAAACAGATTAATAAGCTATTTTCATCACAATCATCACATTCTGTCAGACATTTTATTAATCGTTTTCCTAATATACCGGAGCAATGGGCATAGATGAATAAGACAGTGAAATGTGCCCCCAAATCAATTGCAATTCTGAATGGGCCATTCGATAGCTTATGAAAAAAGAAAAATTTTTATGAAAAAAGAAACATAAAATGTAGTGTTTGCTTCTCCCACCATTTTCTCGGAATCTTTGGATAAAAAAAAATTGAAAAAAAGCAGAGATACATATGGCGATGGTGCGCACATTTTAGATTTTTTTCAGATATTTATATAAAAACCCCAACTGGAAAAAAAATAAAAACCAAAATATGAGTCACGAAAACATTAATTTGACACTGAAGGAGGTCCAGATCAGTGATGCCGCTTTTTCCTGTGATGTAATATTAGAATTAACGTCAGCCTGATTTTTTTCTTAATTTTTGATTTGGTGCCACGGTGTCGGAAAAATCAAAAACCACGTCTCTGGTCAGTTTTTGCCTGTCAGAACACCGTATGAGGTAAATTTTGGTTTCCTTTTTGCCACATTACTATTTCGTAAGATATTTAATGTTATTGAGTACATTGAACAGTCGTAAGAGTGCAAAAAAACGAAATAAATGGAAAAAGCCGATGTTACAGTGGGAACTTATATACTAAAAGATTGACGATCAGCTCAAGAGTGTCGGTAGCGCCGGGCCAATATGTCAGTCTAGAAGGATTAAAGATTATTGGTGGTGGTTTGAATATGATGAGGACAGAACACAGACATGAAAGGAAATTTATATATATATAAGTGTATATATATATAAACAAACATCGAGTTTAACAACAAAAAAAAACTAAAACAATGTTTTGATAAATCTCTCTCAGCGATTTTCTCTTCCTCTTCGTTTCTTCATGTTTTTTATTTTTTTTTTCTCCATATCTATACTAGAGTTATTTTCTTCACATCTTTGAGTCTACTTTTGTTTCTCTTTAATCTATCGGGCTGAATAGACACAGGAAGAGTCCGGACTCCCTCCATTTGCCCTAAGCAAAAGGAAAATGAGCTGGTCTCCTCCCACGGAATAAAATGGGTCTAAAGATAAGCTGAGAGAAAAATAAAAAAACAATAAAAACACAAATAAATAAGGATGTATCCATATGTTTCCTTAGTTCATAAGTTTTTTTATACAGGGTGGTTTCGATCCGGTGGTACAACCAAAAAGGAGGTGAATCTACATGCAAAAATAAGTAAATCAGATGTTACGGCCTGGGATACGTGGTGGGTTTTTCTTGGGGTAGGAAACTCCTTGTAACTTGTAATAGGTTTCCTTCACGATACTTTATTAATTGTGTGATAAATGGTTCGGTCGGAGCTGATGACTGAGATGTAGAATATAGAATGTCGAATGTTGAATGTTGAATGCCCGCTGGCGGTTACAGTCGGTCCTTAAATATGCTTAGAACTAGGTATTTAAATGTATGTGTGTGTGAGGGTGTGGATATGGAGAGGGGGTAGTGCCCTCAAGGGCCCAGACGCAGGCCTGCGGTATACCGTTGTAAAAAGGGTCTTAGGTATGGGGCTGTAGGTATGGTGTATGCGCGGTAATTGTTGTAGTTAGTATAAATCTATATGTTACTTAATTAATGTTAATTCCTATAATTATACATATGCAATCTTCATTCTATAGGGTGTGGGGTGTGGGCCGTAACATCAGAACGTATGAAAATTTTTTTTAAACGCTTTGTTTTTGAGAAAATCGACTTTAAATTTTCGCAAAGTGCAAACGCACCCGAGCGCGGCGCAATATACCGGGTGCGCTGTAGGAATCTTGGTCGCGGTGCGATGGTTTATCTCATTGCGTGGCATCGAAGCAGGCCCGGCAGGGACATCCGGTATACGCGACAGTGAGACCGAAGCGGCCTATCGTGACGTCATAGCTGCCCGAACGTGCTCGCAGACGACGCGAAGCGATAGATATAGATATACAATGCCATGCTTCAGGGCACTTGCACCTGACAAAAATTCAAAGTCGATTTTCCCGAAAACGGAGCGTTCAATAAGGTCTAGTCTTGCGAATGGGTTTGCTGTGTCCATGTAGTATTTGAATCCTTCCTTTAGTTTTTCTTTTAGTTGTTCATTTTCTTCTCTTAGTTTTAATATTTCTTCATTTTCATTTTGTAGTTGGCCTATTTTTGCTTGTAATTCCCAGACAGCTAGTTTTAAGTCTTCCGCTGATGTCGGTTTTATAGATGAACTAGTCGACATATTTTCGTTGTCCTTAGTTCCAGTCGAGAAGCGGCTTGCTGTGTCCTCTCTCTCCTATGTTACTTGTCTTGTTCTTCCGTTTTATTGCTAGATTCGGTTTTGGATTGAGTTTTGTTCTTTTAGACCCTGTGGGTGCTATTTTAGGGCTTGGTGGGGAATTTCCCGTCCCTTTCATTGTTGATCTTTTAATGATTTTTGTTTGTTTAATTATAATTTTGTTCCGATTGGAATATCATCAATTCCCATGACGCCCGAGTGCGTCGGGGAGATATTAAACACTTATTTATGTTTAGTTTGAAAGTATAGGCTTCCGGATGGTCGCCGTCGCCGATATTGTATCGCAGCAACCTGCCCTGATGATGGAAACTGGAACGTTTGCGAAAAGTCGGCAAGCAGCTGATCCCAAACGCGGCGACCTTCCGGAAGCCTATACTTTCAGTAATAATGTCCGCGAAAGCCTTAAATCTCGAATTATGTTTAGTTGATCACTAGTAACTCTAATTAATTTCGTATAATTTTTTTTCACTTGTGTTATCCACACTATTATATCCGATTCTGGCGTTCGACAAATCACGTCTGTACTGACACGCTGGCGAACAGCCATGTCGTATTCGTCTATGTCCTTTAAGCGTACACCTGCGTCTGTTACAATGCTCTGCTCGGCTCTATACGTGTTGCTCGCTCAATTGCCTAGCGGAGACTGAGACTGACACATTGGCCCGGCCCTACCGACACTCTTGAGCTGATCGTCAATCTTTTAGTATATAAGGCCCCACTGTAACATCGACTTTTTCAATTTATTTCGTTTTTTTGCACTCTTACGACTGTTTAATGTACTCAATAACAGTAAATATGTTACGAAATAGTAATGTGGCAAAAAGAAAACCAAAGTTTACCTCATACGGTGTTCTGAGAGGCAAAAACTGACCAGAGACGCGGTTTTTGATATTTCCGACACCGTGGCACCAAATCAAAAATTATGAATAAAAATCAAGGAGGCGTTAAATCTAATATTACATCACAGGAAAAAGCGGCATCACTGATCTGGACCTCCTTCAGTGTCAAATTAATGTTTTCGTGACTCATATTTTTGTTTTTATTTTTTTTCCTGTTGGGGATTTTATATAAAAATCTGAAAAAAAATCTAAAATGTGCGCACCATCACCATATGTATCTCTGATTCTTTTCAATTTTTTTTATCCAATAGATTCCGAGAAAATGGTGGGAGAAGCAAACACTACATTTTACCCTCCCCACGGTCGAGATACAAAGTTGAAAATTCACAAAAATGTTTCTTTTTTCATAAGCTATCGAATGGCCCATTCAGGATTTCAATTGGTTTGGGGGCACATTTCACTGTCTTATTCGTCTATGCCCTTTAACGCTTATAGCTGCTAAATAATAATTTCACGCGTTGCTCTTTCACAACATACTGTATCTACGGAACTGCATTGATCAAGCCCAACTACGCGAACAGTATTTCCGCTGGCATTTTTTTTCCCCAAAATATCATCATCTACGCACTAATAATAACACCTGCAGGTGCAGTCGCAATTGCACAAGCGGAATTGTAGTCTAACTATTATAGCACGATTGCAGTCTAAAGAGTATTTTGCATGCCCACGTATCGTGCGTGGTCGTGCTTGGCGAGAAAGAACCCTTCGGGGTCACGTCTCGCGGAGTCTATTTTATCATCGGCATGGGGATTGTCGCATGCAGGTGCGTCTTGCACCTGCATTCAGGATCAGTTTTCGTCTCTCTTTCACATCCCTCTTTCCCTGCCTTCCTCTTTCTCTACGCGGCTACCGCGCTGTCTGTACGCCAATGCATCGTCGACCGGCAGGACTTCGATAACACCGTATTTCACTGACCTATTTTCGGAACGGTCTCGTAAAACTAATATAGGTGTCATAATAAGCAGCGAACGACGTTGGTGGGTTCGTTCACCGGAAGGTTCGTGTTTCCGCCCAACTCTTTCGTCACAGTCGATAGGCTAGAGGGATAGAGCAAGTTACTAAAATCGAGACGTCGTAGTTGGCGACCGTAAAACGTCGAACTATGAACGGTTATGCCATCATTAATGGTGATGTTGATCGATCATGAACAGCGATAATAATTCTGGGGGGGAAATTGTTATGAGTGTGCATAATCAGCTATTTACATTTATTTATGTGGATTTAATATATTAAGTAGTACATAATGCATTTATAATGTAAAGAGATTTGGAACAGTAAATGAATGAGCAGGGGACAAGATTCCGAGACGCAATAATCAAGCTTAAATAAATAATACACGGAATATTATCGGCAAAGATTAGGATTCATGTGCCAATTGTCAGAAATATTTGTCAGACATCTTATGACACCCGTTACATAGCCCCAAAGAGATACGTCGTGGTACTGGCGCCGTGCCTATCATTACGTTATTTAAGTCATAATACATCGTAACACACGCCACGGGGGCATATTTTATGATGATTTTCACGTTTCCATAGCACCACTGCAGCGTAAGAGAAAATAAAGTTACGCGGCAACTGATACAGTATGAAATGTATCTAGTGCTTTATATTATTTAACAAGTCAACTTTCTTTCGCAGTAAACGGTACGCGCATTGTTTCCATATCACATGAACAATAAACTCGTTACTAGAGCTTATTAATAAAATCAAAAGCGAGTGTTTTTGCACTCACAGCGAACTGATATAGTAGATATTTTCAAGACACTGCATAAATATTTAAACGTTAACTACTAGAAGTAGTTGTAAGTACGCGTGAAACGTACATCCCATACGGAATGTTACGAAATAAGCGTATAAATAATTGAACATAAAAGCATAAACATTATTAAGATTTCGTATACATAATGCAGCATAGGACTCTGTAATTAGCTATTCGACGTCGGCTGCTGCACAAAGCACAGTTAGCATACGTATATACATCACTCCCATCGATGAAATGAATGCGGCCACTATGTATCGCGCCCGTATGTATCCCTCCCAACAGATAATAAGCTCTCAGTCTGCGAAAATTTCTTTATTCGCCACACACGAACAGAAAGTAGTCAATTAGTTGGGTATTATTAACCTGGGGTAGTGCGATGATAAAATTATTGTTATACAAGAGTCGCATTACAGACACGGTCGGGCGATAAAGAAGCATTCTGCGTTGTAAGCGTATCAGTGACAAGATGATACTTTGTCGGTAGAAAAAAATAAATAAATGTTCAATGGTTTTCTCGTAAATTAACTGACTTGCTACACATATAGAGATACCGGTGACTGCGCGAAAAAAAGTCTAGACCACTCGTGCCAACTTATAGACGAAAAACAGGAATTGATGTTAAACGTTATAATGAAACCATTCGAGCGGTTGCTTCATCCGTCGACTAATAGTCAATGGTTAAATAATGACAAATATTCATGTACGTACTACTATCTATTTACTTTGTTTCGATTACTGAATTTAGTCACTTACCAGAAAGAGTTATTAACAGATATTATTGAAAAGAGCATGGTAATAACAGTATTACTGCAACTTCTTTCAAGTACAGCAATTGTCACGGAAGCCAGCATATTCTGACAAAAGGAACAGAGGAACAGGCGGATAACACCATGATCTCGTTGCATGGAGCGGCGACGTTCCGTTATTGTTGTCTGCACGAATCCCTTCCGGTTGATCCGCTTTAGCTTTCTCTTCATCCTTCCCTGTCCCCTCCCTCTCTTTCTCACTCTTCGTAAAGTATGTACCACTGTATTCGCACGAGACTCGTCGGATTTCCGGTTGACTTGAACCCTTGTGCGTTTCTCATCCGGTTAACTTTTGACCATCGGTGAACCGATGTTCTCTGGATCAACGGGCCGCATCCTATTCAACTCAATCGTCGGCACGCACACCTCACTCTCCCTTGTCCCTTCTTTACGCTTCACTTTGTTACGGAAGGATACAATCTCATGATCGCTCCACTAACGCACCGAAAGTACCCGCAATAAAGCTCAACACAGAAGTCAAACAATGCATCAATTTACGTATACATAACAGGATGTACATATTTATGAATAAACATGAATGTATATACAACATTTAAACTAAACCTGTTATTTAATAAGTACAACTCGTGCGACTTGAGTCGTGTAAAGCAATGGCAGCAACATTTAATCTGGTCAATGTGGTGAGCATTGTTTGATGTAATCATATGCACGATATTTACTACCAGGCAGCGTCGGTTAACGAACTTTCAACAAACTCCCTGAAAGATGATACATGTAACAAGTAAACGTGTCGCATATGGTAAATGTGATAAAGGTTTCTTATTCTTCAAAGCCAATGTAACGGCATTGCGAAACTTCCGTTCAGATTCAAAAATTCTTAATTAAGATACGAATTTACAAATATGATGCATTAATGGAATCGCGCAATCGTTCTGGTCGTTCTTCCGCCCGTTACTCGGAATTAGTATTTATCTCGTACGAACGCGTCTCGATATCAGGACAAAGATGTGAGACGGAGCGAGACAAAGGAAGAAGGATGGTTATGCCCAAGGAAGTGGAGGTGCAGATGGCTGAGGGACATACTACGTATAACTTGCGTACGCATGGGATAAGAGTAAACAAAAGGGAAAGAAAGGGAGGGAGAAATACGAAAGAAGGAGTGAATGGGAGCACTGTGTGCCAGATGGCCAGCCATCGCCGCGATCCGAACTCTGCTTCGTAGCCGCTACTCATTGTCAGTCATGAAAAACGATTCGTCTCAGAAGTTGGAGTACGAGGAATGTTTCGAGGATGCGATAACGCTTATCCGTCATAGCGCCAAGACTGACCTTTGTCAATCTGTGATTTAGCGCCTAACCCGCTTAGTGGACGAGTAAGTAGGCTTGATGATTCATAACGAATACTTTCACAGAATTACAATAAATAAACGTGACCTTCTCGATTCATAATTCCGAGAAATTGCAACGTGAAATGCAGTGTCATTGTCATAGGCTTCATTTCAGTATGTGACATATTCAAAGAGGCGGCATTATATTTCTGTCGCAAGATTCTACAGTGTTGCAGCATAAAGAATGAAAATGTAAATGGAGAAAGGAGAGTACATGTTAAAAACAAGTATATGAAGAAGAAAGGAAATAAAGTCCCGGGAATACAAATGGGAATGCAAGCTGATTAATTCCTGGGGTCGAGCGAGTAACGCGAGGTATTTCGCAAGTTATACAGATCCAGGGTTTCTATCACGTGACCGACGTTGAGACTGTAATAATTTGAGAAGAGTTTGTTCTCATCGTTTATTGTGATAGCAACCTTTTGTATAAGACTGTTCGGAACTCGACCCATTCTTTGAAATGCGATTTTTATGCAAGTGTAACTACCGGAATATTTTTCCTTCACTTATTGTTGATGACGTAACTCTGCGATCATGTTTCGGAAAACTGGATGCAATGGCACAATCTGTAAATATATATAACGCGCATTTTGTTGAGTTGCACGTAACTTACCTTGCATGACTTTATGTATAATATGTGTTAACTTTTAAAACTGGAATAAAAGGCCACGCTTGAACAGCGATCCTTAATGAGAGCTCATTATACGAAAATCAACTGGGTTTTCTTCGTTCAAGTCAAGAACACACAATTCGATTACATATAATATCTGCTCCCTGATGTGTGGGTATATCCACTATAGTAATTTACTTTATAAGTGAGCGAAAAATTGTGGTCTCAATTTTTTTACATTGGAAACAAATAAACCCACAAATGAAAATGTGTAAAGTCTTTATAATTTACCTACGTAAAGAAAACATTTGAACGTAAATTACAGGACGTTAGGTATGTATCTATTACTGACATATTCGTACGAGAATGATAATTTCTTAATTTGTCATTCTATCGTTCTTCGCTGGTCTATCTCTCTTTTTGCGCGTGAAAACCTAGAAAGTATGTAAAATATAATATATTGTTCTTCTCCAACGGCCGCCGAAAAAAAACATGGTGTTGCACTTTTTACGTGAAATACCCCATTGTTGCGCGATGTTTGGGCAGAGTGTGCTGTGAAAATAGTCGGAGGCGATACAAAAGCATGCTTCTTAACGCGTTTCTTCAGTGGGCGCACGTACATACGTATATTTGGCCGGACAGGACTCTATGCGGCCCAACATCTTTGTCCTTTGTCATTGTTACATGATCATAACGTACCATTATTCAAATTCCATAGAGGAACCTTAAGTTCCGCAAAGGCATACGCGGAGAATGTTAAGTGTCGCAATCGTCAATGTTTGACACCGCACAAACGAACGGAAAACGTGGCCATCTGTTACGGGCTGTGTTACAGCAGTTGCTGCTTCTAACTCAATTTGGACAGATGTTGAACTCGCTGCGGTCAGAAAGAGTCGAATACAAGAAAGTCCATCGACGAATCAATACCACTATTTTTTATTATACTTTTTCTTCAAATGCAGTTTGAATTATCGTCAAATTAAACCCTACTTTTTGTGGTATGCTCCCACTTACCGTCATCAGCCAAGAAAGATGGCAAACATTAATTCCGGGAATGCAACTTGTTGGCCTACGTCTCGTTACGCTTGGTTCAGAAGTCGCAAACTCCCAACGATATAAGTTGGTTTTGGCCCACCGATTATCATACTGTGAGCGTATTGTAAACAAATTCATGAAAAGAAAACGAATACAACTATTGACAAATATTTTTGTGCAAAATAATATCAACGAATACTTAATCCCTTTCTATCGTTCGGATTAATTCTTGAGTACATTTATAAACGGTGCCACAGCACCACCCAGTTTCAAAAGAATTGGGGAATGATATCAAATCAATGATACACGAACGCCTCCGTGTCCATCAGTAAACACAATTCAACATCCATCCGGCACTAACCGACACGTAATTCTTAGTACCGTGAATGAACACTCCAGAGTACTTTCGCGTACTCGTTCAACCACGTGCGAGCAATCCAGACTACGAGTGCTTTCACCAGTAGCCTGTGACCAATCCCAAGCGATATTCATGCTTCAGGAATTCGTGCAAATATCCTGCTGAATGAAAGGTACTCAAACTGGTACCCTCAAATTTGTTCATGGCATTTATGATTATTAGAATTATTGGCGGAAGGAATCAACCGGCAGATTCTATTAAATCAGTCGAACGATATTCTTTCACTGACAGTAAGTTTTGCATTTCTTACATATTATATTCTCACCGATCAATAGCTTAAGATCTTTCATGAACTCGTATGATTTGTATGTATACAGGGTGAGCCAAAATTCGAGGGAGAAATTCTTTAACACGGTCACCGCCCGGTCAGTCAGCGCGTTAAATGTGACGGTGCAAAAATGCCCTGTAACTTTTTATCCGTTGAGTTGCGACCCACATATTATTTGACAAAAAGTGCTTGTAGTCATGTGTTCTACCACCCTCCAATTTTTCTCCCTCGAATTTTGGCTCACCCTGTATATTATCCAATATTACTTATTGTATTATCACAAAATTTGTACGTTATTAAATTTGTATTAAAGTTGCAGCTACAAAGAGTTGGGCTAAATATAGATGAGCTCATAAAGATATCCGCAAGTCTTCCGGAAATGACGAGGTGAAGAAGTGTCGGGACATTAATTCGATGGAGTCGCACTATTACCTTGGTCAGTTCTTTCCTTGAGCGACAATTCTGCCCGCGTTAGTGTCACGGTTGCGAGGATTAAACGAAGCGAGTTTTGTGGCAATTGCTGGCACAATGTACTTGAAAGATGAACGAGCATCACTCATGCGATATTACGCAATGGCTGATTATTCTGTATGCGTTAAGCAACTTATTCCGGTTTATCGTGCCTAACAAATGTCGTAAAGGAAATATTCGGATTGTGCACTTGCCAAGTGGAACCATCGCAAATTGGCACTGGCTGACTTTGGATAGAGATACTTATGGTATACCGCTAAATCAACAGGCTAAATTCGAATATACTATCACGGACCGGTCCGAATTGATTAATTCGATCAGCAGATTGCATACGTTAAAGTGTAATATTCGATATCGTATAAAATATCGCATAAATTGTATCAACGCGCAAAAAAATATTCGACACAACCCTTTAACAAATCGTTCATCATTGTGCCTAAAATTTGTGTGTCCTATTGTACCTCCAAAATGCGCTATTTGATATGAACAGATTAGGGCATAACAAAACCACATATATGCCGGAAAATAAAATCTAGTAAGGATTATTAGCAAATACTCCTGAAATTAGATTTATAATTGATGTTTTAAATGGCTGTGGTTACCTACCAGTCAATTTAGGGCAATATTTTCGTTGTTCGTTCTTGAGCATTGGAGAATATTAAGCGTACAATTTTTTTCTCTCCACTTTTTGTAGTGGAGCTGAGGAAACGGGGTAAACGATACAGATAACGGAAACCAACGATAAGTCTAGACAGTGAGGTCTATAGATAAACGAGTAGAAGGACATTTTACGATATTGTGGATACATTGTAGGGTACCGTGACAAGGTATTGTGACGAAAGTAGGACTAGAATTGGTTGGAAAGTCCACACGAGAATCCTTGTTTGAAGAATTGTAAGCAGGATTATGCTTATGACATATTAATTAGCGTCTGTTACCGAAAGAAAAATAAAGTGAATTGTTTACTACTAATATACTGCATAAACAACGTTTAAAATTGTATTATACGTTCTGGCGGTACCACATTTGGTATCAGCTAACGACAAACCGAAATGTGTATAGCATAATTTAATATAGTTAAACTACGTTAAGTAAGTTTATTAAGTGGAAACAATGTACGTTATCTGTCTTACGATGGATAAAGTTTAAACAAACTGTATGGACCAATTTCTAATTAAACATCATAAATAATAATGCACACATCAGCGACGATGTTACAAGTAAATTTGTTCAATCATCCACTTTGGTAAGAATCACAAGACTGATCTTAATGAAGAGATATTATGTGGCGAATCTCTTAGTCCTTTTAAATGTTCGGAAGAGTAATGAAGGAAGGAACCTATAATTATTGATGAAGAATGTCTACGGCCAACATACATGTACATAATGCTCGCCATGCATACAAGGAAGAAGAGACAAAGATAGAGGGCCAAACAGAGCTCGATCTACGGCGCGATAAAAGGAACCGCATCGTTATGTAGATACTCTGCACTTTTTAAATGAACAGCGAAAATATCGATGCAAGTAGAGCGAAGAATCGGTTAATGCCGAGACATTTTCACGCAACACATTAAGCGGCGAGTATTTCGCATTAGATCGCTAGTACGATCTCACTGCGGAAATTCGGAGAATGCAAACCCATCATAGCCAGGGGGAACAACGAGCGCTACCTGGGTAATAATTATATTCCAATCGATACGCAGAAGAATATCTGAGCGTCTAGAATGAGCGGTAATAGCACGGACAAAGTATCCCTTTATCTTAAATTTCATATTGACACTTTGATGTTTAAACCTGTTGAAATTAGTTCTATCTCTCTCGGGCTGCGCTGAACGTTTACACGGAAAAAGCGAAAAAGAAAAATGCAGTTACGAATGTGGTATATCTGCAAGTGTTTTATTACAGACGTTGCCATGAGAAAAGGTGATTATCTTAGAAGATGGAAGAAGGACCTTCGTATGAATCCGTTCTATGTCGCATAAGGGGTCTTTTTCGACGAAAAACCTTAATAACGAGGATACCCAGCGATATTGTGCCTTCATTGTGCGCATCGATTGAGCCCATCCCGTATCGCGAGAAAGTTGCCGTCATGCGGGTGCGGCGGCACGTATTAATTAACGAGATGCACGATTTATTACGCCCACTCGCTTCCTGATGCAACCCCCCCCCCCCCGCCTTCCGCCGCCGCATCGTCTAACCTCCGTTCTTAAACGAAGGAACTGAAGCGGTGGATACAATATAAAATTGCTGTGTGGGAGATGCTTTGCCCTTAAATACATCTGTGTGGTGAGCCGCCACTCGACAATTATCAATATAAAGAAAACTCTATCTAAACAAAGAATACGAAACCAACTAATATATCAATGCTTTCGGTAATGTGTTTACTAATCTTAAGACATATCTGCACAGTAAATGTCATTAAATAAATCTTTACTTTTGTAAGATTTCACGACACAAACGAGTTGAGTTGAAAGAGACAAAGTTAGGTAAGTGTTACATTGAAAGAACTTGTGCCTTTCCAAGCACGGGCATAAATTAAATGACGGGCAGCAAGCGACGTGAGGGTCAATTTTATATCATCGTACGATCTTCACGAAACACAACATCGGGGACTTCCGACTTAAAGTTCGCCTCGGCATTAACGATGCGCTGAGGATTTTATCAACGAGAAAGGTGAAGAGACAAAGACCTTTCGAAATTCAGTCACAATCCTGTACGTCTGTTGACATTGTGTTCCTCCGCACATATGATTCACGTTAGAATACAATCCGGTCATGCGTGTACGTACACTGAGACACAGGTACATCACGTCAAGACCATTTAATGACGGTACACCCGACGTGGATGAAAATCGACCAATCGACTACCAGACTGCTTACATGACCCTGATGCCCGACGAAATAACGCGCGCCTTTCGATTACACTTCCACGATCGATGCATACGAACGAGTGCCGCCAAGACAACCGGAACCACGGAACGGTGCGCCGGATGTTGCGACGGCTGAGCGTATAGGACAGGTCCGGGACCAGAAGCGGAACGAATCATGGAAAGCTATTTCGTACTGTTATTGAAATACGAGGCACGATTCTGAACTCTGGCGAACCACCGGCCACCATTGTCTCGAATTTCTCGGCGATGCCATATACTTGATCGTCGGATTCATCCGATAATCATGTGCTATCGCATTGCGCGTCGCTCATTGTATTTTTACTTTTTGTTATTCTAGTAATTATCAGCAACTTCTGATTTACTTTCATTTGGATTTTACATTACTGTAGAGAGCGTATCCTTGGTAAATTAGATGAACTCATGTGCTTCTTTTTACAAAATTGAAATTTAAACCAAAAATATCTGTTCCAGCAATAATTGCAACTGTTAGTAAAATTACTGTATAGCTCTAGCCTGTCTTAAACTGTAATATCAAAGACTTCTAATTGGGAATTCTTGAGACTCTTAACGTAACCCGAAGATGTTGACGCGTTGAAACGATCAGTTGCAGCAAGTAGTCTCGTTTTTCCTTCGTTTACCGCATACACAAAGTTCCGTGATCGCGTGGTTAGTTGCAGAAGCCGCATAAGCGAATCTGTGTTTATACTGCTTTCATATCCGTGGAGATAGTAGCAAAAACCCGATCCTTTACTATCTGGATCTTACATTTTATTCAGCACCGGTAATACATCATCACCAGGTTAATAAATATAAACCGATAGAAAGATTCCGTTAGACTTCTTTCTTATCTTATCGCCTGTTTTCTAACGTTCGACGTGTATTATACTTTCAACGCAAGAATCACAACGAAACAGTAATCAAAATTTCATCCCAAAGCTGAGTCTAAAGAATTTAGTAACTGGAATATTTATGTCAGAATGTCGAGTGAAGTTAATTATTACGGTCGTTCTTTCTCAATGAATGGTTGACATTGTCCTTGTAAGTTAAGTCTGTTCCGTCCACAGTAAAATGAGTTAAGAGACAACGAAGGCCTGAAAATTGTCACCGGCGAACTCGATTAAGTGGGTTCGTTAGGATTAACGCAACTCGTGTAGTTTCTCGCTACTTATTGTGAGGAAAGCGCCGTAATGTATGACGTTTGGGCATACTGTGCTTCCACAGAGCGTTCTGGATTATATCGACAAAAAACACACTCAGTGCATATTGCGTATCTTCACTATAGCACGGTCACAGGGACCCTTACTAAAGCACTTCAAAATGCTCGGATTATAACGAACAAAACAAAGAAGAAATTTAGCGTCCTATAAGAAGGAATATCTTTTCAAATCATCGCGTATAGGAAAACTTATACTATGAAAGTATTAACTTGGAATCCTCGTAATGTTTGGCAAAAGTACCCTGTCATCAAAAAGCATAGAACACTATACGTAAGCGTATAGTTGATCAAAGAAACGAGTGCGGAGTAATTGCAGATGGTTCTCTTGAATAAACTAACGGAATATGCGACGAGTTTATATCGACCTTTGCGCACACGCGTGTGAAACAGGTCAAACAAACGCAAACACAATGAAAAATGTCTGGTTGGGAGCTCTTCGATGCATCCATTCAACGGGAGTTTGTGTAAAATATCTAGAGCTTGTGCTCAAATTAATAAGGGCAATGAAATTCTGAGAGACAGTATGGGATTTACGTTAAAGATGTCTCGTACAATCAACTAATTATATTGCACTAAACTTACGGGAATGGATACACGCAAACGGAGAGACGCGAAAAAGAAGACGACCGTCAATGCCAATAATAATAATTGAACAGTTTTATATTTACCAAAAAATTACAAAGTTAAACAAAATTCTGTATTTGCCTCTGCAAATTCTAAGTATTGTCGTTTCCGGTTGAAAACAGTTGGCGCTAACCGAGTACGTCCATTTTAAACAGGCGTGTGTCCACGCTATTATGATCAGATGGAAAGAAAATACGCTGCCGCACAAACATCTCGTCGTTACGAAGGTATTGTAGAAAACTAACTGTGGAGTTCTTCATGTATCGGTACGCGCAAAAGGAGGTGCGACACCATACGTCGACAGAAACAACAACACATTTTTCAATTTTTCTGCGTTGAAGGAGTAGATTCACAAGATACGTATCCGACTACGAAGCTACGAGATATTAATCGTAAAAGACAAGCGATCAAATACCGAATACATAAGGTTCATAATAATTTATTCATCGGACTAACACGCGAGGCGATATCCGGGGAGATTCCAAATTTATCTGAAACGGTGATAAATCCATTCATTTCTTCCGTCACATTTCGGTCTGTTTATATAGACGTAGAAGTTTCTTTATTCATAGACTAAGAGAAATTACAGATTAGACATCGGCAACGATAGCGGATTAAGAAGACTCCCACTGACGGACCCATTAAAGCTACTGCCCAAGAACACACGTGGCTCAGCTGTTACTAGGAGTAAGAGCGACACTTTGCTCTTGTTTGCACGAAAGCGTATTACGTAATGGGCGGTCCAACTATTTCTACCAGACTCGCTTTATTAAACGCAGTGTCTCAGTTTTTCTACTGGCCTAAGACATTTTAAATTAAATGCTTAAACGCTTTACTAAAATTTGTTGCGTCGTCGGGTACTTAGGTATCTTTGAAGTCCATTTCATATGACTGTGCTGATAGTTGTATGTAAGATTATAGGTAATGCTTATCAATCACATATTAAGTACTGTGATTGTAATTAATTAATATTTTTGTGTATTTGTTTGGTAATGAAAATTTATTCTGTGCGGAAAGCGTATGTTTGCGCGGAATGGTATTGAATATTTCAGTCGTTGATGGTGATTAAGATTTGTTGAGAAACTCACCTGTTGTGGTGTTGTATCCGCAGGAGAAAAACTAGAGAGGGCAGTTAAGGGTGCAAGTGATGCGCATGAGGATGCTCTCGAGGGCGGTGGCGTGTGACCAGGGGTTGGACTTCCGCTTCCGCAGCTACTCGTACCCCCGCTGGACGCGAGACTAACACTGTCCGCTCGCCCTCTCCATGGAGAAACCGAAACGTGCTTCAACATTTCTCCCAAATCGTACCTGGAGCAGTCGTCAGACATCGACACCGGTTAATTCAGCCGCTCAAACCGCCATGCCTATGTTCTGAGTCATGCAACCATTTAAGCTCAAGCTTGTCTTTATCGTAAAAAAATGATTCAACATTATATCGGCTTGCTACTTCCGCACGTCAATGAATGTTATTTATCTATTCAACGCATAACATCTTCTACAGTTCAATCGCAATGTCCCCGTCTACATGTACAATATTACTTGTGAACGTGGCCAAATGTTTCCTTTTGCTGACAAGAGTAAAGGGACACCAGTACCAGTTCCTTACAGAGGATATTATCGCTTGTTTTAATTTTCTTTCGTCATTCCTAATGGGTTGCGAGAAAATAATATAGCCCACCGCTGCAATTTAATGAGTGGTTATAGTCAGGATTACGAGGCAACGCAATATGAAAAGTGGTGTAAATCCCGTAAAACAATACAATTCGAATGGTGTCGCATGTAGTCTGTGTACAAAATGAAATGTTACTTGGCGCAACGACGCTCGAAGACGTGCAGGAAACCGAGAAGATATCTCGCGACCGGCATTAACGCCTAAATGCACGCAGCTGCGTGCCAGAAGGTGCACATCCTTAAACTATTACCAAGTGCATCCAAAGGAGGTGTAGGCCTGAAGTTGCAAAAGAGCGTACGCACTCGCCATTCCAACGGTCACGACCGCATTGTCGTGCAACAGGAAAAATCTACGGCGGCAATGCGTATAATGTGCAAACATACACTTTCATGCCGTTCCACGAACAAGACGGTCGAAGAGCTCGAAAGCGAGAACGAACGATGCGTATGTGAGATGAATAGACTTTGCGTGGAAAGGTTATACAGGTGACAATATTGTGGCGTCAGATGAAATAAAAGCATGGACATACTCGCTTATGTTAAAGAAAAAACAAAAAGAAAAGTAGAAACTTACTGCCAAACATCCGCCGTAATATCCAATAGTGCAGCAATGCGTCAATGGACGAAATACATGTTTATATATGATAAATGCTCGCCATTGAACGCATCCAACTTCACTGTCGTTGAAACACCCGGGAGAATTAGCACCGGCGAAAGCGAAATATGATTTAAGAAAACAGCACAGTAGCACCAGGTATTCACTCCTATTAACAGTTCAACGCGCTCAATTCTCATTCATGTTGCTCCGTTTCGAAATCAGATATCCGAAAATCGTAACAGGCAGCTGACACAAATTGTTCCAACATCCACGTGACGAGTCAGGAAAATTACGGATGACTCAGAGTCGAAACTGTCGTCAGTCGTGAGAAATATTGCTCCTCAAGTTGTTCGTTAATTGGGATCGCATTTAGCACGGCTCCTTGTGATTCCTACTTAAACACTTGACACACGAATGTCCCGCATGATCTGAATCTTAAACGTTGAAACTTTCGAGCAGCTAAAATGTGACACGTAAAGATTCACTCGCGATGTGCACTCGTCGAGCGCCACGCCACGACTGAGCCCAAAGTATGAACCATCGAAGTAAGTTTGCGTAGTAAACTGTGCCCGAAGCGCGGTAGAGGAAAGAAAACGACCTTCCTCTATGGCGTGCACAAGGCACGCTGTTTGCTGAGCGAGCGGAAGCCTGTATGTATCAGTATACGGTCTCTGTGTGCGTTGCAAGGGGCGACGCAGCGTAGTACGCACAAAGTGGAATACACATATAAACTAAATACACATGCGTACGAATGGATGTCAGACGCCTTTTAGATTTTGGCTGTTTCCTTTCAGTCCTCGCTTACCATTTTTGGATGTTGTTTATTCCCATAAATTTTTATTGCATCCGGTAGAAATTGATTCATATTAAATATATAAACAAACTGATATAAACGTATGAAATATAATTTTAATGTCGATCTATCATATTGACGAATTTACAAAACGGATACAACTTGTATTTTCGCAGTGTGTACTGATTTTTCATGTAAACATATATAGTACCTAGAATAGACAGTTTAGATAAAATGTATCAAACGTTCGTTTGTAATTTCACTAATTTTCGTTTCCCAAAGTGAAGGATTACAAGGCGAGCGTAAGAGGTAATTGTCGACGCCACTTTCGAATGAGGGTACTAGGTTTTTATTCTTGAAGCACTACTTACTCTACAACATTGGCAATGAAATTGTCAAATATCTGAGTGCATTGATTGCGTCGCACAGAACATTTCTCGAAATGGCCGTAACAGCATTTTAAGTAGGATATCTTTGACAGTTTATTTTTGAATATATATTATGTATGTAAAAACATGGGAAAAAATACGTTCAACGAGAGGTGAAAACCCCTGATGTTGGGGACGACTGTAGGGAACGTCAAGTTACCAACATATGCTTATTAAAACATTATTGCCAGCATGCGTGTAAAAACCCTGCATTTGTTGAAACATCTTAACCGCAAAACACCGAATTTGCAATTTGAACACGTTTAAACGTATGATATTTCACTTATATGCTCACCTGACGTCTGGCAAAGACTTGTGGGATAAAAGAAACAAATAAAACAAAACAACTGGATCCTACGAGATTACAAAAAGCCTCGATACATGGACGTTAGACTGTCTACAAAGGCTTGCATCTATATCGATGTGTGTGTATATAAAGGAAAGTCAAAGAAGAAAAGACGCGGGAGTGGTGTGATGAGAGCACGCTCTAATGCCGACGCGTCTTTCTTCAGTCGCTTAATAAACTCTTTAAATAATGAAACTTTTCGCATGTGCCGAGGAGAAACAATAATGGATTTCACCGTGAGGCACATCTCGGTATATTCAGAAAGATTGTATCGAGTTCACATTAACATCAGACTTGTGGCGTATCTTACGCACAGTGAATGGGGAATTATATTCAACTACTAGCTTTCAGACCGGAAGTAAAACTTACATCTTCTCTCTTATGCCGTTTCTCTTTTTTGGAATGTTTGGAGGAAGGAAGGGTAAAAAATTTTTCGGTAATATTGTTACATGGCATAGAGTTTTAATGAAATACGCATTCGTAGCAGCACACATTGTGCCAAATATTCTAGTTTTGATAGAAACTGCGAAATAAAAATGTTTTGATTGGTAAATTCAAAATATGTTTTTACGACGGTTGAACATGATATATAAATCTAATCCAAATTTTTTTCGTAACAATATTAGCTTTGGTTATTAGACTTAATCGACTCTTCAAACTTAAAATGCACCCGCGCTCATTGTTGTTCATTCTTAGATAACAAAAATATAACCTTCCACAATTCCTAATTTCGTACTGTTATAGTCACTCTATTTGACCAAAACACGCCCTCTATTCCCGCCATATTTAATCCTAACGCTATTTCATCCATCGGTATTATTTATAAGAAAAATTGGAAAATTAGCTGATCTCATTGAGTAACCCTCTATCGGACAAAAGCCGTTACCTTTTGAGCGTTTGTGATCTGAAAAAGACTTTTCAGAAAAAACATAACCAATGTAGAGCACTTATTGTTAGTCGTCAGCGCATGAAACTTGAAAATGCATGAACTTCTGTGGCGACACATAAACAGCAATGGAAACGTGAAAAATTTACGGTATAAGCGATGCTTGATATCGCGATTCATCCAACACGCGTGTCTGTTGTCGAAAACAACGGAGCCCTTGTAAACATGTTCACAGATTCGTAAACGGCCCGGTCTCATTTGCCGTCGTGTCTCGTGAAAAAAATTCAATTAGGGTCGCAAATGAGATCGGTCTGGAGAATTACAGCTGCAATTAACAGATAAGAAGGAATTCGCGGCAACCGGCTGGGATTAAAAAGGACGAGAATGAAGTGTAGTGTATTCTACAGATTTGACGTCGTGATTCGCTTCCTTAAAAATATTCATTGTATAACAGCTACATTGCCATTTGTCGCTATTTAAATAAGACTGCTGTCATTTTATACTTCTTTTACACACATTAAAATAGATAAAGGAACCACGAGCATAGACTAAAATACAGATAATAAAATGTATAGAATGTTTCAGTAGTGTCACATATCATAAGACACACTGCAAAAATATATTTCTTGCAAAAAAAGACACGCAGACTATTGGTACATAAACTAATGTAATATGTCAAGTTGCTCATATTCGTTGTGCATATACACACGCTCCAATAATTATCGAAACTCTACTATATACTGTTACTAACAACACACACTTACGTGGGCACCTGATAAATTGCAATAACCTTTCACATGAATTTTATTTGTAAACAAATATTCTATGCATAGATTAAGAATAGGGAAAAGGCTCAATCGTCAAAGTATAAAACGTGCAAAATATTAACAGCAATCTAGCGGTTAGATTTTGGCGATTAATTAAAAATAAAAAATAGTGTAGTAAGTAAGCAAGTAGCACATACAAGGTTTCGCACATTTGAGAGGTGTTCACTTTAAGTTTAACCACGGACATCCTTCAATTCGGTTCATTGTAGGACGATACAATTGATATTGTTCAAAAAATAACCGTAGCTTGGGAACGCTCGAAAAGGAGCTAAATCGGAATCACGGTGGTCAACCACTTTGCCTTCTTGCGCGCGATGAACACGACCATGGTATGTGCAGGATGGTATGGGAGTTTGGCAGCCGCGGTCCAGCCCGGTGGCTCTCATGGTATTGCGTTACTTTCCCACAGGCGGGACACTCTTCCCGCCTGTGTAATTCTTTCAAAGCATGTGCATGACGTACGTCCACGTTCATGCACCTGCGCATACGCATGAGGCATACACACGAATATGTCGCCAAGCCAACACCGTATCGTCCTATAAGCGATGAAAAGAGAGTAGCTGCGGCCCGATGAGAGAAGGAGATGCGAAGGGGGGTGGCTGACCGAAGAAGAGAATGAGAGAGGTAAAGGCATCTCACATTGCAAGGAGAACTTGTTCATTCAGCGGAGCCGAAACCAAAGAGCACAGTAACAGCGTGTTAGGATCTGAAAATATAATCTTTCCCGTTGCGGACCTGGAAACTTTGTCAGCAGGAAGCAATCGGCGATGTCTCTGCATTAATGTCAGTTGTATAGAGTGTAAAGTAACGTAACAAAAAATATAAGATGCAATGAAGACTGTGTCTGGAAGAAGTAACGAGGAAATAATACGTTCCGTCTAAACATGAGGGAATTACGCATGTTATAAAAATGCCTTCTGTAAACTCTGAGTCTAAGGAAGAGTAACCCGTGAAATGTTATATAGTATTTGCTTCCAAGTTTTGCTTCTTAATAAAAATCTGACATATAAAATAGAAACAACGATCCCCAAAATCATAGTTCTGTTTTGAAATGTTACCCGAAAACGTAAAATTTGAAGATATCTAAATTTAATCTGAGTAGGAAGGATTTTGCAAAAAGGAAGCGTGCATGTTTCAAAATACAGCTACCCAGCCCTTCAAGCTGCGTCAGCAGATCTTGCCAGCGTGAAGACACTTTACCTCAGGACAGTGGGGTTCGGCATTCTGCTTGCGTGCTCGGTACCACGTCCGACTACAGTTCGAGTCGCTTTTATTCTAAAAAAAAAACTTTTAACGAGTCGCATTATTTCTCGACGTGTCTATGTTAATTGAAGAACTTTGACCGCTAGTAAGAACTCTCGCCTATAGAGCAATCGCCATTTGACATTCTCAATCTAAATTGTACGAACAAGGACGATAGATGCGTAATCCGCTTATTAAGTCACAAAACTCGATAAAAGTGCGATCACATCATGTGCGATAACATTCGCCACTTTCGAAAGGAGACCTTTTTCGTTTATCTCGTTCAGCAGAGGCAGATGGGGGTAAACATGCGCAACGAACGAGCGTAGTTTTCGTTTCGTGTACAGTATATGCGATAACGGACAGAGCGGTAAACACGCAGGCTTCTAAAACCTGGGATAAAATGCGTGAATAAAGAGTCATCGAAGTGAGCCTACACCGTGCGTGCCGTTGTAGGCATATTTACTCCAACGACTTTTAGAAAACAGTGATCTTTTTGTTTAAAACCTTTCTCTCGGAAGGATGATAGGTAGCACGTTAGTTAACTGCCCTTATTTATCCGAGTAAAAATGACCCCGATGGAGCAGATTGCATCAAAGATCAAATATGACCGTCCTAGCGCTCACAACATCGCTTTTTCGGTTTATAAAACATAATCTTGTAATGGTACTTTAATTGTATAATAGACTAATTGTTCTGTAGTTTGTATCGCGACACATAGGATTGGCGATTCGGGAGTGGCAGTGCGCATGTAGGACAGCTCCTTCATCCACACCGATTGACTTACATTACACGCTTCGTGAACTTTGGTATTTCTTAAGACGGTTGACAGAGGGCAATGAGGAGAAACGAACGAGCAGCTGATGCATTTACTAGCACCAAATCTGAAAAGTGTTTTCCTGACAAAAAAAATGTCGAAAAAAACGTTTCGAACTTAACCAATTTATCAACTTTCCTCAACAAGAAAACAACATCTGTTTAAGTCAACTCTGAGATACAGTGGTATGTATTGTGATTTGTCATAACGAATGTTGTCGCGGTGTAAAAAAAAATGTTGCTCTATGTCATCGCGTTGTCGCGTGGCGTGGCATACTGATACCGTTCGTCTAAAGCTCCGCGCCGATACGAATCCACCTTTGGATTTGGCATGACAAATAAGTTGTGACTAACAGGTCAGAGACTAAGTAATGTTGCAAACAATACTTCGTCGCCCAATGGCAAACATTCTTCGCCAATACATCCCCGAGGATATAAGTAAATGTTCTTCTTATGTGAATTTGTCTTGATCTGAATAAGGGTATAATATAATACATCACATCGCAATTAATTTTGCAACGCGCAATGCACAGTTAAGTCAAATTGATATTTTCAACCAGGGCTCAGGCACATGCTTGTGCGTGTGTTGAATTTAATAAGTTTTTTCGAACAAAATAATCTGAACGTCATTCTCTACTCTCATTTGTGTCAAATTGATGGGACTTTGTGATCATTAATCAAATTTCGTGTACAAAAACTATCAGAGAAACTAACATTCTGCTACTAAATGTGATGAACAAAGCGGCGATAGGGATGAAACAAAATGTAACCCCATGTGCGGCGCTGTTATGCAGACCAATGCCACACCCTTAGGAGGCCACACCTTAATAAGGGTGCGACCAAATTGCACTTTCCTCCCTTCGAAATGATGCGTGCAAACATAAGGGGCCAACAGTTCGTGTTTTCACTGAATAAACTTCTCAAATATCATTATGGACGAAAATATCAAAGTGATTAATGAGGCATTGGCATGTTATGAGGATTGTGAAGCTGACAGACAATTTTGAAATATACGTAGGGAAACCACTATTTTTAACGTAAACATTTGTAACGTAAAAAAGCAATTCGTTCTATATCTAAAAGAGCCTGCGCCGTAGATCACAAAAATTATGCTTCTTATTGACAATGTAATGTTTCTTAATGTTACCGTCAAAGAAGACGTAATAATAGTTACATTTTTCTTGTGCTTTACTGTCATACAATTAACATGTTTATTATGTACAGACATTATCCCCTAAATAGGAAGTGAAAGTTATCTTAAAGTTATCATTCGTTGATTGTCATTCTTGAGAAAGTGCATCATACAATTCACCAAATTCACCTAAACAGGGTAATTACTAATTGTAAGTAGGGAATGTTTTCCACGTATCATTCTACAATGTTTGAAAACCGTTGCTAGAGTATTTAAAATTAGACATAACAAATCATAATCGAAATATGCAATTCATATACCAAATAAGGGACACGAATATCGCAGTATGTCTGCATTTCTATTAGACTGATAGTTATAATTACAACTTGACATATTCTCAATTAGTCAGAAGTTGATGTAGTGATTTTACTCTACATTCTAAGCTTGGTGTCCCATAGCATAGTAATACTACCTAACTACGTCATATTTTTATGTAATATAACCTTTGCTGAATCGACATTGTACAAAATTTTATTCCATTGATTTTTGTTTGGTGTTATTACATAAAATTTGTATTATGATTATTACGTCAATGTATCACTTCATGCGGTACTTAAAAACTGACAAAGCTACATGTTTCGTGCAGGAAAAGCCAATTTGGCATGTTGAAACCGTTATCACGATAAATGATAATATATACCGTTGAAAGTAAAAATAACGTACCTCCTATTCGTAATTTCTTCCTGGCTTCGTGTAATTGGTGTAACCCATCTTTTTCTTCCACGGAAGTCCCGACTCCCGTTAAACATTTTACACAAGCATTACTATTACATACATAACATTTCATGCGTGTGTACTCTGCTGTCTTTGAAGAAAAATGCCGCAATACTCTTCCATCGTGAATTGCACAATTTTTCATGGCCATCGAATGGCACATTGATTACGCGGAATTCCGTTGACGTGGGCGAGCTGTCAATTACACAAAAAATGCGATAACCAGAAATAGACTGTGCAAAATATACAAAAAATCTTAAGAATCAATTTTATTTTGCGTCGTGACGTGCGTTTTCTGTTGTCCACGGAAGTATGCTATGCATATCACCCAAACAATATTCTTTCGACATTGTGCTGTGAAAAAAAAGTACTTAAACTGATTTGCTAACAGTTTATCTTAATGATTAAGTACAAGTATTCCAACAGTGTTTGTGAAGTGTCGCTGCCACTGTAGGTCTTTAATATATAATATGTTGTAGCGATCGCTCATAAATATCGCATGTGTGGTAACCCTGGCTTAAGGGTTTAGGCCACTCTAGAGGCCTTAAAAATAGGTCTTTTTGCGGAATTTTTTTCACACAAACTACAAAATATATCAAAATTACAAAAAGAGTGTGGTACTATACATACCATTGACTACATACACTAATTTTTTGGAAGAGATTGTATGCAAAGTGGCGGCCGTGCAGGATTTTCCGCGACGGCGCACAGTGGGGTATTTGACCGTTCTAGCTGGCCAAAAGTCGATTTTGTCAAATTTTACCTGAGGTCATAAAAATTATATAATGGGGTACTTAAATAGTGGGGGAATATGTATGTGTAATATTTTTTCTTTCTTCGTACCATTCGTCTGAAAACTTAGTCTGAAGTTGACGGTTGCTACTAGTAAACGTACCTCTTTCGGACACTCTCTGAACGTTCACGAGTTTGCTTGTGTTTTGTGTGTTAACCAAGAACCAGTGTGAAGTGCGGTGCTATAGCATCTTTAGAGGAAGGTATGTATTATACTTAATTTTAGACAAAGTTTCAACGGTTTATTAAGTACCTATCAAAAGTTGTCGTGGTTTGAAAATAGGGTTTAAATATGAAAATTTTTGGTCGAAGATGTATCTTCTGCAATGATTTTGTTATATAAGACCGCTTTATGCTGCAAAGTTTCTTACGCCATTGTTTAGAGTGAAGTGTCGGCTTCCTAGCGCATAAAGAATTTCTTGCGAATATTTGCGGATTCGGTTTTTACGAGGAATTTTCTAAATAATGACACTTTTCAATGTTTCGGACTTTATCATAAATCGCCCTTTTTTCTGACCAGGATCATCAGGAATCAAACGGATTAGCCGCAGATATTTATATGATATCATGCAACAAAAAATGAACAGTAATATTTCCGAAAAATTTGCATATTTGACACATATTTTGCAAAATCGGGAAAATTATTCGGAGGAGCAGCAAAAACGCCTAGAAGCATTCATAGCTTGCTTTAGGAGTAAACTGCAAAGATGGAGGGCTGCATCCAGAAAGAAGCAACTTTTTGAGAAAAAAAAATGCCAAATGGTTAGAGGGTATTATCGAAATACCCGCTGCGACGACTCGATCAGGACGGCCTGAGAAGTCTTTCAGTGACTCGAGTGAACGCAGCAAAAGAAGGAAAACGGAAAATGTTCGAAAAACAACATCGAGTGAAATGTTAACTTTTGCCACAGGAATGAAATTGCGGGAAATTGGCAAACGAAATGTTTCAGCGGTTTTGAAAAAAGTTATATAGACACCGCGTCGGGCAACAAAATATAGGAATGCGTACATTCGTAGCCTACGAAAAACTGAAGAACAATTGCCACCTTTACAAGCCCGTTCTATATTTGTTGAAGCAAAACAATGATATTCAAGTAACCATCATATTTTATATCGAATAGGTGTATTGCGTCCTGTACGGAACCGTTATAAAGGAAATTTACGCGTGTGGGAGTATACGAACAGATCATAGATATTTATTACCTTTCAAAAGGTGCGTTTCTTGTTTAGCTTATGCAACTTTAAACTGACTGAAATACTTCGGTGGATGGTCAGAGGGATTATGGGGATATTATTGTCTTCAAATCGCTTATTACTTTATGGTGCATTTAACGCTGCGGCGCGCATAATTTTACCTATAAACGGTCCGCGGGTTTTCTCAACATGGATGTTTCAATACATCACCGGTTTTGCCTAGCCAGTGAAATTTTATTGGGCAACAAAGAAAGAAATTCTTTTCCATATTGGCCACTGCCATTATTTTAAATATAACTGTAATTTTTTACTGTTAATAAAAACAAAAAATTATTTAAAAATTTGAAAAAAATTGTTTTTTTTATTGCAAAACTACTTTAAAAATTTAATTACTTCATACTCTAGCAAACTATGTCAATAGAATTTGTCTACAGTTGAAAAATAATTTTGGCCAGCTAGAACGATCAAAAATACCCCGCTGTGCGGCGCCTCGATTTTACATGGGTCCACGGCCGGACTCGCAGCTCCCGTAATTTTTGAATTATGATGGGTTCATAAATTTTTCTCGATTATATGTAACAACAGCCAGAACAGTACGTAGGATTTTTACGATATATCGATTTTTGGCGAAATGGCGCACTTCTAAAGTGAAAAGTGCCAAATTTACCGAAAAATTCGCTAGAAAATTGTTGATAGCAAGTGAACTATGCAATTTAAAAAAAAACCCCAACGTACTACCATGGACACTGTATTTTTAAAGATATGTGCAAAGTTGGAAGTGAATCTGTTCAAAATTGTCTGAGTTAGGAGTCCGGCCAGCTAGAAAAAGTAGTTGCGAGATAAACGCGTTTAAAATTTTGAGTAGTAGAAAATCATGAATTACTCTGCAATTTCCCCATTCTGAAATACTTGCACGATACAATTGACCTTCAAGATTATCACCCTGCTGTTGTAATTGTTTTTTTATTGACCTTGAACTGATCCGTTTTTACTTCTTCAGAGAGCGATCTCTCCGCGAGCTTTATGCGCTCCTCACCGACTTGCAGACACATTTCGTAACTGTTGGGCCCGATTTCTAAGTCCATTGCGTCCACTATGTGCAAAATGGAAGAAAACCGTGATTATATACAATAACGGCAATTTTGGTCGCTATATCCAACACTGTTTTCCCACTTGAAGAGGATTTCGGAACCGCGCTTGCCACTTTCAGTATATTTTACTTCCGATTGGCATACGTTACAAACGACAACATTCGAAATAGCCGAAAATACTGTAATAAAGTTTATGATACGACAACCAAATGCTGGATTTATTTCCATATCATACAGATCTTCCGATTGCTTCAGTTTTCTTGCCGATATACTGGCATTCAAGTGATATGACTTTGGTCTTCTTCCTGTTGTTGTATGTTGTCTTTTTTTCTTTCCGCCCACTATACACCACTTTTCACTCATTGTAAAAACAAATCAATAAGTACTCACATAAAAGTAAATTAAAGTTCGCCAAAGTATCGAGAAGAACGAGTGTTTGTAAACTAGCTTCTCTCTCAAATTCTTGCCTGCGTCTGTCTCAAGCAGATATTCGACCATTTGTAAGACAAAACTTAAGAAAATAGAAGGGTGGAAATATCCACACTAGTCACGCAATAAATAATTTCAATAACGTTTACCGTATACCTGCCCTACAGCAACTTTCCCGCAGCGCTCATAAAAGGAGCGCGCTGCCGACAAGGCGGCCTTGTAATAAAAATCGAAAATTGAGTAGTTAGGGGCTTTTCCCGGCCATAATCTTTTGGCACATCATTTTTGAGATCCTAAGGGACCATTTAACACTAAAAAAAAATCGATTTTTCGAAAATCCTAGAGTGGCCTAACCCCTTAAAGTGAGTTTGTGCGTGATGGAATTATGTGTGACGATACACATCAAGCAAATAAATATTGCATTAGCATAGTTGTATAAAATTTGCATTGAATTGCTTTACTTTACACTATCGTGGACCATTGCAGGCACATCTAACTTTCTTTCACATCTCACTCTTTATTTAAGTGACTTTAAAGTTGTTAATAAAGAAATGTATAAAATTCCTAATCCGTATAATCAATAAACCATAGAATTTTTGTAAGGTGCGATTAATTGGATAATAACAGTCTTTCCTTATTTCATCTGTACTTAAAAAAAGTCTGGTCGAGCGGGTCTGGCGAGTAACATTAGATTCACATGATGTATCGTGCGTAACGTCAGTTCCCGGATATTCGTAATTGCATGAAACAATCTCGATATCATTACATTTTAGGCAACCACAAGTCAATTTGACATGTTTTACTTACAATGCGAAACATTACAAACGTGCTTCATGTACTATCAGAAGCAAAGAACAAAGTTACGTGCAGAATATCTAATCAAAGATCGTTGAAACATCTTTCTGATAAGGCTAACTCCAATCTATAAGACATTTAGTATAATCGGATCTTAATACACTGCACTTTGAGTTGGAATTTAGTTGTCCCAAAATAACATAAATTGAACGCTTGAGCAAGGAAGGCTTTACTGAAATTTGACATGTTGCGTGTATGAAATTAAAATATGAGCGGGTATGGCCTAGTGAAAGTATATAAAATGTATCCTGTAATTAATTATTACCAGCTGTTATCGGTATTGGAGCTATGTTCAAGCATATGCTCCCACACTGCTGAGCGTTCTGTAATTCCAGGATATGACGACAGGCTGATCCGAGTTTTCACTGTTGCCAGCGTTACACGGACTTCGGACATTGAAACAGCGCGATCGTTTGTCTTGTTTTTTGAAAATATTCAGCACGCTTTTTCGATAGCAGTAATACTTCCGGTGGGACAGCCCAGCTACTATCCACTGTTTTCTCTCATTAGACGAACGGAGCGCCAAGATTTATATCTCAGAAAGCACGCAAAAGGAAGTTGGACGTATTCGTCCCTACATACGTTGATGAGAATAATGGTTGCATAAAGGGATTTCTTTCGTCTATACTAACTTTGGTAGGCGATGGGCACTATCACTGTCACTTATAACTATTTTGTGGCACAATAATCCCTCATTGTTAATATTGTAGTGTTTATTCTCTGATTTCCTTACGAGTTTCCAATCATTTGAAACATATACAACATCTTATCCTATCTTAGCTTGGCTTTAGCCTACCCTCATTGTTAGTAAGTGTCTGCAAAAGCAAAGAACATCCAACTTTCTAACCGGTACCACGAACCGCTGAGTGCGACCAGGTCTTAGATTCAGTGTGATTGGAATCCATTACTCCTGGCGTGAAGGATCTAGTAACCGAAACTTGCAGATCACAGTACCTGCTTCGATAATCATACCTCTGAGTTGATAGAGCACGACCGTCTTGTGCGTTCCCCGGTGGACTGAGACTAGATTCATCGTTTCGTGATCACATTGATATTCTTTCTTCGAGTTTCATACTTTTAACTGTGAAATACATTTGAGTCGTGTCGCTCTAACAACCTATAAGGCATTTTCTTAATACGCAGATCTGTTTGTAAATCCTTAACTAGTGCAATGTGTGACTCATTAACAGGCTGCGTTTGGAAGAAACCAAATCGAGAAATAGCAGTGTAGCAGAATCGCCGGTTCACATTTTGCAAAAACTACAATTAAGTACAATGTGCAAATTATGAATATGTACGCTCATTCGCTCTCTAGTAGAAATAGTTACACTGTGACGCAAAATATTATGTTATAATTCTTGTATACGATGCTTTAACCAAACTGTCTATTTGAAAAAAGCATGGGTATTAAAATCGAAACTGTTTCCAACGTAGCCTTCACTGTTAAGTAAATAAGAAAGAAAAACAAAGACGACGAAAAACGTTAGTCACATGCAACATAATCATCTGAAGCTGGTGTATGAGTGCATCTTTATCAAACAATTTGCCAAAATATGGGACGTGTAGCGAGATAGGCTAGATTCTCACTTCTGCCTCAGAAAATAATAAACGTTCTGTCCGACACATGGAACCTGGTAAATCGTGAGAAGCATCATCCTCCTATAGTCTTCTCATATACAGGGTGAATCTAAAAATATAGGAGAAAATTTACGGGATGATAGAATACGTCCGCACAAGCAATTTTTGTAATACAATATGTAGGCGGAACGTAAGCGGTGAAAAGTTAGAGGGTAGTTTTCCTCCGTCATATTTAGCACGCTAACTGCCATACGCGTCGCCAATGCCTGATATGGCACTCAACGTTTTAAAGAATTATTACAAGAATTGGAGGAGACATTTCAGAAAACATAATAATAATATTCTGCTACGATAAGACTCAATGGTCCTAATATGTTTACACACCTGTGTGGAGTAAGTTTTAATCTTAGAAGTGCGCTTAGTATTGATATCCCACAAAACCAGCGCAGTTCTAAGCAGCGCGCATGGCTGACGGTTGTTTCCTCATAAATTCGCATAGCAGTTAGCGTTTTACCCTTAAACTTTTTAGTTTTGAGCATATAAATCAATAATATTAGTGTTAATAAAGTGTTTTGTGAAATATTCACTCTTATTCTTGTGATAATTCTTTAACACGTTCACAGCCAGGTCAGGCTCATCGACAACGCGCGCGGCAGTCAGCAAGTAAAATGTGACGGTGCAAAAATACCCTGTAACTTTTTATCCGTTGAGTTGCGCCCCATATATTATTTGACAAAAAGTGCTTGTATTCATGTGTTTTACCACCCCCTAAATTTTCTCCCTTGAATTCTGGCTCACCCTGTATCTGAGGAAACCCTGGAAAAAGATCTAAAAGACCCAGGAGAATTGAGTTATACCGTATACTTACACATATAGTGAGACACAACGGTGCGCGCCGTTCTGAACATGCAAATTGAAAAAGGCCGCAAAAACTCTGTTGCCGAGTGCATTTTTCGTTCACTCGGCAAACGCCTAGATTCGGTGACAGCAACCGGCACCGCCGAGTTGTCCAGAGATTGTCGCTTCATACAACACATTCGAAGCTCTGAGAAAGGAAAGCGACCTCCTCTCTTTGTCAGACCGTGCCATTGTCTCCGGGAGATGGATGGGAACCGGCGTCTACGGCAAGGACGGGTGGATGTCTCAGTATTACTTCTCTAGGCACACACGCAGATACACGGTTCGACCATAAAGATCTCTTTGTGCATCTGTTCAACAATGTCTACGAGGTCAAAATACGTGTGCGGTTCCCTCCGTGATCCGCAATTGCAACAAGTAGTTGTTATTCAGATGAATTCGACTTTTCACATGACATCGCGAGTATTAATTAGGGCAACGCAGTTTTTACATGGCCAACACTCGAAGAAGAGTGCAATCGGTAGTTAAACAAGAAGATGGCCGACATTGTCGGCACCTTGTTACTCCCACATGCATTCTCGTGGTGAAAAAGTGGTGCGATTGTCTATCTGATCGTATTTCATAGCGTGCCAGTTGTCTCATAAAGAAAGAAAGTATCTGGCGCTTGATATGGCAAACGATGGTAATTGATATCGAATATCGATCGCCTACTTTTACCTCGAAACGAATGAACTCGACAGAAGTTGCATATAGCGGATGTAACGATCGTAAAAATGGATCTAGATATCGGAGTCATAAGCATTGAATGCTAATAGATTAGAAAGAGCAACCTCACGCGGTGCAATTTTAATTGCAAATCATGTCATTAAGCATCAACCTGATTTGCAGCCTTTCGCATATAACCAGCGTCAATACAATCGAAAGTGGACCGTCAAATTTGCGATTGCCGTTGTTAGCAATACACCGTTGTAACAAGCTCTCATTCGGATAATATTTCTCTTATCGGCCGCTTTCACGGCACCTTCCACGAGACCGTATGTAATTTTGCTTTTTACGTGCCCCTTCCGAACGAGGAAGCATTCGGTATCTACCTCGCAATTACGAACAAACCGGCGCATTACACCGGTGTTGATTACAGACAAGTCCAGAATACCGGACGACTGCGATCGACATGCCGAATACATACAGAGTACATTAAACTGGAAACGCACCCGTGCTATTTTATACACTATTCTTGTAGGTTCAACAGCATTCTCCAGTGAAATTGAAGTGAAAAAAATAGAGTGCGTGATATTTGATGTCATTTGGAAGGCTTTTAGAATGTAGAATTCATCATAAAAATGCGTAGCTGCACAAAATTCAAGCGATGTCAAGGACAGAAATATTCTTCTCAGATTTCCACTAACACCTTTGAAAGTGTAGCAACTAAGGAATATCTAATCGCGGTGAATCCAGATGTATCAGAAAAGCCTACGTGCGTGAATATAATATTGGGTTGGCAACTAAGTGATTGCGGATTTTGTCGATAGATGGTCTTTACACTTTTTTGGGTTCGTTAACGTGTTCAAAGCACCTAATCTATATTTTTTTCTTGTTGTTTGGACTTCTACCTTTAATTTAGTACAAAAATTATATCGATTTGTACTTTAGTTTTGTTTTTATCGCAATTAAAAAATGGAAGACGACACGTAAATTTCAGACATATTATTTGTATTATTTCCGAAAAGGCAAGAACGCATCGTAGGGTGCAAAAGAAGTTATGTGTTATATGTGGGAATGAAGACTTGAAAGAAAGGCAGTGTCAAAATTGGTTTGCCAGTTTTCGTTCTGGTGATTTTTCACTGAAGATGCTCAACGATCTGGCCGTCCAGTTGAACTCGACGAGACCCATATCAAGGCCATTATCGATTTAGATCGTCATAGCACAACATGTGACATTGTAGAGAAGCTGAATATACCGCATACATGCATTGAAAAAATAATATAAAAATGTTGGGTCTTCCTTCTTATTTAAAGACCGCAATCACTTAGTTGCCAACCCAATATTATTGATTATAACAATGTATATTTGCGAATACCTATATACAAAGAGTAATCGTACGTGTCCTGATAAATCAAAGCTCTGCATAGCGTCAAGGAACGCAGGAAGCGGCATGATTTTCACTGCTCGGGGCATCGTCAAAGTCAGAAGGTGTAGGAATTCGATTCGGCGACAGAAAAAGATTGCGCCGCCGGAATGCGATGTCGGCGCAAACGCGGGGACAAATTACACGGAGAAAATCGAGGCAGAGGTCGACCGGTGGAACGTTCCCTGGTCTGGGAATGGAGTTTGAATTTCCGCTGAAATTGTCATGGTTCATTGAAACTCCGCTGAAGTGATACCAACAAAATATTGTAACGAAGGAAAATTATGAAGGATCTGACAATGGGCTTGAAAGCGGAATTTCTACTTACGTGTTTTATCCTTGCCCCCCATCCTCTCACCCTTCTTCACCTTTAGCAATGATCTCCCAACTTGTAATTATTTAATCTCGAATACTTATCAATAATGATACAAATGTATTCTAGTCACTAATTAGATTAACGGATTAGTGATCCTAAATGTTGAAGTTGTATAGAAAGTCATAGGAAGAAACACAATTTAAGAAAATCACTTATAATTTCGATTTCTTGTTATGATCAATTTTGATGATTGATAATATTAACAGAGTAACAATATTAAAGATCTAACAATAACAATTTCTTTGCGTGAGCCCCGTTTGTGTATGCATTGTATCCTTGTATGCATTTTAATACACGCATACGACGTGACGGAATACGTTTCAAGGGACATATGATATATTCAGTTACACACACTCACACATAATAAAACTGCGCGCGCGTGTAGAACGTGCTTAAGTGACGTGTGTACCGGCATACACGTATCTATACTATTCTCGTTCATCCTGGACTGTGCAACCCGCATAGAGTTATGTTTCCTGTGTACTCGTTATTTTCTATACACTTCTAAAATGGTGCACGCTGACGCGAAACTGTGATCTACATGTGCATTGCGAGTTTTTCATTGATGTCGCACATTTACTGTTGTTTTTTTCATGTGTATTCCAATGTTTTCGAATTATTATAATAGGTATTTTGACAAATAAATTAGTAAATAGATTTGTGGACCGTTGTCATCACTTCAGTGCTTCTCGTTGTTTCATTTCGCACAGAATTACACAAAGTCAACTACTTCAGGCAAGACAAAACATTACCTCCACTGCGGCGTCATTTACCGATTTGAATACAGAATAGTGATGCGACTTTATTATTATTAATAACTTGTTTTTTAGATAATCTGCTGCTAACAGTCTCTGTTTGAGCTCTATCATAACAAACTACAGCGTTCTACATTTTCAACGCGGTATACAATTATTTTCTTCTGAACTTAGTATACAGGGTAAGTAAACTGATAGCTACTACGATGTTCAAATAAACTATCGTAATGATATATCGTAACGCACGTTCACCGTCGCTTTCCTCTCTGTTGTTGACAGAGTAAGGACAACTCGTGTAATAGTAATTTGCAAACGGTATACATGTTTACGAATACACTGCATTTGAATAAAACTAACTTTCTTCTGCTATATTTATTATGAAACCGATTAGTTTGATTGGAAATTCTGGAATGTACAAAACCCAAAAATTTCCTGCACACGGGAAACGAATCGAACGGGAAATCAAATCTCGAGGACGTGATATTACGGCATACTTGCCTATCAATTGGTCGATCAACCAGCCGATCAACCGGCGCAATTGGTCCACGTGAGTACGGCGCAGGTGCCCGAGACAACGTAGGTGCCACTGCGTCCCCGTGGGTGTCGCGAAGGCTTGAAATCCACACTTTTTTGCCCACCTCTCGGAAATATAAAGTTCTCGCTGAGTGAGGTCACTGTGCCCACGCAATTACTAGCGCGTGTATACGGTAAGCAGCTGTCAGACAGCGAGTGAAAATTTTGTTCCTTTCACGCGTAGGACGACAGCAATAACGTACATACATATATTTGTGATGCTGGTATAATGACTGATAGTCCATATGCGGTTAATTCGCTTCACAGATAATACACATCGTGTACATGCATGGGAGTACATATTAACTGAGAACTGATGTTGTTGATAAAATTTTAACGATACTACCGGCACCGTTTTGTTCAAATTGTTCACTGTTGCACTTCGATCAAATTTATGTAACATTCACAGTTTATTCAAATGTACGTTTATATCTTTGAAACAAGTGTAACGCGAATTCTGAAAATACAATAAAAATTAGTTTAGTAAATTATTACCTTACTACAGCTTACTTTTATACGTTAATAAGTATGTAGTTGGAAACGACTACATATAAACTACTGCGTATCTTAACACTTGATACAGAATAGTGTACAACTGCCATCTGTCGAAAGCGTTGGGTATTGCTATTGATCAAGCTTCAACAAATTGGCGATATTAGTGCCACATAACGTCAAATTGACGACACTATCACGCGAACTCAAATGACTCGCCTCGTGGGAAAATGGCTCGCAGATTTCTGGCTTGACGAACGAAGATGCGTGATAACCGTACATGTGTGTAAGTTGCGTAAATTTTCGCAGGTGGTGATTTGGTGGTCAACGAAGCTCTTAGGTGCGCCGGTCAGTGGTGGCGACCGAAAAGGAAGAGACGCGAACTTGCGAGGCGCGGTGATCGCGGGGCGTATCCCAAAATCGAACGGGAAATACGGCCCTCGATCCTTCGAGACGACCGTTTTGTTAATTCTTCGTGTCCTATTTTGCCCAGTTCCAGCAAGCGGATTACAAAAGCGAGTGCGGGAGAAGGTAGAAAAAGTGGTACACACACAAGGAGTGAGAAAGAAAAGAAGAAGCGAAAATACGTAGTTAGAAAGAGAAGGAAGGTGCTGGGAAGAGTACATTTCCGTTCAAGGCGAGCACTTTGACAAGCGGACCACCGAAGTGGTTGGTCCACCTCTTAGTGATGTTTTTTCTCTTCGTAACGTGTTTCACAGCAATTGTAAAAATTTGATTTGAACCCCTGAGAACGTGACTCAGGGAAAAAACCCGCAACTGGGCTTTTTTTTTATTATCGACAAATCTCTTCAAGTGACTCATCACCAATGTGTAATTCAGCAGACGCCTCGTACGTACAAAAGCTAGGTTACCTGCAACTTGGAGATGAAACAACGGACAGCGGTGGTGTATCAAGCTCCAGTAGAGGCTCTGGATCGAGACCTGAGGCTCAAGTACCGGTTGCAAGAAATCTGAGTAATCGAAATGACGGCAGACCTACCGGTAGACCGGTGGGTGCAATCGAAAGTTTTATCGAGGGTAGCACGTCTGACAGTTGCAGACATGCTACTTCAAGTGATTACAAACTTTATGAACGCGAAAATATAATTGCTGCATCAAGATTTGCCACACCAAAGCCAGTGGAACAAATTAATGCCCAACAACAACACCAAAATCAAGGACGTACGGGTAATCAACAAGCACCTGTATATGAAAACATTGATTATTATCCACAACAAGCTCAAACACATCCACCTTATTATCATCCTGTAGAAAATAGGAAAAGTCCACGTGGCAGTCCATGTGGTTCATTGGCAGGTGAATCATATGAGGCAACCTTTAGAAAAGCTCAACCGCAGGTAGCCACAGGAAATCGTTATCAAACATCATCACCTGCAAAAGAATTACCTCCTTATGAAGCACCGCCTGTTTATGAAAATATACAAGAAGTGCATTTTGCTGAAACTGTTCAAAATAAACCTGGGCCTCAGGTACCAACAAACTATTATCATCCTACTGCTATAAATGGTGGAGATTATGTGATTATGACTGGCAAAGTAGGGCAAAGTCAAACACCACGTGTAATAAATCAAAATTTGTCATATACACAACAAAGAGGAGCAGGTGTGCGTTGTCAAAGTTATGATGGTTCTATCCTGCAGCGATCAGTTGACTGTGCAGGTTCCAGATATTTGCAAGGGTCCTCATCTGCTTCTATAGACCATCAGGCTGGTAGAAGTGCTTACGTGCCACCATCTGAACTGCAGACACCAACAAGAAATTTTAATTACAGCTCAGATCAACAGCAACAACATTCACCTAGATCAGGTCTACCATACCATAGTGAATCGCCGCCTATACGCTTGCCACCAGAATCCCATCATTACCGCAGTTCCTTGGATAACAGTATCAGTAGTCAGCAAGCATATAGGACATCTAATCAAATTGAAGCTACTGGTCAACCAAATCAATTCCGCCAAGATACATCACAACCATTTAAACAATACGTTGAATCACCTGGAAGGGGTACAAATACAAATTTTACAGGAGATGCGCAGGTGCGAAATTCACCTGTATACGGTGTTCGTTCAGGTGAACAGCCTGTATCACGAAATTCACCTTGCTATTCTCCAAATCGAATGCCACCGCAAAACGAACGTAACTTTCATCAAGACAATCGGTCTGATTTTCCATCAAGAATCTCTCCAATTTATGCGTCAAACCGTTCTGCAGAACATCTACGTTTGAGTACACTGCAGAATGACAGGAATTTTATCCAAGATTTATCGGACCAGTCTGGTCTAAAAAACTCATCTCTCTACTCCCTGAATCGGAGTGAAATTTCCAGAGCAATTACGCCTAACAATAACGGCACAAGATCTTCACCAAAAATAAGTCCAACTCATCATCAAATGCCAACGGAAGTTATTTCACATAATGTCACAAATCCTCCAAAAAATACTTCTCCACATTCTTTACATCATGCTGTGGGAAGCCCTATACGTGGTCAAGTGCAAGCAGCAGTTAACAGTGCCTTGACATCGCCTGGCGAATCTGATGCAGCCATTCATGGACCTAAAATTACGAGTCTTCCGCCAGGAGTGACAAGCGGAGTAGCTGGCCCTGTATTCTTAAACGCAGGGGTACCAGTATTGGAGAGACCTGAAAGACCTGAACCCGAATTAAAAGAGCGAAAATCTGTTAGTCCTCCAATAAAACTTACCCCTGGAAAAGGATTATTGCCGTACAACGTAATACCTCCAAGGCCATCTGTAAGGACACTATGATTTATATAACATCTTTTCTCACGATAGTCAACCTATAAATGTAACAGAATTTTTTAACACTAATTCAATCAGAATAGATCATCTATTATTTACATTCAACTTCAAGCTTGGCTGCGTGCCTTTTTATTGCCTTGATATAGTACTTATACATTCAAAGCATCAATAACATTTTTAATGCATTTGTTATTACTGTTTTTTTTATTTTTTTATTACTATTTTGCATTATTTAACCATCGCAGGAAATATTTCAAAATGCTTTAAACACCAGCCCTCAGATACCTCTTTCTTTATGTCAGCAGTGAATTAGTGGTTGTGAATTAGATGCATGCTGCAAGCAATATAACGTAATCAACTGAAAAGAGTTGTATTCTTGGAATATTGGTATGCTTGACAAATGACAGACATTTTTGTCTATGTATTGTAACTCTTGTTGGTTTATGAAAGAAAGCAACCCTTTGTTTTTTAATTTTACTGCCTTAGTAAACAGTTCAATGTGTATGAACTGACCTTATCTAGCATTGATCATACGGCAGCACATGAATTATTCTTAACAGGGACCGACGGAGGCTGAGAGGAAGATCGAGGAATTGACGAGACAATTGGAGGAGGAAATGGAAAAGCAAGAAGAAGAGGGCGAATACTTTGGTAATATTTAAACATCCAGTGATTCAAAATAAAAACAGCTTAAGATAGATGTATCACTTTGAAGTGTGCGTATAGTGTTAAGAAATAGCTGCCAAAGTAAGTCTTTAGCATACACCTCATCAAGTGAATTTGCTTGATAAAACTATGGATATTGATAGTTTTCTTCTTTCAATAAAAATTGCACTGACCCAATAGCACCTTATTTACCATTTCAAAATTTTATTGTGGTAGAACCATAATGAAGCTTGTTAGAATTTACGAGGTGAAAAACGCAATCGTGTTTTCGTACGGCGTAAAATGACCCATTGTAATTTGAGATTAATCCCCTTTTCATCTCACTTTGACACTATTTTATAATCATGTCATGCAAATACTAAGCTTTACAAATACATTCATTAGTGCATTTGAACATCTTACAATTATGTAATTACAACACGTTTATATGAAGTCCTACTCGTTGTCCTAAAAAATCAATTCTGTTATATCAAAATAGACTGATAAATAGTAAAAAATGGAAAAGCTGCAAATGTAATATATAATTCCCATAAAACAATGTATAACAAACGCTTGTACGTATTTACTACGTATGCTGACCGACATTTCTCAAGCTTCTATTGGTTCGGCACATCGGTGCAATGTAGACGAACAGAACAAAGAAAGTTTTGTTTCCATGAAGTCGCTGCCTCTTAAACGCCATGTTTTCTCTTTCGCGATTTTGTGCACGAATTTTACTCTTCATGTAACGTCCTGTATATTAAGTAGACCGCCACGACCTGGTCGCATTTGGTGCGGTAACTAATCTCGTTATAGATAGACCAGTTTGACTCGTTGGCAGATATTAGTCCAGTTAAAAGTACTCGTAGCGAAACGGTGCCGCGAAATCGAAAGTTTTGAAAATTATTATCTTATCTAGGCCTCATCATCGATTCTTTTTAAATGATCGTGTCTGAAGAAATGGGTGATGTTGTCATTCCTATTAGTAGTTGTGAGTTCAATTATTTTTACTACTTGAGTTCGTGATAAATTGGTAATAATCGTTCTACCTACATGGGTTACACATGTAAATTATGTGTTTTGCATGTTGTAAGAAATGAACGAAAACATATATTTAAAATATTATTCGTAATTCTTTATCCGACACATTTTCGCTTGTGCCAAATGTTTTGTATGTGTGTAACTTCTGGCATCTAAAATTAAATCTGTCAGCAATTAAAAGCATTTAATATTGTATGAAGAAGAGATATATCTCCTTTCTGTTACTTTTTGTGGATTGAATGTAATTCTGTGATGCTTTTGTACAAATGGTCCATTGAGTTTTAACGTGTCTTCATGTTCAATGCAAATCGTGTTTTGTGCTATGTCTCTTGATATAATTTGCTTTCCCTAACGAAGATGTACTTATTGCGTAAGTTCACAATTATTACAAATTGTTGTATGTAATAAGGGATTTTTGTTTACCTTTTTAACAGGTATTTGCCATACTTGCGGCGAGAAAGTGACAGGTGCCGGTCAGGCCTGTCAGGCTATGGGTAATCTTTATCACACCAATTGTTTTATATGTTGCTCCTGCGGACGAGCATTACGCGGCAAAGCTTTTTACAACGTTCATGGGAGAGTTTACTGTGAAGAAGACTACTTGGTACATGTAATCTAGTTACTGGAAATGTGAATAATGTACACATGTAATTAATTGTTTAAATCCATATACATTGTTTTGTTCACAGTACTCTGGTTTCCAGCAGACAGCTGAGAAATGTGCAATATGTGGTCATCTCATAATGGAAATGGTAAGAGATTAAATATAATATGGTTGCTGTTATAATTAAATTCAATTAATGTATAATTTTATGATCCAATTTGGTATTCCATAGATACTTCAAGCCATGGGAAAGTCATATCATCCAGGTTGCTTTAGATGCTGTGTATGTAATGAGTGCCTTGACGGAGTTCCTTTTACGGTTGATGTGGATAATAAAATTTACTGTGTTAACGATTATCATAGAATGTTTGCTCCAAAGTGTGCTTCCTGTGGAACGGGTATCACACCAGTTGAGGTAAGCTTGTTTGTTAAAATAAATACAACAACAAATGTAGAAAGACTTATCATACTTACTCTATATTAATTAGGGTACTGAAGAAACTGTTAGGGTGGTATCAATGGACAAAGACTTCCACGTAGACTGTTACGTGTGTGAAGACTGTGGTATGCAATTAACTGACGAACCGGATAAACGGTGCTACCCACTTGACGGTAGACTAATGTGCCGTGCGTGTCACATCCAACGCATATCTCATACACAACCTAGGGCACCCCAACCAGTATCAGCAAGTTATCAGTTTATGGGATAATCAAAACATACGTTATATACGTTGTATGCATTGTGCTGTAACCATTTAGTGCGCATACAACAACCATTGGGTAGAAAACACGATTTAAATCGATTAATTATAGGTACGCATTAAAACTATACATTATACGAGAAAAATTAGCTTTGTTCATAATCAAATAGATTTCGTGGCCGTACCGTATCTGGCTGCCTATTTAAAAATTGATAATACAATTGTACGCATTAACATGTTCGAGTTTATAGCTATTCTCACTGCCGTTTATCATCGTATATATTACGATTATACATTTTTTTGGTAGTGTAAAACTTTCTTCGCGATCATTCTAAACATTTTATATGATGCGTAAACAGAACTGTGTTACGGTACAGATGCAAGTAAGTGTGGTGTATTTAATCTGTAAGGTCTTATTTATTGTCTAAACAAATGCTGTGGTCTCGTTAGAATGAGCGAGTTGCGCAGGCAACTGTGATATAATAGCATAATAGTAGGTTGTTAGGCAAAAGTATTTTGAACGGTGTACATAGTATACACTTTGTTATTATTAACGGAAATGGTCCGATAAGACTTAATGTATACGTAACGTGGACGAATTGATCTCCAAGAAACCGCGGCAAATATAAGAAATACTGTTGTATGTATTTCACAGGGAAAGAACTGTTACACTCCACTGCGCGCATTACGCAGTAACAGTATTCTTCATTAGGACAATATATCGTTCGTCTATAGTTCGTGTCAATATTTGTGCATTATGTTTAAGGTCTATTAAAAGTCTGACGGTATAGTACTTGATGTGTATGTAATCGAATGTAGCACACGTTACTACTTTAGCTCGAAATTTACATTCATGTTGTGTACGCCATATGAGTATGCTATGATATAATATTTTATCACACAGAAACACGCACAACATAACTGCCAAAAATCTTATATTCCAAAAAGTTCGTACTGCTGTTTAACTGTTTATACATTTGCATTACTATTAAGTATTGTAAATAAACGTACAATATTATTTAAATGCATGTACGGTGCGATAAAAAAAAAACCGTTGAATAAAGATAACAGTGCAGTGATATAAATTTGCTAGGATACGTACCTACCGTTACCAAAACTGGATAGGTTAATAATTTCATTCAAGAGAATACCGGTCATGCCTAAATGTAAGACACGTTTATCATAACACTGTAGCAGTACACATTTACAAGGAACAATATACATCCATTTTACAATAGTCGTACGTCGAAAAAATTAATGTTACGTCTTTGGCGGTTCTGTGGGTTGTTCGCCTTTGAAACCTGCTTTGTGTTCTTTATTTTCTTCTGGCAATTTCCTTGGTTGTGCTTTCTGTAACAGTAAAATGTTTCCGTCCTGCATTACTCACATAACTACAATTATTATAAACTTGACAATCAAAAGAATCTATTGATGAACAGACTGTAACAAAAATGCTATATGGGTAATAAAACTAATCATAGTTGTAATAACCTACGTAGAATGTCACGTGCAGGCCGCAACATGTGTGCATGTAAAGAGAAAATGGAAGGAATAGTAGCCAGATTGAAGAAGAAATGTCTCCTTACGATTAGTAATAAATTCTTTTCTGAATGTTATTCTTGAGGCTCTATGCATAAGTGGAATACTTAGATACCTGAATGGGACGTAACTTGAATGAAGAAGCTTTAAGTAATCCGAGCTTGTTTAAATGTCTGATGGCCATTGTTGTGCATCCTGAAAAGTTAATAGTACATATTTATTTAAAATTATTTAAATATCCTCGCAATTAATTTAATTAAAAGGTTTATTTCTAAACGATATATGTTGGTCAAAATAAAAATAAATTACCAACGGTGACTGTATACCGGAGTGGTGTAAATATTTTATAAAGAGCATATACAGCCGTTATGGTTCCTGCACCAGAAGTTTTCAATATTTCCAAATATTTTTCACTTAGATTCATCCTTTCTAACAGGTCTATGACATCTACCCCACTGTAAGTATATTTGAAATTGAGGCATTGTTTTATTGCGCCAAATTATTATACTATGCTCATTAATAATTATACTTCTTAACAGCCACATAGAATATTGTCACCCAACCAAGTGATGTTACAATGTGAACAGGAAGCAGGATATGCCAATAATCTTTAGTTAGCTGCTTCATTTTTTGAAATACTGATAGCTTTTTTTCTGGTACTGGATCATGACAGTTATTGTTGATTGGCTGTCTTGATTCACTATAATATGCTTTTGTAAAGCCAATTTCACTACAATTAAGGTGAACCAGTTTTTGAGTAATAGAAGCATGATGCGTAAGTAACAAATAAGTATTTGGTAGTATTTTGTGGTAAGATCTTTCTAAAAACCGAATAGAGAATATTAACATGTGCATTGACCATGTTTTTTTCATTATATAAATAGATAATTGCTTCTAACTTACCCTGGGCACTAAATTTCCATTGACTTGAATTGATGTGGCATACACAGCGGACTGTTAATGGACAGTTAATTTTCAGTAAAGTTGGACTTGGTCTTAAAACCGAAACAAACTTAATAGTTCGCGCAAGAGTTATTTCCATTTTCAAAATAGGCCGCTGCTATTTCTAACCTAAGGAACTGCAATGTGTTAGAAAAGTGTCAAATCGTCTATCAAATACCGTAATAAACACTATTTCGTACATATAAACTTACGTCAGTATGTGATTATAGTTGATGTGTTTAATTAAAGTTTTAAACGTAAAGTTCATCAAAATATGTAAGCAATAATTCACTTTTTAGCATTTTCTTACAGAAAAGTTGTACACTACACTCATGCAAGAGAAGAAAAAGTAGTGCCAACTGCTGAACATTTCACTAATTGTGATTCACATGTTCAATGCATACCAATATCGCGGGAACTTATAATATACAGGATGAATGAGAATTCGAGGAGGAAAATTTTATGGGTGATAGAACACATCAATACCAAAAATGTTTGTAAAACAGTGTATGGGCGGAACACAAGGGGTGAAAAGTCACAGGGTAGTTTTCCACCGTCACATTTAACGCGCTGACTGCCACGCGGGTCGCCAATGCCTGACATGGCGAATAACGTTTCAAAGAATTATCACAAGAAAGAGAAGAAATTTGTCAGAAAACATTTTATTAACAGGAATGTTATTGATTGAGATGCTCCGGATACCGGTCTAGGTAAAGTTGCTGTGCCTCATAGCGATTCCCGTCCGCTGCACTGGACACTAATTGTAAGTAGTTAACAATAAGTAGTTCTAAGCAGCGCGCCTGGCCTGACGGTTATTTCCTCATAAATTCGCGTAGCAATTAGCGTGTTAGCTTTTACCTTTTTTTTCTTTGAGCATATAAATATAATATAAAAAATATTCCTGGTAATAAAATGTTTTCCTGAAATATCTCCTCTCATTCTTCTGATAATTCTTTAGCACGCGTTAAATGTGACGGTGAAAAACTACCCTGTGACTTTCCACCCCTTAGGTTACGCCCATACATTGTTTTACAAAAATTGCTTGTATTGATGTGTTCTATCACCCTTAAATTTTCTCTCTTGAGTTTTGATTCACTTTGTATATGTTGTGACGTCATCACGCCTTACCACACAACATTCGGGCTATTATGTTCATACTACATAGTTGAATCGGTGGCGCTGTGAGCTGGACAAACGACACATTGTCTCGCCTCTCCACTAGATGCGTCATACATCACGGCATTAACTAAAATACTAAATAAACTTCCAAAAGAAGTCGGTTCCACTCTATGTAACAGTCACGACACTAGGAACTACGCCAAGACGGCCAAGACCAGCTGACCCACAACCGTTACGGGAATGATAGACAGTGGCCTAACGCCGCTCCTATTTCACCGCCCCTGACTCAGTCTCACCGCTGCCGTAACCAGTGGTGACATAAAGGATTCCAACGATGGGTTTCAACGATGGGCGTCCGCGACGCTCCAGTTCGAACGGACAGTGTTCCCTCCTCAAGAGACTATCCCTAAATCTTTTGCGCATGTGTTCCGCCTGGTCCTCAGCATCGACGGTTAACACGAAACTCAAAAAAAAGCATTTGTAACCCAGACTTCCAACCGACTAACATCTCAACTCAAATTCTAAATTCAAGCTCTTTCAGAGCCTTTTTCTAATTTAAATTATAATATATTCGCTGTATTCACATACCTACCTCTAATATTAAATTTATCCTAGTTATTGTATATTTTATGTTCTATATCTTATACTTTGTATATTATATTTTATACCTTATACATATTATATTCAAGTTATATACTAACAAGGGTATGTATAATAGACCCGGGTTGTGAGTCGCCGATTTTGTTTAAATTTTGTACAGGCCTTTTTTAGCCGAAAATATTCGACACATGTTTTGCCAAAAGTGGGACACTTCCCCATTTTTTTAAAAGTCGAGGTCAAAAATCAAAACTTTTCGATCGGGCTGAAATTTTGCAGACGCGTTTAAAATTGCCTCCTAAAAGATACTTACACATTTATTTTGCAAATAAACAATGTTTAAAAATATGCATTATCGATAACTTCCATAAAAGTTTGAACAAAATCGGTGACCCACAACCCTGGTCCTCCCCTTGTAAGGTAAGAACATAGATGAACATTGTTCTCAGCTAGAAGTTTGAAGTTCCCCAAAGAGTAACTACCAGTAGAAATAAGTAGCATGTTGTCACAGTTTGTGCTCCACTGTGGTACCAGTGTGGAAACATTGCTGAAACAAGGCGAAGTATACCTAACTAACAATGTACTTTCTCTGTACTTAAAGAATTGCTATGTTCTCTTTAGAATTTGGTTTTACTTCCTGGACGCACCTGTGTTTTCATACCCCGTGATCCAGCCAATCACCGATGCCACTTCATTTTGTCGTTTAAGCCATTGATTAAGTGGTTCAAAATATCGTATTATGGCACCTGCATCCAACCTGTTCATTTTACCTCGTGTCATCTGTTTTACAACATCTTGCCATTTACGTGAAGATCCAATTGATAAAACGTCTCTAAAATTGAGAAATAATATAGACTTTAGTATAGAGATACATGCGATTAGTAGCAACGATTGATGAAGACTGTTTCTCAACTATTTTAAGGAATATTTATATATTTACAACAATGTGTTGTTTTGTTTACAGTCGGGAAATTTGTTAATAACTTTAATTTTATATGCATTTGTAATATCTTTCTAGGCGACATGTTTAGAACTGTTTTGTCAGTATTTCTTTGAAATTTTGCAGTATTTGTATTGTTAGTATGTAAGTTTAATCAAAACAACGTTTATGAATATGCTAAATATTATTCGATCAAAGAGTATGTGTTAAATTGTCAGTACGATATTATTGTAGTCGGACAGATTTCTTTAATACATACGACAGTAATCGTCCGGCTTCACGTGACCGATATAAATTGCATGTGTGCAGTTCACCGTTATGGCCAGCAATTTCGCATAGAGATTCGAACAGTTGAAACTGCAGTACGGTGCCAATTAAGTATCTGTATAGATATAAATATGAAGATTATAAAAGTTGCTTCGGGAAGGTTTACGTAACTCTGTATTTTAAGTTTGCGTACTTTGTATACGGTACGTCTGCAGGGATATTATATTGTGCTCCCGGATCAAAATCTTTTTCGTTTCTCGGTATTGGTGGCACGATTCCTTGATACTGCAGTTTTAACTCCCACCATTTCAATGTCATATTATTCACCCCTTCATTAAATACCCGCCATCTCCACTTTGTAAGAATGTGATATTTTTAGATTATTTTCGTATTGCGTATACGATTATATTTAATGTTACCTGATCGATGATGTATGCAAAAGGTATTAATGGGATTTTGCGAAGAGCTATCAACATGAGAAAATTAATTGTACTTTGATAATCGCTTTTCGAATTACTGTAGAATCCGATTTTACTTAGGTGTTCGGGAGTAGAAATTGACAAAGATATTGCATCACTGAACGCTTCATAGAACCCTTGAATAATGAAAATAGCACGTTACCATTTGACTTTTCTTTCGCCGTATAAATTTACTTGCCTGGAAGAGCTTCGTTTCTAAATAATAAGGGCTGGTCTTTATACTGCAAGTAATACTGTATACGTGCCATTTCACGATAAATTGATAAGAAATCGTCCATAGTAACTTTAGTGCACTGTTTTATTCTTAAAGCAACAAAAAAAAATTTGCTGAGAATTTAATATGTTAAAAGTAAAGTTTCAGCAATGTCAAACAAACATAACAGACCTGTAGTCAACGCTGTTACAAAAGTCCCATGCGCTAGCCGTACATTCAACTTCTCTGTTTGTAGGCTTTATCAACATAGAGGATTTCCAAAATTCTGGTGGCATTGGTTTCAAACCGAGTGACGTGAAATATTCTTCTGCTATTTGGAACATCCTTGTACATCAAGCGTAAAATTGTTAAAATCGTTCAACATTCATGATGAGGTAATTGAGAATTAACTTACCTCAAGGGTGTAACGCCTTGAATAATCATGTCCAAAGTGATATCTAACTTTCTACTAGCTGGAAATGGTTGCACGAGATTGAAAGTGGATTCCCAATTTTGAGCCCACATGTTGCCAAGAATGTGAGCCGGTAAAGGTCCATCTGGCTTAATTTGATCTCCGTATCTTTCGATCATCTTTGTTCTAACGTATGTAAAAAGATTCTTATACATTGGCATTATTGCCGATATAACTTCAGCAATATTTTCCTGCAAGTAATTATCCTCAAAATGTTCTCTCATTTGATCACCAGAATCGGCAAAACCTTTAAAACAAATTAAAAACGGTGAAAACGACGTTTATGGAATATTCTATCGCTTTCGTCTTCAGTACCGTTAAGCCTTGCCGCTTGATTGGCCAATTGAACGTATCTTATGTACTTTTTCATAAGCAGAGGACCAATTGTATCGTGCCAAGATTGCCAGTAATATAATAACTCATTATAATCTATCGATTCTGCCATTATTTTACTAACGTCTAAAAATCAGGTTTTAATTACAACTTTTGCTATACACTATAAAAACGAAAACACATTTATGAAATAAAACACATATAAAAATAAACCTTTATTCAACGTCAAGTTGCATTCTGTTCCGACATTTTTATAAGGGCACAATCTTGCTTTGTTATACAGATCTTTCATTTGAGCTATTAATTTATGTATCTAAAAACAGGCAAAATGAATTTTTTTCTAGTACATAATTATCCGGCACAATATTTTTCACTTACTTCGTCAAATTTATCATCCGTTAATGAGTTTCGACCCCTCACTGCAATCATCTTTAGTTGCCTTCGTATGAGTTTATCAGGAATACGGCTCCATGCAAATGTTACAGACTTCCGCCACGACGATTTCTCGAATTTTAATTGTAACATTTGCTCGTCTAGCTATTCATTTATCATATATTTATTAATGCAAAATGATGTAGAATTTGACATACTAAATATATAGTTTTTTGTCTACTATACCATTTTTTTACGATTTATAGGTGTAGAGTTCGTACAAAAGTTCCATTGTGCAACTTTTACTCTAGTACACATAGACCTAGCTTCACGATCATATTCCCTGAGGAATTGAAGGGCGTCCCCTAAATTCACATTGAGACCCTTTTAAAGAAAGAAAAAATATTGTCATATTAATATTGTTATTATAATAGCCAATAATATAGATCCAAATGTTTTAGAAAGAACTAGAATATGTCTATAATTAATGAAGCATTTGTGCTTAATTTGTAAGGTATATAAATTGATGTTGACAATATTCACTCACCTCTGTATATCTATTATGAGTGCCTTGAATAACCATCATGAAAATGGATAAACATAGTACACGTGTTAAATTTAATGTACATATTGTAATTTTGATCTGATTCCAATTCATCTTTACACTACAAATATTAACACGATGAACGTGATTACTTAAACGAACGTTAAAGATGATGTCAATACGTAAACATAGTTGATAATCACGGCATAGTGGACCGGATGTCTTGCTACTCTTTGTACTCAAAATATACATTCTTTCTAAAGCTTACTACACGTGTTTACATCGGCAACGTTCACATAAAGAGAAGTATAAACAAATTCTTGTTACGTAGAACTACTTTGCCATAAAAATATGAGCTAGACAGTCTGGATTGTTGTTTCATTGTAGAAATTCTAGTACATATTTAACCGCCGTAGAACTTCTCTTCATTTGCTTGCTATATATCTATATTCATTATATAGTGGAGTTTCTTCATTTAAGTTACATTATATTGATGTATGATAAATAATTTAAGATGTTAAGATTTACATATCAAAAATGCTGTATACAGAAGATTACGTCCAGCATAGTAAATAATCTTTAATGTCAAAGTAAACTGATGATAGCAATTTTGTCATACTTTTAATGGACTAACAATAAGACGTGTAGGAAGTGAAAACAAATTGTAAGTGGCCGCAAACATTTTGTTACATTTTTTTCTCTGACTTAGCGGGCACTAGAACAAACTTGTATTCGCGGCTTTATGCTACGATGTACGACAACTGTACAAACCTAGCGTCACGAAAACCTATCGAGTTAATTTGTTTGATCGACCGCACTCTGTTGTGCGTCTTGTTGTGCTGTATCCCGTCAGAACATAACTGGAGAAAAGATGCGGTCCGTTTTGCCAGGAGGGACAAGTCCAGGAGAAAGAGGAAGAGACAGGCATCGTCGATGCATGAAGCATGACCGTCTCGCGCACCGTACCGTACACCAAAATCCATCCATGTTACTTCATGTTAAAGTTCCATAGAGCGGAAACAATCGTTAAAGTGTTTGACTTTATACGAACTCACGATCAAGAAGAATTGCAACTGAACACTAAAAAAAATCTATGCTGCGATCAATTCGAGCAGTAATAGACTATATGTGTGCAAGTTAGAATCAGACTTATACTACTGTAAAATATTAAAAATTTATTGTAAATACGAGAAGTCAATGTAGTGAAGTAGTATTTACCTTATCCAGTCGTGGTATTCTAATAAAAGGGAAAATTCTATTTTTCGATATTGGGCATGCCAGACTTAACAATTTGAGTGGAACACAACTTCAATAAACTATTGCAGTTGCTTATATCTTTCGCTTAAATTTAACAGCCTTAAAGAAATGTTGTAATCGCATGTATTATGTTGTAATTTCCGATAATATTGCAATCTTTAGCACAGTTATTGCTTTGTTAGTTTACTCCTAGAAAATTGTTTCATTTGCCGAAAGATATCCAAAAACATTCTCATCCGTAGACTGGATATTGTACATTACTTAAACTGTGTTAAACGCCGCTGTACAGTAGGTTACCAGTATACCACGCGTATCAGTCAAATACTTTGACATTTGTTAACAATTTTTATCACGACCGCTGGGAAATAGAATCCTATTGTTTAAAATACGGCGCACGCCGTTACACAGTAAACCTGCACTATTTATATTTACTCTTAGCAACGTGTTCAGTCATAAAATAGATTTACGACCACAAAATTTCCAACTTGAGTGCTCCTTTTATCCGTTTTGTATGTACCTTAATTCTAATTATTGCATTGCTCAAACTGCAACGACATCAGTGAACTATTGATAATTTCACACACTTAATAATATGGATATAGTTATCATTTGTACTGACATTGTATACTTTCTTACGGGGCAAGCATGGTTGTAATAGTAAATATTTAAGTAACTTTATTGCAAACGTTTACGTGAAGGAACAAAGAGCTGTTTAATGCATTCTGTCAATTGCTATAGTACTTCATTGCAACCTAGTTAAAGTGGTGGTTGGTTAGAACGTAGAGACATGGCAATGGTGATCAGTTTCCGCGTTATTTGATTCAATTCACGCATCCTATGTAATTTGGAATAAACCTGGCGATTCTGTAAATAATGTATTACTAAATACCGTGGTATTAGTATTACTAAATACTAGACTGCCGAAAATATATATGTTGCGTCTGATACGTAATTTTCATGATATTTCTTTCTCTGTCAAGTCGTTTACAAATTCTGTTTATGTGCGCGAGATCTTCCTGTACACGAAGGAAGTCGAGAATGTTAGGAACCTGCAACATATGTCGAACATTAATGTAAATTTACCTATCTATTTATAAACCTGATAAATTCAATATATTTCTATGTATACTTCGTATTTGTCCATTAGATGTAATAGAGATTCGATCTCCCTGTTTATCCTTTTGATCTGATTCATTGTAAAGGTCTCAGTTGAGCATAATTTTTCGATCTGTAATTTGTTTTGACTGATTTCTTTTCTTATCCCCGTCAGTATAGATATGAGATAATTGAGTTTTTCTTTATGTCTCGTCAATTCAACACTGTACACTCCTGTAGAGATTATAATTTATTAGCGCTAAAGAAGAAAGTTCTGTCTGCGATAATGCGTTTCCTCATACGATCGGGGATATTGGCTGAATGGCGGATTTTATGGGATTAATAAAAAGCGCCAAACAAGATAGCTGAACTAATCTTAAACGGTGCTTTCTAACCAGTTGTTTTTTTCATATCAAGTAAATATTCAGTTTTTTCTTCAATTTTCCTCACATAGTATTGATTTTCTATGCGTAATTGTTCAAAATCAACAGCGTTAAGGGATTCGCCGAGTTCTTCTCTTTGAACAAGTTGTTGTTTGGCTTTCATTATTTTCAACTTTATAGTATAGGTTTTTAGTCTCAGCCTATCTATTATAGTATCAGCAATTTTCAACCAATTGTCCATAAACCTCAACAAAAACATGTAAGAAATGTTTCCGGTCAACATAGCTAACAATATTATACACATTGCTATTCGAATTGATGAGTTTTGCCATCCTGCCGGCATACCTGACAAAAGTTTCAGCGGGTATCTTTCCGGCAATAGGATCAACACCCTTTTCAACAACGTATCCCTCGAAATTGTCGATGGCCGCCTGAGTTTCACGAATGCGAAGTTCAAGTTCTTCAAGTTTTGCACTGAGACGCAGTCGTCTCCTTTCGACATTATTTGCAAACGCATGCAATTCATTCGTCACATGTTCGATCTCCCTGTTCGCCATCAGAATGCGCTGCTCTAGGCTAATCCTAAATTGACCGATAACAGTTGGAAATCATGTAATGTCGATGCGAATGCGATTAATTTGGAGATGTAGAAGATCGAGAGTAGATCGTTATCGTACCTCAATAATCTGTTAGCTAAGCGACTTGGCGTAACGTATCGGCCGATCGAGTAAATACTTGCAACACTCGACGATGCTTTCCCACGTAAACTTAAACCACTTCCGTACAAATTAACCGACGATACAGTCGGTATCATCTGACCATCCAATTTTTGAGCAACTTTCGTTGCTTCCAGAGCCTGCGTCAGGACTTCGCCAGACATGTGAAATTATATAAGGTTTATGGTGAAACATACTTTACCGTAGAGAAGGTTGTTTATCATATATAGTGAATACATCAAACGATCAAAGAAGTAAAAAATACTTGTACTTCAGATTTAGTTAGAACATTTGGATAGATAAGAAAAACTGCATTAGCGCACTGCTGCAATAAAAAAAAACTTGAAACTAAATATATTAATACAATAATTTACTTTCCAGGGAATCTGGATCGTAACGCGCAAGGAATCTTTCAAATAAATCATTTTCCATCTTTAAAATCCATTTTGCGCGGACTATGTCTTTTAACATTTCTCGTAGATCTTTGCTGGAAATTTCTGTAAATCATTGCTAATTCAAATTGTGTACTGTGTATACTAAACCGTAAATAATATTTAAAATTACCATCGTAGCCTATTCCTTCATCGGGTTTGTGGTTATCAAAATCAGAAATAAAACTTATTGCACTACGATTATACACTGCCATCGTAATTTTTATATTGTTTCCACCTGAATAGTTAATATTTTACCATATATAACGGCAACATTGTGATTTTAACTATGATATGACAATGTCTTCTTGTAAAACAAATCATGATGACATGTCAACGTGAATACAGGTATATACATTTATGCGACAACTTCGTAATTTTCGGTAATTTGAATGTTTATTTATGTAAGAGGAATGAATAAAGAACAAAGATCAACTTCAATGTATTAATTGCAGATTGTGTACAAGATTATATCGTAGGTAAAAAATACTGCTAGAAGTAATTTGGTTTATAAGTATTTGTTGTTGATGATTATTACCGTCAATGGTTTAAATAAAATTTCTACATTCCTATGTGCACATGTGCTTGTTTTGTAACATTTTGCAGGGACTAGCATTATGAATCTTGTAATGTGTCCAGAAACGATTCTTGTTTAATTTCCACATCATCTACGAAAAGTGTATATTTAATTCCGATTTCTTTTTGTCCTGAACTGGACGATCTAATCATAGTTGATAATCCTCCTACGGTGAAGAGCATTTCGACACCACCATCCGTAAATTCATTCTGTGTCAAAGAACCAAAAATGTAAATAATATTCGTGCGGTATGTGCCTGTTAAATGTAAAAATCTACCTCAGCTTGGATCTGTTCGCCATTCACCCATATGGCCTGCGTTTGTTTATCTGCGGAAAACTTTCAACATGTGAGTAATCTGTGGTGGTATATTTCCGTACATACATAATTGATTCGGAATTACCTAAAACGATTCGAAACTCGTCATCGCCAATTTTTGCTAACCAAGACTCAAGGATTTTGGATTGGGCTTGTACAAAGTTTTTGTAACTTTTGCCGTTCACCCATAATGTATATGAGTATTTTAGGCCTGTATAACAAATCGAGATGAAAAACAAACTAATTTGAAACTGAACTAATTGTCTGATTACCTGGTATGGGATCAACCCTAATGATGAATTTCGTATCACCGAATGTAAAGATCTCATCACCGACTAGACGAAACATCCAGTCTCTGTGAATCAATTCTTTACCATCTATTTTCACCACTCGTCGTCCTGTCGCTGTACCATGTTCGAACTCAACCACGTGATTTCCGCCACTCAATGGTACAACCCAACGCGCTGTAGGTTCACTTACAGCTGCTTCTAATTCTTGTAAACCACTAATGCGTAAAAACATGTTTCGATCATAATATTCACATAATGTAATAAAATATTTTAGTATCAATCCGAATAGTTACGTAGTTACATTGCTTGAAAAGTTTCATTAGAATCTGACACTTATTTTTAAGCATTCTTTTTTTATTATTATTAGAAACTAAGATCTAAGTAATAGGATAATATAGAAACATGTAATTTCCCTTATAAGAGCAAATGTTCTGTAAAGAAAATTGGTTTTCAGATGAAATATACGTAGTTAGGAATACACAGGGTGAATCTAAATTCGAGGGAGAAAATTTAAGGGGTGATAGACACATCTACACAAACAGTTTTTGTAAAACAATGTATGGGCGAAATGCAAGGGGTGGAAAGGTACAGGGTAATGTTCCAGCGTCACATTTAATGCGCTGGCTGCCACGCGCGTCGCCGATGTTTGACATGGCGGTTAACATGTTAAAGAATTATCACAAGAATGAGAGAAGATATTTCAGAAAACATTTTATTAACAGGAATGTTATTTGATTTATATGCTCTGTAAGTAGTAAGCAGTAAGCAGTTCTGAGCAGCGCGCGTAACCTGACGGATATTTGCCCATAAATACTCGTGGTAATTAGCGTGTTACCTTTTAACTTTTCTTTTATTTGAGCATATATATCAATAACATTCCTATTAATAAAGTGTTTTCTGAAATATCTCTCCTCTCATTCTTGTGATAATTCTTTAACGCGTTAAATGGGACGATTAAAAACTACGCTGCAACTTTTCACCCCTTGCGTTTCGCCCATACCATGTATTACAAAAATTGATTGTGTAGATGTGTTCTATCACACCTTAATTTTTTTCCCTCAAATTTAGATTCAGCCTGTATACTGTGAGCGGGGACAATCCGTACGTATTTAAGGTAGTACCTCCGAGTTTGCAAAATTTCAAGAAGTCTTTAAAATTTGGAGTGTAAGTAGTTAAATGCATAACACAGACGATGTTAAAATTTGGAGACGGTTAACACACCAAACATGAGATAATTGCAATTAAAAATGACATGTTTTGTACATACAGCATAGGAGAAGCGTGGGAAAATGACATATTTTATATTTTTTTGCATTGAAGGACTTTTACCATCTTGATGAAAAACTAATATTTGTTAGAGTAATATATTTGAAACATCTTACAAAAAAATGGAAATTGTTTACCACGTAGTTTTAATGAAACGTTAGAAATAATAACATGGTTAGACGATAATTTTTTGTGGAGGGGATATCAATGAAGTCGCGTAGAAATGATGCGGCAACGATGCATTATCGGCGCTGCGCGAGTGTGTGTGTCTCTTCGTCGCCGGCCACGTTGACGAAGAGAAAAAAAATATGCGACGTTGCCACATTTTCACACAGAATAATATTACAATGTATGTGTGTATTCGTATAGAGAATATGATAGTGTAAGAGGTACAATCTCGTAAAAAAAACCACAGGCTACAAACTGAATTTGCTGATATGTTCAATGTGGGTACTGAGTCAAAACTTTTTACCTGGATTGTCGCGGAGGTACTACCTTAACATCGAAGTGCTTATTTTACGGTTTATTTTGGGGTAATAGAAATAAGAAATCATAGAAGACAACTTTTGTTGATAATTGTTTAATGTCGAGGCAGAAGTCATTATGTTTTACTTACCGAAGTAGAGCGTTTGCCATCTTTTCTCTTCACTTTGCCAAGCAATACTTGTACTGGCCTCATTATTGACCGGGTTTGCCACGGCCATTCACCAAATCGATAATCTAGTCGCTTTACATCGTAACACCCACGGTGCATCGTCTTAAATCGATAACACATTCTATTACAGTACTATATAATTCTGGCCGAAATAAAGTTACACACATCGTAAATATATCGAAAAAATAGCTTTTACTTTAAAACCATATGACCCAACAAATACATATTTTGCAAGTGCTAAGGGAATGATACATTATATAGCCGAACTGTACATTCCCGAGGAAAAATTAGTTAATTAGAATGAGCAGGCATTAGACGTCCAGTACATGGTCCAAATCCAATTCTATATCCGTCTCCAGTAGAGTATCCTGAAAAATATTAAGAAAAGCCGACCAGTTATTGTATTTAGCATAGCTAAGCAAGAATGTATTTGATGTAGATAATATACTGACCCCGAATAATTACTTCGTCGCCGTCTTGCAAAAATTTCCTCGTTGTTCCGTCATTCATGTGTACAGGTCGTGTGCCCTTCCAGCATAATTCCAGCATCGAGCCGTATGAATCGGCAGTCTAAACAACAAACACGTATGGTACAATATTGCTGATCTCTATTTCGACCCCTTTATTTTAGTGTAATAAGGAACGTTTCTTACAAAGTCTTGAGCATACATAAAGTGATGTTGATTTTCCTACCTCTCCGCTGATCGTGCCGGACGCCATTAAGTCGCCGGGGTTAATGTTGCATCCGGTCACAGTGTGATGTGCCAATTGTTGCCGTGGCGTCCAGTACATATACTTGTAATTACTACGAGATACAGTAGTCACAGTCCCATTTGGAGCTGTGCACAGATGAACTTAGTTACATTAATCTTAATACTATTATATGATAATACAATGGCTTTATCATATCTGTGCTATCATGATATTCATGATACATGAACGCTCATTCATGAACGCTCCTAAATTAGATGTAATAATTCATAATCACAAATATGAATAAAATGATAAGTAATTATTAAGAGGAAAACATGTTGTTTTGTTATCTCAAGTCAAAAGAACAATAAGACCTCCTTGTACTAGGTTTAAATACCAAATTTCTTACTTTTTATATCAACCTCCAACTTGATATCAAAATTGTATGGGTCTTCATGCCTCAAATATGGGAATGGGGTCGGATCCTGAAGCATATTCGGTACTTTAAATGGTTCCAACGCTTCCATAGTAACAATCCAAGGAGAAATTGACGTTCCAAAATTTTTTGCACCGAACGGTCCTAAGGGGACATATTCCCATTTCTGAATGTCACGTGCTATAAATAAACATATGCGGTGTTTAAAATGCAGTTAATACATTATTGACGTGCGTAGCATATTTAGAATATATGGGGCATTCCATGCCAAATCGGACACTTTTGTACCTCACCCCCTTCGATTTCTTTTATAATTTTATATGTTTTTAAGACCCATTAAAAATCGCGTTTATGTTTTTTTTTCAGACTTTAATTTACCACCCGTTTGGTAAATATGAATTTTCTTAAAAGGGCATAGCCGGGTAAGATAGTGAAATGTGCCCCCAAACCGATCAAAATTCTGAATGAGCCATTCGATAGCTTATGAAAAAAGAAACATTTTTGTGAATTTTCAACTTCGTATCTCGACCGTGGGGTGCGAGGGGGTGTAAAATGTACTGTCCGCTTCTCCCACCATTTTCTCGGAATCTAGTGCACAAAAAAATTCGAAACATATCAGAGGTGTTTCTAGTAATGGCGCGCATATTCCAGATTTTTTTCAGATTTTTAAACAAAAAATTCAATTGATAAAAAAATAAAAACCGAAAATTCAATCAGAAAAAAATCGATTTGATACCGAAGGAGGTCCGGATCAGTGATGCCGCTTTTTTCTGTAATGTAATATTACAATCAACATCTCTCTGATTTTTTTTATAATTTTTGCTCACCAGCAACAGTGTCGGAAAAATGAAAAACCCGTTTTTTCGTCAGTTTTTGGGTTTCAGAACAACATATGAGAAAAACTTTGGTTCAATTTTTGTCACATAAATGTTTTATGTAATGTTTAATGTTATTGATTACATTCCACAGTCATAATAATGCAAGAAAACTAAATAAATGGAAGAACTCGATGTCACAATGTATGCCTTATGTTCTGAAAAATTGAAGATCAACCAAAGATCGTTGGTAGCGACACGCGTAAGGTGATAGTCTGTTTTGTCGAAGCAAACTTTTTCTTTGGGTTCGAATCCTGTTAGGTGCCTTTTTTTCATCGTTTTTATGTTCTTTCTCTGTGCAACAATAGTTAATATTTACTGTCAGATGATTTCACAATATTTTTGTCAACATTTTAATGTTGTAATAAATATGCACGTGCCTTCAAACCGCCTTCCATGTTTCCGTTATTCTTGTCATATATTTTGGCAGTAACAATGACAAAAATGTGTTGCACAGAGAAAGTCATCTGACATTAAATATTAACTATTGTTGAATAGAAAAAGGACAAAAAACGATGAAAAAAAAGGCACCTAACAGGACTCGAACCCGAAGAAAAAGTTTGCTTCGACAAAACAGACTGTCACCTTACGCGTGTCGCTACCAACGATTGAATTTTTTGCTTAAAAATCTGGAAAAAATCTGGAATATGCGCGCCATTACTAGAAACACCTCTGATTTTTTTCGAATTTTTTTGTGCACTAGATTCCGAGAAAATGGTGGGAGAAGCGGACAGTACATTTTACACCCCCTCGCCCCCCACGGTCGAGATACGAAGTTGAAAATTCACAAAAATGTTTCTTTTTTCATAAGCTATCGAATGGCTCATTCAGAATTTCGATCGGTTTGGGGGCACATTTCACTATCTTACCCGGCTATGCCCTTTGGGTTTTTTTTCAAATGCTCATAACTTTGCGAAAAATGCACCAACTGGATCGTTCTTTTTTTCAAAATTTGTGTTTTTGAATGCTCTTTCGAGAAAAAAATATGATTTGAATCATAATTTTTTTTTATTGTTTATTTTTAATGTCAGGCACAAAATGTTTTTTATTTCAGAAATTTTCGATATTTTCGATATAGATATTTTCGAATAAAGAAAAAAAAATAGAACGAAGAGTTTGCCCACGATCGGGCAAATATTAAAAGTTCTTATACCCATCAAAGCTTCTTTGAGAATTTTTTCAAAAAAAATCGAAGGGCGCGTGTTTTGAGATAAAAAACATTCTTTACTTTAAATTAAAAATAAACAATGAAAACAATAATTTCGATTGAAATCATATTTTTTTATTGAAAGACCATTCAAAAACACAAATTTTGACAAAAAGAACGGTCCAATTGGTGATTTTTTGCAAAGTTAAGAGCATTTGAAAAAAAAGAGCCCGAATCTTAAGAAAATTCATATTTCTGAAACGGATGGTCAAAAAATCTGAAAAATTCATGAACGCGTTTTTCATCGGTCTTAAAAACAAAAAATTTAAAAAAAAATCGAAGGGGTGAGGTACAACAGTGTCTGATTTAGCATGGAATGCCCCATATACATCAGATAATGTTTCAATACGTACCGCTCCAATCGTTCATTGTGACCATTCCAAAAATATGATTATCTGCCTTGGATGCTGGAATAGATTCGCCAAGATTTGTAGACGCTCCGCCAACGAAGAAAGCGACCTCCAGTTCGAAATCCATAAGTCTTGATGGACCATAAACAGGAGCTTCACCTTCTATGGGGGCTGTTTGACCTCGTGGTCGTGTAACAGGTGTTCCAGAAACAACGACTGAGCTGGCTCTTCCGTGGTATCCAACAGGTAAATATTTCCTAAACCCCAAATTATTTGCTTACATTTCCTGATATACTCAATAAATTTGACATAAACCGAAATTAAAATTTCACCAATTTGGCATAAGCGCATTTTCCTTTCCACGGAACATAATGCCTACGTTTGTAGCATGATGAATTGAAGAATAAAAGTCCGTGTAGTCACCGATTTTTGCTGGTAAATGCATCTTTGCTTTTGATTGAGGAACGAAGGCCCTAATGACAAAAATAATTCCGCATTGTCAAATATTCACTGAGGTTTATAATTTTGTATACGATTTTAATATCTCAAAAATCGATAAAATGTAAGAAAGTGAAGAAAAAGTACAGTGGCGTAATTTTTTATTTTGTATTCTCTTGAGCAGTTTAATGTATCGTGTAATATTTGAATATTACTGAAATATTGCCGTTTTTCACGGTCCAGACAACCACAATTTAAAATTATGAATTCCGTATCAATCGGAAAACTAAACAGGAGCAATTAGACTATTGTACTGCCACTGCAGTATGAATACCGGTCCGACGGCCAAATGAGAGTCGTTTTAAAGTTGGCGCACTGGCAAAGACCAAGACCAAGAAGAGACCAATTCGTTGCGGCTGTACAATCAAAGAATTTTATTGAACATTTGTAAATCAGAATCGAATTAGCCTTACGTGGAGCGGAGTACCGGTTCTTGCAGGGTGCCATTAGATGTGGAAAGCAAGTTCTGTAAAAACTGTCGTGCTTCTATCCATGCCGGTCTTTCTAAAGCCATGAAATCATTGAGATATTCTTGACGAAACACATTTTGTTTGTCCTTCAGTAATGGACCGTCAAAAAGGTGTGCAATGATGCTCAGATCTAAAATCTCATTTCCTATGGCTACGCCGATCCTCTTCCTTGGCTGTAAATCGTGTGTTTGTAATGAAACAAGATTATCAAACCGAAGTCATATTATATATGGTATTATTATTATGTGAGCTGGACAAGATGTACGTATTTTCAAATATGTGTCATCATAGAGGTAATGCAGGAATTTCACATAACGTCCGGATGGGTAAAAAGAAAAGTCGATTGCCACAAAACATACTGCAGCACAATGCGTGCAAGGCTTTTGGGTAAAGGTAAAGAATCGCGGCCTCCTCACCGATTTGCATGAAACTTCGTGTAATGGTAAATTTTTGCATAAAAATAAGATCTGTAAAAGCCAAAAAGCGCACTCTCGTCTAATTAAAAAGTTATTGAGCGTTAAAGTTTATTATAGAACCTGCCTTATCGGCAGCGCAAACGCTATCTGCGCATGCGCACTAATGTCTGTGCATGCGTTCTGACGTCTGCGCATGTGCACGGACAAGTTTGCAGGTAAAGTGCGCGTATTTGAAATGAAATAATATTGAATTGGCGAAAGCTAGGTGTGGGCAAGGCTTCCCTTTCATAATGTTTAAGAGTTTTCAATCGAACAATGGTTTGAGAGTAGGATTGGGTTAGGTTTTTGTTTTCCCCGAAGGGGAAAACCCAACACAATCTTACTTTTTGTATTACATATTTAATGGCTGGGTGTACGCTAGGCTTCCCTTTCAGAATGTTTAAGAGTTTTCAATCAAACAATGGTTTGAGAGTAGGTTTGGGTTAGATTTCGACTGCCCAAAGCGCAACAAAGTCATGTACACGTAACCCTCCTATAACACGGTAGATAGGTTCCTAGAAAACGCCGTGTTGTATGAGACCCAGAGTTAGTGCAAAAAAGGGGGTTACGTTCCGAAATCTTATAAAAAAGCAGACTTTTTGTTGTCTTTCCATATAAGCAACTTAATTTTTAATAAAAATATAAATATAAATGTATGTATAACGCAAAACGGAGAAAAGAACAAAAATATTAACCCTGACTGTTGCTTTATTTGAAGTAAGACTTTTTCCAACATGAGATACTTTTTCTCTTTTTAAAAGACGATCCAAGACATGTCTTTACTGCTAAAGAAATAAATATCTACTTAAATGTTCTTTTTCCTTTTTAAGCAAGCAGCTTGGGACAGAAACTTGACTTTCCAAAAATGAGTCTTAAAAACGAAATTAAACCTTAAACATATCGCGGCTCGACTCAGGTTCCCGCAGGAACCGGAGGGTTCCCGCAATTTACGAGTCGTGTTATAGCGAAACCGTGTTATGAGATGCCGTGTTATAGGAGGGTAACGTGTAATGGTATCATACCGACTGTTCGCAGTATGTAGACTTTAGAAACAGGTGGCGCATAATACGTCCTACAGCAGGATGAGTTAGTTTTCCGTCTTTTCATATCTTCAGATGTATTTTAAACTCATCAGCTAATGTCGCATACATCACTTTACGTATTTAATACTCGCTAAGTAACATTTCTACAATATGTTATACTATATTATCTGGTTCAGTATTGAAAGTCATAGTCTAATGCAACATAACCTATACATGTAATTTCTTATTTCTATCACACGTGGGGCACTTATCACGGTATATATCTTGAAATTGTACATAGAAAGAAACATGATGCAGCTAATACACTTACCTTGTCAGATGTAGAAAAAACACCATACGGCAGATTTTCAATAGGGAAGTCACAATCCGGCGAATAGTTTACGAACGTCTTCATGGTTGCGACTTGTTCAAACGACTGAATAGGTGACATTATAGCTTTCTTAAACAAATCTACGGTCGAGTGGATACAATCTGCATACGAGAATTCGTCGAGGTCAACTAGATATTACGGGTGATAATTTATACACTTGTTTACGGCTTGCGACATGTCAACCCGAGCCTCCAGTGAAACTGGTTCTTCACATTTTCATATATTCCGTTAAATGGTTTTGCTGCGTGTTTACACCACTGTATAAACTCCACGCCTCCATGTTCGTCATAGAAAGAGTTCATTTCATTTGGGAACTAGTTTACAGGAATATTCGATTAGATTCAGTTGTCCTACTCAGACCAGTAGAGGTTGCAACGAATTTTTCGTTAAAATGAGATTTAGATCGAATACAGATGTTCCCTGATTCATTAGACAAACTATTTTTCAGATCATTTTGAGTTGTGTGCTGGATCAAACGTATTATTTACAAACACCAGCATCACATTCCAGTCTTTCTTAATGACTGAAACAGAAGTTAATGACAACGCTAGGAAATATTTATAAACTATTTTAAGATTAGAATTAGAAGAAAAGTATTTCATTTTAAAGTCAACGTATATTCTGAAAATATAATTAATGGGTTTTAGTACGTATGGACTATTAAGTGCCCATGTTCAATATAGCAGATACTTTTTCCTGAAGGACGCCATCGGCAACCTAAATGTCTCGGTTAATACGATTTTCATACTTATCAATTGACATAGGTAATACTTAAAATACATTAAGAATGTGGTGCCATTTCTTTTATGTTGGACGTTTAAGTTTAGAATTGAAAAGATCTAGAAACAAACAACAGAACACGGATACAAGGATACGGAACAAGGATATCTATTTTTAGATCCATGTTTTGGCAGTCAGGGTTAACAGCACTTTATTAGACATTGATATACAGTGGGTAATAAGGGCAAATAACTGGGTAGATGGTATGTTTGTGGTACAGCATCTGGATACAACGTATTGGTAAGTATTGTTACTGCCGTCCTCGTTAATATTTATACAATCCTCCTGTCTCTAACAGGATGATACATGTAACGTGTAAGGATACTGTTCTCGACCGATGCGAGATATTTACTAAATACTAATCGATTCTCTCCATCGTTTGGAAGACGTGGGACTTTGTTGTTGCTTCTTCACTTCATTACCAACTTTGACTAATAACTAACAATAATGCTTTTTGCGATTGATTTGCCACTTGGTGGAATGTGGCACGTTACAATGAAAGTTTCGACCAATGTCTTTGCTGTCATGCTTGTGCCAATTTCCTACTGCTATCAATCATCAATTTGGTATAACAATTTACGCGAAAGTGCAGATGGTGCAATGTGCTTCGAGCGGTGCATTAACGTGTATAGGTGCAAAGTGACATAATTTACAAATATAGTACAAAAGTGCGATTAGAAATAGATGCATAATCGTGCTTAAATATTGAGGTGCAATGTCTACACGTTGGGAAAAATAGCGTAAGATGCCGGTAAAAATATACAGTATGAATGAAATACATCTCCGTGTCGATTTTTTTTTATTTCTTTCGTTGTTATAATCCCTCTTTTCTTTTATCTGGCAACCATGATATCTCACTATGCTTACATTTGGCAAAATATAGTCGTGACTTTACTGGAAATATTATGTACATATGGTTACTAAGTGTTTGCGAAGCTATGAATCTCGAAGAATTAGGCACAAGTATAACATACGATTGTTATGAAACGATGACGTTTGAAACGTAGATTAGATTAGGTATCAACAATACGTTTCAGATCTCTTAATCCGTAAATGTTCACACAAATTAAGAGGTCAGTTGTTTATAAAGACGAATTCATTGTATACTTTCCATACAAATATATGCATAACTCTTTCCTAATAGATACATATACAAGTTATCTGCAAAGTGTGAATTTGCAATACTGTCACGATGAGATCAACCAAGGTTGCAATACCATTATTTTCTTCTGTCCACTGTCTGTCAGCGACACGATTGATCTACACGAAATAATCTATAACCCCGATAAAATTATGGACAATAAGTAACAACGGTATAATAGAGTGTCTTTTACAGGTATCGGTATCGTGGTCAGACAATTGCATCTGTTTTCTCTCTTTCCTTTCAAAAATACACTTTGTCCTTTCCTATTGCTGGTGCATTGTTAGTTGTCGTTTTTGAACTACAATCGCATCATGGCCGCGAACCTTTATGCGGAGTCAATATTTACTTGCTTTTCTTGCTTCATTCCCCAATGCACCATCTTTTAGTATATAATAATAATGTTTTCGACATTGATCACACGTAACAGGAATATTGATTATTTTCTACGATTTCATTAACCCCACATTAATTTCATCGCTAACGTTACTTTACATCTACAAATGTGTTTCTAAACGTTACGTAAATAAAGTCTCTCGACAAGTTGGTAATCATTGACAGGAACGTAAACAGTAAATTCGTAAATATACATAAATACATGTATGCTTTTTGTATAGTTACATCTAGATGCTTTGTGTTACTTACATTTAAATCTTTGTTACCCAATACTGGCAAGTGTGTTTGAATCCTATAGAATCATTTTAGTTTGAAATGTTGTCGATCGAATTGATATCACTTTTTCCTTATCAACAATCAAAAGTATTGTAACTGGGCATTTTTAAGCAATACAATTTTTAATTCATGTTTGGATATTTATAAAATGTATACATATAATTCGAATAAAGTATCAAATAAAGCGAAAATTGGATTTTATTTGATTATAACGTTGAATAAATGTTTATTTAACTCTAGAAAACTGTAACTAACTCCTAATCAAATTAACGACTAAGGCGACAACCATTCACACCAATGTCTGAAAAAGCACGTACTTTCATGGGTTTGTGTTTTTGTATTTCAATACCTCAACGCTAAATATATAATTTATGCCTTTGATATTTATATATTTATACTTTTTCTCATATATCTGTATATTATTATAGGTATTACTCTCCATTCGGTCAAGTTGTTCAACAGTAAATAATAATGTTCATATACGTATATATCGAATGTAGGCCACTTCAAACTTGTATATCCTTTGCAAACGATCAATAAATAACAAACATTGATATATATATCAACAAAATAATGCACAGCATTAAGTCTATTTTCTATGCGCGAATTAACTAATATTGTTGCTTCATTCGATCCTCATTATACTCCGGTACCCCAGTTTGTGGCTTAGCTATGACGATATCCCAATTTCACCATCTTGGCAATTCGTTGTAGTTCGTACAACGACAATAGAATACAGTACACGAACGGAAACTTTTGAATAGATTAGTTGTTCTTTATCTCTGTATCGTCGTTATCGTGTTACATTAAGCAATGAATTAATATCAGCACGTTGCTGTAAGGCGGAAATCTTTGCGTTTCAATTCGCATGTCAATCGGATGGAACTCGAGGAAACGAGATTTGTTCATCAATATCGTTAGTGTCATCTTTGCATTAATGTTATTGCTTTAGTTCGCGTGCAAAATACTATGGCTCTTTCGGTTTCCGCACTAATTTACGTATTTATTCTTGAAAAACAAACTATTATTTCAGTTTACGGCTGGAAGCGTGCCTACCTTTATAACTTGACTCTTTCTTTTTTCAGATATGCTGCGTATTTTGCTTAAATCTAAGAGTCTTACATTCTATGAATATCATTCAACTATTCAACCCCTTCATTGCACCGGGTTGTCAGATCAGGTGTTATTCGCGGTAATCCATCTCCTTACGCGCTATCAACTTTTTACCTTAAACAACGACGTCAACACTTACGACCGAATTAAAATACGAATTTGATCTATCGATCTGATCAACAGTGACGTTCACGCGGGTGTTCCTAAATTGTATCGACAGCCGACCAACAATTGCTCGCACTGGGATAAATAAAAATCTTCGTCGGCATCGCTAATATTGACTTTCAATGGCAAGTAGGTACGTGTGACCAGTTTTAACCATACCGTGTCTCACTATATGCTTAATAATCTTTCACTCATTCTCTTGCTCGCGGATATATGCTATATCATCAATGGGGTATCAGACGAAATGAGTAGCAACACTTAACAGTGACACTACATGATACCAAAAGTTAATCTATTCGCGAATGAAAATTACACTAAAGAATAGTAATTCAAAGTTATTCTCGGAACAAGACAAATAAAAATGTTACCATCTGAGCGCCACTTCCGTATCTAAGAACGAGAGAGTAATTGCACTAGCCATGCTGTTAGGTATGTACCTTAGCATTAGTGTTAACGCCTACGAAATTTCATTCTTGGCCTCGGAATTTTGTACACGTGTCCGTTTCCTTATTGCCCCTAGAACGCACACATTCATCGTGACTAGAAATTAAATGTCGCGTTCTCAGCCGTCCTTAGATACAGTTAACTACGCGAGAAATTATACTACGTGACGAGAAAGTTTACAAATCATGTCCCAGTCGATCCATCTCGGCGAGAAGGAAGTCGACGTCAGCTTCCGTCACAGCAGCACTTGAGATGATATTTCTAAAGAAATTGGGTCTTCGGTCGTCGGGCTGATAGCCGACCATTAGCGTGCCGGCTTGCATCATGCGGCCCTTTAAAATGGGGCAGATCTAACAGAAAGTAATGTTTCTCTTTAGGTAAAAATCTCACTGCATTTCACCGTTTTTCAGTATGTATAAGTCTCCTAAATGTTGTATACTTTTACCACATAGTATGTACGTTAAGTTAAGGATACACATTTATGGTAACTTTCATTTCTTGCTACTGCTACGCATTTTTAATACAAATTTATTCTATCAGTTGTATTGGTGTAATATATTGTCTGATGTAGTTTCATTGTTAATCTGTGTGTGATACATGAGAACGGTTATCACTGAAATTAAGCGGACGATACTGGTTTACTATTGTTATTACATTGACGTAGCACTGATAGGCGTCGCGTTGATCGTAATCAAACGTAATTCAATTGTTTCTAAAGGTAATCAATCAAATGACGTTATTACATACGTTTTGTACGCCATGCAATCTGTGATACGTAATGTGAATCATGGGATAAAGAGATAATCGATTCAACGACGCCCGTGAGTTGTAAAATCACGACAAATGTGTTGTCAAATTTTGTTTCACCAAAAGACGGATTTGCCGAATTTGACATATCGTGTCTGAGAAATTTAAAATTGTCAAGTAAATACGAAATTATAAAAGGTAATTTACCTCGCCAAGAATCTTTTCCCTTTCGGGGCTATGCGGCATATTTCGAACGCGTGCCGGCAGATACCAAAAGCAAACATTCACCATCTCAGGCTCGAGAATCAAGTAATATTTGTCGGGCATTTGTTTGATCCTCCTCACCATATATTCTGACAGTTCCATCAATCGATCCATATGCTTTTCAAAGCCGTCCGTACCCTACACCGCAAACAAAATACACAACCACGATAAACGAAGAGTGATAGCATCGATATGCTTAAAGAATTAGCTATCTAATTCTCTCTTCCTTCACCGTATAAGAGAGTTTCGTAACAGCATTGGATAAATGTGATTGAACGGGAAGTTCAAGCATTCAATTATTACGTTAGTCTTGTTATCTCTTTTCGGTAAATGCGTACCTTCGCACGCCACTGCAGCCACAGTTTAAATACGTCATTGTGACGTCCGCATTGAATGACTTTATCGCCAGTATCGTATTTCACGTCATACAATTTATCCGTCATGAACAGGTATTCGGCAGACATTTGATTACAGCTGATCAAGAGACCCTGCAAAAGAAGTACCCGTATGTTTCTAAGTGGTTGAGACGATTCGTCAGGATTTATTTCCATTATATACCTTGATATACGTTCAATAGAAATGACATTTGCGAGCACTTGAATTGCATCGAATAAATGCGGAAGTACGGTCGCGTCCGGGTCGATATGAAACCACGACACATGCGCAGGAAACTAAAGAATATTTACAAAATGGCGCTGACAACTCCCACCGCACTATTCCATTGTGGATTCCATGTCGTATTTATATATAGTATTTGTAACTAAGTTAAATAAACGTTCATTGAAATTATAGACGCTCAAAACTGATTCCATATTACGAATGAAATTTTATGTACCTAAATTTTTTTTTTCGTACCAATTTGAACCGTTCGACAGCTTGAAATAATTTGTCAAGCAGGTTTTTGCAAGAAGAATAGCGTAAACGACAACGTGATGCTGTGGAAAAACGGATCGAACCCCTGACGTTTTGCGGCAGCCGGCGCGCGGAATTTTAATATCAAGAGGGGAAGTTCTGAGTTAGCAATAACTCGACTGCGCTTCGGGAGGGGGAGAAATAACCCCTCTGGCATGGTCGACGGACAGCAACATATGTTATCTCTTAGTTTAATTAAATTCCTGCAGTGCCATGTTATGCCACGTACGCCTACCCTTCGGAATGCGGCTACTGTTGTGTCATCACCACCATCCGCCATGTCGGAATTTCAGGCGGTCTCAGACATTTCGATATTACGTTCTACGATGACGCTGACGTATGCCTACGTCACGGTTTTGCATGATTGACGTGATAAGATAATGCTCAACGATTCAGGCTTTTTTCCTTGTAAAAATACAATTAACGTTTCTGCGCTTCTCTAGTTTATGATGATCCCAATATTTCTTATTATTTACGGCAATTTTAAATCACTTTTTTTGGCTAAGAGCGCACTTGATCGCTTACGCATATCGAGAGGAGATCTTTAGTGAAATAAATCTTGATTTAGAATTTTTGTCGTCGTTGAAAACAAATTCCATACCGACGCCGGAATATGTTGCATTAAAAACAGGTTACACAATTATGTAAATGTTTCTGCAATTTGTAACTATCTGCCTTCAGAGGCAAGTGCCTCCGCACATATGACGAAAAGTAACGTTACGGCATTGTACACTAAACACTTTAGAATAAATAAGTGCAGTCGCATAATAGCATTGCCATCGATCGAATTAAATTAGTACGTGTCATATTTCTAACAGAAATAATTTCTTGCAAACTAGACGATTGTTCAAATCGTATATAAACAATATAAAGTACTTACATCTTCCTTGAAATGAATTGTCGAACATTGTAGTAAAGCGCCCATTAATTTGTGGGGATTCCAAGTGACGGAGTCGGCCCTGCAATAAGTATAACGCTGATCATGATTTCACATATTTCCACCAAAATTCTATGCCATTTATCTTAGACGGAAAATGTTTAAAAGTAGTATGACTTCCAATAAACCTCGATCGAAATGAAAATCTATGTGCTATCACAAGTCCATATTTCAACTTTATTGGGTTTAGTTGGTATCTACGAGCTAGCTTAAGGTGGCTGAAAGAACAGTTTGAGCTCAGCTGGTCGTCAAACCCTTATCCGCTCCCACGGGGACCAATAGGGGATAAAATATGAGTTATCTTCTTACTCATACCACAGGGGTCCATCAATTCGAGAGAAGAGCTATTAATATAGCCGCGGGACCCGATTTAACCCCAGCACACACCTTTGAGACACACTCCTGTGACGAAAACCTGCGACCCTTCCTTAAGCTTTAAAAGTGCTAATCGTAAGTACCTGTCCGATTGCTCACTGCGCAATTTTAATCTGGTCTTTGTTTAAGACACTAAATATTCTTGATAACTGATGAAACAAGTAATTAGGTATTTGCTGATATTTGATGAGGTAATTGTACTCCACAGTAGTGTAGTAATTTGAATTATTAATTATCCCATTGGCATTTATCATTTAGCCGATAAATCGCATACATACTTTTTATATGAACGCTAAAAGTTCTTTCCACTTTGTCTCAAAATGAGATGCATGATAATATATTTGGGAAGATATACCTATATAAAAATTGATACTAAAAATATATAATTTTGTTTATCCTTTGATGTCTGCTTTGCTTGTTCAAACTTGGAAAAAGCGTAGTAACGTGCGTCTCATGACAAATGTTATCGATACTTGGCAGATGACACATATATACCGAGACTAGACCCTCTCGCCTGTTGACTGTACTGCGAATGATGCGAGGGTACTTGAAGTACCCCGAAAGAGAGTTTTATGTCGCCAACAGGCGCTCCCCATTAGTTACTCTCACGTCTTCTCTAGCAATCGGTGGGAGGAATTTTTGAATCTAAAGCGTAGTGCAAATGCGTGGGAACCGCTTGAGACTTGATCAGTAATTTAATCGTGCCGTCACTGTAATATGGCAACCAATATGTTTGGTAGATAACTCTATGCGCTATTCGGTTGACTAACCAATTCCATCTGCCTTATATAAATAAAATCCCAATTTAAAGGGAAAGCTTTGATCAACTTTTGTCATATTGTCAATACGTGTTTATAGCTATATTGAGCTTTCAGTTAAGTTCGAGTAACTGTTCGGTCCTCGCACTTGTCTAAAGAAAGAACGTGCATAAAGCCCGAGTGATTAATGCGATTTCCAGCTGGGGTTGGCGCGTATGAAACCGACCCCAAATTCACTCTTAAATTCGTCTGAGATGCCAACCCCAAATGCCGCCTATATATATTACGGTAGAGGCTAATTATCCGTCTCCCGTCCTGAGGGCAGGCTAACAGATATTCAAGGTGCTAATTTTACGATTGTTACGTAAACGAATATCTGGTTTGCATTCGCGTAGTCTAGGAGAAATGTTGATATTATAACCATAATTATTCTAAATTAAAGCTTCTGAATATATGAAAAAAACGATTATTATCGTGACATAAAAAGGTCCTCGCATCAAATTTGTAACGTCATTGTTCCGATACTATATTTTAGAATGAAAATGAATTGTGCATAAAAAACTATTACACCCTAAGCTTTCTATATCTGGGTTAGTTAAACGTTTTAATAACTTTTTTGTAACGCTTATTTGAGGATAATCATTTGCAAGGTCGCCCAAATGGCAAAATTAAAGCGTCAACCTCTGAAGGCCGGAAGAGGACTAAGATTTGGTGCGGAACGGTGGCGGGCAACAGAGAGGATGAGGCAGGGAATGAGCGCATGACGAGGACGGGCGACGGGAAACTGAGGCAGAAACAGATCTCTTTGTAGGAGTTTAATCCAGCATTGTCGAGACTCGGTCTTTTATTTCGCATTCGCGGAAGGCACGGCACGGCACGACGCGACGGCACATCAATATAAGAGGAGAGTTCTGTTCTGCAAATGTGCTCCAGGGAACTATCCAGCTGTTGCTCCTGTCTCGGACTTTCTCTGTTCTCCGTTTGCCATTTTAATCAAGACCTACAGGAAGGAAGTTTTGACTGCCGTGTACAGTCCCGTGAAAAAAGAACAAAAAGAATATAGATGCAGAGAAGATTTGAAGCTGAATCCGGTTCTTGTCAATGGAAATGCATTCTGCCCCAGAAAATAACGCACCGCAAAACTAAGTGACGTCCGAACAATACCAGAATATTGAATGCCGTACTGCATCCGACATTCCATTATTGATCATTCTTTCCAGCAGTTTTAAGCACGTATCAAAATAACGTAATAACGGATCTGATCATTTAGCGTAATATGATTTCGCTGCATACGAACTTCGGAGCGGACTAAACAAGAATGTTGCGGTATTTGACAAGTGGAATTTCTTGCGTCCAAATTACAGTTGTGAGAGGAATTGCATCCATTTTTTTCAGGTCAGGGACTGTCTATTGTCGAGTCTGGCGGTAGCAGATGCGTGCGGATGCAAATCGTGGATTAATCTCGCCAACCCCATCCGAATCCCAGTCAGTCTCAGTTCAGACTACCCCTGACCCTCGGCACTGTACGTAGGGTCGCACATTGTCTCTCAGCAATTGTGTGCGGGAGTAGATAGGTATGTGTATAGGAATAGAAGTCAGTCCTTTTCTTAAAAGTCGTTGTAGGTTGTGAATTGCAATACATTGCCTGGGAATCTCTTACAAATGTGAGCTATTCTTTCAGAAACGTTTAGCACTACTAGAGCTTGAGCAAAATATTCAGAGGCCAAGATGGAGGATGAATTTATGTATCAAAACCACAGCGTGCTCAGAGAATTTCAATGCAGCTCTTTAGTCTAACTTTCAACTCTGAGAGTGAGAATGTATAGAGACTTAGAAGTGTCTTTCTGTGAAATAAGCCCATTTGATGGCACCCAACGTGCCCTAAGCGCGGTTTATGCGACCAACGTACTATGGATCGACCGCGCTGATCCATTCTTATGCAAAGCCGTTTTTGACACTCGATTATAGCACTTTTCTTCGGACCGCTATCTCCGGTGAACAGCATTGAGTTGTCTGTCATACTAGCTTTGCGCTCAAGAAGCTTGATATAAGCTACACGAGAAATCCATTGAGATAAGTATTAAGGAAGTATTGAACGGTCTGCAATTTTGTTTGCTTATTCAAACAGTTGTTGCGTTGTGATAGTTTGACGATACATTCGGTAAAATCGTACGAAGCTCTCTGCATGCGACTTCTCATAACGTATTTATAAAAAGGGGTAATTTAAAAAAAATTCGAACAATAGAGAGTCTCACCTCTCAATGCCAGTCATTCTCGGATGTCTGTATCTCCTTGAAAGAAGCAGTCCACCACCCCAAGCCGCCTAAGATGACAGAAACAGACCAACAGGGGATTTACGTCGTGAATCCGTGCGCGTAAAGTGTCCTTATACTGCTAAATACTGCTTAAGCTCTGACTTGTAAAGTCGCCATTTCCTCCGTTTCCCCAAACATTCGCCCGTGCGATACTGTCATTGGGGGATCTCATGTCGTTTCCCACATTTATTATTTAGGTTAAAGCTCTTAGGAATTTGGCGTTTACAGGTTTACGCTGCGAAACGGATTGAATAATTTTGCCTGACTCGAAATCGTTTTATACTACTTCCGCCACTTTCAAGCTTTGTGAGTCAAAACCTTCATTGTTGGCTTCTTACATTTTTATCACATATACGAGAATTAACTAATCGGATTTTTCGTTCTATCCAAGAACTGCGATAACTAATTGCATTATTTTTTGTTTAAATGTTTGCTCAATTTTCAAATTCATTACAGAAGGCCCACAGCGTTAAACACCTTTGACTGGTCGATCAATCGCAAAACTCAAAACTCATTAATCGTCAAAGTGTGAACGGAAACGGAACATGGCAATGATTTGTTACAAATTCTACTTACATCGATATGCAGCCAGAGCTTGTGTCTTTGGCAGATATCCGCGATTTCCGGAATCGGATCAAATGCACCAATGACGGTGGTTCCGGCAGTTGCATTTACGAAGAACGGTATGTGGCCTCTCGCCTTCCGCTCTAAGATGAGTTCCTCTAGCTTAGATGGAATGATACGGCCGCGCTCATCGCTTGGGACCATCACGCAATTGTCCGTGCCCAAGCCACAGACGGCGGCACAAGATTTTACCGAATAATGGCACTGCGAATAAAATTGCATCCAGTTTTTCCGAAAGAAAAAATTTGATTCACATGTAGAAGCCGCTACGTGGTGAAAAATCTGAGTGCGTTTATTAGAATCTAAATATCGAGTACAAAGCTTGGTCGTAGCATGTACAATACAATGACAACATTAAAAGGATATGACAATATTAGTTATACGACAGAATGTGTGATTACATATCCTTTCAAAATTAAAAAGATATTTTACGTTAAGCTCTGTGAGATGAGATATACGCATAGGTAGAAAATAAAGAGACAACTTCATGTTTAAAGAAAGAAAAAGTAAGCAAAACCGAAATGTGCATGTAAATATAATAGTGAGGGTGCAAAAGTCTCTCGTTACATTGCGGAACCTGTATAAATTGATGGTAATAAGTAAGGATAAATACATAAATAATGTACCTGATCGGATGTAAACATAACAAGCTGGCCACCAATAGCTGCAAGGCCGCGTTCTTTGTACGCCGGAAACATTTTATGCCTAGCTGCGAGAAAAGCGTACAGATTGCTGATAGAACCACCTGGGGCCAAAATAGAGTCGCCACCGCTCCAGCCAATGAGCTCTCGCATTTTCTGGAGAACAACGTGCTCCATCAAAATGAACACCGGCGCAATTTCATATGTAAACATGTTTGTATTTGCCGTCGCAGTTAGCCATTCGCCAGCCATCGACACCAGATCAAGTCCGCAGGACAATTGATTGAAGAAATGAGGGTGGCCTGTAACACGAAAGCGAGTAATAACTCAACGTCATTCTACGGAAACCCCATTCACTCCGACTTTCCAGCGCTAAATTGAATCGAGCATACTGTCATAGTGTCAACTGTGATTAGTGGAGAACGCGTTTTAACGCGGGTAATTAATAACGGTCACGTGTCCTGTGTCAAAAAATGATTGTTGGCAGCGTGACTCTGGCAGGGCATGCAAGATGGGACTGACGACCAAAAGCACTCGCTGTGGAATGAGACCTGAAGAGAGGTAGAGAGAGGTTAGAGAGAACGATAAGAGAGCTTTAAGCTCCTCGCTGAGTACGTTGTCATCCGCTTGGCTGAACATCGCGCTCGGATCAAGCCTAATGCTTCTGTTTGATGGAAGCATGCCTCCTGCCTTCTGCCCCCTGATGCAAACTGGGGGAGCAAGTGCCCGCGCTATACTCTTTCTCACGTACGGTGTTGTTCGGAGAGGTTTTCGCGCTAATGCATCTTGTTTTACGTTCTTCTATGATTGTAACTGCAACGATGGTGATGAATATATATCTGCAATGCTTTCAGCCTAGTATATCATAAACTTTTATTCCTTTGTGTGCGTTTCGCTTAAACACGAGGAGTTATTTCCGTTGACTGAAGGTTGCAGAAATCGAATCACGTTGGACTGTATTTTATCGACAATAACAAGAGACCCCTTGATCCTGTATTTGATAGATGTTCCGAATTGAATATCCGGCTATTGGACGATCCATTTTCTTTGGCGTCATATAAGCACTGGATGTTTATGTCCTGACATTCAGAAAAACGTTTTCGATCGGAAAACTAAAGCCGAGGTGTACAGACTCGTCAGCGACATAGACGTCATGCTCGTAGACGGGGCGTTTTAATCTTCTGGTGCCGTGAGTAGTGATTGACGTACGACGCCGGTATTTCGAGGGCGGATGTTCCCCCTTTGTTGCCGCCAAAGTTCGAACGTGGGATTTGGCACGTGGCAAAGTCGCACCGACGTTAAAGGTCTAGAAGGATAATCTTCGTTCCTTGTCACAATGGTCTTGACTGTTTACTGCACACTTCTTTTCCTAATGGATCTTTTGAACAATCAACGTAATACGAATTTCTATGCGTCATGCAAATGATTTTTGGAAGATATCATTGTTGAAGTTTTCCATTTCTCCAGCACATCACTGATACATAATATCTGCAGTTGTCAGTAAATCATTAATCCGGCTTCCCTTAAAGGGTAGTAGATGGGATTTAGGATTGGTTATGCTTCTTGTATATGATATACAAACCAGTGTATTCCAAAAGTTGAAACATGTTTACAGATTGAAGCCAAAGAAAGTTGTAATATTTAATCATTACGCGATCTAATTTCAGCAACGATGACTTATATACGTACATACGAAAATATTCTTTAGTAGGTATGTTCTAATGTGAGAATACAGAAATTGCGATACCTGCTTTATTTCGTACCAACACATATATCGTTGCAACAACGATAATGACCTACTACATTTCTACTATGTCTAAGTTGTTAAGAGTTATCCCAAAACATATAGAAAAAAGATCGGGTAGAAGGGGTCACCTTAGACGTCATATTAGACTGCTGTGGCGACGCCGTTTGTTGCACTATTATTCGCAATTATCTTGGTCTGCAGCTCGTGGCACGCGTCCGGTTTGGGATTCGTAGGAGAAGATGGTTTTCATCCCCCTCACCTTTCAGCGCGTATTCTTTCTCCTCTCTCCCACCATGGAGGGCCATTGGGGTCGTGCTCTAGCTAAGGGTTGGAGGAGGGTCGATGGTCCGAAGCGCCCGCATTTTGCGCGTCACACGCGTCGCTGCGCGACTAGATTGTTTGCAGAGGCTCTCAAACGGCGTGCGACCGGTTGCGCGAACCACGGACAAATACGTCAAGACCAACTAGCGCGCGATGTGTCGATTTGCACGATTTTAAAGTAGCAAATTTTGTCCAAGCGGACAAGAAAACTAGCTCAAGTGCAGAGTAATCTATACGTTGCGATCATTTTCCTCGCCAGTCTTACGTACGACTGGTACATAGTTAACCGAGAGTTTTTCACGGACATAACAAGTACGCAGAAATGTCGTTGAACGCACTTCTTGATTCATTATTAAAGTTGAGTTTGTATAAAAGTACACTGATATTTTGCAATTATGAACGTATCATTTCAGCATAACGACCCCTAGCCTTTTTTTAGTACGTGTAACAAATGACGTAGTTTGAATGCCTTTATAAAATTTATCTTATATTAAATTTCTAAACATTTTTTCACATGTTTTGGCTGTCATTATCATTCGAATGAGTATTCAGACTTTTTCAATTAATTATCAATCTAAAAATTGAGAAGGTGATGTTTGGTTGCCATGACCGTTTAATTGACGATTTGTTTCTTTCACTCCACTGCGCTTAGAAGCTATTACGTTGCGCGCAGAAAAGAATCGTTTTCCGAATAATTTGTTCTGTTCTCTAGCGAACCGTGTGCACAAAAGAGAGACGGGAAGAAAAGGAAGAAGGAAGTAAAGCCTAGTAGAACCTGTTCAACACAGGTTTCGGATGATATATGAGGGGCTTTAGATTTGTATGAGCAGAAGTGTGTAACACTGGCTTAACGTTAATGCTGTATAATCAATCATGTTATGCGCGAGAAGGGAAAACATCGAATGAGTAGAGCTGGCTAATGTAAAAATCGCACTGTTAGCAACTTCTCTGGTGCGACTGGGCATACTTAAGCATTTGTAATGTATATAGAAAAACATGAAAGTAATTGAGAGATACATGTCACTTAATCAATATAATTAGAGGGGCTTTTCCTGGCATGGTGTCTCGATGCAAATCATATTGCATTTTTACGTAAACGAGAAAACTAAATATTATCACAATTTTCTAATCTTTATGACATAACATCGGACATTATTACGATTTCTAATGTTCTCACCTTGCTACATCACCATTTGCACAATTATGTTCAACCTAATTAATCTTTCAAGTAGAAATATTAAAAATTAAATCCCTTTTAATTAATACTTGTTCGCATTATTGTAGGCCGTAGTATCAAGAAACAACAAATGGCTGTCTGCATTGAAATTTTAGTCTGTTGTCATTTCCATTTTCCGGCAGTGCGAGGTAGGCAATCTTTATTCTACCTCAATTTTTCCGTTGCTCCAACGCATGTACAAGTCGCATTCCATGGCGACGCGATTTCTGCACCCCGCGAAATGGCATCGATGCCAATTTAAATTCCTACGGTGGCCCAAGTCCACCTCCCTGCCTTCGTGCACAGCCACTACGAAAGGCTTTCGCTATGGCCTACACATTACGCATAGGCACCCCTATGGCCCAGACTCGCCCCTATTTGCTGTTCCCCTCGGCTCTCATCGGGGGAAAATCGTGTAGAAATGGCTCTTAATTACACCGATCCCATTCAACTTGCCACCCTGTGCCAGTGGTGCCACGTGCGCTGCAATTGCGGGAGTGTTTTTATCTGCCTGAAACGTTTGTCTTTGCGCAACATTTTATCTTGCATAACATTTTTCTACGTGTAAATAGTCATCCTTCCAATAAAGCGTTTTGAAAATGGTATTAAAGAAAGGATTTCTTAAAATGCCTTCTGTTCAAAGAGTTGTTTTGCATTTTCTTGAAATAAATTGTTTGCTGCCTAGAGATGAAAATGTGAACGACGTTTGGTATAAAGAAAGCAAACACTTTCATATAAAAGCCAAATATTATTAGATTTCAGCAATGTGCAAAACTTATCATAGCATTTTCTTTTGTGATTTTAAATAAGAAAGACGTTTCCTTTCCGGTAACAACGAGCACGTAAAATCGTAGCTATTAAGAGGAACAATTGACATATCGTGTAGCGATTACGCGAATCGGTTGTCAGGCGCGAACAGCTAATATCGGTCGACGATTTTCAATATACCTAAATTGCAACAAATCGAGTAACGTAATTTTCCGCGATGCTCATCCTTCGACAAAATAAGGATGTCAAAACATACATGAGCGTATAGTCTGAGAGTTACCGCACGGTCATTTTTTCTGGGTCACGTTAAATGGGGCATCTGCTTTCGATATGGAGGGCGCGAAACCGCGAACGAGTGAAATAGCAGATGGTATCAGAGATTTTGGGCCGTGGATCTAGACCGATCTTAACCAGAATACACCACTTGCGTCAGAGTGGGACGTTGCAAACGATGTATGAACCTTCCTATCGCACACACTCACCCGTCGCCTGATCCACTCATACACGAGTGTCCCAAAGGCATAAATCGTTCATAAGTGTCAATCGCCTATCTAGACACGTGCCGGGGACAATTGCGGCTTTCTTTGTTTAATGCGTTAACTTTGTTCGTCCACAACTATTAGAGAAAATTAATACTCGAATCGCACGATTTTACAATGAAAGTGCGCAGTACCACGCCGGTTCCATAATTGTAGTGGCTTCGACTTTACTAGCCGCGTTATTAACATTGTCATGCCGGACACTTTTTATAAAAACCGCCGAGCACCCCGTTGCAAAGAAATATTTCCTAGCTTATCGGGAGATTGACTGATATCTTACAGGGGTGCGGACCAGACAGCTTCCTCTTTCGAGAGAAGGGGAAACGGGGGAATTCAGCGAGGCCACCGCGAATCCGGTGGTATATAATCTAATAACGAGTTTTTGTTGCCACGTATCGTGCACGCGCGCCCCCTTCGATGCCAAGGGGTGATCCTGTCGACTACTACGTCTACAGAATAGTCGGCGCGCCGTCAGATAAGTCAGATTTCGAACCTAACTTTAGTTAGGTATCTTCCATTGTGCATTAGCATCTATTCAACCTGGTAATCGAATCCCGCCGGAAATCGCGGAGACTCCGAACCAGATTTGCGGTTGACTTGTGGGGTGAGATGGTCGGCTTAAACGCAATAGTCCTCTGTTTGCTCGTAACTTAGAAATGTTTATGTGAATTGTACTGTGATTTTCACCAACCTTGCGTGCCAACAATCGTGCACATTCCTTTCCTGTTTCACAATTTACTGTGAAGTGTCATTGATAAAACCGAAAGGGAACAATGGTTTAGCGGTTTATGGTATACTTGCGAAGTGACGAATTCAACAAGATCATAAGTACTTATTTACTCGGTTGCAATTACAAATATGCTAAATGCCAGAATAAAATGGAATCTCTCGTCAGATTTATTTTGGCACATTGGTAATAGGCACAGTTACGGAGTCGATTTTCTTAACAACCTCAGCCACTATAATTTTTGAGTGTTAACAGTATTGTTCGTAGGACGCAATGCAATTATGATGAAATCGGGACGAAAACTGGAGCGAATATATTCTAACATTTAACTTGAAGGTCAAACGACACTCAAAGTCCTGCAACACGTACCAGGGCGATAATACGCAGCGATATGAAGCAGATTTTTTTGGATCCACCACTACTACTACTAGTATCTTCCTGAGCTATTTATCACCCACGCGTCGCCTATGCGCGTTTATACTGAGGGGAGACCAACAGTTGCTGGAGAGCTAGAAGCATCTCGTTGGCCACCTTATCTACGTGCGCCCCTCTGGGCGTGTATGCTAAATTGAATATGAAATTATGTGGCATATCGTATCGCTTGATAAGTGAAAGAAGGCTACATTAATATATTCCATGGAATTGAATTTTTCTTTTCTCTTCTTTCACTATATTATTCTCTTAATTGGTGAACAAGTTAATATACTCTTTCGCATTTAATATCCGAATCTATTTTATTTAAAAGCACGCACGTTACTGGTCTTACTTTTGTTCAAGTCTTTTTTTTCGGTTTTAGCGGGTACTTCTATTTCGAAGCTAAAGGAAGAATTATTCGCTAGTAAGACAAGCCAATAAATAGAAACGTAAATTGTTCGGAAAGGTATGCTTGACGATGTAAAAATGATAACTACTCACCAGTTTTAACTTGATACTTCAGCGTGGTAGAACAATCGAGTAGAAGTTGCTGAAGTGTTACTCCGGTATCGGGAATTTCAAGGTCTAGAAGGCGCATCATTTCAGAGGGATGATGGAAATCGAGGACCTTCGCGTTTCTATCACATGTTGACTTAATGAAATCCAGCAGGATATCCACCACCTTCATCAGAAACTCTTTCGTCGCCGGGAAGCCTTGGGCATTTTGAGGCAAGATGTCTGGAGACAATAAAATGCAAGGTAATTTACCAGCAGACCATTTCTTCATCAAAGATCGAAATTCACATTTGTTTCTCAATGTTAATAACACGATGCAAAGTGATACATCAATGAATAAGAATTTAAAATGTGGTGCATTACAAGAAAATCAGTTGCTCGATACACAATTTCTGTACGTCCCTTCAGAAGGTCATAAGTCACACATTTATGTATAATGGAAAAGATAGTCATGCTAGTTTGGTACGTATAGGAGTAACCATATAAATAATTGGTAATAACTCTCTAATTGTTATAATCAAGTGAAATCTCTGTTAAATCAATAACAATATTTATCAATACCGTCACATAACACCGTGTCATCCTTCGCTGTCCGACGGTTTAACCTACCATTGGTACTTCAAAATCGTTGCAGGTAATAGGCATTTAGAATGATTTCACCTCATCAAACAATTGAAAGTATAGACCTATTATAACACACTCTCACTTGTTTGGTGGGGTGATATCACCTCGATCTTCTTTACTTTATTCCGTTCATGATTCTTTCAGCAGTATCGGAATTGTTAGACGTGGTTGGCCAAAAATCGTGCATATTTACCACAAATAAAATACTGCGCAGCGGGTGAAAATCCAGTCCCTTTTTATTTGACAATTTGAATTAAAACAGCGAGCAGTACTCACTTTTCTTTCCGAGGTGGGCTTCTGTTTATTAGACCACGAGAAATTGACGAGAAAGCGTGAATAAATGAGAAACGAAGTGGGGAGGCGAGTCATTTCAATGCTTTCGTGGCAAATCCTCGGTAGATTGAACTGTCCTTCTATCGCGAGGCAACCATAAAGTACCCAGCCAATAAACCACTCCCTTGCCTTCCCATCGCATTAACCTGATCCCATGGATAAACAAGCAAACGACTTGGGGCCAGGATGTCCTTTGCGGGCTTAAAATGATTTTACAGTTTCTTTCGGTGAGTAAATACGGCTCTCACTTCTTTCCTTTGGGAGGGACCAGATGGAAAAGTGCAGGCTATGCAATACTGGTCATTAAAGTTCAAACGTACAAGATGCGTTCGGTCCATCGATAATTAATCAAGCGAATTGTGTGCCATTAGGCTTCTGCGCCTGCGCTACCTGTGACTTTTAGCCTGACATTTTTTATACGGTCAGTAGTATGCCAATTATACTGTAATTTTACATGCTGTAATTTAATTTCAGCTGAAAATTATAAGACGAGTTATGAAATGGTTCTTGTAATTGTGGTAAATCTCTCGCTGGAGAGCTCTTTGTCCTGCTTTAGAGAATGCTTATCTTGGCGTGGATGGTAGTATTATGTTCTATGATCAAGAGGGTGCAGGATAAGAATCGAATGGAAAAAGAAGGGAGTGCAGAACCTTATGGTGAATCGCCTTGAGCTGATGGTTAGACAAGGGGAATCCCGGTTTCCGACGAACGGAATCCGGCTAATCCTATGCCATCAATCTACCGTCCGTAAACCAACGCATCCTCTCTTTTCCGAGGTTTTTGCTATCGCAATGGTACAAATAAGTGCGTAATTAAATAATATCACGATAAGAGCCCATTGAGATGGGAACATGCAATTGTATTTTACGTTATGTAGTCCTTACAACTCATGATGAATTACATTAATATGTAATTATTAGCAGTAGCTAAATGTCAAATGGGCACAGAACAAAATAATAGTACAGACTATGCAAGAGTGTTGTCAGACGGTGAAAGGTAACGTTTCCTGGAAAATTGAACGAGTAAAAATGGGTATTTCAATGAAATTTGGAACAACTTAGGGGTACATAAAAGAGGAGAAACATGCTTCTGAAAGTTTTGGATAGTTAACATTGAGGACGAATGAAAAAAACAGGTGCATTTGATGACCGATATTATGAATTCGGTGCTCGAGAATCTTTTGTGTCCGCATTCGTTTAGGCAGCACCAGATGCGCCCAGAACCCTCGTATCGTGGCTGTAATGAAAATGCTTTCCAAGATTTCTACGTGGCAATTAGTTCTGGCAATTTATAAGCGAGATTACGAGGTTAATTTATAGTTGTAAAACACAACTTGTATTCCAACGTATTTAATGGGTAAATTGAGTTGGATCTTGTTTCTGTACGCATTTGATTCTATGCGGAATGCTGGCCTATTTCACCGAAAATCTCTTGGAAATTGGCAGCGCATTAACAATAGGTTTATTGAACATTTCGTTCTTGAAAAATGTTAGGTATTAATAATTAAATGATATTGACAATACTATTAGAAATAAATAGAATGTTTTCACCACAAATACTAGTTCGTTATATGGTAATTGAAAGTTTGTTAAATAGTGGATTAAGATTTATGATTACACGGACTTTTCAGCATCTTTTTCTGTTACGCTCTATTGTTTCATTGCTAAATCCTTTCAAATATTGTTACTGCTCATATTTCGCACTATATAAATGGCTGTTATTGTTGCAACTTTTATTACCATTGCACCCAGTGTAATGTAACATATTGCTAATATAAAACTCAGTCTAATGTCCTAATATTGCACAAATGTATTCAACCGCACGATTTTCTGACAAATATCGCGTGCAGCTGATTGCGGGCAAGCGAAAATATTGACAATTTTATTTGCATACTACAGAGCACCTTATCGCTAGCCAACACTTGCCAATATGCAAACAGTCAAGGCGACCGGGACCTCGATCGCCCTTTCATCCCTGCGGCGTGTAATCTGTCCTCAGCCACTCTACTTCCACGTACGAGCCTTCAACTGATTCCAAATCCTCTATTATTATGCACCCTTTCAATTCTTCCGTGTGCCCAACGAAATCACGGCAATATTGTAGGCTGCGGGTTTTGTATTCCGAAAGTCATACACTCAACGGGATCAGACTCATTCAGAAGAAAACAGGGTAACCAACGGAACAATTGGCACATGCGTTTATTAAGACACGCTAAGTTAACCAAATGAGGGAACAACAATTACACGGGAGAAGAAATATTTTCGCGGAAGAGTAGTAGAGGAGAGACAGAGTATAAGAGAATCAAATAATTGCTTCGGCACTTATTGCCATGTTTTTAAAACAATGCAATAAGGGCAGATGTGATAGGAAAGGGAAGAAAACAAAAAAGCTTATAGTTGCGATAAAATTAATTTTCTAATAGAGATGTTTTTAACTAATATTTATTACTGTTATAATTCTTATCGCACAAATGATAAACTAACAGAATATTTAGTCTTTTAAACTGTAAGAGGAATTTTTTCCTCTCATTACATAATCATAAAGATTTATCACCAAGCATTTCTACATTGTGGGATAAATTGGTTTCAGCAAATCTTACGCAAACAATGCATTCTTAAATATGTCCCATAACGGTGTGAAGCCAAAATTGGAACTTACGAATATTTTTAATGTGTCATTTAAATGCACTAGACCAAACAGAGATCAACTACATGAAACATAAATCAAAGCACATCTTAAAAAACAATTTGTGAACTTACCTGAATACTTCAAGTTGCAGTGCTCCCTGGAGAGTGAGTAGGTATTTTCGGAACTCATTAGTCTGGTAGGTGAGTGCGTCCGTGCGAAGTTCTGCAAATATCAAAACAAAAATCTGTCTCCTTAAAGGACTCGTGCGTAAATAAACCAAAAGATTATCCTTTGCAGTTGCACAGGTTGGAAACGTATTAATTTTAGGGACGTTTTGCGCTAGCACTCTGGTGGTAATCGGCAAGCGATAATCGATAATGTATTTGAGAGTTTACGAATCAATGAGAAGAGGTATGACGTAATGAAGTGGGAAACGAGATGCGGATGCCTTACATATAAGTATTCCTTTATCGCTGTGATTTTAGTGCCGATCATTTGCACATTGTCCATGTCTCTGCTTGTGCCCCTCGCCTCAGTCCCTATAACAGTCAACAACAAAGTTTCCGCTTCAGTCACGGCGATGTTTGGCACTGACTTTCAGCGAGCTCGAACAAAATTTATCAATATTGCGGAAGCGAAAGAGAGCGAATACTTTGGATAGAGTACGGCAAGCTGAGCGACCGAAGAAACATGGACAGAGAGCACATTCTCTTCGACATTTCCAGTGACGAAATAAAGTATAGACAAAATGTGAAACATGAAATTTATTTCTTGAATCATGCAGCTACGTGGATGATTATATTGTGGTGGTACCGTTAATGTTGATTTCTATTATATTTTACACGCCAAAATGCATTAATTTCTAATACAGGACGTGACGGATGTTTTCTTTTAGATTTCGGTTGAAGATTAATGAAACTGTTTGACCTATGGTACTTACGTAACTTCATTCTCGTTCAGTGAACAGGTGATAACGCATAATTTTCAGTTGTGAATTACTGGTAGTAGATTGTAGTTATACAAGGATTTCTTTTAAACGTTAATGTTAACTGTGATTTTAATACACCCGCCGGAAAAAAGTACGTTACTAATATAATATCGAGCGTTTATTATCATTATAGTAGTAACGGAAACTTTCAGGCCATGCAGGCTATTCCAGATAATATAACAGTGACAGGCCACGATTGTGTATTTGGTACTTTTAAAGTATCAACAGAGTTTTAATTACCTTAAATAGCAAATTTCATTGGCAATACATTATTTGTTACGCAGTTCCACTGTTTAACGTCATTAATACTTAGCAAGATGGATAGTATCACCGAACAAGTGCGAATGCCTATTATCTAATGTCAGGTATCTTGCTATAAGATATGTCAATTTATTTTATGACAAAACACAGAGAGAATTTTATATTTTACTTTAATATGCTGTTCGTTAAACATGGATTAGAAGCTGATTGAACCATTTATATCTGTCAATTTTACAAATTGTGATACAAAAGTAAAGAGAAAAGCTAGTGTCAATGCTGTTCCTACTGTAACGGTATACTCACCAAAGATAGCTGTCTCTCTCTCTCTCTCTCTCTCTCTCTCTCTCCCTCTCTCTCTCTCTTTCTCTCTCTTTGTTCGCCTTTTGCTCTATCCTTCTCTCTGTCTCTGCCCTTTCACTCCCGTTCGTATGTTCCTCAGCGAGTGGGTCTCAGCGACAGAATCTCTTGGCTCTCGCGCTGTACAACGGATGTGGCTTATTACTCGAGAATGAAGATGCGCGCGAGGAAGAGCCTGTGAGGGTGGTTTCGGTCGACGGACTGTCGAAGCGACGACGGCGGGCTTCGGGGTGGTTTCCAAGGGACTGCTTCGAACCGAAAACGCCTGGACGACTCCCGAGGCTCGGCCTGACTCGGGCTACCTCGAGCTTGTCTGACCCAGTTTCCTCTCTCGCACAACCCACGCACACACCCTCTCCCTCCTTCTGGGAGGGGGTGTTTTTGCGTGGGCGTGGCCAGTAGATCGGGGTAGCCTTGCTGAGTCGGCAAGAGTTGAAGGGGTCTCGGTGCGAGGGTGGAAAGCTCGAAACGCGACGGCGGTAGGAGCGGGCGTGCCAGGCACCGACCAATAGCGAGGCTGGTGTTATCCCCTGACGTCAGCAGGACGTTGCACGATGCTACCTCGTTTTTCTTTCCGTTCGAACTTTTTTCACCGACACCGTCCTTACCTACGGCGCTGTATGAGTATCAATGCGCCTGTATTCCCGCTTTTTTCCAAACTCTTGTTTTTCTCTATTCCCTCAACTTCCTACCAGTTATGATGACAGGATAGTGTGACGTATCCGTGCCGAATACTTTCCACTCGTCCATTTCTTTATGTGTTCTTTTACTCGGTGAGGGTGTTTGCAGTTCAAATTTCGCATGGCTAACTTTGGATCGAAGCTGCGCGTAATATGGTAAAATGTCTCTAAATCCACGACTTTCCTTCCGCAAGATGGTTGAGATGCGAGAATTCTTGAACATGGGTGATTGTAAATAGCTTACTTTGAAGAAAAGACCTGCTTTGACTGCTCATCAGATACAATGGCGCCGCTGCTTGCATGAAGTAGAATCCCGTTTAACGTCGTGTTCCTTTAGGTTCATAGTACAGTATGTGACAACCAGATATACATACAGAATTAGAAAAAAGTAGAAGAAGCAGAACTGTGCACAAAAATGTTTAGGCAAACTCTATCGTGGCAACTAGGTCATCCTATCTATCTAGCCAAAGACAGGTCGCAGTTACGAATCTACTGAGTGCATTGTACAAAAAGTATAATAATCAGCAGTCTTATCATTTTCCAGTTAGATTATTTCGTTCAACATACGGTAATCTCACTGTGATTGAGGTGGACGTCAAATTAACGTGCGGCAAGGAGACGGCCCGACCAAGAACTAAATATTCAGGGATGCCCGCCAAAAGCGTATGGTTTTCGAGGACCGCCTAATACGAGATCAGTACCGCAGATTATACGGAAGACGGAATCAACAGTTGCCCGCGACAGTGTTGCGCGATAGGTCAGGTTGCCCCCTTGAATTTTCCTGTCTGTAAAACGCCGATCGATGAACGGAAAAAAGGGAAAATCGGATACCAGGCGAAACGAGTGTTGGAAAATTCGATTGCCACCCGTCCCATGACTATGCTGAAAAATGTCGTGACGGTTTCGCTCATGTTCGCTCTGTCTCCCACGTTGGTCGAGAATTCATCGACAGCGGCCACGGTGAGCGAGAGAGAGAGAGAGAGAGAGAGAGAGAGAGAGAGAAAGAGAGAGAGAATCGATGGGAAAAGAGGTAGAGACTAAAACGAGGAAAGAGAAGATGTGCGCGTGTGTTGAGGGAACTGGTGGTGGTTGTTCGAAGAGGCAATTTAAAAGAGGAAAAGGACGAAGGGAGCAAAGGTGCGCGATGCGGGGGGAGTAGGAAGGACAAAATGGACGGCAGCCAATCGGATGGCGGGACAAAATGGCCGGCGGTGAATTTAATCAATACCTCCCACGTTCCTCGTCGACGTGGGAGGATAAGGCGAGACCTAGAGAGGGCCAAGAACTCATGGGTTGATTGTATGTGTGCATGTGCAAGAACGCGAATGCGTAAGTGTATACCTACTTGGCTGCGCTATCTGAGGTCGATATATCTTGCTGTTCTCATGCACGCACTACGTACAGTTTTAGAGAAAGAGAGAGAGAGAGAGAGAGAGAGAGAGAGAGAGAGAGAGAGAGCGATTTGTCAGTATCTATCGCACTGCTAAAAACTTACTGCGTTCATTAGTCGTTGCACTGTAACACAGTAACCCATTACACGCACTGGACAGAGATGATAATACGGATAATACTGTCGTTTCGGTAGACGGAATATTCGTGAAATATATACCCTGAATTTGGCCATATACGCTGCTAATCGTAATCAATCTAAACGCTGGAATACTGCGATTCCGCAAATGTTTTCTTTCCCAACTACACGATATTGGCTATTCAACATTTGGTATATGTCTCGTGTATGTTCTGTAGAATTTGAATTGTATATCTATAAGCCCTCTTCTTGGTTGAATTTCGTATATTTAACAAATCTTTGGAACTGTACATTACTCTACATGTTTCGGGACGCTTGAGGTCCCCTCATCAGGAGTCTAAAATTATTTATTCTAATTATTGGATCGTTATTATTCTTAAATTACTTTACTATGTTTTGAACATGAATGGTATGAAAGTGAATATTTCCCTTGGTCGTATTACGTACGTTCCACGCTATCCTAATCTTGTTTATGGATTTTTATTTATAACATTAATGCACCTGATCTTATTGCTTTCCCTATTTTCTCCCCATTTTTCGGTCACTAGGTGGTCGGACTCATTTTTTGTCCAACGGTGAGGATGGAAGTAGCCGTGGTACTGCGTGTTTCTGTCACGCGGACATTACGCTGCGGAGTTATAATATCGGTACGGTTTTCAAATCTTCCATGATTCTGTACAAAAAAGTCTACAGCAAGATTAAAGACAAAACTGCGCTAGAACTTAGTTCGAACGTAGTTTACAAGATCTCGTGCCTGGGATGTGAGAAGTGTTATATTGGCCAAACAAAACAATATTTGAAAAATAGAGTTACAGGACATAAGAACAATATAAAAGCAGAAGACAGCAATCTTACAGCTCTTTCAAAACATAGAATTGAATACGATCACAATTTCGACTACAGTAGCATTAAAATTTTAGATACAGATTTCAACTATAAAAAAAGACTTTTTAAAGAAATGTTCCATATACAAAGAGAAAACACAGTTAATGTAAAAACAGACACACAGAACCTTAGTAACACATATCTTCCACTCATCTCACTGACGTAAATTAAAAAAAACACACACACTACACAACACACGCAATAGTCACCAGATCGGAGGTGTGAGTAACACGGTCCTCTACCACGTTCCGTCATTTGGCACGCAAGTTGCATAATGATGAAACTTGATAGATGCACTCCGAACACATAGTAACCATTGATTGAATTTAGAATCGCACACACACACACACAATCGCGTTAGGATAGTGACGTTTATGTTATTTATAAAATATGACAGCAAATAGCGACTCAAGGTATAACACAGAGAACATGTCACATAGAACGATAACCGTAAGAACACATATCGTCCACTCGTTTCACAGGCGTAAAAAAGGGTAACAAATTGGAAAAATAGAAAAACATACACTACACAACACACGCAATAGTCACCGGATCGGAGGTGTGAGTAACACGGTCCTCTACCACATTCCGTCATTTGGCACGCAAGTTGCATAATGATGAAATGTGATAGATGCACTCCGAGCACAAATTAACCATTGGTAAAATTTAGAATCACACACACATACACACTCGCGTTAGGATAGTTACGTTTAAGTTAATAATAGAACACGACACCGAATAACGACTCAAGGTATGACACAGTGTAAACCAACAGAACCTAATTTCAAAACTACCGCCAAACAATGGCCACTGTTATAACGCGTCATCTACCACTAATTATGTAAAACCGAACTGACAAATCAAGAACGAGTACCCCCACTACCGATCTCATTACACCGAGAACGCTATGTCCGCGTGACAGAAACACGAAGTACCACGGCTACTTCCATCCTCGCCGTTGGACAAAAAATGAGTCCGACGACCTAGTGACCGAAAAATAGGGAGAAAATAAGGAAAGCAATAAGATCAGGTGCATTAATGGTATAAATAAAAATCCATAAACAAGATTAGGATAGCGTGGAACGTAAAGTAATACGACCAAGGGAAATATTCACTTTCATACCATTCATGTTAAAAACATAGTAAAGTAATTTAAGAATAATAACAATCCAATAATTAGAATAAATAATTTTAGACTCCTGATGAGGGGACCTCAAGCGTCCCGAAACATGTAGAGTAATGTACAGTTCCAAGGATTTGTTAAATATACGAAATTCAACCAAGAAGAGGGCTTATAGATATACAATTCAAATACACATTAAGGTTGAAACTATTGTAAACATATGTTCTGTAGAATGTTTTATGAAAAATCTGAACACCTTTATTAAAAGATTACAAACATATTGCTAATTATTAACTTTGTAGCTAAACATTCTTGTAATAGTCTACCGAGCGTTGCCATTTTTGTGAGTTTAAGATGTTTTCCGCAGCACCCTGACAACGCAAAGCAAAACATTCTAACTTTTTGAGATTTCGTGTGATCGTTAAAGTATGATAACTTTGCAACACTACAAAAAAATAAATGTTCGCATAATTTGAATACTCGGAAGCCACGGAACAAACAACTTAAAGAGTGTCAAACGAACACAGAATTATTAGGTTCTGTCTATCAATTTCACGACTACCAAGACTGTATATAATGCATTTAAACGCTTTTTTACTTTTCATTTAAGAACTAATAATATCATCTTTAAGTCGTGCCACTTTATTTGGAATCATGGAAACATCTATACATCATGTCTTTCATTCTGAGCCTACGATTTACCTCATTTAGATTAATGATATTACATGTACACTATATTAACACAGTCATTAATTACTACGAGAGACGAAGCATTGCCTATAAATTTAATAACTTCATCAAATGTGATAACCATTCCAGCATCGCTCAGAAGTTGCCAATTTGGCAGATTGAGCCCACGGGCTGAGATGGGCACTGATCGACTCAATGTAGCTATGAAAAGAAAAAAATTATCATCTTGATTCTAAAGAGTATGGTATGAAGGTAGAATGAAGGAAACGAGAAGCTCCATCAAAAAAAGGGATCGAAACGAAACAAGGAGTCGTGGAAGTGGGAGAACAAGCCGTATTTAGTTTTATTAGGGAAAAAGTCTGACAAATAAAAGGAGCGTATAAATGGAGTATGCAAAACATGCACGAAACAGGTTAATGAACAACGTGACAGTATCTAGTAAGTGACAAAGATTGTATTGAAATGGGGCCTGCATTCAAACGAATCTGCTTACAGTTGTGGTGCATTTTATATTACACTCTTTTACCGCCTACAATACTAAAAAAAATGATTGAAATTACATATTAGGAGACATAATGGATTTTGAACAAAAGGTGGTCTTCGAGTGATTTTATGGGACCAAAGTACGCGCAGTCGAGTACGATAAACATACACGCGACAGGTGTCAATTCATTGAGGGATAAGTCCATTTATTTGTCTTGATTATTGAGATGAAATCAACGGTAAAGAAATGCGAACGTCCAGATATTACACCGTCGCGATATTCGTGAAAAGGCCTCAACAGCGTTCTAATTCGAATCTAAAACAGCGATTCATGGGAAATATGGTCGGCCGTATGAAGAAGAAGGTCCTATCGCTACGTCTGTAGTGAGAAAGTTCATTCGCATATCTTTGTTAGTGACATTTTATGGTAATATTTAACGTACAAATGCGTGTAGGGTATTGCTGAAACGTTCTTCTTGCCTCTTCCAATCGTTTTTCATTTGTGAGTCCCTCTTTTTTCTTCCGAAGCATAAACGGGTTTTCCATATCTGCCTACTTTTATTTCCAGTCGACGCTCTTGTCAGTGTTTCCGAATTCTTCTCTTCCTGTCATCAGAGTGGTGATATTGACGTTTCTATTTCCGCACAGTACGAACAGTCGACGCCGCATTCGCATGTACATGTTGATCTGTGTACACGAGAATCGATGCTTTGCTCCCATCAGGGCGGCACATTCCTGCGCGAAACTATGGGTGGAATCGTACTGAACATGTAGTTTGCATGCGTTCACATGCTCCTGCGTAAGACTTGGAACGGCATGCATTGTGGGCTAAATTACGCGTGAATTGATTTCAACGAATGAATTCGCCTAACCCACTTTCTAAACGTAGAAAACTTCTGACTCGCACTTTTTGATTTTTGCATTAGCTGGGCACAGATTTTCTACCGAATAGAGGCTGGGTATTATCGCAGCTGTGCTCTTCGTACTCGCATCACGTGAAGCATGATGTAACGTTTCGAAACATTTCCTTGTGTGTTGCTATTGAATGCGACGTTTTCACGAATTCGCTGATAAGTGCTTGCGATCGGTGCCGGTCGCACATATCAAACCGGAGGTGGAAAATCCTCATTGACCTTATTTGTAAATTATTTTCCACACATAGATGTATAGACAAGTAGCCGATTATCGCAATACAGCATATACCTGCCTTAAGGCGCCACATATTTGTCTCTTGACGACACGATAACGCTCATGTTGGATTAACAATGATCAATACGAAAAAAATGTAATTTTCTCTCAGTTCTTTGTCTACAGAAACAGAACGCGGCATGTGCCGACTGCCAGAGCATATTATGCGATTTAGTATCGATTTTGCGATACCAAATACTTTACTCTGCTCGGTGCCCATTGTTTGTTATCTGTACTGATTAATCGTCCTCACTGTCAATCGTAACACACCATTGGAAAAACTTGGTATCGCTGAATGAACTGAAGGAAGCGTAGAGTTAATCCGTCTTTTACGATCAGCGCAATGTAGCAGACTCATTGAAAACTTTTATTTGCACCGTCTGAATGTGATTGTCTTAGGTATCGCACCAATTGTTATCGCGATATTTTTTCTGATAAAGTCGGCAAAGGTTATGCTAACAATACCAGTTTCTCACTGAATCTTTAGTTGTATTGACGGTTCTCATGTGAATGCACCTCGCTGCGAAATGTGGCACTGTCGTTTTGCCGGCAGTAATATGCCTGAAGTAAAAAAGACGCTAAGGCAGCTGCTTAGTTAACTTGAATCGAATAAAAGTTCTTTCCGTCCCGATTTAGGCGTATCATCCATCAATGTTATCGATTATCATGATCTTCTCACCCGTGACATACGTAAGTAAAGTGGACTGTACTGTCTGATAAAGCGTTGTTACGATACATGTCATCAGTGATCAAACATTTGTGCGAATAACGTACAACGTACAAGTCGGCTCGCGGTACATCGTACGCATACTCAATTGCAACGGAGCCAGACCATGACGACTGTTGGATTTAACGTGTGTACGATAACAGTAAGACAAACTATGGTTGTATATAACTATATATTAGTCTAAATACTTTTTTGTTGGTCATTGTTTCTAATTGATGTCTTACACTGTTTAGCATTGTATATGCGTAGAGGCGACGAAAATTGTTCACACTTAACAGATAGAGAAATATAAAGTAATGAAATGTAATGCGTATTCGATAATACTGAAAGAGACTATCCTAGACAATAATATTATATATCAATAGAAAATGGAGCGAATGGTGTCTGTGTTCTGCTACTATTTAAACGCATCTCTGATGAATTGACACAAAATATTTTGGGCCTTAATAACGTAATAATTAATATTACAGAACAACGTCTTCAGTTGCGTCGCAAACGAGTTTGTTTAAATGTGGTATATTGTAATAGAAATAGTTCTGTCATCAATTGCAGGATACTGTGCAACACACGCGCGCCTTCAACCGTTTTATCTCGCACAAATATCAAAGATAAAATCTAGACACGTCGTTATATTTCGCCTGTAATCCGGAATATGATAGATTACAGATGTCATTAGCTTCTACGTCGCATTAATACAGCTCTTGAACAGTTTAACTCTTAGTCTTGGTTAATGCGTTATCGGATACTCACTGCAGGTGACTTGTCACCGCAAGTGTAAATTACCCTCGAAATTTTATCCAGTCTGTTCATGTGTCGGACTATCAAAAAAAAAATTCATTGTCGTTCCATCCATGAATTCTAATGTAAGTTTTCAATTCATTTATTATAATATTGACTTTAAATTTACATTTGTTTATACTCGAGATATTTACATTATTGCCTCGTGGAACTAAGCTTGTCCTTATAGAAAATAAGTAAATATATCAATGGAGTTCCATATTTAACAAGCGTATTTACATTGAACTCACAAAATCACAGGGAGCTAATCTTAAATTTCTCAGGTTTAAATTACCACGAGACATGTATGAGATTAACATAAGTTCATCGCAAGTGTCTGCGTAAAATCACAAATTAATTATCGATAGATTTGAATGGCGAAGGGAGTAAAATTCAACAGATATCGCTACCATATGCATCGGTCTGTGTACTAACAGGTTTGATCACCGGGAAGTCTTTGTCTTTCCTTAAAAATACCGATTCCTACGTCACTGCTAGTGTTTTTGTGCCTAGTGGCAAAATAATGTTAAACATTCTTTTTAAATGCGCAGAGCATAAAATTCATATCGTTGCTTGCATAACCTAATCACGGCTGACACTTCCGCAATCTAGTCTGTTCAACTATCAAATCACTTAACCATTTACGTTTAACCGTAAACGTCGGATCAATCTCAGTTTCCCCACCGGCAGACTAAAATTACCAAGCTGTCATCGGCAGACCGGCGCATCCGATCACAGTTCACCTAATCGGGAATGATAGTTATTCATCTCGCGTATAGGGTGACATCGTAAAGTCGTCTCTCATATCATAACTGGACTTTGACGATTTTCTTCGCTTTCCGACGCCGCTCACTTAGCATCCCTTCTTCTCTTCGCGAATGTATAAATTGTAAAACAATCCGCTGACGGGTACACGCGCAGGACACACATATTATCCGAAGGAGCGCTGATTTACCTCGTCGAGTTGGCGATAATATATTTTCCACGGGACACCAAAGTGCGCAATCGAGTCTCCATAGCTTCTCTTGGAATTTGTCGTCTCTCCTATCTGTTCGCAGTGCCCCGGCCCATTCCAGCCACCTCCTTTATGTCCCCTCCATCAACCGCGGAGTATCGGAACGCGAAGGTCCACGCTCGCGCGGTATTGATTAGCCATCACTTTCAGATGACGCCTCTACCTTGGTGGGTGTTACTGGCGACGTTGCTGGGCCGGGCCATCGGCGTCCCGGTGCACGATGCTGACGACGCATGCGTACCGCTATGCCGTTCGCTACAGAACGAGCCGGTTGAATTGTGTAACGCGAATGAGCCCGTCCTTCAGTACGACGGAACGCACGTCGGTGCACGGAGCGCCCTCGGGCTCTGCCTGGCACCGTGCACCGCTGCACCGGATGAGTTCCGAGCTCGCATCTACTTGGAGGAGTTACAGATCTGTCGCGCCCTCCGGGACAGCTTTGCCGTAGTGCACGGCTGTGCTTGCCAGAGCGAAAACCATCCTCAGTATGAGCCATCGGTGCCAGCCGATCGCCCAAAATCGGCAAACGATCGTGGCAACACTTTTGCTCACTATAACGACATCATTCAATTTGGGGACGAGGAGCTCCAAGAATTTCTGAGAGAGCTGAGAGCGTTCAGGATCAAAGAGAAAGTGAAAGAATTTGACACCTCGAAATATCCGGAATTTAACCTGGGCCAGTCGGCCATCGACACAATGATGGGTCTCATGAGGAGGGCTTCGAAGTACTGGATTCGAAGATTGCATAGAGGCGGCGGGAGGTCGGGGACTGTCGAAGGTCTCGCTATAACTACTACGGAAGCATCTTCTTCAGAGGAGGAATCCGTCGACTGGGATTTGTGGTGCATGGCCCAGTGCGACAATGGCCAGGGTGGATCAGCTTGCAAATGTGACATCATACCCTGAGGGAAGTAAAGATTGGACGCGCAGCATCATATAGGAAGGCATGAATTAACATATCTCGTAGGTTACTTGGGTCAGTCGTACCGATAGCTCTAAGCTTTGTTTCATTTATCGCGAGAACGCAATTTCTCGCAAAGGTTTCGATCTCTCACGGATTATCTTTCATTATTCTATCTTTTCAGAAATTGTTGTGTCGTTTTAGTCTAAAGATTATGTAGTTCTAGTTAAACACTACTGGATTAGCGGTTTTGCGTAGCATTGATATCTTCTACTTCAGTGTAGAGTATACAGTTCAAACGATGCACACGCATATATACTGACACGGGGGTGGGCACGCACACATGTACAATATTTACATATGCATGAAGGTAATAGGTATTATGGGTGTTATTGTACAACGTTTAGGCAGACATTGACCACATCGATTGTTTCACATATTCAGAGCTCTAACCTGGGACTAACCAGGCTGCTAATCGTAACTACTCTAATGTACACAATTTGTATAAAGAGGCGCCCGACGGACACATTTCCACCGTGGTTTATTCACGTTCAGCATTGGCATCGTCGTGTTTACCTACGAGAGCGCTTTACGATGATCGTACGCCGATTAGAATGTCGTTAATGTAAATGCCATTTAGTCTTAAGAATTCTTCACTATGCCGAGTTCACACGGCGTAAACGAACGAACACAGTCAGATTAATTATGCCAAATGCTCATATCGTATTGAGTTACTGTCACCAACTTTACGATCAATTTTTTAAGAGCGAATCGATAAATCGTAAAATCATTATCGTCCATACTTGAAAAGAAAGAAATGGATTAGTAAGTTTTTAATTAAATCGTGTACGGTGTAACGGCGTGTGAACAGGACACCGGTGTGCCATGTGTGTATTATGCAATAAACGATATTTATATGTACGCGCGTTGCAGCGTCGAACGTGCACGCCCGTGTTTAATCTAAGAGCGTATGATTATTAATCTATCCGGGGTTCTAAAATACATTTTACACGTGGTTAGATAAACTTTCTAATAAATTATACCTAAGCGATTAAACACAAAATCCACGTCTTCCATTTTGTAGTTCATTTATTATTCTTAACGATTGACGCAAGTTGTCTGAGGTCGTCTAAGGTAACATGTACATTTCCTAATAATTAGAACGATGTACACTTTATCTGAAGAATATCTATGTATTTGCGACTTTAAGATAATGATAAAGTATAGTATTGAGTGGTGGACAGCCCAGCAACGGTCAAAAACGCCAATCGTACGACTTCTCTGTATGATGAAGTGGAATGAGTGCTATAATTCATTCGGTTATAGCATGCTCAGTAAATGGAAAAAAATAAAGTTGTGACGCGACAATAAGATGTAGATTCTAGAATCGCCTTGCGATGTAACTTTGTCGCTTGCGCATTTTCGATGATGTCTGTCCAAGCACTATTTTATAATCGAATAGACTTAATATTCCGCAACTGTAATTAATTACATGTTAAATTTTATATTGTATACTGTGCCGAGACACACATTTAACGCAAGATTAGTGGCATAAAAGAGTAACCATGTTTACCTTTACGACATAAACGGAAGTATATGTAACGTTAAAGGTGCCTGTCACGAATAACTTTCATTTTCAAACAAGGCCATAGTTACTAAGAGTGCATTTAAGACATAAACCCGATAACTTATTATACATCCTATACTTACATTCAATATGAATCGTATCTAGTCATAAGACAAGCGTCGTTTGTTGTCTTAATTTAATTATATACTTGTAATTATAGCATGCCCTGTACATACTTGGCAATTATAAACTTTTAGCTTACGTGTGGATCATATCAATAGAGATACCGATTTGTGAATATAAAAAGTTGATCCCCGCCGTGACGTGATTCTGTATATTGCATTATATTCGTTAATATGTAGCGAGCAAAATGCGTGCGATTTTTGACGAATATGTGACAGGTCAATGTATGAAACTATAATTAGCATTAGCGTTGATTAATTGAATAAATTTGTATGTTTTGCTCAAGCATTATACACATAATATATTAGCAATAAAACAATTTCGCCATACACTAAAGTTATATTGAAACTTATAAATTCAATAACAGCGACATAATGAAGTGGTCGCAACTATGAGATTTGATTGCGATATTAACACTATAGCGGCCGCACGTCTATGCAGTCAAACGTCGTCAGGGGCCGGCGACATTTTTCAAGAATTAATTTTTAAAAACTTGATGTAAATTCATGAAATAATTCAACATGTGCGAATATACACGTAAATTAAAAAACAACAATAATTTAAGAACAATTTTAATAATTTTACAACAATTTAAATAATTTGATATAATTTTGAAAGCAATTAAGTACCTACATGTAATGGTACTTTACAGGTTTTACACATAAAATATGTAGGTTTCTTTCACATTAGCGCGACATTAACGCTCGTACGGTAGCTTTGTCTATGACAACAACGTAGCGCTGTTGCTATTTGCCCCATCATTTACGTGGTACATCAGTGTAAAATCTAAAGTTAAAAACAGGCAATAAAACAGTAATTATCGATAATCAAAGACATAGTGATGAAATGGGAAGCGAATAGAAATATCCACATTTGTTTACGTTCATCAATCACCGCACAGAGAGTGTGCTGCCGGCCGACAAACTTCGGCGCTCCCATCGCACACATGTCGTGCGCCGGCCAGTAACAGTCGGCGCTCCCATCGCACACATGCTGTGCACTGGCCGCTATAGTGTTAACACGTTCGTCGCCACGTCACCCGTACAATTGTTACTATACATTCGCTCTTTTTCAAATTCGTTACTGTTTCTTTAAAACTTTTGAAAATTGAGTATTTAAAATATTAGAGAGAGCTATTAACACGTTGAACGCCCAAAAGTCGTAGTTGGATGTAGCCCCTGTGGCTATGTTTTCCGGATGATACTCTCCTTCGTTCAATTGAACCAGGATTTTTGTAGGTAGTTTACAAGAATTTCATTTGTCATCCGGGAAACATAGCCACAGGGGCTACATCCAACTACGACTTTTGGGCGTTCAACGTGTTAATAGCTCTCTCTAATATTTTAAATACTCAATTTTCAAAAGTTTTAAAGAAACAGTAACGAATTTGAAAAAGAGCGAATGTATAGTAACAATTGTGGTACGTGTAGAACTAATTGAGCAGCGTGATCGTAAATCGGTCAGGCGTAATGCTACCATGTATAGATAACGTACCTTCAACAGTCTGCACTTGAAATCTGTCATACCGACTGTGGATGAAACAGGTACCAAATGGTTTGTTAATTTTGTAGCATAAAATATTTTGATAACAATTAAACGTAACAGTATTCCTAGAAAAATTCGGACGCAATACGCACAATCACAAGAATTATGACAGAAACAAACAAAAAATGTTGTTGTACATATGTGATTGTATAATACTAAAAATTCTGACCCCAAAAATCAATCTAAATAAATATACATAAGTATGACAAACAGATCATATCAGAAACAAATGTAAATCTACATTTATTACTCGCCATGTTTAATATTCTACATATTGTACACTAGGCGGGAACAGCACATTCTTCGATCGAAGTCATAGGTTCGACATTTCCCGTGAGACAAAAAGACAATCAAGAACGTTCGTAATTAAGTTATATTTCCTGATAGCTTTTAGTCTTGTCTTATGACATTATTACCTTTTGTTCCCAAGGCAATTCAAGCCTCTTATAAAAGCCGAAATATCTGAAGGAACAGCATCAGTCAACCACCAGCCTTCCTTTGGAAAAGCATAACAGTCACTCGAAGGTAGAGTAAACGAGCAAGTATTGTTATTTTGATTATATTAGATTATTGGTCTTTGTTCATTACATGCAAAGAATTCCGCCACAGGGTGAGATCTTGGAGTAGTATGTATTGTTACTGGTAATATTTAGTTTAAAGCGCGCACTGTAATGTTCCTGAATAATATTCTAGTCGTTATATTGTAATCTGTGGTAGTATTAGAATCTTATTATCACCGTATTTTTCGAATTTGAAGAAACGTATAACTACACACGTGGTGAAAATGTAATTCCTTTGTAAAGTAAATGTTAGTCGGATTCCAACTTTATGTTACAATCACAATTGTTTCTGTAAAAAAATATGTAACCGTTGGCTTAATAGTACATGTTGATGGACATACATACATACGTATCATACATATGCATCGAATTTTGATGTCTACCTGCAACAAATCAATATGCCTATAATGGAACAAGATTACGGGGTTTCATTGTAACTAATGTCGATCGACTGCGCTTGATAGGGTTATTTATTATCGTTGACCTTTTCGGTAGTATAAAAGCTTGTGGCTTTCCTTTAGTCTACAGCATTGAGTGTTCGACTGTCATCGAAGGAAGAATATTTCTTCTCTTGAGAAGTAACATTTCCTTTTAAGTGAGCGAAATAATTTAGTTTACTGTTATCTCCAAGTTAATAAGTACCAAGATTGTTGGATAAACTGGTTCATTTACCTATAAAGACGACCAATTTGTAATTCGTGTATAAAATAAGTTATAACATTCTTGTTGTAATACTCAATATAATTTGCCGTCTAGACCAACAAAATGGTTTCCATCCGTCTTGCCTTTGGCTTTGCCGTTGCTGTCATCCTGGCTGTCTTCGCTCTGAGCGCCGATGCTGCCTACAGAAAACCACCTTTCAACGGCAGCATTTTCGGCAAACGGTCCAACACAATTACCGGTAACGTAGGCTACTGTGCACTATCAATATTTTGTTTAATTCATCATTTCGCGCTTGTCTTACTATTTGTTTCTTCATGCAGCGTTAAGCGCTATTTAAAGAAATCAAATGTTAATCTAATATGTGACGCATGTTCATTAAAACGTAAGTTATTCGGAATGTTAATCTACAGTGACTGACGAATATATTGATTTTATTGGTACATTATTTATTTGGTTCTAAGAAAAATATTTATGAGAAATATGATGTTTATTTAATAATTTTCCCTTCATCCAATTCACCCTATTAAACTTGTACTTTCCTTTCTCATATAGATTATGAGGTGACCAGCCGAGCTCTCTCTGCTATCTGCGAGGTTGCCAGTGAAACTTGCGGAGCATGGATTTCCCGCCAAGAAGCCAACTGACGATCATAAATTGACTCCTTCTTTACCAATTTACGGCACAGCCGAAGAAGAATGTAACCAACCGAGCTTCTGTATCGTATTTACCCAACGAGTTAGCTTCTATATGTACTCCCGCGGATCAATATCTTATACCGATTCCTTTTTTTGCTATCACGTATTATCAGTGGCGTCTCTGTTTACCGTATCAAAAGATCTTTGTAATATCAATAACCGATATCCTACTATCAGCAAATAAAGCAAAATATCAAATGCATTCGCTATGATCGTATTTATGTCCCTTCCAAAATGTACACGCATTGATTTTTGATCCTCTATTAATTCTGCTGAAAATATTCCTTTACATCTCTTATTAAACGAAAAATGTTAGGACAGTAAATCTTGAGAGATTAATAAGTTCAACCAGCAATCTCACGCGGTCACAGTGTTTGCAATTTGTACTGCGCACAAATTCATAATTTTTAAAGTTTTGCAAAGTAAGTTTCATGTTTAAATTTAGAATCATTGTTGGCGCAATAAAGGGTAAAACCTGAATGCGGGATTCTTTATTGTAAAGTGAGACATTTTTTAATACACACATATGTAGCAACTTGATAAAATTCCTCTCAGTATCTGAAATGCAGATCAAATTGATTGATATGGAAAGCACGTATTATTCACCTGCCGGGATAAGGGTTATAGCCCCTATTATGTATAGATGAAAATACAATTGCTGGAATCAATTGGAAAAGTATTGACGAATAATTAATTCAGCGAGATGTATAGACTATACGGTAGTAAATATTTTGCAACAGCACGAATGCGAACTTTCACGCAAGTCGCATTATTAGAATACAATAAGTAAATTTTGATATTCCATCTAGACTGCATAATTTATCTTCGTATATTAAGTTTAAAAAGCAAGTTTGTTTGGCACAATGCAGGTAACGTGCCGTACATGAAGTACAATATTTGTCACAGAACGAATAATGATTCTTTCCTATTATTGATAATTAAAATTGCATATGAATCGTATGAAACAAGAATATTTGTCCTTTGTCCAGTCCCAGAATTACGTTCATGTTTTGTTCATATGAGTGTCACAACAAAAATTTCATCTGTTGTCGACGATTAAGTGAAGACATGCATTAATGTGGTTCTCTAAAACAATGAACTGGGTGGACATTTTCAGCCATAAAAATAACAGTAGGTTCAATTGCGCGCGATGTTTAATCGTGCAATACCGGTTCAAAAGCACTGACTTACAATAAATCGTCGGACAAAATATTTGCCGTTGACATCGGTACGGATCTAAATTTTCGATCTCAATAGGATAGGGGTAAGCGACACACGATCAAAATACTTAATATGGCGTTAATCTGGTATAAATACGTAAGCATGCGTTCGTCGTGATTCAGTCTAGACGAAAACATCACAGAGGTAAGAAAACTTTAAAGGCTGAAGGCAGTCGAATCTAGAAGACTCTCGCAATTCTGACATCCGGTAGATCCGCGAATTATGCTCGTCACGTGAAGGATCGGAACCGCATCGCGCAAAGAGCAAATAGCCTCCTTTTATGTTGGTTAGCAAAGGAGCGCGACATTGCCGTGGCGCGAGAACGCCTGCGACGCTATTCTACATCCGCAACGATCAGAGTATTTTTACTTCGTGCCACAGTAACCGCGAACGCGAAGAGGACAAACACCGGGAAGATTTAAATGCGATGGCTATCGAGCGAAGCAAACTCCGCTATTCCATCGCCCACAATTCTCGAGCGCTCTGTCCACTCTTCGCGGTAATGGAACAAGTCCTAGGAGAATCGTTCAGTTTTCGCCAAACGTTCGTAGAACGCGTCTCGCATCCGGGTGGCTCTTCCTTCCAGAAAAGCTGTGCGAGCTCGTGGTTACGTATAAACGTCCTCATAGAAGGATGTCCGCGCTTAATCAGTGCGCAAACGAATGGCTAGAGATTAGTGATACCTTCCACCGGTTAAGGTACCCTTTCATTACGCGACGTTGCGCCGAAATAATACGAAGCTTTTACGTTGATCCGTTGCACTTAGTTTCACAGATCCTTCCATTGAACGTGATTGAGATGAAGATCCAAACTGGACAACACAACATATTTCGCGTATTTGGTCTTAATGGTAAGGCATTATGTTGCAAATGTTGCATAAAGCAAAGACTACTTATAAACTCAACCAGTCATAATCATCGTGTAAACGTGTACAAAAAATGATCACGTAAAATATCTATTGTTACAGTGTTTCTTGTCAGCATGGTGATTTTATTGACGTACAAGGATAATGTTGTTGCCGACGAAGTACCCGCTTTTTTCCTAAAAATTGCAAAAAACATTCCTCGAGTCGGACGAAGTGGCAGATTTGAGGACTTTTTTTTAAAGTCAGCAAAGAATATTCCCCGAATCGGCAGGCGCGATGGAAGTAGTGAAACATTCAATGCAAACACTGAGGTACGTCCTATTGGCAGCTAATATCACTATATTTATATTTATTATTTATAACTATCGCTACATCCGGAACGTTGGCATTTTTTCCTTTTCGTTTTTTTTTTTTGCCGATCGTTATATCTACATAGAATGTCCATTTATTTCTGCGAATTGACATGTTGTACAATGTTACTCGAAGCCAATGGAATATTGGCATTCATACGGAGATGAGGAACCGTTTGCAAGACCAATTAAGAGGCGTATGGCTTATCCCCCCTTAGCAGGTTCGTATCTGGTTAATTTTTACGATTACATACTTCTCTGCTATTACAATCCGTGTAAGAAGTTTGGCTTTGAATTAATTTCCCAGACGCTTGGTCTTGGCAACATTTTCCTCTTGCAATTGAAGGACCACCGGAACTATGGAGAACTTTGGCGGGTTATTCGGCTGGCGGGTCAGATGAGTAAGTATGACTCATTTTTAAGCCACCGAAATAATGGTTACCGGGATTAATAACAACAGTAATCACGCTTAACCATATTTTCTTTTTTGCGTTAGTATTGACAATGAGATTTGGCAGAGGAAAAAAAGATTGGGTAGTGAAAGATCTGGAACCCAGCAAAATTAATGCAGCCAACGATAATTGGACACAATCACGGTTCGGATACACGATGGAAAATTGAGTTTGTTCTAACCATTCATAAAAGGAGGTGACGGGAAATAAACGGGAATAAAGACACATATAAAAACGAGTTTATGTATTATTTCTCCGCATTGTCCTGTGCGCCCGTGAAAGCTGGATGAGTGACGAATCAGTTAGCAAAATAAGAGCATGATTGTGACTGTTTACCCCGTCGAAAACATATCCGTTTTCCGCATTTTTAACAGTTCTGGTGCAGGTGTACTGTAAAATCATTTCTCATGCTTCTGTGAAATTGGTTTAACGTTCGATGATATGATCGAAGGTGCAATAACGGAGAGATTGAAAGGAAACGGGTGGCGATACTCTGTTATGAATTGAGGGCGCGTGAATTATCATTCTGCAGTGCACCTCTGAGGAATTTGGCCAATATTTGCTGCATTGCAAATTTTATGAAAACGAAAAGTCACGTAGGACGATTATTTAAAAATCGAGCTTATTTCATTCTGCTAACTTGAAGTCATTACATTGTAAACACGCGTGCCAGTCGTCATTATTTGGAATTGCACTGACGACTGTTGCTCCCGACCTCCCTACCGGTCGATATCTGCCAACAAACGGGATGGTGACCCGACAGGGGTAGGTATATTATTTGTAAACAGTCAACCGCCATTTTATTCGTTACGCGATTCCTCTAAGAGAAGATATGTAAACAAATTATTAAACGGTTGCATGCCAAATATTATCTAGGAACCCGATTCATCTGAGGGTTCTTAAATTTTCTTGATACGGTAAGTACGAAAAGACAATTTAAATAAAACATTCTCTACAGTATTGGGCATTATGATATACCAATACAGGGTTATTCTAGTAACTGGGCCAAGCTATAACTCTTTTCTAAATAAATTAAGAACAAAATCGTAGAGGAAAAGTTTGTATTAGTCGAAAAGCTCCATGATCCCATGCACCGGCTTTTTTCCCAAGTGCATTAGTGCATGTGCAAAGTGCAGTTGCACTGTTTTTTTAAATGGACCACCCATTTTTTTTTTTACATAAACGCGTTCCTTAGGCCATTCTACAATAAAAATGTATAAGGGAAATCACCGAAAAAACAATAGTTTACGAGACATTTTGCTTTATTCGAACTGCTTCGAACGAATTGCTTCATTTCTTAATATTGCATAATGAGAACGGTTGCTACTATTTGTTAAAAAAAAGAATGTACCAAATCTGTTGAGGGAAATAGAGATGATGTTGTCATTGCAATAGCAAAGAAGTGTGATACAAAATCAAATTGGCAAGCTGAGATCATCGTTGCTCCATGTAGCAATCATGTTACAATTAAAATGTCTCAGTATGGTAAACAGGAGTTACAACAATGACGAAATGCGACGTTTTTAATTGGGTCATGGATTGAGAAAACAGTACATTTTGATTGTATGCGAAAAAATACCTATTTCGGTTGAAGCATATTTTTTTGTCGATTCCACTCAAAGCACATAAGATGAAACAGAAGTAAAAATTTTAAATATGTCGTAATCTTACGTGAATAACATTATGCTGAACAGAATAACTGTTTCTTGCGAAACAGCGTTGGTGCATGATACTATTGAACCTCGTTTAAACACGATAACGGAACCATTTTTGCGACTCGATAAATGTTACAACAAGCGAATTGTATACTTCCGTGACTAGTCATTTATTGTACGAATTAAATAGTGAGAAAGGTCTCTTTTCCGTCGTTGATGTGCCTTTACATATTTTAATGAGCATACTGCATTGTGCTTTAATATTGGAATGAATTAGAATGAAACGCGAATAAAATTGATCATAAACAAACTGATATGTGACGCAAAATAAGGATTTATACATCTTTCTGGGGTAACGCGCATTTAAAATGAGAAAAATAATAACGTAAACATGGTTAAAATACTTGATGTTAATAATATGTTTATGGTAATAAAAAATTATATAATTTGTTGTCAACAGTATTCTTACTTTATAACATAAAGTGCATTATGCGTAACATATCATTGCATAGAAATGAAATAATCCGTAAGCACTGTGTTTCTTGTTTAGCGAAACTTTTTATTTGTCGATAAACACACTGTTTGTTCGAGGAAAACGGACGTTTAAGAAAATCTTATCATTACTGCATCTAGAATTACATTTACAGACGGTGGCACGATTATTACATTTATTATATTATGCACGGATATTACATTATTCACTCACAATCATATTGCATTGTTATGAAGTTAAAACCAGAAAGTCAACATATCTACAATAAAATTTACAATGTAACAATAAATTAACATGGGTTTGTCTTATCTGATTGTAATCTGCCTAAATTAATAACAAATAATATTTTTCATAATTCTAATAATATTGATATCGACAAAAGTTGAACGATCTATTTGATACCACTGCACCTAGATGTCGTCAGAGTAAACTATCGTTCAATGTACTTACGGGAATCACTACTAGATGGATCTACAAGTATGCTAAACGGGAGCGCCATCCCACCGACTATTCTCTCAAGTAATGTGCTGTAATTAAAATTATTTTTTATCTCATGGTTTTTACAGTAACGACGAGCGATTTTCTCTGTCATGGTGGCTGAAATTCTTAAGGGTTAGCTTCTTATTATATACATCCCGGATTATTTTTTTTCGCCGAATCCGCGCAAACATTTATGAGAAGGCACACTTTTTAATTCCGTTTTAATAATCTATCAATTTCCAATATTTATAAATTCTATTACATAAATAAGAATATGATTCAAAATCTATTTTGCACGAAAATAAATTGGTTAAAATAATGTTGTCAATGTTTGCAGTCAAACACGTATTGTTTCTCGCTTTCTTTGAATAAAGAAATTGAACATTATCCGTTATTGATAATTACCATCGTGCGAATCGACAATGTCACTGCTTTTGTGTCACACTTTCCAATGAGCAGAGTAATTTAGTTTGAAGCCTTCGTGTTACCGTGACAGAACTTTTGAAAACCGAGACTGTGCATTGCGTTCCATGCACCCGCGCTCAAACGAGACACCGACAACTTGGTCTTACTCCAGAAAAGTAATTAGAGACTCGCATCCTCTCCCTAAGGAAACAAAACGAATCCCGGCTTCTTGGAGCAATCAAACGCTCTCGCCGACGACATATCAAGCTAAAGGAGAGAGAAAATGCGATTCGATTGACAAAAGCGAAAATAAACGGAATGAACATTAAAAAGGGAAGAGTAAAAGAGTGAGAAAGAAGGGAAAGAAAGAAAGAAGGATGGTGAACATGTTGTACTGTCACGAGAGAGCGTCGCAACTCGCAAGTCTCCGCTGTTCACGCTCGCCGGGTAGCGTGCGTGCGTGGAAGCGTGCGTGCGTGCGTTCGTTGCCTACCCACCTACCTACCTACCTACCTACCTACCTACCTACCTACCTACCTACCTGCCTGCTTGCCTGCCTGCCTGCCTGCCTTCCTGCCTGCCTGCCTGCCTGCTTGCCTGCCTGCCTGCCTGCCTGCCTGCTCGCTCGTTTGCCTGCTTGCTTGCTTACTTGCCTGCCAACCGGCTTGCTTGGGCGTCTGCTGCCTGCCTGCTTGCTCGAGTGCGCGTCTGTCTGCTCACCCGCCTGCCCGCTTGCCAGCCAGCGTACGTAGGCACGTATGTAGGTGCGTGCGTGCGTACGTGCGTGCATGCGTGATCCACGGTTATCTGCCTTTCGCGTATTTTTTTTCCTCTTTTTTCCCCGCTTCTTTTTCGTCTCTCCGCGTGTCGAGCGTCGCTAATTCACACGTGAATCGCTCCTTGTCCATTTTCTACAGCTTTCCTCGAAGCTTTCCCTCCTCTCTCTGATGCGAACAACTCTTCCGTAATTTCCATGGGACAGGGAGCAGCGACTAGCCCGTCTCGGTTTTCCCCTGAGCACTTTCCCTTGATTGGCGTTCATCGGCGGGAGTAGATTTGCGCAGCTAAAGTAGTCGCGGGGGTAAGTGAACGGTCGTGTACCTGAAAGAAGAGAAGGTAGAATTGGCGAAATGCGTTTCCGCGTACGCGCTGATCTTTTGCGCGGAACGTGTCAAGAGACATGCCGATATCGGCGAGGCCAGGAGATGTTGGGAGAGTAGTATGTCGAACCACGGGCCGGTTGCTTTGCACGTAGTAATTTACGGAAACCGCACGTAACCCGCCTTCTCCGGCAAGGGAGAGAAGGCGGAGAGCGGCCGACACGAGTGTTTCCACGGAGTGTTACGTAACGGATCGGCGCTAGATCGACGGCCAGAGTAACTGTATTTTCGAAGAAGAGGCCTCCGCCGTGCCAAGGCAAAATCACGAGGCAGAACCTAGCCTCTGAGAGAACGGTGAAGTCGGGGACAAGGGGGTAGAGATGGAGGATGAAGAGGTGAAGAAGGCGGAGGAGGATGAGATAGCCAGGAGCCAGGATTGCTATTGCCATTTTTTCCGACGTTTCCGCGGGGTATGAGTTGAACCACTATAGATGTGAAATCTACGGAAATGGACAGATCTTGAATAACTCAGTTGTCTTACATTTTATGAAGAAATCGCATTTTTTTCTAAAGGTGTCTAAATTGAAAGTATTATAGTGTTAACCAAAATGTCATAGATCGTCATTGATCCTTACATACCTACCAGGGGAAATACTCTTAATCGAAAGCTACTAATGAAGTCCGTCAGTTTACACCTGACGATTTGTTCCTGCATTTTTATTCGACATGTAGAATCTCACGTTATTTTCTTCTACTGTTGTATGTCAGTTACAGTAATTGTAAGCTTGATTGAAACCTATAGTCGTTGAAATGCAACTGTGAGTAATAATTCAATAAAATATTGATCATGGTCATAGAAAGTGTAAAAATTACATCTGCATACCGTTATACATCAGTAAGAGCTATTACAAATTTTGCATCCGTTTTATTTCCTCAAGAGGACGAACGATGTTTCACTGTTTTTCCTTTGTAATAGTTCCTTTACTTTAGCTCTATTTTCCCTTACGTAGCGATTGACGAGACTTCAACCTCGAGCGACGTACGCGTTCGACGTGGACACATCATCATTAACCTGAATCTAGTTTAGTTTTACTTCTTATACAATTCTTTTTATGAACATCACTACGTTTCTCTTCTCACATGCCCCTTGATCTCCGTAACATATGTCCACATGATTCCACATGATTCGCATACTGTACGAATCGTGTGGAGCGTTAGCTGGGATTCGCAATATCCAGCGTTGTAAATTTCCAACTTAATTTTTCAATCAGTTTTCGTCTTGATAGACATTATCTCGACAGCTTGATATAACGGTAATGATCATCCTGGGCGGGATTCAACAATCCTCACGTCGTCTCCTCAATTTCAGTCTGTGCCGCTGCTCTCCTTCCGAACGCATTTTATAATCAATTCAAACGACTGATAATTACAGTACGAACAGTCGTAATGTCGAGCTTATTTGCGCCATCGGGTTCGCCGAAAACAGTCTTAAACATCGACCAGTAAGGGGTATGATGAAAGGCACGCGTATACGCTAGTGATAGGTTGGCGTGGTGGTAACCGGCAGCGGATACATTGTGCGGAGCGTCAATCGATCGGGCCTTAAATCTCGCAGTCCGCGCTGCTGCAGTTGAAAATTAATGGCTTTGACATTAAGTATCGGTCTACTGTCGATACTCGTCGGTGAAATTGCCAGACCGGAACGACGGGTGACGTTGGGAGGCGAGGGAGATGATGGAAAATGGTCAGCAAACGACCTATGCGCTCGCGTCGTATTTCCATGTTTCGACAGCTCGTTGTCGGCGAGCTAGAGAGCTGCAGGTAAGTTTCGTGCAATCGGCTGCGAGATGCTCTGTTCATTCGACCGACGTTACTTTACCGTCCTTATTAAATTGCATAGATAAGTTCGGTATCTTTGCATATAAACAGCTGCAATTACGTTTGAAATGAAACATTTACCCGGCCGCTTCGATATCTTAAAATAATACTATCACCTTACTGTGCAGACAAAGTAATTTTACATTTGTTTGTTTTTAACTTTAAGAAACAATACTTTGTATCATGGCGTTTCAAAAAGAGCACATGGAACAATGCATTCTCCTCGCATTCGAGTTGAAGAAAAATGTTCCTGAGACTGCGAAAATGATTTGTTCTACGCTGGGCGAAAATGCTGTGACACACAAGACGTGCAAAAAGTGGTGTCAAAGGTTTAGTAGTTGACATTTTGATCTTATTGATGTAGGACGCAATGGAACGCCAAAAAAAGCGGGGGACGAGGAATTAGAGCAACTGTTGCACAACGATTCTTATCAAACGTAGCGAGACATTACTGCTGAGCGTTACCAGCAACAAATAATTTATCTGAGCGGTGCAATTGAAGAGAAAAGGCCTTTTACCGGCAGTGGAATCAGGCCGGTAATTCTCCCACAGGACAACGCACGGCCACGTACGGGGAAAACGACATTGCGAGTCATTTCTTTTTTGAGCTGGAAGATTCTTTCCCGTGCGACATAATCCTCAGATATGGCCCCCTCAGATTACAATCTTCTTCGTTCGATGGAGCACTACTTAGTTGATTCGCAATTTAAATGTATCGAAGATGTTTAAAATAGCATTAACGAATAAATTGAATCAAAACCGCTATCTGTTTATAAAAACAAAATTCGCTAATTATCTGTAACGTGGCAAAAGTGTATAGAAAGTGCTGGCGATTATTTCAAATCGTACTGTGTACTCCTTCTGTATAAAAGTAAACATCGAATTGGACACGAAAGGAAGAACAACATAGTAATGGAAAATCTCGCTGCCGGAATTTATACAGTTTCCCTGAATAATGTCTACATACCAAGAGCGATTTTTTACTAATCCACCTTTATAATTTGTACAGACAGTTCCTGAAGAACGCAGAGAGGCCGAGAAACAGAGCGAGATGAGAAGAGGAAGAAGGGTGGGTGCTGATGTTGGGATGAGAGTGTGAGCATTGGGATAGCGCGCAACAACCGTACATAATCATGCAATGCGATTATCATGCCAATTGCGTAAATATTTGAGCCAATTTGTGGCGTGTAATGGACACGCTCTCCTCGACCCGTGCTATACCTACGAGACCGCCGCCCGATCATCAGTTATGTCTAACTTGTCGATTTTGCCATGTTTCTCCAGTCTTCTCTAGTCTTCTGCTTACGCGTATACTACTTTTTCAAATACGATCCATTGCTTGCACCTGTTTCAATTGTTGAATTTTGCATGCTATTGCTGCTTTCATCTTATTGTTAGATTATTGTCAGTGTAATTTATTAATCGAATTCATCCGAGTTAATCTGATTCTGTCTATAACAATAAGTGTTAGGGGCGCTTACGTTACGGAACGAAATAGTGACAGTACAGGCTCCGTTCTGTTGCTTTAGCAGATGTCATAACGGAAACACTGATATTCCCCTAAAGATTCAGTCAGTACAACAGCCGCTTAACTGTCATTGCTAAATTCTAATGTATAATAATTGCGTCTTCTATTCTGAAACCGAGATTTTTTTATAAAATACTCTATGACGCGTTACTAACGAACTTTAGTACTCTTCTTCTGATTTTGTACGTACTCTAACGCTTACTACCTGGATACTCGACCAATCTAATACTCGAAACTCGTTCATTTTTTGTGAATGGGCTGGACGAAGGACGACAATGAAAGTGGGGGAATTGGTGGACCGTTGATGAAACAGAGGAAAAATGAACCTGCGCCTTTTTTCTATGACAACGTGCATCAGTCGGCTCATAAGTCTTTGATGATCCTGCTTTCTCACTTGCCGGCAGCGAACGCGGACGTAGTTCCTGGTACGGTGCTTTAGGTCTCCAACTCCGGATGAGGGATGCGTAAATATGTCTACATTTTGTTTCCCTCACGCGCCCTATGCACCGCCTTCTCATCCCCGCAGGTAGAATGGACGGTTAGTCTACGACCACGGATCAATTAGGCGGGTGCACAAGTGTAGGTCCACGTGAACTTATAGAAACCCACCGCCGCTCGACTTTCTTGCCCTTTCATCGGTACAGTGCGCGCGGTCTACGAAAATGAGGACGGCCGCTGCTCGATGAGCTTCGCTACCTTGCACGCTTACATCACCTGGTCAATGCTGATTGTTTCTCTCTCTCTCTCTCTCTCTTCCACCCTCCCTCCCTCACTTCCTCTCCTCTCTGTCTGTCTCTACCGTGGACATTCACAGAAGAACCTTATTAAAATCTGAATGTCTCACAGTTATTGCAGGAATTATTATACTGATTCCACTTCCCCTTCGTGATAGGCACGTCGTTCGAGTGCTAATTTTATATGCCGTACCAATCTCATCTTGTCAGAGTTAATCTTATCTCGTCGTAAGATAGGTTTCTTGGTCAAACTAATTGCAATGGTTTCTAGTCATGATTATGTTAAACCTAAGTCCGTTTACGAAACCGACGAAGCAGCATTGAATGATTACCAAGGTTTAAATGCGAAGCCGAACCGACGGGAGATTCTTCCTTGTTGCCAGTGGAATAATATGCATACGGCGAGAGTTTCAGAAGCATACGAAGGGATGGCGCGAGAAGGAGAGTAGAAAAAGTAGCGAGAAGACGCGGGACCATGAGAAGAGAGCCATGTCATGCCGTGTAATGACGGCAAACCTGCGCGTCGCCCCGTCCGAGGAGAGGCAGAAATCTCGATGAGAGACAAAGAGGAAGAAAAAAACAATAACGATTCTTTATCTTTCGACAATTGGAGAATGAGGGAGCAAGAGGAAGACGGAGAACGTCAGGTAGTATCGAGAGAAGTTGGGTAGTCTCGCCGCTACTGCAGCCTGTTGGTGTGTCTGTCTTTCGAACGTACGTCGACCTTGTTTTTTTCTTACGCACCGATCCTTCCCTCTTTGATTCTACGTCCGCCATTAGAGTGACGGCCGAAAAGACGCTACCGTACCGATATTATCGAGCGGTGGCAATTAATTCACCCGTGAAAAACATGAGTGGCCGAACGTTTTTCTTCGTTCAAGGTGCTGGGCATTAGTCGCCGACAGGAAATGGTTTCAGAAATGCCATTTCCGACGGAGTGAAGTAGCCACCCAGAGAAGACGCCGTTATGACACGTTAGCAAAAATCTCAACATCAGATACCATTAAGGCTGAATTACTGTATTCCAGTCAGCTAGTACAATTTTGTGTCCAGTAAAGTAGTGAAGGTAAAATTGACAAAAGAACTTATTTATCATAACTAGATATCTTTTTAGTCTGTTTGGTAAATTATTCTTGTTTCTGAAACCTTGATTTGGTACAACCGCCCCCCCCCCCCCCCCCCGCCCCCATAGGTACAGCATTCAAACGATTCCGATGAAGCAAGTTAAAAATTATAATAATATCGCAATATAAGCCACTGCGTTGGAACAAGCAGGCGCAACGTGTAAGCAACGAAGTATCCGAGATTAAGATAACGGTGTGACCTTTACTCGTTATAGTCCTTAACCGTGTAAGAATGTTAAACAGGTGCATTGGCGTGCAAGGAAGGATCGCTTTACTGATTGACTTATCACGTAAGGGCCGATGCGGTAAACGGAAGCCAAACAAATCCGTTAATATGGATACCCGATTAGGTCGTATCGTAATTCTCGATCGTATCGCATTTAAGGTGTTAAATCGCACGTCGTACCGTGCCGTCGTCTCCACCTATCTTCAACGTACTTTATATTTTTCGGGTAAAGGGGAATCCTTCCTACGACTCCGCGTCCAGCCCAAATCGATAAAGGGTGGACGTTAACGAGGCCATCGAATTCATTTTCATTGCCGTGGCGAAAGAGCGTATCGGTCACTTCCCTCGTTGCCGACTCGTTTCTTGGTCGTGAGAAGTGGCACTAAGTCTCCGGCGGGTTTCCGCCCAAAAAGGAATAACGAGATACTTCTAGGTTCGAGCCACTATAGGTATCGCCGGCGCTTGTGCGGCCACTTCGGCGCCTGCTACCATAGGCCCACCGAGCGATAGGCAAATGGTGATAGGATGAAAAGGGGTAACGGAGTGCCGTGAGAACCCGAGACACTCGATAAACAACCCCCTGTGGCGGGTGCAGGAGACGGTGGGTCGGGCGTCAAATGAAATTAGCGCGACGTTTAGTCAAGTTAGCCAGGCCGTTTAGCCGATCCTTCGAGGTTATAAATTATTCTCGAATGACTTGCAATACACCGGACAAAGGCTGTGAGATGGAGAAGAAGGGCGTCGTTGAAGAACGATTGCTGAACGATCGGTTAGAAAGAAAGAGAGAAGAAGCGACAATAGTAAAGTAGGTACAGCCAATTTTAATATACTTGGTAAGAAGCATAAGTTTATCATTCGTTGACCTTTTATATGGATTGCAGAGTTATGGACTACGTGCCACACAGCTACATGTCTACTGTTTCATGCAATATTGCGTAGGTATGTGTGTATATATATATATATTGTTTTTTTATCTTAGAAGTACGCTTAGCATTGCTATCTCACAAAACCAGCGCAGTTCTGAGCGGCGCGCGTGGTTGACGGTTGTTTCCTCATAAATTCGCGTAGCAGTTAGCGTGTTATCCTTAAACTTTTTATTTTTGAGCATATAAATCAATAATATTAGTGCTAGTAAAGTGTTTTGTGAAACATCTGCTCTCATTCTTGTGATAATTCTTTAACACGTTCGCCGCCCGGTCAGTCAGCGCGTTAAATGTGACGGTGCAAAAATGTCCTGTAACTTTTTATCCGTTTAGTTGCGACCCATAAATTATTTGACAAAAAGTGCTTGTATTCATATGATCTACCACCCCCCAATTTTTCTCCCTCGAATTCTGGCTCACCCTGTATATATCTCGTATTTTGTCAAATCGTTCAATCGTCCTTGGCCAATAGTAATTGCAGCAGAAGTAGGGACTTTGTCTGCTAATAATGAGGGAAAGAAAATCGTCAGAAAAAAGGAAAGTTGGCACGTTAATTTAAAAGATCTTTCTTCCTATCACCAGTTTTCAAGTGAAAGAGTGACACACAAGCAAATGCATATAGTCCGAGAACACATTTACGGCAAATATGAAGTTTATTCTCCTAATTTATATTAGTTTACGGTTTTGCCTGACGCATTTTTGATACAGTACAGAATGAACTAATCATCTTATGAGTAAGGGGGTTTATATGTATATATATGTATATGTTTATACTTATGCGTGTGTACATACGGTACCATCCGTGACCATTTTCAGCTTTCATGAGCACTTTCTTTCTGTCGTTATTAACGGAAAGAGTATTTATCAGAAATTACCAATTGACCACTACCGTTAAAATGGTTTAAGAAAATTAGTCAACATGTAGCGGTAGTTCGAGGGATGTAGGTACTTATAGTGAATATGAAGACAAGGAAGAGTTGTCAACAACGGTATCGCTTCAAGGGTTACTGTTCCGCTTTCTAGTTAGAGGTTATTAGTTTGAAGCGTTACAATGATTCAAGGTCCATAACTATAGCTCTGGGAATGAGAAAAGAAGCCTGTCGAGCCGTGAGGAGGCGTGAAACGTTGGCGCCTGGCGCCCTGAAACAGGAAAAAGGGTTCGACATTTCGTAAAGTGCAAGGTGAGACCGTGAAAAGTGCCGGACCCTGCGACCCCCGCACAACTTCGGAATGAATGGAGCCGGTTCAACGGAGAAATTTCTTATTAGTTTCATAAATTCGAGACTACCGTGCCGACAACCTGAGCACGTTACGGTCCGCGATGGAACGAATAGCCACGAAAGAACGTGTAAGAGCCAACATCCGAAAACGCTCGACTGTCTACCATTATAATATTCAGCTGTATTAAGTTAATTTCTGTTGTAGCTTATATGCCGCCATTATGAATCAATTGCTTACATAATTTGCGTAATTTCTGTTATTCTGACATGATGAACGGAACCGTGTTCACTGTCGGTAGCGTAGATCGTTGTGCAATCTTACCAGATGATTTATCAGTCAAATTTTATTCTCAAAATACAAGTACAAAATGAACTTGGCAATAGTGCTGCAAAAGCTCCGCGCAATATAAACTAGGCGTTTGGGGAGAATATTGTTTTCGAACAAAAATTGAAGCACGTGGATCGAAAAATGTTGGTCTGGTGGTTTTTCCCTGCAAAATGAAACGGGTGGAAGACCCAAAATGTCAACAGTAATGATGTTCTGTAAGCATTGCTTGAAATGAATCCAAAACTTGGAAACTTGCGATTAGAATGAAAGTCGGCCATACAATAATTTTGCGACACGTTTCCGAAATTGGCAAGATGAAAAAAATGGATAAGTCGGTACCGCACGAACTAACTGCGCAAAATAAGGTGGATCAGTCAAATCGCATATGTCGTGCAAAACGATTCCAAAAGTAACTGAATTAAAATGTGAAATTTAGCAACCAACAGCTGCTTAGTCGTCAGACCTTTCGCCAATGGACTTTCACTTTTGTAAACATTTAGAACTGTTTTTATGGCCTAAGCACTATGAAAGTTAAGACATTCTGCAAAACTCTGTATCAGAGTTTATTGATTCCAAAGATCAGAATGTCTTTAAGACAAGCATTTATCCATTAAAATCTCTGTATTTCAATTAATATTTATTAATTAAATAAATATCTTTTGATAAAAGATATGCAGTCTAATATATTCTCGTGAAAATGCAACATTTCATACGCACCAACCTAATATAGGCGTAGTCTCTGAAAAGATCTGAGCCAGTTTGCGAACGTCAATGCAAATCGGAGACAAATCGTGGCTACTTGTCCTTTTCGATCTAAAAGCATCATGCTGTGACATTCATCCGTAACCTACCGCAGATTAGATTCTTCTCTTGACACCATCGTACGACACTTCATCACTCTCCAGCATCATGAACTCGAAGCTCCGGGTTTGCTGGCCTGCGATTTTCGCGCCGATACATCTTTGCCGAATGAGAAAGAGAGAGGGGTGGATTGAGAGGGGAGAAGACGATGGGGGAAGGGAGATCCACGAAATAAGACGAGATCGGGACGGGAGAAAGAGAATAAGAAGACACGGCTCGAAAGAAAAAGAATCCGGAGGTTGAGGGCGAAGTATCCACGTGGGTTCGAAACCTCGGAAGCAATTATAACCGGGTCTCTAAATATCCAGCCCCAAGCCACGGGGTCTTTGTCATGCGTACCTGTAGCCGGCTTGTTTCACAAACGAGGTTAGTTCGAACTACAAAGGTCAGCCGCTTGTGCGCGCAGCACAGAGACCGAACCTGTGAAGAGGCACCGTTTGACCCACACCGGTGTGGGCTAGTCCTCCTCCGGTCAGCTTGTCCGTTCAGGAAGACACCGTTTTTTGCATCAAATATTTACACATTTTTATTGGGTGCTAAACCCATTTGGGCCACACGTACCGGTTGCTATCCTATCTCCCGGATCGGTTACGCGCTCGTTAAGGGTTCACCTTGCAGTAGACATAACGGCTATCTGCCACGACCGCTACTAGCGAGTTGTTTACCATGCAATACTTTCGTTCACGGTACTTTACGACATGTTTTTCGACCTTCCATGGACCTACCTGAGTCTGTCTTTTTTCGACCCGACTGCCACGCGACAACCTACCATTCTGTCGGCCGACGCTTATTGTGATTTCGAGGGCACAGTCGACGGTAGTGATAAGTCCTGAAAGAGAAAGTCTCAGCATTACAAGAATTCACTTTGCCAAAATTTACAAAGTTCTGTATTCGTGAATAATATTCAATAATTATGTTTAACAAATGAGATTGTAGGTTTTTCATTGATGTTTTATCGCTATAAGTGTCCATATATTTGTTTAGCCGTTTATTTTATTTTACTACTCTATTGAGTGTCACTGCACTCTTTTCGTGGCTACATAACAGAATAACGATATCTAAGTTCCGGCAAAACAAAGTGGGATAAAGGGCAGCACAAAGAACGAAAAAAGGAAGGCTAGACGAAGCCCAAAAGAAGAGAAAAGAGAAGAGGAATGGGCGAGAGAAGGCAAAAGACCTAGGGCATACTCTCCTCCTCTCCTCAAGTTCAGCCGGTGCCGAAGATCCGAGATGTGTAAGTTGATGTTTCCGTGCCAGTATCTATGGTCGCCCGAAGGTTCGCGTGATCTTCGATGTATTCTAACCCAACTAGTCAATCCCTCGGAGGGGCCGCTTTTCGTAGAGATCCAGGACGCCCGAGGATGCACGAGAGCCGCATCCTGAAATCCGAGACACGCGAGCCTTGCGGGAAATTCCTGACTGGATACCCGTGCTCTCTACTTCTCAGTAAAGCCAGTACGTATTTCGCTCGCGGGCACGGACAACCTCCTCTCGTGCCTCTTTCTCCCGTCCTACCCGACCCCTCCTCATCATCGTTCCAATCTAAGGAGGCCCTCTTCCGAGGATCTTTGCGCCGTTTTGGCTTTACGTGTCCTTGGCTACGACTGGCTGTCAACTGGGATAGAACGCCCCCCTTGCTCGTCGCTAACGCACTATAAAATCTGAAATTTTTTACCCGACGGCTTGCCGGTCTTTACCGAATGTCGGTGATCAATCATCGTACAGCTCGTAAGCTTTAACGGCAAATCCGACGATTACAAGATATGCGTTAGCGCATCAGCGCGCGGGTGCGTAAGCGAGCCTTCTAGGTACCGACGAAATGAAGTCGTGCAATTAAGACGCCGACACCGGGGGCTCAATTAAGATCGCCCAGATCGGCTAATTAAATAACGTATGAGATTAATTGAGCAATTATATTCGCATTTAATGTAACTAAGCGCCATTTTCCACAGGCTTGCCTACCTAAAGACTTCAACTCTGGTTACTTTCATTTTCCGCATACGCTAATCCATCGACCATCTTCGGCTACCCGTCTCTTTCATTCCTTTCATACCTTGATTGACGCGGGCTTTGCGAATAGTGGAGTTTTATGGATGTAACTTACGGCGTGTGCGGCAAACGCGTTACCCTCGGATTTATAATGGATTTGGACCACTCTTGAATCACACGTTCAGGTATTCACTTTGTGTCGTGCCATTCCAGTACTAAACTTATCACATTTGTTCAGCTGAATTGTTACTTTTTTCTTATCTACGTACACGTTGTGCACAACGGGTGGTACGAGGAACATAGAAACACATAGAATGTATCATTTATTTAGTAGTGCGATTTATAGGATTTCTAGGTCATTAAAATATATTTTCCAGTTTATACAAGAGTATCCATCTTATAACACTCATTTTACAGGAGCTATATATGAATGATGTAGCCTAATTATATTTAGTTTAGTATTATAGGTAAAGTGGAACGGACGGAGGTTAAGTGAAATAGGACGTGGAAAGTATAACTCTTAATATAAGAGTACCTAGGAACCTGCGTATGCTGTGTAATTTTGATTAGTAACTATGTGAACGATACCTATAAGGAAGTAAATTGGCAGAGAAAGCATCTTTTCTGTTGATACGCATTAGGGGTGACAGTAAAGCACCAGGTAATGTTCAATCATATATCAAAATTCGTTCGGCAGGTGCACCTAAAGAGCGTCGTGTTACATTTCATAATCTAACAGTATATTTTATACAAACTCTGTACGAGCCATACGTGAAGGTGCAGGTAGGGTAAAACCGACCCAGAAATTGTAAAGTTTATTTTAAACTGTTGTATTTTCTATCTATTCCACTAAAACCTAATAATTTTATTGTTTTTATTTAGCGCATGGTTTATTCTTTAAGTTACATTAATTTGGATTAAAAATATCTCTTGAAACTTATGATTTTCGTAATAAATTAAAAACAGTGCTGCTAGGACGGACTTGCCCCGGAACTGGGCAAAACCGTGCAACCTGTTTAAAATTGATTGAATCTTATATCCTTATGGGGCAAAACCGGATTTTTTTATTAGTAATACAAACTTTGTTGAACGAGTTAAACGGGGGAATCACAGAATATTGGCGACCACCTATGTTGAATACTATCCAAACCATTGAATTCTAACCACAGGAAGATTTCTACCTTACAGTTGGTACAATGCAACGTATATTCGAATAAATAAGAGCCTAGTGCGGATTTACCCCGTGTACGGATTTACCCCACTGCACCTTAAAGAAAATGTGACTTCAGTGAAGCATAGGTAACTTAAAATATATATTTTCTTCAACGTATAGTATTTAATTACGAGCACGGCTTCATTGAAGTCTACTTTCTTTGAAACATTGTAAAATAGGCATCAGTAATTTTCACGAAAGAATCGTTTTAAAGAATAAGTACATAGACAGTAGAGCTGACGAATGAGAACATACGGGGCATTCTCGCCGATGCTGCCTGGTCCGAAACAGTGATCCGCAGAAAGGCTGGTATCATCCGCTTGATGCGTGGTACCGCATCATATAGGTTCCTACTAGCTACTAGTGTAGGCAGTGGCGCCAAGGTAAAGGGTTGGGGACGACGCATGTTCTCTCCTCCGGCCTTTTCACCCTAGATCGCCGCCGTCGCCTCGAAAGAGTCGAATCGCGGTCGGGGTTTGTGAAGGAGGCAAAGAGGCAAAAGGAGAAGAACTTCCAGCGTAGAGAGAGGCACTGGCGCCGCGCGCGGCAGCCTCAAAGAGATCCTCCGCACGCCCATCTGTCTCCGCCCCGCCCCTATTCCCGCGTACCATATACATCATGTACAAGCACGACGTGTAACCAACCGACTGACCACTGGGTCTCGATTCGACACCATGTCAGGCCACGTCACCACACATCGGCACACCACCAACTCAATGTCCCACCGGAGGACTGCGAGTCCAATCACGCAGTATCCTGGTCGTACTCCTATCTGTAAATTGGCTCCGAGAAGTTGACCTTGACTTGAGACGTCGTTATGGGGATCTCATGGGAAGTGTCTAGTTCAAAATGTGTCAAGTCAGGCATATGCAATCTAATATTGATTGATTTAATGCCGATTGGACGGAAAATTTGGAATTTAGATTATGACTGTTTACATCGGTTTAGTAGACGCAATGGACACGATTGTTTGTACAATAGTTACAATCGCGTAGGATTCAATTTTTAAACGAAATTTTGGTCAATTAAGAAAGCGATTGCTACACTCCTATGCTGTGCATTTTTTAGTTTAATGTGGCAGACGCGTGCTTCATACGTATATAAATATTTTGCGAGCATGTAGTGGAAAGAGACGTGTCCTTAGTAAAGAAATTGCAATGAAAGGATTAAATCTTCTTTTACACCCACTACGGTATCTGTCTCTAAGGTATAAATATTATACTTACCCATGTGTATCGCTTCATATTCGGCGGGCCGTGAAAACAATCTGTCGTCCCTAATGAGTTAAGAAGGCAAATACTGCGGGCGAAGATGAACTCAGTTGCTCAAAGAGCTAAGCTACCCTGTGTTTCTCTCTGTTCCTTGACTCCCACGTGGTGTAATTAATAGACTTTTAAGTGACCAATTACCGTGCCAGCACGATGAGGTGAGAAGCGTATCCCGTTGAGAAGGGGCGCCGAAAAAAGTGAGCCAAATTTGCAAGATCATGGTAGGACGGTCGATCGAAGTACGCCATCACGAGGAAACTCGTATGGAGCTCTTTCAGCTCATCCGATTGCCTGGCTTCTTACAGCTTACTTAATGTAGCGCAGCAACGGCGTTTAGTCTGTTGACTAATGAACCTGCAGGTTTCGAGCACCCGGCAGATTGCCTGGCTTTCGTTTAAACGCCCGTGGAAAGGGTCAACCAGCGAGAACTGAGGAAGATAGATGCCGAGTTGTACGTTGCACGACTATACCAGACTACACTGAGATTCCATGTGAATCAGTGATGACTCTTGTGTTAGTCTAATGTGAATTTCTGAGAAAACTTGTTGAAAGCGTCTAATATTGTTATGATCTTGTTGACACAACAAATAATCGGTTAAGTATACTACTATCGTAAAAGAAGCAATAAAGTATCATAAATATTGTATCTTTCTCAAAAATGTACTAAAACTAATTGTTTAATAATAAGGTAAGGAATACCGTTAAACATCTGCGGTAGCAATTTTGTTCTTTTATTCGAAATATATGTTGCTTTAAAAAATATTTGATTTGTATGTTGATTTGAAAAATAGTTGTCCTAGTGAAAACTGTTATACCTAGGTACTTGGCATTACAGAATTTTACGGTAAGAAGAAAGAGACGATGAGATATGTTGTGTTTTCGACACTTTTGAAAAACGGAAAGAAGATATTTTTGGAGCTTTTGATTAATTGGACAGTAACTAATGAGCTCTCACTAATTGTTTATGGTAATATCCGCCCGCAGAATCCAGCCAGAGCACACATAGCTGGGCCGTGACTTCCCCAAGATCACAGGACTCCCCACGCCGCTTCCTGGCTGCGACCTTCTACCCGACCTTCTCGATGCTTCCCGCTAATTATTTTGGCTACCCTCTCATTGGGTCTATCTCCGTCTTTTCCGACCATTTCTTTGTTCTAGGCGCGACATTTGACTGTTTAATATCTTTCATTGTATTTCGTTGCTGTAGTATTACATATATTAAGGAAATATTGTTAAACTATTTTTGTAGAGACTTTGTGAATAATGTACAAATTAATTTTAATATGGTCATCACGTTATTAGTTCTCCCATGTCGATAAAAAATTTGTTAGTAGATGGAATAAATATCGAAACAAATATTCTAGTAACACTAACGATCAATTTTCTTGTATGCCAGAAGTATTGTGTACTCGTTAATTTTTATGCAACGCACATAAATATTATTCAAATGTTGCGCCTCTGACGGTATTCTGTAATGACGGTGCAGGCTGTCTCAGGTCACATTTATAGCGATTCTCGAGTACTTAAAGCACTTTTATTATATCAGCCATAAACCGTGGACCAGGGGGACCAAAAGTAGAGCATAAGCATCGCTGACGCTGGATTCACTCACCTACTCATACAAACCGATTCTTTTTAGCTTTGGGCTAGAAATCGTGAGGACAATAAGCACCCCGGCAAACATGGACATCATATCGATTATAGTCTAGAATGAAAGTTTGATTTGATGTCATACAGATATAGGTACTCGAATCCAGGTAATGTCTCTTGACGACATTTATTGACATCAAATAAATAATGTCTGTAGCAAGAATTTTTATCCCAATGTTTCATCTTTAAACCCGAATGTTCTCAATTTTCCAGACGTACAGATAATACTTATTGAATAAGGATGACACCGTTGCATTAATAGCTGGGACGACTGTCTAGCAGGTTCACTGTCTCATACAAAGCAAGATCGATATATTCCGGTAGCCAGAAGAGAACTCTTGACGCCCACTTTTACCACCCTGGCTCCAATCTCGCGGAGAACCCTAGTGGGGGCAGCGAGTTTCCGTTAACCTCAGATCTGCAGAAATAGTACCGCCATTGCGAATGTATGCGACGAACACCTGGAGTTCACAGAGCATCGTGATGCCGTGTTGATAAAGGGAACCTAAAGTTCACACGAGAGGTCTCTGGGTGGAAGAGAGTCAGACGAACTCCGGCAGAGCCTTAGTTTCTCCAAGTTGTCGCAGCGGAGAGAGGGTGGTTTCATGGTTACTGGAGAACGGAAACACGATAAAGGAGGAATTGGCAAAGGCGAGTGTGTGAAACAAAGAGAGGCATAGTTCCAGGAATTGCGAACAAATGAACAGCAAAGAAACGAAAGAAGGAGAAGAGGAATATTTATATGAACGAAGAAATGGTATAGGATAGAAACAGATAAAGCGAGTAGTATAGGAGAGGGGGGAGGGAATGGTGAGGAAGGCTAGAGGTACAGAGAGGGGGGGGGTGAGAAGAGGCGGTAAAATGAAGGATGAACGAACGAAGCGACGGGTGGAAGAGGAACGAGTAGGGTTCAAAGAGAGGGGAAGGTGAAACGTGCGAGTTGGTGAGAACGTGAGAGAGGGAAAGAGAAAATAAGAATAAGCGAGAGCGAGGGGAGTTGCGAGAGAGAACGTCAGCTGGCCGCGTTCTCGCGTGACGACGCTCCGCCGTCGGTCGGTTTCCCCCGCGGCGGGAAGACCCGCCTCGTATCTCTGTCCTTCATTACTATTCTATGTGTCGTAGTAGGCAAGGGCCCGTCGCACAATACGTACAGGCAGGCGCAGCGCGCGGTGTATAGGGAACGGCTAGTGCGAAGAACGTGCGTGCGCGCGCACGCCTGGAACACGCTCGCGAGAGTGCATTTGCCCGCCCGACGAATCGGGCGCGTCGGAACGTCTATAGATAAACGCTCGTCACCGCGTTCTCTTTCCAGAAAAACCGGGACATTTACGTACAGCGCGAATCGCTAGAAGAAATCTCCCTCGCAGTCCCCGCGCTGTCTTTCGCTCTACACTAGCCACGCTAGCCCCCAGTGTTCGATGTCAACTCGTTGCCATGCATTTGCTTAGCCAGCCAAACGCTGTCACGCCATCGTCCTTCGACACCAAAGAACAGGAGGCAGCAGTAAAAACTGCAAGGGAACAAAAAGGCGATCGTATCACGCTTCAAGTCGGCTTTGGCAAATTTCGATACTGCAGGTCTGATTTGCAAAGTGTGATAGCAATAAAACGTGGAGAGTTAAAAGAACTGCCATTCGTGTCGCGGCGTTCTTTCTAAATTTTGCAGTGTAAGGATTTTTCTGCCTTTACTGCAATTGCGTTGATCAAGTAAAAAGCAAGGTAATCTTACTGTGACAGGCATGTGTAAAGGTAACTTATGTAATATGGCAACTATCTTGTACAATTTGAAAGTATGCAAAGTAAGCAAGGGTGTAACAATTTTGCAACAAACAGCGTGGAATAGTTGAGCTTGGTCACCATAAAAAGATTTTAACGTCAAATGTTTGAATGAAATGATTGTTTCCGGTCGTGAGAGATCAAGAAAACCTATTTTCTTACAATCACCTGTAGTCGACGAGAAGCAAAGAAGACAAGGCAGCGGGTATTGAGAAGTGTCACTCATCATCTTTTCAGTTATTCGTATTCTTGCCCCCTGCAATTATATGCGATCCCCTCTCTATGCTTTCGTCTATGAGGGAAAGTCACTTCACTTTTCAGGTGGTCGAAACAAAAGGAAGCCGCATAGCGCCGGTCACGTCAAAACTGGCGTTCACATGGTAGAAGATGGAGAGATGGAAGGATGAAACCACGAAGGGTGTGGCGAATCGTCCTACCGTGCGGTCCTTTCAATGAGAGACTCTGGACACCGCCGGATGTTGCTCCTACTCCCAGCGGTGTTTAATCCGTCGTAGGAGTTTCTTTAAAAAAATCGGCGCATATCATCGTTAATAGGAAAATTGAAATTTAAACAAATACAATGTTGATTGCGAAGCGTAATGCTCAACATTTATTCCTTCTAAAGCTTCGTCTAAAAGTCTTCGACATTAAGAAGTGCTTAACACTGGAATTAGTATTTCCAAAATAAACATTTCTACCAAAACCTTGGTATCAAAAGCAACGTAAGGATGTGAAAAATAAGAGGTCCGGAGTAAAACGCATTATTTCAGTTCATTTTTCGCGATCCACTCACAAGAGTTGCAAAGCAACAATTAATTTGTTACGAATAACAATGGCGGATGAATTCGATGCGCGCTTTCAATTCGTCTATCATCCCCCGCTGCCTTATGTAGCCTCCATTAATTTCGTCCGACTCTCGAGTATCTACATCCTTGCCTCTCCCGTTCCCCTCGCCTTTTTTTCCCTGTTGCTTGCTCTCTTCCTCCCTCCTTACACTCCTGCTTCTTCGCCCTCCCGCTCCCGCGGCCGCCCTCTGTCTCTGCCCTTTCTTTTTCGTTCTTCTCGCGGGGCTCTTGTGAAAGTCTCTTTGTTCGAATGCGGAGGTCCTTGTGTTCGTCCGGTAAGGCTCCGCTCCTCGACAGATCTGGACGAAGCTTTTGACTCAGGAGGGCCCAATCGAACGATTCACCGTGAGACTTACAATTCGGTCAACTCATCTCTCGAGGACCGTACTGTAGCTCAGTCGTTGAGACGTCCTCTCCCTTGACTCGCGAAGACTTCACTCCGCTCTTTCTTTGTTACAATGTCCCCATGAAAGCAAAGCATTGAGACCATTCCCGTTTCGTTAAAGATGGCAACTTGCGCAAATCGGATTAATACCTATTGTTGCATTTCATGGAATTGGAAGCTTTCCGCAGTTTCTATGGACTCGTGAACTTCGCCGTCGACAGTCAGCGATCGCATTCTGCGACTTATAATGTCCAACGTCACCATGAGCATTCTCATCACTAACCCATCAAGTTCCTACTTGCTACTTCAGTTAAGCTTCAGCCTGTTTAAAGAAACGCCACGTTCATGCATTTGGTCCGTATGGCAGCTGAGATTTAATCCCCCTCGCATCGGCGGCCTTATGCATGTTCTAGGAGTCTGCGCACACAAAGTGTCCAACGCAATAGTTATTGCGACACGCGTTGAATTTCAATGCGAACGTCGCCGATAGAGTCAACTCCTCGAACGATCTTTAAAGTGTTTCCAGCGTAGTGTATACAACAGAAGGGCGGGGACGTTTGGGATCGTAAGCCCTGTGCTAAATATAGGAAACGATTTCGGACAGCAGAGTGGACGGTAATGCCGTGTGGAGCACGGTCAAACACAATGTTTGCGGGCGACGCCCACCCATACTCGTCTCGGCTTTTACTGCCGGGCAGTAAAGTTTGAAAATTATGATCCGCGCTTGTCACTGCTCCGGGCACTGAGAAACTCTCGAGGCCCGTGCACCCACTCTAACCACCCACCCCACCACCGATCACGGTTTCAGCCACATTTACTTTATGCGAAGCGAATGTCTGTATTCACGACATCGTCGACCTTGTTGATAACGTCGATTAGCCACAAACAAGTTTCTGAAAAATGGGACCATGGGAACTCTCTGCGAGGAAGTCGCGTGAGGTGTTGCTTAGAGTCATCGAAAACGCGCAATGGGTAAGTACGAGTTGCACCGTCCTCATACTAAACAGAATGCGTTACATGTCGAAAAGTATGGGTGAAAATTAGAAAACGTTTCATACTGCGTGTTGCCTACTGAGTCCGCGGGCGGAATCTGCTGAGCGGAGAAAGTTTCTAGAGACTGAGCGGGACAACGTGGGGGGGGGGGGGGGGGTAGAAGTGTAGGGATACACAAATGCAAGGTCCTCGGGGGTATTAGAGTGCTGACAACATGTTAGTAATTTGGCAAGTATTTTTACATACTTTTCATTAGTCGAGTAAATACAGAAAGCAGACATACCTATAAAGCCGGCACTTTCCAAAACAACTTAGACTAGGACGCGATTGCGAATTACTTTAGTCTCTCGTTACTTTTAAGTCGCCTGTGGACTCTGGTTTTGTTTCGTCACAGCGTTAGGTAGGTACATCGCGGGTAATTTCGAAATCATTCCTCGGTTCCACATCTCTCAATTTGAGGGCATCCATTTCTTTGGCTTGCCAATTGTACGTATTATCTTGTTCTCTACCCGACGAGACGATAATTATTGTTTTGGCCGAGCAAGTTTCAATTAAGATTAAACCGTAATTTTGTCCGTTAGCATCGTTATCAGAGAAATGGAGCCCTTAAAGTGTGCGTGATTCGCGAAGAACGAGAGAAGCTATCGGCTTTAGGAAACTTTCCAGCGGTGGTATGGCAGAACCAACAACGGGTAACGTCGACACAAGTCCTCTCGCGTCGCCTAATTGAATGGCATTTTATTTAGCACAGTTCCCCGCACTCTGGATAGCCTCCATTTACCTCAATTACGTAATTCACCGTATACAACCGACCGCGCAGCTACCCACCATGGGCATTGCATGGTGCTGGCGACGCAAATGGTGGTGGTGGTGGTGGTGGTCGACTGATGACACGTGTTTGCGCTACCACCGCTGTGCAATTAGCCCCCCAATGTAATTTCCCGCCGTAAGAGCGTGCCATGCTCTTTTGGCCTAGTGCCGTACCCGTGGGCATACGGGTACCCTAACATTACTGAAGAGGGAAGTGATTTCGTCTGCGGGACACATAAAGAAATTCGATTCTTCCAGTTACCCTCATCTACGGAGCCAGTGTACTCTTGTATTTGTATAGCATTTGGCGCAACGTCGCCGATACTTTTGCACTTAAATGATCGGCAATGACGTGGGCAGGCTTGTAGCCAACCAGGTATCGACCGATTCAGATAATCAGTCAGTCAGTCAGTCACTCAGCCAGCTAGCTAGACACTCAGTCAGTCACTCACTTGGCCAACAGTTCCCAACGTATCTTCTTCGACAATTTCAGCCGGAATCTTTCTGCTATTAACGGTAATATCGTGCAATTAATGTCGCGCTCTTACGACGGAACTTATCGGGAAACGAATGTTTGCGTAATGGAGCTATTGAATGCGTAGATACGCATGCACCAGTGATACATGACGCAATGTTAGTGAATGTGGTATTATCTTGACAATCGGTATCATTGCGGCCGATAACCAAGCACGGGAACGTAATTGCGCTCAGTGACTGATTAGACGTAATTATCGTACGAGGAAGATGTCTTTGGTTTATCGTGCTACTGCGCTGATACAATGAATCGGCATGTCTCAATCATTTACAAAGAATCTTTGTTATTGTTTTCCTTCTTAAGTTTTTGTTTCTTATGTTCAGAAATTGGCCTAGAATACAAGTGATTATTTGCATAAAGTCAAGGAACCTTCATTATCCGTTTACAAGTTCAAGCCGATCATCGTACTTTAAGTGGCACTCATAAAAGACTTGTATAGTCTGCAAGTGCTTATAATGCAAACAGCTAACTTGAAATAATAAAATAAAGTCGTCGAGTCAGCAAGTCGTCTTTTTTCGCTTGACTATCGACTCTTTCCTTAATTGGCCATTTCCGCTATTGAGATTTCATTGCTTTCAGTTACGACCCTCATTCACGCCAGTTTCGTTCTCTTGAGCCGAAAGCGAACGAAGTCACCGGAGAGACCAGTAATAATTAAAAAATTCTCGACGAATCCAACAACACATAACGAAGACCCATTTCTTACATCCAACATTCCAGCTACGCGACTCCAATGCAGATTAATTCAAGTCTTGTTCTATTGGTGCCGTCGTAAAGCAGGAGCTTATTGTACGCTGCGCGACGGTCTCTAATGCATATGCTTGCACGTATCAGAAGCAATAGCAACATAAAATATTTTGTTTATATTAGTAATGTGAAGAGGAAATCAAAAAAGGCTGGCTAAGACAGAGCTCTCATAAAACTTAATTGCACAGAAAAGTATCGGTGCACCCGGTTAGCTTGAAGGAGCGGTAAATACGCGTACGATATTATCTGTCAGCGAGATCTGGTACTTTCCGCGCGTTCAACCGTATACCAGGGTACATTTTCAGATAGTATCAGCAGAAAGGCTTACTACATTACGAACGTCAATCCACAGCTAACGTTATATGCCCCGCCCACGCTACCGCGTCCTGTATTCGCATCCAAATTGATCCAAGTAAATTTCGATGCACTACACAAGACGTTGTCGGCCGGCATAGATCGTTATAGGTAGATTCTCGGCAAAACGTATGTCACTGACCCTTCTGCTTTTAATCTGATCACGATATAACGCACGGGATGGTAAAATGTCAACTCTTGTCCACTTCTGTTTTTTCTCGTATGCATCCTTTTCTCTTTTTACAGTTATTTACTGCGGCCGCCATCACTTTCGGAAAAAGTGATTTTGCCGGAGAGAAATGCGACATTGTTTTAATAATTACGAAGAACCTTTGTCTCGTCTATCGATTTTATGTACGCATCCAAACGGATGAAAATAAGCAACGCTGGCAGTAGCTCAAATTTGGAAGTAGAGGATGGCGAGAGATTCAAACAGGAATTTTAGCTGAAGTGAGTAGCGACTAAATGACGCGTTCGACGTCTATCACCTGTTAGGTCGCGCTCATGGTCAAGCGCGGAAACGCTTAGTTTGTGAGGGGATGAAAAGTCTCGTGGTACGAGCCCGGCGTCAGGGTTTCTTGGCAATTAGCAGTGAAGATGCGTCTATGCTGAGAGGGGAAACGACGGTAGAAAGAGGGACAGGGGGAACGACGCGGGCAATGGAGAGAGGAGGAGGGAGAACGAGATAGAGAAACAGAGAGAGCGAGAGAGTGAGGAAGGGAGGGCGGAAAAAATCGTCGCTCCGTACACGAACAGCTCCACCTCCATCTGGCCAACAGTCCACTCCCTTCGCCGTGGTTTCATGGGCGGAGCTAAGGACGTCGTCTACTGCCAAAGACTCCTGTCGCGGGATTGACGTCTGCAAGCACGGCGATGCACGCGAAACGTTTCGCGCGTCGCTTTCACGCTGCTTCGCGCTCGTTTCACGTTCACGTGGCATCGGGGTTTCATTATCGGTTATACATAAACACCGCAAAAAACAATTCATCGCCAAATGAAGTATTACGTTTGTACTTGTACTCGATATCTTTTCACCGTCGATAGGTATATTATGGCTATTGTGTAACTTTGGAATTAGTTTACGTCAGCATATATCTTTTTGTATATTAATAGCAGGATATGTATAAGGTTCTTATGGAAGAACACGGAGACATCGTTACAAATTTGATATTTAGCATTGTGGACACTTGACGCCGTTAGTTAATACGTAGGTGTCTACATGTCAAAAGTATATATATTTAGAAAGTCATTAGCGATAGTATTTCTTGATTTAGTCTAATTTATTTTTGAATATTCTACTCTCTATTCGGAAGTAACAAATTATACATACTGAGTAATTTATAGGTATGTTTAAACGACACGTCTGTATTAGTTGTGAAATTCGTGTAACTGAACGATGAAATGTTTTCTCACCCGAAAATTTACAACGTTTTTTATCCGACTGAATCCTGTCGCTGTACAGCAACGTAGAACAGCAGTGTACAGCTTTGCAGTGTAATTCTCGCTGGACATTCAACCGTGCGATGATCCTCTCATGAAGCGCGAAGAGATAGCGAACCTCAATACAGAGTAGTTGACGAGCAGGCTAATTAAGCTGGACAAGGCGGGAGAAGCAGAGACGTAACGGCAGCAGAAGAAAGGGAGGCAAAAGGGGTCGAAGAAAGGAGACACCTAGATGAGAGTGTCGCGTTCTCGGGTGGGTGGCGCGCGTATGCGTGCAAAGCCGGTCTCGCCTTCTCACCAAGCTCTATACTCTCGGCGGTGTCTGTCAAGAGTGGCAGTGAGCTTTGTGCGGCGCGCGCGCGACGGCCGAGGAGAAGGGTACCTCGGCCAGGTAGAGAGAACACCTTCGCGTCCGGAGTTGCCCCGAGGGCGTACGGCTAGACATAGCTCTGGCCACGAGCTGGTACCACCCACGTGGACACCATAATGGCCTCCACAGCGCCAACCGTAATGTCGAACGCCGGATCAGTCTGGTGGGGTGCCGCGGAACGAGCGAATCCTGAGCTAGCTTGGGGCCCGCCATAGGCGTGGTCTTGAGTGGCGCCACCGTGGCAACTTTCAGAAACGGCGCACGGGGCTCCGGGGAGAGGCTCCGGCTTCATTATGTATCATTATACCGGTCCGCGCCGCGCGGTGTGCACTGCAGTTACTAGTCCAGGCGCGCGCGTGTGTATTTTTCTCTCTTGTCGTCTTCGTCACCGTCACCGTTGTTGTTGTCGTTGCCTTCTTCTTGTCCGTACGTAAACCCGTCGATGATCCCGCCGATCCTGGCCGTGTTCACGTTGACGCAGTGCCGCATTTTACCATCGCGTTTGTGGCACTGTAAATAGCGACAGCAATTCAGATCGGGCCGCAGTACAGTTTTTATCGATAATACCTGCATCGCGGGACGTGTAACCGTGAGTGTGCCTTACTGGTTGGATGAGCAGAATCGAGGACGATTCGCTCGAATCGAGTCGACGGTCAACTTTTCGGACAAGCATCACCGAGGCAGCTGGTTCTTAGTAGTGTGTTGCGGATCAATCATTCTCAACGAAAAATAGTTCGACCCAATGATCTGATATTACGTGGTAGAAGCGTTCGTGAACTGTGCTGCGTGGAACATCGCGTACGGATGACGTCTCGATGTTCCAGCGTTCGGCGTGCGGTAGTGCGCTCCGTCGCGAGTGAGACGAACCAGTATGTCGATGAGTTGCTTAACACCTCGCGGCAGGTTCTTGCCTGAAAGTCTCTTTACGGTAAGCTGACGTACGCTCAGCGGACAGTAGCAGCGGTGACAATTGACGGATATCGGCCCAACGGCGTGTCCATTTGTCAGTGGCTGTCCCCGAAAATCAAAGGATTGTGAGCGTGATCTCCGGCGTAATCTGTCGCGGAGACTACGCGTGTGCAGTGGACGTGTTCAGTGATTCGACGGATTCTCGAACCTTGTGCAGGCATCAACGGTTTTGCAAAACGAAACAAGCCTCGCAGAGACATATCTGTCCACTTACCACCGGGCGTCTCTACTACCCCACCACAATCCCTCTCCCTCTCCCACTCACACACGGATATCCAAACACATCCACTGACGCACACACACATACATACAAATCCATGCACACCAATACAATTACCCGCGCGTGCACATACACTGACACATTAACGCATATAAGTATACACAAGCATACGGATAGACTTGGATACATACACGTACGCGTCACCCTGTACCTGATTTCGGTATCCAATGTGAAAAGAGAATTGACGATTAAAACATTGCATTCGATAGTCCTGCTGGCATAAAAATTGTGTCTGTGAAAAATGCGAATGATAAAGCAGTGTCGGTGAAAGATCGTCTGAAAGCGGAGCAGTGCGAGAAGGGAGTAAACTCCGTCGGACGTCCCGACAGCGTTCTGATACGCGTTGAAGAAGCGAGGATCAAGATTAAGGTTGAGAGCTGAGTGAAGGAGCCAAATGAGTGCGAAAGCGACGCGTGGCTACGATCGGGCTGATTCGACATAGCCGGAATAGGGATCGACGGAAGGAGGACAGACTGGAAAGGTTGATCGCGAATAAGTGTGAGGCGAGTACGAGCGGAGTTCGGCGCACGGTCTCGTGCGTGCCGTGAGAGGCTACAAGATTCGGGCCCCGTACGGTGTTCGCGCGGCGGCGACGACAACGTCGTCGGCGAATTTGTCAGCGAGGAACGTGGGCTGTGGCGGCGGCGTTGACGTCGCGTCTAAGGTGGAGCGTCCGGGCAGCACGACGACGCTCAATTTCACGGACCTGGGGAGCCCATTCGGGGCGGGCGACCCCTGTCCGTCGAGTACCCCGACACCGAACAGCATGTCTGGCGGTGGCGGTGGCGGCGGCGGCGGCGGTCCATCAGGAGGCGGCAGCGGCGGCGGTGGCGCAGGAACAGGCAGCGCCGGATCGGACATGGAGCAGCATCTTCATCACACCGGGTTGGGCTCGGTGACGCCGGGCCCACCAGGCGGCAACGGCGGTGACAGCACGACCTCCAGCACGCCGGTTTCCCAAAGCGGCAAGTCTGCCTTCATCGAGCTCCAGCACAATAACCTCTACAATCCAGCAAGCTTACGCGGTGGATACCCAAGTGGACACAACGTACCGGGAGCGCACCAATTCTCCCATCAAGTGGGATCGTTGGGACATCAGGCCTCCGGACCTGGCAGCGGGAATCAACAGCACGCCGAAGCAGGATTCCCAAGTCCCAGGTCCGCGCTCGCCGGATATCCGTTCGCGCCCATGCACCAACACAACGCCTACGGATATCACCTGGGATCGTACGCGCCTCAGTGTCCCTCGCCGCCCAAGGACGGTGAGTACCCCAACTGTATGTATTCGCAGACTTTTTTATTACCACTACTAGTACTTACTACTACTTTTATATCTTATGACAGATCTAGCCTATCGATTTTCTCGCCCCACACTGCCGATAATCTAGTTATTAGTGAATATTTTTCACAATTCTTCCGCTTGCCGACGCTTGGTGCTGCGTTGTCTAAATGCGTCGTTCTTCCTGTAGACACAAGTATTCGGTCACAGCGATTGAAAAATGTCTTAGTGGTGCGGGGATGTCGATTCGAAGGTTTTGCCGCATTTAACGTCAAGACGCACTTTGTCGGTAGTGAAATTTGTACTGTCATTGAATTCAGAGCCTGCCTAATTTCGGCGACGGAACGAGCCTTTCATTCTTTAATAACGGTACAAATATTCTGTCGGATTTTGACGTTGCCGCTTAGAGCAGCTTCAAGATACGACGAGCATCGCCGTGCCAATGTCTACGATTATTGATCGAGTTCCGTGAATTGGCGCGGTGAGTGAAGCATTACAAACGCAATCGCGAGTCCGGTTCGTTTGACAAAAAACATTCGTTTTTGTGCGGATGTTCTACCACGCAGGAAAACTTGCAAATCAGCGCTGCTAATTGTTACGCCGACGAGAGTTACCGCTGACGCGAATTAAACGTCTTCACCCGCGAGCGCCTTTCCATGGAACTATAACAGATTCTTCTTGGGCTCCGAGAGGAAGCTTCCATCCAATGCGCGATTACTGTCTCAATGAAGGATCTCCGTCAACTTTTCGTTTTGCAAATTTCCGCACAGGAATCAGTTTTTGCTATCAAACGAAAGCTATTGTCTCTTTCACCTTGGGTTAGATGTCAATTCGAAACTGTTTTTGTAAGGCGCGTATGCTCATTTACGAAGTAATATTTCGAATATTTCGAAGTAAACTTTCGAATTAAAATTTCGAATATTCCGAAGTAAAATTTCGAATTAAAATTTCGAAGGCGTGCGCAGCCGCACGAAAAAGCGGACCAGCTCGTGGGGGATGTGACGGCGCTGAGATTAGAGAAAAGGGAAAAAAACGAAAGGAAGAAAAAAAAAGAAGGAGAACGGAAGAAGGTATCTAGAGTAGCAGGTAGCGGTCGAACGTCGGTCGACGCCCTACCGATCGAGGCGGTACAATGGCACGAAACAGAAATATACGGCCAGGAAAGAGAGAATCCGCTCGGGGAACCGAAAAAGTCTCGCAAAGTGACTAACGAACGAAACAAAAAGCCCGCAGTCCGCACGAGAGTAGTTACTGGTTGCTAGCCGGCGCATTCTCCGACGCCTCCTTGGGATACATTCGCTCTCTTTTGGAAGTTATCCGCTGGATATGAATTTCATCGCCAGCCCACAAAATTTCCTTCCTCTATTCACTCGTCTTTTATTCATCTCCCTTTTTCTCCCCGGCTCACTTTACATTCGTTCTATCTTGCTATCCCGTCGCTCTCTTCTCCCCCTCTTCCCCTGGTTCCCCTGACCTATTATATCTTCTCTCTCGACAACCGCTAACGCAACGGCATAATCGTGACTTTTGTTCCGTGCACGAAATCGCGACGTTAGCTAATTACGTTTCTCATTATCAAACGCGCCCGTCTCCGGTTGTTGTGCATCTTCTTCTGACTGCTGATCGCGGCATTTTGCAGTCGACCATCTCTACCCCTTGCGCCGTATAAATCTTTTCCTCGCATAAAATCTCAATTATGTCGAAGCTTCTGAAAATAAATTCGGATTATCAACTTCACGCAACTTACTGATGGGAAGAATACCCAGGATGCGACGTTGATTCAATCGAACGTAATTCGTACACATTTCATTTATAATTTCAATGATATTCTGTCCACCTTTAGACGATCTCTTTTTTGCTTTCTATTTTTATCAGACCACCGGAGAGACGCAGAGTTAGTCATATTGCACTGTACTCCATCTTCTTTTTCTCATATTCCGTCATTCATAAATTACGGCAGTGTATTGCTCGACTTTGACGGCGGCAGCAAGATAATAAATGAATCGATTGCAGGTGCATTTATAAGAAGTGATTTGTAATAGTCGAAGAAAGAAGGCAAAATGAGAGAGGTATGGTGATAAAGCGAACAGTGTATTATAGTACTAATTAGTACATGTTGCATCATGCAAAATCTGTAAAGAAATAAAGAACGTTGTCAGAGCGATAGTTAGTACGTGCCTGCTATTAATCACGCAGTTATGTAAAGATTCGGATTACTAGCGTGGAGAAGTTTATTTCAACAAAGTGAATTTAATAGAAATATGTTCCGTGTGCGGGAGTGAAGAGCACGCGACGCAGATGGGTATTACGATTAATGATAACGAATGTACCCTCTAATCAACTTTATGCGAAATGTTAGAAGGGAGCAGTTCTGCGGCCTTACATTGCCAGTTTCAAAGACTGTGACAGAAATGCGTTTTAAATTATTGAAATTACGACACCCGGCTTGATAATATGATAGGCGACGTTATAAAAACATGAGATAACTTCACTGAACGTACGCAAAATTCAATATGAAGTTTAACGTTCCGTCGAATTATGTTCCCACCTTTTTTCTACAGCAGAAAACATCTTCAACTCTGTATTTCGAACAATTATAATAAAATGTGAAACAAATATCTGATCAAATACGATTGTCCGTAGCAGATTCAATGGGCAAATGAAAGCGTCTTACCATTTTGTGTCGTCTAGACAATTCTGCATAATACCTAACGTGTTTGCCTCTGTACAAAACAAAAACGTATGACATGTGTCAAGTAGGAAGAATATTTAATATAGGTAGTTCTTTACTGAGTAGTACTCGGCTACTCGTTGAATCGCAAATTTGCAGTATAAAACGGTGGGTTTAAAATGTAACAGATAGTATAGTACGCAACATATGATTGGTCAACTCAAGCGACAAGTATAAGTATAAGCTGACACTTACATTTACGGATGGCAACAACATAATATGTCATCATAGGTAAAGCATACGACTTTTAATGAGCTTTCGACATTGTCAAAAAGTAGTTTGAGTCCAAAAAGTAATGAATACTCACAATGGATACATGAAAGGAAAGTAAACTAATAACGAAAATAAAATAAGTCTGAAACTTTGAACTTATTTGTCAAGACAACCCAGTCATCGCACTAAGTGTTTACGGGAGGGCAAATAATTGAATGTTCTTTACGACAGTAAGAGCAAGATAAAGATCGTATAGAAGTGTAAAGCAATGAGGAACAGAGAGCCATTCCGATCCCATGTAACCCTTTTAACTACTGCGTCGGTCGACTTAGGCAAAGGTTCGCGCAGGGTCGGTCAGAGAAACACGCTATGCGAGCTAGTCCACGTTTCGCGGGTGGTTGGCGACAGTGCGGCTGCCCTTCCCAGCTGCGCCTCGTAAATTCGTAATGATAACGACGCCCTTCTCTTCCACCCAGGGATTCGAGACCGCAAAGCTCGCTCTCCTCCTCTAGCATCCGTTCCGCCTCTGTCCCCGCACTCTCCAACTTTTGGGTCCGACATTTCTGCATAATGGAGAACGCTTCAGAACCGTCCTCGGTACAGGGACAACTATCCATCCCCCGTAGTAGCCGGCCGAACGTGAGAGGCGAACATGAACGCCGCTATGGGCTTCGCTGCCATGTGTAACCTTGCATGCACGTCCTTGTCGAAATTGCTAGGAGGAAAACGGCTGAATCGCCGATGAGCCCAGGAAAAGGGTTTATGTTCATCGAGTTTCTCTGTCCCTCCTACGTTTTTCAATAGGACAGAAGACAAAAGTGTGAGGTACTTGAACTTGGCGTCTTCCTCCTCTCGCTGCCGCTTCGAAACCAGAACGGCAATCGGTACCGAGCAATTTTTCCTCCGCTTGCCGAAGGGATACTTCGTGCCAGGACGATGAGGGCTGTAACGTTCGATGCGGAAAGTTGCAAATAGTATACTGCTCGTAATAGGTGAGATTGCCTTGAGAAGCATGATCGTTTTTCCTGATATCGTGACCGCTTGCCGTGGTCGTTCGTTGTAGCCGGTCGCGTCCTCCATCCCGTCCTCCGTCGCTTCTTTCTTTGAAGGGGTTGTCGGATTCCCACGAGCGAGCTTTCAGGTGAGCTTTGAGGTGCTCTTATCGAAGAAAGGTAGCCGGCTACAGGCCGGCTAACAGGCTACCTGCTATTGCCCAACGTTGACGACTGTGGCCATCATGCGAAATCCTCTTCGGAAATGAGGAACGATTGACCATCGATAGAGTGCGCTGTGTTCGTAGAACTCGAATTTACATTAATCACATTACACGGTTGACGCTATCTGCCCTTAGACGATTTTCAAACGGCAGATCGTAGTAAAAGCTCGAAGGATGGTTGGACGGAAAATTCGATCATACTCCATTTCTTGAGCGAAGACCGTTTGGAAAGTGATTTGGAATATTGCGTTTTACCGCTATCATGCTCATCGACGAACGCGCGTCAAGTGTGAATTTTGCATTTTCACGCGCAAAGGGAACTCGTTTGCGTATCTGTTCGCTCGCAAAAGCACCATAAACTTCGAGAGTTCTTCCGGGGAAGAGGATGGGAATGCGGGCGATGACAGCAGTGAGAAACGCTAGATCGTTATTAGCTTCAATATTTCGTTTGTCACCGCCGCGCCGCCGTACATTTTACTTTATGCGCGGTCATTTATCTCTTCGCTCGGAGGATAAACTACAAGTGCCAGTGTAATTCATTATCTTTCGGCTATGTTTGTGCCAAACGAGCAGGTATACCCATGTGTCTCATTTCATACGTGATCACATAATATTTTTACGCAATATGAACTAGCGCCTGCAACGTTCGGGAAGAAAAGTATTTTCCAGGTGTAGGTTAGGTATATTCATATACTTAATATAAATGCGTATGAAAAAAGGGGTCGCGATATTATATTTGCAAAAGCGAATGGTGTTTATACCTTACACAATGCATTGAGATCTTTTTCACGAGTAATCCTATCAATCCCGTCGGCATTGCCAAGCCATGTCACAATTTTCCGGAACAGCATATTTCGACAATGAGCTTCTAGTAGTTTGTTAGAAATTCAGTAGAAATCTTTGTTTTGAGAACAAGGACGCCTACAAATAATCGGACAGCATGTTGTGAACCATCGAAATAACTTTATTCATTTCGATTGCGAAAACGTCAATCTTAAGTATTAAAAGCATTGCTATTAATTGTGCTGTGAACAATGAGAGTTTATAGTTAATGTATGTTATTCTGTTATTATGCACAAAGTTCGAGCTTTGTTTACGCCGTGTCGCAACAAGTGAGTTATGATTGTGCCATTTGGAGCATCAGGCCATATATCGTCCTGTACATTATAGCATATCGTTTTACCGTGTCTGAGCACATTCTCGTTACCTTCAAGTGACAACAGCGACGTTGAATGGAGCTATTTAATTAATTAAATAATACATAACCTATCATAATCATGATCGACTTAATTGTCGCGAATCACGCGATTGTTTGTACAGTCCCGTCGACAACATACGCAGTCCTATGTGTTGGTGCGCATCACTGTCATTCATTGAAGTCGAAGGGATATACGTAAAGGGTCTCCAGTGTGCACCCTTCAAGTCAAGCATTTCAGTTTTAATCAGTGAACAGTGCGCGGAACTGACCGTGGCTTTGCCAGTTCTACTTCAGCCAGGAAAAGAAGTGCGACGTACCGAAGTTTGTGATAAAATAGGGGTGAAACTGAAAGGGTTCCGTTGATAATCCCATTCGCCGCGGATAGATACACAGCCGATGCCGTTGTTGATCTCGGACAAATATAAAATTTAGATTAGAATTCGCGGTAATTATACGCTTTCGGAGCCAAAGCTACTCTAAGGGCTAGCGAAGTGCAAATCCGGTTTTCAGCGCAATTACCGCATGCCCACGGCATTAAATAGTTTTACACGAAAGTTCACCCCTCGCTAATGAAGTTGTCTCGGTTTATACGAGCAGCCGTGATGACGACTTGGGATCAAAAGAGTGTAAAGAAGGGGTCGTTACATATCGTGTACACAACCCATCAGGATTCGCCGACGGTCGTTGGCGCCTGACGTTGGGTAAACACAACGATTCTCTTAGTAGTTAGTCGGGCGTATCGGTGACCAATCTTATCGCAGCGACAAATGAACCGGCCATTAACGACACCATCGCATCTCCCTGCGCTCGATCACGCTCCGCTCTGGACGAGTCGCGTGGCGACATTTTTCTTTCACCGTCGGCCCCCATCGTCCGACGCGCTCAACTCTCGTCGTTAACCTCGTCGCTGGCAAATCTGGAACCAGAATCCAATTAGCGAAGGTCCTTCGCATCTTGAGCGCGTTGGTTCCGGGAAAGAGGCGAGTCCTACATTAGTCATTGACCTGCAGCCAGACCAGTTGCAAATTAATCCGGAACGGTCAAAAGACAATGCCTCGTCGTTCACCCGCCCTCTCATCTTTCTGACCTACCAACCTCCAGGGGCTTGATGGATTAGGCATTAAACGGTTGTTTTCACAAGGATTAGGCGTACCGAGATCGGTCTCCGACCTCGACAGGAGGTTCGGGCCCGGTCAGAGAACAGGACCGCACGGGTGCACCGGTTTGCTTATCCAGGAGTCGAGAATTTCTACGGAAGTCGTGTTTTTCCGCTTCAGATACATGCGTAGATATCGTTTCGCTCCATTTGAACGGATCCTGAGAATTTGTTCGTCCTCTCCCCGTTGCCTGTGCACGAAAATGAGAAAAAATAGGCTTAAACTGAGCGTAACGCGAAATTTACTCGTAGTATTGACTGTTACCGGCAGCAGCTGCGATCGAGTATATCCATCTTCCTGGATTTCCTCGCGATTCATGTCATATCTCTACCCGAGCCTCGCGTGTCTGTTCTATGTTGCTTCTTTGGTCTGCTTCCTGCGATCGGGTAGACTTTTTCGCGTCAATTCATTGGAATGACAGTCGACTTTTGTCAAAATTGTTCAGTTCATCGTGGCTTGTTTTTGAGATCGCTGAAACGGCTTGTAACCGTTTTTAATGTCTTTTGCCTTACTGCGCGGTTACCTTCTGGCTAGTGCTTGCGCCTGAGGTTCCTCCGTGTGTCCTACGGCTGCTCCTGCTCCTTCAAGGACGGTTTGCCTTTTAGGGAGGGAAGGTCGGTTTGTCTTCGGCATACGATGGGTGGATCTGGACGGTGGTTCTCTCTAATATAACTATACCACTATTCTTGTGGTAATTCCCGCGAACAATGCTCGGGCCAGCTTTTATTTCCTTATCCTCTCTTCCTTCTACAGCGGCGTGCCGATCCAGGCGCCTTTGAGGCTTCGGGATATCATCGAATTTACCGGACCTGCCGGTATGTGCCGGTAGGTTATAGGCTGTGTGCATTTTTTAATTCGATACCCCTTGATCGGCAAGAATTGAATTTTGACGCCTCTCCTTTCAATTGCAGCGGCGTTCTGCTTATCGGGAGAGTACTTTCACGCTCGCACTGTAGCTCCCATTGAACCTTATAAATGTCAGACCTGGCCCGGCGGATATAAAGCAGCGGCAAAAGCAGCAGCCGTAGTAAAACGAAGCGTGGTACTTGATAATTACATTAATTAATGAGTAAGCCAGCTTGATCATGCAAGTGGCTTCTACGAACATGACTGTAAACCGGGGCTGAATGCGGTGCGAACTTGCAGTGCAACATGTGTGTATTATGCCGAAGTAATACTTGCATCGAGTCAATCTGACTTTGCAGCTCACTTAGCATACGCTATTTCAGTGTTAATAACCAGAACTTTATCCCCGGCGCAGAACGAGCGAGGACAAAAATAAAATATAATACGTTTTTACTTGGTATTGCGTCCTTTTAACCGAGTTAATTATCCATGGTACGCATCGCCGTTCGGTGCTCAATGGTAACCTTCCTATAAATTTGATTTTGTCGGCAATAAGTTATACAACATTAACGACAGCGGCGGCGGCAATTGTGTTGACGTTAAACGGCGCGTTTCACAGATGATGATACACCCCTGTCGCAACTTTGCTGTGTAACGTAGACGAACCCAAGCCTCGCACTTGTCACACTCGGCTTTTCAAAACTCGCTGCCGCTCGTCATTGCCTCTTTTGAGGCGCAATCAGAGTCTCGTTGTGGTCGATCGATCTGATACTCGTTGATCCGCGGGTCACGCGCGCATGCTCGCCAACCAGGGGTGACACCGCTCACCGATAAATCATCCGAATCGTACGCACACAAGAGCTCTTCCCTTTGCGCCGCCTGTCCTCTCCGTCAGCTGTAAATTACGCGCTAATTAATGGTCGCACTAATCATCTCAGGCGAACGCCATAAACCAGCGCAATGACAACGTGACATGGTTAATTCAAATTTTCGCTTTACGACTTTCCCACCTGAGCAACGTAACACGATACGATATTCTTTGGGCTTTGATACGTTTTCCTAAACCTTGGCACGGCGTATCATATATAAATCTTAGTTTATGACTATTTTATAAGCTTACGTAGTGATTTTTATTAACTCGTATAATCATACATATATAGCGACGTCACAGATTATTCCATATACAGTCTTGTTCAATAGCTATTATAGTTTTTATTTGATTTTTAATGGTTAGTCTCTCGTCATGTTTAAATAAAGTAAGTAAGAGTTTTCTTACTTTTTCGTTCATTGAACAATTGTACATCAAATTTACTTTTGGTTAACAGCATGAGTTGTTTGATTTCTTAAACATCACAAACGTTAAAATTAGTTGCGGCTATCAAAAATCATATTTTGGTATTAATGTTATTAGATAATGTTGCTTATTTTAATTAAATATACTAGAATGTTTATTAGTGACAACGTGTTGGCAAATGTTTAGCTTTTCATTTTGCGATAGTTTATCTTTTTGGTTTTAGTTTACTCTTTAGTTCGTACGTGACCAGTGATGAGGATTCTGAAAGTTGATGTTAGGGTGGTGCATGTTTGCAGACCTCTCGCCGTTGGGCGACAAGGGTGGAAGTCTCGTTGACGAACTTGGCGGTGGCGGTGGAGGTTCTCTGAGGAATGGGAAGGGCAAGAAGATGAGAAAACCGAGAACAATCTACAGCAGTCTACAACTTCAACAGTTGAACAGGAGGTTCCAAAGGACACAGTATCTCGCTTTACCTGAAAGAGCAGAGCTTGCAGCTAGTCTCGGGCTTACGCAAACGCAGGTTAGTGATCTTTACTGTTTCATAACACAATGCTAACCCACGGATGTGATAACAGAGCGCGTCTATTTTGAATGATAAATAATTCGCTCACAGCGCGCTCGTAAAACTATTTATGAAAAAATGTCGTCATATACATTTTTTTCGGTACACCCAAATAAAAATCACTAGAAGATTTAACTATATTCATTTAATGCTTTATTTTAAAGCGCAAAGTCGTATTTGAAATTGTATAAAAAACATGACATTTTGATCTTCAGTTTAAATGATTTCAATTTAAGATATTGTTAATTGCGACGACTAGTTGACAAAAGACATAGTGTCTGAAAATCACGATAATCTAAAGTAGGGAACCCATGCCAACAATATCGAGTGTTACTTAAGAGGGAGAGAGCGAGCGTGCGTGCGTGCGTGTGTGTGTGTGTGTGTGTGGGTGGGTGAGAGAGAGAAGCAGAATGTAGAAGTTACTTACGTTCCATTGGCATTTGTACTGAATGTCTCTGAATCGGGAATTAGTTGAACGTACAGGTATTCGGTGCATTTTCGAATGCAGTTACAGAAACACTTCAAGAACAGCTTGCGTCCCATTACGTCAACATTTCTAACATATTCTGCAGAATGGTATATATAGAGTTGTCACACAAGAATGGTACACAATAGGTGTAATACACTGTAATTTTAATGATCAAAATAGACTTCATGAGAGCAAAAACGGTTTAAAATTTTGTCGCCGTTAAACTATGTAACTACTGGCTAGGTTTATGCTAATGCACTTAAATTTGTATGGCAAAACGTGGTTAATGACAAAAATGAAAAGACTCAACATAAGTTTCGTGTTGTTGTCTTTCAGTAGACAACCTACAATATAGAAAACTAATAAACTCGCGGAGAACGCTGTTCTACAAAAAATGCTTACTATTACAAATATTTTAAACTGCAACACATTTTAAATTGGGACCAAATAACTTAAGGAAGCTCGCGTGCCACAAATCTTTTTGTTTTAATAATATCTATACTTTCAGTGAATTACGCTGTATTTGAGTTCCGTTAAGTCAATGAAATTCACTTGTCTGGATAAATCTAACCGGTTTTGTAATTTTAATAATACCACGAACTCATGCGCTACCGATCCGCGACACGAAAAGAATGTTAACCTATATTTGTTCGTATTTTGTTTGTTCCTTTTAATTTGTCCGCGGAAAAGTGGCACGGTACCGTCTCGTAATTAAATACGCAGGTCGTAGATATTTAACAACTTTACTCTCTCCTATCAGCATCTAGTATGCAATATTCTGACTACGAACGTATTATAAAGGTGCATGTGGCTGCTAATAACGACCAGTGCGGCTCAGTTTTGAATTGTGATGAAAGAGTACCTCAAGTCACTTGCGGTCACTGAAGGCACTAGTTGATCCCTCCTATCCGAGTGAGATCCTATTGCGCACTCGGTCCACTGTAACAGTACACCCGATAGATGGCATCTGTCAGCATTATCGGCACAAATGACTTTACTAAATCACTGATTTGCCACGCCCTGGACAACGGGGATAGTGTTGCTGCAGTGTCCAGTATAGCGGGTGGGTCAGAGGGGGAGAGAGAGAGAGAGAGAGAGAGAGAGAGAGAGGTGTCAGACAGTAGTCGCTAACAAGGCAGCCATAAATTTTCTCTCATCGCCTGGCGAGTATCGCTTGAGATCACCCGCTTCGGCTTTCCACGAGGCACATTACGCTGTGTGCATCACGGTGGCTCGCTTTTCGCTAATTATTTCTCGACAGCTTCCAACTAAGGATTTATTAAACCTGGGCTGGTTACCGATCGAGCGAGTTAATTGGAAAGCGACCCCTTTCAAAAGACAAATTTCCGACGAATAGTTTCACGCTGCCAATTAACCGTTTTATCGGCAAGTCCACAGATCGCATCAAGTGCGGAAGCACGAATTTCTTTACGGAAGAGTAAAATGTTTTACGGCTACCCTTTATTAGGGGCTTTCGCTCCTGGAAGACAAGAATTTGACATTGTCCCACTGAAACCGTATTGGGAAGATTTTTTTGGCAGTATAATGAATGCCATCGTTCATAACGAGTATCGATGCTCACAAATATTTTTCTGATTGGATCACTCCATCACTAATGAGAATTTAAGGTGGTGAAGTTATTTACACCCTTTTCTCGTTCGTACCATCGAAAGGACATGCAACTAACGAAGATCAAGCACCCAGTTGTATGCACCCGAAATATGTAACTACGTATCATGTAATCACCAGATAATTGACTGTCGTAGCTCGTTGATGTCGTTGTAGGGAGTCTCGGACCGGATAATTTCATTAGTCTGAACACTGTGAATGTTAGTCCTCCCCCATTTGGAGATTCAAATGTGGCACAATCTGATAAGCAAACACGGTATCATAGGGAGTTGTTTGCAAAATAGTCGGTCATCTGACAAAAGATTTTGGACATTCAATTTTGCAAATCGGGCGTCTTTAATATAGAACGCAATTGCCAACAGCGTCTCAACAATGATATGTTGACAATAATTATCTCGGATTATGTGTTTCCGAAAACTCACACAACTATACAAAAAACTATATCTAAAAGTGCTCATGTACATTTAGGTATACCGCGTTTTATTGTCAAAGGAGGGACGTATTACCGAATAAGGTAGAATGAATTGAGCACAAAAAGACAGGAATTCTCGGGTGTTTGCGATCAAAGCCGAAGAAGTGTCGAGCCGCGGTTTTTCCTACGTTCGTCGATTCGCGAAGGTCGAGAGGGGTATAAGCGGTAGAATGGTCAGGACGGCGAGAGACGAGCGGGAGAGAGAAGCCGAGCATGAAGTTCCGTAAGGAGCGTCGTAGAAGTCGGCGGCCGCTCAGGAGCGGTGTAGAGCTCTTCAGGGGGCACCGTGCATAATCTGTAATCGCCCAATCAAGGCGTTCGACCAAGCGCCTCGGTCTGCACTCTTGGCCCTGCTACCGTCGTGCCGGCTTTCTTGTCATCGCCACCAACATGGCGCCTTCGCCCTCGGACTCTTCCATCTTCTCTTCCTCTCTCTTTATCTTCTCTTCGTTCGCGCGCGTTAGCTACTCGTACCTCTGACGTTCCTCTCACCAGCTACCCTCCCCTTCCGTCCACCCCCTCTGGCTCCACCCTCTTTGCGTTCCCTCTCCTGACGTCCTTTCTTTCCACCTTATGCGCACTCGTCAACGACGACGGACACCGCCGAGAACGACGAGGGCGAGGCAGGGAGAAGTAACGACGGTGAGAGCGTGCGTGAGAGCGAGTGAAACGGCCTCGGGCAGTGGAAAAGAGGGTGGAAGTGGGGGGAGGGAGGGGGGGGGGCAGACCGAGGTGAGGCCACGCATCTCTTTTTCTTCGGGCCTTCAATTTGAGGACGTGGTAGCGCGTTCGTGCCGCCGGTGTGCACGAAGTGGGAGAGGGAGCGAAAGCAAGAAAGACAGAGTTAGCGTACTTGTACACGCGAAATACATCGTGAGAGCGTGCGCATGTGTGCATGTACCGTTGTATATACGTGCACGCGTACACTGCTGGATGTGCACATAAGAGCGCGCGCACTTTGACAGACGCATGCAGGTACCAATACGCGCGTCTACGTTCCTGCCACGTACCTTGGGCGTGGTGCTTCCTTTTTCTTCCTCTTCGCCGGCTAACGTAGCCGATCTCTCCTCATTGGGCCCGAGAATGCCAACGCGTCGGAACGAGATTCGAAAGTCACAGGAGGGAAATGTACGCGAAGTGCATTCGAAATCTGTCTGGAATGGCCCCTCCATCCATGGAGGGATAGAGGATGTTCGGTCGAAGGCGCAACGGACCTTCGATTATTTGCCTTGCTGCAGCAAGACGAAAATTGTTCTCCGGAAATGTAGCATTTTACGCTTCCAATCAATTGGAATTAGGTTGAACGCCTCACCCACGGGGTACGTTACTGTTTTACGCGCAATCTTTCGCGTACTTTGTAACTTATCATTGACAAACGGCAAGTGTTTCGCAGTGGTTCACCTTTTCTTATTATACAATACTACATCATTACGCAACTTTACATTTTCAACAGATTGCATTACATATACATTTAAATATTCGTAAAAATTGTCGTATCTCTGCCTGTCTAAAGACACAATTCTTTTAACTTGAATGACGCCTACTTGCTATTAATCAACTTTAGAGGTATTAAAATCGTTTTTATAATCGTTAATGTTCTCGTGGTAGTAAATTTCGATAAACTACCAATGGAACTATGTACAGATAAACTTACGAGAAATTTTGTTTGACCGATACATTGATAGTCAAGGAAAAGGTAAAAAAACATGCCTCATTGTATCCATTTCTCTCGCATGTATGTGTATACACTGTAGTAAGCATAGGAGAAAGGCATTCGTATAGATTTACATTCTATCACGATTAGCACACGGACAGCGCCTATATATATATATATATATATCGTTATTCGCATGCGGTATCGCTCTCTATCCATCGATCAGTAACCTCTACAGTTGGACGTAAGACGGCTGTATCATTTAAAAGGTAATACGTGAAACCTCCAATCGATTGCGGTTGGGCCTCGTTTCCCTGACGAACGACACAGACATTTAGTCATCATATGCGTAGTATGGCAAAGCAAATAGAAGACTTAAGAATTGGCGTTGCCAAGCTGTACGATATTTTCAATATCTGCATAGGCAAAGTTTCGAACTGAAAAAGAATAATGATCCCAAGCGCATACACTGTACGCCATGACATGCGTTGCCTCCTGGCGAAACCGATTGTATTCAGGACATGGCGCTCAAGGTCCTAGAAGGTGCTCTTCCGTTGCGTATTGAGATCGCACGCAATATATCGGCTGTTTCGCAGAAAAACCACGCATACGGCATCATCGAAATTGCTGGTCGTGTTGCAGATGAATGCATAGATAACTATTATCCACGCATGAATGCGCTTACGTAGAGGCATATAAGCAGTACGTGCATACTATCGTGCATCGTTACCACGTCCAAAACATTCGCATGGGAAAAACAAATAAAAAATTAGGCGTAACAGGACAACGACTGCGTATCAACGGAAGTAAAAGAGGGGAAGAGGAGCATGAGAGGAATAGAAACAGAATGGGACGGGAAAAGAAGGAGAGAAAGCTGTATTTAAGTATGCTCTTGTACGAGCACGAAAGGCCTACCTGATGGAGGCGAGAAAATCGCGATCAATCTAATCGATCTTGCGAGAAGTGGGTTAGCCCAGATCATGCTCCGCTTGCATCTAGCTGATCCGACCAGTCTCTCGGCTTATCTCTTTTTCTCTTGTGCATGCTTTTTATCTCTTCCGCCCCTCTCCTCGCCACCTCCCTTTTTACCTGTCTATTTCCTCCACGTATCTATCAACTGTCTTACTCTCGGCGATACACAAAAATTGCGTTCGGACTTTTCCCTTTTCTTGGTTACCGCTAACCGTATCGGTGAATTGCCTCTTACGAAACACTTCGACGCCGACAACACCGATGATCGTCGACGTCGTTGGCAGACGTTGATCTACAGATAACCATACATGTGTCTCCGTCAAGTATCTCTACCTTTCCTTCGTTTTCCGCTCATTTATCTGTGCCCATTTATCTGCCTATCATTGACCGTACGCCGTCTTCTGTTGAACACACGTGTCGACACAGGCAGGCACGCATGCCTTGCCAAGACTTTTGAGCCACTATCGGGTCAGATTGGACCAGATAGCGAACCAATTTCTTGCCGAAACAATGAATTGGATAATTAATGATTCTGCAGTGTGCATTTAGCATACCGCGATCGCTCAGGAAAGGTATTGGCCACAAATCGAGCATGTGCACGCGCGACTTTCGCAAGCGCGCGTAATGTTGCACGGGAGAACATGGCTTGAGATTGATAAATAGCGAAAGCGTCCTATGACGGGGATTTGACAGGAAATAGCCTCACTGCGACACGGCAGTTAGTCGACCGGCACGCTAGTTGTTTTTCTCTGAAGGTGTAAAAAATCAATTGAACAATGGGTCTCAGTCGGCAAGTGTTGTCTCGTATAGTACATATGGAAGGTAGCGTTTTCTATCTGGAAAATTGGAGTAACACGGGCAAACCCAGAGAGACGAAATCAATAGTGCAGTAATAGACTGCATATCGTTTGATCTGTAACAATCATTGCACAATTTTACGGATGATCCAATGGACATTTGATGATAATAGGGTGTCTTTTCATGAAATATGCAGAACTGTAGCATAAAGCGTTAGTAGGTTCAGTACGACGCAACTATGTATGTGCGTATATCGCAATGTTAGGCGACTTAGGAGCTAAATAATAGCAAATAGTCCGCTAATGTTCCAGCGCGCTGTACGGTGCGTGGAAGAAGCAATTACCTAGAAAGGACTTTATCCCTTTATCTTTCTTAATCCACCGTCAAGCGACGCAACCCTTGCTACGGACCATTTTTTCAACCTACTAATCAGCATTGAATTGCCTTGTCGTACTATTATCTCATCAACGCGTTAGTCCGTTTGTGCGTGTCGAGATAGTTGTGTGATCAATGCCCGGGTAAGCCTAGTTCTTCTAAGTATGCGATTAGTTGTGTGTGTCGGTGTGAGAGCATCTGTGCCTGTCCAGGCCTACATATACCCTGTCTTACATGTATACTTTGCGTATGCGAACATATTCTATGTCCTCCTGTATGTTTGTCAGGGCATGGACTCTGCCGCCATTATCGACGTGTATAGTAAAACTAATAGAACTTCGACCGACATGTCGCTATCGGCTTGTATCTGCCGACCATCGTCCACAGCCTATAAATGGGAAAGTTTTCAGGCATAGCACGCGATCTGCTTGCCGCACGGCACGACTTATTATTATTATTATGCCAGCTTGTACATTTGTATAGCTCTCTATGAGCGTGAATGTGTGTGCGTTATCGGGTACTACGATACTCTCGAATAAATCTGGGCAAATTAACAATGGACAAACGCTAGCATTTCTTTGTAAACAACATGTTTTCACCTAAAATCGCACATATGTGTATTCCGCAAAGTTTCTTCTTATTTCAGTTGTCATGCTTCGTGTTGAGGAACGTGACGTGTTTGCCTACGGCAAAAAGAGACTACTTACTAGACTTTTCCCTTAGTTTTGACGAATCTGCGAATGTTTCATAGGCCGCTAGATTGATGTTTCCGTTGTTCAATAGCCTATGTCACTCCAATAATTATACACCTTTCCACATACTTTTATTAATTGTGGTAAGAGTGCAGATAATTATTGGCAACATATTGAGGAGTAAGAAAATTTCAGCAGGAAGATATTGCCTGTGGACAGAGGATTGGAAGAGAGACATGACCTGAACGGAAATTAAAGAAAGGTTTAGGACGGGCCGCGATGCGGGTCGGATTAAGATAGAGTAGGTAAACTATGAAGAAGAATAGGTCAAAGGGATATCCGTGTATTGTATTATACAATAACATAATGGTTGTGACGAGTTTTATGCGGTGCCAAATGTGTAACAGTTTTAGATATTACAATATTCTTAATGTATTGGCGGTTTGACAGATGACACGGTTTCGCGTCATTTAGGTTCCTTACTTGGATACGGTTGACGCGTCTTGGCGTTACCTACATCCTTAGATTAAAATGATAAAATCTGGCCAACTCAATGAAATTCCTTTCAGAAATTGTGATTAGTTAAAAAATTATGCCAGTTGTTTCCAGCGTAACGCGATTCAAAGGGAGATGCGGAATCACTCTGTAACCACGTCGAATGGACGTCCAGACGCCCTGTCGCCAACGTGTTAATATAACGCGGTGATCGGATAGCTTTCTGAGAAAGAAGTGTTATTAACGGAGGAACATTGATCATCATCCTTGTCTGATCGGCAAATAAGAATAGTCCAAGCATTCCATTTAACATAATGTGCTATGAATCTTTACTTGGCTGTTTAATTTCATATATACACGCCAATTTGCAAGTCAGGGAATAACGTGCTACTTTCGTAATGCTGTACTGCTCAGTACATTATTTGCCCCCCCCCCTCCCCCCTCATGATCACATTAAAGTCAACTGTCCTTAGATTTACGGGATCGCTCCTATTTATTGTAACTATGTCGACAGTACCGCTGTTACTCTCATACACGACACACAGGAATAATTGATAACGGCGAGAAGTCCGCGAAGTGGACTTCCACTGCAAGAGTATCTTGCTATAGTTAATGGATGGTCGATGGCACCCGGTCCGTCTGTCTTCGGTCGGTCAGGAAGTACTGATTATTTCCCGCGATCGTCCAACGCCCTTCGTTCAGTGAACGCGTAATGAATGGCATTTTTTCAATTTTCACGCTCAATGCCCGTCAGCCGTCGGACGACGTCAGTCGTACTTCATACGTTCGCGCGTCGTTAGCAAGCCCAAATGCATCCTAGCCGTTCACCGCGATGGCACAGCTCTTCGAACTCAACCATTAACGTTCGTGATTGTAATTACTGGCTCAGATTCGAACTGCGCGAAGCGAGACGCATAACCAATTTGAATCTATCTGTCGTTATTGTCGCCGCAGGTGTAAATCAAGTTCCTCATACTTACCTACAGTGTGTCGCGTAAAGGGTAAGGAAGTTTAATATGTATTTATTGCATGTCCTGTTGTCCGAATTCCTCTGGTCTGATGACGTGCGTATGCTCAAATGTCTTTTATGATAATCTGACATTAATCCGGAGTATTTAACTATCTTGATTAATTACCCAGTACACCATCTAATTGTTTAATAGCTATTGGATAATACGCCTTCTCTTCATTACGTAAGCAGTGTGTAATACTTCTATTATCAATTTACAGGAGACAACTGTCTCCCTACTCCCTCCCCTACACTCAAGTACAACTTACTAATAGTTGCATTTTTATCCTTTTTGCCGTGTCAAACATTCTGTAGGCGTGACAATTTGTTAAATTTTAATCGTTGGAGTTGCTTCATCCTCATGGCGTTAGACGTGTTCCACGTCATCAGACCAGTGGAACACGTCTAACGTCATGAGGATGAAGGGTTGTGATTGGCCGAGGGAAACTTCACGACATCGACAAACTATGCAGCCTGACTGAGTAGATCTAAAGGCAATAGTGAGTGACGACATAGAAATCCGGGGGGGGGGGGGGGGGGTGGAGAACTGAAAGCAATTTTTCTTGATGGAGAAAGGAAAAGAGAGCAATCGAACTGCCGGAAGCCGACTTCTCATTGGCCAAAGGCGCGGCACACGCGTGCATGCCTCTTGGCCGTCTTTCCTCACACGTTTGGAGTCCTCTCTTCCAAAGGAGGTACGCAGGGAGACCGATAATTATTTTCACGCACCGAAGTGTGTACGTATGGGATATACCTACGCGTGTGTTTGACGCATCAACGTACGTATACGCAAGCTCGTTCATGTGAGGGAGATACATGGACTGAGGAGCCTTGCCGTTCTTCAAGGGACCTCCCACAGTGCCTCGAATACCAATAATTACGACCGACAGATGAATTCGATGTTTGTAGAAACTTTCAGTTGACGAGCCTGCGGTTGATAGTATATCCGCAGAAGCTTTTCTTTGGTACCACAAATCGGAAGAAAAAAGGGTCGCACGCAATCATTTTTACGACCGAGAGTTTACCCCGCTCCAGTCCATCACTTGGCCGCTTCAAACTGTGTTTCCGAATCGTTTATTTTTTTCTTTACTGCTTTACTTCCATCACATGCACATTGGAACATACGAGACACTGTTTCAATTCCATATTCCATATCAAAGTGTAATCGTAAACTGTATCCAATAAACTTGGTTTTGTGCACAACTGGTGTCACTGTAAAATAGCTCGGATCAACAGCGCATCTGTCACACAACGTCTAAAGTATACTTGACGGTGTTTATATTCTTACCATAATATGTAGCGTGCTTAATGTACGCAGATCTTGGCAGATTATATGTGCATATGTATTCATGTATATATAATACCTACATGTAGCGTTCGAAAATGTCACATATATATTTACTATAAACTGAGGTTGAAACGCCAAAAAGACAATGTCCGAGACTTTAGCGGCTCAGCTCCGCGAAAAGAGAACCACGGGTGAGTCGAGAAGAATTCGCGCAAAACAGGCCCGAGGGGTTTCGGCTGGTAGGAGCGTGCGCGTCCACCGCCCTCTTCCTTCCTCTCTGGATCCAAGGAATCCCTCGGCCACGAAGGGAACGAAGCCTTCTCCCGTTCCACGTCTCGCGAAGATCTTTTAGGAAGATCACCAACGGCATGTTGCATCGTGTTCAGCGTTCGCTCGCACCTGACCAACTTGCGGTAAGAGAGGTGCACACTGTTCAATTTGATGACCTACGATGAATCTCGAATGCCTCGACCACGTAGTGCATATTTGAACATTGGTGATCATCGGGAGTAGGCGACGATGCCAATGAAAGAGGAAGAGAACGCGGTAGGACGATAGACGGATAAAGGAGGACTGAAGTAAGAACAGAGGGAGAGAAAGAAGAAAGAAGAGTACCTTTTGCGCGGCGGTGGTAGGAATGGGTCAGTCGAGCCGAGTCAGGTTGGGGTACACACATACGCATACACATGCACGAGCGCGCCCGTACACAGACACACGCACGCGCACACACACGCACACACACACACACACATTATTTCAATGTTGGCAGTAATGCCTGTTATTAAGCGATGATAATGATTGGTATTATCGCGGGTTGGGAGCAGGACTAGTAGCAGCGGATATAAATCATCCTTACTTCCTTCTTGCTGGCAGTGCACGGGCTCTGTCGGAGCTCACCTCCATGCCAAGAAGCTGTAAATAACCACCGAGTTGCACCGTCGAGCTGTGCCCGGTACATGCTGCTAGGAGGGGTGAAAGGAAAGGAAAGCTTCCCTGGCCGCCCGCAGACGCTAAGCGTGTATATCTACGTACGTGTATACGTACTTTTTGCATTTGTATAAGTAGACGCTCCTGGCGAATTGTCGGCCATGTAGATAGGTCGTTGCGGTGTTCTCGATACCGTACTACCGTTTTACCCGGAATCAGACTTTCCTCATTTTCATCACTGATCGCTATCGTCGCGAAAGAGTTCTCTCGACAAAATTGAGTGCGTTACGCATCTCGTTAGCGCATCCGGGCATCATGCTGACAAATGAGCACTGACATTAGCGGCAGTTATAGTGACTATCCATCTTCACTTACTGTCCGTCAGACAACGACTTCAGCTTGAACGTAGTACTTTTATCAAATACGTCTAGATTTCCCTTTTTCCCGAGCTGGCCTTTTCATTCCTTTGGCCTTTAGTCGTTCTCATTTTCGTCTTTTGTCGCTCTCTCCCTCTTCCTTCCCTCTCGTACTTTTATTCGCTCTTTCTTTCGCGCATAAATCATCGTTCGACGCCGACGATCGAATTCGCGATAGCCGCTTCCCTCAATTCCTAGAACGAGTCCCGCTGATGGAGTCCCGCCAGAGAAGTTTCATGAAGAACGCGTCTGCGCCGGTCCTTCGATGCTTGTAGCGACGTTGTACGCTATTCAGGAGCGTGAGCGTGCGCGCGAGCCACCCTCGACCTCCGTTCTTGTCTAGGTTGTCTTAGATCGTCTCTCAAGGTGGAAGGGTGCCGCGTACGTAACTAACTGTAAGGCTAGGGGTAGTGAAGGGAGAAGTAGACGCGGTACCGCCCACGCGTATCTCGATCAAATAAATCCAACATTTCACCGGTAAATTCTAGCCCTCTCGTATCAGCCACGCATGGCCAGCGCGAGAACGAGAGAAAGAAAGAGAGATAGAGAGAGGAAAAGGAAGAGGTGGAGACGGTAGATGAGAACGAAAGAAGCGTTAGGTAAAAGGAAGGAGGAAAGAAGACTCGGACTTATGCCTGCAGGGCAGATCATCGGCCACTACACGTTTCTGGGACCGATTATTCTTTTTGTTAAGAGTCGTACGATATCCTTATTTAACTCCGCAAATTGAGCGATACTCACAAAATTAGGCAGACGGACTTCTCCGAGATTACTTACTGAGATTCTGCAAAATGATTACAGTAGGATACTAAGAAGAGTTCCCGACACTGATCAAGCACAAAATTTATTTATGGGGTACAGTGCGATCTTAATTAACCGTTTGGTAGACTAAATTGAACCAGCGCAAATCGAATTTGGTGTTTAATATTAGGATTCTATAATATTTTCCGCCGCAGTTATTTAAAATTGGAAAAAAGTTACAATGGTCAATATGGCACATTTTCAAACTTTCCAACGTGGTAAGAAAGTCAAATATTCATGTGAATAACAACTGTACGTATTCACGAAACAAGCAATTTCAGATAAAGTTAGATTGAGGATGAAATCGAAGGAGCGGGTACAAATAAGACAACGGTACTCCGTAAGATTTTGTCACGTAGCGAGAACATTGTAATTTAAAAATTCTTAACACCTCACCGGTTATCATGAGCGGCTTAGCGACTTTGTATGTGCAATGTCCAGGTATCGTCCATCTTCATTTCCGTCGTACATCAGTGCGGATTCTGCGAACTCGAACGATGAAGGACACTCCAGAGAGGACTCTCGCGCACTCCACGATCGGGTGGGCTGAGATGACGTCTCACTTCGTTCGGTGGTTTCACATTTTCACACACGAATTCTAAAGTATTAATCAGTCATAATTAGTTATCGCCACTTTTCAACAATCCGTCGGAAGTACATAACGGAAAGGGGGGAAAGAAGTACTTCAAACAAGAGGGTGTTGAGGGACGAATGAGGCGGAGAAGTCGAAGAACCAAAAGAGGAACAAGAAGAGAAAATAGAGGCAAGGTTTTGTGTCAGAATTGGTGGGAATATCGTGGGAAAGTTCTAACGGTGCCGTAATGATGAAATTATGCGTTTCGCGGGAAACAGTCGACGGAACGAAACGACGCTTTTTGCGATCTTCCCAACCTTCACGACCCTATACGATTTTCAATCCGAATATTCGACGAAACTCTCAATTTTTTAGAAGTGTAACCGATCGTCTACGGTGGTTAGATCCGCGGCTTCATTCACTCGAATACATACATAGCATTGAAAAATGGAATTAAAATTAAGTCTGAGAAAGACAGATTCATGCAGTTAAATTGATTCGAGCGACCACAGGTATAAAAGAAAAGTACGACACAACACACGAGCTAACTACCACGGTGCGAGGTAGCGGACACGGTTATGTAGTGTGGCAGTATAGGCTCGAAAAGGGGTTATCGAACTTAAGGGCCTAGAACGTAAAAACGCAGGAATTTGCAAAAATGAACAATTATAGGAATTCAGAGTAGTCGTCCCGTGTTGCCTTCCTTCAGTTCTTTCTCCCTTTTCGCTTGCTCCGCAGCCCAGCATCAACCTTCCTTCGTTACCTCTCGCTTACCCCGTTTGTAACCTCCACTTGCCGGGTGGAGGAAAGGAAGCAGGAGAAGGTGACGAGTGAGTTGAAGAAGGAGATGTGCAGGGTGGGGGGTTTGAAGAAGAGGGACAGGGAGCGCTTGCGCGGGTCGTTTGAAGTGGCAGCGTCCCTGCGCTTTCTCAGTTTCTTACCGTCTCCTTCCTCTTCCTTCCTCACTGCTTCGCCATCCGCGACAGCCACAGAGCTCTCGGTCAGCCCTTTCGGTATTCGTTTGTTTCATGGCGGCTTCCTTCGAGCCACCTCTCCCTCTTCTTTCTTTCACTCCTTCTCGCCGTTCCGCGCGCGTTTCGCCCGCCCTCTTCGTTCCTCGCTAACTCCGTGCTCGAGCTTCTCTTCGCATCTTCACGGTACCTGCCACTCTTTCCTTCTCTTGCCACGCTCTTCCCACCATTGCCGCTTCGGGGCCCTATGTACCGCATAGTTGCGGCATTGCTCCAGGCAGAGTCTTTCGTTTTACAACCTTGTCCAGCCTTCCTGGGAAGTTAGGGACCTCCGAAGATGTTCAAACTTTACGCCAATCCCATCTGTGCGAAACCATGTTGAAGTCTTCTCTTGGGCGAATTAGATCGAAAATTTGTCTGCTTCGTGTGTAAACCTCGTTTCGATCCTCACTAAAAAGGTATCAATGAACATTACTCCATCTTGCTCAGGCATACTTTTCAAAAAACGTTTGTGTGTGCTTATGCTGTTTGTTCTCATGTTCAACATTTGGACAATCTAGGTTACGACTTCAATAAGAAAGCCCGGAAAGAGCAATTATATACAATAGATTTATCTATTACGCATCACAAATGTTCTCTGCGGTTCTACTTCGAGCGATGTATGAATGTAAGAAAACTGCAATGTTTCGGTTTTCAACGATCACGTTTGATTGTCTGCATGCTGCAGCCGTTTTAGTATGCTGGTATCATTATCGATCTCCCGGAAGAAACGGCAAAAATTCAAAGAAAAGTACGCGGAACCATGTAAAAAAAACTACTATCTTCGAAAAGGAGGTGAGAGAGGGGTGGGGTGGAATGGGGAGGGGATGGGGCAGAATTCGAACATTCCCCAGGGAAGAATGAAGATAAAGTAGCTCGCGGCAGATGTACGGAGAAATACTGACGATAAGCGCCTTGTAGTCTGACAGTCGAAGAAAGAGGACACCAGAAGAGCGAGTGGGACGCCTCTTTCTCTTTCGTGACATTTCTCGCGTTCTCCGGGGAATTCGAGACGAAACAAGAACGCATCTAACGACGTTTAGTGACCGTCGAAGATTCGTTGACTATCTTCTTATTTAGATACAGAATCCGATCATTATTCCGCTCATAATTTTCACCCATTTTGTGAACGATGATGATCATTGGCATAATATTTTTGGCACATGGATAACTTGTTGATCCGACATTTGTGCCTTCTCCTCTCAAATCACCGCCCTTTTGTTCGTCTTCGTTCTACCGTTTCCCTATCCTCATCTTTCTCTCTGTAAGAGTAGAGAGGGGACGGGTCTCTATCTTCGTCGCCCTCAGCGAGATCGGATCAACGTGGACGTTGAGGTTTGGTTAGGTGCCTGTAGAAGAGCCCAATGGCCAACCGAATAGCCGGTTCATTCCGTATTCAGGCTGCGCATGCGCCAGTTGTCACCGCTGACACATCGTACGTCAATCCGTTTCTGCGCACAAAGCTGCGGAAGAACAAAAAGAATGATCGGCATGACTACCCCCGGGGAACGTCTCAATCGGCATCGGCGATCGATCCGCGACGTCTTCTTTTGCCGTTTTTCTCCGCCGCGGCGGTGCGCGCGGAGAGGGTTCATTTTAAAAGCCTTGCACAGCCGTTGCCTCAAATCCCATCTGCCTTTTTGCCTGGGCAAAATTGATAATGACCGATGGAGCAGTTTTATGATTTGGCAATACTTGCAATAACGCTCATCCCTCGAATACTAGAACTCGACACAGCGTTAGTGAACTCTCTCCTCTCTATCTCGACCCATAAGCTGCGCTATGTGAACGTTATGTCGTTACGTCGAAGATGTTCGATGAGTTCAAACTTTTGCCACACATTCACTAGTCTGTTCCGGCACAATCCTCTCCAATTATCCCATGTTTCGGCTTTGGAAAGCGTCCCGGTAACACGGCATATTGAAGGGGGTCAAAAAAAGTGACGCTTTCATGTGCTGTCAAGATCAGTCATGCCCGTTTTATTGATATTATCGAGCAGCTGCCGTTATTACATGACACTTAAGCTAAACGCACACCGTGAACTGGCCTGTATACACGCAAATGTCACGCTTAAGTGGTGAGATTGCGTTTGCGCGCGCGCACCCTTCCTGACTTTCCATTTTGTTTCTATTTATGTAATCTCTAACTCCCATTTGCCGTTTCATGAAAGATGTAACGCACGTTAATGCGCGCCTACTATCTCTCTAAGTAAGAGGAAGGTGGAGGTCGGAGTGGATCGCCTTGGAGCCGAGAGGCGCCCCGCCCACCGTCTCGTCTTTGCTTGGAGCCCTTTGCGTTTCGTACTCTTCCTCCAAAACCGTAGGATCAGGGTCCATGCTAAGCCAGTCTTACACGAGGGTAAAATTTATTGTGAGGCTTTCGTGCATTTATATATACATTCCTTTATCTGGACACGAACAGTATCGACCGCGTGACAAAAATATTAGTTTTCTATTCATTCTAAACCATCCACTTCCATATTTGAAGCGTTAAGCTAACTGCGCAAAGAACATTTGATGGAAAATCTGTGAATTATTAACACTACGTGCTGGAGCAGCGTTATGCCTATGGCATTTTAACATATTTAATTGTCAAAGACGTAATACTCGTTGTTACTTAACTTTTTGATCAAATTTCATACTTGCAAGCGAATGTCAACTAGTGTACGATGACGACGATCTTTGCATGAGAAAAAAACGTTTTGCTGGCATGAGGACGTGCATTGTCTATTCACTGTGCCGAGGTCACGCGATTCCTGCACCCAGTACTTTAATTAACGTCTAGGAAGCTATGATTATTTTCTGACACTTTTAAAATTCCAGTAAGTTTTTCGGCGGATGAATTAAAAGGAAACGCGGACAAAAGAACGTTTTAAAAAGTATTGCAATACAGGAACATTACAAACAAAAATTTTTTGCTAAAACATTATCATAGGCTATCTACAAATATCCGATCGTAACAAAATGGCAGACTATTTTTACCTACTTAAATGCCCAAATCTTAACGTGTAAACCGGGCTTAGAGATCCACATCCTTAAACTCTGAGTATCATATCCACTTGCGTTTTGGAGCGCGCGTAAACCACACCACAATCAAACCACGATCCATTCAGCGCGAGATCCTGCAGAACCTATCAGATACCCTTTGTCGATCGATCCTCTTTGTAAATCGGGCCGTGGTAGTGCTATCGTATTACCTTTTAAGACGTTTCTTCACCGCAATAGGTGGAACACGTAGTCCTAATTTGTGCTCTAAACGCGACGATAGTCCAAATATTACCTACATGGAGTGCGATGACGATAATTATTATCGATTTAGAGCTGTCCCGCAACGTTTTTAATCGTTCATGACATTATTTACATGTCCGAATGCGCCTGTACAGTTCCCGGCTTATACTGCCATTGCAAATTAATAATTACTTTTTTGTGAGTTTACCGCAATTTCGTTACGGTGAGATAATGAGTCGTTTAAGAGAATTGTTGTGATCACTGACCGCGCTAACAGTTTTCTAATGAATGTAATGGCAACTATTTCAGGAGGACTAATGCTTATGTTGTGGTCCGCATTTTTCTCGGGCTATTGTTCAAGCGATTTTTGTTTGATAAAAATCGACAATAAAAGCGGCATGACCGTGATTTCGCGGTACGCCGGAATCATAAAGATTGGTTAGTTTAGTTATTCCATCGCGTCTGCATCAGGCAGCAGATAACGCTGCATCGGTTTCACGGATCGTTAATTTTGTCATTACGACACGGCTTCGGGTACCTAATGATCGCGTGCAAAAACGCTTCGCCGTAAGACCGTTTAATTTGGCATAATTCTACTCAGCGACGTGTACTTTCACAGGAAAAGCCAGCCAATGGCGAGATGGAGAAAAAGGTAGTACACCTGCAAATCGATCATCGACGCGTTATGTCCCGTTGGGTGGCCGCTTTTTTCGCTGTTAGTTTTATTCCATTCCAACTGACATGATTGGTAACTGAACAACGACATTTCTTCAGATCGAAGATTTTTCAAATTATATGATCACAGTTACGACTACATTCACCTTATGCAATCATCATCTAACCTGTATTGATTTATTCTTTTAAAAACCGCTAGTGACGATTTAGGTACAGCGCACGAGGACAAAACGTAGTCTGTAACAAAGTTAATTTTTTTTCAACTGATAGTTCTTGTACTTTCAGTGACGAACGCTTCTTTCGCGGTCGACATCGCGATATTAGTGACAAGAGTAATGGGAACCTGCTTGCCCATGAGATAGTGCGTTCTGCAAGTGACTTTCATGGAGTGTAGGTGCGGTATTTGATCCACTCAGAGAATGTTGGCGTCGTCGTCCTCGTCGCCATCGGCGACGACGACGAGCACAATACCAACCTTACCCAATCTCGTTTTGCCTGAGCAAACAGAGTCCATCGCGGAGTCACTATAGCCTGTACGTGCGAAGTTATCCGGTAATTTAAATGGCAAATTTCCCTGCGCAACGACGACGACAGCGGCGACGAGGAGTACGACGTCGATGTCGTCGTTGAAGAGGATCGATAGGCATGCAGCGGGGGATTAGAACTTTCTTTCATTATACCCGCTTCTGTACGGGTAAACGAGGCCCCGGATTCTTTGTTATTATTAACCCGCAACGTAGTAGGTCGATACACCGACCACTCCAGAATTAGATACTGCTACCGCATGGCGACCTCGTACGGGGATACTCACGGAGACGGTGGCGGCGGTAGTGGTTGTGGTAGCGGTGGTAGCGCTGCTGGTGGTGGCGGCATTGTGGGGGGGGGGGGAGAGGGTGTAACAGCGGCAGTGGTGGCGTGTACGAGCTTGCACGCGAATGACGCAAATCCCTATGCAAATCCCTAGAGAATCTGTCTGCCAGTAGTGGCTAATGAAGAATGCGCGTCATATGTGACATCGCGAGTCACGCAATTCTTTACGTATTCCAAGATGGAACGCGTTGTTGTCCGGAGATAGTGTCAAGTGCCCGCCACTTGTGTATACATCTTCTATATAGATTTTGGCTCCTCTTAAGGTTATATTAACTTGATCAAGTATTTGCGAATTATTTGACAGTTGGTAGTTTGTACATTTAGCAACATCGATAATGCGCTTTCTCGAAATTCGTCTTTTACCTTCGCAGTTCAAGGTTTGAATAGTTCACGTGTAAGGGATTTGCGTGCCGTCAATTGAATATTCACCACTGTACGGTACAATTCCCACGTAATACGCGTATCGACGTTGTGTGACTCTATTCAACTTGCTTCGAGCCATCTACAGTACGGTGGACACTTACTTTCCAACGTAGACTTCCGCCAACCTGGTGCGCTCCGCTGCGACTCCGCGTGCTGTTACCGGCAACCGCGTGTTTCATTGCCAGGTTGACTTGCTAGTATGCATCACCACAGCCACAAAGATAGCTAAATAAAAAAGATAGAAGAAGAGTACATGAGAGATGGAGAAATAGTAAGTAATTAAAAAGAGAGAAGGGAGCATAAGTGGTGAAAGACAAGATGATGCGATTTAGACCAAGAAGGAAAGCGATAGAAAGAGATACACTTACAAAGACAAGATGCCGCTGATTCGCGGTATACCGATTTCAAACTTATGAACCCCATCGACCTAACCTTACTTTCATATCTAGTCTCACTGGCGTAGTTAGTATTGAGTTTTCACAGATATAAACGGAACACTGTTGGAACCAATGTCCACTGGGTCCGTTTTAATCTAAATGTAACGAAATGCGAAACGCGCGCAGATGGTCCAAGTGAGGAAAGAAGAGAAAAAGCAAGAAATGAACAGAGTTGTGTGAATAGGTTAGGAGATAGAGATGAAAAGCATGCAGATTCTATATTTGAGAGGGGACAACGCAATGTCCAGCCGCCTTATTAATTTTCGGCGAACGGATGCACGGGGCCGGATATGTGGAATTCATGGGATCGGTCTTTCTGGCGTCTGACCCTTCCTTCACTCCGTGCGTCTCTTCCTCGGTGCGTACCTCTTCGTCGGTAAAGAAGAATTCCATCGTCCGCGGTGTCGTCTGCGTCAGTGTCCGACGTTAACCTCACTGGCAATTTCGCTGTGTTTTGTCAAGACGTACACGACAGGTTGTACGCGGGACCCTTGTGCAATCCTTCGCTTCTTCTCGCTCCCGGTGACTTCTCTTTCTCCCTTTTTTTATATATCCTCTATCACCCTTCCTCCGAGTTTCTCCTGTTCCCTCTTCAGGACTTGGGGTTAGCCTAGCGGAACCGTAGAAACATACGGCGGCTGTGGGAAATAATGACAAGGGCCCTGTGTCGGTGAGCGCCAGCGCGCGCGCGCACTACTGACGAATGAGTGCAGCCACGTTTCTTTCGTCCTCCGCCTACCTATGTTCATTTTTCAACTGAACTGTCGGCTAGATTCGGAAGCACTCCACAATTTTTCGTCACAACATAGATTTAACACTAATCTAATAGTACCTAGGTGTATTGCACATTCTCTATATAGACGGAGTATACTTCCGTGTGCGCACTCGAGTCCTTCATGCCCAGGGTCAGACTTCCTTCCTGTAAAGTCGGTCGGGAGATAGTCCGAGTAAGTGTCCGCGTCCTGAAGCGTGAAGAGTTGTGTCCCGAAAACGAGCGAGCAGCAACGGCGCTGAGGATGCTACGCGCGGTGAGGGGAACGCCACAGCTAATGGGACCGGAAGGGACCAACTTTTTTTCTCATTTCAAATCGTCGACGACGTCCGACAGAATGCCGTGTCCTTTACGGCCAAAAATTTTGGGCTTTCCACTTCTCTCTATGCCATTTCCTGTCGGCGTCCTTGTTACCCTCGTCTCTCTTTTCTTTTACGTTGTGCCGTGTCAATGTACCTGAATGTTGAAAATAGAGAGTAGATGAAAGTTGCGATGATTTTTAGATGTTTTAAGAAGTACCCCCTGAGTAATTCAAATAAGCTGACCTAAGCACGTTAGGTACTATAACATAGATGTTAGAGGAGCTAGGGGACAGAAACATTTGGCGTATTAACCCCTTCATGCATGAATTTTTATAAACAATTGAAAAAAATATGTTATAAAAAAAATGTCGCTTAAAAATAAGTTTGGCTCACATATAGTCTAACATGCATTTACAACGTCAGAGTACAGTTTAGTCTCCTTCAACAGTCTCATAGCTTCTAAAGGCAAGTAGTATGAAATAAGAAAAAACAGTTTCTGTCGTTATTGAACCATAATGGTACCTTATACTTTTCACAGTGCACAAAGGACTTTCCGGTGCAATTTGGGCATTTGCATCTCACTCGTAAGTTATGGTATTTGCGGATTTTTAGATGAAGAAGGTTTTGAAGACTTGAATAAACTACATACGGTGCGAAAATGTGCTGTAGAATAGGAAAGGATTAGGAGGGTGGTTGGGAATATATAGATAAATAACAACAAACTTTTCAAATAATTTATATTTCTACAAGAGAGAAATAATAAATATCTAAATCCCGCAACGGAAAAGTGCATGGAAAGCGTATTGTGGTATTAGAGAACAAAACATCATATTTCCCCACGTATAAGCAATAGCAAACAGCTACACAACGCCGAACCTCAGCTGCATGAAAGGCCATATATAAACTAAACAGGTTTTTTTGTCATGTCAGCATGTAACAATAGTATAATAAAACCTCTTTTTGAGATTCTTATGCTCGATATAATCAAGGTTCATTAGATATTTTTATATTTGTCTAACTCCAAGTATTTATTACGATAATAAAAAGAAAATCGCATCTTTGCTGAATAGTGCTTTGTTGTACAAGATATGGTGAAACAACTATTCAACAAACTTCGCCCTGTGGCTAACGGGTTTCAGCAAAAGTTGTTAGCATGTCAAGAAAGGTTCTGACCTGAAATGCATGAAAAGGTTGTAAACTTTCAAATAAAGAAATGAGGACTGTTTTTGTGGTCTGGCTCATATACAGACTAGTATGCATGAAGGGGTTAAAGTGCGTATGTGTTGATCGGGGCATCATTCCGAGCAGGCAGCGATGGCACGTCCGTTGTCTTGCATCAATCCTTCGATCGCCCTTGCCCGTCGTCCTTCCAATTCCAGAAATTCATTAAGCAACTCTTTCGGCAAGCTACCGTGACGACACGCATTGTGGACAAATTGCCCGGCAACGCGAGACGAGGCATTTGTCGGCTGTAATGCGTCTTCCACTTTCAGTATTCACCGACTTTTGGCGAAACGTAAGATGTATTGGATTGTGGTTCAGAATATTTAAGCCACGGAATATCTGTGGTTTAGATTCAAAAATCGCGAGGGCGATGTGAAGAAGGCATAGGGATAAGCTAATCGCGAGAGCAAATTAAAGAAAAGATAGACGTGCCTAAGATCTTTCTGGAGAGAGCATGTATGATGTTTTAAGTATGCAGGTGTATGTGGAACGGTAGGAGACGGAATGAAGGAGATGGGTAGAAGCACATAAAAAGGGAAAAGAAAGAAGGCCGGGCCAGGAGGGGGGGGGGGGGGGGGGGGGGGAGCTGGAAAGGGAGAAAGAGAAAGAGGCTGGCAATATTAACGGGAAGTTTAATCGTCGACCAGTTCGGCCTGTCAGCTCGGACGCGCGCCGGGTCAGTTGGGGCCCTGAGGTCAATTAGTGCTGTTCAACACTCTCCTCTCTCTCTGACCTCCTAAAACGAGCCGAGTCCTCCGTACCCTACCCCTCAGCAAATGTTCTCTCTCTGATTCTCTCTCTCTTTCCCCCTTCCACCCCCCTCCCTCTCCCTCTCCCTATCCCACCCTCTCCCTCCCTCTCTCTTTCTTTCTTCCTGTCTCGTCAAAGAATCGTCAATCTGTATTCACCATGACATAACAGTGGCTTTTAGCTCTGGCTGTTTCGCTGACATGATACTTAAAGCACAAATCAAGTGGCGCTTGGAATAATTCACAAATATAATTTGTTACTCCAATAGCATGATTTTTGCACAGATCATCATAATCTTTGTAATAGGTTTTTCTCGCCTATACTAATTGTAAGATTGTTATCATTCAAATTCAAAAAACTTTAATAAATGTTTGAGGATGCGCACCAAAAGTTTTATTCTAAATACGTGTAAACCCCAGACGAATTTTCGGGACGAAGACACTGCATTGTTATATCTCATTAGCATATATTAATTGCTTTCGCGCTTTACGACACCGCTGCATTCATGCATCTCTCTCTGTAACACACCTGTTTATAACGCACCCTACTCTCGTCTCCATCTCTGCTATCTTCTTCCTTCATCATTATAAGAGCCAGTTTGTTTCAAGATCCGTCGCTCAATCTAGACGCGTCGTGTTCACTCACTCTCTTCACTTCATCCTTAAGTTATAAAATACTCAAGGTTTCTGGCGCTGTGTTGTGCGGGAAAAAACGTTGGCGCGAATCTGCATACGTATGTTGATATTGAACAAAAAAGAAATATGCTTTCAATGTGTCCAGTAACGATTTCTTAGAAGATAACAAGATATCTGTGATTTTATGCGGATCGTCCGATATGAACGATTGATTAAAGGTACTATGATAGAAAGCTCGATACCGTAAGTTAAAAGCATATCGCAAAATGATATGAGTTGCGCCGCGTTTTATGATGCTTATATCTTTAATTAAAGAATATATATGCTCTGGAGCATGCCGTAGATCGTCACGTTTGGCACTTCCGACACGAACTTGTAAGTTTATTGCGAATGAAAAAGTTACAATACCTTGAAGATTCCCACCCCAGATGAGACCACGTTCCTTGGTAAGAAAGAAGCTTCGTACAAGAACCAACATTCGCGATCCGCGATCTTATCCTTTCCCTATTCTCCAGGAAAAAGACTTCTTACGAGTACCCGTATTATGCGCACCCTCTGAATTCCAGTGAAAATGGTAATGGCGTAAAGCGTACTGTCTCGCATGACAGCCGTAACATGGTAGCACACCGATGTCGGAGCGCAGCAGAAAAAGGAAAAGTGTAACGCTTAGCTTACATACGTGCCGACAGCATGAGCCGTATGCGTTTTCAGCGATGTGGAACTGCGCTTTGACGCCGGGGAACAGTCTTTTTTTTGTTCAACTTCCGTTCTCGAATAATACCGTCAAATCGATCGTTCAGTATAAAAGCAACGGCGCGGCGGTGAGTGTGGAAAAGCGTCGAGCCATACGAGCCTGCCCTCCGCTGCGTGCGGCGCACGGCCACGTTTACCCGTATTGATCAGACCGATTCGATAAAGCGTGTATCGCTACCTTGATGTATGAATCGCTCGCTTACCGATAGACGGGCATAGGCGATAGCGCAATATGTACTGTCAGAAAAATTGTGCAAATCGTCGATCAATGGAATAGGTGTCAACGGAAAGAACTGAAACAAGGTGAAACCTAAAAAGTAGCGAGTCAGCGATTCTAATACGCACCGAAAGAGAACAATTTATTGTCGTTATAAAAACAATTTTCCCAAATTTGTTACAAACCAGACATAGTGGGTACGCCTCTGTAGTCCTGTGAAAGACATAGTAGGTACGTACGCGTGTGTTGCGGAATTTTACACGCGCCCGTTCCGCAGTCACAACCCATACAATCACATTATATGCTTATATCTATCGAGGGCGTGAACATGTCGATAAATGACGCGAGTTTTAACTTTTACAGCTATCCTCGCAATTTTTTTCCCTTGGCCTCCATGACAAAGCAACGTTCCATTTTTCTGTGAAAAGAAAAGCCACATACAGACGCGAATAACGCACCCGCGGACAATATGCCCGGTACGCATAGGCTCCTTCATAAGTGGCGTGTAGTGTTGCGATTGAGCACACATACACACGCTCGCACGCGTTCGCACTTACATATTCACGTTACAGCACCTCCGTGGCCTTCGGGCGTCATTCACTCAAAGCGGCGGGCTGCTGCTCGCCATCTACTTTCATTATGTGTCCGTATGTGTACGACTGCCACCGCGCGCGCGTTCACTACCATGCCCCCCAGCCCACTCACCGTACTCCATCGCTCCTCTCACCCCCTTCTGTTTCCAGGACGAGGTCGCAAATACGTTTTTAATTACATTTTTGCCTTACGACTGCCATAAAAAAACAAGTAAGAATAACGAACAAAAGGAAAAATTTACGAAGCAGAGAAGAGTGGCCCAATCAGATTGGCCGTGAGTAACCGATGAACATTCGTTGTCCTTTACTTTTCTATTGCAATCAGATTTGAGATGAGGAATTAGATTTTTGTGCAACGTTGCCTTGAATATGTAGGTTTGATAAGCGGACGTTTTTACGGATAAATGATGCAATATCGAATGCTCGCCTCGATTCTACCGTGACAGATATCGAATATTATGTTGTTCCTGATTGCATTAGACGGTAGAAGTGTTTAATACAATCCAAACACTCTAACGCATTAATAACAATAGCGCACCGAAAAGGCCAGTAGGACGTTATGTTATGGAACGTTTACTTCCTGTTTGGTTTTCTCCGAGAAACGAGTGCGTTTCTTTCGGGCTACAGTAAGAAGGTCACATGTAGCGTGCATATAAAGTCAAATACAAGCAAGATCTTAGACGCAAGTGAACAAAGCTGTGTCAACATATGTTTCGTCATTAATGATGCACGCAGGTGTAGATGATTTCCTCAAAACGTCATTTTTCGCAAATGGTAATTATCTGCATGCAAGTTATTTCTCTTGGAGGCCTTTGAATCCGCCGCCGATTGATTCATGTAATTTACAATCACGCTGCACGCCGTTATACTCGTTGACGATAGCAAGCTCAACGTTAGAAAGTGTTATACCTACTACAGATTTCTCTCCCATATTCTCAAATGTCATGTGTGTGTATCCGTTTATGTAACGCACGAATGAACCCCAATCAATCTCCTTTCGCAGAGTAGTTGAAAAAAACATACATTGATGACGCCCTTTAAGCGAAAATTGAGGATCGGTCAGTTTGCCATAACGAAAAGGGTAAAAGACCAGCCCACTGTTTGATTCATCTGACCAGGTTGCCTTAATATCGTCACCAAGGCAGCCAGCTAGAATTTCTTGGCTCCCTTTAAGCGTAAGGCGTTGATTCCACTCCCAATTCCTCGCCTCTTACTCCTGTCAATGATCGGCAACGCTTGATCGAATAATCTGGTGCGAAAGGCAAACCAGACCGAATTGACGTAAAAAGATCGCGTGCCTCGGTTTGCAAGCGACGCGTCGTTTAGGGTAAGAAGTCGATCGACATAAATTATTAATAAAGCAATCGGCTTTTTTCGGCCGTTTTCACGCCCGCCGCCTGGAGGAGAGCTTGCGCCAGTTGACGGCCGATCGTTAGCCAATCAACGGCCAACCGAACCAAGGTACTTGATGCGTTTGATGCATCACGCCCGACCAATCGAACAGGGCTTACAACCGACCCCGACGACCACCGATTGTGGCCGCTCCATTGATTGCTGTTTACATGCGACCGTAAACAAGCCATTATGTAATCCCTCGTGAGTACACTCTCATACATAATTTACAACCGGAGGCCCGTGTCCTCCTCCTCTTCTGCTACTTCCCCTTCTTTGCCACCACCTCCTCTTTTACACTCCTCCACCCGTGAACTCCCCACTTCCTTCCTTCGGAGGACTAGCACCGCATTAGATTGCTGATTCTGGTTCCAACTTTACGTTTTTCAACTTCTGCTTATGTCTGGCTACGGTACAATATCCGCTTGGTTATTTAGCGACTCCCAGCCTCTTTTTTTTCTGCGTGTAGCACAATATGAGGCAGTATTAATCTTTACACAATATCAATGAGACAGAGGGCAAATGCGAATAGTTTAAAAAACACTATACATAGACTAATTTATGGATTAAGCAAAATTGCACATTTCGGTAGCTGCTGCTCACGAAAAAAACATTTAAACAAGTAAAACTTTCGGCACCGGATCTTATACGGGGAAACGGAAATGAAGCAAGCGGAAACGTAAGCAGACCGTCAAAACAGTTACGCTGTGCCGTTTGACGGACGATCTGTCCCGGTGAAAAGTAGCAGTGGATCCCATCTGAGCGTCCCTGGGTGTACTACCCACCTGACGTCACGCACCTGTTCTTTCTTTTTCTGAGTTTGCATCCTGAGAATCCACCGGGCAAAGCCATTATATAGCCCCGAAGGTTTTCTGCCGCCGTGGCGATTTTATACCGCGAGGTTTGCGTCTCGTATAAGGTCAGTCAAGAAGCGTATTCCTCGTCTTCGTCATCGTTTTACAGATTTCTCCCTCGCCCTTTAGTAGCTTATTTACTTATCAGACATTATGTAATGGTGTTAGTCTTGTGACCCAAATCTACGATGTCCACCGAATGTTACTCAATCCGACAAGTATTGTTGCGCAGGAAAATTGTATGTGCATCTGCCTTTCCTTAGCGTACTATAACGCGATATTTAGCTTTCAGTTTAATTGCAATACAAAAATTCCGAGTTCATTACATGTCTTCGGCCCCAGTAATTTCCGTCAAGATATTTGTTCGTCTGGTGCAGATGTTCTCCCGTCCGCAACAATTTTTCACACAACCGTGTGATCCTTGCCAATCAACGAAGACGGAGACGGCAACGGCGACATTTTAAGCGGACGGGAAACCTAGAGCTCATTTCTACGAACAATAATACAAAGAACGAGAGGTGGCGAGACTTGCGTAAGAGCGTAGCTGCGGATGCGTCGCATCAGACGGTCCCTCGAGCGTGCAGTCCGTCTTACCTCAGCGTACGACGCCAGTGCCGGAGGATTTTCGAGTAATAACAATGCAGCCACCTACGGTCTTCGATGGATTTTCCTTTTCTTTTTGTCGTCGCCGCTCTACGCCCGCGGTGACCACCAACATTATGGGAGAAGGAGAGACAGTCACGCCTGCTCCTCCGTGAGCTCATGTTCCTCTCTCTGTCTCTCTGTTTCTCTGTCTCTCTGTCTCTGTCTCCCTCTCACGCATATCCACCTCTATCTTCCCGTGCTGCTACTAGGCCTAGTACCTATACTCTCTCAGTCAATTATTATTGCCGTCGTTGCCTACTACCTGCTATTATTATTGGTATTACAACCGTAATTGCAGTGCCACTCTCGTTTCCATTATCGCTTCCACCGCGCGGTGAAAGATTTTTTAACTGCAAAAGGTTACCAGGCATCTTTCTTCATTCAACGCTAGGTGTATTTTTATCAGGTCGATCTTACGGTTAGCTCGATAAACAGAACTCATCGTCAACACGTATTTCTATTTAGAATCAGAAGACATAGTTTCGCATTGACTATATGTTTCTCTTCTTCCTTGTCCTCCTCCACCATTCAGCCCAGCCCCCCCCTCCCCCCATTCGCTTTCCCTCTTTTATCCATCTTTCTTCACTATCCGCTTCCTCGTTGTCTTTTTCTACATCGTTTCGCCTTCATGGCGGAGAAAAGGGCGCCTGCACTGCCTGAGTCTTTCCTGCAACGCAAAAAATGAGACTTTACGATGCAACCACGGCATTCAAGCTATCCACCCAATGCTTGGCACACCGTGGTCATTACGAAACACGTACACTGGCTCAGACGGATACACCAGCCACGCAGAGCGGGCATCTGGCTGCACAATCCTCTCTGCACAGTTTCCAGCTTTGACGCGGTTCCCGATCCGCCGACTTAAGAGTATCGCGCTTGCGACGCTTTGCTACACGGGAATATAGTCATTATGCCGATCGGAAAGGAACTTGTCCCTGTCGAACATCTTGTCGTGTCTACGATAATGCGAGAGTAAAATCCTCTAACCTACGGAATAATCCTCTATGAAAAAAATTACCGAGGAAGGATAAACTCGAATAACACTTGTAGACTGCAAATATAAATTATGTAGCGTGCTTTGCAAAATTCTCCGGCACTTTTCTATCAATTTCACAATGATAATGAGGTACCCGATAAATATGTTATAACATTGTGATCGTCAGAGTTGTTAATTAATAGGTAATTATTGGAAAACGAAACGGGACAGTGAGACACGTAAAATAATGAAGTTGATGCAATTTAATGAAATGTCAATATTTTAGAGTGAAATAATTGGCAAGCACTCCTTTGAGAAATACGACTGAATAACCGACCTCGGTGTGGGCAGTGCTTAACAAACCGGAAGTTGACATGTGCAAAGCGATAAAGAAACGAGCGTGTCGCATGGTAAAAGCGAAACAAAAAGAAAGAAAGAAGAGTGTCGTGGATAGGTAGCAGACGAGGAGGGGTATGGAGAACGTTCCTCTCTGAGCCACCTGTAGGAGCTGCTGGTACTCGACGCCCTTTTAACGTACTCCAGCACCATGGCACGCTATGTCGATAATAATAACGCGGCTAGTCGCACATTGCTTCAGTCCCGTAAAGGTGGTCTATCTGGGCGGGTGCGCACAGTAATCGGTTGAAGAATAATAAAAGAGGAATAGAAAAACACGGTGGTTGTGACCTCGAGAATTCGATGCGTTACGTCGGAAATTACGTAACCTCGGAGAGGTCGGACGACAGCGACGATGAGCACAACTTTTTCCCCCGCGCAACGTTCCACGTCTCGTCCGGGAGATAAATTTTAATTGAGCACAAAAACGCGGTATAACGTGACAGCGCTGCGTGCAGCATAGATTCTAGAATGAATGGAATCTTAGAGAAGCTTACGGATTCGCTGAATGGCGGAAAAGAGACGAGGCAAGAACTGCCGTTTCAACAAAGATATAAGACACCAGTCATGCCATGAGATGCACGGTCGCTTCGTCATGCCGATGGGATGCGACAACATTTTCGTCGAACGTACTGCAATGATCATTCGTGGTTCGACAAATAGAGCGATGTTATAACATACAAGATAAACAATTGGAGATTTAGCAACATCATAAAATACCTACCAAAAACGCTTTCTGAAATGACTTCTATTGTTGTCTCAGTGTTCTTCGGCAATAATTAGAAAGACTGCTTCGTGCCTGCGTTATGGGAGATGTATTACACAGGCTATTTTAAATCTGGAACACGTGCATCCCTAAATTAAAAAATTACTTTCAAACTTTGAGAAGTTTTGCTTTTTTTCAAAAAGGTGCAAATGTACGTAATTCATTAGTAGGGAAAAAATTTCGCCAACTCCGGATACAGTTTTAAACTCCCATGTGCGCTGAAATACAACGCTGTGTAAATATTTAGCCTGCGCCAGGTGCAGAAAGGAGACCGAGGTAGGAAGCTAGGAAAATCTTTCTCTTTCGCTCTTTTCTTCGTTGCATCCTTATTTGATGACGTGCTAAAATCGGAGTAATTTCTCGGACAATTCAAAAACACTGGTCTGCTGCTAACAATGCTCGCAACTAAATGATAAAGTCCATATGGCAGTCAATTTTCTTGAAGTTGACTCACATCTTTTTAAAGAAATAGCGTTCTTGAACAACTCTGAATGGCGTCGAGAAAAGGAGCAAAACATGTAATTGGCACTGTCCGAATTTGCTGACACAGTGTCATATCGTTAACAAACCGTCAACTAGTTGTCAGATTTCCACGAAATATTGGATACACAGTAGTCACGCGTCTCCGTGTCGTGTGTGCGTAAGCGTGATCGCACATCTTCGTCCCTCATGCAAGTTGCATCCACGTATGTATAAATGCACCGTAGGACATGTGCCGTCAGTGTAACCTACGTTTGTATGCGTGTCGGAACGACTCCAAGAAGAAGAAATTACGTAAGCGGTTCCCCACTTCCAGCCAGAACGTCATCGTCTATCCTTCTGTCCTACAGTCCTCCGTAAGCCTCTTCCATCTGTCTGTTGCCTTTCGCTTCTCGGCCTGAATCGGCCCAACACACGAATGCTCCCTACAGAGGATACGTAGCGTACGCGTATACATATATATATATATTATATACACCTTATATATATCTGTATGTAGATTACAAGTACATGTTTTTATATGTGTCTGTGTTGGAGCAAGTATGACGTGTGTGTAATGTGTGATTGCGTAAAGCCGCGAAGCGACGTGTTCGCTCGACGCATCCTGCCCTTTCAGTCGGACATATGCAGGGAGGACAGGAAGTCCTTTGACTACTGGCTGATAATACAGTCAAGTTATTCGATCGATATAATCACAGCAACGAATCGTCCTCGCAATAGTTCTGTACCCTGCCCCGTCCAGATTTTGGGCACAAAAAAAAATCATTTGCTCCTTGCACTTCATTAACAAGATGGCAGTTGAAAAAGATAATAAATTGTGTCTCTCATTATACGCATAACTGTACATTAATTGTCTACGATGTTCTACCACGGACGTGTCGTTGAAATATACTAAAATAGTTTGACGTAGTTAGTATAACAAGTTTAAGAAACATAACTGAAAATGATTGATGCACTACACCCATATCTAGAAGCTAATGACATACAAGTGATCATGCGAAATGTAACATACAGTCGCGGTTATACTCACATACATAAGGTTGTAATAAATTCAGGGATTGTCCTTCTATTCTGTATAGAATAGTTGTATGTATGTGTCTACCTGGTTGCGTAAATGTGATATGTGATATATGTGATACTTGTGTTAGTTACCATTGCCATGAGGTTTGAACTGTTAAAATTCAGAAGTAATACATCTGATGGAATTATACGTTAGATATGTTTCGCATATTGTTTGTAGGCTTTCATTTGACAATGTACCATGTATCAGATACTAATATTATAATACTTCAAACGCGATATGTGAGGTCGACAGGTTAAGAATCTTGCTACGCACATACTTGGCGAATAAAATATTAAATATACAATATGTGGGTATGCGAATTTATTGATCATAATTATGTACACGCGGATACGCGCATCGCGGTACCTTTGTGTAACCGCCCGAGTAACTCCGCGTTAGCGATTAATCTCAGCATAATAATTAATGAATGACATTCTGCCGTGACGGTTTCTTCACTCTTTTTTTCACCGCGCATCGGCTTCTTCTTGCGATAGTGTCTGACATAAGACATAGTTGCATGGTCTGATCATACGTAGATGGCTTGGACATAAAATACGATCTTTCTTTCTCTTTCTCCGTCTCCTTCCCTCCATCGTCTCCCCCCCCCCCCCCCCCCGCCACCGCTTGTGGAAGCAACTTCCTGATATTATTATACTTAATCCAGTATTTAAACGTTGACCGGTGAATATAAAACAGTATGTAAATTACGTTGAGCGATTGAACGATGCAAGATCATACGTTATCCGTAGGTGAGTGGGTTACATAGTGAGCAACCACCATGCGAACATGGTAGTGCAGATTCGCCTACGACAACAATTTCTGCCTGCGCCGATATTTCGGTCAGAATGTCGAAGAGCGGATATGGGAAAAAGTACCTTGCATCAACGCGCCGCTTCGTCACGTTGAAGGAAAAATTGGTATCGTCAATTCCATGTATGGTTAATCACAATAGACGAGTGACGTTACTGTACACAATACGATGTATCATTATGATGATTGCGGACGATTCATTCTTCTCGGAATATTTCTCGGAAGTGAACCTACCGGCCCTCTCCCCCCGGGCAAAGCCCTACTTCCCATCCGCTTCAGCTATCCTTCTTCCTCCGTTTGCATTACGCTGTTCCTTTTCGTCTTACTCGTCTCTAGTGACTAACCGCTTTTTCGTTCAGCCTAATAAAACGGAAATTTTGTATCTAGTGGTAACAGTGGGCAGACATAAATCGCGTTCGGCGGCTAATTAAACCGTTGGTTATCGTGGCGATTAATCGATCGAAGTTTCTTCCTGGCGACTGCCCGAGCACCAGTCTCCTTCGTTTTGCCATCCCTATTTTAGCAAACGGCTCAAACATTTCACTCGTTTAGCTTGGTACGCAAGTACACTTGCTTACCCAGACGTTGTTACATATTTGACTTCTACCACGGATCTGGAGTAATTGATTAGTAACATCGAGAAAATCGGAAAGTGTCATCCAGTGTTTTTGCATTTGAGCTGTCGTGTATACAGATGCACACGTGCAACAGATGTGCAAGAGTGTTAAGTCAATAGCGGCGATTGGAAATGTGGTAGACTGAGTTGTACACTGCATTGGGGAATGTGCACCATTCATTGGCAGAAATGTAATTCAATATACTGTGCTCCGAAAAGTGAGAAATTTCCAGGTGTATAAGATACACGAGAGACGACTCCAGGGGCAAGAGACATGGGAGTAGTAGGATCCTGTGACCAGGTTAGAGTGCTTTAGACGGATACATGTGTAACCCGGCTTGTCGAGTCTGAATATTTATGCGCGACCTCTTGGGCATCGTGCGGTAGTAGAACCAAGAAACCCACGGCATTCTGGAAAAAAACAGACAGACATACGCGCTTGCTCTCGTTTCCTCTTTCTTTCTCTCGCTCCCCGATTCTTTTTCCTTCGTCGCACTGTCTCTTTTCCCTCCATCCCCCCCTTGTACTTATTGCGCAACACTCTGATTTATTCGCGCGGAGATCGATTGGATCAGTGCCGCTCAATCGAGCCGCCGTCCTTCCAATTCCTGTACAGGAATATGTGTGATTGGTATCAGCCAGTAAGAGATGCAACTTAGACGTTCCAACTTTTATTTAGATCAACTCCAGAACACACAAGTTGAATCTTTGTTTGCTTTTCATATGCGTTCTCGCTTGCCTTCCAAATTAACATGGCGTACCGTACTCCGAGTATCTTTCTTTCACGATACAATTGTTACCTACTTTCTCTTCCTTGTTCCGGAATTGTACTGTACAAATGTCAATTGTCATGAAATCCCAGGAAATTTATGGTCCATTTATATATCGAAACAATGCACTCATAAGACGAAGCAGGACCCCTGTTAGCATTGACTGGTCATGTACAATTACAAGACTGAATCAGTTCCTGCATAGTCCTAGTGAACTCATCCGATAAAACGAATAAGAGGGTACGAGTAATTATTGTAGTTCTGTTCACCTTACACTATTTGTCATCCCATGTATTTTCTTGGCCGTATTCATTGTGTATCAACTCCTTATACAGAATGTGTATCACTCTTTTTGCGGAATATTACTTTGTCAACTTCACTCATTTACACTTCTTATTGTACCCAATATGACACTTTTTTTTGCAGAAGATCTATTACAAAGAATGATTAAAATATTTGTAATTTGCTTGACTATTTTGTAATGGAAAAGCGTAGAGCCAAAGGGTAAGGTTATTATTAATATTTGTAGTTTATGTTTATAAAACCGAGCATCCTACACTGGGCTACCTGACGGTCGATAATGGTAAACATCCATTATCCTGCCGACCTGATATATAGGAACACGGTTTGATTATGCCAGCGCTACTCGTTTGCTATCTTCCTGATTCCACCGGTTGTGTTTGGGCCACTTTTTATTATCATGGCCATACTCGCAATACTCTTATTAGAGTCTCTTCAAGCCTTTTCCCCCTTTCAGAATGTCTCATAATCTTATCATAGACGCCATTGTAGCCGGTTAATAACTGTACAATTCTATTTAAGAACCCGCTTAAAAAAGCACAAGTAAATTCAATTCGAAATTTGTTAAGAGCTCACACAAGAAAAGATCAAGTAAAGGTTCGGAATTTGGTTACAGTGATGCCACAAAGATATTGAGAAATTAATTTAGATTTCGTTTAAAGATGCAACGATAGCGTCCATAGTTCGGGAAGCTTGAAGAATTTCATGCCGCCTTCCCTTGGCATCTGCGAAGGGCTTCGATAACCAAGCCTTCCTCCTTCATGATACCTTCCCGCGCTTGTCTACCCATCATTGCGGAGAAATTCCAAGAGGTTATTCTATCTGATCCACAAAACATTTAATTACCGACTGGAAGTAGTAAACGAGAGAAGTGAAAAGTATGAAGGAGCGTGAACGAGTACGATGATGTTATTGCAGTTATTTGTTTTAGTCCTTTCACACGTTGTAACCAGATTATTTATGAGTTTAAATTCAACAATTAGTTGTAATAAGAATTATCTGTCCGAAAAAGTCAATCTAAAGTGGGTATCGACGACAATCCGTGAACACGCGTTCGGGTTGACGCTACTGCGCGTCACCGAATCGATATACTTCCGTCACTATAACTATGCTTTATTCAGTGGGCTTGACAAAAGATACATCTAGCAGTAAGATAATGTCTGTTCCTTTGAAGCGACGAAAATAGAACGAGAGCGGATAAAATCGTTCTAGAATTAGCAGTGCTCGATAACTTTTGTTACGGGAGCAGAAAGGTGAATAGTGAAACAATAATAGACAAACACTTATCGTTTTGACGGTACCGCTGTACTTCCTTTTCGATTGCGAGTGCATTTCTTTTTCAAGTAGCGCCGACACATCCGGCGGAATGTTAGGTGATCGCCCAAAACGCGCGTGTCCATCGATAAGTCAGTAAATCAAATTACAATATTTTCATTCAAATTCATTGCCCAAAAAACATGTTCAAGAAGCTACTTGCCGGATCTTCGATAAATTACATGGCACGTCGATACAGCATTGTGATCCTCTTCCGTCGGTGAAAGCAGCATTGGACCTATACGCTCTGAGAGGCGAAAGGCTTCAAGTCACGCCCACGTTCTTACGTGCGCGCAAATTCCTTTTCTACTTCGTTATACCGTCGCTTCGAGTCATATAGAACATTTCCCTCTTGCCGTTTGCTTTCGACGAGTACGATTTAATTCTATTCATATCATGCCATCCAAGATTCGTATACGCTGTCAAAGTCGCGATACTATTGTGTGGGGCATACATTTATATATCTGGAGGGTGTGTAAAATCGATTCTTGTTTATCATGTAAGGGCAAATGTCCACAATCATCATAACAATCATTGAAATGCATATGATTTTGAAAAATTCGACAAGTAACTGCAGATTTTAATTCAAATAACGGAGCAGGGATAAACAGAGATTAATAGAGTCGAACTTTTCAGTTACAATAATTTTGATATTATGCAACAGGCTGTTAACAGGTATTCGATTAATTATGAGTTGCCCATAAGGATGGGAATATTAGTGTATTTTAATGATTCAATACTCGAATCTAGCTCTGTTGCTTTATAATAACCTATCAATTTGTGGAAGCCATTGTGTAGCTTCTACTTCAATGCAGTCTGTACATGAAAACATTGTAAGGGAATTAAAATGCAAGTCGTAAATTATACTTTATTACAGTCTGAATCAATTAGTATTAAGTGAAAATTAAGTATTAACTGTAGAAATCGCAAGGTTCGTTGTGGTATTCTAAATATTAATATTGCTCAATCAAAGTCGTAAGAGCTGTGTTATGTACAGTTAAAAAAGCAACAGACAATAGCGGTGTGGTTCAACATAATACTTATATGTCCTTTTTCACCTGTTTTGAATAAGATTAGTTAACAGTGTAACAAGAGACCTATTTTCATTACACAATAATCGACGGTTTTGCACATTTGTACCCTAATAGAAAATTAGTATCACCTTACTGTGCAGCAGTTTTTGGTACGGGCAAGCCCACAGGACTGCGCCTAAACACGAAAAGCGAATAGCAGTATATAACATCTATAGGTATATGGGATGTGCCGAGGTACGCCCACGATAGCCTTCTCAGTGTTTCTCAATCTCGCTCAGAATTCCTTGCAAGTTGGCAAATCGATTGCGTGCTACAAATCGAATAAAGATTCTATTCGTTTTTCCATAGTTACGTGTCATCATACGAGACGAAACGTCAGTGTTCAAATAATATCTTGAACGCATAAAATGTAGGTGGCAAGATACTATCAATCTTCAAGTTTACATCAAAATTTAAGTGTAGATCAGGTAAAGAGACTAGCGCTATAGTAATTTAGAAACATTACTATCTTACATGAGCATTTGATTAATATTTCTTCACTATTTTAATTAAATAAAGTACGCTGTGACATTGGATTGGTCCGGATGAAATTAATGTTGCATTAGTTGTAAACAGTTTCGTAAGTATGTAAAATCTAACACGGTTAGCATATTAACCTTTTATCGACCATTTCACCGATGAAGTTGATAATTGTTCTTCACGCCACTCAAACGCCTTTTAAGTACCACTGTGCCACGGATTTCCAGAGGAAGTGGTATGAAGGCTTGATGTTCAGCCTGATTTTTGGCAAGGAGGGACGTCCCCCTTCGTCACCGGTACGAGTTTTAATGCGTTTTACGGCCCCGGCTAAAAACCCATTAAGGGCCCGTCGGTAGGTGGGAGGATGAATGCCCTCCCTTCCCGTTCTAGCGAAAATTTATATTGAGAATTATCCGCTTTCTCCAGGAAGATGAAGTCGTGCTTCCGCACTCTAATATCGTATACATAAAGCGCGTCGAAACGCCTGTAATAGAAGATATGTAGTCGAAAATTGATTGATGCAACAGGAGTGACTCTGATTGTAATTGCCTATGAGACGCGTTCAAATTAACTCAATTATAATCCGATAGAATTAATTAAATTAAACCTTGTTTAATTCGCTAATGTTAGCAAATGATTATAATAGTGACTCATAAGAGAAGCTTTGAACGTCACCGCCGTACAAGTTTCGCAGAAAGTGTAACGCTTGTCATAATCCAACATGACGTGACACAAATCACGGGCACAATAAAATGGTAATAACTGCCGATCGGCACCGCAGCGCTGTGCCGAGCAACAGTTGGCGACTGTGAAGGAACACGGGAAGTGCAAGCAACTGGCTCGCTTGTGCCGGCTGGTGCCCGCAGTTTTCGTGCTTACGGATTGATGCGAGTGTGTGGCAGTTGCGCTCGCTCTTGGTATGTTTGATTTTTAAGTATCATTTGTGCACACTTTTTTTTCCTATGGACAACCATTGTCCGTTTTTATAACGCGGACGGTGCAGCGTTGACTCATCCCAGCCGAGTGAGGCTAAGGTATCGTTTTCATATTGTCCGAATTCAGGTGCAGCTTTCTTTGGCGATACATTCAATCGAGACAGTTTCAACGTTACTAAAATATCATGATGACATAGAAACAATAGTATTACATGCTGAAGTGACATATGTAAGGATAGGAATTTCCGTTCGCAAACAGGAGTACTTACTTATTGAGGAACTTTAATTGAAAATCTATTTTCATCTAGCTTCCCAGTTTATGTTTATCCGTAATTTTGATTTAATTTGATGCAATTAAATCCACGGTGATGTAGACTTCGGAGTCTCCCATAGAAAGAATAACAACTATGGAAAGGATCCGGCAGACGAGACGTGGCGAAAAGACCACAGGGATCGTAGCCATGATTAAGTGTATAAAATTGAGAGGGCCCGGTAGCCTAGTGTGTATGATGCCGAACTGAGAATCCGAAGGTTGTAGGTTCAATTTCCGCACCGGTGAGCCTTAATTTTTCTGTCCCGATCCTACAGTAACTAACTAAAGGGTGTCGTCACAGTAGCTGCTATGCCTTTAATTAGGAGCCATTTGCCACCGTGGCGTCAGTTATGTTCGTAGATAACGTGCGACATTAAACATGCATTTTTAAGCTTTGTGACACCCGTAACTCTTATTGCGTTGATCCAAATACGTGGGAAGTTACGCGCGAGACGCGTAGGACGTGCGTATTAATTATTAGAGGCGCGTACACGATAGTAGGTAACGTGTCCTGGGTTCCCGTGAGCTCCTGACTCATTCGTTGTGCAAGTGTCCTACCATAGGATAGATTTGTCATGTCTTTTGTACGCTCCGCACGAGACATTTTAATGCTAATTGCAGTATGATACAGTTGATTCAAAAAGACCGCGTACCGCGTCGTTGCTAGTGTGTTGGATGAAAAATGAGATCGTGGCGTTTCATAATGCATCGGGTTTTTGGTTTATGTACTTGTTGCTGAACTTGTGCCTACAAGTGCACGATTCATTCATGATCACACCTCATAATATTGCCTTATCTCGCTCATATAGTGAACGCTCGGTGTTCGTTTATGCGTAAACTGTTATTGTGCCATATTCTCTCTCCTCTCCACATTTTTCTCTTTTCTTATGTTCCTCTTGATTCCTCATTTATGACATGCAAATATTGTAACTTCAGTTGAAACCTATTTGACCCAAACCCGTTTGATATAAAATTTGATATCACTTCAGAGAGCTACCAAATTACGACCGTCACCGATTACTCGTTCCATGAAGTAGCTGGATAATTTCGTCAGACCGGGCTCGCGCGACCGTGTTATCGAGACGTAGTACGGAGCACGGAGTGTTTTTAATGCTTACTCCGAATTACCGTACGGGTCATGAAAATTTACTGTTTGTACATCCTCCGTCGAATTCGTAAGGACGATAATATTGGACCGTGACGACTAAAGTCTTTCAGCGCCATTAACTCCGTGCCAAAGTCATTGACTCGCAAATTTCGCGTCCTTCATCATCCGTGATACGTTTGAACATTTTTTCCCGACCAAGCTGACAGTATCGCTAGAGCACTTTTCACGATGCGCTCGCGATCGTTCCATAATTTCATCAGAGGAACGTATGCGGGAACGCAAGCGGGAAACACACACGGGATTACACAGATGCGGTAACGCGCGAGTGTATCGGCGTGCAATCTTGCGGCTCTCTTTTTGCCGAAGTAGCTCTCTCGGGAAAAGTATGTGTATTCCGAGTGGAAAAATGGAGAAGAAGCGCAAGGCGCGCTACTCGTTACTAAGCGTAGCCTCGAGTGTCGGATGCTGTCGTCGTTCATTACGAGCGGATCCGTGCTTTCTGCTCTTTCATACGGCTCACACACAGCTTTACGCATAGCTATGTATATGAAGTTGCGCAGGAGGAGCGCAGGAGCGCGCAGCCGCGCTAGAGAGCGTGTACCGTAAACAAGTTTTATCCATCCGCCGGGGTAAAATAAATAAATGGCGCTCGTGATGCGGCCCGGACCCGGTTACCTTCCTCCCGAGTGCGCATACCGGGTGTTCACATCCGTGAAAACAGGCTTCGTAAATATGCACGTTTTATGCATCAATACCGCGCGATCGCGTTTGCTCCTTCTTGCTCTCTCTACGTTATCCCTCTTTCCTTTTCTATTTGTTTCTTTCGGTCGCCTCCCTCTTTTGTCCCTTGCTCCATTCTGTTTCTGCCCCCCCCCCCCTCCCCCATTTTTCTTCATAACCATATGCGTCTAGATAGTGTGCCAGCATAACGAGGGGAAGGCAGGTTAAAATAATTCACTCAGAGTACGTTATCGTTCGACGATAATGAAGTTAATGCTCGCTCGTACTTTATTCGGCTAATTATCCATAGTATCTCAAGCACATCTACATCTCTTGGCAACTCAAGGGGAACATGAACAATTAGCCTGATTTTTGAAAACGCTTAGACATGGCCGCCGTGACATTCGATACAATAAGGTTCCTTCTTGATGATTCCATTTATGACGTGCATACGGAAAGACATTTACGGTAGCAAGGAATTTCGAGTATGTATGTGTCGGCTGTACGTTGATTAAGTAGGCCGCTGATAAGATTCACCATACATTACCGCAGTTCCTCCAACAGTGCGCATTTAATGAGTATTCGTAAGGGTTCGCTCGTGGAATGATTGGTTTCCGTGCAATAATGTTACTGTCAAAACACTCATACTCCCCTCCCGCGCATGTTGTGCCCGCTCTATCCGCCCTTTCGTTTCGTGGGCAGAGCGCAAGAGAGATACACACGACGAGAGAGTAAACTAGATATTAATGCAGAGTCGTTGTACGTCGAGGGGGAGTGGACCATTATGAATTACTCGCACATGTATATGTATGAGTAACAGACATGCATATTCATAAAATAATCCTCTTGACCCCGCGAGATGGGAGGCAGATTGGCGAGGTAACGCTGAAAGAATGTTTGGGGAAGAAAAAGATGCAAGAAAGTAACGATGCGTCGGCAAGAGGTTTTTAATTTCTTGGCCACGCAGAACCGCGGTTGCAATTTCTGGCAGCCAAAGATTAGCGAAATTTCGTGCGTCGGGCTCTGTGTAAATGAGCGGGTCTGAACAAACGAGGACGACTAATTGTAAGACTTTGTACCTAGGAGACGACTGGCCGAGACTTTTTACCGTTTCTACGCCGGCTTTACAAATCGGTTTTCTTAACTCAATTACAATGCTCCCTGACTTTAATGACGCCCATAATTACGGCGGCAATGTCAAAGTTAATTAAACTTGTCGGATCGCTATCTCACTTTCATACCAAGTCCGTAGTGTTGAGTGCTATTCTTATTGCCGCGACGATCCAACAGAGAATCAATGTATACCTTATATGTATGTGTATGTTGCGCTACACGCGAATCAAAATGTTACATGTATACAAATATTGAAGATAGCTGGAAGGTGTGTATAGAGAATCGGACGAGCATGCGGTCGGAGCCCGTTAAAAAGTTTAAGCAAGTCCCATTAACAAGATCTTTCGTTCGATTCAAGAAAAACTTCCCTCGAGACGCTCCGCCTCTTCCCTGTGTAGTTACTTTCGGACTGAAGGTGTTCTCCGTCGAGTTAGCTCACGCAATTGCTCGACGGAAGGTGGATGCACGGTAGTCGCCAGTATGTCGGGGCATCAAATTCTTTTCCGCATCGTCCGAGATACGGCAGATCTGGGCACTAGATATGTCCTGCGACCGGTTGCACGTATATAAATGCGTGTATACGAATCAGCTTATGTGCGTAGGTACAGACACATGAAACAGACGCATAAACATGCACTCGTATCTTGGCACAACGGATTTCTTAGCATTGCTACGAAAATTGTCATGCCACTTTGGTTTGTTCTATATAATCTACCGCGCGTTGCGGAAGCGTAATTAATTTTGCATGATCATTTTTGGAACGTAAGAAGAGAATGAGCAGTTGAGCTTAATCAAACTGCACGTACACGACCCTGGCCACACTAGAAATGCATTCGAATTTTCTTTTGCTGTCCGTTATTTATATTTCCTCATGTAATCTGCCATCCCTCTTACCGATATAGTCGAATAATATCGTGTACGCTTGCCGCGCAAATACTACGGACACATATACTCGTTGGTACATCGTCGATAGACGACTGTAAAAACTTCACAACGTCATAAAATTGTTATTGGACGTAACTTTAATAACCTATCCGACGACAAGATAAGACTCTCATTTATCAGTAATTCACTTTTCTATCCTTGAATAGTTCGCTCAAGACAAACGTGGGCGAGCTGTGGCAAATCAAGGAATCATATTCCCTTCCGTAACATTCGAGATACGGTGAATCCGGGCGCGAAATATACTCTCCGACCGGTTGTGCGAGGTTAATTATCAAAGTTTTAAGGGCAGCCGACTAATGAGGCCGCCTCGTTACGATCTGTCGATTAAAATCGTGCTGGCTCGTCCGTCGTTCCCTGGCTTGCTAGCGCCCGCATCTAGGTATCCTCGCCCACATCTACCTACTTCCCGCTTCCATCGATACTTTGGACCGAGAAAAATGTTCCAGTTCTTCCCAGAGTTTAGGGCAAATTCTTCTTCTTTCCTGTTTCAGTCGCGGGCTTTTCGCAGTCTTTTTGAGCGACCTAGACCTTTACAATTTATCGCGACCTTCACAATATTTTCGACAAATAATATAATTCGTAAAGTAAATCGTGCACTTGTATTCGTCAGCTTTAATGTGATCAATGGTAATTCGAATTTCATTCGATGAGCTTGCAAAAACGGACATTTCGAAAAGACGTTACACTACTCTGATGGGTCGTAATGAAATCGACTTCCTTAAGTTGAATTATTTTCTTGAATGAATGGAAAGATATAAGACAAGAAGTTGTATAATAATTCCGTCACTTAGTAAGTACAAGATTGTTTTAATTGCAATAGAATAAAAATCAAAAAGTGTACAAAGTATTTTCAAGTACAGAACGCAAATAAAAATTATGTCTGCCCACGAAAGCAGAGACGCGTATTGATATTCGTCAGTAGAAACAATACTTAGCTTAAGTAATGTTAAATGCAACAAGGATAGGATTAAAAAACGGGCAAGTTGTTGATCAGGCCTGCACAAGAGAACCGCTCGTTAAGAACGAGAGTTTTACAACTGACAGAAGTATGGTTCATTCTCGCGGATGCCGTTCTCGAAAAAGTTTCTGTGCCCCGGTCGCGTCTTTACGCTCAGAGCGCGGACGTAAGCGCGCTCGTTCGCGGCCGGTTGCATGAAAATCCGGGCTCCCTTTATTGCCCTTGCGCCCAATGCCGGCTAAGTTATGGACAAACTTTATGGTCACGCTCTTTCTCCACGAACTATCCGCAAACCGTTCCTTCGTACTCTACGACCGGCACCGCCCATTCCTTCGCCACTCCGTACCCCTTACTTGATGCCGGTCGTATGCTTTAGTCGAAACCGGCCGTTACTTCGTTACTACTTCCACTCTCACCAGATCATCCAGACATCCTGCAACCGTTGGAAAAGTTCTTCTTAAAAATCATCCTCACCGTCATTGCCTACGATCGAAATGGCGATGTCGAGAGAGCAAGCACGATGCTCCTCGTGAAAAATGGCCTGAAGCGAGACCATCTATCTTCAATTCTTCCTCTCGCCCTTTTTTCTCCTCTATTTTCCTCACCTGCGCCTCTCTCGTCCACACACTACCTTTCGTTCCCTCTCTCTGAACTTGCCACTGAGTGGCTGTCTTTCAACTCGATTAATTATTACGGTGTAACCACCATTCTTTCTTAAGAAATCGACGCCGTGTAGCGCAAGATACATAGTAAGGTTAACCATCGTCGTACAATGTTGACGTTTATACAGGTAGTGATTTTGACAATCAACGCAGTATTTTTCACTCGCGCGCATCGTTATGGTAGATTTGTATATGATAAATGCTAGAAGACGAGCATAATGGTCGTTGTAATACTTGTGTTATATTGTTATGGCAAAGTGCCAATAGCAAAATCATGTTTTGGTTATTTTTATCTCCACTTGTTGAACAAACACTTTCACTCACTCATACGCCATTCTACTCTCAGCTGTTTATATCCAAGTGAAAAACATTTAAATTTTTCGTGTAACGTCAAGAAAAATATACAGAATTCTATTCTGAATGTAATTCATCCGGTGTTCGATGTACCATCGAATGCCTCTATTGGCTAAGGCCCTTTTTTACACCGCATCGTCTTTCGACGCTCCGATTGGCTGGAATCTGATACCCCTGTGTCACGGCGGTATTAAACATGCTTTTAATGCAGCTCCGCGTTTGGAGAACTCTCTCGAGCAGCGCCCGTCGGCAATCGATCCTCGTCCAATACCCGACTAGAACAATCTCCGATGACGAAGGAATATGGCGCATCAGTCAGCCGCATTCCATGCTCTTCGCTTTTGCCGCCCTACGTTTCTCTGTGATAACAAGTTCTAATCTCTTTGCAGAAATATCCATTATTGGTCTATAAATCCCTACTTTCCACAAAAACGCAGCCGTACTTATATTATGACAAAAATACATACACGTTTATTTGTCGGAGCGAGGTCGGTCTCGCATTTCATACACTGCCCGCTTTTTTCTTCTCTTTGATAGCACTATAATTTACTATATTCCTTGATTATTCTAAAATATTGCTTTCTGTGATACAACACGGGGATTCACATTTTAATGTGCAGTATCAAGCGTCTATAATAGCATGAAGCAACAGATGATATGAGTATTGTTGCATCGGAAAATAAATGTGTACTAGGAATTTTAGAAGGAAGAAACCGCGCATTGACGACCGAATGATCATACTGCCAGAACGAATTCATTGCTGTGTCGTCGACACGCTTGTAACTTTTGTCGGCACTTTACCGAGAAAAAGAAAAAATTCGAAAGAGAGACAGAAGAATGACGAGAAGGAGAAACAGAGGGATATTACAGGGATTGGGGGGGGGGGGAAGAAAGTCCATTCGTTTGAAAACAGTTTCGAGGTAGGAATGACTTACCCTTCCGGACGACAGACGACGGACGAACCTACAAGCATTGATGCGTACTAAAAAGCGCGCGCATGTCCGTTGTAGCCAGTAGGCTACCGCCAGACATAGTGAAATATTCAAATGGACCCTCAAGTCCATTGTTATTCTACCGTGAAAACGGTTAATGTTACCTTTTATTAGACTAATTTGTCCTCTTAACCGTATTCTAGCTGCCACCTTACAACGGCTTTCCCCTATACATATTCCCCTCGGTCGCCCTTTTAATCTATTATACTATTCGGAGGCACACGCTGTGTCTAGTGAGCAGGGAATCAATCCGAGAATAAGCGATACCAACAGCGTGATATTTGCTCTTTTTAACTTCATCGTGGGTATGCCATATTGCCAGAGACACTACAATAAACGACCAATTTTATATACTTACGTGTTAATCAATGAATGTCTTAATTAGAATTCCTTGAGTGAACAGCTGCGTGACCCGTCCTAATCAAGTAAGTTAGAATGATTCTCTAAAGCAGTCTAGTTTACAAAGTTATGCCGATCAGAAAAACACTACCGCATTCAATCGTTAGCTTTATGCATTTGCCAAATGACTGGACTGAAGAATTGTTTTTACATGCTCTCACTACGAACGTTCTACAGGTACTGTGTTAAGTGGAGGCCCACGCCTCGATGAAAGTTTGCCTCGACGTCTGACTCACCGATTAAGATTAATGAACGTGCGCCTTAAAGGCGCCGGGAAAACAGTACCACGCTTCTGAGGTCGCGACACATTGTCTTGTGTGAAAATCGTTCTATAAAGAGCTACCCTGGCAAGAAGCAGCGTCATTTACTACGAAGAAAACTTTAAAGTGCTCGTTGAAACGTATCGTTGAAAACTAAATAGTTAGAAATGTGTATTCTTTTTCACTACACCGAACTGTAGGTCAAATATTAACCATCCATAGTAGCGCAAAATTTGTTGTGACGAAAATAGGTGCATCTTCCGGTTGTGTCCACACATTATCAAGAAATCAAGCGATCGTATTACATCTATCTTTAGGTTTGATACGTTTTGACCTTTTTTTTTTAATTTTTATTTTAATGACAAGGAAATCTTCGGAAGACTGCTGGCCTTCTTGGGGGAGGCCAGCGTATGTCAGATTCCTATTGACAAAAACCCAGACGTTACTCCACGAAGGAGGGTGCCCCCCGAGCGTCGCTGTCGCGCCGTCCCGGGCGCGTGAGACTGTCGCGGTTTTCGCTCTTGCATTAAACCACAACAACCTCTTCTCCCGGGAGCTGATTTGTACGTCCTAGCTCCAATTTTGTTCCGGAGCTGCCGCCCTTTTATGATATATTGGGTGTATGCAGACTCTATTGCTATGTTTTAATCGAGTGGGTCAGGAGGTTCTGGCTTGTTTTTTGCTACTTTATTCGCTGCGAATCGGGGAAGGGTCCGTCTTTTCCTTCCGGCGGTTTTCCTGCTTCCCGATCTAGGTTTTATTCCCGCTGGGTGGCCGCGTTTGCTATTGCGTTTCCGAGCTGGGTTCGCTCGGATGTCCCTGGGTATATCGACGGGTAGCCAAGACAGTCCCCTTCTCGGAGTCGCATAACTTTGTTTCTATCACGGTGCAAGAGCAAGGAGGAAGACGGCCGCCCAGACATGGTCCAGACAGCCAACATTTACGTTATATTGTACATTTTAAGTCTACTTGTTGCTGATCCGGTGGCCATGGTACTGTCCGCACCCCGCGTGTTGAGGCCGCCCCGGGGGGACTTTAGCTTGAGAAAGCTTGACTTCGCAGCGCTGAGGGGCGATTCAATGGTTCTCCTCTTTTTGATTTGATATTGCTGCGGACATGGAGTGTTAACAGTTTGAGTTCTAAATTTTGATATCAAAAGTTGGAGATCCATGAATTGATTTTCTTAAATCCGCTACGCTACTTACCGCGATGCACGAAGTAAGGGTGCATCGCTTCATACCTCCAAAGTGATCGTGCAATGGTTTCGCAGGGCGATACGTATTGACCTTGGTACATCGTATTCTACTTCTCCTCTTTTACTCTGATCCCCATTTCGAGTATACTTTAAGTAGTAATTTATGCGCGACACTTGTATGGAACATCAATAAATATAAACGGCAGCAAAGTAGCACTCGGCACGGAAAGTGAGTGGAAGGACGGGGGGGACGAGGAGGAGAAATAGTCAAACGGGCGAGTAGGAGAGAGTCCAATCGAAGGATGGGAGACAAGTGAGAAAACGGGAGATAAAGGGAGAGTGCGAGACGAGGATACGGAGAAAAGACACGCTGCGCACAAATCCCAGGATAGGTATAGAAGCAAAGGCGGGTGCCCATGTGTACGTTTACGCGGCGTATCATAGTCAGATACGGTGATCGTACAGCGTGATACGATCTCTTCAACCATTCTGGCCGTCTTCGTTCTTCTCCTCTTCTTCTCATTCGTCTTCTTGCACTCATTGCATAACCTCACCTTGCCGCTAAACATGAAACAATGGTATCATGTGAGACAGCGTAAGGTGCCGGAGATACGCGATCTCGCCGGCATCTAACTCCTGGAAGCAGTGCGCCGAATACGAACCGCTTCGCGCGGCTCTTTTGATCAGGAGCAGTGGCGCTAATGATTCACGAAGAACTCAAACCTAAGAACTGACGAGTGTCGCACGTTAACTCGAATCATTCGTAGACACGACACCGCGGCTATGGCTGCATGACAGTGTGACACCAAGCGCGAGGGTGAAACGAGTGCTTCTACTTCAGCAGGAAACAATTTTCTTACCCGGTCAGTCGTTAGATGAGGACACGGTGCGCCTACGATGTTTCCGTGCAGATTTCTCGCATGCGAAGTCGCGATGAGGACGGCCCGCTCGTGCACAGGATCGTTCCACGGATGTTGAACGCAGCTTAAGAATACTTTGCGCGCTGGACGAACTCACCGGTTATATCGGGGCTAAGAACGTCAAGTACAGCATCAATTTCGTCCCATTATTCATTCGCTCGCCGCCCATTGTTTTCAGCCCTGTGTGTAGGCTCGATAGGACGACGCGAACAATTTATGACGCCTACTATGTGCCACAGCGCATCCATGCGCTTATCGGATCAATCGCTCGCTGCTCCTTCGAAACGATTACTTCTTGATCATCGAACCTCTTACGAGTCAACATCCAGTGGTCGACTCAGGAATCATCTTCCTCCGACAAGACAAGTCTTTACGCTATGTATATACACACCTGGATTCGATGCGTGCAGCGTGCGTGCACGTACGCGTATATATTTCTCCGTTATATGGCGAACAAAAAATTACCTGCACTCGCAGTCGTTGGAAACAATCTTGAATAATTTCATAAAATGATGTTCATAACGATCGGCATCGTATTCGTCGATTCCGTACATTTCCGGTCGACGATTATCCTCGAGAGTAACATGCGTTTTTGCACGGGCGCGCTTCAAAATTGTTTCCTTTGTTGTTCGCATCGTGTAATTTCTATTATTACTAGTGTTAAATCCGCTATCATGCATGGTGTTTTTTTTTAACGCTGTTTCACAAATAAAATCCATTAAGTAGATGCCACTTTCTTAAAATAGAAATATAGTGTTGCGAATAATGATCCATGGTTATAAGTTTTATTAGGTGTTCGTTTGAAAATATACATGAAGATAATATACGACCTCAACGTATACACATAAAGAAGTAAGGATGTGAACATGTTTATCCTTGCACGACAGTAACTACGTTCACTCGCATTCACACACACAGGACGGTGTCTACTTTTGTACGCACAGCGCCAAGATTTCTGGGGCGATATAATCGTGTGAGCGAGGAAATCATGTCCCGTAACTATCTGCCACTACGGTCTGCTTTTCGTGTGCGCACCCCCTTGAAGGCCTTTGCCGAATACGCAAAACATAAGGATGAATACTCGTTGCTCACTCGCTCGCTCTTTCGTTCGTCCGTTCGTTCGCGCGAATACGGGCGTCTCACGGCGGAGACATTTTCCACGAGAACGAGCCGCGCCTTGCTAACCTGCCAGAGTAAAAGCGTGAAATTACCGTCAACCCGGGGTAAAATTACCTCTTCCCCCGTTCCCGGTTGTCCATCTCTCCTCATCCCTGATCGAGCCCTGTTAAAGCCTCCGTTGCCTTTTTCTTTTTGCCGCACGCACCGACTAGCTCGTGGAACGGCAAGGAGAACAGCGCGCCCGCCGGTGCTAGCTAGCTCGAAAATTGCACATACCCCCGTTATACCGAATCGAAGAGAGCTTTGAATAATGCGGGAGAAAATATCCACGGCGTACGGGTTCGAATACTAGGTTCATGTACGCCTGGCGTGCTACACGCGTCCCATATAAGTCGGTTTCAACCTCTGATCGATGACGATAGAGAAACCACGCACTGTATCGGGCGTGAAGGAATGAAGGCTCCATGATACCTGCGCAACGAGCAAAAAGCCGTTTCTGATAGGATGATTCAGTTTTTGCCGAGAATCTTCTATCGTTCGCGAATAAGCTCGGTGCTCGTAATTCGCGTGAAAGAATCTGTTACGAGTATGGACAATGATTTTTTCGAGTAACGCCTACCTGCGGGGCGTCACATTCACAGTAAGTACTGTCGTACAATTCCGTTGGTATCCGTAGAATTTCAGTTAGCTCCATTGAGAGCGAACAAGGAATAAAGAGGGAAAGGCTAATTTAATTGGCAATTACGATGTCGCGGATGTCATTCGAGTGAGGCGCACTCGATGTGGACGCGCGCGTCACGCCGTAATTCTCGATCGACGACGGACTCCGGCAAAGCTTCGTTCACTCGATCAAACGATCTCCCTATCGAACCAGGTCAGTGTACCGTCAATTTACGATCATCCTTTACGATCGGACGGAAATTTTCTTCTTCCTCCCTCGCTTGCAAACTCGGATATGCTAATGAGCTTTGGGGATTTCCCGAGCGAGCCCGCGATGCGCGCGAGATGCTTTTATAAAACGAGCAGCGATAAACCTTTATAACTGTGCATCACACTTCGAGACCAGCGCCTCATGTCGGTGTATGCAATATAATGCACATCCTCGCGGCGGGAGAGAATCTACTTCATCATTCTGGGCAGCTTCGTGCGATGTCACCGCGCATAGCGAGCTCTCGCGCGTCTCTCGTAATTTATTACTGTAAACACAACGGAGGAAACCAGAAGTCCAGTTTTTACTTCAAGACTCGTTGTCGCCGTCGTCGTTGGTGCGCATTTACATATGTGCACGGACGAAGGCGGCACGATCAACCGGAGTGCCGCGGATAAATCTTTTTGGCTCGTGGCATACAAGTTTGACAAGTCACTCCCGAGTCAGCATCCCTTTTGCCACGTTGTTCCGTTTTCTGTCACCTCCACTGAACCAAAGGGCAGACGGGTAACGTAAAACAGATTACGTCGCACGCGTGGATCTTGACCCTTGGTACATATATAGGTATCTACAGAGCGTTGCCTTTACGTACCTACAGCAAAAGGTTGTTAAAGCACTGTGTTCAAACGCTGTTCTACGAAGAACGATGTTTTCTTCTAACTCACGAAAACATCGGCTATTTTGTTTACAAGCCACGTTCAATGTGACTTGAATTGTTGCTCAACGGGACAAGTTTTTGAATAAGCCTACTGATACATGACTTATGAACGCTATGAGTTTCTTCCTATATTGTCCTCTCGACTTGTACATCGCAATGCTATAAGTAATCCAATTTGAAAGTAAGGAATCGTTACTCTGATCAAGAGAGGAAAAATGAATAGACATTAAGACATCGCTGATAGAGGACCAGTTGGTAAGCTTTTCATTTTTATCGGTTAATTGGGTACAATCAGTCCAATTAATTAAAATATAAATAAGGTGGCAGCCCTTAGATCAATGATGGGTGTTTACCATTGATGGGTGATTACCCATGAGAAAATTAATTTTCTGTCGTTTATTGATAGGCTGGAGACCGCGTAAACGGATATGTACTTAATCTTTTGCGCCAAACGATTATACACCTGGCAGACATAAAGTTTTTCCTCCCTTCTTAGCGCAATATCGGCAAATACGACGACTCTAACTATTCAGATCAGGCGTTTGTGCACATATCGTAGAATTGTTTCCCGTTTCTTTAAGAGTTCTTTCGGCGGAGCGGTTAAACGGGATCCTTGGGAGTTCAAAGCCGGACGGAACAAAGTTCCCGGTCGTATAGGTGCGCGTGCACGCGCGTCGCGTCCGTTTGCGGGACTGTAACCATAGATTCGTCGCTGCACACCAGAGAAAAGAAACTAGTAAACGTTCCGCTCCCGGCCCGATATCTCAATTTGCCGTTTCTCTCCTTCCTCCTGATTTATGCCTCTCTCCTCACCTCTTCTCTCCCTCTGATGATGTCACCTTCGTCTTTTTCCCCCGTACTCGGTGCACCGTCGACGTCGTTGAGAACGGGGTTGCTCCCCGTACGTGAATGTTGGGTTAGGCTAGGTCGCTCGCCAACGTAGGCCGAGCACTCTACATGGCACGTCCACACGAGACTTAGCTGCTCTCCCAGGTTCCCGACTTCCGTAAAAGTCCAGAAACGCTCTCGCAGTCCGCCGGAGCGCGAAGCTAACCGTCTCAAAATGGACTTTACCGTTTCCACGAAGGAGAAATAAAGAGGGACCAATCGGGCAATTGGCGCTCTCGCAAATCTTACACTATTGCCTACCCCGTGTTTCCCGGTCGGACCTGCTTGCGTAGCAACGCAATGTCTTTTACATCTTAATCCGTGCACGTGTAGACACTTCTAACGATCTCACGATCGGAGTGCACCGCGTGCGAGTTCGAGAAGGAAAAAGAGGATGAGCCATTAGAGAAATGTCGTAGAGCCGTCAAATTAACAACGATAAATTTTTTACTATTGGGTTTCTGTATTTCCTTCTCGCAGCTGATATCACGCACGTGCATAGCTTGCAAGACGAACGATAGCCGATGATAAAAATGCGCCGTGTAAGATTCGACGATATTCGCTAACACCATGCAGGTGCTCCACAATAAAAATGCGTATTTGCTGTCTAACGTAGGTATATCCCTGTACGCAAGCAAGAATAAGAATCGTGAACGAATCGTCCTGCGATGCCTGAAAGTGTCCGTTGGATTTAGGGTGCAGCAGACAGAATATCCAAAGAAATAAATGTACTCGAACCATCGGTTACCGTTCCGTTTATCAGAGAAATTGGGAAGGGGTGAAGCTAGAAGGGTGCTGCCGCGTGCGCTCTGCGGTTCAAACCTGATCCGCCTGAACTGACCAATTCAGCTACAATGCGACTAGACTGACTACTCTTTCCCCGATTTTTTTTATTCCTTTTAATCGCGCCTACAAGAACGATTCGGAGACGTTTGAAACGGCAACGTAAACGTGACCGTGGCTTAGTGGGACGCTGACCACGGAGTAGGAACGACCCAGGGGACGAGGATCTACACCTCGATGAGCACAGCACGACATTCTCCTTGCCCCCTTGCGTCTCTCCGCCCGTGTTCTTCGTTCTCTCCCAGCGCGGCAGCTACCAAGAAGACCGTTTCTTCTCTCTCCTTCTCCCTCTACCTTCTCCCTCTACCTTCTTCCGTCTCTCTTCGCGTTTCTCTGGCATCTCTCATACACCCTTCCTTCTTCTCCCTCTTGTCCTGTCTCCGCTCATCGTCCTCGAGCGCGTCCACAACGATTGTCCGGTAAACCATGGTGCGAACCGCTCACCGTGACGAAGGTATCCACCTACAAACGAGGACTCATTCCGTGAGCGGCCCATGGAAACTCGCGAACACGAACATGGGAATTGGCTGTGTCTGACGAGTTGGCCACGCTGCCGTTAATTGTTGGTGCACGAAACACGGACCTTAGTTTTCTTCATCTGTGAAAACCTTCTAGTTAAAAAAAGTCATCGTAAGGTATCCGTCTTAAGGTTATCACGCTCATAGATATTTATAAAAAATGGAGAATGCTCCAAACAGCGTGTCATTTGTTCAAATCAATTGTTTATCGTCCCCGACATCTCACGCGGCGAAGAAGGCTAGAATGCAAGTGGAAACAGGGAAGTAATTTTTTTTGCACAGTGTATTCATTTAAACCGCGTCGATGTTGTGCCTTTCGGACGGCGCATATTTTTGTACTTTAATATAATGCGGCAAACGAGGTTGAACGATCAAGGAGGAGAACGCGGAGGAGAAGGCTGAGGTATTCACCGTCAGAGAAGATGGTGCGAAGCGATGCGAGGCACGCTGGAAGTCAGGATCAGTTCCTGTGCATGGAATTGCATGTGGATGAATAGGGCCTTTGTGTCTTGCGACCGACAGGCGGTACGATATACAGTAACGGTTCCCTAAGATTTCTCACGTTAATGCAGGTTCACGTTGTTTGCCAACAGCAGTCGTTTGCAAACTCCAAAATTCAGAAATTTTTTGCCTGCCAGAATGGTATGCTAATACTCTTACATAAAGAAAAAGTTACAGTTCGTTCAATAGCATCGTGCTAATTTACCATTAATATTGATTACAGAATAGAGTAAGCCACTATCTGAATCATATTTTGACACAAAACCGTGTATCTGTTGTAGAGTGCTTATGAAATGTAGTTTGGAATGAGATTATGTAATTTTTTTTATCAAGAATTGTAGAAGAGCGCATTGTTGGCTTTTTCAACGTTTGCGTAAAATTATAAAAAGATAAAATATATAGATTTGTCACGTTAAGTGATATCATATTACAACGGACTCTGACCGTGTTTTGTTGATGTAGTACCTGCAACTATTACAAGTGTTTTAAATAAGTTTACATCTGAAAGATAATTTCATACCAAAATCTACATGAAGTACTTTCTTCTTTGCTACTGAAAGTAAAGAACATCAACATTCAGATACATCAAAGTACACATTACTTACTGAAAAATTTACGGACTTAAGCAAATGCTTGTATCATTATAAGAACAGAAAATTAGAAATAAACTAAGTATATTAGCAAACAATGGCATGGAAAGTCTCCTATCACTTTCAATAATGGAGGCGCACAATAAAGGAATATACTATTAAAACGAAAATTTTGTAAGTAAAGTGTTCGCTCTTATGCGCAGATGCAATATCACGTTAAAGTGTTGTAAGTTTGGAAATTAATGGTTTCCTGAGAAGTTACAACTACAGCAATATTGCATCAGATTGTTGACTGTACTAACAATTGGGAGAAAATAGAGAAAATATCGTACAAACTGTAGAGCTCAATGGCGAATGTGTCCTTTAATTTGTTTAAGATCCTGAAAATAATGTTTACAGTATCGGAAGGTCTTCATTTGATTTTTATTACCTTTATCTGATGGTACAGAGTAAAGTGAGATTTCAAACGACGCTTAAATCGATCTCAGTTATAGCCAAAATTATGAATGACGTTGTTCGTGAAAGTGACGACCAAATTGCCCCATGGAAGTAAATTATTGACCCTGGACAGTAGATACGCGTCCAACTTATAAGGGATTGGAAACTTGCACACAAACATTATTACATATTTTGATTATTAGACCGTAACCTAAAAATAACATTATGCAATTTTTATCTTTTCTTACAATTTTCTTAATATTACCCAAAGTTTTCACACCGTGTGTATATTCTAGATTGTTTGTATCCCATTGAAGTTATCGTTATACAAATCAAAATACGGAGCCGCAAAAACGATGGATGACAACCATGGTTTGGTGTTCGCAGACACGTAAGGGGTATACTGATAGTTTGAGAAAGGAAAGCATAAAGAGAAGAGAAAAAAGCCGGGAAAGAATGCATTGCTATGCCATGATGTAATGGTGCGTTATGAATATGTAGAAAAATAACAAATGGCGTTCATACAAAAGAACACTGACGTGGATAACCGTGAATGTTTGGTGGCGTGGTCCGTGGCCTGTATCTCGCTCGTCACGGTGTCACCGTTGTGTGCCCTCTACGTGAGCACACTACTGAATCGCTGTTTCCATTACAGTCAGTTTTCATATTTTCGATACCATTCCGATACCGGCGTGTATCTCGATGCCTGAATGACTGCGATATTAATTGTCTTGCTAAGATTTCATGTGTCACACAGTGAGAATGTGGCGCATTACGAGCGCATGTTTTTTAAACTGCTTTTTTTATTAATTTAAGCAATTAAAATAGTATATTATATTTAAGAGGCAATGTTCGGTGATTAGACCATTAAATAATTATTCAACTTGCATTTTGGCTTCGCTTACTACAAACGGTAAGTTTCTCTGGCCCAGTTAATGGATCTAACGTAGCTCTCTAGGGCAATAGATAAGTGTCAACCGGACCAATATACCATAATGTGCACTGGCTCGTTGCATCGTTGGGGAATTTTGCTGTTGTTAAGGTGGCACTGCGGATCACCGATGCCGGACAGGAAGTTGAAACCGCCGAAGCAGCGAGGGGGCCGTGACCATCAAAGGGAAGGGAAAGGGTGCAGCAGGAGGGAAACGGGGAGACGATGAACCGATGTTGCATTGTGGGAGTGAGCGGGTGACCAAAATGAAAAAAAAGCATTATAGTATTATGCGAACAAACGGAGCCCTAGTGACGCAGTTACACGGCTGTTATTATCCCTCTGCCCGTCCATACGTCTGCCGCGAGCCTCCCCACTCTTTAGGAAGCCTCCGTACCTACGATACTTGCTTACATACCCGACCAAACGAATGGAACGACATTTCGAATGCGACATATGTTTTACGCGCATGACACATTAATGAATTCACCAATTGAACTGCTATCCGACGGTTGTTAATTTCTCGCCGTTACACGCCCATAACTCTATATATTATACCAGGTTAACGGCTAATAACTAAACGTCTACCTATGTTTTTAAAAGTGTGGAGTCATAAAATGTGCGACATGACACTAAATTGTTCACGATTTTAAAAGAAAATTTGCTCTAACAAAATATCAGCTTAAAAAACTTAACCTGGCACATGCGTGTAAGGTATAAGTGCTACCGTGAGCGTTCACAGATGTATGATAAAAGACTACGCTACCGTGCGCGGAATCTTTTACTGCATAACATGGCCATGAAGAGGAATCTGATGAATTCTTCGCTACTGTCGAGGTTCTCGAAACTCAACGCCAGGAACGACGCCATCTGTGCAGTCATGTAAAGACTTTCGATTTTGCATAACGTATTCCGCATTGTACTCCTGATCGACGGGCCAGAATAACCATTACTACCGGCAATATTTCGCATCGGAGATTCCTGACTGACCTCGATTTCAATTCACCTTTACCCGGCTCGCTCGTCTTGGTAGCAGAGCACATGTCAAATCTTATGTAACGTTCGCGGCGGCACAAAAGGTGCCAGAGGAATTAGAATATCCATACCGTTGACGCCATGTGTGATTATCATTCAGTGTCGCGATCAGCTCCTCCAGAAATTCGAACGTCGTTTCGACACTGACGAGCAGGCTCTCCAGATCCACTTCTCTTCTTTACGTCTCTCCATATTGCGAGTAGTAAACGCAGAGGCTGTCTTGCTCTCAAGATACATAGATACACGCTTATTATGTCCGTAACGTGCAGTAACAATATATGATAATAAGAACATGATTTAAAATAAGTATTTTAATATGTCAGCCCCATATGTCGTACTTTACGTCCTTTTCTGCCACGTGCTACTGCTTCTATAGTTTTGCGATACCTTTAAATACCTATAAAGCACGGTTATTTAACTTAACAAGACTTAAGATGCAACTGCCTCTGAACATATCTCTAAACACTAGATGCATCTGTATCGAAATATTGTTTTCGTCATAAGCAATGTTTGCTTATGAATATCCAATTAATATGTTTTGATTATTAAGGTTCTTCAATATTGCAAAAGTTAGACGCTGTAAACATGCTCACCGAATACCTAATATGTCTGGTTGCAACCCTTCGAGATTGACAATTTTTCAACTTCTACATAATCACTTCTCATGAGGTTATTCTACGCGCCGTAGAGCTTACGCGTGAGGACAGTTAAGTGGATTCCTTTTCTTGGCCAACGCCCTTTGTACCGTCGTTTAGCCACGCAGTCTGCAAACGTCAACACCGTCAACGGGTGGTCCCGAGACTCCCCTTTTCCCGCGCCATCATTCATTTCCTTTTTCTTAGTCGCACGCGTGCTCTCCGTGACTCTCTTCCTCTTTCAGATGAAGGCCGATGCGCTCTTTCACGCCGCTTGCTCGACGGCAAGCGATGACGGATTAGTTTGTTACGGCTTTCGGCACACGGCACACAGGTAGCGGAGTAGGCTGTACCGATACACATGATTATTTATTGTTGCGCGGACAGATTGAATGATTCAGAGGGCACCATCGGGGTGCCCGTTCGGCGCGATGATGGTGAGGGATCAGGACTGCTGCGGGAATAACTCGATCCAACGAGAGATATAGAGACGACTGCCTGTGCTAGCTACCCGCTCGAGTACAACCTCCAATTTCGCGCTGTCCGCCACGTACAAATCAGATACCTATGTACGTGTGTATGTACCACCATTGCTACCTACATAGATGAATATGCGCTTGTCTATCCGCCGCCGCCGCCGCCGCCGCCGCTGTCGTCGTCGCTGCGATGTGTGAGAGCGCGTATTGAACACAAGGCACTAAACGCGCGAGGAAAATTATTCGAGCGCCATAATTCGTGAGTAGCGATGTACGCGACCCTCCTTGCACCCCAACCCTCTTCTCGGCCGCTCACCGAGGCGCGCGCAGAATATATCCCGCGTGACCGCGCTTCGTACGTAATTCGAATGCCGCTTTGCAAACTGTATCGTTACATTGTAATTGATATCCTCCGTTCGATCAGCTCGCCAGAGATCGTTTCGATGATCGCGCTCGCATATTACTGGCATTTCAAAAGCGATAATGAACGCGCCAGCGGGACGACGAGGTGGAAATGTACGAGTACTCTTTTGTTTCGCCCGCGAGCTTTGGCCGGAGAACGGAATGCTCGCGTGATCGATCATGCACACAGGGTAAGATCGTCGATGTTGAAATTCTGAGGACGTCGAGAACGATTTTTCTTCTTATTTTTACTTTCTCTCCCTTTGCGCTTACAGGTAATTAGTACAACGTACAAAAATGTAACTGCAACTAAGTGTCACTTATCAAAACTGTTGTCAACTGACGTACACTATCATCGTGGGTTATCAACTCAAGGACTGCGCTTTTGCAAGAACTCGTTAAAATACTTAGACGTGACTAAGTTGGCAACATTAACGTTTCCAATGTCCATCACCAGTTCAAAACTCTTAGAGGAAATAGACCGATTATGGTCATTATTGGTGAAGTGTTTACATAACTGCCCCCCCCCCCCCCAATTACACGCCCACCCCCTCCCTTTTCGTTATCGTTAACTCCATGGTACGCCAAAAATTTCGTCAAAAAGCCTTGTATTCGCTAACGATGAAAAATTGATAATCGTTGGGGTGAAAAATATGGCGGCTGATCCACGTTGCGGATCGTAGATCGAACAGACGCGCAAACGGCGATTTCATTTACGAGAAGATTATGGCTAGATACCTCCCATAAATATTAAAATGCGCGGTCCCTGATTCATGGTTGACGAAACATTGCCGGTATACTTTTTGGACTAACCTCTACCGTGGTTGCAAACCCGCTCGTCTCATTGATTCTTTCCATCCTTTGCTGGCGTTCCCTATCGGTTTCTCTTCTGAACTTCTCCTCCTGTCCCGTCCGCGTGCGTACCTCACCTCTAGCCCCACGCCCCTTCACCCTCCGGCGACGATCTGTCGCTCATTGAGTATGCATCAGCAATATCGACAGCAGGGGCTGTTACGAAGTTGCTCGCCCGGAGCAACGTCGGAAGCCACATCGTCCACCTCACAGCAACAACATCGCCAGACGTCCTTCCTTCTTTTCTTTCTGCTCTTCCTTTCGTCCCTGCTTTCCTTCTTCCCGTTCTCTCTTTCCGATGTCTGTCGCATTTTCTCGCTCATTCTCTCCCTCTCCCGGTTGCGATTACAGACTCGCTCGATTTTTACAAACGTACACGTTACCCAACGGCTATTCTACGTGACTGGATAAAAGCACGTATATGCCCATATGAGATGAGGTAGAGAGAGCGAGAGACAGACAGAGAGAGAGAGAGAGAGAGAGAGAGAAGGGGAGAGAGGGAGGGAGAGAGAAAGAGAAAGAGAGAGAGTGGGGGGAGAGATCACCAGTGAGTGAGGGTAGGAGCAGAGTGAGGAAAAAAAGGAAAAGGAAACGCAAGACAAGGAGAAGAAGTACGACAGATTGCCACCGTGCAGTTCGTAAGGCCCCCGGCGTTAAGCCCGCTCCGCACAAGTTGTACTTTCCTCCTCGTGCTCGTTCTCTTCCTTCGCATTCTTATCCACTTCCTTCGGAATTCTCCTCTTCATATTTATGTATTCCCTCGCGAGGCGGCGCTCATTCGTCACGCACGTTTGCATATATTGCCGGGGATGTGACCCGCACCCGGCCTTTGCTCGGACTCTTCCCTCACTTCTCGAAATCCTGCACACTCTATGATACCTAGTCCGATGTCACGTAGAAAGTACCTGTTATAGGTATGTTGTTTGGCGTAGTCGAATGTCAAAACGTGTGACTCTGTTGACCGTTAAAAATGGCTGTTGAGTATTGCAAAATACCCACGTCTCTCATAGAACGCATCATTAGTGATCGACATTCTCCATTAATAAGTTTTTTATACAGGCTCCTTTTTCTCGACAAAATACCTATATATTACGCGTGATACCTATTTTAGAATGTACGATTTTATGGAATTTTTTTATATTATATGGAAAGTGAACGTACGTGTGTTTGGTGTAAAGTCGCTAATGCTGGCTAAGAACTGAAACACTAATTGAACCAATATATTTACTGGAAGAAATTTTCCATGGATTTCTGAAGATAAATTTGTGTTAATGCATACCTATATTGTCGTGATAGACTTGAATTCATCACAGATACCGAATTAAAAAATAGATCGAATTATCGCTATAGTATTACAAACCAACGTTCCACTAGGTAATACCATTTACTCGTTCTGCTTAGACCGATGTGCATATAAATAAGTGCAAGTGTCAGTGACATAAATGGAACATGGCAGACTACGATTCACAGTACCAGATAATTCATGTTTCCAAATGGACATGCAATGACTAGGTCGCACGATAAATCGTTTCTAACTAAAGTTAATATCGCAGTTAAAGTATACGATTATAACTACTCGATAAGCATTTTTCTTAAACCGGAACTACGCTGCCTTGCATAAGAGAATGCAACATCCACGCTGTTCGGAATATATTTGAATAAATTCTCACGTGTGGCGTTTATCGCGAGGTAATGGTAAATGCTTTTTCACGGAAAGTGTACCATTAGCGGTAAGAGAAAGTGACATGCCGGTAGTAAATTAAGATTCACCACAACCAATCGCGTGAAACAATAAATTTGTCTGTTCGTTTTGACGCAACACTTGTGCTTCGTTCAATTAAGTCTCGCGATGTATAGACGTACAATGCGCATTTCCGTAGTCCCGTCAATGTTTCGTAGCAGGAACGAAAACTGGTACAGAAGTATGATATGAAAAAATGCCATTGTTCCGTTCGGAGACTTAAAAAGACAAGGGGTAAGCCAACATGAGAGAAGAAGTTAGCGGATGATTTGGCTCGCGAGCAAAGACGGCAATCAGTTTTCGTCGGTCCATATCGTTTCCTGGCACGTTGACTGTAAATATCAATAAACAATGACAGTGCAACGGCACGCATGCCTGGTGTGCCGATGTATGGGGCATCTCGCGCTGTCCGCCGCACTCACCCTTCAACCAAGTCACCGCCTGTAAGGAAATAAACCATTCCGAGATGCGTTTTTAACGCTGGGGCTTTTGTCGGGCGCCATCTATCCGGCGTATCCCCGTTCGGCTTTTTCAGCGGGCAATTAGAAAGAGATTTATTTGCGCCGGCACGCCGGGCGCACGCCCGCCAATAAGAAGTCAAGGGACGGCCGCAGTTCTCAGTTGCGCGGGATGATTTTTTGGGTACTATCTTAAAGCGACATGTACACATAGGAACATTTGTGGGTATGTGCTTTATCTGAGAATGTAGACCAGTAAAGGTTTCTAGTCTATGCGCGCTTACGTGGAACTTAATAAATTATACTATTGGCCATTACTCTTTCTATAATTAGCAGCATAAAGCCATACGTACGATATACATTGACGCGCGTACGACGGTCATAGATTTGGCTCGCTTTATTTCCCTTACAAAGCGTGAAACAATGCTGCGCGGCCAATGCATTTCTTCTGAGACTAGGCGAGCACGCACTTCGGTTTTAATGAACTCGTTTTGACGTGACGACGCCCCGCTCTCCTCTTCTCCCTTCGGTCACTCCATGTTCGGCCCCGCCGCGCTTTCCCCTCGTCCACCAAGTCGTCGACATGGCCTCCGGCCGCACTCACTGGGGCCCGACTTTGTTAATTAAAGTAACCGTACGGTTTTTGATTGACGCCCGCGGCAAAAAAAGTCGCCCGTACGCGCTGATACGCGGCGACTGTGGTATAAGTCAGTGGTACCCTCATCCTTGGGCAATTGCACAATACTAGAATCGAAGGGCTGGCGGGAAGATCGTGAGAAAACCGTCCTTCCGCTGTCCGTGAATCGTCGAAAAATAATTACGAGCCTTCCCCGAGAGCCTGATAGAGTAAAGAGCGTTCTTCTTATCGTCCCCAGTCAGAAGAGATCCGCCATTTCGCTCGACACACATTACCTCATCCTATAATGCCGCGCACGCGCACGCGCACCTGTTTCGTGGAAATTTGTCGGGAATTAGCCCGACTTCCGAGGGCAAGCCAGCGACGAGTTAGTTCGTAAGACCAGTAAAACCCGTACACATCAAATTATTTGACGTTGCCCATTTTGTCGCTGCACTTTCGGAGCGAAGAATTTGATTACGTGTCAACAAGATATCTGAAATCCTCCGTATGTAGCGCTCGATGGTACTCCCGTCCACCGTAGTGCGGCGCGTAAAATAGAAATATTTTCAACGTATCCTCGTATGCACTTGCGTACCTCACCTCTGCGAGGCAAGGTTACGTAAGATTGTGCTGCGTGTCACGTGCAGCCAGCGCATGTGTGGAACGCGAGAAGAGACAAAAAAAATACCGCATGTGCAATCCTAGTGGTCGCACATGCGCATTACCGCAACGTCGCTGAATGAAGCTCTATGCTCATGTGCATCGTGTGTAGGATGAGAAGCAAAAGAAACAGCGATTACAAAACGAACGATTCTTTTTTTCTTTCGTTTCCTTCTTTCTTAGCTTCTACCCAGCACTGGATCTGTGACGCGATGCATAAGATTCAGGCATACCTATGCGCTCGAAGTACGTTTCCACTCATACCTGTAATACTAGGAATAAGCCACGCATACGACGATTTAACTTGCTGAGAAGGATGTTTATCACTTATCAATCATTCCGAGTATCGTTACTTCGAGGTGAAGATTTTGCTGAGAATTATGTAATTGCGCTGTTCTGACGTAACGTTATTATGGTGTGATTCACATATGTACTTCTACGTACGATCAAACGCGAGTTGTATAGTATTGCCAAGAAATTTCTAACAGAGAATTGTGTCATTTTTGTTGCAGGTGAAAATCTGGTTCCAAAACAGAAGAAGTAAATACAAAAAGATGATGAAAGCAGCGCAGCAGGGCGGTGGTGGAGGTGGCGGTCAGCACGGTGGTCTCTTAGCCGGAGGTACCGCTTTGCCTGGTGGACCTTCTCCGCAGCCTGGTCAACCCGGAAGTCTCATGCAAGGAGGTGAGCAGGATATTGCAAAATAATGATCATACTCAATAATGAAACTATTTCAAAATAAATTGACCTCAATGCCTATATACATTGAATATCTACGTAAGAAACGATGTACAGTAAAAGAGTAATCTTGTCTCAAAAATTATAAAATTACAGTATCAGTTATCAGCGTCTAAGAATGACATTTACACACTATTCTTGAGCACTGTTCTTATCGGGACGTAGAAACCACAATGTATAGACCATCTTTGAACGGGAGCAAATGTTAGGAAAATAATTTGGAATTGTGCTTCGATGTATTCCAGGTGGCGGAAGTTCGGTATCGGGTAGTCCGACGACGGGATACCTCGGTGGCATGGGCGGTGGTGGCGGAGGTCATACGCCGGGCAGTTCGAGCCCAGGAAGCGAGATGTCACCTCAGCACAACGAAAGTCCACCGGCACCGTCCTGGCCAGGCGAGATGAAGCACCATCCGCATCCACACGCGCCGCCCCACACCCATCACCACCCCCACACGCCCGGCCACCATCCACCACCGCCACCGCCACCGCCTCATCACGCCGGTTATATGCCACAGTACTCGTGGTACCAGGCTGATCCCAATCCCGGGTTACTCACGTAAGTGCCACTTCTATGTGCGGGAGAACGCCTAATCCACCGAATTTACGATAGGGGCGGCTGTGCCGGTGATAACTCTTTTCTGTCGTCCGATGGCGCGCAATTTCTTCCAGCCCTACGGATTGTTTCTTTCTCTGGCTGCCCCAGATACCTTTGACCTTTCCCGTTTACGGCGCTCTTATAAAGCTCGCTAAACGTACGCTTGTATAATATATCCGCTTGTCTGTGCGTCCCCGGCCTTCAAATGGCTTTAAACAAAGGTGGTCGCACCGATGAATTCCGAATGGACAACTCTTTCCGTCTCTATTAATAACATTCTGTCGATTATTCTTGGTTATATATTCGCGTTAAAACAATATTAACGATGGACACGCGACAAATGAAGAGGCAAGGAAAGTAATTCCCATAATCAGTGAGTTGTAGTTCAGAATATTCTTCCAAAAATAGCAAGCAAATCTAAATTACGTCGAAACAGTTAGCGCACGCTGGTATCATTCTCCTTGTCGAACGGGGCACAAAAGAATAGCGATTGTCCGCGGACACGCCTTAATGTTTCGTTCTTGTCTGATGTGTTGCAGGGTGTGGCCAGCAGTTTAACGAAGACGTTCTTAAAGCAGGGACGAAGAGAAACCCCACACGCGCGCAGTGGCGTTGCGGACCGTGCACCAGCTGCCGCCCCTGGCCCAAACTGTGAATACCGCTGCGTCTCCCGCCACCAGAAAACGCGCTGAATATTAATATTCTTTGAAAATGGTTTTAACCGGGAGCCGCCGGATTTCGCGCAGGGTCGTCCGTCGATGTGAACGAAAGTGTGCGACGTCGTGATACACGTCCGTTAGGGAATCTAAATACTGATAATGTTAATTTAGTCGAGCGCGCCGGAATTGGATCGGCAGCGTCTAATCGTGTAAAAAGAAGTAACGAGGGAAGGGGAAGGGAGCTGGGCGGAGGAGGAGGAGGAGTAGCGTCGAAGAACGATGGCCCGGAAAACATGTAGTAGCCAACTTTTGCGACGATGATGTCGCAGTCGGTGCCGAATGTCCGGAGCCGGAATGGACGATCGTAACCTCTTTTCTCCTTTGCGCGCTGTATTTTGGATGGGCACATCGCGAGAGCGCGTGCGACCATACGAGGCGAGTATCTGCTGGGCAAATGAGTTGGATACGGGCGTAGCTTAATACGTCCTCCCCATCCTGTGACGCGTCCAGGTGTGGACACTGCCGGGGAGAAGCATGCTGACACGTCGAAAGTAAGAGGTAACAACTATTAAACCGAACAGAGTCGACTAAATTTGTTGACGACAAATCGCTCAGATTTTGCGACGAAGGACACATTTCAATCGAATTATTCTTGACTTTGATCGACGTCAGTGGATCCATCCATTGTTGCGAATTAGCGAAAATTGACTCCACTCTATTTTTCAGCTTTTTACAATCGTTTTACGACTGTACGAATTATCTACACTCAATAGTCGATCAAATGTCTTAAATAATTTTCACACTCGGTGACTGCGTTGCAGTGACCACATCTCGGACGCGGTACCTGATAGTTATTACAACGATATTTGACAAGTACAATGAATACCAGAGAATATCAGGTCTGACAAAGCGCGTTTTCGTTAGCATTGCGATTCAGGGCAATTCGGCACGACCGTGCATCTTTAAAAGTTAATTTCCATCTCTTTGGTAAATGTCAATTGTCGATGACGTTATATCGCTCGATCTCTTGTGACAGTTGCCTAACCGTCGGTGCACAGTCGACCTACTTCGTGCAAGTTGAATCGGCAAAAGTGAAAGAGACAGAGTAACGCGGGTAGCGTAGGGGTAAGAAGGGGATAGTGAAATGAGAATCGCGAAACGTAGAGAAGCACAGAGTGAGAAGGCCGGGAGGGGGAATGAAACAGAATGAGAGAAAGAGAAAGAGAGAGGCAGGGAGAAAGAGAACGTTGCATAAATTCGTTGAGCAGTTGTTCCTCAGGGCGGTTGGAAGTAATGAAATCCTAATGACATTTTCGTGAGTCAAACGATCTCAGCAATCACCGTAGCTCGAGTATAATCACCGGTCCCTCCTTCCCGGATGAGGCAACCAACGAGGGTCTCCTCCGAAAAGGAGCGGGGAACGTGAGAGAACGCGACGGGAAGAAAAATGACAAGGACGGTATCTTCGCGGTGACTGCTAAGAAACGAGAGAGGGAGCGAAAAAATCATTACACTCCGTGAGCAACGCGCCGAACGACGGACCCAACGTGAACATTTATTAAGTCCATGAAATGAAGGACTGTACTTCGTGTTAAACTAAATTCGGAACATGGGACGCCTCTATAGAGTGTTCCCCAGCAGGCGACATAAAATTTCGGTTGATTTGGATCTTGGAAGGACACAATTTGTGGGAATTGTTTCGTGCAATCAATTAAAAGCGCTCGCTACCTGACATTTCAATACTAACACTGTCAATATCGTTTGGTGGAAATAATTCAATTTATTCTCCATAGTCTTTTCTCTGTTTATTTTCTTTCGGCGAGCCATGATTTTCTAATCTGACATGCAATTCTGTAAAACATCTGTCTCTATCGATTTCGGTAAAACTGATAGGAAAGGACAGTTGAGGCTGTTTTCACTATTTGCTGACGACCATTTTGGTTCACCTTTGCCATCTTGTGATGCGCACAATAACCCGACTTTCAAAGAGACGACACGAAACCGCAAAAAAGACGGCTGCGGCTTGCGACCACGGGAAACTGGGAGGGCCGGCGAGCCCCACCGCTGACCCAAATCCGCCGCCGTGTCGGTACAACAATGGTCGTCTCATGAGAACGCGGTCTGGCACGTTCCCTTTACTTCCCGATTCTTGCCTTCTCTTTTCGCCTGAGGTGATGCTGCTAGCTATCTAATAACTCGCAGAGATCGACCAAGCCTGGAATGAGAAGAAACGCGTCGCGGATCACGTTACCTTGTTACGCTTCTCGGTTCACTGTCCACTGCATTATTCTTTTTCCCCGGTTTACTTTGCTCTTCACATGCTTATCGGGCAGTAGATTTTCTTCACGGCTGCCTCACATTTTCCACCACTCTTCTCTACTTCGCCCCCTCCCCCCAAACGGTTGACTGTCTATGAATTTTCGAATTATCGGCATCATTCATCCATCGAAGGCGGCGTTCGTCCGTAACAGCCAGAATGGGATATTCAAAGTTTCACGATTAAACTTGTTTTTCTTTGATCAAGCATGGAGTTGTGTGGGTACCTAACGAGAAACTTTGAAATTCGACAGCTTTCCGAGAACATTTACGAATTCATTGTCTTACGGGGCGCATTTCTATAGAATTCAAATGGCCGAACCTGCTGAGAATACAATGTACATTGCCAAATCAGTGTGCAGTCTGTCGATGCGCGTCGCATCTTGTAGTCCGATAAATAGACATTAGTGAGAGACATTTTGCATTTCGGGAACAAAGTGCGAATGTTGAGTTTACGTTGTCGACGATGCACAGTGTAGAGAGATGAGCGTCGATTGTTTCCCGATCGTGAAGACAGTACAAAACCGGTTTTTCGTCCTTCGGTGGATATATATATATATTTGTTATATATGATATATATATATATATATATCAAGGGTTTCCCGTTCTTGTGAAATCCCGACCGCCCACTAATAATCGCGTGCGCACTACCATAACGGAAGAGCGTCGTAGAGTGAGGGAACGAGTTACTTTAAGAGGTCGATACTAATGCGCGAATCAACGTCGATCTAAATTCGATGGAATCGATAATAACGAATTAGCGACGTCGAGACGTGCTGTATTTATTGACGCGAAACTAGTAAATGACGTGCAAATACAATACAAATAACGACAGCAATTCTCTCATTAAGAGTGCAATGAATGCCGTTAAGTCACGACCACCGAACGCGTAGCGTACTATTCTTAGGCACGCGAATGGTATTCAATAGATCATGTTAGGTGTTCGATTCGGTGCAATAAAGCGGTAACGTTTGTGCGCGTTATCATCTCATCCCGTAGACGAAGTACCCTCAGTTCCTAAATCGAATGAGTAATGTCCAAGAATATTTCAAAAGTTAAAAGCGTAAAATGGTTTAACGCGCGGCGAAGACGGACCAAACGTGTGTTGCTCGTTGGCGGCTGTGCTCAGCTTCGCTTCGTAGTCAGTGCGTTCATTATTCTTGCCAGTTATACCGAAAATCTCGACACGTCGATGGGCGAATGTAAAATTGTAAGAAGATCCGAGATGCACGGAGATGCCGAATCTTGTCAATCTCTCTCTCTTCTCGCTCTCTCACTGTCTCTCTCTCTCTCACACACACACACACACACGTCTCCCTCTCTCTTCCTATTTTTTCATTCCCTGAGAAAAACAAAAATCCGTTGCATCGAACGCAAGCAGAGGCGGATGAGAATGGTCAAATCAATCACATGGAAGGCACGATAATCTAACTTCTCAAAATCCTGCTTTGCAAAGTCAAATGTGCAGCTCGTTCAAGACTCCCTTTCTTGCATCCCCTATCATGGAATGTATGTATAGCGAATACGAATGTAGTAGCCAAGGCACGTGGAAGGGTATGGATTACAGAGTGAGTAGAAAGGCAGAGAAAAGAAGGGAAATAAAAAAGCGAGAATACAAGAGAGAGAGAGAGAGAGAGAGAGAGAGAGAGAGAGAGGGAGAGAAGGCCAAACACCATAAAGAGAGTCCGTAGAATTTACTAGCGTTACTAGTCTCGGTCGCAAGCATCGAGGATCGATCAGAAGGTGCGGGTAACTCGCAACTGGAGAGATCGATCCTCGAACGCGTGTAAATATTGCACCGGGGCCCCTAGCACGTAAGACGTAAGTGAAATCTGTGTAAAATATGATATTGTGATAAGAGTGTAAAGCGAAACGGGTAAAAGCCCAGAGGATCGTCTATATACATATAGGATATAACACGGCAAACCCCAATTTATCAATTTTACCGAAGTACCCTTGTACGAATATAGATACTACGACAACTAAAATACCTTAATTATGATTACTATTGTATAAAATATGAATAATAACTAATTAATTCAATTTAAGGGACGTCTTACGTTATTCCATTCTTTTCCTTCCACGCAAGACATATTTTTAGAATGCAGCTTCGTCCGTGATCAAAATTGTCGCTTTGAAATTGTGCGATGCCATAATCATTTTCAGTAGCTTCACGGCGTGAGAATTCGTAAAGAGGCTAGACAATTATTGAATAATTTCTGTGGAATAGAAATGGCACGGAAGATGGTTTGCAGCGTCCTGATGGTCGGTTCAAGTTCCTTTTTCCTTTTCTCTTTGTTCAGCAGTAGCGGACACCACCTGCCGTTCTAAAGCCAGCGTACGCATGCTCTACTTTTATGGATAACTGTACTTCTATCTCGCTTAAAGTGAAGGCAGAGAGTATCCCACGTCTCGTTTGTACCTGGTCTCTTGAAAAAGATTATTTGTAACTGAACGCCTGCTAAAGTTATGACGGCAAAATTCACAGTTCGACCTTGCTTTTGTAGCCAACGATTTATAACAGGTGCCTATGGATACGCTGAAAAGTAAAAAGCAGACGTTGTTTTAAACCATAAAATATTGTACATTTAAAAGATCTCTATTAATGTGTCCAATAGATGGAATTATGTTTTTACTTCTGTTCTTGATAAAACTTCTTTCACTCAAACTCAGATTGAACAGTAAATACACATGACTTTCAAATAGTTGTAACGGTTAGTCAACAATTGCAATACTCCAAGGCTAATCCACATCACGTAACGAGAATTTAATTTCCATAAGAGGAGTAGAAATGACCAGAAGATGGACGGTATGATTACCTATGATTTAATTAATGCCGAATACGGTACGGAAGATGATCGATAAGGACATTCAGCGCTACATTCATCAGGAACCAATGAAATGATGGTTGAACGGAAATATTTGAGAATGCTAGGATTGCACGTGACGATAAAAAGGTTGGTTCCCGCAATGCGAGCAGCCATGTTACCGAGCCATGTCGTTCGCTACGCGCGACTACGCCTGTCCGTTCGTGCGGGACCATCACCGGAAAAATAAATGCGGAGAAGCGCACAGCGGCACGGTTTTAAAACGTAAACTTATACCCCGTGAAAGGAAAAAAGGAGCAGGCGGAAAGTAGCAGAAGAATGGATAGGAAGACCGCCGCTTCACATATATCCGTGCGTATTGGAGTCTATATACCGATGTGTATTCCTCACAACAATGTGCTGCAGTAAACCTATTGGCAGCGTAAAGTCTTGCAAGACGCGTACAGGGATCTCTTCGGGGGACAAAAACAGCTAATGGACACAATGGTCGATGGATATGGGTCTGGAAGGGGCTACGAAGTGGAAGCCATTGATGGTATTCAACCTGAACCATACAGTGCACTCCAATCGATTAGTTCAAAGTTATGTTTATTTTGTTTTGCTCGCTGATGGTGCCGCGATGGAAGAGGTTTTCGGAGATGTTGAACTAGGTACCAGGTAAAAGGTGATCGACTTTATGGTTCCAACGTTGAAATCACGCAAACTTGTTTTCGTCCAGCATTTATGCTCGCATCGTCCACACTTTAGTGGTAAGTAGATACTTTATTTAATGATTAATTGAGTACACCAAGCGAGTTTAATTAGACCGTCATTTACCACGTCAATTGATTTTATGCAGCTGCTGTTAGAGATGTAGGTACCATTACTTTCGACAGACACGCGACATATAATTATTTTCTCCTTTGGTTGAATAGCGTACCGAATAGATGCGTGTTTATAATTCAAATTTTCATCAATATGTGAGTTTACCGTGTCTGTGAATGCCATTCGGTTGATGGGAGTTTATCGCGATAGCTATTTAATGTGGGCCAGGCTCAGGCGCCACCTGCCAATGAATGGAAGAAAGATGACAATCTGGAGTGCAATCCTGTTAAAGTGGTACTGTCGAATCAGGGCACTTTCCCGTCGTTGCCTGTATGCGGTAGCTTTCAGTAAAGCTGGAAGATCAGGTAGATCAGGTCTGGCGAGTTTGTCAATGTCATCTGCGTACCCGATTATCAGATTATGCAGAGGATTCTCGCAACATTCAACGCGGTATTGCAGTCTAGTAGACATACGGACGTACACTATCCAGCTACGCAATATGTATCAACACAGACTTACACGTGCTGATACGCTCTATGATAACTTCATTTAATTAAAATCGAGTCATCTGTTCCCATCTTTATGATCTTCAAACATCTTTAGGACTATTATGATCCAAAAAACTCTCCATCGGGATGATATGAATAACGAATGGAAAGTAATGAATTTTATAATACTGTATGATAAAACGAAAAATTACAAGCGGATCACCAAGGAATGCAATGTGCCTAAAAAGAAAACTCTTCAGTGACAGCAGAGAACGCCAGCCCTAATATAATTTGCTCCGGCATTCAACGACGTACAGACGTGCTTAACCTTCGAAGCGTAGGTGAATACAAGAACGCAGGTATTTCGTGTAACTGGCTTTATCGTGTTCGACGATCGTGCCACCCGGGAGATTCACCGCAAGTTCGGTCGGTCAGAGCTGCTCGACTTTAAGCAATTAGCATTTAACCCACATCGAATTTCTTTGTAACTCCAACATCGAATCGTCCGTGAGACAAAACGGTTGAGTCTTCAGGAGAATTATGTTACATTTGTACCATGCTAATGGAACCGGGCGGTGACTGTGTGCCTACGCGAGGGAGTATGTACGTGCGAAGTAGTATGAGATATGTATATTTGTATGTTTAAGACAGTAATGTTGCCCTCTCGTATTCATCCTACGGCTGAGTTGATATTGGCAACAAAACCTTGCTGTTATTTAAAATATATGGTAGATGTACTTCAGAGAAAGTACGATTAGAAGTTTTACTCAGACTCGTGATGCTGTTTCATTTAGGTACAAGAATTTAAATGTCAGAAGTTGACCGTGTGCCTATAACACATCATCTACGTAGGAATGTTTCAATTTGTTCCTACGCGCTGACATTATCATTTACGTTACGTTATTGTGAACCGCCGTTTCTAAGTATCGTTTTCTAGCGTTTCATATATTTAATGTAAAACTTGGTAACACTATAAAATATACCTATATCTAGAGAAATGCGTACTTCATACTTGCGGGACACGTTTGAAACATATCACTTATATTTGCGTATTATTATTTGCATATGGATTTACATGCGTACACGCACTGCATGTAGTTCTCTTGATACGGTATATAACGCGGCAAAATGAATTTTTACGATGAAGGATGAGAAAGAACAAATCGGACTCGCAAGCCGGTCGACAATATCGAATAAACAAACGAATGAGTGGGAGGCGAAGGAAGTGACGGATATTAAGGTCTTCGTGACGGAACTTGGTTCGTATTATACCGAGCCAAGTGAGGAGGTCTCCTCGTCTGTTCGAACTAATTCTATTACTTCGTCCCTTCCTTCCTCCGCCATCGTCTCTTATGTCGTATAGACGCCGAGAATCATTGTTGTTATAGCCGAGCTATTTCAAATCGTCATAGTGAAATGTGGGCAATCTTATTTCTGAAATACTTATTTCCCCGCGAGTTTCCGCGTTTTCTGCTTTTCGGAAGTAAAACATTAGTTGTCGCTCTGTTGCATCTGGTCTACATTGATTAAAATTTTGATTTTCATTTGCATCCATCATATGTCACACATACAATACATACACCCCCGTCCAAAAGTGTTGGGACACGTGTTCATCTCGCAAAAATGTAACTTTTTATTCGGTTTAAACAACTTCTACGATATCTATGATATCATTTTGGTGAAAGTACTCTTCAAGGAACATATACTCGGAATTTATTTTATTAATTTACTGGTTTATTACATTTTATTCTTGAGAAACCAACACAATGCCCATTTCAAGTAAAGCGTTTAATTCGGTGCGAATGAGCTTATTAAATTATTTCTTTCTATACACGACATTTTAAGCGTTCCCGATTTGGTCTTTGCTTTTTTTAGGATTATCCGAATATTATCTGAACTAATAAAACGGCCGAGGGTGTAAAATGGGTGGTTAGAAGACCGATTTTATTCATGTCGTACCAGTTTCCTTTGAAATCTTGTGAGATCGCAATGTCTTAAAAAATACACGAGTTCAGTGTGGGGAAAACGTGCAGAAATTGTAGCGTTGAGCAAAAAAGGGCATTCCATAAGGAAAACGGGAATTTCTAAATCATCTGTGGGTTACACGATAAAAAAATTTTCTGCGTCAAATAAGTTTACCTCAGAAAAACGTTCTGGACGTCCCAGAAAAACGACAATCGCCGAATCTCGATTTATACAAACAACGAGAAAGCGCAATAGAAGAAAAACTGCATCCCGATATTCCGATTTCCGTCATAACGGTGAATGGACAGTTGCATGAAGTCGGCCTTCGTGGTTGTATTGCAATTAAAAAACCCCTGTTAAAGGGACAAAGTATAGCGCAGCGGCTAGCATGGGCTAAAACACATGAATATTGGACACTAGAACAGTGGAAAAATTTGAGGTGTTTGGGTGTAAACGGTGAAACCACGTCTGAAGGAAATCTCAAGAAAAAATGAATCCTCAGTGCATCGTACCGACAGTCAAACACGGAGGTCGGTCCATAATGATGTGGGGGTGTATCGAGGCAATTAAAGCAGGAATTTGAATAAAAATCGGGGAGTCCTAACCAAAAAGCAGTATTTAAATATTTTGACTGAGCATCCGGACATACTATCCGGAAGGCATTTAATTGATTCGGGATTTGTATTTATGCCGGATAATGATCCCAAAGATACAGCAAAAATATGCAAGATCTATTTAGAAAATATAGAAAGTGAAAATCAAATAAAAATTGTGTGTTGACCTCCACAATCTCCTGATCTCAACCCGTTTGAAAAAGTCTGAAATGAAGTGGGTCGCAAAGTTCGGTAAGTTTGCTTAAAATCGGAAAATGATCTTTGGAATCATCTACAAGCCGCATGGGAACAAATTGCATCAGAAACAATTAAAAAGTTAATAAATAGAATATCAAAACAGGTGAAGGAAGTGATAAAAAAATGTGCCGAACATGTAGACGAAAATAAAATTTAATTGTATTATCCCAAATTTTTTATATTTCTGCAATAGAATAATACATATCAAAAGTTTATACTTTAAAGTAACAAACGTGAACATTCTTCTTAAAAATATTAACTGCCCTATAAAAATATTTCATGTTTATTTTAGTTTTTGGAAGTGTCCTAATACTTTTGGACGGGGGCGTACGTATATAATATAAGTTGATGTTAAGTGCTAGTTTAACGCCTCAGTAACACTTACAACAGGAAATGAGATTTGGACTCTATATAAAAATATCATTATGAAAAATTTGTTAACGCGCATGGTTCAATTCCTCCATGCATATTCCTCGATTTCAATGCTGTTTACGAACTAAAAAAGTTTATGACTTGTGAGAATGTCAACATACGATGTTGGCCTTAAGTTGCACAGATTCGTGATAACGACGCTCTTAGCACTGCCGGAGTTAATTGGGTCATAATCAGCAGACATCCTAATGAAAACGGTATTCTGAAGAGAGTGCTTAGCCCTAGAAAGGTCGAAGTTCCTCTACCGAGAAGAACGGTCATATCGGTCTCGTGATCCCGATTGAAAGGCACCGAAGACGAACAAGGAAGAGCGGAGGGATGAAGTTACGCGGAAGGACTAAGAGAGGTGGTCAGGTTGGGGTGCCAATTTGCCATTCCACGCAGCGAGTAGGGCGTGGCTGCCTCCCGCATAGGGTGACTCGCTCGTTTGCGCGACATTGTTGGCAACCCTAACCTCCTGCTCGAGCCACCCTTGCTCCCATTGGAACCCTCCGTACGGTTCTCTTGCGATAATTTCCCGTACAGATGAGAACCAATGAGCACGTTCTTGAAGATGCGCAAGTTATGGAAGCTGTGGCTAAATTAACAAAGCGGAGGTTGGAAATTGGATAATAAAATATGTTGTACTTGTTGAGTTAATGTTGAATTAATGTAGTAATTATGTGCAATAATACTTTGAGCATAATCGTAATGTGTTCTCATTTTTTTCTCAGTGTTACTGGAAATTGAGCAATGTTGTTTTAGTCATAATACGGTAGTCAAACTTCAGACGAAAATATGAGAATTACTGTTTATCGTTTTCCTTGTATCACGTAATTTTATAAGGCGCTCAATATTATTGTACAGTTGAAGAAATCGTTCATACTGGCATCGGTTGTAAAATAAAAACGTGGGAAACGAGGAAGCGAGCGGAGACGCGAAATCGACCGATGTCCATTATAAAGTGATATCGATTTAGTGACGTTCATATTCCGTTCTGTCGAGTTCTCAGTATCTTACAGATAGATTAACGCACTGACACTTGTCGTTAACTGCGTTGATAGAAAACTGACGTAATTAAGTCAGTGACTAATGGTTAAACGTAAACTGCTTTACCACAATATGTTTTTGAACTATAAACAACTTTCTTTAGTTTTCACTTTATTCATTAGTTTTAGTGTTCGGATAATTCATGTGACTTTCATTTTATAGTCGCTTTCTTCAAAATACTCAAGAATAGGGTGACGCAGAAGACGACAATTTAATATGGCAAATATGAAAACGTATTCGTTTTTCATACCGCATTGAACGGGAAACTATATTTTCTTCACTGAATTTCACAGCCGTTTGAAGGATAGAAATGTCTCGAAGACCTTCGTACATCCAGGTGGTAAACTTATACGCCACAAGAAGGAACACAAAGGTCGAAAGGAAACGAACGTGAGACCCCGCCCATGGGATCATTCATCTCATAAGAGTTGGAGCCACGTGGTAAAAAGCACACACCGGCACGCGCTCTTCACTGTTCATTGTTAATATTTTCGTACGCAATGGATCATGCTGGTAGTAATTGGCACATTCAGACATTTTTCCTACAATACTTTATATAGTTTGTTTTAATCGACGTTGATGGTGATGAAATTTTATAAAATAGTAATAACCGTATCGTATTGATGCGAAGCATGAATTCTACGCGTCAATCGTAGCACTAATGGTTGTACCAATACAATTAGTTTGGTTTGTTACACAGCCAATGTATTATTTTCACTATTGGGAAGCTGAAATATTTCAAAAAGAAATCTATTGAATGCGTTTTGTTCTTACGGTTATATCCGCTGGATGTTCCTGGTAACGAGTTATACTCGTAACGATCGTTAAAGTGATTAAGAAATCACGTGCCATTAACGCTCATTAAGAAGCCCGTGCTAATCCTGTCGAGTCCCTGCTATCCTTTTTAGTACCTACACTTGATTATGTCGCAGGAATTCATTTTTATTTTGTCCACTACCATCAGTTACTGAATTTTTCCCTCATGAAATTCTACGTACACATGCAGATGGTAGTAAATGCCGGTGATTTTCTGGTGGCATTTTTTAATAAAAATTTGGTTTTGAAACAAGACCGATAATAGAAAGCATGTGAATTCGATCCACTCACGAGAAGCAATTAATTGCACGTCGTTACACAGAATGTGAAATATTTGATAGCTCGCAGTCGACTGTTCGATGATGCGGCTCTCTCCTTTAAACCTGCTTTACAACATACCTGAACATAGATTGATTACCGAGAAAGAAAAACGTGTGTTATTAAATACTATTACAACCTTTTCTCCGCGTACTGTTCGTTCCTTTATATCTATCACAATGAATTAATGCGAAGCAATGCTTAATTGGTTGCTTTAACATAATTGCCACCTTACACAGGCGTATTATCCAAACATTGTCACAGGCATAAAACATATAAATCAATATCTCTTATTCGCTTGTTAAACACTACAGCTTGATAGGTATGGGATTTTTAATCAATCACCTTGCCGCGAAGATGTTCAGCGTTGAAGTCAGGTTGAAACCAGATTGAAGGCAGGGACGCAGGCCGCGCGCCGCATCGTATCCCTTGAGAAAAAGCAAGGATCCCTTTTGCTCTTCCCCATTTCGAGAAGTCAAGTGCGACGCGCGACCTAATTCGTTGCGCGTCTTTCTGCCGTTGACATTAAGAACAGCCCCAAAAGGATTAAGGCTTTGAGATTTCGAGAAGGCGCCGAGCTTCCGCAGGAGCAAGAGATGAGAGTCGAGGGCTCCGTTTGGCAAAGGTCGAGTCTCAGATACCTACCTGTCGGGCAAACCCGCGCAAAATAAACAGATTTGCGGTAGCCGACCGTTCGACGTGGGATAGCAGTCCTAAAGTAAAGCCTAGAGGAAGAGGGAGAATTTAAAGGCCGACGGACTGTGGAGCGCGCGCGCGCTCCCTGACCCATTCTATGCTGGGGTCACTTTAGGAAAGGGCTGGTGACACTAATCTGACATTAACGGCCGCTCTGTAACCTTAGATCTTATCCGAACACTGACGTGGATGACCAGAAGTCGATTTCGCAGCCGGTGAGTTACAAGTCTTTTGAAGATCACGATGCCACTGTAGATGCTCAATTCTAAATCCAGAAAAATTGTATGAACAATTTCCCTTTCGTTTTTGTTACATTCCCATTTTGCTCTATATGCTCATGGGCGCCAGAAAGAAGAAAAATTGAGTACGCCTATTATGGCTCAAATGTGTGTTGCTTATTTTGAGTAACTTGAATTTACTTCGAAATCATTGTTATTTTCTCACTGGCACTCTAAGTGTATGTATGTATGTCTTTATTTCGTTTCCCTTGCGGGTTTACGTCTACATTTCCTCTTTCCGCCTTCCCCCTTCTTAACAATTTTAGTTTAACCTTATCCTATCTTATTCTATCTGGTACTCTAAGTGGATGTTTTTCTTCTTCCTCAAAGCGTGTATGATGCCAAATTTGTAATTGAAATACCTGACGTGTGTGTTTGCACATTTTTGTACAGTGTCATCAGAGGTAGTTTGTACATTGTGCTGATCAATTGTATGTTGTAACAAAGGGTGGTGAGGTCATCAGATTAAATAGATGTTGCATAGCCACCTTTTACCCGGATAATGTGTAAGGTAAGTGCAGTGAACTTGAATGCAACACATTATCATGAATATGCTACGAAAATGAATTTCGCTTGTACGAAAATTTTAATGATCCATTACTCCGTTTAAATAAATTTAGAAACTCCAGATATAAGATGATGCGCAAGATTTCTTCCCAATTTTTTCCTTTCTCCTAATGCGACATTACCCTTGTGTATGCACACATACATATCGTCGCACAAAAGAGTTTTATACGTTTGTCAATATGGTAAGCATGAGGTAAAGAAGGAAGAGATTTACTTGGATGGGAAATAAATGACACGCTTTAAGTAAAATGGCTATTCCATCGGGGTATTTGACGTTCGTATATTTCTCTAAGCGTAGGTATCGTGAGAAAAGTAGCTTTATACAATATTTATTGGAAAGAGGGAACCTGCATATCTATCTACATACAAGAGTCACTTTGAATTGACGTTTTCCATGTAGTCATTTTCTCGCTTCAGTATTAACGCAGAATTGAATTTAATTGAATATATACATCTCCGTTGATATTATTCGCATGATTCTTGTTTCACGGTGTCCCTTTCTCCCATGTACAGAATATTTGTACAGTTTTAGTGTGAAAGATTTATCGGCAATATCGTTCGTGAATCGGCTAGAATGTTATCTTTTGAAAATTGTCGGCGTAGTTACTCCTAAATGCCTGTGGGTTTACCACCGTCCAGTTGAGAAGGAAATATATATCCTAACGTAAAGGCGGCACGGCGTTTTCGCAGCTTAAGTCGGAGAGTTCGAAGCTAAGCGATTGAAACTTGCACGCAGGACCATAAAAATGGTGGCAGCCGTGTTTGAATATAGATTGGACAAAGTATCGGAACATATATAAGCGAATTATATGTACAATTTCTGTTTTTTCGCAGTTTCTACTCCGGAAAGTGAAGGAGAAGCGTGGTTTCGGGGGTATCGTCAATTGACACGTGACGGTCAAGTTTGTTGTGGCCACAATCAACAATACATCGGTCTGCGATATTTAGGTGCATTCTCCCGACATCGACGTAAAAAGACCGCAGCGTTCAACCTTCCAGGCGTCCAGTTCGCGGAACATTAACGATCGGAGACAATTTTTACCGTTGAAAGTCGATGGACTCGCTCGTACCGCTATTAGCAGCTGGATTTATCTGCGACTTAACGGTCCTCCGGGGGCGCAGCTTTTATAGCGATTGCAAATGCGAAAAACGCCTCGAGGCTAGCGACAGTTCACGCCCCCGGTGTCACGGATACAATCGAGATCTAGTGGCGGCAGAAAGGGGGATTAAAAGAGGAGTGCGACAGGGAGGAGGAAGAGAGAAGAATGTGCACGGTAAAAAAAGCAGACCGGTGCGACTGCACAGGGGTACTTTACAATGTGGGGGAATTTCACGTACGGCCCACGAATGCTTTTTTCTTCTACCTTCCCTCTCGCTACCGGCCTGTCCGTTCCTACTTTTCCTTTGCTGTCGCGTAACCACTACGCGCAATGTAAGTCGAACGCCCGTTGCATTGTCCGGGCCTCTTCCGGTGTAATCGGATATCGTCGCTGGCATTGACATTAATTTATAAAATATCCCCGGCAACACCCCGAGACACGCCCACCTTGAATAGTTGCCGACAGACGTTCTGCTGATCAACTTGCGGATCAGAATTAGTTTCGCAAAACTATCCATAGCGTGCGGTGTGCATTAAATACATCTTTGCAAACGGAACAAAGCACGTAAGTAAATAAGAATGGTGGCTGCTATATATGATACAAATAATCCAGAGTATGCGCACGTTCGAAAGAGTGTCACGTTTGCATTGTGTTAATTGTATAAGTATTGTATAATTTGTATATGCTTAATCTTACTACAGGCACTTTTAATAGAAACAGAATCTAATAGCAAATCGCAAAACCAGGGTGAGCGTACGGTTTTGTAGAGCAAGACATTTTTTCAATAGGTGTATGCAAGTAACTCTAACACTTCTACTCAGCATGTTGTGTGTGCGCGCATGAGATGAAAAGGTAATTGCAGGAGAGTACGGGAACCTATTATATAATAATTCCCTGATAACGAAACAGTCGAAGGCATGGTGTCGGATCACCGTTTCAACCTATCAACGCCTCCGATTTCAAGCTCCGGGTGGCACGCGTCAACCCCTCTGAAGTGGCGCCCTTAAGCCTTTGTTGCGCACACGCATCATGCGTTTTATTTTACAACGGGCCTTACCCTCATCCCTTTCTCACCCATACACCCCCCACCCGCCTCTGCCGTATTTTGGACTTTACCGCGCGAAATTGCAGCTCACAATCATGTGTTGATTTTGTCGATTAGACCATGATATTCTCATATATGAAATCTTACGTGTCCCATTTGGACACAGCAATTCCCCGACTATATTTCACAGGTCCATCAATTATATTTTTAGAGTTTTAATTCCAGTAGAAATATTATGAATCTACCTAGACGATTGAATTGTTCCCTCGACCAGCTATCCAGAAAATCTAGAAAACTTAAAGAAGGTTTTACCTTCTGTAGTGGTTATCCTGGTTTTGTAATTTCAAATGGATAATCGCAGCCGTCAGTTAAAAATATTATCGCGGTTAGAGACTTTTCTAGACCTACATATGTAAAGGGTATTCAAAGTTTTTTTGATTTCATCGTTTATTTCCAAAAATATATTTTCGAGTATGCACGAATTGCGCAACCGGTAGCGAGTTTGTACCGAGCGACAATATGTTCGATTTGGATTGGAAAAGGAACGCACTTTTAATCGGATAAAATCAGCATTGATATACGAACCACTTTTAATGATGTATAATCCACAAGCAGAGACAAAACTCCACACAGACGCTTCCATTATTAGATGCGGCGCCACTTTATTGCAAAAGAAATCTATCTGTTGAACATCAATTTTAAAATAGTAACAGATTACAAGGATTTTGTATGCACTATGAAGAAAACAGATCTAAGTATCACAATTGCACGATGAGCTCTGTACTTGGAAAATTTGAGACACAGTAGACCATAGGCCCTGTACTAAAATTGCATACGTAGATGCAATAAGCTGGTATCTATTACCCTCCGTTTTATTAGTCGAAGAAGATACAGTCGGTGTTTTACGTTTAACTGGCCCAACAGAAAGACGATGAAATAATAAAGTTATTAGACACGGTACAACGGAAAGTACGAAGAAGTACGTAGCAAAATATGGTAAGTATTAGGTTGGATAATAAGTTCGTAGCGTTTTTTATATTTGCTTTGTTTTACACCGTTTTTTTTGCTATTTGACAAAGTGTATAATATTCATTCGATAGAGCTATGGTATGTGCGAATGATCCGTGAGTGAGTGATTATGAAAGTGTGAATGTGTGTGTGTGAGTGGCGCAGCAAAACTGTAAGACAAAGGCGATTCAATCACTCACACACACACATTCACACTTTCATAATCACTCACTCACGGATCATGCGCACATACCATAGCTCTATCGAATGAATATTATACACTTTGTCAAATAGCAAAAAAAACGGTGTAAAACATAGCAAATATAAAAAACGCTACGAACTTATTATCCAACCTAATATATTATACAAACCATAAGGCGACAATATGCTTAATGTAGTACCCAAATTGATGCAAACCGGTATCATCTGGCAGGCTCACGAGCGAGGGCATTTCACTGCCGACAATATGGAAAAGATTTTCCGACGCGATTATTGATTTCTCAAAATACGCAGATAAAGTTGACGATATCGCAAGTGAGCAATTGCATTCATTATAGCCTCTCTGAAAGGAAACAAGGAAGACAGGAAGAGCATTTGCACTCTATAGACAAAACCGATTTTCCGCTCAACGTCTTTAATGTCTATCATATCGAACACCTTCCTTTTACTTCAAGGCGTTAAGGGGATATTTTCATTGTAGTAGACGCATTCAGTATTGTATGTCTTTATCCAGCATGGTCAACATATGCGCAAAAAGGTTTAAGCCGCTAATAGACACAATGAACAATATTCACTAACTCTCGTAAGATTATTTCCGATAGAAATACGGATATTGTGTACGCTTTTAAGCAATACTGCGACAACAAGGTATCGATTATGTTACGATAATGACAGACATGCCACGATGCAGCAGACAAGCAGAGCAGATAAACCATACACTAATCTTGATAATTTCGAAATTATCAGGACCAAAAATTGAAAGTTGATATAAGTACGTTGAAATTGGACAAAATGTACGAAATAGTACTTTTATTATTTAATATAATATTAAAATACAATGCGCAGCTAAGAGAAATGATCGAACGGGAGAGTATAGCAGGATTTCAAGGAGAGGGCGGTAATTTGCGAAGGGAAGTTACGGGATAGATTCTAAAGATACAGTATGAAAAGAAAGGGACTTTCGATAAAAAACGGAAAGAATCTCGAAAATATAAAGCGGGAACTCTAGTAGCAATTAATCATCTCAATATGGACGTGGAACAGAACTTCACGATAATTTCTAGGCTGATATAGATATCTAGCGAATCCTAGATTCTCTAGAATCTTAAGAATCGACCGCTATCTAATAGAAATAGTTGACGAACACACTGAACCGTAAAACACTGCAGTGCCTTCCGAATACATGTGGCCGAATGGCCTCGAGGCATTTTCTGATAGTGAAACTGAGTGAATATTTGTTAGCGACAATGTTCAGTTATCAGAATGGTCCAGTGTGGTGTACGAATGAGTGTTCGTAACTAACGCCATCGACAATAGAAAGAAAGACGATCAAGCTGTGATGACGCAGCGCGCGATATGGACGAATTGAGTCCTTTTTGGAGATCCGCATCGGCGGATGCGTTCAGTTTTCAAGAAAGAGCACGATCAGCATAGACGTTTTGTTCGTAATTGTCACTTTCTGCATACTTATATCTTGTATAGTTCTTTGTAATATATATTTGAAGTAGAGACAAATTTGTCATTTATCGGTTTAAAACCACATGCAACTTAAAAGAACTTAATTTATCCTCATCCAAACTCGTTTTTTGAATTCTATGTTAGGATATTATAATAGACATTATTTAATGTATATGGTTGGATGGATATTCGTTTTAAAATGTCCATATATGTTACTCCAACTAAAACTGCCTATAATTTTCAAGATTATCATTGCAATCTGCTTTTATTTCAATTATTCTTAAGACTGGTTCAATGTAGAAAACCTGTACCCATTTACCCATTTACGTAACCGGTTTCGATGCTCAAGCTAATTTGCACAACATAATGTTTTTGTGTTTCGTAAGCTTATAACAAAACATTTTTATTTATTACTTAGGTATATATAAACTGTGTAAGCGCATTCAATACATTTCCACATTTGCCCCATACCTACAATATTTTATACGTGAGCACAATACAAAAATTGACTATCGCACATAATTACATTATATTCTGTGCATTTTTATGGCCTTTATATAATCATATCGGAAATATTTGTACCCTAAAAGACATGCATTAATTTTTGGTAAGTGGTGTAACAGAAGATAATCTGCCGGCTTGCGGAACGCTTTTCTTTCGGACTTGAAATATTGTTAGTTAAGGATCCAGTAGTTGAGCAGCTGAGCTCGTTCAGGCAACGTCGAGGGAACAGGTCGGCCCTTTCGTCCTTTCCGTCGAGATAAATGAGAATTTTCTCGAATAGGAAGTGCACAGATCCCAGAACTGGCGGAGATAGACAGGCACACACGCACATCAGAACGGCGCACGCGTTTCGAATGTAATTGACGCGTGGTCTCGTTCGCAGAATACTCAACTCGACGCTGGGTCCCGCAGCTTAAGGACGGACTCCGTTCATCCCGTAATACGCTTAATGAGAGCCCGTTAATTACGCTAATGAATCCCTGAATTCCACAGGTTACTACCTGCTGCAGGTGATGAGAGCATCCCGGGTATACAAATGAACAAGGACGCCTTTACACTTTCATTCCCTCATCGCATTTTCAAATTTATGCCCGCACTACTTTTATCTCTCTTCTTTTTACTATTTCTCTCTCCATATTTCTATAAAATATTCTAAATCTATTATCAACTTAGAATAACTATCCGTATCAATTTTGCGGTTTCGAAATTTTGTATAATATGCCACTCGATACATCACAACTTGATCAGATGTTTCCTTCTAATCAATTTCATCACATAATGATACATTGTGATGCAATTCATTAATTGTTTCTATTGACGCACAATATTTCGATTACCACTAAATCTGTACTTATCAGGAAAACAAACATTGCATATCCCATCTGACACCTTCCATCAGTTATTATTGATTCTTGAGTTCGCGTTCAGTGTAACGCAAAAAGGAAACTCTTATGGTTAGATGGAGCTAGAAGCTAATGCCATTCCGACGCTTCTTTCGTGTACACTTGGTCCCTTCCTCTTCTCTTTTCTCGTTCGATTGATTCCCAGTTCTATTCTCTCAGCTCCCGATGCACAAAGAATAAAACGTTACGCACATTCAACGGAAAGAAAACAATGTTAACTAAATGTCGAAGCAAATCGCAGTAAATACAATGCGATCGTTTAACGTGAGTAACCGGTCGACCCAATTACTCGTGCCTACCTCAACGATAAGACATGTTTCCGAAGTACAAGATCGAGAACGTATAACCGGCAACATAACGATCGTCGACGGGCGAGCATTTAAGAAATTGCATGGAATCAGAAAGGGGCAAGTGCACGCGCGAAATTCCAGTAGCGGTCACGAGGAGTCGTTCGCCTGATGGCTGGCGAATTATCGTACGGACGGAAAAGGGAACGAAAGAAGGTATTCCACCGAAGGAGCGATGGGGTGAAGGAAAGGAGGAGAAGCACCCGGTGGGTATAGAATCTTGAGCCAGCGGTATGTAGGAGTGTATCGTGCAGAAATGACAATGGCCGAAAGGCAAATTACATCTGCGTGTCCCGGCACAAAAAGCCGAGTTACAACCTTGACGTATCTCTCCTGGCTTCGGTGGGCAACGTGGGATCAGCGAGTCACGTGGAAGGAAGAGGGCATCTCCGAGTGCGTGCTTGCCTTCCCGCGTATTCTTCTCTTCCTCTTCCATTCATCACTATCTCATCGTACCTATCTTTTACTTTCCGCCGTCGATGACCTAAACGACAGAAAAAGTATCTGCGTTCAGCCCTTCCTTTCTTCGTTTCACTCTTCCCTTACTTGTCGATAGGCCCTTTCTTCATATCACTTTCCTCACGTTCGTGATATTTTCACTTGTCAGATAAGGAGTCTTCGCACGCGCACAGCCTCGATTAAGACTCGTCTCAACGGTGTCCTTGCGAACATCCGATTCACAAGAAAAACTCTGCGAGCAGCGGGAAAAACCGTCTTCGTGATTTCATTGTTTGCGCAACGGACGTTTCTTTTTCACTCCTCCCGTCTGCATCTCTCTCACTCGTTCGCTTCTTTTCTCTTACCTTCGATCTCATTCTCTCCTCATCAATGTGTCATTCTCTATTCAGCTGCTACCAGTCTACATCTATTTCATGTATTTCCCAGCTCCACTATTCTATTGCTTAACTATGATTTTCTACGGTAATATGCATGATATATGGCTCGCGCTAATGCGATTACGGTTCCGGTTGCGTGATATGAGATCTTTGCAGCGATTATTTCCTTATATTTCTCACATGTGTGAACTAAAGTCATTCAATAAGACAACATTGTCATTTTCTGGTTATCTCTACTTCATATTTACACCTCTGACAAATTTCCTAGTACCAATCCTGTTTCATTAAATTGCTTCGGTCTTCCCGAAGAACAACGTGTGCAGTCCGTTCTATTCGATCACCCTGTATGAATGCGTGGTGTGACCACCAATTGCGTGGGTTCGCATCTTTACAGGCCGCTTCCGACCTTCATAACAATTAGTCGCAATTAAAGTCGTCGCGGGAAAAGCCGAAAGCTTGTTGGTTTAATTTCCGAACGAACTTCTTTTGCACCGGTACGGTCGGTTGTAATTTCAACGGAATCAGAAACATAGTTGACCAACACAATTACACTGCGGAACGACAGCGGGAAAATTGAAATGCTAGTCAAACTTTCACGAGTGTCAGGCTCCACTCTGATGAAATAACACACGGACTTTCTCGAAAGCTATTCTTAACCGAATACTCCCCAAAAGAGCGTACATGGGAACGATGAGCAAGGAATGTATTATAAATCACTACATGGTACGACACTTCCTTCGACGTTGTTTTGCTCTATGAATGTATTCTGTCTCGAGCGCATCTGTCGAACTGGCCCAGTTTTCATCGCGTCCTCGGAATTCTCGTCACATTGTTAAGATTACCGTATGAAGACCGTAAGAACGGCACAAGATCACGCCTCTCGTACCCCGCGGAGCGTACTCACGGGGCATTACACCCCTTGCACCCCCCCTTCGCCGTAGGGTTCTCTACTCTCTTTGCCCGAAACGCAAACTCTCATCACAGACAGCGCGTACATGCACGCTAATCTCGTATCCACGGGAACAGCCGGTAAACATCAGTCATTCAAGAGGGCATCCACCCTCGACAAATCCTCGGCAGCGTTTAACGTGATCATCCCGAAAATCGGATCTATCCCCATTGTCCTTCTCGAAAGAGATGACACAAATCTCTACCTACCCTTCAGAGACCCTAAGCTGCATACATACGTATACATGTATATACGTACATATATATATTTACTTAACTGCTTGACCGTACATACCGCAACGACAAGGAATGCGGAATAATGTGGCGATTCTTACTCATCGCGATCACGGCAGTTTACATCGTTCGGATTGCTTTTATCTCTTTATGAGTTGCGTATACGATTCAGGGTGGTTCATCTCTATTCTTCTAGCTTGAATTTCAAAAACATTTTTGCTGAACACGGTTTCCAGTAGTGAAAAAAGTTTCCATGCCTATAACTGAAAACGTGCTTTATAAAGGTATTTTAAGATATCTTGGACATTTCGGTACCAATTCGATACTTGCAAAATACGTGGCAGTAAAAATACTATATGTCATTATTCTAACACTTATTAACTCTAATTTTATAAAAGTTTGGTGTTGAGAAGGATATAGAATATACGTCGAACCTAGTGCGGTTCATAACGTTAAATTTCTTCATCGTTATATTGAAAACTTACTCAATTCCGCTAGCCTGTATAGTATCGGTTGTATACGAGTCGCGGGGTGCGCACGGGTGTAATAATACGGAACATGGAGCCGTACCGGTACACTTAACCGGCGCTGCCGCATGGAGGGGCACTTTTAGAGAGATACTAAAGAGGCGCGAGTACTTTCGAAAATCTCGTGACTTGCCTCTTCTCTGTCATGAAACTATCTTCTAGGCGAAGTGAGACGGGAATTGCGAGAGGATTACGGTAAGGGTTCGTGAAAAATGAGAAGAAGGGAGATAGATGGATAGATGGAGAAGGGGGGGATTTTATCTATAGGCAGCATGACACATAGAAAGGGAAGAGGAAAGGTAGCGGGAGCATGGAAGAGAGACGAAGCACAGTAAAAGGAAAACGGAATCGAGGATGAGCCGGAGCGTGGCCATTTTGTCTGTTTAGTTCCACACGGAGACACCTGGTGTATAGGCGCCGCGGTGCGTATAATCGCTAATGCTTAAACCCCCTCATCCTTCGACGAGGAGGGTTAAGGGTGACCCTCTGCTAATCTTATAGGTATCTTTTGGTCTGTCCACGACACTGTAAACGAACATATACCTATAGAAAAACGCTAAACAGTAACGCTATTGTGGATTTCATACTCCTTAGCTTGCATCTGCATATATATGAGCCGTTTTTCTCTAAATGCTCACTCTGCGATATATAGTTGCAAGTATATTGAAGATTCAATGATTAGTACATTATGATGACGTTGTAAAGAGATCCTTTCAGTTTGTGCTCAAGATTTCAACTTGACGTCATATTGAATATTCAAATAAAATATGAATAAAGCTGAACATGAATACACCGAGTGTCTGCTCCTGCTCCTGTCTCGTCCTATCCACTCTGTGCTGAAAATCAAACTGTCATGTACATTACAACTTATCTGTTTTGTCAGATGCTGCTATTCTTGATGCCACGTCAGAGAGAATATTTCCGCTAGCCAATTAGAATCACTGTTATCCTCCGTGCTTGACAATCGAAACTAAAGGGGCAGCGGAGAATTGGAAGGGCCATTTTGTGCGGCCTTTTCTGTCGCCTGCGCCATTGGTGTGTCCTTTTTGACGGGCCTTTGTGGGAAATCTGCGGTGAGCTATGAAAATCCACTTGGTCCATGTCACCGGTTTCACGGTTCGGTGGCTCGTGGGCTCGATGTGCCTGCCGTTCGCACGAGAACGAGAAGAATGCCCGGAATTGGCCCTTTCCATTTTTGCGCACTGTGCCAGTCTCCGCTGTCTGGCACGTCAAGCGAGAAATCTTCGGCGAATTCAAAATGAACATCCCGTCTGATATATAATATACAGTGCTTTGCTTTTCCCAGATCGTGGAAAATTTTTTTAAATAATTGGAATTAAGAAGTTATTAAGGGTTATCTAGCCTCATTAACTTCATCCTGTTCACCTACAATTATAATTTTCAATGCCTTGTGATGTATTCCCAATGTGTTTCACAGGTGTACAACATAGAATGATTGTTAGGCATGAATGAATAGTTTCTCATTGTTCGGTTCACTTAGCGGAAAGGTATGTAACTATTACGTATGCTCTAATATATATACGACGTTGTGAAATTCTTTTTGTGAACTCCACAGACAACGTACAGCGGTGCTAAGCCGTTTTAATAGCACAAGTTACGGAGGATCGGTGATAGATTGATATATCAGGACGAGTGTCTCATCTTCTGGGCCGAAAAGACACGAAGGAATAGTCTCTCGGTCGATCCGTTTAGCCATCAGAGGAGTAGTAGGTACTCGTCTCTGGTCGCCGTCGGCCTCTGATTGTCCTTTATTGGGTTAAATTGAACTTCCTTCTCGTGATACGCGGCTCGCATCAACTCACTCGCTCTGAGTAGTTGCTTAGCTCTTAAACATCTGTGTAGGCATTGGGTGTCCTTAAAGTACATCACCCTGATATTTAACGTACAGCGAAGGTAGTTTCAATTTATTTTATAAAAACATCCATTCATTCCATGTGTCTGGCCTCTTAAACGGAAGTGCATTTTAATTATGTAGGCTTCATTAATATATAGAGCTCTAGAATCTGTACGGCATTTCGCATACATCACATGATTGCAACGAGTAAACTCATTACTGCATATTACATTTCGTTGAGTTAATATGTTTTCCACATACATCAAGAGACTGTATCTTTCAGATTCACAAAAATTGGTTATATACTGACGGTTTACCTGTTTGCAATCGGCTGATCCGTAAGCGGCATTGTAGAATCTTGTTTTATGAACACCAAGTAGATACCCGAATCAGCGAATCATGCGAGCTTAAGAGTTAAGAGTTTGGGTTTGCGCTGCGCAACAATTCGCGAGGGGGCGAACCACGACTCAGGAATTCAGAGCGGGTAAATACGGTGGGCGTCTTATTCTTACGTGCGGCGAACGCGATCCACACGACCTGTGAACTACGCCTGTTATCGTACTATTGTGTTAATGTAATTCTTCTTTCCTATTTCCAAAATGTGAACAAAGATTTCGAAGACTGCAGAAAACCCATAATATCTAGCCAAATAATACATATCACGAAGCATCTGTATAGATAAATTTGCCGTACAAACAGAAGTATGCTGAATTTGTAAGTGGAAGACTGATTATTTATCCTTTTATTTAAAAGATACTGTAGTTAACGCCCTTCTCAACAACGGTTCTACTTTTCGTAACGTTCCGATACCTAATTGCTAATTAAATAGCGAGTTTGCTTTGCCAGGTGACGAGAATCGGTTGAGAATCTCTGCTTGAGGGAATCGTACTGATAAGAATGAATTATGCAGATGAATGTTGCGGCGATGTCGCCGATGTATCAAACCGCCTCAACTAGCTCATTCTCCTTCGTTATCTATTCATTGACGAGCCCGACGTGCGCGACGTGATCGTGGACCAGAAATCCGGACTGTTCCCATGTTCCACTTATGGCATTTGGTCCAATCGCACGCGTCTGACTTTAGACGATGTCTGCCAATGACGAAGTCAACATTGGACTGTGTGAAGAGAGTCGCAAAAACATCGATGAAGTTCCGGGAATATCTTGCTTGCATTGGTCTACTAGATAAGAAAGTCGAAGCACGATTATGCGATCCTTCAGTTTCGAATATCGACATTCGGTTACCTCTCCTCTCGGAAGCATGAAACTCGAGGTCTGAAAATCACGAAGTACTGTCGCAAGTGGCCGTTAACGTATTGCCATGACGTGCGTACCTGTGGGTTGCTAACGATTTTCAAACAAGCCGTACATCAATCGAAAAGCCAAAATGCTGTTTGAAGTGCCAGCGTAATGAGGGCCGGGTGTTACGATACGCTCAGGATGCCACGAGCCAACGGGCAAAGGGAGGTGTGCGTTTAAGGCGAAGTAGGAGTGTGCGGAGTCGGTGAGCGGAGGTGACGATGGATCGTTAGGCAGTTGACTTGGTTTATGTAACATTGGCTAATTATGTTCGGGAGTTAATAACCTTGTCAGAGAGAGAAGAGGGACAAGAAGGAGTAGGAGGAATAGTGTGACCCGTATCAATATTCGAGCTTGTCTCGTTATATGGGAATTCAACGTCAACAACAACAACAAGAGCACTGCATTGCGTCAGAGAGGCAAAGGTGAACATGGAAAGAGAGGAAGGCGAGGCGGCCAACAGATTGGTATAGAGAGGGATGAGGAAGAGGAGTAGGCTTAATGATGCCGCATCCGGGAGTCGCCAGGACATTGTACCTCGCAAAAAAGGACCTTATAACACGTTCACAGCTGGACCCGCATTCTACGTTCTTCGCGTTCGAATGGAAGACCCCGATCCATTAACGACCAGCCACAAACATTAATAATCTGCGCCTTTGCCTCGATTACCGCACGGATACGAACTGCAAGGTGGTAACCTTGGCCAGAGGAGTACCGATGACGTAATGCTAGCTGATCTACTATCAGCTTCCTGGCTTTCGTCCGTTGGCGTTTGTGTGAGTTTTGTCACTATAGACACAAACAAACTGTCGTTGTTGCCTGCGCGACGAACGTGAGTGTTAGCAGAATCTTTGCAAGATTGAGTGCGAGATAGAAGGTATTTTGTATTAAACGCAACGCAGGTATCTGTGACCTTGGAATCATAACACGTAAAGCATTAGAATGCTACAAGTTCGATTTTAAAAAAGTGTGGCCCTCCTACAGCGAACATCCTTGCTCTTTCATTCATCCAGCCGCGAGTTACGTTGTCCTTCTGGCTGTACGTTGAAATAAGAAGACGGGGCAGAAGAAGCGGAGATGGAGAAGGAGGAAAGAGAAGAACAGACGGAGGAGAATAGAGCGTACAATCACGATGAGTGGCGGGCCAGAGGTGCGAGCTGCGAGTGGAAAGGCTCCCGGGCTGCCAACCTAATAAAGCAATTTGTCACGGTTGTCGTCCGAATGCGAGCCATACATTAACACACAATCTCGCCTCCAAGAGAGCCCGGAATCATCTTATTCTCTCTCTTTCAGTCTTAGTATTCGCCCGCCTCTCTCTCTCTCTCTCTCTCTCACCGTACCTCACTCTTTTCTTGCGGAGGACAGCTCTTCTCTCCACTCCTCTCCTATCTTCTTCTATCTTTCTCCCTCGCGTCTCTCGAAGCATACGGTGTTTTCTCTTTCCACACATCTGACCTCTTTGCCACGAACCTACGAATCCCCGTAAGCTGAGAGTAATAAACGTTTACCGTTTGAGCGCAGTGAGTTATCAAGCTTCGCGAACGACGCGGTATCATATTGTCCCACGTCTGAAACTCGTAATCGTTTCTCCCCACTGGATACACGTTATTTGCAGTCGCACACACATCAGCAATACTCGCCTCTACATATTTCCTCCCTGCGAATTGGACGTGATTCACACACAGAAGTACAGCATGCGACAAAACTCCGTTCGATAACATTCGGACCTGGTGTTTTTTATTTTGGTTTTATTACCTAACCAAACTAAGAGCAAGCGGTAATGTATGATCAAAATTGTATTTGAAGAAATATTGGCGAGTGCGAAACGTGGTTCAGAGTTGTGGATTCAATGAACGACAAGCAACACGATAACTTTCGAAGGAGAGTGATTCCCACAATCCAAAAATAGGTCGACATTTTCTTTCCGGCCGTTTGAACGGCAACACCCAGGGATGATTGCGGCGCTTTTTGCGCTGTGAACCATGGCACGGCCGAGTCTGAGGATGGATCCTGACTTCCTTCGCGATGGTGCTTGAAAAGCAACGAGTTTCTGCAGGTTCTTGCTACCGGTGAGGCAGCACTCTGGAGGCGAGGGACATCCGTGATTGATGGATCCTCGCTCCGAGTGGTCCCCGGCGAACCAGATGGGACTCTCTCCTACCTATCTCCCCCCATCCTTTCCCCGATCCTGCTTTTTCATCTTGCTCCTTCTTCTTCTTCCTCTTCTTCTTTCTCGTCTTTCTTTGCGCCCTGTACGCCTTCGCATCTAATGAGGCGACCGGCTTTCTAATCAAGAATTATTGGTCACACTGGGCTTCCGTTGTCGGCGAACGAAAAGCCGACGATGCAAGATGCGTAGGAAATACACCTGCAGTTTTAGTTCACTGCTCCTCGGAAGGGAAAGATATCGAACGTGCAATAGATTGCAGCACCGTTCCATTGATAAATGAAACCGCTCGTCAGGCTCCAGAAATTGAAGAACACCGTTTTCGAAAAGTTTCTTAAATATCTGCATGAATCACTTTGAGCTACTGTATATATAAGGTTTTTCAACATTCCCGTCACAGCTGGTACTTTTATAAAATTGTACCTACCTGCACGATGTTACGACAGGTTCATTGATTACTCATTAACGATTTTCGGTGGTGCTGGGCATCCATTACTGCGCCCGATAATTAAATATACATTAATCGGGTGCCGAAAAAACGTACAACCGTGGGACTTTTACTTCTGGTATACGGGTCAGGGTCGTTACTTCTTCAACGTCTCGCGTCAGTTCTCGTAACGCAAGCGAAGAAACGCGTAGCTCATAATCATTTAATACGATTTCGACAGGGACTTATGTCTAACAGGTTTGCGAGAACCCGAGAGACGTATCAGTCTTGCCAAGTGAGAGAAGTTGTTAAAGTCGATACTGGGGTAGATTTCATGCCGCCAAACTCATGGCGGTGTCTTGGACATGCTGTCATCCGTGATTTCGAGTTCAAGGTCACCGCGCTCTTATTGCGGTCGCATGTCAAAGAACGGCGCAACGATGTATCGGTGTTCGACGGTTGGCCACATGCTAAATTAAGGGTCAGCCCATTACCGATTTGACCTCGGATGACCCGGCAGTGTATACAGAGCTGGTTGCGTGCTGCCTGATTCAATTAACCCCACAGCACACAAACAGTCACGCATACGAACGCGACACCTCGCGTGCGTATGCGAACGCGTTTGCACGTGTCCCTTCCGCTGCAGAGACAAAGATTTCATTAAGACGAAAACATAAGTAGAATATAAAAAGAGTACAAATCAATGATTGTAACTGACGATAGTTAGGTATTCATCGGTCCGAAATTTGTCGCACGGCAGTGTACTGTATGATACATTTGTTGAATTACTTTTATCAGTTTGTTGTCATAATGTGAACTCACTGAGTGCAATGGTCACGGAAATAAACAGACATTAAAACTAAAGCGCAAAATGACAAGCACCGGTACGGTAACATCGTGGATACTGCTGCGGAATTCCTGATAAGTTCGTAATGCAAAGTCGAGCGAAAGACTGTTCTGCGACCGACGAATTTAAACCGCTCTCTTGCGTACCGTCTGCAATTTGTGGCGAAACTTCTTAATTTAACGTTGTTTTTTGTGCCCCACGGCCGGCCGGTAAGAAAGAACAACGTGTAAATATGTAACGAGTTCATTAGCTTGCTGGGATCGAGTAAACTGTCGCGCTCGTCATCACGATGATCGTCCGCCTAATTAAGGTTTCACCCAATTTTCTCGGTTAACGTCAAATTTACCCCTGTCACTACCCGTATACCGATCACCGAACATTAATAACAAGCACTGTATTAATGGCCCGATTAATCGCAGGTACTTGTCCTTTCGCACAACCGAGAATTACCGCCCAATGAATAATTGTGACCTCCGCCGTCACCTTTAAACGCTATACTAAATTAAAGCGATAACAAGATGCAAGTGGATCTGTATATTTTTAGGCGCTCGAAACTGCCGTCAAGAATGCGGTTAGGAAACCCTACTTTTTGTGTCTGTCTGACGAACAATCGATTTAGTTACCGTCACTTTTTTTTCATTACGCAAAATGCTAGAAATTTATTGTTCCTGTCGAATGGTTATCTTATAATGAAAAAAGGAACATTTCTGTGAATTTTCAACTTTGTATCTCGACCGTGGAGGCCGGGAGACGGTAAAATGTACTGTTTGCTTCTTCGACTAATTGCTCGGAATCTATTGGATAAAAAAAATTGAAAGATATTAGAGATACATCTGGTAATGGTCGCACATTTTAGATTTTTTTCAGATTTTTATAGAAAAAATCCCACTGGAAAAAAAATAAAATCCAAAATATGAGCCATAAAAACATTAATTTGGCACTGAAGGAGGTTCAGATCAGTGATGCCGCTTTTTCCTGTGATGTAATATTAAAATTAACGTCTCTGATTTTTTTCATAATTTTTTATTTGGTGCCACAGTGTCGGAAAAACCAAAACCGCGTCTCTGGTCAGTTTTTGCCTGTGAGAACACCGTATGAGGTAAACTTTGGTGGCATACCCACATTACTGTGCAAAATGCGTTGAAAAGCGCTGCAGAACAACCCGGATAATTGTTTTAGATGGCCGATCCTACTCCGATGATCTTCCCTGGTCAGATCGTATATTTCGCTAACGTTGTCCTCGGTTCGCGCACTTGATGGATGACCGGAACGAGCCGATCACCAATCGTCATTTTTCCTTTTTTAAAACGAGAAAACCACTCGGACACTTATGTTTACTCAGGAAATGTTCTTTGTAAGCTCATTACATCATTACAAAAGTTTCGGCTGCGTTCCTCCCGAGTAAAAAACGAAGTTTTACAGTCGCACATTGTTCGTAAGACCCTGCCATGTTTTCGTGTCAAACTTTTACTACATACACTGTCAAAGAACTGCCATAAAAATCACATGCGTCGTCATTGGGGGGGCGCCAATTAGTGCAATGACTTGAAATAGGTCCACCTATTTACCCTTAGCAACGCAACTTCGTACTCCAAGTATACACTGCGTGGGCGTACGATTTCGGTTACCTTGGGGTATCCCCCTCCTACGTAACATATGAATGCATATGTATTCAACACGCGACGTCGCAAAGTACAACAATACGGTAAGAGTGTACTGCAAGCCAAGAAAAGAATAGCCACGCTATACTTCATTCTAAGAAACTGCGTTACTCTTTGGCTCCTATGGCGTGAATGTTGTTTGGATGAGGGAACAAGGCATATAATTGTGTACGAATTATTGCTCAAAAATTAAATTTTTATAAGTAATGACAAATACTTGTCAAACTTTCATAGGCTGAAAAAGTTTCATAGGAAATCGATCGTAACATTAACAGCACTCTAAACTGATAACGCTTTAAAAATAATATTTCAAAACTTTTTTAAAAAAGAGCGCTGATAGATCAATTCTATCCATCCAATAGTGTTTTAGACTTTATGTGTAATACAAAGTATTAGACATTCCTGCACAAATACGGCTGCATTTATCACGTTGGAATATATTGCACTAATATAATAAGACCTGATTTCATCTCGGGTTAACCTTACCCGCGGTTATTGACTTCAAAGTAATCACAGGGTTTCTATCAAACTTACAATTACACATACAAACTATATGCGAAAGGCACAACAGCCATACATCTTACAACCATAATGATTGTAATGGATGAATCTATATTGATAGTGCAAACAATGTCTCTATTCGCGGTGAGCTCTTGGCAAGGATTTGTTACATTTCGTACTCGTTTATTGCCTGCATCTCTCCAGTTCGGTTAGGGCTCTACAAAGATTAGAATTACAGTCTGACGCTCTACACCGCACTGCTGGCTCCACTTCAGGCGTGTCCCTCTCTCAGCTTGGATTCTCCCTTTGATGTGCACCCCCCCCCCCCCACCCCCCACCCCCTCCCCCCTTCCCATCACCTCCACACGTCTACCCTAGCAAGCCATGCTCAAGCACTGATTAAATCTACTTCGCGCAGCTTTTTTCCTCCGTTCTTTAGAAACCTGAGCCAATTCAAGCTTGTTTCGTAAATTGTAATACATATACCGAAAGTGGCACTTTGTTATCATATGCCTTCTGCGCCGCAATTTTTCTTTCCTCCTCAATAGATATTAGGTCATTAAGTATGAAATGTCCGATTACCTAAAGCCTCAAGTTTGATACCAGATGTCTCCGATATTTCACTTCGATCATCCCTTATTTTTTTTTTTGCTTTGAGAAGGTACACCATCTGGCTTTCAGATGCACTTTTTTATTTTTAAAAGTCTATCGTATTGTCGTCTTAAACATTGTAAGACATTGATAAGACAAAAATGCGAGTTATTTTCGAATATGAGTTCCGTCGTGAAACGAATGCAGCGCAGACAAGCCGAAATGTTAACGAAGTGTTTGGCAAGGATGTGGCTAACGAACGTACAGTACGTCGATGGTTTGAAAAATTCCGATCTGGCGATTTTGATCTTCAAACTGAACCACGCGGGCGGCATGAGAGTAAGGTGGGTGACGACCAACTGAAAGCTGTAATGGAAGCAAATCCGTCTGAAACAACACATGAACTAGCAGCAAGGTTTGAAGTTATCATCCCAACAATATTAAGTCATCTGAAAGCAATCGGAAAAGTAAGAAAGCTGGATAGGTGGGTTCCGCATGAGTTGAGCGAGCGTCAGCAACGGAACCGCTTCGAGGCTTGCTGTTCTTTGGTATCAAGACTAAAAGGCGATTCATTTTTGCACCGGGTAGCCACGTGCGATGAAAAGTAAATATTTTTTGATAGTCGTAAGTGTTCGGCACAATGGTTGGACAAAGATGAAGCGTCAAAACACACCCCAAAGCCGAGTATACACAAAAAAAAACTAATGGTGTCCGTTTGGAGCTGCTCTCCAGATTTTTTCGCTAGCGGTATTAATAAGCTATCGTTAAAATGACAACGTTGTATTGATAGTTTAGGTGCATATTTTCATTAAGTAATTACATTATTTCTTGCCCGAGATATAATAAACCAAACTTTCGGTCTCAAATCGGACGTTTCATACTTAATGACCTAATATCTTTCGTTTCTAGGATTATGAAAGTATAAAATTCTTCCTTTAATCGTCGCAGCATTTACATCACCCTATATTGTTCCCTCGCTTCATTTGATGATACAATAAGGCGCATTTACGTAACTTATTCCCGAAGAGAAGGCGTAATGCTAGTCAAACTTCGTGTGACTTTAGTTTAAATAAACCCAAAAATACATTCTCGTCATGACTCCGGAAATAATCATATATTTTGTACAAATCTATAACGCAATTATATTCGCATTATTCCTTAATTACTCCACGCTCGGTCACAACACCTTGGCAATTCCACAGAAACTAAACCGTATATATAAGCACGTTAAAATTCATAACCGTGTTCTGCATGGTCTTCCAGGAGAGGTTCATCGTCGAGAGTATGAATGTAGAGAATATCCAGTTTGCACCGTGAGTCCGACGAGGAGACGACAGAGCTTTAGGAATCGCAAAGTCAGCAGTCGTGTAGAGAGTCGGCCAAAGTTTTGATGTCACAAGTTTCTCCTGGATGTCGAGAGTGGTTGTTAAACGGAGTGTCGCAATAGTCGTCGGCGAACCACCGTGCGGCTGCGCCCGACTGCGCAACTTTACGTCTTTCTGTAATCTCTTCGCAGTATATATGACGAGTAGTGTACGTACGGAGAACACGCGCGCGCTACCACCAATACTTCTGTATTACTCGCGCACATCAAAAACTTACAGCCACGGTACGAGCGACTCCTCGAACGCATTATTGCCTTGCCTACTACTGCCGCGTACAATTATTATTTTGAGTTTTACGGCCGGCGCAGGGGTGTAATGACTGCGCTCTGCCGCTTTTTTTCCGCTTTTCTTCAGCAGCCGCAATGGCTTCCTGCGCGCGATGCCGAGAGCTGTTCTGCTTAGATATTTCTCACAATGGAATTAGCCTGCGCTATGTAAATTTGTCGGCAGTTGTTCAGCGAGTGTTTTCCCTCGTCGTCGCTTGACATGCTCACATTTAACAGAGCAAGTATATTGTTTTTGATCTTATTTCCAAAGTAGCTTATTTCTAAAAAAATCTGCGCAATGAATTGCATACAGCGAATGAAATATTAAGCTAAACAGCGGTGTTCAGAAAGTGCGGAATACCGCCGATAGTATGTTATAGGTCATTCATTTTTGTATGTGACTGAAATCCGACTTTCTACACCCGTTTATGGTAACGGCATAACATCTTCAAGCTCATTCAGCTTAGAATATGAACATAGCAAAATTACCTCAATAAAAGTCCCGTTATTTCTACGCTAATACGGTAAAACGATTGCAAGTAAATGATGGTGAGCTACAGATGTTAAATTGCAAATTAGACGCGCTTACATTTCTCTCGATTGGAGGGTGACGTACGTCTGTCTATACGTGCTCAGTGACCAGGAATATACATTTTCTTTCTCGCCATAATTTAACGCTATGACAATGAATAATGTAAGTTGAGGTGTCTCCTACCTTCCGAAACAATTAAATTCCCCATTGGGTTGTCGGACATGTGAAATAATTCGATTTCTCTTTCCGACTAACTTCCGAAAGCATGGACAATCAATCTCTCTTTTTCAGATATTGTCAGGTACAAACATTACATTGGATCATTGATCAATTGACCATGTTAAGCTTAATTCTTGTCTTATCCGATTCCTAGGTCAAGAGATACAACCCGATGGTTCGGCGATTAAATTTCCAGCACTTGTCGCTTGTCGAAGTCAATACCAGGAGGCGACTGACTATTTTTTTTATTCGCCCTAGCTTTCACATAACTTAGGGCTTTTAACTGGTGCAAAAAAAGTATAGTCTCTTTTCTTTCGTCCACACAGCTGTACCTTCGATATATATGTGTTTCCAATAGCTCGATTATAAATGACACAATTATCTCGGGCAAGGTAAACAGAAATAAGCATTGGAGAGCTTGCGGTTAAGATAGTGAACCGATACCAGGGTGATAGTTGCGGACGACGATAGCTGGTATTTCACGTGCCCACCGACTGTTACAGAACCGGCCAATGGATTTACTATTACGGAACACCATTAGCATTACGATGATTAATTACGACGCGGCGACGTCACGAGTCGTTAGGCGCGAAGCGACGAGAGACTCTCGAATTCCCGCTCGAGCGAAGGAAGTTGAGAGCGGCAGCAGGCACACTCGATTTCGTTTGATGTTTCTTTGGAAACGAGGTCGGGCGACCGCAAGTGGTGTCTTCTCGAACTGTACTGAATATAGTCGTCATCCGTCGACTCGTACTTGTCGCACAACGTCGATCTTGCGCGACCTATAAAATCTTTGGCTTGATCGCGCGCCATGTTAAGCTAATGCACGTAAGCTTTCGACGAGAATGAGGGAGAGGGAGTAGGAGAGCGAGAGAGAGAAACGGAGGGAGTCCGAGAGATCGGACAAGAGAAGAGGGTGCGCTTTGATTGGTCCATTGAGGACACGTGCTGGCAACCCCGACGTGGACCAGCCCTCTGGCTGTGCATCTCGTTACGAACTCATTCAGGAACTCCAACGTCGCCAATGACGGAATCAAGTGGGATTGTTAACGGACGCGTACCGTAGGTGGCTGTGTGCGCCTGCGAGTGAGACAAGGAGAGAGGGAGGGAGAAGGAGCTGCGGGGCATGAGAGTGGAAAAGCAAAAGGGGGCGGAGAACTAAGGCGATAAAGATCAAGCCTTAATGACAACGACGATATAATCAGATCGGATAATTCACTTTGCGTCATCACCGTGAGATGACGTGGAGAGACTATCGAGAGGGTAGACCCGAAAGTCCATCGTTAATTTGAAACGCTGGAACGATCCGACCGCATAATTCTCGTCCGCCGAACAACGTTTTCTCCCGTGGCTGAAGATGGTACGACACAGAGACGACGAGATGGGGTTAATTGAAATTCCTGCAAACTTTCTATGATGCCGTCTGCGTGTCCCGTGCCGCGTATGCTCACCAAAACGCAATATGGGACGAAGAAAAATGACTAGGAGTAGCGTCATCATGTCGTCATGACCAACCGTCGAAAGGCATATTAATCTGTAACTTTTCATATTTATGCATTACGCCGACGAAAAGAATACCACGATCAGTTTGTTCGGAAGTAAAATGGCGATGGAGTAATTAACAGCAATGCCGCATCAAACTAAGGCAATACGAAATTGACCAGATATGCGAGCGCAAAAGGATAAGGATAAGGGATAAATACAGTTGGCCATCAACGTCTACGTCGTCGTCGTTCCCATGCGTTACCCGCGAAGTCGATCAACCCGGTTTGTTCGAGCGAGCATGTGGGCCAACAATGCCCACTTCGGTAGCAACCGCGACGCACTTCACTCCGACCATTATTCCGCGCAAGTTTCCATGTGGCCGGGGGTATTCGACGTCGCAAGCCAGGAACACAGCGCTACAACAGCAGTAGAGCCGAGCAGAGCATGGAAGACGGGGACTAGTGCGCGCCTCGCAGCTCACGAAAGGGTTCTCCACACCGCACCGGCCACCGTTGAAAGACCCTGAAGAGCACTCTTCGAAATTCGCTACGCGGCAAGTAGCGTCGACTCACATGGCGCTACCTGCATTCTCGAGCGCCGCTCGACGAGCCCAACACAGACGAGGCTCTTTTCAACGAACCTGGATTTCGGCCCTTGATACTCTCGACCGAGTCAATCGGGCCCGATTTGTTGCCGGTGACCGTTTCAAAAAAGAATAGGCTAGCCTGTGACCTTACTCAAACACTTTGAAGCATCTTACTGTCGATTGGTTTCAGTCTTAGCGTTTTTACCGGGCAAAACTACCTTACGATCAAATTGGCAAAACAGCGCGAAATAATATTACACGCACCATCCGTCAGAAAACACTCACAGCGTATTGTCGCAATACATCATACTGTGTCCGCCTGAGTAGCGGTAAATAGGGAGTTTCTTAAGCGAATAGCAGCTTGATGAAAGATTTTTTCGTCAGATTTGAAGATAATACTTTATACGTCTGATTTCCGATTATTCAGGTTCCGAGGACTCGTGACGCCATGTCCACAGGCATATTATTAAAAAATTCTTGTGTACCCGAAGAGAACTTGGCTTACCGAGATCATGAGTCATACAGCCACCGTAACTTTTTCTTACTAGAAGTAGCGTGCCTCGAGTATCTAACATATAAACCGACCCTATTTCTCGAGCAGCTCTCCTTCGATTTGATTGGAGGTGCGGGCACGGATGTGAAAGAGAAACGTACATTTGTACATTCGTCGCTACTCGACCGAAGGGTGAAACAATAAGCGACGAACGACAATGAAGATTTAAGTGGCGACCTCAATGATATCAACTGCACGCTGGAATAGAATTCAATTGAATTGAAGGAACAGCAAGGGGAACCCTCTGCCCTGCCCCTTGCCTCTCGCGCACTTTTAACCGACGTTTTGTAACCATCTCGTTGTCATCAATTTCGTTACTTTCGATCTAACATTCGGTAGCATACATAAACGAAATTATTAACCATATTTCTATGCAGCATTGAAGGCATTGGTACTAATGTTTACGCCCTACAGAACGTTTTCTATTAACTTACACTCACACCACTGCATTGGAAGCAAGTATATCGCACTGTTACAATACGCACCAATGTAAGAGCCATTCAGTTTACCGTCTCGTCATTTAGCCTTGGCATATGATAACGCGAACTTTTACTATCAGAAAGTTTATTATCGCGCGACTAATCGGGCGGTCTGGTTAACTCGCCCTAATTTTATATATTAACTATGCCAGTGAAATGTCCCTGTCATATAATAGTTGATGAAAGACCATAGTTTCAGTAGCATAAAAATTTCGCTGCAATAATTCTCACAACGCGAAATGAAATCTCCAAGCATCGGCTCGTAACGTAATATAGCGGTACATACATAATTAACGTAACCGCTGATACGACGATGTGTACCTACAAATAGGGATAGCATGTGGTTAATTCTTCGTGTCGAGCGATCGCGACCGATTACAATTTCATTGCGCCGTTTTACATGCAGTTTGTCGCACTTCAGATGATTATCAACGTTGCGCGCATATATAATAGACTGTAAACGAAAGGAATTTAAACTTGTCCATGCCTGTCGTATACAAAATTATTGTTAGGCTATATTAGTTGATCATCAAACTGGGATGTGTAACATTTTTCTCAGATGAACGCGTATTTTTCTACTTGAGAATAATATTATGCTCTCATTGACACATATCATGATATAGTGAGAATAAGTATACTTTAATCAGTAAATACCGAAAAATCTTCTTTCAATTTGTGCACTGGAAATTGATCTAATACCTTAGTTGCCGCATACGATGTAGCCGTTTTAGCAAGGAAAGTATAACTTTCTTGTTCGTATCAGATTGTGAGATATGAGACTGCTAAAAATATTAAACCGATCACATCTCACGGTGGCGCCATCTCTTCAGAAAAGAGAGAAACATAGTTCAGGGTCGGGGGGGGGGGGGGTAGTTGATTCGTGCCGACGGAACGTAGCCACCACTCAAATACACGGTGTCCCATAAATCAAGCATCACGAGCAATTGCGTGTAACACGTATTACACTCAACTTTCATCCATTTCCGATTAGCTCAGCCGAGTTTAATCATCCTGAAGAGCCAAAGCATTCCAATTTGATCGTGTCTGTATATTGTTCGAGTGCATAGTTTTTAATTACTAAACGGCATTATTTTAAAGGTGTGGTTAAGCATAGACATCCGTTCGATATGAATTAATATCGCAACGGTTAAGCAATTACTGGTTGAATGAAACGGATCATATACCATCTTTAAAACTAATGTAGTCTTCACTCTTAACTTCCATTAGTAAGACATACCTGTCAAATGGTTGATTTCGCATAATGTAAGTACATATTACCACGATCTATATAGGATCTAAATATAATTGTTTGCGAGTTACGTAAATTGTGAACCATAAATAAATTAGTGTCACTGTCATAGTAATAATAGCATGCTCCACGAATTCAAATGTACATCACGCGACGAAACGAATCGTGCGATATTCGAACTACATTCTATATAGATCGTCCGATACGTCTCCATCCTAACGGCTCAATTACTCGCATTACATAAGGCAACTGTTAATAACTATCTTAATAGTCAGTAAAAATTAGTACTGCTATTAGTGCAGTTCCATATCTCTCTATCGCTCGGCAATTATCATCCCATTAATATCATCAGAAACATAGTCGTACAAAAGTGTGGTACAAAAAGGAGAGATGTTTTCATTTTCAGCGTTTTGAAGAATGTCAAGCTACGAAGAACGTGATCCCTGACATAGTAGACACTCACACAGGCGACGCTCGCGCGTATGTACAAAGAGGCGGCAAGGCGAGAAATATTGTGCGATAGGACGACATAGCAACTGCGACAAAACAATGCAGTACAATTCCGATATCCAAAAGGTCCCACGGACAACTTATCGTGCGGCTGACGGAGCCCTATGAGGGATGAGGCGCTGATGGAAGGAGCCAATCACGTCGCAGGAACGTACGGTATTCAGGACTCTCGATAAAAACCATCAAACGAAGCCGCCGACATTCACGGAAAGCGCCAACTCCGTTTCTGCACCCCCTCCGGTGTATGTCCAACTCGCGGCCTTCGTACCGCCTCACCACGATTTTTTCGACGCGATCGATCACACACACCGTACACGGATCGCGTTTCATTGTTAAGCAGGCGGTAAACCGCTTCGGTAAAAAAAAATCGGCTACAGCTTGACCTGATATATACTGACTTATTATATCCTATCTTCGCAGACCAGTTAATAACATGGCAGATCTCAGTTATTAAACGCCCGTTCCCGCGAGCGCTCCGTCGCGATATTTTCACACACATTCCTCCTGATGGTAACTTGACGATTACAGTGTACGGGCCTACCGAACGAGAGTTTGAAGACACAGACTTGCCGCGAAGATACGCCCGTGTCTGTTTAGAATGTTCGAAGGCCCCAATGATCATCGAACGATCCGTTGTGTCTTTGATGTCTGAGAGGGCTTGGGCATTTCGAACCTGCCGACTGTCCCTGCGAGACTGTCATTACAGGAAAGCAAGTCGGGCTTTAATGCTAGGGTCGCCGAGAACGAGTCCGATTCCCAAATTCGTGGCGAACGAACAAAGAGTTATCGCGACGGGTCCGACACGATGCAGCTGAACGATGTTTTGAGACAGTTTTGACGGGATGATGTCCCCTCTCTCGATACAAGAATAATTAGTTGGAAAATGGGCAAATTCGATTCGTGAAAGAATTAGTTAGATGCGAATGACATGACACGCGACGTGATGACGATAATTGCACTCCTGAGATAGTAGTACATGTAGCACGTAGGTATATTGACAACGAATTACGCATAACGAGACGGTAAATTATATTGTAAAAGAATATGGATGAGGGACAGAAAAAACAAGTGTAGAAATGCACCGTTTCGAAAACCAACGATGAATAGCGTGCTTAGTGATATACCGCATAGTTAGGTAAATAAATATTACGATCGCCATTAACTGAGGTTTATACAGATTATATAGCGATTCTAGTTGTCTTCACGCGAACACCCGCGTAACATTCGCTATAATACGTACTTACTTCGCATTACTAAATGACAAAATGGTCGTCCGCGTATTAACGTTAATCAGAGCATTGAGTATATAATGTTTGCAGTTAAATATAAGAGACAGTAATCCTTCGCTTGCTTACTTGACTGGTCGAGACTATCTTTTTCGTTATTTATAGACTTGAAAATTTAAGCAATTAATCAGAACATTACAATTTAATATTTAAACACTGAGTACTAATGTCCATGTCTTTTAACTAAATTTGTCAATAAAGTTTAACGATTATTATATGTCAACGGAAGTAGGACAACGACGATGTTAACGAATTTCGTGTTGTAGCAGTCACTATACGATTTTTAGAACATAATCATGCACCGTAAGTGCTGCTATTATTGCTAAAAATAGTGGCTACGTAGGGAAACAACAAACAGTACAGAATGAAATACTCATTGCTGTACTATTGTGTGGGTCAAATAAATGGTCACGATTGGGCAGCTGAAGTTCTCAAGTGGGAAAGCGATCTCAATTTGAATAGCCATAGTCGCGCCACCCTGGGTCACTGCTACAGTTAATCGAGGCCGTCCATATAACGTTAGCCCCTTCGAGGGAAGGAAAGCGCACCGATGAATCGTCACGTAATTTACGAAAACGTCTTCCTGCTTTTGCGCGGGTCAAATTACCATTCGATAATGTGACCAGAATCGAGGCTCACCGCGACTTTCACTTAGCGCCACTCACGCGAGCGCACTTAACCGCGTGGATCAATTAGGTTGTCCTTGTTACTAATCTCACTCCGACTTACCCGACCGAGTAGCGCGGGCGACGTTTTCATTTATCAGCGACGATATATCCATCCACACACGGTGCGCTAACGTTTTTCATAACGTTTTAGTCCCTGTCCCAAGAACGCTGGCTAGAATAACACGCTTATAACAATACGTTCTCAATCATTTTGTGAGTGTGGTTCTCAGCCAAATTGTAATATTAAGTTGAACAAATTATTTTTATATGGTACTCCCTTAGTTTATAGCATTACTTCGGCTCTATCTCTACAATATGTTGACAAACTCTAATACCTACTTGTTTAATTGAATGATGTTCTTAAATATTGATTACATTTTCGTACCTGTTTTACATCTTGAGACACAAAAAAATTTAATGTTAGTACTCTTATATATAAAGCGTATTAAATTGGAAGTACGCGCCTCGACGTTTTTATGACTAGGTATACCGAACGATGTTTTGCGTTTTTATTTTGAATTATTACAAAGGGCCTTTCAAAATACGATCACGATGTTATATCCGTTAATATAGCATGTAAAATATGAGTGGCCGTTAGGGACTGATAGGTTAACAGTACACGTATCGCACCATGATGGTAAGCAGACACTATATTTACACATTGTGCTGTAGAAACTACTGAAATGCAGTTGTATCCCCGCGAGATCGAGAAACTTTTCGCGAACTCGATGGACATCGCAGACCGCAACGTGTCTCCGATGGGGTTATCACCAATAACTTTGACATTGGTTACAACGTGCCTGTCACAACAGTATCGAATGTCCCCGGTACGGATGCGCAATTAAGATAAGCGTCGCAAACTTGTAATTGACGCTCATCGTCGTTACGTAGTATTGTACACTTACACGCGGCTATGTGAACATACACGCGACCCTATACGTGGGTGTATGATTGTAAGTGACTTTACTGTGCGGGAGATTAGAAAACTGGAGCGTTTATAGCACCTATTTAGTAATTATTGCACGTTGTGCAACCCTCCATGTAGGTTGCCGCGACAGTTTGCCTCGATGACCGTTATAGTAGGTATACGTGCTGTATAGGTAGTATTCCTAAATGCGGTACTATCCAAAGTCGCCCAGAAACTAGAGTCGATTCACAATGAAAAAAGTGCATTATAAGCGCACAATTAGTATTTATAGATAAGAAGCGAACCCGCCTACTTCAGAAAGTCTTTCACTAGCTGCTGGCTGGTTTTATTTTGACTTTGAATGTCAAGCGTATAACACGTACAATAATTAGTTGAACGAATACGCTATGTAGTTTCGAGCTTAATTTTTCGAGCAAACGGGACGGCGAGGTGATTCTCGCGGTACCAAATATTTTTCAATAACGACACCGTGTCCTGCAGGTATCCTGGGGTAGTAACGAGGCCTTGTTATCTCCGTTATATCGCTGTCTACTCGATCTTCACCGTCCTCGAGAATCATCTCTCGCGGCCTCTGCAGATCATTAGGCATCTTCCGGTTCCGCGGCGAGCCGGCATAAGCAGGACAAAACATCATAAAACATATTAAGCAGAGGCTCATAAAACTCTCCCTTATACGCTCGTGTATGCTTGCGGCTTGATTTCAAATCCCGGGAAGGCCTCGGATCTTGGACACGTTGCTCTTTCTTGATTCAAGCGGCATGTGTCGTATATATTTATTGAGACAATAAACCGCAATTATGCCCACCATAACCGACTAACTAACCGCCTCGTCGTCGTAGATTATGGACTTTTTCAACCTGTCTTTGCTCCTCTCTTTCAGCCCCCTTCCCCCGTTCACTTTTATCTTTCTCCCTCAGTCCCTCGGTTCTTTCGCTACTATTTCGTCCTTTGCACGTCGAAACGTCAGTAGACTCGTCGGTTTGTGCACCAAACAAGGCAGGACGGCGTTTTCAATTTAAGAAAACACGCCGCATGTAACGCCGTTAAAGTGCAAGAGAAAAAAGTTCGGGATATTTGGATATACTTATTCAATCTATAATGGGCATACAGTTCTGTCATAACTCCTTACTCATTTTAATCTATTACTTTTGTGTCTAGCTTGTAAGCGTTATCACTGTAAGCACATTAAAATGAATTGCAATTATAAGTGGGGTAGTTTTGTATCATTATAAATATATTCCTACTGCAGAATTTCTTTTTTTTTTGCGTAAATCTGCTCTACGGATATCACAGGATGTCTCGTTATCGCTTAACGATAGAGCGTCGACGAATCCGTCGAATCAATCTTGATTTAACGACGGGCTTGTTTGAAAGGCTATGGAGTCCTTGGATCCGAGAACTCAGCGCAGCTTCGAATTTAATGATTATTACCGCGTCGATGATTGCACCATAAAACAACATATTGCCGTACCTGGAACTCCGCGTCGATGGAACTTCGGCCAGCTCGTATAACCTCCGGGCGATAATAGACCTGCCCTCGTTTCCGGTTCTACTATTTACTAGTCGTGAAACACAGAGATGCAAGTAACGTCACAACACGGCCATCCAATTGAAAAATGTGTGTGATGGTAAAGCATTGTATCATTTGTCCTTGAGTTTATATTGTGTAGATGTGGTCACTTTTGCCAGCAATCAATGATCGGATTTTAAGCGCGTGAATATTGGTCACAAAAATATGATATTACCTTTAGTTCCCTATTACTTAATACTTCAGACTAAAGTTATCAGTCATTCACCTTTGCACTTTCATTTTGTGCTCTATCACTGGCCGCTGTATGGCATCGTTCTATTAAATAGTGCTTTGCGGATGGGCGATGTCTATAGTTACACGATCAGAGATAAAAGTCCAAAATTCCCGGTAACCGTGCATGCGCGTACGGCGAAGAGCCACGGAAGAAAGTAGACCATAAAAAACTTACTCGCACGGCGTGAGGCACTGAAAGCCGTGAAGAAGCTAGCGCTAAATTAACTTTAAACGTAGAGATAACGCACCTCGCGGATGCGACTATAGGCTATGCATTTTATCATTAATTTTCATTAGCCGAAACTAATTGACGCGAGTGTGATGACGATATTCCTTTAGCGTATTCGTCGGGATCTATAGCATTTTGAACGCCGTTTAAAGTACCATTACTGCTTGGAACGGGACTCATGAACACAATCGGTCAATGTGTTTCGCGCGAAGATACATGGGACGCCTAAAGGCAGTTAACAGATTCTAAATTCTCTTTAACGAAAAATTCGCGCGAAGCTTGGCACCAAAGCTGTATTGCTTTGCGTGTAAACGCGAGCATATTCAATTAATTCAGAGCGGATGTTGTCGGCCAGCGATACAACGCAGGGGTCGCTCCTCATTTTCAAAACGGGAGAACGGCCGTGTACATGACGGAGTTAATTAATGGGAGTTGAGAAGGAATACATACATTCACGGTACATACAACAAAGGAGCTAGGAGCAGCGCTCGCCTAGGTGACGAGAACCCTTTGAGTTACGATGTGCTGCCAACGTCCTGCAACAAACTATGTAACGTGTTGATCTCGGAAGAAAAAATTACGAACCCATTAAGGGAAAAGAACAAAAAAAGAGAATAGAAAGGCTGGCTTGACGATAAACTGTAGATTCTGTCGAAACTTTCTCCACCGGCATGAAAAATTACAATCTGGCAATCGACGGACGTTCACTACAATTTAGACATTCACCGCAATTCGAGGACAACATCACGAAGCATTGTACGCAGACGAGTCTGTCGGTGAATTTTTTCCTTCTTTCCATTTATTCTGCAGTGGGTGCGCATAGAAATGTCAGTATACACACGGTCTGTCCCGCGTTGTATCTGATTCACCGAATAGGCAGAATATTAATATGCCAAACACGCAAATTGAGTATGTAACATTATACAAATGTGCTTGCATATTGAGTAAAAAGCTGCTCATAAGGAGTTCAACCGCGAATTTTTTCCGGAAACGTGAAAAACGATGAGCGGACCATGTTATTCGACGTAAATGATACCTACATAACGGTCATTTCGCAAAATTTGCAATGCAAATGCCAAAGAAGTCATATATACACGTTACAACATTGATCGTTCGACAAAAACTGTAACCCTCAATGGGATGGTCCATATTGCTGCATCATTTAGATGGATTTTCCAGGTGGCGCGCTACCTCCGATCCTTATGGCGTCGCTGGTGCGTGCTGCACGTCGCCAAGTGTGCGTTGGACGATTGCCAAAAGGAATAAGAAGCGAGCACATATACTAATCGCTCGTTAGCAGAACTTTACATAAAATCCATAACGGCAAGGGTTAAACCCACCCGATCGATTGCATGTTGGAAAGGCACGGTGCCTCGGATCTTTGTTGCGAACAAAGAACAGTAATATCGCGAAGGAACCACAACGGAGAGCGAGGCACGATGAAAGGAAACAGCGGTAAGGCGATCTAAAGAGGGCAACGCCGATTGTAGAAACGGGCGCAGTGGCACAAGAAACTGACTAACTGGCAATTAACATATTCTCGGAATATTTCGGCGGCACGCGATGTTCCGGCTGTTCGTGTTCCGAAAAGGCTCACCATCGTTCGAATTCCTCGGCGAGAAAGGGACTTCGATAGATAGCGCCGTATCTGCGGCCACTGCTACAGGGTGTGTCAAAAATGCTTTAATAACGGAGAGGTTTAGGCCCGATTTCCGGAATAGTCAAACACATCGTTACGAAAATGTCTCGTTGTTATACAAAATCGATTCACTCTAGAGAGCCTTTCGCATTGACGTTGAGAAGGATGTATATATCTATATACATAATTATCTTATCTCAGCTTCACTTATTTTTCTTCCCCTCTTGTTCTGGTAATCCGTTTTGCAGGACCCGTCGCCAAGTACTCCTATATGTAGGTATATAGATATAAGCGCGGCTATACATATTCTATCCAGAACCCTTTACAGGAATAATAATTATTCTTTCACCGGCGGTTGTCGATTACACGGCCGTGTAATTACATTTAATTGGACACTCGATCTCCGTACGAGCGAACAAAGTGTCTTTCCTGCGACTTTGATCGGACATGATCGGAAGGAGTCAGGGTAAGGTAAACGCAGGTTTGAATGAGTGAGAAAAAGATAAAATGATCGGTAAGGAAAATCAGCGTAGTGCGTTGGTATTACGTGGCTTAATAACACGATGACTCTATTAACGGGCGATCCGCAGTTGGAATTCAGGCGCCTCCGGACTGTCCTTTACCATACAACCACGAACTTTCCACCCTGCTTTTACGTGGGACAATAGGTATCGTTTTATATTCCGTCACCTCTGTCCGACACCTACGTGCGTAGGTTGAATAGTGCGTGCACGCTTTTTATTTCCACGGAGGAGCGCAGATCGGATTTAACCGGTAAATACGTATCGTGTCTGTCATTACGGCACTGTCATTAGGATGATTAGCGGTCCTAGTAGGGGCGATCGTAGTACGAGTCACGGAGTATTGTCCGTGAAGTGTCACCGTGGAATCTCATCTCGTCTCGCGATCGTCGGAGGTGTGACGTTGTAGGCCTTTACATTCACTTGTAGGTGTCGACTATCGACGTAATCCTCGCCAACATCCAGTAACTGCAAACGAAAAATGTGCAGCAACACCGTCGGCGGGATGTATTATAGTTCCTTATTCCCGCGCCCCTCAGGCGGGACGCTCCGCTAGGCAGTGATCGTCGTGCGAAAAAGTCCAAGTTATCGTTGTGCAACAACGTAATATCGCCGACGCTCATTTAATATTCCCAGGCCGCAACTTTTATATTCTACTTTAGGACCTCTCTCGCCATTGCCTTCGTTATGCGGCAACTATGGCGCCATAATTTTTCATTTTTTCCCCCGTTTTACTCTCGTCCTCTCTAAACCCCCTGCCCTCTCTTGCTAGAGTTAGTATTCGCGAGCTACCGGATTATGGGCAGGCAATTTATTTGCCGCGAACGAAGCGAGATCCTTCATTCCGATTTACAAGTCGATAATTTCGTGGCTCGCGCTCTTCTGAGAAAACCGCGGAGAGCGACCGCTTTCACTCCACGCCATTTACGATTGGTTCAAGGTTTTCGTTCCTTTTTTCTACTGTCGCCGCGTCGGCACTGCACCTGCAACATAAAAGAACACGGAAACGTGATTGCGATGTTCGAGTTCTCTACTGCTTCTCGGTTCACATTCGATTGACGAAGGGGTAGAGAGAATGACTCCTAATAAATGAAAAGTGTCCTTTCATCTCCGGTTTTAAATATTGCATGTATCAGATTGTGAAAGCTGAGCTCTACCTGCATATCACGAAACACCTTTCACACATCGTACGTTTCCAGCAATTTTCAACTCTGTTACATTATTCGGCAGTTGTATTATGTTGCAAGAACGTTACGAAGAATAATTTTCGTGAGTTCTGCAATGCTTACAATTACAACATTTATAGAACGTTCCGCATACACCTACAATAAGACTACTATTAAAAATTCAAACGTAGCTTGTCAAAGTGATCTAAACTAACTTTTTCAAAATTTTGCTCGGAAGAAAGGTAGAAGCTGCTCGCAGAATTACGTCATAACTTGCTGAGTTAACTCAACTTACTGAACACTGGGCTAGGAGTTTCGTCCGTGAGAATATTTTTACATCGTGCACGTGGAAAGAACACGCACACTCTTCGATTCCCCGGAGCGCACTCAAAGTGAAAAAATATTACTTTCGGTAAGAAACACGCAGGTCGACTGTATTTACTACCATTGGGAAAAAGCTAGTACCAGGTGACGCGACACGCAATTCATAAATTACGGTTGTACCTATATCAAAGCATGCATGTAAAAATTGACGCCGGCCCACCAAGTGCATCAACGAAGTCAACGTTTCAACTTTCATTCATTCGTTTTTTAATGCCAACAGGAACGTAAACAGAATATCGACGGACAATTGGCGACAAGACCATCGGTCGAAATTATGATTAAATTGATCAATAGCGGGCACTGTCACGTTTGAGGCTTAATCGCCCGACCAAGAAGATGGGGCACGCGAGAAACATATTGTCACGTCATTGTTATTCCTGAACCAAAGCGAAAATCACGCGATCTGTGCAAAACATTATCACCTTTAAGCAGTTCTTATATGTATACAAAGCACCCGACGTCGATCCTAAGACGAATGCACGGTGTGGAACATTTTAATTTCCATCGACCGACTTACAGTTCTCCAATAAAAGCCCTCTAGTAAAATATTCCTCGATGTTATATAAACGTTACTAAATAATTGTCGTTAGTCAATATCCATAAGGTTCTTCGAACGATAAACGACTTCTTCATCGGATTCCCCCTCTTTTCCCTACTACCCATCACCCAATCTTTCTTTTGGCAGCAACTTCACTTTCATCCATTAGTCTTTCTCTCTCGTATCTGTCGACGTAACCCGTCATTTCTAATCCTCAAAAGGAATTGCAAATTACTTTGTTCAGCATTGACATGATTCGAAGAGGGTATGTTCGTTTTGATTTAGCAGTAGCATGGCGCAGGGAAGATTAAAGTTCGTACGGTGTGCTTATGACATAACGTTCAATCGCAACACATAGAAGGAAAATGAAGCTGGTTATTCGGCATTGGAGATATCATTGGGAATGCTGCTCGGAAATATATGTAAATCCGCAATATACAGAGACGTAGTTCTCAACATATTAACAAGACCTTCATGCATGCTTGACGAAAGACAGAACTAATATTGGCATATCGTGTTTCGCTCATGAAGCGCTAATGTCGTTCTTATCTTACCGCTCCTAAACTTCCGCACGCTTGAAGAGGAAGAGAGATATGAGCAGTAAACAATTGAATCGAAACAAGTGCACGCAGGTATGTACACGCTTCGTTTGCCGAGGCTGCGTAACGCAGTTCGGATGAATAACACTAAAAGGATCAGAAGAAGAATAAATTACGCCGAACCGGGGAGAATGGAAGAGGGGAAAAGAGCAACTATTGACACAGTAAAAAGAAGCACCGACCGCCGCAAGAAGAGTGGACACAAGCTAAACAAGAATGAGACAGACAATGAACAGCATATGATAGACACGAATGCGGTAACGGATTAAGAAACGGAGAACGAGTAAAGTCGTTTAAATGAAAAAGAGTACGTTACGTCCGCGGTACATTGTAAAAGAAAAATCAAGAGATTGCTTCCTTGGTCAGTGTAGACGAAGTGCATCGGGCGATAAGTGGAAAAACGAACCCACGAGATAGAAGGGTGACACAAAAAGCTACTATTAAGGTAAAAAATGCCCGAGTTCATGACGCGGGCTGTAGCATGGAACGAAAAAAGATATTCTTTTACTCTCTGCGAATGAAGTGAAAAGAGCGAGGTAAGGTAAAAGTCGACATGCCGGCGAGTGCGACGTCCAGAGAAGGGGGGGGAGCGAGGGGCGGTCGTGAGGACGAGAGAACGAGAGAGGGAACGAACAGGGAAGCTAAGTGAAAAAAGAATAGCTTGCCCGCGAAGGGGTGAAGAAAAACGAAGTGAGAAAAAAGGATACTGCACCGGTTGGTTCTCGCGAACGGAGTAAGAAGGTCGAGAAGAATAAAAGGTGGAGCAACGTGAGAGAAGAAGAGGAGGACGAAGAAGAAGAAGTAGAGACGGTAGAAGGAGAAGAAATGCCTGACGCCGATCGAAGAGAGGGAGCCCCACCTCTGCGAAAGCGATGCCGTGCCGGGACAGGCCCGTCGAATGTTAAGGAGACGCGGGGAACGAACATAACCTCGCCTAACCTAACTTCACCTCCACTCTCGGGGGCCGTTGTGCGGCTGGCGATCCCGCGTATGATTTCCAGTCGAGCGCTCATTGGTTGGCTGCTCTGCGCGCGGTTACCGCCTTCGCCATTAAACAAAACGTCGGAGAGAAGAGGGTTCGAATTAAAAATCGGAAAAGCTTAGGACGGTCGACTACAGACGACTCGTTTTTTTCGACACTCTTGTCCTGCCCATTCAAGGATTGTATAATACTTCCTCATACCGACATCAAACTTCATTTTGATAGAAAAAATATTGTCAATAACATGTAAATTATATGTTTTAATTAATCGTAGAACTTTCGAAACTGTATTAGTTTTCCGATATCTCTTTTCCAACTAATAATACCAAAAGTTATTATTGTAAGCATTGTTATTTTGCAGATGGAAATAGTAATTGAACAAGGTATACTTATAATATTTGTTGTTTTCAATTCATTTTTCAGAGAACAACATTGTAGAAATGGTGTGTTAGATACGGGAAAACACGCACTTCGTTTACGCTACGTTGTGTCAGCTATTAAGATTGCAGATGTGAGTTAGGCCGATTGTGACCGACGCATTCGGAGCGTGACGTTATTAGAAGTATGCACGTCTTGATGGGTCTGTTCGCCAACTCCGCTGTCGAAGCGTAGGTACTCGGCACGGTACGTAACAATGTTTGACGGGTATTGAATGTTGAAGGCAAGCACGTACCTACTTTCAGTACCCGACGAACGTCATACCTATCAAAACGACTCATGCGAGTTAACTGGATTTGAAAATGAACAACCGTGAACGGTGACGGAGTGCTTGTCCGACATAAGCCACCAGAATCATAAAGCGAGTAAATTGTCCCATTTTCCAGTGGCACTTTCGAATAGACCGCCGCATTACACTCAATCCGTTGTTCTTCCGGCCCTTTCTTCGGTATGTTCCGTTTAGTTTAAAAATGAGTTTGCAGACTCATCGTCACTAATCTCGTGCACGAGTCTGGTTAGCAGCCCGCGCAGATTACTAAAATTAACGGGAGCGTGACGATTGTAGCCGAATATGAAGACAGCTGGTCGGTAGGAGAAGCTTTTCTCGTCAAATTTCTGCCCGACAGATTTGCGAATTCGCGTCGTCGATGCCCCTCTCGCCCTCTATCAAAGTTGCTCCTCTCCCTCCCCGTTCATTGTCGCTCTCCTTCGACATCTCGTTCTTTCCTGCGAGGCCTTCTCCATTTTCCTCTGCTCCCCTCTAGGCCACGTAATTGATATTATTATGGGCCGGTGAGGCCCTCCCATTACGTTATAAATGTTACATGGGTCGATTACCGTTCTTTGTTCCGGACATGCTTACATTGTCCGCGAACAATGCTGGACCCTCTTCCTCCTTCGCCATCTCTTCATTGGGCCCGGTACATCGTACGGAAAGGAGGAAGAGGACGAAAGAGAGGAGTTAACCCCTCGGTTTAACCTACGCGAGGATATCGGAGCACAAGGATCGTGCGCGCACCGCTCGCCACGATCGGTAGTGACTCCATCCTCGACCACCCTGATTGTAATAGATTCGACAACACTGGCTCCGAGCGACGCCTTTCGATTGCTCTGCACCACTATCGATTAGACCATCCGAATGAACACAGAATCGTAAGAACTCCCGCATATGTGCAAATGTGTATATTTATTTTACGCTGGTACATACAAAGTTTCTTCCATTTTTGAATCGTGATTGAACAGGTAAAACTGAAATCGCTAAAGAGCGAGTTACACTTCATAAATTATATGTAATTATTAGGAGAAATCAAATTGAACAGACGTTTTAAGTAAATTGTATCATCATTTAAAAAGAGAGGTTTGAATATTGCGCGGGACATCGGTCGGCGGCCACCATTTTGGGACGGAGTCAGGGGAGAAGTTTGTAGCGTAGTTCGCTCCCTCTTTCCTTCGTTACTTCTTTTTTCTAGGCCGTTCGTCGTTCTAATCATTGTTATTACGAGCGGGCGTCCCGTTCGCACACACGTTTTTTTCTTACTTGCCTTTCTCTGTACCCTTGCGCATCCCCCATTCGCCTCCCCCACCTCTCTCATCTCTCCCCCGTGATGGATTTCAGTCGGGCCAATTACATTTTTTCCCTGGCCGTGAAAGGAATAAAACTATGATACGCACCGGTATCGTCCCGCTCCCCAACTGCCTCCAATCGGCGGATCTAATCTTGAAAAAGAAAATCGCAGCAGCTCTGCCGAAGCGACGACAGACACATTTAATACCAATAATCATGGCGGCCATCCATTACCTTCGTGACCTCTGAGGTACAGATGAAATCGACTCGGTATTATCTAACGACCGCTCCGATTCAATGTGCAGTATCTATCCTTCCATACGAAAAAATGTCATCGAACGCACACACTTTTGCTAAGGACACATTCTAGAAAATGGAATCGAGCATTAACACGCAATGTATTATTGTTGAATTAAATAATGTAATATATTAACGTTTTCGTGTAAGCGACGCAGGAAAATGTTGGGGAGAAAATATAGGAACGTAAGATTCATATGCAGTAATAAGCTCATGTTCGTCCAAGCATAGGATGAATGGGTAGACTGATGTTACATTGACGAGTACCTAACAAGAGCTTGTGACACGTGATACTTACCTTACTCGACTTTCCAATTAGTATTTCTCTGCTTAGGAAAGACACTTCTACAAAGAAACGTAAAATAGTTTCCAGTTGCAGATGTACATACCATAATTCAAGCTTACCAGGTCACAGGATTTCCCGAGTCTTCGATGCCTTGTGAAATTTGAGTTGGTCGACAGCAAAGACTGGAAAAAAGTGCACCATTTGTGCGAAACGGAGAAATCGGATGCCACCCTTTATCTATCCGTAACGAAGGAGTGCTCGGTCTTGTGATAAGAAAGAGGTTCTTATATAATATAACACACAGAGCGCAAGGAACATGTACGGCAATTTCTATGATAATAACGAAACCCGTGTTTAATCACGTTTGACGTTTGGTACATGGCATTTACATAATACGGTGGCGTACATCATTTCTTGATACATAAATTAACGTCCTACACGATACTTATATTATCATATAATATTTATTCATGCGGCGTACGCGGAAGAATTCCTTCCACACGTGTGAACATTGAGGAGCGCAGGAATATCGAGGAATCGGCCTCTGTCAAACTTTCTCCGACGACTGTCAAATCGTCGTTTCGATATCGCATTTCAAATGTCTGCAGCGTCAGCTAAGCGACGAGATGCAACGAGAACGAACAAGAGAGATGGTGAACGCAGGCGTAAACATCAACTTTCTTGCATTACAAAATGCAATTTTCCCTCGACACCGAAGAAAGTGGAGCACATGCGTTTGTGATGTATTTACGCGATTTCGAAGGATTTTTTTTCTCCCCTCTCCACCATTGCCGCCACCCCTCCTTTTCCCTCTCTAGCCGCCGTTGTCCCCTTTTCCTCAATCGCTTTTTGTTGGCCGAAGATCGTTAAAATCCGCCGAAGCGACGCTTGCCGCTTCGGCTTTCCACGAAGTGCACTTGATAAATACCAGCAAGGGCGTGCGCACTCGGTCCTGTCGGAGAGAAAAAACGAGAGCGGGGCGCAGTTATGTCACTATTAAAAACGCATTATTCCTGAAATTTGCTCTGAATCGGGCGCCGGCTTTATGCAGAATCCCTGGCGGCGCGAGCGCCCGATTTTGCCACCGCTCGATTTGAGACGTCACGCTCATTGTCATTACTGCACTCACGTTTTTTCCTCCGCTTACCATATTTTTCGCGCCGGCATTGAACGTTCGCTCCGCCGAAGCGTATTTGCTCAACTCTTTAAGCGTGCATCGATTTTACGAGAACGGACGTTTTATAGAAGGAGACGTCACAAAACGGAAAGGTGAGACGACGAAAAGTTTCGTGATCCGAGGAGATTCTGTAATGATAATTAAATGACTGTTTCATTGCCTCATTCGTGAAAGACGTATCAGCGATATTATCAAGCAGTGCGCAGAGAAAATGTTCCAAGAATACGTGAAAAATAGTCGAAACAACCCCTTGCGAGCGATACTCTACTGACAATTACAAGATAACGATTCAGCAGGCTGCTCGCCCTCTCTGGAACTGAGCAGAATGGATGCAATATCGTGTACATCATTGGCGACGAGAGAACAACGGCAAGGACGACAACGACGACGACATCATGTTACTGTACTCGAAAGCCCGGCAATGCAGAAAAGCTGGAAGCTTCTAAAGTACTCGCCGTCACCGCTAATGGCACTTCTCTCGTCCGACGAGGGGAAGATTTAAAGCTTGTTTCGCGGAAAAACTGTTGATTTTCCCCGAACAAGGTATTACCTTACTTCACAATGAATTTCCGAAGAATTATTATTTGATCGATCAATTGCAATAATCGGCAAGTTTCCAGTCTCATAAGTAACGTTTAACGAAAGGTGGATCGCTCATTTTCTCCCTTATAGGTATTACTTTATGCTCTTTCATCATCTCTGCTGATTATGTGTACAGGCGTCACAACTAAGTAACGATACCGAGTATCGTGATTGAATAACGTACAATGTTATTTTATTATGTAAACGTTATGTAGTATAGCTCCATTGTAGACGTTCTACTAAGGTAGTCTACAAAGAATGTACCTAATACTTTATATAGTTACCCTATAATGCTTCCTCGCACTTACACTAATATTATCTAGCATCTATTAAAAAATATTAAGATTGTTGATTTTGAGCATATACGTTAAGAAGGAATGCCAACGTTCTATTACACTGGAATAACTGTTCAAAACAAGAATATACGGAATATCTTTGAAAGTTTAACCATACTTTCGTAGCATGACAGTAAAACGATCGATCAGTCTTGCGAACAATCGCTATAACCGACAAAAGCCATAATGGAGCATCTAACAGACCGTGGGAAGTTCCTGTAAACGAAAGACAGCACATGCAGACAGTGCGTGTTTTGTAACTGAATTCGATCTTACGTAGCAAAGGTTTGTGGAATTTCAGGTATGGTAAGTATGCCTCGGATCTGCAGTTGCCCCTTACTAAGAAGAATTTGACATATTTATCCTTCTTTAATCTCTCTCTTTCCCTCCGACATAGACTAATTCCCTTTTTCCTAGTAGCACATACTTTTCCGTACTTAGTAAACTTAACCGATATGTCATTAAAACGATACAACCTGCGCTGATAATATATATATTTAACGTCCAACTTTCAGTGCGGATCGTTTCTCTTCATCGGGCAAAAAGTTTGGACGAGCCGACAAACTATAAACCCGCTGTCTAACACCGAAACGTTTCCGTGAATCACTTTTGAAATGAGAATAAAGAAGAAAGAGAGGGGAAAAGAGAGAGGCTGTGTCCGCGTCGTCGACACCACGCCTTGTCTCGTCTCCACGTAATGATGTACTCCGTGGAAACTTTGAAGTGCCCATCGCATCAGCCAGAGCCGATGAATCCCAAAAATAGGTAAATCGTCGGACACGGTCGGCAAACGGCGGCTAGATCTAGCGATGCAAGGCGGCAAAGGTTGATGTTGATGAAATGAGGAAGAGAGAGAAAGACGATAGTCACCCTTCTTCCTAATTCGATCGAAACCTCATTATGATCTTAGAGCTCGTCCCAGCAAACCTAGCATTAATATAAACACGGATCGAGAGTACCATTATACGGGCCGGTTGTGGCCCGTTTTGAATACGAAAGGAGCAGAGATATTATGTTAATCGAGCCCGTCGGAATTACAATATACAGCACCACGATTCCCGGGGGCCGTTTTCGCCAAGATTTTTCGCCCACGTTCTCAACAACCATATGCATATATGCATATACTCAAACGATGCCCGGTGCGGCGCGCAGACAATAAAAAATAATTAATAAACGAAACGAGCTTAGTCCGACAAAGAATGAATTTCTCGTAAAAGAAAGTTCGATTGGCGGAAGCAGTACGGAGTAGCAGGAGCCAATGTATGCGCATTGTCGTTCCAGCAGATTCAATCGTCATTGAACATTCAATTAACGATAGAACAGAATTCGCATTTATCTTGATAAAATTGACACATTTCAGATGCGTCATTTAATTAAATATTACTGTAATCATTCCTATGTTATACCTACGTGATTTTGATCGACATCGTTCTATCTACTCGTCGACCGAAATTGTACAGGTGCGGTTCTAGGTAAGTCGATCGACGAAAATAGACTTGATTAGTGGAACAACAAATCGACGACTGTGGTAATTAACAAGGAACAGAGGGAGGAAAGCAGAGAAATATATACCTACATGTGCGTAACAGTGTTCTACTTTCCTTCCGCAGAAAAAAAGTAGATCACTACTTCCGACTTCCGATGTCGGAAACGATCATCACGAGAATCTCGATACATTGAGGCAATTTTTCAATCGTGCCGAATATTTAAACGATACGAAAACGATGGTTGCTTGTCTTAATTAGTAATATCCCTTTCTACGCTAACGCGCGCATACTCCGCATTTACGCGCTTCAGCACGGAAAACTATCAATTATCGAAATAATTTTAATTGCAATCTCTTCCATAACTGCCACCCAGCAAATGCCGACAATCTACTCATACAATCACATTGAGCTGCTGCGTTGGATAATCCACTCTTTTAGAGGCAATACGCCGTAATTCTAGGCTAGTTGATTATCTCTCTCGTCGATTATCTTCCTGTAGTGGCATGGTATATTGGTACCAATCTCATCCAATTCAAGAAGGACGAATCGTTGTGCCCAACATCCTGACGCTTCTTTCATTGCCCATGACATCTTACATTTCTCACAACTTACGTAATGCGTTACTATCGTTATTTACATCTTAAATCGGTATAAGACGATCAAAGTGCACAACACATTAACAACACTTCAAAAACCATCGGATTCAACGTATGAACGTTACTCAAAACCTTTAAGAAAATATAATCTCATCTTTCTCTTCCACTGTATACAATGTCACGGCGCATTACGTGTATGTGGATACTTTTTAACGTTCGGTCGCATTCACGGCAGGATTTGCAGTCCCTTCAGCTCATAGGCCGCTCTCAAAACGCATATCCTCTCGCGAAAATTGCGTAGTGGCTGTCTTCGAGTTCGGGCGGATTACAGGGGGTGTGGAGTTGGATGAAGAAGGGTGTAGGAGGGTTCGGCTACTGAGGGATCGTTGTTGCCATGGTGACACCAGCCCCGTCCTCCGACCGTTTGCCATCCCCCGGTGCTGGCGCCAGGAGGAATCCCTCCAAGCGGCTCACCGGGAGGGCGCGATCTATATCTGCTAACGCGGAGTCACGTTTGAATGGCCATTTTGTACGAGGATCCGCCAACTCATGACCGCGTCGTTGTCCCGAACCCGCTCGACATCGCCGTCTTCTGCTTCGCTTTATTCGTCCCCATTTACAATTCTGTCCACACAAATGAAAGGAGAAATCACGAAGGGATTAACCTGTGAGGTGATAAACGAAATTCGTTCGCCATCGCAATATTGTGGATCATTTTCACCATGCTCCTGTTTCACTTTCAAATCTATACGAAGCGCACTTGGCGTAGACAAGCCTGATAATACAAACAAATTACCGTTTGAGCGTTGGTATACAACAACAGTGTGAAATAAGACTCAGGCGATCACGCCGCTGTTTGCTCCTCATATACATCAATTGCAATCAATTGGGCATACAAGTTTTCTACATCTCGTTCTCATGTTACTGTCTTAATAAAAACAGCTTCTCCGCTCAATGCACAATGATAACGGTTGTGCTTAAATGTAATATCCGTCTGTGGGCAAAATAGCCTTCATTGTAACATATCGCCGAAGATTGAAGATAAAACCGTGTATTGAATGTTTAAGCATAAATATATTTTTCACTCGTTTTTATAACGTTTCCGGCTGAACACAAGAATGTAGGTATGAATAACCGTAATACCCAGTAATGTTATCATCCAGACGTGGAAATTCTTAGAGAACTTTGTTACACAGCTCGCCCAGTTTAATCTAGCTTTGAGTCGGTCGTCATACGTCACGGTTTCTCGTGACGTATTTACAACGAGTTGCCCCAAGCGAATCTTGACGGTCGACGCACTGGAGCGGCTCGATAATAAAAAACAATTGTTTCCAGCGCATTAGACAGGGGACCGGCGCGTTACACTGAGTGCTTTCAACGACATTCCGAGGACTCTCAAGCCCACCCCAAGTATAACCCGGCGCCCTCTCGAGAATATATAGGGGCGTACTGTCGTGACACTTGCACGTTGCTACTCGAGCCACGATTGTAAGAGTCATGGTCGTACAACCGATTAGGGCGTTAAGAGGAAACAGCGGCTCCGGCTTGGTAATTAAATTGTACAAAGTATCGTTGCGGGGGATGAGATTGAGACGTAGGAGAGGAGCAGGAGAGGGATGCAATGGTGTGTCAGTCAAAATGGAGGCCATAGGGGGACCAGAAAATGTTAAGCCAGATGATTTTTAGAATATATACCTACAAGTTTAAGGATTGATTGATGAAAGAAAGTTCTCCCTGACTCGACAGAGGGTTTCCATGAGTGTATTTCGTAATACGGTAACACAATTGGTCCTATGACTATTCATTGCGCTATATCGATATTTCGCTCCAACGATATAGGTATCCAGCTTCGGTTGGACGCGCGTCGTTGAGGGCGACAGAGAAATCGAGATCCAACGGGACGAAGGCTAATGCTTAGGAAGAGGCAAGGGAACGTAGGGAGAGTGAGAGAAAAGGTGAGAGAGACAGAGAGAGAGAGAGAGAGAGAGAGAGAGAAAGACAGAGAGAGAGGGAGGGAGAGAGAGAGAGAGAGAGAGAGAGGGAGAGAGAGAGAGAGAGAGAGAATGTAGGTACGTAGTATACATTCTTACAAGACTCTGGGGCAGAGCTGCGTGGTGGACACCCATTTGCGATTCAGGTAACTCCACACCCCCTGAGGTATCCTCTACCTTCGACAGGCGGCTTCCCCTACTACCACACAGGTTTCGAAGCGTTCGCGCGAACGAGAATGCGCGTGTGCTTTTTTCGCTCGGTGCCTGCGTGTAGTGGATGATACACGTGCAGACACAAGCAAATCCTATCTGCCATGCACGATCGCTTGGTTGCATATAGGCCGAAACGCGCAGCACATCATTACGAGGCCAGAAAGCAAAAAGACGAGTGCCTTGCGGCCGGCCAATCGCCGTTCGCGTGTTAATGAATCTGAACCGGCCCAACCAATCGCGAGGCCTCGCGCTCTCTTTGTGAACCCCATGTAACCCTCAGAGCTGGGCCGCACACCCAACAACGAGGGTGTGGTGCCCTTCGATAAAAAAATTTATTTTCTTTCTACGATCGACACTCGCGCAAGAAGAAACCAACGTTTTATTTGGCTAAAGATTACTCTTTTTCCATAAATTGGATATTACGCCTTTTAATGTTCCTTACAGCATTGATGTATTCAAGATAGCCCGTGACACTCAATGGATACGGTTTTGTTGCGATGTTCGTCCTGAAAAAAGAAAAACAGCACTAATTCTAGAATAATATTATTACGTCTATCTTACTGATGTCACTACGTCGTCTCTGGAATGATAATTACTCGAAATTCCTTAATCTTGCCGATTATTTACACCGGTGAACATCGAGTTCACACATTTCACGAAGACTTAACTCGCTACGGGATCACATTTCGTCCTACGTAAAAGCATGCATATGCAATGGGTCGAGCGTTCGTTCACAGATTCATTTCCGTGGTTAATAAATAAATATGCGTCGACGTAGAGCCGAGTCTTGATATACATCCGAATACATAGGCAGCCGAATGCAGATGCGTAGGCAGACACACCGCGAACACACGCAAGAAAATGCATACGTAGAGATAGAGAAGGACGTGTCTTACCGAGCTGCGCGCGTACAAGTTCCATTGTGCTAAAGAATACGAACACCGACTTCTCTTCCCTTCGGCACATGCCCCCCCCCCCCCCCCCCCCATTCCACCTTTCTCTCGGCCGTTTCTTCGCCGATCTCTCTCCGCCTCTTTCCTTGCCTTTTCTCTGCTTCTTCGTTGGTCTCGCCTACCTCCACTACCCTTCGTCTCGACGACGTTCCTTTCAGCGTTCGCCACAGCGTTCGCGCGACACGTAAAGTGCGTACATGCGTGCATGCACATAGAAACTGTGCACGAGAACGTTGGCAGCGCCATAGTTGGTTGTTGGTGTGTGTGCATCGTCGGTGCAGCATGTACAGAACGGAGCGGCACTGCACGGCGCAGTGCAGCGTGTACCGGAGTCAGAGAGGCGCTCAGGGCTATCATTATGGCGGCAGTAGACACTCCCTCCTTATCGCCGGTTTCCAACGCGAGTCCCGGCCGACCGACCGACCGACCGACCGAACGAACCAACGAACCAACGAACGAAGGAACGTACGAACGCTCGCAGCTCTGCTCGTTCGCCATCATTATGTTCTCGTGGCGAGAAAGAACGCACACGAATGCGCCGCGAGCTCGGGATACATGCACGTACAAGCACACTGGTGGTAACATACAATTGCCGCGCAGCTTGTTTATATCCGTGTCCCGCATTGAAGTCGAACTTCCTTCTCTCCCTTTCGATATATCTCAACGTGCGCAGCATTTATGCGGCCGCGGTAAGACAAAAGTGAGGGGCGGGCAGAGAATAGCCTATCGGTCTACAAAATTAACGGAATGGAATCTCTGAAGTAACGGGCTCTCCAGCTTTGTGGGAAGGCCGAATAGTGTTTTTCTGGATAAATGTCAAATCCATCATAGTTGCTCATCATTCTCCGATATACAACAGCGATATGAAATTAAAATTATTTTACCTTCCTATCCGCCATCATGAAAGTGTTTGTGAAGCGGTAATATAACCTGTTTCTACCAAACAAAGCGTACGTACTCTTTACGGGAAATTTGTGCCTAGAATGTAAATCAATTGGGGATTTTAAGTTATTAGTAAACTTTGGGAGTACGATTTTGCCTATGAAAATTATAGATGCCTGTAAGGTCATTGAATTGGAAAAGTTCAAATTGTATTGAGCAATTGCATGATTTTAGCACTGTCCAGAGAACTATATTTCTGAATGGCCACACTGATAAGTCGAAAATGATATACATTCATGTCTTTGTTCAAATGTTATTCACATGGTTTTCAAGGAAACAACCTAATTTTCATCTTTTTTTCGTTCCATCTCTCATCTTGTAAAGTAGCTGTACATTTTCACGGAACGTCGATATCGATCCGCGCTGGCAGTGTCTCCAAGTGCAATACGCATTAGGTACCTACCAACTTTTTCTGAACACAAGTAACTGTACGTTCAAAAGATTCAAATTGAGTCGACGCTTTTTGTAGTCTTACTATTGGTATGTATGCAAGCATAATCAAAATTTGTTCCATAGTACGACAGTGATCGGCTTCAGTTACATATGTTTAAGAAGAACTTGGAGTAATTATTATCGCATATAAATAATTATTTCATATTTTTAATCCAATTGATTTAAGAGAGATAATGAGCATACATAAAATAGTAAGAACATTTCACAGAAATTTTATTATTGCGAATGCGTAAGTAAAAGTGGTAACACCTAATCTGTGTTTAAAAATCTGAAAAATAACTTTGGCAGTATCAAAGATAAACGTCTTACCAAAAAACTTCATGTGTGTCCAATTCTTCCGTAATTGTCCAATATCCTTATCATCGTGACGGTCGGTGGAATTCAGGAGTTTTCACAAACGATCAGTGTTTAAGCGACAATTAGCGCCTGACTCCAGAGCCAGAAATGCTGCAGCCCGATTGTATCGCAGAGTTTCACCAAACTTGGCAAAAGTCCAACGACCGAAACAGCTAACCCGAGATACAATCATTATAATACTCCGATAATACAATAAGATTCCGTGAATGATATGACATTGGGAAAAGAACCAGCATCAATATATAAGTATAGATATTTTTATACGATCAAAAGAATCTGTTAACATTCGGTAATATAATGACTTTGATGTGTATTATTGTCAGTTGGGAGGATAAAAGAATCAAGAAAAATGTAATTTTACATCGTTTATGCAACATCGTACATACATATTTTCAAACAGAGATGCCAACATGAAATAAGAATTTTCATAACTTATGGATTGTGAGGAACAATAAACTCACCGTGATGCTTATACTCTACTTATTCTACATAATAATGAGATAAAACGTCTACAGATTTTACATTCTTGGCTACAATGCTCATACATTACCACGTAGGCCGTGAAATATCGTCCATTTATCAAGCACCATGTAGTATCTGATCAGCCGCCATTTTTTCATTATCGAGTTCTTACGTTGTTTCGTCGCACACGCAAACAGATACACAGGTAGGCAAATTGTATTGCCAATACTAATGGTCGATAAATTATGAGAATGCGTTAATATAAATTCTACCACAGAACATCACAAATCACTGTCACAAAAGTTACATGACGGAATTTTAGCAAGCCAGTATCAACGCTATCACTCTTGCGGGTATTTCAATCCCTTAATACAGCCAGTCATTCTAGTGAACAACGCCGGGGCCATCTCGTTCCGTGCACTGTCACAAATTCCGAACACATAGATAGATTAAATCACGCCAATGGAACTGCCCGAATACCGCTGTTCCTCAACATTCTCCCAATAAAACAAGTGTGGTCATACCTAAACGATTGCGCAATTCCCTCTTTTAAAAACAAGAAACGCATACTTCTGTCACGTGTCAAAATCGCGCGATACTTATGAAGGAGGGAGTAGAAATGGAAATGAAAAAGAGGAAACGCTTTGCCGGACCGAGAGCATGTGACAATCCGCTCACATCGAGGACCGAGGAGAGACTCTGTAAGGTGGTTTCCATCCCCCAATAGCGGCTGCCGCGCTGGCGGTCCCGACGCTGCAATCATTTCCCGTAATGATTGTCATTACCGGGAACGGGAGGGCGAGCAAGCGGGTGGACGAGCCGGGCAGAGGGATTGGCCTGCATTGCGATTGCGTTTCTGTCTGGTCCCATTGGCCGACAAACTGCGACTACCAACGAGACTGTCTCCCGGTTCACTACGACCTGCACAAAGAGGTAAACTTTATTTCGCGGATGCCTCTCGGTTAATTGGTGACACCTTAAGCATATATTTACCTACTAGCGTAACGAACTTGCATATCGGACACTTCTACCGTAATCTTTATCAATACTTACGAACCTATTGTATAACAAAATTTTCAATGGCGAGAAAAATTCGTGGCATAGGTTCAGATTATGCCATGAAGTTGTACCATTTGGAAATAACGTTCTGTTGATATAAAAACAAATATTGTTCCGACTGAATTTGATGTAAATGTAAACTGTGAGCCTACCCTATGGAGTATAGATATACTTTCATCATCGGATAATGAGCTATGAACGAAGAGAATACAATGATTGATTGTGTTCTTCGATCATTTATTGTAGTCTCCCGCATGCAACACAACCGGGTTAATTATACCGAATCTATCTGAACACTGTAAAGAAATTTCCCTGATTTAGTCGCCGATACGCAAACATATTTTTCAAAGAACGACACACGGACAGCGCCGTCAGTTGGCATGAAATCAACCCATCCCCGGCGCTGATTCCCGTCGTCCATTCATTACGGTCGACTACGGTGCTTTCACGTGGCCATTGAGTGGAATGTGAGCGAATTAACCCGAGATGCCTGGCTAACTTTTCTGAATGGAGGATTACCAGAGTCTCCCCCCATGCTGAGACGCCGCGTGTTGCCTTCGAGCTTGCATCGTGTAATAAATTGGTTAGTAATGATGATCTTAGGAACGGCACCAAATGAACGTCGGGAGTAAATTAGAGCTCTGCATGAACGCATACCTGTGTTGTTAATTAACTTTTTTCATGCCGCGGGGGAACGTCGTTCCCAGCGAGCGTGGACCGTCCGTATATTGTACACGGAAGGATGACTCCCCCTAAGCACGACTGACTCTAGCCACTAGTCACCTTGTAGCAGGAGGCTTTTTAAACGAACTCGCCAAATGGTCCAAGTCCCGGTAACGTCGAGTGTTTAATGGGCTGTTGATTGACTGAGCCAAACACTGTCGACCCGATGCGATCGAAGTAACATTACGACTAGGCCGGAGGATTTCGAGAGCGAACGAAAAGAATGGATTTCGAGTGCGGAGGTGGCGTCGAGAGGACATCAAAGAGCCAGATATCACGGTGGAGCCTTTCATGGCTGCCATTATCGCGTTACTTCCACGTGGCCGAACGTCATTTGCCTCACACCCCCGCGATGATTTGAGGGCAACCGAGCCACCGAACCACCCCTCCTGGATTGTTGGGGCCATTATGTTGCAGTACAGTCGCCGTTTCACAGTCATGGCACCACCGGCTGAATCTGGTCACGCGGGAACTCTCCACATGCGACACAGCTCCGACGAATTGAAATACATATTCATTCTTATATTCTCAATCGCTTCAAAATTCACCCCACCGGAAGCAATTATTCTCATGATCAAGTTTAAGAAGTTGACGAGATTGCTACTAGAACGTCAAAAGTCAATATGTTCAAGGTAAATTGTTCTGTGTAGAAATTTCCCAGTGTTCTCAAGAATAGGAGGTGATAATTTCGAGCGTCGAGAAAAAATCTCTATTGCTCGCGCCCATTACATCGACAGTGTCGTCGTCTCGTGGAGCTTTGCACCGTGTACCCTGGCAATCGGGACGACGACGTCACATTTAGTAGATCGACTGCGGAACATTCTCCCGGACGATCCACCATACACTTGGTCCTTCCGCGAGATAGAAGTCGCCCTCTTTCGAGCCGAACTCAGGAGCGCGTGGCAATCCAGGAGGAAGAAAACGGTCTCCCGAAGATATCACGGTCGATTATCTCCGCGGGCGGCATTACGGAACCATTAGGGACATCGTCGTCGTTGCAGTCGTGTCAGAACTCGTCCGTCGACGGCCTCCGTGCGCCTCTGACGTTATGCGCCTTGAATTCCGGCATGGGCGGGTACCGCGAAATGGATCGTTTCCCTTCGGCTAAGAGTGTCTCTCCTCCTATCACGTCGTTCCCCGCGTCATCCTTCGCCATCCGTTCGACACCTCTCGCCTCCTGCATTAAGCACTTCGCAACGACAATTTGCGATACATTTGCGAGAACGCGCGACTTTGCGTTCCATCTTCCAACCCAGGACAAATTTATGGAAAGGAGAGTGCGTCCCACCGTCGGAGACATTGTGGTATGGGCTGAGGTGGCGGAGAAGTTTCGATGGGAAGTCGTCGATTGAACTACCAAATCGAGTTCTTCACAGACGTATTCGTGCTCGTTTGACATTCTTCGCGTCTTTCACTTACGAATTCATATATCCGTCGTCACGCCACTGTAACGAAATATGCGTTACGCTAGACGTCCGCAAGACTGTATAAATCTCATCGAGTTTTACAAGGGCCCGTTAAGTATTATATTAGAATATACGCTCGGGTATATAAGTTCTGTATTTGGTAACTGAATGTTTGTTACACGCAATGTTAACAAAAGCATTATGGAAACCGTTAGCATACTTGTATGTCACTCATACATACGTTTGAAAAACTAAATTCTATATCAACGAAATGCCACGGTGTCTTTTGTCTCCACTTTCGTCCAATATTTTTTGAGATCTATAGCAAGTGTATTTCTTTTGCCTAATGAAAGTTATCGGTTTCAACAACATTTCTGTATAATATTGTCCATATTTTATATTGTACTATGATACTATGGTATTAAATCTTTTCACGGCTGACTTTTGTTTTGTTCACATGCACTAGTGGTTCCTTAATGCCTATCACAAAATTCTGTTAAACAACGTATTTCGTCTAGCCTTTAATTAAAAGTTTAAGCAAGTCTAAGCACGCTTAATATAGCTGAAAATATGATGTTTTAAACTAGCAACAGGTATATTTTGTAATAATATGCATCTGTTGTCACGAAGATGCGAACTTGCCGACGACAATCAAGAGAGCGAGCGCAGGCGAAATTACGTAGTAATGGCGGTTGTTGAAAGAGATTAGTTTATCGCAAGGAAGGTAGGAGACGGGACGGTAATGAAAGACATTGTTCACCTTCACCCAGAAAGACGTTCATCGACAATCGAGTTACAAAGGCAGTCTAGGCTGGGTATACAAGACAGAGGCCTGACTGTTACGCGAAAGACGCAACACGACCGAGAAAACACATTCGTGGATCGTTAATTAAGATCCCGAGCGGCGAAGGTAATCTGGAATCACATTTCACGGTGTACCGACGTGCCGCGCACGAAGTCGATTCATCGTCGAGGCTAACGGTTGTCATGGGGATGCGACCCGCCTTCCGAGCCCCTACGTGCAACCCCCATGCAAACTGCGCATGAATCTTCGAAACGAGCTTTTCGCGCCAGCGAACTAATGCATCCCCGATTAAGAAAGTTCCTAAATTGATGAAAGTTTGAATTGTTTAGCCGCTTACACCTTATTTTTCGTTGCGTCGAATACAATATACCGATACAAGTAGTCTTAACCTCAACAGAAATTGTTTTCACGTCTTGGCGTATTTGCTACATCATACGCATTGGGGTACAAATAAGTGTCCGCCCGTGTTTCTGGAGAAGAGGTGGTATGAAGAATATTAAAGAATAGTTAGTTAATAAAATCGAGAATAATTTTGCCACGACAGCGAATAGAATATCAGAATCGACAAACAGAAAGGTCACAGGATAGTATTATTGGCTCCATGTACCTAATTTTGCATTCCATCATGTACCTGCCGTGTCCTAAAAGCTTCTCTGACCTGTTTAAGGATTTCTAATGATCTTTCACAAAAGTCACGGTTAAGCATGGTCCTTAGGAAAGTTATCACTCGACGCGATCTTGTTCGCACGAGGATTTGTCGAGATATCGATCTAGGCCAATCAGTGGGTCTGTAAAGCTGCCGACGCATTATCAGCCAGCACGGTCAACAGAAATTATTTTCGTGTTGACTCATTTTCCGAAAGTGCCACTTCGGTTAAAGTGATCAAGTCACTTCTTTGTAGATGCCCTTCTCGTTCCTCGCCACACAATATACAATATGTTCGATGACTAGCTGGACGTGTATTAGGAATTGTCGAATTAGTAGTTAATTTGCCAGCAATCGCAAGGCATCTTGAAAAGCTGTACCGAGTACTGCTTCCCTTTCACGTCTAATTGGGCACAAATTTTGCGGTAATTGTTTGAGTCGCTTTTAAAATTAATGATTTCCTGTATTGAGCGGACGTTAACTCCCAATTTGGTATCGAACAGCGTTCGTCGGTAGGTACTTCGCCTACGCAAGAACGTCACCTAGACTGTTTCGACATCTTTCTTCCTTTCGTCCCTCTGCAACAACTATCCCACGGTTCAAATGAATGGAGTAGTCTTCGAAATATACATGAGCCGTTTATTTTGAAAGTGGCCAAAGTCCTTTTTCCAAAAAAATTGAGTTAGCTACCTTGATTGTTACATTTTTACATGATCTTTTCATTGTGAAGCAAATTTTTACTAATATGTTTGAAATCATTAGGATCTTGCAACACGAAAATTTGCTGATTAATGAAGTGATAAAAAAGTTCATTTTGAAAATGGCCTAAGTCCTATTGTGAGAGTTTCAAATGAGTATGGCAAATATTCTCCACTAAAATTGTACTAGCTCACAGGTTTATGTTTAATTATCAAGACAGCAGTTGAATTATCAGTGTGTAATGGATTTATTATAAACAATTTGATTTCAAACTTCACTTTCGATCCGCTAAGGGGTCATACGGGTGTTCCGACGTATCCTTGTAATTTTCAAAGATTTGTTAAAAATTTGTTTATTATATCTGTATAAGAATATTGAATATACTAAAATAAGGGATGGGATGGGATAAGGGACATTCTACACCATCTGCACACCATAGTTATTTTAAATCCCTCCAGCATACGCAAACTGGAGTAAATTGAATAATCATTAATAAAACAATATTAATTTTAATGTAAGCATTATTTGACAAAGAATAAAAATTAAATATTTTCTTGATTTTAAAACATAAAATTTATATATTTATTTTGATATCAATGAAAATTTACTTCTCCTATGAACTCATGTTTCCTGAAGAATTGAAAAGGTCATTCATTTGAAAAATAGCGTAGGTCCATTCATAGCCATCAAAAACATATTATTTCTTAAATAATGTTAGTGATTCTATTTGGGATTATACATTATGTTATCCGATACCCATATTATTAACCCATTACCCGCCACAATAAAAAAATACAAAAATGAAAAATGAATTTAACTGTACATTTAGAAGTTGCAGTCATTAAAAGAATACAATTTGAAAATGTGTCCCAAAAATGGGACATTGGCGGATAATGGGTTAAATATAATCCAACGTAAACCCTTTAATATCTCAATTCGAACATAAATGCACTTATGTCACTTTCAAAATAAACGGTTCATATATAAAATAAATTGTCTTGTTTTTTTCAATTTGAAGCATCTTAAATTATGTTGAATGGACTTGGGCACCTTCAAATTTTATAATGAATCTGGTTGTTAATTTTGAAAATGGCCTAACTCCATTCTTGATACGCATATTATTCACTTAATAATTGCGGCTATTTTAATAGGAACTATAAACTTAACACCCTTAGATACACTTAAACAGTATGACACATTAGTATTCTATACGTATATTTGTAAATTCATTGAAACGCAAACCCTTAAATATCTCGATTTGAAGATAAATGGATTTAGGCCACTTTCAAAATAAACGGCTCACATATTCCCAGCACTCCTACTTAGCTTTTGTTTGCGTCAAATAATTTGTTCCGGTCATCTTGCCATTACAAGAATTGTATCCTTGAACACAGCACATTGATCAAGTTGTAAGAAACAATATTACATCTATCTCGCACATTCCTACTCATCGATAACACCGACGATTTGCAGATCGGTTGAACGTTTCGAGAATACGACTCGACTGAACGAACATCCATCGCGCAATGAATTCAGAGCGATCTTTTATCTTCGAGTTTCTGAGGTGCGACTCAAGCATGGTTTTTTTTTATCCTCAAACGGAATGAGCGGCGTCTGGGAAGGTGAGAAGAACCCCCTGCTGCGTGTTGTCGACTACCTGGCTACCTGCCATCCTGCTTCTGAAGTCCGCCTAAGGCTCGACATTCATCATCGTGGACCACCTCCGGTGACACAAGATGCATCGAGATTAACTCGCGTGCGCGCACGCGCGCTATCCGCAACGCTGGGAAAGATTTCTTGCATGGGACGAAAGGACACGGGGGCTGACTGTTTTGATTATGAATTCCAGCGATATACAATTCGATCACACGCAGCGGTGGCGTGTAAGATTGGTACCAGAAACGATCGATGACACCCAATAACATTATACAAGACGCGGTAAACCGGTTGATGTCATAAGGATCTCGCCAGTCGAGATTGATGGGCGACAACGTTGTTAGTCCTCTTTTATATCCGCTACGCTATCGTGTATCTCGCCATGTACTTACATATGCGTATAATTTCTAATATGCATAAACAAGATTGATGGGCACCACGTGCACGGGAAGATTTTGAGAAGAGGACATCGGCAAAGAACGCGTGTCCTTCATGATCGAGGATGTCAAAAGTAAGTAAGTACGTTGCCGGTCGCCGACGTTGCACTCTCGTTGATGTTGCCGCGGGGAGGGAATTAATCCTTCTCTCGGAATTTTTCATTGTCGACACCGACCGGCTCGTTTCTGAACCTAATAATTACGAGCGGTCGATCGACTCGACCTCGGTGGTAAAACGGCAGGCGTCATGTTTCTTTCTTCACTGGGCTTTTTTTCCTTTCATCCTCTCTGCCCCGCGATGCACTAACTCGCGGTAGGATAGTCGGGATGATGGTAGAATCGCCGATTTTCGACTTCGCGATACAAGTAATGAATGTACATGACGATACACATCGTATTTTCCAAAATTTTCAGCCTTACTTCTTTCACCGATTATCATTATTTGTTATTTTAATTTTGTACATTAGCCTTTACTAACAATCTGGACCGTGTAATTATAAAAACAACTAGAAATCTATTCACACTTTAATCCTACAGATGCATTTCAATCTACAAACGTATGCATTTTTCAATCACGCCGCACATGTTGGAAAGGTAAATATGAATTGATAAAACTTGTAATTATTTCCCACTCAAGGTAGCAATTTAATAATTGATAATGGTCGGATCAGGTTTCACCAACAAATACATGAATACGTAACGGAAATCGAGAATATGCATTATCATGCGCAGACGTATACGTATTATTATAATTCAATTACGAACGAATATGATATTCCATAATGGATCGACATTTATTATTGTAAGAAGGTGTTATGTATTTATAAAATTACGTATGGTTTATAAATGACAGGTCCTGAAAGCAAACATTTCTTTTTCAAGGATTAAGTACAATATATTGATAAAAATATGTGAAGCATTAAGGCGGGCCAAAAATACTCTGTAGGGATCCCCCAGACGTGACAGCAATAAATCGAATCACGACATGATCGTAAGATCGATCTCTCATGAGGCAGGCGTATTCGCGGCTACTAGCTTGTAAGGTGCCGACTACGAGACGATAGAATGCGATAATTCGAAGTGTCGATTATTACACTGAGAACACACTTCTCGAGCGAAAGGAAGATGGTAAAAGAGAGAAAAAGCATGAAAGGGAGAAGGCGCATCGGTGAGCTCGGTAGTGGCTGGTAATAAAAGCAATTACAAATTTAACGCGTTCGTCCGTCGGCAAGCCGAACGAAACGAGCGCGAGATCCGCGTTCTCTCGTTCTCTCTTCGACCTGTACGCAAATGAACCACGACGAATTGCGGAAGAATCGAGTTTTCATAGTTTATGCGTCCAACATGTAAAAAAATAAAAGAACAAGGAAAGGGGTAAAGAGGGGAGGAGAGACGTTCGTCTCTTTGGGGAAAATAAAAAGAGGTGCATCGCAATCGAGGAAGAGAAAGGAAGGAGAGAAAGAGAAAAGCGCCTTGCCAAGGTGGCGGGAGGGAGGGGGGGGGGGGCATCGGTAGCTGCAAGCGAAGGAGAGCGCAGGAACAATAGAGGCGCATTTTAGTTCCGCATGGGTCTCTGACGAATGCCGCGCGGCAGTGACGACCGTTAGTCTTGGTCGTCCTCTTCATCTTTCTCCTCATCTTCCCAGTCCCGTTCACTTTCGCCTCTTCTACCGTCCAGCGGCCTCTGCCTATCGAGCGATCCCTCTCGCGTCTCTGCCCTAAGATACACGCGGAACTGCCCGAAGTGCCGCGCGGGGCGATCATGATGATGATTAATCGTCGCACCTTTGTCTCGCGATAATGAGATTTCGGTTTGCGCAACGCGTCCACCTTTGAAAGGTTTCGGTCAACCTATCCCTCTTCCTTTGCCACGTCTTCCTCTTTCGCGCGGCCTCTCTCGGTCTAACAATAAATTCAGGGTCAACTCTTATGACGATTCGAATCTCCTGCTACCACAAAACAGAAGAGAACTGTAAGTCTGATAGAGGAAGCAGGGTCACCTGATCGATGAAACATGAGCTTTGTGAGTCCAGAGTAAAACTTATAATTCGAACTCTGATGACAATCTACTTGTGCATTCATCTGTCTCTGTCAATATGACGATATGTCTAGAGGTATAACTTATATCGATTAAAATCTTCTCTTCGCATAAAGAAACAGAGCGTTTACGTTCAAATAAAGAAAAACTTTTATTACAACAACATACGTGTGGATTGCAATGGCGTAAATTTCGTTTCTAATGGAAAACACGTGCATCTACAATCATTCTGAGATGGTCAAATTCTGTCGCAATAATAAAGGAAAACAATGTTGAGGTCTCAATTGAGGAAGAAGTCTCGGCTACTATAACGTTCAGCTCATGAAGTCATCGTAACTAAGGTGTACAATTGTGGCCGCGCTAACATTTGACACGAGTAAGGTCATTTCAGAATACGATCATCATTGATTAATGCGCGTCACTGCTGCATTGGTGGGACAACGTTCGCGCAGTTTATGCAGCGCTAGACCAGCAGGATGAGTACAAGGATAATCAGCGAATGCAAGCGAAGTGTCCTCTCTCCGTATAATCGGTCCGTTTACTTTTTTTAAATGTCAGAATGCGCTCTGTGAACCGAGTGAAAGGTCCCTTAATTGCAACACGTGTGGCTTGTAGCGGTATATTACAAGGCATAAAAGGAGTTAGTGAGTAAGGGAGGCAAGCATGTGCGTACAGATACATACTCACAACCGTGTCGCGGACGAGGATGCAAGGAAGCGTGGAACATTTGACTACGGGCTGTCAGAGTGTCAGCCAAGCCCATCCTCTTTCACAACGTAGGAAATATTGTAATTGCCCATGCGCAGTTTCCTCCGTGACATACGCCACCCGGACATTATTCGATTCGATTCCCAAGGGGTTCATAAACCCCGTGCCCTTGAAATAAGTCTTTATTCGAAGATGTATTTACATATGTACGAGAATCAAATTACTACACTTTACCGTCTTCATTATCCAAATACAGAAAACAAATCCCATGCACAAAAATTAAGATATTACAAAGTGAGAAGATGATGTACCTGTATGAGATATTTTGTTTATATATAAGACTTTTCGCAGGTTTCATCACATTATCACACGATGGCTACTGAATTGCAAAATAAATTAATTTATCCATTTGACAAACCTTCCGAGCTTCTTCTTTCATTGAATTTCAATTGGTTGATTCTAAATAAAGAAGATCTGAGACAAACATAATATTCCGCAATGAAAAATTCCTGGAAAATTGTCGCTGAAGGGATTTAGTACACGCACATAAAAGAACTCATGAAAGCAAACTCGTTGTTTCTAACTGCGTTACAATGACAGAGCTTCGATTAGCGGCCGACATCGTCGGCAAATATTTGACGATCGTCAGGATTCCGGGCGGTGTCGTTCGATTTTTCGAAGAAGCGCCGATTCCTCGTCTTTTCCCATAGTTGGGGGCGCGGCTACGGAGATGAATCACGCCGGGTGAGGAAGAAAAGGTAGAAAAAAGCGGGCGAGCATGGAATAAGGAGGAGAGGCGTATCGGAGACAGGAAGGCACGAAGAACACGGAGCCAGCTTGTAGTGGCATGTCGCTGGGTCCGATTGTTCTGCTCTTCCCGGCCCTTTTCCTGAAACAGGCTCACGGAGTTAAGGATCCAGCGGTGCGCGGACGCGCGTAAAGCAATTCCTCTGCCACCGCAATCGATTGTCCGATAATATCAACCTCATTTGTCAACCGCGGCGGGCCGTTTAAATGCAAATAAAGCAAATAGACCAGACTGAACGGCCTGTTTCGGGTGTCCTTTGAATACATGCTGGTTAGGGTGGACCGGAATACCTGACAGACGATCGCTTCATCCACCATCCACGCGGATTAAACGACTAAGAGGACTATTTCTTATTCCCAACGTCACATTCTCGTTATGTCATTCCGCAAATGTGTTTGCTAATAAGGGTGATTGGCACCCAATCTTTATACAATTGAGAATTTATTATCAATCGTGACGCGTTAAATATCTCCAGAATTATCAATGTTGTGGCACTGGGAAATGGGAGAAAATTTCTCAAAGTTGTATCGCTATTCGGAAAATGACCAGACATGATTTACCGGTATACACATTTCCAAACTCTGTTCCTGAATATACAGAGAACATTTAATTTATGAATACTTATAAAACAACCTTATGTGTTATAATAATTATATAACCTTAATTATGTTAAATTAATCAATATGTTATATCAATATGTAGCTTTCATAAATATTTACTTGAGTACCGTACTGTTCCGTTTGTTTACAGTTATACTAATTTTAAGCAATTATAAGATTGCGACTTACGAATCGGTTGGTAGTGAGTAACTTATCCACCTTAAAAATAAAAAAGGATCGTTCCCTCGTGGGGGTATAGCTTTCAAACACGAGCCGCCATTGTGCTTCCCATAGAGGCCAACTACTGCTAATTATCTTACTTTGAGATTCAGAGTGTGTTGGCGCCTTGTATGCCGAGGGCGTTATTCGTAACATTAATTTAGACGTTTAGGTTTATCATCATTTGTGATCATTAAAAGTCTTCGAAATACCGCCAACCGAGAATATGACAGAACCGCCTACAGTTCTCTGTACGCCTATACATTCAATACAAAGAATTTGAGAACAGAGTAAATTTTGTATACTTACGTATAATATTTCACGGACGAATAATCAACAAGGCAGAGAAAAACGAGATGGAACATATTGTGAGTAAGAAAGCGTGGTTCGTCCATGAAAGCTGATTTTTTTAAAACTTCTGTGTCAAACGAAAGATCGTCGGCGGAAGTTATCTAAGACAGAAAAGGAGAAGAACAATCGTGTGCCAGGTTAACGTTCGGAAAAAGTGATGATAATCCGATTCCCGAGGCAAGGAAAGTCGAAAGCGTGACTTTTACCCTGTCGTCATTCGTTTGTCTGTCGCTATGCGACCTGTGCAGTATTGTTTCGTTAACATTCGACACGGAGCTTCAAGAGAGGTCGACGGTATGCAGATTTTTACCTGCAGCGCATTACGCCGCCCTTACACCGACATCTGTTCGCACTTTATTGCCTTTCTACCTGATCCTTGGACAGATAGAGGAGAAAACTGGCGAAAGATTCTAAAATATAGCTCGCCGACGAGCAGAAGAATGGTGAGGGGGAAAATAATTCGTCTCTTTTTTACGCATTCCCGTCACGGTGGTGAAACTTTTTACGTCACGAAAGCGGTTTTCTTATCGAACTTTTAGTTCAACAATTCACGAAACGAAGATATCGGCAAGGCCATCGTTTTTTATCGTGAATCGTGAATAAGAGCCTCCAGAAGGGACCTTGCGTAACAGTCTTTATATCTGCCACAAATGCGGATCTCTTTTACGCTCGTTGCAAAACATTACCACGGGGCGTGCACGAAAAACTCGAATGGCAACCTCCGCTCTTCGAGTATTCTATCGGATGTGACATCCTACATGGTGACACGCAAACCCTCTTTCTACCTTTCCCAACCCATCGTTCTGATTTTTGCCCTTGGTGGGTCGATTGTAGAAAATTTGTGACGCCATTAGGATGGGATACCGTCGGCGTAAGTAAAAGACGGAAAAAGTTCGAAGAAGTTAGTAGAATGCATCGAACCATTGAGAGCAATAAATTATGAACATTACCACGAAAATGCCGCGGAAACAACTTTCAGTTCTATTACCAAAACTTGACCGACTCCAGTAATGATCACTGCAGGGTTACGACTATTTTTGCGGAACAAAATCAGAGAAGTGAGATGGAGATGTGGTGAAGTTGTGAAAAAAAAAAGGAGTGCAAAGACTGACGAGGAGGCAAAGAATACGAGAATTGGACAGCAAAGAAGGTGAAATAAAGACGGAGAATGGAATCGAGAGAAATGAAGAGAAGAGAGCGCAGGGACGAGGACAGTGGCGGTGGCGGCTCGATTGATTGCACTGCAAGAAGCCGGGCATCGCCTTTCTTCCCACCGATTGTAGCCGCCGGACGGACAGATGGACGTACGGTTATGCGCTACAGGTGCTGCCCAGAGGCTCTCTCTTCCTTGATCCCGCAGCAACGCACACTCCTGGTCGAGTACTAACTCGCACTGCTCGCTCTTGCTTGCGACGGGTACATCGGAGGCAGCCCCTCGAACGGCGGACGGGGCTTGCCTCGTCAGAGGAGGGAGGACACTTTTTCTACGTCCCACATTCCGGCCACGTCGGGCATCTTCGACGATTTTGCCTTCCGTCACTCTTTCGTAGCTCCTTTGATCGACATATCGATACTGCAGCGGCGTACGAAGCTACTTCACCATTTCCCAGCGAAAGGAGTCCGGAAAAATCGAAATCGCTGATGCTGACCGAAGCTTATTGCTCTAAAAATTGTTGTTTTTACTGAATAGTGATTCATCGTTGCGCGTACAATATAACAGATCATGGAATGAATTGAGCACCAAATTAGTTTAACCGCGAGTTTTGCAGATGTTTTTTATGGTAAGACCATAATGGCTAAGATACCCTGGTAATGGAATAATAGAGTAAATGAATATAAAAAAGGAGATGAAGAAAAAAGCACCGTTGTGATTGAAATCATGGAGTAACCATTTAACACGTTGAAAATTCGGAAAATTCAAATAAAAGGAATAACGGATGTACGATATTATCTAAGCTATTACATAATTGTGAATTATAATTCCACAGAAACGATTGTATCTGACGGCAGGACGTCGAAGTTACCGGATGACCGATTATGGACAGATTGCGTCATTTCGTAGTAGATGGCAAAGCATCATTAAAACACCCAACAACGGTTGCTTTGTGCGACACCTTGTATCCTTGGATCATAGAACGTGACGAACTAGGCAGGTGCCAGCGCGAACGAATTTCCGACACGCTCTTCCCTTCAACCTCTTGACTTTCATGTTTCTGACTTTCTGCGGCATTATACAAATTCCACGAAGCTTTCACTACGGCAAAGTATTCATCCTGCAAATGCAATTTCCGTCAAGCTATTGCATTCCAATAAAAGCATGGATCAATTTCGATGTTGACTTATATGCGTCACACACTGTAGGAAGGTGTAATCTTTCTCATCTCTCATTTTGCCCAATTCTAAGGCCGCTTCCCCATTTTCTAACTTGCGTAAACAAGAATAACAATTTTTCGAAAAATTTGTCTCTTGAAAAATAAACTGTAGGAAAAGCTCCACTTTCTCAACGTTTCCGTTTACCCAAGTACCATTCTCGGACAGCCCTCGGTTAAGGGTAGAAATTCACCCCGTGAGGGCACATACAGTTGAGTCGAGATAAATTGTAGAATGAAGTTGGCCACATCGCACGTACGGTGAACAAGAGCGAGATGGGGTAAAAGGAGGGTTGTACGAGCAAAATGGGAGAGGAGACGGACAGAGGGCAAGAGCGAGATATAAAGGTATTCAGGGTGGCGAAGGCAGCAGTGGCGGCCACATCAAAGCGTCCACCGACTGCCGGGCTTTGGCATCGGCTTTCCGCGCGCGTGCTCACGGTAGTGCGCACGCACTCACGCACGCACGTAGCAAGCACGCATGCACGTATACGTGAGAGCGTGTTCAGCGCTCGTGAGAGCCCGTGTCCGGATCGAGAATCCGTCTCGACATATCTCTCATCCTCTTTCGCCTTCCGCTTCTCTCTCTCTCTCTCTCTCTTCGTCTCCCTCTCTTTTATTCCTTCATCGTTCCACCCTTCGCGTGCCTAAATAGTTCTTACTCTTTCTCTCGACATCGACAGAGCTTCGATTCCGGTCGAACCGGTGTGCACAGCGATCGTGCGTGCATACACAAACGTGAGTATGCATGTATGTACCAGCGATGCGTGCATTTCTCGTTGTTGCCAGGCTGTACACGGAAAGTATAATGTCGCAGCGTCCTTCCGAACACTGTAGAACGATCGTGTCGCCGCGTCTGCGCATCACCGTCAGCACAAAATGTATCCTTACTCTTCTTCCGTAAGACTGAAGAAAAGTTAAAGTAACATTTTCTAGAAGGTTTACTGGCACTGTCGATTTGTATGATTTCAGATACTGTACCTCAATCATTTATACGTTCCGTATACTTACAATTAGAACTGTAATAACAACATATTTTCAAACTTTTTTTACAAAGTGTTACAGTAGTGAGGAATATCTTGTTAGGTTAATTATTAACAGCGTTAGGCAATTAGAAACTGTGTTCTCTTGAAGTGTCGGTAAAAGTATCGTTAAAATTACTATTATTTTTACTGTATTTGAACGAAACTATGTAAGGAATGTTTTATATACAGTATTATATTAGAAAATATTAATTTCAATTACTTACAACTGCAAAGTATACTTATAATTACTTCCCATACATTCGGGAATCTATTTAATATCTATACTATGTGCTAAATGATGGGGCACATAGAATACACGTTTACACACCAAAAGAAGTGGCACTTTGAAGTTCTCATGTAGCACATGACGCAACAAATTCTCGCAAACGTAAATCGTTGTTGATACTATATGTCGAGCAATCCATTCGGCTTAAATCGAACAGACGAAGTACTGCATGGGAATGGTCCATGTCACATAGACGCTACCTGACAGTTCACATACAGAACGGTCTGACAGGAATATAGAATACGTGTCATACTATGTTCTGGTATTTTGATACTTCGGTTCTTTGCTTGTCAGCGCTTGTCAGATATAGATGGCGCGACTCGCTTTCCTAGAGCGTGCCTAATCTGAATTTCACTTCAATTGAAACTCACCGCGCCTCTCTACGTGTCAAAAAAAATACAGTAACGCTCAGTGGGAAGTCGTAACAATAGTAATTTACCGTAATAACTCATTCACGTATAGAAACACTCTATATAACGTTCTCGTGTACGTGTACATTTATACAAGAACGAGCCGGCGCGGCGCGCACAATCATGTCTGTAGTTGGAAACACTAGAATTTGTACGCCACTCCGAATACCCACATTTTCTCGGGTAATAGCCACGAATGGCGGCTCGAAATCTCAGAATTGTCAAAACGTGATTAGAAACGGCGCTACGTCTAAGTCGGCGAGTAAACATCGCCGAAAATGTTTTCGACCAACATGCATACAAACAACAAGGAAGTAATGCCTACTTAACACTCCCTCTGTTGCACGTGACGTGCAACTGCGGTTAAGCAGAGTCTTTCACGTAACGCACTAATACGATCTAATCTACTGCATGTCTTTGGCTTTCCTATTGTTTCATATGAATTCAAAAACATATTTTGAGTTGCATGGTTTTTTACTTGAATGACAAGTGTTGCACTTTTTGCTTATGACAGAGGAAAAATGTATGACAATTACCTCTGTCGTCACTCGCGTCGCATCATGCATATATTTGAAGCAAGTAGGCTTTCAGCGCATGATAACGGCAGTCAATTGGTAGTCCGGCAGCGAGCACGTAATTAATATTTCTCACTCTCCTGACGAGAAGGTGGTTGGCACCGAAATTTCGGACCGGACAGCGGGCAGTACGCGAATGGAGCAAAACTATGAATTCGTCGCACAGGTTTGAGGGAATTTAGCAGCAGGCGGGGGCGGAAAATCCGGGGACGTACATGATGCGTGAGGGAGGGTAAGGAACGGGGGAGGGAAAAGGGCAAAAAGGAGAAAGTAAGAGTGAGATTGACGAAGAAGACGAGAAGGACGCGATCCTGACCACCGCGGTGGGTTACTCCCGATCGTAAAGTAACCGAGGCGCAGAAACCCGACGAAACGTGCAATTGAAGCGTCGAGCGAGCGTGATTACCGTCATCAGCGAAGTTCAAATACCGGTGTAAACGCTTCGCACTTTCGAGTCGCTTGGATATGCGATTGTGCGAGATCGTGAGCGGCTGTACACTTTGATCGAGGACCTGTATTGCGATGAATCGCGCGGTTCGTCTTCCCATGTCGGATGGGGGCGGAGGCCGACCGGTGAAATTGAAATCGTTCCCGAGCATCGAAGACGTTACCGTTCCTTACGCGGTGAAAAATCGAACCGACCCACGCCGCACGGTCAGCCCACGTAGGTGTGGCGCCAGAGTTCCTGAATCGCTCATCCACAATTGTACGCCTCGCAATTTATGCTTTGTACCCACAAAAATTCCGTGTACGAATGCAATAGATAATCGGATGCTTTTCGTACCGGTCGTATGTTTTACCAAGCGAGTATGACTCAGATGAGACAACGTGGGTTGTAGCGGTGGAAATGATAACGCTATATAAATGATAACAAGTTTTTGTAATCATAAAATATTTATGAAGCATTTGAATGAATGTTGGTGAAAAAGGAAGGGGTACATAAACGGCAACAGGTGGAACACGGCGAGTGATAAACATTTTCAAATTATTCAGGAAAGTATAACAAATCTGTTCGTAGAGTTTTAACACAAGAATCATTACAGTGTGTTTATTATACGTTGATAATTTTCCACTTAATCGCTCATGAGATCACATTTATATAGTTCAGAAGTGCATTTACACGACGATAATACAGCTAATCATATTATTAGACCAAACTACTTCCAATATAGACATCAATGTGGCAGTAGAGGAAGTAAGTCGTACCAACGGTACTGTCTCAACAACTTGCCGCACATTTTTAAGTTTCTACTTAAAACTATGTATTTAACTTTTATCTTCTTGAGATGTAAGTGAATAGCACCGTTTATGTACCGTACGCAGACGAATGCTGCTTACAATGCATCAGAAAATATAATCAATATTGATTATTTTAAACTCGCACTTAAAAAACTTTTTGTGTGGTTTTGAAACTACAAACCGTTGAATGAATTTAAGATTTCATGCTTACGCGACATGACAAGTTAAAAGTACATTATAAACGTTTGAGTTTTGCTAGATTCTAGGAAAACGTTGTAGTTCAATTTTTTTTATCCAATGCCTGATAATACTATGATTTATACGATGGTATCAAATCCATTTATAGTACGTTTTAAGTAAGACTACAAAATCTTCAAAAAGTTTTACTGTTTAGCATATCGGTTGTTGCACATATTTATATTTTCTGACATACATATACACATACGTTCATATGATATCATTAGGTAGTGAAAAATACTAATGAGATCGGTGTGAATATAGCCTTCAATTTTAGTCGTGTACATATGGTGACATACAAAAATAGAATGTACCGATCGAAGGAAGAAGATATCAGCAAGTGAACGTTTCTATTAAGCTGGCAAAATTAGAACGTTTTTCAATTACTAATATTCATCTATAATCCATCATCAGTCATCAGTTTGCAATTGGCGATACCGCATGCGCCATCTAACGAAAGATCTTGTAAATAATGCTTGGATTTAAGATGTGTACCGTGGCGCACTCTACTACCCTTTCCTGGAAACCATTGGCGGAAGACTCTTCTTCCTCGACGTCATCGTAGAACATTGTTTGCAATATTTCACGTGCAAAAGTGAAATATCTGTAGATCATTAATTTCTTTCTAAAGTGAAATAAATAGTATGATAATGATCTTTAATTTCTAGCCGCAAATTTAACTCGAAATGCAGCATCATGAATCATTATGTAACCTAAGTAGATTCAAAGTATCTCACTTGTAGAACTTATCTCTCTTGTAAAATGATTTTTCTTACGAAATTCAAGTTAACACGTTCACTGTTAGCTAGTCTAATCTAAACTTTTGATTCCCGTCTTGAACTACATCACACACGTAAGCTTTCGTTTACGTTGTTTGTCTTATTTGTCGATCAGTGCTTTCTTATCGCTTCCATTTCATACCTGAATCGTTCTTACATTGCTTCTCTCTTTCTTTCCTCTTCAATCTGCTCTCTTTGAAGTGATTCACACGAAGTACACAATTAACGTCCGCAACCTGCTTAATAATATAACGGTCAATTTGCCACGATTAGCCGGTGTAATGATAGCTTCGGCAGATAATTTATTGTTAATTATTCCTCGTAAGCCCGTATGTGCACCCCGGTGTACGTCCATGAGGCGCCGACAACTAAATTGACAACTAATTGAAATATTGCTTGCGCCCATAATCAGAGGAAAAATGATCTCACCGCCGTCATAATGTTAGAGCCCGCGGAGTACTTAAATTCCCCTTTTTTTCTTCCTTCATATCTGCCACGCCGCGGACAGCTTCTCATAATGTTACGGTAGTCCGATATTACATAGTAATTAGATTATTTTCTTAATTGTTGCCAGTAATTTGCTAAGAGTTATGCGCCTCGTTATTTAGCGCCCGCTTGATATGAAAAGTACGGTATTTTACTTGGCGTTATTGCAAGTGAAGTATCATCATGAAAAACACATAAACAAACAAGTATAATCAGATACAGCTGAAAGACGCCAGTTTGGATCGGCAAACTTTCTGTAAAACCATTTCTACTCTCCATTCGTAATAGTTGAGTTTTATTTACAATAGTGAAGCCACAATCATTGTTTATTTCCAAACAACAAACAAATCTATCATTGGTATACGTATTTCACGAAGTCGTGATAGTTATAAACCTCTCAAGGCGTAATATATTGTAGTGTATACTAGAACGCAGATGTGAAAATTCCTTATGCGCAGAAAAGACCTCAGATTACTATGTTACCAATTAGACTGTCAAAAAAATAATTATGAACAACATCTTATACTGAATGTATTTACTCAGTCCGAATAAAGCAATGAGAAAAACGTCACGCAGTTCTACGGCGCGTTCATCTTTGAGCGGATTTGCAATGGCCGGTTCACCTTAAGCTCTGCCGTTCTCAGTTGGCCCGTCCCTTTAGAATCTCGTAGAGTGGCAACGAGTCCGACGCAGTGTCGAGTAGAGCCCGTGGTAGTCGAAAAAAGTAGGAACTGGCATTACACGAGGTGCGCATAAAGTTCCATGAATTATCACGTGGCACGGCGCGCTAGTCTTACGTGTTCGGGGAAGCAATGCTCCCGGTATGACCGCGAGATCGCTAGAGTTGCCGATCTAACCTGTACTTACCGTCACTGAGATAATCTAACCCTGGTCTAAACCACCGCAATCTGAGCGCCAGCGAAAGGGAAGCCGCAGAACTCGTGCCGGAGAGACTATCCTCGCTGTTTGTTTCTTCTTGCTCATAGGCACTGGCTTTTCATGCATCTTACTTGGCAAAGAGTTTCGTTCCAAAGAAGACCTTACACTTATTTAAATCTGAATCGAAGTTACAGAGAGGCTCAGGCGAATATCGAGAACCGATCTTAATAAAGGGAGCAAAGCGGGAAAGTAACTATGGGTGGAGGATTAGTTAGATCATGATCAGGAAAACTTCTTCATGGCTCGATGAATAGAGGATGGGTGGCATCAATGTCCAGATATATCGAATAAACAGACTTAACGTAAATGTAAGTTTATATGCATAGAGCCGGTCATAGCGCATATTTGTTCATATCAATTACATGAGACAAATTATATGGTTCACATCGTTTTATTCTATATATTAGAAATTCTACAAATAAATAAAAGGCTTATCTGCTCTCTTGCATTTAATGCCCAGCCTGTAGAAAACTGACAGTGACCTGCATGAGATCCTTAGGCTGTGGGTGGTGTAGATCTCATGGATGAGAGCCAACCAACCAATGAGATTCAAACGTGGGTGGTTTTAGTGGCCTCAGTTTCCTCGACGGCACTACCTTTGCGTGGGTGTAAGTTGCACGGTCCGCAGTATGCACGATCTTTCAAGATGGTGACCACTCAGTTTGAGACCGGCTCATGGATGACTCTCGAATTTGGTAAACAGATTTTGTTACTTAAACTTTTCACAAGAGATGATTGAATTCTCATCATCGTAATAAATATCGCTTAAAGAACATTATTTATAACTAAATAAATCCTTCAAGATAAAAATTCCGTTCACATGAACAGACACGCACCGTTCGTGCATTGATCAGTCAGTTTCCCAGGAAAAATATAGAATAAATATTAGTGAAAAAGCTTATATCGCACAACATGTTTTATTTGGCAACTACTATTACTTCCTGAAAGTGCAGCAATATAAACACATTGAAATTTTATTATCAATCATATTATTCCACGCGATGGGTTATTGTTTTATATCTTGCGAATCGCATTGTATAATAGTGATGCCGTTCGTGAGGATCATAACAACCGACCATTTACCGTTCAATAGGTATTATTGGCGAAGAAAGTAGCATCAGGTAATAATTATGAATGAAAAATCAGTTTTGATCGTTATTGCATTACGGATATCACACTGCTTTTCTTATTACTCCTACTATGTGTACAACGTGAGAACTGACAATTTTCAGAAGTTTGTTCTAGGTCTGTCACTGTTGTTTATTAAGCATGCTAATACATTCGACCGTCTGTAGCATGCATATACCTTGTTTCAGTCATGCTATAAATATTAATCGGAATAAGGTTGATGGTCACGAATAACAAATACTCAGGAAAGCAAGCAGACGGTGATTAAATGAGATCGTCTGTGAGTGGCGTTCATTCGTGACCACCCCGTAGCGAAATATTTAGCGCAGCTTCAAACTGGTTTCCGAGAATTTTTCTTGAATTTTAATTACATCCTATATGTATCGCAGGTAGGCACAGAGTAGGTTTTGTATAGACAGGTTTGCCATCGAGTGCGATCATGATGTAATAGGTACGCGGTGCAGTGTGTAATGGGCGTGCCAAGATTAAACCGGATTGCCGCCATTCCGGGTTCGTGGTCTAAAAGTTTTTCTCCTCTATCTGTTCTTCCATTTCCGTATCGAAGCAACATGACAAAATTTTTGAACCGGCCGTACGAACAAGTTGGTATTCAATCAGTGTACCTACAATGTTTTCAAATTAATTGAAAATTTTTCGTAACTCTCTAATACTATCTACGTGGTAGAGATCTAATCGGGACGTATTTTGCTACGATCATTTGGCATCCAATAGCTTTATTGTCAAAATATATTAGTAGCAAATTATGCCTCTTGGTTAGAGACTCTTATGTCTTCGAACGTACAAAATATTCTACTATATTAGTTTGGTTCTTCCCTTCCTTAGGCAGTAGCGTTCATCTTGTGAAGCGTCATGGACTCACAATCTTCGTTACCCCAAAGAGGCCTGCGAACAAACAGATCCTAATTGGAGTACTTCTGAAAATTCAAATTGGTTCCCATGGTTACCGCATTGATACAAAGATTTTCAAACAAAGCTTAGAAGAATAAATTACAGCAGGAGGCAGGTGTCGCTTTGAACACATCGTCTTCCACCGCTCAACGACCACTTAGCATGCGCATCGCGGCATATTTTTCTCATTAACATGAGGGCATTTAAGAAAACTTTGAAATGCACATTCCCCGCTTCTTGCAACAGCGTTTTGCTTCACCGCGATACCCTCGCCATTTTCTGATAAAGCGTTTCGACGATATCTGATCTCATAAATCCTAAGCATGTTCCTGGTATCACGCGCTCATAAAAGTAAAGCAAGTACATACGAGCGCCGACAGAAATTCGAACATCATCGTATTCACAAGATTAGAATCGGTCGAGCCGGTCGTGACTAGCGGCACTATCGTTGAAACGTCCTGTAGAGCGCCCGTAACACCTCGACGTTCCCAGGCAAGGTCTTCGCCATGACGGTTCCTTGGAAACAATTACCTCCCGTGGGTTATAATAACGAACCGTTCCTCTAGAATCGTATGCTCATATGTATATGTATACATCTACGCGTATGGGTACGTGCAGCACTCACCGGCGCCACACGCTGGCCTTTTATCGCGAGCATGTGCGTCCAGTGCGTACTATTAGAACGGATAGCCTCATAAATCTATCGTCGGAGCATATTTTTTTATTTTGTATTCATCTTACTCTTTTGTTCAAAATGCCTAACGTCTTGCGAACATATCTAAACTTTCGATATTTATCAAATAGCGTCGAAATGCGAATCTGATATTCAAGTAAACGACATTTATAAAAAACTGAAATCCTGGTGGATCTTGTCCGCAATCTTCGCATTAGGTAAAATTTTAACTCGTCATCTCGTCGTACAGGCTTCGTGGACCTTAGTTTATTGAAGAATATAGTGAATAATCTAGATGGCCAATATCGATCCCGAATGGTGAGCCGTCAATTTTACACGAAGACAACAAATATTGGTGATTGTTGGCAGAAGTATGAAATGAGTAGAGTGGCATCGACCGAAAGTAACGTCCTTCACTCTAGTCATTATCTACTGGAAATATAACAAGAAAAAAAGTGAATTTTTCGGAATGACACAATAATATCCTCGGTAAGAGAGAACAATGGATAATTAGCACTAAGGTACATACTGTCCGTCGATGAAACCACTTTTGTTACACCAGTAATAATCTCAGAGTGTTGTTATTACTCTGTCCGTTTCATTTACGCAACGATGTCGATACTATAGAAGTGTTATTGCGAAAGTTTCACCATGATCGGGTAAAATTCACAATACGCGTGCGGTATAGAGTTAGTTGGTTCAAGTAAGATATAATGATCAATTTGCAAGAGTATTGAGATTATCCGCATTAAACAACTGACACTTCCGTCGTGTACTACGCGAATCTCACAAAAGCTATCAGAGCCGATATTCGTATTGTATGGCCAGCAATCATAACTTTTCGCGCCCAACATTGCTTGATATTCCATGATACTATTTTAATTGTATATGTTTTTTTATCCTTCTTTGTTTAGAAGCAATATGCGGCATCGGTAGTACGCTTTTAGTTGGCGAGTCGAATAACGTTCAAATTATACAATGTTCAATCGACTCTCCATTCTTTACATGTGCAATACAAACCTCTAGGCGTATGGCTTGAGCACTTTCCCTTTTTCGTTTATCTTTTCGTACATACCATCCGGTCCTCGATGGAATAACAGTCCATCTAATAAATAGAGCACACCGGCAGCGGCTGTAACGTATTATTGTGATAATGGCACCCGCCGGCTGCCAAGGATAATGAACTCACCCCCATTCATTCAAGGATGACAAAATTAATAGAATTCCGTCCAACCAATGGCATACCTGTCGTGTGTCACACATGGGACGTCCCATACTCATGGCATCGCATGCTGGAAATAATTTTCGGGAAATACCTGCTTCCATTTCTTTCCACCATCCACCCCAAGTCTCTGTAAGCAGACATGCGGCATCTTCAAAATATGGCAAGTGGAAGCGAAATTACAAAAAAATACAGTCAGCATTTGAAACGTCATGTGCCTTCGCCAGTGCTTCTCTTCCACCCCAGTCCCGTCTGCCCCTCAGTTGCTTTTGCTTAAAAAAGTTGTAGGCAACAACAAAGGTTAATGAAATGACAACGCACTGTTAGAGCGATTACGTGGAAGCTCAATGATCTCACATTCAGACTGAAGTACAGGATCACAGCTCGATTTGAATTGCACATCGTTAGCTATTTACAGTATCATAGATACATTCGCGAAGCCGAAACGGCCCATACACCACGCGTCCTAACTCTTCTTGCGCGGATCAGTAATAACCCAATAAATCAGGGTACCCTGCCGGTGCAATTACGTCCCGTGGCTGAAACTTACAGAACCCAACCCTTCTCGTAAATATTGCCCTCTGCGCCATCGCAGCGTCTTCACTCTGCACGCTCTTTCTCAGTCTCTCCCCTCAGCCCCTCACTTTCTCATCCCCCTCTCCCCTTTCATCTTCTTCCCCCGTCTAACACGGATACATACATGCAGGCGCAACAAGCGCTATCTATCTTTCTTCTCCAACTTTTTTACACTGCTCTCACGACCCTAGCACACTGAAGAATCTTGTGTACCCCACGCATCGGGGTTGTCGATGATGTCTGTCCCGCACATCTTTCCTCTCCCTGCTCCTTCTTTCTCACTCCTCATGTTCTTTTTCTCCCTTTCCGCGTTTCGCCAGCCCTGCATCTAATGCAGCCATGGGAATCTACGGCGAGAGGTTTTCGCTCCTTTTTGTACATTTAATTGCCACCGTACAATCTGTTAATTTCAGAGTGTCAGCCTGTGAAAGTAGAGGGGGAAGAGAAGAGGCGGTTGACATGGATGATAAAATGTTCAGATTTTGAATCACTTTAAGCGCGATACGCGACAAATTGCGAACGGTGAATGAAAATACAAGTGAAATCGTTGGCGTAAAAATTTTTTACGCAGAAGGACAGGCGAAGAAGAAGTGACATCAGATTTTTTAATAATTAAGTGTCTCTTAGCTGCCAATTCAAATAAAGTGATAGCAAGCCACGTACGTCTCAGTTAGTACGACAGCAATAGCATCATCTCTCAAAGCGGCCAAAATTACAGAGTCGTTACAGCGTATTGTGACATTTATTGCCTGTGGATAATACCGTATCATTTAAGTGCCAATAATACAGTGCATCTTTCTTAGGAAGATGTACTACAGTTTTCTCTATTTAACGGCCGCTATTGCACGGTACACCTGTCTAACATACACAGCGTTGAATGTTTGCAGAAGATTTATTGAAAAAAGGAACCTATAGATATCTGTAAGAGCAAAAATTGTAAGTTTTCCACCGTGAACAAAATTAAAATACATTTACGTTTTTCTCCTTAAAGCCATCATACGGTGTAATGCATTATGTATGCAAAGCATATGCATGTATTTTTGCCTTAGGTGCAGTGATAAGTATTTGATAAATATATTATGCTAATTTCGGACTACGTGAATTATGCTTCTATTTACAAAAAGTAGAATTTAGCGAGTTCCAACATATCACGAAATATCTGCGCCATACTTTCTAAACTAAGGGTGAATCGTCGAGTACACTTTATTCGCATCTATTAAACTAATTACTAAAAAAACACTATAGGATGCTAATATTCAAAGTATAAAATAAAATCACCAGTACAAGTTCAATTGTCCGTAACAGCAATAACATATGCATGTTTTAACCAAATAAATCGTATATTTCATTCAGATTTTACGTTATCACCGCGACGAAGATTTAAGACGGGTCTGCCCTTTTCTCACAAGTGCGAGGAGATAGACAAGACGCTCTATTCCGGCTACCACTTCATACGCATTCCCGCGAGAATTTCCGAAGTGCGCAGTGCGCAAAAGAACGCACGAACGAAATGAATAACGAGGCTGAACGCGAGCGAACGAAGCCACAGAACCCGCCTGTGCATCGTGGCTCAAACCTCAAAGGTCCGAGCTGCGGCCTCTGCATGCCCTCGCCGTTCCTCGCTGCAAATAAAACGAGCCGGCAGTCGACATCGAAATTATACGTATAGATGGCATTGATGTATGGCTGAGCGGGTTTTGATAGACCCGACGACCCTCGCAGTATAATCGCGCCGCGCAGAACATCGTTTTCTCGCCGCACCGCTCATCTGAGAACATCCTCCATTTTGAGCCACGGCACGGCAACCACGGTATGTCGCGCGATCCTCCTAACAGAGGTTTATTGCCAAGCGACCGTCCGGTGGATAGATGAATTTCAACCCCTTATAGATCATCCGGATGTCTCGCATATTTCTTCGGCTCTTCACTTTACTATGCCGAGAGATGCGACGTTAAATCACGTGCTACGAGTCCGCGCGAACTTTTAATCGCTCACAGCTATATACGTGCATGCTGCTTCATGAGTTTTAATTAAAAAATTACCTTCTCCTAATCGATGTGATTGATGAAAAACGGCACACGGACGTCTGATTAAATTACCTGCCGTGCTTACTGCAACATGATTGCGACAGAAAACAATATTTCTCATATCGCGAGCGATATAACAAACTTTTTATAACGTTTCCAGACACTCTCATGATCAACCAGTATCGGTTAGAGGCAACTGCGTTTGCAAACCAACAGAATGCTGATCCCGATTTTACTTATTCTTAGTTCGTTATCGATTATTACTCATTAATTCAACGACCTTGTGTAAAGCAAGTAAACACCACCCTTCCAGGCATGATATCCGTCGGGAACTTTTTTGACTGGCCAGATTCGAAGCAGAAGTTTTCTTCCGTTAGCGTGTTTAGCGCAAGTAACCCGGTAACGGGCAGGCCCGTAGAAGGAACCTCGGCCTCGGGATATAAATCTTTCGCCGACAGATGCGCCGCCCTCGACGTTCACCATCGACGAACCAACCAACCAGAATTTCCTAGGGTAACGCCCTGAAAAACCAGCTTCGCCTCGAATGCCCATTGCATTTGCATGTCATTTCGAAAGCGATTACACCCACCCTACGGAGCCTTTGTAGCGCATTTGAGGAACGTTAACCATCCCGTCGGTTCCGTGCACGTTTCACGGCTCGTTCTGCAGTCATTTGACAATTTTAATTAACCAGTTATGAAACACTGGCGCTGAACAACAGCGACCTCCGAACGTAAAATGTTGCGCCGTTGTAATTTTCGCACCGACATAGAATGTTGCAATCATCATTTGGTCGCTTACGCCTACGTATCATTCTATTTAATCATCGCTTCAGTTATTTGTTGGCACATATGGTTCACTGTAGGTACACTAAAATTGAGAGATGAAGCATGGAACTTGGCAAGCAGAGACTGTGGTTTCTATAACTAACGTTGAGCTCGATGCGCGAAAAAAGCTGTGCGTGCTTGAACAGCGGGAATCAGGCAGACATTGTCTGGCCGATTAAAACGTAAATCCGTGAAAGTTCGGCGTTCCCAATTTCAACGTTTCTGACGAATCCTGCGGTTCCGAGGGAGTAAACGAGGAGGTCTTGGCGTTTGCTATCCTCGGTATCGCGTGTCAAGCTCACATCCAACCGACCCACGAGGGAGGAAGAAGTCGAAGTGCGTACCTATTGTACGCGCACGTACTCACGCCCACGCAGGCCTCTATCGCGGTGTAGTTCGTTGTTCTAACAAAACATGTGCCTACGGAACACACACGCGCCCTACGGCCGGAGTCGTTACGAATGCAAGTGTAACGAAGGCAGAGCCCAACCATAGGGAATTCACGAATCACGCAACGCGTCGATCCCGAGGTTAACCTCCTCTCACACCTGCATTAATTCCATTAATCTCATTAATTCTCAGAACACACACGTTTGCGCGCACTATCAAACAGTGCTTTAGTTAGGGGATCAATGCAGGACAGATACCTACATTTCAATCTTACATTTCGCCTGTTCATTTTGTGAGTAATTATAGTAGAATCGAAACTGTGAATCTGTCATGTACTGCGCAACACCCTTTGTATAAATTCTGGTACGAAGACACTGTAAACAGACCGCATCTATCACTTGCTGCATTCCATTAACAAAAGCTTAAATGAAAATTGTGATGAGAAGCAAGAAATGAAAAGCAGCAATAGATTTTCATTATATGAGCAATGTTCGGTATCACTTATCGGTCATGTGAATATCTCACACTTAATCACGCACCACATTGATTTATCACGGCTGCTACCGTTTGGCAAAACTGCCAACCACATACTGGAATGATTAATCGTAGAACCGAATTTTTTCGACCGATGTCGACTGTATTGGTAATTGACTGTCCTTCTTTCGGTAATAACGGATCACGCTCTTTCCTCGACCATATCAGTCCTACCATTGTACGATGGGTCGGAGATCAATGAATATTCAAGAGGCGAACGAGCTCGATCGCTCTTCCTCGAGACGGGCCTGACTTATGTCTACTGTCGGATTTTTCATTATGCCGCCGTGCCTGTCTGATATAATACGGGTATGAGGCTTGCTGGGACCGTCGCCATCATAATTCTCTTCTCCGTCGGGTTGCGAATGCCTTCAACGTGTGCTCTTATTGCCGCTACTATCAGTACGGCATCTTCTTCAAATTTTATATTTTTTTGCGAGAACAAAAAATCACATCATCACTACAGACGGGTGGTACCTTAACGTAATGTACCTATTGCGCCGTCGAGTACGTTTTAATAATACATTCATTATGTAAATATCTTTTTTCCGTTCACGTAACGCGGCAAATTTCTTTCTCTTATGTGAAGCACGAGAAGAAAGAATATCTATACGAGCGGTAAAGTCGACTGACAAAGGTTCTCACCGTGCTGTATCGGAATTTTATTCATGTGGCCTCGTGAGCCCTTTCAAAATTTTCGTGCGGTGCTCGATCGTTCGTTCAGCAAGGGCTTAAGGTCCAGCGACGAACCTGGAGATCGTGCATCACAAGAGTCTGGCAGGATAATAGCCCTCTCTTTCGAGGAGTCTTATTGCCAGACCTTGCGCAAAGTGATTGATAGGCACCGAACTATAGTGTGAGGCGGAGGCGATATATCGAAAGTTACACGCTCACCGGGAGAAGAACTAGGTAGTAAGTAATGTGCAACATACGCTCGGAAAAAACACTTGAATCTCTGTGAAATCGCAGTTGCGATTTCAAGTACGCTCTGTTGCTCTGTAAAGTACGCAGAATTTCGCGTGTGAAGTCAACCACATTACGGACAACCCATTTTTCGGATCCAATCTTGCCGAATCACGGTCACGGAGTTCCTCCTTGCGATGCTCAAGGCTACTGGTTTTCAAGGTTTACCTCCTCTACAGATCCGGATGATGACGAAGACTTTGAGGTTTTCACCCACGAAAAATTGCGCTTCGGCATCAACACATTTATGGACGGACATTGATTTGAACAAACTGGTTCGAACTGGACGGCCATATTCGCTGTCAAACATGTTCTCGTATGCAAACCTACAATTCTATGATTCCACTTCCAGCTTCTTGCTCGTCAAATTACCGATCGAAGAAGAAAATTCTGAAGTGATTTTCCGCGAGTAAAAGAAGAACGGTAATAAGGGGTGTGCGCGAAAGAAAGTAGCAATTTCATCGCTGAGGGAAGTTCATTGCACCTTGCCACATCGAAGGCTGGCGCGTACCTCCTCCTTTTGTATTGGGGAGCCATCAGGTTTCCAGAGCAGAAAACGAGCGACACACGGCTGAACATTGTCAATGCTGTGAACGGTTGACACGAGAGAAGGCTGTCAGAGTTGGCTATTATTATCTTAAAATCGAGGAATACGAGCCTCGAAAGGAATATAATGCTCGATGGTGAACGGTGGCTGGTCATCTGGTGCGTGGTCCGTTCCATACGCCAGGTGGAGCCACGTAACAGGCCGTACACGTAATGCCGACTCTTTGCATGTCATTATGAAAATTGTGCTCGAAAGGTGTAACCCGCGAGTGCACCAAAGAGATACCTCTGTGTATGTAAAATCCACGATTATTGCACACAACTCATGATTGAAGACACGACCAAGAAATGTTAGGTTCGGCACAACCAACATATGGTACACGCCCATCGCACTCGTTCACAAAAGATTGAACCTTTTTAACACATTATCTTGAATCTACCTCGAAGTGAGACACTCGTAGAAGCTGTTGTACGATAGGATCATTTGCTATTGTTGCATAGGCATTAATGCACCGTCATGCGTCTATTGTGTCTGAAGACAATATTTGCGCAACCGCATTAAAAAATCTGTATAGGTAATAATTATCGGATTGAGTAAGTTTTAAAATCAGGCAATGTTAGCAACATAACGTTTTTGAATGATTCGGAATTCAATTAAATATTTTGTACAAATACGAAATGCGGCAGACGCATAAGAAGAGCACTTGAAAAATTTGGCGTAAGTATCGACCAACCCAGCTCACTCTCACACTCTACAAGGTACGATCGCCGGAAACCATTCTTTCACTAGCCGCCCTCTCGGTACCCTTTCCGGTGCGGAGACGGTAAATCTCTCCTGGCACGCCAACCGCCTCGTGGCGCCCCGAAAGTGCCCCATTTTCATGGCTGGCTCTCTTGGAGTGGCTTTAGATCGCTACACCGATCGGCGAAAGGTTAGCAGATATCGCGCAGAAGTACGCCCCCGCGATGGTAACGGGGAAACTTATATTAGGATACGGTAACCTATACTGTGATTAAGCTGACCGCATATACATTGTTTCAAACCGCATTCAATTAATTCGATAATGCCAAGTTGTCAAACGTGATACCATTAATTAGATCGAAATTTTACGCCCAGTATCGTTCGACAATCTATAAGAATTCAGGGGCACAACTCGTGCATGAACGATCCTGCACTGAGCTGCGTGACAATCACCACTCGCAAACATAATTTATCGATCCGCGGTCCGAAATTGCCCTGAGTCCACCCGCTGCGGTCTGGAAGAACAATCAAATCGCGCGTCAAGATATATTGAGTCGTAGTTGCTGCAAGCGCTACAAGACTGATTTCACTGCTTCGGCACGTCTACCGGCTAACGTCAATATTGCAGGCCGTACTCGTTTATCGTAATCTCAACGTCGGCGAGACCCCGCAAGGAGTCAACCCTATCTCCCCTCTTTTACAATTCGGTGCTACCTCGTGATGATCGGAGAAAGTTAGGCACACTTCCCAGCGCATAAATTTTCATCGATCGTCGATGTAATGGAGCGTTCTAAACGCAGCTAAATTCTAACAATTATCCACGCAATTCAACCGACGTTCGACTATCAAGGGAAAAAATGTCAGTAGGAAAGTGACAACTTTACACGTATCCCTAAAATATTGACGGGTATGAACTAAGTATGTGGTTTTGGCCAACACACTCACTCAAGTAAAACGAGCACCGTGCATCTGTGGCGGCAAGAGACATCTTCCCGATCAAACTTGATATGAGCACGACCAAGTTTTTAGTCCGAAATATAGCTTAGCATAACGGTTTCAATTTCTAAGCCGGGTAACTGGCGATGGGCCTGACCTTCGTCAGTACGGAGTTTCTTGCTCGGGGCCGCCAATCAGTTCGAAGGCATTCGATCTGCGGTCGAAAGGAACGAGGGAGTTCTCGTGCATGGCCCTTCACTCGGAGCTGATCAGTCGCATGCCTTGCGGTCGCGCAAATTACGAGATAGTGTACAGGGTCCAAAGAACCGAAACGCTGGAAACCGATTCGTACCCGATGTCAGACGCCACATAATGGATCGGCTGTACTCTTCGAATCCCCCTTCTGACCCCTCGCTCATTCCTTCACCGGGTATCAGCCTTCCTGCTTTCTCCCTTACCCGTTTCTATCTCTTGTTCTTCGGAGGGCCGTATGGACGTTTAGGTCGCGAAGCCTCGCGGTGCCTCTTGCGCGCTGCTGGCCCCTCAGGGGCCCCGAAAACCTAACCTCAAAACGCACACGGATAATTGGGGATAATGTCGGGGTTGCCGGGGACCCCGTAATTGCACGAGACCTGGCCCTTTCGAAGCCTCTCCCTCCCCTTTACATCCACTAGCACCCCTTGCTCCTCTTTCCTGCTCTTTTCTCCTCCTTGTTCCCATTCTCCACCGCCACCTCCTTCTCTTCTTTCGACTGGCCCATGGGCCCCAACAACGCGCACTAGCTATCTGCCCGTCTGTTCGTCCCGCTACGTCCGTCTGTCGACCGCCGTTCGCAGAACCCGATAGTACCTAATTCGTCGGTTTGTTTCGTGCGCTGCCGTGTTATTACGCGGCTCTGAGCCGTGTAGACCGTCTATGATATTGTTACTACTCGCCGTTCCTTCAGGATCCGTCGCGAAAACGGACGAACTACCTTGATAGCTGTTCGAATGACTGACCTCAACGCCGTGCTCAAAGACATCCTCGTTTCTCCATGCAATACGAGTCCGTCGGATCCTGCATGTTGCGATCTTTTAGATAAAACTCACGATGGTGATGTACTTATACGTAGAACCATCTATTACGTATGCAGCATAAGATAACCTGTGATATGACTTGATATAAACGCGCAAAGTCACTGCGTACCGTCATACTACTGAACAGTTCACTAATTTAGCCAGAAACGATTTGCATATACTTGCAGAAATTCTACTGGATCAATTGGGCAAACTGCTAGCATGACTACGTAGGCCCTATTTCAATGAACCGATAACTTGGTACAATGTGCCGAAAGCAAAAAAGGTAGTGGGTCAGTATCAGAGTGCCGTCAAGGCTAAACTGTACTTCAGTAGATACATTGTCTTTCTGTTGCCTCAAGCTACATTAGCTAAGCTAACTTGTGGAGAAAACTACGAAGAAGACTTGTTTTTATTCGTCGAAAGGAAGTTTGCAACGGATAATTGACAGTTTGAGCAACCACGAATAAATCTCAAAAAAGCACCAGCACTGGTACAAGCTGCTACTCCGTTCTATTTAACCTTATATAGTGAACATTCAAAACGAATGTTGTCTGTTCCTAGAGGATCATGTTCGCGCGCACACAGTGCCACGCAAACATCCCCGTTATATTCTCCCGGCTATTCACATGAATTATTATCACAATCCGTAAATGTGCCTGCATATAAACATTTCATTTAAAAAGATGGTTTATATCCAGGAGGCAAACGAGCGGTAGTCCGCTGAATGACACAATGTACGTGCTAGCGGTTCAATCATTACGAGGATAACCGGCGAACAATGGTATAGTTTTGTCGCGATTAACCCTCGTCGTAAAGGTCAGAACGCGTCGTCTGAAACCTTAAATTACGTTGTCCCCGTCAAATCGGCTCTGATACAATTACCCGATTCACCGATAATACCGGGGTAAACATTAACCTCTTCCACTCACGTACGGAAATCTTATCAGCACACCCCATTATACTGCTCATACAGGGCATGCATTAACTACACAATTAATTTTTATTCATCATTACGAGACCAAGCTACGTGGTAGTCAATGAGGCGTACAATGGTAGAAGTAACGATGGCGAGATAATTGGTATTGATGAAATGACAGTGAAGTTAATGGATTTGAGCCATCTTCCGCCGTGATATTCGGATATAGGTAATGCGTAATATTTTATCGTAAGAAAGTTACAAAACAAACCGGCTATTTATATATACATTTACCGCGTGGCCACATATCAATGTTTTTCGGGGTAACCTTGTAAGCTGATAACACATAATTGAACGTCTGTTTAATATAGTATCATTTGGTTCTCCTAAAAACCTATGCTATGTAACGAAGAATACAGTATTTGAATGAAAATGTTGTCTTTTCCTTAAATACATGTAAACGATTTTGAATGACTGACATGAATTGGTCGCAAAAAGGCGAACAGATAAAAAGAACAGAAGCCACTGGAAAGATGGACCTCGGTATCTTCTAAGCGGGTAACGTTACAAATTAGCAGATAATCAATTAACTCGAACTTCCGGTGTGCTTGAGCAAACAAATGACAGAACTGGCTGCGCGGCTCATAAAATTTTGGGTAATTAGAGGCCGTTGGAGGCGTAGGGCGGGGTCACTACCAGACCTAAGAACCTCAGTTTTACATCCCCGTGGACACAGTCCGATGAAGGTGCCACACGTAAAAACTTGGTGTGCCTTAAGTTTACGAAAAGCGACAAAACACGCTGTCAATCTGCATATAGATGGGATGTTCGGCGTAATAGAGTCGTAGACAAGAATTTCATTGAATTTGGCAATGGCCGCGCGACATTGTTCATTATCTTGCAAGTGTATTGTGAAATGTGTGTATTTATTGAGTATTATTCTTCCCTCCGCGCGTTGCGTGACATGGTTGAATGTTTTAAATTACGTTGTACATCCATTTTTCACTGGCCTAATATCAGCAAAAAGCATAATTATACAACTTCAACTCAAGTAATTTTCAATGCATATAAGTGAAATGTACCATTTTCTGTGTGTTGTGCTAGAATATAAACAAAAGCGTTAATACTGAAATAGGAATACAAGCGTTGATACCATACATGGAATACAATATTCACCTTCTTATAACATAATATGTTTCGACAATCTTTAAAGTTCGTAAATAATGCGGAATAGCACCGTTTCCTTCCACGCCCACGTTACATATCGGCGCTGACGGTACCGCACACGAATTATCGGCGATTCAAAGTTCGTAGGTGGCCACAACCTTAATCGAGGACGCCAGAATCCGACGAAACCGACCTCGCGTCCTGTTCGAAGCAGGACACATCGGCACATTCGAGCTATCATTATCCACATCTGCTGTGGTCGGTTTCGATGAGATAGAGGAGAAGCCGTAATTACGGCCTTAAATGACGTATATTCCTTTAGTCTTATGTCTCAGTCTTTGTTTCCGTAGCTACGAGTTCATCGCTTCGTCGTTAGTGTCTCTCGTGTCCCGGCTGATTTGAAGGTGCTCATTTAGACCCTTGGGACTCATGGCGCTTTTACGTGTCCTCGACTGCGTGCATGATACCATAAGGCTTGCGGTACGTTTCTTCACCTTTTCAAAGAAATCAGACATCAGGATATCGTCTACCATGCTCCCTCTTCCTAATTTGGTCGAAAAGCCATTCGTTGCACTCAGCTTAATCATGTTACTCTTCACCGTAGGTGATCAAGACGCTTTAAACGAATAACAATATAACAGTCAGCATGCATACGAATAACAATCTAAAAGTCAAAAGTATGCATAAAAGATGCAACTTGGCAAAGTAGAAAATGTTGTAGGGATGTATAGATTCGCATTTGAAAATAAGCGGTTCACTGAGTACTGTGACCATCTGTGTCTCCGGAGACGAAAATCTTGCCGTCGCCCAGACGAAACGCCTCTTGCGACGGAAAAGATTGGCTTGGGAGCTCGGCTTTAATCGGCAACCAGAACCTCATCTCTTGGAATTTATATGCAGAAGATACTCTGCGCGACATTGGATAAAATAACCATTGGCCAATTTTGGAAAGGCTGCGTCCTTGTAACCGTCCAAGGACGAGGAACAAGGGACGCGCAAGATCGGAAGGTAGAAGAGTCAGAATTCGCCGACGGGTATCGAACCCCGTGGACGGGTCTCGGCATATCGATCGAGAACGGGAGTCCGTTCGATAACTAGGAGGATCTTATCTCGGAGGCTTCCAGTTTCGGCGGTCTTCGTACCTCGAACTCCTAAAAGGTGTACCCTCGAGGGACGATCGTGCTTTGAGGGCGCCGCATCGCGCCAACCACGCCTCTTCCACCGTTATTTACCTCCGTCCTTTTCGCCCTTGCAGTTTTATTGCCTCCTCCCTTCCCTTTTCACCTCCCCCACAGTTCGCTTCTCTCTTCAGTTTTTCGACGTTGGTCCATCAAGCCCGGGAGCGAAAGATACCGTCGGCATCAATAACGACACGTCCGGTACACTCGATCCTACCGTCTTTATGGAAAATCGTCAAAAAAGGCCAACTCCTTTTCGCCCTACTTCAGAATAACTATACTCATCGGTGTAACTTTGAACCATTTGCTATACTTTTTCGGCGTATGATCATTCGTAAAACTTCTTTTTAAAAGAGAACTTTTTGGAATGGACATCCTGAAACGTGTATGAATAGCGTGCGAGTCACAATTCCGACATTTCTCGTAAGAGAAACATCCTACGAATGTAAGCTGCTGCACTGGTGCGTTAGCGAGGATGAACCCTTACTGAAAAAAAATCCTTAACGGGGCCTAAAGTTACGCCTGCATGTTGCAACTTCGTGTGAGCTCTTAGAAAACGCGCGCGGCACCGTTCTTTGACACAAGCGACCGCTGTTTAGACATAATGGCGATGCGGTAGCAATGACTGGGTGTTTAATATATGTACTTCTCTCGTTATCAGATAGCTCGAGCTGCTGTTTAAACGTCGCTGTATTGCGTACTTACTCAAATTGCTGGAAAACAAAAGGAAACGTCGTGTGTGTCCATTACTGAGTGCGTGTATAGTAAACATAGGTACAGGTAAATTGTGCCTTCCGCCGTAATAACACTGAGTACATTGTAGCGCGACTACCATGGTAATAACACGGCGAAAAAAGTGCCGGGAACATCTGTGCAACCGCAATAGTGTATGCCTCCAGAAGTTTGTGTAATCAACAAAATACGTTCCGAAAAAGTAGATCAGTCGCAACTAATTCACCCGATAAGAACTGCGGACGTGGTGCTCTATACTCAAAATAAGCTAAATAATCCGATTGAATTGTGTCCGATTGTAAGACGATCTTTCCAGAGATCGCTATCTGGATAAAGTTCCCAACTATTAGATGCTTACATTCTTTGCCGTTAACCGTCTCACGTTCAAAACGACGTATGAAACAATGAACAACGCCAGGCATACGGTTAACTAAAGGAAGAAACAAAAGTTTAAGCACAAAATACCTGGTGTGATACTCCCGCACACACACACATACAAATGCGTCTCCGTTATACGGATGAAACTTCCAAGGAATATAAATCTTCCTGGACAGTGATGCTTGCGCCTCCGGCATACCGGGGCAATGTAAGAAGAATTCAACGCAGAAGGTGGTGGAAAATGCTGCCAGGGAGACCTACGAGGATCTCGCAAATATTTTTTCATACAGGCAGCCAACAATTAAAAGTCAAACTTAGGTCTTGATTGGCTATACTATTAACACTTTCGCGTGTACACTTCTTAAAAAGAAAGTTGCCACAAGTCTCCTACTGTATTTTACAATAAGTAGCTGGACTGGTTGTTTACTTTTAATCCGATTTCGATTCTGTAACGCGTTATCGTTTCATCTTACATGTGTATATATTACAAAACGTTGAGTGTTCTATGCTAACGTAATCAATGATTTGAAATAATTAAGAAATTATATGTTATTCATAATACGTTTTGAATGCAGCACAAACTGTAGTGACGAGAAATTTAAAAGTTTGCCTGATGTAACTTATACATTATCCTGCAATCTGTTACGAAAAAACATTCTAATCGTTACTCCCGTCGCGGTTTAACGATCGTTCAAAAGCACAGTCAAAAGTTTCCACTAAAAATATTACCTACCCATTACATTGACACTCTGATTGTAATCACACAGGTGATCATGACTCCGATGGAAATTCCGTGATAGAATTGGCGGCCTGCATTTTGTGATGTTGAATCACAAATGACTTCTGGATGACGTTCAGCGTTTACAGTATCATTGTTTTCACTAGAAGCACTAGGTGTCGTGTAAAAACGATAGATACCCCCCTCACGGTCAACAACTCGTGTTCGCCAAAATGGCGACCGTCTATCCGTGCAGCACGCATCCGTCTGGAGAGCAGAACGTTCACATACATAACGGCAATTCGTGGAAGACAAATGCCAGGATGAAAAATATTCGTCACGAGTATTCCTCAAGTCTAAACGATCGCACTTTGTAGTAGCGGTACAGGTCGTCATGAGTTGCCATGTCGGTCAACATCGTAATTACCAGCGGTAGATAGACAACAGGCCGCGAAATAGAGACGACGGTCATAGGAAGTTGCACCATCTCATCGTAAATCTCGTGGGAACTGTCACTGTCGCAAGGTCAACAAAATGGCGGTGAACGAAGATATTCCGGTAAGCACATCCCGTGAGAATTGACGGAACCGTCGCGGCATTGAACTGCTCTGCCGATTCTCGATTGATTATGTCGATCGAATGAAGCTTGCCGGAAAGCCGTCAAAGTGGACAGCACGAGAAAGAAGACAGAGTTTGGCAGAGCACAGCGGAGCACACGAGGCGGGCAGGTGTAACGCGCACCGGCAGTAGACACCAACTGATCTCACATAACAACGGCCGATAAAATTGTTGCGTTTCCACCAAAAATTATCCTCTTTTTTTCCCTCGCGGTATAAAAAGTACAAAATTGTGGTAATTTAGCCCCCACCAACAGAGCGGCGCCGGGGCTATCCACTCGCTGCCCACGGGGAGAGGAGAGGCAACCAGCGTACGAGAAAAGGAGAGGACGAAGGGGAGGAAGATAAAGATAGAGAGTTGGGAGACTCGCCGATGGAGAAGGGGGAGGGCGAAACGGAGGCCTTTTGCCCGTGAACACGCCGCACTAACAACGCGGGACAATTATGGTTCAATATAGCTGACGTTAATAGCAATAGCTGAGGCGGCTTCACACGCTCAGCCATACTCCATCTTCCGTCCGCCTCCCTTTTTACGCGAGACGTGGAAAAAAATTGCACCGCACGAAATGTTCCGCGTACATGATGTATGCGGATACAGCCTACCACCCCCCCCCCCCCCGCCCCGCCGTCTCCTCAGTAGCGTACATACGTAACCGCTTTCACAGATGTACGGCGACCAGCATTACGTGACAAACTGCAACGTTTACACGAGGGACGGGACGATATCGAAGCTAAATGAACGCGCTCGGGAAATAAAATGTTCACCTGCTCTCCACGGTTGACTGTGACGAGCACGGCGCTTCTAACGTAAATAGGGTAAATGAAATAATTACGCGAGCCTACACAGTAGGCGCCTCACACAACCAACTTTCCCCTCTTCATCTCTGTCGAGGAAAAATCATTATCAATGGGCATCGGTCCAATATATTCCCCTCGATAAAAGAGCGAACGGCACTGCTCGCTGCACTCGCGTTTGAATTTCGAAAATGAATCGATACGACGCGGCGAAAACTTTTCGGACTACTCGTGATTTCGCGAGCGCAGTTACTCCTGCCTTGTGAAGCTGCTCGTGTGAACTCACCCAGTGCTTAAGCCACCGAGAAGGGGCATACTATGAAATTAGTATAATCACGATCAAAATTACTCGCGTCAGCCAGTACTGAACCACCAACCGCCGCTCAAATAGCCCGCTCCGACGTCACCAATGGGAGCGCTTGGTCCGACGGCCATCTTGCGCGGTGCCGCATGCGCGTCGGCAGCCTCAAATTACCGCAAAAGTGGATAATCTGTGCTTACGAGGTGCGCACTATAGCACCGCGTATATATTTCGAAGGTTTGCTTCAGCAAGAGACCAAAGTCAGATTCCGTCTTTCTTCGAAAACACACACTTCATCTTTGCCTGCGTAATCATTAACAAGCGCCATTTGAAATTGTATCTTGTTCTTCAATTCCACAAATTAATAAATAATAGGAAAACTTATAATAATGTCGTGAATCGATACCGTCGCCCGTAAGGAAGAATATACCTTGGGAACACTTTCCAGCTTCGCTGCACGAAACAATGACCCCGGATTCTTGTTTCTTCTTTAAAACGTGTGCCACTGATGCGGTGGTTTTTAAACAAGAATGCTTCACACATCCAAATATCTCACTGACTCTCACTGTTTCTGTAGAATGTAATTTCACAATAAAGAAAGACTTGCATGCAACGTGCAACGGCGAGTTGTCATTGACTACATGAAGTGCAGGGCTGACAGAAGCTCGGAAGTTGTCGGCATTCCGTTGTACATACAGCTGAGCATCATATAATTATAAGAACAAAAAAATGTTTAAACCACCGTTGCCTCGTCGTCGGAACGCTTCTCCGTGCATGGAAGACATGAACGATGAGATCCGGATTTATACCGAACTCCCAATTAATGCGCGGCTACTTTCGTTTGCAACGAATAGATGCTTCGTATAAACACTTAGCTCCAGTAAATTTTGTCATGTGCACACGTCACTTTGCGTTCGCAGCCGTTGGCTGGCTAGTAAACTTGCCACCATAAGATTTGATCCGACGGAACGTTGGGTCATCATAATCTAATTAGTAACATTTGATAAGCGGGAACATTTCTTTTGACGACGACCGTACTCTCGACCCACTATATACTATCAAAGATAGGAAATAAATATAAAGGTGGAATGTATAAAAATATGCAAGTGAAAATTAAAGGTAAATGGACAGAATTTCACGTTACGTTTCGTTGCCAGCATTGCGCATGTTTATCTCCTCATTACAGCGTAATACTTATCGGTGATCATAGGATGCCTGAAAAGATTAAGTATAAAGAAATAACGAGGTTGCTGGCGGACCATGAAGTTTGTTAAATGCCGTATGTTTGTTCTTCGATATCCGTTGTTAACTGGAAACATCAATTTCTCGCTCTTATCAGAATTGTGCAGTTCTTGGATAACGCATATCATTAAGATCTGCATTGCTAAGAAGAGATACGGTATAGAAAAGGTGGTTCAAAGCGAAAGGAAGAGAAGTGGAGGAAGGCTACGTAGGAGATTCCCGACAGTCCTTCCGCCGTTGTTCGAGGCGTATCCTATCTACTGCACCCGAGGCACGAATACGAATTAGGACCAAGTTGTGGCAGGATCAGGCCCCGCCGATTTCGAGTATACTGGCGCCTTGGGCAACCGTAAGTTGCTGCAGTGGGTCTAGCCACTGCTCTGCCCTCTGTAATTATACCGTATACAACCCACCCTTCTCCGCATCTCCATTCTTCTCTCCGTTTCACTCACTTACGCCTTCTCGTTCGTTCTGTTACTTTTTCTCCCCCGTACCCTTTCCGCCGTTTCTCTTCCTCGCCGATGCTTCTTCTTGTTCGGTAAGCGTTTCGCCGAGCTCGGTCCTGCCGGGGGCGAAGGTTGCGTTACTACAGCCGTCTTCAAGAGCCGTGTCTTAGAGAGCCACGTCTTCGAGAGCCGTCCTCGAGAGCCGTCTTCCCCCACACCCCAACACTTCTTCCTCTACCGAATCTCTGCCCTGTTGCTTTTGTCCAATGGGTTCCTCATCCGCTTTTTCGATGACTGACTACATTCCGATCCTTTCAGCTCTTGGTATCTCCCCTCGTTGCCTCGATGACGCCCGGCGGCATTTCAAAACGTTACCCATCAAAGTATCCGTTCAAAATCAGACGGATGCAAGCATTCAACTATAGAGCGATTATCCGATAGACTGTCACATTATTTTTCACCGTCGTCATAGTATAAAGCAGTTTCAACATTAAGACGCGCGAAATTGTAACAGCTGTATAATGAGCAAGTATACGATAACCCATCAGTGAAGTACACTGCGGGGAAATTATGATTGCACCTTGTCCCAACATTTTTAATATTTTAATGATAGTAGAGCCGAAACTGTTATTAGTCGTTATCAACAGATAAGCCACCCGACGTCAGTATAAGAAGTGTCGTTCCAGATTTGACTTCACGACTGTCCCTAATTAAGAGCAACTTTTCATGGAAGTCTGAGCGATCCGGCTTACGACCACCGGCAGTAATCACATCGAACGATTGCGGTTAACATTTTCTAACTTGTCCTGTCAAAAGAGGCAGGTGGTGACACGTTAGCATTTTGTAAAGATGCGACGGCAACAAGTGAACGAACTGCGATACAGAACCTAGTGTGACACTCGTACAGGCGGAGTTCTTACTTGATTAACTCGCGCATTGCAGATGTTGAATGTTGTATATACGGCTGAATACGCGTTCGTGTGTCTGGCATATCGGCAGCATCTCTTGCGCCTGAAGCGTTCGCGCTTCGTTGTGGGTATTCGAGAGAGGATAATTGGTTCGGGAGCGGTATTCCGTTCGCGCGATCGTCTCGATATATATCTCGCTATGTAACTCTGGCAGGGTCGTGCGGTTCTTGGACGATCATAATTCCATGCAGCAAATTTAATATTCGTGAAAAAACGCGGGAGGCGCCCGGGATAGTACCCCGGTTCGCGTTTCATCCCTCTTCTCCTCGATTTCTCCTCCACCCAGTTCCTCGCTCACATATTTGTCTTGCGGCGAATTATCGTCGCGCCTATCTACGCCTGTCGATGTCGCAGATCTCATGCTCGCCTTATATCCATGTTGAACAGTTCGGTGCCGAAGATAGGTATCGAACGTTCCCGCCAGCTTGCCTGACTAAAATATTTTCAGAGTGGCCATACTGGTCTGAAAACGATGTGAAGATTGAAACTCATTTAAACACCGTGATTCGCATCATCATGGGACATCATCTGTAGACGAAATAGATACGGAGGCACCAGTCTTACGCAGTTCGTCGAGGTTTGTTTATGAAAAAGTGTGACGATAATTGATGCTCTTGAGTCATGCGTCTAGGTAAATTGGCATGAATCAAAAAGATACATAAGTTAGTCGTGAGTTATGTCCCCAGCGTACGTGTTGATAACGTGCGCAAAGTAACGTAACAACTAGGCGCTAACTGATTCAGGCAGTAAATGGCTTTTTCTTTAACTCATGCCAGTCTTGATTTATGTATTGTTGCGTAACGACACAGCCTTTAAAGATTGTTTCATATAACGCGTATACTCATTCAGTGGACTAATGAACAAACGATATCGGCGACGCTATCGGACAAAACATAGTACAAGGCGTCTATTACTGGATATAAAGTACTGCCTCTTGACACGAAACTAACGATGGATCAACAGATTAACGTTTTGAATTATGCCTGTTGTGCACCCATGTCTGCCTTACCATTAAGAATCATCCTTTTTATCCTTCTCTTCTTACAAATCATCTGTGGCGACTTGACGCACTCACGTGCAAGTCGATGCAAACGTCGTACAACGTTGCTTCGGCACACGTTTGCCCAAAACAGTAGCCGACCACCGTCTCCCATTTTTGCGATTACCGCTGCGTCTTTGTACGCCGGGCCTATAATAAGGACCCCGAACAGACCAGCGGGACAGTTAGTTTTCCCAAGTATAGTGTGTAAGGCGTAACCGCAATAAAGCAAATACATTGAAGCGACTTTAGATTCTTCACGCCACCAAATGCCTTCCCATTCACACATCCTTATATTACGACAAATTGTGTAAATGATTGCAGCGTCATTTATTCGACGATTATTTATGTTAACGTAATTGCTTAATGAGCATTGTATACACGCAAATATATACTGACAGTAAATTCATATCGATAATGAAGAAAGATAGACATGCTATAGCTATCTCTCTAATCTCATCGGAGTTCCAAACAAAATCATTTAACCGAATCGTAAAAATACAACGATGTAAAATATCGGGAGACCACGGCATTTAATTTTCTATTGGTGTAACGTTATACAAAAACACATAGATGACCATGTTATGCGATAGACGGGGTTCATTCGGTCGTCGAGAGTTCGCGTGCCAAGCACCCGGCTTGATTGGACGAAGAGTGTTAAAACGAGGCGTGATACCGCTTTTTGCGGGTTAGTCGACGACGATGGTACAACGATATCGCCTCGAACGTAGCGGTCATGCGATTACACTGAGTTAAATGCGTACATGTGCCTTGCAGCAGCACGTATTCAGAAATTGAGCTTTTCTGAGGAGGACATCTTGTGCATACGAGTGATCAGTCGGTGGCGGACTCCCCTGTCGGACGGCTGCTCATCCGATACCGATAAATAGTACACGATAAAAACCTAGTTTCTGCTAACAACGTAGACATGCAACTGCATATGATGCTTTATATCCGTGGACGTTCTATGTACGTACGTCGGTGACATCTGGACTCTCGCTGACATTTCTCGATCAAGTAGTTTGTCTTACCGGTTTTTGATTATCACAGAGCGAGAGTAACCTACAGATTATAACTAAATGTTGCTTCCTATCAACGTTCGCTCACGTTCCTGAAAATACATATTTTGCTGTACCAGTTGAAACTACCGACAAGAAGCCGTTAATCGAAATAGTAATTTTATGTCTAAGTAGTGCATGTATACACTGTCATTTTTCTTAAACAATATTCGTATGCGCACATCTAGTTACCTAGTTTGATGAGCGTAGTTAAGTGACAATGTGGAGAGCGCGAGTCAAGTAAAGATGGAAATATCCCTCGGACCGGCGCTGACGCACCAGTCGTTAGGGCTCAGGTAATTTATTAGGGGAATGAGTTCGATTCAAAGGAAAGTTCCTCTCGCTTGTGGCAAACCGCCGAGTCGCTAGGGTGCGAGGTAATCCACTTTATCCGTCACACCTCGCGGGTCAGGAAAGGCATTGATTTTGCATTAACGCAATAGAGGAGCGAGCACGCGCGCGCGCGCGCACACACACACGCACACACACACCGTGCCCTGCTTCGCCTTCAAGCACTCCGTTTTCTCTGCACATCGAAACTCGCGAAATGTGCGTGTCCACAGCAGGGCGCGAGCCCGCTGTTGTCGGTGGTATTCGTATTCCAAGGGAACAGCGAGGCCTTGACGAGAAGGGTGCAGCACGCAAAGTTGAGGGCGGACAACGGCGACCGCAATATTAGATTAATGGCGGATGTACTTCAAGTTCGAATAGCATGCGTGCTCAGTTCGGTATCTTACTCGCGGAATTTTGACGGAAATTGAACCTCCCTCTCAACTGTCTACACGATTCCTCTAAGTGTTTCCGGTTCTTCAAATTGATCAAATGTTTGTTGAAAACCTACGAGGCAATGTATACAAAAATTGTTATGATTGGAGTTCAGTAAAGTTCATTGGTTATTTCTGCTGTTTGCGATCGCTACATGTAGCGACATCATACTATGAAATATCATTATTAATAATTTGCTATTCGGTATGACATCCTCAGCCAATAGTTGTCGGATAAAAATTGATTCACGATTGTCGTGTAGCTATCGCGAACGCAGGGCACGTTATGAAAGTTAATAAGTTTAATTATTATATATATATATCGTTACACGAGACTGTTTCTACGTAAATTCCCATCAATATACACGCTGATTTACACCTACCTAAAACTCTACTAACAACACCAATTGTCAATACAGAATAAAAATAATGTATTGTATTTTGGGTCTTCGAAAAATCCTCAAACGTTGAACAGGAATGACGTCAATTTAATGCACAGAGAAAACGCCAACTAAATTGGCCATCGTAACATCGACTGAACAGATACATCGTTAACTGATAAAAATGAAATCGCGAAAAAGTAAAAAACTTATAACCAGAGAGAGCCAAAGGGCCGCCGTCTTTGGTTGAACGACAACAGCAGCAGGAGCAGCACAGCAATGGCCTCGGGGCCAAACGAGCTGGAGGAGCAGGATGGGAGATCCTGGCCTCCGATCGTGATAAGATGCAGCGGCGTTGTCGGTTGACAAAGGGTCGTAGGAACGCCCCTTCAGATCGGACGTGCAACCGCTTGCGGGGGCGTCCATATTAAAATCGGCCTCCTCCCCCACTCCTTCTCTTTCTCACTCTCTCTTTCTTTTTCTCCAGCAGTTGGTTCCACCATCCCGTAGCCGACCTTGTTTATTACCGTCGCGTACGTGCCGCTTACCAAAAAACGGCGCAACCCCTTTCGCGATAGACCTGCCATTAAGATTTTTCAGCCCTCTCTGTTCATCTTCATTGTCTCCTTCTTTGATACAGTTTACAGTTTCGATCACGATTGTCCAAGTACATTTGTCTTTCATTCAAACCCAGACTGCTCGAAGCAAATAATAGAAAATGTGTTTTATGTATATCCGTACAATGAGATGCACAGTTTTAATTAGTTCAATACGCATGCTACAGGATGTATTTTGACGTTGAGCGTTGATTCGAATCATTTAGTAAATTATGCAGTAAGTAGAATATACGGGGAAACCAGAAAAGGTTTTAAAAGAATTGGTAAACAAGGATAATCTTGTGCTCACTACAAACACCAAATACTGATACTCAATAACAGACATGAAGTAGCTTGCTATCTATATCTTAAAAAATCTGGTGTCAAATTGTAACTGCTTTATTGTATTAATAATTATCACAAAAGCTCAAGTTAGTTAAGAGAAAATATTAGTATTACAGCTTGTGATGTTATCTACTTTAAGTGAAGGGAAGCATGGTTTGTGCTGCCCTCTGCATGAATTCTCTTCAAACTTTCCATTATATTCTCGATGAATAACGTCAACTGTCCTATAGATATAGAGTGTCCTATGTGCAGCGCTGGACTTAATTTTGTATGCTGTTAATCAGAGTTTAATTTCATATCAACTTAAGCAACGTTAGTATAATATGTTTCCGCAGAGTTCTCAAAGAAAGTATTGGATGTACAGTGACGAGAATGAATTAACAACATTGCGACAAAAGACAAATGCTGACTTTATCGAGAGGCATGGCGGTGATATGTCTGTGAGTCTTTTCTTTTCCAATTTTTCTAATTTATTTATCAGCTTTTCCTGATCCGAAAACAATACAAAACCTTCCATGTTATGTTGTTTCCACACATTATCTGCAAATTTTTCTAAGTAAAAATGTAAATTTGAAGGTTAGCTTACTAAGGTTGTTTACTCTTTCAATCGGTAAAGAAACATGATCTGTTACAAACGTAGAGCGTACGTTATTATGCGAATTACTTTCAATTCCTATATTTGCTGTATGCTATAATGACATTTGTATTTCTTGTTATACTCGAAAGATGGAACAAAAGGAGGAATATTTTCTGTTAGCTGCAGAAGAGCGCATTTTACTGCGGTTTTATGAATTACAATTAAGGGATTTTTGCCGCCGATTTTCACCGCCAATGCCTCGTGCCACTATAGCTACAGCTTTACATTACTTCAAACGATTTTATCTGAGAAACAGCGTAATGGACTATCACCCAAAAGAGATTTTGGTCACATGTGTTTATCTAGCTTGCAAAGTAATAATATTTATATGATGATTATTTTTTCCTATTTGATGACATATGATATGATGTTACCAATTTAAATCACATTGCAGGTTGAAGAATTTAATGTCTCCATATTGCAATTTGTTGCAAACATAAAAGGGGATAGAGAGAAAGCTTCCGACATTATACTTAACAATGAACTGCTACTCATGCAACAATTAAATTACAACTTAACTGTGCATAATCCATTTAGACCAGTAGAAGGGTTAATGATCGATATTAAGGTAGTCAAGTTCTATTATAATTCCACAAGTAGATTGTCATATTTGCGACTTATTTACTATTATATACAAATGATTGATATAAAATATCCAGACAAGGTATACTACATTGGAAAATCCAGAAAAACTGAGGCCACATATAGATGAGTTCCTAGAACGTATTTTTCTAACCGATAGTGTCTTACTTTATGCACCTAGTCAAGTTGCATTAGCCGCTACATTACACGCAGCATCAAGAGCTTCTGCAAATTTGGACAATTATGTCACGGACATATTATTTTCTCGAGAACATTTGGGTGGTATAATTGAAGCTGTACGAAGTAATTATTTGTACATATGCATTATAGTACAATATCAATGCTAAAGGAGAAACGTATGTAACTAACGATATTTTTAATTTTTCAAAATAGAAATTAGATCAATGGCGAAGTGTGTGGAACCTCCTTCCAGGGAAGTAATACGGGTACTAGAGAAAAAGTTAGACAAGTGTAGAAACCAAGAAAACAATCCTGATAGTGATATGTAAATGACTATATTATAGTTTGAAAGCTGCATGTCTAGTAATAGTAGTAATATTTGTATAAATCTAATTTACAGATACAAACAAAGAATGCAAGAAATGCTGGATGAGGAAGATTTGCAAGACAATGAAAAATATGCAAAAATAATACAGGATCAAGCAGCACATGATCAAAAAATTTTAGGAGTAAGCAAAGTCTTATCTCCAGCTAGTCATTGATAACAAAGGAGTTTAAAAAAGTCCTTATACTTTCAACCTCTAGGTGTTAAATAATTTATTTCATCCCTTTACTTGGCACATTAATTAACAAATAAGTTCGGCATAGTGTTATTACTCATTAAATAATATTCTTGCACATATTTTTCAACCGATTTTGTCATGTTCCCATTCGGAGATGTGAATACAGGCAAACGTTTTTTCTATTAGAAATTGTAAACGTATTATACTATGAAAAAATGAATATTTTTACATACACAAAGATGTCGGTATTTATTTTTGTACGTATACTATGTATCCTTATTATACATGCGAGTAAAAAATTACAGTACAACCAATCTTTTTATAAACTCCTTTCCGGCTAATCTTTTATTCGTAGAAAGCATGATTAGTGTCTTTGAATCTGATCATTATTAAATTTAACATTTTTGTTTCGTATGTACACTGGTGTGCATGATTTGTTAAAAATCTTGTTTCACGTTTACGAGTCCTGGTGCCTAAAGTCTAATCTCTGTATCAAATGATGCGCGGGATGATTTGTGGGTATATTGTGATAAATTGACGTTTGTTGTCCTGCTGACAAATTACTCGGTAGCGGTTGCACAATTGGCAGAGCAGGTGGCAAGTGTACCGGTGTCAAATGTTGTTGAAACAGTGACGCCGTTGATTGAGGCTGAGTGGGATAATTGAAAAACCTATAAAAATTATACGATCTTCATTGGCTAAGTTGATGATACAATGTTATATCTTATTTACTATACCAATTTTACCATAGACGATCTCCCACGAAAATTGGTCTCGGCGCCGGGATTCCTAAACTGGAATAGTACTGTTGCGCCAATAATTCAACGTCGTTAGTGTATTTTCTTTTCCACTTTGTTCGCCTATTTTGAAACCAAATTTTTATCTGCAACAGAAAAAAGTGGAAAAAGTCACCGCGTTGCGTCGTTTGTAAAAGCAAATCGTTCAACAGCTGATATCAAAAGCGTATTCCCAAGTGCTGCCAATTATTAATATTGTTTCTCTATGAGAAACGACAAGGAACTCTGTTGGTAGCTAAAAATCATGGAATGATGGTGATTGGATGTGCCAATATTGCTGACTACAAAATTAAAAAAATATGCCCCGGGTGAGGATCGAACTCACGACCTTAAGATTATGAGACTTACGCGCTGCCTACTGCGCTACCGAGGCGGTTGAAAATATAACTGACATATTACCTTCTGGAATACTATGCCATAGAAATGTAACTAATACAATAAAAAATGAAAGATGTGAAGAGTTTTCTCGGATTTGTGGACAAATAACGTTGATATGTTATTAAATGTTTCTAAATCAAAGAAGGCCCGGGTAAGGATTATTACAACGATTAACAGATGATTAAATGTACAAAGAATCCGCGACATGTCTGGACATATTGTACGTAAAAGAATAAAACAATTTCCGACAACACATGCGAATTCATTTCCTGACCTGAACATGAGCACATTTTTCGTTCGCTTCAATTTTTATACACACTACTTCACAGCAAGCAGATAGCAGATTCGGAAGAGAAGAAAATGGGAGCAAAGAAAATGATCCAAGACCGTTGACGAGTACGTCTTCATTAACTTTACGATCCCCGAAAAGAGAATGATATAGAGAGTCAAGATGTGCACCGTCACATCGAAGCGCGAACGATACCTTCAGAAGTCCCCCTTGGGAATGCATGCGAACAGGCAGCCGGCTGGATTCAAAACTCCGCCCTGTAATATATTCTAATTAAAAAATCGACGCCTCTCCGGTCCAGCAAGCGAACGGTGCGTACCAGCCGACGCTGGAGAACTGTTCGTAAGGGTACGGAGGAGGATGGAGATGCCGTAGAGAGCAGAGCGATGAGAGAACGTTAGAGGGTCGGGAGACCTGGCATTCGTTCACTCTCTCGCCCCGGCAGCCAAAGCAGGCAGCCGAACCAGTCAGCCACACCAGCAACAACGTCGCATGGCATCCCGAGGCATGGTGGCACCGCGAGCCATGGCATCGCAAGCCAGAGCAAGGGCATGAAAAAGGGAAGCCGCAGACGAGCGCGGCTCGTTAACTCCGAGAAATATTGTGACAGTTATGTCTGCGTCACGACACGTCTCCTTCTTCCCTCTGATCCGTCGTCTCTCTGATCGTCTCCCTTTTGCCCGTGATCGCGAGGATAATTATCCGACTCGTTCGCGCTGCCGCGTGATATTTCGATCTTCCCGGCAATTATGGCCGACTCGGCCCGACGAACGGTCACGAGTGTGGATGCGGTTACCCTGCATACAGCGCAAATACACCTACAGCACCGCTCGTAAATTAATTAGTTTAGAGGATAGTTAACGTACAAAGTGTGCGCGGCTTAGAATTATGTAACGGCCGTCGTGAGCTCCTTTACGCGACTGCTTCCATTGGCCATCGGTGAAATTATGGGGGAGTATATTATGTAAGGCATATAAGCTCCCGACATGAAGCTTTTCGCGAAAACAAAGCAAACGACGCAGGGAATGTTGTTCGCGGCTGTCAGTAGTTCCTTCGCCGTATCCCTTTCTACCCCTACTCTAAACGCGTTCGACCGGTTCACGCAATGCTCTTTATTTAGTTTCAGTTTATCTCTGAACTTCATAATCGTCCGCCATCCTAAGCAGGGACGTACATTGAACGTTTCTTCTCGCTATGCTCCTTTATGAGAAAAAGGAGGGTAAGTGCTAATTGGTTGTAAAGGGCAGTCCTTTCCCTTGGCGCCATGATCCGGCGCCTACACATGTGGTTCGCTTGGGTAAAAGTCATAATTCACACCCGGTTGAGTTTGAGGAACTCGGGTTTACATGGAACTCGAACTATTTCAGGTGCTGAAGTCTCCGGCTGCGGAAGTCGGGGACATTATCGCGATTTATCGAGTGGTGCACCCGTTTCGTGTGATTTATGGCGATGTCATGATTTCTTTCCATTACTTCCTGGTCACTCGATCATTTGATTATACGAATTAATATCAGATTGCACACAGCGATGTAAGGACGGTTATTACGGTACATGCAATTCACGAAGAAGAAGAATTCGTTCATTCAATTTCCATTCATTTGCACATGTAAAAATTCGACAGCTCGTGTATATATTCTGTAGATGTCATATATTAAGAATATTGTTTTTCTCTCAACCCAATAACCATGTGACGCTCAGACCAAAATAAGAACATAGCGCACTGCGTCATAAGGTGTTTCGAATTTTGTAAACACACAGATGGTTCATGAATATGGATAGTTCTTTATAGTAACTAGAGTTAACAAATTGTTACAATAATCGTACCTGCGTTTCAGTCAACTTTAAGGTCTTGCTTAATTGCAATCTTTTTGCCACGCTTAGATATTTGTTTCGTTCAAACTCTGCCTCGAGTGATTTAATTTGCGCTGCTGTAAACGCTGTTCGAGGTCTCTTCTTTCTTTCATCATCACTAATGGCCGTAGTACTTCTTTCTTGAGCGTCTTTTTCCATACTTGTGGAGTTTGCACCGCTACTGCTGGTACACGCCTCTGTAACATATGATTTCGTATATTGCGTATTTCGTACACTTGCAACTATGCGTGCAATAATCAGCAGTAATGCAGAGCGCCGCCAAAACATTAATTTCACTTATATACGTATCATCGCTTTGTAAGTTAGCTTATATTACATACATATTACATTGACTTCATTGTTTGCCTGTGATAAGATCTTTGTTACATTGGTATGTTAATAAATGTTGGATTTATTTGAATAAAATTTCCACTAAATAAACGGAAAAAGAGTTGTACAATTTTCCACAACAGCAATACTTTATCATTCAAGAAGGAGAAATTATATGATAATGTAGGCACTTTGCGGCTATAAAACGCATTTTGTCGATGATAATACCACCGAGTTTAAATTAATGTGTAGCGCACTTTTCCCTTTCTATTTCTGTAAGTTTTTCTATCTTGCAACTCTGTCAAAACCAGATAATGAAAATTCAATACAAGAATTGTTTCGTCAGACTTAAACGGGGTTTAATTACCCGTGGAGAATTTCCTACCTCATCAATCTCGAAACTTTTTGTCCGTCGAAGTTGTTTATATTTATATTTACCCCTGGGTTACAAGCTTGCGGTACAAGACGTCGCGCCCCGACCATGAAGAATGAGTTCGGGGTCACTTTTAGTCGGCTGGTAACAAGTCTGTGCTTCCAAGCGACGAGGATCATCTTCTAATTATCCACCCATTCGTCATTCGACGAAAAACCGTCACAGTACGGTGAACGAGTGCCGTGTTTTCGTCGACAAAGAAAAAACACAACACATTCTGCGCTATTACATCGAGGCACAAGCGTCTTTTCAATGTTGTATCATGGGTATCGTGATTTTAATAGTGTTATTGCGTTTAGGAATAAATATACGAAGCAATTAATGTTACAATGATGATCGTGATTTTAATAGTGTTATTGCGTTTAGGAATAAATATACGAAGCAATTAATATCACAATGACCATGTCTAACTGGAATCAATGTTGCTTCCTATATTTATCACTAAAACTACCTACGATTCCCTCTGATATTTTCACTTGTAATAACTTCCCGAAATAACAGAAGTCAATGTGTTTGAACTTGCAAAATGGTTGCACAATTAATCGTTTATCTGCTTTAATGAGTTCTAAAGATTATTTTGAGAAATAAAATGTTTCATGAGAGATAAGGCATTATTAAGATAGCATTAACCAGTCATTTTGACTGTTGGGTAGTTCTAGTGTTAAAGAAACCCATAGACTCAGGGAGCACCGAAATGTAAAGACTTGCAGGAATTGGCTTGTTCCATTTCTAGGTAGCAAACGATAATTAGCGAATTCAACACTGATCACATCCGTGGCAACATTCAATCAGTGGAACTGGACGAAACATACTGTGCGGCAAGGCGCGCCACTGTGACTACGAACTTAAAGACGCAAAAGAAGAAAGTTTTCTACCAGTTCAACCGCCAAAGTCGTTTAAGCATCGGTTATTTTCGTGTCGATGGATCGAATCGCCAGCCTAACGTCGTTTGCGAGGGGAAAAAGGATCGGCTCAGGTGGCCCCGCATGACCGACGTGGCAATAAATATCTCGAAAAAACTATTCGTGGCGAGATCTCGCAAGCCCGGCCGTAGAGAGCCGTTTACTGGCTACTAATTGTCAGATGGCGACGTAATTGTCGCGTTTCTCGCGCGTTTTTCGTGACTTCTACACGCCGCGGTACAACCGCTGGCCCGTCTAAAATCGTACCCCCTTTAATTCACTCCGCGTGAAACGCACTACTGACGCGTGCAACGCGCATGCGCACGTGCACATCCGGGATGGCGGTTCTGCAATTTTGAAGACAAGGTACAGCACGGGATATGGATGCATCCGTCGCGACGTCTTTGCCGTTACCAACGCGGACCGTATGCAGTTTCACCTTTCCTTTTTACGGACCATTAAAAAAATAATGTTTTTCTATTGCAAATAAATCAATTGACGTTCCTACAGATAGATATGTATCTCTACGTCTAGGAAGAATACACACGCGTAGCCAGAAAACAGAGTAAATAGACAAAGAACACATAATATCTATTTACACTGGTTTATCAAAAAGATCAAGAATAATGCCTGATGACTATTTAGGAGACATACACCAAGTCCAAGATTATAAGTTTGGCATCGCTATATGACAATTACCTTTAGAATAATTTTTATTCCATGAATTACAGTTATAGAACCGTAACTTTTTAAAAATATCGACATTTAAAAAAAAATTGAAACGTTTTGGCAGTAAAACTGAATTTTGCTAACAATAAGTTGCGTACAGCATAACACAATACCTACATGTTTAAACCGTTATTTTGTAGCTATACTTATAATAAAAATTAATATTAAATTTCCCATTGATAAATTTTCTATGTATATATAATATAAATAGTTTAAATTACGTTCATCGTGTAGTTAACATCAACCATCCGTGTGATTACTGCATTTTTGTCATTCTTTTCTGTTTTTCCAATGTCTAAACTTATTGGAAAATTACACTATTTGAATTTGCAGGTTATGATGAAATAAAAAATGTTCAGACTGCAGTCCGGTTAAACCCACTCATATAGAGGACGCGGAGAAAATCTTTGTGCGCCAGGTTAAAGGTAAGCATACTAAAATTAAAAAATGCTCTTTTATGCCCGAAAATACAAACAAAAATTGTTTAAAAGTTTCATCATATTTAATCGAGTTTTACATCATTAAAAAAGGCTGAAGGTAGGATTTACCGCGATTTACTTGTGTGTGTTTTCATATGAAAGAGCATCTCACTGTTTTATCCAAACCGATACCATTAATAAGTACACCAGTACTCTTACAATCCCTTCGTATTGATTTACCTTAAAATACATTTTGTTCTATAACAAACAAATAGAGATTAATAGGTAAGAAAATTACAGTTCTCTATATATACTTTTCGCTGCAAGATGAAATCAAACTAGACTTTAGGTACGGCTGACGTTCTCTTGAATCTCGTTATATTCTTTCATGTTATTCAATGGAAGATCTGCTATTCTCAAACTGCACTGAAATGTTGTTTTCATTGATATATTAAAAACATCATACGTATAATGTTTGTAACGTTATCTGCACCAATACAGTATAACTTTGGCCATTCGCACGCTGGAAGGCATACGTAAGAATGTACACTTTTCCATCCATGACAGTATTTCGACAGTCGCCTGTCGCAGCCGGAAACAGTATAAGGGAAGCAATGCCATTGCGCGGTGCGCGTTCACTGGCGCGCCTCATTTGTCGTCGAGTTTCTGACTGGGTTGCATTGACGAACGAGCTTCTCGCAAGAGGAAGAAAGGGTTGGCGAGAAGGATAGAAGGGGCAAAAAAAGGAGCCTCTGCCGCGAAGGGGGACAGTCGTAGCAGAGAGCAATCTCGACGGTGAGGCAGCGTAGGTCTGTGCGAAAATAGAACAGCACGCCTTCTAGTTTACCTAATTGCAGCGAGCTACGGCGCACTTGTCTCCTAATTATTCGGTGATAAATGGTGCGAGCCGTGGGGCGTAATGTGCGATAAAACGTGGCTAATTTTCGTGAGCTCGGTAGTGCACGATTTTACGGGAACGACCAAACCGGTTGATAATTAATTCGGGCAAGAGTCTCGTCGATTGGTTGAGCTGTAGTTAATGATCGAGTTGTACGGGAACTAGTAGCCTGACGGGTATAAAGTTACGGGAGAAATGGAGTCTGGTTCTGCTCGTGATGAGGATTCTGGCACGCGTTGATCTTAAGCGCTTCTTAAGATGTAATGAATAACTACGCATCGGATGTTTAACACTATATATTCCCCATTTACCATTATGAATCTATCCGTGATCAATATATAAATGACAGATTGTGAGTAATAAGGAAACTTCTACTTTCTAGGGAGTACATACTGGCAACAGTAAACAAGAAATTACTTTTTGAACCTCTTCAAACGTTCTGTAGTGAATGTACAAAACGACACAGTCATCGACCACGTTAGCAATATGATGCATAGTATTCGTTTGCCAATTTTCTTATCTATTCTTTGCCGATGTAGCCCGCTTTGATAATCAAATCACGTAGCCCCCTAGAAGTTCTTCTAACCGCTCCACAAACCGAGTGACTCGAAAAAAGAGATAGAGAAATGCTCCAGAACACGGTGGGAATCTTCTCGCTTTTTGAGTTGACTCTTGCAAAGATTTATGTGTCGCGATGACGGCTTTGTAGTTGGACGCGACATCCCACATATCTCAGTCCGAGCGCACGACGCAAACGAGAATTGTCCTTTCCTTAGATCTTGAATTTATCGCGGCGACCATTACGCTGTGTAAATCACGCGTGGCAAGGCCCCTCCGCGAAAATTAGTCGTCGAGAGGCCCAACGCGTCAGTTGAGCTCCAATTAACTCACGCGCTACCTTTATTAATTGCTCGTGAGTAACAGAATAGATAGTTTAACTTTTCACTTCCACATTGATATGCAAGTAACGTCTCTTAATTCGGCGGATACAATCAAGTATACCACTTCTAAGATTGCCCGATCAAATTTTAATGTTGTAAACAAATGTGTTTATTTGCAGCCGTGACGCGATGCATTTCTGCCATTTTGTGGTTTTATCTGGAAATATGTGAGCAGTGTGGTAGCCCTGGAAAAAAAATTACTTTTTGACAGGCTTGGTTAGCGTAGAAAGAAGTTGAGGAAATGTTAGCAAAGGATCTCGGGGCGTTAGGAGTATCGAACACTTTCTTTTTCGTTCGGCACTAGTTACTGGCACGAAGGCAAGTTTTGCTGAACTTCCATGGCAGAATTAGCAGGAGACAGATAAATAGTGGACAAGGAGCAGGAACATTGAGTGGGCGTGGACCCTACAGGAAGTAATGGATCAAACTCAAGGGGCGCAGTCCTCTGCGCGGTCTTACGAATTCATTGCCGTGGGGACAATATGTATACATTTTTCTAACATTCTAACGTTCTTCAATTTTTCTAACGGAAATAATGTATATGCTCCCTTCACCAAAATATTTTATAATTAATAACTACTTGCTTGAAACTGTTAAGTGCCTTTATTCGAGGATGAGGCTAATCTTTAAATATTTCACAACATTTATCTTTATTGAGACACTTTATATACGTTATGTGAATATACCATTGTGTTGTTACACGTCAATAACGAGTATAATTACACACAATTAGCATTAATTTGTATGGTTACAATAATCTGTATGTGTAAAAACGATAAAACTTCAAAACATGGATGTCCGATTGTAAATTGCTCAATCCTTTGTGACATATAATATTATGACTCACAAATTTTAACATAAAAAGTAAAAGCGATGCATTGTCATACTATTTATACAATTTCTCCTCATTTTATTGGTGTGACAGGAATAATTGTATATAATCATTGTCTTGGTGTTTATATTATCTTTTGTTTTTCATACTGTATAATTCATTACGTTGCACATTATTAATATGTGATGAATGATCTTACCTACAATCTGACATGTTGAATTTTAAAGTAGAGTGTAAACCAAATAATTAAATTTTTTTCCGTGAGCAAATGCATAATTAACCGTGAATAGGTAATAAGATTTTAATAGTAATGTCAAGTTTCAACTTCATGTCAGAAGATGTGTACAAATTGGGAGGATTATACGGGTAAGTAATGTAGATAAGTTTTAGATCCCATTCAAGTCGCAATTTTGTCGGAGATGTCCTACGAATATGCTACAGCTGAGCAACGATAGTAAGGAGAATCAGATGCATTATCGACTTATTTTAAAATTCGTTAACGGCTTGCAGAAGATGCATGATTACACGTTAAACGCAAAAAAGCACCCATACTTGCTAGCCGTGCTTCACGCTTCACAGTAAGAAGGATCAGTTAGAATAAATTTGCAGACTGTCATTGCAGATGTAGCAGAATTACGTGAAAATTATGTAAGTACACTATTAATCAGGAATTCTTCAGAAAAGGAAACTGTAAATCATTAGTATACAGTCGATGATCCGTATTTTTGTTGTAATATGTAAGAGAACGATAAGAGAGGTACGTGGCGAAACACGAAAAAAAAAAGTGATTTAGCTCTTTTTTATGTGTCCCGCGCTAAATGGTTTATTAAAAATGCATTTTAGTGCCCCAACGTTATAGAAAGCACAGTCGGCGTTGCGGTGCATTATCGCATTCAACCTTAAACTGGCAATTATTAGGTATTATTTAAAAATGTTGATCTACATATGTCCTTATATTGTACTTAGCTTTAGCTTATTTAGTCAAACAGTGTTATCGAAAGTCCGTGTTCATCTTATGTTGGAAATAGGTAAACTAAAAATTTTACTTTCGACATATTATGTCCTTTTTGTACTATTATATCGAACTAATGGTTTTCATTACAGTGCATTGAAATTAAAAGATCAAGAAACTTGTTTCGATTCAACTTTTATGTATCATTGACGGAACATTTCTAATACCCCTTATCTTTTGGCTAAGCGTTTTTAACCAATTACTTTTGATTGCAGAATTAATGTCATGTATAACTGTTGAAACGGCAGCTAACACATTTGCTCTACTTATAACACATAGCTATTTTATCGTAGCGCGGTACGGAAATGGCTGAAAATTACGCTATTTTACTATTGCCTTTAAAGAAATATTACCGATATAACGATTAATCGATTTTGTACTCACATGATATATGTAAATACTTATAGCGATTCGAAACTGCTAACATAAAATGGGAGAAATAAACACTGCCGCCTGACATTTTCTGATCTTACTGTAATAATCCCTGTTATTGAAACACATAACTAACAGTGACTTGCAAATGTGCATTTTTACACGTTCTCATATCCATATGGTTGCAATACAGAAAGATAGATTAATATTTGTTACTTGGAGTAATCGATATCAATATATTTGAAACATTATATTTGTTTCTGTTGTGGGACTTTCCTGATTGTCTATAATGCATTTTATTTTCCCTATCCGTCCCGTAAGAAAAAAAATAAAATTTTACCAATTGTAACTAATTATAAAACCTTCATTTTGTACCCATCGTTTAACATATCATCAGTGTACATTCAATTTAATCGAACAAAGATGCGTATTTGCCACTTTCACAACATGTCAGTTCTTATGCTTCTCAGCGAAATGTCTTTATTAACTGAACAATTTAACAAATCAAACACAGGTGTTCAACACCTGCATGATAGATGTACGAAGTTTTTTTTACGCCTTCATGCGGAATGATTCATTCGCAATGAATTAGCAAATCCAGCGAAACAAACTTCAGTTTAATCTCTAAACTCTATCTCAGTTGACAAAGTAATGGGAAGGGAAAAATGGCAGCTGCAAACCCACATGAAATACTTGACATGTTTGGATGGTTTTCTCACAAAGGAATTGCCTGTTTTAGCCTAAAGAACAAAATGCTTAATTTTGGTTGGGACAACAGGACATGTCCCCTTTGATCTACGAACTTTTAATTTAATGTATATTATGTAATAATTTTATTCTTTTAATTGAATGCTCTTTTAAAAACACGTATAATGAATAATTGTATATTATTCATACTTATAAAAACTGTCATTCTTTTCTTTCATCATTGGCAAATGAAACCACAAGTTTGAAACTTGCGCTTCCATTACACTATCACAAACCGCTAAGTCTTAAACGCTTTATTGTCCGCCATACGAACTGCACTGTTCTACAATATTATTATTACGTTCATACGATTCTTACCGTAGGAGAATTCAGGTTCAGGAGAAGTTGAACAAACGACGTCCGAATCGTCAAGTTCGATTTCCTCCGTCATCGACATGGAAGAATCGGGTGCAACGAGTGTTCTTACGTCCGAATCATTAGCTGTAGACAATCACTCCCTTGTATTCCTCTTTGTACATCGAAGTCCGTGTAATTTTTTGAGGAAAAGAGAAAGGAAGGAAAGAAACCTTTTATACTTACACTCATGGCCATGTAAGGACAGATCCGTTTCGTGTGTGATCTCTTGCTCGATTGGCTTTTTACTCGGCGCCAAAAGTCTTTCGATGCTAAAAGATGACACTTTTGAACTGTCAGTCGAACTAGTCGATCCCTTCGATCTGTCGGGTCCCTTGCAAAACTGTTGCGACATTCTGAAGCTGCCGAAGTGCAACACGGAAAAATCAGGTCGCTGAATGGCGTGCAGCGTCATTCACGCACTTCGAATCACGTTGTCAAGAAGCGACCGCACCATTTCGGTAATCTCTTTCACCTTTAGGTAGCAAAAGACCTTGTTGGATGATCACTATCTTTCCGCGCCATTGAACGCGGAGCATTGATGGTATTAGTTTATCGGAATGTTCACCACTTATAAACTTGTTAAATCGTCTATCATATTAATGCGCGTCTTGCTCGCGTTGTTTTGGATACGACCTTCATTACTTCAAATCCATACCATTACGAGATTGAATGGTAATGAAAACACTTGAATCATCGAAAAAGTAAAAACGGTCTTCCTTTTCTCGAATATTAGCTATTTTTTTCTGACAAGCCACTTTTCATAAAGAATATACCGCTGAAAAGGCCTTTCAGTTAGAGGACCGCAACAGATCGATCGATCGGCACCCTCTGATGCGTTCGCGGGATAAGAGTCAAAGGCAGTGACTGTTTGTCGGGGTTGCTCACAGCGTCGGACAATAATTTTTTTTTGGCACTCAAGTCAAATTCTTCGGCTCTCGAGGCGGTGTCGAAAAGCCACGTGCTACTAACGTCATCGTGCTTTCAACCAATAGCGAGTACCCTTGGGCGGTTCTTGGCAAGCACGTGCATCTCTGGAAAGAGCTTTTAATGATCCCGTGCGAAGTGACGGTAGCAGCCACTAAACGGTGGTAATGAGGCACTCATAAATTTCTGCCACAGCCATGAAACGCCTTCTAATAATCCGTTACGAATACTATAATGACCGCTGCAGAGAATTGAAATTTGATTTTCAATTCAATGCATTTCAGTTTATGAGAAACCAAATAATCGAGAATAAAAAGAAGAATAATGCAACGTAATTTCCTTTTTTTTTCTTATCAAATAGATCCCACTTCATTATCGATAAAACATTTTCTTGGGACATTTCCTAAATGATTACACATTCTAATCCGTTAAACATTATTAGACAAGAGTTCTTGAGCGTACTCATCAATAAATAATTATTACATGTCTTTGAAAGCTAAATATATTTGACGCTTTGTGTAACCAGCTCTATTCTTAATGAGATTATTAGACGTATAGCTGCATAAATCGTCAGACGGATGGTTACAGACATGATGAAGTGATACAAGAGTCGATGACATGTGTGAAACTTGGCTACGAATACGCAAACTACCAGGCAACACAGTAGAAATTTGTTTGAATATTTCTGCAGCCAAGTTTTCGCTTCTGGCACGTAATTTCACCTGACGAAAGAATTTTGGATTTTAAATGACCCAGAACCATGAGCTCCGGAGATGTATCTCTTCATTTCCGACTGTTAATCACCGATAGAACACGTTTATATACACGAAAGACACATTTTGCAAGGTGAACGAACCCATGTAAATATAATTATTATAAAAATTGTAACAATTTCATATGTATGACGTAACATAAAATGTATGTGCTTTCATAGCATAAGTTTTTATCAAGATACAGTAATATGTTTTTAAAGAAATGTTAGAAACGTACACCAAATATTTCGCAATGTCAATAATTATTACAACAACGAACACTTCCAGCGATTAATAACTAATTAGAAAAGTGCTTCCATGGCATTCAGCAACAAATTAAATAAGCAAAAGATAATACTACTACTGCAAGTTGTAGATCAAAGTAAATGTGTATTATTTCTACGCTTAAATATCTTCAAAGTAAGATGTCGCAAATAAGAAAAACATAAGTTATTGCTCTTTAATCTTAATTACATCATCCACACGACAACGTATTAAAACATATTTCCGTTTTCAATTTATCTCTGGTAAACAACATTTATGGTAAACAACTGTTTAAACGATTGTTCCATGTTGACTTCGCTGTTAATTAGAATCGTTCGCATTACGTCGTGTTTGGAATTACTAGCGTAACAGATATCGAGAAGAAGAATAAATGACTTTCAGTCAATTATGACGGTGTTATCAGATGTATTTTTTGAGTGTAAACAACGCAAAAGTAGATATCTGTTAAAGATTCCCTCAACAACAAAAATTGTCTGTTGTATTATCACTATTACGGTCATTTAACTATAACCCTAAACTTCGATAACGAAGTAATAAAATAATTATAAGAAGGAAAAAGGTAAGGTAAATGCAATAGTTACAATGATTCTTGTATTTGTAATGTGAAACAGATTAAAGTATGGTGCTGATGGGCACATTAAAGCATTCTGTGCTCATACCGATACGACGCTTCAATCATTTTCATGACTCTAGTACTATTACGCTATACAGTTCTGCTACGAATGCTTCAGCCGCTTAAAGTTATAACTTGGATACAACGTAATCCGGACATTTACTTTCTTTATTAACATCTAAAAATTCAGAAAGGAAATTAGGTACTGTCCACTGTTGCAGTACACGTCTTATCCAACAGTGATTATGTTGGTGTGGTTTGCATTTGTTAATGAAAATGTTTATTAAATCCCAGGCTATTAGTTCAAGGAAAATATAAATAATCTGTAGGATATAATCTTTTTCTATGCCGGATGAAAACGATCAGTCCATTTGTTTTGAACAATAAACAATGATGGTGGACAATAATTACACGTGCGACCGTTGATTGCACCGAATATACGAAATGTCTGAAAAAGTGAACGATAAAAAAGACGCGTTCATTGACGCCCATAATTCTTCAGGTTAATCTTGCTGAAAATTTGAGATTTTTGGTGAACATAAGTACAATTAGGATATATGCAATCACATAATATTTAATTTTTATTTACCATGATAAACAATATATAGATAATTCATTGACGGATGTTTCTTTATTCGGACCGGCAATTGAATTGTAATAATAAACGTTTTTCATAATATATCTTCAACAGAGCACATCTAATTGATCCTAATGTACCCACATCTCTTTTGTAATTATGATAGCCCCGCCATTCTCACGTTAACCTATTTGAATTATGTCCTTTAAAACAATGGTCTTAATCGATAATTTTTTAGCATGTAACAAACAGTGTGTTTATTTTATTTTCTATGGTGCACTGTAAACACTTTGCAAAATCAAGAACCTCAATAAATTATTCACTATAATTTTAATATTCTGGAATAACCGTTCAGGTTACTACTATAATAAAAATGGTAGTAAAGCATTCACCATTTGCTTTACGAATATTTGTAATTTAATCAGTAAATTGTGTATTATCAAAGATAAATTATGATTTGATTATTGTTATACAGGCAAAAACAAGTGATGTTGTGCACCCCGAAATAATTCGAATTTGTTATGTAAATCATTTCAGTATATCAATTAACTGCGTTCTGATAACACATTGATTTGTTTTCTTGGTAATTTACATTTGTTGTGTGGAATTACCATTCCAAGTGTTATTCTCATCATTATCATCCTGACCTGAGTACAGCCTATGAATATTTCCTTGTGCCCTGATTGTTGTACCACCGGTGTTACCCAACTGTCTTCTGAGCAACCTGTGTCGTCAATATCAAACAGTTAGTAATCGTTTCTGCTGTATACAAATAAAACGTATTATTGTATATAGTCTTTGTATTCTATTCATTTAATTATTTAGCGTCGCATGACCACTTTGTTTAAACTGAGTAAACATAACATTGCAAGGTAAGTAAATTTACCCTGGTACACGTGACATTAGAACTTCTGGCGGAACCGTTTCATGAGATGATCTCGCAATTTGTGACACTCCCGAGTCATTTCTTTGCCCACCGACGCTTCCTCGAGAACCACCAGAGAAATAGTTCATCAAATAATTATACACGCCAATAAATGGTGCAAAGAGCGTCCATATAGTTCTAGAAATAAATCCCATGCTTGGTGTTGTAGCTACTGCTTTTGTACTATTGGGCTGCAAATTTTAATACGCATTTAAACATCCAGAAAAAGAATAGAAATTAAATTGACACAAACTATAAAAAATATTATTCACGTTTTTTATAGGAAGAATTAATATAACCGCCGTAGGAACTAGCTCCAAATCTAAAAGCGTTTTACTATCATCTTCGGTAGTTAAATCTCGTCTCGGGAATGATGTACACATAGCAAAATGCCGGAACGGCAATTCAATATTTTCGATCACGTAAGAGCGTAGAGTACGTAAAGTAGTGGTCGGTTCAAATTGTCGCATGTGGGGATTACCGGACGGTAATCTAAATTGGATCCTTGCAACCGACGAATCATTTGGAACCGAAAATCGAATTCTTTCTTGTTCTTGATGTTGTTGCTGTTGTTGTTTTTGTTGCTATTTAGGAAAGAAAAATAGACTTTCTCAAAATAATGTGACATGGGTAACAATAATCAATATACTTAAAACATATGTAACAGTTTTTACCTGCAGAGCTAACTCTCTCTGCTTTCGTTCCAACTTATCTTGTGCTATTTGCTGTCTAACTTTTTCACGAGCTGCTGCACTCTCAGCCTTTTCCTTTAACGTCTCCTGGTGCGCTTGCCTTATTTCCAAGTCTTGCTGTTTCTGGCGTAATTTTTGCATATCACGCCCCATTTTTCGCCTCTCTAACTCTCTTTCACGCTCCTTTCTCTGCTCTTCTTCTTCATGTTCCTTTCTTCGTTGCTGAATTAACTGTGTTGCCCTTCTTATTTTTTCCTACAAATGTTTGTACTGTATTGTGAAATAAGTAGATTTATGTATATTATCACATGTTAGAGTACAAAGAAGTAATGTACCTCTTCAGTTAATTCCTCTTTTGAATTTTCTCCTGAATTAGCTTGAATTGTTTCAGTTACTGCAATATTGCTTGACATGTTTGTACAAGACTCTACTTTCTCAGCTTTAGTCATTATTACATCTTCTTTTGTATTGTCACTACATTCTTTCACATGTTTCTCTATAGAATTAACTGCCCCTGCTTGCAAAACGTTACCAGTATTACCTGCATCCATAAGAGTATCAGTTGTAGCAGCACTGCTAGTGCTAGCTGTAGCTTGTTGCACTGATTTTGTTGGGTTGATATCCAAATTATTCAAAGTTTTTCCAGCTTTTGTCAATACTGTATTTATTTTTGATACTAGTTCCGGTGCAGTTGTATTGCCAGCAATAATTTCTAGAGGTATACCATTGTCTCCAATAAAAAACAATGAAGGTACAGGCACCAATTGATCTATGTAATCGATATAAGGGAATAAAGATAAATCTTATAAAATATGTTCTGTAATTATATCCATTGGTAGCACAAGTAGAAAAACTTAAATTATAGAAGGATACAAATTTGTACAAAGAATCTGTATGTATCAGATCCACTTTCCAGTCGTATTGGTACAAACTCATCCCGCTCTAAATATGAGGAGACATCTGCCGTATTAACTGTATGTGCAACCTCAATTGATGTGTCATCCTTTCCTGTAAAATATAATCAAAATATTGTGATTAATGGCTGCTAAAAATTCAGACGTATGGATGAAATCTTACAATTAAATGCTACTTGTTTCTAGTGCACAAATATTGTCGTAAATTGTATTTGAAGAAAAAAAAAGAAAATATTACTACAAACATTTATTGATATAATCTAGATTGCTACGTGAACATAACCTAAAATTCATGGTCACATACCCTCTACAAACACAACAAAAATCGCTTTCCTTGCTTTTGACGTTGCCACTGCCTCACTAATACTTCCTTCGAACCACTTCATCCTTTACGAATAAATATGATATCGGAGCAGTTATATTTTTGTTTAAAATTTGTCGTAATGACGTAATGGAAAATTGGGTTACAGTTACTAGAAATTTTATATAGGCTTGACAGTTTGAAATTCAGAGTAAGGTTCGGATAGATATATTGTAGAGCGTCCTACTGATGAATGTGCTTGTTCCCAACGAAACTTAACGCTCCCCACTCTTCCGACGGTAGCTGTTACGACGTAGATTACAATATTTTGATTTTACAGAGGTTGCAAGGCCGATTAGAGATCCATGTAAATATGTTCATTACAGAAATGGTATTGTTTCCATTAATTCAATGAGAAATGAATGATTATCTTTCCCATGTTGTAACAAAATTCTGAACTGTCACGATTTACATTTTTTTTTTGTTCTTTTCCTTTGGTGCAGTCAGCTGGTCGATTGAATACATGCCTAGTGATTAAATCGATGGGTACCAAGCTCGCGAAAGTTGATTGTAAATCGGCCCGTAAAGGTTGCTGTTGAACTAAGGACCAACGGAATAAGGAGTACTCTCGTGTCGTAAATAAGAATGTTGCGGCGGTACAGTGACGATATTAATCGCTCACGCGTCTGATTTTTATATTTAACTGAGTGAAGCCTTTTCTCAATAATGGCCCAGTTTATCAACAAAGGTAAGCGTAATTCATATATTCGAACGTCAATCAAAATCATAGAGCGTTTCTTCGATGGTAATCAGGTAAGGCGGGTGGATTGTTGCTTCTGTTGGTGGAACTATTAGTGCGGCCATGTTGTTCAGTTTCGCTGTTCCGCGATCTGAGAATCAGTGGAACGAATGTCGTAATGGCGAGTGCGTCTGTTCCGCATATTTGATGTCGTGATAAAGTTGGGCGTACGCGTTCACGTTATCAGTCGCACCGACAGATTTCTTTCCATTCGTGTATAATCGCCAATCTATGGAACAAATGATTGATTTATGCATTATGTGAGTTTGGCATTGTGAGAACTGGATTACAGAGAGTGTCCTGTATCGGTGATTCATTCCTTTGAACATGGGAGTAAACGATACAAATAATACGTGATAATCGTATTACTTTGTAATATCCTTGCTACAGCCTGTGTTCTAACAACACGTGCGGTAAAAAAGTTTTATCTGTGGATTGAAAATTCGAAAGTTGAACAGCGAAATCGTGTTTCGTGTCCATTATACTCCACACATGTACACATACATCTTCATAATATGAAATTGGAGCTAGCATGAAGGTAACTGTGTGTTTCGATAACGTCAGAGTGGTGGTTCCTTGTGGGGATGGGACCCTGCTAGTTAAAGATCTAATGCATGAAGCTATCTTGAGGTACAAAAAGGCAACAGGAAAAAATGATAGCAGCCTTAACATTAGTAGCTTGTCGTCTTTGACTGGAGGCGGCTTACTTGATCCTGATGACAGATTATGCGACGTTGCTGATGACAGAGAGCAGATTGTTGCTCATTTTGTAAACAATGATGTCATTCATGCTGGTGGAGATGGAGCAAGTTCAGTTGGTACCAATAGTCCAGACTTTTTTCATTCAGAAAACAAGGAGTCATATGCAATAGATACACAGTCTGTGGCAACTGGTATTAGTATTAAGAGAGAGAGTGCCAAGCGACTGTCAATGCATGCATTGTCAACAAGGGAGCCTTGTTTAACAACCTATTCAGCCCAATCTTTACCTAGAGAATCTAGACGTAGAGAACCACTGGGTCAAGATGCTAAAACTTCATATGAACTTTCAAACCTTAACGTTGAACCTATAGATCAGGGAGATATTCGGGAAATAGTAATCAAAAATGAAGCTGGGCCACTAGGGCTTCATGTGATGCCATGTTATGATTTATTAGGCAATGATCAAGGACTAAGAGTTGAAGGAATAGAACCTAATGGGCGAATTGCAAGGGATGGACAAATTGATTTGCACGATAAAATTATAAAGATCAATGGTCACAATTTGCTGCACATACCATTTTCTAAAGTTCAAGAAATTTTTCGGACTTGCATGAGTGAATCATGTCTGCAGATATCCATTGTGAAACACAAAATTCATAATGATAAGTCTTATAAGGCTTTTGGTAACACTAGTGGTGCATCGGAAAAGACTGAAAGTGAAGACAATGTGAAAAGGCTTCAATGTACTAATTATAATATATTACAGACAGCTAATACGCGCAAAATTGGACGAATGATTGAGATCGAATTAACAAAAGGATCAAATGGGCTAGGATTTAGTGTCACAACACGAGATAATCCTGCAGGTGGTCACTGTCCAATATACATAAAAAACATATTACCAAAGGGTGCGGCTGTTGAAGATGGAAGATTGCGACCTGGGGACAGGCTGCTAGAAGTAAATAAGAAGGAAATGACTGGCAAAAGTCAAGCAGAAGTTGTTTCGTTACTGAGGAGCATTCCACCAGGCGGTAAAGTCAGAATGGTAGTCTCACGCCAGGAAGAAGTACCACCCAACATTCCAGATGCTCATATATCTGTGCCTTCTATAACACAAACTACGGAATTGTCTGACAGTTCTAAATATTGGAATGCCTTAAACAGATCTCCAGCAAAAAAGATTAATGACACACCTGAAAAAGTAAACATACATAATTATGAAAAATGTACATTTAAAGCTGTGAAACCATCTGAAGATGTTGTACTTTCACCAAGGAAAAATCGTATCATATTAACATTAGACATACCTGTGCATGATTCTGAAAAAGCAGGTTTAGGTGTTAGTGTTAAGGGGAAAACAACTAGCAGTGATGATAACACTAACATGGACTCTGGAATTTTCATAAAAAGTGTCCTTCATGGAGGAGCAGCATCTAGAGATGGACGTTTAAGGACAAATGATCAATTGCTCAATGTAAATGGCGTATCACTATTAGGATTATCAAATTCTGATGCAATGGAAACTTTAAGACGCGCCATGCTGAATACAAATAGCTGTCTCACAGGTGTAATTACACTTACCATAGCTAGGCGTGTTTCTTCTTATGACACAAATGAAAAAAATATAGTTGAAAATGTATCTTCACATTGTAAAGTAGAATCTGCAAACAGTGTATACATATCAGATTTTACCAAAGGAAGTGATGGGAGAGTTAAAGAAAAGAATAATTTCAATGCCCAAACTGATCTCTTGGATAATGGTAGTGTGTTATCATGCGTAACAGCTTCACCATGGAATCCTGTCATAGACAGGTTAACTGAGCAATATAATAAAAATAGTTTAAGAAATGAAAGTTATTGCATTGCAACTAATAAAACATGGGTAGAACCAATTAACAGTGTTAAAAAAATAGCTATAAGTCAGCTAGATGATCGCATGGATTCAGTATTGTTAGAAGAGTCTAATAACGATGTTGCTCAAAGTAATGAAAGCAAAAAGACCATGGATGACAAGGATAGTCAGTATTCAGGTGATCCAACTTATGATAGCCAATTGTCACTCGAAGAATTTAATTCATCTTCAAATAAGTTTTCACGGGATGCCTTGGGAAGACAAAGTATGTCTGAGAAAAGGCACGCTGCACTTGATGCGAAGAATACCGATACTTACAAGAGAAATAAAAAACTGCGCGAGGGTAGAGAGAGCAAGAATGTCGAACAAAATAATCAGGTAGATGATTCCGAGGAACATGTACAAAGAGGTCATAAATCCGACACTCTTGAAAAGGCCGGGAAGAAAACAGTTGGCGAAAGTGCATCGTCGGATAATATTGTAAAGAATTATGAGAAAACTGAAATTGATCCTACTCAATCGGAATACATGTTCACTATACCTGGATGTAACAAGTTTATTTCGCCGAGGAAACATTGGCTTGTCGACGACGTTCATGGCGCCATACCGGATAGCAATAATTTTAAAGACGATCGCGAAGGTTTTTCGAATAGTCGGGGAGACGTAAAGCAAGCTTCTCTTAATTCGGCCCTCGATGACCGTTATAAGCGTTCGCGAAAAAAAGGAGGCATACGATCCATGCTCCGATTAGGGAAAAACAGGAAATCACTCAATTTCGGTGACAGTATAGAAACACGGCACGAATCGAATAACTATTGTAGCGGGACAATAAACTACATTGCGTAATTATGAAAAGGAGACGTAAATCAATCTTGAGAAATAACGTAACTAAATGATATACATATCTTCGTACATATACATTATCAAATTCATATATACAGTACATATTTACATACATACATACATACATTCGTACATACATACATAGATACATACATATATATATATATATATATATATATATACATACACGCAAGCATATATATACATATATACACATATAAATATGTATATATATATATATATTATCTAAATGTACGAATTGTTCCAAAGTGCCTTATATAATTAAAACAGTTATTAATTCTGTATATATTACTTTTGTACTCAATTTTAATTCGTACCGATCATGTATCTATATCGAAATAAATATTTGCACGTAAATCACCTAATGATTACATTATGTCACTGGTAGTTCAAAGCAATGAGCTATGATGTTACCATTAAACTCAAAAGCAGTCTTGGCAAATGCGTACTTAATGTAAATGTAGTTTTGAAAAACAAAAGAACAAATTATGAAAAATGCTATATAAATTATATAAGATCACGAGGTAAGTGCTTTTACAGTAGAATATTCAATAGTGCTTGCAGATATATAACAAAATCATTCCATATTTATTTTTGTTTCAGCATTTCAGATTAAACCAAATCAATTATTCTACCAACAAAAACGCTTTCGTCACAAAATAAACACCGTCAGACCTAGAAAACCGCATTATACGAGGGCATTGGTAGACAAATTTTTAACGCCTTATTATGAAAATCCATACAAAGATACACCTCTTCTCCAGAGATGTAAACTAGTAACAAAACAAGACAAAAGCAAAGAGATAAATCCTTATGAAGAAATTATAGCGCGGGATGTTCGAAACTGGTTCGATAATTCCAAAATGATTGCTTTTTTGCATACGAACACTATAACAGGGTTGCAGTCATTTGAGTTAACGGCTCTATTACGACAGCAAAATATGTACCTTAAAAAATATGGAAAATCGATTGTACGTTTGGCTCTGGAGGATTCACCGTATGCAGCTGCCATGTCATTAATGAATCACAATTATTTAGTTGTATTCAGTCCAGATATAAGAGTTGTTCAATTACAACAAATTTTGAAGAAGGTTTCTACGGTCACATTATTAGGTCAGTATCTATCCCTAACCTGGTAACAAGGTATTGAAAGAATATTACAATTGTACTTTTCACAGCGGGCATAATACATGATCGGCTTTTGGACATTCAGAATTTTATAAACTATGGCAGAATGGATCTTGTATCGGCACAATCCCATTTGGTGCAGACATTACAAAGTGCGGGCGGTAATACATTGAATCAGCAGCTTTCACATCATCAAACAACATTGGTCTCTCGGTTAAATCAGATGGGTAAAAGCGATACACATGTCAACAAGAATGAATCTGATAGAACAGCGCCTATCTAACTTAAAAAATGTCTGTACTCATAAATTACTGTATGACCTAGATTTATATAAAGCTCTAAGTAAATTTATGAGAGAGAATGTTTTTCATATTATGTATAACAGTTAATATAAAAGGTGTTACTGGTGCCGTGGAGTACACTGCCTCCATATTACACTTTTCATTTTTAGTTCTGTTTGATTAAAAGTATAATTCCATGATAAGGTTCATCACTGAGAGTCGGATAATGTGCTTATACACTTTCGAAGCTATCTTATCCGATGTGATGTATACCCTGAAATCGCGCATAATAATATTTTTATCGTCACTGGTCAGTTTGTGGCGTATAATTTAAAAAAGAAATAATAACGGTAGAAAAATATGTTTAATATTGTGTATTCTCATACGGAGGCGCAATATGCATAATTCAAGCATTAAGTATTTTTTTGTGTTTATTTGTTGTCTCAACCATCATAACATCTGTGAATTCTCAGTGACAGTAATTGCAACGTGGATGGCACTTAACTCCATTCTCTCCGCACCTGCAACCTCCCGACGTGTCCCCTTTTCCCTACAAAGACAAAGCCAAGTTAATTAATAGCTATGTCTAATAGTCAGCAATGCAGTACATTTTCTTTGTGCAGCATTAAACACTTTAGCAAATAATAAAACTTATTATTAGAGATACTTACACCTGGACCCCAACGGGGTCCTCGGGTGACCCAACATATCTCTGTTTTACACATGGAACATCGTACCCAATCGCAGCCCAGTTGTTTCGTAAATACGACAGCGCATGTGGGGCACGTGAGCGCTTCGCCTCTGTCCACCATGTCTTCTAACATTTCTACTGTTCTTTTTGATTCCTGATCTGTTTCCTTTGATATCCGCTGCTCCCTTTGATACTCGGCGCATGTTTTTCCGGTATGGACAGCCTATACCAGATGGAATACAATTTCTATTATCTATCAGTTCATATAATCTATTCAGTGTGATGTACGCCGATAAGATTATGGCGTGAAAGTTTACCTGACAAGGAAGACAATTATTTGCCTGGCAGACAGGGCAAAGAAAGTTCACAACGTTGTTCTCGTAAATACACCAGCCGGGACAATCGGGTACTTTACAGTGAAACGCATTAGTACCCGCGTTTTTCTCAGCCTGAACTAAAGATTTAACTAGGTGTTGTTGATACACATCTGGCTCGACGAGCTAAACACGATACACCGATATGTATTATGGCGATTTACGAAATATACATGGTTGCTTACCAATATCAATACTTACTGCTTTGATTTCACGCTCTTGAAGTGAGGACTCACAAGTGTACTCTGTGTCTCTATAGGGGCATTTCACTTCTGCTTCGTCACAATGCAAGATTGTATCAGCGAGACATCCTCTGCGGAGACATACAAAAATATAGTTTTGCGACTTGTAAGAGTAATTATAAGATTTGCTTTGCAGAGAACCATGCCTGTGCGTTCAATACCTGCAGAACATATGCAAACAGTCTTTCAATATAACACCTTCGCGTGGACCATACGTAACAAAACACACGGGACATTCCATCGGGGTGGAATTTGGTATTACGTCAGAATTTTCCAGCTGCATCAATTCGTCATAAGCAGCTAGCTTGTTTTGCTCTTCTTCTTCATTATGCATTAACGCTTTGTTGTCTAATTGTTCCTTATTTTGTTCATCTGCCTCCGTGGTAGTATTTATGAATATTGTCTACAATACCGATAAAAGAATGACGTGCAAAGATAATTCAATTGGGGAGACGTACATACGTTACCTGCGATAATTCTTGATCTTCTTTTATTGCTTCTAATTCCATTGGCGGTTGCATGACGACCATATATTTTCCAGATTTATCCACAGAACCTTCTTTATCTGTCGCGACAACGTTTTCGTTTTGCAATTCTGAAAGAAAATAAGTCGTTAAGTCGAAAGTTGTCTGAAATATTGAGCAATCCATACTTGTAAAATAAACTGGATTATTTTGAAAATAAATTGCCGTGATCAATTTTACTACCTCCGTCTGCCCGTACTTTGTAAGTATTGTTATTTCGGTGATGGATTAGTAGAGAAGAAACGAAGTACGATGAACCGTTCGCTTGTTAGTAACTCCTTGAACTTATCGCTAAAGTAACTTGCGTAAATCTAGGTCATTTGTTCAATATTATCCTACAGACACACGGTAATTGAAGCTTCACTTGCTAAAACAATACGAAATATAAAGTCATAAGGAAGTCAATTTTGGAAGATTCAATAAATGTTAAACCTTTTTTCGACTTCTTATATTGGTTTGTTCGGAAAGTTCGTGCCGATTTTTGGAAGGTGACCTAAGTATGGGTCTACATATTAGAACGATTGAAACCGAATGACATGCATACATATTTTAAAAGCGGTACTTCAGGCATATTTGAAAAAAATTTGGTTACGATACCTTAATTTTTTGCCAGTTTTATACGTCTTTGAATATGGAAGAAAACAGTGTGTATTTTACGCATTAAATGCTATTCTTTCACCCGAAAGGCAAAAATGCCACAATACCAGCGAACAAGATATGCGCTGTTTATGATGAAGATGTTGTAGCTGAGAGAACTGTACACAAGTCGGTTGCTAGGTTTAAAGCTGCTGATTTAAAACTTAAAGATCAAAACGCCCGGGTAGGTTCCCCACCACAGATGAAGATCCGATTAAAACACTGATTGAGAATAATCCACGCTATACGACACGTAAATTAGTAGATATGGCAAATATTTCAACATTGAATTTAAAATGTCCAAAAATAACGGATCAGAAAGGCGTCGTGTTTCATCAGGACAATGTGCGGCTTCGTGTGCCTTTGAAAACTTGACAAAAGTTGTTGGACATCGGTTGGGATGTTCTCTGATTTCCACCTATTTGCATCATTACAAAATTCTCTTAATGGAGTAAATTTCAACTTTTTCGATGACATAAAAAATCTCGTGGAAAAGTTTTTCACGGAAAAACATAAGATATTCTGGAAGGGCGGAATTTTCAAATTGCCTGAGAGATGAAGAAAGGTTGTAGAACAGAATCGTACATATACAATTTATTAAATGTGTACTAAAATTTAAATCTGCGTTTAAGTGTTCTTTCAAAATCGGCACGGACTTTTCGGACCACCTGATAGACTGAGTATTATTGAGCAGCGATAGTTTCTCGAAAGAAAAATTGTATTCTTCGGCAAATAAGGTGTGACCAACAAAACATTTTTCTCTGCATGCTTCGATTACCTGGTGCGACGAGATATAGGAAAATGGGCGATCCATCAACCGCTTGTAAATCGTCAAGTGTGGCCTGATCAGAATCAGCTAAATTCTTGCCAATTATCCACCGCTGCACGTTTGTTGGTATCTCATATTCCGCATGTACCTTCGTCTTCAACTCGGCGACTGTCATTTTCGTCGGCAGCTGTATGTGTGTTATCATAGTCGACTCACTAAAGTATCTAATGTCGTTGCATGAATACTAAGCAGCTACCGTGTTCTATCTACAGTAGCACTTACCTGAAGTGGTATCGGTCCCTGATGTGCAAGTTTGTCCTCAATGTACATGTTGGTTGTGATGAGTTGATCTCTCTGACAGGCCGATCGCTGTCTCACTACCGAGCATTGAATCTTTAATCGTGCCAGTTCTTTGGCCAACCCTGCCGCTTGTTGGTGATGACCTGACGCAATTGCCGCCTCCAGTTTTCTTAGAAGACGATTAATAGCCAGAGTGTTCATATTTTTTCCTATATTGCTGCTTTCTGCAAAGTTCAATTTTTGTTAGTCCTAACGCTGTATACATAATATCACGCAATTATTTATAGTGCATGTAATGGAATTTTAGTATTAATGCGCTACAGGTGTAAGTGTCTTTTGTCATTCGGTATATTTGAGTCACCTTCGTCCGTCTCCGTAGGAAAATCTTCGTTTACGACTGTTCTATGTTTTCGTCCTTTAGTAACATCCCTTTCTCCCAAATTTCTCGATGTAGATGGTGAACAATCTGCAGTGCTGATGCATTCTTTGGTCGACGGAGGAACAACAGCATTGGCGTAAAGCGATTGTTCGATCACGTTAGCGTAAGTGTTTTCTTTGTACGGACCTTTTGTCGTTTTCATAGCTTCGATCTCAGCAAAGTCGCGCGGCCTTATAAGTTGGAAAGTTTTCTTTATGTATCCACTGCTTGACGCGCCCTTGCTTTGCATTTTAGGCGATACATCGCTATGCTTCCACCCTGAAGTGGATGGTAATTCCGTGAAAGGGGCTGCAGGTATTGGAGAGGTCAAAGATTGACTCAATATGCGTATGTTGCCGCTTGTTTGTACTGACGAAGATACTTTTTGTTTATCTCCGTCGTGTTGGTATTGTGACCAGCCGCTTTCGGCCTTCGATGAATCAGGCCTCGCCAAATGTGAAACTCTACTGGAAACAACTGACTCATCCTTAGTCGCATCAATGGACTTTGTCGTAACTTCACTATTAGTCAATGTTATCTTTTTCGATTTTGGCCGCTTAGGTAGCGAATGTTTCATTTCCTTCAGCATCTCCTTCAAATCCGTCGTTGCCGGATGTTCGATCGCCGTCAATAAAGGCAACTTGGATACGCTTGGCTTTGCTCCCGCATCAGAGTCGATCAAATGAAACATACCCTTAGCGGGGATAGATTTTTCTACTTGAGAGGTGGCCACCTTCGATTTCCCATCCTTCTCCGCTTCTACCAGGATGTCAAGTACCTTAGCCACTTTACTCGATATACCCGCTTCATCCTCGAGCACTTTGTCTTTGACAGTGTTAGGCTCTTCGACGTCAGCTCCGTTGGGCGAAGGATCGATAAGTTTGAATCCGCGGAGTTGCCGATCGATCTCGTTGAAAATGTCGGAAAATTCTTTTTGCACCACGTTCATTCGGGCGCCGTCGTGTTTTGGCACTCGAACTGACAATAGATTTGCCGTGTCCCCTTTAACCGACGTAGCGGGCTGAGAAATTGACGTCACACCCTTTGCACCTCTCCCGTCCGCTCTCACCGATTCTTTTTCCTTTCTTTCCCCAACGGCGTCTCGGCCCGATCTAATTTTTTCCACCATTACCGGCACTACTGCAGAAGTTCCAGCCTTGTTCATTCGATTTGCAACGAGCTGGCTCTGGAGGTACGATATCCGGTTCGAAGTTTCCGTGACCAGTGGATCGCCCGGCTCCTCATCACGGAACGCTGTCTTGCTTTCTATAAGCTTCGTATCCGTCTCCACGTTCTCCATTCTTCCTCTCGGCAACTTCTGCTGTTGCGGAAAGTAGCGTGAAATGTCTTTCTCCGCATAGGATGTCCCTTGCCTGTGGTGAGTCTCTTGAATGGAAAATCTAGTTTGCTGCGCCCAATCGCTGTTTTGTTCGTACCTCGATGTTCGAACCAACTTGGAATTTTGCTGCTCCTTTGTGCTCTTTGCGAAGAAGTTTGCATTGACAGTGACCTTGGTGATATTACTAATGGCGTTGAACTTTGATATAAGTGCTCTCGTGCCTCGCTTCGGGGACGGTGAATTTTCCATCGCTGATGTGACTATCTCCTGCACCAATTCCTCATTAACGTCGTTCTTTATGCTGAGTGCGTCGACGAGCTGTGAAGATTTTAGCAGCATAGACGCCCTCGCTCGAGCCTGCTCTTCTTGTACAATAGCCGCTGCCTCTTTGTCCAGCTCACTGATGTTTGTTAGAATGGATAGGCCGGATTTGCGTTTCGCATCTCGCTTTCTGTCCTCCGTTTGCCTATCGCCGCGATGAAAGAAGCTCAGTTTTGATAACGATGGGTCAACCGAATATCCAGCTGTCGATGTCGCTACACTGGACGAAGCTGATTCGTCTTTCGCTTCCGGCGTCGGGTTCGTTGGACTTCGTAGTACATCTCCCCTCTTGGAAAGACCAGAGTCACGAGAGTGCTCGAAGACGCTTCGCTTATACCAAGGTCGTGGCATTGCGCTTTTGTTCGCGATACTGAGGTCAGCAACTTCTGATATTGAAGCTCCGGTTTCGGTATCCGTTGCCACTTTCCCTCTCTTTCCTTCTCTCTTTGAGAGGAGAACACCGCCCCGGAGAACCAGCGTGTCGTTGCTGATGATGGCTTCCTGGGAGTCCTTCCGCTGTTCAAGGTCCATACCACTACCAGCGACGGCGTTTGCTTCTGACTGCTCGCCAGATTTTTGTGCTCGCTCGTTGAGCACATCGAGGACCCTTTCGGGCGGTTTCGGCGCTCTTCGTTTACGCCTGTTACTGGTATTTCTCGGTGTCTCGCGTGCATCGACCTCCCAGACTCCCGCGATTTTGCCACATGCCACGCGCGGCGGATCAGGTGCACGTCTCTTGCCCTTCACATGGACTCTTTTTCGCGTCAATTCGGCTCCATTGCCGCCGCCAACATAGCTGATTCTGTTGTCTAATCGTCTCAACGAGCCAGTCACCGTTCGTCTCGACGATGTCGGCAGATTGACGCAGGAATTGAAGCTTGTCGAAGGCTGTAGCGAGTATCTGGCAGTGATATTCCTTCGGCGCGAGTGCCCGTTCGCAGGCAACGTGAACGCGGCATTCGGAATATCGCTCTTGCTTCCGTCATTAACGATCACTTTAGTGGCTCCTGCCGCAAAGGGTCCGACCTCAGCGGCCTGCTTCAGGATATCCAAAGCGAGTCCATCGTAGCGACCGAGGGTGCCCGTCTGGAAGGCAAAGCTGCGGACGGTGGTTGTACTATAAAATGTGTCGACGCTCTCGACGCTCGAGGATATATCGGCCCGTCCCACGCCCCGTTCTTTCTCCTTCCTTCTGTCCCCCTTGGCGAAATCCTCGTCGAGAGCTCGGATGGAAATCGCCGCCGATGCTCTTCCCCGCTTCTCCGCTATCGAGTCCCGATTACCCGCCCGCTTGAACCATCTGAACAGGGAAAACTTGGCGTTTGCGCGATTGAACGTGCCCGTCCCGGACTCCTCGGTGGTCGCCTGGACTAAATCCGTCGGCGAGTGCTCTCCTGCAGTACGGTCCAATATTCTTCCTTCCTGGGCGTCGTTCGATATGCCATTGAGAAGGGTTGCGCTCGGCTCGTTCGGCTCGCATGCGGCCCGTTCTACCATTCTTACTCATATATTCAACTTGCCGTTCTCGCTGCTCCCCACCTTCTCTCAGTCACTGTTGTGCATAGCTCTTTATTTAGATTCACTCAGACAGCGCTTTAAACTTCCAGTTCACCTATCGGTCCGTAACCCCGGAGACGAGAATCCGAGGATGCCTGGAATCCGTCGCTCCTCGACCAAAAATTATCTGCGCCTGCTTCTTCTATCTCGTCGCACCTTTCACGCCCGTGTGCTCGTTCTCATACATCCCCCTTCTACGTTCGCCTACATGCTCCCTGTGTTTCTCTCTAGTTCTAATTTCACGATGCTGCTGACGTGCTATTTACGCGTTATTCACCGTACCCTAATCCGCGTCCAACCTTCCTTCGATACGTTCAACGCAGGTGCCGCACTCTCGATCGGCCACAACCTCCTTTCTGTTTGTAGAACCGTTGCTCGCAAGAAATTTGGAGACGGAATATCGACTGACGAAATTTGCGGCAAATCCGACGAAGACGCCGCCGAACCCACGCGACAAAGATACTCTCCATCACGCTATTAATAGTCGCCGCTTCTCCTGCCACGGGCTATTTTCAAGTCCACTCGCCTTTCTGTGCGCGGCCGTACGAAATCAAAACAGAGAAATCTGCACCTTGCGCGTTCACGTCAGAAGGCTTAGAAGGCGATAATAATTTCATTGTATCTTATTCTTTCGTGATCGACAGACGCTAGACTTGCTCAAATTTTGGGAAGGGACCTCTTCACCGGCTGGGCAATGTCCTCATTTTTCCTTTAATTAAAGCAAATTGTTGATGGCCGCGACTTTGATCATAACCTATTCGCTTGATCCATCCGAATAATAACTACCTGCAGATTTATTTTAATACGTATGGATTATGCGGTTGATAGTTCGTGAGGGCGATAACATATTGTATCACAACAATTAAACTAATATTTCTGCCATTGAAATATCTAGCGCGCTTTGTACGTTACCGAATAAGAAGTCATTACTTAAAAACTGCGGCACTGGCGTGTTTGATTGGATAGTTCATAGGAAGAGGGCTTAAAGCATGTGATTTACATTGGCGTTGCTGTTTGCACTGTATCATGTGCAAATTTCGCTCGCCCGCAGTATTATTTTAGGATTTGACTAATCCCGTGAGGGGGCATGGACCAGGAAAGCGATGACCAGTACGCCGATTTCAGACTAGGTGACGCTACCCGTGGCATTTCTTTGCATCGTGCTCCAACATTATGTCTTTGAATAAACTCTTTGTTTAATGTCAAATTTCAAGATAATTGTCCTACGTCTAGATACTTATAATGCAAGTGATGTAAAATAGGAAAAGAAGCGCATGTTATTCTATAAATACAATGAAGCATAAGCACTATCAATCATGTTGGCAAGAAAGTAATTTCGGTTTTGTAGTGTGAAATAAAATTTATAATTTTATACAAGAATACACTTTAATCAGAAATGTACTTCAAATTTTCCATTTTGTTCTGCAACTTAAATGTGACGGTTATCGCGCGCTAGAAGGAAAATATTTTAACACTGGCAGAAGTTAGACAAAGTACATTCGATTTAAAGTACGTGCGTAACGTGGTTACTTCCCTTTATATCCAGCGTATAATTTTCATTTGTATATTATTAAATCTTACTTCTATCGATTAGCTCTTCAATTAAAATCTCCCTCTGGGTGTGCCTTTATACGTACCAGCATAATCATAAAGTTGAACAATTATTTCAATAGACCACGACGCCATCAAGAATACCGATAAATGTACGAATGATTATTGCCATGACGTATATTTTATTGCAAAATGACGCTTATTTCCGCCCACTTCGCTCGCTTTGTTATTATATTTATTATGCGAGCGATAAAACCGCGTCGAACGATCTTTACAGAATCTCCTTCTCCCATTATCGCTTTGTTCCGGGGATTGTGGCACCGTCACAAAGAACCCGATGGTTTCCACTAAGGTCGCAATCGTGTGAAACGCATAAAGGTTTCTCTCGTTTATGGAAGTGAAATGATAAAAACGGCTGCTTCTGGGAAAATAATTATTGTCCAAGATGATTATTTTGTTCCGTTTCGATCGGTCTTTTATCTTGTTTTTCTCTATCTGCAACCATTTGGTATTGATCTTCCGCGCATGCAATGCATCTTGCCATAGTTGCTAATTGTACGAGTCTATAATTAGGCACGCTGTTATGGACGTTCTTCGCAATTCGCCCAGCATTAATACACGTTATTATGATCAGGCGAAATTTTCTTCCGCGATTTGCGTGTATGTATTCTTAACGAAGTTTCGTGTGCACGCGGAAAAATGTTGGTTAAAACAAAAATTGTCAGTTGTCGGTCTTTTTGGGGTGAAAATTAACCAGGCGAACGTTTTTAATTGCATCAACCACTGGTAAGCAAAGTGCATACGTGGTTACTAACTACAATTCTACTGATAATAAATGTATTCGTCAGAAGTTCATCGTCAGACGTATCATAAGCGACATCCTCAAACACAGCTATCCTCATACATCGATTAAATTTAGCACTTGTACGTGGTCGTATATTTAAACACATAACCCCTGTTACAAATTATACTTTTAGAGCAATATGTGCGCATTCGTAACCCATTAAAATTGTTTTAGTAACAGTAAATTAAGTGCAGTCCGTGATCGGCTTTATTCAATTCCGACGTTATCGCACCTCTCGCTTTTGTGTCGCTCAATTCTGTAATTAGAGCTCTACAGAATTAGCAGTAAAATAATTTCTGCGCGAAATAATTAATAAGTCCTCTGGTCATGATATCATGTTACCCACTATACAATAATGTCACTCCTACTACACAAGATAGAACAAGGTAATCAAACGAATTCAGAGTCACCGATTAGATACGAGAGTTCTGTTTTACTTGACGTAATTGTCACAATTGAATTGAATTTCCAGAGATATGTGGACTAATGACTGTATTTCAGAGGCTACTCGCGTACCTGTTGCTGACAATTCCAAGAATTTAAAAGTTCATGGACACCAAATTCTAGATCGAAAATTGAACATGCATCGAAGTGCGCTCTTCGTAACTTTCGGCCCCAATGTCGATGACATTTAGCGCGTGGCAAAATCAAAAACGAGATTTATGACTTTCTTCATTGTTAAAAATATAACCGGAACTTGAAAAAAGAGTATACAACTGTTTTGTCGATAGGAACATTGACTTGCTTACAGCGTACACAACAGCCACGAAGTTGGAAAGTTATTATATACTAAATAGTTTAATTTCAGAAAAATAATAAGCATAGTAAAAAACATCTTCACAAATAATATTCTGAAGGCAATTACCAACCACATACATTTTTTCATATAGTTAAGCATCAGTAGTTTTAGCCCTTTGCACTCGAGCGGTGCCGATCCGGCGCCCGGCTGATGTTAAGTGGCAACTCGAGCGGCGCCGATGCGGCGCCCGGCTGATTTCAACTGTGAATTCGTGCAGCTCCCGATTGTTTTGAAGTTTTGTTTTGTTTTGAAGTCAAGCGACGCTGCTACGGCACTAAGGTCTTTTGTGACTTGTGAAACTTTATTACTTCGATACGCTTGTTTGTTATAAATGTTTTTAAAGTACCTGTAAAATGTTTCCCCAATTTGGCCGAAATCGTCTCGAGTTGCTGGTTCGCGCAAGCGAAAAGGCCTCGAGTGCAAAGGGTTAACATCTCTTAATGCAGCTACATTAAATGAAATACAGTAGGCATTCTAACGACTGCAATCTATGGTATACGAGGAGATCATCGGGGCATTTTCATTATTTTTTGATTACGTTCGATTACGGTAGGTCATGAGGCGCGGTAGAGTATCAACCAACGGCGGCGAGTAAAATCCGTTCAAGTATTCCAAAGGAGATGGTCTCACGCGCGCCAGGTAATGTTCTTATTGCGAGTTCTATGGATACACATACAAACGTATGGCACGAATGTAACGTGCAATTGCTGCGTGTGCGAGATCTTAGCTCAGTTTTATTGTCGGAAGAAGTGGAACGTAGGAGTGTGCCAAGTACATCGTGTACTCTCTTCTTCCCTCTTGTTGACTCTCAGCATTCGCACGGTTCCTCTCAACCCCTCGGCAGGGGTTTATTTCGCGAATCCACCCACCGCCTGACTTGACTCGAACCCTGTTCTGCCCCACATATATAGAATCCGCCATATCGCGTCTTGAATCCCAATCGCGATGTTTCCTTTCGCAAGTTCTCCAAGACGTCCAGGTCGCCAACATTACCCTTAATGAAGAACGTCGACGACGTATCTATCCATTGGTATTCTATTCATATCTCTCTCTCTCGCTCCCCCCCCCCCCCTCTCTGTATGCTCTCTCTGTCCTTCACCTCATCGATTCGCTTCACGCAGTTGTTCCGGTATACCTTGCACCTTCTGTTAGCGAATCGAACGCCAGCTTTGTGCATAACTCATGCCAAGGGTGTTTCGGGTCCGATCAAAGTGCGCCATTATTCTCACCAGTATCGGGGCCCATCAGTACCGCATATCCCTGGGCTACAGCCTTTTTATCCAAAAGGAAGAATCTTTCCGTGCCATTTTCTACTAAAATATATCATACGATGCATCTGAACGTATTTAAAAAAAAGAAAAGAATATGTGTAACACCTGAATCCCGTGGATAATTTTGGTGTCCTTCCATAAACATTTAGCTATGAATTTGGGTTACATAATCGGTAATATTTGGCAGAATTTAACAGCGCGGTTTACCATCGGACGTTAAACAAAAATGATATTGATGCAATATATTTCTGTATTGGAACTTGCATGGGACTAAAAACCCGCATGCAAATAAGAAGTGTCGCGGATTTTCGCGTACGAGCAGAATTTTTATTTGACCCCACCACTCCTTTAGAATTATAACCTCATCGTTTCACATATCTTCGTCGTAGCAAATGCAAATAAACACAGGGCGGACGATCGCGGTTTCTCTATTTCCTGATAAGCAATCATGGAGCTATGGAAATGCTGATTTTATGATTTTTCGCACCTACCTCTCGTTTTTTCGAGGTGGAAGAAAAAGGGAAGAGGTGTTGTAACGTATTCTTACGTATACTCATTATTCGTCACTGATAAACTATCGAATCGTAATTTAATTATAACATTGTAAGTAGGGTTATAGTTTTTGACTAAAAGTATATTGGTCTAGAAACTAACGACTGCGACGATCCTTTTTATTGCTCCGTTGGGTTACATGAGGAGTGATGTGATAATGACATAGTGAATGCGACGCTGAGACCTGAGATAAATTAAGGACGGAGGAAGGGACGTATCACCCAGTGAGTGAGAGCGGCGAATGGACGATTACGCAGTCAAGTGTATTGTATTTATCGCGGAAACTAAATGTTTGTGAAACAATCTCACAGATAGACTGTATGTTGTCCAGATAACTTTTCAGAAGTGACGATATGTTTTCAATCTTGTTGTAAGTACGTACTTTGATAAAAAGCAGTAAGATTATTTTATTACTTGTTTTAGTATTAATTTTTGTGTCTCAGATTAGTTGAACAATATAAACCGAGCTATGAGGTGACAACTGGTACCCTGGAACGTTTTTTATGCAAAACAACATGGCAAAATTGTAAATTCTGCTCAAGCAACACAATAATGTAGAACAGAGGTTTATTTGTTCAAATGACAAAATTATTATATAATTATATTGATATAATTTAAAATAAAACGAAATTTATTGCAATCATTTCTGAAATGTGTGTTCTTAACAACAACCAACCTTGGTGATGCGTACAAGCACACAGATGCTATTAGGTTCATCCCATTCTACATCTGAAGTTTTAATAGAAAAAAAAGTTGACGCAAGGCGTCTTGTTATATCTATTTTGATTCATGCACTATAAAGGACACGCCTGCACAAATTTTTGTAAGAGGTGGTATAATTAGACAAAATGCGAATTATAACAGTGAAATCAGTATAATGTACAATACACTATTTCAAGTTAAGGATTTATGGTATAAGGGGTGTTAACTAATCGAACCGCGGCCTCATAAACACTATAGAGAAAGTACAATTTGCCACCGTGCAGTTTAACGTGATTCGCACGTCCTTTGGCGCCTTTGGGTATCTCCTTAGTTGCGCAATTGTTCCGCACGTGAGGAAGGTAGTTAGATTGTCTTCCAAAGTTAGCCAACGTACGCGAGATTAGAGCCGACTCCTCTTCACGTGTCCATACGTACCAGTCGCTACGAACGGTGAGTTCCCACAATATCTGCGTCTACATCCTGATGAATAACCACCGCGAGATTCTGCTCTCTCAAAATTGGGTTACAGCGAGGTACGCAAAATAATTAACAATGTGCTAATGTAATCGGGACGTATTGCCGTTTCGGCACGAAGATAATTGTATAATGCGTGAAACAAATCGTAAAGGCAACGTTGACCGGCGGACATACGCTTGCACTTTCCAAATTTCATTTCTTGAAATCGTCATTTCTCCTGGCGTTGCGGCGCCGAAATTACCATTGTAGTTTACCGGTAAAACATGAAACTTAGAAGCATCCGCGTACATCAATCATTGCGTAACATCGGTCCTTTGTGTGGAATGTTCGGTGGAAAACTACTCTGTAACTTTTCACCCCTTGCGTTCCGCCATACATTGCATTACAAAAATTGCTTGTATTGATGTGTTCTATCACCCCTTAAACTTTCTCCCTCGAATTCTGATTCACCCTGTATTAATCTTGAATATGGCAATCTGTCCACTCTACACGCATTATTGCCATATATGCATAATATTTATGTATGTAACTGATGACCCTGAATGTATGAGTGTGGATTAAGCAAAGCAAATTCGCTGGCGTAACATGTAGCAATTTATTACGTTGCGATGTAATAGGAAGTAGCAGACGTTAAGAACTACACGTGTTAACAAAAAGGAAATTATGGTTACACAAAGGTAATTAAACGAAGTTTTACCAAAGGATTATTGTGCAATATATAATTTCGTACGTTCAATATGCGCATTTCAACTATTACAAAATAATAGTTCATAAATCGTGTCGATTCAGTGAAGGATATGACAGGAAAGACGCTCAATGAAGCATATCGATGTTGTTTATCGAATTCATCGTTGAAAACAGCCCAATAGGCCATTATGCTTGCTGGGGGCGAGGGTTTTCGTAGTCGATACTCGACACGCCACCGATAATCAGGAGCAAAAGCGCGACGGGATGGGCGCAGGAGTATTGCAACACGTGCAGTGCTCGTACTTACGGTGGCATAACGCCGGGGGTGGGTGGGTGCGTAAATCCGCCGCCTGTATCTGCGCTTGAAACGGATCGTTTTGCATACCAAATGCTGGCGCCGTTCGTAAATGATTATTAGAAGCGGGATGGGATGACCAATATACCAGTGGACCCTTCCCTTCCCGGTACTTCTGCATGAAATAATTCTATCTCGCCGCGACGATCGAACTGAATTAATCAACCGGATGGACGTGGCGGATTTAATTAAGCCCCTACCCTGACCGCCAACCAGCACTGCCAGCTACCTACCTACCGCAACTGCCCTTGCCTGGCTCCCTTCAGATAGCCATCTCATTTTTTTTCCAACGACACTCCCGTCTACCGTCGGTCGCTGCTTCCTCCTATCGGTCTCTAACTACAGACGCATATATCATGTCTACGAGTTGCAAACCACGTCCTCTTCGCCTCCACATCTATCCTATCCTATTTATCAATCGCTTTTTGAACCTGTCCGCAGCACTACCGTGGTCGACTATACAGGTGCATTACAACCTGTAAACCATCCTCTGCGCTCAGCGTTAATTATCTCAATAGAAACTACACCGTGAGTTACGCGTGTAAAACAGTGTAAACAGTATTTTTTTTTTGGACAATCTTCATGTGTATAGAAAAACAATATCGAGAACGCGACCAACGATATCTGGTAAGCAATTGTGGAAACAAAAGGCGTTCTGACAACCGCATACTTGTTTCATTTTGTCTGTTATTTAAAGTGTGTTTAGTATTACAATAGGTTTTTATGTAACTTCCTGTAACGTATTGTAGTATTTTGACTTAAGGGCCGTGAAGATACTGCGCGGCAGACTTGTTTGGGCAAAGACGAGGTTGATTATCTAATTTGTATGCATATAAATTTCACATATATGCATGTTACGTATTTACATACATTTACATGTATATAAAGTGCATAACGAATACAGTAAAATATTACTGCGGAAAAAAGCAGCTGTGCACCTATGACGAAGGAACTTTCTGGAAAAAAAACATGGACACTATTAGACTGTGCAGTATAGTGTTTAATATGTAAGAACAAGTTTGATACATTTTATGCCTTTCTGTCTCCGTCATGGTGCAGTTTTAGAATTTAAGAAAATTCTTTTAAAACTTCTTCAGTTCTTCTTCTTCTTTTATGATTGTATTACATTAGAAAACTCATATTTTTTTCGTGATTGTTTTGTTTGCATTGACATTAAATTCCGTGTAGACAATCGACATTGGATTTCATTATAAGGAAATAGTCAATGTACCTATGTGTTATCGTACTGCTGAAACCATCGGCCCGCTTGCACGCGTTCAATGAACATCCAACATACATTTAATCCTACGGGATAGTTATACAATTATGATCAAGAGACTGAAGGCGGGTGAGGCAATGAACGTGAGAAAAGTACAACAGTTAATACGTATCCTTACAGCCTGGATTTCAGGTCTCGCCGAGCATTTGTCTACTGCGGCTAGCATCGCGACGACATGCCTTAGAGTAAGCATTTTATGATCTGTATTTCCGCAATTCTGGTATGCCGTAACTGCAGCTTCTGCTTAGGCAACCTTTTCCAGATGTTCCATCGCAATTTCAATGTACATACTTTTTTTGCGCTTAATACCTGTGGGTAGCTTGGTATAGAATTTCGTGTATATACTACAGGCCATAAGTATCTGGACACCTACTGCATTTTCACTAAAGTTGGAGTTTTGCACACACTGAATATATTTGGCGACCTAATTTTTTGAATTTAAAGTAAAAGGCATTGTTATTTACAAATACCTTGCTTCTCTATGGTTCATTTATAAACATAGTGTGAATGATTTGCAAAATACGTACATGATGCTGCTGGTAGGCATATTGGCGGCACGAATATTGCACCCTTTCGGGTTCTTATTATATAATCTTTTTACGAACATTTCTTACTCAATACTATTTTAATTCTCTATTGAATCGTGAAAAATACATCTGAAAATTGTCGAAGAGGGAGTTCCTATGTCCAAACACGTTCGACATTGTTTAGTTCTATTTCAAACCTCAGTACAATTATCATGTCAGGAAAATCTCAGGAATTAACAGTGCCAGTGCGTTCGCAACTTCTTACATTGTCAAAAAAAGGTTATTCGTTAAGGCAAATAGCCACAAAAACAGGGGCATCAAAATCTTCCGTGTGGGACGTCATACAAAAATTTCAGAAAACCGGAAATTTAGCGACCCAGCAACGGTCTGGTCGCCCGAGAATGACGACCCAAAGTGAGGATCGGTACATTTAAACAAGTTTAAAAAGAAATAGACACGTGTGTACACCAGCAATTGCAGCGGAAGTAAACACAGACCGCGACGCACCGCTCTCCCTCGCGACAGTGAAGAGACGACACCATGAAACGGGCTTCAAGGGATGTATTGCAAGAGAAAATAACAGTATTAAAGGCATAGAACAAGAAGAAAAAATTAGAGTGGGTGAAATCCCACCAGAATTGGTCAGCAGACGAATGGCAGAAAGTACTTTGGATCGACGAAAGCAAAGTAGAGCTGCTAGACAACAAACGCCATGTTTACGTTCGTCGGAAAGTTGGCGGATATTGAAATAAAAATTCCATAGTCCCAACTGTTCAACATGGCGGAGGTTCAATTATGATTTGGGGATGTATGGGGGCCAATAAGACTGGGAAATTAATAAAAATAAATGACTTATTGGCAAAAGGAACAGTACTTGGATTTGCTAACGGATCACGCGGTGCCATGCAAAATCCGATTAATAGGTCAAAATTTTGTGTTTATGCAAGATAACGACTGGGATCACACGGCAAAAGTGTGCGTTCAATACTTGCAACACATGGAATCGAGGAATGTTTGAAAAATTATGAAATGGCCACCGCAGTCGCCCGATCTAAACTTGCCCTTGTGGGGTGAATTGGAAAAAGATAAAAAATGCAGAATATTTCATCAGTGGGGCAATTGTAGACAGAAACACAAATTATATGGGACAACATTTCCGAAAATGTGTTTAAAAAGTTGATCGATCGTATAGCAAACCTGGTAAAGGCTGTAATACAAAACCGCGGCGGCTACATCGTCGAAAGGAAGTTATAATAAAAAATGGATTTCTTATTGTTTATGTATACTTTTTCCAAATAAATATGTTCTTTAATGTGTAAAATACACGCCAAGGAAATATTAAGTTGATTTCTTTAAAAAAAGTCATGATATCTGATTATATTTATACAAAACCCTAGTGTCCAGATATTTATGGCCTGTAGTATCTATATATTAACTATTTTTTAACAATGAAAGACAAATATTAGAAACCGGTGGCAAATCCATTGCATTTATTTAGTTTTTATTTATTATATTAGGTGAAATAGTTTTCAACTGGTCTACTAGTTCAATTATGTTTTCAGTGCCATTTGCCATTTCTCTTACGCATAAACTATTTGGTGGTAGACTGATTGTGAGCTGGTTAGTTTCTCGCAAGTGTTGGGTTTCGGGATTGAGAACAGGTGAATAGAAGGATATAAAGCGAGAGATTGAAACTGCGGGGCAACGAAGAATTTTTCAAAGCAGGGGTAAGTACGGATGCACGACTGAAATAAGCTGGCGAAGATGTGATAAAGAAAAAGCAAACAAGAAGGCTTAGTGGGGGACGTGTAAGGGCGAAAGAAAGGAAGAAGAGTAGGCGGGGGTAGAAATAAAAACGATGGGAAACATCTTCTTCTTCTTCGTCTACGTGGGCCGTGGAATCTCCGTTGCCGTTCCAATAACGCAGTCTCCGAGGATCGATTTTCAATCAAATTATCAGACAATGCGACGTGTAACCCGCTGTGGAAAGTGCAATATATGTACCTTCATGAGTTCCCACCTCGCGAGTTTGCTCGCTGAAACTCGGACATAAACTCATAATCCCGAATCCCAAACGATTATCCCTCCACTTCTCATTTTTCTGTTCATCTTCAGCTTGAATTCTGGACATTCTTTTCCCTCGGTTCCTTTTACAATCGTTTCATCTATTTACATTGTGATGCTGTGTTTGATTTTGCTAGGACATTTTCGCCATCTCACATACGTATATGGACGCATGTGCGCACCCTCAAATCTTCGCTGCATCCAACGCGGTTTTCCATTCCATGCGACATTTTCTTTCTATCTTCTCTTATCCTGATCTCTTTTTTCTCGTTCGATGTATAAGGAGGAGGACACGTGCGCAATGTAAGATCGGGAAGATCAATACGCATTCGATTTCGTGATCTGAGTGAAATTGAATGCTTTCCCAGTGCACGCTACAATTTCGAAGTACTTCGAGCTCAGCGCCGCATTTGCAGCGAAATCGAACAAAGGCAGTATACTTATCTATTCAAATGTAATACATTCTTTCAGAAAAAATGTAATGTTAGTTGATTATTTCATGGCGTACTAATGATCTTATAGACTTGGTGCGGTCAACATATCAAACTTCCAGCCGGGCAGTTTCAATAAATTACTCGTATGTCTCCATCGCGAATCTATTTCAATATATATTTCAAGGAAAAACAATGTGTTATTATGATAGAGTGTAAGAATTTGAATGATTCGAAACAATATGATACTACTTATAATAAAAACTATAAGATACGTGAGATATAATAACAAAATGAGTCGAAGTATTATATAATATTCAGAAACTAGTAATGCTGATCTGGTAATAATAAGAAGTTGATTAATCATACTTTTTTAACGCGCTCTTACAGCCGTTAGTAGGAGATCAGTGCGTACGCGGCCATGCATCTAAACATCATTATGTGAATACCAGAAGTGGTGGTGACGAGGTTGTGAAAATGGTGATCGGTACCCGATTAGCATTTTTTGATGCTATGCAACTCCTTGATCCATCTGACGTATTGAAGTGGAGTCACATAACAAAGATAATGAAGCGGGGTAGCCGGTCAGGTGCCTGCGAAGTGGTCGAGGACATTTTGTAAGAATTATTGAGAGAAAGAAGAATGTGTTGCTATCTTAACCTGATATTTCTTCTTTGAAAATTCCCTAACGATGCCTACGAACGAGTAGGGTGTTGGGGCTATGGGGGGTATTTTACGATAAGGTCGCAAGAGGATGAGATGATCTAAGAGAGAAAAAGAAAGAAACAAATTTTAGGCGCACAAACCAGCGGGTTGGGTAGTGGTAAAAAGTGAGTGCAACCAGTTTTATATAGCACTGAGTGGCCGACGTCGGTCATCCACGTATATTTTTTGCGGGGCGCAGAGCGGCAACTGCGTCGGCGTATTCAACCGGCGTATTCAGTCGGCCGGTTACGATTTTCCGCGAGGTCGACCGGAAAAATGGAAATTCTAGTAGGTACTCGGTCTATTATGTTGCGTCTACGCGGAAGCGTGATACGCGCCACCCGGGGTAACTGAAAAGCGCGTTAAGATCTCGCTCGGGGTCCCAGACATATTCTTTCGGCGGAACTTTATGGACTTTTTACGGTAGCCGTTCTCTTGCACAGCACGCCAAGAATGCTACTAGACGAATCGCGAAACATGATTTTTCTTACGGGGTATTTCGCGTGAGAAGACTCTACGTTCCGCTGAGTACCTACGTCTTTCTGCGCATTCACTTCTTTGCTAGCGAAAGAATAATTAAGATGTTATTAATATTGCCGATGACTGCCGCGGCTAATATCTCAATCAAATGTATTAATTGCTGAGGAACCCCCGCAAACAATGTTATTCTAAATTGGAAGTTGACATACATCGAGAAAATTAATACACTGACATGCATGGATTAAATAGAGTGTATAATTTGTTTAGCAATAATAATCCCCGATATTTGGCGCTTTCTGGTCGAACCAGCGACTGCATTCATTCAATTAGTACTTTGACATCTAAAATGTTAGTAATATTTTGATCGTGTCATGCAGTACGCAGTGTGTAATTTTTTTCCGACGCTACGTCTTCCGTGTGCTTTCAAAATCTGTTGTCTTTCGTTATACAGTCCTCATTATATACGTTTCTGCTGCTCTCCTTGAGCTCACTTTTGCCCTTTTGGAACTAAAAAAATGTGACACATTAACCTTCATTCAAATGTCGGCTCTTTACAATCATTGCTGTTTAATTTGTAGTTTTACGTTTAATTCAAAATTACGAAAACTGTGAAACTTTTCGTATCATCGATATACATTATATATTTTCCTTTTTCATGTCGTACTGCGAGTCCATATTATTACCATTCATCAAGTTTTCTAAACAAATTATTTATATTTCATTGCAGTACCATATAAGTACTGCAATGTTGCCACGACTAGTAAATCGATATCGCAACCCATTTGCTACTAATGTAAAAATAAATATGACTTAAAATATACGACCGTATTTCGTTTCAAAGTATTTACATTATTTTTGTGACAAGCACGAAAACGATTGTCGCGGGTTGTTATGAGTTTCATCTGATAAGCGTTATGGGTAATGGTTATCATGAAACCAGATCGCGCCGTGAAATACGATTGTGCATGTAACTGTATAAGCGAACGAATTCTATTTTCCTAAGGTAATGTGAGTGAATGAAAAAGATATTACGTCTTGGCAGAGGTAACTCGCGGAGCACGTTTTTTGTTACAGCAATTTCTATATCACACAGAACTCCGCATTGAAAGTCGGTCGAGCAATAAATCATAAAGATCTGATTTTTTCCTGGTGCTGGCGGAAGGCGAGTATTCGACCGGAAGAGGCGAGAAAGTATTTGCTTAGTCAGCGCCGTTAGGAATTACACGCTTTCTTCTCTGCATTCCTCTCAAAAACCTCGGAGGAATCTTATGCGAGAATTAAAATAGTTACTTCTGTGACTTAACTGCTGGTATATATTGTACGATGGAAAAAATAAAACGTCGACATTGACAAAGTCCAACTGTCCTTAGACAATCAGTGGATTAATATGTTCTGTTATATCTTCTCGATTCCATAAAATTTCAAATTACGCTGTGTTGGTGCTATAGCGAAATTCTTTTTTCAGCTGGTCACACCAGTACAAATATAGGCGAATAAAGCTTGCAAGACAAATGGGGGTACCTCACATGGTGTCAAAGAGCCAGACGTGCTGTAGTGCTACCAGCACGTCCATTGTTTCCTCCGTATCTTCTGTCCTCTTCTTTTCATTTCCCTTCTTTCACTAGTGTTTCCGCCAAAGATGACATTGCATCCGTGAAAACGGCAAGTGTACCTGAATAGAATCAACTCTATGTACATTTCCAACAACCAACTCGCGTGTCCCTTTTAAATATTTCTTCATATGGATAAGTGTTCTTATATTCTCATACATTTACTCTGTCTACAGTTTCTGATAGTGTGCAGTGTTTTATATTCTTTAACATTTGACCTATACCACAGTTAAAGCTTACATAAACATTGGAAATTAACATTGGGTTAACATTGGAAATGTGTATTTTCTTACGTCAAAGATACCACACGTACGTTGAGTTCGTAACATCAAAATATAAAATTTATGATTCCTCACATCCTGCACAAATACAGTCTCATTTTTTCAGCCTTCCATTTCTTCTCGAGCGCATCGTTTAATTCCAATTTAAAAGTTTCCTTGGGACGAGAAGTATCTTCACGCGACAAATAGAGCTTGCGCAAATTTCTGGCTGCGAGTGGGGGAAAGCGGCTGTTAGAGTTATAGCAAGCGCGTGAGAATTTTAACGTCCTGAGCTCTCATGATTCGTCTTGGTATCGATGTTTTCATGTGCAGATCGACACATGTGCGGATCGACGCCCACGTTCACGAACGACGTCGTGTGCTGCACCGTCGTTCAGCAACGAAATGAAGGACATTAAATTTAACGCTACCAATTTATCGAGGTGCATGCCGTTGCACGATGACGCACATGGACGCTCGCGCATACATATGCAGTAATATAAGTACGCATGTATGCTGGGCACGCATGGACGATCGCGGATACGTGCGCATATGTATATATGCGGGTACACCTACCGAGAGTGGGTGAAATAGACGCGAGAAACATCAGTGGACGTTTGTGCGTGCGACAAAGAAAGCAAGACAGGGAGAGAAAGAGAAACCAGTAAACAACGGCGGAAAAGAGGCACAAGGAAGAAGAGATAAGAGACGGTAGTAAGGGATGAGATGAGATGAGAGATGATACAGAAAGAGAGAGAGGGAGACTCTAATGGGGGGAAAGAGAGCTATGCACGATGCAGAAAGCACGGGCATGCAAACGTAGGTATCATTTGAGGGGACATTCGACGTGCTGCATAATATATGGACTGCGGCATGACGCCACAGTAATTGATTGTACCGACCTGCGGTTTGGCACCCGCTGGTCGGAAGTGTTCGCAATTACTACAATGGAATCGCACAAAGTTAATGGTAAAATATTCATTTCCGGAATAGTAATTCGATGGTCATGCACGGTGACGCGCAACTTCGTCTGATCGCATGCAACGCGAATCCATTTGCGCTGCGGGGTTGGAATGCCGCACGGTTTCGAACCAAGCGAATGTCCGTAGTTGCGTCGTCGAAAATTTAGTTTTGATTGCCCCCTGCTCTGGCGCGAACGCTTTTACCTCCCGATAGGTCAATTACAGTCTAACAATTGTCTCCCGTTGATCCATAGTTGCTTGCGGGATTATTATACCTTTAACCAATTTACGATTGTGATCATATGAAGCTTTTTTGTTACTCATTTCATGCGCCGTTGCCATTTTAACATTTTTATACTTTACCGGTGAAATTGTTTTAAAGAAACTTCTTCAAACATAGATGGAGGGTGAAGCAATATTTCCTTTACATCTTATGCTTTTAAAAGTATGAAACACCGCTTAAAGGTGTTACAAGTTTGTTCCTCGCTAAATTCAATTTTGAAACACGTAACGTGTCACCGTCAGTCAAGAGTCACAGGAATATTTACATTTGTAGAGAGACGAACACTTATCTGTCATCCAACACGTCCGCTCATGATACATATCAACCAGATGATTGTAATAGCCATTTAAATTTTAAGCCGTTCCTGAATTTACTGCGAACCAATTGCAGGCGTCGGACTGACGGTAATCCTCGATTTAATGCGCGGTTCAATTTTCAAGCGACAGCTGTGAAAGTTGAACGTTTCGAAACAGTGCATTCATGAAGTACACACCCTGTACTACCGGCTCTGATCCCACAAATTAAATTCCTAAAGCGTTTAGTGGTAACAAAAACAGATATGCACGCAACAGACAGTATAAAATTAAGGTATCGTATTCCCTACATTGCACGGTATCAATTCACGTCGCCCATGTATTATTTCAGACAAACTAAAGAAGCATGGTACATGTGAAATATAAGTTGACTTATACCCCGAAACTTACTGCGCAGTCCAGCGTAAGATAAAAAAAATTGCCGTACACAAAGAAATAGACCGAAGATGTGCATCAATGCTTATTTAAAAGGCAACATAAGACGGAATCTAACCCGAGCGGCTTGGCAAACGGAGATTCAAAATGTTCGCGGGACATTAATCATGATTCGAATTCGCATCCTCGGATGCCGAGTGCTGCAGGTGCAAGCTGATCCTGCACGTGGGCATAACGTCCGAAACTTGGGTTGGCAACTATTCGTTCAACTGAGAGTCGCGACAGAAGCGTTTAAACTTACGTCGGAATCCTTCATGTTACCGCGCGATCCAACTCTGGCGTACATAAGTCAGGCAACTTTATATAATGTCGTACACGTCGTCATCGTCGTTGTTCATACCATCGCCATTGTGAAGGAAAAGTCGTCACAAGTAAGTAGGAACGACGCTTGTGCTACCTAACTATGCAATTTTCAAGCTAGCCTAACGAGTTAGTAAGTCATCCCTACTACGCACCGCCATCGCTTTTTCTGTCTACTGTACTTTTAAAGAAGCTTGATATCAGTACCACATTGGGTGTTACGTATTTTGAAAGAACACTAAACATTTCCGTACGAAAAGTATTCAACGGACTATAACCAGTTTAAAAGTATTCAAAATTACGTCTTGGTAAAATAACCGTGAAGAGGTTTAAATCGTTAATAGCTGTACTTTTAATGCCAGTAACGTTATTTACCGATGCGTATATAATCACTCTTATCACGTTTTAATACAAAAGCGTTTACAGAAATATACTTTCGTTCTCATAATCATCACGGTCAGGTTAATGCATAATCGTCTTTTGACGAGTTAATCGTAATTAGAACATATGGTTAAATACTACAATTTGTTAGAGCTAGGAAATTTAATTTACGTCGATTAAAAGCGTACACATCATATGGCGTGAATGGTGTCGATACAAGCTTGGAAGCTAATGCCATGAATACGCAACGTCGTTTCTCACTGACAAGGATGTTTGAATCATACCTGCATCAGGGATTCAGAGCATCAAAGTTAGTTAACTATACGATCACAATATACAGCTGATTTGTGCAGGACTGAGATGGGCCGAGTATTTGTTTCTCATTTAACTAATCTACCAACGAACATAGAACAATTTCTTCCGTTCTTCTTCTTAATGTTTAAGTCATTGATATTAGATTAAATAAAGATTTTATGCCATGAATTATTCAATAGTTATAAATTTCGTTCAACGCACATACGTGATACAGCGATTACAAATTATTAGTGCACACATGTGTCTAATATTTTCAATCTAATTTCGACATTACTGCAGAAAATAGACTAAACTCTTTTCTTTCATCCCATCCTTTTGAAGTCTTACCGTAACCAGTTAGGGTATAGAAATCGCAGGACTTTTACGATCTTAATTAAGACAGGATTTATTGTTTTTATGAGCGAGAAGAGTACCATGATATTTCGTCGCAAATTCCATTTCAAATTCAACCCTCCAATATCTTCATTGTAGTACATCGCTCCATCTCAGTCTGCTGTCTAAATGGCCGGACGCTCGTCGATCGTGATTTCGGCGAATCGAAAAATTGTTTCGGCACAGTTGCCGAAGCAGGTCGGTGTAAATAAAAAAGGAGAAAAGAGTAAATAATAAAAGGGAACGGTCGAATTGGCTGTCGGGCGTGGCGCGGAAGCTTGCTCTACGTTCCAGACGACCGGGTGAAATACAAAAAACCGGCGTCCAATATTGTTTCCCGTCGCGGAATTTTAACGCACAGCGAAACCCGCGTTACCGTTGACAGGATTTTGCCGCCGGCTTGCGCTCTTTGTAACGCAATGTAACGGAGAGTATACTCATTTCCCTACCACCATCGAGTTCTCTCTCTTTTTCTCATTCACCCATACACGCAAGCGCGAGCGCGTATCTACACATACACATACGCAAGTCACACCCCCGCTCCCCTGTGCTTAACCCATCCTCGGTAGCAAATCCGTACGTTCTACCCCACGTCCATCTCTACCCATCCTTTTCGAGCGACATCATCGTCCCAAAACCATCTACTCTTTGTGCATCGCCATTTGGCGATGTGCACCGGGCACGATCGAGCACCCCAACCTTCCGCGGCTTCCAGCCTACGCTCTCGCGCACGCAATCTCATTCCACCACACTCTGGTCATAGCCCACGTTCACATAAACGACGACAGATATCCTCGATAAATCTGTGTTTGGGTTGAAGGACCGGTGCCGGCACTTTATTTAACGTTTGCGTACAGCCAGCTATTCATTGCATCATACCATTTCCTTCCCTTTTGCCTTCTTACACCTCGTAACCGCCTCATCTGACAGTTGAAAGCTGGTCTCAATCAACAAGAATCCTCTTGAATTATTCATGCGCCGCACACGGTACGAATTACACGATGTTGCGACGGATTAGTCACATCGTATCGTAGGCTCACGGTTTCGAAGCATAGATTAATATTGCCAAACAACGTAACTATCTAATTATAAGTGCTTTGTACTGAAAAGATAAACGATAATAATGGAGATATAGTTTAGTTACATTATGGTAGACGCTTGGCGATCAAATCTGCGAGATCTACGGTTTGTGATAGATAAATGTAATATGTCGACGAATAAGACAGCTGCAACGGATATTTCCGCTGGCATTTTTTTCCACCGTTTTTTGTCAGTCGACGTTTTCTTCTTCTGGCTTCTCTTACTACTTCTTTTATTGCTCCAGGCCGCCTTCTCCGGGTCTCCGTGTCTAACCGTTTTACAGCGCATATCTTAGATGCATGAAAGAATACGGGCGATCTCATATGAAGTATAAGTTACACCAAATTTCCAACCAGATGCGGCACTCAAGCCCGATGTTCGGTAAAATGCTTCTTCGAAATGCATATTTGCGCCTTTGGCATTACAAGAATGTATTCCTATAAATTCAATATATATTTGCAACGTAACAGCCCAAGTAAAGGACCCCGGACCCATTTGAAACGCTAAATGAAAACAGAGGGATTCGATAACGCGGCAATACCATACGTGTATGCAGATGCATCTTATAGCTAAACACGTTTTCTGAACCCCCTAGCAATGTAAGTTTCTTGATTATAAAGCTTCTTTAAAATGTAGTTTGCAATGTTACAACGTGCCTGTATTATGATGGTGGGTTCATCGATCTCTACGCAGAGCTCTACTTATTTCGAGCGTTCGAGAAACGAATTGGCGCCGAAACGACGTTAAATAATCGATAAAGTTAGCGCGTCAAGTGGTTGATATAATTCATGGCGAAGAGTCGGCAATGGAAGTCGATTTTGAGTGGCACACGTAAGAGGTGTCTACATACAATTTGGTCACGTACCATTCGCTCATGTGAGATCGTACTTGTGTCTTGCAGTCCGAGTAGAAACGAGGCGGAGGCAGAATAAAAGGAGAAACGTGTTGGAGCCAATGTGGAAGGAGCAGCCACCATAAAAATGGCGTTACCTTCATATAAGCTTGGAGCAGGACGAGCGGCTTACATGGATCGATGAATAAAAATTATCCGTGGTTGCAGCACACATGGTACGACGACGATAGGGTACGACACGCGTGTGGAATATTGCAGTCCATAAGGTGAACCTCACGCGGGCGTCGAATCTATAAAATGAACGTGCGTTTACATTCTTGATACAATAAAGGCATAATGTATCTATAAGTGTATGCTGGCCTCTTGCGATTTCTTCCATTCTCCGCTTTTCCGTCGCCTTCATAAATTCCATTCCATTTTATTAGTAATAAGGGACAGAAATAAAGACGCAGGCAAAATTTATGATTTATGCTGAAATTTAGTATTTTATTGTCAACAAAACTTATGTGTCATATCTATCTTCAATGTTGTTGAGGTATTTAGTTTATTCCTAATTCCATGCATAATAGGCTCTGCAGGTTGGACTGCCATCTGGAATAATATGTTCTTGGAAATTGATGTTTCAAATTGTATATTTGAATGGTAGAGTCCGGTTGTTCCTTGTTGAAGTTGCGCTCTCTTCACTATTGTTCAAACCGTTTCGCGGCGGGGTTACGTCTAACAAGTACCTTTTATTCCAGCAGTTTGCATCCAGGAGCGAAATTTTTGGACGATAAGACTAATGATATTAGGTCTACCGGAAAGTTCTGTCCGTTTTTAGAATGAAACAAAAGAATACATTTTTTCATACTTTGAATAAACTTTATTGAATAATATAATTGCCATCATTATTTATGACTTCTTGCCAGCGTGATGGCAATTTGTATATCCCATTTTTAAAAAATGTCTTATCTCTTGAGGCCAAAAATTGAACCAGTGCTTGTCTGATATCTTCTTCGTTCTTGAATTGTTTGCCCTGCAAGAAATGTTGTAAGGACAGAAACAAGTGATAATCGGAAGGTGCTAGGTCCGGGGAGTATGGTGCATGCGACAGAATTTTCCAGCCTAGTTCTGCGACTTTCTCACGAGTCCCCAAAGCAGCATGTGGCCTGACATTGTCATGAAGCAGTATGATGTCCTTCCTATTGAACATGGCCGGCCTCTTTTCTTGGAGTGCTGTTTTTCATTTATCCAATTGCTGACAGTACCTCTTCGAATTTAGCCTTTCGTTTGGTTTCAACAGCTCAAAATGTATTGGTCCTCGAATGTCCCACCATATACACAACATTCTCTTCTTCAGGCTCAACTTCGGTTTAGAGGTGGAGGGGGCAGGTTTTCCGGGTTCACAATATACCCTTTTCCTTATGATGTTTTCATAGGTAATCCACTTTTCATCCCCAGTTATGATCCGGTCCAAGAAGGGTTCGATTTTGTTGCGTGCAAGCAGAAATGTGATTGCAGGGCAAAATGCTCGAGAGCAAAGACGACACCGGACAAGCACTGGTTCAATATTTGGCCTCTAGAGACAAGGAATTTTCAAAAAGCGGGATATACAAATTGCCATCATGGTGGCAAGAAATCATACATAATGATGGCAATTATATTTTTCGATAAAGTTAATTCAAGGTATCAGAAATTTACTCTTTTGGTCTATTGCAAAGACGGACAGAACTTTCCGGTAGAACTAATAATAATGTGAATTGTAGGTTACACCAACAAAAAAGTGCAATTTCACGAGGTAGGCTTGTTTGTCGTTATGCCGTGTACACAGATTGCGGAGTTAATGGTATCCTTTATCTGAAAATAACAGCGTTGCAAAATTTTAACAAAGATTCATAAATCAGGGTAAATCATAAGGAATTACAGGTAAAGGCGAGGACAATATGCACGCGATAGATTCTGTTGGCTTCTTAGATGAATTCAAGTTAGCTACTGCTTTGCTTAATATATGTCTATTATAACTGTGATTTCAACAATTGTATACGCAACCAGAGCAACGTATAAAAACGTTTGTAATTAGAACTTATAAGTTTTAAAGCAGCATGGTCTGTGCGACATGAACGGTTCCTATACTGTACGCAGAATGAATAAGATTTCTTGAGTAAATAAACATAACGATCCGTAAGGACAGACGCATAGTGAACGTCACAATTGCTTCATTTTTAACGCACTATAATGGCCATTTCTTCAAGCAATAATGAAACAAACTTTTTGCTGAAGAGTGGTGGGGGCAATAGGACCTAAAACGCAAAGAACAGTGTACTTAAATGTACCTACTTTTAATTCTTGAAGTAGTCAGGTTAACTTCTCCTTTCTATTGTGCTATTTTAAAATCCCCATAAGACACTCCTTTTCATGATCTGTTACAATATTCTTCAGGTTGTATCCTTTACAGTTTGTTATTGTTCGTATGACAATGTTCCCTTTTCTGCCACTTCACTTATCCATTCCTTTACCAATGATTTTCCTCCATAGTTTATGTGTCCATCTCCCTGCCCCTCTTTTCCTCTCCTATCTGAGTTGTTATGCGAAGGGTTTTGCAACGATTACGCCAGTTCTACGTTTTGCCGTTTTCTTTACAACGTCTTCGTACATAATGCCCGCAGTGAAGTGTTCATCGGGAAACTTTGAGCACGAAATGGTAGGTAAAGTGTTTGATTACGTTACTGCGGTAGTGCAGTCGATTGTTACCGACGTTACAATGGCCAATTACCATTAGACAAATTGAATAGCTGTTAGAACAATGAGTGCCATTGTAAATTGCGGTTTACTTCTGAGGATACTAGGCAAATGCACACCGCATCTAACTAATTCAAGAAATCTTAAGAATAATATTGCAGACGCGAAAAACCGGGTAATTTTTTGACATATATTTCGAGAGACAATTATTGGTATATTATGACTTCTTGTATGCGTTAAACCCAACGAAATATAATATAATTTCTTCAATATGACGGCATTATTATTAACAGTAAACAAAATCAAAAGTGAAAGGCCTCCTACATAGAATCGCGTTTAAACGTTGTGTCTCTTTCCGTTTTAGTCGCGCAGGCGTGGGTGCAATAATAAAAGAGAGCCTTAAGACGTGGATAAAATGTAGAAAAGTGGCGAGCGTCAATATTTCTGCCCGACTATGCGCTAACATGCGTCGTCTTCGTTGTTTCTCGCAGAAGGTCATAGAAACTTTTTTTTACGTATGACTCCTGGATCCTGAGAGGATAAAGGGAAGACTGACGAAACTTCCTTATTTCTTCTTCACGAAGCTACTGTAAGTAGTCCTAACACGTATCAAAAAGATATCGGCAAGTTGTCTCTCCACATTTGTGTTAGAACAAGGCATTTACGCTACTATATACGAGTTCATATGCAATGTGATAGTAAAGTGTAGGGGAGAGTGGCCTAAAGCGGGTAAGCTAACGTTGAAAGCTCAAAATTCTTAGTTTTGGTTAGACTTTAATAACAAGTTTGATTTCATTTAATAGGAGAGTTATCGTACTTAACAATCAAAAAACAAGATGGTGTTTGAAAGAAACAAGTATTCATAAGTAAAAATAAAAGACTCTTGAAAAACCCGCTTTGCCCTAATAGGGGACCTAAAGCGGGTAAGCACTACAAACGAGATATATATTATCGCATATTAATATTTTTTTGAACTAATGTTGAGATCTTAAAAATATATCTAACTATTATACGAAAATAATACTTTTTAAGTTATAGTTATTTAAATAATAATCCCAGACTGTTGAGAAGGAGGGAGGAGGATGAGGAGGATTGGAGACTGTAGAGGTTGCCAGGTTCAATCCTTTCAGAGTAAAATATTTCCTTTAATAAATAACTATATTTAATAATAAGTAACAATATTATAGGGGAGAGTTCAGAAATGATAGGGATGCAGAAGAGCGGAGAAAGGTACTGTAGAAGATATGCAAAAATATGATTTGAGAACTAACGACGCTCTGTTACACACTGAGGTAAGGTTTCGATACGATGATGATACTAACTGAGGAAGTGAGTGTGTGGAGGGTTTTTATAAGGAGTTTTAGGCGTTAGGAGCGGAGGTAGGAGCGTGTAGAAACCAAGAAAGAGAGGTGATGGTTTGAAGAGTGACAGGACTTGAAAAGTAGACAGAGAACTCGGGAGTGTTCGGGTAAACACGGCATACGCGCAAATTGACAATCGCTTTCTATTCGGCAATATACGAGACCCTAGCTGCTTTAGGCGGGCTACCCGCTTTGGGCTATTCTCCCCTACCCGCTTTGCCCAAAGGCACATGTCTAACTTGAGAAATTATAAACTCACAAAAAAACAAAAACGTTTGTTTATTGCTACGTGATACAATTCGTTACATCTGGCCTATGTTCTATGCCGTGCACGACTTTCAGGTATGCTACGAAACAATCCCGGAATTGCTGATCGCTCTTACAATTAGTATAATGTTTCCTCTGTTTATATTCACGTCGGTACCACCAGCAGATCTATAGCATATGACTATTGAGAGTTGTTGACGAATAGATGCGATGTACAACCGAATGTTGGGAAAATGCATTCGGTAATCTTATCGTCAGATTTCAAGGGGGGCGGGGGGATGGACAGCCAATGCGCAAACGGAAGTTACGGACGATATCTACACTCGACGAACGACCTATCAGACTCGTTCCCATGTCGAGCTTTTATCTTGGACAGAGAGACAGTGAACGCGTTGCGATAAATACCCACCCGTTATAATGGACGATGTATGCATTCGCCGGCATCCGATCATCGAGTCACTTCTGCTCGCTTCACAGAATCTACACGTTTGCGTTGCGTGTCTCGTTCTGCTAATGGTAATGCGGAAGTTGTCAGATGAGGAAAAGAACAATGAATATTTGGCACTTTACATTTCCGAAAATAATTAACGCAATTTGCGTTACTGCTTGAAAGCACTTGTTCAGAAGCAGAGTGTATCGAAATTAATGACCTCCACTTCCGCACGACGCCTGCATGGTCAGATAAATCGAAAGAAGAATTCATCAGGTATAATCTCTTGCGCAAATACATTAATATTAGCGTAAAGAACCTATTAGGTATGTAAAAAAAACAGTAATACGCTCGTGCTTTTCACTGCGCGGACCTCTATTGATGTGAGTTTTTTTTTGACATTGCATTACATTCCCGACCACGTTCGTCACTCTTAGAATGTAATGCTGTCACGGCCCACACCCCAAACCCCATAAAATTTCTGTATTGTACATATAATTATAAGCTTTAGCAATTAAGCAACATATTATATTAAGTAATACAATTGTTACGGCCTGGGATACGTGGTGGGTTTTTCTTTCAGTCTTCGGGTGGGAAAGCTCCTTGTATTTGCAATAGATTTTTCTTTCAAAAATAGACTTTATTAATTATCTAGTAAATGGTTTGGTCCGAGCAAGAATGTCTATGACTGAGTTAAGTATACAGAATGTTTGACGGTCGAATACGGAATGTCCTCTGGCAGTTACAAATCGGACCTTAAATATCCTTACGACTAAGTATATAAATGTATCTGTGTGTGGGGGTGTGGATATGGAGAGGGGGCAGCGCCCTCAAGGGCCCAGACGCAGGCCTGCGGTATACAGTTATAAAAAGGGTCTTGTGTTGGGGCTGCGTGTATGTGTCTGTACGGTAATAACTGTAATCAATATAAATATATATGTTGTAATTAATATAAATATGCATGTTGGTTATGTTGTAAATAGTGTCGTATTACTTAATATATGTCGCTTAATTGCTAGAGCTTATAATTATATGTACAATAATGAAATTATGTGGGGTGTGGGCCGTAACAACAATACTATTTATAACATAACATTTATAGTTAACATTAATTAAGCAACATATATAATTATTTACATTAATTACAACTTATAACATTATGCCATTACCGTACACACACTATAGCAACAGCCCCAACATAAGACCCTTTTTTACGACCTTATACCGCAGGCCTGCGTCTGGGCCCTTGAGGGCGCCACACATTCCCCGTACCCACACACACACGCGCGCGCGCGCGCACACACACACACACACACACATTCATCTGTATACCTAGTTGTAAGGATATTTAAGAACCGTTTGTAACCACCAGCGGGAATTCAATATTCCACCATTCAGTATTCCATATTCGGCCGACAACACTCAGCATATTTCATTCAGTCATCGACATTCTTGCTCCGACCACACCGTTTACAAAATAATTAATAAAGTATTTTAAAGAAAAACTATTGCAATACAAGGAGCTTTCTACCCCAAGACTGAAGAAAACTCACCACGTATCCTAGGCCGTAACAAATGCGTTAGGTAGATGGCATGTTACGGTTGCAACTTTTTGCAGTTGAGTAGCTCTGCTGCACACTTTGGCGCCTTAACTCATGATTTTCATCGTACAACGTTCTCCCACGAGTTCCTTTCGAAATCGTGTGGTAAGTGATCCCTTGATCCACCCGTCGCGCCACACACCCATAATTCTTCAGGCACAACTTGGCCGGCTTCCATCCGCGGAAACACCGTCTGCCCCCTGCAGTCTGACGATACCGTAGAACACGTTGCGTGGTTCCTAGGTTTTGGTAAGAGTTGGCAGTCGAGGGGGTGTGGAGAAAACTCGTAAACTTCGTAAGGAGTGGACGAGTGATTGTGTATGCCAAGTATTGGGAACGGAGTTTATGTCAGGACTGGACGAATGCCGTATGATTCTTGCCACCCGACTCTTCCCTCGTGACGTACAACGAGATCAGCCTCTCAAACCATTGTACTCTGGACAATCTGTTCTGACGTTGCCTGTGAGAATTGTAGTACTTAACGCTTTCCATTAACCGAGAGATAAATTAATTCCACTGGGAGGGAGGTTCTCGTTTGTCGCGTTCGCCAATCGTTACTGCATTCCTTCCGTTAATGAATGCTATTATAATAATTTTTCGTTTTAAGGCGTTTTTTTCAAATTGACCGGTGTGTTTCTGGATTTCACATTTACCTTTAATAAAATGGAAACAGTTTGTTGCAACACTTCCATTTTCATTTAAAAGCGCTACATAACTATTACGCTAAACAGGGTAAGTACTACAAATATAGTACGCGTATCATTTATGTTGCCTTTTGACAATAGAAAATTAATGTAACCATTTTTGACATTATTCATGTTTTAATTTGTTCGATTAAACAGGAACTGGCACTTATAAGATCCTACTTTTGCAGATATTTCTAACATTTTAATTACAAGTAAATTTACTCGGAACCTGATGAACTAGTTATCCACAGTGCAAATAAGTAAGATCGTACAGGAATTACACGAAGACGCGTTCTTATTATTTATATCATCATAAACTCTTTTCAATAATCATATATCATAGTAACATATCGTTAAATCGACAAATTGACAAATACCAATCATATCAGACACTGTCAGCAGCAACCGTGAAGTGACGGCGTCATTTCAATGACAAACGCGTTTTCAATACAATGTGTTATTGAACATCGATTCGATGACTACCAATTATTTGCAAACGGATGTTGGTTTAGAGAATCGAAGATTTTAATTGACTCGTTAGTGTTTTGTTCCAAAGAATGACGTGCACATAATATGCGTTAAAATCGATAAACCGACATATTGGGGTACGTCGCACACAATAGCAGGATGCCTAGCTACGTTTTTGATGAGAATAAGTAGACCGACTATTTAATAGGTGAGCTTTTTCAAACTCTGCTGTACATCCGTAGTGCACGTCAATCGTCGATGTGCATTATGGACTGTACAGATTAAACGGCGTATACGCAAAAAAAATAAGCAAATGAGAACAACGTCATGCTTGTAATTTAAAAGAGCTGTAATAGTGTAATGCGACCAAAAAAATATATTGCAATATGATTTTACATTGAATGTGTGCAAAACACGTACTATTCGAAGTTTTAATACACAGTATTGAAATTGGAATTTAATGAGCGAATGTAGTCATTTTTCTGTAAATCCTCCGACTCTGTAACAAGATCTACATACTTTAAGACGTCGGAGGCATTGGTCGAATAGCGTCATCGGAATCGGGAAATTTGGAGCAATATTCAGAGAAGTGGGTAAATACGTTCACACTTGTCGGACATTCTCAGGATATGAGGAAACCGGCACGAAGGTATCACGCGTCGACGATAGAGGATCGATAACGGGAACATCATTATCGCTCTTTCGCGAGGTTAATGACGACTGCATCGTCCGGTAGGATGCCGACGGATCAGTTCCGCGTATTCTGACCGCCGCATGATTAACGTAATGACGATACCGCGCATATGCTCGCCTACACGCCATGTACATTTCCACCTGATCGTACCGGATATGGATAACTCGCTCAAATAAGGGGAAGAAGCGAATACGGCGTGCCGCGCTGGTCGCAGTTCTCATTTAAATCCACACCAGCCAAAATTGTATGGATTTTACGACTGTGCGCTAGTCCCCAATACGTGCGATCATGAGTTTCTACTAAATACAGTTTATGGTACCATCTTTACGAGGTTTCCACCCGGACTGACTCTGAGCTGCATAAACGTTTCGACAGATGTATTAAGGCATCGTCGTACGCCATGACCAGATAGTTCGAGAAAAGAATATTGTCCCGGCACTTAAGTCAAATATGGAGACAAGCGTGAATTTCAGATAGCTCTGCCTTGTAAGTGGCACGAAACGGTGATTTTAACCAACGTGAACATATCTTCACTGAAGAGCATTACCTTTCATCAAATTGACATTATATACGCTCTGTCGTGTGCCAACATTTACAAGCATTACCCACTCCTTATGAGATTAGATTTCCTATTAAATTAGATTAGAGCAGTTTACTCATAGCATCTATAGGTATCATCTATAAAATATTTAGTACGCTTAATTTTACTTTAAAAAAACGTTGAATAACGCAATTTGCATTAAGACTATATAAAATTTTCGTCTATAACTGTTATTACTCTTCTTCACAAAATTTTAACTCCGCGTCTTGTATATGGGATTCCAATTTAAATTCTTTTAAGGCACGTGCTTCGGGTTGAGGATGGTCCTAGAGTAATGAATCTTTTGTGAATTCTACGTCGGACAGGAACAATGTTGAATTGTAGAATAGCACGGATAACTTCGTACATACAGATGCCCGCATCAGGCTAATGTAAGACGTGACGATTGTGCGGATAATCCAAGAGCAGAATTTACGTATCACTCACTCTGAAGCGGCAGGGTCGGGAAGTGGTAGAAACATTGTATGGTCAGCCAGAAACAGGACTAGGTTAAATGTAGACTGGCTAATAAGAAGTATGTACTCGCTATTTAATTGAACACAAATCTGCATAAAGTCCTCGCCTACGCAAAAGCTCGTAATAGCAGATGTTAAAAGTATAATCGGTAACTAATTTAACATTTACGTGATAATCAAAGGGTAATAAAAACGTACACATAATCTGTTTTTCCAGCCGGAAAAAATATATGACAACATAGTCACAGCAACGGTTTATCTTAGAATAACGGGACATTTCATTTTGATTTATGCAATATAAAGGGTAGTTCTAAAATTATTTAGTTCCTATTGCATTAATATAATGCCAACATTGATTTATTTTTTATGCCGTTAGTTACGATGTGTACCACAATGTGCCAGTTAAGAATATTTTGAGAAGTATTGGTAAAAAATGCCTTAACTAGTTAACTATATAATAGGATTGCATCAAATGAAACTCTTCAACGATCACGGGATTGTGTAACACTATATGAACAAGGATCTAGTTGATTTTCAATTATTTGCTTGTGCAACAAATAGTTATTCGTACTTACTGATGTAATATCTCTTCCCAGATGAAAATTTGTTGTAAAATGTTGTCGTTTGGCCCGTAGATAATGAGACTTGGTGATAATCGACGAACTCTTAAGGAAAACCACAGTTCAAATTTAATTAAAAAAAACTACGGAATAAAGTAAAACATTTTATTTACTTCAACTTATTTCTAAATTTTATAAAAGGAAAGACTATGTAATTGACGTACGTATCACTTGTCTGAATAGTCAACGATATACATATGTTTACCTCATGTACTAAAGTGTCCGACGAAATATGAGAATGTGCTTGATCTGAGAATGTGATTTTTCGTTTTCGAGCTAAAAATATCATCTGGTGTTTTAAAGGGGTGCTTCCTAATTATTTCGAGAGCTTAGATTTTGCTCTTAATCAGCAGAGGCTTCTGCCGGTTTTCGTGTTTATAAAGTTATATATTGTACATATATTTTATTTGGGTTACAAGATATTTCTTTGCACCCACTTGGAAATATAGACTATTGGAATGTGAATGAAAGAACCGAAGAAAGGCAAAACTAAAACGAATAAAAATAAGGAAGTTCAATTAAATAAATTTAAATAAATGTCTTGATAACCGTACAGCTTGTTGTAAATATCCATTGATCGGTATCTTGTTAATTCGATCATGTGGAACAAACATATGTATACAGGATGAGGCACTAACTTTTGCCACCCATAATAACTCGGAAAATATGATAGTAGCAGACAATTTTTCGAAACAAAAGATGCATAGGACAACAGGGGCTGTAATATGACGTTCATTCATTTTTCAATCATTTTTTCCTAAGTGAAGCCACTATAGAGATGTGAAGGTCACCTTTGGTTTTTTTGAAATAGAATGGTATAGTTTAGTACCTGTTGCCATCGCTTTGAACACCTTCTGTAAATGTAAATTTATTTCGTCTTTTTCCGCCAAAAATGACCTTTGCTGACCTTCAAAGTTCTTAATGTCGCACCTCGTTAGATTCGTCTCAACAGCCGCTATCAGAGACTAGGTACTACAATATAGCATTCTATTAGGTTGGATAATTAGTTCGTAGCGTTTTTTATATTTGCTTTGTTTTACACCGATTTTTTTGTTATTTGACAAAGTGTATAATATTCATTCGATAGAGCTATGGTATGTGCCAATGATCCGTGAGTGAGTGATTATGAAAGTGTGAATGTGTGTGTGTTTGTGAGTGGCGTAGCGAAACTGTAAGACAAAGGCGATGAATCGCAGAAATGCATTAACGACGCATCAGAGAAGGGCCGTCAGGTGAAATTGGGTGGTAAAGGGAGGTATTGGGTTGGGGAATAAGTTCGTAGCGTTTTTATCAAAAACTTTAATTTAAACAAAAATAAATTCTCTTCTCTGATGCGTCGTTAATGCATTTCTGCGATTCATCGCCTTTGTCTTACAGTTTCGCTGCGCCACTCACACATTCACACTTTCGTAATCACTCACTCACTGATCATTCGCACATACCATAGCTCTATCGAATGAATATTATACACTTTGTCAAATAGCAAAAAAATCGGTGTAAAACAAAGCAAATATAAAAAACGCTACGAACTTAGTATCCAACCTAATATTTAAAACACAAAGGTGACATTTACATTTCTATAGTGGCCCCACCTAAGAAAAAAGATGAACATCATATTACAGCTCCTGTTGTGCTATGCATATTTTGTTTCGTAAACCTTTTTGCTACTATCATATTTGCCGAGTTATTGTAAGTGGTAAAAGTTGGTACCTCACCCTGTATATCACTCGACTGTGCTTATCTGAATAAACTTTCTTTGATTAAAGATTAAATTTTCTTTAGTATATAATTTCTATCTTTGTTTAACCGTGACAATGTATACGAAGTATTTTCATGTATATGCAGTACGACTTTTTGACCTTCTAGATTTAGATAAATTTTTCAAAATAATATTAATTTACATATTATTATCATTACGATATACATTGTTGATCGACATACTAATATAAAAAAAGTGGATTTTTTCAGTAATTAAAAAACATTGCTGCTCAATGAGATATTTATTTACGTTTGTTGATGTGGTATGTATCGCGATAGATGTTTATGTAATATTTTTTTCCATTTAGAATTCCTTGCCTCCTATAGTTCGAGTCAAGCTTCACTGCAGGCCTCCTCTTTGTGCATGTTAACCCATAGTCGCCTTCTTTCCTTGCTGCCTTTTTGGCAAACAGTAACTCATCTCATCAAACCTTTATCCCACTTTGCTTATTTTACAGAAAATTCTTTAACGCTCTTTCAAGCCACGTATAGATAACGATGCACTGTATACAGGAAATGCCGGAGATGCGTTGATACGATCAAGAGGGCTACCCAAACGCATACCATAGTCTTGAAACACTATCTTGTGTACGTGTAATATTGTTACGTCCGGCTGTGACTCACCTACCAGAACAGGATAATTAAAAAAATTCTTTGCGTTAACAGATTCAATATTTGTCGGAAGGTTATTAGGAACGTTGCGTAAACCGTATAATTGTTTAATTCTTTAAGCAAAACTGTAACTTATTTGTACATTTGCTTACAAATATTTTGAAGGAAAAATATCTACTCCATTGTGTGCTTGGAATACGAAAATTCATAGGTATCTTCGCAATATGGCTACCCAAAATTTAATTTGTTTAGCTATCTATTTAATACATGGCATATGGAATGCTGAGAACAATGAGCAAGAAAGGTTTACCGAGTGTTTTTTAGAGCGTCGATAATTCTATGCAAACCGAGTGCTGGCTATAAAGAAGCTATAACCACACGCTGCACAGTGGGGTATTTGGCCGTTATAGCTGGCCAACATTATTTTTCAACTTTAGACAAATTCTATTGACATAGTTTGCTAGAGTATGAAGTAATTACATTTTCAAAATACTTTTGCAATAAAAAAAACAATTTTTTTTCATTTTTTTAAATAAATTTTTGTTTTTATGCACAGTAAAAAATTACAGTTATATTTAAAATAATGGCAGTGGCCAATATAGGAAAGAATTTCTTTTTTCGTTGTCCAATAAAATTTCACTGGCTAGACAAAACCGGTGATGTATTGGAACACCCATGTTGGAAAAACCCGCGGACCGTTTATAGGTACAATTTCGCGCGCTGCAGCGTTAAATGCACTACATAGTAATAAGTGACTTGAAGACAATAATATCCCCTTAATCCGTGTGACCATCCACCGAAGTATTTCAGACAGTTTAAAGTTGCATAAACTAAATAAGAAACGCACCTTTTGAAAGGTAATAAATATCTATGATCTGTCCATATACTCCCAAACGCCTAAATTTCTTTATATCGGTTCCGTACGAGACAAAATACACCTATTCGATATCAATTATGATGGTTTACTTGAATATCATTGTTTTGCTTCAACAAATATGGAGAGAACTTGTAAAGGTGGCAATTGTTCTTCTGTTTTTTGTAGGCTACGAATGCACGCATTCCTATATTTTGTTGCCCGACGCGGTGTCTCTGTAATTTCTTTCAAAACCGCTGAAGCATTTCGTTTGCCAATTTCCCGCAATTTCATCTCTGTGGCAAAAGTTAACATTTCACTCGATGTTGTTTTTCGGACATCTTCCGTTTTCCTTCTTTTGCTGCGTTCACTTGAGTCACTGAAAGACTTCTCAGGCCGTCCTGATCGAGTCGTCACTGCGGGTATTTCTATAATACTCTCTAACCATTTGGCATTTTTTTCTCAAAAAGTTGCTTCTTTCTGGATGCAGCCCTCCATCTTTGCAGAAATTTATACCTAAAGCAAGCTAATAATGCTTCCAGGCGTTTTTGCTGCTCATCCGAATAATTTTCCCGATTTTGCAAAATATGTGTGAAATATGCTAATTTTTCGGAAATATTACTGTTCATTTTTTGTTGTATGATATCATATAAATATCTGAGGCGAATCCGTTTGATTCCTGATGATCCTGCTCAGAAAAAAGGGCGATTTATGATAAAGTCCGAAACATTGAAAAGTGTCATTATTTAGAAAATTCCTCGTAAAAACCGAAATCGCAAATAGTCGCAAGAAATTCTTTTTGCGCTAGGAATCCGACACTTCACTCTAAACAATGCCGTAAGAAACTTTGCGGCATGTAGCGGCCGTATATAACAAAATCATTGCAGAAGATACATCTTCGAACCAAAATTTTCATATTTAAACCCTATTTTCAAACCACGACAACTTTTGATAGGTACTTAATAAACCGTTGAAACTTTTTCTAATATTAAGTATATACCTTCCTCTAAAGACGTCATAGCGCCGCACTTCACACTGGTTCTTGGTTAACACAAAAAACACAAGCAAACTCGTGAACGTTCAGAGAGTGTCCGAAAGAGGTACGTTTACTAGTAGCAACCGTCAACTTCAGACTAAGTTTTCAGACGAATGGTACGAAGAAAAAAAAAATATTACACATACATATTCCCCCACTATTTAAGTACCAAATTATGTAATTTTCATGACTCCAGGTAAAAGTTGACAAAATCGACTTTTGGCCAGCTAGAACGGTCAAATACCCCACTGTGCGCTGTAGAGCTGAAATAAATGTTAAAACTGAGAGAATCTTATCGGTGAACGAAACTGTATTTTCTCGATGTACCATCATTATTTATATCGCCCCAGTGCATGTGAACTTTTGATCTGTTGAAAGTGTGTCTTGTTGCGTCACTCATACATTTACAGGAATGCATTATAATTTCAGTGTAACGTCCGCCCGGTTATTCCTCGCAAAATAGTAATAACGCCGCCGAGCCGGCGATAGTCGAGTGCCAAGGACAGGTGATTTGACACCCGTGCTCGTATGTGAGCTGATACACTTGGTCCTATAGCGACCTTTCTCATGAACCAAAACAGTTACCCTCTCTCTTCTGAGAAGCGACAATCAATGACCGGACAGTGGAGATAGAAAGAATCTACGTACAGGATGGTCATCTCTGATTGGTCCTCTCTAAAAGAAAAGTTTTAAACGTTATAAAAATTGGACTCACAACGCTCCAGTCTCCATTCGCTCTTAATTTTTGACTGCTATTAATCTGTCAATCAGTTTGTCAGACAATATCATTAAACGTCTTTGTAAGAGCGCTTCACCGCCTTTGAAAGGAATACAAGTATAACTTCATCTACACTAACACCTCAATTACTCTCCCTGTCCCCGTTTACCACAATAGAAACTAACCCTTCTGGCGCGGCGTAGAATCCGCTTCATCGGAAGGCTCGCGCCATTAGAGATATCCTGATCAACTGGCGGCGGCGTGAAATTCGCTTCATCAGTTGAATGGGCAAGACCAGTACCCGTTCGGGAAAACGCAAATTAATAAAAACCTTCGTTGCGGAATTTGAACAGTCCCTCAAAAGATTTGCTGGGAGCATAGATTGCGATCAAGTATTAGGAATCACGTGCGAACTTCTTACTCCGGGAGACCTTCCTCCAGTGCCCACACAGATATCCCCGGAAGAAGATATCCTGTTCCTTCAGGATCACACGACTCCCATCTTTCATCCCTTCTTCCGAAAAACACCACTAAGCGCAAATCCCAGGGGTGTGTTGCGTAGGCACCAGTCCCAAAAACGCACATACAATACAATTTCTTGACGCTAGGACGTCACAGCATAACCATCAAATAACAAAGCAAATCAAAAAAATATGGTCGATCGTCTTTTAACTTTCGTAAATAAAATTTTTCCGTTCGATCGCAAATTATGTATTCATCGACGTCAATGGGGAGTTGTATACGAGGTGTGTCTAAAAAGTTCGCGGAATTCCCTCCCCACGGTTTGTTGTGGAGTAGTGGGCGCAAGCCAGTGACCTCGCCCCAATCTTTGTACTCTAACTGAACCTCAGTCCAAGTTTCATCGGCTTCTGAGTCTGTTGGGCAGTTGTGTGAATTTTTTTTTTAACCCTTTCTAAGTATCGCGTCGCCATCATGGAGATTTCTTCTAATGAGGAACAGTGAATCATCATTAAATTTCTCACAAAACTTGGTAAAACTCCTGCCCAAATTTTGACGGACTTGATTACAGTTTATGGAGATGATTCCTTAAAAAAACTGCTATTCACAAGTGTGTAACTCGATTCAAGGAAGGACGACGAACGAGAAGGACGTCCTTCCACTTCAAAAATGGAAGAAAACATTGATCGCGTAAGAGATGCAGTGTTGCAAGACAGACGAATATCTATCAGACTGTTGTCTGATCATCTTGGTTTAAATAAGGACACTGTGCACACAATTCTGAAGGAAAATTTGGGAATGAAAAAATTGTGCGCACACATCACTCGTGGTGCGTGAGTTTTTGGCCAAAAATGAGATTACTGTGATCGATCACCCACCGTATTCGCCCGATTTAGCACCTTGCGAATTCTTTTTGTTCCCAAAGTGCAAAGTGCTACTTCGGGGACGCCATTTTGGGGACGTTGAGAACATTAAAAAGGAGATGACGAGGCTACTGAAGGACCTGACTGAAGATTAACTGAAAACGTGTTTTCAGCAGTGGAAACATCGTTGGAGCAAGTGCATTGCATTAAGGGGGGAGTATTTTAAAGCGGACATTGTACCATTACAAAATTAATTGTAAAATAAAACGTTTATAAAAAAATTCCGCGAACTTTTTAGACACATCTCGTATATGAGCTGCAAATTCGCTCTGGCCTGTACTCACTACAGGACACATTCCCTTCCCACGTTTCAGAACGATCAATCGATCGTACCAGGAAGCAGAAGGCACTCTACGATGACTACGTTGCGACAAATTATTCAGAGCTTGGCGACGTCTCCACGTTGACGATGAGTGCTCGTTCTTATACACCACTGTGATTTGATCGGAACACAACAGACACGACCGGAAGAATCTCCACCGTTCTCTTTCGAATGATAAACTCCTTCTTCCCTTTTGTTCCTCTCTTTGTCTTTCTGGTCTACCACAACTATTCTGAACTTACCGTCCACAGCTTACTCTAAATCGTCGACTTTCAATATATCGTTTAAATAACGTATGGCTATAACGCACTTTCAAATTAATAGCGTATATTCAGCTGTTTTTGCATAGAAAAATTATAGCAGCCTGGTTACGTTCATAATAACCGCATTTCTAATGTTATTTAATATAAATATACGGTATTTCATTTATTGTTATAGTGACGACAAGTCGAACTACAAGTTGCATTAGTCTACATTTGCCTTTCACGAAGAGTTTACACATTGAACATCAATTAATCAAAATATCATTTTTAAATTTGTTTCATTTTAATTAATTACATGTTTTGTGGTGTTATTTTTTTAGTCAGAATATTTATTCACGGTACGTAAGATTCTTTCATGTGAAAATTTATACATTAAGTGGCACGTGTTAAAAGCATCATAAAAGATTGTGATGACATTTTTTAAAAGCATTTATCTGCTATTATATCACGTATGAAACTTGCTCGTTTTAAATATCCGTATGGGAAAAAAGGGCAGTGTCCTACAATATGTTCCAGTCTATTTTCAAAAATCGCTGTTGATAAGAATTGTAAAAGGTTCAACACTTTTATGTATTAGTATATAAAATTGGTATTATTTTTCAACCTTCTACTTATGTATATATTGATTTGGTTTGCAACAATTAACCGGCACGCAAAAAAAAACCTCAGACATATTTTAATCTATTGAGAATAATATACTTTTCAATGAAGAAAGAAGTCAGATTTTAAGAAAGTTAAACCTGAATTATACTTTCCAAATATAGAGCCTACGCTCCTTTTCTTCTCTTCTATACCTTACATTATTTTTCTCCAGTCTTGCCTCGTTCGTCGTCTTTCCTTTCCTTCTGGCTTCCCGTATCACTTCCAACTCGCATTTTTTTCTCCCAACTCTACTTTCCCTCTCTCTATTCTCTCTACCTCCGCATCTTACTGCACCCCTGCGACTCGCCTCATCCTGTGGGAATTGGGGATTTGCGGTTTACCCGGAGCGTCGTGAGTGCCAGACACAAAAAACAAATGAACGAGATGGAGAGAGCGACGCTTAGTAGGACACGACTTGGATCTAACAGCCCCGGCTGTCTGTCTTTTTTGTTCACCCTCCCACTCCTTCCTGGTATCGTTCAGTCTTTTGTCTTTCTCTATGCCGGCCCAGCTTTCTCTAACCACATAATTTTCCCTGCACATTCTTTTTTCATTCCCTTCCCCCCACACCTTCATGCTTGATACGCTCATAAACTTGCTCTCTCTTTCTCATTCTCCCACTCTCTCTCCTCTTCGCTTTACATCTATTGGTTTCTGCCTATTCCGTTCACTTTTCAATTCAACTGCTCTTTCCATTTCACTGGATCACTCTCCTATTCCTCCACTTTAGCCGAGACTAAGCTTTGCGAAATGTCGCAAGCGGCCGATAAATTTCAAACAAATTCAATGACAACACAGCTTGCGGCACAATGATGTGCCCCTTCCTTCCGTCTAATATTCACCGTTCATAATCGCAGTTTACCTACCACACCTATCTCTATAAGAGTCGAAGGGGCTGAAACACCACTTAAAACCACTTGCCGTTTATTTGTGTACTCTTTCCGGAACTACGGCGATGTATCCCGCTCGAACAAACTGGGAACCCAGCGTGAGATCTTTGAGATTTGGCATGGCGTATGTACCCGCTTTACGAGCATGAGTTAGTATTATAAACCACGGGTCTTAAAGACAGGGTGCGGGGCGCCGAACTTACGCCCCCGATGCTTCCAATGTTACTTGTACGCGGAATGCTTTATTGGTTCGCGGAACTGGATAATATTTCCTCGCGAAAGGTCAAATACGCTCAGAAATCGTTTCACCTACGTGTCGACTTGTCGGCAGCAGAGAAACCAGTGATAACGATTCTATGGCATGTACTTACTTGTTCAACTAGAGCTGAGCTTCGAACGGACAAACGTTTCCAGGAAATTTGCTTTTGTTAAATAATGCCACTTTACATCGGTCTGCGCTTAGTTACCATGCAAAGACTTTCACGATAGTGCTTCCTTCGTCCGATTAGAAATAGGAGTTTTTTCTCGTGGATTTGTTAACCGACAAGGAGGACTTCAAATGATATTGCGTGTTTACCTCACCACGTTTCAACAGTTTCGTACGAAACACGTCGCGTGCGAAAATATTGTCCAGTTAGTATACCGCGGCGCCATATTAGCTCAAAAAGCAAGCAGTTATGATCCAAGGATCTGACATGTTACTAGGATGCTACACTCATTACGTAACGCTTCGTATTCATATATTTACCAAGTAGCCGTGACTATACTGATCATTCTGTTTATAAAAAATGTGCTTATTCCGTTGGAAAAATATCCCCTAGGGCGAAAGATAGATTAAAATGGCGAAGGAATAGGAAACGGATATTGCCTGCATGCATTTATGCGTGGCCAGGTGCCGCGACAGGACGCAAGCGCGCGGATGGCTCACAGTTTTCTCAAAGTACATCGTAAAACGTGGGCGCTCGTAAAATCGACCGACTGCAACGATGCTCCTGGAACTGAGCTTCGCTCACATCCGGCGTTGCTTTCTCTCACGATAGGACGGTAGGGAACACAGTATATGGTGAATAAGTGCAAAAACCTCTCGGGCTAAAAGTGATAGACGATTCCTTGTATCGGATTCGTGAAATCACCATTGCAATGTCAAGTGGATCGGCTTCCATTTTTGTTCATTTATATCATTTGGCAATGTGAAACGCTTTGTTGGCTTGACGGTACCTTAAGTAGAGATTTCCGGAAGGCTAGCAATAACTAAACTCTACTCGACTCTAACACGCACTGCGGTCCACATATGGTTCACTGAAACTACTGGCCGGCATTAAAATATATGCTATTCAATACAGACGCAAACGTATTTTAGGGACATCTCATTGCGGAGGCAAGGCTAAAATTTGCATCAATAATGAAAGCTATAAAAATCCTGAGTGCATGGGAGATATAACATTGACGATAATGAATAAAGATAGTGTGGACGGTGACGAGAGATACTCAGACCGAGTTAATACAGATATTAGCATTACTCCTACAAAAGGAGTGGCATGCGAATTAGTCCAACAACCATGCACGAAAGATGTGGTTGTGTACGGATGTCTCTAGACAAGTATGTCGTCGTTAATGAATCACGGCACGTACGAAACGAACAGGTTTTGATTTCACGTGAGTTTTCGTCCACGAAATGCTAACCGCGGTAATGTAATTGTGTAATTTAAAGAATCAACGCGTATGGAAACGAGTCGACGTGAGAGAGCAAGAGGAGAATGAGGATGGGAACGAGAATAGCGGAATCGAGGGGCAGGCGAATGGAGAAGGGGAAAGGCAATCTAAAAGGAAAAAATGAATTGCGGGGAGAACACGGTAATCTGACGGCGAGGTTGGCGGTAAGTATTGACGCGTCCTCAGTGTTGGTGGCGATGGCAATGGCCCTAACGGCACTGGTGATGACGATGTCGGTAGGTGCTACGCGTCAGTCAAACGGGGAGATCCCCGGTACAGTTGCGGCTTACACATTTGACAGGTGGGGAAATTATATTTCTCAACGGTCATTTAGGTTTGTACGTCACTCCGTTCATCAGCTGAAATAAGTAACCGCCATCCGTCTGGTGATCTTCACACCTCAACCTTCCACCGTTCTCTATTTATACTTTTCGACCCTCTTCTTCACTTTCCATTTCTCTCTCACTCTAGCTTTCTCCCAACCTCCCCTTTTGCTTACCATGTTCCACCCCTCTACTTATCTCAGAATCATTCTGTTTCTCAGTTTCCCGCTGCTGTACTCACCTTCTCTGCCTTTCGCTCGTGTAAATGGATATGCATATGAACACACTATTTCTCCTGCTTTCTCGACCTAACCTTTGCAGATCACAAGCAATTCCACTCCGCAGCTTAATCCCTTGATGGTAACTCGATCTCGATCCGACGTACGGAGTCCTCGCTGACACTCGACCGAACTGTCACTGATACGATTGTGTGAGCCACGCTGACGTTTCTCGACTAACCGAATGAGACAGATTAAAGATACATAGAAACATCGCGGATATCAATTTTCTTGCGAATTGTATATAGCAATAGTTTAATCCCTACATACGCGCGACAGAAATATGTCGTCACTTGATTCGATCTTGCGCTGGCAATCTTCAAGAATCTTGCAGTTAAGGAGTCTAGGATCCGTACTGACAGGCACGTCAACTTGTCTCGCGATCGTATTGTCGTTGAGGGCTTAATAGAACTACTCGACAAGGTGATCCCTAGCGTCGGAATCCAGGGGCGTCGTGACGACTCGACTCTGACGGCGGCTCGAGATGCCAACAAGACGGCCGTAATCCTGCCTCTTAGAGGGTGGAAAAGGAGCTGCAAGAACCACTGAACATAGTAAGAGAATGACGCACAAAAAGAGCGAAGCAGGGGCGACGAGCATCAAAAGTGTCGCTGACCTTAAATGTACTTTCTCTTCACATCTTCTCGCTGCAGAAGACAAAAAGAAAAATGCATCTTCACTCAACAGTTGAACCTATCTTTACGACTGGGGTGAAAAGGTAAGCAACCGTCTCTACCGGAAAACAGGGCACGTCTAATGAACTGGTGAACATGCCCCATAAAGCCTTGCTATCTCCAAAATGTTACTCTGACTCCCCAACAAAGCCCACGGACTTGCATCGGAACTGAAATTTCAGAACAGTGAGATTTAAAGAATGTATTTGACTGATAACGTCTCGTTTCGCACTTCAAATAAGTCAGGCCATGGAACAAAATTACACGCTGCAGATAATTAGCATGGAACTAAGGAGAACCGTGCTACAACGAATTGTACGATATACGCTAACGCCTTTTCTTTCGTTTTTATAATTTACCTAATGTATGTGGGATTGGAAGAGCGCGCGGCGCGATCAAAACAAACAATGTGAATGACACGAGCGGAGGCACAGAGGTCGGCCGAAAGAAAGCGCGAAGGAGGGAGTTAGTCATCGTAAGACCGGCGAAGCGAGACGTTGAGCGGTTAAGAACGTTGTCGTTGTAATATCTTTCCCAATAAATATTCGTTTTTGTTTAAATAAACACCGTGTATCTTTGGCCTTCACAACCCAATCCTACATGTATGAGTGTTAAAGTTGTATCTATGCAAATACTTTTACACGAAATCTGCGTTTAAGTTAGTGTGTGTTACTATATCGGATGAATGGTTCAAGAAGTTTCATCAAATTATTGTGGAATATAGGTATATATGTGGTATGGCTTAATAAGATAGTTTGACGTTAATTAAATCAAAAGATATAGTAATTGTACCAACAGTAATTCCAGTTAAAGTGAAAATTATTGAGTCTGCTGTTCGGCGGTATCATTGCTGTTCAGATATGTTGCTTACTGTACGTTGACAGCGTTATTAAAGAAAATAAAAATTGATGAAATTTGTGAATCCGTTTCAATTAATAGGTATTAGTTAAGTACAAAGTAAGTCAAAAACTCAATAATTTTACTTACTTAAGGGGGGAACCTGATGGATCGGATAAAAAATTTCGACTTTTTTTTTTTGCTTAAATCGATAGTATGATTCTTTGAGAATATGTTCCTAAAAGCATAAGACAAAATTCAAAGTAATTTGAAAGATACAGGCCATTGAATAGTTGCGTGTACAGCTATATACGGCCGCGCAGCCGGGCCATCAATGCGTACGGTCCGTTTCTCAGCACCTTAGACGGGTTATCCGGCTTAAGATAGTCCCATTGCAATAGATAAACATGTAGATTTGATACAAAAGAATCCTTCTCGATGTATGATAACTGTATTGCGCTTCGGAAGTTCTGAAGCGATTTATTTCAACCACTTTTTACAAAAATTGTAAAAATTGCAACGTTTATTGCTGCCGGCGTCTTTAACGAATGTTACACCTTCATATTACAAGTAATGGCGGAACTAAAACTCATTATCGGACAGCAATGTAAAATCTACGCTGATTGTTACGTCGCGAAACGCGTTGTACGGTAAGACCGCCGAGCACTATATTGCACTAAAGAGACTCGTGTACATAAACAATTGGCCGAATCTAAAAAAAAGGAATATTTTGAAGTAGAAGAAGGTCTACTTTATGGACCAGGATTAGCAGATTAAGTGTAAGTTGCCATTAACTGTTACTTTTCTGCAACAACAACTTTAAACGCGTTTATCTCAGAATCACATTTTTTAAGTTTGCATACACGATTAAGAAAAAACTATTTGATGGATCGACTTGATTCAAAACTTTTCAGTTACAGACAAGTCCCCCAAATTCGATGAACCACTAAAATTAACAAAAAAACTGCAATTAAACAATTTCTTACGTCAAAATAGAGTGAGATTCTTACGTAAAATTCAGAGTTTTGTGTTCAATATGTCATAACTTTTGCAAATTTCCACTTTTTTCAGATTTTAGAGGTTCATCGACGACAATATTTATCCTAAATTAATGAACTGTTTCAAATTTTTGGTTTCCGTAAAAAATGTTGACACCAGACTGTATGCAAACAAGGGACCTCCGCTGCGCGGCGGCGTAAAGAAAGTCATTTATTATTGTATTTTACAAAATATTTGGGAAAATAAAAATTTATTTGCATAATATAACCTTGAAGCAAGTTACTGCAAAAAGAATTTTAAAGATTGTGTTACTGATTCCTGAGAAAAAAATGTTTGAAAAACAACGAGAAATGCGGGGTATCCATCAGGTTCCCCCCTTAAGTAATTACATTCACACACATTATGACATTTATATGGAGAAAGTGAAAGACATGCTAACATTAAGCAAGGCGTGACAAGATATTGACAAGCATTGAATATTACATTAGCTTTAATTCATTGCAGAAAGTAGAATAATGCGATACTACATTGAACGATATCTGGCATTTGCTTCAGCGCGAAGAAGCGAATGCTGGAAATCCCTTTGTTAGATACTCTCGTACGCCATCTAATAACTCACAATTCCGTGTTAGCCTGTTTCACCACGTCCAACAGAGCTCGCGTGAGCGAGAGACGTTGCTTCTGTGTTTCATCCTCCATATATCCTAAACAAACACGACATTCTCCTGTGACGACACGCGGTAGCCCGCGTTGTTAGGCAGACATTATAAAAACAGCGTTGGGTCCGTTTCCGAAAAGTCGTCACGCGTCATCTTTATGTTCGTTTGCATTTTCATGGCCCCATTTTTAGTGCACCGAGGTTCGCCGCGCCCTTTGCTCACGTACGCGTTCAAGTTTCCGCGTGCAGCCACCCCGTGCGCTTACCTCGCCGTTTTGTCTGTCCTTGCTTACTGTTACGGGAATCTGCGTAGACATGTCGGCCAGCTGCATCTAATGCTTATTTCACGGGCGGATACGCGCTCACCCCTGTAACGTGTACAGTAACGGTCAAAATACGCGACCTTGTAGCGATAATAATACTATGAATGCCATAATTGTGTGGCCTTCGTGGTTACCGGTAATGGTGGTCCACTTTAAACTTTCGGCATGGAACATGATTTGGGAGGGGAAAGGAGGTGGAAAGCGGCGATCGTTTATTTTCATATATCGCTTTTATAGATTGCCGTCAGCGGTGCGAATGAAGGCAGCGCTAATCGATCGCAGACGCAGGGAAAATTGCTACTCTCTCAGGCGGTCCCCGTTACATCGATTTTGGCTGGCTTCTGTAATTCGGTTGCACGGTCTATAGTAAATTTCACAGCTCTAGCAGTTACGGTTGTGCCATGGTTAGACAACGCCCAGTAGTAAAGCACGATCATAAAATGATAACGGTAAAAGCATTGGCGGCAAGGCAATCCGCGAGTCCTACAGCAGCAACAAAGACATCTTGATAAATTTTTACGCCCTTCGTTGGTACCGTACGCTCGTGTTAAAAACATTATTGCCATAAAACGATGCAATCTTGATAGCTTCATCAAACTGCGCGGTCAAGTTAGTCACGCTACACAAATCTGGTTTCATATAATTTCCAAATTGAATTATGTCATTTGCAGAAATGGGTATATGCAAACTAATAATTACAGAATGCTAATACGTATGAACTTAATCAAACAAGGAAGCTCATGTAATTAACATCTTGAGCGATTAAACAAACATTTCCGTATACGATCACCAAGTAAGTATCTGCGTGAGAATAAAATTTACAATATACGCGACATGCGATTGTAGCGATTCGACATGTGACCGATTTTGATTCATACTGTATCGGAAAAAACGTTTTTAAAATCTGCGACTATACAGGTAGCATCGTTCGTAAACCAGTAAAACGATCGAAATGATACAGAGCTTTGAAGAGCAGAGAAACTTTCGAAACTGTCAAACGACTGTTACAATCAGGGCCAATTCAGTACACACTTACCAGGGAGATGACGTCAGCTCTGATACGATGGGGAGTTATGATCGTGAACGCACGACTTACGATGTTCGCGCTTGCGGTGAAATAAAGTCCCCCGCGACGGACGTAAGGGCCGCAATGGACGTGTGGCACTTCAAAGGCAATACGAAAATATTGCGTCTTACCCTCGTAGGGAAATTTACGAGCGACATTTTTCTGTTTCGCTTCACGAGGCAGAGGTGTGCATGCTTTTAAACCGAATTTTATTTCTTGTCGTAGAACGTCACGTCTCTCTACGAATGATACTTGTCTCGCATTCAGATCTTCTTATTTGAGCTATAAAAGCTTGCATATTGCTGCTTATTACTTGAACTAGCTTTGCTCTATTCCTTTTCTTACACACTCCAAGCGATTGTGAAAACATAGCATAAAGTATTTGTTCGTTTGCTTATTTATTGAAAAACATAAACAATAATTGTGCAAAAATTGTGACCTGAATTTTATCTCCAACGCCACATAGGTAGGAGAAAAAATTGCAAGTTACTCGTTTCGTTAGACCCCTGCAACTATCAGATTTACTTTGAAGTTAGCAATGATATTATACATTGTATTTTGTACTCGCACGAAGGACGTGACATGTTTTATCTTCGTATCATGCAATTACAAATGCAGTTCAACAGACAAATTTGCAATATTTACTTAGGAAGTGGGTGAAACGAATTGGTTTTAATTATTGTATCTTTTTTTAATTATGGAAACATACACACGATTTGAAACATACGATTGAACGTACGACTTGACAGAATAGAAATTTTCGAATTAAGAAAAAAATATAACGAAACGTTTACTTACGAACGGACAAATTTAAAAAATTTGTATATCCATTCAAGTCTTTTTGAGAATTTTTTAAAAAAAATCGGAGGGCACACATAAAAAAAAATATTTTTTGCTTTACATTAAAAATAAACGATGGAGACAATAATTTAGACAAAAATCATATGGTTTTCTTGAAAGAGCATTCAAAATGACAAATTAAAAAAAAAGAACGATCCAATTGGTGCATTTTTCTCAAAGTTATGAGCATTTGAAAAAAAAGAGCTCGAGTTTGGAGAAATTCATATTTCAGAAACGGATGGTCAAAAAGATGTGAAAAAATTCATTAATGTCATTTTCATCGGTGTCAAAAACACATAAAATTTTGAAAAACAATCGAAAGGGATGACCTAAAAAAGTGGCCGATTTGGCATGGAATGCCTCATATACAGGGTGGTCCCGATCCGATGGTACAACCGAAAAGGAGGTGAATCTACATGCAAAAATAAGTCGAAAAAAACGTATGGAAATTTTTTTTTAAACGCTCCGTTTTCGAGAAAATCGACTTGGAATTTTCGTAAGGTGCAAGCGCACCCGAGCGCGGCGCGATATACCGGGTGCCGCTGTAGGACGCTTGGACGCGGCGCGATGGCCTATCGCATTGCGTAGCATCGAAGCAGGCCCGGCAGAGACATCCGGTATACGCGACAGTTGAACCGAAGCGGCCTATCGTGACGTCATAGCTGCCCAAACGTACTCGCAGACGACGCAAAGCGATAGATATAGATATACAATGCCATGCTTTAGGGCGCTTGCACCTGACGAAAATTCAAAGTCGATTTTCTCGAAAACGGAGCGTTTAAAAAAAAATTCTCATACGTTTTTTTCGACTTATTTTTGCATGTAGATTCACCTCCTTTTCGGTTGTACCATCGGATCGGGACCACCCTGTATATTACGAAATGATTTTCCAAATATTGAATTACATAAAACTTTAATTTTTGTGACACTAATTCATAATACTACGAACAGCTATTACAAATGATGGCCACATGTAGACACGTCAAATGACACACAAAATCGCGCATATTGTTATTCTCTTACTTGTACAGAGATTACAAAGAAATCTCATCTTATAAATCTTACGAATTACTTATATACAGGTCATAAAAAATACTTAAACAAATATATATAACATGTTCTTTATAAATATTTTACTCTAATATTTTTTACCAATTTATAAAATGTATCTAGAAAAAGTGTCAAATGACGAAGAAGCACAACATTTCTGGTACGTAGAGTGTTCTAATTTTATTACCGTTGACATATTTTATTGTTTCAAAGATGGAAATCCTTGTAGATATTATTCCAAAGTAGACAAAAAAATTAATAAAGTTGATTCCATAGATACCTAAAAGTTTAGTTAGCTACATTAACGGCAGAAAAGACTGAAAATATGAATTATCCCATTTTTTATTGGAATACATATATATTCAAAAAGCAACATGCTAGAACGAAGATTTTTTTATTCATAAGCGAAATTGAGAATGTTCTTATGACATTGTTGAAAAAAGGAAATCTTACAATTAATTACTTCCTTGACTTTTGGTCAGTTAAATAAGATTAATCTGTTTTACGGGCCACTGCGATCGATCCGGGTACACCCAACTGTATAAATTACAAGCATGCATACACATGTAGATAAATTGCTATTTGTGGTCGCGCCTAAATCCCGCTCTTGCAGAACCATCCATGATGTATCTGCTAATGTGTTTCATGGCTTCACGTACACATCAACAAGTTACACATACTATACATAGTGCGCACTCTGAAAAATCATACCTAGCTATTGTACAATGTTATTAAGAGCAATTTTTCCAATCTTATTAGCTTAACGGGTACACCTATATCAGCATGTAACTATTATCGATTCTATCTACTCGCATAACTATCACCGTATATCACCATAACTGTTACCGTTTAGATCTTGCGTCCGTCCATGGTACTATTTTTGTTTTATCCGCATTGTGTACCTGGATAAAATTGGTATTTTGATTGGCGTAAGATCATATTATCCAAGACATAATTTTGATTGTAATTACCTTTTCTTGTCGTTACGTTGTGGGCATGCGAGACTAACAGAAGGCTCGACTGCGAAAAGAGAACAGAATCGCATGTGGGCGAAAGGAAGAAAAGTGAAGGCCTGGCTGCTCAGTCTGGCTTAATGCGTCCCTCGCGCAAGCTTCCCTGCCTCGAAAATTACTGAGCCACCACCCATTCGTTTCACTCCTTATACCATCAGCACCATCAGCCCCATCAGAGCTGTGCGCGCGTGGAACGTTTTATTTATTTTCAGTGCCCTACCGTAATGGTTTCCCAACCTACTGTTGTGCGCCAGGATCTACAAGACCAGACTTGAATGGTATCAGTCCCTTTATGGACATTGCAAATACAGACCGCTATGTTTACGAACTCCGTACGGCGTAGGCCCGGCCAATAACCTTTCTCCAAGAAAATTCTCTCAAAGGTGTACACATATAGCACCGTAGAGTGACGTCTTTACTTATCGCTCTAGATAACGAGCGGGCAATGTCTTAGCTTTTCGTTTATCGAACAATTTATATCTAGATTGCTGGTGCATTCTGTTATATTTGGCTGTATGTGACATGTACGTATTTACTCATATACTTCTTCAAATTTAATGAATGTTTGCGGTTGTCTGCCTCGCATATGATTAAATTTGCATCAGTGTTAGGACAATCAACAAGTCAACTTTGTTGATATTCGAACTACGCAGAGCAACATAAAGGGACTGCGTAACTTCAATGACTGTGTAAACGTTAACGCTATCAGACCTTCAGACCTCTCTAGTTTGCTCGCACGACATTTCCACTTCTGTCTGCGCCAAACGGGCTCGAAAGACGGAGGATATGCACACAGTATCATGGGAGGTTCATCGTAGTTTGCGATAGTTGGCGGAAAGGGGAGTGAGAAAAGAGACAAAATTCGTGTTGGACAAGCTGGAATCCTGCAGAGGCTCATTTATCGTCGATTGTATGCGTGGGCATGTTTAGCGGAAAAGTTGTTATGGCAAGATTTAAATAAGCCGCGACATACGAAACGAGTAAAACTGAAGTGTTACATGGAAATGTCCAGGAAATTCATGAGAAAGATGCATACAGATAGAGATCATGGTGAAGAAGAAAGAAGGCGGGAGGGATAGCAATAGCGTGAGGAGGTTGAACGTCGCGTGAGCGTATATGTTGGCCCGAAACAGGTACTGGACTGGCAAATCGATCGAATCAGAATTGCCGACGCCGCATGGTACGCCGATGAGTCGGGAGTATATCGTATGAATTTTTACGGCTACGCTCGTGTATATACGCACGCACTCACGCCAATCTGCAACACGATTTTTTATATGACTCATAGGGACTCATTTGAATTATTAGATGATTAATCACTTACACCGGATACTGACGCCGGATATTAGCCGATTGGTTACATATGACTCTCTCTCAGTCGCGTACAACGACGAATAGAAATCGAGCCATGACTTATGTTTTGTTACTTAATATGATTTTCTTGAGCTACTATACTGTAAGCTGTATCGTATCGTTACATTTCAAAGTCGCGTCAGCGCTTCACAAATTGCGTGTCGAAGTTTCTGCTGGATATCGGTCCCCTCCGTCTTCCGTTCGTGGCCAAGACGAAATTCTTTGCCGTACCTATATTTAATCTTTTCGTGGATTTGCTATTTTCAGGGTTCCGCATTTCTTGCACGTTGTCAGAGTCCTGATGACCAAAAACTCTTCGCGTGTAAATGCTGTAAAAACGAGACTCATTGCGGTACCGTTAGCTCGACTGAGTATAAAAAGAACGGTAGGTGCAATTCGTACGTTGCACTTTTCTAACATAAGATTGTTTGCTGCCTCCCGTGTTGGTTGGCGCAATGAATAGCTCTTTGGCTTACACCGTTTTGTATATATTAGCTTTTAGCTACCTAGAACGGCCATTACTTCGTTTGTTCACGAGAGATCTGTTGAGTGGCAGGTATTTAGCCACAAGCTCGTAAACAAAACAATTTCTAGCTTTTCCATCATTCTTGTCCACGCGAAGAAGGCCCTTGTCTTACTCGAACCAATGGTATAGGAGTGGTTTTCCATTCATCAATTGTAAACGTTTTCACGATTTTGTTTATACCCCAGGACCACCTCGTACATTAATTGAAGTTGTCCCTTAAGCAAAACTGATTCAAAAGTTACTTCTTTTTTCAGTTTCAAGGGTGGAAAATCAACGTTTTCGCGTGGGCCCATTTCTTAATAAACCTCCTAATGCTAATGAGAAGACCGAAAATAGCACAACAACTTTTCTTTAATCCTTCTTTGCGGCATAATGCTATGAAGGATTTAAAAATTACCAGACGTTTAGCTTTGATAACAACAATTTAAGCGATTTAATATATAGAATACCGACCGCGTTTGTCTCCTATTGTATAACGAATTTTTATTATATTTGGTGTACAAATAAGTTCGGTGCCTTTTTATCGAATATTTGATGTTTATTTTGATACGGTTTCTTTAGGAGAACAGAAATTGCTCGTTGTCTAACACCAAGTTCTTCTGCAAGTTCTTCGTGTGCTTGATAAAAATCTTTGACCGTTGCTCTGTTTTCTCGTCCTCCACTTTTTTCGACGTTCCAATGCGTCCTGCATCATTAACGTTATAATTTCCACTACTACACCCTTGGAATCACGTTTTGCACGTCTTGTGTGTTACAGTGTTTTTGCTCAGCGTAGAACACATAATTTTCTAAGCTTCAGCGGCATTCTTTTGCAACTCGTATACGGAGAGATTGCATTGCATTCTTACAAGGGGAAAACCAGGGTTGTGGGTCACCGATTTGGTTGAATTTTTGCACACACCTTCTGTAGCCGAAAATATTGGACACGTGTTTTGCCAAAAGTGGCAATATTGCCCCATTTTTGATAAAATCGAGGTCAAAAATCAAAATTTTTCGATCGCCTTGAAATTTTGCAGACGCGTTTAAAATTGCCTCCTAAAAGATATTTTCACATTTATTTTGCAAAGAAACAATGTTTAAAAATATGTATTCTGGATAAGTTCGATACAATTTACTTGTTTTTCATTGAAACGGCGTAGCAAAGTAAGTATGGTAGTATCGTAGTAACTCAAGGTCAAAGGTTCAAGTCTCCATACCGTTTTGTGTTTTGCATTTTTTTTGCATGTACGTACATGCTCTACAAGATCAATATGTATAGGTACTAGAAACAATAAACAACGTTTTGGACGTGAATCATGCGGTATTACAAATATCTAGAAGTATTAGCTAAAAGCAATTTTGGATCACTAATACTCTTCATTAATGTGATGTTTGACCACGACAAGAATTGTTCCGATCGTAGTCGAGGTTCTAGTCCTCGCGAAGAACGACTCGGGAGATGATTAGGTAGAATATTTCACACTACTTTGTTCAGCTTCGTTTATTAATTTTGTATTGTCACTAACGACGGACGGGTCTATTCTGACGATTTTCAGGAGAGGTTCGGAAAAAGGTAAGGAAGAGTGCGATTTGGGAAATACGAGGAGTAGGAGTGGGGGAAAAGGTTTATCGCGGAGAGGGGATGGGACATCCATGATTATTGTATAGCGCTACGTATGTAGGCACGCTCGCGATGGTGGCCGGTAGAGATAATAATAATGATAGACGGTTAAGATAATAAAGATAACAATAACAATAATAAGAATAATGACAATAATTATAATAATGATAAATAATAATAATGATGGTATGGAGCGTGGTAACGCTAGTAAGCGTTATACATTCTAATTGTCTAGTGTGGGGGGAGGGTATGACGTAACAATTAATATCGCGTAAACTTACAAAACAGTTTTTTTTTTATTACAAAGAGTTTCTCAGCATTTATTATTGGATAATTCAATAGACAGAATAGACTGTGGAAACTAGTGTATAAATGAAAACTTAGCTTTGTCGAACGTTGAACATCTTTATCGGAAATGTGAATATACTGTTCTTTACACCTTACGCATGTCGTTATATTCTCTCTCACCTTAACATAATACGTTTAGAGACTTATGGACTACGAGTTGGAGATTATCCGAAACGCCAGTCTCCCTTAGTTGCCGTAGGTGAAAAGGTGGAGATACCAGAGAGCTAAAGTCAGAAAGCACATTAAACCATGAACCCTTGTCGACGATAGTGCTCCGAAAACTCTATATAACATGTCTGCCACTTTATTTTCACCGGTGTGATATCTTGCCCATAATTTCATGTGCAGTGTGGCAGTACAATGCTTTGAAGTCGTGGCTCTTCAAGTCCAGCGGATTGTAAAGTGAATGTAGGCCTATTAATTGGCAGGTTCCCTTTATAGCAAGTTGGCGAGATGCATTAAATGCACCTCATTTAAGAATTGTATTAGGTGTACAACTAAGTTCGGTGCTCTTGCATATAATGAGCTGTAATTACGTCTTAAATAAAAATTTACTTCCTTACTTCGATGTCTTAATTCTTTACCCGAAAATATTGGACACGTGTTTCGCCAAAAGTGGTAACACTCTCCGATTTTTGAAAAAATCGAAGTAAAAATCAAAATTTTCGGTCGTGTTGAAATTTTGCAGACGCGTTTAAAATTGTCTCCTAAAAGATACTTACACATTTATGTTGCAAATAAACAATGTTTAAAAATATGTATTCTGGATAAGTTCGATACAATTTACTTGTTTTTCATTAAAACGGCGTAGCAAAGTAAGTATGGTAGTATCGTAGTAACTCAAGGTCCAAGGTTCAAGTCTCCATACCGTTTTGTGTTTTGCATTTTTTTTTCCAAATGCAAATTTTCTTTTTCTAAGCGCGGTTTCAATACTTCACTATACTTAGAAGCAATTACATTTTATTACATTCGATCATTATACCGACGTTTTTGTGTTGGTTTTTATAAGACCATATTATATATAGGATTATCCAGATTTGAATAAAACAATAGAAAGGAATAACCCAAACCTCATTAGTTTATTGATGTAATAAAATAACGGTCGGAATGAGAATAGATGATCTAAACTTATTGCGAATAATTGTCGCTCATGACGTACCTCATGGTGTTAGTCGCAGTTGATATGGATTGCGAGTTCGGTTTGATGAAGGTAACGAATTACAACATGAAAGCGATATAGTGAGTGATGCAAATCAAGAAAATTTATTCTTAGAACAAGTACATGAGTCGACTCCTTCCTCAAGTATTGAATCTTACTCTACATCTCCACAGCCTAAAAAAGGAGAAATGCAACACGCCACAGTTAATACAAAAAGTAAAATCTGTAACGCTTGCAAGACTTCATCCAACGTGGAGTTTCAAAACGTTACAGATAAAGAAAGAATTTCGCATAAAAAGAAACACGAAATTTATAGAGAGGAGGAAGAAATAGCCACGGGTAGGACAAATTGTCATAAATATGCTAACACCGAGCAGTAGACTCGCAATCGTTTGATTGAAGAAAGAGATATTCGTTTTTTTATGCTAACTTGTGAAAAATATTTCTGTGTTTGTAAGAACCAAGTGGATGTTTTGATCCCAGGATTACGCATCATATGTCAAAATTGCCTGATGAAGGGAAAAATGTTCATCTAGTGTCTACAAAGTCAGGCAAATTGATCAAAGTAAAATACGCTGACTATTTAAATCATATTTCTAATCCATATGTGAAGAAGAATAAAGGTTCAGTTTCTGAGTTATGGACTGGTCTAGTAGGTCCGAATGTAAATAATAAGAAAATTCTGATCCCAATATTGAAAGTTTGTGCACTTTGCAAGTCATTCCGCGTCGCTGCACACTGGTATGCCACATTTGCAATGTATATTTTTAGGGTCAAGTCAAATTATTTATTTAAGCATGTACAAACTTCAACAATATTACTAAAAGAACAGCAGGATTTAAGCAGTAGCGAAAACGCCATCAAAATGCATCCTTTAATTCATCAACAAATATCCGCGCCAATCTTTTCGGTAATGTTTAAATATGCATGGTACGCGTAAAAATTAACAGACACCCGCACATGTTTTTTAAACCTAAGCTAGGTTTGTTTTTCCGAAGATGTCATGCAAATAATGTGTACATGGAAAATACAGTCATTCGAAAATGGTCGTGGTGCCGACAAAATGTTTGTTTAATTGGGGCTTGGGTAATTCGCAAGCCAAATCCAAAATCCTCAATTTTGTGTCGATCTTTCCTGTCACGACTGGTCAAACCTGTTTCTAGAATGCATTCTTAACATTAGCTTGGTGCGTATGAAATGTCAGATTTTTACGAGAATATATGATTGCATATCTTTTTTCAAGAGTTATTTAACCAAAATACGCTCAATCTGCTGGAATACACTTTCCCCAATGATTTATGCATTAAAACCATGCATAAATAATTGTCTTAAACAAATTCTAATTTTTGCAATCAGTAAACTCTGATACAGACTTTTTCAGAGTGTTTTCATATTCATAGTGCTTAGGCTATAAAAACATTTCGAAATGTTTAAAAAATTGAAAGTCCGTTGGCGAAACATTTGGCGAATAAGGTGTTGGTTGCAAATTTTCACATTTTATTTCAGTTATTTTGTGAAATCGTTTAGCACGACATATGCGATTCGACCAGTCCAACCTAATCCACTCGGTTAGTTCATGCGGTACCCACTTACCCATTTTTTTCATTTTGCCAATTTCAAAAACGGGTCACAATATTATTGTATGGTCGACTTTCATTCTGATAGCAAGTTTCCTTCTAGATACAGTTGGATTGTTTCAACCAATGCTTTCAGACGTCATTATTGTTGACGTTGTGTGTCTTCCAAGCAGTTCATTTTGTGGGAAAAAAAGCACCAAACCGAAATTTTTCGGGCGACACGCTCCAATTTTTGTTCGACAAGAATATTCTCCCCAAACGTCTGGTTTATCTTGGGTGTAGCCTTTACAGCATTACTGCCAAAATGCTCATATAGTAAGATTACAAGAATTTCGGATGATCTTATATCTATACAAAATTCATGACAAATAACAAAAGGGCACATTTAAGAATAAATCTTTTTTTGTAAAAATATGGCTCAGGTAATAGACAGTATGACCGTAAAAAACGTTATGCTAAAAACGAAAGCATAACGAAAGACGACGTATCATATGCACCAACCTAATATATCCGTATACGTTATGCGTAAGAAACCCATATTGTCGCCCATAGCTCGCCTAGGCAAGATTACCAAACAGTTATCAATCGTATAAAACATTTTTTTCCATTGAACGAACAACCTAGGCGATAGTAATACATTGAGTTTGAGACATCGATTATACGATGGACGATGGAAAGAAAATGATAATTACAAGAAGTCCGGTCAATTCGTTAACGCATGAGACATTATCTGTGTGACTGACGGTTCATAGACACTATGCAAATCCTAGGTATCTAGACAGTGTTGAAATGTACGTAGGTTCACTTTGGCTTCGTAAAAGACAATGTCAAATGACGCTTGTTTCCGTCAAAACTATCTTTGTATGTCGAAAGACCAGCTTTACGTCATAACCAAAAACATTGTGAAAATGCAAGCATGAGGATGGTTACATGTACGAACAGCGCTCATGAAAGATACCCAGAAAAACTAAATGCGTTAAGAGTCTAACCTATACTCTGTTCTAAAATTTTTATACGTCACATGAGTAATAGTATTATGCAGGGTGGTTTCGATCCGGTGGTACAACCGAAAAGGAGCCGAACCTACATGCAAAAATAAGTCGAAAAAAACGTATTAACATTTTTTTTTAAACGCTCCGTTTTCGCGAAAATCGACTTTGAATTTTCGCAAAGTGCAAGCGCACCCGAGCGCGGCGCGATATACCGGGTGCGCTGTAGGAATTTGGATCGCGGCACGATGGCTTATCTCATTGCGCGGCATCGGAGCAGGCCCGGCAGGGACATCCGGTATACGCGACAGTGAGACCGCAGCGGCCTATTGTGACGTCATAGTTGCCCGAACGTACTCGCAGACGACGCAAAGCGATAGATATAGTTATACAATGCCATGCTTTAAGGGGGGAACCTGATGGATACCCCGCATTTCTCGTTGTTTTTCAAACATTTTTTTCTCAGGAATCAGTAACACAATCTTTAAAATTCTTTTTGCAGTAACTTGCTTCAAGGTTATATTATGCAAATAAATTTTTATTTTCCCAAATATTTTGTAAAATACAATAATAAATGACTTTCTTTACGCCGCCGCGCAGCGGAGGTCCCTTGTTTGCATACAGTCTGGTGTCAACATTTTTTACGGAAACCAAAAATTTGAAACAGTTCATTAATTTAGGATAAATATTGTCGTCGATGAACCTCTAAAATCTGAAAAAAGTGGAAATTTGCAAAAGTTATGACATATTGAACACAAAACTCTGAATTTTACGTAAGAATCTCACTCTATTTTGACGTAAGAAATTGTTTAATTGCAGTTTTTTTGTTATTTTTAGTGGTTCATCGAATTTGGGGGACTTGTCTGTAACTAAAAAGTTTTGAATCAAGTCGATCCATCAAATAGTTTTTTCTTAATCGTGTATGCAAACTTAAAAAATGTGGTTCTGAGATAAACGCGTTTAAAGTTGTTGTTGCAGAAAAGTAACAGTTAATGGCAACTTACACTTAATCTGCTAATCCTGGTCGATAAAGTAGACCTTCTTCTACTTCAAAATATTCCTTTTTTTTAGATTCGGCCAATTGTTTATGTACACGAGTCTCTTTAGTGCGATATAGTGCTCGGCGGTCTTACCGTACAACGCGTTTCGCGACGTAACAATCAGCGTAGATTTTACATTGCTGTCCGATAATGAGTTTTAGTTCCGCCATTACTTGTAATATGAAGGTGTAACATTCGTTAAAGACGCCGGCAGCAATAAACGTTGCAATTTTTACAATTTTTGTAAAAAGTGGTTGAAATAAATCGCTTCAGAACTTCCGAAGCGCAATACAGTTATCATACATCGAGAAGGATTCTTTTGTATCAAGTCTACATGTTTATCTATTGCAATGGGACTATCTTAAGCCGGATAACCCGTCTAAGGTGCTGAGAAACGGACCGTACGCATTGATGGCCCGGCTGCGCGGCCGTATATAGCTGTACACGCAACTATTCAATGGCCTGTATCTTTCAAAATACTTTGAATTTTGTCTTATGCTTTTAGGAACATATTCTCAAAGAATCATACTATCGATTTAAGCAAAAAAAAAAAAGTCGAAAATTTTTTTCCGATCCATCAGGTTCCCCCCTTAAGGCGCTTGCACCTGATGAAAATTCAAAGTCGATTTTCTCGAAAACGGAGCGTTTAAAAAAATGGTCATACTTTTTTTTCGACTTTTTTTTGCATGTAGATTCACCTCCTTTTCGGTTGTACCACCGGATCGAAACCACCCTGTATGTGCATATACATATACTTTCTTTCAACGCGTCTTGTCGTACGTTGATGCACTTACCTCATTCTCCACTATTTGTCTTATGCAATCTTTACCACTTATCGTTTTTTGCACTTGGATATCATGCATGCTTCATTTTCAATATAGCGACTGCGATTAAAAGGTAATTATGCATTACTAGCAACGTCGCATGAATCTTTAAAAAGTGCAACCTGGAATATCTCGTGCACACATTTTTAATGATAGAGAACAAAGTGCATTAATGGATGGTTGTTAAATGAAAAGAATTGTGAAACCCGAAAGATAATTCTGTCAATGTCTTTAATAGTGGTATTTTTGCTCGGACCTTCGATAGACAGACGTCCTTGAAGCGAATGCAGAAGCGCATCGATACAGTTCCATTACACGCAGCGATGATCACTACCCCCTCAAGGCACCGAGGCACTCAGCATGCAATAAAGTACACGGGATACACGACGGTGCCTACGTACCGGAAAACTGGCCCTAATTGGCATAGCGAGCGCATCGATCCACGATCACACACAGCTTTAGGATTGACTGCTCCAGATACACCTTAAAAGAGTCGTTTCCACAGCCACTAGCCCATGACACTTCCCACGGGCATCGCATGTTCCACGTGTTAACGTCATTTGCTAATTTCACGCGTGCAAACTAGCCCTTAACCGAGCTGACAAGCTGCACTATATTAAGGATAAGCGAGAGGTAAGCAGAGAAAGAGTGGGGGAAATGGAAGGGAAAGAGTGAGAGGGAGAGTAACTGTGCAATTGTGGAAACCGTCCCATGGGAGACATTCTGACTGACTGCAACTGCAACTAACACCACTGACGCTAACATCCACTCTGAATCACCCTTTCCGTCTTCTCTACGGGGTCGTCGACTTAACGATCGTCGTTAAAAAGCTATAACCCTGATTCCATCTCGCATCACGTCCAGGAACTCCTCACGTCCTTCTCACCTTCCTCGATCTTTCTGGTGTCTAGGTACAACGTCGAGCCTGGATGATAGCATGTCGAAAGCAGATAATTATTTCCATTACCTGCTTAGCTACACTGTCTCACTTAACAGTTTATCTGAGTTTTCCTTAACCTGTGGTTTCAGATATATAATAGTAAATGACAGGATACTGACTAAACGTTCCATATTAGGTCGTTGATTGCGTACATGCGCGTGACCCTGTATAAAGCGCACAAGACCCAGATTACTGGATTTACGCAGAAAGCCGATTATCATGTGTCAAAGGTGTAAGGAATCTTACATTTCTTACATTTTTATATTGTCTAGATATAGAAACAATATGCTGTCCTGCTAATTGTAAGTTTAATATCATGAATCATTGCTGGTAGGTCCTAAATATATTGACACATGAAGCAATCTTTTTTTGCTACCAAATTCATTAGCAATTGTTAGAGTACAACGATTAACGCTTCATATTGCGCACGATAGCTTAACTAAAGATAAAAGAAACCCATAAGTTGGAGCCGCGAATTTCTATTGTTTTTTAAAGCGTCTTATTGGTTTCTTCATCACTCCCGCTCTTCCCAAAATACAATGTCCAAGCCGATAACAGGAACGCGTCCAAAAAATTCTTCTTATTCAACACGAATTCCGCTTCTCGTCTCAAAACATCAGTCTCGAGTGAACTTCTTAGCAAGTTTAGAAACTTAGCCTCAGTATAAAATTTTGTGTATATAAATTTAGTGAGAATGATAAGTTAATTAAAGTTGAAATAAGTTGATAAGAATAATAAAGTTAATTTATTTAAAACCCAAAACTTCAATATACAACACTAAAAACTCGTTAATAATGGAGGAAAACACAGCCAGGTTTTTCCCAGGAGAAACATGAAATATCCTACTAATAATATAAGATGAATTTCTTCTATTCCTACACAAGGATGATAAAGTTAATGGCTACCAGTTTTTACTACTTAAATTTCTATTTAACTAAGGTTTCTACTTCCATTTTCCAACATTTTTATATTTGCATATGACAACATTTTTTTAATTTCTACAGGAATATAAATTTAAGCTTTCTTTTACTTGTCGACTATCATTGTAATTCTGCATTAATTGAGAATCGAGATTACTTTATTTCTGCGTATGTGGCTTATGGATGTCGAAACATAAGAGACACCAACTCAACATTATGTCGAATATGAATTAATCAACACTTAGATTATTTATTCTTATTTATTTGAAAGTAGTAGCCAAACAACAATGTGTAAGGTTACGACATAACAATACGATTGTTTACTTACAATTTTGAGATGAAGGTAGATGATGTCGCAAATTAAGAAAAACTGATAAAAACTGGGGAAAACATGACATTGGGGAAAGTCTAGATATAAGCCCTGAGATCGCCGGTATAAGCCGCGTGTCGGGTGACGTTATTCCGGCATGACCAACTCAGATTACGCATTTGTTCTCACAGCCATTTGCTTGTAATATAATTTCGTCTTTGAATCTCGTTCAGTTTTTGGCATTTTTCTTATCTGCAGATAGGACCCTTACTTACAACGGTACACCGCAGATAAACGCGTGTATAAGAAAAAATAAGCTTACGGTTTAATATCTAATAGTTCTCTCGCTTATTTTATGAGTCATGCGACCAGCGTATGCATACAGAGTACCAAGTCTACATGTAGACTCTAAAATACTTTCTTAGATATTTGTAATGAGTACATTAAAAATACCAGTCCGATGTTTTATTGACTGGACTGGTTTTCAGTACATTATGATTAACCAACACAGTTAGGGTTAAACTGTTGTTTGTCCCATCAGTATAAGTCAAAGATAATTAATTGCTAGTAAATTTGTCTGACATGGTGCAAATGAAGTGTTACTTATCAGTAAGCGTGAAAAAAAGTTCTTCGAACACAAATTTATATGTGATAGAAATTAATGTTAAAGATTTATTATATATTTGCCCTAATTAAGAAAAATTATCACAGTACTAGTAACACAATTACTGCTTTACTGCTTACTGCTTTAATTCAAAATAATGGACAAGATTCTGCGTTAAAATGTTCGCAGAAATTATTTGGCAACAATTGTACGAAAACTGCGTTTTATGTTTTAGTGTGAAAGTGTCGTGTTGAAGTTTTAGGGGTAAAATAAATTTTTATACATAAATACACAAAAACATCACGAGTCTGTGACAAAACTATCTTCGGGAAATATTAATCTGCAGAATGAAACTGTGCTATTATGTTATTATTAGGTTTGTAAACGTGATACAAGCTGTATTATATTAATAGTTGTTTCCTGAGCTGCGGTCGCAAATTTCTCATTACATATTATTACTCACATTTGGTATTGACCAATAAAGCTAACGAGGAACAAGAAACACATTATTATTATGATTAACTTTCAATAAATTGATCTTCTTATTGTAGGCGATATGTTTATGCTTCTTAAGCGATAACGAAAGACCTGAAGTCTTTTGCATCTGAACGCACGGGACCGCGTTGCGTTCGAGCCTCTTCAGTCACATTGAGTTCGGAAGAGTTAAAACCATTCATTGCTTTAGACTGTTCACACACTATTTTAAATCTTGTCTGCCCTCCTTACGTGCGGTTGATTTAGAATCACATCGCAATATCCGAACTTCGCAAATCCACATCTATTACATGTAAATGTGTTTATAGTTTTCTCCATCTGTTTTGTTTCAAAGCAACATTGTTCTGCTTGCCTCTTTATTGAATTAAAACGTTAAAATTTTGGAGGTCATTTAATTCACCGAGATTGTAGAAAATATTCTTGTGGTTCAATAACATTCTTCTTGGCGGCATACTGTTATTTTTCAATATACATGTACTCCTACATAAATCTCTGATTGTTCTTTCAGCAATTATTGCAAAAACATTCGTTTATTCTTTAATAAATTATAATTTACAGTAATGCGTGCTTTATTATAAACTATAATGGCAAACTATTAAGCCGAATATTTTGAATATGGAAGGTCGATTCAGAAAATGAAGTTTCATTTATATGGATACAATGGACTTTAATTACTAAAATAAAGCATGCAACAAAAATTTCGAAATGAGTTAATTGTGGAATTACCGAAGATTTTATTGAAATTTCTTATGGTTACTGTGATCTGTTACATTAAGTACAGTGTATAAACAAATCTTTTCTGCCTATGCGGCCAGTGCAGACTGAGAGGGGGGAATTTAAAAATGGACGATTTGTGAAGTGTACGGGGGTGGCCGATAGTGGTTCATGCGTTCGCGTGCCAGTTGCGAACGTGAAAAAGCTATTGATGCGCGATAAAAGCTACGAAACATTTGAAAGTGCGATGCACTAAAAGGCAAACCCGACGGTAGTATGGAGAGTATGTGTTCATTGACAAGCTTTTACAGTTTCGTCCAAGCGAGTGCTGCAATGGTCGACCATAAATTTTGATTCTTTATCACGTCGCATTTTCAAAATAATTAATATATCGATGCTGCAGTTTGCTTGTTCCGCGTGCAACAACCGTAATTATGTTATAAAAGCACTTACCTGTTTAACTTTGTATCTGTTACGCTACGCTAAGGTTAGTTTCATTGAAGTTTCATGTGTTCCCTTTCGACCCGTCCATTCATGTGTACCGCACCGTGCGGAATAGATATTTGATGTAAACAGTTACATCTATTACCAGTATCTGCATTCATTATTTCGTTATTTGTATGATGTTAAGATTAATCGCTTAGTATTTGTATCACATTTGGGGCGTTTAATACAGCAATTTTATTTTAAAAGGGAAGAAAATATTGTGACAGGAAAATAACATATATTAATTTTATTTAAATGCGTTTTATTGTGTTTAGTACATAGCACGAAATTTACTGCGTTTGACCACCTTGCACAGTTTTAAGACTTGCTTCGTTTGAGACATTTGTTCAGAGCGCAACTTTTTGCTTTCAAAACATACTGCAGAATGCCTTGAGCTAAAAAAAATATTCGAGGAAAGTCTGTTGTACCATGGTTGCCTCCGCACAGGAGCGGATAAGAAACGACATACTGACGAACGAAACTGTGCGCTCCTAATGCAGGAAGCATACGATGCACTCTTGCTTACGGAATGATCCGTGAGTAACAAAACTGTAGGTCACGGAGCGCATAATAAAATGACGGAAACGAGCCCATTGTGAGAGACGACATACAACTGATTAAGATTCTTTAGATGAATTGCTTACTTTTAAATTCAATTGATTTTCTACAACATGTTAATATAAAATTGTATCGTGAGAAAAAGAATTTGTTTGCTAACACGATTTTGAGAAGGATTGCATTGTTTATCGTTTCTTAAATTCTACGTTATTGACGTCAGTGGAAAAAGCATCGTAGGCAGCCATATAAATCTAAATTTTGTTCATAGTTGGGATTTCATCAAAGATCCCTTCTGAAGCGTTCTCAAAATCCGTACAAACAAGTTGGGCGTTAGTGCTTTCGATCTGTTCTTCTCGTCTGATTGTGGATTATGAACAGCGAAGGAACCCAAACTTTTGACTTTATGCTCGTTTACGTGACCCATTCTGAATGCTGAAGGAAGAGTCCGACGGCAGGATGTAACAGGTGGCACGTCTGGTTTCTCTCCGCATCGCCTCTCTTTCACCTCATGTTTCCTCCCGTTCCCGCTCGGCGACGTGCGATTCAACGACGACTACCTGCCTTGTCGTCATTATTGACGTTCCCTCTCCGGAAAGGGTTTCTCCACCCTAAGGTACTCGAGCCCCAGCGAGATGATTTCTCATTCACGGTCGATCGAGAATTGCACCGCTACTATCGTCGCACTTTCCTTTGCACGTACGCGGTAAAGTTTAACCTCTCAAGATAGATGCGTTCACTGGAATAACAATTATGTACAGCCCACGAGAGCGTTCAGCTAAACTCAAAAGTCATATTATCACAAAGAGCCCCTTCCCGTACCTAATTTCTGTGACGTACGAGCGCAATAGTGCACTCGACCTCCGCGAGAACATCGCATGAAAGTTGATTTCCCGGTTTACCATGATAGTCACAGGGAAACTGATCATGTCGCACAATGTATTTTTCCGGCTCCCAATGATAACGATCATCGTTTTCAAAAGGTAGTCCTTTTACTTCCTGAAACGTGAAGAGCGAGCGCATAGAGATAAAAAAACGTAAATAATAAATACAATTTTGAAGAAAAAACAAAAGGTGTTTTGTCAAGAAAACAGAACAAATGTATTCTGTGGCTGTGAAACGGAATACAGATAAAAAGATTCACATGAGTAAGTTTTCTCCGCACTTCTGTTGCAACACTTCTAGACTCATTCGCTCGCTCCAGAGTCAATTAGTATTCCACTCCTGCGCCTAGCGGTAAGCGACATAATTGTTCGACCCGTTTTTCTGGGCGGAGGAAGGTTGACTGCCGGTGAAAAGGTAATAGGTAGTAGGCACTAGGTAGATATTGTGGGGGTGATGTCGAATAGGAAGGGATGCACCAGGTACATGGTGTACGGCGTGGCTCACGTCAGGAATATTATTCGAGGGCGTGCGCTGGTTACCGGTAACGCTGGACGTTGAAATATTCATGAAATAAGCTCGTCACTGATCTACCGCCATTCCTCGCGAGTGTTACCCTTCTAGCCTCCGGTAGCATTTCTCACTTGATGGTCCCTGTTGTCTACCCTGTGTTTACACGCGCTACTCCTCGTCCTTTCGTGAGAGCGCGGATAGAATTTTGTATTTAAAACTCACGATTGAAATTGTTGTCCCTTGAAAGATAGTTAATTGCATACACGTTTCTTAATGTATTTCGTATTGCGTTCTTCGGTTTACAAACCTGCTGTTCTTTTTTGTTCTAGTGAATTCAATGTATTTATTAATGCCGATTTATGATGCCTATTTACGAAATGCGGATCACTTGTGATTTATATTTTACGTAATGTAGCCAAATCGTCTGGTTCTTACGTTAACGTCGCTTATAAAGACCATAAAAAAGAACGCGATTCAAATAAGATACGCGCAAGAAGAGGTTTAATAAAATCAAAATTTGGCTAAAATCAAACGAAATAGGCAGCGTAATTCAAAATTAGCTGCGGCTACACATTGAGTTTGAATGCTCATATCCTTCGCATAACGAAGGCCGTGCGAGTGCAGGTAATTTTGGCGATAGCGAACAGCATACGGGGCAAGAAATGATGGAATTCAATCTGTAATTTCCGATTCCATCCTGGATTCGTTGAACGGTGGGGCACGCACGTAATTAGCGCATCCACTCGGCCAACGATTAGACGGTCTATCCGGGGCGGTAATTAACGCTGGCATCGTGAGCCTGTTAGTCTCGTTACCGTTTCTGCCTGAGTCCTGACGTTACCGCGAGGGGCACGAAACGCTCCGATGTGGATACGTGCACGAATGACTGAACAAAACGGGGCAGAAAAGGTGTGCTTGTCGAGATCAAAAGTAATCAGAAGAAGCAAATGTACTGCTGACCCAAGCCCTACATGAGATTTTTTCAAACGGATAATCCTGCGATGTGACGGATGCTAACTTAAGATCTATACAACTTCGGTGCACTGGAATTGTTTACAAAGCGTTCTGCTACTGTGATCTATTTTGCCGCCCGGTATTTTATCACTTCTCGTTTTTCTCGTGTGCGACTAATTGTCAGTTGTTTTTATTTGAAACTGAATTACATTGTAATGATGCTGCTATTTTTCAAGCTAATGTTCTTCACTCGTAGTCGAAACATTGTAAACATAATCGGCCCGCACAGTAAGCTCCGAATATATTTAAATATCTGAAAAAATATATACGTTTAAATCAAAAGAATTAAACAGATCCTGCCTGTCAGTCAAATCTTACGCAACTGATGAAGATGAAAATTCGGCCGTAGTCGATTGAAAGACATAAATTGTGTTATTTCGAACAATACAGGTATGCCGCTATTTAAAAACACTCCGCTAAAAGAAACCTGTTTGCAGCTATATCACCAAAGTGCGCTGAACCCACAATTGAATACGTCTCGCAAATAGAACAGCAAGTCTGGCTTCAACATTTTTTATCGATTATGTGCGCCTTCACATGCCATCATCAACCTTCCCGATTTTGCGTAATTGTTTATCCATTTCGTCAATCGGGGATACATCATTGGCATCTGGTTCTTTTACGTAAATTTAATAATAAATAACTTGAACACAAAGCATATGTAAAGATAATCCCGCAGTACATACCGTGGCGAATAAATCGTCTTGTGCCAAGTTTGGTTTGTTAATCTGTTCGAAGCACGCGATGACGCGTGCCTGCCCGTCAAGGATTCTTACCACTATTTCGTTTCACGTTACCCTGCTTTCCGCTCCTTATTTCCCGCCGTCTTCTCATTCTCTTTCAGCTATTCTATACAAGTCGCGATGGAACAGTTTTCAATGCAATGTTCTTCCGCATTTGTCTCATTCGTCATTGTCGTGTATCAGTAATATGATAAGAGTTACATAAAAATCCCGCGGCGATTCCGGTTGGCAGACTTCCTTAAAATGCTGTATAATCGCTGAAGAAAGTCGCGTGTACGTAATTCCAATACGATTCTACGTTAAATAACCCCAATGTGATAACTTTCCAATGGTCTATCGTATTCGCGTAATTTGTAGACAAGAGTGAAAAAATATCAGGTCATACGTTTTTCTTTCTTTCTTCTTTTTTATTAGCACACGGAAAAACGTGTCACTACTCTAACGTTACGGCAGTAATTGTCCTTGTCACGGTCGGTGCATCCTTTTTCATTTGAAATTGACGAAAACATATGCAACGCCAATTTGATCATTATACTAAAATTCTACTTCTTCCAACGAGACATTCCTGCTCATGTAACTTTCTTTTCGCTCAATTATGTTTGCAGCCTGTTGGAAAACAGTATGGCACAAAAGACACGATAAGTAATACAGCATCATTTAACCGAAAATATCTGATTCGCTTTAATCTTACTTAATTTGATCTAATAGCAAAATTACAGGAATTAAAGGTAAATTATTCCCGTTCATTCTTTTCGCAAATGTTACACCCAGCTGTAAACCGTCTAACCAAAACTCTGTACAAAATAATGACGTTTTATTATTTAAATTTACCAGCAATACTCATGTCCAGTTGTTAACAGTAAGAAAGATTAAAGCTAAATGTTTCCCAAATTACACGATACACTACATATATGTACATATACATTTCGTTATATACATCCATATATGTACACATGTATTAAGCCGACCTAATTGGTAGGAAGCATGCGACACGTGTGCGTGATTATAAGTAATTCATCGGTTAACTTTCATCTTACTCTTCCCTTTCTCATACTCATTTTTTCCATTCACATCCTCATTTTTCAGCGTCTATAGTTGTAATCGTACCGCTGGTCCAAAGTTACGGTGGTGTTGTGAACACAACAGAATACAGCAATTGCCATGACGTACTGCGTTTCATGTCAAATAGAAGACATGAAAAAGAAAGAACAAATCCAAAAAATGGCATCGTCAGTCCTGTTCGGTGACGTTGCGCAAGTCAACGCAAGGTGTCGAAATGTAGGAACAATTGATTACAAGAATATACCTGCATATTTTCACGCCAACGCAAATTCGACTAGATCATACTTTTACTTTCTATCGTATATTCATCTTGAGGAAATCGTCATATACGACTCGACTCCGATCACGCTAATTACAATATGTTATACTTACTTATCGCTCTGTACTTTAGTTACGTTACTCAATGTTACTCACTGCCAATAACACGGCATGTGCTCATTTATATTGTTCAACGTACGATCGAAACGTAAGTTCACAATCGAATGTTTCTTCACCAAACTTGATCACATTGTTTGTTGCGAGCGATATTTGCATCCGTTATTAGGCGATCGAAACGTCCGCTATCAGCTTGCCTTTGCATTCCGTTCCGTTGAGACCCTGTGATAGTAGCTATCTACACGCGAGTATATGATTCTTAGCGAGTAAAAAAGCGGATCGTACGTAAGCGATACCAATTTAAAAGAATACATTATCATATCATTCTCAACCTCACATCACAAAGTATCTTAAGAGCAGGCGTATCTATCACGATTCCAGTTGTTCTTCAAAATAGTCTGTCATTATATATTTGCATGTGTACATTTAGACAAGTATCATGCGAGATCACAAAACAGTTTGTGAAGGGATTGTGCTTATTTGCAGCAAATGGTATAGTCCTTGTTACTTCTATCACATTGTCCATCGTGAACGCATCTGACACTCGGTAACAAGGGCAAAGTAAGTAACGCGTCAACGACCGGACCGCAACGTGAAATGTACGAAATATGAACTACATCATGAGTTATCCACAGTTTGGCGAGTGTCTACAGGCGAAACACTGCCGATTTAATAGCCTCAATTTAGAACCGGCATATAATACCGTACTTTTTACGAGTCCAAATCTCTCGACGTAGGATTCTATCACAATAAATAATTGTTTCTCCCACGAACCACAGCTATGGTCCGTCGTGTACAAACGCTTGCGTATACGCGCATTGCTACCCAGTCGTTGAGTGAAACTCTTGACAGTCAAAAACCACGAAAACTATCTGCCTTCGCCCTTATTTGGCCACATGAAATAGCGGATCGTCGATCGGATAACCGGCACTGTTACTTCCGGCGTTCCTCTTGACATCTTAATCTCTGCCGCAGATGATGGCGATCCTGACACAGTTTCTGCCACCGGTGCTGGCGTCACTTTTGCTGTTTGAATTGTCGTTGGCGCCCAAGAGTCGTGACTTTGTGATAGCTAGGTCGCCAAATTCTGCAACATAAAATTACAGATCTGACCAGGCTGCAAAGCGCTGTTTGCTAAGACGTTTAAAGCGTATGAAGCGCGCGGCAGCGATAGAATTTAATGAATGGTGATCTAAAAATTGGCTTGACACTCGACATCTGTCAGTTTTTCTCGAAAGGCAGACATGCTGTACTGTGTTTGTGATGAAAGCGTTAGATACTATTAGCTAATAGTTACTCGGAATAGGATCTTATAAACAAATATTGAAGATTGCATTTCTTGCATTTTTGAACGCATAATACTGTCACACATTCTATCATTTTTATTTATACGAAGGATGTTAGATTACTACTAATGAAACGTAACGTAAATTAACTTCATTACGATTAGAATTCCAATAGCCAAACGAACGATACCGATTGATTGCTCGATACCGCAAAAGATTGCGCTACGATTACATATTCTCTGGCGCTCATCTCAGCTTCTATGTACGATCAGGATCGCTGATTACAATTAGTCTCATCGGTGATATTGACCTCGGTCGGCTCCATATCGTATGGCATATTAACGGTGTAAATCGTCCCAAGGCTCGACAGACATACTCTCGTTCTCATCCCTTAGTCCTCTACCTGTATGTACGAGCATATCTCTCTCTGTTTGTTTGTCAGCTCACCTTCTCACCCAGTTTGCCAGTCTGTTGCCATTCAGCGTGAGCGAAACTTCTAGATGAGACTGTATGCAATCAGCTGCTAATTGGGAAATGATTGGAGGCGCCTCCGCCGATAGTATCGCGCCTCTAACTACCCTTCTCGTCCCGCTATATAACCCCAGTTGGTATAAATGCCCCCATAAATGCCAAAGCAGACACATATGCGCCTAGAGCCCACCCCCGCGCATCCAGCCCGCTACGGTGAAGAAACATGCTCCAACCGTCTTCTTGCCTTTTGCTTTCCCCTCCTTCCATCCTACGTTTCTTGTTCTTGATTTCAAATGTCAGAAGTAAAAACAATACAGCTAACCAACTCGGAATAGTGATTTAAATGTTTGTTATGGTAATAAAACGAAAAAGAAAAGAAAATAGAAAGACCGGGAGGGAGAATAGAAAATCTGAAGCGCGCCACCTACAAATTTAAACTTCAAGCGAGTCTGTATATGCGGGTTAAAATTCTGGGAGCATTGACATTCCAGAAGTATTTCGTCGCTCCCAATACATATTCTCCCCTATGTTGCAGAGCAGGATTCTTTAAAAACGCGATTCCCGAACGTGAGGCTGATTGTAATTCTGTTCCTACTAAATATTTCATACCACTTTTTTGATTGCAGATTATAGAGGTGAAATATGCGCTTGGGTGTATGGGGAAAACCTCATCAAATTGTTCGGTGTATATACGCATATAAAATTGTTATATACAAGCACCGTTGCTCATTCTCACTACACGAATTAATTATAACTGAGGAGCCATGTATCTTTTCATGTTGTGCACTGTTTCCGTGGATATACATATTTGGTCAATATCACTAAACGGCGATCGCTTGAGAGGCGCAATTGATTTGTATAATACCAGAGAGGGAAAGTGGCTAAAAGTTAGAACGCCTTACATGAAATAAACGTGGAGGGGTTTATGAATGGCGACAACACTACGTGTGAAGAGAGGTAGGAAACAGTAAACTACTGGTATTATGCCTAATGTTTGAAATTTCGAGAAAGGGACGGTGTTTCGTGAAAACCAGAACGCCGCTGGCAAAGACGATGGCTGATAGCCGTATCTCATTTCAACTCGGCTGGAAATGAGGCAGCTTTGTAAAGCCAATTGCAGCTAGTGTGGCACCTTCGCCCAACCCACACCTACCCCATTTTGTCCAACATCTCGCCCGAATCACACTCTGAATCTTTCTATTTCTTCCCCTTCATCTCACCACTTCTTCCCCCCGATCCTCTATCCTGTTCATTGACCAGCCATGCCTAATAAGGCACGCAGTTATTACGAAAGAGAGAGAGCCAGACTAATTGATTATATGCATCCTTTTCTACTGGTATGACCTCCCCCCCCCCCGCCCTCCGCCGCCCTTCCCCACCCATACCCACATTATTCCCTCCTATTTGCACTTAACATGCAGCTTCCCTGCGCCAGTCGAAATATCTGCCTTTTCACGTTGTAAGCGGGAAAAGTGTCCATTTGTTCCACAGCATGGGACATAAAGGAATGCGGATTTTTGAGTGTCATAAAGGAATTACAGAATCGCTCATAGGGGAATGTCTGGCACAGAGAGACTATGCATTCCCGCACTACCAGCGAGTGTTAAGACCGTTCCCGGCGAGCACGATCTTGCAGTTCAGTATGGTACATTAAAATGCATTTGCACTCGCTGGTAGAATACTCTGTTGAATTCTACGAAGGCACGTGGGAAAGACAAAATTTGGAGATCATGCATTTATATCAGAAGTTGTCCCGCGCGCTCTCTTCTAAAAATAAGTGGGAAGTATGTCTATTATTAAAAAATCTAGTCTCAGAGTATAATCAGGTCAATAAAAATGGGCGCGGGAAAGATTCAGTTAAAAACTATAAGGAACAAAATATAATACCGTTCCATAAAATTAAAATTGACTTTGGGTTTGCGCCCAAGACACTGAAACCAAAATATTTTCTATTGAATAATATTTTCATGTGGCATAAATGACGTTGTTCGTATGCATGTTTACTCTTAATTTATGCAGCGCGGAGTGTAGTTATACCATATTTAATAATGCAGGGTTGCAAAATCAAGATATGGAAAGGGCGTAGCAGGTTAAGACGGTGAATGAGCCATTCGATAGCTTATGAAAAAATGAACATTTTTGTGAATTTTCAACTTTGTATCTCGACCGTGGGGACCGGGGCAGGGGGGGGGGGGGGGAGGGTGTAAAATGTACAGTCCGGTTCACTCACCATTTTGTCGGAATCTAGAAGATAAAAAAATTTGGGAAATATCAGAGCTATGTCTAATAACAGTGCGCATATTCCAGATTTTTTCAGATTTTTACATAAGAAACCCAATTGGTAGAAAAATAGAAATCGAAAAGTCAATCAGAAAAACATTGATTTGATACCGAAGGAGGTCCGGATCAGTGATGCTGTTTTTTTCTGTAATGTAATATTACAATGAACGTCTCTGATTTTTTTTTAATAATTTTTGCTCACCAGGAACAGTGTCGGAAAAATGAAAAACCCGTTTTTTAGTCAGGTTTTGGGTGTCAGAGCAAGGTATAAGGTAAACTTTGGTTCAATTTTTGTCACATAACTATTTTACGTAATGCTTAATGTTATTGATTACATTGCACAGTCGTAATAATGCAAGAAAACTAAATAAATAGGAAGAAATCGATGTCACATATATGCCCTATATTCTGAAAAATTGAAAGCAAGTCAAGAACGTCGGTAGCATTTCGACAAGATGTCTGTCTTGTAAGTGGAAGGGTACTTTTTGTAAGATCTTGTATTACTTAAATGTAATTCTATCAGAGTGTCCAAATATAAATGTAATAGTTACATTAAAGTATCATTTGCTTAATATCAATTGCATAATAATTATTATAAGTGGAATTAACAAAAAATATATATACACATAAAATTTAATATTTTAAGTTTCAACACACTATTTAGATTGGCAATCGTATCATTCTCGGAGGAACTAAGAAAGCAATGGGTTATAGTACTCTATGAAAATGTCTGTTTATTAATGCTATTGATTCTATGTAACGGAAATATCGAGATGCGAATGGACAAACAAAGATGCAAAATTACATTCTAAGCATGAACCGTGTGTGACTCTTATCTTCACCGATCAAACGAATAAATTCTTGTCGCTTTGTACCATTGGCAAGACAGAACGCTTTATTTGTTGGCAAGTATAATCGCGAATCCGTGGTCCGATTGGCAGCTGTGTTGCTTTCAAAAGAAACTTTTTTATATGGTCCCGCAGCGCAAAGCTCAGTTCCAACGTAACAGCATTTTCTCTGTACTGTAAGGATCTTGCTGTATGGTCCGTGTAGGGCAAGGATATGCGTGTGCTGCTGATGTGAGTGGCGTTTGTTCCGCAGCGAAAAAAGAATAGCACATGGCAACGTCGGATTCTTGAGTGCGGACGGCTACGAAGGCAGAGCCAGTGCTTGCCCGATTGCCATAAGAAACGTGTTAATTGTATCTTTCGTTTAAATATACACAAATTTCATGTCGATCGTGTCTCATTCCTTGACAAAACACTGGTGCCACATTTACGTTACGTGTGTACTTGCAGACGAATACGCAGAATATCAGTGTATACAGGTAACGACTTTACAATAACCAGCACTGTGTTTTAGAGTGCTTATTCACATATTCTATACATATGTATAAGTTTTGTCACAGTTTGCCCTCTTTTACACAATGACACGTCACCTACCAGGATAGAGACGTCAATTATTCATTCTTGCTAAGTATAAAAAAGGCAATGTATTATATGTAGCAGCGAGAATGTAATTAACGTGCGCCTAGATCTCGGTCGCCCGATAAATTCAGGCGATCCCGGCAAGCACAACTGATCGATTATTTGAAAGTTTCAGTAATGAGCTTGGGTTTGCTGGACGCGAACTTGGGATACGTAAGTTTCTTCTCACGAAAGAAAAAGTATCTGTCGGCTCCGAGTACCGGCTCCTCAGCGAGAAACGTCCTTTTCCGTGCTCGCGGTTGCTCCGTAGATCAGATACCTAGTTAAGAATTTGTTCGATTTCGTTATAGAAAGTTTAAAGTTTTACTGACGGATAGTAATTGCGCCGTTCGTGCGGGGTGAAGTTTTGTTCCTCTCGTTCGCTGTCTTGGAATATGACGACGCGCCAGTAGCAATACGCAAAGAAGCATTATGCGCTCTTATCCGTAACAGTAAGTTTAAGAATTAAAAAATTGTCTTATCTATTAGACCCCCTCCAACAAACCATGGCAATACTTTTAAGGACGACTAAGAAATGACAAGTGACATCAGTCAAGTGACAGCGTTCAGAGCTCCAACGACGGGGCGTTAACTTTCTGACTTCTCTCCATCGCAACTTGATCTAGTCCTTGAATAATTCGGTTCTTCGTGAACGGAAATTGCCCCGCTTCTTGGCCCGCGACTCGAAGCGACATTCTCTCTCGCCACCGTGGCAATTATGGCAAAGTTGCTCGAATAAATAGAGGTATATCCAAATTGATGATGAAACTTTGCGCGCACTATTGCTCTCTAACAAGTGCTTAAGCGAGCGGCGACTAACCCGGTTAATTGAGTGTCTAATTGTGAATACACGCGGTATTGTCTGACCCGGATGACCCGATTTTAACCTTTTGGAAGTTTCCGCAACTGCGACGGCGTTGTCCTCATTCAATTAGCCAGGGATAGACTATCTTCGGCATATCCTTGGGCCCGCCTGGCCTAGTGATATTTTCGGATTTACTCTAAGACGCGACGAAACAGGTTTAAGCCGCAGGCACAGTTCACCATTTCAAAATATATTCGATATGACTTTGCTATGCCAAACATAACCACTAATAAGATTTTAACAGCCGCGATCGAACCGTTAAACATTATAAATATGTCGTGTTGTTCAGACCCGTGTTGTGTAAAGTGCATCAGTTGAAACGAACAGAGTAACAATATACTGATACTGAGTACTGTGTATTGGTGTTGGTGTGCAAATCAGTACCACACGTGGGCCTATTGGATAACCATAAAACAATATGTTAGGACTGCAAAGCCGAAAATCAAGTGAGATCGCAGAATACAGTGGCTCCTCATAACCCAACACAATTAGATATAATCCCGAAAATAGTGAACCCAGAGGATCCACAGAATCTTACGCAAGTGCCGCAAAACACAAATAACTTCCAACCAAAGAACAAGCTATTATCCTAGAATCAGTAGACGGAATCAGCATAAGATTATGGTCACGCTCTAGCTATTAAATTCACTTCCAGGATAACCAATGGCAGAATCTGCATGTACTAAAAATAGAAAAAAAACCGTCGCATCTTTAAGGTCAGAACTGAAGACAAAATCAATCAAGAAGATAGAAATAGAGTTTAGGCCAATGATCCAACCAGCACAAAGAATTATATTTTCAAATGCCTCTCCCACAATTCCCAACCTAGAAATCAAAAAAGTCATGGAATCAAACAATATACTACTCTGCTCGAGAATAACAGACCTAAAAACAGAAATGTCTGAACCTGAATTCGCGCATATTTTGAGTTTTAGGAGGAAGTATAGGTACACCCCGATGACGCCAGAAAGATTCCAGATTCTTTCATAGCATCTCTTGACGACAAATCGTTGAGGATATTTGCTACCTCGGACAAATCAAATTGTTTCCTCTGCAAAAAAAAGAAGGCATGACGCCAAGTAGTGCCCAAACGTGGTACCCTCTGGAGCCAGCTTTAATAATAAAACAATAAATCAGCCCATCGATAGTGAAACGAGAAAAACATCGATAAATTAACCCCTTAACGTACGATTTCTTTTAAATAAACCGGCCAAAAAAAAATTTTTTTTTTTTTGTGTAAAACACACGGTAGAACATTGTCTTGGCAAAGACGTAAAAAAATACAAAATTAATCAAAGTTTTTATTTTAATTTTAGCAGCATCAAATACAACGCCGCCCGAATATACTCGGGTGTGCACGTTAAGGGGTTAATGACGAAACAGTGTAGATCATAACGGACTCAATTCCCCGAAACTCCACCGATCAAACCATGGCCAAAAAGACCACTGTTTCAATTCTTCGAACAAACAGTACAAGATACAAATGACAACCACACAACTTTTGGTATGTTGGCACAACGTTCAGTTGCAAAGAAAAAGATTACAAGTGTAAAAAAAAAAAAGAAAATCTACTCATCATCCCCTATTCCCGCTAATGTAAAATTACAGGAAATGCTCAGCCCTGCAAATAATTGAAACCGAAAAGACAAAAAAGAACTTCGTACTTAACTATCTGCAATTAGAAAAACTAATTTCAAAATAAACCACCAGCCAACACGCAAAAAATACTATTGTTTGTCACGCGCCAATCAGAGGTAGACACGACTCATGCGTGTCCAAAAACGGTGACAAATCACCGATCGATACATGATCACATATTCACGCCACTTCCTTCTTCTCGCAAGAAGAAAGCGAGAAGAGGAAGTTGTCCATTACTGTTCTGACCACGATTTCATTCTGAACGTTCGAGTGAAGTGCGAACAAGTTTTGTGAACAAAGACCAGATCAGGCAACGAGCAGAAATAATACAAAGGCAAATTCAGGATAGATCATTGAGACAATCAGAAAAAGCTCAGAAACGGATCAGAGCAACGTCGGAAGGAAAAGAGACGATTTACGCCCGTCCCTTGCACCGACTGGCAACGGCCACGTGCTTACTCCACCTTCGGCACGGTAACTTTACGACTAATTTAATTGCTCAAGATGGTCACAAGAGAAAGTGTGTGAAACAAATTATTTATTTAGTCACAGATCAATGATCAATACATGATCAAAACATTAAAGACTTGATCAATCACACACTAATGATCTATTTATTAAAACACTGATCTATTTATTAACACAACTGATCAATAAACTTATTTAATTTTTTAATTGTGTGCATTCATTTACCCACAGCCGTCACCAGACTCTTTATCCTGAATCCCACTCACTTTCATTACATTAACATCTAAACAAACAATACAGCCCACTAAACCTTTACCAAACGCACATTCTTTGTCAAAAATAGAAACAATGAAAATTACATCAGTGGAGGAGTATGCATTGCAATCTCAAATGAATTTAACGCTACGAAATCCCACTAAACATCAATTTCGGAGCAACTGCTATTACTATCCGCCTACCAAAATAGATCCACATATGCAATATCTACCTACTTAATAATCAAGGTTTCAACACTGACGACCCTAGAAAATTTTATAACACAAATGCCTACACCATTTCTAACAATACGAAATTTTAATACTCAGAATTGCCTCTGGAGATTACTAAAAATTGACGCCCGAAGTAAGAAGAGGCGAGGAGATCGAAAAACTGGAAACGCACAATCCCAATATAATGTTGTTAAGGTCGGGGCACACACCCACTTTAATGCAAGTAATGGATCTTTTAGTGCAATTGACTTGACAATGTGCAGCATGAAAATAGCCCAGAATACAAAATGGAGAGCAATAGACAACTTACAGGATAACGACTCTTTCTCTATAAAAATATCCTAAGACGATGAAACTGCGCAACACTACTCAAATCCTGGCAAAGATGTAACTGGTATACAGGGTGATCTTAGTAACTGGGCCAAGCGATAACTCTTTTTTAAATAAATTTAGAACAAAATCGTAGAGGAAAACTTTGTATTAGTCGAAAAGCTCTATCAATCCCATGCACCGATTTTTTTCCCAAGTACATTAGTGCATGTGCAAAGTGCAGTTGCACTGTTTTTTAAATGGAACCACCCATTTTTTTTTTACATAAACGCGTTCCTTAGGCCATTCTGCAATAAAAATGTATAAGGGAAATCATCGAAAAAACAATAGTTTACGAGATATTTCACTTTATTCGAACTCTTATAACAGATACTCGAACGTTTCACCGTTAGCTTGCAAACATTTTTTAATACGTTTCTTGGTCTTTTTCATTACACTACTGCGTTGTGCAGTAGTTATGAGTGAACAGTGATGCTTAATTCTTTCCTTCAAGTCGTCCACAGAAACAAAAGGTTACGCGTACACTTTATTTTTTAAATATCCCCACAGGAAAAAATCAAGAGGATTTAAATCTGGCGAACGGGGAGGCCAAGACGTTGGGCTGTTGGTACCAAACCAATTTTGCCCATACGTTGCTGTTAAAAGGGTGGTAACTACTCGGGTGTTATGTGCAGGTGCTTCGTCTTGTTGGTAGTATTTTAGATATACACGCGATTGTAATGGAATATCATCGAGTAGGGCGGGTAAAGTAAATTCTAGAAATTGCCGATATCGCACACCGTTTAAAATGTCAGATAAAAAGTATGGCCCAACAAGAGATGTGTTAAGTATTCCGCACCACACGTTAATGCTGTAACGCAATTGGTTGTTTGAACTTCTTCTCAAATGTGGATTTTCCATATGCGATTCGTGTTCATTATGCCTATTGAACATACCATTATTCGTAAATGTGCTTTCGTCTGTCCATAAAATTGTTCGAGCAAAGTTGTCATTATGTTGCTCTTGTTGTAAAAAAAATCGGCAAAATTGAATTCTTCTTAACGTATCTCCCGGGCGTAAGGTTTGTTCCACGTAGAAATGGTATGGATGGAAGTTCTGGGCGGCCAAAATTCGAGAAACAGAACTCTGACTTATGCCACACTCTCTTGCAACAATTCGCGTTGACGCAGAAGGATTCAGTTCCACATATGCCAACACTTGCAACTTTGTATCTTCGTTTTCCACAACCGGCTTGGTAGTATGTTTCTTAGTTTTTTTAAATGAACCATACTCTCTTAAATTTTGCTCCAATTTTCGAAAATAAGTTCGTTGTGGTTGTGGACGATGCGGGTGTTCATTACGGTACATTTCCGCAGCAGCTCCTGAACTGTTATTGCACTTGACGTACACAATAAACATATCCACTAATTGTAAGTCGTTATTCGTAAAAGCCATTGCGGTTTGTTTGTTAATGGAACTGAAGTAGTAGAAGAACTCAGTAATGCGTGAACGATTATAAACACACGCGATGATGGTCATCCTTGAGTATGAGATGTTAGTAAACATGATTGGAACGTAACTGGGACCAAAAACGTTTAGGTAATGCGATAGTGAACGGTTTGGGCATCTGTTATAAGAGTTCGAATAAAGTGAAATATCTCGTAAATATTTTAAATTTACAAAAAGGAATTATTTATTTATAAATGCTATTACATATTATATATTTAATATGGGTTACTTGTAAACTGGAGACTTGGTTACATGTAAATAATTCAATTTTTAATTTTTGTTTGCGAATTTATGTGAAACGGCCAGCCGAATACCAAAAGAGGTACATATCCGGCATTATAGCTATGTTTTTTGAGTTTTACAAAGTTAGAAACGCAGCAGTGGTTACCAAACATTTTGCAATGTTTATCTAAGTGCATTAAACGTTCGCAAATGCCAAAGGTTGTTTTCTAAGTGCAGATCGAGAAATCGATGAGGAAGACCGACAACCCTAGACAATGACGTTTTAAAGGCGGAAATGGAAGCAAATCCGTGTCAGACAATCAAGAAATGGTAAAACACTCTTTGGTTGATCGTCCAAGAATATATGCAGCAGATTAGTAAAGTAAGCAGGGCAAGTTTTTGGGTCCTGCATAATCTGTCCGAAGAAAACAAAGCTAACCGATCCGCCACATAAACTTATTGCTTCAACGCCACAATGTCGCGCACTCGTCAAAACTCGACTAATATTCGTGGTCTTGAAATGGAATGCGCTTCCTCCGCGTGAAATTAATCGGCGAAGTCGAATGTGCGGATTGAAAATAAATGGTACACACGACAGACTGTGGTTAAAAAGTTTATAATATTGAAAGTGTAGTACGCCTCGACTGGATATAAGATTATGACTTGCTGCCGTCACGGCTGTTGGACAAGTGACCCTTATGGCAATGATTCCAGACTATGCTACGCTAGACAAATGACTATCGTCACCATGCGCTGGACCGCGCACGGCAACGGGAAGATGCGAGGATCCCGCCAAATTATACAAGTGTTACATGTGTGTTTGTGTATAGAATAAAATTGCGTCGCAACACACAATACAGAAGAGTTTGTTGATCGTTTGATCACTGTATATGGAAAATGTGTCCTCTATGATAACAAAACGCAAAAAGCAATTTCTTTCCACGAATAAACCGCTACGAAGTATGTACTGTTAAATCGGGTTTACAACCCAAAAAGGTGCTCTTGTGTGTTTGGTGGGGTATTCGTGGAATTGTTCATTTTTGAGTGCTGAAACATGAGCCAATTATGAATGCAAACCTTCACTGTGAACAATTGTATTGAATAAATCAATCTTTAATTGAAAAGTGTCCAGCGATTGTCAACAGAAAAGGCGTTATTCTGTAACACCATAATGCAAAATTGCACTGTGCAAAAAGAAACCCTCAAAAAAATGAATGAATTGGGATGGGGAAGGTTCTGCTTCATCCATCATACTCGCCCGACATTGCACCATCACATTTTCCTTTATCCCGATCGCTACACCACTTTTTAAGTGACAAAAAATTTGAAAATTTAAATTATGTCCAGAATGACATTTCCAGATATTGTGCTTAAAAATCGATTGAGTTTTATCGATTTGACATTGAAAGTTGCACACTATTATATATGACGAAAGGTTGTTGATAACGAGGGTAATCACATCGTTAATTAAAAATAAAAACTTGTTAAAAATGTATTCGTTTGAACTTGGATGACCGAAAACGACATTACTTTTCGGTTTCCCTAATATATGGCAAAAAAATTTAATGTAGCGGCGTTAACGAGCCAAATCAGTCCCTGACCAGCCTTCGAGTCGAATAGACGCATCCGAAATAAAGGAAACAGTAGTGGGCTATATGTGTGTGTGTGTTACATCTTTTATATACATCAATTTACTTTATTGCAAATAAAAATAATTTTTTTCTTTCTCATAAAAATGTATGTGTCTTCTTAATTGACTTCTGACATTTGAACAATAGTATCTTTAATCCTCTATAAATATTCATATTAATTGTCAGAAGTGCACTGAAATATGTACGGTATGAATGTAACCACGCGAACGCGTTTAATTCGCGCGAATACTCGCCTCGTCACCCACAATTCGCTGATTGTGAGTTCGCAAAAGGTTGTAACGGGCGTTCCCTTGCAATTTCTTGTTTCGGGAATGATAATTCTGCGAAGATGTACTGGGTTATAATATATATTTCGAATAAGAAAAACTGTATAAGAACGTGTTTCGATGACGGGTGCTGTGAAAAGACTGCGTGATTTTGGGGTTTGCAGGAGGAGAGAAGCGAAGGAGTGATGGAAAGTAGGAAGAGTAGGGATTGTCAAAGGGTGTGAGAAGTGGGAATGTTTAAATAAATGACATGCGCTGTCCTATGGGGAAGGGTAATTGCGTTGCAGGAAGAGCTGAGGTTTATTGTGTGGGGATTTGGACGCAACAAGGATCGGTGGGAACTGATAAGTATGTTAAAGGATACCTGATCAAAGAAACAGAACTATTCAATTGGGGAAAGAATCGGGCTGAATAGAAAAATATGTCTTGCGGCGTAACAATGAAAATCAAGAGAAAAGCGATCGGTCCGCTGCGCGCTGCGCCGCGCGCGAGAAGACGCTCTTGCACTTTGCCCTCGAATTTCTCATTATCTCTTCCACTTTGGCTTCTGACAATTTGCAAGTACTCTATTCTATACGTAAACAATACAAATGTAAATTGTCAGAAGTTTTCCTTGATATGTAAATTTTCCGAGATTTTTCGCAACTTTGGCAACTTCTGACAACCCTTTAGCGTCCACTTACGCTTCTGACATTTTTTCCCTGCTTTTGCTAATGCTCTTCAACACCTGTGCAAATTTTTAGCATTGCACATCGACATTTTTTTTGTCGGAAAATTTACACGTTTGATCGCCCTCCCACGCATTTAGCTTCCAGCGCGCTTTCTGACAGTCGGGCTCTCGCTTTGCCGGCAACAATCGAATCTTTTCCATGTAAAATATTGCTTGCACCGAGGCATGTTGCTCACCATGTAGCCAGCTCTCCGTCTGTAAGACGAAGGCAATGCGACGCAGAAAAAAATTAACGACGCATCAGAGAAGGGCTGTCAGGTGAAATTGGGGAGTAAAGGGAGGTATCTCGACGGAAAGGGGAAATCGCGTAAACAGCGACCGAACAGAGGAGTTACGGGAAGAGTCGCGAGAAGAGCAGTGAAACAGCGTTGCGTAGAGTGTGCGAATAGAGAATCGAGAGTGCGTAGTTAGAGAGAGAGTTAGAGAGAGAGAGAGAGGGGGGGGGGGAGTAAGAGAGACAGAGAGGGAGTGAGAGAGACAGAGGGACAGAGAGGGAGTGAGAGAGACAGGGAGACAGAGACACAGAGAGACAGAGACACAGAGGGACAGAGAGACAGAGAGACAGAGAGACAGAGATACAGAGACACAGTGATACAGAGATGCAGAGACAGAGAAAGCGAGAGAGACGAAGAGAGTTTATTTGTAAAAATAGCGAATATAGTGAAAAAGAGACAGAGTATTCCTTAATAAACACTTCATAATAAATATTGGTTCGTTTCAATCTAACCACACAAACCTAACCCCACAGATCTATCGTGCATTTTGATTTGCAGTGTTAAATGAGACCACTCGCACGATCCCTCTTCTCCCAATAAAATACCAGTAGTGGAAAATAATTTATAAGCGAAATAATAATCCTTATCTTTAAATTTCGAATAAATTAACCATCTTCGTGTTGTCCTTTGTTCATTCGCCAGTATTTTTGTAAAATACGTTGTCGAAAAACTGCTGCTATTTTCGTTCATAGGGAAGTTGAACTGAGTAACTTGTACAGGATCATGCTGAACTATTAAATTTACTGTTTGTTGCCTTCAGATAATTGGCCACGTGCTAGCATCTTCAACGTCGAAATTTCTGTTTTCTTCGTTTTGTGCTTCGATTCCCATATTTTCAATATCTTTTTCTTGATGAGTTTCATATTTTCTTGTTTTTTTATTGTTTCTATTGGGTTGGCAACTAAGTGATTGCGGATTTTGTCGATAAATGGTCTTTAACTTGCTTTTGTTTTGTTAACGTGTTCAAAGCACCTAATCTATATTTTTTTCTTGTTGTTTGAACGTCTACCTTTAATTGAGTACAAAAATTATATCAATTAGATTTGTTTCTATCTCAATTGAAAACTGGAAGACAACACGTGCATTTCAGACATATTTTATTGTATTTTCTCCGAAAAGGCCAGAACGCATCACAAGCGCTGTTCTATAGTATTCCATATAAGATGTACGCGATTCAGGCGCCGAACCTTTCATACCGCTCCGTTCCGAAAACATTCAAACATCATCACGACGCAACCCGAATCCGATGCATTGTCCCGAAGAGGATGCACGGCCAACGTGCAAGGAAAAAGTCAGCGCGATGTTCAAAACACACAGCGAGCGCGTCACTTCAGCGTCATTGTTAGGATAAGAGACTATCGTAGCTAAGGGACCGGCGTTACATAACGCAGCTACGGGCATTCTACTGTCAGCCGTAAAAGCGAATAGTTCATTAAAATTGTAACATATCAAAATATATATCTACCATCTTCGAAACCACAGAGTGAAATTATTATTATTCGACTCTGAACGCACTCACGGGTGTGGATGCATAACAAGCGCAAAAGAAGTCATGTGCCGCATATGGGAATGAAGCCTTGGAAGAAAGACAGTGTCAAAATTGGTTTGCCAGATTTCGTTCTGGTGGTTTTTCACTGAAAAGTGCTCAATGATCTGGCCGTCCAGTTGAACTCTATGAGACCCATATCAAGGCCATTATCGATTCAGATTGTCATAGCACAGCATGTGATATTGCAGAGAATCTCAATGTACCGCATACATGCGTAGAAAAAAAATAAAAAATGTTGACTCTTCCTTCTTATTTAAAAACCGCAATCACTTTGTTGCCAACCCAATATTTTCGTCTAATTCAGTTTCGTTGGTGTCTTCTTCATTTTCCTACACAAGATGTATTCAACTCTTGATTTTCCTCTTCCCAAGGGATCTGATTCATTGTCGTATATTCTTCACCTCCGATTAGCTGTCTTGAATGACTAATAATTCCAATTACATACTTCAAAATGTTTATTTGCTGTTTAATATAATCGTACCGCTGCTTCTTCAGTTTCAGTTTATCAGCTCTATTTATGTATTTCCGTCGACGATCTCTATCACCGCTAGCCATAGCGGTTCTTACAAAACATATTTTCGTGTAGAAAATTTTGTCTATTAGGGAAATGAATTAAATTTCGTGCCAAAAAACATTTAAGTACTGCGAGATAGGATAAACTGCATATTTCGTGAGTTTGTATATAGTTGAAACTCTATTTTTCCTGACTTTATCGAAATTGGAACGAAATTAATTTAATAATAACGGATTAATATTCTGACTGCCATACGTTTTTTCTGCGACGCGATTTCAATTAGGGATGATTTTAACTTAACCCTCGGAGCACCACACGCGTGCTCCCATGTCTGGGTCACTTTTAGTCTTCAGACAGTACATTAATGCTAATCCATTCGCTTCAGAGGACTGGCCGTCCGGTGTGTCATGTGACAAAAGAGTAACTTAAGCCGCTCAAAAAACACCAATATACTACAATACTGTAGAGTTATATTTTTTTATTTTAAAATTTCCGATATTGCTGATCCTTATCTAAATAACCCTCACCTAAGGAACGCAGCCAAAATTCTACAGGACTATCTCAGGAGGTAAACCAATGAATGTTGTTGCGTACCACACGCTTTTGTATGAAAGTGACTTTTTGTTTCTATAAGACGAAGTTGGCGGGATGCTCGCGTCTTCCCGTTACCGGGCGCGAACCAGCGCATGGCAACGCCAGTCATTTTTCTATGGGCGACTTTGGCGAGATGCTCGCGTCTTCCCGTTACCGGACGCGAGCCACCGCATAGCGACGATCTTCTTTTGTTACACATTATAAAATAGGTTTGTTACCCATGGACCGGCAGTTGCCCGCAAGCCTCGACGGCGTACACTTCTATTTTGTAACCTCTGTAAAATTTGTACCATACTGTAAATATAGTATATATCAAAAACCCTAAACAACAAAATACCTTCACTCCGAGAAATCGGACTGCGGGACGTCGCGAGCTACGCGACGGTACAAATGTTTCCAATGCTTAAAATACATAATGCGTCCCAATACAAAAGACTGTCAGTCCTCCGCTATCGCTCAGGCGACATAAACCTATCGCTTACAATACCTAAATTCATTTTTGGATTCATTCTTACGACTAAGGAGGTCAGTACATGTAAAACTTTCAAACATCGATTTCTTTTTGCATAAAATGTTAGTATAATGTCTTAAGAATATTTCAGCAAATGTTCAAAACTTAATTCAAAGTATTTCTGATGTTATAACGTATAAACGTGATCCTCCTATACTTTGCGTTCGAGTCAGAGGTATAGTTGAACGGTCGACTTTTTGTACCTGTTTTTTAAATACAAGATATAAATCGGTATGGTGACGATTTTTGAGTAGTAAAAAGTGAGTGTATTGGTCACGTGCAGAGAAGGAGGGCCAGTCGTCTCCGAAAAGTTTAAAAAGATCCTAAACTTACTCGACGGGGCAAACTAACCCAAGCTCTATTGAACAAATTGTCAACCGTTTTTACCACCCAACAAATTTATTCTGAGGAATGTCAAGAGCCTCGAGGATATGAAGAAGGCTGTAACGACCACTTGCTACCGTATGTGCTCCACGGATAATGATCCAAAATATGAGTACTGACCGGCGGGTTCCGACAGCTGATGCCCCAAAACTAATTTGTCAACGTGTAAGCATGGAGCTCGAGTGATTAACGAAAAAAATTGAACAGCACATCTGGCTAATTTACGAAAAGCATTCCAATGAAGAACTTTTAACCCGTTGTTTAAGCAGACATACGCAAAATTCCAACGAGTCGTTCAATTCGACTGTGTGACGATCGAACCCAAAACATCTAAACTCGGGAAAAAAAATCGTGGAATTGTCTACCGATATGTTTAACGAAGGTTATTCATCTATATTAATGGTTATGTGACTAATTAACCTAAAACTTTGTCAGCAAGCAGACTCGAAAAAATGAATACAAACGAGATCTACGAAGAAAAAGAAGGACTACTATATTGTCCAAGAATAGCTAACTAGCCGAAAATTGCTGTAAGTAACCTTCAAAAACAGAAAACTTCAAACCGCTTTTTCTCCACTTTCTATCTTTGCGTTTCTTCCAAATTGGCGTGCAGGATTAAACAAAAACTATTCAACCGATCAGAACGATTCAAAGTATATTCTCTTCTATGTGAACCTACAATTAGGTAAAAAAAATCTTTTTACTATTTTTAACAGCAGATTGAAGTCAAATTTTAGGATAAGTGAATCTCAAGATTTATCCGAAGTTGATGCGTTGACAAATATATGAATGTACCCAGAAGCCAAAGAGCCAATTAAAGCATGACTCTTGCTTATTGCCGGAGATGAAGTTGGTATACGACGCAAGAAGGAGGTATCGGACGTGTCAAACGTGAATTTTCGACGTGTTACACGTTGCACTTATCACAGCCGCGAATGTGACAGACACATTGCACTGGCGTGATAACGGGAACACCTTTATGGGCCACGTCTCACGTCGTACGCAACTGCCTTATTCCAACTAACATTGTAGTCAAACGCTGCGTCTAATACGTATGTACGAACTTTGTACACAAATATACAAAACACAATGCGGAATATGTGAACCTTATCGCATTTCTCAACTATTATTTCAGAGTATATTGTCAGAGTTAATTACAAAAGAAATTGTGAAAACCATCTGAGTCAAGATGAAATAAAGTCAAAATTATACAAGAATCACGCTGACTCCTTAATTATATTGATGGTAATAAGTATAGCAAGACTTACTAATTCTGTTTTTTACAAATTCCCTTGCACATAAAGAGGTTCAATGTATACCCCCATCCAAAAGTATTAGGACAATTGCAAAAACTTAACTAATCGTAAAATATCTTTACACGGTAGTCAATATTATTTTATTGCAAAATATAAAAAATTAGGAATAATACAATTAAAGTTTCTTTTCGTCTACATGTTCGCACGTTTTTTAATCACTTCCTTCACCAGTTTTGGCATCCTTCTTATTAACTTTTCAATTGTTTCTGGTGCGATTTATTCCCATGCGGCTTGGAGATGATTCTAAAGATCATTTTCCGATTTTGGGCAAACTTTCCGAACTTTCTGATTCAGTTCATTCCAGAGTTTTCCATTCGGGTTGAGATCAGAAGATTGTGGAGGCCAACACATAATTTTTATACGATTTTCACCTTGTATTCTTTCTAAATAGTTCTTACATATCTTGCTGTATGCTTTGGACCATTATCCTGCATAAATACAAATCCCGAACCAATTTATCGCCATCCGGATGGTACATAAATGTAAAATTCCTGTTTTAATTGATTCGATACATCCCCACACTATTATGGACCGACCTCCGTGTTTGACTGTCGGTACGATGCACTGAGGATTAATTTTTTCTTGAGGTCTCCATCGGACGTGGATTCGCCGCTTACACCTAAACACCTCTTTTGTACATCCGTCCACAACACAGTTTTCTACTGTTGTAGTGTCCAATTTTTATGTGCCCATGCTAGCCACTTCGCCTTATTTGGTGCTTTTACCAGCGGCATTTTAATTGTAACACAGCCATGAAGTTCGACTTCATGCCACTGTCTCTTCACTGTTGTGACGAAAACCGGAATATGGCAACGTTCGTTGACTACACCCGCTATTTCCGGTGCAGTTTTTCTTCTATTGCGCTTACTCGTTGTTTGTATAAACCGATCTTCGCAACTGCCGTTTTTCGAGAACGTCCAGAATGTTTGATTCCAGAAAAATATTTTTATTGTGTAACCCATGGATGATTTAGAAACTCTCGTTTTCCTTGCTGTTTCCCTTATGGATGTCCTTCGTTACTCAACGTTATAATTTCTGGACGTTTTCCCACACTTAATTCGTGCATATTTTGAGACATCGTGATCTGACAAGATTTCAAACGAAAGTGGTACCATGTGAATAAAATCGGTCTTCCAACCACTCATTTAACACTATTGGCCATTTAATTGGTTTGAATAATATTCGGATAATCCTAAAAAAAGCAAAGACCCAGTCGGGAACATTGAAGATATCGTGTATGGGAAAAAATAATTTGATAAACTCATTCGCAGCGGATTAAACGCGGTGCCTCGAATGGGCATTGTGTAGGTTTCTCAAGAATAAAATGCAATGAACTAGTAAACTATTAAAACAAATTCCTAGATTATATTCTCTGAAGAGTATTTTCATCAATATGATATCATAAGCATCGTAGGTGATGTTTAAACCAAATAAAAAATTACATGTTTACGAGATGAACACGTGTCCTAATACATTTGGACGGGGGTATGTGTTCGATATAAAAACCTTGGCACTAACAATAAGCCACGGTGAAAGAGAAGTCTTTGGTGATCTTTCGTAATGTCAATAATATCTACACAGTCTTCACTTGTCCGCGGAACCGTTAAGACGTGCCCACGGCTGTAGTGTCCGCGAGTGACAATAACCTCCTTAATCTACCCTATAAACTACACAGAATAAATAAATAACCTCAAACAACATGGACTAAAATGAGTGATAGTCAAGATCCTCCAAGGAAAACCTCTGAGTACAAGAGTCTTCGCAAAAAATCTAATACTATGAACGAAGCACATGACAGTACGGAACCCAACATGAACCGTATATACACATCAGTGACAGCCAACGAAAGTGTATAGCTAAAGTGTAAAGCTAAAAACGATCAAGCGATAGTAATGGAATCAATTAATAGTATCCCACTGAAAGAATACGCCATGGCTATCGCCAAGATTGCAGGCCCATACGAGATGCGTTTCATCTCCAGAATCTCGAAAATAGACAATCTCATAAACACATACAAACAGATTAACATACACGGAACTGTCATAGACATAAAACCATTGATTGCTCAATCACGGAGAATTCTGCTCTTAAGGTAGTACCCCCGCGTATGCAAAATTTCAAGTCTTTAAAATTTGGAGTGTAAGTACTTAAATGCATAACACACACGTTGTTAAAATTTGGAGACGATTGACCACACCAAACATGAGATAATTGCAATTAAAAATGACATGTTTTGTACATATAGCATAGGAAACGCGTGGGAAAATTACATATTTTTAATTTTTTTGCATTGAAGGACTTTGGCCATCTTGATCAAAAACTAATATTTGTTAGTAATATATTCGGAATATCTTAAAAAAAAATGGAAATTGTTTACCACGTAGTTTTATTGAAACATTGGGAAGAATAACATAGTTAGATGATTATTTTTTGTGGAGGGTATATCAATGAAGTCGCGTAGAAATGATGCGGCAACGATGCATTATCGGTGCTGCGCGAGTGTGTGTGTCTTTTCGTCGCCGGCCACGTTCGCTACCGAAAAAAAATATGCGACGTTGTCACATTTCCACACAGAATAATATTTCATAGTATGTGTGTATTCGTATAGAGAATATGATAGAGTAAGAGGTACAATCTCGTAAAACAAACCACAGGCTAGAGACTGAACTTGCTGATATGTTTAATGTGGGTACTGAGTCAAAACTTTTTACCTGGATTGTTGCGAAGGTACTACCATAAATGTTTTTCCGACTATACCAAGCACAATCATTGAAAACGAATTAAAAACAAGAAACATACGAACTACATCTCTGAATTACCACACACTCTAAGCTTTAGACGTCAAGTCTATATAAACCCGGAAGACAAATCCAAAGTTCCCCAATGATTCCTGATTGAGTACGATGGTTCAGCCTACCATATATTCGCGTCAACCGATGCTATGACCTGTTTTATTTGTAAACAAGAAGGCCACGTAGCTAGACTTTGTCCAGACAAAGAATCTGAAAAGTAACACAATATTACCCAAGATAACACAGTACTACCCAAGCCAATACAAACAGACTCCTCTTACCCTAAAACACAAGAACCTAAATAAATCATAGAAACAGAAAAAATGGAAATATGTGAACGCACACAAACAGCAAAACGAGCACATCCCACATCCACGACCAGATCACCAAGAGAGTATTCACCACAACTAGGCATGCCTGAAACTGATAAAAATAATGATACTCTCTTCCCAGAAAGCCTACAAACGGACCCAGCTGCCAGTAAGTAATATGGGACCCCCTCCACCTACAAAAAACTCCCAACAAAAAAATATAAAAATAAATAACAAAACTAAAATTGAGATGGTCAACAACCCGACATAAACACCTATATGGGAATTACTGGTACCTGGTAAGAGTATTACAAAGAACCCCGAAATAAATTTATAATAAATCACGACCAGTTCCAAAGCATTATGGAGAACACATTGAAATCGCTAAACCCACTAAATATTACAAAAGAATTCACGAATAACATAGACGACCTAATCCAAATGATCAAAGACGTCAACCCCCATTTAAAGAATCGTAGCATAAAAACTACATGCACTAGAATAGTAAAACAAATTAAATCAGACCTAAACTTTAAAAATCAAGACAAAGGCTCCTCCAGTAAAATTACAGAATCAGACGTCGAAACAAACCAAACCTAATTAACATACCCCAATATGCCCCTCCAAATAATTCAATGGATCTTAAATGGATTTTATCCAACAAGAGAACACTTACAAATTTTGATAAACGAACACGAACCGGAAATAATCTGCCTACATGAAACTAATTTTAAAAATCAACACCACGCGAAAATTAAAAACTATAACGGTTACACAAGAAACCAATTGATCAATGACGCAAGTGGTGGAGTAGCTACATATATTAAAAAAAAGATCCACAGTGAAGAAATTCATTTGAACCCAAACCTTGAAGTAATAGCTACAAAAATTGCTGCCCCGAAAATGTTACATATCTGCAACAGTAAAAGTCTTGACCAATTGGAAATTGAAAATTTTATACAACAACTCCCCAAACCATTTATTATTGTTGGCGACGTTAACAGCCATAACTTTCTGTGGAGGTCACTCAAAAATGACAAAAGAGGAAAAACCATGGAAAAAATTATCAACTCTAACAACCTAGCTCTAATTAACAATAACCATTCAACTCACTTTTGCACAGCGTTTGGTACCTACAGCTCAATAGACCTGTCTCTCTGTACACCCTCAATTGCCCAATTGCTAACATGGGAAACAATAGGGGATCTTCACGACAGGGACCACTTTCCAATCCGAATAACACATCACCAGAATAATGGAACCACAATGAACTCCCCCCCCCCCCCCCCCCAAGGTGGAAACTTTACAGAGCAAACTGGATAGAATACCGGAGAACCGTCTCCGAACTAATTGCCACACTAGATGACCCCAGCCTAATCAACCCTAAAACAATTGACCAATCATTAGACAAATTTATAGATGTAATAAAAACAGTAGCAATCCTAACTCTCCCGAACACAAAAAACAACTACCACAAAAAGAAATTTAACCCATGGTGGAATGAGGAATCTGAAAATGCCCTAAGAGAAACTAAACATGCCTTCAACCAATATAAAAAAACACAAAACTTCGGACGAAATTATTACGTTCAAAAAATATAGAGCAATCTCCCGCAAAATTATTAAACAAAGTAAGAAACAATCCTGGCTAACTATGTATCCTCAATAAACAGTAACACACCCTCATCTGAAGTATGGAAAAAAAATAAGAGGCATTCATGGCCATAAAAACCAACAAATAATTCCTGCGCTCATTCAAAACAACAATATGATGAACGAACCAGAAAGGAATCGTAAACCTACTGGCAGAAACGTTCCGAAACAATTTGAGTGATGCCAAATATATGACAGAATTCCGCCAGGTTTAGGACTGTTCAATGTACTTAATAACATTAAATATCCTATGAAATAGTAATGTGACAAAAAGGAAACCAAAGTTTACCTCATACGGTGTTCTGGCAGGCAAAAACTGAGCAGAGACGCGGTTTTTGATTTTTCCGACACTGTTACGCCAAATCAAAAATGATGAAAAAAAAATCAGAGAAGCGTTAATTCTAATATTACATCACAGGAAAAAGCGGCATCAATGATCCGGACCTCCTTCGTTGTCAAATTAATGTTTTTCTGACTCACTTTTTGGTTTTAATTTTTTTTCCTGTTGGATTTTTTATATAAAAGTCTGAAAAAAAAAATCTAAAATGTGCGCACCATCACCAGATGTATCTCTGATTTTTTTCAATTTTTTTTTATTTAATATATCCTGAGAAAATGGTAGGAGCAGCGAACAGTACATTTTACCCTCCCCCGCCCCCCACGGTGGATATACAAAGTTGAGAATTCACAAAAATGTTTTTTTTTTCATAAGCTATCGAATGGCTCATTCAGAATTTCAATCGGTTTGGGGGCATATTTCACTGTCTTATTCATCTATGCTCTTTAACATGAATATCACAAATATAACGAAAAGAAGGCTACACCATCCCGCCATGGACTATCTCACGGATTCCACTAGACAATGACCTGGGAAACCACCTGAAATCGAAAACGAATCCTAATACCTATATAAACCTATTTCAAGACATGCTATAGAAATACTCAAACCATATCCAAATATACACTGACGGATCAAAAACCCCCCAGGGGACAGGCTGCGCTATCGTTTCCCCATCAACAACGACAAAACTAAAACTGCGTAAAACAGCATCAGCATCCTTCGCCAAAATAATAGCAATAGAACAAGCCATTAAATTAACCCTCCGACTACCACACTTAGCGCGATCGTGCCGGGGTCGTTCTGGCCCACATACCCATTTCATTAATACCAATCCGTGAACGGCTCGAACGACCTGCTCGCCGGATGCCGTCGGCCCACTTCAAAAGATCTTTTATGCGTTATCGCTTTGAGAACAATTGACCAACGCAGCGCCGGTGACACCGGCCCAAGTAGCGAACGTCTTGTTAGAATGTGTGCGTTTCCGCAGCCAAGACATCCCGGTACCGTGATCCAGGCACGGTAGTCGGAGGGTTAACTACAGAAGACTAAAACCAACGATACGCTATTTTCTGCGACTTTTCTGCACACGATCAGCTCCATCAATAACCCGTCTTCCAAAAATGAAATCATTGTAAGAACCCAGGAAACGTACGCAACAGCCCAAAAAAATAAAAATCAAGTCACGATTATATGGATACCGTCCCATATCGGAATTAAAATGAATGAAATAGCGGACCAAATGGTAAAAGAAAGTGCAAACGCCACAACTCACCAAATTCAAAGTCTATCACCAAATTATATATTTAACCGAGAAAAAAAAAATTAAAGGATCACTGGAACCAGGAATGGAAAACATCAGCCCCTCGACACATACTTGAAATTAATGAAAACTTTTATAAGAACAACATGACCCCACCACTCACAAGAAAAAACCAAGTAGTTATAAGTCGGTTGAGAATCGGCCACACAAAAGTCACTCGCCATTACCATACGTCAAGAGACGATGTCCCCAAACGCAACCTATGCAACACGAAAAACACAGTCAAACACCTATTTTTTATATGCCCGATTTAGTGGTAAGCGGGTTCGAGTGAAGATAACAACAGTCCGGTTTGTGGTACTTTATTAAGACGAAGCACACTGTCGCGTGGTCGGTTGCTAACTGCCGGCGGTGACGCTTCAATATCTTCTTCTCTAAACAATTGAAGGGCCAGCTCAGCGCCGCATTTAGCGGGGACGCACACGTGCGTCGCTAGGCCGAAAAGTGCGAGGCGCGAGGCGAGGGAAGGAACCGAGGTTCCTTTATCGGGCGCGCTATCGAAAGCGACCGAACAATAATGTCTCGCCGAAACGATAAGCCCGGATCTTAACCCTCCGAATACGGTGCCGGAGTCATTTTTGAGTCGCAATCCGAGAGCGGTAACGCACACACTCTCATGGTTGGCGGCAACCGTCAAACGGCTTGAGAGTGTGCGTTATCGCTTTCGAGCGGCGACACATCCGGCTTAACGTTGTCCCATGGCATTCTCAAACATGCGGTGTAACACGGAAAAGAGTTCGCCACAGATCTCTGAACAGTTCGCACCTTTGGGCTATACGGTCAACGGGAAGAATAATTCTAACAAATTCCACTATACAAGGATAACAACGTACGCGATATTCATTTTGTCGTGGGAGTAACAACCGTTACTCAACAACCTGTCATAAATGTACAAGATACTGTGGTAACCATTTTGTACAAACTTGTACAATTACGTGAACGAATGAAGATAAAAGTGAATTGTAAAAAATCAAAAATAATAAAATTATATTTTTTGTACATCGGCTTATTACTCAATGTGTATATATGTAGACAGAAACCCGAAACTCCATGACAGACTGCTGTTCCAACTCCTTTGAATTATCCGACAATGTAGATTACCCAGTAATAGTGTGTCCGTGAGACTTTCGAGCTCAAGCAAGCGTTCGATGACTTAGTGAATTGTGGTGTGACCAGTCAAAACGGACTCCGGCTTGGTACTCGATGTGCAGTACTCGGAGGGTTAAGAATAATACGAGAGAAAATAGTAAAAAAAAAACAAAATGGGAAACTACGAAGTGTGAAGTGAACTAAGAAAGTAATAAATCTATAATCCAGTAAAAAAATACGCTAAAAAATATACACGTCCTATTGCATACTGAAAAACACGAAAATTGGTACAGTCCATTTTGGATAGAACGTTCTTCGTGTAAATCCGGTCGTAATGCTTGCAATTCTGAGCTGTTCGCTGAGAAACATGTTTTTCAAGATACGCTAAAGCATTTCAAGTTATTTCCCACGTATTTATTTAAAGTGTTAAAGTTGTGAGACACCACTCAGCAATCTAGTAGAGCCGGGCGCATTACAAGAATGCAATCACTTTTCGGTATACTCTTGGGAGATTTCTGCTGGTTCCGCGAATAGCACAGGTGCTCACATATATGTTGATATTCGTGACATGGAGTTGGAAGTGAGGAAATCACGAAACAGAGCTGATAAGTTCGTACCGCGTATAGGGCTGAGAGTACAAAGGACCGCAGAGCGCAATGGCCTTCTCCGGTAGGAGCGCTGATCAAAGCGGCAAAAGGGAATAGAAGGGAGAACAGAAGAGGTAAGCAGAAAGGGAGAAGAACGGCGGAATCGAAGTATGAAGCACGATGCGCAATACGGAAATTTCGCTGCCGGCCAGATATGTGCGTGAAACGCGTCGACATAAAGAAGGCCCCGTACCGGCCTGCCTTGAAAAGATGCGGGATTGGTTGTGCTGAAATTGTCATCAAGGGATTTGCCCGTGGCGCTAAAATATTTCCAACGGCTGATTCCGTGATTTCTCCCCTTCCTCTCTGTTTGCCGGCGTGTGTACGCATGAAATGCACAGTTACGCAGTTTTGCGCAGTATACCTCAAAGCCGTGCACGACATAGAACATAGGCCAGATGTAAGGAATTGTATCGCGTAGCAATAAACAAACGTCAATAGATCACGTGCGTTGTTCGTGCATCTCAAGTGGGTGCTAGTGCGTCTTTTGTTACAGCGGCCGTAAACGCTCGACATGGCGACGCTGGGACGCACGTGCGCCTTTTCTCTGTCGCGGTACTTCTCCCATTTTTTCTGACGAATTTTCCAGAGAAGGGATGAGTGTTGCGACCCAAACGCAACAATGGCATACCATACACAATGCCACTCACATCATTTTGTCTTTAATCCTTTCCTAATCACTCCTGACCACCCCATTACCCCAAACAACATCCTTAAGACTCCCAATAATGTCTTATCCACACCCCACGCCGCTATTCTTCTTCATCGACCCCACTTTACAACCCATATCGCACCGCAACCCGTCCTAATCCTTTTCCTCATTCCCAACAAGGAATTATCCTTCAACGCATTTGACCATATGCGACACCTTTGATCCAAAATTTTCCATTTACCAATCTCCCCTCTCCTCGTCACTTACGCTCCTATAAAACCATCCCTACACTCGCAATAGAGTGAGTTCGTTACAGTACGTTACAAGACACACGAGTTACACGTTACACGTTACAAGGTACACAGTTACCTCAAACATCTCACCTAGAGAGTGTGCCATCCATCACCCAAAAACACACTTCACTCCGCTACACATTACATCACATCCCCAAAACCCCACATCGCATCATCCGTCATTTTACATATTTTATATATTGTTATTAATATATATATTGTTATACAAGGTTTATTCATTCTTTCAACCACAACCCCCATAGCCAAAACAAATTAGTCATACAGCGTAAAAACTTGTAAGACGTTCCGCTTACGACGGAGCAACAATGAGTGCCGAATCGCGGTCCATCGTCGTCAAGACGGTCACGGGAATTCCATTCTATAAGTGACTAGCGCACAGTCTACTTCTATTAGACCAACAAGTTGTAACAGATTCACGTTCAATAAACCGTTTTGAAATCATTTCAAAATATAGAAAACGAAACCAGTAATTGACCTTAATTCCAAACGATTGATTACAATACGAAACACGCAGTAACCACAAGTATAGGCGTGCGTATTTTCAATCAGGGTGATGAAATTATAAGCGGGGTTGCGGCTTATTCTTCAGGTTAATGGTAAAATTAGTTATTATTTTATGCCCATTCATGTTTTCCTTCAGGTTCTCTTTTATATCACTTTGCTTCACTTTAAATATACCACGTGCTTCTATTGGATACGCATGATACAGACTAGAGATTTTATGGAACTGTAGGTACAAAGTTACCACTGACAAATTGGTAAAATATTGGAAAATTAATTGACATGAAATAGTATTATTTTACTCATGTCAATCTTATCGGCATTTCAAACAGAGTTCAAATGCCTTTTAGATAGTTATTGATTCTATCCAACGTTAACTATTTTTTGTGGTTTTAAATTGACGACCAGCAATATTACTACATTCTGAATATACCATAAATCAACAGCAACAATTAAACGTTCCATTTATGACACAAACACAATATGCCTTCTTTTGTGTATCCTGTAACTATATGGTGATCAAAACGTAATGATTTCAGTTGTGCAACATATCGTGCATCCAAATATGATCATGTGAGTATTCTTATCAATTTGTATTTACAGTTAATACATTGTAAGTAACGTTATAAGAGTTTCCACTCGTTATCACTCCTAAGTTCGGCTTAAATAGCTAGTAGTGCTAACCGCATTTAAGCAGAAGATGGATGTAAGATAGCTTAAATAAGTTTTAACTCTTCGGAGATGTGACACTGCAATACTTTTTGCTCACTAAGTTGCTTGACTTTTAATCTGGATAACTTTTTCCTGTGTCATTCTCGGCGAACTTAAATATTTAGTTGAGGTCCTTTTTAACAATCTTTTTGCTCCACCCGTACGATACACGACCATGCTAATTACCTGCGCATCACCTGGATGGCCGTTTTTTTGCGCGTCGAAACGAAGTTCCGCAACGAAAGTTTCTGACAAGTTCTCCGAACTGGCCGCTCATCTACCCCTCTACAAAAGCTTTCTGACTTTTGTCGGGAAGGCGGATTAAAGCTAATTATTGCCCGCGTCTCCTTGCCTGCCGCCCCTTCAAATAAAGTTTGAATTGTTCGTTAGCACAGGCAATCGAGAATCGTCTGTAGATTACGAAAGAAAAGGAGACGAACAAATAGGCCTTCTATTCGATTGAGTGCATCTGGACACTCTGGTACTCTGGGCATTAAAATGTCAGTTGCAATAGTCTCATAAGTATCGCCCATTTATATTTTGGCCTGACTGTATAGATTCGCGCAGAAATTATAGAAGTGAAGAACCTTGTAATTCTTTTCAGGAAAGTGCAAAACTGAAATTATTTCGAATGAAAACAAACGCGTATTGTGTTATGTGAGGTGTCTTTCTATTCAAGGTTGGTGGTTACTGGGCGAATTACACACACTTAACTGGTCACAACTTTATTATACGTCTACCGTACACGTCGTCTCAATCTTCACTGCCTCGTGCCTTCGCCGCGGCACCCCAAAACAATTGACCCGAACCCGATCGTCTTTTCGTACAGACTCAAGCAGGCATGCCGCGCACGCATATTTGTACCTCTTACAGTTTCTCAATTCATTAATTTGCACAATGGTTCACTCTTTACCTGCACCCAACGAAAAGAGCTTAACCCTTTGACTGCGGCGCTCTCTCGGACGAATCCATCTTTGTATATGGACGGCGCGTTTTTCGCTTGTCAGTCGCTGCGACTAGTTGTCCACTGACTAGTGGACACTGACAGTGATCAAAATCAGACAACGAATTTCGTGTTGAATCAGTTGGCAAGACAGTAATAAAAGAGTTATAGTTAAAAAATACAGAGGGCGTATATATACGCTTTTCGTATATATTGATGGATTTCAGAGGGCGTATATATACGCCTTTAGCAGTGAAAGGGTTAAATAGCGCTCCATCGTTTGCGCAATGGTACAGAAAAGAACATTCCCACAGAAGCTTTTGATAAAGATCTATTTACGTCGCTTCAATTAGTTTGGCGTGTTTTGATGTGACACATGGGCTCAACATCGAATGAACGAAAAAGTGGACAATGAGATCATAAAGGGAGTAAATTATCTACGTCTCGCCAGTACGGGACAGGAATTAATTATTTTTGCGAACAAAGACCACTTGTTCGTGTCCCGTTCAATTCAAATGAAAGACAGGTAATGACAAACCGCGGCAGGCGTTCGCGGCCGACTGGGTCTTCGGTCAGAACAAATTCTGTCTCCGTGAAAGGGGATGGGTGCGTAATTACAGTTCGTTCAACTAGTTTTGCAGTCGGCTGCAATTTTGTCGATCAGCCGTGTCACACTTGACGCGAACGGCAAACTGGGCGAGTAGCGCTCTGACACGCTCGAACTGCGTGCGTACAAACTTCGATTTCGATTTAACGCGCACATTAAGCGCACTCGGCACTGTCCACTCATGTACCTCAACCGTGTTTTAGATTTTAACTTTTACGTTCAGCTTTTAAAGTCTGAGACAGCTGCGCGCATTGGCTATTACAATATGCTTGAAGGAACTTCTTAACTGTAATGTGCACTTATCCGTTTTTTTCTCTTCTTCGAATGTTTTCAGCGCAATGAAATAAGAAAAAACTTCATATAAACATACGTCCAATTTGACTTTTTTTTTTTATAGTCAAGGAAGCCTTCGGAAGACTTCTGGCCTCCTTGGAGGGAGGTCAGCGTACATCCAATTTGACTTATTCTGGATGTATAGCCAATTATGCGTTTACTGTTTCTACCGTAATGATTTCTCCCCCATGACAAATGGGTAGACCGTGGTTGTTTTATCCCTAGGCTATCTTAATACAGGGTGTTTTAAAATACATTATCTGTAGAAAGCCTACATAGACTGTGGAAATACTTCGTAAACGAATTGGACATAGTTTAGGCATAAGCGAGCAATGGCTGGGAATATGAAGTTGTGGCGAACTTGTCCGTCACTAAAGATCACACTAATTCTTTGCGATTCGCGAATGCATGTTTGTCTGCAGGTACCTACAAGCTCCTAAAAACGCCAATTAACTATAACTTCGAAAAACTGTCAAATACAAAATATCTTTATATGAATCTTTTTCAATCGATCTAACTTATGAAACAAAAACTATTTTTTTTTGCATGACACGTTATTCTGCAAGGAAAGATTGGCGTTCGGTGTTTTTTTCTTGCTGCTTGTAACTGGCAAGATGAAGACCAGGCTTGTGGGTCGTCGATTTTGTTCAAATTTTGCGTAGACTTATGTCGAATGTCAAAATGAAACTGACCCACTAATATTGGACAAGTGTTTTGCCAAAAGTGGCAATACTTCCCCATTTTTTTTAAAATTGAGGCCAATAATCAAAATTTTTCGGTCGTGCTGAAATTTTGCAGATGCGTTTGAAATTGCCTCCAACTAGATACTTACACATTTATTTGGCAAACAAACAATGTTTAAAAATGTACGTTATAGATAAGTTCTATACATACGGTTTTCATTGTTGAGTAAGTATGGTACTAGCGTAGTAACTCAAGGTCCAGGGTTCACGTCTCCATCCGGTGTTACGTTTTATATTTTTTTTTCAAATGCAAATTTTCCTTTTCTAACCGCAGTTTCGATACTTTACTATACTTAAAAGCAATAATAGGTATTTTATTACATTCGATCAGGACTTCCGCTTCCGGGGCCAGACAGTGTGGACGGGTGTGACAAGTGTGCGAGGGAAAGGAGATGAAAAGAGGGGTTTAGTGAATAGGGAGGGCGAAAGAGAGAGGTGGAGAGTAGAGGATAAGGAGAGGGTGCGGTGGAAGCGTGGGCGGAACGGGGGAGGAAGAGGAGGAGACGTGGGAGATGTGAGAAGTGAGAAGCGGAAAGCGAGGTTAGGAGGAAGCGTGGAGTTGAGCAAGAGAGGGAACGGAGGAAGCGACATCTGGAGGGAAGAGAAAGAGCGGTGAGAGAGTCGGTAAGGAAGAGAGAAGAAGGCAGGTTAAGGCGAAGAGAGTGTAGGAGATGGGGAGGACAAAAAAGGGAAAGGAGGGAAAAGTGCAGGAGTTATGGAGAAGGAAGGAAGACGAAGGGGGAAAGTGTGGGAGAGGAGAGGAGGCTGAAGCAGGAAAAGCAGAGAAAAGGGATAAGAGGTCACAAGGAGAGGACGAGGGAGAGAGAGGAAGAGATGGAGGGGAGAAGGAAGAGGAAGCGGAAATGGCTGAGGAGGTGAAGGAAAAGTATGGAGAAATGGCAGAGACGATTTTGAGGTTTGTGTGGATGAGGATGGACAGGGAGATAGACAGGCAGATGGAGCTGATGGGGAAGACGGTTGTTTTGGAGACGTTGGGGGAGTGGATGAAGGGGATAATGAAGATGGTAGGAAGATTTGACCAGGAGATCAGGGAGTTGAGAGGAATACTGGAGAGAGAGAGGAAAGAGAGAGAGAGGATGGAGGAGAGGTTAAGGAGAATTGAAGGGAGAGCGAGAAAGCTAGAGTCAGAGGAGAAGACAGGAGAAGAGAGAATGGAGGAGAGGACAGAGGGAGTTCAAGAAGGAAAAGGGAAGCTGGAGACAGAGGAGAGGAAAGGAGAAGGGAGGTTGGAGGAGAGGACGGAGCAAGGCAAAGAAGGAAAACGGAAGGTGGAGACAGAGAAGGAGAAGAAAGGAGAACGGAGGAGGGAGGAGAGGACTGAGCGAGGTGAACAAGGAAATGGGAAGCTGGAGTCAGAGGAGAAGAAAGGAGAAGGGAGGAGGGAGAAGAAGACAGAGCGAGGTGAGGAAAGGAAAGGAAAGCTGGAGAAAGGGGAGAGGAATGGAGAGAAGAGGTTGGAACAGGAGATGGCCGAGAGGTTGAGGAAGATAGAAATATGGAAGGAGCAGAAGGAGAGAGAAGGAAGAAGGAGGAACATGATTGTGAAGGGGCTGAGGAGAGGAGCGGAGAAGAGGAGGGAGGAAATACGAGAATTGATGGGGGAACTGGGGGTGGAAGGGGAGGTGGAGGAATTCAGGGAACTGAGAAGGAGAGGAAGGGAAGGGGAAGATGATAGGGGTATGGTGGTAGTAAGGATGAAGAGTGTGGCGGGTAAGGAAAAAATGATGGCAAGGAGATGGAAAGTGAGGGGGAGAGGAGTAAGGATAGAGGAGGATCGTACATGGGAAGAAAGGAGGATGAGGTGGAGGGTAGTGGAAAAGGCGTGGGAGGAAAGGAGGAAGGGGAAGAGGGTGTGGATGGGAGATGGAAGGATCAAGATAGAGGGGACATGGTGGAGGTGGGAGGAAGAGAAGAGGGAGTGGCGGGAGGGAGAGGGGAGTGTTGGGGGGAGGTGAGAGAAGAGAGGAGAGGGCCGGGGGAGAGAGGGGTTTAGGGGACGGGGTGAGGGAAGGGGGCGAATGGCGAGAAGGAGGGAAGCAAAGGAAGAAATGCAGGCAGAGGGGATGCGGAAGCCCAAGGAGAGCCTGAGGAGAGTGAGACGGCGTTGGAGATGATTGTTGTTTTTGTTGTTGTTTGTTGTTTGTTGTTTTTGTTGTTTTTGTTGTAAATGTGTATAAGTTGCAAACCTGAAAGGGACGCAAATAAAGACATATATATATATTACATTCGATCATTATACCGACGTTTTTGTGTCGGTTTCTACAGGGCCATATTACACACAGGATTATCCAGATTTGAAGAAAACAATAGAAAGGAATAGCCCAAACCTAATTAATTTATTGATGTAATAAAATAACAGTCCCGTGGATGGAAGCGGTTTACCCGTTTATCATTCGGAATGACAATAGATGATCTAAACTTCTTGCTATTAACTGTCACTCATGACATACCTCATGGTGTTGGTCGTGGTTGATATGGATTGCGAGTTCGATTTGACGAAGGTAACAAATTACAACATGAAAGCGATATAATGGGTGATGCAAATCAAGAAAATTTATTGTTAGAACAAGCACACGACTCGACTCCTACCTCAAGTATTGAATCTTACTCTACGTCTCCACCGTTCAAGAAAGGAGAAATGCAACACGCCACGTTGACAGAAGAAACAAAACCTGTAACGCTTGCAAGACTTCATCCAACGTGGAGTTTGAAAACGATACAGATAGAGAAAGGGTTTCACATAAAAAGAAACACCTTCATAGAGGGGAGGAAAAAATAGCCTCGGGTAGGACAAATTGTAATAAATATCCTAACATGAAACAGTGGACTGGCAATCGTTTGATTCAAGAAAGAGCTATTCGTGCTTTCAGGTCAACTTGTGTAAAGTATTTCTGTGTTTGTAAGAACCAAGAGAATGTTTTGATCCCTGGATTACGCATCACATATCAAAATTGCCTGCCGAACAGAAAAATGTTCATCTAATGTGTACAAAGTCAGGCAAATTTATGAAAGTAAAACACACTGACTATTTACATCATATTTTCAAACCATATGTTAAGAAGAATAAAGGTTCTGTTTCTGATTCATGGATTGGTCAAGTAGGTCCGAGCGCAACTAATGAAAAAACTCTGAATGCCAATAATGATAGTTTGTGCACTTTGCAAGTTATTTTGCCTCATTGCACACCGGTATGTCAGGTTTGCGGTGTACATTTTTATGGTCAAGCCAAATTATTTATTTACACGTGTATAAAATTCAACAATATTACTGAAACAATAACAGGATTTAACTAGTAGCGAAGTTGCCATTAACATGTAATCTTTAATTCATCAACAATCATTCGGGTCAATTTTTTCGGTAATGTTTGAATATACATGGTATGCGTTAAAATTAGCAGACTCTAATTCATAAAATCGTAGCGGTGCCAACAAAATTTTTGTTTATCATGCTCTTGCGATAAATATTATCCAAATAGTTGTACATCATATTAATACCCATAGATGTAATATATGGGGCATTCCATACCAAATTGACCACTTTTTCAGGTCAGTCCTTTCGATATTTTTTTTCGAGATGTATGCCCTCTTCGATTTTGTTGAACAAATTCTCGACAAAACTTACATGGATATAAGAATTTTTTTCATTTGTCCGAGTGTGAGTACTTAAACGTTTAGTTCTATTTTTTTTTTTTTTTATTGAACATTTTTATTCTGTCAAATCGTATGATCTGACAACTATTCTCGGAACCGAGTGAATAAAATAATTTAAAAAAATTCAGACACATTAGTTGTAACATCTTATCTCCGGAAAAAGCAGCATTACTGATCTGCAATCCCTTCAGTATTTAAACGATGTTTTTCTAATTTATTTCTTGGTTTTTACGGCTTTACCAGTTAGATTTTTGATGTAAAAATCTGAAAAAATCTGAATTGTGTGCACTATTACCAGATATATTTCTAATTTTTGTGACATTTTTTTATATATTAGGTTCCGAAAAAATGGTGGGAGTAGTAGACAGCACATTTAACCCTCACCCATTCCCCAAGGTCGAGACACAAAGTTGAAAATTTACAAAAGTGTTTCTTTTTTCATGCGCTATCAAACGGCGCATTCAGAATTTTAATCGGTTAGGACCACTTTTGACTGTCTTATTCGGCTATGCCCTTTAAACATGGATGAAATAATTTTACTTTCTGTGACAATTATCTATTAAAACGTCTTTAATTACTACAACTTCACTTCAAAAACGCCTAAAAAAGCATTTTACAATGTAAACAACAGGTAGTTAAAATGGCATATCATTTACTGTTTATAAATATATTGCTATGAAGATGGGCGATGACAAATCCAACATAAAGAAATACAACCAAATAATATAGCTGAATAAAAATTAAATTTAGTTCATCATCTAATCAAAAGATGGCTGTTTTGATGTCTATAATAAAACAGAAATGACGCGTTTATTGAAAAACCGAATAAATTCTCTACTTAATAAAATAATAAAACAATAACTTAATAAATTAATAAATACATATTCAATGAATAAAAATGTTCATTTAACAAATCTTTTCATGAAAAGGAATAATCATCCAAGAATACACCTAAAAAAATTGAAACAGAACACGAATTGACAGGACAGAAGTTTTCGAATTTGCAGAAAAATAGAACTAAACGTTTACCCACGATCGGACAAAAATCCTTATATCCATGTAAATTTTTTTGAGAATCTTTTCGAAAAAAAAACGAAGACTGTATACATCTCGAAGAAGAACATTTTTTACTTCAAATAAAAAATAAACGATGAAGGCAATAATTTTGATTAAAATCATATTTTTTCCTTCAAAGAGCATACAAAAAAAAGAACGATCCAATTAGTTCATTCTCCGCAAAGTTATGGTATAAAGTTTTGAGAAAGTCCATATTTCAAAAACGAATGGTCAAAAAAATTTAAAACAATTCGTGAAAGCGTTTTCCATCAGGCTCACAAACATATGAAATTTTGAAAAAAATCGGGAGGACTGACCCAAAAAAGTGGTCAATTTGATATGGAACGCCACATATACAGATGGTGGACAAAATAATACGAACACCTATGAAAAAGTATGAGGCATTTCACACCTGCAGTACAACCATTATGATATGGGGTGCGATATCTTGGCGCGGTCTTGGGCCACTTGTTATTCTGCGTGGGAGGTTGATCCTTTGATTTGATATCCAATCACTATCTAAGCGCTCTAGGGGATCATGTGTATCCTTCTGTCCAGACTGTATTTCATAGAGAGCGACCGCTTTTTCAAGACGACAACGCTCCTATCCACACTGCTAGGTGTGTTCAAAAATGGGTCTAAGAGCGTGACGATGCAGTTGAACATCACGCCTGACCCCCTCAGTCTCCGGACTTAAATATTATTGAACATTTATGGCAATGTTTGGAGTCCAAACATCATTCCCGATTTCCACCTCCATTCGGACATGCGGAATTAGAGATCGCTCTGGAGGAGGAATGGGTTAATATTCCTTTAAAAATTGTCCATGACCTTTATGCATATATCCCACGTCGCATTAAATCTGTACTTCAGTCAAAGGGTGGCCCAACCCCCAATTAATAAAGATTTTCCATTATTTCACAGGTGTCCGCATTATTTTGCCCACCATCTGTATATTATCGATAGATTTTAAAATTACAGTCAAAACGAAAAGTTACAAAAAATAAAAAAAAAATAAAAAAACGCAAAACTATATGGAGACTTGAACCCTGGACCTTGAGTTAGTACGCTAGTATCATATTTACTCTGCTGAACCGCTTTGATAACAATCGAGTTATGGAACATATCCATAACGTATATTTTTGAACATTGTTTACTTGTAAAATAAATGTCCAAGTATCTTTTACGAGACAATTTCAAACGCATCTGCAAAATTTCAACACGATCGAAAAATTTTTAATTTTGTCCTCGATTTTTTAAAAATGGAGAAGTGTTGCCGTTTTTGGCAAAATACGTATCCTATATATTCAGGTAAAGAAGGTCTGTGCAGAATTTGAACAAAATTAGTGGCCCACAATTCTGGTGTGAGGAATTATGCGAAACGCCCAATTTCATATACTTACATAAATAAATCCTTACGTAAAATGAAGAAATGTTACAGAGTATATTTATCATTACATGGAACGTTTCGCGTGCGTACTTACACTTTCGACCAAATGAGCGTAAATTAGAGGACGTATGAAACGTTCAAGATTTTCAAACCTTGAAATTCCGCTGCACTTCGGTACTTTTGTCCGTTGTGTGCTTGCTATTTAGCGTACTTTATACACTCGTGGTGTGGTATTGTTGGAGCACAGCAAAGCGCTTCCCTGTAATATATGCGCTTGGCATTTCTCATGTTCAAAGTGTACTTTGATATGTGCGATCAAAGGAAACGTGGGGAGTGAAACAAGCGTGCAATAATCGTACAAGAGAGCGAGGCGAAAAAGTGAAATATCCCTACGAAAGCGCACTCAGCGTTATCTTTAGATAAGTCACTTGTAACGTACGCATTCATGAACACTGGCAATATATTGATTTTTTTTATAATAGCGCGAATTATCGTGGGAAAATTCACGAAATGCAATTGATCTCGTAACCAACCTTACAAAATGGCGCCACTAGGAAACTCTTAATAGCACCCTTCGAGCGATAGGAATCGTAACCAGTGAGACGTAGTCAATTTATTTGACCGACGTCCGACGATTTTACTCTCGGTGTCTATCTACCAAAAGCGTAATTTCACAACTGTGGTTGAATGCAAATTGTACGTGCCTAAAGTTCGACACAGTTTCGTAGCGGCGTATAACGTCGGAGAGAAAGTTAAACGGTTACGACGTACAATCGTGTCGTTCCAAAATGAATGACGAAGGAGCGACATGCAAATTAATCCCGTGTACCTGCTACTGCCTCTACTGCAAAGTTAAAGTTTTGTCGAAGGTATGCAGCACAGCTGCCACTGATTTTGTTGTTATCAGACACTTTAATTATCGATTTGCTAATTGGGTCAATAAATGTCTTTCATACAAACCTAACAGTGAATGCTCGACATGCGTTGCAGATTCCAACCATCACAGAGTGTCAGACAAAGTTTAAAGCAACGCTTTGAACCACTCTTAACTTGAAAGTAATTGTTGTGTCGTATCGGGATCGACGCCTTCACGTTGGTCCCGTGGTTCCGGAATTGTAATAAATACTATTGTTATTGGGAAATTCTTTATTATCTTTTTGTGACCGTCTACTCGCTCGCTATGTCTTATTGGGAATGAATGCCCAGCGCATTCGGTCGCTCGTTTTCGGTCGTCTTGCCAAAAGACGGTTGCTTGTTGCCGTGGTCGCTGGTGATGATGTGTACCGTCGATGATTTGCATGTACGTCGGACTCGGCCGTGTACATGCGTTTATGTTGTGTTGGTGTTGCCCTAATTTGGGTCGCGATGACGTCTCGAACATATTTTTATTATGCCGGATCGCGACGACGTCTCAAATTAGGGCTGTTTTTGGTTATATTTTATTTGCACTTTGTGTGCATGAGTGCCGCCGCCCTAATCAGGGTCGCGATAACGTCTCAAACATATTTTTATTATGCCGGATCGCGACGACGTCTCAGATTAGGGCGTATTGTTTATATTTTTGTATCTATGAGCGCTGACTGTGTGACAGCGCTCGGCTCGTTGTTGCTACGCGCGTAGCTTATTATGGTCAAGATGATCATCTTTTTTACCGATCGATCAATAGGACGTGATTGTGTGGCCGGCCGCATGGTATGACTGATTTTGTATGTGTGTGTATACATATCTATGTGTGTGTGAGTGTGTTATGATTTCGACGCAACAGTAATAAAAAGCGTGCTGTGAGCTATTTTAACTCCGACAAAGATTGTTTTATTATTAACGTCATGTCTCGTCTTAAATAAACTAATAGGTCCATTTCCCAATATTTATCAATCCGAATAGGTATATATCAAACTTTATAAATTGGAGAAGAATATTCCGCTATATTATTATCCGTCAAGGAGGGATTGTTCCAGCGACGTAAGCAATGATGCGATTTTTGATCGAAAGTGTGCACAGCATCGTCGTGGCCCTGGACAGTTTAACCGGTGCGGCGGTAATGGTCGACGAGGAGGGGTAAAGAGTCGATCTTTTTCTACCGTGCTCGCCCCGTTACGTGCGGGAGTGTTCTGTCTCCTTCCATCACTCGCTTCTATTTTGCAATACGTGCACGATTCTCAGCGTCAGCACTCGCGCCCTCCGGCTTCCATTCCCCAAGCTCCGTTGCAGTAGCACCAACGGTAGCAGCAACACAGCAGTGACAGCAGCACCGACAGCAGCAGCAGTGGCGTGAGTAGTAGACCCTGCACGGAGATGAGTGCAGCTGCTGCCAGTGAGAACAGGTACGTAGCTTGGGGTTCGATGCTGCTGCCGCTGCCGTTGCTGCTGCCGTTGCTGCTGCCTATGCTGTCGTCGCTACTGGGCTCGATTGTAACTCTCGTCGGGCGAGAACGAAATTGTCCGTCGTACTCGTCTCCTCGTTTTATCGTCGACGTCGAGTATGGAAGACTAATCGCTATGGATAATGGTGGAGAAGGGGATTGGAATGTCGATAATCGGAGACTTGGATTGGCGAACTCGGAGTGACGGCATATTTACTGGAATAGATAGTACAACTGCCTGCTCAGAAGCAATGAACAGATGTGTCATCTGCAACGTGTTCGCCTGTTTTCCATGAAAATTAAATCACCTTGTACTACTCTCGGACGATGGTCCGACTGTCAGTACGACGTTCTTTTCATCTCATAAATCAATTCACAATACATGTATCAATATAATGTATAGAAGCAACAGTGACACGTAAATTGTCCTTTTCTCTTTCAGGCGTGCTTCGTTGGAACGTCTAGCCACGTTATAGCTTTTGTGTACGAATACCTTAGCTACTAAAAATCATTATAGAAACGCGTATGTGAGCAAAAGATAGACTGGGAATGGTGGTCGTTGTCTGACTAGAGCGTCATTAAGATATATGCTACCAGAATCAAATATGAATTCAATAACTTAGGGAACGTTCTAATCAATAGCAATCGAGTCCTTCTTCAGGCAATACGTGACATACTGAGGTTGGAATTTAATAAAAATTGGTGTTAACGATTCAAATCCCGTAACTCCTCAGTTATCTTGTGTCGAGAGGTACAGGGTAAACATGAGAAATGTAAGCTCGGTTAGCGTGAGTATCCGCAACACTGAAACCGACGTTTCACACATGAGCCGCGAAGCGTTTTCATCTTACGCGACTGGGATGTTTTTGTGATTTGCACGCCACACAAAGCCAAAAAATTGTGTACAATGATTCCAGCAAAGTCATGCATGTACTCCGTTCGGTTCCGCACAGCTGTCAAGAAAGAGGATGATGAAACTGTTGACAGGAAAAGATAGTATGATTGCGCTTCGTGAATCATGCGACAACGTCTTGAATATGTGTTTATTTAGCTTGACACATTATTACCAATTGACGGCCCGTACTGTACAGCTAATCAAAGACAAAAAAATCGCCTTATTAACCTGTTGAACATATGTGATTATATTAACGCGATAAAGATTGGACAACGCCGATGGCGCGAGTGGCTGTATCACACGGGATTGTTGGGCACATTGTGGAGATTTTGAAAGAGAAAAAAAGCGGACGACAAGCCCAACATGTATCACGAACAAGTGCTGATAGCAGTGTAACGTCCGCGTATAACCCTATACGATTGCGATACTCAGAGGGGGTTCCTGTTTTGGAACTCAGTCGACACGCGGCTCTACGCACGTCGCACCAAATCTAAACAAAAGCAGGACGACGTATGCCTCTCCTCTTGGATGTATTGACGAATTCCTTACCACAGAGAAGCGATAAGTCGATCTTCGAACATTTTCCAAACAGCTTGACATATTCTCGAAAGGTGGTTCTCCATGATCCGGAAAGCCCTTTAAGTACGGACTCACATGCCAAAGAAACACAGTGGTTATGGAAGTGCCTCTGCCGCCACTCTGTCTGTTACTTTCGAACAACTTTCGAACATCTTATTAACCCTTTGCGCTCGAGCGGCGCCGCTGCGGCGCCCGAGCGGTACGATGCGTTCACTCGCTCTGGCGGTCTCGAACTCGATATGATTGTTTGAAATGCGCGATAGGATATTTTAATCGCAATTTCTTTCGTACACCAGGCTCGTCCTGCATTCTTACCGTTATTCTAAGTTTAGCATTAGCCTGGAACGGTCTTGATAGTTAGAATAGCAGTGTAAACGTTTTTGAGCTCTATAAATATGGATAAAGATCACATCAGTTCAAGTTCAGAGAAATTCGATTTTTCGCATTTGAACGAGCAAATTACAGGGATTGACGATGCATCACGCGATGACACGAATGAATCCATTGGGGGAGATAGTGTCAAAATAGGAGGTGGAGACGACGAAAAGTTAGAATTATAGAAAGCGAAAATAAGCCGAAAATAAAACTGCGGAAGACGAAAGCAGTTCAAAATTTGGTGAAATTTTTTTATTTGTATATGATGGATTAAGTATAGAATGATTTTAAAGTACCTGTAAAACGCTTTCCTTATAGGTATAGCCGAAATCGTCTCGAGTTGCTGGTTCGTCCGAGCAAAAAAGCCTCGAGTGCAAAGGGTTAAACCATACGCACTGAATATCCATTGAAATCAATACTCCTTACTCAACCTCACGAAAAACCCATTTCCTTTTTTCAAACCGTGCAGAAATTATACCACAATAGAAGCTAACCCTTCTGGCGACGGCGTAGAATCCGTTCCATCAGAAGGCTCGCGCAATTTGAAACCCCGATCAACTGGCGGCGGCGGGAAATTCGCTTCATCAGTTGAATGGGCAAGACCAGTACCCGTTCGGGAAAACGCAAATTAATGAAAACCTTCGTCGCGGAATTTAAACAGTCCCTCTAAAGATTTGCTGGGGACATAGACTGCGACAAGATATTAGGTAATAGGTGTGCACCTCCCATTCCAACCGACCTTATACCCCCAGAAACAGAACCTCTGGCGATCCAGGAGCCCTACGTTCCTTCTTCTTCTACCTCTCTCCCAAAGTAACGAACTGCAACGCGCAATTCCCAGGCGTGTGCCACGTAGGCACAACTGCCCAAAAACGCGCTTTCATCCTCTATCGACGCTAAGACATCTCAATAGATTAACGTAATGGTACCGCAGGTAGTGGACACATGACTCACAATCAGAGAGTACCGGAAGTGAAGATGTAAAGACGTATTGTGATACACTTAGTTCCGGAGTTTAAGGGGATCAGTACATGTAAACGCTCAAAACCGAGATGTTTTTTCCGATTACGAAGTATTATCGGAGACCTCACCAAAATTTTTTTGTGAAAAAATATTACAAAATGGCGGATTTATGGGCTCCCTAAGAGAGCGTCTCGCCCTTGTTATTGTCAATTTGCGAGCAGGATGCATCCCGTAATTTTTACCTAAATTCAAAAATCCAAAGTGATTTGTTAATATTATAGGTTCCTCTTCTATGTAAACTTCAAAAACGCGGAAGAAACGGCGAAATAAGAATTTTATCCAGTTTTAAACGACAACTGTGAGTTTCCTGGAGCAAAATTTGACTTCAACCTGCTGTAAAAAATAGTAAAAAAGATTTTTTTGACCTAATTGAAGGTTCACATAGAAGAGAATTTCATGCTGAAGAGAATAAACTTTTAATCGTTCGGTTGAATAGTTTTTGTTTAATTCTGCTCGCAAAGGGCATAGCCGGGTAAGACAGTGAAATGTGCCCCAAAACCGATCGAAATTCTGCATGGGCCATTCGATAGCTTATGAAAAAAGAAACATTTTTGTGAATTTTCAACTTTGTATCTCAACCGGGGGGGGCGGGGGGTGTAAAATGTACTGTCCGCTTCACCCACCATTTTCTCGGAATCTAGTGCATAAAAAAATTCTAGAAAAATCAGAGCCATATCTAGCAATGGCGCGCATATTCCAGATTTTTTCAGATGTTTACATAAAAAATCCTATTGGTAAAAAAATAAAAACCGAAAAGTCAATCAGAAAAACATTTATTTGATACCGAAGGAGGTCCGGATCAGTGATGCCGCTTTTTTGTGTAATGTAATATTACAATCAACATCTCTCTGATTTTTTTTATAATTTTTGCTCACCGGCAACATCGTCGGAAAAATAAAAAACCCGTTGTTTCGTCAGTTTTTGGGCGTCAGAACAACCAATGAGGTAAACTTTGGTTCAATTTTTGTCATATAACTATTTTATGTAATGTTTAATGTTATTCATTACATTCCATGGTCGTAATAATGCAAGAAAACTAAGTAAATGGAGAAAATCGATGTCACAATGTATGCCTTATGTTCTGAAAAATTGAAGATCAACCAAAGATCGGTGGTAGCGACACGCGTAAGGTGACAGTCTGTTTTGTCGAAGCAAACTTTTTCTTTGGGTTCAAATCCTGTTAGGTGCCTTTTTTTTTCATCGTTTTTTTTGTCCTTTGTCTATGCAACAATAGTTAATATTTAATGTCAGATGATTTCACAATATTTTTGTTTATATTATATTTTTGGTTATATTTGTATATTAACTATTGTTGCATAGAGAAAGGACAAAAAAAACGATGAAAAAAAAGGCACCTAACAGGATTCGAACCCAAAGAAAAAGTTTGCTTCGACAAAACAGACTGTCACCTTACGCGTGTCGCTACCAACGATCTTTGGTTGATCTTCAATTTTTCAGAACATAAGGCATACATTGTGACATCGATTTCTTGCATTTATTTAGTTTTCTTGCATTATTACGACTGTGCAATGTAATCAATAACATTAAACATTACATGAAATAGTTATGTGACAAAAATTGAACCAAAGTTTTCCTCATACGTTGTTCTGACACCCACAAACTGACGAAAAAACGGGTTTTTTATTTTTTCGACGCTGTTGCCGGTGAGCAAAAATTATAAAAAAAATCAGAGAGATGTTGATTGTAATATTACATTACACAAAAAAGCGGCATCACTGATCCGGACCTCCTTCGGTATCAAATAAATGTTTTTCTGATTGACTTTTCGGTTTTTATTTTTTTACCAATAGGATTTTCTATGTAAAAATCTGAAAAAAAATCTGGTATATGCGTGCCATTGCGAGATATGGCTCTGATTTTTTTCGAATTTTTTTATGCACTGGATTCCGAGAAAATGGTGGGAGAAGCGGACAGTACATTTTACACCCCCCCCCCCCCCCGCCCCCCACGGTCGAGATACAAATTTGAAAATTGACAAAAATGTTTATTTTTTCATAAGCTATTGAATGGCCCATTCAGAATTTCGATCGGTTTTGGGGCACATTTCACTGTCTTACCCGGCTATGCCCTTTGGAAGAAGCGCAAAAATAGAAAGTGGAGAAAAAGCGGTTTAAAGTTTTCGATGCGGATATTATGAATTATTGGTTACTCACAGCAATTTTCGGCTAGTTAGCTATTCCTGGACCATATAGTAGACCTTTTTCTTTTTCGTACATTTCGTTTGCATTCAATTCTTCCAGTCTGGTTGCTGTTCTAGCCTCCTTGCTGCTGACAATGAGTGAGTGCCGTTGGTCTTGTTCTTATGATTCGACGCTTGTCGGCATTATCCGGGAATATTGGACATTGCAGACCAATTTTCAAGTCAAGCAATCACACAACCATTAAAATATATGAATGACCTTCGTTAAACAATCCAGTAGCGATGTAGGCAGACAATTCCACGATTTTTTTTCCTGAGTTTAGATGTTTTGGGTTCAGTCGCCACACAACCGAATTGAACGACTCGTTGAAATTTTGCGTATGTCTGCTTAAACAACGGGTTAAAAGTTCTTCATTGGAAAGCCTTTCGTAAATTAGCCGGATGTGCTGTTCAATTTTTTTCGTTAATCGCTCGAGCTTACACGTTGACAATTTATTTGTTGATGCATCAACTGTCGAGACCCGCCTGTCAGTACTCATATTTTGGATTATTATCCGTGGAGCACATACGATAGAAAGTTGCCGTTACAGCCTTCTTCATCTTCTCCAGACTCTTGACATTCCTCAGAATAACTAATCCGTAATATAATGACAATTTGTTCAATAGAGGTTGGGTTAGGTTGCCCCGTGGAGTAAGTTTAGGATCTTGTATAACTTTTCGGAGACAACTGGCCATCCTTCTCTGCACGTGGCCAATACACTCACTTTTTACTACTTGAAAATTGTCGCCATACCGATTTATATCTTGTATTTAAAAAACAGGTAGACAAAGTCGACCACTCAACTATACCTCTGACTCGAACGCAAAGAATACGAGAGTCACGATTATACGTTGTAACATGAGACATACTTTGAATTAAGTTTTGACATATTCTTAAGATACTATACTAACATTTTTCGCAAAAAAAAATCGATTTTTTTAAAGTTTTACATGTACTGTCGCCCTTAATTGAGTTCAAGGCCATTTTGCGTACCGCTCTGAAGGGCTTTGTTGTCCGAATCTCAGTCAATGGTACAGCTTCGTTTTCGGCAATGCCTCGCAGCATGGCATGCGAGTAATGGAGTTTGCCCGACTTCTCATAAATGGTAGCAGAACACAACTACCCTTTGCATCTTCAGCAAGCGTATCATTTCAAAGGTATTGTAACACGACAGCAACCGAAAGCACCGTTTACAAGAACAATCAAGTAACAATCATTACGTTGATTTTTCCAAATTCAAGCTATTACCGGATTGTTGCTATCTAGTTGCCTGCTACGTTCACGATTTCGAATTCCGCTGGAACACACTCGCTGCTGCTAAAGCCCGACAAAGGAAAGTTAAGAAAAACAGATGTCCTGGTAATGAAGCGGTAGAATTAGATAATTGCTCAAGGGCTTGGGGGGCAAAGGAAGCGTTTTGAAGCAAAGGAAACTTTCGGTGGTGAAGGAGTAGTGGAACAGCTGAGAAGGGTGGGGGGCAACGCTTACAATTTGATGAGTTTGAGGGGACCGAGAAGCCATGGCACGGGATTGCGCTTCCGAGAATATGCAATCGCGCGATCCCCGCGAACGATTATTTCCTTCTTGTTTTCTTATGATTTTTTTAACTGTGTCGACTCTGCGCAACCTGGCCTTTTGTTACCAAGTGTACAATTTAGAGCGCAAGTCGTTGCATGCTACAGCACTCTCTCCACTGGGGACCAAGCCCTATGACCAATACGCAACGAAAGATGGAAGAAAGTGGGCGAGTATATTTAAGGGATAACGAAGGAAGAGTGGTACTATTGTTTTTGAGAGAACTACTGCGATAGAGTCGAGCGTGCGAAACCAGTGACATTGTAACTTGTAGTGAAAATACCCAGTACATGTTATACAGCCTATTTAGCGTAAATATCACGACGCCTTTTACTGAACAGCAAAAAATATGCCGTCTGAAATGTGCGACCCATTATCATAGAATCTTCTATTGTCGGTCCCGGCGTCTGTTACATGTAAGAAATATGTTTGAGAATATTGTGACTTCAAAGAGCAACTTTTCTTTCACTTGTAATCTCTAGAAAACAGAAATAGCGAAGCGCAATTCATAGATATATTCAGTTGCGATTGGAGCGTGTTACCGTTTTGACCCAACAACGATGAGAGCCGATTCAAGGTCTCTCGAGCATTCCATCGTCTTGTCGAATATCGAGTAGTTCCCTTATCTGAGAAACGCCAGTATAACAGCTGCATAGCAGTCGGGGGTACGGAAAAAAGGTCAAAGTACACGGGAAAACGACGATGTTGGTTGAAGGGAGGCGGGTAGAGCAGTCAAGAAAGTGAGCTAGGTATCCGTCAGGGGGGATCCTCGGCAGGAGCGGGACTGGCGGGGGAAAAAGCGAGCCGAGAGAGGTTCTGCCGCTAGGAAAACATCGATGCTGCATTTACGTAGAGAATATTCCATGGTATTCGTACATCTACGGGGCGTATGCAGCGACAGAAGCGGAAAGAGTGGGGGATGCAAGTGAGAATGCAAAGTGAGGGCGAAAGCTAAGGGCTAAAGCTAAGGCCGCAGGGTAGGAACGGAATGTTCGCTAGATGGGGATGTGTAGGAGAAACAGAGTATGCGATACTAGTCTACGGCAGCTTGGTACCGGCTATATCATGTTACGCTCTAGCGCCCATCCACCCATTCAGCCAACCTCACGGACGTATCTCGCACCCTCCTATATATTTCTCACCCTTCTACGCCTTGTCGTTCGTTCTCTGCCTTTTTTCAACCTGTTCTCTCCATATTTCGCTCCTTCTCTCTTCGCCTCGTTGCTCAACAGGCACTTTCATTTCGTTTCTTTCATTCTCTCTTGCTTCTTTTCTGCCGCCTCTTACAGTCTCCCCCTTTCTATTCCTCCCACTCGCCCCGTGTACGTTTCCCTGTCCCGACATTATCGCGGAACACTGCCGGATACTAACTGCCTTCAGTCCGAAGCGGCTTAATGTTATTGTTTGGCTACTACAGCATGATGTCTGCGATGCAAGACGGCTATTGCTACTTTTCTGTTCTATGCTTTCTTTTCATATGGGCCAACAATGCGATGCCTATGCTCCCTTTTTATCGCTGATTGTCGGTATGTATACAGTTTTACATATTAGCTTATATATATCGTCCTTTTCACTTTTCGTGCTGTGTCCAGCTATTATCGTAAATAACGTTACTACCTATTTACAATACCATTATAACCACAAGCTCGAGATGAGTGTCATTTGTACCAAGTGAACGTCACTGGTCTTCAGTTTGATATGATTTTGCTAAACTTTTTTCACAAGATCTACTCTTACAGGAGACGCCTATCAACCAATGATGTAAGATTCTCTACTTGCATACTTTAACAAGATGTAACGACACTACGTTAGTGCATTCAACATCGTTTGTTTTTGCATAAAAATATAGTCCGCAGTGAATTGAACGTACCTGGATTCCACGGTTTGGAATTACACTCTTAATCTTAAAGGTCTGCAGATATCTCACCGTGTGATTTCTTTTTGTGGGTATGTGTAAAATTGTCCCTATGGTCTACCATTTTTCTTTAATTCGGACGGGATCAAAACAAGAAACAGGATTACAATAAGTTGTGTAACAATAGATACCCTCACACACGTGTGGGATAAATTCAGCTATTTGCAGCTTGATGTTATCGGTGCAACCGATAACAGGGCATGTCATAGATTCGGGGTTACGACAAATTAAATTTTCAGCTTCAGTTCACAGTTGACGAGTTGTTCTGTAATTGTATCAGGTGTGTGTTAATAATTATAACAATTTTACGTCGGGAGATTATTTTTTAAATAGAGGCGATTTTAATCAAGTGATGCAGGAATTGAATGTTTTTAATTACTTTAGAATATGTGAGCCTGTTGCTTAATCTTAGAACGTGAATTACCCTGTCGCTTAACGGAGTTGAAGTAGTCAGTTTTTAAGAATCAGAATAAAAGTGTTATATGTATTTTATCATTATCATATTGGTAATTAACTCAAAAGGTCACTTAATATCTTCACTGTACCATCGATTACTTTCAAGTGACATTTATCCTGGGAAAAAATATCTAATTTCCTTTGATTTACAAATTGTTTATTAACTAACGTCTCTGTTAAAATTGAATGACACTGAACAAAGTTAGTCACCGCGTACAGAACGTTTTTAATCGACTGTATCCGCATCTTTCACGGAAACTAAAGTTTTGTTATTGTTCCACAAAACACTTTGTAATAATGTTTATAATCTCTTAAAGATAAGAAATAATACTGTCGGTAGTTTATATCCATAAATGATGGAATGATTTTTAAGCATAAACGTTGTACAATGTACAAAAATAATTCTTGCTATAACAGATCTAACTCTTTCCTATTTAATTGCAACCATTCTCTCCGTGCTATCATAGTGCACATGCACTTCCGCAACGGTAATCACGGAAATAGGATATGAAATTTGAGTTCCCGTTAATGGTCGGTGACAGTCGTCCATTGCTCGTATGGTAATCGAATCGACACGAGAGATTTGAAGGCGACTCTCCATATCCATTCGTTTTTGCATAGCCGAAAGGCGTCATTGCATCCCTGTCATACAGTCGTGTGTACTTTTACTAATGCATATCGAAAATATCCATGCACAGAATACAAATAATCACGTATTGATGGTTCATTGGCAAAATGGACTGACTTGTAATACGATGTAGCAAGAATTTCGCAATTTGTTTCCAATAAGTATTTTAAATTCTGTCGTTTACGTTTTCAACAGTTCAGATAGAGTATTTATGAGCAAATTCATATATTTGTTCAAAAATGACCCGTTTCTTATTGCACTGACTTTATAAGGAAGGAATGAACTCTTATGCATGCGCGTATAGAATAAATTAGTGAAATAGGGGTAAAATGATGAAGTTAATTAATGCTTAAATAGAAACACTTATTTCTGTCAAAGAATTTAAGTATTTCAGCAGTTATCTTAAAAAAATTTGAACCAATATATCTAATGAGATACCCGGACTTTAAGAATTATTTCAAAATTTGAACGACAAAATGCTACAAGAAAGTTATTAGCTCAATACCACCTGTAAACGCGTTTCCCGCAGCAAGGGCGGAAAGTATCAGATGGCAAGGCATGTGTCATTAAGCCATGATCGAAGAACAAAGAGCGATTGAGTATATTAATGGATTAATTAATTGCATCAGGCGTGAGCTATGTGGCGAGTCGTTGAGGACATCATATCCCTAACACGGTTGATGGTCATTTCGCGCAACTGTCCGGATTATGCCGGAATTATGCTGGCATACGTGAACCTGTCCACGAATCGCGTTCAGGTAGGGTAGTGTGGGACACTGGACGAGGGAACTCCCCGTCATTCAGCATGCGTGGCTCGTCAACGTGGATACTTGCGGCTCTCCTGACTAACGGCTCATGAGCACACACCTACGTACGTATGTACCTACATGCGTCACGGCCACGCACTTGCTCCCCATGTGTATCCCGTAGAACGCACAAGTAGAACGGCCAGGATCTAAGCGGCCACCAGTGAATCCCTATAGCATGTGCAATGGCCAACATACGAATCCACGACCGTTTCGTTTACGTCCCAGCGATTTTGTCAACAAGGAAAGTGCATGCTGGCAAAGTGACAGTACAGTTCATTGAAACTTTAAAGAAATTCTACATTTCTCTATAATATTGACAATCGGCATAACAGAAATTACTACCTAGCGACAACAAGTGTAAGAGACGGTACTGTAATAAAGACAGTTTAGATATCCGCAGTCTCAACCGTAAACTATTGTGCAAGTATTATATTTCAAATATTTAAGGGGATCTCAACCCGAAAAATAGACCCCAAAAGCATAAGAGTGGGCTACCTACTGAACGATCGAAATTGAAGGAACTGTTACAGATAAAATCAAACGACATCGACCTTGGTTCATACGCAAATATATTATAATAACCTTATGCATTTTGATTATGCTAATGGATGCGATCTTCAAGTTCTATAATATATAAAAGTACCAACATACTTATAGCCTAAACTTATTCGTTAGAAAGTGATAGTAGAGTCTTTTAAATCATTTCAGTGCGCATACAAAAAAAAATAGTAAGTTGGAGGTTGTTGTCTACAGCGTCATATGCGCGACACACTTTTGCAACTCGGGAAAGCTTAGCAAAAAAGAAACGCGAGTAAATAACATCACCGCATCGGGGATACACCAAACAATACGGTAGCAAATGTTTTTATCCCCCTTTACCAGGTAATAGAATAATTCATTATTACTGTATTTTACTCTATTAGCAAAAATCAATTTGTGTAAATTGCAGATTCTATGTAGATGTCAAATGCAAACGAAATACATGAAGAGTGCCAATGAAGGTTATGTTAAAGAACAATAAGATTTGAAGGCAGACGGCTGTGTACGTAATCGCGTCATGACATTGCAAGAAGGCGATTCGATGTGCACTAGTGGCGGAGCGAAACGGAATGAGATGTAATGTGATGGGACGGATACTGGATGGGGTGCACGGTGAAATTTATGCCGTTCTCGTGACGAGATTTGACGGCACGGTTACGTATTTTCCATTTCGGATCTGCCGCTCGAAGGGTCAACCCCGTGAGCATCTGGTGTGCGTCGTTATTCTAGAGGAAGATAAAAGCTGTCCGTACAGATATCGATATATCCCTAGATTTAGAAGTATATGGATTTGTGTAATTGTTCATTTGTACATTCACGGTGTGATAGACAGAAAAAATGTAGAGGCGAAGAATACCGGTTTCGGAATTGGATGAAGAAACTTAATCAACGCTTTACTGACATTTAGACATAACATGTAAACATATAAATAATTGATATCTTTATTTTATGACTATGTCGTTTCAATTGGATATTTTTATTTTCATATTTTACGTATATGTCTGGAGGCACATGTGAAGTTGTTTATTTACATCCTGTGGAACATGGAAATGTAGCACGCGAAAGACTAACGACATTTCAACAAAACAGGTATTTATTGTAACGCGTGTTGACACGTGCCTGAGAAACTGTTAAACATTTCTATTTAGCAACAAATTGATCTGAACCGCATCACTAAACGTTCCACCAACATTCTCCAGCTTTCAATTCAACAGCAAATCGCTTCATACCAGTTTTACGTTCTCCTCTGTAAAATTTCCACGTAGATAAATTCCGGCGGTGAGTTATGTAGAATACAATTTTTGTTGCCCAAGAAGATAAAGTGCACCATGCTTCTTTGCCGCTTGCCCCACATTCCAAAGCAGTTTGATGTGTAGTGGCGGTATCAATCAGAGAAAGCGAGAAAGTTGTCAGTTAATAAGCTTTACGAAATTAACAACGTTCCCGTCATAGTCAAATTGTTTACAGAGGAAAAGAGAAACCAAATCCAAGTGTGATCCACCCATCCGCCATGATCTCTCGATTTATTGCCAAGAGCGGATGATGAACATACCCCCCGTTTCACATCCGGAGGCAATCATGCCCGAAAGCCGTCGAAATATCCCTCGCTGTCTGGGACCAGTGGGTGCGATCTTTCTAACCGCCAATCAATCGGCCGAGGATAATCGATCCCGTCCAGGCCACGGTAGTGAAAATTGCGAGCAATCTCGGCCTTCGGTTCAAAGGGGAACTTTCTAAGTTTCCAGTGACCACGATCGATCGACGCAATCGCAATTGTCTATGAGAACGAATGTGCGGTGGAAGACAGAGGTGTGGATAAAGGATCGTTAATCGGAACCTGTGGGATCCTTTGCCCCGGTTTAACGTTACCGAACTCGCTCTTAAGTCGACTCACCACGTCTGACGCTCATTGTCATTTTCCAACGCGATGAATGACATTGCACACATCTTTGACGGTCAGAGTGATCTGGGTAATTCCGATCAGTAAAAGCTGCGCGAACGTGCGTCGAGTGCCAGGTAAATTTTAGTGCACCTCCTGCATCTCCGTTTCTCGGTAATATCGAACTTTCAATTCATCATTTTGCGAGAGTCCTGTTTTTTATATTCTGTCTACTCGGTGTTCCATAAATGAGAACCTGACTCGCACAAGGCTGTAAAACCGTCCGTTTCAGATTTCGTCTATCGGGTCCGCGCTTTCACGGACGCTACGAGAGAAAGAAATACGCAGAACGATGTGAAGTACTAAACGAATCAGTTGTCTGGTTTTAATTTGAAATGCTCACGAGACGACACTTGACGATATTGAATTCTTTATCTGAACATTTTCTCTGATATCAATACGATCTATTCTGACCTTTTACTTAGAGCGATTATAACTAAGCCGATAAGACTATTATAGAACAAGTAATGATTACCTACAATGACATACAATATGAATCTAAAGAAACATTGCATGTACATTTTATACACGAATATTTGCGGTAAGAAGAGCAAACAACGGGATGCGCAAATGTGGCCGACAGAAAATGCTAAAGCAATAAATGCGAAATGTGACTTCAGCTATAGCCCAAAGGGACTATAGCACGTCAATTCTAAAGGAATATCAGCAAGCGAATGAGGAGTGTTTCCCTGCCAGTCGGCGATGTAGCCTACTACCCATGGGCTCGTGGCGGGAGACTACTTCCTGCTAGCCTCGACCCACGTTCGCAACCAGCCGCAGGCCGCAAGCCTCAGTTCCTGCGAGCCGTAACCTCTAACCTCATGCTACTAACGGCCTGACCTCCTGTCGACAGCGTAATTGTTTAGAAACCCCTTGATCTGTAATTTCAGCGCCCGGTCTCCTCTACACGAAACATCGTTAACACGTCCCGTTCTCCTTGCCTTGCTAGTACCGTCAGTGCTCCCCCATCCCCCCTTCTTTTCTCCTTTATTCCAATTCTATTCTTTGCCAATTTGTTGGCTGACTCCTTTTTTCACATACGTACATAAAGACGATTTGTCTTCTTTCATCTCCTAAACATCGATTCATATTTTTCGCTTATTACGCGCATGCGGCTTTTAATCTAAACGTAAATCGCGCAACGGTTCATCTTGTTCCTCAAACGATGCTACCAACCGTGCACCCAAGCAACCTTCAAACTGTTTGTTTACAGAAAATCAACACGGAAGTGAATACGGTAATGAAACGATCAATATATCGAGGTTCTTAATGTCAAAGATTGATTTCTCAAGGAAAACCTCAAGAAAAATTAATTATTAATCATGCACACTGAAAGCCGCAAATATTCTGTATAGTTGAAGTTCGATTAATGAACGAAAATTCGGAGATTTAATTAAGAGTTTACTTACAATATCCTCGAGTTTCGAGCAGCCTTTCCTCGCATTGCAAACGAGTGCAACAATGACGCCACCGCCAAACATTAGGAGAAGGAATACCGCCAGCTTCCATCCATGATCCCGCTGTGGGATGAGCTTCTTCGCGGTTGGCAAACTAGCGACTTCCGTCGCTGAGATACCGAGACGTGAAGCTCTCACGAGAATTGTCCTAAGTCGCCTTGAAGTTTTCTCGCACGCCATCTTCGCCGGATTACTCTTTGACGCTGATCTCGACTTAACGTGCACGTGATCCATTTTTCGGTTCACCAGTCACGCTTCAGAGTCCCCCGAAAGGGTAAGTATAGAAAAAGGACCGCTCACACTGAAGATATCACTGACATCAGTCTGAATAAAAACGCAAAGGACGCGCGCGAGCACGGTTACGAACTTTCCAGACGCGAAAGTTTGTCCATTTCACACCAGCCAGTTCCCCAACTATGTTCTCAATGATGTAAAAAGCGCACGGCACTTTCGACCCATGTTCAGAGTCGAGATAACGTGTCCCTCTGAAGATTATGACCCAATGAAAAAGGAATGCGTAGCAGAGTCAAGCCGATAAACCATCACCGCGGCCATGCTTTAATATTAATAACCGCGCGATCGATTTTTCTCGAACAATGCGTAATAGTTGTAAAAATTCGAACGGTATCAATTGACTATCTATTCAGCAAAGGTTGTACTTTCCATCGATAAAGAAAGGTCGACACTTTCCCGCGTGCCTCTGGAGATTCGTAGGGGTTAGGTACAGTATTAAGGCATTTGCCGTTCGCCACGATTCTGTACGTTCTGTATCACGGTAGATGTCCATCCAAGAATCCTTTGACGAGGTACTTACGACGAGTCGCTCGAGCGACGATGCACGTTTCTACGATTGCCGAGTTACCAACTGGAAACGTTGGCTGAACGTCGTCGGCGGCTTTAGCGTTCCCGTAGATAGACTCTTCTGCAGGTTTTATGAGATTATACCCAGCGATTTTCTGGTATCACACCGGCGTGCACTATCTACCTTTTCCGTCTTCTTTCCATCTCTGTCTTAACCTTTCATTCCCACTTGTTCTTCGCCCCTGCGGCCGTCTTTCTCTTCCTTCCCACCTTTGTCCTCTTTCTTTTCTCCCTTTTCTCCCATTCACCTCGTTCCTCCCTCTTCTCTTTTTTCTCTTTCACAGCCCCCGGATCCCGTGAGCTCTCCCCGTCGTCGCCAACGGTGCTGTGTGCTCCGAGTCGTTATATTTTTATGTGAGCGATGCGAGAGAACGCGAAATGGCGAAACAGTCGCGACTAAATGAGAATCGAGTCTCAATGAATGGGGAGGAAGAGGGTAGACGTATGGTGGCGAATATTAATCTGACCAGAGGATATACATTGGAAGCATTCGAAAGCAGTTCAATGTTTGCTCACGACATCCCGGATGAGTTTTCTTGAAGACTACAACGAGATCTTTCTATCTATGACATTAATGCTGGGTTTTAGAGGCCAGTATGCTGGAACTCTTCTTTTCTTCAATCGTACTGGAGAGAGTAAACTCGTTTGTTCACGTTTCCATCTCATCGAGATTGTACTAAATGTGCTTGTTACAGAAACAATTTAGTTTCCTCGACGAATTCTGCAATTTATAAGTTTGATCGATATAAGGTAATACAACTTGCTGCGGATAAATGGAATCCATTACTCTGATAAAAGTTAGCTGTGTACTTAATAGAAATAAAGAAATCTTCTCTTTCCTGCGAACGTGCTAGAGTGCGTTCGCGTGTCATCGTCGATTGTTATTTAAGTGAAGAAAATTTCTTAGGCGCCTCTTTGTTCAACGGTAGATCCTTATCATCAGTCAGAAGAATAAAGGAAAGACGCCAGCAAGGATTATCGATATTCTATGTTTGGCGAGCACAGTCTCCGATGAAGCCTTTCGGGTCGACTCACGAATCTTCGATCACGATCCTCTCTCCACTTCCCGTCGTGCGATCGGTGCTTCGATCGCGCCATTAACGTATACGGCGAACGTTTTCTCGATGGAGCTCGTTCGATTTTATCGGTCCGTATACGTTGACCTCGACCACTGCGCTTTTTTCTATTCCGCTCTTTGTATCATCCGTGTCACGCACGTATTATTTTTATTCGTCCGATATTGGTAGTTTCACGGTTTATCCACTGGATACCGCTTTATGGTCGGAGATGAGTCTCCAACGACCGCGCGATGCTCTGCCTTTCGATGTCTCCTATACTCATTGCAGCTTACGTCTGAAACACATGACAGCGCTAAATGTAGGAATGCAAAATATCTTGCAGCCTATATATTCTGTTAATTTACATCTCCAAAACGCCGTTAAAATAAACGTCAAGTTCACGAATTATGTTAAAATTCACGGAGATATGTAAAGAAGATACCCGCGGAACTTTGGACTGTTTTGTGAGAAGAGCCTGTTGTCCGAGATGAAAATATGAAATCCTCGAAGTTCCGCAAATATTGTATATAGCGCGGTAAATACGGCTGATCCTGTTCCTGTAACGCCGAATCCAGTGACATTGGCACAGTTCCGAGTGGGATAAATTTTGAGTGCATCAAAGATGGAAGCAATATCGGAGATGGGATTATCTACGGAGCAGCGATACCGGGACGAAAATACTCATTGCTCTCCTCAGGCGGAACGAATGGCTCGTTTCTGGACTATGTCCGAGGATTAAGTGAGAATTACCCTGGATTCCGGTTCTCGAATTTCACCCACTTAATCCCGTTTCTGTCAGTCCCGGCATCCGACCGAGCTGAAAGCCATATCCTTTTCTGTGACTCTTCTCAGGCTTAATCCCAAATCCGTTCGTAATTGCGTTATTATACGCCTCTAAGAACTTACTAACGTTTGTATCGAGTTGACAAATATACTTGTACCCCGCATGCCAATAAACAATTCTTTACTATATTTTGACGGCGTAAGAGGAAATTACGACGTAGACCACAAAATTCTTCGTGAAATATACTAATGAAAGTGCTGTACGTATGTAAGTATATACACAAAGCACAGATATAGATAATTATCTGTGCATCGTGTGTATTCCGATTGAAATTTAAAGAAGTTCTGTGCTGTAATTCAGTTGCAACTTATATTTGTATATAAAATCTTACACGGTTTTTGGTTGCTTCTAAATCACTTTACGCTTTAACTATAATCCGAGCCACGAGCGTAAGCTTAATCGCGCCAAGCTAATTCGCACTCGAAACTCTCCAGACTGCAGTAGTCGTAACATTCGCATGAAAGCCCGTATATGAGAACGTGCCAAGAAAGCTCGCCATTTTGAAAGCTCGTTCCCGCTTCGAAACTTGCATGGGTTACTTTCCTTTTAATCGGGAATTTATCTCGTCCTGGCTTAAAAGCATGCTGAAAGTTCGCGGCAATTTGTACTGGAAGTAGTAGAAGCAGAACTTGAGGGAGGTTTCAGCGTACAGGTATGGAGTTACATCTTTTGTCTATCGTTGAACAAGCGAATTAGTGCGGTCTAATGTAGAATCGAGCTGGCGATTCAGATGGTATATTCCCGTTTAATTCTAACGACCAGGCACCGCTAATCTCCCAAAATTAATCACCGCTGATGTAAGCCCGAAACGCCCACAGACCGTTCCGAACCTCTCGAGCCGCGTAATTTTCGTTAGGACATTCCATTCTCTTCGGCTGTATCTGCCACCGGGATTTTGCTGGTCGTAATTCTCTGCGTACACACGCCCGCACGGTCGCGTTTCAAAATGATGCAGTTTTAATTTACGCGCTGGATACTTCCTCAGAACCGAAAATGCTTCTGCCGTAACAACTGCTGAGATTCTTTCTACAAGAGCTCCCTACTTCGAAAATGTATTGAATATTGCACGCTCTGCATCTTTTACTGCATCGCACTAATTCTATACAATCTCCTCATTTTCCGAAATGCTTATATATGGCGAATCAACTCACTGACCCTCGTCACATATTTGCAGTGCCTGACTCATTTATCACGCTCTCAAATAATTTATCGGTATTATACAGATGTAATTGAGTTTGAACCCATTATCGCAAGTACATAATGACTGATCGGTCGAATTCAAAATCCTCTGCTCACATGTGCTCATATAAAATAGGCTCGTTTGTTCTATTCGTACTCATATCGTAAGACCTTTAGGAAATCAACGGTTCGAACATGGCACTCGAACATCTCAACAGCTTTAGTTTTCTAAACCGACTATAGACGTCTTTTGCCGCTAAGAGCTTTTCGTCCGTGATTCGGCTTCAAATTACGAACTTAAAGCGTTTGCATCCCCCGCGCCATCATTCGTTTACGAGCCTTTCCATAATTTGTTTGTGGGAAATTTCGAAACAATTAGTACTGATGATAAGTAAAAATGTCTCCCAAATTGCAAAAAATCTGAATTTTATATAATATTTACAATTGAGCAAAGTAGTAAGGTAAAGGCAGCAGTAGTTGACCATGTGCCAGTAGTTGACCACTTTACAGTAAAACGTGAATAATACGCTTTTTTGAAGCAATCATGTTTCGCATGAGGTATTGCAGCTTTGCTAAATCCTTTGTTAACGCAATGCTAGTATACTTTTCCTTGAATATGATTGTTTATCATAACTACAGACGATTAATAACATTAATGTCAGTCGGGTTTCTCCGTATCGTGGTTTTCTTAACGTTACCGCTAAGAGTAGGCGCGCCGTTAACGGTTAATAACTTTCCAATTTTTTACTTTATCTGCCTGAAACTTACACCATTTTAATCAGCATAATTTTTTCTATTTACTGTATATGTTGTTTTTCTCATTCCAATATCAAAAATCAAATTCACCAAAGGGTCAACTATTGGATCAGTTCATTCTGATCATTTCTAGTAGTTGACCGGCATGGTTTATATTAAAAATAAATAATGAGAACAATGATTTTGATTACAATCATATTCTTTTCTTAAAAGAGCATTCAAAAAAATTAATTTTGGAAAAAAGTACGATCCAATTGGTGCATTTTTTGCAAACCTATGAGCATTTCGAAAAAAAAAGAGCCCAAATTTTAAGAAAATTCATACTTTCGCAACGGATGGTCAAAAAAATCTGAAAAATTCATGAACGCGTTTTTCATCGGTCTTAGAAACGTATAAAATTTTGAAAAAAACGAAGGGGGTGAGGTACAAAAGTGTCCGATTTGGCATGGAACGCCCGTTATATTATTTTACGTGTCATTTATGATCGTTTTATGATTGATTGTTTGATCTATTTTATTATGTAGGATTGTTAAATAAACGATATTAAAATAATTGCCAACTTTATTGTCTTTCACCTGCTTTTAGTAAGATGGTCAACTACTGACTCGTCAGACGGTCAACTACTGATTCTTTTACTCTCAAAGGGGGTCAACTACTGAAACAGTAACAGAGTTTACTAAAACTGTTCTAAAAACTATACAACATTCCGACAAAAATAAGTTTCTTAACATGATTTAGAAGGTTTGAGCTGTATATTGAAGCATCGAAGCCAGACATTTAATATCAGTTCGAGTAGTTATTGCTGTTTAGAAGGAAAATTTCTCTTAAGCGGTCAACTACTGCTGCCTTTACCTTATTTGTTTTCCTATTTGAGACGCAAGCCTCATCAAGCTAAAGACAAACAATCAAAAATAATAAATGCAAAAATTAACAAAAACATATTATATGAAATTAAATACCCATGACATTTAATTCCTGAGACGCGCTACCACTACGTCGCAGAGAAATTAATATCAGCAGAATTGAGAAGAACGAACAAAAATAAATTATTGTGGATTAAACTTTTGCAATCACTGAGTTTCTTACATATAAATGTCTTCAAAGATTGATTTCTATTATTTCTTCCTTTGCGCGTATGTTATGAATTCAATGGGTGGTAAGAAATAGTTAAGAAATTACACTGTTGTGCATGCTTTTTGAATAATATCCAACTTGTCAAAAACAGGTTAAGCATTGTTCGTAAAAGAGTGTACGGTTTATGTGTTTATTTAATACATACAGTATATTCGCACTAATAATAGAATGTTTGCATAAGAATTAACTAAGCGATTTGCGTTTTATGTGAAAAATTGTTCACCGTGAACGCATAAGACAATAGGGATTATTTGTGAAAGAAATTGGATATGGTGTTAATTGCGGTTAATACCTACGTGCAGGCTCTCAATTCATAAACAATGATATAAACAAATACACGTATATAGCTAAAATGTCTTGACAACGAAAATTTTTATTGTAAGTATGTATAGTTTTTCATTTACAATTTATAATACTTAGAGTATTCTATGCACTTAGCAATGCATTGTCTGCCGTGCTCTTATACACTGGGTAAGTTTATGTATGTTCTGCTTCTGCGACGGTCTAGTACCTACGGGAAACTATCATGCGAGGAAAAGAAAAGACACCGCGGCATCTATTCGGCTTTGCTACTTTTTCAAGTTTATGCTCTGTGGCCTATTTGTGAGTAAAAGAACTTTCTAGTTTACGCTCGGCGAGCATCGAGGAGCTAAATAAACAAGGGAGTAGGGCGTTGCAGTTTTGCTTCTCTTATTCTACGGCAACGTTCGTTGCCGCTGACCATCGGTGGGGGGGGGGGGGGGGCACAGCTCCAGGGATCTTTTAGCATTTTCTGTCCACTATGTCTGACAGGTTGCACCTTTATTGGATGAAGCTCGATGAGGAACTAGACAACCGAAGCCCGACATCAACTAGCTTCTCAGTTTAGACAGGAAATGAGGCGCCTTAATAAGATAGCCATCTACCAGACTAATGGAGTCTGCCATGTTTCTCGTCAATACCTCAATAAACAAAGACATATTCACACGGATGCCTCCATTACGCGTAGAAGTTGAGGTCGATTATGCAGTGGACACGCACGAAACCAATAGATTAAAAAACGAAAATCCATGACATCTCTGCGACCGCAGAGTGAAATTTTTTACAGATTTGCGTTTTAAGGTTTATGAAGTTCGTCGGATAGACGTGGCTATAAACGGCCGTAACTATTACGAGCTAACTTCTTGAGTTACGACTTTTTGTATCTGAAAAGCGTTCAGGTAAGCCAGTTTTAACTCGCGGTATTACTCTTCGCCCAAACTGCACTCAACGGGAACGATCTGCTTTAAAGTATAGCTCGGGTTAAACTGCAGTTGCGCAGAGGGCGGTAGGAGGTGGCGAGCCTTTGGAAGATTCGCTAGAAGTTGCAAATACATATATAGTTCTGGAAAGTTTCCAAAGATCAGTTTTATAATATAACTGAAAATTATGAGACATTCTCGATTTATTAAGCAAATTTTAATTTAATTGTTCCACTCCGATAAATTGTTAACATTCAAATAATTTGTTATGTATCGCTTATGGACGTGGAGATAAGAGGAAATGTTTATCTTTTTGTTGTGTTTAGATGGGTGGACATATTCTTTGATACATTGTACTTAGGGATTGCAATATCGGACTAAAAATTCAATACCGGTATTCGGTATTTTTTAGATTTTAATACCGGTAGTAAGAATTTTAGACAAAGAAAGAATACACAGGTGTTTCTTTATTTTATTTGCCAGTTTTATTAGAGAGAATAAATATCATAATTAATCATTTGTAACTTATAAATTATAGCAGTATATAAAGAATCACACAAAAGTAAAGGAACAAGGAACATCTTATGTATTTAAATCATAAAAAAGTGTAAATATCACTATTCAGTCTGTGGTACTACTACAAATTTTTGAAATGTGATCTTAAACAACATAATGCCTCAATTGTACTGTCATTAAGTCTGGAACGTAATTTGGTGCATTTATCAGCTGTCGAAATCGCTCTTTCAGCATCTACGCTAGTTGGTAGTACTATTAGCAATGCGCGATATATATTACTTTTTCCAAGTATTTACCTCTAAATCCCTCATCTTCAAGTAAATCGATTTCCCGTAGGGTGGTTTTAGATATAACTGATTTCTGTGTTGTATTTTGGTTGGTTGTCATTTTTTGAGTTATCGCCAATTCTACTTTTTGTTCAAGAGGCAATTCCTTTTCACTATCGACATTAGTGTCATCATCATCTTCGATAACTATACCGAATTCTTCTGAATGTGGATAGGTTTGTGGATAAAAAATTAAAAAAAAATTTACTATAAACTTGATCAAATTTAAATTAGTTAATCTCTCTTCTTTTTTTTCATTTTCATTTTTAAAATCATTATAATTGTGTAAATACCGTAAGACATTTTCTATTTCGGTATGCCTTTCTTCCGTGCGATTTTTCAATGTTATATATAATTCTTCAGATAGGTATGTGTGCTGTTCTTTCAATGACTGCAACATGAAGTTTATTGTTGCATTAGCTGTTAATAAATTAGAATCTCTCCGACATAATGCCTCCACAGCCAGTTTTATTGAAAGTAGAGCTGATACAGTTCTGGATATTAAGCCGAAACACTATCGGAAAAATTAATTTGCAGGTTTAAATCGTTTATTGCTTTTCTAGTAAATACCGAAAAAACGATATTTAAACTTGTGAATACCGGTATTACAAAATTGTACAAATGGCTCAAAATACCGGTATTTGGTATCCCGGTATACCGGTATTGCGATCCCTAATTGTACTGCATTCGTCTAAAATTAGAGCACTGAGAGGAGTATAAGAGTAGTTAGTATAATATATATCTGCAACCAAAACTTTTTATCGATATTTAGTTGTAACATGTAGTATATTATATAGTTACGGAAACTCAACCCGTTCAATGTCGGGAATGTATGATATCGTTTTTAGTGGCGACAAAATTCACTACATTTCTGTTGACACTTACATGTGGTACCCTACACTGAGGAGATAATAACATTCGATCTCTCCTTTTATTGAATTGCCCAACACAACATGTAATACAAATTAATCCAAATTTACGTCAAATATGTAGGCAAGCATTCGCCAAACTGCCTCCAGCAGATTCTTTTTGAGCCTGGATGATTGTGTCCGCAAATATTCTCTTTCAAGCATAGATATACAGGGTGAATCTAAAAACGCGGGCAAAACTTTATGGAGTGATAGAACACATGTATAAAAAGCAATTTGTGTAATACAATGCATGGGCGGAACGTATGCGATGAAAAGTTAAAAAATAGTTTTCCACTCTCACATTTACCCGCTGGCTGCCTATAGCTATACATACAGCATAGGATACCGTATGAATTGCTATAGCAAGGATATGGTTGTAATTCTTATTCGTCGAAGGTAAAGGGCCCCCGTTTCTGTTGGCGTCTTTTTCAAGATTTCACATCGAAAAAAAAGATAAAGGGTATAATCCATATGATAAGTGTGAAAAGGTACATCCCCTTTTGTGATAGGACGGAGGATGCCTTCTTGTTTTGCCCCCTTTTTGCTTGTTAGTATACAAGTAACACCGTTTTCTACACATTGTTCAATTTTTGAGTTTTAATTCGGTATGAAATATTCCTGTTTAATTTGCTTCTGTGTAACTTTAGCTGTAAAAATGACTTTTTGCACGACTTGAGTGGATAACGTCTTTATCCATTGCTTCCGGTACTACTGATAATAAAACGTGCAATCCATTTTCTGATTTGTATAACATGCCTGATTTTAAAAAGTACTATTCATATAGTTGCGTTTTGAGAATTTTAAATATGGGCGCAAGATTATTATTACCGCGTTGAGCTTTTTTAATCATCAATGTTCAATCAACCATTGTTACTATTAAGATATCGTATCTAGTAAGTACATCAACATGTCGCAGTTTATTACCTGCTCTGTGTCCGATAGTATATGTATGTAGGATTGGGTTGTGAAGGCCAATGATACACGGCGTTTATTAAAACAAAAACGATATTTATTAGGAAAGATATTACAGTGAAAATACTTCTTAAACGCTCAACGTCTCGCTTCGACGGTCTTATGATGACTAACCCCCTCCTTCGCGCTTTCTTTCGGCCGACCTCTGTGCCTCCGCTCGTGTGATTCACCTTGTTTGTTTTGATCACTCCGCGAACTCTTCCAATCCCACATGTATAATCTTCTAGCATTAATGCCCATTTCGCTATTCTTAGGGATAACTCTTTCTTGCCCATTACCCTTTGAAAGGCTGCGCAGTCCGACAATTTTAAATTGAATACCTAATCAATAGACTACATTTTTTTCTTGATTGCAGTTACGATAGCAAGGGCCTCTAATTCGTAATTGGGATACCTATATCTAATCGGCCTTAGTAGTTTCAGGGCTTAAATAATAACTCGGATGAAGTGTTTCCGGTGATCTTTGCAATAGGACTGCACCGTAACCATACAGACTAGCATCTGCATTTAATTCGGTTTCGTGAGACAGATGATAGATCTTCAGAACAAGCTTTCTCGCATTTTTGTAGATTTTGAGATTGATCTCTAACCGGTATTTGTTTGCAGTCTATAAAACCTTTTCTAGTCTTTTTATATATTTTTCAACGTTAGTTACAGCAATAATGAAGTAGTATAAGTATGGAATTACAACTCCATCTCTTATCTTTTTCGCAAATAGTAAGGTCACCAACTATTTTTTGTTCAAAAAGAGTACACTTTGCAAGTATTTCATAGGTGAAAAAAAAGAAGAAAAAACGATAAAAACTTTATTTTCTTTTAAAAACATATTTTTCTTCGGAGTGGATTTTTTTTTGCTAAATGAGGATGTTCGTCTAATAATGTAGCCACATCCGAACAACTTTCATTTTGCATATTAAATTTGACTGTTAAGACGGCAGATAATGTTTTTACAGAAAGTTGCGACTTCTCACTGCTCCAATAATCATTCCCTAGTGAAAATATCCTTTCAACAGCAGCATTAGTGCCTGGACAACATAAGGAAATTTCTATTAAAACTTTTAAATTTTCATGTGGGATATGATATTAATAAAATTGAAATAAAATAATCTAAAAAAATGTTTTAGAAATACAAATGAGTATAAAATTATACAAATGAGTACAAATGACTTTCAGAGTACAGGATTTGAAAAGAGTACGGTTTGCGAAAAAAGAGTACAAAATTCAGTAAATGAGTACAGTTGGTCACCTTACAAATAGGCAACTTATAAATCTCTGAAACACGGCCGGCGAATTACATAAGCCAAAAAGAACTTTCAGAAACTGGTATTGCCCATGATGTGCTACTCACGCTGTATATTTTCGGAAATCGTTTTTTATATTGACTTGAAAAACCCCGTTCTTTAAATCCATCGTGCTAAAGATGTTTGCATATTGCAACTTGTCTAGCTGATTTTCTATTAGGGGGAGTGGGTACTTATCTTTTGCCACTACCCTGTTTAATTTTCGATAGGCTATACATACGCGAGAAGATCCATCTTTTTTGTTTACAATTACAACCGGACTAGCACACTCCGACGAACAAGGTTCTATTATGCCACTCTCTATGCAGCCGCGTGTTTGTTTTTCGACATTATCGCTCTCCACTATGGGCAACCTTTGCGCCCACTGATAAATCGGTTCTTTTAATTTCAATACAAGGCTCATCTTAACGTTGGTCGTCTTCCATTTTTTAGGAGTATAATCAGTGAATAAATTCTCTACCTTGGTTTTTGCACCATCGCTGACTCGGTCGCTTATGTTAAGTGATGGCTGCTCACACACGTTAATGTCAGTTAGGAATATCGATTGTTTATCTTTTGTAACTGATACCTCACATGCGTAAATTGAAGAGTATAATGAGAAGAGTTATGATGAGGTACAATAAAATCGAGAGTGCGCATTTACACTGTGAGTCTCGTCTCATTGAGCCACGCAGTTTTAAGTTTGCTCGACATGTTGGCTTTGCTAGGATTCTATTATAAAACGAACAGGAGAATCAAAATGTGTTAATCGTTTCCGATGACGGCGTACACCTGCAGACTCGCATTGCGTTTCTCATTTACATAGTCCTGTTTGAAAAGAAAAACTGAAAAGTTCGAAAAGCTTTGGGGCCATTCATCCACTTGAAACAATGTTTCTGCAGGCACGGTTACGAACTTGGGCTTTTTGCCTCACTTCTTCCTCTTTCTGTCTTTCTAGTTCCCAGCGTATACGATGTGCATACGACGCGCATTCGCGTAATAGTTTCCTTGGAAACTTCTCCCCACCCCCCCTATTTTCTCGGCGACAATGACTATGTCACTACATCCTTATCGGATCGTACTTCGAAGTCAAAAAGTTGACTCCCGTGGTATAGTACAACCCGACACGGTACCTCGACATTTTGTTCCTGTTTAGTCTTCCTTGTCATCTACGAATTGTAGATGCTGTCGTGATGAATAACCAAAGCGGACCGCGGTTCCTTCACTAGAAATTTATCCAATTGACGTCACAAGCGCGTACTTTGGGTCACAATGAATTGGCATGACAATAACCAGGTAGATCGGATGGGACCTAATCGGAACCGCAATATCTGTGTACACCGTGTTACGTCGTCAACGTAGGACAGCACCCTACATTTAATTCTCCCACAACAAAGCCAAACGAATCGCAGACTACGATTCACATGGATAAAGGTGATAAAAATCGGTACCACCGGTAATTCACAATGTTTCACAGAGAGTCAATTATCAGTTGTTTGCGAGTGCAAAAGTTCTCCGTGTGTGTAGTAATGGTAAATTTTATACGTGTTAAATATTTCAACATGTTTATTTCCACAATACCCAACGTTCTGTGTGTTATAAACTTGGTTTTGAATCGAATTGCTTCGAGAATTAAGCGAAATCATTCCAAGTTATGAATTTTTGTTTGCCTCTTGCTGTCACCGCTGCCTTCTTCCGAAGCAAAGGAAAAAGACAACAAACAACAACAGCAAGAGGCCAAAACCATATCAAAGAAGGCCGCTGAATCGCTATGAGTTAGAAACACCAGATGACTTGAATGCCTGTACATCGGCAAGAAAACTGAAGCGATCGGAAGATCTGTATGATATGGAAATAAATCCAGCATTTATTATCGTATCATAAACTTTGTTACAGTATTTTCGGCCATTTCGAACGTTGTCGTTTATAAGGTGTGCCAATCGTAGGCATTAGCTCCGAAATCCACTTCAAGTGGGAAAACAGTGTTGGATATAGCGACCAACATTGCCGTTAGTGTATATAATGACGGTTTTTTTTCCATTTTGTACATAATGAACGCAATGGACTTAGAAATCGGACCCAACAGTTATGAAATGTGTCTGCAAGTCGACGACCAGCGCATAAAGCTCGCGGGAGATCGCTCTCTGAAGATGTAAAAGAGGCAAGGACCACTTCAAGGTCAATAAGAAAACAATTGCAACAGCAGGATGATAATCTAGAAGGTCAATTGTATGGTGCAGGCATTTCGGAATAGAGAAATTGCAGAGTAATCCATGATTTTCTACTAATCAAAACTCTAAACGCGTTTATCTCGAAACGACATTTTTCTAGCTGGCCGGACGCATAACTCAGACAATTTTTAACAGATTCACTTCTAACTTTGCACATATCTTTAAAAATATAATGTCCATGGTAGTACGTAGGGTTTTTTTTTAAATGGCATAGTTCATTTGTTATCAACAATTTTCTGGCGAATTTTTCGGTAAATTTGGCAGTTTTCACTTTAGAAGTGCGCCATTTCGCCAAAAATCGATATACCGAAAAAATCCTACGTACTGTTTTTGCTGTTGTTATATACAATCGACAAAAATTTATTAGCCCATCATAATTAAAAAATTACAGGAGCTGCGAGTCCGACTGTGGACCCTTGTAAAATCGAGGCGCCGTCGCAAAAATCCTGCACGGCCGCCATTTTGAATACAATCTCTTCCAAAAAAATAGTGTATGTAGTCAATGGTATGTATAATACCACACTCTTTTTGTAGTTTTGATATATTTTGTAGTTTGTCTGAAAAAAATTCCCCAAAAAGGCCTAGTCAAGAACTGTTGGTATTGACAAAGCATGGTGTGATGGAGATATATTTCTATTCGGTTTTTTACAAACCGCGAAGAGAAACTTTAAGATTGGTGAGGTTCAATATCTTGTTGCAAACGATAATGTTATTCAAGCAGTTGTTGATCTCATTGTAATATGTCTTACAGTATTTTGGTATGACTTTTTGGTGAATATGACATAAACCTTCATAATGCTTCAGGATCCATCCAAGAATAAAATAATCCTCGAGCGGGACTTTTTTATTGGCCTTGCATTGCACAGAAATTCTATTAATCAAACCAATCGGGCGACATTTTAATTTGTCGCCTTGCAGTGTTTTGTACATTTTTAAACCTTAATTGCTATGCCATCTTACTCGACGGGGCTTTTTGTTATTTTCCATCCCAAGAGAGATTCCGTATTGCAAATCCCACTGGCATACAAATCTGCTTAAAGTACAAGCGACATGTTTTTCATGGTATTAAATCCATTCTATTTTTTATGATTTCAGTTATTGCATTAAGTCTCTACTAACATATTTGCTATAGGTGAGAAAATTTTGTTTGTGTTCTTGTACAATATAATGTATGCAATGCAATGTATTACGACTATATTAACTGAGCCACGTTTTCAATGCAAAATAACTTTCGTATTTCATAATTAAAGTCATAGTTTTTTTTTTTTTTACTATTTGTGACAAATTGCAGTTACATCGTTAACGAGATTTGCGAAAAACGACTAATAATCAGTTTTTATATTCGTTCTTGCAATACAAAAAATTGAAAAAAGAATTGGAAGTAACCTGTTTACCGAACTTATAAAGTATTACGATTGCCACAGTAAAATAAAACGATTTTATGTGGAAATTGTCTCTAATCTGCCGAATTGCTATAGTGTTGGTATCAGTCAAACAGAAAATCAATAAAACATTATTATTGCTCGTATAAGCCTCAGAATCGATCACGTGATAAGAAAAGACTTTGAATAAGTTTCTAAACTTTACAAATAATCACCTTCATCATTTTCACGTAGTCTTATTCTATAAACACTACTTGAATAGTAGATACATTAAAGCTATAAGGTACTTTTGTACGTGTACGTATGTATTTATTCATACAGTGACTCACATAAGTATTCGGACACTAAGGTGTATCGAAATTCGCGGATCTGTGTCTCGGTTGTTTATAAAGAGTTCTTTTCGACATTTTTTCTCGTAATGAGTCAATCGTTATTCTAAAGAAATGTATGTAATCTGTTTAAAAATGTTACTTTCATTATAATTTAACAAATTATACATGAAACTGTGCTGTATTTTCGGGTCACAAAAGTATTCGGACACTTCATAAAATATCTCTTTCAAATCAAATTTAAGCATATTTTTAATATTTGGTGGCATAACCATTTTGTTTTATAGCATGTCTGAATCTTTTTAGCATATTCCAAGTTATTTTTTGCAAATATTCAGGAGTTATACGCGACCATTCCTCTCAAAGTCCATGCCTTAATTCCTCTTTCGTATTAATTAGTCGTTCATGAATATTTTTATCTAATTTATCCCATAAATTTTCAATTGCATTAAGATCTTTGGTTTGTAGGGAGGATGGAGAAATTTTGGGACAGCGGTATAGTAAAAATTGTCGTACAACGCGTGTTTTATGTTTGTGATCGATATCCTGGGGTAAAATTTAAAGCCATTGCTGATGGCCATCTTTTCAGCACTTACGCCTGAATTATTTGTCAAAAGGTTTAAGTAAATGTCTTTGTCTATAATAGTCTCAAACAGAACTAAATTCCCAACAGCAGTGCTTGAAATACACTCCCAAACGATCACACTGCTTCGACCGTGCTTCACTATGCCTTCCGTATTTTCAATACAGAGTTCTGTAGCTGGGTTACGCCGCACCATAGCCCGTCTAGCCGAATTAACGCGTTCGCGGACAGTAAAAGTTTCGGCGAGGTACAAAACTTGACAGTCGTTTTATTCTTAAATTGGTTGTGATATCCGAAATTTGATTAAACACAGTTTATAAGGGTAGTCAGATTATCGTATTTTAATTGTTATATACAATGAATGCTATAGCATCTTAACTATAGCAAAACTTACGGTTATATAAAATTAAATTCAAAATAATTGACATTATGATTTGAATGCTATAGCATTCATGTCATTCTGCATCATCGTGAAAATGAATGCTATAGCATGCACGTCCGCCAACGTGTTAATAACATTAGGTTTGCTTTGATCCGCAAATATTACGTTGTCGTACCACAATTCTTCCAAAGAAATATACTCTTTTATAAAATGAATTCGCTTCCTTATGTTTGTGACAGTTATGAATATTTTTTTCCGAGCAACTGGGCCGTCGTATGCATCTGTTCTGAGTATTCTCCGGATCGTATCTCAAGATCATGTCGTATTATAATGCTTCAGTTTTTAATTTTGGACCACCACTTATTCGAGGATTTTCTTTGACTCTTCGGGTGATTCTCCTTTTCTCTGTATCATTTAAAAGTGTTACCCGATCAGTTTACGAGATATCGATGCGATCTTTAACCCTAAATCGACGGATTATGTCGGCGACAGTACTCTTGTTAATCTGAAATAACGCCCGATACGATTTCCCTTTCTTACGATGGAAAATCACGAGATGTCTAAGATCAAACGATGTGCTATTTCCTTTACAGCTCATTATGTTGAGTTTTGAAGTAGTGCTAACAAATAAGGAAACGGTTTTGTGGCCCAAAATACAGCATAGTTTTATGTATAATTTGTTAAAATATAATGAAAGTAAGATTTTTAAACAAATTACATACATTTCATTAAAATTACGAATGACTCATTGTGAGAGAAAGTATGGAAAAGAAACTGTTTATATAGAACTGATTGTAAGATACACAGCCGTGAATTTTGATACACTTTAATGTCCGAATATTTCTGCGTGTCACTGTATAAGTACTTAATCTACTTACAGACGAATTACACCGAATGTAAAATGCTCAGGAACACAAGAGAAAATTTGTCAAGGCAGTTAATATACAGTACGATTGTACGAAGCTGCCCAGTAAATATATCGGCCTGTTCAGGGTATGTTAAGTACTTAGCATGATTTACCGATGCGAAGAAGTTTCTCGCGATGAACCATACGCTTCAGAAGGTTTGAGCGAAATATTATAGACACGAACCGTCGCATTCGCTGTTATCGTTCGCTTCAGGCAAGTTTTCGACATTTAAAGATGTCGAAGTCAAGAATGTCACGATATAACGAGCATCGCCTCGCATCCTATACCATGACTATAAATTGCAAATTATCTGCAATCACGACACAAGAATGTGCTTTGGGCACCTTCCTAGAAAGGAAAGATACCGCGATAGAGGAGGGCAGTCTTGACGACAGACGGTAAACAGCGAATCAGTAAGACTTTACCAGGTCGGCGCTTTGTCGAGTATGAAAACACGTGGGCTAAAGGCGGACGAGAGGATTTGAGCAAAAAGATACCAATGGCATCTGGTATCCCTTGAGTTCGAGAATCGAACGGTATCCTCCTCTTAAAACGATTGGCTCCTTGTTGACGCGGCCATCCGTGCGAGGGTGCGTCCGGAACTCTTTCTCTCTGCTCCATTTCTTTTTCCTGTTTTTCCTAGCGCGCACGTCTCCTTCGGGAAAGCCCTCCATCAGGGGAAATTTTCACGCCGATCTACGGAAACTCGACTTATCGAATACGTGGTAATTCGCTTTCGGTCCCTTTGCTTTTATATAAACTTGCGCTCAAGCGATCAATCGAAGAAAGCAGAAGCTGAATGCTTTTAAACAGCGAACTTATTTTTTGAGGCTGGACTCGTATTTTGGGAATACTGATAAAAGCTGTTGTGAATACATAAATGTTTAAAAGGACGTTATGACCAAAAACTGATGCAGACGGTAATATTGTTAATTAGGTAATTTGCATAAAATATTCGTTATCTCGCGTAATGAAAGTTTGCATTAAGTCGCGTAAGGAAACTTTTATTCCTAATTTACGCAAGCCGTTGTCACTTGTGGCGTCGCACTCATCGAACAAAAACTCTTTGTCATTCACAACATCGATCCATTACAGAAACATAAATAATTACGTCAACTTTTTTTTTGCAGAAAACTATCGGAATCTTGCACTTCTCCTATCAATATCATTATAAATGCGTTTTCACTCCCAAATTATTTTAGTTTTTTTACAGTTTCTTTTATTCAGAGAGTCAATTTTACGCCAACATACTTCGTAGATTTTGTGTTCCTGATTCTCCAGAAAAACATATAATTGTACAATCAATGCAAATGTTGTACGCTTTACATGTGCATCGTGCATCGTTGACGTATCTGATATTTCGCTTGCCGATATTGTGTATCATTTATTTCCAGTGAAAGCAGACACCGTCAGGGCGGAGAGTATTGAACCGAACGAAATCCTGCCCGATACATAGTACTTTATATTCCGATCATGTTTATGCCAATCTCCGTGTCAAATTCGCAATAGCCCGATTCGTTCACACGCGCACACAATAGTATTTTTAACTGCCCGCGGTTGTTGCGGTTTGCACCCTTACTTGCATTCGTAATCCCATGTAAAATGGCAAAGATTCCACAAGTGTTTCCACAACCTTTTAAATTGCAGTAATTTACAAATGCGTTTAGTTGACAATAGCAAAGTGCACTTTAATATCGAAGGGAATGTGCAGAAATCCACGCTGCCGTGGATGCTCGATGCTGGTCAAAGTGTAGAATTATTCGGAAACTGGCAAAGGAGAGCCGGCAATAGCACGAAGCTCTCGTTAATTATAGAATTTCTGACATCCAACGTACAGTATCGACAAGCCATTGCCATCATTGCCACTGTGGTTTTGGCTGTTCTTGCCGCTTCTCGCAGTTGTGAGAATATGGTGCACGAGATATCGCAATGATTTTTATGCAAACGAAGAAGACATAAAATGGCATTGCATCGCACGCACGTGGCAAACTAGACGAAGCGGCATAAAAGTGTTGAACGGATGATGGTGCACTGTCGGGAGATCGTAAATAAAAATGAAGCGCCATGTCGCAGGGGTGAGAGTGATAGATCACAAGGTGGCCGCGCACCTCTGTCGTGAGTGGGTGCAGGAACGACCAAGAAAATAAAAGAGAATTATTGAGAAGCGCAATAAATCCGGGCCAGTACGTCCAACGATGGTAAGAGAATTGCGATGGTGGCAGTGCAAGCTGATGGGGACGAAAGCAGGAGAGGTAGGAGGACATGCTACTAGCAGTGATCCCATGAATGGCATCATGCTGTCAGAGGGGTACACAGCGATTCAAAATGAACGCAATAAGGGAAACACGTGTTCAGCACGCCTTCTCACCCCAGCACTCGAAACTGTCTTTCTCTTACTCCGGTGCTCCTTCTCTTATCTTTCCTCAGCCTCTCTACCACTCATGTGTTCTCCCTTCTTCCTCATTTTGCGTTTTTCGTCGCTATATAAACCCCGCAGATCGGGCTTATTCCCTTTTACAATTCCTCTCTTGCCTTCACCCAGCCTTGCTGGCACGCACACCTTTACACCCCTTCACGTCCTATCAGCTCAAACCACCTCTGGTGGTTTATGTGGTTTCCTAGCCGTGTTAGAGGGAACACGTTGAGGACATTCAGTTCATTCTCTTACCAGCTTCTTAGAGCTGCAAGATTTCTCGCAAAGACTCTCCCCAGCTGGCGTCAAATTTTCCGCACACATCGAACATAAAATTATGACAATTATCGATGGAGAAGCAAGTTACTGTCTTTTGCTTCTGTATAATTAATAAATATTTATATATTTAATCCTCTCAATATCAAGGCCTTTACGTTTATTCGATTGAAAAGTGCCAGGTAGTGCCATCGTACTTTTACCGATCGTGTCGCGATGTGCTAATGTACGCAAGTAACCGAGCTATAATGTAACGGAAATATATATCAATGGGATGTAAACGCTACCATGTATGTGTTCAAGTATATTATACTATTTTTAACATAATATTTATCAGATTTAACAAAATAAGGAACAAAAAGTGACGTGTATAAATAGATGATAATCAAACTTATGGCCAGCAATTTTTTTTATAATGCTATCGGAAATTAGCAAGGCGGCTTTACATTTTTATGATGTCAGTCAATACCACGCTAAGGAAAATTACTCTACCGTCGATGTGTTAAAATATAGCCCATAGTACAGAAATACCAACAATCATGAGACGCAAAAGTACTGTAAGTACATGTAATAACAACCCTTATTACAACGCGCTTATGAACTGACAATGAGTAACGATCATTTGCATAATTTATCCCAGAAAGGTCAGAGTAAATTTTGCATTTCGACCAAAATATATCATAGGACTTATCATGACGCAGCGGGGCATCGGGAATAGGTAGAAGCAAACTCGTTCGAATCATCTGGCAAAATGCAACCTCATTCATTGGGTTTTAAGATGTTCTGCGCATTCGAATGCTCTGTCAGTCATACGAACACGCAGCGATACAGCTGAGGGAAACGAGTGCGAATATACAGGGTGAAGCAGAATTGGAGGGAGAAAATTTAGTGGGTGGAAGAACACATGAATGCAAGCACTTTTAGTCAAATAATCTATGAGGCGCAACTCAACGGATAAAAAGTTACAGGGTATTTTTGCACCGTCACATTTTACGCGCTGTCAGCCGCGCGCGTCGTCGGTGCCTGACCTGGTGGCAAACGTGTTAAAGAATTATCTCAAGAATGAGAGGAGGTATTTCACAAAACACTTTATTAACACAAATATTATTGATTTATATGCTCAAAAATAAAAAGTTAAAGTGTAACACGCTAACTGCCACGCGAATTTATGAGGAAACATCCATCAGCCACGCGCGCTGCTCAGAAAAGCGCTGGTTTTGTGAGATAGCAATGCTCGCGTACTTCTAAGATTCCACCCCCTAAATGTTCTCCCTCGAATTCTGGCTCATCCTGTATTGAAAGATGCAGCCTATGGAATTGTAATCACGAAAGCAGAGCTTTCAAGGTACAATAGTATATTCCAGGGTCGCCTCCTGAATGCAGCAAGCCGAGAATGGACAGCAAATTGGAAGGTCTACTGAGGGAAGGAAGTAGGGTCGCGTACCTTTGAATCGTTCTCAAACTCTGTTTGGGATCGTCAAATACGTCCGAGGCTATGTAGCATCTAACTCAAGTAATTGGCCTTCTCTCGTGAAACTGAGTAATAATTGAATAATCGAATATCGATGCTGGGGCACACGGGCAAAATGGGGAAACGTACGTGATTCGAGGCATAATTGTGTGAGAAAAGAGGAAGGGCAGAAGGCAGAGGGATGCAGGGGATATGCGAAATTCGCGCAGGTGGTTCCAAAGCTACACGTCGCAAAACGTCCCACGCCAAAGTTCCGAAACAACAACGAAGCCGAGAATGCAAGTGCAAAATAACGTTCCATCTAACTTCCGAGAAATTGGACTTTAACGAAAAAAGCATGTCGGCAAATAGCTCGGTGAATGGCGGACGTATTAATTAATTTCCGTCGGAATGGTTGCGCGCGAATCGACAATGAAACTCTCTGCTAGTTTGTACCGTAGATTCGATACCGCGGCTTTTCGTCTGAGTTATACGCAAACGCGAGCGTGCACCTCCGTACTTACAATTAGCTTTTCGTAACCATTAAAAAGCGTCGAATACCCAATTATATGGAAATAACCCGTTGCCGCCAACGTCGTACCACGGTGACGATTGACACGAAATATACGTGCCGAGCCGTGGTTAATAGAGGCTCGACATGCGTCAGTGGATTGTATCACTCATTTCGACATTCGATTTCCTCAAAATTCCCCGTTTAAAACTAAAGAGATACCCTGCTTTTGTAAACGTCGTCATATAACGAAAAGAGTAATTAATACACGTAAAATGCAGGTGACGACCCTTTTCGTTCGAAAAAGCCGAGACTAAATAATATCGCGCATGGTCGATGGTACGCTATTAATACAGCTACCTGTACAACGGATAATCCTGAATCGGTAACAACCCGTAGGATTTAGGTCACAACTCCAGTTGTGCGATCATTTAGCGATCGAACGATGAATAATCATGACCTGTTTACACGGTTCAACATCGGTTTCATCAAATACCCCAGCAGCAAACTGTGTACATCTTCCAATCGTTTCTGGTAATTGAAACTACCGAGCGCCATGCCGATCGAAAGACTAGCTATCTGCATTACACAAACATTATTATACCTACAGTAATGTAACGAATTATAACGCACTTTAAACAAATCTGATTCCGAGACGATTCCGTTAATAAAACACGACTTTTTGAACGAACAGATGCCGCGCACAGAATCATAACGTGCCAATCGTTCTGTATAATAATATTTACGCAGGCACCAAATCTTTATCATATTCATATATGCCTACATACGCTTACGTAACCTGCCTCGTACAATGCATTCAGCAACACAAATAAATTTCAGAGAAATAAGTAGAAGTTTTGTTCGTCTCGTTAAATTGACAGTTGGAAAATTATTAATAAGTAATCTGGAACGACAGTTCTAGACGTACAGAACTTGGCTGTACGCTTTAAACACCTCATCGTTAATCGTCTCGACATTTTCCATTTGTCGATCACACGGCGAAACATATCCCGGACATTGGTTGGAGCCGCTTTACGGTTTACGAATTGACCGCACCATTTTTCTTTGCAGGCTAAATTACTTCAGAGTCTTTAGCAAACGCCCAGCCATTGTTATCGAACGGAAGAATGACGCGGCATTATTTCGACTTGATGCACATGAGAGAAAAAGTAATAGTAGGGTGAGCGAGTGGGACGAAATGTAGAACCGAGTAACGTCAAAGCATAAGCATAATTTTTGATCCTTGATTTCGCGGATATGTGCAGAGACCTTTTTCACGTTGACGCGTGCTCCAACGCGTGCTCATCGTGGGCCGTGAACAGAAGCAAATACCGTCCAGGACCGGGTTTACTCGGAAGTCGTATGTGTTACGGTAAATAGGTGCACGTGGACATTGGCTCAAACAGTCTGTCAATCAAACATACCTATAAACGTTGGCTCTATGACGGAATCGCCTTATCGAAGAAACCTCATCTAGCGCACTTGTGTTGAATATTCGTAATAAATTTATCCGCCACCAAATTCGCTACTAATGAAATGCCCGTATTGCATTGCTGCTCGTCACAGTTCAACGTACTCACAAGTTCAGCCACAACGTTCCATTCAATGTTCAACACGAAATTCTACAATACAATACGACATTATGTTCGGTTACTATTAAATATCTTTTTTATCATTGGTACACGATACGGCGACTGTACGAATGAACATAATTAGGCATACAGATGATGACCATGTGCGCTCAGTGCCTTCAACGATAACGATGATAATTTCAATGTTACGCAATAAATAAAGGAAATAACTCAGTTTTCATCCGACCAATTCAAGAAAATAATTGAGAGAAATTTTGTCGCAAAACGAGGAAGAAATATTCCTGAACAAAGGTACGGGATCACTGTGAGGGCAATATTAAAACTCGTTTTAAAGTCATGTGCTGCTTCTTGCTAATGCTCTGCTGCAACCCTTCATAGTTATTACTAAATCTGCGGTATGCAGAAGTACAAAACGTAGTAATCTATAACATAATCCACGCATGAACTTCATTCACAAAAACCAGTTTAACTCCACAATTTCATTTACCCATACCTAAAGGTACACAAACACAATACGAATAAATGGAAACACTGGAGACATCGTAGATTCGTGGGACTTAAATTGTCATTCCAATCGGGACTGGGTGAGCATCGACCTCCCATACGGTTCGGACACAAACCTGCAGCGTAAAATCTCATAGAAGGCTCGGGATAAATTTTCCTTCCGTGTCCTCCTTCATCCGGTCAAACTCGCCGATATGGGACACGATTCGGGTGTCAAAAGGCGATGCGCGGTAATTCTGTACACCAAGCCTCCGAAGAACTCGGAATACGTTCCACACTGGTCAGAACACTGACGTTACGAGACACGGTTGGGTTCGGTACCCTCGTGTTACCGGCAATCAGCGTCCGTACTTTAAGCGCGATACGTCGACGGAGACGTCGCAGCGCTCACTGCGGAGAATCTGCTGCGTACCCGCCCTTATAGCATCGTGTTGCGCTCTCCCTCCTCCCCCTATCACAACCCCTACCATCGTCCCTTCCCCGACTCTTCTGCGCCCGTCGCACCCCATGCTCCGCCTGACTCTCCCTCCCGTTCTCAACCCTACCAAGTTCACCTCTTCGTCTTCCTTCCACTCTCTCTTGCCCCCCCCCCCCTTCTCCCTCTCTCTATTTCATCTTCGTTCACTCACATCGACAGTCCCTCCGTAACCATCCCTGATGCCACCGTCGACACCCTGCTGTTCGCCTTTTACAGGATAACGTTCTCTTTCTGTTATTTCGCTACTTTCTACTTGTCGTTTCCTTCCCTTTCTCGCTTTCTCAAGCGCCCCTCTAGTTCTCTTTCATCGCTCGTCCTCAGACCTTTTCGCTTTCGCTCAAAAAACCAGTCGATGGTTTCATAGAGTGTGCTCTGTCGCCTGGCCGGATTAAGATTAGCAAATGAATTGCAAACCGTACTTGCTAATTTACATTAGTTGCGAAAAGGAAGTGCGAAACGGATCAGCGGATTTTAGAATTCCTGTACTGCAATTGATAGGTAGGTAATTTGTTGAAGCGTAGTGGCGGTATGTATGGACTTTAATACTGTGCATTTTTTCTACCGTGAGTTTCACAGTTTATTTTTTATTTGGATTTTAGCTTTATTATTTTAATAGGAAACGTGTCAAGAGGGTTTATTTTTAAAAATGGCATCATGACATAGTTGCGTTGAAGTGGTGTTTGGAATGGTGCCGGCTTGAATAGGAATCAACTTATAGATTTCTTGAGAAAACGGTTTATTATATTAAATCGGAATTTACTTAAACAATGCGTCCTTTTACGGAAAACATTTTTCTGCACGATCCATTATAAATCAATGTTGTTTAATTATTCTTTAACACCCTACGGCCAAACCATTGTAATTGTTCAGTACTTTATGAACCCTTCACATTCGCACTAGGACACCTTCATGCATCTCTTTCTGTGCCTTATCTCCTATTGCCGATTGCACTATTATTTTATCATCCCTGCTACTACGCATATCCGGTCATTCACTCTTCTCACCATTTTCAATGCCCACGTTCTTTCCCACAACTAATAGTCTACTTTGCAGGTCCATCCGAATCTCTTGTCCTCGACTTTTTGTCCATCTTCATATTTCATCTAAATGACACTTCTGTATGATTCATTTGAATAAGTCGTGCCGCCAGCATTATTCTACATTGCCTAATAGCATTGTTCAGTAATCTCCCACTCGCATTTGCAGCGCTCTGTTTGTCCCTTTCTTTCTTTGTCACCAATCCTTTCTATGATTAGCTTCAACATTTCATTTTTATTCTAAATATATTATTTGCATGAGGCCACAATTTGAACTTCTTAACACCCGCCATTTTAATCTGTTATTTTCGCCCGCCCAACAGTTATCGACTACTCGACCCCCCCCCCCCCCTCCACCCGCAATTGTTTATTTTTCTTTCCTGTGCAGTTGCATGTGAATATAAACTGTTTATGGTGTTCAAGAATGCTCGCCGCAATTTATCAAATCAATATCATAATTTCGTTAATACGGCGGTGGCGAATATCTTCCCATCTCTCTATATTAAACTAATTGTAATTGGTGGACGAGTACAAAAAGAATAATGGTTACTAATACGATAAGTATGAGTGGGCATCCTATCACTTTTACACTACAGAACAGAGGCCTTAATGTAATCAAAAAATCTTTAAAAATTCCTCTTTAAGATGTACCACAAAAATGTTATAACTGCCTGCAGCAATTACTGTTTCTTCTTACAAAGCCACGTTACATTGGGGTTTTAATTTCAACTTTCCAAACAAAATAAGCTCCTCACATAAAACATCGACCAGGACTCAGTTGTAAAGAACACCCCATCTCCGCTTTAAGAAGATAACTGGCATCCCTTTGCAAATGTTTTTCCATCATTTTTACAAAGGTAATTTCAAACCATGTTCTTTATGTATCGTCGAGCCAAAGGAACTGAATTAAAAGTTTTGTATGCCAGGCCTCGCGCAGTTTCCGGTTTTACGTCCTACTACGTCAAATGACTTATGCTCTACATACACCTTATCCAGCAAAGTAAAATAATTGCGCATGGAAAAACATTATAAAGCTAAGATCAAATGTGACGATAATGTCACAGAATAAAACATAAAGCCTGAGTTTTACGAAACTTGATATATATTTGCCAATTGCCAATATTCTACAACATTCTTGCGTCTCCGACACAATTTTAAATAATCTGATCGCAATTGTATAACATCTAGTCGTGATGTTTTGTGTTAGTACTTTACCAAACAAGCAACGATGATCGAGCCATTATATGAAAGATATCCTACGCAAATTGTCAACCTGAATAATTGCTAAAATATTTACTGTACGAGAAAATGTGGTATAGAAAACTTGTATCGCTTGGAGGAGCACACTAGGTACAGTTCGGTCAAAATAGGCATTTCAATTTACAATAATTCGCATAGAGCTGAAAGTTGGTACAGACCTTGGGGATATTATTACAAATAAAATACTAAAAGTCTCCAACGATCCCCCATCTACAAAAAAAGTTATTCAATGTGAAAGGTCAAAAAAATATTTTTTCCTATTTTTCCGGTAAACGGTAAGTTTTATCATAAGAATAGATGAGACAAAAGTTCTAGATTATGAAATTATCTACAAAAATTTCTTCCTCTTCTTCTTCTTCTAGGTGGATATGTGAAAACGATAGATCTATTGTCTCCTCATTAACCCTTTCGGTCACGAATTATTATCCTTTGATCTAAAAATCCCATTTCTTGTTTATTAAATATTTAGCCCTTTTTTAACCATTTGGCATCATCGGCATAATTCTACTCCCCCCCCCCCCCCCCCCCCCCCCAATCACGTGTAATCACATGTCGAAAAATGACGACACGAGATTTCAAAAAATCCTCAGAACGTCGCTATTAAAAAATTCAATAATTTTACACGTTGAACGTATACAGCGGACCCTTATTTATAACTGTGATAAGTTACAGCATTTGGTATGGATTATTTATTCACCTATTGAAAATCGAAAAATCGATCAACTTGGCCGTGTTTCGCACGTTACTGAAACTGCCGAGAACGATCAACTATTTAAGGATATATTTTTGTTTACGTGCGTCAAATAACAATGTTGCCAATGAAAATACCCTTATAAATGTTCAATAATTAGACCCAGACAATTTAATTGCTGTTTTTTTTCGAAACTTAGGAACGGCAGGGGGTAAAATGTCATGTCGTCAATTGACGACACTATGACCGAAAGAGTTAATACCATAAAAATCTTTATTTGTTGAAGTTGATTCAACATTGGAGCAAGACTGGCCTTGGCAATTAGTACATATGTACTGGTGAACAAAATAACCCGACTTTTTTACAGCTACATTTTGCACTACAACCCTTTTTGCAATTGCAAAAGATGGTATTGGGAAGTCTTTCCGGAGCAGGTGGGAGTAAAGTTTGAATTGGCTCCAAAGTATTATCTACTAATTTCCAACCCCAGTCTGCTGGGTCCAGTTGATTGCCTAGCCATACTTGAACTTGATAGTATACTCGACACAAGTGTTGACTTGCAGAAGCAGATGTTGGAGGAAGACAAGATAATTGCTCTCTTTTACTGTTCCGTGTATTTTTTACATTATTTTTTACAAAACTTAAATATGTATACTTGTTTAAACAATCCATTTTTTTTGGAGCTCCATATAGAGCGAGAAGAAAATGAATCCCATTTGTGACGATGTCTTGTGGAGAAGAGTCGATCTTTTGAAATACTTTGCGCAATTAATTAAATCATGTTTTTCAAGTAATTTAAATACTGTTGTTTTACCCCTTCTGAAAAATGATGATGTAGTATCGCAGCCAGTTATTGCATGTAAAAATACAAACACGCCCATAAAGTTTCAGCGCGATCGGATAATTTTGATTTTTGTCCTCGATTTTTTCAAAAATAGGGGAGTAGTGTCACTTTGCGCAAAGCACGTGTCGAAAATTTTCGAGTATAGAAGCTATGTGCAAAAGGGCATAGATCAATAAGACAGTGAAATGTGCCCCCAAACCGATTGAAATTCTGAATGGGCCATTCGATAGCTTATGAAAAAAGAAACATTTTTGTGAATTTTCAACTTTGTATCTCTACCGTGGGGGCGGGGGAGGGTAAAATGTACTGTTCGCTTCTCCTACGATTTTCTCGGAATCTATTGAATAAAAAAAATTAAAAAAAATTAGAGTTACATCTGGTGATGGTGCGCACATTTTAGATTTTTTTCAGATTTTTATATAAAATATCCAACGAGAAAAAAAATAAAAACCAAAAAGTGAGTCGGAAAATTATTAATTTGACAACGAAGGAGGTCCGGATCATTGATGCCGCTTTTACCTGTGATGTAATATTAGAATTAACGTCTCTCTGATTTTTTTCATAATTTTTGATTTGGTGGAACAGTGTCGGAAAAATCAAAAACCGCGTCTCTGGTCAGTTTTTGCCTGTCAGAACACCGTATGAGATAAACTTTGGTTTCCTTTTTGTAACATTACTATTTCATAGGATATTTGATGTTATTAAGTACATAGAACAGTCGTAAGAGTGCGAAAAAACGAAATAAATGGAAAAAGTCAATGTTACAGTATAGGCGTATATGCTAAAAGATTGAAGATCAACCCAAGAACGTCGCTAGCGCAACTGACAAGGTGTCAGTCTTTTAAGTCGGAGGGAACTTTTTGTCTGGATTCGAATCCCTTTAATGCCGAATATGCCCTTTTAACTAAATCGGTGACCCACAGGTGGCGTGTTCTCTTGTGCGTTTCTTTTATGTGTATATTCTTACAAGCGTATACTTTGTATAAATAAGTTACACAAACCAATATTTTTACTCATATGAAACATCCGATGGTGTGTATAGGCGGTTCAGCGTACATATTATTGTTTTCGGTGATTTAGAGTCGCAATGTCTCAGGAATAGTGATTCTTAGAAAAAAAGTATAAGGACAATTTTTGTAGATAATTTCATGATCTACAACTTTTGTCTGATCTATTTTTATGATAAAACTTACCGTTCACCGGATAAATAGGAAAAACCATTTTTGTTTCCTTTGACCTTGAATAACTTTTTTTGCAGATGTGGGATCGGTGGGGACTTTTAGTATTTTATTTGTACTAATATCTCCAAGTCAATATCTCTGTACCAACTTTCAGCTCTATGCGAATTATTGTAAACCTACCACTATTTTTACGTCTATTTTGACCGGGCTAGTATGCATGAAGTTCTTTACAGATGGAGGCACCACATACATTTCAAAATCATACTTATATTTTGAAAAGGAATGCCAGATATACAAAAGTACCAAAGAGCTTTACATTTTTTATTAACAAATTGTTGACCTTTATAGGCGGTAAATCCAATATTTATAGAACGAATTAATGTCACGGAAATCGTTTTGCGTTACATAATGCTGGAAACTCAATAGCAACAAAGATTTTACATTCATCATAAGCTGGTCACGCAGTAATAGGGAACTATTAGATTATTACATGCGTATCTTGTCGTCTGCCTATAATTCTCTTTAAACATCAACAGCGTTTCTTGCCAAGTAAATCAATCGCGCGTAACGACAGTTTTATCTCATGAAAACAAGTGTACGACGATACCTCTGTGATACATTGAGACAAAGGTTTCAAGTCGTGTTATATTTTTGCACGTGGGTAGATTTCGTGGGAATTGTCTACCACATGATCGCGCATCCATAACATTTACACATTCTTTTTCTTTCTCGGACGTCGTAAAGATATTGTGCGATAATATGTCCCTCTGAGAGGATAAATGCAAAGAACAGCGTATTCACGACATACTTGCGATTCGCATTGCCTTACCTGCATTTCTTTCGGTGCGGGGAAATCGACTTCCATCGAGAAAATGGCGGAAAACGTCTTGGGGTCAGCGGTCTTGAGCATGGTTGATACGCACGATACGACATCCGTCACGTGCATGGACACCATATAACGAGCTCGCGTATATATTGCAGTGACGCAGACGTATGTCCGGCTGTCGGCGGCGGAACCTCCGCATCATTAATTTATCCATCACCGGGCATCCTCGGGGCAAACGGGTCGTCACATCCAGTCTCATCAGAGCGGAGTGAAGCCCAAGGGTCGCGAGGTTAAAACAGCATTTCTTCCGAGGGGCCGAGGCTCACTATCCAATCTCTCGCGGTGTTTCGCCCTTCTATCCCTCACACGATAGTACATGCCGGCAGAATGATACCACCGCTCTTCTGTTGACGTCAGACGTGAAGTGAAATTTAAGTGGCCTCGTCTATCGCGCACGCGCGGCACCGCTTTACCCGAACAATTTTTCATCTTACCTACCACGAAATGGCCAAATTTCGAATACTACGGCGCAGCTAAAAATGCGAGCATGACGGGTGGAATCTTTTGACACAGTAAAGGCATAGAGAACCGAGAGGCTAAAACATCGGCCATACAGGCTAGCTCGATTCGTATCGCCGCGCGTGCAGACTGTCAAGATGTAAACGTCTTCAAGAATCATATATCTTATCCGCCGCCAAAGCAGTGGCCATGTTATTTATGATATTGCTTATTCCTTTATATCGTCGGGTTATAGCCTGTCCATTGTTCGGGATTAGGAAATGAAATTCATACTACCTTCTTATGAAAGAACTCGTATATTCAACAGCAATTCGCAAGTGTCACGCTAACGTAGCATAATGCGAATTCAACCGTGACAATGAGAATGTACAAAACTTTTATTGCTCGTGTGAATTTAAACCATACAATTGCGGAACGCAAGCCAAGTTGAAGTAATTTAATGATCACCATCTTAATCGGTAAACCGTCCGCGACATAGTTGAAATATCTTATTTCTAGATGGATACATCATGAGAAAGACGCTTTCAGTCCCAAAGGCACATTTTAATCCAATTGATAACACTATCAGTACCGCAACTGGTGTCGCTAATTAGGCATCAGCAAAAATGGAAAAAGCGAGACAAAAAACATCAGTACAATCGGCATACGCAACCCGAACGCAGCCAATGTTTTTTCATAAATTTTCGATAGTTCAAACGAATAAAATGGCACGATGCACCATGTTTCACATTTAAAAAAGCCATAATTCTTTCTTGAGTGTTGTGGTGAACAAAATAGTTTTTAAACAAGGTGAAAAAATGTGCCCCGCAGACGTTAGCTTCAACATCGTATACAAAAGATACTAGACTGGGTATAATGTACAAAATACGCGCATGCTCGAACAATGACTATTTCCATCACTACACGTTAATGACTTTGGACCTGAAAAATAGTCACGCGCGCGGACGTATTTATAAAATCTAAACGCTTCAACAGTACATTTCTTAAAAATAAAAGTGATAGAATCACTTAAATACCCGCCATAGAACTTATTAACACTTTCTCCGTCTAACTCCCTCGGTATTGCACTTACCAGAATGTGAACTCGCGTCGCACATTCCATACATCCTGAGACTCCTGATAGGATGGAAAGGTGAATATACTCCACGTGTATATATATGAGCCACATGAATGTCGCTTAAAAAACAGTATCGCAAAGCACCGAAAGCGAAGGAGCGTTTTATCAGTCTTCGCAGTAAATTCCATGATTGTGAACAGCGAACAGAGCACTGATGCTTTAAGTGACGTTCGACAAAGGAAACTGCAGGGACTCTGGATTGCGGAACGAGGGCTCGGCCATGATATATATGTAAGTAACGTGTGTAACACAATAGCGGTAAATTTCTTCTTGGGGAGGAACGTGTGCACTTGTGCATTCGCCTGCAGCGTATCGTCTGTTTAGACGACAGAATAATCCTCCAATAAAGTCTCGCCGAAATGCGTGACCACGTAATCGTGGTAGTACATCATTATGCAGAGTGGCTGTCCAATAATTAGGCTAGACCATACAACGATGTTACCCCATCTCGCGCCGCAATGTTGTTCAACCTTCTTGCTCAGCACGGACAGTGGTATCTGAAAGGAATGACCAAAAACCATCCAGTTGGAAACCCTCATTGACCCGAACAGTCTCGAATGTTCAAAATAATGTTCCGAGTATTCAGCAGCGCGTGCGCAAGATTAAATGTTCCGCATCGGTAAGACAATATTAAAATGTTGTAATTGTGTAAAACTCACCTGTCCCATCATTCCCATAAAGGCCCAAATCTTGAAGGTCTTGAGGGGCACGCTGACGAGGTACTCGTGGAAAAAAGCGCTGATGAAAAAGACGGTCACTGACGCGGTTGTTTTACCGTATCCCATTTCGACGACTGGTATGTATAGATGCCTGCAAATAGGAAAGCAGACGTACTGGTCAATATCGCACAGGCACATCGTGAATGCCGATCCCAGATTTCGCCAGTGGCAAGTGCATCGCTTGCCCCTTTGACCCTCCATTTCCTGCCATTACCGGCAGAGCCGCGCAAAAATGGGTAAGGTATACAATGCATTCCGCTTGCCAAGGAATCATTGTGGGAAATAGCCCCAAAAAATTAAGGCAATATGCAGGGAAGTTTTCGTGAATGGGATCGGAACGTTCGGTTGTCGCGGTTATAGAGGTGCGTTAGCCATCTTATTACCAGATCCAATGTCGTCAGAGGGGGAAACCGCGAAAACGGCAAACCGAATCGGTGGCGAGTAGAAAGAATTGCGAAAAAGGTAAGGAGGTAAAGACTAACCGGAAGAGGTGAGAGAGTAGCAAAAGGAAGAAAGAGAATTCGAAGGTGAGCTGCTTTTACGGTTAGCGACAGACTCATTCCCTCGGAGTTTTAGGCCACGCAAGTTTTTGCGCCGCATAGATTTTCTCGCAGGAAAAGCGTGTGTGTGCGTGAATGCTCAAATAGCTGTTTGTATCCTTCTATACGTCCGCGCGCTCGTGCCACCTTGTTTATTTTTACGTCTCTGTGTTCGCAAGGCAAACTTTCTCTCATCTTCTTTTGCAGCAGAGTACGCTTTTGGATTAGTTGCAGTTACAAAGATATTGCAAGCAACGTAGGGAGTAAATAGTTCTTCATGAGTGCTCCGATGCTTATCGGATTGCACGGTTCAAAATTTCAAAGGGTGTTGCGTAATCTTTACCAGGCGCAGAGATGCCGGTGCTGTATTTGCCGACTCGGTAGTATGACGCTTTTTCATTCTTAACTTTCAAATACCGCGGTCGCGCACTGGCAACAGCTTGCAATTGCAGTCGCATATACCGAGCGCGGCTAGGCGTGATGAAAAAGGAAGAGGGAACGGAAGCGCAGGTGCAACGGAAGATAAAAAGGCAGACACAATCGCGAAACGGGGCGAGGAAAAACTTCCTGAAGTTTGAATCTTGGAGCCCAAGTTGCTTGGCTCTTCTCAGCGGGAGGAAACTTCTCTGTTAATAGAGAAACCTGACGCCAATTCCCGAGTCTGACAAATTGACATTTAATTAATTCGCGATAACCGCTTAAGCGAAATCGATGTCGAATGTTTGCTCCGCCTTTCTTTCTCATTTTCACGTCCTTCTTGTCTTTTGAGACGGTGCCTATCAAGTACGGCTACCCTCTTCTCCTCCGCCCTTAATTCCTCCATACGTTTGTGCGCTTTGCATAATGCAGAGTATGAAGAAGAAATTTATCGCCTTTTTACATGGCGTAGGTTTAATCCTCCTCGAAGTTTGAACGATCGCGGACCGTTTGTCGACCGCCTGTCCAGGGCGCCCGGCTCCCTTTCCCTCGTCTCTTGGTCACACAGTAAGAACTTTATACCGTTACTCTTTGCAAGGATTTAAACTTTCTCTCTCTCAAGCTACTTTTCAAAGTGTAAGGGCGAGGCACGCATAACGGAAAAAAGGTCGCCACTACGGGACCAGGAGTTTATGCGGGCGCGTGCAAAGGCAGGTCGTGGAAGATGGAAAGTCCTCGGCGAAGTCTTTTCGAACTTTGCCGATTGTATTGGAAAACGAACGTGTATGTAGTCTAATGTACAGGCGGCAGTTAGAAAGATGTACGAGGGCGGAAATATATTTTCGCCGAAAATTGCTCACACGCCAAAAATATACAGCAATTTCCCTTTTACTCCTAAATCATTTCCAAAAAACAGCTACTAATCGAAAAACAAATAAGTATATCGTCATCGACTACCAACAGGTTAAAGTTGATGGGTCAATTTGATTGACTGTAATAACAAGAATGGGAATCAACGCAGTTGCGCAAAAATCTAATTCCCGACGTTTAGTGTTTTGAAGATTCGCCGGACATGAGCGTAATAAGTAATGATCGGAATTAACTGTGAATGGGCCGACAGCGGTACATACATAGATGATACGTGGAAGAAAAAGTCGCGCGCGCTTCTGGGTAAAATGGTTTTCCAACACGAGGTGCCGTTTGACATTCTGCGCAGGCTGCTTTGTAGAGATGGCAGAAGTAGTAGATAGCTTAACGCATAGTGCCTACGTAGAAAGCGCGGAAGTGTAGGAGTGGAGCGCTGGTATGAGGATGGAAGCTGAAACAATTAGCTGTGCTGCAGTTTCCACGGGATAAAAGGGCTGACGGTTATGGTGAGGGGGCTGCGAGGATCTGGTTGCAGGGAGAGGGATGGAACCCATGATTCACGGAAATTTCTCTCCCTTTTTGGAGACTAGACAGGATTCTGTCTCTTGCGAAAAATGTAATTAAATCTGCTTAAAACAAGGCACACTCGTTAACAAAGTTTGGTCGGTTTGGAAATGGGGCAACGTTTCATTTTCATCGTTTCGCAAAAACACAAGTTTTGGAAAAAAGAATGTTCCAATTGGTGGATTTTTCGCAAAGTTTTGAGCATTTGAAACAAAACAGCCCACATCTTAAGAAAATTCATATTTCAGAAACGGATTTTCACAAAAATCTAAAAAAATTCATAAACGTGTTTTTCATCGGTCTTAAAAACATATAAAATTTTGAAAAAATCAAAAGAGGTGCCCTACAAAAGTGGCCGATTTGGCATGGAATGCCCCATATAAATATTTGTTTTTTGTTGTGCTTATGCGCAAAAAAACGTGAATACGTAAAGCACGTAGCCGAAAACTGATTTAGCGTTTTATATTACAAAAATGTGGTGGCTGTTAATGCTGTCTTCACAAAACTCATTCAATAACGTAACAAAATGTGGGTTACAATAAAAATAAAAGTTGAAAGTAGAATACACTAAATAGGGTATGTTAAAACTCTGTGTCCTGTCAAGTACAGTCGCAAATACGTTCCACTTAATTTATATTTTGACATACGTTGTTAACGGGTTACGTATGTCTATATTTGCAAACTGCTGGAATACGAGTAATAAATACTAATGAATGCGGTGCTAACGGCGTTCAGATCCAATTCAGGCGAAACCGCGTGATCTGTCAGTAAATAAACTTGCATACGCATAAAACATAGCAAATGCATACAAGGTGTTACGAAAGCTTATCTTGCTCATATTATGGGTTGTCGTACAAACGCGTTTGTTTGCCCAACGTGCATGAATCGAAATCAATTTTACTCACCGTACTGCCCACCGATGCACCGGCATGTTCCAACTTCTCCAAAAAGTGTCAATATTGTTAGCGTTCCACCAGTCGCAATAGAAGTTTCGGTCGGCGAAATGTAGCAACTCGCCCATCAGATTAAGATATGAGTGGAACGACAAATAGAAAAAACATAGCCACATCAAGTGATTTGGTATCTGGAAAATATTAGTTAAGAAAATACATTCCTTTTTTTGTAGAATTCAAATCTATCATATATTGAGCTTAGTGGACGCATGCAAACAGTGTAAAATGTAAGTGATACCTAGGAAAACTTGTTGAATTTATTAAAAAATTCATACGTTGTGACGGAAAATTGGTAAACAAAGAGGGTCGTAGGGATCAAAAGAGAGACATGAAACAAAAACAAAGCCGGAAATACTGAGAGGAGAGTGTAGTGCGAATGACGTCGAGACTGTTACGCTTTGTGCAATACTTTATAGCAGTAGGGACAAAGAGGTCGGTGCACGGCGCCGAGAAGGGACGAAACAAAAATTCAAAGCCAACGGGTAACAAAAGATACGTAGCGCGAATTAATGCGGCAAGGTATGATGTTACAACGTTCGAATCTCACTTCCGTCCAAAAGGATCGAATGTTATGATATTTCAATGGTTCAATTGGGGTGTGCTAGAATGCGATTGTGTCGTAGCCCGGCACGTCGAAATTGCTCTGAAACCTAACAGGAAGAAAGAAGAGACGTGACGGTATTGAAAGGACATTAAAAGAAAGATCGTTGAAAGCGGCAACGTAACAAAGGAGCCCGAAGCGAATGGTTTCAGTGCCGAAAGTTCGAGAGCAGCTTATCCACTTGACATCCTCCGCGAGGAATTTCGAAGTTATTTCGTTTCGGATGCCTTTCTTAACCGCGGTTGCCCGTCGACCGCCTTCTCTCTTACACCTACTGGCATCATGCCCGTGCTGTTCCCATCGTTGTCCCTTTGCACCGGCTAAAGGACTTAATAATCTTGTGCCGTACAAAGGTCAACTTTCCTGTGCCGCGAGCTATTCGTAGTACCTACGTTTCGGACAAGACACAGACCGGAGGGCAGACCGTCGGTCCGCATTTCACCTTCGTTCAACCACCAGCTTTCTCTCTCTCAAACCTTTTCCTTTATTCTTTTTGGCTTCCCTTTCGGGCTCTTGCTGACGGTTCCCCCAACTGGCATTTTTTACCGGTGTCTACCCGTAGTCTACTATCCCCGTATTTGCTTCTTCCTCAGTGACTCCTGTTCGCATTCATCCCGCGCAATCCAACTTCAAGTTTTGAATTTCACTTATTCGGCTGCATAACGATTATGGATATTCAAATGAGAGACTATTAAACAGGTTAAAGAAAAACGGGGCACATGGGTATTGTCTGAGACATGACTACGGCAGTTACAACATTTCAACAAGAAAAAAGAAGTAGAACAGTGTTTCAATCTGTAAAAATATTTTTCGTCCTGCCACTTATCCGCTCACGGAGTATCATTTAGCAACGTACAGTCAAATCCGTAAGTCCTACAAAAATTTGAATTTGGGCAATTTCTTACTGCTGAGGCACTTGTTTTATGAAATGAAAAAAACACTTGCTAATTGTTCACAATGTTTTGAGTATGTATATTCAACTTTTCAACAAAAACGTTACATAACTATTATATTTTCTATTCATCGGAACATGAAAGATATATTTTCATGAGTGTCCGGTGGCTTATGGTCGAGGGTGTATCTTTATGTATAATAATACTCATTCATGTGCGACAAATCGAATTGCGCGAATTACGAGAGGGTACCTAAGGTAACCGGATTTGTACGCCCACGCAGGGTGTACTTGGAGTACAAGGTTTCGCCGCTAGGGGAATGTAGATATATAGATGGGCCTCTTTTGAGTCATTGTGCCAAGTGGCGCCCCCCAATGACAACACATGTGATATTTATGGCAGTTCTTTGACAGTGTATGTAGTAAAAGTTTGACACGGAAACATGGAAATGGTGATTGCTGTTTTGTTTCAGGATCGTATCCATAGCACCATGACTCGTCGCCTGTTATAATTTTGCTAAAAAACTGTGGATCGTCTGCGAATGCCTCCTTCATTGCGCGGCAGACTTCCATGCGACGATCCCTTTGCTCTTCGGTGAGAAGTCTGCGCACAAAAGCCGCCACTAGTCGCATTCCCACATTGCTGTGCAAAATGCACTGAACAGTGCTCCAAGACGAATCGGATAATTGTTCTAGTTAGTCGATCGTTCTCCAACGATCTTCCCTGATCATATCGCGGATTTTGCTAACGTTGTCCTCGGTTCGCGCACTTGATGGACGACTGGACCGGCCCGATCACCAGTCGTCATTTCTCTTCTTTTGAATCGAGAAAACTGTTCGTGCACTTGTACTTTGCTCAGGTGATGTTCTTCGTAAGCTGATTGCATCATTACAAAAGTTTTGGCTGTGTTCTTCCGAAGCAAAACGTAACACACACACGTTACTCGTAAGATCCCGCTGTTTCCGTGTCAAACTTTTACTTCATACGCTGTCAAAGAACTGCCATAAAAAAACATATGCGTCGTCATCGGGGGGCGCCACTTGGCACAATCAGTCAAAAGAGGTGCATCTACTTCCACCTAGTAGAGCAAGCTCGTACTCTGAGTACACGCTGCGTGGGAGAACGATTCCGCTTTCTTTTGGGTACCCCCTCGTATACACGAAATTACAGTTGAACAGACACGTAGTAGGTGGAATGCAAATTTTGATTTTATCACGGTTACTGCAGACTCACGTAAAAAAAAACAGAGTGTAACATTTAGAGATGGCAAAATTGATTTTTTGCAAAAAATCGAATAAAAGTTACGTTAATGTCATCAATTAAACTTGAGGTATTTAATATAGGATAAAAGACGACAAAAAATGTAAGAATACGACATCTGAAAGTTAGTTATTTATAACAGAAAAAAAGTAGGTACATTATACTAGAGAGACACTTCAGTACTAAACTTAAATAAACCTACTCATCATTAGGAGATATCGACGCGAAGGTAGAATTGAGCCAATGCCTTACAAAAGCCAACCGAATGCGTTTGACGTTCGAAACGAACAAAGACTTTTAAGGAAAGTAAGGGAGAATCCAACACTTCGTGACCTAAAATTGGTTGGATAATGATTCGTTGAAATTGAACAGAAGATGCATCCCCAAAAAATATGCAGAGCATTGAACGAAAATGAATATTACGGCGGAGTTGAGCGTAAGAAACCATACACCAATGAGGCGAATAGAAAAAAAAGAGTAAACTTTGCAAGAAAATTAATTTACGAAACAAGTGACAATGAGTCATGGAACTCAATTTTGCGGACGAAAGCAAATTCAATGTTTTCGACTCCGTGGACGCGTAATGGCGTCGCGTAACAAAATGTAGTTTAAATATAAGAATACAAGTGCAACGTGGTGAATTATTTCTTATCGTTTTTATTATAGTCATTCATCAAAATGTATGCGCTGCGGAATATTGAAAATGCGTACTTTATAGAATTCCAAATGTGCTCCATTATATTTAATTTATACAAAGCATCCGAATATTCTTTTTACATTTAAATTAGGCTTGCTTTTTTTAAACATTGATAGTATCGTAATTATTTTAAAAGAAATTAAAAAAATGTCCATGTACATAAACTAAATTAAATAGTTAATTTGGTGGATTCACATTTACTCTCGAAGAACAACAAAGCAATTTGTCTGAAAAATTAAGTATCCGGATGATCATCGTTTGATTCCTAAGAAGTGCGATTGCATTGTTTAAAGTTTGTGTAAGTATATCAGATAAAAATAATATGCAATAATGCGACCGATCACTTTGCAGAAATCATTAAGTTTCTTGTCGAAAACAAAACAGAAGTTACAACTAGCCTTATTCCGCTATTCGGTACTTTTCGGCAGTGTTTTTCATGTCGCTGTCGTGAGCGTGTCATCGTCAAAGCTCAATTAATTATGGTAGAATACAAAAGAATGACAAATGTAAACTAGAGAAAAGACAGTGTTAGAAGAATACCAAATGTTTCGATCGGGGAACAACTAAGTAGTCGCAAACGAATGTATAAACAACAATGAAGCTCATATGTTTGTAGCTATATTTAGATCAGATGCATACATACATGCCTGAGTTAGGCAAATTGTGCCTGTTCTGTGCCCATGGGACATGAAGAGCGGAACACGAGGAAAGGGCCTGTAGAAAAGATGAGTCCAGCGGAACGACGACGATCGAGAAGAAAATGGAAAATATCCATTATCCGCGTAATGTAATGTACAGGAGATGAGTGGAAGCTGGGCGTAGCGCAGAAGTGGGATAGAAAGGAAGAAGAGTAGGGGGCTGAAAGAAAGGATAGGTTGGGTGGCCTCAACTCACGCAAGTCTTCAGGTCGTTCCTCTCTTCGCATATCTGTATCAGATCCTAACCATAGCGTAGATACTCGTGTTCATAAGTGCGTCTACATATCCGTAGCTTTCAGGATGGGGAAATCCATAGCATCCTTCTCAATATTCGCAAACCTAATATGTCTGCATCCTTGATGGGTACGCGTCTGATAATTCCTTATATTTCTATACAGGATAATACGCACGCGCGTTGATATTCTTTGCAAACGGTACGCCGTGCGCCGGGCCACATGCAAACGGATCAAACGTACAAAAGCATACATTTATGTCGATATCATCGCGTTCTCAACACCCAATGTCCTTGTTACTGAGCAACACTCCTCTCTTTTTATCACAATTTCGGTATCAAAGAGATCTCGGCGCGAAGAAACGTATGTGTACGCATGGGGTAGGTTTACGTACATATATATCGAACCGGATCGATTCAAGAAACCACCCGACTGGCAGTGGATTCGAGGAAAATTGCGTTTGCCCATTACGACGAGATTAAAGTCCAGCTCAATGTTGCATTTCTGTCTCTCCTTCACCGCGTCACGTTCTCTCATACCACACTTGTATCCATGTTGCTGTTCCTCTTAGAAGCTCGTGTTTGTATATAAAAACCGCAATTAACCCTCGACTATCACGAGATAGTCGACGAGATGTGACGAAGCCCGCGGTTATTTGCGGTGTAAACGAAAATTAGGATATGCGTCGCGGGTCTTTTCGCCAGAGAGTGATAAGAGAAGAAGACAATCGGGGTAAAGAGAACGGCGGCAGTCTGAAAGATATCGCTGAGAATGGCATGTTCCAACTTTTTTTTTTCTTCCTCAATTCCGGCCTTGATCGACAGACAATTATTTTCTCTTCCACGACGAAAGAGACGCGTGCTTTCTAGCATGGGAAACAGGAAGAGTAAGATAGTGGAAGGACGGACAAGGGGAAAATTAGAGGCAGAGGTAGCTGAAAAGTAAACAGAAATAAGACCTGAGAAAAGTGAAAAGAAGCAAGATGCTATACAGTTGCGAATGAGTAACCTCCCGCTAAATCGAACTTGCGAGAATGAGAATAACGATTCTATCTTTCCAAGATATTATTACATTTCATGATTGATGTGACGTTAATACCTTACACATACAGCAAACCACTACACGCTGACTAACTACGAAAACTGCTATGGTTTAGCGAATAAATTCCAATAGACACCTTCTCTTCATTGGCATTCTACACCCAAGTGTAGAATGTTTGCTTTTTGAAAATGAATGCAGCCAGTTGTAACGAAGGAACGTCAGTTGTTTGGATTACACTGCAGCGCGTTGATCGAGCTCAACATGGCCAAAAGCGATGTCCATTACTAGGAAATCGACGGCCAATTAACGGCTGAGAGAGGGGTGTTGGTGAAAGTTGCGAAATATGATAACAAAGGTAGTTCGTGCGTGACCCAATCCAGTCGTTGTTTTAATAGCAAATAATTGACGTTACTCGGACGAGCGTGCCATTCGCGGAGGGAAAGTGCCACAGGACGATGTCGGACATGAGGCGCGCGGGGAGGAAACGAGATACACTATTATACACGCTCCCGAGGACAGTCGCAGACAGTCGCTTTGGGACGGATTCATATAATTGAATTCGGTTCACTGAGTCCCGCTTCACTGTACGAAACACTACGACCGGCTAGTTTCGATCTGGAGCATTCGAGCTAACGAGAGAATAACGAAGTGCACGAGTAACGACGAATGTGGGACTGTCAGTCCGACGGTGGCTGATGGATTTCTACGTTGAGAAAGCGATCACGCAAAAAAAGAACGTAGCGGCTCCCTCTGTCCAGCAGTCGCCTATATATAACTTTAAGTATAGTGTCGAGAAATATTGGTATATCCACCGAAGCGTAGTCGCTCATGACACAGTGCTATTCGTGCAAGTACCTGTCTGCAAGCCGATCAATTTGTCAGCCTCGAAAAGGAAAACTATACGCATAAGCGCAGACGAAAATTTATACAGTTGTCTGTTATGAGAAGTTTTGAATAACGATGATAACGTGTGCTCGAGGGATAAGAAGAAAGTGGTGGAGGGTATAGTCGCGCCGAACCGTCGCCTCGTTAAAACTTCATTGGATGGCTAAATATTCCAATAGGAGCACGGACATAATACTCGTTACAGTAGATCAATAAAGGTATTTTCCTTGTATTTCAGTCTTGTTTAGAAGCCGATTGTAAAATATGGCACTATTCCCATGTGAATATTACTTCGATGCGCGAAACTTTGCATCTCAACTGCAAATTGTACAAGATTTACTCAAAACCTTTACCAACATTGCGTCGCATTGCATGAAACAGTTTACATCCATTTGCGGCGCGTTACGCATAGAATCAATCGATGGTAAGTACAATAATGTGCGTTGCCACATTACATTCCGGCTGTACGTCTCTTTGTTCAATTTCCTGATGCGCATTACACGTTCACAAATGACTATACTGAAAGTCAGAAATGTTTGAAACCGTACTTAACAAAGTTGATACTCAATGATGCATGAATTTATGAAGGTTATGATGTTTTTCAAACCATATGAGTGATCAAAAGTGTGAACCCGACCCGGTTACATTCTGATACCGGTCTTTGATGTACGCAGGTTTAACGGACTTACAAGAAGCGTTGGCATTATCGCACCAATCGGCAATATTCGTACATGGTCACGTATTTTCCTTCCATGTAATAAGGTGTAGGTATGCTGTTGCTTTCGACATTGAGCGAACGCACTCTTACGCTCCTGCCTGCCACGTGTATAGTGAGGGAATTCGTGCAGAATACGGAGTGCGCACGATAAGAACGGATGATATAGAAAACAGGGAGCAAAAGAAAGAAAGTGGAGTGAGAAGAGAGAAAGAGAGATTGAATTCGCAAATATTGCTTCGGGACTTTCCCCGTAAAAGGTACTGGTGGAGAAAAAGGGGAACACTGTGAGGGTGCGAGGAATGGGGAGAGGTGGGTAAAGTTTATACGTCTCCATACGCCTGCGTATGTGCGCGTGTGTTGGAGAACAGATGTATAACACACACATCGGGCATGTAGGCACATATATACGGAGATGTGTACTTACGGCCAGCTTAAGAAGACGCTCCGAGGCCTTTGCGACGTCCATGTTCTGTAACGCAAACGAGAGAGGCACGAGATTATTAATCTGCTGTGTAAATATGCGAGATGTAGAAATATGAAAGGGTTTGCAGGAAGGGTGAACACCTCTTGAATCGAGGAACAACTGAATGCGTAACAGACGGAAGTTGGGAAAGTGAAAAGTTGCGCAAGGATGCACGAATGAGCGAAGGACATTTGGAAAGTTGAGTAAGAGAAAGGTTTCGATACCTCAAACGGAACTGGAAAACTTTTATTTATGGCTTTAACAAAAACCGAGGGATAACAACGCTACAATGAACAATTTATTCCAGGACACAGTGAGGAATGAAAATAAAACAGCAACAAGTGTCAATGTTTTTGACGAAAATCAAATCAATAATTTTTGTTATTGATGTTCACAATGAGTGCAAAAAGTACTGACATATATAGGTTTCCTGGAATAATTTTAAGCTCTGAAAAAACGTATTAATAGGAACCATTTTTATCGACATCCCTTAACATATAAAGAGTAGTATGTTTACTCAAAATGTATGGTTTTAAAAATAATTGCATAATTTGATACAGTACGAAGAACATAAAATGTATTTAATATTTGGTGTACACGAATTGATATTAATCGTGACGTGCAAAACTGTGGTTAGAAACTTCAAAGTTTTGTGTACTATTTTGAACGAAATCTTGGACTATTTCTCTAGAAACGCTAGCTTCCAACTATTTATAATATTTATTTCCTCTTCCAATATTTTATATTTAACATATGCTGAACATTCCCTATTGGGTTGATATCAAGTGATTGTGCTTGTTCAGTAGTTGGTTATGTACTTTAGAAAATAATGCCTCTTTTGTTATCCTTACGTGTTTTGGATTATTATCATGCTAGGGTCGAAATGGTACGCCTATAACCACCGCTCTTGCCTCTTTAACTATTTATATCGTGACACATCAGTATAATATTTTGGATTTATAACATTATCAATAAGGATCTGTGCTATCCTATGGTAGCAGATACACTCCATGAAGCAATAACGTAATTGCCGCCGTGCTTCATTGTCAGGTGAATATTCTTCGTCTGTTCTAATTCAGTATTACATTTTTTCCACATAAATTCCTTTTTATTAGAGTGACAAGAATATTACTCTTATCTGGTATAATAACGTTGCTCGACGATAAATGTCCGCAGAATGTAGATATTTCTGGCTGCTCCAGTACCCATTGCTTTTTCTAAACATGTCGTACTTCAGCAGCTAAATTTGTGGCAGAGATTTTTGAATGCCTTTTCTAATTGTAAGATATTTGTTTATTCTCTGGCCGTAAACGCTTCAGCAACTTTTAATTCGTTTATAGGAGGAAATAAGTTTATATTGCACACGCAATGATAAAAAGGCAAACTAAATGCACTAATTAACAAAAAGCAGACCATAACAATAATTTCCGTTATATTTATCCTTACAATCAAGTCTGTGGTGCAAAAACTGATAATACTTATCATTACGGTAAAGCCGTTTTTAACTGTGCAATGTCGAGGTTTTATATTTCACTTGCCTCAAATAAATAATTGAGGGTTTTAAATAAATATACTATTTTTGGGGTACTTTATTCCGAGGGAATCGGGCGTGCCAATACTGTTTGTAGTCATTACACATATGTACTTCGTTTATCTAGCTGTTCGAATGTTTTACTAACTGCGAAATACCGTTGATTCCTGATAGCCCACTCATACTAGTCGATTTGATTGGACGCCAGATATGAAAAACTATTACAGGGACGAGCATTTACCCCTTTGATCTGTCTTTTTTAACAAATTTAATCGAAATAAGAAAGCGTTTTACAGAACATACCATAACACGTACAGTAGAACAAATATGTCACATAAACGATAAAAGGCAGAAAAGAAATTCTATACGCCCTTGCGTTTTTAAATGCACATTACACGGACCGCTTTCAAAAGTGGGCCAAGAGAAACAAGAGGTACAATATAACTGTAAGGAAGAGCATGAAACAGTAAATGTGAATGGTGTTCACTACCGATTAGTATCGTTAACAGTTCTTATATCAATAGATGCACTGTCTCCATCCTTATGTCCAAATCTTCTCTCAGAAATATCGGGAATACACAGAGTATCGCAAATTACGTGAATGAGAGGCTCCGCAGGATAGCGGATTTTCTGTTTTTTACTGTGTACCAACTGGCTGCCTTCTTTTTTTTTCATTCACAAAGTATCCTTGTTCGTCTGTATCTTTGCGCGACTGCACGTGCAGATCGATCGAGTCTGATTTGTACCGTGGGCCAAAGGCCTCTCTGAGAAACTTTGCCTCCTGTAAAAGGATCTATAATAAGCTAGCATACGTTGGGTAGGAACAGCAGGTTGACATCGTCTGTGTCAAATAATGCCTTAAATCGATTTCTTTTGTTTATAATGTAGGCGATAGATTTGTCTCCTGAGCGATAGCGGAGTGCCGACAGTCTTTTGTATTGGGACGCATGGGACCCTACTGCGTTCGGGGCACTTGAGGAACAATCAGTTTGGTCACGGCGTTCGATGACCACAGAGATAAAGAGTACTTTGAGAATTAGAAACATTCGCAGACAGTATTCATTCATAGACCTGACACAGTTTTTAGAATTTTGGCCGCCCTCCTTAGTTGGGGTTCATTTAGTTACGGATCCGCAGAAATCCAATTCTTTGAAAATTAGAAAATGTAGAGAATTTCACAATAGCTATCTGACCTAGATTTATTAACTCATTAGGTATGAACATTTTTAACACGAATTCCACAAAATCTTAAACAACATAAGTATTGTATTTTCGGACATTCCATCAAAAGTACAACCCAAATTTTCTGTACTTAGTGATGTGAAACATAATAATTATAATGTCCACCGGCTTCATTGAGCATAGTATACGCAATAAATAGATGAAGTTAGTCGGTTGTTTACGTTTCCACGATAAGTTCAAACCGATTTGAGGAGGGTAGCGAAGACTGCGGAAGCCACTACGAAACTGCAGGAAAACAACTTTCTTTCACGCGTCCAATTCACAGAGCCGACCTCCAAAGCGGCAAATTCTCTAGCTAGCCTCGTCGTTTTCTTCCGCCGTCGTCGTTTCAATTAGTGGCGCGAGAGAGATTTACGGCTTTGCATCCAAGAACACTTTGTCGCACACCCTCCGGAAAAATCTTCAAGATACTGAGAGATTCACTCCACTCGAATTGAATTCCAACGGGCCGACAATGGCGCGGCAAACGACGGGTGCTTAAGTCGAGACTCAGTATCCTCCTGTCCAATCGCTTCGCATCGCCTTTACCATCCTTGTCTTCGACTTTACCGACCTTCCTGCCGCTCATAAGCCGCTGGAGAAAGATATCAAGGGAAATTTATGGGCTCACCGATAAATGTACTTGATCGATACATTGCCCTGCGCTATTTCTACTTATAGAATACAGTACTTCTTATTCGCTGTGGACATACGCATTGCTGCCTCTCTGTTTTCATTGTGAATTGAACGGTTCAAATGCGAGCTGGAGAAGCGTAAAGATGAAAACTGTTCCAATTTGCGTTTCAATTGTCAACAAACTGTAGCGTAGTGAATTTGCTAAATTAGCGCAAGAGTTGATATGTTCGCGTTACTTTTTGCAACATCTTTGTTTGTCATTTATAAATTTCAGCATCGTTGTCCCTGCACTGCTGAATACAGTCGTGGAGCAGAGACGATTAAGAGTCACTCAAGGCGATCTTAAACTTGCCTTGTAGCGAATTGTGACGGAGCATCAAGGAAATAGCGGCTGCTCAACAACTCCCATCGGTATTCTCTATTCATCATTGCCCTTTAGTCGCCTCTTGCGAATCAGCGGTCGAATAACCACGGCTACGACTTCCTTATTCCGAGCAAAAGCGTCGCTTCAACGAAACAGAAACTTAACGGTCTGTTGCAAACCGTCTATAAATAAAACTGCGACCCAACACTCAATATTGAATGGAGTTGTACACCTTGGAGCTTCAATCAGAGAACTGTTCACGCTTAATCGACGACTGACAGAATTACATTCGTTCCTAATTTCAATGTAATGAATTCCGTGCCATATCGGAAAAGTTGATGAAAGCTATCAGGGAAATAAACTTTAGCGCTTAGTATTTGTCGACTTTGTGTCTAAAGTATCTTAACACTCTGAAACCCGCAAAGGGGAGAGAAAGAAGGAGCATGAGGAGACAAAATAGAGACAGAAATCAAGTAACTTTAGGAAGAGGTAGCAGGCAAATAGAAGTGGGCTTCCGTCTCAACGAGTGAAAGGAAGAAGCGTAAAAAGCAGGAACGGGATGAAGACGGAAAGAAGAAGGGAGGGAGAGAGAGGCGAGAGTATGAGTGTGATTGGGAAGAGGGGATGGAAAATCGATACCATATTTCATTCGTTTCGCAAGGAACAAACCCCAAGGTGTGAACGGCGAGCGACTCGTTGCACCGTCGAAAATCCTCTAAACGTTCATCCTTTTAAGAAAAAACAGATCGACAAACCGATAAGCCGTTACTTGAGACTCGGGTGCTGACGCTAGGCTGCCAACCCCCACCACCGTCATCTTCCGATCGGTCGAACGTTCTATCGTGTAAACTCGTCTACATACTGGATCATGGCAAGAGATTAATTACGCTGTTCGAGTATGACGGCAGAGCGTATATATGTTTGAGACGAACCGATTACACGTCATTGATAATTGATCATTCGAGCGCAGTCAAGAGAAAAAACGCATGAGCTCACGCGTCCCTGAGCTTGCGCTGCTCTCATCCAGATTAACGTCCCTTTATTTAATCTAATAAAGTGTCGACACGCTCAATCGGACGCAAAGGCAAAATATGCTCTCTGAAACAGCCGAAATTAAATATTTGCTGGACAGTAACAAATCATAGATTAATTAAAACGTCAAATAGGCCGGAGAACATGCCTCAATTGACAACTGCACTCAGTGAACTTTATATGAACAAGTTAAGAGCTCCCACACCGGGATAACATTTGCAAATAACGGTTTTGATTAATCAGTTTCATTGGTCGTACTGTACGAATGGCCCTAGATGACTTACAGAGCCGGACATTCAATTATATTACATCACACATCACTCAATAAGTCCCCGGTCTGACACATATATGGCAACATTGTTGACAGACCCACGTGATTTCAGGGTAGTACTAACCTTTAAACAGTACGTGTAAAAATTTCAAGGCATTCTGACCGTTAGTGTACAAGTTACAATCGTTTTAGTGACCCCAGTTTTGTAATTTTCAAGACAATGGATAGAAACAAATTTCGTGTGTTGATAAAACACAGATTTTTCATGAGGAAAAATACTGTTGGAGCCATACAGTGGCTTCAAAGCATTATGGGGACTCTGCATCAGGGAAATCGACTATTATCGATTGGTACGCTGAATTTGAACGCGGTCGTACAAGCACCGATGATGCTGAACGCTCTGGTCGGCCAAAATTGGCAGTTGTTCCGGAAAACATAAAAAAATGTCCACATAATAGTCTTAAAGGACCGTAAAATGGAGTTGCGTGAGATAGCTGACACCTTGAAGATATCAGAAGGTAGTGTCTTTACAATTTTACATGAAAATTTGGGGATGCGCAAGTTGCTTTCGAAGTGGGTACCGCGTTTGCTCACACCGGACCAGAAACAGCCTTTCACAAGTCGATGAAAACAATGGTTAAATTGGATCAATTACGCTTTGAATTGCTTCCCCACCCATCGTACTCTCCAGATTTGGCACCCAGCGACTGCTAGCTGTTTGCAGGCATGAAAAATATGCTCCAGGGAAAGAAATTTGCCTCAAATGAAGAAGTGTTTGCTGAAACTGAGGCCTATTTTGAGAGCAAAAACAAATCCGTTTACAAAAAATGCATCGAACAGTTAGAGGAGCGTTGGAATGGATGTATCACTCTTGAAGGAGAATATGCTGATAAATAAAGTTGAATTTCTAAAAAAAAAATCGTTTTTCTTAGTTAGATCGGAGACTTATTGAGTGACATGATATCTTCTTTTATTAATTGTGATGTGCGACGTGTTAAACATTGAATACCACGCACATTAAAGTAATAAGTACTTTTTATATTTTGGCATAACACATCCAAAAAATTAAGAGTTTGGTATGTTTTAACCCTTTGCGCTCGAGCGGTACCTCTCAGGCACCAGGGCGTTTTTGTTAATTTTCGTTAGTTTTGGTTACCTCCAGTTGATAGGAGCGCACTATTGATTTGTGGAAAGGTTCCTCAGTTGTTGATGTTGCTTCGTAGGAAGTGTAAAATGATTCATCTTAACGGAAATCGTTTAAGTTGAAAGAAATTGTTGACAGCCGCGAGTTCGAGCTTCAACGTCGATCTCCATTTCTGATAAAATACGTTAATTGGAAAACTCCAAATGAGTCTCGCACGCATACATATGGTTTGTAAAGTTTATTCTTATTGAAACAACCTAGATGGAAGACACGAAACAACCTAATAAGTATTGTGATACGTGTCCAGATAAATCAAGATGCATCTTCGTCAATGTTTGGAAATTTATCATACGAAAGTAAAATACAAACCAAAATTTTGCAAAGTTTTATTCTTCAAGGTATATATATAGATAAAATATTATAATATAACGTTTTCGTAAGTTATTTTATACGTAACATGTATCTGACATTAGTCTCAAGTCGCTACCTCGTCCTGCCGAAGAAGTCGTCGAGCGCAAAGGGTTAAGTATTGAAGTAAATAAATTTTTAACCGTGTTAAAAAAAGCCCGCACCCTATTCGGACAAAATTTTGTTGACATTTAGGGACATAAAATGGGTATGTACCGAAAATATTATATCTCTGCCCTTACTCGTTCGCATCTGCTCAACGACTGTTTTTCTTTTCATTCGTTCCGTCTATCGCGTCTCGCCTCCTTATCGCTTTCTATTATTCTCCCGTCGCTCTTGCCCCTATACGTCTATATTCTCAGTCACGCCCTCTCACTCATTCACTCACTCACTCACTCTCACATGCATACATACGATTTTATGAAACATACTAAAAAGGATATTTCAGTTAATTTATCTCGTAGCGAAGTTATCTTCTATATCGAGAATCGTACACATTTAATATCATCAACATCTTTATCCAATGTAAAATAAGTCAAATTTCGAAACGATAAATGTCCTCATTATCATTGCACTCTAAGAATGTCATATCAAACCAAAGTTTGCTCACAGCATCGATGTATCAATATGAGAATATATGGAAGAATAGTTTTTAAACGTTATTCCTGGTAGATCTGACACCGTTTAAACTGGACTTGATGTGCACGAGGAAGAAATTTCGAAAGTGCGATAGCGAATCCGTAAAGGAACATGACTGTCGCCAACGTACCTATACTCGCTGGTATCGTTGAGAAACTTGGCGGCAACAAGACATCCCCGTTCCACACGAAAAGCAGAAACTTTCTCATTCGCGATTACGTAGTTCCAGTCTGGTCTGCTCGCCCGGTCGAGCAACCACCACTCACCACCCGTCCATCTAACAGCCATGTCGAACTATTGTACATCGAATTATTAAGCGTTTCCGCCTTGTCGATTCGGGATCGACGTAAGTGGTAGCACTCGCCCAACCCGCCAGGCAGTCATTTAGCTAGCTATCTACCGAGTTCACTCACTGTTCTGAAGGTAAGAGCGCTGCCAGTAGTGCAAGGAGACGAACTGCGGGTAACACGACTATGATTTTGCATCGAGCACAAATTGCCTCGACAAATTGTCCGACACTCTAGCGAACTAGCTTTACCAGAAGACCGTGAAAGAATAGCGAGGAGCCAAGTAGACTGAGGCGGTAGAACGGGTAAAAGAAGGGTAACGCTGCTGAAATCAAACCGCATAGCTGTGCCAGCCACTCACACAGCACATCCTTCTCACTTCTTCTCACTCTGTGCCATCAAGTGACGCTCGAAATCGCAACATAGACCGAACGCAAAGTAATTATCGCACGAAGTGTACGAGAGTTAATTCCTGGTAGGTCAACTCCGACCCCCCCCCCCCCTCCACACCCCTCCCAGCACTCGTTTTCTTCCTTCTCTTTTTGCTCCAGCCCTTCTCTACTCTGACCCTCCTCTGCCTTTTCTCTTTCTGTGATCTGCCTTCCTGACGGACAAATTGGATTCGATAATTGCAAGTCACGATGGCAGCGACGGCAGTCACGTCGACGACCTACCACCAACTAGCTGATCAAGGTGACGGTCTCTCGCGAACGGGCGAGGCGGGTGACGTCCCCTCCTTCTTCGATCTACCTCCCGATAGCGGTCTATCACTGTCACGAGAGACCAGTCTATCGACAGAGCATGATGAAGAAATCTTCGAGGATATTGCTTTTCGCTGCGTAGCGCGAAGCCTCCCAAGACAGTGAATCGTTCCGAGACTACGTCGTCATGGAATAATATTGTTCCTCTCGCGCCGTCTTATCCATGGGTTATTTCTATCGCATCTAGACAGACACGTGTCTAAGCTAGAATTTCCTTCAGGTCTTCTTCTTCCAATTCGGCCTGCATTTTTGATTTGTACTTTTCCACGGTGAGATATAAACGTCCACGGTGCACCGCACTTGTTTACCGCGAATCGGTAGCAGGCAGAACTCATTTGGTTAAAAGGCATAATTTCAATTCGCACTCGCAACCAGAGGAATGACAGCGAGCACGAAATTTTCTGTCACCACCTCGCGATATCGTTATGCGAACGAAATGCATCGTCACCTCTCCTGCATTAACATACACAATCGCATAATGCAATTTGGCTATTCTATCACCCGTCGAAAATTGTCAAAATCAGACGTCGCTCATTTTTAGTGTAGGCCATTACGAAAATTATGGTTAAATTGGACCGCAAATCCCTACATTGATCTGCGGAATATGCGTATGGCCTGAGCGCTGTCAACTTCAAAGTGGTGAACGTTTAATCGACTCGACACGTCTGATTTTGTTGAGAGGGACCACCGCGGCAACGCTGTTTACAAAATCGCCGCCAAAGGGACAACCGAACGTAATGGTCACAATAATGATAATAAAGCAGATGGAAATGAATTAAAAGTGTAAAGGGCATAGCTGAATAAAACGGCCAAAAGTTCTTCTAAACCGATTGAAATTCTGAATGAGTCATTCGATAGCTTCTGAAAAAAAAAACATTTATGTGAATTTCCAACTTTGTATTATATCTCGACTATGAAGGATGGAGGAGGGGAAATTGTACTGTTCGCTTCTCCCCTCATTTTTTTAGAATCTACTGCATAAAAAAAATTGGTAAAAACATAAGAACCAAAAAATGGATAAAAAAAAATCGTTTTGATACTGAAGGAGGCCCAGGTTAGTGATGCCGTTTTTCCTGTGGTTTAATATTGCAATTAACATCTCTCTCATTTTTTCATAATTTTCGATTGGGTGCAACAGTGTCGGAAAAATGAAAAACCGTGTCTCTAATCAGATTTTGCGTGTTAGGACACCATATGAGATAAACTTTGGTTTACTTTTTGTGATATAACTTTTATGCGATATTTAATGACATTAAGTACAGTTGAATTTTTAAGTTGAGTTGAGTTTTTACCTGTCAGAACAATGTATAATATAAACTTTGGTTAAGTCGTAAGAATGCAAAAAAACTAAATAAATAGAAGAAGTTGACGTTACAGTGTAGCCTTATATGCTAAAAGATTGATGATCAAGACAAGAACGTCGTTAGCGGTCCGACAAGATGTCAGTCTGTTAAGTTAGAGGTAACATTTTGTCGGAGTTTGAATCTTGTCAGGTGCTTTCTTTTTTCAGAATTATTTTTCCTTTCTCTGTGCCACAATAATTAACATTTACTGTCAGATATTTTAACATTAATTTTTTCAACATTTTAATGTGTAATACACGTGTACTTACCATCAAAGCGCCTTCCATGTTCCCGTTTCTGAGTCATGTATTTTGACAATTGTGGTTTTGTTTAAACCTTCCTAAAACGAAGTAAGCTATGTTGCGAGTTTTCCAAATTATTACCACTAAGCCAAAATACACTGTTGCGTTTAACTATCGGTTAAAAACGTTTTTACACAAGGCACGTGCACATGTATTACACATTAAAATGATGACAAAAATATTCTTAAAACATCTGAGAGTAAATATTAAATATTGTTGTACAGAGAAAGCAAACAAATGATGAAAAAAATAAAGCACCTATCTGGATTCGAACCCAGACAAGTAGTTTCCTCTAACTTAACAGGCTGATATCTTGTTGGAGGGCTACCACCGATCTTGTCTCGATCTTCATACCTTTAGAATATATACACTATAATATTGTCTTCTTCCATTTATTTAGTTTTCTTGCATTCTCAAGATTGTTCAATGTACTCAACAACAATACATAGCCCATAAAATAGTTACATGACCAAAAGAAAACCAAAGTTTACCTTATACGATGTTCTGACATGTAAAAACTGACTAGAGACGCGGTTTTTGATTTTTCCAAGACGGTTACACTAAATTAAAAGAAAATTAAAGAGATGTATATTATAATATTGGATATTGTAATATTACACCTCAGGAAAAACGGCATCACTGGACCTCGTTCAGTATCAAATCGATATTTTTCTGCCTCATTTTTTGGTTTCAATTTCTTTAGGAGTTCGCTTATTTATATAAAATACTGAAAAAAAATTTGAAATGTATGCCCATTAGCAGATATATCTTTGATTTTTTTGCAATTTTCCTTATCCATTAGATTTTGAGAAGATGTTGGAAGAAGCGAACAGTACACTTTACCGTCTCCCTCCCCCAAGATCGAAATACAAACCTGAAAATTCACAAAAATGTTTATATTTTCATAAGCTATTGAGTGGCTCACTCAGAATTTCAATCGGTTTAGGGGTACTTTTCACCGTCTTATTCGGCCATGCCCTTTGGTAGTCATTCACCGTAGTAAAGGACATGGTGGAGAAAGTGAAACTTACGAAAAGTTTGATAAAAACCAAGCGGTCAGCATAGAAACAAGTTGTGTGAGAATCAGTTAGAAAGGGTAGATAAATGAATACCTGGTCTGTCTGACATATACTCGTACGTATCGTACCTCCACTCGGGCATTACCCGAAAGATTGATCGTACCTATTTGCCGAAACCAAATTACACTTCTGCTCTTCCACCATGGCCGCTCTTCCCCGTATCTTAGGACCCGCTTCATTCCCATGGCTTTACTTGACTTATTTACGACTTCCATGATAAATAATTAGACTTTGCTAATGCCCCTTGCAATAGCGATATACATCAAGGTACCGACAGATTATTAATTATTTAATCTGCTTTACAACGACTATTCAATGGAAATATACATAGAATTACAAGTTATGTATTTTTCAATAAAAGCTTTCAATGAAACGTACTGCTTTCTCATTTGTAATGTGGCATTCGATAAATATTTAGACACAATTGTACAGAGCACTTACACTGAAAGGAATGAGTGAATTCTTCACAGATGGAATCATCCATTGCTGGAAAAGTGACATTACAACCTGACAGCCGACGACAACCTCCAAGATGCGCTTTATAAGGAATCTGGAAATAAAAAAAAAACTTTCAAGAACATCCCATTAATATAAAGTGTTATAAGATCATTAAAAATATGAGACGTTTACGTATATATCATAACACAAAATTGACACATGATACACAAGGATTCGAACTCTCCACCATGAGACTTGTAGTCAGACGATTTACTAACTCGGCTAGCACTGACACATAATACACATTTGTCCATAGTCCTTTCATACAACGATATGTACTATTAACCATTGTTATTATATGAGTATAAAGATGTTTATTATCAAATTATACTGCTATTAAATTTGGCTCATGACTTTATACGCTCCTCAAATTAATCACTTCTGCGCTAATATCATTCTAGTGTAACAGTGTTACGTGTGTGCGCACGTCTACGCAGTTAAACGTCACCAGGGGCCGGCAACATTCTTGAAGAATTAATTTGTAAAAGCTTGATGTAAATTCACGAAATAATTCAACATGTGCGAACATACACATAAATTAAAAAACAACAATAATTTTACAAAAATGTAAATAATTTGTGTGATCATTTTGAAAGCAATTACCTACATGTAATGGTACTTTACAGGTTTTACACACAAAATGTGTAGGTTTTTTTTACATTAGAGCGACATTAGCGCTCGTACGGTAGCTTTGGGTACGGCACTCACGTGGAGCCGTCGCTATTTACTCCATCATTTACGTGGTACACCAGTTTAACATCTAAAATTAAGAACAGGCAATAAAACAATAATTACCGAAAATCAAAGACATAGCGATGAAATAGGAAGACAATAGAAATATCCACACTTGTTTACGTTCATCAATCATCACGCAGAGAGTGTGGTACCGGCCAACAACCTTCGGCGCTAGCATCACAGACATGTTGTATGAGCGGCCAGTAACAGTTGGCGCTAGCATCACACACATGCTGTATGTGCAGCCATTAAAATGTTAATATCTTTACTGAAATTCATATGCGAACATTTTGGCGCCGATAAAATACATTGCCGAGTTGTTCGTGAATTGTTCCAATTAAGCGATGACAATGCTTCTTCCTGCAGGCTGTTTGTAACTGCTAAGATTAATGTAACAGCAAAGAAGAGTGGGCTATTGAGATCTGCGATAATAAGGAAAAACTACATTACTTTTCTTTCTGTTTAAAAATTTGTTTACATGAAAAACTCACTTACATCTAATTCCACAAATACATCTCTTTGTATTATTGTCTCATCTTGAAACGGTACATATATACATGCAGAAAGGGGGGAGGAACGTATTGAGTCTGGTGCGAAGAATAGAGAAACAACACGGAGAAAGAGAATGAAAAGGGAAGAAAAGAGGCGATTTAGTGCATATGCCGACTCATACGAGTATGTAAACGTGTGTACCTGTTTTGGCCGAAGGAAAGAAGATTTGCGAGAGAGAAAAATGCTACCCGATTGAAGTTGAAGTAGGGAAAGAGATAGGTAACGTTATCTGGGAAGTATAAAAATTGTATCTTTCGGGGATTGTGTTGGGTGAGAGAGGGAACAACGAGGTAGAGACAGCAAACAAATCGGCGGGTGTATCTACCTCTTCCGAATCCTCTGAGTCCTGGGGAAATTCAGCTCATAGCACAGTGTCGGTGCCAGTATGTAGTAGTAAAGATCAGCCAGGTTCAAGTTATCCGGATATTGTACAAGCGCTGTACCGCAACCGTCCATGTCGTGCCCGACGTCATCTGACTCAGCTCTATTCTGCTTCACGTTGGAAGCTGCAAAGAAATAAGGCATGGTTATACCTTTCTAATATTCTGTGCGCGTTGCGCGCATGCAAGATTTCCATGTTTTATTGAGCCAGAGTAGTATATATGGCTGACTCTCTTGCGTACCTTTTGTGCGTTCGATCTCGTAATACGTTCAACGTACGTAGTAACATAAGGTAGGAATGCTCAATGCGTAGTGGTCATATGAATCATACATTCCAATCATTTCGGTAATAGGTAATTCAATATACGTGATGCGCAGTAGGAAATATCGAGTAACGCAAATTATAAATGTACGTTGTGAACAATACTGTATTATTTAGGACTATACACGTAAATTTGATATACCAAAAAACTTATTTCACTTGCAAAATTACACTATGCGGTTATAGGAATATACCACTAGTTTTCTTGGAAAATATTGCAGACAATTGGAAATGGTCTGACATTTTTAAATCATTTAACGCATGTTATTTAACTCTAACACGTTATTTTCGTACCATACTTGTATAAGAATAACGAGTGAGGAAAGATTGATTCGATAGTGGCTACGCGCTCGTGGCAGGGGCTACACGACAGGAAAGGGCATAGCCGGGTAAGACAGTGAAATGTGCCCCAAAACCGATCGAAATTCTGAATGGGCCATTCGATAGCTTATGAAAAAAGAAACATTTTTGTGAATTTTCAACTTTGTATCTCGTCCGTGGGGGGCGGGGGGGTGTAAAATGTACTGTCCGCTTCTCCCACCATTTTCTCGGAATCTAGTGCATAAAAAAATTCTAAAAAAATCAAAGCCATATCTAGCAACGGCGCGCACATTCCAGATTTTTTTTCAGATTTTTACATAAAAAATCCTTTTGGTAAAAAAATAAAAACCGAAAAGTCAATCAGAAAAACATTTATTCGATACCGAAGGAGGTACGGATCAGTGATGCCGCTTTTTTCTGTAATGTAATATTACAATCAACATCTCTCTGATTTTTTTTATAATTTTTGCTCACCGGCAACAGCGTCGGAAAAATAAAAAACCCGTTTTTTTCGTCAGTTTTTGGGTGTCAGAACAACGTATGAAGTAAACTTTGGTTCAACTTTTGTCACATAACTATTTCATGTAATGTTTAATGTTATTGATTACATTGCACAGTCGTAATAATGCAAGAAAACTAAATAAATGGAAGAAATCGATGCCACAATGTATGCCTTATGTTCTGAAAAATTGAAGATCAACCAAAGATCGTTGGTAGCGACACGCGTAAAGTGACAGTCTGTTTTGTCGAAACAATCTTTTTGCCTGGGTTCGAATCCTGTTAGGTGCCTTTTTTTTCATCGGTTTTTTGTCCTTTCTCTATGCAACAATAGTTAATATTTAATGTCAGATGACTTTCTCTGTGCAACACATTTTTGTCATTATTACTGCCAAAATATATGACTAGAATAACGGAAACATGGAAGGCTGTTAGAAGGCACGTGCATATTTATTACAACATTAAAATGTTGACAAAAATAATGTGAAATCATCTGACATTTAATATTAACTATTATTGCACAGAGAAAGGACACAAAAACGATAAAAAAAAAGGCACCTAACAGGATTCGAACCCAGGCAAAAAGATTGTTTCGACAAAACAGACTGTCACCTTACGCGTGTCGCTACCAACGATCTTTGGTTGATCTTCAATTTTTCAGAACATAAGGCATACATTGTGACATCGATTTCTTCCATTTATTTAGTTTTCTTGTATCATTACGACTGTGCAATGTAATCAATAACATTAAACATTACATGAAAAAGTTATGTGACAAAAATTGAACCAAAGTTTACCTCATACGTTGTTCTGACACCCAAAAACTGACGAAAAAACGGGTTTTTTATTTTTCCGACGCTGTTGCCGGTGAGCAAAAATTATAAAAAAAATCAGAGAGATGTTGATTGTAATATTACATTACAGAAAAAAGCGGCATCACTGATCCGGACCTCCTTCGGTATCAAATAAATGTTTTTCTGATTGATTTTTCGGTTTTTATTTTTTTACCAAAAGGATTTTTTATGTAAAAATCTGAATAAAATCTAGAATGTGCGCGCCATTGCTAGATATGGCTTTGATTTTTTTAGAATTTTTTTATGCACTAGATTCCGAGAAAATGGTGGGAGAAGCGGACAGTACATTTTACACCCCCCCCCCCCCCGCCCCCCACGGACGAGATACAAAGTTGAAAATTCACAAAAATGTTTCTTTTTTCATAAGCTATCGAATGACCCATTCAGAATTTGGATCGGTTTTGGGGCACATTTCACTGTCTTATCCGGCTATGCCCTTTGGAATTAGAAACGATTAACTGAAGTAATTAGAAACCCAGAATCAGACCCTTTCATGTATGCATCTAACCTATCCACCACGCGATCTCGTAACTGATAGAATTCCCTCAATTATCCTAATCCGATGAATAATCCAATCTGGAATTCAAATAAAGCTCCATTCTGCCAGCTGTTCCCGCGAGCTAGACAGAAAGGCCAGATTTTCAGGAAGCGGTTTGCGTCGACCTGCCGCCGATCGTCGGGACAGGAGGCATTACTGACGCCGAAGCAGGTACGACAGGATCGTGGATCGACGCCGACACCCACGACGTTGACGACAAGACGGCGGCAGCTACTTCGTACGATGTCTGGCGTCGTTCCATCGCCCTCGAGCCTTCGTAATAAGCGCCGAAGAATTCCTCCAAATTAAATTCCTCGCGCCCCTTTTTCGTTCGTCAGTCCCACCCTCTGGTTTCTACGACTATTTGTTTTCCTGTACATGCGCCCTCTCGCTCCTACTCATTGACACAGATACGTGCCTTCCTCGTCTACCCTCTCCCACATTCGAACCGGCACACCAGTCCTCGACGTCAAAGACAGACATTCCGCATTTTGTCACGCTGCTCGGTGTGCACCGTAGCGACCAATCGTACGACGTGACAACACAGAAAACGTCCCTTTCCGTATACGACGACACAACGCCGTTCGGTTGAATTCGTTAATGGTCGCAATTCGGAAAATAATCAAACATACAGCTCTCTCCAGTCAATACTTTTAAGGGGTCTGGCCACCTTGTACGCTCGCCAGATGAGTACTATTTTTAAAAATTCATAAACGCGAAAATAAAGCACAAAATTCTTTTATTTTTTGTCGCATACTAGAAAACGGTTTAGTGAACAAGTGAAAAAAATTTCGTGATAAAAAAATAAAAAATACCGGCGTTTCGTTCACTTTGGTGAAGGCCCTCGGCACGAAACGCACGTGGGCGGCTCAGCAAATACCTGCTACATTTTGCATCTGAAAAAAAAAAAAAAAATTAGCTTATTCCTGGATCATATTGCAAGGGCGACACGTAGGGAAATTTCTTTTTTTACATTAGGGAAATTATGGTGAGCCGAAGAATTTTTTTTCACGATTTTCACCGAAATTTCACGAGAAAAAGCGTCATTAAAAAAAAACTAATCAAGTAATCGCAAAAATCCTACGTGTCGCTTTAGATAATGTATCTAAAAGTACTGTGTTCAAATTTTAGAGCAATCGGACCGATAGTTTACGAGATATATGCAGAGCCGTTTCGAAAAACATAGTTTCGAGATAATCGCAAAACAAAGTAAACGTGCGGTTATTCGGCTGAGGGCGCGGTTTTTGTGAGTCTTACCTTCAATCAGCGATTCCTGGTCCATACATGTCCTCTTCGGCAGCTGTTTGAGCATCCTGGGCCTCTTTTTGCGAAGATCTACGTGCTTGGCGTGCTTCTTTCGTACTTTTTTTCTCTCGGACATTTGCTGTAGCGCAACGTTTCTCGTCGACTGCCCTACAGAAATCGTAGCAGCGATCTCCGATACTTAGATCCATGAGCTTCATCATCAGCAAAATACTGTTGTACCCATCGTTGGAAGTGCTGATAGCAATGTAACTGTCAATTTCGATGGTTTTCGCACCGCTGGAACTCGTTTTTGGAGCCATTGACCAGATGACGGAGTTGACGCTTTCGTTGGCGTTTTGCGTGAAGCCTCCTTCGCACCGTTCTAACAATTCATCTGAAGTGAGGTCCTCATAAACAGGTCGAATGGCATCTTGAACAATTTGAGGCAGAGGATTCTTGTGTAGATATTCATCCAAAGTGCCAATCGCTTTTGATATTTGCCAAGAGCACCACGAGTCTTCTCCCGGAGGACAATTTTCATGCTGCGGGATTTCGTCGGTCGAGCTCTTGTGCTTGAATGTTGCCCTAATAGCTTTCTTCATTTCGTCTTTAGAGTTAGAGAACCTTCGAATAGCGAGACCGTAATATATTGTTAGCTCGTTAATTAGTTTATCGGTCAGCTCTCCATTGCCAGCAAGACCTTTCTTTTCTTTTTTGATTTTACGAAGTCGTGTGCCTATCCTTTTCTGCACATGACCTACGCATTCTTTTTTCATCACTTTTTCTTCGTATGGATTCGAGTAAACAATTCTACTAACCCATACAAAGGACACAATAGGACAGTTGCACGTGCTGAACCGTGCGAGTTACATACAGTGATCGAGCCGCGCGGTCGACCGCTCGCAGCGGCTCGACCTTCCTACCGAGAAATACCTGTAACTTTAGCAATTTTACGATTTTCAGTACCAACTATGGATTAAATGATGCGTAACATTCCAAAGATTATTATAAAACAATAAAAAAAAAATGAAACAAAAAATATTTACAAGGTGGCCAGACCCCTTAAAGCGACACTCCGACGGCAAGATGGGACGAAAAATGAGATTGTTAGGTTTTGCTGGACGGGCGATACGCTCAATTGATTCTTTGGAACAACCGACACGAATACAGCGAAAGAGTTCGTGCATTTGGTAATTAGAATACGCTTGCGAGTAAACGGTTCAGTGACAGAAATACCCTGCGACTGCAAATTCGTTGATGGTCGAATTTTAATTTAATCGATTCACCGCCACGCGTCAGGGGAAGATGAGGGTGCTACTACTCTTATCGTAGTTATTAAAAATGACTCTCTGCCGATCTACATTCGTTCAATGAGAAATTTTGCGGTGCCGCCAATATCGGAAGACCAGCGAGCGAATTAAGGCTTGTTCACGCCGTTCGAGGCAATCTACCGTTCTGGCAGATTGTACGGTCGAAAATTGCAGCCAATCGTTCCACTTGGAGTGCTTCGTACCTCTCGCGTGGTGCTGAAGCTTAATTTGTGAGACTTCTCGGTCTCCAAGCGTTCCTTTCAGTCGCCTTACCCCCAACGTACATCGTCTTCGATCTGGCGCCTCCCCTTCTCACATTCTATTCTCTTTTTTTACCTCTCTCTCTCTCTCTCTCTCTCTCTCTCTCTCTCTCTGCACCTCTCTCCCTCTCCAACTTTCCGCCCCTTCTTGTTCATCTGTCCCTATTTCTTCTTAGGCGAGTCAAGCATGGGCGCTCTAACCCGTATCGAGATATACGAACCGCCAGCCTTAAGCACTGCTATATCTCCTGGTACAAAGGTAAAATTACGTTACTCCGCGGCCCCCTCGGCGAGATTGCGAGAAAGGAAAAAAAGGGAGACAGAGCAAATAAAAATTATATTCGCCACGAAAAGAAGTATTCCGCATCCCGTCATTCAACTCACCCTTCCTTTGCCCGTGGATCCGGCCACCACGCAAGCAAGGGTGCGAATGACGCGCCTCAACCCTTCCTGAAACCTATCGAAGTGACGATACCCCCTATTAAAATTTCAGAATTGCAGTCATCTCTTAACCAACGGCAGAGAAGATCGTAAGATCGGGTATCAAGAGAGAACATAAATCACGAAATAAGTATGCAATACTTATTAGATAGACCTTCCAGGAGTGTCCACACGAAAAGCACTATCTAAGGATACAAACTCATCCAATTGTAAGAGTAAGCTGCGCTATCAATAGTCTCTAAGGGTACTTTAAAAAATCGATAACTTGTGATTACAAGTTTACAGAACTACACATCTAAAAAAAGCTTATTTACGCAAATGTTCCCGGATATCGCGGCACCGACATCTTAGATACTCGAGTAGTAAATAAATATAAAAGGCCTCTCTTATTTCGGCTTCACCACGATCGAATGCTTGTATGTTTGTAATCGTACCATTTGAGACTGTATAAAAGTGTCTGGAAGAAGATGGACGTTATGTACTTAATACTTGAGTACCGTTTCAAATATATGTGCTTTAAATGTAAGCCGATCGAAAATCCGTGTGCGACGTCTCAGTGGGGAAATAAAGCGTGCGTTCTTGGAAGCTTGACTGCGTTTACGGGGGGATTGTCGAATTCATAGGGAGAGAAGGCGTTTCACCTAAAACTCATCATCTCCAAAAGCAGCACGGCACGTAAGAGTGCGGCTGCTGCGCTCCGCAAGGTTAGCCTCTTCCCTGCTTTATTCCTCCCGTCTACAACCTTCATCGCTTTTGTTCCGCTCACTTCGTTCACTTCGCTCGTTCGTCTGTTTGTGCCTGCCCGGGCGCCGAAGGACTATCCCGTAGAGCGAAAAGGTAAAACAGACATTAAGGGAAATTGCTTATTGAAAGTTACGCGGGAGAAGTAAAGGAGGGTGTGCAAAACAGAGACAGGGCGGAATAGGGCGGAAGGAAAAGAACGCAAAAGAGTGAACGAACCCGATTCCCTCTATCAGACCCCTTTTCTTCGGGGATGGATTGATTGTTCGGCGTTTACATGAAAAATGGTCACTTGCCATTGTCGAATACGTATGTCATGTAGCGTTACAAAGTGAGTGAACGTCGTCATTATACAGCGTGATAATTCGCTCCAAAAGGGCGAGACTACGTGTGCGCTTCGTATTGAATGTGGAAACGAGAAAGTGAGACATATTGTTGAGGATGGATTCGGGGAAGATGAAAATTGCATAGTTGCTAGCTGTCAGTGCGTAGGAGGTTGTATGAGGTGGATGCACCAATGACAGGAGCGCTGGGCAAGCTTTCGACAATTACGTGTATCAACGAAATGATCTGATCAACATTGAAACATCAGACTCAACTGCAAATTACATACATGAAATACATGTGTAAAGACAACGACTTCTGGGATTCAAGTTATATACCTGACGTTAAGGAGTATTTTAAAACTGATGACTCACGATGGAATACAATGCCCTAATTTATGTATACATTGCAATAGAAAATGTTTTTCTGCATTCGACATGCACGTATAGATATTACTAGATTTTAATTGGAGATGGACAGTAATCTAGTTTCTATTCGCATGACTAATTTCGGTCAGAGAGAAATATATTTGGCTCTAAATCTTCGGAAATCGCTGCGTTGGATTTAGAAAGACTAAATTTCAAGGACATATTCTCATTATAACGTAGGCACCCGCTAAACATGGATTTTCCTAATTACGACTTTTAGGGAGTAACAAGAAAAAAGTATTTCTTTTGCAAATCTGACGTGATCATATACAAGAGCTAGTACTGTATACATATATGACGCACTTCTTCATACTGACCACATGTTCTAATAGTGCTGCATTCCAAAAAAACTGTATTCGATTGAACTATCAAACAAAATTTAAAAACTTGCACACAAGAAGTGCGAAAAATCAACTGTTGGGAATTTCATTAGTGTGAAGTGAGATTAGCCACGAAACCACAAAATTTTGTAACGTCTTGTTACAAAATAGTCATCGAAACTCGTCCAAGAGCAATGATAAAACTTACTCGGAGATCGTGGCAGGAGGTTAATATTCCATGCGGTAAGTTATCAGGGTACGGTCGTTCGTATAATTTGAGTTTGTGGGCCAGGTCTGAATAATCGATACGACAGCCCCGCATTGTCTTGCAACACCGGAAACAGAGAGGCAAGGCTGATCGGGTGTTTAAATTGGGTGGAAATTAGCCTCCCTCCTCCTCCGGCCAGGGCTCCGTACGGTTAGGACTCTCTTCCACAGGCACGTGTGCATATAGCAAATAGTCGTCGATACACAGACGTCATTTCCAGTGATGACGATGCCTGTGCATACACCTTTTTAACCCTTAGAGTGCCGAGTGGGGTCCTACAGGGACCCCAGAAAGCATATTTCCTTAATAACTTTGTAAATAATTTTTTGTAATTTTTCATATTCCATGTACTTGCTCACTTTCATCGTCAAGTATTGTGGATGATATGTCTATTCTAAAAACATTACTGTTATTTTGTTTTTAACTCTAAATGTACTGGGATCTCCAGGAGACCCCATACCGCTATTAGTGTCCACCCATTTCTCGCGCAATAAATCGGCAAATAACGCCAACCAAGTCGGGTTTCTCGCATTTTTTTATGATATAATGTCGAATGTTCATCTGCACTGATCATAGAAGAGAAGTAATAGAAAAAACTGTACGTTGCCTGGACCATGACGACGAATGAATTGTATCGAATGTCTTGATGTATTAATTTTTTTGTGAGAAGAATAAAATTTAATTTTATATTTTCATACCGTAAATATGTCAATAAATACATATATTAAACATCTCCATTTTTTGTTTTCAATTCTACAATTTTTTTAAGTGGGGTCCCTTGAGGACCCCACGTCGTTATTAGTGTTGCCAAAAAGTATACGGCACTCTAAGGGTTAATACGACAAACATGTATACAGGGTCTACCATTTAAGGCGGAACGCTCGCTTGCGAGAAAACGCGAAATGGCAACAGCGCTAGACTCGATACACGCGCTGCCGGGGACAGTGAGCCGGCACTACCGACACTCTTGAGCGTATCGAGTCTAGCGCTGTTGCCATTTAGTGTTTTCTCGCAAGCGAGCGTTCCGCGTTAAATGGTAGACCCTGTATATGGCTCTGTATGCTTCTGCCGCACACATTCTGAGATTAATAATTAATTCCGAAGAGAGTGTGTGCTTATGTATGAGTCTGAGTCCCCTTTACGAGAACTTACAGTGCGTCTGACGAGAATCCGATATGCCATGTCTGTTTTCTGTTCGGTCAAAGTTAATCGAGTATAAACGCTTTCATCCCCCCCGATTACGTTCGTGATTCATCGTTTTACATTAGTACCCTTTGCTGTAATTATCAACTGGATATGTTGACATGTTGGTAATCTTTATATTGCTCGAAAATAGGAATGTTATATAACTTTCTTTGTGCTTTAAAGGGGCTTTCAAGCACAGTTACATCAATTTAAACTAATATAGTGTACAAATGCTTAATTGGTTCATCAAGAAAATATATCTATGCTGGGTGACGAAATCGAACCAGTCACCAAATTATTTTCCCAATACGTGTACAATTCTTACAAGTTATATTATAGACTTTGCACACTGATGTCAAACGCGACTAATCGAATAATAGTAATAACTATTCATAACTATTGTGTGCTTGAGTAAACGCATACTGCTCATAATTATTCATAATTGTAATACATATATTATAGGAATGCATATAAACATACTTACACTGAAGATTATTGTATGAGAAGGATTGTCGCCGCATTCTACCTTGGCTCGTCGCTTTCTTTCGATTGCTCTGGCGACACCACATGTTCACCTGCACGTATGACCAAAGTTTCAAGAAGAGGATGGCGTAGAGCATGCACACGTACATAGCACCGACTGTAACATAAAAACCATAAACATGCACGATTTATATTTTTACGGTCATTAGTAATTACTGTAAAATGCCCGTTCTCTCCAACCCCGCTCCTCGCATCATGTCTTTCTCTCTCTAGTGCTCGCGCACTATATCGGATAAAGTAATTATTTTCGCCTATCATCGTCACGCCCTTGTTTAACGATCCGCGTTGGAACGCGCGCTGACGATATAATAGTCGTCCGTGCATAAAATAGAGCAAAAAAAAAGACAAAGGAAAAACAGCGTCAACGTTTTTCAAGCAATTAAATTCACGAAACTGCCTGATTAATGAAAGAACAGATAGGTTGTGTCTCAGCAGTAGCTATAATATGATAGTGATCAACACACGCGAGTATACAAATGGCGCAGCACAGGTTCTAGTAACTGTTTCCGTTTTTTTACGTTAAATTGCATCAGGGTTTTATTTCTGCAATATCCCGATATTCCATACGTTCACGAAAGCAAAAAATTTATTTTTAAGCGAAATTTCAACTCGGCGCTCATAAGCTTTATAAACGGTTGCAGCGTTTAGAGCATTAATTCTTCATTACAATAATATATTTCGTATCATCATATGTAAACAATTCGGTATACGAGGTATACCCGGGATACCAGTAATGAAACCCCTCCTTATGGAGTCACCCTTATGACTGTGGAACCTCTTGGGGGATCAAGACAGCGGTAAAAGGAAGCCGTTTGACTCCTTTTTGCGGTGTGCACTCTACCACGTAGCCGATTCTCAGTCCGCACGCTCGCGTAACTCTCGTTCACGCATACCTAGACGCGCGTGAACACAAACGCGTGCATACTTCTCACATTCCCTTTAAAGGGCATGCAAAGCTGGAACTCTGAGAAGAGGTGCTAATTAGAGGAATTTCTTGTATTTCAACAGAAAGCGTGTAGTTAGGTATTTTTCTGCATGAGAGTTTGCTTGGTATACGAGATTCTTTCGTGTGAATTACCGGCGCGGTTGTGGCTGCGTTAAGTAAATTAAAAATATTTCACCGTCCCGTTACCGGGCAGAATTATAACACCGTGGTTTCGGCTTAATTGCGCAAATCTCTCCGCCAAACCCGACATCTACCGTCAACCAACCGCAAGACTGAAACCTTAAAGCGCCTGCTTAAGTCGCTGCCCCGGAATTCGAGTTGTATAACGTCGGCATTATACAATTATAATGTGAAACTCTATATGCATAGTTTGCACAAGTAACAGTACCTATACGGATAAAACATGGTTACCGCATATTACACCCATATGTAAGTCAATATAGATTTTCTAAACGTATTTGAACACGATGCGTCTTTGAAGGTATGTTGTTTAGTCAATAAGAAAAATGAGAAAAAAAGAAGGAATGGGTAGACAAAGGAAAATTATAGAAATATATGAGGCATTCCATGCCATCGGACACTTTTGTACCTCACCCCCTTCGATTTTTTCAAAATTTTTTATGTTTTTAGGGTCGATGAAAAACGCGCTCATGAATTTTTTCAGATTTGTTTGACGCTCCGTTTTGGACATATGAATTTTCTTAAAATTTGGGCTTTTTTTTTCAAATGTTCATAACTTTGTGAAAAATGCACCAATTGGTTCGTTCTTTTTTTTCAAAATTTGTGTTTTTGAATGCTCTTTCAATAAAAAAAATATGATGTTAATCAATATTATTTTTTATTTTTAATTTAAAGCACAAAATGTTTTTTATCTCAAAACACGCCCCGTATGATTTTTTTGAAAAAATTCTCAAAAATACTTCGTTAGATATAAGAACTCTTAAAATTTGTCCGATCGTGGGCAAACTCCTCGTTCTATTTTTTTCTTTATTTGAAAATATCTGTTTTATCAAGTCGTACGTTCCGTTTCAATGAAAAATGTTTTTTATCTCAAAACACGCCCCGACCGATTTTTTTTTAAATTCTGAAACAGACATGGATATAAGAACTTTTAAAAAATGTCCGATCGTGGGCAAACTTTTCGTTCTATTTTTTTTCTTTATTCGGTAATATCTATTCTGTCAAATCGTCAAATCTGTCAAATATTTTCGTATAAAGAAAAAAAATAGAACGAAAACTTTGTCCACGAACGGATAAATTTTAAAAGTTCTTATATCCATCAGTCTCTTTGAGAATATTTTCAAAAAAATCGATCGGGGCGTGTTTTGAGATAAAAAACATTTTGTACTTTAAATTAAAAATTAACAGTAAAAAACATTTTGATTAAAATCATATTTTTTCCTTGAAAGAGCATTCAGAAACACAAATTTTGAAAAAAAAGAACGATCCAATTGGTGCATTTTTCACAAAGTTATAAGCATTTGAAAAAAAAGAACCCAAATTTTAAGAATATTCAGATTTCCAAAACGGACCGTGAAAAAAATCTGAAAAAATTCATGAACGCGCTTTTCATCGACCTTAAAAACATAAAAAATGTTGAAAAAAATCGAAGAGGTGAGGTATAAAAGTGTCCGATTTGGCATGGAATGCTTCATATACAGGGTGAGTCAGAATTCGAGGGAAAAAAATTGAGGGGTGGTAGAGCACATGAATACAAGCACTTTTTGTTAAATAATATATGGGTCGCAAATCAACGGATAAAAAGTTACAAGGCATTTTTGCACCGTCACATTTAACGCGCTGCGTCGTCGAGGCCTGACCTGGTGGCGAACGTGTTAAAGAATTATTACAAGAATGAGAACAGATATTTCACAAAACACTTTAATAACACTAATATTATTGATTTATGAGCGGCGCGCGTAGCTGACGGTTGTTTCCTCATAAATTCGCGTAGCAGTCAGCGCGTTAAATGTGACGGTGCAAAAATGCCTTGTAACTTTTTATCCGTTGAGTTCCCTCGAATTCTGACTCACCCTGTATAGATAAGGATAATCATTAAGTATGACAGAAAACGCAGATCTATACAGGGGGAGTCAGAATTCGAGGAAGAAATTTAAGGGGTGGTAGAACACATAAATACAAGCAATTTTTGTCAAACAATGTATGTGCGCAACGCAAGGGGTGAAAAGTTACAGGGTAGTTTTCCACCGTCACATTTATCGCGCTGACTGCCACACGCGTCGGCTATGCCTGACCTGGCGGTAAACTTGAAATTCAAGAAGAATCATTACAAGAATGAGAGAGGATGTTTCAGAAAACACTTTATCAACAGGAATGTTATTGATTTACATCCTCGAAAAAAAAGTTAAAGGGTAGCACGCTAACTGCCAGGCGAATTTATGAGGAAATATTCGTCAGCCACGCGCGCTGCTCAGAATTGCGCTGGTTTTGTGGGATAGCAATGCCAAGCGTACTTCTAATTGTAAGATTAAAACTTACTCAATGCAGATGTGTAAATATCTTAGAACCATTGCGTCTTATCCTAGCAGAATATTATTACATTTAGGATGAAATATTAATGGGCATTCATTCAAGACGATAAGCACCAATCCTGTTTTGTCTTGATTATCGTTTGGCCCGCTAGATAATACATTACTGACATGGGCCAAATCAGTAACATCGGATTATACAAAAGATAGATGGTCTAAACAATCGGTCCTCGCACTCAACGGCATTTCTACCGTGGATTGCCGAGTGGATGGCTAGTTTTTCGATCATCGAAATGGCAGATATGCACTTAGTATACGGTGCGGTGGCGGACTTTACCGCGACCGGTATCCGGAGCATATAAATCAATAGCAGTCGTGTTAATAAAACGTTTTGTGAAATATCTCCTCTCATTCTTGTGACAATTCTTTAACACGTTTGCGGCCAGGTCAGGCATCGACAACGCGTGCGTTAGTCAGCGCGTTAGACGTGACGGTGCAAAAATACCCTGTAACTTTTTATCCTTTCAGTTGCTCCCCATATATTATTTGACAAAAAGTGCTTGTATTTATGTGTTCTACCACCCTCTAAATTTTCTCGCTCGAATCCTGCCTCACCCTGTATGTAGATAGAAACTCGAAACGCCGCGACAATCTGTCCCAACTTCTTTGAATTATCCGACAATATAGTTTACTCAGTGGTAGTGTGCCCGTGAGACTTTCGAGTTCGACAAGCGTTTGATGAGTCACATATCGGTGAGGAGCTCGAGCGAGTTAAGTACACCTATCCCCCGATTTACACGGTACTCGATTTACACGATTTCACTTTTACACGGTTTTTAAAATATGAAATTTAAAAAAAAATTACCACACATTTTTAAATTCCGTTCGATTTGTTTACATTGGTAGTAATAATTCTAGGAATTCCATTTATTGCAACCTAAAAAACGATCTGAAATTGCTTCTTATTCATCTAACAACGAAAGTGAATTGCACCAAATACTATCGAGTGATGAAAGTGACATCATAGTAAACAGAAAGAAAAAACGAAGAGTCTATGGAAGTGATAGCATTACATAATGAAATTTTTGGTTCAATTTTTTAATTTATATTTCTTGTTTCTACACGTGAAATGTATTATATACACTATTATTATTTTTTACGTTTTTTACGTTTTGTAAGATGTATTTAGTTTTATTTTACTTTGTAATAAATAACTGAATTATGCACATTTAGTTTATTTTCAATTTACACGGTTTTACGTATAAAAATCATCGATTTCGATTTACACGGTTTTCTCTGGAACCTATCTTCCGTGTAAATCGGGGGATAGTGTATGTTTAGTGAATATCGGTGTGACGAGTCAGAACGACTTTGGTCTGGCCGAAGATGTGCGGCCGTCCGAGAATTAAATAGTTGTATAATTTGAATGCCTTAAGTTTTTGATAAAACTTTACATGCATCTTTATATAACATTTCTTTTTATTTTCTGTGCACATAATACATAGACACTATTTCGCTGAGAAAAACCTCAGTTCTCTTCTGAATTGTTAATAAATGTTTTATTCTGCTTGCAAACTTTTACATGTTTCTTTTGAAGGACAGAAATAACTGAGGCGAGATATGCTGCAACATACAGGTGAAAATGAGATTTTTTAAATTCACTGATCAATCGTACTAATAGTAGATTAGAGACTGCATGTACCACTTCTTCCGCAATAAGAGCCAAATTGACGATAGTGATAGGAAATACAGTGGGTAAAAAAAGTATTCGTACACCCAGTTTTTCGGCAATAATCTTCTTGAAAAAAATGATATATTGACAAAACCTACTTTCACAAATAGTCTGCTATCTAAAGATATAATGTAGCTGGTAACAACATTTTATAAGTCACAAGGCAAAAGTTACAGAGAAGACATGAGAATTTCAAAGTTAAAAAAGTATTCGTACACGTATCCCTACTGCGAAATTCTTTGAAAAATGAAGGAGTATCATTGTGAAACCGAGCGAACATAAACAACTACTTGTTTACATAACGATATGAGTCCTTTTCTCATACCAGTTGGTCTTTGAACCTCATTTAAAGGGTCTGGCCACCATGTAATTTTTTTTTTATTGTGTTATAATAATCTTTGAAATGTTACGCATCATTTAATCCATAGTTGGTACTGAAAATCGTAAAATTGCTAAAGTTACAGGTATTTCTCGGTAGGAAGGTCGAGCCGCTGCGAGCGGTCGACCGCGCGGCTTGATCAATGTATGCAACTCGCACGGTTCAGCACGTACCGCTGTCCTATTGTGTCGTTTGTATGGGTTAGTAGAATTGTTTACTCGAATTCATACAAAGAAAAAGTGATGAAAAAAGAATGCATAGGTCATGTGCAGAAGAGGATGGGCACACGACTTCGTAAAATCAAAAAAGAAAAGAAAGGTCTTGCTGGCAAAGGAAAGCTAACCGATAAACTAATTAACGAGCTAACAGTATATTACGGTCTCGCTATTCGAAGGTTCTCGAACTCCAAAGACGAAATGAAGAAAGCTATTTGGACAACATTCAAGCACAAGAGCTCGACCGACGAAATCCCGCAGCATGAAAATTGTCCTCCGGGAGAAGACTCGTGGTGCTCTTGGCAAATATCAAAAGCGATTGGCACTTTGGATGAATATCTACACAAGAATCCTCTGCCTCAAATTGTTCAAGATGCCATTCGACCTGTTTATGAGGACCTCACTTCAGATGAATTGTTAGAACGGTGCGAAGGAGGCTTCATGCAAAACGCCAACGAAAGCGTCAACTCCGTCATCTGGTCAATGGCTCCAAAAACGAGTTCCAGCGGTGCGAAAACCGTCGAAATTGCCAGTTACATTGCTATCAGCACTTTCAACGATGGGTACAACAGTATTTTTCTGATGATGAAGCTCATGGATCTAAGCATCGGAGATCGCTGCTTCGATTTCTGTAGGGCAGTCGACGAGGAGCGTTGCGCTACAGCAAATGTCCGAGCACAAAAAAGCACGCCAAGCACGTAGATCTTCTCAAAAAGAGGCCCAGGATGCTCAAACAGCTGCCGAAGAGGACATGTATGGACCAGGAATCGCTGATTGAAGGTAAGACTCACAAAAACCGCACCGTCAGCCGAATAACCGCACGTTTACTTTCTTTTGCGATTATCTCGGAACTATATTTTTCGAAACGGTAGCGCGTAAATCTCGTAAACTATCGGTCCCATTGCTGTGAATTTTGAACATAGTACTTTTAGATACATTATCTAAAGCGTAACGTGGGATTTTTGCGATTAGTTGATTAGTTTTTTTTTAATGACGTTTTTTCTCGTGAAATTTCGGTGAAAATCGTGAAAAAAAATTCTTCGGCTCACCATAATTTCCCTGTGTAAAAAAAAATTTACCCACGTTACGCTCTTGCAATACGATCCAGGAATAACCTAATTTTTTTTTTTTTTCAGATGCAAAATGAAGCAGGTAGTGGCGGTACCGCCCACGTGCGTTTCGTGCCGAGGGCCTTCACCAAAATGAACGAAACGCCGGTGTTTTTTATTTTTTTATCACAAAATTTTTTTCACTTGTTCACTAAACCGTTTTCTAGTATGTGACAAAAAATAAAAATATTTTGTGCTATATTTTCGCGTTTATGAAATTTTTAAGAATCGTACTCATCTGACGAGCGCACATGGTGGCCAGACCCCTTAAAGAGCAAAACAATGAAGAAAAGTGAGATATCCGTATCCGTGCGCGATCGCGTTTTTTTTTTTTTTTTTTTTTTTTTTTTTTGAAAGCTTTACGTCGCATCGACTACTGGGTCCCTCACATAACGATGCTGAGTTAATCCTTATCTGGATCCCCTCACACCAAGGAATCTTAGGCAACGAAAAAGCTGATACCGCAGCGAAAGAAGCCACAACCCTACAACAATCTGAACCTCCAACACCTATCCCACATCTAGATTACATCAACCAAGCAAAAATTAACGTCAAAGAAGAATAGAACAGAACCTGGACCACAACAAGAAAATCTAAAATCCGCAGCATTGCACAAAACTTCTACCAAGTTATCCCCTATAAAAACTTAAGCAGGAAGGAAAGGATAATCTTGTCCCGGCTGAGAACTGGACACTCAAAGGCAACCCACGAACACCTATTCAAAAAAACGGAACCTCCACTGTGCAACCTTTGCCAAATTCACACGCTAACTACCGATCACATTCTATACGAATGTAGGAACCTTAGTAACCAGAGACAGAAATACGAACTAAACTCAAACAAAACTCTAATCAACCAAGATCACCTAAGGAATATACTAAACTTCCTCAAGGAAGCAAAAATATACCATCTACTGTAATCCAGTCCCACCGTCGCTCATGACCCTGCAGTCGATGCGACGTAAAACCTAAAAGAAGAAGAAGAAGAAGACTACTGGGTCCCGCGTTATTTTTCTTTGAGAACGTGGCGACAGTTTTCGGAAAATTGGGAAAACGTTAAGTTTACCTTTTACAACAGTACAATACATTGTCAAAAAATATGAAAGGACGAAAATTACGGAAAATCAGCCACGATCGGGTCGCCCAAAGGCATTATCAATTAGAGAACGTCGCATCGTCGTGAAAGAAGCGATTAAAAATCCATTTGTAATTGCTCGTACACTGTCGAACGACATTGAGACAACATCGGAAAAGATTGTATGTACGCAAACTGTGCGAAATATATTGCATTCAGCCGGTATATACGGTAGAAGTGCCAGGAAGAAACCATTCATTAGCGACACAAATAGGGAGAAGCGGCTCGGATTTGCCGAAACTTACCTACATAAATAAGCCAATCGAATTTTGGAAACAGGTAATTTTCTCCGACAAAAGTAAATTTAATATAATGAAGTCGGATGGAAAGAAATTTGTTTGGAGAAAACCAAATACCGAATTGGAAAGTAAAAACCTTCGAGCAACTCTCAAGCACGGTGACGGTAACGTGATGGTATGGGGCTTCATGGCGTACACCGGTGTCGGAAATCTCGCATTTATTAATGACACCATGACTGCACTAAGCTATATCGAGGTGTTGCGCCATAATTTCCCGCAAAGTGCAGCCAAGTTAGGACTGTATGACGCCTACCATTCCCAACAGGATAATGATCCTAAGCACAAGGCTTTAAAAACTAGAGAATGGTTGCTATATAATGTCCTGAAGCAACTAATAACACCACCACAGTCTCCGGATATTAATCCAACAGAAAATCTATGGCATGTATTAGGTATAAAATAGAGGAAAAAAATAATATCAAATAGAAATGAATTGGAACGAGTCCTTCGCGAAGAAGGGGAAAACTTATCATCAGATTTGACAAAAAAACTAATCGAATCTATGCCAAGAAGGCTACAAGCCATTATTGATGCAAAGGGGATGCATACAAAATATTAATGTAAGTAAAACTTAAACAAATTATGGGTTTTCTAGTATAATTACAAGTGTACGAATACTTTTTTGACTTTGAAATTCTCATATTTCTTGTATAATTTTTGTGTTATACATTAAAAAATGTTGTTACTATTCAGATTACATGTGTAGATAGTAGACTATTTATGAAAGTCGGTTTCGTCAAGATATCATTGTTGTCAAGAAAGTTATTGCCAAAAAACTAGGTGTACGAATACTTTTTTTACCCACTGTATATGATTTGTCAGGATGGACAGAAAACTAATAATGCTTTGAAAAAGTAGTGCATTTATTATTCCACAGCTTAGCCCTTAGCAACTTTAAACCTTTTTTGGTCAGTCCATCTTTCTGCAACAAAGCGCTGCATAAAAGATACGTAAAATGTTTAATACTGATTTTTTGCTCCTATCTTTATTTGCAGAGTACATTAATATTACCCGACAGAAGACTCTCAGAAAATTATGCATGTTAACGCATTTCTCCAATGTCACATCAACAAAGAACATATAGCATATTGCATTCTCGCTCTACAATCTCACCTAGTATCACTACCAATGTAACAGTTATGGAGCTCACAATCAGTGACAGAGTATAACATAAGTTCGCTTGAAATGTTATAATCCAGCCTCGTACCTTTGCGTTTCTGGTGGGCAGTTTGGCTTTTCTAGAATTAGAGTGGGAATGGTGGATCGCGAACTTGGACGAAGATCGCAGTTCCGTCGCCTGCTTTGATAATTGTATATTAGGAGTGCAAACGTCGGATCTGGACGCAGCTCGTCGACCACGTCGGCTGCTTTGGTTGGTCTGGGGGGAAAGGTAGGTATTGGACTTGTACGATTCCCGTCGGCTGCTTCTATAATATCTACCCGTATTGAGAGGATAAACGCTAGATCCGAAAATGGTTTGTCGTCCAGGTCGACAGCTTAGGTTTGTTGGAGTAGGGCAATAGACTTTGAACTTGGGTGAGGCTCGTCAACCTTAGCGGCTATCTTGGCATATTACAAGGAAACGGGTAGATATCGGACTTTGACGACGCTCGACAACTTCGTCGGCTACTTTGAACTAGTGTTAGGAAATTCTTGTGTATTCATATCTTGCGATACGTTTCAAGCGACTGGAACTTATCTATTAGATTGTATTCACAATTGAAATGTGCAATGGTGTGAAAGTTGAAATTGGGTAATTATTTGCAAAAATGTATTACGTGGAAATGTATTTCCATTATGTGGAAATGTACATGCAAGCGCGGAAATATGTGGACTATGAGAGAAAGAATCGTAATATACATCTGGGATTTGTTAACGCCAGTGTTCTTGGTTTTGTCACACTTGTGAGATGTGGGGCGGGAGGGAACACCGGCGAAACTAGTTCTATAGAGGTGTTGTTTGGAATATTGAAAATTTATACTTGACAGCACAAAAGCGTAACCTGTACTATTTCCGCACTTGCCCTCTTCGTAATATGATACTGAAACTTCTTTATATCGTGGTAAGCAAAGCGGTAGAGCGTGCTAGTATAAATGTAAAAATGTAGCGGTTTGGTGGAGTTGTTTTTAACACGTTCGTCGCCACGTCACCCGTACTTGGGTGACGGCCCCTGTGGCTATGTTTTCCGGATGACACTCTCCTTCGTTCAATTGAAACAGGATTTTGTAGGTAGTTTACAAGAATTTCATTTGTCATCCGGGAAACATAGCCATAGGAGCTACATCCAACTACGACTTTTGGGCGTTCAACGTGTTAAGGCCCTCTTGTCCGCTTATATCGATACGTAAAATCTCTCTCAAATTCCAAGAAGGGCCTGTGGTGTTTTTTACGTAATATAGGGTATCCCAAAATTAACCAAAGATTTGAATTTGCCGCCACTTTTACAGTAAATTGTTGGCAACCCTGAAACAAGAACAATTTGACAACGAAGAGTTTAGGGTTAGTAAAAATGGAGCGTTATAACGGGTGTCCCGAAATTAATGCAAGGTTTGAATGAAATAGAAAACATAGTTTTTGTCTTTAGATTGTTATTTTTTCATTGAATCATAAAGTGCACAGGATAGGGTTATTTATGAAATACCACACCGAGCAAATGGCCTCCACGGCTTTGCTGGCACATACGCACTCTTTTGTCGAATTTGTCATGACCATTCTGCATAATTGTGACTGAATTTCGTTCATGCAGCGTTTAATTTCCTCTTGCAATGCACCGGTGGTTGTGGGCTTGTTGACATAGACCTTTGACTTCGAATGACCCCATAAGAAGAGATCTAATGGTGTTAAATCACACGATCTAGGAGACCAAATCTGATCACCAAAACAAGAGAGTACACAACCAGGAAATGTCTCATGCAGCAATTGAATTGTTTCACTGGTTGTATGGCATATGGCACCGTCTTGTTGAAACCACACATTGGCCATATTGATACCATCCAAATTCGGGAGAAAGAACTGTGTTATCATGTCGCGATATCGGGCACCAGTAACAGTTAGTGCTTGACCAGCCTCATTTTCAAAAAAGCATGATCCAATAATGTCTCCAGCCCAAAATCCGCTAAACTTTCATTATTTTTTAAGTATTGTTCAATAATGAATAGACGTTGTTGTGTCGTATAACGCTCCATTTTTACTAGCCCTAAACTCTCAGCTGTCAAATTGTTCTTGTTTCAGCGTTGCCAACAATTTACAGCAAAAATGGCGGCAAATTCAAATCTTTCGTTAATTTTGGGACACCCTATATAACAATTAAGCGGATTGAGATGTATGTAACATTGGAAGAAAAACAAATCAATGGCGTTGCAGCATATATACAGCGTGTAAGATACCCTTATCCATTTTGATAACAATTGCAGAAATACAGGTCTGTATCGAATGGGAAACAAAACTCGAATACATGTGATATACTAACGCTGTTGTAAATATCGACTACGGTCAAGAATCGAACACCCTATATCGACTTTACCGGATAATGAACTGTCCCAAGTGTCTAATGTTGCCCCAATGTGTTCATTCAGTATCGATGATGTTTATTTAATCTGTGCGTTATACGTATGTCTATACGACATTTCGCAGACGTAACAAAATGATAATAGCACCACTATTTTTTGACTCACATCTTATTATATATGTATATTATACAAAGATATTATAGAAAGACAAAAATATATATATTATACAAAAAAAAATATTATTCATTACACAAAGATGTGTACACTCATGCTGGAAGAAATGTTTGTGCGTAAAGTAAATAATATAGAGCCCAGATCGAGCAAACAGAGCGCATTGGATCCCTACTGAACAATGAGATAAGAGATGTTTTGAATGAAATTGTTCATCAAACCCGTCACGATTTGATAACACATTTTGGCGATCATAACTCATGATATTGTCAACGAAGAACTGTATGGAATCCTACAATTAGTCTTAACACTTCAAGTTGTTGCGTCGCATGTCCAGCCCTTTCCGACATATATAATATACACAATGAAGAAGTGACGGGAGGATTTGCGTTATGTAGGATTTTCATTCTAGGTTGTGCAAGAAGGAAAACTGTAAAGGGCGTAGCAGGTTAAGACCGTGAAAATATTAGGAATTACTCTGGAGAATATTCATTGTCGTTGCCAACGCAAAAATTTCTTGCATGCTTTTGACCGCTTGCCCTCGTTGCTATTACAATTACATTTAAAATATATTCGAGGAATATGAAACTACACCCGCCGTATACGCGTTTACCGTTTGAAGCGTTATACTGAACAGATCCGTTCTCGCTGCTTCATTTCGTAGCATGCAAAAATCTTTCACATTGTTTATGTGTCACTTATGCCATATCGCTTTGGAACAATTGACCAACGCTGGCGGTATCGACCTCAGTAGCATCGGTCCTGTAAGAATGTGTGTGTGTCTGCTGCCGAAACAATGTGATGCCGTGATACAGTGCTCGTCCTGGGAGGGTTAATGCTGGAATGCGTTTGTCTCAAATGATATAATACTTCGCCCCACTGCTTGCACAACTTAAAACATGTATTTTCATTTTAATGTTGAGAGTTCAATGCATAATTAATATTTCAAATATTTATTAAAACGCAAAACCAGATGGAAAGCATATTACATTATAAATGTGCCACATTGCAGGCTAAACAAACTAACGTTCCACCAATAATGAAAACGTGTACTCGGAAAAATTTTCGGTAACCAATTTATTCTTACAGCGATATGTTTTTATCGAGACCATCGGTGCACGTTGCAAGCAAAATAATTTTTTTATGGCGTAATGTACTGGAACTAAAGTATGGCATACATACATATGGTTGGAAAATATCGGCCATAACGTTTTCTTACATTTACGTACGTTGCCGAGTGTTTGAAGAAAAGTACGGGGGGGGGGGGAGTGTAAGAATGGTAGACAGACGAGTCAACGCGCGAGGTGCGAAAATGGGATTCGTTCGCAGCAGAGCTCGCATTATCCAATCTAGACACCGTACGGGCGCATCAGTCTACGAGAGTTCGAAGTTTCAGAGCAGAAAATAGTTTCTCAATTTTCTTTGGCCGTCCGCTGTACTGAAGAAGTGCCAGTTTTCACGTCAGTCCATTGTCGCACAATACACTTGGAAACCCACAACTCCCGATCTCGCCATTCCATTTCCCTCGATTTCCAGCGGCATTCTTTCCTCATGCCGCTCCACTTGCGTTCTCTACTCTAACGTTACCGTCCCCTTTCTTTCCTTAGTCCCGATTTTCTGCTTCCTTCAGACTCTGCCACCCACGCTCTCGCGTTCTTTCATTCGATCTACGCACTGATACGAGTAAAGCAAGCTGATACATTCCGATTAGGATCCATTTCCGCCCGCCGATACCCAGCACGAAGGAAACACGATCGCTTTTTTCAAGCTGATGAAAAAAACTTGTCATCGAACAATACCCCTTTCCACTTCGATGATCGCACCTGTCGGCCTTTTATTTGTCCCCTTTTACTATCGGTCTACGCTCCCTTCCATTTTCACGGACTTGACTGTTCAACTCCTTTGCGAAATAATTTTAACTTTAAAGTGAGAACAATAATAGACATCTTGTCCACAGTCAAAGGAAATAAAATATGGTACTTCCATGTAACATCGATACCCGACGCAAAAGTAGCTATTAATTGTCCAATTTGAATAAATATAAACATGAAAATAGCTAGAATTGGAATGGTTATTAGGTGAGATTGGTCGCCTTTATTGGTTGTTTTTGGTCGCAGTTACGTTCCAATCAGGTCTACTAACATCTCATACTCAAAGATTTTTTGAATTCCTCATTTAGCGCTTCATCAGTATTTGTGACTCAAAGAATATCTTGAATAGTGCGTGTTTTAGGGTTTGATAACCTGCTCCCAGGAAGGACCAATCTCACTCCTACTGTAAATTGTTCTAGTAAGTTTGTATCTTGTAACGTCCGCATATATCTCTATATGATTACGATACTCAGAACGTCTCTGTTTTGGGACTCACTCGACACACGGCTCCAGTCGCGTCGCGCCAAACCTAAACAAAAGCAGGACGACGTATGCCTCTCCTCTCAAACCTATTGACCAATCCCAGACCACAGAGAAGCGATAAGTCGAAATATAAATGGCTTGACATTTTTCGAAAGGTTCTTCTCGCAGCAGTTCTCGTTCTAGAGCAGTGTTTCTGGAGGTTACTCTGCCGCCACTCTGTCCAAACAACTGTCGAACGTCTCATTAAAACCATACGCACTGAATATCCATCTAAATCAATACATCTTGCTCAACCTCACGAAAAATCGATTTCCCTTTTCCAAACCCTACACAAATTATACCACAATAGAAGCTAACCCTTCTGGCGGCGGCGTAGAATCCGCTCCATCAGAAGGCTCGCGCAGTTAGAGATATCCTGATCAACTGGCGGCGGCGTGAAATTCGCTTCATCAGTTGAATGGGCAAGACCAGTACCCGTTCGGGGAAACACAAATTAATAAAACCTTCGTCGGGTGTGCGAGGGAAAGGAGATGAAAAGAGGTGGGAAGAACAAGGGAGGGCGAAAGTGAGAGGTGAAGTAGAGGATAAGGAGAGGGTGCTGTGGAAGCGTGGGCGGAACAGGAGAGGAGCAGATGAAGAGGTAGGAGGAGTGAGAAGCGAGCAGAAGAAAGTGAGGTTAGGAGGAAGCGTGGAGTTGAGCAAGAGAGGGAACGGAGGAAGCGACACCTGGAGGGAAAATAAAAGAGCAGAGAAAAAGTCGGTAAAGAAGAGAGAAGAAGGCACGTTAAGGCAGAGAGACTGAGGGAGATGGGGAGAACAAAAAAGGGATGGGAGGAAAAAGTGGAGGAGATATGTAGAAGGTGGGAAGAGGAAGGAGGGAAGTGTGGGAGAGGACGGGAGGCTGAAACAGGGAAAACAGAGAAATCAGAGAAGTCTCAAAGGGTGGACGAGGGAGAGAGAGGAAGAGAGGGACTGGAGAAGGAAAAGGAAGCAGAAGAGGATGAGGAGATGAGGGAAAAGTATGGAGAAATGGCAGAGATGGTGATGAGGTTTGTCCGGAAGAGGATGGACAGAGTGATGGATGGGGAGATGGAGTGGATGGGGAACAGGGTTGATGAGAGACTGAGGAAGTTTAGGAAGGGGATAGTGAAGGAGGTAGAAAGAATGGAGAGGGAGGTCAAGGAGATGAGAGAAGAACTGGAGAGAGAGAGGAACGAGAGAGAGAGGATGGAGGAGAGGTTAAGGAGAATTGAAGGGAGAGCGAGGAAGCCGGAGACAGAGGAGAAGAAGGGAGAAGGGAGGTTGGAGGACAGGACAGAGCGAGGCGAAGAAGGAAAAAGGAAGCTGGAGACAGAGAAGAGGAAAGGAGAAGGGAGGATGGAGGAGAGGAAAGAGCGAGGTGAAGGAAGAAAAGGGAAGATGGAGACAGAGGAGAAGAAAGGAGAAGGGAGGATGCAAGAGAGGATGGAGCGAGGAGAAGAAAGAAAAGGGAAGCTGGAGACAGAGGGGAAGAAAGGAGAAGGGAGGATGGAGGAGAGTATAGAGCGAGGTGAAGAAAGAAAAGGGAAGCTGGAGAAAGGGGAGAAGAATGGAGAGAGGAGGGTGGAAGAAGAGATGACTGAGCGGTTGAGGAGGATAGAAGTCTGGAAGGAGCAGAAGGAAAGAGAGGGAAGAAGGAGGAATATGATTGTGAAGGGGGTGAGGAGAGGAGCGGAGAGGAGAAAGGAGGAGATACGGGAGTTAATGGGAGAATTGGGGGTGGAAGAGGAGGTGGAAGAAATCAGGGAACTGGGAAGGAGAGGAAGGGAAGGGGGAGATGAAAGGGGAATGGTGGTAGTTAGGATGAAAAGTGTGGAAGGAAAGGAAGAAGTGATGTCGAAGAGGTGGAAAGTGAGGGGAAAGGGGGTAAGGATAGAGGAAGATCGCACATGGGAACAAAGGAGGATGAGGTGGAGGGTAAAGGAGAAGGCGTGGGAGGAAAGGAGAAAGGGGAAGAGAGTGTGGATGGGAGAGGGGAGGATCAGGATAGAGGGGACATGGTGGCGATGGGAGGAGGAGAGGAGGGAGTGGCGGGAAGAGGAAAGAAGTGACTGAAAGGTGGAAGGGAGGCGGAGGTCTGAGGAGAGAGGAAAGACTGTGGGGTTGATGGGCGTACAGGGATGACGTGGGAGGGGATTAGGTTATAATGATACGATAAGATAATTGTAAGAGGTTGTGTATAGTGAAAAAGGCTGGAAACCCGTAAGGGAACCAGAGAATAAAGCATAAAACCTTCGTCGCGGAATTTGAACAGTCGCTCAAAAGATTTGCTAGGGACATAGATTGCGATAAAGTATTAGGTATTAGGTGTTCACCTCCCATTCCAACCGACCTTATACCCCCAAAAACAGAACCTCTGGCGATCCAGGAGCCCTACGTTCTTTCTTCTTTTACCTCTCTCCCAAAGTAACGAACTGCAACGCGCAATTCACAGGGGCGTGTCGCGTAGGCACAAGACCCCAAAAACGCGCTTTCGTCCTTTATCGACGCTAAGACGTCACAATCTAACCGATTACGTTACGTGAAAATTTCATATGACAAATATCGATTACTTATTACAATTAATAATTAGAGCTATTGAGATACAGCAGCTTACAAACAAAATATGAAAACTTTTTAATATAATATTATATTAGCGACGTACTTGTACAACGTGTTATGTATACTTAGAGGCGTATTTCACAGTATGCAGGGGGTTAAAAGAACCATTCAATATCTTAACAGTTCAAAAAACACACTATACTGTCAATGAGAAACAAGTCTTATTGTTAGTAAATGTATCTCTGGGTGCAACTATCATGATTGACTTTCCACCGGTTTTCCAATTTATGCAAAGTGATTTAAATGTTTTCCTTCTAATTCCATGTCGATTTTGTATCTTCTGCCTATAGAGTTGCGAACTTTGTTAAAGATCACTTATCGCGTGCGGATAATTCGATGTATTGGGTTGGCAACTAAGTGATTGCGGATTTTGTCGATAGATGGTCTTTACACTTCTTTGGGTTCGTTAACGTGTTCAAAGCTGTTGTTTATTTATATATTTTATTCCAGTGGCCTTTTATTACACATATATCTTATACAAATAACTTAGCGTGTCCGCGAATAGTGATGGATACTGCGCGACTGTGCTTTCTGCTCGTGCGACGAGACGCTCTGGACACTCAATTGTTTTAAAATAAACGACGCACCAAAAGACAGTAGAGCATGCTGACGCGCGCAATACGACAGTGCTCTATCGTTGTACTCTAACAAAAGCACCTAATCTATATTTTTGTTTCTTGTTGTTTGGACTTCTACCTTTAATTTAGTTCAAAAATTATATTGATTGGTTGTTTAGTTTTGTTTTTATCGCAATTAAAAAATGGAAGACAACACGTGCATTTCAGACATATTATTAATATTACTTCCGAAATGGCAAGAACGCATCGCAGGCGCAATAGAAGTTATGTGCCGTATATGGGAATGAAGTATTGAAAGAAAGGCAGTATCAAAATTGGTTTGCTAGTTTTCGTCCAGTTGAACTCGATGAGACCCATATGAAGGCCATTGTCGATTTAGATCGTCATAGCACAACATGTGACATTGCAGAGAAGCTGAATGTACAGCATACATGCATTGAAAAAAAATAAAAATGTTGGGTCTTCCTTTTTATTTAAAAACCGCAATCACTTAGTTGCCAACCCAATAGAAGCATTGCGGATTCGATTTCTTAATTCCAACTAATTTATCAGCGGAAAATACACTTTGCTCTGAGAAAGAATACAACGCATGAATAACTAAATACATCTATCCCCCGATTTACACGGTACTCGATTTACACGATTTCACTTTTACACGGTTTTTAAAATACCAAATACGTACCAAAAAAATTGGATTAGGGCGAAAATTGAGTAATCATTTTGTACAAAATGACCCAAATGTTGAACGAGACCTCCTATTTCAGCGAAATATTAATAAATGCTTAACTCAATATGAGGAGGTCTATCAGGATTTGACCAAAAATCAAACACAATTGTTAATTACGGATTTCATTACCAAGGTTCAGCGATCTAAAATTGCTTCTTATTCATCTAACAACGAAAGTGAATTGCACCAAATACTATCGAGTAATGAAAGTGACATCATAGTAAACAGAAAGAAAAAACGAAGAGTCTATGGAAGTGATAGCAGTACATAATGAAATTTTTGGTTCAATTTTTTAATTTATATTTCTTGTTTCTACACGTGAAAGGTATTATATACACTATTATTATTTTTATGTTTTTTAAGGTGTATTTAGTTTTATTTTACTTTGAAATAAATAACTGAGTTATGCACATTTAGTTTATTTTCGATTTACACGGTTTTACGTATAAAAATCATCGATTTCGATTTACACGGTTTTCTCTGGAACCTATCTTCCGTGTAAATCGGGGGATAGGTGTACTACGTCTGTGCTTGCAAGGCTGTGAACAATACTCTACGTTTTCCGACTGAACTTACTGAGTCCACATACTTTCCTCGCTCAAAGCATACTGTCCCCAAATCTTTGTCCGTTCGCGTAACCTCGGTACCGCGATAAGACCCATACACTGGGCCAGGCTGTCCCTTAGACCATTACGCATCCGTTTTGTACCTGCTCCTATCCTTACTTTATGCACAAAGTATGTTGCAGTTCCATCACACATGTACCATATTGATAATCTATCTGTCAAAGCCATACTGTCTATGTACATTTTTAATCTTCTTTTTTTAATACTCCATTTATGAGTCATCAGTAAGGCAAAGGCACCAGTAGTTGACCATGTGCCAGTCGTTGACCACTTTACAGTAAAACGTGAAAAATAAGCTTTTTTAAAGCAATAATGTTTCGCATGAAGTATGGCTGCTTTACTAAATCCTTTGTTGACGCAATGCTAGTATACATTTCCTTGAATACGATTGTTTATCATAACTACGGACGATTAATACCATTAATGTCAGTCGGGTTTCTCCGTATCGCGGTTTTCTTGACGTTACCGCTAAGAGACTGCGCGCAGTTGACGGTTAATAACTTTCCAGTTTATTACTTTATCTGCCTGAAACTTACACCATTTTAATCAGCATTAAATTTTCTATTTACTGTATACATTTTTTTTCTCATACCAACATCAAAAATCAAATTGACCATAGGGTCAACTACTGGATCTGTTCATTCTGGTCATTTCTAGTAGTTGACCGGCATGTTTATGTTAAAAATAAACAATGAAAACAACGATTTTCATTAAAATCATATTTTTTTCTTGAAAGAGCATTCAAAAACAGATATTTTGAAAAAAAGAACGATCCAATTGGCGCATTTTTTGCAAAGCTATGAGCATTTCTAACAAAAAGAGCCCAAATTTTAGGAAAATTCATTTTTCGCAACGGATGGTAAAAAAAATCTGAAACATTCATGAAGACGTTTTTTATCCATCTTGAAAACATAAAAAATTTTGAAAAAAACGAAATTGTGAGGTACAAAAGTGTCCGATTTGGCATTGAACATCTCTTATATTATTTTACGTGTAATTTATGATTGTTTTATGATTGATTGTTTGATGTATTTTGTTATGTAGGATTGTTAAATAAACGATAGTAAAATAATTGCCAACTTTATTGTCTTTAATCTGCTTTTAGTAAGATGGTCAACTACTGACTCGTCAGACGGTCAACTACTGATTCTTTTACTCTCAAAGGGGGGTCAACTACTGAAACAGTAACAGAGTTTATTAAAACTGTTTTAAAAACTATACAACATAAATTTCCGACAAAAATAAGTTTCTTAACATGATTTAGAAGGTCTGGCCTGTATATTGAAGCATCGAAGCCAGACATTTAATATCAGTTCGAGTAGTTATTGCTGTTTAGATGAAAAATTTCTCTTAAGTGGTCAACTACTGGTGCCTTTACCTTACTTATTTACGCGTGAAATCATACGTTTGCGCAAAGGAATTAAGCGAAACGGCTATCAAAACTTGTACACTCCATTAAATCTATGACAGTTACGTAGTAGGAAATTCATGTGTTAATTTACTAAAACAATGTGTCGATATGACGGGCACGCAGATTGCAGGAATGGGCGGAATTAGTTTGCTGGCGAAATCAAACATTTCAAAATTTCCGTATGTTGAAACTTTGGGACGTTTAGCAAACATTTAATCATTCTACCTTTGAGCAATGAAGTACATATATATTATATTTTACGATCAGCATCGTGTAAGGAATACCAGCAATATTGAGTGGTGGTACAGCTATTCTGATACAAGCAACACGATAATATAGAGGGTACAGAAATTAGTTACCCACTTTCACAGACACACTTAACCGCTGCATATGTCTACTGCGTTGTTTTCGGGCGGATACGGAATAGACTGAAAAATAATTAAGCTCAGATTTAACTGGCATCTCCTGGTCCGTACAATTCAGATTGTCAGCGAGCGAATGCCGTTGACGTTAAAGGCATCTATCATCAGGAGCGTCAAGGAGCATATCTAGAAGCGGTAAGTTTAGCGTCAAAGCTACGGATGAAAAACAAATACGAACGGTCCGCATCCGACAAGTCTCCAGGAGAATGCAGGTGTGGAAGAGCTTGCGCATCTATAAATTCAACCAATACCGACATCACACCCACTTTCAATCCGTGCCACCTTTTATGCGAATTCACATTCCGTCATCAATCAATATCCGTAACTCAAGGGCAACGCGTGTAATTCTCCGCTTACGCACTGATAATTGCTTCGGCCGTTTCTGGAAATATTTCGGCTTACAATCAGCTTGACAGTAGGGCCGAAACATACCGATCCTGGCACGAGCCTCAGTTGGCACGTCGACGTAATCATAGAGCTGGGTTACCGTGCGTGAAGGCAGATCTTGGCAGGACGCGTGCATTTGTTTCACGCATGTCAGTGCACGTATGTACATGTGCCTGGCCAGTCACATGCTGCGCATTGGCCTACGATTTTCTATTGTGTCCCTCAGGAAAAGGCGGGGCGCGATACGTCGGCGAGGAGGGGAATAAGTGTAAATAGAGCAGCAGTGTGATTCTCTTCGGCATAAAGTCAATAGGAAATTCCGAGATGACAGACTGCGCAGAAGTTGTTTTTTAATAAGAACACGTTCCATTTTATCATAGTAGGGTAGCTCCTAAAAAGATTTGTCGAACCGCCAAAGAAGTCATTCAATTCGTACTATGTCAGACACACTCTATCTTGCGATGACATTAGTTTTCTGTGCTGCGTACATTCGGCAACATCATAATATTCTACATATATCTCCTTCCGGAATAACGCGCCGGATAGTTAAGGAAAACAGGTGTTGCATCTCAAAACTGTACGTCCTCGTTTGACGGGTTAAGAGAGGAAGATAGGAATGAGTACCCGACGTTTTCCAAATCACTGATTTTATCGGTAATATTTACTCGTAACAATTTAGAGATAACTCCGTTTTTCTTTGTAACGTGTTCTTCCAAAATGTGAGTCCGAACAAGTAGCGGCAATCCAGATATATTACGGTACCTGTACAGGTTATGGGAGAAATACACGTATGTATGTATCGACACGGAATCAGAGGAGATGACCGCATTCGTACATTGCTCGCACAACCGCTCACGCCTCAGTTCAACCCCGATCCACAAGATCCGTAGTGGCCGCCCTCCTTCAGACGGAACGATGCTTCCGTACTAGCGCGCTTTTGGCAACCCGAATCTCCCTAGAAATTCGGAGAATTCCCAGGCCAGACACCACTGCCATCCCTGCGCTGCGACTATTTCGGATGTTTGTGGCAGAAGGTTGAAAGAATGCTTGCGTTGAATTTAACCGCGACGTCGCAATCTATAGCCAAAGACAACTCCTCGTCGAACATACGCAATACTACGGACAGGAGCCATGCATTTCACAGGTATGAAAGTCAAATCTTTTTGCATCAGTCTTGTAAATGATCTACTGAAACAGTAGGAAAACTACATTGTCGACACCCATTCACACGTCTTGCAGACGCGGATATCCGATCGATCTGGTAACCGACTCAATTTTAGTCACGCGTTCGTTATTCGCCAACGTCAGTCGTTTAAAATTTATATTAAACTCTGGACGAGGAAGTCGGAAAATTCCTATGACAGAACAATCACTGAAACGAAAGCAGCAAGAATTGAATGTCTGCTTAATTGATAACGCCAGCAACAAACAGGTGAATAAGTTACTACTAAAGAGTAAAGCGACTACTTTGATCGAGAGTCGATCATTATGTTCACAAATTCGCTTGTTTGACTTGGCAGAATCAGCGTTGTGCTTTTTTTGCAATTTCCTGGAAAACCAATTTCCAGTGCTAATTTCGGATGGATTATCCGACATAAACGGGACCGGAAGGTACCCTTACGCATTCGGTATCGTCCTGCGAGCTAGTTTGCCTAATGACGCCTGGCGCGTCTCCAGTCTCCTCGTTTCGTTTCCAGCAATTACTCGGAACCGTATGCGTACCCGTGCTTCAGACGAATATAGCGATCACTTTCATTTGCCCGCGTGTACATTGTCTTTGAATATTATCAACGACCAACCGCCAATAATCGAAACTCGAGGCTTTTTACAAAAGTAGAAGTAGTGTTTCCACATCTATTCCATATTTTCAATTCAAATTTCAATCTATAACGTAAACATTTTTGTCATTTATATTTCACACAAGATTTCAGAATGCTTGGTGCGCGAAATCATGAGAGTATCAAAACATGAACCGACATAACATTTGGCACCATCAAAACAACATGCTGTAAATGTCAGTCGTGAGAAACGCGTGAAGACTCAGTCAACGTGCGCACACAATCGTCTGCTCCTTTTTAATCCTCTCACAGCGACGTTTTACGCTTCGGTGAGTCCCGTGCTCGTTTGAAGTCGACAAAATTGGCTGCGCGTTCCACCTACGGTTGCTCCCACACCTTTTCTCCACCTCCTACTCCTCCTCCTTTTCCACCATTTGCCGCTACGCCCTTGAGTGCGAAGTGCGCAGACTGAATTCTTGCACTTTCGATTCTTCCCTTACCAGCATTCCCCGGCAGTAAATTTCCTTCTTCGTTCGTCGTTCTTTCCTATCCGCAGCCGTCTCGTTTCCCCATTCCACTAGTGCCTATGTAGGTGCCTATGTGCCTGCACACATAACCGCTACCGATGAAGTCTTCGGGAATTACAAACCGTGCGTCCAGGCACTGAATGCCATCTGGGAGACGGACAACGACAATGGAGTGTGAGCGGAATGGGGTGTTGCCCAGACAGAGACTGCTTGCAAGGAAGTGTCGGGCCAGTGTTGGTTTAGGCAGAGGATGTACTGAGTCGAAACAAAGGAAGGACGGATCAGATTTAGGTTCCGTCAGACTCAGCCGTCAGTAGGATAGTCTATGATAACGCACTGCGGTGCAAAGCGTACAAGGCAAACAGTCAAAACCTAAATGTAGCTATCGCGTGAAAAAATATGGTGGCTATCTTTTTATTTCGTTCGAAGGATCATGCACACTACCGCGTGTTTTTATGTACTTTTGACTCTCTTCCATTTACACGTAAGAGTATTAGCTAAGTGGGAGGTTCGCGGATCTAGTTGTAAGGGTAAGGTTCCGTCTTCTGCAAACATGATGAAGCCCAATACTACCATGCTAGCAGGTTTACGTGAAACGGAAATTACGTTCGAACGTAGCCGGAAGCGCGAGCGAAGGGATGCCTTTCCGCGAATTTTGAATAACAAATCGGGTCCGCTTCCTAATTTGCCGAGAAGTCGGGTAGTTACACCGACACAACGACCGGTATAACCATCACTTGGTATTTAACATTTGGGTTAACTACTGTCCGCGGTATGAAATTGTGAAAGAAAAACTTTTGAAAAGAGAGAGAGAGAGAAAATTTGTAGAAAAACTGCGTTGGAACGAGGCGCCAATCGTGCACGTAAGAAGTGTTGGCACGCTCATTGATAAACACGGTCCGCGGTGCATATGCTCGCAACGCGTCGCTGATTGTAACGGTAAATCGCTTCGGTGTATGTAACTAAATCACCATCTTGCAGCGGGATATTTTAAGTGGATCAAGAGGGTTTCGCTTAATGACGTAATACTTCATTTTCGTATTGCAGCGGTTACCACCTGCCGCTCGAACAGACGTCAGCATCGCGCCTGGCACGTCCGGAAGTTTAGATTATAACCGTAACGTGTCACGCTAGCTTTCCTTCGGCTCATCGTCGCTGGAAGGGTGTTCGCGGTTCGTTGTCGCGACTGCGCGATACGTCTCGCGATTACTTCTCACCCTCGTTACGTGCGTTAATACGTGTTAACGCGAATATCATATATAGTCTCGGATACGCGTTCAAACGATGATTACATTTTGCCAGGTTTACGGGCAAATGGATGGGGAGGAATCGATTATACATCTCGCGACAGGGATGGAGCGAGAGGATGCGTCAAATTCGAAAAAGAATTTTGTTCCGTGCTAGAGGCTGAGTCTCTACGTGAGAATGGGATGCAGGGAGAGGGACAGAGATGCGCCCTTTGTTTCGCGAAGCGAGTGTATATTGCATTTCCATCTGGCGGCTCCTGGCAGGCACGGATTTTACGGGCCAACGGGGGTAGCTGCGCTCGTTACAACTTTATGTCGCCAGCATATCGGAAGGGGTGCGTGCAAAGTGCGCACCTCCGGGGCGAATTTATGGGTCGAGAACGAAATTGAAAGGGTGGAGGCGGCAGAGAATTATTAGAATGCGACTCGGCGTGCCGGAGAAGAAGGGAGGAAGCGAGCTATCCGTGTATAGAAGAGGGGAGAAAGGGATGGGAGATGGGGGTAGAGTATGCGACTCTCTTGCGCGTGACAGCCGCCACCACCTAGGACGAACGTGCACCAAGAATTTGTAAATGCCGCTTACAAGTGCGCGACGTCGGAAGGATTCGATCGTTGAAAGCGTTCCAGCTAGAGGCTAGAACGAAGTATGTATGTATGTACCTAACTCCATCTCTGGTAGTATGACATATGAGTGAGCTAGAAGGCGTATATCATCTATACATATACCTCGATCGTATAAGACTCGGCTTCCGCCGTGTATTTCTACATTTGAGAAGTTATACGCCATGTGCGGTTAGGTGTCTCATGAACAATACGCAATTATAATAGGCACGTTACCTTCCGCTAAAATGAACAGCACGAAATTACGATGTTTTCATTGTATCTGTACCATAACACATTTGCGACATAAGCATATTATACATTATGGGTGGATGTAAATTGGAAATGAAAATTGCGACGAACATTTCATTAACGGAGATATGAAATCAATTTAATCGTATCGCTTTATCCGATGCACGAAAAATACTATACCAATTAAGAAAAAAGGATTTTATATAACATGCGCATGTAATTCCCTAATTACATGAAAACATTTCTTGATTTCAGCAACCAATTTACTCAATGTTTACAAACTGAATTAGGGTAGATGTAATATATACCAGCATAAGCAGTTTTTAATTCTCCGTGGCTGAATATAGTTGACCGTTTCTTAATTTAGGTCGACACCTGAGCGATGAAAGCGCTTTTGACGCATAAGTGGCTAATTAGAGAGCGATGGAACAACCGGCACTCTTTTCACAGGAAAGCTCACAAAAGAAAAAGCACTCTCTGCAATTACGAAAGAATATTGTTTAATGTGACTTTGAGTACGTTAATTCAAATTTCCCACGACAATAGTAAAATTCACTCGCGTAATTATAGCTCTCTCGTCTAGCGAGCGGCTTAAGCTTTCCGGTGTCACTGCAAAAGACGAAATATATGTGTTCATTAATTAACGATAAATGAATGAAAAAAAACCCCCCCTTGAAAATTTCAACATTTTTTAACATTAGTTAGAGGTACCTTAGAAAAAAATTTGAACCAAAAATTTAATGGGGGTCAGCGATTTTTAAGATTTCTTAGTTTTCAAAATTCTGCAAATCAGCGATTTTTTCGAAAATTTTTTTCACAATAATTTTTTATTACAGTTCCAAGTATTTCTGTAACTATAATAGTTCTCGAGATATTTAAAAAATAAGATTAAGAAACTGGAAAAATGGCAACATTTTCAAGTTCGCATAACTTCCAAAAAAATTTTTTTAATTTTTTTCCTTTGGCAGGACTTCGTTTTATGGTAATAAAAAAGTTCTGACCAAAATTCATCCAAATCAAAATTGGTCGATTCCAACCACTGGTCGATTTGACATGGAATGACCCATACGATTCTCCTAATACAAGTAATTTAGCACCACGACGTTTCTACACGCAAAGTTTGCCTACTAAACTAACACAGAAAAATATTTATATCTCCAAAATGTCGGACCTTATACTCAGAACGTATCTATGTAGTTATTTTACACTTCATTAATCTCGCATGTCCAACCCGGCAATCAAGGTCAATGGCTTATAACACAAAAAGCGTTGACGCGAGAGCGTAAACTTGTCATAGCCCTGTCTGGAAATAAACATCCACGGAGCGGGGATTGCCCTGCAATATCATTTTTGGCAACATTTGAGCCGCCTTGACTGTGCTCCGCGCTGAAAATCAAATGTACAATTTGTCGAAATGTATATATCAGCCTTTTAACGGGAGATCCTTGAAACCCTCCTACTTCGCGACGATTTTGCCTGGATATACGTTGGCCCGTGCGCATTCAATCACGCTCGAAAGACGAGTGCGTATTCTGCGAAACAATATGATACCGAGTGCCACTTAACGGCAGGAGCAAACACTCGACGCCTTTTATTGCATTTGCCCAGGTAGCTGCGGCGTGAATGACAGTGGGGAATGAACAAGGAAAAGAGACGGGAAGGCGAGGGCTAAAAAAGGTGGAAAGAGGATGGGAGAAAGAAAAAAAGGGAATAAGCGAGAGGAGTAGGCAACGAGCAAGTGGGTGAGCCAAAATAGGAAGAGGAGTAGTGAACGAGAGAGGCAGGTGGAGGGCGACGAGGAAAAAGAGGCGGAGCATATGTCGATAGCTCGATGTCGCGTTTCTAGCGTGTGTCGTACTTCGAAAGAACGAGAGAAAAAAAAAGAGCAAGAGGACCAAGGACGAACAACAATGAATATGACGGAGAGAGGGGAAACAAGGACATGAAGATAGAGGACGTTCAGATGTAGCGGGAACGTGGCGCAATACAGGATGCCCAACCGAATGGAATTCGACGTCGAACGGTCGTCAATGCTTTCGTTCTGCGCTCGTAATTACGACAGTCGGCACCGGCAAGCTACGAACTCTCCGCTACACGCTCACCTACCCGACTATCTCGATGACTATTTCGCGTGTTTTACGCCCGCCATTGGCGCGAACGGGTAGCCGAGTGTACGAGCGCGAAAATTAAATCGTCGATCTCCGGCAAGCCGTTTTTTCGAAATTCGCGCTCACGACCGTTGAAATTCGGAGAGGCATGCCAAACGGGGTAGGAGTAGGAAAAAAAGAATTCGACTAGAGCCGGGGCAGGTTTTGCTGCGATCGGATTGACGCTAAAAGCGGTAATTACAGGTGCAGACGAGCCATTCAGCAATTCGCATTGCATTTAACGAATAGCCGAAATGCGAACAAAAGAGCCGATTCGCTTGTTCGACGATCTCCCGCTCTTCGGGGAAAATTCCTGCCCACCCGTCGTACTATTTCCTCATTTTACAACATCGTTCGCCCGACCTGAGGAGCGGATCTTCAATGCCACTCATGATCCCGGATTGCCTGTTACTAGACGAAATAAGGTGTCGGCAAACGCATACCAAGCACGGTACTTTAAAGCACGCACGTCTTATTGATTCGATGCGGAAGTAGCGACGACCATAAGTTCAACTTAGGGCCCCTTCCGACCGCAATCAGTAATGCACAAAGGAATATTGAAGAAATTCTTCGGCATAAGAGTAACTTTGTCTTCTTGACTTGTAGTAAAAGACATTGAGTCACCGATGTTAGCCTACACCGGAGAGGATGCTTTTGAGGATGCACTTTTGCATACGCGACTCGCTTCGCATACGAAAGAGTCGCAACTCTTAGAAAAGGGGACGGAAGGAGAAGAAAGAGGGCGGTCGCAGAAACGACCTACCGAAACAGAAAGCAGAATGGGTAAAAGCGGTCGAAGTAGAGAGTGGCAAGAGAAAGAGGGAGAAACGTTGGCAGAGCGTGAGCGACACATAATAAGGGTTGGGGGGAAGTATGTGCACTTCGACCGCAACCACTTCAGGAGCTCTTCTCCTTGTCATGACGACACACTCGTACAGACTTTGGAACTTTTAAGAAGCGCTTACACGAACGGGTATAAGAATGTATCCACCAGCTAGGACGAATCTTTGCAAACTTTTCTTTGGATCTATTAATTTTACCGTTTAACAGTAGCGAAGGAAATATCGCACTGCTACTGACTTTGTAAACGAACGACATCAATAAGGGTCCTGTTCTTTTTTTTAACTATAAACGGGTTGCGTAAAAAAAATCCACTTATGCACATATTAACATACAGAGAAATTTAAATGTTAGCGACGTAGCTTGCACTTTGATATAATGACACGGAATATGTTGTCGAACGAAATTTCATTGCATTCTCCAAACAGCGTATACATTACTGACAATGAGTTTACTGTGGTCCGAGTGGGAGTTTGCAGTTCATGCACGTAGCTGTTGCAATATAAATTGTGTACGAATATTCCATGACATATTGCATTTCTGCTTCGATATTGGATTAGATTGACTATGATTGTTTGTGACATATGATGCTGAACAGGATATGGAACGAACGAAAATGTCTCTAATAAAGGCATCTGCTTCCGGAGGTGAGTTCAACTTAAATATTTTATTTAAGAGCTGTCCCGTCGATAGTTTGGAATGCATTTACTCTTTAATTATTTTTCTTGGATAACTTCCCGCCCTCGTCATATTCCATTGGTGACGTTGGATTGCTAAAAGCCGCGACTTTCTATTTCTCGCGCATGATACCATTTTGTGCGATTATCGGTCAAATCGAGGATCGATGAAAGAACGCGAAGAATAATTGCATTTGCATACGAGAATACGCAACGACAGTTGGCAACATGCAACTGCAGCCGGCTGCATGAACGACGACACAAGCCGTATTGAAACGAAACCGTAACTTTGCGATAGAAGATATTTTATAAATATTAATTGTATACTTACAGGTCTATCCAAGTCGCTGGAACATAAGTGTAATGTAGATTTTTCCGATGTTATAGGTGAAATTGCATACGTAAAAAACGTAACAATAATCATCCTCAAACATTTAGCGAAACAGAAAGCGTAAAAAAAATTCCATCGCCAGGACCGCGTCAGCTGTACGTCCTCATTTATCGAAATGTATAAGCTCATATTAAGCAGTGATATTACGCCGCACTGACATATAATTAAGCGGGTTATCGGATATCAATTTTGTATAAGGGAAAACGCCATTAATTATACGGCGTAGCCGATAGCGATAGTCAATATACACATTAATCCGTACGCGCCCATTTATCCTTTATCGTTTTTCAGAGAAAAATATGTACCCATATGAAGTTTTATCATTTACGCAGCGCGCTTCAAGTTCAGGTTCAGTCACACAAACGATTGAAAAGAGTAAATATACATTTGCAATTTTACAAATATGAGCATTCAAGTATGCCAGACATAAAACACGAATTACTAACTAATACTTATGTTAGCCAGCACTATCCGGTTGACCATTACGAGTTTCAAGTACAGAAAAGTTCCTTTATAGAAATGTAGACAATTTTCCCAATAATTTCATTTTGATTGCGTTGATCATACCGTCTGCGGCAGCCATAGAATACTGTCTGTTCTGTACGCATTCTTTTAGCAACAAACGCAGTTGAGGTTCAAACATGCAACTAATACTCAGCGGATGGAGGATTAAACTTCAGGAGAGAAACGATTCGTAAAATGGCGCTTACTCAGGCTGAATCCGGAATCCTTGACATGGATGACCACCATCGGCATCAGTACCATCACGATGAGGTTTACGACGTGGAACACCATTCCAGGGCCATGAGCTATGATATCCTGCAGCACAAAATAGAGACATACAAGTTACGAGCAGAGGTTGCTAGCGGAGAACACGTGACATATGGAAGCCACATGGTGAACTACTAAAGAAGGTAATGTAACATTACTCGCCCAAATGCCTCTACTTTAGTTAAAATCGCAGTCAATTTAAAGGATGATCCAATCATGTCAGTAAGCTGGCAATGTACATTGAACAAACAAAGTTTTCCTTTTGCTGTGGAGAAAAACGTTCCTCACAATAGCACTGTCTTGACAAAACTGAGAGAAAAAGATGAGGAATGTAAAAAGGGATATTAAAAAGATTCTACATTTGCTGCATTTTACCCACAGCCCGGTTTTTACAGTAGTGTGTTGTTGTATCCATATCCTTATACTTAGGCAAAGAGTGAGCATTGAAAAGGAGAGAAAAAGAAGGGTAAATTGGAAAGGGGCGACTGAAGAACTTGAAACAATTAAGCTACCAAAAGAATAGCAGGCATTTTCATGCGGATTTCAGTAAAATGCGTAACTGAAACACTAACGCATATATACTTGCACCCTTGGTTCCTTATATGAGTATACAGGAATACTCAGTGGCGGGTTCAGAATATTTTTACAGAATGGTTAAACTGTTTCTAACTGGCGTATGACTGTGTTACTGACAAATACGTTTGTAATGTTTTCTAAAAAGCATGGCAGCAATCTATGTAACGAAACCCGTTGAAGTATCAGTAATAAATACTGTCTTATTGTTCATACGATACAGAAGGTTTTCTGCTAATCTAAAAAAAATCATGAATAGAACGGTGCCAGACCTTTCAACTTCATTCCGAAAGATGAATGTAAGTTTGTCGAGTCCATTAGCGCATTCAACGATACCGACATTTTTCAATATTGACTTCGTGATACTTCTGTTCTCACTTATACAGGGTAATGCAGAATTCGAGGGAGAAAATTTAGGGGTTGGTAGAACACATAAATACACGCACTTTTTGTCAAATAATATATGGGGCGCAACTCAACGGATAAAAAGTTACAGGGTATTTTTGCACCGGCACATTTAACGCGCTGACTGCCGCGCGCTTCGTCGACGTCTGACCTGGCGGCGAACGTGTTAAAGAATTATCACAAGAATGAGAAGAGATATTTCACAAAACACTTTATTAACACCAATATTATTGATTTATATGCTAAAAAATGAAAAGTTTAAGGGTAACACGTTAACTGCTACGCGAATTTATGAAAAAACAACCGTCAGCCACGCGCGCTGCACAGAACTGCGCTGGTTTTGTGAGATAGCAATGCTAAGTGTACTGACACCTTGTCAGTTGCGCTAGCGACGTTCTTGGGTTGATCTTCAACCTTTTAGCATATAACTCTACACTGTAACATCGACTTTTTTCATTTATTTAGTTTCTTCGCACTCTTACGACTGTTCAATGTACTTAATATTATTAAATATCCTATGAAATAGTAATGTTACAAAAAGGAAACCAAAGTTTATCTCATACGGTGTTCTGATAGGCAAAAACTGACCAGAGACGCCGTTTTTGATTTTTCCGATAATGTTCCACCAAATCAAAAATAATGAAAAAAATCAGAGAGACGTTAGTTCTAATATTACATCACAGGAAAAAGCAGCATCAATGATCCGGACCTCCTTCGTTGTCAAATTAGGTACACCTTTCCCTTCTATAGCACGGCATCTCATAACACGGTTTCGCTATAACACGATTCGTAAATTGCGGGAACCTTCCTACAACACGACATCCTATAACACGGTTTCGCTATAAGACGATAAGAAAACTGCAAAAATCTTGGTACAACATTGTACTTCTACGGCCGCGGCGAGGTTTGCTGTCCTAAAGATACAATGTTGCGGAAATATTTATTTTTATATCAAAAAAAGAAAAAGCTGCACCCTTTTGTGCAGTAATGCATCGGGGGACTTCATGGCAAAACCCATGCTAGTTTATAGATCTTTAAATCCTCGTGAACTTAAAGACGTAAATAAAAACACCTTGCCGGTATATTGGAAAGCAAATCCAAAAGCTTGGGTAACTAGAAATTTATTTAAAGATTGGTTTTCAAATTGTTTTGGGCCAAGCGTTCAACGTTATTTAAGGCAGAAAAATTTGAACTTCAAGGCGCTATTACTATTAGATAATGCTCCATGTCATCCACAGGATTTGAATAATTTATTCATGAAAATATTATTTTTTTGGGTTTTTTTTTTGCTCTGTGCTGTAAGTGCATTTATATTTTTAATAAAAATTAAGTTGTTCATCTAGAAATAAAAAAAACAATTTGTTTTTAATAAGTTTTTGGAACGTAACCCCCCTTTCTGTACTAACACTGGGTCTCATACAACACGGTTTCACACAACACGGCATTTTCTACGAACCTAACTACCGTGTTATAGGAGGGAAAGGTGTACTAATTTTCTGACTGACTTTTTATTTTTTATTTTTTATCCAGTTGGATTTTTTTATATAAAAATCTGAAAGAAATCTAAAATGTGCGCACCATCACCAGTTCTATCTCTGATTTTTTTCAAATTTTTTTGTCTAACAGATTCCGTGAAAATCGTAGGAGAAGCGAACAGTACAATTTACCCTCCCCCGCCCCCCACAGTAAAGACACAAAGTTGAAAATTCACAAAAAAGTTTCTTTTTTCATAAGCTATCGAATGGCCCATTTAGAATTTCAATCGGTTTGGGGGCACATTTCACTGTCTTATTCATCTCTGCCCTTTTATATGTTTTTAAGACCAATGAAAAACGGGTTCATGAATTTTTTCAGATTTTGTTGACCATCCGTTTCGGAAATATGGATTTTCTTAAAATTTTCTCTTTTTTTTCAAATGATCACAACTTTGCGAAAAATGCACCACATGGATCGTTCTTTTATTCAAAATTTGTGTTTTTGAATGCTGTTCCAAGAAAAAAAACAATCGAAATTATTGTTTTTGTTTATTTTTAATTTAAAGCAAAATATGTTTTTTATTTCGTAAACACGCCCCGATCGATTTTTTTGATAAAATTCTCAAACAAACTTTGATGAATATAAGAACTTTTAAAATTTTTCCGATCGTGGGCAAACTCTTCTTTTTATTTTTTTCCTTGATTCGAAAATATCTATTTTACCGAATATCAAAAAGGTGAGGTACAAAGTGTCCCATTTGGCATGGAATGCTCCATATACATACATGTGGGATTGGAAGAGCGCGCGGCGCGATCAAAACAAACAATGTGAATGACACGAGCGGAGGCACAGAGGCCGGCCGAAAGAAAGCGTAAAGGAGGGGGTTAGTCATCGTAAGACCGTCGAAGCGAGACGTTGAGCGTTTAAGAAGTATTTTCAGTGTAATATCTTTCCTAATATATATCGTTTTTGTTTAAATAAACACTGTGTATCTTTGGCCATCACAACCCAATCCTACATACATACGTATAAATATTATTAACGTATAACACCGAAGAAGTCCGCCAACAGACGTAAGCTGAAAATCTTGCCAGCGAGCAATCCTTGATCGTCATCGTCAGAAGCATGCATGGGGTTCATTTTTGCGGAGAACCGTTCGCGTGGCGAAACAGCAGAAACGTGCTCGCGCATACTTGTGCCTGTGTGCACATACGTACGTACGCATGCACCATTAACAAGGTTGAATGTGTGTCACCGCCCGATACGAAAGCGGTGGGTGAGGGTCAAGCTAATTCCCGACATCGCGTTTGCGCTACACACTAGCACGGAAGGATCCAATGGCCACACTGATAAGCGCACGCCCATCTGCGTGGAGTTAACACATGGTGGCGGGAATTGCGCTTTGCAATGCGATCTGCTTGCGTCACGCTACGAAGAGATCGTCAAGTGCCGAGTGTGTTTTTATTGGGCGGCGAGTGCCCTGCCGTCGTTTACGACCCGACGATAACGGAAGAAAGCGAGATTTTACATTAAACTCAGCATTATCGCAACAGATAAAGTGGCCGATATGTAACGTCACAGGAGCAACGATTTCCCCGCCGCACTTCGGATAAAATATCGTCACCGCTACCGGGCGCTGATGCGAGAGGTGGTAGTGTGAGAAATTCAATTGATCGTCAGCAGCGGTCTTCTCCTTCTGCTTTCACCTTCCACTCTTCCCTCTTCCCTTTCCGCGTGACGTGCCACGATGTGTCAGACGTATTTAGATTCTATTGTTGCAAGCTATTCTTCCGGAAGATCACAGAACCTCTCATAGCGCGTGCAGAAGGTGTCTGAATTCGAATTCAGATATCTGTTTTTCATCAACTGTTAAACATGTTTCGGTACATTCTAACATGATTCGCTTCTCTTTTTTTATGCATTGAGAATATTCAATAGACTATTGTAGTTTTGTGAGCAGGTGTTAGCATTAGGTTGCATTTTTTTTTTGGTAAATTATGTATATTATATTTGTTGATTTGTAGAAATATATTTGTATAAGAGTTTGTTACGTACTACTGATTGATCATTAGTTTGCTGATTGGTAATGTAATGAATTTATTCTCATTCTAATAGTTTGTATTAATTAATTTTCAACAGGGCAGAAGCAGAACTCAGAGATAAACAATGCTATTTATCTACGAAGAATTATTTGCGTTTTCCTAGAAAGCAGTAACACTGGCACCTGCGAGTACTACACCATACATAAAATCAATCAAAACTAGCTGTAACATTCGTGACATTACATTCCTAATGATGAGCAGAGTAAATTTTTAAGCATTTGTAAATTAGACGAAGTAGAAATATCGAATGTTTGATGACACTGTAAAATCAGTACGGGTATCAAAGAATGTCAAGCCTTCATCATACTGGTTATGTGTTCATGATTCAAAAGCGGTAACACAATTGATCTTTAATGGTTATGTGTCGATGTGTAATTGACGATTTAGCAATTCAAACTAAAGATTACTTTCGGATAAAGCCGGATATTTCGATTAAAATCTGATAACCCTTCTACATCTGACTGCATTCCAGTAATTACCAAAAGTTTTATCATCAAAAGGCATGCACCCGAATAATGGATGAAAATAAAGTAAGGGCCAAAATATTTTAAACCCCCGTTTGGATGCTCGCAATTTTACACTGTCAATTCACCGTTTATTTATAAATGCATGCATCCCTATTTTAATTTTCCCCGTTTTCGCGATTGCTAATTTTCTCGTAACTTTCAGCATTGAAATGAGAACATTTCTCTCTTTAGTCACGGGCTTCGCAAAGATGTAATTTTATTTTTTTCAATACCAAAAGTAAAAAAGTAAGTGTAGTCCACATTTTGATTCTTTCAATTGTCTGCAACAGTGCATCTTTGCTCCTGCGTATTCCATAATATTTTCTTCTCTGAGAAGAGAAAGCGCTTAAGGGGTCCCGGTGGTCTGGATTTTCAAAAAATCGATTTTTTTTATTTTGATATTTCGAAAGTATATTCTTTTGAGAATATACTGTGAAATTTTTGTAAGGATATTTACAATATCCCTTGCTTCTACAGCCGTTTTAGAAAGTGGTTCAAGTGAGGCTGCAGGTACTTTAGATACCTATGAGCATCCACCTGCTCTGGACGATGACGCACAAGAATTATTAAAACCTATTTATGAGGAATTGACAGCAGATAATTTATTGGAAAGGTGTATTGGCAGTAATACTCAGAACAATAATGAGAGTTTCAACTCTTGTGTGTGGCAACTAGCGCCAAAACATCAGTTTGTTGGCAAAAAGATCATTCATGTGGTCATTCATATGGCTGCCTGTGCGTTCAATGAAGGATATGTAGCTTTGTTGAAAATTATGCAGACTATGGGCATCACCATCGGGTCACAAGCTGAGCAACTCGCACGAAACCGTGACGCGCGGTGAATATACAGGGTAGTTTCGATCCGGTGGTACAACCGAAAAGGAGGTGAATCTACATGCAAAAATAAGTCGAAAAAAACGTATGACAATTTTTTTTTAAACGCTCCGTTTTCTAGAAAATCGACTTTGAATTTTCGCAAATTGCAAGCGCACTCGAGCGCGGCGCGATATACCGGGTGCGCTGTAGGAATCTTGGTCACAGCGCGGTGGCTTATCTCATTGCGTGGTATCAAAGCAGGCCCGGCAGGGACATCTGGTATACGCGACAGTGAGACTGAAGCGGCCTATCGTGACGTCATAGCTGCCCGAACGTACTCGCAAAAGACGCAAAGCGATTTTCTCGAAATCGGAGCGTTCAAAAAAAAATTGTCATACGATTTTTTCGACTTATTTTTGCATGTAGATTCACCTCCTTTTCGGTTGTACCACCGGATCGAAACCACCCTGTATATAGCCAACCATCGAAGCACAGAAAATTCTAAGGAAGCTCGAAAGGAAAGAGGAGGAAGGAAAGAAAGTGCGAAAGGAAGAAGGAGGAGTACGAGCATTCAGAAAATATTTTATATGGTGCTGGAATCGCTGATTAACTGTATTTAAAATTGGTTAAATCTTTGAAAATATCTATACCTAACACTCATTTATCCCAAAACTACTTTTTTCGGCATGATGTTATAGAAAAAAAAACTGTTCAACCGAATCACCTGAAATTTGAATATGTTATTCACGACATGAAGGGCTATGACCGCGACTAGAATCATTTTTTTATTCCAATAATTTCGTATTCTTTAAATTAAATAACTGGTAAAAAGAAATCTTTCTTTTTTAGTCCCGGACATAACTACACTCATACTGATTAATAATTTTTTTGGTTTTCATTTTTTAGATAAATAGAAGAGCTATAATGATTAACCCTCCGACTACCAAACTTAGCGCGATCGTGCCGGGGTCGTTCTGGCCCACACACACATTTCACTAATTCCAATCCGTGACGGCCCGAGCGAGCTACTCGCCGGATGCCGTCGGCCCACTTCAAAAGATTTTTTATGCGTTATCGCTTTGAGAACAATTGACCAACGCCGCGCCGGTGACACCGGCCCAAGTAGCGAACGTTTTGCTAGAATGTGTGCGTTTCCGCAGCCAAGCCATCCCGGTACCGTGACCCAGGCACAGTAGTCGGAGGGTTAACATCGTCCAGGTGCTATTTTTCGGGAGGGTCAACTTCAGCAGCATTTTTACAATAATACAAAATTTTTTTTTATTTCAAATTTTTTTTTGTGCATTTAAAATTAATGTAATAATAGGCTAAAAAGTTGAAGTGTCGTTATTCTTTTTTTATGATAAAAAAAAGTTTCGCAATATACCTAACATTTTCGAGCTCTGGACCACCGGGACCCCTTAACTCTGGGCCATGCAAAACACAAAGCGCGATGAATCTTTAAACCCCATCATAGATTGCAAACAGTTAAATTAATTAACTTACCACCGACAATCCCTTCTCAATGAGTAAACACAGAGCCACGGGCACGGTGGAATCTGGAAAGTAAAGAGAACGGTTTGTGTAAGTGCAGGTCAGTAGGACAATATGACTGCAATTAACAACGCACGGTGCCGCATATGCCGTAAAAGAATAAGAGATTGAGAAAGAGGCCACTTGCCGGAAAGAGTGCGAGGTCCTGACAAAGTAAGAATAAATGTTATCTGCATTCGGTAGTCTCCTTCACTCAGCTATATAGCTAGTGCGGATAACGAATGAGGAAGCGAAGCATAAAATTGAAAAGAAAATCAATAAATAAGTAAAAACCGTTAATATTGAGCTGCCAGTAGTGAAAATGACTTGCCGATAAATCTGGTAACATGGCAGACGGTACAAAGCGGAAGTTTAATTGGACACCGCGTATGCAGAATTCCGAACGTGCGGACAAATTTTGTCGAAATTACATTGCTCCTACATGAACGCAATACAAATCAGTAATGAATAACCGGTGAAACATGGTCTTAAGTCAAAGTGCGCGAGGAACAAGGACAGTTTTATAGCAAAACATTTTTTTACTAATAGCTTCTTCGAGTGCATGGGATAACTGAAAGATTTCAAAGTGGCAGTAATAGATGGTCTACAAGGACATAACTACTACACAGTAAATATAGTCATAAACGGTACGGATAGAGACGATTAGACTCTAAAGTACCACTTCATGAAAATTAAATTGGTAATCGTTAAATTTTTCTTATCGGACAGTTGTCTTTTATCCTACATAATTTCCCTGATTGTCCTATACTATTTCCGGAACCGATAAAATCAGCACAGTTTCAAAGATTACGTTGCTTTGAACGACAACGAAAGTAGAGGAACGAAGAAAAAAGATCGTGTACATAGCCGAACGATTTTGTTCTACGCCTTTCCTCACCGTACTTTTCGAGGTATCGTCTGCGCTCAGAGTAAAATATGGCAAAACTTAAATAAGCTTAGCAGATGCAACTTGGTGATAAGGAAACTCGTAAAATTGGATACTGCACGCGAATCGCTATGAAAACGATTGCGTCATTACATCATGTTTCGCTCAGACCTATGGTAGGTATATCCAATTGTTTCCCCTTAATGAAAAAAGGTGCTGGATGAATTCGTTAGAGTATCAGTTCCGTATCGTGCTGTCGGCTAATAGACTGACAGAAGAAATTGAAATCGGTGAAATAAAGATACGTTGTAGGCAGACCAAAATTGTCTTACTCTGTATAAAGGTTCCTGATTGGTTACACATCTCCACTTTGAACGTATATACACAAAATGCATTATTAAATACTTTGAGGACAAGTAGTCTTACACTACACGATACGAATTCATATATCAAGATTCTCAACACACTTAATGGTGTCCATATTTTTAAAAGCTGACACCGCTTGACATGCCTCAGCACACAACATGTCAATATTTTTAAAGGAGAAAATGCGTGTCTCGTTTCGGGAAATATAAACTCAGTAAGTAGTCAATTTAGGAAATTTACCTGAACCTTTTGTCTATCTAATTTGCTTGTTACGCTCTCACAGGGCGAAAAAGTAAACCCTGTGCTTCGAGCAAGGGAATATGAAAATTGGAAAAAATGAGGCTAGGAAATATTTTTCTAGGTGAAGTACGCAAGATTTGTAATCCTTGCCCATAAAAATCACCCGTAGTTTGAAATCAAACTAGCAAAGGGTGTTAGTGCAACGTCCATATAACGCGCATGTAGTTCAATCAGACAAAGTTGAAGTAATAGACTAACAATGCTTCGTAAGAGGAATAACATAAGATATAGAGAACATTACTGGAAAAATTAATTAAACAAACGGATAGCGAAACACAAGAGATAGCATTCCATCGTGCATCAAAAATTGCTTCACAACGCTCCTTTAAATTGTATCGGGAACATTTAGTTTACAGCAATAACGTGCCATTAAGAAAGTGATGTGCCTCAACCACTGAAATTTAATTAATTCGTCGTATGTCGAAAATCCGATTTATAGAAAATCGTTTATGCTAGGTTTAAACATAATGAGTAATGTAACATCCAACAATACCCACAACAATTTTTCGCGACATGGGAGTGAGCGAGACCAACTGCCAGCTATCCTCGTCCCACTAGCAGTACCAAACACGTTACCAAGGCGACGGACTGGGAAGTGTCAAGAAGGATCCAGAAACATCTAGAAGGATCGAGAAGGTTCTAGAAGATTCGCGACAACCGGCGATCGCGATCCGCGGCCGAGATGACCACCACGCATAGCAACGCACTTTTTGACGAGCCCGCTTGCTTAGTTACGCACGAGTATAAAAGACGGTGTCTTCGGGCATACAATCTCTTATTTTCCTGCTGGGAAGAACGAGAACCAAACCTGTGATTTCCAAATCCTCCTACGAAAAACCTCCACTACAGTAATAAATTAATATTCCCATTATATTCCATGAAACTAATGTTCAGGACGAAACAGCAATGCTCGGAGAAGCACATGTATTGGGTCAATGCATAAGTTCGTGCGGCGTCAATGGATTATTTATCGTTATTCCGTTGTTATAACTTAGTTTGGAGTTTGTGCGTTGTGAAACACAGGTTTTCTTGATTGTGAACGTATTATTTGTAAATATTTGAGGCGATCGAAGGTGGAATGTCAAGTTGAGAAAAATCAGCATTTCCAACACATTTCACTCTTCGAGTTTAACCCTCCGACGGCCGCACGTCGACGGCCAGGACAGAGTCAGTTTGACTCGTCACACAGATTTTTACTAAAACATACTTAAGTCGCTCGAGCTCCTCACCGATATGTGACTCATCAAACGCTTGCTCGAGCCGAAAGTCTCACGGATACACTACTACTGGGTAATCTACATTGTCGGATAATTCAAAGGAGTTGGAACAGCGGACTGTCGCGGAGTTTCGGGTTTCTGTCTACATACATTGAGCATATAATAAGCCTATGTTCAAAAAATATAATTTTATTATTTTTGATTTTTTACAATTCATTTTTAACTTCATTCGTGCAACCGTTCACGTAATTGTACGAGTTTGTGCAGAATGGTTACCACACACATATCTCGTACATTTATGACAGGTTGTTGAGTAACGGTTGTTACTTCCATGACAAACTGAATATCGCGTACGTTGTTACACTTGTACAGTGGAATTTTTTAGAATTATTCTTCCCGTTGACCCTATAGCCCAAAGGTGCGCACTATTCACAGATCTGTGGCGAACTGAATTTGTTTTCCGCACTACACCGCATGTTTCAGAATGTGGTGGGGCAGCGTTAAGCCGGATGTCGTCGCCGCGCGAAAGCGATACGCACACTCTGATGTCTTTCGGCGAACGCCGTCAGCTATGAGAGTGTATGCGTTACCGCTCTCGCAGTGCGAGTCAAAGTGACTCCGTCCTGGCATACGGAAGGTTAACCGAGGATCCAGTGTAGCAGAAGCTGCGAGAACGATTTGTGAATTGTACGGGAATGAAGCAATTGCTGAAAGAACGGCACAAAAATGGCTTTCCCGTTTTCGAGCAGGACGGTTTGATTTGTCTGATGATCCACGTTCTGGAAGACCTTTGGATTTTTATGAAAATCGCTTGAATGAGTTGCTTCATGAGAATCCTCGTCAAAGAACGCGGGAAATGGCGCAAGTTTTTAACTGTGATCAGTAAACTATTATACGCCATTTGCATTTGATGGGTAAGGTACAGAAGTTGGGTGTATAGGTACCACATGTACTAATTGTAAGTGGCAGTAACAAAAATCAACGAGTAAACACCTGTTCGCCATTGCTTGCCCGGCGCCGGTTGGCTTGTGATAGGCGCAAAGCATTCCTTTCGAACATTGTCACCGGTGACGAGAAATGGTACCTGTATGCCAACATGTAGAAGAGGAAAGAGTGGCTCAGCCCATCCAAAAAAAGCAACTCCCCGTGCCAAGGATAGTAACCATCCACGAAAAATCATGTTGTGTGTTTGGTGGAACAAAGATGGCATTCTTCACCATGAACTGCTTCTGAAAAACGCAAGGATTACCTCAGTTGTGTATAGTGACCAGCTAAGACGGCTTGCCGTTGCAATTGACAACAAAGGACAAAGACAACAAGTCTTATTTATCCACGATAACGCCCGTCCGCATATAGGGCAATTGACCAAAGATGTGATTGCTGAACTTGGCTGGGAACCACTTCCTCATCCTCTGTATTCTCCAGATCTTGCCCCCTCAGATTTCCATCTTTTCCGCTCTCTTTGTAACCACATTTAGGGGCAAGTGTTTCCTGATGAAACTTCTCTTGACAAATGGCTAAGAGATTTCTTCAGGTCAAAACCAAGTGAATTCTACAGGCGAGGCATCCAACTGCTACCTGAACGTTGGCAGAAGGTCGTAGAGAGTGGAGGTGAATACATCACTGAGTGATTGTGAGTTGCGGTGACAGAAAAAATAAAAATATAATATAAAATATAAGACCGCACGGACTTATGCATTGACCCAATAATATTAATGGCACATGTTCTAATTTGTGACTTAATGTTTTACGTATGGAGAGTTCTGAGTGTTTTATTCGAGTCGTAAACATAATACGACTACATTAATGAGCGTAAAGTATTTCTTACAAAAAATACCAACTAATTACATCAAGGTCATTTTGAGACCTACGACCACACGAATAGACAAAGCATTTATGCGTCAATGAAAGTGACAGAGTAACCGATTCAAGAGAAACCGACTACAGCAGTAACATGTACTGTTAGAGTATTAGAAGAGATGAAACTCAAAAATGAGAAGACATATTACATTGAGGGTACTGACAGTGCAAAGTGATACAAGCGGCCAATGACTGATTCTACATGAAACACAGAGTCAAAAATGTAGAATAAAGTAGTAAGTATTTCTAATGTTGCGCCCTTGACCGCCCGATCTATTCTATTTATACAACTGAATATGCTTACAAGAGGGGATAGAAATAGTTTACACCGAAGTCCGTTACGTCAAATCTAGACCAAGTGCACGCGTACTCGAGAAATATTCAAACCTGTTTTTCTCGAAATCAAAGCCTCATATGAAAAAATTTTGTTCTGCATTTCTGATACAGTTTTTCATTTAGAATCACCCACTGCCTGCTTGTACCACCAGTTACCAGACATCGAGTATATCAGCAACCAATGACAGAGTGCTATTTGGAAATTAGACAAATCCATAGCCGAAGAAGAAAAACCGGGAGATTGTTTGAATGGTATTATTTTCGCCACTTTTCCTAAAATAATTTAACAGATATTCAAAAGATGACGCCTCTATGACGTCACATGGTAAATCGCACAAGTAAAGTACGTTACATATACAGGGTGAATCAGAATTCGAAGGATAAAATTTAGGGGGTGGTACAACACACGAATACAAGCATTTTTTGTCAAATAATGTATGGGGCGCAACGTAAGAGGGTAAAAAGTTACAGGGTTGCCTACACCGTCGCATTTAACGCGCTGACTGCCACGCGCATCGTCGATGCCTGACCTGACCGCGAACGTGTTAAAGAATTATCAGAGGAATGAGTGGAGATATTTCTCAAAACACTTTATTAACACGAATGTTATTGATTTATATCCTCAAAAAAAAAAGTTAAAGGGTAACACGCTAACTACCAGGCGAATTTATGAGGAAATATCCGTCAGCCACGCGCGCTGCTCAGAACTGCGCTGCTTTTGAGGGATAGCAATGCCAAGCGTACTTCTAAGATTAAAACTTAGCAGAACATTATTGCATTTAGAATGAAATGCTAATGTGCATTCATTCAAGACGATAAGCATCAATCCTGCTCTTTCTTGGCTATCGTTTAGCCCGCTAGATAATACATTACTTATTGAAATCGGCCAAATCAGCAAAATCGGGTTTACAAAAGATAAATGGTCTAAAACGATCGCTTCTCGCACTCAATGGCATTTCCACCGTGGATTGCCGAGCGGATGGCTAGTTCCTCGAACAACGAATTGGCAGATATGCACTTAGTGTACGGTGCGGTGGACGGGAATGCGTACGAGGCGCAGCGACTTTACCACGTCTGGTATCCGGAGCACGTAAATCAATAACATTCCTGTTAATAAAGTGTAAAGGTAACATTTTAATGGCTCATATGCAACTGGTATATGTAAGACTACGACTGGACGACATAAAGCATAGCATGGAAAACTACCACGTTAGCCTAATCCCCATGGGCGGACCCGACGCTTATATGTATATGTATACTCCACTTGGCGTTAGTATTCTGTTAATTCGCGTCACAACGCGCCTCTTAGTGGCCAGTAACAGGGGGTATACAATTTTTAAAGATATTTCGGCTAATTGTGATTACCTATTAGATACTATACAAATAACCTGAAAAGAAATTCACAATTTGAATATATTATTATATTTGATCAGTGTTATTTTTACATACTTACAAAATGATATTTTCGATTAAGTAACCAAATGCTACAATATGTTAATAGTAAAACTACACCAACATTGCTAAATGCATCAGAAATACAATTTCATTGGAAATCCCATTCACACAGAATCAGTATTGGCTTAAAGTTTTGTATTAGAGACACAAACTCAACAAAAATTAAGACTTATTTTCAGTGTTTTCTTTATAAGAACGCAATTAACTCATATACTTATACAATACAGTGCAATGACTTTTACATTTTTATTGCAAATAAACTATAGCAACAACTAGTTAATATTAATTAATTTGTTGAAAATTGCGATACTTGAGACTTTGTGTTCCTATAACTGAAACTGACAATAACCAGGAAGTCTTAAATAAGACCATGTTTGGAATACAATTTCGGTATAGATCAGACTTTTCACTAGTTAACACGGCATTCTTAGCGAAAAGAAACTAAAACTTCTATCGGCTGGCTGGAGCAAGCTGTAGAAACTGCGATATGTAAAATTCGGTTGGTTAAAAATCTGCCTGCTCTTTCTCTCTCTCTCTCTCTCTCTCTCTCTCTCTCTCTCTCTCTCTCTCTCTCTCTACCCCCCCCCCCCCCCCCCCCTCCATGTTCTCTCATATTTTTGCGGGCATTTCGAGCACAAGGGTGGATAGGTATTGTCTTCAATCATGCAACTTTCACCGAGAGTTGAAAAACAAGTGAAAAGTGACGAAAAACAAATGGCGCGCGTTGACAATACGTTACATTTGCCGAATATTGACAGCTTTGGAAACGTATCGACATGGCGAATGGTACGGTAACACGGTGGTAATTGTGTGTAGGTATTCCTACTCACGGTAATTAATGAAAACAAACGGCTTCTCATATTTCAGAATATATCCGACTTACGCATCCTCTGCACATCCGCGTGTTTCTCCCTCGCCCGTTTACCCATCCACTTTATTCTTTTGCTCGATATGTCTGGCCACGCTGGGTACAAGGGCTGCCTTCAACAGGGCGAAATTTGACCGATGTCAAGCACCGTTGCTAATAGATATTAATGGAAAGCCCCTTTCGGCCTATAAATTCATCCGCTTTTATTTTGTTTCACGCGAACTCCATCGTCGCCGCACCGCTTCCGAATGAAAGGGAAAAGACCGCGCTGCTGTCGGTGTACGCCTATATGTATGCACACATATGCCGAGAATGGTACAGAAATCCCGTCGAAATTCGCGTTTGCTCGCGTCAAAAGGAATTAAACGAAAAAAACAGCCTTTGATGAGAGCAGTGCGGGGAGAAGGAGGAGGAGGAGGATGTGTGAAAAAAGTGGTCGGCGATGCGAATATACAGAGCGTGCAAACTGAATCGAATGTTTGTATCGTTTTTTTTCCCGTAATTTCGTCGTCGATCGATGCTCGTTGGCCTTTGATCTTGACGCACTGGCCCTCAACCTTCCGGAAGCTACATGTCAATCGTTATTTTCACCGCCTCGCGGCACAACTCTTGTCTCTTTGAATGCCTGTTATGGGTACGCTCTCGTCCAGTGAATTCGGTTTGTGAAGATCAATATAAGACGACTCAACGTATCATCGCAAGCAAAAGGCGGCGAGCTGACTTTATGTATGCACACATATATGATATACGTATACAGGGTGATCTCGACCCACGGTGGCACAACCGAAAAGGTGGTGAATCTACATGCAAAAATAACTCCAAAAAAACGTGACAATTTTTTTTAAACGGTCCGTTTTCGAGGAAATCGACTGAATTTTCGTCAGGTGCAAGTGCCCTAAAGTATGGTATTGTTTATCTATATCTATCGCTTTGCATCGCTGCGAGTACGTTCGAGCAGCTTATGACGTCACGATAGGCCGCTTCGGTTTCACTGTCGCGTATACCGGATGTCCCTGCCGGGCCTTTTTTTTTTTATCGTCTGGTGAATCTTCAGAAAGACTTTCTGGCCCCTATGGGGTGGGGCCAGGGTGTGCGGGATTCTTACCACGCTAAACACCAGACGGAACTCCACAGAGGAGGGTGCTTGCTGGGCGTCGCACGGCGAACGTCCAGGGCGTGGGATCGTAATGGGAACAGTCTTGTCCCTGCCGGGCCTGCTTCGATGCCACGCAATGAGATAAGAAATCGCGCCGCGACCAAGCTTCCTACAGTGCACCCGGTATATCGCGCCGCGCTCGGGTGCGCTTGCAGTGTGCGAAAATTCAGTCGATTTTCTCGAAAACGGAGCGTATAAAAAAAAATTGTCATACGTTTTCTTCGACTTATTTTTGCGTGTAGATTCACCTCCTTTTCGGTTGTACCACCGGATCGAGACCACCCTGTATAACATGGATCGGTGGCGGACACTAGGTAAATGGTAAAGCAGGTATCTGCAGGGTCGTGGGTAATCGACCTCCACTCTCGAGCACCTCTTGGATCTCAGCTACTAATTAAGACTTTTACTTTTTCCTTAGTAAGTCTCTTATATCTCCCCGAGTAGCTGCAGCCGTGTAATCGTCTCGGAGGTGGCCAGACGGTAAGAGAAGGGGGGGGGGGGCTAGGTGGGGTTGATTACAGGCACATCCCGTGATATAGGTATGTACTGTCGCCAGAGATCGAACTAGCAAAACCGTTGAGAACGGAGACAGCAAACATTACCGCCATTGCCAGATTACATCGAATTCAAACAGAGTGCAAACCTTAATTAAATCCGGCGCTGAAATTACTTATCATTTTTTTAATTTTCCGCTGACACTTTATATCTGCGTGTTAGCGCCAGATAAGAAAATCAATAAATCAGTAATAAAAGAATAAGTAACTAAGATAGTAAATAATTGTGAAGTTGCCAAGGTGGTAACAAATGGTTTGTTGTATGTCACCGAGGCAACGCGTTATTCTTTTGAGATGAGAGGTGATCGCTCTAAGGAGGCATGTGCACGATGCCGATGGCCCGCCGTCATCAATACTTTGATTGCGCATGCAATATTATAAACAAGTGAACAAAGTACCTGGCCACGGAGTGGGGAGAATGGAGGCTCTCTGGCAAGAGGACCGAGTCGAAGGACGAGGCACTTATCCCAGTACCTTTGCGTCGGAAAGTTTATTGTTGCCTAGATCACCTCAATAAATTTATAACATGCGTAATGTACATCTTACTTTATAAGGGCGACACATAGCGATAGTAAACATTTTTTGTCTATTCATGTCCAATCCATGTCCAATGTGTGAATAAGATGTATGGGAAACGTGAGGCTGGATCAAAAGCGAAGCGTTTCTGGCGGCAATGTGTTCTTCGTAGACATAGTTTCTTTTTGTTTGAGTGAAGAACATGAAACATATCTTATGTTTTTCCGTGAAAAACTTTTCCACCTGACGTTTTATGTCAATCAAAAAGTTGAAGTTTATTCCAGTAAGAGAATTTTATAATGATGCAAATAGGGGGAAATCACAGGGATGTGGCGCGTGGCACGCGGGATGTGGCGAATATGGTCGATGGGACAGAAGATCCCACCGAGCCAACAACTTTTGTCGAGTTATCAAACGCACACGAGGCTGCGCATTGTCCTGATGAAACACGACGCCCTTTTGATCCGCTATTTTTTGACGTTTTTGGCCACTCGTGGATGCTGGATTTTGACATATTTACCATTTCCGGTAATTGACGCGTTGTATAGCGTGGGTGATTCTCAATCACTGTTTTAATCTGAACGCAATCTGTGGTGGAGAGTTACCCGGGCGTTCTTGTTGTTTAAGGTTAAAATCACCAGCTTCGATCTTAACAAATCACTTCCGCACAGTTTTGTCAGCACCTTCGCCATACCCAGCGCATATCTTGTTTGCTGCTAGTGTGGCATTTTTGCCTTTCCGATAAAAGAAAAGCATTTAATGCCTAAAATGCACATTGTTTTCTTCCATATTCAAAGACGTATAAAACAGACAAAAGTGAACGTATTGTAACCAGATTTTATTCAAATATCCCTAACTGTTGCTGGTGAGGAAAAATTATTAAAAAAATCAGAGGGACATTGATTGTAATATTACATTACAGGAAAAAGCGGCATCACTGATCCTATCTTGTTCGGTATCAAATCGATGTTTTTCTGATTGACTTTTATTTTTTTATTTTTTTACCAACTGGATTTTTTATGTAAAAATCTGAAAAAAAATCTGGAATATGCACGCCATCGCTAGATATAGCTCTGATTTTTATAGGCCGCTTCGGTCTCACTGTCGCGTATACCGGATGTCCCTGCCGGGCCTACTTCGATGCCACGCAATGAGATACGCCATCGCGCCGCGACCAAGATTCCTGCAACGCACCCGGTATATCGCGCCGCGCTCGGATGCGCTTGCACTTTGCAAAAATTCAAAGTCGATTTTCTCGAAAACGGAGCGTTCAAAAAAAAATTGTCATACGTTTTTTTCGACTTATTTTTGCATGTATGTTGCATTCACCTTTCTTTTCGGTTGAACCACCGGATCAAAACCACCCTGTATAATATCACGATTCCAGGGTGTACGTTTTCGCGAGAAAGTGGCGTCGAGTTGCTGGTAGGTAACGTCCGAAACGGTGCCGAGTGCAAAAGTTTAATTTTTGTCACCAATCCTATTTTTCTTCAACGCTTCTCGTTTGCACTTGACGTTATTACGGTCCCCGTGAATCAATCCAGCGCCCAACATGGGGCGCTATCGATGACTTTGGGAAACTGGTTTATAGTAACAATGTTTGACAAAAAAAGGTTAGCATTTTTATGCATTATTCCACGAGCGGTGATTCCGACGGGGTGACATTAGTTGAACACCTCGCATTTATGGTGCTAAAAAGACATATAACAGCACATAGAAAGCATGTCAGTGTAGCAGCTATATTATTGGATCGTTGACTTGATATCACAATCAACAATTTTCCAAAAACAAAATGAGTTTATTTCACAATTAATAGGTTAACTATTATTAAACGTCAGCAGTTTTGTAATTAACAATAAACGTTTTTCGATATTTTGACATAAAAAAATGTTGCTTTGTGTAGAAGAATTTCGACAATGTAAGACAGGTTATGCGTCACGAGCAACGAGCAAACGATACGCGATGTGACACCACAGGGGGACAACACATGGCTACCGGTCAGCAAAGAACGAGTCGGCATTCTGTATTACGAGACTGTACAGAGCGCATTGATTAGAAAATAAAGGGAGTATTACTTTAACAGATATCCAGTGTCTAGTTTTGGATTAACGTATTTAAATACGTGTACACTTGTTTAAAGAAATGATATTGAGGATGAAATTACTGGAACACCTTCGCATGTAAAAAGGCACTTTATGCACCACGTAGGGTATAACGCCATACTTCACAAGTACTTTATAAAAAAAAAGGTAGATAAATGGATGCGAAGAGCAATCTGCACAAAAAGTAAATAAAAACAGGGTCGTGAATTTTTACTGTAGACAGGGTACTTATTAACTGTTTATTTAATAAAGCTCGTTTTGTCGGACTTAATCCAAATATAACTTCTATTCGAAAACAGGGATGTTATTTGCAATTAATGATGACGACTCGTGTCTTTATTCAATCGGCGTAATTTGCGAAGTTACATTTGATAAATCTTTTCTCGTTTATTGAGGGACAGAAATACTACCAGAAACAGTCCGACCTGTTCATTTAACATCGTTGGTATATCGTAACACTCTCATTCGAATGACGGACGCTGAGCTCAAGATCGAGGATATAAATATAAGGGCGGATACAGTGCAGTTCAAGCTACGATAGAGCAAACGTTAAATCAAGATGTGAAAATATCAATGGCGCTATTTCCCCGTTTCTATCTGCACCTTTTTATTTTCGCTGTAATTTGCAGTACCCGCTGCACTTTCGCGAGTTGATGTGCGGATGAATAGAAACGCTGGCCCATAATCCTACAACTTTGCAAACAGAAGGTCAGCGTGCTTTTCGATGCCCTAATAGCGTTTCCAGACTTTTTTTTACGGCAGTGAACGATGCCAGCACGTATACATATGAGCCACTGGAATGGCGCCACGAACGTCGTGAACCACTGGTGTCAAGTACTAATTATAAATAATTATGAGTGCTAATTAAGGCTTTCTTTAGCATGCCGCATAACGTAGATTCACCAGGCTTACATGTGAAATGCTTCAGCGATTAATGTACACCATTAAACACACGGTATCGCCAGATAAAACCGAAAAAAACAGCACTTTATAACACGCGATACTGCTGAAAGTTATTCATTATCAGTAACCTTCTTCGAACATTTCATTACCAGGTAACCAACTAGACCCCGTGCAACTAATTATTTAGTGTACGTGGTCATTTCGGAATAACTGAAAGAGCAGCGCAATGAAAAACACCGAAAAATGTGCTACAGTACATATACTAAAGTAAAAAATAGTCCTATATTTATTACTTGTTCCTCTATATGCGTTATCCAAACCCAGTAACTTGAAGTAAAGTTCGTATTGGAATTTTGAAATCCAGGGAACGTACGAATTATATCAACAAACCACATTGCGTAATTGTAAGTTTTGCGCATACATAATAGCATGGAATAAAGCAAAAGCAACTGTCTTTTTCACTCAATAAGTTGTCTTAATAATCGAGTATCGTCATATGATCATTAGTAATGGGCGCAGATTGAGGTTTTTCCACAAAGTGCAATCACGTATTTAGTTCGATTAGAAGTGCAATGCTGGCTCGGTATATCATTTTCAGATTTTGTAATTGACATGACAACAAACGGGTGTCCTCACAGTCAACTATCGTCAACCTTTGATGACCACTCAATAACCATCCCGATTTTCTATTTCGCTCAAAGTAATAATCGCTATGAAAAAACAAAACGTTCTACCTGTTCACCCTATTGTATGTTTAGGTAAATGTTCTAGTACAAGCTTTCGGTATTCACTTTTCGGAATTAATCAGAAAAACTCAACGAACAATTCGATAGGTTATAAAAAAGATGCATTTGTGTGAATTGTCAAAGTTGTATCTCGACTATGTGGCGCGGGAAAAGATAAAATGTAGTACCAGATTACCTCACTATTTCCTTGGAATCTAATAATTAATAAAAATCGAAAAATATCAGAACTACATATGAGCCGTTTATTTTAAAAGTGGCCTAAGTACATTTATCTTCAAATCGAGATATTTAAGGGTTTGCGTTTCAATGAATTTAAAAGTATACGTATGGAATACTAATGATTCATGCTGCTTAAGTGTATGTAAGGGTGTTAAATTTATAGTTCGTATTAAAATATTCGCAATTATTAAGTGAATAATATGCGTTTTCTTATCAAGGATGGACTTAGGCCACTTTCAAAATTAACAACCAGATTCATTATAAAATTTAAAGCTGCTGAAGTCTATTGAACAAAATTTAAGATGCTTCAAATTGAAAAAAACAAGACAATTTATTTTATATATGAGCCGTTTATTTTGAAAGTGACAAAAGTGCATTTATGTTCGAATCGAGATATTAAAGGGTTTACGTTGGATTAAATTTAACCCATTATCCGCCAATGTCCCATTTTTGGGACTCATTTTCAAATTGTTTTCTTTTAATGACTGCAACTTCTAAATGTACAGTTAATTTAATTTTTAATTTTTGTGTTTTTGTATTGCGGCGGGTAATGGGTTAATAATATGGGTAACAGATAACATAGTAGAACAATGTTTTTGGGTTTCTACGGCTTCAAATGTATCATTCCAAATAAAATAACTAACATTATTTAAGAAATAAGTAACATGTTTTTGATGGCTATGGATGGACTTACCCTATTTTTCAAATGAATGGCCTTTTCAGTTCCTCAGGAAACATGAGTTCATCGAAGTAAATTTTCATTGATTTCAAAATAAATATATAAATTTTATGTTATAAAATAAAAAAATATTTAATTTTTATTCATTGTCGAATAATGTTTACATTAAAATTAATATTGTTTTATTAATGAGTATTCAATCTACTCCAGTTTGTGTATGGTGGAGGAGTTTAAAATAACTATGGTGTGCAGATGGTGTATAATGTCCCTTATCCCATCCCTTCCCATCACATCTCTCATTTTAGTATATTCAATATTCTTATACAGTTCTTTTGCAATTTAATTGGTAATAAACAAATTATTAACAAATCGTTGAAAATTACAAGGATATGTTGGAACACCCGTATGAATCGCTTTGCGAATCGAAAGTGAAGTTTGGAATCAAATTGTTTATAATAAATCCATTACACACTAATAATTCAACTGGTGTCTTGATAATTAAACATAAACCTGTGAGCTAGTACAATTTTAGTGCATAATATTTGCCATACTCATTTGAAACTCTTACAATAGGAGTTAGGCCACTTTCAAAATGAACGGCTCATATAGTAACGGTGCGCAAATTTCAAATTTTCTTTTTAGATTTTTACATAGAAAATCCAAGGGGTGAAAAACAATCAGACAAACATTTATTTGGTACTGAAGGAATCACTCACACCGCTTATTCCTGAGAACATAGGTTACTAATAACGTATTTCTGATATTTTCCATATTGTTGGCTTTGGTTCAACATTGTCGGCAAAGTAAAAAACAACTTGTGAGCAGGATTTGCGAAGTGGGCGAAATCAAACAGGCAGTTACGGTAACACAATAGTTTATTTTGTACGTTTACTGTTGACTGTGGCAAGGCCTACAAAGGACTGACCTCCACGCGTTCGGCATGAGGACAAAAAACACGTGCCGTCGCACTTGGCAAAAAACAAGCGCTCGCTAGCAACACCGCTAGATGACGGCACGAGGGCTAATCGCGTATCGTCTCGCGAATCCTCCAACACTTCCCCTCGAGACGCTATTAGTTCTCGACCGGTTGAAGAGTCCGAAGTCCAAGGAGTTCCAAGCATCTCCGATGCTTTGGACCAGGCAGGCCCTTGGTCATCATATCTGCGATCATGTCATTCGTTGACACGTAGTCTATCTGCAACAGGCCGTCCCTCAACGCATCGCGTATGAAATGATGCCGCACATCAATGTGTTTCGTGCGTGCGTGGAAGGCCCGATTCTTGGCCAGTCGCTGAGCTCCCATGCTGTCATTCAGCAAGCGGACATTTCCCAGGTTCTTAAACCCTAGCTCGTCCAGAAACCCGGCCAGATATACGGCCTCCTTGGCGGCCTCGGCCAAACTCATGTATTCGGCCTCCGTGGACGACAAAGCAACCGTCCTCTGCTTTTTGGCATCCCACGATATCGCGCCCTGGCCTAAAACAAAAATGTAACCAGTGTAAGAGCGTCTGTCGACCAGACAACTGGCCCAATCGGCATCGACGTAGCCCACGATCGAATCCGCCGATGGCTTGAAGGTCAAGCCGGTGTTCGGGGTCCCCTTCAAGTAACGGAGCACCCTCTTCGCCGCTGACCAGTGGCACTTTCCGTAACGATCATTAAACTGGCTCAATGCGCTCACGGCGTACGCGATGTCGGGCCTGGTTCCCACCGACAGGTACATCAAGGCCCCAATCAGTTCTCGATACGGCAGTTTTAGTTCCTCGCCACTCGGATCGTTCTCCAGTTTGTTCAATTTCACGTTGACGTCCATGGGGGTGGCAACAGGCTTCGAGTCAGTCATGCGGAAACGCTCGAGGATGTCTCTTGTGTATCCTCGTTGACGCATGATTATATTTTCTCCGTCTCGCTCGAATTCGATTCCCAGACAACATTTCGGTTCGCCCAATACCTTAATGTCAAATTCACGTGCGAGACGTTCCTTGAGTTTGTCGATCTTCTCGAGGTTTCGGCAGGCGATCAACATATCGTCAACATAGATCGCCACCATGAGCAGATCTTCCCCTCGCCCCAAGTGGTACAGGCAGGGATCTGCGTTGGAAGGCCGTGCTCCAAAATCCTGCAATGTCTCATCCAGCTTTTTGTACCAGCTCCTTCCGGCCTGACGAAGTCCATACAGCGCCCTCTTCAAAAGGCATACCTTATCCCCGGCCTTCAACTCGCGAAGCATGGCCGTTGCCCTTCTTCCGATGTCACTGTCGGTCTTCTCCGTTTCGGCGACGATTTCCAGGGCTTCCATCAGGTATTTCGGGGGCTCCATGAAAATCTCCTCCTGTAATTCGCCGTTTAGGTACGCTGCCGTAACGTCGAGCTGCCTCATTGCCAGTCCGTAGTTCGCAGCGAGAGCCGTCATCATCCTAATGGAGCTCAATCGTGCGACTGGCGCAAAGGTTTGGTTAAAGTGGACGCCGGGGCGTTGAGCGAATCCTCGCGCCACGACCCGAGCCTTCCTTCTCTCAAGAGATCCATCCGGTTTGCATTTGTTCCGTAATACCATTCGGCTGCCGATAATGTCACGATCGACCGGGCGATCAACCAAGTCCCACGTATTACACTTTAAAATGGATTTTACCTCTGTAGCCATGGCCCGGTACCAATCGTCCGCATCGGGACCGCAAACAGCTTGTTTGGCGGGTATCTCCGCCACGTACCCGGACTCGATGGCGTGGCTGGCTTCCTCACGGGGTGCCTGATATTCTTTCCGCGGCCTCCCCGGTCTACCAGTCATTATTCTTCTCGGCCTCCCGGAACCTCTCCTCGATGGCCGCGCGTTGACTTCTTCGGCATTTTCATCGGCGCCGCCTTGCGTGGCGTCTTCGCAGCCGGTATCAACTCCAAGATCGTCGCTCGGGTGACCCCCCACTCCTCTCAATTCGATCTCGGCAGTGCCATTTTGTGGAGCGATTTTCGAGTCATCGGTCTTCCCCTCGCGAACGACGCCATCCGGGCCAAAGTCCTCGTAGAGGCTCGCCGGAGAACCGGCGCTGCATCCCATGAATTTAACGTCTCGGACTATCTTTACCATCCTCTTGTCCGGAAACCATACTCGGTATCCCTTTGAGTCCGAAGCGTAGCCCACGAAGGTTCCCTCCCTCGCGCGATCCTCGAACTTTCCAATGCCTGGCGCCCGATCCAGGCAGTACACCCTACTTCCGAATTCCCTGAAGTGGCTGACGTCGGGCGCCCGTCCGTTCCACGCCTGGTACGGCGTAAGCCCACCCAGACTTTTGGTTGGACACCGGTTCCGGATATAATTAGCAGTGGATACCGCTTCTGCCCAAAATGATGTTGGCAATCCGGACTGGATAAGCAGGCATCTCGCCATTTCCAGAAGCGTTCGGTTCTTTCTCTCGGCCGTTCCATTTTGCTCGGGGTTATACGGCACTGTGAGTCGTCGCTGAATACCGTTTTTCTTCAGGTATTCTTCAAATTCCACGCTCAAGTACTCTCGACCATTATCGGTTTGAAAATGCTTCAGTTTTCGCTCCCTTTGGTTTTCTGCGAGCGCCTTGAATTCCTTAAACGCCTCAAAAGCTTCGCCCTTGGCCCTCAGGAAACGGACCTCGCACCATCTCGATGCGTCGTCGATGAACGTGATAAAATACCTCGCGCGATTGTTCGACTCGACTCTCATGGGACCACACAAGTCGGAGTAGATAATGTCCAGTGGTTTTGACCCCTCTGTCGATCTCGGCGCGAACGGGACTCTCGTCATCTTTCCTCTGATACAGATGTCGCACTTTAGGTTGCCCTCGTGCTTTCCAAGATCGAGACCCCGAAACGCTCCGCTCGCTTTACCCTTTAACATATCCCGCACGTTCAAATGTCCGAGGCGGCGATGCCACACCTCTAGCGCCGATAGTGGCCCTGAGACGCTCTTCTCTTCTTCTAGGATCGCGTTACACTCGTCATGCCCATGCTCAGGCACGATATACAAATCGCCGACTCGATTCGCTGTTAACACCACGTCCCCGTGGCTGTCGAAGACGTTGGCCTTGTGCTTATCGAATCTAATCACACAGTTCTTGTCAGCGATTTTAGCGACCGACAGCAAATTTGCACGAAGATCCGGGACGTGAAGCACGTTCTCCAGCCTGACATTTTTCGTCTCTCCATCCACATCGGCCGAAAACGAAACCGTTCCTTTGGCAGTTATCACGGTCGAAGCATTGTTTGCTAAATTGAGCCTTCCGCGTCTCGAATCGGTTATCTCCGTGAAGTCGCGCGAATCCCCGCATAAATGCGACGCTGCGCCACTGTCCAAGCACCACTTCGCTTCACGCATGACGTCATCCGCGCGAAAGGATGTTTCTGCGCCCGAAAAGTCCTCTATCGCGCACAGAGTGACGTCTTCGGCTTTCTTCGCGTGCTGTCGTGGTTTTCCCGGTTTTGCGCTCCTGCAATCGTTAGCCTTATGACCGATTTTCTTACATCGATAGCAGCGATACTTAAACTCGTCCTTGCTTGCCGGCTCGGAATTTTCAGCTCTGCTTCTGTACGGGGGTTTATACTTGGCTGCTGCCATCGCGTCCTGTGACGCGCCGCGTGCCGTGTTTCTTCTAGCGTCACTTTCCTCGATCACTTTCACGCGAAGCGCTTCCGGCGACGGTAATTCGTCGCGCGCTTCAATTGCGCAGCGAAAATTCTCGAATGAATACGGCAGACTGTACAGCATCATTATCGCCAGCATATCGGGGTTAATTTCCACGTCCATCTCGGCGAGCTTATCTATTGCGTCGAAAAGTTTTCGGAGGTGTTCTCGCACGTCTTCGCCCTCTTCCATTCGTTGAAGCAGGACTTGCTTCAACAAGGTGGCTTTTCGCGCTGGTCCCTTCGACTGATAAATACCTTCCAGCTTTAACCATGCCGCACGAGATGTGTCGCACCCCTTTATCTGCTTTAATTCCGTCGGATGTATGGACAGCACGATATCCGACTTCGCCTTACAGTCCCTGTCCAGCCACGTGTTCAGTGCTGCTTGCGAGGCCGCGTCGCCCGACACGAGATGCGGTTTTGGAATTTTTCCGGAGACGTAGCCCCACGCGTCGTTCTTTACAAGCAACGCTTCCATCTGCATTTTCCACGTGTCGTAATTATCTTTGTGAAGAGTCTCTATTCGCGCACAATTCGACGCACTCATCTTCACTCGCACGACGCAACGACCTTTATTCCGTTGACAGAAAAAACTCGCGTGTTCTTCCAAACGCTTTACGTTCCCGCACTAAAAGAAAAGACACTGTTTCTACTCTGCTTTCGACTGCGCTCCTGGGCCCATAACCTGTGAGCAGGATTTGCGAAGTGGGCGAAATCAAACAGGCAGTTACGGTAACACAATAGTTTATTTTGTACGTTTACTGTTGACTGTGGCAAGGCCTACAAAGGACTGACCTCCACGCGTTCGGCATGAGGACAAAAAACACGTGCCGTCGCACTTGGCAAAAAACAAGCGCTCGCTAGCAACACCGCTAGATGACGGCACGAGGGCTAATCGCGTATCGTCTCGCGAATCCTCCAACACAACTCTTATTCTAGTCAGCTTTTGCGTATCAGAACAAAGTATAAAGTAAACGATTCCTTTAGTATCACTTCGGTATTTTCCGATTTTTTTTTATTTTTATATTTTTACAATTTGGATTTTCCATGTATAAATCCGAAAAATGTTTAAATATGTTCATCGTTGCCAGATGTAGCTCTGATTTTTATCAATTTTTTGTATCCCACTGATTTCGAGCAAATGGTGGGAGAATCTGTTAGTTCATTTCAGCCTTTGCACCACTTGGAGTCGAGATACAAAGATGAAAATTCACAAAAATGGTTCGTCTTTAGTAGCTGTCGAATGGCTCATTCAAAAATGGGGTTAGAGCACTTTTGACAATCTACTTAATTCGGCTATGCTATTTAGATTGCGTAAATTCTACCGTTGTTTCCCATACTGGTGAGTTCCACTGTCGTGACTAATAAAATTATGTTTTATCATCAAACGACCTTGCACATTTGCCATCGCAATCACCGTGGTTCTTCGCAAAATTACCTTAATACCATCGCTTTAGAGTACCTATGTGTCGCAGCATATTATTGATACCAACTTGCACATGAAATGCCGATTTCGAAGACCAATGAGTTCATTTGCAGTGCACTTACTCGCGAAGGAATCGGATCGCAATGCGAATAAAAGTGTTCGAATTCCCGTGGTGACGAGTGCTCTTCAGTGCCAATAACGGATCCACAAGCAGCAAACCTACCTCTACAATGGAAAGTCCCGAATTTCTCTCACTCCGAGATGAAAACATATTTTGGCAACGGGGAAGTCCAGTTTGTAGTGGTAACAAGAGGAAGCATTATTCTCCTCGTTAGGAGTACAAACCTTTCATAGCCGGACCCTTACTTGCTGGATGGCTGACTTCTAATTATCGCGGGCTCTTGACATTTTCGCTTGACCCTCTACGGTATTTCATACACACGACCTCCTATGTATTTTGTACTTGCTCGCACAATGCCCTTTCTGAAAGTCCTACTTTTACGAAACCTACATGTAGTAATCCAGCAACGTTAGAAGTTTAATTAACGAGCTCTGTAGACGCGTTTGTATCACCGCGAGGTCGAGTGAGGGAAGATAAAGTACCGAATTACGTCCAGTAAGGAAAAATAAATTTTAGCAGCATAGATCCAGTCCATCAAAACTAGAACATTACTTTTTACAACAATGCCTCGCTTAATTCGCTCTGTTAGATTCTTCTTACAATTAATGATTAATTACACAAAACATTGCTAGTGATTAGTCTCTTCCCTATCTTATCAGTTTTTGTTTAGTGCTCTGTCGCGACGCTTAAAGTATGCAATTTAATTTGAAATGCGTTTCTTCGCATGAAGAATAGTTGAAAGAAGTTCATGTTAGTTAATTTTGTATCTTCAAGGACGTATAGTCAATACAGTAATTTTACAATATAATAGTCATTTTACAAGATAATGCAGGAATTATGTCTACAGAGTATTATGTCTACAGAGTCTACAACTACATTTTGCACTACAACTCTCTTTGCAATTGCAAAAGATGGTGTTGAGAAGTCTTTCCGGAGCAGGTGGGTGTAAAGTTTGAGTTTGGCTCCAAAGTATTATCTACTAAATTCCAACCCCAGTCTGCTGGGTCCAGTTGATTGCCTAGCCATACTTGAACTTGATAGTATACAGGGTCTACCACTTAACGTGCAAACGCTCGCTTGCGGGAAAACGCTAAATGACAACAGCGCTAGACTCGATACGCTCAAGAGTGCCGGTAGCGCCGGCGCACTGTCCCCGGCGGCGCGTGTATCGAGTCTAGCGCTGTTGCCATTTAGCGTTTTCTCGCAACCGAGCGTTTGCACGTTAAATGGTAGACCCTGTACTCAACGCAAGTGTTGACTTGCAGAAACAGATGTTGGAGGAAGACAAGATAATTGCACTCTTTTATTGTTTCGTGTATTTTTTACAAAACTTAAATATCTATACTTGTCAAAACACTCAATTCTTTTTGGAGCTCCATATAGAGCAAGAAGAAAACGAATTCCGCTTGTGATGATGTCTTGTGGAGAAAAGTCGATCTTTTGAAATACTTTGGCGCCATTAATTAAACCATGTTTCTCAAATAATTTAAATACTGTTGTTTTATCCCTTCTGAAAAATGATGATGTAGTATCGCAGCCAGTTATTGCATGTAAAAATAAGATATGGTTTTGAGATTTTGGATAAGCAGAAAAACTTTACGATGAATATATTTCTGTTGATTGTTGAGCTTTCCCGGGTTTCAAAAAGTAAATAATCTTATTAATTGGAGTTTGCGCAGTCAGTAGTATGTACTAATAATTCAGCATCTTCACCGACAACGATAGTTGTATTTCTTGTGCTGGATTGTTCTATGGCTGTTTCAATTATAAGGACATCAGCGTCATTATCAACTTGTTTCACTAAAACATTTACAGCTGTAAATTTTTCGCATAACATTAAAATCAAGCGCGACTTGTTGTGAGTATATAAGTTACACAAACCAATATTTTTTACTCATTTTAAACATCCGATGGTGTGTATAGGCGGTTTAGCGTACATATTATTGTTTTCGGTGATTTAGAATCGTAATATCTCAAGAATACTGATTCTTAGAAAAATAAGTATAAGGACAATTTTTGTAGATAATTTCATGATCTACAACTTTTGTCTGATCTATTTTTATGATAAAACTTACCGTTTACCGTTTTTTACGTTTGACCTTGAATAACTTTTTTTGCAGATGTGGGATCGGTGGGGACTTTTAGTATTTTATTTGTAATAATATACCCAAGGTCTGCATCAACTTTCAGCTCTATGCGAATTATTGTAAACCTACCACTATTTTTTCGGCTACTTTGACCGGACTATATACGCACTTTCATGCTTTGCAGGCTCTTCGCAAAACCCGAAAAACTTATATTTAAATAATTAATTTTACAAATGTGCTTAGTTACGTTGTGTCTAATGGTACTAAAGTGTGTAGTAAGAGAATATGCTACATAAATGAAGCGAATTAACTTAACGCACGGTTTCTTTGAAATAATAACGTGTTATAGCTTACAATGCTATGTAAATGATAAGTATCAATAAAACAATTTTGTTTCTTAGCTTTCACATTGTTATTTTCAATTCTGGATTATATTCGAGTATGAAAAATTATAGCAGCATTCAATACAACGCCGCTCGAATTATCTCGAGTGTGCATAGTTTGGACTGCATAGCGCGCTCGAATAAACTCGAGCGTGTACGTTAGGGGGTTAAAATAGGTGCGATACAATAGTACCTACGCGCGAGTTCTCGCGTGACGGTTCGGGGCGTGAGGTCGCGCGGGTTAAGGTAGTACCTCCGCGACAATCCAGGTAAAAAGTTTTGACTCACAATCAGTACCCACATTAAACATATCAGCAAATTCAGTCTGTAGCCTGTGGTTTTTTTTACGAGATTGTACCTCTTACACTATCATATTCTCTATATGAATACACACATACTATGAAATTTTATTCTGTGTGAAAATGTGGCAACGTCGCATATTTTTTTTGTTGTTAACGTGGCCGGCGACGAAAAGACACACACTCTCGCGCAGCGCCGATAACGCATCATTTCTACGCGGCTTCATTGATATCCCCTCCACAAAAAATAATCGTCTAACTATGTTATTCTTTCTAATGTTTCATTAAAACTACGTGGTAAACAATTTCCATTTTTTTGTGAGATATTCCAAACATATTACTCTAACAAATATTAGTTTTCCATCAAGATGGTAAAAGTCCTTCAATGCCAAAAAATATAAAATTTGTCATTTTCCCACGCTTTTCCTATGCTGTATGTACAAAACATGTCATTTTTAATTGCAATTATCTCATGTTTGGTGTGGTCAACCGTCTCCAAATTTTAACATCGTATGTGTTATGCATTGAACTACTAACAGTCCAAATTTTAAAGACTTCTCGAAATTTTGCAAACGCGGAGGTACTACCTTAAGTTTACTCGTCTATGCGTCTCGACTACTTTCTCTGTGCATATATTTCTTTATTTTTCGTCGAACTCCGTCGACCCATCGCCCTTGGCTTGTTTTTCAACCATCGAATGTGCGCGTCTTGTTTGACGAAAGCAGCTACTGCATCGTATATACGGTGTGTGCAGAGACACTCTCGCTCTCTCGCTCTCATTCTTTTTCACTTTACGTCTCAAGTCTAGTACACCCTGTAACAGCGGTTTTCAAACTTTGTGCTGCTACGCCCGCCTAAAACAAATTCTTTTTTTCCGCGCTTCTGTGTTTTTTGAAAAATATACTAAACGACCGACGTAATGGTAAGAGAAATTGTATTACGGCCCCTGCTTCGGTCATGCAGATTGTTTTCAAATTATTCTTAAATGCTTAGCTACGTTTCTCCACAGATTAATGTTAAAATTTCCTTGAGGAGGATCCAAACAAAGGATCGAAACGTTAGATGTTATTAAATTGGCTTAAAAACAAGGTTGTCCCTATGACCGAACCAGAACCGTATACGATTTGTGTTCCTGTCTGTTAATTGTAATGAAGTTTTATTTATTTGTATATATTGCGGCAATCCATGCACGGGTTTCTTTCATTAACCATAGCTTACATCATTAAACTTGCAACAGCCACCTAATTCGCACAACCCGTCGCTGGTAGAATCATTAACACGAACCATACGACGGGGTATAAAATAACATCGCCTGCAAAAAGAACACACAGGGTATTTCTACCGATCATCCAGAGTACCGCGTTTTTGCAAAGTGTGAATGTTAAATTTAAATTTTTAAAATAATATTTTGTTTAATTTTGCCGCTTTCCTTGGCAACAGTTCGCGCCTTAGGTTGGAATCTGAATCTCTACTATATGAACAGAGTTTGTCCTTCGCTTTCATACTGTCCATACTCAATTTCAAAATGATCTCACATGAGGGTGTATTGGTGTCATAATCACTGATAATATTTTACCCGTTTCATTATAATAATTTTGGAGTAACGAAGTACAATAAAATATGCATATAAGTGTCCAAAACGAACTAGGCCAAAACATGGTCAAGGTAATGAGTGTGAAGCAATGAGGACGTTCGCTTTGTCGAAACAGTTTCAAAAAATTGGGAAGACGCTATTCTACGTGTTAGCCGCTAAAGTCTTAAAATACCACAAATAACCACCTTTTTTGCGGAATTCGGTGTAAAGTTCGTATAATTGAAGATACTGGACATGTATTTTTACCAAAAATAATAGCACTTCATACAAAAATGTATAGACAAAAGTGGAAGTTTGAGAATTGAATGCGTATTTTACGCTCACATTTGTAAATCGCCAACGCCGCGAATGCAGACTTATTTATCCTAACTAGTTTCAGTAGGGTAATGCGCACAGTAATGTGATTTTCTTATATTCCCCGAAACATGATGATTGCTTCACTCACGCTATCATGGAAGTTCTACTATTAAAATGATAAAAACAGAAACCCCAAGCCGTTTGAATTTTAGAAATCAATTTCCCATTTTAACTAATTTTACTTTGTTTGCAACATGTCGCGTGCGGATTGCAGTTTATTGTCAATATAATTCATCAGACAAAAGTCGTGCAACATTCAATATTCTTACTGCGCCATTGTACACTGTTGGTATTTTAATTCTTTAATTTATACAATTTTATATTATATTATATTATTTAATTTCTGTAATTGACTGACCTACGAATTAATTAAAAATCAACATTTGTTTTTTTTCAACACGCACGCACGCACGCACACGATTATATCATATCGATCGATCGGTAAAAAAGATGATCATCTCGACCATAACGAGCTACGCGCGGTGCAACAACGAGCCGAGCGCTGACACACAGTCAGTGCTCATACATAAAAAAACGTAAACGATACGCCCTAAGCTGAGACGTCGCGATCCGACATAATACAAATATGTTCAAGACGTTATCGCGACCCTGATTAGGGTGGCATTCATGCACACAAAGTGCGAATAAAAAATAATCAACAACACGCCCTAATTTGAGACGTCGTCGCGATCCGGCATAATATAAATATATTCTAGACGTCATTGTGACCCAAATTAGGGCAACAGCAATACAACGTAAACGCATGTACACGGACTAGTCCGAACGTACATTCGAACCATCGACGGTACACACAACATCGCTAGCGACCGCGGCTACGGAGCAATCGCAACCACGGCAACAAACAACCGTCTTTTGGCAAGACGACGACTGGGAATGAGCGGCCTGATGCGCTGAGCGAACATTCCCGAGCAAACATCGCGAGCGAATACACCTAACTGAATAAAGTATTTTTGGCAAACCATTATAGTCATAGTTGTTCATTCATCACAAGATCGCCAAGACAACAAGCGATCGCGGAACCACGGGGTTAACGCGAAGGCGTCGATCCCGTTTTCTACACAACAATATTTATTTCTCTATAAGTAACATATTTTCTATCACGTCAGTGAAGACCTTGAACGTCGATCGATTATGCCTCAGATTAGTAATCGATTAACCAGCTATGTTTCTTATTACTAATAGACAATATAATAAAAACGACTCAGAGATAAGAACAGCATTGCCGGTGTAATAGCTGGAGACTGAAGGTGGGTACAATATACGTTTAAATCGATGTATTGCACCTAAATTAGCGTGGTACTTGACTACGAACATTATTATGTAATGCAGCTCCAAAATATGCGTACTTGCCCTTTCCCACTTTTCGCTATTGCACTATTTGTATGATTGCGCTGAATGATTTTTTTCTTTGTTTTACTGTTATACCTAATATTTCTGCAATGTGTATCCTGCGATATGATGTCAAATTATATTCTAACCATATGTTTTTACCATATATGACTTTATAACGAAGTTTGCTGCAAATTATTCGTTTAACGACTATTCGATGATGATTGAATGTATTTATTGACTGATAAATAGTTATTTTGGTTTTACATTATGGGGAAATACAATTTTTCGATTTTTGCTCTTTCGTTTTGAAGAAACGTGCTTAAGATCATACAAATTTTATAAAAATCTGTCCTGTACTAGTTTATTTTTCCTGTTGACATGGTCGAGTAACTTTTCATTTTTATTTTTTCAGTTACCCGAAACAGTTAGTTACAAAAAGTTGAATACTTTTCTTAGAAGCGAAAATGCATCTGTAAAATGTCGACTACGGCATTCAGTAATGCCCATGGTAAAAATAATTCATTTTCGCATCAAAGTAAATAACTACCCTTCAACACAGTGCATATAAAACGTCAAAATCCGTTTGCCGATCGTTATTATTCATTAAATTCCAATGGTGGAAAGCTTAACAACAACGGCGATTAAAAAATTGCGTATGCCGCAGACCACTTTGGCGTTACAGACTTTACTGACAATTTAATTTGCGTCCGCGCTCCCACCGGCACGTGGGAATTACGCCAGGAAAACGTCCAAACTTTAAAGTTCAACGTGGCGAGCGTGCAAGCAATTTTCAACTTTATCCCAAAAATAATTTTCAGCGGTGATAACCTGATGTTACATCTTGCTCATTATAGGCTATATTACGGATATGGGAAGGTAAACGTGGTCTTTCCGCATGAAACTTTGATAATACTGCCCAATAGATTCTTTATAACACGCGAGAAAAGCATATTCTGCAAAAAGTGTATAAAATTCTTTTATATACTAGCTGTAACTTTTTCATCGACATCAAGTACCCCTACAAATAATACTCTATGTTGTTAAAAGTAATGTTATAAGTATTTTCATATCAATAACTTCTTATGTACAATATTAAAACGTTGAACAATCAATCAATCTTAATTAAAATCAGTAACAATTTTCACTGAACTGCTCGGAGGTTATATATTAGTTGCATGTAAGATAACAATCAAAACTTTTTTCACTACACTCTAACATTTTATAATCGAGTTTTTGTACTACATTATATGATCATATGCAAACTGATTGCTTTGCAAATTGGTTAAAGTTCACTGGCGAGTTTAATCAAAAAGAAAAAATTAAGATGCAATGCGACACACGATCGCGTGAAAGGAAAACAAAAGCTGATAGTATTAGGACAATGTTGGTTCTAACTCAAAACATCACTGATGATTCTCGTTTTTATCTGCGACTTCATCATTTCGTCAACGTGGTAGATGATGTCATCATTACGTATCTGTGACGTCATCGTCATCATTTCATCGACGTCATAGATGGCGTTGGACGTTATTACCCACAGTCCGGGTTGAATTTTTCCCCGGACGTCATCGGTGACGTTTTGAGTTAAAACCAATAATGTTCTACTACTACATGTTGTAAAAAAAAAGTCAAGTGTGAATGATGATAAACCTCAGCCTGTGATAATTAGTACAGCGAAAGCAAGTAGATATTCACCCTAAACCCCTCTCACAGCTGCATAGAAACAACGGTTTATTCGATTGAAAATCTATGCAAAATGTATGTAATAGATAAAGCACACCATCCACCATGGAGCATAAAAGGAGAAAGCAGGAGCAGTTGGAACCACGAAATAAACGAACAAAGCTTTCGCGAACATAGTCAGAAGGCAATTTCATTTCGTTACTTCAGTTATTAACATTTTTGTGTCACATTGATTTTTTAGAATAATGGCTAAGTGAGTCTATATGCAAATGGATAGAGTGGTATCTACGTATTGCACCAAAGGGAACGGGATATCGGAATGAAAAGAGCTTTAACAGTGGTCCAGTATCGGGTATCACCCATAGAACGATGATTCTCTCGACGCCAATTTGACGTGCTTGAGTATCGTTGAACAACGCACGCTCAGTGTCGTAAAGTATGAAATTAGCGTTTGTATCCCAATACAAAAAATATATTTCCCGCCAAATCAACAAATGGAAATTGTGTCATCAGTCTCTTGGTAGTGCTCATTCTCATGTATATGAGTATAAACTATTTGGAGCACTTATTGTTAGTAACCTTTCGTCTGCTCACAGTTCACCTGTTTCTGTTGGATTTGTGTAAGCATGTAGTAACACTTAACAATAACAATAATAACAATAACAAATATAACAATAACAAATTAACAATAAGTAATGTTAATATGAAGTATATCTGACGAAATATAAAAGATAAAATTACTGTTCCAACAATTATAAAAGTTTATGCGACGGATTTATCAGTTCCGCGCATTGATAAAAGAAAATGTAAAAATTACTGGTACGATATTATCGTGAGCACCTGTGGAATCAGAATAAAATCAAATTATGTATGATAAAATTTAAATTCCAACTTGGCAAAGATACGACGTGAAAGGGTTGGGGAACAAGATCCAGCTCGTCACAACTCGCATATCCCACACCTATTCGTACATTCCATGAATGTACGACGCGAGACGGAACGTTTTAGAAGTGAATTAAACGCCTCAGGTGTGTTATCAAACGCAGCGTGTCAGGCAAGGCCAACCTGGCATATACGTTATAATATAGTACGGTCAAATTGTGGTAGTCACGGTGTAAAAAAATCAATTTGGAAACCGCCTCATTACTAATGGAACAATTGAAGTTACGCAGAAGTAACCGCTGGTCTACCCTGCAGCGAAGTAATCTATTCGCAGCGAAATCGGCGAAATAATTAATTCCCTAATCGGAAAGCATCGAGCGCAGAGGGCGCTGAGAGTGGGCCAAGAGCAGTCCAAGCGCTGGCTGAGGTTGAGGGCCTTCCGTGCAGTATGCGCCCCGCTTAAAAAGCAATCTCGACGCAAGGGCCGCGCCCGCGCGTGGCCGCCATGAAAATTATTATGCGAGAACGGAGGCCGCTGGATACGGGGAACGAAATAGGGTGCCGGTGCAGCTGTGTGGAGAGAATATAAAAAGACGACGAGAAGGCAGGCAGGGTGCCCTCCTCCACCTACTGCTCCACAGACTACTCCACCCTCACCACCCACGCCACCTCCTCTACCCTATTCCGTATACAGCCACGAGTGGACGAAGGAAAGAAGGGCGGATGGCTGCAACGAAGAAGATTCTAAAATATGAGAGCTATTAACCGTAGTTCTCCGTGAGCATTACCTTCCCTTACGTGTAAATAATGCAACCGGGCTCCACTGCTACTTACCCCGCGTAGAACCCTCCCCAGCCAACCCCCACCCCGCTGCTGTCACCTTATACTCCTAACGCGAGCTACTACTACGCGCAATCTGCAGATATCCGACAACGAGATCTACACTGCCACGCTCGCGTCAGTAGCATATCAGCGTACCTATGTACGCGTGCCTATAGATGCTTCCTCCCCTGCTCTTGCCTGCTCCCATCCAGTCTCGTAAAGGTTCACGGTTCAGCTACACCCGATCCCTTTTCCTCCTACGGCCCGCGGACTGAGACGGTACGCAAGGACAGGTGCGACTATCGTCATACGCCTTCCGTTCCCCATCTTCATCGCCCTCGCAATAAAGGACCGATGTGCATGGAATATGTCGGGGTATAAAGGTATGCCGTATGCCCGGCACTTCCTCCGGAATTTACGTCGCGAGAACGCGCACGCCGTTTAAAGCTGCCTCTCTTAAATGCCACTTTAACCATAACAGCTTTTAATGATAAATTTCAATTCATACCGTCTTGGGAATCTTCAATTAACTCCCGACTGCCAGACAAACCTAGTGCGAGTTTCAGGTTTCGCAGCTCTTCCGTTTGCGGTACCTGAACACATGTACCTCTGAGTAAAGCGGAAATGGTTTTTAGAGGGATAATGACCAACCGCCGTAATAATGTACGGCAGACATTTCCGCAAATTGCCGTTAACAGTTTTATTCAAGCATTGGTCAGTTTCAAAAATTCGTCCTCTCCCTACTATTTTCCCAGGCAGGCTTTCCCCTTCTAATTACTTAATTAGAGAAGATAATTAGTGCTACTGCTGAAACTTTAAACACCTTGACATTTTCAGTCTAGAAACTCTTATTATTATATTTTAGGAGGCGTCGTATCTTCATACAGAACTGCAATATTGCTGATTATTTTACTCGAATATTAATACTGACGTTGTGTTCTGTTTGATCACCCTCATACCTACTTCTCACAATTCATATAGACTCTTTTGTTTATTAACTCCGGACTCTCTTTTCTAAGTCCTTACTTATATCGACGTTTACTATGTCTATATTCGCCTAGTCTGGCTGCAACTATCGGCGGGATCGTTGCCAAGATGAAACATCGAGATGGCTTGCGCATTCGACTTTCGAATTCTCAGTGTATCGTTCGTTTTTCAGTCTTCTTCATCTCTTCCACCCTCCTTCTGCCCGTTTTTTCCTTGCGCAACTGTGCATATCGAAGTATTCGTTCAATAACGGCCGCTTCGTTTTCAACTGTAGCTAAAAAATATCGTCCCCCTGATTTTCTCTCTGTCGCGATGATCATTCACAATTCAATTCAATTCAACGACGATGCGTAAAAGCTAAGCGTTATTGGAATTTTTACAAACGCGACGGCAAACTCCTGCTGTACACCGGGTTCCTAACGAAATTTCATTAAAGGTAAAGAAACCGAGAGGGAAGTCACTAGGGAAACGCCAAAATTGAATTACGGAGGGATGTGAGAAAGCTCACCTCATCCCCCTACCTCTTATCCGAACATCCCCCTTTCCCTCTGGCCTCCAACTGATCACAAATGTCCTCGTCAATAGAACAGGTTTGAATGTAGAGGCGGGATTCATAATGACGCTGCAACATCTTCCTCATCCTAAAAGCCCCGATGACGTGCGAGATATTAACGAGCGCGAAAAAGTCAAGTTGAAGGAGAAAGGTCGCAGATGATGAGAAGAACTAAAGCCGAACGTGCGGCTAAACACTCTTTTATACCACGGCGCTTTTGTGATGAGATTACCACATTTACCTCCAGGCTAACTTAACAGGATTGAATTAAGTTAGAAGCCACGACCCTCCCAAATGTTCGAAGACAATCAAGGCGAACAACATAATCAAAACCCCCCTCAAACAGTATTTGAATCTTTTTAATATGATAATCAAGTTAGACCACGTAAATGCATTACGAACTTTCTATGTGCTGTAGACTAGACACACGTACGCTTGTAATTTTAGCAGTATCTATGAAACATTGTAACAGTAAAAGTGTTCAATATAAAATGTCAATATACAGCATTATGGTATGAAATGTAAAATATTTAAGTAGGTATTAAAGAAGAAAATATACTGAAGCTTTAGCGATGTATTGTATCTATAGAATCAGCTACTTTGCCATTTCAATGATATACGTAACAACCGATTGAATTCGGTGTACACATCTTCAGTAATTTTACCTCTCAGGGATCGAAGAAATGTGACGTTTGCAAGTTGACTTACAGACAATCAGTAAAATCGATGGATGCTCTTCGCCGCCGTCATTCTTTCCGCTCAGAAAGTTGAACCATTGCACCGGGTCTACCCTGATCCCATACCTACGACAAAAGAATAAAAATCAGATAGAATCCAAAGAAGAGAAGACCGCATTTCGTATTATTATCAACAACGATTCTTCGCATTCTCCACTGTAACCACCCTCCCCCCCAAAAGTTTCATTCTCATCGCCTCTCACGCCTATCGAATTTCTCTTTTCTGTACCAAGCCGCCGCAATCCCCACTGTTTTACATTCTGCTAGAGACCATCTTTGAGGGGACAGGTTAAACAGGTGTCTAAAGCGCGACACGGGCCGAAAGGCAAAGGCATCGTTATTAACGTCTACCTTCAGATGTGACCGTTCTGTGGGCTGGTTGTGAAAGGAAAAGGGTGGGAACGTGGCAGGTTGAAATAAAAAGAACGTGGAACTCTCGCTTCCTTTGTTCTTTGATTAAATAATAAACGTCACTCCACGCGTATTCACTTCTGAAATGTGAAAATGTCTCCCGTTTGAGGATCGACATTAATACAGTGTGCCAGCAGGAGATTGCAAATGAATGTAGTTTTGTCCAATACACGCCACTTTTGTTTAAGACAATTTCTTCAAAATGGCAATGAACTTCATTGATTTTGATGGTGAAAATTTCAGACCTTGTTATCAACGGATAATGTCTTCTATTACGTATTCTACATATATGCAGAAATGGACATTACACGTTTGAAAATATTTTGCTTTGTGCACTTAGATTATTCCTCAAATACTGGATAAAGTAATCGATTATTTCGAGTCAGGATTACGTGAGTGGGTATAGAAGGACGAGGTCTATATAAGACATCCAAAGTTTGTCTGCCTAATATGTACATACCACATAACTGCTATTTTATGTTTTTAGATATTTAATAAGAAAGAGTATAAAGAAAAGTGAGTTTACTATTAACTGAGATGAGATATCTTCAGTTGTTATGACGAACCACGTGCATACGACAACAAATAAGATACTTCTTTTCCACGAGAAAAGTCAGTAAAAATTCGATCAATTCTTTAGTTATGACATACCTACGTAGCTCTAGTACTTACGAGTCGGAATAAAAAAAATGTTAGACTCAGACAAAAAAGAACAAAGTGCATAGCCGCTGTTGTAAAAAAAAAGACGGCCACGTACACTAATGGCTTCGGGTTGAACGAACATTCTAACGATGATAAACGAGGCTTATGGGCAAAGTTAGTAAAACATTTGAAGTGGCGTGTTTGACACATGGCTGGAGAGAATTATTTATTATAACCCGATCGCCGAAACGTTTTTCGATCATAAATACAATCATGCACGTTAACGCAGTTTCAATACCTGTTTTCCAATTATACTAACTAAAGTACATGGGTGTTTTATAGAATAGTTATACAATTGTACTGTGTCTTTGTTATATTTTATTTTACGATGTTAAAATCTTACACACGTTACAGATTTATTCGGATATTAAGGGGGGAGACCTGTGTAGCGCGCTTAAAATCGAGCAATATTCGGGATTTATTCTTAAGGGAACTATTTAATCAATGTTTTTCAAATTTGGTCATAGTTTATTTACACTTTTATACTGTGCAGACATTTTTTTTTTAATAAGAACAGGTTTTTCTTAATAATGTTACAAGGGCCAAAGTCCGACCTGTCCTCGATTGCAGCGGTTTGCGGTGTGCAGTGCAGAGTGTGCTGTAGTGATCCGAAATTAAAAATCCAAATAGCATTCTTGACCTTAGAGATGCCGCAAGCAAGTGAACCTAATTTTAAGTCAATATCTGCAAAATTGTAAATTTGGCAGCAGGTTGACTGAAAAAGATCAATTTTCCGAGGAAAATTTCTTTTTTAAAGTGCATAAAAAATTATTTATTTGCATAATATCAATGTCTATTTAGGTTCAATCCCTGGCCAAGATATTCAGCCTCTTGTATATAAAAACCCAACTCAATCCGTTGAAGAGTTTTTTCTTTATCTTGCACACCGATATGCCAAACGTTGATTCGAGAAAAACGCGTTTAAAGTTTAGCTTCAATATAATCACACTTTTGGGAAATTTACATCAGTTTTTTCCTAATCTGCTATGCCAGGCCCATATATAATTCCTTCATCTTCTTCGAATTGCTCCAGCAAAGCTTGCTTTTTTTTCTGCGGACTGTTCTCGCCTCAATTATTGAATTAAGGCTACGGCGCTCCTGTCACTATTCACTATATACGCCCTTCTGTCACAAAATTCTCGCTAAATACGCTGTGAATTGCTCAAGGCTCAACTAAATAATGTGATAAAATGTACATCACTGTGGGCACGTACCGTAATCGCTAATATTCCATTGGGTAAGAAGTAAGAAAAAAAGGTGATAAGCGGACACTTTCTTATTCGGGAGATAACATTCCAATATACGCAGTGTTGCATGAAAACTTACAATGGTTCATATATCTACAGCCGTGTAATCATATACTTACTTAAACTTCTATACAAGCGAACCCGACCTGTCATCGTGAATGCATTGATATCATTGATGCGAAACATACTTACCTCCACCGTAGAGCGTTCCGCGCGCTCGGGGATAAAATGGGCTATATATACTACATTTTTACGAATTTTGTGTTGCGGCTTCGGTAACATAATTTCGAGATGTTAAACAATCGATTTATGCATTAAAAAAAAAATCGATTTTTTGGGCCACTTACACAGGTCTCCCCCCTTAAGTCCGTTGTATGGATTACTCCCATGTATTGTAGATTAACTAATGGACGCTGGGTCATCCTATTAAGTGCTTCGGTAGTGTACCCAACGGAATATTATTTGGAGATATTACTCAAAACGTATGTAAGTATTGTATTACAGTGTGGATAAGATAAAAATATTTATGTTGAGATGAAAACCAACTAGATATATTCAGCGGCAAAAGTGACTACGTTTAGGAAGTGTTTAACTTGGTGAATATGTGTACGTGGAGATACTAATTATTGTTCACATACAGGTCTGCGCGTTTTAAATACTTGTAATTATATAAACTAGTTCATTCGAAAACTTTACATGATTGATAATGTTTACGACTGACATTGAAATGGAACGTCAAAATGTCAGATTCGACAAAATTGATCCTTTACGAGGCAATAACGCCACGAATTAAATGATAACAGTAAGAATGAAAAAACAGCAGGAAGTTTCTCAACTATTTAAAATGAACCTGATGAAATGCCTGATAAGATCTTCATCCCATAAATAAGATTTGGAGACATCATTTATTCGTGGAGATATAAAAACAGGAAGTCTTTCCTTTCAACAAGCACTTAAAAACCGCTGATGAATTGAAAAAAAGAATAAGAAAAAATAAAAAGAATAAAGAAAAAAGAATAAGCAACTATTCTTAAATAAGTAAATGGCGCTAGAATGAACGTACGCACACGCATGTTTTCTGTGCCAAGCAATCCTTATACAGAAGTAAGTGGTAAACGTAATTTCATTAGCACTACACAAATTCATCTATTGTCACTAATTCAAATGTAATTTCGGAGGGAATGAATGGAAGAAAGTCGAACCATTCAAAATCGTAAAGTAACCCGCAAAATGGTTACACTAAGTGCATAAATTATGACTACATTGCGAACCTTTCAAAAAGTTTTGCGAACAGTACTCCCCCGAATACGATAGAACAGAGAAGAATTTCGATACTCTCTTCCTTCCTCGCCCTCTTCACTTCGTCCTATCCTATGCACCCTTCCTTTCCCCTCATTTGGACTTTTATCGATGGAAAGAAAGCTTTTCGACGGGAGTCCAATTAATTGAGCTCTCATTCCACCTTTTTTCACTTCACAGGGAGGCGTCTTCCTACTATTTTCTTACTGGCGTGTCTTTTTCAACCCCTCGCTTCTCTCCCCCGTCAATTAATCTTGATCGCAATGAAATCGCGTTGCCTGCTAGATTCTATCCCCACCGTGATTCAGCGACCACTTCTTCTCATCCCGACGAGACCAACAAAACGACCCGCCAAAAAAAATCTTTGCGAATAGAATGAAATCGTAACTGGTTCAATCATTTAAATTCTGCTTGAATAGACGACCAGATCGGAGACACCGATATTCTAAGTACATTAACAATCTAAATTTTGCACTTGCATTACGTAAATTATCATTTAAACTTAGCGTCACCGTTGTCAATTCTGAAAATTGATCGAATGTCCTTTAGAAAAGTGGAACACCGTACACATATTTCCAATAAAGGAAGATACTCCGTGCCGCAACTAAGACAATTTGTACACAAATTCACTTTCACAACTTCGGCTGTGTCCCTCGACCGTGCATTGAATAATTTTCACTCGGGTGATGAACTACGGCTCATCTGCAGCTTTGCGCCCGCTCCGGATTGCACACGTCGACACAAGCGGGGTGTGAGTCAAGGGGACCCGAAGGCCCGAAGAAGAGGGGACGAAAGGTAACCTGAGCAATTACGTCGCGAAAGTTCCTTCGAAAGTTTTTCCACGCTTAACGAGCGTGATAAATTTCTGTTACGCGCCCTGGGGAGCGGCCGGACGCGAGAGGCTGAGAGTTTACAACGACGATAAAAATCTCGTTGAAATTATTCATGGGCTCCGCTTATACCTCGAACCGTCGTCCTTCCGCCAACGCTGCCGTTCCTAAAGACATGGAAGAAATTGTACTCTTCGGATGAGGTGGAGTACGATCTCTGCTAAGGGGTACCTACCCTCCACAGTGCTCCTTACTAACCTCCATTCAAAGGCGCATAACATCAGACATTGCCACCCTTCACCATTTCATGTCTACCATTCACCCATACCTGCGTAACTCCCCATTTGTGCGTTTCATAAATTAATAAACTACGACGTTTATTCCCTCTTTCTTTGAGCATACCCGTACGTTACTGGAGCAGTAGCTATACTTCTGCAAAGTTAATCGGCTAATTTGAACGCGGGTGACGTCGGACATCTGTAAAAATAGCCAAATGGGCTAGAAATTCCTGATTAAACACTGAACTGGTTGAAAGAGGTAACTTCAATATTTTATGTGCGTCATAACTAGGAAAGATTGTTGAAACGAACACTGACATTGTATGACTAACTTGGAATGAGAAACGTATTCCATACATTCTAATAACATGTAGATGTCCCGATTTGTACCAGAAATGCATAGAACTTTAGTTTTTGTGCGCGGTCTTATGACAAAGAAGAGAGTGTTGGACATAGTTTAACCTGAGATTTAACCATAATTTCAACAAAATTACGCAATGTAAGCATATCAAGGTCATAAAGCTATATAAGACGTTCTTGTTCATTCCCGAAAACTTGATATTCTCGGGAGCATTGTAAGGACACGTTTTTTGATTGCTTTCAATTGAGCTGATTACAGTATCAAGCACAATGTCTTGAAAAGGTAATGATAAATCACTCTCCGATTTATTTACTGCAAGTGCAGTAAGAGATGGGATGAAAATTTCAGGAACTTCATTTTCTTCTGTCCCTTCACATTTACTTGCGGTCATTAGACATATTAAATCATTTAATTTGGTCTTACAGATAGCATATTGACTGTAATACAAAACACTAATATTTCTTACCTGTTGGAATATCATAGTTCCAAACATATGTTTACATGTAACTTTAGAGAATTCAACCGTAGTTACAAAAACAAGAAAAATGGTAGAAAATTGTGGCTAATACGTTTCTGATTGTAAAAGAATCGTTATATCTATGATAACGTTACTGTTTCTTAAACTTAAAATGCCACGATTAACACTGAACTACGAACGTTTGGATCAGTAACACATACGAATTATTTGATAAGATTAAAGACACTGTTTGCTTTCTCACTAATCTGATTTTAGTGGAGAGCCGAGCAACACAAAATTGTGTAGAAATACAGTAGACACCTGTACAACATCAGATCTTACGACGCTGATTCCTATAATGCACACTCCCATGTATTGTTATAATAAACATCGGGCTTCTGTTGTCATATAACGTATTTTCGTTTAACCCTTTGCGGTCGGAAGGCGCCGCTCCGGCGCCACGTAGATTCGCACCGCAGGTCGGATGTCGCCGGAGCGGCGACAATTGGTGTTTATGTTAAATTTCGTTATTTCCAAGCGATAGGAACGCATTATTGGTTCTTGAAAAGGTTCTGTAGCTATTGATGTTCTTCCGTATTAAGTATCAAATCACACATCTTAACAAAAGTAAGATAAAATTTGCAAAGGGTCCTTCCAAGACTGTGGCTCTGAAAATGTCTCCGACCTCAGTTGAGACTCGACGATCGTGGCGAAACTATCTGGAAATTTTGTATAGTGTGGTTTTGTTCGAAAATGGATTGCAAACTTTGGTCTTGCCGAAACACACCAGGTCGAAGACGCGAGACGAGTTTTTTCTGCGATACGTGCCCAGACAAACCAAGAATGCATTTTGGTCAATGTTTCATAAATTAGCACACGACAGTAAAATATAGAGATTAGGTTTGTGAAATTATTTTCTTAAAAGTGTAAATATAGATAAACTGTCAAAATATAACGTTTTTGTAAGATAATTCACGTATATGATTTTTTTATTGTACCTATAAGGCGCCCGCCTCATTCGCGAAAATCGCGTCGATCTGCCACCTCGCAGCGCCGAAACAGTCGCCGACCGCAAAGGATTAAAATCGATAGAATATGTATGCTATTTAAGAAAAACAGTCACGATTTCTAAAACCGAAATTAATAAGAAAATAATTTTAAACACCCAAAAATAAGTAGATCAAATCATGCGTATTCATGAGTAAAGTATCCTAATCTTTCAAGTTTATCGACAAGTACTTACTTTATGAAATTTTCTAGAAGCAATCGTATGCCGCCAATGCCCAGAAGAAGGAAACCCCAATTAACGAATCCTGTGAAATTGTCGAAACCTGAGCTCCAGGAGAAAAGACTGTCCCGAGGGCGATGGCATCTGCAACAAGGAGTGATTAGTAATACTATTGTATAATTATCACGACACATAAAACCATTCTAGGTACTACACATGTCACTTCGCTATCTGAACTACATTTGCACCAATATTAAAATAAAATTTAATTTGTTGCGTAACGGTTTGATCTTGGTCCATGGGTAATCATGATAGAGGCGTTTTTTCGGCGTGCGGGGACCATGTGGAAAGAATAAGTTCTGCTCTTTCGTCAACGTTTCGACCCTTTATTCAGATCCTTTTCAAGAGACTACAGTGGATATTACAAATCAATCATACAAATGTTTTACTGATATTTTTCAGTTATTGGATGTATGTGTGTTATGTGGTGCTTACAGTGGTTTTTCGGGGTATACGTCTTAATTTTATGTTCTCCTCTTAACTGTGGTTGGTCAAGAGTGTCTTGTTGAGTGTGTCGATACTTTTATCGACGAACTATTCAGAATAGGTATTAAAACGTATATCCCGTTACAATTGTCCCACTGGGTTTATATATGCCTGGTTTATGAATTGTACTGTGAGTGTGTGATGTTATGACTGTTTAATTTGTTGCAGCTGGATTAACATAGAGTAAACATTATTAGAGTAGTACAGTTATATCGGCCAACTTTGAGAATATAGAGGGTAGCGAATACGAACATGGAACAATTCCAACACTAGTCCAAAGTGAATAGGTAAATCATCTTCCTTAGTGACACTTTCTTCCGTTGCTCTTTCAAAGACCAGTCCAGGAAGCCACCTTGAGCATTATGAATTCAGTTTGGCGTATGTCTCGCCGGAACTGCAAAGTGGGCAAGTGTTAACAATGCGTTCTACTCTGCCGATGTATGAAATTTGTATAGAACGCGTGAAGAAAAGGGTTAGAAATACAAAGCCCTTTCGTCTTAGGACTCTCTTGCACTGATAATACAGAGGGTAGGTCTGAGTAATCGGCTTTCAAGGCTTGCCGCTATCAAGCTTGGTACGCCGTGACTGCGCTGGCATCGAGGTCGGAGGCCTTGACAAGGAGCGGCGTGAGAACTTTTCAAAAGCATGTCGACACCCTCATCCTCCCCCTCTCCTTACCATCCACCGCTGACATCTCCTCTCCCTAGCTCCATCCGCCCACCATCTCCCGAACATAAAGCCACGGAAGAGGCTCTTGACCCTCCACTGAGCAAAGTACATATGTGCGAATCGGTGATCGAGGGAGATATCAAAGTGTTCAAAAATACACATTTGGCAACATAGATACGAGAGAACAAATCGACACAATCTTTCAGATAACATTCGATAGGCGAGTGTAGGCAAGTATCACGCGTAGTAAGGAGGCCAGAAGACTTCCGAAGATTTTCTTGACGTTAAAATAAAAATAAAAGAAAAAACAGTACCACGCGTAGGCATAAAACGTGCCCGTTTCACCTAAAAACAGAAAAGCACGGAAAGAAAACAAATTGAACTAACAGATTTGCTTCACCTATTTTGGATATAGTGTCGGCGTTTTGCTCGAAGAATATTCCTTGAATGAGGACAATTTCTCAAAGTGTTCTAAACTCCTACCATTAAAGTGTCCTTACATTGTCTTAAGCGTTTACAATAGGGGTTCGAGAGAATCGAAGCCCATACATTAAAATTAAATTAAACTATTCTTCATACACTGTACGTTACAAGCATTCTTTTTACAAAAAATGTATACTGTGTGTATTTGTACGAAAAAATAATTTATATTAAAAATCACCTGTTTTTTGCATGTATTTGCCATTTTCTTACATGTCTTATTATTTGTAACTCAGAAAAAATGTTCTCAAAAAATTATTCAAATTAGCAGTTAAACGTATACTACAGGCCATAAACATCTGGATACCTATTGCGTTTTCACTAAAGGTGGGGTTTTGCACATACTGAACATATTCAGCGACCTAATTTTTTGAATCAAAAGTAAAAGGCATGTTTATTTACAAATACCTTGTTTCTCTATGGCTCATTTATAAACATAGTATGAATAATTTGCAAAATACGTACATGATGTTGCTGGTGGGAATATTGACGGTACGAATATTGCGCCCATTTGGGTTCTTATTATATAATCTTCTTACGAACATTTCATACACAATACTATTTTAATTCTCTATTGAATCGTGAAAAGTACATCTGAAAATTGTCGAAGAGAGACGTTCGACACGTTTGACATTGTTTAGTTTTATTTCAAATCTCAGTACAATCATCATGTCAGGAAAATCTCAGGAATTATCAGTGCAAGTGCGTTCGCAACTGCTTACATTGTCAAAAGAAGGTTATTCGTTAAGGCAAATAGCCGCAGAAACAGGGGTATCAAAATCTACCGTGTGGGACATCATACAAAAGTTCCCAGAATGCCGGAAATTTCGCGACCCAGCAACGGTCTGGTCGGCCAAGAATGACGACCAACAGTGAAGATCGGTACATTTAAACAAGTTCAAAAACAAATAGACACGTGTGTGCCAGCAATTGCAACGGAAGTAAACACAGAGCGTCGCACCGCTCTCCCTCGCAACAGTGAAGAGGTGACTCCATGAAACGGGCTTGAAGGGATGTATCGCAGTAAAAAAAAAAACAGTACTCAAGGTACAGAACAAGAAGAAAAGATTGGAGTGGGCTAAGTCCCACCAGAATTGGTTAGCAGACGTATGGCAGAAAGTACCTTGGATCGATAAAACCAAAATAGAGCTGGTAGACAACAAACGCCGTGTTTACGTTCGTCGGAAAGTCGGTGAACATTTAAATAAAAATTCCGTAGTACGAACTGTTAAACATGGTGGAGGTTCAATTATGATTTGGGGTTGTATGGGGGCCAATAACACTGGGAAATTAATAAAAATTGAGGACTTATTGACAAAAGGAACAGTACTTGGATTTGCTAACGGACCACGCGGTGCCATGCGGAATCTAATTAATAGGTTAAAATTTTGGTTTATGCAAGATAACGACCCGGATCACACAGCAAAAGTATGCGTTCAATACTTGCAACACATGAAATCGAGGAATGCTTAAAAAATTATGAAATGGCCATTGCAATCACCCGATCTAAACCGTATTGAAAAATTGTGGGGCGAGTTGAAAAAAAGATGAAAATTGCAGAATATTTCATCAATGGGACAATTGTAGACACAAATACAAATTATATGGGACAACATTTCCGAAGATGTGGTTAAAAAGCTGACCGATCGAATGCTTTAGCATATCGTATGCTTAGCTGGTAAAGACTGTAATACAAAACCGCAGCGGCAACATCGACGAGAGGAAATTATAATAAAAAAAATGGATTTCTTATTGTTTATGTATACTTTTTCTAAATAAGTATGTCGTTTAACTGTAAATTTATCTTTAAATTAAAAAAAATTAATTAAAAAAATTAACCTTTAAAATGTATATTTCCACAAAACCCAAGTGTCCAGATACTTATGGCCTGTAGTATATTTCTAGTCATAAAATCCGCATATATTAGAATTCCAATGGTATATAGCAAACGAACACGACCATGTTTATAAATTTCGATGTAGATTGAATTCGCGTTTTGTTTATCGAAGGGAAAATTAAGTTTAAGTATCGTATTTCGTTAATTACGTCTTGATTCACTCTGTCATAGCAATATCTTTTAAGCAGCTGCACTGTCACAGATATACTCCGGCAAAAATTCATCAGTAGAGTGATTATTATTCGTATGTAAATATATATATGCGGCCAATGAAAATTCCGTGATAAGTTTAAGTATAAAAAAGCAGTCTACGAACACCCGATACAAAACAGTTAACTACAATAGAGCCAACACCGTCAAATCGAGATAGTGTATGACAGAATGCAAATGTGCGTGTGGGGCAATTTCACATGAATGAGTAGCCGTCGTGCACAGCAACTGTTTAAAGTGTTCGGGCAAAAGAGAATGCAAAACGGGGCTACAAACACGCAAGTAGCCTGTTTGAAAAACAAAGCATGGTGTTTTTACCATCGCATGGTGCAATGATAGTTTCCCTGTTAGGGAGCCCGGAAAATTGTTCGTTTTTACGTGTTTATGCCAGAATGTCAATTAGCAAGACTTTCTTGCTGAATAAAGTAATCATTTATTATGAAACGTCAAGCCCTGGACAACCTATTGGTTAACCGTAAAAAATTGTGAACAAAAGATTTCTTGTTCAACTCAACAACGCCCAATGTCACCCAGCGAGGATGAAACGAAAAGAAATAAAACTAGACAAATCTTAAAAAAAAAACGGTAATTTTATACGTCGGGAATAATTATTCGCCCTTATAAATGGCGAAACGCCACAGATCGTGTCTTATTCAATGAGGTACAAATTTTATCGATTAATTTAAACTTATTCCAATACCCGCTCCCGCGTCTCCAATAAAAATTCCGATAATTTTAATATTTTTAAGAAATGAAAATGTATTATTGGCTCTATTAATCTGTCATTACTTCCACGTAGCATAATAGATATGCATTTTGGCGACTTAATAAATTCTCACTTTTAAAACAGTGAAATTTGATAACAGGTTGGGGAAAAAGAAATCCATTATTTTTTCGGTAGATGGTGATCTATTATATATCCCGTAAAGTATCGCTCAAACAATTTCAGATTTATGCTCGTTGGAAAGGTGACATTTCGGACTAAAAAAATTCTTTTCTGTTTGGTCCATTCAGTTGTGAGTTACAGGGTGTTAAAAATGGAAGTCAACAAACAGAAAATTCAGTACATTTCACAGTTTTTCTTTGATAAAGGCGAAAATGCAAGCTGGGCTGTTGAAATTGTGAATGGTGTTTATGGTGCCGATACTGTAACAGTCAATTACGTGCAATTTTGGTTTCGTCGATTCCGTTCAGGTATTTTTGATGTTAAAGATGCACATCGCACAGGTAGACCCGTCGACGAAAATGTCGATAAAATCACAGAGATAATCGAAGTTGATCGGCATGTTAGCAGTCGTAGCATCGCCCTGGAGCTAAGAATCAACCATAAAACAGTTTTAAACCATTTACACAAAGCTGGATTCAAAAAGAAGCTCGATGTTTGGGTGCCACACCAATTAACACAAAGAAACATGACAGATCGAATTTCCATCTGTGAAGCCTTGAGCAAACGGAATGAAATCGATCCATTTCTTAAACGGATGGCCACTGGGGATGAAAAATGGGTCACATACGATAAAATTGTGCCAAAACGATCGTGGTCAAAGCGCAGTGAAGCAGCTCAAACGGTGGCCAAACCAAGGATTAACAGCCAAGAAGGTTCTACTGTGCATTTGGTGGGACTGGAAAGAAATCAGTTATTATGAGTTACTTATTCTATATGTTCTACTATTTCACATGGCCTAACTCTAAATTCGGAACTGTATTGTCAACAACAGAACCGTTTGAAGCTAGCGATTGACCAGGAACGGCCAGAATTGATTAAAAAAAGGGAGGTGTTGTATTCCATCAGGACAACATCAGGTTACACACGTCTATAATAACTCGCCAGAAACTCCGGGAGCTTGGTTGCGAAGTTTTTATGCATCCACCATATAATCCGGACCTGGGACCAAGCGATTATCATATTCTTCTTGGATTGCAAAACTTTCTTTTAGTATTAAGAAATTGGCATCAAGGGAAGATTGTGAAAATTGATTACTAGACTTTTCCGCCAATTGGAACCAAGGATTCTATGACAGAGGCATTATAAAGCTACCTTTAAAATAGCAACAAATTATAGAATAAAACGGTGGCATATTTGGCCCAAATCTGACAATCCGAAACATGTTAAATAAAGTTCACGTAAAAATAATGGATCTCTTTTTCCCTAACCTAACCTAAGCATTTAAACGAATTAAAAAAATGCTCCCTAGCCCGGTAATGCTGACATACTTTTTAAATGATACGCAAACGCTTTTAAACGGTCTTAAGCATCCACCCATTGTGTTTATATGGCACATAGAGACGCGCCTATATCGAACTGATCCCATTCATAGAATGCCTATGGATTCTGGGACAACAGCATGTACCATTACAGTGAGTGTAAAGGTGAGATACAAACATCTCAAAGCAAATGTCGTTTCAAAATAAGTATCCACATTAGTACAGTAAACTTTGCAGTAAAAACTATGAGAGATGTAAAATTGCATATAACCATGTGATTTAATATGATTTCATTACGCATATACATGATAACTTTGACATTAGCACTTTTCATAGAGGATCGATGGTATCATGAAAGACATATATGCAAATTCGATCTGGTTTTTACCCAAGAACGATTTAATTCAAGTTTGGTGCAGTTGTAACCATGTATAAAAGTCGTCCATTTTGATAGTTTAGTTTGCGACCATACTTCTCGGAGAAGAGCGAAAGGGGTCAAACTCCAAGTCTTGCAAACCACTTCGGCAGAAATAACTTATTAATAAATTGAGATATTGGATTTATTCGAATGTGAAAAAACCATAAGAAAATAAAACTGCATTTTGTTACACTATATTATACAACTTATATTTATTATACTTATTATATAAAAAAAAGTATAAACAACTTTTAACCAAAAATCCGTCATCAAATCTTTGTTTTATGCTGCTTCAAGTAGTTTAGGTCAGAACTTGGGCAACCTGTTGATTTAAAAGTTATAATAATAAGTTGAAACCAGGTATAAATGAAGGATGGAGGATATTCAAAACATATGGGGCATTTCATACCAAATCGACCACTTTTTTAGGTTTAGATATATTAAAAAATTCCATGTTTTTGAGACCGATGAGAAAAAGAACGACTCATTTGGTACATTTTTCGCAAAGTTATGCGCACTTTGAAAAAAAATACTTCAAGTTTTGAAAAAAATTGAAAGGGGTAACCAAAATAAGTGGCCGAATTGGTATGGGATGCCCAATATATTGTTAATCTCAAGGTAAACAATTAATCTTTTTTATTTAATTCTTGTTTATTAATTATGTTATCTTGTGTTTTACCGCTGGCTTCACGTGTAATAAATGTTTGTTTAAAAGTCCTGCTAAATCTAGATAACGGTCCACATTTTTCTAAACTCCAAATATCATATGTCTAACTGAAACATTAGCAAGCCATCTTACAGTTCTTACTTTGTGTAATACTGATAGTAGTACACACGAATACATTAACACCACAATCCCATTGCAAATTAAATAAACTTTTTAAAAAAATTCTATTAACGCCTTTACGATTCGTTCTAAACATGAAACATTGTTACAAACATTCGGAGCGTTCAATTCAGTTAAAGAACAATATGTATTTATCCGAAACTTACTAGCATCTCATTTATCGTTTCGTTGCGGGAATTTAGTGCAGTTTTGACGGTTCCGAATCTATTAGACAATGTTAACCCTTTCGGTCATAGTGTCGTCAATTGACGACATGACATTCTACCCCCTGCCGTTCCTAAATTTTGAAAAAAAACAGCAATTAAATTGTCTCGGTCTAATTATTGAACATTTATAAGGGTATTTTCATTGGCAACATTGTTATTTGACGCACGTAAACAAAAAATATATCCAAATAGTTGATCGTTCTCGGCAGTTTCAGTAACGTGCGAAACACGGCCAAATTGATTGATTTTTCGATTTTCAATAGGTGAATAAATAATCCGTACCAAATGCTGTAACTTATCACAGTTATAAATACGGGTCCGCTGTATACGCTCAACGTATAAAATTATCGAATTTTTCAATAGCGACGTTCTGAGGATTTTTCGAAATCTCGTGTCGTCATTTTTCGACATGTGGTTACACGTGATGCGGGGGGAGTAGAATTATGCCGATGATGCCAAATGGTTAAAAAAGGGCTAAATATTTAATAAACAAGAAATGGGGTTTTTAGATCAAAGGATAATAATTCGTGACCGAAAGGGTTAAACGCATAATGTGGAAAGAACTCACAATAGCTTTACAGTGTTTCAAACAGATGGCGTCGATAGCTTTTAGACACTGCCCGCTACACTTTCATAAGCCTCCAGCTAATTGCTCTTCAAAGCTTGAAGGACAGCTGGGTACAGACTTCCAGTGGAACGCAATTTCTTCCCTTATGCCTGGTACCATAGTTTGCATAGCTTTCTTACATCTAACATATAAGCAGTGGAAAAAAACTTCGTTTGGCAAGTAATTCTGCCCGGCACACAAAGACTTTTCTGTAGTGAATTTCACCAAGGGTCTTTCTACCCCCGATTATCAGATTCACTTGCTTCTTCAATACTAGACAAGGCTTCTCCCGCTTACGTGAACTCTGGATTGATTCTCTCTTTACCCGCAAGTAGCATCTCAATAAGCGAAATCGGCAGAATTATTTGCCGCCGTTGCAAATCCTCTGCCACGCTGTCATTGTTGTCATTTTGTTTGCTCAATCGAAATGATTGCACGTCAGTCATGCCGCTGTCAAAGAGGAATTGCACGAACAAGGAAGACGCAAAAAACACCGTCGTTACGAATGGCTATACACGCGGCGTGTGTCGATTGCGCTCAACTCTTCCATTTTAATTACTGTGCTCGGCATGTCGTGACAGCAAAAAATAAAGAACGACAAAACTCACACTGTCAAACCTCCCGTCCGACCTGGTACAAAATTTAATGGGTCTATCACCCTTCCGAAAGAATCAGGCTCACCGCGAAAAGCGCCATTAGCGTCATTATCTTCGTCAGCACGCGCCATTGCAGATGCACTGATTCAAAAATGTCACCTTTGTGATTTTTTTCCGAATGTTCACCCACTATACCCGATGAGAAACGAAACGGAAAAGTGTCGCCGCTTTCGTTGTCGCTAAAAATGGTCTGCGCCCATCTATCATACTTCATTCGTTCGGCAATACAGGGTGAATCAGAATTCGAGGGAGAAACTTTAAGGGGTGGTAGAACACATAAATACAAGCAATTTTTGTGAAACAATGTATGGGCGCAACGCAAGGGGTGAAAAGTTATAGGGTAGTTTTCCACCGTCACATTTAACGCGCTGACTCCCACACGCGTCGTCGATGCCTGACCTGGCGGTAAACGTTTTAAAGAATTATCACAAGAATGACAGCAGATATTTCACCAAACACTTTATTAACACATTATGTAACGTGCTCATGTAATTATCTGCACGTAGTGCCATCGCGTAATATAATCTCGTCCGATGTGTTTTGTGCCAATGCGGCAGACAACTCATCACTATTTCATCCCGTACCGTGTAAAATTCCCGAAATTCAACAGTTGAGGGGTTTCTCTCATTCATCTACCGACTCGTGGGAATCAATGTGTTATTGCACATGACACAAAGCAAATTGGTACCCCATGAAAAAACAAACGAATATTCACCATTATCCATTACACAAGGGGATTCGAGATTACGCGAGTCAATGACAAAACATTGAATTGCCAGGTTATTAATAACCATGCCCTGCGACCAGTCGTCGATCACGATTGATCCGAATAATACTTGAAATTATAAATAGGAATCACTCTTACGACATCTTACATACCTTGGCAATGAATCAATGACCGCTCATTACCGTTGTTTTATTAACGAGATCACTACATTACCTGCATCGACACGCGATGGATTTTCCCCATATCTGCTACCGCCAATTGAACAAGCGTTCGATGGCGTGATACCCTACTGATAGTTAATTACTCGTTAGAATTATCGGCACTGCTGTACGCTGCGGTGAGCCTTGTTCATTATAACAACGGCGTGATTAATTACTCTTCTCTCTACATACTATGTTTCCTGCAAATACACATGGCTGACGATTTTTGATTCGCCCTTATAGGAATATAAGCGCATTTAAATTTCTGCAGGAGATGAATGTACCTTTGCAGTTTGTTTGATGGACCCTTAATGATATCTAAAAACATAAAATTACACTGACCATACTGTCAGGTATATGACTGACTGAACGTGACGTACAGCGAGTATAGCAATGTCCATTAGCTAGCCGATATTGCGGAGCTTGAAAGCATGCCAGATGAAGAAATAGTGGTCACGAAGAGTTTGTACAAACAAAAAATGTGACATGATCGTTTTGGATCGACGGAGAATGCGGATTATCCCAGACGCTGTTTCATTTGCCAGTCACCTAATAGGGAGACGCGAATGAACAAGGGCCCTCTCTCTTCTGCGGGTAAAAGATAAAGGTGCCAAATCTTTTGTTCTCGAATCGGTCGGAGTGGTATGCCAGCTTGACGTCATAAAGCTAAGAACCCCTCATACCTCATTTCATCTCTCTACTTCCGCCAAGTTGCTTATTTCTATTCACCTTTATTCTTCTTCTTTAAATAATTCTTAATTAGCGGTACAGGAACAGTCAACGATACCTTTAAATATGTAGATATATTACCGGCCATAAGTATGTGGACACTTGGGTTTTGTGGAAATATACCCAAATATCATGATTTTTTTTAAAGAAATCAACTCAATATTTCCTTGGCGTGTATTTTACAGGTTAAAGAACATATTTATTTAGGAGAACTATACATAAACAATAAGAAATCCATTTTTTTATTATAGCTTCTTCTCGTCGATGTAGCTGCCGCGGTTTTGTGTTACAGCCTTTACCAGCTTTGGCATACCGTCGGTCAGTTTTTTTACCACATCTTCTGAAATGTTGTCCCATATAATTTGGATTTGTGTCCACAATTGCCCCATTGATGAAATATGCTGCATTTTACACCATCTTTTCAGCTCATCCCACAATTTTTCTATTGGGTTTAAATCAGGTGATTGCGGTGGCCATTTCATGATTTTTTAAATATTTGTTGATTCCATCTGTTGCAAGAATTGACCGCACACTTTTGCTGTGTGTTTTGGATCGTTATTTTGCATAAACCCAAAATTTTGGCCTATTAACTGGGTTCCGCATGGCACAGCGTGGTCCCTTCACAAATCCAAATATTGTTCCTTTCGCAGTATGCCATCTATTTTTATTAATTTTCGAGTCCTATTAGCCCCCATACATCCCCAAATCATTATTGGGCCTCCACAATGTTTAACAGTTGGCACTACGCAATTTTCATTTAAATGTTCGCCAACTTTCCGACAGACGTAAACACGGCGTTTATTGCTGAAGAGCTCTATTTTGGTTTGGTCGGTCCAAAATACTTTTTGCCATTCGTCTGGTGACCAATTTTTGAGATTTAGCCCACTCCAATCTTTTCTTCTTATTCTGTACCTTTAGTAGTGGTCTTTTTACAGCAATACAGCCCTTCAAGCCCGCTTCACGGAGTCTCCTCTTGACTGTCGTGACGGAGAGCGGTGCGTCGCGGTCTGCGTTTACCTCTGCCGCAATTGCGGGTGCACACATGCGTCTATTTCTTTTTGATATTGTTTGGATATACCGATCCTCACTTTCGGTCGTCATTCTTGGCCGACCAGGCCGTTGCTGAATCGCTAAATTTCCGGTTTTCTAGAACTTTTCTATGATGTTCCATACAGAAGATTTTGATATCCCTGTTTTTGCGGCTATTTGCCTTAATGAATAACATTTTTCTGACAATCTAATAACTTGCGAACGCACTTGCACTGAAAGTTCCTGAGATTTGCCTGACATGATGATTGTAATGAGGTTTGAAATACAACTAAACGATGTCGAACGCATTTGGGCATAGAAACGTTCTCTTCGACAATTTGCAGATGAAATTTCGCGATACAACAGAAAATTAAGTTAGTATTGAGTAAGAAATATTCCTAGACACAATGCGCGTACCGACAAATATATTAAATCCGCAGAAAAGAACTGAATAGGGCGCAATATTCGTGCCGCCCATATGCCTACCAACAACATCATGTAGGTATTTTGCAAATCATTTATACTATGGTTATAAATGAACTATAGAGAGGCAAGGTATTTGTAAATAAACATGCCTTTTAATATAAATTCAAAAAATTAGTCCGCTAAATATATTCAGTATGTGCAAAACTCCACCTTTAGTGAAAATGCAGTAGGTGTCCACATACTTATGGCCGGTAGTATACATATATGCCTACCCGAACTGAGGTACCAAAGAAGCAGATAGGAAGCAGAACCAATGCGTATTTAGCTCGTGTACTTTACACAAACGATGGAACTCTAGTGCATTTTTCAACAACAAATAAATATACATACATTTAATAGCTATCTAGTAACAGAACTTGCTGATCACCCAGTTACTTCTTTATGTGACATCTTATATTCGTCCGTTTGAAGACGTGCTTTCATATGCACCTAATGCAGAATGGATAAGAAAGACAACGGAAAGCGGTTAGAACGTACTATTGACGGAGTGGAAGAATGCCTTAAATGATTCAGAACGGAAATTGAAACGATGCTTCAAAGAAGCCTCCCTCTTGTTGTTAACCCTCGGAATGTTTCTTCTCTGTCGTCCTTCAATACCTATAGTGTTTTTTCAATGGATTACCGACATGATGATCCAGCTCTCTTTTTGTGTCTACCGCCTCCCGTTTTCCTGCTTATCTGCCCAACACTTAATCCTTTGTTTGGGTACTGTCTCTTTCATACTCTTTCCTGATGCCTTCGACTTTTGCGCTCTTTACTACTCGCATTCACTGACATGCGAGAAGTGAGATATTAGTAAAAAAAATGCCTTATCTATCACGCTTTGCCGCGACGACGTCAAGAAGAAAAGGGGGAAGATCTCTATAAAACAGAAAAAGCGTTAAAGGAGCTAATTTAAAGTTGCCACATCCCGATAACTGCCGTATCTCCTCTCTTGCCGCCCTTACTTCGCTCGCAGCATTGCGTCTTTGGATGTGCTGCGGTCGCTATCAATCTCGTTCCTACGCTTATACTGGAAGCTCGGAAGATAATTTGAAATTTTTATTTCGTCTCAGATGACCCCGATTTGTCAAAATGTATAATGCAAACATGTCGACTTCAGATTCTCATTAGTATTTACGGATGACAAAGGCACAAAGATATTCAAAGTAATGGCAATTTCTTTGAGAATAGATGTATTAAAGATAATTATATGCAGTTTGATTCGATGAAATTTTTGTGTCAACCTCGACATTGATACGAGGCAAAATGTTGGACGGTAGTATGCACCAAAAAGCCGGGTTTCGTCGCGTAGCAAATGTAGACACTCGTTCGCTCTCTTTCACTGTTGTAATCGCTCCCCATTGTTCTTCCGTCTGATTTCACTCGCGAGACCAGACGTTGGCGTTACAATCTTGCCAAAGAAAAGGATCGTGTGACAGCGGAGAAAAGCAAGGACAAGCAGGAAAGGAGGAGAAGGAGGAGAGAGAGAGTGGAGGGGGATAAAAAGTGAACGGGATGGGGAAATGTACGGCGGGAGGATTGACAGCACAATACCGTTAATCCTCATCCGTTTCGAAGGTGCGCGCGCGCTCACTGGCGTACACCCTCTATCACTCTCGCCATTCCTCCTTTCCATTTTACTCCGCGCCGAGAACCAGCAACGAGGACGACTCCGATTCTCGACGCGGAAGATTAAAAAGTTTTTGCCGAACTCGACGAAATGCAAAAAAGAGGAACGGGGTACAGGCATGGCGTTGAAAGGGTAGGTGACGAAACGGAGCAGGTCGGTGCAAAAATGTTCCACTGAATGCCTGACGACGGAAAAAATTTCGTCAATCCATGCTCATTGAGCGACGGCAGTGGTGGAAGGTGCGCCAGTTGCTTTATTAACTGTTCTTTACCAGAAACTTGCAATCATGATGGACAAAACCAACGTAAATAAGTAGTGCCTCGTATTCTCAGACGCTGAAGCCTTGTAAGCAAAGGTGACTGGATACGTAATTTTCACTGGGAAATAAACTTTATAGATACCTTTTCGATGGATTGCAGCATCATATACTCAATAATAAAAGTTCAAAGGTCGCTATGTTACTATTCTTTATTATAAGCATCGTCTTCTGAAGTTACTATTTGTTGTTTTAAAAATTAACACTCTGCGGATGTGTATTACTGCAAACAACCATCAATTGACCGCCTCTAACGATTTATTGAAGAGGCTAATCAAGGTCGTGTGTGTGTTATGCAATTAGTGTAGCACATATCGGTTTCCCGCTACTTCTCTCTGACTGACTAGTCCGACGACGATCTAGGCACATTCGTAGTTCGTGATAAACTTGATGATTTCGGCTTATTCTTAGTGAAGTCCATCCCAAGTCTATGACGCCATTAACGCTATTCTCAAATAAACTCTTTAATCTAAAATTATTTGATCGAGCAGTACCATTGGGGCACCCTGATATAACTCTGTTATCCTTGAACAGAGTACTTCGTTTGCATTTTGCCGAGTTAGCATCCGCAATACGCTGATCGGATGAGACTTAGGTGAAGGGTAAATACGTTGGAGCACCCTTACGCGGAATATCTCACGGTCGCAGATTGTGAAATCGATTTCGAACCAGCAGATACGTTTACCGTGTGAAAAGTGAAGGAGTAGATGCAGACACTTTGGAAGGAATAAGTATGAGAGTGTACGGAGAATCTGAGAATGAAGATAAAGGCAAAGGGTAGAGAATAAACGAGAAGGTAGAAAACCGAAAGTGGAGAAACGCAAAGATAAAGGAGGAGCGACAAGGGAGGAAGTAGCAGAAGTCGATATTACTCGTAACCCACGGACGTACTCATCGCGTGTCTAATTGCAAAGTTGGCGAAAACAAGAAGTGCTCGACAAACACGGCGCGAGTAAATATAAGGTTCGTTTGTTTAAGAGGAGTAGAAGGAGAAGGACCGTCTGTGATTCTCTCGTCTAGTGGAGCACGAAGAATGAAAAAAAGTAAAACGTAGAGTGCGAAGATGAGGAGAAAGACGAAGTACGAGAACAATGTAAAGATGAATGAGAAAAGTACCATTTTTGAGAGCAAGGTTTTCTTGTTTGCAGGTCATTATGTCATGTCAGAGGGGATAAGGATTTGTTGCTTTCTCCGTCCGTCGTTGGTCTAATAAAATTGAACGTCCCTCTCTGTAAACTATCTACTATGAAGAATTCGAATTAAAAGTATCTTTTGCTGCAGCGTGTAACCTTGTATAAATGATTAAAGTACGTGATACATGTACCTATATGGAAAACAGCGCAAATGTACCGTTGATTTCGAAATTCATGTTAACGAAGATTATATACTCTGGTTGGACGGCATACAAAAAAAAGCAGAATTAAAAAGTTATAAAGTGTATCAAATGTACGAATGAATTCACTTGCTCTCTTACAAAGTGTTTTCCAACTTGATTGATTTTGGCACAATACTACGTATTGTTGCTTTTGAGCAAAATATGCAATACAGGGTAATTCTAGTAACTGGGCCAAGCTATAACTCTTTTAAAGAAAGTTAGAACAAAATCGTAGAGGAAAAGTTTGTATTAGTCGAAAAGCTCTATCATCCCATGCACCGACTTTTTTCCCAAGTGCATTAGTGCATGTGCAAAGTGCAGTGGCACTGTTTTTTTAAATGGAACCACCCAATTTTTTTTTTACATAAACGCGTTCCTTAGGTCATTCTGCAATAAAAATGTATAAGGGAAATCTTCGAAAAAAACAATAGTTGACGAGATATTTCGGTTTATTCGAACTCTTATAACAGATGCCAAACCGTTCAATATCACATTACCTAAACGATTTTGGTCCCAGTTACGTTCCAATCATGTTTGTTAATATCTGATACTCAAAGATCACCATCATTGCTCGGGAGAGACGTTAAGAAGAATTCAATTTTGTCGATTTTTTTTCCAACAAGAGCAACATAATGACAACTTTGCTCGAACAATTTTATGGATAGACGAAAGCACATTTACGAATAATGGTACATATATCCAATACGCATAATGAACACGACTGGCATATGGAAAATCCACATTTGAGGAGAAGTACAAACAACCAATTGCGTTACAGCATTAACATGTGGTGTGGAATACTCAACACGTCGCTTGTCGGGCCATACTTTTTACCTGACAGTTTGAACGGCGTGCGACATAGGCAGTTTGTGTAATTTACTTTACCCGCTCTACTCGACGATATTCCGTTACAATCGCGTTTAAATCTAAAATACTACCAACAAGACGGAGCACCTGCACATAACGCCCGTGTAGTTACCACATTTTTAATCGCAACGTATGGATAAAATTGGTTTGGTACCCACAGGCCAACGTCTTGGCCGTCCCGTTCGCCAGACTTGAATCCTCTTGATTTTTTCCTGTGGGGATGTTTAAAAAATGAAGTGTACGCGCAACCTTTTGTTTCTGTAGAAGACTTGAAAGAAAGAATTAGGCATCACTGTTAACACATAACTACTGTACAACTCAGTAGTGTAATGAAAAACACCAAGAAACGTATTAAAAAATGTTTGCAAGCTAACGGTGAAACGTTCGAGTATTTGTTATGAGTTCGAATAAAGCGAAATATCTCGTAAAATATTGTTTTTTTGGTGATTTCCCTTATACATTTTTATTGCAGAATGGCCTAAGGAACGCGTTTATGTAAAAAAAATATAGGTGGTTCCATTTAAAAAAACAGTGCAACTGCACTTTGCACATGCACTAATGCACTTGGGAAAAAAGTCGGTGCATGGGATGATAGAGCTTTTCGACTAATACAAACTTTTCCTCTACGATTTTGTTCTAACTTTCTTTAAAAGAGTTATAGCTTGGCCCAGTTACTAGAATCACCCTGTATACTGACCAACCAATTTTTTAATCATTGTTTGCAAGTTGTCTACTTTGAATGGCGAATTTGGCGTTACTGTTGCAAAGACAAACTTAGTATCGTAATTCCACAAAGATTAATGCTTCAGCTACAGTTCAGTCAAAATTATCTTACAATGACGCACCTGGGTGCAATAAGGACTTGTCTCTCCATGCTACAAATGGAGCTTTTCCTGTTACGAGTTGCGAAACATAAGTCCCACGTTGTAGGAACTCCGATTCAACCTCCAATTCTAATTAGACTGCACACCTACTCACATTCATAATTTATGATAGGAACATTTTACATCGTTGCAACCTAGTTTACGCTACTGATTTCCTCGTTAACACAGATCAACACATTTAATTGCATGTTTTTTGGCCGCAGAACCTTTACATAACTAGAACTCTGATCAGTTCTAAAGTTTCGTGGAGAATTCTTCATCGGTAATGAGAAGAAATCATTTGCGAGATGAGTGCATACATTAAATATGATGCGTGTGACATGAAACAGGCGCAGTATAAAAAGCCATATGGATAAAGAAATTTGATTAATCATGCCCTCCCTACTACATCCTTATGTCCATTCCATCCTTGATTATATGAAGCTGTTCACTCGGCATCGTGACTGCGCCGTTCGTGCAACGTGACCGCATACATTTACATGCACGAAAACGTCGGTCTCAACATAGCTTTCGTCACTTTTATGAAGATATTAATATTGTGTGCACTATTCCGCTAATGAAGATTCCAGAGCGAAAAAAGAACGTATGTTTAAGTAAACCCTTAGTTTGAGCAAGATAATCAAACACTGTGCACCAACAGTACTCTATATAGGACATATACGTTTGCATCATACGTATGTGTCACCGTTACAATATCTTGATTGACACTCAGGTAAAATTAATAGTTCCAACCGAGAGAAGTGAAATGAGTAATTACTGTAAAGCTTACGGTATGAGTCGACGATTCACAGTACGGTTACATTTGTATGCAATGGGACATACCTACTTACAATTAGAACGTTTGGCGACTTAAGTGCAACGGGATGCAATGGACTGAGTGAGTCGTAGAAGATACATAATATCAAATCAATCGAACAGATGACAAACCTTTTATTATTCGAACACATTCATAGTAGTTCAATTCATGAGTGTTCAATACCCTGACAGATTAAGCTGGGACCACACGATCCAAAGACATTTACGTCGCCAATGCACATATACACAAACATATACAGTTATAGTTACATATATAGTTTTGGTTGAAGCACCAGAATTTCGTCACGATTTTTATGCACTATGGTTTACATACCTAGAATCACGGTATTGTAATTGCAGTATAGGTAAGTGAAAACAAATTTTTAAAAAAGACGTTATCAGCGACATACGATTGAAGGCAATTTTTTCTCCCGTTCGTTTATTCAATACCTTTTATATTAAGCAAATTCAAGATGCATATCGAGAGCAGCCAGCAGATACATAAAATTTGTTGCAATTTGCAATTCAAATGGCACCGTCGGTGTTTCGTTCCTGATGGACATATGAAAAAATTGCGTACAATATATCTGCCGTTGAAAGAGATAGCCAATGCAGCCAGAATGAGTGCGGTACCAGAAATCTCTGCTGCGTCACCTAAATTAACATTTTAATTAACGACACGCCACCGCCGGCGACGTTTTCCGGAAGGTATTTCTAATCACAACGAGAATTTGTCAGCACTTCTTAAAAGAGGGCTAAGGAGCAGACACAGTAACAGGCTCACAAAGAACGATATCGAATTGATGTGATGAATATCCAACTATAGGATAATTAGGATAACGAGCTCTGGGTTGCAAATGAGTCTGTATCATTTAACTCTTCTATTGACTGGTTGTTTTAATCTTTGACCACTCTTCATACTCGTTTTTCCAAATATCCAGTATCGTTAGTTTAATCAGATTATAGAATTAGGATAATCATTTGATATTGCGAATTTGTATCTTTAACCGCAGCCCGTTGAATTCTTTCCATATAATAGCCAGTGGGCTATTACTGTATATGTACGAGTAGGTGATATAGTAACATTTATATTGCATGTCACGGATAATATCGCAAAGTTTACAAGACACATTGTTGAATATTAAATAGGAATGTACAAAACCATGCTAGCGAAATCAACTTCATTCTTTGAAAATTAACTTTTTATGAACTTCATGTTTGTATGACATAAATCCCTGGAATATAATTTTCAACGTATCCAAAGGTCAAACCCATAAGTATAAAAACTGTTTACGCGGGTTTAAGATAAATCTTAATCTCATAAAAGCGTACACTTATTAACATACGCAGTAAATCATTATTTCCTACCGAAACAATACAGATATGTTGCAAAGAAGACTTTAAGCAAAAGTTAATTTAACCACAGACCGATTGCGCAGGAAATTGCAACGTATCATTCACTGTCATTGATGCCATGTAAATTACATCTATGCACTCGCTTTACGCGAAACTGCAGAATTACCGAGGACAGAATTTGAACGCAACATAAACGTCAATCAGTGTGTAGGTTATCTTCGACGCAAAGGAGACGTTCACGCTACCTTTGTGCATGACGAGTACAAACATTACAAGTCAAAATGGTTTGCTTAATTACGGGTGTTAACTAAAAATTACACAGTGTTGTGCGAATTTATCCACGTGTTCTAATAATATCTACATACATTTGAAACATATATTCAAGAAATATGCAGAATTGTGATATATTACACATTAATCAAACACGTGACGAATACATTATCAAATTTCAAGTACGTTCACGCATTAATTTGTATATTATATATGAAATTTTATGTATCATGGAAAACATTAGAAATTATGTTATATTTATAAGGAAAAGGATAAACTTATTTTCAAAACTACTGAATCCTACATATTTCATTCCGTCTAGAGCCTTTAATTATACCCATCTATCGTTTCATTTTCAGTTTAATTTCGTCAGGTGAATTTCAATGCGGAATTTGAACTGTGATATAATCGTTAACTCATGAAACGAAACCGGACAGTTACATCATCGTAACACGTGTTGTCGACACGTTCAGAGATTTCCATTTACTTTTTCTTCGATTCTCTCTCTCTATTACAGTAAAAAGTTACTACCACAGTTTGTAAATCGTACTAGTTGTGTCTCATGTTTCTAATCCAGCCGAGCTTTTCCTCAATAACTGGCATCTAACAAAATGCGTAATGAAAATTTGTCTCATCTAAAAACACATACATTGGGATACACTGAATATCTAGATTATTTAAATCATACGATAGAAAGAACATGGGTGAATACAATATTATCGCGTTACAATAGAAAATCGCGAAAATCACGCTCAACGAAACCTACTTGCAACACGTGTGACGGCGGGAAATTCAGTTCGCGGAAAAAGGAAGATAACCGTTACAGCGATCATATAAAGTACGCTGCACATGCGGACACGGTGAATCCATTATAATACGCAACGTAAGGAAGAGCCGAGCGAAAAAACTACATAACAGCGAAATAAAAGGTAGAATGCATCCTTGTCCGACACCAAGGGTTACACTGTCTCTCTTCTTTCTCTCTTGTCTTTCTCTCTCCCACAGCGGGAACTGACGCATGCGCACGATTCTTGAGGGAGAAGCAGCCGATACGCGTAGGCTCGCCTTGCGATTTCAGAAAAATGTGTTGCCGACGTTACCACTACTGTTACTCATTCTTTCCGCGATTCCATGACTTAGTCTGCAAGCAACCACATGTGGGTGGAAGCAAAAGGGTCTGTCAGTGCTAGTTTTGCGATTCTGCTGCTCGATAGGAGGGAGAGGGACGGCCAGAGCAACGGAAGAGTTACGCGGACACAAAACACCTTTCGGCGAGGTAGACAAACGAAACTGGTCAGTGTCGTGAAATGATATGACAGATTTCGATGGCATAACAAATGTTGAGAGGACTTACGGTTTATCCGGTTGCGACTTTCGTACCAGCTGCTCCGCTTTCTGTATCTCCTCGGCTCGTGTGACGCTTTTCGTCCTCCTTAACCTCACTCTTGTCTCGCTATCGTGTTCGGCGGTCATATTCAATGTCCCCTAGATGGTGCGATAGAAACAAACGTGTGGACCAGCCGCGTAAAAAGCAACTCTTTGTATCACAGGCTCTCCGACGGTAAGGAAAAGCGAAGTCGAGAGCAAGAGCCGGGAAAGAGAGACACACTACACTACTACACGGCGGTGCGAAGTAAGAACGCACACGGAAGAACACACTAGCGCATACGTGCCACCAACTCGGCCGCGCAATACTTCTTACGTACACGGCGAGTATCGCGGTTCGATTGTGTGTGCGTGCCGAGTGAAAAACAAGGACGGAGACGCTGGACAGTACGATGGTCTAACTTGCCGCCCTGGCGTATTCACGCACGCGTTTATATGATGGTCATATGCGCACCACTATCCACAGAATTTACTTCCGCATAAAGCATCTACGTACGATGCGCCTATACGGATTATGCCATTACTGCACACAAAGAACGAGCATAAGTGCTGCGTTTATATTACTATTTTTTTCAGCTTCTGATGCTATTCACATTGGATGTGTCACGATCGATGTGGGTATGAATTGTGGGCTTTGAATTGTACAGGCTATTTTCACACTAATACTATTTACCGGTAGATAGCCACAACGATACTACGGGCTTAATAACGATTTGACCACTGGTCTACTCTCTCAGTGAACGCGTTTTATCATCTTCTTTGCTTTCCGGCAGATAAGAGAAACGTCATCGACGCGGGTATATTGTACGATACTTTCATTTCACGGCACGGAACCTTACTGCGCACATTTTTGTGACACGCATTCCGTAGTTGTGTGTCACAGCTATATTTTCTGAATTCTTTTACTGCAGTTAATCAGCGGTGTTAAATATTTGAGAAAATTTCCATCATATAAAAATCAAATAGAAGTTGTCTCGTTTACTGACTTCATGCTCTTCCGTGTAATATTAATATTGTCACTTTCTCCAAAATATATTTTTATATATTGCGTAACAGATCAACGAAAAAGTTCACTTAGGAGGTAAGATGTAATTTTTTAATCTCGATAAAAATGAATAAAAATATCGAAAATTTAGTTATAGTACAATAGTACGTTGGTACCTATACCATAAAACAATTCCGTTAATAAATGGTCGTACCAGCACATCTTTATTATTCATGCACTCTAGTATCATATTGAAAGATTAATGTATGCGATTTAGTTATTTACTTATATTATTCATCATAATATTACGCTTTCAATAAACATTAACATTACGCTTTATTTTTTATCTGCTAAAGAAACAGACTAGAATGGCAGTTATTTTTCCAAATATAATACCAAATGTTTTCTGCAATTAAATTGAGCAATCACTGTCTACCGTGATCCAGTTTAACGAGCCAAACTCCACACTTTATACCGATAGTTACAGTTTCATGATGCTCTTCCAACAGCCTGGCTGTGATAAAAAGTAATGATTCCACCTGCAATTCTCATCGGCATAAAAAAGGTAACGGCACATTTCTTTAGCCGTAAGGTCCCGAATAAAATCGTGGCTTATCGTTGAGATACTATAATACTTACCCATATTACCGCGTAGATTACGCAAAATCGATTTACTTCTCTAACGAGTCAACCAACGCAAAAACACACTTTTCGGCGATACAAAAAAACTCTCTTACATAATGCTTAGGATTAAAGTATACAGCTAAGAAATGTATATTTGCCTGTACAACGGCAAAAGCCGCTTAAGAGTCAATCGCTAGTATCAGTCTCAAGTTAAACATCGTCCTTTGATGTTCCGTAATTACCATACCAAGGTTTCCATTAAGATTTCGGCATACAGCAGCCTCTGTGCTCTGTCACTTTATTCAGTGCAAAAGTTCGGTTCACCTTCTGGCAAAGAGACACCGCGAAATTTCAGTACTCTTGAAGTTCAGAAATGAGAGTCGAAAAGTTTAGGGTAAATAAATTCGGGAGGCACGTGAGACAATTTCACTAGTGAGTTACGTGACGCGTCAAATCTTCAGACGCCCGAAGGCTGTGGAAGATTCGCGTCAACCCGGCAACGAGGAACGAGCAAGACGAGGACCGGGGCTAATTAAAGTACGCTCAACACACTGTGTAGGTTGCCGTAATGATCATCGGATAGTGCGTAAAAGGATTAAACTTCTTCCATCCCACATTTCGGATCTTCTAATACATGTATAAGTTTTCGCAGTCTATATTTATGAGAATAGCGAGATTGTGGCAAAGAAGTGATAAAAGAAGTTTGGAATACATACACAAAATAATATCGACACCTGTGTCAAAATATTTTACAGCAAATATGAACGTGAATTTCACAATGTATTCTGCGTAGTTGCGTCCATTTGCCAATATACTATTGATCGTAAGCCACTTTCAACATGAAGTGTCTACTACGAAGGTTTGCATACATGGATTGTTGTATATAAATAATATTTGATACAGCAAACGTAGCAGGAGTTACATTTTACTATTATATTTTTCACTTACATAGTACAGTATATTTGATTAGATAACGCATTATAAAAAAAAATCATGGTCATTAAGACATAGTATTGTCTATTTTTTGTTGGGGCACGTTTTAAGAGATGCACCAATTCGTAGCATAATCATCATCTAGTTCGGTTGCAATACAGGCCGTCAATCACGAACCAGCACCTCTTAGCGATTACTATTCTCCGCGACAAAATAAAGTCTGTGTTTACACGATTCTGGCCCTACAGAGTGTAATCGACCGGCGGACCTAAACTATTTTACATTTTCGGATCTATTCCGTTGGCCACGTATGGGCGTCCGGAAGTAAGGAGGAAAATACTGTTTTGCACACACCTCCAAAAGTAGATCAGCACGTACGAATTACCTGCAACCGGTATTCGTTCTCTTGTTTCGCCTGTGGTTGCTTCCGGCTTTTCACCTTGAAAAGTTCATAGAGCGTGGAGGCACGTTCCGGATAGTCGTTGAACGGGGAGCAAAATGCAGGCCGGGGGAAAAGCGTACCGGTCGTTTGCAAACTCCCTTTATGGGCAACCACGGATATTACTGGGCGCCACGGCAAACAGGTTACGTTACACACGTACTTACACGTCGCTGAGACCTTCGTAGACGTCAGACGACCCGACGTCGGCAGTTTGTTGAATTCGGTGCTGCGCTCATGCTCGTAGGGCCCTTTTAACGGCCGCTTTATGGCAAAGTGCAGGATATAATATTATACGATCCTACCTGCACATGCCTGGACCGAATCAATCATTCGTCATAAAAATTGTTATAACGCATTAAAAATTGTTTTTATGGCGCTGTCTAATGGTTTCGCGGAGGAAATATGGTGTGGCACAGTTGCGCATCTGATGTAAGCATGAATCCATTTCGTGGGGTTGCAAATGAAACGTTATTCTTTTTACCGAACATGCGTATGCTGTTACCGTTACCGACAATTTGACAGAACAGAAATTTTTGAATTACAAAAAAAAAATAGAACTATACATTTACCCACGATCGCACACATTTCAAAAATTCTTATATCAGTGTAAGCTCTTTTGAGAATTTTATCAAAAAAATAGAAGGGGGCATACATCTCGAAAAAAAAACACTTTTGGCTTTTAATTCAAAATGAAAGATAAAGGCAATTATTTATATTAAAATTATATTTTTTTTTGAAAGAGCATATAAAAATAAAATTTTTCACAAAAAACGATCCAATTGGTCCATTTTTGGAAAGTCATGAGCACACGAAAAAAAATTTTCATGGGAAATTTCATATTTCAAAAACGGACAGTCAAAAAATTTTGAAACATTCATGAACGACTTTTTCATCGGTCCCAAAAACATATAAAATTTTGAAAAGAAATCGGAAGGGGTGACCTACAAAAGTGGACCATTTGGTATGGAATGCCCCATATGTAAGTCGCCAGATTTTTCTCATTGATTCAAGTTAGCCAGCCAAAAGCTGCGGTAACAGAAAAATATTATGGCAGGCAGCAGCTATGTTTTAAAACTGCTCTGAATAATTGTAATAATGTTGAAGGATATTTGAGAACGGGACCTGCTGTTGCCAGCATGTCCTTTGCATCATCATTGTCTTACTTGTTTTCGAAAGGTACGTTAAACGGTAGTAAAGACTAATTGTGGCAGGCGGTAATTTAACGTTATACTGCATTAATTCGAACATTGATGGCCGATTATGGATCTGTCTCATGCTTAGCAACCGCAGACGCACTTATTTAAGGGGGACATACAGGCGAAATATACAGAATATATGATAATTTATCGTCGCCAGGAAAATTAATTTATTTGCGTAACAGACATTTATCACAAGTGCACTTACGGTATATTACTATTTTTTAAAAAATCTTAGGTTTCATATCAGTCATAGGATTTTCATGGATCTTATATATTATTTGCAGCAAATCGCCGTCCATTCAACTGCAAGAAAAATCTTTAATTTAATTCACTATTAGAATTGTCACTTACACATAGAGCGTAATACGCATTAAATCGATGGATTTGTTTTACAAAACTTGAAACGTACTTGGAAATGTAAAAACTTAGTTGGACACTATTACTTATTTTAATCTCATTGTACATTGGTTTATGTTTGTTTTTCCTTATATTGTAATTTTCTCTCACACATCACAATCGCCCAAATTTTAAACAAAATTAATTTTGAATATCTTTTATATCATCCGATAACGAAGTCATATTGAACAGCAAAGAAAACTGTAGTTAAGGTATTTCACAAGTAATATACAGTGGTGTTTCTGAATATTTAAATTAAAGTGTACAAAGAACATGTTTTATACATTAATGCTATTCATATTTGTAATAATAATTGTCTTAAAATATTTATATCAATAATTATTTTGAGCGATATCTGTTCTGTTCTTACACGTGAACCGATTTATCTTATTGACTTTATAAAAACTTTAATGAATTCAGCTTTAATAATTAAGCAGACCACGCAAATCTATTAAGAATGGAAACGCTAGCCATTCACTCTTGTCGGCATGAAATATCTTTTTTCCAACACATGCATATTGTGTCGTCACTTCTTGACTCTGTAGAAAAATATTTTTAATCGTATCTTCCACTTGACTTTCATTCTTGATAGAAAGGTATGTTCTTCCAATCCCATGTACTATGATTCTTTAGGTTTTCTTCTGTTGATTTTTGTAAAATCTTCAACTCGTTCTTCTGCAAACAAATTCTAAATCACTGCGTCTGCTATGCTTAACTATATGTGTTATATATGTCCCCAATATTCGTTACTAAACGGATACTGATTTGATGAATTGATTCTTTCAAGCAGATCAGATCGTATCTTTAATTTGAAGATATAATTATAGTATTGCGAAGCGTTCCTTTTTGACCGAAGCAGGGCCATACAAACCCACTTCTTCAAGAGAACCGTTATTTGTAAATAGCGTATACTGTCAAGAAACATGTTTTTTTCCAAATGGAAACTATTTGTAATCTTCTAAATTTGTTGTATAGTAGCGAAACATCTCTTCACAATTATGATGGCTTGCATTTGTGCAGACTGATCCCCTTAAGTTAGTTGAATGCCATCTCATACTTATATGAGTCGGGCAACACCATTTTTTATATGTAGCGCATTAAGGGAATCGAAAACAATTAATCTAGAATTTACCAATATTAATAGAGTTGAAAGAACTCCCAATGCCCGAACGTTATAGACATTCACATTTTTCTGTTCCACGATAAAAGTTTTTAGGCGAAAATCTACAGAAGAAGTATCGTGAATATAATATAACCTTCAGATCTGCACCACGTATCACGCACGAACGCCCATATGTATACATAGGCATGTACAATAAAGAACTCGCGTATAATTGGGGATATATATATGTATCTATACGTATGTGTATTTGCTTGTTCCTTGCTTCAACGTGAAATTAATTCGAGCCCACGGGAACGAGGCGGAGGGCGGGAGAATTCGGCACGGGGGTGATATTTCAAAGTGGTGAAAACCTGCCGATACAATGGCACTGGCGACGTCGAGCTTCGCCGGAACTTGTCTCTCCTTCGGGGTACTAAATAAATTACTTCTGGTACCGCCCAATTGGGTTTCCCGCTTGTGCGCTTTTTCACGGTAGGCACGTTCCGTTCACGGGGCGTTCGTTACTGCTCCCCGTGGCTATAGCCGAAACGAATGTACCTACGTACTTACATAGGCACAGATAGGCACGTACGTGGGCCTACCTTTGTGTCAGTGGCTATAGTTGGCTAAACTGAATACAGTTTCAGCCAGTTTCCATATTTTATGACTTTTAGATATGTTTTACAGAGTAGACGATATCCTAGAAAACAGCCGATACGTTTCTGCAATCCGTAGGGGATTTAAAACAAACGTGCATGAGTGTTCGTCGATGAATGCCCTGCCGGCTGTACGCGCTTACCGCGGATCTAAAGATCGAAGGGATTGAGCTGTCATTGAAAGTGTATTTGTTGCTGAAAAGGTAACGCGGGCACTGCCTGCTACCATCAATCATTCTCGGTATACGCAAGAAATCCTGTTTATCCCCCCTCGCCCTACTTCCTTTATCCATCCTCGAGTATCGTGTGAACTCTCTGGTTTCAAAAGATAATCATTCTTTCTTAGCGAACAGATATTTTATTGCCACTGATGACATTCGTCGTAACTAATACAACGACAATAGAAAATTGCATAAGTAGATATTTTCTTTCGCAACATTAAAATGAAGATTCTCTTAAACGATCGTACTCATTAATTGTCATTTAATGCAGTCGGTTGACATGAGTTGGTCCACCCATTGATCTAATGTACACCGGTCGTAGCTGAAGGAGACTGTTTGCAAGCTTCGTCCGGCTTAAGGACTGCACCGGGGGTTCAGGGGTTTGGTTCGTGAGACTGAGCAAAGGAGGGTGCGGCTGCCTGTAGCATGATCCCTCTAAGCCGAAGCTAAGAGGCTATTAGTTAGCTGCGCTCGCTACGACATAACCCCTAAGACTAACACGGTACTTGCACCTTCGTGCTCCGTCTCGATCGACGTATGCACGCCCACAACGGATTCTCAACGCGCATTTAAACGCACCGCTAGGTATCTGCGCCGACTGCCACAGGTTGATACATGAATTACACAGATTAAAAGAATTATCTATTATAAGAAAATGGCCTTGGCCCGACTTGCGGGCTATTCCTGCGATTCCCAGATTTACCACTACACAAACTCCATCATAGTAAGAATGGGTTGTGCGTAGAACGCGATATTATCCTCGCCCTCTAGTAATCAGGAAACCTGAGTGACATTAAACAGAACCGTCCGCGAGCATCATACCATAATTCTTTTAGAAATTTTTGCCTCAAACATCGTTATTCTCATATTGCTGTTTATCGTTCGGCGCTGGTAGCCCAAGCGATTTCCAATGGGTACATGTTTTCGAAGGTAAGCGTAACGCAGATTACTCTGCTTTGATGAGCCATATGCGGCCGAAACATTATATACAGCTCCTGATTGCAACTGGCAAAAGCAAAGGGCGTTGGTCTTTAACCCTTCCCGGAGGTTCCACCTCTCCTCAGGTTATGTCAGCCGCGTGCCGTTTAGTTCTCATGTGCCTCGGCGTCAGGAAATCTTCGTAAATCCGATTAGTAGTCCGAGCACGTTCGTTATTAGCCATTCGCCCGAATATGGTTCGGAACCACTAAACGAACATTGCTACCGCACAAACGGGCCGCGCTCGACATATTTCACATCCCCGAAGTTTGCTGCAAGTATTTGAGGAACAGCTGCATCGCATTTCTTTTATCCCTCCTGCCGGATCGCATTGAGAAATCGTTGACATGCAGATACGCGTCAGCATTGCAGCGAGTGCCGTCGCTTACATTGTACCGGGTATAGCTGAAGAAACGCATTTAATGTTTAATCTGCTTTGACCAACTGACCACTTCCCGCAGAATAACATCAAAGTGGCGAAAAATGTCGGGACCGAAAACGGCGCGTTTACGTGACATTGTAAATAAATGCGTATTTTCTTAATTAATGGTCAATCGTAACAAGCAATAACACCCAATCGTTAAAGCGCTCCTCGTACCGTGCAGAAACTGTCCAACGTTTTAAGAATCCGTAGCGCTATAAGTATATTATATTTAATACTACCTCCCGGTTGCCGCAATTTATCCGTTTAAGACTATTTATAATTTTACTATGAAATATTTTCTGATTGCGGAACCACGAAATGATACGATGTGACTGAATTCGTGTTGCAAATAAACGATTTAGTAGGCTAACATTTACGGAACGGCTTATGGTACCTGTATTGAACAGTTAATCACGAGACCATTGATGACTTTTACATCAACACATCTTGAACAAGATTGGCGACAAGATATTACTGCGAACAGCTTAAAGGCGATAAAGAAAAAGATATTGCATCGGAAAAGATTGTCGCAAACACGTTGAGAACATGAATGGCAAGCGCATCGAGCATGCGCGATAAGAGGCGGAGTTGCATAGGGACGTTACATTTCAAAGCAAGTACGACCATAAAAGTTACGAACTTGAAGGCACGCAGGATCGAGGATGTTGGTGAGAGGTAAAACTGGCACTAAATATGAATCATAAAAGAAGCATAAAGATAATTGTATGCTAATAGGACTCGTATATGCATCGTGCCACCCTGAAGCGTTCAATGTCTGCTCCATTAGTACGACATACCCATTTTGTAGTGTATCTAGGAATACAGTTTTCGGACTACATATAAAGTTACTTACGATAAACTGCTGCTATAGATGTTTGCCAATTTCCGTACGACCATCTGCTTCGCACCGGTTTCCGGAAACAATATTTTTGCAAGAGCAGACTCGAAAATCTCTTTGTGTGTAATTTCATAATTTACCCAGGAGAAAGAAAGAAATTTTTGTTAAATTATATAATCGATGCATTATATAATATTTTTGTTTGGCAAGAGTGAGGAATGCTTATTTGTCAACACGTATTCCACGCGTCCTCGAAATCGCTTGCATGTTGTTTCAAACTTTTGACTATAATATATGAGTATTATTGAATTCTTGTTGAGGAGTAGTACGGGTATACTTACACGATTGAAAAGTGAATACATTGAAATGTAAGGAAGCGATAAAATACAATACTTGTCGATAGCATAATGCGACGTGTAATCTTTGTACTTCTATCAGATCATCGTACTTCAAAATAATGGAGTCAAATATTTCTTACATATAAGTCTGAAAAACTCACAACTATATTCTATGACAGTGTAACAACAACAATAAATCACGCTACCTGAAAATGTAAGCAGAAGTATCCGGCAATACATAGTCTTCATCACAAGGTAATCAACTCCAGGTATAGCAAGCCTCAAAATCGAGCTTACACCTTTTTTGAACAAACTGAATGATCAGAGCTCGAGAGATAGAAGAAAGTAAGTAAGCGGAAGTCACGATTATTACCTGAGTGAAATTTATTCATGGAAAAATTTCGTGATTTTGACTCTGATGACACATGCCATTAGATGGTGATTAAAAGAGGCAATTATGCCAGTGAAATGACAAATACAGTGATGGATTAGTTCTGAGAATGACACGGCGCTGAAGCCGGTGGTTTTACAATGCATCATAAATCAAAAAATAGCAAAGCAAAGTAGATGTTGACGCGCTGTATGACTTTTTCAGGTTGCGTCGAAAAAAAGAACAACGTCGGAATCTGTTGATTTGGTAGGAGAAACAGAGAGGGCAAGATTATTGAATGTGGAGTGAATTAAAGGAAGAATAGCTGAAAGTATGGGAGTACCGTTATAATGGATAAACAACGAATCTCTTTGTCGACATTTTAAACTTCCAAAGTCTTGGTTCCCTTCCAGAAATATAGGTGGACAAGCAGTTGAACGGTTGAAGTTTAGAGAGAAAAAGTAAAGAGAGAGGTGAAACAAGAAGGGATGGGAAACACAAAAGTGAAGCTTGAAGTTGAATCCTTTTGACGATTCGAGAATGCATGTTGTAGGTTGACCTGGTGGGACACCGCTGGACTAAAGATATTCATTTCTCCCGGAAATCGTGCCGCGTTCATTATCTTCAAATTGATCGCGAAACGTGATTGATAAATCCCATCAAATCGTCTTTAATCTTCTAATGAAATATAGTAGTGGAAAAACTCAATTGTTTTATGCCTGCTCTTCTTTTACGTCTATTCCGCGTTAAAATATTTATTTTTTGCGTCCTTATACGTATATACATTGTGCCAAAAACTAACTTTTCAATGGACGCTGTTTCGTCAACATTGAATCCTCAAGGTCGGAACGTAAAGTCCCAAATCAAAGAATTACTTCGATCAGCGCAAATGTTACCGCAATGCTATTTATGACGCGCGCCCTTTATCAGTCTGCAAATGATCGAATGAGTTATTGCGCGGGGAAGAGCGAGTCTAATTGAATTTTGCGGAACTTGTTATTAACCTATTTGCAGTTAGTGAGGTTTCCTTTGAACGGGACGGTGCCGAAAGCCACCGCGACGGTCGGAGCTAAGCGCGTACAAGACTATACTCAACAGGCTAAAGACGAACAATGCGGTCGGTGCATCGACGTTCCCGAAACTATGCCCGGAGGAAGTTGGTAAGGCCCGTATTCCCGCCGAATGAGAAGCCAAAGCTCTTTGGACTTCAGACCTTTCCAACCTACAACTTATCTCGAGTGTACGTTGAGACGAGAGTCTCTTAACGTACTTCGTCCAAGTATCACGGCAATTATAACGGATATATCAGCGTTATCGTCAGAGTTTGTCCGATCCGTCGCATCAATTTCGCTCAATATCAAGTCTCCCGAATTTCACCGGTGCTCAATAGTGCTTCGAGAATCGTAGCTATACTTCGCAACGTCGTCTACCTCTACAATCTAAACTCTCAAGGACGCACGAGATTAAAATATGACTCTGTTGCGCATGCTACTGTTAAAATAAATGTCGCATACCTACATCGTAATTTCCTTGCACAGATTACCCACGTATCCGCGTCTAGAGAGTGACGAATGATAAGAAGATTTTGTGCAAACGCATGCTTAAAGCACAAATATAAAGTCAATAGGGCAAGTGTAGACTCAAGTTTTATGGGGTGAAAGCTGAATGAATCACTTTAATTTACGAAAGTTACCCGACATGTAAGTCAGGCAAGGACGTTGATTTAGCAGTACACGAAGAGAGACGCCATGTAGCTCGGACAGGAAAACTGAGGCGGACATCAAGGCTCGTGGACGCGTGGCAAGCGAACAAAGGGCAATGTTACGACCCTCTCTGTGATCGGAAGCTGTCAATATTTGTCTGCATCCGGTTGCCGAGCGTCGAGCGATGGACCGTAAAGTCATCAATTATCACTTACATACCACGAGGCAGAGCCTTGTATCAAATTTCATCAGTTTCCTGTTAGTTTCTCTGCTTCACATCATACTCACGCGACTGGCGTAACTTCGTTACTTCACAGGACTCAGTTAAATTCTACGGAAGAAGACTAGTTTCACTCTTAGTAAACAGTAGAAGGTAAAAGTGTGGAACCAGGATTTTGATCTATGATCTGATATTATACAAATTACAATTCCTTTGAACACAAGTTTTTGTCGTCTATTGTAATTACTTCATTAATATAATTGTATAATCACAATTTCAGAATATAAACAAATATTAATGGGTATTAGCGGGTACTATAACGGGTAATAGCAACCTCATCAAATTTGTTGGGCCATAACCATTGTGTAAATCTAAGGTGAAGAACCTACATGTATGGCTGCAAACTAAACAATTTACTTAATTCCTGGCAATGGATAGAGATGTACGGTGACTGGTTACAATAATAATTACTAGCCCTATGCTGTTTCTCCTTAATCTAATGGAAAGTGAACATTTTTCCGTCGTGGATGAAAACGTTTCAGAAAAATAAAAGACTGTTCTATGCTACTTATATTAATTTACTTTAACCAATACAAGAAAAACTGGACTCGAATATCTGTGGTTTGTATAAGGACGTAGCCAAGATTGAGTATGATTGATAGAGTAAAGAAAAGGGGCAGACAGAGGTAGGTGATGTCATTTGACAGTAAGCCGTGGGGCGTCAATGAAATGAATAAGGGCCAGAATCAGTTTGGGCATGATACTTTCGTGTGGATATAATTGGTCTGCCGTAATTGCCAACAGCTCGGAACGCACGGGTTCGCTCCACGAGAAGCGTGTTGACCGGACACGCACTGGCAAAACGTTATCGGCGATTGCCCGTTACTTGAGGTAAATCGTATCTGCCGCGTCTCAGCAGGGCCATCGCGCGACTTCTCCTCGCCTGAAGTTCGTTGTCGAGATTCGAGTTAACCGGTGGAAATTGTCTCTCGGCCGGCGGGAACAATAATGACCTGGCCGAAATTCCGCTCCGATGGAAATTGCTCGGGCGGAATGTCGAGACCGGTCCTCCATCGCTGAATCGATACTCGCCCGTATCGTACGAGCGTGCTTCGTCCTCTACGCGCGTAAGTGCTCGGTGGCTCGCACGAGTGTCCTCGAGAGGTAGTAGACGGGGACGAGAATGGATAGGTGGATAGATAGACACGAGAAAAGAGATAGAACGGGGATAGCGATCGGGCGAGCGGTCGAACGAACGAACAATCGAACGAACGTACGTACGGACAGACCGAAGAGGAAAGAAAATCGGGAAAGAGAGAAACGGAAACGAGCGATAGTACAATAGAATATTTCGGGTTGAGCGTGGCCAAGTGCCTGCCTGCGTGCATCTGCGAACCACCTGATACCGGTCTTCCTAGAAAAAACGTCAGTTTCTCTCTATCGGAAATAATCGTTTTGCAGCGGCAGAAAAACCGCCTAGCATGTGTTGTTTTTATTTGCCGATACGTACGCTTTTGTCTGCTGTGCCCACTAAACTCGATCTTCAGCCGTCGAGTAAGATGGTCGTGAGAAGAATAGTCTTAAGTAAAATGTTGAGAAAGCAGTGGAGGTAATAGAACAGACATTATGTATTTGATTAAACAGTGATCAGCGCTATTTACAGACCTGCTGTTAATTGAGGACACAGAAAAAGCGGAGATAATTCAGTTGTTCTTGTGAAGATGGAAAGGTTTGAATTACGAATGGGGTTGAATATATCATTACACTGGCAACTTTAGAGGTAGTTTCACAATGATATCAAATTCGCTTATAATAGTAGCTCGAAGACTGAATTACCTAGCCGAGCTTCAGTGGTAGTAATATGATCGAGCAGTAGTCCGATACAATATCCCTTTCCTTTATCTTAAACGTGACAAACGGCACAGGTTTTTTGCACTATACATTTTTCGCTACAGCGAACACATATAAGTTCCGTGAGGAACCAAATTAGTCAATTTTAAGATAACATAGAGTCTGCAGGAAGAATGTTTTAAAGATTTTCTTTTAACCGTACAATCTACAGGCAGGTGCTTTGAATTACGAAATATCGAAAGTGCCGTATCAAAACCACAATCTCTTAATGTTTCCACACATTTAGACGCGAAGGTGTTATCATACAAACAAAGATGGTCGTATTCGGTACAAATTTTAACTGCGAACGCACTATCCTACTGTATTTCACCTTGACATATCATATCTACTTTGACATGCCTATACGCGTTAAGAACTCATCCTGTATGCAAACGCCTTTGACTCATACACGTTATCATTTTGCGATTTTTTTCCTTTTTTCTGTCCCTCGGTCGCGTGAAACGTTTCATTAGAACAGCGTTCACCGTTTGTTAACGTTCCTTGGTTGACTTCCATGAAACGATTGGTAAAAAAAAATCGCATTGTTTACTTGACTAAAATGCTAATCTTCTGGCGATGGCTCTAACACGTTCGTAGTAGCACGAATAGAAAGATAATTATCAGCGATCGTCCGCTCGAAGTTGCAGTGACATTTATTTCTACAAAACGTTATGCAGTCACAAACACGAAATCAGATTCCCTGTCGCGGGAGTTCCATAAATAACTTATACCATTCCGAGTAGCAAATGGATGTCCGGTGGCGCATGGTACGTTGAACTTACCGCCTAATTACGTGACACATAGTCTTTTTGTATAACCTAGATGTCGCATGAACTCTAAATATTGTGGTTGCATTGATAATCATAATAAATAACGCGCTAGGAAGATTATCGATACCCGTATAAACACGGCTCATACGAACGTCCTCGAAAGCTGCCAACATCGAATTATATTTGCGCATGATGTCACTGGTGCCCATTCCCGTTCCTACGCGGACGCACTAAATGCTTTCAAAAGAATGCCTATATTTTTTGAACATGAAACATGTTTTCCTTATGTTCAACCCGTTTAACAACAAGCCATTTCTTTATTTCACAAAAACTTTCGATTCCGCCGAGATAAGTGAATGTTTGGTACCAGCTTCTAACAATTCCGTTTCTCTTGTTCCCAACGTTCCTTGGAAGTCTACCAGAAAATTAATTAATGAGGTTGAAGCTCGTATAAAATGACAGCTAAAATTTCGGCATAGATTGAGTTGTCGGCGGGGTCGTTAGATTATGAATCTCATCAAAGGATTTTCTCGCCGCACTCTGTAGATCGTCCATACTTCGCCTAGTCTTCGATGTCAGGTCGTCGATTTGACGTCGCGTTTGTGAGAGAAGTTCATCTGTCGACTTTACCGCGGTATTTGCAAATTCCTTCACTTCCGACTCCAGCTTTTCAATGACCCACTCCATTGCTGCCCGACCCTGGAACAATATTTTCTTTTCAGCTGATTGCGCAATTTCTCTTCAGTTGTTCTAGTCATGATAAATTCCCCGAAGAATTTTTTTACACTATTTAATCTGTGACGATTAAAACTAGCTGTTGATACTAAACATATTCTGCGATGTATTACAAAAATGTAAGTCCCGTCGAGCCTGTAGATTGAGTCATTATTCCGAGTGTACGAAACTGATCAAAATAATAATTTGTTGATTTACCTTAGTGGCGTTAAATGAGATCTTTGAGGTGAGTAGATCCTCCATATAATCTGTAAGAGGAACTCCTTGTACCGTGACCGCCGCCTCCTGGGTAAGAAGTGTCCTGTGTGGGTCATTTGGATCTGGTGTGTACCTCAGTGTCTCGACGACGGCGATGTAATTGTAGAACGTCAGCTGCGGTCAGAAAAAGAATGGTCTGTTATACCGAACGAGCACCTGATGGCTCGGTTATTAACCTTATAGAATTTGCTCGGTCAGAGGCGGAAACGTCTTTGATTTCAGTCGACGTTCGTGCTCATGTCGACCGCGTTGTGCAATCGGCGGGGTTAGCAACCCTTGACTTGACGGTAAGCTAGAATTATCGAGATAGAACGTTTCCACGAAAGTGACGTAGATCCTTAAATAATCGATGCCGTGAAATAAGCTTGCAAACGAGCCCAGTCTGTGCCTTGTCACGCAGTAAAAAGCACAACCAGGCTTTCTCTCTCGCCATCCCCTTTCCCTCTCTCTATCTCTCTCGCTCTTTCCTCGCTTTGTTCAGACCACCCTCTCTGGCTGACCACCGCACGACATGCAATTTCATGTTCAGTTTTTCCATCGCTGATTGTTAGGCTTAAAATAGTCACGGCAATTTTTCCGGAATATACACGACAACGTGACAACAACAACAACAATAGTCTAAAATTAATATATACCTAAGAAAACTTATTCTTTCGCTGGCCAATATAACTTGGACAATTATCGTTCCACCACTATTTATGTGACCTATTATACGATAGATTTCCCACTGTTACAACCAAAACTATGGTTCTTTATTGCATATCTCGTTCATCTATTAATTGTTTAATAATCTGTCTTACTACGGGCTGAACGAATAATCGGATGTTAAACCGTTGTAATTAATTGTCACTTTATTTAGATAAATTATACAAACAGCTTTGCATATGCAATAACGTGATGGAATTGAATGCGTACGATCAACAATCCTGCAAAGCTGGCAATTTTCACTGTTTAACCGGATCGTGAGTAAATATGCTCTACGTGGCATATCTAGATATTCATATCAAACGTTGTTCCAGTAAATGTTTGTATTTAGGATTATATCCTTAATAAGCATATGCACAAATATACAAAAAAAATATTAGTGTACAAAATGAGCGTTTGCAACGATACATTCTACGGTCACATGTTGCATACAAGCCAGGCAAAGTATAACCATAGTGTGCTGACGCGATTATTACTGGCATTTTTGATCCAACAATACAAATCTTGGAATAAGCTGTAACTATAAAAGTTAATGAAAAGCATTACTCTCTCTCTCTCTCTCTCTCTCTGTCTCTCTAAATTACAAACGCATTTACCGGAAATAATAGTTCGCCTGGTGTGTGTCGTTAAAAAGAATCTTGTATAAAAAATAGGCATACTGTGCGTGGACGCCTCTTTACTTTGCACAAGCAACCATGAATCATTTCGAATACCAACATACGCAAGGTTTGTTACGGTCCACACCCTTACACACGCACTTATATATATGTACGCCGTCGCGCATAGTCACATCACCATGCATAATGTACACACGCCATAGAGCGTTCTAGGTGCCGCGGGCGCATAATGCAGTTTAATCCACTGGCCACAGAGAACATCATGTTGCACAAGCCCGATATACGCCGAGGCACGAACACCGAATGTACGAAGGAAGGGAGAGGATAGAGCCAGACTCGTGAATGTGCATCGACGTGTAATGGCGCGATGTGGGTGCAGTAAACATTCATATGGAAAAATCCGTCACCCTTTTGTGGCGCTGTAACGTGTCACAGAAACATAAGCGCGTGCCACGATCTGCAGACACTCTGCCGTATGCCCAGCACTTACGATTAATAATCACACACAAAAATAGTCAGGGGGGGAGGAAGGAGGGCGAAGGTGGGACGGAGATGGAAGAGAAGGAACCTGGAAGAGGTGAAGGAGATAAGAGACTGAGATTATACGATCTAACAGAATGGAGGACAGGAGGCTAATGCGAGCGAAAGAGGGAAGAAGGCGACAACGATGATGAGAGAGCTATGAAGAATAGGAAAAAGATCATGGGAAAAGGATTGGAGAAGGAGAGTGAGGCTGTTTGATGCCCTGGTGTGGCCGGTGTTGGGGTATGGAGTGGAGATATGCGGATGAAAGAAGTAGAGGCAAAGTAGGAAAGGTTTCTCAGATGGACGCTGGGACAAGACTGGACCATACCAGGGTATCTAGTAAGAGACAAAACAAAATGAAAAATACTGTGGGGGAGAGCGGGAAGAAGGGCCTGGAAGTTCGAGGAAAGACTAAAGGAAGGAAGAGAGGGGAGCAGCGACAAGGTGCTGGGAACAAATGGAGGAAAAGTGGAGGAGAGGAAAGAGTGTTAGAGAAGGGGGAACGGGAGAGAAAAGTTTTATGAGGAGGGAGGGGTGACAGAAAAGGAGAAGCAAGGATACAATGAATTAGAGAGGAAGGAGGAGAGCCAGGAGGGAGAGAGAGAGAGAGAGAGGAGAGGATGGAAGGGACGAAATACAGCAAATTGTACAAGAAGATAAGAGAGAAGGAGGTATCGGGGTACTTAGTAGAGAGAAAATGGACAAAGAAGAGGAAAAAGAGGGTGACACGCTTTAGGATGGGTAATGAGATGAGAAAAGGGCAGTATTGAAGGACGGAGAGGGGAAGAGGTTACAGAATGTGTGTGGAAGAGAAGAAGAAATGGGAGCACGTCTTGGAAAAACGTAGAGGCGGGGGATAGAGCAGATACGGGGCGGAGTGGGAGGATTGGTTAAAGAAAATTGAAGAGGGAAGAGAAGAGGCAGGAAGGAGGAGAGAGAGAAAGGATGAAATACGAGAGAACAGAAAGAGCATGAGAGAACGGAAGGAAACGAAAGCAGAAGTCGCGGGGGGTGGCGGGGGGGGGGGGGGGGGTGCGAGTGGCTATAGAGGCGAGCGCAGAGAGTGAAAGTGAGAGTTGCGAGAGGAGAAGGTGAGGCGGGAGCAATTGGAGGCGATTAGGTAAAGTTAGAGTCAGATATAGAATAAGTTTAGATACGCGTAGAGGTGAGCAAGTTATGTAAAGAAATATGTAGATAGGACCGGAAACCCGTAAGGGAAACGGAGAAGATATAAGTATGGGATATTCCATGCCAAATCGGTCACTTTTGTACGTCACTCCCTTCGATCTTTTCCAAATTTTATATGTTTTTAAGACCGATGAAAAACGCGTTGATGAATTTCTCAGATTGTTTTTACCGTTCCTTTCGGAAATATGAATTTTCTTAAAATTTGGGCTCTTTTTTTTTTAAATGAATATATATTTTCCAAAAATGCACCAAACGGAACGTCCCTTTTTTCAAAAGTTGTGTTTTTGAATGCTCTTTCAAGAAAAAATATGATTTTTATCTAAATTATTGTTTTCATTGATTATTTTTAATTTAAAACAAAAAATGTTCTTTCTTCGAAATACGCCCCTTTCGATTTTCTGGAAATAATATTCAAAAAAAACTGATGGACATAAGAATTTTTTTAATTTTTCCCATTTCCGATAAACGTTGCGTGCCATTTTTTTTCTTACTTCGATAATATCTATTCTGTCAAATCAGGTATGTGCCACGCACAGTTTGGGGAGTGCGCTCGTAATGAAGGCGCGAAGCAAGCTTTCAAATAAAGCCACGTAAATAACCTCTTCTCTGTTTCCGAACAAGCTTAACATGTCGTACCCGTACATGACCTCGATACTCGATGCTGGGTAAGAAAAATGTACTTTCGGTAATCGCACATAATTGCAACCGACCAACAATAACCACATGTCATCGATGTGAATCACTGGTAAACGCGATTTGAGCTGCGTACATCGTAACTAAGCAGACCGTTCGTCATTGAGCAGGTGGAAAGGGAGGATTCTGAGCAATAATGGCGCCACTGCACTAGACTGCTCGGTGTCGTATGACAGTGGATGGTCTTCTGTAGCTTCTAATCACATCGCAGGCGGTAGGTTAAAGGGCGGTTTCACCCCACTGGCAGCAAGCCCGCAGGTGTGGACGAACTGTACGTCATTATGAGCCTCAGCGCGACTGACTCGCACCGACAGAAATAGCAATCGCAGAGATAGGGCTACGGAGAAAGGAGTTAACGGTGCTCCATTGCTGTGGCCGCGTGGCTGGGACAATTGAATCGCGAGCGTGCAATACGTTTCACGGCGAAATTAACGCTCACGGCACATTGCGGCTCACAGCCAACCGAGATGGCCAGACAATGTGACCCCACATCGCCTCTTTCGCCCGATCCTCTTTTCGCCTCTGTACTCGGCGCCATATTGCCAATCAGCGAAACCAATTCTGTTACATTATCCGACTATGCATCTCGTGCTTTGCACTTCGCCTTCCTCTTTCATGTTCCATCCAATCTTTAGACATTGGTGCATTCAGTTTATAATAAAGTGTAAGTATTTAAGGAGCTGTAATTCGTCGAATCTGTGTAGCAAAATGTACGAGTTGTTAATCGTAGAAATCGCTAAAAGCACGGTGAACGTAAAAGACTCTGTTGATATTGTTTGCTGCATAGAAAACGTTGTACAGGTGTGGTGCTCGATAAAATCAACGCGAGAAAAAATATAATTTGAGAGTAGTATAAAATTTGGATAAAAAAAAAGCCCATGTCACCCGAAGAGAAAAATTTGAGTATCACTTTGTTGAAAGGAACAATTTTGACGACCCAATTTCAAAACTTAACTGTACGTCTCTCCGCTAGAAGTTTTATTTTCCTTTCAATGAATTTCTTTACGGATCTCAATAAACAACCAACCAATATGCTGTTGCGCTTAATAGTGGAGAAGCCCCATTAGCGTTTTTTAATTTGTAAGTTTCATCTCCATACGCATTACTCCATCGCGCATGAATGTTTTGCACCATTCGCGTAACGTTGCGTAGAAGCATCATCCTCATATTTAACCCTCTTACCGTAAGTATCTGTCCAACAGTGGCAGTCGTTTGCCGTAACGGTTAATTATTTTTCGATAGAAAATAACAATGAAATTGATTTGATATGCCACAGGCGCACATACGTGTTCACGTTAGGTTGAAGAACGAACAATTAAATTTCTTCCACTGACAATGAGTCTTAGAAAGGACTAGGTGCCAAGGAAGAATTTACGCGTACGCGTCAACTAAGTACATGAAAGAGAAGTGAGCAAAGCGAGGATAAGAAAAAGAAAGACAAGAGAAGAGTAAATTAAAAGGTGAATGTCATAGAACTTATGATTTAGCCGCATCAATTAAAAGCTGTTCAACCAGCTTGGCCACTTGATAGACCAATTACTGGCGTCTCGATTAGAAGATTGGCCTGTTGACACTCCCGCGGGTCGTTCATTTTCAATTTTAGCAACCGCAATGGGGAACAGTTAAGTAAGATCTTTCTTGATGTTGGTACATTGGCTTATTGAAACTTTTCACCTCGAGCTTGTCTGAAAATTGACTTGCTCGTCTAAACCGGTAGGTGACAGCACCTTGTTCTTTATAGTTCTTTGCTTCACCTGTCCCAGTCTTTCTACTTTCAGGCACATTTCGCTCCCAATATCATACCGTTTACTTTTCATTTACCGCGACATACTATAGTATAGCTCGCAGAAAATTGACGCGCATGAATCGTTGCTATCTCTCCGTCGCATGATATTAAACAATACAAGTAAATTTTATGTAACGAATAGTGTTAGTAACGGAGAATGTATTTGAATGAAGATTCGCTTATTAATATCAAACAAATTATGGGAATATGTAAGTTTGTTAAGCAATTTAATAAATGGAAGCGATGGTCGAGTGCTGTGTCGAAACTCATAGATAATGGAATAGAGAAGAAAATTAAGTTGGTCGCAGTGTAGCGTGATTAATTTGGACAATGAATTGTGCGTCGGCACGTGCAAAGAATGATTCACTTATATCCTTCGACGTAAATGACGGGAGTACCAATAAAACTTCATTAACGGAGGTAGGAAGCCGTTAAAAAAATGAATGACAAATTATGACGTATACTGCAGAAGCAAAATGTACGGAATACCTGAATGCATAAATGTATTTATGTATCTGACACGTGTATATATTATGTTTTCTACTCACTTTTTGTATTACTTTCGGCCCTTTCTAGTAGAAGTATTTATTCGTGAACTGAATATACGCTAATGAATTGACAGTCTACAAAACTACAAATCATGAAATATTTATTTTAAAAAACCAATACCGAACGATCTGTGAGGGTCGCAAGTTCTATAGATCGTGTAAAAGCGACAGAGTATATTTAAACAACACTTTATTGCCACTGAATCTGTAATTACAAAATCCTGATGACCAGTGCGTATATTTAAGAGAGTCGGCATTAACAAGCGATGTATCGAGTAGAAAAGGGGCAGGAAAATTGTGCAAACGTTAAATTGCCGGAGCGAAATGATCGGTACCTTTTGTCTCGCGGAGTGGGCACCAGAGTAATTCGCCACGCAATCGAAACAGTGCTTGATCGTTACCAGACACTTTTTTCGAGAGAGAAAAACAAAGTTTAACTCAGTGCAATTGTCTGTTCGATCCAGCGGAAAAAAAACGTTCCACGTTCGTTTTACCACGTTCGTCCCGTCAGAGCTGAACGGGAATGGTCATTAAGTGCTACGCGGTTGTGGTAGACAGGGTAAAAAAAGAGCGCCTGAACGGCACTCGGCGCACAACTTTACCCTACCATTATTTCCTGATTCAACAGAAAGTATAACGAAGTCCGAGACAAAAGTAAATTTTGCCAAATGTTCACTCGTGATCCGTATAGTACACCTCCAAAAAAAGAACGACAGCTCGCGGATTGTTTTGCCAAAGCAATATTGAGTGAGAGCGTGAAATGCGCCGAAACGTCCGTGACTTATGAACTTGTGATAGAGTCGAATGGAACCGGACTGTGCACGTAACCATCAATGGTATTTAGTGTATCACGTATGAATCTTCTACGATCAAAGTACTCATAAGTCGATTTCGATATTCGCGGTTGCAAGTACGAGACGGATAAGCGCATAGAGAGGGCAGTAGACTGCACAACCAAGAGCTCCATTATGCGGGCTAAAGAGCCTTCTTCGACGTACACTCGCGAGTAATTAGCATTACCGCATAATTGAGAGGATTTTGCGGATCCGGCTTTAGGGTACAATGATCCGCCGGGGGTGTGCTCCCAATTGCCAGTACGATTCGATATCTCCGAGAGAGCGCCAAAGTCTCTTACACTATCGCGTACACGCGTTCACATATGAGCGCATATGCACACGTAGGTCCACCACATGGGCATCGGTGTGAACACACGTGAATACAAGGAATGAGTGTACTCTCTGGTCTTCACGCGTAGTGTGTGTACGTGTGTCTATTCACGGTGATCACGCAGAACCGGAAGCTAGATCAAGTCTGATGCAAACCCAGGATCGGTTCCAGTTCTCGACCCACATCTCCTCTCACTCTCCGCAAGCGTGAGCGCACCTTAATCGCCGATTTCAGCGGATTTCGGGGAATTGCGAATCGCCATGCTGACAAATCCGTATTAGATTGCGTAAACGAGAACTTCCGGCCAACTATGTACTCTGTTCGACGAGCAGGAGCGACTTCTTTGGAAGATAAGTGCAATTGGCTGCTCTGCGCCGGAAACTGAACCGCACTCTCGCGCTCTGCCGAAGCTGCACACTTCGTACAGGTAAACTACATAGTTTACACGAGCCACGTTCCCTGAATTAGCATATCCTATAAAGATTAGTTCTGTAGTTGCCAACGATGCAGTCTAATTTCTGTAGGAAATTGGGTCTTCCGTGCATCGCCTTAAACAGCATTAGACAATAAAGGCTATTTCTTTTAATTGCGGGTGAATGAATTTTAAATTGCGGTGTAACTAATTGGATTCTGATCAAATTTGATATTTCTGCGCAACTGTTAATTGCATTCTATTAATCAAGTATACATTTTACTGCTGCGATACATACGAATAGCAATGAAACAATCATTGGGTCATATCGTTTAAGCAATGTACACGTACATAAAATACGCAGAATCAGCATTGGAAACTCAATGTTGTTAGCGTTAGATTACCAGTAGCTGTATTGACGTTGTGATAAATATGATTCGTGCCTTTTGCAGGACAGAATTATCATCATAAATTCTTCAGCTTAGCAAGATGATTATTTGTCACTAAGCCACGACGACCAAAGATTCCCTATTGCGACCAATGAAAAAAGTGATGCAAACTCTGTATACCTACTTATTTTCTTCCATTCACATCAACCACACAGAAATATATCGGTGAATAAAATATATTAATAAACAGAACGTCTATGAAGATTGTAAGGCTTTGATTCAATCGAAATATTCTGTAAGGGACATACAGAATCGGTGTCTCCTACAATGAAGCGAACGGTTCATTTTATTAGCACGACAGAAGTTGTACACTGTAAAGTTTAGTTCCTTTACTGACATGTACGTAGTTTCGCGTTCAAAAGTATAAATTCTGTGTGTCGTCCAACCATTTGTGGTAGATTGATCTTAAGAAAGGAAATGCGAATGCAAGAGTGACAACAAAAGTGGAAAAAGCAATGTTTATGAAAATGACGTTATGTATTAGGTTGGTGCGAATGAAATGTCCGATTCTTAAGTGAATATATTAAACTGTATATCTTTTTCCAAAAGCTGTTTATTTAATCAAAATATGTTCCATTTACTTCAATACACTTTTCCCAACGAGATTTTAATGCATAGATGCCTGTCTTGAAGAAATTCTGATCTTTAGAATCAATGAACTCTGATATGGCATTTTCCAGACTGTCCTCATTTTCGTATTGTTTAGCCCGTAAAAACAGTTCTAAATGTTTAAATAAATGAAAGTTGGTTGGCGAAAGATCCGGTGAATAAGGTGGGTGCTGCAAAATTTCATATTTTAATTTATTTAATTTCGTAATTGTTTTGTGCGATGTATGCGGCCGAGCGTTGTCGTGGAGAAGTATTGGGCCATGCCGATTAACAACTGATGGGCATATAATTTTCAATTTTTCATGCATTTCTTCAATGTACTGGCAATGGTTTTCGGCTGTAATTGTCAGTCCAGTTCGAAGGAATGAGTAGTGTATTACTCCAGTCACATTCCACCAAACTGTGATCAAAATTTTCCGTGGATGAAGTGATGGCCGTGGAGTATGAGCACTAGCCTCATCCCTATCAAGCCACCGAGCACACCTTTTCCTATTGTCGTAAAGAACCCATTTTTCATCACAAGTAATGATCCGATCGAAAAATGGATCTCGATTAAATCGGGTTAGCAATGATGAGCATACGTTCAAGCGATTCAGCTTATTTCGCTCGGTTAGTTTGTGCGGTATCCACTTATCCATTTTTTTCACCTTGCCAATTTCAGAAAGATGTCGCAATATTGTTGTATGGTCAACTTCCATTCTGGCAGCAAGTTCCCTTGAAGAAACAGTTGGATTCGTTTCCACCAATGCTTTCAGAGCATCATTTTTCACAGACGTTTCGCGTCTTCCACGCGGTTCATTTTGCAAGGAAAAAGCACCTGACCGAATTTTTTCAAACCAACGCCGCACTTTTCGATCGTTCACAGTATTCTCCCCAAACGCCTGGTTTTTATTGCATGCAGTTTTTGCACCATTATTACCAAGTTTATACTCATATAAGAAAATTACACGAATATCGGTTGAATTCATATCGGTGCAAAATTCAAAGCAAATAACAAAAGGGAACACTTTTGAGAAAATCTTTTTTGCTAAAATGTGACTCTGGCAATGGACAGTACGACTATAAACCAAGTTATGTCAAAAACAAAAGCATAACGAAAACAGGGAGACAAACGTTCACATTTAAAGAAAATCGGACATTTCATTCGCACCAACCTAATAGAATTGAGGAAAAATGTGAGAAAATATGAGACCAGCGTAAAGCAGTAGAGGATTGCGACAAGATTTAGGGACGAGTTATTGAGATTACATTGGGATGCGGATCGCAAAGGATGGGATATGGAACAACGGAGTGATTGAGTATTGCATGTGTAATCAGAAGTGTAGAATAAAAATGGTTCATAATGGTTAGACAATTTTCACATTACTATGCATTAACATACATACACGATAGAGCAAAGGTATCAAAAGAGGTGAAGCAATCCCACTGCGTTAAGATCTCGCGCAATTTGTTGTTTTTATGATTTAGAGGACCGTGAGTATAATAATTCAGCCGTTGCTGCAATACCGATACACTACTACTGTTGCACTGGCACTATCACCAACACGCCGTAACCATCAACTCTCGTCGACCAATCCAGTATATATCATGTCGCCCTCCACCGTTCTTCTCTACCAGTCCTCTTCTTCCTTTTCTACTTTGCAGCCCCCTCAAGCCCTCCATCACCAAAGTCCACGGGGAGTCCGCGAGTCCAACCAGGATACATCGCCGATACAGGCGTCCGTTATTAATTCTCGTCCGATGGCAAGTACCCTCCATATCCGCGCACTTTCTATATCACCCCTTCCCATTCGACCGTCAACCCTCAGCACCCTCAGACCATCTGTCTCCCCACGGTCTAGGGTTTTCGCGCCTACACGCACGGAAATTCATGCCAGGTCGGACGAAGGATCGTTAGACGGAACACACAACTGTGTTGCGGGTAAAATATTGTTCCGGTTCCCTTCGTGTTTCACAACGCATTGCGGATAGAGTGCGGACAAACCAAACGCATATCATCGTACGTGCCGTTTGATTGATGTACCATTGTTACGATTTTATTCAAAACCCGAAATGTGACAACGTTTCTCCATAAATGTAGAGTTAGATTAATAATAGTCCAAGTGCGAATAAGCAGACAATTTTTCTTTTCGTAATGTAGATGTTGATGGTACGAATGGAACACACATATGTTTTGACATACCCCATTGTTAGAATTATACAATTTTATAACGCACACAACTAACAGTTTTCATATACCTAACCTGCAATACAAAAATAGAAATTTGAAAACGTTATGTTACAAATAACTGAGAAAGTTAATAATGGCATAAACGAATTTGGACGTTGCTAAAAACTTCTTCAAAAAATTGTTTCTGTTCGCCACTTTCGCTTTTTCGCCGGGTAGTGTAAAAATGGTTAAACAGAAAATAAACATGATAATAAAAAATATATTCAATCACAGTTTGGTTTCGAAACGAAACGGCGACATTCTCTCTTTTTCGCTCTTTCCCTCTCGCAAGCACGCGCATTCATTTCGTATAACACCATTCAGTCTGCACTTTCCCAAGCAGAACACTTGCCTCTCTGTGTTCTTTCATCCTGATTCCTAAATAATATTGGAGTTTATTATGTAAGTAGAGAGCAGCCCATAGTTTTTAGTTGTAAGATGCCTCCACATTTCAAAATTTTTACAGGTTTTCATGATTTAGAGTTACTCAAAGATTTGCGTACTTGAACAATTACATATTTTTCTTACTCATTTTTATTGAATGACCTTTACGGTTACAATGGATGATTAAGCTTTTCTAACAACAAAATGCTCTAAATCTTTTGCAACAAAACATTTTACCACTGTTTACCATTTTATATTGTCATCATATTTCGATCGCAACTAAGTACCGAGTGACTAAAAACTAAAAATTTATGATTTACTTTGTCCATTCAAATATAAACATGAAAATGAATACTGCACAATTAGGTACACATGATATTAGGCAGGGTGGTTGTACAACCTTTCATAAAGTAACTAATTTTTTTAATTTTTGGTACTTTTGACGTAATGCAATTGAACCCTTCAGTTGTTGCTGTAACATTATGTAACCTGCAAGACAGGATAATGGATTATAAGTTTTCTCTAAATTATTACCGAATTTCAATGCTCAAAACTACTGGACCCGTACTTTCAGACTATAGCGGTATTGTTCTATTTTTGTGTTCAATCATGGTAAGCTATAAAATAAATCACAGAAATGCAAAGACTGAAACAATGCGTTGAAATTGAGGAACTATTTAGCACATTTCGGTACTAATAATATACTATTCAAAAATGTACTACTTTTTAGAAAAAGTGAGTTCCACAGCTACTGACTTGTAATATTAATTGTAATAATAAGATTTGCAATTTCCATGGTAAAACTTCTCACTTTTTTTCTAGTCTTAAGATATACAGAGTGCGGCAACATAATTTCTTTTTTTTTTTAAACGCAATAAAACACATTTAATGAATTGGAATTTAAAAAAAAGTTTTCTATGAATGGACATGTGTAAAGTTTTGTTTGACACAGTTTTGTAAATCAGATTTGTAGCATTAGCCTTGACCCTTACCAGCACAGCAGTGGCTATGTTGCCGATTTCTGCCCGGATGTTGCCTTTCAGGTCTTCTAGGGCCATTGGACGGTTGACATAAACGCGGGATTTCAAAAAATCTCACAAAAGAAATCGCAAGCAATCAAATCGGGGGAGCGAGCGGCCCATTCCAAATTGCTCCTTATTGAAATGAAGCCCTCCGGGAAGTGTTCCCTCAAAATAGCCATTGATCTTTTTGAATTGTGGGTCGTTGCACCGTCATGTTGGAACCAACTGTCCTCTAAGTCTAATTCGTCAAGTCGTAGAAAAAAAATTCCTCCAACATGTTCACATAACCTTCATTTTCGTAAAAAAAACACGAACCAACAATCCCAGCTGAGGAAATTGCACACCACACTGTGACTTCAGGTGAATGTAAGTAAAAGCCTTTGATGTAATTCTCGGGGATTAGTGTCTTACTGCGTTTTGAAAAAAGGAAATTATACTGCCACACTCTCTATTACAATGATATTTTATATAGAATAGTTTTCAAGTTAATAATTAATTTTCTTTGTTTTACTTCTTTGCATCTCTTGTGCTATGCAAAGAGTAGAAGATTCTCTGATTGACCAACCATAAGGGTAATATTTTTGATTATAGAAGTGAAGTAGTAAACCGAAATGCGAAGAATAATAATTCGCCAGTCTGCTTTATCCCTTTGGGGAACAAATGGGAAAATGATGGACCATTAGTCCGGATGCATTTCAACCCACTGGGGATTGATATATTCAGCAAATTTCGTAAAACTTCATTGGTCATCGCCCAATAAATGGAGTAAATGCAACCATAATGCCAATCAAGCAAAACGTCATAGAAGAGTAACGTTTCCCGCTGGTAATTTGCAACAAATGCACTTGCTCAGCGCACGCGACTAGAACCAAGATTTGTATCAAAATGACGAACAGCGTATCCGTTTTATAATTTGATATTTAGCCGACTATGCGTCGACAATAATTCACCGTTTTTGTGCGGTAGGTTGCTCACATTCACTAGGAAAAGAATAACTCATGCGAAATCCCACAGGTGCGAAACTGTGATCGCTTTGAACAAGTTGCGTATGCCTAGTTAAACAGGCTCGATGGAGTAACACATGTACACGAATCCGAGGAACACCCTGTTTGGATGGGGTGATACACAGAACAGAAACCGCAGATGCAAATGTTTTCGGAATGAGTATATTGTATTTATGTATGTATATATATATATTTAGGACGGAATATTCAACTGGTTAATTTATGACGATACAAAAATATACCCTGCACGGAGCTCACTTGGTATGAAGGGGAAGACAATTCGATGTTATGCGATTCGCATTTGTGGACATCGAGTAGGAATGGAGAGACTGTTTGCAATACAGAAACGTCGTCTATCCGTTTTTAGATCTCGTTTTCTTCATTTTTAGAGTCTCGTATTCAGCGCTTGTCAAGTACGATGGTGCACCCAGGCGCATAGTTCAATAATGTTCTATCTCTGTATTCACTAGTTTATTCTGTTACGTGTGGTGTATGATATTAGTAAGAGTGTTCTGAGACAAGACAATTTTCCAAGTGTCTATATGCGAGCAGGTTTGATAATAGACTAATGTAAATACAAAAGGTTCAACTGAATAAGGAAGATACTGCAGCAGAATAAGGTAGAGGAGGAATAGGTGTATAATCAGTCTTAAGATATGACGGACGTACTGATAAATTCACATGTCAATTTATTGTCTAAACCCGAATAATTGCTAAATTGCTTTAATTAAGATTCGCGCAGAACACATCCTTAGAAATGGCAAACTCAGAACTTGCTCATTAATGGCATACTTACAAGGTAAAGTCGAATAAGATGGTCGAAAGTGGTCATCAGCTATATTCAATTCTGAATGAGCCATTCGATAGGTTATCCAAAACGAATAATTTGTATCAATGTTTAACTTTGAATGTCGACTGCTGGCGGTATTAAGAAATATAAATAAAAAATCTTGTTATCGGTTATTTTTTAGAACTCAGAAAAAAAAAACAAAGACAGATCACATGCCGGGACATAAAATCCAGACGTTTTTCTGGTGTTTCTTTTTTGATAAGCTATCTCCTAGTACACTCTTTACTGAACTCCATTGAACCCTTTCACGGCTACGGGCGCAAATGTGCGCCCTGTGAAAGCTATCACTGTGGCCTATGGACGCACGTGTGCGCTCGACGATGGCTTCGATCGTTTACTGCTGTCTTACTGTATTTGTCCAGAAATTATTTTCTCGTATCCGAGCAAGACTTTCAGAAACAACACACCTTGTTGCTTATAAACTCGAAAAAATGAAATATTAGTAATTATAATTTATACACCGCTGATCAGATTCATATTGCGTGAAAAAGTATTCAGTCTCGTACACCGTACACGCAAAGCGCTTCAGCTCAGAGTACTCAGCAGTCAAAGGGTTAAGGGTACTTTTAAGAATCTCCTTCAACTACAACCATTACGACGATAATGATGTCGTGTCGTAAGAGATTTTGCAGACACCGCCGACGCGAATGAAACAAGCATGTCCTTAGGTTTTATGTTTGACAGTGTATTCGTGTACTGTCCAAGCGAATATAAAATGAACAACGGGTGTACGTGTAAAGGAGGGAACGTGGAAGAGAAGATGTTGAAGAAGGAATAGAAGAAGGACGGAGAGAGAACAATGCGTATGCAGCTCGCGTAATGTATGCGGTCGCGCGCCGCCACGGGAGAGTGGGCTAAATTGCTAAAAGATATCTCTCCTCCGGGATTCGACGGAGATAGATTGTATCCTAGCCGGAATCCAGCGCGAGCTTATGTACAATACATTGCTTACCGCGCACGTCTACGATGAACGGAGCGCTCTGTTTGTACGTACGTTCTTTAGCGTAATTTAGGTGCATACAAGCAAGCCAGCTCACAGGCGAACACCTCTGCACCACTTGGTGTAGGCACCTCCACGTTCGCAAAGAATAAACGCTCCTGCACGGCATCGTTCCCACGCCTATGCGCTATTCTACGCGCGCACAGAAATCGCATCGACACTCCACGGGGAATTGTTCAACTTCAGTGCAAGCTTTCTTCCGGCGTACGTTCGCGACGGGTAGGGACGCGAAAACGCGCCCCTATAGATTACACGAACGTAAGACGATCAGTCAGAAAATATTTCACGGAGGCTAACGCTACTGTCCGATCTTAATTGGGAAGAGGCGCCTAAGACGCAAAGAAAGAAGAGATTTGAAGTGGGGAGAATGCAGCTAATCCTATGGATCGGACCGTGACGACGCCAAATCATGCACTGTCAGTTGTCTTCACGTACGAACATCGTAAAAACGAAACGTTATTCTTTCAGAACCGAACACTCGGAATGTCTCTCGTTTCTTGTGTAATGTCAAAATCTTTATTTCGTAGCAAATATTTACAGGCTTTCTTTCTGTTAAACTGTAAGAAATTCCTTTCGTTCGGGACCACCCGCAGATCGTTCATCATGCCGGTAATGCATTTCGCGCGGCCCGATTCCCGCCATCTTCTCTTCTTCACTCCCGATGAAGAAGATGGGCGATCTTCGAGGCCGCATTAAGAGAGCTGCAACCAACGGCACACCTGTGCCTTCGTTGCTCTTTTCCTATCACCTCCTCCCGACTTCCTTTTTCCATCTACCGAGATTCCTCCGGCACGCCCCGTCGAAGGCACGACAAAACTATGCAACTCCTAGTAATACGCACATCAATAACCTATCATATTCAACCCCTACATGCGATGACGTACCTTGCAAACCTACCATGACACTCTGTGTGTGTATGTGTTGGCGTAGTGTGAGAACGATCGGCCTTGATATCACATAGCAAAGAGGTCATGTCTAGGAAACAGCTTTCGTCTCTATTCAGATGCATACATCCGAAGAAAGAATCCCTGAATGGAAACAATCACTGATTCTTTTAACACGTTGCGTGCCATGGGGATCACCGGTGACCGGCACCGAGTCGCTCCGTCTGGCCATGGGGGTCACCGGTGACCGGCGGAGCCAAGATTATTAGAACACATAATTCGAGTGAATTTTCAATGTTTTTAACATTTTTCAATATTATCATCGTTTGTCGGTCGTCGTCGGTCTGTCTGGTGGGGGAGGTCACCAGTCACCAAAACTAAGTCGCTCCGTTTGGCCATGGGGGTCACCGGTGACCCCAAAAAAAATTATTGCATTATACGCTCTTATATACTAAAATTTACCTGTTGTGCAAAAAATTTCGAAAAAATATGTAAGGCATAATAAGAAATTTACGTTGGCCAAACGCGGCGGACACGCAAAATCAGCGTGGCACGCAACGTGTTAACGTATCAATGTGGCGTAATGCAAGAATCACACTGTATATGTAATTCTTCGCTACTTTTTATTTGCCTCACACAGTGGTAATACTACAACATTATGTTTGACCTTCGAGCAATGTTGCACTAATAAGTGCGTTTGTTCAACGGGGATCAAAAACTAGTCTTCACGTTTTATTAAAAATACGTTCTCTATGTTACTTTTCGTCTGGAAATATGTATACTTTTTTGGATAGCTGCCACATATGCTGCACTGTTGCATTTTTTTGCAAGCAGAAGCCTCTCCTAAAGCAGCTTCGTGTTTTCAAGCAAAACATGCAGCAAGATATGCACACCGAATTCTTAATACGACTACGAAGATGTATTTTCCATTGCTCGGTACAACCTGCTACTTCAAACTTATAAGTTGTATATTCGATACAGACGAACGAATAAAAGTTCTCGCACTTATAACTCGTGTACTCGAGTTGAAGGTTCAAGTACATACTTCTCGCATTAAAAAAGTTTTACCGCTTACTGATTTTCAGGGACACCCAAAATCAATAAAAATGGTACATACCCTTAGGGAAATAAGTTCTATATTATTATTTTAACAAATATTTATATTAGAGGCATTGATATATGCAGGGAACATATCGAATCGTAGCATTTGTAGATAAAGTGACTCACTAATATTTGGACATCTTTCAAGGATAGTATAGACGATGCACCCATACAAAAATTCAAAATAGGTACTATAGGTTCAAACTGCAAGAGAAATGACACAATTGTATCCTGAAACGTATCTCGGAAGTCTAAAAAGTTGGTTAACATTGCCACCAGTTATATTCGTTTACAAATTATAAACACTGCGGTCTCCGACCATTTTTTTTATATCCGCGCATAATATATCAAAAGAAGAAATAGCCGAATAAAATTGTAAAAAGTGTCCCTAAACCAAATTATATTTTGAATTATCCATTCAATAGCTTATACCTAATAAAAGAACCAATTATATAAAGTTTCAACTACTTAAGGAAGGATCGACCTACAGACAACCAGTAACAAATAAACAGTGCAGCTTCCGAAAATACGACACATTTTTCTTTCAGTGACAGAATAATCAATGCATTGATATTCAGAGATTTACATACGAATACAATATGTCGTCGTTGACATTTTCGGTACATTCCATAACAGTATGTTTATCGAACTCTTTGTATCTACTATACATGCAACTGAATAGAAGAATATGGTTTCATTTACTTTTTTTTCTAATAATATTAATTTGAAAATATAATCGCGTACGCAACCCAAGCTATAGTGTATTAAGATATTACTTTGTTACGAATTGTATTTAATATCTGATGTTGTTGATGCAAAAAAAAGGAAAAGGATGAAGAAAGATTTTTCATAAACGGAAAACATTTTTGACTGTTTACTGTATAATTGAGGTAACCAGTCAGCTGTGGCGACCTGTTCTCAGAACGCTCTACTACGTCTGTCGCAAGTATCAAGCGACGACGGGTATAGTCGTCAAACAGAGTGTCACTGTTACAATGTCGGTTCGAAAAGACGGCTTTATTTTATAAAATAAACAATTTTATTACTAATATTTACTCCTACAATTAACATAAACATATACTACGTACATAATAAACAAAACAACCCAATATCTATAAACATGAAAAATTCAATCTGCTGCTCTCGAGTGGTATTCATTAGAGCAAAGCGCGACACGTATTGAAACTCTGCACGTCAAACGCCAATACCGCCATTTTTTTCGAGTCTTTTTTTTTTACATCAAAACATACACTTTCGTAAAGGCTTACTTATTTGTTGCTGAAAGGGTTGTGGATCACCGATTTTGTTCACATTTTGGACGGAACCTTCTTTACCCAAAAATATTAGACACTTGTGTTTTGCCAGAAGTGGCAACAAACCCCATTTTTTAAAAAATCTAGGCAAAAAATGAAAATTTGTCGACCGTGCTGAAATTTTGCAAATCCATTTGAAATTGCCTTCTAAAAGATACTTACATATTTATTTTACAAATAAACAATGTTCTAAAAATATGTATTGCGCATAAGCCCCATAAAATTTATTCGCTTTTCATTGAAACGGCATAGCAGCGTAAGTATGGTACTAGCGTAGTAACTCACGATCCAGTGTTAAAAAAAAGGATAGAAAAAAAAGAACGCACTTAACAGGGTTCGAATCCAGACAAAGAGTTTCCTCCGACTTACAAGACTGATACTTTGTCGGAGAGTTAGCGCCGTTCTTGACTTGATCTTCAATCTTTTGGCATACAAGACTGCACTATAACATCGACTTTCTCCATTTATTTAGTTTTCTTACATTCTTACGACTGTTCAATGTACTCAATAACATTAAATATCCTATAAAATACTTATGTGACAAAAAGGAAACCAAAGTTTACCTCATACGGTGTTCCGACATGCAAAAACTGACTAGGGACGCAGTTTTTGATTTTTCCGACACTGTTGCATCAAATAAAAATTATGAAACAAATCAGCGAGACGTTAATTGTAATATCACATCACTGATCTGGACCTCCTTCAGGATTGAATCAATGTTTTTCTGACTCATTTTTTGGTTTTTATTTTTTTCCAGTTGCATTTTTTATATAAAAATGTATTTCAGATTTTTTCCATTTTTTTCATCCATTAAATTCCGAGGAAGTGGTGAGAGAAGTGAACGGTACACCCCCCCCCCCCCCCACCACCACCACCACCACCACCATCGGCATACAACGTTGAAAATTCCCAAAAATGTTTCTCTTCCCGTAAGCTATCGAATGACCTATTCGAAATTTCAATCGGTTTAGAGGTACTTTTGACCATCTTATTCGGCTATGCCCTTTGAACAAAATAGGTGATCCACAACCCTGGGCTTCCCCTTGTGAAATGCCCAGTGCTTATTTGTAACCCGGGAAATGTTTCCGCTCAAGCGCAATTCATTAGATCTCGTTGGCCGAGATTGTGCTGATTTTGGTGTCTCGATGGGTTACGATGCAATTGTGTTTTACATATAATCTAATAAAAAATTCACTCGTCGCAAATTTCTGCCATTCTTTTTATATATTAGAAAAGGATTTAAGCATTTGACTGCTGAATACTCTGAGCCGAAGCGCATCGCGTGAACGCTGTGCGGGACTGAATACTTTTTCACGCAATATGAATCTGTTCGGCGATATACCAAATTATAATTTCTTATATATTATTTTTTCTTGTTGATAAGCAACAAGGTATGTTGTTTCCGAGACTATTGCACGGATACGATAAAATAATTTCTGGACAAATACAGTAAGACAGCAGTAAACGATCGAAGCCCTCGTCGAGCGCACATGTGCGTCCATAGGCCACAGTGATAACTTCGCTGGACGCACATTTGCGCCCGTAGCAATCAATGGATTAAACACATAGCATGTAGAAATTGGTTATACAAACTGATATGCAGTTCTAATCTATCTGAAATTGAAGAATGTTTTTCAATTTTTGCCAAAAATACGATATTAATAACACACGATAACGAAATGTTATGCATGACGAATACAGTCGTTATAACATAAAATACTCCATGACGTATATAGTCGTCAAATAGAGCTGACTGATTAGCAAAGGAGATGTAATCGTGGCTATAATTAAATGCGTCTTGCACTTATTTGCACCTGACGTTTCATCATGTCATCGTATATTTCGGTAAGTATATGAATATTTTGGTGGAAAAAACTTTATGCTAATTTATAATTTACCAGCTTTTCATATTCTGTATATTTTGTTCTGTTTCTATAGAAGTTATTTAATTAATTGTTTAAAACAGCAGACTAACGATACAATAGGTAACACAAAAGTAATTAGCTACTAAAATAGCCACCGTCTTGAATAAAACTATCTGGCACCTGACTATCAAGGTCATACAGCGGTGATATGCATTCATTACGCAGGAAAGAGTTTTATTTACCGTACAATTAGCAGTGTTAGCCACAATGATCACAGTGTACTCCATACCTCATAAATAATTACATAAATGCTTCAATAATATTTATGGATTTGCATACATATGATCTATCTAACTGTAGAGTATACGGTTGATGAATTTCTAATGGAGAAGAATAAGAAAATACGAGACCGTTCCATGAACAACCCGTATGACATTCTCATTCATATGATTCAATAAATTTCGTTGAAATCGTTGCCCTAAAGTGTACCACATCAATAATACAATAGTTCTTCGCCTTTGTTAACATTCTGAAATATGACAAAATTCCGAAAATCGCCAACCATCTGATCAATGTACCCGTAGTGTACATGCAAATTACATTACACAGGATAACATATAGCAGCAAGGGATTTGTGACCATGTCTATAATACATATTTAAAAATAATATCTACCGATATGTATAAAAATACATTTTCACTCTTTTTCGAGGTCGCATATTAAAACCGCACACCACTCCGATACAAGTTATATAACCCACTAATGACGTCAGCACGATTTTGCACCGTTACGTCAAGGCAACCGACAAAACTGTTCAGTGCAAAGTCCACCGGGAATCTTGCAACTCAAACTTTGAGATGGCCGAGCAGACAAATATTATGTGAAACAAATACGTTACAAACGATTATTTCAATAGAAATGCCTCATTATACCTAAATATTTCAAGATAGATACAGTGCATGTTTAATTAGCAATACTTGGATGTGACATGAGAAAAGCTCTTTTTGTACTAGACAGAAATACGTTTAATGCATATTTTATCTTACCTGCTATCTTTCATCAAAACGAATATAGATATATTGAAAAAAATTATTTAATTTTGCCATCAAATTTGAATGACACTGTTTGACCATATTGCGAATCAAGTGTTGCTACGTCTATCAGAAAGTAAAACTATACCATTCTACCAAATCATATTCCTGAATATCTAATTGCACGACAATTGTTGAAACAATGCTTGCACAATATAATATGTTATCACCAGCCTTTCCTATGTGTTTTATAACTAGTAGCTCTGCCATGTATTTATTCTAATACAGCAGAGTTATAAAAATGTTACTGTGTCATACTTACGTTTCTCGTTTTTAGAACCAATTCCTTTTTGCCAGGGTCAACTTCACTCCACTCACTAGCGTAGCATATGTTTGCATTGCCGATTAACTGCAAAAGAAAAATATAAAAAGTAATGTTTACAATATTCTTTAATAACTAATTCAATTTTGATTTAATTAAATCGAAATAGATAATACGATACATCATAATCTTTGCAAACGATGCAGAATTTGAGTACTCCGCCTTTTAATTAACGTATAGCTTCCTTTCTATCAGAAAATTTTACAAATATAAATCTTAAGGTCTGTGAACGAAAATATGATTTCCAATTAAGAAAAACTTAATCATAAGACATGAGGGAACCCATACTATGGCGACTTCACTGAATATATTTTCCATATTTCCCCAATTTGGCATCACCCAATCGATACCTTTTTCACGCACTCTGAACTATTGAATTTAGAGATTGAAATTTAAATTTATTCGCTGCCTCAAAGCCGAAAAACATTAATTAGCAACGTCTCATGTATAAGGGAGAATACACTAGAATAAAAGTACAGAATAACAGCAATACATGGTCTGTCCGGAAAGTAACCGGACTGGATTTTTCCTGGGCGAACGGGCGGTGGAGAGGCGGTCTGCGTGGGTGGGATCGGTGAAGGGTGGTATTGGGAAAACTGGAAAAAATCGGCGGTCGGCTCTCGGCCGTAGAAAAAAGCAGGTCGCTCATATTGTGAACACCTGTCGAAGCGCCTCGTCACGGCCTGTTGAACCGCCCCTACCGACCCGTGATGCTTCCCCTTGAGTGTCGATTTAATTCTCGGGAACAGAAAAAAGTCTGGCGGGGCCAAGTCAGGGGTGTAGGGGGGCTGAGGCAGCGTTGTCACCTTGTGCTGGACAAGATACTCCACTACGCGGGACGCTGTGTGGCTCGGCGCGTTGTCATGGTGCAGCCGCCAATTGTTGGCGATGACTGGGCGGACACTAACAATGCGTTTTCGCAGCCTTGTGCGGACTTCCACGTAAAAATCTGCATTAACTGTTTGTCCGGGTGGTACGGACTCTTTGTGGATGACTCAATATCCATCAAAAAAGCAAATGAACATTGACTCCGGCGTCCGGAGCGGCTGTCGTCTTCCGCCCTTTCCCTACCTTCTCGGAATAGCTTGTGCTACTCAAAAACACCCGATCTACCCGCATCATCACCGTAGGCCTCCTTAATCATGCCGTGAGTCACTTTGCCAGTTTTACCAAGCTTTGCACAAAATTTGATCGCGTATCGCTGCCTGAGTAAACGCCCCATGATTCTCTCCGTGATGAGGCGCTTCGACAGGTGTTCACAATATAAGCAACCTGCTGTTTTCTACGGCCCAGAGCCAACCGCCGATTTTTTCCAGCTTTCCCAGTATCCCCCCCCCCCCCCTCCCACCCCTCCACCGATCATACCCGCGCAGACCGCCTGCCCTCCCCCCGTTTGCCCAGGAAAAATCCAGTCCGGTTACTTTCCGGACAGACCATGTATTTTAAGGTACAGGTAAATCCAAACCTCTGCTTGTTTTAGAACTAATTTCCGTTCTACGATGTATGTAAAACTTCTTTTCTCATACCGTTATATTTGCAGAGTAACCCTATGCAAAACTCCGAAAAACAGTCCAATTCCATCATTTATTGTTTATAACGATACATTTATTTTTAGCGTGAAGTAGCAATAATCCTGACGGATAATACGACAATGAGGAAACTAACGATAAGTATAACAGATAATTGAAATCAAAGTCAGAAGCTAAATACGAATTCCTGACGTCATCCAAACCTTCAGTGCAGTACTAGGGATGCAGTCAATGTAGGAGGTATAGGTATGTATCGAAGGAAGGTTAGAGACAGACGTCACTGCGAGATAATTCCAGAAGTCTGTTTAGCGAACGAACTTAGTCAAGATAACGGGATACAGAGGGTTTGGGCACCTTCCATTCGTTTATTCTGGGACAGCCAGAATAGGAATTGACAGAAATCGAGCAAATCAAAGCCACTACTGTTTAATAGCAGTGTTAAACATGCATTTTGCTTCATTACATCCGTTAGACAATTCTCATATAGGGGAAGGTAGCCTAATTTGGACCAAGTTTATATATTTCAGTATATAGAGATACATAAGAAGTATCAATAAAAATTAAATAGCAGAAAAGAAATAAACTAAGTGTACCTTGAAAAAAATAGCAACTATTACATTTAAAAAAACGTTTATAAACGGGAAAAATGAATTCGAGAAAATCGTGCCAACCGTTCAAACAAGGAAACCGGTTTCGTAAATGGGACTATTAGCTATCGCTCATTAACGACAATTGCAACAAAAGATCCTTTTCATTTTACTGTCGGCTGTAAAAATATGCTCATCGACAATCCGTTCTAAAAGATCGAAAAAATTATTGACATTCTTATTTATTTAATTAAATTAACGGCAAAAAAAAACGCCTTTGTTGCAATGTGAATAGTTGGTACAGACATGAATGAAAAAAACAAAATAAATAAAAGTTGAAAGTAAACAGAGACAATACGGAATATATAATGTTAAGAGCTAAAAAATGTATATAATTCAGTTTTTAGCCGAGATTTGGTTATGGAGAACAAATCTATTGTGTTGCTGCATTTGTTGCCTAGCGTACACAGACGAGATATGGTTGAATTAAGATCATAATTCGTTTTGTACTCGACAACATAGAATATTGTACTGTTTATTCTCAGATTTCTTGCAGGTACCGAATATTTAATCATACCTATTAAGTCCGGACAGTTAAATTTGTTATTTATAATATCATATAGATATAAGACGTCTTGCATATGTCGTCTGGTCGACAGTGAACATAAATTGAGTCTTGTTTGCATCGAAGTATAATTATGATCAGTGCGAGACATGGGACAGTTTAACTTGGTCGCCATAAAACGCAAAAATTTGTGTTGTACTTTCTCCAATTTGTATATTTGGTAATTTGTGTACGGACTCGATATGCTAGACGCATACATTAGAGTTGGCAAAATTAAGGCTTTATATAAGTAAACTAAAGAATCGATATATCAAATATGACACCTAAATCTTTTATAGAATCTACTTTCGTTAATACTTTATTATTAATGTGATATGGGAAAGAAATATTTAACATGGATCTATTGAAACTAACTATTTTGCATTTATGGAAATTTAAAATTAAACAATTTGCTTGACACCAATCGCTAAGTCTTATAATATCATCCTGTAAGAGGAGCGCATCACAATCCGAAGATATTTTCTTAAATACCTTCAGATCATCCGCAAACAACAGAAATTTGCTGTGTTTAAAACAATGCGCAACATCGTTAATATAAATATTAAATAATAGTGGACCTAAGTGAGAGCCTTGGGGTACACCGGATATAATAGATATGGGTTCGGAAATATAATTTTTAAATTTCACATGCTGAATTCTATTGCTCAAATAATCCTCAATCCATTTAACAATTTTTATGGGAACTCCATAGTTTGTAAGTTTAAGCAATAGACGGGCATGGTTTACCTTATCGAAGGCTTTGGAGAAATCCATGTATATGGAGTCCATTTGAGCACCAGACGTCATAGTATTCACCAAGAATTGATCATATATGGTTAAATTCGTTAACGTAGATCTTTTGCAACGGAAACCATGCCGCTCATTTATTAATATGCGGTCAAAAAAACATGATATTTTATCCATTATTAACTCTTCAAATAGTTACGGAATTATGCTAATAATGCTAATGGGACGATAATTTTGAACATTCCTTTTATCACCAGATTTAAATATAGGCGTAATATAACTTATCTTCCATTTATCCGGAAATATGCCAGACTGCAGGGATTTGTTAAATATTAAATAGAATGGTCTAGCTAAGAAATAGTTGCAAGCCTTAAGTAAGCAAGACGGAAAGCCATCAGGACCAGGATTAGCATCTAATTTTAAATTATCGATTTTAGTGAGAACATCAGAAATTGAAAGTCGCATGTCTGGAAGGTCAATAGAGTCAGGTTCACCCATAATGCAATCAGAGGACTGGGTATATGTGTAAGTTGAGGAAAAATATTGTGCTAGTAAATTAACAATACCCGAACCATCCGATACCTCCACATCATTAAAATACATAGATCCTGGCAGACCTGAGCATTTACGTTTGGAATTAACGTATTTCCAGAAGGATTTGATGTTATAAGTACAGTTGTTTTGAACTTGTATTAGATAGTTATTATAAGAGTTTCTGGTGCTCAAATGACACGCAGTCCTAAGATCTTTGAATTGTTCGTAGTCATGAGGACAACCCGTTTGCTTGTATTTCTTATGAGCTAGTTTTTTCTTAACTATTAGCTGTCTGGAGCGTTGATTCTCTTTATTAAAGCCTTTAGCACTCGTCATTGAAGTTCCTTCGTGGTTCCAAAACTAAAGATGGGGAGATTGTTTTAAAAATGCGTGGAAAGTTATGGATAAGTTCTATAAAATGTATTCGGCTTTCATTGAAACGATGTAGCAGAGTAAGTATGGTACTAGTGTAGTAGCTGAGGGTCCGGGGTTCGAATCTCGATGTGGTTTTGCGTTATTTTTTTGTAACTTTTAGTTTTGACCGCAATTCCAAAACCTATTAATAATATATATATTACATTTATGGGGATTAATATGATGTACAACTATTTGGATGATATTTATCGCAAGAGCATGTTAAACGAAAATTTTGTCAGCGCGACGACCATTTTATGAATGGCTCTTTCACACGTACACTATGTTTGCATGACATCTTCAGAAAAACAAAACTAGCTTACGTTTAAAAAAAAATTGCGGGAGTCTGTTCATTTTTACGCGTATTATGCATATTCAAACATTACCGAAAATATGGCACGCATAATTGTTGATGAATTAAAGAATGCATTTTAATGGCGTCTTCTCTACTGCTTAAATCTTGTTCTTCTTTTAGTAATATTGTTGAATTTTGTATACGTTTAAGTAAATAATCTGGCTTGGCCGAAAAAATATACATCGCAAAGCCAACATACCGGTATGCAGTAAGGCAGAATAACTTGCAAAGTGCACAAACTATCATTATTGGCATTCAGAATTTTCTCATTATTTGCGCTCGGACCTACTTGACCAGTCCACGAATCAGGAACCGAACCTTTATTCTTCTTCACATATGGTTTGAAAATTATTTAAATAGTCGACGCAAAAGCACGAATATCTCTTTCTTCAATCAAATGATTGCGAGTCCACTGTTCGACATTAGCATATGTGTCACAATTTCCCCTAACCGTGGGTATTTCTTCCTCTCCTCTTTAAATTTGGTGTTTCTTTTTATGTGAAACTCTTTCTTTATCTGTAACGTTTTAAAACTTTACGTTGGGTGAAGTCTTACAAGCGTTACAGATTTTACTTTTTGTGTCAACGTGGCGTGTTGCATTCCTTCTTTCTTGGACGGTGGAGATGTAGAGTAAGATTCAATACTTGAGGAAGGAGTTGACTCGTGTATTTGTTCTAACAATAAATTTTCTTGATTTGCATCACTCACCATATTGCTTTCATGTTGTAATTCGTCACCTTCATCAAACTGAACTCGCACTACATATCAACCACGACCAACACCATGAGGTTACATCACGAGCGGCAGTTATTAACAAGAAGTTAGGATAATCTATTTTCAGTCCGTACGACATCTGGGTATATCACTTCCATGCACGGAACCGTTATTTCATTACATCAATAAATTAATCAGCTTTGGGTTATTCCTTTCTATTGTTTTCTTCAAATCTGGATAAACCTATCTGCAATATGTTCTAGCAGAAAGCGACATAAAAACGTCGCCAAATTAACGGAATGTAATAGAATGTAATTGCCTTTAAGTATATTAAAGTATTGAAAACGCGTTTGAAAAAGGAAAATTTGCATTTGAAAAAGAAATACAAAATGCAAAACCCTATGGAGACTTGAATCCTGGACCTTGAGTTGCTATGATAGTACAAAACTTACTCTGCTACGCCACTTCGATGAAAACTGAGTAAATTTTACGGAACTTATCCATAATGCATATTTTTAAACATTGTTTATTTGCACAACAAATGTGTAAGTATACTTTAAAAGGCAATTTCAAACGCGTCTGTAAAATTTCAGTACAAGCGAAAAATTTTGATTCTTGGCCTCGATTTTTTCAAAAATGAGGGAGTGTTGCAAAACTTTTGGCAAAACTATTGACCAATATATTCGGGTAAAGAAGGTCTGTGCAAAATTTCGACAAAATCGGAGACCCACAACCCTGGTCCTCTTCTTCTTAGTCAAACAAATAGCACTCCTGTCAATGTAATCTCGAGGTGTTTCTTCACAAACATGATTGCATTAATCTTGTTTATATCAACGTATAACAAGATGCCTATCCAAAATCGCACAGACTTAGGAGCTTTAAAAGGATATTGCATTCAGTTTCTTTCAACATCCTGGATCCATTTGTACCGTAGGAGAATTAAATAATTTCCTAACAATGGCTTTAAATATTCAACATTTTTTGATATAATGCGGTGCATATTTTTATTTGGAAAATTACACTATAAATGCATTTAATAAACAATCAAACCTCCCTACAAAAATTGAAGATTCCGTTTTTGGTGGAAAACTGCCGAAAACTGTCTCCTTCAACATGACTCCGTCTGGCGTAATTTCCGTAGGTTTACCGCACGGTAAAACATTCAAAAGTTAATTTGTTAACAATTTATTGCCGCTGACATATTGTTCAGCCATGAGAAGTTTTTGGTTAAAATTGCGAGAAATTATCTTGTTTAATTTCAATATACGCAAATTGTTCGTGCCTCGAAAAACCAATAAATCGTTTACAAATTTTGCATTCTAAATCTAGATGGTATAATATAGTGCGTAAAAAGGTAGTTTTAATTTCGTATGTTTTTTCAACATCAAAGTCAACACGTAATACGAATTTATGTAAGTCAAAGTTGTTAAAATGTTCGGGTACTTTTTTTCTAGCACACACTGATGTAATAATTTGTTATTAATACTCAGAGAACTTATTTCTCCTTATAAACATGTCACAGTGTGTTGTCACAAATATCAAAAAGGGACAACTGCTTCGCTAAAATGATCACTAATTCACTATTAACGAAAATAGATTAAACTGCCTTCCAAGAAAAACGGATTAAATATCATTCAGCCATATAATCTGTCCGTACATAAATGATAGATGCAAATATACATTTTACAATACAACTGTCGCACAAGCTAAGAAAGTGTTATCATACGATTTGAATTAACAACACATTAACATGGTTAAGTTAACAATTACAGACGCGATAACTAGGTTGCACTTAAACGGTTCTAAATGCTTATTCTGCCGCAATTAATTATGTATACCTTAATTACATGGTCGAATAAATTACTCCCTATAGGTGAAAATTGTGTGTAGAGTTTTGAGTGTTTCTCATGCTTAAAACTTTTTCGCGCGCAAGTGATCTTCAAGTGAAATTATTGACGTATATAAACGTAGATTACGTAAAAAATCAATTAAGTTGGCGAAAGGCAAGAAAAATATTCCATTTTTCGTGTACCCTTAATAATTATTTGAATTTACCTTCATCACTGAATGCTATGAATGCGCGTTTTGTGTTTTACTTTAAAAACCAGATAAAAGAACAGAAAGGAAATATTTCTTACAAGTAGGACACAATGTGCAACAAATTTTTGAACACATTTAGCTGCTAAATGAATTACAAAATCTGAACACATACTTTGTATGCGCATCATACATACTCACCGTCTTCGGTACAAAAATACAAGAAGGTAATTATACTAAAGTACATATTAGTTAACTTGTAATATCCATAAGGACGAAGAAATAATTAATGCAAAATAGTGTTTCTAAAATATAGTGAGTTGATTATATTTTGTTTCACCTATATGATATTCAAATCCATTAGTTACGCACACACATAATGGTATTATTTTTTTTAATGCAAAGTTGATAAATTATTGGGCAGGAAACAATGAAACGGGCATTTCCGTTTAGTCTGTGTTCAGCTGCGACTGAGAGAGATACATTGTAACGTGCGCTCGATATTATTTTATTTTATTTTTTTCCGAAACCTGATGGGAACAAAACACGATTTACATCTACTTTTCGTCTACGAGTTCAAATTGCATCATAGCGTAGGTAAAGCTTCGCGAAACATTAATGATTTATTCGGAGATGGATCCACTAACGAAAAAAATGCTTGGCATTGGTTCAAAAAATTTGGTTCTGGCAATTGCAGCCTAATATTAGGCTGGAAACTATGAAACGGGCATCGAATAAAAATAAAAAACGAAAGGGGCAATTTTTTACATTATTTGACATATTCAATCGAAATAACTTCCATTAACATTTACGACTTTCTGCCAACGATTGGACAAGTCATATATGCCTTTTTGAAAAAGAAATCTTTATTTTTAGAGTTAATAAACAATTCAAAATCTTTTATAACATTATTTTGCCTATTGTATTTTTGTTCTCTTAAAAATAATTCATAATTACGAAAAAGGTAATAATCGGTTGGTGAAATATCGGGTGAATATGAAGGATTTGGTAAAGTTTCATATTGTAGAGAAGTTAATTTGTAATTAAAGCTTTATATAGTCGTCCGTTATCATGCAGTAACATTGCGCCGTGCCAATTGAGCAATGCTGGTTATTTTTTCATAAGTGACATCAATTTCACGACAGTAGGACTTTACTGTTATGGTTTCGCCTTGTTGTAAGAAGGAATAACGGATCATTCCTTGGGCATTACACCATATGTTAACCATAATTTTTTTTTTATGAATTTCCGGATTTGTGGTGTGTCCTGGGGGTGTATTCTTATCTACCCATTTTCTCGATTGTTTTCGGTTATCATATAAAGTCCACTTTTCATCACAAGTGATGATTTGGTGTAAAAACGGCAATCGTATAAGTATTGCGAAGTAACAAAGATGTGCATGTGCTCTTGCGGTCGATCATCTGCCGTTGCGTCAGTTCGTACGGCACCTATGAATCCAATTGTTTGACTTTATTTATTGTATGCAGATGTTTTAACACGGTCGTATGGCTAGTTCCTAGTTTAGACCCAAGTATATGAATAGTTGTGTGTGGACTGGATTCCACAGTCGTCCTTAACCCGTTCCCGTACTTTAACGAGTCTGACTCGTGATAAAAATTTTGTCTCAAATATAAACATCACGAGCCAGGCTCATGAACAGTGTGGTTTGTTTAACACGCGTTGACCCATAACACTTGGGCCTAAGACTCGTCGAGGTAAATGGCACGGGAAAAGATTAATTCCTCGTTATAAATATAGGCCGGTGGTCTTCCTCGAGGCCCGTTGACGACACTCAAATTGCCAGAACGAAATTTTTTGAACCAATATCGACCATTTTTTTCGTTAGTGGATCCATCTCCGAATACCTGATTAATGTTTCGCGAAGCTGGACCTGCGTTTTGCTGCAATTTGAACTTGTAAAAGAAAAGTAAATGTAAATCGCGTTTTATTTCCATCTTGTATCGGAGAATAATAAAATAAAAATGGGATGTAAACACGAAAAAAATTTTACGAAATGGGTAAGAAGAATAGCTTTAACCCGTATAAATAAAACTACCGAGCGAACGTTACACCGTATCTTTCTCAGTCGCAATTGAACACAGTCTAAACAAAAACGCCCATTTCATTGTTTCCAGCCCAATACAAGTTTTTTGTGGAAATTTCAGTTGCAATCAAACGCCTGCACACATGAAAAATGGCCAAAAAACACATGGGGGAAGGTTGGCTAATTTGGACCAATTTTATAAATTTCATTATATAGAGATACATAAGTATCAATAAAAATTAAGTAGTAGAAAATAAATTCTTTAGGTGTACCTTCAAAAAAACACCATCTGTTAAATTCTAGAAAAATTTATAACCATAAAAAAGTAACGCAAAAAAATCGTGCCATCGGTCTAAATAACGAAACCGGTTGCCTAAATTGGATCAATAGCTTCCTTAACGAAAATTTGAACAAAAGAACCTTTTCAATTTTACCTATTTGCTGTTTTACGCTCATCGACAATCCGTTCTAAGAGATCAAAAAAATGATTGGTATTCTCTCTATTAAAGCCTTTGGCTCTCGCCATTGAGGTTTCTTCGGATTTCCAAAGCGAAACATGGGGATTTAGTTTCAAAAATGCGTAGAACCATTTTTTATCAGCAATTTCGGTATCTCTATTGAAACTATGTAGTAAGTCATAATTTTCTGCATCATCAAAAGCCAGTTTTCTGGCTTCCTTATTTGTTAAACCAAAAATGCTTTAACTTTATTGCAAACGGAGTTCTTTTCATTAGCATGTCTCTTGATACTTGCTTTAGGCACTTCATGCACGCAACTGCATTCATTCAAACCGCAATCACTATTTTTGTATGCTGCAATAGCTAACAATAAATTGTTTTCAGACCATTGTCCATAGTGTCCTCTTTTTTATATTGTAACGCTGAAAATATCTTTTGAATATTAATTTGCTTATAAAAAACATGTCATTGTTTGCATTTTTGTTTCAATGAAATTTGACCGATCCAATTTAGTCAATTATTTTCGGTCCAACTGAGGCAACTTCAATATTTAATGTTTGATAATGTACAGAGACTTAAATATAACATGAATTCTCAAAATCATTCCTGCAAATTGTAGACAAATAAGTAAGCTTTGTGACGATATAAAAAAGATTGTAATTACTTATGTATAGACGAATTAACGGCTTTCAGTCTTACGCCAAAATAACTAGTCTTCTACTTACAAGGAGAGTGCAAGGTTTTGGGGTTGTAACCGTAATTACTTTCTTACGATTTTTATTTAGTGCTGTGGGGACGAGCACTGGGCAACAGACAAAAGAGGAAGGATGGTTGACAAGATATTAATGATATGTATTTGACCCTTTTTACAATGTGCCGTTGTTATTGGCCTTACGCAATGGTCGCACGTTTGCGGCGACTCGTCTACGGTGCGGTCTGCGGGTGATCTCCGGATTTCTGGCCGCTCCTGCTCCTCCAAGGACGGTTTGCCTTATATCGGGGAAAGGTCGGTTTGCCTTCGGGATAGCGGCACGCTCCTGCTCCTCTCAGGTCGGTTTGCCTTCAGATCTCCTTCGATTACGCACGCACCGATTTTACAATATAATTGCCGTTTCACAGTCTGATACAATAATTCTTTATGGTCGTCAATAGTTCTTAATCAGTCCGCCTCCTCGATCTCGCGCCTGCTTTTATTTGTCTTCCCCCACCCTTGTTCCTACCTAATTGCTGCGCGCATTTTTCGCCGAGGCGGTCACAGACCGCGGGATTTAGGGAAATCGGTGATTCCCTGTCGGTATGTAACCGACCGGTTACAGGGTCACGGATTTTGTTCAAATTTCGTAGGATGATAGATTTAGTTTCCCTGTTGATGAAGATATATGGTTATAGGGGCCACTACTCAATAATTATTCAGATATTTGCAGTTGAAGATGCAATTCAGTCGTTAAATTCAGTCCTGTAGCAAACGATTACATGTAATGGGTTTAGCGTAGCAGCAACGGATCAGTGTTCCTTGCCGCTAGGAGCCGGCTTCGAATCCGTGGAGGGTGAATATTTTTTTCTTATTTTATGTCCATTTTTACATATAAAGATACATAATGGAGTTTGAATCAATTGGAAATGAAATGTCTTTAACTCTTTGACTGCGGCGCGCTCTCGGACGAATCCATCTATATGGACGGCGCGTTTTTCGCTTGTCAGTCGCTGCGGCTAGTTGTCCACCGACTAGTGGACACTGACAGTGATCAAAATCAGACAACAAATTCCATGTTGAATCAGTTGGCAAGACAGTAATAAAAGAGTTATAATTAAAAAATACAGAGGGCGTATATATACGCTTTTCGTATATATTGATGGATTTGAGAGGGCGTATATATACGCCTTTAGCAGTCAAAGGGTTAATGACTAGAAACCTTATAAAAATTTTATTTGTCATTATCATTCCTATAAGTACAGAATAATATTTATTACAAAACAAAAAAGCTTTTCGCAAGAAGAATAGGAAAAAAGCCCTTTAACTGCCATTTATTCGTGCCTGGAAACAATAAATTGTGAATAAATAAATAAAACATTGTACGGACAATTAGGGGTAAGAAGCTAGTCATATTTGTATACTAATTCTGTTAATCTGATAAATGTTTTATTTATTGTATAAATAAATAAATTCATTCATTCATCAATAAAATAATAAATTCATTGTATAAATAAAAAAAACATTGTACGGACAATTTGGGGTAAGAAGCTAGTCATATTTGTATACTAATTCTGTTAATCTGATAAATGTTTTATTTATTGTTTCCTTTCACAATTTCTTGTTTCCAGGCACGATTAAATGGCAGTTAAAGGGCTTTTCTCCTGTTCTTCTTGCGAAATGCTTTTATTGTTTTGTAATAAATATTATTCTGTACTTATAGGAATGATAATGACAAATAAAATTCTTATAAGGTTTCTAGTCATTAAAGACATTTCATTTCCAATTTATTCACACTCCATTGTGTATATATGTAAAAATGGACATAAAATAAAAAAAAAATATTCACCCTCCACGGATTCGAACCCGGCTCCTAGCGGCAAGGAACACTAATCCGTTGCTGCTACGCTACCCATTACATGTAATTGTTTGCTACAGAACTGAATTTAACGAGTGAATTGCATCTTCAACTGCAAATATCTGAATGATTATTGAGTAGTGGCCCCTATAACCATATATCTTCATCAACAGGGAAACTAAATCTATCATCCTACGAAATTTGAACAAAATCCGTGAACCCAAGACCTTGCACTCTTTTTGTTAATCAAACAAAGAACTCTTCTCTCAATGTAACCGCAGCGTGTTTTTTCACAAACACGACACGACTAACTTTGCCTACTTCTGCGTATAACACGATACCTATTCAAAATCGCACAGACTTCATCAGTCTTTGGATATCATGGTGGTCCAAATTAAGCAACCTTCCCCTTACTATTACTCGTAATATCTATTGAATCTGATTCAATATGTTGATAAGACATGCGGCTTTAGATTATTATGCATAAAGCCAAAAGATCTACTATATTATAAATAAAGTACAGTGTAAGGTAATGTATAGCAAAAACACACGATAAACCAGTTGTCTACCTATTTCTCTTATATCTTAAAATATTCGGAAAGTTTCATAGTGTTTGTTCAAACTGAAAACATAATCATTAATACGGTGCTACAACTTTGTCATCTTACAGATCCAATACTTCAAGAGGTCTTGAACATTAGCCACAATATTCTACTAATAGTAAACTCTCCAAAATGCAAAGTTGAAAGATTCGAATTAGACGACAACCCCCAACCGTGAGGGCATAATAAAAACAAGGGATACCAGAAGACACTGATGGCACAAAAAAATAAATCTTTGTATTAACATTTTATGTCGTTGACGATCTATTGGACGCAGTGTAGACGCATTTACAATACGGCCACTATTTAAAATATACGATATGTAACATTTCGTGGGAAGACAAGAAACGAAAATTCTGAACACCATATGAATTACATTACATAAATGAAAACTTCGGAGGTTGTTCCGAACCTGTTAGTTAACAGATAATACAAAAAGGAGGTTGCAGATATTTTTTTTGGATATCCGGATGTATTGACCATACGAAAAATTGCGGCATAATTCTAAGTATGCAGACGCCATGACGTATTGTTAAATTAAATTTTATGGAAGTTTAGTCGTAAAAAATGTATATGATACACATAAGTTAAATACCAACCCACATTATTTCAATTAAATTAGTTACGATTTTGGATCATAAAGTAAATTACCGAATTCTTATGAGCGATAATGCATGCGCTTGAGAAGAAAGCACAGTAGAAGGAGGGAATGAAAGTACACACTTGCTTTCCATTCTCGTTGTATTATATGTATGTGATACTGTAATTTGAGCCATTTTAGCAATACAGCCTCCACAACGAAACGGTTCCGCGAAACGGCCGAGCTTATAGAAAATCCAACGAAAGGAAGCGATTCGCCGAGCCGAAAAGGATTCGACGCCGGAATCCTCTGTCGGTTGAGTGGAGCAATTGACACGAAAGGAAAAGGAAGGCTGAGAGGCCAGAGACGAAAAGAAAATCTTAGGCAAGAATAACTATGTGTGTGAATGTGGAAATTCCGTCCCAGGGTGAAGAAAGCAAATGTGTTCCTAGAGGCAGAAATCTAACTGGACAATTGCCAAGCGGTCTGCATATTGAATGCACTCAATATCAAAGTTAATAACATTGACGTTGTTTTGCAATTTACAGCATCCCGGCCAGCCCCTCCCGTATATCTTTACTTGATGCCGCGATCGTATTACAAATTTCTTGTTTGAATCCTCACACCCACTCCCCCACAGTATTGTTTAGTCGAAAGAAAAAAGTCACCTTTTTGCTTATCCAAATCACGTTTCATCCTACACAGCATAATGAAAAAGATGCTTGAGGATTAATTCCAGCACATGGCCAATGATTGATTTCTTGTCTCACACGGAAGCCAGCAAGTGAACTCCAAGAACCCCGGTCGATGCGCTGACTGGCCTTGAGCGCAAACCAGTCGAGTAATTAAAGCTGAGCGTCATGAATGAATATAGGGAAGAAATTGACAAAACCTTTTAGAAATTACTTTTTCTTCAATTGTGTAATCTAATAAAGTAATAAATGCTTTTCAAAAAGTACTTGCGCATTGTTGTTTTCGCCTAAACCGATGACGACTTACGCGCTATTATTACGAAACCAGTTGTATAATACTGTAGCTTCTTATGAAGAAGCTCGTGGAAACTCTATCTTGGAAGAAATTTAGATAGCACAAGCGACGCTTCAAGATTTTATTGACTAATTAACTCAATTATGGACTCTCCATCCTGATGATATTTTGCGGTAATATTAAGCACAAAAATCGATTAGTTCGAGTTGTCAACGTAGTTGATTTTAATACAATCTCAATAGTTGTGGTGATAATTATAAAACTGGTCTAAATGCGACGATTAATTCTACGGTTCAATACACAAAGATCACTGTATTGAAATAGAGTAAAGACAATGTATAAATCATTTTAGCCCTCAATTTTTTCATAATGACCGATACAACTGTGCCAGTGAATGAACAGCTTTTACTACGTACCGCAAGAGCGCGCCTTTTAAATCAATGATTCGTCTACAGGCAAGATTACAAGGTTAGAAGCGTCTGTCGTTCGGTCGATAGCCAATGGAACTACCAATACCTGTGGCAAGAGACCATACGAAATACGATGACCTTGCATGAGTATCGCTCATGTGATCATTGTGTATATTATTATCGCTTACAAAAAACTTCGTAACATGATTAAACTAATGACAGCTACACTACTACAAACGGGTCTTCAATTGAACATACATGTTTTACAGTATAAATATGTATCTGTAACACCATCTTGGGCAAGCGCTGCACAATGCCAATGTTAAAAATGACGAAAGACTATATCTTTATCAAGTATATCATGACTGACAAAATGATGCAAGAACATGTTATAGTGAATTATATTATGAAAGAAAGTGAATATACTGAACAATTTTGATAATAATTCATTTATATATATTTCAATGTTATTATAATGGTAAATATGCTATAATTCTGATATGCTTTAATATATCAGTAATTTTAATAAATTACATATCCTTATTTGTTTCACTTTAACGTTACAATGTCTATAGCAACAAGCTTATAAGTAATTTACTAAGATGAAACAAAAACAAGTAGCGATATCCCTTTCGTTACATATGACCTAATCTTTCATGAATTTGACTTGTTCATTACTCACTTCTATAGATACTACAGGTCAATCCAAATTTCTGTGAAATTGACCCATATTCTTTCAGACATTTCTTTTGAAATCTCAAGTGTATTTCTTGCTTATTCCTTTCAGCGCTGTGGTGCTTTCAACTTTATTTGTTTAACAAAATTTCAACAATAATATTAATTTATGAATTAAATGAAAGCTAGACAATGTGGTTAAATGATGAAAAATGCGATATACGACTGGCACGTGATAAAGATGTAACATGCTTTGAAATCACGGTAGTGTTAAAAGAGGTTAGGACAGTTATTAAAACTGGCTGGCGATACAGTCACTCAGTAAATTAATGTCATCATGTAAAACTTACCCGCTGCGCCCATGTTGGGAAACCCCATTTGCTAGATAAAAGTCTATGACTATAAAGTACACCATTGACTACTTTTCTATCAATGATGTCCGTTCCTAATACCGCTGGATTCATGGGATTGGGATATTTTCGATATACCGCTTGTGCCACTGTTTCCCATGGATGACTACAAAAAAAACCGTTTATTTCAATGAGATATTCAGTTACACATTAAACATACAATTATTGTGAAACCAGGATTGAAAGTCGCGTTAATTTCAATGCTCTAATAAACATGACACTCACTGGAAAATGTGATCCGTCGCCCAAATCTTCATGTTTGTACGGCACACAACACGGAATGAAGAAAGTACTTTACACTGTAATTTGACTAACGAAAATACACAAAGAAATCGGCAACGGAAATGGTTTTGGCACCCCACGCCCGCGTCAATTCGGCTTTAAGAACCTGACGTAAGTAGAAAGAGTTCACGAAAGAAGCGACACGAGTGCAGAACACTCAATCACCCCTTCCACCAGTTTGTATCAGCTGGTCGAAGCACCAATGACAGACGTTCATTGTTACGAAGACGTGACGTCATTGGCTAACTAGGCGATGCGCCATTTTATATACTTGAACATTTCTCAAATACCTTGCAGTATTGCTTTCCAAATATAAATGTTTAATAGGTCTATACTGTTGTGCAGATTATATTACATATTACAACTCACGTGTGATGATACCACATATTCAGCAAATATTTATTTTATTCATACAATGAAGAGCTGAATAATTAAAAATTAATCTCAATCGTTTTCAAAAAATTCGATGTGTTCCAATCCAGAGGGTAAATAATTTTGTGAATCATCGTCCTTCCGTACGAGATGTTTTCCAGCACTTCCTTCATTAAAGGATATAAAACATTAATGCTATGCCCACCAGAAACGAATATTTAACATGAAAGTGTAGTCTATATGCATTTAAGCAGTATGTAACACCAAAGCTACCTTGGAGTTTTCCTTCCCCAGATCTACATCTGATATGTAATGGTACACTGGGTTGTGGCCCTATGTATTCTGTAATAAACTTTTCAGCTGCCTTAAACGCGTTATAAATTAGGCGAGATTTTGGTGCATTACATAGATAAACAACGCACTGTCCTAAAAGCACATCACATTCTGGCATTCCGATCATTTGGCATCCATGCATTGTATGAACTGCAATACCTAAAACCAGATGTTATATGTACAAGAAAAGTACAACACTTGTAACAGTCAATGATCTACCTAAAGCATTTGGATTTGCGAGACCAACATCTTCACTTGATATTTTGATAAGTCTTCTTGCGATATTTACAGGATCTTCTTTAAGAGCCATTATTCTAGCCAACCAGTACAAAGCAGCATTTGCTTTTCCCGCAGATATTGACTTATGTAATGCTGAATATATGTTATGACTTTGATTGGTTTCTGTATCAGACAACATGTGAACTTCTTTTAAGCTTTCTTTCACGTCAATTAACATAATTATAGGTCTTGCTAAGGGAGGAACATTTGTTTTATTTGGTACTTTTTTCTGAATAGCCAATTCCAAACCACCCAAGGCAATACGTGCATCACCATCACATACTTCTGCGAGCCATGTTATTGTTCCAGCATCAATTGCATATTTTGCATCAGATGTATTGCATTCATCAATTTTTCCTTTTTCATCACATATAATGCCATTAGTAAAGCGTATGGCATTATATAAAATTTCTGTAATCTCATGTTGTGCCAATTTAGTTAAGGTAAACACACGGCATCGACTTAATAAAGCAGAATTCAGACTGTAAGATGGATTCTCAGTAGTAGCACCAATCAAAGTAAATGTGCCTGCTTCTACATGTGGTAAGAAAATGTCTTGTTGCAATTTGTTAAATCGGTGAATCTCATCCATAATAACAATTATTTTTTGTGCAAGTCTCGTTTCCTTATTGGCTATGTTAACAGCTTCTCTTATATCTCCGATGCCCGACGTTATTGCTGAGAGTCTTATAATACGTATACTTTTGCCCAATGTCTCTCTACATAAGTTAACAATGATGTTTGCTAAAGTGGTCTAATAAAAACAATGCCTTTATTACAAATATCAATCCACAAAATCATAAATCAAAGGAAAGCGTCTATTTTACCTTTCCACAACCTGGTGGTCCCCATAATATCATGCTAGGAATTTGTCTTTTATTTAATAAATTATATAAAAGAGAATTTGGTCCCACTATATCTTTTTGTCCCACATATGAAAATAAACTGGAGGGTCTCATTTTTTCCGCAAGCGGAATTCTCTGAGATTGAGACATTGTGTCCCTTTTCTGTCTCTCATTTATGCCCATAGGCTCATTTTTCCTTGTAGAAAACTTCATATATTTATTGTTAGTTGAGTGATGTTTGTACTTCTTAGAAGGATGGGTTGTTTCAGCACCCTCTCCAAAAGTCAGAACTCTTTTCTTCTTAGATGACATAGCAGCCCAAAAAATTGGTGATGATGAAAAACAGATGAATGCTAAGGCGTATAAGAAATAGTAATTTTCTTGAAACCAATTTGTTGCATAACAAATACTATGTTTTTCTGAATTACCTAATGTTTATTCAAAATTAAATAACATAAATCTATCACTATATACATGTTATTGCAATAACAGTAATTTTAAATAGGTGTGCATTAACTATTAATATTACGTTGTACAATTAGTGAAGTAGTAAATAATTTTCAAATTATTTATTACTGTATCGTGGAATATTAAAATCAATGTACTCTAATTTACCAGAAAAGTATAATTATTGACACTTTGTAGAAAAATCATGGACGTAAAATTCTTCGAAAAGTTTGAAATAAGGGAGAAACCTTACATAGTAATACTCAAGTGCAATTGAAATCTGTTGAAATCACAATAAACTTCTAGTGATGATTCGATCATAGCGCCACAAGGGCGACAATGAATACCTTAAAAAAACCCGCGAATGATGAAATCTTGGCTACTAACAGTCTTTCAGCAATATGTAGATCTGTTACTGTGCAATAAAATAGTGTTATTAGACACTTGAATCTACTTCTTTTGTTTGAAAAATTATGTGCTACGCCTATACAGACATGTTGGGAAATATAGTTGTTCAGGTTGGAAATGGGATTTGGGAGATAATTTTAACTTAAGCTTAAACACCAAAATACTTTTATCCACATTGTTCCTTTTTGCCAAAAGCAGAACAATTCCACCTCGGCAGCACAAGTTTTCTATGAGTGTCAACCTCAATTTCGAATAGATCTCCTAGATTCTTGCGACGTTGCGGATGTGATCTTGATTAATACTGTACTGCGCGCTCAAAATAAAGTTATCTGCCTTTTACTATACGCTATCGGAACTAGGGATATTTACAAAATATAATTTTGAGTGAAACAACTGTGAACAACTGTGATACCTGGTGATACCCGAGGATTGCAGGGAGTTTCTGTGGATACCTACACTGCAAATTTGAATGAGCGGAAAGCAGCGCGGTGGCTTTGATAACAAGCGTTCGATGATTGAAGAATTGATGGCTAAGCAGTTGGACATCGTCGTATTCTTCGCCGAAATACAACAGGGATTAAATACAGTAGATACATCTTGTTTCTTTTATCCCGGCTCGGCAGAGTGGTTATTATTCTGTCGAATTCTTGCAGCATATACATGCATTAAATATTTTGGCAAGTCTCAGAACCGATGCTGTCTTGCTTGACATTACATATTGATATAACTAGATGGAAAAAAAGATATACTTTAATGTCGCTCTCAATTACTAATATCTGTAAATGAAAAGAAGCTCGTATACTTCAACAGATCTCTTATACAACGATTCCGCCACTCATTGGGACACCTCATCAACAACTGCCACGAAACTTGATAAGCTGATCATGGCCGCGGATAAACTGGTGATCGCCACGACTCATTTTGAGTTCCTCATCGCATTAGTAAGTTAGTAGCACGTGGAATCACCAATAGACGACGAGGTTTGGGTGCTACTACCTATAATTGCAAAGTTATGAAGTGGTTTAATCCATTTTTAGCGTTCGCGTGTAGGACACTATCGTGTATCTGCGACGGTCGAAATTGCAATATCGATCATATTAGTTATATTGATAATAACGGCGATAGCGTCAAATCAAACTGAGTGCGTTATTTCGTTTTCAATCTCACAACAAATATCTAAGTTCTTGATGCTTAATAATAAATTCTGAAAGGCGTATTTCGTTAACACGTTCGTCGCCACGTCACCCGTACTTGGGTGACGGCCCCTGTGGCTATGTTTTCCGGATGACACTCTCCTTCGTTCAATTGAAACAGGATTTTATAGGTAGTTTACAATAATTTCCTTTTGTATCACAACAATGACGAGCACGCATATACAAAATAGACAGATTGGAAATATTAACAAATGGAAATATGACACGCTCCTTCGGTCAATTGAACCAGGATTTTTATAGATAGTTTACAAGAATTTCATGTGTCATCCGGGAAACATAGCCACAGGGGCTACATCCAAGTACGACTTTTGGGCGTTCAACGTGTTAAGCATATCTCGCGTGAAGACTGTTGAAAAACTCTTATCCGAGACAAATTGCCTCTACAGTCAAGACGATACAGGCAGTAAAATGTTTTTTTATGTATACTGGCATCCATATTTATATACTTTTGGTTAACTAAAACAACAATATTTTTGCGTTAGAGACGTTTCATACAGCAATTTCAAAAACGACATCTTACGATATGGTGGACTGGTAGTTGGTTTCAGAATACAACTATTATGTCGACATTGTATGTATTATGTTTAACCCCTTAACGTGCACACCCGAGTATATTCGGGCGCGCTAAACCGGCCAAACCGTGCACACCCGAGAATATTCGGGCGGCGTTGTATTTGATGCTGCTAAAATTAAAATTAAAATTTTGATTATTTTTGTATTTTTTTATGTCTTTGCCAAGACAATGTTCTACCGTGTGTTTTACATAAAAAAAATTGTTTTTTTTTTGGCCGGTATATTTAAAAAAAATCGTACGTTAAGGGGTTAAAGCAGTCAGGGTTTATCTGATTATTTGCCTCAACATCGTTTTACGCCGAGATTTGATCAAAATTCAACTCGCCATCCTGTTGCAGAATATGTTAGTTATTTTTCCACATCCAAGTCGAAGGGTACGATAGGACTTCATCTAAAGCATTACTTGAATTAGGGATTTAGCATCTTTTGCATAGTGCCTTGAACCAACCTTCTTCATTAATAACGTGGTTATCTCCGAAAGATGCTTCATTGAGAATTTGTACCGATTACCACAGTTGATATGTGACCATTCGATAGATCGTAAGTGAAACACAGGATATACCCAATTGAAATCACTCTGGCGTTTTCGAGTATGTGTATATCAGATATGGATTCAGAAATGCTGGTCAAACATTTCAGTGGTTTATTAATCGTACTTTGCAGAGTTTGGAGTTTGTTCGTAATATTGTGATAGCGTTTACTTTTTTCGGCGAACATCGTTATTACTTACATACTACAATAATATAAGTACCGATATTACGATAGTTAGTGTGCATTATCTGAGACTTGTTATTTTTTGAATCATTAATCAACAATAATGATATTCGCTGTTTTCCGCATAATGTCTAACTCATCGTGTATTTTTCAAAGCAACAAAGAATTTTGATTATGTAATTTTCATGCTAAAAAAGTGTGCGATACAATCAACATGTGAGGCAGAGGATATATTTGTAAAGATTAAATTGGATTTGGTGAATCTGCGAATGATTCTCCATTTTTCTATCCATGTATTGGTAGAGTTTCTTTTGGATGTTTTGGTTTTTGTCTAGATTATGATTTAGAAGAATCATCTTCTCATGACCGACATTAGCTTAATTACAATTTTTACTGTCGACAACTCAGAACTATGTATTAAGCGAGGAAGAATATAGTTATATTACTTTTTAAGGGATTAGAACTATAAAATTGTTGCCGTTTACAGGTCTATCATATACACGATCGTAACCGATAAAAAATCTGCCCGACAATTGCATCAATTAACACTTGTTAGACATATAATGATTAACAATACTGATTCAAAGAACTCACTGTCAGATTTCCTTTTGTAATTTAAGACAATGTTTCCCATTTGAGTTTGAGTGGATTTCAATTAAGGAATTTAAGTTTCAAAGCGTAATCATTATAGAAGCATGCATGCATGACCAGCTTTGCCTAACCATCAGTCTTCTGATGTTCCAAATTGGTTGTCCTTTGAAGCTTAAATGCATTGTTGAGGATCTAGACTCTGCGGAATTTTTAAGAGGCTATATATTCCCAATATTTTACGGAAATATATTTTTGATGTATTCAATGAACCTGCTAATTCCGTATTCTTCCGTCATATTATACCGAAATGGTGTAAAGTTTTCTATGATGTCAGCAATCATATATATTGCGGCACGTTGCACAATTCCAGGTCAGTCCATTCCTCTTCATGGTAATTTTCACCATATCTACATAGATATTGTTGGTTTTTTTTATGATACCCGCAACATCTTGTCTGTGTTTGAGGCCACAGTTTCAATCTAGATTGTCCTCCGCGCTTCTTTCTCCGATCGGGTACAAACGTAACAGCATAACGATTAATCATTCTATTAGAATAGTATACTTGAATGTTAGAGCAGTATGTTTAAACCGTATGAACAGGTCTCACAATCAAACCAGTCTCAAACCGAATGATAAGCAAAGAGTCAAAACATATTTTACAGTGACGTGTAATATGTATTAATGCAGCAGTATATTATTTAGCAGTCCAGCGTCGAAATTATCAGTCGTTTTCTGAATAACATTGTATATAACGTTACGTACAAGATTGCACATAGCGAAGAATGGATCATTAGTACTCCAGAGGTGTATGCAGGAAGCAGTATGAGTTTCTAGTTAAAGCTACAGCACAAATCCTAGATTATGATTATCACCTTCGACGAATGATATCGTGAAATTCCTGGACCTATCGACGAGTTGTGACGTATAGAATTTGGATTTGACCGCGTAGAGGCAGCATACTGCCCTCTGTCGACACCTAAACGGTGTCACACGTACGCTCTTAGGTTGTGCCTTATAATAAATATCTATGAAAACTGAAGTTGTTGATAAAAAACTCATACTTCCTTTTTTTTTCCAAAATTAGAGTATTGGAAGTAATGGATAGAGTGTTCCATTCACAGCTGTAAGTAACGTGTGACTGTTATTACACAGATTAAAAGAACGTGATACGAGAATAACCTATATTTTGTAGACTGACACCTGAACTAAGAGACCAATGGTATTATAAATATGGTTTCGCGAAATATGAATCGTTACAGACATGAACAAGAGTTGTTTGTTTCAAATCATGGAGGAACAACTTCGCAAGAAGTCATCTATGCGATACTGCCGAATGTCTGCAGTGTTTTATTGACGGCCACTACATTAGGACTTATCGGCAAATTTTTAAACAAAAATGTGAGAATTTTTTTAGAGTTTGTTTTAGTTATAATTCCATGCATATTATGCTGCACAGTATTGTCAGATTATGTTACAACTGTATGTCTGACAATGTTGTTGATCTCTTCTATAAATATTTTCATCTTGGGGATCAAGGGAAATACATTATCAAATTTTGAGTTTCAACCAAGTCAAGGGAAAAGACCATTTCTAACACATTTTAGAGGGCTGACAAACATAATGACTTGTGTATGTATATTAGCCATTGACTTTAACATTTTTCCAAGAAAATTTGCAAAGACTGAGGTTTTTGGGTATAGTCTTATGGATACAGGTGTTGGGCTTTTTATATTATCAAATGCCTTAGTTGCGCTTGAAGCCAGAGATTTTGATGATCACCGGAAATTAGGCTTTGTAAGAACTTTAATAAAAAATATGAAAAGTTGCACGAGAAGCTGTGTGCCACTTCTAGCCTTAGGTTATGGTCGTTTCCTAGCCATTGAGTATTCAGGATATCAAAAGCATGTAACAGAATATGGCATACATTGGAATTTCTTTTTGACATTAGCTTTTGTAAAGTTATTTACCAGCACTGTGACAAGTACGATCAGTTCAAGGTATGCATTATTATCTGGTATTTGGATTATTGCTATGCATGAGTATATCTTGAGTACTAAAGGAGTGAAAGAATGGGTTTTAAGCAATGAGCCTAGAATTGATTTTGTTACAGCTAATAGAGAAGGCTTAGTTTCACTTCCAGGTTACGTTGGGTTATATCTAGTTGGAGTTGCAATTGGAAGATTAATACATTCAGTTTATAGACATCACGGTAGGAATAATGAAAAATACGTTCCAAAAACAGTTAGAGTAAAGATATACAAATTTGAGTGTGATCTAAGTTACAATGAATCCATGGTCCTGTGTGTCAAATTATCTCTGATAGCAGTGCAAGCATGTGCATGTATTTTATTCTGTGACTCGTACTTTGGAGTGTCACGAAGATTGGCAAATGCAGGATATTGTGCTTGGATAATTACTCTGGGTACTATGATGCTCACCTTGTTGTTGCTTCTGGAAGTAGTAACAGACATTTTAAGTTGTGCTACAGAAGTAAAATGTAAACCAGACAACAAAAAGGCCCAGAATTCTAATGTAAGGAACAAATTACTTGAAATGTCAGGAAAAAACACAGATGGTGTAATTAGTCCAACCTTAGAGATTTGCGAGATTGTTAATTATAATGGTTTATTTTTCTTCCTATTTTGCAACTTAATGACAGGTATTATTAACATGTGTATACGTACATTGTATGTAGAACAATTAACAGCTTTGCAAATATTAGTGGGATATATGGCTATAAACATATTACCAGTTGTTCTGTTATATAGATGGAAAGTACAGATTAAGTTATAAAGCGTAAACAAAGATGTATAATTTTATGAGCAAATAATGCTATATCTCTCAATTAAACAGATAATTTTTATATTTGTTTCTACTAAAATTCTGTATCTAATTGATTCCTGGTTCATAACTGAATGAACACAGAGTAAAATACTTATGTGTATGAAATGTAACTCTGTATTAATATATAAAATAATAGGTGTTACTGCCAAATATTGTACAAATTTGAATGCTGTGACAACGTATTTACATTAATTTTATTTATTTTTTTTAATAAAATATATGTATCTACAGTAATATTAAATTTATTAAGTACATTACAAGAGACAGTGGTGGTTTCAGAAAACAGGTACGAAAATGTTCTGGACTTATACCATTTTAATAACATGTTAAATTTAATTTCCTTGTAGGATTTAATTATAATTCATCTTTGGATAGTGTAATTGGTTTTTCCTGCAATTTGGCATGTCCACCAGTTTTTATTTCTTTTAATATTTCCTCATTATTTGTTCCTTCTAAATTATTTTTAGCCTCTACAACTTTGTTTGCCTTTTTATACATAAATTCTATAAATGCGTTGTGACGTCTTACATGGTTCCTAGCTAATGAAACAATTCGTAAAAATTCTTCTATATCAAAACTATAATTCGTGAACTTAGCGTGCGCGCCACCGTCTGGATGTGTACCCTAAATTAAAAATATTTAATAAGTTTAATATTCCACTTTCGAATATTTTTGATTTTTATTACTTATTTCTAAACAACTTACAGGATCCCGCTCTACAAGTTTTGAATTATTTTCCCATGTAAAATATTTTACACCACGTAAACGGGCAAGATCTTTGTAGCAACTTGGATCTTCACAATTGTATCTGAAAATATTTGTGTAGCAACATAGCAAGAACTATTAGATATGATTAGTTTATGTTATCGATGCACGTACATTTCAAATATAGCCGCCCAATCAGGTAAAAACATTAAATGCGTTAAACCAGCCCCGTGTATGCCAATAAAAATATCAGTATTCCTTGTAATCTCTAATTGCTTTTTAAATGGTATTTGTTTGTTATAAACTACCTGAAAATAATATAAAAATATTCATTACACATAGAAATCAAGAGGATATAAATCTTTCAAAAGTTACCTTTTGAACTTCATACTCGGGATTCTTCTTTAATGCACGTACTAGTTCATCTTCATTTAAAATCCTTCTATACTGTGTGTCTCTACTAAGCAACGTAACACGAATTTTATCAGTCTTTCTTTCATGAAGTGGTATATGTAATCTATGCAATATGTGGTCGCCAAATGCTTTGAACAGACCACTTTTTTCACAGCCATATATCTAAAAAGAGTGTTAGCTTCATCAGTTTTATTGCTAACGTGTATAATGACATTTTATTATATAAAATTGTAATACCAAGGGTGTGTTGTAGTACAAGCCAAATATCATTCGTGGCAACAATGGTAACACGAGATTTTTAAAACACACAATATCTCCGCGGAATGTTTTTAAATCCCAAAGCTGATTTTTTGTGAAAGCTTCAAATGTGTCTTGAAACGCAGATCGATAACTGGAAAAAGATAATTTTAATAGAATAGCTCGCTGATTTATCATCTCGCAATTTATAGGCTGGATTATTCTCATTCATTATCCATGTATGTTTATGTGTTGTTTTATTAAGGATCACCTGTAACTTTCCCATATCAGTATGTGATTATCGGTATCGAATGTGGTGGGATGCGATGAATTCACATGTAATGAAGCATACAAGTTGAAGAAATCACAAAAGTGATGGTACATGTTTACTACTAAAACAAAATCATGTTAACTTGATAAGAAACCTGACTATTGTGTGTTCCACTTGTATAATTAGAAAACAGAATTTAACTTACTGGCATCTATCTTCATTATGAAAGTTGGCTTTTCAATAACAACGTCACAATCGCCTTCAACAATTGGCCTACGAGGTAATGTACGAAAATTTCTCAGCTCTGGTCCCCATGATTGCAAGGGGCTAATATGATCTGCGTGCTCTTGAAGTCTTTTCTCGTTAAGTCTATAGTGTACAGTTAAGTCTATATGAGTACATTTGTTTATTTGAATATGCTAAGAAATAAAAGCAGTATGATCAATTGGGTTTTGTTGAATCATCACTTTTTAAAAACTGATTTGAATAACAAACCATAAAAAAAAAGTTTTTATTCGACAATCATCCGATCGATAAGAATTCTCCAATCAATTAATGTATGGGGAAGCAGTACAAAATTCTATCAAATGTGCATATACATTATTGTATTATTACAAAAAACAGTTGCTTACTTGCAGTAACCACCTATTTGTCCCTCCTTTAGAACGTCCATTTTATATCTAAGTGGTTCTTTCCTTTGCAGCAAGTCGGTAAAATTTAACATGACGTTTCTTGCTCTACAAAATCTCATGTGCTCCGAACATTCTAATGACGAATCGTCCTGCAATATGTAGTTGTTATACGATTTTTCAGCCTTTTTTAATTGATAAAAAATGGAATATTCACCATAAATAATGGTTCACATAAAATCATCATTTCCTTTCTCTGATCGCGAACGTAACCGAAGTCTCCTTGCGCGTAAAATGTATCTAATTGCGCTTTCTTTGTAGCTACCCATCCTTTGTGATCTCCCGGGCAGTGCGGCATCGAGAAAGAATCTGCCGCTTTACACTGTGCCTCATATCCCCAGCATCCCCTTACGTCTAAACTATCCTAATAAATATAAAGACAACAAAACAAAAGGCAATTTATCACTACGGTAATAATTTAAAAACATATTGAATATAATAGCAAATAAACGATATTTTTTTCAGCGTGAAGACAAGAATACTCTTCCTCTTCAAGACATCGATTATAAACTTATGTGTATTACCTTATACGGACAGGCTGTGTCGTTGCGGCACTTTTCGGCTACCGTGGGAAATGCATTGAAGTAATATCGCACATGACTTGCCGGTAGGTCGATATCCGTATAATTGTCACAGACGACACTGACCATGAGCAAGAACGTCAACGATACAGTGTGTGTCAGGAAAAATATCCTGTCGGTCATCGTGCGGCAAACTGCTAAAACGAATTGAATATTTTACGGAGCAGAAGATTGGTGCTGGGCTTACAGTAGGCCGGGTGTCGTGAATGACGGAGGAACCACCTGTGCACAGGTGGTGGGTGTATGACCCCCTCACATACTACACGCATTGTGTCACCACTACGCGCACAGGACGAAGCGCCTACGCTCGACATACAAATTGATGTGAGCGGAATAAAATACGCCAAATATACGTATACCTTGCGTCATTCGTTAAGGAAACTCAAAGTGGTTCTCCTTGAGAATTTGCTACTTCTGGGAGGAAGAAGACTGCCTCGAAGGGCCTGATGTGTTTAGAAAACACAATGATGTACCTTTGTGTGTGTGTGAAAGGATCTGCCGGTAGTTCAGTTGAATGGGGAAGAACCCGTTGCTCGATTAATTTTCAAGCGTATCGCGGTTGTTATTGTTCTCCAAGGATGTAGTATTACTTACTGCTTTAAAGTAGCTGCCTCTACATAAGATGCTGGTGGTTGCTCGCGATTTGCAAGCTCGAGACACGAAGGCCTCTTTCACGTGCATTTGACTTCTCTCGCCTTTCACAGGATCAGCTGTCTAACCGTACTCTGGGTCCAATATGGCGGTGTATCGTTAGCGGTTATATGTATAGTATGGTATATCTATAGTTGGCTACAAAAAACGGTTAGAGTGAATATTCTTTGTCATACAGAAGGATCCAAGTGACGATATGTGAGATGAAATTTGATATCGAATTTACATGAAGTGAATGGAGTTTTTCCTATGGAATATTTGAACGTTTATCGTTGGACACTTGGCATGTTTCCATCTACACAGCAAATTGTGTACTTCGGGAATCAACTGTAGGTAACATACAATATAGCTACGTTATCGACACGTTATTGATCAACTGAATATAATTCAACACCGACGAGATATACTTAAAGACCGCTCACCTTATGGGACTTTGTGCACCGACGAGATATACTTAAAGACCGCTAGCCCTGGGTAAAATTTCGGGCACGCAAGGGGGCTCAAAGGGGCCCAAATGCTCTGTCGGCACGGAAGAATTCCGAGGTTCTAACTTTGTAGGTAACACCAAGCACCGACAAGGAATTCCTAAGAACCACTGTCGTGACGAGCGTGGTGGGGAAAAGATGTACATTGAGATGTATGTATACGTGCTCTCAGTCAGCGAGTCGTCTACTACGTACCGAACGGAGACAAGAAATAAGCTACGGCTCCGACTCCTCTCCGACACGACTGCGTACAAGTGTTTCCTTTGGCATAAGCCAGCGGTATTAAAATGTCTTTTCGTCCCTAACCTAATCGATGATCTGATAAAGTATCTTATTCGAATGGTGATGATGGGGCTCAAAAGCGATCCCAAAACAATAATAAACCAAAAACGTCATTCGATAGCTCATTAAAAAATTCCCATTTACATCATGTTTTAACGTTGAATCTGCAAGGGCGATGGGCAGTGAGGTGTAAATTGAAAACTTCCCTTTTTGCATATTTTTAAAAAAGGGGTGTCAGTGAAAAAGTCAAGATCATCCTTTCTAGTCGTTTACTGGCGTGTTAAACTAATTTGTAGAACGAACTTTTATACATGATCGAATCCCATCACTCCCAATTTTTGTATCGTGATCATTTTAAGTGCTAGCAGCACTGACGAGGTTGAAAATGTTGCAAAAAGTACTTGTTAATTAAAGTAAATGCCTTCCAATACACTTGCTCTCTTACATTGATTATTGTATTCCATTTCATACAAATGATCGGAACATGAGAAACGAAACGACCCTGTCAGTATGCAAAACTTCTTTATTTCTATCTTTGCAATTCCAAAGTTTTTTCGTTGCTCGTACATCCGGTGATTTGACACGAATGTCGTCTCTGCGCCACGTTGCCGGCCACGCTGGGCCACGCTGGGCCACGCGCCCGTCTCTTTGTAATTTGCCGACACCGCCAAACGTAGGGACAGTTGATATAGAAAGAGGGAGTGAAGGTGAAGACATTGTTGAATGATTGAATGCCACATGACGATGAGGCAACACTAGTGCAGCGAAGAAATTTTTACAACTTTGACTTTTTATGAATAAAAATGTCAGTACCGTATTGCTAATATTTTGCCAAGTAAAATGAGACCAAACACGAAACCAATCGGGTTATATTTTGTTACTAATTAAAACTCCTATTTACATATAAAATTGCTTGCCACTTTATTTGCGTATGAGGAGTTTAAAGCCGTCTAAACTGTAGGAGGATCTCTGTGTGAGTTTGTGAGGAGGCACCTGCCAATGGTGTCCCTACACGGTAAGAGACGCAAAAAAAATGCCGCCAAATGGGCTTATAACGAATAGGGGACATTCATTCCACTCAAGAAAACTTTGTTTCTCATCCAGCTCCACGGTAAGCGTCGATTCATTCGCCAGGTACTTGATTCACATCGAATAGAAGTTCCTTCTTCACACCACATTGATCTCGCGACGTTTAGGCGACAGTGTGTTTGACAAGTCAGAATAGCGAAACCAAGTGTCGTAACCATTTCGTATTTGGTCTTATTTTTATTAGGAAAACGTCTCCAATATACCAGTAAACTTCTTTTTACCGAAAAATCGCAATTAACAATTTTTGATTTCTTAACTAGGGTTAGTGTCTCACCGATAGACCGCGTCGCTGTTCAATTGTCAGCATCAAAAAATGCCACTGCGATACAAGCGACGGGGAACCGCCCGGCCGACGACGATCCCTGTTTGTGAAAGGGGCATCCGTGGACAGATATCGTGTAGCTCAAATCGGACTCATATAGAAAATCTACTGTAGTCGAATTCGTTCGTTTGCTTTTTGCCGATACGGATGATCAGAAGTAGAAACGGCAGATAAGGAAAAAAGACGGACTGAAAACAAAACATATTAGTAATATTATTCCGAGTTAAATGAGACCAAACACAGTACAACTCGGTTTATATTTGTTCTTATTAAAAGGTTTACATATTACACGTTCGTACATATGTACATAGTCGTTGCTGTGACAAACGCAAGCCGGCGCATGTCAATGGAGGCTAGAGCTGGGGGCCGCTGACGTCACCGAGCCAGGATTTGCACGAGGGGAGGTGCGAAGCGCGTTTCTTTCCGGGATATAGCATTTTGAGTAGTAGAGGAGAGCAGCCGCAAGGAAAGTCATAGTTAAGCCGAATAGTAGTTGTTTCCTCGAAAATCACCTTACATTACTTATAAGATTATCAACTTTTCACCACGTTACGTTTGTATTCAAAGGAATTACGCTGCGATATCAGGCGTGGCAGTTGCCGAATGCGAGGGGGATCCCGCTTAGGGGGGGGTTTCAGCGTCAAAATTTATCTGGCAGATCTCAGGAAAAGTTCATCGGGCCTCCACTGTATCGCCTCCGCGAACTCTTAAAACTTGGTTGCTAATAAATGTTAATAAAAATGTATGCAGGATTGGAAAAATTTCACTCAGGTGAGGAGTTTGAATCGTCACCATTGGATCCTGAGGCCGGCCAATTACATTTACTATTAGACATTTCGCATATATATTAATGTTTTTCTTGTACAAATACATTGTAAGAAGAAAAACATAAAAATGCACGTGAAGAATACGTCGAAAATATGACAATCGTCAAGAATATGACAATCGCATGAAGGAGGGGTGTTCCTATGCCTAGTGATCTTGAGAGTATTGGATTCGTGCGCAGATGCCGAAAATGTAAATGAAAGTGCGTACGTGTTCCTGGAACGCAGCAGTGGGAAGGTTTGAATCGGCCCGGTTAACATTAAATGCGCTTGAACATTACATGAAATATAATTCGGCGCATGCACCGCATTCGTTTTATGCGGAGGGCTACAGAACATGGGTCCAAAAAAGAAGCTGGCTTTAATATCTAATTGAATATAACTTAACCTAAATATGATGTTAACTTATCTCTAGGAAAAAGAAAAATAAAGGATAAAATACAGAGAGATTAAGCTGCACAAAAAAAGGAAGAAAAAGAAAGAAACGACAAAATAATAATAATAAACTAAAGGAAAAAATAATAAAGAGAGTAGTACTGAGAAAAAAGACGTTTTGCCGTTGTGCATCCGATAATATTAGCGGAACTACAAATATTTTAGCATAAAATAACAAGCGCCATTACTACATATTCTCCTTGTTTTAGCAGTTTTCTTAGCACCTATATTAATTAGCCCCTGTCTCTTTACCCTAATGCTGGCAGACATGGACGAAGAGCTGGAGAGGGGGGGTGTGCGGGTGGGGGGGTGGGTGATTAGATCTTTGGTGTATGCGGACGATGTGGCGGTGGTGGCGCAGGACGAGGGGGGAATGAGGTCGGTGATGGCGGTCTTGGAAAGGTATTTTAGGAAGAAGAAGTTGGAGGTAAACGTGGGAAAGACTAAGGTAATGAGGTGCAGGGAGGGGGGAGGGAGGTGGAAGAAGGTGAGCTGGAGGTGGGCGGGGGGGGAGATTGAGGAGGTGGCAAAGTTTAAATATTTGGGTTATGTAGTGAAGAGGGACGGGAGGCAGGATGAGCAGGTGGAGGATAGGGTGCGGAGGGGGGCGGCGGTTTTGGGGCAGGTTTGGGGGCTGGGGAAGAGGCTTTTCGGGGGAGATTGGGGAAGGAGGTTGTGGCTATATGATAGGTTGGTTTGGCCAGTGGTGAGTTATGGGGTGGAGGTGTGGGGGTGGAGAGAGAGGGAGAAGGTGGAGGCACTCCATGAAAGGTTCCTGAGGTGGGTATTGGGGGTGGAGAGGAGCACGCCTGGGTACATGCTAAGAGAGGAACTGCAGAGGGAGATGATGAGGGGAAGGATGGCTATGAGGGCTTGGGGATATGAGAGAAGGGTGGAGGAGGGCGGCGGAGGGGCACTGGCCCAGGCGTGTTTAAGGGAAATAAAAGAGAGAATGGGTAGGAGGGAGGGTGAAAGGGGTTGGGAGGGTGAGAGGAGAGCGTTTTGGGTGAAAAGGGGGTGGAGGGTGGGGAGGGAGGCGAGGGACATAAGGGGGGAGAAGATCATAGGGTGGGAGAAGGAGGAGCAGGAAAGGGACAGATGGGAGAGGATAGGAAGGTCGGAGTGGAATAAGGAGTACGGGGTGTGCAAGGACAAGGGAGTCCCAGAATATCTAAAGAGGGGTTGGGGGGAAGAAAGGTGGAAGAGAGTGGCGAGGTTTAGGTTGGGCAGTGGGTTGAGGGGGGGGAGGTACTGGGGGAGCGAGGAGGAGAGGCTGTGTAGATTGTGCAGGGGGGGGGGAGGGAGACGTGGAGACACATGTGGGAGGTATGTGTGAGGGGGGGTCAGGAGGAGGGATGGCAGGAGGCGAGGAGGTGGGTGTTGGGGGGTGAGGGGAGGGGAGAGGATTTCTTTAAGGAGGTGGAGAGGAGATGGGCGGAGGTGGGGGGAGGGGAATGAGTGAATGAGGGAGTGAGGAGTGAATGGAGTGGGGTGGAGTGAGTGAGGGAGAGAGAGTAGAAACGGAAGTCCGAGAGAGAGAGCGTGCGGGGGAGGGAACGAGTGTGAGAGGGAGAGAGAGAGAGAGAGCGGCGAGCGTTTTGAGCGGCGGAGTGAGCGTGGGAGAGGGGGAGCGAGTATGCGAGCGAACAGAGAGCGAGCGGCGAGCGGAGAGAGAGCGAGTATGCGAGAGGAGAGAGAGCGAGCGGCGAGCGAAGAGAGAGCGAGTATGCGAGCGGAGAGAGAGCGAGCGGCGAGCGGAGAGAGAGCGAGCGGCGAGCGGAGAAATAGCGAGCGGCGAGCGGCAAAAAGCGTGGGCGTAGGGTAGATTAAAGCGTGGGATAGAGTTTAGATAGAATTAAGGTTTAGGTTTAGGTAGTTGTTTAAGATTGTAATCCGTAAGGAAATCAATAAAGATTATATATATATATAGCACCTATATTTGTTTATTGTATCCCATCTCATAGCTTTGAATATTGCATAATATACTTTTCTTATAAAGGATGCATGAAAATTCGTTCTACAAATTAATTTGAACACGCCAGAAACGACCAGAAAGGAGGTTCTTGATTTTTTCACGGACACCCCTTTTTTAGAAATTAGCAAAAACGAAAGTTTTTAATTTACAACCTACTGCCCCTTGCCCTTCCAGATTGGAAGTTAAAACGTGATGAAAATGGGTATTTTTTAATAAGCTATCGAATGACGTTTTCGATTTATAATTGTTTTGGGAACACTTTTGACCCCATCATCCAACTACACCCTTCGAATAAAATACTTTATCAGATCATCGGATAGGTTAGGGACGAAAAAGCATTTTCATACCGCTGGCATATGTCAAAGGAAACACGCATACGATCGTGCCGGAGAAGAGTCAGAGCCATAGCTCATTCTTTGACTCCGTTCGATACATAGTAGACGACTCGCTGACTGACATCGCACATCCGAACTTTCCCCCACCACGATCGCCACGGCAGTGGTTCTTCGCAATTCTTCGTAACTTGGTGTAAAAACTGGAATCACTGAGTTCGTTGCGTTGCCTTGAGTTTCCTGATTCGGCCGCTCTATACGCCGAGAGGGCGTCCCAGTACGGCTCAATTTTCGTGCGACACAAAGTCCCATAAGGCTAGCGGTCTTTAAGTATATCTCGTCGGTGCTTTGTGTCGCCCGAAAATTGAGCCGTACTGGGACGCCCTCTCGGCGTATAGAGCGGCCGAATCAGGAAACTCAAGGCAACGCAACGAACTCACTGATTCCAGTTTTTACACCAAGTTACGAAGAATTGCGAAGAACCACTGCCGTGACGATCGTGGTGGGGGAAAGTTCAGATGTGTGCTGTCAGTCAGCGAGTCGTCTACTATGTATCGAACGGAGTCAAAGAATGAGCTATGGCTCTGACTCTTCTCCGGCACGATCGCATGCGTGTTTCCTTTGACATAAGCCAGCGGTATTAAAATGCTTTTTCGTCCCTAACCTAACCGATGATCTGATAAAGTATGTTATTCGAAGGGTGTAGTTGGATGCTGGGGTCAAAATAACATAATATAACAATTATAAATCGAAAACGTCATGCGATAGCTCATTAAAAAATACCCATTTTCATCACGTTTTAACTTTCAATCTGGAAGGGCAAGGGGCAGTAGGTTGTAAATTAAAAACTTTCGTTTTTGCTCATTTCTAAAAAAGGGGTGTCCGTGAAAAAATCAAGAAACTCCTTTCTGGCCGTTTCTGGCGTGTTAAAATTAATTTGTAGAACGATTTTTCATGCATCCTTTATAAGATAAGTATATTATGCAATATTCAATGCTATGAGATGGGGTACAATAAACAAATATAGGTGCTAAGAAAACTGCTAAAACAAGGAGAATATGTAGTAATGGCGCTTGTTATTTTATGCTAAAATATTTGTAGGTCCGCTAATATTATCGGTTGCACAACGGCAAAACGTCTTTTTTCTCAGTACTACTCTCTTTATTATTAATTTCCTTTAGTTTATTATTATTATTATTTTGTCGTTTCTTTCTTTTTCTTCCTTTTTTTGTGCAGCTTAATCTCTCTGTATTTTATCCTTTATTTTTCTTTTTCCTAGAGATAAGTTAACATAATATTTAGGTTAAGTTATATTCAATTAGATATTAAAGCCAGTTTCTTTTTTGGACCCATGTTCTGTAGCCCCCCGCATAAAACGAATGCGGTGCATGCACCGAATTATATTTCATCTAATGTTCAAGCGCATTTAATGTTAACCGGGCCGATTCAAACCTTCCCACTGCTGCGTTCCGCGACACGTACACACTTTCATTTACACTTTCGGCATCTGCGCACGAATCCAATACTCTCAAGATCACTAGGCATAGGGACACCCCTCCTTCATGCGATTGTCATATTTTCGACGTATTCTTTACGAGCATTTTTATGTTTTTCTTCTTACAATGTATTTGTACAAGAAAAACATTAATATATATGCGAAATGTCTAATAGTAAATGTAATTGGCCGGCCTCAGGATCCAATGGTGACGATTCAAACTCCTCACCTGAGTGAAATTTTTCCAATCCTGCATACATTTTTATTAACATTTATTAGCAGCCAAGTTTTAAGAGTTCGCGGTGGCGATACAGTGGAGGCCCGATGAACTTTTCCTGAGATCTGCCAGATAAATTTTGACGCTTAAACCCCACCACTAGGCGGGATCCCCCTCGCATTCGGCAACTGTCACGCCTGATATCGCAGCGTAATTCCTTTGAATACTAACGTAATGTGGTGAAAAGTTCATAATCTTATAAGTAATGTAAGGTGATTTTCGAGGAAACAACTACTATTCTGTATAACTCTGACTTTCGTTGCGTCTGCTCTCCTCTACTACTCAAAATGCTATATCCCTTGTCCGTCCGTGTCGGTCTGTGTCCGTACGGTGCCGTCCGGAAAGAAACGCGCTTCGCGTCTCCCCTCGGGCAAATCCTGGCTCGGTGACGTCAGCGGCCGCCAGCTCTAGCGTCCATTGACATGCGCCGGTTTGCGTTTGTTACAGCAACGACTATGTACATATGTACGAACGTGTAATATGTAAACGTTTTAATAAGTACAAATATAAACCGAGTTGTACTGTGTTTGGTCTCATTTTACTCGGAATAATATTATTAATGTTTTGCCTTCAGTCCGTCTTTTTTCCTTATCAACCGTTTCTACTTCTGATCATCCGTATCGGCAAAAAGCAAACGACGAATTCGATTACAGTAGATTTTCTATGTATATGAGTCCGATTTGAGCTACACGATATCAGTCCACGGATGCCCCTTTAACAAACAGCGGTTGTCGTCGGCCGGGCGGTTCCCCGTCGCTTGTATCGCAGTGGCATTTCTTGATGCTGACAATTGAACAGCGACGCGGTCTATCGGTGAGACACTAACCCTAGTTAAGAAATCAAAAATTGTTAATTGCAATTTTTCGGTAAAAAGAAGTTTACTGGTATATTGGAGACGTTTTTCTAATAAAAATAAGACCAAATACGAAATGGTTACGCAACTTGGTTTCGCTATTCTGACTTGTCAAACACACTGTCGCCTAAACGTCGCGAGATCAATGTGGTGTGAAGAAGGAACTTCTATTCGATGTGAATCAAGTACCTGGCGGATGAATCGACGCTTAACGTGGAGCTGGATGAGAAACAAAGTTTTCTTGAGTGGAATGAATGTCCCCTATTCGTTATAAGCCCATTTGTCGGCATTTTTTTTGCGTCTGTTACCGTGTAGGGACACCATTGCCAGGTGCCTCCTCATACGCAAATAAAGTGGCAAGAAATTTTATATGTAAATAGGAGTTTTAATTAGTAACAAAATATAACCCGATTGGTTTCGTGTTTGGTCTCATTTTACTTGGCAAAATATTAGCAATAAGGTACTGACATTTTTATTCATAAAAAGTCAAAGTTGTAAAAATTTCTTCGCTGCACTAGTGTTGCCTCATCGTCATGTGGCATTCAATCATTCAACAATGGCTTCACCTTCACTCCCTCTTTCTATATCAACTGTCCCTACGTTTGGCGGTGTCGGCAAATTACAAAGAGACGGGCGCGTGGCCCAGCGTGGCCGGCAACGTGGCGCAGAGACGACATTCGTGTCAAATCACCGGATGTACGAGCAACGGAGAAACTTTAGAATTGTAAAGATAGAAATAAAGAAGTTTTGCGTACAGACAGGGTCGTTTCGTTTCTCATGTTCCGATCATTTGTATGAAATGGAATACAATAATCAATGTAAGAGAGCAAGTGTATTGGAAGGCATTTACTTCTTTAATTAACAAGTACTTTTTGCAACATTTTCAACCTCGTCGGTGCTGCTAGCACTTAAAATTATCACGATACAAAAATTGGGAGTGATGGGATTCGATAATGTATAAAAGTTCGTTCTACAAATTAGTTTAACACGCCAGTAAACGACTAGAAAGGATGATCTTGACTTTTTCACTGACACCCCTTTTTTAAAAATGAGCAAAAAGGGAAGTTTTCAATTTACATTTCACTGCCCATCGCCCTTGCAGATTCAACGTTAAAACATGATGAAAATGGGAATTTTTTAATGAGCTATCGAATGACGTTTTTGGTTTATAATTGTTTTGGGATCGCTTTTGAGCCCCATCATCACCCTTCGAATAAGATACTTTATCAGATTATCGGTTAGGTTAGGGACGAAAAGGCATTTTAATACCGCTGGCTTATGCCAAAGGAAACACTTGTACGCAATCGTGTCGGAGAGGAGTCGGAGCGGTAGCTTATTTCTTGTCTCCGTTCGGTACGTTGTAGATGACTCGCTGACTGAGAGCACGTATGCATACATCTCAATGTACATCTTTTCCCCACCACGCCCGTCACGACAGTGGTTCTTATGAATTCCTCGTCGGTACTTGGTGTTACCTACAAAGTTAGAACCTCGGAATTCTTCCGTGCCGACAGAGCATTTGGGCCCCTTTGAGCCCCCTTGCGTGCCCGAAATTTTACCCAGGGTGAGCGGTCTTTAAGTATATCTCGTCGGTGAATTCAATTACAACTATTCTTAAAGAGAACATATATCCTTAGCTTCAAGACAAGAGAATAAGTGCTGTCAAGCAAATTACGAATTCAATTCCATAATTGAAAAACATTATCACAGTTACATTTACCTTTTCTGTTTCTAAGAGCAAGTGTTCGATGATAACTGCAATACTCTGTACATAAGTAGGATTGTGTTGCTACGACAATAACCGTTATAATCCACACACCTTGTATTGTTAGTTACAAAGTATGCAACGAACATTTATAATTACAATGACATTAGGTGGTAAATAAGGAGCATGTAACACTTTTTTTCCCGTGACTAAAGTCACAGGTTATTACTGTTCGATATGTTTCAGGACAAGTGAAAAGTTAGACATTGCTATAGCCGCGTGGAAACTTGACACGCCCGTAAGATACCATAAATGTTTGGAAGGTATTGAACATTTATCGTGAGATTGCAGGACTATTGTTTAACAGAAAGTTCGACATCAGTCCCGAGTGGTAGCTTCCGTTATTCGCTGTGCTCTCACATAAAGCAACGGCTAGGCTTAACTCCCAATAAGCGTATGGGACGCACCCTATGCTAATTCCTTCGGGATACGTCAAAAACGGTCTCGACGTATACGGGAAAGATAGTTCGATCCTCATCGAAGGCGTGGTCGATGCAAGATGGTATCGTTGCAGTTTATACGATTTTGCTCAGTCGACGGGAACAGAAGAGAGAAGGAGCAACGATTTAAATCTAAGGGTCGCCACGTTCACTTCTCGAAACAGTCGACAAGTCCCACACTCCGTTAGACACGGATCGTTGCATAATCTGGAAGACTCAGAGTATCAGCTGCAACTCCCGTTCGTTGCAGGTGTCTCATGCACGGCTCGCGTTTAGATCGTAGGCAACGCAATTAGAGCCACGTTTGGCAAGAGTCTCATTGTGCATTGTTCCCTCACAACGGTCTTTTGCCAATAAAACTCGACGGAGCCGAACGGGAGCTGTGTATTTTCTGGTCGGTGACAGAAGCAGAAAAATATCGGAGAGTCGCTGGAAAAAATAGCGTCGCGTGTAGACGTTTGGAAAGTGAAGCGCGCCCAAGTATTGGCATATTAAAATATGCGGCCGTAACGGGTCCCCCGCGTGAGGTCTACGTGGGATTGGGCGGTCTTGATCTCCACGATCTTGCTTTACCGCGGGCGGATGGACGATTGCGTGAGATCATCTCGCGAAACGGAAGAACGAGCAGCCAGGAATACCAGATATACATGTATACATATCGTGCACACATCGCTATTGCCAGTTATATTCCGCAGGCCAATCACGATGATCCACAAATCAATGCTAATCGATGCGAGAGCATCAAGATATTGAGCGTGAGGGACAATGGTATATGGTCAACCTGCCGTGGCGTGACCCGGAAAGAGATCTAGCAAAACGAGCCTTTGCACACAATTATACAGTGTGCACGTGTGCTTCCTATTGCTCTGTGTACGTGGAAGTGTACCGAATGGAGCATGCGTCAGTGTGCCTGATCGTGGATTGCCGTGAATAGATCGAAGGAACGATCTACATCGATCACGATCACGTCACCCTCAGTCCGACCCTCAACCCGACATGATCACAACGGTACCTCCTTCTTCCTATTTCTGCCAAATCGGCATGACCTCTTACTACCATCCTTTTATCAAGAACTCGACGTTATATTGGAAAAAATTTCTAATCCTGTTCAATACGATACTTTTTCTTGAATGATGCATCCTATCAGTGGTAGTGAAGAAAACGAGTATGCTAAACGTAATTCAAGTAAATGGAAAGTGGGTTAATCGTGGTCACGAATCCGTTCGGAGACAGGATGTCCGCAGAAAGGCGACGCGTGACATAGGTGTAAAAGATTAGTCGGCGAACGCGCCCCGGTGGCGCCTCGTGTCACGTAGGGACACGGTACGACCTACGCGAAAATCAGCGGCGTGTAATGTGTTCCGTAGACTGGAGGGCTTCTTCCGCGGTGGTGCGATGAAACTCGTGGGGGCGAGGCGTCGTCGTCAGTTCGAGCCGCTCGTTCGAACCAGACGTTTCAACCAGCCGTTTCAGTCAGCCGTTTCAGTTGGCCGTAAGCGTTGCGAAACGAGACCAAGCTGCTCACCCACGCACCCGGGAAAAATAGGGGCGCTCAATATAAATTTCCCCGGATACGCGTGCTTTTCGTTTCGATTGACCGCGACTGCCCGGGGGAGATATGTCGTTGTCTATGCTCATTCCGTCGTTCAACTAGAGGCTCATATCAACCTGCGCGAAATATAGCATGGTGTGCAATGCCGTATGTTCTCGTGAATCTACCTGCGCCTTTTCTCTTCAACGCCCACGCGACCATTCGAATGCGCGCACACACACATAAAGTACTGCAATTGTCGTCCTTCTCCGGGCAAATAAAACGGTAAGTTATCGGAGGACAATGCTTGCGCTTTGAGTTCAGACTCGGAACAAAGCCATCAACATCGATGGCACGCGTCGACAAACAGGCAATTAGCCGTTCACGTTTGCCTCGATGTTCAATAGACGGTTGCCGATCGGAGTTACTCACTGCGCTTCGATAACCTGGGTGATAGAAATTCTATTGGTGCTTACGATTAACCGGGATGCATCTCGATCATTCTGCGCGCCTGCGGAACTCGGCTTGGTGGGCATACAGATATAACAGCCCCTCGGAGGCAGAAGTTGAGCTAGGAAAGAAATGCCATCTTGTACACTATCCACTCTTCAGTGACGGCCGACTAATCGCTTAATTAATAGATTATATATTGGCGATTGCGGGCCCGCGAGCGAGTCCTGCAGATCTTCTCGCACGCGGTTCTTTATTGTAACCAATTAATTACGATGCGGGGCGAGCATTAAACACGCGCTCCGATCGCGAAGCAGGGACAAAGTGTATTCGAAGAGTCGTATTTTGCATCAGACCGAGAGGCCCACCTCCAATTTTCTTCACGACCTCTCTCGTTGCAATTTATCTACGCGTGTCGACCAGGTCATGAGGTTACGGTTCCTGATGTTGCGCGCATGAAAGAAACACGCGAAGCTTAAAATATCGCATGGGGGTCGGCCAAGTGGGTTTAAGGTTTCCTCGTGTCATGAAAGGATCCTTTAATTCAAGACCCTCCGCTTTCGAAAGTGTGTCCGCCCGCTCCGTCCCCTGTTCGAGTTGACTCTTGAATCGTCGACGGCAGAAAAATTGTGTGCATGTCAATGGTCCTCTTACTCCACGTTTGACTAGGACGAGAAAACTATCATAGAAAACTTATAGGTAGCTACTGTAAGACATACTTACCGGCGCGTAGTCGTCTGTTTCTTGCACGTGCGCCCATTAATGCGTGACAGTGTCACGCTAACGTTATGATTTACGGGTCTGCAAAGACGCTTTTTGTACTTTTCTCGCGTCGATCGAACTAGTTTATTTCCGTCCTGCAAGATTAACAATGATGGCATCGTTGACTATTGGCAAATAGAAGGCATTGATTCGCTGAACCGTATACTATTTGATGAGCTTCTCGATGTTCCAATTGCCAGGTAGAGTTTAACGTTAACGTGCAAATGTACCAAAGGCTCAATCTCATGGGTCAGTTTTAAGGCTGCGTCGTGGCGCCTATTAGAGTTCATAAAAATATCTGACAGCTTCATTGCCGGCGAATGTTCTGGCATAGGAACTAACGCGAATGTCGCGAATGTGTCACGCGAGGTAAAAGGACAAGTATCTTGACATTTCTATCAGGAGACAGGCAGTCATGACCGTGCGTCGTACTCATAATGACAAGTAATATCGAGACAGCAATTGATTGGCAACGGTGGACACGTTGTGGTGTTTCGATATAAGGCAAAACGGTAGATTATACTGTCGTAAAAGAAGTAACAGCGATAACCGTTTTATTATGGTAAATCCATTCTGGAATTTCGAGGGGAATGCCGCTTACGACTGAACGAGATGTCCTCGAAGGCGATGACAAAGCAACCGCCCATTAAATTCGCGATAGTATGCGCCGTTCCAAGGGAAAAAAATGTCAGCTCAGACACTGTTCCTCACGTGGGCTCGATCGTAAACGGGTGTTCGTAATTGAAATATTAATGAGATGCGAGCCGGCACGGTAGCGGCGCACAACGTTCGCGTATATGCGCTATAAATGGAAGAGGGCTTGGTCACATTAAGGGGTCTGGCCACCATGTAATTTTAATTTTTTCATATTTTTTTTTTATTGTTTTATAATAATCTTTCAACTGTTACTCATCATTTAATCCATAGTTGGTACTGAAAATCGCAAAATTACGAAAGTTACAGGTATTTCTCGGTAGGAAGGTCGAGCCGCTGCGAGCGGTCGACCGCGCGGCTCGATCAGTGTATGCAACTCGCACGGTTTAGCACGTGCAGCTGTCCTATTGTGTCGTTTGTATGGGTTAGTAGAATTGTTTACTCGAATCCATACGAAGAAAAAGTGATGAAAAAAGAATGCATAGGTCATGTGCAGAAAAGGATGGGCACACGACTTCGTAAAATCAAAAAGGAAAAGAAAGGTCTTGCTGGCAAAGGAAAGCTAACCGATAAACTAATTAACGAGCTAACAGTATATTACGGTCTCGCTATTCGAACGTTCTCTAATTCTAAAGACGAAATGAAGAAAGCTATTTGGGCAACATTCAAGCACAAGAGCTCGACCGACGAAATCCCGCAGCATGAAAATTGTCCGCCGGGAGAAGACTTGTGGTGCTCTTGGCAAATATCAAAAGCGATTGGCACTTTGGATGAATATCTACACAAGAATCCTCTGCCTCAAACTGTTCAAGATGCCATTCGACCTGTTTATGAGGACCTCACTTCAGATGAATTGTTAGAACGGTGCAAAGGAGGCTTCACGCAAAACGCCAACGAAAGCGTCAACTCCGTCATCTGGTCAATGGCTCCAAAAACGAGTTCCAGCGGTGCGAAAACCGTCGAAATTGCCAGTTACATTGCTATCAGCACTTTCAACGATGGGTACAATAGTATTTTGCTGATGATGAAACTGATGGATCTAAGCATCGGAGATCGCTGCTACGATTTCTGTAGGGCAGTCGACGAGAAACGTTGCGCTACAGCAAATGTCCGAGCGCAAAAAAGTACGAAAGAAGCACGCCAAGCACGTAGATCTTCGCAAAAAGACGCCCAGGATGCTCAAACAGCTGCCGAAGAGGACATGTATGGACCAGGAATCGCTGATTGAAGGTAAGACTCACAAAAACCGCGCCGTCATTCGAATAACCGCACCTTTACTTTCTTTTGCGATTATCTCGAAACTATATTTTTCGAAACGGTACCACGAAAATCTCGTAACTTAGCGGTCCGATTGCTGTGAATTTAGGACACAATACTTCTAGATACATTATCTAAAGCGTAACGTGGGATTTTTGCGATTACTTGATTAGTTTTTTTTTTATGACGTTTTTTCTTGTGAAATTTCGGTGAAAATCGTGAAAAAAAATTCTTCGGCTCACCATTTTTTCCCTAATGTAAAAAAAAAAATTTCCCCACGTTACGCTCTAGCAATACGATCCAGGAATAAGCTAATTTTTTATTTTTTTTTTGAGATGCAAAATGAAGCAGGTAACGATGGTACCGCCCACGTGCGTTTCGTGCCGAGGGCCTTCACCAAAATGAACGAAACGCCGGTATTTTTTATTTTTTTTTCACAAAATTTTTTTCACTTGTTCACTAAACCGTTTTCTAGTATGTGACAAAAAATAAAAATATTTTGTGCTATATTTTCGCGTTTATAACATTTTTAAAATAGTACTCATCTGGCGAGCGCACATGGTGGCCAGACCCCTTAACGTCCTCCGGAGTGACAATGTGAGCAGCGGCCACTAGTTGCATACACGGTGGCTCCTCGCTTAACGAATTATTCTCCTCACTTCTCGAGTCAATTACAATGGCGCCATAAATTAAAGCGTTGCCGTATCGCTGATTGTAAGAGCGTCTTTATCTGTTGGAGAGCACTGCCAGCGCATTAACCGGATCTATGCTGCCACTTCTTTCTCTCCTTTCCCCACCCTCTCTCTCTTTATCTCTCTTTCTCTTCCATCGTCCCACCTCACTAAATTCGTCGTGACCAAGTACAGTTACGACGCCCGTATCGGACTGTTAAAAACCACGCCACCGCCGTCGCCGTCTGCTAGGCTATCCATTGATTTCACTACGTCACCGATCATTTCCACAGGAAGGCTGACGGCCGGCGATTGCGCCGATTGGCAAGACCTTGTGCGAGCGATCAATGTCGTTTACGCGATAACGACACGCTCGTGACGGCCGGAGTTGATCATCTCGTTCATTATTTCTCCACTCCACGTTGAACGTCGACAACAGGGTGCGAAGGGCCATGACAATAATATTGGCGCTCGACGCCTATTTTTGTGAGAGTTAGAGTCTACATGGGATTGGAAGCGGCGAGAGGTCCGCTTTCGCCCAACGACAACTTGTCCCGCGGTGTTCACGATTCGACCTGGGCTGCGACCTCGGGGTCGTAAATTCCGCGTCATAGCGGTTGTCACCGGCTCACCTTTTTACGACCGTGCCGCGCCGCTTGCATTCACGGCTTGGTCGAGATATACCGGCTGCTGTGGCCCCTTGGATCTAGAGGTCCGTGACAGTAACTTTGAGTACCATGTATCACCGTCTTCGTACTCTTCAACTTCGAAGAAGCTTTTCGACTGACGGACATAACCGAAGACTGTCACCGAGGATCCGAATGTTAAGGACACTTGCTTGAAGCGAAACGTTCTATGTGCATGCAGATCACTCAATATTTATCTGCTAGGTAAGCAGGTGTACGTCGGACATTGCGAATGTTTTATCATATTGTTCTCAAGTTATATCAACCTGAAAAAGTGATTTCAGTGAATGATTAAAGAGTGCGTAGGGCAATTCCATAGTATACCAATGTAAACTTTTTACACTTGTGTAAAGGCAAATAATTGCAGGTGTTTCTTGAACTCTTTGACACATTAAGGTTTGGAAGACGACGAAAACTTTATGAGAACTAAAGTAAGTGACACTCAGATAGTATTGTGTCCAGGTAGGATGATTTAAGAGGTAAACAATCTGAATTGCATATTTAAAGTTGCGTTTTATCCTGCATTATCTGTCGGCAGTGCTGTTCAACATTTGTCGATTTGCAATATTTATAGTTGCTATGGTCTAGGTTCTCTTCCCCACTGACTAAAACTGGTTGATATTTCTTTATTTTGACAAAAAGTGATCCGACGATAGGTAATTTACATCCTTTTTACATCTTGTTTAGATGTTAACTTTTTTTAACGCATATGCAATCCAATTCTAGTGCTCCGATGCAATAAGTGAAACGGTATGTTATTGTAATTTATTTTTTGGAGTACATAGTTAAATAGCATATGTCTCGTATAATCGAGCAACTTTTTTTGGTGACGTATTACGGAATCCACGCCATATAACGACTGATAAAGCCAACTTAGCTTCAAACAACTTTATTTCCTGCCTTACTATTACGTTTTTGTCGTTTATGTCAACAACAGATTGACATCTCTCATGATATGGCTAATTGAAATGACTGCATCTTCCGAACAAGACTGATCATTTTCAGAATGTCACAGTAATTTGTGGACCACATTCTTTAAAATATTGCTATTACCATAAAATACACCATTTTCATTTTGTCTCAGTTGCATTTTCGTTCTGATTCCATTAATAGAACGCCAAATATTCGAAAAAACGTTTTTTTCTAATATTCGTGTCTTATTAATAACGCATGCATACAGTACGAAGCAATTTGACCGCTTATTTATTCTTACGTAAGATTAGGACTAAAATTTGTCAGCTTGCGGTAATACGTAAGTATATGGTAATGTTATCAATAAATAGTATTTGTCACACGCATTACGAATTTTGGCGACGTTTCGGTACAACCTGGTGAGAACAGGACATGCATCCGACATGCGATCAGGATATTCGTATAAACAGGAACAGCAAGAATATCTGCAACTACAATCGACGGCAACCACGGTGACAGTGGCGACGCCTAATAAAAGCCGAAAAAAGTGCGGGCAATAAGATGCGCATGCGGGAGGAGTTCTTCTAACGTTTCTATAATCTATTAAGCCCCATCGTAAAGAGTATCTCGACACGCAACCGGTTCATAGCTATTTGTCATTTGCATGTAGGATACGTGATTGCTAGCGGGGTACAACTTTTTTACACATGCTGCCAGCAAGGTTGGTTTATGCTCACTTTTCGTCGCCCACCGTCACCGACGCTCGCCACCGATGGCCCGTACTCTCGTTCGATTTCTTTATTGCCGCTTTTACACATGAACGTCCATAAGACCCTTAAGTCTAGGTGCAGTGCATAATATATCTATAATATAATAAAATATACCCTGCAAATTGCCCAAATAGCGATTACGCTTAAAACAAGATTTTCATGATATTGTGCATGTTAGATATGCACGTAGGTATGTGTAGAACATGTTATATGAATCAGTTCCGAATATTTTCGTCCCTTTGGAAAATATTGACGAGTATTACAGATCAAATTGAGTTACATTATGGGGTATGCAATGCATGCACACCGTTTTTTAATAAGGAAGTAGGTATATTAGATAACTTTAGATATTTTAATTGTAACAAATTATGCTAGTAAGTTGTTTTTCGTATCTTAATTTTAAATTCTACGTGCAGATAAAGTGTGTATTCAATCTTACGGTTTAAGCTGACAAAGCAATACACTTTTTTCAGGAAACTTATTGTTTTTACTTACCCATAAATAAACGGGATCATATCAGAAAGATGTGACTGTTAAATATGTAGTTTATCGACAAAGTATATCTGTAGGTAAATGGTAAACGACCTATATTCAAAATGGCAATGTTTCATGAATTTGAAGAATGAATGAATAAGCTTTTTTTTCTTTTTTATTTTCTCACAAAATCGAGTTTAACTTCTGTGAACGCACTTATCAGTAATAAATTACTGGTATTTAATCATTTGGACCCGGCTGCCATGAACATATTCGAAACTATTCTTAGGAAGAATGACAGCATGCAACAGTGGCTATTGCAGTTTGAATTTACACTATAGCAGTGGACGCTCACCTGTAATCACATATTCATCATCACTAGTTACTGCCGAAAAAGTATGTAAGGGGCTTAATCTTCTCTTCGGACTCTTAGCCCCACATAGATGATAATTCGGTGTACAATTCTTGCTCGAAGGCTGCACTTCCCCAGGCGTTTCAACCAAGTACACGAAGAAAATCGTGCATTATCACGCAGCTTCAGTAGTATTCATAATCGTCTCTAGCTCTTTTAGCATGAAGTCACCGGGCACTATAACTGATAGTACAATCAGGTGTTCGTGGCCCGACGCAACCTTTGTGTGATACAGACTTAATGTCGGTAACTGGTATCAGATGTGACTAATCGAAGTCGCGCAGGTGCGGTCTGACTAGGAAATAGTACGAGAATTCACGTTTTCCCTCCTGCCCTCTTCCTTTCCCTTGTCGTTCATGGACTTCGGAAAGCGAGGAACCGATTCGCACACTTCTCGCGTTTCCATAAAGAGGCGAAGAAAGTGGCATGCATTCCAGGACCGGTGTGGTCCCGCTTCGGAGAGCAATAGCGCTCACGGTAAAAGAGGCAACGGACAAAAAAAAACGGACGGACCCACCTGCGCCATTTGTATAGACGTGGGCGTTCAACGATGGCAAATATCATCGTCTTATACCCTTCAGTGACCTGTCCTTCACGAGATTTGATCATCGACGGCGCTAACTTATTCGTCATGAAAGAAAGGACGTCGAGAGTATTCTTTCAATTACGAATGGTCAGTAAGTGTTATAGGTCATGTTATAGCTATAATAACTGAATATACCGTGGCTTATGGTGCGATGTATGTATGTACAAATGTGTACCTTATACCAAACAGGCGCTGATAAACATACTTTATACAGGGTGCGGCAAAATAACCTCTGTTTTTAAATGTAAATAAAAACACATTCTTTTCTGTATTTTTTCTGTGCAACAAATTTAATTTTGGTTACTTAATCTGTGAATCAGGAAGTTTTGCCTAGTTAGCTTTAAAAAGGATATCGTACAAATGGTATTCATGATTGACAATGCAGTGCTGTAAGCGCAGTTACTCTCTCCAGCATGTCTTCAGGTAAGCGATGGATTCTCTCGCTTATTGCTTGCTTTAAGTCTTACAGGTTTCTAGGGCAACGTTTGAATATGACTGCTTTCAAGTAACACCTAAATGAAAAATCACACGGGATTAAATTAAATCTGTGTGCTGTCCATGCAATATCCCCCACCGAGAAATTAGCCGGCCAGAAAATATTTGTCTCAAAATATTCATTGATATCTGGGATGCCTTGTTAACCTTTTCGCTTTTCGCTCCGAACGACGAATATATCCGTCATCCACATGAAAACCTGTGGAGCCGAACGCCAGATATATCCGACATGTCGATATGCGAGAGTATGTCGTATGCACAAAAATCGATAAGAGGCAAAATCGGACCGAACCGCCGTAGCGAAAGGGTTAAGAGCAGGCTCTTGTAGTACAGGTTCAAAAAACTCTTTAATCTGTTGGCATACCTGTTCCAAATAACAGCAATAACAACACCATTTTCTTCAAAGTAATGCGGTCTGATGATTTTAAATTCTGACATGACGGGCCAAACATTAACGTGTTCACTATGCAGGGGCCTTTCGTGGATCTATCGTGATATCAATATCTAAAGTTTTGTTTATTTACACGGCCAGAGAGGTGAAAATGAGAACGCTTCGGCGGCAAATGATCGCTGTGCAGTTGTCCATGCAGTGTTGGCGAGTGGTAATGAACAGCAAAAACAAAAAACAATAGAAGCAAATGTTCACCTTTCCTCCGTCGATTGCCACTATCCGCACTACTCTGAGATTCTCCCACTACTTACTGCACAACAATAAAAATAGGAGGTTATTTTGCCGCACTCTGTAGTTGTGTTAGGATGGCCTTACATGTTTAACCACGTAATATGTCCGATCAAAACAGCTATCTTAAGAATCGGAGACAATGGCATTGATGGTACGACAATTAGTTTTCCATTATTACGCCAATGCACTCAGTCATATTAGCATTGAGTTTGCATTGTTTGTCGACGAATACCACTTCGCGAAATCCTCGAGCATCTGGCCAGGGTCTCCATGCAGCACAGAGTGCAAGGGTTGAAAGAGGAAAAATTCGACGACAGAGCAAGTCGTCTGCCAGGAGTACGCCCGACAATCCGGGTCAACGGAGGTTGGGTCAACATCGAAAACGATTTCGGCTGAAAACTACCTCTGGAACAGTGCCTACATCAGGTACTCCAGTTATCGGGCAGGAACGAAGGAACAAGAGCGTGCACGGCCATAATCGTGGATCAACTCCCGGTCGCGGACCTGTCCGCGCGACTGCGACCAGTCCGGCACATTGGCTCCACCTTTCTACCCTGTGTCGTCGGTGAACGTGTTCAAGTGTTGGTCGCGAAACGATGCGTAGCACAACGTACACGCACGTACAAGTGCAGGGCGTGGCGGCGCCTGTTCCTTGGAATTCGCGAATCTCGACTCGCGATACGCCATTCTTACGCTTCTCTTGCGGATCAAGAAACATCAGTGGCGAAAAAACTGGCTCTATTATGGCCGAATCTGGCTTTAATATTATAATCAAATATCGGGATTGGAGGAATCCCGTCATTTGTTCGTAGTGAATGCGTTAAAATACATATAGTTTCTGACAATAGTTCTTAAATCCCAATCGTTTTTTCGGATAAATGAATGTTCAATATATTTGAGTTGGATGAACAATGTTATTTATCGTGAAAATTGAGGACGGAAATGAATGTACACCACTTACGACCAACAGTAAAACGCGGCGGTTGTTCGGTAATCGGGTGGAGTTTTACGCAGAAAATAAAATTGGCTATTTTGGTATTATAGAAAGTACTTCAGACAATTTGAAATATTAAACATTTTAAAAAAGAATTTGAAAGAAAGTGTCTGTTAGACATTTGCGCTACTCCAAATTTCCGATGTTAATCCACTCATACTCGATACTCCATGGGCGAATAGAGAGAGAATGTTGATAAATGGAAAAATTAATTTAAACAATTGAAACAAAAACCTTTTAAAACCTGGAACCACTCCATTGGGCCGTTAATGACTGAAAACTTGATAGATATCATTAGACGTCGACTTACCGAAATAATTAAGATGAAAGATGGGTCTAACTAAGTACCTATTAATGTAGAAAGAGTATAAATAATTTTAATTGTTTGAATACATCTGTATAATAAATGCTTCATCATGTTTACATACATTATTCGATTGACAAACTTTGATACATACCATCGTGATACTTTTGTTTAGCAGTATTTATAATGCAACTTTCGAAAGTTAAGTCTAAGATCCTTCCTTAACAACGTTTTCTACCCCAGTTCTTACTTACACGTTTTCGAACACTTTCGTAAGCCACCGCACACAGTTAAGTACTGCATTTGCAGATTTCAATGGCACACAAGTTTTCCAATGACAAATTGCTGATGGAAAACCGGTTTTCCAATCCAATGTCGGTATCATTGCGCGTAAGGTGTTGCTGTGGAAATCTGGCGTGCCCGATGATTTCGATTACAACCGGCTCCTCGGCTACCACCAAAGTGTCATGGATAATTAGGCGAGACGATGCTCGGTCGCGCTATCTTAAGTATCTACCGGCTCGGATAAGGGTGCTTTTGATGTTACCTTTAACGGCCCTTGAGACGTAAGCATTATATCGCTTAATTAGCTTTACCCTTTATCGTTATCTCTTTTATGAAATCGTTAAGCGCTCCTTGCGTGTGCGTCTTATCGGATGTTTCAACTCTTTCTCCCCCTATGTTTCTCAACCACACTGTATCTGTTAGAAGACTACTTAGTTAACCACATGTGTATACATTAAGTATATATAGTGTAGTTAAGCTACGCGGTTAAAGGGGCCAATCAGGTACAAGTTGCGAATGGTCCACAACTGGTGGTACGTCCAAAGAACAAGTAATTGTGGGTGAAAAACAGAGCTGAAGTTATAGAATCAAATGGTTTCGAATAAAGCTTTGTTTTTTAGAAAAATTAGCGTCAATTATGAAATAATCATGCATTTGAGTCTGTTTCAAATCAATGATATTTTGCATCTTGTTTTTGAATATGTCAAACGACTTTTCTGTGTTTTTTGGGATGTTTGCAATCTGTCTGCACGATGATATCTCCTATATTGATTCTATTCTTCTCTTAAGTCTATCGAGTAACTCTTGTCACAGCTTTTTACATCGCAACATCCACAGGTTGCTTGTATTGACAACTATAATGCATATTCAATTTCTAATAAATTGGAAAATGTTATAGGGATATTCCATGCCAAATATGTAGGTCACCCATTTCGACTTTTCTTTTAGATTTTATGCTTTTTTGAGACCGATGAAAAATGCGTTCATGAATGTTTTCAGATTTTTGTAACCATTCGGTCCTGAAATATTAACTTTCTCAAAATTTGGGCTCTTTTTATTCAAATGCTCATAAATTTGCGAAAAATTCACTAATTAGATCGTAATTTTTTCCGAAATTTGTGTTATTGAATGCTCGTTCAAGAAAATAATATGATTTTAATTTAAATTATTGTCTTCATCGATATTTTTAATTAAAACCAACAAATATTTTTTTCGAGATGTATGCCCCTTCGATATTTTTTTAAATTCTCAAAAAAACTTACATGGATATAAGAATTTTAAATATTGTCCGATCGTGGGTAAATTTTTTGTTCTATTTTTTTTCTTATTTAGGAAATTTCTATTCTGATTTTTCATCATATCGCACGGTATTAATGATAAAGTTGCGAAATTGTGCTAGGAAAAGAATATCGTCATCATGACCTAGATGTTCATGCGTTCTGCGTGGTCTTAACAGCCTTAATATTTCACACTTCGACACTCTAAGATGATCAAGCTGATTTTCACGGCAACTTTAACAGGTAGGATGCACCAACGATCCGCAACTGGAATTCGAATAGCCATGTCGGACTTTTGTCTTAGGGAGGAGCATGAAAAAGTCTCTTAAGAATGGCACTTTCATCAGTTAACTGCATCAGGCTTCTCGATGAAATGTCCCCTGTTCATGTCCACCTGTAAGTGACATTTGAGAAAATAATACATGATAAAATTGTAACACTTGTGACAGATAAGTATTGCCTCCATTATTTCGTAAGTTTAATTTTACTTTTCCTGTTTTCCTGTAGTATTCTTTTTTTGACTTTTTAATTTGATGTTGCAAATGTCACATTATTCATGTAGGGGATGAAAGAAACTGTAAAAACATGTTTGTCTTATTTAGCAAGCTCTGGTTTTGCGTTAGTGTATTTTTTGAAAAGTAGGAAGCAATATTTGCACAGTAAAATTCCTCTCGTTTTTCAAACAAAACTCCCGAACTTTGGATAGCGTAACTAAAGATATGGATGGAGATGGAATGTAAAAGTACTTGATATTTCTTGAAATACTTAATATTATATCTTACTTAATATCCATTAACGTTGAAACGTCATGTTGCGTAATTTCTTTCATACGCAAGATTTGCGTCTAATAAATGACATAAAAGAATGAACTCTAAGCCATCGTTGAAGCACTGGAATTAGAGATATATTCACACACATACATATATTCCTATACAATGAGTGAGCAAATACTTCGAATACAATTTTGGAGTCTTTGAGCATTTTTATTACAGACTTCGATGATATTTCATGTGTACATTTCACTGTAACTCCTCAATCATTAAAACTATAGTTAACTTCGGGAGTAATCAGTTATATAGACATAAACTAATTAAAACTTCAAATAGCTCTTGCAATCAGTACCATTTTTAGTCATACTCTTGAATAGTCTGTTGCACTTAAATCGGTACCACAATTCTATTTTTTCGGATTTGTTACCAGGGGCGATCAAGAATTAGATGTCTGTGGAGGAAATTTGTACTGAAATAAGAGATAGGGTCCGCTATTTTTTTTTTTGCAAGCGTAACGACTATATTAAAATGGACTCGTATCGATTAATCTTATTTCTTCAGCAGCATTATTTTGTTCTTCTCTAAACTATTTTTTATCTAGGTGTTTAATAATTGATATCACTCTTTCTGAAAAATTCTGCCTACAGATTAATTAAATTTTTGTAATACAATGTATGGGCGAAACGCAAATAGTGAAAAGTAATACAGTAGTATTCCATCATCACATTTAACGCGCTGATTGCCACGCTCGTCGCCGATGCCTAACATGGTGGTTAACGTGTTAAACAGTTATTACAAGAATGGGTGGACATATTTCAGAAAGCATTTTATTAACAGGAATGTTATTGATTTATATGCTCCGGATACCAGTCACGGTAAAGTCGCGGCACCTCATACGCGTTCCCGTCCGCCGCATCGTACACTAATTGTAAGTTGTAAGCAGTAAGCAGTTCTGAGCAACGGGCGTCGCTTGACTGATATTTCCTCATAAAGTCGCCTGACAGTTAGCGTGTTACCTTTTAACATTTTTTTCTTTGAGCATGTAAATTAATAACATTCCTTACATATAATTCTTACACATTTACAGATAATTCTTTAACATGCGTTAAATGTGACGGCGGAAAACTACCCTGTAACTTTTCACCCCTTGTGTTCTGGCCATACAATATATTACAAAAATTGCTTGTATAGATGTGTTCTATCACCGCGTAAATTTTCTCCGTCGAATTAAGATTCACCCTGTAAATGCATAAGTACTTATAACTGTTACGTTTGTTGACTGATGGAAAAATTAATGTTCCTCATAAGCTGCTGAGCTTAGAAATATAAAATTGGGAAGATACATATCTACTAAAATGTGAGAGCACGGTTACAAATGATTTTGTCGAATTTCATTCCAAAAGAAGTGTTTGTTGGACGAAGGCAAGGGCATGGCAAGACAAGCTATGACCTTCAACAAAAAGGTGAAGTTAAAGGAGCAAGAGTCTATGGCCACAAAATGAATCGTGTAAAGCGCAAAATTAAGGAAAAAAGGACTGTTAAAAGTAAATTCATTTGAGGGTGATATTCTTTAACTGTGCTTCATATACAAAACGTGCCGAGAACACATTCTTAAACCCAATACCTTAGAAATAGTCTAACAATGTAATTAAAAAGCGTCTAGAGATATTATATAAATACGCTGTTACGGATAGTGATTAATACTCCTCAACAATGAACAAGGAGGCAAAGAATAAACACAAAGGAGGGTCGTACATTTTGTGCGTTCGCCCAAGCAAGATTCAGTTGACAATTTCACCTGTCCATGCCAAAGGTGATAATGCTGTCGCGACTGAAACCTGTATGGAGAGTTCAACAAACTTGTTCCCTGACGTGTCGCAATTTGACGTGTTTCGCCGCCTCATCATCGATATCCCCCGACGTATCAGCATTTTCGTTGGTAAGTATGGAGCGATGGTGCGCGGTAAACACGCGCCTTGGGATCCTCTGGGACTCAGAACGACCTAGATGCCGCGAGTAAACATTAATTTGTTCCCCGTCGAATGCGATCGAGCCATGGGGGAGGTTAAGCGGGTATGGCAGCCTGTCGTGTCGCAGTTAGTCAACGTTGAGACCGAGACCACCCCGGTTTACTCGGGTTGCTGAGCACAGTCTCGCTCTTTCGCGTTCCACCATCGTGCACCGACCTCCATGCGTCTCCTTGTCTTATCCCGTCTCCTTTCCTCTCCTCCTTCTTTCTCACATCTATTTCCTCCTTACCCTCTTTGTACTCTACCCCTTCACCCCTTCCCTCGCATCTATGTGATTCATAAACTAGCCGGAAAGGATCTACACGAGGGTGTAGATGCCGCTTGAGCTCTGCACGAAGACAATAGCCTACTTGTGCCTCGCACATCACGAGCAGGATTGGAACTTTTATCCAACGTGCTCGAAAGATTTAGTTCCAGTTATTGTCACGGTACGATCTTGAAATGTCGAAATCCTTCCCGAACTCCTTTCTTCTTTCATTTCAGAATATAGTCGATTGAAATTGCGAGCTGAAATCTCTTTTTCTATTAAACATCCACACTGTTTAAATTACCATTTCATTAAGAGGTATTATCGTGGGCTCAGCGTGCAAGCGATCGAAAAGGTTTGCTGCGAACGAATATTGCGCAAATAAGTCCCTGGTAAAAGCGCTGTACACGATTAATTGCTACGATTTGTTCCATCCAGTTTAATGTATGTACGTATTATCACTGTCGCGTGTTCCATTCTACCGCGACCGCGCCCGATTCGTCCTCTTACTTATATAGCTATACACTCCCCGGAGTTTCTACGGAACGTGATCGACACGTCGATCTTGGTACAGTTCGTCTAGGTTGGGCGTTAAAAGTAAGCTCGCGCGGAACATTTGTTAAGCTTACCTGGCGCAATAATTACGATCGCACAATACTTTTCCACGATGATCCGATAAGATCCGGGACAGAGGTCGCTCAGAGACACAATCTATAATTACATCGGCGCACATATACACGTCGGGGCTGTATATGTCGTTCGTTGCTTATACGAGCGAAAGCGTTTGCCAATGCATACGCAATCACGTTCGTTCCTAGCTCGCTATCTCTCGGGAAACGTACGGCGCCGATGAGGCAGAGGAACGATTAACGACTTACCGCTGATGGCGGTTAGGGCATTTTGTACTCAATTTACTGCAGTGATGCAAATTAATTCTTATCGCCCTACGTAATTGCGACATCACCGTCAAACGTGCCCGTGCCCTCTGCTAGAGAGAAAGAAGCGTCCGTTGACCGGCATCCATCTGTCAACATGTTCTGGGCACGAAATTTCAAGATATACCGAGGATATGTCGGAGCTGTTCAAGAGGTTTATTTTCACGACTTCTCCGGCAGAGGCTTACTCCGCGAATGTCCGGAGGATTCTTGTTTAATCGAGTTGATCCGAGGAACGGTGGTCGCTCGAATGAGCGTCGAGACACCGCAAACATTCACCGTCGGCTACTCCAAAGGGATGCGTCTGTACTTACGTCGTTTAGATAAGACCCACGATGGCCGATATGCATAATATGTTGGCCCATATTGGGACAGCCAGGCACTGCAGTGCCGGATCGCAAGCCCCTGGATGAAGTGAGAGCAAAGAAGGAGCGGAGGAAGAGAAAGGGCGCCGACACGAGTGGAACACCGCGCAACGGATCGGCCTGTTATTTGACTGTCACTAATTCAGTAGCTCTTCCAGGATCTTTTAAGATCCGTTGATGCCGCCCTTGAGAAGCTCGTAACCTGTCCACCAGATCAATCAACCAGCACTTCGTCTACCCACTCTTTTTTATCCTTCTTCCTTTCACTTTTCTTTCTACTTATATTCAGCGCGCTAAATAGGAGAAAGCAAGCTTTGAAGTTATTGCGTTGCATCAGATGTGTGGCGAGGTGAGGTACGTAATAGTCGAAGATACAGGTCGAGCGGTGAAAAAATAGGTGTTACAGCGTTGCGTGCACACGACGTAAGAAAATGGTCAATTCTTAAGGTCGTTACAATTACTCTGATTTTATACACGATTCACCACAAACATTCGCACATTATATTGGCACCCAGATGGCTCGTGGCAAACACGACCGAAACATTTATGATACCGCGTGACACCGTTATTATGTCAATTCATAACTTATACGTAATTGCATGTTACTCCAATATTCGTGCAATTTTGTTCACGGTCGAAATTAATGTTCATCGTAGCCAAGGTGTATGACCTGTCTGTTCAAACTTCACATATCATATGCGCGTGCTAGTGTACCTCACTTAACGTAATCAGATGATAGTGTTTCAGAAATGAAATTGCCTGCTGTCAACTGGTAGACGCTTCCGTAGTGTAACTAACGCACACGTTCCTCGTATCCTTAGCAACGAGCATATCGCGAGGAGGATAGCTGTGATAAGGCATTGCCAGCTACAAACTAGCCAACATAATTATTCGTATTGGTACTGCGTATGTGCCCAGAAGTGAGACGTAGCTCTGTGTCTGCTACTACTTTCCAGTTCCGTCAGGATTTCCCGTGTAAATACTAGTAACGTCGCAACTATCACGAGCTACTTTCTAGCAACGAGGAATTAACCCTCCTATTCACCATTGCCTTACGAAAGATACACGACATGAATCTTCCGCAAACTTCGCGTACTCCGCCAGGTGCAGATTCTTCTGACACCATCATCGATGAGGGTGCCGTGAACAAGCCTGTATGTCTCTTATCCCTTCTCTTTCGCTCTCTATTTATCCATGCATCCTACTCTACTATTTCTCTCTCTAGCGCTTCCTCCCTCTCGTTCTATCATGTACTGTTACTCTCTACAGCACGATCAAAGTTGTGCATTGAGTATAAGTGTGGGTGGGAGTGCGTGGCGCCACTGTGGCGGCGTCCAGCGGAGTTCTACCGAGTGAGATCGAGAAAAGGAGGACCTGATGCGAAGAGAAAGGCGACAGAGATAAGGCACGGCACGCGAAAGACGCGGGAAGCAAACGATATTGAAGACGTACCTCGTATGTACCGTCGTACCACATCCACTTATTAAATCACTCTTAAGTCGTATTTCGATCCCTTCCGTTTGTAAGGCGCGTCGCCGTAATTTCTAATACTCAAATGTATTTTATCAGAGCCCTTCGTGTCGTCGACCGCATACGCGGGAGTTCAAATAAGAGTACACGTACGATTAACGAAACGAAAGGCGAACTTTCTTCCAACGCATTTACGGGCTTTTGACGGGCGTCTTGAGTAATCGTATCTGTCGTATACCATGTCAGGTTATGTCGTTGAAATCAGAGGTCTGCTAAGTAGGGATATTAGTGATTCTAAAACAAGAATTACAGCAAATGTCAGGCGGACAAAATTTGTTAATGTTCATTTGATTACATTCATTCTCTCTCATTAAAAGATTTTTGTTCTGTCAGAACTCTTGTACAATTTAGCGGCAACATTGCCAGCTGAAATTCTACGATATATTATATTTAAAGAAACACTTAAGAATACTTGAATAAGAATGATGGTAATTAACCCTTAGAGTACGGAGCGGGTCCAATGGACCCACAAAGCAAGTATATTTTCTTATTATTCTGAAACCATTTGTTTTTCGTTGCTGTTGTTTTATGACTTTTATTATTTTCCCCCGTTTTATAGATTTTTGGCAAGTATTTGCAACCAGGTCAAACAATATTTGTTTAAAACTCTAATATATCATTGTGTCCTGATTGGGTCCAATGGACCCCTGTCTTACTTATATGAATCCTTCCACATTTTTGCATAACTTCGATGTGAAATATATAAGTTGAAACTCTTTTGCGTCTACTATCTTCGAACTTACAGATAGTACCATTGTACCTATGCGATACTTTAGATATCTTTGTCCCATGTATCGTTACTGCAACCGCGTGCGAACCACCATTCAATACCCTCGTTTCTCAAACTTATCACACTCTTTTTATTTCCTTTTTGGTATGTTCTCATTCTGATCACGTCAGCATTTCCGTTATATTGTTACTAACATTTCCACCACTCCCAAATCTTATAGCCAATCACACATTTTACAACTCCCTCCTTTCTCAATGAAATCCGTCTCGCAAGTTTCATCGCACAATTTAGTTTTCCCTTCGACGTCAAAACGATCACACATAACACCAAAAACTTAGAAAAGCTTACCAAAATGGAGACAAGTAGTAGTGATTTTGAGTGCGAGTCTCATTCAACTGACACGGAATATGTGGCATCAGACAGTGATGGAGAAAATGACTGTAACGTATGACGAGAAGGTGGCCATTGACTATTTTCTATAATATGTTAGATATTAGTGTATTCAATTCTTTTATAATATATAAACATTTAAATCCAAATTTTAAAAATAAAAGTTCTCATAAGAGAAGGCACTTTATTTTGGAATTGGGAAACCAGTTGTGTAAAATAAATCTAGATATAAGAGAAGACGTAAGAGCAGCAAGTTCAACAAGAAAAAGAAAGGAACCAGAAGATCAGCGAGCGGATGCAATTCGAAAAAAAAGTAGATGTTGGTTATATCCTTCAAAAAAAGACAGAAAAACAAGTACTCTATGCTGCGTCTGCAATAAAAATGTTTGCAATGGACACTTATATACAAATTGCAATAAATGTAAAACATAGCATAGTAATAAACTATTTGTGCAATACCAAACATCTAATTAAAAACTGTATTTTCCTCAAATTTCTGAGATAAGCTCAGTATATTAAACCTAGATAGCAAATGTAAATTTATGGAAAATAAATGTAGAATAAATGTAGAATATGCAGTAATATATCTTGTTATAAGCTAAAAACATGAAACAAAATTACAATTAAATATTGTATTACAAGGAAAACATGTTAAGGATCCAATGGACCCGAATAGTACTTCACCGACTACCGAATTTTTCGTTCTCTAAGGGTTAAGTGTGATCTTAGTTTTTTATGCAGAGATGGTAAATTATTGCAATGTGCGATGTGCTCTGGTTTTCTAGTACACATCATACTATTAAAAGTTTTGTAAATAAATGTGCATTGCGACATATTTAAGAGTGTAAATTAACAGAGTGCGCTTTCTGCATCCTAGCGAAGAGGCTGACATCATTTTACTTTGTGTGAAGTTGGAAAACAAAGTATAAGATATACTATTCCACACGGCACATGCAATATAATCTTTGCTGTTTTGAAATCGACATCATGCAGAATGTGATGCCAAGCGCTCTGGGCGTGATGATACTTTAGGTAAACTTTTCACTGACGACAATATGCGAAAAAGGTGCTCAAACTATAAATATGTCCGTTTTACAATAAATTAAAAAATATGTTAATTGGGTTATACCATAACGAAATGACTCGCTCGCATATCTGAGATGTAAAAATATAATTTCGATTTAGTACCATTCGTATACCTATAAGGTTACTCTACACAATTCAACGAAAGATGTTGCAACATATTCGACAGAATGACGCCATAACCTGATACAATATCGTTGGAGCAGGAGATTGAATCAGATGTATCTTATCGTTATTAGCAGCGAAAGAGCGAAAGGGTACAAACCGACGTGCATCGTCCAGGTTAATTAACACGCGTTCTTGTTCTCAGCGCAGCACTGTACTTTATTAGATTGTACAGCGCATCCAACAATACAGGCCGCGACATTGACACTTGTCGTGAATTTGTTCTCTATCGGTCATAACACCGTAGCGATCCTAATAAAAAGCACCTTGGCGGTCGGGGCCGAAGGGTTTTAAGCGTTACGAGTCATCCCCGACAGGGAGCGCTGATCGAGCGGGATCGGGAGGCGGTATCGTAAATCATGTAACCCAATTCAATAAAGCACGGTGCCCTTTCCCTCTAACCGGTGTGCCAGCAGGTACAACCTGAAGAAATCCAGAATGTGTCCATAACTCAGCGGGCTTACCGTCGGCTCTCTTCTGCTGCTCTTGCTTCCACGATCTTCGCAATCCTACGTAGAAGACGTACACCGACGTTCCCCCCTTTTTTTTATCCTCATACCCTTACTCTTGCTTTCGATCCCTCTTCCTTTCCGCTGATCTCACTCGACAATTTTTTTCTTTCAGCCGCTTGTACAATTCCGATTCGCATCCGTTTTTTACTCACCCTCGTCTATCTTTCTCTTTCTACTCTCATTCTGGGCAGTTGAATATGTACGATACGATTCATGTTCGCAGGTCGGTCCATAAGAGACGTTCTACGCGAGTACGCTGTCGGATTTGTAGAACAATATTATCGGAGATGTGTTTGTGCAGTGTGAACGGCGGTACCCGGTGCGTGCCGGTGACGCAACTCTCAATTTTGAGTTCCGCAAGCGTTACAAGAACGCTGTCGAGTCGAATGAAATCACTGCTGTCGGAAGTAATGCCAGGAAAGGATCATTGTTTCGGGATTTATGGTTTCGGTGTACATATTTCTTTTGTCTATGTTCAGGTACAATTTCATAAAGAAAGCATGCTAAGGGTACGCTGCACTGCAATATACAGGGTGATTCTAGTAACTGGGCCAAGCTATAACTGTTTTTTAAATAAATTTAGAACAAAATCGTAGAGGAAAAGTTTGTATTAGTCGAAAAGCTCTATCATCCCATGCACCGACTTTTTTCCCAAGTACATTAGTGCATGTGCAAAGTGCAGTTGCACTGTTTTTTTAAATGGAAGCACCCATTTTTATTTACATAATTGCGTTCCTAAGGCCATTCTGCAATAAAGATGTATAAGGGAAATCACCGAAAAAACAATAGTTTACGAGATATTGCGCTTTATTCGAACTCTTATAACAGATGCCCAAACCATTCAATATCACATTACCTAAACGATTTTGGTCCCAGTTACGTTCCAATCATCTTTGCTAACATCTGATACACAAAGATCACCATCATTGCTCGGCAGATACGTTAAGAACAATTCAATTTTGTCGATTTTTTTTACAACATGAGCAACATAATGACAACTTTGCTCGAACAATTTTATGAATAAACGAAAGCACATTTATGAAATATGGTACATATGTCCGATAGGCATAATGAACACGACTAGCATATGGAAAATCCACATTTGAGAAGAAGTACAAACAGCTAATTGCGTTACAGCATTAACGTGTGGTGTGGAATACTCAACACGTCTCTTGTCGAGCCACACTTTTTACCTGACATTTTAAACGGCGTGCGATATAGGCAGTTTGTGCAATTTACTTTACCCGCTCTACTCGACGATATTCCATTACAATCGCGTTTAAATCTAAAATACTACCAGCAAGACGGAGCACCTGCACATAACGCCCGTGTCGTTACCACATTCTTAATCGCAACGTATGGGCAAAATTGGGTTGGTACCAACAGCCCAACGTCTTGGCCGCCCCGTTCGCCAGATTTGAATCCTCTTGATTTTTTCCTGTGGGAATGTTTAAAAAATGAAGTGTACGTGCAACCTTTTGTTTCTGTAGACAACTTGAAGGAAAGAATTAGGCATCACTGTTCACTCATAACTACTGCACAATTCAGTCAGTAGTGTAATGAGAAACACCAAGAAACGTATTAAAAAATGTTTGCAAGCTAACGGTGAAACGTTCGAGTATTTGTTATAAGAGTTCGAATAAAGCGAAATATCTCGTAAACTATTGTTTTTTCGATGATTTCCCTTATACATTTTTATTGCAGAATAGCCTAAGGAACGCAATTATGTAAAAAAAAATGGCTGGTTCCATTTAAAAAAACAGTGCAACTGCACTTTGCACATGCACTAATGCACTTGGGAAAAAAGTCGGTGCATGGGATGATAGAGCTTTTCGACTAATACAAACTTTTCCTCTACGATTTTGTTCTAAATTTATTGAAAAAAGAGGTATACCTTGGCCCAGTTACTAGAATCACCCTGTATTTTAGTAACACTACACATATATACACATGTATATTTAATAAATTGTCACTTTTTTTGTGTTTTTTGTGTCTGTTATACTTTAAACCTTGTATCCGTAATTATACAGAGTGAGTTACAAAATTGTTGGAAAGGCATTCAACTGAGGTGAAACGTTATGCGCAACAATCGAATGGAAGATACGGATGAAATTCATGAAGTGAAAAGATACGAAGGTGGGATGAGGGGCATGATGTTTGCGTGAGACTGGCACGAAATTGTATTGCGCTTGACAGCAGGAGTCGGAGGATAGGGACCTAAATCATACGGGAACAACGACAATATTGGCGACGATGACGATGACCAAAAGATTAATACACAGACACAGCGTAGACATGAGAGATCTTTTAGCATTCGCCGTTCGATGTACACTCGATATCGTGCGATATAATAGCACGGAAAAGAAACTCCACAGCGTGTTTGCTGTATTTTGTTAAAAGACATATTGAAAATACGAACTTACTGGCAACTATAAACATAACCAATGTTAGTCTACACTGAATAATCCGTATTTCCATAGCTTGGACGAAAGTAAATAGGCGTTAGATGTTAAAGATTCAGACGGCTTCAGGCTTTCTTCACTGTTCATATTTGTTATGACGAGAAGATTGACAATGTGTTGAGCAACTGCAGTGTTTTCACTAATTAGAGGTGCACTAATTTAATATATTACTAAATAAAGTGTACAATGTGTGCGCACTAGAAAATTGCACGATATACTGATAGACAGGAATGAGTATTGGAGGAGCGGCGTTGCTCCGACTTACGAATGATCGGGATTGGCGCTAATAAATAAACAGTAGGAAGGAAGACGGGCAATTAACACGTTGCGTGCCATGGGGGTCTCCGGTGACCGGCGGAGCCAAGATTATTACAAACACATAATTCGAGTAAATCTTCAATGTTTTTAAATTTTTCAATATTATTATCGTTTGTCGGTCGACGTCAGTCCGCCTGGCCGTGGGGGTTACCAGTCGCCAAAACTAAGTCGCTCCGTCTGGCCATGGGGGTCACTGGCGACTCCCAGTAAAATTATATCATTATACGCTCTTATATACTAAAATTTACCTGTTGTGCAAAAAATTTCGAAAAAATATGTAACGCATAATAAGAAATTTACGTTGGCGCCACGCGCCGGACACGCAAAGTCAGCTTGGCATGCAACGTGTTAAGAAAAACATCAGGCGACTAATGAGATTACACCACGACGGAGCGTTCCTCCTCGGCGAACAGTGTCGTCTGGCATGTTATGCCGTACAAAAGAGAAAAAATGGAAATAATGGTAGAAAGTTTATGTAAGAAAGAGAGGCATGACCATATGTGTAATAAATCACGTCACTAACTTTGTGCAATTAAGCGTGTAAACGTATAGCTTCTTAGATACGGTACCCATTTGTACCCGAAATCATAAAAGTATAGTCCCAAAGCAAGGTGCACTGAACTGTCATAATGAACGGGAAACGAGGCAAAACATCCAGCTACAGTATGAAAAGACACTGCGTCACGCAGGCAACGGACTGTCAATAAACTCGCGGAATAAACTTACTCGCGAAAAGTAAAACTATATATTGTTGGGAAGAGAGATCAAGAGTCGAAGCGGTTGAGACTCGATATTGAAGTACAATATCAAATAAGAGTTTTCTCGAAGAAGTGGTCGATGCGCTGACAAAGACGGAAAGAGTAGAGCAAGACAAAGAGATGGTCGAAGAAGGGATATATAAACGACGAATGGATTCGAACGGTCGGCATTGTACGACCGCTGCCGCAGGATAGAAGACAATACTACATAAATCACGAATGGCAGCGGGACGCCAGCCGCCGACGCCGCTCTACCGATCGGTTGATACACTCCGATACATAAGCGACTAATTGCTTGTTGTGTCTATGGAAGGGCAGAGACCCGACGGTCTGATTGCCACGAGAATTGAGGAAGGAAGTCGTGTGCCGCTGGCCTGACGATTCTTCGCTCTTCGGCTTGAATCAATTAGAGCGCAGGCGCGGCTTTTTCATCGGCAACAAAGTCGTGATGCGTTCCGAGGCACAGCATCGGTTATTGCGCAAGCAACGTTTATCTACTGATTGGATGGCGCCATTTTTCTCTTCCCTTCAGCAATCTGTACCCGACTAAGATGCGACAGTTTTCACAAAATGAGGTTCCCAGATTAGAATCTCACAAATAATACATGATCTTAATCCCATAGAATTACTGTAAATATAATTAGCGTGAGCAAAGTTTCGTCCAAAGGGGGTCGTATATTGTGTGTCAAGTATGGTGTACGTTTTCGCTAGTAAGATTTATGTATCGCGACTCGGTTGGAAGTTACTACAAAAATCTGTTCTCCCGCGTGGCCTATGACCGCCGCTACTGTTGCCGCCGAAGATTTCCCACTTCACGGTTGACGATGCACGCAAAAGCGTACTAGACTCATCGCCATCGGCAAAAGACCATAAAAGCTCCCACTAGACGATCGTAACCGGAAAACGAAGACGGCCGAGATGCGGCATAGCCGTAGCCCAGGATCGAGCCCCAGAGTCCGGTGGAAACTATTTCCGGGTAGAAGGATCCGTCGGTGTGGTTAGCACGATGCCCCAAAGCGAGTTGACCTCGACAGACCAGAGATTCTCCGCAGGTCCAGGACGGTCGGAGAACTGAGACCATCGTCCCTCTAATCTCGCTGGCCTCTCTGTATGTCAGGATTCTAGACGTTACTGACAACCGCTTATACAGACGGAGAGCGCCAATCGTGAATGAGGCGTTGCAGAAGAAAAGGCGGAGAAAAAGCAGGGAGCCAAGGAAAGAGGAAGAGAAAGTGGAGGCGAAAGGGTGCGGGAGCTAGAAGGAGTGGAGAAGAAACAGAATCGAAGTTGCGAAGGAAGTGGGAGACAAGGAGCAACATCTGGATCGCGCGGCTCAACGTTGTCCGCTTCTCTCGGATGAAGGTTCGAAAAATGGCCTCGGGTCAGTTTCCGGGTCACGCGTTCGTAGAGACGCTCGAGTATCAGGTGTCATTACCATTCGCTCGACTCTCGACTCGCTCCAGCCCGATATGCCTTGAGGATGTGCCTGCCCGTAAGCAGGATTCGCCGCTGAGAAAACGACGAGTACCGTACGCTCGACGGCCACTGGGGCATAAAGTAAATGTAGATGTATTAGGTTGGGGAATAAGTTCGTAGCGTTTTTATATTTGCTTTGTTTTACAACGATTTTTTTTGCCGTTTGACAAAGAGTATAATATTCATTCGATAGAGCTTTTTCTGCTCTACAAAACAGTGCTAATGGTTTGGTTGAGTAATTTCATTTTTTATTACTTTTGAGGCTAAGAAATGGAATATCTAGAAGGTAAAAATCAACATTTCCGACACCTGCTCTTCTTCGCTTTCCATCGGGGTCAAAAAGCTGCTGAAGCAGCCCGAGACATTTGCGACGTATACGGAGATAGTGTCATAGGCGAGTCTACAGCACGGAAATGGTTTAAAATGTTTAAAAATGGCGATTTTGACGTCGACGACACGCTCCGCAGCGGAAGACCTTCGGAATTCGACGAAGAGGGTCTCAAAGCACTTTTGAAGGAGGACGATCACCAAACAAGTGGCAAATTATCCAAAAAAATTGACTGCGACCATAAAACAATTCTGAATCATCTTCATTCGATGGGATTTGCCGAAAAATTGGGAGCCTGGGTGCCCCACGAGCTTACCGAAAACAACAAAGAAAATCGCCTTCAAATTGCTTCTCAACATCTCGCCCGCCATCGAGCAACACGCGGTCATAAACAACGCTTTTTGTACCGAATCGTCACGGGAGATGAGAAATGGTGCCTATACGTTAATACAAAGCAAAGAAAGGAGTGGGTGGCTCCAGGAGATACGCCAAAGCCGAGAGTCAAGCCTGACCGCCATCCAAAGAAGACCTTGATCTCCGTTTGGTGGAATCGGGCGATTTTTGACGGAACGGCATCGACAAATTGGTCGGGTGGTGGGAGGAGGCCGTAAACAGCAAAGGCGAATACATTATTGATTAATTTGTTGTTATAATTATTGATTTTTGTTTAAAATAAAGTCTTTGATAAAAACGCTGCGAACTTATTCCCCAACCCAATAGAACGTTCAAGTGTTTATAGTCACGCCCTCATCCGGTTTTGTGTCGTTCCTCGTTTTCTGATGTGTTTGAAGTAGCACTCTGTAACAGTGACATTCGGTGTCTTCCCTTGCGCCGCTCAGAGCCGAATTTAGCGAGACTTCTTCCAGAGATGGAATCGCTGCCGCTCTGCAAGTACCGACATACAATACTTAGCGTCAGTGTGGACTGTACGCTCACGCCGGCTTCCTTTTCGCGGCATTATGTCTCTGCATGTTGAAAAACTTCTTTAGCCTCACTCTTTGTGAAAGCAAGGACTCGTCAAACGCTCGCTATCGCCCGACAGCTCATATCCAAGAATCGTTGGCATGAGAACAATGAAAGAGCGATCAAGAAGCTCTACGTGAAATCCTAGAGGTTAAGATCGATCTGGGATAGTCCGATGACCGATCAGAGGTCACGTCATTCCGTGGAGATCGAAGAGATGTCATTGGCGGCCCGTTATTCCTCAATGCTTCGCGAGAACAGTTCCTCACGACCGAGGTACCACCTGCAGAAAGCGTACATCCCGTGATCTCGTCTCTTAACCTTTTTCGATCCGATTCTGCCCTTCACGATTCGTCGCTGCAACAACGGTTACAACAATCCTGTGTTTAGAGAACATTTTCTATTTTACCAGCAAAGGGAGAACGAACAAAATCTAGTTAGCGTAACTATTTTTGAAGCCACGCCTAGGGGCGACACTAAAAAATTATCAACGTTTTTTATACCTTATAATTCCTTTAAATGTTAATTTCAGGTCACATTGATTTATACAAAGAGCTCTTGACTCTTTTCTCCGGCACCGTACTCATGTTCGCAAGTGTTTGCCTATTTAAGCACTTACTGCGGCATATCTTGCCGTCAATATTATATCCAGTCATATTTGACACATTAGTATTCGAGAGGCCAAACACGATTGTTATACGTTAATCCGTTGAGTGGTCATTGAAACGTAAACGACACTAGATATTTTCACATTTTAATTTCGGTCGCTTTATACAATATACGAGCATATACCAGGTTCGATTCGGTCTTGGTGTTGGTGCCATATCAATTGTCTGATTGACATCATTAGAAGCGTCCTTGTGTATGTCCAATGTTAAGAAGTGAAATTTTGATAGGACGACAACCTGAGGTGGTCATAGACGCTGCGCTTAAAATGTTAATTGGTGTCGTCTAATGACATTTGGTAGCCGATGTGACGTCCTAGCGTCGATAAAGAATGAAAGCGCGTTTTTGGGGACTTGTACCTACGCGACACATCTCTGGGAACTGGGTGCTGCAGTCCGTTACTTTGGGAAAGGACCAAAAGAGCGAACGTGGGGCTCCTGAAGCGGCAGAGTTTCACTTTCTGGGGATATACGGTCAGTCAGAATGGAGGTGAACACGTACCTAATACCTAATATCTTATCACAGTCTATGTTTCCAGAAAATCTTTTAAGGGGCCTTTCAAATTCGGCGATGAAGGTTTTTATTATTTTACGTTTCTTTGAATGGGTACTGGTCTTGCCGATTCAACTGATGAAGCAAATTTCACGCCACCGCCAGTTGATTAGGATATTGTGAGGGTTGCGAGGACCTTCTGATGAAGCGGATTCAACACCGCCGCCAGAACGGTTGGTTTCTATTGCGGTGAAAATTCTGCGGGGTTTGGAAAACGTAAATGGGTTTTGGTGAGATTGTGTAAGGAGTTCTGACTTCAATGGATATTCAGTGCGTATGGTTTAATAAGATATTCAAGAGTTGTTCATATCAGTAATGGATAGAGTGACGGTAAAGGGGCCTCTAGAATCACTGCTTTAGGCCGACTTGTGGGTCTGTACTTAAAGGGCTTTCCAGACCACGGAGAAGGACTTTTCGAGAAAATCTCAAGCCGTTTGGAAAATGTTTGACGTTTTGACTTAATCGCTCCTCCGTGGTTTGGGAATCGTTAATAGGTTTATGAGGAGAGACATACGTTCTCCTACTTTGTTTGGGTTTGGCGCAATGTGCGTCGAGTCGCACGTCGAGCAATTCACAAAACGGAGACTCTTTGAGCATCACAACCGTACAGGGCTATACGCGGACGTTACACCGAAATAAAATGAATGGCGTGCGCATTGATAACTGCTCTATTTCTTCTCTCCTTCCAAAATCAGTAATGATAAACTGGTATTCTACAATTTATTGTGAAGAAAAGTCGTTCATTTTAATCATGCGAATGGGAACAGTTAACATAAAGAAAATAAGAAGTATTCTGACTTCTAAGGATTATAATGTCATCAATCTTCTTTCCTTTTTCATTTATGAATGAATGCATTAATAAACGAATCAATTCGTATGCTTTCTTGTTGGTAGTTAAAACCCGTGGAAATTGATCTAATTTTTGATCGACGCGCTGGTTCACACGGCGGTTAGCGGTGTCGTTTGTGATTTCGGGATGGAAGGAAAATTCGAAAAATCTTGGGAATCGTGACGGCGGTTTGTGTGACACTCTCATTCACTGGCATCATAAAAGGTCACTTTATAAGTTCAACCTACTTCATGGAGTCCTTTGTATCGAAGAGATTTAGTTGGTGCGCTTGAGTGCGCAGACATGAAAACATGCCCGGGGTCCAAGCTTTTATCATGAATGCTCCTCGGTTACACTCGCACGACTTATATACACGGACGCGTGAAGTATCGTAACAATGTGCGTGACCCTCTCTTTTTTCCACTGCTCCGTCACTCGAGATCAATCTACTCGCTATTGCGCAGGTTTGATCTCGTTTGAAACTTCATTCTGGTCCTATGGAATCAGCAAAGTACGGTGCTTATGCGTCTTACTTTTGCCCCGAGATGCCCTTTTCTGCCAATCTTCCGGAGTTTCATTCCAGACTAACGTAATTGTATTAAGCTACAGATAAAATACCTGCCATCTAAATCTTATTAAGAAGTCCAATTACTCATGATGCAACTACGATGTGAAATGATTGCTCTAGCGTTTGAAATGCATATCGCTGATGGTCGTAGCGACTGCTATCGGCCGAAAATACTGTCGGCAATCCGGCAATTAGCAAAGAGTAGTTGAAAACAGGTCACTTATAATATCAGGTTATAGTACTTTTACGTACTAACTATTCATTCTATTATGTTTCGGTACATAGGAGAGCGGCGTGGTTTTAAATATACCTGTTACTTGGTGCGCGGCCGGTATCTTGGACGGAAAAATAAAGAATGCTATGAAGAGAGGCAGCGTTTCAACTGAGAGAATGAGCGTGAGGGGTCGAAGTCCAGGTAACAAGGATTCGGAGCCCGGTGCTCCAGAAACTTCATAAAGTAATCTGGCAGCGGGACGCACACATAGTAAGCCCATAGGCCTGCAAGCGTAAGAAGCAAATAATGGCTTTATTCGTCGACTTAACGAAAATCTTTGGTCCGGCAACGGCAACGTCACCGATGGATGCATCTTCTCCAGCATTGTGACGATCAGGATATGTACTCGAGCAGCTCCATTCTAAAGTCATTTGTAGTGACCGTTCGCTGATTATAAACCTACGCATAGAACTTATTAACTGATATGAAAAAATGTGCGCTGGCATTAATGAGAATGTTTAAAATAAGCAATACGAAACAATTGCATGTCAATCAATGTCGTTTTCCGTTTTGGAAATAGTGATTGACACATTTAATCCCTAGTTCCGTATATTGTTTTACGATACCGTAGAGCTGTTAAATCATAGGAGTGTTATAGTATTAACAGTCTTCTTAGTACTTTCCTACCAAAGTCGAGTCAACACAATGCGAAAAGAATTTCTCTAATGTGATTTATCTCATTTTTTCTTTGACGGATTTTGCAGATTCTACGGATGCCTACCTTCTACGGATGCCGTATATCCTATGAAATCAGAATAAAAAAAAAATGTGATGCCCTTACGGCTGCTCTCACGTGAAGGTGAGGCTGTAAATTAGGGAATTGCGATTTGTGAATTCTCCATCAACCGATAATTGGCTCGAACGACAGTGATGCTCGAGGACGTGGGCGTTAGGCGCACGCGTTCTTCTCGTCCGCTATCGTTTGTCTCTGTTTGCCATTCTCGTCGATGCCGCGTTCGTCGAGGGCGCAACTCCATAAATCACTCGGAATTCCTCGCATTCCCGGCATTGTGGGCCGGTACACTTGTTCGAGGTTTCATTCTTTCGTCCATTCATGCTGGCGCGACAATGCCCTGCACCTTACGTTTCCATAGAACCTGGCCGTAACCTACACAAGTGCGCGGACCTCTGCGTGCATCTAGGCATAGAGGCGCGCTTTTGTTCCTCTGCGCTTATGTATTGGTGTACACATCGACGAGCAGGCCGATGCGACGACCAAAAATTGTTCTCCATTCAGAATAAAGTGGCGATGGTAGAATGGAAAAGATCTCCCCCGCTTTTCTGGCCCTACTGTCCTGCGTCGCGGTTCAGTCCAATCGTGTCGTCACGGTATCGAGAATTATCTCACTCTTCTTGCGTCTCTTTGCCTACGTCGCAGTCCACCAACTCAATGCCTCTTGTTGATTTTATCGTGTTTACATTTCGGAGAACGTCTCTTTCTTTTGCTCAGCTTCACCGGTCTTTCCTCTTTTCCATCCTTCTCCATCCTAGTTTCGCTGCTCATTCCCTTTTTCTTCTATAGATTTATCCTACTCTCTTCAGCCTCGTTCTCAAGTCCTCGCTCCCACACCCTGTACAAGCCCATCTACGATCTCGTCTGTCGACGCGCTGTTTGTCAGCGCGAACCAAATAATAGACTCGAAACTTTTTTTCCCTATCGCACAGCGATTGAGGGCTCTTGTATATACATTATGTTTGCCTCGAGGTCCTGCTTTATAGAAGTTGCGAGTGGTATGGCTTATTTCGATCGTGGTCCATTCGCCATTTACGCCTAGTACGCAGGAAAGAAAAATAAAACAATCACAATCAACAATTCGATCAAGCAAATCGTATCGGGAAATCTGTCCCGTAATTAGCGACAAATCGGAGTTGAGGCCTTCCAAGCAAAAGCGCGAACAAAGTGTGGTATAGCAAGAACGTCGAGCCGAAAAATATCCGGTATTCTCGTTCTACCTTCTTTCGTCATGGATATTATTTCACCGGTGGACCGCGTTTTTGCCGGTCCAGGGCCAGTCACTAATCTTTCCTTCCCTCTATCCCTTAACCCCTCCGGCACTCCGTTCCTTTTCGCATCACGTTCTTTTATTTCCCTTCCGCCAAGCGCGACGTACTTTCTCCGCGCGCTTCGTTGTTGACAAGTTTTTTTCTAACCGGCTCGGAGGATGCCCGGCGCATCGCGAAGTGTGCAGCTTTGAGGAACCTTCCACGCTACCGTCGCGTCTACCTCCGCGACCATCTGACAATCCCGGCCCCGTTCGAGGATCTTCTGAAGTTTCGCCGACACTATGTCTATCCGACAAGTTCGCCTTTACGCGGATACAGCTCCTTTGTCGTCTCACGTCCGTGAAAACGCGGTGACACCTAGACAGACGGGAGCCAAAGGGACTGGCCACACCTGATTTTCATTCTCTTTAAGACGCGTGGAATCTCAAATTGCGCGAGATACTGTGCTCAGGACGGGCGATGCACAGTTCGCGTTTGCCAGAAAAACGGCCATACGATGGAATGTCTCGTACCAACCAAATACGAATTCACGCTGGCTTTTTTTACACAGGCGTTCTTTTTTTTACTTGCCATTCGAGATTAACACGTTCGTCGCAGTTGAGATAAACCTATGCAGTCTAGGTCCTCGTTCTGTGTCTTTGCGCAGCATAGTGTTGTGCTTTATTACGAACTTTTCGGTGTAATGGTATTCTGTTCTCATAAAGATGCGATTCTGCGGAATTTATATGACGAATACAATGGTTCAAAAAAATGTATCTGAATGGTCCGGTCTCTAAGCAGTCGAAGTTTATTGATCACGCAATATACTGTAAGTTGCTGTCGACATTCCCAACTATAATTTGGTATATTTAAATCGTTTTTTTTATTGATTCCAGAACTACTATACTGTTTTAGAAATATGGAACATGCCCTGCCTATCCTACCAGGATCTGATAAATATAGAATAACTCGTAAAATAGAATAAAAGTACGTCATCACCGTCCTAAACATTCTTTTACGGAAAATAACAGTTCGAGATGAGGGGTTGTTTCGTAATAATAATTTTCCGAAAGGGTCAGCAGGTGAGAACGCTAGCTTATTTCGTTGAGTTAGTTCTCGTTGAGGAACCACAGCGTCGCCCAGTCTGTCACGAGGTGTCCTTGAAACGCCATTGTCCTGACGAATAATACTAGAGCACTGCAGGGCACCGGTACTGCGTTTCATTCAGTTCTTTCCCACAGAATTGCCCGAAACCTGAAAACCTTTTCCTATTCTTCGTGTTTTTTCATCATTCCTATCGTTCTACCGTCTTTCCTTTCCAGTAGAAGGGAATGGACACTTTGCATGGGAACGTTCTGCGCACTGCCACGCTGTCGTTTTTGACCGGGTTCCATGGTACTCCTTGATCTGTAAGCCTTGAAGAGATTATCTCTTTCGTCCCGTCGCCACTATACATGGCTTTCGCAATCCTTTTTTACGTAAGGTCTTAGATACCTTACGATTTTATATTACGTCTTCTACTTGTTGCAGGGTAGTTTCAGAATTGGTTATTAAATCTCGAAATTAGGATTGCAACTGAATACAATTACCTATTGATGGGAAAAAATATTAAAAAATCATACAGTTTGACGTGTGTCACACTCATTTCTTCCTTACTATATTCGGACATGTAATTCTATTAAATATTTTATCGTATTACATTTTAATCTTTTATACTTGTTTCCACAGTATGCTATATATATGATGACAGAATAGTACGCTGTAACGACCTTTTAGAAGTATTCCGTTTTCTAGCAGTTACTGTTGTTACCACCTTGCTATTTTAAATAATCGTGGCTCTTATGTGTTTTAAAGTATTTGAACGCTCACAAGGTGCTTAAGTCGGCGCATTACGTAAGTAGTACCTGTTCACTTCCATCAGTGCAAAGTTTACTGATCTAACAGTAGGAAGGTTTAGTATAGAAGGTAGTAAGGTGGGGTCGTCAGTTGTATGCACAGAAATGCAGAAATTATTCTAACCATTTAGCCTTGAGGCAATTCTAGTTAACGGTCTTTAGGCGCAGAAATTGTTCTGCTGTCTTTTATCGTTCACCCTCAACCAAACAAAAGGTCAGACCTTCATCTGTAACCAAATACTCCATACAACACAGGGTAAGGAATACAATTCCCGCCGACTGCACTAAGTGAATTTTACTTCTGAAGCAGTTACTATTGTATAATCATAATACCCGCAGTGATTCGTGAATGTATTCTTATGAATCAGAAATTATGTACGCCTACACGAACCCAGCAAATCAATGATGTTTGTAATTCTTTAGATGCCTTTAAAAGGTGCGTATTTTGGTACAGCTTCATCGTTTTATTGACACAGTTTTACGTATTATTTGATGATAGCAAACGTGGTGTGGATGGAACTGACTGACTGCGTGATGTAGAAAGAGATGCGATACAAGATACACTTCGGCTAAAATTTTAGGCTATTTAATTCGTGCGGCACCATCATAGAAAGGCATCGAAAGAAAGAGGGTGTCAGGAAGCAACCATATGGCACCTTTGGAACGCGTGGCACAAAGAAAGCGTCGGCTCAGCTTTTAATTGCACCATGTGGCGAGGCAAAAGAGGCCGGTACACGTAACATCAGCTCATTTGTTGCTGCAACTGTTGGGTCCCCACGAAAGACCCGCTGCTGGTGGTTCCCGATGCATTTTCTATGTGATTTCCACCGGAGAGGACAGAGTGGCCGAGCCGGTATCTCAGGTGAGTGTCAGCTGTTTCTTTCACGACCCGATATTACGATGACGCCGAACTTTCGTAAATTGATCACTCTTTGTCGCAGTTTTCGTTAATTTCATTTTGTTAAGTGTCCTTCTTCGATGCCCCTTCGAATTTATCACACACGACGTGCTATGTTGAAATATTTTCATTTTGAAATGATACTCGTTAACTGTGTCTCGCTTCGGGAAAATAGACAAACGTAAAACCATGGTTCATACTCGATTAACTATCATTCTATTGAGAAACACATATTAAACAACGTTTTCGCAGTTATGCTATGTTTTCGCCGATTCATTATGACCGCTACTGGCACATGGCGTGTGTTTTGGGTTGCCGGCGGATTACTAAAAGATATTGAAACGGTCTGTCTGCCACCTCGTCGATAATAAATTGAGCCGCGTGTCTGGAAAACGATCAGGGTGTGACCATCGAGAATTGACCACGTTGTTCCGGCCACAAACTACTCAGGCCACTAAGAGGGTGTGGACCACTCCGGTCTGTTTCGGTCAACGTGGTCATAGCCCACCTGTTATTCTAGGCACGCGGCCCAGTGTTTTCCGCGGTAAAATAGGACTATTTTTAAGGATCTTCTAATTTTGGGCGGACTTGCACAATGTCTTTCTTTCCCTGCCGACGTTAAATACCTGTACCAAACACAGGACTCAGATGATATATCGCTTACAGACACTCCCCGCTTTAAAACAATTTTCCCCATATTTCCCAAGTATATCGAAACATATTTAAGTTGAAATTAAATTGATTGAAACAGCATGAGGCTTATTTAAGTTGTGTTTTTGTTATTAAACATATTTTTAGAAATTATAAGTTTTTTAGAAAGGTTGGGAAGTTGCTTAAATTGAACAATCAGAAGATTTTAAAAATGGCAAATCTTATTTGAGATACAGAAATTCTGAGTAGTTTAAAATTTGTTTTACATTGAAAAACGTATCATTGTACACAACTGTACATTATTTCTAAAAATAACCAGTGTTTCGTACCTACCTTAAATTATCGGAAATCAATGTATTTGAATTTACTTTGCTTTTAAAAACAGATTAAGTGTTCAAGTAAAATTTATATTATTATCTTATTCTATAAGCTAAGAAATCAAACAATATGTTTTTTCATGACGACGAAAGCTAAATGCACATAGAGTCGATACGCAAGGTGCATTAATTTCTACACATAAACGGCAATTATCGATAACAAACATCTTGATTAATACATCAATTATAAAATGTATTAACAAGTACAATTATGCGAATCCATCGTCTACGCAGCGGCGTCAAATAACATTCATTTCAAAAGCTTTTGTGTATTTGATTACCTGCCGTTCGTTTAGAAGTAATAGACGTGCAACGATAGCTTGTTGTCTGACACAACTCTCAGCGCAGCAGAAACATAATTTGTGCTACATCTCATAATATTAATAACAATGGCAACGAAATAAGAATATATTGTGACCCCCGACAATATGACTGTTGTGATATTGTTGGTTTGGCGGAGCCCAATATTTGTCGCTAGCAGCAATGCTTTCGTTGTAATGAGAGCGTGGGATTATGAAAACGATTTTGTTGAAGTACCTCACGTGGAACGTCTCCGTATGTGCTAGACTGACGTGTTACAGGTTCTTCCTCAGCATAAAATTTGCCGAAACGAGCAAAAATTGTGAGCGCTCGACGGAATTGGAGATAAAGCGAGAAAAATAAGAAAAGAGAATCGACAGAAGAGGATCAAAGAGAAAGTGGGAAGGGAAGTGAATTTACTATTTTTCCTTCTGGGACTCTCGGATTGTTTCGACAACAGCGAAACGCATATTTACTTGAATTTGTCTATAGAAATTCTTACTTCTTCTTCTGCTTTGTAAACGCTTAAAGCAGACCAATGCCTTTGCAGAAATACTGTCCATTACACGTTGCTGCCTGAAGACATAAAGTTGTGCCCACAGAATTCGAATGATGCTATCTTATGGGCACATGACGTCTTCGTAATCAGTGCAATTCATGTTGTAGACCAGTTTTATGCGACGACGTCCTGACGTCTAATGTTCGGTATGCGCCATATAACATTCACAGTATAGAATTGTTAGGCTCCCGCAATTTGTCATCTTATACACAGGGAACAACAATAAAAGTTCGGCGGACGTGTCTTGACGTCTATGCCCCGCGCTTATCACAAGCATCCAGATTCCTTTCATAGATTCCAGGAGAGTGACTTAATATAGTTCCACAGCGCTTGATCGGTATGAAAGAATGTACATGTCCGCTTCGTTAAATCGATCACGATCGAAGCTCTATTAATTACCGTTCATTCCACTGGAAATACGATGTACTGTCGCTGGAAACTGACACCACTACTGACCGGCTGCTACATGTAGGTTACAGAACAAGGTTAAACGAACCACAATGAGATCCCCCGAATAAACTTGTACAGGAGTGATCTTCCATAGAGACACCGAAGATGAGACGTCAGGTATCCTTTCAAAACGTATGAGAGAATATGAGGCAGGGCGGATGACGGAGAAAGAGAGATGAAGCGCCACCTCCGGCGGCGTTATGTCCGACATGTCCGCGTCTTTGTCGGATCACGGACCCGAAGCTCGCATAGTCTTCGTCCTCTTGTGCACAATGGCAGATTCACGGTGCAGTCGGAGAACGCTGAATGCGAGTAAATGACCTCCATTCACGATAGATCGTTCACCACTCCATTGAAGGAACCATCAACGGTACACCCATTGCACTTCGAATCGTGACATCGTCAAGTCTAGATGCGTGGTCAAAAATTTAACTCCCCGAGTCTCGGATGCCGTCCAGTTTCAGTGGCGCATTCAGAAAGTCCGTCGGTCTTACGTTCTTTATTTCTGTATCAGAGAATCGCGTTTTCCTCGTGTCTCCCTTTTCTCCACCTATCGCTGGTGAATATGTTACTCCCTTTACATTTCTCCTGTAATTATCTTTAAGGCACTGGTCGCACGTCTGTTAATATTCTACCGCCCGTAGATTCGTTGGTGGCGTCAAACGTCATTAGTCATTGCGACGCGACATACGGAGAATAAATAATGGCTTGCGCAGCAATGAATTATCACGCCGCTCTAGTTTTACGCATGAATAACTAAATAATCCGGTCTGCGAGAAATATTTTTGCGGTACCGCCCTTTCGATGCAGATAATTAATAGAGTTGTTCGGGAACTTTTCTGTAATGTGGATCTTAGAAGCCAATTCCGATGGTCAGAAACGCGTCGCTCTCTGCCCCTACAATACGTGCACACTTTGATGCACAAGATTTTAGTCTTTAAAACGAGGCGTTGTGCAGAAGGTGGATAGGAATCTGAATGCGTCTAATGAACAAGTGCAGTCTCATTGCAGTAGGAGATCTCTCGGCGATTCCATCGATGGTCTGGTCTAGCATTTTTGGTTGCTGCCCTGAGTTGTTCTCGTCGCCTGTCTTGGTGCACTTGAAGCCCAACGACAGCCTGAAAACTGTTAAATAACGCGGCCAGAGGTAGTTTGTACCTTAACCGAAAGGCGCCGCCTTTTCGCTCTCGTTCTCGTCCATTCCGTTTCTCCTCTCTGTGCGTCGGCTCACCTGATCGAAACTTTTTATTTCGTTAATTAACGTTGAAGCTGCCACGATCGGTTAACGTTAATTGCGTCGACGATCGGTCGGGGAACCTGTGTACGAGGTAGTGTATCCTGTGAAAGCGCGGCACGTCGAGTTACTGGTAGGCGGGTCGCACCACGTGCCCGTTAATGCCTCACGTTTTAAATACGCGAACACTCCTGTCCCCATCCACTACCCCTTTTTTTTTTACTTTTCTGTTCTTTCCCACCTCCCTTCCCGCTCTTACTTTTTCTTTACTCTAACGTTTCTCGACCCCTTCGCGCAATCTTGACGCGTAACACCGTAGCTAATGAATTTTCATTAATAACCTTTCGCGCATGACACGTACAGTCAATTATCTCTTCGTTTTTCCTGCGCTTATTACCAAAGAGTGATGTAACCGTCTACCCGTCGCGCCGTCGACTGCCCTTAACGCTCAATCCTACTTTGTGATCCGAGCCGGGCGACGCGTTCGTTAAGGTGTCCGATCGAAAGTCGCTATTGATACTTTCTGCGGACATGCGTCATTTTCCATTGGAGAGTACACTTTATCAAGAGGGTATTTGAGTCGGCGGCGTCGCGTCTGTGTTTCGCAAGTTACATTCCTCGGTGATCCTCGTCTCCTTCTCTTCGAATTCGCGAAAAGGCGGACGGAACGGTGGGGCAGCAGTACTTCCTGGAGATGGCCTTCTGCGATTGTCGAGGGCGCCATTTAATCATAGAATTAATTAGTAACGGTTACGATCAAGTGTTGTTAAGCCAGAGATTTTTCTTCTGTGAAACCTATGCCCGGACCTCGATGAAAATCAAGGATCGGGAAGCGTTTTTTTCGTTAATCGAGAGTACTAGTAGATACCGTATGCACAATTATTTGCCTCGGAACGAAAGCCATCGAGATGGGGTTGCCGCACTCTATACCAGCATCGGCCGATCGGCTATCTGCGACTAATTAACACGGTCCGTTAATGAAGCCCACGTATGAACCGCACACGTACCATACCTCCCTCTCCTTCTCGCGTCCTCGACTCGCCACAAGTTGTTTCTTTTCTTCTTCACCCACGTCCTTCTCGCTCCTCACATTTTGCTCTCGGTCCCTCGTACACGAGGCTTCTCCTAACCATAATCACGGCCTCCCGATATATACCGACACGGTATTCGCGCGCGGCGCCTAATTAGCAGTTCTCTCTCTACCCTCTTCCATCTCCATTCCATAGTCGTCCCCCCCCCCCCCCCCAACCCCCACCTGCGCTCCCCACCACTCTCTTTCGAGCGGTATGAAGTTAACCGGGCGTACGCCTCACTCCGTGCTTCCGCGAGAGGAGGGTCCGTTCCGCCCAAATTCAGAGTTATTGCGCAATTACGTTGCGCGGATACCTCGTTAGGTTCGTGACGAGAAAGCACGGCGGACTGACGTTTTACAGCGAATTCTTTTGGCGGAGAATGCGATGATTAACTAACCCAGTGGAGATTGCGACGTGGAAATGGTTTGGACGACACCGTGAAATAGATGGATCCATCTTAGCCATTCGGGCATTACGCTTTTCCCTGTAAGCTAAATACGCTTCCTTTTCCACATCCGTATCTCCGTCCATGAGCAGATAAGGTTCTAATCCGCGCATTCAGCGGCGCGCAACTAGCTATTGACTCGCGAAGAAATCTAACGACGTACATTGCGAGACGGATGTTATAAATTCGGACTACGTCTCATCTCCGCTGAAAGGTGCATTGAATCTCAGCCAGCCGGAACTGAATTTTCGGAATCAAGCTTACTCGTATCCGCACGCCGTACGGAGCGACTGAGATAATCTTCGGGTTTCCACAGGAAATCGGCGTAACAGGTAGGAGGAATAATGTACCGTGCGTGGCATTGGCGAGAGTCATAACGAAGCTGTCGGCAGGGGCCAGCCGTCGGGAGCGGTCTTAATCCAATTCCAGCAGCATTCAGGCCGGGACCATTTCCTGTCCATTCGCGCCGTACCGACGAAATAGGCGGTCTACGTATACCTATACCATAGAACCATTGCCCTCCGTACGACATGGTGCGTCCGAGGGTTTCATAAACTGGATTACCGCATGAGACGTCCGCCCGAGACGAGAGCGCATCCGGCTCTCCGAAAGGAGAGAGGCCATTCAGGGCGACTCTCCTTGCTCTCTCCTCCCTTAACCCACCGGCTTCTCCATCCGCTCTTCCCCTCCCTCAACCTTCATCAGCCGCGTTCCTCTACCTTTGCCTCTTCTTCGTCTTCGTCCGCGTCTTCTTCCTTTGCCTCCTTCTTCGCTGTACCCAGCAACCTTTCCTCATGGATTTGCTTCTTTGGTGGAGACAGGATACGGGGCTGACGGACGGGAATCACAAACCCCTTTGTCCGTTCCGCGGGCTCTGACGCAGCCGATTTCAACCTGACATTCCTCTCACGTTTCGGATCTTGGGATAAAACACTTCGTCCGCGAGCTAAAACGATATCCATTTTGTTTCGGTAATATGGAGTTTCAATGTAGGAATGCCTTTTTTTTAGTACCGCCATCGTGGTATCGATTAATCGATATGAAAATGATTGGACCGATTCAGCCTGAATGTTACAGGATCTTCCTTTCCATGCCAAGGACATAGAATAATCCTTCATTTTTTCCACGGTACTCGAAAAGCTGTTTTAATGATAGTGCTTATTTGTTACGAAATGTCATTTTGTCGCTGGCAATTCCAGCTCGTTCCCATTGATTAGTGTATAGTAGGACTTTCATATTACATTAGATATAATTGGTCTGTCAATTGCATTATTTATACAGTCCAATATTATTAAGACCTCTGGACATGTATACTTTTGTAAATAGAGCAAAATATATTCTGAGGCAGACAGACTTTGGATATAATGAGTTGCAGAATGCCTCGGGCTCTATAAAGTTCAGATAATCCTCTTTCCAATTGCCTCGATCTCTGATTATAAAGAAGTAATGGATAAACATATTATCATGATCCACAAAGCATCATTTTAACAGACTTTCCTTTAAATACGTAATTGCATACCGCAACGCGGAAATAAGAGTAAGTACACGACACTAATTTTCTAAACTTACGCGGCGATTCGTTTCATTAGTTTCTTTCTGGTGGTAGCTGCCCGAGTCATCCCGGTCCTGGCATGGGTCCTTTCTTAAGCCTCAAGAAGTTACCGTGAGAGAAACACGTACGGTGCGTCGCGTTAGGTCAACGACGGCACCGATTGCTTCGTTTTGTCTCGTTAGGATACACGATTGGGGGACATGCGTTGCGACGTGTTCTCGATCGACGTGGCTGACACCTCGAGGCTGTAGGTACGCGTACAAGGTGGACGGCGGTAACGTACTCGGTGACACTGCGCCTTAATAAATGCGATTGGTCCGCACGCGCGTACGACATGTTCAACGGAGGATTCTGTCGAGAAAGACGAAGAGCAAAAAGCGGGTATATAAGAGGGTGACGGCGAGGGGGGCGGGGGCAAGGATGTTGGGAGGAGAAGGACGGGAGCAAAGAGAACGATAAAAGAAGGTGGAAAGGTGGAGGAAAGGAGAACACGAAACATCGAAGTCGGCGCAGTCGGAAAGAAAGAAAACGATCACGTCCGAGTAGGAGGACATCGCCGTTTTGACGCTTCATTGAGTGACGTTCCCAGATGCCGCGTGACAGTTTCTTGTGTCTCCTGCCCCGTGTCTCTGCGATCTCGTTCTCGACCTTCCTCGCCCCGTCATCTCGCTCCATCTTCAGGGAGGGTCGGCAGGAGGACGACAACGGCGACGGCGACCAATAGAAAAAGACGAGGAAGAAGAAGGAGAAGAAGAGGAAGGTGGATCCATCATTGATGTCACGTCGTAGGAACATCGGGTGGAATTTTAAGCAGCAACATCTTGTCGAGAGCAGAATTTCGGCTCCTTTTTGTTCGATACGACCCTAATTTCGCACGCTGGGTGGCGAGTCGGCTTGTCAAAGGGTCTGGCTCGCCGACGGAGAAGGTCCTTTGCACGCCCGCTCTCGCCCCCCCCCCTCCCTCTCTCTCTCTATTTGAGGAAATGTCGCAACCCTTTAAAGTCCCTGTTACATTATACCGATGACCGTCTCGTCAAACTCCCCAATCCGAGTGAAAACGATTGCACCCAACCCTCTCGATTTGCCTTTGAACACTGCATATTGCACCTTCATTCTGTTACAAATTCTTCGTCATTGCGATGCTCCATTTATCGATGATTAATTTGGAAGATTTTTTTGTCGGAATGCATGCATAACAGAGTGAGGTCAATGCTGAAGCGCGTTCAGCAGAGAAACATTCTAGGTGCGGTCGTTTTTTTCATCTCCTTCTTTCTTGTTTCTCTTCTGCCTGAAATGTCGTCGCACCCCTCTTTCTCTTGCACCTGATCTTCTTTTTACTCTCCTCCTCGCCTCTCCCTTCCCTCGAGTGAGAGATTCGTGGAGATAGCTCGGCACGGTAGCTCGTCAGAGGGTCACCGTGAACCTTCTATCTGCCGTAGCACGTGCGTGTCCCGACGATAACATCGCTCGTAACTCGATATTGTTTCACTCAAACAAATTAGGAGTATTCTGGACTTGGGGTGGAGGACCCTGACTTTCGAGGATTTAAGTCCAGTTGGCATTCTTCTCAGAACGAAAGGTAACAGCATTCTTGAGCTGGTTGTACTTTGCTTGCCGCGAGCGTATCATTGCAAACTTCATTGGCACTCTTGATTCCGACCGACGGAGCGAACGATTATCGACAATTTTGGTCAAACAAAAATGTGCGTTTGCTACTGTGATAAGCGGAGAATTAGGTATATTCACCCGTATCTTTTCATCTTTCATCCCCATCGTCTTGAAGGATTGAGCTGCGCTGAGAATTCGTACGATGCTCGCCCGTGAAATGTATCAATCCAGTGGAGTGTGTTTTAAGAGCGGATCATAAAATCGGTCGTAACGTTAGCTATAAAATATCACTCTGCTCGCCCGACACACCTGTAACAATTATCATAACGTGTTATCAAATCGGCTCGGCTACATAGTTATGATAATGATCCGCACGATAGCCACCATCCAGGTTATCGTAGCAATGATCGTCACTGTCATTCCGCGAAAGCTCAGCCGGCTCAGTTTTGACCCGCGTACGCTCGGAGCCCAGCATGAAATCACGCCGGGCTTGACTGCTCCTTTTGGCGGAAGGAAATTTCCAGGAAGCATTTTTATATTTCGCCGCCGCGAGAAAGGGAAAGGCTGATGCGGACGCAGACGCGGACGCGGACGAAGGGCCTGGCAGAGTGAGGCTATAAGGTGGCCAGGTTGGCAACGTTTCACGGGCTCCCCTTGTAAATCACGCCTAGCCTCCGGCGGTATAATTGTCGGCGTTAATAAACCCGCGACGTCGACAGGGCCGTGTTTATGCGCCTTTATGCACCGGAGTCGACGACGGTGGTTCTTGAGGGCGCTCTGGGCGGCGTGTCCCGCGCGTTAACGCGAAAAAGCCTGCGTTAACTCGCCGGCGAGCTAGCTAAGAGTCGTTAAGATAATTGACCCGTAAGCTGAGACGGATTTTCGTCCGTACTATGTTGCTCTCTGTAAAGGGCAACTTTCAGCCTGACATGACTTCCTCGCCGCTTGTTCTGCGCCATATTTATCGCACTTTTCACCCTCCCTTATCTTAACATCATCCGCTCCTCTTCTCGAACTTTATTGTAATCTACATATTTTCGAACGCGTGCTTGATGCCTTTGAACCATTTGTTATTGTTGCATTTGTTTCAGTTGAATATCAGTTATGTGTTAGACACTGCGGGAGGAATGTGTGGTGTTAGTGCGTTGGAATCGAGGCTATTGACCGGCTTGCCGGTGGTTGCTGCTTCTAAAAGATCGACATGTTCCTTGACAAGTTTGCGTACAAGACATGCGTCGTCAACTGCCAGTCTGACGAATTTGACACATGCCGCCTTTGTAATGAGCCACATCCATCAAAGGAAACCAAGTCCTTGTATTAAGAGGATCTGTTTCAATAGGACATATTCTTTGTCTGAACAAAACGGTATACGACATATGACACGCGGTGCCTTCGCAAAACGATCCCTTGGCATGATCGGTTCAGTCCTAATTAGTCGTTCCCTGCTATGGTTGAAAGCTTTGAAGCGCAGCCAAATAAGACATTTTAGGCATCTGTTGCTTAAAACGCTGCCACTGTTTACTCTGTAAATATTTTTTTCAAATTCATATATTGCGTAATGTTTCACACTGTTAGCGCCTAGATTAATTTTTATGACAAAACTTTTCTCTTCTTACCGTTTAATAACTGTTTATTGTGATCAATAAAGGTTTTTGCCATTAGCAGTGTTGGTAATGCAACATTTGTTCTTATGACATCGTATACATGGACACCGTGATACCATAGTACGATTTATGATCACGACTTAATGAGACAAAGACTAAAAGCTCCTATTGTTCCGCCCCACTGAGATTCTACACGGTGACCAATGTATTATTTGCAACGTGAAACATTTTTTCACTTGTTATGTTGAATAAGGTGATTACGTTCGATGGCAGAAAGCTTAATCTAGTACGGTTTGAGGAAAGCAAAAATTGCAGTCGCACCAAGCATATGCCGTATCATCGTTCTAGCTCGGAGCTTTTCATTAAGCTCATTACCATACTCATGTAGACTCGAAGGCTTTCCCGGGGCCAATGCATAAATCCAAGATTGTATCGGCGTGGGTTTTAAAGTGACATTGGGAGGAAAATTACGAACTCGGTAGCGTGTGACAAATCGTAGCGATGCTCGCGCCTATTGATCGTCGCGAAGCATTACAACGACTCTAATTAGTGACCTTCTCGCAACTTGGTCTAATAAGTTTGGTACGGCGCCGCGGTCGCTTCCACTAATGCAAATGGGCTCCGCCAGTAATCGTGTTCCCTCCCCTTAACCCCTCTTCCTATTCCGAACGGTCGACCAATAAATTCATGCTCTGATTGCGCGTAAAAACGGCAATTACCGGCGGCCATCATGCGTGAAGATATCACGCTGAATTACACCCCGTTAAGTTCATTTTCCCGCGCTAGTACGCCTCTACCACCGAGACGCGCCAGATAGACCCTTCACGGGTGCGACCGAAAAATCAGGTCCTCGACCCCGTATCTGTAACAGTGTCTGTGATTACGCGTGCATACCTGCTCGAACGTAACGCCATCCGACGATCTTATCGGGAACGAGTTTGATCGCAAGGAAGTCACGTCGAGGGGTCAGTCGCCATCTAACACGTATCTTTTGACTGGACCCGACTTAATGAGTCTCTTTGCGTCCTAATAATTATCAAAAGCCGCTTTTGATGAACAAGAAAAACGTTAGTTTATGATGCTACTTCCATGACATGGATTAACGCAGTTAGGGAAAGTATATGTTGTACGCAATGCAACGTATTAAAGCGCTTACTAGTCGACTTTGAGTACTGCCATACAATATATATTTAATTGTGAGAAATATTTTGCAATCGTACTGCTAGAACGTAATCCTATTTTGAGTACAAACTTATTTCGGTTGGCAATTTTTTAGGCAGATTGTACCCGGGTCATTTCTTGAGTATTATACAACACAAGTTTTGTCGCCCACTAGGTTTCCGTTCCTACGAACACTCTCCACGCATGACGAGCTGTTAGCCGAGTTCGTTGCGACGAACGAAATTGTAAAGAATACCAAAGGTCGTTGATCATCGGGTGCATCTCATGAAATTCACCCTAGATGCACGGCAATGTAAGTGCGGACGGAAAAAGGCGAGTCGATTCTCGAAAGGCGATCGCGATAATGGGTGAGCGCCGATCGCCGACAGGAAGGCAGTTTGATTGGACGTGCACTGATCGCGTAATTAGACACGCCTCATATCTCGTCGATGGCATTGGGCAGCAGCGGTGACGACGAAAGGCGAGACGGCGACAGAGAAAGGGTGGAGGCATCGAGGCGAGGAGAGCTCTGATCACGAGGATGCACGAGGCAAGTCAAGATATAACCTGGCGAACAGGCGAGAGCGCGCGCGCGCGCGCGCACGTTTCCTTCGAGAAAGAGAGAAGCGGAATGACAAGGAAAGAGAAAGTTGGCCAAGGTGGAGGAGGTGGAGGAGGTGGAGGAGGACGAGTAAGGGAGAAAAAGGTCGGCGCGACGCACTTATGTGGGTGTCCACCCGCCTTTATGTGTGTATGCGTGTGCTCACGCTCTCGCTGGACGTGTGTGTCTTCATTACGGACAGCCGTGAGAGCATTTAGATGATATCGTAATGGCAATTACCCGGTTGATCCCTCGGCTCTGGCTCGTTCGCCAACTCCTTTGCTGGCCGGTGGCCACACCGACTAATATTGGTTCTGCTCATTATACCGATCTCTTGCTGATCGTACCGGCACCATCGTCGTCATACTGCTCATCGCCGTCGTCGTGGGTGTGTGACCACCGTCATGACCGCCGTCATGACCACCGGGAAAGACCACCTCGCCTTCGTCCTTCCGGTACCCGTTCCTGCCATCCCCGCCTCTATTTCTTCGCTCTTGCCAGGAGTCATTCTAGTCCCGACGATTAGACGAACATGTCTGCTGACGTGTTGCCAGACAGCCTCTATGGAGGAAGCACTCACGCCTAGTGAGTAGCGGTGGAAGATTTTAATCGGAAAGTCGTTTGTTGTTGCACGTTGTGTGGGTATATTCCGGAAGCGGTCGTAGAAGATTTGTGACCATACCTTGTCTCACATAGTACACTGTCGTTTCTTGTCATCACGGAAAATTGGAACAATTAGGTAGAATTGTAATATTGGATCGTTTCCGCTTATTCTGCACTCTTTCGAAATCGAGTTATGTCGAGTTAGAAATGCAAACAACGGTGTAAAAGAATTACATCGTAGAAAGAGAAAATACTTAAGGAAGACAGCTGTTCGTAAAGAGGTTATACAATCAAATCTGGGCCATATACAAAGTAGGTAAAGAGAAGGGTGACTGTGGATATCCCGATGGCCCGGTGCTGTACCCGTGTATAAATGGTCCATAATCTCGGGACGGCTAGGACCACCGCGGCGGTGCCGTGGTCTCTGCGTGTAATACGACAGACTCGTAACTCATATCAGAGCGCCCACGCCCTCAGGTAGCGGCGACAACGCCGGACAACATAGGACACCCAGGGCGAGGACACTCAATTAGGTTTCCTCTCCTTGATCCGCCTTCTGCCGATAAAACAAGCCTAGCACTTGCACGCAATCAAATCCCACCCCTGGAAAAAATATATTTTGCACCTGATATGAAAGAGTGCATTATGAATTGAGCTTCACATCGAAGACGTTGCCCAAAACCATTTTTGAGAGTCTAACTGAAATAGTACCTATCCTAATCGTCTTTTATGCTTCAATTTAATATGTTTGAGAAACAGCGAAAGCTTTAGTTTTGAATGTTTATTCTACATCGGTCCAGATACATACCCAGCATTTCACGCCAGTCCCGCACAATTCTCTTCTAATATAACACAAGGGTTAGGAAAGAACTCTTATGCTATTTTTACACTTCGACCCATTAGCCATAATCTTTTTTGCTATTGTATATGCGAAGTAAGCGAGGTTTACTATGGATTGTTAATGTTCCGCATTGTACAGACGAAAGATTAGCGTAAAACCATTAATCCCAGGCGAAGTAAAGGGGAGCGACTGCAGAGGAAATGTTCGCTGTGCGGGAATAATAGTGCGCAGAGCACGAAAATTTGCCCGTCATGACACATCAGCAGCCTACGACGGCGCTCGCGCGCAGGAAGGGAAAAAGGAAATGATGTAGGTAACAGGGCGACCTCGCGATGGAAACGGATGGCCATGCACTTAATAACCGATAATTTATTAATACTGCGCGCTTGGCATTAGCCCGGCAAGTAAATCAAGGCATCCTTGTTTTACGGCTTGCATTCATTACTGGGCAGGTTGCATTCGCTCGTATATCTCCGTGAGTTCCGGGGCAAAGGAGAAAAGAAGCGTAAACGGAGAAAAAGTCAAAGAGCAAGAAGGAGACGAAAGGAAGACCACTATGAGGACAAAGGAGAGAAACAGTGATAAACGAAGGGAGTGCACAAAGATGGAAGGAGCGCGAAGGAGGGCTGAGAGATGTAGGAAGGGCGGGCAGGTGGGGGGAGGGAGACTTTGCAGAGTTGGCAGAGGAGTCTGGGGTAGATGAGGTGGCTGTTCAGCTCTCGTTCGGAGGCTCGCTCCCTTTTACTTCTGCGCGGAGTGTATACATTGTTAGCCCGTTTTACGAGGCACGCTTTAAGGTCTTTACGCTCGCGTTTACGCTCCTTACGCCTTTACGTTTACGATCGTTACGGATGCCACTCGCGGTCTCCGTCCGCCCTCTCGCCGCGACATCTCCCGACGTCCTCCTCCGCTGACGTTGGGAATCAACGAGTTTCATGAGGGTTAAGGGCAGAATTCTCTCCTCCTCCTGCACTCTCGGCTCACTGTTGCAGCGAGAGAGCGGTACTCTCGCTGTCCCCCCGTCGCGAATTCTCGTGCACTGTGTCTCTAAATCCTCGTTATCCCCGGGCGGACCTCCTTGGAAATTTATCGTCCTGCGTCGACGACATCCAAGATCCGACGGAGCTTGGGAGCCTAATGACCTCTCGCGTGCTGTGCAATGGCTCACCTTCTTTATAGTCGGATCGATCTTCTTCTCTATCTCGGAAAGTATCCGCTTTATTTTTCCGACTATAATTTCCAAATAAGAAAGCCTCGTGGATCAGTTTGGCAGCAAAAACAATTGAGACAAAAAGAACTAGTAACAGAATCTGCTTCACACTGAACTTCAATGTTTCTGTTTCTCTCCTATTCGATCTAGGTCTAGATCTACATGGGTCTGCTCAGCATATTCCTATATACGTGAAGTAGCACAATTTTTCTCCGAAAGAAAACAGCAGAGCTATGTACCTATTTATAATAAGCAAGGTAAAAGTCTGAGTTTTCTTAATTCTATCGCTATGCTTCCACTACAGGTGTTTGCCTTGGTTCACATACGATGACACTAGCGAATGATATTCTGGCGAAGCAGGGAAAAAGAGTTCGAAGAAGTTGTCTATTCCCTTCAAGTTCCAGTGGTTATCGGGTAGCGGGCATCGTGTGCCGCAACCTTGCTGGAGACCATAGTCACCTTTTCTTATCGGTCATCTAGCAGCATCTGGGAAGAATCGAGACGCCACAGTAATTGTCTCACGGTAGTTTCGTCGAAAAATTTTAAGATCCGCGCTAGCTTTCTGCGGTTCATCTTTTTCCCCCGTTTTCGTTCGTCTACCCCCTCCGTCACACGCACGTCTGCATTTCATGCCGACTAGACACAGGACGTGGGACGACTCGCTCGAGCGAACCTGGTACCGCCTTTGGCGCAAGCGCGCATAATGAGAGTGATATAATAACGACGGACACCAGCGCCCGGTATCCGGCGACACAACTCATCCCGACAAAAGGATACCGCTGTCTGGAACGAGAGATGTGAGGAGACGCGGAGCAACGCGGTGGAGAAGCGACGACGGCCACGATACGACAGAGAGAACCCGTCCTTGCTGGCGAACGTGCCGCACAGTGTTCTCCGAGGCAAAGATGAAAAAAGACCGAAACCGTTTTCACTCATATCTTATTTACATTTTTCTCTGCGTCCCAATGATCAGAGTAGAAAATTCATGTTTCATTAAATAGTAGTTATTACATTTTCTCCTTAGCTATAAGAACTCTGCAAGCGCTTCGCTTTACGTTCTAATATATTCAGATGGAGGTGAAGGAAACACACTCTTTTTCAGCCATTCCACCGTCACAATGTCTGGGAGAAGAAGAAAGACTGTAACCAGTAGAGTTAATTAAGAGGTTCTAACATTGACGGACGTATCCATTGTACAGACCGACTCTCCCTCCCTGCGTATTCTTTTCCACTTCCTTCATCGCTACGTCGTCCTTTCGTCTTCGGCCCTTGCAGTGGGTAATGTGGACCTAAACACAGACGCATGCGTATGTCTCGTCGTTCCCGAGACATAGTCTCTCTATCTTCGTCCTTGTCGCCCGCCATTTTGCAGACAATGTTCCGCTCTCCTTTTTCGCTACGAATAAACTCGTCTTCTGTCCGCTGCACGCCTCCTGAAAGAACATGGAAGTAAGAGAGCGAGAAGAATACATTGGTAATAACAGAATTAACGGATGGACACTGTTATATTTCCATTATATTATTTAACTATCGGGAAAATATCGACGTTTATTTACAAAAATGTATAACAGGTGTTGTGTACATGGGACACGTAATCTGACAATTTTCCTGATTCGACAATTAAGATAGTTCTTCTTTAATGAATTTCATATAAACGCTGTTTACTTGAACTAGAAAATTTATATTACGTTCGTTCATAAACACTTACGATAGACAGATATTGTCAGCGATAGAAGCAGGGCCTTGATGCTCAATTACAACTTTAATTTTTAAATGCCTGAATTTATGTTTTTTTTATATACTTAGTATGTTGTAAGAAATACTGTGTTGCGTGGAAACCGTTGCATGAAACTGTGCAATATCTTCCATGCCTTGTAGGAACTCGCGATATGCGGGAGTCTACCGTATTACATTCAATAAATGTATCCGGTAGACGGTTTTCGCAACAAGGTTACTCCTGCGCGCTTACATATTGCACAAAAGTGTAGTTTCATGATACACGTTTCGTTCGTGGACATTATACCAGTTAGCGTGTCTCCAGTTTCCCGTAGTGCGTAGCGCAGAGACGAAATAAAGTTTTGAGCTGATAGCGCATTCCTCGTGGCGCCTATTATAGGTGGTTCGTTGCGTGCGCGTGCCGTGCAAATATAAAACCGTGGGGGCGTTCTGGTGACAATTAACAGACCAGCTCGGTCACAAATCACCGGGCGGCGAAGTCTAATCACAGCCGCGACCGCTTTACCTCTCCCTCCGACGGGTCGATGTCTCTCTCCGTTGCTTTCGCGCTCCATTTCTCCTCCGTACCGCGCTCACTCCTTATCCCTAGAGGCGTATGTGTATACCGACCTTTTGAAGTCGCGCGCTAAAAGACACCGCTGCACGGCGAGTCAAGGTGTTGATACGCATAAAGCAATCGACCCGAGAATTCTGAACAGTCGCTCTTTTTTCGATCCACTTTTAAAACTGACCGCGCCGGCGAATTTGCACGTGTTTTCAGAAAGACCGAAATGGGAGTAGAATGCAGTTTCCAATTGCAAACTCGTCCAACAGGCATTGTGGTATTTCGACATTTACCCACCGATCGATTCTACGTACGTAGCCGAATTGAAAGAAAAGTGCCAGAACAAGATTTTGACTGATTTTCGACAAACACGGATTTTCGACAAACACGAGCAATAGAAATGTACTTTTCCATAGAAAATTCTATACATTACAACGTGAGACGTTGACTACATCTGATGTAAATCGTCGAAAGACGGCGAACGAAGAATTCAATAATCGTTGTAAGCGGGATAAAAACGAAGAAAGTACCGACGTGATTAGAGAAAAGTGAGTTTTCGAGATGTTGAAACAGCTTTTGGAGTCGGAACGTAAGGGCCGACCGATTGCGTCGCAGATCGAACAAGTTGACTCTAGCGCGGCAATGCGCGGGCGCAATTCCAAGAGGGGACTCCTGGTTGCATTGAGATTGCTATGCTAATTCCGTTAATGTCGCATGAGTTATGACCCGGACGAACTCGCGTACGTGCAAACATTAGTTGGACGCTATGGCGCTCAATCTTTCGTCCTTGCTCCTTTACCAACCAAATAAGATTCCTCAGCCTTGGTATACGGAGGCGGAAGGATACGAGGATCCTTCTACAGGTAGTGATGCTCGAGACCACGGGGAAACTATATTCTCGTATGCTTCGATGCTGTCGCGTATCTTAAGACTCGATAAATTGTATACGCGCGAGCGGAACTTGAGAAAGAAAAGAAGAAAGCGGTGGCAATGATAGGGGGAGGGGTGGGGACGTTTAACGCCGCGTTCAGCGGAAAGATATGGTACGGTGGAGCTAAAAGGAGAATAAAGGAAAAGAGGCGACAGCTGGGTGTAAAAGTCGCAAGCGCCTTATCGTCTACCAGCCTCGAGTGGGTGGTGAGCGAACGCACTCGGTGGTGTTGAATTGCGTTAGCAGGTGAAACAAAAACTCTGTAATCTCCGGTAATTGAGATTCGATACCAATTAAAAGCGGACTTGCGTGAGCGGCCCAAGGGACACAGATTTAAATGAGGGACGGCGTTAAAATCGTCGACTCATGGTTGTTTTCTAAATCGCTCCTCCTTTCTGAGGTTTTGGACGATAAACAACGTTTAACCGATACTACGCCACACCTACAGCGTAATGAGCGTCACTGATTAATTGAAAATTCACGTTGCCGCCAGATAATACCGCCGCACACTGATACCACTAATATCCGAAAGGTAAGCACAATATGTGCTACTACAGTTATATTACAATTTACAGTCACAAGTACTCTATGCTGTTTTCCACATTTTATCAATGTACAGGTCAATTTTAGAAATTACTTTCGCTGAAGTTACGTGTATACTTAAATATTATGCGTCCAGATGAAGAAATAATAGCGTACGTATTTGTCTTTCTGACGACGTATTAAACGCATAACATTCACGTAGGTACAAACTAGCATTACAATAAAAGACCTCAAACTATTTGGCCATCTATAAGAAGTACAATTATCTTTTTTCCGTATTTATATACGCATAAACCAAAACTGTAATTACATTCGGGTAAGACAAGGAAGAGAGGACACGAGCGGCGTCGCGTCTCAACCGCGAGTCTCTTAGTGTTCGTTCCTTCTACTCGAGGTCGTTGGCGTCTTTCGTTCCGCGCTCGTCGTTTAATTCGCACCCACGCCCGATCATTAGCGTCGATTCCCAACCTGCCTCAACACCTCACATTATGCGCCCTCAATCATGCCACACGTTCAGGGCCGCCTCATCGCCCGAAGCTGTCCGCGATACAAGCAATCTAGCTTTTCTGCGTTACCGATGATGCGCAAGTATTCGGTATCAATGCCGTTTCCAGTGACCCATAAATAACGACAATTCATGGTAATTGTATTAGATGAGGACCTGTCGCCTGCTCGTGGTATCGCACGGCACTGAAGGGAAAGAGTGAGGAGACAGAGAGGGGTTGCGGAAGAAAGAAGATGGCAAAATGAGGACAAGGGGTTACATGAAGTGGTTCAGTGCTGCGGTTTGTAGGAAATAAAGTAGAGAAGGCGACGTCGACGATAAATCAGGTATCGGGGCAATACTGGAAGGCTAATTTTAAGCGGAGGAGACAGGGACAAAATAGCGATGTGCACTTCAGAGTGGTAGAGGAGGGGTAAATTGCGAAGTAGAGAGACAGAGAGGAAGAGGAAAGAAGAATTTGCGCGACCGCGAGGATTTAAATCATCAGTGATTGCGACGTTGGTCGCATACTCCAGCCTCTTCCCCTTTGTGGATCGTTTTCTTCGTTCACTTTTCTTCTCCCTTTCGTTTAGTACTGTCTCTATCCATTCTTCGATGTCTGGATTGTCTCGTGGGAGCTTTGTATGCGCGTTAGTCAGTCTGCATTCATCAAAATATTGATCCGAGACACGTTAATATTGCTATATTTTCAAGATTACATAACATCCAGCAAATTACGTTTACGAGCGTATTTTGGTCGTATGTTGTTGGGAATTGATGTCTCTATCGGATTGCAAAAAGTTTTATTTTCGGGTATTATCCCGCGGACGATCGTAATTTTCATAACTGTTCGTTTGTAAAGACATTTCCAACCGTCGAATTGATTTACATGAGCATAAGTGGATTAGACTAGAACTATAAACGAACGGATGTTCTTACGTATGCACAAATACAGGCGTGCGGGAAGAAAGATACGAAAACATACGAAGCGACAACGGAGAGGTGACAGTTCAAGTTGAGAAAGTGACTCAGTCCGGATAACGGATGCATACCATTGAACTAAATCTGAGTATCTCTGATTAATCTTTCGTCTCCAGCAGCGAAACGCGAACGAGACTCCTCCTTTTCATGTCGTGAAGGAATGTTGGAGCAGTTTGTCGAATAGACGTTATACGTACCGAGGCGCAACAGGGGAATTTACGAGCGCAAACGATGCACATTCGTCGCGGCACGCGTTGATTTACCGTATCGAACGTAGAAGTCCTGCTTCCGAGGCACGACCAGGTTAAAGCGAGAGGTTACGCGATCTCGCGGTGTTAATGTACCGGTCGAACTAGCAATGGGGCTCTCCTATCACAGGGTTAATAATCGCGCTGAAACATCGAACTATCCAGTATATCATGTCATGCGGCGACAGTGGCCCGAAGCGAACCGCTTCGGCTGTTAACCGTACCGATCATCGGTCCGCGGCGCTTTGATGTTACGCGTCTCAGTGCAAGGTACTCCTTAAATCCTGTGTCATTAACGCCATGCACACCTCGCTCGCCTCCCCTAACTGTACATTGCCCCTCGCGCAAGTGCTCGTGATTTATAACTATATGCGTTGAAGGAGTAGTCCCTCTGACGTTCGCGGGGCGATCGAACAAGGAAGAAAGGTCGCCGGAGCTGGAGATTGCTTAAGGTCAGGTGTCAAGGGATGGACTGCGCGCGAGAAAATTTTATCGCACTGATAACGTATCGGATATACCTCTGTGCATACCTACTTGCCGAGTATGCGAGCCAGCCAAGGAGGTAGGTAGGCGTGCGACGCTGCACAGAGAAGGAAGTACGGTGTACGTTTGATAGCTCTTACCGAATTATGCTTCGAAGCCGTCAAGAATTGCTCCCAGGGCATATTATTGCTGAGACACGATCGGACCTGATCCACGGTATCCGATTATCGTGATAGCATCGGGCCACGGTTTCGTGGTTGAGTCGAAAATAGAGACGGCCCTAAGTGTAATTGTGTAATTTCTCGTGGTAGCTCATTCCGCGGTCCCAATCGGACGATCTAGAACTGGGCGGACGTAATTCATTTCTCCCTCGCCGATAAGATGAATCATGCGCGGTCGAGGTGGACGGGAGAGCGGGGGTCGGAGCGAGCATCATTCAGACGGTTCTTAGGTATCTGGCTACTTATAATAAGAGAACGTTGCGAGGCTGCACCGATCACTGCTTCCGAGCTGCGCTATTTACGCTAAGGCCGCGCTACCGTGTCGTCTCGTCACTGTGGATCCATTAGTCAACGGTTGACACGCTGACGGCTACTGTATCTCGCTACCTCTCTCCTCACAGAGCGAGGAGTCTTCTATATAACTGACTGCGATCGTCTCGGAACGGAACAACGGAAACGGGCAGTACCGGCCAGTAGGTAGATACGGGCAACGGCCAGTTAATGCTATGCCTTCTTGTGACGGTGACACCGTTGGAGAGAAGCGTGCATTATCGTTGAGAAGTCAGAGCAGGGGGGGGGGGGGGGAGGGTGAACAGCACTATAAACTACTAAAGTCGACGGACGAGATGGAGCGCTCACGGACGAGCGTGACATGCGTGCATTTATTACGAGTGAATTAATGCTTAACCCTTTCGAGTGCCGAGCTTTGCGTTACGAGTCTGTGGAAGTGCCTATAACCTGCGATTCCAATATCAAAATATAATACATATATACATAGGTATATTACCGAGGACGGCTGAATTAACGATTTCTTCCTGCTGGTAAATGGTCGTGGTCATGTTGCACAAAACATCGGCACCTTTCGCTCTGAACTGTTTGCGCCCATTATCCTTCAACTGAGTACAAAGTATGAATTTAGAATTGCGGCTAACAAATTAGAAGCCTTGTCGTACTTACAAGGCATTGGAACGACTCTTAGTGGGCGTGAAGATTTACGTATGCACGTTTAGAATCCACGTATGCACCTTGATCATGACAATGGCTTTGCGCCATCCAAGAAGTTGTATTCGGCAAACGTGCGCACGTCCACATATGGTGCTTATAATACTGCGTTTAATTGTTTCCCATATAATAATAGTCTACCGTAGCCTGCTCAGGTGCGCATGGCGCCTACAAAAGAGTACTTGATCCTGTATTTGAAACGCGTTTTCTATAATTGGTAACCGAAATTCTCAACATATTAATGATCGCTCAGATCTAATCGAGCAAACGTTAACGCTGAGAGCAGTAATGCTCACCGATTCTCGTTTTTCGCAACAACACGTATCTATAATAATGTACCGACGTGAATGCACGGTGACGCTTTAAACTGTTTCTTGACGCACATGCGCACGTGTGCATGCTCGTGTAGCTACGCACATTCTCTATCGGTGTATGTGCGGTTAAGTTGAATTAATTAACTCGGCGATGCCGCGCTGTGAATATTAAGTAGACACGAGGACCTGATCAGGGCCGTATTTACACCCTGGGCCAGGTTCTTCTTTCGGTCGTAACATCTCTTTCTTTCCTCCGCTTCTTCTCCTTCTTTACCCCTTCACACTCTCAAACGGTCTAACTTCATGTCTCTATCACTCTCACACAATGTGATCTTCCCTCGTCGCAGTGTGCTCAGCCATGATGATGAGTTGCTTGTTTGAATGTTAATGCCTTGCCGCCGGTCCACTTCGTCACCAGTCTTCATTAGACAATAAGTAGCTACGAGTAAGAAAAAGATGATATACGGAATTGATTACTTCGCTAATTAGATGTCCTCCACCTGTAGTCTTTATTTGAAGTTAATGTTTGGAGAATATTTATTATGTGTATCCTTTCATTTGATTAATAATTCATTTAAATAAGGTATAAGTATATTGAGTTCATTCAAATAAATCAATTATGATTTCAGACTTAGTTTAATCTTTTCATGGCACGTGATAAAACTTGTTCCGCACAGAAGTGCTTAGTAATAAGCATATGCTAAATTCTCACATAATTTAGGATGGAGTAATATCGATTTCACCTTAGTGGTTCATGAATCTGTTACCTGTTACCCGAATAACTGTTAGGCGCATGCAGATAAATGTGTCAATGCAAGTTAAGTATAACTTAATAATTATAAGACTTAATAAGCATATCCAAATGTAGATGCGTTAAATAAAGTGTTCCAGTATCCAGGTATCCACCAATGTGATAAAATACTATTAAATGATTATTTAAAAGTGCTTGCAAATTGTTGATACATCTTCACATACCTAAATAAATTTTACTTTCCGTTGATAATAAATATTCGGCAGATTGTATAGATTTTAAAATAATTCCATATTTATGATGGAATATAAATCAACCTAACAACATTTTGAAAATTGCAATAAGTTGTGCACACTCAAAGTAAGAATTTCCGTCTATTTACGTGCATACTCTTTACATCTGCGCATCCTTTAAATCGATGTAACTCCACGTGAAATTCTGCATAATCTATGATCTGAACGGAACCTCTATTATTCCGTGACTCCATTCGTCACGCTGTTTAGAGTTAGTAGACCTCAGTTAGGACTTCGATCGGGCATAAATCGAAGATGTTTACGAGATACGGCGACGAAAGATGCGTCCCTGTGTGGCGCGAGGTTATAGGTGGCTACCGCACGCCTGCCGCACGCCTGCCGCAGTGTGTCGAGAAGGAACCTTAACCCCGAGGACGGGAACGAAAACGGCCGAGAGAGCATCGCTCTTACGCTCGCGTACGTATCACCGGATATATACTCCTTAAGTGTGGTTCTATGTACCGGGCACAGCTCCGCTCGCTGTGGAGTTATGTCGCGCGTCAATTACTCCCCCGAATACCTGCCAGGGGATAAACCTAGGTATACCGAGTATAGTCGAGGCACATCCTGAAAGGGTGCATCTTGAATTGCGGCCTGCTTCTAATTCTTGCGCGAGGACCGCGCACTCTATTTCCAATCACAATCGCTTTCCGGCAAAAGAAGATATAAAGTTTGACAATATAGTAAGTTGTCATGAATCTCTACTTTTAAAACATTGAACGCATGCTCTTTTCAAAGTTAATAAATTATGCGTTGTAATATATAATAATACTTTTCAGTAAATCGCGGTTGTCACAGATATAGTTGGATGGAAAAGAAATGAATTTGTTATGTATCTACCAACGTTCCGAGGAGAAAAGAACTCTGCATTTCAGTGTAAACTTTTTCCAACAAATAGTGTTTAAATCCTCTTGGATCGCAGTAGGATGCCTTGCTATTTTTTATTGGACGCCTCGCTTTCACTGGCGCCATCACCGTCGGTAACATCGATGGCGTGCGTCAGACGCGGACTTTTCGGCCTCACCGCGATTCGTTATATATGGAGCACAAAGGATCCGCCCCTGTGCGAGGACGTATAGTGTGCACGCAAGCACAGCGCAATCGCGAGGACGGACGAACGCGCAGCACGCGTGCTAAATGCGCCTGCGTGCCCTCGGCCGCGGCAGCCTGTTTTCGACACCCGCGTGCCGCACACGGAATTCACTTAAGTTGGGAATGCGAGCCCCGTGTCCCTGGTATTCCCCTATCTCCCTTCTTCCTTTTTCTCTTTCTCGCTCTCACTACCTTATATCCCATAATGCGGATGTTCCATACGTTCCCGCCGCTCGCACTGATTCCAACTTCGATTTCTGTATCCCGTATAAGTGCGATCTGGTAAGCTCGGTACGTTGGCAGGCAAATAAACAAGCGGCTTTTAAGTTCCGTGTGAAATATTTACAAGGGCCGATACTTCCGCCGTGTCGCGTGTTCCTGCGATACTGCTCACGTTCAGATTGTCAAGTTATACAGAGTTAACAGAAAGAATACTGGAGTAAGTGTTCGTTATTACCTAAGCGTATGTCGGACGATTGTCTCACTCGATTGTTTTCGTTTTTTAACCACTCCGTACCCACCACCTGAATATGTTTATCAGCGTAAAAAAAGTGTGTTCGGGCAAGTTTCCGAATTAGCATATCAATCGTGAAGTAAAAGCCACAGAGACATAAGATTAGCGTAGCGCGGGTTGAACATGCGTCGAACCGAACAACCGAGTGTCTCTTTCCGTGTATGCTAGGTTAAAAGTACCGCCGTCTCCAGTGCCATTGACGCAGGATCGATCTTGGCACCAGTCGGCTCTGATATCGCTACGAACGGGAGATAGCGGTTTTCTTATTGAACGGCTATTATAGGTGAGCGGCCCGAAAGGTTCCTTAGTGTATCGACGCCGGTACACGGGTACTGCATTACTCGGTTCGGTAAGCCGCCGGTAAGAAGCTACTGAATCACGAGATACGCCGCCACGGCCCCTTTCATTCTCAAGTCGCCTTGACGGCCGATTCACGTATCGGGCGTCGGTGTAGCCCGATAACTAACGAGAATGTACATGCTCTACGAACGGTAGGACTAATCGAGCGTAGCCCCCTCTTAATTTAAGCCGAAGATATCGGCCCTCATCCCAAAGGGTGAACCGATCCGTGGTGACTTTGAAATGCCTTTGGAAAGAGCGCTAAACCCTTCGATTCTTCGGGTTATTAAGCAATCAACGTTGCCAATGTTCTTCGTCCAAACCGCACAAGGTTTCAATGATTGGTTGCACGGATAATTCGAGTAGTGCGTCTGTTGCATTGCCGATGTTGCTTACTTCATTCTATTGTCAATAGAGATAGTTCTCACTCTCCGTCACGCGACACCATCTCATGCGCGATTACAAGAATAGGTATCATGTTCACAAACAGTCAGACGATTACGCGGTCATGAACGCCGGTTTCATGAAATCAAAGATATTCGAAGCGATACTCGACTAAACGCCGTTCAACCACCATACGTTTGCTTCGCGCAACTTTCTTCAAGACTCAGCTACTCTATGTCTCTCTCACCTAGTATCGTCCATGCTCTCTCTTTCTCTCTCTTTTCCGTGCGCAATAGAAGGTAAGATAATGGTTGCGGAAGGATAAGTAAACTAAAGCATACCCGTTGACTCACGGCGCAGTTCACCTTCTTCTTCCACTTGTTTTCTCTGTATGGAACCGCTATCGCCTGCTAGGACAGAAAGTGCAATTATAAATACGTCCCGGCACTGCAGCGGCCCGCAATGGTGGACCAATAAGACTGTCTGGCAACTGGCACAAATTCTTATCCACAGTCGCCGCCGCCGTTGCTGTCCTTGTCGTTGATGCCACTACTGCCGTACACGCGACCTAATATGCATGTAGCACGAACAGTTGCACTTAAGAAAGTTTGTTATTCGAAAAATAGGTAAGTTCACCGGCACAGGTGTGTGCCCAGTACCGCTGTTATATAAGCGTGCACATTTCCGATTTTTCCCCATTTCCTTATCGCATAATATACTGTTATCGTTTGTTTAACGTACCGCGTGTCTATTGATTACTCGGTCGCGCATTTTAAACAATTAGGAAAAACCGTTCCTAGACTACGACTCTAGCAGTCATGAACGTTATCTTTTCGATAAACAGCGCGAATCTGGCTTGAACAATGTCACCACCGATTATGATTGTTACCTCGTTGTTTGCACTATACCAGCTCATGTAATCCTTCCACATAAGCTGTGTGTGGCCCTAACACCGGGCAGCAGCGTCTAGGGCAGGATCCGTCGGCATAGCCGTACTGAAGAGTCCAGCGACGGATCAAGGACGAAACGCACACTCTTCACTGTGGCTACTTGTTAGGCAAATCTCAGCAATGATAAATTCGTAACAAATGCCATATTGTGTCAGTGTCTTTGCATCTACAGGCTACCACACTCTCTTAACGCCAAAAGGCCAAATTTCGACAATGGCAGACGTGTTCCGTATATGTAACATATTGGATAGCGGGAAATATGCATACTCGACGGCGAATTGTCGCACATCGAGTCGTTTCAATGCTGCGCATAGCATTTGCAGTACAGTGAATAGAAATAACTATCTCTAGAGGCGTAATTTACAATACCGGCTCATTCTTTTTTTACGACGAAGGACAATCGCCAGGGACGCCAATGGCGCGATGTGAAGATTAATATAAAGAGAGAAAAGAAGAAGATAAAAAATCTCGAGGAGGCACGACGTAGGCGTCCTGAGCATACAGGTGCGACGGCACCGAGAACCGCGGATAACATCGCTTAATCACACGTGACTCAAGCATATGCGCTCCACCCACATCTCCTTTCGTATCTGATGTGGATTATCTATGCAAAAATAAATAAGCTACTAAGTAACGACCGGTCGGCCAAGCCGACCGCGGTCGTTCCCCGCCGTGGAAAAAGTCAGCATTGAGTTATATTGCTTGCCCTCTATCGAGCGGTTCATCCTGCCGTCGTATGGAAGCATTTTTCTTCGCGATGCCAGTGGCAAACAGAGGAGGAGTTTCTCCAACCGAGTATCGGTTATTGATTTACAGTCGCAGATATCTCTGGCGTCGATTAAAATCAGAGTTCTATATTACGCGCCCCCAATCGACTATATCTTTCTGCTTACGAGTACCATCATCATTACTATAACTAACGCTTTTATCTTGTCTACGGTACGAACTCTACTACTACTCCACCCACTGCTACTACCACTACTATTTTTACAGCATTCGATATTCAATGTTTAACAACGTCGGTAATGCGAACAATGCACTGAGTCGAGTATCAGCAACAAATTGCTCTTATTGATAAAGGCGGGCGCTGCCGAGGTGAGTGTCGTCTATCGCATGTAAAGCAACAACACAATTCCATATCGCTTCGTATCACTTCCACTAAATTCAACGTATGCTACGCACTCTCCTGATTGCAAAGCGTTCTTCGCATTCGCCGATGCACCAGTTATACACAAGTCGGCGACACAATAGCCAGCAGAATCTTGAAGATCTTGTTCGTTTATCAGGAAGGATAATGGTGATAGGCATAGGTGCTGTGCGGCGAGAGACGGGACAGGGGGAGTAGTGACACTCGTGGTACTACCACTTCGATAACATCCCGTAGATAGAAATGCTTACTCTCGCTCGCACTCACAGTATTATGGAGGCTTAAATCAGCTCGAAAGAATCTTGGAAGACATGGGTGTTCAATTACCTGGTCATAAACCTTTGCTAGCCTAGGAGGGAGGGAAGGGGGAGGAGGAAGAGGGCGACAACAACCGTGGAGCAAGATGAGACAGGCGCGCGTGTGCTCTTGCGTACACACAACGCAATCCTGCTGCCTTTCCTCTACGATTCTCCTTCGGACAGCATGACGATCCAATACGCCTGTACTTTACGATCTCGTAGAACCCCCACCACGAAACTTCGTCTACGTTGAGAATCGTCGGTGATAAAATAGCGATGTATTTTACTGTATTTTACATATTTTACATGGCACGACGATAAAACGATGAGAAGGAGTCTCCTTGCGACTTAGTTCACAACTTTCTCAATGCAGGATGCTGAGCTGTGTCGGCGCCACTAGGAGCACAGTTAATAATTAATTGCCATCGACGTTCATTCCATTTTCCTGTCTTTATTCCCGCGAATATTCTTTCGGCACGAATTTACTAACTGCTGCTCCGCAATGTTTGATGCAGAGACAATGTTAACGTTTCAATTATAATACATATTCTTAGCACATGGAAGATTACTTCGTAATTGAGCATTGGAGGTGGTCACAGTCTTGATAAATTACGACGAAGCGTTACAAAATTATCTCGGTTTGATGTAATCAGTTTTGTTCGTTGCAGGGAGTGCCTGCAAGGTGAAGAGATATAGAAAATAATGTATAGATATCAGTGTTTCTCCCCGGCCATGAAACTCAATTTTCAATGTACACTTTTCCTGATGCGTACACCGTGGCCGATCGTGTATCATTTGTGTTACGTGCTTATTTAACTATATTACGAAGCATCGCGCCATCTAAGACTCGTAAATTTCAATCGGCGAGTCGTCGCTCCTTCAACTATCATTGTCTTAAGGTACACTCGGTGTTAAAACCTGAGCCATGTCTTGAAAAACACAAGATACTTCTGCCATAATCTCAACACGTTTATTGCCACGTCATTGTAGCCGTGGCGTCACATTTCTCTATGAAGTTAGCCGTTTCGTTAGAAAGGGTTGCGCCTACAGTCGAGGTCTGTAATTGTCATGCTGTGTTATTTGGGATCATAGAATGAAGATTGCGTCTTTTTTCTTAAAAAAAAAGTAACACAAAGGTTTCGATACACAATACGAAATACAAAATCTCTTATCCCAAAGCAGTGTTCAATATACTTACTCGGTTTCTCATTCGCCGTTAGGCAAGCTAATAAAGCACAAAAGAAGTGCTTGGCCGCGCTTAATTAGATATTTACACCCAGGTTCGTATGAATCACTCCGTTGGTAAGGGCTGCCAGCTTTGTTACAACTGTTCAAATCCCGGACACTGGAGCCACCCACGTGACTGAGAGTCTGCTTCAGTATGGATTAGCCTATGTGCGAAAGAGGGAAGATAGTGACAAGTAAAAGAATGGAGAAGGAAGAACAGATCGATCAAGGAGAAATAAGCGGGTCATGAAAATAAGAGCGAGATTGATAAATAGATAGAGAGAAAGAGGGTGAGGGCGTGAGGGAAAAGGGGTGAGGGAGAGGCGCTCTTAACGGGCAGTTTGAGTCCGGCAGCTTCGTGTGAGGTAACAACATAAAATCCCGAGATCTTACTTATACGCGGGCGAGAGGCTCGCTTGGTAATCTCGGGACCTCTCTTATTTAAGCGCCACATTTCTTTCCGGCCCTCGGAGACCGGCCTTCGAGCGTGGGGAAAGTGGGCACCTAACTGTCGCCCGAACGAGCCCATACGGCGTCGCCGCGCCGACGTTTATTGCGTTTCCGAGGCGGCGGATTTGTTTAGCTGTGTATGTATCGACACCGTCTGCAACGTTAAGCCTTTGCGCGGACCCCACGTGAGCGCTCCGGCTACGATCAATCGAGAATTCCATGCCGGTGCGACTGTCAGTGATCGCTGCGCGCCAAGATATAAGAAGCTAAATTTATATCATCCACTGATTAAGATAAAGAGTAACATTGCTATGGAGCGGGCAGTACATAATTAGTCATTCGGCGATCCTGCTTCTAACGTTCTGCATCGTTTAGCAATCCGTGTCAAAGAATTTTTTATTTCACAAATTATCAATCGCGATGCAGGCACGTAAGGAATAGTTGCATATGGTGAAGATCCTAGCATGGCTTGGACGATATTAATAGGTGACGAGGTTGCTAAAAGTGGTTATAGGTATGTCCTACAACTGCTATTATTTTGTAGTTCAAGGTTGCATTAAAATCTACAACATCGGGGGTGCAGCAAGTCAGAGGTGAATCAAATTAAACAGCCAAGAGTGTACAGTATTTCCTAAGACATTAGTCTTAAAATCATGTTATGTCTCGAACAGGTTCATGCAACTAATGACAAAACTATGCAAACTATTCTGGAGGGATCTATGTACGGTGTTTATAGGAATCGCGAAAAAACGAGCCAAAATATACTTATAGTATTTAAACTTGACACATGAAAATCATTGGTCATAAGATGCAATCAATCTTTTTTTTTCCCGTATAACATTTTCAGAATAGTGTTAATCGATATTAAATTATTGCTGGATATCATAAAGTGAGGACAAACGAGATGAGTCTTCTGTAAGATTTATCGATGTAATTTTAAATGAAAAAATATCACAATTTCGGTCTTGCCACAATGATCGCCTTCGAGGAACCCCACTTCTCTATGGTGTAATTTTCCATACAAAATTGATTAGAAATTGTCTAGTAAGAAGACAACATTACGTCATACTACTTAATTTTTTTGTTTCAATATACAAAACCTATAAGAACTCAGCATAGTATTGTGACATAGGATGACAGATACAACCGTTCCATCTTATAAAACATTTTTTGCATGCTAGCAGTGCCGTATCTACGTATAATATTTCAAATTACGATTTTTCTTCTTTGTTTGCAATACAGAATTCGTATGTAGTGGTTTTGAAGACGACATAAATAGAGAGTAAACATTGGAACGCTTTTGTCGCGTGTTTGGTCGATTGTACAGTCGCCGTGCGATTTCAGAAAAAATTATTACAAAATTTTGGCTTTGTCTAATTGACTATTTTTCATTGGGCTAGGTTTTATTAAGCTAGGTATTAAAATCAACCTGGTAATTTTCTACCTTCTTACGTCAGAAAAGCCCATGACTCTCTATTTAGAACAAATGTCATGATATTGTATATAACAAGTAACAATTAACCAGAAGACAGATTAAACGAATCAATGCAACACAACATTTTTTATGACAGAAATGTGTAAACGGTGCAATAGAAACACTCCAACGTATCCTAATCGACAAGTACCAAATATTTGTTCTGATCAAGGTTGCCTGTACTTGTCCGTTGTGCCAAAACACATATCGTCAGTCCTTCCATTTTACAGCACATTTTGTCTAAATCCTTGTTGATGATACACTGCACTCTAAATACAACTAATGTTCAACTACCCCGCAGAGACGACATCTAAAATATTCAATATTTAATGTAAAATGTAGGTATAATATGCAATTGTTAATGCTGTGCATGTGACATGGTTCAATGCTTAGTATCTATTTCTTGTTATCTTTAGATACGGTCGTGCTGTTAAATCAAAGTAGTATATATATTATAGTGTCGCACGTGCGTCCGTGTACTGCCGCAGCAACTATTCAGAAAACTCTATCTCCGGCGCCACGGCGATAATACTCACAACTTCCCGAATATCTCATCGAGACGAGCGACAGAAAGAGAAAACGGACGGAGACAATACACTATATAATTTTTATGACGCCCACGTGGTCAGGAGATTGTCGCGAGGCGTGGGCTATCCGGCCCGCGCGGTTCACGAAATTTTACGAGGTACCTGCTCTGCCAGTCTCGACCTACCTAACTTCTCCTTCATTTACGAGGCTGACCGGTCACTTTGCTCTCCGATCTCTTAAAGTAGAGTGCTTGAATTTGTTCTTCACCTCGACTTATGAGCGAAATCATTTCACACGCAACGTCGGTCATTTGCTATTTCTCACGTTCTTCCTCTTTTAACATTCATACCTCCATCTTTATCTGATTCATAACTACCATTTTTTTTATTGCTGTTTCTTCTTTGACATTATATATTACCTGCTGTTTCCTTTTTTTAGACTTTCCTTCACATGCTCTGTTGCAGGATTGCTGAGAATCATACTCCAGTAGAACAGACAAACTGAAAACGTATTCATATAGTATAGATATAGGTATGCTCGAAAGTGTTTGGCTTGATATGTCTGAAACTGATGAAAAAGGCTGACATGAAACGTGATCCAATCAGTTTGCGTGGTGTCAAATGGACGAATAGCGCTGAATTTCCATTGTTTAAGGATGTCGCATGACACCAGCTGTTGCGAATACCTATTAGGTATACAATGATTATAGTTTCATCTGGTTGTTAATGGTTGTCAGGGCGATTTTACAGGTTTAATGCTAAAGAAGGGGGGAGAAAGAGAGAGAACGAGAGGGAAAGAGAGAGGGGGGGGGGGGGGGGGGGGAAGAGGGGGGGGGGAGAAAGAGAGGGGGGGAGAAAGAGAGGGGGGGAGAAAGAGAGGGGGGGGGAGAGAAAGAGGGCGCTGAACGATAGTGTCCACTATTTATTTCGTCACCAACCATGGAACCATTGCCGGTGACATCTATAAATCAGCCTTATCCGTATTCTCCATCAGCATTAATCACTATAATGATGCCTGCCTGTATTGCCCGACAAGGATTCAAATGTCGCTCTGTCTCGCTCTTACAGCATCCAACTCCTTTCGACCATCAGCCAGAATTGCGGGTCCTGTAGTCATTATCAATTTACTATCAGTGTGTTATCTCCTTACGAAAAGTTCTTGGCACAGTATCTACAGCTCGTTTCCTATCTGACTTGTTCGCTATTTCTTCTCTTCGCCGAGAACGCCTAGTATGAGTATAGCGCCACTTGTAGACAGATAAGTTCAGGACACTGGCGCTTGAACCTGTTTATCCTCAGCTAACAATCCACTGAAATCTAACGCTTATCGTTTGAAACGTCATTCTGGCATTCTGGCTCCGACATGAAAAATAATTGATTCGCAAGCAGTAAGAAGAAATTATTTCGTGGGATATCTGACAGCTCTCAGTACGGCCCTCACATCGTTGGTTGAACCGAATCTGCAGCATCTCCTGCATTCACTTTTGTTCGATTTGCTTCGTATCAACCTGATCTTCAGAAAAGGGATGAAAGGTGGGAAGGTAGGAAGCTAAAAGCCTATTGGATAGCTTTATCAGGAGCGTGCAGCGCCGGTCAATCGAGCATTTGTTCCATTTACGCTCGCGTTTCTCTGGCAGGATTGGTTAGACCAAAAGAGTGAGATAAGTGAGTCGGTTCGCTGGCAGCATGCGCAGCCTATCTGCTCCTACAGGAGATCTCACTCTCTTTCTCGCTCCCCCCCCCCCCCCCCTCCCGCCCCCCCTCGGCCGGTTCCTTCACCGTCGTGCACTGCATCGTCTCTCGTCGAGTCCTTTCGCACTTGCCATCGATACACCTTTCTCGCTTCCGTTACCGGGTTTGACCGCGACTCCTTCGGAGCCGAACGAGCCTATGCCGTACGGCAATCTGTCTCCTGGCGTGTGATAAATCAATCCTTCTTGCGGACGTGCAAGACACGGTCAGCGGCTCTCGCGCACTTACCATGCGCACTTACCGCTGTGCACACGCATAGTTCTGCACGCGTATAAACTTTCACATCAAAGCTCGTACATGTGTATGACGCTAGACAAATGTACGCGCAGATGGCAAAACACACAAGTCCCGCTGTCTCCTACGTCGGGCTAGTGATCTAATAGGACAGCCCGGAAGACCGATTGCGTTCATTGTCGCAGATAACCGACCGTTCACGGTTAATTTAATATCCATAACTTATGCCCTCTTCGCTGGATCACGCAACTTCGTACAACGGATACGAACGGGAAGAATTTCTGTTCCCCGCGGCAAAGAAGGCTGACATGTTCAAATGATTCAACTCTCCTTGCATTCTTCTTGTCATCGTAAAGACTCTCAATATCGTCAAGTTCTAGATTTTATGGTCTGATTGTCGTGTTAATCTTGGTGTATACAATGTCAGCAATGCAATTTATAGCAGCAATTTCTCGGTTGTGTTTCGAAGTATCAACAGTTATTTTGTTGCAAAAAAATTCATTGGCTCATGTTACTCTTCATAATTATATATACCGTTAGGGCAGGGAGTAGCGCAAAATGGAGCCTACCCGCTCCATTATCACTTTGCGTCACCCGCGCATTATCCATCATCAGCAGTTAGAGTTGACGTAATCAGGGATCAGCGTAATTGCCACATGGAAACTAGAATGCGCGGTCACTCAATGTAACGGATCGCAGTCCTAAATTTTGACCTCGGCACTCGAAGACGTTCGACGTTTGACGTTCGGAGATCGTCGGCGGTCGTTGTAGTGTCGAGGTTGTTGCGAGCACTCGGCATCCTCATAGTGATTGTCCCGATAAAATCTGAGCTCGCTTTCGGCGCGATGGCTCGAAATTCCGTGCTGTGGCGTCCGACTTTTTTTCGCGGCAGTACGAGCGGCCGCATTTGTTCACGGTTAAATGAGTAGGAGGTACGATCTTTACCTGAAACAAATGTATCTCAATCAGTCTACGTATCCGTGCAGAGGATCTACGTATCCTCCAATCAGTAACCATCGTTAGGGGGCAATCAGTCAGCGCCGCCGTCCGCGAAGGAGACTACCGAAGGAAGCGACTGGTCAGACGCGGGCATACATCCACGCATTTATGTGTCCGGATACAGGCATAACCCTGCCGATGATCGCTAGCTCACGTTCACGGTTTCTGCTGGCACGCCAACAAGCCGGTGATCGCTCAATCATGCGTGTTAGGTGCCGACGATAATTCGTGATCCGATGGATGCAATCGAGCGCGAGGTCGCGAAGGTTGCCCGAACGAACAGGTTGCGTAAGACTACCGTTATTCCGGGCATGCTTGATTGAAGATACGATAGGCTAACACGGGAGCGTGTATTCCGTACATTTTCTTAGTGAGACAGTGTAAATGTCTTGACCGTCGACACGGTAACTTACTCAACATTGTTACATTCCACACTTACCAAGTTAGTACTTGTCGCAGAAACCGTGCTTACGCAGAGGAAATGTGTTTTTGAGTTTATTTAATTTTGACACAATTTGGGTGAGGCATTTGATACTTTGTTCCAAAACATGAAGCGTCAATTTTTAGAACGTCTGTTGTTGCGATAAGTTGAGAATTTTGATAAATATTTTGTATTGATAGTATTATGGGGAAATCACTCATTCAGTTATCTTTGTTTTTTTTTTTCACGTCAACAATTGGGTTCGAAAATCAGCAAGGTTGTGTTCTTCATTGGAAATAGATTGGTTGAACATATCACTTGGTGTCGACTGTGTCACTATGGTTCTTTAGTTAGTTAATTGTTAATTAGATTTTGTTAATTGTTCTCGTAATAATCAAATTGATGTTCAAGCTTGTAGGTGGGTAACGCAATTCAGATGAAAAAAGATCCGAAGTATTGGCCTTACTCCAATAGGGCGCGAAAGGAACAATTTTTAGCCTAGCCCATCTACGGCTTTTTGCAAACTATTGTAATTTCCAACTACAAGCTCTGCATGTTCGTACCAAACAAATTGACGTTGGTCTGCATACCTACGGTATGTATCTACAATGTTCAGCTTTGTAGCGCTGACTCCAGCATGAATGCGTCTTTTAGACATTCAATCCCCTTCCCCTCGATCGTGTCGTGTAAAGTTGTTGCAAAGTCACTTCAGGCTTGCCGTTTCCGAAGGAACAAAAGATCCTACACACAGTAAGATGCAAGGTGCTTTTAATGGCCAAACTATATACGTACAATTCGACACATAAATATCGGTTCTCGTCATCATTTTGACAGATTGCGTGCACACTTTCCGGACGTGAGATGCAGTAGTATATGTATAGTCGAACCGATATGCGCCATTAATCCGCTTCGAGGATCATTAGTTTCGAAACATCTAGGCTATACTATTATGCAGTAAGTTTTTTAACGTATCTGTATCGCCCCTTAAGAAATACATAAGAGTTATAAGGTTAGAATATGTTATTTACGCCGTGCTGTCGATTACGCTAACTCTAATTAAAAAATAAACTCAAAACATCGTTAATCTTGGTTCAATCTAAGTTCCATCGGATCCCGAGCGAGCAAAAAGATGGTGTTACAATCGTCACCGTGACAGGTTCAGTGTATGTTAGATCGCGGGTCAAATTATAATACAATAACGTTGAGCTATTATATCTTGTAGTGCGTCTTCGGGCGTCTAGTGCACAGAAGCACGCTCTCAACCTGGCGTTATACAAAGAGTCCTGCAAGGGGCCATAAGAAGAACAACATTGATCTTCAAAATGTGCGTAATGAATTGTGCACAAATTGCCTGCAGCACAGTAACAGTCGCGCAGAGAAGAGTTACAGGGCCGTGCACAAAATAACTTCAAAGTATAGGCATTAATATCAGCCCCCTTTCAGACCTGTCGGTAAATAAATAAATAAGAAGATACCTATAAAATAGGATGGGAGTCAATATGAGGAATGAGAAGAGAGGCAGATTCGCTAATAATATTGTTCAATATCAATAAGACATTAAGTTAGTAGGAGCAGAGTCAGATGAAATCCTTATTCAGCCGAGAGGGGTTTCGGGTAGTCGCAAATTAGTCGTTGTCCACGGCGCTCGCTGAGAATAGATGTGCGGCCGCTGATACACGAATGCGCGCCAGTTGCGTGCCCCGAACGAGTTCGCGCGCATGCACTGTCTTCGGTTGCTTTCGCTTATCGGCACCGGTGCAAATTATAGAAGCTATAAGTCCACGCGCCATATCGCGAGGCACGCAAACTTGGGGCACTGCGTTGCATATTCAACGTATCCCCTGGGTCCCGCCGCCCGGGGTCTCCGATGCGACAACAATCAGCGAAACAAACCCACTTATGATCAACAAGGGTATACGTCACTCGGCAGACCCGCGAGCGTCTCGCGGACAACTTGTCTGCTGAATATTCATGAGCCTCCCCCGTGTGCTCTACCGCCGCGGAGGATGCGAAAGAGGCACGCGCTCGGCAACCGTCGGTAGGGAGAAAAGTTCCTTGTAATAAAGCCGATATGTCTCGTGTTAGCCGGACGAGAGCGGAATTCCAATGGGTAACGGGGAGCGATACTTTTCAGGTGGAGCTCGTTAATCGCTTCGGGAGCGATGTTAACCACGGTAGGCCATGCGATAGGATTTGCTCAACGTGTACACCTGATTCACTCCGGCGCTCGCCTTTATTTATCAGATACTATCAATGTAAACGGTACATTCGATCTTACCGCTCGAAGAATGATGCCGGCGGGGCGAGAGGGAGGTTGGTGCACGCGAGGTTGGGTTTGCAAGCTCGACGGGGCCGCAACGTTCGCTGACGGTAGTCGTCGTCTCTTCTTCGCATCCTCTTAACCTATCTCCACCATCACCATCGTCTTTACACCATTCGCGAGAGAACGTCCGATCGCGAGATGTACGCCGAAGATCGCGGACGGTACCTTCTGTTGTCAATTAATGATGGGTAGCACCTTTCGGTGGATAGCCATCGCTAGTATCCAGAGCCACTATCAGCTATCCTCTTCCGATGAACTCGCCCGTCCGTCGTCTCACCACCGGCACCAGCTCCTTATCCCAGTACGGATACGTGGTGGGATCGACGCAATCGAGACCGGATAATCGAGAACTCGTCGATCGATTGGATCGATCCACCCTCGGTTTCCCGTGGACTTGCAGTGAACGCTCTTAATATATAGCACTGGACTCGGTAACGTAGATTTCTATAATCGAAAGTCATTGATAACGTGCCGATATCGGGGCGCAATCACGTAAAACCGGCGCCACTACCTTCCGGGAAGTGGTTTGCTCCTTCAACATCGTTCATCATTTGCCCACACTAGGGGTCATTTTCACCAAGCAATCTTAGCCGAGAACGGAACAGGAAAAGATCATAATCTATCGTAGGGGATTATTAACGTTGTCGTACTTCTAGAAATGCAGTAAGGCGCATTAGTTTTCAATTGTTTACACTTTACGCGTTGTTCAATCGCGCTTATTTTAAATCATAGTTTTCAGTGCGTTTGTCTTATCTTTTCTGATCTCTCCTTTCGTTCTTGCCGGAAACACGATGTTCTTTTTCGAAGACAGTAGTTAGCGTTTGCGACGGTCGTAATCGACAGCAAGATATGAAGTTCCATTGCGCGGCGTCAATGAGGCAATGTTGCTGCACTGTTAGGGTATCTTGGGCACGCGACTGTAGCGGGCCAGACAGAAAAAGAGTGTGTAGAAGGCGCTTAAGACTGCGCATTAAAAGGTTCCATGACCGTGCGCGCGCGTGGCTACGTGTGTCAGCGCGGAGGTGGCATGGAAATGAAGGTGACGCAGAAGAAAGTAGCGAAGCGATGCCGGGACGAAAGATGGTAGAAGAGAAGGAGTAAGAAGAAAAACGGATAAAGCGAAGGGATGAGGAGGGGAAGGGCGAAAGAAGAGAAGCACAGATACGCATGCGCATATAGTGAGCTCGTACGACCGCCAAGAGTATCGAGGTGGAGAAGGTGCGGCTGAGTGCATAAAACTGCAAATATAAGCAACCTGCTCGCAATAGGCGCATCCCTACATACGTTTCCTCGACACACATGATCCCCCGTTATGACAGGCACGTGCGCTTGTGGAAGTACATATTTGACACGAGCCAGCGAAGAACACTGTATGAACGGGATAAACGTCTTTCAGTTATCTTTCATCCATTATTAGTAGTAACTGATTCAAAAGGTTTTACTTATTTAATACGTAGGTATATCCCTTAGTAGCGTATCCTTTAATAATTATTTCATGTGAATTATACGACGATGTATACACATACGTAGACCTTCTCCAATAATTTACTGATGCTCGGAAAAATTGTGTGAATAGGGAGTGAGGACGGAACCAGTAAAATTATGATCTACGAGCGATGTTCAGACGTGGATACTTGAAATTTTATCAGCATTTCGAATGACTGCGATAAAATTGATTGAGCGGCCGAGTCGAGAGTCTACGTAGAATCTACGGGAGTTGTCAGTTCTTCGTCGCAATTACCGGCGCACAAATCGATCGAACTAAGCGATTCGTGGATCGGAGCGATCAGCAGGGACCCGTGCTCCGAATCACGAACGCGGAGGCGCGATGTATGACCGTCGGTCACGCCAGCCTATCACTCTCCAGCACTTAATTACCCCCTGGCCAATCGAGCCAGGGTGGTCCACCGTTTCCTACTTGGGATCCTGATCACTTCCTCCGCCTCTTGATTACACCGGCTGCATCGGCAGAACTCCCTCGCCACTTGTACGCCCGCAACCTTAATCTCGTCGACTGCACTGGTTCTCTTCGTCAAATTATTATCCTCGTTGTCCAGCCCGTCCTCGGATTCCCCACTTCCTCTTCATAGTAGAAACTTTCTTTTCTCTTGGCAAACGAACACTTAGATCGCACGTGAAGATGCTCCGTGCTTCCTTTCATATTATCGCGCCACAGGTTCCTACGTGGACCTCTTACTAGTCGTTGTTCGTTGTGAAACGGACTGAATTAAGATCCGCTGATCGCAAATCTAATTACTCTGTCGTTTCTTGAACCCTGTACGAAACGTTTGTTTTTCTTTCCATTATGCAGCGGAGTTAAGTCTCTTTTTACTATCTGAGACAGGTCGCGCGGAGTAGGCTTAAAAACAATGACACTTGTTGGGGACGATTCGTTATCTTTACGGACATCTCTGTGAGTGTCGTTGAGAAAAGAGACCGTATTTCGAACTCTGTTGACCGTTCACGGAGTGCAAAAGTCAAGTCGTGAAACTTTGTCGATGTGGGAACGTTCTGTGTCTCTGGAGACACATAGGATAGTCCAAAGAAGAGGAAAGCATAATTGCAGAGCACATATGAGAGGTGCAATGGGTAATGGAGGATTAATAACCTTCGCAAATTCGATTCCTCTTCCGACAGTGTACGCGTGCTCGTAACAGTACCTTAACAATACGGAGCTTCTCATCTTCCAAGTAACCGTCTTCTGTCCTCTACGGAAGGTAGATCATTTTCATGATTGCGCCGTTGGATTCCCCGCAACTGGGCTCGTATTTCCATCTTCCCGTCAAATCTGTTTGCCATGTTTAAACAGAATAAATGACAGCTCGGCCAAGCTTGATACAAAATTACAATTGTATTGTGAAAAGTGTACGTTTTTACATCGCTTTAATAATCTTATTTGATAGAGATATAGCTTGCTGTTCAAAGAATTTTCGCTAAAATAATTTCTCAATCTTCCTAACCAAGACAGAGGTCATAATAATGATCAAGGCTATACAGCTTCCTTCCGCATATACCTCCAGCGAGATCAGTAAGTGCTTGTCTTAAGTAAAAAAAGTCTCTGAATCGTAAGAGCGTCGGTTCTGCTTAAAGAAGGCGTGCGCAGTATCGTAGGAGTTAGAACAACAGCCGTCGCAAGTCGGTCGGCGTCGCTGGCGAACGTATGGAACGCAGGAAGAAAGAAAATGCACGACGAAGCGGGGCAGAAATCAAAGGAGAGGCACCGGCGCAAACGGGTGGACAAACATATCCGTGACTAATCTTTCGTGGTGAGGAGTTCTACGCGTTGCCCGGTATCGCGGAGTAGTTGAATTATTGCCCTGTTATCTTGGCTCGATGCTGCACGCCGATAGTGGGGCGCGGACCCGATGAGATCCAGTTTCATGAAAGGCACCGACCCGCAAGTCTACTGTCAATGTCGAAAAGGGGGTGGCGGTCAAGTGGCGATGGTAGGGACAGAGACGGAAACGGATACGGAGACTGTTTCTAGTTCTAATCTGTAGGCCATTTGTTATGCGCTTATGATGCTCGGGAGATGGAAGGACGGAAGGAGGTGGGAGGTAGGAGGAGGAGCGTATGATGCGAAGCACGTTGCTCGTGTCGCCGTTCGTACCGGCATGCTGAAGCATCGGGACCACCCTGAAAGTCGGCAGCTGAGTTCAGAGACGGACTTCAAATGGCAACCTGTGTAAACCATTTCAGGCACTTACTCTGTGCCGAGCAAATGGGAAAAGCCTCATTATTGTCAAATCGCTTGCCGTTAATGTTTTACAGGTAGCCCTCCTATAACACTATGTCCTATAACACTATGCCCTATAACACGGTTTCGCTATAACACGATTCATAAACTGTGGAAACCCTTCTTTAACACCGCATCCTATAACACGATTTTCCTCTAATACGATAAGAAAATTGCAAAAACCTTAGTACGACGTTATACTTCAAGAGTCTGTGTCGAGCCGCGATATTTCGTCTTTAAGATTCATATTTGGAAACTCAAGTTTCTCTCCCAAGCAATGTTGGTTTAAAGATAAAAAAACAACGTTTAAGTAGATATTTATTTCTTTAGCAGCAAAGATATGCGTTGGATCGTCTTTCAAAAAGAAAAAAGTATCTCATATTGGAAAAAGTCTTAATTCAAATAAAGCAACAGTCAGGTTTAATATTTTCTATCTTTTCTTCGTTTTGTGTTATACATACATTTATATTTTATTAGAAATTAAGTTGCTTATATGGAAACACGATAAAAAGTCTGTTTTTTATACGATTTTGGAACGTAACCGCCCTTTTTGTATTAACTCTGAGTCTCATGCAACACGTTTTCACACAACGCGTAGTTTTCTAGGAACCTAGGTATCTACCGTGTTATAAGAGGGTTACCTGTACTTTTTTTTTTATCGTCCAGGAAATTTTCGGAAGACTCCCGTCTTCTTTGGGGCGAAGCCGTGGCATGTCAGATTCCTACTGACTAAAACCCAGACGTTACTCCTCAGAGGAGGGTGCTGTACTGGGCGAGGGTAACCTGTACTGACCCAATCCCATAATTATATGCTTTGTAGTGCCGAGCGTAAGACGTACAGATCAATTTCTAGTTCGGCCTTTATTGAAGAACTTGTTTGCGATTGGATTAAAAGGGATTCTATGAGCAGTTTTCTTGAAGCAGTTTCTTTTTTTTTCTTTTACTACATAAACTCATATGAATCGACAGAACTGTGAAAAAATCACCTAGCCAGTGATATGATAGAAGGTATTTGTCGACTGCGGGCGTGCCCAGAAACCCGGTATACATATATCTATGTATGTATCATCGACGGATTAATGATCGTGGACATTGGATGGAATATTTCCACCAGCTCGTGTACGAAATCAGTGCATCGTAGCCTAAGCGTTAACGTTTTTAATTGAACGTAATTTATCATCTCCCTGAATTCACGTACGAGTGAACAATGAAATTTGTCGGAATGGAAGGAGAGGAGCGCGAGAATAATGTTAACTCGTTAGTATTACTATTCTTTGCATTGAAAAGTACAACCGCTTATATCGCCGAACGATTATCGGATATACCATCTTCACATAACTCTAATTAATTACATCTGTTCGCACAAAAGGGGGTATAACGAATTCGGTGTCAGCGAGCACACGTTCTAACCAAGTTTTCGCTTCCCCCTTTCACGCCCCCGGTTCTTCGACCCTTATCTTGCTCTCAATGACGTAAGGTGGAACGGTTGAGAGCTACCTATAGAGAGGCAGAGGGCTTTGGTTATTTATCTGCAGAAGGGTCTATTAATTTTAAGCCAATAATAACTCCGACTCCTCGTACTAATTAATATATGAGCGGTATTGGCCAGCAAGAGCCGAGCAGGTACGTCTCCCGGGATGATCTTAAAGACTTGAATTCTCCCCTCTTTCATCTCTTAGCTATCCTTCTTTTTCGTCTGGGTTCGTCTTCCTCTCTCCTAAAGTCGTACACTCTCTTCGGATCGGCGGAGCGATGATGGAGAACCGGCCCCGCCGACAAAGATGCCGCGACATGAGCCATGCGCTCTCGTTGTACAGAGTTTGCTTGGCTCTCTCTCTCTCTCTCTCTCTCTCTCTCTCTCGCTCTCTCTCTCCCGATGCCTTTCTCGATTCCCCTCGAACGCCAACAGAATGGCCCGAAAGATCTTTATAGGCGTGTCACTGCGATAGAAACGTTACGTCGCCGCGTACGCTTCTGCAAAAAACCGTCAATCACGACCGGCTATAAAAATACGCGGAACATCACAGGAGAGCATCTTCTGTGGTGATGTCCCAGAATGGTTCACATTTTTCTTGGTAAGTTACACACTGAAAAGCGATAGCGAGTGCGGCAAGCAACCTTCCTCATAATAGACTAATAGTATAGAAAAATACATAATAGCACGTTTTAAAATAGCAACGCACGATACCACATTTAAATAACGCAGCTGCAAAGCGTATCTAATTTAATTTCACGCCGAAGAAGCCTGCATGCGAACTCTGTTACGCGTGCTTCAGAAAATCAATCGTTGACGACCATACTAACCAGCGCAAAATTGGACTAATGGTCCAATGTCATTGAACTCGCGATGTCGCCAACATTGACGATTTCGAAAGAATATATCAGAACAAGAGCAAGAAAGTATAAAACACGTGTAATGGCTTCACTAGAACTCATGAGAGGGGTCTCAGAGCGGTTCGTAGGCCGATCGGTCTCTTCGATACTTCGACGCGTGACCTCGCGGGCAGTTATCGTATTCCGTGAAAGAAGCTCGCTGAATATGTAAGACCTCGAGCAGAAGGAGAGAACAGAGAATGAGAGGAAGAGGCGTAGAAGAAGGTGGACTTGGAAGTGGACAGGGAGGAGGATGAAGAAAGGGGATGAGGGGTGCGGTCCAGGTTCGCAGGAGTGCCGGTGCTCACGGGCTCGTGGCACGAGTGCGGAGGACCGAGAAGTTAGTTAGTCCGTTTGCACGGTAGGTGCACCGAATACCTCTTCTGCGGTATTATATACGAGTCTCGAGGTCATGAAGGTGCAGGCCGCGCGTGTACCACCTCGAAGCTCGTCCCGAAGTCGAACGAGCTTACGGCTAGTGTTCACACGTGCGACTCAATGCTGCATACAGGTAAGTGTGCATGGCCGTACGGAGTACCGGCGCGCATGAATACCGATTCACGGCACAGTGTGAGGGGTTAATACTGGGCGTAGTCCTGGCCATTGTCCCGTGACAGACGCTCGATTGTTCCTATTAATAAAGGAGTAACTGCAGGGGAATGGAGGTGGTCGTCGCCGTATCCTCTCTGATATCCTCGAGTGCTCTCGTTTCCTGACTTGCCCACGTATGATCACCAACCTATATCCTCGTTGCGCGATGATGACGACCAGCTCACTGTTTAAGCGCTTCCTCCGGCCTCCTTCATGCGAGTAAACAGCGCCGGAAAGGCGCGGAGATGCGCGAAAGCAAAGCTCGTCGTGCGCGATGGTAATAATCGAGTCGGTGGTCACGGTCAATCTCGACCACACCTGCGGCATTCACTGAAAAATATATACTACCCAAAGTGTCACGATTCATTACCGCACGACTGATTCGAGCGACGTTTATTTCGTATCAACCGACTGCTTTGACCTTTTGTCACAGAATCTTTTCCTCTCTTGTCTTTGTACCAAGTGAAAATGAGAAATAATTAAATGGAGTCTTTGGTGCGTTTAAGGAATGAAGTAAAACAATGAGACGAATCGATGCATCTCTTACATCAGTATATATGCGTATAACATTTGGTGGCCGAAATATTGTAGACCAAAAGGAAGCTGTTAAAATTGGTACCAGAAAACAATGTGATAACTTACATATAACGGAATCATACTTTATTAATTAGCAGCTCAAAGATGTTTGGCTCTTGCAGAAATAAGAAAAAGGAATGTCTTCTGAAAGTTCTTCCAGGCTAAGAGGTATCATTGAATCCAATCGAGCTGATAAAAATCACTTCACACTCACGATATATCAGGATTTGATGTTACGTATCGGAGGTGTTCGGACACCGTGCCGACTCCGGTACTATCACACAGCAAAACTCGTACAACGTACACATCCGCCTACACTTCGCTCCATAACAAAGAGACGAGCATTTCTTTTCACGTCCACCCACGTTGTAATACAAAAATAGCCGCGCAGGTGGTAGCGGTGCGCAAACGGGTTCAGCGAGATTCTCCGGATTTAATTTTTCGTTTTCGTTCTCGTTCGCGTTGACATCGGCTTCGCCGAGGCGAAACTCGGATACTCCTGACGTTTATCGTGAGCAAACAAAAATCGTACAGGTTATCATTTAACGCACGCAAGATCACAAGCACAGAGAGTGAACAGGACAAAAACTCACAACGAAGACGCTCTCCAATTGTATCAAAACGCTCATCGGACGTTGGACGCACGTAATAAGATCCACACCTCCGATACACGAATCGCCCCGATGATCACCGAACGATGAAATTTCACGGCGTTGAAGATTTTTCTGCGCCATAAATCGGTACGACTTCCTGTATCGCGCTATCATAATTGATTCATCGTGTTCGTCATTGACACAGACCTGTGCTCGGCCCTCGTGGGGATCGACGGTATATACGAAAGCTGGGAGGGAAAAGCACGGCATTGGAAAGAGAGATCAACGGTGTGCGACGGAAGAGGGTCGGGCAAATGTGGAGTCACCCTTCTGTTTAGTATTCGCGATGATATCTGTACGAAGTCCAGAGTGGGTTGAACGGGCTGTCGCTCGAATATGGGCGCGGTCGCTTCTTCGGGGTTACGACGTCGTCGTTCTTGCTACGAATTCTACGGATCCTCCAGACTCACGCTGCCTACGTACCGGCCAACAGGTGCCTGCACTCGCGTGACTAGACTTCATACGCATATAGATTTGCCTGCAGCGGTCATTGTTTTCATAACTGGAACACGATTCATGTCCTATACCTACTACGATTATTTCCCAGTGTTCATCCTCGACAGTTCACCGTTGCTGGCTACGCGCTCATTTTTTTTGCAATGAAAACACCCATACAGTTGTAACGGAGTACAAGATTACGTTATGTACATATTAGTATACTGCCGTGTCGAAGTACCAAGAAAAAATATACAGATAGTGGAATAAGCGACATCTTTTAAGGAATAATTCATAGTCTTAACAAGTAACAGCAGATTCCATTCGGAGAATATGTAAGAATTTGTGGTTATTCTTTCTCAAGATGCTCCTAATTGATAATGCTGTGAGAACATAATGAGATAGCGCTGTAACGTAGAATGCACCTTACATCAGAGCGCTTAGAATTAGGATCATTTTAGGAAAATATGTCCGAGTTATCAAAAACTCCAAAGTGACAATACTAAAATTGTTTATCCTTTCCACAGATCAGTAATGTTTTTGCAAATTTTCAATACGATCTTCATTCTGTTGAAGGTACTTTTCCCTATGTAGTTTTGTGTCCCGTCCTGTTTTATTAATTGTTTCCGACGAAATACCGTAATTACGTTACTGTTCTGAGTAGTTAGCACAGAGAAGTGAGAAAGTTTTATATTGGGCATATACTGCATTGATAAAGTGATATTTTCGAGCGGATCTCTGTACCGTTGTATCTTTCCTTCTGAGATTTAAGCTGGCCGGGGAGCACGGTGTGTTTAATTGAAATGTCAGAGTAGCCGCAGTAGGAACAGTCCAGGAAAGGAGAGGAACTAGAGCCCGTGGGGTCTATTCGTTTCACTGATTCGCATCGGCTTGATTTCCTCTTAGAAAACGTTTCACTCGACGGTTGGTTCTGCATTTAACGATGCCGGGCTCTATGCCGCTTTCATTGCGGAAAGACTGGATTTCGTTATATGGCGAAGACGAGAAAAGCAAGCAACAACTCTTTATGAAGCGACGAATTTGCGCAACAGTGTAACACAAGAGGCAGGCATGCGAGTAATTTGATTACTGTTAAGAGCACATTTCAAACAATTTCAGAGTCCCACAAATGTTTCAAAGACAGCTTTTGATTGTTACTCATATCCAAGGCGCTCCACAGAATGACCAGCAACATCAACAAATATATGGGGCATTCCATGCCAAACCGACCACTTTTGTACCCCATCCCCTTCGATTTTTTTTCAAAATTTTATATGATTTAAGACCGATGAAAAACGTGTTCATGAATTTTTTCAGATGATTTTTGACCATCCGTTTCGGAAATATGAGTTTTCTTACAATTTGGTTTTTTTTTTGTAAAATGCTCATAACTTTGCGAAAAATGCACCAATTGGATCGTTCTTTTTTTCAAAATTTCTGTTTGTGAGTGTTCTTACAAGAAAAAAAAACGTGATTTTAATCTAAATTATTGTTTTCATTGTTTATTTTTAATTTGAAGCAAAAAAATGTTTTTCTCTGAAAACACGCCGCGATCGATTTTTTTGAAAAAATTCTCAAAAGAACTTGCGTGTAAATTCCGAAAAAATTCGAAAATATCTATTCTGTCGCGGTGGAAATACACGGAATATACGATTCGATAGAATAGATATTCTCTAATAAAACAAAATAGAACGAAGAGTTTCCCCACGGCCGGACAAATTTTAAAAGTTTTTACATCCATCAAAGTTACTTCGAGAATTTTTTCAAAAAAGTCGATTGGGGCATGGTTTGAGATAAAAAATATTTTTTTCTTTAAATTAAAAACAAATAATAAAACCAATAATTGAGATTAAAATAATATTTTTTTCTTGAAAGAGCATTCAAAAACAGAAGTTTTGAAAAAAGAACTATCTAATTGGTGCATTTTTCGCAAAGTTATGAGCATTTGAAAAAAAAGAGCCGAAACTTTAAGAAAATTCATATTTCCAGAACGGATGGTCAAAAAAATCTGAAAAAATCCATGAACTCGTTTTTCATCGGTCTTAAAAACATATAAAATTTTGAAAAGAATCAAAGGGGGTAAGGTACAAAAGTGTCGATTCGACATGGAATGCACCATATATGTATGTATATGCACACCCACATAGATATATCATTAGCAAGCGTAACGGAGACAAATAAACTGTGTTGGAGGAGTTTGATTCGGTTTCATATAGGTTGTTAATACAACAAGTACAGATCTTGTCTTGCGGCTCGCCACCCACTGTCTTCTCGATAGAACTCTCACCAAGCCATACGTAAGTGTGTGCGACGATACCTCTTAACATTCTCGCTCCTCTTATCGGAGTTACTTTATTTTTATATTTTAGCTTTCTTGCACAACTTCCGTCTTTTGCCAAATTTTAGTACTTACACCTTTTGTTTCTAAATTCTATTCGACTTGAAGGGATCTCAGGCGAAGGATCGAAAGCAGCTAGGTCGATCGTGGCATACGAGACAGAGCGACGTGAGTTCTGTAACTCGGAGACGAGATACCCTGGCTTCTGGGAATGAGTGGAAGAGACGCTTCTGCTGCTCTTCTTGCCACTGCCAACGACTGTGAACTCTCGCTCGTCTCTGTTTGTGTGGATCTGTGTTACGTGCCTGTGTGCTAGTCTCTATGGGACAAAAGAGGGTGGCGGGTGAATCTACGTGTACGTATCCCAGCTCGTGCTGCGCATCGTGCAGAACACGAGGAATAATTTGTGGATAGAGCACGACGACGATTGGAACATTTACTCCGCACGCTATGCCCAGTGTACCTTATACGATGGGATCTTCAAGACTGGCGGCGTTCCGGCAACCGCTCGAGCATTACGGTGCTTTACTTCAAACACGACTCTAGTTGCTGGATTACCGACAATACGGTACCCAACGAAAATGTATCTTTAGTCGTGGCCAAGTCTTTCGTTCGAAATAATTCGATTGTAATTACGGCGTTTGTTCTCCAAAGCGGCGCAACAGATGGCATTATAAATATTTGAAACTCCGAGACAACATGTGTAACGATGATTGTCATTTGTATGACGATACGGATCGGCTGAATAGGTACTTATGAACAAATTGTACCGTTGCGTTCGTTGAAACTGTTGTGACTGAAAACTCACCGGACGCGTCGGTTTTGTTCATTACAGGTTCGTAAAGGCCAAAAAACGTAGACAAAATATCGATAGTACACGAGCATAACGCACGCGACCTCTTATAAATCGAATAAATAGTGTTGCCCGGTTGTTATGCATCGAGATACGTACCTGCGTGCTTTACAAGCATACTGGAGCGATACAACGAGATCCACGATGCCGCTTCTCTTTGCGGCGCAGGCGTCTCGTACGTTGCGCACACTAGACGGCTATCGACAGCCGATGGCGTCGATTTAATTTCCGCGATTTATCGCTCGTTTCCACCAACGCGAAACAACCTGTCCCATTTGCGGCGCAGCCACGACCCACATGGCAATAATTCCGACACCCTAAGGTAATACATATTCTACAGGGCTCAGCGCACCACGTGCGTGCGGAGTACTATCTTTCTCTCTCTCCCTCCCACTATCCCTCTCTTTCCATCCCCCTTCTCTGTGTTACACACATGGTTGTGTACGTAGAAGCGGAGTACAGACATACAGTTCGACTACTCTGGCGCACCGTATAACGGACGTGCATATAATATCGCGCAACGACATTTCTAATACGCCCACCCTGGGCGTCAGGAGGCGATCTTGAAAGGCGCCGCTTTCACCAAGGGAACGTACGTCATTCTCAATTACGTCCGGTGACAAAATCATCCCCGCCCTCGTCGCGTCCCATCAATGCTAGTTAACCATTACCGCAAATGGGAAGAACGGTTATCGCCGTAATTCACTCGAGCAACGCACAATGTTATCTCGGGTAAGATGACACTTGAATGGTACTCCGACAGATCGAGACCAAAAATAAGGTTGACATCTGCTTTAGAAGTGTCAATCGATTTAGGCCCTTTCTTCTTTCAAAATCAAAAAGCCCTACAACAATACTTCGTTCCTGCTAGTATTGTAAAAACGCGGACTAAATAACAAAAATGAAATTCTTTGCGATGCAAATGAATGCATTCTCGGAAATGGGTTATATAATTATCTCAGTTAGCATTTTGCACTGCGAATATTGTTCAGTTATTACAAATGGAGAGACAGGCACTATGAGCGATGTCTCAATTCTGAACATTGCACATTTTATTGTAGCAACATACTATAAACATAGCTATTCAAATAGATTTGAACGGTGTGGAAATGTTGATCGAGCCGGCAATGACAGCAACTGTAAGCACATACAGGTATACCAGCCGGAAGGAACATTTGCCGAGTGTGCATCACTGTTCAGTCGTCGTTCATATTCCGTCACATGTGGCTTTTCGTTTTGTGGGGCACGTGCTTGGCATGATGCCAGGGGAACAAGTCTGCAGGGGTGTGTCTGCTGGTGGCAAGAGGGTAGATAGCGATCGAGCGTCATCTGGATAAGACAGGGTTCATCATTAAAACGTTACATAGATGCCAGGCGACGAGTCAGACGGGAAGGGGTTGATTCACTCATTGAATTAATTGGACATGCTCTGGTAAAGGTTCGTGGTGTACTTCCTTTAGACCGGATGACTTTCGAAGCTAGACATACTTTAGGTGATAAAAGCGAAACGATACTTGAGTGTTCTGTAAAGTCAAGCTACCCAAAATGGTCGACACAATAAATAATTGCACCATTTCCTTTTATTAAATTCTGAAATAGGAAAGTGTTTCAAATATTCCGAGGTTATGAAATGTTATGAAGATAACGTGAGTTTCCGATGCGCACATTATATGTATAAAATGACCAGTGCGCACAATTTTATCTTTTCAGGGAATGAAAATCGATTCATGTTCGAGGGTGCGTACTTGTAACATAAATCACAATTTATCAATAAACCTATACAATCCAAATACATCTGCAAGTTTGCCCGATATTGTTGCTATTTGTTATTACTACCTGTTTGAGACATGCGGCGTCAGACGGTAAAATATGTCTACGCGGAGGACTTCCTCCGAAATAAAAATTAGGCGTAATCATTTCAGCAAGTTGTTAAGTAATCGCGTCCGTGAAGCGTGGAAGCCACTGTAAGCGGCTAATTAATCGCAATCAGTAGCAGATGACGCTCCAGCAGACGAAGCCGATCGCAAATGCGAGATAGAGCATCGGTAAATGGTGGTCATTCTAGCGACTCTCGGCACCGTCTCTTCTTGGCTATTGGGCCTCGAACTCATTAGTGACTCATGTATTTCATTCCGGAGCAAGTGACACCATGAGGGAGCCGAAAGGAACAGGGCACATTTTCGTTTAGGCGTCGATCCACGAAACGAGTGACTGGAGCGGGATGAGAATACAGGGATCCACTTCCGAAGTGTCATCTGTCCGGAGTGCAAGCTGAACAGTGATGGTGAAGAGATAGCAAAGAACTTGTCATGATTATATCCCAGAAAGCCCGTTCATTGGTAGCCGGTGTCTGGCGCGCAACATGGACTTCTTAATGACGCAGGAGGAGGGTAAAGGCAGAATTATGGTGCCCAGAGTCCCCTGCTGAGAGCGATTGAGCAGGTAGTCTACGTTCTTACCTGGTCAACGAGCCGTTTCTACGTAGACACACTAATCAAGACTCCACCACATCCAACTGACTCTCCTTTGCCTCGCGGTAGGAAGACGATTAAGAGTATTAGACAATCTTATCTATTGACAGGTCTATATGCTCAGCACGCGAGGCAATGACATGCAAAACCAGAAGCAATCGAGAATTGATAAGAGATTAAGGTTACTATAAATAGCCGGATACTGTCACAATCATTGAAAAAACTGCTTCTTTTCAAAGGTATTTTCAATCATATTATCTGATCAATTCAATCAAAGTGTCTGATTATTACTGAGAATAGGAAAGGCTGCTAAATTATCACGTATTTTCTTGAGCGACTTTAAAGTTATTCCAATGGCCGTGTGAATTTTGATCTGATAGAGTGGTGTCTATTGCACTCCATCTTCGGACGCTTTGATGGAGAGAAAACATCCTCGACAAAAAAAAGAGGAATCGGGGACATGTACGTAAGTTTGGCAACAATGAGAAAGGTGGCTACCGCCGAAGGGCAGATCGATCCTTATTCTCGGATTCTCATTGTTAGTCTTCGGCCATTCTCTATGGCTCAACGCTTACAATAATCTCGTTACGAGCCCAATTGGAGGCTCCTTGCCCTGGCATTTGACAGCGATACAATACAAGGTGCTTTGTCCAAACCTGTCGTGAACGAATACCAACCAGAGCAGAGTTTCCTCTCATTCAACGTCGTCGACTTGTATCCACCGCCTGTGCTGGAATCTGCTAGACATTACCAACAACTTGTTTGAAAATGTTTTGGCTGGTGGGGAAAATATGGAGATGTCCCGTTGCTTCAATAGATTTCCCGAGAATCCGCAGGGTACGCCGAAGGCTATCTTAGAAGATTGATGTTTTTATTTACCGTCTTGTCTTCATCTCTTCGTTTCTCGACTTCCAGTGAGAATAATTTTTTATTTTCTAAAAGAGTAAGATATGAAAGAAGGGAAAGACAGAAAACAAATTATCTCTATGATGATTTTTTAAACATTTAGACATGTGCACTCTTACCCTTGGCGTAATAGTTAGATACCGAAATGCTTTTGTTTAGTCGACGTTTGACGTAACGATTAGATGAGCCAGACGTTGTCTGGCTTGAGTGCAAATGTGGACTTTTGTCACTAGGTAACGACATGTCGTCGCCCCTTTGGCAGCATATTGCATGGTTGTTGCCAACTGACGTGAAAAACGCCTGTTCGTATGGCGCCTGATGCGGCTGATGCGGTAATTGCTGCTCGATTAATTTGAGGAAAACAAAAAACAGACGGTTTCGACGTCCTACCGCATCGGGCATGAAATTGGATGTAATGAATTAAGCCAAGGACTTGAACGCGAGCGCGCAATTGATCGGATAAACTGTCTCGAGTAATCGGTCTGCAGAACAAATAATCAACTTTGCTGAACCATTTGATGAAGTCCCATTACTTCAATAGAATTACAGTTTTTCGGAGAAAATTCTTATGCTCACAAAACAACAGCGACAAAGAGGCTAAAAAATGAAATGTAGTAGACAAATATCATCAATAACAAAGTAAAAAATTCGCTGTGCACGACTTAAAACAATTTTCATGTCCTCACATAACCAGTGGTGTGTTCACGCGAAATATGTCGTTAATGAGCATATCTGGCAGCTTACGATGCGTTAGCACTAACGACTGACAGGCGGAAGTGTGCGGGGTCTTTCCTCCAGTCTTCAATATGACGCCTCCGATGGCTCGATAAAAGTGTTCAAGCCAGACTGCCGGCTGATGAAAATCCACCACGACCGCGAATACGCGTAAAGTGGCACGTGGGCAAGTACGAATGGAGACTTTACTGCGAGGAGTACATGCGAGTCCGTGCAAGTTAGTATCTAACCCCAATGATTGCAGTCAATTGAAGCGGCCGACCTTATCAGATCTTAGGCGCGTGCCCATATGCTGTCTCCCACCACATGCTGCTCCTCGTCTGTGCCGTCGTGCTATGGTACAGCATAGATAGCGAGAGAACACGGCTAGAAGGTGTGGAGGGGAAGGTGGAGGGAGGAGGGGAGGGGGGGGGGAGTATAAAAGGACGGGAAGTAAAATGTATATATACGTACGCACGCGCGGGCGCGCGCGGGCGAGCACGAGCCCTCGTAGGGTGCCACGCTGGTCATACTCTAGGGGTAGGGATATGTGTAGAGTCCTCTTCCCTTAGTCGAAGGCACGGGCTGCTTGCCGCAGAACGGCGTGAACTGGCACGATACGGTGTGCTGTAGCTAGCGTGCTGCGATCACCATGCTGTTCAGTCGTGCAGTACCGCACGGGCAAGCCAGTATCACGGCGATCTACAAATATATTACGTGCATTATGCGTACACTTCCATTTATGCGTCCGTGTGCCCGTGTTCACCGGTTGCAAGCATGGTAGTCGGCCGCGTAGAGGTAATCGCGGTGAGCCAGCATATGTCGCACCCTACGATAACTGCTATGCAAATTCCGGCGTGGTACGGTTCTCTGTGTACGTGACGGATGTGCAGCGGACTGGCCGGTACAATATGTTGTATCGTTCAGATATGGAGCAAACGTCGACTTAAACATTTTGGATTCCGGAACAAAGTATCTTACGGCGGGTTTTTCCGAAAGCGAAGAAATGCACGAACACTCGATATAATTTGTCTTGGCAGAAACCACTTTTCTGTGTTATTGAATACGATTTCTTTCTCACTTTAAAGAAACAGGCTTGGAAAAGCGTTCATGTATTTTTTTTATGCAGATTATCGATAGGAACGAAAGGTCTGCAAAAGAAAGCATTGCGATGTAGCAGCGTATCAAGTTGGCACCGATGCAAAAGACGTACGGATCTGGCACCTGAGCGCGGTTGAGAAGAGCAAGAGAAAGACGAAAGAAGGTAACTACTGCAAAGAATTCCACGGCACCCACGTGAAGCTATCAAATGTCTGACGAATGGGTAGGAATGCAGTGCTATCAAAGGATCTGGCCCCTTCCTTCCCTTTCCACTTCGTAAATACGCGCGCGTGTAAGGAAAAAGAAGCAAAGGTGCAGCAAATGAGCGGCAGCGAGGAAGAGAGGAGGAGGAAGCGAAAAGAGAGAGGATGTCTTAAGACAGGTAGCGAACACAAAGGGAACCGGACACTCGCCTACGCCCGTCCATTTTATTCCCTGTCCGCTGCCCCTCAATCCCTGCACACATACCCACTTACGAGGTTATTCTTTAGGAGGAACCTCCTTACAGGTGCACCCGAATGCCTACTAAATGTCCTAATTATATGCCGCGCTGTGGCAGGTCGTATTTACCTGCGCCAATCTCGGATGTCCAGCTGGTTCGGGACAGACATGCACGAGGGTGGTAATGTATAGGTTTGGAAGCATGCAAACAGCAAATCAGAGCAAGCGATAGAAATGGCGAATGATCAAGCCATGAACCGGTTGAATATTTACAGTCGAGTTTTACACCATGCTTCTGAAAATGTGGTGCAATCGGAAAGAATGAAACTTTTTCATGCGGGAGTCCGTCCTCAAGATAGTCACATTCATGTTTACGTTTATGACGATTGCGAGCAACGATTCAATGATTGCTCCTAAACACAAGCAGTAGTATCATTCTTTAAACTCACCAAGCGACCGAAGGAACAGTGCAGCTTTTGCAAACTCTCTATGCTTCCGACTAATGTTAAGAAACTCGAAAGTTGCCGCTTTCTTAGATCATACTTTCGAAGATACCCTGTACATCAGGTGCAGTTATGATGTTTGGTAGCACGACAAGAACGTTAATGTCCCAATATTCTTTTATCGTTCAGTGTCTTGGAAGCAAAATTACATTTTTATGTTCGCATACCTTACCTTGCGAAAATTTCTCCACTCAAAGCCCTCAAAGTGAAAGAGGGTTATATCCGTCCGCAGCCATATCCGACCGTATAAAAAGACCGGGCAATGGTCGTCCATTGGTCCCCCTCTCTTAAGCCGTTTCTTTAACGAGACCGACGTCCGTTAAATCGCGCGAATTAGCTCGTCCGAAACGAGGTTTGCACGAGCTGCTCCCGATTACCGTCAACCCTCCAGCTCCCCTTATTGTTTCTCCCTTTCTTTATCTACATCCTTTTTTTGCGATCGCACTGCTCACTCAATACTCAGAACGTCGATGCGGCTAAGAAGGACGGAGCGGGCGGTAGTTAGGCGTAAAAAAGAGTGGAGTAAGTGCAGTTCGTGGCCGCGGTTACGTGTCCGCATCGGCGTTTACTACTTACCGGGCGAGTCGGCCACCCACGGCGCCATCTTATCCGGGATCTTTCTCCCTCGATGCGAGGCAGATAGGCTCGTCTCACTCGCTCCCTCGGCCGCTCATCCCGGTATCGCGCGAACGTTATGAGTCGGTACTCATCCTCGAGCGTGCGCGTACCGGGTGACCGTCCGGAGCGGATGGTCGGTCGACTTCTCAGGTTCCATATCCTGTTCGAGAAGACAGGAGTCCGAGAATCTCGACTGCCTGAATTGTTTAACCCGCCGACGAAGACAGGGCGCGTGCGCGCGCATCGTTCGGCACCGAGAAAAGTGCGGAATACGCATCATTGGCGCGAGTCCGCGCACCGTTCAAGCAACCTTCGAGGAACCTTTGAGGAGCGTTGCGCAATAACATCCAGCGACATCGCGCCCTCTCCTAAGCTTCGGTTCTTTATGTTAGCTGTAAGGTCCGCTGATTGCCGATGCGCATGGTTCTTCTGTTCGGAACTGCTCGTGGATGTGGATTCTATTTGTACGTGTGGGCATATTGCGCGACCGAGAAGGCGCGAAACTTTAAACGGCGGACAAGGGGTAGCACATCTTTGCCGTCCTCAGAAATACGATTCTGTCTCTCTTTGTTTTACTCTGTCCTCTATTCAACGGATGATGCAACGGTCTGTGATTGTTTGTTGCACGGATTTAAACGTATGAGGCGTATGCGGCCAAATTATAATAAAGATTGAAACGTACTGCATTGTGTCGGCTAAGTCTATTACGTGGTACTATTGAAGGAAATGTCGACCTGAATATGCGGAGCAGTTAATTTTTTTATGTAAATATCTCAAAGTGGATAATTGTATAATGAAAGAGAATTTTTACATATTTAATTCCGCCGATACAATTCAAATGATATAAATGTAGAGTATTTCCTATAGTTCCAGCTGATTATACTTTCGAGTTTTTTGTTTAATGGCACAGAATCTAAGATACCGTTCAACTTCGGAAATGTCAAAGATTTTTGTCATTTCTGACAGCACTAAAATGTTGACTGAAAAGAGTTTGCTTTTTATAGATGTGTAGATTATCGAATATAAATAATTGTAGCACCAGTGCATTTAGATTTTCATTTTCATAAGCTTGTTACTTCTGTAATTACAATGTACATATTTGAATGAATTGCTACTTTAGCTAAAATTGGTCACTTATGAAAGTTGAATACACGACGATGTGTGGTATAGCAATTGAATCCAGAACTGAATGCAGAAAGAATAAGCATTACAGAACGGAATGAATCCAGAAAAAGAACCAGACACGGCAATAAGTTGTTAATACAATCATATGTATGTAGGGGTTGCACGACCCTTTTTTTTCAGACCCTTGAGTTTCCTATCCTGTCATGTCACGTTTTAAACTATATTTTGGGCGGTTTGTTTCCATTGATAATAAATGTGTTGAGCAAATAAGGAAACAATTTAAGAAAAGTTGACAGCAGAAATCAAAATAAGAAAAAGATGTGGTTTTATTTATACTAGAAATTTGTTGAATGGGCAGAGACAGTTACTTTTCAGTAAGGAGGTCTTACGGCACAATGTGATGGCTAATAGAACGGACTATGCGAATGTGCAAAGCTAGCGCCAAGCACGACACTGACACCATCGGCAGTCTGCTAGCAATTTCCTCAGGGATGTTTGCCGGTGGTCCTGGGCGTGAGAGATCTCTATCGTATCTGTAGCTTGCGCTTATTCTCTTCCTGCCCACCTCGTACAAATTAATAATTATGCGGAAACTTATGAAGCATTTCTGGCTTGCACCTCAACTCTTGCGGCAATCGAGGAGCACCTTTTGGGAGAACGCTATGAACGACCGCAGTAGCGTTCGACATTATTAACACTTCTTTCGTCATGGGTCATATAGTAATTTGTGAGAATATCGTAAACTGGATAAATAGAATTAAGACGCTGTGAGACAGATTTCTTGTATTGCTATACTTATGCCGCATACGACATATCGGTAAATGTTCTTCGTTTATTATTTTCTTAGATTTATGATACAGAGTGTTATTTGTTTAAAAGATACAAAAAATTTTAAACAAATATCATATAGTAAAGAATTACTCTTCGAATCGATTTCGAAGAAGGAATCCATAGCAATACGGATTTTTCAAGTTCTTTGTGAACCCTGTTCTTCTTTTGATGAAGACTGAACCTTGATAACCATTGTTCGTAACTGTGTGTCTAAAAGGTTTTTCTTACGAGGATTCTTAAAAGTTAATTTACTTATATTATAGTGTAGATTGTGGGAGCGATAAATCGAAATCCACAAACAATATCTCTAAGACAGTGTCCAGAGCGATAACTACAAAGTAATAATTAAAGTATTTCAGTTTTTCGATACAGCAATATTCATGTTTTTTTCTATATTAATACAATCATTTACACGATTTGTAAATGTATAATACATTATACCAACAATATTGCAGCTAATAGTATAAAGCTTCCCCCATAATCGTCGACTCGGTTTATATTTATTAAATTAACCAGTAACTTTGAAGCGTTTGCACTTCTACGGGCTGTCTGTTTTAGCTTCTTTCGAATACTACCGAAAAGCGTGATAATTTCACAGAAAACACCATGTGGGCATCGGTTACCAGCGGGCCATTTATTACGGAAAAGGCACACCCGTGTCGGCCGTGGCGTAAATTAATGGCTAATTTTTCGGTAAACCGTGAAATACGAACCACGCGCCTTCATCCCACCTTGTGGGTCCGTATATGTAGCCTTGGCATCCACCCCCAACAGACGGTCCACGTGCGCCAACGCAAACGTACCACCAATGCATTAACACCGTATCCACTATTAACCGATACGCTTTTCATCATAATGCCTTTTTCTCATTCTATTCTTGAGTCGTTTCCAACATGTCTAGTGTTGCACATGTTAACGTTGCATTCGTTTTCTTTACTTAGCATGCATTCAAAGGCGGTTGGAAAGGATTACAGTATTATATCCATGTATACTCTACACTCGCATAATTTTCTCTTGTGAGGTAAACAGTTTGCCTTCGAAATGATGTCGTCACAGCAAGAAATAGATCTATCAAAGTGTGCTAGTTCAACGTTGTACGTTTGCAAAGAGAAATGCAGACGTTCATGCTCGTTTTTGTTAAACTGTAGACAAGTTGCTATTGAAAGCGAGTGCCCGAGGTACAGGTTGATAAAGACCTTCCCTGAATGTAAAGCGGCTCACAGACTTCTGAAGGTATACGCGGAAGAAAGAAGAATTCTGTCGCGTCGGACTCTGCTCCTTTCTCTCGCTCGGTCTCTCTCGCTCTCTCGTCTCTACCTCCTCTTCCCTGCCTGCGCTCTCACTACTTCCCATTCCATCAAGTCAGTGCGTGAAAAGGGCGGAGATTTTGACAAGATATTTGTCCTACACAAATTTTACGGAAAATCGTATTTACTTTATGTTCTCTGGGACTATTGGACGCACAGGATCTGTGAAGCGACAATGCGACGGTCTCGTTCAGCAGTCTGGGCGCAACTAAAGTCTATTTAAGAACTCGCCAAAGTACGACACAGGATGGTGCCGCCCACGAAATCGGACAATGGTCAATGGGACATCCGGTGAGCGCACATAGGTTACCCTTGCAGAGTTGCGCGTTTCTTCCTCATCGCCGTGACCCTGGAAACCGGAAAGCCTCAGTAAGCATATGCATACTGCATATAGTAACGTAATGTAGGTCTATACTTGACAACCTGCTAACATTTGTGAGCAAATAATTAATCTCTAAGATTTGCTTGATCCTTCAACAAACTTTCGCGTTAGCTTTACGATATTGAGACATTGCTGAAACCGGTTATAAGACCGCAATCTTCGCTAAGTACGGAACCTTAACATTGATCAGTAGAATGACAACGATTGCAAGTATTCGGAGAAATAAATGATTCCACTTACTTTAATGGCAAACACGTTGAGTCGTTAGTGAACATTGCTGTTTTCGGCCGAGATTGGTGCAACCCAGGAAACTGTACCTGATCCCAACCAGGGCATATGTAATGTCACCTGGAAGCTGCGATGAGTGGGTATATCCAGGCCGCGGTACTTGTCACGAAAGAGCGCAGTAAGCGCGCGAGAGTGTTAAACCGAGTTTTCACGCCACTTGATAGGCAGATCGCTCTAGGATAGTGCATCAGCGCGTGGGCGTCAAGTGGTAAAGATACCGGTTTATGATGCCACTAAAGTTGCACTCGCCGCGTAATCTGGAACTTTTTCCGGCACACCTTCTTGCATATCCGAGCGGTCGAGTCGGCCAGACGATGTTCCTCAAGCCAATCGAATTGAGGGCAGACGCCTCTTCCTGTCCTGCAAACCTTCCTGTGCACTATGGATCGAATGCCATAAAATGAAATGGTCAAGGTTAAGAAGATCGCGTTTACGCCTAGGTCAGGTTCGTAATTACCGGCAATATTTACCGTTTCCTTTTAGTATCACACATTATACATCTTTAGTTTCTTTCTCTCCACATAGATTGTCTGCAGAACGTGAATGCCGACGATACTGCTAGCTCGTGTTTATCATCGTCGTTATACTTTGAGAATATAAAATATGATCGTTACTCTCTTCATGGAAAAGCAATTTACGTTTAGCGCGTACGTTTCGCAATGAACCGACTGCGATAACGATTTAATGACGTTCTTCTGGTGGTAAGGAGTGACAATATGCCCTACTCGCTCGTTAAGATTCTCCTTAACATTACATTTTAGCGGTAATGTTGAGGAATGATCGTAAGAAATGTTATTGCGAAACATTCTTGGGACACAATGATTCATTTTACGCTGCGCTTATAGTAATTTTGACTTTCGCAGAAAAACATTTTCTATCGTAAGCAGCGGGAGAATTAGATTGTATTGTACCATCCAGACATGGAGCAACAGTCGTACGAAACGTTTTGGATTCCGGAACAAAATATTTTATAACAAGTTTTTAAAAGGCGAAGAAATGTATCTGCATGATATAATTTGTTACGACGTAATCAGTGTTCTGTGTTATAACATTATTTTTTCCTCTTCCCTCTGCTCTGCTCTTGAGTCTCTCAAACGAGCGTTTTCTATTGTAGATAGTCAGAGAAACGTGTTGATTCGATCAGTCATCGATAGAACAATTAAGTAGATACTGGGAAATTCGGAAACCGCGAAAACGGTATGCGCGAAACAGCGGTCAGTGTTGCCAGTATCGGAGGTACGTAGAAACGGTATGAGCTTACCTCAGGTTGCCCACGTTAGAGTTATGCCTTTCGTAAAGATATCTTTATCGGGACAGGCCATCCTCCTAGCCGGGTTACGGCTTGATCGTCGCCCGCTTCTCGGCCAGGATTCGCTGGCGTTACGATAACCCTGCGGACACGTTATAAGCCACAGCGCCCGAAGACGCACCTCCATTCTCGTTGAAATACCGTCCAGAGTACTGTAGGTAAATGTACTCGATCCAACACGCGTTGCCACACCACGTACGCGTTCACGCGAGAAGGGAAGAAGGATGCTCGGAAGAAAGAATAGGGGCGGGAGAGTGAGGCATGGAGTTGAAAAAACAAGGCGAAGCGAGATTCGCGACGTACATACGTACGTAGATAGAGGTAGGAGAAGGATAGCCTCATCTGAAGGTAGATGGTAGGTCGAAGGAAATGGTGGGCATGCATTACCTTCTGAAGAAGGCGCGACTCCCGACGACTCTATATAACTGCTTTAGATAAGGATTGAGTAGACACCACCACGTGGAATGCCGTTTTACATAAACCCTGTAGGTACTGATGCTTTGCGCCTTCGTGCTCTACTGCTCTCCGTCTGCCTACCCTGCATCCTCTATTTCTTCCTCTCTCTCGGTCAACTCCATCAAGCTCTCTTCCTCGCTCATCTTTACACATAGGAAGGCACTCTCTCCTTTCGAGACTCTTTGGCCTCATCCTTCGACCACCGTGAAGGTGTGCGTACGTGCACCTTTATTGAATCACCTACGCCTCTCGTGGAAAGGCACGCGCTCGTAAGTGCAGAGCGTTAAGCCTAAGTGCAACCGCGGACGTGATCACGTGGGCGAGGGAGCGAGCGCGCGCGCATTTCTGCCTTCGATACGATTCTTAACCGGAACGAGCCGACATTGTGCAACAATCACGAAGTCTCGGTGGGAGGTTGCCTCTTCGGCCAAAAAGAAAAATCATTCGATCGCCGCGATGGATATGCCGAACGTAAAAAGTCGCAATTGCCGCGTTCCGCGGATAAGATCAATTCCCGTGCATTCTTCTTTCCTTCCTTCTTCCTTCCATACAAACGCTCATTCCCACTTGTCATCTTTTTTCTCTCTCTCTTTTCATGCCTCGCCCGTCACATCCTCTCCTTTCCTGCCTTTTTTTTGTTTTGGCGTCCTTTCCCGTCCGGGCATGCACGTCGATAGAAAATTTGTATACGCAATAATCGGCGTGAGGTATCGTTCAAAAACGATACAAACTATCCCGAAGAGTAAAGTTGCGGTAAAATATTGTTGTCGAAGATTTTCGCTTAAGGATGAGTTTTTGACATTATCTGCGCATTGATATCTGCCCGTTCTGCGGTAATGTTACACTTTCCTTACATACTGCTAGTGCCGCCGTTATTTTAAACTGTTCGAATTGCGGCACTTTTAGATTGTCACGAGATTACGTCGTGAAATCACAGCCAATTCCTATCGTAGTTACGTCCGGAGAAAATGGTTGAAAATGTCTTGATCCGCGCCTTGCTTGGATATCCACGATTTTATGTCAGTTCTACCGATAGCACAACGCACGGTCGGAAATCTCAGTTGGCTCTATTTCCTTTGTAACCGAATGTTCGCGTCAAGTGCGATGCCTCGAAGATATCTCGACTTTGCCGATACAGTTGGCTCGTCCCTTTCCTTACGATCTTCATTAAAGTCTGAAATCGTGATGCTGCAAATTGGTCACAAACCAGATGTTCTTTTAATAAGAGGCTTTTGAAAATGAGCCAGTTGCCGTGGAATTTCTTCCTAGTTTCCCAAGACCCCGGGCGGGCAAAGCAGGGTCAACCCAGGGAGGAGACTTTACATTTTACATGAAGCCTAGATCTCGCATACACGGCGGTCCGATCCTAATCGTCCTTGCCGATCGGGCCGGTAGATCTCTCAGGATCACGACAGCCCTCTAATTGCGGCATTATAATTACAAATCGGCGGGCTATGTGTGGCGTGGCGCAATAATCGTGGCCATGCCCGCCGCGTATTATTTGCATTTCTACCTAGGTGTCTCCATGACCTCTTGAACCGCACACCACTGCATTGTCAAATCGGTCGCACAGGATCGGTCAAATACACCAATCGCTGCTTCGTAACACCAGATTTCGCAAACGGAATCCTAATGTAACTAAGTTGGAAAGAGCTAGAGGGATTATAGGGGTAAACGTACCTACATAAAGTGGGAAAAGGAGATAGAAGAGAGATACTTAAATCAAGAAAAAAAAATGAAATTAGGGGACGGAAAAAATTGTGGCTAAAGTCATCACTTTACGTAAATGGCGTTTTTCGTAAATACCTAATATTACTGACAAGGCATGACATTCGCCATGATATGTTGAACAAATATTGATATCTGCACATTGCACTTCGGTTGGGGCTATAGTTTTCATATGTGGTTTAAGTGCTTTAAGCAACACATTTATTAGTTGTTTCTGCATCGTCCCAACAGATATTATCCACATGAATCGTATATTTCACATAGAGAAAAATAAAGATATTGTTGAAAGAGTAAACAGCGCATCAGACTCCATCCGATGTTCAAACATTTTATGTTGCGAAGTCTTCTTTCAAGGGAATATAGGGAGTTTATGTTGTACTTTAGGAGACGCACGAAGGAACTGTAGGCTCGCTCGTTCGATGCCATTTGTGGCACCATGCAACGCCAAGGTTTCCGGGTGAGTAATATCAATTGTTCGCCTAAGATATAGAGGATCGAGGATCCTGGGCGTGGGCCAAAAACATGTGCCGATGTTTCGCGTTCCCGAAAAGCCAACGTCACGCTCATTTGTGCGAGCACAAAGACATGTGGCTCCGTCATCCCGGCAGACAAGCAAGCGAGGAAATTAACGAGATTAGAATCACTGAACCACCGTAAGTTACGTGATTTTCCCTGCCGGTACATTCACGCAACGTATGCAATTGCGACATCCAATTGTGGCAAAGAAACGCAACAAATTTTTTAAGCATTATTTAGAAAGTGCAGTTTTGACATCTTGTATAATGGATTTTTGAAAGATCTAAATGAATATCGGTGTGACGCACATAGTATTCATGTTTATCAAGAAGATACGAAGGGGAACCAACTCAATACCCTCGTATCTTGAAAATTATGAGGTATACAGTGTCTTTTATGCGCAAAATTAGCTACGAATTTTCATCACTCGTTAAATTGTTTCAAAAATCATTGTTGCCTTCGTATAAGAATATTTCCTAATTAAGTAATCAGAAAAGAATGGTGGTCCAGCGAAGATGTAAAAATTAACATATCTTTATATTTCGGCAATGAAAAGTCTACTGTATTTCCAGACCAAGATGCGTTAATTAGTTTTCAAAATATATCACATAAATAACATTTATCGACACTTGAAAGAGCGTTGGGAAAGTCAGATCGATGGATACGACGATTATGACAAAAAGGAGGTTGGAGTTTAGGTAAGTGAAACATTCGACTGCAATGCATTTTTGCCTGTTTTCCATGACCCGTTTCTTTTTCCGACACGTTCGATGGATGCCACAGATCAAGCTCTTGGTCTCAATAAATCGTTCGCATTCTCCTCCACTCTCAAGATGCATTACAACTACCATGTGTGGCGCGACACGTGACCTATCGAAAAGCGGATGTCGAGGACACGAAGGAACCCCGTATATAACGTCTAAATCCTGCTTGGAAGGGTATCTCCCCATAAGAGCGCGTGCCACAGGGTGCTTCCCATTGGCGCCGCTCATATTCTTTGAATTTTTGGGACAGTCTTCGTGATCCTGATTTATAGAAAAAATGCCTCCCACTGATAAATTAAGCAACAAATGGCGAGGTGCAGAAACGGTCATTCATTTTTGGCAAAATTGAAGATACCAACAATACTTCGGCAAATTCAGATTTTGAGTGCTGATTGAGTGAGTGAACAATGTTTTTCATTTCGCACCGAGTGTTACTGCGGCCATTGCCTCGGAAGATAATGGCGCGTATGCCTGAAAAGTGAATGACGCGCTACTAAACCGCGTGAAAGGTCGCGAACGGTACTAGAGAGGAAAATATACGGCAATATGTTCGATCCACCCTGCAGTGCCAGAATCGTCCTTCCGATCCTCGGGCGCCTCGTCATGCTCGATGATTCGGGACGCCCGTTCGTGCTGATCGAAATCGAAGGAGACGAATCTTGGCGGAGCTTCGCCTCTCTCGCACCTTAACCTGGCCTCCGTGGTACGTCCGTGGCACGTCCGTGGCGAAGCCGAAGGAACGAACTGATTTACATACTGGCTACGCCACTGCCGAGCCTTTAGTGCGGGGGAGAGGATTGCATGTGTGCGCACGAGTGTTCCGGCCTCTTTACGTAGGCACACTTCTACTCGATGTACGCGTGTGTGTCTCTCGTTCACCCGGAAGGCGCGACTTCAGAGGTTCAAGGACTCGACGCCAGGTGCCGCTCGAGGGAACTTAAGCCGAAACATGTGCGAGCAGGTCCTCCGTATCTATGCCGTATAAAAAGCATTGCGTCCTACGTGATTTTCTTCACGCTACTTTCACCTTCGCCACGCTCAGTTCCCTTGATACAGGGCGGCGTGTCTACTTTAAGAACGTTCCACTCAGGCCGACGGCTCCCTTCCACTACTATGCGCCACTCGGAGAACTGTAATTTGGATCGGCATGACATCCATGCGTCTTCGTTACGTTGATGCTCCGCAATTGACCCGGTGGGACACTTTCCATATTGCATCACTTCAGAATGCAGTGACATTTTTCATTACTTCTTCGGTTACTTCTAAGTCGGAGGTATTATTCCATGATCGACACGGGGTCCATAAATGGCAGCGACTCATTGGACCCGATGATTAACAGCGGCCAACGTTGCTAATGGTGCATCGCTAAAGACGAGCGCAAGGAGAGTCCTTGCCACATTATTATGCTGGCTGCTTTCACATATACACTAACTTTCTCCGAGGCAAGAGGCAAAGAGACCGCGATGAGAGGGTATCGAACGAAAAATACGTAGTCGATCCTCCTTCGCTTCTCGGTCTTTCCGTCTCACCCACACACTCCAACGTCGATCGCGTATCGAGTGTACAGATCTTAGTAATCTCCGACATCGGCACACGTTTATATACTTATCCAGCTCCTTTTGCCGACGAGATGATGATTCATCTTGCACAGGTATAAATCACTCTCCTGGATCCCAATTCGCTCTTCTGCGTCAGTAAGTATAGGCGCAACGTCAAGTTGCCGAAAATAAAATTTCTCTGGATTTCCGATTCGTGTGAACGCCTCATGTTCCTCTTCGTGAGCTTAATCTCTTCCACGATCTTTCGGCACTGTTCTTGAAAGTCGGGCAATGTGATGTATGCGCTACTCTATGCACGCTATTATGTTCCGATTGTATATATGAGTAAAAAAAAATGGTTTGCATGATTTTCCGTTATTGAGCAGTTAAGGAATACTAATGGTATGATACAGATATGTACCGTGGTCCCCTATTTGAATGTCATATCTATGCCAACCGCATAAAAGAAATAAGGCACATACCTATATACGTTCCGAAAGCATGTGCGTATGTAGGTATGTATGTAGCAATAAACATCGCGCATTGGCTCTTCCCTCAGAACGTCTCGTTACATTGAAATTGTTTGATGAGCAATGACAAATAGCCATGTTACGAGTTGGCAAGTCCTGGCAGATGCGGCTGCGGTTACGCGCAATACACGCGCACGTTTGCTATGCTGGACGTGGGTGTATGTGTGTCTCCGAGTGCTGGCAAGAAGTGGGAGATATTCAAAAATAGATCGGAACGTATGTTGGGCACGCTTGCGTCCGCAGACCTGCGTACGGTAGTCCTTCGGGAAAACGTCTGTCAACGGGACAGATGCGACGATAACTCGGAAGGAGAGTCTGCAGCAGACTCTCTTCCTTGTTACCCTCAACGATTCTAATTCCTACTGTCGTGAGTTCCGTGGTGCGTCACGACTGCGAAGGATCGGAGCAGAGAGGGGATTGAGGGAAACTCAACATTTTCTTTCTACACCTGTTCTTTCGCGTTTCCGGCCCGCTAAAAATATCAACCCACGCACTTTCCATGGTTCCAAGTAAAATACGACATGTAGGGAAAGCGACGAAAATGAAATGAGGAATGTTTACGCTATTCGCGTATGTTGGCGGTCTTTTGCAATAATGTTTTGTAATCTGCCCGGACTGTATTCCTTATCGTGTCTCTCATTTAATGGTCGAGTTCAATTAGCCGTCAATTAGATACCACCACCGCGGCCTGTCTGATTAACGAGTGGCTATGAAACCGGTCAAATCGTTAAGTCGACATCGAGTGCAACCATCGCGCAGTGTAGCCGGCTGACCCAACTGAACCCCAACGCCATGCGCTGTTCGCGCATATATTTACATCTGTGCGCGCCTTTTACAATAACAGCGTTATAGTGCGCCTTTGAACGGACAATTTCAATCGGGTCCCGACGTATCGGCCGGCACGACTCGCCAAACCTATTATCTCATTCCGCCGCTCCGAGTAACTTCTTTTTCCTTTATCTAATTACGACGCGTTTCCATGCGTCGCGCCGACAGCGTTCAGTCTGCTGTACGCTGTTCGCAATTCTTTTCCGCAGGGCGCGCGTATCCGCATTAGCTATCTATCACGGAACTAGTATGACGGCGAACGGAGCTGACCGAAGGTTAGCTTAATCAACACGATTTCATTTAGGCCACGCTTCAGTCCGAACCGCCGATGGCGGGACAGTAATTACACCCTCGTGCGTGAATTAAGACCGTGTAAAAAGTTCGGCCGCAGGCTAAGCTCTAACCCCCGAAAAAACAGCCGCTAAATTGTTTCATCGCTAAAATGGTCCGGCGCTTAAGTGGCGTCATCGAATGCGAGATTACGACCGCGTGGAAAATGTAAGAGCTGTCGGCATTATCAGTGCGTGCGATTTGACACGCCCAAGCGGGCGAAGATTGAATACTTACTACGATATTAACGCAATTACTCAAGCAATTTAATGCCTGTAAATGGTTATCGATTTGCTTTACTCTCGGCAGATCCTGTGTGGTCAGGATAGAGGACTCTGGTGTCTGTGGACCGTTTTGGAATTTGTATACAGGGTGATTCTAGTAATTGGGCCAAGCTATAACTCTTTTTTAAATTAATTTAGAACAAAATCGTAGAAGAAACGTTTGTATTAGTCGAAAGGCTCTATCATCCTATGCACCCACTTTTTTCCCAAGTGCATTAGTGCATGTGCAAAGTGCCGTTGCACTGTTTTGTTAAATGGAACCACCCATTTCTTTTTACATAAACCCGTTCCTTAGGCCATTCTGCAATAAAAATGTATAAGGGAAATCATCGAAAAAACAATAGTTCCCGAGGCAAAATTGGTTTGGTATCCACAGCCCAACGTCTTGGCCAGACTTGAATTCTCTTGATTTTTTTCCTGTGGGGGTATTTAAAAATAAAGTGCACGCGCAACCTTTTGTTTCTGTAGACGACTTGATGGAAAGAATTAGGCATCACTGTTCACTCATAACTACTGCACAACTCAGTAGTGTAATGAAAAACACAAAAAAACGTATTAAAAAATGTTTGCAAGGTAACGGTGAAACGTTCCAGTATCTGTTATAAGAGTTCGAATAAAGCGAAATATCTCGTAAACTATTGTCTTTTTGATGATTTCCCTTATCCATTTCTATTGCAGAATGGCCTAAGGAACACGTTTATGTACAAAAAAATGGGTGGTTCCGTTTAAAAAAACAGTGCAACTGCACTTTGCACATGCACTAATGCACTTGGGAAAAAAAGTCGGTGCATGGGATGATAGAGCCTTTCAGCTAATACAAACTTTTTCTCTACGACTTTGTTACCAAATTTATTTTTAAAAGAGTTATAGCATGGTCCAGTTACTAGAGTCATCCTGTATATCACATGAGCGTGGTCAAAAGTCAGTTAAATTATTTTTATCCGCCTATGGATCCGTTATGATATAACAAGGTAAAGCATTACTAAACGCGCTTGCTTTCTGCATTAGCAGAATCATAATGGAACCGTGAACATCAAGCATGAAAGAATGCATAACAGCAGTCATTACAGACAAAATAGTTCAGTACGACCGTCATTGCTTACGTTCTAACGCTAGTCTCGCTAAAGCTGCTCTCGACAAATTTTTTTAACAAACGTTACAACGTGTGGTTATTATGCCTGCCAGAGGCCATTCAAAGCCCATGGAAAACTAATTAGTGGGTAAGGGGGGGGGGCAGGGAGGCAAGTCCGCTATTACATATTTATGTAGAATTGCTCGCTATTATCGTTCATGGCACACGGAGCGTTTTTCGTCACTCGCAAAGGTCGAAATTACAGATTCGCTTTTATTATTCGCAAAAACGTATCCTTCTCTCGGCATCGATCGATACATTCGGCATTTGACGGCCTACTCGTTTGTAACGTTATAGTCGCTAATGCTAGTAATTTCTGCTCGCATTACCACTGGGCAGCAACTGTCGACGGCTTTACTCCCCGAGCTTACCCGATCATGAGCACGTAATAAAAAAAAGAGGCCTTACGGCAATAGTATTCGACAGATAGAATGAATAACCGTCACTTGTTTTGTGCAACGTGTATCAGAGCCTTCTGAATTAATTTTTGTACATATATTTTATAATTGTATGCAACATTCACGTATTATATTTGGCTGCTTCTAATCTTTTACTTTGTAGGTGCATTTTAGATATTCTATTGAGATTTGTAATAAATACTGTCAAGATAAATGTGTAAATAATGACACAAGTATGTCGGCTTAACGATCATACCAATAAGCTTATGTCGCTAAAAATGCGATCAACGATAGATGTGATTGCACATACTCCACAGTTTTTTTCAACTCCCCTCGATGCCTCTGTCAAGTACTTTTAGCTTCCCGTCCGAGCAATTGATCCATTCACGTTTGAGGGGTGTGGGAAAAAGACGGTTTCGCACAAGCATACGCATTTTTGCGAGTATATGCATCCTTTCAAGGAAGGCCTAGGAGACGCCTCTGGCACTGGCGTTCGGATTGTGTTCTAAACTTCGTTTCGTGACCGGCTTCGGTGTCCTACAAGACGTTTCACTCGAGTGCCGACGTAAGCCGAGAGAGAAACAATTGTCAGCCCTACGGTGTTGCGAAGCACACGACAAGCCGTGACAATAATTGCCCATCGCCGTAACCGGTATCCTTTCACATGTGAAACGGCCTGCTCCAGATTCTGAAAGATCAGTCGCGGGAGGGGTCAGCCTGGTAATGATACACCTATGCAGCCTCTGTCTGACCCCACACCCCTGTAACTCTCCCTCTTTCGGCCCCGCGCGCCCCACCCTCCCCCTCTGCCCCCGAATCAGCTTATTCTATATTCAGCCGCGCAATTTTACGAATCCCCATTACGAATACTTTACGCGCCATTGAGTCCCTGAACTCGATACTGCCTGCCGGTCAACGGGCGGTAACGAGCGTTCTATCGACCACGTTCATACTTTTTTTCGATGAAAAGTCGGATGCCGATTGGGGAGGGGATTAATGTTACTCGCGCATTTGAAAAATGATGTGATAACGTTTGCCGTCGCCTCATGTCAATGTTAGTGACAAAAATAATTTCTATCTCTCTGTAGGCACTTTTCGGACCATGTTCGTAAATAAGATACAAGTGTTACACTTTTTCGGGAAGGAGACAGTTAATCTATTAAATTTTACGTACCCTATGTAGCGTACCAAGAGCGCAAATGTGTTTCATTGCCCGTCGTTATACAGTATCCGAAAAATATTTATGTGAACACCTCCATCTTGAGAATTTACTTTCACTTATACACCTATATGACGATAATCATCCGCCGTACGTTAAATCATCTTCCCGTAAGATAACCTTCTATCAACGATCGCTGAGAATGTGGGATTACCCAGTTGAATAGAGCGCAGGCAATCCAGAACGGAAACACGCGGCTCGAACAAAAGAACGTCAGACATACATCTTCATGGCTACTAATCGTAATTACATAAAAGGTGACCGCACGCTGCCTCTCAGAGTATTAAGCCTGTAAAGGAACTGAGGAGAATAAATCAGCGAAGAGGAACGTAGGAGAAATCTTGCAGGACGAATCTTTTTGACGGTAATGGACTTATCGGCGCAGTTGAACTCGGGGGATCAATCGATCTTCGCGAAAGGGAAGGCCGACAAGCGAATGCGTACTCGGAGTCCGGACACCCGCGGTGAAATTGGCGCCGAGCGCTATCACGAACGATTGAACGTTCAGCACGTATTTTGCGCACGCCGCGGTGTAGATCCCACGGATCTGTCTCGACGAAGATAGAATGATGTCTCGACAGCGTTTAAACTGCTGGGACCCCGATGTTGTAACATTTTCGTCGACGTGATCGTCGTCGCGGTACGATTTGAGACCGATGGATGGATCGAGCGATCGATCGATCGATCGGTGACCCCATGTGATCCTGAATCGGGACTGCGTCCGAAAACGATCTTATTCTGACGCAATCAGGTGCGTTACAGTTTGCGCTTCTTTATCGACGGTAACGCAAGACGCTAGGCGCGTAATTAAATTTTGAATTGATGTAGGTACTTCGAATTTCACGCTTCGTACGTGTGTAAATCGTATTTCGTGAGAATGTGTCAGCCAATATGATATATGAAATATAGATCAGTGCAAATATAATTATTGTATTAAATGTTTCGAAACAATTGCACGATGTTAGTGAAAAAATAAATTTCTTTCTTATCTCTATAATCTGATTCGCGCTCAGAAATGTAACATGTCGCTCCGTAATGTGAACAAAATGTAAGCACTCATTCTGAGAATATCAAGAATTGAAACGATATTTCATCTGCGGGAATTTCTTTCACCTGCATATTACGGACGATCAGACGAGCAACATCAATTTCATTCAATCATCGGATTATAACGGATCGAGAGGCCATTCTCAGGAGCGCCGCTCCGCGTCGCGTTCGGGTAACTAACGAATAATCGGCGCTCCAGGTAGCTGACGCAGAAATACGACCTTTCATCGCATTTAAGAGGACGGATATGTAATTATCCTGCAATCAACCTGTGGAAAGCAGATAAACGGTCATAATAACATGCATCCAGGGAATCAATTGTGTGTGATTATTAATCTAATTTCAATGCTTTGCCTCCTTATGCCTTTCAAGGTATACATCACTTTTCACTTAAGTTACCTTTCGCTATGTTAAGTTTCCTTACAATGTCTCAGGAATGAGGAAGAACTGGTATTACAATTTTGACAATGCAATGAATCACAAACATATACCTACTTATAAGTGTTTATTTGTCATAAATGAAAATTACAATAATTCAATGTCATGAATAATGGTTTATGCAAATCAATGGAATAAAATGGACGTGAAAACATAGCATTCTTTCGACACATATGTTCTGCAAAAACATGAAAATTATAATTTCTTCCATTGCATATGACAATACTGGCAACAAATACACAATTTCTATTCATCCTACGAAACCAGCTGCAATCCTTCTGCTGAACGTATGAGAAACGTATAAGCTAGGATAATACATGTTATTCAAATTGCGATGTATTCCAGTTTGGATTGGAATTGTGTTATGTGACAATGTCTCGCTATAAAGCGCGATATATATCGTGAACCGTGCACAAGTTCATTAGGTGTGTCAGTTATAGCACACATTTGACCCGATGCGGTTTCACTGCACCGAGCTGGCGTAGAGCGCGAAGACTGACCTGAGCGAGGACCTACCGGGAAGATGAGGGAGTGATCGAGGCCAGTTTGTTGACGTAATCGACGAAAACGCCTCCCATCCCGAAGCGAGCGAATCGGTTGAGTGGCCGAGTGGCAAGCCGGTAGTTATCTTCAATTTTTCCATTAAGGCACAGGTTGGTCGCCTAATGGTCGCTACTTGCTTCTCCGCGTGTTTCGACAGTGGATCTCACTCGGTCACGCGGCAGACCCTACCCGAACGCAAACCCGTATGTCCGGCCTTCCTCCCGCACTACGGGCGGGAGAGTAGTGCGAGAGAGTAGTGCGAGAGTATCTCGGACTGGCACGCTGCCACGTGGAATGTAACACGCTTGATGGACGACATCGGCGGGCTCCGCGTCGTCTTCGACTTACATCGAATTCCTTTTGGCGCCACCACCGGTCGCCACCGTCCTATTCCTCGGGACGAATATTAAAATCAGCCGACGGGGATTTCGTGGCCCGTACGGCGGCACCCGCACTCTCGCTGCACCTTCGCCTTCGAGACGATGGCATACAGGAAGAAACAGGTTTGACAACCTGGAGGTGGGTCCATCGGGGCCACGTGCTGCGGCGCATTACTTATAATCCCATCAGCATCCTTCTCTCTTTCTCTCTCCTCCTCCGCCTTCAACTTGCCTCCCTCTCTCTTCCTCTTAACCTCCATCTCATTCTCACTCCTTCCCTTATCCCTTGTTTCTCATTCTTCACTCGCTTATTCCTTTCTCCTTTCCTCCGCCTCCACCCCTGGTCCTCTCCTTTTCCGTATATTGCTTCGTCGCTAATTTCTTCCGTGATTTTTAATTTTTTCGCCTCGTACTTTTGGGTCTATGCTTCTTTCCTATTCTGATCTATTTCCGCCCTCGTTCCGAAATGCGACTCCGTTTATTTTGTTTCGATGCTTGATCGAAAGCCGGGAAGCATCAATGTGAAAATATTGTAGATAGCGATTTTGTCTAGTATAGTTCACGGACGATATTTCTTTGGTAGCGAGAAATGTATTTTTTCAGTATTTTTCCGTGTCCGTAAGCAAATATAAAATTGCAGTCAGACGACCTTGCGCGTATTGACTCCAAAGAAAAACGTACGCGGAACCTGTTTCTCCGCTCGGTTCGCGCATCGGCGATATTTTTGGATCTACTTACAATGTGCCTTTTACTTTCGATTTTCCTTCGGGAAAGGATATCTCACTGGTAGGGCGAGGAAGTTCGGACTGTGGTAAGCGGCTGCCTGCTTTTATACATTACCGCGTTACCGAGATTATTTCAATTACAGCGGATAAAATAGCGTGGTGTAATAAAGTAAAATAAATAATCGTATGACTAGCAGGTATACGGACTGTATTTACCGAGTCGTAAGGAGTACCGTGCCACCGGTTATAATTAGACGAAGAAGGAGAAAAAGGTACTGCATTACGAAGGTCGCGGCAAGAAAACGAGGAAGGTGGAATCCCACTGGATCCGGGACTTAAATAATTAAAGCGTTCGCGAGGCATCACTGGTAACTGCTTTCTTGCGCAATGCGATCTCCTCCGTGTGCGATCCGATCTAACCGATCCTTTTTTTCCCGCTGCCTCGCGATCCGCGCAGTCTGCACGAATTACACCAGACTGCTTTAAGTTATTAACTCGACCCAACGAAAAAGGGTATATGAGAATCGCGAGACCTTCGCGGTTCGATAAGTTGCGCGTTCTTTGGCATAACGAAAGTGAAATTCTGTCGACAGTTGTCAGACTCTGCGAACGGACGATTCTCGTTAAGAAACTGCACGAGCGCCTGCGCGCTTCTGCTTTCAGAGAAAATGACAGATACGATTCTGAGTAGGAGACAATGTTAGATGCCTTGCAAGAAGAATAGAACGCGTAGGCCCGCGCGAATCACCTCGAGACAATACCAACGAAATTTCGCGAGCTTTAGACGGCGCAGAAAACGACAATCCTCCCACTCACCTCGACACTTCCGGTCGTGAGTGGGTCAATACACCGTTAGGATATAACCCTCGCCAAAATGAGTAAAAGCTTTGAGACAACTCGGAGGTGGAGTTCGTGCGCGATCGCTCACTGCTCGTCCCCTTTCCTGGCACTAAGCCGAGGGAACAAAAGGATTTATTGTCCCCCATCTAACAAATTTAGCGTTAATACAAGTTTATACCCGACGGAATTTACATAGTTACATTTATCTTGAATCCCATAACGTTCTGTGGATCGTGTTTCCTCGGACATTAATGAAACATATTTGCGACACAGGCGGAAGCTGTGGCTGATACTTATTTTCGTCACGCGAATTGCATGACTGAAGGGTTCAATTATTGCTTCCGTGCAATGTGCGCATTAAATCGTGCGTATTTTGAACTCCATTGACAGGAGGGAAACAACAAATATCTTGTCGATGGACTGGAAAATGTTTAACATACTCGGCGTACAGAAGGAAATGAATGCTATTGACCTACGCAGAGCGTCGTCCACTTGATACACGGTGCCCTCTATTCAGGTACACCTTCGCATTTGCGTTCGAGTAAAGGCACGTGCGCGTCAGACTGATGACGCGAGAGATAGGCCCATCTTCTCCTCTCTTATGAAAGGTGAGCCGCGTTGTAGACGTTTCCTATTTTTCTCGCTCCTTGCCTTACATGATCCTATTGATCCGACTACTTTTCTTCCGTGCCGTTAGTCGCGCTTCATTGCACAAACTAACATCTTCTTCCATGAGCGTGCAATGAACACGATCGCCGTGGACGTGGTTCATCGTCTCTTGTTGCATGCTCGGAATATGAAGTAGCGACGTAATTGCAATGCTCGAATACGCAGTGATAATAAATACATAATAAATAAATATGCCGGCAGTAGAGGACACCTAAGCTGCAATTTTCTCAGAACCACCGACCGTGTTTGAGACTTATTAGATCAACTCGTTTGAATTATCCGCACTCCCGTTTTAATTATCAATTCTGTCCATAACGTTCAGATACAGTTTAGAAGAAATCTTGAACAAGATTGGATTGTACCGAATATTGTTGATCGATCCAATTTACTCTTTCATTTAATTTAGTGATTGTTACGTGATGAAGACTTATGGAAGAAATTACAAACGAGCGGGTACCCAAAAGTAAGCGGAATCGTACTCCCACGCAGCGTGTACTTGGAGTACGAGGTTGCGCCGCTAGGGGGAAGTAGATAGACCTCTTTTGAATCATTGTGCCAAGTGGCGTCCTCCAATTGACCACGCATATTTTTTTTTATGACAGTTCTTTGAGAATGTATGTAGTGAAAGTTTGACACGGAAGCGTGCAGGATCTTATGAACAACATGCAGCTGTAAAGTTTTGCTTTCTACTTGTTTCGGGATCGTACCCATATCTCTATGTCTCGTCACCTGTTATAATTCTGCAAAAAAAATTGTGGATCGTCTGCGAATGCCTCCTTCATTGCGCGGCAGGCTTCCACGCAACAATCCTTTTGCTCTTCGGTGAGGAGTCTTGGAACTTTAGTGGCCATTCGTAGCATTCCCACATTGCTGTCCAAAATGCGTTGAACAGTGCTGCAGGGCAACCCGGATAATTGTTTTAGTTGGCCGATCGTTCTCCGATGATCTTCTCTGATTAGATCGTGGATTTTGCTAACGTTGTCTTCGGTTCGCGCACTTAATAGACGACCGTAACGAGCCGATCACCAATCGTAATTTCTCCTCTTTTAAATCGAGAAAACCACTCGGGCATTTATGTTTTCTTCAAGAGCTGTTCTTTGTAAGCTGATTGTATTACTACAAAAGTTTTGGCTGTGTTCTTACCGAATAAAAAGCGAAATTTTACAGCCGGACGTTTTCGTAAAATCCTACCATGTTCCGGTGTCAAACTTTTACTGCATACATTCTCAAAGAACTGCCATAAGAACCATATGCGTCTTCAGCGGGTAGGGCCACTTGTCATAATGACTTAAAAGAGATCGATCTACTTCCCTCTAGTGACGCAGCCTCGTACTTCAAATACACACCGTGTGGGAGTACAATTCCGGTTACTTTTGGGTGCCCTCTCGTATACTTGTCTACACAAGCTACAGTAACCATTATGAATATTTCTATTCTGTAATGTTTTACATTTTCCATTTTACAATTAGGTCAATATATTTCAAGTTACATTAATTTGCTATTACACTAAAATCTTATTGTACGTTCCGGGGTAGCAAGTTTTATTTATTTATTAAGTTTACACAATGAAGACTTGATTGGTGAAAGAGGTATTCTTTTTTTTCGCGGAAAGATTTACATTGTCATTCTAAGGATACTGTTCTTGCAATGCCGGGGTACCTTCCACAAAAATTCTGCGTTAAGGAAATCACGATATTTGCTCATTCAAAATGCGATGATTCGTTCTTAACATAAATTTCCTGAAATAAATGTTCCAATATACTTACATACTTTACAATACTTTATTAAACGATGCACTATTAAAAAACATTTACAAAACGTTCTATTTAATCTGATTACAAACAATTACAATACATATAATACCTATATATAATTATGATATAATTAGATAACAATTATTAACAAACAATAACTTATTAATACTTCATTTTAATGGGGGTTAGACCAACATAATTGTAAGGCTTGAAAGTGTTGTTAACTCCCAATAAAACTTATTTTCCGGTTTTTCTGTTATACGCGATAAGATCGCGCTTGACACGGAGTCCGCGTTATAAAACACCACGTTATATTGGTCTTCCATGCGGCCTTAGTGATTAAACTTTGTCCGCTCCATTCGGTGTCAATGCACAAATAAACATGATATTAAACAAAATGTGGTGTATTCTGTAAACTACCTATCACTTATTGCGAAGTTGTAGGTAACAGGGCACCCAGACATAAAAGTTATTAGTCCAGTATCAACTATTTACCGCGGGTAAAATTGGAAATTTTGTCGAAAAAATGATAACCGTTATAACGTTAGTGAGACTGTCGGGAATAGTTTTAGTAACAGAAGTGGATTGGGTACTAGATAGGTGAACGCATTTTTGTTATGTTGGGAATCATGCTAAATTGTCAGTGACAGGACCGTGCATATATAGGGCGGAAAAGTAGAATCGCAGAGAAAGATTTATTTTCGCCAAACAATTTGCTAAAAGAACAAAAAGAATAAACCTGGAGGGACCCGAGTGACTATTTCTAATCGTTTAACGTCTTTGGATTTTCTTGATGATAAATACCTTAGGTTATATAGAATAAAATGCATCATTTAAACAATTTAAAACTAACAATGACGTACGATAGTCAACGAAAAATTACTTACAATTAGGGTTAATTTCACAAAAGAAATCGGAAAGTATTTATTACTACAGGTATATTTGTGAGAAACTTATGGATGCTCATATTCACAATGACCTCTGAAATTGCAATTGTAACTTACATTCAAAATACAATTTAATGTTATTGTAGAATAACTATTCAAACGCCAAAACTAGAATAATCTTATTATAACATATAGGTATATGCTCACTTGCGCTCATCTGTTAAATTTCGTACTACTGTTGCTAACTCTTGATAGATACCAGACCAAATATATGTAGGTATATTACAAATACATTATAATATATGATCATCAAAGGAAAACACAGACAATGAACCGATTGAAAAATAGTAGAGTATATTAGTAGAGTACTTACAAAAATTATGAAATAAAATAACTGTGTTCATTCACATAGAAACACAAGTTGTTAAACTTTCGCACCGAAGAACACATAATACGTCTAGAACAAATGTATGTGTACTGATTTTTTTGTACGTAATAATATTAGAGAGTTGAATATTGGGGAAATACGTTCTAAGCACCTTAATGAATATTTGTTTGAATGCAATATCAGTGGAAGTTTGAACGTGAATCATTTCGTGAAATTGTCCTTATTATTGAATTCGGAGAGGATGGATAACAGGTTCGTGCAATACTATACCCGAATTATGGGAATTTTGCTATGAATCATAGAACTCATTAAACGAATTAGTTCAGGACGTTTCTAGTGTTTGAAGTGCACAAATCTTTTGTTATATCAGTTCAGTGGAAAACATACTTGACGGACCTAATAGGAAAAAAATTACACAAGAACCACTAATTATTCTGTTCAGAAGAGTAAATCCGTAAATTATTCCAATCCTTGAATACAACAAGCACCATCAGAGTCTTTCAACAGAAAGGAGCGCAAGACATTGAACCATATCGGCATATCCAACGAACGCTGGTCAAAGTTCTACCTTCACTTACAAGGGGAACTTGCCTCATGGTCATCACAGAATTGGACCAAATTTTTTGTGTAGGTAGTTCACACCCCTGGTTTTAACAGGTGAACGTACAAAAGCGCGCTTTTCAGCCGTTTTCGAGAAAAAAATTTGTAAATGTGTCAAGCGCATGCCTCCGCCATCTTATACCCTTTGCGTGAAACATAACTCAACGAAAGCGCTGGTGTAGTGGACAAGATGTCCGCCACCCAGTCGGAACTCGCTAGTTCGAAACCCTGTGGAGATTTTTTTTTTTTTTTCGGTGCACCCCTAGTCCGGCAACCGCTATGTCAATTACAATTTGCCGGATGATATTTGTCATAAAAACATGGAAAACAATAATTTTCTCGGCAGCGGGCACATGTAATGAATGCGGATGTGCCGCATCTGCAAGAATTTTTTAAAACATCAATTGAAAAGCAGGCCTGATTTACATTTAAAAAACTTGTCCGTATGTCAGTCAGTTTTGCAGCAAACCACGCGTATTTTATCATGTCGGCAAAAACTGGAGACGATAACTGATGATGTATAATGGAATGAATTTTGATGCAATCTTCCCGTGAGTTGATTTCCCTATTATGTTCCATTAGATAGGAACAATTCTGTAACTTTTTAATTAAATTTTTAACCTGCCGGTAAAAATAAACATCGCACGGTTGCACGAGAGGGGTGCACCTTGGTGGGATGATTTTAATTGTACACGTCGGCAAGCCTTCATTATCCACGAACACCTCGTCGTGTAACGATGGATTCGTTTGTCCCGTCCAGGAGTCGATAATCAAGAGGAATTTCTCGTCTTTGACGAACGGTTTTATAGACTGCGTCAAAAAATATTTGTACAACGACGTCGTCAGCTTTCCCGATTTGCTGGCCGTGACAATGACGTTTGAATACTTTCTGACGTAGTCATCCACGTCCTTTTGAATCCGTGGTCCAAAAATTCCATTTGCTTCCTGAAGGCATAAAAACACAACTGGTAATAATGTTCCCGATAATGTAATTGAATATTGCGCAGTATATGAGTGTGTCGTCTTGTGCAGATTTTTCCGTTGCACAAGAACAACCTTGGCTCCACGCCGGTCAAGAGTGCGGTTGAAAGTTGATTGATATTGACATCCTAGAAAGAGTAAATCAAAGATTGTATTACGATCGTGAAACTTTTGTCTCTTACCCTTACAACTTATATATTTTTAATTACCTGTTTGATCCGTATTTATTACGAAACGCGTATCGTAATTTCTGATCATTGCTCTCGTTTGTATCCTGAAATTTTCGGCGGCATTTACAGTTTCGTCTAACGAGGCAATTTCCCGCTCCGAGGCAAATTTAGTTATTTTTCGTTGACGGAGCTTGTGTGAAATTTTGAACCGATGCAACCAGGATATGGAAGCTTTAAAAGCGAGTTCCGGAAATTGGGCGGCACCAGCAAGTGCCCATTGCTGCAAATTCCTCGACGTCACCTGCTGATTACACTGGCGTGCCTCCACGAACCGATCGTACGTCCACTTGTCTATTGCATTAAATTTCTCTTTTGTGGTGCCGCCCAGTTGAATTTGCTCTTCCCAACGTTTTAATGTCACAAGCTTCTTGAGCCGCCGTCCTCCTTTTTTTTGCAAATTTGCCAGGCTCCAATTAGGATGCAGTTTTGCCATATTTACGACTTTTATTTTGTAATCAAGGGGAATGTACTCCCTCTCCACCTTTGCTTTTTTGGGGGATGGCTCATATTCGGTAGTTTCTATGGGTACCGATGCAGCTTCACCATCACTAGCATCCTCCCACACGTCTTCTTCTACAATTTCGTCAGCCATTCGAACTTCCTCTTCATATATGACTGTGTTTTCTGATAACACATTTACCACACACTCATACAACTTTTGGCCGATGACTTTGTGTTCCTCCGTCACTTCCGTAGGTGCTGCGACCGCAATAATATTATATTGCAATAGCAACTGTTCGCAATAAACGAACGCGCTTTTAAAGCGCGCGCGCGTATCTTGCATGGGTTCACCCACTGCAATAGCTGCCGTGGATGGACCAGCCACTTCGCAATCACAAGAACACTTCGACATTTCTCCACACAAAAATTTTCTCTCTGATGTTGCTATTCCAAGAACGAATAAACGTTTGAGGCCTACGGGGACTTATGGGATCCCGGAATACGGAAACCGGGTTTTCCCTGATGAGACCGAATGATGCAAACGGAACGCAATTTCCCCTTTTGGAAAAATTTAGTTCAAATGCAATTGTTCTGGACAGGTAAGAACAAATTAATTATGCAAGTCATAAAAGACCGTAACGAATTATCCAGGTAGGAACGGGATTCATAAACGAATTGCGTACAATCTACTTCTTATAGTTTATTCTTTCATTTATTATTTATGTATACATTTATTTTTAAAAACGTTAATGCAATCGCATAGCGGTTGCCGGATAAGTGGTACATTGAAAAAAAAAAAAAAATTCTCCGCAGGGTTTCGATCCAGCGAGTTCCGACTGGGTGGCGGACATCTTGTCCGCTACACCAGCACTTTCGTTGAATTATGTTTTACGCAAAGGGTATAAGATGGCGGAGGCATGCGCTTGACACGTTTACAAATTTTTTTCTCGAAAACGGCTGAAAAGCGCGCATTTGTACGTTCACCTGTTAAAACCAGGGGTGTGAACTACCTACACAAAAAATTTGGTCCAATTCTGTGATGACCATGAGGCAAGTTCCCCTCGTTAGTAATAATTCAGTCAGACAACCTAACCAAGAAGTTCAAGCCCTACCCTTGTGCTACCTTCTTTTTCGTGCAGTAACGAGAAATCCTTTCTCCTCCTTTCATTCCTCCCTTCTGTCCTCTGTCGTTCACTTTCTCCTTCATCCTCCAATCTGTCCGTCTCTCCCTCTCTCTCTCTCTCTCTCTCTCTCTGTCTCTCTCACACTCGCTCTCCCCCTCTCACCCTCCATCCCTCTATCTATCCATCTTCCCCGTTCCTTCTATTCCCCTTCGGCATCTTTCTTTACATCCTGCATGCCTCCTTGTTGGGTAGTTACATACACGTTCGTAACACAACGTGCCAATATCGATAAGTTAGTCGCGGCAAAAAGCGGCCAGGAATCGGTTCAGTTTTCTCTGTTGCTCCGTTCGGTTCGGTACGCTCGGTTATCTATGCCGTCCCATACGTCTCCCGTCCGGTACGCCGCGCCGTCGCGATCTCGTTACACGCGCTTATACAGAGAGATCGTAAGTGTAAAGAAAGGCGCTGGATGGAAAGGACAGAGGGTGAACGCAGGAAGAAGGATCGGTGAGATGAAGGAGGAGAGATTACTAAGCCCCGTGCCTCTACTTTTCCCTCGACTCCGCTTTTTCCGTATATTCAATCTGACTTCACGCTCGCTCCCGTGCCAACCAAATTGAATTTTCTGCACGGCACACCAAGGTGTTGCTACAGCTCATTTAATTAACCGAATAATACGCTCAAAAAACATATCGAATGTAAATTGACCTGATAACAAATATCGATGGATTGTAATTATGGTACTCAATTTTGTAACAGCAGGAAATGGTACTGAAGTACTGCGATGCGTTACTCTTTACGTAGTGGTTGATTACTAATAAGGTCTATGTAATAAGGTCTATATCTAATAAAGTCTATGTTTCTTGCCTTTTTGAGCATGTTAAGTGTCTATAGAAAAATCGAATCTGGGTGTACCCATCCGTACCCACATTAATGGTATCACAATTCGTCCTGCAGACGATGATGCATGTTGTTACAACTGGCTAAGGGCTGCAGCGGCGAATCAATAAGCTCATATGTATATTAATTCAGCCATTCATTAACCCTTACGATCTTCTCAGGAATTACCGCCTGGCGGATATTAATCTTGGTACGTTAGCGCTAGTAGCAAGGGCGTAAACGTGCACCTAATTAACCTCCGTTTTGCGTGCACGGAACTCGCGGGGTTATTCGCACAATCTCACGTCTCGCGCATTATTCGCAGTTAAAAGTGTCTAAACAAGCGGCACTATTCACGTTAGACGCCGGCAGCGATTTCGCCGAGAGCGGTTCACGGGGTGTTACGAGGTGCGTGTGTTATCTGAAGAGAGTATAATCACGGTAAGGTGAACGAATGGACGAAGGAGAGACAAAGGAGAAGCCGATAGAAACAGAGGAAGGAAGCAACGATATGTGACGCAAGAAAGGCGACTCGAAGGAAGAGTGGAATGGAAAAGATACGCGAAGACAGAGACAAGCGGGTACGGAAAGGGGGAAGTGGTGGGTCATCTTAGAGGGGAGCGAAGCAGAAGCGATAAAAAATGGTACGAAAATGACAAATATAAAGGCGGGGAAGTGAGGAAAGACAATAGTCGAAAGGAGGCGTTTGACAGAACGAGAATGCAAGTGAAGGAGAGGAGAAGGAAGAGAGGCTACCGGCTCGTGAGTTACGTCCTCGTGCGAGTGTTCGCCAATTATCTCGGACGGGTAGTCGACTCTAATTGGACTTTACGCTGGTGGGTGGGATCAGACATGGCGGCGTTGGAAAAATGAAGCGCTCCTCCGTATGTCGCCACGGTCTCCTCTGCATATACAGAATCGCTATCGTGGCCAACTTCCTCACATTCAATGGCAACGTACGGGGACTGAACGTGCCTCGATAATTGGTCGAAAAGGAAGAACCGATTTGCTCCACTAAATCGTCTGGCATGGATACCCTGTTCGTCTCCCGGACGAAACCTGCCCGACATTTGGTTCCATTGCACACCTTCACCGTTACCTCATAATGATCAATACCGCGACGTTTACTGTGCAATTTTTTCCCTGAATGGGACACGTACGACACAACTTTGTTTGGTTTTGATTCCTAGCATTGAAATTCCTGACATTCGAGAGCGTTGTCGATGAGAATCAATTTTTCAATTGCTATTCAACGTTACTTGCATGACTGTCATCTTATTTCCGATTGGACCTTCTCGGCCTCTTCAATTCCTTTCCTACTGTTCCGCATATTTCTTGTTATCATCGACAATTGCCATTTCCTCGCCTCAATGCAAGCTGTCGCCTCTTCCGTTCATTTCTTTCCTCATCTCTTCCTTCCTACTTCTTTTTTCCTCCATCGCGAAGGAACGAGGGAAGTAACAAAGAACAAGACGGAGTCAGTAATATCCACGTAAACACCCACACGCGTGTCGGCCCGTATGGGCAACCTCGAGTGTGCCGATTGAGGCACGGCCCGGCCGTAAGTCTTGCCCGAGCATAAACCAATCCTGAAAGGAGAACGCGATGCAACAGGGTATCCATTTCACGAGCGATGGAGACATCGGGGGTACCTCGTTCGATTCCAGCCGTATGCTAATTCCCTTTAGTGCCGACCGCTCTTGGCGTCTCGTACGCGGTGCTGCATACTTCGAAACGGCACGGAAATAGGAGGAGCCCCCTGAGGATGTGTCGAGGGAAAGAAGTTGCTGGTTATGCCTTCGGTCGTTTCCTTTTCCCTTCCCCGAATGATGAACAACCTTCGTTACGACCTTAACCCTCCAATTGCTGGAAAAACTCTTTTTTCCTTTACTCTTGCAGCGACGTCTTAGCCAAGGAGGAAGTAATCCTGAACTATGTTAATTAATTATGATTTATTACCGTATCGCGAAGGCGTGTAGGTAAACGATATCAGTAGTTTTCATTGTTTTGCCGTTCGGACGGCGCCATTGTAATCATAGAACGACATCGATGACTTCGATAACATGTATAGTATCGGCACTCGCTTTATGAAATAAAGCACGTCGAACGGTCGATCGTTGCACCTATTTGAACTGTCAATATGCGTACCCGGACACATCTTGTCGTGACAACGGACCTTGCCGCTTTTTCACCTGCTGGCACAACCACCACCGTCATAACTACCACCGCCTTAACCAGCCCGCATCTTCGGGTTAGCTTACACCTTCGCGCGTAACCCTTCCGTTCTATTCGAAAGTAGCGATCTTGGCGTGCGGCTACCACATTCTTCATCCGCGGGCTGTTACCGTGAAGGGGCGTATCGGTTCGTAAAGCCAGCGCGTATTAGATCTTCTCCTTGATGTTCCTGGAAAGCTTCGTGAGGATCGTCGCCGGTATGCAGTTGTTTCGCGTGCGAGGACCTTTGCGAGCAGGTCGACGAAATTCACTTGGCCGTTCCCTTTCTCCCAACTGACAAACACGTACGTGTACGCGGAGGACCTCCTGCGGCGGACTCGAGCGACGACTGATAAAAATGTACCTACTTGATTCCTTCTCTACATACATGCTCTCTGTCTCCTCGCTTCTTTCGTTCTTCTCGTTCCGTCCCCCCCCCCCCCCCTCCCTTTAAATCTCTGGCAGTGCCCGCGCAGTTTCGTTTTCTCCATCGCTCTATCGTCTTATATGGAATGAACGAAGGACGAGACACACGCAAGATTACTGCACCGTTGATGTCGAGACGCGCGTCCGTTTCGATGGGACGAACCATGCGGTAGGTACCCCGCAAGACTCCGCGGGATGATAAAATGACGAGGATGAGACCAGACCGCATGCGATGTGCGGACACTATCCTCCTCGTTACCGTCGCGAATGGCATATGCTGCGCGTCATTAAACTGCGATGTTAACAGAATTTTAGTGACCGATCCCTTCCGTGCCGTACTGCCCGTCGCGTCCGATAAAGGCAGTGCTGTCCATGGGCAACTGAGCGAGCTACTCCACCACAAATTTCCTATTCAAGCTTCCTTAAATTGGGCAAAAAATCGCTTGAAATGCTGACACGTCGATTAAAAAGCTGACACGTTCAACGAAGTGTTCAGTGCGCCTATTGAAACTGGGTTCTTCCCGATGACTGGAACGGCTTTCTTCATCTTGAATCCGAGCACGCGAGCCAACGTTCAAGATAATTCATATAATTCATTCGGCTAATATTGGCGCGCCGTGTCGTAAAGCGTTCGCATAACCAATTTGGCACTAAAGACCACGGTGCAAGGGCCCTTTAAAGCTTCTCTCGCGGTGGGCAGTGCCATAACATTACGGGTTACGAGTCCCTCCGTGCCCCTCCACCTTCACCATCCGTCGTCGTCGTCGTCGTCGTCGTCGTCGTCGTCGTCGCCATCTTCTTCTTCGTTCTCTTCTTCTTTTTTCTCTTCGTCATAGCCTTCTTTGATTCCCCTTCTCCGTTTATGCATCGTTGGCCTCTTTTCCAACCATCCTGTCCGCTTCTCGTCGTCCTCTTCTTCTTACCACTCGACACACGGTCAGGTGGAGAAGCACTGTGCGTGGTGGATGATATTAACATGGCAACCAGGGACCCCAGCGGGCGCCTTATTAAATTTGTACCATAAGCAATATTGCGATGCGGATCGGAGCCGTTTCAATTTGCCAACCTGGAAATTTAAGGCTCGCCAGCCTGGCCCAGACGACGATCATCACCCAAGCTAAGAACGACGCTACCGGTGATCGGCGAACTCATTTTCCGGAACGTACTTCGTGTCAGTTGACTTGCGGCACTTACTGAATATCGGGGGACAACCGCTTTCGTTATTATAAATGGTCTTTCGAAAGATGTTCTAATCCTAGAAATTCTCTCCGGCTAGCGCGCACAATCTTCACCAGACCTCAATTTATCGTCTTTGCCGGTACATTGCTTGCGCTGAACGTTATCGAATTCACACCACATAAAGCGGACAAGCTATTTATGGCTTATTAGAATCCGTAAATGCCGCGCTGCATGTGAATATGGTGGTGCTCTAACAACAACATTTTGATACAAGTTGCACTGATCGCTACGTTACATGCGGAAGAAATACAGAATTACTATGATCTACTTACAAATTACTAATTGTTTTAATCGCAGTATCTGAATATATGTTTTTGCCAGTGAAGTATTCGATGGCGAGAGTAGAATCCGACCGCATTAGTGGAGGTAAGTCTCCAAAATTCATCAGCATTTGCGGTACATTTCTTTTCTCCACATCCGTAAATCGCTATTCCGTTCCCATATCACGTTGGATGATTTTATTGAGAACCAGTATCCAATAAAAGTATGCGAGAAATCATTTTTGTAGGCATCCAGCCAACAGTAAATAACCTTCGAGTCCACAGCCTCGCAAAGACTAAATGCGTGCAAAATGTTATTGTGGTGCTTCACAATTTTCAATTTACTACGTGTTTAAGGATACACCTTACGCTTTTCTCAGCCTAACATCACACGTAGAGCGTAAAACCTGTAAATTCCGAAATATCTTAAGTGCTCCAGAACGCTGATTTCATGCTCCTGCTTCGATAGCTGCGGATTCACATATTAGCCGTTTTATCGCGTTCCAGGAATTAAATATCATCTTAAGGATACAATACTGTAATGCACTTTACTACTGAAACACGGTACGCGTAATGTGCCGATGCACCGCTTGTTTCGTAGAACCAGTTGTATCGCTACCAACCTGGATTTGAGCGCAGCAAATCGCACTCTCAAACAGGATGGCATTAACTTTAAGTTCCATACGACACGTTATCGCAGAATATTTGTCGGTCGATCAAAATCTTACATTTTGCCGATCAGTCAGAAGTAAGAACAAGTTTGGATACCAAGAATATCTTGCGACAAAGTGTAATCATTAACTTTCGAGAACTGAATATTCTCATTAATTGACATAGTTTTGCGTCCACCAGTTATACGCCGCAACGCGGGTAAATGTTTTGTACACGATATACCCGATAAAACATGACACCAACAAGCAATTCCAATTTTCGTAATCAGGTATCTTTCACCGTCGACTTATTTCCGACGGACAGTGTAAAATACACAACCGACATCGAAACTAGTTATACAAATCAATTTGTTAAAGCTCGTTTATGGTGATTAATTTGAAATCAAAACTTCTCAGATATCGCTATTGACAAGGTGCCCGCTTGTCAAACGAGTATACGACGCAAATGATGACCTAGAACGCCGTATATCGCTGAACGTTATTAGTTAGACTCTTTCATACACTCCGGGACGTTTGCATGGACTAATTTCCTACTGATGATACGATACAGTATTTGATGTCTTGGTGGATACACCGTGGATCATAAACGTCCGATGATATTTACAGTGGGAATGACGCATGTTCTTATATCTTGACGCACGCACGCATGCACGCACGCACGAAGAGCAAGAATGAAAAGACAGAGTGAAAACGAACGAAGCGAAATGACATAATAAGACGTTGGTGCCAGCGGCAACATGCCGCTAATGATTACAAATGGCTCAGGCAATGTACTTGTGCCGCCCAAAAGGACGAGCCAAGTGATCGATCGATCCCTCCAATATCTCTTGATTCGATTTGGAACTCACGTCGTGCCCATCGTGGAATTCTTGAGCAACTCTTTGTTGCATTATACAAATTTGGTTCTTCCTTTCAAAGTCATATGGGCGCAACTTCGCTTCAGCTTCAATGCTGTATCTGAAAAGTCTGAAATTCTGGAGTCCTTGTCATTTCTATAACGGTACATTGGTCGTCATTCCATAATTAAAGTCATCATAGATATTTTCACGTCTTTTTTATACGAATATAGGTACATACCTTGCTGTGGAAAACAATTGACACTATTACTGAATGACTGTCGATATACAATAAACTAACCAAGTATGTCAGCAGCTTTGTAATACGCGTAAAAATGTCTAATCTTTTACAGCTTGTGCAGTTTTAAATCATTTTCCTTGCACAATGCAAGAGAGTGTATCAACATGCGAAAAGAATCACGTTTAAAATCTGTTAAAAAGAATAAGCATTTTTCGATTCCCAAACACCTGAGTGTAGCTCCATGCTGGGATATTATCGGACCACACATTGCTGAAGAAATCGGTGGCCCTGGCTATTCTAGCATTCCATACTGCTTCGACACAAATGCATATAGGCTCGGAAACATATTTGTGCCAATAAGTTCACACGTAATGCGAAAATGATGCATGCAACAGTTTTTCAACAAATTACTTATAGATCACAAATTTATTCCATTCTCCCGGATTAGGTAACATGCTGCAGCGTTGTGCCCCTTGTTCGAGTAATTGGTCCAATCCAAACGTATACGAATAGAAGTTTAACGAATTCTAAATGGAATGACACAGATCTACGCTCAATACGCACTGGCGGCGATCATCGAGATTTTCAGGTAAATAAGAGTGTTGTAATACGTAATTAATTTGAGATGTCAATTGCACATACAGATCAGTCTTATAAGTGGGAAGGACAATATCACGTTCACAGGATTTAATTACTACATTCTCAATAAAGCGGAAGATATGGTGGCTCAAAATAACATAACGATCGATCGATCAAAGCATGAAGGTATTGTATACTTCTCACATCCACAAAGTTGTCCATTCAATCCCATTCCTTTAGCATTCGCAGACGCGAAATGGTTCGGATTAATTACAAACGTTGTCGTAACGACTGCCTTCGAGCTGCACATTGTTAGAAAACTACAGGCAAGAACTATTGCTATTGGCGATACCCCACATACCATACTCTTCAAGTACGATATCTGCGAGATGAACGATGCGGGAACTGTAATAAAATCCGTTAGTTTCTCTAGATAGTATGGCGAAAGTGTGGATTTAATAATCAATCGTTTTTTCTTCACTTTGTGACTCCATTGTGACTCCATGGCTATATTCCGTAAAGACTGCGAAAATTATTCGATGCAAATGGTCACCGCTACAAGGTATGCCGAAGGATAGCCTTCCGCTGCCGACATTGGTTACGGCCCCGAAGAACAAATAACAGCGTCGTCAACACACATGGACGTCTTACACCAATGTGGCAGAATAATCAAAATGGTATTAAAAGTATTGATCTACAAATAAGAGTTTACACCGTATCATTTCGCATATTCTTTGCTGAATCGTGGTTCGTATCACATACACGTTTAAGAAAATTTTGTGCAATTCTACATTGTACATTTCTAGCATCTGCCTAGTCTATCAAAGCATAGGGAATTGTGCTATAAAAAGTGTATGATAAATGTTTTGAAAGATTGTGAATGTAGTAAGTTGCGCATTCTCTTTCCGCGTGAGCGTCGAAGCTGCGATTTCGGCACGCTCAACAGATCTCTGCGTCTCGAGTGCAAAGGGTAGATCATTGTTCCGATCGCCATACATAGTACAACGACGTCGATGACACCAACGGGAATGCAGAGAGATATCGAGTGATTTATATTTACTTCCATTGGCCTGCAAAATGTAGGATTCTGCTTCTGGAGATATGTTGCACGAACGGCGTTTATTCGCCGATGCAGTAGAAAGGGGGCGAAACACTAAAACTGTGGGGGGTGGCGCTGCCGGAGCGAGTGAGTGTAGACGTACGTGACGAGTAAAAGAGGAAAAGGAGATGTGAAATAGTAGTGAGGGAGAAAGGGAGGACGAAAGAGCGGTGTGGGGTGGAGGAAAAGGAGAGGGTGTGGTGGAAGCGTGGGCGGAACGGGAAAGGTGGAGAAGAAGAAGTGGGAGAAAAGAGAAGCGAACGAAGGAAAACGAGGTTAGGAAGAAACGTGGACGTGAAATAGGAAGAAGAACGGAGGAAGCGACGCCTGGAGGGAAAGGATAAAGCAGAGAGAGAGTCGGTAAGGAAGAGAGAGGAAGACAGGATAAGACAGTGAAATTGAGGAAGATGGGGAAGACAAAAGGAGGAAGTGAAAGAAAACTGGAAGAGTTATGGAGAAGGAAAGGGGACACAGGAGGGAAGTGTGGGGGAGGAGAGAAGGCGGAAATAAGGAAAGCAGAGAAGAGGGAGAAGAAGTCACATAGGGAGCAGGTGAAAGAAAATGAACAAGATGGACTGGAGAAGGAAGAGGAAGCAGAAGGGGCTGAGGAGATGAAGGAAAAATATAGAGAAATGGCAGAGGTGATAGGGAGGTGGGTGTGGAAGAGGACGGAGAGAGGACTGGAGCGGATGGTGGAGTTGCTAGATGAGACGTTGAGGGAGCATATCAAGGGGATAGTGGACCAGGTAGGAAGATTGGAGAGGGAGGCCAAGGAGATGAGAGAAAGAATGGAGGGGGGGAGGAAAGAGAGAGAGAGGTTAGAGGAGAGGATAAGGCAAATTGAGGAGAGAACAAGGAAGCTGGAGACGGAGGAGAGGAGGGAAGAGGAGAGGACGGAGCGAGGAGAAGAAAGAAATGGGAGACTGGAGAAAGGGGAGAGGAAAGGAGAGAAGAGGCTGGAAGAAGAGATGAATGAGAAGGGGAGGATGGAGGAGGTAGGAAGAATGGAGCGGGAGGTCAAGGAGATGAGTGAAAAACTAGAGAGAGGAAAGGAAGAGAGAGAGAGGTTGGATGAGAGGATAAGGAGAATTGAAGAGAGAGCGGGGAGGATGGAAACAGATGAGAAGAAAGGAGAGGGGAGGTTGGAGGACAGGATAGAGCGAGGCGAAGAAGGAAAGGGGAAGCTGGAGAGTGGAGAGAGGAAAGGGGAGAGGAAGGGGGAGGAAGAGATGGACAAGAGGATATGGAAGATAGAACAGTGGAAAGAGGTAAAGGAAAAAGAAAGAAGAAGGAGGAATCTGATAATAAAAGGACTCAGGAGAGGAGTAAAGAAGAGGAAGGAAGAGGTAGGTGAGCTGATGAAAGAATTGGGGGTGGAAGGGGAGGTGGAGGTAATAAGGGAACTGGGAAGAAGAGGAAGGGAAGGGGGAGACGAAAGGGGAATAGTGGCAGTGAGGATGGAAAGTGTGGAAAGGAAGGGAGAAGTGATGGAGAAGAGATGGAGAATAAGGGGAAAAGGAGTAAGGATAGAGGAAGATCGCACTTGGGAAGAAAGGAGGATGAGGTGGAGGGTAGTGGAGAAGGCGTGGGAGGAAAGGAGGAAGGGGAGGAGGGTGTGGATAGGAGAGGGGAGAATCAGGATAGAGGGGACATGGTGGAGATGGGAGGAGGAGAGGAGGGAGTGGCGGGAGGAGGAAAGGAGTGACTGAAAGGTGGAGGGGAAGCGGAGGACTGAGGAGAGAGAAAAGACTGCGAGGATGACGGGCGTACAAGGATGACGTGGAGGAGATTAGGCTGTAAGGATAGGTTAAGATAATTTGTAAGAGATTTATGTATAGTGGAGAAGGCTGGAAACCCGTAAGGGAACCAGGAATAAAGAATACATACATACACTAAAACTGTGTAAACAAGTTCTTTGTCGCACCGTATTTACTTATACAGTTACTAGTTTGGATAATACCACTGTGCAATAATATGATCTATGAGACGATACACGAAGTGGAGAATAAAATCAAGTCCAAGATAGAATGAGTAGGTTTAATAAGTAGCATTACCATAATACATGTCGTATCATGAAGTGTATAAGATTTGTCTACACAATAAATATATCCATTTCGAATATTCATAAGGAAGAGTACACTAACGTATTGACTGTGGTAAATATAATTATTGAATTGGAAACTCCACTCCTACTATAAGGTACTCGAGATTGACTGTCAGTCAAAAAATACAAACATGTGTGTGAAGTTCATTCTTTATTGAAAACTAATAATGCCGACAAAGATTTTGTAATATTCTATTAAGTTCGTTGCAAATGTTATTTCGAGCACAATTTTGTCACGCATACTTGTGATTTATGGGGACGACGTTATCCGTAATTTTACATCTTCGTAAAGGATCAAGTTCATACTTCGATTGCAATTATTCAGATCCTCCAAGCTAACAAAGTTTATTCAAAATCCAATGCAAAAATAAAACAATACTGACAAGCATGTCTCTATCAAATGTTTATTCTGTGTTTGTTTATTCATGATTTGTACTGTGTTAATACAATTAAATTGTTCATCTGTCTCCTTTAAATTTTAATGTACATGACGTATGCACTATAGGTGCTTATGATTGACCGAAATAATTTTCTATTCCAAGAAAAGATGTGTATGTGTAAAGAAAAGTTAAGTATAAATTGCAAGTAAATTACGACATATGAACTGTTTATTTTGAAAGTGGCCTAAGTCCATTTATACTTAAAGTGAGATATTTAAGGGTTTGTGTTTCAATGAAATTAAAAGCATTCGTACAGGATACAAATGAGTCATACTGCTTAAGTGTATCTAAAGGAGTTTAATGTATAGTTCCTGTTAAAATAATGGCAATTATTAAGTGAATAATATGCGCTTTTTTACCAAGAATGAAGTTAGGCCACTTTCAAAATTAATAATCAGATTTATTATAAAATTTGAAGGAACCCAAGTCCATTCAACATAGGTTAAGATGCTTCAAATTGAAAAAAGTAGTACTCAATTTATTTCATATATGAGCCGTTTATTTTGAAAGTGAAGTAAGTCTATCTGTGTTCGAATCGAGATATTAAAGAGTTTGCGTTGGATTAAATTTAATAATATGGGTAGCAGATAACATAGTAGAATATTATCTTTGGGTTTCTAAGGGTGTCAAATTTATCATTCCAAATAGAATTATTAACATTATTTAAGAAATAATATATTTTTAATGGCTTTAAATGGATTTACGCCATTTTAAAAATGCATAAAATGACGTTGTCAATTCTGCAGAAAACACGAATTCATAAGAAAAGTAAATTTTCATTGAAATAAAAATAAATGTAAACATTTTTGTTATACAATTTTTTAAAATATTTAATTTTTATTCTTTGTTCAATAATTTTTACGTTAAAATTAATATTGTTTTATTAATTATTATTCCGTCTTCTCCAGTTTGTGTATGCGGGGGGGATTTAAAATAACTGGTGTGCAGATGATGTATAATGTAATCTATCCCTTATTTTAATATGTTCAACATTCTTATACAGTTTATTTGCGATTTAATTGGTTATAAACAAATTATTAACAAATTGCTGAAAATTAGAAGGACTTGTCGGGACACCCTTCTGAATCCGTTAGCGGGTCAAAAGTGACGTTTCAAATTAAATTGTTTATAATAAATTCATTGCACACTGAAGACTCAACTACTATCTTGATAAGTAAATACTTGTGATCTCATAACACTTTACTGCATAATATTTTCCGTATTCATTTGAAATTCTCACAATAGGACTCATTGTTAGCCATTTTCAAAATAATCAATATTCATTAATCAGCAAATGTTTGTGTTACAAAATCTTCATAATTTTAAACATATTAGTAACAATTTGCTTCAAAATGAAAAGATCATGTAAAAATATAATTGCTAAGGTAACTTGATTTTTTTGGAAAATGGACTTTAGCCACTTTCAAAATAAACGGCTCATATATTTACTCCGATGTTTTCTACTATAGACTTCTATATATGGAAGATTCTGTCTTACGTGTTAATTTATGTCGCCCGGTGGATTATTAACAATGTAATTTTACTGCGCTGGCAAATGGTTCAATAATGAAGGCAAAGACACATTTCAGTATTATAATAGTTATAATAGGCTAGGTGCAATTATGATGTCTATTACGCTGAAGAGGGAAGGGTGTGAACGCGTAATAAATATCAAATTCCAAAGACGGCAATTTGGAAGAGCGCTGATAGCATTTGCGCTGAGCATTGTACAATATGCTGGGACGGTTCGTCGTGTTTCTTGCCGCAGATCGTGGTAGTGATAGCGCGGAACGTACAGGAAGCGACTCTGCAAGCATCGCGCATGTATTACGATCAGATGAACACGAAATTTGATAAAGCTACCCCCCTCCACTATCGTTGTTTTCGCCATCGTCCAAGCCAATGTCGTCATCGATGCCAATGTCAATGGTGGTGCTGATGATGGTGTGCAGAAGCAAAAACGCAAATTCCGCTGAAGGGGGTATAATCGCAGACGGATTGAATTATCGGCGTTAATTTTCACACTTTATGTGAGTACCGTAGGGCAGCGCTGTCAACGACGAAGGATGGAGACATTATAATTGTTAATTGCACGAATTGCACAGTTATCACGAGGTCCTCCTGCCCAGCACGCGAGTCTTCCTCTTCCATGCTCTTCTGCGGTGCAATCCCCCCTTCAGACTCATCCTGACCCTCTGCTCCTTTCTCCGGCCGAACTTCTTGCAGTCGCCTCTTCTCTTCGTCTCCCCAAATGGTCCCACCCTTCGGCCACTTCCCTCCTCGTAATACTACCCCACCCCATTCTTGGCGGGTGCGAGAGGACTGCATTTGCATCTCAATCTTCGCCGTTGATTTAGCAGTCGTCCGGGACCATCACTCTTGCTGCGGGAAAGGTCGACTTTAGTATTTTTAGATTAGTCCGCCGTGATACAGAGCCGCGCGCGACGCTCTTTTTCAAGGTGGCCAACGATCACGTGTACCCGAGCGAAGATGGGCATGAAGGCGTAAGTGACCGTAGAAAGGGGAGGGGTTCTTTTCGAGAGAGAAGAAGGTCGTACTCGGGTACCTTTAAATTAACCGCGGAAAGGTAGCACCCCGGGAGGAACCAGGAAAGATCGAGAAAGAGGTCAACTTTTGTCCTTGAAACTTTAACGTATGATCGCTTCGGGTGCTGCCGCCGAACGGAATCGTTCGAGGCCGTCGTCTATATTCTACATAGAAGACCGTATAGGTATTAAGAATCGTAGCACAAGGACGTTAGGAAGTTGTTCCGGATGTTCTTTATGTACAATGTAAATAGGATAATGGGAAAAATGTATTTCGATCGAATACCAGAGAGTATAACGTGCCTAAGTTCCGAATCGTTCCAAATCGTCTTAAGCGTTCAAAGAATTACTCAGCATCGATCTACTCTGTTTTCTATTTATCAATACATTTCAGCTGCAAAGACGTAGGTATATCGATTTTATACCATGATATGAATTGGAAGTACGTCAGGTATGGTGTTAACGTGTGTACGTATTCTTGATAAAACGTGAAGTTTTTCCGCAAGGAGTTACGTACACTCATCTTAATTCACCACGATAGATTTTTGTCTGCATTATGTAGCACTACATTTACACCAAAAAACAACAATACGTTTGTAACGACCAGTCGTAACGGAAGCAAGCTTCACTCTTGAACTTGAAATACACTTTCATCACGATAGCACACAGTAACGAATACAGTAACGAAGTGCCTCCCACATAGTTCCCTTCGAAGGCTTGAACGTTGCATTTTCTCGAGGTTACACGAGCACGCAGGTGGGTACATCTAGAATGCTGGCTGCAGTTGTGCCTTCCGCGCATAGCGTTACTTCCGGCAGGAGGAACGGAAGTTGTCATTGGTAGGCGCGTGCCGGCCACGCGACAGACAGTGTTTTACGACGCGTTGTTTTACTTATAGCTAGGGACACACGTTTCTCTTGGCCACTGACATTAATGAGAGGACGATGCCGCGCCTGACAAATATGCTATTAATGCCAATTTTTCACTTTGATGTTCGCTCTGAACAGTAGCTAACGATAATGTAATTACGTATGTGTCATATAAAGCCACCGACAATGTGAGACCCAACAAAGGTTCGCCGTAATGCCATTTATATTTTTATTTAGGCTCAGCAGAGACTTCGAATACTCGGCAGACTTCAGACGAATACATTCTCTTTTACAGAAATGTGCAATCAAAACTGAGTTTTATGACCGTATCAAAAAAGGGAAAATGGATTTATTGCAATATATACTGAATATTTCACTACTACAGAGATCTGGAGAATGTATTTATTATTGTCGTATCCTTTACTATCTGCGATATAGTACATTAATAAATGTATCTTTGGAAGAATATACCTTAACCCTTAGAGCGCTATGGACAAATATATACGTCTGGCGAAAGCCATCGGTGTGGACTAAGGACGCATATATGCGTCAAGCACTTGTAACGTTCTTGAGTCGACCGGCAAGTTACTTGCAAGGCGATTGGATAGTTTAGATAGTGGAACTCTAGCACGGCATCACCCGTTTCGTCCGTAAGAGTAGGTATCTGTTTAGGCAGTAATAATTATGAGACGCCCGTTATCTTGGAAATCGTGCGGGTAGTGGCTTGCACCGCAAAGAGGCACCTGCTCACCATGCGCGTGCCAACACACAGCCACACTCACGCACGATGCGCAACTGTGTGGGGCGACTCAACTTATATGCATGCTGAAATGAGTTCGTGCATAAGCATCCGTGGCAGCTTAACGTTTGAACGTTTGCTTTTGATAACAGTCGCTATGGCGTAATTTCGAAAACCGGCTGTGGTGTCTGATTTCAGTGACTTTCCGATTGGTTTGAGTAGATGCACGACTAAGTAGGCTAACATTATGCGCAGATTTTGAAATTTTACATATTTATGCAGTTTGATTAACAGAAAACCGAACCGGCTTGGTGTTTATGATTGTGAAGCAGTGACGGAAAACGAAAGAAAGGAAAGATCGTCAGTACTGTGGCAATGAAATTGTGTCCCTAAGTTTACATTTCGTCCCGTAATATTAACGAGTAGATGAGCACCATCTGAATTGATTTTTACGTTTAACCCGATGCAACCTTATTGATTTCTGTCCTATACTCGTCTCACATTATTTAATTTGTATTCTCCATTTGAATGGGCGTCTACCTTCAATGTCCCATTGCCTTGTCTACTCGTTTTTTTAACTTGGAATATGATGCATGAAAAAAAATGAATACATTCAACTTCTAATAATATTAATTATCGCGCATACTAACGTCAATTAAGTACTCATATTAGTGACTCATATACTCAGTAACTCATATTCTTGATCGGCGAAATAAGAGTACTGAAAAGTGCTTCAGTAGGATTCAATATTACGTTGAGTCCGTTATTCTCCTTTTTGTGACGTCCATTTACAAGCGCACTTGTGAGTGAACGTTTACATTATAAATTACGATAAAAATATTAATTTGCATTTGTGAAAGCCAATATTCGACAGAATCGACTGTTACGCAAGATCCGTTGAATATGATTTGCGGCGTCCAATTCATATGAGTTAGGTGAAACGTATTCCAAGACGTATGAGTCCTTCCGAACCTGCCGAGGAATAAGGTGACGGTTTAAGGTGCACCACCACCTGCGGTCAACCAAGAGACTATAGACTCCGTGGTTATCTGCGGGGTGGCAAGACGGGCAGCCATGCATGATTCCTTCACATATGTTCCGCCTTCGCGTGGCAGCGACGAGTGGGAGCGCGTGCCAGAGAGATCCACCCTGCGGGGCCCACCACGCGAGGACCTGCCAGAGGTCCTGGAATCACGCAAGCATGAATCCGCCGTAGGACCTCCTGCACCTGCAACCCCCAAGAAGGGTGCGTCCGTCGTCTACTGACCAGCCGTGCATGATTCCTTCGCATATGACGCCGAGCATACCTACACCGCGTGTGTCGTAAATCGTTACGTGGAAAACTTCACGTGTAACTTTACGCTGCAGGTTCTATGCCCCTTATATCCTACGGAATGTCTATCACGTTTGGGACCCAGTTTTTGGCGCCTTTTTACAATTTGTTAGGAAGACCACTACGTAAGGACAAGTGAGAACGAATAAGGCATTTTCAGCAGAACACTAGCATACGAGATCAGTTAAATCGAGATATAATCAGTTTCATAGGTGTGCGACAAATATCTCATTACCTGTCTTAATATCTCATATTGTTACTGAAGTTGTAGACCTATATTTCTCATTAATTTGGTTAATGTAGAGGTATTCGCTTCCTAGTCGCATCGTTAGGTACTAATTACCGTGTATACATATCCATCTTCACAAGGAATATCGCGGTAATGAGAGTAAATGTGTCAGCCGAATCAAGTTCGCAATTTCTTCTCATTCACACCGATACCGAGTGAGTCAATTTGATTCAATTGTCATTTCGCGCCGGTATATTTCGATGCGCATCTAAATTGAACCTGCGTAAAAACACAAGGGGGCTCAACACATTTTACTGCCGACAAAAGTTCTTCGGAGGCAATCGGCCATGTTTCCGTAAAGGGTGGTCAGGAAAGTGGCAGTGGTGCGTACTCACGAGCCCGTAACAGACAGGTGACACGCGTCCGCCACGCGCATATTGCATGGCGTACCGATCGTCCCTACGTGCCGGGAAGGTTAATTTGAAAATAAACAGTTGGAAAATGGTCAAACATTGGTGGGGCACTTACGCCGCGACGTTTTCTAGCAATCGCGAGACATTTTCAATTAATTTTAACAGTGCACACGCTCCTCAAATAGCTATCGTTCGTCGGTCCCTATTCGCAGGACGACATATATAGGTACATTATATTTAAAAAGAAGTATGCATATATATATTGTCGACAAAGTGTCTTATACGATATCGGCAAACTTAAATACGATGTTGCGGAGTTGCATTTTCTATTTCAATTACGCAGTTTCAAAGGTTTACTAAGCACCATCCGCGAAAATATATTTCCGATTAAAGGTCGGAACGTAAGTTATGGCATGCGATCTTCGGTTTGTAGAATACGAGTCTTCGAGGAAATGTTGGCGGCGCTGCACTTATAGTGATTTAAGAACAGGTTTATGTACTTTTGTATTAGAATCGCGGACGGGCGAATCGAGCGTTGATTCAGAGCAGAATTACGCCCTCCAGCAAACGGAAGTATCAAGATGAAGCACGATAAGACGATGCCCTCTATCGGTCCTCGATGGTCCTCAGACCCACGGCCGGTTTGTCTGGATGGCAGATAATCATCAATTTACGGTCCATTAGATCGGCGATTTATCCGTCGAACGAAAGGCGACCATTTTACGGCAAACGAGTAGGAAGTGGGGGTACTTGGCATATCCGGAAATTAAACGTACTCGCTTTCTAATGCCGCGACACCGCTATGAGCCAATGATGAAACTTCTCGAAGATACCTCAATTAGATCAATCGCTCATGCTCCGTCGATATCGGACGATTCATCGACGAATACGGAGGGCACGGACATCAGTATAAAAGATTGACGACCCTTCGCCGAGGTCTCTAAGACCCACGATAACGGTTACCGTCGCGTTGTCCTGCCGTGAATTGTGAGTCAGAATTAGAAGATAGGTATCGTTGTTCTTCGATCCCGTTCAAACGTTCTCTGCCCTTCTGTCGAGTCATCGCAGTGAATAATTGACCACCGTACGCCCACTCCAAATCGAGGCTTAAGGATGCGACAGTGCACGAAATATACAGATCATTGTCCAGTAAATCTCAACAGACAACGACTGACTATCTCGATGACCCCTCACGAATTAATATTTGCGTAACTATTTTTCCTTTGAGATAATTCATGTTTTGTTGTTTGCCGCTTATTTTTCAACACTGCAACAACATGACGTCATTTGGTAGTACAAGTTGACCGAAACTTTCATCGTCAGAGGCAAACGACGTCCATTGTTACCTAATCTGAATTACTGTTAAATCGCAATAGGTCCGTAACCGAAAATTAACAAAGCGGTAACCATTGTTATTTAATTGAGATTAACAATTATCGCAAATTCTTTGTCTTTAGTCTATGCCTGCGGTGATACTTATTCAAAAGCCAACAATGTCAAGTTTACTTAATATTGCCAGCCAAATATACAGCAGCCGCTACAATGCGAATAGTATTAGATTTCCTTCTACTGTGTACAATGTTTGTCTACGAAATATTTAATTATCGATAGTAGCATGTAACGTTACGTGATAAATCTGTGTAGAATGTGTACGATTATAATATGGAATTTTAAGCACCAGTAACGTTTATTTCCTTGGTAACGACAGCGCCTCTATGTTTCTGAATAAATTAATATCAGACACAAGACAATGATTTATCCCAGATAAGGGACGACTATATAATCGTCCAGTTTAAACAAAGGTATGCTCGAACGCGTAAGGGCGCCTCTGTTTCCTTGGGGTTCCTCTCGTCAATGCGCCTCAGTTCTTTGCACGGACGATAAACACATTTGCCTTTGGAGCCAGCATATCGGTGAAACGTCTACGCTTAACAGTGAATAAAGCACGATGGCGGCCTCGAGCTCGTATAAACCTCGGTAGTAGGTACACGGCTGGATATCCATAAATCTATTTGATAGTAGAAAGTCCTTCCATTATTTTCTCCTCTCCACAGACTTATCCGCTTGAGTCTCCGACACGAAGACCATACTTGATACGTAACTCCCGTTGAGTAATAAAGGTGCCAGTACGACGGACAGCCATAGGTTTTGAGATTGGTATTCAGCTTTTTGTGAAAATATTTTTCTGCCCTGTGCACTAAATCGTAAAGAATCACTTAAACACAATCAGGAAGCTACAAAGAATGGGCGCGAAATTAAAAAAAAAACGGGTACAGAAAACTTGAATTAACGGGTAATATACAAACTTTTCAGTTTGAGTAATTTCGCGAAGTAAATATAATGATGAATTGGCAAGCAAAGAATCGATTATAAATATTTAAATTTAATAATCTGAAGTTTTGAATAATGAATGCCTAATACTTATCAGGTCGACCTTTGGCTACTCAAACGGAAATAAATTGTAAACACATTCGCAGCGTGATGCTTTATACTGCGGATAGCGTCACGAATCTCACCCAGTATGGAAGACGCGTGCATCATAGCTTTTGATTCGCCAGTCCACTACGTTATTGGAAAAGACGACGTTCGGAGAAAGTGACGAAGAAGGAGAGAAATAAAGAGCTCACTTGACAGCAACGCGGTGGTCCGTGCTCGAAAGATCATTGCTGTCCGTTCAACGAGGCACGAACGATCGTTCTGTGTGGCTGCCCGCTTCTCGACGTTACCAACATAAAACCGCACCGTTTATGGGATTGGTATCACCGTAATTCACAACATTGTCCGGTCGTTTTATTTACAACTGGCTTCGTTACGTTTGCGGCACCACTGTGTCCCTCCCCCCTTGCCCCTCTGCCCTCAACTCATCCTTCTCTACCCTTTTGTCTTGTCTTGTCTCCGATCAGGTATACGCGTGTTCCGAGTACCTGGATTGCGAAAAGGATTGGGGGTAAGCGAAATCGGGGAACGAACGAACGTGAGGAAAGCAAGGAGAGGAGACGCTTCACGATTTTCCAGATCTCGTGATGGCAAAGTAGGCAGAAATAACGAGGGAAGTCGGGTACACCTATGGCACTGGACACCGTCATGCAGGAAATATCGAATTTCTTGCACGGCTGCACAGCCACGGTGTGGCGGCAGACAACGTGTTTGTTATAGGTTGAACAATGCGGAATGACACCGCTGACGCAACGATCGTTGCTCGACTGCCAGTGATCAGTATAATTTAGAGCTCCGTCAATATGAAAAATGACGAATAGTGTCCGTAGCTTGAATAGCCGCAACCGTAAGTATTGACTTTTGCTTGTTTAAAGTGATAGGTACCGCTGTCAAACGGCCTAATTTCAAGTTTGCAAATACAAGACAATTTTTTGTTTGACAATGCCGACTGTCCACAATTGAAACAATTGAGTCAAAACATGGATTTTGGATTATATTGATATTTTTTCCACGAAATTTAGGATTAATATTTCCACCGTGATGAAACGTGTATATTACATTAATTTGTTCACGGATTGCGCAGTAGAAAAAATATCGATGATATGTGGTAAAACGTGTTACACGTTTTAAGTCCTTTTTGCACATTCAAATGTGTCTACGTCATTATCATTTATCTTCTCACCTATAATAGACGTGTCCGCGTAAAGAAAAGTGACAATTGGGCTGTTGTGGGAGTCCAAGAGACTACTGACGTTAACTAAGAGACATGAAACGATTCTTAGTCTAGATAGAAACTTGCTGTCCACTGACACTTTGCGCGCTTAGGACACACCCCTCGCTGTTTAACCGTCAGGAAAACAAATCTGGCGTGCGAAGTATGAGCGATTCTCTCTAAGCTCCAAGATCAATGTAGTTCACCATGAAAGACCCACGCGCGACAGCTTCGATTGGTTACATCTCGCTTCGATAACGCGACAGATGCAGTTGCGGGTACCTTGCCATCGGTTCTGCTTGCAGCTACAACATCTTGCTTATCTCCGCTCGTTGTCATGGCAGTGCTCTCCTTTTTTGAGTCCCGCTTCTTCCCTCTCTAGGTCCTTGTAACAAGGAACGCACATGTGCGTGTACATATAGACAAGCCTATCTGCGAGCGTATGGATGGAGACTTAATACGAATTATGAACGGTGACAAGGATACAAGCGGAAAACATGGATACCTAAGCTCATCGTGTGTCGCTGGATAAATAAAATCGATTTACAGACGTAAATAGAGTCGTCGGACGAGTGCCTTCGAACGCGGCTGATGGGGATGGCGACGGCGACGGCGACGGCGACGGCGTTGGCGACGATGACGACAGTGGTGGCAACGACAACGGGACGGCATGGCGCGACGTCCATCAAGAAACGGTGGCATGAAGTTGGGGAGGGCGAATGATATAGCTGACCGGCAAAAGAGGCGAGAACGCAAAGTCCACGGCGAACGCGGGTATTCGCGTGAGCGCATGCACACGCGTGGGCGAAGGATCGAATGTCATACAAATCGCAGGTAACCTAAGCCAAAAGCAACTCGCTCAAACGCGCGCGTGCTGCATCATCAATAACCGGCCCCTACATCGCTATCGACCGATCGGCGAACAATCGATAGACCGTGCTGTAGGATAAGAAGGAGAGCGACCGCCTCGCACACCTTTTAGTTGTTTTGTTTTCTGCCCGCGCTATCCCGATTTCTTTCCCGTCAATGGTTATTCCTCAAAGCACGAGTCACACGTATCTACATTTAAAGTGTTAAACTACTATTTCACAATGACGTGTAATATTTCACACTGATGCCTCAAATTTTTAAGATATGAACACATCGTCTATTCTAATTTTCCCTAAAGATTAATTTTAATAAAACGTCAACTGACCGCTTAAATTTATTAACACTATCGCTTGATTTTCAATAGCATTAAATATACCGACCCAATTACAAAATGCCAATGTTTTAAATAACATCTCCCCTTTTTACTCAAATCCAACCGAATGTTGGAATGTCGCCCAGATGCATGGTCAACAAGTAGAGCACTGATTGTAGTCCGAAGCAAGGATCGGGAAAGTAAGGGCACAGACGAGAGTAGATGAGGTGCGAAAGAAACTTATCGAAGACGCGCATTCCGATGGTTCGGAGAACCCTCGGAAGTAACGAACCGTTCAAAGGTCGGAGGACGAAAGGAAAGGAAGGCAGTGGGCAGGAGAGAGGTGGGAGGAGGGATCGAGGGATCGAGGGGGAAGGGCGCCTCGAGGCTCGACGAGATTTCCGAGGCTTGCGCGAGGCAAACGGAGGCGAAGGATGGCGGCGGGTGGAGGATGGGGAGGGCGGGGGATGGAGGAATATACGTACCCTCTTGGGCCAGCCGTGTTGCCGTGCGCAACGCGGTTCCCAGGCAATTCTATGAATACGAAATACGAGGTCGGTCGGTCGGTCGACCGAACCGCTGCGGCGCACGCTGCCCGCTTCGTTCAATCATCTCAGACACGCCTGCCATATTGGCTTTGCATAAGGCCGCCCGCGAGCTTCGTATCCACGGCTCGTGATAGCGGCGGTCGTGCACGGGGGACGCGTACGACCTGTGGAATGAGCGCGGACATGTGTGAGTGTTCGCGTACCTGTTAACGCCGCAATCCGTATACGTAAGGCTGTGCAAAAACACGCAAAGGTCGGATCGCTTATGGGAAATCACAGGCTACGTCGCCATTGCGCTCGTAATTATTTTACTGATAGACACGGCAGTAATGAGCACCCCCGTCATGTCCGATTATAAATATTCTTTGCCCCGTAACTGAGTAATGAACGTGTATTTCGGAAACGCCGTGTATTACCGTCGAGGGTTATGTATACCTAGCATGTTTTCCCATTTGCGGGTGTCGATGGGGAGTCCTTGACGAGAAACCGTTTCGTGCCTACTGTCGCCTCTTCGGTACAGATCTTTTATTTAATCAATTATCCGGTGGAGTTATTCGTGATGTTAAACTAGTAGCGATGATGGAAAATTTCAATCACCCTCTGATAATCATGCTCTTATGACGGTTGTTCCGTAAGGCTCGCTTTCCTTTCAATACTTATACGTATCGCGCGCACGTCGACATTCACTCATTACATGCCCATAGGCCCGCGAATTTATTTGATGCAGTAGAGAGTGCTCTTAATTTGTTACGGTGCCTAAAATGGCATGAAAGGAGAACGAAATTTCGTGGAGCGATTTTGATCTATTAGGGAGAGAGATCCGTTGGTAGATAGAGAGTCAACGGAGGTAGTGTGCGGTTCGAAACGCCTGGATCGACATGTCATCGGGGCAGAGCAATCAGCGCGGAATTCGACGTCTTTCTTTCTTAGGTATTAGCTTGGCAGACGTTACGAAATGATCGGCATAAAGATTGGCGGGGGTAGTGAGGTACGGGATATTTCGCCGTGGCCGTTAGGCTGGCTCGCTATCGGTGAAGGTACCGCATGTGCGAGGCCAGTCAGGTGTGACGGAGCGCATACTAACGGGGGGCATAGGCTAACGACTACTGCCTCTTGTAATTGTTCGCCGAGATCGGACGAATCACGATGGATACGCTGCTTCGACGGCAAATTCTTGAACGGAAACACGAAATTACGAAAGGCACTGAGCTTTCCTAAAACGATGTGTGAGTTTCTACCGAATTAAGTTCTGCTTGCGCTTTCATGAGTAGCCCTCGTTAATGAGGAAAAACTGGATGATGGTCAATAGTGTTCGGTGGAAGTCAAACACGTAGCCGGCGTGTATTCAACTTAGGCTGAGTTCTCATGGAGCCGAAACGAGCTGCAAGCCGGACTCGGACGTGCTAACATGGGGTTTCCATTACTCGCTTCTTCACGGGAGCACACCGTGGTATGGTAAAAGCACTGCCGTTGCCATTGCAGTTGCCGTTGCCGTTGCCAGTCGTTCCTTTACCATTGCTGGTGTAGCCTGGCTCGAAACCGAGTTAAGATTGCCGACGACTCGGTGGCCCCTGTTAGACGAGATTACAGGCCGGGACAGCACCTCATCTGCCGGGGGTCATAAGTCCCGTACCTGCCCGGAAACGCATTTTCCTACCGTATATCGCGGCCCTGTCGCGTTTGCACGAACCTCGGTATATCGTTCGTACATTAAGCCGCCTCATTACGATATTAGCTTGCGAGCTAGTTACCGCACTGGCGCCAACCATCTATAAAATATCTAATCCAACTGCCAACATGCTGCGGCGAGTCAGTAAAGAATAAAAGGTAATTTTAATAAGGGATCGCATTACCGTCTGATTCAATAAACTGGGCAAGTATCCTGCAGAGGCGGCTTGTTATTCGGCTCAGTAATTACATTCCTTAATAAGTGACACGTCAGCTCATCCATGGATAAAAAAGGGGAGTGTCCTCCACATAACAAAAGATACGTTTATGCAATTATATCGGTATGACGTCATCATCTCCCTGCAAGAATAATTCATAATTCATCATGCACGCCACCGAGAAAGTGAAAGAGAAGTTTCCACACACATGACAGTGTAATAATGAAAAGAACGTTCTCCAAGTTCGAGTAGGAATGCACAGACAAGCGGCATGTTTCTGCGTAGAATAATAAAGACAGGATTGAGCGTCGGCGAATGTTTAACACAGGGTCCCGACAATGTGCTCCTACCCCGAGGTTAAGGCGGAACTTACCTAATAGTCAGCATTATTCCAATGCCGGTGGACGAACTGTTAACCCCACGGGGCCATGGGGCGTTGCAGCGCCATCGGCAAATTTCTCACCATTCGTGGAAACAATATTAGCGTTACGTGAGCGGGAGGTTACCCCAAGCTCTCTCTGTACAACGTTAGCGCGTGATCTATAGCCAGCCGGAGAGCCTCACGCTCGAATATTGAGCCATTACGGTGTACGAGCACACCGAAGGCACCGAGATAATGAATAGACAACACCCTGCCAGCCCTGGGCATTGCGTGCGCGCGAGGTATTATCTGCAATAAATATGTTGCCGATACTTTGCGCTGGATGGTTGCTCGATATCGATTCTACTTCCTGCGACATTTAATTTCACTTTGTCCGTTACCCGGTTTCATTTGATTATTACGAATCGAGCGTAACCGGTAGACGCATTGCAGATGAGAGAGAGAAAGAGAGCAGGTGACGGAGTAACAAGTGATTCGGGTCGTTTTCATTCGGGGAGCTGAATTTGGCTCTTTGATAATGTTTAACGGCGCGTAGAAAAGTACGTTACGTTGTTGAAGGGCCCCCTTATACCAGCCCTCCTCATCACACCGGGAGTAAGAAGTCACGTGGGAACGAGGGTTAATTAAGGCAAGTTCAAAAGTATATGTACCCCCCTATGCTAGAACGCAAATCACGATACTTGACTATTGTTTGGTCACTGCTTTTTAATGGCGCTCCTGCTTCCATAGCAATGTCGGTCGGAGAAAATCCTTCTATGTGCCCTCGATAACCAAACCGTTGAAATGCTGTCGTATCTCATATGATGCAGACTATCATTGTGTCGAAATAAGGGTGACTACGTCTCTGAATCAAAGAACGAATTATATTTCTCCATTTAGCATTTTGTTTCATGTAGTCAAGGCGCATTTTTCTCTTATAAGTATGTTGAAGAAAATTTTAATGAATAGAATTGTTGGATCGTTTGTATAAGCACTAACACTACATATCGCTTATATCTTGTCTAATATGTTGCAGATAATAGGACTCCCTTAATAAAATGCATCTTTGTTTCGCTACTTGGCTTAATATTATTAAACACGCTAGTCTAATATAAACAACTACAATCTGCTATTGCTATTTTACAACGATTGTTTCTAGTCCATACCATGGACAATATCGTAACTTCTTATAAAATAGTTACATATAAGGATTATTTTTAACATTTGGTAACCGTCTTTAATGTAAACTATGTATATGCAGAACGGGTTCAGAAAGAACCTGCACAAAAGAAAACACCTTAATGCACGTTGAAACCATTTCCTGTTAATACCGCCATGTAAAAGCGGCACTATACTCAGTCGCCACCCCAGAAGTACTCGAGTTGATCGCGATCTTGGCGCGGACGTCCTGGGCCCAAGAATAATGAACCCGCATTAGGGGTTGCAAACGAACCAAGGCTTGTGGATCGCATGAAAGGGGCCGAAACGAGGGGTAAGCGAGTAGGCATAAGAGTGAGCCTGTGTGCGTGTGGCCTGCGAGAGGGGGCAACACGAAAAGTCTCGTAGCATTGTGCAGCCAAGAGTCACGTGGCGAATCGAGAACTCTTTTGCAACGAGCGCCTTGCTGCGACGGAACTGATTTTACAACCTCCAGCGAAATCCAATCAATGAGAAAGAGAAATTACCGAGGCATGAAACATTGACAACCGAAAATAGTGGGATACTAAATCGTGCGATATGTAACGAGGCCCTTCTCGCTGAGAACACTTTCGTCACTTATTCAAATTCGCTTTGACTTTGCTTTCATCATAAAAAAATGAAACCGAAAAGGCAACGGAATCTCGTGGAATCGCGGAGCAGTATGACAGGAAGACGGTCCCCCATAAAGATTCATATATGCCAGCGGGTATCCGGGCATGACCTCACCCACATGATAGCGCGAACCTGTCGTCTCATTGGAGGTGGAGAAGACGGAGGCGAAGAAGGCAGCGGCAGAAGAAGAAGAAGAAACAATTTCGACAAAGGCGTCGTGCCTGTATTCATCCCTCCGAAAACTTTTTCATATGTTAAGTATTCTGCGCCCTGAGTGAAAAGGATCGTGGAGATTTGTACGAGCGAGGCGTGATACTGAATCAAGCATCTCGTAATAAAGGATGTTGCAGCTTCAAAGGACCGTGGGATCAGTTTTTTTTATTTAGCCTCTGACCGTCTTCTTACGCTACGAAGAATGTGGAGTTCGTGTCACAGAGAACGGAGTGAAATGTTACAGGACGGAAAACTTAGACGAATGGAAAGCAAATTGGACGACAGTTAAAGAAATCATGAGGAATTCAACATAGAAATCGAACTTGCTCCTTCGATATATAGTGAACAAGGTGAAGGGCAAATTGTTAAAATCGTTTACAGAATCATTGGCACGTTATATTGTGTTTCTTTTGCGATGAAAAGAATACATCTTGTTGCTGGCCAAAAGATTAAAAAGGTTCTCTCGAACGCCTGATGCCCGTGTAACTTAACCCACTTTGCACAAAGCGTACGCTGACCCCGTACACTGATCCAAAAGACGAGATTCCCAAGTGGTCTGTATATATCTAATGTGCCGATGTATACCGCCAAACGATCGCTGTAAGAATGCCTTTCGCTTAGTTTAACAGCAGTAGCAACCGAAAAAAAGTGGTAGCGGCTTCTTCAAAGGCAGCGCGTGTAAATAGACAAGACCGAGCGGGAAGACAATGCGAACTAAAACGGATAGTACCGCAAGGGATTTCAAGACTCCGTGATATGCGAGGCAACGTAAAAGAAACTGAGGATGAGGTTGAGAGCGAGAGAGAGAGAGAGAGAGAGAGAGAGAGGAAGGGAGAGAGAGAGACAGAATGAACCACAGGCTGGCAGGTCTTCGTTACTTACGGCTCCCTTCCTCGTACATCCAACGTTAATCCAGTCGCTATATAGTTTGAAGCTACTCACGTTTTCCCTAGTTCTCGTCGGCTTTTACGGTGAGCCGTCAAAACCTGTGTGCTCTACCCACTTACTTTTACACGATCCAATGATTATTCGTCGATGCACACAGCGAAACCATCGGTCAACAATTCGACCTTCCGTTCTCGAAACTCGAGCACTACAGTCTTACGAAAATAGCTCTCTTCGCGGTTACGTTATAAAATTTAATCGCCGCCATATCTTCAAGAGCGCACGCTCTTCGATGTTCTTCCCACTTACCTTGTTTTCTCTTTCCGCCATCTCAAATGCGTTAGTTTACGACGCGAAATTCCGGCGCGACTTTGTCCGTTTAATAACCCACGCCGACTTTAATAACATTCGGGAAAAGTTTTATAGTTGGTGAGCGGTCGCGACGTATGCGTATATCGAGGCAGCATGGGCTCGCAGCATGCGATTGGTAACAATTTACCTTTTGCATGGAGCGTTTAGGACCCCGGAGGAGTCACGAATCTGCCCGCGGGAACGATCCATGCCGCTCCGGGGTAGCTGCATTGCGATCCTCCTCGCACGCTCCTTTTACTTCTTTCTCAGCACGGTCACCATCCTTTCCGTCATCCATCCGTACGCCTCCCTATGCTTGGCTCACATTAGCGTGGACATTACAATTAACATTTTTTTTCGGCGCCTGTACGTCAACCGGTTTATCAGGCGCATAAAGAGCCGGATAATATTGACCTTAAAATTCCTTTTAATTATTCCTGGAACGGCGTCTTAGCTTGACCGGGAGCACATGTGCGCATGATCATCGGTCAACTTTGCAGTCGATTTCGAATACGAATAGCGTGAAGGCAAGGGGGTGGGAGGTGTAAAGGGGACGAAGGGGGACGAAGAATGAGGAAATGAGATAATATACACGACGGGCGAAGAACAAGGTGAGAGTAGGAGTAGGTTCGGTCAAGACAGTATTTTCAGACTAATCGGTCGTTTGCGCGCCAGCAGAACGAAATCGCAGAGAAGTATAATACACATTATCCGCAATTATTATCGGTAAATCTTCCTGTAGGATGGGCAATGACGACGGCTTTTTCGTGACTGAAATCGTCGAGATTAAGCTGTTTCATGTACCGGCCTATGTGAGGGATGCAAAAAAATATGGCGAACCCACCTGAGAAAGCGCATGTGTGTGATCGTGAAAAATTTCCTTCAGTACAAATTACTTCCGGTTATACCGACGATCTCTCCAACCTGCATTACTCTGAGTAAAACTGTGGAATTATATTATCTATTTTGCCAAATAAGACGGGCAATTTGATACATATCTGGATCTGTACAAATCGTTGTACAATCCCTGTTCATATATCCACATTGAATACTCGCCGCACGTTCCACTCTAATTTCTTTATGAATTCGAAATACGCAAATACATACGCTTTACAAGACATCAGGGCATTGTTATTTCCACACAAAACGGATTATCAACGAGTCATCCATACATCATGCATTTTCGGTCGTAGTAGGTATACAAGGCGGTTGCGCGCATCAATTAATGTACGAGCGATATTATCGTTACTGAGCAAGGAAGCCTGACGCAGTTCAACGACTAATGCAAACGCGCGGCAGAATAATAACATACGCGATGGAACAACGAGACTTTGCCTCCTCCCGGAACCTTATTAACGCTAAGGTGCTTAGCCGGTTTTAACCCCGTTCCTTGACGGAATAGGTAACAGGTCGCCTAGGGACGATAAGCTAATCCGAGAAATTAATTCCTTCTGGAGGGTGCCAGGTGTCGAACCGACTGGGCGCCTACTTGCTTACGAAGGATGCAAAGCTCTTCTGTGTGCTTGCGCAAAGCACACATATACACGCAGACGCTTAGTCGTACCCACAGATGAATAAGAAGAACCGACGATGGCCTGTTCACGTAATTAAAACAAGCGTGACGAAGCCTAAACGCTTCCGGTGCCCGACACTGTGCACAAGGGATCCCGAGCCGGAAGCTGAGTAAAAAGTGGCCTGTGGGAGAAGTCTCGAGATGCTGGATATTACCCTTGCGGATGTGATGAGACAGGGTCGATAACCTCCAAGGCAGCACGATAGCAGCGCGTCTGAAATGAACATTTACTTTGATAAATGTCATATGTTCGCATGTCCTTCATTTATTGAAAGTGTAAATGTCATTAATATGAGAATGTAATACCATCAAGTGAAAACATAAATTAATTAGCTACAAAAGTCTTTCACATGCAAATTTTATTTTTAGATTTATTTACACGGATGTATCGTTTTTTTTGTGGTTCTCGATCATTTTCACTTGCCAAATTTGGAGTATAGTCAGTAACAACAACGTAGCGGTTAACATTCCAATGTAAAGATATGCCAAAGCATACGTTGAACGAGACGGTTAGCAACCAGGAAGGAAAATACGTTCCCTGTCTATCGAAGAATGAAGCTTAGTTTCTTTGACGTCTCTTATACCTGGAATTGCAATCGTTAGGACACTGTCTATCCTTTTCTTTCTGTATGTCTCTTTCTTTCCCATTCGACTCTTTTCATCTTTTCGGCATACGACAAAGAAGTACTTTGACGACTTATTACGCGTATGTATACCTAGTCAAACAAAACTAACCGCTATGCGATAGAGGATGCAGAAGGAGAAGGATAAGGAGGGCAATGATGATCAGACGATCGCCGGATCAATTAGAACAGAATTCCATGTTAGTCATCGCTGCGGACAGTAGGAGGAAATAGGGAGGCACCGAAGAATGAGGAACCGGTGCCAACAGTGAAGAAGTAGCGGAGCCTAAGGATCCGCATGGAAAGGATCAGAAGGATCCATTATCTTCCTTAACGGCAATCATCGACGATTGTCTTCGTGTCACGTCCTATCAAGAAGGGGCCGCCGCGTATTCAGATTTTATTAGGCGGACTCACGAGACTTCGTGTCCCGTACTCATCGCACCTTCACCGATCCTCTCACAATGATAGCATTATCGTGCCACGAACGTGCCCCGATCATCTGTAGACGCTTCGAGGCAGAAAGTAAGCAACAGGGATCATTGCACGTATAGAAATGGTAAGGCAAACAGAGAGGAAATCGGCCGAACAGCGGATAATAAGTCTTGTTGAATTCTTCCTTAACGACACGTACGATTTCAGTCGTAATGGTGTGATTTTGCTGCCGGCATGGCCGTACGTTGCAGGTTATTAAAACATGATTGCGATGTCTTAAAATGTCGCCAACTGTATCGAACGACAGGACCCCACGATATGCTTTACATAATGCGTATTGCTGGTGTAGTAAGTTTATGTAAAATAGAGACAAAAAAACACTAAGACAGTTTTTACCTGAAAATTGTTGTTCTCCCTTTTAAGGTTGCAGGAGTAGAAAAGAAAGTTTAAGAAATTGGTTTCCCATCGAATCAATGACACATAGGTATCTCTAAATCGCAATCTTTAAATACGAAGGAAGCAAACAGCTGAACATTCTTCCGTGGAAAATGTTTCGCAGGGGGGCTTCAGACATCTGTCCTCGGCAAAATGGAAACAATTCTGCGGAAATAAAAGTCGCTCCCACGGAGGAGTGCGCACGGGCTAACAAATGATTTCTGAGATCCTGTGAATAAGGTGCTAGGTTCGATTAACAGACTTGCACATGCCGATTTAACGCGGTCTCTTCTTAACCCCCATTGGTCCGTGCCGTTGGGCCAGGCTCCCTGCTTCCGTGGGAAGTGGCCGCATGTTGCACTTTCCTGCCTAAAGGGGCTGAAAGAACGAATAGGGCCGGTCGCCCAAGACTTTAACAAGCGACAGGTCTCGCATGACCTGGGCCAAGGCTCCCCGGTAAGATTTCACCTTTCGTACATAGACGGTACGTTGTCGGTGCCTTCTTTCCCGCATACAGGTGAGCACCAATTATTTCTCTGGAGCGTGCGAAAGTGTTTCGGTGTCGTAATATCGAATGGCGTGGCTTCCGTCTAAGCGAATTAATCGTTCGGTAATATTATATAATTAAGTGATCGTGCATGAACGTTTTGTTCCTCTTCTCATCGCATAGAAACACGTAACACAATCGAATAATGACAAACAAAGGAAACATTACAATGAAAAGTGTCAGCACGGTGAATGTAAGACGTATATGCTGCTAAAAATATTGTTTTGTGTTCTTTTGTGTTCTTCCTTGTTAATGACTTTTTGCAGGTACTTGCCGATTGAATCAATATCATGTAACGAATTGGCGCAAATGGCATTCCATGGCGATGAGACGGTAGTGAGTGAAGATGCCCATTGCATTCTACGCCACTGAGGGCCGCTATATTACCTTGTTACGTTTTTGCTTGCCGTATAATCACGTACTGCAATAGTCTGCCGCGTGCATATTATTATATTAAGACTCCGTAGGGCTTGTAAGAAGAGAGAACCCGGCCGCGGTCTATGTACTGCCGGTCGGGACAGGTAATGCCCTCTTTAGCGGACTGATTACGAATGTTATTAACCCCTTACGTAATGCAGCCTACCTTAATTTTCCCTACGGCCTTTCCTTCCCTACGAAAGTGCAGACCGCGCGGGAGTCTCATTATCGCATTTTAAAGCATGCACAGATCTTCGTTTCGACCGCAATTTCTACGAAGATCATAGTTAGTCAAACTATGTTTCTCTAAGGATTTCCTTCTTAAAAGTTTTCATTCCCAAAAGCACTCTTGCCAACCGGACGGACATACGAACGTTCGTTGAAACGTTTTTCCCAATCAAAGAGTTGCAATGTTGAAGGGGTATATGTCGTAAGAAAAAGCGTCATGGGGAAGCTTCGGCAACGATGAAGAGGGGGGGGGGGGATAAAGAGGAGGGTAAGACGGAGGGCAGTAGTAGGAAACGGATCCGAACCTCCGGAGCGAACGCGCCGTTTCCATAATGGATCCATGGGGTTACATTTCCCATGGAGTGACCGCAAGGTGGTCCATCGGGTTTCTCAGCCCCCCTTCGTCGAGACTCCTATCCGATTGAGTCTCCCAAGGGGACCCATGGGCTAAAGCGAGCACCTGCTTACGATCACAGCCCCGCTGGAAACTTCCTCCTCTTTCTCTCTCATTCTTTTTCCGTCTGGCACCATTTCAGAAAAACTCTGCATCTCTCGGAAGCCGCCTAAACGTCAAAAGAAAAGCCCATAGAAGAAGAGAGAGTGAGAGAACGAGTGAGTGAGAGAGATGGGGAGGGGGAGAACGAGAGAAGACAGACAGAGAGAGAGAGAGAGAGAGAGAGAGAGGGAGAGAGAGAGAGAGGGAGACAGGCTGAGGAAGGGGGTTGAAAATGTGCCTCTAGATAGGATATCGATCTGATAACAAGCGCTAATTAATTCGTGCTCCTCCTAGGATAATTGGAGTAGCTATCGGGCGATCGATCCTTTTCCACTTTCCCACGTAAAGCATTAGGGGATCGCGTTGCTGAACGCCCGGTTTGCTGTTGCTGGTGCTCCCGGTGAGCCAGGTTCGGACCGCCGACGCTGCTCTTTCGAAGGAAACGTACCTGCGGCACAATTTCTGCTCCATCTAGCACGCGCGAACGAGAGCAAACCTTGGCGTCTCGATCCTTTCTCACGTGTCACCGACGCAGTAAATTTCATTCCTCGCGTGTTACGGATACATTTGGCATGTGAAACTCTGCTATTAACCGATTCTCCGACGCATCCGCAGAGTCGACAATCTTTCTTTTACTCTCCCATATATTGTTTTTCCCCTCTTTTTGTCTGTCTTCGCTGAAAGGTTAATGTCGAGCACGTATTCGGCGTGCATCACGATTCGAACATGCCACCGCGCAAGCCGGCAATCAAAAGCATCGGATAGGTTTGATCCACGCCCCACTTTACGGGCCACCTACGTAGATAATGATTGTCGTGTGCTCAAGCGACGACGCGTCTTGTTCGCGTCCCTACCTCCGCTGTTGTCCTTCTCGTAGGTGTCTATCCATAGATTCTTTCTATCTCCAGCGATCGTTGGCAGCCGGGCAGAATGGAAGCCCGAGTAAGTAGCAATCGTTTCTCCGTTGTTATCTGTAGAAACCTAAAGTTGTCTCACAGCGGACACAAGACGCAGGACGATAGAGCAACAGATGATTGTAACCGGCAGCAATGGCAACAACGGGAGAGGTAGTGTCTAGATGCTGTCTCTAGTTCTCACGGGGTTACGAGAAAGCGATTCCCTCACTCTCCTTTCCCCTCTCAGCATCCCTTCCTCTTCATCGAACTCACTCTCTTTCCCTGACGCTTGTTTCTCTGCCACTGGCTCTTTCCCGCTCCCTTTCTCTCTTTCACTCTATCCCTCCATCGGACGTGACTTTTTCCATAGTTAACACCATGACAGCAGATACATATTGGCTGGGTGTGAGCTTAACACCGCGTGTAATTGACATATATGCGTGTGCTACTATCAAGTAAGTGTTCACCAAAGACCTTGGAGCATCGTATACGTATGAAGAAGATGGATATTCGCAATCCAGTGCAATAATATCGGCACGTACCGTCGGTTGCAGTGCCTTAGTTTTCTTCTCCCAATGTGTGTGGTATTCGTATGAAGGAACCTTTAAGAGAAAAACTGAACCGTTACGAAACGTGCCTGTGAGCAAAAAATGCTCTGTTCGGACGGATAGACGGACGAAAGGACGGATGCGAGGAGGATGATAATTTCTCATGAATCTATATCCTGGGAAAGAGTGTTCATTTTCCATAGTCCCTTTTTAAATCCTTCGGGATCGATTCGAACGATCGGATTTTCGGGAAGTTTCCGGAGATACAGGTGAAACTGAAAACCCTCTCAGGCCCGATACCTTGCTCACTTGTCCCGGTGGGAAAAAAATCATCCTGACGACAGAACGTTTGCATATATTAATCTATTTTCGGGCGCATCCCTTCCTTCTACGCCAGAACGAGCCCATTCACTATTCCTTTTGGGGCCCCTGCATTGACGTAGTACCCGGTACGTCGAAGGACTTTACCTGTCGTTCAATAGAAACGGGATACCTACCTGTTACTTTTTGTGGGAAGATTTCTCTCTGCTCTTGCTTCTTATGTGCCGAAAAGCGTGAGATACCTCAAGTATCATATGGAAAGGATTCTGTTCGCGGAATGCCGGTTCATAACACTGGCGCCCTAAGCAAGCCTTATTATTCTTGTTTCCAGTTTCAAAGGAGATCGATATGCTCACGATTGTCCGCATAATTTTTAAGTACGGGAAAGTAGCTCTTCGAATGTAAACTTACACGCCAACGGCGACGCATTGTACGAAGCGCAGGAGATTCAGTACAGACAGTATTCTCCCTTCAATATTAAAAGATTTTCCTCGCACAATAATATGCTGACTTTTATTTTTTCCTAAAATTAGCGCCTTTCTCTTAATTTATGTATAAGCTGCTAATTTTTTCTCTCCGTTAGAGGGGCCGCTGTTGAAAATCCTAAAATTCTATATTTATTGCTTTTTGTATTTTGAATAAAGAAATAATTACGTTGATTTTCCTTTTGATCCGGAAATAGAAATAACATTTACCGCACTCTAAGATAACGAATCCAGCTACAAGGATCTGCAGAATTTCTACTGGTGAAGATCGTAACGTAGATGACTCTATAAGTTAACGTGAATGTAGCGTGGAATTATACAGCTGAGCTGCCTCAAGCGTTTGCCTTCTATCGCTTCAGTACGTCAGAAATCATGATAAAAAGATGAAAGATCGTGATATCAAGCTATGTCGCTAAAGAGGTTTCGGTATATATATAAGCTATATATATATCTTTTCTTAGGATATATATATATATATCTTAAGGAAAGACACAATTTCTTGGTCATGTGTAACGCATCTTTATAAGGTATTTAATCGCATCTTCGAAGAAAAAACATTGCCACGTTATTTTTATCAAGACCATATGGCCTCATGGCAAATCGTGGATACATTATTAAAGATCCCCTTCGTGCCTTTACGATTCAATTGAAAAAAATGTTATGCCTTAAGTATACACTGGCGCCACTAATGAAAAATCTGGATATTCCCGCGTCTGACGTGATAATTTTATATACCAGCGTTTGCAGGGACGGACGCATATGAGAGTACAATTTATAAAAAACACGTTTCCAAAATACTTTTTCACGCGTTATAGTTACTTTTGCTCTCTACAGTATATTTCGAAGGGGTAAACACATATGTGGGGAAAACCACCATATAAATAAATAATGGGACTGTTGTTACACATTAGCAACTGACAAAATGATCACAATAATTTTCATCGAAGAAATGCAGTAATTTATTCTTCCATCTTCCTTAACTGTTTCATCGTATTCCGAAAATGTAAGCAATATTGCCAGTAGAGTGTACACGTCAGAGCGACGACAGTAGCGAAAGCTGCGATGAATCGCTGTGAATCGCGCTGAATGAGGCAGAATCGCGAAACTAATCAGCCACCTACGTCACGGTGGCGTAAATCCGCCCCTGCCAACACCTGCCGCACGCATGTTCGCTCGTTCGAGCGTTCTTCCCCCCACCCCCTTTCCTACTATTGGCGCGGCCGCGCCTCACTCTTTCACTCTCCCCCCACGCCATCTCTCTCTCTCTCTCTCTCTCTCTCTCTCTCTCTCTCTCTCTCTCTCTCACGCACTCTTGCTCCCGCTCTCCTCTCCGTACGAGAATCTCTCCCGCCTGATCGTATCTTTGGTATGCCTTCCACCGCAGATTATAAACCGTCGGGATTTATGTCGATTCCTGGAATCGGGCCCCGAAAGAAAGAGAGACGATCCTCGACGTACCTTCTTTCGCAATTCTCTTATTTTTGCGCTTCGCGAGGAGAGCCCTCACGGTACACGGAGGTGCACGGTCATGGCGCGCCGTTGGGTTATCGCGAGAACCCGATAAATCAAGTTCGCGCGAGCGCCCACGAGATGGATATCGTTGGGCACCTTTACGCTCTGGACGGGCAGCAACACAACGGTGTTACGTACGTACGTAACTATTCCCTCCAATACACTCCCTCCCCCGCCATACGTATGTATTTGCATTTACGCCCGACACCGTCTACTTACAGTGCATGCGGGATGTGTCGGTGTGTATGGCACGTAAGGCGCTTTATACCGTGACGCACGACGAAAGAAAGTCCGGACTTTATCTCCGCGGCGATTGAACCTACGTTGCTGAGGACCGGTTGCGAGCGAGAAGAGGAAGGACTCAGTCGAAAGACGAAAGGAAGGCAACGATATTTATTGTCCTTCGTGAGAGGCGCCACACGGGAAATGTCCAAAAGTAGCGTTCCGCACACCATGGATTCGCCATCGTTAGATACGATGCTTTGTTTGCCTTGAGACGTAATCGATTCGATTGAAATACGCGCCTTAGGCAGGACGGTGGCCTATTGTTAGATAACAGCAGAGAATAACGCATACGTCGGTTTCAGTAAAGAATTTCAAATTTAAGGTAGCAAACGGTCTTTAATATTTTGCTCTTTCAGACTTGGTCTTCCGAAATATTCTTGAAATCAGTTATATTGCCCGGCGTGATTACTAATTATTGTAAATCGTACACTAGTCTAAAGGTATCCATGCATTTATTGCAAAAAATATTGAGTGGTAAAGTAGGGTATTAATTGAAACTAGCCGATAGAGAAGCAAGATAAGCCGCAAACATATTACCAATATAATTGATTACTGAGGACCGAAAAAGATTGAGGCGTGCTCGCGCATTGGTTACCGCGTGTATCTCCCGCACTTTGTAAACCTTCAAAAGCATTAACCCAATGTACAGCGCGAAGAAGCCACGCCGGTTCCACCGAAGAGACATCGCCGTTTCGTAAATTACCCGCGGCAACACTGGACTCCGTGGTCGTTGTTTGTCGTTAAGCACGCCAGGTCCGCTCCGGTGCGAGAACTGCAAAGTTCGCTTGTACACAGCGTTCAAGAGCGCGCACCGTTTCGTCCAAAGAGGGTAAATTGAACATGACTGCGGCGGCCGGTAGATTTCCTGCAAAAGCGCGCTCTGCCCCGAGAGCAGGTTTTAATGTATCGCGTCCGCATCAGCGAGCGGCAAAGTCCACGTAAGCATTCGAGTCTCGTCTCCGCCCGATCTGCCGCTTTATTTTATGGTTTTTCGAAACAATGTTCCTGCCGATCGTTTCTGTTGGCGAAAGCTCTCCCATATGGCCCATACCCGCGGCCGGGCCCCCATTGTCCTCGTTCAACTGTAGCCGGCGCGCCGCGAACCGCGACCCCATCGACCCGGACGCTACTTTATTCCCGCATTAAAACGGCCCTCGCCAAGCTCTGTGGAAATTTTCTTCCGAAATTCATTACACGCTACTCCTAGTCTATGGAACCGACGCGCGCCACGGCGAAGATCATTCCAGTAAAATCATGCTCGTTTCTCCCGACCGACTTTTCCCCCTTATTCGTCATCCTTTCCGTAAGTTCTATTTGTAACGTTCTGACTAGATAGTAACTTGAACCGAAGGTGTCGCAACGTGCGAATATTGTTAGTGGTTTTCGCCACACGTGTTGGGATTGTATCGCACACTCCCTCGCTGTCGGCAGGTGATCCTCAAAGGCTCCATCCCCGATTGTCTCAAAATACTTAAAAATAGAAACGGTTCCTGTCTTCTCTGCCGCTACTTTAGCTCAACTCTCAGCCAACGAGTGTTGAGTGAGATCGTTGCGCCGATAACCACCAACGTCCCGTATACGCTTGTCCATAAGCGCCTCCAAAAAATACGTTCCGCTGATGCAGACACGCGTCGTTTGGCATTCGGACGATAAAATCTAGCGTTTTTTTATGAGCTGCGGGTGATTCTTTATGGCACACAAAATTCGCATATGAACACTTTCTTATTCTCTACCCCTTGTTTCTCGCTCTTTCTTTTTGTTGTGTTTTCTCTTTTTCGTTCATTGGTTCCATTAATTTGACCCTGATCATTGATACCTGAGGAGAATCATCCATCGAACAATTGCAGCAATGCCTAATAAAACCGTATACATGTGTATATATTTTTACTAAGATATATTTAACAAAATTATGACTCATTTTACATGGACACCGAGCAATTTACTAACATTTGAACAAAAATATTTTTTTGGACATCCGCTGTAGTATTCTTTTAAGATAGCTGCATATGTGTATTCTGACGTAACATATTTTGGGAAAGAACTATCAAATTAAAATGCAGTATTGTTATTGAATAAGTGGAAGAACATTTGCACCTGCACTTGATCATCAGCAAGTTGAAGGCTACCTATGTGCGACTGTAAGGACGAAGCGGCGCACGCTCATTCATTTTCTCCCTTCTTCCTTCGTTCTCTTTCTTTCTCTTTCTCTCTCTCACTTTCTTACACACACAAGCGCGCGCGCGCCCGCACACGCACACTTTCGCATTCAGCGCTCCCCTCCGGCTGGAACGCTTGTCGCCTCGCGTTGCAAAAATCTTGTCGCTCGTACTAGCAACTTCGCCTTCGCGTGGGCGCAAGTCGACTCGTAGGTGGAGCCGTTTTTATGTGCAACTGTACTCGCGCGCACGCGCGGACGAATGAAGGTGCACGCAAGTGCATTGTCTCGTATTGTCCCGGCGAATCGGCGTATATCCGCTTCCCGAAATTTTTCCCGCCGCTCGCGATTCAAGAACGTCGGGTGTCCCGTATTATCGTAGATAGCGCAATGTCCGCCGTCCATTATTGCGCCCCTTCCTCTTCTCTGTTAGGGGAGTCTGCTCAGATCCATCTGCACGTTGAATCTTTTTTAACGCTGCCGTGGGCCGCGTCTTATCGTCCTGGTCTAATAACGACGTAGCCGACGAATAAGTATGGAATACGTATTATCGCGTCAATACATACAATGTAAACGGCAGGCCGAGTGGCACTTGTACATACGTATGTCCGGCGCGTTAGAGTTCGCTCTCGCCATCGGATAACAACCTATTTGGTCATAATTCGTTCCCGCTACGGATTTTCTCGCCGTTTTCAGCGACAACGTAATTCACGGTATCAGGAAGCGACGGAGCCGGGGCGAGGTTATAGGGAAGATGTGGAACGGGTATTGCAAACGGGATAGGCCTCACGCAGTTTATTTCAATCAGGCAGCCACAAATCTGCAGGGAGCCGGGCCACCGTCACGCTGCGCTGCTCGTATCGTTCAAAGTAACGTTCCTCAACAGCTCCTGGCGCCCAGTAATTCGAAAATTCTTCCGCCTGCGCTTCACCATCTTCCGTTCAAAATGCTTCATGTACCTACGACTTTACAGAGTGACGGTTCTCTTTGTCTCTTATTGGAGCTTGACTTTTACTAATCCATAAAATTCGGCTTCCGATCTCTATATTCAAATACTCTCTCGTATTCTAGTTTTATTTAGCACGCTTCTGTCACATTGAAATTGTACGATACGTAAAGCGTACATATTTAATCGCTACATCATCGGTTAATCCAATGCTCCTAGACTCGGGCGAGGATAAGGAACAACTTGGGAGTGTGGAATATGGGGAGTGAGTGGAATAAGGAGTGAGGTTCCTTAGCCTAGATCCCATGGCGATTTCTCTATCGTGAAAAATATCAATGTGAATCTCGTTAAAGTGACGCGACGCGAGTTATTTGAATAAAACGGTAATGCCAACCTACATCAAATGGTAATACGATTGCATGCCGCGACCTGGCGGACACATTAAATCCACTCTGCTGATTTTCTATCGAAGTCTCCGAGCGCGCTTTGCCGCTGTGTCGTGTCGTCCACCGTTAGCGTCGTGTTCGAAGCGTCGCTAGGCTATGGTGACGACGACGAGGACGACGAAGAGAACAACGACGACGGGGCGGCGGCAACTACGACGTTAGCAGCAGCAAAAGCAGGAGCAGCAGCAACGACGGCAGCAGCAACGACGGCGCAGTAGATCCCAAGGAGGAGACCACGAGGAAGCGATAAGTTCTCCCGATCCAGGTCGCTCGGTCCACAGTTAATTATTCCATGGCACCGCGTTCGTGGTGGCGATGGGCCTTCCCTCGCCAGTGAATTTTTCATCCTCCCTTTACCGTCTCGTCGTTGCCTGTTTGTTGGACGATTGAGAGGTTATCGGAATCACTTAACAACTGGCTCACGACTTGGCGCCTCACCTCGCTCTCGGCTCTCTCGATCTCTTTTATCGAGTATCCCTTTACCTTCTCGCACGGACGGTCTCACTCTCTCGATAATTGCCCTTTTCTGGATCGGCCGGTATCGCGGCAGACTATCACCAGGTCGTTAACGTTAACCGTCACGAGGTGTGTGGCACTCGTCGGTGCTAAAGTGTCAACGTCGTTAAGATACGCTGGGACGATAGATAACTCAATCTCGCGTGTGTACAATCCGATATAGTCAGTCGTAATGTTCGATCGCCGGAATTTATGCGCAAACCTTAGGGCGCTGTATAGGCCAGACTTGAATTATTGAAATGAAAGCCAGGGTGCCACGAGCTTACGTCTGGACGCCGACGTCTGCCGATCGCGGAAGACATTTCCGTTGTCTTGAACCTGACGTCGAGAGTCAGAATCAAGGTAGCCATCGCACGCGACATTCTGATACTGGGGAAAATTTGTGCAGGCGCCGCGATGAGTGGTCCTGTTTTGTCGACAATACTGACTACGGAAGACAAAGGGTAAGAGAGGCACCGATACACACCTGCAAGTACTTTCTGATTCAAGGAGATACCGGGAACCGGGTTGCTCCTAATGGATTCTGAGATGGACGATCAGAAAGGAGAGTCGAGCGCTGCAAACGGCAGGGGGAGCAAACGAGACGACACTGACTTGCCGCAAAAAAGGGCTCTTCATTCCCGAGAAGTTAGGATCTAGTGTTCGTTATACCTTGCTCCAAGCACCTTTTGTCAAGAGACATCGATTGGGTGCACTCAATTTGCCACTTGGCTTCCAGAATACACGGTTAAATTACTGGCCAATTCGTTTTCTATAATCAATTGCAAAACAAATAATAGCTCCTAAACTCAAAGTTGCACATCACATTTGCAAGTCTTTCCGCCGTGGACGAATTAAATGAAGGTACGCTCAAGAAGCGGCAGTTTGAACCAATACTGCTGATGCGTCGTGAAAGAGAATTGGGCTTGAGTGATTCTCTTCCAATAATGACATTCTTCACTTAAAAAGCAGCCGGGTCTCTTCCTGGAATGCGAATGAGGAGTAAGAGATATGCGCGTACCCGCACACGCTGGCAGATTAAGAGAGGACGGTAAATTTGGCAAGGAACCACTGAGCATGGACGTGACCGGTCGAGATTAGGCAGGGGGAAGAGTTGGCAAAAGCGACTAGTTGGCGCGCATGCGCTGCATCCTATCTGAACCACCCGTGTACATTGCGCTCAAACTGGCGCGCTATCTGTCGCTCTCGTCTCGAGAAGCGAAGTAGACAGAGAAAAAGCCAGATTCGTTGCTCTCCTCGAGAACGAATGTTCGTGATAATAACCGAACGACTCCGACGCAGTTTTCGTTTTCTCTTTGCGTCCCTCGTACGATAACACGAAAAGAGACGCGCCGGTCACCGTGCGAAGAGTGCACGCTGATTCGGAGAAGGAGGTATCGTTGCACGATTTAAGCGCAGAATCTCTGCAACGATATGAGAACGACAGTATCACTGTTAAATATTGAGTAAATGGCATATCCTTTTTTATAGTAATATTTCCATTAGTTCATCAAGGTTGACGAATTACGCTTTGTTAGTTCCGAGAACAACGATATAAGAGTGTTTAACCCTTAGAGTACGGAGCGGGTCCAATGGACCCGCAAGGCAGGTATTATTTGTTATAATTTTGAAACTATTTGTTTTTTGTTGCTGTGGTTTTATGACTTTTATTATTTCCCTCGTTTTACAGATTTTTGCCAAGCATTTGCAACCAGGCCAAACAATATTTGTTTATGTTAAAAGGGGGACAGTAGAAACGTACTCTACGCTCCGTACTCTAAGGGTTAATCATGTTACGGTCTAATCTCTCTCTTCTCTATCAACCTAATATTTCCAGAATAATGCAAAGTCGTCAGTATTTTTTTCCTTTTTTTGTTGATTAATCTGATTAAATCAATCTAATCAAAATATATCTGTTATAACTATAAAATGACCTAGAATACTTTTGGTTTGATACTGTCACCTTCGGTCGTTATTAATCTCATTCTCTATTTGACCCTTAGTTCAATCTTGATACGATTAGTTGTCATGCACGCTCATGTATTGGAACATGCATAGGAGTACCACATGTTGTTGTCATAACTGGATGGAAATAGAGACTGCATTCACGCATAGTGTGATAGTAATCATGTTCGTATTCACTTACAATTAGAAAGGTAATAATCTATTAAAGACCGATTATTGCTTTGCTGTAAAAATCAAGAACGAGTAAGATACCAAACAAGCTGTGAATCAGTTTTTAGTTTCTAGAGATGAGGCATTTATAAAAAACGGGATATACATATTGGCATCATGGTGTCAAGAAATCGTAAATAATAATGGCAATTATATTATTCAATAAAGTTTATTCAAGGTATGAGAAATTTATTCTCTTACTTTATTTCCGAGGCGGACAGAACTTTCCGGTAGACCTAATATTTCTTTTCATATCCACTAGAATACAAAGTACCTGTTCAAAGAAAGGAAAGAAGAGCACGTCCCTAATATTTTTTAAAAATTAAAGTCGTGGAACGTGACTTTTTCACTCACATTTCACTGTTAAAATCACCAATGATTTTTTCACGTCTAAATGTCTAAACAAACATACGCCAATTAGAATTTTAAATATACAATGCCCGGAAGTATAAACATAAAACATTTAAATATTCTTCGTGAAGCAAGCAGTATCATATTAAGTTGGTAAAATACCTAGCAATAAATGGTAAGCGATGTGGTTAAAATAATTCATCGTTGACCATCGAAACTTTTGTGAGATTTCGTGATCGGTATAAACGGAGAAGTGGACGGACGGGTGTCCGATTTCGAATCTACTCTCTTTACGAGTGGCACGTATATTGGCGCCTCTGCGAGAAACTCTCGAGTTACCGCGGCCGATCATACTACACTCACTGACGAAACGGACAAGTATCAGTGGCAATCGGCCCTGGTTTGCCGTCGCTCATCGTCTTCATCGAGTAAAAACAATTAAAAGAAGGACACATTATTAAAAACGCGATTTCGGAGCGAGCCGAATCCTCTTAAAGCCTTTCCAACCTCTTCGTATCATTGGCAATTTCCTTTCTCTTAGCAAACCTCGAAGGCGTCAAGGTGCTCTGTACTTTGTGCAGCTGCATTCCCTGTCGAACTATATTATTAAATTTACGTCAGTTAATCTGCGTGTGTATGCATTAAGTCGAAGACATGGGTTATACTTAAGTTCATACTGTACTTAAGTTTTGTTATCGCGTGAATGCGTACTTGCGTGTTTTGTAGAAGATAGGTACTATACATCTTACCTAAGATGTATTGACAGAATCGACTGTGCAGTTTAGTCCACAAGGTGTTATTCTTTGGCGAAATTGAAGTAATCAGAAGATTTAATTACTTTGAACGGCAGAGAAATTGATTGGCAATTCAATATTTTTGTAAACTTGCAAGAAAACGTAATGGGATAAAGCAAAAGTTCCCCGGGAGGCGAGATGTATTTGAACAGATTATAAGAGTGGAATTACATATGGGAATATATTTTTACGCGCGATGTTGACAACATATACCTACATAAATAATGATATATTTCTTTTTCATTTGTTCTCTGGGCACCTAAAATAATCGCGCTTTCGTGAGTTACTTGACTTTTAAAAGCAGACGAACGAAAGTTACTACCTGGTACGAAGGGTTTTTATCTTCACGCTGCTTTTACGCGGTAGTATGTCAAACGACGTCAGACCACCTAGCAAAAGAAAGGTTGCGATCCAGAGGCATTATTAATGCTCGAGCAGAGTGTCGAATACGGCCGCTCGAATCTGAGCTTTTCGACCCTCGATATACTCGTATATGCACGATCATCGTCGAGCCGCCACCGCCGTTGCATGTGATGCCCTCCGCTACTACGTACGCACTTCGCCTCTTTCTCCTCTCCCTATATCTACAGAACGTTTCAACAATGCTTTACTCACCGGCATCTCTCCCTCGCTCTCTTTCATTCCACTCTCCACAAGCTATGGTGCTCATGAGTGTGTTTGGGCTCCGAAGCACGAAATTGAGAGTGGCCGTCGATCCGGTGGCGCACGCGTTGGAACGCCGTCAGGAATTCCAAGAAGCCGCTTGTGCCAACCGGAGGAAAAAAAAATACATCGACTGCGGTGGAACTGCGGCGAAACGAGTGAGGAGGCATCCCGATCTCGCACGAAAGTAAGATAGGCCCGGCGAACAGGACGAGGTGGACGAAGTGAGATGGAAGTAGAGGCTCCGATGAGATTTCACGGATGCACCGGGAAGAGAGGTGAGTGACAAGGAGGGGGACGAGGGTGGCGGAGGTAGCGGCGATTAATTCAAATAAATTCGTATTCGTAAAAGACGAGCGTGCCGGGATCACGTGTACTTATGTGTGTCAACACTCCAGTGGCGCGCACGCTCCGAATGACGTAGCTGGACCCACCGCGTTTACGATACGTACACACTCGGTGCAAATTATGTGCGCTATTTCACCCGAACGGCATGTGCGGCAGTTTATGATTGTACTCGCCATATTTGCGTTGAATAGGCCGATAAATACGGTTCACGAGACAATAGACTTATAGTTATTGTCAACCGCTTTCATACGAACCGACGTGTACCTGTGTTCCCGTACGCACCGCGGCTCTCTTAAAGTCTATCGAGCATTGTGGTCTGCGTGTGTATTAATTTAATGCCACAAAAATCGCGCGGAAAAACTCCTACCCATTTGGACGCACAGTTCGTTACTCGTGAACAATGCGCGATCGAGAAATTCGAAATAGTCCAACCCAACTAAAAGCGTGAGAATGCCAAATCGACGACAACACTGGATGTGTTTAATGCGATATGAAGTTTTCGCAGCAAAATAAAACGCCGCATTCGGTGAGGAAGCGACGTGTTCCATTGTTATGCGTAAGATCATTCCGTTACCTGAGCAGATAAATCCTAATTAGTAATTAAATTAATAATCACATTTCCTACTTGCATATTTTGCTATTCTTCTATAGCACTTCTCCTTTCAGACTTGCAACTTGGTGAAATGAAAAACTCGCATAGAGGGTAAAACTTGGCAAGATTCTTGTACGTCCAATACATACGAAACGCAATTGTCGCTTCTAGAACTTCATATCCAACAATTTTGCTCGGGACCGAAAGCACACCGATTTACTTACCATGTAAGGAAATTTGGTCAATCATAAGTTCATCATAGTTTCGATAACATCACCAGACTTCGATTTTTGATCCTTTTACCGCAACATTTAACATATTCAAAATATTCCACCTGTATCCATTAACTCTTTTTGTACAGTTTACTTAAGTCTTTCGTTTGTTATAAACAGTCAAAGCCATTTTCTGTTTCAGATCATGAGAACCATATCATGTATTTGAAAGCGCATGCGTAAATATTATATATTTATATATTATCCATACATATACAGGGTGAGCCAGAATTCGAGGGATTGTCACATTGACAAAAAGTGCTTGTATTCATGTGTTCTACCACCCCCTAAATTCTCTCCCTCGAATTCTGGCTCACCCTGTATATGTAAAGTAACTATGCAGTCACTTTAAGTACAACGGAGCGAACGGTGTCGCTAAGGATTAGCGCCGCACACATTATAGAACTTATTATTATTTTATTATATATATATATTATTATATATTATTATTCTTATAGAACTATACAAGAGCACACAAGAGGATAGTACAAACAGGACAAAGGACTAAAGTGCGACAGATCGATCAATAACGTTAAATGTTGTTTTACAAGATGGACACGTGGCTTGTAGAAGCTTAACAACACGCTGCATTGCTGTGTTAATTAAAGTTTTATTTTGTCACTTTACTTCGACTTGCTATATGCACTATTTTACAACAGTCGCATATATAGGTTACTGTTATCGTAATTGGAAAGTACAAGTTCAGTCATGAATTTATATTTATTAACATTGTAGTTCTGCTTTCACCTTATTCACATTACTTCAATTTGGAATAGATACTTGATTAGACCGTCTAAGGGTAGAAATTTTGATTTCGGGTGTAAAAATTGCACTGGTATAAGGCAGATTTCATTCGGTTTGCATATAACATCACAGACGAAACAATTTAAACGATGACAGCTGGTGACTGCGAATCTTACTGAGCCAATGCGGCATGCACGATATAATTACACAAGAGTGTTCATAAAACTTTTCTCGAGATCGTATCGCGCCTGCTAGCCGTGTGCGAACTTTCATGAAAAAATATAATTAACCTGAAAAGAGAAACTTTGCTTGAAACCTCGTTAAGAGAATTCAAAACCCTAATTCAATACGCCCGCAGTGCGACTAATTTGACCGTGATTATTTATACAGCGATTTGTGTCATAGTAGGACTCCATATCATGCAATATCATGCGAAAGCGATGCACATGTTTCTTTGTACTTTTATGAGTTTTCCCACTAATTTGACTTACACATACACGTACGAGTTGAATCAACCATGCAAATCATTATCACATATCCCTTGGTAGTCTATGAAGCCGGTTAATAATTTCTGCTCACATGAAATGTGTAGCTGACATGAAATCAAAGCTAAGCATCCGATGTGACGAAAAGTAAGCGGATTCTTCGATAGCGGGGCTTATTCGGCTGCCCATCCAACATGCACATACTTTCGTTCTCATTGTCAGTCGCCGAGAAGCATTTCAACAGAAATTTATGCCAATTTGTTCAATCTCTACAGCAGGAGCCGAAGTCACATTTAACAACTCCTCTCTCGCTTTTGATTTGTGCCCTCGTTATAAGCTGAGTAGAGCGGGAGATTTCGCTTGGTCCGGCCATTCGCATTGACTCCCGTTGCCGCGCCTAATTTCGTATTCTCGTCCGCGGCGGCCCACGAGCACGTAATTCCACCTTAACGAATCTCGATGCATCGAGAAGTCGTGTAAGCAGGCAGACATGCGAGCGGGTAGGCAAGCAGCAACAGCAGCAGCGCAAGTAGCCTGGCTAGTGGGTACGTAGTAGCTTCAACGAATAGCAAGACCCATCGGCAGAAGTATCGACGATTGCGAGTGTGTGGCGGAGAAGAAAGAAAGAGAGAGTATACGGAGAAAACACGAGAAAAAAGAGGCAAGAAAAAGTACAACAAGAACAGAAACGGGGTGGGGGGCAAGAAAGAGGATGAGGAGGAAAAGGAAGAGGTAGAGGAGGCTTCCTGTTCGGGGGCTCGTTAAATCCCGTCCCGGGTATTCCGAGAGTAGAGCGTTAACTCTGGCCCAATTAGCATACACAGCGCAGGCTACATCGCGGAATACACCTGCTTGTTACCTCTCTTCTCTCTCTCTCTCCCCCTCTCCCCCCCCTCCCCCCCTCTCTCTGTCTTTCTCTTCACCCCCACCCTCTCTCGCTCTCTTACTTCGCTCTCCCCTCCCACCGATTTCTCTCTCGGTCACTCGCTTGCGCGCGACCCTTTCTCGTTTTCATTCTCTCTTTCACAGTCGCGTTCTCCGCGCACAGGTTGCCGCAATCTGGCGCAGGTGCCCCACCTGTTTCATCGTGGCACGTATATACCCTGAGACCCCGATTTCCGCCGTTCGTCGAAGAGACCACCGTTCAAGCAACAAGTGCGAAATACACTCCCTGCTTCTTTGGGCAGCTCGGTACGTTGTACGCACCTTGTCTTATCTTCTCGCCTACCGTCGCCGTCAACATCGGGCTACACTATGCCGGCAGCTGATGTGCGTCAAATGCCTTTGCACAGCTCATTGTGTGCATTTCATGATTACCCGGGTGAAACTGACCCTGTCCACTTAAGCACAAATATGTCATTCGGAAGTTGTCGCAAGGCCATTGTGAATCATTTTTACATTATTTATTTAATCAAAGAAAATCTGAGCCTTTAATGATTAATAACTTAAATCGTGGGCCCTAAGCATCTCGAACAGAATAGATCTAGTAAAAATGACATATAAAATCGTGCTGAGATCCTGAAAAATACTATCGTTATAGCTACGTGCACGTCAGCTACTTTTGCAGATTGAAGACAGTAAAGTAAGGGATGAAACGATGAATAGCAGTTAATTCATTTGTACTTCTGACTAATACTTAGAAGTACGCAAATGAGGATAACATTCGAGAATTTATCAGGATGTTTGGTGTGATCCTAATTATTGTGAACGCCAAGGACAATCGCTTTTACCGTCAAATACGAGGGAATCAAGTCTACGGCGTGACAGAGAGGCCAGTTGGTTCCTGCGCAGTCCTGAGTTGAACTCCGTTGACCCCGGCGTGTCCACCCACACCGCCGGAGCCTGAGTCCCCGTTCGAGTCTTCTCGGTCTCTTCTTCTTCTGCCGATTCCCTCATACCTCCTCTCATTCTGTTTCTCCCTCTATCTCTCCCTCTCTTTTTCTCTCCGCCGCTTTACCCTGTCGCTCTCATAATACGCCTCTCCTCGATTGGTTCTTCTCTCTTTCTTCCTATTCCTTATCCTTTTACCTTTCTCTTTGAACGCCCCCCTACTCCTTCACAATTTTAAGAAAGACTTTATTTATTTTTTTGATTCTTTGATTCTTTCTTCTCTCTTTTCTTTCACAGGTGACCTCGCTGCTCCGTCTACAGGTGCCTGCCGCACCCACGTACTAGGTGTAAAAGGGAAAAAAGAGCAACATTGAGAAAAGCGAATAAACAATCCGAGAAATGAAGAGCAAAAGTGTGTATGTGTGTGCGTTGGGAAAGGGAGACAGAAGGAGAGGGAGAGAGAGAGGGAGAGCGCGACGGAGAGGGAGGGACACAGAAAGAGTGAGAAAGAGAGAGAGAGAGAGAGAGAGAGAGATGGGGGGGGGGAGAAAGAGTAAGAGAGAACATGAATGAGGCCCTGAAATGAGAGGAGCTGAAGCCGATGGTGGTTGTGCCAGAGGTGCGACGGTGGAGGCGGGTGAAAAAAGAGCGAAATAGAAGCGGAGAACCGGACTGCCCACAAAGGGACCTAATAATGAATCATAACGAGCGCGCACACATAACCGCGCAATGGAACCACGGCTTTCGCATTGGAGCGAGAAGGCGTCACTTTCATATGCAAAACGCACAGCCGGCGCATACGCGGTACGTTAGGCTCATTACACAATGAGGAAACTTAAGACTTAGAGTCCCACCAACCAGAACCGATCAATTGAGCATTGTTCGATCAAAGTACGCAATGGATAAACTCAGGCTGCACTACAAGTTCCGTCGATGCATCCGTTCTACAGCGGGTAGCTTTTTTCTTTATTTGTCGACCGGATAGTGACTCGTAAAAATAGTCTGCGCTTACACTGGCACGTACATGGTCAGACGATTGTTATTTGTACGAATAATAATTAATTCACAGACGCGTGATTCTTACCGACGTCGCGACAAAGTGCGCGAGTACGTTCATGCAGACGGTCCTGTGAAATGAATTTATTGTCTCTCTTTTCGCGGTAGGCTGGAGTCATCCGGTCGGGATAGACTCTGGATTTCTCGTATCCGATAACGCCGATGATGCATGGGTTAATGCGCGCTGTGGGCGATTATCGATTGGCCACGCGCCTCGACGCCGCCCTCGAACGACCAGCGAGAAACAATTCGGCCGTGCTGCTATAAAAATCAAGAGAAATGGTCCCGGTGCTCGCGCCACATTGCGCAAAACACCCACACACGTCTCGTGAATTCTTGCCTGGGAGCTGCCTGGAAGATAATCGAACGCGCCGGTTTCACCTGTGCTTCCGCTCGCTCTAATTCGCCATTAACCTTGACCCCAGCGACGCTTCATGTGATCTCTTCTGAACGATTCTAATCGGACTAATCTTAATAATTTTTTCCATGGACACAGTAAAGAATTGCAGGATGTCACATCTAAATATATTGTAGCATAATCGTTGAGATATTTAGATCAAAAATATCGTTAATGTATTTGTTCGTGTTCCCAGGAATATTATATGCTGCTGACATACTTAAGTACATAATTTCTGAAAATTATGGATTCAATTCTTTGACTACGGCAGCGTAAGATTTAATTCATTCAAACTCCCTTTTCCTCTCACTCTTCCGTTCCTCCCACCCTGAGCAGTTGTCGAAGAAATGCCTTGAATATGACGAACACCTGCTACCCCTATACCCGAACGACGAGACAATCTACAGGTCGTAACCGGGGAAGAGTTTTCCAAGCTGCCGTTGAGATATCAGGAACGGTGCACAGGTGACACTGAGGCACGTATTTCGTTTCAGTCAGCATTCTCACAAGCATTCACGCACGCCATTACCGGCATTGATGCACACGTATAGGCAGGTTCACGCGGCCGCTTCTTTTAAGTGCAGGTTTCTCACGTAACTCGACACGTCCACATCACCTTGCAATCGTGGTTGCGTTAAATTCATATGAAAATTTATACAGATGTTTCGATACGCATCGCAGGCCTTAAACGACGAGGAATACTACGAAAGATACAGCACGCACTCTAGATTGCTCATACGTACGTATACCTTTGGACGAAAGTAAGAGCGGCTGTCAGTTACTCGGCAAGCTCTTATATAACCAATGTATAATGCATAAATCGAAATGTCCTTTATTCCGACGTATCAGATTGCGAAATCATCGGAATCAGTGAGACAAAGAACTGTGAAACGGCTGGGAGAAGAAAGAGACCGAGGGTCAGAGTTAGGTAGGAGAGAAAAGAAACGAGAAAGTACAGAGAGCGCGATCGTGGTAGCGGGCAAATCGTGCCACCTCGAAAACCTTCACGGACGTAGCTTTCCCTCTCCATCTGCACCGTGGGTCCAGTAATTGGGCTCCGGTACGACGTTCGCTAGTGCCTGTGTTACAGGTTATATACCTGTACCGAACTCTACCTTCGGGCCACACTTAGCACCTTATCCACTTAGCCGCTTCTCACGGCAGACTCCTCCTCGTCTCCTTGCGCCTTCTCCACAGCGTGTCTCGTTTTATAAGGACTTTTGCTTCAGGGGACGTGACATTGTCATGCTCTTATTCCTGGGACAAAAAAGTCTAGAGAGAACAACGGATCGGTAGGGGGAAGATTACCAGAGGAGCGGGGAGAACAAGAGAGGAAGATAGAGAGAGGGGGGTGGGAAGAGTGAAAGAGGAAGAGAGGGAGAGGGAGAGGGAGAGACAGACAGAGAGAGAGAGAGAGAGAGAGAGGGAGAGAGAGAGAGGGAGGGAGATGGGGAGAGGTAGAAGTTGAATGAAAAGGAGAGGAGCATTCCCTTCAGAACTGTGAGGTTCTCTCTTCAACGTCTCCGGAGAAGGAAGAGATGCCAACATCTCGGGATTTAATTTTCTGCCCACTTACTTGCTTACATACCTCGGGCGAACGTCGTGGCACGGGCCACCTTCTTTTTTCTCCCCCGCAGTACCGCCACACCACCTCTTTATCTCGCTACTTTTTCTTGACACGTCGGGCAATGCGTTGAGCGATGTCCAACGGCGTTCACTGCAAATCGCTAATTGGCCGGCGCGGCGTCCAATGAAATTCATAAAGCACGAACTTTGACAAATTTTCATTTAATCTGCTCCTTCGGTCCGCATATGAGCAGGCGCAAAGTTCAATTAAATAACGCTTAGTCGTAACAAATGTTTTAAACCTAACCGTTTGTCCGTTTTTTCACAAGCTTTCCGTCGGTGTGTTACTACGTGTATTACATTTTTGTTTTATACCGTGACCGACGTGTGGGATTAGAAAACATCGATTGACTGATGTACGAACATTATTAACAAGTTGTGATGTAGTTACTCTCAAAATTCACGCATACGATGCATCATGTCGATGGATCTAAAAACTGGCCCGTTGTGCTGAGGGTTCCATTACAACGGCGAAGCCTGTGTGCATAAATTTCCATAAGATTTGGCAGCTTGACACGCCTTGCGAACAAACTGACCCCGCTTTGGGCTACGATCGCCGTTGTGTCCTTTTCATTACGTTCGCCGTAAGATTCAATGCTGCGGTATCAATGTGCCGTTACATTCACTGCGTAAATATCCCCTGTCACTTAAATGTACTCAAAATGGCGCACCATTTCATTGATTTTAGTACGCGATAAATACAAGACCACAGGACAGCATATGGGAAATGTTTCTTTTTTTTATAAAGTGGAATCAACACAACAACATATAATGCGGTAATATGTAGAAGTATTATATGTCTGGGTACAGCCCTTCCCATTTGAAGTTTTACACACAATTACGACCCAATTGCCAAATAGAGCTACACAATTTTAGGATACGCTTTGCAATTTTAGACGAAGCTACATATTTTGATTTAAATAAATGTATTGCCCGCTACGAAATAACTTCACTGTCCTATAAAATCATGAAAACTAAAGAATCCATGGCAATTTATAAAGACGCACACCTAACACTTGTAGGTACTAGAGGGGTAACTAACAAAGAGCAAATTTTAAATTGTAGGCCATTGATACCTGCTCTAATACGATGGTATCGTACGTAGCTAATGTTAAAGAACAATATGGAGGACGGCGGATACAACGGGGTTATCGAGATCGGCAAATGAATTAATAACCAGAAAGATGCTCCTTAGCATCACCCGGCCGACACTGTACCTCTAATTATACGCCTGGCACGGTCGCGCGCCGGCTCCAAAGAGGGCCTAATGCCCCTCTGGTGGGCCCTCACAGCGCGATACAACCACACCGGAGTTGCAGTGTTCGCAAGCGTGCGCGTGGGCCGGACGTGCCGGGCATACGGCCCGTTTCTTGGGCCCCGTCCGTTGTGTTCAGATGTTAATAATGTTAATGGGCCGGAGGTTAAGCTTATCTGTCATGCGGGGCCCCAATAGAGAAACACGTAGCGCTTCACTCGTTTTCTTCTTGCTCCGCCGCGTCTGCTTTTCTTCTCTTGCCCTCGCCAACCCCCTTTCGGCGCATTCTCCTCCCACCCCCACCCACCTCCCTCTTTCTATCTCCCACTCTCTTTGTCTCGCCAAAAAATGCGCGCGAGCGTACGCACAGCTCTACGGCCCCTCAAAACTCGCTTAAGCACCAACAGCGGTAAAGGGACCGCGAGTTGCACATACCAAACACCAAGACGACCGTATTAATCTCCCAATGCATTCACGGCTCTCCGCTCTAGACTTGGGGTACAAAATTAAGGGAAAGATTAAATTCTTTATATTCTACTTTTGAGGCTTTCGCGGTCATGAGTATTAGAAGTATTGCGTTCCGTATGATCTATATTCAGCTAATCGCCGCCGTTTCGTAAACGTTACAGTTTGCATCATCGCCGCAGTGTTGCACCGATATTTTAACTCTTGAAATTGTGTCAAAAAATACGTCAGTACAGTTGGAAATAATAGCTAATCATCAAAAATAATTAAAACAATCATACATATTCTTAAGCAGAAAGTTCGAATAGAGAGACATATCGCAGTCAATGCCTTAACATGACCAGTCTGTAACCGTTACTTGTCACATACTTTAAACATATCTCTGTGATCGAATGGAGAGATCATTATTTACATTCAGTGCACATGGGTGCTTTGACCATGAGCTGCTTGAATATCTGTCGTAGTTTCCAAAGCAAGCCCCACATGAAACAAAGCACTTGCCTGCGACGCCGGGCGTGGTAATGACGGATTATTATTTAGCGGAATATCGGCGTTTATTGGTCCTGCTGCGCTGGTCGGGTCGCCCGCCTCGATCATCGAATTCCGGCGATGCGGCGATGAGCCCTTTGATCGTGCTCAGTTCTCAACTTCGTACCCCGAGGCGGCGTCGCAACCTCTGGGACCTGATGGACTTACGAACTGGCCCCGTCGAACCGTTTAGGACCATCAAGCATGACGTAGAGAATAACCGGTCACGATGACTCATTATCGGAAATATGAGCGAAAAGAATTTCTTGCGATTCGAGAAACCGCAGTCGCATTGTAGCGTATTGCCGGCTCGGAACCCCGTGGTTGGGAGAGGAGGTTAGAGAGCGGTGCACAATTTTAAAGTCAATCACAATTAAGGTTGTGGGCGTCGTGGTGACGCAAGTTCAGTTTATTAAAATGTTGGAAATTTACAATATTGCGCGAAGGCGCTTACACTGTCGCGTGGTTTTACAAATATTTGAAGAAATATTCGCTTGTTTCTCACACTCTTACATACTCGAAGGAGCAGAGGTGGACGGTGAGTGCCTGACCTCGCAGTCTCGCCCCTTTGTCTCTGCGAGGCCCACCCCCCTTCGCACGGTAGAAGAGTTAAAAATTGACGCGAGAAATTCACGCCTTTTCGCGCCGATCATTGCCCTTATTCGCAACGGTCCTCCGATGTTGGGTAGAGAGGCAAGGGGTGCAGCCTCGGGTCAGCGATCGGAAGGAGCTGTCAACCTGCTTGTCACAATAAACACGGCAAGCAAGCCGACCGCTGACCGCCGCGCTCCGCGAGGTAAAAATGCTTCAGATGTACGTTTCGTCATAGGCCGAAACACGCATCCTGCACGACAAATTCTTTAACAATTCCACTTTAATCCTTTTTTGAACCATTGCAAGTCAAGACTCGACTCGATCAAATTAAAGGCCTCTTATACACGAATTTTTGAGGGCTGGAAAGTGGGTGGTTAACGGTTCTGATGGGATAACACTACAACCGTATAAATCATTCGGAAAAAAATTTACTAATCTCATTGAGCCAATAAAATCGTAGTATGATAATTATGTTACCACCAGATAGATTTGGGAAAGAAGATTGGCATGAAACGCTTTGACACGCAACGTTGACGGTCACCCATGAGCAGATTGTGCATTCAAGTTAGACGTTATATATATATATGCGTCGACGCTAACTCGACCCGACCACCAAAGAAAACACATCGCAGACAAATAGCCTGCGACCCCTTTTAGGAGCGTGATGAGCGATCGGTATGAACATAATGGCGAAGACTTATCGGTCTCTGCATTCTAACGAGATCCTCTAATGGCAATCATTATTTATCCGAGAAGCTGACGCTGTCCGATATCATCGGAATCGAAAGAGTGTGGCATGTAATTGGACGTTCTCCACGAACCTTATTATAACGTTGCAAGAGATTAAAACACCATGGGAGTCGGAACATGAGTACAACATTTTCCACGTGAAATGTGCGAGTGCACTTTTCGCATTTTATCGTATCGATCACGAGTCCAACGTTAGCTTTATTTAGACCTAAGCTTGCTTTTATTTAACCGCAGTGTCCTCTCTCCTCAAATTCATAATACGACTGACGTATTACTTGCACTATACAGGGTGATTATAGTAACTGGGCCAAGCTACAACTCTTTTATAAATCAATTTTGAACAAAATCGTAGAGGACAAGTTTGTATTGGTCAAAAGGCTCTATCATCCCATGCATCGACCTTTTTTACAAGTGCATTAGTGAATGTGCATAGTGCAGTTGCACTGTTTTTTTAAATTGAACCACCCACTTTCTTTTACATAGACGCGTTCCTTAGGCCATTCTGCAATAAAAATGTATAAGGGAACCCATTGAAAAAACAATAGCTTACGAGATATTTCGCTTTATTCAAACTCTTATTACAATTGCTCGAACGTTTTACCGTTATCTTGCAAACATTTTTTAATACGTTTCTTGGTGTTTTTCATTACTCTGAGTTGTGGATAGTTATGAGTGTACAGTGATGAGTAATTATTTTCTTCAAGTCGTCCACAGAAACAAAATTGGTTGTGCGTACACTTTAGTTTTTAAATATTCCCACAGGAAAAAATCAAGAGGATTCAAGTCAAGCGAACGGGGCAGCCAAGACGTTGGGCTGTGGGTGCCAAACCAATTTTGCCCATACGTTTGGGTTAAAAATGTGGTACTCGGGCGTTATGTGCTGGTGCTTCGTTTTGCTGTTAGTATTTTGGATTTAAACGCGATTGTAGTGGAATATCGTCGAGTAGAGTGGGTAAAGTAAAGTCTATAAATGGCCGATATCGCACACCGTTTGAAATGTCAGGTAAAAAGTATGGCCCGACAAGTTACGTGTTGACACGTTATTACTGCAACGCAATTGGTTGTTTGTATTTCTCCTCAAATGTGGATATTCCATATGCCATTCTTGTTCTTTATGCCAATTAAACATACCGTTATACGTAAATGTGCTTTCGTCTGTTCAAAAAGTTGTTCGAGCAAAGTTGGTATTATGTTGCTCTTTTTGTAAAAAAAATCGGCAAAATCGAATTCTTCTTAACGTCTCTCCCGGGGTGTTCGTGATCTTTGAGTATGGGATATTAATAAACATGATTGGAACGTAGCTGGGACCAAAAACTTGGGCATCTATTATAAGAGTTCGAATAAAGCCAAATATCTCGTAAACTATTGATTTTTCGATGATTTTCCTTATACGCTTTTATTGCAGAATGGCCTAAGGAAAGCGTTTATGCAAAAGAAAATGGGTGGTTCAGTTGAAAAAAAACAATGCAACTGCACTTTGCATATGCACTAATGCACTTGGACAAAAAGTCGGTGCATGGGATGATAAAGCCTTTCTACTAATACAAACTTTTCCTCTACGATTTTGTTCGAAATTTATTTAAAAAAGAGTTATTTGCGTGGCCCATTTACTAGAATCACTCTGTATATACGGTGCATGCTCATACTCATCGCACTTAACGATAGCAACGTGAAAGCGGGAAAGTTTAACAGGTTTAGGTATCTGGCAACACAATGAAAGCGAGATCTAAGCACGTAGCCGCCGTTACGGTGAGTGGAGGCGTTGTAGACGGAGGGAGGGGGTATGAATACGTAGACTGTTCACGCGTGCGTGTATGGTTAGTCTGTAATGTTCGTAAGACACGCTCATGAGCCACGAGCAGATGCACGCAAAAAAGAGTGTAGGATGGACCACGTCTCTCGAGCTCAGAGAAAGATCGTGAAATCGAGAATTTCCTCAAACCTCTTCCTTCTCCTTTCTCTCTCCCGTGGAATCGCTTCATTCTGACTGATGAACGGGTAAGTTGACCGAGTGAATGTGATTCCCACCCGTTGCAGGTGCAGCTGAACGGTAGTTTCAGTCTCGCTGCCGCTCGCTTTATCTTCCATATTTGTCGCCTATGCTTTCCACCTTCTTCTCGCGTTACGCACTAAGCCTTGGCACTAACAAAGACATTAATACAATTTCTCTTCGGTAAGCATAATTTTCGGCAACAGAGGGGCTGAAGGATAATATGCATACTATATTTTCATTACGTTTTGTACAAGATGTTTATGGCGTTTTATCTTAATCATAATACCCTGCGGACAAATTAGATTTAAACAAATTAAAGGTAATATTATTTGACACGTACAATAATCGATCAGTACTTACGAAGAGTAACGGAGTGCTGCTTATCTACAATGCTAATACATACTTGCGTATATCTTCTTGACCGTACACAATATAGACAGGCAACTCTTAGCAGTGTTTAAAAACGTGCGACCATTAATCGTTGATTGGAAATATTTTGCGACTTGAACGTGTATTTCACACCGACGTCCGACGCTATTCGAGTTAACATTAATCGCCACTTGCTGTCCCACGACGATAAATTAGCCTTTCTGTCGCCAATTCCTTTCACAGACCTCCATCGTGTTGACCGGCACACTCGCGCCGTGCAGCATGCTTCTTCCTCGCCGGTAATCGGTACATGTTAATACGAATAATCGTAGGCCGCATGCTGGCTGATAATTAGAATGGTGAGGGATGTGCACGAGCCATGTAGAATCGTTCATCGCTGCAAGAATGCATGTAGTGTTATACGAGGGTCTGTACGTCCGACGAATCATCGCGAGCTCATTTAATCTGGGCCTTATACATACGCATCCACAACGGATGTAATTCAAACTGGCGTATAAGCGACGAGCTGAGAAGCATTTAAGAATCACGTGAGAAACTGGAGGTGGGTATCGGGTCCGGCGAAACGAGATAAAGGAGACACCGGGGGAGCGAGAAAGAGGAAGTGGGGAAACGAGCATTACCAGTACCGATAACAAGATTTGCTAAATGGCTCGGCACGCTGTAAAGAGGGATGGGTTCTTATGCGGTATGTAACTGTTTATAAAATCGGAAATTTTACGCGCTTATGCCACTTCTGTTGCGAACGTATTAATTGTGTGTCGGCGCTAATTAAATATCCTTGGGTGGTGAAGGTGCAGGATGGGAAAGATTGCCTTCTCCCACTTATCGTTACAGAGTGCGCTGACAGATTTCTACATTTTATATTCGACTGAAGTATAACCTTTACCTGAATTTAACCTAGATTTTCTTAAATAACAGTCCCCATTCGGCATTGGATTGTAATCCCAAAGAAAAATTCGAAAATTGCACACATCTCTAGAATATTTTACTTTAGCGCATCGTCAATACGTACAGACTTCGTAGAACTTTAACAGATTTGCTGAGAGATCTATGGTTTCACGGGACAGTTACAAGTTGCCGAATATAAAAGCCACCTGGCAAGTTTTTCTTTGTCAGAAAACATCCTTTCGTCGCAACTTTTCACATGGTCTTTGTCAATTTCGTGCTTCGAACGGTGTGTCAAAATGCCGTGAAAGGAAAAAAAAAGGCAAAAGTGAGCAGTGCATGAGATTGATAAGAGAGGTGGGAAAGGAGAAAAAAATTTAAAGGGACAAAGACGGAGAATCCTTGGGAAACTGCAGGCCCCATAGACGTCATCCTCGGAATGCATAATCAAGATTCCACGGGGCAAAGCACACACTTGTTCGCTGGCTGCCTGTTTTGTCTCGTGCCCCGATGATTTTAAATTACGTCCGTATCGCCGGACGATCAGTGCCACGGCCACGGATGTACCTGCTGGACCGGGCTAAGAACCCTGGGTACGGCTCTTTCCAACTACGAGATACCACGACCTGCGATACCAGCGCCGTATCTAGACCTTTCGAACCCTTTCAGTGCAACCAAGACTCCCTGTCGACTCTGGTGTCTTTATATCTCATCCCACAATATCGAGTTACAAAACTAACACATGAATCACCGACGATCTGCACAACTTTAACGTCGATTCTTAAAACAATGTACCTCCTGATCAGAAGAATGAAACCAATTGAGAAAGCTGCTACAGCCGATCAAACATTTGTTTAAAACAGTATACGCTTAAATGTAAACAGAATGTGTGACGATTTAATCCGTGACGGCTTTAACATAATGCAATACGTGACCAATCGTAGACATTTGGATTTCATACAAATCGTACTACTGATACTCATCGGTGTCTTTCCTTCAAACTCTCGATTATCCCCTTTGAAACGATAATTAGTCACTAGCAAAATTCGGAAATCAAGTGATACGTCCCTGGAAAAGGTTGCCGGGTACTCCTGGTTACGGTGGTGGGGGGCGGGGGAGTTGCGAGTAAAAGAGGCGAGCGAGTTAGGTATGTTGTTTAAATAAGAGCAATGAGAATCGCCCAAGGGCGAAAGATGTTGCAGCTCGCTCGGCCAGTGCACACCGCTTACTCGTAGAATGTGCGCCGGAGATCAACAAATATGTGAATGTGCCAATTTGAGGGGATACCGTCGGTTCCGTAAACATCGACGATCAATACGAAACAATTGTGTGAGTACTGGAAGTGATAAGAATGTTCGCGAATTTGTGCTTTGGATGCACGTGCGGCCTTTTTTTATTTAATCGAAAACTTTGAACAAATGCAATGAAAGGTTAAATGTATAATATTGGGTTTTTGGCGAAATTTGAAAGATTATAATAATAAGGTTGACCGTTACTGTTACTAACGATTCGTTCGACGTATTTATTAACTAATGAAAGTCTATTTATGGAATGACTGAAATAGCATTAGAGATATTCATTTGTTTGATCTCAAATTTCTGTTACAAAATACTATAATAAAAGATCTCACATACGTGTATATCTTTACGTAATTAAATTAAAGCAAAACGATAATGAAGGTGAAGAAAGTTTAGAAGTGTAGAATATTAATATAATAGCGGAAACAAGTAAACTTTCAACGTTCTCAAATCTGTAGACATCCTGCTGAGACGAGACCAACGACGCCGGTAGATCTGCATTGCATGTGTATGCGCAGGACCAATCTTATCTGATATCAAGTTCCAGCAGTCGAATATTTGCATTAATATATTACTGGCATTGGCCGTTACAGCCTCATATATATATGGACAATCGCGGGGTGGAAAGTTGAAACTTATAAATGTAAAAATGGTTGCCATCGAAAACTTCTGGATTTGGCATGCGCCCTGTGTGTTAGAAATCAAAATGTCTACAATTACGTCGAACAGCGATCCAAGTATTAGTTACTTGTATTAATGAAAATTTTGCAACAGCAGAGTTCATTCATTATGTTAGCTAACAGACAATGTAAAAGTTTCGACTGAATGTCAAAAAACATAAAAGTGTAGATACGCGTATATTTATACACTCACAAATAGCATTGATCTTCAGGGTTGGCTCATCTTACAAGAACGGGTTGCCTCTGTTACTTCCTGCCCACACTTACGGAGGAAAAGTTGAATGCATACGTGGGTTGACAAACAGAAACTATCGGAAGTGGGTATCGAAAAGAAATATAAGCTGACAAGCCTCGTGACTAATATTTTGTTCACAGCGATAAAAATAGTCCATTCATGGATCCATGTATGAAAGTTACAAGTGACAATGTGCAATCGACAAATTGCTCATTAAATTATCCACTTGCACTGCATGATTATAAAAAGATTTGGAAACGCTTTATTTCCAGAAGAAGCATTTTGAATTGATTATCGACGTCGCCACTTATAATACATTTACGTCAAGTGTAGAAGCATTGCGTGCGAATAATGACTTTCGTCTTGTACGTCGATGGTCGTGATCCGAGTTCGTCCGCAACAGGAAAACATTATTTGAACAAACGCTATTGAGGCGACACGTTCAAGCGCAATCAAAGTCCGAGAAACTCAGCACTTCGTCAATTCGCAAACAACCGACATCGGCGGCCATTACGGATGGTAAGAAAGTAAGATTTCATTATTTATTACGACCTCCGTTATTTCAGTCGCGCCGGTACGAGGGATTTACATCCGTCGTACCTGGGGATGATAAAATATTATGACCGTTTTATAGGTAGACATGACAGTATTGTAAATCATAGGCACGAGCAACACACGGCAGATACCCTTAACGGCCGTGTCAGAATTGTCGTCGCGGTGTTCAGATGTTCCATCTTCGACGACGCTTTGTTTTTGCTTTGTAAAACGGGGCCAGTCTTTGCGCGCGGATTTGCCCTTTACGCATTTGCGCACTCTTATACGCACCCGCGTGCACGTTATACGCGCACTTGGCGTACTTGGCGTACTTGGCGTGTTCTCACGAGGATGCGCGGCGTTTGCCATATCGCGTAATTGACCATGGATTAGAATGCATCAACCGGCAACTCGAGGTATTCGCGAACGTAACTATGTTCAAAGTGCGTAATATAGTGGCTTGGTTGTCTCTTTATCGGGCCTTCCTCGGATGCCGGAATTATTGTATGTCGAGCGGAACGAGTGTTTGAAATACGGCGCAGATACGGATAATTAGCGTGCGCGTATAATCAGGTGATCACCGTTCGAGCATATTAATGGTGTTATCTTGATGGAGTGGTAAAGCTGAGTTTGGGGAAGTGCTTTAAAAGCGATCTTGCGAGTCGGCAAGATTTTCAGATTAAACAGTATTATCTACAAGCTCTCTACAATTTTCGTGCAACAAGTATAAGGTGCGTGAATTCATGACTTCCTCTTTGCATTAAACGGCAGATTATTTTTTCATTACCCCCCCCCCCCCCCCCCCCCCCCCCCCCCCCGAATGGGATGTCTGACAGCCTAGCCGAGGAAAAGTAATATTAACATTCTGGTTCCCCTGAAGGTACTAAAATGATCAGTAATGTTTTTAAGTACAACCTATCCATGTTTCCTACGTATGTACAGAGAATATGCTTTGATAATTTTACGTAATACCTAGTAAGTAGCTGAATAGTTTTCTAAAGTTACAGGTAGGTACATGTCAGAAACATTTTTCCACGAAATTAATGTGTAGTGTGTAACCCACAACTTTTTGTGAGACCATTTTGAAGAGTTCACCCCACAGTTATTATCAACTAATGACAAATCTTTCAGTGTTGTATACCAAGGAAAGCATTATCCACCATGTTGGCCGTTGACCTATTTGCGACGATCATGCGACGCGCCGCATTACAGATACACCTCGCTCCACTTAGTCGATCGCAATGATGCTTCTCTGTGGGGTTCGGCCCAGATGCATAAATCAAGGGCAATCTTTCGGTTTGCGGGGCCTAGCCAGAGGGAGCGGAGGCGCACGCGGCAAGGAGGATGCTGCAAGATGAAGGCGCTTCGTCTTCTTCGCCATCCTTCTTTTCCTTCTGCCTCTCCTCATCCCTATTCTCGACCTTCACCGCCGCTACTCGCGGTTATGATCGCACCGCAGACCGCGACCATTGTTCGAGGAGGCAAGTGGGGTTGGTTCGTCTCGTTATATGAGTGCAACGCTGCCATAGTCAAGAGATAAACAGCACTATGGGGGCCCCGCCACTATATGGAGAGAAGAGCGAAGATATCCATATACCGGACCCGTGAGAGGTGCATCTAATGGGGCGACAATCGCATATCGTTAGGAGTACAGTCCCTCTCAAAGCGTATACGTGCGTTCCTCTCCGTCGGAGGTCTGTCTGAGCTCTGTCGTAGTTCTTCATCCAGTATTACCCCCCCCCCCTCCCCCCAACCCTCCAGCCCACCCCACCTTCCTAACTCCTTACCATCAAGCGTGCAAATGTATGGTCGATCATCCCTCGGGAAAGTCTCATCGTTTGTCCGCTGCGTTCATCTCCGATTCGTCGGTCGGTCAAGAGAGCAACGGAGGAACAAGTACGAGACTTCTTGACCTTCCTCACGCCACGCTCGGTACCGCGATCGCTCATCAATCTCACTGTCTTTCTCGAGTATGGGCGCACACTATGCTCGCAACCTGCGTCCGATGTGCCGGCATAACTGATTGTGTGTACGCGTGCGCTCCTCATCGACTACCCATCCTTCTCACTATCGCTTTCAACTATCTTTGTTTTCAACTATTTCTCCGTCTTCCCGTTCAACCGGCTCATATCGTATCTTCATAGATTTTCCTCTCAGACGGGTTAGATTCCGTTCATTGGCGATAACTTGCTGCTTCATTGAGTGAAAATGATCTTTCTGTGCCATTTGAATCTATATCCAAAAAGTATGTATATCACAGTTTTTATACATTTACGCATTTGTCAAGACATTTATCCTTTGTAACTGGACCACGTGTTTTGTCAGCAGCAAAAGTCCAGACAGATGTGCCGTTAAAATATCGAAGGTTTTTACATGCGTACGTTCGACCCAACTGGAGTCATCTTCCTCTTTTACCACTCGTTAAATCACTCTTGCCTGGTCCGCGGAGTTTACATAAGTCAGGTAAAGTGGCTCCGCTAACGATCCGGAAGAAGGACCGCATCAGCGAAATTGCACTTAATGGTACGGTTCAACGCCCACCGCGCGTGCTTTTTGCTCGACGTAGGTGAAAAAGATCACAGCTGTATGAGACTTTATTCGCGTGTAACTTAGGGCTTAATGAACGCTCGTGGGATAAGAGTGGGTCCTTACTAGGGCAAAAATACACATCCCAAAATATGTCTACATTTGCATGAAACGTTTAAGAGAGGGTAATGTCTGAATGAGTAATGGCATAAAGAATATCTGTGCAGTTCGTAAAAACTGCCAATACCCTCCATAAATGGATGGTGGGGCAAGAAACACCACGAAATGCGGATGTAGATGAAAAGTCCTACTGACGATTTTTGATTAAAAGATCCATCGCAGTATATATACACATGGCATCGAGCATTGGAAGAGGAGGTGTTACGATGTATCCTGATCTAAGCACGGCCCTCGCAGCGGCGAACAATGGCATTGTCCAATTATTAAGAGAAACGCTCCGGCTGTTGGCCTGATGCCTGTTGGAAGGTGTCGCGCGGAAGGTAGGCAAAAGCCCCGACGGGCGATCAACTTTTGATAAAGCGTATAATTTCCCTCGTACAATACAGGCGCGATGGCGAGGTGTGTATTTATGGCGCATCTATGCTTACCAAGAAGGAAACTTGCGCGGCGCCTGAGTTATGCCCATTTGATGCTGCCTACGACACATTTATAATTCCATAGAATTCCGGTACGCATTAATTTTCCCGCCCGCCTCGCCAAGTTGCCAACTCAAGATGCGTTGAGGTGCGCGTAAATTCCCCGCGAACGATCATCTTGAAAATCTCTCTGCTGAGAGTGCACGCGGTGCGGATAGGGCGGTTAGCGTGTTTAACGCGGTCATACAAAAGCGTTCGGTACCGACTCCGTAGATAGTTTCTATTATCACATTGACAAATCCGAACCGCGAGCGGCCGCGGGGGCGGTGGGGATGGCACGAGGTTAAGGGATAGTAAGTGAGGGCCGTGTAAACGCGGCATTAGATAAGTAACGAGCCGTACACGTTTGAGCCGGTGTACGCGCCTACCGCTCACGGCCGGCCAGGACTAAGAAACGGTAGACCGTAAGCGAGAGCACCGTCTAAAGAGCGGTGCAGGAACCATGTACGGAATATCTGTATGGCGAGCAGTTACCTCCTTCCTCCTTAGGAGAGAGGCAACGGCGGGAAAAAAATGTCACATTATTCTCCTATATGGTGATGCAGCGCCGCTCACTTAGAAATTTATCCTCTTATGCCATAGTGGTGGACCTATGGTTTTCTGCACCCGCACACGCGCATATACGTAAAGTGTAGGGTACAGGGGGGTAGGTCGCTTATACGGTGTTGTGGGAGTTACGGAACCTGGCTACCGCCGTACAGATGGATGGAGAATAGCGACGGCGCACTCGTGCTTCGGGAAGATATATTTATGCCTTCTGTCCTTAAGTGCATGCTTCCATTCTTGATGTTAAAATGGTGTGATGTAAAAGATTGAGCAGTAGAGGCGGAGCATATGTAATACCTGAGTTCCAAGATCTTGATGTCGTTAATAGGAACTTTTTACTGCCATTCTATTGAAAGTCCGATACAGAATGTATGTATGCAGATACAAATGTTTTTATATGTGTGAGAGCAAAAGGACAAAAAGTGTTACTTACACGTATCCAACTGTCGTCAAACAATTAAAAGGGTAACAAAACAAATCAGACTCATCCCATACTATGTACATACATCTTCACATGCACATATACATGATACACAATTCTATCCAAACTTTTTTCAAATTTTAATACAATTTTGTCGCACATATTCCGTTGCTGTCCCACGTATAATAATATTCTAAAATGTTATAACACAAAATTCGTTACACAGTACACACGAAGGTAGAAAAATTACGTGATGACGTAGTATGGAAATAGCTAATAAACACATATAAGAAGAATTGAATCAGAATTCGACAGATTTGAATAAAGGAGGAAGAAATAGCAGTCGTCAATCCAATTCAATTCGACCAAAGCAAGAGATCTCACCGATACCCCTTGACGTTTCCTACGACAGATCGACGAACTGAGAAACGAGAGCCAAGTAATTGTCGAAAGCACCGATCGTGACGGTAGATTGTCTTTTCGACTGACGGGCGTAAGGTGCCGATGGGAGTTTCATCTCTCCGTTGACGACGCAATCGGGAATCAGATCCGCCGACAGACAGAGCGGATCGTCGAGCGATTCGATCGGCGAGAGTCGAATCGATCGTCGGGTCAATCGATTGGTATGCCTAATAAGATGGCGTTCGGCTCTCGAACGGCTATGACGTAATGACATATACTGGTCCAGCGCATCAATCGACGCACTCAATGTCTTCCTTAATTACCTGTCTCGCCAGGTGTCATCGACGCTTAAAACGAAGATTGTTTGCGCTTTTCAAGCTAACAATCGCATTGAACTGATTGCAAGGTTCACGTTTTTATCTGTCAAGCGAGGAGTACTGGTTCGTCAATCAACAGATCGTATTGGTTCCACAGATGTGAATTACACCGTTCGAAATGTCGGCACCCCTGATATATTGTAGAACATTTCTGTGGTCTGCTTCCACATCTCACTGCACATTTGCGTAATCGATATGCTGCGTTCGTTACGGATTTGCACAATCGACAACGTATTTTGTTGTCAATATTTGTTGAGCTTGCATGCAAAATTGAATAAATACATTTCAATCGGGAACGAAAGATATGTATCACCACTGTATATCAGGCATTTTTATGCTGTCCATTGTGCGGCCCATCGGGAATGATTGTCCGACGATAATGTTATTATATTGTCACCGGTCTCGCTCGTGATTAGATCCAGTTTTGTTAGTTACGGAGATATATAACGTTCTCGCTGAGTAGAACTGTCTCGGTATGTTAATCAAGTCGGTCATACTTGATCAACCGTCGCATCTGTCGTTCGTATAATAGAAGACAATGAAACTCTTCTCGCACCGTTCATGTACTTTTCCCGGGTTTGACATCAGCTTGACATGTAACTTGGTAACAATGTAGACATTCAATTTGCACCCGCCACCTTTTTCAATCCATATCTATGCACTGATCAATTGTCGTACGATATCACGTCTACATCGAAAAATGTCTAGAACCGTTTTCGTTATCAACCAAAGGCTTGAACCAAACAGACCCTTGGCAGTTCAGCCCACTGCCAGTTAACAAAGATTCATATATAGTAAAGATGGTGTCTTGACGCAAGCATTTACGAATACAGAAAAATACATTGAATGACATTTCTAAAATCGATTCGCTCGTAGTGTCGATTTTTGGAGCAATCAATTTTGCGGTGGTCGCTAATCTTGAATCAACCGAATAGTCTCCTGTACATTGTCATTACGAGTTGTATTCCCTTGCTGCTTTGCATAGTACGACGAGACGCCAGCTTTATCGGACCTCAGTACGGATTGTGTCACAGACCCGCCAGGTTGTTGACGTCTAGCGACGCGAATCGAATCGAAATATTCCTCGGCGACGGCGACCGACGGAGGTCGTTTTGAGATCACCTAGTTACCGCATATAACTTCTCGGCTTTGTTGCCTAAGTATGATGCAAATGCTGGCAATGTCGTCCAATATGAGCGTCGCGTGCGATATGCAACATTTTCGTACAGGTAATAAAATCAATATATGCAAAGGAAGGAACTTAAAAAAATTACCGCGATGTTTACGTACTCTACTTCCTTTGTAGCTCTCTTAGTGTCTTACTACCGATATATGGGTTTTCGAATTTTAATTCAATTATTACGAACATTGACAGAGCTTTAATTGGCTGAAAATATGCTTTCTCATTTCTTGGTACAAGCGTCTATCCATTATTCGATTGAATGAGTGAAGGAGAACAAAAAGTTATGTTTATGTTTAAGAAAAACGTCTTCATTTATACTCAGTTCATGTGCATATTTTCTATGATAGTTTTGAGCACTCCGTTAAAAAATGGTTAGTCACTAAGAGAATTAACAGTTTAACTAGCGTACAAACAGTAACGATATAACCACGAGCTCAATTTTACTTTCACAAAACCATGCAACACTTGATAGTCGTGGTACCAAACCGCGAAGACCGATTGAAGAAAAGCTGAGAAGATTTGTTGAACGTTAGTTACATCAGCTCTTTCCATATATGCGACAGATGAGCAGATACTGAAATAAAACCGTCAAAAGTTTCGCGAAATGGCGAAAAAGTAGTCATAAATGAAAAATGCCCTGCGCGCAAGAACAGGAAGGAATGGACGACGGAGGTGAGGAAGAGTAACGGGGCATGCACCGTGCACCCACCCCATATAGAGTCAGCCTATTACCACCCAGGACGTCCTCTCGTGTTAAGCCTCACAGATTCCTCGCTGGCACGTTGAAGTCTTATTTATTGTGGCGCGCGCACCGGCGGTATCGGCCCGGACCTGCACTTTTTTTCTCTCCCTTATTCTCGGCCGATTATCGCCGCGAGTTATTACGTTGGTTCTTTCAGCGCCGGTGAAAGGTCGCGTTCATGCTCGATAAGGGTCACTCGCGATGGCGAACGTACGCCATGCCGCGCTAAGCGAGATACGGCCGCTATATTTCAGATAACGCGGCTCCTCGGATGCGCTCCTCGCTCTTCAAGATCACGTGGCTCTCATATAACGTGACCCTGCGTATACCACTCAAGTTGTATAAAGTCACGCTTTCTGGCACGGGCTAAACTTGGCCGAAGTGCTCTATTGACAAATGAGATTGCGACGCGGTCGTATGACTGTGCGAACTTTCCCCGGGACGGACAATTGAAGTTGACGCGTAACGATCTTCTTGGCAGTTGACGACAGATTTATGAGATAATTATCAAAATAGTCTATCACGTCATTACATGCGAACGGTGAACGTTGTCAGGTTAATATAGACAATAAGAATTGTATAATATAATCTATAAACCTGTAATTCAAAATCGGGATTAAACTGGATTAGATCAAACGCTTCTTTAGGAAAAAGGACGACACGCGCGGGATGGAAATTGCGGTCACATTTTAATAAACGTTATTTCAGGGTATAATTCATATGTGATATCAGGGGCCGAACCCCTAATGACCGTGATTTGATCAGCATATATACCGCTTATAGCCATGCATCTATCAAGAAGAGAACATTCGGACAAGCCTAGACGCTCGTGCGGACAATTTCAGGCCAGTCGGAGGCTGATTTCTGTCCCATTACCGTTAATACGATACCAGAACCCTAAGCGGGGCTCATAGATTGCGGACGTTCCTCTCATCGAAAGACGGCGATGGAGGAAGATAAAGCAAACGGGCGAGCGGCGAAATAGTATGAAAATACCATAGTAGTGAGTATCGTCTTGGTTTTAAGGCGAGCAAGACGCTCGACTCGGCACGACGTGTGCGTGGTACTAGTTAGAGAAATCATAACGTACTTGCCGAGCCAATACGAACGCCATTAAAGTAAACTGAGAGAGGAATCGATTCCGGGGGCTTTTATCGAACCGATCGAGAATGATACGTACCGGTGGAAGCGATCGCTAGCGTGCCTGGCGAAGAAACACTCACTATTCTTGGATTCTCCTTCCTCCTTTCTCGCCGTTTTTTCGATCCCGTTGCAGGAAGTATTCCAGTCAGACGAATACCAGAATCGGTATGGACGCTGCGAATGTGGACATAATCGATTCCGGGGAATTTGTATCGCCTTATCTATTTCAATTTCAGTTCGTGTTCAGCTTCTCAAAGTATGCATTTCCTTTTCTTTAAAGCAATCATACTAAACATGTGTACTGCTGAAAAAAATACATATCCTTATTATCGTCGGAGGAAACTATTAGTGCAAATTGATCATGAAAAACGGAGATTACATACGCAAGTTTCTAAACAATTAAAGTTTCAGAAGTTTACTAGCCTCACTTCGTACTTAATCCCCACTCCGTTTTCTAACCTTTTTCGGTTTCTTTCCTGTCAATTTCAACGTAGTCTGTGTTGTCAACAGAATCGTGATCGTGGGATGCAAATCGCGGATGCAACATACCGTTGTTCAGACTGATACAGATATATATATTGCGATAGTGACATTTATTTTCTTGTTCGGCGTGTGAGCTCATAATTGTTCATTTATAACGTGGCGCTCAGAGTGGCAACGATGTACCGTGTCAATCGGGCCACATGTGAATCCATCGTGGTAAATCTAATATATTCTTTCTTATAACATTTTTTTGTACACAAAATTTTTCATTTATAACACCACCTTCCGCGTTTGACGATGTCCCACCCACTCATTCCACTCCCTTTTTCGCGTCCACGGGTGTCGAATGAAGGCGGCGGCACGATGACGGATAACTGTCACTTACCCAGGCCCCTCCATCAGACCCCCTACCGACGCTTAGCCCATTACAATTCATTGCTGCATGATAGATGTCGCTCGTTTGGCCCGGATGGCTGATTAAGTTTTACCTGAGCCTCACCTGCGGAGGAGAAAAGGGGTGTCTGATTTAGTACAATTTCAGTTAAAGTATCGATCTAGACGCAAGAAAGTATACGTTTGCCTTCACAATGTCCATCCAACCATGTTCACCTGCTGACGTTTCATCGACATTTTAGCACACCAACGTAATTTACTTTTTATTTAAGATCCTTGTCAACTGATTAAAACTAACCGCGATACATTGTGCAGAACAACTAAATCGATTCTGTACATACAATCTCTCGAAAATGAGTGTATGTGAGAAGTTGTATCGTGAAAGAGCAGCGGAGCAGAGAAGGAATATTTTCGAAACGATGGAAAGAGAAAAAGAGAACAAAGGGTGTACCTGCGTCAGCCATTAAGGCTCATTTTATATAAACCACCTGTAACCGTTCGGATGAAGGTTCGTTTTGACGAACACCTCGTCGCTGACTGATGCTCATCGCTTATCGGAACGAGCAGGCATAAATGGATTGAAATATGTCCGCGTTCTCGTTCCTGGGTTATTGAACCTTGCATTCGTGACCGCCTCCACCCACCCTGGTCCTTTCGAATTCCTAATGTTCAGTTATGATAGACGGGAGAAGTTATGGGACCGTACGCAGCAGGACGTTACGACGGTTGGAGAGGCAGTGAGCCATCATCGAAAATTAGTACTCTTCGGAGAAGAGCGATCGAAGTTCTGCGACTTGCGGGCGAATTCCAAGAGAATTCATTAAAGCAACGCGATTTTACAACCTGGTGTCCTGTTTTCGAATCTCCAAATAGTTTTCAGCGCCTATTCCAAATATAAACTGCAATTCGCGAACGTACCGTATAATCTATCCACTCTATTTTTCACCAAACTCCACCGCAATTTGTCATCTGCGTTCGTCACCTTATGCTTTCTTTTGACCTATTTTCAGAAAGATCAACGAGTGTTACGCTCAATAATTTTGTATTAGCACGTTACGTTGACGCCCGTTCATTAATCATGATCTGGCGCCTCTGTATCATTTGTAATATGGAAGGATTAATGAGCAAATCTGTCTTGAAAAATCTCCTCGTAGTTGTCCAGAGTCCGATGCAAAAAACAGTGTAACGTCGCACCTATCGAAAGGCTCCTAACCGCGACGACGTCGTTACCCCGTAGTCGTCGCGAATTTTTCTCTGTTGCTTCTTGTAGTTGGCGTCGAAGATCCTCAGTCCCGTCGTGACCGGTGCCACGCGTGGTATCTGATGTCTACATGTGTACGACCGCTTGGCTTGGACTCACGCGATCCCAGTCCTCCTTTATACATCTACCTTGGCAGCCTTAACCACCTGTGCGCGAAACCGCTCTTCCTTTTTCCCACTTCCTTCTCGTCCTTGTCCTCATCCCATGTACCGCTTGCTTCGTTCTCTTTCCGTTGCCTTCTCTCTACCCCTCTCCCCTCTCACCATTTCTGTCTCCAGATATCTTAGCTTTTCTCTTACCACATCTCCGTCTGCTTACCTCTTCCCTTCTACTTCCTCCACCATGTACCTATTTCTTCCTGCATCTCTCTTCTTCCCTAATCTGTCTTCTTTCCCTCTATCCGTCCTCTTTTATCCATTCAGCACACCGGTCGCGAAGAGGAAAGAAGAATAAAGCGATCAAGGTATAATTCTGTTCGATCTGTACAAGGAGACAGACACGCTTAAGGTACAGTCCTCATTCTTAAAGTAGGCAAGATCTATCGTTGGGTGTTTTCAAAGGGATCACAAGAAATCGCATGTCCTAAACCATTTATCAACGAGTCCAGCCAGGAGGACGACGGCGACGACGACTACGACGCGGCGCGCCCTTCTCGCGAACCAAGAACGGTCTCTCACTTTCTCGACTCGATAAGGTCTCACACGTCGACATAATGAAGAGGCAGTCGCTTCTGGAAAACCAGTTGACGTTTCAATTTCGTTGCATTGATAGGACCAAAGAGAATTCCTAGTTTCCTGACACTCATGTCCATGTCTTTCTTACTATAGGTAAGACCGCCTATCGAATCATGGTTGTCCTTTTCGTACAATGAATCCTTAATGACATTTATGGATGTCCCTAAACCACGATAAGATGAACTGTGAAACGATCACGTTTGTGCGAAATATTATTACGTACCGCTTGCATAATACAACGGATTTACCTCTTTACTCGTACATATCCGCTAGCAATGTTAAGAATGTGATATTGATACTTACTCGCATACATTATTATAAGTGATTTCAGCAAGGAAAATTGAATAAAATTTAAAAGTAATGCAACGAAACACGTAATAATTTACTGAATCCTTTCACTGCAATCACAGCACAATACGCTTCTACAAAAGTAGGGCCGCGGTTATTTACACTACTTATAACAACACTGGCGCGTTAAAACTACTAAAGCCAAAAAGGTCAACTGTCGAATCGCTACCAAGCCGGTAATAGACAATGACCCCCTCTGCTTAAGCGATATTGAGGTTCAACCTTTCGGGTCTCACGATGGCCTTTCGAACCTTTGACTCGCGGCCCGATCACAGCATATTATGCTCGCTATCTTACAATCCGTGCCAAAAGTCCCGGTTGGAAAATTGCTTACATAGGTAGTACACATGTTAGGATATGACTGACCGATTGTAGTGACCATACCTGCGACGGTCGATTCGGCGGATTCGGCGTGATACAGCGTGGAATTCCCCAGACTGTATACGAATACCTCATACCAGATGTGCAGTAAGTAAGGTTTCGCGACCTTCCCGCTGACAAAATGCTATGTACTACACCAATCAATAAGGAGTGGGCCATTAGCAAGAATTCACTGTTCTTATTACTCTTGAATTGAATTCAAACCGTCACATAATGCGAGTAATGCATGCTTGGAAATGGTACTAATTGTACGACCCGCAGGAATGAAAACAGCGAGACGCTTATTTTTCTGCTTTTAACTTGGAAACGGTTCGTAAAATTGTATGTTTTATAAAATTATCTACGACATAAATAAATTCAGTTACATATTCTAATTTATTGTTTTGTTTACACAAAACTTACTAGAACTGCTGTATTTAGTAAGTGCCGTAAGAAAATGTTAACAAAATCGCTTTAAAATGCTTACATATATCTAGACTCAATATACAATACCAGTAACAGGACATAAAAAATCATAATACCTCATCAACTCAAACACTGTTGTTGCCATGTACGTTAATTTCTCTTCACCATTTTGTGCGTACATCCGCAAAAATATCCACATCCGTCACTCAGACGCCACAGTCGAATTTTTCCGTTTGCAATAGCTCGCTGCCGCTCGGGGTCGCAACGATTCAAGCGCGCTGTAACTCAAAACCGTACGCGGTCGTCGCTCAAGCACTCTTTCACCGACGGGTAAGCCGTACGTTTTCCAGCGACCAGACGTTTCCTCCGTGTTCTCTACCCACGTGGAGTTCTCGGGCGTCGCGCGGATTACGTAACGTGGCTGCGCGAGAAGAAGGAGTGAAATGCGGGGGAACAAGAGGGCGACACGCAAAGGGAAAGAAGGAACGGGGCGGGGAAGAGGGGAGGGAGGGGAGGGGGGAGGAGGAGGAGAGAGTATAGTCGTTGTAGATATATACGGAATCGATATTTGCAGCGCAGGGGAGAGTTCGCTGGCCGATTAGGACGCAAATCATTCAGGTGCCCCGCTGGTTAGGTAAGGCAAGACTCCATCGAGATGTGGGATGGGCCGCAGTCACGTGTGGCAACGTAGCTTCGCGTTAGGCCGACGCCGACCACGAGGAGGCAGAACGGCCCTGACGTGGGGACAGTCCACCGAAGAGAACCAGCTCAGCGGCTAGTTCTGCGAGCCGAACCTGGCGGGAGCAGGACGACGAGAAGAAGAGAGGAGGCGGACGAGGAGGACGGAGGAAGAGAAAAATCACTTCGCTACTCTAGGCCGAGACGTCACCCGTCGTAATGGATTTGCGTCCACATCGATCCCATTGCACTTGATTTTATCTTGGGGGGTCTATGCGCTACGGGCAATAGCTTTTCCGCGGCGAGCTCGTGCTTTCACGCTATCGAAATTGGTAGAGACGGTGAATTTAATATCTTCCGCGCCTCGGTTACTTCATTGGCTCTCATGTCAAGAACAACGGCTTAAAAACGATGAACGTGAGTCTGGAATTCTTGTCTTTCGCCGCATAAAAGATACGAAGTATATTAATCAATTTTAGTGTATGTAATAAGACAAGTGAAAGCAACGCGCTAATGAAATTAACGGATGATAACCAGAAGTTTGCTAAATCTAAGAAACGTTGACGAGAGGAACGTGAGAAAGATGGGGAGAGTAATAACGTAATAAGAGCGGTGTACGAGCAGCGGGGAGGAAAGAAGTATATGCGAAAGGAGAGGAGAAGGAGCCAGAGGCCTCTTTCCGGCTCATGAATCACGCCCACGCGACGCGCGCTCTCTCGATAATTAATGCTCATTTAATTCGGCGTTCATCATCCGCGCAGGAAATATTTACAAAAGTCCGTGCATCGGGTGGAACGATGCGCAAGCCGCACCGGGCAAAACCGGAGGGCCGCACAACCGTGGGGTATACCTGTCCATGGTCAAGGAAGAGGAATGGCCGCCGCACGATTCGCCATTCATCCTGATTGTCGCCAAACTCGATGCGCTGCCTTTATGTCCTCCCTCCGACCATCTCTCCCGGATCGTGGATCGCCCGATGATCTATGTCGTCTCTCGTAATGGCGGCTCATCGACGATGACGACAACGACGACAACGACGACAACGACGACGACGACGACGACGACGACGACGACGACGACGCCGACGACAACGACAACGACGACAACGACGACAACGACGACGCCAACAACGACGACGAACACCGAATAATGCCTGGTAGCAGTAGTGGACAGAAACCGATGCTCGGTCCGTTCGGGCAACACTCATCCAACGCAAGCCCAACGCAGACCCACAGCAGACCCAACGCTCGCCCAACGGCAAGAGAAATCGTCTGCGTTCCACCCATCGACGAAATTCCCTCGCAAAATTATTCATCTCCCTACACCGGTACCTCCTACGTTGTGATCAAACGAGATTTATCATCCGTCTGTGAGAAATTGCGCTGATAAAAGTGACGAAACGGCACGCTTTGCGCCGACGCTGTCGTTGACTGGCGACACTTGAAAATTCGAAGTAGCCGCAGACAAGTTGCGCTTCTACGCCGTTCGGATGTAAGTACTCCTTTACGAAGGTGTCTCGAATGTCGTGGGTAAAGATATGTTCCTCGAACATACGTGGAAATGTGAATTCCACGCGATCCGGGAGTAAGTGCGGCGCGGATTACGACGTGGCAGAAGATAACGAGCATCAGGCTATATTGGCGAAGAAATACGAGTACGTCGAGACGGGTAAACAAAGCTCTTTTCGTGAACGATGAACCTGTTGAGGCAATGACAAGTGGAACAGGCATTTACGATTCCAACCGCGTCACCCTGCTCTTCAGAATGTTCCACATGCGGATCCATGGGCGTCCATCTCTGGAACATCTTGACCTCAGAATTAGTCGACGAGGAAGGAACTGACTGTTCCTAAAGGACTGCTTAGTTTGCCCCTAAGAGGATGACGACAAACGCCAATGGCTACGTCACCATCCTCCCGATAACAATGATCCACTGTCTCTAGAACTAGTCGAACTGACTGGACTCGCTTTCTTTTAAGCCCGTCATTCCTGGCTGAAGGCATCGATACTATTAACTCGACCGAACTACATGTCGTCGGATTCGGAATGATCTTAATCTATTTTGAAACGTAGGTTCTTTGTTTTGACAATTATTGAGTCTGGTATAATTCCTCTTCCAATAATGTGCCGCACGTTTTTCTTCATTTATTAATTGTCAAAGGAAACATCACGTTCTGTGAACTGTTTTGTTGTCACCTGTTAAACAACTGCCTATTGTAATGTTCGAAATTGTTTGTGATGCTTTACATTTTTCCTGGTTAAGAAAACGTACTCCTAAGAGAAGCGCAAACATGACCATCAAATAAATGCATTTATGCAGGCTACTCGATATGCGGTATGCAGTGCGTTCCGAACAGATTTCAGATACGATCCTTTGTCAACGTTTAGCCGTCGTTATCAGCACCTATGCATTTTGATCTCTTCTACATTCGTCTTTTACATCGTGTATGACGCGTTTAGGGATTCAAAAGCGGTCATTGAGCCCCAGTGGTCATTGGATTAACATATTTTTGCGTTCAGCTTCATCCTAAATATAAAAATTATGCGTAGAATGTAAAAGATTAGAAAATAGGTAAAGAAAGACAGAATCCAACTACGCCGGATTCCATGCTATGTCTCTGCTTTATGGACATGTTTCACATACCTTTGCGCGTGTTCCGTTAGTTTTCATGAATTCAAGCTTTTTCATATAACATAAAAAGTTCAATGAGACACGTAGAAAAATAATTATTTTTGCAAGCAGATACGAAAATGTGCTCCACAAAGGGCAATACCAAGGTACAGAAAACGACTGCCATAGAGAGAAGGTGTGCAGCGCAGAGTGTATCGTCACATAATTGGTTCCAATGACACCTACTTACGCATTAAGCAAGATTTGGAAAGTAAATCGCAGGCAGCCGGGCCGCACTACGTTGCACGTTATGTTTGCTGATCTTTGTTAGAAAGTGACGGTTTTGATATTACCTACGATGTTGGGACAATCGTGGTAGGCCTGTGGTTTTAGCCAGAGCGGCACTGCACTGAAATCAATGGATTGGGACCACCAGCCGCGAGAGAAGCGCAAGTTTTATCGAGGCCTGACCTCTCGACCTCCTCGCCTTGACGTCCTGTCTTTCGATTATGCGGCTTCGACTCTCATTGTGTTACACTTCTGTTCCATCGGACATGTAACCGTGCCGTGCTCGAATTTGCGCTCATTTACTATTCGAAGTGTGCGCGTACGCGTCTTGCGGGTAGAAAGACCTCCTGCGTTTTATTACTTTCCAACAATCAGTTTTGCGATGCAATCGGGCTATCCAAACGTTGCGTAACAAGACCAGCAGGGTGCACTAGTTCGACCAAGTTATTGGCTTCATTAGTTGTTTGTATATTGTTGCCGGTGGGCAAAGAGTATTCATTGTGATAGTAAATATTTATTGTCATTGCGTTATATTCGGTTGATCACAACGAAGCAAAAAATGTGCGAAAACTTTCTTCGACAATTTGTTTCTATCATTAAGAGTCACGAACGAGCCCAATTTACTTCCAACGCAATATTTTTCTTCATATTCTTTGTAAATGCAACACATCAAACGAACCACATGCATACGTGACTAATGCACATTTTAAGGGTTGTTAAAGGACTTGAACTAATATAAATAAACAGAGATCTTTTATGGAAGTACTTGTCTTGTAGGAGAAGAGTGTCCTCTTTGGTGCTGTTGTTTTCTAATGCCGATAAGCCTCAACAGTATTATTCTTGAATGATGGCAACGTGACGCTGACAGGCGGAAGTCACGAGTCCAGCCGTTTCCGCAGTTCCTGATACAATCTCAGATACATTTTGTAATAGATGCCTACACACACGACGCATCTCGCTAAAAGGTTCAGTAGCAAGAACCGACCGCTGGCTAAATACACGGAAATAAAAGTAAAAAACCAGCTAGTGAGAGTCGCGCGATCAAGTATAAAAACTGGAAGAATGGAAAATGGGGCGGTAAACAAATAAAATGAAGAAATGAGATTGAAAAAAGTAGGAGGGAGAAGTTTGTAGGCAAACGGCGGCTGCAAACTGATGGAACTCCGACAATATTTGACCGTCTCTATGAATGGGAGAGCCGAGTGGTTGGGATAGGTCCCTACCGTAGTAAAATAATATTTAAGGCAAACATCGCGGAAAAACTCAAGTAGTCAGCGTCTGAACTCGCGTCATCCAAACATCCCTACTCATCGTGCCCTTCTCTCTTTGATCAGAGATCGATCGATATTGAATCACACCTCGTTACTGTTATCTTCACATTAATAGTATACCAAAGTACGGATGTCTCCCTCTTACAAACTAAATAAGAGTAAAATTGCTCCTAGTATTACATCGTTCATAACTCAGCAGGGGGAAACAATGGCCATATCGTGCAATTAATAAATAATAGGTACGAGGGTGACGTAACACATTAGTGAAACGATATAATAAACTCGAATAGTAGAATAATATACGTGTTGATGAGCGTCCAGCACATAACCCGCTCGACGTCCGTCGATATCGTCCGTGGTATTAACGATCACGAAGCACCTTCCTCCCAGGGATATTGGGCCTGCATCAGCGTTAGTGTTTGCGGAAGGGGCCCCTTTTTTGTGGGGTGTCGTTTCCAAGTCGTCGACATCGACGACGGCACTGGGTGCAGTCGGCGAGAGCGGTTCCCACAGCTCGTTCGTGTGAAAACGCTCGGGAAAGTGGACGTGACAAGTGCAGCGGCCTCGAGCGATTGTCGTAGCTGCTTCTCGTAGCTGCTCCCCGTAGTTGCTCCCCGTAGTTGCTCCCCGTAGCTACCCGTCGCCGGTAGGATATCGGAAGTGGATGACTGGGGAACAATTGTTCAAGTGCCCTCCGAGTGTCTGCTTACCCAATTTCCATAGATCAGAAGTACAATAATTCGAAACTATTTCACTTGCGTTGCTTGGACACATTGGACGAAACTTGAAATCCATTTTAGTCATAATAACGTCACTTTATTTTCGATTACAGTGCGTGATAGAACTGGCATACTTAGTCTTATCCATGCGGTAAATTGTGCGATACGGTGGCTGGGACGGTAAACGCAGTGGCGAATGCGATGGCGTTGGAAATGTTGCATAAAACGTCTTACTGGTATGGCATGGTATTTTATTTTTCATGTTCCCTTACAGGTTACATCATATTTACATCTCCTCTTGCTCTGTCTTACTCTATCTTATTCTAAATTAATCTATCTTATATTACTTTCTCCCTCTTCTCTCCCTTACTCTCCATCACTCCCCCGGGGCCTCCGCTTCCCTCTCTCATCCCATTCCTTCTCAGACCTTCTTCCACTCTCATCCCTTGTTCTCCACCGCCATCCCCCTCTCCCCTCTCTCTCTTCTTTCTCTCCTCTTCTATCCTCTTCAACCATACCTCTCCCTCTCCCTTCCCTCCTAGCACCTCCCTTATTCTCTCCCTCCAACTCCCCTTCCCCCTTGGAACTTCTTACTGTTGTAAGCTGTATTAAGACGAAATTATGACTATTTGTCGTTAAACCGAGAATCGGATGAATATTGTTATGTATCATGCTCCTGATATCATAACGCCATATGTTAAAACGCATTCTGGCTGTTAATACGCAAGAATTGTTGGTGGAAAATCCTTGAAAATCTACTAGTTGAATGATTGGGCAGTAGAGTTAGTAAAACTAATCGTCAATGTAGCCGTTAGTACTGCTGGTAGTTGATTAAGTGCGTCTGTCTTATACGTTCGTGAATAAGTTACCATTGATTTAGGATAACACAAATCTTTCAATGACTTTAGATTCAATCACATAGTAATGGCTAACAGGTGAACGTTAAGACATAATTAGTCTCGCTATTGGTAGTATATTTTTACAAATCGCCTAATAAAGCATACTCAACGTCAAAAGGATGAGAAATATGATGATTTTCGAAGAGGCAAAGAAAACAGGGATAACTAATGGCTGCATAAGCATAGAAAATCGGTGCTCCGACAAAGTTGGGGTGAGAGGTTTGGAAAATCGAGACAGCGGCAGCGGTAGGAGTAGCTGGAGGGGCATGAGAAAAAGGAGAAGGGGAAAAACGGCTTAGCAATCGTGTCAGCAGCCCCCGTGGAGTCGCGTTGCGAGCGAATTTAATTCCCGCGATCTTGCATCGTCTCAGGGACCGAGACTCGCAAATCCAAAGGTACGAGGTGCCGCATGCAGAGGGTGAATAAACCTGTCGCTCGAGCGAGGCCTGCCAAAGAGACTCTTTCGTAGAAGTTAAAACTTGAAGTGGGAGACTAGCAAGTACCCCGTCTCATCCTCATCTCCTACACTCCATCCTTTCCATCTCCTCCCCATCCTTCTCAACCGACCCCTGCGTGCCACTGCTCACGATCGGCGTGGCTAAAACGTAAAGCCGAACATAAAACCGCAGATAAGAGCCACCGTGTATTGGGTTGGGAGACATGGGGAGGGCGAGGAGGGAGTCAAAATGAGAGGGAGCGAAGGAGAGTAAGAGGGAAGGCGACGCTGGAGCTGAATTACGAGCGACCGACGGGCATTAACATTTTTGCCGGACGCGCAACAAATTAAAGCAATCTGGTTCGCTCGTGTCCCTCGTCTCTTGCGCTCTGCCTGCCAGACTGGCTGCTGTTTTCTTTGCATACGATTTAAACGTGCGCCGCGCTCTCTGTCTCCTACACCATCGCCCAGCGCACGATGTTTCTTGAGGGAGATGCAGATATTTGGTGCGGCAGTAACGTTTCTGACTTCCATCTGAACGCCCAAATCTTTTACTATATATATTAATTATGTTCTCCATGGGTGTAATCTGGGCGTTTCGACCATACAAGATGATTAATGCAACTCTGATACAACAGTTTTACTGCACGTCGGATCAACAATCGAAACGAATTGCACTGTGTTCCGCTTTGATCTTGTAGTTCGGACAATTATTATTACCAAGTGTGTTTTTCCTTATACAATAACTTGGTAACAGATATTACAATTATCTTTCGCACAGTGACCAATCAACATTTTTCGTTCAAGTTGCTGAGTTATTCTCGTTGATTGTATCGTGCGTTTTCCGGCGCGACAAACAATTAGGAGAAGCCGAATAAATACGGCCTCCGTAACAGAAGCGAGTCAGTCTTCCCTCGTTGAAAGAAATGAAAAGGTGAGGTAAAGTAGAGCGAAGCGAGGCAAAGGGAGAGGAGGAGAAGCCGGGATAGTTTGTGGTATATCGGTCTGTCGCCTCCGTAAATCCTTAGTGCCCAGTAACGCCGCCACCGTCGTGCTCCAACCTTATCATCGACAGGGCCGCACACCAGAAGGATTTCCCAACAAAACTCAACCCCTGAACAACACTTCATATCGGCGAAACAGCCCTCGAGTGAAAAACACATCACTCAGACAATGCGTACCAAAACACTTCCCTGATTGGAGGCCAAGTTATAGCTTTGGTATTATTTAACAATGTCGAGAAACCTGAAAATATTTTGGTCCGTATTAATAAAACAGTAATTTACAAAATACTTGGTAGGGAAGAGCGACAATGAGGGCAATGCGTCATATTTGTTTCCACGACGATATTCAACGTTTTGCGGAGAACAGCAAAAGGAGGTTCGTAAGTCATGTCCTCTGTAATGCTTCCCTGGGTGGCAGGAGCGCAGGATCGGACCATGGCGGTCGTTCCCGTGTATCGTTTGATCTCGTTAATAGGACCGCATTGTCCTGCATCTACATACTCCTCTACGTACCCTTCTTCCAGTGTGCACTTCGTTGCGAACGGTGGGGAAAAAGGCAAAACGAAAACAAAGACGGGCGAAAGGCGAAGACGGGGAAAGGAAGAAAGAAAAAAAAGGGATATAGTAGACGCGCGCATACTTACACATATGAACGATGTAAGCATAACATCGGAGAATTGTTGCTAAACATAGTTAATTATTTCTGAACTCCGAAAACAGGAAATATGTCAGTATCCGTGGTCATATCAATACCAATATAGTACGTTGTTAAAAATCTTAATGGGTTATAATAGATAATGATACGAACAGTCCTCGTCGCAATACTGATTTTGAATTGTTGGTTGCTACCTATTGTACGGCAAGTACAACTGATGTCAATCAAGTTAAGGAAAAGACACAAAGAATAGACTTTGACACTTCTGCGTCGATCGACGATAGAAATTGCCGTTTTCTGGGGCATTGGGCTGGCTCACACAGGTAAGCAGTTATTTGCCACGTTGATTCAATTGACCTTTTACTAATTCCAGTGGAGTTGTTATATATTGAAATAAGACCTAAAGAGAGCAACGACGATCACAGGTGGGGAGAACGAAAAAGAGTGGGAAGTAGGCGCGTAGAGAAAAAGGAGTTGCGAGAGAGACACGTAGCGTGAAACATGTATAGTACATAGTGTAAGATATTGAAAGTAATGTATGGACCAGTGTTAAGTACAGCAAAATTGTGACTCGATTCAATGGATGTCCTCTCCCTCACATGAACAACGAATACTTTAATACAGAAAGATTATTTCTGTGCATTCTAAAAATCTTAATATTTAAAAAAATAAATTCTGCATTTTGAAAATGGACTCCAGCATTCGCTGAGATCAGGCGTTGAAAAAACTACGATCCATTGCAATTGGCTACGTTTAGACACCGATGGCAAACATTTTTGGTCACTCTATTATTATTAGTATGTTTTCCGTGAAACAAGATACGTAGTATCTTTAGCACGTTTTCGTGTACCAAGGATCAGCACCAATACAGTTCCTTTATATGTACGAACGAGATGCAGCGTATAGTCGAATAACATGGTCAAATCTACCCCTAAACCGAATTAAATTTTGAATGATCCATCCGATAGATTATAAAAAACGAACCATTTATGTGAATTTTCTTGATAACTTGACATTGTAGGGTGGAAATCGGCAATATGAAACACAAGGTTCTCCAATTATTTTCTCGGAACCTGTGGATGAAAAAATGTCAAAAGAATCAGAGCTACACCTGGCAATGGTGCAAACGAAAGGAATTTTGTTGGGATTTTTTAATAGAAATTCCAAAGTACAAAAGCAAAAAAAAAAAACAATTAGAAAAACGCCGATTTAGTACTGAAAGACTCGTTGCAGGAAGATTCCAAAATTTTCTTAACATTACAAATTACTAATAACGTATCTCTGCTTTTTATTTTATATTTTAAAAATTGGTGAAACATTGTTTGCTGGTCGTGTTTTATGTGTCAAAACAATGTTTGCGACAATCTTGCATTCATTTTTTCTCACGTAACTATTTTACCGGATATTCAATGTGAATCAATACATTAAACAGTTGTAATGATAAACTCGTTCAAACTTTGTGCATTCCTTTCCGGATATTCCCACAACCTTTGTGACGTACATTACCTCTAGGTCAAAAATAGAAAAATCCGTCTAATTATTTCTCACGTGCGTATAAAACACTTTTTAAATATTATTTACGAAGCATTTTCACTTAATGATACGTATTCATCCTGCACTTATTAATTCATACTGCTCTTTCTCTTCTTCCCACTGGCATCTCCGGTGTGCAAGCGTGTCTGTGCTAACATGCGGACTGCACTCATCATCCTATTGTTCTCTAATGAATCCGTAGATGCTGACGGAAGCGTACCTACCCACAAGATGCATGGGACAAGTCGCGTCTCCGAGATTCCCCTTCATTCTCCCTAGGATGTCTTTCCATCTTCGTTCCTTCTTCACCATCCTTTCTGCCTTCTTCCATTTGAAAAGACGTAAAAAAATTATTTCGGCATAACGAGCGCGATTCTAAGTTCTTTTCATCTCTCATCCTCTTTCCTCTTCTCCTGTTTCGTCCACTCACCTCCTCGCTCCCCATCTCCCTCTCTTTGCCTTTCCGTCTCCCTCCATTTTTATTTTTTTTACGTTAACCGAATGCTCCGCTCACATCGTCTTCGTCGCCTACATTTATAAACCGCTCAACACATCATAAACTACAGGAGTTCTGCCCGATAGATGCAGACTGGTGTGTACACCCGCTCCGTGTGATTGTACTAAAGAGTGAAGAACAGCGGATAATGAAGCACCCCTGCCGCCATACTGTCTATGGTTGTTATATCGCGCCCAGCAATGATTTTGTTCGAGGCAATTTCAGAAAATCAACCTGGTATCGTTACACTCCGTTTATCGGGACGACGGGGCACGTCCGGGACAGTTCAATGGATCCAGGGTAAAACGAGTCGTCCTGTGGAATTTCCGTGCGGTCGAATCCATTATTTACCGCGCACGTACGTATGTATGCATGCATCTTGATCTTGATTTAAGACAGCGCTGAGGAACGATGTGGGAAATCGAGAGGAGGGAGATGGCGACAAACATGGAGAGGGGGAGGTCCCTCCGTAGACCGAATGTGGACAATACTGTATATCTCGCACGGACTCTTTATGGAAATTCATTCCGGTGACCCTTTCGATACAATGATCGGTGATTTCGATACGATCACATGGGGCACCTGTGCCCTACGTGTCGTCCCTGCCACCTATGGTAGACGATATTGTACAATGCATAAACTCAATGGCGTTGACCCTAGCACAAACGGACACATCTATTGTGTGTTTTCCTTTGGTTATCAATATTCTATTGAGTGGAAATTGCAGTTTGGAACAGATTGACTCGATTATTCCTTCCAAGCAAAGACAATTCTTAATTGTACGCTCTACATGTCAACAGGTATAATTGCACCATCTAATCGTGTTTACTTACACTTTATCTTGTTCAAACCTTATGAGCACAAAAAAAAACGTAAATTATAAAGCAAAATGTGGTCAGGCTGTTACTGAACAATATTTTATAACGCAGGTAGAATGAACGAAAGCTAAGTGCAGCCAATCGTATTTACAATGTACTTAAACTGTTTTGAATGAAAGTCTTTGCATCATCAAATTTACAAACTGTACGCCAGGTACGAAAGAGGACGGAGACGAAAGAGCATCGCGGGTCATTGACCGAATCTCCTTTAAATATGGAAGAATCAGAGAAGATCACGATAAGAAGGGTCAGAGAAGCGGGTTACGGACGAGAATTTCGTTGTCATGTAAATGACTGTCTCTACGCCGTCTCGGTTTCTAACTAACTGGGCTCCACCGGTTCCATATCCTAGGCACAACTGGATGACGCTCCGACGAGCCAAAATCTTGAACTCCCCACATCCCGTCAACAGACTGCAAAGTCCTGATGTACGAAATTTCAGAAAATGGCCTCTATTTCACATCCTCTGTTCAACGACAACGTATATCGAATGGACAGCCACATTTAAACGGGCCTGGCGTGAAATAAACTACAACATCAGTTTGCTAATCTCTTTAAATTGATCACAAATAATATTATTGCTTTAGTCTATTATAATAGAATTCTTTTTTGCTATAGTTGTCTGAAGACCAAGAGATTACAGACGGGTGTTTTACGTGCATATAATGGAATAGAATGTTAAAATTAATTATTGAATATTCTCCGTTGTCATAATATGTTGATTTCTTTTAGCTAAATACGAAAACGTTGGTCATCATCAAATTGCAGAAATGTCGAAAGACAAGGCGTGCGTGAAGCAGAGTGCATAATCTACTGTGACGATTTTGACGTAGGTCAACGTGTGACCACGAACCAGGAGAAAGAACAATTCAGCGGAGCACGATCATCTGTTTATAAAGAGGATATCCTTCGTATAAAACCGAGGCATAAGTCAATTCTCCGTTTAATATACGACATTGTAGGACCAAGTCTGATAGCCCGCACGCGCTCATGTCCCGTTCATGCCGAACGATCCTTCTAAACTTATAGTTTGTGCCCATAAAGGATCGGTTTGGTAGGTCGAGGCGTGGCCCGCACTCGGCCTAGGTGGCCCGGCAGTAACTCACCTCTGGCCATCACCAGAGCTATCCGAATAATGCTACGCTATCTTAAATAACCAGCAATTTATGCGTTTGCACGGATTATCTCGCCACAGCTTTACGGCCGGTAGTTACTTAATCACCATAGGTACCGCTGCGCTCGTCGCCACACGAATCATATATGGATACATTACACATTTGGTGGATGATGATGCGAGAGAGAAAGATTGACAGAGATTGAGTGAGTGAGAGAGAGGGAGGAGGAGAGAGAGAGAGAGAGTAACAGTTCCTTTAGTAGGAGTCTGTCATCAGAGTGCCATAGAATATGTTTGACATTTCGGCAGGATAATCCACAAAGGTTGCCATAATGGTTAATTCAGTATACACATTAATATGACTTCAAAAGAAGAAATGCGCTTGTACCAAGAAAGAGTACTTTTGAATGTTCTAGTGCCACCTTGTGTACATCACTCGCTTTAAAATATTATATATACCTTGTATAATTGATTAGAAGCATTGTACGTGTATAGTACTTTAGCGCTATCTAGTATCATACTTGGCTACAAAATTAATATGGTCATAATATACCTACACATGAATAGTGCTTCAAGGAGTACGTGCGGGCCCTTAGGAAAAGTGTGATTAACTATGCCATCATCGGAGACCATAATCAGGTGACGACCGCAGCACTATATGTCGCGATAGTATACAAGTACATGCATACATACTTGAGCGCTTTAGAAGGCACGCACATTCGGTGCACACATTGATTTGGCTCGCGTGAGGTACAGGTTGCTGCTAGCCGCACCTGTAAACTCACGCTATCCTGCAATCGTGTGGGCGTTAAAGATTGTAGGCATGTAGCGAGAAGATGACGCGACACTGGCAATGTAAATTTTATATTTCGGAGTACAAAAAATTTCGAATATCCATACAGTTTGCCGTTCTTTGTGCCTACAATGTTTTCATGTCTAAATAGTCCAACTAAATAAGATATTCCAAATGATATATGGCACTACGTTACACAAGACGCCCAATTAATGTCTGGCAGACATTACATATCGGACTTGATGAGTTCTGAGGAAAAGTCTCTGGATATTTGTACAAATGCTTAAGATTCAGCCGGATATGAAAAATTATGGCACCTAGACAAGAACTTGTTTTGTTATTGCTACTTTCTACAAACTTTTTCTTGTACGATCAGACACTTGCCTTTAAGTATCTATAAAACAGTGTTACTGATGACATATAAAATTGTTTTTACTGAAGAATTTTCCGCTATTTCGCGAATTAAGAATTCTTATTATTTCTTAAGTATCATAAGAACATAATTCACAGATGTTTATAAACCAATATGCAAGTTCTGTTCACGCTTATTTATGGAGTTTTCTACTACACTTTTCTTCATGTCTTTTTTCTATACATCGACATAAATTCTAAATTGTCTTGTTTTGACATACTATACCTACGTAAATATGTGCAGTCTCTTGAGCAAGCATCAATTTACTTATAGTATCTTACATTTCGTTCCACGGGAGATGATGGTTATCAAGAGTCATTACAATCTTAAATTACATCGGCCAAAGTGGTGTAGAATAAGTGTAAATTTTTTGATATAGGAATGGTCAGACCATAAGCAAGCCTGATAGTAATAATACTACTTGTCCCAATCAATATAATGTGTGTTGCTGAGTTTGCAATGTTACGTGAATGAGCAAATCAGAGTAAGGAATTATTTCTTATTATTGACACAAACACACAGTAAATTATCGTCCATTTACAAAGTCTTGAGTGTCACGTCGATGTAAACAAATACTAGTCAAATACAGTGGGAAATAATATTTGCAAATTATCGAAGTTATAATGTATTTATTAGTATTTGCGTTTAGTATTGAATATCTGAATAGTGAGCATTTGTTCGACGCCACTGGGACTACAGTGGTAGTACTTATTGGTTAGTTTAAACGTTCGATATGTTACACAATAATAAGTTGGACAGAATTACGTGATATAATTCTAAGGCGGTCAGCATATGTGTGATTTTACAGCACAGACAGTAATTTCGTTCACATTTATAAGTAATTGGATATGTTGCAATTTATACTGTACCCCCCCCCCCCCCCCCCCCCTCCACTTTCTGTCTGCTGTGCGTTTTTCGCTTTCTGTTTCGCCTTAGTCATCACATTCTTTCTTGAAGCTATACACGTATTTTTAATGCAAATATAAGGATATAAGTATTAGATTCATTTGTAATTTAAGTTAAGAATCTTATATATACACTACACTTTAATTAATATTTAACTCACCCCTACGTATCATCAGTCTGACCTGCAGTAAAGTTTCAATGAACGCAACACAAAGCACGGAAAATTAGTGTTTTCAATGAAGTGACCACTTATTACAAACGGTAGTCTACGGCATAAAATAATCTCTCTAACTTGGTGCGCGCATATTTGATGTAAAAATGTCGAGCTTAAATTTACTGGTTTATTTTATGTTTTTTTCGATTCCGCTCATAGACGTCTTCCAAATGACATTGTGAAACTTTAACATTTATAATATCTTTTACTAAAAATCAACAATTTGACATTCGAACACTATACAAGTCAAGTGTCCAAATACAATTTGCCCTTAAACATAGAGACGTTCTCTCATCACATATTTATCCTATAAGCCATTTACAGATTACACTGCTTACAAGATCTACGTACAAATAAATCCAATATGCTTCCCGAACTTCGAGTATGCCTACACCAACAGGTGTAGACGAAGGGTTGGTAAAGACGATGGTGTGGATGCATCAGCCATCAGAGCTTACGCACAATGGCACTCGAGTGGTAATTTGTCCGAAATGGGTCATTACGAATTTAAGGCCCTGCACCCCACCCTCTCACCGTTCGTCCGTCTCTTCCCCCCTTTCTTCAGCGGACTTCTTCTTTTTCTGGTTCGCCGCGAGACACGAGAAAACGGCCAGTCGCAAGGAATGTGCGACGCGGCCCCTCTCGAGAAAGCGAGACCCGCTGACCTCATCGTGAACCGCGGCCGTCAAAACACGCGCGTCGAGATCCCGTCCCTCTTCAGATCTGGTAATTTCAGTACAGAGCAAAAAAGGAGGCATAAAACACGTCGACGAGATGAGTGACCCGGGAGACAGAAACACTTCGCAGCGAAGAGTACCCACGACCCCCCCCCCACACTTTATTCGGGTCCAGCCCGATTCTCCTGGAGACGAAATTCTCTCCACTCTTCACCCATTGCCATTGCCAAAAACAAAAGAAGACCTAATGAGACACGTAAACGAATCAAATCCGCATTAGCACGAACACAATGTACTTGTCTGTACTTCGTAGCCACGTAAACGAAGCTGTAACAGTCCTGGTAAGGGCTACGAGTTATGAATTATGTAAAGGAAATGCAAGTGAAATAAGGAACTGAACGCCAAGGTTAAATGATTAATACACTGATGAAAATTCACGTAGGTACTGCCTTGTTTCGAAAGACCATAAGACTATAAATAAGAAAATTGGGCATTGTAGACTCATCGTGGACTTAATTTGCCGGATCCGAGTAACACTTGTCCAGCTCGGATCGAACCTGCACTGAACATTAGAGCAAAGAAAAGAAGAAACAAAAAAAGGTGAGTGGAAAGAAAGGAAGAAAGAAAGATGGCCCAGACAGAGGGAAAGGAAGAGGGAGAGAGTTTTTAAGCGCATTTTAACACCGAGACAAGGCTGGAACGGTTCGAACGGTGGCCTGGCGCAGGACGCCAAGAATTACGACTCCGTGTGTCTCCCGTAATCCTGGTTTATATGCCGTCGTTGGACTCCGCATCTTCAGGGATCCCGAGCTTTGCCGCTCCTGCCTTTGCTTCTGCCTTTGCTCCTACCCCCGCTCCTGCCGGCGCAAAAATGCTCTACTCCTGTAGCCTCGTCCGCACAGAGACGAACGGAGTGCGATTTCGTAGCGGTGGGTCGGAGGAGGACAGGCCCGAAGAAGCTTGTCGTCCTCGGAAGCCAATGCGGCCGATATGCGGTGCTAGCCAGCATGAGGACGCCGTTGAATCGCGCTGCGGAACGAGTTTCAGCAGGTTGAGACGCGGGCAGGCGGTCTGCGCCCACGCCGCACCGGTATTGTGCAGGTACCTCTCGGAGGGCCATCCATGATTCACCCCACCCATCCCTCCATCGTCACGGCTTCTTCCTGTCTATCCTCCCAGCACCCCGCGCGGGGACTTAGGCCCTCATTGTTTCAGCGCCATGTCCTGTCATCCGCCGCGCGAGAACTCTGACGGGCAGATTGCACACCGTTTCTCCATTGACGGATTAAGCTTTTAACCGCTGACTAAGTAAAATTAAACGAGCTTGAATACCTTGGGGGATCATATTGAAACAGTTCGACAAACAGTTGTAGCCAATCTCAGTATTTAGCAAATAGGATTCTGTTTGATGCTGTCATTCTTCGTTCAAGGAGGAGTACTCAATAGTATACTCGATAGTAGTCAATACCACGGCTAAGATAGAATACAGTTTTATCATTTACTTTTTTGAGGTGAGGAGGCTCGAATCTCACTATTTGGACCCTCCCTTCGCCATTCTTCCTCTCCTGCATCAACGAAGGCGTGTCACGACTCGTCACGTTTATGCAAACATCCTACGTGTCTGCTGGTCTGTCGGTCTGCCGCGAATGCATTACGATCTTCAATAATTACGCGCCTCATTATATTTTAATTATCGGAGTACATCTGCAAAAGAGCTCGATTCATAGGTCATTAACGTCGTCTACGAGCGACCCTTCAAATTTAAATATTATTGAATAATGCACTTGTTATGTGAAGACGTGCGGTTGGGTAAAAACAACTGGGCAAAATGTGTACGAACGATTGAACGCCATAGAATGAAACTTGATATATACCTACACATTGTCCGTATTTTCGAAACGTGTTGTTTATACATTACCATCTTCGTTAACAATAAGAATATACTTCAAATGCTTGCCAAATTATATTAATTCGACTTATTATTTCGCAACAATTTTAAACATACTTACACATTTCGCAAAATTTTTTCGTGTTTGTATCACATTTTTATTTTATTTTTATCCGAAACCAGATGTAAACAAAATGCGACTTACATTAGGTTTTGTTGTACGAGTTCAAATTGAATCATAGCGCAGCTCAAGCATCGAGAAACATTAATCAGACATTCGGAGATGGATCCAAAATTGGCAAAAGCAAGTGCGCATTTTTGTTCCTTCGCAATACACGATTGCCGTTTTTACACCAAATAACCCTTTGTGATGAAAAGTAGATTTTGTATGATAATCGAAACTTCATTATTGGGTCCATTTCCGAATGCCTAATTAATGTTTCTCGAAGTTTGAACAGCGCTATGATTCAATTTGAACTCGTACAAGAAAGTTATATCTAAATCGCGTTTTATTTACATCTGGTTTTGGAGAAAAATAAAATAAAAATGGGATATAAAAACGAACGTATTTCACGACATGAGCAAGAAGAGCACCTTCAAACTTTACAAATTAAAATATCGAGCGCACGTTACAATGTATCTTTCTTTGTCACAGCTGAACACAGATTACATAAAAACGCCCGTTTCATAGTTTCTAACCCAATCATTTAAAAGATTTTGTCTATAAAGAAATGTCAGGTTTCAAAATATATATTATTGGTGCTAGGTACACGCTAAAAGACAATTATATTGAAAATAAATATGCAAGACACTCTTAGCGAAAGATAAATAAGCAATTTTTCGAGGTCACTTAATCCGATACAATATACAAATAATTTGTCAAAAATTCATATCATTTCCAAAGTGAAACGCACACGCTCACATAATCTCCACTTAAGATTTTGACTCTTCAGAAAACGATTATGCCACTGCAAAGTTGTCAAATCGTTTCGCCAGCCACGAAAGATTATTCCCTCGAAGATACTAGATATAACTTTATGACGGAACGATGCTCTGCCGTTCCTAGGTATCTATTTCGATACTTTCTTACTCAGATCGCGAAGGTCTCTGCGGTTTTATAATAACGGGATAACTACTTTCCCATTATGGTATACGCAAGAAATACTCTGCATTGAAAGGACGTAGCACGTAAGGACAAGAATGAAGTTGCGGTATCACCAAGATGGTTTTCTTTCAAACGATGCGTTAAACTTTGCAACGTAAGCAATACTCACCTACAAATTTTATTTTTCTAGAAAAGTAGCGACTGTTATTGTGCTCGACGTTTTATAACATTTGTGTAATACTGACGACACTTGTTACGATGCTTACACATTTGCGAATATGATCATTATTTGAATTAATAATGTTTATTAAGAGTAGTATATTAATAATTTCTACTACAGTAAGTCGGTTACAATTTCGTTGGTTCTTTCCGAAATTCTCGTTGACACTACACAACAAACTGAATTAAAAGATGGACGAGGGCAAACCGTGATTTAATACGCGTTAAACATGATAGCAAAACCGAACGCGTATAAAAGAGAGCTTCTGAAGAAATCATGCGCGCGTAGTATCAGGAACGGAATGAGCGGTTTCGCTCGAAACCACTCTGAAATCACGTTTGCTTTTTGCATAAACTGACTTGCATTCGACTGTCTTGTCTCCCCACACGTTCCGCTTAACGAGGTGGCTCCGAATCACTTCTGGGCTCCGATAAATCGTAAAATATATGCGTACATTTTAATAAAGCTTCTCTTCCAACTATAATATTGCCACGTTCGGTAGGATCGACGGCCAGCGAATTTATAATATTGACATGGCAGCGGCCCACGCACCGCCTGAGGCCAAAATCAACGTAACCGACCAAACATTACAAGAAAAAAGACGGGAGTATCGGAGAAAGACACGAAGACAGAATGTGCGTGCAGTAGTAGTGGTAGTGGTAGTAGTCATAAAAGTAGTAGTAGTAGTAGTCGTAGTGTTCAACCGTGCTGTATGTAAATTGTATGAAAATCTTCCAGCTGATTTGTCTTCGACTTCGGTAGAAATTACGCACGCTAGTGCGTACAAGTGCATGCACGAATAAAGGTGTGAGAGGCGAGCGTCAGCACGCACGTGTGAAATATGCGCATAATCGATGGCATGCTAAATCCGTGAAACAGGCAGAGCGGATGTTAGGCAACACAAGTGGCCGGCAGGTGCCATGGTGTGGGGTGTCGTTTTACGCTAAACACAAGAGAAAACGAGCGTCTCTAGATCTTTCTTGCCAACTGCTCGCACGTCTCTTTTCATTCTGCCTCTTTTCTCTCTATCGTCCGTCTCTATCCTCACGTTTCACTCCACTGTCGTGTGCGTTCTTCGAAAGGAGGAAGTGGTAAGAGGAAAGACCGATTGTGAGCATAGTTAATAAAGGATGCGATGGAGACTCTACTTACCACCGTTTGTCCGCAGTTACAAAGTACTTGTGGAATTTTCATGCCGTTGCGACGATTCGGCATAAGGATATCAAGCATTCCCAAAAAAAAGGAATTTTCAAAATCTCCTCAAATTATATTTCATTGATTCAGTAACAGTAACTGGAACTTCGCTAAAAAGAAATAAGTTGTAGCTGGTAAAGTGACAAGAATCGTACTTGTTGTCATTAAATCGCATTTTAAGCAATACCCGGTATACGCCGCCGACAATGTTTGATTCATATCGTAAAAGGTTTAAAATTAGCAAAGCGTTCAATCGATTACAATGTGCGAAAAGGATCGATTCGAGCGTCGGAAAAGTAGTATCCTTCGGGAACCTGACAGATCGTAGGATCACGTACGAGGCGCACATGGAGAGACGACGAAGCGGATGAGGGGTCATAGTACTTCCTACACACAGTGCCCGTGGGGTACAGGCACAGATAATAGCTCCAACACACAGTTACGTGGGCACGACGTGTGGGACAACGTAGAAGCAAGCACCACGAGGCAAGGCACCACCTGTTGAATCCTGAGGGAGGGTCACGGGGAATGTGCCTACGGGGGAGTGGGAGGATGTTGCCGAGGGAGAGAGGATCGGGCTTGACGAAGAAAGACGACCAATTGACGGGGAGGATAGGAGAAAGAAAACGATAGAGTGGGCTTCGAGTAGGATTCATTCGTTCGATGTATTCTGCCTCTATGTCTAAACCTTTCTCCTCTTCGTTTCTTTTCTGGTGGGTTCGCTCGGTTCCTTTTGCGTTAGTCATCACCGGTGCCTAACCATGTTTCGCAATACTTATTATCCTCTTATGCGGACTGACCAATCGTAGAAGAGCGCGAATCCGTTAATTGGGTGCTATTCGATCGTAGGCAGGTCGGCTTGGTTTAGCCATCCTCGCACGCAATCAATCCACTGAAGACGTTCGATGGATTGATTTCAAAAAATGTCTATGCTCAATGAGTCGATCTGTTACGCGTCATTTAAAGAGCGAGCAACTCGTGGGATGACTGGAAATTTCTATTAAACCGTATGCATTGTACGACCGTTCTCCGTCATTATTTTCGCGTAATACATATCGCGATAAACGGTCTCTCTTGACGTCTGACACGTTCCTGCGGGCCACTTACTCGTATTTGCAATGCGATTCATCCCGATCGATTGGCTAGAGGCGACAATGAATAAGCCCATCTCCGGGTGGTTAATCGCTGACGTTTAACACGTCCCGGTCGACAATCATGAAAAAGTCTACAACTTGGATTAATCAGTCTCCTTTATGATCGCACACTATCGATCTGCCAATTCGTCGAACGATCAAAAATAGTTACGTGGCCGAACGTCGTATTATTTCGAAGCGATACATATCGATACGAGCGGATGTCCATTTGCAGACGTCTGACATTCTCGTTTCTCGCACTTGCCGCCGTATTCGCGTCTCGGTTCCTTCTACTTTGCCGGAGGAAATGATTGGTAAGCGTGGCAGACATCTTCTAGGATTCATACTGCAGACACATGCTCCGAGGATGAATGGCGAGAGAGCCTCATTTCACATTACTACGTTACAATGGGATGGCTTCCTTTTCCGGTATCCAATGACATACCAAATAATGCTGATCTTAATCCGACTGAATCAATGGGTGACGCAGGGTACAATCTTGCAGATGACAAAAAGTATCTCAATGGTCGTGACTCGATGATAGAAATAATATTCCATTCTGCTCATCGCTGTTCTACCTACCGCCGTGACAAGTGCCAAACTGTAAACGATAGAGTCTTATCACATTTTTGAATACGAAAATTATTTCAATACGTGCTGCGAAAAATAAAAGTAAAACTGTGTGAGGTTTGCCGAAGGCTCTAGTATAGATCTGCAAATGCAAAGTCCATTGTACCGTCTTCTTATCCGCGTGGCAAGGTTACAAATCTTTTCGCTGAAATCTGTCTCGAAAGGCTAACGGCCGTGGAATCGATCGTAAGAAAAGATCCTGTTCCTGGAGTTCGATGACAGATCCCATTGTACTCGCAGCGAAGCATTTTTCCACGCGGCTCATGATGCCCACAGAAATCGATAGAATACAAGATATGCCGCTCGTAAAAAATGAATCGAACGGAGGAAGAAATTGCGAGACAAGAGAGGAAAAAAGTAGTCTTTGTTATGCTTTGTTGAGCGACTGAAGAATATAAATACAACCGGATCAGTTTAGAAAAACTATTACGTACTTGTACAATTACGTTCACCTCTTCTTATATAACGTAAAGTTGTGCGAAAATGATCACACTCTACACATTAAAATACCAAGTAATAAACATTACATTTATATTTCTGGAAGTATGTCGTGAAATTTTAGAAACCTCAAATATGGAAATATACAATATACGACATAGTATGAAATAATACCATATGCGACTGGAAAATATATTAGTTGTGAAATCTTGGCAGTTTATAGTGATGTTTACTTACGGAAGTGTGACTGAAATAAAGCGGCAAGTAAAAACTGTTGTTTTTATCAAAGCAATATAACGTGAAATCTGACAAATGTGCGCTCACGAATGATGAGGCATGTTACCGCGCCAGGAGAAGTATTTCTCGTACGATTGAACGTAGAGAATTGATACAAATCGATTATCCGTAAATACCGTGATATATCGTAACGGAGTCCTGTTACTGACAGGTGGGAGGACCGGGTCGAAGATTTGAAATTCCTCACTGTACCTTACAGCACCGGGACACGGTGGAACGCGAATCGTACAACGGGTACATGGTCACTCACACTTATCTGGGTAAAATGAGAACGAATAGGCCAGTCGAAAAGTCGCCCACGACAGATCGGGAACAGATCACCGATTCGATTTGGGACAGTACGGATCCGGTCGACCGTATACGCGGCACTTGAATGTACACGAATACGAGAACGCTTGGCGTGACGTAAAGAGGCATCGAAATTTCGACCGGTGCGCTTTGTTGTCTCTCTGACGCGCCACAGGTAAGATACGCCCGATTAGAATACGGTAGTATCGCAAATGGAATTTCTCGATGCACGACCGCCACTCTATTGCGCGCAAGAGAAAAGAGTTGCTGGACCGTTAGAAATGTAACGAGATAAGAGAGGTAATTAATAATTGACATCGAGTTTCCTTTTATTAGTCTCGTAGAGTAATTAATTTCTCCTCGTTCTTGCTAATGATCCATTGATACGAATTCCTATCCACAGTCAGAATAGGCCACTGCTTAATCTCGTGACGGACGATCGCTGAGTCTCTTGCGATCGCGATGCTGATTTATTACGCTCACGTGATCCAGCTGGAAAAGTTCTCTGTGAAGAAACACCGCACTTGACCGGTGTGTTCGATCGTCTTGAATCTATCCAAATCTTTTTCGCCGTGTCTTCCTAGCAACTTCATTCACAAGAGTAACGTCGAAGAAGGAAGAAAATAGAGCACGGTATACGATCTTATTAACGAAGGAAATAACAATGTTGATTACCAATTACCGACAATCTTCCAAAACATGTCTACTCTCACCTCTAGCTGATGAAATTACATTCAATGGTGAAAAAAGCGTACAAAAGGAAGGTATTAAAGGAAGAAAGTTCTCTTGCGTAAAACAATCGCATTATAAACAGAATCATCAATATCTATGGAATGTAAAACGTGTAACTGGTATGAATATGGTGCTTGTAAAGCAGGAGACGTAATGCTGATCTGCGGCCGATGATTGGACCGAACGATGAATCGAGCGATTCGGCAAGTAAACGTGTCAAACGCTCCGAGTAAATCGTCGCGTGCAAGGTGCAAGTTCACAGCAACTGCCGATGAACCTACACGGCGGACCATTAGACTGATTTTTCCGCCGATATCACTCGTAGGCGCATCGGGCTGCAATGACTCTCCCGTCTCCTCCGTTTTCATACCCTCCTCCCCCCTTCCATAGCTCACTCTGTATATTGGCCTCCTTTCTCCTGTTTTCTTTCATCCACCCCCACGATAAGCAACGTAATGGCTAACTTGGTTCACTGTTACTGTTATGCAAGATATAATAGGGTAATAATGGCATGGTTCTGGCCTCTCTTGGTCGGTAACGCAGGGTGGAGCCAGTCACGATTAGAAGCTGACGTAAGCATCTCGTTCCCGTTTCCCTTCCATCCTCCTCTCTTCCTTCGAATTCTTCCTTTTCGTATATGTCTTAATTGCGCGATTCTTGGCGTCAGGATCGCAATAAGTTTCTGTCGAATTTACGAGTAACTCTGTAAGGAAGTTCAACTATTGTATTCATCATATTTCATTGTATGTCAAATTATCGCTCCACAGTATCAGACATCGTATGCCCCAAGTCCTTTCGAATTGATTGATCTTCTGCTATGTATGTTTTTATGTTCCTGTATATTTTGTTTACGCCATCGCTATGTTAACACTGACTTTCAACACTGTCACTTCTTACCTCTTAATGGAAACCGTTCGTTTCACCTAATGTTTCCATTATTTTGTCACTTTACCAATATTGTTTATTTCGTCAGAGAAGTGTCGTAAGTGAAGTATATCTATAGTGCCAGATAATCATCGGTGGTAAACGAAAGGAAAAATTGAATCTGCATTTCGCCGTTTCCAAACGACTGCGTAATCGCCTAGTGCCGTACCTGCAATTTAAAATGGGCGTAAACTGCTACTTCAACCGACGGATAATTTCCAAACGTTTCTGCGGTCGTTTTCGTTCGGCAATATTCCGGGTGGGGTCGGTCACGAAGCCTTGTTGACGCAAGGCAAGCATTTTCGAAATTGATTCGTTCCATCGGTCACGGAAGCTGCTGCGTGGATGATGCTATCTTTCTACATTTTAATTGCTCACCGCGCATTCCTGTGACGTTTGCTATATACCTAAGACTCTTTGCGCGTATCAGACTTATTAAAAAACACTTACATGTAAGGAAAACGTTTAACTTTTGTAAGGCAGCTCATCAAATTCATTCTTATCGTAAGAATATAATGAAATTATTTAAACGTATACGTATAAGAAATGTAACGCAAACAATGTCGTTATCATATATATATAGTCACATTAATAAGGTGTCAGCTGGAATGCCATGGTCATGGAGCATGATTAATTAAATAATTTTAATTACCACGCGTGTGCATTGTGCTCAGCCGTGACTCGGCAGCATTCGGCAGGAGGTGTATGACAGGAAATTCATGCGAGTGCCTGCTGTCGTCTTGTGAATCTCGATCGCAGTCAATTCCTTTCCCCAAAATGTATACAATCGTCTCCTTTTTGTCAAAACTAATTTACACCATTTCGATCTCTTTCGTCCACGTCACCGCAGTTGTCAAATGTCTCTTTTGCACGGATGCTACGAAAATTATTCGACGATATTCTACTTACATTCTACTCTCTCAAGCGCTTTAATCAATTGGTATATCTCGTACAATACGAGACGTGACCTTGCCGTCGGTCAAATTACCCCTGAAGCAAATACCTACGTTTCAGATCGAATTCTTTCACTTTTCCATGCAGCATGTCTAAGATGATGTTACAATTGTAACTTGGACGGTATATACTATCGGTCGAAAATAAAATCTCGCACATTATTTTCACTAAAATGACAAGTTATTTAAGATTGCAATTTCATTCGTAATATAGGTTCAGTTACACCAAAAAAAGAGTGGTGGGTAAGAAACCAAGTTATGATTAGCGACGTTTATCCAATTGGTCGCTCCTTGAACGACCTCGAAAAATTATTCAATACACACAGATCATACTGCTCTTCTACGTTGATCTCCAGCGACCCATGTGCGCTGTCAAGAGGATGATGATGATGATGATGATGATAATGATGTTAACGCAAAGGACGGTCACGATGATGACGACGGCGATGATGGTGATCATCGTAATGACGATCGCAGTGTCAGGTACTATCACGCTCACGCGCTCCTTTTCTTGATCCTTCAATATCGGCTGCTTCTCTTCTTACTACACCTCTCTTTCCCCTTCTCTCTATCTGTCGCTCACTCTCATTTGCCTCGGTAGCGAGCAAAATGATGAGGCGTGGTCGATCACCTGGTAGCCACCGGGTTCAATCCGGTCCTCCGTGAGGGGTTACGACCTACACGACCTTCGATTGCTACTCGGATGGAGCTATTTTGACGACGTAGAGTAAGCAATCCGCAAGTCTACAGTTTCACCTGTAAAGGATCACCTCCGGTCAATTCCGCTTCACTACTTCTTTAATCTAGTTACAGACAAATTTTGGATCAGCCTTCAATATACGCACATTCAATTGAAAATCAATTAAATGTAATACAATATGAATACACGACAATTAATCACGCGACGTTATTTTCTAAGGTACTGTCAAGCACGAAATAAGACGAGCATCAAAATGTTCTCCGTCTATGGGCCAGCGTGATTAAGAGTTAGACCCTTTAATTGTGGTCGCAGCATCGGAATATTAGTCTCCTGCAACGCCATTCCCTTAGGCCTTTCTAAAAGAGACATATAAGTGGAGTGCGCAGCGGCTCGGACTCGGTAGCTCAATGCAAGCACGGGAGATGTGCGGCCTCTGGCATGCACTTTACTTGCTTCCACACTGAACGATCACATAGTGTTACATGCGCAAACACGTTTGAGTATACGCGAATGGTGGAACGGGATGGAGACCACGAATGTAGCGCGCACACGCGCGTGCCAGAAGACGGTGGAGTATGAGAGATGGAGAGGGGGAAAGGGTAGGAATGGGGGGGGGGGGGGGGGGGGGGGATGCCTCCATGAAAATTATGTCACCAAAGTCACTGCATTACGCCCCCCCCCCCCCCCCCCCCGGTCATGTTCGCAGAAGAAACTTACTAATATCCCGCAGGACATCAACTATGGATAACGAACGTATAAGCTACACGTATACGGTTTAGATCGAACACAAGGACAGTTTCTCATATTTCTTATGTTCTGGCTTTTTACGCGATTCCGACGACCGAGCATGTTCGACGTTTAATTTGTTACCGACAGATGATGGCTTCTTTCTATTAGGGTAATTACTGCACGGAAAGTGCTTTGTTTTTGCTGGCCTTGTTGGCTTAAGTGAAACACATGGCACTTATTAAATGGAAAAGAAATGCTTCTTGTTCTTGTGACGATATGTATGAATGTATATATAGTTAGCATTTCGATTTATTACGCTGATGGTGAACTTTCAGACAGTAACAAAAATTACCGCGTTTGTTTACAGCGTCAACATATCTTCAGATAAGGATGAATGGTAAATAATCTTGGAAAATATAATAATAAAATTACACTGAAAATTAAGTCTAAATTACAAATTTATACAATTTTTTTCACGCTAAAATTTCTTTATGATTCTTTACACCATTCCTACAGATATAATCGCTTTCAAATGCCGACAATGATTTTTATATATACTGCATGAACCTACATTGACTGTACATACTCTATATTTTATCTTTTAGGATTTTTGGGTTACACGTATACTTACAGCAGGTCAAAGCTTAATGATATAATTTTCATTCTAAGCGTACCGTTAGTGGACTACCTGCACACGTGCATCACCCTAATCTTTAATATAGGTGTATTGCGCTCGTACTATGTACGAAATCATAAACACGTATTCCAATAGCCGGAATGTTGCGCGTTTCTTTTCGCGACAAAGTCCCCGACGCTTTCGCGCGTGAAAATTAGCGGTATCGATGGCTCCCCCACAAGTCGTGGTTGCACCTGCTGCACCTTCTGACCGAGGTGGGCCAAGGTCCAGTGACCTCACTTCCTTCCTACTGGCCTAGGCCCTCAAGCAATTCCATACGGCATCGATTAAGTGCCGGTCAAGCCCGTCACCTGTGAATCGCCATTTCCTTGCACCCCTTTTTAGCATGGCTAGTTGGAGCCCCTCGTAGTTAGATAAAGACAAACGATGCAGGTGAGAGAGAGAGAAGGAGGGAGAGAAAGAGGGGGCAAGGCGGAATGTATTTCTTATCTGGATGACCCCACAACGTCGTTCCGTGCGGCTGAATAAGCAACAATTTCGGAAACAGGTGACGTCGTGCTTTCCAAATTAAGGAAACGGATGTGTCGACGATTTACGTCACACCATTCAGTGTCCGCCACTCTGTACGGATATCTTTATGTTTTTTTTTGCGGCTCGCCATCTTGGCATCGTCCTCCATTTTAAATTAATCGGTATGCATATCCGGAAACGCCAAATGATCTAATTGATTTTCTATAAAATATCGATTGTACGAAGTATACATAATTAAAGCTGAACCATGGAGAAGAAATGAAAAATGCAATTATTTGTGCTTTCGGTTAATCTATCTTTCAAATAGGTTGACAATAAATTAAATCAGTCGTAATTAAATAATGTTACGTAAGTAATCAGATATTTATTAGAAGGTATCGTCGAATAAGTGTGGGACAGCCTGGTACATGTAGCAACCTGCGGTACACTCAATTCTCAAATTCTTGTGCCAAATTTGTTGGCTGTGCACCTGCCGCATGCACTGACGTTTGTATAGTCAAAAGACGTTACAGTCAGTGGAAGTCCAGTGTACTCGGATTTCATGGATCTGGTTTTTAGCAACCCACACCTTTGCTTACCAACTATTCCACATCAGTCGGGTGGAAAGAAGGAAAGTGGTTAAGGGGAGAGGTTGGGAAAGAGAGAAAGAGATTCAGGCAGGCCGCTGTAGAGAGGGAGGAGAGACAGGAAGGCAGAGAGGTGCAAGAGGGAAGAGTTAGAGAGAGTCGTCGACTCTGCACAGCAGTAAAGGCGGGAATCTTTACGACGTCTCGTTAAACCACTCAATTAAAGTCACTTCAGATACCGAAAGAATGCGAACATAGACGTGTCGTGATAAAAAACTTCTCCGAAGATTACGAGGAAGCTGACAATCGTGCCTGGACAGACGAAAAGCGCGTTGTTTCAGACGCATATAAGGTTTTGATTCCTTTTGATCATTACATACATTACTTGAAAATTGAAAAAATCACCACCGCATTTAAGAAGTTCACACGCCATTTCTCCGAACAACATTAATATTTCCGCGTCAGATTAAAATGTGACATGATTAATATAAAAAGATGATGACTGATTTTCAGTTTAAACATTCTGTCAGTAAAGGGTCACATTTCATGGATGTCTTAATTACCGTTTTACAAACGCTTTCCCGAAGTGGACGAAAATCACACGCGTTGTCCTTGCCACAAATCTTACCCGCATTACGACCATCGAGACGGACGTAAACGTGGACGCGGATTATATAGAGTCTTGACTCCTCTCCTCGACCTCGGTCGCACTTTCTTTCGGACTTGGCGCCAGGCGTAGGCGGCATTTGTTTATCCGCCACAAACGCCAGTGCGTGTCATTGACAGCGATGTATTGTAATCCATGAGCATGAACAAAAAGGAGGTGCAAACAATATTTCTATCGCACACCGTTATTCATTCGTGTTCGAAATCTAATTCGATCAATATCGTATTCAGATAATACTGAATATCCTTAAATGCTACTGATAGCAACGGTACATTGTGACGTGTACATACTACAATACATCCGAAAATAGTGATATAACATTAGTACATGATATTTACGACGTAGGTTTGTTGTATGGGTATGCACTTAATGTTACGTTTGAAAATTGTTAATTATAATGAGTTGTGAAGCTTGAAGCCGTTTGTCTCAGAGTAAGTTAAAAGTAAAGAAACTATACACTTATTACGTGTATTGTGAAATGTTGGTATTAAATTTATTTAAATTGTTGTATTTGTGCAATAACTTATAAAGTTAAACATACTTTATACAGAACTAGTACGAAAAATTAATTTCATGCACACGCTACTTTGTATATATAACTTCTCTCCAAGGATAGTATTGATATAAGTATCTTGTGTCTTTATTAAATAAGTAGTAGATATGTGCGTAATATCCAGTAATTCGATAACACTATATATATATATACTATATATATACATACTATACATACATATATATACATACTATATATATAATTATACTATATATATACACTACATGTATACATATATATAAATATATATACTACTATATATATATAATTTTCATATGCATTTGCGGCAACGAAAATGCCCAACTATGTTGTAAAAAATTACATTACACCTATTCACCTAACAAAAATAATCCATATCGCATCTGCTGCAAAGACAACAACTTTTGGGTAACAGCGGTAAACAACAAAAAGAGGATATATTTGTATATTAGGTATTACAATAGGTAAATAGTTCATACTTCAATCAAAAACTTTCGATACAAAAGCAACAGCGACGTTTTTATGAAGAAACTTGTATAAAGCGCAAACATTGGCGGGCAATAACTATGAATCAAGTGGCAAGCAGAACCGGAGATGTTATTACCTATCACGGCGTGGATTTATCGTGGAATGGAGAGACGAGAAAAGGTCCGACGGAAAGATGTCCGTGGTACTGCTGGTCGATCCAATCTCGGGATCGAAGCAAGTGGCGGAAGAAGAAGAAGAAACGATAAGAACGATCGCAGCGACTACCAAAGGAAAGAGAAAGAATAAGAGAAGACAAGTGAAGGGTGAAAGAGAATGCAGTGCTCGGGCCGACGTTAATCTGAGGATCTTTAGTTCACGACCCGAATAATAACACAATATATTAATGTAATATAGTGTACTCGTACTCAATCGATGAATATCATTCTGGCTAGCACCGTACACGTGTATACAGGTATAATATACACTGCAACTATATCTTTGACGATTCGGTAATCGAACGGTTAGGAACGCTGATATATAGGAATGTTAAATTCTTAGAGAGTTTGTCTTTCAAAATTAATTATGTGTAATTTTGATCTAAAATACATATTATTGGATGACTTAAATGACATAAAGTACATTATATAAAACAGTGTGAGGAACGGGAATATTCCTATTAACGAATTGCAGAACTTTTTTTCTGGCGATAGCAAGAATTTGTAATAATAGCATTACGTTGTCTATGTAAATCCGCGTCGCAAAATAATATGAGAGTGTAGACTTCCTGTCCGAAGATAACGCCATTCTCTCATCGGTTAACAATGGTCAAGGACCTTTGGGGGTCTCCCATGGGTGATGGTGGGTCGACAGGTAGCCGTAATGTTCCCATCAGGCGTCGCACAAAACTCACCTGCTACCGGTCAGTTCAGCTTGATGCCATATGCCGTCTCTCACAATCCCAGCTTTCCCAAGCCGAAAGCGACCGTAAAAGCTGTGTACTATCCACCCTCCCCTCCCACCCCACGCCCTCTCGCTTTCCACCCTCTTGGTCTCACTACTGACATTCGACTTACTGGTTTTTAACATTAGCGGTGTGCAGTAAACAGATGTATTTTTTATTTCTACAGAATTGTAACGACCAAAATCCTCAATGGCACGTGAACAAGCTTAAGTATTTGTCCTTATTGCTGTTGAATTGGATCATTTTGAAAATACGAATGTACTATTTGTGCTATATGGTAACTTTATTTAAATTTTAATATTATTTTGTGTATGCTCGTGGCCAAACGGAATTGATTTACACTTTTGTGAAACTTTAATTTGTTGTTGTTATAACGTGCAATTGTCGTCCACAAAAGTAGAAAGTTTAAATAAATTGTGCGGAGAGTAAAAATTAGACTCGTTCATTAAACTTTCTGAAATTTTATAAATTAAATCAAGTAGTAGGGTATAATATAAATAAAGATCTAAAAATACTTAAAGAGTTCGTTTTTGTCGCGCTGCTTGCTTTCATTGTAAAATTCTAATTGTTCTTATTCTATTATATTGTTCTATTTTTTAATAACTGCGCATAAATTGAATTGTCAGTGATTATGATTTCCGTCTCCCTTTCTCGTTCTGACGCATCAAAGGAACAGTTGGGGAAAACACTCAAGCAGGTCATTATCGACATAGCCTCATAAGGTGCGAACTTTTCATTCAGGCACGTTTCAGGGACAACACGTGACGCGAGTTTGCTGGTGGCGCATTGTCATATCTTTACAGGATAGCTGGTGGCTACATTTTATTCGGGGCGCACCGTATTACTGGTGGCCGTACTATCCGTTAATCCTCGCATTACATCCCTACCGAAGGAGTAATCATGGGGAATCCCAAATTGCCATCCTTCCTTTCAACACCTTAAACCGAGAATCCGAACAACTCGGAATCGGGCTTTCCCGACTAACCGATAGATTCATTTATTGTACTAACCTTATCATATGTACAAGTGTTCCACGTTCTTCAACACAAACGACTATCGTTCGAATCTTCACCCATAAACATGATAATACGAAAGTCTATAAACAAATATCCAGGAAGTTTGACTAATAAGCTGTAGGTTGTGCACGAGAAAAACGGCAATATTTATGATTTTTCCGTTTTTCCCTGCACTAGCATAATATATCGTGTAATTAGCAACTTTTATTATAGACTTTCGTCTCAAGTCGATATATTAATATATGTCTTTGCTGGATATCATCTCTCATCACCCTCAAATATATTTTGTTAATAAAAATGTATGTATAAACATACCTTTCGGCCCATTCAGTCAATGAAGACTTGAGAGAGGGGAATTAAATATCAAAAAATTCCCAAAAATTTAATCGTTTTGTCCTGGGTCTACTGATGCAATTATCGGTAGAGCTATGTCAGCGGATTCTGCCCTAGACGATATTGCTCAGTGTTTGGGCGATTTGACTCTATTGTACATAAAAACGTACATAATATTAATATGAATGATTCCGTGTATCTGCCCTAAATCCAATTTCATTTCTGAGGCAGGGTACGGAGTGTATCCTTAGCTGCAATTGTAATTTTCAGCGGAAGCGTAACGTGGACGAAGGCCAGAATAAGGGATATGGGGGACAATGTAGTGCAAGAAGGATAGGCGTGAGGTAAGGAGAGAAAGAGAGAGAGAGAGAGAGAGAGAGAGAGAGAGAGAGAAGGGGCGGGGGTGAAGGGGCGAAAGAAAGAGAGAGAGAGGAAAGACGAAGAAGAATCGATTGTACCGACACTTGAAAATTGCTGAGGCGCCTCGCACCTTTAGCGCATTTTAATTCAATCGTCGGTCCGCGAGTCGCGCAGGGTCACCGCGCAGGGTCAATCGTATGCTAATTGCCAGCCAAAAGACGAGCGCGCACGAGCCCGTCGCGGCGGAACGAGAAGCGAGTCGAGCCTTTTGCCTTTTGCCTCGTCGACGATCGAGGGAGCTGAGCGCGGGGTGCACGAGGTCTTTGAACTGGCGCCGCGCGTCCCGTCATGCACCGTTGTCGTTGAATTGTTCTGCATAAATTGATGATGAGCGAAAGCAAGACGCGCGAATGCGCTGCAGGACGAAGACGAATCGTCGTCTAAAGAGCCGCGGAGCACCCGCGGGGGCCACGCCTCCCTCGACGTTAATTACTGCAGCCGCTTCAACAACGGCTCGACTGGCATCAGACTCGATGCCTATCCCCGATCATCGAATGCTACATCTCGCCAGGTTCAATCTCTCCTCGCAATGCCCGACACGCTTTGCTATTCACGGAAATAGAACCGCTTCCCTTTCATCATAGGACTCTCTCTCTCTCTATCTCTATCTCTCTCTCTCTCTCTCTCTCTCTCTCTCTCTCTCTCTCTCTCTCTCTCTCTCTCTCTTGCTTTCTGGCAAACTCTTTGTCGCACGCCGCCATCTTGCTGAAAGGTTTAGACTACGTCGTAGATGAGAATTACGTATGTAGGATGCCTCTGCGACATGTGCAGCATGAACACCTTCCCCCGTGTCCTTGGTGGTGTACGTGTCCGGGGACAAACCCTCCGACTAAAGGAACGCACGGAGGCTGTCCGTCACATGTTTCCCGACTCTTACCTGTTTACCCTACACCCTGCAATACCTGCGACACACATGGCGCGCACGCTGTCGCCAAAACTCTCGCAAGCGCGATCGCCGCACGTTACATACCTGCACCTGCATTAATGAGCCGTAAGTTTGAACTGACACGCATGTGGGCCGCACATGAAAGCTGGCGACCAAGTTTACGCTCTTGAACACGTTCGTCGTCAAACGTGGCACGGATTTCGCCTACGTCCTGCTGCGGCAAATTTTAACTGTTCGACAAACTAATATAAGACAACGTGCAAAGATGTAGCCGAGATATGAATCAGCACAACCTATCACCCTTCAATTGCACAAAAACGAGTTCTGATACAAAACCTAAATGGTACTGATAATTGTAGCGGATTCATTTTGTCTTTGAGAACATTGCGTACATTTCAATCGCCCTAATAGAAAAGAGTGCAAAAACATACCTATCGTGTTCAGCTTAGACACATGTATTTCAATACACGCGTCTACACGTTCACAGCGAGCGGGTGTAAAAATCTTATTCTTGTTTAACGTTCTTGAGCAGTAGATGACACATTCATTTCTTTCTGTGTATCCGGCTCATTGACTCATGAAATGAGATCACAGATTTCACTGCCAAAACGAGTCGGCAGCAATATATCGCTTTACAGCTTGCAGAACTTGTGTACACGAGCCGCGCAATACGTGATCGGCGGCAAGTAAACACGTAGCGATTCCGCGTACACGACTATGATTCGACATGGTTGATACATAGTAGCACGTGCTAAGGGAATGCTTCTTCGTGTATGTACCTCTACCGGGAACACGGCTCACGTCTCTCGGTGCAGCGTTAAACAGCCGATGCATCTTCCAAGGTTACGAATAGATTCGAAGCGAACTGAAAGTATGAACGTGTTGCCGGTTTGGGTATTTGATAACTTCCTCTCTGTTGAATCTTTGTTGAAGCTGTATTGAATTCTTTCTGCTACACAGATACTTACTATATTCAATTTTTACTTTGTCCTTATACTAGCCTGATGAAAGTTTAAGTATCTATTCGTTTTCTTAACATATCCACCAATTTCTTGCACCTACAAACAAAATCACATTACTATTTAGCGATAGCTTTGCGTTGAGGTAGCGATACATTTTAATAAAATGCATCCAAATCGTGCGATATATTTCATAATTCTGTGATCAGCTTTACGCAGTGCCTCGCGAAAAACAAGCGTGCGCATTCAGCTCAGGTCGGATAAACACCTGTGTTATCAAGTGATCGAGCAAGGTCCATGAATGGATTGCATACACAAGAGACCATTTCATCTACATACATCGAGTCGCGGTTTAACAGCGATCGTCATTGAGATGAGCATTTTATCGGCGCCTTAAACACTAAAATCCTCACGTAACATCGGCTTGAAACCTCCGGTGCCTATCCTCCGTCCACCTTATGAGGGCCCTACCCCGTTATCGACACCGTGCCGCTCACTCGCTGACTCTCCATGTTAATATTATTCAAATATCTTAATAGCTCGTGCCCAACAGAGCCAGCCGGCGGGGTCGTCCAGACTCGAGGCTGGCTCCTCTCGACAAGCCCGATTGTGACCAGTCTCGTAAGCACGTACTTTATACACCGTGAATTCTGAATACCATCCCGGAACACACGCGCGAACAACGCAGCGAGTCGATGCCATTTTCGTTAACCTGACTCGCACAAATAGTCTTGCGTAGGGTACGATTTGGACGAAACGCGCTTTACCTGCTAATAGGCGAATAAATTTTCTCCGCTTTTCGGGACTCAACCATTTTAATGAAAGCATGGTTATTTGAAAGTTTAAAATCAAAGGTAAAAGATGTCAGTATGTGGATCCATAATTTCATTCAAGAAATTAAAGATGCGGACGTTGCTGATGCTGTGCCTGATTTTAGAGACTGATTGTGAGTGTTTTCCCAGCAGATTTGTTAACGAATGTATTAATTTATTGAAATGAGACCGGGTTTGGTATAAATTATTTGTTTAGAGTGTATTGCATGTCTTTCAGTACGCAAGAAGCAGATGTACCTGAAGGAAACATATAAATTAGACATTAATTATCAAACCCTTGACAGTAAAGTTCGAAATCATCTTGAAAAAGTTGAGATCAATATCGCAATTAGTGACCAAAACTTACGACGAACTTCCTCCTCAGGTTACTATCGAGAAGAGCTCGACCGAAAATTAAACGGGACCTGCGCACATCTCGTGCCGCGAATCGAAATGAAACGGGGAGAAAGTACAAAACGTCTCTTGATTCTCTCTTCTCCCACGTACAGGCTGACGTATATGAACGTGGCTTAAGTTCACAACCCACAATTCATCGATTCCAGCGGGTCCTCGATTTCGCAACGACAGATCGTTTTCACTCGACAATTACTGACGAAACAATGAGTAATAAGACACGATTCCGCTAAAAATATCTTTCGCAACGTAAAGCTCGACGTAGAAAGTAATAATCACGGTTGTCTCTATTATGATTTCGGAAGCGGCCCGGATTAGCATTCGAACGATACAATTTTTTCCCCAGTAATAATACACGTCTAGAATGCACTCCCTCTCGCATCCTCAGAGCAGACCAAACGCCCAGTTACCTTTTTTTCCTCCATTATCAATAACGAGGCAATTTATCGTGAAATATCATCGTTCGATAGTGCCGAAACTTGAAACGTATCAAGATAACAGTAACCAAATTTGATGACCCGTAACACCATTAAACGATCGTTCAATAGCCGAAAACAAGGGAGTTAATCTGTTCCCGGCGCGATGCTCCTTGATTATAGAGCAAGGTATACGTGAGCACCGCTGATTCGTGCGCTGAATCGAGACGGGTAGAACGCGCGGGTGGGCTCAATGCGCCACGAGTCCCACGCGGTCCCGACCATCTCGCACCACACACGCACCGACATTAACACCTGACCTTACGCTATCTACGGTACGCAGATTCATTATCGCGCATAAATTACCACGGAAAACCTCGGAAACTCAATGCTCTGCCAAGTCGAGATCCTCTATTCTCTTGCAACTGATTTCCGTTCCAAAGATTTTCCATTACTGTCAGCATAACAACACCCTCTCCCGTCCCTAACCAATCAAGAGTGGCATGTTAACAATCTTTCACGTTCGTCATCTTCCGCTTACATCGTTTCTTTTACAGGTACATATAACAAGCAAGTGCGTAAACGTTCACGAAGAACATGTTAATAAACTGAAAATGAGTGGAATAGTGTTGGGATGGGGCGTCGGTTGGGTAGTACAAATTATTTGGTACCTTCTTATAAGTTGGTATGCTACGTGCTACAAGTACAATATTATTAATCCATTTAGTAATAGGTACATCTTACTTTCCTACAAGAGCATTCATCGAGTGTGAGAAAAGTTAAGCGGAAAGGCCGAAGAAATGTCTGTCTTCAAAACGTATTTTACGCGAAACGGTAAATAATTGGACATATCGCCGTCGAGGCGTTTTCAACGTTGTCTCGGAATGAACAACTCAATCTGGGAAAGATATCTGGACGGCCGGTACTAGAAGATCTCCATCGACGCGCATGACGTTTACGTACGTAAACGATGTCAGGGTTTTCAGAATTCTCTCTCTACGCCCCCTTCCTTCTTCCTTCGAGCGCACCGATCCGATTGAAATTCGACCATAAAGGAGAATGATCTTGCTTGTAAAGGCGCAATCGCCGTCCGTAGAGCGAACGACTCTGATCAAAGTAATAAAACTGACGGCATAAACACCCACGCCTTCGTGCCCAACACGGAGAAGTCTCGGACGAGTCTTGTGGGCACCTCTTTCCATGGGTTCCGACAGCAGTTTCGGGCCTCCGAAGTACCTCCGAATTATGGGGATTTCCGTCAGTTAACCGTCTGCCGGCTTCAATTTTCCGTCTGATTTTTCCGAAAAGTCCAAATGTCCGCAGTGGGAGCGTTTTCACGTAGACATATGGAAAACATGCTGGCCGCTTCTACTTACCTGAATGGGAAAGACGAAGACACACCGCGTGATAGGGAACGAATTTCGGTTCCATGAAACCCCTTCATCCCCGACTAAGCACGGTTCAACGTTTCTCAACGGCTTCTCTATATCTGAAATATGTTTATTCGTGCAAGTATATTTTTGAATAACGGGAATGCCCGTGAGTATACGTGCGCGTGTGCACGCATTATGTTTACTACTCGCGACTCGCTACGTTGATTGTCGCTCGAAAGTTCTGTTCCTCTTACCCTTTTCTCTCCCCCCGACCCCCCCCCCCCCCCTCTCACACTCTCGCTGTTGTAAAAAATGGTTTTTCGTTCTTGGAAGCCGCGCATCGTTTCGCACGCAGACGACTGCGACGTGCCGGTTTCGGCGCGGGTCAGAGTCTTTCGTAAAATCTTGCGAGCAGTAAATCCTCGCGTGTAAATCACCTGTCGGACGTTAAGAAGGAGAAGGGGGTCGAAGAAAGATGACTGAGACGACGGTGATAGCAGGGGTAGGAGGAAGGTCGTATGGTGAAATCGTAGGTGCGTGAAATGCAGTTGGCACCGGGACACGCATTTCGCAAGCCGCAAAATAAAAAGATGCATCGCGCGCACCCCGTATGGCAAACACACTGTCGGCATTGCAGCTCGAAAACACCACCGGCTCGCCAGTCTTTCCCATCGAAGTCTTGGAATTACACGTAAATCCCATTATTCCACTACGAGTATCTGGAAAACACATGGTCCCGCTGCGGTGCCTTGAACCATAAAACCACGACGCCCAGAACTAGGTAGGTACGTGACCAGAGCTTGACTACCGACTAGGCAAGCTAAACTTTTGCTTCTGATTACAATTTTTATTGTTTCCTTATCAATACCGTTGGCATAATAGCATTTGAAGCTTCTGCACTCGACCCTATGAAACAGAGATCAATATAGCTAAGCACACTGTTGATTCAGGAAATAAAAGAGTAACGTATTGTTAGTATACGGTTTAAATCGGACACGGCCGTACGGTAATTGAACCAATCGGAGGAATAAAATCGATATCCATTAAATGACTTTGCCAAGTGCAAGTATACACAGCATAGATTTGGTTTGATGTTGTTCGCAAGCAGGCACAAGCTTGAAATCGACCCACATCTCCGCCACACAGTTGTTTCGATACACGCTTTACCTTTAGGAAGTCTGGCGCTCGATCGTCTGGTTCCAAGGGGGCACGACCTCAAATATATTCCTCGAAATTCGCACGATGCCGACAGGGGAGGTGGAACATGACAGCGGAAGAGATAGAGGGGACGATGAAGTCCCGAGGAATGCTCGAGGAACAAGGAAGAGTAGGTGTGCGGACGGGAAACGGAGGGGATGCACGATGATACGTTGAAGATCGATATCGGTATTATCGTCCGACGAAGGCACCTTGAACGAGTCCTCTCCTCTCCGGTTCGGCACTGGAAGGCAGAACCTGTCAGCGCTGTAACGCGCTCTGGCTACTCGATAACATCTTGGCTTTTAACATAAATTTGTGTTTGACGTGGGCGCCAATTAACATAGTAAATAATGCGAGAGTTTTATGGATCCCGCGAATGAACCAACATGGGAGAGAGGAGGAGAGAGAAAGACCTGTGATGATAGATGGAGGTAGATGGCGCGAGTAGGACAGATAGAGATGTGCAAAGAACGGAGGAAGACGATCATCAACCCCTTTGGCGGCCGATTAAAGCGATTACCCACTCACGTCCATGTCTTTTGATAGGTAACACGTGATTGTTCATGTTGGCCGAAGATTTAATGAAAATGGGCTTCGGCATCGCCACTGACGTGTCGGAAATATATCGACTTATTATTGACCGCAACTTAAAGGAGCAAATCGATTTACTTTACCACTCGGCACTGAATTAAGACATTTGTCAGATATCGAACCTGCTAATGGATCCTGACCAACGTCAACAGGGAATTAATAAGGTTCGGAATACCGATGAACACCGTCAAACGTAACATAAAATGCTCATATTAACCCCTTAAGGGGTTACATGGGTTTCCTCCGGGAGAAAACGGCCTACTTTTAATCATTTTTTTTTAATATAAAAAATGAAATATTTACTTCAAACCTTTTGGTGTCTTAAAGATACACATTTAATAAAGGATTACTGAAATTTTTGAAAAAAAATATTAAAAACTCTGCCATTGTGACGTCATTTCCGGCGAGCCCGCGGAAAAAAGGTGCATCCGCAATGACAGCAGAACTCGTAGCAGGATCATCTGAAGTGAAAAAAAAAATATGTGTTTTAGTTAAGACTTTAAACTAGAACTTGGACGAAGGGAAAAAGAAAAAAATTAAAATTGGATTTTTGGCAGAGGGTTTTACGAAAAAATGAAAAATTTGTCTAAAATACCGAGGCATTTTCTGTTTTTTTTAAACAGTTGTAATTGAAAAAAAAAATCCTTCGTCCAAGTCTTTGTAAATTGTATCTCAGAGACCTGTCTAAAATTTCATCAAGATCGGTTGAGTAGTTCACGAGAAATCTTGACAAACGTCTTTGAAAACACAGTTTTGAGAAAAACGCGTTTAAAGATTTCAGTGACAATAAAACAGGGAAAAATTTGTTTTTTTTCTAACTTACATTGCATCGTCGATTCCTGGGCCATAAAGTAAAGAACCTTCTGCAGCTGCGATGTCCAGGGCATCCTTTTGTTTATGTCCATGACGAATCCTTGCTTCACGAGTCTCCTTTGCAGATTTTTTCTCGGCGGCGCAGATACGGTTTTCGTCAGCTTTTCGGGCATATTCGTGGGAATTTAGGCCAAATTTCAAATCCATAGCGTGCATAATTAATAATAAAGCTGATGTTCCTTCATTAAATATGCAAGCAGCGGCCAATGCAGCAATATCAACGATCTTGAAACCAGCTGGAAGTATTTTTGAAGTAATTTTCCAGATCAACTGGTTCAAACTTTCGTTGTTATTTTGTGTAAAACCACCAACACACCGCTCCAAAAGCTCATCCTGACTCAGATCTTCATACGTAGGTTTTATTGCAGTCATAACATCATCTGGTAATGGTGTGTAATCGTGTTTGAACGATGAAAGAGTGTTCGTTGCCAATGCTCGCTGCCAGGCGCACCAGGAGTCTGGACCTTTCGCACAATTTTCATGCTGAGGTTTTTTGTCTGTCGAGCTGTAGTGATAGAAAGTAGCCCATATAGCGTCTTTGATTTTTTCTACTGACTTACAGTTTCTTCTGATTGCTAAACCATAATAAACCATGAGTTTGTCAATCAATTTGCCTGTCAGTTTACCTTTGCCAGAAAGAGTTTTTTTTTTAATTTTTTTACCATTCACTATTTTTTCCTCAACTGTTTTCTTCACTAATTGTAAGTCACGTGAAGGGATGCACATTCTCTTCTGTACATGTCTAACGCATTCTTTCTTATTTATAACAAAATCTTCACCGTAGGGTTTGGTTTTGAGAATACCAAAGTATGTTTTGGAATCCCCATCTCCTATATAGTTTTCGTACCTCAGGCCCTGTTTTACAACAGAACGTTTAAACATTTCAATAATAGAAGATACTTCCATGTTTTCAGATGCTCCAGTATCATTGGCACTACATTGATTTAATTCAATGTGTTCTTTTTCCCACTCTTCATAATCTGCGGTATTTACTTTTTTGCCACGGCTCACATAATTTACAATAAGAGCATTTAATATAGACATTCAACACTTTTTCCGAATAATATCCGATTAGTGAACGCCCGTTACAACCTTTTGCGAACTCAGCGAATTGTGGGTGACGAGGCGAGTACTCGCGCGAAATCAACGCGTTCGCGGCGCGTTGAGCCCGGCTACTCTTGAGCGCGTAACTTCTTCAGACTGTATCTCCGAAACTATTACTCGGATCGACTTGAAACATTAGGACAATATTCTAGAGATGTTGTAGAATTTAATAAGACAAGAAAAAAAAATCGATTTTTTGAAGCCGTGAAACCCATGTAACCCCTTAACGTACGATTTCTTTTAAATAAACCGGCCAAAAAAAAACAAATTTTTTTATGTAAAACACACGGTAGGACATTGTCTTGGCAAAGACATAAAAAAATACAAAATTCATCAAAATTTTTATTTTAATTTTAGCAGCATCAAATACAACGCCGCCCGAATATACTCGGGTGTGCACGGTTTAGCCGTTTTAGCGCGCCTGAATATACTGGTGCTCGTTAAGGGGTTAAGCAATAAATAAATCTCCATAAGCTGAAAGATAGTACAAAATACATCATTGTTGCGAGTGTATTTATTTATTATTGTTACATTTGCGTACAAGGACCACGTTGTCACATAACGAATTGAAAGTATTGCAGCTGAATGTGTTGCTTTTCCATAACCCATTGTAGTTCCACAGTCGGAATCCCATGTTAGCAGGTGTGTGGTACATTTTATCGATCCAACCGTGTGGAAACATTTGGCATGTGAAACACAACGTGTCATATTCGGGAATTACGCTTTCTTCCTACCTCCCTATTGTATACATTCAACTGGTGGGATGTCAAATGGTTTCAACGACATTTTTTCCTTTTGATACCTTATAGTAGTGTAAAGTAAATTTATTTGTAGCAGTATACACAAATGTAATGAAATACAATTTTAAACGAAATATATGTGTTAGAAGGTCACAATAAAGGTCAGTGATGTCTGTTCGATTATTGTGAACATTTAAGTTGGACACTTAAACAAAAGTCAATCAATTTATAAAACTAAACTTACAACGTATCTATATTTGTAGTAATTCTATAAAAATCTACGTCATACATATAACACCACTTTTCCAGCGCATACATTATTACCACTTCACTGCCACATAATCTTCCATAGATCCGAGTTAACGTGTTCTCCGATTAGACGTGTGGCAAGACGTATGCAATTAACGACTGCAAAATCAGACACAGTCGACGCGGTTGATCTCAATTACCCTGCACAAGTGCCTGCCCTCTCAAAGTGTTACATTTGTAAGTCCTTAACCAGTACAATTGTTATCATGCCTGAAATATCCATAACAATCTTTAATTCTTATTCAAAGCCCATGTAAATTATGCGGAACTGCACAACAAATCGGAATACAAAAACAGGTCCCACTGGGTTTCTTATTATTTTATATTAATTACGCATATTTCGTATATTATAAACCACTGAATGTCGCAGCTGTTATGACAAATATGTGTAACTGTGAAGTGTAAGCTTTATAAAGTTAGTATAAGTACACAAGTGTACTAAAATGCACCTCATAGAGACAGTATGAGTACAACAGCGTACGCACAGATCGTATGTTTAACGTTTTTTAAGTATATAGAAAAATTGTTTTCTTTTATTAACATTTATATCTGACAACTTCTCGTTTTAAGAAAAAAAGTTAGGTTAGTCGTGTGTTTATGAAAGTCACCTTATTAACTATGATTTTACCATCAGTAATTGAAACAGTAAATAAGCATTTGACGGAGACATTTCTGTCTAATTTCCATAAATCCTCCAGATTAACCACAAGAATTCAATAGGATAACCTACAATTGAATCCGGTGTTTTCGAAACGTCACTCCTCATAGCACGGGAAAGAGTCCAGAAGGCAGAAAAAGACACCGTAAATTGTAATTCCCTAGGACGTTGACTGATTTACAACGGTGACACATTCAGGATATGAGCATTGCCAAGAATGGAAAAAGGTTTGCTCATGCGCCCCCGCTATACAAAAAAGGAAGCCCCAAAAAGGCCCAAAGAGAAAAGAGCGCTGAAAGAAAGATAGAGCGACGGGAAGGAAAGAAAGAGAGATAACCTATCATTCTTGTCGCACACGGTACGAAATGCAAAAAGGGCTCTACTCATTCGGCGACTCTTCGGCGTATAGAGGTGGCGGTAGCGAGAAAAGGAGGCGAAGGGGACAAGAGAAGCAAAAACAGAAATGCTAAGGAAAGAGCAAGAAGGGAAAAAAGGAAATTCAGCGGTAAATCACCCCGCTTTTGCATGGCCGCGCCGAACGGACGGACGGACGGACGTATAACGGACGTGCAAGTCGACCGATGACCACCTTGTCGTTAAACGCTCGCAACAGCTCGCAACAACGGTCCCGGTAGGGAGGTGGACGCCGTCCTCAGCGTTGGTAGTGGTGGCAGCGAGGATGCTGCGCTTGCACCGACCGAGACCGCAGAGCGAGAAGAGGGGTCTGGTTAATTTTTATTGGACATAAATTTGCCAAAATATTCGGGCGTGACGTGGATGGCCCGTAACTCTCGAGGATGTCTTCTCTCCTTCCCTCGCACTTACCTTCGCCTGCTTCCTGGCTTTTTTTTTTTCGTTGCTCCTGCTGCCCTCGACAGACCATCTTGATACCTGTCTCTTTTTCTTGCTCTGTGTCCCCCGCGGCCCTTCTCCGACTATTCCACGGTCTCCCCCCGCCCCCCTCTCCCCTTCTCGTTCTGCGCCTCTCCCTCCCTCTTTCCCCCCTCTCTTTCCCTCTCTCTCCGATACGGTCGCGCGCGCACACGACGCGTCTATCCCTTCTCCTTCTATCAGTACGGGTTTGTCGTTCTGTATGTGTATCTCTTCGCTTCGGCGGTATATTAAACGTCTCTCGATTCCCCGAATGCTCATGGAATTTAGCCTGACCGTGCTCAGTACCACCTTTAACCCAGGTGCCGACCTCTGCCCTCAATGGTCCATCGAGAATGCTCAAACCTTTGCCTCTGACCTCGGCCCGTTCTCTTTCGACTGGGCTTGCCCACCGTTTTGAAGCATCGATCTGTTTCGACAACTTCAAACAATCTTCGCTGGTTCTCAATAACTTTCACTCAACAGATGTATCCGTCATAGAAATTCCACACGCGAGTGATACAGAAAACGACCTTTGCTTTGTGACGCAGAGCGTCAGGGTTACTAAAGGTCCCTAACAGAGAGCAGTCGGTGTTGCAACTTTAAACGTGCGTAAAAAGTAGTGGAGCGTTGTACGGGTGGAAGGCCATAGACGACAATTAAAGGGGGAAAAGTCAAAGCTGCGAAATGCACACTTAATGGTTTCATGTCGCGGAGAAACGAGGCGTCGTAAAAGCGTCAGACGTCGATAACAAGAAGGGGGGAGAGGAGAGGGGTGCGAATGTTGCGAGCGAATCGTCTCGCAGAGTGGGAACAGACCGTTTGCGGCCACGAAAGGACCCAGCGTTTAAACGGACGTGCCCTCGGCCGTCGCCACCACCCCCGCGAGCCCAACCCATGACGCCCGCCACCCCGTGGCCCACCGTGGGTAGGTGGTAAAATATGAAAATCAATAAGCATAAAAATTAACACGCCCCTAACACCTATAATTTCGCCGGCGGGGAACGTTACCGCGCCGTTAATACCAACATTATTACCGTGGCCAGCTCTGTGGCCGCATTATGGGTGGCCAGGCACTGTAATTTGGCAGCAGTATAATCCCCGCCGTCCATGGTCCCCGACGACGCGACCGTGTCTCGAAATACAGTTTGACTGCGACATACCCGACATCCATGTGGAAACCCCCCGATTCGCCAAACTGTTTCGCGAGGGTACAGGCCCGCCAAAGAGATCAAAATTTCGGGCTTTTTCTGTTCAGTCTCTCTACAAATGTCATCTGCTCTCACTGCTCACAGTCGACAATCAAGATGTGCTCGTCGCAGCCACGTTCAAATTACATTGCAATGAGATATCACTTTTTAAAATTTAGTTCACGTTGTTATATTTAGTAATTGCGTTCTTCTTCGTGTTATGACCAGCGAATATCATATGGCATATTTTTACATAAACAATGTACTGGCGTCGTTGAGAATAAGAAATAAACCGATGGAAAGGAATAAAAAACAGTTTGGCCCAGGTACTACCTCACCAAGATTCCAAAACATGCCACACTGCAATCGCGCTTCTTAATTAAAAAAAAAAAAAACTTTCTTTGAAATATCTCGAAAGCGACCAACTTTTCAGTAATTTGCAAGACTTAAAAGAATCACAACCTCTGCTCCTTATCATCATTGCATTATGTATAAATGCGTGGTCACATACAGATATTGAGACAGAAATATACCTATACGTACACAACTGCTTATCAGCGTTACAGCCGTTTATCGTATACACGATTCAACAAAACAGTCCTCTACCGCCTGTCAGGCATGCGGTGGACGCTCTTGTAATAGTGCCGAGAGATACTTAGCGTGAATATTTATGTTCTTCGCAATATTTGCGAGCGTGTAGGTACATGCTCATGTGCAGCTGTCGCATACGTACCAGAGCGTGCACACATCCTCTCTTACGTACGCGCTACTCGCGAGAGAACGGCCGCTTGATACCTTCTTTGAGAACTGTGCAGCTTTTTGCCGTCACATCAGCTTTGCTGAAAACATCCCCACCTCACCCTCTTTCCTCCATCATCCTGTATACCAAATTATACGGTTAAACTGGTTGATTTATGCGCCCATTTTTCAACCGCCAAACTTACTGACAGCAATGAAGACAGGAATCACGACGACGATGGCGACCATGACGATGACGACAAACAAGACCTTGAGAAAGCACCGTGGTTGACCATGCACATACGAAGACATAGACTTTACGATCATGTGGCCTTAATTGCGCAAATTATCGTCTCCTTAGCGAGTAACATTTCGCGCGCATAGACGACTGATCGTTTGACGGACCTCTCGCAGAGTGCGGTCAAAGCATCGGTCAGCTCACGTGCTTATTATACTTGCGTGTTCTAAACGTCGTACTATGGCATTTCGTTGCCTATAACTCCATACGGACGAAGACCAATCTTTTCTGCAACCTTCGCAATGTATGAACTCTTCTACTTGACCACAAAGTGGAACAAAATTCTTGGACGAAAAACATTTAATCTACGATATACGTCAAAAGCGTAAGATAAAAAAGTAACCCCGAAAGCGTCCACCGCGAATTATTGATACGATAGAATAATGGACATTATCAATCGACACTTGGGTAAGTTATAGATGTCTTAAATCCTCTAGTTTTCAAGAAAATTGTCATGAAACAACGCAGGATCTTTTCATCCCTGTCTATCTGTTAGGACATTATTTCCTATAAAAGCTAAGCGGCTCGTAAACTATGCAAACAACGTAAACGTTACGACAACGGGTGGCGTCGAATTAAGATAAGCATTGCGACGTATCCCCGGTCGTTTCGCTGCAACTTTTCGACTGTAAAAGCTGACAGAAAGAGATAGGAAACGTGGAAGGGATGTAGAGGGGATGGATTCGCCGAGATCGAGTGAGCGAGTGCGAGTTTGAAGGCACACGGTTCCGAACTTTACCTTAGATCGTAAAGTACGTATCGTTACAGCCGCTGGCATCGAGCTTGTACTTGGGACAGAGCGTGTCGGCGATTTCGAACAACGACACCACCTTGTTTTAGTCGTACACTCCTTAGACGAATCCGTGCGAGATCTCTGTCCCCATCTTCACGCAGGCTGCGTCGCGAAAACGTGCTCTATATATATTACCTAAGTAATATATACACAAGCGGCAAGACTCACTTGCTAAATTGTTTCCTTGCTTTATATAATTTTCCTGAACTTTCTATGTTTCTCTTACTTCTATTTTTTCGTTCTTTACTTAATTTTATCTTAACATCGACTCTCAGTCTCTTCTATTATCGCGAGTGGCAAAAAAGTTTTCAACGTATATCCTGCGAGGTGGCATTATCCTGCAATTTCGCAATTTTATTTCCTTACACAATGGTCAACCTGAAGAGCCAATAAAAGCGAACATTGCTCTTCGCGTAAAGTCTCTCACTAACTCTTTGCCTTTCAAGCGACCGAATGTACCGCCGATATATACGTACCTATAAGAATTTGTTATTAAGTGAACGGCGAGATAATCACCCGTCATATAGTTAGGGTTAGGTACCTGACATGTTGGTTGTTTCAGGTAGGACCTCGAGGAAACGTCATTACGTTTAATGTGCCCTTCAATGCGTCAGGCGTATCTGCATAATTCGGAGAACCGCTTTAGTCTTTTGACGACTCCAAATTTCAAGGATGTCTGATATTTCCATGAAGATGCATTTAACCTCTCCTTGTACAATAAACTTGTTTCGCAAATTTTGGCCGTAAAATATACCTATACGCAAATTTTAATAACATAAGGGAAACCATTATATATATGAGGCATTCCATGCCAAATCGGACACTTTCGGACCTCACCCCCTTCGATTTTTTTTTAAATTTTTTATATTTTTAAGACTGATGAAATACGCGTTCATGAATTTTTCAGATTTTTTTGATCATCCGTTTCGAAAATATGAATTTTCTTAAAATTCGGGCTCATTTTTTTCAAATATTCATAACTTTGCGAAAAATGGACCAATTTGATCGTTCTTTTTTCAAAATTTGTGTTTTTGAATGCTCTTTCAAGAAAAAAATATGATTTTTATCAAAATAGTTTATTTCATTATTTAATTTTTATTTAAAGCACAAAATATTTTATATCTCAAAACATGTCCCCTTCGATTTTTTTGAAAAAATTCTCAAATAAACTTTGATGCATGTAAGAACTAAACAAAATTTCCCATCGTGGGGAAACTCTTCGTTCTATTTTTTTTCTTTATTCGAAAATATCTATTCTGTCACATCGTATATTCCATTTCAATGGAAAATGTTTTGTATCCCAAAACATGTCCCCTTCGATTTTTTTGAAAAAATTTTCAAAGAAGCTTTGATGCACGTAAGAACTTGAAAAATTTGTCCGATTGTGGGGAAACGTTTTGTTCTTTTTTTTTTCTTTGTTCGAAAATATCTATTCTTTCACATCGTATGTTCCATTTCAATGAAAAATGTTTTTTATCTCAAAACATGTCCCCTTCGATTTTTTTGAAAAAATTCTCTTATAAACTTTGATGCATGTAAGAACTAAAAAAAATTTCCCATCGGGGGGAAACTCTCCGTTCTATTTTTTTTCTTTATTCGAAACTATCTATTCCGTCACGTATTCTGTTCGTTTTGGTGGTTAAATTGAAATGGAACATACGATGTGACAGAACAGATATTTTCGAATAAAGAAAAAAAATAGAACGGAGAGTTTCCCCACGATGGGAAATTTTTATTAGTTCATACATACATATATATATAACAACCGTATGTTTAATTAATTCGTCTGTATAAATGATTATTATAAAGTTAGTTTGAAATAATGTAATGTTACAGTGCAGTTCGGTGTACAATTTAATGGCGTAGAGTAATATCAAACACATTTTAAATCCATAGCGAAATACAGTGCACAACCACAAAATGGGCAATAACATATATTGCATATGTCTTACAACCGAAATGCATGGTAGTGGCATACAGAAAGTAAAAACACTCTTGGCCTTAAGCAAACAATGAACATGTTTATCAGCTTTATTGTACAAAATTAATTATGGTTACAAAGGTAGTTCGAATAGTGGCTATCGTCTTTTAAAGTAGACATCGTACACTCGTGACGAGTCAGAATTGTGGTTCTCGTTGGCGATATTACTAGACCGAGGCAGCCAAGGGTGAGACGTATGTATGACCCGATGATCTTGCCGCCGCAGGCATCGGTGATCTACATCGGTAGTGATCTACCGATCTTGTGTATAACTCGCGAGAAATCGTGATCGGCCTTTGGGCATCAGAAGTGCAATCGCCCGGAATGACCGGGGCAGTGATCGTTTGGCTGTCCGTTCTTAGCTACAGACCATAGATATACCGTTTTCTCCGACTGCCACGGGTCCTTTCCATCCTATGATGCGTCCCTCAATCCATATTCCCACAGCGTCATCGGAACTGCCACTGACAGTAAACAACTAGGACAAGAAGTTCAGTATTGTTCTTATCTCGTATAAATACCATTCATTCGTTATCTTTTATTACCAGAGTATGCTTCCACCGAAGTATTGTTGAAGATTAAAGTTTAACTAGACTGAACTGCTAACATAACGTTTTAAACTTATACATTGAATAAACGTATATATATTGACATGCGACCAAAAATGTTCAAATCGCTGCAGGTAATAATAATGTAGGCAATCACTTTTCAGAACCGCGACTTAGAAGTGCCAAAAGCGTACCGACGTTGATCCATATACCACATCCATACGGTGCAGGTATATTGACTTAAGGATATTGACGTTTAACAAATAGCCAAGAGAACTGGCGCCATGAGGCTGTACCGAAAAATGAGTCCCCCTAGGGGACAATTAGCCGGCGACGTTCACGATGGCCAAGCTTTTCCATCCGTGGCGCAACATCGGTGGCTGCAGACGTTCCGCCGGGATGAGTTGCAAGCAACGGAGATGAACCTCACGAGCAGGAAGTGAAAAAGGGCCGGTCATGAACGGTCGATAGTAACAAATGACACTCATCAATAAGAAATTAGCATGCGTGCCGCGATGAGGCGTGCGCAACGCGCACGATCGAGAGGTGGGGGCATTCTGAGAGGCAGTAGACGAATCGTATGGACGGACAAATCAACGGTGCGTTTGTTTTGAAACAAATGGCGAGGCATGTGCTCTCGGCGATCCGTTAACGAGACACGTGCATATGAAATCAGGATTGATTCTCGGGCAAGCTGAACCCACGATGACCCATTTTGTCCTCCGTGCCGTGTATCTTACGCAAGAGTGCGAGAGTTTGCCTATGTTAGAAAAGAAAATCTGTAAAATTGCCACGATGATGGTATTACATGATAATAATGGTAAACGGTCTGACAAATAAATAATTCATATTTTCGTCCAAATAAAACTGTAGTCAGGTCCATGCAGGTACAATGCGTGATTAATGTGAAATAATATTGCCCTTCATCGTACTATGATCTATTTACCGGACGTATTGTCATTATATAAAATGCACGCAGCGATCCATGACGATCCGGACCATCAATTTGTAATAGAAATTTATACCTTCAACCTGGCCTGTTGGCAATCTCCAATTATGCTCTTAATGCAACCCGACCCGAGATGCATATAAAGATTTTGCCACATTGGAAAAGTATGCTCGTATTGACACCGTTAATCACAGAGACCCTGCTTTCATCGCGTTTGATCCATAGGCGATATTAATATTTTCTAATCTGCTGAAACAACGGCTTGCTTTACCGAAGTTCAATTTATTAGTCTGTATTCGGTAATATTGAAAGACAAATGATTCAGAGTCATTTTATTTAACAGGCTGGCATGTATCTTTCATATTCGAAATTTTTTATTTTCAACATGACTTGAATGTGTTCAATCGTTGTATGGGACTGTCAATTAAGTATATTATTAAATATTAAGTACCGCCACATATTTAAGCATACGATTGCGTAACAAGCAATCCCAAGTTTTCTCGAATACTCTGAACACAGTATAAAATCTTTGAGCCTACCTCCTGTTAGTGGAAAGAAAAGAAGTCAATAAATGAAGATGGACGACAGTAGGCCAGGAATCCCGGCCGCTGTAGCTACCGTATAAAATAACCGTATGTCATTTCATGGTGGTATTTTCGAGGAATATCCCGTGGTTAGGGCACACAGTACGACACTAGATTTGCTGCTACCCATTGACCCGTCGCATTTTTTCTACTGTTTCTAGCTTTGTTTTTCTTGATATTACTTTCTTTTTCCTTTTGCTAAGCGCTTCCATCTCACAATCAGCTATTTGGATAGGAGAACTGACTAAATTGTTCATATAGCAGCGGAGAAGTCCCCATGTCTAACATGTTCTCGCTTCACATCTTTCTGCGATGTTTTTTTTTAGAAAGAGTACCGCATTGTCCATATTACAGCAATAATTCTCACAGACCACCGTAGTTGTTTCGGTAGGTCAATGAGAGAAAGTGGTCACTTTTTCCAACAAAATGCAATGCTCAAAGCGGTCGTAGAACATAATTAAGTGCATTCACTTCAAACTCGTGCCCACAATCAAATTGATGTATGCCAATGCAATGCTTACCATCTACAATTCAACAGACATCTCAAACTATTATTATAATGTAAACTAATATTACTACTATTTGATCCAACTATTGCTTAAAGGAAACTGATGTCATACGAAATCTGGAGGATATAGTTATACACCCCGTTGTAGTTATATATCATAGATATCAGTACGACTATTTGTGTACTGTCGATAGAATAATTGACACATGCTTGCAAGATGTGAGAATGTAAACAAATCAGAGGAAATAAATTCTGTGACGTCCGATAACCGTTAGAAGCTCAGGTCCACACCAATTAGGCCGTATACCGACTGCTGCCGTTGATTGATCGATCGTAATAAGTCAGCGGCCTTTTTGACACTTTTCTCATCGCAGATGACGATTAGGCCGTGGTCGCGCTTTAGGGCCAAGCTGCAACGAACGGAAACCTCGATGCGAGACAAGAGCAGACTTAACTGTCTGCTACGGACATTAGTTCTTTGGTATGCATGTAGCTCCGTGTGTGAATCGTATATGTGCTCGTGGTGTCCATCGTACGTGCAGGGCCACCTCTTACGGACGGTTTGCCGAGTCCGCTTTGCCCGCGAGGTGCAAAACAATTCATTACGGCATGACCCATGACCTCGCAGCACCAGTCGCTCATTATGGTGTACTTTGATGATCTAAAGATGAACCCCCTGCACCTTCGCCGAACCTGGACGAAAGTCGGTCATCTTGGTTCCGAAAGGAAACTGTCATGATATGGATAAGATCTCCTCAATCCGGTCGCGGAATTTTCATTAAAGAGTAATGAAAGTAAGCGAAACATTTGGCTACACACGCGGAGCATATTTAAAACGAGAGACAGCGTGCGTATGATTAAAATCTGGTAAAAGCGTTTGTGGTTTGCGAAAGATAAAATGAGGAAGAGAAATTATGTAAAGATTCTGTTAGCCAAGCGACGGTGGTAAAAGTACAAGGAGACGGTACCTTCGATTCCTCGAAATATAATGTGTCTGACAATATGGCGGCCGCCTGATTCTGACTGGTACATACTTACCTATATACAACGAGCACGATAACGGTACTGGCTCTTAAACGCCACGTTATTCCGTCAAATGAAATCCTCGTGACCCTTAAGCCCCGCATTCTTTATCCTTCATTCGGCTGTCTCTTTTTTACCGACCTCCACCCACCTCTTTCAACCTCTTCTTCGCTTTCTTCTCCCCCTCTCCCCTCGCACTTTTTCGCTCTCTCTCTCTCTCCACCATTTTTCTCTCACTCCGCCCCCGTTCCTGCCTCCCAATCTTTTCTTCTCTTTCGTCGCTCGTGCCTTATAACATTACAATTGCTAATTCCCCGTTGCGGTTGCTCTCCGGCGCAATAAAGTTTGGCCGTCGTAAAAGCAAGGGCGACTCTGCTCGAATGTACCGCGCTCAGGCGAACGCACGTGGTTGAAGGCAGGACAACGGCGCGCGCGTGCGCACTCTTCTGCAAGCGGGTGAGCAGAGACAGCCTATGTACGAAACACCATGCAAGCTGAGCACACGCGCTTTCCTCAGCGCCAAGGGGACACACATCGTACGAAAGACTTGCAGGCGGCTCTTTAAATGACCGTGCTCTTCCTGGTGGAAGACCAATACTTACTGGGTCAAGTTAATATGCCGTATTGTGATTTTTAATATTGTAGTCGGGTATACCTCTCGCTCATTTACTCTCAGTTCCCTATCCTTACCTCTACTCCTTCCTCTATCCGTCTCTTTCACTCTCCCTCTCTCTGGCACACGTACGCTCGTTCTCTTTCGTGTCTTCCCCGACCTTCCTCCCCCGCCTCCCTCTTCCCATCGCTGCCGCCTCCACCGCAAAAAAGGAACGAAAGAATTCAAGTACCGGTGGAACCACTCGTTTCGTGGCACGGACCGGGCGCGGAGAGCATCGTCTGGATTACAATCGCGGTGGTTAGCGTAAAGATAACGTGCTCAATTCTGCCACACCGGCGAGTATCGAGGAACAACGAGAAGAAGGAAAAGAAAACTGGAAGAAGAGTTGATAAGGTTCAGTTTCTTATAAATCACCCAGCTCGAAATTTATTCAATTGTAGACAATAGAAAGATACGTCAATCATAAAGACGTATACTTCCTTTGATATTGATGTAGATGAACGTACGTACCGACATTTTTAACGAGGAGTAGGCATACAGGCCAATGCGTGGTGTTAAAACTTCCACGTGCTAGGGTCGATGCAGCAGTTAGGTAGAGAGAAATTTCCCGTAGAATTAGGTTCGAGCACAGCTTCCCTCCTTCTTTCTGGCGACCACCCTCGAAACATAAAGACGCGTCGTGATACGACAGGTACTCACGGTGGAGGAAGCTTATTAGATGGACTGGTTGCATAACTGGGGGCGTTTAAGTGGACCTATCAGAGCCGACGGTTAACCTGGCAAGACCCTACCGCGCCGTGGGGTCCGGTCGTGACCCAACCTGTCCGATCTGTGGAGAAGTTAGACCTTCTCCGTGCTATATTTCGCGCTCCACGAAGATTACCGATCGTCAGACACTTCCGTGCCTGATCGTACAATGTTATGAGAAACAATAGCCATTTTCTTTCGAAATTTTGACGTAAATGGTAGCAGCCATTTCGCTGACAAATTAAACATTAAAGGGCCAGCACTGGAAAGCTTCCAATGTACCTACTTATGCAGTTTGTTAGGAGCATCCCCGAAGAGTTGGCATTGTTGGCAAGCCTTGCCGTCTCTATTCAGTGCATTGCTGTAACATTCATCTGGATCACCGGTGCAAACCCACTACTAAATGTCTTCAATGCGTCGTAATTTTCTAGCCGCCCCCCCCCCCCCCCCCCGACGATCGCGATCCAGTACGAATGAACCATATTCATGATTAGCGATCTTGTCTTCCAGCTATCCTACACTGAGCTCTCTGACGTGCGCGGGAGCGCAAAATATAGCACTCTCTACAAATCCGCATCCCTCTTTCCGCTCGTCTGTCCGTTCCGTGTAATGTCCTCGTGAAAACGGTAGCATGAACGTGGGTGCAGCATTAGCCGGTGTCAGGTCAATGAATCATTAAAGGAACAGACAGGTCGCGAAGGCGCCTATCGACGACATGAATAAATGCTGACCGTCATAATTCTCTTGACGCTATAGAGCATGGCGTGTACTTGAACTGTCCAATCACCGTCACACACGAACGACACCCTTGTTGTACGTAAGTAGCGAGGCGCCTCGATTCATGCACTTTTCACGGAACCTTTCCCTTTGACGCAGAAAATAAGTGGGACGTCCCGGTACAATGAGACGGAGTTTCATAAATCAGCGAAACGCGTCACAGGCGCATAACGACGCTCACAGCTCTGTCACTCACGAAAACCTGATTGGAGAACGCTGTTATATTACCGGTATCATAAGACTTATATTCCGCTCGTTTACTCGTATCACGTTTGTGCACGTAGTACTTACCTACATCTACGTATCCGTAGCGTGCAAGATTCTCCGCTCGTTCGCCCGGCAACTTTGGCTGATTCGTCACGGTTTGGCCCCAATTCAATTAGTCCGCGATTAGTCAAAGTCGGCCGTTAGGTCCATTTTAGTTAGTCTTCACTAACGATCGCCATGAATCAATATCACGTAATCATTGACCATCGAAAATAGCAGTTATTTTATTCGACATTTGAGTGGGATTAAGCATAATTTAAAACGTGCGAACGAAAGAAGGGCACACAAAACGTGTTGAAATCGTAAAGCTATAGCTAAAGAGAATAAAGTCTATTTAAACAAACGCATTCAGATTTATGGCACCGCTTTTTCATGAGTACACTATAACCGGACACGTATCGAATTGCATTGTACAGACTTTATTAGGGTCAGTACTGAAAAAGATTGCACAGTCAACCTTTGTAATACATAACAATCAATAAATTTTTCGCGAAGGTACGCACGTGCCAGAATGCATCAATCCTAAAACCACACGACGGCAGAGTTATGTGCCTCGTCACGATCGTATCAAGGTCCCTAAATTCTCCATATGCACACCGCATGACCGCAACTCGTAATCATACAACTCATCATTTATTACAACCATCTCGCGAATGTCATCGCGAGTTTAGCGTACTGGTTAAAAAATGGCGCACGATTTCTTCGCGATTCGCATTGTCGATTACGGATGAACCTTGCATTTTTCCCTGTACACGCAATGACCCCGTCGAGATCCGACGTCAGAGATAAGATGCGCGGGAAGTGGGCAGGATGCTCTCGGAGGGTGTGAATAAAAAATGACGTGCAGGCAGCGGCTAACGGAATTAAATGGAATTTGCTCGAGCTGGCCTGGACTGTCGGAGCTGGGAGAGAGGGCAAGAGCGATGAAAGCGACGGTAGAGGGGCATGCAAGCCGCGTAATTGTCGGTATTAACCCACTTGGGCGTCTCCATTGCACGCGCGCCGAGTCCGTGCGCGCGCGCACTCTCTCTATCTCGACGCATGCGGGCGCGTTCAAACGGGATGTCCGTGGTAGTGGCAACCAATCGCGGGACGCGCGTCTCGTCCTACGACGACCGCAACGTAACGCGAGTGGACGAGAGAAAGAGAGCGAGATGAGGAAGGAGAGTGCGACTCAGAGTGGGAAAAGAGCGCCACGAGTATAGCTCTAGGCCAAGTCTCACTTCGCCGCACGCAACCGCCCTGACTCGCTCATTTAATGTGTCAATATCTCCCTCGCTACGACTGTGTTATCCGCCCATTCTTTTCAACCTCCTTCTTTTCCTTTAATTGCATCATTTGCCATTGGCCATACGTACGCGTGTCACGCAACATAATTCGAATTGACCGTCCGCGCGCGTTTAAACGCTAATTACTCGATCGCCTAGCGCTGCTTTATTTTTCGCACTAATTTATGCCTATGCCGGCTGGCCAAGTGCTTGATTCGTGACATTCCTATGGGCGTCGTTATCGCGAACAATCTACATATCGACCGTCGCGGCGAGCAACAAGTGTTCCCGATAATTTGTCGTGTGCGTAGACATGCAGCGGAGTGAAACGGATTAATTATACGCTTTGAAAATTGAATTCCTCGTTAGGCGTAAATTACTTTCCATGAGATGTTCAGAAAATCTCGATTCATCGCCTTAATGGTTAACATGCAATCGACGTATCACGAAGCACTTCGTAGGCACGGCATCTCATTGCCATCGCTACGCATGACGAATGTGATGTACTTGCAACGTATCAACAAGGTATAAATTGTAGTGCAGAAATGCACCACGCCCATTTCTACTGCTGTGTTTATGAGTAATTACTGTTAAATCGACAATTAGTCGGCGCCAGGCAGTCAGCAACCGTATCTACGAGAAACCTTGCCACTCTCCTTCTATGCGTTCCGTGGAATATTACATACTTCTGAGCAATTAAATGGAAATACCATAATGGCTTTCCAGACCTATTAATACGTTGCGTGCCACGGGGGTCACCGGTGACCGGCGGAGCCAAGATTATTAGAACACATAATTCGAGTAAATTTTCAGTTTTTTAAATTTTGCAATATTATCATCGTATGTCGGTCGACGTCGGTCCGTCTGGCCGTGGGGGTCACCAGTCGCCAAAACTAAGTCATTCCGTCTGGCCATCGGGGTCACCGGTGATCCCCAAAAATATGATTGCATTATACGCTCTTATATACTAAAATTTACCTGTTGTGCAAAAAATTTCGAAAAAATATGTAACGCATAATAAGAAATTGACGTTGGCGCCACGCCCCGGACACGCAAAATCAGCGTGGCACGCAACGTGTTAACAAACATCCAGTATGAAACTACGCTCTTCCACATTCTTTTTTCTATCTACATATTCTATTAGTCTACAGTGCATTTTTAACTTATTAGTTTTACCAAAAATGGTTACATTAATGCATTGCATACGAACTAGTAGAAGCCTCGTGATAAGTGCTTTAACCCTTCGGATACCGGGCCGGAGTCACTTTTGACTCGCATTTTCAGACCGGTAACGCACACACTCTCATGGTTGGCGGCACCTCCGAACGGCGTGAAAGTGTGCGTTATCGCTTTCGAGCGGCGGCACATCCGGCTTAGCGCTGCCCCACCACATTCTCAAACATTCGGTGCAATACGGAAAAGAAATTTAGTTTGCCACAGATCTGTGAACAGTGCGCACCTTTGGGCTATAGGGCAACAGAAAGAATAATTCTAAACAATTCCATTATACAAGAGTAACAACGTACGCGATATTCATTTTGTCGTGGGAGTAACAACCGTTACTCAACAACGTGTCATAAATGTGCAAGATATGTGTGTGGCAACCATTCTACACAAACTCGTACAAATTCGTGAACGTTTGCACGAATAAAGATAAAAATGAATTGTAAAAAATCAAAAATAATAAAATTATACTTTCTGCACACACGCTTATTATTGAATATGTATATATGTAGACAGAAGCCCGAACTCAGCGACAGACTGCGATTCAAACTCCTTTGAATTATCCGACAATGTAGATTACCCAGTAGTAGTGTGTCCGTGAGACCTTCGAGCTCGAGCAAGCGACCGATGAGTCACATATCGGTGAGGAGCTCGAGCGACTGAAGAATGTATTAGTGAATGTCGGTGTGACGAGTCAGAACTGACTCCGGCCCGGTGCTTTTCGTGCAGTACTCGGAGGGTTAACCCTCCGACTACCGGGCCTGGATCACGGTACCGGGATGACTTGGCTGCGGAAACGCACACATTCTAACAAGACGTTCGCTACTTGGGCCGGTGTCACCGGCGCGGCGTTGGTCAATTGTTCTCAAAGCGATAACGCATAAAAGATCTTTTGAAGTGGGCCGACGGCATCCGGCGAGCAGCTCGCTCGAGCCGTCACGGATTGGTATTAGTAAGGTGACCAACTATTTTTTGTTCAAAAAGAGTACACTTTGCAAGTCTTTCATTGGTGAAAAAGAAAGAAGAAAAAACGATAAAAACTTTATTTTCTTTTAAAAACATATTTTTCTTCGGAGTGGATTTTTTTTGCTAAATGAGGATGTTCGTCTAATAATGTAGCCACATCCGAACAACTTTCATTTTGCATATTAAATTTGACTGTTAAGACGGCAGATAATGTTTTTACAGAAAGTTGCGACTTCTCACTGCTCCAATAATCATTCCCTAGTCAAAATACCCTTTCAACAGCAGCATTAGTGCCTGGACAACATAAGGAAATTTCTATTAAAACTTTTAAATTTTCATGTGGGATATGATATTAATAAATTTGAAATAAAATAATCTAAAAAAATGTTTTAGAAATACAAATGAGTATAAAATTATACAAATCAGTACTTTCAGAGTACAGGATTTGAAAAGAGTGCGGTTTGCGAAAAAAGAGTACAAAACTCAGTAAATGAGTACAGTTGGTCACCTTAGTATTAGTGAACTGTCTGTGAGCGGCCGAAAGTGACCCTGGCTCCGGGCTCAGTTCGGTAGTCCGAGGGTTAACTAAATAAAAGCTTGATTATTTTTTAAAGTCATGTAATCGATATCGAACGATAATTTACTACGGTGAACCATTACAGTGACCCACCACCCAACATTCAAACTAACATACAGCGAGTGCCCGTGATCGGCAAACTTCACTTTCACTCATAAACAGAAAAATTCTAAGAAAGAAGACGTTATCCGCTTCTCACCACCTTGCCTCCGGCTACTTGCGGATGACTGCGCGGGATTCATGGCCACGCTGCCGTTGCAGGTGCAAAACCGTTCGCAGTGGTATTACTCCCAAGGTCAAACAACGTGCACCTCCGCAAGAGCGAAGCAGCTCATGACGCGTATTCTGCTCAGCGATCGAAGGGATAGATATCGTGCCAGATTACGAAAGCACTATCCTAAATACCTAGTTTGTTCTTTCCGATTTAGAAATCACTGACTCTCGCAATGGTATTTCGATTTTTTTATAATATAGGACAATACGTTTCAGTTTCAAATATAGACTTGACATTTTAAGGAAAAATGTAATGTTCGTACTAGGTATGTAGGTATGTTGAGGAATGTTGTGTTCATCGTATCATTCTGAATAATGGTCGATGAATAGTGAGAGGGTAACACCCAAGTAACCCCCAAACTGGTTATTCCGTGTATTAACATGTCGTTCTTATTGTAAAAAATTGTAATTTAGGAAAATATAGATACAATCTGAGCAAAAGTCTATTACATATAAACAAATTTTTAACATTGGCTTAGTTTCTTATATAGTATAGCAAGTTGTTACCCACACTTATAAATACAAAGATTCAGTTTTCTTTTGGTTTAAATAACTCTCAATGTTTTCGTTAAATGGAAGATTGAACAGAAGGGAGGAGAGAGGTGAAAAGAGAAGTGGTACCTATTGCCAGGACAGGCTCAAAAAGAAAAGAGCGATAACGTGAAGAAGAATAGATTATCTGTCCATAGCGTTTGGTTCGATGACAAGATCAGACACGAACAATCACCGTGACTCGCTTTAATTACTGACGGCAGGACCATGATCTCCCTATGGGAGTTCACAATGGATCCGCGTTGGTGAGACCACCGGCTTGACAAAGTGCCAGCTATACTGTGTCGAACTATGGGGCCACCTCTTACGTGACATCGAATGGTAAAGGAACAAAATTCCGAGCATAAAGAGACTGACACGATCGGCATCGGATAATTATGGTGACTTCATCGGTCAACTGCTCCAGTACTTTGTTATACAAGTAAGCACTTGTTTAATCTACCAACAGGTCGCCTTAGGTCGTGGAGACAATAAAATAGCTTGACAATGTTTCAACCTTGGACCAGGTGTACTATATTTAGACAATACAACGTGTGTTGATTTGATTCTGGTTGCGTTATCTTCGAATGCTTGAGTTCTTCGGTATAGTCTAGTTTTTTCGGCTATTATAAATCAATGAATTGAAATGTGCAATCAACATTGTTTGTTAGATGTGTGCTTTCAGTCTGTTTTTCAATACCGCCATGAATAGGTATATGTAAATGTGTTCGGGCAAGCACAAAAAATAAAATCAAAGTACACCGTCCTAAGCTGCACATTTTGTAAAGTCCCTAAGGACTCTATACGTTAACCTTGGCTGCCATGTACGTTGCAGCAGCAAAAATTATTATATTTAAATGCAATATCGTAAGCCTAAAAATTGTTTCGAAAGACTGATTCTAAGTACTTGTGAGATAAGATGAATAAAAACCCACAGGAAAATAGTATCATTGTACAAGATGTTGATACCGCGACCACATGGCCACTTAAATGTGTTGTACGTGAAATGGGAACCAGCTACAATATTCACTAGGAAGAAAACCTTTCCCACTTTGCATCTCCAATTTCCACTTAACTCGATTGTGAGCATGAACGTGATGCTGCTCACAGTATTGGCTCACATCTCGAACATTTTCTGCTCAAGTACTTTGTAAGATGTATACGATGCTTGTACAACTTTGGCTGCATATTGTACTTTCTTCGTCTTTATGTGAAAATTTCTAAGTAGGTATAAGAATTCCAGTTCAAGAAATTCGATTCTCTAACTTAAGTGCCCTTAAGATATGGGAAAGTGATGATGTTTTTCTAAACACTGTGTTGGCAAAATTCAATGAATTTAGGTAAAGGAACTTCATTAAATAGTATTAAAACTTCGAACCGTTACCACCCGCGATCTATTTCTATTTATAACAAATATCAATTGAAATGATGATTGATCATTCCAATACAAACTCTAACGTGTTGAATTATTCCTTTATCTGTTACTGTTCTATAGCTACACATTGTCCTAAATACGATCTATAAAGAAATTGTTAAAACTCACGAATGACCTTATTCAAGACGTAACTTCTGTAGAAATAATGTAGATCTGTTATCGCTTACAGTGAGTACATGAGGTGTCAGAAGTGAATCCTTCCCGCAGACGGTTTCCTCGAGACCCATATGGCTTCGTCAAAATATTTACTTCCTGTTAGGGTTAAAATCAGGACGCTGTATATACCTACGACATGCGGCAAGCCACAAGTATTCTTCGTTCCGTATAATTAAAGCATATCGTTTTTTGATGAGGATGTTATTAATGTTGGATCGGGAGCTTTGTGAGAATAATGCGATGTTACATAATTAGGCATACGGAATGACGTTTATTAAATACTTTAGAAACGTGCCACCTGACGCGATGGTGAGTAAAAGGTAGCATCGAAAAAAGGGCGTTCCTAACGCGTGGATGGAAAAAGGAATTAAAAGGTGATGCAGCTCCAAGCCACCTTAAAAGGGTGATTCCTTTTTACCGTTCTCATTTTTGAGTTTAAAAGTTGACCGCGAGTTAGTAGAATACCTAGAAATTACAGAGTGTTTCAATGAATCACTTTTCATTGCTAAGTGTATCACCCTTCTAATGGTGATAAATGGGAAAAAATTTCATGAAATTCTAGTACGCACATGTTACCAAATATAAATTCACAAGACGACTGCGTGCGCGACATATCCATAGACATTTTTGTATATGGTATTATATTAGATCGCGTGAACATATATAGTCACCCCCATATCCCACCCCTACCGACAAGAATAGAGCGGAGAATGCGTTAGTTCCGCGAGTCCATGCCACACGCCTTACGTTGGACCAGATCAAAATTCGATCGAATATTAACCCGGTTTGCGAAGCACCAGGTGGAGTCAACTATCCTCCGCGAACCATCTGTTGTGCATGCCTCCTTAAAGGGTAAAATAAGGCCCCGTGTAACAGGTTGCTCCTTTCCACGCCGCATTGTATAGATTGCCGAGATTGTTTCGTTCACCTCCTTAATGGATGTTCACAAGCTAACGATCCATTCCGCTTTCGAATTCGTCTGTGATTAAAAATATTACGTTTTACTCTTGATTTCACATCATGGACTGATATTTTCCTCTCCGATTTCATAATGAATGATTGTTGTAATGTAGATTGTTTTGTGTTGGAGTTTTTGGAGAGCTTGTGTTGGAGTATGTTTAAACAATCATACACCGGGTGCAATGAGGAACACGCCGATTTCTGCATGACACAATGGGACACATCCCAGGACGGGATAAATGGTAGCAAGAAGACGAGAGTCTTCCGGGAAGCGTTGAAAGGACCTATGTCACTTTGGGGCGATCAGGTGTACCGAACGTCCTGATGGAATCGGCGCGCTCTACGTCCGGCATAGGATATTTCCTCAAGAATAGATATTGGAAATCCTTGGATTTTTTTTTGCAAAAACAACACAACACGAGTTATAAGCACGTCATAGGTGATACGCCGAACAACGTTTCGCGGTTATTAACATTGCTACATACATCAATCGCAGAAAGTGCAAAGAATCGTCTCTCTCATTACAGGATTCAATGCGTTTGCTCCGAGTGTTGGAAGTCGTACCGCAGCTAGCATAATTAATAAATAAGCGTAATCTGTGTTTTTATCTGAAACGCTACTTTTCGGTGTCGATGACCGGCAAGGACTTGCGGAACAAAGAGAAGAGGTTTTCTTGAACAAAGTTCCTGTTCGACCCCCTTCATATTGTGTCGAAAAACCTCGTGACTGGGCGCGCTGAGATTTTCATCCTGCCAGAACCTGCGACGTTGCGACCTTTTGTCGCTCTTCAGCTCACTCTCTTTTCCTCACTAACAGTACGCCGCCGACTTCCTTCTCTCTTCCTTTCTCTGTCTCCTCGCTCGGCGTACTCACTTTTCTTAGCAAAGACTTTGCGCGGGGCACCGTAGTATATACACCGGCGAGGAATAATGGAACCTTTTACCCAAGAATATAAACGCACTGGCGCACCTGTTCGATCGGACCAGTCGCCATAAAAGCCCAGGGGCCAAGGTAGCTTTTGCTTCCACACTTTCTTGTCGTCTTCTCCTTATAGAAAGGGCGCTTATGCACGTACACGCTTAACGTTCACGCACACGCCGAAGTGGATACACGTCGAGAGTTCGAAGGGAAGGTACTCAAAAATGGCGAACACCTGTCCACTCGAGTGAATGGTACATTCGTCGAATGGACAGCTTCGATCACGCCGAGAACTTGCAGCGTCGTGATTCGTACCGTGCCCAGCGAAATATTAACGAAATTCCAATAAGCTGCTATATTTCATGCTGCGCTGCATGCAGGTATAGTATCCAATTTACGTGCGATGTCGGGTAGAGCTTTTACCAGGGATTGAATAGGTATGCGGCAATACCGGTTTAATTAAATCAATTCAGCAGTCAAACATGTCGAAGGTCGAACCGGCACCGTCAATATCCATTGAAAGGAAGGGGCAGGTGAAGACGTCGTAGTTAGGGGAAGAATTTTAGGGGTGGCTTTGATCGCACGACCGTTGAACCCTGGATACGCGGGAAAGATACTTTAATGAATGTTCAACGGATTTTCTCGACAGTTTTAGCGTCTCGCATTGTGTATCTACGTTGAAACAAGAGACAAATGTTTCGGAGCACGATTTGCGCGATGACGAATCGTTTGATAACCGTACATACACGTGTACGATGTTTCCAAGCTAACGCTGTGTAGGCAGTATGTGTATCATCATCATCTTAATTTGGGTTCAGCGTCTCATCTTCCAGGATTTATATGCATATTTTGTTGCCGAGGATGAGAGAATTACTTGCCAATGAAACCGCTAAATTTATTTGGAGCGGTACCTCTTTGACGAAAACAAAGCACATGCGGAATAAAGAATTGCCGACTGTCTGTGTTCTTTCGCCGCGACCATATCTACGTTATGCCAAATAACATTGTAATGTCACATTATTTCTGGTGACAAACGAACAAACGTATCGCAAATCTTTCGCATATTCTGATTATCTTACTAGAGAAGAGGTAGCCTTCACAAACGCAGTAAGGAAGATAAAGCAATAGGAATTTATACGACTATACTAACCTGTTGAATCGTACGAAATTCTTAGAACCATTTCAATTTATCATCGAAATACGTGTTTAACAAGCCGCTGGAACTAAATATTTGTCATGGCGGGACCGTGACAGGGGGAAAGCAGTATTTTGCGTTGCAGCAGCGTGCACAATTCGAAACACCCATATGGGCGAAACGAAGGAACAAAAAGCGCACGATCTGCCTCCATCACGGATTGAATCCGGTAGTAGTACGTGCCACTGGCGCGTGGGACTTAATACGCGGTGCAGGTAGCCTATTCCTGGACAATGAATTGAACGAGATTCGAACACGCGTTTGCGCGCCATATGTTGTTTGCTCTCCTAAAGCTTCATTGTGTTGCGCTCCCAACGCGTGTTACAGAGACGAGTCGACGTGCGAACAACCAGGAGGTTTGAGGCTTGAGGCTTGCGTCGAAACGATTCCCGCGAATCTGGCTTCCTGTGCCATGATAGGTTTCTAAATGAACATATCCTGAATTGGACATATTATTGTTACTGCGCCTTTGTATTTACGGGTCATTCGAATTTGCCGAGGAAAAAAACCCGCCATTCAGATTTTGCTCCAAAAACTTTCATTAACACGAATATATCATTAAATTTCTCCGTTGACGTGGATAAATATTTGATCTATCGTAATCGTAGCGATCAAAATACAAGGTGATTAAGGCTTGTTAGTCAAGAAACGAAACACGTTATTACGCGCGCCAACGAATTTATGCTGTATTCCTGCTTCAGAGCAAAGGTGACAGTCACTGTGCTGCAATTGTGACATTTCGAAGATTTAATCATTAACTGAATTTTTTACCAACATCTATTCGAGTGAAATTGAAGAATTGGCAATGTAATTTGTCTGATATGATTTGTATACGGTCGTGCGATTGCTTGGAAATTATTTCCACGCCTCAAAATAAGTTTCTATTGTTGTCTCTATCATTTGTCTTCAATTTATTGTTTTTGATAAGATCAAACAGGATATACTAAAAATAAGATTTGTCATGTGTCATACATATATATAATTTTTATTTGTACTTGAATAACCGCCAAGTTTGAACAGTTTATTTCGTATGAGAAAGATTGATGATTTTTGAAAGGATTGGAAGGAATGGTAAGGTATGGTGAATAGAATGAGCGCATAAGACTGTTTTCAGGTTTAAAGTCAATTTATTTATATTGTATAAAATATCTCTATATATAGGTGATATCTGCATCTCGTAGTAGTTTACTTTCTTTACAAAACTAGAAATAGTGGTACTCGCTCGGAGCCGTTCACCGTCAATTACAGGCACCGTAGGTAAATAGGCAACAACGACTCAATCGTTTCTTTTCACATTTTCATATTAACGAATGATACCTCTCATAGAGAGTGCGCGCGCAAAGCAACAAGCTACGGAAAAACACACTCACGGCGAGTCTGTCGTCTTTCTCCTCCGACGAACACCTTCGTTATGATACAATGACTAGTTTCTTCAAGTAACTTACAGAGAAATGTACAAAATGTAAAAGAAAATACAAAACAAAAAAAGACACATCGAAAAATTGAAAGCTTTCTTTGTCTACTTGTTTACCACGTTCATTCCGCCCGAATGAACGCGCTGAACAAATGGCTCTCAACATTTTTCTCTCACTCTCTTTTCTTGGCTCTCAATCTCTGGTGAATGTGAATCGGTTATTAAATACTCTTACGATCTCTCATTCCATTCACGCGGGCAAAATATAATACTTGTGTTGTGCGTCTCCTACAAACTAATTGCTAAGCGTTATTATTTACAGTGGTCGCGTATTCTCAACGCACGTACACGCCTGTGCAAACACACAGAGATTGATTTCCATGGGAACAGCAGTGGACTATGCACGTGGCACACGATCGTCAATGGCACTTTGGTGCACGGCGCGCATGACTTACAACACTAATTTTACTCGGCATAAATTACTAACACGATGATTATTAATGACACCCGATGCGGCCACACGCAGACACGACGAAACGCGAACGACAATGAAAAAATTGAACGAAATGAACGAAGTAAACAAAAAAAAAAAGGAGGGAATGGGCTAACATCGAAAATGAAAAGGCACCTTTCTTGGTCTCTATCGTCTCGGCGCGGTATTCCTATCGCGCAGTAATATCTTTACGCGGCTGTACAATATACATTTGAACAAACGGAGAAAGACGTGCGAAACGATAGGATAGGAAACAAAAAATGGCACGGCAGCTTCACGGGACCGCGTCTAGCGGTAATCTTTCTCTCTGTCGCATATTTTTTTTCTAATTTCATTCTCACTTTGTAACTCTCAAAATTGACGGGCTTTGTCGATCCCTGGAAGGGCACTAGAGCCTAAGTACAGCAAACTGTTATTATTACACACTAACGCATTTGCCTTTTGCTTTTACAAAACGCGCTCACGCACAATGCGACTATATACATACAGGAAAAATTAATTGGAAAAAGGTACGAGTCTACTTTCGCCAAAAAATGCAGTACCCTGAGGAATCGCGATAGACCCGATCTAATCAGTGTCTGATCTATTATTACTTCGGCAAGAGATTCTCCCTCAAAGCGGCGTATTGTAATTAGGAAAAATTCACGGCATGGATCGTCACGAGATTCTCCTAGTCTTGCTTTTCATCGTAAAAGAGATTACGTTCCTCGGTGAACAAAATTAACGTCGCGCTCGATTAAAAACAGGGCTTTGGAATGTAGTCTAATCGAGAACGAACCACGAGCGAAACGCGCGCTCCTTGACTTTGCAACGTGTCACCGAAGAACGGAACCCATGATTACATATGTATATACGTATGCGCAAGACAATCGTTATTTGTACTGCAAGCCCACTCTCGCGAGGCTTTTTTTCTCTCGTAAGGCACTTTATCGACGAAGGAAATGACGACGGGAAGAAGTCTCATACAACCACTTACGGGACGCACGTGTCGATGCTTTGCGTCTTCTTCGCCTGTTCGTCGCAGATCATCGCTTCTGCTTCGATTCGTGCTCGGAAAATTCAGCATCCGTAGCCCATCGGCACGGAAACGCCAGGGCAGCCACCCTCCTGATGCTTCGTGAGAAGCGACATGCGACTGAAGGTCTTGCTGCACGACGTACAGGAATACTTTTTAACGTCGCTGTGCGTCTGCAGGTGCGCCCTAAGATTGCTCCTGTCGGCGAACGCGCGATTACAGTGCTGACAGCTGAAGGGCTTCTCTCCCGTGTGCGTCCTGATGTGTCCTTGAAGCAACCACGGCCTGGAGAACGCCTTGCCGCACAAGTGACACTTGCAGGGAAGCGTGTGCGTCCGGATGTGCATCTTGAGCGCGCCCAGGCTGACGTAGACCTTTTCGCAGTACTTGCAGGAAAAGGATTTCTTCGTCTGACCCTCGGCGGCGGCGCAATGGAATTGCTGGTGCTTCGAGAGTCCCGAGTAGGTGGAATAGGACTTACCACAGTCCGGACACTGATACCTCGGCGATGTCGTCGAGGAGGCGGTCGAGGTCGATGAGAAAGACGGGCTCGACCCGTTTACTGCTCCGCTCTTCTCTATTTTCGGATTGGCGAGGATCGTTGGACCCGCGGACGTACTTCCGGCTGACGATCTTCCGCTGTCGCTGCCGGGCGAGGAGAGGTCCTCCGGAGTAATTGGAGGCGGCGAGCGAAGGGAGGCAGAGCCGAGTGAGCTCGTCGGCGACAGCCCGCAATGATCGGGACTGGCCCAGTGCGAGTAACTCCTGGCGATCGGCCGTTGGATCGTCGGGCAGGTGAGCGCCGCGTGGGGTGGCGGTGAGACAGAGGGGTGATGCTCAGGCGACGAGTGGGGATACGCCGGAATCGGATACGACGGGTAGAGCTCGGCGCCCGGATGATGATATCGATGATAAGCGGCCGGGTATGGCAGATAGTGCGGCGGGTAGAGAGGCGCGGAACGGGCCCACGCCGGTGTCGCGTAATGCGCCAACGGCTCGACCGGGGTGTTCAGATTGAGCGGCTCGAGGGGGGGTGGTGGTGCTTTGCTGCCGATAAAGTGCAACGGCGTCGTCGCCGTCGTGCTCGTCGCACTCGCCGCAGCGACCGCGGCCGTCGGGCACGACGTCGAAGGGCTCGTCGAATTCTCGTGCTGAATCACCTCAACGCGTGCTTTCTTTGCGACTGGATGAATGGGCGCGATAGCGGCTGGCGGTGTGATCGCCTTTGTCGGATATTGAATGTGCTGATGGTGTACGTGATGCACCGGGTGAAGATGATGCGCCGTGGGGGATGACGGGGCTTGTTGAATCGAGATCGGCGATGACACCTTCATCGCCGATGGCGACGGCGACCTGGAGGCACTACGCCGCGGATGATGCTCGTCCACGTTGTGATAATTATAACGTTCCGCATTTCTGCTCAGATCTTCTGGCTTCGTGCTCAGATTCTCTGGCTCCGGGATGTCATCCATCACTACGTCGATTATCTCCTCTGAAACACAAAGGAGGATATGTCTGTTAAAACGGCGTCTCGCAGTAATCAAACTTTCTTGTTTCGGAGGAATGACAGATAGGTTTCGCGTACGGCGGACGATAGGAAGAGGTTCTGAGGTAAATGTTTCGTTGCATGAATGACTAAACTCACCTTTAATAACTGGAGCAACGTCGTCCGACGGTAAAACATGCACCGGCCGCTTTTTCAGCGGACAGTGACTGTAACTGTTGTTCTTCTTGATGAAACTGCGTGGCATCTCGTCGATCAGCATGTTTCGTCCTTTGCACTGATAAACGTCCACTTGACGCAAAGATTCAAGGCTCTTCGCAGGACACTGGAAATGCGCACTTAACGTTGCATTAATCCAATTGCTATAACGAGCGTATCTCGGTCACTCCTCTCTTCGTAGCTTTTGCGTTCTCGGTGTTGGCAAACACAAAAAAAAACACAGTTGTTCTTGAGATAGTCGACGGGAATGAAAAGTAATCCGCCAGCGGTAACGTCACTGCACTGTGTCACACATGTGTCGGTCAATGTCCAAAAAGATCCGTTTCCGTTCGCAATGGCACTTCTTCGCGGCACATCGATCGATTAATAAATCGATGTACGTCATTAGCGGCACGTTGCTCGATTCCGATCGGTCCGTCTTGTACCACGGACGGGACTGAACTGAGTTGATGATTACATACGGTGCTGCATGCGGCTCGTCCAGGAGGGAAGGATAGCTCGCAAGAACGGCGAAAGGAAAACGAAAAGAAATGGAAACAGGACTCGAAGTTGTATCACGCTCAAAACAGTTCGGCTGCAAGCCGGTCTCTGACTGGCAGGGGGGTGCGCCAGGGCCTTTTATAACAGATCGCCCCACCGGTCAGGTGCAGGTGGCCCGCACGTGCTGCCCGACCAATACAGGGCCGCAAGGCCCGCACTACCGCCAATGGGGGACGGCCGGTCGCGGGCCGCAAACCAATCAGGGCGCAGGCATCTGTTCTGCCGGCTCGCTTATTCCCCTTCCAATTTTCTCTACATGACGACGAGAGGTGCAGGATGTTCGTAAGTGCGACGCGATTGTCCTGTCGCACTCTCCGTGCGTCTCATACTTTCTCTCTCACTCTCTCTTCTCTCTCTTCTCTCTCTTCCCTCTCATTCTGTCCCTTTCTTCTTTCTCTTTCTTTGCTCTGAACTCTAGTTATTCCTCCCTCTTCCTCTCTCTCTTTGGCGCTCTCGTTCTCATTTCCGCATAATGCTGTGTGTGTGTGTGCGCTGGTGAGGCAGATGCCAGAGCGTTGCACAGCACCCCACCTTCCTTCGTCGACCCTCCCCCTTTCCTCCCAACAGGCCCGTCACACTCAACACGGTACTGTACCCCTACGACCCATTCTCGCCATCATCTCATCAAGCTGCTGCTGTCGTCGGTGCATATGCACCACAAGAGGTCCCCTTGCGTATATGTTCATGCATTAGGCCCATCGGGGTATCCTCCCCACTACTCCAATCGGTCGCTCGCACTTTTCCATTTGAATTTCCGTTCGGCCTACCTGAAGTACTCTCGGTCTTCCCTTATGTTCTTTACCTCTACCGCTCTCACCCTCCCGTAACCTAGCCCCCCCCCCCCCCCCGCCCATTCCAACCATCCCTCATGGGCCTCATTCTTTATCTCCTTTTCTCTTTTTCGTTTTCTTGCATCCGACTTGTCAAGCTTTGGTTGGCATGTGTGCGTGTATTCGATCGCGCGCGCGTGTCGCATTGGCTGCTGCGCTGTTCAGTTTTTTTGTCTGCATCGGCCTGGTGTGCGCTGGCTTTTCATGTGTCCGCGCATGCGTGCCGGGGCACCGGCAATCCCCTTGTTCCCCTTCTGAATTTCACCCCTCCTTCTCGTCGTTTCGCTTCTTGATGCCAGTTTCGGACGTAACGGTCGTGTCGCGTGCCACAGCATCGCCCACGCGTGCTGAAACACACATACGCACACGTACTCGGTGCGTTCGTGCTGAGAGATCAAGCGCATGCGAACCAATGTGTACGTGCTCATCGTCAGCCTCCCTCAGCCATCGAACTATTCGCATTCTTTACCCAATGTTTCCAATACGAAGAAAATATTTTGCCGTTAATTGCTGTAATATTGTGACCGCATAAACGACAGTTGAGTTCTACATTTGTAGAAATGCGTTAAAGTAAGTTTGTAATGTTCCAATTAATTACTTGTGTACTAAATTCATATTTACCCTTTCGATGTACGTAAATTATTGATTTTTTATTACGTCCGCCATTTAAACTTTGAGTTATTCATGAAATATAGAAACATTCTAATCACTGTAGAACACGATTGATATTTAGGAAGGTCTTTATTCTGGTTTAATTGTTAGACATATGCGGCGCATACGTTTCGCAATTCTTTATTTCTATTCAAGAAACAAATGCGGCGATAGATACCTGGTTGCCTATACCTGTCGCGTCCGTTGGCCATTGTGTAAACCCACAATTCCAAGGGATCATAAATGGAAATAAACGTTTCACGCATCTGACCGACGACTGTCATACGGGATTCTGATAAGAAGCTCAATAAATAATTCTTGACGGTAATAGTCCTTTAATTAAATGACTGTCAGCGTCCGACAACAAAAGAATAAAATCTGGGAAAATACGCAAAATTGGTACTATGAGTAACACGGATAAACCTCGCAGCAATTCTACACCTAAGATAATCATTATTTGAATGCATCGAAAGGAAAATGTAATTCTTTGCAGCGCGCAACAAATTTGTAACCCCTTCTTCCTCTGAGTTCGTGCAAGCCACGTCGAACAAGGTTATCATATTTGAAACGGGAACATTTGAATTGCCCGATCAGAAAACGATAACTAAAGTTCAAGACCGGTATGGCCAGGCGCGTTAAGAAAGCGAGCGGGGAAAATATTTTTGACGAAAGACCCTTGTACTTGTCGTCGTAAACAGTTCGTTCGCGTAACGCTTTATTCTTTGAACTAGTTTCCGAACATATACGCACGGCCGATCATTTCGTCGAATCATTTCGCAATAAATGAGAGACAGAGAGACAACGGAGCGAGTGTTACCGTACGCTTGAACTTTGTAGTATTATCTTTACGACTCTACATACTGCGCGACACACAATTAACTATACATTTCTAGGAAGAATACTATTTTGCGACGCAGTTCTATGTAACTTAAAAACTAAAGTTTTAACTCCAAAACGGATAACGCGCATTCCGCATTTTCGAGAAATAGATTTCCGAATCGAGATCGATTATTTCTACTCACGCGTCATGCAACAATGCGTGGACACGCCGACAGGTCGGATTGCGCGAGTCTCGCTACGCACTACAAATTTATTCGATCGTTAGCCGGAACAGAGAGTTCGATTCGCATGCCGATAAGCAGACGAGCGATCCCTGTGCCCCTCGGCGAACTATCTGGCCAACGGCGGGTCGCCGATTCAAATCACTTCGCTCCGTTCGTCCCGTTCACCGTGTCGGAGCCAGAGTGCGCGCACATGCTTTTGCTCCCTTTTCCCAACGTTCGCCTCGCGGCCCACCCCGCTTATCTCGGCAACACTCACGAATCAGAGTACAACTGGTGCGAAACGCCCGCGAAACCACCGCCCGATCAAAGGGACAATCGACAGAGTGCTCGCCGCGCGAATTAACCGTACCTCTACCTCGGTCGTTGCACTTCCGACACTTGATTAATTCACATTGCTGCACGTGCGGATTAAGCGGGTGCCACGCGATCCTGCACCCTCCCGCCTCAGCCTTTCCCGTTTCAGGTACGACCAGTTGCTGGGATGACGTGGATAAGCGGTCAAAGACGAGTCTGCACAACCGATTGAAATTTTCTGTACGACTTTACTCGGTCGCGTATTTCGACATTGATCATGCGGGGTCTGAAAGATGACTTTCCCGGTATACGATAGACGAACGCAGTGTGGAACATGAAATTCTTTACTGGTGTTTTGGAATACATTCTGTTATAGCAAAAATCTTGGAAATGCTCCAAAGGGATATATTTGTTACATTCACATGAAGGCACAGAAGTGTGACTTAGTAATCCGTAATCGTAAGACACATCATTAGCACACTTTATATTGAAAATAGAGCCTCGAAAATGGTATGTACCAGTCGTTGGTGGATAAAGTACCTGCGGGCGAGCGGAAAGATATTTGCTTCGGGCTACGGACCAGGTTGTCCGTCTTCAACGCGCACCCTTTCTTTATAGGGTGATGAGAGAAGCAGACGAAGAAAGCAAAAAATTGTCGTAAACCTACATCTTATCCGGTTATTCCAGTAGCTACCGGTGCTGTTCCGGTAAGGGATTTTTGCTTCCTTCACATCTCGTCTGCTTTCGTACAACGAAGGCAAAGCGGTGCCTACGACATGTGGTTCGAAAAGGTGTGTCTACAATATACCAAATGCTCATTGAATTTAGTCACCCTACTATTGTCTGAACTCGTCTATGTATAACATGTCGGTAAAAATATACAGAGAAAGATTATCTATGCCCCTTAACAGAAAAATAACTTCTAAGCAACTTGCCAATATAATGTGCGTTATTTTATTTTTTACGCTATCGAAATTTCTCATCATAAAACAAATGATTCGATACTCATCCATTCATAAAATATTCACACTCTGTTGCAAAGCTTTTTTATCTATCAGGGATTACAAAACTTGCGCGGCTGTATATGATACTTGAATCGTATCGTAAGTGCACATCGTGCGACGATCGAATTCAGCAAATTTTTCAGCGACTGCATGTGTGCATGTACTCGGATATGTACGTATATATCGTCACTACGATTAAATCTGTATCATTATTATAGTATGCGACGCGCTCTGAGCGTAGTACGTAGCTCGTCTCTGACTGGCGGTAGCCCCATCGGAAGGAAGCTGGTTTATTTTTTTGTATTGCCGCCTCGTGAGCCGAAGGGCACCCCATCGCCTCACCTTTTGAAACACCTGGCTATTACCGCTCGATGTTTTATATGCGCTCCGCTTTGTGTGTGTACCGTGCATGAACGCGCGCGCGCGCGCGCACCGCCATATGCGACCGGCCCCACCGAGACTAGCTCGACGGACCCATTTTTCGGGCCCCGTGGACCCCTAGACATGTGTAAGGTAACTCGTGATCAGTGGGGTTCTCCCTCTTCGGAAGGCCGTTCTTCCTTCTTTCCGCAGCGACAAAACTGGTCGGATGCGCGCTCGAAACTCGACTGAGCTTGCGGACTGTTTTGTCAAGCCCTTAAACGAAACTACTTGACTCGAAAAATATATTGGCGGAAATTTATGCGGCTGGCGGAAAGTAACGTCAGAGAGCGTAACATGCGTAATTATTCTCATCAGCAGACGCGGCAGATGTGTAAAGAAGGGATAAAACATATTGTGTATAGATTGTTAACGGTGTTGGTTAATACTATCAAATGCGTAACTCAATATTTCGCGGCTTGACATTTATTGTTCTGTGTACGTGCATGGATTAAGAACTTGTTTATTGCAGATTTTGCTTATAGGAAAATGCATATTCGTTCGAAGATTACACGGTTTTATCAACGCGGGAATATAGATTAGAAATTCTGATATCGTGTAAAGCTATACCCCGTTGGTTAAAGTTGGACATAGTGTTACCGGCATTTCGAATGCATCAATATTGACACTGCTCGTTGAAATCTAAAGTGTATGTTTCATAACAACATGTCAAGGCAGACCTTTCTGATGAGTCAATATTCCTTTGCCGGTTACTGACCAGTCACCACGACGACCTTTGATTCTTTCTAAACGCGAACGGTACATAGGAATTAGCCTTTCCCCGATAATGCAGCCTTTACGTCACTTTTCCGAAACACAAAGATAGGGTGAGATTTGAGTAAGGTAACGTGAGTAACATTATTCAACAGTTTTGACTGGCAGAACTAATTTTTTTCGCAGGAGCCTTTGCAGCAAGAACATTAGCAGAATAGCTATGGCCAACAGTTGCGTTTTTTACGTTGACTCGAGCCACATAAACAGTCATCTAAGTAAGCACATTAATACAAGTATTACCAGCGCGAATGAATAACTCAGCCATTTAACGACGCTTAGGTGGGATAAGTAGCAAGTTGATGAATAATCATTTTTAACGTTTATTGATGATGTTGATCAAATTGAATAATCGTTGAACGTAAGTGTGACAATACGCAAAATTAGCACATTCAATTAGATTGACCTGGTCCGTAACGTTGCTGTTTAAATTGACAAGATTCAAGGAAGACAAACAGTGATTATGAAACAGTACCTAAGAGCGGACAGATTAGATTATTGAGTTGTTTATCGCGGCGCTCAGGGCACGGTCGCAGTTAGTTTATCTGCGTGACATGTTATAGATTTATAATTCTACCTATCGCTTATCTGCATACCGTTATGCCCCGTGCATAGCGGACGATGCGTCACTACACGTTTTCGCTTACGACGCAAAATTGTTTGAAGGTCTCAAGTAGACATTGATTCATCATTCATCTTTGATTTATTTACATCAAATCCACTCCACTGTCCGATATAGTTTATTTATTATTGCTGCACCGTACAACAAAGTAATGAACTGTGGGTGTATGAAATCGCATTAATCATTGTTTCCCGAATAATTCCATTTATTTTTGTAGACTACATACATACCAATCGTATTTCGTTATCGTGATTAGCCTTTGTTTTTCTTCTACGACATACCACATAGTCCACTTCACCTTTGTGTTTCTGTTCCGAGCGTAGTGTCTGCTTATTCGCGCCCCTAAGGATGTTTACAGGATTATTAACAAACTGAGATAATCAGGTTGTAAACAAGATACCTGAGTAACCCATGAGGAACGACGTTCTCAGTTGAGGCACGAGAGGTCCATTGTTCAACATTGCGTACCTGACCCATGAATCCTTTTGTTAAGTACGGTGTTGACCGACAGTTTTGTGGATTTCATGATCATTTATTTTTTTCTTCGATTTTCATTCTTCACCGTATGTATTATACGTCTTAAAACTGTAACAATGTTTCTTGCTTAATAGACACATCTTTCTACATTCAACAATGTGTTTGACTTTCTAAATGTGACAATTCCAACTGTTACACTATAGGCAATATTCAGCGTTACACTTAAACATATTGGAAACAATTATTTTTCATATTTTAGATTTCCTACGTGAATCGAGATCTTCGACTTTATGTTTTGATATTTGGCCGAAAATATTTGTACCGGACGTATTTGTCTAGACTCAACGTGTCAATAATACTTACGGTTAGACGACATTTAACGAAACTCTTTTTTATTACGTTAAACAAAATTTGTTTCAAAATTTGTGCTATAGTATACTGATTCTTTGGCACATTAACTGAAACTTTTCCGAGTCCGTAAAACTGTGGTCAATAAAAGGAAGAGCATAAGAATGGTAAGGCATTTTGAAAGAAAGTGACGTCGACACTCATTGAACGGAAAGTCGGCGTAAGGAGTACCCAAAGTGCTTGTGACGAAGAACGAGGACACTTCTTTGCAGGGGTCCTGGTTGTGGCCACTGTGCTCAGGGTATCTTTAAAGAGTCTTTAAAGTGCAGTTTCTAGGCTTCGTCTTGTGCCTTTCGCCATTCAAAATCAAACGAAGACTTAGTGTATGGCACAGGTGTGTATTTCAAAGGATGGCTTCACAGTGAAAGAAGGATCTGTAATAAGTGAGACAGAGTGCGAGAGACTGGGACGCGGCAAGTATTGGGAGGGGAGCAGAGAGTGAGACACCAAATTCTGTGAGAAGGAGAGAATATGGCTACATCCTGTTTGGATGTCAGTATGGCGGGTTGCATGCATACAGGCTTCCAAATTCATCCTATAACATTTTTGGGTATTCTTACATACGTTCGTACGAATAAGTAAAAAAATGTTGTTACAATACGTACTTTTCCCCAAATAGTTAGCAACGTTCGAGAACATTCTAAACATGTCGTGCCTATCAATACGGTATAGAATCGCACGTGGGCACACTACTCGGATCACACGAAACATTTTGTTATCCTGTCACCATTGATGTTAAACATTTGCACTTTTATAGATTCCGTTATAAAATGCATACAAGTTTTGTTGACATTTGCCAGTCATAACGGTTATAATCGTGATAATTTGAGGTCTCAATGATCACGAGGTCAAAGACCGTGAACCGGCGCACAATCTATGTACAATAACGGCGGACGTTTCGTTGATCGTGAATGCGAACGCTTCGCCGAAGTTTTTCCTAGTATTTTCTTTTTTCCTCAGCCCAAGACGATGAATAGTCGCCATGGTGCGTGAGGACCGGGGCGGCATTGTGCCGAGAAATCTTAAAGAATCAGTACACCTTCTTAAGCTCCCTTCCTCGGTCAGGGACGTCCAAGGGAGGACCGAGAGTTCGCTTTTGTGCACTCCGCACCACGGAAGACCTGCTGCCCGATTAATATTTTCGAATGTGTCGATGCTCTGATCCTCGCCATCTTTTATCTCTGTCCCTTCTTCCTCCACCAACATCTTTCCGAGTTACATTTTCAAAAATAACATCGATCTTTATAGGGAAAATGTAGTTTTTCTTCATAATCTTTTCAATGAATTGATACGAATGTACATCGTCGGAAAGAACGTACAGGTTAATGTCGACCATTGTATTTAGATTATAATGATTATAGGTGACGTCGATCAAACTTGTTTCGCGAACAAGTTCGCGCTTGCTTTGACTCGAATTCGAGACAGTCAACTGTGCGTCATCGGAGAAGAATCACTGGAGGAGGGTGACCGTCTCGAAATAACCGGCATAGGAAAAGTAAGGGAGCAAGGGAACCTACGGAAACGGAATATCCTTCGTGCAAGGAAGGCCAGTGCATTGACGCGAGAGCAACATCTGTCCTGGATCGGAGACAGCTGATCCTGAGGGCGCGTGGCAATTTTTCGTTTCAGGAAAATCGAGACGCCTCGGGGGGTGGGGCCTCATCAGAAACGAGAACGGATCGATCTGGGCCTCTAGTTCGCCTAAACTACTATTAGTAACGGAAAATTAAGGATTCTATAATAAGAATCGATACAATACTTTCTATTATCACACAAACATTTATTAATGTTATTAATAAATTTCTCAATTCTGATGAGCAGAAGTTAAATTACCGGTGATTAAGCGGTGAAATTTGAATTTCTTTTTGTGACATCATGACTAGATCAGGATGATTTTTAATAAAAACAGTCGAAACAGAGGTATGTGGCCAAAAGTTGAAAACAATATGGCGTGTAAAGGTGCAGAATCGTTGATCGCAGAAAGAGAACATCCTGTCAATTCAGCCAGATAAAGATACCACAGATCGTTTTTCCGGGAACGAAGCATATGGCCAGTTCGCCCGATTTTCTTAAGGCAAAGTGACGCGTGCCCATCGGGGGGCTTCTCTTTTGGAACGGGCAGGTGACGTACTGGACCAGATGACCAAAGTTCTGCCAAGTTCCGGAGTTTGTCAAGGTCTTTTGCCTCTCTTGGCACTGAATTTCCGTGTTGACTGAAACAGTAAAATATTTCTAAACATTTACTGTTCTCTATGTAGAGTTTTACGAAATTTTCTCTCTCTCACTCTAGTCACTATGATTCGAATTTAACGATTAAGTATTTTCTGGAAAACTATAAATGATGACATTCGAAAAATAGTGTTTAGATTTGCTTTTGTTACTTTTAAAAAGAATAATAACTTCGATACATATTTCATGTATTCCAATACGTTCCAAACGAAAGACATAAACCGGCATTTGCAACGCTAGTTAGCAAAATAGGCATTCGTATACAGGTATCGAAATTATGAGATATGAAAACTCAGCGCAACAATTGTTAGTGAATGTATTGTATCACTCGTCAATGACGAAACCCCTTTCGAAAGCCTGCGCATGCTCATTTCTAAATCCTTTGGCGTTAATGGTACTCTTAGACAGTTCGTTTACCAAATCGCTCGACACTATAATGACATCAGGAAAACATGTCACTCGGCGTGAGAGCGTGCGAACGCGATAAGATCTTCCGAAACGAGACCACCGGACAAGAGTGTCCTTTATCTGATCGGCTATTACGGCGGAAAATTTACCCCAACCGATGCATCACAGCAACGTCTGACGTTTATGTTTTCGGAATACTCCCTTGTTATTTGCGATTGACTCAAAACATTGGACAAGCAGCTCCGTTTGTTACCGTCCCAATAGTTCACAAATCAGTTTCCGTCAGTTTGACAAGAGCCTAGGTAGTATTCTCTGATTCAATGGCATGATTGCGCGAGGTAAAAGTCACACAATGCGTCCCATTTATACAAGCACGCCGGACATGTCAGTCGAAATAATATTCACTTCAAATTAATATTATCAGCTCAATGTACCTTTCAAGCAGTAAAACAAATCCATGAACAAACAAGTATACTTTAATTTCTATTACGTAATCCAACCAAATAAAAAATATCAATTTATATTTAGCATGAAAGGATAAATCATGCGGGAATTATTATTAGCAAATGTCGCAACAATTCATTATGCTCTTAACCAGAACGCTGCGTCTACCTATAAAAATCGGATGATAGTCATTAACCAGAAACGTACCGTCGCTTATTATTTGATTCTCTAAAGAGAATTGAAACCAATATATTTGATGCTTGTACCCCAACCACAAATGTCGGTTTTGGAACTGTTACGCTGGCATAGCCCGTGTGACATACACTCATTGTTTCACCGTTGGCACATATATATATATGTACGTATACCGGATCGTGACGGTTCCGGGAGTCGGGGTATTATCTCGCGGGAGCTGTCGATCAGTATAGCCGAATCGTTGCGAGCGAACATTTGAGTCGGTGTATCGTGTCAACGCAACATTATAGTGTGGAGCGAGGCGCCTTCGATAGGTTACAAGTCTCTCTCAGCGTTCCCTCGACGTCCGGCACGGACTCGCTTAATTAAATTAATTTCAATTGGGCTCTTGTGCCGTGTCGATACACTTTCACCAGCATTACTACAGTACCGTAACTAGGCAGTCACTGGCTCGCCATCGTGTGTACGCAAGTTCGAGTGCTACTCCCTTTTGACGGTATCACTCTTACCGTGAACATTTCACTCTTGTCAGGATTTCAAAATTGTCGACTCCACGATTAGTGCGCCGATGATCATTGACATAAGAGATTTCACTGACATGCGTACACTTTAAGTGTTACAGGAATTTATTGGTCAATGTTTCCTGCATAACATGTAGATATATCCTACGTATGAAGTATGAGTTCAGTACTTTTGAAAAGTATTCCACAATATTCCATTAATAGAATTAGATCACATTATCCTGTAAGTACGAAGAAAACTTATACGACAAAATTTTATGCACACTTGATGTAATAAATAAATATACAGCTTCGTATTGCGTGCGCTCATAAATATCTCACAATTTTCAATCTGACCACGAAATGTAATTGTAACCTTGTAAATAATTCATCCGGGTGGTACCGATATTTTATTTAACCGTTCAATTAGATTATTGAAGTATCCTTCCAACTTTTCTACAATGTCGAAAATCTCTGTAATCTTAGTATACATTTTCGTCACAAGCCCAGTGCATATTACAATGACATGTCCACCCAGGTAATGCTTCAGGTTTTGTGCAATAATCCTCTAACGCTGCCAAACGATTACATACGCACATGTGCCAACTTCTGACATTGTAGCAAAATATGAAGACTTTATATGACAAAATATAAACCATCGAAAGTGCAGGGACGATGATACAATATTTTTTTACTAAAACACACAATCAATTTACCAAAAGTCAAACTGATGCAGCACATCAAATTGGTAGATTCGGCTTCAGAATCCTGAAATTATACCTAGTTGCTTTATCTAGAGAAAGAAACTACGTCGTTTGCAGTTAAACGACCCAAAAATTTGGATTTTCTCGTACCCTGCTGACATGCAACTAACCAAGCTTATGGATACGTTCATAATCAGCGTCGAACAGTCGTAAAAGCAATTCGTAGACTACACAATGAGTGATGTTTTTAAGAAGACAGACAAATAAAAAGGGGGCCGTGAAGAAGACGAACGGAGAGAAGATTGTTACGAAGAACATAGTCGGTGTCGTGAAAAGTATTAGAGGCAACCACAACAGGGTGGAAAAAGCAGAGAGAAGGATGCTGAACCTGTTACCATTTGAGAAGCGACCCGACCAAGTATTATATCGTGACACCGAAAGGAAGAAAATCTGATTCTCAGAAGGTAATTCTGACGTATAGACTGTATGGAATATTTCATGAATAGTCGCGCATCTACCTAAGTAAAAGTAGGAACGGATAGGCACGTTTTAGCCTGAGTTTAAAGCGGACTCAGCCTTGTCACATGGAGATGCTTAACAATTGAACTGGAAAAAACGGATAATAATCCTTTGAACACGTTGAACATTTTTTATGGCTTATCATAGTAATTCCGTAGGCGTGAAGCAATGCGAGAAAAAAGTGCCGGTCAAGGCTAGTGGAATTATCAATATGATGAAAATCTGATATGAAAAGTATTTGATTACAGTGATTAAAAAGAAAATATCAAGAAAACGGAAGCGGTCAATACTCAATGGGTTGGGGAGAAAATATTCTTTCCGAGAACACGTTACGACTGGCAGTAATCTCGATTATTTCCAATACCACTTAACGAATATTTGTAAAGCTCTAGGGCAAAGGTCAACCTTGACAATAACCGGGCCTGTGTTCGCTCGGCAAAGTGGAGCATCAGGCGCCTATAAATAGTGGTTAATATTTTATCATGCAGGACAAGGTAACGCTTATATCCTCGATTCGGCAAGGCTCGCCGGTAGAAAGTAAATCTCGAGCAACTCAAGTTGGCCGGACCTTTCGCTCGTGATCGAGCATGGGAGAAGAAACGAGAGCTAAGAGGAGCGGAACTTTGCAATGCGCGCGAGGGGTCGCGAGCGAGCATGAACATCCTTACGTATATGATCTGGAATTCCGGTTTGATTTACAGCAGCTATCTTGGCGCATTAGTCTTTGGTGCCCCGGAGGCCGATATCATCTACCTTAAAAAATGCTCCCGTCAACAAGGCACACCAACTACCGTGCTACCCATCCTCCACGGATTGACCGGTTCTACACCGTTTATGGGCTCCTCTTCCTCTTTTCCTCCCGCGCTACCGACGTTGCTCTCTCCCTTTTTTTCCTTTTATCCCCCCCCCCCTCGGTTACGCTGTCCCCTCCTTGAATCCATTCTTTTTTACTTTTTCTCATGTCTCGAGAATCATCCTTCGCCCCCGGTGAGATCGTCTTACGCGAGCACGGTCTCGTACTTGTACGCTCGCGAAACGACCTCTGACGCGCCGACAACAGGTAGCCGGGATATTAGTATTACTTTTATCAGGAGGTAATGAATCGTGCGTCCCGTCGATTTTGCCCCTCCCCACCCGTGGCCCTGCACCCGTACCGGACAGTGCAGTTTAACGCGTTTTCTGTCCATCATAAGTGTCGCGCGTGATTCACGTCGCTCGCTTCGTTGGTGTCCGCGCTGAGTTATGATAAGCGTGCTCGTTGCCGTGTTATTTGGCGTATGTTTTCAATTCGCAGGATCGGCGAATGACGTACGCGGCTGCGATACTCGTAAGGTACCGGGCTGTCAGGTAGCGCGTGACTCCGTAAACGAGTATTTGCAAACTTTTTCTCCGCAAAATGCATAAACAATGAATACATAAATATTACCGTAAAAGTATGCGTGGGCTTGAACGTACGATATTCCGATAAGGAACGGATACGTGCGTACGCGCGGTATTTCGTTACAGTTTATCGCGAACAATGTCCTACAAGTAATTGTGACCCATTAAGTGGGCAGGTCACGCTCGCTATCGGAACTGTAGGTGGGCAAAAAAATGTGCGTCTACCTCCCTCGTGTGTCGAAGCTCAACGCGTACCTAATTGCGCCGGAGTAACATTCAGTCGGGATTTTCTCATCCCACTCGTCCATGTGACGTTGCACGCAGTATCTGCCGTCGCGTTACAATTATCGCGCGATCCATAGCAATGTCGTGCAAGGCAAAAGGAGGAATGGCCACAATGTCGATGATTTATCAGTGGCGGGAAAGGTTCTCGATCGTCCGTCTTTCTTATTACACGCACGGACATGCTCTGTAGCTGGTGCGTCCAAAAATGAAATTAGTGCGCAAGCTCGCGGGTGGTGGCCAGTCGTGCGCCCCACTGCTATAGCAGTCGGTGGTCCCTGCCGGGCATACATTAAATAAATAATCCCGATCCTCTACCGATATAACGTGACTGCTTAGAACACCGACGAGAAGCTACCGCTGGTGGGGCCTCCTCCTTGCGCAACTGTCGACCGCTCGTTTCAATTAATTAGCATTGCAGTATGAAAGACGAGTCTCATCATCCTCCCTCTCATTCTGCCCGCTGGTCCTACCTCGCCTAGATTATTCAAACTGACTTACACACGAGGAGCATGCGACTCCTGGATGTTAGTCATCCCTGCCTAGCTACCTGCCTCGTGCGCCGTAAACTCCTGTTAGAAATTCATGTGATAGACTATTCGATGATTTCTCAGTGACTGCCGTTTTGCCTAGCCACTAATGCTTCGCGTTGAACAATCTTTTTGGTGGCTTAAGATATATTTTGTGCCTAGATTTTAATACTTAACCAATTATCGGCCGAATGTATAGGTTTCTTCATTAGTTTCGCATCGCGTAACCGAGACAGAGTTTTCCTCAATTACAGAAGAATGATAACGTTGAATCGCTGCTTCTTACGAAAGTACTTATTGTTACATTGGAACGAGCGACTCTCATGTCATTGAACGAACTTGGATCGAGTGTTTAGGCGAGTGGGTGCGATGGCGCATGCTGATTGGAACACCACGATTCCTTTAATCATTCTCTCGGCTATTAGGGTCACACTTTCTCCAAGCACAGAGAGACAATGGCCAGAGCCCGATCATGCGAGTGCGCCTGAGTTTCGTGCTTACGTGCGTGAGTGCGCGAGTGCGTGAGTGCGTGAGTCCGTCGACGGGTGAAATTATTATTGCGAAAATTGACCGGTTTCAAAAGTGGCTCGGACGGTCGCGACGGCAGTGATTAACGGATATCAGTGAATCAACCGTTTCAAATTCCTAATTTATAAATATTGTAGCCCCTAAAAATTTAAATAAATGCGCATAAGTATTTACATCACATACTGATCATTTATACGTGCAGTATACAAGCATCTGTAAGTTACAGAGTCATTCCCGTGCATCGCAACAATTTTATAATAAAAATAGCGAGTGTGCGATGGCTGTAAATAAAAGTAAATACGAGAAACAAATGGTTTACATGAGAAATATGTTATTATTAAGGTGCGACCTGTGCGATATGTGCACTTTAGTATACTTTTTTATAATATTGGGTTGCGAGACAAGTTTGTGCTATTCTTCGGCTAATAAGCCATTGTTTTATTTAATACACGAACTATTACAATTTATTAGTATAAAAAAAGTTTAAAAAAATTAATGGCTTTGGTGACTGTACGAATTTATGCTTTGACACAAATCTTCTCGATTTACCTTTTAAGCAGTCATACTGTTACATTCCAAAACGTAACATTATATCAATAGTTGTAGTGAGATTCAACCAATCTTCTTATCGTTTTCATTGTGTAGCTTGTGTGCTTGTGACCAAGTATCCTTTTCCTGCGTCACAAATCGATTTGGAAAGGCAGCTAGGATTTTCTGAAATACGTGAAATCATCGCGACGGGAACAATCGTTGCGGCTTGCGGCAGGAAAACCACTCGAAGATGAATTGTTTGCTCACGTCCGTTCACTATAGTGCGTTAATCAACGAACGATGAGAACAGTGTTCTCGTGATGCATGGCAATCGGACATTTTGCCCCACATGGTCCGAAACGAGACTCATTAACGTTATGAGAATGGAACAAATCTGGTCACGTGACAATGAACGCAATAGTGTGCACTCCGTGCACGTGTGTTCGACGGGGGTGTACGCGATTTGAATGCACGCGACTCTACGGCGCCGTAAATAAGTGTTTATGGTGAGATAAGTGTCCCTATGAGACACCCAGGACACCCCGGAATGTCCGCTTAATGAACCCAACGTGTCTGTCACTTGAGAACTAGTACAATATTGTATCTAGACAATGGTCGCAGGTCGGTGTGCTTCGTTAGTATTTTTCACCCTTTTGCCTGTTATTTCATATTGTTGCTCGTAACTTTATCGATGAATATTGTCAACTTTTGGTCCGATGAACACATATTCATGTTCCAGAACAAATTTTGCGGTAGCCGTGCATTGCTTGTGATCATGTTCGCCGCCATTGTTAAATTAATTATTTATATCCTGAGAACTGAGACTATGGAGATAGAATTTTCAAACGTATTTGGGCTAGATTTCATATAATTTTACCAGGTGTTAATATTGTAATCAATTACAATGGAAAAATATATTAGAAATGGACAAAAAAGTTGACAGAATTTAATAATTAATCACTTCGTTTTAATGTTTCATTAAGTAATTGTATGCTTCATATCATTTGTTCTTTAAATTTTTTAACATAATACGGATTAGATAACACTCAATGTTTATTTCAAGATTAACAGTACAAATAATGATAAAGAATAAGTACCCAAGTTACTGTTCTTAATCACAATTAATAGGTAATTAGAAAAACTTGATAATTTAATATTTGTTTACATGTATTATATCCAATAAATTGCTCTATGGGTTATATTACGAATATGCGTCTGGGTTCATTTTCATTAAGACATGAAGGATGCGTCTTATCCTTATCCTCGCATGCCCAAGCTACCAACTTAACCCTTAGATAGTAACAATTAACTGATGTTAGACTGTTTGCACATTAGTGTCTCAATTGGCAAGCAGAATCAGACGAGAAATGTTTCACTGATCAGATAACGAGTATTCCATTCGACGATTGATCGCGCGATCCAATCGATAGGGCGTCGCATATCAATATTGGCGCGAGTCTGCAATTATATCCGTCATATCAGCATACATTCATACTCGCGTATATTTACAGATCAGGGCGGAAAGAAAGTAAAGGAGGTTCGTCGGACGCGAGTTCACGAACGCATATCATTACTTACCATTGACCCGTTGTTGATGGTGCGCGTGCGAGAGCAGATAAATCGTTCGCGATTACCGTTGGCGACCTGGGGTTGCATCAGACGTTGAAAATTACATTGCGCCCAGACAGTGAAACGAAACCTGTTGCTTCGCGGAGACTGGATGAAGTTATGAGACCGACAATTTTTTCGCAGCACCCGCTATTTATCGTCTGGGTTACACACAGTTTTTGCTTTCGCCCTGAGTGATAATATTATTTTTAATTTGATCCTAATGATCTGGATATCGAAACCAGTGGTTAACTACCGCGCGTTTCACTTCTAATTAACTCCCGCGTTTACAACTCGTCAGTTAACTTTGCTCTTTACACGGTGCAATACTTAAAGCACACCCTCTACAATGTCTCACAGAGACAGTCTCTAAGCCTTTTAATCTGGAACCAGTATTGTAAATACGGCGATAAAATGTTCAATATCAACATGAGGCGGATGTATCGACAAATTCTGCATCGAACGGACACGCATGTAAAACGTTGGCGGAACACGTGATCGTAGCCGATGATCCTTTAGAGACCTATTTAGTTCGCCCCTATTAGGTTTCCTCATCTCGGTTCACGTAATATTTTTTCGTCCACATTTTCAGCGAGTACCGCAAAAGTGTATCGCCTTTTGCTGCACCGCTTGCGAGCGGCAATGACAGTTTCTTTAGGGAACAATAAATTATGATTGGCGGCGCGAGGGTCGCTATTACAGGCCCATAGTCGTTCATATGAGCTGTACGACACACTCGTCTAGATGATCATCAGGTGGCGCTGTATGCACAGCCTGGACGAGCTGGCGCCTCGTTCCGTATCCTTAGGCGGTGTTGCAAGAAAATCACGTAATTTACGGGCGACAATGCGCCCGGTTCCACCTCATTGAAACGCAAGCCGCTAAACCTCTAATCGACGCTTTATCGATCGTGCCGGCATAAGGGACCTACTTTGATCCCCCCTCTGCTCAGCCTCGATGCCCACGGGCGTGGATTACTTAGAATTCAGCGTGCTATTAAGAACCTGCTAGCTTCCTTCGATTTCCCGATAGCTACCAATCCGTTTAATTACAAGATTTCTTGGTCGACCGCAAGCTGTACTGCAATTGTCGCAATCACAGCGTATTATTACAATCAGGGGCAGTAATGTTGACTATGGATAGAGTTACAGATGGCGGTAAGAGCGATAATTCCGGGATTAACAGGGTACTTGAAAACATAATAGAGAATTATAGTTATTTTCTATTAAAGAAGAAGAAGAAGTTATTAAAACAAATATATGCGTCGTCAATACAAATTTCTGTTCAATTTCACGGGTAAAGATATGTCGTATGGTAACGTCATCACGTGTATGGAACAAAGAATGCCTTGTTTTGCAGATCCTTTAGTCGTATTGCGATATTGTGTGAAGTGCTAGATGACTCAATAAACGGAATTTAACGAGGTCGAACGATCGTCCTGTTTCGAATCGGTTACGTACAATCTAATCAGATCCGTTTTCTGCGCCTCTAGTTGCAAGGCTCCGAGTTGACGACGGTTCGGAGACGCCAATGACAGCTCAACTGTGACTGCGGCGCAACTGATCAATTAGCGTGGTATTGATCTTGCCTTCGCCGTACAGGAGATCATGTACGATGACGATCGGTCGAGGAAAAAAGTTCCCTGGCACCTGGTCTGACCCCCGCAGCACGCAACGAGCAGATGCGTGCCTTCCTTCTTCATCTCCGTTCCTCGCGCAGTAGAGCTCTCTCGCGGAGGACGATGATGCGTAAAAATACACAGCACGGATGTATTCGTTGATGTGCGAGCTTCTCGTCATTTTCTTAATTCTCCCGCGATAACGTGCGCGACGCTCTCACTGACGCGACCGGTTTCCATTGGAGCGTTCTCACATGTCGGCGAATTATAATAAATAACATTGACTGAATTTATTTGCTCGCCCACGCCATTAACTGTTTCGCACATTGTACACGGAAACCCGTATATATTGGGGCAGATTTCGCGCTCGATCCGAAATGCGGAAAAAAGTCGGCTCCTGCCGGAGGAAGCTTTCTTCCTAGAAGTGACGAGCATTCGGTTATGACCCCGGTTGAGTTTTTCACACGTTCAACGGTCCCTAGAGACCGGCCTCAACCTGTCCCAGCCTCAACGGTCATTCCCACAGTCACCTGTGTCGGTAAAGACACTCACTGGCCCATTGTAACGATCCCTAATACGCGTTATCCCTTGAACATACCGGTCTTGAAGGAACGTCACCGTCTCGCTACCTCGTTTCATCATGCCCTCTCGCTTCGCGCTTCTTTCCTTTTTGTCTTTCTGCCTCGCCGTCTCTCTGGTTTTGATTTCTTCCCGACGCGACGACACCTTGCCCGGTGGAAACAATGGAATTTGCCGACCCGGTCGAGGCCTAAAATGCTAATTTTCTCTCAAGAGAGTACGTATTCGACAGACGAGATCAGGAAGGGACCCGACGGGATATTGGAGGGTGCAGCAGTTAGAGAACAACCTTAATTTTTACGTTCGTACAAATGCGCAGAAGACAAACTGCACGAAGTACTTTCGTGTAAGACAATCGTCCTGTTATTCGGCCGATCCATCTCGATTTTCATCTCAACGTCCTATGTTATCACACGCATAAACGTAGACCGAAATAAATAAGGTGGCGTTAACAGTTGTATCAGCGTAGTAAGTGCCACTTTGAATATCTGATGCGAATATTTGACTTGACTTTAATTTCCCAACCTCCTGACTGCAATACAGCACGTTAGATTTGAAGAGATCTCGCGTTCGCGTTTCATTTCGAATCATCTCTTTCGCCTAGCGCGTCAGCCGTCGCTTGGATATACGTCGGTTACATCGTTCCGGTCATTGAACAGCGCGTGTGGGTATATAAGTCTCAATGGCGTTATTAAGTCGCGCCTATCGTGCACCGTCCGCATGCTCCGCCGTACTATCTAATGCCTACGATCCATCATCCTCCTTTGGCGGAACTGCTGATGCCGATCTCGGGCAATCCGAAACGTTTTGAATAACATAATATCGTTTTCTCACTCTTTTCGGATGCCCTTCTTTTCTTCGGTTCTCGCAGCTTTCTCGTCGGCAAGCCTCTAGAACGTATTAGCGAAACGTGCCCACGAACAAACGGAGCTTAATTAATCCGGCGATCACTCTCTGTTTTCGGCGTCGATCGCGGTTGGCTAGCCAAGGTGGTTAATGTTAAAGTGTGAGTTTGCGTCCCGATCGCTCAGTCGGATCGGCCCACATAGCTAGTCGGTTTAGAACGTTATATTATACCATGTGAGGAGTTTAAATGGAACTGTAGAATTGTGCCACCTCCCGTACAGTTACGTATTTTGTAAGGTATAAACGCGGTAACGAAGTTGACGTTAATGTTGCACCTTGCTTGCGCAGTGTCGAATCATTAACTAATTTGTGCGGAACTTTAGGAAATAATGTTTTTGAACATACTTTGTGTGTCTGGATTTAAGTTCGTTCTCGGGTTCCATTGGTATAACAGAAACAGTCGAGGAAATTGGACGGTCGTAAAGTGAAGCGTAAAGTAGAGTTTGGCCGCAATTTAAACTGGAGTTTGACGCAATCGGCGATCGATCAACAAGCAGTGCGTATACGTACTGACAGAGAAGTCTTTATGTTCATGTCGGATGGGACGGCGGAACAGTAGTATTTTTGTATGCCATCAAGCACATGTTCCGTCGATAAACGTGCCATTGAGCTTGTTGCGATTAGACGTTATCAAGCAATCGATAAATGCCGACACAATGAACCGTGGAAATATTCAATCGTCGACGAGATGAAAAAAGAAGAGTTGGCCACCCGTTCCCATTGTAAAGTACAGAATTGGGGTGGGATTAGGGTCATTTTATTGATCAGCACACGGTCTCGTACCTGCGTGTGAAACGAAGAAGAATTTAATGAATTTCGCAAGACACCATCTGCTTTAGCGCAGACATTCCCAAACATTATATTTTCGCCGAAAAATGACATTACTGAGTTTCGATCGTTCGATACCCCACTTTCGAATTCTAATCGGTACTGATGATTCTCTAATGCGATTTCTCGAATCACCTACACTCTCTTTCCTCTGTTACGAGAACTATGTTTCGCAATCAGTCAAGGAGCAGATGTAAATTGCTGATAATTTCGACGCGGACCGTCTAATTTGCGATGGCCTCTATAGCGAATCACACCTTTCGCGAGTTCTCATCGCATTCTAACAAATCCTAACGATCGGAATCTATCGCGTGCCACCCCAGGCACCGTTTGATTCGTGGTATCTAAAGAACCGTATTGCCAGGTAGGCCATTAGAGATATTAAATATACGGTGATGAATTCGCCGGTCGTCTTTACGACCGAGGCAAATATTAAACCTGCGGTTTTACCGACTAAACATTCACCGCCGCACTTATGATATTGCGCCCCTATAAGCAGCATTCCGGTTTGCGCAAAGAATGGAAGGTAGCGGCGGGGAAGGATGGCAAGACAGAGAGGAGAGACCGAGGCGAAGAAGGACGGATTAGGATTAGCATTTTGAAGGTCCGTGCTGACGAAACGTCGTGCCGCCCCGTTATATTCATCGTTTTTATCATAATTCCCACCAAACGAGGTGATCCGTTCGATAGGATGCGGAAGATGGCCAAGGGATTAATGCATTTAATCTTGCGGTTAACGTGTAAACAATAGAATAGGGTAGGAAAAAGCGGTCACAATGGGCAGAGTGAGGAGCAGCGCCTGCGAGGGCCGTTTGTGGTCAAAATTACAATGGGCTCAAGCCTGTAAACCTTGCGGTTTCGATAGCTGTCCTTACGGCAATAGAGGTAGCGTAATAACCTGGTCAATTTGTTATTACCCGACGATATCTTCCCATACTATTTACAAATTTTATTTTCAGTTAAATAAATAATAAGTCCAACGTTACTGTGCGAACACAGTTTTATGTAATAATTAACTTAAATTAAAAATAGACATAAATTAACAATATTTGACTCTGACAATACTATGCAGTGTATTATTGTGTTTATACAATCTCATACCTATAAGCAAACGATATAAGCCTTATGTAACCATTGCAAAAATTGGCAACTAATGAGAAATTATGGTAGTATGCATATCATTGCTGTTGTATCCAAATGATTATTATTCAGCTATAGCATTATGCTGGGGATAAGCAACAGTTGGGGTAAGACGGAAGTGGTCTCAGCAAAATGGACATTGGAATCAGCACGAGAGTTCCATTTTGTGATCGGATAATCTCGGTACCTCTAGGGACACTCTTATCGAATGCTTGATCGTCTAATACTGGCATTAGTTAAATGCTTGAAACCGGTTTTTAGTAACATTTAGCTATTATATCCAGCGGCATATCTTATGCTGCCGTATCGTGCCGTCCACACTCTTGAGGATTATTACACTTTTCTTGTATTAAATGGCAATATACGTCGTGCTCTGTGTACTAACCTATCGCATCATAACATGTAATCTCGCGGATGTTAAAATTCTTGCACCCTGACTCAATTGTTGACTATTCGTACGATGTTGTCGCAATAGGAAAGTGCGGTGTACAATATATAGGAATGCAATGTGTTTTTTTGTTCCATTACCACCAGTGACCACCATGGATCTATAATCACGATGCACCGGAATTTGTCAAAAAGTGGCTTCCTCGATAACGCGATTCACGTAGAACGTGCTAGAAAACATACTCTCGCATCAAAGTGCACACCCTTCCGATAGTAACAATCACAATGTGCCATATCTACTTGGACGATACCATCGATTAAGGTACTATTATCTACAAAACCAAACAGGGACCCCAATGAAGTTTGTGTGGGAAAATTATTTGTTTCGTCGTTATCCCACGCATGTGAGATACAATACTTTTGTTCAAGGTCTGAAAACTTAGTTCGGGCTTGAAATGTTCGAATAGATGCCTCTGTCTTATCTGACATCTTCCAACGCATAACGGTTGCACCCTCGATATCTCTACCGAAGATAAAGATTGTCGGCCGAGTGCGCATATTACGTGTGTGCACAAAACTTTTCCACATCTATCTGTCATGATTGTACGTGATCCTTGATATTTACGCTGTCTACAAGGTGCGTAAGTCGTTGCCGCGAGCGATTGTCACCTTTACGTGCCACGGACTGTCACCTGCCAAATTAGCAAACAGACTTATCGACCGGCCGGGACCCGAACCACCGCTCACCATAAGAACCAGCTCCACATTCGTCAATTTTCATCGCATTGATAAACGTTTCGACGTGTTTCCGTTCAAGGAATAAAGCCAGGTCACTATCACTCATACAACTCGCCGAACGTGAAGGATAAAGTGTAGAATTAAACTGCAGAGGGAAAAGGCGCCCGAGAGAAGCGAAAAAATATCCTACCTCGTGTAATAGATGACGGCAGAACTGGTCGAACATCAAATCATGCTAACACCGCGTCTACCCCGTTAATTGGAATTTCACGCGCGGAAATGCTTATTACGCCTATCGCTTTGGCAGATCGCGTGCGCGCTGAACGTAACGGATGATATATTAAGTTCCGCCGCGACAGGCGGCCGAAACTGCCTTTTTATAAACTGGAAGATGTTTCCGTCCTGTTTGCCAAGGATTCCGTCGTCGACCTGTCGTGACCCGGTTTATCGCGACCCGGTTTTGTTTGGTTCCTTATCAGCGGTTTCATCCCTCCCGCACGGTGCGGTGCGGTATTCCACGAAAACCGCTGGGGCAATTTATCCTATCGTTTGTCGTGCTTTCGGATTAGCCGCATGTTTAGAGACGATACGGCAGCCTATCCTACGAGGATGACTCGCAACCGCAGCTCGCGGGAGAAAAGACTCGGTGCCGCCGCTTCCTTTTTATCCATGTCACGTTTTGTATGCTGCTCCATCGCGAACCATGCAAGAAACTCTCCTTGCTTAGGTTTTCGATCGGCTCCATTGCTCGAACTGTCCATGTAGAGGATGTATTAAATTTTAACTTGCCATGTTTTCCTTATCTACATTGAATTTCGGAATATTAAATACATTTTGAAGTTCTATTTTTCTTTCTAGACAAGAACAATGGATCCATTTCATATTATACTAATATTTGTATCTGCAATCAATATGACTATAGTGATCGTTATTCTTTTATCTATTGCAATTTTACCTTATTTGAATGCCCGATGATTCGTTGACATTTTTTAGAACTATACAAAATTGCACGGGACAGAAGCTGGATTATATAGGTATTGTCTACAATCGGTGCCATAGTGTGGATCGTACGCATGATGATTATGAAACCGGTCTTTAGAGCCTCGCAAACGTCGCTCGGCAGCACAATCGCTGAAATGTCTGGACCAACCAAGGTGTCGGTTAAGTCGGTATAAATTAGGATCGATTCTTGGCGGGACGGGGGGGGGGGGGGGGGGGGTGATCGACCGTAAAAGAACGCCTGCGGTCATTTTGACCGTCTCTTGTAAATCAAAACTCTATTGATTCCACGTCCATTTCCACTACCTTCTGGCCTCATGGCTGTTAAACGTCGAAATAGAACCAAAACTACACAAATTATCGCCTAGCTCGATTAAGGAGTATCGATCTTGCCCCAGGTACTTTTTTTAGGTGGCTCAAGCAATTCTTAACACCTTTCAGATCGATTTTTGTAACTCGGCACGCGCTCTTATTGCAAACCCATAAGTTTCAGGTCTCGATCATATTTTGATTATGCATGTTTACATATTTTGCCAGAAATCGCAGGTGCTACATTGGCATACGCACACAGTTCAATTACAGGATCAGATGGCAAGCAATCGCTGATCGAGCTAATGAAATGTTATTAATTTAGATTTCGCCTTACTTTTCTTCGTATAATCAACGCACGAATGTCAGTGGTTATCGACCACCGGTGAGCACAATGCCGTGTAAAGTGGATCTTTCGTGAATGCAACTATATCGTGACCCTTCTTAAAAGAGTTCACACACGAAAGAGTACCACCTGCCCGACCCATGCATCGCCGCGGCCGAAATAATCAGGTACGAGTCCATTGGCCCATTAGAGTGGATGATACATCGTATTAGCTTGTGGCAAGGAGTACGATGCCATTAGGGAGATTGAATCGATCTGCCTCGTGCGGTGAAGGAAAGAAGAGGATGAGGTGACGAGTGTGTGTGTGTGCGCGCGCGACTGTGAGGCAAAGAGAAAGAGAGAGAGAGAGAGAGAGAGAGAGAGGGGGGGGGGGGGGAGAAAGCAAGAGTAGGACAGCGAGAAATTTGAGGGGAGAAGGAATGAGAGGCTAAAGTGAAAAGAAAGAGCAAGCGGGGGTGATGTGTTTACCCTATGTCATAAACGCACACGTAAGATGGGATAGCACCGTGAATCACGAATCTAGCCAGGACCACGTGGCGGGGGGCATGTGTTTCCTGAGTCGGGAGGCAATTTTCTGCCATCTGCCTTGGAACTCTTCACCTTGCTGGGTGCAGTGATCTGGTTAAATACCTTACGCTAACTGGGTATATGAAGAAATGCATTGTCACGCAACCGATTTCTTCACAAATGTTTGATGAATTATACATTAATGAAGGGAATACATGTAAAGGTGTTCTCACATTTTCGTATTTTCCTGTGTTTTATCGCACGGCGTAAATGGTGACAGACAGAAATAGTTGGACGCATATTAATTAAAACGGTATATATGTCCATCTACACTGATATCAATAATAGCGAATTGTGTTTTACTTTACATCTTATCACGAATTATTATTAATGAATAAGCAAACATCTCTTATTTCATGATAAATATCGAGTGCCTTACGGACGGACCCAGAAAGATGTGATTTTCCATTGCATATTTGAAAACTACATTCAGTGTATCAAAAATAACTTCACGCTTGATGCTTTACTGTATTTTGTTAGGTCACTATTTGTGGGCACATTAACACTTCTCCGGTCAGCTACTTTTGCTGGGTTAAGGAAATAAGAGCACTTTGCCAGTAAAATGTTTAGGGGCGTATATGAAACACAAATCGGTGAAAATTGTTATTATAACGTGGGAAGCCCTCTAATTATTTGGTCTTCCTGGATTTCCAATAGGTATTTAGTGGGGTTATGGGCCGTGTTAACTGCTTTACTAGAATGGCCAGAAGCCTTAGTATATAATTAGTAGTGATCTTCACTGTGGATTTCAGGCTTTCTCATTGATCTATACATTATGTTGGATGTAAGGTGTGCTTTCTGACTGCTGCAACTAAAGTATCACCTTTTCATTTGGAAGATAAACGTTTTCTTTGCAAGGTGTGTTATCCATTGAACTTAATCAACTTTGTGTAATGCTCAAAAAATTCGATAAAAAATATTTGTTTTTCCATAAAATAAGAAAAAATGAAAATAATAAGATATTGCGCACTGAAAATATATTATAGGACATTGAGAAATTGTCGAGATTATGCGTAAATACGGAATATAAATTTCCTTGTTAACTTTGCACTCGAGCGGCGCTGATCCGGCGCCCGGCTGATGTTAAGTGTCAACTCGAGCGGCGCCGATACGGCGCCTGGATGATTTCAACTGTGAACTTGTACAGCTCCCGATTGTTTTGAAGTTTTGTTTTGTTTTGAAGTCAAGCGACGCTGCTACGGCACTATGGTCTTTTGTGTCGTGTGTAATTTTATTACTTCGATACGCTTGTTTGTTTATAAATGTTTTTAAAGTACCTGTAAAATGTTTCCCTAATTTGGCCGAAATCGTCTCGAGTTGCTGGTTCGCGCAAGCGGAAAAGGCCTCAAGTGCAAAGGGTTAATAATTTATAATAATTTACAATACACAATTTACGACGGGGACGGGCTGTGACTAACTTGTTAATAAATACTATTACAATGTTCTTCAATTTGTATTAATTACAATTTCCATCCTGACTAACTACTATGAGTGTAAGAGCAAACTATTTTTGAAAATCTTGTTGCCATCCAATCTGTCTTTCGCATTTAGTAAATTCGAAAATAATTCCACATGCTTATAACAGTGTATGTGTTTAATTGCTCGTTTAACAAGTTTAAATGACTTGGATGGGCGTGTTTAAAGTTTATAACTGCTACTAATGTTAGCGAATCATTTATCCACTACGCACAGCCTTTTCGTTCGTCCATGTTACCGACACATTGTCACTCTTCGTATTGTTTGTTAAGCAAAATGGACGCGAAGGAAACGTATGGCGGATGGGCGGAAGGGCAGAAGGGCGAAATCTCCAGAATAAATACAGAGAGGAAAGGAGATGAAGGATGAGGAGAAGAGAAGGTGTTTAGAATTTCATTTCCGGACGTAGGAGCCCAGGCATGAAGCAGCCTGATGGCTACGTAAGTACTTACATACATAAGAAGAAATCGACTATACATCTGTTCGCAGATGCCGAGCAGATGCACAGACACAGTTAGCCCGGGCCAATGCGCGTGCGCTCTAATTGCAACCCTTTCTTTGACGGTCAATTTGCATTGTCGCGAAATGCTCATTCACGTCCTTGCCGGCAGGCGGAGGCCCCCTGTTCAAGCTACGCCCGGAAGTTTGCTTCTATTCGCCATAGCTCATTGAATATTTTTTAGTAAAAACCAAGGCTGTTTTTTAAGCATGAGTGCTCTAAATGCATCAAACTCATTTTTTTTTCTATAATCGACAAAGTATACTTGCGATAACAAAATGTCCCTTTGTTAAACCAAAACAAAAAAACATAGGTAAATGCATTAAATTGAATTTCGTCTCGTTCCGGTTACGATAAATCTGCGGTTTCCGCCTGCCATTACAGATGTGAAGCCAGCGGTAGCTAACAGTCACCCCCATCAGGGAGAAGTTCGAGAGCGGTTTTAAGACGAGGAATCTTCGAAGTGCGAAGGGGGAGGTTTCACGGCACGCTTCTCGGAAACTAGGTTCCAAAAGCGAACTCACCGACAGATGCGAAAAATCGTAGTAGAATCAATGCCCCACTACCACACCTGTCCACACACTTCTTCCTCCTTAAACTTCGTATCTGTTCCTCCGAAAGGGAAGGTTCAGGGACGTATGGCTTGAACTCTAGTTGAAGCATTCTAACTGCACGGGCCGAAGATGCGCATCCGATCTCGCTTCTAGCAGTTCGTCCCTGTGTCACCTCGACTGCTCGACCCTCCTTACAAAAGAAGTCCCGAGATTCCTATTGTCGATTCCTTTGCCGAGTTCTTTGTTGAATCCTCTCTATTCAAGGACAGAGATGACCATTCATGCCGCCAGCACGAGGGTAAGAAGGAAAGCGCGGCAAGTGCGGAATGCCTTGCGTAAACGTCGTACAAGTGTACCGAATAGACCGGACCCGACGCCATCGGAGCAAATTCTCAAACTTTACCATAGAATACGCGTTAAACCACTGAATTTACAATTACGCGTCGAAATCAACTCAGGATCTTCGTATTCTATCTAGTCAAATTCGTGCACGTTCCGTCCTAACATTAACATTTAATGTTCAACAACGAAAAGCGTAATCATTTTGGTGTTAGTAATACTTTAAACGAAACGTTTACACTTATGACGCATTTTCTGTTATGTATTCCTTAAGCTGAGTCGGTTAGTTGTTGATAAAAGTCTCGACATTTGAAAAACGTGTCTGTCTTTATACATCATGTTAATTGTGTTCGAATTTAACCTAGGCGCGGTGGTCAGTTAGAAGAGCAAAATTTGTGATCTCAGGTTCTGGCTTCGGACTTTATGAATGGCCTCTTAGGTTGGAAAGATCTAAATTTCAGTAGGTTCTCAAAAGAAAATATTCTTCTTCCTTCCTGCGACAGTAGTTTAGCATAGCAGAGTGCAGGGGGTACGCCTGGTCACGTGGCAGAGCGCGTGCCGGAAGTGACCAACCGGATGCAGACATCCGACACTCCCTTTCTCACTCCCTCTGAACGTCTGTGCTTCAGCTTTGTTCATAGGCGGATTACAATGCTGATCTTTTTCCAAAATGTGCCTGATGAGAGCAGGCCCCGAGAAGAAAAGAAGGGTTGCTATGCGAGAGATCCGCCATTGATAAAAGTCTACGCCTCCAGTACTGGCATTGCAAATTCTTTCGACGGCTAAACCGAGGTATAACGGTAGGCTGGCAATGATATTTATCGAAACTTTGGTGAGCTCAGTAACGTTCGACGATATTGCCTGGTACGAATGGTTGAATTTGGTTATAACGGTATGTCGCAGTTCAGCCAAAATCAGGTACAAACCGAAGAACATTTGCAAGGGGTATTCGCGTAGTGCGATCTGAGACACAGATCTTCGAGATGCATCTCGGGACGGAAAAGAAAGGTCAGAAATATTAGTTTAAAGGAGGCACTTTCAAGTTTTAGTTCGGTTGTGTAATGCGATCCGGAGAACCGGCTGTTCTGTTTTTGACGGGCCCTTATTAGCAAAGTGCTCGGGCTTGAGGCACATTGCACTTGACCGCAGGAACCGAGATCCTTTTGTTTTCTTCCGCTGAACAAATAAATCTGGCGGGTAAGGTTAACAGTAGCACAGACTGAGGAAAAAGTTCACGTATATTTATTACTGTCATCGAACGGCGAAGAAAATATAGAAGAAAATACAATAAAAATGAAAACTGACTGTAAGAGAACTGTGGAGTACACATGCGTCTTTGTTTGACCGGTCGCAGCTTGCGACATTGAATCTCATGGAAAGGGCAAACTTTCTGAAGCCATCCATAGAGCTATTTCCGCTCGAATTCAACCCTTCCACGCACCCTTGCCGTTCTGTATATGTCCGACGTAGAGCGACTTTCACCGATGGCACGTGCCTCGTTTGAAGTTCTGCCTGAAAGAGAGTGAACGCATACGTTCAACGAAAGGCCACATACGTCGTCCGCTCTTATTATTTGCCGTACATATGCCTCCTCTCTTTCCCGTGTCATGTGATGACCGTTGAGATTTGAATGGAGCACGCTGTAGCAGGATGTGTACGCAACGCGAATGAATCCCCACTCTCTGCAGTGATTCGATATGGGATTAATTGAATGAAATGTCGAACGTATATTTACGAGTGACAAAAGACATGTACATGTTTCGCAAACATTTATGTTAAAGCAATCTTGAGAATTTATCATCATGTAATTAACGTATCCGAAGGACTCGCGAATATTGATAAAAATGTTATCTAAAAATAAATATTCTTTCGAATGCTTCATGAACTTCGTAACTCAAACAAATTACAGGTTCAGTAGCGAGCCACATACCGTGCAATATACCGTACAATGTATGTACCGTATACGGAAAACGAACTTTTCTAAGTTTCCCCAAAGGCAGTTACCCCCTTAGAGTAAAACGATCCGCTATCGAGCACGAACGCCTACAAGAAATACCGTTCTCCGACTCAAACACTTTTCAACCCTCGTCGAAGGAAGAAGTCTGCTCAAGATACGCGACGCCCGTCTCCCCTCGCCTTCCGGTGCCGAAGAAAAGACGAAGGAAGTGCGTGTCCAGAGAAGCTCTGCCGCCGTTAAGGAGCCCGGTGGCTGCGCCGGGACGAAAACTGAGGGCCCGATAAAGGCCGGAAAGTTGACTGAGAAGCACAAGTTGAGGTTAACGTCGGGGGTCGATCGAGACGAAGAGACATAGAGACCTAGAGAAAGGTGGGGGAGAGAGACAGACAGAGAGAGAGGGAGAGAGAGGGAGAGAGAGTGAGAGAGAGAGAGAGGGAGGGCGGATGGCGGGAGAGGAGGAGAGAAGAAATAGTATGGCCCCGCTCGTGTGAGGCACGCGCCCGCCAGGAAGGAACGAAGGGGAGTCCACACCTGCCCTGCGGCTCATTGTGCGCCAAAAACCTGGCAACCCCTCCTAGACAAAACTAGTAGACCTCCGGGGCTGACCTGGTACGCGCTCTCCGTAGGTACGCGCGACCGACTGGTAAGGGCCAACCGACCGGCAAGGGGAGAGAAAGGAAAGCAGCATCTGCTGGAATCTGCGAGCGAAAGAGGGATTCCACGGGGGCGATAGGTTATTATTGGCATTGTGTTCTACGGGGAAGCCACCGCGACCCGTTTTGACGCTGGCATGTGTGCGGCTATGAAAGTACGTGCTCATGGTACACGTACGCATGGGGTCGTGGCGATGGACCCGAGGTAAAAGGTGCACAAGCATCTGTCCACGTTTTGCGTGCATCGGCACCCCGCAACCAATCGCCACCCTCTTGCTCCTCCTGTCGCTCCTCCTACCCCCCCCCCTCCCCCCGCTCTCCGCCATCGTTCTCTCTGCCAGACGCCGCTCTTAAACAGCCGTACACCGCCCTGTTACACGCTATCTAAAAAGCCTCCTTCTCAGTGCAGGCGTTATGTACCCTCGCCGCTGATATGCACTGCCTCCTAACGGTTCAATCATTCTTTTATTAAGCGGTCCCTATTATTCGTATTACTCTCTGTGTCTCCTATCCGTTCTGTTTTCGTTGTGTTTGTCTCTGTTGATGTTTGTCCACATTACTTTACTTTATTTTTGTAGTGCGTGTTGTCATAATCTGTAACCGTAAGATAGGCATTTCGATCTTGAGCACAGAATATCAAACGAACGTTCACGATAATACTGTGTGTCGTAGACTATCACTACGTCATTAGGATTTTGTTTGCGATTGACATCTAAAGACTCGTTTCGGCTAAGTGTGTTGTACTCCGTATAATATCCTCTTACGGATCGGGAAAGCCCGTTAATGCTGCATAGGTAATTAATAATGAATTTACGCATCGCACAAAAATACTCCTTTGAACGGTATCGTGTTATTCAAATGCGCTCGAGCGATTTGATTCTCCCCGTGAGATTCTCACAGAGCGGGATTGCTTTTTTCTCAGAGCCCTGGAGAGACATTACTCGGGGACCTTAGTTGGGATACTTTGAATATAAAAGTTTCTCTCCCCATGTACAGCTCGATGCAACGACAACAGGTAAATCGAGCGAAAAGGAGGTTCTCTCTTCTGTTAGCCCTCATGTTGATTGGCACGAGTGTATTTCGTCCCGTAACGATTCTTCATTGCGTTTCTCCTCATTCTCTTCATCTTCTACCGGCAGTAAAGGGGAAAAAACAACGCTTACGGTCCATGCGTATATACGTACATATATAAGGTCCGGAACTCTAAAGTATCTAGATCGACGTTGGCTCGGTGGACTTATTATTTGCTGTGCACCTGGGCACTCGAGTACGATTATGAAAATTTGCAATCATTTCCGTTTATACCGGTGCTACGACCCTTTATGACTGCCCTTCGAGATCTGTGTCGTACGAGAAGTTTGAGATTTCCGTTAGTGGCCTGCATGGATCGCCCACATTGACAATTCAAGCGTTGCCTGCACTTTCAAAGACGAAAAATATTAATAAATATTGCTCATATTCTACTGAAAAAATAGTTAATTATTTTTAAGTTGTAAATTATACGTTTAAAACTTAGTTATTGTTCAATAATTGGGTTCAAAATAAGACCTGAAAATTAATATCTGTGGAAAATGCTGTCAAATATATCACGCCCATACGGATGGAAGTTTCTACGAAGCGATGGACGAAATGTTCTATCGCAAGATTAACGATCCCTTCCATTTCGAACATGAATACAATCGTGACACAATGTTTTAGACGAGATCTAATCGCACTTTCTCAATTGAATTGTCCATCTTATCCAGGTAGGTGTTGCCCCTGCGTTGAACTTTTCACCGTCGGTAGATTGTGCAAGAAAGTTGTCAACTACATAGAACGCAAACGTATCCATGATTAATAGTGTGAGAATAAAGCGGACAGCAACGACGGATTGTTGCCGACAGATTTCTAGTTATTAAATATTCAGTGGCTGCGCATCATACTTTTCCGTGAAACATCGATAGATTGAATAGGCGTAATCGTTTGCATACTCGCCTCACGGTTAATAGATCCTCCAGAATTCGGTAACCATGCCAACCCCTGTCAATTGAATCGTTCGTCTATCGCAAATGTTCTCCATACAGAGGAGTTCACGCTTTTGTCACATTATGTAAGACAGTCGTCGACGGCCGTGGTCGACGTATGTCTACATATGATTGATAGCCGGGAAGTGTATTAGGTCAACGTGTGCTACCATAGTAGCGCTGTCGAGTAGGGCTGCCAACGACGAGCGTCCGCTACGTGTGTCGGTTCAACCAGTCAGACGGAGAAAGCATCGCAACAAATCTGGAGCCAGTCACTTCGCCAGCGTGCTCTATGACGTTAAGCATCATACACACGTTCTCTACACCATCACCATCGTATAGGACTGAATGATTTCTTAATCGCTCTCTTCATCGTCCCGTCCCTCTTGTTGACGATTTTTAGCTACTCTCTCCTGATAATTTTACTTTTGCACCTTCCGATCTCATGCGTCCACTTCATATAAAGAAAATTGTATCGAATATTCCGGACGCTGCAGGTTATGTTGTAGATCCCTTATTGTTCCGTTCAAAATGCTTCCGTTTATGTGTGAACCTTATAGCGGCTCGTTGGCAATGCATAAGTATGCAATCTTAGTCTACGGAGTTTGCTGGTTGAAGAACGAGCTCGAATGCCCACGCTGGGACACAGGGACACACTGAACCAGTAATACGCGAAGCAATTGTGCTTAGTAGCTGGTTGATCGCCTGCCTGTCTGAGTGTTGCAGCGGCACTGATATGAGGATTGTCTTACCCGGTGTTGCCCGGCTGTTTAAGAGTGCGCTATTATGTTTCGTACAAGAACGAGAAACACTCCAAGCCCAACAAAATGAAGCAGCGCGCGGATCGGTAAAAGGGGGAACAGAAGAATGAGCACGAATGTAAGCGAGAATGAGGCAAAGAGAGTAATGAAGGAAATGAGATAAGTACCACAGTTGCTTGAACGTATGTATAATGAGTTAATGTGTTACGGACGTATCGAACAGAAGGGGACGAGCGCCGGTTCCCGCTAATGGGGTACAAATTTATCGAATGATCTACTTTTCGTATTCTGTATTGCACCTTCTTTGCGCCCCTATTATATTGACGCCGATGGATAATTTTCTTATTATGTGAACCCCAAGATTTTCCCGCCATTTTTTGGCACGCCCCTAACGGAACCGTGCGTATTTGCAGGCGTAAAGCAAGTCATTGGCTGTTTGATTTGTAGATTCATTGGCTGACCCCAGTTGTCGGAATGTGTGTTTAATGAACGATAAACACAATGTTTTTACGCAAAAAGTATATGCTTGGCTAAATTTCGTATGTTAATTATTGTATATGCAAAGAACTATCCCATGAAAAAAAAACATTTTTGACAATGGCTAACTTTACGCATATACCGCATGGAGTGACAAAGTATTTTGATACATTACTCAATGAATTTATATCGCATTAACCTACATACAGCGATGGAAAACGTTCTGCATTTTAGTCTACGGCAAAAATGAAAAGGTAATTTTATTTATAGAACTCTGTCGGATTTGCAAATAGCAAAATGTGTCCGTCCCGTAATTACGCTTTTGTACGCGGGATTTTACCGACACGTGAGACGTTTTCAAGTCTATACGAATACGTGTATACAGGCAGCAAGCCGCGTGACCGTGCTTGTCCGACTCTACTCGGCCCGGACCAGTTAAGGCGAGTGAATCAGACCAGTGTAACGTGGTTTAGAAGAACGTAATCTTGTTGGTCACACCAAGACGGCGGTCTCAGTGATCGTTGCCGTTCATCGTCGCACTTCCGACTCGACCGGTATTGTTCACAGGCCCAGACTTAATGCGTTTTCTCAGATTTATGATTTTCGTCTCGCGTACCAGCCGTAATTTATTTACAGCACCGTTTTCACCCTTGCCTCGAATATGCAGAAAGGGCTGAAGCACGTGATATAATCATGGCAAGGAGCCGCCTTGCGGTTTTTGATATTAATCTGATATTTCTGTCGCTCCTGGTTATTGTCGCTTTACCGAATTTCATTAACCTTTACGTATAACCGAAGGAGAGATTCGTGTTTTTCTGTCGCTTTTGGTGGATAAATTGAATTTTGTTTTTCACTTTTGTCATCTTGCCGCGATGAAATGATTCCAATGACAGAGATACGTACATGGTCGTAACTTTTACCTAAAATGTAATTCATATGCGTGCATAGTATGCATATTGTTCCGGTATAATAATTACCAAACTTAAACTCGTCATTATTTTCATTGAATTCATTACATTCATTACAATACGACTACAGAAGTATTTTCTTATGTAACTTGATTATAGAAAGTATAGTAAGAAATTAAAGCATAACTCGATTGATTCTGTTTAAAACCATTCTGATGGGTATATACCATCCATTGCCACTTCCTCCACTCGAACTGTTGCCCGCAGAGACAGCTGATGGCACGTGCCCTCTTCGAGTATCGATGCGAGGTGGGGCAGCTCTTTTGCACATTGCATTCTATGGTGCAATGCTACGGCTCCATACCGGCGCATACTAGAGACCACCAAGGGTTCTCAACGATTTCGTTCCGCAGTATCCAATAATATCAGCAATAGGTATATCTCTTGTCTGACTGTAATGATTGAAAATCACTTTGCGTCTTCTAGCTTATTTATGCAACTTGGATGAAGAAAGAACAATTAAAAGTGTACTATCAATGCTCTAATGTTTTATGTAACTTATACATTAATAGTAGTTCGATTGACAGAATAAATTATTTTTTACCACACCATACTATTTGATACCGCATATTGATATACCGGAAATAAGGCACCTCTTTGGCAATTGCGATAAGCACCGCAACCACGTAGAGTCGCGTGGTAGCGGCAGTTTTCATCACCTGCCTTTTCTGCGTACAATAGACAGACAGAGAACGGGAAAGAGAGAGGGAGAGAGAGAGAGAGAGTACACACACGTTTCAAGTTAGATGAGGTGACGTTGGTATAGCATCCCTATTGCCGCAGAACCCCTCCCATCGTTCCATCCAACTACGTACCTATAACCTTTATGTGTTAGTTGCTCCCCCCGTCTACTCCCTCCCCCTGAAAATCAGAAAACTCATGCTCGTGTATGGGAGACGCACACATCAACGTTTCTACGACGAACCCTTCGCCGAGATGCACACGCGGCCCGCTATCCTATACGCAGTCTGGCCAGGCCAGAACGGGCGGACAGGCGAAGTAAAGCTAAGCCTGGCAAGGCACGGGTACAGAAAGGCAGAGATTGACAATGCAGGGGGCCCACCTGCCCCTACCCAACTTGGACACGCGCCCCGCGCTAGCACCTGGTTTTTCTTCTCCTCTTGTTAGGACGGTGCGATTCTGTATCCGAGCCTGTTCCGCCGATTCACCTACTTAATGGTCAGTAAGTGCTTATTGCGCCGACGTTATCGCGAGAGAGAAAATTACTGTCAATTTAATAGAGAGGAAATTGAAGAATGAACGAATTCTCTTTAATTTGCTATGAGAACCGCTTTCCTGGACCTACCGTCAGTTTTCGGCCGCAATCTGGGACTAACTTAGTCAATGTCAATGCGTTCCGCCTATATCACATCTTCTCTAACAACATTAGATTCTCAACTTATTCCGCGGCGTGCATGAAACCGTGCCGGTGCACGATATCAGGTTCCCAAAGCCGATATATGATCGGCTTTTTCTTTTCAATTATCTTGTTTCTCGTTGCTGTCGGCCGGATATCAAGTCGCGACAAGAGGGTCTAACGCTATGGACCTAATTTTTTCGCAACGTCCATTAGGATTATCGGAGCGTAATAATAACAAAGATGACAACGAGAAGCTTCAGTTTATCATGGTTTTCATTATCTGTTTTTAATTTCTTTCAAATTATATTTTAAGACATGAAAACTTCAGTTTAGCTTAAAACTTTGAAATTAGAACGAGATTCTGTCTGGAACTGTTACTCTTGAAGAGCAACCCCTCGTTCATCGTCGTTACCGTGATCGTCGTTGTTGTCGTCAATGATAGAGTCTTGCATCCGGACCGCCTTGATCTTTGCCGTGCCAGAAGGAGGGAGGAGGTTCAGGGTCGGGCCGCATTCTTTACATCGGTTACTCCTATTATACGGAGATCGCGGCCTCGTGCCGATCTAGACCGTCTTGTCGATTGCGCACTGAAAACTATATACGTATATACCGCAATTACGGTATACGATAACTCCGGGAGCAGACCACAATGCATGCGAGTACCGATTGCACTAAACTCTGTGCTCAGTTTGTTCCTGGTATACCGGAATCCCGTTTGGCGTGCGAAAATAATATTCTAGCTCTACGGGATTCTACTTGGGACAAAAGAAGTTTATAGCTATTTCTTGTCCCGCTGTCTAAAGGAATGACGATCACTCAGTCGAGTATTCAATCTTACGTTCAAATTGATTTACGAGTAACTACTAAATCAAGCAATTGGTTACTTATTAGAATCGCAGGTTAGAGTTACTCAGAGTCTCTCTTGGTTTCGAGACATGTATACAGTAATACGAAGTAGGATGACGGGAAACAGTAGCCTTAATGATGGATCCCCTTGTGTAACTGTACTTGGGTTCATTTCTGGCAGGATATCAGGTTCGTTTTTTTGCCAAGCTTCCCGTGTAGGCAAGTACTTGCTCGCTTAGGTATGGCCGTACCTATGGGCTCAGACGGGAGGTAACGCACGGGTTCGATTCAGGAACACATTGCGCTGCATTCGAGGGTTAGGGGGGCTTTTTCATTCTTTATTCTGAAACTCTCACATACGCGTACACACTTACAAGGAGGCACACTCAAGCGTCGAGTTTTGGGTTGGACGTCGCGGTCTCTGTTTGGCTTCGACCAGCTGGTCGAAGGAGAGAGACGAGCGAAAGGTGGGAAATACATGAGACAAAAAAAAATGATACGGCCCAATATGTACTGCCGTTTTTGTTAATGTTAATGCATACTGTTAACGGCTTTTCGGCAACATAAAATTTATACAATTAAATTACAATTAAAAAATTAATAAAATTAAAACAAAATTATTAATGACTGTCTAATTTATGTAGTCGACTGAATATATCACAGGTTCATATATTGCAAAGAATTATATTCGTTCTGATAACTCTTTAAATTGTTTTTCTTTGTAATTCAACTGCACATGAACATTTAAGTTTAAATGCAACTATCCTGGAAATGCCGTACGGTTATTTAAAGGCAATAATACAATTTCCCTTTTACCAGATTTACATGTTTCTTTGTCTTTGTTGCTGCCGCTTTATATAGATCAAACATACAATTTCAAGTTAAAATAACTTTGGATACAAATTTTCTAGCAACTTATTTATTAGTTCAAAATGTTTTCCAAATTAATATCAGCAATGCGGTACACAGCAACAAAAGTGACCTCGTTATGACAAATAACACAAATTAAACGCCGGCTTAACTGCTAGAAAAAAGACAGTTATAGACACTATTTTTTGACGTAAAAATAATTGTTTATCGCGCAACATAACATAGCTCGAATGATCATCATTATTATTGACTAGACGATAAATTATAATTTCGCCAGGTTGCATAAAAATCAAAAGTCTTCTTGCGCAGGTGTCCACATCCTTTAAGGTGTACACGGACGGCAGGTACCTTTCGACTCGACTGTCTTCATTGTGCTCACTCACAAAGTGCCTGCACGAGGTACGAAATTGAATGGAATCGAGGTAAGGCCCACGACATTGCGTCTTTGACAATGTTAAAGCACCTACCGATCTCCTTCCAAAATACATTGCCCAATACGCACACATGTACGATGTCTTCTGGCTCTTCTAACCAAAATAAAAAATGGTGCGAAGGATGTAACGGCCACGATTTTTTTTCAATAATCGTAAGCTTAAATAATTTTGATATAATTGCCATCAAAATGTTTATGTACTTCTTGTTAATACGTGACTATAAATTAACCCTATTTTATAGTATCTATATAATACCGTATGTTTAATGTATAAATAAATGTCTATGGGTTTTTACACCCTCTTCGTTTTCGTGTAGGAATAGAAAATATTAATTATGCTAAGTATGTTAGATTTGCCATTTAAGACAATCGTCTTTTTTCGTCCCTAAGAGATATCTCTCTTAAATGTTACTTATTCACAGTACTAAAGAGATATTTTGTGAACTGCATATTGCGCGTTGTATATAGGTATAACATTATATACGAAAATCCGCTAATTATTCGGCTTACTTTGACCTTACTTTTTTCCGATAAAAGTTGCGTCATGTGTTGGTAAGTGTCACTAATGCGCGTAAGAATGTAAATTGCAATATGTGATCTTAATTTTCACGACACAACCATAATGGCGAATAAATTCCGATATAAGCGAACGACGACAAGTTGCACCCCTGCACTTTGGTATCCTCACTCAGACAAACGCGGCACAATACTATGCAATTAACACTTTCTGTCTTTCTACTTTGCAGTGACGTTTGCGTCGGGAATTATGCCCTCTTACAAATATATGTTGCGCTTACAGAAACAAATTTTGAACGAACTGTTAAAAATCTTAAAACTCGTTGTTGACACAAGCGAAGAAATTTTACTTTATAGGATGTATGTGACACGCTTTCGTTCGCTGCACGCAGTGAGAATAGGTCAGCAACAAATTCTTGCACCGCCTGGAATCGCAGTGGCGTTTTTTACGATCATGTTCTCTCACGGAAGACTTTCATGAGAGCATCGAGCTCTCGACAAATTTACAACATCACTTTTACGAGCAACCTATTTCAACTGCAAATATGAGAACATTGTACTGACTTATGTTTTTCCCTCGAACTGGGTATCGGCACGTTGTGCATATGTTTCCGTGCACAATACCAATGACATTCATTGGTCGCATCGCCAAAGTCTGATGGACGTATCGTTTAAATGGTAAAAAGCGAATGTGTTCACGGTCAATCAAATCCGACTACACGTCGACGAGCAGAAACAGGTTTTAACACTTGTAAATAAACTCATGAGAGTCTGCATGCTTGCGGCGCGACAACTACTGTTACCGGCAACATAATCGTCGCGATATCGTGATAACTGCTACAGGTCGCTCTTTCTCTAGGAAATAGATTGATCAGTTAAAATAATTACGCGAGCGCATTTGGGATAGATTTTAGTGGACTATTTTTTATGCAAGAGTTTGAAATATTCTTTTTTCTTCTTACCACATGGCGGAGTAAATACATACAATACATGCCGACAGAGTTGATATGTATTATCTGATATGAATAATTCGAAGGGGGAACACGAGTACGTCCAAAATTTGCAGTTCTCCAGTAGTCTCCATTAATATCGTCCGGAAGTGTGACAGGAAAATAATTGACCTAAAGTAGCTGTGACTAGTTCACATGGAGAATATCTGTGCGCTGAGACAATACTTTGCCTGCGTAGGTTATAGTGGCACTGATAAAATCTGTAATCTGCGGAACCTAACCAAGAGAATTTGACATTCATTCTCCCCGGATGTATTCTACTCAAACTCTCGTAGGTCCACAGAGTCGCGATCTTGAGATTTCAGCACTCAAGCTTGAATTATGAGAATCGGTTACGAGCACATCCGATCGACGGTAGCGGTGTGATCATTTATTACACATTTTCGACTTCCAAACTTTCATCGCCGACATTATTTGACTGATTTTTTCTCGCTCTCAAGCACCTGTACTCAAAAGAAATCTAAATAGAGGCTTATCCGTCATACAATGATGTATACTTTGGCAATATTAAATTATTCAACTCTTGCATTAGTCCATGCATTTAAGCGCATATTTAGTTGAATACCCTCACGTTAAAGCGACCAGACGAATTTTTCCTTTCATGGAACCCATCTAAGTTTGAAACACGGTACGTCGGTAAATTATTTCACAGATCGCTCACGAACGATTTGATAACGTGTTGCGCCATTGACCATTCTTGGCATCACATTTGTTCGAAATGACAAATTTTCGCCGCGCAACGTTTGACAGTATCGTGACGATGATCACTGGACCAGGGACGATACGCATGCATATAGGTATATTGTATGTGTGCGGCCGTATAGATATATGTAAATAGGGAAGCGTGAAATGATCGTAACCGATAACTCCGGGACGTACGGAATTTCGTCCTAGCCGTGGAAAATCAGTTAACCTTTATCTAATGTGGAAATAACCCAGCCCACCTTGTCGGAAGATAGGAATGAGAATGAGACGAATAAGGCGAGGAGATGAGCATCGACGAAAACACCAATGTCGACGATATTTACCTCGGTAGTGGAGATGAATGTACCGATTATCATGGTCGGCAATGTTCTCGGGAGCATGAGGCGGTGATGCTTCTGGGTCTGGACGGTGTCGTCTTAGGCAGCCTTCACACAGGACTAATGATCACTCTTGCTCGGCGAGGATTTGTTAACAGAGTCGCCTGTGTCTGATGGTTCCGTGCGCCGCTGTCAATTAATCAGTGGCAGATATGGTCTTGGGGAACGATAGTCACGGTAAAAGTGTTATCCCGCGACAGGAGCACTCGAGGCACACTGAGACGTGAAAGATATCGTTTCGAATGGAAGACGATATAGCGTGAAAATTCCGGTGTGTGTGTAATCACATTGCATTATTCGCGAGAAATGAAGAGGTATCCGGTTCAATCTTTCATACCCAATCGATCTAATAGTTTTATCCGTTTCGAAAAGAAGGACCGCATTTGACGCAACGGATGCCAAGCTACATGATATCAATCGATAGCAGTCCTATATGCAGGAAATTTCCGGTAGCATGTGCACACGGGGGAAAATAGAAGTAACTCGATCCGTCTAGGATGAACGTGATTTTCTCTGTGAAGTCGAGTTAACGGTGTTCAGTATTCGCCGAGCCGAGTTAAGTCCGGTCCAGGTGCTGGCTGCTATGCCAGCCGGTGAGATGTTGCTCCTGGTGGGCCCGATCGGGCTCGCTCGTGCCATTGACCGCCATTGACTCCCCCACGTACGACACATTGCTCGACGTACTTGCTACGGTACCGTATCCCTGAAGATTCAACCGTCAGACGAGCTTCCGCCGTTCTGGCGCCAGAATTATCATTTTCGTCGGAAGGAAAGCGTATGCGTTGCGAACGGTAAGTATCCATGCGACATCGGCGCAGGAGCACTCGATGCTTCCAAGACTTGAATTCCTTTACGTGTTCCTTGACCCACGTGCACACAGGATTGAGCAGTTAAAGTGGGTCACTTCAATCATTTATTTCCTTCGTGCGACAGAAAAGAACACATCGGACGAAACTGGCTTGGTTTCGACAGATGCGCTGGTGACGTCAGTAATTTCTCTATGTACGTAGAAGGACGAAGTTTGAAGAATAACTATGTTAATGCTTTTTCGATGAAGAGATGGATTGTGTTACGCTGTGGCGTTTCAAGATAAATAATGTATTTCTATTTCTTCGTATAAAGTAAGCTATCTACAGATTAGTTAGTTGGTATCAGAACAAATGTTATGCTTTCTTCATTTGTGCCAAATGTGACGTCACAGAGGCATTTTTACAATCGGCAACACAAACCATGGCAGAAGCAGTACACAGCAGTGTACAGCAGATATGTTTCAATACGGTCTGATGATCAAATGATAGCCTGATCAAATGTAATTCTTCTTTACAAACAATCGAATGCATAAAGAGCAAAACGTTGCCAGCAATTTAAATTAATAGGAAAAAAGAATTCGATTCAAATGTATCTCTCAACGTATATACAATTAACATTTCAAGTTTTTTGTGTATATGTAATAATATCAAGAATAAAAATATAATGGAAACATTTATACGCAGTTATTTACGGCAGTTAATTATAAAACGTTACAGTTCACTGTGCGTTATCTGTTGATACTAAAAATAAGGGACACATTCAGACAAACTATGAGTTTCTCTACATATAAGTTTTAGAATATTATTAAAGATTTGTTTTGTACCATAACACGACTGTCACGCAAATATTGTGTATATTGTTCTTTTGTAACAAGAAGAGATATAGCATCGGTGACAGAGCCTTTGTTGAAGTACTACAAGTCTGTATTCTTGCAAAGATAGCAGTCTCCCATAATCATTAACAAATCTCATTCGGTCATCATATAATCAATAACAAATAATATGTACAAATCTACTGGGCCGAAATTTTTGTCACATTTTTCATCATAATGTTGGTATAATGTTATTGTCACTCAAGATACTGCAACAACTAATCAGCAAGTATTCTTTATAATGTAAACGAACCTAATTGAGTTAACGAAAGCACTGGTAGATACATGTGAGGCATTCCATGCCAAATCGGACACTTTTGTACCTCACTCCCTTCGATTCTTTCCAAAATTTTTTATGTTTTTAAGGTCTCTGAAAAACGCATTTATGATTTTTTCAGATTTTTTTGACGGTCCGTTTTGGAAATATGAATTTTCTTAAAATTTGGGCTCTATTTTTTCAAATGCTCATAACTTTGTGAAAAATGCACCAATTGGATCGTTCTTCTTTTCAAGACTTGTATTTTTGAATGCTCTTTCAAGAAAAAAATATGATTTTAATAAAAATTATTGTTTTTATTGTTTATTTTTAATTTATAGCACAAAATGTTTTTTATCTCAAAACACATTTTTCATCATAATGTGTGCAACGATCCAATTGATGCATTCTTCACAAAGTTATAAGCATTTGAAATAAAAGAGACCATAAGACAATTCATGTTTCCAAAACGGACCGTCAAAAAAATATGAAAAAATTCATGGACGCGTTTTTCATCGACCCTAAAACCATACAAAATTTTACAAAAAAAATCGAAGGGGGTGAGGTACAAAAGTATCCGATTTGGCATGAAATGCCTCAGATACAAAACGTCTCGACGTGCGTCGCCGTGAAAAACACTTCGAAATCGATGGATCATTCGTTATAGCTCAACAGCCGGTTAAGTTCGTTCACAGTTTGTGTAGTGTTAATGATATCATTTGATACACATCGATTAATTTACGTCACTCATATATAACAGGCGATTCAATGAATGGTTTGTTACATTAATCGTTGGTCAAATGATTTGAATGTAAAATGCATTTTCATTGTACTCGTTCCAATATGTGTGACAACGCAAGCTCTACAAATTAAGAAAATTGTCAGAACAACGATCGTGATTAGGTTATCAAATTATCTCTTAATAGCAAATTTAAGCGATTCAATCGATTTAAAATATCATTCGCCGTGCGTATGTGCCTAGTTATAATTCCTTCTCGCTAGAAAATAAATGTTTGAATCCTTTAATGGATAGTCTTAATTAGCGCTAGCTCTTAATTAAGAAAGATGCTTCGGCGGCACGTTCAACGGTATGAGAATACTTAATTTGAAGGCACGTCAGGTGGAATTTAACTGGCTTCTATGATATTATTAAAGCAGGATATTTCGGAAGACTCAGATTTATCCTTTCTCAACGGAATTACTATTGTAGCAATAAACTTCCATGCATAACTTGCATCTGCAAAGAATCGTATTGCCAATATTTGCTAATTCGAATTGTCTGTTAGTTAAATAATCGATGTCCACATCAAACATTAATGACACCTTTTTAACAATAATTGGCCAATGATTAATGAGTAAGTGAGTCACAAAAACGTTTGACCTACTGAGAGAATAACAAACGAAATAAAAACGTGTTGGAACTGATTTCACAAAGGTGCATTTTTAAAGAACCATAATCTATAGCAGGATTAATTAGACTACAACTAACTATTAACGTTGATCAGATCTGAAATTAAAAGTAAGGCAATGCTCTAACCGAGAATTTGAGCATAAAAAAAGGAAGTAGTGAAAGAAAATGTACAACAATAATTGTAATATAATGAAACTGACACCAGTGCCGATTGTCCAATACGATAAGCTTCATGGTATTAATGAGAAATGAAGCAACATCAGAGTGATGCCAGAATCGGTAATCAGCAAATCGGCGAGCAGCTGCAACCAATCAGTCGGCAAAAGCCGATTTAGAGATACGCATGTTCGTGTTCGACCAATTTTGGCCGATTTGAAGCGTGAGCGGGGCACGCGATACACGCCGCCTCCACATTTGATTTATCTGCAATTTACCGCGCGCACCGCGAGGGAAACATAAATCCTGTATCGCCAGCTTAAATCGCGACGGTGCGCGCGACGCGTGTCGCAAGAGAGCGCCGTACACATTGAACGGAACAACCGATAAAGCAGGTTTAAGCCACCAGAATCGCCGATGCGATCTCTCGATTTCGCGCAATAATATCGCTGAGACTTTCAGGCAGTCTCTCTTTCTCTTCCATCGCTCTATTTCTCTCTTCTTCCTGTTACCGCAAACCCTCCCTCCCTGTCTCTCTCTCTTTCTCTCTCTCTCTCTCTCTTTCTCTCTCGCTTTCTACCTCTCTCTGCTATTGCTCCCTCAACTTCCTCTTTCCCTCTCTTTTTCATTCTTCATATAGGCGAGAAACCGCTAAACCGACTTTCTAGGGGGCGTTGTCGCGATAAGAGAAACCCCGTGAGCTAATTGGCGGTTGCAGAAGCAAAAATAACCTCACGACCTAAACGCCCTCTTTGAGATCGAGGGAAGGGTGGAAGAGGGAAAGAAAGAAAGAGAGCGCGAGAGAGTGAGTGAAAGAGGGATGGAATAGGACACATGGCTGGTAATGAGATTTTCTAACCGTGGAAACGTACTCTAACGACAAGGGAGGAGAGGGCGTGTGCACGAGCCTTTATTAAGGTCCTCATGGTCACGAGGTAACCGCCATGGACCGGTAGATCGGATCGATGACTTTTTCAGGCGATCCTTGGCTACACGAGGCAAGCTCATTAATTCAAATAAATCGCTTATGCATCGCACCGCGATCTCAGGAGGGCATGGGACAAAGAAAGAGAGTCCTCTTAACGCTTAGCTTGACCAAGACGAATGGAATGCCTTGCATGGTTCATCTTTACCTGTGACGCATTTTTGTGAAACCTCCAGAATTAAAATTAACCAGTCCGATGTGTCTCCCCAGGCGGAAACATGTGTCTCTCTTCGAATCTTCATTTGCGTATTTTAGTATAAATGAAGCATACTTGAAAATTATTCAACGTACTTAAAGGGTATTTTGTTTACGTGAAATACGTCATCGGTTTATAACAATATTCAACGAATTTCATTTTAATGATTGGTATCATGAACGTGTGTGTCGAAAAGCGAGAAGAAATGTTCAATTCATTATGGGTTTCATTAATCGGTACATAATTATCTCCTACTAGTGATATGTTATTCACAACACTGTAAATCTACCTATCTCTCCACGATGCCTCTCTTGATTATTTTGCAGCTTATCTACGACGTATGAAACGTCGCAGTCCTATTCGGTCAACACAAGTTAGCCACAATAGAATGAAATCTCTTGACTTGCGGACTTCAGTACTCAACCGTAAAGACAGCTTTAGAATCTCACATCTCTACTGCAGTTACGTTTGCGCTATAACGACTACCGCACGCTTACGATATGCGTCTCTTTTCTGTGATCTACGTAAGATTGTTCAGAGAGGCATTTTCACGTGTACCTCGCCGAGAAAAAACGAGGCGGACTACGGTCTATTCTAATGTGCAGCCATAAAACTTCAATCCTGAGAAACTTTCGATAGATACCTGCTCTTGTTGGAAGTCACTTCATTGAATTTAACATGTCATAATAGTGAATATAGTCGCTAACATAGAATGTTGCAATCAAATTTGTAACATAAATAACATATTTAGATTTTTAAAAATAAGCGTAATGAAAGACAATCAAAAGTACTGAACAATGTAAAAAGATTTTATAGCAGAAACTTTCTTTGATTTCTTTCTACATCAAAATGAGATGTTTGATACCACGAATGTAAGAGTGTCGGTAGTGCCGGGCCAATGTATCAGTCTGGTACGGCGGAGAAAACTTTTCATCTGGGTTCGATACCACGAATGTTTTATTAAAATCGCGGTTCGACATGAAAGATAATTCTTGTAGGACACAAAATGTATAGCAACCGTTATTCGATCAAATTGAGATGTACTTGCTACGGGGCGCGTTGATCACATTTCATGACCCACAGTTGTACGATACATGATAACGACTACAAATTGTCCACCTGTATTGTGGGCTGCCCCCGACAAGTTTACCTCATGCACAAAAATATCAATTTACGCGATCGTTAGATGAAGAAAGTGCAATTATCCATCGTATTGCTAGTCTAAATCCGTTATTAACGTGTTTATAGATGTAAATATGAAAGACAGCATATTGGCAGATTACACTTTTCAAACATTTTTTTGATTGTATAAATTGCCGCCTCTGGGTCCAGCTCTAGATTAAATATATGCGTACGTCACCTATCGGTACAATTACAGGATTGCATCTTGCGCCCATTTTGAAAATTTCGGTATGTTATGAACACTCCTGTGACAAGAACCATCAACAGATATCTGAATCGACACCGAATTTCACAGATGTAATTCTCGATAGAGGATACAAGGTTGTAGCCAAACAAAACTTTAAGTGTGATTATTCTTTGAGTTGAGATCCAGATCCGCGAGAATGTACATAGTCGATCCATATCCGCATTGAGTTTGAGGAACCCTGATATAAATATGCACGCGCACGGTCGCACGATGACAACAATCACCACGTTGGCTGCAAATTGCAACACCCAACGATCGCACTGTTACGCTCACTCGCGCACACACGTAAGAATCTACATCGTTTCTGATCAATTAAGCCTCGCATTAGATTCAGAGCGGAACAGCGCGCGACGAAATGGGGCTTGTTCTCGGCCGCTGTATGAGCTGCATAGGGGCATACGGACAAAGCAAACGTCTTTATTAAACGGGCTCAATGTTATGAGCCAATCCGCGCATACCTATCAGCTCATCCTTCTCTCCTCTGGTCTGATTTCCATTCCTCTGTCGGATCAACTCTGCGGCATGTTCAAGTAACTGACTCAATCCGGCAAAGACGTTGTCCGCGGTACGATGCTTCGTGACTTATTTAAATCTCATCTCAGTTACAGAAATCATCGAGGATAATAATGGTTATAACCGTCGTGTAGGAGGATCCAAAACAAACCACCGCGACTTGTGGGTCGTTACTGTTTGCGACGATTTGCAAAGTTGACGAGATGTGAAATAAAAAGTTGGATCAAAACAGGCTAAGGCAAAGAGAAAGCAAAGAATGAAGCACGGGCTAGTTCTATCTTCTTTTTTTTTATTTCGTTATTTAGTGTCGCATCAACCACAAGTAAGGGTTACAGTTCTATCTTACGAATGCCAACTTTCTGAGTTTTAGTTATACATATTAGAGTTGCATGTCGAAGTGAAATCCCGCGTTTATGTCAATCGTCCAAAGACCCTAGGAGACCTGAAGGCCAACATCTGAGCAGAAATTGCCAATATACCCGCGGTTATGTTGGTAATGGTCATGGCTAATTGCGGAAATCGGCTTATTCAGTGCATCGACAACGCTGGGCGTCAGCTACGTTACATAATTTACAAACTATGTAAAACAAAACTTTAGGTATGTACCTACATTGTAGAAAAAAATTAAAAAATCTTATTCATGAAATGTGTTTTATTGCGTTTTGAAAAAAGAAAATTATGTCCCCGTACCAATGTTCTTGGTTCTACCTTGTTACACTTAAAATACGGTGTTCCCGCAACAGCTGACGATTGAAAATGACATAGGTATGTAGTCCACTATTATCTCTACGTCTACACGTGTTATTTTGTATGAAAGGATCTTCACACCTAATGCTAAACTTTGTCAATGCGCCATAAATGAAAAGTCTATTAGTCTTCAAATTCTTAATAAATTGGAATTGCGTGTTTCATTAAAAGTCTGTATGCTTTACAATACGGTAAAATGAAAAATGCAATAATAAATAATTAAGATATGTCCATACATTGTCGTGTTATGCTTAGTCTTCTATTAAGAAACGTTATTGCCATTATCGTACCTAATATTGCAAAAGTAAACATATATCTTTAATGACTTGTATAAGTAACATAAAACAAATATTTGCGTATTTGAATTGCATTTGCATATTGCATAATGAACGAAAACTTGTAGATTGCAGGTTTGATATAATTTTGATGTTTTGCTATAATGTAAAATAAACTTGCAAGTTTTAAAGCATTGTGGAATTAGAATTATTCTTTTCCTTTGGTGTTGTGTCAAGTGTTGTTTTTGAACCATATGGCCTAGTAATTTAGGAAATATTATTCGATTGGACCGTTGTCGCTGTGAACTCGGTATAGGGGAAGTTTACGAAACGTTAAAGCATGCACGATCTGTCTACGCCTATGCGGCAACAAACATATAGGCACGATAGAACAACGTGACCACGTGGGTGTCCACTTGCGTGTCAATAGAGCAAATTGTTCTACCATTTATTTGCGTTAATCGTAAAAATCTAATTAGAACGGGCAGGTTCGTTAGAACCATTCTTTCTCAAAATTACTTCTATTGACATGCAAGGTACGTGGCTAAGTAACAAGATACGTTCCAATCCAGTGATACATGGAAATACCACGCACAGTGAGTACACCGTTTAGATTTTCTTTAATTAAGTCTGCTTCGATGAAAGTGGCGAAAGGATCAGTTGGGTTCGGCGGCGTAAATAAGTTAGCGTACGTACGTCAATAAATATTGCTGGCCCCGAAAAAAGTGACGTGTCTATACATATATTATGCATTCTGTGCCGTATAGCGGCAGCAGTATACGCTCATTCAGCGACAGGAAACAAAGTGGGCGCATCTTAATGGATTACACTTGTAGCCATCGCCTACTGTGGAACCACGGGCCCTTATATCGCCAATTATAGTATACGACCAGTGTGTAAATACCGGATTTTATTGCTGAGCCCTGGTGAGCATTGGAAACGGGCAGGATATTAGCCGGATAGGCACCTTTTAACCTTTTTTTCAACCGCTCAACGAGGGCATGCTCGAAACTCTTGCAACAACCGATGCGCAATAAACATTCGCGTGACACGCGAATAGTTAGTACGCACGAAAGTAGCAGGTAAGAAGTTGCCTTCTTTTCTTGTCGCCAGACAAAGCTTTTTAAAGGTATTCGATAAACGTTTTACCGGATGCTCGATGAACATGTCTGTAACTCGTTCCGGCCATAACTTCACCACAGATTGCTTGGAAAAGACTGTCCTGGAGGAAACAGCAAAATACTCTTACAAAAGTCGCGGTACATTGCATCAAATTCATATTAAATTTGCGGATTAAAAAGTTTAGTGCGGACGGTTTAAAAAGAAATAATTTTAAAGTTGTTGGTAATAGTGCTTTTACCGTAGGGTACAAGTAACGTTCGGACGATGACGCGAGCACATGTTCGTTAGCGTAAATTATGCGCGAGAAGTAGAACTGGATCGGCTAAAACCGATCGAGAAATCGGTGTAAACGTTGAGATGACGCGCAGCGTGCTCTGAATAGTCCATTGTGTCGTCCGCTAGGGAGTAGAGATTTTTCGCCGATCGTGCCACGCTCGCGTGGCCGTTCTCGATAGGCAGCGGCACGAATAAATTAACGTGGCAGTTTAAACGTATCCGCACAGCGGGCGAGTATAATCGCGCGCGTGTCGCAACCTGGCCATTGTGCGTGGCGCAAGAACCGGCTTAAACTCTGTCTCCCGATCGGAAGGCGAAGGAAGGAAGTGATTCTATTCCCGCGCGGTCCTACGCCGTCGAAAGACTAGATGACTAATTTATAGACGAATGCTCGCGAAGCCACATTGATTTTCACCTAGTGCCGAAAATGACTATAAATCTTCGCCCATTTAATTAAGCCGTATTGATCATTCCATTCGAAGAAGGCTTTATTAAAACGTGAAATAAGTAATCCGGATGATAGAGAGTAGCAAATAAACAACGCGCACGATCGGTCCTCGTGATACCTCAATTAATCAATCAATCAATCGGAGACCCTCGATGCCGTAGCCATCAATCAGCGCAATGTAGCGAAATATCAAGTTCAATTCAGGGAAAGGTGCTGACAGTCTATCCTATAGAGCGTGTGTCCGTGACGAACGCTCGCAGACGAAAACGTCGAGGTACTCCGAACGCGGCCGGTACGACTTACCGCTGGCCATTGCAGCAGTTTTGCGACCGATAAGTTATTCGCCACGGTGTGCTGGCTGGTCTGTGATAGGCGGGCGCCAAGACCACCGACCGTCTGGGAATGTGTCCCTCATGAAATCGGGGCTGTGCACTGCCACGATTTAAACGGCGGCGGTGCCCGCGACGGCAGCAGTGGCGGCGGTGTACTATCGAACAATGCATCCGAGAAGCCCAAAGACAGAAGAGAAATAGGGTTACATTGCCAATCTCGACTGCCCGTTTTGAGAAAACCAGTCCGTTTGTATCAGACAGAGGGACTTAGCTCTTCCGATTGCGATTTTTTTGCCGCTTCCCGGTTACTGGCAAACTTTTTGCAACCCAGGATAACAACGAAAGATGGAAGTGGTCGATCTCTAGTAGTCCAAAGCATATAGAGATTTCTGATCTTATGGAGCTGTGGCTCTCAAATATTTATGAAATGCAGTCATATATAGAATAAGCTCATTTTCCTTCAATTTCGTAAGAGAAGTATAATTTCTTGAAAAATTCTAACGGAGTTTAACCCTTTGCGCTCGACGACTTCTTCGGCAGGGCGAGGTAGCGACTTGAGACTAATTTCGGATACATGTTACGTACAAAATAACTTACTAAAACGTTATATTATAATATTTTATCTATATATACACCTTGAAGAATAAAGTTTTGCAAAATTTTGGTTTGTATTTTACTTTCGTATGATAATTTTCGAAACATTGACGAAGATGCATTCTTGATTTATCTGGACACGTAAGACAATATCAGGTTGTTTCGTGTCTTCCATCTAGGTTGTTACGATAAGAATAAACTTTACAGACCTTTTGTATGTATGCGAGACTCATTTGGAGTTTTCCAATTAACGTATTTTATCAGAATTGGAGATCGACGTTGAAGCTCGAACTCGCGGCTGTCAACAATTCCTTTCAACTTGTCTACTTAAACGATTTCCGTTAAGATGAATCATTTTACACTTCCTACGAAGGAACATCAACAGCTGAGGAACCTATTCACAAATCAATAGTGCGCTCCTATCAATTGAAGGTAACCAAAACTAACGAAAATTAACAAAAACGCCGTGACGCCTGAGAGTCGCCTCTCGAGCGCAAAGGGTTAATAGTCGTCAAAAGCAGAAAGAGGAAGAAATTCTACACCACCTTTTACCAAACCCTACTGTGTTAACTTTATATGTATCTCATTATGTTCATATTTGCCTTTACTAACGGAATCTTAATATAAAGCTGCAGAGACATCGTGACATTTGATGAGCATCGTACGATGATACGAATTAAGAGATGAATATGTAATCGGACTAAAAAAGGTAAAGACAGGAAACAAATGCTCGACCAAAAAGCGAAAAACGACCAAAAGGCTGTCGACGACGCGAACATATTCCGCAATGTCATTACTCGTATTTAGACGTAGTATTATATATGCTTATTTGGTAGATCTAGAAACTATGCCACTGATTGATGTTGGACATTGCATCAATACTAATGGTTTGCTGGGAAAACAAGCAATGCAATACGCGTAAATCCGGTCCTTCAATTACCTAATTTGCAGTCTTTTTTTGCTGTAAGCCTGGTACACTTTATTCTGAAGAAAATCAATTTGATGGAAAGCTCGAAGCTTCGAAACTTATTGGTCAGGTGTTATATTGTATGTCTGAGTAAGAAAAATTAACAGGATGTGCAAATTAACGTTACAAACCTAACGTAATTCTTAGAGTGGACGTTACTGGTACGAAGAAATGTATCATTCAAAATGAACGTAAGTATGGAAGATAATTAATATGTGTGAGGATAGAAGAAATGGTAGCAAAATTGATTTTAACAGGAAGAGAAAAGGTCGTAAAGAAACGGATAGCACATCGTGATTAAATCCATGACCTGACAAGATCCAGCACGCGTCTGCGGATGGCATATGAACCTGCCGCGTATTCTCTGCATTATACATCTGGAGTCTATAGTCGGATTCACATCATTCGGAAAGACTGGAATAAACCGCTACTAGTAAAACTGCATCTTCTCTTAAACAAATAGAAATAGAAATTGGACAAATCCAATAAAAAAAAAACGTGTATTTTTGCTCTCACACATTAATATTACCAATAACGCAAAGTGTATATGAGCGTGTTTATTCATTTTTATGTCTACTTTTATCTTATTGAACGTGCATACAACAGCTCCAAAATAATACTAAAAAATGTTTACACATTCAACACGGTATAAACAAATCGTAGCTATACACTTTCTACAACGCTAAATTTCAACTGCGAGTTTCATAAATGCTTTGATGGTAATCTCAGTTTTGTGGGGCCTTGGGAAAAAGTGAAAGAGCAATTATCAATTTGAAACCGTTCAGTTTGGTTACCCATAGCAGAATGGTAATTCGACTGTACTGGTTCCGTAATTCCTCGGTATACACTCGGTTGCGTGTCGATGGTGAGCGTGCCTCGGGCGCGGGTGTGCCCTATACGCGATAACGTCCGCACACAGGCGTCATTAGTCTGCGGCGAATACAGGTGTGCGTGCCTACGTGCGTACATGCGCCGCGCTCAAGTTTCATGCTCTTCTCATTGTCAGTTACTTCCACTACCGTTCGCGAATGAGAGAGAATCATCTCACGTTGCCTCCTACCCTACTTTGTATTAATGCTTGTGATCCTGCATATTTTTGAAAGATTTTGGCGCTTGATGCTTATCGGGGTGCGCAGTAAATAATACAAAGTGAATCCTTCGAACAGGGGTCAGATCAAATTCAGTAAATACAGTGTTTATGAATAAATTTAATCAATTGTATAGCTAATCTGCTATTAGGTACGTATAGTGATACAAATGATACACGTTTAAAGAAGCATTTTATCGTTATGAGATTGTAATGGTCAGAGTCGGGCAATGAGAAACCTGTATCGCCTTCACAAAAAACTCGAGATTAGTCAAAAGGAAAAAGAAATGTACAATAGTATTGCCCCACTGATTTCGTCCGTGTATTAAAGATGCGAATTCAATTATGAAATTGCAGATTCTTGTTGTGTGACAAAAGATTTGATAGATTTGTAAATTTACCGAATTTCATATATACGAGAATATTTATATTCTCAGGATATCAATATAAGTGGTGCGTGCATTTTTATCAACTAGCGTTGTATACTACTTTTGCATTATCAATCAATCACTATGTTATAGACTGATAAAAAACGGGTTTTGTAATATCTGCTTCTCGAACGTATGACATCCCAACACTATTTGCAAATCCCACCACCTATACGTGAAATACCACAGTAAATTGAATAGCCACGAGGTAGACAAGGGTATAAACAAGTGGAGTAAAAAGAAAGAAAAAAGAGACAGGATTGGAGTGAGAAAATATTATATGTAAGAGTATTAGTGACCCTATCTTCGCCCAGTGGTAAGCGTATACTGGTTGTACTAGTCCCATCAGCAATTGGCTAGGGATCCTCGTACGTTCATAAGTTATCAACCGGCTACTGCTGAATAGCTCTTTGAATAAGTAGTGCTTGAATACACCCCCGCGAAATAGCTAGTCCCATGTTCTCCAATTTGTCTCCCCCCCCCCTCCTCGCCCCGCTCTCTTTTTCAACCTTGTCCTTTTCTTTCCTTTTATAGATTGACACTTCAGTATGTCTTCATCCGTTTGCGCAAGTTAGGTCAACTTTTTCAGTTTGTTTCATTTACTCAAACGTTTCTTCTTCTCATCAATCTACCATCATTGTATGTATTGTACAAGCTGCTGGATTCATTGCCTAACGCTGTATTTTGTGATTGCGGTGAACATGTACGTGTACAAGTACATTGGTTTCAGCATAAAGTCTTCATTTGCTCCGATCGTTTTCCTCGCACATATTTCCTTCTCGAAAGATGGCGATAGAATGATAGGAAAAATAAACGATACGGCGGGTGTGAAGAACAATTGTTGTCGCCTTTATGAATTATATTTCGAGAGAAAGTTACTGCACGCATTGAATCACCTCTTCTATGTTCTTTGTTCTCCTCCGACTAGGTACAAATTATTGTAATTAGTTGTGTGGAGTACTCAGTTCGTCTCGTCCTGTTCCACCCACCAGCACTTCGTCTCACCATCCTCCGCAACTTCCACGCGACATAGGCATTAACATAGAGAGCTGTGTCTTCGTGTCGGTCTTACGAAAACAATGAAGAACGCGTTACTATAGTTTATGTCACTCTTGCCGATCGACATTCGGCGTGCGCCCGTAAAACGAACGATATGACTTTTATGAACGTATAATTAATATTCGCCATGCGCATTTTGGTTATTAGAAGACGATAAAGCTTTGGAAAATGTTATCTACTTCACTCTATTGGGCCATAGAACGATTTCAATCTTATCCTGTGAACATGACCGACCAAGAATTGTCTAAGTCGAAAGAAAGTTAATGAGCGGAAATGTATTGGAAGCCTGCTGGCACATCGCTGAATCGCATGCAAGCCGATCGATCGTTCGATAAATCATAAGCGTGCCACGTTGACACACGTTTTTCTGGCCTGTGCGCCGCCCAAGCCAGTTCGTTTCTATCATAGCGGATCGATCGATCGCGTTCGGTAATTATGTCCATTATACTCCAATTATGTTACGGTCAGGCGCCAGAGGCCAGGTAAAAAGTCGGCACTCCCCTAGATCTCACAGGGACACCGTTGAACGATCGTAAGATATTTCCGATAGCTGGATCGATTTCTATGAAGATTTACTTTTAACCAAATCCTCAATGTTCAAAGATTCTATACAGATGGAATGCACTGCGCAGTCGTAAACATCCTGAATTTCCAATACATTTTCATATGTGAACTAGTCGTTGGCTTTAGATGTAGGTACTTTTTGCGGAGTGTGCATAACTTTTAATGATGTTTACGCCGTTCGATTGAGTTAATCGACACCTACGGGTATTTGTATCATTCGACGTATGATTTATAACGGTCAGATTTGTCAAGAGTTGAGAATATTTACTTTGATATCGATTGTTATCGAACTACTCAATACAGTCGCGAACTCATTTAGTGAGCATGCCGTAACACGGCCGTCGCAGTACCCCCAGCGATATTTAATTACTGTCCAATGAATAGAAGCTTATTACTTTTGAATAATCGCTGCTCAACAGCGATACAGGTAAAATCAATCTCCGCCACGATCGATTAAACTCGATCGGACCCGGTCACGAGCGCCCCAGTGAAATCGATTTTGTTTTTCGATTTCTAGATATCAAGGAAACTAGACCGTTCAAGTTATTACTCTAGTAATAAGGATTATTACGCCCGCGATAAAAGCAAAAGTGCCGGAGATATACCGATCAATGAAATGCGGTGATTAAGGAACGGTTGATTAAGAAAAGTTCAGATGAGATCAGAATTATATCAGGCGTTGAGCGGACCTCGTTAATAGAGTTGCTGATTTATATGAAGTCTCCTCGTGTTTTGGTTATTTTTCCGCTTTAATGTTTCGCAGAGTAGATTGTACCACGCACACACTCGCAAAAACATTTCGGTTTAACGTCAGAGCCTTCAACTTATTGTTTTTATATTTATGTCAGATGTGAATTAGTACTCGGAAATTGTCTCGGACGCAAACATTAAAAATGTAAAGTAATAAATAGAAAATATCTGATAGTTGTAAACCAGTATTTTTAATTTTTTCCTACAAGTAAAATGATTCCAATCATAACTAATCATTTTCCCCTTCTGTAATCAATTTGTTAAGGTTTCAACGAGATAGAAACATGGTGAAATGGACCTAAGTGCAAAGTAATAAAAAAGGACTCGGTGTAGAAATAATGACCAAGAACATTTAAATCACTGATCGAACATTTGAATATGGATCCAAGAGGTTTGACCGACAAGGTTAACACGCACTAGTATACGACGAAGGCGAGGATTGAAATATAAGGGCGGAAACGCCGCCAATTAATAGCGTTATAAACTTCGGTTCGGACCGGTCTCACAAACAATAGGCCGAACAAGTAAATGGCGAAAAAGGAGTGGAAGGGGTTTGTGGGGAGAGTCTGAAAGAGTCGGACAATCGCACTCTCGTTCCTTTTCTCCGCGACGGAGCTCGGCAAGAAAAGAGGGATGGAGATAGAAACAGAGATAGAGATAGATTTAGAGAGTAATGCCATAGAAACTATCGTCATCAGTACGGCTCGCAGAGAGGCTCACCGATATCAATGAGAGGTGTTCTACAATGCGGAGTCAGTAATGGAACGGTCGAAACACGCAGCAGCGTGGAAGAATATGGAAGAAAACAATAACTAAGTCCGCTTCGTTAGCTGCCGTTGACCGAGGACTTTGCCGAGCTTCCTGATGACGCATGGCTATAACTTACTCTCTCCATCGTGCTTCCTTGTTGTACGTTGTTGTTACTGCAACACTCGCCGCGTCTCACTGCCCCATGTCGGTTACTATTCATGTCGTTGTTGAACTTATTGCCACGTCGCGTACATTAAGCGCATCACTCAATGAACTATGTACGTTAGGACTGAACGGATGATGCTCGCCTATTTTCTCCCTAACTTTTATTCGTTCAATCAAATCTGTCTTACGTGCAGACGTGACGTATCAGCGAGTGACACGGTACGTGTAAATTTTTCATTGGTCAACCCTTCTGCGGGACACCCGAACAGTTAATATTAAGTTTCCGCTGGATTTATGGATGGGACACGGTAACGAGTGGTGCAGGAACGAAAGCCAAGAAACTTTAGCTGATGGCGCCTAATCAGGGCAGCGCGGGCAAGAGTTGCCGGAGAGTTATTATTCCATCGTTATCTTTGACGATCGTGTTTTTGTCTGTATACGTATAAACACACGCATAGGTTACATTGTGCCCCTCGTTCGAGTCGAATGGAGCCGCCACTAGTGCCGCCAACCGCCGGCGGTGCTATCGACATTCCTGATTGGACAAAAATTCAGCCGGGCCTCGTGACTCAGAACTGGAAGCACTTTACGAGACGGGGGCCGCGGCGTCACGTTTCGCGAATACAGAGCAATAAATTATGCGGTATCGGTAATCGGCGGACTGCACAAAACCCTATACACGCTGCGCGTACCTTCGCCTTTATGTCCATATCCACGTATGTAGGGTACCGCGAGCCGTGGTATCGCCACGTTCCCCTCATTCTCTCCCAATGACTTTGTTTTTCCCTGCGAAACGCGCTAAAGTTAGGCACTCGCCGCTCCAATGCCGCGAACTAGTTCCAGCCTTATATCGCCCAACGATTTACGAGGATGAGGAGGCCTATCGGATGCTGCTCTTTAAGCCTCCCAGAAACTGTTTGCATTTTCTGTTCAATCACACCATTGTTGTCATTTTATGGGATAGAACGTCATTTGTCAGAGGAAATAATTTATTGTTCTAGTTGACCCAATTAAAGTAGCGACACGCGCGCTTATGGTGCTTATATTGACTTCGTTAGTAACGTCTCTATTTTGCATTGCATATAGAGCATTGATAGGATCGATCGCGATAGACGTAGGACGTTTTGTTCGTATTGGGTCACTTATAGTGTGTCACCTGTGAGGTCTATGTAGGAAACTCTCATATGTTTGGAACAATTCTTCGCGAGAGCAGTGTATATGTAAGAAAGGCAGTGTATACGATCGGCAGGCTAGCACTACTATTTGTCGAGATAGCATCGAGACGAACTTACGGAGTTTATAATAGGTAGTAGGGTAGCTTGTATCCGATGACGAAAGACTTCTCGAACCTTGTCAATTCTACTTTCTACCTTCTTCAGACGAAACTATCAACGAAGAAAAGTTAGTATCTCCTAGTTTTCCTATTATTGCTTTTCCTTTTGTTATGGATGATCGGTTTTTGCAGTGTAATAGTTTCTAATTCTTTATTTTACGTTAACAGAATTATACATCCGTGTGAAATATCCAGGGTGAATCACGTGGCACAGAACACTTGAATAAGTTCATCGCTGAATGTTGCCTGTAAACGAGACAGTTAGTTGTGTATTGAATTTTAGATTTTTATCAATTTTTTATGCGCTTTGTGTCTTCCACGCAGTATACAAAGGTCATAGATGAATAAGACAGTGATATGTGCCCCCAAACCAATTGAAATTCTGAATGGGCCATTCGATAGCTTATGAAAAAAGAAACATTTGTGTGAATTTTCAACTTTGTATCTCAACCGTGGGGGCGGGGGAGGGTGAAATGTAGTGTTTGTTTCTCCCACAATTTTCTCGGAATCTATTTGGATAAAAAAAATTGAAAAAAAATCAGATGTACATTTGGTGACGGTGCGCACATTTTAGAATCTTTTTCAGATTTTTATATAAAAACCCCAACTGGAAAAAAAATAAAAACCAAAATATGAGTCACAAAAACATTAATTTGACACTGAAGGAGGTCCAGACCAGTGATACCGCTTTTTCCTGTGATGTAATATTATAATTAACGTCTCCCAGATTTTTTTCATAATTTTTGATTTGGTGCCACGGTGTCGGAAAAATCAAAAACCGCGTCTCCCATCAGTTTTTGCCTGTCAGAACGCCGTATGAGGTAAACTTTGGTTTCCTTTTTACCACATTACTATTTCGTAAGATATTTAATGTTATTGAGTACATTGAACAGTCATAAGAGTGCCAAAAAACGAAATAAGTGGAAAAATCAATGTTACAGTGGGGCCGTATATACTAAAAGATTGTCGATCAGTTCAAGAGTGTCGGTAGCGCCTGGGTTTTTTTAAAATTAAAAATTTATGTGAATGGGCCCCAAACGATTCAACATCTTAAAGACAATTTATTTTAAACTTAAAGACAATATTCGCCACGAAATTGAAAAAATTCAGCCTGAAATGTTACAGGATGAAAAATGCTTTAAAAAGAGCTGAGAGTTGCATAGCGAATCGCGGTCACCATTTAGCCGATATAATTTTCCAATCATAACGAAAAGAAAATGTAAAGACCAAATAAACTTTTTATGAAAACCAAACCTACTTATCTTTTCTTTGAACAAAGTTATAGGCAATCAAAATGGTAGCGGGACCTTTGCCCCACCCGTTATAAAAATTCTACTACTATTTTTCCTGAATTTCATTTTGAAATAGTCACTCGGATATGTAACTGTTTGCGATATGTGACCTCATTAGTAATATATGATTTTGAAGCGGATGGTATTCTTTCTAGGTGGATAATTTTAATAAAACTCTAATAAATCGACATTATTTCGTAAGTAGGTACTTGTTTCATTTTAATAGCTGACTACAATTGCATATACCTACATGTCTAATTATTAAGTTGTAAATATATCGAAATATTGATTATTTTTATGGGAATTTTTATATCTTTGTAATGTGTATACTTCAGAAATACGTTTTTAGCTTGGAGGCAAACGTTTAAATGTGTTGTTTAATATAAATAGTCAAATATACTGAACATATTAAATTTGTATCCCATTAACTGACGAATTCTTGCACTGGCTGGACGTACCGCTGCGAATATACCCCACATTCATTGTAGTACTGGACCGTGAGTTGTGTGGCCCCCATTTACCTAAGGTTTCGTTGCTTTTCAATCGACAGCGAATTGAAACATTAAAAAAAAACCATGAAGGTTATTCAGTAACTTATAATCGAAAGCACTTTTACTTTTTCAAAATGGTTAGAACAAATAGTTCTACCCGTTATTACTGCCGATATTAGAGGTAAATTTACCGCCAAACTGCAATTATTCCAAATATCTACATATCTTGAGTTACAAAATGTTGATGAAGTCGTTAAAGATGTTGATCAAGTTCTTAAAGTGTCCACCGAATTATGATAATTGCGAGAAGTCTATTAAATTAATTAAAATACATTTGACTTTATAATACGGAAAAACTTGCTCAAACATTTCTATGTTTGCAATTCTCAACTGATTAAAAACGCCGAAAAAATTATTTCGACCATTATCAACGAATATTCGATATAAAGTAATTTAACAAGAGAACATTTTCATAACGCCCGTTTGCTCAGTGTACTTCACGTCACCAATGTAAGGTTGCTTTCCAGCGATATATTTTTTTTCAAGGATCGATCGTTGACTATAGCGCTGAAAGAAATTAAAATTAAAATTGCGCTACGTCTAACACTTGAGCTGTCTCGCTAAGCTATTGCCGGCATTGCAGTCTCCCGACAGTTAAGACATCCTGCCGCGGTGCATACTACATGCACACGCACCTTCACGTACTTGATACATACTTGTACGTTTCACCAGCGAGGCGACGACACACGCGGTTGGCGCCGTGGGGCCCATCGATCGACTCGGGAACCAATAATTTGCTGTCGTACTGTACGCAATTCGTAATATAGACAATAATATCGCACGGCTATGTACATACACATCTCGGTAGTGGCCCATTGTGAGATATAAGGCAGACGGCAGTTTCTCAATACGCAACTCATGCCTATGTATGTATATCGCCTTCTGTCTGTCTATCTGGTGTTACGAGATCGCGGATACGAGGATTAGGAATGCGTGTGGACATTTGACATTCGTAGTGATCGGTAGAAAGTTGGAACATTGAAAAATTACTTGCGAGCGTGCGCCGTCGAAGCCGCGCATGGGATGATCGGTTATCGGAGAAATTCTTCAGAACTATGCGTCGGAGGCATTACATATTTCCTCAAGTGTAATTCAGGTTTGTAGGTCAAACCACTGGAGGCTTGTTGACTTTTAGGTATCTAATGCCACGCGGAGAATGTTTGTGCAATAAGCGTTAATCATATCGCGTTAGAAACATTACTTTTACTATCATAATAAATATATTGTACTTTCCTGAAGAGCTTCATTAGAATATTCGCTTAAAAATGTAATAATTCTAACAATTAGGATACTTAAAATATCTTAAAAATTGGCGTAAATATTGATTACAATATCTAAGTATGAATCTTGTAATATATTATAGCTTAGCATGAAATTGCAACAGTCTTATATGCACATAACTTTACCTTTTTGTGCGTTTCAAGGGGAATTGGGGATTACGGAATAAAAGACTTGTCCTAATTCAGTGTTCGTACGATGTGTTTCATGCAAGGAAGTATATAAATAATTAATATCGTGATAATTACCCTTTACTTGGCTAAGGGCAGTCGCTGCATCCTGTCAGACGCGACGAGAAGAAGAATAACGAGGGAGTTACCGGGGGGAATCTGAGATTTGTGCGTCTGGAGCTTGTGACCTATAACTCAACCGCAATGTCTCTTACATCAAGACGATGAGAATCACAAGTGAGGACCCATAAAAAATATTGCGAATTGTTTCCTTAAAGCACTACGAGTTATTAGAACGTGAACTACGGAAACACAACTTTTAGATTTAAATGATTCAAAAGATTATGATAAACTAAAGTTACGGGTTTATCTAACTGGCGATTACTAAGTTGTTTCCAGTTAGGTTAAAAATTTATAAGACGACTAAAGATGGTCCATTTTAATGCCTGCTTTCGTATTTACACCACATAGGTATCTATGATATTTTTCCTTCTCTTTTAGCTGCATTTTTCTGCATGATAACTGGCCCATTAAAAGAAGTATTCTCTCCCCCTATATAAATAATATATTGAATAATATATGAAAAATATAAAATGGACCATCTTTAGTCGTCTTATAAATTTTTAACCTAACTGGAAACAACTTAGTAATTGCAGGTTAGATAAACCCGTAACTTTAGTTAATAAGTAATAATATATTTATATATAGGGGGAGAGAATACTTCTTTTAATATACCTTTTAATATACCTTATAATATACCTAATATATATATATATTTTGCAATCATTTCAATTTTCATGCAAAACAAATTTTATTCGCGAATCTCGTGCAAGATTTGATTTTCTAACAAAAGTAATCTTGCAAAAAGTTTTATACGTTGCGTAATATTTTAGATTGCACCCTAAACATGCCATATGTGATTCACTAAGTTAGTTTCTAAAACAGGTTCGTTATAAAACAATGTATACCTAACCAAGAGCGAAAAATTACATAGAAGAAAAACACAAATCAGGCATACTATTTGTTCTAAATCTACAATTCAACGAAGAAAGCTTTTTTCAACAACCTGAATCTATACTACGAAATTCATTACAACGCGTGTCTTTTCAATCAAACTTGACGAATTCTGTACGAAGTAAGCAGAAAGTGCTGTTGTACCAAGCAAATTGTTTAGATAAGTAGGCAGTATGAAAGTAGAAGACATAGGTGGATGAGTGTGGGTAGTATAAGAATGAAACGTGGGAGCGATGCATCACGAAGCCGCAAAGTTGTCGCGTTATGTGCCTGTCTTTGCGATGACATTCGTCATGACGAAGTCATGCCGTTCACTCCTCTCCACCTATTTGCAATTCGCCTAATCAGTGCTTGCAATTACATAACATTAGTGAAGGAAATCAGTGTCAACCCAGGTTTTTAAAAAACTATAGTGTGTTGCCTGTTCCGCGCACCTTAACGGTTTCAACTCCTATAAATGTAACGACAAGATTATCATAAAAGCTGAATGTTTGAAAAACATTCATCATATGTTTTAAAGTGGTATCATTAAATAGTACACTATCGAATCTGTGACAAATTGTGAAAATTACCAATACAACATACCATAATTTTTCACACGCGCAAATCTGCGCAAGAGTGTTCTGCTCCCACTCGTGAGACCTTCAATTTTCCCAGCGTATCTCCCCCAAGAACAAAAAACATATGTTCTACCTACCATTCTTTGGATTCTTTACTGGCTTCCCCGGCCACCCCCTCTGCCACGCGCTTACCTCTCCTACCTTGTATCCCAGAATGAAATGTCATCGTTTAATTTCACGTACATATACGTTACTATAATGCGCATGTACAAATGATGGTGATTAATAACTATGCATTCACGTGCTTCAATGATAGTTTCAGTAATACACTACATCGAATATTCACAGACCGATAAACTTACATACCTGCCTAATTCATTTTAATTTTTAACATATAAATTTTGGGGCTATAGGCGTTATCTTGGATCACTCTATAAAAGACTACTAATTAAATTAAATTAAAAATTTTAATTTTTATGACGATCATAACACTTGAATCTCACATCCACTTAATTCTTTGTTCATCTCAGTTCTGCCGAATTTTGTACCGTTGTTTTATGATTATAGTGTTCAACAATCCTATTTCTGCTTAAGTTCCAATATTTGGATTGTTTATTTTGAAAATTTATTTTTACCATGTTCAAAATAAACAGCCCATTTATCAATTGAGTTTGTTTCGAAAGACGTCTAGTGAAACGTTTCGGTTTAATATCTGTATTTGGCCAATAATAGGATCCGCTGGCGTTTCAGTATTCGTAGATGCAACCGAATAAGCCAACGGAACAAACGAGCAATCGTACTTTTCCTTGATTAACGAATAGGAAACCTACAGTAACTAACAATTTGGAAGAAAATCCCTTTTAAATGTCGCAGAGGAAACTCTTATTGGTCTCATGACGCTCGATAGATAATGATTTGCAGACAATAGTTCTGGAAAGGGATATAAGGCGCCTCGTGCTATGACAATGGACACGTGACATTCACGTATTGCAGATGATGGTTGACTCTGCGCACGACACGCCCCGTGGCAAACAAGGATCTGGACGTAGTTATGTACAAGGGTACGAATTATTTGATACCAGGGAAAAATAACATTTCTACAAGAGTCGCTTCATAGGTACGTTGAACGAATTCGAAAAGGATCACATTCCACCACTCTTACATATATGCATGTAATTTTAAGGAACACTCATATATTTATATCTATGAAGTCACGAAATTGGCTCTAACTTCACTACCTTTTGCACTTAAATTTGATTTAAGTTGTGCAAGGTTTGTTCGGTTGTACTGATAATAATTACTAGGGCAATATCTTAAGTAATTCAGTTTTATTTGCTTAATTGTTAACTTTTATTCGTTCAATGATAATAGGGAATGGTGTACCGACTCGGCAAACCGAAGCACAGAACAATTGTCATGATGAATGTTGTTCCTATGATCGGTTTGCCAGTACTAACCTTAGTACTGCACATATACATTACTTCAAATGGAATATACGTAGATATGTATATGAAGGTTACATATTAGACGGGTTACAGGTGTCGCCTAATGGCCCCTGCCTACTAAAGCAAATGATGGATCGATATCGAGATATTATTAGACGGTCGTTCAAGCGCCATTTGTAAAACGTGTAATTGAGATGAATGAATCATATAAAATAATCCAATTGGCAACTTGTTCGCGAAACACATAAAGTTACAGAGCGCTGCCTTAATAAACAAGATTTCATAAACGCATTGCACAAAAATAAAAAAAAACTATATTTGATTAATAATCTCTTCTAATTCCCATACAATACGTATTAATGTAGAATCACTTTCCAGGAATTCTACATACACGACACATAAAGAAGCTTGTTTCTTTAATAACGGTCAGCTTCATTTTTATACAAATTTCTTATAATAATTCCAAAAATACTTGCGTATGTTCATAGAAGAACGCTTTATTGTTGTTCTACTACAATCATGTAACGTACGACTTTACTTTTTCCTTGAATCGTGCTTTAGGTAAGAGTCCTACTGCAAAGAAATAATACCCAATAAATCTTAGTCCAAAAACACTACTTAATTTTTTTTAATCCAAACATATGCTGAATGCTAATTCTTATATTCACTTACTTTTATATGTTCTATTCAGTCTTTTTATCCATAGTTTTATGGATTTGAAGTTAATTGTTCATGTTTAACTCTATGTTCTTGTCGTCAAGCGATACATGTTCCGACCTGCTTTACCAACCTGACTTACATTGAGCCGTAATAAGAGATATAAGAAAAAACTTTATAACGTAGAATTACAAATACCACCATCAACACACATTATACACGTAGATACATTCCCAATCCTCAATAAAAGTTAGTTACCAAATTATATTATATAAACCACCCATATATACACACCTTGCACAATAAAATCTCCTTTTAAAATCATCTTGTTTCGAAAAAAACATGCCTAGAACGGCATCGTACCAATGACTTTTAGCAGATAACAAACCATCAATAGCCATGAAGTAGTAGGCTGGTTCCCACGGGACCACTCACGTCAACTGCCGGTTACGGAACGGTAGCATATTGCCGCTGTTGACAAAAGCCGTGGGGGGTTTCGCGCACCCGTATCGTCCCTGTTAAGAAGTATTATGCGCGTGTATGTGTGTGCAAGAGAGAGAGAGAGGGGGGTGGGGGGGAGTGAGTGAGAGATCCTCCATCTAACCCACCAGCATCACCGATGCATTGGGACCCTCTGTCAGGATCCGCCTTCGCAGGGTGGGAAAGCGTGACCACTATCTCATTACCAGTTCCCATGGGTACGCGTGCAACAGAACAAGTCGCGTGCGTATGCCGCAGGTCCGTCAATGCCGGAGGGTGCATCGCATTATGTAATTGTGACGGAGCATCCGAAGGAGCATGATCTCGCGTGTGAACCGTCGATTTCTGCTTTCAGAGATCGGCACACTTTCCGGACTGCTACTCGGATTATCGTTGAACCGTACCAATCGATACCTCCGCACTTTAATTAGATACGCCGTATATTCCTACTTTCCGGCTGTTTCATCTCTGGGACGTATATCACTTTTACTTTACGTGGACTTTCCGATGTGTGAGTGTGGCTTGAAGGAAAAATGTTTCAACGTTTTCCTGTTCGTTGACCCTTGAGGTACGAGTACGTTTTAATGCGTTGCACTTGTAGCGGGGTCGATGTACAGACGTAAATGAAGGTCAATATTAACGGTACCGTGCCGTGGAATGTCACGAATGATTTTGTCTTGAGCGAAGCATGGCTACTTTTATGTCAAAGGAAGGTTTTTACCGTAAACATCGAATCAAACAATTACAGTACGTCCCTTGCCCCGAGATTCGTTCCGAAATCGTCGATGTCTCGTGACACTCGGGCAAATTCGCATCGATCTGACTCCTGACCTTCTCATGTCAGGTACTGCTCGACCTATCGAATAATTCGATACAGTGTCACGACGACCGTGGGAAGGTCAGGAGAATGATGAAAAACAGTAGAATGACCTCAATGTATCTGTTACGAGGTGATGGAAGACAATACATTTAATTGAAAAACCGTAATTCCGAGCAGGAAATGCCATTCGTAAAGCCACCGATATATTATTACAACTCGAAGATATAAGACAACAGCTCATTCTATTTTGAATAATAAGAAAATATCGAAACTATAGAATCAAACTATGATCGAACAATAATTTATTATGGAGAAGTCTGATGCAGAGAAGCTGAGATTTCGGTCCATTTGACGATTTCATTTCATTGAAGGGAGTGCTTGGAAGTTATCGCGGACCCGTCGTTTGTTCATAGACCATAGGTCTCTGAGGCTCACGTGCGTGTCGGCACGTGGCCTGGAGTGGCTAGATTCATATAATTCAATCCGGTACGCGGATGACGACGACAGCAGAAGACAAGAAAGATAAACGAGAGGAAACGATAGACCCCTACGCGAACAATATTTCATTGCCATTGTTTGCCTTTATCGCGGCAAAGCGTGCCATCCGAATGGGGAAGGACGGCGGAAACGAGGCATGCATCCGTTATCGCGTACACGAGATACGCATTCGATTCATCCCCTTCTTGCCATCGTTCGTTTTCGCATCACTTCCAGTCAGCAAGTAACTTCCCACTTACATTTTTGTAAAATAATATTTTAATTAAAAAAATATTGTGCACATAAGGCTAGAAAAGCCATGGGAGAACATTTTCATTCAGATCATCATAAGCAATTATAACATACAAGAGTGAAATTGCAACTTTCCTATGATAGTTTCAGACACAATCTATTCATGATGGTAGGGTACGAAAACGACAAATAGGAAAAGAGAAAAAACAGGTCTCTGTGACTCATCCATTCTCTAGCACACATTGAACGATGTGAATCAGCCCCTTCTACAAACTACTCATCGGCCCTGAGCTATTTGATGAAGATCCGCCGACAAGGCGATATGAAGTTGCCCCCGTAATACGAGCTATCTGTAAGCTAATAAAGTTTGCCAGTCGGTCAAACCGCTGTTGCCGCGACGTTGGGGGCTATATTCACGTCCCGCGAGGACCTATTGTATATCTTTCCCACAGACGCCTCCAGATTCTACTCTCATTATAGGCTTCAAAATTCACGAACAATGCGAGACAACTCGTACCGCATATGCCACTAAACCTAACACCAGGTCCCGAAGGATTAAGGGGTCGTCAATTTACATAGTTGCAATTAATCGTAAAGCACGACTGTATGTGTCTTGTTCCAGCGGGGGAGCATGCTCTCAAAACGAGTACAGCAATAATTGACACCGTAAATGTGACAGATAGTCCTAATTACACGCCACTATTCGTTACAACTTCCAACATTTCATTTCAGCTGTCTGAGAGAAATATTACTTTTTTTACACTACTACAATATTAGTTCTAAAAAATGCAATAACGTTCTTGTTACTTCACGGAATGCCGAGTGCTGAGCAGGAGCATGTCGAATTCAATACATTTATCTTAACACTGAACCACCGTCAATCCCTACACGTATTTTAATTTAACCTGTGAGAATCATTGAGGTCAGCCAACTTAAAAAATTGAAAACAATTAAAAAGAATTGTGACTGGTCGATAATTCCAATGTCAAATACGCGCATTGTCGGTAATGAGATGACATGAATGGACAACATATGAAAAGGGCGATCCATCTCATTGCTCGAGCGTATCACCGCGACCGAACATATTGTTCAATCGTCTAGAAGTCCTCTCTATGACGCATATCCGGTAGTGAATCAAATAACGGCAGAACTCTCGTACGAATTTAAGAGAGATTCGGCGAGAGATCCAAATGGATAGGATGAAAGGGACGTGCACAGATAAAGAAGGATAGCGATAACACCAGTATGAGACGACCACTCGTGCCAATCGGAAACTGGTTGTTCCGCACATACTTGACATACCCCTCACACGTTCTCAGCTCATCGACAAGGTGGCTAACGAATTAACTGCGATTCACTTTGCAGTTCACACGAACGATTACTCGTCCAATGGAGGAAGTCGCACTGGTAAATTGCCGCCTTCAATTTCTTTCGACCCACGTTTCCTATGAAGATAATGTTATGGAGCGTTCACCCGGTACATTACCGATGAATACTGAGGCAGAAAGAATACATAGAATTGATTTCGAAGTTTTAAACTTTTTACCGCTGATTGTAGAAAAAATTTGTTCTTTATTGGAAACGAAAACATGATACGTTGCAAAGTATACTAATAAAAAATGTTATGGTCTATATGATCGAAAGAAAATTGTAATGCGCTTAGTGAAATTTGTGCGTACATGGTATACCTATATGCAACGTTAATTTACACTGACATCGAGAGAAATATTGCGGAATAAGGGCTGCGTTCGACGCTGGCAGAGCCGATGCTTGATAGAAAGCATTTTTTTCGGGAATGACACAGACCAGTGCACGCTGCAGGTCCTGAAAAGTGCCACGTGACCTCATGACCGTGGGACTAGTGCATCATCGCTGGTAGTTAGTCGTTAAGGTTGTCCAAGTAGGGAGAGTAGGTTGATAATATTGGCACGAGGCATATTGCTAACTCCCCCATTCGTAAAGCACAGGGGTAACCCCATGCTTTCACCCCACTGGCAATCAGGGGGGTGAACAGATTTGCACTGAAGCGGTCCATGACCAATATCGTGTCGGTGCTCGAGAAACTTTGGCATGGGAAAGGTCGAATGTTAAATTCTCGTGAACATATTTTACGAGGGTTTTGCAGATACTTATTCGCCTGATCTACATTTCAGGTAGGTTTATCATTCAGAACGTTTTTCTTAAACTACGGGCAATTAGCTAATATATATATCGTTTGGAATTTGCATACAAAACCTTGGAAAGCGAAACCGTAAAATGAATTGAAAGCGAAAATAATGTCTGCTGAACATAAAAACGTTTAATTTGATTTAGAATTTTATTTTTGTATACGTCAGTGATGTTACTTATATTTCTACATGGTTAAAGAAAAGTTTGCTTAACGCTTCGATCGTGGAATTCGAAAAAAGGAAAGAGGATAAAAATTTCCGGGATTAGACTACCTGCATCATTACCTACGGGTTGATGTCGTCGATTGAATTCATTTGTCAATGAGCCAAATTGCACCCGCATAAGTCCAGGTGTGGTCCAAAGGCGACTAGAAAAATCCGCAGCGGACAACGGCTTACGAGATAACGATCTACGATGCACCCGTATGAATTGATTGGACAAAATTGACCGTGACTATCCAATAAAGGTAAATTGAACGAACAGGCTACCATACGGGAAATACAACAGTTTCCAAGAATACTGCCGAACGAAATTAAAATTAATGGTTGTTGATGTAACTTACACATTTTTTTATGATAACATGATCGCCTTATAATCTGTTCGCATTTTAATCGCATCATAACTATAACAATGGTGTTTTATTACGCAATTCCAAAAATTCTTTATAATGACTACGGTTAATAGAAATATTATTAAGATGTCACATTACTGCGAGAATTGTATAAAGTTTGACGAAATCAGAACTTTATATGTTTAAACTTACTGTGTATGGACTATTCAAATATTACCAATTGATGCATCGCATTTAGTATGATATTATGTTTAATACCGCACAACCAGTTTATGTTATAGGATGATACACGACAGATTTTCTTACCGTAATTTGTGCAATACGTTCTTTGTATTATATATTCACTTAAAACAAGGACTTAAAAAAGAACTCGCAGTTCAGTGGCCGCTTGGTGATATATTACTGCACATTAAGTATTAGTTAACAAAATGATTACAGGTCCAAATGATATATACACACATTCAGCAGCAAATTGGAACATCGGACTCCCACGCGTATACGGTATTCATTCTCCTGGGGTTGGATTAAATTCATCAATGTCTGAAGCAGGGAGTCGTTTCTCACTGGTTTAATCTATGAGATCCTGCTCTATTCTGCGTAGAAATAAGTGATACGTTTATGGCGATTTGACACGAAATGTATTATTTATATTTTCTTATAACCGAAGGTGTGTTATATATTCGGGATTTCATACCAAATTGGCCACTTTTTTATATCACCCCGTTCAACTTTTTTTAAAATTTCATATGTTTTTGAGACGCATGAAAACGCGTTCATGAATGTTCCACATTTTTTTGACCATCTGTTTTTGAAATATGTACTTTCTCAAAATTTGAGGAGTTTCCTTTCAAATGCTAATAACTTTGCGAAAGTGTTGTTCTTTTTAACATTTATTTTTATTTTTTCAAAAAAATATATTATTTTAATCTAATGATTGCTTTAATCGTTTATTTTAAACTTGAAACAAAAAAATTATTTTTTTTCGATATGTATGCCCCCTTTATTTTTTCTGAAAATATTCTCAAAAAAACTTACAGGGATATAAGAATTTTTTAAATTTGTCCGACCATGAGTAAACGTTTATGAAAAATGTTTTGTTTCGCGATGGGTGACGTACAAAAGTGGCCAATTTGGTATGGAAGGCCCAATATGTTTTGATACACTTCTTCTTGATTTGGTACAGAAGAAGACAAGATACATAGTGTTGATGGTAGGTATTAACGTAATGCTGTTTTCTTTTCTATTTTCCATGACTTTCTAATAAATGGCCTGTTGAGTCTCATTTGCATTACTTGATGTGCAAAGATAACATTGGGTAGTTTCGTCTACTACGCGTTAGCACAGTTTCATGCGTAACAACGTTTTGTTGTATCGCCTTTTTTACATCATGTAAAAACACGGCTCATTAACAAACTAATAGTATGTAGAGGCGGACATAGGGCAGATCAAAATTTTTTTGAAGATAAGCGCTTTGGACAATTGTATCTGCTCCGAATTAAATCGTAATGCTGAGTTATTTCTAAATAAGCATCCGTGAAACGAACGGTATGAAGAACATAACCAGGTTCCAACGTCGTAAAGACCAACCAATCCAAAACCAAACAAAATCGTTTATATTTTAATCATTGTTCCTGATCGACAGAAAATATTTCTCTTAAAAATATCCTATAAATACTGTCAACATTTATCTATTCACACTGAAGAACAACATCCAACGATAAATTATTTGTTTTACAATTCTTACATAATTTTTAACTGAAATCCTGCTTAACTGTTACCATTTCCCATGAGTACGATGTTCTTATTGTAATATTAGCGTTATTGGCGCAATGCCGTCATAAGAAACCACTACGCGTTAAGGTGCTCATTGTACTTAGCTGGTCGAAGCACACAGTGGAATCGTCAGGATACCTTAATACATTTGCAATGCAGTTTCATTGGCAGCCCACCATTCACATTCGTTCTTAATTACGCATTTCTGCGCCAACTTGTAATGAATGACATAAGGTCTACGCAGCAACGCACAGCATTCAATATAATGTCAGTCACGAATGTTTACCAAAAAGCTATTCCAATAGCAATAAGTATTGTTCAGTTACTGTACGTCAATGGGATGAGGTCTTCGTCAAAATTACATTAATTTAAACAAAACTGTACTACTGCGTGCATAGTTTTAACTTACCAATTAGTCTACAAAGATTGTATAACTGCTGAAGTGATTTGCTATATATATATAGGTATATTTGAAGGTTTTCAAAACGTTTTGTTTAGATCTCTGCGTATAACTATTTTTACACTATAGAACAAGTGATTCTTTGTATAAAACAAAACTTCAAAATTATATTTTGCGTTCATAGCATCTTTATTATGATTAATTATATAAATATATAAGCCTCACCACATTTAACTCAGTGCAATTGTATGAGCGCATCAGTATCAAGAGAAGTGTCTAGCAGTATGTAACTAATAAGATTGATCATTCTTATGGAATTAATTATCAGTTGCTGGCAAGCAAATCCATTGCACCTATCACGCTGCAAAATTGTAATAGCCAATCATCTACTAAGAAGCGGGACGGCAAGACGGCGAATGTCTAGTTCATCTCCACATGCAAGCATTTTTATAAATCGCACTGCAGACGAACGCAAATTAATTATCTGGTTCCAATTACAAAAACGTAATAAATTAGTAACAAAATTCATCGCTTATCTGTGGTTAATTCTTTTTATTTGTGAAGCAGACAATAACAAATGGTTTGAATGCTACTCTTTGATATAACGCGGGAAGAATGTACTGCCAAAAAAATATAAGAGTACCTTAATGCTTGACAGTGGTGGTCTGCATTATTGTCGTTGTAAGAGATAAATACGAAATTAAAAGGCAGTTTGAAAGAACTGGTACACGGTAGTCGATTAATTAACACCGAGGCAATCGCCTCTGCGGTGAGTTGACTTAATTGATTTACAAACGGCGTCGGGCCAATTTCACCGTCACGATCGTGAACTCGATCTACCAGCAAACGAACTAGCGTGCCGACGATTTGTCTTGCCCCCCTCGTGTTCATCCTTTCTCCGTGGACTGTTGTGCGACCGACATATGGGGTAAATTACGTAAACTCGGTTACGGTATCGAGAACATGGTACCGTGGAGGCCAGAACTAAAACTACTTTCTGTACGGTAATGACGATTGTAGTTCCCTTTAATTGATAGGGAACTAATGATAAATGCAAAAACGCACTGAATTGCCAAAGATGAACAGAAACAATGTAAGATCTGAAAAGCGAAAACTTATACCATATACTTACTTACTTGAAATTTACATGATTTATAAAGCTTTGACTGTGATTGATATTTTCATTCGGTATTTAGAAAACACGTTTTGCAGTTGGAAATTGTTTATGGATCTGAGATTCGACAGTCTAATGCTTTCTCAAATAGTGTAGACGATAAGAGTAACGCATCAGCATACTCTTAAGAGCAACAAGCAGTATTGCGAAACTAACAAAGATAGACGATAAAGTCGTACTACGATTACTCACATATAACGCAACAAATCCCGATATCTAACTAGTTTCACTCACTCTTTTGTACCCTTAACCCTGTTCCACCCCACCCCGTCCTTCTACTTTCTCTCTCTCCGTCTCTCGTATTCGCGCCACGGTTAATAATCGACAGATCGTTTCCTGTGTATGCTTTCGAAGGAGATTGAAGCTGAGTTACTAATAGGAAAGCAGTAGGTTAGTGTGCAGAACGCATTGAGGGTGTTCACCGTACAGTCGACACAAAATGAAATACGTGATGCGCGGGGAATGGACAACGTTGATCGCTGGCCGGGTAAAAAGAGCGGGGATGAGCACGAACGAGCAAAAGGGATAAGAAAAAGAGATGAGCGACAGTGGTAGGATGTAGAGGGGGCATCAGGATTCCCCGACGACAGACAGTGGGCGTCCGGAAGATTCAGTACCATGGTAACTGCACCACACTCAAACGCCATTTCATTCGATTTCCTAACGCCGCCAGCAAACATTAAACTCAACCTGTTCCAGTTATCGCTGTTAAGCACGTTATAACCAAAACACTTCCTCCTGCGTTCGAGCAGTTTACGACGGCAGCGGGACAATGAGGAGAGCACGTTTCAAGCTCGTCACAAACGATGTCTCTATCGCGACTCGATCAACTTTACCCGAGCATGTATGTATGTATGTACGTGTACCAGACTAAGATCATCGGTACGCAGTCAAATCCGTTGCGCATGATCGGTTTCGCAGCGTGACGAGTATGAAGATAAAATAGAAAATACCGTCTAAGTGCATCATTCATTTAAATGAACTTGCAATTAATGAAATCTTATAATCGTGTCTTCATAGTCCAGCCAGACCATACCTACGTCATTCAACCGTAAAACGTTGGCGTATTGATGCGTAAAAATTATGCGGAACCGACGCATGAATCAATTTAATCGACCACGACGGACGTATTCGTTAACTTCACGTTTTATTGGATCGCTTAAATCAACAGAAAGCAATCTTTGTACATTCTTTATAGATGACGTCGTTAATTTATCAGATCTTTACTTATTTAAAAGTACCAAAAAATAAGAGATAACTATGCAACTATCGCAGAGGGAAATACCTAACTTATGTAACAATAAAATAAACCTCGCCTCGCAATCATCAGTTACAAAACTTCTTAAACTAAAGAACATTTTTTATTGTGGACAGAGTCCAATCAATGATACGGAGTATTTTCGGGTATACCATGGAATGTCAATTAGGTAACGTCAAGATCAGTAGCAACATGGAGGCGATAGGGTGTGCTCGAATTTTAAAACCGTAACGTGATGCAAGAATACACGCTGAAGCAATAACAATGGGTACATAGGCCAGCGCGCGTAAACAGGAAAAGTTCACTCTTGATAGTGGATATCGTTATATGTATCCGCGAAGCTGGTAATTTATTCGATTGCCGATCAACTTTTCAGATAATGGATACTAACAAGTAACGTGATTTGCAGCCGATACGAATAAGAGCTTTGAGCAACTCCGTGGCATGGCGCATGCGTGATTGCGAGTTCGCAAAACACCCGACCGAGTACAAGACCAATTTGGTACAATTTATCCCGAACTTTGTTAAACAATAAAAATTTGTTCCTCACATATCGAACCAGATAGACATTGATCACGTAAGACAAAAGGATGAATTGGCTTCAAATTTTTTCAACATTATTACAGTACAGTCACTACTGGAGCGTACCCGTAGATGCAATGATCCTTTAACACGTATGATAGTGCCTATTAATTAAAAGTGGTAATGGCGATAATTCTTGGTTTCTCTGACAACAAATGTTACAGCATCAACGTGCGAGAGAGACAGAGTCAGAGAACATCAGTGAGTCAAGTGTGCGGAGTTTCTTGAACAACCATACGCCACCGACAGATATAACAATAACGCAGCGACCGCGCTACAGTTGCCTCGGACAGACGGAATTTTTTAATTTCGACGACCCGGGTCTGTGCAAGGAGAGCGTTCATTTTTCGAATTCACTAACCGTGAAGCACAGCATTAGTATTTCGCTCTCGGGCACGCGCGGGCGTTGCCAACGTTGTACTCCCCTCCCCAGTGCCAAACGTTGAAGATAAATCAGTCACAATTCTCTTTATAACTATCGGCCTGTGCGCTGATTGTTTCATAACATTTTTCTTTCGGCCGACCGAGGACACAAAGCTACAGTTAACAGGCACCGTCAGCCGGAATAGTACGTGCATATGCACGCGTTTAGATTACGTTCCATTAGAATTCTTTTCTCGTAACATCTCCCTCTATGTATTGTGCTACAATTCCACTCTCGTATGCGTACGCGCGTGAACCTATTAAGTTATGTCTTTTAGCGATCTTAACATCGAGCTGACGTTGCAATAACTAGTCGCACCGGAAATATTAATAATCCGTTCGCGAATTGTTCTTATTCGTTCGACGTACATCGCAACCTAACTGGATGTCTTCACGTAGCAATGTTCTGACACAGGAACCGATAAATGCGGCCAAGATATCGCATCTGACATCTTGATAAGGGAAATTAATAGGATATCTTCCATACCATCGGGAAAACATGCCGGTATGAAACGTTTTGGGCTATCCAGTCAGGTAAGCATAGCAAATTGTGCCGTGCAATTACAATATTACAATTTCGTTAAAAAAATTAATAATTACATATTTGGAGACATTTTGTTTGTATTATACTCTTCCTGGTTGGCCCCTTGAACATTCTGTACAGAATGTTGGGCTTGTGTACTAGATTTTCAAACACTTCCATAGGCTGAGTATTGAAAACCTGAATTTGAATATTTTATCTTTTACAGGAATAAAAAACCTTGATAAGTTTTGCTTGGTGTTGGACTATCATACGCAGCCATTTTAATCTTTGAGAGTTGCTATATAACCTAGGGAGAAGAACATAAAATTGTTTGAAAATAAGTAGGTTATGACTGTTCCAAATCTAGTAATTTTTCAATGACCAATCTGTATAACGTTATCAAATGAATTTAGATATTTTGTTTATTCTGCGCCTTCTTTTCCATAATATACACAGATCTTGGTAGATTGAAAACAAATCTGTTAACATCTTAGGGAGAAAATCTTATTACAAATAATTCAACAACATAATTTCATAAAATAAACTTGAAAATTAGCGAGCAGCTAAAAAAGCATGTTACTTTCAATAAATACTGTAACTACTTTGTATAAATTAGAAAGACCAGAACATCGGTCTTTTTTAAACAAAATACGTTTCCAGCTAATAATTCAACATTCACGGCAGTGATTCAATGTCTTCAATCCATGCTATAAAGACAGAAATTGTCGAACAATTTAACACGCATATTCCACAATGACATAAAATGTCATTCTTACAAAGTGCAAGTAACGTATTCATTAACAGGAAACGATTCTGCAAATCGTGTCAGATTCTGAGAAAAGTCTCTGCAAATGCTAAACGAATATTCAAATCTTATTTGTCATATAGGAACCAATGGTGAACCCACAAATTCTTGTGATAATTCTTTAAAACGTTAACCGCCATATCAGGCGTCGGCGACGCACGTGGCAGTCAGCGTGTTAAATGTGACGGTGAAAAACTACCCACTAACTTTTCGCCGCCTGCATTCCATAGGTACATTGTATTACAAAAATTGCTTGTGTAGATGAGTTCTATCACGCCATTCTCCCACGTTTTTAAATTCAACCTGCATAGAGCAGGTATACATATACACTGTATGGTACAGCACATATTATTTTGAAAGGGACAATCAACATAAACAAAACAAATTTTGATGTTGTATGTACGAATTAAGAGTTGTACAAGTTGTACATCGTAACAATAAGATTTTTCTGTCATCATCACGCACACAATAAATTGAGAGAGTTCATTGGCACTGCTCGGTAGAAGAAATAGCAGCAGAAAAGGATTTGTGTTTGGTAAAGTCGAAAGCAGAATTGTGGGCAAAAAATTAAATTATCTTAAATTATCTTTGATTAGAAAATATTACGCTTGCTAAAGTGTAACACAAAAAAGAAATGAATCACAAATTTGTTGCATGTCAGTAATTTTTAGCATATAAAAAATATAATTATAAAAATAAATTGTATGCACCTATATAATGAAGTAATTATCTGTCTTTCGTTTTGGTACAATGTAAGCTCGAAACACTTGGTTTCGTACAAAGTATTGCATAAAGGTAAACACGCACAATCACGTTCGCAAAACAAGTTGGCTCGAGCGATCACTTTGACAATAGTTTGTAAGCAACGATGTAGGTGGGCAAGGTAATGGGGTGTATAAATGCTGGTAATATATCGAGCGTATCGAGGTGGATCTATCGACGTGAATATTCATAATTTTAGTGGCGCATGCAAAAATCGTCGCCAGAAGTGGTCAACTTCAGTGGAAGCAAGTTCTCGCACGATAGTGGCAATGATGGTAGGGTGATAGTAATGGCGATATCACGCAGTGTGTAACTGGCGAACGTGGATACGATATAAATTTAATTACCGGACCGTTCATGCTCGAAGGAGCAGACCCTGGTGGCCTACACGGAACAATCACTTTACGTGAAAGTATGAAAATAATTCCGAGACAAGCCACAAGAGGAAGCGAGTATTGTAGGTGAGATTGAATATAACGTGGTTGCCAACACGTGTATTAGGCTCCGAAGCAAACTTTGATTTTCACACACGATGGCAACGAAAGAGACTAACACTACTTCATTTACCGCGTGTTAAATTGATATTGTTTCTTACATTCTAAGTACAAAGTTAAAATAATTGTGCTTGTAAATTACTGTGGGAACATTTAAGAAGGGCCTGTTAAGTACTCGTATGACAATTTTAATCTGATATAGGTGATTCTTCGATTGTTTCATAAAACTCCAATTTGTGAGAAAAACAACTGCAGAAATAGCATCAAGCATGATATATGTCAAGAAGTGTGTCAATGTATTGACATGTGTATACTTCCGATGGATTGAACTGTGAACAAACACTGTTATAGCTTTTGGTCGAATGCGTTGTATCTTGATTTAATGCAAATATGTTTTAGGCTTCGAAGACAAAATTGATTTTGTCCCGAAATAGTAGATTGTGCCAGTAAGTAAGAAAACATATTATCATTACACAGTGCTTAAATCCAAGTAATTAATTCAATGATGCAACCATACACTTACCTTAAGGAATCTACTCGACGCAAGGTAAATTCGGAAATTGCTTACACAATACGTATCGCCCGCTCATTAGAAATCGTCGGAATGATACGATCAATGATTTACAACTATGTTATACACTCGTGGTTTTATGCATATGCGTGATGATTCTCGCACGAGCTGCAGATTAGGTGCGTCCGGCAACATCCTAATTAATTGGGATACGATAATACTTCTCGGCTCTAATTGAACCAACCATATATATTTGGATTCTGATCAATACTTCAATATTAAATATTATTTTTAACAACTCACACAGCCACAAATTGATCATTATACGATGTTATATTATACAAATAATAAAAGATGAAGTACTGTTTGCAAAAATCAACTTTTTCATCCGTATTTGTGTTAATATCAAACATTTAATACAGTAATTACAATATTTTATTTCAGAAATCTTTTGTATCGAGAATTAACCAAAATATTTACTCTTTGACTTCTCTTCATCTACTCCAATTGCATAAAATAATCCAACAGAACGAAGAAAAAATTGGCGGAAGGCAAGGATAGTCAGTATCGTACTATCTTACCGGTTAATTGCAAGTGTGTGTTGTGACTTGTGATTTACATGCCCGGTCACGATAATACAATTTTGCCCCTTTCAACTAAGACCATTCTGAATTAACGTTCCTTCTCGTAAGACCAGTTAGTTACTGCAGACGTCGCGACTTTCTGATAATGAACCGCTGTGGGAAGAAAGAAACGCTAGATTGCTTGCACCAAGCACACCTCATCCTTCATCCATTATCATACACTATAAAACAATAAAATACACTAAGCATCATATGTTATTTATTATATTACTTACTTTTTACAATTAGTTTGTAATGACATTAGAACTGATAAATGAAATTGTATACGATTTTTACTTATAATTTAGGTGTTGACACAATTAAAACAAATCAGGCATTTGTTAAAGCTGTCACTCAGTTCTTAAAGGAACCTATATTCAAAATCGTTTTATGACGGTTTAACAGCAAGTCAACTTAATGTAAGGTCAAAGCATTGTATAATAATGTGTTACAAAATATTCTACATCTAATAATATAAAATAAATAAAACTTCGTCAAACATACCACACACACATAATTGCATAATTTTGCATGGGCTTTGAAAGCATTATTCGATAGCTAAGACATTTTCGTTCCATACATTTTTAAAGGACTATGAAAAACACTTTTCAATATCGTACAAAAAAATAGAACAAAAGCATCAATCGTGCTGACGGTATTCTTGAAAATGATTTTTGCATTAAAGCTTTTCGAGGTAAAGCGTGATAATATTCATGGAAGACTGACAACAACGACAAAAAATACTACATGTTAAGTATATCTTACGAGGAACACATATAAAGCATAATTTTTTGCAATATATTTAGTTTTCCGCATCTATCCTATTTTGTAGATACAATTTGGAAATCGCTTCAAGGTTAAAAACACCAAGTTTTGTCACATTTCTCCGACTGAAAACTGATTTACAGATGTTCATATTCCAATTTGCAACAAGTGAAGTAAATCACATTGCGCCCCCATCGGAAAAGAATACTGCAGAGATATTCGATGCAGGAATAGGCCATTTATTTCGTCGATCGGTCTCATTATACACTGCCTATGCACCCCGGTGCGAATAGCATGCAAGAACACAGTGGCCTTTGATGCTCAAAAGTCTCCCCCTTAACAGGCAAGTACGAAAAACACCTGAATGAGCCCATTTGTCCCGGCGGGCGGTCTTCACGGTAATACATGACCATCCTAATGCATCAAGCGCGCAAATGATCAAATCCACCTTCCCGTAATTATGACGAGAGAATAAACTATTACCCTTGTTAGCACATGAATGTACGACGTAACGGTCTAAATAATCTACTGATTACACAAATCTACAAAACAGTATGTCAAAACGCTTATACAACAAGTTAAGTGTTGTGAGTAGTAAGAGGAAGCACTGAGTCTTCATGTTTTTCAAGCTGAGATTTCGTGTTAACGGGATTACAATTTTCCTTTCATTCTTCCTCCAGAAAAATGATTATATAACTTTATTTCATTAAAATGGAAGATCGTAGTATTATTAAAGTCTTCTCAAGATTACCCGGTAGAGGGGCGGCAGGAAGAGAAGAGAGTTGGCATATCTTGCCCATTATTCCTAAACAGGGCGTCATCGGTCAAATAGTGTGCTATTTTATATGTAGTCATAATATGCAGAAGTAGAGTATACACATGTAGATATAATATAAGGAAAATATGGGACAAAATCCATTTTTGTTTCTCTTTTCGTGCAATTAATAAGAGTAGATGATTGTGTAGTAATTTTCTTTTATGAAGGTACGATTTCAATGATTCTGCTATATTGCTTTAAGATACAACGCCTATCCAACACATTATATTACCATATCCGATTAATTCACTAAAAGTTAAAATATAACCTAAATATAGTACCTACATTCTACATCAAATCAAATATAACACTTGATTATAGAATAATATTTTTCAAAGTAAGTAAATAGGGGATAATAAGACCAGTATCGCGTTCTTAATATAACCCGAACGCTGCTCTGTAACTGATAGAGAACAATACTTTCTACATAGCAGCATTGCACGTACTTTAATATGACGAGAAAATGTAAGGTTGCCATTATCGATGTGATACCATACGTTGAGTAACGCGGTGATTTTTCAATGCTCGGTACACCAACTAGCCGCAATCAACGTTTCATCTGTTGTGTGCACGTATCCTTTGTTGCAAAGATTCAAAACTTCGCTATGATTATTCTCTTTATTCAACCACTGAAGGTAGTAGTAATAAATATCAAATTTGGACTCGATCGTAGGAGCAGTACTAATTTACTTTCATACAAATACATAGGTTCCACAAGAGTTCAATTAACCTACATATCGATATAATATGTACAAGAGAATAGATCTTTGCGATTGCACTCGGTACGCTTTTAACGCCGTTTTCGTGATCAAGATTTGCGATTTAAAACAGCGGGTGCCTGGTGATTCTATCTGGTACCGTGGAAAATATGAAAATATTTATGCGTTGAGTAAAATTCCCCGACACGCATGTGCTAATGGGGCCGTACGTAACGTTATCCGTAAAACGTATGAAACGCTTTGACGTTTTCGACCATAAACTGGAGTAAATAGCGACCATTAAAATATGGAAGCAGGTGCTTTTAAGATTAGCGCATGAGTTAATGTCAATCGGTAACGATAATATGCCCTGTATGCTGTCACTTACATTTTTGTACTGTTTTTGGTGACCTATACTGCAGCACATAGTGTAATGCGATCTTCCTATCGCCTGTTATAATTTCACTAGCCAGAGTCCCCCGTCAACCCTGTTCTTCTCTTTTTCGACTTATTTGTTTACCATAAGTGGTGCAAGACCGTTAATACTATCATCAGCCGAACGGTGACGGTATGTATTTTAGTGCTCAACGAGCTACAACTCGTGGTAGCCGATACGGTAGCCATAGCATACGGTGTACAGTCAATTTTTTCTACACGCCCAGCAGCGACAAGTAACGTGAATCGAGTCTACTTAACACGATATCACCGTTCGATAGAGACATTACCTATATTACAATACGAAACAACCTCACATTTCTTCGGAACTTTTAGCGAACAGATAAAATCCTTAGTTTTCTCCGCTGAAACCTAACTCCCATGGGGTGTCGTAAGAAATGAGTAATAACGATCATATCGGGTAAAGTCGATGTTTCTGTGGCGCGATACCACACGCTGTGTATCGGGGGCGACATTTGCGCACGAAGCATGTACGTATATCGTAAAGTGCTCTGTGCGAGACATTTCGAGTCCCGCAAACGCAAAGCTTTCGATATAATTCGCTCGATTGACATATCGCTTCTGTTACGCAGAACCGTTGTATCGTCAGCTAAGTTCGTGCGTTGTAAAAAGTATCGACTGGAAACGGTGATGTCTTATCGGTATTAGCGTTCGGTGATTAACTTTCACAAAGCAAAATTTTCGTTCCTTCGTGTATCACTTATACGTCGCCCGCACATAGAAAATATTACGAGAGTAAAATAGCGAACGATTGTATAATATCATGTATCCACCTGAAATTGCTGATCCCGGTACGATATACCACACGCTGTGTGTATACCCGGGCGACTTTTGCGCATGATACATGTCTCGAAAGAACGTGTATTAATCACCGCAGGACATGAGAATGAAGAAATCGCGCAAGTGTTTCCTAGACTGGAGATAAACGTTTATTTATCAAAAGTGAAACGAGGGAAACCTCTAGTACCTCGCACAGGCAAGAAGATTACCTTAGTATCATAACGAGTCTACAGTCTTCGTCTTCTATCAGAAATTAAATTTAATAAAGAATTTTAGTGAAAATTATGTAGTCGTGACGCGCGAGTTTGTGTGCGAAAGATAACATACCGCTGCGCTGTATGAACATTTGCAAGATGTCGACAAAAGAATATCGGATGGCGCGTCCACGCTCGATATTGCGAAAAGCGTAAAACCTCAGCTTCCGTCTTATTACTTCCCAAGCACACAAAAATACTAAAATTATAACATATGCCGTACAATCAGTATGCACAGAATAATGTGCACTCGGCGATCTTGCCGGCTCTAATAATGTCACAATCGACGGCGGCGCGTTTTATGAAGCTATTTTCCGCTAATTCTTCTACCCCAGAACTGTCTTTCAAGGCATAGGAAAGTGCGGTGCGCGTCTCGCGATTCATGGAATATCGGCGGGGCGATTAGCCAGCGGGCCGCCTGTACTATAAATCCTGAACAAGGCACGACGCAATGCGTTTACGCAACAAAGTGCACCATAGGGGACGCTGTGAACGTGTGCGTCGGCGTCGCTGGGGTTACGTGCACAGACTATGCGAATATACGTACGGAAACGGTCCGATCGACAAATCGACCGATAATGCGATTAGACTGATAATTAATCTGATCCAAACTTTGAAATGCAAATCGAATTTGCCCCTTAGGTAAGAGTAATCAACGAAGTTACGATTATTCGTCCGCGTACCTTGATCGGCGAATTACCTACAGTTCAATTGTGCAAGCGCGAACAAAACAACACTTCGTCAAAGAGTATACAACGATGAAGAGGTAAAGAACCTTAGTAACCTGTTGCACTGTTGAGACGAAAGATTTTCCGTAATTTTCGAAAAGATACGTTCAAATCACATACGTCCGACTGAATTCATACGTATGTACAGAAACGGATACTCTCGCTTAGACAGTGATAGATAAAATCTACGATCGTAAGATACGAAAATGTTCTCGCGGGGAAATATACTTTTTCCACCGAAAGACCGTGGTGCGACTGCGTTTGCCAACAATAAAACGTAATTTATCCCGTTAAAGCGACTTTCTATCCGTGCGTACGTTCTAATTGATTTGTCATAGCACGACCGAGTATTGGTTAAAGTTAATCGACGATGGAAAGCGCCCGGACTACTCAGACAATCACCACCTACCAACTTTGTGTCTATGTTCACATCCGTGCAATACCCGCTCGGAGTGGGCCGGGACAGAGCCCCACACGCGCGGATGCATGAATTTGAGTCGCGACGAGGATCTGGACGTATTATTGCCCGTGTTTCGCAAAAGATTAATCGGCGGAGTGTGTGTGTGGGTTAATCTGAGAAACCCGTTCTGCCAGAAGGCGATATTTCCCGCCTCCGCGTGGCGCCTCTCCCCTCCCCGCCGCCCTATTCCTATCCCTTTTTCTCTCATTGATCGTCTCGCTGTCTATGCTTGTCTCCTTCCCCCGACGCCACGTCGCTCCGTCCCAGTGGAACTGTTCAGCCGTTTAGCTCAAACAGCTTCCTCGACGAAATCAATCGTAATGTTGTCCCTACGTTCTTAAGAAATCAATTTAACACGCCATCTAATGATCCACTGTACGTTAACGTTATTAGGCAAACTTTTGACTAAGAACGCTGAATGTGAAAACACCCAAGCACATTTTTTCCGGCCATTGATCGGTTAAAGGAAACAAGGAAGGATACGCTATAGCAGGTAATTTCCTGCCCAAAAGCATGATAAATATTTTTTTGTCTACTCGGCTGTTCGACTACTTATATGTATTCACATTTTCTATCGGGTTTGTCCTGCATCCGGATCCTTCACAACAGTTACTTGCCACTACGGGCTCTGCCTTTCTGTGCGTAGATACCATTCAAGCAATATAGCAATCATACGGATCTATAAGTATCACTTCGATTCTCGGCATTAAGTCTACTTATCGACGGGAAACACCCAAGCGTGTACAATTAAGTTGTTAAGTTCGCCCGATTGTATCTGCGTGCGGAATTCCACAGCGAAATACGGCGGGCGGGAAAAACCTGCGAGAAACGTTACGACGTTCTCTAATAGAAATTCGCGTCGATAATAACAGTTCGTGCGATTACCATTACTTGTACCTCCTATTGCGTAGCCAGATATTGTTTCTTTGCATTCAGCCGAGGTTATAGATTCGCCGATCGTTAACTTGATACGTCACTCACTAAAGGCTCATAAAACTGACCACGCGCGGATTCACTTGTTCGAATGTACAGATCGTTACTGAACAAATAATCTTTCCTTCCGGTACTTGCGGGGATGAATCATTCACGGATGAAAGAAAGCAATACTTCCATACAACAACGCGTCACAGAGAGTACTTGAAGAAAGGAAAAGGTTATATTTGAGATTGGCAAGAAAGTAGTTTCGATTCTGTAATGTGAAATAAAAATCATATTTTTATTTGAAAAAAACAATAAAGCTTAATCAATAATCTGTTTTCCGTTTTGTTTGATGACCTTTTGCCATCTCTCCGGCAACTCCATAACTTCCCTGTTATAAAATTTCTGTACCTCATCAGCAAAAAACTGAACGCTATCACTAAAAACCGAAAATACATTCTTGTCAAACCAATATTTGTGGTGTCCCAAGTGGCGTCAATCAGCGAGTGACGCACTGACACGTGCGACACGCTCTTAAAGGTGTATGCAAAGTGTATGTAAAGGCGGTAATTACAAAAACAGCTGCAACGAACGTAACGTACATTCGAGCGGGCTATAATGCGCACGAATAATAAAAGTAATCCTGCTCTAGATTAGGAGCACTGACCAAAGGGTACAATGGGAACCTTCGGGCGTCTTTCGACGCCGTACGCGTTCAAGCGGACCGGTCGTTTTGCCGCTTTACATTGCTCTGACCGACTACACTGTGACCACGCTGCATTAACATATACATATCGGTATGCACGAATGTGTTTGAGCGCGGCATGTAGTCAAATTACATTCGATAAATTGGGGCACATATTCGGTTGTTAGCCATTAACGGTCACGGTAAATAGAATAGTTCGTGGGCGTGCAATAATAGCATTGAAAAAAGTAGATAACTCAAGACAGTTGCCGACATTCGGCCGTTAAAGAAGTGGGGGCCAGACGGTTGCAGACCCTGTTAACAGAATAAGCCTGTTAGATTGATAATCAAACTGAGATTGCCAGCACACGGAATTAGGATAAAAGGACGACATACAAAAAGTAATGTGGCGGCTACAAGATTTTTCAAAAAATCGTGGACCGAGAGCCCGAAAGCGGCAGTGGCAGTAAATAAGGGCATGTGCGGCGTGCGAGGAGAATGTAAGATACTACAATAGTGACGACATGTTCGACAAAATTGATGACGCCGGAAAGACGTGAGTCGCGTAGGCTTTCCACGTGGGCTATATTTATCACGGTGATTGCATTGCAAGACTAATTGAATCGTGCCTCGGAGCGACACGAAAGCTGCGCACGAGGAAATTCCGTTCTGAGGATCGGCGAAGTCGGGAACAGTGCTATAACGTGAAGGCACTGAGGACGGAAGGGAAGAAAGCAAAAAGAAACATGCAAGGGGCCGGAGGGGGGAAATGAACTGAAACGGTGATAACTGGAAAGAGCGAAGGAGAACCGAGGTGTATAAAACGAGAAGGAGGAATAATGGAATGAGCCAGACGGTCTTTCGCGCCACGCGAGTTCAACATAAATTTACGATGGCATTATCATGCAACGAATCGATGCGCCACGCACGTGCCACTTTCGTCTAGATGGTGCCCCTTATCATTCTCGCGTATCAGTCTACGTTTGTAGTCACGGCTACTACCGCGAAATACACACCGGGGCAGCTAGGTGCGCACTCTTGGCACGCTTGTGTCGACTGTCGCACACTTCTTCGCACTCACCGTCTTTGCTTCTTTTTACCTCACATACCGTCTCGTCGAGTGTGAGAGCGCACGAGTGCGCGTGCACACCGTACGGTGCTCCACCTTCTTTGACACTGTTCGCGAGTCTACATACGTTTACGAGGCGCTCGTGCGGAACGACGCTGATACACCATCGGGAAACACGGTATTGGAAATCGAAGCGGTTCCAAAGAATTGTCAGGCTTTCGACGCTGTTTCTGTTCTGTCCTACGATCGGACATCAACGCTTGCGATCGTCTGACCGATCTTTGATGGAATACTGTCGCCATGTAGACAAAGAAATGCACCATGTTCTCTAAAATCCCAGTTTTTTTTTTAATACATTTATTTATAGTCGCATCAACATCAGGGGTTATTAGCGACTATTTGGCGGTTTGTTTCCTGTTGCTACATTTTATATGTGATTCCTTAGGTGCTTATCATTAATAAACAAGATTACTGCTTTTGGGTGCATCTTTCCATTGAGGGCTTTGTTTATTTCTTTTGATATCTTGTGTTTTTTCCTTTGGTCTTCAGCTGCTAGGCACTCTCGGAGAATGACACTTATCGAAACTTATCGAATCTTACGTGATCCACAAAATGTATAAATATGACATACAAAGTGCTTTTTTGAAGTCACGTCTAATCGAGAAAATCAAAATCGTGCAAAGCTTGAATTTTTTTGAACCTTTAGAAATCGACCCGCGCTCTTTGATCCAGTCGACCGGCTGCTCCTGGCGATTGTTATTCCATCATAGAGAGAACTCATGAGCGAAATATCGAAACCCAGAGAATCAGGTTAAACAAACGTTGCGCGGGACATAATGGCGCCTTAATGACTTGATAAGCACCTTCGAGCTTCTACGTTGCAATAATCCAGTTGCGGTGGATTCAGAGTGCACTCGTCGGCTCTTCGGGAACGAAAGAGCAAGTATTTTGAGTAACCGAGGCAGCCGACTTTAAGTGGTAAGTTCACCGATAAATGAACAGACGGAGTTATACCACGCCCCAAACTTGAAATTAGAATGCTCGTAGTACCCAATTACCTGCATCGATAATTAGTTTCTGGTGCCGATTGCGAAAGGAGCGAATCGACGTTACCGATCGAATCGTCGAAAGGAACGCGAAGCGACAGTAAAGCCGTCAAAACGTCGGAGAAACATCAACGTGAGCAAACAATGACCGCCTTCAGCGTATCAAAGACTCACCGTCAAATTAGAGTGACGGGACGAGGAAAAGAATGTCCGACATATCCTAGGCCGTTCGAAAATGTTCAAGTACTGTTTCGCCGGAATCGTTGGCTCGTTATTAACTTGTGGCAATAAACGTCAAGCAGCGGTCGGTCGAACAGCCGCAAGGATTCGGGATGGAAGAGCATGGAAGGCAAAAGGGATTTAACTACGAGTAGGCATCCGAAACACAAGCATGCATACCTACTGCGGGAGGATACCGCAACATCGTTTCACTCGAAGGCAACCGACGCTTCTATATAATCAACTAATTCAATAAACACCGGAGCGGTGACAGCATTACCCTCACGTGACGCATGCAACCTGTCATTACACGGTCGATTATGTCGTTAGCTCTCGGAGGATTTTAACGCGCAATTACGAGGAATTACCGCCGCGACATTACAGGATCGGGAGAGCAGAACACTGTAGCAATAAAAGTGTCGTTGCCAAAACTTATTGCCGAAACAGTTTGTAATTACGTTAACTACCGAAAAGTCGGACGTTATACCGTTAAGTAGTTTGACAACTATAATTGCCGGTACTGCTTCGTGGACATTCTACATAAAGTCTTTGATAATCGTATAAGAATTTATACACATCCTTATTTCTGTTTGCCCGTTGCTTTTTCGCGTACGCATCTTGCGTTTCGTTATACCGTGCTCTTTGTTGACGGGAATTAAGTCATAAAAATCGGAACAAAATCACAGGGCAAGTCGGTTTTTCACGCACAAATTTGGAGCCAGGTGTTAGTGAGTAAGCTGCCTCGGATGCGTTTACACCTCCGAAAGGAAAATAAAAGCGAGGGCAGAACAGTGCCGGAGGCGTCAAACTCTTCAAGTCGTTAGGCTCATCATCGTGCGACGCCCCGTTTGAAATTGGCTGCGTCGAGGGACAAGAAGAATGCTGATGCGCGGGTAAAAGTATACACATTCCCTTTACTCGCACCGCTTATTATAGATACAATTAAAAGCCGCAACGGCCGAACGTAAACTACAATAGGCGTGAAGGTTTGCTGGCCATTAAAACACGCGGCTAACAAGACGCACCCGACATTTTCGACGGTCAAAACATTCCCTTGTGCCTGAATGCTAAGACTTCGGGAGCAAGTGCAGAAACTTTCATTTACCCACCTTTCCGTTAGCCAGCTGAAGGTGCAAGAAGAAACAGAGAGCAAGTGGGAGAAAAGGAGGAAGACGGTACAAGTGAAACAAGGTGGAAAAAAGAGCGAGTGGAAGAGGCCGAGGTTTGATACGCACGCAAAACCGCACTCGACGTTGGTCCAAGTTACAAAATGGGCAATTTAATCCTTCGTCGAAGAATGGCGGTTCCGTGTCGATTTATAGTACAAGCGGGATCGTCGATGATTTATCTCCACCGGCGGGTGAAATCGTTCCAGCGGGGTTTCATCACTTTCGCACCGCAAAGTGAAACGGCTCTTGACACGTCCGCATCCTGATCCGAAGGGAAACAGATCGAAGAGCACGAGCAACAAATAATAATTAATACTTTCGTCGTCGATTGTTATCTCGGTAGAGTCGGCTCAGTTGCTCCCGCGCCGCTGATCGACAGCCGAAGACCTTACTCGCAAGATGGTCGCTCGTAGATCCTCCTTGCCCGCGTGATCCGGTGATTTATCGTGCCACCGCCCGCCATCTATCATGCCCGATAGCGCCGATAGCCGAGTTCTAGCTAGTACGATGTAAAGTTGGACCCTTGGACATAGGCGAGGGTAGCGAGGGAACTAGCCTTCCTAGTCAGAACGTGAAAGTTCTCCGACAATTTCATTGCCTCGTAATTTACTAACGTAGCGCATCCGGCGATGCGTAGAAGCGCACCTGGAAGAATTATATAATTAAAAACAACTTTATCCCCCCATAATAACTTCCACCTTTGCCGCAACATGAAAGATGACACGATTTAAGCATAACATCAACACAGTTAAGATGCGATTGTTTCTTATTACCTAATATGCGGAAGCCGTGCATGGTGCGTAAAGTGAATAACGTTCTACATAAAAGAGTTACGCGCAATCAGATCTTTTCGAAGGATGATCGAGCTCTGTCCATCTATTTCATTATCGAGTTTTCTTCGGCCAATAGAAACTGATATGCTGTGGCGCCTATGGCGCCGGTTAGTGTAGTGCTGAAGCGGCGAGCAGTGGTATGCTCTCATTACCACTCATGCTGGTAATCGCGAGCCCATAACGTGCCAAGGTTAAGGACTCTAGGGCATTGCGGGACCGTTCAGGAGATACATGCCCCTGATACGCAACTTATTACTTCCTGTATAATGTGTCCTCCTTGCCGGAGCCCTTATTCTTCTAAACCTTGAGGCGCTCTTACGACAGGATTGCATGCCAATACCGACCCCCCCCCCCCCCCCACGCTGGAATAAAAATCCGCACGATCTGTTACTGATGTGTCAAGTGATCCTAATCTTTCTTATCGCGTATAAATCTTTAATCATACTGAAGATCAAGATGTTTAGTTCAGTCATTCCGACGTGTTACTATTACCCGTGGTAGTTTAGTGATCTTTCACAAATGGTCATAGAAAAGCAATAGGAAATGTCACATATGCGTCGAATGTTTTGTTACCCTCCGTTTTTTTTCTCCACTTTTAATTAAAAAATATTCTACTCCTGACGCCACTTACCGAATTCATTGATTCGCAGATTGTGGAACTAATGGTATCTCCTGTTCGCGCGGGTGGCGTACGCCTGAAGGAAACAAAAACGGAGTGATGTTATCTACAAACGACTGGGCAGATCGAAGGAACAGCCTACGCTTTCTCTCGGCGAGAAAACGAGCAACGGTGAACTCATTCGATATCGAGTGCCTACGATGCTTGACAAGAATTGTTGTGCCGTATCGGCAAACCGCTGAAACGGCAAGCGCAAACGTTAGTATTGTCTTAAAGGCGTTTCCCGACGTCCGGGGCCGCCAACTTTTGTCTTCACATACATCATCGTTCGCCGTTACCTTCGCAAAGTACCAGACACGTGCGATCCGAAAGCTCTCGAGGGTCATGTGTCCGAACTGAATAAACGAGCGTACGTCGAGAACTTCCTGTGCGTATTCCAACATGGTGTAAGCGTGTATGCGTGGCGCCATAGGATTGCACTTTCCCGTGGTATGCCAATTGAGCAAATAGATAACTTTCCCGAGTACACCTGCGCCTTAATCGTTGAACGACTGTATTTTATACATAACTATAAAGAACTGACTAGTTGCAGACCATAGATATTAAAAAGAATGTTTATCCCTTTGGCGATCATTGTGGTATATAGTGAACAATGATGTACACAGTGGCTGACTATACAGACAGTAGCAGAGAGTACACTGAGACAGCAGCAGATTGAACACAACATCGGAAGTCTATAACGATGTTGACGCAGGGGACCGTTCCAAACACAACGAGAGCGGAGTAATATTACATAACAGTACCGTCCGCGAATCGTTCATTTTCAGCGAGATAGCCCGACGTAAATAATTACGCTTCATCGAATGATCGGTATCTGGTGAACCTGCGTTGGAAATTTACCGGAAAACACTAATTTATCGCTCGCTAACGGTCGATACCAATGAATCTATGGCCGGTCGCATCTATGCTCCAGCGGAAAGGATCACGGATATTTGCTATATCGCGCCACGTACGCAGCAAGGTCCTCCATAACTTAATCCATGTTAGTCGCCTACACACTGATGTCGGCTATGCCTAAGTTGTGGATCGTTTATCCCGCGTATACATCTCGACTGTGCCGGTGTAACGTGCATTACGAGGCTGTCTCGTTTATTTAGAGTCAGTTTCTCCCACGATTTATCGGTCCGCGCACGATAAGATGACCCTGAGAACGCTCGCCTATACGATGCTTCAATTTAACGCGCTCACTTTGCCATATATGCACGAAAATGCCTGCCGTCATCAATCGTGCTTCGCTGAAAGGTACGTCGATACGGATGTAACATGCGCAAAATTCCAACATTCAGGAATGCGTCTTACTTCTGAATTGAGCTAAAAGAAGCTTTCACTTTCTGTATGCATTACATCTAGTACACAAGCTGGAAGACGTCTATACATTAATGTGGTCTGGACCCAGAATTCACATGGCTCGTTATGGGACTCCTGTTTACCTGTTGCTTCCCAATCGCACGAGCGCTGTGCTCTATTTAAGCAAGTTGGTCGGCGCCTTTTTCGAAACGTGCCTCGCCGATGTCACGAGAAAGCTGCAAGAAGACGTGCGTATCATGCGACATTACACTGTGGATAGTTTTAACCCACGCGAAGAGCGCACGACATAATGCCAAGTGTGAGGTCCTTTCTCGTGCATGGTAATGATGTGACATATACACACGCCATGGGAAGAAACGCGTACACATTATATACAAGCTTTTGCGGCGTCGGGGCATCGTTCTGTTACCTGCCTCCCATGGAACATTGCCATTCACTCTAAAGTCCTATGACTAAATGTCGACTAGACAAGCACATACCGCCTGAACCGTACACTGTAGTTTGCACGTCTACCATATACAACATCATCGATGATATTCTGTTCGCGTAACGTGAAATCCAATAATCCAACAGTTCAATCGATTCCATTTCCTCCATCACTATTTTAAATTTTATTCAATCCAAAGTAAGATTTAAATATTCTCACATGTGACAAAACTGGCTGATGTCTATAAGAAAATATAAGTGTGTCCAGGAAAAGTGATACAAAGCAGAATTTTTTCAGACGGCAAAACAGCATATTTTTTCAAAAGTATGAAAAGCAGAATGAAAAGCAAAATGAAAAGAATTTGGTCCAGTAGCAGAGATAATGCGGTAGCTCCTTGGCTCATGGCAGGACAACGACGGCCAATGGTCGCGTTGAAGCGTAATTGCGTGTTTGCCGAGAGGCGAGTAGCGGTGAGAAAGCGGTGTTATTAGTTTCGCCTTCGCGGGCGCACGCAATCGTTCAGCTCCCGCGGGAAGGAAGAAGGGAGACGGGAGAGTCCCGAGTGCCGATCAACCGGCGAACAATAAGAAACGGACGGAGGGTGGAGCTGACGAGGAACAGCGAGCTACCAGCTTGCTAACCGGTAGGCTCTTCGACTTTTTTTCACCTTGCGCCCCGCTCGCACTTATTTCTATGCGTTAGTAATTTTCGTTCTCAGAATTCCCGTGGGGAAGAAGTGTATGCGAAATCGGTAGAGATTGCTCGATGCAAATTTAATTTAAGGGGAAAGTGGCAAAATGAGTATTTGTTTAAGATCTGATAGTATGATGTGACTACGTAACAGACAAGCATATTGGGAACCGGCATGTAACAGAGGGTGCATCAAAACGGGGGACTCTGTAGGCATGTATATACTTTTAGGGGGTTTGATTCTGTTAACGGGAATTACATACCTGTTATTCATTTTAAAATTTGCACATACCGGTTACACATGGTGTAGAATAAGAGAGTTGGATACAATATTAAGATTTTGTTGAATTTGCTTAACCCCGAAAAATTTGTTGTAAGAACTTTCAAATACCTCGAGAGCCTGATACTCTGAATCCTTTGTTCGTTCTTAAAAACTACTAACCAAACAGCCTGAAGATAATTCATATCAGGAATTTCATATTTTTCTACACACGTATCCACTCTCGCTTACACAATACTTGTCAGCAGAATCTACTCCAAACTCGACCCTGTCACCGATACTTTTACTTTGAAACGGTAGAATGTACTATTTCTTCTTTGACCATCTTTCATCATCTTTCAGTAAGCCTACTGGCAGCAATCATTTGAGCCTTAACCAACACGCACAACTTATTATCAGGTTGGAATGAAAGTGTTTTTAGTTTTTTAGTGTGAAATAAAACTCATATTTTTATAGAAAGAACAAACTTTCATCGACAGTGTATTTCCTATTTTGTTCCATACCTAACATAAATGTGACTAACATGAAATGCCCAAAAGAAAATATCTTCACACCGGCAAAAGTCTAAAAAAATTATAACTCTATCTATGTGTGAAAACCGATAATTGGCATTACTTTGCTTATTGTACAGGAAAATTGAGAAACACATAAATTCGACCGCTCATACGATCGAGGCACTGTACACGCCAAGCGAGCGATACATCGACGAAAAGAAGAATACAAATGGAGAGAAAAGCAGAGGAGAAAAAAGAAGCGGAATCATTAATAAGCGCTACACCTTCGGCGGTTCGACCCACGTCTTCATTAGCGGCCTGCCGCGCGCAGTCCATTAGTTTCTCGGCCGCGACACGTGCATCATTAGGAATAATATTTAATTAACCGGCGAATAATTGGAAATATTCTCGATGTGCGACGGACCACCGCGGCACGCCGCAGGGGTGCGCCAGGACCACGTTGGCGTAATTAAAACTGTGGGATCGTTACGCCTGCGTTTTCCCTTTCGCCGGATATACCGTACACACGTGCGCGTACAATAATATACACTTTCCATAACCACAATGACTCGTCTCCTCGGCAACCGCGTGGGATTCGCGCAGGTGCATTTGCGCGTGGCGTTTCCAGTGAACATCGCTGCGAAGTTTAGTCAAGATTTTGATGTACGCTCCTTCATCTTGCGCTTATGGTGAATCATGTCGTCCGATTATTAACTTCAATGAATTCAATTAATTTTACTATTTTCCCAAGAGTGGCATCTTTGGTAGAAATAGTACGTAGATACGTGACCGGTGTGCTGCACGTAGACTTTGTTACGGAGAAGAATGATCAAAAACGGGTATATAATTATTGGGTTATGTCCTCCAGCAATGAAGATACAGGTTATTTGAACTGACTGTGGGGAGTAATGATCTAACGCCACGGTCTATCGCCTAACGACGCAGACTTCTATCTGTCGAGAATGTTAGTAATTACCGGTGTCGGAAGGAAATCGTTGTTCTTTACATCGCGGCAACGATTCGAAAGGGGTTGTCGGCATAAAGCCACGCTCGAGTTATCGGCACATCTGTCCTATAAATGGGCGCAGGATTTATGGTCGGACCAACACGCGCCTAAAATCATTACCTCGACTCGGGGCGAGATATTTATATGTATGGCCTTCGCAGATTCCGCACCCTGTCATTATCTACGCACACTCGTGCGGTTCCGACACTTCGAGCACTTCTTTACTATCCCGACTCTCCGCGTTCGTCTGCCAATACCAGAATTGGTGATCGAAACACGGTCTCTTTGCAGTTTGCACCCGTGTATTGAAGGAGACAGAGAGTTCACGAAGCACTACATCTTACACGATCGTACATTCCGAATCCAATTGAAGAATGTTCACAAATACTTGCGGACGGATTAATTCGTGGAAGTATCACGGGGATGCGAAATATTGAAGTGGAAAGATTCTAAGGAAGAATAATGGTTACGGTAAGACGAGCCGCGGGATCTGAAGTAATGAAAAGAACAGCAAGTGTAACGCGCCACTCAAGCACCTTCAAAAACGTTTTGTCATACCCTTTTTCTCGCGAGCGTTCTAGCTGGCGGCATGAAAAAAAAGGCGAGGCGGGGCGGCCAGTACGAAAAAATAGGTGCCGCGCGAGGAAGGCATAATAGTCGGTTAATGATCAGCGGTGAATACACAGGGACGATGGGTGAATCGCTGTGTGATCAGCTCCACGCGAACGATACTCAATGGAAGGAGACAGAGGCTCAACCGTTTTTTCCTTACGTCGACCACTCCGCTGTCTGTCTCCTCAGTCGCTCCTCCTCCCATCAGCGTGCGTGTGCGCGGTTGCACGTACACGTGCTCATGACACGTCGGTTCCATAGTCATCCACGTCCATCTCGGACCCCTTTAAAAAGCGTATGATTTATTATTCTGTTCGAGGCACCAGACAGGTGAACCATATTTCTATTCCCGCGGTGTCCGCATACAAGGTATACGGAGGTAATGGACACGGTCGGTAGTATCTGGCCGACGGAGAATCCCTCGGATTAGTATCGTTTACCACGCCGCTAATCGACCAAAGATGGACGCACCTCGGAAGTCAAGTCGACGCACACAAATTGATTGTGATTGAAATGCCGTTTTGCCATTTATGAGCTGCGCGCGGTGAGCCGCGGGCAGTCCTTAGCTATACAATAATTTCGAAAGAGAATCGCGTGAACGGCAAGGAAGACCAGTGAAAGAATGAAGTGTTTCATGAAGAGCATAATGCATGCGACAAACGATTCTGTCTCCTCTCGCCAGTTTCGCTGACAAATTTACCGTTTTCACCGTTTGTATGTACCATTGTTTTTGGAAAAAAAATCGGATGATCATAGCTGGACGCAATTAGAATGGTAAGTTCGTTTTATGTCCCGTTGCCGACCAATGCGTGCGCTTTGTATATTACGCTCCTTCCATTCGCTTCAAGAGTTCTTTTACGAACGTGCAAAGTGCTGGACAAGAATCACCAGCCGAATCTAATCGGCCGTAATTCGAAAGCTTAGTGACTCGTCGCGCTAAGTAATGAGTTAATTACGATCGCGTGCACTTGGTTTATTTGATGCAACGCATGTGACGGTAGTAATGAGTGAAACTTCTTACGTGACAACCGTGTGGCTCTTTGTCTCTGCGCCGCTCGCGATTATACTTGCAGAGCGAGTATTTTTGTTATAAACTCGAAAAAAAAACAGGTTGTAGAAGGAAAGATTCGGAATGAAGGAGGTATATGAGTTCACATTCTGACATCGCTGGTTACTTCGATCCAGTTAAAAATTTGCATCACCATATGGAAAAAGAAGTGGAACTATTGCTTAAGGCGATGAGCATGTACAGTCAATTACAAGGATTTACGTACGTTAGGAACTCATTCATATGAATTCTGCCATATATTGAAGGCCTTGGTTATATTGCGAACACACATTGTTGAATTTGAAACGGTGAACAAGAACTAAAAGTCACAGTATGTGCACTTCAGCATGCTTATCAAACTATTGTGCGACCGTGTTTGATTATTAAAGAGTTTCTTAATTTCGATCTAGAGATGTGTTAATTTGCTGATATAGAATTAACAATAGTTTGCTAGGTTATGTCTTACTCTTCATGCGGTTATAGACATGTTTTAATAGAAATACCGTACATGAATAAAAAACGTGTTACAATTCAATTTAGAAAGCAGTCAAGATACATCATCGCCCAAAATTACAATTTGGTCAGCAGTGGTAAGAAATAAATGCTACACTATTAATATAATCCACGTGATTTATCAGATGTCAATTATTTTTCATCTTCAACAAAATTTAGCATGCTTTCATAGCTCAACAAGCGTATCTATTATTGATCTTCCATTCTTGCAAGGAGGTAACTTCGATGGGTGTTAGAAGGGAGTGATGGAACACTCAGAGGTTTATGCGGTCCAAAACCACAGGGTAACGGAATCAATTTAAAGCATTCTAAACAACCCTTGACCGTTATTACGATAATTTCTGTCCCAAGGCGTATGAGTGGCAGATGTACGGGGCACCGTTATGAAACCAGATTGCGTAAATTGTGGAATTAGCAACGATCATGGAAAGCAGGATTCGACCAATACACCTTTCGGCAAGGGAAACTCGATTGATTGCATGGTATTCAGTTAGCAGCAATAGCCTGAGGCGGGATGTTGTCTTATTTCTCGATGACAGAACATTGATTAGTATTAGAAACAATATTCTTGATAAACGATTACGATTTTGAAACAATAAGCAATGTTAGAGAAATGTTATTCGAAACATGTCGGTCCTTTAAACTGTACAGTTTAATGTACAACAAGCGTTGCAAGCAAAAATTTACAATATTATAAAGAGTATTGTGATAGTTGTAGATGCAATTGTCGTGTATGCATGACATAAATTTTACATTAATTCCTCAATTTCAATATAACCCCCCCCCCCCCCCCCCCCCCGCCCCTCCTCCCCATAATAGATCGCTTATGGTCTTTTTACACTGATCGCTGTCTGGTCCTAAGTATGTACACAGTTGTACACGACAATTCGTTAAAATCATATGGCAATGGTTCACGATAGTGTCATAAAGAATAAAAATCAAAATTTGTCTGCGTATTAAATCACGGTTACTCGAAAACGATATTTTAAAATTCATGTCCTTAACATGCTAAAATGATAAAAAAGAATGAAATGGGCTATTTCGATTCGTCGAGACGCTATCAGTTAGCGATATTCGAAGCCGCGATATTCGGTCGAAATTGATTGAACCCAGTGTTGTGCTGTAACCTAACAGTTGACACAACGCAATCCTATCCAAGGCATGCGTGCTCTTACCCCCATGTATTTGAACTGCCGCGTTTGCGTACACTCACATACATATATGTCACGTAAAGCAAAGTTGCTGCGCGAGATGGCGAATGATCGATCAATTCCATGGCGCCGCCCCGGTACCTGTTTCTGCTTACACGCAAAGAAAAGTAGCCTTATCGACTCTTAGTTCTGTAACACGACACAATGACCCGGTGACAGTGAACAATGAAGTAAGTTTTAAAGATAATGTATTTTGTAACTCCACAATACACGGTTTCACTAAGTCGCAATGTAATATTCGTCTTAGACATTCAAAACACTATTTTAAACTATAGGTAATAATACTTGATTACAAATTCTTGTAAGTAGTTTTCTTTAAATGCTTTATGTGGTCTGTGTTTGTATACATTTCGGAAAAATGTAGTTTTTTCAACGTTATTTTGTGGTACGTAATTACGTGCAACCGTCTTTACACGTCTATACCTAGTCATAATAGAGAGACACATAAGAATGTCAGTAAAATTTCTTTAGCATGATTCGCATGTGAACGTTATGATACCGCTATACTTTCGGTGGTACATCTTAACCTAAATCAGCTGTTCCCGTTCCCGACGGAAATTGTTTGACACCGTTTGGTATCCCGCTATGCGTACATCATAGCACCGGTATCGCCTACAAAGGGCGAGTGCCATTATTCGAATTACCCTTCGAAATCGGGTTGAATTCGAGTCCGCCAAATTTGAAAAGAAAGATGGAGAAATATTAATAAGGCACGAGTGGGTGGGATGCACTACCTGGATTTTCTGTAGGTACTTCCGATGCTCCGATTCTTATGCACCAAGGGCACCGTTAACGGGTTTCATCAATAACCATCCGATACTGAACACCATTGTTCGTCAATGGCAGAGGAAGTTTATTGAAGAAAATACGTCGATTTAACCGTTCAATCGTACGCAGACAAATAAAAATGATGCTGACCTTTGCATGGACTGCATTTTGTGTATTGCGAGACATTAGATACGAAACTCGCAGGCTGAGTGGGTAAAGTTGTGTTATTAATGTCACTTTTGCCACTGTAGTGCAAAGTAAATGTATAAATATTGCATATTATTGTACTTCATATGCTTCTCTGGTAAAATACGCATATTGCCAAAGGGTGAAAATTCAAAGGTCACTGTTGTACGGTCGGGATCGACATCTTCGTATTAACCCCGTAGTTCTGTGCGTAGACTTTGCTAATATACTTTATTTTTGCTCGATGTTATCGCTCGTGATGCTTGCTTACGAATGATCACTCAGCGCATCGGCACGCTTGTCCGTTTCTTACGCCCTGCTAAAAAAGCGGTCGTTTTATCGCCTTGGTTGCGCTTGCTCCAAGGTTGTAACTGTTAGCGATTTGTAGATACCATCCATGTAGACACCATAGATAGTTCGACTATGTGTTCGGACTAGTCCGAGTAGAGTAGAATCAATGCAGACATTATTACGTTAAAGTTTGATACTCTATCGAAAATTCTAACAAGTTTAAAAATTTAGTATGTACAACTGCGAAACTAAATACAGAGCAAATAGGAAAAGAGCCACGTCGTTACGTGGAAAATTGCTAAACTCCACGGAGATTGTATACCTATGTCACCGAAGTGATAAGTAATTCTCTTTTTCCACGGAGCCGTCACTCGTGTATGTTTATTTAACGGTAAGTACACGTCATACCCAGCGATACTATAAATCAATATATTTCGCTCAAATACACTCGATATATTTGCGCTGTGAAAACCATTGGAACGCCTCGATTGGCTGGCGCGAAATCCCGCAGACCAGACAGTCGTCCGGGAACAGGTTTCACGCGGTGGGTGACACTCAGGGTTAATTTATAGAACCGGCATAATTATCTCGGTGTCTACCGACTCCGCTGACGCTGGTAGGCCAATCAGAATTGGGCATTACACCGCTCGCTCCTCCCAAGTGTCACCGTTCGCATTGGTAGCCAGCTACGAAAGTGTAATGTTCAACGCAACACCCTTCTCCCCTAAGCTTTCCGCCAACAGATAAGACTCGCTTTTTTCAACCATTTCAGACATCGAGAGTGCTAATAGTCCAGCGACGTAAATGAATACAAGTGTTGTAATTGAAGCACTGGTAGTACTCAGCAAAGAGCTTAAAGGAAATGTCAGGCGGAGTAGGAAAAGTCGGGCAACGTGATGCATTTTTAGCGTAACACAACATGCTAACTGCAGTGCATGCCCTATCGGATTTGCCATGTCCAGAGAATCTCTAACTGTGCCTCTAAAATCTGTAACCGAAGTCTACTTGCCCTTTCACGCGCGGCACACGTTGCAGCAACGCAGTTTTGCGTATGGCTTTTCTGTTACGTTGCGATTCACACAGAACGCATGCAGGAAGTGTTGAACCTTCGATCCGTCAATCGGTATCTAAACGTCCCTTTCAACGAAATGTGCACGTCGCAATAAACGTCGAGAACTTTTCTATTGGACAGATATCAGGAGAGTTGCTTCGTAGCCCTCCCTCTTCGCACAGGGACGCGCACTGACAGCGAATCTGGTATGTAAATATCAGCGGGAATCGACGTTTTCTGCCTCTCGTGTCTCTTCTAGAAGGTTTGAGCGTCTAGAAGTAAAAGTCATGTTCGTACGTGGTTTCGTGGCTACGCGTCGGTGTGCCGACGAATGTGCGCGCGGATCTATGCAAATACCGACACGTGGGCGGTCGGCGTGTACCAGCTTGAATGAACCCTTGCGCCATGAGGAGTGAATGGATTTGCATAGCGTCTACAACGACCGACGGCGAGTTTCGCTCGCATCGACTAGTTGATACCATCGGAAGTCTTCCGTCTCCCTGAACCACGCACAGGTGTGGCATTTAATTGCTAAGCATCTTGTACACGCTGAATATGAAGGTAGCACAGAGAGCAATAACGAATTTTTAAGCAATCAGCTACGATGTCAGATTGAAATACTCGTGAGTGGAGACTTGCCGGGTTTCATGAGCTCAATCTTCGCAATTAGATTTTTGATAGAGATTTTGTCCTTTCGGCATTTACCGCTTTATTTCGACATATCATGGTGGAATTATTTGGGATGAATTTGAATAAGCGTATACATCTTGTACAAATGTTTTCTATTTGAATTGAGCGATGGTTTCCAAGGATTTGTAAACTAGGAAAAGTCTGGTTGATACTACGCAATACGATAGAAATTATAGAAAGTAACTTGTGAGTGAGAATGGTTAAGTCACGATGTAAGAGAGGGAGAGAGGAGAAAGATTGTAACCCAATAGGGAACAATAAAAACCATACAATACAATACAACTGAGTGAGAATGGTTTATTCGTCATTTTGCAGTTGAGTCGTGATTAACATGAAAATTTCTTTACTTTAAAGGTCTTCTTCTTCGAATAATCTTAGTTTATTTTTAATGTATTTTGTGCTGCATATCGCCATGTGTTTTACCCATTATCGTCAATAAATGTTGACAGCATATCATTTTTTATTTTACGATTTGACGGTTGAACCATTTTCTCCGTGTATTGCTATATATCTATAATTGGGATATTTTATATTTTAAAACACCGGAACATTTATTAGTGTGATACACTGTGCTGATGTTAATTAATATAGGTACGACAACGTAGCATAAAATTTGGTCCCGTCATGATTGCTAATGCTGATTGGATTTTCTTAATACCTGAATTACTTGAATGATCTACGTATGGGTAGCACACCGTATGTTAAACAATTTTTAGAATAATATAGTACAATAGCTTAATTAGTAGTGTAACGTGATGTAATCTGGTGAAGAATGTTTCGAGCTTTAATATACAAATCATCAGCGCTTTAATATATTCCGAATCTTTTTATTGTCTCTAGACCTTTCTCTTGTAAATCAAAACGAATCTCATTGTCAGACAATGGTAAACATAATACAAATTTTGATATTGTAATGCTGCCAGAGCCGTCGCTACGTAACCAGAAAACAATCACGGTTATCGAACTTTGCTGCGAAATTTCGAACAAACTTAATGGGCAAATATATTATTGCATCTCAACAAGATATTATAAAAGCAAAAATATAATGAGTTTAATTCCGTTTTTCCTGGCTAAAGTTAATCAAGAATGAGATCTTAACTCCATACATTTACTCTAATCGAAAATTTGATAATGCATTCATGTATGTTACCTTAACTTTCTTTTTACACAGATTGTTTTTATTTGTATTACTTTAAACTCTATAATATAAATTAGTTCATTTAATCTTGGAGTTCGCTGCCATGCGAAAGAGAAAATATTGTAATGATATGAAATTAAAGCGGGACGTTTTACGACATAAAAATTTACATTACCGGATGTTGCACTCTATGTAAGTGAGTGAAACACAATTGTTTAACAGTAGACGTGGCGTAACACGGAAAAGAAAAACAAAGTGCGACAAACAACGACCATGGTGAATCATAAAATCCATCACTTGGATAGGAAGTCGACGGAAGTAATGTTTCGTTTCGCATATCATAACGCAGCCCTATAAACATGCACACAACGACATGCAGGATAACATTAATGCTGTTACCAAATTGTTTGAAGAATTGGTAAAATATATACTCAGTAAGATGCAATATCAATGTTCAAAATTAAAGCAATTGGAAAATACGATTTGCATTGTGTGTAAAAACATATTAAAATTACACAAATCACAATTGCCAAGAAAGCGTAATTTCCTACCTAAAATTTAACAGAAAAGGTAATAGAGGTAAAAAAAAGACAAGAAACAATGTAGAATTCGGGTAAACCAAGGTTACTTTTATGTTAAAATGAAATAAATGAAGTTTCAGTTGATGTTTTTCGAAGAAAACGTCTTATCTGGAGAAAAAATAGATAAAACAGGTCTCACTACCACCTGAAAGGATGCACCATCCACGAATATATGAACTCCCGCCAAGTCAAATATAAGGTAAAAATTAAAGTCGCGTGCAAGCCCATCTTTGCCATTTGCTATGGCGGCCGGCTGTTCGAGTTACATACGTATATCGTTTAGCAGCACGGCAAGATTTACCGTTAGCAAAGCACGTGCGTCTGCATTAAATCTTGCGAAAGGCGAGGAGAGAAAAGACATATCTGTAAGGTGCAGCCACGTATCCAAGGTTGCCCACGCCTCGTGATCCTTCACTGTACTTCAACGTCGATATTCAAATCAGCGCACCTCCTCCACCCCATCCTTTATTTCTCGACGCTACGGGTACATCCTCTTTTTACCACCTTTTTCGTGTGACGATTTACCGTTATAAAAGCTCTGGCCCACGCGCATATTTGAGCTCTCCCTCCCCGCCCCTAAAACCCTCGATCATTTCTTCAGACACAATCAGCCATCGATCCGCCGATTCACGGAGCTATTGTGTCCGTTACAATCTTCCACCTCCTACCCCTACCCTCAGTATCAATCCTACGGTACACATATCGCTTCTTCTGAACGTGGCAGGTGCCACGAGGATCGCTTGGACGATAAATGTCATCGTCACCATCGTCAAATAGCTCAACGGAATGCATCCACCCCTTGTCGCTCTCAACAAAAATTCAATGGTTACTTCCAGAAATGACGCGGCTATACCGAACCTGTTCCAGCATTAGCCTCAAATATCACAGTAACCATACGATACGAAACTAATAGGTTTGTGCCAGATTCTTTATGGAAGTTTCAAATAAATTAACTGTTTATTCATGAAATGTAATTTTTTGAATTACGAATTGACAAACAAAATGAATGACGTAATTATGGCTATTACTATACTGATAGTGTCTGTTCTACTTAATTACAAATACAATACATTTTACTATAATAGAATATGGAGTATATGAGAGCAGTATTATTCGATTAGTATATCGAACAAATGGTGGCGTAAGAAATATTTTATGCTTTTATAATACCTACATCCGCAACTTTGAATAGTACTTACAGCCGTATTAACAATTTATGGATGGTGACTACAACTGCAATTTTTGAATAAACACTTCATTATGTTCTTTTCTCCGCCCTGCTCATTACATCAGAAACTATTTTTCTCTGTATTCTTTTCATCATCTCCTGTGTAACTTTTGATTCTCTTTCAACACAAGATACGCTGGCAGTACTTTTTAAATGTTTTCTTCCAACCATCTTCAGTTTATCATAGGATCGACAAATATGTAAATTTTCCTCAAAATTGAGGGTCCCTTTTCCTAGTTGACTTTTGTTGACATTCAAGCACGAAAATGCATGCACTTATATGTTCAAGAGAAAGAGAGTGCGCATTTTATAGTTTACCACCTAATCTTTATAACGATAATTATTCATATACTGTTGTATTTTCAGCATATCTAATAAAACTTACATTACCTATATTTTTATTAAAAAGGCACATGGCCAAAAAACAATAAATCTTTCATTAGTAAGGAGCTGCGAAAACGTGTTACCAATAAGTATAACAGGTGCAACAATTAAAAGATCGCAGAATATTGTTTTGAGAATTGAAAGTATTTACCAAATTGTCTTTATATCGGCCGATTAGATTCATTATCAAAATAAGCATGAAGACGTTACATTACTGTAATAAACACTGCACTTGCAACAGCAATTATAAAGCTTTAAATCTTTGTTTGAGCACCATGCAACGTTTCTTGACACGTTCTGTTGAAAAATAATACCATGAATCGAAATTTAAAAACACGACGTCATTTAACGTAACATATTCTTTAAATAATAAAATTTTATTTTGGTATCATGGATAAGATTTAATATTCCTGTTAATAATATTAAGTATCCCCTACTGTGAAAATGATATTTCTTCGCGTAGGTTTAATATTACACTTCTAATATACATATGTAACATCTTGTGAATGACACATCGCCATAAGTTAACATATACCTTACAAATTCATATACTTGCTCATTCTCATATCTTGCTAAGAAGCATATAGGTACAACAATAGCACTGTATCTTAACTAACGTACAATAAACACAGTAAGTGTGTAGGCATATAAATATTGTCATGATTCACATTGTTTGCCTTAATGGCCAATCACCATGGACAAACGAAAACTATGTTACGTTACCGCGACATGGCATAGATTTATCTATGACATTGCTCAGTGCTATGGAATGTCAACAAGACGATCCACCGAAGTTGCCGACGAGCAACTTAAACGATCCACTCGCAACAGGAATTTAATCTGTGATACGAGAACGTGCTCGTGCGATAAGTTCTCGATTTCGCATTCTACTTGATGTCATCGTCATCATTCTGTCGGCGTGTAGACCGTAGACAAGGCTGCGTCGGCACTTAAAAATGCATGCAAGTGAATCGAGAGACATGGAAACGAGAGAAGAGTACATACCTTCATGAAAGGCCGCTAGCGATGATCGCTGAAGAACCAAATGATTAATTACACCACTGCTGAATTGGCAGAAAATACAGCAAAGCTACAGGAATCTACAGAAAAACGTATTGAAATTTAAATTTCTTCATGATGCATAAGTGTTGGTTCACTGTTGTATCGCGTCCAGATGATCAGATACAGACAAAGGAAGATGCACTCCCCCTCCCCATTCCCTCCCCCGGTAAACCTTCCACTCCCTTCCACGGTAATACCAAGAACGCTTTGCTGTGGACATTCGATCCAATCTCCAATGCCTTGGAGGGTAGCCGTCCACAAGGACAGCGGAGGCAACGAGGTACGTTACCAGAAGGTGGCAATAATCTACACGTGAGAGTATCAGAATATGTATTTCGTGAGCCGGAGCACGCGCGTCTGTAACCTGAGACAATACGCCAAGGCGCGAACAGAGCTGTCGCCGCCATTGTAAATACGCTCGCTGCTCTTCTGGTCACTCTCCTTCTTTCTTTTTTCCACGACGCGCCCACCTCGTCGCACTCGCACGGTTGACGAAAATCGACTCATATGACACCTGGTCGTCATCACGGCTTTATGCTCGCAGGTATCAAGTCAGATGCTATCACTTGCGCCGCCGATTCACGTCAGATTCTTTTTATTTTCTAATTGATGTTCGATTCTGATTTGATGTTTCTTACTCTGACGCGCATCGCTTAATGTATGAATTTTTTGAATGACACGAATTTTCGTACCAATTTAGTCACTGAAGTATCAGTACTCTCTATAAGATATGGTAATATGTATAAACGCGGCAAATACGAAACATGCTTAGTGAAATATTTCAATGATATTTCTTATTAATATCACACTTGGGATTAATTGAAAAATGTTGGAAAATCAACAGCTTATTTAATGGGCAAGAACTTGTTTTTTTTGCGCTATAATTGAACCACGGAACGATGAATTTGATTATTTTAAATAGATAATCCATTCTTTACCAAACAGCCTGTCTTGTACTGTTTCTAAAATCACGTCCTCCAATTTAAATCTATTTGCTATAAACGTAAAGAAAGTACATGTAGCTTTCTGCAAACTATCACAAATAAACATTGTATAATAATACGAAAAGTCTCTTATGCATATCTTAAGACAAGTGGTTACTCTTTCAAATCGCAAATTTAATATTATTTCGTATAATGTACGTGTAAACTAAACCCATCAATTTCTACACTTTCATTAGCTACAAACCCTTTTTAAATAAATAACATCCTCGACAGAATACAAAATAATCCTCCGTATAATTAAATATAATTCCTCGCACAGGTTCCCCCTTGAACCGACCATCTGCAAAACTGTTCTTTACATTCCTTACACTTCGCTGCCCGATTAAAGTTTTGTTGAGCACGGATCAACAGTGCTCGATATCGCGTGACCGCTAAACTGATATTTAAATTCAGCTCAAGTTTGTATCGAACGCACCGTAATGGCCTACCATAAACTGTGCTCTTCATTGCGGCGCTATCTGAAATCCAGTACGAATCAAAGGCGAATTACTGGGCCGATTGAGTAACGCAGCCAACGTGACCGCATATTTAAGACATGTTACAGCTTTTTAGGCCCCGGCAGGCGGCTTATGCGCGACGATCAACGTGGAAAGAAACGCCGTAATAAGCAGCATATTGCACCGGTTGTTCAAGCGTATCCTTCGCCTTCTTTTAATGGTCGTGTGCGTAACCACGTGACACGACGCAATATATTAGACGCACTGTAATATCGCGTTGATAGGTACGTAAGAAAGTAAGCTGCAACCTCGATGAGTTGAAGATTTCCAGAAGGTATTAAAAGCAACGCAGGAACGAAGACGCATTTTTTTCCTGATTTTGCGGTATTCTATGCCAGTTGGAGTTTAGAATTCAACTATAAACTTGAATCCATATGCTTCACCACATATGTACAGGTTAAATCAGAATTCAAGGGGGAAAATTTAAGGAGTGGTAGAACACATGAATGCAAGCAATATTTGTCGAACAAAGTACGGGCGCAACACAAGGGGTGAAAAGTTACAGGGTAGTTTTCCACCGTCATATTTAACGCGCTGACTGCCTCACGCGTCGTAAAGAATTATCACAAGAATGAGAGGAGATATTTCACAAAACACTTCATTAACGGGAATGTTATTGATTTATATGATCCGGATACCGGTCGTGGTAAAGTCGCTGCGCCTCGTACGCATTCCCGTCCGCCGCACCGTACACTAAGTGCATACCTATCTGCCATTTCGTTGTTCGAATAACTAGCCATCCTCTCGGCGATCCACAGTAGAAATTCTGTCGAGTGCGAGGACCGATCGTTTTACACCATTTATCTTTTGTGTATGCCGTTTTTGCTGATTTGACCGATTTCAATAAAGTATGATCTAGTGGACCAAACGATAACTAAGACAAACGCTCTTGGTGCTTTTCGTCTTGAATGAAGGTCCATTAGCATTTCATTGTAAACGTAATAATCTCCTGCTAATGTAAGACACAATGGTCCTAATATGTTTACACATCTGCATCGAGTATGTTTTAATCTTGGAAGTGCGCTTGACATTGCTCTCCCACAAAACCAGCGCAGTCCCCTAGTAACTTCCCAGTCTTACTTTTTAACTTTTTTTCTCTGAAATGAACTGCTTTGTAAACTCCAGGGGTTTCTTTAAACATATAAATCAATAACACTCCTGTTAATAAAACGTTTTCTGAAATATTTCCTTTCATTTTTGTGATAATTTTTCAACACGCCTTAAGTCCGACGGTGGAAAACTATCACCCCTTAAATTTTCTCCCTCGAATTCTCATTCACCCTGTATAGTGCCAGGGAATAAAATTACGCTTGTCATTAATGCCGTTATGTTCGCAGGTATTTATTTAATCGCTACAGTCATTTGTAACGGTTTTTAACGCGGTTTGTAATGCTACGTGATTTCAAACGATAATAACTATCTATTGGGTTGGCAACTAAGTGATTGCGGATTTTGTCGATAGATGGTCTTTACATTTTTTTGGGGGATCGTTAACGTGTTCAAAGCACCTAATCTATATTTTTTTCTTGTTGTTTGGACTTCTACCTTTAATTTATTACAAAAATTATATCGATTAGTTCTTTAATTTTGTTTTTATCGCAATTTAAAAATGGAAGACAACACGTGCATTTCAGACATATTATTTGTATTATTTTCGAAAAGGGAAGAACGCATCGCAGGCGTAAAAGAAGTTATGTGCCGTATGTGGGAATGAAGCCTTGAAAGAAAGGCAGTATCAAAATTGGTTTGCCAGTTTTCGTTCTGGTGATTTTTCACTAAAAATGCTCAACGATCTGGTCGTCCAGTTGAACTCGATGAGACCCATATCAAGGCCATTATCGATTTAAATCATCATAGCACAACATGTGACATTGCAGAGAAGCTGAATGTACCGCACACATGCATTAAAAAAAAAATATAAAAATTTTGGGTCTTCCTTCTTATTTTACAACCGCAATCACTTAGTTGCCAACCCAATACTTTGCGCACCGACCGCGTTAGAAGAAATAATGTGCATAGTTCATATTGAATCCATGACATTAAGCAAACATATAATAGGACGTAGGTATGCACTGGATGTGAATAGTGAAATAAATGACGTATATCCGATCTGTAAAAGAAGAATTATGTATTAAAATTAAAATTATGGTAGTAAGACATCCTTTGCATGACGCCTGCTGCGTAGATAGGTTTATTCTTTTTCTTTATGGAAACTGTAAACTACAACAGCTATTGGACTGAGAATAACATATAATGGTTTGATATTTTCATGTTTTTTACGTGTTTATCTTTAAGAAAGTAATACTATGGCAGTGTAACTTTCCAGATCATACTGAAAACACTTAAAATAATATTGCTTCTTTTGTAACATTTTTCGCTATGAACGGTAAAGACGTAAACCAAGAAAATGTAATCAAACACCTCACGCTGCGTACATTTTTTTAATCACCCTATTGAATAACACTATATTAGCGAATAATATAATATTCCTAAATACAACTTTCACATATAAATGCTAACATCCTGTGCTGCATATGTACAAGAGAGAAAATGAAATAGGAGCAGAAAAACGATGCCATACGAGTCAGAAGGATCTCAAAAACAATAGCACTGAAAATCTGTTGCGGACTCATCTTTTGGAGCTGGCAGGTGCCTCCAATCTTGTTTCCTTGCCAGTCTTCTTTGAATCCCCTACGGTGCCGACCCATTCCCCCACCTTCCACGTCTAGTCATGTTTCCTGCGACTTTTCATAAGTAAAATCAATATCGAACAATATGAGCTTCCATTATCATCGTATTGGTATGCAGGTGCAACGCAGAATGTATTGTGCCGAACGTCGCTCGCTCATAATGATTTGTCTCCACGGGGAATCCAGTCGCTTCCTGCGTTCCTTTTATTTTGGCAACTCAGATACCGATCGGTTCAAGCCATAATGAGTTTCGCGATAATTGACCACTCCTAGATTTAAAAGTTTCTACACCGTTGTCTGAACTCGACATTTTTCATTGAGAGCAGATGTCATGGAATTTGGTAAAATTAAAATTTGCTAAAAACTCTTGTTCTTTCTTCCTAAGATATAGCCTTGCGTTTTTATGACGCTACAATTACTTCCATATGATGGCTTATATCAGATAACGTTCGTGTGCCATTTCGAGACGAAAGGGATTTTCCTTAAAGACCGTCAACAAAGGTCAGATTAATAATATATTTAATTTGATTTCAGTTAAACAATTAAGAATTTGTATGGAAACGTCGTATACCTCGATAATACGGTGTAACAGAGATTGCTGCTGATGCTTGAAGAGTATAAAACCCTACGACGGACATGAGTGGACATTACGTTAACGGCATATACTTAGAGTCAGTTTGCACAAAAGTATACAGTTTGTGGGCGTGTGAGAGCGTAAAAGATAGGGATTTCAGAAGTTAAGTACGCGGTCACGTTAATATTATGTGGGCGGTTGAATTTCCTATGACCTAATCTTTTCAAATTACATCAATAACTGAAACTTGTATAGTTGCATCGCTCGATCTCTGTTTGATTCTAACATTGCAGGAAATATTAAAAAGAAAATCAGAGGAACAGTCAAGTTTATTTGAAAAGCAATAAACGATCCCAAGGGTATGTTTCTTCAACGGCCAGATTATCGATGAAAATGATGAATAGGTGCGTGCGGCATTAGGTTGCTACGCCTTTGAGTAATAAGCAATTAAGCGGCGTGTAATTGCCTAATTCCTGCCCGTCATCGAAACGCGGTCCATTGTACGATAAGATCGCTGACTGGATCCCTAAAGGTATACACACACAAGCGCGCGCGCGCGCGCACACACACATGTTTACATCTCTTACTGCCCCATTTCGACAAGTCTCTCTGTCAAGTAGCACGAGACATTAATTTGTGAGAGTACGGGTCAGCAGTTAGTGTAATTGTGATATCAATTGCTTGTAAAAACGGCAAGATGACAAACTACGTGCAAACACGCAACCGATTATCACTTATCAAGATAGACAAATTAGAATAATTGCATACATAACTTCAAGGATTACACATTCAAACCCTTATATGTCTGACATGGAATTTAATTATTTAATACGTATCAATAGAAAGATCTCTACTATTTCACAAAAACATGTAATCCAAGTATCATATTACGTGACACTTTTACTCCAAATTCTCCTTTTAATAAAAAAAAAAATCGTTCCGTTGGTACATATCTTCAATCGGCAAACATTATTTAGCGCTCTTATATGAGATAAAAAAAAGTATGCGATTTCCTAAAGTCTGTATCGATGCAATGATGTGACATTTTTGCGAAGAAGATGAACCTTTCATACGCAGTTTGACGACTGAACATAAAGTATATGTGAGTGTAGCGAAAGCAGAGCAAGCACGTGTGGTGCACATTACCATTGCGAGTAAAAAGAGACTGCGCTATGGTAAAGGAGAGTGAGAGACGCGTATGCAAGGCGCCATCGCCGATAATTAGCTCGCAATCGTTCGCAATCCGTGCATGACAATGTACCATGAATCAATTTGGTCACGTCACATCAAAGTTGCTCGACCGCTTAGGCTTCAGATATCGACCGGTTGGCATTTTGCTGCAGCGATATCGCTCTACTTTTCTGTCGCTTGAAGCAATCGACTGTTGGGTGATTAAGGAGTTACCGAGTGTGCGCCTATCGAGCGCAACATTTAGTAAGGAGCCTAACTGTATGCGACCAATGACCGATCTGCGACGATTGACAACAGTACGTGTAACAACACATTTGCAACACCGACATCGTTTATCATTATTTGATTATTAATACCAGTTTCGAAGGTCTCTAATAAATAGTTTGAACAACCCAAAGATGATATTCTTGTTGAATCTATTTATCACCATTTAAGACCCATAACAAATTACAATGATTCCACTTTAGAGCCGTGCGCTCCTACATTTGTACTGGTAGTATAAAAATTTTTACCTGTTTTGGAAAATTTTGGATCATTTTGGTCTATGTTTATTACTGAAATTATTAATGATTGATACAATTCTTATATTATTACTGTTTAGCCTAGTTTCATAAGGACCGTGTGTACTTGGCATGTCGCGTATGCTCATCCCCTATGTTCAGCAAGTACCTAAGCAACAATACACTTGCGAGGGTAAAGTGCGTGCAAATTAGTCACCGATTCTCACACACGGTCCAGTCACGCGTAAGTATCTACTCAGCTAGCTGAGCGAACAGCAGCAACAGCAGCAACGAACAACAGCTCACAGGCACAGTCACGACCCGAAGGCACGCCGTAAAAGCGTAGGCTCCGAGTCTCAGAACAGACGCACTCCATTCACTTGGCGCCACATTCATTCATAGCCGGAGAACGAACTATGCGGCAAAATATGAACGAGTCTCCGTCGATGAGGAGTAGCCTTTAGCGCCGACGTTGGCGACGTCATCGTCGTACCCTGTCACGAGTGACAACCGTCCGTCAAGCGACGCTTCGTTTTACGACAAATGACCGACCTGGTTGCGTTACTATCGTTTTATACTCATTGTTACACTCGTTCTCCGTTCTGGTACTATAATTCGCTCCTAATCCGGTGGTATAAATCCGAACGACTGTAAGTGTTGTTCCGTAATATAAATTCTCTGTTTTTCTTTTTCTCTCCAATGCGCACTCTTCTTCATCTTTCTATCTCCTGATTCATGTCGTCTTGCCGCTAATCTGTTCTTACTAAATTGTACATTGATGCTGATGCCCACACCGCTTTATTGACGGAGCGAACCCTAAAAAGACGATGCATGACAACGTTGAGAATAGGAAACGCATGCAAATGAGCTTATCACGTGTCATGTATTATGAAACGGTAAAATCTCCTATGGCGTTGCATTCGAATGTATTCGCGAGAGAAATATCAGTTTACGGAGTTACCGGTGGAAAGCTACAAGCCGAACTGTAATAAATTCGCCATTATGCCATTGTTTCGGAGAGCTCATTTTACGGTGTTCCCGCAAAATCATTTTTCCGCCATATTACTGTACTGGACTTTTTTGTCCGTCGCTTAACGTTTTGCTAGACGAATGCGAGCTTTCCGAAAATTTGTACGGTTTGTTACTCGTATAATTCGAAACCACGGGATACACTTTCGCGAATCTGTAACACGTCAACACGAATATTCATCCAGGACCCAGCTTTATGGCTTTCCATGTTTTCGTGACGTTTCATATAGCCGAGTTGTTTCCGCCGTAAGGTAAGACGCAATGCGAGCGAGCATAAGCGTATAAATCGCAGCCGCGCGCACGCACGTACAGTGATATGTGTCACCTACGCAGATCCCTATAATTTAGCGTTATAATAACTAGTTGCTGACCGGCTCGCTTGTTGGGGCCCCGCGAGATGCACGTCCATTGTGCACTGCAAGACAAGAGACAGAGTGCGAGGGGCGGGCGGGGAGCGGGGGGTGGGGGGGTGAAGAGAAGGTAGACAGCAAAGCGGCGAACAGAGACTCATGCGAAAGAGTAATAAAGGGCGATGGAGAAACTCTTATCTCTGCTGGGCGATGATTCACACTCCCGAAGGAGAAGGTGTCATTGCTTGTATGCATAAGCGCGACTCATTACGCGACCACACCATTGGGGCCTACGTACTTTCTTGATCACACTATGCTAATTTGAAACTTTTAAGTATCCCTCTAACACCTTTTTATAGTACAATAGGGATCAGAAGCAGCGTAAAGATGTAATTATTCACATCTGTGTCCGCCATCGTACAACACCAAGGTTAACAAATTGTTCCGATATTCGTTACATAATTTGTCCTCCTGGATGTTATGAAAAGATCATTTCATCGCGCTGAGTGGAAAGTTTTAAGGGAGATGACAGTTTATCAGAATTTTTTATAATCACATATACGTAGCCATCGATGTGTCTGCGGTACGGACTGAAGGACTACCACTGTTTATGCCGCGTACCACGCCATCATTTTCATAATGACAATAGTTGGGCAACCTACACACATTGCTCATGATGAGTAGTTCGCGATGTATAGTTTACGGTCTGACTTCTGCTACCTTCGCATATCCTGAGTCGCTCGATACACTGATTCATAACAGTATACATTAATTAAAATGTGACTTTAAATTGATTATATCACGTTGGTACTGCAACTTACAATTCAATGCAGAAATTTTCATATCTCTCAACAGTGAAAATGTTTTTCTAGCATATGACTTGAATATGATCGATGACATTGGACGTTTTGTGATGAAACCAGTTATTCAAATTACGCCACTAAAATTATGTCTATGTTAAAATTCTGTCCAAAGCATTGAGGAATTATAGTTCTAAGTTAGTTGATAATACGAAACTTGCTACTATCCAGGTTTTGTTGCGAATATAAGGTTTTAGTGAATATCGAGAAAGCAGCGACACAATATTTTGATACACAAAAAAAATCACAATTATTCGATTGATTACTAGGTGCTTATGACTAAGAAAGCAAGCTAGCCGAACGACAACTTTACCGCTTACCTAATACATAGGTGCGATATTGTGCAGTAGAGAAAACACTCTATAGAGTAAAATTCGAATCGTTTTTTTAATGAAGAATTAATACCTTTCGTATAATAATTCTCGTTTCGATTGTGATATTTTAACAGTAAGTAGTTGTTTCTTTTCGGGGGAAAGTTCGTACATTTCTTAAAGAATCGTCGAATCGACAGCGAGCTGTGTACCCACCACGACGTAGGGTCACGAAGATGTGCAATCTTAATGGGACACCCACGTATACGTACCGGAGGAAGTATCATCTCTCAGTACATTAGAGATTCATGTGACGACGGAACGTGTGTCAAATCAGTTAGACACGGCACTCATAAGACTTCGCATTTAATTGTAAATTTATGGTAACGTATGTAAGTGCGCCGCAGTTGCTCAAAGTGAATCCCAAAACCTGATAATGTCAATTCGTTAAAACTTGAGGAAGATAAGTTTATAGATTATACATATTTATACGTTTATTATTGACTGCGCGTGGGAAGAAGAAAGAGGTTATTAGTGTGCCAATAAGATATATCTCAGCAGAGTACGAAATCATAAACATAGATTACGAGGTGCGTCGATAGTCAATGCAATGATATATTTTACCTTGAAACAGTCCTGTGCGTGCACTCGTTGCATGTCGACACGTATGGCTAGAAGTAGGAATAAAGGAGTAGATTTAATCCTGTTAAACGGTAAATAATCGATGCTACGCTCGACGGATTCGCTGAAAATGCAACGACATTGTCTTCCGATTCCACCCTTTTGCATTTACCGCCCTTTTACCGGTTAATCACTTTCGAGATTCTAACACGTAGAGGACTTGCCTTCAATATTGCAAGGCGTGACTCATTCGGCGTCTCCAGCTCGACCACGCGTGATCATTTCACGTTTGAAACCACCTCCGCTGTGCCGGGACTAGGCATACGCGCCAATGTCGACATTACCACGTCTGGTTATGCAGCAGGATTGTGTATACTGCCATTCGGTGCGTTGGCAGCATTCACGGAAAATCTGTTCTCGTTACTTACGAGCAATTCGAAAACTGTCGAAACTGATAGACATAATGCACTTTTGACATGTTTGCGCGAGCTTTCATCGACATGTGGTTGAAAAAGAAGGTCCAAAGGTTTGTCACAAGCATAGATTACACAACATAATTGTATTCGAAAGATCTTATATAAATAGAGTCTCTCTCTTATAAATAGAGTCAAGTTACAAGTTCTAAGTAAATTAGAGTGAAGTTGTTGATCACATTTAAACAATACTTCAAACAATGTGTTTGATCGTGAACAAAAAAACTTGTTAGAAAAGTAGTATGTTACGTTTATTCCGAAAATGCAAAATTTGGTTTTGCATAATGGCCTGCTCGTATAGGCGTCAGCAATGGCGTTGGTAAGCTGTTTGAAATGCGAACTTGGTGCGGGTGAATTTACCACGTGCAGTAATTGACATTTAGAAACAACGAAACAAACTAAAGGGCACCCACGGTTACCGTAATTTGTTACACTTCGTGTAGATAGGTACTGTTTCCATCATTATCACCCTAACTCTCACTACTCCCGGCAAAAACTAATACTAAAATAACTGATTGCTTGTTTAATACATTACTCCTTAATAGCTGACGCTCTTCTTTCAGTGATGGACTACACTACCGTCTACATAATATTACATCCAAACGCAAAAAGCGATAAAATGCAAAGCCGACAAAAATCTATAGCTTTCGACATCTTCTGCTATTGCGCTCAGTCAAAGTTACAACGTTTTCAAGTATTCACACTTATTAGGATCGGTCTGATTTTCAAAAGATTATATCAGATTTTTTTAAAAAAAGTAATTTTCACATTAGAGCGGCGTGAATTGTTTATAAGAATGGACAAAAATTATTTGATAATTTTACTACACGAGAATATCAAAGTACAGTAAGACCCCGCTTAACGCTGTTTCAGTATTACGCGGTAGTATTGGGATTCCCCTACATCGCACACTGTATTGATACTTGTTGTATACGTGTGCAAATTAAATGGCCATGCACCAACGAAAAGCGGTGGATTATCTAGCGAGGGTGCACACTATGTATCTTTTTCAACGTTTTTTTCTTAGTCTGTCCAGAATAAAGGTTCCAACTGTATTCCATGAAGTCGCAGTCACAGTACGAACGTATCTTTCGTGCGTCACAATTGATTTATTAGCTGTCATTAACGTTACTAGGTGTAAAAGATATAAACATAATATTTTATTTTATTGTGATAAATTCGGCAAATTTTAATTCTTACAATGAGTGATTGCAAATAAAATTTTCTTATTCTCTGTTCTGTTTCACTGATCTCCATTATTAACGTGTAAAGTTGCCTCGTTTAACGCTGTTTCGTTTAGCGCTGGAACTTATTGGAACGTATCCCCCGCGTTAAGCGGAGTCTTACTGTATGTGCGATAACTCGCATGAAAAGAATAGTTTATAACCTGGATTAATAAGTTCGGCCATATTCACCTTACTTGCTATAAGCTATCTATTTATGAACAGCCATAAATCATTAAGCGTAAGAGATTTATATTCGGTCCAATGCTTGCCGGTTAATTTTAATGAGTTATTATTAGCAACTTAAGTCAGCAAACTTATATGTTATTGACGCCGCCAATCTCAGTAAACGGAATTATAATTCGTGTTTATATAAGCTCTAATTGGCATATGATAGGTTTGTGTGATTCATCTTGAGCGATATCCTGCGACAGAACGCATGTATCTGCATGGCCACGAACACACTTAATCTTAATAAGCACCTTACAGATATTCAAATTCAACGTTATAATATTAATATTAAATTACGGCAACAAAGTAAAATTTAAGTTTTTGTCATTACAGAAGTCGTCTGGTGCCCGTTTTACCCGAAATCGGCAAACAAACAACTCAACAGTGAATATCTTCATACTCTCACAAGTGATCAACGATGCTCGTAACTGAAATCACATTAGTATATCAGTCAAGAGATGGATTACGTAATTGCAACTAAAAAGATCTTATAATCGACATTTAGATGTAACTAATGAACTGGATGGGGCGAACGCTTTGAATACTGTCTGTTAACGAGCACGAACACCCTATAAAGACAAGACTAGGCGCAATTCGCCTGATTGTCTGTAATAATCTTGGTTAATTAGCTTTGCTCTTGCTTGTATTAGTCTTTAGACAGCTGGTGTATACTATAGCACCTCCCATGGGATTAATATCACGAACACGAAAGAGAAAGCAACGCTTAGAGGTCCATTGAATCGACGAAGAACCCGTCGAAGAATCGCACACCGGGTTGTTATCACTAGCAATGATATGCAAGAGCTTCTTCGCTCACAAAATGCACGCACTGTTTTCTTAGTTTGTACCAATGTGATTCTTTGCAGTCACGGTTATGTCGTACTACAGACACATTTAACCCATAAAAAAACTAATTCCACTAAAGTGTGTGAAGAAATAAATAATACGTGGTATAATGTGTAATACTTCACATGCTAACAGGAACATCATATGTCTTCTTAAGATGTTAAAGTGAACAAAGCCTGCAAAAATGTTATGACACAGTTCCGGCGAGGTAATCATAAGCAGCTCTAATAACAAGAGAGTAATAGTTAGTTATTTTATTTTCTGCGAGCAAAGTATACGAATGTGTCGTCGCAGAATTCGCTACAATGCATATTAGAATTTTATTCGACAGCGCTTGCTATTATACGGCTCCAAACCATGCACAAATGCCACAAATACGTTCACACATCTATCTTTTCCGTTTTCTTGAACGATTACTGAAAGATTGGTAATCGTACGGCAGGATCGCACATTCGTCTACCTGCCCAGTGTTTCACCAAGCAACTCCTCTTCCCTTTTAACATTCTCCAGTGGACCATCTCCAATATTCTTACTTTTAGGATTGCCAAATTGGTAATATAACTTCGGAAAATCATATTTTTTTCCCGGAGTATAATTCGAGAACAACAAACACCCAGGCGAATTTACGTAGCAGAATACATATTCCGTTCAATAAGAAATGTGTGCAATACACCCCTATATTTAAAGCAACACTGAGATTGGATGCTAAATACTTATCGTTTTCACAGTTGTGTCTCAATGGACTAATGTGTCTACATTCGGTTGATGTATCTTCGAAATAAAAAACCTGACCTATGTTCCATGCATGTACATTATATGTATGCTGATAATACAATCTACAACAGACTAACGTTGTATTTAAGGATTATATGTGAGTACATGTAAACTTCTAAGTACTTTTGACACAGTACCCTTGAAAATTATCCGTGCGTAGACGGCATACGTAAGAAATGGCATTATTCCCTGGCTACAATTATGTATTTCAATTGTGGTGTTATGCACTGTTTAGGCATCTTTTGGTTAATTATAAACAAGAAACAGAAACTCATAGGTCGTTAGGCAACTCGTTCTTCAATTTGTTTTAGATCCTCACAATATTAAACCACTTTCAAACTCAATGACAATCCAGGTTCGTATAACGTGCTTTAATATTGTACTACTAATAACACTTCTGCGGAATTTCTGCATCAGATCAATTTCCATTCAAAAATCGCTTCCCTTAAAAAAGTAATCAAAACTGGAGAGTTGTATACGTGACTCTATCTACCGGACAATACTGACACACAATAATATTTTTTGCAGACAATGTGAAAAGGCGCACGCAAGATAAGGACATACGTACCATCTTATGGTAGACCTTTCCCCGCAATCTAACGTACCGACTTTGCTCAGAATCGAGCGCACTCTAGATTTCAAAAATAGTGCAAATTCAAAATAAGTGTTGAGATGTTGGTAAAAGTAACACAAATACAGAATTTTAAAATTATCCTGTGTTGTAGCGTTATCTATTAATTAGTTTGCAGACTTCTATTTATTTACACTACAGCCTATGAAGCGCAGAGAGCTTCACTGTTGCAAACATAAGTTGCCTTCCAGGAACAAGTGCAACACAATATGTTCGGTGATCATGTTTAGTCCATTTTACTGGCGTATAGACTTGCAAAACATATCAGGTAACAGCTAAGTGCAATTGATTTTTAACAATTAAGTTCAAGGCAAATGTATTGCAAACCTTTGCATAGAATACATAAAATCTGTATCTTTCATAATACTCAAAAATATAGGCTTGCACCTAAAAATATTGGTGAACTAGTTTGTTATACATATGCCTCTTATCCCTTCAATAATAGAATGAAGTTGCGCATAGAAAATGCCGAACCGTTAATAACAGAAAAGATAGATGAAGAAAATGTAACATTCCTTTGTGACGACAAACCGATAACGATCACAACGAACCAGAAGAAGGTTTCGAAGAACAAGGAACCAATCCAAAATACTACACAAAACAACAGCAACAATAATAAAGAGACCAATAATGAGCAAATAAAAAAGAATGAGCAAAGCGGTTTAAAGAGAGGACAGAAAGGTGGTCTAAAGAAAATGAAACAGAAATATAAAGATCAAGATGAAGAAGACAGACGTTTGTCGATGGCAGTTTTACACGTACCTAAACCGTTTAATTCGATGTGAGCCAGGGCCTGTTCACTCCCCATTTAAAACGTGGTAAGTTTGCAGTAGTTCCGATTTGCTGCGCACCAGATGTCGCGGTAGTAGCTCGATTGCGATTGGCTGAATTTTGCGGGAGCCATGACAGATTTGATATAAATATGAATCATCGCCTGTCGATTGTTAACATTCTTGTTGCAAGTGTGAGGCACGAGGCAACTGGAAATTTAGTGCGCATTAGTGGAAAATTCTACGTTTTTGTGCATTTTTGAAGTGTGTGGTGCGAGCAAGTAAGAGCTATGAGTCTTAGCGAGTGCTGCGTGCTTGGATGCCGTTCAACGAGGGATAAGGTGCCAGCGCACTATTTTCCGGCGGGCCCTGCCAGGTTCGAATTGTGAAAGGCTGCAGTGTATTCGGAAAAAAATCAGGGGTCTGAGTAGCGATGAGTTAAGGAAGAGGAGTGTTTGCTACCGTCATTTTAAGGAAGAATATTACTGCGCGGGATTTGCACGCAGGACGCTGAAACGCAATGTTGTGCCAACATTGCATTCACCAGAAGCTGACAGCATATCTCCAGAGGAAATAAACGTATGTCACTTCCATCCAATCCCTCAATACGTCTATAAGATTCTTATATATTAATCCAAAATGCAATATACATATATTGATTTGCATAATTAGATAATAGAAACCATCCAGCCCTCCTGTTAGCAGAAGTAAGCAGAAGTTAGCGAAGTAAAGGTTTATAGCAATTATTCTAAAACAAGTTTTCCCCTTCGGGGAAAACAAAAACCTAACCCAAACCTCTACTCTAACCATTGTTTGATTGAAAACTCTTAGACATTTTGAAAGGGAAGCCTTGCCGACACCTAGCCTTCGCCAATTCAATATTATTTCATTTCAAATACGCACACTTTACCTGCAAACTTGTCCGTGCGCATGCGCAGACGACAGATCGCATGCGCAGACATCAGTGCGCATGCGCGGATGCCGTTCGCGGTGCCGGTAAGGCAGGTTTTACAATAAACTTTGACGCTTAATAACTTTTTAATTAGACGAGAGCGCGCTTTTTGGCTTTTACAGATCTTATTTTTATGCAAAAATGTACCATTACACGAAGTTTCATGCAAATCGGTGAGGAGGCCGCGATTCTTTACCTTTACCCCTTTACCCTCATTGTCAGTGTGTAGCGGGAATGGACGGTTGCCTAGGAATAGGCGTCGCGGATACGGATAAAGAGAATCATTAAAACGTGGACTGTTTGGAAAAATAATGGAACTTTACAAGCAAGAGGATGAAAGTGTAAAATAATTTTATAATAAAGTAGGGTAGTGTGATTTGAGCGGTGATTTTACGACAGGTAAAAGGTTCGTATGAACGAGACATGGATCATTTTTGATGTGGACTAATGTGTGATACCACCCTCGTCAGCTGATACCATCCCCTCCAAGCGGTGTCATTTTAAATTCGGGTCTTGATCGCCAGCGTGCTTTGTAGCGCGACAACACTACCCTCAGACAAACAAGAAACGTAGGCGCGCCAGCAGCAATGTCGCGAAATGTAAAAGCGATGGCAATAGCCCACGAATCACCCTCCCTTCGACGCTCCAAAAAAAGAAGGATGCCGCATATGATTTATTGCTATGTATAAATGAGGATTTGTCTTATACTATTAACTGTACGCCTTAGACTAACAAATTGACGAGGTCTTAAACTATTATTCTATCGTAAGTTGGATCTTTTCTATCGAAAGTCCATACACCCTAGGATTTGCACTTGGCAGTTTTTTTAGCGAAAAGGGTCGAATGTGGGAATAGTGTGATCCTGAGGGAACAGAAATACTCCTTCAGAGGGTATCCGCGTGGACAGTGGAAGAAGGTCTGCAGGAATACGGATATCGCACGTGATTCCTAATACCTGATCGCCATTACGGTCTGCCGCTTTCTTTACGGATTCCTCAACTGGGGAGAAGAAGAGTCTTAGTGCCTTTCGTTTTCCAGAGCGAGTTTTGTATTTGCCTACTCGACTGATGGAGTGAATTACACGCTACCTCCAGTCGAGCGAGCTGATTTACATGAGTTCGCGATCTGGGAAAACAGGAAAATGGGAGAGTAATCGAGGGTTTAATCTAGATGAAGATATGCTTGTATTTTCTTTAACACGTTGAACGCCACGTCACCCGTACTTGGATGACGGCCCCTGTGGCTATGTTTTCCGGATGACACTCTCCTTCGTTCAATTGAAACAGGATTTTGTAAGTAGTTTACAATAATTTCCTTTTGTATCACAATAATGACGAGTACGCATATACAAAATAGACAGATGGGAAATATTAACAAATGGAAATATGACACTCCCTTCGTTCAATTGAATCAGGATTTTGTAGGTAGTTTACCAGAATTTCATTTGTCATCCGGGAAACATAGCCACAGGGGCTACATCCAAGTACGGCTGATGGGCGATCAACGTGTTAAAAGAAAGACTTTAACCCTATCTTCAATCTTCCCCCTACAGAAGGACAGCAACTGCCGCCATGGCATTGCGGATGCGAGGAATGACAAATAGACGGCATGGCAGATTCGCAATTCTTTTTGTGACGACGAGAGAGGGCGAGGAAATATAACAGCGTGCTGAATACGACTAGTCTCGCGCTTTATTTCGAAGTCTCACACGAATTCTTTACATTTATTTACATTCGGAGAGAAATTTCGACGGAACTGAAATGTTTGAAGAGATTAAGATGTTCCGATCGATAACGCAACACAATTATTCGGCTCTGGATACGATAAAATATTAAATTATGAAATTATAAAAAACAATCTCTCGGCAGCATATCCAAGTTTATTAATGTGTATTTCGGCCTTGCAACATTTTTAAACCGGATCTTGCAAAAGATCACACCCGTCCTGTCGAGCACAATCCCGCTCGCACAGATTCTGTACCGTGTGCCAATCTAATACCATCTACTTGGCACCCAATTCACCATAATACCGGGCGGATATTTTCTCCTAGTCCGACACAGCGTCCCAAACAATCCAAATAGATAAAAGGGTCGTCGCTTTGCAGCAAGGCAACAATTGAGGACGCCTTAGCGATCCTCGGTTGTAACACACGTCGACCAAAGGTGAGCTGTTGGCGAACTCGTTCACTTTCTTCTGTCGTGCCTCCATCACTCGGCATTTCGATTTTTGGTGGTTGATCCAGATTTGCTGGATGGCGTCCAGATCCTCCATCCGTAGGACGACCAGGCTCCTTCACTGGCGTCTAGATGACCGAGACTTTCTTGGAAGTGGTGCTCATCTTTGTCCTTGGCTGAAGTCAGTTTTGAATTTCAACCCGAAAGTGAAACAAAATATTGAAATAAAAGAATTTTATTATTACTTAGAATGACGTGAGTTAGGAGAATATTTTGCGAAGGTTGAAGCATAAAGATTGGATAAAAGTTACTTGTGAAACGCTTATAGCTTTGAATGAGTGCTCGCACTCACGAACTTTGCTTCAATGAAAAGAGAGCTTCAAATACAAAAATATGGATGATTTACTATCTGGTCTAATCGTTGGATGATTTTGAACTCAACTGAGGAATTTAGCTAGCGTGGTGTAGGCGTCAGAGTAGAGTCGCCACAGGGTCTTGCTCGCTAGCGCGCTCTGTAGCGTGACGATACTAGCTTAGACGAGCAAGGCACGCAAGCACGCCAGCAGCAATGCCGCGAAATATAAAAGCGATGACAATCTCCAACACAGTGCGAATAATTTTCAACATAATCGACATCTCTACTTAGGCTGCACCCAGTCCCTTGCCAAAGTGGAGACTCTGAAGTCACATAAGGCTTAAACTGTTTACTCATCTCTCAAAATGACTGCAACCTAAAAAGGCAGCACTAATTGTAAGTAGTAACAAGATGGAAAGAATTACACCATAGATTCGACAAATGCTACATGGATAACAATAAATACTGTGAACATTTGTGTGGTATGTGTTATAACTTGTATACACATTCTTTTATTGTCAGAAACTTTTATGATTCTGTAGCATATGTACTCTATTTGTCAAATATATTTCTATCAATTTATCAGAACGATATTCTGCTTAATTTCAGTAATCATTGTACTTTTTAAACAACTTTTTTAAATAACTGAACATATTTCCATTAGTACAGCATTGTAATCAGCAACATGTGAAAATTAGTAGCCTATAATAATTTGATGACACACTTTCAGAATAACTCTTTGAAGTATGCAAATACTTTTGATGCCAACGAGAGCCACATTTTATGCAATAAGTCTGCATCTTAGAAGTCAAATATGTGTCTATTAAACTTTTTTCTATTGGTATTTATTTATTAAAATATGTTTTAAATATTAGTCATACCATGTTAAGTAATATAATCTGAGACACATTGTTGTTTTTCATTGCGCCTTTATTTGCAAAGTATAAGGTTACTGTATTATTCATTAGGTTTATAATTTTATTAACCCAACTGGGGTGCAATATAGAAACAAATTTATTCAACAAGTCCAATTAAACAGTATTTCATGCAAAACCATTACTGATGAAATAAAAGAAATTTGTTATTAAGGAAACATCTTTCGACTTGTCTTGTGCAACAAGTATCTGATTTCAAATACAAACTTATCAGGATATTTGTCAGAGAGTGAAATTTATCTAAAGTAAATGAACACTACATCATAAACCGTAGTTTTTATTTATTCATTTTGCGAAAGCACAATAAATATCACGCAGTACTTTCGGTATAGATAGTATTATTTGTATAAAATAATTCATATATTTATATGCAACAAAATATTATGTACAATTGGAAAATAAATAGTGATAGGTAACAGGCAAGTCGGAGTTCTTACAATTCTAAGTATAGACTAATGTTTATGTAAAGCTAAAATAGTAGGAAGGAGGACTGTGCTGCTTCAACATGGCAATACCACTTCAAGATGTACAAAACTATATAGAAATTTCGAAGTTAATATTGCTACAGATGTGTGATATTAAAAAAAGATGTTTAAATAAGTATTGCGCATTTAATTGCAATCATTGCACAATCTTAATGTATTTCAGTACAAAAAATGTATTCTATATGTCTTGCTTACGTATATCGAGTTTTGCGGTATTGCGGTGATGTATAACATAGAATGTGATGATCATGAAAACATTATCAGTTATGAACATGATTGCACCGACACATTGTGACTTTTCTTACAATAATTTATCCTGCCTTTTGACATTACAAAAAAAAAGTGTAAATGCTATTACACAATAATATTTGCATTTGGTAACTGACCAACGTCAACCAGGAGCGTATCGGAACGATCAATTATAGGAATAGAAAATACATTTATTGTGATATACCCTATCGATATATATACACATTTGAAATTTATTATAAAACCGCAATCGTTTTCAGTCATTTGAGGCAGCGAATAATTGTGAAAAATGTGGTGCTTTATGATCTAATATTCATATGATGTAGAGTTCTTGATTTATATATGTAACTATTTTGTACGTAGTATAGAATGTATTAAGTGGATTCTGCCTAATGAATAGTGCATAGCACATACAATTCTTTGTGTTTTAATAATGTTTACAAAGCATGCAAAGACACAATCACATATTTTAGTGATTGATAGCATTTTGTACCACAACGAACCTGTACAGCAACTAACGCCCGGTATTGCCGAATAGAATACATTATTCATAAATCCACAATTAAAACAATAAATATCTGTCTATTAACAAGTACAAACTAGGCTGCTTTCCGTTATTGTCTAACTTAACAATAACATTAAAATCAGCGAGGATAAAAAGGCGGCATTATCAAGGCAAACCAGATATCGTCGCGCAGTCATTTTCGTTATGATGAATGATCAATTATGGTCTAGAATGAATGATAAAACTTGAGAGCAGTTAGAAAATAAAACGCATCGTACGTTTAAATCAAGTGAACGTTAGTTTTCTTCCACAAATTGTGTCCGTAGGAAACACTTACAGATATAAATAAAATATTCTTAAGAAATGTCATGGTTGTTGATGAACTTCGAGTCTTAAGAGTCCGAAGATACTAAACTTTCTTTTCAAATGCGTTAAGTTTCAAAACACGTACGAGTAATGTATTTTTCTTTTAATGAAAAACGCCTATCAAACATAGCACTAGTATCATTCTATTTCTTTTTAACTTGTGAATCAGTCTCAAAGGTCAGTGAGCAGAAGACAAGAGATCGCGTTTATGTGATTTTTGTTGTTGTCGCATTTACTGCTTCTTCATCTTTATCTTTTAAATGTACCGCAGAAAATAACTCGAATCTGTTGTCTTTACTCTTAAACGCGAAAAACGTATTGTACCTGCACGGTTCTACTTCACCATATAGCAAAATATTCGTGACACACTTTTACTACGTTCCATCAGTCTCAACAGTGGTTTGAGCGGAATTCAATGATATTGTGTCTTGCGATAAAAATAGTCTCTGCAATAATATCAGTTGTAAGATCCGACAACCAACGCATTCAATTCTACGTTGTACGCCATTAATCCAATCGATTTTGTTCATATTTTCGAATATTGTACTGTGCGTCTTTTCCTTTGTGTTGAAAAATCAATTGGCGTAAATGGTATTTGTATCTATTCGTCGCTCGAAGTTACTCGCAAGCGTGTAATATAATTACAAATTACTTTCACTATTCACCGCGCTTCGTACGGCACCATACAACGTATTAACAAACTGTTTCCACTTCTCTAATGCTGTACAATTTAGTCACCGGCACAAGCTCACGTTTTTCAATCTTGAAATTGTTAATTAGATGCTATGTCAAAGAATTGACACATTTTCAATATCCTTCAGCTCGCCAAGTATTGACGTCCTCTCTTCCAATTGAATATTAGTTGCATCACCGTTCTTTCCAGCATTGTTGAACATTTTTGTCACTCCCGGTTGCAGATTAACGTATCTGTGATGCGGTTTATCTTGATGGTCGGAGGCACTTTGACGGGGGGAAAGCTTATGCGACGACGACCCAGGAACGCCTAACAAAGGTCTAGAACTGTCCTGTTCGGAAGATCGACCACCGAGCAAAGAGTCCAAAGTCTGACTTTCATCCTGAGAATTTATCTCGAGCAGAGGATTTGCTGAATCTAATATTGTGGGAACTGTTACGTGATTTATTGGTTGCTGTAGGGGTGGCCATGATAAGGAGAACTTTCTAATGTTCTCCGCAAGTTGCATATCAATTTGCCCAGTATGTTCCAATTGTACGCTCGCTAAAGGAACATCTAAGCACGGCGAAAGGATTCGAGGATTTGTTGCTAAAAAGTCAACAATCTCGGGAGCCGTAGGCCTCTTCGTGTGATCCACACCCCAACAAGAATATATTAAATTTTCCCTATAAGAGAACAGTGTAAATGAACATAGCAGAATTGCACTGAATAGATACAGCTAAATTGTAAGTAACTTACAGTTGTGGCTTAACACCCTTCGGTACAGTGAGGCAATTACCGGCTTTAACATGAGTTAATACTTCGTTGTTACTCATTCCTTGGAATGGAAAACTGCCAAATGTAACAATTTCATATAAAAGGACGCCGTAGGACCAAACATCCGAAGCTGGAGTAAATATTCCTAAACCAAGAGACTCTGGCGCCATCCATCTTACTGGCAACATTCCTAACATTTGTGACATAAGAAATATCATAATTCGCGGTTTTTGTTTATAGATCGTGTGTAAGTAGCAATGAATTTATGTTGTACCTTTTCTATTAAACTTATAATAATCATTTTCATACATCGGCCTAGTCATACCAAAATCGCCGAGTTTTACAACCCGTTGGGCATTAACCAAGCAATTGCGAGATGCTATATCCCTGAAAACAAGAGCAGCACACTGAAATCGTGTTCCCGAAAGCAGTATCAATTTTCTCATTGCTGATGCTACTCACCTGTGAACATACTTTAGTTGAGCTAAATAACTAAGGGCCCTAGCTACATCGAGGGCCATGGCCGTTAATTTTTTATTAGAGATTTCGTCTGAGTCCTCATAACTTTGGTCATTGACTAAATGTCTTCGTGCGAGAAGATACGTTTTTAGATCACCGTAAAGCATGAACTCCATTACCGTAAGGACCGGTTCGCATTTAATGCACACGGCCAACAATTTAATAATGTTCTTATGTTCAAATCGTTTCATCACCTCAACTTCACTGAGGAAGTCAAGCTTTTCATCGGTGCTGCTACCGACTTTTAAGGTTTTTACAGCTACAGCGAGCCACCCTTTGTCAGGGAAGAATGCTTCACCACCATAAACAGTACCAAAAGCACCTTCGCCTAATTTTCGATTAATTACTACTTGCTCGCGTGGTATCTCCCATTTATCAAGACTAGAGGTATCAGGTTGGGACGGATCGATGCCCAGAGATTTCATATATTTCTCGTGGAGGCGCACTTTCTCATCATACCTAATTCAAGAAAACAAAAGTAAATATACATATATTTTAGCTATTTTAGAAAACGAGTCACAAAAGAAATTAAACTGTACAGGATCTTATATAACTTGCCTTCTCTTAATAGTAACAAAACCGATAATGAGAATTGTGCCAAGAAGACCGAATCCAATTATGTTCGCAATCACAATGGCTACTTCACAAGAAACGTCAAGCAGTTCAGCAAGACCGCTCAGAACACATCTAGGCGGCGGTTCTGACCCGTCGTGTGGTAGTGATCCTGACAACCAGATGAATGCGGAAACATTTAGGTCTAATCTTCCCCCGATTACTTCATTCTTTGTCTCAGATATATTTGGATAGAAGTTTCCAACAACGTGAGTTTCGTTATCGATATGCTGCACTATCTTAATAACCGAAAATCTGGACGGTCCACCGAGGAATTTAATCCTACCAGACACCTAAAACGATACAATCACGATATTATATTTTGCCTCATACTGTACGCTAAGTACTATAGTCTAGTCCAATGGTATCCAAAACTACTCCAATGGTACTCCCAGGGGTACGCAGAAAGTTTTAGGGAGTACACCACATATCTCTCCAAAACACTTTATATCCTTTTGCACACAGAAAATTAAAACTGAAAACCAAAATTTCGGCGAATTACGTGGTACAATTTATGATTATTTTCATCATAAGCGTACGCAGTTAAAAAGGTTTGGAGGCCATTGGTCTAGTCAAGCGAATGACGAAAGTACCCCAGAGAAGTCAGTAGCTCCTATGATGTCTGTTAAGCGATTGACCGTCTGATCGCTGTGTAGGTCAAAAACGTAACTCTGATTCTCTCGCAGGAGCTTATCTATTGCATATGCGTAGGTCCACATTGCATCATACGCGTACCCGGCATAATTTGAAGGTGGTTGCCGTTGTGTTTTGCATAAACGCTCGTACCGGTCACGCCATTCACGAACGGTTATACCTTCCTGCATCATACTGTTGTCTGGGGCGAAATACGCATGCGAGAGGCCAAGATGACCGTTTATTGCCTTAGTCATCTCTATTGTAGTACACGGCACTTGTTCCCCCTGCTTATTATAACGATCAGTGTCGTACCATTGCGGTCGCAACCAGAGTGGTAAAAACCAAACGTAACCCTGCGACGGCCAGAACAGAATCGTATGAAGTCTGCGTGCAGCAAATTGTTAGATTCGCACGCGTATTATTTTACGGTCAACTCAGGTAGAATATTCACCTGTACAGCCGTCATCTCCAATCGATATGCCTCACACATTACTTGTCGGGCGACTTGATCGTATACGTCGGCGATAATGATTTTTGCACGTCTCTGCTTCAAATCTTGAAGATACTAAAATACGTTACCTATTAGTATGTGGTAAATTGCAGAGCCTCAAAATGTTAAAAATTACCTTGGTCATTACGTCTGCTTCACGTTCACGTGGAAATTTCGCATTTGCTATGAAGGAAATACCGTTGTCCCTTAACATTTCTTGCATATAGGAAATATATTCAGTGTACTTTTGTCCGTCTTCAGTTAGTGAAGCGACGCGGTGCCAACCGAAACGTTGAAGTAATTGTAGATATACGTGCTTGTATTGCTTGTTCTCGCCAATAGTCCTGAAGAAGTAGGGATATCTACTGCGGTCATTAAAACTGGAGCCCTCTGCACTATAACTGATTATCACTGTTTTATAATGTTTTGATACGCCGACCAAAGGTTCAACGGTTTCAGAACAAGCCGGTCCTAAGACACCCACTAGTTTTTCATAATAATTGTGAACAATATAATCAATGAAGGATTTCATCACCATGTCCGGTTTGCATTGACCGTCACTGGCTAACAACGTAAGATTATAATCTCTGAGTAGGGTGTTGTTTACATTAATGGCTTCCTTTGCCATTTTTGCAGCGATCACAATCGACTTTGCTGTGTATGAACTGCCGCTCATTGGAAATATACCACCCACATATAAGGTGTTTTTATCAGCATTATTTGGCATCCAATGAACCAATGTATAATTTAAATTGTCCTTTAACCAACCGCAAGCTATATCGTCCTCAGACGTATTCATAGAAAGCTTACTATGTCGATGAATGAGATCTTCGTACATATTTTCTGAGAATTTCGCCCGATTGATAGCCTGATAGGCAAATTTCGCAACATTTTCTAATCGGGCCCATACCAATTTGATCAGTCTATTCGATTCATACATACAACCTACATCAGAAATGTTACTACTGCAACGAGGAAAGTCAACTGGAACGAACTCCCTCTCGTTCGGTATTACTTCGCTCGGAGTCCAATGTAAGATGACCAGAGATCTGTAGGACCAAAAAAGATCGTGCATAAATTACGCGTAAAAAATGCATTCTAGTTTTCTGAATTAAATAATATGACTCTGATTATTCTGTTAACTCGTATACTAACTATAACTGTATTAACTCGTTTTGCAGTAAATTACTTCTACCATTACCTGATAAAATCACTAATTATCTACATTCTAACGTGTGTGTAGAAAAAAGATAGAAGGAAACATTGTTGAATTACACAGTACCTCATATCTACTGCAGCTGTAGAATTGTGCGCGAATTTCGCGTACTCTTTCATTAGAGACTCGACAAGTTCCTTTAGATGAGGGCCAACCCACGCAACTTTTACGTACAGCTTAAACTGATCAATATGCTTTTTCACGAATGTAGTTACGTCAGGATGACTGGCTAGCAATAACGCGCATGGTTGTGTCTTATCTCCGTAAGACTGGCACTGTTCGGGAACATACATTCCGTGCTCACAGAAGTTGTATTGACAATAGTAATCCCCTTCTTCGCGATTTAACGTTAAGTTCTTAATTCTTAACAGATTCGGCTCGCTGACATCAAAACGCGCAGCTGTGTCCTGCTTCGTGAACGTTTTCCAACTATCGTCGACTTTTGATAACATCTCAGGAATAAACCAGCTAAAATGTCCTGGTGGCGCTATCGACCCACATTCCTTAACATCGTATTTGCTCAATAATGGCATCGTATCCTGCTGTGGGGGTATCCAGACCTCCATATTCACCATTGTTTCTGGGAATCTAGAAAAAATGAGGCGAACAATTACCATCATTTACACATATATAATCAATCGATGACGGCACCTCCACTAAACATAACGCATTAAAGTCAAGTAAAGAACTAATAAATTGTTGAAATATTGGGAAGGAAATATTATTACATCTACTAATTTGATGCATGCAAGTTGTCACATGATTTAAATGTTAATAAAGCATGTAAATAATCTTACACCCTGTGTCCCGTGTGTGTCATTGTCTCCGACAGTCTTTCAAAAACTTCTGTGGCGTCGAAGTAGTCATCTTTTTCAATCACTGTAACGCCCGAGTAACCTAACACCTCGGTCAAAAATATCTTCATGATCTTCGATGCCAATCTCTGTGTAACCCGACGGGATATCTCAAACTGTATGTTTAACGACTGTCCGTCTAAGTGCACCACTCGTTTAGGATTTACCTCTATGTAAAAGAAGAACGAAGACATTACAAGGTGAATAATATGAATGCTCAGAAGATGAGCTTTACACCGCGTGTTTAATTCATAATAACAATCTGATTAAAGAGAATTTAAATATTCAATCTCAAATCTTTATTGTAAAACCATTTTGTGTATAATCCTACATGCGGTCCATGTCAAAATTAAATGCATTTATTGCGATTGCAAAAGTTTACCTTCGAGCATTGTAAGACAATGATTTGATTGCGCAATTTTAAAGGCGGCCAATAAGACCAAAAGGCCCACGATCGTTCCAGGCTTCGTCATCGTTACCTTCTCCTCCTGCAATCAATAACCGATAAACATGAAGAACATAGTAACAAAAATATAGATGCCAAATATTTGTACAGCAAGAAATCGATTCCTTCAACCGACTTTTCTTTCCACACTTCATTGGATTAGTATATAATTTAGCATTATAAGGTAATCAATTATTAAATTATCGACATTGAAGGTAGCAACTATAGAGCTATTGTAGTTCAAGGAGACAAACGTAATGAAGAAAGACGTAAAAACAAATCTACTAGATTAGTTAAGATAGGTTAATTGGACCGTAAGATATGTAAAGCGAGGAGTTTAAACCGTTTTCCAAGAATAACTTGCCTGATTTCTGATGTTTACAAATAACGCCTCAAACAAATGTCTCTTGTCTTTAAGAGGGACATAATGTAATAACAATAGTTTGTTTCAATTTTAAACATAAACAAATGCATGAAAGCAAACTCAAATTATGCAATGCAGTTTTTCTATGATATTGCTTGCAGTTTATTTTGAGTCAACCGTTACAAAACGCTTATGGTGATCCCATTGGATGTCAATGTCACTAAAGGATAAACATGAGCGAAAGCGATTTAATTCGGGGAACGGATGTCTTATTTATGTATACAGTCGGGGACAAAAATGAGTGGACACTACTGGAAATAGGTACAATAAAATTGAAGTGTAATCGGATTAACGTTACTGTTATGATCTTCAGTTTTATTTACTATATATCCTTATAATACATATATTATTTAGTGAATAATTGAGGTTCATACTTGCATTTTTGTGCAACTGCGCTGTACTTATCGAAAATTACAGCTATTTATCAGGAGACAAAAATAAGTGGACACTTTACAAAATAGCTAGTGAATGAAATTCATATTGAAATTAATACTTCGTATTGCACCTTTTGCTTGTATGACTGCTTCCAGACGTCGGGAAATACTTTTTATTAAATTTTCGATGTAATCTGTATTAATTTTTTCAAATTCAGTCTGTAAACTTTAAAAAAAATCGGCCTTGTTATTCCGCTGGTCCAATGCAACTTTTGCATCCAGTAAACTCCATAAATTCTCTATAGGATTCAAGTCTGGGCTTTGAACTGGCCATTCAAGCAACTTAGTATTGGAATCCTTCAAAAATCTTGTAGTGCTCTTAGCAGTATGTTTGGGGTCATTGTCTTATTGGAAGACAAATTCATTGTCGCAACCCATTTTTACCACTGCTTCTCCTAAATTTTTACTTAGAATATCAATGTATTTGTTTGTATTCATAATTCCGTTAATTTGTGCCAACATACCAACTCCATTCCACGAAAAACATCCCCATACCATTAATGATTCGCCGCCAAATTTAACAGTGGGTGTAATAAATCCTTTTTTATACGGTTAATTTTTTTTTCTCCAAGCTTGCTGCTTCTTTTTAAATTGCCGCAACTCAAATTTGCTTTCGTCGCTCCAAACTATATTTTGCCAGAATGCTAGCGGTATATTCAAATATTTTCTAGCAAACGGTAAACGTTTTCTTATATTTATTTTGCTGATGTGTGGCTTACGCCTAGCCTTGCTGCATCTTAATCCAGCTTTGTGCAGCCTGCGTTTTATTGTTTTTGTAGAAACGTTGAACCCCACATCTTCTGCAATACTTCTGGATGCAATCGCTGGATTCTGTTGGCATTTTCATACTATTCGACGATCTTCTTGTATTGTGGTGCAGCGTTTGCGGCCACGACCTCTTACATTTTTCACCGTTTTATGTACGAAATATTTTTTGAAAATTTTTTCTACCGCACTCTTAGATACGCTGTACTTTCGAGCTATTACACGGTAACTTAATTTTTCGCAATAGTCCGAAACGATTAAACGGCGAATTTGATTTGAAATTTCTTCTGTTTTTGTTATTCTGTAATTGTTTTAAAATTTCTCTTACTCCTACAAAGGCTGAGTTGGCACTAATCAATTTGTTAGACATCGGTCTTTGTAAGCGTGACCTCTGCTTGATGTTCGTATTCATTGTTTGCCTCACAGTCACTTTGCAACAGAGTGTCCACTCATTTTTGTCCCCTCATAAATAGCTGACATTTCCGTTATGTACAGCGTGTATACACAAAAATGCAAATAAGAAGGTCAATTATTCACTAAATATGATTGTGAGTATTGATAATTGCAGTGACACGAGCGTTCGGTTTGTTAGTTCGATACTAAAATTTTACTGATTTTGCCGAAGGCTGACACGCTACTCCTTAAAGGAAGCTAGCAGTGGCGAAATATTCTCCTTACAAATATCTTCACCTTACTTTTCTCATAATTTCGTAACACTCATTGTCAGTATAAATGGGCATTATTTCAACTCTTTTTGTATTTGAACTTTGTTTTTTCCAAACTTGTGACTGGTATTTTCTGGCAACAAAATCGTAATTGCTTATAATCCTTACACTTAAATTTATAATTGATGTAAAAAAAGATTGTAAATAAATATTTGCGGAAAAAAACGTTGAACGAGTTGGTTTCACATTTTCATATACTTTTCACAGTAACATGATTCATTTAATTCATAAACCGGAAAACAACATTTTAGAAAACAAAATGTAACGTGCTCTTCATTAGATATTTTATTTCTATTATAACAGCAAATGAGTTATCTGAATGGGAATGTAAATGAAGATAGTGATCAACGTCTTTTATAGTGCAGTTACTCTACATCCTGCTACATATAATTCTGTTATTGGCCAAAATGATAATACCGAAAATCAAGATAGTTTGCCAGAGTACGTGTAAACAAATAACTTAGGATGAAGTGAAGTTGGATGAGTGCGTGTACAGTTATAGGAAAGTGTATAGAGTTCCCCCCAATCCTTGTAGCATCCATTTGGTGACTTTTTTGGACAATAACGAATGCAATGCACAACATATGCGCGACATTCTTGGCGATCAGAAATTCCGAAAATTTAATTATACAAATATACTACTTAATCGCTATCGTGGAATTGCTTACATACCCCTACTGTCTCTACAAAGACCAGAATAACAATGTACATCTGTCACAAAAAAACATATTTTAATGATTCTGTGATAAAGTACTTTTTAACGTAGTTGTTCAATAATAGTAAATCACTCCTAATTATAGTTGTTTGTGGTTGTGTTAAGATACGAAATTAAAATAATTTTAATATAATTTTAAATAGTAATTTCATTATAAAAGAAGATCCATTATAAAGACTTTCATATGGTCTTTACGCCTCGAAATGCGCAAAAATTGATGGGAGCTATTGTAATGTTTTTTATCAACAAAAATAAACGGGTTGTCTCATAAACGCTACGTTCAATATAAGCAATAGATTAAATATTTTTGAGCATCGATGGTTTCACCGTTCATAACAGCCAAATATAAACAAGTTCAATAAACAGTATAGATGGGTAGTAAACATGATCAAAAATGCCTTTTAACTTATTCCGAATGAATCATTCAATTATTTGAAACAAGCGCTAAGTTCCAATATTGCACCGTCAGTAGGGGAGTAGTAATGAGCCCAAATCTCAGTCAATGGAATACATCACATTTGTTGAACTGTCTAAATGTAAAACCCATTAAGTATGCATATTACCAAAGAAATATAGCCAAAAGACCTTTTCGGTTACGGGCATCATGAAATATTTTTCGCTTGATGGAATGAATTTTTGATCAAGTGTGATTTAGTTAAAAATATTGAAACGCGCTTCTCTTGTTGTATAGGGTCTACATACACTAAGGTATGTACAAATGTAAAATACTCGCAATAGTTTGCGTAGTGATGCAACATGTCACGCTACTTAACTCGTCAGCACTTTTAAGTCGCTCTTACACACAGAAATCAGCTCTGAACGTGATTCTTACCCTTTTTACAAACTCACACCTGAACGATGTGTTTTTTATTTTCCACAAAATGCATTTTGAATGTAGATTTACACATTAAATTTTTTTTTTTTATTTAAAAGATTTACGTCGCATCGACTACATGGCCATTAGCAACGATTTACATTATGTATTACATTAGATACATTAAATTTTGTTTCTAATTTCCTCAACAATATTTCACGCGATGGGAAGGTGCAAAAAATTGAGCGAAGATTGTGATATTTAAGTTCTGCTTATTATTATCATTTCAACCAAAATACAAAATGGAAACTTAATACAAAATAATAAGTTTTTACAAAATACTAAGCTGTCGAGGCAAGATCAAATTTAATTTAAGGTTATTTCTAGCCTTTTTATCCAGTTGTGATTTTTCATATTTCATTCTGCACAATTAGGTAATTTAAAACTGTACACACAATCTACACAAACGTAGTGTTGCATTATAACTACACACCATAGTATTTAAAATGATAATTACAGTTGTCCCTCGCTGTCATAGCATTACGACAATTTTCTGCCGATCACATAAATATTCTTTGACTACCAAATTATTCCGATGATATAATTATATAGTCAAAAATGTAGTGATGCTTCAGAGTTTTGTTGCAATCAACATACAAAATTATTTTTTCTTAAGTAGTATCTAATTTAAACAATAAAATTTGAATAAGTTACTGAATTCTCAGTCCAGCCAGAAAAAAAACAATTGTCAGGCTAATTTTACTCCATAGACGTAGTAAAATGATTCATAAATCAGGTTGTAATGTCGTCATTATTTATATAGCCATATACCTTGATACTAGAAAAACATCAATATGAATGAGTATTAATTACATTCGTTAGCTATTCTTATTTCCTTCTTTATGAAAATTGTTAATATATATTTATTTTCGTTAGATATGTTCTAAACACATAGAATATGTATAACGTATTATTATTGTACATAACACCGACTGTTTCGGAAAAAAAAGTATGACATTAAGAAGAATGGGAATTGGCTCAAAACCATAACCATACAATGAACACGCCACTCGAGTATATTTTTGGCATGTTACGCAAAACCGAAAGTGTAAGATAATAAGGTACGATTGAATGCAAGAGGCTGTGTCAAAGTAATGCAATAGACAGTTAACATTCGTTAATGCTGCGGCCATAAGTGAACATACCATTCGACTTTAAACAGCGGGCTTCGAATCGAATTTAATTCAGTGTGCGACGGGAAGTCACTTCTTTCCCACACGAGAGATCACGAAGGATCATAGAGTTCAATAACGTAATCAAGTCAGAACGTGCGCAAGTGTTATCATTTTTCTAGAACACTTCTTCTTCAATTAAATCCTTGTAAGTCACCGCTAAACATCATGAACGTCACAAGTGACAAACAAATTCAATTTCACGTGACGATCATTTTTAATGACATTTGAAAGACGTGATTGAATTACGAATAGCAAAGCTTGATACCATGACGCTACAAGAATGTACAAAGCGTAGTAAGTCTTCGCTTAATCTAGATTTCGTCATTCAGTTAATTTACAAACGCTTACTTCTTGTACTCGATATATCATAGAAGATAAGATTCAGTTGAACTAGAAGGGGTTGTATCGTGGTAGGGTTAAAGCCCTAACGGTTTGGCAACTACGATCGAAACTTCAGACACCATAGCGCCTGGCTTGGCCTAATATTTCATCCTGGCTGCTATATTACTCGACATGAATCCAATTCAACGGTCTCTGTACGCACCTTAATCGAATCTTGATCATTAGTTCATACTGTACAACATTTTGACATATATACAAAATCTAAGTTGCATCAAGACTGCGTTAACATTTATATGAACTTATAAATTAATTTTGGATAAGTTCAATACTAACCAGGCTAACCAACATGCACAGCAACTTCAATCCTAATAGATAGCACGACTTCGCCATGCCAATAGTTCCTTGTAAATCCTATCTACGTCCATGAAAAGTCAGGCAAATTGAGAGACGCAATAACTACGCATCCACTTTCTAATATTACGGAACATAGCGTCGCAGCTGTATCACAACATACCACTCGACAATGTGACAATTAAGTCAGAATACTGTTCATACAATTTGTACATGACACATAAAAGAATAATTTGGCCAAATTTTATGCATTTGCCATACTGTGGCCTTCTCTCCTGGCCAACGATCAAATTATCTGTTATGCCCCGCGCGAAAATTGCTACAATATTTACCCCATATCACTGCCAGCATCCTATGAAAACGACGACGAATCTGAAACCGCGCGAGTCAACAACTTACTCCTGCTAACGTTAATCAACAAGGTGAGCGCATGATACGGATAATCCGAGCAAAGGCGTACAATAGTTTAGACAAGTGGTTAGTGACAGTGTGTACGAGTGCGTTTGCGCGCTGGCGCGAGTATACAGAGTTTGTTTGCAACGACGACGCGCGACGAACGACGAATAATGAACAACGACGAAGAAGACGGCGACAAGAACCAACGGTCGCCACGTGTGCTATTCTTAGCCGCGGGCGTCGGCATTGCGACAGCGCCTTGACTTTTCACCGCGTGTCTCGTGGACAAATGAACAACGCCTTTTCCTCCGCTCTAATCCTCCTAGGATGATGGCATGGCGCCTCCCTAATTAACAAGACTTTTCTTCGACCTCGGCAAGGCGGCATTTTAGAGTAAATCGCGCAACATAACATTCCACTCCGCATCCTCGGGCCCAATACGATACGTTCGTCAACGACTGCCCCTGTTTGTTCTTGTTTATTGCTGATATCTTCCTGACGTAGCGCACCGAATTCAAGATATCGCCACACGCTGTAAAACGTATTGAAGACAACTACATATACCCCGTCAAGCGGAGTAACCCGTCAAACTCTCAGAATATATTACCAACGCTCATCACGTTTGTGTCGCACATCCCAGTACGCCGATAAGAGCCAATGATAACCGACTGCTTAACGTTCTTTCGTACAGTCTGTTCGACGATACGCTCACTTTGAACGACGAGAACCATAATTACGCCGGTAAAGGAAAAAACTTGCGCTTTACATCCATCCCACATACCAGCGCGCATTCGTCCCGTAAATCAGTCGGCGCCGACGGCCAGCACAATTGTGATACGTGCGTTCATTTTCCTAAAGGGAATATCGCGCATTATCGAAATAGCCGTGGATATTTTTATTGCTCTTACGTCACGACGAAGCTATTACAAACGAAACAACGTAGAATGCCGGACAAACGTGTCGGTATTTAGAGGTGGGCGACATGTGACGCAGGGAGACCAGACACGAAGCGCACATCGCTCGAATAAAATTGTCGCAATTTAGCTGCTCTGCTGAGGCGTTAAAGTGGCCCGACCTGCGACCTTCTTTATCACGAATGAATAAAACATTACGGAGTGCGCAGCGGAAGATGCACATAGAGCTCCTTAAGATTCACCCCCCCCCCCCCCCGACCGAGTAAACTAAAGTTAAATGTTCTAAATCATTTGTAAGCTTGCGTCAAAAGTGAATCCGGAAACGAGGGATAAAAAAACAACGCAATGACGCGTATTGAATGATTGATGGCGAATAACCGAAACCATATCGGTAAATAGCCTTTCGTAAGAATCGCTGATTGTCGGAAAGGGCGTTATCACTCGTGCGTCACACTCGTCCCGGTACATTTTAAAAAGCACTTCGCAGTCGTCAATAAAATCCAAGGTTCTGCGTTAAATGCGAAGTGTTTGTGGCGCAGATGATTATACACTGAAACGCGCACGCGACTATTCCCGCGAAAAAGAAGGTGATTAACTCTAGCGATAGTTATTATTGCGAGATTGACCAACCAAGTATGTATGTGCTTTCGCTTGTACGTTATCGTTCGCTCAAAATTACTCTCTAATCAAATGAAAATGAATGCATCGTAAGCAGGCACTGACCACATAAGATAACACACTTTGGTCATATTTACTTTCACGGTATGGTAATATCATAGCAAAGTATTATCACTTTAAAGAGGGATTGATGAATTAACGGAACGAGTAGAAACTGGCGAAATTCAAGCAAATCCCAATTTATCCTCACCCTTACTCCATTCTATTTATTTTGAAAATACAGATAAAATACGCAGGCAGATAAGAACGTTCCTACTCATTTTACATATCAAAACACATATGTACACGCGATGATGCTTACCGATAAGACACGTGCAAAAATTCCAACAGGTGAATACGTGTTACAAGTAACAATTATACAAGAAAAAATTTCATCGGCACCAAAAATACAAGGTCGCGTACCAATGTATAACATTATCGATGCATAGTATTTGATTTCATTTCCGGAAATCATTATTTGAAAGTTTAAAATACCCACGTAAACCAGTAACAACGTCATATGCAATAACGTTGTTTTCTTACAATGTTTTATAACCTTCAGGTTGTAATAGCAGCAGGAAGCAACGATAAGTTATAACGCACAGTGAAAAGTACTCTATATTAAAATCGTACAATTTTCAGGAAAGGAATAGGTTCGTGGAAGAAGCAAACACGTCCACGACGTCGCTGGTGGCGTGGAAAGATACGTTGCCAGCGCAAGTACGTGACTGAAGGAGCTGCAAAGTCACTTTTACGTACGAGATTGCGCGCTGTGACCACCATAAATGCTTGCGTTAACTTCGACGTTCAACAACGGAGGAAGTCTGACAGGAAACAGAATGATTTTAATTGAACGCAAATTTTGGGCGAAAGAGGGAAATACAAAATCAAACTTGTACGAAAAAGGACGAGCTGGGCGAAGGGGGGAGGGGGGCAGAGTAAAAAACGCAGGCTATATAGCACAGCTGAAAAAGGGGGAACACACATTTAAAATATTTTGTTATCGGCTATGTTATTCTAGCACCGCAAGAACGCATCGCATCACATTTTACCAATACCAATAAAGAGACGCTATCGTTGCGATATGCGACGATGCTGAATGTCAAATGAGACGACCCGAACGAGTAGTGTTCACGCCGCTGGATTAGTCTTGCGAGTCTCTTGTTCACTATGGTTGATGATGATGACGATGATGGTGGTGATAATACCGTCACTCGTATTATTTAACGAACCATAGTTCAAAATTTAGGGAAGACCAACGAAGCATCAATTAATTGTTGTAAGTACACGAGCGTCGCACATTCTACACATCTTTCTCATTTTGCAGAGTACATGTCTTTCAAAACTAAATCCATTTTAACTGTCTATCCCGCAAAGTTAAGTCGTAGTTTCTGCCACCGACATTTTATTCTTTTCCCTCTTTTATTGATAGTTAGGTGTCCTGACATTTGTGCAAGAACTTTCCACGCACCACTTTGAATCAATAATATAAACCATTTTTCCCGGGCATATGTCACGCGACACATTAAAGTATCATTCCTACCATACTACACAGTTGGGATTATACGCAGTATAGTAACGACTAATAAACAAATACAGAGAACTGAAGTAGAAGACAAGACATTTTATATGCCCATACACAGTACCTATGTCTACCACCATGTGTGTTAAATATTAATGTCCTAACAAAGAATTCAGAGAAGTCGTATTGTCAGGAAATAACGTGAATATGCAAAAGGTATTTTCTATAATTTCGATTTGGGCTTGGCAAAAAATTTTTAAATTCCGATTATTGCAATTCTTTTCGTGTGACCAAGCAACTACAAATTCTTCCAGATCGCTTTGCATCCATGATTCATAAATTAATGCTACTTAGTTTTTACTAAAATCAAAATTGTTTGTTTCAATAATAAAAAAGTTATCCTGCCTTAAGGAATTCCCAAATATTTCTGTGTCTCTATCTTGTGTGTGTGCAGGACAAACTCAGAAAAACACTCGTACTCCCAACGCTAATATACGATCATAACAACCGTACAAAACTTACAAATTGCATTGGAACATACGCTTTCAACGCAAATAAAATCAATCTCGCTGACACCGAACAGTTTCATCTCTAGTCAGTGGAAAATTAACGCATTTTAACTCCATGCTAAATACTGTGATACGCAATTTCTTTTGGTCTGTCGGCAGACACGTTCAGCTTCCACGAAAGACGTGAACTCTTATTTTGAGGTACGAACAGCTCGCAAAACAGATATACACTTTGTCTCATCAGCCACTCAGTCGCCAAAACAACGACGTAACAATGTCAATAATCGCAGCCTGTCCACATCGTTGCAGGTGAAAAGACATCGCTCGTATCCAAGGTCGAGAATGATAGGTCGATTTGTACATCTTTCGTCTCCTGCGTATGCATACACCGTTGAAACCGAATTTACATCTTGAGGCGGCGATGGACTTTGCCACGCTGCGCAGAAAGAAAAAAAAATTGTGCGTTGGACGCAATCAACGCGATCGACGCGAATATACCTTTTTTTAACTTTACTTATTTTGCAATAAAAATCAGACAGAAAGTTGAGGACATTGAATTTTATTGCGTTTGAAGAGGCGGCGTACAAAAGAAGCGTGTTTGCAGAATCAACTTTATAGGTAGTAATGTTGTAAGGCAAATATAAAATCGACTTAGTCTCGTATAGTATGGAGTCTGCCTAAGTACAAAGGTGTACCCCGATCGCTTCGAGCTTGACTTGTGAGCTCATCGACCGGTTAACCTCGTCCGTGTGTGTAAGTGCGGCAAACTCTCAACGTCTACACGATCATTAATCGACCACTCCAAAATATCAGGTAAATTGAATTGAAACGTATCATGCAGCTGTCACGGCCGATGTAGTGATAAGTTTCTCGCACATGCAGCTCGACGTTGTCAATTGAATGACCTGATGTGGCAACTAAATACTGGTATAAATCTTAAGTATATGCAATACTGCACTGGTTTTACTTTATGACCTTATCAAAAGATCAACCTATTGAGTATTCTTATGGACAAATTGGTAATGTGAAAAAACAATGAGAGCAGTATGTTAAAGAATAATATGTACTTGTGCAAAGGTAGCAATCGACTAAACACTGATTATGCTTTTGACAATTTTAATAACTGTATATACATCGACAAAAACGGGAAAAAGACAATCATATTCATCATTTTTAACTGAAATTAGGAATCTTTACTTACGTTTATACATGTTTTCATGATGATGACAAAAATACTAGAAGCAGAGATCGACATATATGTTACCTGACTGACACTAAGGAGAACAGTACAAAACTTAAATTTCAAATTGGTCATTAGCCACCAATTAAGAGCACCATGGTCAAAACATGAAAATTTTGTCAAATTAATCACTTATGGCAGATGGTTGTGATGATGGGATGCCATTTTATTCTGACGGTTGTTCGATTGTTCCCTTACTCGCGCAAACGAAATTTGTCATTACATGTACAATACAATTGATTTTATTTTTAAAAATTGGTTCCTAAGAGCAAGGTAAATATAAAGATTATCAACTATGAACAATTAGTTAACGATACACTTAAACTGACACATTTACCCATGAACTAATTACAATAGCATAACTATGGTGTTAGCGAAATAGCTACCAGCTAAAAATCCAAGAAAAATAAGGGAAATGAATTTCAAAATATAAAAACGTTAGAATATTATAGCTCAATATATTACTTTGATATATAACAATGCGAATAATCGTTTTCCATAACCCACAGTATAGCTTGTGCTGTTCTAGTTATTGCACACTATACAAAGCCATTTTTTTAAGTTAATGCGTCTCAAATTAATCAGTTTTTTTATGCATATGAACAATATATGCTTAATTTACTTTTTCATAAAATTGCATACAAGTGTCCTCTTGTTACCAATTTTCTTTCTTGTAATGTACAATATACGTGTATTAAGGTAACGTAAGTGTTAACAAAGTGTTGCCTGTAGATGAAACATAATAAGCGACACTGTACCATGAATTCTTCCGTGACAAATTCCGCCTGCTAGACTGGAATGTGGCACGAGAAAGTGGCCAGAAGACGGACAGATATTTGAGTATACTTCAAGTATGTACGCACGAGTTCTGCGTTAGTAACAAGGCAACAGAAATCCTTCAGATTCTAAGGCTGGGTATCAATTAAAACAAATAAAAAAATACAGAGAGAAAGCCATTACGGAAGATGTTAGTGACAATATTATTTTTACTAATTAATAGTTGTCAACACGTCTACTTAATTTATATGCTTCGGTTTTACACATACTTGTCCTGTAGTCACGAAGTTTTTCTTGTTCCACTATTAGTAACATAACGTTTTCGTAGAATTACATTAAACAAATTAGTGTATCGCATAAGAATGGTTGCAAACATATATAATTTCTCCATCAAGTATTCTACCGGCATCGAATAGTATAGATTAATATGAAACTCTTATTTAGCAAACCACGGTTTTTGCTACTTTAAAAGTTATATGAGGATAATGTTACTTTGTATATCCCAATTTGAATAATATTTTCCGATTAACAAATTTTTATTTTTTTCACACTTGTTATCTACAAGTAATATGATGTTTACTCTTTGCGGTTCAGTATTGCGCACACTTCCTTATACCATCATAGCAATATAGTCAAGATTTCGACATGTCGTGCATTATTGCAATTTCCGTCATTAAACAACAACGACTTATGCATGTACAAGCTTCTTCCAGTCATGTAAACAAGTTTTACGTACAAACTGGAGTCACAATGGCCTTCATTGTATCTATGCTGGATAAATATTCGCGTATGTATTCTCATGTCAATGATATATGCAGTCAAGTATAAAAGTATTGAAAAGGAAAAAGGTTGTATGCATGTACGTTTGTATTATACTTAACATTCTTGCTCAACACTGTTACACAATATTTTATTGATACATCAAATTTGTAAAATAATATTAGAAAGTAAAGATAATTAAAGATTCCAATATTGGAATAATTTTATACAGGGTGATTCTAGTAACTGGGCCAAGCGATAACTCTTTTTTAAATAAATTTAGAACAAAATCGTAGAGGAAAAGTTTGTATTAGGTGAAAAGCTCTATCATCCTATGCACCGACTTTTTTCCCAAGTGCATTGGTGCATGTGCAAAGTGCAGTTGCACTGTTTTTTTAAATGGAACCACCCATTTTTTTTTACATAAACACGTTCCTTAAGCCATTCTGCAATAAAAACGTATAAGGGAAATCATCGAAAAAACAATAGTTTACGAGATATTTCACTTTATTCAAACTCTTATAACAGATGCCCAAACCGTTCACTATCGCATTATCTAAACGTTTTTGGTCAGAGTTACGTTCCAATCATGTTTACTAACATCTTTACCATTACCAGCAAGACGGAGCACCTGCACATAACGCCCGATTAGTTACCACATTTTTAACAGCAACGTATGGGCAAAATTGGTTTGGTACCCACAGCCCAACGTCTTGGCCGCCCCGTTCGCCAGACTTGAATCCTCTTGATTTTTTCCTATGGGGATATTTAAAAAATAAAGTGTACGCGCAACCTTTTGTTTCTGTCGACGATTTGAAGGAAAGAATTAGACATCACTGTTCACTCATAACTACTGCACAACTCAGTAGTGTAATGAAAAACACCAAGAAACGTATTAAAAAATGTTTGCAAGCTAACGGTGAAACGTTCGAGTATCTGTTATAAGAGTTTGAATAAAGTGAAATATCTCGTAAACTATTGCTTTTTCGATGATTTCCCTTATACGTTTTTATTGCAGAATGGCTTAAGGAACGTGTTTATGTAAAAAAAAATGGGTGGTTCCATTTAAAAAAACAGTGCAACTGCACTTTGCACATGCACCAATGCACTTGGGAAAAAAGTCGGTGCATAGGATGATAGAGCTTTTCACCTAATACAAACTTTTCCTCTACGATTTTGTTCTAAATTTATTTAAAAAAGAGTTATCGCTTGGCCCAGTTACTAGAATCACCCTGTAGATTGACTTTTGAGTTTATTTTTGCAAAGAACAGAACGGCTGTGACATTCACTCGCGTTAACGCAAGTATTCCAAATAAGGATTAATTAGTATAAAATATTTATTGTAGAGGTAAGCCACAGGTCAGTACGCATGGTAGATGAACAGACTTGTGGTCACTGGTTATGTCAAGGGCAGTCCGGCTAGCTCACGAAGGGGCAGGTGGGTGGATGCCAACGACCTCGTCGATGCGCATATCTACTCGTTGTAGCAACGACGAACAATTCACCGTAGTCATCGGCATAGCATGTAAAGTCAATTCACAAGGTAGCGTCAGACAGTTCGCGCGACGAAACTACCTTTCTGTTGCATAATATGGACGTGGTATTGTGACAATCGGGAAAGTGAAAATGTCGCCGCAATAGTCCATAACGTAGAAGAAAATTACGATGTTGAATCTCTTTTAAACCTGTTTCTTATTGCATTATATATTTGCAACCTATTAATTTTGAATTTTTTGAATGCAGAATAAAAATTACTTCTATCAATATTCAACGTAATAGGCTTAGTGACATAAATACTAAGACCAATTGAATAAATGACTTCTATTAAAATAATTTATCACTATAAATGTTCAATGCTGGATATTGAACAGATGGAAATGGAAACAGGTCAACTATGTAACGGATTCGAATAAATATTTTCTAATATTACACTAGTAGATTATAAAATGTGTTATTAAAAATATCATCCGACCAGCGTCGACTCAACAATAAAAATGTATCGTATATAAAACAAACGATATCCGCGAATCGCGAGATTAGCAATAAGTTACCTAAAGTCAACACTATAAGTGTTTGTCCCAAAAGCATTTTGAGGGATATATAAGATTATTATTATTGTAACAATGCAGTGTACAAATCCAGGCTGTAAAACAAGAACATCTTAATGCTCCATATATACACGGGGCTGAATGCGTATTATACGGGAGGGCAGCCGCACAAGGAAGACAAAGCGACAATACAATATTGGCGTGTAATTAGATAAGAAGTTTATATCAAACACGGCAGTGATATCTTAATATCCTTGTAGGCTCTTTACTACTTGCCGAATGAAAGTACTTTAAGTCAGGTTTAATCACGTAGAACCATCACAGAAGTAATAGTAAACTATTTTTAATCTATCCTACAAATTGACCGGTGCAAGTCAAAAGAATTGTACTGCTTACATTTTATTAGATGTGAAACTTATATCATTATTGGATCTTCATACATATTCAAAGAAAAACTCATTTATTTTCTGTCCATATTGATGTAATATAGGTACATAGTAGTAAATGCTGCGATCAAGAGATGTAAAAGCACAATTTTTCACGAACAAATCAATGAAATATCAGACTGAATTGTACAAGTTACAATATGACTTATAAAACATGTGAATTTGAATGAAAGGTATGGAAGGAAATGTGAACATGATGAATTTTGAATATGAAATTGGCCAAGCCAAATATCAAAGGTCACAAACGAATAAAACGGTCAAAAGTGCCCCCAAACCGATTGAAATTTTGAATGGGCCATTCGATAGCTTATGAAAAAAGAAACATTTTTGTGAATTTTCAACTTTGTATCTCGATCGTGGGGGGGGGGGGGGGGTAAAATGTACTGTTCGTTTCTTCCATAATTTCCTCGGAATTTACTGGATAAAACAAATTGAAAAAAAAATTATAAATATATCTGGTAATGGTGCGCACATTTTAGATTTTTTTCAGATTTTTATATAAGAAATCCAACTAGAAATAAAATAAAAACCAAAAAGTGAGTCAGAAAAATATTAATTTGACAACGAAAGAGGTCCAGAACAGTGTCGGAAAAATCAAAAACCGCGTCTCTGGTCAGTTTTTGCCTGTCAGAACACTGTATAAGGTAAACTTTGGTTTCCTATTTGTCACATTACTATTTTATAGGATATTTAATGTTATTGAGTACATTGAGCAGTCGTAAGAGTCCAAAAAAACGAAATAAATGGAAAAAGTCAATGTTACAGTGCCCAAGAGTGTCAGTAGCACCGCGCCAATGTGACAGTCTTGTAAGTCTGAGGAAACTTTTTGTCTGTGTTCGAATCCTGTTAGGTACATTTTTTTGTCATCATTTTTTCCAAATATTTTAACAGTTTTTGTTAACATTTTGATCTCAATGATCTGGACCTCCTTCGTTGTCAAATTAACGTTTTTCTGACTCACTTTTTGGTTTCTATTTTTTTCAGTTGAATTTTTTATATAAAAATCAGAAAACAAATCCACAATGTGCGCATCATTGCCAGCTGTATCTCTGATTCTTTTAAATTTTTTTTTATCCAATAGATTCCAAAAATATGGTGCGAGAAGCAAACAGTACATTTCACCCTTCCCCGCCCCCCACGGTCGAGATGCAAAGTGGAAAATTCATAAAAATGTTTCTTTTTTCATGAGCTATCGAGTGGCCCATTCAGAATTTCAATCGGTTTGCGGGCACTTTTGACCATCTTATTCTTTATCTATCGCATCTATGCCCTTTGAACAGTCGCAACAAATTGTTCTATTTATTAAAAAGAACGCAGTAATTGGTAAGAAAATTTCTATATTTTCTTGTTTTATATAATTGAGAATTAAAGAGAAATCCAAGAGAATAAAACAGAGTACGGCAAGCTGTGGTGTCATCTTAGATTTGGAAAGAAAAATTGAACTTTTACGTGAATCACGTTTACATGTTGACGCTCACATAACGCGTAACATAAATATACCTTCATTATTTGCATTGCTCTACGACCGTACACGTGTCTACACATTATATACGGAATTGTTGACAACAATGATTTATGGCAATATCGCTGGAAAACGAGGAAATGTGCTGTTTCGAATGTCGCAATTAAACGAAGATTCGGTATACATAATTGTCCAGTTCTGTATCCATAATTGAAATTAATTTATTTTTTAACCGTTTATTTCAATCACGGTCCACCCGAGTCCGATTTTTTTTCCGTATATGCGCCTCTACAGGTGTCAGAAGGGGGGCTAGGACACCGCGATTCGTGACAAATGAACATCTTGTGTTATGATTAGTTTCTTTACTCCTGATGAGGATACTGTAAGGTATTGAAACAGATAAAGTTAAAAGAATAAAAAGTAGCTAAGGCCCTTGAACCAAAACAAGAGCTTATAATACTTGTCCTTACAAAAGAATAAAATATCGACAAAGCGATCATATTGGAATCAATTCCACCATGCTAAGCCAGTAGTTATTCATATTAGACCGTGGCAATGCTATCACAGTTTCAATGGTCTCGAAAATAACGTCAACTCCGTACTGGTTATATTATGTTCCTGGGGGTTTCTTAGGTGTAAGATGTTAAGCGATAAAAAGATACGACGGAAACGATTACCATCAATCTTAAGGTATACAAGAATATTTCAAGGTCACAGAGAGTGAATATACCACAGTTAAATTGAATAATACGCGTATATAACTCTGTGTTACTCGATGCAATTGCCTCTTTGTTTCTTAGTATATACACCTTAACTGTGAACGTAGGAACCAATAATCTCAAACATTCATGTTTTGGAAATTATAATACTTTGCTCAAAGTTCATGCGTACTCCTTTCAATTGTACGGCCATACACCCGTGTTTAGATTGCAACGCACATGTTGCATGCCATTGTTAATACAGTTTGGAAAAAAATATATATATCTCTTCCAAATGTGCATTTACAAACGCATGTTGAATTTTTTGAAGCGAAAAATGGTATAGAACCAAAATCTAAGATTGTAGACAAAGACGACATTTTTGTATCAACATTTAAGTTACTCAATGATGCGCTATAAAAAAAAAGCAGTTAAATATGATTCTTATATATGATTCTTTATCTCCTACTTTGAGATTGTAGTTTGCCACATTGCTAGTCTGCATTTGAGGTGCGGAAAAATGGATTTACACGCCTTTTATGTATAATATCAAGAAAATGAGTTGGTTAGAGAATGCACAAACTTGATCTTACGAAACCACGTCAGTCCCGCACGCACATACAATATACGTACTGTGTGCGCGATCAAAACATCCGTTAGCCACACGTGTCACGGTCGACACATACTTCCATGTACTTTTCCTCCTACGTGTTCCCCTTTACTATCAGCAAACCAGCGACTACTGCTAGCTATTTAATCAATGAACGACCGCGCTTAATTTAATTTGCTGACGTATATTGTTTTTCTCCGATGCTTACGACCAAGCGTTTGCAATCGGGCTAAATCACTTCCGGGCGCTTTGATCTGCTTCGATCACTTCCACAATCACGTTTTATTTCTACTTTTTCCTTCGTCCGTTCTAACCCTTTTCATCTTTCTAATTTATCATATTTTGCATTGCTTTTCGCCCTTTGCTTTCCATGGTACACCGGCATCTACGCCTCTTTTTCTTCCATCTCTTATTTCTCGACCATCCTTCTTAGTGAACCATCTTTGTCGTATAACCCAAGATTTTTACATCGTCGAAAAATAGCACCGTCATCCGCAATCGTCACCGCCAAGTGACTCATCGAACACGGCGGCGACAGAGGATGTCGTTTCGTCATGAGACGCATACCAAAATAAGTGTCAGTTAAGAAACAGAGACCAGTTCTGTGGTTAGATAAGCGCCGCCTTAGAACTTTACTTTAATTCAGCAACTTACTTTGCGCGTAATTTAAGAATGATTGATCATACGTTAATTAGAACTCTACTACAAGACGCTTGACGGAAAATCCAGTTATGACGCAGCAACAGGATTCTGATTCATCGTTATTGTATTTTCAGAATGATGAACAGATCCGTTCTCCATGCTGGATGAAGGAATTTCAAGCAGGAATGCCCAGCTGTAGATTAAAGGTCGATTACCGAGTCGGATAAACATTGAGCTATTTTCAGTCGGACCCATAGGGACGGAAGGAATATTTTAACTGGCGTGCTAATTACACTTGCGGTGCCGTTCCATTTATGATGACAAAATCTTAATGTGAGTCACTTGAATTATATCAACCTTTGTGCGATTGACATTGTATCTTATCAACACCAAGAAACGGAAATTGTCTACATGAGATGAACGCTGAAACGAACGCAAGTTGAAAATGGGTTCCCGTAATACAGTAGCTAACTCATGCATATATCCAACGGTCTCGGTGCGAAGGCGATTTTATCCTCAAAACGTAAGCACGGGTTACTTATACATAACCCAGGGGAGAAGTTGTGTTGAATTGTGTTCACGCTGTCAAAATCGGCCGCAAAGTGGCGCGCACTCTATACCAAGTGAATGACGATCGTGATCTGCTCATTATTCACCTCTAATGAGTTATATTTGTTTAAGTAGTATGATATCAATGATGGAAAATTGTAGAGTAATTACAGACAATAGTACATTTTCCCAGGCGGTTATCAATATTGTAACGTTACTCCCAGTTTTGTGTAGATAAACTTACAATTTTATCTACACTCATTCTTTAGCACACAATGACTCAATTTCATAATAAAACAACATTGTAAATATTCTTGGTATTGATTAAAATATTTAATAAAGGAATGTTTTCTCCCAATACTACTAATGATATTTGTTTTTATAAATAGGTACGTTCTGGATAAAGAACAAACATCTTCTTAATTCTTTTTTTTTACCTCTACACTAATAACTTAGTATATATTTACAATTTCCTGTCATTTACTTTCCAGCCTTCTTGAAGAACTCGTCAAAACTTTTTCATCGAATCTTCTTTATAAAAGAAATCGAATAGAAAATTAATTGACAGGTTACAGCGTGCACGCCTGATCCAATATTACAACACTGAATACAATTAAACGACATTCTTACAACTCCGGAATTTGTTTCTAGTTTTCATCAATGCAGGTGCAAAATAAAAGTGTACTGATGCTTGTCAAATTGTTTCACTATTTGTTAAGAGATGCATAAGTACGTGTTGTAAGATTAACGACGGCAAGGTCAATGAAATCCGCAGATGACCCTTGCAACACAAAACGCAAGAACTGACGAAAGTTAGACGCAAAGAAATGCAGACGCAGGCGCGAAGCCGTGGAAGTACACGCAAAGATAATGTTAGAGGCACGTGGATGATTTGCGTGGCAAATAGCGAACAGACGCTGTTGCTACTAACTCAACTAACTTATCCGCGCACCACATTTTTTCAACGCTCCATAAGTTGATGATCAGCACGTGACATATGTATACTGTAGGTACGACTAATCAACAAAAAGCAAATAAATCATTGCAAAATAGGCGGTTGAAAATATTGCAAGAAAAACAAGAGGAAATAACTGAATGAAAACAGTTATTGCGTAGGATAAAATATAAGAACAGAAAAAAAGCAATATATTCTTGGAAAAGAGATAAAGGGGTAACGGCGAGAGCAAGTATGAAAGAGGAAGATAAGACGCTAATCGTATTATCAAGTCGTGTTTTGAGTAAGTGTTAAGCCTACATGATTACATGAATAAACATAAATATATCCTGAAGGTAAAAACCTGTTTTTCACCGCAATTTTAATCAATGTAGTACGCAGTTTACTGACATTATACGGCTTGGTAATAAGATGGAACATAAATTCTACTAAATTCTTTAAGATCTAAATATATTTTCTCCTTGTTTGCCAACTGAACAAAACCAAATTTCCTGAGTTACACGAAGCGTTGTTGTAACAATAAATTTTTACACACACAAGTCTATACGCATAACCTAAGAGAAAATGATTTATGTTAGTTAGAAAGTGTTGCAGATAGATGAAATCTACGTTGGGGAACTTTGTACAGAAATTCAATGACCGTTCGCCTGTGCCAATTTACTACTAGAGAAAGCGTCACTCCAATTTTGCAAAGTGCGCCAAGCAGTTTACCCACGTTTCTTGGCCCGTTGACGGATTTAAATGGTCGCCGAATGTTACGAACTACGCGCGGATATAATTAACAGTCTGATTCACGATTTTTATTTCGGCAGTATCTACTCTTATTCCCCGTAAAATGTGACACGGACGTGTAATTTCTATTCAATCCAGTCGTGTTTCTACATTCAAGCGGTTGGCAAGGCCAGTCTGTGGCGTTCGGAAATGTTTAGAATTGATCTCTTCTATTAAAAATTCATGGCCACAAAATCAAGATAACAGAACGATAAAGTGCTATAACCGGTGATCATAATGAAATTACGACGATGCGTATGTTAATTAACGGACAGTACCTAGGAGGAAATTTGGCAAAAAATATGAACACTCGTCTTAACATACAAGTATACTTACTTCATATTCTAAAAATAAATTTTATACGCTGTCTTTCCTGTGTCGTTATTGTCCGAGCGTTGTTTACAAATTCACAGTGACCACGGGAGAGCGTAAAAGGCACTTTGACATCGAGAACCACTGATTACAACGATAACGTATAACGACGTCAATGTCCCATACGAGGAGAACTTTTGTCGCGCAATTAAAATCCCGGGGCCTCCGGACTTGAGACATCGATGACGTAACAAACGATCGTTTTCCTTTAGATGTCGTTTATGATCGTGCTTCGGCTTTCATGATCCAAATCCTGCACTTTTTTTCTTACACGCACCACACATGTTTTATCCAAACACTACAGTACACGTACACAGCATACCACATTTGTCGAGCGTATTTCAGCTGCAAATCTTAATAAAAAAACATATTGATGTTTCCGTGAATAGTTCATTTCCTCTCGTTGCAAAACTTTTCATTCACTCGTCGGTGTCTCCGATAAACATTGTTACGCATAAGGACGACACATCGCTGCAGCAGAATAACTTGCACAGTATGAGCAGCGTTTTATTCACAATTTACATTAAAAACGAACGTCTGTCAGCTACGAATGCTTTTAAAACATTTGTATTACTCCTGGATAATGAAGAATAACTAGCAGAGAATCGTGGACGAAACGACTAATTTAGAGCAGCGCTCACTGTGCCACGGCTGGCGCAATACTGACAACTGCGTATCGGTCATAAAAGTAGGCGCCTCAATCGCGGGCCAGTCACGCAGTCGCGTGATCGACGAAGCTGTTTACTACGGCAATAAGACAAAAGAGTTTATTCGGTCCAATGATTACACCACTGTCAAAAGAGGCATTCCATCGCACACCATGCGTCGCCGCTCTTTTAAGAAAGTCAATATTTTGCGCCACATCTTTCGAACGAAAGTTAAAGCTAGTTCGAACCGGAAGAGACATTAAACCACCTAGTACAACGGTTTTTTTTCCTTTGCTTCACATTCCTTTCTCAACACCATTCACCAGCAGTCTACGATCGTGAAACCATGGAATTTTTCCTTACTCCTATCTCCTTAGTATATTATCACTCTTTCAGATATTGACCTTGGCGACAATAGATTGAGTAGCTCCACCCCGCAATCGTTTAGACGAAGAGGGGTAGAACGAAAAAGAGAATGAGAACGCGACAATACCTCTGTGGATGGTGTGTGAGTGCGAGTGAGAGCGAGTGAGTAAGTGAGTGAGTGAGTGAGTGAGTGAGTGAGTGACTGAGTGAGTGAGTGAGTGAGTGACTGACTGACTGACTGAGTGAGTGAGTGAGGGAGTGAGTGAGTGACTGACTGAGTGTGTGTGTGAGAGAGAGAGAGAGAGTGAGAGAGGGAGCGAGAGGGGGGGGGGGGGGGTGCTGGCTGGCAGGAACAATATTTTCGAGGTCAACGTAGAACGATACCGCTGTAACGCATTAACAACGTTGCGGGCAAAAGCGTAAAGCGGAAACTCCCCGACGATAGCAATACTTCTTCGAACTTGTACAACTCCTCACCATTCACGACGGAATCGTAAATAAAAGCAAGCGACTATTCTGAAGACATTCTGCGATCATAATCGTAGATCGTGTAATCTCGCGACGGTAATATAGAATAATTCAAAAGTAAATTTTCTTCTCCACATTGCGTGTTCGTAGACAAAACTTCTTATATTTTCTCATTATTTGTTGTCAAATTTATCACGTTATATTACTAGATAGTAGAACTCATTGACCAGCTTTATCATGTCGACCGACGAACGGTAATAACGAACCATCTACCAATATCATCGAGAAATGTGCGACAGCAGATGAATGTCACTGTCGAGTTTTTTGAAGAACTGATTCCATCTGCTACCTATCACGCAATAACTGAACAAAATTCATATTGAACGGAATGGAAAGACAACACTAAACATAAACATTTAAAATCAGCAGCCTGCTTACATTTTGCCTACGTATGCAATTGCGATCGTAGTGCACAAGACGGAATAAAGGTAGCCTTGCCAAAGTCATCAATGCATTTTAAGTAATCATTAAAGTCCTACCAATGTAGCTTTGACAACAACGTAATGAATTCCAGAATAGTGGTTTGTAAAATTACTACCCACATTTTTACAAATTTCCATGCATATACAGGATTACGCCACCTGTTTCCGTGAAATGGAAAAAAAATAGTGAAAAAACTCTGACAAACGTTTAAAAATTATCCGTTGTCTTCACACTTCATGTATTACGAAGCAAGAAATTTATATTAACGTAAACGTACAACTGGTTGCCTCGGCCAGGTAATCACATATGAATCATTAAGATTATTACATGTTCGCAAAAAAAAATGTATTAGAAAATCTCAATTATGTTCCTCAAACTTTTATGGTTGTACATTATCCATGCGATTTGCTTTAATGTTATTTAACAAGAATTGTATAAGAATGAGAAGATACGTAATAATATTTCCTATTATCTGAAACAGTAATATATATTAAAATATATACTATATATTAATGGCATAACCTACTAGCGGTAGCTATTCGAACATGACGAGAGCGTACCGTCGATATAAGGGTAGCATCCATGGTAAGTCCTTTCGAAGTGAACGTGTTGTTTCGTTGTAGAACTTGCAGGGCAAATAATTGCAGCTACAAAAAGTAAAGCAATGCCACATTATAAATTACCACATTACCGCCATGCTGTGTAATATACAATTCATGTGTACCTCGTTTTTTACATCCACATCTACAGTATTGGACAGTACTTCGTGCACGCATGTACCGATAGACAGAGCCTGTAGCCTTGCATTTTCACATGCCCATACCATTATCACGATCTTTGCGCAAAAATATGCTATCGATGTAACATAGTATGTGTACCAAACTTGCTTCTCAAAGTTAATGTTTGTACCACCGTACAAGCTTAGTATATAGAAATACAAGCTGAATGTAACTTCAGCAAACGTGAGCACAGTTGTAATGACGAGCTGCATACTGAAAACTTCGTTGAGTCTTTGAACGGCGTCGCTGACCAACATATGATGCTTTTTAATGCCTCTTAGTTCCATCAACAAAAGTGGATTTCTTTGCTTATGATAAACTCTTCTTAAAAGATGTGGTTCATCCTTAACTAAAAGTTCCTTAACACTAGCCAGGTCTGTACTCACTTTTCGAAACGAAGCGCCCAGAATACAGACGCAATTTACGTAAAGCATGTCTAATACGAAAATAACTAGTGTTGTATACAACGAGATCACCTTAGAACCTGTAAGATAAATGTTATCCGAAGAAACATTCGATACTTGTCCGAAAAGAAAACAGAAGCCGAAAAAGTCTTTGGTGTGTATCAGCCTAGACATCTTCTTAAATGAGTCTCCGGGTAATCTCGTTGCCACGTCTTGAAGCTGTTGAAGGAAAGCCATCCTTCGGGTATGCATTAGATAAGCAGTAATCGACATAGAAGCTCCGAGAAGCAAATAACAGTTTCCTTGCAGCGTACCAGGTACTGTGTCGAATTTCAATGTTTGAGATATATCCACTTGATATGCAACGAAACCCAAATAACCCAAATTTACAATTGTCACTATTGTGCAAAATATATAGCCCTTCGCCGATGCACTAAGAGACCCTGCAGGAGTGCTTGTATATGGAAACAATCCCAAAATGAAACAAAAAAGAAAAGATGGAAACATGAGAGATTGGAAGTCCTTTGCGCGCCAAAGTAGTAATACATTTCGCCAAAACCATGTTTTCCTATGAAGATGATGACGAGATTGTGCAGGATCGTACATCCTGTTCCCCGCAAATGGCGATAAAACAAATCCTTGCCTTTTAGAACGCATGCGTTCCACGATGCTGCATACAGATTTATGAAATCACTTCCATTATCAGTTTCTTTAACTTTTTTATTTAATCATGCAGCTACTGCACTTGTTCGCATTGTATTATTACTGTGTCCTCTTTCTCACAAAATTTCAATTATTCTATTCAATTTAGGTTGCCGTTGATATATTTGTTGACGTTGCGATCGACGGAATTCCAATCATGCTATTGAACCGCAGGCTGTTTTTTCCCGCGCAAAGACGAAACGCCGTTTAATTCTGAACTGAACAAAGGTTCTGCTCAGACGTTGAAAAGCAATATGTGTTAGCGCAAAGTAACCATGGTAATCGTACTTTCGATCCACCTTTATCACCCATGGGATGCACTATGCAGTGTAATAACATTCGAATGCGCTTGAAGAGTATTGAGAGATCGCTTGTCCATCATAATTGTCACGGTGGAAAACGACGTAGGTCATTAATGTGCAGCTCGCACTATCTCTTCGGAGAAAGCATTTCTGAAGTAGCGTGCTCACGTCGATCATTTCCGTAGCTGTAATATACCGACATGTCCATTATCCTCATTAATACAAAAAAAAGTCAATAGCTTCGTACATATACGTTGTGCGTAATATGATGCTATTCTGTAAAGAACGATGTGGTCAGGACACATGTGTATAAATATTTTACTTTTCAATGTTTGTATGGAAGAATAACGCTCAACGTAATCGGATGTTTTAAATTAATATGCGCACAAAAAGAACATTATATTCTGATTACAATTTCAAATAGTCTATAGGATCTTTACAGAAGTTGAAAAATAAGAAAATGATAGTAATATCATGACATCCATGATCAAATACTGTAGTAAATTGTATAAAATTATCTGGAGAAATTATATCAAAAAAGTTAAATTGTGATTTTATCGTTGTTGTTTAATCCTCGTTTAAAACGTTGTTTAGAATTGCCGCCCAGTCCGATAAAGGAAACAGCGCCACCACTAGTTTGATAAAAAACAAAACGTAAAAATCACTATCTCACTTGTGTTTTCCTATGTTGGTGTTTACTACGTTAAGGTTTTTTAGCCAATTCGAGCAGGTTATCACCAGTTGGATTTACAATTCAAAATATCGTAACTATGCTTTATACTGTTACCTTTTCAAACGCAATTGATATCTTCTTTCCGCAAGATTTGTAGTTAAACAATGCAAATGGAAAGTAACGACATTGAAAAGGGGATCATAACACGCATTTACCTTGAACACTTTGTGTACGTACGCTTTGTATATTAAATAAAATGACGATCAAATAACGAACATTGTACATGTGTTGCAGAACTTATAACAGGGTCGTTATAAAGCCAGGGAGAAATTTAAACGTTATTATAGGACCTAATGGTACTGGAAAGTCAACAATTGTTTGTGCAATAGTTCTTGGTTTAGGAGGAGATGTTGATGTTATTGGACGTGCACGCCACTTAAAAGATTATATAAAAAATGGTTGCAAAGAAGCAAAAATTGAAATTGAACTCAAGGAAAGTGACAACAGTAATGTTGTTATCACTAGAATATTTTCAAGTGATAAGTCAACATGGTTACTTAATGGTAAATTGACCAGTAGCAAAATTATTTATGATGTAATCGCAAATTTTAATATACAGGTAATATGATGCTATACGTTATAACTTCACATATTAACATACCAAAGTAATCTTTCTGTTAATTTTCTGTTAATTACGAAAATTTGACTTTTTCGTAGGTAAATAATTTGTGCCAGTTCCTGCCCCAGGATAAGGTTCAAGACTTTTCAAAAATGAATAGTCAAGAACTATTAGAAAATACAGAAAAGTCTGTGGGAGATGCAACATTGATTAAATTTCATACAAAATTAAAAGACTATCGTTCACAGCATAAAACGTTAGAGACTCGAATAGCTACAAAAAAGAAATTATTAGAATCCCAAACTCAAAAATACAATGGCTTGAAAGAAATTGTGGGTAACATAAAAGAAAGAAAATTGATCAAGAAAAAAATAATTTCTCTGAAACAGAAAAAAGCTTGGATAATTTATGATCAAATGAGAAAAAAATGCAAGGAAGTAAGGAGAATTCTGAATCTGATGTAATAATCCAAAATTGAAAGTTGATGATAATCTTTACAATTCACTTGTTTTGTAGTCAAAGGAGAAGAGAGACGCTGCAGCAGTTAAAATGGACAATCTTAATGCTCAGTTACATCCAATAGACCAAGAAATATTAAAATTGAATTCAGATATAAAATCATTAAAAGATTCCATAAATTATTGCGTGAGTTAATAATTTTTTCCATAAGTAACTAGTATTTACATAGTAACAGAAAGAATTAAAAATTTTCAGAATCGTAAGAACTCAGTGAAAACATTGGAAATTAAAAAAATAATAAACACGATTTCCGATTATGAAAATATGATTAAAGAGTATGAAAGTGCCTGTCAACGTAAAATACAAGCAGAACAAACGAGAGACGAAGAAATTAACACAGAACGGCAACATAAGAGTAAACTTGAAAATGATTTAAGTCATATGATGAATGAAGTTGTGTCAGGTACGTACAACATAACATCTGCTATTGTCGGTGACAGATTGACTGTAGCGTATTACCATATATTTTTTTACCTGCAACTTTTAGAGGAGACTTTGTTGAAACAACAACAAGATATTCTCTCCCACATGGAGAAACAAAGAAAGGACATTACAAGTTTAACAGAACAATGTAACACACTAAAGCAAAAAGAAGAAGATATTAATCATACCATTGAAGGTAATACTTGTATATTTCAAATAGTGTTAAAAATTACTGTTTGAATTTAATCACCCGTTATTCGTATTTATCGAATTGAACCCAATCTGTAGCCGAAGAAGATGAATTACGATTCTGTAACATCGAATCAAAGCGATTAGAACTTTTGAAACAAAGGAGCCCAGATGCATACAAAGGTGTTCTGTGGCTAAAGGATAACCAGAACAAATTTAGTGCACCTATTCATGAACCGATGTTATTACACATTAATGTAAAGAACTCCATGTATGCAAAATACTTGGAAAATTGTATACCTGCTCGCGATTTACTTGCATTTATATGTGAAAATAAACAAGATATGAACTTATTGCTAAAATATTTGAGAGATGAACTACAGCTACAGGTAAATGCAGTGCACTCCGATCCATTAAAACGAGTTCATATGCAACCTAATATTCCACTGCAAGACATTAAGCAATTGGGCTTCAATTATTATTTGATATCTCTCATTGACGCACCATCCACAGTAATGAAGTATTTAGTGTCAATGTATAATTTACATAACATACCAGTTGGATCAAAAGCTGTTGAAGATAATGTGGCGCGTATACCACAAAGTTTATCTTGTTACTTTAGCGGTAAGAAATGTGTTACTGTTTCTATCACCAAGTATGGGTACAATATTTATTGAGATATCGTAAATATCGAGTGAAAGTCAATAGCTTTAATTAACTAAATCTGTTTATAGAAAACAATATTTATGCTGTAAGTATGTCCAAGTACAGTGCAGAAAAGTCGACGAAAATATCAACCGTGAGAGGAAATGGGTTGCTTTCAATTATTCTAGATATATCTAAGATAGAAAATATAAAAAAGAAGTCTGTATCTTGTATGTGGCAGTTAAAGCACACGTCGAAAGAATTGTCACTAATTTATGCAATTATTACAGAATTCAAGTTTATAGAGAAGAAAAAAACGAAATAATAAGCAAAATCAGAACATTGGAAGAGACTCTTTCTTTAAAAAACGAAGAATTCTCAAATAATCGCGCAATGAAAAATAAGTATCAACAGAGTATTCAACAAATACAAGCTTTAAGATCCAGAATACGCATGGCAGAAGAAAAGATTACAGTTTTGAACAATGAGCGGACTACAATCGAGGAAATTAATACATCCACTACTTCTGATATCCAGGTACATCAATTTCCTAGCATTGTAATGACTGCAAAATTACAACTTAGTATTTGAGACTAAAACTTAAATTATATTTGTTCAATGCATATTTACAGATCAGTATAAACAAGCAAATAAATGTATACAGACAATTCAATTTACTATTAGAAGAATATTTTAACATTGTAACGGACACTGAAGAAAAGGAATTGTCACTAATGGTGTACCAAAGATGCTTAGTTAAACAAGAAAATAGTGTACAAGAATTAAGAGAAGAATATGCAGACACCGAGCGAGAATTTAAACGGCTCGATGAAAATCTAATTCCTTTGAAGAATGAAGCAAAGATACTGTACAATGAAGCTTTAAATTTGTCAAACGGCATTAGCCCACAGGATTCCAGTTTCAAATCGTTAAACACGATTTTTGCTAAATTGCCAACCACAATAGAGGATATAATTAAGGAGTTAAATAAGGCCCAAGCAAAAGTTTTTTGCATGGAAAATAATGTTGACGGAGAAAATGTACGAATATACCGCAAGTGGCATTTAAAACAGGGCACCCAATTAATACGCTTATTTTTGGTAATAAAAAAAGTGCCTCAAAATACTTCCTTGATGTAAAGAGGAAATATTCTGATGTTATTGTCTTTATTGTCGGGGAATAGTAAAAATGCAAAGATTAGTTTTATTTTTCGTATTTCAATGAATAATGTGTCTAACTTCATTTTTAACTATTTTCTTGGTAATACTGCTTCACATCAACGTTTGCATAATGTTTATCATCAATTGCAATATTAAAAAATCATATTCTAATGAGTGGCATACCGCAATGCCTCTTTGTACAGATTGAACTAATTAAAAGTATGATACCATCATATTATTTTTATTCTTGATCTCTATATTAGTAGAAAGAATGATTTCCTAACAACTTAAAATGAGTTCGCGCTCAACCTAACACAAAATAATTGTTTTAATAATTAATAATTAATAAATAAAAAAAAATAATTGTTTTAATAATTCACCATAAATTATTATATTTATCTGAATACATTCGATTAAAAAGCAAATGATACAGCACATTATTCGTTTAACAAAACTAAAACTAAATTATTGTATCTTTTCTACATATTAATATTAAAACATTCCATAGTGAAAATCGATACCCTGTGTAAAAATTAAATAGCAGAACCTAAATCATATAAACGGTTCGAGCATAATGTTTATATGGTAAATTTGCGTTTTTCGAAGCTTTACAATTATTAATGCTTTAGAAATTGTGCTAAATTATATCCCCTTTAAACTTACACAAAATTAATCTACGTAAGTTTTTATTGCCAAATATAATTAATTATTTTGGTTACCTGTTATAAGTTTATCGCCTGTTAGAAAGCAATAAGCGATCATTTTCTGCTATCACTTCTTTTATTGTAGATTTTACGTGAATATGAAGAAGCTGAATCTGACATTGTCCGTTTAGAGGAAGCCATACAAACAGAAACATCAGAACTGATGGCACAATGCCAAAAAATGGAAAAACTGCGAGAACAATGGTTAGTGCCCTTAAAACACTTAATTGAGCAAATAAATATGAATTTCAGCTCACATTTTGAAACAATGAAATGTGCTGGCGAAGTTACCTTACATCATGGAGAAAATATAGTAAGATACATGACTCTTACATTAAAACTTATTTATGTCACACTAATATTTTTCAAATATTTTTCTACCACATATATTTTTTCATGTTGATAGATGGACTTTGACGAATATGGTCTTAAGATCAAAGTAAAATTTAGAGATGGTGATGAGTTACAGGAATTAACAAGATACCACCAAAGTGGGGGCGAGAGAGCTGTAACTACCGCAATATATATGATCGCACTGCAGGAGCTATCGACAGTACCTTTTAGATGCGTTGATGAAATTAATCAAGTAATTAATAATTATTATATTAATAATATTAAATTAATATTATATTAATATAAGTTATTAAAACATAAATTGGAACTATCATTAACAATTACACGCATTTTGGTTCATAACCATGGCATTCAAAAACATAATAAAAACTTCAAACTTTTAGGGTATGGATGCAACCAACGAACGTCGAGTATTTGAATTACTGGTTAAAATAACTGGTAAGCCACAGAGTTCACAATATTTTCTACTTACACCAAAAGTAAGAACAATTTTCATTTTATTAATACCAGTTCTTTTGACAATTATATTTAGTTTAATTGTTGACAATTAATGTAACAACTTTACATTATAGTTGTTACCTGGTTTACTGTATACTGACACAGTGACTGTGCACTGTGTCTTTAACGGACCATTCATGATTCCAGACACTGATTTTGAAACTCAACAATACTGCACAGAGATAAATAGATCTGTAAACAGGAAAAGTAAGGGACGTAATCATTAGACGTAATATCACTGCTTTGTTTTTAATTTGTTACGCCAAACAACCAAATTAAACCAAGCATCCTGATATTTTCAAATACCTTTTACATAAAATATAATAAAAATAAATAATCTATCTTTTCCCTTTCCTCTTTTTCTTCTTTTGTAATTCGGGCCAAGGAAACCCCCGACACTTTAAAACATCCATGATATTATGGCAGGTGTAATATGCATTTTCCATCACTTCTTCATTAAAAATATCTGTAGCAAATCTTGCCTTTCCTCCACTACGCCGAATTCTTTTTGACCCTTTACTCTTTCCTCCATTATTCCCTTTTGCACTTTTTCCATTGTCCTTTCCATTATTCTTTGTCGCACCCTTTTTCTTATTTTTCCTTTGCACCGGCATAGCTTATAAGTACTCTTCCATTAAAATGTAACTGCATGTAACATATTATAGTTTGGGATGAATGCAAGCAACACTATACATTCTAAATGAAGTAATAAAAATTTCAGGTATCAACTATCAAAGTTTTATATGTTAACCACATAAATCAGTGAAGAGTGCAAAGTTGTATTTAATATTATGTATGTTTTTACTTTAAAATGGATGTACAGTATTATAGGTTTGTGCCTTCAAGTATCAAGTTCACGAAGTTGCTAAGCAACAGTTACATCAATAAAATCGTTATGTAGTGTATTTATACATAGCTGTTTATGTCACAAAGAGAAGAAAAAGTAACATGTACATATATATATAATTAGTCCATTCAACATCTAGGTTTGATGTGTTCATTGTTTGATAATACATAAATGTATATCTGACAACCGGATGTTTCATTTCAATTTGTAGCATAAGAAATTATAAAATACTGTAGATTGTCAACTATTAAAATTGTCGGACGTACTAAAGAACCATGTTTTCACATTGAATACCATAAATCAAGTATTTATTATTCTTATTTCCATTGCCATATGTAGTTGGCAATGACAGTTCCACTACTCCACACTACTCGTACAGTTGACCTAACCAAACACACGGATTAGTATAAACAGAATTGTTCAGGGGCCTAGGAAACATGGAACACAAAAAGCGAAAGTGAGAAATGCAATTAATCTTGTAAATTTCATAACGTCTATGATTAGTAATCACGTAAATTTTGCCGTAATTACTTCATTATAGCAATAAGCAGAAGCGTTTGAAATCAAGTACTGATAAAAAATTGGTCCAACCAATTCAATCAGGGGCTTCGATTGACGATATTCCTGTTGATGAATATACTGGTGAAGATTTTGAAACTTTAATGAATGCTCCCATCTCAGAAGGTGGACATTTTGTCTTCAAGACTGAAAAAGATTGGACTGTTGATGTGCTGCAATTTTCCGAATATTTTACTCTCGATTTGAAGATTTTATCTTATGCCATTAATTGCCTTCCTTTTAATAAATGCATAAATGTAGATGACAAGTACTTTACGGTATGTTTCTGATGATATTATTGCACTCAGTGCCTTAGCAGTTTCAGAAATACACTATAAAGCGTTTAACACGTTCAATGTGGGAAGAGTCACATTTAAAGCTATTTTCAGTATTAATGTAGCAAAAAACATTAAATTCTAGATTGATCAAATAACACATATGCAGAATGCAACAGAGATAGGGGTGGAAAATTATCAAGCACTGTTAGATACTTTAAATGCAACGCCAAACATGAATAAGTATAATAAAGACCAAAATGACATGCAAAAGTTAAAGGAGAATGAAGAATTGATTGATATGGCAGATAATATTAATCAAATAAATATACATAAAGATGAATCTAATACTAACATTAAAAAGGATGATTCTCAGGATGAATGGGACTTTCTACTATCTTTGAATGAACCAGAGAGTCAAAATGCAATATCTGTGCCATCAACAGTACCTACAGAACATTTACATGGTAAGAACAAATGAAGTATACTGGAGCATAACATATAATAGAAATATAAAAATAGTTGTTTCAGATTTAACTGTTCAGTTAAAACCAAATGTAACAATGAAATCGGAGGATCTAGAAAAATGGCTTGATGCACTAATAGACGATTGATTTGGATGTATAGTATATTTAAAATATCATTGTTGTATAAAGAATACAAAATTTAAAAAATGCTTCCAATTTATAATGTATAATATAGAAATGGAAGGATCGTTTATGAACTATTCCATTTACATGACTATGCATTAAATGCTCTTGTAAGATACACATGCATGTAGTCATAAACTACAAGCATTATTGCCCCACCGGGACCCAGCCTCAATACTTTTGGTAATAAACCTTTGTAAAGTGCTCTGAACCTAGAAATTTTAATATTACTTTAATCTCAATAGCTGGTTTCAATGTTTCTATCAAATAAATGTAAGAAGAATTGTTTATAATACCCTTCTTGTCTATAAACTATGCCTATAGTCCTGAATGTTCCTTTGTACTTGGAGCCTTGTGGTCCCTGTATACGACTTTTTGCGACGTCAAACGGTATGTTTAAACACGATGCGATAGTACCAGACACAAAACCAATTCCAACCTATTGAAATTGTAAGAAATTAATCAATAAAAAATGTTTGATTGCACGAAAACCTGTACACTATGATTTACCTTTGTCAAAAATTCCATCCAAGCATCTTTCCTCATTGGTATATATCCTTTCACAGAATGATAAAATCCAAAGTAAAAACAGTTAAATACTGCGTTTCTCATTATTGTGGCAGATAAACCTTTGTTAAGGCCATTCAATCCAAAACCATCTTTTGATATTATTTCTTTGGTAACTGTAAACGTAGAAGGACTATGTTTTATATGTTTCCTGTTAGACTGAAGCTTTACTTTAATAACTTCAAACGGATTTACTAAAACAGCTTCTGTTACTCCAGCAAAAAATCCAGCACATGAAAATGTCTGTAATCCAATTGTGCAATTAAGCAGTACATATTGAAGGCACTGTAGCCCAATTCGTAATGCTAAAGAATTGGGACAAACTTACCAATGGTGTTGGCGCATTGGCACCAAATAAAAAAAATTGTTTGTATTGTTCAAATGTAAAAAACTGCAAAATTAAGCTAACGTTAGTGGAAAAAAAAGCATTGTTCACTCATTTATAGTTCAAACTGTTATATATTTAAAATCGTTAAACATGCACTTACCTTTACAGCTCGTTTGGGTGTTTCCACAATGATGGGTGGTAATATTCCTTTCCAAAATGCTGTAAAGCCTTCATTTCTGTACATCTTTGACATACAGTCACGAATTCCTGTAGGCATATTTAAACATTCTGTGACTTTCTTACAGAAATATTGTTTGTATTGGAATACCTGTATAATATAAAGGATCCTTGTCGGCTGTTTTTACTTGAAGCTGAAAGCGTGTTTTAACAAGATCCATTGGATGCATAATTGAAACCTCTACAAAACCAGCTGAACCACCTGCACCAATTTGTATGACAGCTTCTTTTAAGAGATTTCTTTTGGTTTCCACTATATTTTGATATGCCATTGTAGTCAACTGTATGTACAACCAAGCAATGGAATGATAGTCAATAAACTCGTATATCCAATTCTGTATTTTCTACACAGATTTGTCCATTGCTAAGTATTAAGTTCCAGTTTTACTTGAACCGATACCTAAAATTATAAATTTCACACATGATTTAACACCATCAAAGCGCATCAAATTCTGTATTCTGTATTCTGAAGCTTTCACTGATTATTGTATCCACAGATACTTTCTCAATTTTACCAGATAAAACACCACTCTTCTATTTTAACACACTGTCGTAACTTAAACAATGGGAATACTAAAACATTTCACATTACTCTGACAAAGATGTCTGTGTCAGTGAAGACCATTGTTAGATATCCTTGTAATGCAAAACCTCTCATTCAATCAGATAAGAAGACATTGATTTTTCTCGCCGAACTTTGTTTTACGCTATAATATCGCAACGACCAACTGACGTTTTGACTGTTGATATTTCTTTCTAAAAATAAATTTGCTGAGTTGGAATCTAATTTTAAAATCAAAAAATTCTAACCTCAGCTCAAAGAAAAATCAAATGGGTAATTTGGAATGTAATGGAAAGGAATATGCCATTAAAGTGTCGTATTACTTGACGCATATTGACAAGTGCCTCATACATCGGTTTCCGAAAACAAATCTTAGAATACATTTAACATTATAATAACATGTATTATCAGAAAGCTTCAACTGAAGTCGGGTTTCAACAATTTTGTAATTACGATAATATAATAAATAGCAATGATTCAATATAATAATGTAGCCAAATTACATGAAAATTTGAATATTGTAATAATAACCTTTATATGAAAGTATATGTATTATATGAAATAAAGAAATGTACATAAAACCACACAATTCATGATATTATCAAGAAAGTACATTGAAGTATAATTTGATCTGCAAGAACATGTTTACATTCGTGTATACATGTGCATATCTAATGATTTCATTCAAGTATTTTCTATAGAATATTTTCAGTAAAAGTACCTGAGTGAGATATATATTCTATCAGAGAAATAAAGTATAAATAACTAGTATTTTCATATACTCTACACTATAGAGTAAACTTATAAGCAAAATACAGACGGCATTAATTATCTGGCATGTAGTAAAGTGGCGAATAAACTAATTATATCTACCTATGTGTTCTTATGTTATAACCAGTTATAACACACATATCTGCATTTTTCACGTTGTTGCTTCATCTTGTTACGTAACATAATGACTAGTTAATTTCCGAGTTTACATGTAATGTCGACTAAAAATGATAGCGCAGTGTACATGTTATCGCTAATATCTCGTACTTTTCGCAAAAATTAACATATAAATATCCGCCCTATTCGCGTAAAGGAGTCATGACAGAAATCAAAAACATGTAGCTATTGCATTACAGCATTAGCATTACCGCATAACTTTTCTTGTAAGTGTCCCAACTGTTATATTTCTTATCTGAACGCAAAGTACCCTTGAAACTGTGAAGTTTTTACCGGCCAGCGGTTGTCATACTAGAAAATGTTTATTCACCTTTGCACCCTTCCTTGTGTGTAGTAATGAATTTGTAAAATAGAATATCTGTACGGTGAAAGGCCTTGAGACGTTATCATCAACGGTATGCTGTAATGCCATCGATATACAAGCAACTTAATGAGACGCGTCATTGTGCGCGACATCAATGCCAGTGTTTCACGATCTCTGCCAAGCAACCAGTCCATTTCTTCTACTGATCTATGTTCCTTCCGCGCACGGCTCGTTTCATAGCCTTTCTTTAGGATTACGCTTTCGAAGAAGTACGAGAATAAAAATGATCGTAAGACAGCGAAAGGTATGTTCTTCCCTAAACTTTTATTCATCTAGCTTTATTCATGTTCAATTCATGTTCACACAAAACCTACAGACACTGTTTTTGGCCCCGGCCGTAAGTCTTCTTAATATGCCAGAGCATTGAAACCTATTCTGCTGTAGTTGTTGCATATACACAAAAGGAGAAGGTATCATAGATTTGTACGATTTTTGATGCAATAATTTTCAAATTTTAAACGCTTCTGCTTCGGCTTCAGGTCACGTGACTTCATTACACCCGGCACATGATTTCCCTTAGTGCCCCATTGTTTTTTCTCATTTTTAACACACCGAACCTATGAAGAGAAGTTGACATTTTCTTTGTGGGAAGAAAGCGTCTTCCAAAAACATAGGAGCCCTGCTAAATGCAATATACGCTCGTGAGTGTAAATGTCACGTGATTCTACGATAGAATTAATGTAGTTACGTGAAAATGTATTTGTACTTTTGTATGCCATTCGTGTGGGTTAACAAGTAATTGAATCTACATTTTTTCATGTTTCTTATTCTAACCGTACAAGTATCCATCACTAAACAGATTCACATTACTATGCTTTGCGACGTGTATACTGAAAATATTGTCAATTTTTTTATTGCATGGTATCCATAGTTAATTTGTGAAGTAGTAGAGGTATATATCCTTTGCTTTTATATAGATTAACATTAAGGTTCTGTTGTACGCACATGTTTTGTAATAATTTTCATTTTGCTGTGAAGTTTGTAGAATACTCCCGCAAATTTACAAGCATATAAAAGATGTAGAATGTCTGATAAATCTTTGCAAGTAGTGCATATTTCTGTCTATAGAATCACGTGTTGCAAAAATTTACAACAATTCTGTATGTTCCTATATAGTGTTTCCTTCTGCAGATTTCCACATAATGCATGTTGGAACATAATTTTTCTCATTATGAAATTTAAAATAGAGATACTGTTTTCTTAAGGATTTGTTTAGTTCGCTATGGCAATAATGATATTATATTTATATTTATAGCTTAAAACTGAGGATGAACAAGTACACAACAATGAATTGGCATCCCGCCCGAAGAAAATTAATAATGTCATTGGTAGGCGTTACCTGACAATTGTGATTCTATTGGGTATTTTATTTCTTGGATACATTGCTATTGCAAATGATATAAAACCAATGAGAATTGGTAGTAAAGCTATCGACAAGCTTGCATTATCACTTAGCATACAAAAATCATTTTACGTTGTTATCATCGATGCTGGTTCCACTGGCAGTAGAGTGTTAGCATTCAGTTTTCATGAGGCGCTAGTTACTCGTAATTTGGTGCTGGATGGAGAACTATTCAGTGAAACAAAGCCTGGCTTGAGTGCATTTGCAGACAATCCTAAAGAGGCAGCAAAATCACTTACAGTTCTTCTGGACAAAGTGAAAGCATTAATTCCAAAATCAGAATGGATCCATACACCTCTTAGCATGAAAGCCACTGCTGGCTTGAGATTATTACCTGGACATAAGGCAAATGCCATATTGGAAGAATGTAGAGAACTTTTTGAAACATCAGGTTTTCAAATATCAAAAAATTCAATCTCTATTATGGAAGGTGCAGATGAAGGAATTTTCTCTTGGTTCACAGTAAATTTCTTATTGGATCGTTTTAATCAGCATACTGCAGAAAACACAGTGGCTGCATTGGATCTGGGAGGAGGCTCCACTCAAGTTACCTTTGAACCAAAATTTGAGCATGTAAAGAAGCTAGAGAAGCACATTTACTCTATCAATGCATTCAATCAGAACATGAGCTTGTACACACACAGTTATTTGGGCATGGGTCTTATGGCAGCAAGAAAGGAAATTTTAACACGTGATTTAAACCTTAAAATTGTTAATGACAAAGGTGCATTAGAAGTACGCTCTGAATGTATTAATCCAATTATCCAATCTACTGAATGGAACTACGGTGGAAAGAATTATTTAGTCAGAGGCCCAATAAATGGAACACATAAAATAGTTAAAACTGAAATATTTGCGGGAGGGGATGAAGATAGACCAATTGTGCAATTCTCCAATTGTTTAAAAATTATTGAAAAGTATGTGAATGAAATAAAAGAAAAACCACTAGGTCTAAAGTTGCATGAAATCTATGCATTCTCATATTACTTTGAACGTGCAACTGAGGTAAGATATGTCACATAAAAAAACTGCAATTGTCTAATGCTGTTAGGTAATTTAGATACATTGGAGAAAAGTAACTGAAGAGTTATATGCCATGTTTGTAGGCTAATTTAATTGATCCATTTGAGGGTGGAATTGTCCAAATGAGTGATTTCCACAAACAAGCAATGGCCACTTGTGACTATCCAAACACAGACCAACCGTTTATGTGTTTGGATTTAACATTTATCTATGTTCTACTACGTGATGGATTTGGTCTTGAACCCAATACAAAATTATTTGTACGTAATAATAAGTAAAATTGAGCAAAATGCTACAGAATGGTATATTAAATATCTGTTATTTTCAGTTGTATAAAAAAATATCAGGACACGAACTTAGTTGGGCACTAGGTGCGGCATTCAATATTCTACAGAATGGACTTTAGGGTACGTAGGTAAAAAATGATTAATGCGCATAACTGGGTAAGGGGGTCAAGAACACTGATAAAATAGAGTTTATTCTGAATCAGCCATTGCAAAGTGTATAAAATGAAATAATTGTATATTAAGTCTCTACTTTGTATTTCAACGGAGGCGGGGGAGTGCTTAAAATTACATTTCTACTCAGTTTCTCGCCATTTAATTCAAAAGAATATGTGAACATTCTGACGAATTTCAATCAATGGGACACATGTCCAATTTCGCATTAGAGAAATAAGTGGAATCAAATGTGTACCGTGTGAGTACACCGCGCAACTATCGCCCGTGATTTCTCCAGGTTTTGCATTCAGATACGAATTAATTAAGAAAATGAAACACTAATTATTTCGCTTTATTTTGGTCACATATCTTGTGTTAGAATTTTTGTAAAATAGTTGCAATAGGTTCCAGAGCGCGGCGAAAATGTTTTACACCGCTATTTTAAATGTTTTTTTTCACTTCCTCATAGTTTTTAATGGCTCAATTTCTAATTGCTTGACGACGATCAATATTGGATTAGAAATCTTTATTATATGTTTATCAATTATTTTAATCTATAATACGTAATCTTGGCGGAAATTGTAGAATTTTTATTTACAATGTCATAAAAACAGTTGTAAATTAAATATTAATTTTTTCGCATTTTCAAACATTTAACAGCGTAACATACGATCATATAGCGTTACGAAAGAAGTGGAAAATATTGTCCGTATTTTAGTGTATACGTGCGACAATTACTAAAGATGATTTAATTTATTGTAATTCTTTAATTACTATGCTAGTTTGCTAAGTTCAGCAACACGGACTATAACATAACAGTTTTCTTTTAAATAAAAGATTGTCAAATAAGTCACATTACCTCAGGGAAAAGAGTCTAGTGAATTAATTTTTCATGATTTTTTCAGCTGCAATACACTTAATCGATTTGATAGAAAACAATGAGAACAGTAGTACTATCTTTTTACAGGTTGGAGTCTAAATTGGAAATTGTGCAAACTTCCATAATATACGCTTTATAAAGTTAAGATATTGTTGATCCACCGCAATACAAAACTGAAACTGGTTCCGATCTATATTTTTGTTATTTCCGTCTATTTAAAAGTTTCAAGACCACTTCTAATCACCTTATTCAGCTATCTTCAATATAACATTGTCAGTACGTCGAAATTCGGGTTAGAATGTTGAAAGAAATATATTTGTTCAATTGTTACATATCGTTCTATAAGAGTGTATTCGAAGTTCTTAGTTCTATGACAAACTTGTATGCACTCATTTCTTTTAAAATGATAGTGTGATATATCAAATTTTATGGACCTGTTTCTCTATATTGCTACGACAGATCTTGTTGATATAGATAGATTTTATAAGTGTATAGTGGGAAACATTGTAGTGTTCGTAATTCTACGCGATTAATATTTAGTTGCAGTGGTTTCGTTTCTGCTAAATTTAATAATATAATTGGTTGTTCAGTAATATATTTTATTTACATAGTACATGATACATTAGAACAAAGGTTCTGATCATTTCGTCGCTTTTATATGTATTTTTTATTTGACATCCTTGACATTTTAGGTGTTCATTACAAGGAGCTCGCATATTTAATTACACTTTTATGGTGTAATTGTGCAACTTTCTTACAAGCACATCTTGCTAGAGTTTGGTGTTAGGTTTCAAACAACAATGTTGTGTAGTATTCTTCTGCGATAACATAAATAAGAGTGAACAATTTACATATCACAATTGCACAAATGCAAATTAAACATTACCTGAGCTGTTTGCAGTGCTGATATGTAGATAGGTTACTAGAAGAAAAATTTTAGAAACAGCGAGAATTACAGCAGGGAATACAGTCAAATACAGTCAATGACTATATATTTGCGCATAATTCCATGCAACGAAAAAAGAGCGCTCAACATGATTTTATAACGAGAACATAATGAAACTTTACATTTTTTAAAGTTTCATTTATATTAATAAGAACATATGCTGGACAACTATCTTTTCTTTCAAACAAATTTTTTTACCCATATAAAGGAAATTGGAATGGCACAGATTCATAACAATTATTTAATAATGTGCAAAATATGGTGTCTGTGCACAGAAGAGCACAAAGATCAATTTGTAACAACCACAAATTAAGGAATCTATTTTTCATATGTTCTAATCCACAATGAGCTGTTAGTTCACTAGCAAATTAACTGATATTTGTAAAGCTATATGCGGTTCGATCTTTTCTTATTTATAAATTCGGATATATAAGTAACCTGCGCATAACACAAGCTTGCTACAATGTGATATGCAAATTTGTGTTACATAAGAAACTATTTTCTATTTTCCTTTTGTAATGATTAAAAACATGATGAGTGGAGATTTCAATAACACGTCAGTTATGACATTCTGTTAAAATATCGGTATCTTCTTATTACATTAACAGTACTAAAGAGAAATTAAACTATAGGTATACCATATTACCAGAAGGTTGTCTCTACCATATCCTATCAAAGTATTTGCATAAAACCTAAAACTGTACCTGAAGAAATTCTTACAATATACATTAAAATCGAATCAGAGTATTGCGCCTATGAAGGGGTGCCATGTTTTTGATCAATAATATTAATGCACTTAATGATAAGTACCTTGTTCAGCTAATATAGATCAATTTTGTAATTACATAAGAAGATAGTACATACAAACTGATTGTTTATCCTAATGTATGTGCCAAGAGTAACCTGAAGTTTTTGTACAAGACTACACACAATCAATGGTTATATCAAATATACTTCTACAAGTTCTTCTGCACAAGCATTTTCAATATATCATCCCTGTAATATGTTGCAATACTGAGGATAATAATAGTCTTATGAGGACTAAATAACATTGGGCAACACAGTTACTTATTAAATAATATATAATTTATTTTTAAATATAAATAGACAATATATTTTATACAATATGGTATTACGCTTGCTGCAGATTGTATGGTATCAATGAAAAATCCAAAAAAATGATAATTTGGGTTTTTTTTATAATCTAACAAATATGAGTTATTTAAGATCTATATATTATATAGTGCCTTCTCTAAATAAATTGTGTGTTTAATTGCATTTTTGTTTTCATTTATTTTACACTTACACTTAAATTTTTACACAAAACCTTTATAGCTTTTACATACATTTATCTTATAAAAACAATATGTAACATACTGAACTTATGATGATTTCACCAAAAATTGTTCTTATTATAATATATTTTAAATGTTTAACATGAAAATTGATATTACAAGTTTATTTTCTTTTATTTGATGTTACAAGTTGTATTTTTGCTACAATGGTCAGAAGATGCAATAATTTCATTGTGCTATAAATGCAATCTTGCTGTATCAGCAGAAATACGTTTAAAAAATGTTATACCTTACCTTTTCTTGCTCAGTTTTCACTCATTGATACATGACATTGTTATTGGTTTATTTTTCTATAGTAGAAATAAAACAGTAAGTTAAAGCATTAGTGGGCATGGTGTCAATTCATATATTCTGAACAACCCATTTTGTTTTTTTCAAGAAAAGTTGAGTAACATGGGTTATTAGTGGAGTTTTATATTGTCCTGGTGTTTATTTAGATTCTTGGTGATAAGACATCGGAAAGCGAAGCAAAGAAGAGGCGCAAAGTACTGATAACATGGAGATGCAAACGATCCACCATCGTAAGTTAAAAATGTACTATTGTACTTTAACACATAATGTAAATAGCGTGAACTGTTATAGGCCATCACCTTCACCGCGCCAGTAACCGCCGCAATTGTATGTGGTATGTGCTGCGAGCTTTTCTACTTTATCGACTTTATCTCTGTGTTACTACTGACACGCGGGTGAAGTTTTTTTTTTATTTTCATTGTCGAAGGTATGGTTCGTGCATGTGTCGTGATTTCTTACGTTAGATTTGACTGAAAAATTTGAAGGCAACGGTAGCGCACAAGCATTTACGTATCACTCGTCCTCAGGCAGTTGTCGCGAGTAAACGAAATGCATCGCGATATGTAATGGATTTGACGGAATAACCTTTTTTCTGATTCCCTTCAAAACGACAATGAACCACCAAAAGTGGTACACGGGCGATGTTGAAATCTGATTCTACGCCTGTGCCAATATATAAATTATATCGTGTAAGACATTGTAAACTCATCCAGACTAAATGAACGCGAGACATAAATTAGTGACTGCCGTGTCCCTGGTAAATGCAGTTTGCCGAAATATATACATTGGATTCTTCAACATAGAACAAAAGGTAAACTACAATCGGTCATACACAGCTGAATCACCTACCTTGCCACCATTTCCTCATTATATAATAATCTGACATCATGGGAAGGTTAAGGTTAAGATGTTTAGGCATGATAAACAATCTTCAGCACTGTGCCCATACAGTGACATTATGATTGGTGTGACAAATTAGTGTGACAATAGTAATAAAAACGAAAGTGATGTGCAATGTCCACCAGTGTTTGTATTCCATCTTTCTGCAATGTTTTGTTTTCTAGTAATCCCATGTATTCTTTATTTCTCCAGATTATTTTGCACATGACAGTACTTCCTGTATGGTACTTATTGCTGAGAAATTCTCAGAGAAGTTCATCATTTTCGGAAGCTCTTTTAATTTCATGCTTTGACTCAATAAATTGTATGACTACTCCATCAACACATCAAGAACTGACTAAAAGAGTTATGGAACCCTTCCTTGATTCCTGCTATAGTACAACCAGTACTGCATCAACGTGTGATATACCATTTAATATATCTACAGGAAATGTAATTGCCCATGAAAGTAAGTTGGGTAAATTAGATACAAAGTATGTGAAAATTAACCAAAGATATAAAGCAATGAGGAAGTGGAAGAAATTGTGGACAGGTAAAAGACTCTATGTAGCATCTACACAATCTTTTTAATATTATTTCTATGTTGTGGTATTTGATAATATTCTTGTTACCAGAAAAATCTGGGAGTGATTCAGATAATTTTATACTGAGGGTTATCTCTTTCAATATTCTGGCACAAAATCTTTTAGAATCATATCACTTTTTATATAAAAATCATGATAAACGAGCGCTTCCCTGGGAGACTCGAAAGATTCTTCTACTACGAGAAATTATGGAAGCAAAAGCTAACGTCAGTACATTTTACATGTTCAAATTTATAGACCACTGTTCCTATTTTAATCTCATTAATTTTTATGTTTCTAGGTAATATGCATTCAGGAAATGCAAGTGGATCATTTACCTGAATTTTTAGTGCCATTTAAAGAACTTGGATATGACTATTTATATAAAAAACGAACTAACGACAAGACAGATGGGTTGCTATTTTTGTACCGTTCTGACCAGTTTAAGTTATTGGATTATGCAAAAGTGGAACTATACCAGTCAGGTATAGAGCTTCTTAGCAGAGACAATGTTGGAATCATTGCAAAATTGGCATTGAAGGAAAGCCCAAATACACAAATTGTAATAGCTACTACACATTTACTGTACAATCCAAAACGAAATGATGTTCGATTGGGTCAAACACAACTTTTACTAGCGGAGATTGAAAGAATTGCTTATCTTGGAAATACAATGTGAGATTATTTCAATAATCATTGACTTCCCACTTAAAAATTAAACATTTTTGCATTTATAAATGATTCTTTCAAACTACTTAGGAATGGGCCCATGTATCTTCCAATAATATTGACAGGAGATTTTAACTTGACCCCATTCTCGGGAGTCTACAGATTTATAACCGAGGGAATATTTGAATATCACGGTAAAGGCAGAAATCTAGAAGCAGAAGACAAGAGGTTTCTATCTAATACATTAATACCAGCACGGTTATGCGTTACTGACAATTGTCAGCACTTTGATGTCCTAAAGAAAAGGCTGTGTGGAAAAGGCAGTGGAAAAATAATGGTACGTTTCTTGGGTATATTGTTAAATTTTACTTTCTATTGCTTTATGTTTGGTCAGTGATATATCCCTGTTATCATTAAAGTTGGGCAACAGTGAATGTTACAAAGAAGACAGTATGTCGTTATCATGTGGTGATACTAACGCAGTAATGCACACTGAAATCAACGGAGAGACAAGCGAATTTCAATCTGTCGAAGTTACTGATGGTTATCATGTAACATTTTCGTCTGGTACACTGTCACACCCTTTCAGTTTGTATAGTGTGTATAGGCATATGAATAAGAATGGAGAAAGAGAGGCAACAACAAATCAAGGAGAATGGATTACAGTGGACTATATATTTCATAGTGACATTCAACCTATAGACATGTACACATTACCCACTGTGTCAGAGTGTGCAACCCTACCCACAATACCTAATTTTGCTGTAGGAAGTGATCATCTATGCATTGGAGCTAGCTTTAAACTACAAAAAAAGGAGTGATAAAAAATATAGATATGTAGGTTTTGTTTCTGTATCTAAACTACTGTGTCATAAAGTTTTAATATTTTCAATAAATTCTATACATATATATATTTTTAGGTTTAATTAAATATATTACAGTTTCTAAATGGCTAACGAGGATTAATAAATTAATTTTTTTTGTAAGTATAAAAAATGTTAATAATAAAAATAATATTAGTTGTTAAAAACAATGTGATAAAACTTTGGAAGTATAGTGAATCAGAAATGAAACATGTAATATAATTTAAAATTCAAATATTGGTATATTTTTTGCTTAGTACCGTAGAAAAAAGACATAATTACAAATAAACATCTTTATATGTAAGCAGTCTGATATTTTGGTAAACATGTTATTTAATAAAATCTATGTACAAAAAAATATGGATTTTGTAAGATTATCTCATTAATGTCAGAAGATATGCTTTGCATGTTACAAAAAAAATTAACCTCATACATCACCATCACAGTTTATGATGAAATGTTTGCATCATAACATTTTTATGGGTTCGATTTGAGCAACACCCCCTCTCAATTGTGGTATATTGTATGCAGTTACACACGTCTTTTCCACAGTATTGTGGTTTTTACGCGTAGAGCAATTCATTTGACAAAACTTTCCAAAATGACTGAACCTTACCTGTAGTTCTGTATCACCTCCATTCGGCCCAATCAAATATTCACACTTTAACCTCTTATCTTTTCCATCAATGCAACAGTTTAAATATCTATAATCTGTTGCATATAACTTGTTAAAACTTTGTGTTTTTATGTTTAAATCCTGTCTTAAAATACCTGTTATAAAAACATCATCTATCCAAAAATATTTTCTGTGAAGCTGGCTATGATTAATTAACTTTTTTGCCACCAAAGGTGTAGTTATATACAGCCAACCAGACAGAAAATCAGGGTAAATGCTTGGTAAAAATTCTTCTTTGCTGACATACCATTTGTTTGCAGGTTCTCTAATAGGTGTCATGTTTTTCATAACATATCCACCAATTGTATTATCGTTCACTGATTTCTTCTGTAGTATATGAATTAGTTCATATAAATTTACAATAATGTCATCATCCATTTTCATAATATACTGAATGGATCCACAATTGTCTAATACCCATGATAAGCCCATTAAATGTTTATAGGTCAAATTCTTGTAATTTTCCACAAAATCTCCTTGTACAATATCATTATATTTTTGAGACTCGTTGAGTATAGCATTTTGAGATACTCGTGTTTGTTGCTGTGCAGAATCTGTTAATTTCCCAAGTAAAAATACTCTTTTGATTCCAAATTTCTTTAGCTCATCATTCGTATATGCTCTTCTTAAAGCGCTTCTTGGTACTGGGTCTCCAGCATAAGATGTGATAATCCATGCAAGGAATGTAGCATTGCAGTCAGAAATTATTGTAAATTTGTTGAGAATAGTTTCTGAGTGTGTCAATTTGTTACCATGACGTAATGATGATTTGTTAGATAAATAAAAACTACTATTTATTCTATGTAGTTCACAATGTCTTTGAAGCAATATAAATGTACCAGCAACAAACAAAATACATGTACAGTAACACAAAAACTTGATTTTATATGACATTGCATAAATATTAGAACATTTGTCCACAAACACAAATTTGATTATAGCAGCAACTATATATGTATATATTTGGCACCTGATTAAAGTTATAAGTCAGGCGAGCCACATATATTTTGGTACAATATTGCGGAGAAAATACAAAGAGGGACCGATGAACATTTACTACATATCAACTCTGTTTCTTCAACGTAACAAACTATTGAGTGGTAGAAAAGCTATGGGGCAAAAAGCCTTCAAACGCATTGAAAGACCAAACTGGACCAAACTGGACCAAACTAACTTGTGATTGCATCCGATTGCATCTGATTGCATCCGACCAAATCCGACGCATCCTCTTAGAGGGGGCAGGGTACAAATTTGAAATATTAGTTCCCGTTCTTTATCAAACAAATTTCATGGAAATATTTTGCCAACCATCGCTAGGGAATATATCACCATTATGGAAGCAATTTTAGCATACACAGGTTTGTAATTTTGTTCAATTTTTTAAGACTCCTGAAGAATATTTTTAACGAGAGAATTGTCATTATTTTATTTGAGGAGAATCTAATAGAGTTAAGAGGAAATTTGATCCCAACAGCAGTTAACTAAAAAACTAAACCAGCGACAAGATGTATATAAGATGGACATTCAATTTTACGGAACAATATACAGGGTCTTTCTTTTAACGCGGAACGCTCGATCTAGTGAAAACGCTAATGTGGCAACAGCGCTAGAGTCGATACGCGCGCCGCCGGGGACAGTGGCTGAAAGTATAACTTCTGTTGAATACATGCTGATACATGCTCACCGGTCATTCTGACTTCGGTTCCGTTCGGCGAAATTCGGGCGAAGTCGGGAAGGGGCAACTTTGTATGATATGTCAAACGCGATCGGAGAAGCAAAACACGAGGTTTCGACGGCCACGCGTATTCCCGCGCCAGATCGCAACCAAATGTTCGCTCATGCTTCGAGCCCGAATTCCGTCTTCCAAAATCGACGAAGACCGATTTCGTTCAAACTTAATTCATCCGTAGATACGTACACGGATTATCCATGAATGGATCGCGTTTGACATATCATACAAAGTTGCCCCTTCCCGACTTCGCCCGAATTTCGCCGAACGGAACCGAAGTCAGAATGACCGGTGAGCATGTATTCAACAGAAGTTATACTTTCAGCCACTGTCCCCGGCGGCGCGCGTATCGACTCTAGCGCTGTTGCCACATTAGCGTTTTCACTAGATCGAGCGTTCCGCGTTAAAAGAAAGACCCTGTACTACAGTTTCCACACTTATCGGCAATACAAAACTGCCACAATTCGGTATTTTACGTCGACGAATTGGAAAATTATAGCCAGCCAAACTGCTCCCATAGCCACATATCCTCCATTTCTTGCGTAACTTTTTCGATATACATGATCGATGAATGATATAATTTGTTACAAATTTTTGAATACAACAAATTCATTATTGCATCTCATTTGTATTAGGAGAATACTTCAACGATTAACAAACTAGTAGTATGGACAAAAAAATGAAAAGTGCTAGGACTGTTTCAAGATTCAATGCAATTGAAAATACTTTCGTTAACCCTTTTAGCACCGAGCGAAAAGAGCGTACCTAGGCGAAAAATATCGGGCCGAATTGACGAATTTGTAGAGGTTTTGCGAAAATGTTCGTGAAAACCAAAGTAGACGTGATATTTACAAAATTCAAAAAGCAGCATATTGCGAAATGGATGGAGAATATATCGATACCAATGGAGTTTCGATATTTACTAAAAATCATGAGAATAACATAAATATAAGACATCATGAAAATCGTACAAAGTAATTTTTCTTTTTCAAAACGTAATTGCATATAGAGAAAATCATCGTTTGGTCATCGCTTTATATATATCTGGTAGTATAGTGTATAGACATTGCATTTTGCAATCATTTGCAATGAAACAGCTGGTGTCGGATATCAAAACGAAAGGATAACGCTATGATGCACGGCATGCGTCAGACAAATCTAATACCCAAGTGGATCGCGCAGCTGGTAATACGTCATTAAAAAAATATAAGTGTTATTATAGATATTTATAGTTAGTTCTCTGTCCACTAAAAATGTGTAATATTTCCTTATCCAAAGAAACTATCTCGTGTCGACGGATATCCCGGGTATTAGATTTGTCTAACGACGATATGTCGTCGTTCGGTGCTAAAAGGGTTAAATAAGACTATATAAAAGCAAATTTTGGAAAAAAATATCTTAGTAGAAAATAATAATAGATTATTGCAAACTGAGGTATAGTTTCGACAATTTTTAGTAGTCTCTTGTCAATGTAACGGATTATAATATATATGTATGAGGCATTCCATGCCAAATCGGACACTTTCGGACCTCACCCCCTTCGATTTTTTTTTAAATTTGTTATGTTTTTAAGACTGATGAAATACGCGTCTGCGAATTTTTTCAGATTTTTTTGACCATCCGTTTCGAAAATATGAATTTTCTTAAAATTCGGGCTCATTTTTTTCAAATGCTCATAACTTTACAAAAATTGGTCACTCAACTCGAATTTGTTTTGAATTTCGAAGAAGTCTGATTACTATAATGGCCATAGTAATTTATTAGACGTTTTTCGTAAAAACGAAAAATTAGAAGTTGTAACAGTTTGCTGGTTCGTTTCTTACTTTGTAACACTGAGCTTCTTAGTGGCCCGTTTTTTATAGCTTAGGTCTGTAGACCACCTTCTTTTCGGAGTCCGGTGTGTATGTAGCATACGCCGACGGGAAAGGATGTAAGGGCGTGGGGTAGGATCACCACCGCCTTAACCCTTTCGGTCATAGTGTCGTCAATTGACGACATGACATTTTACCCCCTGCCGTTCCTAAGTTTTTAAAAAATACCGCAATTAAATTGTCTGGGTCTAATTGTTGAACATTTCTAAGGGTATTTTCATTGGCAACATTGTTATTTGACGCACGTAAACAAAAATATATCCTCAAATAGTTGATCGTCCTCGGCAGTTTCAGTAACGTGCGAAACACGGCCAAGTTGATCGATTTTTCGATTTTCAATAGGTGAATAAATAATCGATACCAAATGCTGTAACTTATCACAGTTATAAATAAGGGTCCGCTGTATACGTTCAACGTGTAAAATTATCGAATTTTTTAATAGCGACGTTCTGAGGATTTTTCGAAATCTCGTGTCGTCATTTTTCAACATGTGATTACACGTGATGGGGGGAGAGTAGAATTATGCCGATGATGCCAAATGGTTAAAAAAGGGCTAAATATTTAATAAACAAAAAATGAGATTTTAAGATCAAAGGACAATAATTCGTGACCGAAAGGGTTAAAACGGACAAGAACAGTCCGGCCCTTTTTTTTATTTTATCGTCAAGGAAATCTTCGGAAGACTCCTGGCTTCTTTGGGGCGAGGCTAGGGCATGTCAGATTCCTACTGACTAAAACCCAGACATTACTCCACAGAAGAGGGTGCTTACTGGGCGTCGCACGGCGTCCGCCCAGGGCTTGCGATCATAACGGCATATACTCTCGTATTTAACTCGTTATAACACTCCCCTCCTCCGAACTGGGAAGGTGTAAGGACAGTCCGGCCCTACGCCAGCGCAACGTATAATAGATGAGTTGCGGCTACTAAGCCAGAATGAACATAAAATTCCCCTCAGTTTGTACCAATCTTGACCTTCGCCTATTGAATCGCGGCAACGCTCCCACTTGCTGGAGATGGAACGAATCATCCTGTATAGATATTTCGTTTGCCAGTCCGGCTGCCGTACGGCGCGTCACGCGATGGGAGGTGCTCGGACGGATCGAAACGCTGTCCGATAACCTCTACATCGTGATAAACACCGGCGACGACGTCCCCCGCACGACGCCCCGCAGGCCAGGGACGACGGATGTCCGATGGAATAAAGAGCGACTGAACGCGGACGCGGTGGTCCAGGAAGGTACCGACTTCCATCCCGACGCGCAGGCAGTCAATCTTCGGGGGACGCTGACGTCAATCTGTGACGCAGCCATGCCACGGGCGCGAAACAGCTCACGGAAAGGCGTATATTGGTGGTCCGAGAGTATTGCGACTTTGCGCGTCGCATGCGAGGCCGCTCGCCGCCGATATAAACGAATCCGCCGCAGGAGTACCCCCGATGCGGAAGGGGAAGTGGAGGCGCAACAGGCTTACCGAGAAACCCGTATAGAATTAAAAACTGTCATACGGCAAGCCAAAGCGGACGCTTGGACGGAACTCCTCGCCACCCTCGACGAGGATCCCTGGGGCCGTCCATACAAAATCGTAATAAAGAGACTGACGCCACGAGAAGCTCCGATGACGGAGCAACTTGATCGTCAGTTTCTCGACCGCGTAATCAACACGCTCTTTCCTCCAATCAGCGAGGCTAGCATCCCTCCCGCGGCCGGAGAGGAGGGAGGCTGGAATGAAGAGCACCGCGTATCAGCGGAAGAGTTAACAAACGCGCTCGCGAAATTAGGCAACATGGCACCGGGCCCGGACGGAGTTCCGGGCAGAGCGCTCGCAGGAATTGGCAAGGCGGCCGGATCCATCCTGACGCGGCTATATAATGGCTGCTTCGAGAGGGGAAGGTTTCCTGAATTATGGATTGCAGCCCGGCTGGTGCTACTCCAAAAAAAGGACAGACCCACCGACTCGCCCTCGGCGTATCGACCGATTTGCTTGCTTGACGAGATAAGTAAAACATACGAAAGGATTATTGTATCCCGTCTCGTCAAGCATTTAGAGACAACTGGCCCGATCTACATGACAGCCAATTCGGTTTCGGGGGGGGGGGGGGGGGGGGGGGGAGTTCAACGGTGGACGCAATTCTAAAACTACGGGAATAAAGCCTCGATATCGTTAACGCCTTTAACTCCATCCCGGGGCAGAGTATCAGAGATGCGCTGGACTACCATCGCTTCCCCGCGTATATAAAAGCTGTCGTGCGCGACTACCTGCGCGACAGGTATATAGTATACCCCGGTCGAGACGGCACAGTGCGACGTCGATTAGAACGCGGCGTCCCGCAGGGCTCTGTTCTAGAGCCACTGCTGTGGAACATGGCCTTCGACGTAATCCTGCGAACGCCCCTCCCTGACGGTGTGACGATCATCTGCTACGCGGATGATACTCTCATAGTTGCAGGAGGGGACGACTGGAGAACGCAGCCAACCGGGCGGAGGAAGGTGCGCGGCTGATCTGCGATGGCATCAGGCGACTCGGGCTTAAGTTAGCCGCCGAGAAAACCGAGGCCATGTGCCGGCAGGTTGCTGCCAAACCTACGAGGACCTAACGATAAGGTCCGACGCCTCTACGCGAATGCGGCTCAGGCTGTCGCCTTGTATGGCTCGCCCATATGGGCCGATGACCTGCGGCACGAGCGGCGCAGCCTCACCCTTGTAAAGGCAGGACAGAGACAGGTCGCGCTGCGAGTCATACGCGGGTACAGAACGGTATCGCATGACGCTGCTCTGCTACTGGCAAAAATGCTGCCATTCCAGCTGCTGGCCGAGACACATACCAAATGGTTTTATTATAAACGCAGCATTGGCCAGGGTGGATCTCGACCGCCTAGTGAAGTAATACGCACGTGGCGACGCCGCCTTCAAGCTGAGGCGTTCCGGGCTTGGTCGAACATCCTTGCCGATAGTACCACGGAATCGGGCCGTAGAGTAGCGGAAGCAATCCTCCCCGTCTTTGATTCGTGGATGGGTGGAAATAAGGGGACGCTAACTTTCCGGGTAACACAGATCATGACCGGTCATGGCTCGTTTGGCCACTACCTCTATCGGATAGGCAAAGAGCCATCGGAGGAGTGCCTAGAGTGTGACTGCACCCTCGAAGACTCGGAGCATGTGCTTGTCCACTGTCCGGCTTGGGAGAAGCAGCGCGCAACGCTACGCGGGGTTATCGGGCAGGACATCTCTCTGCCGGCCATTGTTGCTGCAATGACATCGCGGAGAGATGTCTGGGATGCTTTCGCGGCTTTTTGCGAGGATGTGATGTCCAGAAAGGAGGAGGCGGAAAGAGAAAGGGTTAGAGACCCTCTCTCGGCACGCAGTTTCCTGAACCGGAGTAGGAATAACTTGCGATTCGCGGGATGGGCGCGGCGGCCGCCGTAGCAAGCGGCAACCGCGTCGCGTTATCAATAAGTTCTGTATGCTGCTGCGTCACGGGATGGATTATGCGGGTCTGCCCCGTGACGAGGGAGAGATGTATGCACGGTTCTTTGTATAATAGCGTGAAAGAGTGTGAGAGCGCGTTACTACCGGGTAAGTGCCTAGCGTCGTGACGCCACTGCGCTCACTGACGTTTCGTCGACATAATGGCGGAGGAAAGGAGCGGGGGCTCCTGCAATCAACGCACACGTCATTACGGTGAATGAAGCGGAACATGTGTACCCCTTGTTCCCGCGGTATGGTTTATCCGTTTATCTGTATATACCATAGTATGCTCGTTGGTCCAAGATCTTCCTATCTTGGGGGAGTCATCATACTGCCCTCATTTCTATCACGTCGACTCCTTTTACGGGGACGGCGATTGGGCAGCTATCGTCAGCCTGAGCTTAGACTCTCCTACCCACCAATCTCCCTCACTCCATTTTTCATCACACCCCCATTAGCGGTGGCTCTCCCCACAATGCATCAGGAAGGGACGTCTTCCGAGTGCATGGTACGGAGACTAACCGCAGATCACCCCCTCTTGCTCACTGACGATTCGGGCGCGGTCTTTTTTCTTCGTTTTTTCCGCGCCGCGGGTGAGGGCTGCTGCGAGCCAATGTTAACGTGAGTTATCGTGCCAGCCCTTACCACCCAGTAGAGAGTACCGGTGGTGGTTTAGTCAGTGAAACCTGACACAACCAGCAGATCGCCCCCGTTTCTGTTGGCGTCTTTTTCAAGATTCCCATCGAAAAAAAAAAAAGTTTGTACCAATCTAGGGACGTGCACCCAGCCCGAGCATTAAAAGAATGGTGACTCATGACGGAATGCAAAGTATCTCTACATCAAACGTACATCTATACATTGCGTGAAACGCAATAACAGACGCAACAACCCTCCAAGAATCATGTGGTCAAACGAACAACAGCATGTTGTACGATTTAAATGAATTACATCCGTCGATCAACAATAAATTAATAAATACATTTCACAACCTTTCAACCCACGCTCTTGATACGATATAATAAGAGTTAAGAATTCGCAATAATTTGTCCTTACCGTTAGGAAAATTCAATCATCCGCCCTGCAATCATTTCAAGACCCTGCTCTAATCCCTTCCTCAATGCGCAACCCAACCGCCGTTTATTACCCCAAACTGTATCGCCAAACCTTTTGTATCCATTCATTTCTTTACACAACACGTATCCTATCCTAATCCGTCCCGCATTGCAACCACTCCTAATTATTTTTCCTATCTCCTTTACAAGCCCTATCACCCTTCGAACCACCACCTCTCTCCCTTAGTTTTTACGCTCCTATCACCGCTCCTAACGTCTCAAACTCATTTTAAAAGCCGTCAACATCCTAACTTCCTCAGTTCATATCATCATCGTTTAGAGAAATCATCAGAGTGTAGTGCAGCGTCTTTAAAGTGCCAAAATTATTATTGTAAATCTTCTCCAAATACCTATCTCCGCTCACCTATATCCACAGCCTTTACAAAGTTTTTGTTATTTATTGTTAAGTATAGTTATTTAAAAAAAAGGACATATTTTACTCTGACTGGATCGATCCCAACAACCTTAACAGTTTCCAATTCTTCTCAAACATCCTCCCCTCTCCTCAACAATTCGTAAATAATTATTCTTATACAGGGTGTGCACAAATGTTTACCCTGATTCCAAGATTAAATATTACTTATACTTATCATGGTAACGTTTGTTTTTAGTCACGGAATAAATGGGGAACAAATAAAGTTCATGTACGTTCAGCACTCTCGCCACAGGAAGCGTTGTGTGAGCTATGCTGTAAAAATGACTCCCCCCAGGGAAAAGATCAATGCGTTGTGTGGCTAGCAGAAGCCAAATCTCCGATTACTGTGCAGCGAAAGTTTAGGTTGCATTATGGAAAGAAAGCACCTGATGTCAAGTTAATTAGACATGGATGCAAACTTTTTTAACAACGGGGTCGGTTTAGAAACGGACAAGCAGCGGCAGGTCATCTCTTTCGGAGGGAAATCTGCTGGCTGTTCAGACAACATTCACGAAATCGTCACAGAAATCGATTAGACAAGCTTCGCGGAAGCTTCCAGTGCCAAAGATCTTAATTGTTCAGGTATTAGGTACAACCAAGTGTTCGGCCAAAACGTGAACAATTTACAAAGGACATGCTGAATCGTTTGGATGAGGACAATGGTTTCTTTAAGCGTGCATGTTTTTCCGCCGAGGCTACATCTCATGTTTCCGGCTCAGTTAATATAACGCAATAACAGAAATCTGATTTTGCCAAATAATTTTCTTGTCCCAGCCATTTAATACATGTTGACGTGTATCGCATACATTTTTGAATTCACGTCACGGTCGGAACAAAACAGAGTTACTAAAGGTGTGCGATATGCAGGACGCGTTTGATCATGTTATTAGATTCAGTCAACGTAAAATACCTCGAATCGATGTGAATCTGACCAACCTTACAATTAGTCGATTTAAAGACACACATGCTGTCATACGACTTGGCTGTACACCCAAACATATAGCAGCTCCTTTCGAACAGAATTAAGATACTTGTGCCTCGTAAGCATTTACCGGCACACACCCATCGACATACAAAAAATCAGCTGCCAAGCTGTCAAGAGATCTAATAAGCATATGTCAATACTTTTAGGAGTATGTATTAGCACAAGGAATATATACGCGAACAAATTACGCGACATCTTGAGAAAAGAAAATCTACAATCTATTCGTCGGGCGCTAGGCAAAACCATCTCTATACAGGATGAGCCAGAATTCGAGGGAGAAAATGTAGGGGGTGGTATAACACATGAACACAAACACTTTTTGTCTAATAATATATGGTGGTGCGCAACTCAAGTGATAAAAAGTTACAGGGTATTTTTGCACCGTCGCATTTGAAATTCTTCCTCCTCCTATAGCCCGAAGCTGGTCTTCTGCTCCCTGCTGGGTGTTGCTGTGGCGGTCCCTTCCGTGGTTTGGGAGGTGCGATGGTTGACGCGGAGTTGGGTGAATGTGAGGCGTCCCTCGGCTGAGTCGGTCTGGCTCTGCGCGCTCGGTATGCCCGCAGGATGGCTAAAGAAAAATGCTCCGGTTCTTCCGGGTAGTTCGCCTGGTTGCAATTTTCTGTCGTCAGGTCTGCTGACTCTTCCGAAATTGATATCCCTGCCATCCTTGTCCGGGCGCATTCCATTCCGTTCCAGGTGATGGATGACGACTGCCTTTGTTTTTTTTTTGTGTGTGGTTTTTTTTTGTGGTAGGTGGCGTTCCTTTAGACCGTCCTTATATAATAGGCTGGCCCTAGTCCTAGGTCGTACCAGAGTGCCAGGTCCGCCTCGAATACTGCCGAGCACCTTGTGTACTCGTCCACACTTTGCGTGACGGTGCATGGTACTCCGCAACGGTTACAGCAGAGGTTGCCCCATCTCCGATCCTGCAGTAGGTGGATCAGGTACGGCTCGCAAGTGTGCGGTCCTGTCAAGGTGTGGCAGCAATGCGGGCACATTGGCATATTCTCTTCGTTGATGTAGGCCTGCCCGCGCATACACTGGAATTAATTTAGATATCGCTCCTCGTCGGTCATGAGCAGCGTCTCCACGTCCAGTCTGAAGAGTGTGCGTTTCGTCCTGGATCCGTCGGCGGACTCTTCAGTAGGGCTATGCCGACGGATCCTGCCCTAGACGCTGTTGCCCGGTGTTAGGGCGTCCCGCTAGGCTCTTATATGTACTGATCGAAGAGCGATCGAGCACTAACGGGAAAGATGATCGCGGAGTGCTGGTCGTGCGACATCTAGCGTCAACAAAGGGTCGCCACAAGTCTAACTCGTGGTCTCATTTTGCTCGTTGCTGGTTTCTGTTATACTGATGAGACGCTGCCTTGTGTCACTCGTTTCGAAGCTCCTTGGAGGCGTGGCTGTCCTATGTTGAGTTGTCAGTTTGTTCGTTATCGTGCGTTTTGCGTTTCGGTTTTGTCTGGTGTTGGAATGATGACTGCGAGTGCTTACTCCGCGGTTCAGCAGAGGAGAAGCAGTGGCACGCTCCTTAGATCATCTTACTGTTAGATAACCGGCTGGGTCTGCAACGTGAGCAGTTTTGGCTCTACTGTTAGACGTCTTTCCAAAATTGGTGGCTGCAAGGGGAGTTGCTGTGTCGGCACCACGGAGCTTGGGTGTGCCACTTCGGGGTACGTTGCGGCCCTGGGTTGTTTCTTGGGGTTGCGTATGGTTCTCATTGCAATTACGATGGCTATTGCGCTTGTCATGAGGAGTAATGTGCCCCCGGCACCGCCAGAATATAGTAGGGCCGATATTGTTCTTCTTTGGCGGTGGGTTTCTCCCAGCTCAGTGGCTCTGCGAGCTATTTCCTGTAGTGATGCCGAGGCTAAGCTGTTGTCCCAGCTGTTGTCGTCAGGTCGGGTGGTATTTATTTTTGCCAGTTCCTTGAGTACGTCCGTATGATGGTTGGTTGGTGGTGCGATTTCTGTCAGGTTGAGGTGTATTGGGGGTAAAAAGCTGTTCGATAGGTTGGTCGTAATTGATCCCAAGGATAGAAGCTGGGTTGACCCTGCGAGGAGTGTACAGCCCGGTTTCACGTGTAGGGTGCCGGTTCCGCGAATGTACTCCGAGCCGATGGTGCCTTCGTTACAATGCACTTGAATTCGGGTGTCGCGTCTGGTGTAATACAGCCAGGAGTCCTTATTGTACAATCGTTGCCAGAGCGCGTCTCTGTTTACGGCCATGTGGACGTTGCACGCGCTCCAGACGTGTCCTGCAGGGTTTAGCAGCATTGCGGTTTCGCAGGTAGGGTTGGTGCCGGTTGAGTAGAGTGGTAGTGACATTTGACCGATGTATTGTGTTACGGCCTGGGATACGTGGTGAGTTTTTCTTGGGGTAGGAAGCTCCTTGTAACTTGTAATAGGTTTCCTTCACGATACTTTATTAATTATATGATAAATGGTTCAGTCGGAGCTGATGACTGAGATGTAGAATATAGAATGTCGAATGTTGGATGTTGAATGTTGAATATTGAATGCTGACTATTGAATGCCCGCTGGCGGTTGCAGTCGGTCCTTAAATATGCTTAGAACTAGGTATACAAATGTATGTGTGTGTGGGTGAGTGGATATGGAGAGGGGGTAGCGTCCTCAAGGGCCCAGTTGCAGGCCTGCGGAATACACTAATAAAAAGGGTCTTAGGTATGGGGCTGCAGGTATGTGTCTGTACGGTAATTGTTGTAGTTAGTATAAATCTATATGTTACTTAATTAATGTTAATTACTAGAATTATACATATGCTATCTTAATTCTATAGGGTGTGGGGTGTGGGCCGTAACAATTGTCTATGGTGATGATAGGTGTTATACATGTAATTTTCGTCCGGGAGGAAATACGTGTGGTTATCTTCTGATATGGCAAGATATGGGGAGGCTGGTTTCACGAATACTGCAACGTCATTGCCGCCGTAGGTCTGTGTTGAAGGGCAAGGATATAGTCTGAAGATGTGGAATTTTAGTGGGCCCAGTAGCGGCACGGTAACTTCCAGGATGATTCTTCCGAATCCGTAGGAAATCTGTAGGGCCGCCACCTTGTCTACCTGTTCCGTGCGCATTTCCGACGGTGTCAGCGGAAACTCGAGTAACGTGGCCTCGGTGAGTTTGTGCGCGGCGCTTATCAGTTGCTGCGGCGAGAGAATGGGTGTAGGAGTCCTCTTTTTGCGAATAGTATGGCATCGATGATAATAATTAGGTTGGCTTGGTAGTCGGTGATCGTTCGGCCCAGTTCCGTTATCCAGTTTGTCATAGAGGTTTCGAATTCGATTCGAGTGATTTCAGTTTCGGCGGCGTGGAGCGCGTTGGCCATGACCGCAGTTTGTTTTTGTAGGTTGTCTGTTTTGTCTTCTAATGTTTTCGTCTGTTCATGTATACGGTGGAATTCGGCGCGAATGATTAGCGTCTGGTTGGTCATTAATGCGGCCATCTTTTTCCCTTGGACGTATAGCTTGTCCAATTCGGTGTCGTAGTATTTGGCGTCGTACGCGGCGGTACTGGTTGCTCCGGTAGTGGGTTCTCCGCCGCTGGTATTACTTCTCTTACCGTATTTTGAAGTGTCAGATCTTCGGGGCTGTTATCAAACGATAGCAGGTCGAGGTTCGCGTCTTCTCTGAGCGGTGTGCTATGCGGTGCCAATCGTGTGTTCCGATCGTCATAGCAGATACTAAATTTCGGCGGGGAGTGCATGACCCGGTTTCGGCTGCGTGCGAATGGGTTGATTTGCGTTGTATCGTCTCCCAGGCCCTTCTCGTGAGTTAGGCGTGGGAGTAGGCTTCGATTCGGATCCGGACAGATGGTTGTTGCCGGATTCGATGCGGTTTCATTCTCTGAAAGTTCTTCCGGTGTGTTTTTTAGTTCTTCGTATCGGGGTTGATTTGGTTGTCTTCTTGATTGTCGTAACCGGCTCCCCACGGTGCTGGCGTCTATTGCTGACAGTGCATGTTTTGGTCTGTGCGTCGGGTCTTCTTTATTGCGTTTTGATAGGGGTAGGCAAGTTACCGGGTTTCTGGATAGTGCGTCGGCGTTACGATTGCCCTTGCCGTCCTTATGCACGACTTCATAGTCGTACTCCATTAGTCGCAGTTTCCATTTGACGAGTCGCGATGAGGGGTCCTTTACTGAGTGTAACCAGACTAAAGGTCGGTGATCTGTTACAAGTGTGAATTTCTGGCCGTAGATGTACGGTCTGAAAAGCTTGACGGCGTACACCATCGCCAAACATTCTTTCTCTGTGGTGTCGTAGTTCCTTTCGGCTCTGTTGATTCGTTGATCGTTCGGAAAAGTTTGGAAATTGAAGTATGGGTTCTTTACACAGTTCTTCGCGGAGTTGATCGAATGCTCTTTCTTGTTCGTCGGTCCAGTTGAGTCGAATTCCTTTTCCTAAGAGGTTCACTAACGGTTTGGCTTTTGCAGCGAAGTCCTTTATGAATCTACGATAGTACCCGGCCAATCCCACAAATTGCTGAATATTTTTTTGTGACTTGGGGGTCGGAAAATTCTTGACGGCCTGTAGTTTTCGCGGATCCGGTTTTACTCCTTCGTCCGAAATTATGTGGCCCAGGTATGCCACTTCCTTTCGGAGGAAATCACACTTGTTGGTTTGCAGTGTGAGTCCGTGGTTTTCTAGGCGTCTTAATAGTTTCCTGACTTTAATTCCGTGTTCGTTGAGTGATGATGAGTATATTACTATATCGTCTAAGTAGACGAATAGTTCCGTGCCCTGTAGTCCGGTTAAAATTTGGTTCATGAGGCGCTGGAACGTAGGAGGCGCGTTCTTTAGGCCAAATGGCATACGAGCGAACTCGTAATGCCCTTCCGGGGTGGTAAAAGCCGTTTTTTGCCTATCCTAGGGATCCAACTCGATTTGGTGGAATCCGCTGGCGAGGTCAAATTCTGAAAAATACCTTGCCCCTCCTAATTTGTCCAGTATATCCGTGATCTGGGGAAGTGGGTATTTGTCTCCCACGGTCTTATCGTTTAAGGCGCGGAAGTCGATGACCATTCGCCACCGAATGTTTCCCTCTGCATCCGGTTTTTTCGGTACAATCCATAATGGAGAATTGTATGGTGAAGTTGATTCTGTGATGATACCTTCGGCCAGCATCCCGCTGACTTGACGGCGTATTTCTTGTTGATGAATGATCGGATATCGGTACTGTCTGGTGTTTATGGGGGTGTCGTCGGTCGTATGGATGGAGTGTTTGAAATTCAGGACCTTTCCGAGCTTATCTCCTGGAAGGTGGAAGCTATGCGGAACTTCTGAGATAAGGTTTTGGACGTGCTGCTGTTCTTCTCGGTTCAAGTGGTCCGTCTTTAAGGTTTTCCATATGGCCGCGACTCGGTCTGTTGTGTCTCTGATTGTTGTTGCGTTGTCGAAGTAAATTTCGTCGTCGGAAGATCTGCGTAAGTCGTAGGGTTGTTGTATCTGTGGTTCCAGTTCGAGTTCGATGTCCTCTTCGTTGGTGTTGGTAGCGAGGACGTAGCAGTTGCCATTACGATTGGTGACAGCTGCTTCTCCCAGGAATACTCCTTCTGGTGTTTTTACGAGCTGCAGGTATCCCTGTTTGATTTCTGGATTGGCTATTTTCAGAGCTATTTGTTGCGCGGTCCTTTTTGCTAATAGATATTTGGTTTTTGCAGGCGACAAGGTGGGCTTGGTTTCTTCAAATTCCAGGAAATTAGAAAAAAGGGATAGGGTTGACGGGGTCGTTGCGTGTAACGATGGTTTTATGGTGATATGAAATTTCAGCCTCTTCCTGTAACAGGAATGGTCCTCCTAATAGGCCATCTCCTGTGACCGGCAGGTTTTCGACGACGTAAAAGAAAATCGGTGCTCCGCTGATGGTCAGTATAGTGGTTCCGATGGTTTCAACTGGTGTGATCGTTATGCCAGTGATCGTGATTTTCTCGCGGGAGATCAAGGGTGCCCTATATCCCAACGTTCCGAGCACGACCAGGTTTACGCAGGCGGCTCCGTCGATGACGAAGTCCTCTTTTCCTTTTTCCAGCTCTGGAACTTCGACCCAGATTCTGTCCATCGGGACTTCCTTGATGAGGAATTGGTCTCTTTCTCGAATCTTACTGTTTTCTGGCGATCTTGAACGTTCTCCCTCCCCGTGTCGTCTGTACGGTGAGCGCTTGCGGAGTTTAAATGACCGGTAGATTCCGTCAAGGAATCGCGGGAAGATCTCCATGCCCGTTGCTCGCGGTATTCGGAGCGCGATTGTCGTCGGCATGTATTGCCATCGTGTCCCTGCTTGCCACAATTCCAGCAGTGCAGGCGGGTTCTGTCGGGTTTATGTTTTTGTCTGTCATTGGGTTGTGTCCTATCGTTTGAATGATTTCTGCCTCGATCGTAGGAAGGTGAACGCGAGTTTCGGCCGTGCTGCAGAATCATAGCGGTAGTGCGTCCTCTCGTGGGTCTATCTTCCGTGTCGGAATCCGATGTAACTCGATGCCGGTTACGTCTGTCTAGCGGGCTCGGATAACGCGGATACGACACGTCCCTGCGTTCAATGCTTCCTCGGCCCGGACTTTTGCTTCGATTGTCGTCGGTCGCTAACCTTCGGTTCCTTAACCTACGTTCTATGTGAAGGACAGCTTCGAAGCCCTCTTCTAATGTTTTGACTTTCGGTTCTGTTGTCGCGACGCGCCATGCTACCCTTTCCGGTAATCCCCCTATAAAATTTTCTAGCGCGTCTTTTTCCATTTCCCGAATCAGTTCGGCCTGGCTAGTCGTATATCCGTCGCGGATCGCGGCTCTCGCGCAATGTACTAATTGGCTAACGCGATCTATATAGCGTCGGAAGCTCTCTGTGTCACCGATCCTAAGGCGCGCTATCTCTCCTTGGAAATATGAGAGGCTCTTGCCCGGTGCGTATCGTTTCTTCCGGTGTTTGACAAGCTCATCCACTCTTGCGAATGCCTTATCTTGAATGCACGTACGGGCCGGTTCAGTTAGTTTTGTTAATATTATAGCCAGGTATTGAGGTTCGGTCTGTTCCGGGATCAGCGCGAGACCGTTCTCGACGCTTTGGACGAACGTTGACAGAGGAGGATTTTCTCCGTCGAAACTTGGTATGCCCAACGCGGCTTGTTGTAGACAATTATTTCGTGTGAATAATGCCATCGAGTTAGCCAGAGAGGCTGTTAAGTTGGCCATATCTTCTGAGGAGTTATTCGGTTCTTGCGAAAATGACATTTTTAATTCGCGTGTTAATTACTTCGCTTAAATAAGTACGTATTCACCTTTCAGTCCCCAAAAACGGGGTTTCCACAACGGTAACTATCCCACCGCTGTCACCAGTTATGTTACGAGCCCGAGCGTGGGCGAGTGTATTAGTGTCGATTGTGTCGCTTCGACGGTTCTGGATGGAAAGGACGGTATTCTCAGACTAGGCCCAGAGACGAATCAAAGGGCTGTCGCTTCGAACACCGGGATATCAGAGCCCTCAGACTAGGCCTAGAGGCGAACCAAAACGCTGTCGCTTCCGATACTCTGCGGGTGAGGTGGTAGAAGGAGGTTTTCTGAGGTTAGGAGACAGAGCCCTCAGACTAGGCCTAGAGGCGAACCAAAAGGCTGTCGCTTCCGATACTCTGCGGGTTTGGTGGTAGAAGCAGGTTTTCTGAGGTTAGGAGACAGAGCCCCCAGACTAGGCCTAGAGGCGAACCAAAAGGCTGTCGCTTCCGATACTCTGTGGGTGAGGTGGTAGAAGGAAGTTTTCTGAGGTTAGGAGATAGAGCCCTCAGACTAGGCCTAGAGGCGAACCAAAAGGCTGTCGCTTCCGATACTCTGCGGGTGAGGTGGTAGAAGGAGGTTTTCTGAGGTTAGGAGACAGAGCCCTCAGACTAGGCCTAGAGGCGAACCAAAAGGCTGTCGCTTCCGATACTCTGCGGGTGAGGTGCTAGAAGGAGGTTTTCTGAGGTTAGGTGACAGAGCCCTCAGACTAGGCCTAGAGGCGAACCAAAAGGCTGTCGCTTCCGATACTCTGCATGGAGGAATTCTCAGACTAGGCCCAGAGGCGAACCAAAGGGCTGTCACTTCGATATTCCTTTAGGAAGGGTGTTAGAAAGGGATTTGGAGTCGTAACACTTCACAATTGTGGAGTACGTTCGAACGGTAAAACGCATTAAAAATAAAAAATATACAAGGAATAAAATAGAGTTACAGAGTTAGATAGTTCTTAAAATATAACGTAGGAAGCCTAATCTCCGTAGGCGTCGCACGGCGAAGTAATTAGAGTCTTTAGTAATGTTCGCGTTCTTTTACAGTGGGTAACGCCGGACTCTTGCTCTCGGTTTTGACGCACTGAGAAATGCGGGTTCAAAGTCTTACAATAGTGTTACGAGTACCACGGACAAACTGTGCGATTTAGCGTACTTCCAGCGTAACGTTCCTGACAAGACTGAACACTCGGACGAATTTTGGCCGTCCTTTTATTGGGCTAGAATTAGGTTGGTAGGGGCACTTTGTGGGGAAACAGCGGGTGCTGAATCCTAGTCTTTAGACGGGGAACGTGGCGTCGCACGCGAGTGCTGAGTATGAGTCTTTAGGCTGCTGAGTCTGAGTCTTTACGCGGGAGCCGGTGATATCACAGCAGTGACTCACCTCGATCTGATCGGGCGGGGCAGCCATGCTCACGGACGAACGAGTGCGAGAGTAGATGTAATTGTGCGCAGACTCGTATGTAACAAACGTTTGCCAGAGCCGAGAGATGCGCTCGTTAACATCATCATTGCTGGCTGTTGGGTCATTCCCTGACAGGGACATTGTCGCTCTCCTCCGCTCGTACGCTTCGACTCGCTTTTGGATCAGAAAATCAACGGGAGTTATTCCTGCAACCACTAACAGAGCCGCTGTTGAGACGATTCTGTACGCACGAGCAACGCATAACGCGTACTGACGCTGAACCGTCCTAAGCTTATTGCGGTTGCGCCAGGTTGCGCTCAATACGCGCCGCCAAATGCCATATGGGAACCGCGTACAGCAGCACCCCGTCGAATCCACACGGGCATGATTTTCTCCGCACGTAGTGGGAGGGTCCCCCGTCATTGGACATCAATCTGGCCAGCTCCATGGCCATTCGGTGCGCCTTGTGGCAGGACGCCCCGATATGAGTTCTAAAGGATCGCCTCTCGTCCACAATCACGCCCAAGTATTTCAGGAGTCGTACGGGATTCGCCTCCGACTCACCGAACCAGACACCTCCTGAAGGGCTGCACGCATGCGCTCTTTGAGGGGGGCCATCTCATAGGCCGTGACGACGACCGCCATGTCGTCCGCGTATACCACAAATTTAACGTCGCCGGACGTATGCTTCGAGACGAAATCATCGTAGGCAATGTTCCATAAGAACGGTCCCAAGACCGAGCCTTGAAGGACACCCGCGAGAACGTGGCGAGTCGACTCGCGACCCTCACTCCACGTCCAAAGGTGGCGATCGGAGAGATAGTCCGCAATTGAAGCTACGAGAGGATCCGAAAAGCCTCTATCCCGCATGGCCCCCAGGATAACCCCCCACCGAAGCTCATTGAATGCATTTCGAACGTCGACCGTTATGAGGACCGTTTTGCCCCGTCTACTCGCCTCGCCGCGATGTTCATAACGCGCTGAACAGCGTCGACTGTTGACACCCCCTTTCGGAACTCGTACTGGGCCGCTGAGAGTCCTCTCAGCACGACAAGTTCCTCCTGGAGCCTCGCCAGTATTAGGTATTCGTAGACCTTTCCACAGTTGTTTATAAGGCATATCGGCCGATACGCACTCGGCTTGCTCTTAGGAATAAGAACAAGATCTTGGGTTTTCCCATTGGCCGGGAACCGATCGCAAGTCAAACAAGAATTAAACATGTGCCCAAAGACGTGTGGGGCAAGAGAGTAGGCCGACCTCAGAGCGACTGCTGGCACACCGTTCGGGCCCGGGAACTTGTTTAGGCCGAGCCTAAAAATTGCGCCGCTCACCTCCATATCGGAGAAGGGCCTAATAGGCGGACTCTTAGGGGAGATTCTCACATAGGGATGGGGGAAGTATTTTTAGTTTCTTCCGCTCTGTCCTATATTGGATGCGGTAGATCTCATTCGTAACTGCACTCTTCGAGATAGGCGATAGGCTAAGCATCGACGCGTCTCAGACAGGGCGTATTGCCTCAGCGTGCACGGTGAACTTGCATATGGCACCCAACTCCTCCCAATGGCTCTCCAGGTCGTCCAATGCATTCCAGTCGGGTTTGTGCCGCCGTATGGGACGCCAAGCCCCTCGCTCGCCACCAACCGTGTGCCACAGGTACCGATGGTCCGCGGAATTTTAATTCCGAAGCACTGTGGTATATGTGCCAGCCGCGAAGAGCTGCATTGCCGTGGTCTACCGTTACTTTAGTTACCGACTGTCTGCCACCCCTTATGAAAGACGGAGCGCCATTACACACAGTTTAGTATAGGTTCCATTTCGTGGTTATATTCTGAAACGACGAGAACGACGGCGTCCTTTCAGCGGACCGCTGTTCGAGGGGCGCCTGGGCAAGCCGTGACTTACTGAGGGGTACCTGCAAGATTCTACAGCGACCTACGAATTTAATAACACATTGCGCCGCTTGATAAGCTCCGGGCAAATCGCAGAACCGGCAAGATGCGCCAGTTTGGACTCCGGTAATCCTGCTTCGCGGCAAAGAATGCAGCAAAGCCCTACCGTACAGCCCGCGATGCTGTGGCCATCTTTTTCCACACATGCGGCAGATTTCCTTACGGTTGTAATTGGCGGTGTACCCTTTGACAACGTGCCTAAAATGGTGGCATCCAAAGCAGCGTATCACTGTAGGGACAAGGAAGACCCTGCACTGAACGAACCCGATGCGGACAGTCCTAACATCCACCAACAGGTTCGCATACCGGCTAGGGGCAAGCAGGTGGGCCATTCTTGTCTGCTCATACCCCGGCCTAACGCCCTTGAGACGCGCGTCCGCATCTTCCTAGTGGGACACCTGTTCATCTATATCTTTAACCTTTAGATCCACCCGGGACTCAAGGATCCTCACCTCCTCGGCACTTCCGAATATATCCCGGAGCTCATTATGGACCTTCAGCAGGCCACCGTCCGTGCGATCAACACTGATGATCATGTCGCCAGTTCTGGTTCGCCTCTGCTCGGTGACACGCATTTTCTCGCATGGTGCGAAGAATGTCCGCGTAAGTCCGCTCTTCGGTCGCTCTAATGGTAATGCCGGCCACCCTTCGCCTAGATAATTGCGGCCTCGGTGTCTCGCCTCCGGGCTGGTCAGCTCGCCGCCGGATCTGCGCCTCCTCGCGTCTCTCTCTTCTCGAGAGAATCATTGTCCACCTCTCGAATCCCGCTTCGCTCGACGGGTCAAACTGCCGCAGGTTTGCATTCTTCCGCTCCGCCTCCGTAAAAGAGGAGGGACGGGAATTCTACGGACTCGCGCCGCGTACGTCGATCCTATACACAGGCCGCTGCAGCATCGCCTTCATGCGCTGAATGTTAGCCGGGACCCGAGACTCGCCGGGATTAACTATAGAACTCGCGCGATTCCGGGCCTCTCGTGAATCCGGCGAGCGGAAGCCCCATCTTGGGTCCGGTAGAGGGACCGATCTTGCCCTTTTCCAGGTCTGTCAGGCGTGTCTCCAACGCGGCAAAAGCCGACGACAGACTGTCCAACTCACGTCTGAGAGACTTGTTCACCGTGCCTTCCTAATCTAGTTGTCTCCTCAAGATGCCGATCTGCTCCGTCAGGTGAGGTACGCCCACCGAATAGGGGGGGAATCCGTCTCCAGCGCTGAACGTTTGTCTGGGGCACATTCCACCGAACGCGGGCTCTCTCTTGGGCGCTTGCCGCAGATAGCACTCGGGGTACCAGTTATAGATGTCATTGGGGAGGCGCCCGTCGCACCGTCAGATCTCGCCACACACCAATGTGCACTCCAATCTGCGACCCTACCAGAGACCACCACCGGTCAAAACCTGACCATGATGTCCTCATTACTATGGGCCCGAACACGGCTCTGGTCGCCCAAGAGTTGGGTTTTTTGTGCTGCTAGTTTCTTTGCAGCAATACCCTCTTTGATCCGGCGAGAGCGATACTCCGAGTCGCTCTCGCTTGGCAGGCGGTCTGACTAGCTCCATTTTTGGACGAAAGCGCCTTGAAATGGTCCAATTGCGTCCGTGCAGTAGGCTCCAACGTCTCTCGGGCCTCCACCCCCGTAGCAGTGTCCCCGACTCCATGTAACACTCCCATGCTTGCTTCCTTATCCATTCCTGGAGTTACATTATGATTTGTGTTTTTTTCCTTTCCGTATTCCACTGTTGGTCGCACGAGTATGGTCAAAGTAATTTCAGCCCAGACAGACCTGCCATGTCAGGGTTGGCCTACTACCCCCGGGGTTCGGCAGTTGCCCCGGGGCGTGGTCTCTAACGCCCGGATTCACTCACCGGTCACGCACGCCACCGAAGTGATGGATGCACCTTGTGAGCGAGTGCCATACCTGTGGGGTGGGGGTTATTTTTTTAGACGTTGTCTTCCTTGCGAGCCAGGCGGTTAAGGGGGTCAGTACATGTAAACCGTTAAAAAAATCGATTTCTTTTGCATAAAATGTTAGTATAATGTCTTAAGATTATGTCAGCAAATTTTCAAAACTTAATTCAAAGTATTCCTCATGTTATAACATATAAACGTGAACCTCCTATACGCTGCGTTCGAGTCAGACGTATAATTGGGCGGTCGACTTTGTCTACCTGTTTTTTAAATACAAGATATAAATCGGTATGGTGACGATTTTCAAGTGGTAAAAAGTGAGTGTATTGGCCACTTGCAGAAGGGGATGGCCAGTTGTCTCCGAAAAGTTGGAAAAGATCCCAAACTTACTGGAAAGATCAAACTAACCGAAACTCTATTGAACAAATTGTCATTATACTACGGATTTGTTATTCGGAGGAATGTCAAGGGCCTCGAGGATATGAAGAAGGCTGTAATGGCCACTGTCTATCATATGTGCTCCACGGATAATAATCCAAAATAAGGGTACTGTCCGGTGGGTCCCGACAGCTGATGCCCTAACAAATGAATTGTCAATGTGTAAGCATAGAGCACGAATGATTAACGAAAAGAATTGAACAGCACATACAACTAATTTACGAAAGGCTTTCCAATGAAAAACTTTTAACGCGTTGTTTAAGCAGACATATGCAAAATTCCAACGAGTCGTTCAATTCGACTGTGTGACGATTGCACTCAAAACATCTAAACTCAGGAAAAAAATCGTGGAATTGTCTGTCTATATGTTTAACGAAGGCACTTCATTTTTTTAATGGTTATGTGATTGCTTGACTTGAAAATTTGTCAGCAAAGTAAAATGATCGCGGATAATGTCACAAGCGTCGAATCAGTTAGAAAGGACAAACAGCAGTCACTCGGCAGCAAGGAGGCTAAAACAGCAAGCAGACTGGAAAAAATGAATACAAACGAGATCTATGAAGAAAAAGAAAGACTACAATATGGTCCAGGATTAGCTGACTAGCCGAAAATTGCTGTAAGTAACCAATAATTCATAGTATCCGCGTCGAAAACTTTAAACCGCTTTTTCTCCACTTTCTATTTTTGCGTTTCTTCCAAATTAACGTCCAGGATTAAATAAAATCTATTCAACCGACCGGAACGATTCAAAGTTTATTCTCTTCAGCATGAAATTCTCTTCTATATGAGCCTACAATTAGGTAAAAAAAATCTTTTTTACTATTTTTTACAGCAGGTTGAAGTCATATTTTGTTCCAGGAAACTCACAGTTTTCGTTTAAAACTGCATAAAATTTTTATTTCGCGATTTCTTCCGCGTTTTTGAGGTTCACATAGAACAGAAACCTCTAATACTAACAAATCGCTTTGGATTTTTGATTTAAGACAAAATTTCCGAGCTGCATCCTGCCCGCCAATTGACAGCTACGAGGACGTGGCGCTCTCTTTGGTAGCCCATAAATCCGCCATTTTGTAATATTTTTTCACAAAAAAATTTTGGTGAGGTCTTCGATAGCACCTTGAAACTTGCCTGCAATTGCTCGAAGATTGCTCATTTGTCTCCTTTCCAAAAAAAATCGCGAAAAGCAGCTCGATTTTGAGCGTTTACTTGTACTGCATCCCTTAAGTCCTTTTCGTTGAAAATACCGTTTGTAGCTAGGTGTTGCGGGCTGAAATTGTGCCATTTTCATTTGAAAAGCAATTCTATCCTCGAAGGGGCTATACCATCCATTGGTCGTGGTCATAGGCGGTAGTTTCCTTGAATCCTGTACGTTGTTGGTAACGTATTAGCACATTCCCTCTTCGCGGCATGTTCTGTTAGAATTCGACTTTCTGGCTTAAAAAAAAGGTCTGTTTCTGGTAGGTTATCGGTAATTTTTAAAACAGTCTTTCGTCCATCGGAATGTCGTCTGAACTTTTACACACTTTATGAAGTGTACGACTTGACCGACGACTGTGACCATACAGCCTGGTCCCTTCATAACCGCGTATGCAATTTCGTCTGGAGCAGTCTGGAGAGACTGATATCAGCGCGAGTGTGTTTTTCAATACTTGCTTCTCAAGGGCACATTTTTGTTGCACAATGTCCTTATATAGCTGCGACATTTGCATTTTTATGTCTTTCTTTGTAAATATGAACTTAGAATTTACATATGTAAAATGTTTAGGTTGCCCACTACAGCTTACTCCAAATCCTGAAGTATTTTCCTTTTGACGTTTCTATCAGAAAAAAATGTCGGATGTTCAATGCTCATAACGGTGTAGCGGCAGATGGAAAATTCCGTTGTCCTAGCGCAAAGGTTGTCTCCTGTGTTGTCACTATGAAAATGATAGGGCCCGTTGACTCTTCCTTTGGACTCAGCTTTTTAGCGAATTTCTCACATAAAACTTCATAATTATTGAAATTACAGTTGTCTGTTGGTACACTTTGCAAAGTAGTTTGGATATTCCATAGGCACAACCATGCTCGAAGGTGCCCGAGCTAATTTGTCGAATACCAATTCGTGTGATGTGTGTTTAGTGCCCTCATATACACTATTATGTAACACTCGGGCAAACAAACTCGAGAATTTTAATAAAGAAATTGCTTCGTTTTATTAATTCGGATAATACAGGTAACTCTTTCGGTGTCTCGCGATCGAACCCGTTTTGTCTTGGGCGCCGCTCGTTCTACGCCTCGCGCCTCTCTTCGGTCAACGACAGGTCGCTGTTTTTCGCATCCGTGACAATTGTGGTAAGTATACAAATGCAGCGAGATTTAGCCACTCACCCTAGTTTGAGTTTTCATTTGCATAATGTTCCAGGTATTCCACTAGGACCCGGTGAGATCTTTCTAACGCAGCAATACTTTGTGCATGGAACGCAGTCGTTTCGAATCGTGTCATACGGAATTTTTTTTGCGACCTCTCGAGTGAGAGTGTTAATAAAATTTGTATCTTGCCCCGTCAGAATTGCCTTTGATGATCCAAAACGGCAAATGGGAAAATTAATAAACGCGTGTGCGGTATCGCTTGCAGTTGCGGTTTCCAAAGGGACGTTAATGATGTAGGTACGATCCGAGTAGGGCCTTCGTCGTCCTCATGCGATACGACACTGTATTGATAAGCATCGTTTGTTTAGGACATTCTCAAACGTGGCTAATTATTTGGGGGAAAAGTACGCATCGTTGCGAAGGAATGCGACAACAAGCACGTTGCGCAGGGATGCAACGAGCAACAAACGCAACCAGGTCGCAACGCAGTCTCCTAACGACACCTAAAGACGAAAGGCACAATAAATATCAGCCTTTCTGTCAAACCAATATCATTGATATATCCGTACATCGCTCGCCACAATAAATATTTTGTTAAAAGATCTTGCATCGTAAGTATGTACTTATTGCTTGAGGGGGTGACTGAAAATGAACCAACAATATCTGACGCGGTTTTATCAGAAGCAGTTCGCGCCGTATCTGTCAACACCATGGAGTGTCTTGCCGCATTATCATTTCGCATGAATGATCTATCTCGGGTCTCCATGAAATGTGCGTTACGTATGGAATGTGGTATGTCATATGGGTCGAAAGCGGCTTGTTCGGTGCTTGAAATTTCATCTTGATCGTTAATTGAGAACTCAGGATTTTTTTTAGATACTCAGTTAAGGGGTCTGGCCACCTTATAATTTTTTTTTTTCATTTTTTTTTTTTATTGTTTTATAATCATCTTTGAAATGTCACGCATCATTTAATCCATAGTTGGTACTGAAAATCGTAAAATTGCTAAAGTTACAGGTATTTCTCGATAGGAAGGTGGAGCCGCTGCGAGCGGTCGACCGCGCGGCTCGATCAGTGTATGTAACTCGCACGGTTCAGCACGTGCAACTGTCCTATTGTGTCCTTTGTATGGGTTAGTAGAATTGTTTACTCGAATCCATACGAAGAAAAAGTGATGAAAAAAGAATGCGTAGGTCATGTGCAGAAAAGGATAGGTACACGACTTCGTAAAATCAAAAAAGAAAAGAAAGGTCTTGCTGGCAATGGAGAGCTAACCGATAAACTAATTAACGAGCTAACAGTATATTACGGTCTCGCTATTCGAAGGTTCTCTAACTCTAAAGACGAAATGAAGAAAGCTATTGGTGCAACATTCAAGCACAAGAGCTCGACCGACGAAATCCCGCAGCATGAAAATTGTCCTCCGGGAGAAGACCCGTGGTGCTCTTGGCAAATATCAAAAGCGATTGGCACTTTGGATGAATATCTACACAAGAATCCTCTGCCTCAAATTGTTCAAGATGCCATTCGACCTGTTTATGAGGACCTCACTTCAGATGAATTGTTAGAACGGTGCGAAGGAGGCTTCACGCAAAACGCCAACGAAAGCGTCAACTCCGTCATCTGGTCAATGGCTCCAAAAACGAGTTCCAGCGGTGTGAAAACCGTCGAAATTGACAGTTACATTGCTATCAGCACTTTCAACGATGGGTACAACAGTATTTTGCTGATGATGAAGCTCATGGATCTAAGCATCGGAGATCGCTGCTACGATTTCTGTAGGGCAGTCGACGAGAAACGTTGCGCTACAGCAAATGTCCGAGAGAAAAAAAGTACGAAAGAAGCACGCCAAGCACGTAGATCTTCGCAAAAAGAGGCCCAGGATGCTCAAACAGCTGCCGAAGAGAACATGTATGGACCAGGAATCGCTGATTGAAGGTAAGACTCACAAAAACCGCGCCGTCAGCCAAATAACCGCACGTTTACTTTCCTTTGCGATTATCGCGAAACTATATTTTTCGAAACGGTACCGCGTAAATCTCGTAAACTATCGGTCCGATTGCTGTGAATTTTGAATACAGTACTTTTAGATACATTATTTAAAGCGTAACGTGGGATTTTTGCGATTACTTGATTAGTTTTTTTTTAATGACGTTTTTACTCGTGAAATTTCGGTGAAAATCGTGAAAAAAAATTCTTCGGCTCACCATAATTTCCCTAATGTAAAAAAAGAAATTTCCCTACGTGTCGCCCTTGCAATATGATCCAGGAATAAGCTAATTTTTTTTTTTTTTTTCAGATGCAAAATGTAGCAGGTAGTCATGAAGCCGCCCACGTGCGTTTCGTGCCGAGGGCCTTCACCAAAATGAACGAAACGCCGGTATTTTTTATTTTTTTATCACAAAATTTTGTTCACTTGTTCGCTAAACCGTTTTCTAGTATATGACAAAAAATAAAAGAATTTTGTGCTTTATTTTCGCGTTTATGAATTTTTAAGAATAGTACTCATCTGGCGAGCGCACATGGTGGCCAGACCCCTTAACACTCGACCACTGTCTATAATGGCGGACCGGAGATTGTTTACGCGGCTTATACTGGGTGAATCTAAAAATGTGGGAGAAACTTTTTACGGGGTGATAGAAGAAATCTGCACAAGCAATTTTTGTAATACAATGTATGAGCGGAATGCAAGTGGTGAAAGGTTAGAGGATAGTTTTCCACGCGCGTCGCCGATGCTTTATATGGCGGTTAACGTGTTAAAAAATCATCGCAAGAATGAAAGGAGATATTTCACAAAACATTTTATTAATAGGAATTCGCTCAAGTCCTATTACCCTTAGTCGCCCTTGACCATACGCAACACTTCCATTCCGTATTTTTCCTACATGTCAAGACTCCCTGTCCCTACCATGAAACTCCTCTTAAAACCTTCCGTACACTCGTTGCATCAATTATTTTCATAGCTATCCTCGAAACATCGTCTTCCGCAGTTATTCTCGAATCGTCATTCTCTACAATTCTCAAATCGTTCTCTGGTGTCTTTCTTAGTTACTCTCGAATCGTCTTCCACCATTTTCAAACCTCATTCTTCTTAAACTATTTTCATCCCTTCTCGTGTTGTCCTCCTGGTATTGTCCATATCTTCCACGTATCTAACGTCGCACATACTCTCACCCTGTTAATTCCACTACAATACACTCAACAGTAACGACAGGAGACACTGTCCTTTATACTCATACTAACAAGGAAAGCGGTCTCGCCAATAATTGCGTTGCTCACGTGAAGGTCAAATAGGTCGCGACCCAGGATCGCAGGTTGTTGCAAATCGTCTAGAAGCTTTTAGATCCTTGCCCGACGTTTCCTAATCCATAGCCATGGCGACGGGTTTGGCACCGTTAATGTGGTGAGGATTGCTAGTAGTCTTCTCTCGCTCACTCCCAAGGCAGCGAAAAATTGTGCTGATTAGTGTTTGATGTTACAGAGGTAGATATGTGTTTGTACATTTCATTAACAATAGGCTTATGAATGCAGCAAGACTATAATAATTGAAACTAGTTAAAGGTTCCGGAAACAGCTTGAATTAGGAATTTGAGTTGAAGTGTTACTAAATTGGAAGCCCGGGTTACAACTGCTTTAACACGTTCGTCGCCACGTCACCCGTACTTGGGTGACGGCCACTGTGGCTATGTTTTCCGGATGACACTCCCCTTCGTTCAATTGAAACAGGATTTTGTAGGTAGTTTACAATAATTTCCTTTTGTATCACAATAATGACGAGTACGCATATACAAAATAGACAGGTTGGAAATATTAACAAATGGAATTATGACACTCTCCTTCGTTCAATTGAACCAGGATTTTTGTAGGTACATAGTTTACAAGCATTTCATTTGTCATCCGGGAAACATAGCCACAGGGGCTACATCCAAGTACGACTGATGGGCGATCAACGTGTTAAGAATCCCGTGATGATCGTCAAGGCTGAGGGAGATTTAGGGGCAGTTTTTTAACGAGGGAAGACTGTCCGTTCGAATCGGAGCGTCGTTAGCAAGCAGCGTCGCGGATCCCATCGTTGAGACACTTTATGTCGCCACTGGTTTTGGAGCCGATGAAACGGAGTTCAGGAGCGGCGCGATGGTTACGGTGTTGGGGCTCCCATTTGTCATCAGCGTAGCGATTGTGGGTCTACTGCTTCTGGCATAGTGAGTTCCTGTGGTTCCGTGTGGTGGCTATTAGATAGAGTGCAACCAACTTCTCTTGGAAGTTTACATGTAGTACTTCGGTTAATACCGTAAATATATGGCGCATGCAGTGTAGAGGTGAGGCAATCTGCTGTCGCTTGTCAAGTCCACAGCACCACCCATTCAGCTAGTATAAAACTTAATAGTGCGAATGTTGGGTGGCAAGACGTGATGATGTCACGGGAGCAAAAATTTCCCAGAAATGAAGATTAAAAAATTACATTTCATATAAGGCACATGAATCTTCACTGTAATATCACATCACAATTGTTAATTACAGTGTAATGAATACCAACATCAAAAATTTGTTAAATATATTTGTAAGTACATATGTGATTTGGGACTTTTACATCGCAACAAAACTTTTAAAGTTACCTACATTTCAGATCATAAAAGCAGATAATAATAATAATAATAATAGAATCATAACATGATACTATACTAATTTATTAGTCATTACAAAATAAACATTGACAGTACAAAGTAACATATTATATGGAATGTATTAATTGAATAAGTCCACTTTAACCCTCCTTAAATTCCTGATTGTAAGAACGATACACTTTGTTTTATATTATACTAATAAGAACTTAAATATTAAATAATCGGTTTTTATATTTTTCAGCAATAAACATTTTTATTAAATTTGGTTGAAAAAATTTATTTCATTTTTACCAGGATAAGATATTTGCCATGTATGGAGAAACAAATAAAAATAAAACATTAAGAAAAAACACAATGTTTCAAATAATAACACTTATTGTACAGCAATGGAATTTAAAAAACACTTAGAATTAAAATACATTAAAATTGCCACAGAAGCAGTAGAATATTCAATAAATTAAAACTAATGAGGATAAATCCTTTACTATTCAATTTGCAATAGTAACTGCCACAAGATTCATTGTTATAATGAATTATTTTATTGCATATGTTGGCGCCTGCGTGCTGCTCTTTGTTTGTCAAAGCGCAATTCCATTTCTTCTAATACCCGAGGTGTATACCGAACAACCAGTTTGACCGAATTTTGTGCCTGCTTTAGTAACTCAACTGCTTTTTCATGATTTTCACCTTCAACACACTGCAAATAATGGTATAAAAATGTTGTTCAAATTATGAAAGATGCACGAACACAGAGCAAAATATTGTGTTACTAACCACTCCATTAACTGAAAGCAGCTGATCTCCTCGTTTCAAACCACCATGTCTATCAGCAACTCCTCCAGGAATAATTCTTGATACGTAGATCGGTGAGTTTTGTTCTTTGCCTCCCATCACATTAAATCCCAGACCTTCCTCAGTCTTTGGCAATTCAACTACTCTTGGGTGAGCATGACCTTCACTAGCTGCAAATGCAGCAACTGTTGCTTTTGCTGTTGCAGATGCACGCACATCTTGGGATCCCTTCAGATTGGCATATTGAAACATACAGAATATAAATCTCTTAATAGCTTCAGAAAAATTAAAGAAAGGAAATCAACAGTTAATATTTTAATCATTTACAATCCAAGTTACAATTAAACAAAATGTTGCATCCTTGCAAACAGGTAATCTGTCAAAAATGTGTACAGTTTATGATATTGTATGGATATTACGTGGAAGAATATATTTTAAATGCTTTACAATAAAATATTAAGATATGGTCTTTTATTAATATGTTATGCATAGATGTATCAAGATGTTACAACTCTAAAATATATATAATAATCATTTACAAGGCAACATATTTGACATACCTGAATGTCGACTGTTTCATATACGTGTTCATACACTTCACGCACAGCATTTAAAAAGTCACTTTGAAGAACCTTTTGAAGGGCTGCCAGTTTTGTGGTAGGCACTTCACCTCCTAAAATATTGGAGATATAAATGCTTTGAAGCAAATGCATATCACAAAACAATGATGTTGCTTATACAAGTTACCCTTTTGCAGTTTATCCAACAATTCAATAGATCTCTTGACATCTATAAGCATAAACAACATGTTATAGTTGTATAATGAGAAATAGATAAGTTTTTTTCTGTCAAACATGAAGTCAGCCCTCACCTCTTGCCAGCGTAAGTGGCTCGCCAATGGTAGTCATTGTTCTTTAATATCACGTAATATCTATTTTGATTCGGTATCGAATTATTATAAGCTCTAATACAGCTCGATAATTCTATTATTATTATTTATATTCTTATAGTACACAAACTTGTAAAATGGCAAGGTAACTATCGGCACTCACTGTATTGACCACCATTCAGGCCACATTTAAGGCATATTTTTATGCTACTGTGACTGTGGCGTTGTTGTCGCACTGTTACAGTTGTTGCGTGTTCAAAACTCTTCATTATGTTCAATGGCGCCACATAGTGTTAAATGTAACAATTAACATTAAAATCACGTCTCTAGACGCAGTAAAAGCGGAATTATATACAGCAAGTACATATAGCAGTTAATGAAACATAGAAGTATTGACGAAGTATAGGCATTGACGAAGTATAGGATAGACTTATCATCTTTTTCGGTAAAGGTAAAGAAAGACGCGTTCCTCACCGATTTGCATGAAACTTTGCAGAAACATCAATTTTTGCATAAAAATAAGATCTGTAAAAGCAAAAAAGGCCGCTCGCGTCTAATTAAAAAGTTATTAAGCGTTAAAGTTTAGTCATAATACCTGCCTTATCGACAGCACGAACGACATCTGCGCATGCGCACTGATGTTTGCGCATGCGCTCCGACGTCTGCGCATGCGCACGGACAAGATTGCAGGTAAAGTGCGCGTATTTGAAATGAAATAATATTGAATTGGCGAAGGCTAGGTGTGGGCAAGGCTTCCCTTTCATAATATTTAAGGGTTTTCAACCAAAAAATGGTTTGAGAGTTGGTTTAGGTCTAGATTTATTTCAGCCAAATCTTGCTTTTTGCACTATTTAAGGGCTGGGTGTAGGCTAGGCTTCCCTTTTGTAGTGCTTTTGTCGATAGAAATGATGTTGCTGCACTTTTGCTATTAAAATATAACTCGAACCTACTCTCAAACCATTGTTTAATTGAAAACTCTTAAACATTATGAAAGGGAAGCCTTGCCCACACCTAGCCATAGAAATAAAACGAAAAGTAAGATTTGGCTGAAAGAAATCTAGACCTAAACCAACTCTCAAACCATTGTTTGATTGAAAACCCTTAAATATTATGAAAGGGAAGCCTTGCCCACACCTAGCCATAGAAATAAAACGAAAACTAAGATTTGGCTGAAAGAAATATAGACCTAAACCAACTCTCAACCCATTTTTTGATTGGAAACCCTTAAATATTATGTAAGGGAAGCCTTGCCCGCACCTAGCCGTAGAAATAAAATGAAAAGTGAGATTTGGCTGAAAGAAATATAGACCTAAACCAACTCTCAACCCATTTTTTGATTGAAAACCCTCAAATATTATGTAAGGGAAGCCTTGCCCGCACCTAGCCGTAGAAATAAAATGAAAAGTGAGATTTGGCTGAAAGAAATATAGACCTAAACCAACTCTCAACCCATTTTTTGATTGAAAACCCTCAAATATTATGTAAGGGAAGCCTTGCCCGCACCTAGCCGTAGAAATAAAATGAAAAGTGAGATTTGGCTGAAAGAAATATAGACCTAAACCAACTCTCAATCCATTTTTTGATTGAAAACCCTTAAATATTATGAAAGGGAAGCCTTGCCCACACCTAGCCATTGAAATAAAACGAAAAGTGAGATTTGGCTGAAAGAAATATAGACCTAAACCAACTCTCAAACCATTTTTTGATTGAAAACCCTTAAATATTATGGAAGGGAAGCCTTGCCCACACCTAGCCTTCGCCAATTCAATGTTATTTCATTTCAAATACGCGCACTCTACCTGCAAACTTGTCCGTGCGCATGCGCAGACATCAGTGCGCATGCGCAGACATCAGTGCGCATGCGCAGATAGCGTTCACGCTGCCGGTAAGGCAGGTTTGTTAACAAACTTTAACGCTTAATAACTTTTTAATTAGACGAGAGCGCGCTTTTTTGCTTTTACAGATCTTATTTTTATGCAAAAATTGACCATTACACGAAGTTTCATGCAAATCGGTGCGGAGGACCGGTTATCTTACCTTTACCCCGAAGACATATCATCTTATGGGCCTTCGTGTCTCATGTTCTGAATTACCGACCCTACGAATTTTTTTTTTTTTTTTTTTTATTGAAAATACAGCTTTAGACTACTTTAGTCCATAAGCCAGATATACATTTAACACATAAAACATTCCCTTACATCTTAATTAATGAATAGATTATATAAAATTTCAACAACTATATACTATTGTAAGTTATCATAAAGTTAGTTCAGTCTTTGGCATTTCTTAATGGCTAAAATAGGAACTAGATGTACTTGTGCTTTTCTTTGGTATCTCTATTGCTTACTCTAAATTCTTAAATTATTTACTTGCAGGAATTCTGATACCGCCTTTATGGCCGGCATGTTCAATCCCTGCACGATCGGCAATATAGTCTGAAGATTGTAGAGTCCTATTTTTTCGAGTTTGGATCTGAGTATACCTCTTGTAGTTTGATATTTATGGCATTTAAATAGAATGTGATTGATATCTTGTTGTTCATAACCACAATCACATCTTCCGCTCTGTACTATGCCAATCCTCGAGAGAGAGGCATTAAGGTTGTAGTGATTGCTCCTCACTCGACTGACCCATGATGTAATATTTCTTGGCAGATTCCATCCATTGAACCAAGGCTTCTTCTTCCTTTCATAGTAATTCAGGAAGTAGTCCGTTCCCTTAAAGTTGGCTTGGTTGAGCCATTCGTCCTCCGAGTTCTGCCACATCTCACTTTTGAATTTTCTGTTGTAGTCTGTGTATGGTATTTTATAATTGTGGTTTGGTGGTAACGTGGAGGCCTCCTTTGCCGCTTTGTCTGCTTTTTCGTTACCTAAAATGCCAACATGTGAGGGGATCCAGCAGATTTGTACCTCATTATTTCCTTGGTTGTCACAATGAAATTTAAAGAGTTCTCTTTTTATATCAATTATCCTAGAGTCTGATAGTGTTTTGTCACATCGACTGTTGACTGATTCTGCAATGCTCAGTGAATCTGTCCAGATAGTATAAGAGTTATTAGGATGTTTGTTGACAAATTCCATAGCTAATTTAACAGCTATCGCTTCAGCTGTAAAGATGGAGGCATAGTTATCTAGACTGCATATTTCTTTGACTTTGAGTTGGGGACAAACGAAGGCTGCTCCTGTGGAGTTTGAGATCTCGCTCTTTGATCCATCAGTATATATATGTATGTGATGTGGGAAACGTAATTGCTTAACATTTGTAAATTCCTCAGCAGGTCTTGGAGAAGATTGAATCATTTTTCCTATTTGTGTGTTGACTATGGCTTGATGTAGGTGAATATTTAAGTCCGTTTCATACCACGGTGGTTTAAGATGTACAAGCATATCCTTATATATCTCTTCTAGATGCTTCCAACACTCTTGAATTATTGGTATATTTGTTCTACTGTAGAGGTTGGTCCTGTATGAGGCTTCTTGGTGTTCTATGTGTTCACGTATCAGTTGAGCCATTGGATTAGACATGTTCCCTAGAGTTTTAATTGAGTACTTGTTAGCTAGATATTTTGCCCTTTCCTTCAATAAAGGAATCTGTGCCTCAGCCAGTGTTACGTTATTTGGAGTGGATTGCCTAAGACCAAGCGCTAGTCTAATGGCTTTGTTTTGAATGCGCTCCAAGGTTTCACTTAGTTTATTGCTTCGGATTGGAAAGAACCATTGGCTACCATATTCGAGTCTGGATCTAATAATTGCTTTATATATTGTCAACAATGTATTTGGATCACATCCCCACCATGTTCCCCTGAGGAATTTAATGATATTCATGGTTTTGGATGTGTTGGTCATTAAATATTGGATGTGCCGGTCAAATTTTAAGCAATTGTCTAAGTGAAGTCCAAGTAAGCAGCCATATTTTTCATTCCAAATGGTTTCATTGTAAATTTTGAATGATATTGTTTGTGGTTGAATCACCGTTTTACTGTAAATTATGATTTTAGTTTTGGGTGCAGATAACTCAAGACCAAGAAGATTTAGATTATGAGTTATTTTATCTAATGCCATCTGCATCTTTTGCTTGGCTGTGCATAAGTTGTTTGCAGTGATGGAGAGTGAAATGTCGTCAGCGTATTGGGCAGTTATTGTTCCAGGGGGTAAGCCATTTTCAATGTCTCCGACGTACAGATTATACAGAAGTGGACTTAGCACCCCTCCCTGTGGCACTCCCTTGTTTATAATATACATATTCCTGTGATTAACAGTGTTGATTCCCCCAACTACTTGCACTTTTCTGTTCGGCATCCAGTTTGCAATAAAATGAAGCGGGTTATCTGAAACGCCCAGCTTCGCCAGTTTGTTAAGTAAAATGTTAGTGTTAACATTATCAAAGGCACCTTTCACATCCAAGAGGGCAACAATGTTACACAGTCCCCTGTCCATGGCATTCCTCGCACAAGTAACTATTGTTCCGATGTTGTCCATGCACGACCTTTCTTTCCGGAAACCAGATTGTGTTTTTGAGATTATTTGGTGATGTTCACACCACCAGTTCAATCTGTTGTTGATGAGTCTTTCAAGTATTTTAGATAAACATGAAGATAGGGTAATAGGTCTGTATTCTTTGCAGTTAGGTTTAGGAATGAGGAGAACCTGCGTATTTTTCCAGTCTGAAGGCATCTGGTGTGTAATGTATATTTCATTTAGTATATCGAGTAAAATTAGTCTGTTTTTGGCTGACAGGTTTTTTAACATGTTATATTCTATTCCATCTGGTCCTGGAGCAGATTTTGTTTTTGCCTTATCTATTGCCCAGTTCAATTCAAGAAAGCTGAAGCTGCTGTCAAGAAATTCATCTGTACTTGCATCTTCGATTATAGTTCTTTCTGGCACCCAGGGAGGAATTAATTTATTAATCGCCTGATCTTTTGCTATTTCCAATTCACTAGCATTAGCTGGCTGACGGCCACTGTTCGCCCATTTGGATTTGAAGCACTTAACTTTTTTCCATGTGTAGCTGACATTTGAAGTTAGGTTTAGACTTGATGCAAAGTTTTGAAATCCAGATCTTTTTTTAGTCTTAAGTGTTTTCTTGGTTATGGCACATTGTTTTTTATATTCATACCAATGCATTTCAGCTAGTGTGTATTTCCATTTCTTGAAGGCCGCTTTTCTTAGTCTAACGGCTTTGGTGCATTCAGAATCCCACCATGGTGTAGGCTTATGATGAATTTCAGATCTGTATTTGTTAGCACTGGTTTGTGGGGTGGCAAGTATCACACAATTTTTCATTTTTGCAGCGAAGTCATTGTACTTCTCTAGCACAGTTAACTCCTCAAACTCATTAGAGATGAAATATTCCCAGTTGCAATCCATTTTATGCATATATTGCATCCAATCAGTCCTGCTAGTCGATACTTTATTTGTTGTGTATTTATGAGTGTTTGTGTTTATTTGGGTCTGTAAGGTCACTCTAATTGGAAAATGGTCAGAACCCAGGGGGTCATCATGCTGAATGGAATCTAACAAGTGCGCTATGTCCGGTGTGGAAAGAACTAGATCAAGATTACTGTCCTGTTGTCTGAGATTACCTACTCTAGATCTTCCATCTATATTGTGTATTATTAAGTCATGTTCTTCTATTATTTTGTATAAGTTGTTTCCCGAGGAGTCAATACGAGAGCAATTCCATGCCGTGTGGTTTGAGTTAAAGTCACCCAGCAGGAGTAGGTTACCCTTCCGACATAAGTCATTCAGTAGGCTATTCCATTTTCTATATACTAATGTTTTGCCAGGAGGTTTATAGCAACCAACTATTGTAACTGGCTGGTGTGTATTTACTATTTCTACTATTAGGAGATTGCTATGTGGTTCGTCTAATTTTTTATTTTTGATATTAAAGCTTATGTTCTTTTTTAGGAGAATGGCGACACCTCCTCCCTGCCTGTTTATTCTGTCATCTCTGATTATGTTAAAGCCATTGACATTAATCTGTTTGTGTGGACTAAGCCATGTTTCAGTACATACTATTATATCATAGCACTTTGCTAGTTTCTCCAGTTCTTGAAGCTTATCTGTTATACTTCTACAGTTCCACAGTAGTATGTTTATGTTATTAGCCATTTTTAACTGCTGCAGTTTTAGGTTTGTATTGCCTCACAACTGCTTTATTATTTTCACAATTTTTTGGAGTAGATAATGATGTTTTGTCTAATTTATTTTCAGTATTATTTGTTGTATCTTTCAGTACCATTGTATTTGAGGTTGGTCTTACGTTTTCTTTGTTTATGTCCCGTCTGTTATGTTTCGTATCAGTTTCCTTTGTTGTTTTTGAAATTGTTGATTGTTCATTGATTTTCGTTTCTTTAGGGTGGTTCTTCTTTTGTGCCCATGCACCTTCATTGTTTAGTGGTCTTTGTTGACCTCCAATTTCTTTCATTTTAACGATATTTTGAGGTGACTGTTTGTTCAGTTCCGGGAAATTACTGGTAGTTGCTGATGGAGGTTGCCTGTTGTTTGTGGGCAACACCGTCATGTCTGTAGCCCCTCTAATTTGTTCTTTAGCATCCACATAGCTAATGTTTCTATAAGCCATTACATTGGATATTTCTTTTTCCTTAAGAAAAACTGGACATACGTTGGCTAATGTTCGGTGATTCCCTGTGCAGTGTAAACACTGGACCTCTGTGCTTGTGCATTCTACAGCCTTGTGACCATCATTTCCACCGCACTTGGCACATCTTCCCTCACTCCTGCACTTTTTTGCTATGTGCCCAAATCGAAAGCAGTGGTAGCATACCTTGACTGGGTCAATATACACTTCCACCCTCATATTGTATAGCCCGTATATCTTGATACTGTCAGGTAACACAGTGCCACTAAAGGTCAAAAGCACCACGTGGCTGGGAACCCATTCAGTCTTTCCCGTAACATTGTCTCTAACTTTTCTATTGAGTCTCCTCGCAGATTTAATTTTGCATGGGGAATCAATGCAATTGATTAAGTCTTCGACGTCAAAGTCAACATCGAAGCCCTTAATTATGCCCCTCCTTTCGACTCTGTATCTCGGGATGTATGCGTTAATTTCCTTCTCCTTTACTACTGTGCTCTGGACAAAGAGATTCGCGGCATTTCCATTCGGAAATTTGATCTCGGCTCTATTGCGTCCTTTAGGCATTATCTCTTCAGCATTTAATTTTAATTTATAAATATTTTTCGCAAGGTGCAGAATATTGTTTCTTTGAGTTTTATGTTGGTTTTTGATTTCTACAGATACATATGCTGGTCCTTTGTGAGTGTCCGGATATAATATTTCATTGTTTCTATTTATATCCTGTCGGGACATGCCTCTCTTATCTTTATTTTCTGTATCATTAATGGAATCATTCGATCCCTCAATTTTCTTTCGTTTGACAGAACCATTTGAGCTCTTTGTTTTCACTTTTGACCATTCTTCTTCTTTGTCCTCCTCCATTACTCCAAGCGTCCTGTTGCCATAGGCCTCTCGACCTAAGGCATACAGGCTATGGTCTGATGGCAGCCCACTCTCAATTTTGTGTATTCGTGCACTACTTATATTAGAAGCCACTAATGAAGTTAATCAACAATAGACTAACTGGTTTAATCTCACTCAATATTTAACTATAATTTTTCAAGGAGTACACAACTGCCTCGTAAAATTTTCAGAAAACTCCAATCAAGTTTGTTACTAAAATCGATACGTGCTGCCATCTCCCGACCCTACGAAAAAGCAGGCAATTTCGAGCGCACTCTACGATTTATCGTGGTCAATTTGGAAACTATGTGAAAGAGAGACGACAGATGAGATCGCCCCTTAGTTTGTTTCATATCCCGTAAAATGAAACTGCACAGTTTAACTGTCTGACAACCATATTTGAGCAAGAGTCTTCCACTCATCCAAATAATATCTGTTACCAAAGCCCACTAAAAAGCAGTGTTATACCGGTGGGATTATACATATACATATACGACTAAAGTTTCATTATTTTTAACTTTATTGCTCAGATGAATTTATTGTCACTTCCCAGGGACTAAAATTATAAATTATGTAAGATTTCGCGTCGCATTAACGTGTTAAGAGTCATGTTCACTGAAGTATGTATGCATGTACTTAGTAGTTTTAAATGGCTCGTAATTAGTTGTTTCCGTCATTATTATTTACTTTCTGTTCACTGTCTTTTTTTTCTTCCGACGAACGGCGAAGCGCGCTGCGAGATTCATGAATTCCTTCCAGTCCCGATTCTCACAATCAGAGTGCACACATCAGGCCTGTCGTTTTCACTTACCAAGCACGGTGCGCACACACCGGCACCAAGAGTGCCAGGGCTTCAAATCTATTCTTTCCTCTTCCTGTCTTATTGATGTGCCATCACTTTCATTCTCTCTACACTACATGCATGTTCTTCCTTCTAGTTCACTAGCGATGTAGGGCGCGAATTATCTTTCGATGTAGCTTTATTAATTATTTCCGTTATTTTCATTATTTGACAAAATTCATAACTTTTGCTCGCGCCGCCGGTGGGAGATGCTACGGTATATGCTCGCGCAGCACCGGGGTATCTCCTACCACCCAGTAGAGAGTACCGGTGTGGGTTTAGTAGAGAATAGATATTTTCGAATAAAGAAAAAGAATAGAACGAAGAGTTGCCCCACGATGGAAAATTTTTTTAAGTTCTTACATGCTTCAAAGTTTTTTTGAGAATTTTTTGAAAAAAATCGAAGGGGACATGTTTTGAGACAAAAAATATTTTGTACTTTAACCCTTTTAGTGCCGGAGGCCGATATATCGGCCCGCGCCTTGTAGCGCTTTACTATTCGCATTGCGGGAGAACTCTATTTCAAAATAAATTTATAATACGTTATAAATAGTCTAATTTCATTATGAAAGAATTAAAAAAATTAGCTTTTCGTTTTAACTCTTTGTGGACAACGACTTTTTCCTATCGCTTGCAGCTAACGAAATCTAACATAAACATCGATGGTCGCCGCTCAGGCGATATCCGACCTTCGGCGTAAATCGCCGTTGCATTGGGCCTTTGTCGGAACATGCCGACAGCGTTTGATATAAACAACTGTTTGAAAAAATAAGATTGCATTTCCGCAGCGAGACGTAGCAATCAGTTAGTCTTTCCCCGATCGTTGTCGTGTGCAGTATATTTCGTTTTGTCCCAGTGACAATTTGAAAGCGTCTTTTTGTAATTGCCGTTGTTTTCCGCTTGTTTCAAACATTTTTGTTTTTGACAAACCAACAATTAGCAAGACAGGATTTCTAAAATATTGCCACCGTTCGGCGCTTACCATGTACCTTCGAGTTATTTTCCATTTTTGTTATGTAATATTATTTATCTTGTTACAAAATATATTGGAAATGCAAAGTATATACTTTGTAATAAATGGTCTATATAAAATTATGATGAAAAGATGACTTTGTGTATGTGCAAATACGTTTTGTAAGAGAGAACTCAACTTTTACTTTCTTCATGATCTTTTATACCTTTGTTATTTATATAATTTTCAATGAATTTAGAAAAACTAGTGTCATTGTTTTGTTCTCTATTTCGCCCTTAATATACTGTTTTTTAAATCATGTAAATATTGTTTCTTGTTTGGTTTTTATGAGCATTTTCCCAAACCCTAGTAAAACCATGAAATTCGGCCGGTTATTTTCGCATAACCACCTCTTTTTCGCCCGGCACTAAAAGGGTTAAATAAAAATTAAACAATGAAAACAAAAATATCGATAGAAATTATATTTTTTTCTTGAAAGAGCATCCAAAAACACAAATTTTGAAAAAAAGGACGATCAAATTGGTGCATTTTTCGCAAAGTTATGAGCATTTGAAAAAAAGAAGCCCGAATTTTCAGAAAATTCATATTTCCAAAACGGACCGTCAAAAAAATCTGAAAAAATTCGTGAACGCGTTTTTCATCGACCTTAAAAACGTAAAAAATGTTGAAGAAAATCGAAGGGGGTGAGGTACAAAAGTGTCCGATTTGGCATGGAATACCTCATATATGTATAGTTTTTCCTTGTCGCCCCAAGGGTCCAAATCTGACATCACTGATCCCCACCTTGACATAAATAATTGAAAAAGTCATCACTGAGTTAGTGTGACTGTGGCTTGATCTTTTTGACTGATTTAAATTATCTTCATGTAACAGTGGTCTGCCACAACTAAAAGCTATGTCAACCAAGAACACTGCAGCCATACCTTTTATAAAGAAAAAAAACAATAGCATAATGCCAGAGATAACCATATATTGAAGAGAACGGTCTTGCACCATTATCTCTAAAAATTATGTTTATTATTATATTTCACAGTTGAAATATATATGTTGTTGTAAGCTAAACTTATTTGCTAGATTCTTCTTTATGTATACAGTCTATTGTATTGAAAAATAGAAAGACTCATGATCGTACGATGATTTTTAATGCCAACTAAACTTAGCAATTGGAAACTCCATTCAGTTTTGCTTTTTTTATACATTTTTATATAAGTTTTTATAAAATGCAGCGCCGAAACTATAAGCAAGTATGAAGAACACGAACGTGATTTAGAATATTGTAAAAAAAAAATTAAACACCCAGGAAAGTAAGTTATATCTCTTTTTTTTTCGATGGGGAATCTTGAAAAAGACACCAACAGAAACGGGGGTGATCTGCTGGTTGTGTCAGGTTTCACTGACTAAACCACCACCGGTACTCTCAACTGGGTGGTAAGGGCTGGCACGATAACTTACGTTAACATTGGCTCGCAGCAGTCCTCACCCGCGGCGCGGAAAAAACGAAGAAAAAAGACCGCGCCCGAATCGTCAGTGAGCAAGAAGCTCAGGCTGACGATATCTCGCCCAATCGCCGTCCCCGTAGAAGGAGTCGGCGTGATAGCAAATGAGGGCAATATAATGACTCCCCTAAGATAGGGAAGGTCTTGGACCGACGAGTATACTATGGTATATACGGATAAACGGATAAACCAAACCGCGAAACACGGGGTACACATGTTCCGCTTCATTCACCGTAATGACGTGTGCGTTGATTCCAGGAGCCCCCGCTCCTTTCCTCCGCCATTTTGTCGTCGAGACGTCACTGATTGTGAGCGCAGTGGCATCACGACGCTAGGCGCTTACCCGGTGGTAACCCGCTCTCACACTCTTTCACGCTATTATTGTACAAAAAACCGTGCATACATCTCTCCCCCGTCACGGGGCAGACCCGCATAATCCATCCCGTGACGCAGCAGCATACAGAACTTATTGATAACGCGACGCGGTTGCCGCTTGCTACGGCGGCCGCCGCGCCCATCCCGCGAATCGCAAGTTATTCCTACTCCGGTTCAGGAAACTGCGTGCCGAGAGAGGGTCTCTAACCCTTTTTCTTTCCGCCTCCTCCTTTCTGGACATCACATCATCGCAAAAAGCCGCGAAAGCATCCCAGACATCTCTCCGCGATGTCATTGCAGCAACAATGGCCGGCAGAGAGATGTCCTGCCCGATAACCCCGCGTAGCGTTGCGCGCTGCTTCTCCCAAGCCGGACAGTGGACAAGCACATGCTCCGAGTCTTCGAGGGTGCAGTCACACTCTAGGCACTCCTCCGATGGCTCTTTGCCTATCCAATAGAGGTAGTGGCCAAACGAGCCATGACCGGTCATGATCTGTGTTACCCGGAAAGTTAGCGTTCCCTTATTTCCACCCATCCACGAATCAAAGACGGGGAGGATTGCTTCCGCTACTCTACGGCCCGATTCCGTGGTACTATCGGCAAGGATGTTCGACCAAGCCCGGAACGCCTCAGCTTGAAGGCGGCGTCGCCACGTGCGTATTACTTCACTAGGCGGTCGAGATCCACCCTGGCCAATGCTGCGTTTATAATAAAACCATTTGGAATGTGTCTCGGCCAGCAGCTGGAATGGCAGCATTTTTGCCAGTAGCAGAGCAGCGTCATGCGATACCGTTCTGTACCCGCGTATGACTCGCAGCGCGACCTGTCTCTGTCCTGCCTTTACAAGGGCGAGGCTGCGCCGCTCGTGCCGCAGGTCATCGGCCCATATGGGCGAGCCATACAAGGCGACAGCCTGAGCCTGGCCCTGCCTGAGCCGCATTCGCGTAGAGGCGTCGGACCTTATCGTTAGGTCCTCGTAGGTTTGGCAGCAACCTGCCGAACGCAGCCGCTGCCGCCCCCATCTTTGGGGCAACCTTCGCAAAATGGTCGCTCCATCGCCAAGAGTGTTCCAAGTGAAGCCCTAGATACTTGAAACCTCTCGATACTTTGATCAGCCGATCTCCGACAGTTATCCAGAGCGTTTCAGGCGGCCGCCGAGCCCGTAGCGTGTGACTGAAAAACCACATGGCCTAGGTTTTCTCGGCGGCTAACTTAAGCCCGAGTCGCCTGATGCCATCGCAGATCAGCCGCGCACCTTCCTCCGCCCGGTTGGCTGCGTTTCTCCAGTCGTCCCCTCCTGCAACTATGAGAGTATCATCCGCGTAGCAGATGATCCTCACACCGTCAGGGAGGGACGTTCGCAGGACTACGTCGAAGGCCATGTTCCACAACAGTGGCCCTAAAGCAGAGCCCTGCGGGACGCCGAGTTCTAATCGACGTTGCACTGTGCCGTCTCGACCGGGGTATACTATATACCTGTCGCGCAGGTAGTCGCGCACGACAGCTTTTATATACGCGGGGAAGCGATGGTAGTCCAGCGCATCTCTGATACTCTGCCACGGAATGGAGTTAAAGGCGTTGACGATATCGAGGCTCATCGCCAAGGCCACTTCGCCCCTAGCCATTTTTCGCCCCAGGCTGTCGTGTAGATCGGGGCCAGTTGTCTCTAAATGCTTGACGAGACGGAATACAATAATCCTTTCCTATGTTTTACTTATCTCGTCAAGCAAGCAAATCGGTCGATACGCCGAGGGCGAGTCGGTGGGTCTGCCCTTTTTTTGGAGTAGCACCAGCCGGGCTGTCTTCCATAATTCAAGAAACCTTCCCCTCTCGAAGTAGCCATTATATAGCCGCGTCAGGATGGATCCGGCCGCCTTGCCAATTCCTGCGAGCGCTCTGCCCGGAACTCTGTCCGGACCCGGTGCCCTGTTGCCTAATTTCGCGAGCGCGTTTGTTAACTCTTCCGCTGATAAGTAAGTTATATCTTCTTCGTATCATTACGAACGAGGAACATAACTGAAAGTGACAAATGAATTCAATGTCTGCAACACTACGAAAATTGAGATTACCGTGTAAGACAATGCATCTGATAAGATTAGGAACCAACAACGAAAAATTTATGAGTTGTACACTTAGCTTGCACAAGAAGGAAGCGTTTTTGCGTACGCTTAAAAATTCACAATTAGATCTTGAAATCGAAATTAACAACATATTAGAAATTAAGCTACTTGAACCAATAAAACATAATTTAGTCTGGTGTTTTGATTTTAACAGATGACCAAAATACAGAGATACCAAACTTATAGTAAAATACATTGTATGTTTGTTCAATTAGTATTGTTGCAGATGTATCTGTAACTTTGATATTCACGTTTTGGTTAAATTATTTTAGCACATAACTCAGTTTTGGCCACTATAATTGTAAATGCGAGATATTTTATTTGTATTTAACGCGTAAGTGGTTGCATTATTTCCGATTGCATGCATACTTTATCGTTATTAACAATTCATAACGGTTATAAACATAAGTTAATCTTTAATAATATTTTTCTATAGAACCACAATTTTTTATATCTGTACACGTGTGCCCGAAATTAAAACTATTGTTCAAGTATTTTGTGATGAAAGCTTACGTCAAGTATTATATGTAAGATACTGAGACCCACGATCTCTATTAAAGTAGATGTTTGCTCATGACTGCTACTAGTGGCATAGAGCATTCCTGTGATTGCTGATATCCTCATATGCTAATAATAAACTTACAGAGCATGTATGAGAAGAAAAATACATGGATTCTATCGAATTCTTTTTCACAATTCGTACTGCAAGTCAAATACTCCACGCATTCATCGACTAGCTTGAATGAATTAATTACGATTAAATCGCATTAAAAAGCATTACTTCGATAATTTAAAAAAGTTAAAAATGTTACTTTTTATCACTTAAATTTTATTTAATGTGATTTTTTTCAATGGTTCTATGCCATATATAAATGGTATTTATCAAAAGCGGAAACACAAAGTTACATGTTTGAGTGTCAGTATTGTTCCTGGAATCGGTCAAAATTACGCATGGCCAATTTTGATTAAATTCGTTACATTTATAAACATACATAAGAGTCACCTATTTTGATAGTTAATCTTCCAGTCGTACATTCTAAGGGCGCGGGGGGTGGTCAAATGTCAAGATTAGCAAAACACATTGACAACAACAAGTTTTTAAGAAACTGAGTTGTTGAGATGACTTCAGTGTATACATTTATAATAATCGAGTACTCATTGGACTATCTTTTTATACTTGTTTAAATGGTGTAAGACAGAACTTGCACAAATTGTTCGTTTAAAGGTTATAACAATAAGTTTGAGCCGCGTTGTAGGTCAAAGGTCAGAATCATCTTGTGCAGGAAAAAAGTTGTGACGAAAAAACAGAATATCTTGACACTGGCGAAAAGACTTCGGAACTTTCTTGTTTGTTGGCAAAAACATTAATAACACAATTATTGCTTATTGAATCTATTGCTTAGAAATAATTGACCCTGACATCGTACGTATCTTCTATTAGTGGCATGACACAAGTCAAATGTTTGTCCTCAAATTTTGCTAATGCCAAATAATTATTCATATTTTCCTGAATGATAAACACCATGTAATAAATCAGGCATGAGCAAAATATCCTACAATTTTTCTTTATGAATTTTCTATATGAAAACAATTCTATATGACAATTAAATTGCACTGTTCATTACGGTTTTTGTTTTGTAATATTTATTTAATATCTGTTACAGATTATAACGCGTCAGATCACACTTGAAACCTATTTTTTTAGACGAGTTTTCAAGAAACGTAATCTTTTTATGTAACTTTAAGGAACATACAAATCGTATGTCCACAGAAAAGACAATTTTTCACAATTGAATGAGTTTGTCTATACATTTCTGACGAAAGTGTTAACTATTTTGTTGCAACACCCAAGACATTAAGCAGAATGTAAGTTTAAAAAGAGACTTGGAAAATCCTCTGTTCTCCAGGAGATGACCACTGACTGTCCAGTCATTTTGTTGTTCAGAGGGGGAACCCTTGGTTGGTCCTCGACTACGTTGAGCAACCGTGTCATTACCTTGTTCTCTATTGGCACGCAAGAAGAGAACGTCTGATACATTACAGTGTTACTTATATTCTTTTATAACTACGGCGAGCGGGATCGTCAACAAATGCGTCATTACGTGTGAAGGTCAGATCGGCGTCGATTGTAATTCAACTCAGTTTCACTGCGCAGATATTAAAAATTGAAACAAAGAATCTGCACTAAATTAAAACTTGGAACATACAGCAAACAATCAAATGGTTTGCTTCCGATTTTTTGAAAAGGCTCCCTGTTGCATTGCTTCAAATCTATACTTGCGCTATCGTTTCGACTCTAATGTAAAGAAAATTCACTATTTTACCCACTTTTAAGACATTAAAACCTACAAAAATTACTGAACAGATCTCACAGAGAAGCAAGGACACAACATTCTGTTAGGCCATGTAAGTAATTCTGAGTTTTTATGCGCTATATAAAATAAGTTCATACTTTGCCCAATGTAAATTTGCAATCAGTGTCGTACATCCGTTATATTGATTTTATTTTAACGTTGAGATTGATTCGAACGTGACATTCTTGACTTACCAAATAACATAACAGTGCAGAGCTAATATTTCGTTAAGGGGATTTTCTGGACAGTACCGCTAACAATCTATACAAAGTTGACCCATAATCGCATAACTGAATACTTTTCAAGTCACGGATGCTAAATGCCTACGTGACAGTTACTCTATCAGTGTGCAGAATTTCAAAATGTTTAATAGTAGAATGTGCACAACATTCCAACGCTTACGTGACAAGTTCATGTAAATAATTTTATATGACCAGAAGTAAAATGTTTATACATGTATAAAGTATGTTTGTATGTTACGTATGATACGTTAACACGGCTCTAATAAGACAGTTTTTTTTGCGATTTTTTGTTTTTAGTACGCTGATCATAATTTTGCACTGCTGAAGCAATATAGAAATCATACTTTCTTTGACCAATATAGCGTAGCACCCGCAACGAACAGGTACTTACAGTTAAACGATATCGATTCATTTTTAACTGCGAACGCCTACGTAAACAGTCTAAGTAATATAAAAGCCCAATATGTGTAAAATTATGTAAATTTCTAAAAATATGTAAATTTTGAAAGGATGAAAGAGTACATGTTATTACCGAATTTGCATATGCATCAACCTATAGACTTAATTCACTTACAAATATACGTAGGCACTTAAGTATTGTACTGCAGTACAAATGTATGGTTAATGATATGAAAAAATAATAAAGCAGTATGCGAGAGTAAACAAAAAATATTATTTATATTATTGTATTATGAGTTGAGGACGTTTGAATTCAGGTGAAATGATACTAACAGACCCAAGTATTTGACATGTGCAAACATTGGAGTTCGGAGAAGACACATGCTTATCTGGTAGCGCTTTGGAACATATAAATACCGGTTTCGTGTTGCAAATTATACAAGTCATTCAGCTTACCGCCGCGTTAACTACGCTCGAAAAATCATTGAATACAGCATTGTGCAGCACTTTTCCGGTAACAGAAATAGTTAGCTTACTATCATTATTGGCTTACAATTTATATAATTTTATATAGCCCGCACATATGAATTCACAGACCTTTCAAATTAGAAACAACAACAGTTTCGGTAATAACTCTAAATTTGATCAATAACAATTCGTCGGATATACCCCAAAAATAATGATACGATTGACGCAATGGGGTAGAAATTAATTTTTTGTTTGTTTCCATTCTGAGTAAAAACCGGCAATGCAAAGAGGCGCAAAGTATATCGAATAATACACATAAAGTAATATGCATTATTATCCACTACATTTTTAATCACGGATAAACCGTTACTTAAAACGAAAAATATTTGACATTTAATTTATATATTACCATAGAGCCGTGTACATGAAGTTATTATTGTTATACAGAAGTAATCATCAATTTTTCACTATGAAATCTTCTTGTGTGGTGTGTTTACTTCTTTTGATGGTCATTGCAACATTTACGGAACCGTTTGTTGCTGGGGCATGCACTCGAAATATGCTATTGGTAAGAACTTGATAAAGTTGGTTTCCTTCTCTATGTAAATAAATATACATTTACATTAACTAACTTGTGATTTTAGTGCGAAAATAACGAACAATGCTGCTCAAATTGTTGCTACAATGGAAGATGTAACCGCAATACAAGACTTTGCCTAGCATCAGGATCCGATGGTAATATTTGAAAAACATGCATACATCTCATTGTCAGTCTTGAATTCATAATTTTTTATATATGTGTGTATTCTCACATGTGGATTCTTAAGGCAAAATTAAGTTATGTTTGTATGCGCAAAAAAGTTCTTTAGTCGATATATAAAAAGTTGATGATTAAAAACATGATATTATTTATACAGGGAATATAATGATATCTATTTATTATTTCAGTGAATGAGGATCAGTCGCGACCCGAAAATCCGTGCTTGTACCGTAAATGTTCACCTGGGCAACATTGTATTGTGCAACAGGTTCAGTGCTTTCGGGCACCTTGTCTTCCGGTTGCAGTTTGCGTACCCCAGACACCGTGCAACGAATCATAAGTTTTCAAATAGCAGTGTGCATGAACGTAAATTGTTTAGTCTTCTTTATAAAATATAAACATTCTATTTTGTGAAACGTTGAGCGTATCATTTTTCCTCTAATTTGCGAATAGGTAATAATATAATATATTATAATGAGTTAAGTAAAAAGTTCTCAGCGTTTTTTCTCTTTATTTCGACGATTAAATCAACAAAGTTACGATTATCGGATTTAAATCAAATATGCGCCATTTTGTTCGATAACTTTTGTCCATTTCAAAGGCAATTTCATAATTCCCCGATTGAAAAAATGCTCGTCCCTATTGGTAAAAAACTTCACCAGCTCATTTTCACAAGCCTCTCTTGAGGCCAGTTTTGTACCATCAAGAAAATTTTGTAAATACTTGAATAGGTGATAATCGCTTGGAGCAAGGTCTGGGCTGTACGGCGGGTGCGATATAACATCCCATCCAAGCTCTAGGAGCTTCTGGGGCGTCGTTAAAGATGTGTACGGCCTGGCATTGCTTGATGGAAAACAACACCCTTAATATTCGCCAATTCTGGCCGCTTCTCGTCGATCGCCTGCTTTAATCTGTTTCTGGGCAATGGAATAAGTGCTCGCATGCCGATCCGACTCGACGCTTTCCATGATTTTGTCGACATTTTCGACGATTGGCCTACCACAGCGTGTCTCATCTTCGACACCTATATTACCCGAACGGAATCGTTGGAACCACCGTTTTGCTGTTGCATTTGATACTGTATTGGGTCCATAAATAGCACAAAGTTTTTTAGTGTCGTAGTGGTACTGAAGAATGTATCAAATTTTCTCTTTCTTTACTTCCATTTTGGAGCGCTCTAACACGTAACTGGCTTCAACCATATACAAAACTGTCAAATAACTTTTTTTAAACCGTTATGTCGTCTTTACAACGAAGTATAGAATATTCAGATGCGACGTATACATCGTGAAATATGACTCATTAGCCAATTAGAGGAAAACGCTCAGAACTTTTTACTTAACCCATTATATTGTCACTTATGTGGATCATAATTATACATCCTCAGGGGTAAAAAATCAAACAAATAATTGTAGAAAGTATAAGGGTAATTTGAAATTTATATTTGTACAAAAGAGGTAAATATACCAAACCAGGAGAACAGAAAAATATGTGTGGCTAAGTATCACTTTCCATGTCTCATTATATATATACATACATTTGTGTGTGTGCGTGGGCATAATTTATAATACCAGTATAATTTTATACTTATGTTATAGTTCCTGCCAGATTTCTGTGATTTTACTAGTATCCTGATAACTTTGGTTAACATTTGGCAAAATTTCTTCAGTATTTACTTGTTGTTCATCATCAGATGGCTCTTCCCTGAGCATGTTTGTATTAGGAATTTTTGATAATTCAGAAAAAGAAATACGAGATTTTGACAAATTTCTTTGACATAATACTAAATTACAGAGATCCAACATACGATAATCATATACTGCAGGCACATTGCAAAAGAGACACCTTACTTCCTCATATATTTCATTTAAACATGGATGAAAAATTTGTCCACATATTGGACAAGATCGATATTGTGCCTCTGTTATTTGTAATAAAGTAATAGCGCATCTCGGTAATTTGTGGCCAGATGCACAGGTATTGGCTTGCCAAGGTACTTCACTAATAGGTACTCCACAAAAATTGCATATTTCTGGTTCTGTAGATGAAATATGGGATGTAATATCTAATGCTTTCTGCACCATTTGCGATACTAGTGTTGGTTCTTCATTATCTTCACCAGCAAGATATACCTCTAAATACAACCGTAACAAACGTACAGAGGTTGTCATTTCTTTCGATAGACTAGATGTCTTAACAACACAGCTTAGATACAAGCATGCAGAGTGAATAAAAATCAATGGTTGAGCATCGGATATCTCTCCAACAATATTTACTGCCCCTTGTATTACTTTTTTCTTTGCACAGACCTCACTTATAACAGATATCCACATAACTACTTGAAGTTTATGTACTGGTAAAAACTCTAAATCATCCGGCAATGTAGGAAGTGTGAGCAATTGATCTGTAGCTTTGGCACATGTCACCCTAATAACTTCCAAGCATTCCCATAGAGACTGAAGAGGCATATTTTTTTTGTTTTCAAGTATGTGCAGTGGATTCCACTCGCTGCCTTTTAAACCAAATATATGCAATGTACTTGGTTCTCTCATTACTAAATGATCATATATATTACTCGGACTGCTAGTGGCAATAAGCATTGTAAACATAGGAGAATGTGCAAGTCCTAAACTTTGAACCGGTAATGATGATAATGGACATTTTATTGTAGTACTTGTGAGATTGTTGTCTTGTACATTTACTAAGATCATGACATTATCTTGCAGTGTCACTAAAATGCTAGTTGCACTAAGGCAGCACACACCTATAAATTACAAATTCTTTAGCAAATAATAAATTTAAAAAAATGTGTAATATTTACCTGTAATTGTAAATCCATTCAATTGCAAATGTTCATGATGGTGTAATCTACCTGTTTTGTCTATGTGTAATAATGAAATAAAACAACCTTTGCTAGCAACAACTTTAATGTCGTCACTGCCTTGAGAAATTAATTGAACTGAACTAACAGAAAGTCTATCCACATGTTTATAATATTTTACGGTAAATACATTTTCAAGACTTTCTCCTTTAGTTACGTATTTTAGACCAAAAATCTCACCATTAAAACATCCAACAATTAATAAATATTCTCCAATATTCAGTGATATCCAACATAATGCAGTTATTTTTACATGTACACCTAAATTCACAATACACATAACCTTGGGTATTATAGTTAAATTTAAGCTTGTTATACGTGGAATTTTCCAAATAACAATGTCAGAATTTCGATAACCAGTAATTAAATATGCAAAAGACACATCTGCCTCATGTTCAATTCCACTCCAACTAGCTACACAACCTTGTAATCTCCTAATATTCAACGTTAAAGTTTCATAATTTGACAATTTGTCTTGGCAGTTTTGGATATTTGATCGAATTTCATCTTCCACAACATTAAGCCACACTGATGAAAGATTACATACAGAAAACCATTGGGTTGAAACTTTGTGTAAGAGCTCAATAGCACCAACTGAAGTAACAAATGCTAATATACATTTGCTTGAATCAATTAAATGTTGTGGTGACCACGCTATATTAATTATTTTTGGATTTGGTTCATTAACTTCGTTCTGTTTTGGTGTGAAAGCTGTTTCCATTAATGATGCATAAATATCTTCACGTTTCATCTTCCAAATTGCTGAATTTATTTCGTTTGCAAATGCATCTGCTGGAAATATGTCAGAGGCATAAACAATAGACTGTGAAAACTTGATTGTTGGTTGTGGAGATAGAGGAGATGGAATAAGTTCCTACAAAGAAAACAATATTTTATTGGGAAATCTCAATTTTCAGGTAATTGCATTTAAATAATTACAGTAAACCTTTAAAATTTTAAACTGTACCAAATAATAAAAGTTTACGCATTGATATAGACAGAATGATAAAGTATAGACTTGTATCTTTTACTGACGACTATTAAACTTTAATAACAATAATGTGGTGTTAACAGATACTATTTGACTTACAAAAATGTAAACGCCCCTTTCAGCTAAAAGGGAGATATGATTGTCAGCGGACCACTGTGTTGAAAACGGTGACATCACAAGGGAAGAAAGAGGTAAGTTATATATTTCCTCAATTTCCATATTTTCTTAAATTCTTTGTAATATGTGACATAAATTATTCCATGTACTGGTATATATTTTCCATATACCATGGGGTTATCGATAATTTGTCAAAGCATCGCATAACCTAAATTCTAAATAAATTAACATGTTTCACAGAATAAATCTGCCACAATTTAAAATCAGTTTTACAAAGTTAATAGTTTAATATAAATTCACCATAAATGACTCAATACTATAGTTTTATCGCAGGCATGAACGATCTACCATAATACATATGTATGTCTACCAATGTCTACACATATGTATACATATGTCCTCTTCTGCGCATCTTGTTTACTATTGGTTATTCTGTCATTCTGCGCACTTCCAACCAAAATATGAAAGCACCATACAAAGTAAACTGGGCGACTGTTTTGCTTGGGTTTTGTCATATTACGAATAAAGTAATATGTGACAGGAAACACATCAATATAGGACATGAATCGTATATGCAGTATAGAACGTTTTTATATATATCAATCGCAACAATAAAATAATAGTACTTATATTACAACTCCATTGTGGCAACCCTATAGGTGTGATACATCATGTATGTATGTGCGGTTTAAGTTATGAATAATTATATTGGTTATATTTGTGTAATATATATGTATAATGTTTATAGTTAAACATATTATTCATTTTTTTATTTGTTATTTTTAATGTATAACTGACCATATTCTTTTATTTCTTTGAAACAAGTGGACCCTTAAGAAAGTATTTCACCGCAAAATCGACAAACTGGATCAGTATAGATAACTATCAGATTCCCACCGTCTCTGTATTTTTTTGGTACTACCTGCGTAAGATGTGGAAACTGTTATCATTTCTTACTACACGTGAATCAACTATTATAACTAGTCGCTAATTTTAACATTTGTTCGTCGCGGAGATTTATGCCATCTAAATATGTATATGTATATTAAAAAATCTTCAATGACTGATGTCGAATAACATTAGAAACATTTCGTTCCACAAAGTAAAGAGAAGAGTATGTAAAATAAAATCAGTATGACTGAGCAACAAGTTCTGTTGAAGGGTTGTTATAATAAGAATATATGATCACGGATTTTCAATCAGTATAATATTCTTGTGTACAGATACATTTGTATTCATGTATCTCTTACGCTTCACACTTTTGGTTACGGAGACATATGACGTGGATTTCGTAAAATGTATTTTACTACGTGCTGTAGAACATTGTACTTTTGTAATTGCAAAAATCGATTAAGCACGCTATTGATTCTGTATAGCAAAAATTAGGTAATATGACTGCATGCTGATAACTTTTTTATTAAACCTATTCGATTGTGCAATTGTTATCTGCAACAGGTAAGCTTAGTGTAAGCATAAGCTGAATTTTGCGTTGAAAATAATGTATTCTGCCAAACTTAGCAAAAGTCCGTCATAAAGTATTTGGTAAAAAATAATTATTATATGCTTTAACTTGCTGATAACTCTGCATTTTCAATTTCTAATTATGTCTTTCGGCTGATTCGGTCTAGAAGACTTGAAAGGGGGAGAATTAAAGATAAAAAAAATCTCAAAAATTGTTATCGTTTCGTCCGGGATCCATTGACGGACTCGACGCTTAGGACTATGCCAGCGGCCTTCTTTAACCGTATTATACATTATCAATCTCATAAAGTAAAATTACTACCCTACTTCATAAATTACCGTTACTGTGGAACCGTGGAAATTAAACAATTTGACTACTAACACAGATACAAGTGGGCGGCAAGTAAAAAAAGATTGACTCTCCCTACTATAAATGATAATCTGAGTATACTAATTCTGATGGCACTACAAAGAAAGTTTAAAACTGACCCAACATCTATTATAAAATACTCAACACTTGAAGTTTTGAAAACGTTTTTCTGTCATGTACAGTGCATAATGATAAAACGTATGATGTTCTGTTTAAATAAAATTTTGCGTAAACGTTAAAAATGCCTTTTTTTGCAATATTTTATTACTTAGGGTCTTTAACACATCATACATTAAATCTAATAAATAATTTTCTAAAGTTATTAGCTTACATTTAATGCGAAACTTTTGTCAGTATTACGCATAGTATTGAACGTCATCTCTCTCAACATCACCATTGTCACCAGATGAGGAAAAGCAATATTTATATACAGAGTACAATAGCTTTTTTTTCCTGTGATCCTTCCCAATTCTCTGATAACAAAGTAATAATAATGCTTCTTGAACAGAAACCAAGTTAGTGATCGCATTAATTACAATTCTACGTTCAAAAAAAAAAACTGAAATATCTTGTTTAGAAAAAACTCATTTAAGGCCGACAAAATAAAATGAGCATGTGTATAACAAGCCAAATTCGCAGATTTACCACATTTTTCTTGCCAATGTTCCATTGACAATGAACTATAACTTATCGCTTAAAAACATTTCTATACATTATTTGAACTTTACAAACAGTGACAATTTTGTAGGAAATTGTACTGGAACATTTGTGCAATATTTTCGGCGGACAACGCACGTTTAGGCTGTCGCGGGATCTGCACACCCGACTTCAGTTATGTGCATCAAATGAGGTCGATTTTATGTGATTTTATGCGAGACGATGAATATACATATATACGGCATAATAGCAGCAGTGTCATCTAACGGAAATGTAAATTAACAAAAATTAATTAAAAAACATGTAAAATATAATTTTGTGTAAAAAAAATTATCAAACGTTATTGCGGTTAAAGTACAAGTACCGGCAAATGTTTGCCACATATGTATTCGGGATATTCTATAAATCTTTTATACATACCGTATCACATTTAATGGTAGCGACTTGATACAAAATTATAAACCAACACTACAGAAGTAGGTATATAAATTAAAATAATTAATATTGTGTTCAATGTAACAAGCACATATCAATTATATAAATGTCTCGTAAAATTCGAAGTATGAACAGAAAGGGAAATGTACCCCCTCTGCTAATGTGTAAAATCTACTTCTACCTTGGAATATTTCACAGGTGCATACTGCTATTTATGATAAGAGATACAGGCTAAGGTGATCGTTTACGATCTAAGAAAAATTGTACGTTGCGTTAATAGAAGCGGTGGTATGCATCTTCAATAACTTATTACAATTTTGTCTTAACCTATGGTATGTTGAACTAGATATTAGAAACTTCAAAACTCTTTTCTTATGTTTATGTTTGTATTATTAATTTTTAACTTACGTTTACGCGAATTACGTATATATTGTTCAATACAATGTATTTAGTAATTTTATTCAAAACTAATAATAAAGAAAATAAGAAACGTGTGTAATGAATGTTGTTACTTTGAATATAACCCAGCGAGATTTGTAACACAATATATTTTATACGTGTTATATGAAAAAAAAGTGTAGGCAAATAAGAGCTGTTAAAGTATATAGTTTTATGTGCACATTTTGTTCGTATGTCAATTTTTCTAGCCCCAAATAGTAGGGTTTAGGTGATCAAAAATTTCAATGCGCTTGAAAAAATTGTACAAATATTCGAGAACAAAAGTATTGGTTTACGTCAAAGCACTAGAATTGACATACCCATCTGTCTCTATTAATGCTTTCTTTTTAAATTTTTTATGTAATTATTTAAGTAAATTAACATTAGGAAATTTAGTATTACTTGTTGCCGTGAAAGGAGCTACATTGCATTATCATACGGACCGTTAACGTTATACAGTCAACCCTCGTATAATACAATGTTACGACACACTGTTTCAACATAACGCAGTAATAAAATGATGATACCCCCACATAACACGATATGCAAAGAACACTGTTTCCATGTACCACCATTAAATATAATGCGGTAAAATTGTCTGAATATATCGCGAATTATTCCATCACACTTTCTTGTTTGAATCAAATAAGAAATTTATGGGTGATAAATGTGGACACATACATACATACAACATTTCATAGTTTGAATGAATATTCACCTTGGAAAAAATACTAAGGAGAGGGAGCAACAACCTTATGAGAATATTATATATATAATATAATGAAGCGATAGTGTTGTGTTTGTAGGGTTAGAGTTGGTAAACAGGGATAAGTTGGGATAAGTTGGGATAAGTACAAAACGTGCTAGGGGAAAACACTTCTCCAGTAGTTTCACTTCTATTTTTGTTTAACAAACAAATTCTTTTTTTTATTTCTATTTACTGTTTCAGCTGTGTATCGAATTGTGACAATTGTGACAGAGCAGAAATTGCTTGCCAACATTCTGGTTTTGCTTTACAGTTTGCTGAACAAAGATAAACTTGCCGAACAAAAGAAAGGGATGGAACGCGAGTCAGGATGAAATCAAATAAAAAATCAACGTTCCAAACTCTTATGTTTACATTCATTTGCTTCTAATTTTTTGTGTAAAAAGTTTTTGACAAACTGGTGAGTCTTCATTCGAAGATTTTGCGAGTGTTTCCACAGTGCAGCGATATGGAAGATGTGGGTGTAATTATAAAATAAAGGAACCTTTAATTTATTAAACATTTTTATTATCACAGATGAACAGCAGTAATATTTTGCGTATGTATTCATTGTTTAATACCTCCAAATTTTGTAAGAGTTATGTAAAAATATTTTAACCCCCAGATTTTTATGATGGCCCATGAAAATAAGGAAAAACGATTAAAACGAAAGTTTATATCTCTTGAAGACAAAATTCAAATTTTAAATCGATTAAGAGATGGAGAGAAACCTTCATCTGTGGGGAAGTCTCTAAATTTAAATGAGGCAACAATTAGAACAATACAAAAAAATGAGAATAAAATAAGAAAAAGTGTTGCAGAAGGACGCTCGTTCGATGCGAAACGTGTGTCACGTACACGAGATATTGATATGATTAGAATGGAAAATGCTCTCATGGTTTGGGCTGAAGATTGTTTAAATAAAAAAATTCCTTTGAGTGGAACTATTATTAGACAAAAAGCTCTCATGATTTACAAGCATTTGAAACAAATTGATCGCTCCCCTACGAAACCGCAAACACAATCGTTTACTGCAAGTAAAGGTTGGTTTGAAAAATTAAAGAAAAGGTTTTCATTACACAATATCAAATTCCAAGGCGAGCAAGCCTCAGCCGGTGCAGAAGCTGCATATAAGTTTACCCAGGAATTACATGAAATTGTAGATAGAGGAGAGTATACTGCAGAACAGATTTTTAATGCAGATGAGACAGCATTATACTGGAAAAAAATGCCTTCACGATCATGCATTTCAAAATATGGAAGCTATCCCTCAGGGGTTAAGGATTTTAAGGACCAGATTAAGCTTGTTATGTGTAGTAATGTAGCTGGCAATTTTATGTTAAAACCAATGATAATACATCACTCTGTGCACTCACGAACAATGAAAAAAAATAGAGAAAAGAGCCAGTTACCTATATTCTGTGGACCCAATAATAAAACTTGGATGAGGAAAGGCATCTTTGAAGACTGGTTCACTAATTGTTTTGTGCCATCTGTACAGAACTATATGAAGGAGCAAAGTTTAAAGTTCAAAGTTCTATTGTTGGTTGATAATGCACCTAATCACAGTATAGTGTCGAGTCATCCAAATGTGAAAATTTTATTTTTTCCTCCAAACTCTGCATCATTGATCCAACCATTGGATCAGGGAATAATCCACATGTTTAAAGCTCACTATATACGCCAAACATTTCAAGTACTTCTCAGTAGATTAGAAACTGACAAAAACAAAAGCCTTATTCAGATATGGAAGGACTTTTCTATTTCGGATTGTGTTCAAATTATATCATCAGTTTGTAAAGAAATAAAGACATCAACGCTTAATGCCGGTTGGAAAGCTCTATTACCCCAAATGGTCAAGAAAGGAAATGCTATCTCATCTGTAGATCTAGAATATACCAGCATAATAAATGTCGCTTCTCATTTAGATGGTGAAGGGCTTGCAGACATGAACATTCGAGACGTGGGAGAACTATTTCAGGAAGAAACTTTAAGTGAAGAGGATTTAATGGAATTTATAGATAAGCCAATATCAAATACGTTGATAGATCATAATTCTGAAAGCTCAAACAGTGATTCTATTTCCAGTTTAACTTTAACTGATGTGCAAAGAGGTATAGATTTGGGCAAGCAATTAGAACTTTACTTCATTGAAAAAGATCCTTCGGTAGTGCGTAGTGGAAAGTTTAAAAGAGAACTGCAGAGCTGCTTAGCTCCTTATCAAGAAATTTTGACTATGCTGCAAAATGAAAACACATTGGTTCCCGCATCTAATTCCTTTGCACCTAGTGATAAAATTACAAGTAATGAAGAGTTTCAGCCTTCCAGAAGAAAAAAAGACTAACAATGGTTTCAATAACATTAATAGGAAAAATGATTGGAGTTAATTTCCAAGGTGTATTTGTTATGAAATATTTACATTTTTGCTGTATTAACATGCCGAGCATTTGATTATTCAGACGTTTGGCTCATTGTAATTTTATTGTATGACATTAACATTTTTAGAACAGCATGGAATAAATCAATTCTTTTATTGTATATAGATTTTTGTTATACCAGGATAGACCCGATACGTCATAACTACAGATGTTATGGAACAACCTTATTATACTAAACACTTTTTCGATTGAAATTACTTTTCGGTTTCGTTTAATATGGTTTCCATGCAACCCAAAAGCTATTATCCTTATTATGCGGAGGTTCAGTGCATGACACATGTACATATATGAGGCATTCCATGCCAAATCGGACACTTTTGTACCTCACCCCCTTCGAATTTTTTCAAATACGATTTGATAGAATGGATATTTTCGAATAAAGAAAAAAAATAGAACGAAGAGTTTCCCACGATGGGAAATTTTTTTAAGTTCTTACATGCTTCAAAGTTTCTTTGAGAATTTTTTTAAAAAAATCGAAGGGGACATGTTTTGGGATAAAAAATATTTTGCGCTTTAAATAAAAATTAAACAATGAAAACAAAAATTTCGATAAAAATTATATCTTTTTCTTGAAAGAGCATCCAAAACACAAATTTTGAAAAAAGAACGATCGAATTGGTGCATTTTTCGCAAAGTTATGAGCATTTGAAAAAAATGAGCCCAAATTTTAAAAAAATTCATATTTCCAAAACGGACCGTCAAAAATATCTGAAAAAATTCGTGAACGCGTTTTTCATCGACCCTAAAAACATAAAAATATTTGAAAAAAATCGAAGAGGTTGAGGTACAAAAGTGTCCGATTTGGCATTGAATGCCTCATATATATTACAAATTGAATAGTAAGAGAGTAAATAAGCACGTTACATGTTAAGTGTAACCATACTTGGTTTGTGATTATCTAGTCATTCTATAATAGTATTAAATATATTGTGCGGTCTCCAAGTAATTTTTTGATCGTTTTGATATAAAAGAATTAGCAGCATTTACATAATTAGAACCAAAATCAAATTTGGATAAGCACTGTTCGATGCTGTAAAGGATAGTTTGGTTGCATAAGGATACAAAAATTTATTCCTGACATATTTTGAATCGTTAACCCTATTGGTTTGTCTGGTGATCAATTCCGGCAATGCTACTTAGTAATAGAAATTGTTGTTAAATTGATTCGTGTTGATTTCAACCTGTTTCATTTTTTTTCTCCGACTTGTATATTTGTTCATACTCAAAGTTTCTGATTTAGGAAAACATTATCCTGTCGCGTCCTTTCTATGTAGTTGGAAATGGAAACTTTTGTTAAGTCTGGGGATAAGTGTGCAAAACAGTCCTTAAAATATGAATAACCTTGCTTCCAAGCGTTCGATAATTGGGCCTACATCTACCCAAAAACTATTTAATATTTTATCGGTAATTCAATTATCAAAGTCTCCTTTGTCTATATTCCTTGTTATGGTCGCGACAAAAATTTTGAATTTACCGCGAGTGCAGGTGTGGTTTTAATGCTAGTTACTACGTTTCACACTTATGGCGTCTTCTGTCAAAATAAATATTACAACAACGTAATAAGCCCAGATGTATGTAACGTTGGTCATCCTGCAAGGTTATTTAGAAATACCATTTCATATACAGTTTTAGCCCAGAGCACGTCAGCATTAATAAATACTATTTTAGTGTAATTCTGATGATTCACAATACCATTCGTCGAAGAGTTGCGCATTTGTAACTAAAGTGTAATTTGCGTGTAATTTTGTGTAACATTGCTTTATTAACATCCATTATTTGGGAGCATTTGATAGTTTGTCAATATTGAAGAGTGTAATTTACGTCAAGGTGATCATATAAACATGCGTATGAATTTCTTAGTTTACTCTTATTTTTTTTTTGAAAGGGCACTTATATGAAAGATCTTTGGAAATAACCAATGCATACTATTGCGCGTCAGAAGTGGATCTCAGTTGATGAAAGGATAACTGATGAAATTTGAATCACATGAAGCGCAGGCTTATTTTTCATCGCAGATAATATTTCTCACACATGTTGCAGCGCTAAGTTTATCTATCAGGTTTATAGTTATAATTAATGCATATTTGAATAATTTCATAATTATTTGCCAGAATAAACTTTACATTTCAAACTCAAAATAGGTTACTTATGTCTGGTAGTTGATGTAAATAACATTGTCTTAATACAAACTATTTTAAATATTTTCAATTAATTTCATCCATTTTATATGTGATATTCAATGAGATATACGGCTAGCTTATTCAGAAACTATTTGCACATGTATGTGAACTATATGCAAACTTGTTTCATTCTGATGTGTTTCTAGGTATAATTGAGAGTGATCCCTACAGCATTAAGATTATCAATCCAGGATGTTTGGACAATCTGGAAATGCATCATTTAGTATGTATACTTTCAAGAAATTGGAGGATGTGAAGCAAGGAGGCTAATTGATTTTCTGTGTACATTATATACATCGATATTTTTTTTTAGGTGGCTTTAATACGGCAGCACAAACAAGTCCATTTGGTCAATCTGCTTTCAGTAAACCAATAACAACAGCAAGTTTTGGTAGCGGTACAACATCATTATTTGGTACTGGCAATACATCATTGTTTAATTCGAAACCTGCAGGTTCTACTGCTGGTGGATTATTTGGTAATACAACAACCCCTCCAGCCTTTCGTCAAACGACTAATACTCAGCCATCCTTTGGTGGTAATAACGTGTTACATTCAAACAATTAATTTTATATTTGACAAACTTTTTATACTCATGTTTTATAACATATTTTGTTTTTCAGGATTTGGTACAACAAATACAAATACTAACCTATTTGGTACACAACAAAATACAGGGGCAAATCTCTTTGGTACAAATACAGCTTCATCTGCTTTTGGTCAAACTAATAGACCAGGTGGTTTTAGTTTTGGCGCATCACCAGGCAATACGTTATTTGGTCAACCACAACAAGCCACTCAGCAGAGTACGCCTTTTGGCCAAACTAATACAACCACGAATACAAATCTTTTTGGTACAACAGTAGGTACGTAGGCAAGTAGTTTAGCAATTAGGCAGTATGTTAGGCAATTAACATATAAATAATTTGATACCCTTCAAATTAGTATTTTTTTAAGTTTGAAATTTGTATACTTTGTAACTGGTGTACATTAACACAGGCTTTGGTAACACTAATACCACAGGACAACCGATAACTGGTACTGTTATCAAGTTTCAACCAGTATTCACAACAGATTCTATAACAAAAAATGGTGTCTCCCAGAATGTATCTGGTAGACATAATTGTATTGTGTCTATGAAAGAGTATGAAGGAAAATCTTATGAGGAATTACGATATGAAGACTACTCGGTAGGACGTAAAGGCCCTGGCCAAGGTAAGATATGTTGTTTATATAATTACAAACTCATTATTAACTGTTATAATATATCAAATTACTTTTCCGATATCATAGGTCCAAGTGCTGGCCTTTTTGGTCAACCTGCACAGTCTACACCATTTGGAAATACAGCAGCAGGCACTAGCACAACAGCTACAGGTAAATATTGCACTTAAGAATTATGTTTGTCGAAGGATCAAATATATATGTAATAATTTCGATAATAGGGTTTGGCGGAATGACAGGGGGTTTTGCATGTCATACCACACAATCTGGAACACCTGGCCTCTTTGGAAAACCGATTACCAGTTTTGGTACACCAGCAACCACTACAACAAACAGCTTTGCTTTCAATTCAACTCCTACAAGTAATCTATTTGGGACAAGCACACAAGCAAAACCATTTGGTAGTAAGTATTTACAAATATTTGTTAGCGTGTGTTTTGTATATATATATAATGTGAGAAATAGGTGTTTGTTCTCAGTAATTTTGTAACAAAATTTAATCACACTTGCATTACATGCATTGCATATATCATTAGCAATACATCCCAACTTCTCACTTATTTTATTGCTGTCAAGAATTGTGTGTGGTTCTATTCCTTTCAATGTAGCCATATAACGTTTTAAAGTTTATGTCAAAAATCGTAATAGGTAATGCAATTTGGCAATATAGTTTGAGAAATAATTTTTTTTTCACTTTTGTTTCGAATATTTTCGAAACTTTGTCAAGTGCAATGTTTTGCATCATCACGTGGCTCTATATTGGAACGCTTTAGACTATAAAAATTGTACAGTAAGATGTGTACATATTTGTAAATGTTTACATTACATGTTGCAATAATTTTATATCACTAGTTAATTGATTATATTGCCTAAAGACATTGGGTCATCTTTATGCTGAAGTTGATAAACATTCAAATTTGGATTACACAATTTTATTAAAAAAAGTATTTTTTTAGTGTTAAAATATTCTTCTCTGTTAATCACCAACTAATGTAGTGTCTACACAATATTAAATGGATTTATCTGTAGCAGCTGCCCCAACGCCACTTTTTGCAACCAGCAATACTAACCAAACTGCTGGTGCAGGTTTCGGCGGAATAAACACTGCGCAAAATACTGGTTTTGGATCAACATTTGGATCTCCGCAACCAAATCAGGTAATGTATAACGTGAACTTTATTGTTTAGTAAAGTTCTCTGTTTAAGTTAAATTAACTTAATTCACTTCAGACTATCGGTTTGTTCAATAAAAACAAGTCACCCTTCAACATTCCGTCTACCTCCGCCGCAACGAGTTTTACTGGTTTTGGTCAAACACCGGCAAGTAACACTGGTACAACTTTGTTCGCTGCAAAGCCAACCGGAACTACTGGAGGATTTGGAACAACTTCGACATTTGGAGCAACAACACCTTCAACATTTGGAACAAACCCAGGATTTGGTGCGCCGCAGAACACAGGAACTTCGTTATTTAACACCTCTTTTAAGCCAGCAGGACAAACAGCGGGATTCTCTTTTGGTTCAACACCAGCATCTTCTACCGGCCTAGGTAAATTTGAGCATATATCCTGACAGTTTTTGTACCCTTATTTGTTATGTTTTTGCTTTAGGTGCAACAACAGGTTTAAATTTATCAGGCGGCTCTACACTTTTTGGACAACAAAAGCCAGGTGGTTTATTTGGAAATACTGGAACTAACACGTCGTTCAATAATCCTGGTGGATTTGGATCTGGTTCTCCGTTCGGAACAAATACTAACACACTTCCTGGACTTGGAACAAATTTACTCGGAGCAGGGTAAGTGAAACCACAATAGTCTCTTTCTTTCCCATTACCTGTACATACTAGTGCTTTGACTTGCATTGATTCAAATTTAATAAAAAAATTTAATTTTTTTTATACTATTGTAGTCGATTTTGCGATTTATTGTTTACGGCTACTCCTAGTGTTTCCAGATAAAAACGCATTTGTTTCATATTAAAAGAATTTTATTATAAAAAATAGGAATAAGTTTGTATGTTAATGCAAAACAAACAAATTTATCCTGATTTGAATGTTAGCCATTATTGGTCTCAGAAAACTTCAGAGAGAATTACCAAAAAACAACTTTATGCAACTACATTTTTGTTTAAATTCATCCAAGTTTAAATAATTGTTAGTCCAATAGGTCTACTCGTTCTTCGCCTGTGCCTCTCCCCCCGTCCACCCGTATTATTATTTTGCATCATTCAGTTACCTTTATTACAAAAAGATACTACATTTTATAGAGTATATGTTAAAATTTTTTTTGTAACATTAATGATTGCTAATAGAAATGTGTATATACTCAGACATAAAAAGGCATATTTTTGTTTTTAAACAGGGCTTCAACTATTCAAACTAAACCATCTGGTACATTTTCTGTGCATCAGCAAATACTGGCTTTAGTATCAGCACCTTTTGGAGATTCTCCTTTGCTGAAAAACTTGTTACCGGTAAATATATACATTGAAAACTATCTTAACTTTCACTAAGTCTATAGCAGTTAAGAATATAGGTTAATGTTACAACTTTCATTTATTCTAGGCTTCCGGTAAAACAGAGGAACTTTTGAAGCCCGCAAATCCTATTTCGAAAATTTTAAATAGTCCGCAGTACAAGGTTACAGCAAATACAAAATCACCAAAAATCAAAGCTAGAGTTGTGAGTAATGCACAACTAACTAAGGTAACTATTTTAACTGAAGAACGTTACAAACAGTTAGTATTTTACTTCAATATGTAACTATTACTAATGGTTTTTAGAAGTCACTGTTTGAAGGCCTCGAAGAAGAAGATCCAATGCTATCGGAAGCATTTCAACCTCGGCCAAATGCAAAACGATTGGTTTTGGGTCCGAAACCAGTAACAAATTCAACAATACAATTGTCAAATGAAAATTTGCAGTCTGTCATAAAAAACACTAGTAAAGAAGATGATGCAGATATAACAGCGTTCCAAAATGGTGTTGAATCTACTAATAAAGAAAACCAGATTCAAGAAAACCGAAACATTGTAAATGATCGAAGGTCGTCTTCTTCTTGGTAAGAATTATTGCTAATATTTCGCATATTTTCCTGGTAGTGTTTTAATCACAATCGAATTATGTCCTCACAGGTTAAAATCCACTCTTCCGCGTAAAATTAAAGTGCCTGACGACGAACATTTTGAAGGGGAAAGATCTCCGTTTTCCGAAACGCGTGCTAGCGATGAAGCTGTAAACAATACTGTCGCTGAACTAAGACCCAATGCCAATTTATCTAATCAAAATCATTCCGATTTAAGTAATTCGAGTAAAGCCGTATTGAACTCCTCGTATTGTGATAAAACTTCCGCAGACATTACTGTGCTTAATACCGGTAGGTCATACAATATTGGATTAATATAGATAGATCTTACCGAATACATATGTCATATGTCTTATTGCGTAAGCCATGATCTTTAACCAATACATTTTAATTGCATGTAGATTCGAGTCAAGAATTGGACGATAACTCATTTTCAATGCTACAACCAAACTGGAGTACGAACCCAGCGAAAGTTATTCTGCGGCGTGTTGGTTATTACACGATTCCACCGCTAGACAAATTAGACGATTATATATGCGGAGAGTCATGTATTGTGCCTGATTTCACAGTTGGTCGAGAAGGATACGGCAATGTTTATTTCCCAGAATCTTTCGACATTTATGGGTTGAATTTAGATGAGATCGGTAAGCTATATTTAGTAACAATTTGGCACTTGTAACTTACATATCCGTGATTGCTCTTTTGAGTTGCATGACAGATATAATATTTTGTTAATTTTATGTTACAGTGCATTTCCGCCACAAAGAAGTTATAATTTATCCGGATGATGAAAAAAAACCGCCGGTTGGGCAGGGTTTAAATCGTAAAGCTCAAGTTACTTTAGATAGAGTATGGCCCCACGACAAATCTTTGCATGCGCCGATAACGGATCCGCATCGATTAGCGGCTATGAACTTCGAAGGAAAATTACGTGGAGTATCTGCTAAGCACGACACACGATTTTTGGAATATCGGCCTGAAACGGGTTCTTGGGTGTTTAAAGTACGTATCATACGTATATGCTGAACGGAATTGAGGAATATCAAGAATAATTAATTTAATTGGTGCACTTCGGTTTTCTAGGTTGATCATTTTTCAAAATACGGTCTCAGTGATTCTGACGAGGATGACAATGTACCATCAAATACCGATGCAAAAAAATTAAGGGCAAATGTTACGATGCAGCAAAAGGGGCCAAGACAATTGCAAGAAGTTAAAAACTCAGTAAGCTTACCTTTAGTCGTATGAAAAATCGACGCGTTCTTAGCATTCTGCCGCCTGTAATTGTGACTTGTATATTAATATCGATGGCTTCGTTAATACCCATGTTACAGTATGTGATTATGATAAATTATTTTAATAGATTAAAGATGCTCCAAATGGTTTGATAAACAACTCAAATTTGGACCACGGAAAGCATGCGGATGCGGAAAAATGTTTTCTGGGAGACAACATGTCCTCAGCCACTTTACCTAACAGTAAGTAATGTGCTTATTGCTGAAATAAAGAATGACAAGTTATATCTTGCTTTATATTGTTAATTTTAATTGTATGTAATAATAGTGTTATGAAATCTACATAGCAAGAAAAAAATGCTTAATAGAAAGTTTTGATTAAGAGTTAATAAAATCATTTTAAATCGTAAATAAAATGTAATTTTATGCCATTGTTAAAATATGAATAAACTGTTTTATGTTATATTAGCTAGACCGATTCTATTACCTAGATTCTTCGGTAAACAAATCTTAGCTGTTCAATATTGTAAATTCAGTTTTTATTATTTAAAATGACACATTATACATACATGAATTTGTCTGTAGCTGAAAAATAAAGAATTCAGACCCTACTAAAAATGGCGGATTCGAAATTTAAGTGCCGAATACAAAATTGCAGGGGAGTACAATTCTCAAACACCGATAGTTCTCAGTCCATCTACAACGAGTGCACGCATAGCGGGTACGGACAGCCATAAATTACAATTAATGAAAGCCAGTTTTTTTAACGACAACAGTGAAGATATGAATGAAGGTAATTTTACGTAAAGCTACTTTGTTGAGCAAAAAAAGAAACGATATATTTGAATGAGCATGTACTTACTAAAATGATTATTACAAAAAAAGTAATGTTTTGGTCATTTTAGATTATCTTTGTAATGACATCCAACCATTGCTACACAAGAGCATAGGATCGACTTTTCTTGATATCGACAGCTCAAGAAAAGTACAAGATATAGCGTCATTCTATGCTCCTGTTTTGCGTTCAAATTTTACAATGCAGCAGTCTTTTCCTATGGATGATGAACAATTACATTCGTCGCTAGGTACGCTTTCAACGAATATCGTAATAACTTGGACAACAGAAGGATAACAACTGATTTTATGTTTAGCACCCATTCAGAAATGGACAGAGGATATTCCAATGGAAATAACAACAGTAAGTTCCACAAAATCCTTTCCGGAACCCACAATCATTCCTGTGACAACAGTTCTAAAGTGTCATTCTGAAGTTATACTGTTGAAGAACTCTATTATTAACAGAATAGGATCAAATTGTATCGCTGATATAGGTAAATATTTAGATATAAATTTATTAAGAGATGTAGCGTGTCTGCACATAAAATACGCGGAAGCAGACGATGGTTTCTTATGCAAGAGTTAAAAAAGAATGCGATACTAAAATTTCCTTGGAAGTTTAGTTTTTCTGACGCTTAGTTTGCATTTACCCAATCACGGCAGTATACTTTGTTGCATTAGCTCAATATTTTAGTACGGAAATTTGAAGGAAAACTAAAACAGAAGAAATCAACTATTTCTGATATATTTATTCAGTGATATTGACTTGGAAAACTATGAGAAGTCCCACATATATTTATAAAGAAATATTTTTTTTCGTGAAATCTTACACCACACTTTGAATATTATTTACATTTAACAAAATGATTTTTAATTATTTAAGTCGAAACTTATGTAACGGTTTCTCGATTCTAATTGAGTGGAAGAGTGCATTTGAATGAAAAAAAACTTGTATGCGCTTTTATATGTATTCTTGCATAAGGTCCTTCTTTTTGCTCGGTTGCATTATATTTGCGACTAATCAAACTGAGTCAACATGTACGATTCCTCCCGTATAGGCATGCAGATGGGAAGATCGTTCAAGCCGAGTTGGAGTCTTGGCTTAACATTACTGTCATTAAGTACTCAAGATCAAGCGTCGAAGATGCCTCTACAAAATGCTCTTAGTCAATTAGGATCTTATGTATCGGGACGACTTCTCGGTGATAATTCGTCAACAGTCATTATCCAGCGTTTGCAAATTTTGGGTGGTAATGGTGCTGGAGAAGAACATATTCAAGCATTTAATGTAAATCTTTGTTTAAATCCATTTAAACAATGTTATTCTGAAGATCAAATTCTTTCTTTGGTTCATATAAATTTCTCTATTTTTGTTAAGGAGAGCATTGAAGGTCATTTGAGAATACAATTGGATCATTGTATCATGGGCCAAGAGGGCGATTGTCCAGCTTTAGGTGTGTCGACAAAAACGGCAAATGCTGCCTTGCATGCTCATTGTACTTTGGCACAGGAACTTGCAGATCAATCCGATGCAGACAGTACTCTGGCGTACAGCTGCAACGTATGGAAATTATTTGTGGCTCTTTGGGGACATTTATCTGATGTAAATACGACTATTGGTACGTAAACATTGTTTCAAAGCACTATATTAATATGTATATTTGAAACATTGTTAAAAGTGTTAAAAAAAATAGTATATTGCTGCTAATTAGTTACTGTCATATATACTAGAAAATACAAAGCATCACAATGTCATGGAAAGAAGAGAAGCGGTTGGAGAGTGGCTTAAGAATGTTGTACAAAATACAGTGGACCAAGAACTTGTGGATGTATCGAATGACGAAAAGAAGATTCTCTCTTATTTGTCTGGTAAGTAACTGAATTGGGTAACACAAGAATCTACCTTGAACTTTCCGTGTATTGGTAGTAACTGTAATTTTCGGTTTATGGGACGTCAGCTCTTAGATTGGAAGATGCTTGTCAGTTAGCGAGGAACGTTGGTGACCACTGTCTGGCCCTGCTAATGGCACAGTTGCGCAGTGGAATGCCTATTAAAGATTTGATAAAACAGCAGCTAGCATTATGGCAGGAAACAAACGTTGATAAAAATTTATCCATTGATCGATTAAAGCTGTTCATGTTACTCGCTGGAGAACCTCTTATTTCAAGTAAACATGGAACAATTAATGTATGTGAAGGTCTGGATTGGAAGCGAGCTTTGGCTGTCCATTTGTGGTAACGATATTGAATTTTACTTAAATGTTTTGAGGAACTGACGTTACAAACTTGGAACTATTTTTCATAAGTTAACACCGTGTTTTCACAGGTATCTGTCTTCTCCGATTGCCTCAACAACTGACGTGATGGACCTGTATGAAGCTTCGTTTAACACGAGTTTGAACCAAGTTTATGCTGCAATGCCGACCCCAGAATATAAGGAAACAGACTATGATGCAGAAATAAATGGCGGGAAACCGATATATGATTTATGCTTTCACATTTTGAAATTGTACTGTACTGGAAACCATCCGTTAGGGGAACTGTTGAATCCTTTAACTCATACGGCTGACCCACTTGATTACAGACTTAGGTAACACAATTTAAATAATAACTGTTGTAAAATACAGTAATCAAAACTACGAGTCTTATATGACTTGTACGTAAATAAATTTTAATTAGAGATTTTATTATGTAAAGATAATTTTAGCACAAAGAAATTTATATTTGAAACATATTTGTGGCAGGAATACCAAAACATTTATTTATTTTTTCACGTTAGCTGGCTAGTACAACAAATGTTAATTGCATTGGATTATTCTCACCTATCTGAACATGTGGAAGCATTGACACATGTTAACTTTGCCACGCAATTGGAAACATATGGATTGTGGCATTGGGCTATATTTGTACTCTTACATTTGCGAGATGTGAGAAGGAGGCGTGCTGCAGTAATACATTTACTTGACCGTCATATAGAAATAGATGACGTTCCTGACTATGTCAAACGGGAAGAATTCTTGCGCGAGGAACTTGGAATACCGCCTGTATGGATTCATCAATCTAAAGCTGTCAAAAGTCACGTTAGTAAAAGGTACATAAAATTTGTTTAATATTTCTCCGTATTTGATTTTGGATTTCTTTTTTATACATACATCATTTTGGTGGCTCCATTTCTTTTTAGATACGGCGAAGCAGCGTATTATTTTATTCAGGCTGAACAATGGAATACGGCTCATGAAATCATTATTGAACACTTAGCTGCGGATGCTATCATAAATGGTATATTGATGCGATAAAATACTGCATTAAGTACTCTGCATGAGTATATTTAAGGTACATTGATGATTTTGATGTTCCAGAAAATTATGATTACCTGCGCTCCTTGTTAAAGCCATTGCTGCCAGAGGAATGCAGTAGTACAATTAGTGGATGGTTACATCAAGGGCAATTACTGTGGGATTATATGGAAATCACAATGGAGATCAAAAGCTTGTTACGCTCTAGCGATCCATGTGGTTTAAGTTATACATTGGAGTTATTAAAACCAAGATTAACTAGTTTATGTGGCAAAATTAATCAATTCCCGTGTCCAACAGCAAAGCACAGGTAAATATATTCGGGCTAAACCATACATTATTTGTGACGTCGTGTAAATAATAATTTACTGTAGAAATGAAAACTTTTTATTTATAGATTGTGTCAAGCTGAAATCGCAAAGAGAACATTACATTTAGCTAAAAATTTGTTATTATTACATTCGACTGAAAACAGGTCTACCACTAAGGTGTTGGTACATTTAGTTTCGCAATTGCCATTACCGGAGGATTATGCTCAACAGGAACTTAGACCTATCGTTAACATGTGTGTAAATGAAGTAATGTCTCAGTCTGGATAATTTTCAGTCAAGAATGTTATTTATGTCAGCAGTCAATTTGATATCTTTAGACATTTGCATCCCTTTTACAGTACATAACGTGATGTGTCCAAAAAGGACAAATCTTGTCAATTGTCAATATTTTACAATACCCTTAAATTGTTTCCATTACTTTTGAACAATTTAAAAATGTTATGCTGGGCAATAAGTTATAGAAAGAATGTTTTGTGTTATTTAATATGTCAAAGCTAAAATAATCTAATGTGGAAACGACAGTTCCATATATTCTCAGATATTAATGAAAGCATCGTTTTTTCTGTAATAACCAGTGTTAATCTATTCTACAAAAAGATGAAAATTTCTTACTGACAAACGATAGAATTGTGACACAAATTCACAAATGCTGTTATGTGTATATATTTTTAATGACAAAAGAAGCCACGATAAGAACTTATAAAGTTAACGTAAAAATATGTAAGAATATAGCACTCTAGTTTAAGCAATGTAAGATTAATTCTTCGATGTACTGTTCTATTGGCTTTTAAGGAAATGTGTAATAAAAAATATCTTGTAAATGCCAATATTTACAAAGAAGGTAAAACTAGGTTGTGTCTTAAATACTACAGCCATTGATATATGTATTACATTATATTTTGTGTGTAGGTAATCCTCTGCCTGTAAAAGAAATTGTGTTCAGTATAATTCGCATTATGGCGATAGCTTGTATAAAAACTTATTTGTTAGTTGTGTTTATTGACTAGAAGATAGATATAACTTGAATTACGTTTTTTCTAAGTGGATAAAGCATTATTCCAGTACTATTTAATATTACGTACTACATATTTTCAATGTCAGTATATATTCAAACACTTTCAGATGTATTAGCGCGTCTTATTTTAAATCTAATTGAGAATTACGTTCTTTTCTTAGGATTAATCATAACGTTCTTATAAATAATAAAGACATTAATCTTCCAACCTCTTTGTTATTGACGATAACGACAGAAATACTAATGTACCTCCAAGTTAATGTTTAAGCTAGGAGATTTTTGTGTGAATAATAAAGGTAAAACGACAGATTCAACTAACTTGCGTTTAATTTTCACAGCACTTTGTTCATCGTAAGATCAAAAAACGTATAAGCTAAGAATTAAAGACAACAGAAAATTGGTGATCTCTATCTAAAGTGTTTGTACTAACAAAGTAATTGCAGTAACGGATCTCATTAGAGGACTCACCACCTTCTTAGGCTCTGTCGGATTACGGATACTAGGTAAGCGAACACGCGCAATAGAAGTTTTATTCTACCTTCTTCCTTTTCGCCGTAAAAAGGATACAAAAATATTGCGAGTGGACTACCGGAAATGTGTGAAATTCGTACTAATTGATTGCATAAAATGAAATAATGGCTAAGAACGTGAAAAGGCCGATACAAGTTGCGTCCTACTACGTGTCGTAGCTGGCAGAACTACTTTTACGAAAATTTCTCTTCCTCGGCGTGATCTAGGCGAGCGTAAGATGATGTCACTCCACGCCGTGGAGATAGCTGCCTTTACGTAAAATATAGATATATGTTAAATCAATGATGCCGAGCTTGCGCCAGCGTTACGCCCGCGTAACGTGCCATGAAGCTGGGGAGGGCCGCCATCTCCTCCCTCCAAGCTTCGACCCACCCTGACACCCCCGCCTTCCTTCTGCGGAGCGGCGCTTGTGATGCTTTTACGATCCCCCTTCTCAATCCCCTCACACCCGCCCTTTCGGTAACATCCCCGTACGTACGCTTCGTGGCGTCTCTGTGCTTCTGTTCGTCTTGCCTTCCCCCCACGTGCGCAGCTTTTGCCTTCGTTTGTCTCCCTTTACCCTCCCCCGAACCCTGCACCCTGCACCCTGCCCCCTGCCTCCCCCCCCCCCCCCCATCCTGCCCGCCCTCCCGTCTCTCCATCCTCTTGAACTTCCTTTACCTCTCGCCACAGCGTCGTCAATCTAAACCACCCCTTTCGCGCACGCTCCTATCTACCCTCCTCCTCATCCTCCGCGTCACCCTCTTCTTCACCCGCCGCCTCCGTCTCGTAGTGCGACTCGACGCCGTCGTTGTCGCCGCTACCATCACCCTCGCACTCTGCACCGTTCTCGACGACTCTCCGCCTTCCATCCACGTCTTTGCCACCGGCCGTCACCCTCTTTCTCCCTCTTAGATCCCTGCCCTGTTCGCACTACTCTCAGCTAGCCACCCTTTGCTCCCTACCGCGACTTCGACGTCAACCCCTCTTCTCTTTTCTTCGTCCACCTCTCCCTCCTTTTCTCTCCCCCCCCCCCCCCCGCCCTCTCTCTCTTCTTCTCTCCCTACCTTGCTGTCCCCTTCTCCCAGCCTCCCCACAGGCCTCCCCTCCGCCCCACTCTTCGCCCTGTCCACCTACTATCTTCCTCTTTCGCCCGTAGCTCCCACAGCTCTACCCCAAATCCCCATCGAACTCCGCTAACCCCCGCCCGGCGGAATATACGCTCACACCCCCGGAATAGTGGTCCTCCTAAAACGCCCGCCGCTATCGTAGCATAGTAAGAGTAATGCGCGCGCGCGCGTACTCTGATCCGGCAGCTACCACCTCTCGGGCACCCTCAGGCTTGTAGAGATACCCGCACGCTATCTTTGTGCGATTTTCGTGAGAGAAATACGGGGGCGAGACATTGCAACGTGGCAAGTGAATTAATTTAATCATCGCCTACGCACCCGGTGTCCTGCCCTTCCTGCCTGCATTTTTTTCTTCAACTCCTCTTCCCTTTTTTTCTTGTTACGCACACTCGGCATCTCGCGCACAGCGTACGCATATACAGGCGGACTGTCGTACTCCTGGATACGTACACACGTCCCCTACGTACGTATATCTCTTCCTCTTCCTTCCCCCACTCTTCTCCGTCTCTTTCGCTTCCACACCCCCGCTCGCTGTCCTCTCTCACTCTCTCTCTCCTTCCCTTCCTCACCCTCTCTTTCCTTGTCTTTTTCCCCTTTGCTGCTCATCTTTCTCATTCGTTCCCTTACCGCCTCTCTTTCTCAGTCGCGTCACTCTTAGCTCTTTCCATTCGCTTATTTCATTCTTCCACGTTTTCGCTGCGTTACGGTCGCGCAAAGCTACTGCTATTCGGGATCACGAGGATACGTGCAGCTCGCCAACGGTGATCACTATATTCGGCAGTGATTGTGGTAGTAGTGGTGGCAGTGGTCAAGGATTGTGATGGTGCGCCTGAAAATTCTCCGCGACGTTAACGACTGTAAAAATAAAAGCGGTGATAACGAGTACGACTGAATAAATAATTGCGTCTGTCGTAATAGTAATCGAATGGCTACGTCGCAGTTGACGTTGGTGCTGGCTGACGAAGAGGAGGCATGGGAGCTGCCTTGTGCGGAACAGTGATACAACGTCCTTCCCTGAATTGTCATTCTCGTAGCTTGCCCTTCAGCCTCGAATGCTACGCCCGTCGCGAATTTTTGACAAAAGCTCTCCGTTTGAGATGCAACGGCCAGTTATCGAATTAGACAAAGAGGCCGGGAGCTTGAAGGGAGCGATTGCGTGCTGGAGCTGACTGATCAGTGCACTCTGCCGTTGTTCTGTCAATCGTCGATCCGCATCGCTGTAGGGTACCTTCGCCGTCGCCGTTGTCGTCGCCGTTGTCGTCGCCGTCGTCGTCGCCGCCGTCGTCGTCCCCGTCGCCGTCATCATCGTCGTCGATCGGTGGCGCCTTCGCTCACCCCATTGGGACTGCCTGACCAGACGTACGCGGTAGACTTTTACTACTTGCTCCGGCACGTTTCACAAGGAGGGGGAGCGTGTGTTCCTTGCGCCTTAAACACGACTGTACACGTCTCCCTGCCCGAGCAGTGTATCGAGTACTTTACGCTACGATTACATAATACTAATTAACAAGGAAACGAGAGTAGGCGCGTGTCAAATTCCACGCCCCGTAATCTCAGTGCTCCCCATTTGTATTCGCTGCTTCGCCGTATTATTTAACCGAATCACGCGTACGTAGTAATGTCCAGCGTTTATGTATAGATACATTCGGGCTTATTGTTAATAGCGCGTACGAGCATACATATATATATAGACGCGCGTATATATACGTATGTACACATGTATGCACATAAGCCTCCAAGGCTTGGTGCACATATGTACGTAGTAGGTATATCTTTGTATACGGGCCTACGTGCGTATAATAGCTAAGTTTTGACGATATATTAACGGGTACAAAGCGGAGGGTGCCCGGCTGGGTGTCGTAGATCGATCGGTTATTCATCGCAGTGACTGACAAATACGTTCATATATTAGATTCATCTAAGACGGATAATCGAGGCTAAGAGTGGTGGACATTTTTGCAAGACTGACGCGACTCATAAACGAAACGAAGTTTGTTTAAAACAGTCGGAATAATGTTCCTGCGCATCGGCAAGCTTCTGCGATCCGGAGTACTGCTTTTACTGTGGATAAAATGGAGTTGCCAGCAAGAGGAGGATATTCCTCATAATGAGTGAGTAATTGCTAAAGCATATTTCGTCCCGCCAGTAATTTTCTGTCTCTCTTCCTTTACTTGCTGTCCGCCCCTCCCTCCTTTTACTACCCCTTCTCTCTCTCTCTCTCTCTCTCTCTCTCTCTCTCTCTCTCCCTTTCCCTCCCCTTCACTCTCTCTCTTTCTCTGTCTACCTACTCCGCAGCCTACTGCGTTTTTTGAACTTGAAAATCTCCTCTGATCAAATTAGCACATTATGGAAAGGTATTCTCGCGATTTTGGACATCGGTGTTGAGAAGAGCATTGTGCGTACGGTAGGTAGCTGGGAGGGAGCAGATGGCGCGGCGAAATGAGGCGGAGAAAGGGACGTACAGAACAGACAGACGAACAGTGCAAGTAAAGCTCGCACAGCAAAACTCAATACACATATATAACAGCCATATACAAAATCCGCACGCATGCGTCTGCATATACACGCATTTATGTGCACACATTTTCATGCCTCTTCCTCTCTCTCTTTCTGTCTGTCTCTCTCCCCACCCCCCTTCCATTTATACCTTGTACTTTATTTTACCCACCTTTCTCGTTTAATCATTCTTCGTGCCGTACACAACGCAATCGGAGAGGCAGGGATGAAAAGAATGTCGCGACACTAGGAAGCAACATTGAGCGTGTCGTATGGTCGACGACATATTATGCAATATTAAGAGAATTACCTGTGACCTAGCAAGTAAGAGGTACAGTTTGCATAACCGGCAAACTACTGCAATCATGAACAGAAACGAGAATTTGTACTATCGCATACAACGAAGCTTTCCCTGACGGCTTTGCAGATTATATAGCGCATTCGCAAGTGTATATTTAAGAACGTACGTAGTTGCACGTATGATCACTACTTCATCACGGCGGTGGGTGAGGAAATCTGTGTCAAGCTAGAACCACCGTTTACATCCCTATTTCATGTATTGTTTTTTCGGTCCGAAGATTGCATTTCCTTCGCTGTCGTGTCAATGGAGTATTTCGAAGGACATATATAGTACACCTATAAACAACGTGTGAGGTCGTGATGGATTCTGCAAACAATTTTTCTAAATCCTCAACCTTGCAGCTATTAGCTGTACGATAACATTAAAACGTACGCGTTTTTTTTGTTATAAAAAGAATAATCAAGCGACCGTTAAGAGACAATACTATACAGGAGGAGGAGGAGGAATAACAAACCGATAGTTTCTACTGCATTTGTTCTAAATTGTTTTTGAAAGTGCCACTTATTGTAATGATGCTCTAAAGATGTTGGAAAGCTTTTAAGCATACTTATCGAAGAATTTGCTGGCAATGCAAACCTGTTAATAAGCCTATTAGAATTTGTGTAAACTTGGAGTTGCGGCAAAGCCTTTTTTAGCACATTCTCATCGCATGCCTTACTACCTCAGCTCTTTGGAATATTATTTATCGAAACGTACGTCTGCGTTTCTTGGAATGACCTGAATTTTTAACACAATTCAATGCGTACAGTCTGTCAAACAAATAATGTCACATATAGATATCCATGTACGTTGCTCCAGATATCTGGCGTTTGTTAGAAATTGACTAAATGACAGGTTAACAATTGTTGCGTAACAAGGTGTGTTGCGCATGTTATTCTAACTCTTCAACTACTAGATTAAATTAACATATAGTTGTGACGACAGACGAAGTACGATATGTTGACACGATAAAACATAAATTGGAAGTACATCTCAAGGGATTGAAGTATATTTTCCTTTAACTGTGGCACACGGTGTTTTTTTTCAACAAAATACTGACCATAGTCATAGTCATTTTTAAATAAACCGCCAAATCAAATTATTAATCGTGTATTTGCAATCTTTTCAGAGTAAAAAATTGGGCCTTAAAGTTCGGAGTGGATTTATGGGAATTTGGTAAACAAGTAACAAAGATGAACGAAATACAACGGGTAAGAGTAGTATTAGTAATGTATAAATGTAATTTTAGTAAAGTATGTTAACATTTAGACGTTTTAAGTCATGACCTGTGGCATATCCCCGAAAAGCAATTTAACACAAAAAATGATTATCTGGTAATCAGAATAAACAAAATTTACCGGATTATTTGACACCCTATAATGAGAATGTTTAACACCCAATAAAACATGCGAGTTGCATCACTTCTTGACGCAATTTCATTATACCTATCGGGAATATTAGTTTATTAAAAAACAAGAATGAAATTAGTAATATCATTCTGTCTTCTACCAAACATTGTTACAAGAACCAAGTAGGGTGGATGCATCAGGTAATTGCGATTCTCAAGATAATGGTTCACTTTTGACGACAATATGGTTTAGTAACATATTGTACTACCGGTTAATATATTTTTTATTTTATAGTTAAGAGGATCGTCGATTGAGAAATTTGATATAATGTGCATTAAAATCAGCGTCGTCAACATACATCAGCAACGTGGTTTAATTTGTATTTTGCATTTTTAAATAATGGATGAATTTAAAATAATGGATACTTTGACATTTGTTCTAAACTATACAGCTTGCGTAATATTTCTTTCATACAAGTCATTGATTCTTAATTCTTGTAGGAAATGTTATCGTCTTAACTGATCTTCGATTATAACTTTGTGTTAAAAATTACTATTAGATAATGTGCAAGAGTAGGTATTATCGCAAAGAAGGCAGTTAAATTTGACTATACAATAACCTCTGCTGCGTCAAAAATTTGGTTTGAATGTAATTTCAATTCACTCCTCTGGTTTGAGAATTATTCAAGCTCCCCATTAGTAATACAAGCCCGTACATACACAGCACAATTTAATTCTACCTCAAAAGAATGCACATTGCATTTATAGAATCAGAAGAAATTAGACTGAGAGAAACTCGTAAAATGAAATTATTAATTTCCGCGCTCATTCGTACGCGGTAAATATGTCAAGTCTTAAGGATAAGCTTACTGAACAAATTTAACACTTTCGTCTTTCCGATGGATTATAGAAGTACCACGAAATGGAGGCCGATGTTGTCAGGAAGGATGGACTAGTTTTAGTGCGTGAAATGGCCGCAGAAGTGAAAAATATGATGGATTTCAAAATGAACGCCGTGATGGTAAGTAGAAAGGGCCAACGCCAACTTGCTCGGTGACTCCTCTCTTTATTATTTCCATCAGAGCTGTAATGGAAACTGCGGTTTATAATCATGTATGTCTCCTGCAACGCGTGAAGAAGCGCATTACTACGAAAGGCGTTGTTTCACGTAGATGGATTCGAATGAAACGTCAACGTTTCATTATTGTATATCCAATCAATTTTGTTCTAATCTACCTTTTCCCATCGGTATTTGATCCATACTTGCCCCCTTGTTAATTGGTAACAATTTATCAAATGATGAAAGCAAAGACGATATATTTTGATCATTAACATTAATTTCATTTTGCTTATGACTCAAGTTCCACGTATCATTAAAAATACATTGCATAAATTGTCAAAAAGTAGTTGTAAATATAAATCATATTCTTACGTACTTGAAAAATGTTTTGGAAAAATTATTTCCAGCCGAACGTAATTCTGCACGATTAGAGCTATAGAGATCAGTGAAAGTTATGTGACATCTTGCATGTCATTATAAAACAATGATCTAAATGAATATACCTCTACGCGTTTATTTATATGAAAATAAGCGAAACAAAATTATGTGACTCGTAAAACAATTTAATTTTTTATTAATATTTAAGATTAAAAGTTTGAAATCTTAGCAGCCGGCATTGAACCTATTTTCTTGGAAAAAAACTATAATCCTGTTTGTTACTTGAAATAAATATTAGCAAATAGCATTATTCCTTCATTGGCAGCCTATTTTTTAAACTCTGAACAAAGTTCGCTTTTTCATCCATATTCATTTCCATCCGTTTCGATAAAACGGTAAAATTCGCTGCAAGGTTTAAATTAACCAGTCACTAAGTAAAAGGAATGTGATGTATAACGTCTAACAATGGTCGTCATTGCTATTAATTAATAATACGAAAAAACTCAATCATATTTCAGAGATTAATGGAAAGCGCTGAACAGGCTGCAGTATCAGCCCCAAGAGACGGAAATGCATTTCCGAAGTATTACGCGTCGCATCGACTCAATGTTTTCACCGGAGATGGGAAAGTGGCGTCCGGTGCACGGGAAATGTTTATGGCGACAAATCGGCATTTTGATCACATAGCCGTGAATGTTAGTTTGTCCGCCGTTTTATTGCCAGCGGAGATAAAGGACACCGGTAAAACATAGTGCTCCGTTTGCCAATTAGAAGATGTTTCCGATTCTAATTGCCTTTGTTTAATCGTAGATCGAGACATTGCCACAGGAATCCAATGGACTGAATATTTAGATCCGTTGTTCGTGAACAATTACGAAAGTGACCCTACATTATCTTGGCAATATTATGGGGCTACATCCGGATTCTTAAGACGTTTTCCCGGTAATAGTTTGCAGTTTGTTACAATTCACATCTCTGTCGAATTTGTCGTAAGAATTTTCTAAGTTTGAGTGTGTGTGCTATTACTTATTGAGCACAGGTTACAAAATAATGGGAGGTACACCGTCGATTGGACCGTTTATTTTGAAAGTGGTGTAAATCCATTTGAACAAAAAATTAAATAACACACAAATAAACCGTTTACACCACGTTAATCATAAATTATATGATATCTCATTTTTTTATGCTTACTTAATTCTAATAAGTTATACTACTTCTGTTAGCTGCCATGTTAATGACTCTAATAACACATATAAGTAACATATTGCGCATAATGGTTTATGGGCATCGTGTAGCAATGGTAACACTAATACGAAAAATCTGATTTTAGCAATAACGTGGCCACCAATCAGTGACATATCAGAAAACGGTCGATCGTCCGAGGGCAAAACAATTCGCGACGTCTACGACTTCAGGATCTCCAATTGGTTCGTGGGTGCTGCAAATAGTCCAAAGGACCTTGCTGTGCTCATAGACAGCACGGCGTTGTCGTCGGACAGGAACCGTCGTTTAACAATATCGACGATAAATGCAATTTTAGACACGTTAGGGCCTAATGATTATGTCAACGTTTACCGTTACGGTGATACGGCCGAAGAGATTGTTCAGTGTTTCAAGGATAGTCTCGTTCAAGCGTCACCGGAGAATGTTCAAGAAATCAAACTAGCTGCTACCCTCATGAAATACGAAGATGCAACGACAAATATTTCAGCAGCCCTCAGCACGGCTTTTGAGATACTTCACAAGTACAATAGAACCGGTCAGGGAAGCCAATGTAATCAAGCGATTATGTTGGTGACGTCCAATAATGAAGCTCCGCCTACCGATGTGATTAAGAGATATAATTGGCCCCACATGCCCGTTAGAATTTTCGCGTACCTTGTGGGTGGCGATAAGAGTCCTGAATTGCAAAATACGGCCTGTGTAAATAAAGGTTTGTTTATGTTATCCCGATGCTATGATTGACGCACAATAGTCCGCAACAATCAGTTCAATATAACACGCTTATGTAGAGTAACCAAAGTGTTTCATGGCATTGCGCAGGATTTTATGCTCGGATAACGAGTATGGAGGAGATCAGAACTAAAGTATTTGAGTATGTCAAAGTATTGGCACGACCAATGGTACTCTATCAACACGATCATCCTATTCACTGGAGCCCTGCTTACGTTGGTGGCAAGGTAAACATGAAGGCAATTGAGTTTCTTTCAGTTAATGAAATCTATTTATTTGTATAAGGTACATAACAACGTAATTTATTTTATTGTGTTATTATGCCATCATGCGTGGTGTCGCTTGGTGCTGCTACTGTAGTTTATGAATTTAACATAAGGGCAAATGATTCTCGCTATTGTAATAAAGTCATTTTACATTGCTTGATCTTTCAGAGTAGCAGATACGGACGAGAAAAGCAGGGACAATTAATGACATCTGTCACAGCGCCTATACTGGATCGACGAAATCATACGGTATTTTAATGATATCAAATTATGCAACTAATTTTACACTAGCGTTATCTACCATTCAAGCATAATGATTTGCGTATCGTGTCAATAGATTAAGTCGGCCAATCTGTTGGGCATTGTTGGCACCGATGTACCCATTGAAGAAATTCAAAAACTCGTTCCACCCTATAAAGTACGTAATAATTAATTTCATGTATTACAGCATCTGTAGCGCAACAGTTTTCCATATAATACGAACATCGCAATTGTTTCAGCTGGGTGTAAATGGGTATTCCTTCATAGTTGATAATAACGGCCGAGTTTTGTATCATCCCGATTTGCGTCCATTGGTAAGTTTAAAATCTTGTACCGTCTAGGCTCACTGGCATTACGATGTATTGCTGTGGTATTGCTGAATAATTCATACCTTGTTACGCCGTGACGCAGCCAGGAAATATAGATGTAAGTATAAATGATCGCAAATCTTTCCACACACTTGACATTCATACGGTGCCTGAATGCAATTAGATTAATGCTTCGTGGGTGTAAATCTTATAATGAAATATAATATACCTTTTTTTTGAAATTAATAAATGGGTCAAGTTGAAACAAAATATTTAACAATTAACATTTAGGATATATAGAGTGATTTTTACATCTGTTAAGCATTTCTCATAAAGGCAACAAAAATTTTTAATTGTCTTTATCATTCGTTTGTAGCTTTGCTAATTACAAATATGTGACTTACAGTACGAGGAAACTCTGAAGCCGGTTTATATAAGTGTGGATCTGTCGGAAGTTGAACTTGCCGAGTACGATGGGCCGTCACACTCTTTGAACAACTCCCTTCTGCTCGATGTGAGTATTTAAACAGAATAATACTGTTCAGTCTATACGCAGAGTGAGGCGCATAAATGAAAACGTCTAAACATATTTTTTTATTTATATTTCGCTTGAGAGACATTAAAGCCTAGCCGTGGTGTTTAAAGGTTTCTGACAAGGCCAGAAAGAACTTTTTCATGTGGGTACATTATGCGGAACACTTTTTTATGAATAGTTTCTTTAGCTACATTTTCCATTTTATTCCGCAACAGATTTGTTTGAAGCGTAGAAGTTATGTTATCCGGAGAAATGTGCATTAATATGCTATAATATAAAAAAACCGCCATTACTTTATAAGATCGTACTGAAATGTAGGTTTATGTTATCGGAAGCAATATTTTGATCCAAAAATTATCATGCAACATCCTCTTGTGTTTCATAGAATATTTACGTAATATACCCACAACCAGTGTTTAAGTAAAAAGCGGTGAACCAATAATAATTGAAAACAGTTAGGAAGTACGGATATAATATAGCATTTTTCTTAGAGAATTGCATATATATGCCATCAATCTTAACCAAACAAGGATGTTATAGATATACCTATATATATATTAGGTCATTAAGTATAAAATGTCCGATTACCTAAAGCCTCAAGTTTGATACCAGATGTCTCCGATATTTCACTTCGATCATCCCTTATTTTTTTTTTGCATTGGGAAGGTACGCCATCTGTCTTTGAGATGCACTCTTTTGTTTTTAATAGTCTATCGTATTGTCGTCTGGAGGTTAAATATTGTAAGCCATCGATAAGACAAAAATGCGAGTTATTTTCGAATATGAATTCCGTCGTGGAACTAATGCAGCGCAGACAAGCCGAAATGTTAACGAAGTGTTTGCCAAGGATGTGGCTAACGAACGAACAGAACGTCGATGGTTCGAAAAATTCCTATCTGGAGATTTTGATCTTCAAAATGAACCACGCATGAGTTGAGCGAGCGTCAGCAACGGAACCGCTTTGAGGCTTGCTGTTCTTTGGTATCAAGACTAAAAGGCGATCCATTTTTGCACGGGGTAGTCACGTGCGATGAAAAGTGGATACTTTTTGATAGTCGTAAGCGTTCGGCACAATGGTTGGACAAAGATGAAGCGCCAAAACACACCCCAAAACCGAGTATACACCAAAAAAAACTAATGGTGTCTGTTTGGAGCTGCTCTCTAGATTTTTTCGCTAGCGGTAATTAATAAGTTGTCGTTAAAATGGCAACGTTGTATTGATAGTTTAGGTCCATATTTTGATTAATTATATTATTTATTGCCCGAGATATAATAAACCAAACTTTCGGTCTCAACTCGGACGTTACATACTTAATGACCTAATAATATATGTATTATTCACAGACCTGTTGTCGACGTTTATTTATTTCATGAAAGTTTTCTTATAACTGTAATGACTCTTGTCTACGTAAATGTGCAAAAAAGAAACTGTTATTTATAAAAATTAAAAGTGTTTATGTTTCTCTGTTTTAACTTATAAAATGGTATTCTTTTAAAGATAAATTCAACAGTTGGTACATGATTGGTCTTTACATACCACTTCCAAAATTAACATAAACTTGAACCTACTATATCTGATCAAATAAATGATGCTCTCAGTACCTGTGGCAAGAAATTAATTCTATAGGTTTGGAGACGGTAATACTAGTTAGGATTAAATTAAATTGTATTACCTAAGTATGTTTATCTAGGCAAGAACCGTGATTACCATACGAACAAAATTAAATATAGCTATAGAGGATCTTCTTAAAGTGTACCTTAAAGATGTACTCGCGTGCGGTTCTAGCTTTCGACCGACTACAGTCAATATTCACCTACCCTATAGTACAATAGCATGTACCGATTAACACGTTAATCGCCCATCAGCCGTACTTGGATGTAGCCCCTGTGGCTATGTTTCCCGGATGACAAATGAAATTCTTGTAAACTACCTACAAAATCCTGGTTCAATTGAACGAAGAAGAGCGTCATATTTCCATTTGTTAATATTTCCAATCTGTCTATTTTGTATATGCGTACTCGTCATTATTGTGATACAAAAGGAAATTATTGTAAACTACCTACAAAATCCTGTTTCAATTGGAACGAAGGAGAGTGTCATCCGGGAAACATAGCCACAGGGGCCGTCATCCAAGTACGGGTGACTTGGCGTTCAACGTGGGAAAAATTTTGTCTTTTATGTACAAAATTTGAACATAGTATACAAATATCTATTCGAATGAATGAAATTAAGGTCTTAAGAAAGAATGAGTGCTTTAATTAACGTTATTTTTATGCAGTCTAACTTCTACATAAGGCATATATATATAAAAGCAAAAATACATATCTTTTCAGTTGAGACATGATATGATTGATCAAAAGGAGGGAGAAACTGACTTCGCAATCAAAATACATTATGACGATATGGTGAGAAATTCATATAAAAATAATGCGATAAGAAAGCGTAACGTTCACAGCGTATTTATATATTCGCCAATTTCCTTGCAGAAAAGAGTTACCATAAGGCGGCATAACTATTTTTACAAACCTATTGACGGGACTCCGTTTTCCCTAGGGCTTGCATTGCCCGAGGGTTATGGCATGATCGAACTGCTTGCCGAGCAGGAGATTAAGCATGCGATAATAAACGGTAAGTCATTCATTACTCTGTGTTGAAACAAAAATAAGAATTTGCATCTGCGATAATTCCTTTCACTTAGAAAATTTCTTGAGATGGATCAGAACTAGAGAAAAGATTACGCCGAAATAAACGTTTCAAATACTTCAAATGCATTGCATTTTTATTAGAATTGTCATATGTAACATTTCAAAACTGGTTAATGATCGAATTAGCGTTAAGCTGCTTGTTTAACTTACAGTGACCGAGTATTTTAAAGGCAACAATTGGAAAGTGCATCCTGATTGGGTGTACTGTGAATATAATTCGGCTTCTGAAAAGTGGTTCTCATCCCCGGAGGAACGCGTTCTGCATTTTTTGGCACGAACGCGAAGACCCGGGTGGAAATGGATGTCATTAAGACCACGGAGTCCCAGCTCGCACCATAAGCAAGCGAGCAAGCCTGACAAAGATGCATATTATTGTAAGTTTTACAAAATTTTCTTTACCGTCATCTTCCGTATTTGCGTTTTCCAAAATATTGACACAATAATAATTCTCGATTATTATCTGGATACAAAAATAAATTGAAGGTCCGATATAACCTTCCTCAAGAAGCATCGATTTTGGAAAAACTGCTGTTGACATGTGCGATGTAAATAATGATGCGTCAAGAAATGTTACGTAAATTGAATTGTAAATGGTACGCAATATAGTATCTTTTTACTTCACACTACCACGTTCAACCGATTAACAAATTTTTAATCTCTTATGAGCGTTGAAGATGCTATTGTTTAAGGACATTGTTCGGTAGCGATTAAAAAATATGGTAATATATGGTGAAGATGCCATATAACGAGAGAACTTTTCAACATGGCTTCTAGAATACGTCTTGTACGAGAATTTCGTATCATTAGGTTGTAAACATTTTATTTGATATAACTGCACATGTTGGATTAATTCATGTGGTGCTTATGAGTGATCGGATTTAACAATTCGCATGAAGTGTAAATTCTGTTAAGATCGTAAACAGTGCTTTTCAAAACAAAAAAAACACCTTCTGATCAATGTATCATCGCAAGATTCTTCCTCATATGTTGCAGAAAATTTGCAGTCCTATAGTATCGTTTTCTAACCGCGAATCGAACAACTACGCTAAAAAAAATAAACTTAATGTAAAAATGGAAAAGAATAATAGCTTCTCTCTTACAGTTAGAGAAGAATTATAGGGATAAAACAAATAATATAGTAGAACAATATGTAAACGGCCGTAAACGTAAAGGTGTTGAAACATTTTTTTGTTTAAAAAAAGTGCTACCGTTTTGTACTATTATATAATTTAACACAAATAATAAAAAATGCTGTTTGTTCAATGTTCTAGGTGATAAGAGATTAGTGCAGTCACTTGTCTTGGATGCGCTGGTAACCGATGGGTTCGATAAAAGATCCGGGAGCGCAATGCATAAAGAGGAAAATCAAAGGTAAGTAAAGCGTTTGTAAGATTAACGGGGAAGCACGTTTCTTTACGTTACACCTATAAGAATCGAGCACTACAAATGCACCAGCACGCGATTTGTCACGCACTGACTGCCGGTCATATTGCAAAGGAGTGTACGCAAAACCAACAAAAATTACCCCAAATCGATTTGTTTCAAATGTTATATATTTCTAGATATATTTGAAAGTCATCAGTGTTTGTTGGGCTACAATTTTTGCCCTACAAATGCCAACCGAACAGAATGGGGAAGGTCAAATCTCAGATGTATACAGATATAAATATATTTTAAGCATTACGACTTTTAAAGACGGAAAAGTTTTGATCATTACTTTTGGCAAGAAAAGTCGATTGAAATGTTTTATACCGTTACTTATTTATTTTAATACTTAGTACTTATTAAACGGAAGTTTCAGGCGTTTTATCGTTTTCTTGTGGATATCACACAATGTGTAAAAGTTAACATATCTAATGTACCTAAATTAATGGTTGGATTTGCTATAATGTAGTATAGAGTTTATAATTAGTTTCCTATCAAAATTGGATGATACTTTTTTCTCTGTTGTATTTTATATAAACTGTTCAGAATTTTAAAAAATCCGATTAAATGGTTATAGCTTATGTCTAACAAATTCAAACATTAAGAACACCATATCGATGAAAAAAACTATTTTTTTTTATTCCTAGATACATATCCGAAATCGATATTCTTATATATTTCAAAGTTGCAGCCGTTAAACTGTAATACGTCATAGATATCAACCCTAATACTTTTCTCCAGGATTTCAAAAAGCAGGGTAAACGGATAATTCTTATACTGAAAATGTGTAGTGATTGGAACGCACTACGACTGTGTCTTTGCTACAGGCGTTCAAAAATCTACAGAAAGTGTTATATTGTTGAACAAACTTTATTAACATGCAGAGCGTTTGTTTTTTACAAAACTGCATTAGCGCTGTTGAAAGATGCAGCTGACACATATTTTTGTAATGAGCCTTCGTCATTTGTTTTTACCTTAATTGATTCCTGATGTAATTCTGAACAAGTCATTAAATGCAATTACCAAATGCATTTAGGAAAAATACTCTATCGTGTTATGACTCTAATGTAAATATTTTATCTCTGGTATTCTTATATATGCAATATCATAAATTGCAGAATATCTTCAGGCCCATTGTGATTCACGCGATAAATCAATGTACAGAAGCTAGTAGAAATTTCTTTAAAAGCAAATAACATTACAATCGCACCAACCCAGTTTTAAAACATGCCTTTATATTGCATTACTCCGTTAAATAATGCTTTTTTGTCTATAATAATTCTCTAGTCGCAATAACGACGGCATTATACGCTGATGCATACACTAAACTCACCTTTTGTATGTCTAGATAATGGGAAAATATTAATCAAATCGCATTTAGGTTATTTTTATTGATCTCGTACACACTCCTTTGTATAATCATTTTATAGACTCTACCCGTGACGTTAGTTGCACAGTTGTGTCGTGATTCCGTCAGATTAATCATGGGAACATTTTTTTCATTATAATTATGAATTATTTGTATCGATAAAAATAATATATTGTGTCTAGCTATAGTATGATTATGTCACCCGTATAACAGTACCAATCTATGCCTTAGGGCATTTGTGAAATCCAGCGATAATATTTCGATACCCATAACAAATTTTGTATACAAAAGAAACAGCATTATTTATAATAATAATAAATATCGTCAGGTACATTAACTGTTCAGATTTATAATACAATGTAACTGTTTGTAAGATTTTAGTTCATTTCTTCACGTTGAATTTCAATGTTTTTTTGCGAGAATGATGAAACATTAATGAATATCTCGTAGTTAGATATAAAATAAGAAATCGGGACTTACGAAAACATTTGGTCTTCAAAACAATTGACGTTTTCTTTTGGTGTGGAACAGTTTTTCATATTCTAGCCAGACGCACTATAAGTAAATATACTTTGGCTGGAGCGCTAAATATGTACATTTTGGTACTCGCCAAAGTAAAGAAACACGATACTGAAAAGTATGTTTGATGATTTGACACGGGTGATGAATCGATGACAACTCTGCATAGGTACGATACGTCCCGGTTCCCAACAACGTGCGACGATTGAAATGCACTATGCACAATGTTCAGCGTTTTATTTACAATATTATATTTTATTGCATATTTTTATTACATTTTATTATTGTGTGTCTCCACCGCTAGCCCTATTGCCATACTGATGGCTCTACTGCACAGGTAATCCATTATGCACAGTTATTTGTATAAACACTGTTGTCGACACTGCACGGTAACAATCATTCTACCAATATTCATTCATTGTTTGTCGTTTGCAATGTGCACAGTGCTAGGGTGGGACATTCAAAACATTTTGCCCGAGTAACCCATTTGCAATAGAAAAAAATCCGCTCGACCAAACTTGCTCCTTCCGAAACAAAAGTGGTGACATGTTAAACATTTAGTTGATGTGTAATCGTATAAGACCACTGAAAATGTCAGTTTTGTGTTTTCAAATAGATTTGATCGTATCGAAGGTTATTCAAGATCAATTTGCGGACGAATGACTTGAAACCAACGATATAGCGCTTATTTAATTTGCTACACTTATATTATTACTATAGTTGTTGATATATCATCTTTGGAACTGATGTAATATTTGTACATTTTCGTTTAAAAACACAAAATATACGGCATTTATATAAAGCGTTTTATTATGAAATGATATTGCTCTTGAACGTAAGCAAGTTTAAACAGAAGAATTTTTTCTATTGTACACAAGATTTCTATTCAGGTCGTTTGTTTTGGATGTCCCACTGCGTATAATGTATGTATATACATACTGTATTGTCTATGAAGACTCGCGACATCGACATCTAGACGAACGACATTTGATATCGGTCGCATTTTTAATCTTGCAAATGACAACGGTTGCCAACCATAGTTGGTTGTCTAATTATCATACGACCCCTCGTATGGTGCAATGACGACTGAGAGTGCTTGATTGAGAGTTTCAAGATTATTTCCCCCGCAAATTGCATATAATCAAATTAGATGCTGTAATAATTAACAGTTCTGACCGCATATGACGTATGCTTAAAAATATTTATAGTTTATCGCCAATAATAGGTTACAAATACAAAAGTCTTACAGCGAATTCATTTACTTGAGTCCAACTCAAATCACACCGACTAAATGTGATCATTTTTATGTAACTCTGATTGAAGTAGCTCATAGGCACATTTATGTTCGCTTTCGGTGTGCCGGATCACTTATATCAATGTTGATCATACTAAGAGTAAAACAAGACATAAGGGGGCTATTTCACCTTTTTCCATTATGTCAATTTCTCAAAGACATTTTGCGTGATGTTCCAACATTGCGCTTGACAATGCCAAAACAACGATTACTGTTGAACTAACACTTCCGTTCTTACCATTTTCACGGTTCCGTTGAACGTGTGAAAACTTTTATTATATCTACACAAACAATTCATCGGCATTTTAAAGAACCTTTACTCACAAGTTTACTTTTCTTATCATAAACATGGTTACTCCTTGCAGCTCCCTTCATTCAACATTATTTTCTCATAAATGCTCACCGCATCTACATGGCATCAATGTAAAGCGTAAAATCCTTCTATGCAATACGTCAACATGTACTATTATGACATTAGGCTTGATGCGTGTCCCCCGGTCATATGAAGCAAAACACAATCACGTTATGCCAGTTATACAAAACGTGCATATGTGCAGTTGAAAGGTTTACCACGACAGAACAGTACTTAATCATGTACACATACATCCATCCGTCCACTTTCCTTACCAAGCCAAAGTTACACTGCCACACATCTATTTATACAAATTGTACATGGCGCTCGTTTCGTAGCGATGACGAAGTTTGTTTTGACATGACACTTTTTGGGATTGCAGTCAAGGGAAAGGTAGATTCGGCGTTACTCGCAGCTTCATAGCGACCAGAAGTGGCTTATTCCGATGGCACGAGCATCAGCAGAACGAAGGTGCAACAGAAGAAATGTAAGCAGCAAGCCAAACAATTTTGTTAAGCTTCGCTTAACACCGCCTTAACTATTATTGTCCGAAACTGACACCGTACCTACTTTCATTGTAGAAAATTTGCCGAACAGCACGCAAGAGCAATGGATTCGTCCTGGTATAAACGCGCTGTGGATCAGCATTCTATCGAACCGGAAAGTTTTGTCTTTAGTGTGCCATTCGACGCTGGTACGTAAACGCTGCACTTTATTTGCTTATTTGTTTGACAATTGGGGAAAAAAGGTAAGCATCGTAGTTACAACAGAATTTGACAAAATATGATTTTACAAAGAACTTTAACGTTTAATCAACATCTGCAATATATTGACTTTCTATTTTCCTTATCGCACAGAAGCATTTGTGATCATAGTGTTACTCATACATTCTATGCGCTTTTTACAAAGTCACTATATTTTCATTTAATATTAAACGAGATTTTATATCATAGCCGAGAGCCCAAATCCACTCGTGACCGCAACACACGCTGTATTTATTGGAAAAGGACACAAAGCTCCTGCAGCAGTTGTTGGACTTCAGTTTCAACATGCGTCCTTAGCTTCGCATTTTATTAACATTACAGCAACGGTAAGATAAAAAGATATTAACCTTGAGAATATCTGGGTTGGCTTATTGTCGAACATATTCTGCCGCGTGCAAGATTTGTGCAGGCATTAATTAACGTCAATCTCACCTAACGGATTCACAACGATATTAATTGTACACATCCGTTTCGTGCGGTGGAGTTTCTTACCTATAGGAATTATACAATTTTCGAGAATAAAGAACAATACAAACGAAGAACTGCTTATGATGATACTGTTTATGAAACACTCAATACAATGTGTTCTGAAGAATTGTTCTGAATTTGACATTGTTTTCATAGAATCATAAATATTTAGTTAGTAGAATTAAGAATATAAACTCGTTTATAAATAGATTGTAAAATTGTATCTAACTATATTACAGTAATTTATATTATTACTCGTATCTTTTACCGTTTAGTGTAGCGGAATTGTTGAATGTAAGAAGACCTGTGCATCAGAAGAACTTGACTGTTACATTTTGGACAATAGCGGATTCATTATTATAAGCGAACGACATGAACACACCGGTAAATTTTTTGGCGAAATCGATGGCACCATAATGGATTCTTTGGTCCAAGACCGGATTTATAGGTATCCACGTTAACATGAACTTACGTAATGTACCGGTGATTATAAAAGTGATCTAAACGACAACTATGTGCAAGTTACATTAATTCTATATTTCATAATAGTACGCTTCGTATTTTGTACTTAGATCACTTTTATAATTCCTCAAACGCGCCTATTGCGATCTGCAATTTGAACCTAAATCATATACAGAGATACATGTATATCCCTTACTTTTACTGCAGAAAAGTGACAGTCATTGACTATCAAGGAACCTGTAGCCCGCAAGAATCACATCAATCGGCAGCAACAAAAACGATATCAGATTCGATATTAGGGTTAACTAGCGTTATTGGTCACGTTATGTGGAATTTAATATGGAACTTCAACATTCAAGGCCTATGGAACGTAGTGTTTGCTTTCAACGGCGAAACTGGTCACTCTTTTGATGGTAACGTTTTATTCTTTCAAGTCGATTAAGATTACATTATTATTTCCTACGAATTTAGAAGCAACTATTGTAACGTTTTAACGATTTAAACATCCTCTCCGTTTTTGTTTCATTCATTCGCTGATTACTTTAGCAGCAGTGTAACCCTTTACACATTTACCGAAACTTCATTTTTGAATATCATATTAAGCTGTTGAAATGTTCAACGTTAATTAAAATGATGGTAATCCGTTCTGCAAATGTTGCAATACTATTTACAAAGTGACTACCCGTCTGCCGTGCAATAAGCTAAACTTTTTACTACGCAAATTGCGGTAGATAGTTACCGAGACGCTAAGTCATTAGTTCTATTGCAGACGACTTAATTTTCACTCACGACGGTGGATCAATGCATTTTGAGTCATCCGCACCAATTGGATCAACGGAAGAGCCGATCCCCGACGGTCACGATGATTTATCGAAGATACCTCGGGCAATTCCGGCAATACCCGCATCCCCCCCTACCACTCGAGCAACATCGGCGCATTATCCGCGACGAAAGCTGCGATCGTGCGAAAAGAAAACGGATCTCTACATTCTTCAGCCTGAAAGACTTAACACGAGCGGCCAAAGTAATCCGCTCAAAGGAAAACTGACAAACTGCCATGTAACTGGTTGTGAAAGGTGTGTATGACGCAACCTCGTTACACCTTTACTCAAAGTTCAATATTGCAGTTGGGTATGAATTTTGATCAAAAAGATTATACAGCTTTATCTTATACAATGAAGGATTTTTTTTTATATTTGAACACGAAAAAGGAGATATCTTACGAAGCACATTGCTGCATTTTAAATTAAAAGATCAAAAAATATGAGATTCAAGCTCAAACAGAGAGCAAACGATTAATGCATATTTTAGCCGTTTGCACTTTATATTGATATCGGGGAATACATCAACATCATTGACGATACACCATGAAAAGTGATGTTTATGAAAAGCCGAAAGTTAAAGAGATACTTTGGTAATCCAAAATCACTGTTTAGTGTCGTTTTTGCCCAATTAAACGCTGACTTATTCTAAACAAACTTGAAACGTCCTACTAGATACATAATACTTTCCATAATACTACACGTGCGAATACCGAATATTACTACATATTGAGTTGAACTGTGTTCACAGACCGTTTAGTGTCCAAAAGATCCGTCACACCAATCTGATACTGCTGGTAGTGGACACATTGTGCCCATGCGGCAGCAAGCAGCTTAGCATTGAACCGATAGAGGCCATGTCGGAACCAGGAGCATGCACGGCAAGGAGGGAACGTTTATATCGTCGAAGACCGCCAAAATGCATAAACTATCACCCGGAGGAGATGGAGATCAAATACTGTGGCAGCGCATGTCACTTGACTGCTCTGTCCTCGCTAAGTATCCTACTCTTGTCCATTGTTGTGCCGCGGCTAGCGTGACTCTTTTTGGAATCAATTGCAAGCGCATAATCGCACATGCAGACACATGCATATCTCTACGAGTTTACAAATTAACAGTTCGAAATGGGTTTGGGGTTGCCGTTTATAATACTGGACCGTTACAGGAGACAAGGAGAGAGTCAGTGTATTGATTTTTCAATTATTACCGCGGGAAGAGCGCATTATGTATAACATATCTGATATTAAATGTACTTATATATATTCTATCACATATTCGGTTGTGCAGAAACTGTTCTCAACAGTTCCTGGTACGTCGGATTTTATTCTTCATGTTGAGCGAAGCAATAAAATTTGCATGATTTGTGATCCGGGCGAATAAAGAAGACGGAAGCGAAGGAGAGGCGGAGGAGAAAGGTCAGGGGGTTTTAAGGTGGTGTTATATTATATCATGTCATAGGTACTTACACATACGTGACTATGTACAAGCCCCGACAACCACGTACCATAAAAAAACAATGAATGTTAAACAAATGAAAAAAAATTGATTAAGACACAAAAGAGATACAATCATTCCAGTTTGCTCTTGGATTGCATTACGCGGTGAAACCGTCCTTCTTTCTTGCTTCCCCCTTCAAACTTTCAAGTATCTTACGTTAGTTTCGTTGGAGTACGCATTCAGCTAACAATAGTCCATACTAATGCTTTTTGCTACATCTCAAAATGTTGTAAACATTTCAAGGTTGAACGCTGTAGAGGGCAAAAATAATTTTTTCGGTTGGGAAAGTGAAAACGCTCGCTAACTGTTAGCGTGTACGGTTCACATGAGATAGACGTACTTCCTATTTCTTCCTAGTCAATATGTGCTATTACGTGACAGAATTACAGGCGCGCAAATCAAGTTTTATATTTTAAAGATCACGAGTTACACTCTAATTTTCTTTATCGATGTGTACGCGATTGGTCTCAATGTGACATGTTTGATATATTTATTACTCAAAATGTAATATAGCCCGACCTAACATATCGATCAGTTGAAGGGAGAGCAAGTAAGGCGGATTATTAATTTGACGAATCTATACGCATTCTCTACGATAACCGTGCACTCTCACGGAGCGTCGCAGATGAAAATTGAGTAATGGTAATTTATTGTATGCGTACTTTAACTACGCCAAATCTCTCGATAACGATGTATATCAATAACATGGAGAAAGATTTTCAGTCGGACGCATGTTACGTCGTGAATTCCTTGACTAATGTACATATACGTACTATTCATTGTTGATCGATGGAATTTTTATGAACCACATATCGTCGTTCATAGACCGGTATGATGCCGCCACTGATATGGAATATTGACCAGACGTCTGTAATTAGTCGTAACGATGCCTATGGAATGGGTATTCGATATTCGAGAAGTGCACACGAAAAGTTGATGAACATGCAGCCATTTCTTTTGACATTCCGCTCGCGCGTGAATACTGCCTAATGTTCAGGTTCCGGCAAACGTCCATTGGTCGTGTGTACGTGTCGAATGAAGCTAAGTTCAGCGAATGAGAGAAAAGGGAAGAGTTACAAACGGTTGACGTTCTTTAACAATTCTTTCACGGTCGATCGTCTGCGGTCCAAGACAGTACGAATTGCCGCTGTAATCGAATTAAAAGCTCGTATGTACGTAGGAAAGTATGTTACTTATTTTCTAGTATAAATACGTGTACTAGAAACAGATGATAGGACATTGTTAACGGAGCCCATATACTTTAACTTCGGCTAACGCGTTTTCACATAATTAGTTTATACGTCCGAATGTTATTGCGTGCGTGTTATGTCAGATAGATTCACGGATAACTTATAAATTTGCTCATGTTTTATAGATTTATTTTCGTTGTTTGAAGAAGCTAAATTCTTACGCGAATAAATAAGCGCTCTCATTTTAACTATCTCTGCATGTGAACAATAAAACAGAACAATACATCGGAATATGGTATTCAACGAGTTTTTTTTACAGAACAGCTTAAGGCACAGGCTTAAGCCATAAGCTGACGCATACTTTTTCGTCCGAAACTTGCACGGCTACTGTTTAAGAGAAGAAAAAACAATTTGCCACGTGTAACATTATGCCTCTGCTTTTTCAAGCGATAGAATTTGCATGCAAATTGTATAGATATATTCAACGAGAACGATGACAAAACATTTAAAACAAAAATCCACAGTTTTACTAAGCGGTGTGCTACAATAATTAGTCAAATATTAAGGTATATACGGGAATATTGCGTGACGCTTGGAGCAACGAAGTAATAAAAATGACGCAAAACGTGACGTAATATTGACCTTCTTTTGTTTAACATAAGAAATGGAAAGTTAATACTTTTATTATCGAGATAAATAATTAAATAAATAAAGGAATGAATGAATATATATATAATATATGTGAATATGCGTATATGTATATATATATATATCTACATATATGCATATATATATATATATATACATGTATACAGTACGGTGCGTACACGTATGCATCAAAATGCACGAAAATTGTATGCTTTGTTCGAGTGAAACAAGCGACGGCTGACATACTACAAAGTATATGGCTCAATGGCAAGCAATTAATGCAGTTACGGGTATAAGTCGTTAATCAGAATTGCAACGCTCCGAGCAGTAGCAATTTAAATGTAAAATACAGAACCTAGGTGTTTTAACTGGCGGCACCACACTACTATGTACCATGATGCTGCCTCTGTATATAAGTAATCGTTTTTCAATAATTGTATGCTCAAGTAAAATGTACCAGAATTACGTCTACGTACCTAAAATCTATTACCTATTTTGGTACAAGCGTAGTTATATCGTTTGAATACGTTGAACGTCCTGCTACAGACCTAACGCCGCCTCCTCTCACAGATTATTGTCACCCGTTTTGATAATATATATTCGAGCTGAGTAATTGTTGCCGGTGGTGTACGCCGAATTACTGTCCAGAACACTAGTCATTGCGAGCATCCGAAAACAAATTTCGTTGAAAGCACACCATTCGTTCCACTGTCGATCGAAGTTGAACAAGAATATGTGATGCATTAACAGTACTTCCGGTTATTTTCACATCATAGAGAATGTCCTTACAAAGCTGTCGCTTCCATTCAATTTGAAACTCATTTGGTACGAGCTCATTTAGTGATGCACGGTGAAACTATCGGTCTACGTTTCCGGCATTCGTGACGTACGTGTACGTGTCGTAACTGAATTGCAATGCATCGTAATTTTTAACACGTTGTATAGTCTTAAAGGAAATCAAATTAAACACAATTCGCATAATTTTATTGCTACTGATCTCGCATCTCCTTCAAGTAAGAATATACTGATAAACCGTTTTGCGAGTTTGCATTAAATAATATTTCCATATATATGTATATATATATATCTGCTTCGTTCAGTGCATTTATAGCAAACCGAGTGATCAAAACACGCTCGACAAAATAAAAATAAGAAAAAGAGTGGTAAACGTGAGGTAATGAAGAAACTTCGAACATATTAGTAAAGAGGGAAGGAAAAATAAATCTTTTAAAGGGCGCTTTTAAGCGCTGCCACGTCTTCCATTATTTGTATATTAAATAATAAAAATTGATTATAAAAATATATATACAGCTATATATATATATATACATTACACGTATTAAGCATTTGAGAATCATGTAATAAAAGAACAAAAAATATGACGTATTATTATATATATGTAATATTATATATACATATGTCTATACATATATATATACATATTTATGTATATATGTATGTATATCTCTCAAAATGTGAACGCAAGAAGAATTTGTATTTTTCACTGGATTTTAGAGAAATAGCTACGTCTGCCCTTTATATGATTTCCGATAAAAAAAAGAAAAATAATTCCATATTTCTCTGTACCTACTACATAATATTGAAATGTCGCGGCAGACGGCTTGTACGGAAATTTCCCCTGGCGCTCACGACATTCCCGATTTTTTAATTAAACCGTAACGGTGTCACTTTCACAACGATCGATCACCCATGCCTACCGTTGTTAGCGATGCGTGAATTATACCGTATACACTAGATAGGTGTAAGGAGAAGCATAGAAGTTAGTAGATTACTTTGTGCGCATTACATCGGCAGATCTGATCTTGTCCTTGCATGGTCAGAGAAAGAGAGCGAAAAAGGGAGCGAGAGTGTGTGCGTGTATGTGTGCGTGTGTGTGAGAGAGAGAGAGAGAGAGAGAGAGAGAGAGAGAGAGAGATGAGCGGAGGGAGAGACAGAGAAACTAATTGACAATTATGAGGTAATTCGATGACGTTTGGCCAATTTCGTTTGTTTAGCGAGTGACCGTGCAAACTAAGCGTAACAACTGAGAGCATAATCGAAAGAAAAACTGATCGGGAAAGGAGACTTATCAAATTACTTTTGTAACTTTCAAATGCGACGCACGTCGTATTCAGTTCCGTTCTCGTGCCACGACTTTATACCGGACAAATTTGTGTAAATATCTCACGCTTATACGTGCGAAGCTACCGTAAGTCAGGTTACATGGGTACATACAGGTTACAACGTGTGCCCGTACAAAATTGGAACAGTCGGAAGGGCCCAGCGATAGGCACTCGAGCTCTTTGCACACTGTTCCTCGGTTAGATAAGATTTTTAGGTTTTTCCTTTTCGACACTATTTAACGATAAGATTCAATAGAGTACATTATAATGCATACGTAATGGGTGGAAAAAGGTCCTAAGGTGTAAGAATATTTCAATACTATAATTGCCGAACGGATAATCGCCAGTGTGAAAGTTCCTCGAACATGGACGTACGAGTGCTTGCAAGGATTATTCATTCATTCTATGTAAATATATATGATTGATTACAATTTATTCTGGCCGACTCTAACGCCCTTGGTCTACTTTAGCTGGTACTATATACTTGCTTTCTTGTATCTCTACTTAATTACAAACATTTTGAACATAAAATGGCAGATGAGTGTAATCAATTAGATGAGCAAATAAACTTGTTAACTACGCCGTACTTCCATTACCGTTACAAAATATTTTTGAACGTACAAATCTTTAAAACTATCTTGGCGGATGGTCTTAATATCCTATTACGTTACGTTGTTATAATCTTTAGGAGTTAACAACATTTCTCGACAATATTTGAGTAGCTGCAAACTTGTGGTTTGTTTGCAGACGCATTGTTATAAGTGCGACCAATCGACACTATCGGGTGTAATTAAATGGCGGGGGTACGTTGGCAGTAACGCGATAGTATTTGAAATTGATCAAAGCTTGGGAGTGTACACTAAAGAAAGCATATACATACATAATGCGAACGCACACGTTCTTATAACTTTACACGTTTCATGAAAAACGTACAGCTGTCTATACGCAGTGTTCGTTATATTTATGCCTCTTATACCGGCGATTATCCCCGCGCAATCTCTCGACAATACAATATATACCATACAGAAATACGCTATTATATCTAGGTTATTATGAGAACGTATATCGATACTGTCCCGCAAAATATATCGATTTGCGTTCGTGAAAGTGCCGAGAGAACAAAAAATCGTCGGCTTATTCGGCCGTTTGCAGTGAAAACCATTTTTGATCGAGGTTGTGATTTATAAGTTTTACAAAGGAGAATGAAATTGTAATTGAATGGCTCGATAGACAGGAGATTGTGAGCGATCGATCAATCGTGATTTGTGCGTTTAGTTCGGAAAACTTAAAATTAGCAACAAATTTACGTACAAGCTGCAGGCATGCGGACGCACAGTCATAACAATTATAGGTGTAATCGACTAATAATGAAACTCAAATTGTTACGTGCATTTACGATGTCTTTTCTTGTACCGGCGAAGCGTACCTTGCATAGCAAGTGCAATTAAACTAAATCGGATGAGATGATTGTCGAAATGCAAACAATAAATATTCGTATGATTATCGTTTTAATTGTAAACGATTTGTATAATTAACTATAACCACTCTTTTACAGCGTTCTACAGCGTTCTACAACCTATATTTCCGAACAGATACGTCATAATATTCGACAGAAGATTTGTCATCGTGGAGATAGAATTTCGCGAAGCAAAAATGATAGATGACATTGTTATGAATCAATGTACGCGTATATATTTATTGACCCACTGTTTTCATTTTGTACAATACATAGAGTTTAGATGAGACACACTAAGAGTATCTAATAAGAACGAAAAGCACTCCTGTTAGAATGTTGGAAAAAGAATAATATTTTACCGTGTACAGTGTGGAATATCTGACACAGCCCATTTAAATAACTCGTTTGCTACAGACGAAAAAAAGATGTGTTAGACTTAACTTACTTCATTTTGAAAGGGTCACAATGGGATGTCAGCCACTTTGTATAGATGGGTGTGTTAAAAAAATCGAGAGCTTCATCTGATAGTTTTAGGTGGAATTGTATATTTATAAATCTGTTAATAGAAACGTTCAAAACGAATAGCTACAATCGCTTACATTTGGTCGTCGTTCAAAATTAAATACACTGAATTACAGTCGAACATAGGTTACTTCAAGATAACATTAAATTAAATAAACATTCAATCTCAGTCTATGTTGCATAATTTAACACAATTAAGATATTTTTCAATGCCTGATGCATTGTGCTTCCTCTGGTAGTGAAAATTCATTATAAATTTAATTTTCACGTTCTGTTTACATTCTACGATTCAAATAGCAACTGCCAAAAATGATATATCAACTGAAATAATGAAGAACGATTCTATTAGTGTGTTGAATAATTTTCCATCGTAGTCAACTTTGAACATCCTGTAATGACTTTCGGCCATAAAACGCCATACTAATTTTTAATCGCTTTATCAAAAACAAAATAACAAAAAAACATTTTTCTTTTATACCACCGCTTATGAAAATGTCATTGCCATCCTATTGAGGCCTGTCGAAAGAAAGCAAAATTTATTTAGTACATTTTCTTCTATTTCCAAAGGCAGACGAATTATTCATGTGATCTAAGTTTGATAGTCTACTCTGTACATATGCGGAGTGTCCAATTTAAGTCGATTTGCGCTAATAACACCGAAACCTTAGACAATATTGAACAATGATTTAAATACGAGTTGAAGGATGCCAATGGATACGTAATTCGACATATGTTATTTATTTTTAGATGTCCGCGCAGAGGATATATGAAGCTTAACTTTGCTTTTTTGAAAAGATCATATAATTTTTAACGCGTTAATAACACAGCTCATCGTTTCCCACGAAGAATTATTAAGTTCTTTTTTTATGTAAAGACATACTGATGTGGCACACTTTTATTCAATGTTTATGAAACCGATTTTTTTTCTGTAATTTTCTAAGTAACACTCAATTTTCTAACACTCCTTTTATTGTGTTTAGTAGAAGTTACACGACTGGCATTTAAAATACCGTTTCTTAATAAATTATTATATGCTCCGTTGAAATTCAGATCGTTGCTGAAGGAATTCTTTGACAGAATAAACAAATATAAAATAATTTGTTGGAAGGGCGAGCTATGTTCAGTAATGCGCCAAAAGATATGTGTTATAGGAAAAAAATAAAGTTAACCTCCATATATTCTCTACCATTCTATCAAAAACGTAGATTCTCTATCAATTAATGTAAACCATTTGGTCAAACATTTCATTTGTATAAAAAAATTGTTTGTTCGTGACAAACTTCCAAAATATTCACGAAGATTTATTTAAATGGTATACTCTGGGACACCCTGTATATACTTGTAATTACATAATTATACGTTAACATAATGCTTTTACGAGTCTGAAAGAATCGTCAAAGACCTTTTATTCGATGTATTTATTGAACGTAAATACAGTGACGTCTATAATATATTGCAATAAATGAGAGCATAACATTGTACAATACTATTCATTGTACCTGCGCCCTCCCATTAGCGCTTGTTGTCAAAAAGTGAAGAATAAAATGGAACACTTTCAATAAACCGTGGCAAACGTCTTGAGTAAAGGGCGTATAGGGTAAGGTTACGTATAAAGTAATAAGACCGTAAACGTACCGTTGGCCATACGTTGGCGTACTTTATACAAGAATATATGTTTTTATGCATTTTCTCATGCTGACGAATGTCGACTTAACTATCGATACATTAATATAAAATTATGCAGGCTTCCGATTTATGAAACACTTCCAACGTAAAGAACGCGTAGTATCTTATGTGGTAACATTCGATGAAGAATCCAAAAATCAGATTTATTGTATTTCAGTTACTTTACTATACGTGACAAAACAATGAAAGACACCTCCACTAATGGAAAGTTTGATAAAACCAAATTAATAAAATTATTATACATGCACATCTCTGCATTGTCTTACTAGCAATAATGCTTAGGATTATTTTACAAAATAACTTTTAATTTCTTTCCCTATCACATTGTGACACGATTAGCGTATTGCCGACAACCATAACGATGCTAATCGTCCTGTTAGGCTTTTAAATCTCTTTTTTTTATCGGAGTCAATATTTACTCACGGTAGCAATAGTTTAGCGATGTAAATTTAATTTAGGGATCAACACATAACATAACAATTCTTCTTTGGATCTGACATTCGCTGATGATTATGTCAAAAACATGAGCAGGATATGTAATAATATTCATTTTCGGAAATAAAGTGTTTATATATATACGTCTAAGATTAATGTAAAATTAAACGAGCGCTGTAAACAAATAAACGTATATATATATATATATGTGTGTGTTTTTGTGTGTGTGTGTGCGGGGGGGGGGGGGGTGTATATAAAAGGGAAACAGAAAATAGAGAGCTAGCGACGAATGCTGTAGCAGAACAGCCCCCTGTATGCAATGTTAAAGATCGTTGCTGCTTGTCAATATATTAAACACGCAACGTCCGAAGAAATCATAGGAACAATATCTTTTATCATTAGGACATATCTTTGGTGACACTGTATTTGGTATTCTTGCATATAAATGGTATTTAATCCGTCTTTCGTTTCTTAAATCTTTTACTTATCTTTTCTTTGCTATTTTTGCTGGAAGAAGACAATAGAAACAAATATATTACGTAATTAAGCCCTGTACGATTATGCACAATTGGAACTTTCTGCGAGAGCATTATTATTTAATCTGATGATCACACATTTCTTGAATTTCACCGCCTCATTGTAGATATGTTTATTTTGCCGTCTTGCAGTACGATTGGTATCATTACGACGAAATGGTTTGACTTATCTAACCCTTGCATTAAAAAAATTGGTCAGACAGTAGTATCAGTTAATATACAAGTTATCATTTCTTTAAACATTTCAGTTCTTTACAAAAATCTTTTGCTAAAAATACATATACCTTTTAGATCAGTTAAAATACAAAACTCTAAATGGATTTCGTACGAAGACAGCATCATTATAGTTAAGACCAGCACTTCTTATATTATATTAATTATCATGCAGCTTTGCCCTTGGACTCGATTTTTAGTACTTCACTATAAAAAAAAGTTTGAACATGTGTGCTTTGAGTGTAGAAATTGCCGTAATGACCGGCGAACTCTGATGGAAAATTTGTTTCATATAAAAATACTTTGTTTTGTACATTCACCGAAAAAAAGAAGTGTGAATGTTTGTAATATGTGCTTACAGTATATTTAAAGTTCTTTTCTTCGGTTAAAATTTATATCTTTGTTTATGCTGTATAAATTACAGCCTCCCTCGTATTTGTGCAATTAACTATTGAAACTGAATGCAAGATTATCAAAATGATCACCTTTATACAAGACATTTAAATAATTTGCCTTTGCTTCTGATGGGCAAATTTTCTTTTTCTAACGAGCTATGTATTTTCTTAAGTTTATAGCTGTAATCACTTATGCGATTGTATTCGAGATGCTTTATAGAAATAATTCTGCATACAATCAATATCTAACCTGCTACGACATTATATTATATTTGCGGGGGGGGGGGGGGGGGGGGGGGGGTACAACAGAATACAGAAAACAGGGTGATAGTAAAATAGATGCCTATCTACCAGAGGAGAGCAAAATAAATACAGTAAAATCTATTAGGATTCGGACATAACTGTAATTTGCATGTTTTACGTTTTCACTTTTCGCGTAAAATTTGCAAAAATGTAGATGCAAGCGACTGTCATCGTAATCTTGACCGTGTTACAATGACGAAGATGCCGCGATGTTTTTCTAATTGCAAGAGCGCATGTTGATAAAAGTACTTATGCGAACGTTCGTTGGACAGAAACAGCGTATAATATTTACATAGTAAGAGAGATAGAGAGAAATGGGAAAAAACAACGAATTGCGAGAGAGGAATTTGACTCTGTCGCATCTATTTGATCAGTCTTATCGGATCCTATGCTAATCACGATTCAAAGATGAACTATGATGACACGATTTAATGCAAATCGCCAAATATCGAAGGTACTGAGGGTTCTTTTATAATGATTGAGGACGTTGGAAGAAAACCTCGCTTACATTGCTCGTCAGAAATCGTGTTGCTCAATGTATGATTTTTTGTCGAACAAAAAGACAATAGTAGATACCGGCACAAGACGATGTGACACGGAATCGTCCATGGTATTTCAGATACTTTGATTGTATTCATGACAAGTGCGAAGATCATTTTTCTTTCTTCATAATACGAACGATTATGCTAAAACGATCGCGGTATATTATAGACTTGTGAACACGGCGCATGCAAAAAAAAAGTCGATTACTTCCGAACGGAAGTTACTTTGGTAATGACTAGGTCATACGCTAATGCTATGCGACAATGCGCTACAATGGTTGCGCGTGTTGATTTATAGCGTGCGATCAATTAATAGTTTGTAGTATTACTTGCGGGGATTAACCAGATTTCTTGTTGGTCATTCGTGGACAGGGAACGCAATAAATTATGCTGACGTACCGAAACATACTTCCTCTCTAAGCGCCATACGTAACGGTCGGTTGCAAATCCGATATTTACAAAGCGTAGCGAGGTGTATGAGTTGTTGACTTAGCTAGACTCGTCAGGCTAGACTCGGCTGTATGCCGTTAACTATTCTGCCGCAATCGGAAAGATTACTGTTATGCGTGTAACGAGCCTAATTTAACAGAGCGCGGGCAATGGTATCTCAATTCATTGAAGGTGCCATTGTCTGTTAGAACGATAGAACAGTAATAAGAAGACGTACGGATATCATAGAGTTTATATCTATTGGCAACGATCTATCGCGATTTCAACTGCACATCCGTCCTAACAACCGTATCGTGCGATATGTCGGTAAATGGCCAATCTGCGAATCGCCTAACCGCGGAGAATGATTTTTGAAACCTAAGTATCTTTTGGTACTTTATGCGATCCACGCTGAAACTCAATATGAACAAAATCTCGCCGAAGTTAGGCAGACACTGGTGATATGCCCCCGTTTACTACAATATTGTGCGTATTTCTCAAATACCGTTTCTCCGCAACAGCAATATATGACCCGTGACGTCAGTTAAAACTGAATTCGATAATTGCTCGGACGAGGGATCGATCTGGCCTTGGTAGGTGGCAATGAGGACGTCGAGGCTTCGCTACTCGCCGTACCTCCGGAATCTCGTCCGCCACTTTTACTGCTGACAGTACTTCCGGTACTTTGTTCACGCGAACCGATCTGTTTCCTTAGCGTACCCTTGTTGACAATTGCGTCGCCTTCGCTCAAACGACCATACTCTCCGTTACGCCTCGATGGCGGTGGAATTAGAGAACGTCCGTTCTGCGGATCCCTATGCTTCACGTCTAAGTTAGAAGAGGCCGATTTCTTTCGCTCCGTTTCGGCTTGCAAACGCTCATACTCGTGCCCGATAATCGGTGATGGCTTCTTCAAGGAACTGTTTGGAATAAAGGATTCGCCGGCGGAGGACTTTTTCCGACTGCGCTGAGACTTTGTGTCGAATCTACCGTACTCCAGCGTACAGTTTCCATTGTCGCGAGTGGCAGTCTTCACGGACGCAGAGGACGCGTCCAGAGTGGGGCCAGGGTCGGATTTCTTGCGAGTCTCCATATCGCTCAGTCGACAGTACCGGGTGTTGCTCGACTTAATTGTTCGCGGCGGTCGTGGCAATGAACTGGGCGGAAGACTTCCGGCACGACGAGGCTCGCCCTCTTGCATTCGCTGCCTCTGGGAACTTCTTCCCTGCTTCTCTAACAACATCATATCCTCCGGCTTTCCCTCCGACAGTCTCGACATTGTGGTACCCTTCAATCTCGCAGTCGCACTCGCAAACTCCATTATCCCCGTCGACACATCACCTCCCGTGTCGTCTAACAGACGGCTCTTGCTCGAGGCCGTACTCGAGCTACCTGTGCTATCTACACCCGCCAGTAATGGCTTGGGTATTTTTCCTTTTCGCGACGCAGTGCCTGGATTAGAGAATCCTGGAAAACAGCAAAGTGCCCGCTGAAACAAGACAGAAAAGCGCCTACGATGGAAAAGGAGCGCCGGGACCTGGAAAAGGGTTAGTGCTCGCCACGACAGCGCATGCACAATCTGGGACTAGGACAGGATTAGTTGGCTACAACCAAAACTTTAAACTGAGAAGATTAATATGCATAAGTCAACGCTTTCTATTTCCAATACTGCACACCTGTTTCACGGCTGATTACAGATCGTGTTTTACGGAATCGGTAAATGGTACTTAGCAATAACAATTCCGAATGCTTAACATTATTTTTGTTAGTTTAATGCCATTCGTGTTTGTAAAACATGGATATGTCTTAGAAGGATTGGATGACTGGCAGGGTAGGATGACATAAACAGTTTCGATAAAACCACCCACAGTTATTTGTATTGAAATGCACTCTGTTCTTCACATTACAGCGATCGTTCGAACGTAATATGAAAATAATTAACATTTTATTGGAACTTTATTCGATTGTGTGTTATTCATGTATCGCAAATCGACTGTTTCAGGTTTAATTGTATAACCTTCTCTTATATTGAAAATGCTAATTACTCTCACGGCATATTCAAATATAAATAATTCACACATCACACATTACACGAATACCTTTAAGTGCTCTGTAATACTTTCATGACATTGTACCTGCTATTAAGAATGGTGACGAGTGATGACATACACGATAATTTACAAATTCACGTATAAAAATGATCTCTATAGTGATTGAAAAGCCTTGTCTTTATGACAGAGAAAAGGCAATAATGACGTATTTCAATATTCATTAAAAATTTGATATTTTATATTACAGTTACAGAACACTACACAGTAGACATTCTGCTTACCTTGCTAAGTAACTGAGAATCTAGCTCCTTCAATTGATCGTCCAGACTTTTATTTGTCTGTTCAAAGCTGCCCTGTTTTCTGTACTTGTAAGTATCTGTCACTCCATAAGATCCAGTACTACCGTAACCACTGCCACCGCCCAAAACACTGCTCACTGTGTAAACAGAAGAGTGATATTATTCAATATATATTGTGTGTACCTGTGTGTGTGTGCGTGCGTGTGTAATAGTATATATGATCCAGTTCAAGAAGAAATTCAGGACTTAACAATAAGTTGATAGAAGTGCGCATTTGTATCTACTTTTATTTCGCGATGTACCTGTGATAGTAGTACATCAAAGCCATGAAATATTTCGTCACATACGCAATGACCAACTTTATAAAAGTACTATACGACAATAACGCTAAAGGCTTCGTTTCATGAACTCAGTAATACACTGCAAGGATCTGAATCGCAATAGTGATGCAATCTATTGTCGTGAAATACTTTTTCTTTTTACCAAGTTCTGGTGTGCTTGTCAGTGCAGTACGATGATCTGCCGACGTACTTGAATGAGATGAGTGTGCAGCAGGATAACTCCCAACGCCGCTGCTACTGCTACTATCTTTATCGTATGTGTGCTTTTGAAGAACTCGAATCATGGCATCTCTTTCCGCAAGCTTCGATTCTAAATCCTTCATTCTGCAATGCACAGAAATGTACAAAAAATTGTATGTGATATTCAACTTGTGCTGAATGTGCTGTTCGAAATTTATATTACCTAGATTCGAGGTCCGCTAACTTCTTCTGCGCTGCATGCACTTCGTCCATGTGTCTCATTTTTTCTGATCGTGCTTCTGCAATTAGTTTCTCTGCATCTTGGCTTGTTTTTTCCAAAGCAGCAATTTTTGCGTCCCTAGCGAAAGGTAGATGTAAATTAAAAAGTACGTATGCAATACAAACGTTTGGGTCGTAATCTAAACAATAAACTTACTTTGGTAGACTAGCTGCATCAATAGCAGCTTGTCTGAGTGCGCTCTCTTCAAGATAACGTTGCTCCCATTTAGCAACATCACCTTCGAGCGACATAATTTTCTCGTCTCGTTCGCGTAATCGTCTTTTTAGATCCACTATTGTTTCGCCGTTAGGAGACTGTTCGCTACCAGTAGCACCGCCACCACCTTCTCTCAATTCTCTTTCAAGCTGTCCTCTCAATTGCCTCTCAGTTTCTTCGCGTCTATCACTAGACGCTTGGAGAGATGATAAAGCACGCTGTAACTGACCTACTCGCTCAACGTACACTTGCTTCTTGCGACACTGCATGCAATGAAAATTAGATAATTATTGCAATCAGTTTTAAGATTTATCAATTAAATACCGTACCTCTTCCTCAAGACGCACAACGTTTCCTTGTGCATTTGTAAGAGCTGTATCCAAAATGTCAATGTGCGTACGCTGTTCCTGTAGAGTTGCTCGTTGCGCAGCTAACTCAATTTCTTGTCTCTCTTTCGCTGCAGCAAGTTCTTTATCTGGGCGATTAAAAAGAAATGTTTTTTTTATGCTTATAATTGACTTAGTAGTCCAAACCTCTATGGAAAACACATACTTTGTGTAATTAATTGCCCAATTAATAGTTCTCGTTGAGTGAGCTCTTTCCTCATAGATTCCACAATGGGAGGACTATCAGTACGAGTGGATAGAAGATCGATTTGATCCCTCAATGCTCGATTTACTTCCGTTAGTCGTCTACAATCATTCTGCAGCCTTAATCTAGCAGCACGCTCGAGTTTTTCTCTTCGTTCACATGAAGCAGCCAATTCCTCGTGTGCACGATGTACCTTTGCTATTTCCTGTTCTAATTTTTGAGATTTCGCGACTTTATTGTAACAACGCTCCAGTTCTAACTTTAAGGCACTATTTTCTTGAATCACTATCTGAATCATTTCAGATGGTGGCCAAACTTCAACAGTTGACGCCTCTGTCTCCTCCCGTCCTTTCGTTTGAGGCCTAAGCAAGTAATTGATATACATGTTAATTTAATAGAGAACATTAATTGAACAAAAAATAATGTTTATAATTGTACCTTGGTGAAATAGCCCGTAGATCATAATTGTCAATGTCTGTTTTATCAATTCTCGATAAATCTGGTTGCGATCTTGACAGTGTTAGTTTTTCCATAGCTCCCAAAAGTCTGTGTTTACTTTTTAATGGTAAAAGTGCAGATATATACGATGGGGGTGGTCTATTCTCAAATTCATTTTCATTTTGTTTACCTCTATCATCATCTCTTGTTCTAATGTCAATGTCATTTCCATTATTTGTCAATTTGGTGTATGAAGGCACCTTTACCTCTTTTGCAAGATGTTTCAAAACCTGATTAGAAATATAAGCATACATGCATATTTATTCCCGACAAATGTAATAGCCAATATAAAATTGGGGAAAAGCAATGTATTGATTGACATTACCTGTGATTGACTAAGATAATCATCCGGAATATCTGTTATTTCCTGACAACCACTGCCCCCAGCTTGATCATAGAAGTGATCATCATGGGAGAGATTAGATAAAGATTGCATTGTTGGGCTGTTTGAATGCCCTTTCCCACCACCATCGCAATACAAGTAACCCACATCTCCATGATCTCTTACCATTCCTGATAACCTTCAGATTGTTTTATTTGTACATATTCGATGTCTAGCAACATAATGTCAATAATGTTTACTATTTCTAAGTGCAACTACCTTCCAGATGGCGTCCATGAACTCTCATCATTGGCATTGTGTATGATAAGTGTGTTATAAGAGCTTGTAGAGACATCTAAACTGCTCCTGTTTGACCCAATACTTGTACGATTGCTTAAATTATCTTTTAGACTATTTCGATTTGAACCGTTGATACTATCTTTAAGGCTATTGCGGTTTGAACCATTCAAATTTTCTTTTAAACTATTCCTGTTAGATCCACTTAAGCTGTCTTTCAAGCTGTTTCTGTTTAAAATATTGCCCTATGATATAACAATTTATTTAGTAAAATAAAACATTAATTGGATAGAAAAAAATATACATGAATCAAAATGTTTATTTTTAGTGGAAACAATAAAAAAAACTCAAATATTTACCTGAATATTCGGTATATTTTCTTTATGGCTGGAAGATCTTGATGGACTTTGTTGTTGGTTTTCTTGGCCTTGTGGTTCCTGACGTGCTGTATGCCTTATAACATATCTCTCTTCTTTACTTAAATTTTCATTAGATGTAGAAACATCTGTGTCACTACCACTTAAACTTTGCGGAAGACCACCTATTAAAAATTATAAGTAGAAGTAAATTAAAGATGCAACGAAAACATGAAATATATTTTATCATAAAAGATATTGATTAATTTCACCTTGTAGTGATAATTGTTTTCTTGGTATATTATTGTTGGAAAATGGAAGAAATCTACTGCTTTGCTGAAGCGAGCTCATGGTCAATTCTTTATTTACATTTGTCACCTATGATCTACAAAAAATAATCACATCATTAAATATATGAATAGAAATACAATACGAAATAATTATTTATAGGAGTATTAGTTTGAAAATATGATATAAAAGATTTATAAAAAATAAGTGTACTTGCTGATTGATGAGCATCATATTGTAATATATTAGTGGAGATGACAAGAATACTTAGCAATAAAGGCAATAACGGAAAGTTAGTAACAGAATACTTTGCATAGCAAGATATTGGAACAGAGACAGGAATGTTACTGTAGTTGAAGGCAAAATACTGTGACAGAGGTGTCAACATTCTGGAATGTTAATATCTAGGAATATTATATTTTTCATTGCAACATCGTCAAGCGCTGTGACTGTACCGTCCAGTACTGCTATTATATCAGTCTTAACTTGATAACGTGAGATTTTGTTTGCGAACGAAACATTTTTATCGTCATTCAAACACTAAAAGCTGAATAAATAAACAAAAGAATATCACTAAACTCTACTTATTAGAAATTTACACGTTTCACAAAACAGATCGCGTATCGGCCGTATTTAACGGGGTTGTATTCTTATTACTCACATAACGCACAGATGCGAAAAGGAGACGAATATCGCAATTATTTCAATAAATTAGTACACTTTACTCCTCCGCGAACGAGAAATAAAAATCTTTAGTTTATGCATTCCTCACCAGAGAGCGGTATATCTAACAAGAGGCCAAACTTCGCAAATTGTATTTACTTTGATTCTCCCGATGTTCCTATTAATGTTAATACAGGTAAACGTAATCGATGAAATTAAATATTTTTTCAAGTCTCTCCATCTTGCATGATGTTACATGCGTGTGTTAGTTTTTTTTTAATTGAAAAAGAACATGAAATAATATATTGTTTTTCATATTGCTATTGACCTGCAACTTTAAAGTCCAGTTCACTTGTCATTTTGTTGTACAAAAACATGAAATATTACTTACATACATTGTAACTTTGTATTACTTAATAACATGAAATTTTATATAAATTGGCATCAGCATCGTAAGAAATAATTGTTTTTTCATTGCTTACAAGAGTTCTCGGAAGTTATAAATACAATATTTAGCACAGAAACATGTATTTTCAATATATCACTATAACGTACTATCGGTAATATAACAAATGTTATACAAGCTATTTATTTAATTTATATATTTACGTCTATTATATACATATATACACAGGTATGTAATAATTTACATACAGCACAGTTCTCAGCATACGTTAATCGGAAAACCCCTATATAAGAATCAATTCACACTTCCTGAAAACTCTTATTACAGACTATCGCCGGGACGAAACAGAGGCAGGGCCTGTTCACTCCCCATCCAAAACGTGGTCAGTTTGCAATAGTTCCGATTCGTCGCGCACCAGGTGTCGCGGTAGTAGCTCGATTGCGATTGGCTGAATTTTTGCGGGAGCCATGACAGATTTGATATAAACATGAATCATCGCCTGTCGATTGTTTACATTCTTGTTGCAAGTTGAGGCACGAGGCAACTGGAAATTTAGTGCATATTAGCGGAAAATTCTACGTTTTTGTGCATTTTTGAAGTGTGTGGTGCGAGCAAGTAAAAGCCATGAGTCTTAGCGAGTGCTGCGTGCTTGGATGCCGTTCAACGAGGGATACGGTGCTAACGCACCGTTTTCCAAAGGACCCTGCGAGGTTCGAATTGTGGAAAGCTGCAGTGTATTCGGAAAAAAATGGGTTTGAGTAGCGATGAGCTAAGGAAGAGGAATGTTTGCTACCGTCATTTTAAGGAAGAAGATTACTGCGTGGGTTTTGCACGCAGGACGCTGAAACGCAATGTTGTGCCAACATTGCATTTACCAGAAGCTAAAAGCATATCTCCAGAGGAAATAAACGTATGTCACTTTCATTCAATCCTACAATACGTCTATAAGATTCTTATATATTAATTAAAAATCTAATATACAGGGTGATTCTAGTAACTGGGCCAAGCTATAACTCTTTTTTAAATAAATTTAGAACAAAATCGTAGAGGAAAAGTTTGTATTAGTCGAAAAGCTCTATCATCCCATGCACCGACTTTTTTCACAAGTGCATTAGTGCATGTGCAAACTGCAGTTGCACTGTTTTTTTAAATGGAACCACCCTTTTTTTTTTACATAATTGCGTTCCTTAGGCTATTCTGCAATAAAAATGTATAAGGGAAATCATCGAAAAAATAATAGTTTACGAGATATTTCGCTTTATTCGAACTCTTGTAACAAATACTCGAACGTTTCACCGTTAGCTTGCAAACATTTTTTAATGCGTTTCTTGGTGTTTTTCATTACACTACTGAGTTGTGCAGTAGTTATGAGTGAATAGTGATGCCAAATTCTTTCCTTCAAGTCGTCTACAGAAACAAAAGGTTGCACGTACCCTTCATTTGTTAAACATTCCCACAGGAAAAAATCAAGAGGATTCAAATCTGGCGAACGGGGCAGTCAATACGTTGGGCTGTTGGTACCAAACCAATTTTGCCCATACGTTGCGATTAAAAATGTGGTAACGACACGGGCGTTATGTGCAGGTGCTCCGTCTTGCTGGTAGTATTTTAGATTTAAACGCGATTGTAATGGAATATCGTCGAGTAGAGCGGGTAAAGTAAATTGCACAAACTGCCTATATCGCACGCCGTTTAAAATGTCAGGTAAAAAGTGTGGCTCGACAAGAGACGTGTTGAGTATTCCACACCACACGTTAATGCTGTAACGCCATTGGTTGTTTGACTTCTCCTCAAATGTGGATTTTCCATATGCCAGTCGTGTTCATTATGCCTATTGGACATATGTACCATTATTCGTAAATGTGCTTTTGTCTATTCATAAAATTGTTCGAGCAAAGTTGTCATTATGTTGCTCTTGTTGTAAAAAAAATGTTGACAAAATTGAATTCTTCTTAACGTATCTCCCGAGCAATGATGGTGATCTTTGTGTATCAGATGTTAGTAAAGATGATTGGAACGTAACTGGGACCAAAATTGTTTAGGTAATGTGATATTGAACGGTTTGGGCATCTGTTATAAGAGTTCGAATAAAGCGAAATATCTCGTAAACTATTGTTTTTTCGATGATTTCCCTTATACATTTTTATTGCAGAATAGCCTATGGAACGCAATTATGTAAGAAAAAATGGGTGGTTCCATTTAAAAAAACAATGCAACCGCACTTTGCACATGCACTAATGCACTTGTGAAAAAAATCGGTGCATGGGATGATAGAGCTTTTCGACTAATACAAACTTTTCCTCTACGATTTTGTTCTAAATTTATTTAAAATAGAGTTATACCTTGGCCCAGTTACTAGAATCACCCTGTATATTGGTTTGCATAATTAGATAATAGAAACAATGTAGCCCTCTTGTTCTTACGAGGTGCAACGTGGGGACAGAACCAACGGGGCACATATTCCTGTACGTGCTTCCACAACAGAAGTAAAGGTTTGTAACAATTATTCTAAAACAAAGTGTGTGTTGTACCCACATGATGTCATGCAAAATCTAATTGGTTTTCTCTTATGCAACCAGATATAAGGAGATGTGCAGCAATCGCGGTCACATAACTTGGAAAGTGGCAGTAGAGCCAGTTTGCATACTTCTGTATGTACTCCCAAAATGGAAGTAAAGGTATGTGTGACATATAGAGCACCCTCATACTTTGCATATACCCTCAACCCAATGCAATATATGTAATACCCTCATACTTTTATACAGTATACAAAAAAGTTTCCTTTTGTTCATATTGTTTGCATTTTTCACATCAAAACAATCAGATCAGGTATTAATCACAGTTCTCTTTTTCAGGTTCCAGAGGCTTTCAATTTCGACAACTGATGCACCTTGTCTGCGGCCATGGAATCGGTAAAATACGGGAAACAGACATCCTTTATAAGAAGGGAAGTAAGAGCAGGATTGTTCACATCGAAACAATCAGATCACGTATTAATCACAGTTCTCTTTTTCAGGTTCCTAAGAAGCGTTTCATACACGCAGCTGTCCAAAGTTATCTACAACGCATTGGTGAAATTATTAATATGAAACATATATATATAAGTTCGTTTGTGCATCTTTTTATGAATATAGATTTTATTTCACAATTACATACTGTTAATTTTGTTAATACCTAAAAGTACCCGTTTTAACACGTAAGTTTATATTTGCCGATGCACTGTAGATTTGTTCTGGTAAAACGATTCTAAGTATTCAAGTGTACCAAAAGTTTAAAAGTTTAAATAATATTTGTTGTTCTCTTTCGGATTTAAGTAATTTCTGCTAGAGAACAATAAATATTATTTAAACTTTTAAACTTTTGGTACACTTGAATACTTAGAATCGTTTTACCAGAACAAATCTACAGTGCATCGGCTTTTTGGAGCAATATAACTAGGCGTTTTGGAGCACGACCCTAGACCACCCTAGACCAGTGTCAGCAGGCAGAGCTGCAAAAGCCACATTTTTGAGTGTATGCGTGCCGTGTCGGTGAGAGCTGCGCGCGCCGGTTGTACGCACCGAACGTAAACAAAGACGGAACCATGATTCCTGTCTCCTTTCTACCAACGTCCTGTACCGAAGTCTGTAAGCTGCGCGCGCCGCTAATATGTCCGCGCCAACATCTCATTGTGTGCGTGCCGTGCGTGTGTAGAAAAGGAAGGAGCTTGTCTCCGTCTCATTTCTTCTTGTAGGTCTCGTGTGACGAGGAAGGAGCTTGTCTCCGTCTCGTTTCTTCTTGTAGGTCTCGTGTGACGAGGAAGGAGCTTGTCTCCGTCTCGTTTCTTCTTGTAGGTCTCGCGTGACGAAGAAGGAACTGTACTCTGTCTCGTTCTACGGTGTTGAATCTATTTTTAGCGTAACGATGGTACCGCGTTTCGCTTACTTACTGGCTACTGGAGATTTTCGATGTCCCAGCGTCTTCAGAAGATTTGACAAGGGAAGCGCCGAAGTGAACACCTACAGGTGGATAAGATGGTCAAAACTGCTTCCAAGCCAAAACAAATTGTGAGATAGCCATTCGATAGTTAATCGAAAAATACTCATTTTTTACATGTTTTAACCTTATACAGCGACTAGAACGGCAGTGGAAGGGATTGAAAAGAACAGCTATTTGTATTTTTTTTATTTGAAAATGAGCAGTTGAAAAAATTTGAAAAAAATTAGACGTGTGTCCTGATACGAAGTACACACTCTTGTTTTTTTTCAGATTTTTAAAACTTAAACTGTGGCAACTGAAAAATTAGAACCAAAAAAAATTGGCCCATTTGCTATTTTTTATTGAAGGTCTTCTGGGTGTATAACGAAATAAAAACCCTGTATGAGTGCAGTGATATGCCGCACCCCTGTTTTTTTTCAGATTTTTAAAAACGGTGGGTGATAGTAAAAAATATAAATAAAAACCTGTTATCTGGTCGTTTGTGGCGTGTTGAGAGTAATTTGTACACTGAATCTTTATGCATTCTTTACGTGATAAGTTTATTACGCAATATTCAATTATATGAGGTACATATCGTTATATGAAATGTATCCGTTACGCGCAGTGCAACGATTTGATAGAAGGAATCGTCAAATGCTCGATACGCGCGACATGCGTTTTACCGAACATCTATGTATTATATATTGTGCAAATGAAGTATACAGACCAGGATATGGTAAATGAATCCAAAGCGTTTTTTGAAAATAGATTTATTTTCCAAAGGGCATAGCCGGGTAAGACAGTGAAATGTGCCCCAAAACCGATCGAAATTCTGAATGGGCCATTCGATAGCTTATGAAAAAAGAAACATTTTTGTGAATTTTCAACTTTGTATCTCGACCGTGGGGGGCGGGGGGTGTAAAATGTACTGTCCGCTTCTCCCACCATTTTCTCGGAATCTAGTGCATAAAAAAATTCGAAAAAAATCAGAGCCATATCTAGTAATGGCGCGCATATTACAGATTTTTTTTTCAGATTTTTACATAAAAAATCCTATTGGTAAAAAAATAAAAACCGAAAAGTCAATCAGAAAAACATTTATTTGATACCGAAGGAGGTCCGGATCAGTGATGCCGCTTTTTTGTGTAATGTAATATTACAATAAACATCTCTCTGATTTTTTTTATAATTTTTGCTCACCAGCAACAGCGTCGGAAAAATAAATAACCCGTTTTTTTCGTCAGTTTTTGGGTGTCAGAACAACGTATGAGGTAAACTTTGGTTTAATTTTTGTCACATAACTATTTCATGCAATGTTTAATGTTATTGATTACATTGCATAGTCGTAATAATGCAAGAAAACTAAATAAATGGAAGAAATTGATGTCACAATGTATGCCTTATGTTCTGAAAAATTGAAGATCAACCAAAGATCGTTGGTAGCGACACGCGTATGGTGACAGACTCTTTTGTCGAAGCAAACTTTTTCTTTGGGTTCGAATCCTGTTAGGTGCCTTTTTTTCATCGTTTTTTTTGTCCTTTCTCTATGCAACAATAGTTAATATTTAATGTCAGATGATTTCACAATATTTTTGTCAACATTTTAATGTTGTAATAAATATGCACATGCCTTCTAACCGCCTTCCATGATTCCGTTATTCTAGTCATATATTTTGTCAGTAATAATGACAAAAATGTGTTGCATAGAGAAAGTCATCCGACATTAAATATTAACTATTGTTGCATAGAGAAAGGACAAAAAAAACGATGAAAAAAAGGCACCTAACAGGATTCGAACCCAAAGAAAAAGTTTGCTTCGACAAAAGAGTCTGTCACCATACGCGTGTGGCTACCAACGATCTTTGGTTGATCTTCAATTTTTCAGAACATAAGGCATACATTGTGACATCGATTTCTTCCATTTATTTAGTTTTCTTGCATTATTACGACTATGCAATGTAATCAATAATATTAAACATTACATGAAATAGTTATGTGACAAAAATTAAACCAAAGTTTACCTCATACGTTGTTCTGACACCCAAAAACTGACGAAAAAACGGGTTATTTATTTTTCCGACGCTGTTGCTGGTGAGCAAAAATTATAAAAAAAATCAGAGAGATGTTGATTGTAATATTACATTACACAAAAAAGCGGCATCACTGATTCGGACCTCCTTCGGTATCAAATAAATGTTTTTCTGATTGACTTTTCGGTTTTTATTTTTTTACGAATAGGATTTTTTATGTAAAAATCTGAAAAAAAATCTGTAATATGCGCGCCATTACTAGATATGGCTCTGATTTTTTTCGAATTTTTTTATGCACTAGATTCCGAGAAAATGGTGGGAGAAGCGGACAGTACATTTTACACCCCCCGCCCCCCACGGTCGAGATACAAAGTTGAAAATTCACAAAAATGTTTCTTTTTTCATAAGCTATCGAATGGCCCATTCAGAATTTCGATCGGTTTTGGGGCACATTTCACTGTCTTACCCGGCTATGCCCTTTGGAAAATAAATCTATTTTCAAAAAACGCTTTGGATTCATTTACCATATCCTGGTCTGTATACTTCATTTGCACAATATATAATACATAGATGTTCGGTAAAACGCATGTCGCGCGTATCGAGCATTTGACGATTCCTTCTATCAAATCGTTGCACTGCGCGTAACGATACATTTCATATAACGATATGTACCTCATATAATTGAATATTGCGTAATAAACTTATCACGTAAAGAATGCATAAAGATTCAGTGTACAAATTACTCTCAACACGCCACAAACGACCAGATAACAGGTTTTTATTTATATTTTTTACTATCACCCGCCGTTTTTAAAAATCTGAAAAAAAATAGGGGTGCGGCATATCACTGCACTCATACAGGGTTTTTATTTCGTTATACACCCAGAAGACCTTCAATAAAAAATAGCAAATAGGCCAATTTTTTTTGGTTCTAATTTTTCAGTTGCCACAGTTTAAGTTTTAAAAATCTGAAAAAAACCAAGAGTGTGTACTTCGTATCAGGACACACGTCTAATTTTTTTCAAATTTTTTCAACTGCTCATTTTCAAATAAAAAAAATACAAATAGCTGTTCTTTTCAATCCCTTCCACTGCCGTTCTAGTCGCTGTATAAGGTTAAAACATGTAAAAAATGAGTATTTTTCGATTAACTATCGAATGGCTATCTCACAATTTGTTTTGGCTTGGAAGCAGTTTTGACCATCTTATCCACCTGTAGGTGTTCACTTCGGCGCTTCCCTTGTCAAATCTTCTGAAGACGCTGGGACATCGAAAATCTCCAGTAGCCAGTAAGTAAGCGAAACGCGGTACCATCGTTACGCTAAAAATAGATTCAACACCGTAGAACGAGACAGAGTACAGTTCCTTCTTCGTCACGCGAGACCTACAAGAAGAAACGAGACGGAGACAAGCTCCTTCTTCGTCACGGGAGACCTACAAGAAGAAACGAGACGGAGACAAGCTCCTTCCTCGTCACACGAGACCTACAAGAAGAAATGAGACGGAGACAAGCTCCTTCCTTTTCTACACACGCACGGCACGCACACAATGAGATGTTGGCGAGGACATATTAGCGGCGCGCGCAGCTTACAGACTTCGGTACAGGACGTTGGTAGAAAGGAGACAGGAATCATGGTTCCGTCTTTGTTTACGTTCGGTGCGTACAACCGGCGCGCGCAGCTCTCACCGACACGGCACGCATACACTCAAAAATGTGGCTTTTGCAGCTCTGCCTGCTGACACTGCCCTAGACACAAATTTAGTTCGTTTCCGTCGTCGTCCGATAGATAGCGCGGCGGTACTTACCACGTTTTTACAAGAGGGGAGTGCACAGGCCCTGAACAGAGGTAAAAGAATCAGTGTCATTTCTACCAATAATACGCGGTGACCCAAGTTGCACCAATCGTCGTATTCCATTCATCACTATTCTTCTCATGTCCGTACTGTACTTCTTGAAAGCATATTCTTTCTAGGGGAATGAGGAAACTAACATTTCTCCTGTAAAAAAGGAATGTATGTATGGTTGTATGTATGTATGATTATATATATATATGTATGTATGTATGTATGTATGTATGTATGTATGTATGTATGACTATCCTACTTTGTTTCTAAATATAAATGTACACCTATTGTTGAGTACTTGAAGGAACTTGTCCGAGAGGAATGCACATTAGAATGACATATCGTTCGACTAACAATGAAACATATTGGAAGAAGTGGGGGCTGATCAAATTAAGAACGTCAAATACTGGATCGGATTGGATCGGATAGAGCAGCAAGGATGACACCTCTTGTCCCAGTCGCGTCGTAGTTCTATTTTCAGTTTCTAACTGTACGCAATGGCGAAGCAACCCGCGAAATACAAAGGTTACATAGTAATCACTGAACAGTTAAACCAATAGAGCGTCGCCAGAAAACAAAATACAGTTGAGTTTATTTAAATATATAATGAGCATTTTATGTTCTTATACCTGTCGTGACTCCAATAAAACACTTATCTTAATGGTTATTGACTCGTATTAATGAACCTGTAAAGGATAACATGACTCCGCCACTGCCGTATTTTTTTTTTTTCATAAATACTGGAAACGTGTTTACTGCATACGTTGACATTAATTCTAAAAATGATCGTTGAACGACGAACTAATTATTTGAAATTGTGCCAACAGTGATCATGTAATTACGTTATTTTGTAATAACCGCTCAGATTACCGATTAAAGTATTATCTGCCACACCAAAATTTGTCTACGATCGACGTTCTAGTGTTTATGCAACGCCGCAATCGTGATCCTTTTTTCGTACACGTTTATCTTGTGATCATAACGATGTTATCGCACTGTTTTCGCATATATTCACGAACATTACGAAATGGTATTTTGTGATGGCTCAATATATCTGTTACGATATTAATGTACATATCTCACATTTTCAGTAAAGCAAACATCATTTGTTCAAAATACAGTCGTGGAGAGACTACACAGTACCGTAGTGACTAATAAACAAAAAATGAATGATCTTTTTTATAAAGATATTCTACAAGCACAAAAAGAAGACGGTTGTTTAATTATCGACGTTCGGGAACAATATGAAATAGATGAGACAGGGAAATTGCCAGGCAGTATACATATTCCCAGTAAATGAGTATTATTATGTTTTCATATGTATTGTGACAATTTTATATCTGTTATGACAAAAAGTATTACTTTTAGTGGGAGATGTGGTTAAAACATTAACTACTTTATCTGAACAAGAATTTAAAGAAAGGTTTAATAAAGAGAAACCTAAAAAGCAAACCAAGATAATATTAAGTTGTAGGTCTGGAAAGAGAAGTAAAATGATACAAGAGGATATACAGAAAGTGGGATATGAGAAGTATACATTTCATTAGCTTAATAACAATAAATCTGTTATATTAATACTCTTTCATAGTCTTAAGCAAATACAAGTCACACATTATTTTAGTGCATACAATTATGCTGGTGGTTGGCTTGACTGGGAGAATCAACAAAAAAATATGCAGTGAAGTACGTTATGTTTGAATATACATTTTATTGAATAATAAATGTTACTAAATTAATAATTACATTATGTTTTCCGTTTATCTAACCTTTTTTACACTCTGATATAATATTTCATAGCTTTTCTTTTTAAATGTAATATTTAGAATCAAATGTATCTTGCTGTTTTTGGTAGTGTGCGCAATCAATATTATATGGTACAAGTACAGCTGTTTATTTATTCTTCTGTTCCTGAGCAAGTTTTTGATTCACCATTTCCCTAAACTGACCTAAAATAAGATTTTCCCTTTTTTGCCTTTCTTCTTTGCTGAACATTGCCAATGCACGTTTCTCATCTGCAGAGTAAATCTGGTTTTCTTTACGTATACGAACAGCTTCCATACGCCGGTGCCTATACACAAAAGAAAGAAAAAAAATTAGGAGTGCAAGATATTAATACAAAGAAAACCTTAACCAATATATCTTTTATATTATTCATTCCTTAATATGCACACACTCATTAACCTGAGCGGAACTGCATATTCTAACTAAAATTTTTTGTCAATGATTATTGTTATTCCTATAGAGTATATTTCTTGAATTGCATGCTAAAAAGCTAACCAGATACTTGTAATATACACATATCATGCAAAATTCTAAAATTCAAAACTGTTTCTTTTAAACACTTTAATGTTCTATTCGATATTAAGTGTATTCTTATAATGACAGAAATAATTGAAAGCATATTGTAAATGTTACAGGAAATTCACCAATTAATGATAAACTTCTATGATATTCATAATATAAATACCTGCTTCCACTCATAACATAACCCACAGATTCGTAAGATGCAATTTCTTCAGACGTCAAACCAATTTCACCTCTTCTTGGTATGCGTTTACCTTCAGCTACATAAGCAGCCATGGCTGCACCTTCTCCCGGTAACAAAGCTTTACCAAAATCTTTAGCTGACAATGTTACGTGTTGTTTTTGAACAGGTCCCAAAGTCCCCTCATCTCCACTCTCATCGGAACTTGAATTTCTTCTTAGTTTATCTTTAGAAGTCTTGTCATTTTTCTCAACCCATTCAAGACATTCTTCATCGGAGCTGTTATTAGAACTACTGTCTGATACCTTCTTATGCTTCTTTGATTTCTTCTTCTTACTTTTCTTTGATTTCTTCTCTTTCTTAAGTCTTTTGTGCTTCTAGAAAAAATGTATATACACTATATAGAGCTACATGGCAACGTATATTATACAACAGAATATTTTCAACACATTTATTTACTTTCTTCAGCTTTTTCTGTTTTCTTTTCCTATCTCTTGGTAGCACAAACTCCTTGTGTTTACCAGCGTCTTCATCATCTTCGTCGGAACTATTTCACACGATATATGAGGTTTGAATATAATATGGATCAAAGTAAATATTGTGAAGATTATTAAATGTAATTAATAAAAGAATATACTCTTCAATTCGTGTAGGTGACTTGCCCCACACTCTGTCAACGCCACATAATCCTATTTGTTCTCTGTCTCGTCGTCGAGCGTCCATCACTATTTGTAATGTGTGTTATTACGTATTTCATAACTCACATTTACGATATCCTATTTGAATACAATCATTGTTAAAGCATTAGTTGTTGCAGTCAAAATTCGGGTTAAAAAAAATAATAAACTTTCTTATTTTTTTTTATCATGATATTTTATGTCCTCCGGTAGCTCTACAGGTTCTCGAGGTTCTCCCTTTGACAGATGGTTTTGTAGACGCTCACTGTTACTGTGGCTGATTCGCGAAGTACACATAGCAACTAGAGGGGTAAAGGTAAAGAAAGACGTGTTCCTCACCGATTTGCATGAAACTTTGCAGAAACATCAATTTTTGCATAAATATAATATCTGTAAAAGCCAAAAAGCGCGCTCTCGTCTAATTAAAAAGTTATTAAGCGTTAAAGTTTAGTTATACACTTGCCTTGCCGACAGCGCGAACGACATCTGCGCATGCGCACTGATGTCTGCGCATGCGCACGGACAAGTTTGCAGGAAATGTACGCTGTTTGAAATGAAATAATACTGAATTGACCAAGGCTAGGTGTGGGCAAGGGCATTCCCTTTTATAATGTTTAAGAGTTTTCAATCAAACAATGGTTTCAGAGGAGGTTTGGGTGATATTTTAATGTCGTTCGCGCTGTCGGCAAGGCAGGTTTATAACTAAACTTTAACGCTTAATAACTTTTTAATTAGACGAGAGCGCACTTTTTGGGTTTTACAGATCTTATTTTTATGCAAAAATTTATCATTACACGAAGTTTCATGCAAATTGATGAGGAGTACACCTTTCTATACCTTTACCAACCTATCTCCGGCTTAAGGGGGTCAGTCATGTAAATGCTCAAAATCGAGCTGTTTATTGCGATTTTTTATTTGGAACGGGAAGAAATGAGCAATCCTTCTGAAATGGTAGACATGTTCAGAAGTACTATCGAAGACTTCACCAACAGTTTTAGTGAAAAAATATTACAAAATGGCGGATTTATGGGTTCCCTAAGAGAGAGTCTCGTTCTCGTAGTTGTCAATTGGCGTGTAGGATGTAGCTCGTAATTTTTGTCTGAAATTAAAAATCCAAAGTTATTTGTTAATATTATAGATTCCCTTTCTATGTGAAACTCAAAAACGCGGAAGAAATCGCGAAATAAAAATTGTATGCTGTTTTAAACGAAAACTGTGAGTTTTCTGGAACAAAGTTTGACTTCAAACTGCTGTAAAAAGCAATAAAAAAATATTTTTTTTACCTAATTGTAGGTTCACATAGAAGAGAATTTAATGCTGAAAAGAATAAATTTTAAATCATTTCGATCGGTTGAATACTTTTTGTTTAACCCTGCACGCTAATTTGGAAGAATCGCAAAAATAAAAAATGGATAAAAAGCCGTTTAAAGTTTTCGATACGGATATTATGAATTATTGGTTACTTACAGCAATTTTCGGCTAGTCAGCTATTCCTGGACCATACAGTAGTCCTTCTTTTTCTTCGTAGATCTCGCTTGTATTCATTTTGTCGAGCCTGCTTGCTATTTTAGCCTCCTTGCTGCTGAATGAGTGCCGTTTGTTCTTTCTTATGATCTGACGCTTGTCGGCATTATGCGCGAACATTTTACATTGCTGACAAATTTTCAAGTCAAGCAATCACATAACCATTGAAATAGATGAACAACCTTCGTTAAACATGTAGGCAGACAATTCCACGATTTTTTTTTCCTAGGTTTAGATGTTTTGGGTTTAATCGCCACACAGTCGAATAGAACGACTCGTTGAAATTTTGCCAATGTCTGCTTAAACAACGCGTTAAAAGTTCTTCATTGGAAAGTCTTTCGTAAATTAGCCGGATGTGCTGTACAATTTCTTTCGTTAATCGCGCGAGCTTCATGCTTACACGTTGACAATTCATTTGTTGGGACATCAGGTGTCGGGACCTGCAGGACAGTACCTACTCATATTTTGTATTATTATCCGTGGAGCACATATGATAGGAAGTGGCCGTTACAGCCTTCTTCATATCTTCGAGGCTCATGCCATTTCTTAGAATAACTAGTCTGCAGTATAATGACAATTTGTTCAATAAAGCTTGGGTTAGTTTACCCTGTCCAGTAAGTTTAGCATCTTTTTTAACTTTGTGAAGACGACTGGCTCTCCTCTTCTGCACGTGGCCAATACACTCACTTTTACTACTTGAAAATGGTCACCATACCGATTTATATCTTGTATTAAGAAAAAAGGTAGACAAAGTCGACCGTTCAACTTTATCTCCGACTCGAATGCAAAGTATAGGAGGGTCACGTTTATACGTTACAACATGAGAAATACTTTGAATTAAGTTTTGAAAATTTTCTGACATATTCTTAAGACATTATTCTAACATATTATGCAAAAAAAAAACGATTTTTTGAATTCCCTTCTCCGGAAAATTCGACAGAGAAAAAGAGAGAGGTAGCACGAGAGAAAAAGGGCGCACGTGCATGGCAGCGCTGCTTTGTCGAGCAGTTACGGTCGCTGTAACAAAAGACGCACTAGAGCCACTCGTAATGCACAAGTAACGCACGTGATCTATTGACACTTGTTTAGAGATACGTGATACAATTCGATACATCTGGTCTAATGGCTTATGCTGTATGCCACCCAACAAGAATGCCTCGTCGCACAGTGGGGTATTTGACCGTTCTAGCTGGCCAAAAGTCGATTTTGTCAACTTTTACCTGGAGTCATAAAAATTACATAATCGGGTACTTAAATAGTGGGGGAATATGTATGGGTAATATTTTTTTTTCTTCGTACCATTCGTCTGAAAACTTAGTCTGAAGTTGACGGTCGCTACTGGTAAACGTACCTCTTTCGGACACTCTCTGAACGTTCACGAGTTCGCTTGCGTTTTTTGTGTTCTCCAAGAACCAGTGTGAAGTGCGGCGTTATGGCGTCTTTAGAGGAAGGAAAGTACTTAATTTTAGAATAAGTTTCAACGGTTTATTAAGTACCAGTGAAAAGTTGTTGTGGTTTGAAAATAGGGTTTAAATATGAAAATTTTTGTTCGAAGATGTATCTTCTGCAATGATTTTGTTATATAAGACCCCTTTATTCCGCAAAGTTTCTTACGCCATTGTTTAGAGTGAAGTGTCGGCTTCCTAGCGCAAAAAGAATCTCTTGCGAATATTGGCGAATTCGGTTTTCACGAGGAATTTTCTAAATAATGACACTTTTCAATGTTTCGGACTTTATCATAAATTGCCCTTTTTTCTGACCAGGATCATCAGGAACCTAACGAATTAGCCGCACACATTTATATGATATCATGGAACAGAAAGTAAACAGTACTTAATATTTCCCAAAAATTGGCATATTTTAAACATATTTTGCAAAATCGAGAAAATTATTCGGAGGAGCAGCAAAAACGTCTAGAAGCATTAATAGCATGCTTTAAGTATCACTTTCTGCGAAGATGGAAAGCTGCATCCAGAAAGAAGCAACTATTTGAGAAAAAAAATGCTAAATGCTTACAGGCTATTATAGAAATACTCACAGTGACGACTCGATCAGGACGGCTTGAGAAGTCTTTCGGTGACTCGGGTGAACGCAGCAAAAGAAGGAAAACGGTAGATGTCCGATAAAACAACATCGGGTGAAATGTTAACTTTTGCCACAGGGATGAAATTGCGGGAAATTGGCAAACGAAATGCTTCAGTGGTTTTGAAAGAAATTACAGAGACACCGCGTCGGGCAACAAAATATACGAATGCGTACATTCGTAGCCTACAAAAAACAGAAGAAGAATTGCCATCTTTACAATCTCTCTCCATATTTGTTGAAGCAAAACAATGATATTCAAGTGAACCATCATAGTTGATATCGAATAGGTGTATTTCGTCTCGTACGGAACCGATATAAAGAAATTTACGCGTTTGGGAGTATATGGACAGATCATAGATATTTATTACCTTTCAAAAGGTGCGTTTCTTATTTAGCTTATGCAATTTTAAACTGTCTGAAATACTTCGGTGGATGGTCACAGGGATTAAGGGGATATTATTGTCTTCAAGTCGTTTATTCCTATGTAGTGCATTTAACGCTGCGGCGCGCGTAATTATACCTATAAACGGACCGCGGGTTTTCCCAACATGGGTGTCCCAATACATCACCGGTTTTGTCTAGCTAGTAAAATTTTATTGGACAACGAAGAAAGAAATTCTTTCCTATATTGGCCACTGCCATTATTTTAAATATAACTGTAATTTTTTAATGTGCATAAAAACAAAAATTTATTTAAAAAGATGAAAAAAATTGTTTTTTTTATTGCAAAAGTACTTTAAAAATGTAATCACTTCATACTCTAGCAAACTATGTCAATAGAATTTGTCTAAAGTGGAAAAATAATTTTGGCCAGCTAGAACGGTCAAATACCCCACTGTGCGTCGGCCGGAATTTGTGTTTGCGTACATTCGATAGGTACATTAATCTAGATAACTAATAGGCTGCGGCTATTCTCATGTTTGAAATACTTATGCACGTTCGGACCGAATTTTACTAATTGTTTTAACCCTTTCGCTCCGAACGACGGATATATCCGTCATCCACATGATAACCTGCAGAGCCGGACGCCGGATATATCCGACATGCCGACGTGCGAAAATGTGTCGTATGTACAAAAAACAATAAGAGACGAGAATCTCGATGTCAATGCCAGGAATGTGATATTGGGTTGTGCGTGCATTCGTGTTTTTAAATATACCATAAGGAATTAAATTATTAATCACTATATATTACGTATGTTTTATTTTATTACTCTGTATTATAAATAATTTGTTCATTTTTTAATATGGTTAATGAGATTTTTTTTACCTATTAAATATGTTTATATCTTATGTAGATATTACGAGTATATTGTTTTAAAGAAAAATCCCTTTTCTTCCAAAATACCCTATCCACGCGCAATGTGCACACTTTCGGACTGAACCGCCGTAGCGAAAGGGTTAATACTGGTTGGACGCAAAACATTATACAGGGTGAATCAGAATTCGAGAGAAAAAATTAAGGGGTTGGTAGAACACACAAATACAAGCATTTTTTGTTAAACAATGTATGGGCGCAACGCAAGGGGTGAAAAGTTACAGGCTAGTTTTCCAGCGTCACATTTAACGCGCTAACTGCCACGTGCGTCGTTGCTGCGTGACCTGGCGATAAACGTGTGTTACGGATCTCGATCTGGGCGTGTTTTGGGTAGATTTGGAATCCGCGTTAGCTACTTCAGACGCGGGCAGCAGGAAATATCCTTTTGCCGTAGCTTCGGTGGATTAACCAAGGGAGGTAGACCCAGAACTCGGACAAGGCTCGTCGCAGAGACAGGCTCGTCGGTTGCCTTTCCAGTCTTAGGGATAGTAGGAGGGTTTTGATCAAGTTCGGAACATGCGATATGTCTCGAGCGGCTGAAACGTATCAGTGGGTTTGTCCGTATGTGATTGCGTACAGGAGGGTAAATAAGGAAAACTCTAATTATTCTATAATAAATATATTCTCACAAGTTATATAGTCACAAGCGAAGGGTCTTGAGAGCGTTCGCAAGGCAGTAAGTAGGAATGAAGGTTGGGGCTTGACTAACAAGTCCTGCTCTTTGGGTATCACATCGGAGCGAAGGCGGAGACTGGGACTTACGTCTGTGGAAGTTAGTTCCACCGGGGTGCGTTGAGCAGGGTGTTAGCACGAGAGCGTATTCCGTAGGAGTCCAATGTTGGGTTTTTCGGGCGCCCTTATATACCATGGGACCACGTAGGGCCCGTTCGTTAAAGTCGTTGATGGTGGGGGTGCGTATCCGGTACCTGTTGAGATATTTCGTCTTTTTGTACGATTCAGTCGATTTCTATTTTATATTGGAAGACTCGAAAAAGTTGAACTTGTTGATTTGTAGAGGTTGAATCTTTATGCGGATGATTTCGGTCTCAGGGATGATACAATCCCCTACTTCTAATTGTACGAATAAGATCGTGGTGACGTAGTTATTCCGATTTCCACAGTTGTATCCAATTAGAGCACATTTCGTAGTAAAAAGTTCGAAGATTACGAGGAGGATGGACCCAATTGCGGAGTTTAGCCATCTGAAAGATAATGTTCTAGTTAATTTATTGGAAACGTGGGATTTTTTTCACCGTTTGGGGTGGACGACACTGCAGTTTTTATTTATGCAGATTCAAACTGTATATTGGGCCCCGAATTTACCGGGTTTAGGCTACTTTTGCATATATAAAAACTCAACTTCTTGAAATTATATGAGTAGCAAGTGCTCGTCGTAGCGCTTCTCGTTTGCTCCTTGGTGGTAATCAGGTTATTTTAGGCTGTTCGTTGACACGATGCAGTTGGGTAGTTAACTGAATCAGGTAGTCGTCAATAATCATCTGATTGTCGGGTACAAGGCCGAGACTAAAGGGTAATCTAGCAATTCTATTGTAACGGCTGCCTGGTCATTTGCTGTGAAATATAATAATAATAACGCCGCTGGGACGGTGATAGTCCAGTGCGTTTTGAGCATAGGTACTTGACACTCAAGTCTGTGTCTAAACAGATACGTCTGTTTAAATTGTGCCCAATAATCTTTTTTCTTATGGACCTAAACAGTTGGCCCTCTTTCTCGCTTTTGAAAGTGATAACCGATAACCGAACGATGGCAATGATTTAAATAAATCTATGCAGGGGGTAGACCCCTGATTGTTCATTCACAAAAAAAAACATTTTTTTCCGGTATTCGCAGACATTAAAACTGGACTCGCGAAGCTCCAGCGTCACCCATATCAGTTCGGTAACCTACTATTCAGTTATTCAGCTATTCAGTTTACAGTTATTTTACGCTAGGCAGTGTCAATAAGCATTCTTCTGTAAGACCCCTTCCACGGCCTTTAAAGAAATATTAGTATATTCATCCAGAATAAACCTACAGTAGTTGTTCTCGTGGTGTCGGCGTGTAAAAGGCGCTTCATCAGAAAACTCGTAAAATACCTCGATCCAGTGCAGATGGCGTACAATCCACTCCATCTGTGGATTGGGTAACAGCAAAATCCGCTCTGGAAAATGGAAGGCTATTTCTACAGCAGTTTGAGCAACCCTTAAAATGATTAGCAGGAGATCTTGATTGCTACCAAGTTTTAGAAATAATATGTGACGCGGGTAGGGAAGGGAGAGTCAGGTTCGTACTACAGTAAAAGTCCGTTATAAGTCCGCTGAAGTTAGTATCCGTTATTAGTCGCTTTGCCGCCATCTTGTTGGGGGGATCCCCCTCGCATCCGGCCACTGGGTCGCTCGCATTGCCACACAATTTGTTTGATGCCGCCGACCGCAACACCGAGGCTTATCGGTGAGACACTAACCCAATGACAAGCAATTTAAAAAGTTTATTTGCGATATTTCGTTAAAAAAATGTTTACTAGCATCTAGGAGAGATTTTTCTGATAAAAATGAAACCAAACACGATATTGTTACGACACTTGGTTGCCTTGTTTCGGCTTGTCAATCTCACGGTTGGCAAAACTTTCGAGCAGCACAGCAGAATGTAGGAACGTTTCCATTATAAGTCGCAACGCCTTCTGTTCCTTCCTTTATAAGTCGCAAAACGTTCCGTTCTATCCGTTATTAGTCGCTTTTGCGGCTTTCCTTTGATCAAATATAGGAACCATTCCACCATGTTCACACCTCGTCAAGCTGTCAAGCCTCGTCAAAACTGTTTCAACTTGCTTGACTCACTCTCTGATACATCTGTCCTTCCTCTTTCCTACCACCACATCACATCTGTCTTCCTCTTTCTTACCACCACATCACATTGTTGATGACAAATAAAATACGATGACGTATATTTTATTCTGAACTCGTAATATGCACAATCAATAATAACCGCTCGCTCGCAATTCTCGCTCAAGAATCTGTCAAAGTGTACTTCGACATAATTTAAAATTTAATATAATGTCAGTTGTTTTGTTGCGTGTTGTTAGATAAATATGGTTTTGTTTGTTAATTCATTGCTCCTATGTATATATATGTATGTATTTATGTATGAACGTATGTTTGTTTGTATGTATCTATGTATGTATGTATGCATGTATTTATAATATGGATAAATGTAGAACTTTTAATTCGTAAGGAAATATAAACCGATTGGTACCGTGTTTGGTCTCATTTTACTCGGAAAAATATTAGCAATAGGATAATGACATTTTTATCCACAAAAACTCAAATTAAAAAAATTTTCTATGTTGCATTAGTATTGCCTCACCGATATGTGGGCATTCTGGCTTGCCGAGCGTGTTTTTTTTTAGTCCCTCTCTTTTCCTTATCTGCTGTCTCGTTCTGAGCCCTTCCGTGTCGGCAAAATACAAAGAGCTGAAAATCGCCTACCTCTGTCCCGTATTAGTCCGTTTGCGGTCCCGAATTTCGGACTAATAACGGACTTCTACTGTAACTAAAACTCGAACGATACTCCACCAGGGGGGTTCGCCAGAAGACCGCGAGTCTGCCTAAGGAATGTGCTCTCGCATTCACCGTCGGCAGCCATACCCCTCAAGAGCTTGGATTAAAACAAATCCAGCTCCCATTGCAACTAAAAGTTCTACCATCCGAAACGTCGCTCTTTTGGGATGTATTGACTGTATGCAATCAATATAATTCTCTATGTATTTATTAATTAGTTTGTTATTGGTTGACGGAGATAACTATTTTAAATCATACATGATGCTGCTCTCCGTTTGCCCGTGTGAATTCCTGGAGGGGTTGTCGCGTTTACTATTGCATCTGCGAATTGGGTTCGTTTGGCTGCAGCAATATATTGATGGACAGCCGTACGGCCGGTTCAAAGGACGCATAACTTTGTTTCTATCGGGACCGTTGTGGCCTTTGCCGTATTCCATTGAGCTATTATATTTTCCGTGTCTACACTGCTTCTATTTTTACGTCGTAATGATCATGTGTCGATGAACAAGAGCAAGAGAGCAACATTTAATTTAACCTCATGCGGTTTACGATTCTCTATTGGCGTTATCCCGGTGATCATTGTCCCCTATACCCGAGGCTGCTATAAGCTACACCGAGTACATACATGTATATGTATAACCTCAAACAACATGAGTGATGGCGAAGATCTCCCAAGGAAGACGTCTGATTGTGAGTACAGGAGTCCTCCCATAAAATCTAATATTATGAGCGAAGCACATGACAATACAGAACCCAACATGAACCGTACATGCTCATCAGTGACAGCAAATGAAACTGTACCAAAAAAGGACCAAGAGATAGTAATGGAATTAATCAATAACATCCCGCCGAAAGAGTACGCCATGGCTATCGCCCAGATTGCAGGCCCTAACGAAATCCGTTTCATCTCCAGAATCTCGAAAGGAAGGTATGCGCGTTTCTAGCAACAAAACAAACAGTAGGCAATCTCATAAACGCACACAAACAGGTTAACATACACGGAACTGTCATACATATAAAATCATTGATGCTCAATCACAGAAAATTCCGCTCTCAAATGTTTTTCCGACTATACCAAGCACATTCATGGAAAATGAATTAAAAACACGAAACATACGAATTACCTACATCGAAAATCTCCCATTTGAGAGCGAGCATCTCTGAACTATCACACACTCTAACAACTTGTAAGCTTTAGATGTCAAGTTCGGAAGACAAATCCAAAGTTCCCGCATCATTCCTGATTCAGTACGATAGTTCGGCCTACCGTATATAGAGTCTACCATTTAACGAGCAACGCTCGCTTGCGAGGAAACGCAAAATTGCACCAGTGCTAAAATTAGTTACGCGCCACACCCGTGGACAGTGGCTGAAAGTATAACTTCTGTTGAGTACATGCACACGCGGTCATTCTGACGTTGGTTCTGTTCGGTGAAATTCGGACGAAATCGGAAAGGGGCAACTTTGTATGATATGTCAAACGCGATCGAAAAGCAAAACACGAGATTTCGACGGCCACACGTATTCCTGCCAGATTGCAACCAAATGTTTGCTCATGCTTTGAGCCCGAATTCTGTTTTCCAAAATCGTCGAAGGCCGATTACGTTCAAACTTAATGCATTCGTAGATACGTACACGGATTATCCATTATGATAGTTTATTTGTCCCGCAAAAGCTTAGGAGAGAAGAAGAAGTAAATTAAGTTTTTAATTTCCTAAACACATTTACAGCAATAACTGGTTGACAAATTAAGATATCGGGACGATTCTCTTTGCAAAACGTCATAAAAATATTACGCTTAATTTCAACATATCACTCGAGGCAGTTTCAATTTAGGATGCAGAAGTTGTAAACGATTAATTGTTTTCTTGGTGTTTCTATGATTTTTAAGAACTAAAGTATAAAAAAATAGTATCGTTTTATTTAGATCAAAAACTCCTCATTGAATGTTTACTTTTGACGCTAGTAGCTTCTCAACAAATAAAGATAAAGAATTTATATCGGTAACAAGGAATAATCACAAGAAATAAAACTTTATTGTGACATATTGTAATACATAGTTCACATTTACAACATTTAACCCTTAGAGTGCCGAGTGGGGTCCTACAGGGACCCCAGAAAGCATATTTCCTTAATAACTTTGTAAATAATTTTTTGTAATTTTTCATATTCCATATACTTGCTCACTTTTATCGTCAAGTATTGTGGATGATATGTCTATTCTAAAAACATTACTGTTATTTTGTTTTTAACACTAATAGCGGTATGGGGTCTCCAGGAGATCCCATACCGCTATTAGTGTCCACCCATTTCTCGCGCAATAAATCGGCAGATAACGCCAACCAAGTCGGGTTCCTCGCATTTTTTTCATGTTATAATGTCGAATGTTTATCTGCACTGATCATAGAAGAGAAGTAATAGAAAAAAATTGTATCGAATGTGTTGATGTATTAATTTTTTTGTGAGAAGAATAAAATTTAATTTTATATTTTCATACCGTAAATATGTCAATAAATACATATATTAAACATCTCCATTTTTTGTTTTCAATTCTACAATTTTTTTAAGTGGGGTCCCTTGAGGATCCCACGTCGTTATTAGTGTTGCCAAAAAGTATACGGCACTCTAAGGGTTAAATTATGAAGGATGTTGCCGCGATTTCGAGAGTGGGGAGTCTACTTCCTGGCAAGTGAACTGAGCTCGGCAAGTCTACACATTCAGTAAACAGTTGATAGCAGTCAATTTAACAAATTATACTAGATAATACAGCATTTCTTTTTAATATATTTTGGTACATGGAAATATCATAAATATTTTATTTAAGGGAAAAGGGGAAGACCACGTCTAATTCTCGTGGGTTGAAATTTCTTTTTATTTATTAGACGATACGCAAAATTGTCCCCGTTAATAATTAGTGGCCCTGACGAGGGCCGATTATTCCATTTTTAGAGGATGCGTTGAAAGTGGCTTCCTTTAGCAGCCAAACAGGCGCGTGCCCTCCTCTTGATACATCCAAATACTTTTTTTAAAGTTTCTGATATAACGTCGCGTATTGCGGTGTCCAATTTGCGTTTTTTCGCAAGCGAGCGTTGCGCGTTAAATAGACCCTGTATTCGCGTCAACTGATATTACGACCTGCTTCATTTGTAAATAAGAAACTCACCGTAAGGAATTATAAGAATCAAATAAACGAGCCAAACTCAGGTGACACTCAAACGTTCAATTCAAACCAGTTTTATTCGCACGTCTACACTCGCTCGTGGTTCGCTCAAGAAGGAAGCTCCCGGCGTTTCCTCTTCCCAGAGCGAAACCTAAGGTGGGGCAGAAACAAGGGAAGGTCGGGGCAAAAGACGCGAGCGCGTCACGCATTTAGCGCAACCACGGCAACAAACAATCGTCTTTTGGCAAGACGACGACTGGGAATAAGTAGCCCGATGCGCTGGGCGATCATTCTTGAGCAAACATCGCGAGCGAATACACCTAACTCAATAAAAACATTTTTTGGCCAATCGTCATAGTCACAGTCATTCAATCATTACAAGATCGTCAGCCCACAAGCGACCGCGGAACCACGGGACCAACGCGAAGGCGTCGATCCCGAAACTACACAACATTTTGGTGCCTCCTGTGAGGTCTACACAGCCCACAATCTGCCACGAAGGACGAGAGCGGAGAACGAGAGCGCAGGACGAGAGCCAAAGCCGAGAGCGAAGGACCAGTAGACCAGGACGACTACGCCCACCGTTCAGCAAGGGCCGGCTAAGCCACGAGAAGAAGGACCGCATCCAGCCGCAGTCGCAGATATAACGTAAGCCGTGTATTCCCATACCAAATCCGAAACGCCTAACGATGTCGGAAAGAGAGATGTTACTGATCCAAAAGCGGACTTCCTTCAGTCTCAGATAACAAATTTACAAAATTTAGTAAACCAAGACAATTTGGACAATGTGACCTTAAATTTGCGAATCGCCCGCTTAACGGTTTTATACAACGCGTTCGAAAAGTTCATGGACGAGTTGTCGTTATTAGAACCGGGTTAGGGACATGAGGACGAGTACGCGAGCATTCAGGATCGTTTTTATGATCTCGCGGGTAGAGTAGAACGCATTCTGAACCCGGTAAATATTTCTCGAGTTAGTACCGACCCGAGTGAAACGACGGCGTATTAAACTACCCGAGGCTCCGTTGCCGACTTTCGACGGCAACTACGAGAATTGGCTGTCGTTCAAGAGCGCGTTTGAGAGTGTGGTAGGGTCGCGCACGGACCTAGACGATTTTGATAAATTACATTATCTAAGGGCCGCGTTGCGCGGGGAGGCGGCTATTCAAAATAAAAATCTTCGCGATCGATGGGGCGCACTACGCGACCGCATGGAAGCTCCTAGAGCGATCTTACGAGGTGAAGCGGCTCCTAGTCTCGCGGCACCTCGCATCGATTCTGAACATGCCCGCGTTGGAAAGGGAGACGTCGAGCGGTCTAACGAAGCTCGCCGACAACGCGCAACAGCACGTCGCAGCCTTAAGGGTTCTAGGTGTATCAGTTGAGTCCGAAATGATGGTGCACGTATTGGAAAGTAAATTGCCGACGGGGGCGTTGGAGAAATGGGAGACTAGTCTCGACAGGGACGAGTTTCCCCAACCCGAGCAGTTGTACGAGTTCTTGTACAAAATTGCAGTCTGCCCGTCGAGACGCGAAAGAACGAGCGCGCCACATTGGGAAAAGTGTACAGACGAATTGTCGGTTAGGAGAGTTTAGCAAGTCCACCCCGCGAACTAAGCTTTCCTGTTAGACGCACCGCGCAACTGCGTTATCTGTAAAGACGTAACACATCCGCTATACATGTGCGGCATGTTCAAACGATGGCCCGTACCTAAACGCATCGAGGCGGTCAAAATGGTGAAGCTGTGCTTCAATTGCTTATGTTCCCACCGGGGCACTCTATTACACTACTATTACACAGTGGCCAATATACAAACGCGAGACGTCCCAATACCTCAAAATCCGATACGACTGCTCCTTCTACATGACTAACCGACGCAACTTCAGACAGAACCGTGAGCCTCACCACGCTATCACCCATGACGTCACCACAGTTATTAATGAGCGCAATAGTATATGTTAGAAATAAAGATACACCTATCCCCTGATTTGCACGGAAGATAGGTTCCAGAGAAAACCGTGCAAATCGAAATCGATGATTTTTATACGTAAAACCGTGTAAATCGAAAATAAGCTAAATGTGCATGTTAGCGCCAGATCAAAAATCAATAAATCAATAGTAAAGGAATAGGAATATTAAGATAATAAGTAATTGTGTGGTTGCCAAGGTCGTAACAAGTGGCCCGACGCCTTGTTGTGTATCACCGGGGCAACGCGCTATTCTTTTGAGAGGACAGCTGATTGCTCCAAGGAGGCAAGTGCGCGAGGCCGATGACCCGACGTCATCGATGCTTCGATTACGCACGCCACGTAATAAACATTTGAATAAAGGATCTGGCCACGGAGTGGGGGGAGCGGATGCTCCCTGGAAAGAGGACCGAGTCGAAGGACGAGGCACTTACCCCAGAACCTTGATTTCGAGTGGTTTATTCATTTTTTCATATCTTTTATTATAACATGCATAATTCAGTTATATATTTCAAAGTAAAATAAAACTAAATACATCTTAAAAAACATAAAAATAATAATAGTGTATATAATACACTTTACGTGTAGAAACAAGAAATATAAATTAAAAAATTGAACCAAAAATTTCATTATGTACTGCTATTACTTTCATAGACTCTTCGTTTTTTCTTTCTGTTTACTATGATGTCACTTTCATCACTCGATAGTATTTGGTGCAATTCACTTTCGTTGTTAGATGAATAAGGAGCAATTTCAGATCGCTGAACCTTGGTAATGAAATCCGTAATTAACAATTGTGTTTGGTTTTTGGTCAAATCCTTATAGATCTCCTCATATTGAGTTAAGCATTTATTAATATTTCCCTGAAATAGGAGAGCTCGTTTAACATTTGGGTCATTTTGTACAAAATGATTACCCAATTTTCGCCCTAATCCAAGTCATTCACGGATAACTTTTTTTTTCACATTTTATAAAGAAGCGTTCACAGCAAAATTTCATTTTTTAAAAACCGTGTAAAAGTGAAATCGTGTAAATCGAGTACCGTGTAAATCGGGGGATAGGTGTACTCTACTTGCGATCAAGGTTCTGGGGTAAGTGTTGTGTCCTTTGACACAGTCCTCTTTCCAGAGAACTCAGCTCCCCCCACTCCGTGGCCAGATCCTTTATTCTAATGTTTATGACATTCCGTGCGTAATCGAAGCATCGATGACGTCGGGTCATCGGCCTCGCGCACTTGCCTCCTTACAGCAATCAGCTGTCTTCTCGAAAGAATAACGCGTTGCCGCGGTGACACACAACAAGGCGTCGGGCCACTTGTTACCACCTTGGCAACCACAAAATTATTTATTTTCTTAATAACTTATTCCTTTATTATTGATTTATTGACTTCTCATCTGGCGCTAACACGGCCAACCCGACATGCTTTACGCTCTCGGGAAGCATCCACGTGTCCACTCTACTTGTGCTATACACTAAGGTGACCAACTATTTTTTGTTCAAAAAGAGTACACTTTGCAAGTATTTCATAGGTGAAAAAAAAAGAAGAAAAAACGATAAAAACTTTCTTTTCTTTTAAAAACATATTTTTCTTCGGAGTGGATTTTTTTTGCTAAATGAGGACGTTCGTCTAATAATGTAGCCACATCCGAACAACTTTTATTTTGCATATTAAATTTGACTGTTAAGACGGCAGATAATGTTTTTACAGAAAGTTGCGACTTCTCACTGCTCCAATAATCATTCCCTAGTGAAAATACCCTTTCAACAGCAGCATTAGTGCCTGGACAACATAAGGAAATTTCTATTAAAACTTTTAAATTTTCATGTGGGATATGATGTTAATAAAATTGAAATAAAATAATCTAAAGAAATGTTTTAGAAATACAAATGAGTACTTTCAGAGTACAGGATTTGAAAAGAGTACGGTTTGTGAAAAAAAGAGTACAAAACTCAGTAAATGAGTACAGTTGGTCACCTTATATACATGCACCCTGTACGCTATGCGTTTACCTGATGTGCTGCACACGCACCCTGTACGCTATGCGTTTACCTGATATGCTGTACACGCATCCTGTACGCTATGCGTTTACCTGATGTGCTGTACACGCACCCTGTATTAAACGTAGCGTCTTCGCTCCGCACAGTCACTGTGCTCTACCATCAGCTTGCAATGTGACTTGTCCACAGTCAAATCTCTGCCACACCGCACGGCTAGCAGCCACCACCCAGTATTCTGCGATGTAACATAGGTAGCAGCCACCACATAATGTTACCACGCAATCTTTTCCGATGGCAAACCTGCCAAGCAGACAGACGCAATGCGTCACCTTAGGCGCATGGTTCCAACACATGGCCAAACATCACACAACACCGCAGTATCATCACAAAAGCGCAAATCGCTCCTTTCTGCACATGTGTATGCCTTTCAAACTTTCAAATGCTGTCCCAAGTCCGCGGCCTTGTGTCACGTATAGGGAAGTCTTATAATGAAGAGTTATCTATTCCGCACACAGCGATGTACTGCTTCACCAAAACCCACGAGTGCCCTGCCTAAAATCCAGACAGCACTCGTAGATATACCAGTTGGTGCGCCGTGCGCACCGCAGTCCCACCACATGAGTTTCAGGGATCGTGTCATACACAGTTTGTGATTACAACATTGTTTATAATGAGAACTCGATAAACACCGACTGACAATGTTACAAAAATGAACGTATTGTACAACACACCACTAACACGGTTCATCCGCGCTTACATTTTCTTCTTCGATAATGCCGGAGTCGCCTGCCCATTCGCCTTTCCAGGGCCGTAATCGGTCCTTGGGTACAATTTGGGGCCGACCAGTTTTACTAACTATCTGAAAACGGTCGTTTGCTATGACTTCGGAAATAGTGAATGGTCCGACATATTTTTCATCTAGTTTCGCTCGTCTTGTATCGGCAGGTTTCACGAATACCGAATCAACCGGCGAGTATACAATGTTGTTTCTGCGCTTCCAGTTACAACGATCGTCTTGCTTTTCTGCGTTTGCCTTTAGACGATCCGCGGCTATCGCCCTATCTTGATTTACATCGATAATATCGTTTGTATCCGGCAATTCCGCTTCAGCGTCTATTGCTTTACCGGCGCTACTACGTTCTATCCCGAACAACAATCTACTTGGCGAAAATCCCGTTGACTTTTGGATTGTTGTATTCAACGTGCACATCACCTTCGGTAACTTGTTCGGCCACTCCTTACTTTTACCGGCTTCAACTGTTAATAAAGGGCATAGCCGGGTAAGATAGTGAAATGATGTCAGATGTAGTTTTTAGGTGACAGTTTAAAGTTTACCTCATACGTTGTTCTGACACCCAAAAACTGACAGTTAGGTGACAGTTTAAAGTTTACCTCATACTATGTTCTGACACCCAAAAACTGACGAAAAAACGGGTTTTTCATTTTTCCGACACTGTTGCTGATGAGCAAAAATTATAACAAAAATCAGAGAGATGTTGGTTGTAATATTACATTACAGAAAAAAGCGGCATCACTGATCTGGACCTCCTTCCATATCAAATCGATTTTTTTCTGATTGACTTTTCGGTTTTTATTTTTTTATCAATTGAATTTTTTGTCTGAAAATCTGAAAAAAATGTGGAATATGCACGCCAGTGCTAGATATAGCACTGATTTTTTCGAATTTTTTTGTGCACTAGATTCCGAGAAAATGGTGGGAGAAGCGGACAGTACATTTTACACCCCCCCCCCCCCCCCCGCCCCCGGCCCCCACGGTCGAGATATAAAGTTGAAAATTCACAAAAATGTTTCTTTGTTCATAAGCTATCGAATGGCTCATTCAGAATTTCGATCGGTTTGGGGGCACATTTCACTATCTTACCCGGCTATGCCCTTTGTAACCGTCGAAACGTACCGTTCGGCTTGTCCGTTTGTTCGAGTTGCTCCGGTCGCAATAAGATGCAATTCTGTATCCAGCTTTCGGATAAATTGCTCGGTCTAACACTACCACGCGCGGAGTTCCAAATAAGGTCAGACGTTTTGAAAAACTTGAAGCGTTTTGGGTCCACTTAAACCTCCGTCGCCGTAACTGGAGTCAATTTTGACTCGCAACGCAAGAGGCAGAACGCACACACTCACACGGCTCGCAGCTCGCGGCACTCGAAAAATAATTAACAGTCGGCTTACAATTATCGTTGCCCACTACATGTTGGCAAGTGTTAGGTAACTATGCGAAACAATAGGTCAGTTGCCACAGAGGCGTGAGCAGTACATATCAAAGATTCTACAGGTTATATTTTTGTGTTTAACATCATTATTATTGTAGGATGCAAGACGCCACGAGCGTGTACGTATGTATGTATGTGTGCGTATGTGTGTGTATTGGCCGCGATCGAGGGTCGACCCGGGTGAGGTCGACGAAGGCGGAAGGTCATCCTCGCGGGGCGAGGAAGGAGTCCTTCGGCGTGCGAGACACCTGAAGCGACCGTTAGTCCAGTGAATGCGATTACCCGAAAGAGACAACAGTGAAAGTGATTTTGAACGGTGTGCGAATATTGCGAACGTGACCTGAGAGTGCGAAAGCGACTGGACCTTTGATTTAACTGAAATACATCATATTTTGTTTTGTTTTACCCACATCACCCTCTTGGTTATTTATCTCCCGCCTACCATTAAAATTACATCCTACATTATTGTTATTATTTTTGTTTTGTTGTTCTTCTTGTCGTTTTGTTGTTTTTCTTTTCGTTATTGTTCTTCTCACTATGTCACGTCTGAATACGAACGAAGAGTCTGTGCTCCAAAACTTTGGGACAACTCTATATAATGCCGACCAGTCATCCGATGCGACGCGACGGTGGAAGCGCGTCAAATAGTGACGCTGAGCCGGAAGTACCGGATTCTTATAATGAATCCGACGAAGATATTGAAGACCCGTCAACAAGTGAAACGATTTCGGGGCGTAATTGGCAACGCGTTCCACCAAACTGCAGGACTATTAGGGAGGATGTTTCACGCAAACCAAAATTGACGTCTAAGAGTGAACACGTAGAAACTGTCACAGACTGCTTCAATTTATTCATGGACGATGAAGTAATAAACATTATCCTCTTGTATACGAATAAACAGGCAAGAGATAATACTCCACCGACCAGGAATTGGAAGCCCCTTGAACGTGATGAACTGAAGGGATTTTTTGGCCTAGTATTGTTGATAGGGCGATATCGTGAATCGCGGGAATGCAAGGCGCATCTATGGAACCAGAACGAAGCAATGTCGCGGCGATTTTATGCAACGGTCATGCCACGCGACCGTTTTGCCAACAATTTGCGATTCCTCCGCTTTGATCATTCAGCCACCAGAGAGGACAGGAAAAAAACAGACAAATTGGCGCCAATTCGCGATATTGTTAACATTTTTACAAATAATTCTAAAAATTCGTACGATGCGTCAGGCGTTGGATGCGTCGATGAACAATTGGTCACCTTCCGGGGCCGTTGTTCATTCAAAGTGTACATGCCTAGTATGCCGGGAAGATACGGAATCAAAATTTGGTCACTGTGCGATTCCCGCACATACTATTGTTGTAATTTGGCCATTTATTTAGGAAAAATTGGATATAGCCCGGAAAAGCGACAAGGACAACGCGTCGTCAAACAAGTAACGTCCATGTGGAATTACTCCGGCCGTTGTGTTACCACGGACAATTTTTTTACGCATATACCTAAGTTTAGCGGTTCCGGGGCTAGACAGTGTGGACGGGTGTGACAAGTGTGCGAGGGAAAGGAGATGAAACGAGGGGTGTAGTGAATAGGGAGGGCGAAAGAGAGGGGTGGAGAGTAGAGGATAAGGAGAGGGTGCGGTGGAAGCGTGGGCGGAACGGGAGAGGAAGAGGAGAAGACGTGGGAGAAGTGAGAAGTGAGAAGCGGAAAGCGAGGTTAGGAGGAAGCGTGGAGTTGAGCAAGAGAGGGAACGGAGGAAGCGACATCTAGAGGGAAGAGAAAGAGCGGTGAGAGAGTCGGTAAAGAAGAGAGAAGAAGGCAGGTTAAGGCGGAGAGAGTGTGGAAGATGGGAAGGACAAAAAAGGGAAAGGAGGGAAAAGTGGAGGAGTTATGGAGAAGGAAGGAAGAGGAAGGGGGGAAATGTGGGGGAGGAGAAGAGGCTGAAACAGGAAAAGTAGAGAATAGGGATAAGAAGTCACAAGGGGGGGGCGAGGGAGTAAGAGGAAGAGTTGAACTGTCAAAGGAAGAGGAAGCAGAAGGGGCTGAGGAGAGGATGGAAAAGTATGGAGAAATGGCAGAGACGATTATGAGGCTCCTGTGGGAGAGGTTGGACAGGAAGATGGACAGGGAGGTAAAGCGGTGGGAAAGGATGACGGAAACGGATTTTGAGAAGATGGAGAAAGCTGTTAAGGAGAATGTGAGGGAGTGGATGAAGGAGTTAATGAAGGAGGTGGGAAGAAAGGAGCGGGAGGTTGAGGTGATAAGAGGATTACTGGAGAGAGAGAGGAAAGAGAGACAGAGGATGGAGGAGAGGTTAAGGAGAATTGAAGGGAGAACAAGGAAGATGGAGTCAGAGGAGAAGAGTGGAGAAGGGAGGATCGAGGAGAGGTCAGAGCAAGGCAAAGGAGGAAAAGGGAAGCGGGGGACAGAGGAGAGGAGAGGAGAAGGGAGGTTGGAGGAGAGGTCAGAGAGAAGCGAAGGAAGTAAAGGGAAGATGGTGACAGAAGGGAAGAAAGAAGAAGGGAGAGTAGAGGAGAGGACGGAGCAAGGCAAAGTAGGAAAACAGAAGCTGGAGACAGAGGAGGAGAAGAAAGGAGAACGCAGGATGGAGGAGGGGACTGAGCGAGGTGAACAAGGAAAACGGAAGCTGGAGACAGAGGAGAGGAAAGGAGAAGGGAGGAGGGAGAAGAGGACAGAGAGAGGTGAGGAAAGAAAAGGAAAGCTGGAGAAAGGGGAGAGGAATGGAGAGAAGAGGTTGGAAGAAGAGATGGCAGAGAGGTTGAGGAAGATAGAAATATGGAAGGAGCAGAAGGAGAGAGAAGGAAGAAGGAGGAACATGATTGTGAAGGGGCTGAGGAGTGGAGCAGAGAAGAGGAGGGAGGAGATATGGGAATTGATGGGAGAATTGGGGGTGGAAGGGGAGGTGGAGGAAATCAGGGAACTGGGAAGAAGAGGAAGGGAAGGGGGAGAGGAAAGGGGCATGGTGGTGGTAAGGATGAAGAGTGTGGCGGGTAAAGTAGAAGTGATGGAGAGGAGATGGAAAGTGAGAGGGAGGGGAGTAAGGATAGAAGAGGATCGTACATGGGAAGAAAGAAGGATGAGGTGGAGGGTAGTGGAAAAGGTGTGGGAGGAAAGGAGGAAGGGGAAGAGGGTGTGGATGGGAGAGGGAAGGATCAAGATAGAGGGGACATGGTGGAGGTGGGAGGAAAAGACGAGGGAGTGGCGGGAGGAGGAAAGGGGTGATAAGGGGGAGGAGAGAGAGGAGAAGAAGGGGCCTGGGGAGAGAGAGGAGTAGGGGAAGGGGAAGATGGGGGGGGGGGCGAATTGGCGAGAAGGAAGGAAGTGGAGGAAGAAGAGCAGGCAGGGGGGAAGTGGGAGTCCGAGGGGAGCCGGACGACAGTGGGACGCAGGTGTTGGAGTGTTGTTGTTGTTAGATTTGTAAGTTAGGATAAGAGAGAGAGGAGGTGTATAAGTATGTAACCCGTAAGGGAATCATAAATAAAGATATACATACCTAAGTTTAGCAGAAGAGCTACTTGAGGAAAAAATATTTATGGTGGGAACTGTTCGGATAAACAGGCGAGATTTGCCGAAATCACTGCTGGTACAGAATCGAGACAAACTGTCATCTAAATTTTTGTTTACCGACAAGATTACTTTGGTATCATATGTTACCAAGCCGAGAAAATGTGTGCTTCTACTGTCCAGATTACACCACGAACGTAGTATAGCCGCAGAAGTGGAGCAATTCAAGCCGGAAATTATACAATATTATAACTCTACAAAAGGTGGAGTGGATTGTCTTGACAAGATGGTAAGCGAACATACCTGTCGACGTTGCACCCGTGGGTGGCCGCTGTCTCTATTTTTACACCTAGTAGACATTGCGGCATTCAATGTCCTTGTCATTTGGAACACGAAGAATCCTTCGTGGCAAGACAGAGACTCTTCGGAAATGAAAAGAAAACAATTTTTAGAAGGTTTGGCTGTTGAATTGACACGGGAACATCTGGATGCAAGGGCGATTGCCTTCACAAATGAGCCGTCGGGATTACATGCATCTGTGCTAAGGGCGCTTGAATCGACAGGGAGAAAAATGGTTAAAAAACCCGCCAAGTAGGGTCAAAAACGAGCTAGATGCTCATTCTGCCGAGGGTCAAATAATCGCCACTCAACAGTTTGTCACAAATGCAGTAGATACGTGTGCGGTAAACATTCCAAACAAAGGTGCACAGTTACGTGCGATGCTTGCGAAAGTGATGGCGACTAATTCTATATAAACTAATGTAAAAATACTGTATGTAAAAAAAGTCAAAAATTTAACATTTTATACAAATGCTAACTACTCTTTCATGTGTATTAGTTGTACATTTGTAGTGTGTCGGTGAGACGCTCGAAATCGAACAAGCGACTGTTGCTCATGGTCTATCGGTGAAAATCTCGAGCGAATATGAGAATATGTTAGTAACTATCGGTGAGACGAGTCAGCGGCGACTCTACCTTCGTCTGAATCGTGCAGGAGTCGGAGGGTTAAAGATTTTAACGGTACAAGTTGCAAATATTTCGTAAAGACGTCTACTAGGATTAACCCTTTGCGGACGACGACGTTTTCAGCCGGTCGAACCGACAAGTTGCATCTACTTTAAAATAGTGTTACACACAAACAAATGTATGAAAATAATATATTTTTACATTTTATACATTTACGCATTCTAGAAAACAATGTTTTACCACTTTTATGATTTATAATTAATTCTAGTGTGATTTAATACAAAACAGTCCCCAAGATGCATCCTTGGTTTATCAGGACTTGTACCGCAATAATATACAGTTTCTTTTTTTCCTCCGGGTTTACTGTGGTCAGAGCAAACCTTGCAGTCCCTCTTGGCTCCTTTCAGCATGACATGGAGGCAATTGTTTAAGCGGGTTTCAACATTTAGTGCCAACGCTCCAACACGCGCCTGACGAAAATGTCCTCTCAAGTTGTTAATAATATCAAAAATACTTTGTGTTTTATGTAGAATCACTTTATATGATCCGCAGTATTCAAGATTTTATCAAACTTTCGATTATGCAATGATTCCTTGTCAAAAATCACTCGTTTTGCCGCGTGAAACACCGTGGCGACCGGGAGTCGCCTATCGTCCGCAAAGGGTTAAAATATGTTGTTACTCCGTAAATGGACCTACGCAATCACAATGAATCGAACGGCACCGGATTTTGAGAATCGAGTGTAAGAACCCCTGCTTCGCTCCTGAGCCCCGCTTAGATACCACGCAAGCGATACAATGATCCAAGTACTTCTTAACAAATTTTGTAGTTTCGGGAACCAATATTTTTGCGACACTCGGTCGTACGTCTTATCAAAACCAACATGACAGTTCTCATCATCATAGATTCGAAGCAATCCCAACCGGCTGCCTTTAGGCACGTAACTGCGGTATACAATACGCCCCGTATCGCGACGTATCTTTCTACACAAGATATCTTGCCTGACTTCAAAATCACCGCAAACAGTGTTATTTCGTTCTAGTCGTTCGATCATGTCTTTAGTCTCGTCTTGCCTCTGAGCCACCTCAAGCCACGAGCCTACACAAACGACGTTTACACGATAATCTTTGCGAGGATTCCTGCTAAGATAATCTGCGTGCGCGATACATTTCCCTTTACGGTATTCTAAGTCAAATGTGTAGTCCTGCAAATAGACCCACCACCTAGCAATTCGCGGAAGCAAATCCTTTTTGGTTTGAGTCGTCTTTATTGCATTGCAGTCGGTCAGTATTTTGAATTTGACGCCCAAAAAGTAGACGCGGAAGTACCGTAGGGCATTAACAATTGCAAGCGTCTCTAATTCATATGAATGGTATCGCGATTCTTCAGGTGTGGTACGACGGCTAAAGTACGCAACGACTCTCATCTCACCAGCTACCCTTTGAAATAATATAGCGCCGTAACCGATGGAGCTTGCGTCGGTATGTAATTCGGTCTCTCGTTCCGGGTCGAAAACTATTAGCAGCGATCTGGAACTGAGTTTTTCAAGGACGTATTCTCGCGCTCTATCCTGCTCTTTGCCCCACTTCCATGGTTCATTTTTCCTCGTCAGCTTCGATACACAAGCAATGTGAGCAGCAAGCTCGGGGATAAATTTTCGAAAATATTTTGCGAGCCCTAGGAATTGCCGTACCTGCGTTACGCTGGTCGGAACCGGGGACCCTAGCAAGGCTTTAACCTTTTCTTTGCCCGGGCGGATACCCTCGGATGATACATCTCTGCCCAAATATTCTATGGATGTCTTAAAGAAAGAACATTTCTCCATGTTTAGTGTGAACCCTGCCTTATCGGGGGCCTCCAACACGCGTTCCAAGTATTCCAACCCTTGCAAAGTCGTCTCGGATGGGATAAGAATGTCATCTAAATATACTAGGGCAACACTATTGCGAAGGTCCCCTAAAGCGGCAGTAATGGCTCGTTGGAACACGGCCGGGGGCGTTTGGCACCAACACCATCCGGTGTTACAAAAGCTGTCTTTTGGATAGAATTTGCCTCAATCGGAATTTGAGAGAATCCGGATGCCATATCTAATGTTGTAAAGAATTTCCTCTTGCCTAAGCGATCTAATTGGTCGTCTATCAAAGGCAATGAATACCGGTCTTTTTGCGTAATTCGATTAAACGCACGAAAATCTATACACAGGCCATCCTTACCATTCTTCTTTTTGACTAAAATTACGGGGCTTGCATAAGGCGACACGCTCTCGCGTATTATACCCTGCTTTAACAGATCGTTTATAATGTCACGCACCTTCGCCCTCTCAATGACCGACAAACGGTAAAGGTGATAATTAATTACCTTGTCGCTGGTCAGCGTAATTTTGAGTTCTGCTGTACTCACGCTTCGGACATTGCTTCCGGTCGTAATCATGTGCCCAAATCAGTCCAAAAGTGTTCTTAACACTTAGTTTTGAAGTAAGTCGGTGCCCGATCGATCGGGGAGATGTCCCCGTTTTGAAGTAGCAACGCGTTTCTCGTTTTCTGTCATTGTTAACTACCTCGATCTGGAATTGTTCGCAATTGCTGACGGACTGCTACTGTAGAGCACAACATATAATAAAATGAACTAATTTTGAAGGCTCCTTATTGCCTTTTCTTACGGTTCTTTAGGTTCGGGTTTTCTGGACCACTAACAACCGTTTGCGATCAACTCCCGTATTGTCCACGATTATGCGGGCGTGTCACTTGCGACTTATTTGGTTTGCGGTCGTGACTAGTTCAATCAGGATACTGTTTTAAGGTCAAACTGTACTTTAATGAGATATAACACAACTTGTTAAATAAACGCTGCTGTAGCAATGATGCGAGTATGTGTAACGACGAAAGATAATGGTCAATAACGAAAGATGAATGCTGAATGCTTTCGGAGCAATGATGTCGCGGAGTGATGGAAATGAGCAGGTGATGGTGGAGTGGGTAGTCATTATAACAAAAAGGGCTCTAGCGGACACGCGTCAACTCCAACACCGAGCGATGCACATAAGTGCATGCCGTAGATGTTATTGGAGTCGACCAGGTAAACAAACGAAAAGGATGAGGAGTGGAACAATGGGCAATCAGAAAGAGATTTTCGTTTTTTTTGGAGATGTAAACAACTTTTACCAAACAAAAAATCTGACTCGTCAGTTACTTTATGACCGCCACATGCACCCAGTGTCTGATATCTTGAAAATAGTCAACCCTCGCGATCATTTGCACAACTTACAATTAGTAATATTCGCAACTTCTGGATATTAGTATACCAAGTTCCTTACTGTGATCCCCACCAAGCGGTGTGCAGTGAAGTATAAGGTTTAGAATAATACCGATAAAAATGTCCAGAAACATAGGTGAAAATACAAACGATGAATTGTTTATAGATGCACTATCAGACTGTTCTGAAAATAGCGTTGAACTGATAAGTGATTGTGAAAGTAACGACAATGATAGCGCCATCGTTCCCACACGGCAACGCAATCGTCGAATGCTTTTGACCGAAACGGAAGATGATTCCTCCGATGACATGGAAGAAGACATTGTTGTCGTTGATGTCGATGATTGGACAGAGAATGATGCAATAGTTCAACTAGAGCCATATGGTCGGGCTTCAAGCATTAACACGATGCCTCAAGATCATAAAAACATATGGGAAGCGGCACAGTTATTCCTTGGCGACGATCTCTTCGAATTATTGGTAAGAGAAACAAACAGATATCGCTCTCAGGTCGTAAACAAATATAAAGAATATAAAACAGTGAAATGGGTTGACGTCACAGTGAAAGAAATGAAGAAGTTTCTGGGACTAATTATCTTGATGGGACAAGTACCCAAAGCTGATATATATGATTACTGGTCCACTCTAGCATATATAGAAACACCAATCTTCTCCAAAACAATGAGTCGGAATTGATTCATGCAGATCTGGAGAATGTGGCATTTTTGCAATAATGATCTATTACATGATAAATCAGACAGATTATTCAAAATTAGAGAGGTTCTCAACTATATGCAACACAAGTTCGAGACTGTGTATACACCAAAGCAGCAATTATCATTGGATGAAGGCATAATACCTTGGCGGGGTAGATGATTTATTCGCACGTATAATCCCGGAAAGATCGTAAAATATGGGATTCTGGTGCGGATGCTCTGTGAAGCGACATCCGGATATATTTGCAATTTTAATGTATATTACGGCTCAGGAGCGACGTTAGAAAATACGGTCCTAACAATTTTAGATCCTTATGTGGGATTCCATCACCATATATATATGGACAATTATTACAATAGCGTTCATACAGCCGAACTGCTTCTTCAGAAGAAAACGAGAGTTTGCGGAACAATTAGAGTAAATAGAGGACTTCCGAAGAATTTAAGAAATGTTACGCTGAAACAATATGAAACAAAATTTGCAAGAAAGGGGCAAGTCCTTTTACATGTCTGGCAGGCTATGAAGAACCGAACCATCAGAACCATTTCAACGATACATTCAGCAGAAATGGTCAACGTTCCACATTGGTCAGGGATGATAAGAAAACCATGTAGATCAACCAACAAGACGAGCACCGAGACATGACCCACCAGGACGATTATCCCAAGATTTTAAAAAACACAAATTAGTACCCATTGTAACAAATGGAAAGAAAAAATATCCTCATCGGAGATGCAGAGTTTGCTCTGCAAATAAAAAATCGGGCTATACACGATATATTTGCGAATTCTGTAATGTGCCATTACATAAACTTCAATGTTTTGAAAGATACCACACAAAAAAACAATATTAGAATATATTTCTGTTTTTCTGTTCCATGTTTGAGCATTCTTATATATCCTTAGTCATCTTTAATGTCCTTAATTTTCTGATTTTGTTGCCTATACTATTTGAAAAACGAATAAAAAATAATTGTTATAAACTTTTAATTTTATGTTTTGTATAAATAATATGTGACATCGTTAAACGAAATTGTTGCCGTGAAATATAATTGCTCACATGACTAGTTTTCGGAGCTTTTTGAGTTCAAACATTGAATTTAAGTCCGTGCGACTTCCGAAAAATGCGCGGTGGACAGCGCAGTTTGGCTGTCCCAAGCGCGGTGGAAACCGAACAGTTGCCTGCGACGCGTGCGGTCGGCTAAGTGTTAAGGCACTGGATGCATCGGCATTCGAAGCGTCGACTATGTTGCAGGCAAATCCTTGTTGGATGGCTTCAGTGTCCCGGGAAACCTTCGTCGGACAATGCTCGAGCTTCGTCGTTCCGTCCGACTTAGTGACTATCCGCAAGCCTCCCCTCGCTAGGACGTTCTTCCTAATGATTAGATCATGCGTTGTCTCCGTGTCGGGGACGACAAACATGTTCAGTTTGATGGTGACATCCTCAGTTTGTACGATCGCCGTCGCACATCCTAGTGTCGTTGCTCTTGTATTGGCAAAACCGTTCACGCTAGTTGTGAACGGATCGATCTTCAAGAGTCGTTTAGAGACTCGCTCCCTAATCAACGAACACGTCGCACCATTGTCAATGAGACAGTCTTAGATCAATTCATCTTTTAACAACACGGGCGTTAACTCGTGGTCGATGGAGTAGCAGGCATTCACCTCCGGGGCTCCGCGAGTTCCTCCGTCCTTTTGACCACGCTGCGCTTCCTTAGACTGTCATCGTTTAAGAAAGCATTGTGCTTTCTCGTGTCCGCGCTTTGCGCAAAAATTGCACGACACAACGCGGATTGTTGGTTTGCGGTCACTGTCCAGCTTCCGTTTTTTGGCGCACTGATGTTTTACTGGTGCACTGGTGACCCTCCTCTAGGCATATAAAACGTCTTTTCCAGGAAGGATTTTCCCTCTCCCTCGGTATCTTCTTCTCGGGTACGGCCTTTCCAAATTGCATAATTGCGACGATCGCACTCGCAGTAGTTTGATGGTTACCATTCCTCATGGGCTGCCGGACATTCTCGTCTACGATCGCGCCTATGATGACCTCCACGAGTTCCGTTGGCTTAAAATTTACACGCGTCTGTTCCAAGTACGTCAACATGGTACGCGCGTACTGGGCATACGATGCAGCGGCATCGCTGTTATATGAAATAGCACGATGCATGAATGAAGCATGCGTTGATGCAGGCTCTTTTCAGGCACAAATACCGAGCACAGATCACCGCGAAATTTTTCCCAAGTACGGGGCCTTCCTTTCCAGTCGCGGTACCATTTCTTCGTGGGACCTGTGAGAGCGTGCGTCGCCAAGGACAGACGTTGCTGGCCCGCGACAGCTTTGGTGATCTCTTCTACCAAGTCGCACCAGCCGCTTGAGTCGTCGCCTAAATCGTCGCCCCCAAATTCAGGTATCGCTTCCATTAAGCCACTTGGCCCTGCTGTCACGTTAGTGTCTGTCACAGGGTCAGAAGGGACAATCGCGGGTGCACTATTTCCGATCTTTCGGATCACCTCTCGCACTATGTCTTCGATAGACGATATCACAACCGGCGTATCCATATCGGCACTTTGTTCCGGCGTATACGTAAAATTCACTAAACACCTGTATATCAGGATGCACAACGAAACGTCGTCAATAGATAAAAAAAAAAAAAAATCGCACCGACGTCATAAAGTGATAGCAAAATGGATACGGTATCCCACTTCTGATGTTAGAAATAAAGATATAAAAATGAATACTCTACTCGCGTTCAAGGTTCTGGGGTAAGTGCTGTGTCCTTCGACACAGTCCTCTTTCCAGAGAGCATCTGCTCCCCCCACTCCGCTGCCGGATCCTTTATTCTAATGTTTATGACATTCCGTGCGTAATCGAAGCATCGATGACGTCGGGTCATCGGCCTCGCGTACTTGCCTCCTTAGAGCAATCAGCTGTCTTCTCAAAAGAATAACGCGTTGCCGCGGTGACATACAACAAGGCGTCGGGCCACTTGTTACCACCTTGGCAACCGCACAATTATTTATTATCTTAATTACAGTAAAACCTCTTTTTGTGCGGTCCTTTTTTATGCGATTTTATTTTTGTCCGATTTTTTTTTTATGCGGTATATGAATCTCAGCGGCGTTGGCACCAGATTAATGTTTCCTATTAGTGTACATATACATGTTGTGGACGAACCCTGACTGCGTCGGCTCCTTGACGACAATTATGTGCACTCTGCGATGCCCTGTTCATTTGTTTTAAACAATCTCCTGAGAACGTACAGTCAGTTGCGTACGTATTGTCGCTCGACGCACGAACGGTCGCTTCATATTCAAAGTTTTATCCACGATTCACGTGATTAAGGATCCATTTTATAGTGAGATTAAAGGTGAATCAATTAATTACTTTTGTTTCTATTTATGTATAGCTTTTATGATTTTTATTTTATTTTTAGACAGAAGTACTCCCTTAAAATGAATAATTGTAGCCAAAAAAAAGTAAAAAGACAGACAATTTCATTAGAAACAAAAATTCTAATATTAAATAGACTAGCAGATGGTGAAGGATCCACAGCTGTTGCTAACGAATTTAAATTAGGTGAATCCACGATTAGAGCTTGTTAAAAAAAATTGAGAAGAGTCGCTAAATTGATGTGTTTATAACGACGGTTCTGGGGTAAGTGCCGCGTTCCTTGACAACGGTCCTCTTTCCAGAGAGTTTCCACTCTCCCCACTTCGTGGCCAGATCCCTTGTTCTGTAGTGGGTGGGCTTAAACAAAATGTCGAGCGGTTGTCTATATTATTTATTTATGTTAGGTACACTCTATTTACACTTCTCTTTCCCTTGCACGGGGATACTTCGTAATACTACAAGACCAACAGGTCGCTTCAAATATTCCACCAAATGGCTAAGACCCATCGGTTACAAAAATATATGCACGCGGCAAACGTCAGGCCTCAACTAACTTTTTCGCTCCGTACTGCGTATGCACTGTCCTCTGGCCATGCCCTTAGCGCCTCAAAACAATAGGCACAAGTGCACGCGTCCTCAGGACTCGCCGCGCAACTGTTTTTGTCACTCGCCTGCAAGACGATCGACATGCTATAATTCTAATGTTTATAACATTACACATATGTCTGTCTAGAATATTCTGGAACCTTCTCGAAGGAATAACATATTTCCACGGTGACATACAACAAGCATCGAATCAGCTGTCGTCACCTCGGAAACCACACTACTGTTAATTACTGTAGTTATTAATTCTTTTATTATATCGATTATTTTCTGCGTCATTGCTAACACGGCCATACTGACGTGCTTCACGCTCTCGGGAAGCATCCACATGTCCATTGTAACTGTGCTATCCACACAAACTATGTGCTATCCACACAAACTATGTGCTGTACACGCACTCTATGTGCTATCCACGCACTCTATGTGCTATCCACGCAACCTATGTGCTATACACGCACTCTTTTGACAATCATAACGTCCTGACTTGGTGACTCCGCACAGACACTGTGCCTTACCACCCACAATGCAACATCAACCTGTTCTCAAACTTTTACAAAGTACAACGTCACTTGTTCAAAAATGAAATTTTAAAAAGCGATTCAATGAACAATTGTTTATTCAACTGAAATGTTTACAAAACATATCCGCTAACACGGTTCATACGAACTTTCACTTTCATTCTCCTTATCACTAAAATCGCCCGACCATTCACCCTTCCAAAGTCGCAAACGATCTTTGGGTGCTGTTTGAGGCTTTCCTGACTTGCCAATGATTTCAAAACGATCATTCGCCAAAACTTTTAAAATTGTAAATGGGCGAACATACTTTTTTTCTAATTTAGCTCTTCTAGTATTAGCCGGTTTTACAAATACTGTGTCGCCTACGCTGTATATAATATTGTAGGATGTTATGTTACGGGTAGGCGGGGATAAATGACCACGAGAGTGATAAGGTGAAGTAAAACAAAATATAATGTATTTCGGTTCACACAAAAGTCTAATCGGTTTCTCATTCGCAAGTCACTTTCGCTATTTCGCAGTTTCACAGTTTCGCATTCGCAACTTCGGTATTGTATCTTTCTCCGTGGATCACCTATACACAACTAACCGTCGTTTCGGGTGCCTCGCACACCGAAGAGACTCTTTCCTCACCCCGCGAGGATGGCCTCCTTCCTTCGTCGATCTCACCTAGGTCGATCCTCGATCGCGGCCAATACGCACATACATACACACACACACATACATCCATACACAGGTACGTACATACTCGCTCTTTGTATCTCGCACCCTACAATATTGTATCTCCGTTTCATGTTGAATTTCTTATCTTGTTTTAAAGCATTTTCTTTTAATCGAGATTCAGCTATTGCCCTATCCTGATTTAAATTGATTTCTTCATTGGTGTCTGGTAATCCTATTTCTGTATTTATTGCCTTGCCAGTGCTACGCTCTAAACCGAATAATAGCCTATTTGGTGAAAAGCCTGTCGATTTTTGAATTGTGGAATTTAGTGTAAGCGTTAATTTTCCTAATTTGTTCGGCCATTCTGTAATTTTCTTTATTTCACACGTGAGCAAATTGGTAACTGTAGAAACGTAACGCTCTACTTGCCCGTTGGCTTTCGAAGCTCCTGTCGCGATATAATGTAATTCTATACCGAGCTTCCGAATGAATTGTTGAAGAGGTTTATACGTAAAATTTGTAGCTCGATCTAAGACTACAAATGAGGAGTACCAAATAATGTAAGTCGTTCTTTAAAAATTTGTAACGTTTCAAGTCCACTCAAAGATTTTAACGGAATTAGTTGGACATATTTACTGAAGGCGTCTACTATTATGAGGATGTGCTGAAATCCTTCCTTAGACTGTTCGAATGGTCCTACACAGTCGCAGTGTATAGTATGGAACGGCACAGGTGTTTTGAGAATAGAGTGCAAGAAACCTTGCTTTGCTTCCGTATGCCGTTTCGAAACCGTGCGAGTAATACAATGCTGTATATATTTTTTAATGAATCTAGACATTCTCGGGAACCAATATTTTTGCGCGATCCGATCATATGTTTTGTCATAACCAACGTGACAATTATCATCATGATAAATACGCAAAAGACCTAACCTACAACCATTAGGTACGAAGCTCCGATATACTATGCGACCTGTTTCTCGGCGTATTTTTCTACACAATATACCTTGCCTCATTTCGAAATCGCTAGAACATGTATCGTTTGCGTTTACTCGCGCAATTATTTCTTTCGTTTCACCATCTCGAGTTTGCGCAATCTCAAGCCAGGACCCTTCGCGTATTACATTCACACAATAATTGGAATCTTTGCACGGGTTTCTACTAAAATAATCAACATGTTCAATATATATAATCCTGAATGTAAACCTACCATCGAGCAACCCGTGGTAAAATATCCTTTTTCTTTTCTGTCGCTTTTATTGCATTACAGTCAGTTATAATTTTGAATTTCAGTCCTAAAAGATAGACTCGAAAGTATTTTAAAGCATTCACAATTGCAAGTGTCTCTAACTCGTCTGAGTGATATTTTTGTTCCTCTGGAGATGTGCGTCGACTAAAATACGATACAACTTTCATTCCGTCGTCCAATTTCAGAAATAGTATACCGCCATACCCAATCGCACTGGCGTCCGTATGTAGCTCAGTTTCCCTAGACCAGTGGTTGGCAAACTTATTAGCCAAAGAGCCAAATATGAACATTACAACAATTTAAAAAAAAAATGGGAGCCAAATCTGCTTGTTTAGTAAACCTTTATTACACTAAATAAGTAGTACACTAAATAAAACTACATTTCATACTTAATAAATATTTATTAAGGCGAACAATGTGCTTGCATCCCCTTGGAAAGTTTGAGTAAGTCAGGTTTGTATGTTGTTTTTAATTTTAGGCATGATTCCAAGTTCTCATCGATAAGATGACTTCTCAGTTTACTCTTGATAATGTTCATGCTTGAAAAAGATTGTTCGCATATATATGTAGAACCGAAAAGGGAAATAACAGCAAACACGAGCTTTTTCAGCTGATCGTAAGAGTCAGGAATACTATTCCAAGCGTTGAAAATGATCGTGTCTTCCTTCTACAAAGTTTTTTTTTAAATGAAAATATTATTGCGCCTTCCGTGGATAATTGTGCCAGAGCCGCACTTAAGGAGCCAAAGAGCCACATGCGGCTCTGGAGCCGCACTTTGCCGACCACTGCCCTAGACGGATCGAAAACGACAAGTAATGGCTCAGAACTTAGTTTGTCCATAATCTATTGCCTGGCCTTAACTTGCTCATCGAGCCAATGCCAGGATTCGTCCTTTTTAGTCAATTTTGTTAAACAAGCCATCCGAACAGCAAATTCAGGAATAAATTTGCGAAAGTAATTGCCAGGCTAATAAATTGTCGTAACTGTTTAACATTTTGCGGAATTGGCGACTCTAGTAAAGCCTTTACTTTTCCTTTTCCTGGACGAATACCGTCTGATGACATTTCTCTGCCCAAATAGTCAATACTTTGTTTAAAGAATTTACATTTCTTAATGTTCAAAGTAAACCCTGCCTTGTCGAGCGCCTCTAATACACGCTCTAAACGTTCAAGGCCTTCTGCAAGCGTTACCGATGGAATGAGTATGTCGTCTATGTATAATAATGCTATAGTATATCTTAAATTACCCAATGCGGTGTTTATAGCTCTTTGAAAAACAGCGGGAGCATTAGTCAGCCCGAATGGCATACGTAAAAATTCATAATGACCATCAGGGGTCACAAAAACTGTTTTGCTAATGGAATCCGACACAATAGGAATTTGATAAAACCCTGATGCCATGTCTAAAACAGTAAAGTATTTTCCCTTGCCTAAACGGTCTAATTGATCATCAATTAAAGGTAGGGGGTAGCGATCTTTACGAGTGATACGATTCAAAGCCCGAAAATCTACACACATACGATCTTGTCCATTTTTCTTTTTTACAAGTATAATTGGGCTTGCGTAGGGCGATGTACTCTTGCGTATTATTCCGTTTTCTAATAGATTGGCAATAATCTCGCGTACCTTTTCTCTTTCAATAAGTGACAAACGGTACGGGTGGTAATTTATCACCTTATCGTTGAGCGTCACAATTGTTATCTCGCCAGTACTCACACTTCGTATACTCATGCCAGACGCAATCATATGTTCGTAACGATTCAACAACTTTTTTAAATCGTCGCGTACGTCACTGACAATGAGTGATGTCTCAACGGTGGTGCATACGAATCCGGTTTCCGCCTCTTTTCCGTTTTCGATGGTTCCCGTTGCACAGTGTTGCACCCTGGTCGCTCAATCTGGATCGGTCACAATTTTTAGGCCACCGTTCGCCAAAACGTTCTTTCCAACGATGAGATCGTACGGTATGGACGAATCAGGAGCAACAAACATATCAATTTCCACCGTCACATCTTGAGTGTGTAAAATTGTTGTTGCACGACCAATCGTAGGCACACTTGAATCGCACAATCCGTGTATTGTCGTTGTATACGGGTCGATTTTCAAAAGTCCCTTTGCAATTCGCTGTCTTACCAGGGAACAAGTAGCACCGTTATCAATCCAACAGTCTTGAATTAACTTATGTTTCAGTAGAACAGACGTCAGCTTGTGACCCACGGAATAGCATACATTCGTTTCCGGTTTCCCTTTGTCACCTCCAATTCTTTTACGAACTTGTCCATCACGCGCCTGTCGGTGTTTGAGGAAGCAAGTGGCTTCCGTATGTCCACGTTTCGAACAGAAACTGCAAGTTGAAATACGTGAAGGCGCGTTGTAATCGTTGTCCATCTTCGGCTTCTTTGGGCATTGATGCTTCAAGTGTCCCTTTTGATTACAGCCATAAAAACGCTTTCTGCTGGGCTCTTCTCTCTCTTTTAGTATTTTCTTTACGGGAGCCGCCTTCCTGAATTGTCTAATGGCAATCATTACGCCTGCGGTTGTTTTATGGTTGCCGTTCGACATCGATTGTCGCACACTTTCATCCGTGATTGCCCCGATTATGAGATCGATTAGTTCTTGCGTTTGAAACTTCACGCGCGTTTGTTGTAAATACGATAATTTTTTACGCGCGTAATCAGGATACGTCATAGCTGAGTCGCTATTATAATTAATGGCGCGTTGCATTATTTGCTCGTGCAGTTTTTTTTCTGATGCGAATACTGAACATAAATCTTCACGAAATGTTTCCCAAGTTCGCGGCTTTCCCCTCCAATCCATGTACCATTGTTTTGCTGTTCCTACCAAAGCGTGCGTCGCCACAGCTAAACGTTGTTGGCTCGTCCACCACTGCCAATTTCTTCCAACAGATCGCACCAAACTGTCGGATCATCGCCCAAATCGTTTCCGTCGAATTCCGGTATTTTTGTCTAACAGATTGTTCAGTACTGCAGACACGTTTGCGTCCACTACTGGTGCAGGAGCATTACATGAAGGAACATTATTTCCAAGCCTCGATAATACTTCCCGCACTGTCTCCTCCACAGATGCTGTTGTCGTTGGAAGCGATATGGTGCACGTACTTTAAAATGTCCACAAAACTAAAGAACGAATACGGAACGAGAAAATAATCTTTAACAACAAAGAAAAAGGCGCTTGAATCTATTAAACTACAGTGGTGCTAATGGATATCTATCCCACTTCTGATGTTAGAAAAATTTGAGAAGAGTCGCTAAATTGATGTGTTTATAACGACGGTTCTGGGGTAAGTGCCGCGTCCCTTGACAACGGTCCTCTTTCTAGAGAGTTTCCACTCTCCCCACTTCGTGGCCAGATCCCTTATTCTAATGTTTATAACATTACACATACGTCTTTGTAGAATATTCTCGAACCTTCTCGAGGGAATAACATATTTCCACGGTGACATACAACAAGCATCGAATCAGCTGTCGTCACCTCGGAAACCATACTACTGTTAATTACTGTAGTTATTAATTCTTTTATTATATCGATTATTTTCTACGACATTGCTAACAAGCTATACACAAACGTGCGACTAAAATACATGAATCGCTTAATAGTGCAACAAACGTCAGTAGTAGAAGAGCGTCATATTCTATAAATATTGTTATAGAGAAGACGGAAAAGGCTCTCATGTTGTGGATTAAAGATTTAACTAAAAAACGTATCCCCATTCACAGAGATTTAATTTAAGAAAAAGCTAGACAGTATTTCAACCAACTGACGGATTTAGAACCAAGTTCGTCGTCCTGTTTAGAAAATGTGAAATTTTCTGCGAGCAATAGCTGGTTTACTAGATTTTTACGACGATACGCACTTCACAATGTGAAGATACAAGGCGAGGTAGCGTCCGCCGATGAAACAGCTACTATGAATTATCGTCAAGTACTAGAAATAATCATCGATGACGGTGGGCATTGCCCAGATCAAGTATTTAATGCAGATGAGACTGGGTTATTTTGGAAAAAGATGCCCAGCCGAACATTCATTGCGAAATCTGAAAAAACTGCAAGTGGTTTTAAAGCGGCAAAACCTCGAATTACACTTCTTCTTTGCAGTAATGCCTCTGGCGCAAAAATGTTAAAACCACTTATTATAAATAAAGCTTTGCACCCACGTGCGCCAAAAGGCATTTTAACTGAATATCCGGTACATTTCATGGCCAATAAAAAAGCATGGATCACATCAGCTGTTTTTGCAACATGGTTTAACGATTGTTTAGAACCAGAAGTTGAAAAATACATGGCAGAGGAGGGTCTTCCTTTTAAAGTGTTTCTAATTGTTGATAATGCACCCGGCCATCCTTGTTTAGAACATCCTAATGTACAGATAGTGTTTTTACCACCAAATACGACTAGCCTTATACAACCACTGGATCAGGGCAAAATCGCAAATGTTAAGAAACACTATGTCAAAATAACTTTTCGCTACATTCTGAGAAAACTAGAGAACGAAGAATTAAGCCTGACTGAAGTTTGCAAAAAGTTCTCAATTTTAGACTGCATAAACCCACTACTGCAGCAACTCGTCAAATAAAACAACACACATTAAATTCGTGCTGGAAAGCGATCTGGCCTGAATGTGTCATTAATCGACATGTAACCGAAAACGCGTCCACGTTATTATCAGAAATTACTGTGCACGCACATAACATCAGCGGAGAAGGCTTTGATACTTTCGGGGAAAATGATCTGGATGAAATGATTGAGGACGAAACTGTCAATGTGTTCGGGAATCTCCCGAAGTAATTAGGTCACCGGCCACAGGACTTCGGCGGCAGCAGCTCCTGAGCGCCCGAAGTCACATGGTGTGACGTCACGCATCTCGCCGGCTACCGGGAGCCCTCGTGCGACCGGCGCCCTCACTCTCGTAGTTTTCAAATTGCGAGCAACAGGTGCATCGAAACCTTTGTTAGTGAGCTAGTGATTGTGAATTGCTGCATCTTGCTTGTGATCCACGAGATTATGTAAGTTCAACAATTACAATCTCAATCTCGAACAGTTGTTCTCTGCACAGAAATGCCGCATAATTAATATAATTATGCAGCAGCTACATTGCGGCGCAACGTAGTCAACTTCGTGCTTCTCAATCTCATCTTCAGTCCTCGCTGCATTAATATAATCTCGTGGACTTTATTCTCAAATATACAACTCGATCTCAAAATCTCACTAGCAAAGCTCGCTCGATAGACTATCAGACTCTCAAAATGTACCTGAGAATAAACAACATTTTAATCATTGTAAATTTTTCTGTCTCAACCCCGACTCAACACCATTCCGGCAAATCTCGCGAGATAAAACACCAAAATCTCGAACACAATGATAGTGACATTATCAATAATTTGATAGATTATGAAGACGGACAAGAAGAACCGGAATCTATTACAGCAGATAAAATATATGCAGGGATCCAGATTTCTAAAAAATTGGAAACGCATTTTCTTAAAATAGACACTACTGCCGAAAGAAGCTTGAAATTCCAAAAAGAGCTAAGATCATGCATGTCTCGCTATCGTGACGTTTACAAGCAACTGATCAATCGACCGTTGTCACAAAAACTGATCACTGACTTTATGGTTCCAAAAAACAAATCAATTGAAATCATATCGTCGAGCGACGAAAGCGATTATGAACCAATTCATCACAAGAAGATGCGCGTTTTGGATTACGACGAGTAGCAGTGAATTATTTAATGTGCATTTTGAAAGCTTCTAAATGTAAATGAAAAATTAAATGTTTTTAAAATATTTCCAGGTCTAATTTAATTATTTAATTTGTTTGAAAGCATTTCTTCATCTATTTCGTAAATAATTGATGCATTTTCTAAGTGCGACTTTTTTTACGCGGTCCCTGTCCGACGCATAAAAAAAATTTTAGGTGGTATATCGTACAAAGTTTTTTATTATATGTAAGTATTTATAAAATTTCCGAATATTTTTTTGTACGATTTCTTTTATGCGGTCCCTATCCACCGCACAAAAAGAGGTTTTACTTTACTTATTCCTTTATTATTGATTAATGGATTTCTCATCTGGCGCTAACATATACAACAATGATCAGAAACAAAGGCCCATCAAAACCTGTGCTCTCTTAGATGCGTGCGCGACGACAAACTTCAATACCGAAAGTTAGTGAATAATTTACATGTAGCCGTAACCAGACACTCGATGCTCATCGGCGCAATCAATGCAATGCGCACCATACTCAAGGGTCTAGTTAAGATAACCAGTAAATCCAGGATCGACGATTTCTGCAAAGAGTTGACGTGCCTAACCATCCCGAGCATCACCGAAGTATTCCCGCGAGGTTCGGTAAAGATACCCGCGAACATCAGGCTGGCGGATCCAGATATCTATCTACCGCGAACAGTACACCTCTTAATCGGTGCCGGCCCGACGACGTCTCTGCTATCGGTGGGGCAAATTAATATTTCGCTTATCGCGCGAGGGACACGATCTATGTATACATTCAAAAAACTCAGTTGGGCTGAGTGATAGTCGGCCGCGCACCATCCCATATCACGACAAAATCGCTCTGCTTCCTGACCAACTCCGACGAGCAGGTGAGCAAATTTTGGGCCATGGAAGAACTCGGATCGGGCAAGCCGAGGTCAAGCGGGGTGATTGACTGCGAGACGCACTTCTCCCGCAATCTGATCCGCGACAGGACGGGGCGTTACGTAGTCCGACTACCATTTCGGGGGGCGAGCGGACGCTTAGGAAAATCGCAAAGCATCGCGATTAAGGTAGTACCTCCGCGACAATCCAGGTAAAAAGATTTGACTCAGTGCCCACATTAAACATATCAGCAAATTCGGTCTGTAGCTTGTGGTTTTTTTTACGAGATTGTACCTCTTACACTATCATATTCTCTATTCGAATACACACATACTATGAAATATTATTCTGTGTGAAAATGTGGCAACGTCGCATATTTTTTTTCGGTTGGTAACGTGGCCGGCGACGAAAAGACACACACTCTGGAACAGGATTCGAAACCCAGACAAAAAGTTTCCCCCCTACTTAAAAGCCTGACACCTTGTCAGTTGCGCTAGCAACGTTCTTGGGTTGATCTTCAATCTTTTAGCATATAAGGCTGCACTGTAACATCGACTTTTTCCATTTATTTAGTTTTTTCGCACTCTTACGACTGTTCAATGTACTTAATAACATTAAATATCCGATGAAATAGTAATGTGACAAAAAGGAAACCAAAGTTTACCTCATACGGTGTTCTGACAGGCAAAAACTGACCAGAGACGCGGTTTTTTATTTTTCCGACACCGTGGCATCAAATTAAAAATTATGAAAAAAATCAGGGAGACGTTAATTCTAATATTACATCACAGGAAAAAGCGGCATCACTGATCTGGACCTCCTTCAGTGTCAAATTAATGTTTTTGTGACTCATATTTTGGTTTTTATTTTTTTTCCAGTTGGGGTTTTTATATAAAAATCTGAAAAAAATGTAAAATGTGCGCACTATCATCATATGTATCTCTAATTTTTTTCAATTTTTTTTATCCAATAGATTCCGAGAAAATCGTAGGAGAAGCGAACAGTACATTTTACCCTCCCCCGCCCCCCACGGTAGAGATACAAAGTTGAAAATTCACAAAAATGTTTCTTTTTTCATAAGCTATCGAATGGCGCATTCAGAATTTCAATCGGTTTGGGGGCACATTTCACTGTCTTATTCATCTATGCCCTTTGAACAAAATCGGTGACCCACAACCCTGGTGACAACGACCTTGTAAGTAAAATAAATTCATTTGTAAAAAAAAAAGCGGTTTCAAGTTTCTCCAAGAAATTGGGACAATCGAAGAAAACTACGGCCTCTTGCATCCGTGATTGCACCTTCACTTGTAGTAACTCACTTGTCGCTTCCTTGGGACGAGGGAATATACAGGGCGTTTCCGAAGCAAAGGCGTATATGTATTACCGGATTCCTCACTACAGGTGAAACTGGCAAGATGTTTGGACCTTAGGCGTACTCCACTACTGACTCTCTTTATCACGTCCCGTGCACCCGGTTGGTTACATAGCGACAACACACCCCCTGCTTACCCAAATCCCGTCATGAGTGTCAGCCTCATAAGAGCGCGCGCAGCAATTAGGCAGAGGGAGTAGGGGATAAGTAATAAAAGGAGGTGCGCAAGCGAGGAAGAGGGTTAAGAAAAGAGAGAGTGAGCTTGGTATTGAGGATTTGCAAACATGTAAAGTTTCGTCCAATTATGTAACTAACGGTGTGGTCAACCAAACCGTCTTTCCCTCCACATCAGGCAAACCCACCTCGGAGGAGCAGGAGTCGACGTACCGTCAAGCCGACGAACCGCTCACAACCACGCGACAACTCTGTAAGAGCCGTAAGATTAAACAACGAAAATTTGTAATCCGATAAATATACTTCTGTGATCTCCTTTGATGAATATTGAGCTGACCATCCATCCCCTTTTCAATCTGTTGCTCAGTGCTCGCACCCTAGCATAAAAAGAACAAAGACAGTAAAAAGTAACTACGATTACACCCGTATGTGTTGTCGGTAATGTGCCATATTTTTAGCGCTGCTGGTTCTGTTTGGAACGGTTCGTGTTGGCGGAGCCAAATTAGGTTCGGGTGTAGCGTAAAAATGACCAGTGGAAAATTAAAAGGAAATTGATAATTTGTGAATATGTAATGAAGGAAAATGAAGTGGACTGTATGGAAAATGTGGAAAATAAATGGAATGAAAAAACTTGGGTATGGGTTTTACTGTACGTAGCGTCGGAAAAGGGGGGTGGTATTGAGGAGATATTGCGAAGGAGCGGAAACTGGGGGTTGTAAGAAGGGAGCGGGAGTTGGAATCGTAATTGGAATTTGGAAACTGGATATAACTCGCCTCTCTTCTTACGGAAACTGAAACTTGCTCGATTCGCTATCTCTCTCTTTAACGCTGCTATACTCTCAACACTTTTCGGAACTGTTTGGGAACCCTTTTGATTTGTATTGGAACACACTGACCGCTCGCTGTATAATTACCTCGCTCGTCACCTCGTTTTGCCCCCACCCAGCGCCTAATTAGGAGGTGGGGATATCGGAAGATGTCACGCTCGGAAGCGCGACCGGAGTCGGTAGACGAGCGAGGAACCATGCCCAGCGAGCATCGGAAACTATGGCGATTTATCCCGAACAGGTTCTGTGATTTCTTGAAAATTATTGATTATACACTAATACCATTTGTCGTTTCGAAACCTGATGAAACATAAGTCGAATGAACTGCAAAATCAGATAATGACCTGTAAGAATAATAACCGATTTAAGGAATTAACTCTTTTATTAAACTTCTGTGTCTACACTCGTTCGTGGTTCGCTCAAGAAGAAGGCTCTGGCCGTTTCCTCTTCTCCAGGAGGAAACCTAGAGAGGGGCCGAAACAAGGGAAGATCGGGCAAAAGACGAGCGCGGGTTCCACGACCGCGCGGGAAAGCGGTGGCAACAGCGTGACGTCACCGTTGCATGCCCTGCATCGTGTATTCCGTACAGATCCAGGTCAAAGATTCAGGGAAACGTGTAGTAATCTTGCTATTTAGATATAGCTTTTTCAAATAACGTAAAGATAACAAAAAATGGTTAAGGAAATAACAGTGGGATATTATAAATTTTCGTTTCAGATAAACCACGCACCACGTGTTTCTTAACTAGGATAAATCAAACACAGAAGCATGTGTTTATTTATTATTTTCATAATTACAATGCATTTATTGATCCTCGTAGATTTCTAGTACGTCGTAAAAGGAATAGTGGTTTTCCATTGTATATTCGCGAGGCATGCCACAGCACAATTTTACACAAACGCGATATTTGATCCAAAATATTGCATTGGGTAATTAATACCAGCTGAGTGGCGACAAAGGTGTTATAGTTGCAATATATAATATATGCAGTTGTTACATACGCGTCTATGCAATGCTGTACATTGGTTTAACAAATGTTCTCTGAACATTGTAGTTGTTTGCGTTTGAGCGCCATTGAACAACGTCAACGTCAAGATACTCCACTCTTTTGTTTGCTAACTGTTGGTGATTGGGGAAAATTAAATAATGAAAATGCAGCGAGGAAGGAGATGAGGGAAATCTGTGCAACGGAGTTAAGCAGAAAGAGAATTTATTAAAGTAACAAGATGAGAAGACAGGATAGTGGGAAGTGAATATTGAGGAGATCAGAAATAGATTAGAATTGAACTAATGGGAAATCTAAGGGGGATTAAATAGCCAGTTCTTTTAGATCATGGACGGTGTATTATGGTATTTGCAATGACGATTTACAATGAGAAATGGACCCTTGTGCCCGAGAATGTGGATTACCACTTACAGCCATGAATTACAATAAAAGAGTTCGTATTAAATAACTTATGCAAAATTCGTGTCGGCAACACACCAATTCGCTACAAGAGTTTATAGAAAATGAGTTCGCTTACATGATTCAAATCAAGATGATGATGATACACAGATTTCGGGATACAAGGAAGCACGTGCGACTCCTGTCTCGACTCGGTACGGAAAAGGGGGAGAGGCCGGTGCCGAACCGGCCTCGTGCGATGCAAAAAAAACAACGAAAGTTACCGGAGTCACACGGGATTCCCCGAACAGGTGTTTTTATGTGCAAGCGAAATTATGACTAATGAGGTGCTGCCGAGGATCAGAAGTATGAGAAGCAGCTCGCGATGCTTAACCCTTCGGGTACCGCGCCGGAGTCACTTTTGACTCGCATTTTCAGACCGGTAACGAACACACTCTCATGGTTGGCGGCACCGATGAACGGCGTGAGAGTGTGCGTATCGCTTCCGAGCGGCGGCACATCCGGCTTAGCGCTGCCCCACTACATTCTCAAACATTCGGTGCAAACACGGAAAAGAAATTTAGTTTGCCACAGATCTGTCAACAGTGCGCACCTTTGGACTATAGGGCCAACAGGAAGAATAATTCTAAAAAATGCCATTATACAAGAGTAACAACGTACGCGATATTCATTTTGTCGTGGGAGTAACAACCGTTACTCAACAACGTGTCATAAATGTGCAAGATATGTGTGTAGCAACCTGTCACGGGGAAAAGATTTCCACGATTTAAAAAATATAAGCGAGGGATTGCCGTGGCAATCACTCGCAACTTTATTTAACAAAGAGTACAAAATATAATACTTTTATAATGGTTGACCGTAGTCAGCCGCGAAAGTCTTATGTGGGTCAGTGGTTCGGAACAAAAAAGCCCCGTGGCGCGTGGGCGTGCGCCTTTTATACTTCAGGGCTTTCAGCCCTTGGGGTCCTGTGGAGGGGGTTCTGTGGGGCGTCGTTACACCCCCCGAGCTGGATTCGTCTTACTCCTGGAAGACGTGGGTTGATTCTTTTGATTGGTTGCACCAGCGGCTCCGTCGTACTCAGCTCGATGTCGTTCGTCTGGTGGTCGCACCTATGGGTCTCTCTTATGTTGACCTGTTTATTACAACAAATTTTAAGACACAGCTTGGGTGCGCATTTACCAATGCAATTAAGTATTCCCAATTTGTTAAGAGTCCACACTCCAATTAGCCCGAGCGATATATAACCCAGGTAGGTAAGAGTGCTGATGGTGTTCTCAGCCCAGGTATGCGTGCGGTGTACGCTCTTTATACTGTCTATGGTTGCTTGTATGTCGTCTATGTTGTGGTCGAGTCCTCGCAGCTCATCAGGGGTAATTTGATGTTGCAATGGAATAAGTCTTTCGGAAATAAGGTCGAGATCTTCTTCGGGGATCCGTAAGGATATATTTTTTCCGTACAAAACATCTAACGAGTGGTTTGTGGAGTGACTGAGCTTTATTGTAGCTCCTGAACCGCTTAGCATGCAGTCCTCGTCAGATTCTATCAGGGTGGCTGCGTTGATGCTGACTTCTCCCCCGATATTGGAGCAGATAGTATTGAAAGTCATCGCGTGTTCCGGGATGGCTATATATCCTTTTTCGTTGCTGAGTGTTAGGTAAGCTATCTCTCGAATGGAGAACAGCGACGTTTGGCACTTGGGATGGGAAATCAAATTTATGTGTCTATGCAGAACTTGACTGTCGCATGAGTCGGTTTTCGTCATTAGTAAGCTAGGTTGTGTACGCTTGCATATTCTTACAGAGTTTGCTGTTCTACAATTGCGAAGGTATTGTGAGTCAACGGTCAAGTAGTGGGTGTGCTGTTTGTTAATTAGTAAAATTTCAGATTCCGGTATAATGGCAACAAAGTTGTTTCCGTGTTTGAAAGGGATAGGGATGAGTCGTCGGATTTCGTAGTCGTCGGGTTCAAGCAGGGGGATCAGTAAGATGTACACCAATTTATAGTTTATCAAAGTGATCGATTTTTCGCTTATGTCAAGGATTTTTTGATAATTTGCGATTTCCAATGGTATAGTGTATTTCACATTGAAATGATCCTCGAAGTATCTGATTCCATTTATTAGTGTTACGGGTGCTAAAACCTGCGGGTGTATTATTCCGTATTTTCCGTCTCCTATTGCATTTAAGAGCGTGTTAACATCCTCGTTTAATTCAATTAAGGTCATGTAGCAAATTGCAATTTGATTTGAAATGTAAAGGTTGAGCGTGTTGTTGTTTACAGTGGTTACAATTCTATTGCCTGCGTTAAAGTTCGCTTTCCCTTCCTTAGACAATTGTTCCAAATCTTGTCGAAACGTGTTTAAAATGACTTTAACGATTTTAGTTTGATTTGTAAGGCTACCGGCTAAAGTGTTTTGGTGCGCATACAATTTGTCCAGTTCTCCGTTAATGTAGTCTAAGTCGTTTGCGTCTAATGTGCCGAACAGGGTTTTGGATAATGTGCCTAGTCCATTTATAAGGCCTCGTCGTCGTCGCGTGCCGAAGCTACTCTGTGTAATGTGCTGTAGGGTCTGGATTAACCCATAAACTCTCTTAACGCGGATCTTGAGCATTTTTATTTCCACAAGTTCCCCGCATTTGTTTTTGCAGAGGTCCTCCGCGCCCACTAGGAAGTCCCACAGCTTCTGGTACCGGGGTTGAAGGTCAGTGGTATCGATAGATACGATCAATCTCCAGTGTGCGTGGAAAATCTTGGCTTGTCCCAAATGTTCCGAATAGATGGTGGTTTCATTCAGGGCAGTTAGTCGGAGGGTCCCTTGAATAGGTCGGCTCGTCATCGCTAGCAGCAGCAGTATTAGGGGTAGCGGAAGTAGTAGTTCCTTCATCTGTAACAGATTGGTAATACGGTTTCGTTCGGTCGATATGCACCCTGACCCGCTTGCCATTCTGTTCAATTGTTATATTATTGTTCTCGTGTATTTCTGAAATAGCAAATGGTCCCAGCCATTCGCTGTCCAGTTTTTTTAATTTTCTTTCGTTGTGGAGCAAGATTAGGTCTCCTATTTCGTATAGTCTGTGGCTTCGTGTGATCTTTGAGTCCTGTTGTTTCTTAAACTTTTCTTTGGAGGCTAATAACTTTTCCCTGGCTCGCTGCAGGTGGAAATTGTGTCTCCTTGTCCATTTCTCTATCAGACTATAGTATGAGACTGTTGGTGCGTTCGCAAGGGCCGATGGTAGATTAGCGCGTCTTCCGAAGGTGAGTTCGAAAGGTGTGTATCCGTGACTTTCGTGCACGGAGGTGTTGTACGCGAAGGCAATTGCTTGTAGCACTTCGTCCCAGTACTGGTTTCTTTCTGTACTCTCCAAGCTTGTCTTGATAAGGTCCCTCACTACGGCGTGTGCTCTCTCCACGCTTCCATTTCCTTGTGGGTGATAAGCGGTCGTTTTAATGTGTGCAATTTTGAAAACTCGTTCGAATTCTTTCATGGTATCGGATATGAAATTGGTTCCTTGGTCTGTAAGTATGTTTTTTGGTGTGGAGAAGATGTAGATGTAATGTTCCAAGAGAGCTGTGAATACTTCCTCTGACGTGATACCCTTTAGCGGGCACAGCATGAGGTATTTTGTTAAGGCATCTTGTATGGTGAGAACGTATCTGTTTTTCTTGTGAGAGATGGGAAGAGGTCCGAAAATATCTAGTGCGATTTTGTCATTGGGTGCCGTGGGCGTGTCTGGTATGACAGCCGGTGCTTTGTGTCTGATTCGCACTAGCTTCTCCTTTTGGCACTGTTCGCAGTGTCGTATATAATCGATCATATCTTGCTCCATATTCGTCCAGTCGTGTGATTCTTTGAGGCGTTTGATGGAACGATTTTCTCCAAAATGCTGCGTTGCAGTGTTGCCGTGACATTCCGCCAACAATTGTTGTTTTTGCTCTCGTGATAGCTTTCCTTGAGACGTGAAGCATGCTTTGATGATCGTTTGTTGTTTATTTCCGAGGAAGTTCAACATATCCAGGAGAACTTCTCTTTCCCATTTGGTAATTGTGGGATCGCTAAATTTAAATTGAAGATTTTTCTTCCCGTATGCTTGTAGGTATTCTGTAGCGAGTCCAAGTTCTTCTATCCATTTCCCTTCGTCGTATGGTCCTAGCGAAGCGATGTTATCTTCGACGGTGATGTCTTTCGTAACTTCCATCCAGTGTCCCTTGTTCATGGATTGTAGTATTTTTACCCAGTCATTGTTGTGCACTGCTTGGCCCCATGCCGTGTATTCCTCACAGTAGTTGGTGAGTGGCTGTATGGTTTCTTCTGACGAAGAGTCTATTCCCGAAAGGTCTATTGCATCTTGCAATATGTCCCTTGTTGGTAACACTCTCGATAGTGCATCAGCGGCTTGATTTTCTTTTCCCCTAACATATTCTATGACGTATTCGTATTCTTCCAGCTTGAGTCTCCATCGAAGAAGTCTCGATGATGGATCTTTGACGTTGAACAGCCACACAAGGGCTTTATGGTCGGTTTGTATTTTGAATCTTCGCCCTAGGAGGTATTGCCTTAGCCTCTTGACGGCCCACACTATGGCTAAGAGTTCCTTTTCAGTAGTGTTATAATTTCTCTCAGCCGCGTTAAGTGTCCTTGACACGTAGCAGCAGGGGTGTCCGTCTTGTGAAAGGACTGCTCCCAACCCTACGTTTGACGCGTCCGTTGTTAATGTGAAGCCTTGCTCGTAATTTGGATATCGGAGCACTGGCGAGGTGCAGAGTTTATTTTTTAGGGTGTCGAATGATGTCTGGCAGTCGTTTGTCCATACGAACTCGTTGTCCTTTTTTGTGAGCTCGGTGAGGGGTTTCCCAATCGTGGCGAAGTTTTTAATGAATTTTCGATAATATCCCGCCAACCCTAGGAAGGATTTTACCTCCTTGGGGGTCCGCGGCTGCCTGAAGGTTTTTATTGCTTCCAGCTTGGCAGGGTTCGGTTTGACGCCGTCCTTGGTAATCAAATGACCCAGGTACTCCAGTTCAGCTCGTAGATACTCACACTTGTCGGGTTGTAACTTTAGTCCTGTCAGGCGTAATCGCTCGAACAGTCCTATAAGGTTTTCGTTATGTTCCTGTAATGTCGAACCGAACACTACTATGTCGTCGAGATACGCAAAGCATGTCTTCCCTATTAACCCTTTCAGTGCCGTGTCTATCATCCTCTGAAACGTGGCGGGTGCATTTTTTAATCCGAATGGCATTCTGTTATATTCAAAATGCCCCTCTGGTGTTGAGAATGCTGTAAATTTTTTCGAGTTTTCCTCCATGGGAATCTGATGGAATCCGGAGCTTAGATCAAAAGCCGAGAAGAATTTTGCTTTTCCTAGGTGGTCGAGGATATCTTCTATTACGGGCAGTGGGTACGCGTCTTGGTCGGTCTTCTCGTTTATCTTTCGGAAGTCGATGACAATTCTCCACTTTTTCTTTTGCGATGCGTCGACCTTCTTGGGTACTACCCATATGGGCGAATTATACGGAGATTTTGAATGTTTGATAACGCTTTTATTCAGCATTTCGTTGACTTGTCTGGATATTTCATGGCGATGGCACTCGGGTGGCTTGTAAGACGCGTTGTTTATTGGTTTGTTATCTTTTAAGATGATTGTGTGTTCAGCATTTTTGGTGCATGGTAGTGCGTCCCCAGGTAAGGTGAATACGTCGTGATAGTGGGATATGATTTTCCACAGCATCGCACGATGCTCACTCTCCGTGTGGCCAAGTCGCGTGTTCTCCAACAGGAGCCGTACTCTACTGCTGATTTCGTTGGGCGTTATGCTGTTGACTTCCTCTCTCCGTATTTGTACAGGCTGTAACTCTATTTCTTGGTGGGTTAGGTGTATCCCTTCTTCGGAGCTGTTGGTGATCGGGACTCGTATTACGTGATCGTTGACCAGGTATACGGAGTCTACGATTTTAGGGTGATTGAATATGGCAACATGTCCTTGTTTAAGGTGGTGTCGTATATTGAGGATGAGGGTGGTGCGTGCTGGTACGTAGTATCCGTCATCATACAGTCGGTGTTTAACGCCGTCTAATGACAGTACATCGTTACTTAGATTGTAGGTGAACGTTTGGAGCAGCGGTTGTCCAGCTATGCCATCCTCTGGTATGGGGAAGTCTTGTCGCACTGCGTGGAATTTGTGCTCTTTTCGGTGCAATCTCAGATTGACTGAGTAGTCTGACACATGTTTGTCATTTCCCATAACGAATTCTTTTATTTCCTTACATCGTGCCGCTTCCGGTGGTATCATTGTTTCTTTTAGGAGGTTTATTGAGGATCCGCTGTCAATGAGGAATCTTCCTGATCTTGTGGTTCCTCCCAGTTTCCATTTGCAGGACTGTAATCGGCCGGCGATTGCTGTAACTCGATCAAGTGTTCCTCCTGAAGTTGCTGCAGGTAAACGTCGTCCGTCTCGTCTTCCCAATCGTCTTGCGTTCGGTTCACTCGTTGGGGTGGCCGTTTGAGGATTCCACCTCGGCGAAAATTTACTTTCTGGTAGCATTGATCATCTGTGTGTCCGACTTTGTGACAGTAGTTGCAATTCAGCTTCATGCGTTCACTAAGTGGTCTGTCGTGATTTACCGGGTGGTCTGTGTTATGTCTGACAGGGTGCGAGGGTTTCCGTAAATCAACTCGATTGTCGGGCCTTCTGTCTCCTCCCTTGAAGGGCACGCGCTGTTGTGGCTGCATTGAGAGTTTTCCACGACCTGCCTTTTCTCTCAGCCAGACTTCGGTTTCCATGGCGTCTGTCTGTGCCCCGTTCAGGTCAACCGGTCTCAGGCTTCGAACTTGAGTGCCAATGTCATCACGTAGACCCATGATGTAGGATTTTATGGCGTTCCTTTCTTCCATCTTTATGGCCACTCGTCGTTCTGTGGTCCGCACTTCGTTTTGGAGTGCGTACTTGAGCTCGTTCAATTTCTCACGAAATCGATGGCTGTAGGCCTGCACACTCTCACTGCTTAATTGTTTAACTTGTGCAAGTCTGCTACGTGCCAGTTCATATGAAGCCGAACTGCCCAGGTTTTGTCGCAGTGCCTGGTATAAGTCTTCGTACGTATTTATAGGAATAAAGCGGATGGCGCGCTCCGCGGTGTCACTGATTCTTTCGTTTAATATGAAATCTAGCAGGCGACCGGGTTCGCTACATTGAAGGCGTGCGCGCTTAATTGACTGAATAAATCCTTCCACTCCTACGTCATCGCGTCCTTTTAGTGTACGTACTATACGTATAATTTCCTTGGCCGGAGCGAGTTCGTTGTCGGGGTTGATGCGGCGGTTAATGTTGCCTCTAACCGGGCTATGGTCAGGCGAACTATCTGGTTCAGGGAGCACGTTGGATGCTTCATTTCTCGCTCTGCTTGCGCGTTCACAGGATTCGTCTTCCGTGAACTGCATTCCTAGGTGCTTCCACAGATCTTTATTTTCTTCTGATCTTTTCTTATTTTCTTCTCCTAGCGTTCGTATCGCGTCGGCGGACGTATTAAGTTTCGACTCCATCTGCTCTAATTTCCTTAGAATGAGCGCCATTCCATCCTTCTCCGAGAGGGAACGCGTTGGCGATGTTTCTGGCATTCTTCCGGTGTTAATCCTTTTTGTTTCCTCACTTGCGTCTGATTCCGAGCTGTCTTCCGTGTTGTAGTCGTTTTTTTCGCGATAATTTATAAACGCCAGTTTTACGCGTACCGAAGGGTTTTCTTTATGTTTCTTATTTTATTTATTTTCAGGTATTTTGATTTAGTTGTGTTGGACAGTGGTTGGTGATAGCCTTGCCTCCTGCCTTTACCTTTAATACCGTGCAATCCGCATAGGCTGCTTACAAACCTATTCGGATATGCAGGTAGGATTTCGATTTTTATTGACGAGAGATCTGGGCTCGCGGGCTCAGTCCCACGGGCTTAGTTCACTTGCTCACCTTTGTTTTATAAATTTTCACTTATCGGGCTTCTTCCGATCGTTCAGGGTCCGTTGTGCCGCAATGTTTCCAGTTACGACTTTTCTTGACGGAGTAACGTCGGGAGAGTTGACCTGGAGTCTCCGTAGATATCCGAGGTTCGATGTCGAGGATAGCTCCTTTTGATCGTTCAGGGTCCGTTGGTATTGTCGTATAACACGACGTGTTCAGTGACGACCTCCGTAACGGAATAACGTCGTGAGAGACTATCCTGGCAGGATCGCCAAAATGTCACGGGGAAAAGATTTCCACGATTTAAAAAATATAAGCGAGGGATTGCCGTGGCAATCACTCGCAACTTTATTTAACAAAGAGTACAAAATATAATACTTTTATAATGGTTGACCGTAGTCAGCCGCGAAAGTCTTATGTGGGTCAGTGGTTCGGAACAAAAAAGCCCCGTGGCGCGTGGGCGTGCGCCTTTTATACTTCAGGGCTTTCAGCCCTTGGGGTCCTGTGGAGGGGGTTCTGTGGGGCGTCGTTACACAACCATTCTACACAACTCGTACAAATTCGTGAACGTTTGCACGAATGAAGATAAAAATGAATTGTAAATAATCAAAAATAATAAAATTATATTTTGTGCACATGCGCTTATTATTCAATATGTATATATGTAGACAGAAGCCCGAAACTCAGCGACAGACTGCGATTCCAACTCCTTTGAATTATCCGACAATGTAGATTACCCAGTAGTAGTGTGTCCGTGAGACCTTCGAGCTCGAGCAAGCGACCGATGAGTCACATATCGGTGAGGAGCTCAAGCGACTTAAGAATGTATTAGTGAATGTCGGTGTGACGAGTCAGAACGGACTCCGACACGGTACTTTTCGTGCAGTTCTCGGAGGGTTAATCCTAAACAGCTAACAAAAACATCGACAGTTTTAAACTTTTATTATATTAAACGTGCATATATAAATACAATCCATGTCTCAAATAATTGCTGGTTTTGGTACTTCGCGCGATTGTTTATGAAAAGTTCGCCAGCACAGTGAAATACGATATTGACGCCTGCAGAACCTGGAATAAATTAACGATAAATTATATTTTCAATATATGTTGTCGTAGGACAGATAATGAATATAGTGAATAGTTATCATACCGACATAAAGGTTTCCATTTCCAATACGAAGAATTTTCCTGCTGTGATTTTACTGGTACGCAAAGCTCTCATTAGGATGGTTACTAACATTTTTTGTGCTTTCACCGGTAAGTCGTACGAATAAGATTTTGTGCTGAAACGTACCATCACAACTTACGTTTAGAATTAATTGTGTGTGCTAATATAATGTATATGAAGAGGATGCGTTGATCAGGTGTTCGTATTCAATTACCTGAGCAACAGGCAGATCAGAAGGGGGGGAAGAAAAATGGTAGTTTTATTTTTAGATTTGAGGGCAGCGTTTGACTCGGTGGATAGAGAGGTTCTGGTGCGGAGCCTAAGGGGGAGGGGGTGAGAGAGGGCCTGGTGCGAAGGTGTAGAGAGCTGATAGAGGACACAAGGTGCAGGGTGAGAGCGGGAGGAGAGGTGAGCGAGGGCTTTTGGACGGCCAGAGGGTTAAGACAGGGGTGTCCAATTAGCCCCTGTCTTTTCACCCTGCTGCTGGCAGACATAGACGAGGAGCTGGAGAGGGGGGGATGCGGAGAGGTGCAGGTTGGAGGGAAAAGTCAGGTCATTGGCATACGCCGATGACGTGGAGGTTCTGGCGGAGGACGAAGACGCTATGAGGGGGGTAATATCCACGTTGGAAAGATACTTTGGAAAGAAGAGGTTGGAGGTTAACGTTGAGAAAACGAAGGTGATGAGGTGCAGGGAAGGGGGGGGGGGGGGAGATGGCGGAGGGTGAAGTGGAGGTGAGAGGGGAGAGAGATAGCGGAGGTGGCGGAATTCAAATACCTGGGGTATGTGGTGAGGCACGATGGGCAGGTAGAGGACAGGGTGCGGAGGGGGGCGGCTGTGCTAGGAAGGGTGTGGGGACTGGGTAAGAGGTTGTTTGGGAAGGACTGGGGGAGAAGGCTGTGGCTGTACGACAGGCTGGTGTGGCCTGTAGTCAGCTATGGTGTGGAGGTGTGGGGTGGAAGGAGAGAGGGAAAGTGGAAGCCCTACACAAAAGGTTCCTGAGATGGATGCTGGGGGTGGAGAGGAGCACGCCGGGCTATCTGGTGAGGGAGGAGCTCCAGAGGGAAATTATGAGGGGGAGAATGGCAATGAGGGCCTGGGGGTATGAGAAGTGGGTGGAGGAGGGAGGTGGGGGGGAGCTGGTGTACGCATGGATGAGAGAGATAAAGGACAGGATGGGAAGGGGGGAGGGGGGGGGGGGGCTGGGGATAGGAAAGGGGGGTCGGAGGGGGATAGGGGGGGGGAGATGATTAGATGGGAGAGGGATGAGCATGAGAGAGAGAGAGAGATGGGAAAGGATAAGGGGCTCAGAATACAATCAGGAGTATGGGAGGGTTAAGGAGAGAGGGGTTCCGGGTTACCTACAGAAGGGATGGGCAGAGAATAGATGGGGGAGGATAGCGAAGTTCAGGCTGGGAAGTGGACTGAGGGGGGGAAGGTATTGGATGAGTGAGGAGGAGAGACTATGCAGGATTTGCGGGGGTGGGAGGGAGACATGGAAACATTTATGGGAGGTATGTGTGAGAGGAGGAGATTAGGAGGGGTGGCAGGAGGCAAGGAGGTGCGTGCGGGGGGGTTCAGGGAGATTGAGGGGGGATGGGAGGCGTTGGGGGTGGGGGTGTTAATGAATGGGAGAGCTGAGTGAGTGAGGAGTGCTGTATGGATGAGGAAACGGGGTTCCAAAGGGGGGAGGGAGAAGGAGTAGTGGTGGAGCGAGGAGGGGGAGGGTGGGGGTGCGGGAGAGCATGTGTGTGTAGCGAGCGAGTGAGTGAGTGGTGAGCGGAGGTGTGAGAGGCGAGGGGGAGACGAGGGACGGGCGAGCGAGCAAGGGGGTGGCGAGTGGGCGTGGGGGTGGAGGGCGAGCGTGCGGGTGGCGAGCGAGCGTGCGGGCGGCGAGAGAGCGCAGTTAAGGATAGGTTAAGAGTAGGGTAAGGTTTAGGTTAGCGGCGTTGTTGATAAGTTAGTGTAACGTTTGTATGTAGAGTAAGATAGATTTAAGTTGTAAACCCGCAAGGGAAACAAAATAAACTATATACAGGGTGATTCTAGTAACTGGCTAAAGCGATAACTCTTTTTTGAATAAATTTAGAACAAAATCGTAGAGGAAAAGTTTGTATTAGGCGAAAAGCTCTATCATCCCATGCACCGACTTTTTTCCCAAGTGCATTAGTGCATGTGCAACGTGCAGTTGCACTGTTTTTTTAAATGGAACCACCCATTTTTTTTTACATAAACGCGTTCCTTAGGCCATTCTACAATAAAAATGTATAAGGGAAATCATCGGAAAAACAAAAGTTTACGAGATATTTCACTTTATTCGAATTCTTATAACAGATGCCCAAACCGTTCACTATTGGATTACCTAAACGTTTTTGGTCGCAGTTACGTTCCAATCATGTTTACTAACATCTCATACTCAAGGATGACCATCATCGCGTGTGTTTATAATCGTTCACGCATTACTCAGTTCTTCTACTACTTCAGTTCCGTTAACAAACAAACCGCAATGGCTTTTACGAATAACGACTTAAAATTAGTGGATATGTTTATTGTGTACGTCAAGTGCAATAAGAATTCAGGAGCTGCTGCGGAAATGTACCGTAATGAACACCCGCATCGTCCACAACCACAACGAACTTATTTTCGAAAATTGGAGCAAAATTTAAGAGAGTATGGTTCATTTAAAAAAACTAAGAAACATACTACCAAGCCGGTTGTGGAAAACGAAGATACAAAGTTGCAAGTGTTGGCATATGTGGAACTGAATCCTTCTGCGTCAACGCGAATTGTTGCAAGAGAGTGTGGCATAAGTCAGAGTTCTGTTTCTCGAATTTTGGCCGCCCAGAACTTCCATCCATACCATTTCTACGTGGAACAAACCTTACGCCCGGGAGATACGTTAAGAATTCAATTTTGCCGATTTTTTTTTACAACAAAAGCAACATAATGACAACTTTCCTCGAACAATTTTATGGGCAGACGAAAGCACATTTACGAATAATAGTATGTTCAATAGGCATAATGAACACGAATAGCATATGGAAAATCCACATTTGAGAAGAAGTTCAAACAACCAATTGCGTTACAGCATTAACGTGTGGTGCGGAATACTTAACACGTCTCTTGTTGGGCCATACTTTTTACCTGACATTTTAAACGGTGTGCGATATTGGCAATTTCTAGAATTTACTTTACTCGCTCTACTCGACGATATTCCATTACAATCGCGTGTAAATCTAAAATACTACCAGCAAGACGGAGCACCTACACATAACGCCCGAGTAGTTACCACATTTTTAACAGCAACGTATGGGCAAAATTGGTTTGGTACTGTAGGATGTTATGTTACGGGTAGGCGGGGATAAATGACCACGAGAGTGATAAGGTGAAGTAAATAAAATATAATGAATAACGGTTCACACAAAAGTCCAATCGGTTTCTCATTCGCGTCACTTTCGCTATTTCGCAGTTTCACAGTTTCGCATTCGCAATTTCGCTATTGTCTCTTTCTCTGTGGATCACCTATACACAACTAACCGTCGTTTCGGGTGCCTCTCACACCGAAGAGACTCTTTTCCACCCCGCGAGGATGGCCTCCCGCCTTTGTCGACTTCTCTTAGGTCGACCGTTGATCGCGGCCAATACGCACATACATACACACACACACACACATCCATACACAGGTACGTACATACTCGCTCTTGGTATCTCGCACCCTACAGTACACACAGCACAACGTCTTGGCCGCCCATATTTTTTTCTTGAAAGGTCATTCAAAAACACAAATTTTGAAAAAAAGAACGATCCAATTGGTGCATTTTTTACAAAGTTATGAGCATTTGAAAAAAAAGAGCCCAAATTTTAAGAAAATTCATATTTCCAAAACGGTCCGTCAAAAAAATCTGAAAAAATTCATGAACGCATTTTTGATCAACCTTAAAAACACATAAAATTTAAAAAAAAATCGAAGGGGGTGAGGTCGGAAAGTGTCCGATTTGGCATGGAATGCCTCATATGCACATCTGCATTGAGTAAGTTTTAACATTAGAATTATGCTTGGCATTGCTATCCCACAAAACCAGTGCCATTCTGAGCAGCGCATGTGGCTGACGGATGTTTCCTTATATATTCGCGTAGCAATTAGCATGATACCCTTTAAGTTTTTATTTTTGAGCATATAAATCAATAATATTTTTGTTAGTAAAGTGTTTTGTGAAATATCTGCTCTTATTCTTGTGATAATTCCTTTACGCGTTTGCCGCTAAAAGTCAGGCATGCACGACGCGCGTGGCAGTCAGCGCGTTAAGGGGTCTGGCCAACTTGTAAATTTTTTTTTCATTTTTTTTTTATTGTTTTATAATAATCTTTGAACTGTTACGCATCATTTAATCCATAGTTGGTACTGAAAATCGTAAAATTACTAAAGTTACAGGTATTTCTCGGTAGGAAGGTCGAGCCGCTGCGAGCGGTCGACCGCGCGGTTCGATCAGTGTATGCAACTCGCACGGTTCAGCACGTGCAGCTGTCCTATTGTGTCGTTTGTATGGGTTAGTAGAATTGTTTACTCGAATCCATACGAAGAAAAAGTGATGAAAAAATATGCATAGGTCATGTGCAGAAAAGTTCTTTAATTCTAAAGACGAAATGAAGAAAGCTATTTGGGCAACATTCAAGCACAAGAGCTCGACCGACGAGATCCCGCAGCATGAAAATTGTCCGCCGGGAGAAGACTCGTGGTGCTCTTGGCAAATATTAAAAGCGATTGGCACTTTGGATGAATATCTACACAAGAATCCTCTGCCTCAAATTGTTCAAGATGCAATTCGACCTGTTTATGAGGACCTCACTTCAGATGAATTGTTAGAACGGTGCGAAGGAGGCTTCACGCAAAACGCCAACGAAAGCGTCAAATCCGTCATCTGGTCAATGGCTCCAAAAACGAGTTCCAGCGGTGCGAAAACCGCCGAAATTGCCAGTTACATTGCTATCAGCACTTTCAACGATGGGTACAATAGTATTTTGCTGATGATGAAACTGATGGATCTAAGCATCGGAGATCGCTGCTACGATTTCTGTAGGGCAGTCGACGAGGAACGTTGCGCTACAGCAAATGTCCGAGCGCAAAAAAGTACGAAAGCAGCACGCCAAGCACGTAGATCTTCGCAAAAAGACGCCCAGGATGCTCAAACAGCTGCCGAAAAGGACGTGTATGGACCAGGAATCGCTGATTGAAGGTAAGACTCACAAAAACCGCGCCGTCAGTCGAATAACCGCACGTTTACTTTCTTTTGCGATTATCTCGAAACTATGTTTTTATGTTATGCGTTAGTTTCTTTTCTTTTTTGATTTTACGAAGTCGTGTGCCTATCCTTTTCTGCACATGTCCTACGCATTCTTTTTTCATCACTTTTTCTTCGAATGGATTCGAGTAAACAATTCTACTAACTCATACAAAGGACACAATAGGACAGTTGCACGTGCTGAACCGTGCGAGTTGCATACACTGATCGAGCCGCGCGGTCGACCGCTCGCAGCGGCTCGACCTTCCTACCGAGAAATACCTGTAACTTTAGTAATTTTGCGATTTTCAGTACCAACTATGGATTAAATGATGCGTAACAGTTCAAAGATTATTATAAAAGAATAAAAAAAAAATGAAAAAAAAAATTACATGGTGGCCAGACCCCTTAAATGTGACGCTGCACAACTACCCTGTAACTTTTTACCCCTTGCGTTGCGCCCCATACATTATTTGACAAAAAGTGCTTGTATTCATGCGCTCTACCGCCTCCTGAATTTTCTCTCTTGAATTCTGATTCACCCTGTATATAGCGTTGCTCAAAATACGCGAAGTCACCGTTAGGAAAGAAGAAGTGATTCAGAAACAATTAGAATAATGCAAATCACATGTGTCATGAGTGTTTAGTGTTATAGGCACTTTCGTGTTTTAACAGCCTAAAAGAATTTATTCTCCTAGAATATCGTGACGTTAACATTATCAGTATACAGGGTGGTTTCGATCCGGTGGTACAACCGAAAAGGAGGTGAATCTACATGCAAAAATAGGTCGAAAGAAACGTATGAAAATTTTTTTTTATACGCTCCGTTTTCGAGAAAATCGACTTTGAATTTTCGCAAAGTGCCAGCGCACCCCTGCGCGGCGCGATATACCGAGTGCGCTGTAGGAATCTTGGTCGCGGCGCGATGGCTTATCTCATTGCGTGGCATCGAAGCACGCCCGACAGGGACATTCGGTATACGCGATAGTGAGACCGAAGAGGCCTATCGTGACGTCATAGCTGCCCGAACGTACTCGCAGCGACGCAAAGCGATAGATATAGATATACAATGCCATGCTTTAAGGCGCTTGCACCTGACTGAGGAAAATTCAAAGTCGATTTTCTCGAAAACGAAGCGTTTAAAAAAAAATTGTCATACGTTTTTTTCCACTAAATTTTGCATGTAGATTCACATCCTTTTCGGTTGTACCACTGGATCGAAACCCCCCTTTATTAAACATGGTTCTGTGCTTACATATGTAGCGTCAGGCTGGATAAGAACAAAGAATAAAAGAGTAAATAATTGAAGTGACAAAACGATGATACGGTTGGTCCGAGGTGACGACGAATGGCCGTACGCATTGCTATACAGGGGGTCTATAAATGTTTAACCTGATAACAAATGAAAGTAATTCTTAAATGGATACCGTAAATGAGACGTGCGCTGTACCACGTTTGCTCTACATATTAAGTTTTGTACCTTACATAAAAATTTAATACAGATAATACATTTCAACATGCATCGAACCGTGCTAGCCGAGTTAGTAAAGCGTCTGACTACATTTCAACATGTGTCCGCCCTGGTAACACGGGAAATACCGAGAATTTTTAGGAAAAGTAATCATAAATTATTTTAATGTCAACACCGTGGAACAATTAACACTGCCATGGTGAACTAATTTTTAAATAAAATAATTTATTTTCAAAGGCCTTGTCTCGTGCGAAAAATTGCCACGGCGATCACGCAGAGAGACCTAGCTAGCCCGGTCAAAATAGACGTAAAAACAGTGGTAAAATTGCAATAATTCGCATAGCGCTGAAAATTGGTACAGACCTTGGGGATATTATTACAAATAAAATACTAAAAGTCCCCACCGATCCCACATCTGCAAAAAAAGTTATTCAAGGTCAAAGGTCAATAAAAATGGTTTTTCCTATTTTTCCGTTAAACGGTAAGTTTTATCATAAAAATAAATCAGACAAACGTTGTAGATCATGAAATTATCTACAAAAATTGTTCTTATACTTTTTTTTCTAAGAAGCACTATTCCTGTGATATTGCGATTCTAAATCACCGAAAACAATAATATGTACGCTGAACCGCCTATACACACCATCGGATGTCTCATATGAGCAAAAACATTGGTTTGTGTACTTTATACATACAAAGTATACGACTGTGAGAATATACACATATTATAAAACAAACTCACAAGGCAACACGCCACCTGTGGGTCACCGATTTTGTTCAAATTTTGCACATAGCTTCTATACCCGACAAATTTTCGACACGTGATTTTGCCAAAAGTGACACTACTCCCCTATTTTTGAAAAAATCGACATCATAAATCAAAATTTTGCAATCGCGCTGAAACTCTGCAGGCGTGTTTGAAATTCAGTTTTGAGGGATATGTATATAGGGTTACAATCTTATTGTGGTTTCATTTATGGCACCGCAATTTATTGCGGTAATAAATGACGGGTCCGTTGATTAAAAACGGTATACCTTCTGATGTAATTTTTGATCAATTTATGACAGTTCAAACAAACCAGCAACAATTTCTTGCTAATACTCATAACAAGTCCCGCTTTATTTTAATGTTATGCGAAAAATGTACAGCTGCAAATATTTTAGTGAAACAAGCTGATAATGACGCTGATGTCCTCATAATTGAAACAGCCATAGAACAATCTAATACAGCAAATACAACTATCGTTGTCGGTGAAGATGTTGACTTATTAGTACTACTGACTGCACGAAGTCCAATTGATAAGATTATTTACTTTTTGAAACCCGGGAAAGCTCAACAACCAACACAAATATATTCATCGAAAAGTTTTTCTGCTTATCCAAAATGCCAAAAACATATCTTATTTTTACATGCAATAACTGGCTGCGATACTACATCATCATTTTTCAGAAGGGGTAAAGTAACAGTATTAAATTATTTGAGAAACATGACTTAATTAATTGCGCTAAAGTATTTCAAAAGATCGACTCTTCTCCACACGACATCATCACAAACGGGATTCGTTTTCTTCTTGCTCTATATGGAGCTCCAAGAAAAATTGATTGTTTAGACAAATATAAATATTTAAGTTTTGTAAAAAATACACGGTACAATAAAAGAGTACAATTATCTTGTCTTCCTCCAACATCTGCTTCTGCAAGTCAACACTTGTGTCGGGTATATTATCAAATTCAAGTATGGTTGAGCAATCAACTGGACCCAGCAGACTGGGGTTGGAAATTAGTAGATAATACTTTGGAGCCATCAAACTTTACTCCCACCTGCTCCGGAAAGACTCCCCAACAACATCTTTTGCAATTGCAAAAAGGGTTGTAGTGCAAAATGTAGCTGCAAAAAAGTCGGGTTATTTTGTTCACCAGTATGTACTAATTGCCAAGGCCAGTCTGGCTCCAATGTTGAATCAACTGCAACAAATGAAGATTTTTATGGTATTGATGAGGAGACCATAGATGTATCTTCTTCACACATCCAGCTAGAAGAAGAAGAAGATGAAGAAACATTTTCAATAGAATTATTTTTTACTTAATAGAATATTTTTTTATAAAACAGTCGTAATAGATGGTGGACTATGCCTATCGGGGACACCACGTTAAAAAAAATGCGGCAAGATCACTACCTCACAGGTGGTGCGGAAATGTGTCCATATTATGTCGAATACGACTTCTTCAACTTTTAGAATCGCAATATCTCAGAAAAAGTGATTCTTAGAAAAAAAAGTATAAGAACAATTTTTGTAGATAATATCATGATCTACAACTTTTGTCTGATTTATTTTTATGATAAAACTTACCGTTTACCGAAAAAATAGGAAAAACCATTTTTTTTACCTTTGACCTTGAATAACTTTTTTTGCAGATGTGGGATCGTTGGGGACTTTTAGTATTTTATTTGTAATAATATCCCCAAGGTCTGTACCAACTTTGAGCTCTATGCAAATTATTGCAATTTGAAATGTCCATTTTGACCGGGCTACACTCTCTGTGCGATGATTGATGAACGAAAATTGTTTATATTGTTGTAAAATTATTTAAATTGTTGCAAAATTATCAAAATTGTTGTAAAATTATCAAAATTGTTGTAAAATTATCAAAATTGTTGTAAAATTATCAAAATTGTTGTAAAATTATTTAAATTGTCGTAAAATTATCAAAATTGTTGTTAAATTATTGTTGTTTTTTTATTTATATGTGTGTTCGCACATGTTGAATTATTTCATGAATTTACATCATGTTTTTAAAAATTAATTCTTCAAAAATGTTGCCGGCCCCTGGCGACGTTTGACTGCATAGAAGTGCGGCCGTTAAAGTACTAATACATATGCATATGTTATTAAAAATTACTTAAATGTATGTAACCCCAAGAATTGTACTAGTGAAAATGCACGAGTACAACATGTATACTTTATAGTCTAAAGTTGCACCCAGCATAATTATGGACTTTTTCTGAAATGATTTTCATTTAATATTTGTGTTGAGCAGTATTAGGACAGTTACTTTAGTATCATTATTACATTAGTATTCAAACTTATAACATGTGAATTCAAGTAGTGAACTGCACTTCACAGTATCCTAACATTGCGTTTGAATTGTATAATAGCAGTAGTTATTTAAAACATTTAATTCTCAAATAGTACCCACATGGAATCCCGAACGCTGCCACTTTCATCTACCAGCAATTGGCCTGGTAAACTGAGTAAGTATAAATGACACAATTGCCCAAAAATATATGTCATACCAATTAGTATGTCGTCCCATCTGTCCTTCTGTGTCAATATCTAAGAAAGCAGTGACATTGAAAGAATAGACTAATATGAAAAAAAATTGCCATTTTTAATTTACCGTCCTTACCTGAAAGCCTGTAAAACTAATAAGCAGCATATTCATACAAAGAATCATGAGTAAACCCGTCGTAAAAGTATCTTGCACAAGTGAAGAGTAGCTTATTTGAATACAAAGAAAAGTCAGTGTTATCTATTCTCTACCTACTGCTTAAAATATATAGTTATAGGTACGAACTTCAAAGCCTTGTTGTGCCAAGCAACTCCGTACGCAATTCTGTTAATGCACAATTGTGTCAGTTCGGGATCATGCGCTGGGTTGTCTACATTGAAATCATGTAAATGTATAGATAAGTCAGGAATACCATCAGAAACGTGTTCTAACCAATGTCTGCAAATAATATTTAGAAATTATATTGAAGTTGATTACACAATGCCATTAACTTCAATAGATTGTGATTAGGGATTGCAATACCGGTATACCGGAATACCGAATACCGGTATTTTGAGCCATTTGTACAACTTTGTGATACCGGTATTCATAAGTTTAAATACCGTTTTTTCAGTATTTACTAGAAACGCAATAATTGACTTAAACCTCCAAATTAATTTTTCCGATAGTGAATTTGACTTAATATCCAGAACTGTATCAGTTCTACTTCCAATAAAACTGGCTGTGGAGACATTATGTTGGGGAGATTCTAATTCATTAACAGCTAATGCAACAATAAATTTCACGTTGCAGTCGCTGAAAGAACAGCACGCATCACTATCTGAAGAATTATATGTATATTACACTGAAAATCGCACAGAAGAAAGGCATACCGAAATAGAAAATGTCTTACGGTAGTTACATAATTGTAATGATTTCAAAAATGAAAATAAAAAAGAAGAAAAGAGACTAACCAATTAAAATTTGGTCAAATTTATAGTAAATTTTCTTGAAATTTTTTATCCACGAACCTATCAACATTCAGAAGAATTCGGTACAGTTCTCGAAGATGATGATACTAATGTCGATACTGAAAAGGAATTGTCTCTTGAATAAAAATTAGAATTAGCGATAACTAAAAAAATGTCAACAAACCAAAATACAATACAGAAATCAGTTATATCTAAAACCATCCGACGAGAAATCAATTTATTTGAAGATGAGGGATTTAGAGTTGAATACTTGGAAAAAAGTATATCGCGCAGTGTTAACTGTACCACCAACTAGCGTTGATGCTGAAAGAGCGTTGACGACAGCTGGAAATTTTTGCACAAAATTACGTTTTTAAGATCACATTTAAAAAATTTGTAATACTATCACAGACTAAATAGTGATATATACACTTTTTTGATTTAAATACATAAGATGTTCCTTGTTCCTTTACGTTTTTGTGATTCTTTATATACTGTTACAATTTATAAGTTAAATAAAACAAGAAACACCTGTGTTTTCTTTCTTTTTCTAAAATTCCTACTACCGGTATTGAACTTTTGGTCCGATATTGCAATCCCTAATTGTGATATGCAATAATGCCAATGTTATCTTCGGAAATGTTCTGTATGTGATCTAAATACCTTGCAATTGCGAATAAACAACACGCATGAGTTACTACATTGATGAAGAAAACGTCGGACGCGACAAGGATCGTAATTGCCGCAAATACACCGATACCAGTATGTATCGTCATAACAGTATAATAGTCTTCTGGCTCAATTCCTTGGGCATACTTTGCAGGGAATAGTAAATGCTTTGGGCGACTCTCGTTAAGTGGCTTGATGACATCTGCCATAGCTGGTGTTAAGGGCGTTAGCAAAAAAATCACCATCGCTACGTATATCATCCCTAAAAAAATTACGATGTAAGACAGTTGGATATTATTAATCCTATCGATTGTTCACCTCGGTTTTCAGACTTCGTAACTCTTTATTGTGAAAATTTCGTGGACAACACCATTCAGTTTTCCAAGTATGTGCTTAGTCAAGATAACCATGTCAAAGTCATGAATCCCGAATCGGATACGACAAAACCCAAAAACCGATGTCAACAAGCAATCGTGTAACGATAAATGCGTCTTTATTGTTAGGTCTAAACTATTCTATTTCGTAGCTAGGTGCGATTTGTTTGTCAACGTACTTGCGTATAATCTCGACATTGATTTTGCGTATTCACCGTAAAAAAGTAAAATTTTGTGCTCCTCTCCCACCGCGATTTTCCAATTGTTGTACATGCGCGATAATAAAGTCAGTATCTATAGACACATTGAAGTATTAGATGAATGCGACTGTAACTTAATAAAATTATCAAATTAGTGAAGGCATTTGCAACTATACCGATATGTGGTGAACGGAAAAATTGAAATATTTTGTTAAGCACATGCCTAATGTCAGCAATGGTGCCAAAACATGAGCCGCCTTTTTCTTGTCATGTTTCCAAAGATGAATCAATTCGTTGATCTATTCAACAAAACATTAAATATGGTTCATTCAAATACATGTGGGGTATGACTACGTTGGCGCGGAAGTTAAATGTAATAAATGTACACCGTTACACAATGCGTACACCTCACTGTATTCTCGACTATCGAATTTTTCGTTATTGATTTGTTGTAAGCGGTTCCTCGATGATATACAGGGTCTACCATTTAACGCGGAACGTTCGCTTGCGAGAAAACGCTAAATGGCAACAGCGCTAGACTCGATACACGCGCCGCCTGGGACAGTGCGCCGGCGCTACCGACACTCTTGAGCGTATCGAGTCTAGCGCTGTTGCCGTTTAGCGTTTTCTCGCAAGCGAGCGTTCCGCGTTAAATGGTAGACCCTGTATGTGAACGTTTTCACACTCTGCACCATTTAAGTTTGTACGTGTGTATGTTAACTATAGGCAGTGTCAGCAGGCAGAGCTGCAAAAGCCACATTTTTTGAGTGTATGCGTGCCGTGTCGGTGAGAGCTGCGCGCGCCGGTTGTACGCACCGAACGTAAACAAAGACGGAACCATGATTCCTGTCTCCTTTCTACCAACGTCCTGTACCGAAGTCTGTAAGCTGCGCGCGCCGCTAATATGTCCGCGCCAACATCTCATTGTGTGCGTGCCGTGCGTGTGTAGAAAAGGAAGGAGCTTGTCTCCGTCTCATTTCTTCTTGTAGGTCTCGTGTGACGAGGAAGGAGCTTGTCTCCGTCTCGTTTCTTCTTGTAGGTCTCGTGTGACGAGAAAGGAGCTTGTCTCCGTCTCGTTTCTTCTTGTAGGTCTCGCGTGACGAAGAAGGAACTGTACTCTGTCTCGTTCTACGGTGTTGAATCTATTTTTAGCGTAACGATGGTATAACGCGTTTCGCTTACTTACTGGCTACTGGAGATTTTCGATGTCCCAGCGTCTTCAGAAGATTTGACAAGGCAAGCTCCGAAGTGAACACCTACAGGTGGATAAGATGGTCAAAACTGCTTCCAAGCCAAAACAAATTGTGAGATAGCCATTCGATAGTTAATCGAAAAATACTCATTTTTTACATGTTTTAACCTTATACAGCGACTAGAACGGCAGTGGAAGGGATTGAAAAGAACAGCTATTTGTATTTTTTTTATTTGAAAATGAGCAGTTGAAAAAATTTGAAAAAAATTAGACGTGTGTCCTGATACGAAGTACACACTCTTGGTTTTTTTCAGATTTTTAAAACTTAAACTGTGGCAACTGAAAAATTAGAACCAAAAAAAATTGGCCTATTTGCTATTTTTTATTGAAGGTCTTCTGGGTGTATAACGAAATAAAAACCCTCTATGAGTGCAGTGATATGCCGCTCCCCTGTTTTTTTTCAGATTTTTAAAAACGGTGGGTGATAGTAAAAAATATAAATAAAAACCTGTTATCTGGTCGTTTGTGGCGTGTTGAGAGTAATTTGTACACTGAATCTTTATGCATTCTTTACGTGATAAGTTTATTACGCAATATTCAATTATATGAGGTACATATCGTTATATGAAATGTATCGTTACGCGCAGTGCAACGATTTGATAGAAGGAATCGTCAAATGCTCGATACGCGCGACATGCGTTTTACCGAACATCTATGTATTATATATTGTGCAAATGAAGTATACAGATCAGGATATGGTAAATGAATCCAAAGCGTTTTTTGAAAATAGATTTATTTTGCATTTTGATCTTTTTAGACATACAGTAAAACAAAACTACTTCTCCGATTGTTTGGGCAAAAAATTGAACGATGCAGGAAGAAACGCGATGGTCACGCGTGTCGACAAGAAAGTATAAATAATCACATCAATAACTTGCAGCTCATTGCGTATGAAGAACCGCAACTTTTATTGCTTGGCCTGCGGACCAGCGTAAGATTGCACCTTCGCTGATTACCCCATTTCACAAGTAGCACCTCCCGGATGGCCTATTTCCAATTCTTCTATACTTTGTGGTCTTCCTGACGATACGCATTTCTTCGGTCCTAATTACTTGCTGTACATGTTATATCCTCTGTGAAAAAATGAAAGAAGCGTATTTGCTTTCTGAAAGACTGAATGACATTGCGTGGTCTTCCACGCCACCCATGAGGTGCCACGAATAGCGCGCTAGGTTTTTTAACGTGGACCTTCGCCAGTAGCCCTATTATACCACATCACATTTGTTGTAATCAAATGTTGTGTCTCACAAATAAAATGCAAGACCAATGAATCATATTTGTTGGTAACAAATGTCATGTCTCACACATAAAATGCAAGACAAATGATTCATATTTGATGTTACCAAATGTCATGTCTCACACATAAAATGCAAGACAAATGAATCACATTTGTTGGAATTGAATGCAAAGAATATCTTGACAAATTGCTCTCAGACGGCCACACAGACGTAGTCAAAAATATTCGCATGAATTGTTTGAAATTTTACGTTAGTGCTGCTGAGGGCATTTGTAAAAAATTACCAGTCAAGGATCCATTTTTATCAAAATTAAAAGTGTTTCAACCGCACACGGCTTTACGTGACAATAATAGACAAAGCTCGTTTAACGATGTTTGTTTTGTCGCACAAGCCATTGGTGGATTTGATACAGATGGGTTAAGACAAGAGTGGTTTGCTTTTCATCAGGATTTCACAGAAACCGAAAAAGACAACCTGTTCCGCTTAAATTTCGATGAAATGTGGGAGAAAATTTTACATCTCAGGCAGCTATATCCCCACTTGCAGTCTCTCGTTCATGCGGTTAGGTCATTGCCAAATTCTAATGCGGATTCGGAAAGAATCTTTTCTTTCTTACCAGATGTTAAAACGAAAAAACGGAACAAGCTATCGTCTGTTCATGTGAACGCTATTTGTGTTGTAAAATCAGCGTTACAGGCGAGAAGGGAAACTGCTTTAAATTTGCACGTTACTGAGAAACACTTGTCTTTAATGTCAACTCAAACATTATATCCTGGATGTTTGAGACACAAAAGAGTCAGACAACATGCTACTGATAATGCCTCAATTGCTGGTCCCTCTTTGTCTACTGATTTTCAACAATAACGTGGGCCATAAAATAAAGTTTATTTTCTGACCTTCGTTACTATACAGAATCGTTAAATAAAACATGTCTGTTTTGCATTACTTTTAAAACACGACATTTGTTAACAACAAATTTGAATCATTTGTCTTGCATTTTATTTGTGAGACATGACATTTGTTAACACCAAATATGAATCATTTGTCTTGCATTTTCTGTGTGAGACATGACATTTGTTAACAACAAATGTGATTCATTTGTCTTGCATTTTATGTGTGAGACATGACATTTGGTAACACCAAATATGAATCATTTGTCTTGCATTCTATGTGTGAGCCATGACATTTGTTAACAACAAATATGATTCATTTGTCTTGCATTTTATGTGTGAGACATGACATTTGGTAACATCAAATATGAATCATTTGTCTTGCATTCTATGTGTGAGACATGACATTTGTTAACAACAAATATGATTCATTTGTCTTGCATTTTATGTGTGAGACATGACATTTGTTACCAACAAATATGATTCATTGGTCTTGCATTTTATTTGTGAGACACAACATTTGATTACAACAAATGTGATGTGGTATAATAAGCCTACTGGCGAAGGTCCACGTTAAAAAACCTAGCGCGCTATTCGTGGCACCTAATGGGTGGCGTGGAAGACCACGCAATGTCATTCAGTCTTTCAGAAAGCAAATACGCTTCTTTCATTTTTTCACAGAGGATATAACATGTACAGAAAGTAATTAGGACCGAAGAAATGCGTATCGTCAGGAAGACCACAAAGTATAGAAGAATTGGAAATAGGCCATCCGGGAGGTGCTACTTGTGAAATGGGGTAATCAGCGAAGGTGCAATCTTACGCTGGTCCGCAGGCCAAGCAATAAAAGTTGCGCTTCTTCATACGCAATGAGCTGCAAGTTATTGATGTGATTATTTATACTTTCTTGTCGACACGCGTGACCATCGCGTTTCTTCCTGCATCGTTCATTTTTTTGCCCAAACAATCGGAGAAGTAGTTTTGTTTTACTGTATGTCTAAAAAGATCAAATTTGGAAAATAAATCTATTTTCAAAAAACGCTTTGGATTCATTTACCATATCCTGGTCTGTATACTTCATTTGCACAATATATAATACATAGATGTTCGGTAAAACGCATGTCGCGCGTATCGAGCATTTGACGATTCCTTCTATCAAATCGTTGCACTGCGCGTAACGATACATTTCATATAACGATATGTACCTCATATAATTGAATATTGCGTAATAAACTTATCACGTAAAGAATGCATAAAGATTCAGTGTACAAATTACTCTCAACACGCCACAAACGACCAGATAACAGGTTTTTATTTATATTTTTTACTATCACCCACCGTTTTTAAAAATCTGAAAAAAAACAGGGGAGCGGCATATCACTGCACTCATAGAGGGTTTTTATTTCGTTATACACCCAGAAGACCTTCAATAAAAAATAGCAAATAGGCCAATTTTTTTTGGTTCTAATTTTTCAGTTGCCACAGTTTAAGTTTTAAAAATCTGAAAAAAACCAAGAGTGTGTACTTCGTATCAGGACACACGTCTAATTTTTTTCAAATTTTTTCAACTGCTCATTTTCAAATAAAAAAAATACAAATAGCTGTTCTTTTCAATCCCTTCCACTGCCGTTCTAGTCGCTGTATAAGGTTAAAACATGTAAAAAATGAGTATTTTTCGATTAACTATCGAATGGCTATCTCACAATTTATTTTGGCTTGGAAGCAGTTTTGACCATCTTATCCACCTGTAGGTGTTCACTTCGGCGCTTGCCTTGTCAAATCTTCTGAAGACGCTGGGACATCGAAAATCTCCAGTAGCCAGTAAGTAAGCGAAACGCGTTATACCATCGTTACGCTAAAAATAGATTCAACACCGTAGAACGAGACAGAGTACAGTTCCTTCTTCGTCACGCGAGACCTACAAGAAGAAACGAGACGGAGACAAGCTCCTTTCTCGTCACACGAGACCTACAAGAAGAAACGAGACGGAGACAAGCTCCTTCCTCGTCACACGAGACCTACAAGAAGAAATGAGACGGAGACAAGCTCCTTCCTTTTCTACACACGCACGGCACGCACACAATGAGATGTTGGCGCGGACATATTAGCGGCGCGCGCAGCTTACAGACTTCGGTACAGGATGTTGGTAGAAAGGAGACAGGAATCATGGTTCCGTCTTTGTTTACATTCGGTGCGTACAACCGGCGCGCGCAGCTCTCACCGACACGGCACGCATGCACTCAAAAAATGTGGCTTTTGCAGCTCTGCCTGCTGACACTGCTTTCTCGTCACACGAGACCTACAAGAAGAAACGAGACGGAGACAAGCTCCTTCCTCGTCACACGAGACCTACAAGAAGAAATGAGACGGAGACAAGCTCCTTCCTTTTCTACACACGCACGGCACGCACACAATGAGATGTTGGCGCGGACATATTAGCGGCGCGCGCAGCTTACAGACTTCGGTACAGGACGTTGGTAGAAAGGAGACAGGAATCATGGTTCCGTCTTTGTTTACGTTCGGTGCGTACAACCGGCGCGCGCAGCTCTCACCGACACGGCACGCATACACTCAAAAAATGTGGCTTTTGCAGCTCTGCCTGCTGACACTGGTTTGCATGTCGACCATAGACCGAGGAACACGTGAGTCGACCACGAACTATTATATAACCACTCTCCTTTCCACCTTTCCCACTGCCCTCGCCTCTTTCACCCTCGCTGCCACGCCTAACTCCTCTCTCAGGAACTTTTTCTATTACCTCTTAGTTCCCTCCATCTTTTCTTTCATCACTATATATATTATTGCTTTCTTTTCACTTTTCATTTTCTCTTCTCAGCCTGCCCACTACCTCCTTTAGTTTTCCAATTGTCTCCTATTCCTATTTTCTTGCTTCTCCCATCTCCACCTTCTCCCCGATTTCTTTCTCTATCTCCTCATTTCATTGAATCTCTCTTGCTTTTTCTTTCCTCCGTACCTTTCTTATCATCTCCTCTAGTTCCGTCATTCTGCGCTGCACATCCTCGTCTCTCTTCTCCCATCTTCTCTCCTGCACTTCCATCCTCTTCTCTCACTTCACCTCTTGCCTGTTCCTTTCCTCCTCCATTTCTTTTCTTTCCTTCGCTCTCTCTCTCTCTCGTGTGTGCGTGTGTGTGTTGCTGTGTGGGTTTTTCTTTATTTAATTTAATTGAAGGTAGTTGCGTCGGTTTCTTTGTGGGCACATTTCAATATAAATGTCAGAGATAAACGAGAATACCTCGAAGCGAAGGTTCTCGAGATCTTGGCTATTAAAATCAAAGTTTGCCAGTTGGATACGCGATGTCCCGTTAGATGACAGTTATTTTCATTGCAAAATATGCAACAAGGATTATTCCTGTAACACGGCTCCTGCGAAACATGCCGCTTCTGCGGTACATGTGGCAAAGTCGAAAATTCAAGAAACGTCAAATAATGCCATTAATGATCACGATTATTACGCACATCACCTGTCGAATTCAAATAATATGGAAACACAAGAAACCGACACAGATGTTCACATGACGGACGAAGAGGCTTTATCGTTTCAAACGCGAAAGAAAGCAGCGGAGATTCGGTACGCAGCTTTCGTCGCGGAAAATAATGTTTCGTTTGCAACGGCAGCGAAAATTTTAAAATTTTTTCGAGAAGCAGGAATAGATTCGGACGTATTAAAGCATATGACAATGGCCGAGACAAAATGTAAAAATGTTATTTCAAATGTTTTATGTCCAATAGAAACGGAACACGTTGCCGGTATTCTGCAAAATACGAAATTTAGTATTTTTATTCATGAAACGTCAGACATTACTAATGCAAAATGGATGCCGTTTCATGTTCGGTTTGTTAATCCGGAAACATTACACGTTAACTCGCAATTAGTCAGATTAATCGATCTTGATGCAAAAAATTGTGGCGCGGAGATGTTATTTGAAGCGTTCAAACGCGAAATGTACAGACTTCAAATTCCATTCAACAACATAGTTTCCCTGTCATGCGACAATGCGCACGTTATGACAGGGAAACATTTATCGTTTAAACAAATGCTACAGAAAAAGTGTAAAAATGTTCTAACATTGCCGTGTCCATGCCATTCTGTAGCATTAGTTGCGAATAATGCATGCGAGATGATTCCGGCAAAATGCGAGATATTTCTAAAATCAGTAGCAAATTATGTTAACAACAGCCCAAAGCGAGCTGCTATTTTCCGTGATTGTTTCCAAGATACAAACCGAACAATTTTGAAATTGTCCGAAACGCGATGGTTATCTCGCCATTTATGTATTACGCGAATTTTGGAATTTTGGAATAATATTGAGGCTTTTTTCACAGACTTGATTAGAAAAGAAAAAAATAACCGTGCTCAACAATTTCTAATTGAGATGCAAAATCCTGATTTAAAAGCATACTTCTTATTCCTTAAAAATATTTTGCAATTCTTTAATTCATTTACTACATTTTTCCAAGCTCTGGAAACTCGAATTCAACTTCTACAACCGAAATCGGTAGATTTACTCAAGTTAATTTGTGATCGGTTTGTGAGACCAGAGCTTTTGCTAGATGCAATATATAATATTGATTTTTCGCAATCGGAAAATCAATTGTCAATAGATAGTATTAATGTTGGAATTGAATGCAAAGAATATCTTGACAAATTGCTCTCAGACGGCCACACAGACGTAGTCAAAAATATTCGCATGAATTGTTTGAAATTTTACGTTAGTGCTGCTGAGGGCATTTGTAAAAAATTACCAGTCAAGGATCCATTTTTATCAAAATTAAAAGTGTTTCAACCGCACACGGCTTTACGTGACAATAATAGACAAAGCTCGTTTAACGATGTTTGTTTTGTCGCACAAGCCATTGGTGGATTTGATACAGATGGGTTAAGACAAGAGTGGTTTGCTTTTCATCAGGATTTCACAGAAACCGAAAAAGACAACCTGTTCCGCTTAAATTTCGATGAAATGTGGGAGAAAATTTTACATCTCAGGCAGCTATATCCCCACTTGCAGTCTCTCGTTCATGCGGTTAGGTCATTGCCAAATTCTAATGCGGATTCGGAAAGAATCTTTTCTTTCTTACCAGATGTTAAAACGAAAAAACGGAACAAGCTATCGTCTGTTCATGTGAACGCTATTTGTGTTGTAAAATCAGCGTTACAGGCGAGAAGGGAAACTGCTTTAAATTTGCACGTTACTGACAAACACTTGTCTTTAATGTCAACTCAAACATTATATCCTGGATGTTTGAGACACAAAAGAGTCAGACAACATGCTACTGATAATGCCTCAATTGCTGGTCCCTCTTTGTCTACTGATTTTCAACAATAACGTGGGCCATAAATGTGGGATGTATAAATTAAACGTGTGCAAGCGAGTATGAAAGTGTGAATGTGTGTGTGAGTGGCGCAGCGAAATGGGAAGGCGAAGGCGATGCGTCGCAAATAAATAGTAACTACCCATTACAAAGGGCCTTGCGGTGAATTTGGTGGTAAAGGGAGGTATCCCGCAGGAAAGGGGAAAAGTCGCGTAAACAGCGTGAAACAAGAGAGTCGCGAGAAGCCTCGCAGAGCGAGTCGCGACAGAGTGAGAGTCAGAGCGTTGCGTAGAGTGTACGAGAGTGCGTAGCGAGAGAGAGTTAGAGAGAGAGAGAGTTAGAGAGAGAGCGAGAGAGAGACAGAGAGACAGAGCGACAGAGAGACAGAGAGACAGAACGACAGAGAGACAGAGATAGCGACAGAGAGACAGAGATACAGAGATAGCGACAGAGAAATAGAGATACAGAGATAGCGACAGAGAAATAGAGATACAGAGATAGCGACAGAGACAGAGAAAGCGAGAGAGACAGAGAGACAGAGCGACAGAGCGACAGAGTACAGAGATACAGAGACACAGGGACAGCGACAGAGACGCAGAGATACAAAGACAGCGACAGAGACAGAGAAAGTGAGAGAAAGGGAAAGAGTTTAATAGAGAAAATAGCGCACATAGTGAGAAAGAGACAGTATTCTTAGTAATAAACATTTAATAAGTAACAGTGTGAGTTCATTCTTTACCACGCAACTTAAATCCTACAAACTTGGGGGCTCAGCCGGGATTGAAGAAGCGTAGTCGGGAGTGAGGAAGTGTAGTTGGGATTGAAGAAGCGTAGTCGGGAGTGAAGGAGCGTGGATGGGATTGAAGAAACTGTGACCAGTGAAAGTGGCAATCGAAATGTGCAATGAGTACAGATTCGCGTGATCTCCAAGAGTGGAAGGTACCAGAGCTTAAGGACAAATTAAAAGAGTTAGGGTTGAAAACAACAGGTGCAAAAACTGAGTTAGTTAAACGCTTATTATCGGTGGATCCTTCCAAGATTTGGTCGGAGGACAGTATCAGTGAAACTGCGCGTACAGTGTTAAGCGGAAAAACCGAAGAAGCAGGCATAGCGATGGAAGCCAGTGTGGCCGGGGAAATCCCAATAGCGAGTGCAGCGATGGACGTTTTACGTCGAGAAGAAGAAGTGGCCGAACGTGAACTGGATCTTGTGCGTCGAGAGCTCGAGTTGATGCGGCAGATGCAAAATCTGAGCGTATCGCAGCCAGCGCCTGTAACAATACCTGAGGCGAGCAGTGCACCAGTGAGCCAGCACAGAATGAGCGTGAAAGCAATCAGCGAGCTATTAGGAAATTTAAATGGAGAAAGTGGATCGTTCGATAGGTGGGAGAATCAGCTGAGATGGCTGAAAACCGATTATAAATTATCAGAGCAAGAAGTCAAGGCACTAATAGGGATGTCGCTAAAGGGACACGCGTCCGAGTGGTTCCATTCGAAGCCGGACTATCTGCGAATGCCGTTCGACACATTTATGGTGGAAATAAAAGGCATGTTCCATCACGAACCAGGAAAGGCCGAGCGAAGGAGTAACTTCGAGCAACGCGTTTGGAGAAGAACGGAGGCCTTCAAGGATTACTTCCACGATAAAGTGATTCTTGCAAACAAAGTCCCGATCGACGAAGAAGAGGTTGTTGGGTCCGGCACCGGTTGTCTTGGGAACCCGGTTTGTTACTGGGACAAGTGACACTCACGTGGCCCCAATAGACCCTACGAAGATGCCTCAGAAGACGTTACTGGACACGCTCAAGGAGCTTTTCCGCGATAAGGTACCGATCACCCGGCGTCGTATCGAAATTCTAAATTTTCGATACGATAGATCTGTCCCCATTACGGAACACATCGACAGGATCAACCGTCATGCCGCCGAATTCGACCGGACGAAGCTCACGGACGGCGGCTTGCGGACATTACTCCTTCTCCAGTCCTTTTGCTATTCCAAAGATAATGAGGAGCTGAAGAGGCTGGCTCTTCGAGTGGTGGAGCGAAACCAGAACGCTTCCTTGAAAGACATCGTGGCCGAGCTGGAGGCACACCTAAACGTGTCTTCCAGCCTAAAAACTTTAGAAAATCCCGTCAAAATTGCACCACTTTCAGGCTGTAACGCAGTCAAATGGAAACAGAAGAAAGTCGCGTCGGCTAATACTCAGAAGACGCCGCCGCCGAAGCAGGACGCGGGGTGCAAGGGATGCGGGGGGACACATCCTCGATCGAAGTGCCCTTTCCGCGACGCAGCGTGCCACAGCTGTAACAAGAGGGGCCATATCGCAGCAGTCTGCAAATCCGCACCCAAAGATGCAAGGGGGGCGGCGAAGACCGGCAACATTGTGGTGCAAGCAATCTCCGCGGCGCGCAAACGTCGCCGACTCTACCTCACACTTACTATTAATGGCAGGTCGGTATCACTACAGTACGATCCTGGCTCTGACGTCACCATTATAGGTAGGGACGAGTGGACGCGCCTCGGATCACCGACATTAGAAACGGCGGAGGGTGTCGAGCACGCGGGGGGAGACGAGCTGTCCCTCATCGGCCGATTCCGCTGTATCGCGCAGCTAAACAACCGCTGCAGCGACATCGAGGTGGACGTTGCGGACCGAAACGGCCTGAACCTCCTAGGGCTCGACGCCATCGACGCCTTCGACCTATGGCCCGAGTTCGCCCGGGAGGGGGGACAGGTTAACGCCGTATCCCGCCGTCCGGAGAGCGGAGCGAGCTCCATCCCACCCACGCACGACGCGTACCTGGCCGAGCTACGCCAAGCCTTTCCGGATCTGTTTGCGGAAGAGCTGGGGTTGTGCCGCGACTTCCACGCGAAGTTTAACATCAAGGCCGACTCGCAGCCGATCCAGAGACCGTGCCGCCAGGTGGCATTCGCCATGGAGGAGCTACTAGAGGAGGAGCTCCAGCGCCTGGAACGCGCAGGAATCATCGAGCGCGTGGAGTCCTCAGATTGGGCTTCGCCCATCGTCATCGCTAAAAAGCCCAACGGTAGAATCCGACTCTGCGCGGATTTCTCCACAGGCGTCAACGCTGCCCTCATGGACAACAGGCATCCCTTGCCCAGCGTCGACGGCATCATGGCAAGGCTCAACGGTGGCTCCTGTTTCAGCATACTGGACCTCAGCGACGCTTTCTTCCAGATTGAGGTGGCTGAGGATTGCAGGGACATAACGACCATCACCACGCCTATGGGACTGTTCCGCTTCCGACGCATGCCTTTCGGCATAAAAACGGCTCCTGCCACCTTCCAGCAGGCAATGGATCGCACTCTTTCGGGCCTGGCAGGCACTCACGCCTATATTGATGATGTCATCATTTCAGGCTCCAACCGACAAGAGCACGACATCCGTCTCCGTGCGGCGCTGGGAAGACTGCAGGAGAAGGGCTGGCGGCTCGGCTGGGAGAAGTGCTCCTTCGGGCTGGGCGAAATCAAATATCTGGGGTTTATCATCAATGCCTCAGGTATTTCCGCCGACCCACAGGCTACCCGTGCCATCGCTACGATGCCCATTCCATCCGGCGTACCACAGCTGCAAAGCTTCCTGGGCATGGTGAATCATTACGGGAAATTCATCCCACACCTCCACCAGTCGAAGCAACCATTAGAGCAGCTCACCCGGAAAACTGCCACTGGATCTGGACTCAGGCCCATGACAACGCGGTGGAACAAATTAAGAGGGTCATAACCAGTCCACTGCTCCTCGAGCACTACGACCCATCAAAGACGCTGGTGGTGGCGGCCGACGCGTGTTCCACCGGGATTGGCGCGGTACTCCTGCAACGAGCTTCAGATGGCAGAGAACACGCGGTATATCATATATCGCAGAGTCTCACGGAGTCCCAGCGAAATTACTCGCAGCTGGAAAAGGAGGCCCTCGCACTGGTCACGGCAGTGGAGCGATTTCACAGGTTTGTGTGGGGGAGAAAATTCATCCTCCAAACAGATCACAAGCCACTCGTCGCCCTGCTACGGACAGACAACACCACCGGCCTCAAACCGACGACAGCGGCTAGGCTAAAACGCTGGGCCTTGCGACTCCTGGGATATGACTTTTCTATCGAGTATGTCCCAACACAGGAGTTCGGCCAAGCAGACGCTCTATCTCGCCTCATTGAAAGGTTCCGGCAGGACAACGTCGAAGACCTCCAGGTCGCCTGTGTGCGTGCCGTGGAGACGGAGCTCTTGCAAATCCGAGACTTTTCTATTGATCATTTCGGAGCGAAGCTGAGGCAACAACTGAAGAGCGCACCAGTAGACGACCCATTACTGAGCACCGTCATCCTGGGAGTCCGCGACGGACGTTGGGACTCTACGGAAAGTAAGGAAAGACTAAAACCATACAAACAGCGAGCGGAGGAGCTGAGCGTCGTCGACGGCACTCTGCTTCTGGACGACAGGGTCGTGATCCCTGAGAAGCTTCAACCCGCCATCCTCGAGGCCCTCCACAAGGGACACCCCGGTGTCAGGAGGTCGAAGCAGCTCGCACGACAATTTGTCTACTGGCCGGGAATGGCAGCAGACATCGAACGCCTGGTTCGCCACTGCGACGCCTGCGCGCTTGCGCAAAAGCTACCACGAAAGGTACCGCTGGAACCATGGCCAACTCCATCCAGACCTATGGAGCGCGTACACATTGACTACGCCGGGCCCATCGAGGGCCAATACCTGCTGATCGTGGTCGACGCATATTCCAAGTTCTTGGAAGTGGTCGTCACCCCCACAATTTCAGCAGCACGGACAGTCGACCTCTGCCGAGAGATCTTTGCCAGGTTCGGCCCACCGGAAATCCTGGTATCGGACCATGGGGCCCAATTTACGTCCCAACTCTTCGAGGCCTTCTGCAAGGAGGTGCAATGCACGCACCTGATGTCAGCGGTGAACCACCCGCAGTCCAATGGTCAGGCGGAGAGGATGGTCGACACTGTCAAGCGGGCCATAGCCAAGGACCCATCCAAGTGGAGAAAGTCGCTCTACGATTTTCTCCACAGTTACCGATACACGCCCTGCGCAGCGGCGCCCAACGGCGCCTCGCCGGCCGAGCTCTTCTTCGGGCGACGCATCAACTCGCCATTTTCCAGGCTCCTGCCGGTGCGCCAGTCGGACGGACCAACACCAAGTCGCTCCAGTCCGGGGATGGAGGCTCAGTTCTCCAGGCACCACGGGACGCGACCGAGACACCTCTGCATCGGGGATCGAGTGGTCGTCCAACTTCGGGACAACAAGCGCGAGCAGGGTGTCATTACAAAGACTGTTTCAGGGACGCGCTATGCTGTTCGCCTGGACAACGGGAGAGAGGTCATCCGACACATCAATCATATTTGGTGCGGTGGCTCACAGGCCGTTGCGGCCGCCGCGAGTCCGGATTTGACCCTGGATGCCGACGGCACTCTCCTGACTCAGATACCGGCTGCACCCGATACGCCGGTTGCACCTGATACACCGGCTGCACCTGATGGCGCGGCGGTCCCGGATCCGGAGCACCGACCCCAGGCGGCTTCAACCCCGTTCACCCGATCCAGCATCCCTGACGAACAAGAAATCCTACCAACGCCGATCAGACCCACCCGCACTCGGGTCGCCCCATGTCGACTCGCGATGGACCCAGCTGCCAAATCATATACGTATTGGTAGCTCCAAAGAGGGGAGATGTTGGGTCCGGCACCGGTTGTCTTGGGAACCCGGTTTGTTACTGGGACAATTGACACTCGCGCCCGGGTGGCGCAGCGTGGCCGCGTGTTGCCACGGGGCAGTTCTGTTATAGACTTCAGACGAACGTGTACGATTTCCAACAATAAACATATACTTATTCGAACCCCAACAGAGATGGTCGAGAATATTATCCGAGGTATACCAGATCCGGATTTAAGAGACCAAGCGCGAATGCACAGTTTCAGTGGAAAAGCAATGCTTTTGCGAGCATTCGAGGCAGTACCGTGGAGGTGAAAAACAAGCGACAACGCGAGAAGAGGCAATGACCTTTCGTTACGAAAATTTGGAGCTGTGGGAAGTGCGTCAACTTCGCGGCGGTTCGGGGGGTCATGGAGAGGCAGCGGAGAGCAGCGGAGCGAGCAGCCGTCACAGCGAGACGCGGACGCGGTGCAGCGGGATGTGAGTACGGTGCAGCGAAGAGGGGGCACGGCACAGTCAGGGCCGATGCAATCAAGCAATGGAGCAGGTTCAACGAAAAGGTGCTCTAGTTGTGGTTCGAAGGACCATTTGTTTCCAGATTGTCCAACGAAGGATAAAGGCGTGAAGTGTTTTGCATGTAGAGACTATGGGCACGGGGTTGCAGAATGCCCTAAAAAGGGTACCACGATTAAAGAGATTTGTGTTATTGCGCAGACTAAGACAGTGAAAAGCCCTAAAGACTTTAATATTAATGGGTGCCAGATAACGACCTTAATAGATACCGGCAGTGACTGTTGTCTTATGGCGTGTAGCAAATATTTTGAAATAGGCGCACCTCATCTACAATACGATATTATTAAATTCCGAGGCGTAGGTGGTTTGGAGCATTATTCGTACGGCTATTTCATAGCAAGTATAAAAGTAGATGGTAATGAGTACACAATGTGCGCTAACGTGGTTGCCGATAACCTAACGGAGTACTGTGTGATAGTGGGTGTTGATTTTCTAAACCAGATAAGATTGATTAGAGATAAAAACAATATTTCCATTGTTAAACCTATAGAAGCGTCAAATGAAAATGTGTCAGAAATTATTAAAATTGATTGTTGCGGAAAAAGTAATGAAGTAGATTTGTCATACATTGGAGATAAAGAGCACAGACGCATTACACAAGCAGTGAATGACACTCATGAGCCGGTAACGACGCGTGACGTAGCAATACAGGTGAATATCATGCACAAGGAAGAGGTAAACGCAGAGATTCGCAACTGTTTAGAGGGGGATATAGTCCAGCCGTCTCTTTCGGAGTTCGCTAGCCCCGTGGTGTCAGTAGGGAAAAAGGACAGTACTAAAAGACTTTGTATTGATGATAGAGAATTAAATAAAAAGATAATAAAAGATAGTTATCCTCTCCCCTTGATTGAGGATCAGATAGATCTTCTCCAAGGCGCGAAAGTTTTCAGTACATTAGATTTGGAGAATGGATTTTTCCATGTTACGGTGAGTCCGAGTAGCCGTAAATATACAGCGTCTATCGTGCCAGATGGGCAGTCTGAGTTTTTAAAAGTTCCTTTTGGTTTATGTAATTCTCCTGCGATATTTCAAAAGTGTACTTTTCTGCAAAATCGTGTCGAGTATTTGGGATATATTGTTGAAAACAATAGCGTGCGTCCTTCGGAAAGAAAAACAGAGGCAGTCAAACATTTTCCCAAACCGCGAACTGCCAAACAAGTGCAAAGCTTCATTGGACTAACAAGCTATTTTAGAAAATTTATTCCGTATTATTCATTAATTGCGCGGCCATTAACTAACCTACTTAAGGCGGATGTACAATTTAATTTTGGAGACGAAGAATTGTTTGCGTTCGAGAAATTAAAGGCTATGTTGTGCGAAAAGCCTGTCCTGCGATTGATCCGTGTGAATGTGGAAACCGAACTACATACAGATGCGTCAAAAGATGGTTATGTACCTAGAAGAGGGTTGTTATTTATAGAGAAGAACAATGATTATTTGTTAGTTATTCGTAAAACAATGCAAAGAGTAATTTTTGAAAGACAAACCGAGAATAGAAAAACATTTAATAGACATAGGAAAAAAGCAACAACATATAAAGTTGATGACCTAGTGGCAATTCAAAGAACGCAAGCAGGGTCAGAGTTAAAATTAGCTGGAATATTTCTAGGGCCATATATTGTAACGCGAGTATTACGCAATGATCGATATGTGATTGCAAAAGTCGGTGAGCATGAAGGGCCAAAACAAACATCGTCGGTGGCAGATCAGATGAAACCGTGGTCTGAAAGTGATGCAGGTACTGATGTATCAAGCGACGAAGATGAGTGCGTGGACACCTGAGGTCAGGTGTGTTTTGTCAGAATGGCCGAGTGTGGGATGTATAAATTAAACGTGTGCAAGCGAGTATGAAAGTGTGAATGTGTGTGTGAGTGGCGCAGCGAGATGGGAAGGCGAAGGCGATGCGTCGCAAATAAATAGTAACTACGCATTACAAAGGGCCTTGCGGTGAATTTGGAGGTAAAGGGAGGTATCCCGCAGGAAAGGGGAAAAGTCGCGTAAACAGCGTGAAACAAGAGAGTCGCGAGAAGCCTCGCAGAGCGAGTCGCGACAGAGTGAGAGTCAGAGCGTTGCGTAGAGTGTACGAGAGTGCGTAGCGAGAGAGAGCTAGAGAGAGAGAGTTAGAGAGAGAGAGAGAGAGACAGAGAGACAGAACGACAGAGAGACAGAGATAGCGACAGAGAGACAGAGATAGCGACAGAGAAATAGAGATACAGAGATAGCGACAGAGACAGAGAAAGCGAGAGAGACAGAGAGACAGAGCGACAGAGCGACAGAGTACAGAGTACAGAGATACAGAGACACAGGGACAGCGACAGAGACAGAGAAAGTGAGAGAAAGGGAAAGAGTTTAATAGAGAAAATAGCGCACATAGTGAGAAAGAGACAGTATTCTTAGTAATAAACATTTAATAAGTAACAGTGTGAGTTCATTGTTTACCACGCAACTTAAATCCTACATAAAATAAAGTTTATTTTCTGACCTTCGTTACTATACAGAATCGTTAAATAAAACATGTCTGTTTTGCATTACTTTTAAAACACGACATTTGTTAACAACAAATTTGAATCATTTGTCTTGCATTTTATTTGTGAGACATGACATTTGTTAACACCAAATATGAATCATTTGTCTTGCATTTTCTGTGTGAGACATGACATTTGTTAACAACAAATGTGATTCATTTGTCTTGCATTTTATGTGTGAGACATGACATTTGGTAACACCAAATATGAATCATTTGTCTTGCATTCTATGTGTGAGACATGACATTTGGTAACATCAAATATGAATCATTTGTCTTGCATTCTATGTGTGAGACATGACATTTGTTAACAACAAATATGATTCATTTGTCTTGCATTTTATGTGTGAGACATGACATTTGTTACCAACAAATATGATTCATTGGTCTTGCATTTTATTTGTGAGACACAACATTTGATTACAACAAATGTGATGTGGTATAATAGGCCTACTGGCGAAGGTCCACGTTAAAAAACCTAGCGCGCTATTCGTGGCACCTAATGGGTGGCGTGGAAGACCACGCAATGTCATTCAGTCTTTCAGAAAGCAAATACGCTTCTTTCATTTTTTCACAGAGGATATAACATGTACAGAAAGTAATTAGGACCGAAGAAATGCGTATCGTCAGGAAGACCACAAAGTATAGAAGAATTGGAAATAGGCCATCCGGGAGGTGCTACTTGTGAAATGGGGTAATCAGCGAAGGTGCAATCTTACGCTGGTCCGCAGGCCAAGCAATAAAAGTTGCGGTTCTTCATACGCAATGAGCTGCAAGTTATTGATGTGATTAATTATACTTTCTTGTCGACACGCGTGACCATCGCGTTCATTCTTCCTGCATCGTTCAATTTTTTGCCCAAACAATCGGAGAAGTAGTTTTGTTTTACTGTATGTCTAAAAAGATCAAATTTGGAAAATAAATCTATTTTCAAAAAACGCTTTGGATTCATTTACCATATCCTGGTCTGTATACTTCATTTGCACAATATATAATACATAGATGTTCGGTATAACGCATGTCGCGCGTATCGAGCATTTGACGATTCCTTCTATCAAATCGTTGCACTGCGCGTAACGATACATTTCATATAACGATATGTACCTCATATAATTGAATATTGCGTAATAAACTTATCACGTAAAGAATGCATAAAGATTCAGTGTACAAATTACTCTCAACACGCCACAAACGACCAGATAACAGGTTTTTATTTATATTTTTTACTATCACCCGCCGTTTTTAAAAATCTGAAAAAAAATAGGGGTGCGGCATATCACTGCACTCATACAGGGTTTTTATTTCGTTATACACCCAGAAGACCTTCAATAAAAAATAGCAAATAGGCCAATTTTTTTTGGTTCTAATTTTTCAGTTGCCACAGTTTAAGTTTTAAAAATCTGAAAAAAACCAAGAGTGTGTACTTCGTATCAGGACACACGTCTAATTTTTTTCAAATTTTTTCAACTGCTCATTTTCAAATAAAAAAAATACAAATAGCTGTTCTTTTCAATCCCTTCCACTGCCGTTCTAGTCGCTGTATAAGGTTAAAACATGTAAAAAATGAGTATTTTTCGATTAACTATCGAATGGCTATCTCACAATTTCATTTGGCTTGGAAGCAGTTTTGACCATCTTATCCACCTGTAGGTCTTCACTTCGGCGCCTGTCTTGTCAAATCTTCTGAAGACGCTGGGACATCGAAAATCTCCAGTACCCAGTAAGTAAGCGAAACGCGCTACCATCGTTACGCTAAAAATAGATTCAACACCGTAGAACGAGACAGAGTACAGTTCCTTCTTCGTCACGCGAGACCTGCAAGAAGAAACGAGACGGAGACAAGCTCCTTTCTCGTCACACGAGACCTACAAGAAGAAACGAGACGGAGACAAGCTCCTTCCTCGTCACACGAGACCTACAAGAAGAAATGAGACGGAGACAAGCTCCTTCCTTTTCTACACACGCACGGCACGCACACAATGAGATGTTGGCGCGGCATATTAGCGGCGCGCGCAGCTTACAGGCTTCGGTACAGGACGTTGGTAGAAAGGAGACAGGAATCATGGTTCCGTCTTTGTTTACGTTCGGTGCGTACAACCGGCGCGCGCAGCTCTCACCGACACGGCACGCATACACTCAAAAAATGTGGCTTTTGCAGCTCTGCCTGCTGACACTGGTGCAAGGCATTGTTGCTGGGTGAAATTATTGAGCAGCGACGGTTCTTGTTTCTTACACCATGTAATAAATTTTTTTTTTGTATTACGCCGAATGTCTTCAATCTGAATTCCCTGCATACGATACTTCAACTAACGTCGATGTGTTAGTCTAATATTTAAGTTATCAGGAATTGAACTAACTCGGCTAATATTGTCTTAGAGGAGGTTTGACGTATTACGCTATACAGTATTCTCTCCCACATTGTCACTACTGGAGCTACTCTCACATTGTCCGTGGGCTGAGTCGGCGACTATGCATGCGCCGTACTTGCGACTATGTTAGGTGAAGCGGACTCAGTCAAGCGTGAGATTTATGAGTCATCGAGCGTGGCGGCTTGCTTTGATGACAGTTGACAGTTTAGCTGTTTGTAACACAGTAGCATAATTGTTTAAATTTTACTTTTTTTTATAAATAAACCTGTGTTTAATATATTAATGAGATTTTTCCGCGTAAAATGAAACCAAACATGAAACTAATCGGCCCACATTTACTTCATCGGCCCGCTACGTTATCGGGAGCCTTTTGTCGGACTCGAAGAAACCGTGTCCTACGTTCTCACATTGTCAGTCTGCTTACTGCTGCTTACTGACAATGTGAGAAGGAAGGACACGATTTTTGAAGTGCGTGAAAGCACACGAAAGACTGTGTTGTCTATCGCAGGCTGGCCCGCTACGTTATCGGGAGCCTTTTGTCGGACTCGAAGAAACCGTGTCCTACGTTCTCATATTGTCAGTCTGCTTACTGCTGCTTACTGACAATGTGAGAAAGAAGGACACGATTTTCGACGTGCCTGAAACCGTCTTCCTCATCTGCTACGATTAGTAAAAGTCATCTCAATTACATCAAGTTTGATTTCATTTTTATCCCAACAATCTCATTATTTTTGATATACACTTCTTAACCAGAAAAGTTGGTAATAAAAGAGAATATGAATCATTTAAACCATATCATTTGATACGCCGGGATTTAAATGGCTCGGCTGTCTCGACTGCCGTTTTTGTTTTCTCTCTTTCATTCGCTGTCCTTTTCTTCGTTCGGCGAACTACAAAGGCAGTTCGCGCGGCTCGAAAACCGTGTCTACTATTCCCAAGTTGTCCAAATACGATTCTGGCCCGACTGACAATGTGGGAGAGAATACTGTACAGTAATACTGTACAGTAGGTACATAAATCTCACGCTTGACTGAGTCCGCTTCACCTAACATAGGCGTAAGTACGGCGCATGCATAGTCGCCGACTCAGCCCACGGACAATGTGAGAGTAGCTCCAGTAGTGACAATGTGGGAGAGAATACTGTATCTCGTAAACTATTGTTTTTTCGATGATTTCCCTTATATATTTTCATTGCAGAATGGCCTGAGGAACACGTTTATGTAAAAAAAATGGGTGGTTCCATTTGAAAAAACAGTGCAACTGCACTTTACACATGCACTAACCGTCCGACTACCGTGCCTGGGTCGAGGTACCAGGATGACTTGGCCGCGGAGACGCACACATTCTAACAAGACGTTCGCTACTTGAGCCGGTGTCACCGGCGCGGCGTTCGTCAATTGTTCTCAAAGCGATAACGCATAAAAGATCTTTTGAAGTGGGCCGACGGCATCCGGCGAGCAGCTCGCTCGAGCCGTCACGGATTGGTGTTAGTGAACTGTCTGTGATGGGCCGAAAGAGACCCAGGCGCCAACGGAGAGTTCGGTCGTCCGAGGGTTAAAAGAAAATAAAGTTTTTATCGTTTCTTCTTCTTTTTTTTTCACTTATGAAATACTTGCAAAGTGTACTCTTTTTGAACAAAAAATAGTTGGTAACCTTATGATCGAGTCGTCACAGCGGGTATTTCGATAATACCCTCTAACCATTTGGCATTTTTTTTCTCAAAAACTTGCTTCTTTCTGGATGCTGCCCTCCATCTTTGCATTTTACTCCTAAACCAAGTTATTAATTTTTCTAGGCGTTTTTGCTGCTCCTCCGAATAATTTTCCCGATTTTGCAAAATATGTGTCAAATATGCAAATTTTTCGGAAATATTACTGTTCATTTTTTGTTACATGATATCATATAAATATCTGCGGCTAATCCGTTTGATTCCGGATGATCCTGGTCAGAAAAAAGGGCGATTTATGATAAAGTCCGAAACATTGGAAAGTGTCATTATCTTGAAAATTCCCCGTAAAAACCGAATTCGCAAATATCCGCAAGAAATTCTTTTTGCGCTAGGAAGCCGATACTTGACTCTAAACAATGGCGTATGAAACTTTGCGGCATGTAGCGGCCGTATATAACAAAATCATTGCAGAAGATACATCTTCGAACAAAAATTTTCATATTTAAACCCTATTTTCAAACCACGACAACTTTTGATAGGTACTTAATAAACCGTTGAAACTTTTTCTAAAATTCAGTACATACCTTCCTCTAAAGACGGCATAGCACCGCACTTCACACTGGTTCTTGGTTAACACACAAAACACAAGCAAACTCGTGAACGTTGAGAGAGTGTCCGAAAGAGGTACGTTTACTAGTAGCAACCGTCAACTTCAGACTAAGTTTTCAGACGAATGGTACGAAGAAAAAAAAAATATTACACATACATAATCCCCCACTGTTTAAGTACCCCATTATATAATTTTTATGACCCCAGGTAAAATTTGACAAAATCGACTTTTGGCCAGCTAGAACGGTCAAATACACCACTGTGCGACGCACATTAACATGTAACATTTACACAAGGTAACATTTGTTATATTGTGTTCCTCTATTTACAACTAGACGTACATCTGTCATTACATTCTGCAACCAAATCTAACAAGCTTTAGTCATCTATTTGAGTTTATTTCCTATGTGGTTTGGCAATTCTGTATATATTAATTATTTTAGTTCAGTGTTCAAACGAGTATTTCATATTAAGTTCCTTTTTCTTTCTCTTTATATCCGTTCAATTTCACATTACTTTGTTTCTGGTATTTTCTCCTACAGATTTTTTTGATTTGGTTTTTGTTTTTCAGCAAATTAACAGTCTGTCAATTATATAAATATCCAGCATTCATTTTATTTTTATTATTATTTTTTATTTCTTTTTGAATTGTCATTATACTTATCAGTTTTAACTTCATTATCCTTATAATCGAGGTGGGTTTATCTGAGTCATTCTGGTAGTGTATTATTACCTTGTTTACAGGCTTTTTTGTGTTTATTATTATTTTTCTTCTAGTTAAATTATTCTTTCTTTCTACGACAGCTTTTCTATCTCTTTCCCGGTTTTTTATTATCAACTTAGAGTCACTTCATTTTTCTCGGTCTTCCTTGGTGTGTTGTTACTCAATCCACTAAGGAGACTCACCTATTCTATAATGTAATTGTTTCTGCGAGGAAGTTAGGTTCCGTGTTACTTCCTTGGAACAATGATCAATTTCGGAAGGGAATTGGCACAATGTCATCCGTTTGACGATGTGTTTGAATTCTTACGTTAAATACATTCCTTCTCCGATACTCTTTTTCCTATCTCTTTCTTTCTTTTTGTTTTCCAATAACTTAGAGTCATTTCCTCTTTCTCGGTCTTGCTCATTTTGTAGTGTCCTACAGAATGGGTAAGACTCATCTTTCCTAACATTTAATTGCTTCGCGTTGTTGGAGTTGGGTCCCGCGTTACTCCCCATGAAGCAATGTGCTTGAGAAGTATTATTCCTCTTTATTCACGTTATTCGTCCGTTAGAATACGTGCTCTTATTTCAATAATTTTTGGTATCTTTTAATTTTCGTATAATTGGCGGTAATGACGCGCAAATGGACTGCCTCTTCCCCCACTCCTAGCACCGAACACCTGTGTGCGAATATAGTGCCTTTGATTTGCGACGCGACACGCGAGAGCGGAGGTCAGTCGGCCTCGAAACGCGACCATGTGAGCACAGTACTGAGAAAGATCGTGGTGTAAAAGGAGGGGGTACCATCATGCAAAAGTTGTTCACATGCCGACAAAGCTTTTTCATTTTTTCTTTTTTCAATTTAACTGTTACAAGTTTGGTCAACCTCTTTTCATTCCCGCATTGAGTAAAAATTGTCAAAGTTTAATTAAAGTTTAAAGATTTCATAATAAACGACAAGTACGACTATCTCGTGAATTATAAGGCCGCTTTTGTTTCATGATAAGTAAGTATCACAGTAGTCTCCCGATGTACCTTTCTTATGCCTTTCTGATTTATTGTTTAACTGTTTTGTTATGTATACTTTTGTTCATTTATTATAAATATTTCAGACATAATTAATATTCCCTGAAGAGGATCCAAAGTAGGATCGAAACGTTGGAAGTGTTACGTGCGAAAACTCCCATATTATAAATATTAAAGGAAATATTCCTTCAGAATATTTCTCGCCGAGTTTTAGCCTTCATTTGGAGATAAGAGCGCTCTGTCTTTTTCGTATACAAGAAAGGGACGGCCAGCTCAAGCAATTACCAACTCTAGCCGTCTCCTTCCCTCCCTCTTCTCAGGAGCCTCCTTGTCTCCCACACTTTCCCTCCAAGAAACACTTTCCCGCCAACCACACTTTTCCGCCAGGGAGCAGTTTCCCGCCTAGAGATCCTGCAACACAACCACCCAATCAGCAGCTTCCCAATAAGGACCAGTTTCCCGCCTAGAGATCCTGCAACACAGCCACCCAACCAGCGATTTTCCCGCCTGATCTTCCCGCCAAGAACAGTACCCAGCCACAGCATCTTCCCGCTCCTTTACTCTCCCACTCCTCTCAGAATCCGTGTATAAAAACCCGGATCCTGAAGGACTCTGGGAGCATTCCTGAGTAGTCAGTTCCAGACGACGAATCTCTGTCGGTAGTACTTTGTTAAAGACTACGAGTAAGTAGGCTAAATCCTAGTCGTCTAGACTCCAGAGTGTCTCCAGCAAGATCGGACATTAGTGCCTTTCGAGCAAAAACCCCAATCCACATTCTCGGCTAGAGAGGATTATTAGCAAGACCAGGCCAGACCTGATCGCGCAAAACTTTAAAATCTTATAACAAATCAAGCCTAACCTCACGGGTTAGTAGTATATAGTTATCGCGTTTCTTTTACTGTAATATTTTACTGAAAGAATATATTATCTTATATTGTCTAAGAATTTGCCCATTTCATTCCCGAAAGACCTTGACTCCGGATTGCCAAGTATTTAATCTTAAATTCGCAACAGGGCCAGGACCCACGACGATCCGCAATTGCTGTCAAGCGGATCGTATAGAGAACAAACGAGCCCTCCTTTAACATATCCTTTGTACCCCCTCACTCCACCTCCCACTCGTCCTGTTCGAAGTAACTCCGGTTACATTAGAACAGTGTACGACCGTCGATTCGAATAGGTGCACGGCCGATGGGTAACAGTTGTTACTCAGGGTTCGAGCCCGCGAATTGACCAAGCTCAACGGCGGTTAACAAATGTCCACTCGACATTATATAATTCGCTGCGCCTAGGTTCTGCTGTAGAGAGACGGTTAACAAGTGTTTCCAGTCGTCACTATATAATTCGTCGACCCAGCAGAACCGTCAACACGTGCGCCTCCCGTACAACGTTCCGTTGTCTATCGCACGTGGTCGTCCCTTCTTCCTATCCTTGAATTTCGTCCTGTTTGAAGTAACTCCGGTTACATTAGAACAGTGTACGACCGTCGACTCGAATAGGTGCACGGCCGATGGGTAACAGTTGTTACTCGGGGTTCGAGCCCGCGAGTTGACTAAGCGTAGTGACGGTCAACGAACATCCACTCGTTGTTGCATGATTCGTCGCTACCAGGTTTGCTGTCTGATCAACGGTTAACAAGTGTTTCCAGTCGTCACTATATAATTCGTTTGATCCAGCAGACTGATAACGTGTGCGTATCCCAACGACATCCGGTCGTAGCCGCACACGGGAACCCCCCTTTCCTCCACGGACGATCCTCACGGCATTTGCCGCTCGATGTCGTAGGACGCCGTCCACCGTATCCCTACCACGGGATAACCTCACCCCCCTACAAGGGGCTCGTAACAGAAGGAACGGTTAAAAACATGTTTTGAAAACATTGGCGTCCGGTGTGACCGATACAGGGCCGGAAGGGAGTTCGTCTCTCGATTAAACGTTATAACATTTGTTATTATTTTATATTTTATCATCTATAGTTTTTTCATCATTAGCTTGGAATATTATATGTGGCGCTTATTTGGTACTTATAGGATTGTCAAGGAGACAGTATGAAATTGTCAGAACCGGTAACAGAAAGCTCTATCCATGTTACACAGTCATCCAGAAAGCAAAAAAACAATGCTACCCTGTTCCTGCCTCGTATACAGTGACAGCTACTTCTGCCGAAATTAATCTGCAAGATTTATTAAACCACACTGCTGCCCGATTACTTTTATATCTCGAGGAAGTGGTGAAAACTTTGAAATTGTCCATGTATGCAGAAGAAATATAAATAATGATTAGAAACGATGTTTATTATTTGCAGAAGAATTTCTTGAAACCTTGCTTATTTCATAAAACAATGATATTCAAGTAAACCATCATATTTGATATCGAACAGGTGTATTACGTCCCGTACGGAACCGTTATAAAGGGACGCGTTTGGGAGTATATGGACAGATCATAGATATTTATTGCCTTTCAAAAGGTGCGTTTCTTATTTAGCTTATGCAACTTTAAACTGTCTGAAATACTTCGGTGGATGGTCACAGGGATTAAGGGGATATTATTGTCCTCAAGTCGCTTATTACTTTATAGTGCATTTAACGCTGCGGCGCGCGTAATTGTACTTACCTATAAACGGTCCGCGGGTTTTCCCAACATGGGTGTTCCCATACACCACCGGTTTTGCCTAGCCAGTGAAATTTTATTGGGCAACGAAGAAAGAAATTCTTTCTTATATTGGCCACTGCCATTATTTAAAATATAACTGTAATTTTTTTACTGCGCATAAAAACAAAAAGTTATTTAAACAATTGAAAAAAATTGTTTTTTTTTATTGCAAAAGTACTTTAAAAGTTTAATTACTTCATACTCTAGCAAACTATGTCAATAGAATTTGTCTAAAGTTGAAAAATAATTTTGGCCAGCTAGAACGGTCAAATACCCCACTGTGCGACGTGCAGGATACAAGTGAGGTCGCCAGTTCGAATATCGTCGAACGTTAACGAAGGTCGACTAAAGATTCGTCAGTTTGGCACGTAGGCCACGTTGCCACCCGAGGCATACTTGAGCCCAGGTCAGATAAACTCACAAACCTAAACATCGCTTGCTGCGAGCATACCTTTAAGGTAGTACCCCCGCGTATGCAAAATTACAAGAAGTCTTTAAAATTTGGAGTGTAAGTAGTTAAATGCATAACACAGACGTTGTTAAAATTTTGAGACGTTTGAACACACCAAACATGAGATAATTGCAATTAAAAGTGACATGTTTTGTACACATAGCATAGGAGAAGCGTGGGAAAATGACATATTTTATATTTTTTTGCAATAAAGGACTTTTACCATCTTGATCAAAACCTAATATTTGTTAGAGTAATATATTCGGAATATCTTACAAAAAAATGGAAATTGTTTAATATGTAGTTTTATTGAAACATTGGAAAGAATAACATAGTTAGACGATTATTTTGTGTGGAGGGGATATCAGTGAAGTCGCGTAGAAATGATGCGGCAACGATGCATTGTCGGCGCTGTGCGAGTGTGTGTGTCTTTTCGTCGCCGGCCACGTTAACAACCGAAAAAGAATATGCGACGTTGTCACATTTCCACACAGAATACTATTTCATAGTATGTGTGTATTCGTATAGAGAATATGATAGTGTAAGAGGTACAATCTCGTAAAACAAACCACAGGCTACAGACTGAATTTGCTGATATGTTTAATGTGGGTACTGAGTCAAAACTTTTTACCTGGATTGTCGCGAAGGTACTACCTTAAGCAAAGCATCGCGTTACTATTGAGCTATACTGGGTGCTGCGCGTGCATATACCGTAGCATCTCCCACCCGCGGCGCGAGCAATAGTTACGAATTTTGTCAAATAATGAAAATAACGGAAATAATTAATAAAGCTGCATCGAGAGATAATTCGTGCCCTACATCGCTAGTGAACTAGAAGGAAGGACATGCATGTAGTATAGAGAGAATGAAAGTGATAGCACATCAATAAGACAGGAAGAGGAAAGAATGTTATAGGATGAACAGTGACGACCCACACCTCGGGGTGTGCCTCAATACACACCGCGCTTATGAGTCATTTGTGAGAAGAAGAGAAAGAATAGCGAGAGGATATATACAGATAGAGGAAGAGATAAAGTGACAGTGTCTTCTGACGGAAGCTAAATGACAGAAAGTGAAATCCTCGAATGGAATACGTCAGAGAGACAACATGCAATAAATTTAGTGTTCAGGCTAGCGATGCCACGCCCAATGTCTTTCTCATAGAAGAGAGGGACATGCAAATAAACAAATTAAAAGCAATAGACTATTATCTGGGCATTTTCCTTCGCCTCCTTTGTGGAGAAAATGATTTCATACTAAATTCGGCTAGTCGGATAAACGTACCGCGGAACAGGGAGTACGCGAGTTCCGCTTGCGTACATTCCGAACGGCGCGCGTGGCAAGCAGAGAAGCCTCGGCTTCTCTACCCAGCCACCGTTTAGTGTGCGTTGACTGATTGTCTTTGCACTTAGCACCCTGTCCGGTTGGCAGAGCGTTCTCATACATACGTACATTTTTTCCTTCGCATTCTAACATTATGCATTCAGCAAATACGTACATACTGTATCCACGGGCGGTCCCATTATCGATCAGGTTAGAGATGAAAAATGATACGCTGGGAGCTCGTGCGCTCTACCACACCGGCTATGGCTTTTCGAACCGAAGGTCGGTATACTATTTCGCGTAGAGACGTTTCCGCAACCGCCCGGCCGTCCTTTTCACGTGTTGAAGAGTCGCAACAGCCTCACGCCATGCGGTCGCCCGATTCTCGCCACGCTTCAGGACTCTTTGTCCTGACGCGGGCGACCCCCGGGCCACTTAGCATTAACGTGACGCGACAGCCACCCGCTAGGGAGGCCGCCACGCCCACCCCGCGAGCCGCGTATACCTATGCGGGTATCGGATGCTGCGTTGAGAATTCGGGTCTCTTTCCCGCACCCTCTCCGCAGCCTCCTTCTTGGTCATGACGTCCTCGGAGAACGCCGCGAACGCTTTCCAGGCGATCCTCCGCTTACCATCGCGGCAGCGATGGCCGGCAGAGAAACGTCTTGCCCTACAACCCTTTTTAAAGCCGTGTGTTGGTCATTCCAGGCTGAGCACGTAAGAAGTACATGCTCCGAGTCCTCAGAAAGCCAACCACAGTGTACACATACCTCCGTTGGCTCTTTACCTATACGGCATAGGTAATAGCCGAAGCAGCTATGACCGGTCATGATCTGCGTCATCCTATACGTAGGCACTCCCCTACTCCCACCCATCCAGCGATCGAAAATGGGCAGAATAGCGCTCGACACTCTGCGGCCCGATTCCGTCGGGCATTACCCGAGGGTGTCTCTCCACTCACGGAGGGCCTCACCCCAGGAACGGCGGCGCCATGCTGTAACATCCTCCGCTGACGGCTGACACCCATCTCTGTTTATACCACGCTTGAAGTTAAACCATTTGTAATAGTAAACCGCGAGGAGATGAAGTGGCATTGTTCTCGCCAGCAGGAGGGCAGCGTCGTATGGCACCGTCTTATAGCCGTGAATTATTCGCTGAGCGACCTTCCTTTGCCCCGCTCTCAAGAGAGCAGCGCTCCGTTTGTCGCTCCGCAAATCTGTCGCCCACACAGGCGCGCCGTACAGCGCGACAGAATGTGCCACGTTGGCATGCAGTCGACGGACTGTATTGTTCGGCCCGCTTAGATTCGGCAGCAGCCTTCCGAGCGCAGCTGCCACCGAATCCATTTTTGGGGCAATCTTCGCAAAATAATTGCCCCAGCGCCACGAGTGCTCGAGGTGAAGCCCAAGATACTTCAATCCTCGAGACATTTTAACTAATCGCGTCTGTACATTGATCAGAAACAGTTCGAGCGGCCGCTGGGCCCGTAGACTATGATGGTAAAACCACACAGCCTCGGTTTTCTCGGCGGCTAGTTTAAGCCCTAGTGCTTCCATCGCCGCACAGATCCTTTCGCTGGCCTTCTCAGCCAAGCTGGCGGCTTCGCTCCAGTCGCTTCCCCCTGCGACGATGAGAGTATCATCCGCATAGCAGATGATCTCCACACCGTCCGGGCGAGCAGTACGTAAAACTACGTCGTATGCTTAATTCCATAGCAGGAGTCCGAGAACTGATCCCTGTGGCACTCCGCGTTCTATTTTTCTTTTCTTCCAACCGTCCCGGCCCGGGTACGCTATGTACCTGTCACGCAGGTAGTCGCGCACAACAGCCTTTAGGTATGCTGGGACGTTATGAAACTCCAGCGCATCTCGAATACTTTTCCAGGAGAATGGAATTGAAGGCGTTGACAATATCAAGGCTTATTGCCAAAGCCACCCCACCCCTGTTAGTTACACTTTCAGTGTACTCCCGTAATTTTAGAATTGCGTCCACCGTTGAACGACCCCCTCTAAAGCCAAATTGGCTGTCATGTAGATTCGGTCCAACTGGCTCTAAGTGCTTGACGAGGCGAAATGCAATGATCCTTTCGTAAGTCTTGCACACCTCGTCGAGCAGACAAACCGGCCGGTACGCGGAGGGCGAGTCGGTAGGTCTCCCTTTCTTCCGTAGCAGTACCAGCTTGGCTGTTTTCCAGGCTCTGGGGAGCCTTCCCCTCTCCATACAACCATTAAATAGTCGCATGAGTGTGGGTCCTACTGCCCCGCAAATCCCAGCGAACGCTCTGCCCGGAACTCCGTTTGGTCCGGCCACTTTATTGCCAGTTTTGGCCGCGACAATCATTATTTCGCCAAACGAAGCTGTCAGCTCTTCATTCCAGACACCCCCCTCTTCCGCCGCGGGCGGTGTGCCTGCCTCACTGTCCGAGGGGAAGAGTGTACTGATTACATGATTCAGAAACTGTCAGTCAAGTTGCTCCGTTAACCCTCGGACGACCGAACTCTCCGGTGGCGTCTGGGTCACTTTTGGCCGCTCACAGACAGTTCACTAATACCAATCCGTGACGGCTCGAGCGAGCTGCTCGCCGGATGCCGTCGGCCCACTTCAAAAGATCTTTTATGCGTTATCGCTTTGAGAACAATTAACGAACGCCGCGCCGGTGACACCGGCCCAAGTTGCGAACGTCTTGTTAGAATGTGTGCGTTTCCGCAGCCAAGACATCTCGGTAGCGTGACCCAGGCACGGTAGTCGGAGGGTTAACGGAGCTTCCCGATGCGTCAGTCTCTGCAATACCAATCTATACAGTCGTCCCCATGGATCATCATCCAGAGTTTGAACGAGCTCCATCCATGCGTTTGCCTTGGCTTTGCGAATTGCTTTTTGTAATTCTTTCTTGGCTCCACGGTAAGCCAGTTTCGCCAGCTCCTCCCCTTCTCTGTCGGGGATGCGTCTTCGTCGCAGTCTTCTGACCTCCGCACCCTGTCTGCAATGGCCTCGGACCAGCAATACGCATTTTTTCGCGACCCGTCACGCGCACGCGGCATCGATGCATTGCATATGGATGTCATCGACTTCCTAAACTTTAGTGCTTCGGCATCGGGATTGAACACGTCGTTTCCGTTCTCCTCCGCACTACCGAACCAGTCCACCCCGATCGTCGCTGCGATCAGAGCGTCCTTATCCATCCTGTTTTTGTTCCACCTAACGACCAGCGCCCCCGACTCGCGGGGTGTCGCGCGGGGGGCTCCGTCGTCGATGGTTATCATGATGTAGACGTGATCGGGTAGCGTTTCGATGCCCCCGAGCACATTCCATCCGCTGACTCTCTGCGCGGCGGCCGGGCTGGCGAAAGAGATATCTATGCACGATGACCCTCGCATAGTCCGGAAGGTTGGAGCCCCGCCCCGTTTTAGTAGGCGAAGATCGAGACCTATCGCCCACGCATCGAGACAGTTTCCGCGCGGGTCATTTCTCGCGTTCTCCCAATTAGTAGGCTTCGCGTTGAAGTCACCCATTATGAGCAACTTCTCCGGCGAAAGTCTTCGCACTACCCGCTCTAACCTTTCGAGGTATTCTTCAAAGCTGGCCAGCCCACACGCGGGTGAGACGTAACGCGAACAAACGATATAGTCCCCTCATCGAGCAAACGCGAAACCTTCTCCCCTCTCAACGACCGAACCAATGCGGATGATCCGGGACACTATATGGCTCCGATACTGCCGCCAACCCGATTCAATATTCGGCCATGCACTGAGCCATTAGGTCCTGTGCACGGCGTCCATGCCCTATGTTAACCTGTAGGATTTTGTCCGGCATTTTTGATTTTATATTTAATTCGCCTCCGCGTAGGGGTCGCTGGACTCACAAGTATCCATATCCATCTCGTCACAGATGACGAGGCGGTTAGCGGACGCCGGCGGAGCGGGTGCTGTCGCTTTCGCAGGCTTGACCGCCAAGCCTGTGCTCCGCTGGCAAGCCCCTGTCGGACCAAAGAGGGCAGCGCGGCGGTGCTGTGCACACCGCCACGCTGTGCCCTGTTCCGCCGCAGTTGTAGCATCTGCCACTCCGATCAGTTTCGGAGCGGCAGCTTCCCTGCGCAAGGTCCACCTCAAGGCATCGGTAGCAGCGAAGCGGCCTTTTTTCGAGGGCATTTACCCATGGCCAGGTCCAACTGACCCGGAGCTTTCCCGCTGTGGCGATCTTTCTTGCCACCACAGCTGGGCATTGCACCCAGACTGTGGCCACCCGCAGTCGCGTTAACCGGGCCCACCCTGATTTGGTTAACCTCGCATTGCGTGGCATTTGCAATTGCCACGGCGACCACTTCGCTACGCGTGCAGTCCATCAGACCCCCGACACTAAGATCCGCTTGTCTGATGGGCCGCATAATATTTATATATCGCTCCCCGGCAACGTCTCTGATGCGCTGCGCTAACGCGTCGGCCTTTTCGCCGCCACCGACACCCTGTATCTGGATCATATATGATCCAGATGCGGTGCGCCACGTTCCCGTGCGGGTATGTATATCCAGGACGCTCAGGTCGATTTTACGTCTGCATTCATCAAGGAATGCAGCGTATGTTACTCCCGCGTTCTCGGCAATATTAATCACCACAGCCGCGGTACGTGGTGTGGTAATTTGCGAGGGCTTTATTACCCCTATTCTCGCTTTATTATTCGCATTCTGCTGCCCGTTGACTTTGCGACCAACGCCCTGGGCAGCCCGCCTTTGCCCCACCGCGTCCTTTGGGACGAGACCGGTCGGTTCCGGTATCATCACCCTGCGCGGTGGTGCACTTCTTTCGGTCGCTTCCGCATAGGGTGCAGGTTGCATCCTCTGCGGGTACGGGTTTCCTCCCAGGGGAGGAAAGTCGCTTCGCACCGGTGCGCTATAATTCGTCGGCTGCTGTTGCAGCCGACCACTTACCAGGGCGTCTCGATACACACGCTGTTGTTGTTCGAAAGTGGGCTGCTGTCCAGCCACCCTCTCAGCGTGCATCCTCGCTATGCGCTCGTTTTCAAGCGCATACGCCTCCGCGGCGCGAACTTCTTTTACTCTTCGCATGTGGCGCTGTTGCCACTCTAACCTCTCTGCTGCGGCAGCTGATGGCTTCTTCTTCCTTTTGCTAGTTGTCTTCGCCATCTGCGAGTCGCTGTCCGCAGCCGCACGCGGGCGGCTCGCAGACGGTACACTCGCGTTGGCATTCGCAGCCTTCTTCGCGGCACTGTTGACGCCACTAGGCGCACCGCTTACCGCACTTCCGCCTCCCGTTACAGGAGTGACTGCGGCATTGTTTTGCCCGGAAATGTACCTCTCAAACATTTCCTGGAGGCCGTCGATGAGCCTCTCATTGTTATTCTGTCCTTCCACTATTTTCTTAATAGAGGCGAGCACTTTCGGAAAATCTCGCGTATGCGGTCCAAGGCCGCAGCGACGTCCACTTGTAGCTGCTGGCTCGTTTTGCCTCTCGCCTCTTCGAGAAGATTCTGCATGCTGCTTCCCAGTATACACCCTCTTCCTCCTGCGGGTTAGAGAGGCAGTCCCGCTGGTGTCATCGCTTGACCCTGCACTGTCCATGGTACATACGTCGCGTATCATTGGACGTTTCCTACTCATTGGAGTGTCCGTATCTTCTACCGTCGTGCGAACCACGACTTCTGCGTGAACCCTTGCGATGCCTGCCACGGAGGGTTTTGGCATGACGGCTGTCGATGCCACTGGCACCGTTACTCCGGTGATGGTGTCGTCGGAGGAGGGAGAATGCTCACTTTGGTATTGTTTGTTTCCACCCCTCTCGGCAGCCCGTTGCTCCCCGGCGTCACTCATCTTTAATTCTGGTGAGCCACCCGCACTGTTTTCGCTCAGCCAGCCTTCGCATTTGCGGCTCTCCGGCGTGGACGTGTCTTTCGACACCTCCTCGTCGGAGCCTCAGGGAACCTTCGCCGTTGTGTGTTTCCCCCTCTCGCGGGTCAAAGTTTAGTGTCTCTGCTATGCCGCTTCAATTGTTTTTCATCTCCTCTTCTAGAACTCAATTGCTCTCCTAACCTGTCTTTTAAATTTTTATTTATCTCTCTTCCTGCTTCCTTCTCCCCACCCCTTCCGTTCCACCCACACTTTCACTTCTCCCTATCAGCCACATAGGTCTGAGTTGGGTAAGATCGAGCGGGTGAGCTTCGTACTCGTTTAGAAATATAGGCACAACTCGCCGGTCAAAAGACGCGAACGCGACTTCAGTGTCCCTATGCCTAGTACTGCTTTCTTACCTACGATGATGCACGTTCGATACACGTTTTGCACGCATCACTGCACTTATGTTTCCATGCGTTTGCGCGTCGTGGCAAAGCTTCCACGTTTACAAGCATTTAGATTTGTGTCGCCCATTCGGAAATAATTGCGTTGACAATTCGTCCAAAAAAATGTTATTTCAAGAATATGACATGACTCACGTTTTACACGTCCCTTCAATAGACACGCACGAGTATTATTGGATGTAAGAACAGGGATATGCATATATTATAAGAATTACAGAGACGCGAGTGCAATAATGTCGGCTAAGAATTTGAGTTCAATTTAGCACTGAGATAATGTACGTTCGAATGTACTTCAAGCACTGGTTTTCATTAGAAGAAATTAAAATCAACTCCAGAATCTTCGTGGTCATATGACTCCGTAAATATTAAGCCATTTTGTAATAATGCAATTTATTCAAGATGCAAGAATTTATTGAAGCCGGACTGTCCCATGTAATACGTGAAAACGGATATAAAATTAAATGTACCTATATTTATTCCTTCGGATATTTTAATCCATTATTTTCCTCTGTTTCCCGGCGAACATAATATTATAATTCCGGATATCCATAACTTCTACAATTTTCACTGAAAATTTTGTCGGTTCCATAGAAAATGCCACGAATATTTAAATAATTGTGAATCAGACGTTTGGCAAACATGGCGGGTGGAATTGAACAGTCATTCGTTAACGATTTTAGTCAGTAGTCAATAACATGTAAAGCTTTGTATTGTTGACATAAAATACGGTATCTTTCGTTCTAATTAGTCCTCTGGTTGATTTCTTTGAATTGCTATCTTGAACTTATTTAACTGTGAACAGCATTTATTTGAAATTATCGTTTGATTGTTTGACAGTACATAGTTTTATTTTACTGTCACCAATCACATATATTAAATATTTTTTTTAAACAACCTGCCAATATTTGTTTAACAAACAGTGTCTTACTGCGTCTACTGCAAGCTCCAGATGGAATACAACTTATCAGGTCATTTTCTATTAAGTTGTGTGATCTAATATTAGTCTTGGCTCCTTTTTATATCACCTTGATATCACCCAAAATTGGACATAAAAAACAGAAATCTGACGTATTCTTGGAAATGTTCTCTAATCCAAGAAATTAGTCTTTTCCGTACTATGTGAATTGAAAAAATTCTCACTTACTGCGAAACAGACAAACCACCCAAACAATTAACATTATACGGACCAATTCTTCTGCTCTGAATGCACTAAACTCTTTGTGAAACTTACTAAATCGGCTGAAACCCATTCTGAAAAAGAATAATAAAATAAAATATGTTTCTCAGCCTATCTGATCGTTAGTTAGAAATATGATAAAGTATCCAAAAAGGACTCTGATGGAAAAAAATCGTAGAAAATTCTTCACCCACATAACTTCTATCTAATATTAACACTTTAATGGCCGCTTACACAACATGTACATGATGCTACCGCCGAAGGTTATTTGCCGGTACCACACTCTCGATGTGATAATTGATGAACCTAAACAACCGCGGATATTGCTATTGGCTGCGTATTTCATTGCTACGTCTTTGATTTTAGAAAATGATTGTTTTATTGCCTGTTTTTAATTTCACATATTTTAAATGAATTCATTGAAAGTATTGCCGGCTCCTGCGGTGTTTGACTGCGTAGGCGTGCGTCATTAAAGTGTTAAAATCCTACGTAAGCCTCAATGAAAGTCTATCATTCCCTCTAAAAGCTGAACTTTCACATGGTAGTGTTTTGGGCAGTATTGTACCTTTGCGCAGTTGATCTTCCCTATAATGAAACCGCCTTCGCAGGTACATGTGTAAATCACACACAAATTATGCAAAGTGTTATGGTGCGAAACAGCTTCGAGCAATCTTTTATCATTTTGGGCACAGTAATGTTGAATAAGAAAATAAACCTAGACAAATGTAACAGTAGATTAGGTTGTTTACCATTTGGTCCAAAAACCTCGTATGCATTCCACACTTATCGCGACTGTTATACCGAGTGTTCCGGAATTAGTAATGCACTTGATGGTATAACAAGACAAAACCAATTAAAATACATTATTTCTGTTGCAAAATGTGATGGGTAAAGTAGAAACTTGGAGCAAAATGTGGAATAAAAAAAAACTCCACCAAATCCACACACATAATGTCTACGACAGGACATTCAGCAACTTGGGAAATACAGGTGAACAATGCGATACTGAACAGAAAGGACCATGTTAAAGTGCTAGAATTGAACACAGATAAATGGCGTGCCTAGAAGCAGCTGACCGCGACAGAAAACATAAACACCAAAACTCGCAGAGTATGTAGAGATAGATATGAGAACGCTCGCTTGCGAGAAAACGCTAACGTGGCAACAGCGCTAGACTTGATACACGCGCCGCCGGGGACAGTGTGCCGGCGCTGCCGACACTCTTGACCGTATCGACTCTAGCGCTGTTGCCACGTTAGCGTTTTCACTATATCGAGCGTACCGAGTTAAAAGAAAGACCCTGTATAGCGTAATACGTCAAACATCCTCTAAGACAATATTAGCCGAGTTAGTTCAATTCCTGATAACTTAAATATTAGACTAACACATCGACGTTAGTTGAAGTATCGTATGCAGGGAATTCAGATTGAAGACATTCGGCGTAATACAAAAAAAAAATGTATTACATGGTGTAAGAAACAAGAACCGTTGCTGCTCAATAATTTCACCCAGCAACAATGCCTTGCACCAGTGTCAGCAGGCAGAGCTGCAAAAGCCACATTTTTTGAGTGTATGCGTGCCGTGTCGGTGAGAGCTGCGCGCGCCGGTTGTACGCACCGAACGTAAACAAAGACGGAACCATGATTCCTGTCTCCTTTCTACCAACGTCCTGTACCGAAGTCTGTAAGCTGCGCGCGCCGCTAATATGTCCGCGCCAACATCTCATTGTGTGCGTGCCGTGCGTGTGTAGAAAAGGAAGGAGCTTGTCTCCGTCTCATTTCTTCTTGTAGGTCTCGTGTGACGAGGAAGGAGCTTGTCTCCGTCTCGTTTCTTCTTGTAGGTCTCGTGTGACGAGAAAGGAGCTTGTCTCCGTCTCGTTTCTTCTTGTAGGTCTCGCGTGACGAAGAAGGAACTGTACTCTGTCTCGTTCTACGGTGTTGAATCTATTTTTAGCGTAACGATGGTAACGCGTTTCGCTTACTTACTGGCTACTGGAGATTTTCGATGTCCCAGCGTCTTCAGAAGATTTGACAAGGAAAGCGCCGAAGTGAACACCTACAGGTGGATAAGATGGTCAAAACTGCTTCCAAGCCAAAACAAATTGTGAGATAGCCATTAGATAGTTAATCGAAAAATACTCATTTTTTACATGTTTTAACCTTATACAGCGACTAGAACGGCAGTGGAAGGGATTGAAAAGAACAGCTATTTGTATTTTTTTTATTTGAAAATGAGCAGTTGAAAAAATTTGAAAAAAATTAGACGTGTGTCCTGATACGAAGTACACACTCTTGGTTTTTTTCAGATTTTTAAAACTTAAACTGTGGCAACTGAAAAATTAGAACCAAAAAAAATTGGCCTATTTGCTATTTTTTATTGAAGGTCTTCTGGGTGTATAACGAAATAAAAACCCTCTATGAGTGCAGTGATATGCCGCACCCGTTTTTTTTCAGATTTTTAAAAACGGTGGGTGATAGTAAAAAATATAAATAAAAACCTGTTATCTGGTCGTTTGTGGCGTGTTGAGAGTAATTTGTACACTGAATCTTTATGCATTCTTTACGTGATAAGTTTATTACGCAATATTCAATTATATGAGGTACATATCGTTATATGAAATGTATCGTTACGCGCAGTGCAACGATTTGATAGAAGGAATCGTCAAATGCTCGATACGCGCGACATGCGTTTTACCGAACATCTATGTATTATATATTGTGCAAATGAAGAATACAGACCAGGATATGGTAAATGAATCCAAAGCGTTTTTTGAAAATAGATTTATTTTCCAAATTTGATCTTTTTAGACATACAGTAAAACAAAACTACTTCTCCGATTGTTTGGGCAAAAAATTGAACGATGCAGGAAGAATGGACGCGATGGTCACGCGTGTCGACAAGAAAGTATAAATAATCACATCAATAACTTGCAGCTCATTGCGTATGAAGAACCGCAACTTTTATTGCTTGGCCTGCGGACCAGCGTAAGATTGCACCTTCGCTGATTACCCCATTTCACAAGTAGCACCTCCCGGATGGCCTATTTCCAATTCTTCTATACTTTGTGGTCTTCCTGACGATACGCATTTCTTCGGTCCTAATTACTTGCTGTACATGTTATATCCTCTGTGAAAAAATGAAAGAAGCGTATTTGCTTTCTGAAAGACTGAATGACATTGCGTGGTCTTCCACGCCACCCATGAGGTGCCACGAATAGCGCGCTAGGTTTTTTAACGTGGACCTTCACCAGTAGCCCTATTATACCACATCACATTTGTTGTAATCAAATGTTGTGTCTCACAAATAAAATGCAAGACCAATGAATCATATTTGTTGGTAACAAATGTCATGTCTCACACATAAAATGCAAGGCAAATGATTCATATTTGGTGTTACCAAATGTCATGTCTCACACATAAAATGCAAGACAAATGAATCACATTTGTTGTTAACAAATGTCATGTCTCACACATAAAATGCAAGACAAATGAATCATATTTGTTGTTAACAAATGTCATGTCTCACACATAGAATGCAAGACAAATGATTCATATTTGGTGTTAACAAATGTCATGTCTCACAAATAAAATGCAAGACAAATGATTCAAATTTGTTGTTAACAAATGTCGTGTTTTAAAAGTAATGCAAAACAGACTTGTTTTATTTAACGATTCTGTATAGTAACGAAGGTCAGAAAATAAACTTTATTTTATGTAGGATTTAAGTTGCGTGGTAAAGAATGAACTCACACTGTTACTTATTAAATGTTTATTACTAAGAATACTGTCTCTTTCTCACTATGTGCGCTATTTTCTCTATTAAACTCTTTCCCTTTCTCTCACTTTCTCTGTCTCTGTCGCTGTCTTTGTATCTCTGCGTCTCTGTCGCTGTCCCTGTGTCTCTGTATCTCTGTACTCTGTCGCTCTGTCTCTCTGTCTCTCTCGCTTTCTCTGTCTCTGTCGCTATCTCTGTATCTCTATTTCTCTGTCGCTATCTCTGTATCTCTGTCTCTCTGTCGCTCTGTCTCTCTCTCTCTCTAGCTCTCTCTCGCTACGCACTCTCGTACACTCTACGCAACGCTCTGACTCTCACTCTGTCGCGACACGCTCTGCGAGGCTTCTCGCGACTCTCTTGTTTCACGCTGTTTACGCGACTTTTCCCCTTTCCTGCGGGATACCTCCCTTTACCTCCAAATTCACCGCAAGGCCCTTTGTAATGCGTAGTTACTATTTATTTGCGACGCATCGCCTTCGCCTTCCCATCTCGCTGCGCCACTCACACACACATTCACACTTTCATACTCGCTTGCACACGTTTAATTTATACATCCCACACTCGGCCATTCTGACAAAACACACCTGACCTCAGGTGTCCACGCACTCATCTTCGTCGCTTGATACATCAGTACCTGCATCACTTTCAGACCACGGTTTCATCTGATCTGCCACCGACGATGTTTGTTTTGGCCCTTCATGCTCACCGACTTTTGCAATCACATATCGATCATTGCGTAATACTCGCGTTACAATATATGGCCCTAGAAATATTCCAGCTAATTTTAACTCTGACCCTGCTTGCGTTCTTTGAATTGCCACTAGGTCATCAACTTTATATGTTGTTGCTTTTTTCCTATGTCTATTAAATGTTTTTCTATTCTCGGTTTGTCTTTCAAAAATTACTCTTTGCATTGTTTTACGAATAACTAACAAATAATCATTGTTCTTCTCTATAAATAACAACCCTCTTCTAGGTACATAACCATCTTTTGACGCATCTGTATGTAGTTCGGTTTCCACATTCACACGGATCAATCGCAGGACAGGCTTTTCGCACAACATAGCCTTTAATTTCTCGAACGCAAACAATTCTTCGTCTCCAAAATTAAATTGTACATCCGCCTTAAGTAGGTTAGTTAATGGCCGCGCAATTAATGAATAATACGGAATAAATTTTCTAAAATAGCTTGTTAGTCCAATGAAGCTTTGCACTTGTTTGGCAGTTCGCGGTTTGGGAAAATGTTTGACTGCCTCTGTTTTTCTTTCCGAAGGACGCACGCTATTGTTTTCAACAATATATCCCAAATACTCGACACGATTTTGCAGAAAAGTACACTTTTGAAATATCGCAGGAGAATTACATAAACCAAAAGGAACTTTTAAAAACTCAGACTGCCCATCTGGCACGATAGACGCTGTATATTTACGGCTACTCGGACTCACCGTAACATGGAAAAATCCATTCTCCAAATCTAATGTACTGAAAACTTTCGCGCCTTGGAGAAGATCTATCTGATCCTCAATCAAGGGGAGAGGATAACTATCTTTTATTATCTTTTTATTTAATTCTCTATCATCAATACAAAGTCTTTTAGTACTGTCCTTTTTCCCTACTGACACCACGGGGCTAGCGTACTCCGAAAGAGACGGCTGGACTATATCCCCCTCTAAACAGTTGCGAATCTCTGCGTTTACCTCTTCCTTGTGCATGATATTCACCTGTATTGCTACGTCACGCGTCGTTACCGGCTCATGAGTGTCATTCACTGCTTGTGTAATGCGTCTGTGCTCTTTATCTCCAATGTATGACAAATCTACTTCATTACTTTTTCCGCAACAATCAATTTTAATAATTTCTGACACATTTTCATTTGACGCTTCTATAGGTTTAACAATGGAAATATTGTTTTTATCTCTAATCAATCTTATCTGGTTTAGAAAATCAACACCCACTATCACACAGTACTCCGTTAGGTTATCGGCAACCACGTTAGCGCACATTGTGTACTCATTACCATCTACTTTTATACTTGCTATGAAATAGCCGTACGAATAATGCTCCAAACCACCTACGCCTCGGAATTTAATAATATCGTATTGTAGATGAGGTGCGCCTATTTCAAAATATTTGCTACACGCCATAAGACAACAGTCACTGCCGGTATCTATTAAGGTCGTTATCTGGCACCCATTAATATTAAAGTCTTTAGGGCTTTTCACTGTCTTAGTCTGCGCAATAACACAAATCTCTTTAATCGTGGTACCCTTTTTAGGGCATTCTGCAGCCCTGTGCCCATAGTCTCTACATGCAAAACACTTCACGCCTTTATCCTTCGTTGGACAATCTGGAAACAAATGGTCCTTCGAACCACAACTAGAGCACCTTTTCGTTGAACCTGCTCCATTGCTTGATTGCATCGGCCCTGACTGTGCCGTGCCCCCTCTTCGCTGCACCGTACTCACATCCCGCTGCACCGCGTCCGCGTCTCGCTGTGACGTCTGCTCGCTCCGCTGCTCTCCGCTGCTCTCCGCTGCTCTCCGCTGCTCTCCGCTGCTCTCCGCTGCCTCTCCATGACCCCTCGAACCGCCGCGAAGTTGACGCACTTCCCACAGCTCCAAATTTTCGTAACGAAAGGTCATTGCCTCTTCTCGCGTTGTCGCTTGTTTTACACCTCCACGGTACTGCCTCGAATGCTCGCAAAAGCATTGCTTTTCCACTGAAACTGTGCATTCGCCGCGGTTGGTCTCTTAAATCCGGATCTGGTATACCTCGGATAATATTCTCGACCATCTCTGTTGGGGTTCGAATAAGTATATGTTTATTGTTGGAAATCGTACACGTTCGTCTGAAGTCTATAACAGAACTGCCCCGTGGCAACACGCGGCCACGCTGCGCCACCCGGGCGCGAGTGTCAATTGTCCCAGTAACAAACCGGGTTCCCAAGACAACCGGTGCCGGACCCAACATCTCCCCTCTTTGGAGCTACCAATACGTATATGATTTGGCAGCTGGGTCCATCGCGAGTCGACGTGGGGCGACCCGAGTGCGGGTGGGTCTGATCGGCGTTGGTAGGATTTCTTGTTCGTCAGGGATGCTGGATCGGGTGAACGGGGTTGAAGCCGCCTGGGGTCGGTGCTCCGGATCCGGGACCGCCGCGCCATCAGGTGCAGCCGGTGTATCAGGTGCAACCGGCGTATCGGGTGCAGCCGGTATCTGAGTCAGGAGAGTGCCGTCGGCATCCAGGGTCAAATCCGGACTCGCGGCGGCCGCAACGGCCTGTGAGCCACCGCACCAAATATGATTGATGTGTCGGATGACCTCTCTCCCGTTGTCCAGGCGAACAGCATAGCGCGTCCCTGAAACAGTCTTTGTAATGACGCCCTGCTCGCGCTTGTTGTCCCGAAGTTGGACGACCACTCGATCCCCGATGCAGAGGTGTCTCGGTCGCGTCCCGTGGTGCCTGGAGAACTGAGCCTCCATCCCCGGACTGGAGCGACTTGGTGTTGGTCCGTCCGACTGGCGCACCGGCAGGAGCCTGGAAAATGGCGAGTTGATGCGTCGCCCGAAGAAGAGCTCGGCCGGCGAGGCGCCGTTGGGCGCCGCTGCGCAGGGCGTGTATCGGTAACTGTGGAGAAAATCGTAGAGCGACTTTCTCCACTTGGATGGGTCCTTGGCTATGGCCCGCTTGACAGTGTCGACCATCCTCTCCGCCTGACCATTGGACTGCGGGTGGTTCACCGCTGACATCAGGTGCGTGCATTGCACCTCCTTGCAGAAGGCCTCGAAGAGTTGGGACGTAAATTGGGCCCCATGGTCCGATACCAGGATTTCCGGTGGGCCGAACCTGGCACAGATCTCTCGGCAGAGGTCGACTGTCCGTGCTGCTGAAATTGTGGGGGTGACGACCACTTCCAAGAACTTGGAATATGCGTCGACCACGATCAGCAGGTATTGGCCCTCGATGGGCCCGGCGTAGTCAATGTGTACGCGCTCCATAGGTCTGGATGGAGTTGGCCATGGTTCCAGCGGTACCTTTCGTGGTAGCTTCTGCGCAAGCGCGCAGGCGTCGCAGTGGCGAACCAGGCGTTCGATGTCTGCTGCCATTCCCGGCCAGTAGACAAATTGTCGTGCGAGCTGCTTCGACCTCCTGACACCGGGGTGTCCCTTGTGGAGGGCCTCGAGGATGGCGGGTTGAAGCTTCTCAGGGATCACGACCCTGTCGTCCAGAAGCAGAGTGCCGTCGACGACGCTCAGCTCCTCCGCTCGCTGTTTGTATGGTTTTAGTCTTTCCTTACTTTCCGTAGAGTCCCAACGTCCGTCGCGGACTCCCAGGATCACGGTGCTCAGTAATGGGTCGTCTACTGTTGCGCTCTTCAGTTGTTGCCTCAGCTTCGCTCCGAAATGATCAATAGAAAAGTCTCGGATTTGCAAGAGCTCCGTCTCCACGGCACGCACACAGGCGACCTGGAGGTCTTCGACGTTGTCCTGCCGGAACCTTTCAATGAGGCGAGATAGAGCGTCTGCTTGGCCGAACTCCTGTGTTGGGACATACTCGATAGAAAAGTCATATCCCAGGAGTCGCAAGGCCCAGCGTTTTAGCCTAGCCGCTGTCGTCGGTTTGAGGCCGGTGGTGTTGTCTGTCCGTAGCAGGGCGACGAGTGGCTTGTGATCTGTTTGGAGGATGAATTTTCTCCCCCACACAAACCTGTGAAATCGCTCCACTGCCGTGAGCAGTGCGAGGGCCTCCTTTTCCAGCTGCGAGTAATTTCGCTGGGACTCCGTGAGACTCTGCGATATATGATATACCGCGTGTTCTCTGCCATCTGAAGCTCGTTGCAGGAGTACCGCGCCAATCCCGGTGGAACACGCGTCGGCCGCCACCACCAGCGTCTTTGATGGGTCGTAGTGCTCGAGGAGCAGTGGACTGGTTATGACCCTCTTAATTTGTTCCACCGCGTTGTCATGGGCCTGAGTCCAGATCCAGTGGCAGTTTTTCCGGGTGAGCTGCTCTAATGGTTGCTTCAACTGGTGGAGGTGTGGGATGAATTTCCCGTAATGATTCACCATGCCCAAGAAGCTTTGCAGCTGTGGTACGCCGGATGGGATGGGCATCGTAGCGATGGCACGGGTAGCCTGTGGGTCGGCGGAAATACCTGAGGCATTGATGATAAACCCCAGATATTTGATTTCGCCCAGCCCGAAGGAGCACTTCTCCCAGCCGAGCCGCCAGCCCTTCTCCTGCAGTCTTCCCAGCGCCGCACGGAGACGGATGTCTTGCTCTTGTCGGTTGGAGCCTGAAATGATGACATCATCAATATAGGCGTGAGTGCCTGCCAGGCCCGAAAGAGTGCGATCCATTGCCTGCTGAAAGGTGGCAGGAGCCGTTTTTATGCCAAAAGGCATGCGTCGGAAGCGGAACAGTCCCATAGGCGTGGTGATGGTCGTTATGTCCCTGCAATCCTCAGCCACCTCAATCTGGAAGAAAGCGTCGCTGAGGTCCAGTATGCTGAAACAGGAGCCACCGTTGAGCCTTGCCATGATGCCGTCGACGCTGGGCAAGGGATGCCTGTTGTCCATGAGGGCAGCGTTGACGCCTGTGGAGAAATCCGCGCAGAGTCGGATTCTACCGTTGGGCTTTTTAGCGATGACGATGGGCGAAGCCCAATCTGAGGACTCCACGCGCTCGATGATTCCTGCGCGTTCCAGGCGCTGGAGCTCCTCCTCTAGTAGCTCCTCCATGGCGAATGCCACCTGGCGGCACGGTCTCTGGATCGGCTGCGAGTCGGCCTTGATGTTAAACTTCGCGTGGAAGTCGCGGCACAACCCCAGCTCTTCCGCAAACAGATCCGGAAAGGCTTGGCGTAGCTCGGCCAGGTACGCGTCGTGCGTGGGTGGGATGGAGCTCGCTCCGCTCTCCGGACGGCGGGATACGGCGTTAACCTGTCCCCCCTCCCGGGCGAACTCGGGCCATAGGTCGAAGGCGTCGATGGCGTCGAGCCCTAGGAGGTTCAGGCCGTTTCGGTCCGCAACGTCCACCTCGATGTCGCTGCAGCGGTTGTTTAGCTGCGCGATACAGCGGAATCGGCCGATGAGGGACAGCTCGTCTCGCCCCGCGTGCTCGACACCCTCCGCCGCTTCTAATGTCGGTGATCCGAGGCGCGTCCACTCGTCCCTACCTATAATGGTGACGTCAGAGCCAGGATCGTACTGTAGTGATACCGACCTGCCATTAATAGTAAGTGTGAGGTAGAGTCGGCGACGTTTGCGCGCCGCGGAGATTGCTTGCACCACAATGTTGCCGGTCTTCGCCGCCCCCCTTGCATCTTTGGGTGCGGATTTGCAGACTGCTGCGATATGGCCCCTCTTGTTACAGCTGTGGCACGCTGCGTCGCGGAAAGGGCACTTCGATCGAGGATGTGTCCCCCCGCATCCCTTGCACCCCGCGTCCTGCTTCGGCGGCGGCGTCTTCTGAGTATTAGCCGACGCGACTTTCTTCTGTTTCCATTTGACTGCGTTACAGCCTGAAAGTGGTGCAATTTTGACGGGATTTTCTAAAGTTTTTAGGCTGGAAGACACGTTTAGGTGTGCCTCCAGCTCGGCCACGATGTCTTTCAAGGAAGCGTTCTGGTTTCGCTCCACCACTCGAAGAGCCAGCCTCTTCAGCTCCTCATTATCTTTGGAATAGCAAAAGGACTGGAGAAGGAGTAATGTCCGCAAGCCGTCGTCCGTGAGCTTCGTCCGGTCGAATTCGGCGGCATGACGGTTGATCCTGTCGATGTGTTCCGTAATGGGGACAGATCTATAGTATCGAAAATTTAGAATTTCGATACGACGCCGGGTGATCGGTACCTTATCGCGGAAAAGCTCCTTGAGCGTGTCCAGTAACGTCTTCTGAGGCATCTTCGTAGGGTCTATTGGGGCCACGTGGTCTACAAGCCGGTCGAACTCAGTTTGTCCGAGCTTGTCCAAGACCAATCGAGTCTGCATTTCCGAGGGCAGAGACGCCGCCTCGGAAACTACTGTGTATTCGTGGCGCATGAGCCATTTGGTAAATGGTTTTGAATCCTCACCAGAGCCGTAAACGTACTTTTCAATGCGCGAGCTCAGTTGGTTGTAGAGGTCCGAATGGTTAGGCTGAGTTCCTGATGTGGACGTCGACGCCGCAGATTGGCATTGTTGAAGTTGCAGGTTCAGCAGGCTGTTTACCGCCTCTGTGAGCGTTTTAAGCTGCTGAGCAACGTCTGCCATTCTTGAATGCACGTGAACTTTTCACAAATCGATACTTATTGTATTAAAAACAAGTCCGTAGCGCCAGTGTTGGGGTTCGAATAAGTATATGTTTATTGTTGGAAATCGTACACGTTCGTCTGAAGTCTATAACAGAACTGCCCCGTGGCAACACGCGGCCACGCTGCGCCACCCGGGCGCGAGTGTCAATTGTCCCAGTAACAAACCGGGTTCCCAAGACAACCGGTGCCGGACCCAACAATCTCTTCTTCGTCGATCGGGACTTTGTTTGCAAGAATCACTTTATCGTGGAAGTAATCCTTGAAGGCCTCCGTTCTTCTCCAAACGCGTTGCTCGAAGTTACTCCTTCGCTCGGCCTTTCCTGGTTCGTGATGGAACATGCCTTTTATTTCCACCATAAATGTGTCGAACGGCATTCGCAGATAGTCCGGCTTCGAATGGAACCACTCGGACGCGTGTCCCTTTAGCGACATCCCTATTAGTGCCTTGACTTCTTGCTCTGATAATTTATAATCGGTTTTCAGCCATCTCAGCTGATTCTCCCACCTATCGAACGATCCACTTTCTCCATTGAAATTTCCTAATAGCTCGCTGATGGCTTTCACGCTCATTCTGTGCTGGCTCACTGGTGCACTGCTCGCCTCAGGTATTGTTACAGGCGCTGGCTGCGATACGCTCAGATTTTGCATCTGCCGCATCAACTCGAGCTCTCGACGCACAAGATCCAGTTCACGTTCGGCCACTTCTTTTTCTCGACGTAAAACGTCCATCGCTGCACTCGCTATTGGGATTTCCCCGGCCACACTGGCTTCCATCGCTATGCCTGCTTCTTCGGTTTTTCCGCTTAACACTGTACGCGCAGTTTCACTGATACTGTCCTCCGACCAAATCTTGGAAGGATCCACCGATAATAAGCGTTTAACTAACTCAGTTTTTGCACCTGTTGTTTTCAACCCTAACTCTTTTAATTTGTCCTTAAGCTCTGGTACCTTCCACTCTTGGAGATCACGCGAATCTGTACTCATTGCACATTTCGATTGCCACTTTCACTGGTCACAGTTTCTTCAATCCCATCCACGCTCCTTCACTCCCGACTACGCTTCTTCAATCCCAACTACACTTCCTCACTCCCGACTACGCTTCTTCAATCCCGGCTGAGCCCCCAAGTTTGTAGGATTTAAGTTGCGTGGTAAAGAATGAACTCACACTGTTACTTATTAAATGTTTATTACTAAGAATACTGTCTCTTTCTCACTATGTGCGCTATTTTCTCTATTAAACTCTTTCCCTTTCTCTCACTTTCTCTGTCTCTGTCGCTGTCTTTGTATCTCTGCGTCTCTGTCGCTGTCCCTGTGTCTCTGTATCTCTGTACTCTGTCGCTCTGTCTCTCTGTCTCTCTGTCTCTCTGTCTCTCTCGCTTTCTCTGTCTCTGTCGCTATCTCTGTATCTCTATTTCTCTGTCGCTATCTCTGTATCTCTGTCTCTCTGTCGCTATCTCTGTCTCTCTGTCGTTCTGTCTCTCTGTCTCTCTGTCGCTCTGTCTCTCTGTCTCTCTCTCGCTCTCTCTCTAACTCTCTCTCTCTCTAACTCTCTCTCGCTACGCACTCTCGTACACTCTACGCAACGCTCTGACTCTCACTCTGTCGCGACTCGCTCTGCGAGGCTTCTCGCGACTCTCTTGTTTCACGCTGTTTACGCGACTTTTCCCCTTTCCTGCGGGATACCTCCCTTTACCTCCAAATTCACCGCAAGGCCCTTTGTAATGCGTAGTTACTATTTATTTGCGACGCATCGCCTTCGCCTTCCCATTTCGCTGCGCCACTCACACACACATTCACACTTTCATACTCGCTTGCACACGTTTAATTTATACATCCCACATTTATGGCCCACGTTATTGTTGAAAATCAGTAGACAAAGAGGGACCAGCAATTGAGGCATTATCAGTAGCATGTTGTCTGACTCTTTTGTGTCTCAAACATCCAGGATATAATGTTTGAGTTGACATTAAAGACAAGTGTTTGTCAGTAACGTGCAAATTTAAAGCAGTTTCCCTTCTCGCCTGTAACGCTGATTTTACAACACAAATAGCGTTCACATGAACAGACGATAGCTTGTTCCGTTTTTTCGTTTTAACATCTGGTAAGAAAGAAAAGATTCTTTCCGAATCCGCATTAGAATTTGGCAATGACCTAACCGCATGAACGAGAGACTGCAAGTGGGGATATAGCTGCCTGAGATGTAAAATTTTCTCCCACATTTCATCGAAATTTAAGCGGAACAGGTTGTCTTTTTCGGTTTCTGTGAAATCCTGATGAAAAGCAAACCACTCTTGTCTTAACCCATCTGTATCAAATCCACCAATGGCTTGTGCGACAAAACAAACATCGTTAAACGAGCTTTGTCTATTATTGTCACGTAAAGCCGTGTGCGGTTGAAACACTTTTAATTTTGATAAAAATGGATCCTTGACTGGTAATTTTTTACAAATGCCCTCAGCAGCACTAACGTAAAATTTCAAACAATTCATGCGAATATTTTTGACTACGTCTGTGTGGCCGTCTGAGAGCAATTTGTCAAGATATTCTTTGCATTCAATTCCAACATTAATACTATCTATTGACAATTGATTTTCCGATTGCGAAAAATCAATATTATATATTGCATCTAGCAAAAGCTCTGGTCTCACAAACCGATCACAAATTAACTTGAGTAAATCTACCGATTTCGGTTGTAGAAGTTGAATTCGAGTTTCCAGAGCTTGGAAAAATGTAGTAAATGAATTAAAGAATTGCAAAATATTTTTAAGGAATAAGAAGTATGCTTTTAAATCAGGATTTTGCATCTCAATTAGAAATTGTTGAGCACGGTTATTTTTTTCTTTTCTAATCAAGTCTGTGAAAAAAGCCTCAATATTATTCCAAAATTCCAAAATTCGCGTAATACATAAATGGCGAGATAACCATCGCGTTTCGGACAATTTCAAAATTGTTCGGTTTGTATCTTGGAAACAATCACGGAAAATAGCAGCTCGCTTTGGGCTGTTGTTAACATAATTTGCTACTGATTTTAGAAATATCTCGCATTTTGCCGGAATCATCTCGCATGCATTATTCGCAACTAATGCTACAGAATGGCATGGACACGGCAATGTTAGAACATTTTTACACTTTTTCTGTAGCATTTGTTTAAACGATAAATGTTTCCCTGTCATAACGTGCGCATTGTCGCATGACAGGGAAACTATGTTGTTGAATGGAATTTGAAGTCTGTACATTTCGCGTTTGAACGCTTCAAATAACATCTCCGCGCCACAATTTTTTGCATCAAGATCGATTAATCTGACTAATTGCGAGTTAACGTGTAATGTTTCCGGATTAACAAACCGAACATGAAACGGCATCCATTTTGCATTAGTAATGTCTGACGTTTCATGAATAAAAATACTAAATTTCGTATTTTGCAGAATACCGGCAACGTGTTCCGTTTCTATTGGACATAAAACATTTGAAATAACATTTTTACATTTTGTCTCGGCCATTGTCATATGCTTTAATACGTCCGAATCTATTCCTGCTTCTCGAAAAAATTTTAAAATTTTCGCTGCCGTTGCAAACGAAACATTATTTTCCGCGACGAAAGCTGCGTACCGAATCTCCGCTGCTTTCTTTCGCGTTTGAAACGATAAAGCCTCTTCGTCCGTCATGTGAACATCTGTGTCGGTTTCTTGTGTTTCCATATTATTTGAATTCGACAGGTGATGTGCGTAATAATCGTGATCATTAATGGCATTATTTGACGTTTCTTGAATTTTCGACTTTGCCACATGTACCGCAGAAGCGGCATGTTGCGCAGGACCCGTGTTACAGGAATAATCCTTGTTGCATATTTTGCAATGATAATAACGGTCATCTAACGGGACATCGCGTATCCAACTGCCAAACTTTGATTTTAATAGCCAATATCTCGAGAACCTTCGCTTCGAGGTATTCTCGTTTATCTCTGACATTTATATTGAAATGTGCCCACAAAGAAACCGACGCAACTACCTTCAATTAAATTAAATAAAGAAAAACCCACACAGCAACACACACACGCACACACGAGAGAGATAGAGAGCGAAGGAAAGAAAAGAAATGGAGGAGGAAAGGAACAGGCAAGAGGTGAAGTGAGAGAAGAGGATGGAAGTGCAGGAGAGAAGATGGGAGAAGAGAGACGAGGATGTGCAGCGCAGAATGACGGAACTAGAGGAGATGATAAGAAAGGTACGGAGGAAAGAAAAAGCAAGAGAGATTCAATGAAATGAGGAGATAGAGAAAGAAATCGGGGAGAAGGTGGAGATGGGAGAAGCAAGAAAATAGGAATAGGAGACAATTGGAAAACTAAAGGAGGTAGTGGGCAGGCTGAGAAGAGAAAATGAAAAGTGAAAAGAAAGCAATAATATATATAGTGATGAAAGAAAAGATGGAGGGAACTAAGAGGTAATAGAAAAAGTTCCTGAGAGAGGAGTTAGGAGTGGCAGCGAGGGTGAAAGAGGCGAGGGCAGTGGGAAAGGTGGAAAGGAGAGTGGTTATATAATAGTTCGTGGTCGACTCACGTGTTCCTCGGTCTATGGTCGACATGCAAACCAGTGTCAGCAGGCAGAACTGCAAAACAGCATTTTTTGAGTGTATGCGTGCCGTGTCGGTGAGAGCTGCGCGCGCCGGTTGTACGCACCGAACGTAAACAAAGACGGAACCATGATTCCTGTCTCCTTTCTACCAACGTCCTGTACCGAAGTCTGTAAGCTGCGCGCGCCGCTAATATGTCCGCGCCAACATCTCATTGTGTGCGTGCCGTGCGTGTGTAGAAAAGGAAGGAGCTTGTCTCCGTCTCATTTCTTCTTGTAGGTCTCGTGTGACGAGGAAGGAGCTTGTCTCCGTCTCGTTTCTTCTTGTGGGTCTCGTGTGACGAGGAAGGAGCTTGTCTCCGTCTCGTTTCTTCTTGTAGGTCTCGCGTGACGAAGAAGGAACTGTACTCTGTCTCGTTCTACGGTGTTGAATCTATTTTTAGCGTAACGATGGTAACGCGTTTCGCTTACTTACTGGCTACTGGTGATTTTCGATGTCCTAGCGTCTTCAGAAGATTTGACAAGGCAAGTGCCGAAGCGAACACCTACAGGTGGATAGGGTGGTCAAAACTGCACCCAACACAAATAAAATAGTAAAATAACCATTCGATAGATTATGGAAAAATACTCATTTTTGGCATGCTTCAACCATATACAGCGACCAGGACGGTAGTGGGAGGAATTGAAAAAAAAAACAGTAATTTCTCCTTGTTTTTTCGAAAATGAAGAGGTGAAAAAACTTGGAAAAAATCAAGCGTGTGTCCAGATACGAAGTACATACCCTTGATTTTTTTCAGCTTTTAAAACTCAAACTCTGGTAATTTGTAAGAAATCGAACGTAATCACGGTAGGCGTTTGAATACTTTGGAAAGTGTGCTGACGTATATTTTATTCGTAGCTAGTAATACAAATCAGATCTAACTGGTCGCTCGCACTGCTCGCTCGAGAATGATCGCCTGCGCGATTCCCTGTGTCGGCAGCGTCACCGTTTCCTTGCTCGTCTTTTGTCCGTCGCTATCTGAAACCCTTCGCCTGGCAACACCTCTCCTTCGGACAGGGGAGGTACATAATCCTTACTGTACCGTTGCCCAATACTTCCCGCGTGCGGGTTTTCTTACATTCGGCCAACCTGACTACAATGTCTGTCCTCAGACATCCTGTAACCAGAAACAGATTTAATATCACTAATTTACAATTATTGTACAATACCTAAACAAGGTGCGACTTAGCTCATAGTATTCTCCTGTTGCCTGTAATTTCTCCAGTCTGATACATGGTGCTCCTCTCAGCTCCTCCGAGTGCCCTTGTCTAATCGGGGCACACAGTCCATCAGTTTCCTATGACTTTGAGGCTCCTGCGTTGATTGTCAACGGTACGGGTGTACCCAATATTCCTCCTGACCACAGTCTCGCAACCGCGGCACACAGCCTATCGGTTAAGTTCCGAACTTCAAGTTCAAATATCAGTTCACAATGATTTGGGGATACCCAGTACTCTTCCCCACCACTGTCTCACAACCGCGGCACACAGCCTATCGGTTAAGCTCCGAACTTCAAGTTCAAACGTCAGTTCACAATGATTCGGGAGTACCCAGTACTCCTCCCGACCACTGTCTCACAACCGCGGCACACAGCCTATCGGTTAATCTCCGAACTTCAAGTTCAAACGTCAATTCACAATGATTCGGGGGTACCCAGTACTCCTCCCGTCCACTGTTTCACAACCGCGGCACACAGCCTATCGGTTAAGCTACGAACTTCAAGTTGAAACGTCAGTTCGCAATGGTTCGAGGGTACCCAGTACTCCTCCCGTCCACCAATTCACAACCGCGGCACACAGCCTATCGGTTAAGCTACGAACTTCAAGTTGAAACGTCAGTTCGCAATGATTCGAGAGTACCCAGTACTCCTCCCGTCCACTAATTCACAACCGCGGCACACAGACCATCGGTTAAGCTCCGCACTTCAAGCGATATTCCGTACCCCCCCCCCCCCCCCGTTTTAGGTTGCTTCGCGGGGCAAATAGGTACTCACTCAGTTCCAGCCAAAACCATCGTTCATTTTCTATCAACCAGGTACGCGTTTTAACAATGGCTTTAATCACTTAGGTCTCTAACAATAAGTGTCCTGCTTGCCGCCATCCGGTTCCACACAGGAACCTTCGTCCGTCAACGATGTCGCAATTTACCCTGGTTGCTAAATCATTCTGCTTTTGGCTTCTGTACAAACTAAAAATACAAAGAAAAATATGTAGGTTAAATATCAGGCATATTTTCATCATCAATCAACCATGCGGTCCCCTTGGATTGAGATCCATGGTTGCACGCGATCCACGGCTACCACCATCGTCACGTTCCGCGGCCCCCTCCCGTAGGTTCTCGACTTCGTATCTATCATTGAATAGAACCGTCCGTACTCGAAAGGGCCCTTTAAAATGTGGTAATAACTTTTTGCTACCACCCGTCGCATAGTCGCTGGTGATCTGTACCAGTAACAGATCAGCGACCGCGTACTTGGCGCCTCTCGACGAATGCGATCGTAACGCTCTTTCTGCATCCGTTGCTCGTTGCTGATATGTTTGGATATGCCATCCCGTAATTCCACCAAATCCACGCGATCGACCTCTCCCTGGGCTGCGCTCATAATTCTTCCCTCGGCGACGCCCCTGACATCGCAGCCCATGAGTGCCCATACTGGCGTCGTGGCAATCGCCTTGTTGTGTATAGTGTTCAATGCACTTTGTATTCTTTTCACCTCCTTGTCCCAGTCTCGGGGTCCTTGCCTGCAGAGGTTGTGGCCAGTGCGTCTACAATCGTTCTAATGTATCGTTCACACTGTCCTTTGGCCCTCCGCGCTCTTCACAGTCTTCACTACGATGCCCGAATCGCCTACAGATGGAACACCGGTTATCTTTCCGCCGACAATCCCGTGCGATGTGTCCTACTGTCCCGCAATTATAACATTTTATGCGGCGCTCCCGTCCCTCTGGTTTACCACCTCCGACCGCGGTTGTCTCAGAGGGTAGTGCAGGTGCACCCCGGTACGTCGGCGTGTGGTTATCCTTTGGCTGTGTCATTTTCCCTCCTAACTGAGGCATGTCGCCCATGCTACTCATGTAGGCATACAGTTCATTCGCATCTGTATGCTGCGCGGAACGAACTGATCGGGCGATGTCCGCATCCGGTATCCCACCGATGACCATCTCGATTAGATATTTGTCGGGGATAACGATATCAAGCTTCCGAAGTTTGTTCAGCTTCTGGAAGCAGTAGTCTCCCAACGGTTGCTGTGGTGCAGCCTCATAATTTGCTGCCTCCAGGAAAAGTTTATTAAAGGGTACTGTTCTCCTAAACTGCGCCACTAGGAGGACCTTCGTCTCTCGCCACGTCGCTGGTATTCTCTGACGTGTATCATACCATTGTCTGGCATGACCCCGCAAGCGGGTGGCGATCAGTCGCATTACGGATCGGTCGTCCCACTCGTACCGTTTCCTCATGTCATCCACGTGGCGGACCCAGTTTTCCACGATCACCTCTTCCTTCGTGGGATCGAAGATGGGGATGAGTAATTCGTCCCCCGGGCGGGTGTACGACGGCGATTTCGGGCGTGACCCGGAACGGCTACATAGTTTTTCTAACTGCCGTTCTATCCGTTCCAACCGCGCACCTTCCCTTTCACGCAAGGGCGTTCGAGAACGCGAACGCGAACGCGATTGAGAGCCTGCCCGCGACTTTTGATTCCGCCCTCTTCCCAATTCGCGAAGTAGATGTTCGACACGCTCGAACCGGGAGTCGTCACGTCCTTCGATATTGTCCAGCGACGCTTGTTCTGCCATGTCTCGCTATTCACTCGCTGAATACGCGCACACAATTCCACTCGCGATTTCCGCGGTCTATCCCACTTCTGATATGTAAGAAATCGAACGTAATCACGGTAGGCGTTTGAATACTTTGGAAAGTGTGCTGACGTATATTTTATTCGTAGCTAGTAATACAAATCAGATCTAACTGGTCGCTCGCACTGCTCGCTCGAGAATGATCGCCTGCGCGATTCCCTGTGTCGGCAGCGTCACCGTTTCCTTGCTCGTCTTTTGTCCGTCGCTATCTGAAACCCTTCGCCTGGCAACACCTCTCCTTCGGACAGGGGAGGTACATAATCCTTACTGTACCGTTGCCCAATACTTCCCGCGTGCGGGTTTTCTTACAAATTGAAATATAAAAACAAGAAAAAAATTGGAAAATTTGCAATTTTGTATTAATGGACTTCTGGATGCATAACGAAAAGAAAACCCTGTATGACTGTAGTGATATGCCGTAGCCCTGTTTTTTTCCGATTTTTAAAAGGGGCGGGTGTTTCTAAAGAAAAAAGTAAAAACCTGTTACATTAGATTTTCGATATGAGTCTGATTTGAGCTACACGATATCTGTCCACGAATGGCCCCTTCCACAAAAGGGGGTCGCCGTCAGACGAGCAGAGCGCGATTGCTTGTTTCGCAGCGGCATATTTTGATGCTGACAATTGACAGTAAGAGTCTGTCGGTGGGGTACTAACCCTCGTAAAGTAATGAAAAATTGTTAATTGCAATTTTTCGTTAAAAAGAAGTTTACTGGTATATTGGAGACATTTTTCCTATTAAAATGAGACTAAACGCTATATGATTCGACACACGATTCACACGGAGTAGTTAATGTCTGAACGCCAAGTGCCATAAGAAGCCCGTCCTGCGTAACATTGTATTCGATTAATAAATATAGTCCGATTTATGTCGTGTTTGATCTCATTTTAATTAGAAAATTATAAATAGTACGTTGGAAACGTTTTTATGTTTTCATGTATCAAAAATGAATGTCAGAAATGTTTAAACATAAGGATTTGATACACTGATCTATAATTCGCTGACGTTGCCGTGACTCACGCCATATCGCTTTCTTTTGTCCGTCCTCGGCATCTCTTTTCAGCAAACTACAAAGTAAGTTCCGAGTTACGAAAACATTGTCTCCGATTCTGAAAATGTCCGGTTTCGGGTCCCAGAGAGAAACTCGTGGAGGGACAGAAACAAGGGAAGATCAGAACAGAAAACGCGAGCGCGATCTTCGATCTGCGATCCGCGATCCCCGAAACGCGGGGAGGTAGGTGGCAACAGCATGACGCCAATTGTTGCATGCCGTATTTTCCGTACAAGATGTGCAATTGTGGTTCCGCTTCTTTTTTCGCAAAATATATTTCTCTTCTTTGCAACAACGGGTGTTGCTTCAGATGACGACAACAAAACGTTGCCATCGCTGCCGATTGCTTGTGCCGCCAAAGTAAATACAGTGAATTCTGTCATTTTGCCCTAGGTCGGGTACATCAGGTCGGATTTGAAGTCAGGTGGTTGTAGAATCCAAAACACGCACTCACAGTGCGTAATTCACTTTGTATTTTGCCGATAGAAAGTGCCGACGACGAACAAAAGAAAGCGATAACACCTGAACCACGGCGACCTTAGCGTACTAAAGATCAGTGTATCAAACGCTTATGTTTAAACGTTTTCTGTATAATTTTTTTCTCCACAAAAACGTTTCCAATATATTGTTAATAATTTCCTGATCAAAATGAGATCAAACACGACATAAATCGGATTACATTTACTGGTATTGATTAAGGCATTTAATACAATTATTACATAAAATAATTACAAAACTAAAACGATTAAAAAAGCTCACAAAATATTTGTATATTTATCTGAATGATGTCCAGAAGTAACCTTTATTAATCGAATTTATAATAGTAATGTTACACAGGGCTGTCACATAACGACACCCGGCCAAGATCACTCTTCACAATCTAATATACCTTGTCTATACAGCGTATTCCATTTAGGCCACTTCACTTTATTTTCTATTAAGTTCCGCTGGAAGACACTCTCGCTGTACACTTTCTTCTCTTACCTCCTTATACCTTATTAGGTAACTATTGCTTTCTAATTTCCCTTTACTAACTGCATGCGCTTATTTACTTGTCTATTAGTGTTGCGGGGCGCGACCTATTAACATTCTACGTATTTTGGCCAGCATACAAATTAGTCTCCTAGACTAGTATGTTACAAAATTTTAATAACTATCATTTTTTATACACGTTTGCTCGCGCCGCGGGTGGAAGGTGCTTTGGCGAATGCAACAGCAAAACCCGAGCATGCTCCACTACCCATTAGAAGAGTACCGGTGTGGTTTAGTCAGTGAAACCTGACACTACCTGTACTCTCCCCCCGAGGGGTGCAGGTGTCTTGTTCAAGATTCCACATCGTTAAGAAAAAAAAAAAAAAAAAGATCACTCTTCACAGCATTCGGCCGGTGGGCCATCCGAAGAGTGTTGGCTGGATATACATATTATCTGGTAATCGAATTCAGCCTTGCCGCGCGAGACATTGCTTGTTTAACAGTTGAATGTTGGGCAATAGTCGCACTTAGCGAACTTCTTTTATAGGAAACATATTCATATTGAATGGACAATGTAAGCCAGAATGTAAAAAGTAACGATTTTGCAAAAGATAAAGTGTAACGGGCGTTATTGGACAGGGTAAACATTTAAAAATTGCGCTGTTTTAAATATCATCGAATGAGGCGATTTACGGTCAATATCTAAGATATAGATTGGACCCAATTGGCGTCTTTGACCCCGAACGCGTTATAAAATAACATACAGTACAGGAATTGGAAACTGTAGGTTTTCCACTGACGGACTCAATAGGAACATATATAAACTGTATTATACAATTACAGAATGTGCCGATTAATTTTGGTGGAAATATTAAGAAAAATTTGAATGTCATTGAGAAAATAAAGACACATTGGATTGTCAGAGTTATCAATGAAAGTAAGGATTGGCCAGAAGGTTGCCGGAATGTTGTTGGAAGAAGATTATTTCTTACCAACAAACAACAACAATTAACATGAGAAAATATGGAAAACAATTGTGGTTTTTTATTATGACACGAACTACAACTACGTATGATTGAGTTTTGTAAGAATTATAGTATGAATACACTCTACATATTTTTCGTGCATAAAATTCATGTGGGTTTTGCATATTTTACATCCTCGGTTTGTATAGAACTTGTAACATTTTCAATTTTGACAAATGTCAAATTTTCACTTTCAACAATCAATAAATGTTTGTACTGGGTGAAAAATATTTTCGATGCGTCCCTGATCGATTTTTTAGTTCATATTCCCACATAGAGTGTCGTTGCCTCACAATTTTGCGTTCAACCGGTAACGTTGGACGTGACACCAAAATGGTATGGGGGCTCTAGAGCCCCCCGAGCGTGTGACAAAATTTTGCCCAGCATGCAATGTCTATCCCTATCTCGTCTGTGGTTAGGTGAAGCGGACTCACAAGGGAACATAGGCAACCCGGAAATTCAAAAAAATATGAGCTTTTGCACACATGTAGTGTGAACCATCCCTAACACGAAAATATTTTTTTTACGTGCTGAACCCCACATGGAAGGGAGAAATCACCCCTTGAAAAAATGTTGAAATTTTCGTTTTCATGAAATATCTCCTAAACGGTAAGAGATATCGAAAAAAAGTTAAATTAAAAGTTAAATAGTTCGATAGCATCTGCAAAATTGTGTAATCAATTTTTGAATTTTTTTATTTTTTTATGAAAAACAACCCCCACCCCCATCCCCGTTTCAAATATTTGTTTTTTTTGTTCCGCAATAAGACACCTCTGAACAAACTCTTTTCACACCTGTAAGCGATTTTTGCGTTAGAATTTTTTTGGGGGGTTGTAAAGGCGAAAAACTGCCGACAGTAACAAGGAGAGGACCAGAAGTGTGGGTCACCGATTTTGTTGAAATTTGGCACAGACCTTCTTTAGCCGAAAATATTGGACACGTGTTTTGCCAAAAGTGGCACTTCTCCCCCATTTTTGAAAAAATTGAGGTCAAAAATCAAAATTTTTCGATCGACCTGAAATTTTAGATACACGTTTAGAATTGAAAAATACACAATACGTACTATTTTATTTTGCAAAATATGAATGTTAACAAATGATATAGATGTTAAGTACTCTGTAGTTTATCAGTATATATAACAGTATTCGTCATGTGTCTCGAATAGTACAATGAAGATGTATTTTTTATTGTTGTCTCCGAATATGTCTTATCCCTACCATTTCCAATATATAACGTGTATCCAACCTAACCCAGTATTGAATATAACATTAGTATTATTAAATAAATGAAATATTATTATAATTTTATGCATGCAAGTATAAAACGACAAAAATACTTAAAAAAAACGCGGAAAAAAAATATACGTGCAAAACGGCAAAACCGAGATTCGAACTCTCCACCATGAGACTTGTAGTCAGACGCTTTACCAACTCGGCTAGCACGGTTCGATATAAACCATATAAACTACAGAGTACTTAATATGTATATCATTTGTCAACATTCATATTTTGCAAAATAAAATAGTACGTATTGTGTATTTTTCAATTCTAAACGTGTATCTAAAATTTCAGGTCGATCGAAAAATTTTGATTTTTGACCTCAATTTTTTCAAAAATGGGGGAGAAGTGCCACTTTTGGCAAAACACGTGTCCAATATTTTCGGCTAAAGAAGGTCTGTGCCAAATTTCAACAAAATCGGTGACCCACACTTCTGGTCCTCTCCTTGTTACTGTCGGCAGTTTTTCGCCTTTACAACCCCCCAAAAAAATTCTAACGCAAAAATCGCTTACAGGTGTGAAAAGAGGTTGTTCAGAGGTGTCTTATTGCGGAACAAAGAAAACAAATATTTGAAACGGGGATGGGGGTGGGGGTTGTTTTTTATAAAAAAATAAAAAAATTCAAAAATTGATTACACAGTTTTGCAGATGCTATCGAACGATTTAATTTTTAATTTAACTTTTTTTCGATATCTCTTACCGTTTCGGAGATATTTCATGAAAACGAAAATTTCAGTATTTTTTCAAGGGGTGATTTCTCCCTTCCATGTGGGGTTCAGCACGTAAAAAAAATATTTTCGTGTTAGGGATGGTTCACACTACATGTGTGCAAAAGCTCATATTTTTTTGAATTTCCGGGTTGCCTATGTTCCCTTGTCAGTCAAGCGTGAGATTTATGAGTCATCGAGCGTGGCGGCTTGCTTTGATGACAGTTGACAGTTTAGCTGTTTGTAACACAGTAGCATAATTGTTTAAATTTTACTTTTTTTTATAAATAAACCTGTGTTTAATATATTAATGAGATTTTTCCGCGTAAAATGAAACCAAACATGAAACTAATCGGCCCACATTTACTTCATCGGCCCGCTACGTTATCGGGAGCCTTTTGTCGGACTCGAAGAAACCGTGTCCTACGTTCTCACATTGTCAGTCTGCTTACTGCTGCTTACTGACAATGTGAGAAAGAAGGACACGATTTTCGACGTGCCTGAAACCGTCTTCCTCATCTGCTACGATTAGTAAAAGTCATCTCAATTACATCAAGTTTGATTTCATTTTTATCCCAACAATCTCATTATTTTTGATATACACTTCTTAACCAGAAAAGTTGGTAATAAAAGAGAATATGAATCATTTAAACCATATGATTTGATACGCCGGGATTTAAATGGCTCGGCTGTCTCGACTGCCGTTTTTGTTTTCTCTCTTTCATTCGCTGTCCTTTTCTTCGTTCGGCGAACTACAAAGGCAGTTCGCGCGGCTCGAAAACCGTGTCTACTATTCCCAAGTTGTCCAAATACGATTCTGGCCCGACTGACAATGTGGGAGAGAATACTGTATTCGTAACAAGTTTGCAGTAATCGCATATACAGTGCTCATATCCCACCTCATAGAGATTTTCAGTTGTATAATATGTTTCTATCTAATACAATAGAGCAGGGGTGGGGAACCTATTTTCTGCCAAGGGCCATTTGGAAATTCATAACATCATTCACAGGCCAGACAAATAATAATAATAGTTTTTTTAGTTTTTATTGTTCAACAAAAAAAATATATATGTTATAAATAAACAAATCAAAAATAAACAAACATAAAATATATCAATTTTTAAACATAATTAACTCATCCTAAATGACTTCGCGGGCCGGAGGTTCCCCACCCCTGCAATAGAGAAAGAGGTTCATACTCTCGTCTCGAACAATGCAATTCGCTCATTTTAATTTGTCCTATTTTGTTTTTTAAATTTAAATGCCACTAAATATCATTTAATTATTACGTACATATTTTTCCAAATGTACTTTATCTTTTTTAAGTGTTTTTTTTATATTCTCCGAACAATTAGATGATTTTTCTGAACATTAACTTTATATTTCTTATACATGTGTGTAATGTTTGGATCAAATATTTTTCATATTAAAACACAGGGCTTAAAAAATATTTTTGTGTTACTATGAAATGTTATAGGTTCGTGCCACCGAAATCACATTTTTATACGCTCCTGCGAATTTTGCCTTGGCGGTGCTTGGCGGTAACCGCACAACCCTGAACTGCAGATGTTTCGTGGAACATATCCTCGCAAAATGCAACCGATCCTACGGCGCCGACGACGTTATATGCCAACTGCGTAATGTTTGGGGTCACCCTGTCACACAATGTAATCAAGTTATTTTTTAAATACCCGCAAACCCCCAATATAAAGCAACCAGAGTTGACGTTAAGCTTTTATTTTTTTTGCGATGGAGAATCTTGAAAAAGATACCAACAGAAACGGGATCGACCTGCTGGTTGTGTCAGGTTTCACTGACTAAACAACCACTGGTACTCTCTACTGGGTGCTATGAGTTGGCACGAGATCTACGTTAGTGTTGGCCCAGAGTAGCCCTCACCAGCGGCGCGGAAAAAACGGGGGAAAAAAAAAGATTGCACCCGGTCGGCAGTGAGGAAGAAGAGGTAGTGTGTGGTTAATCTCCGCGCAATGAACTCGGAAGACGCTGGTGGAAGTGTGATAGAAAATGGAGTCAGGGAGATCGGTTGGTAGGAGATTCGAAGCTCAGGCTGACGAAATCTGGCCCAAGCGCCTTCCCCGTCGAAGGAGTCGGCGGAAGATGGAAGCTAGTTGACGTTAAGCTTCGAGCAAAGTACATTTCCTGTACTATGTGTAGGTACTATCTGAAACTGTACTCCGAACGCAAACTAGCAATTTTCGAGGGTCACTTTATGCTATTATCTGTTTTAGTCAACTGCAAAGTCGCAACTTTACAGGGACCGGACGATAGGTAATGATGGTGTCAACTGATTATGGACACGAGGTGCAAGTCTTGAAGGCGATAAAGAAGAGAAACCGAGGTTTCACTAGTGCTTATACTTACAATTAGATATATTATATTTAGTTCGGGGTACTTACCATTTCGTTGGGCGCTTAAGGGGGATGAATGCTCAGAGAAGTAGTCTCTGGGGTCTCCGAATAATCATTCGCGAATAAAATGTGGTGAACGGAAATATGCTCTTCAACTAATCAATATCACGTTTTATCTAATTTTATGAATGTGGGAAATGCAAATAATAGCGAACACGAGAAAGAAAGTTAAACTGGCTTAGTTTCTCCGGACTAAGAACTGAGTGTGATTGACTCGTCAACTAAAGAATATGAAAGAAATGATCTGTGCGACAGTTCAAAATCAAGTGACGAGAAATCGAGCAAGAGTAAAAAACCCTCAGTTTGAGGGCGGTTGTGGAGGCGATGGTTAGGAGGTCCCACGGGTGGGTCTAGATGGTATGTATTGGTCAAGGAACCCTCCTCGCTTGGATTCTCGGAATCTGGATGACGCTTCGCAGAGATATCATCTTGCACCGCGTGGGTGACGTGAGGCTAAAGATTTAGCGCGACTTCGCTTAGAACCGTATATATTCAACTATATCGTCGTAAAAGATGAGGAATATTTTATAAAATTTTGATTTGCAGTCTTGAGAACAGAACTATTTGTTTATAATAATAAACATTCAATAATTTCGATGCAAACGTAGTAGCAGTGGCTCTATTTTCTGTCGCGAATACTAGTTTGGTTGTATAACCTTTAGTTAAGTAATGCAGACTGCAACCAGGAAACAAAATCGTTGGGACCGACGCGTAAGCACATTCGTTGAGAAGAGAATAAGCGTAGGAAGGCAATGGAATCAGAACGCAAAGCAGAGAGTTATAAACTAATACATAAACCACGCTATCTGTATTGATTCCAAAAAACTGTTCTGGTCACCATGTGCTATGCAACATGTACGCACAATCGTTCGTCGTGAGTCTGCTATTTGTCAAAATTGTGTACCGGTGTAGGAAATATTTTCCAGCCTTCCTACCGCGGTACATCCTTGCCAATAGAAACCAAGCTCCGCTTACATGTTCCACCACTCGTTAAACAGCGTACAGTTTACTTATTGTTAGTTAGGTAAAAGTTGTGTGTCAGATAGTCATAAATTGCACCCTAACTTCAACGAAGTCTTCAAATGAAGACACTTCCATTAAAGAGTTAGTTCCTCGTGATTGTAATTTCTTTTCTGATTAAAACTTCGGGTAATTAGCGATAATTCGAGAAATCAGATTATCCAACGGGGAAATAACGAACGAATTTAGTAGTTCAGGTTACTATTTATGCTCCAAATCAATCATAAAATCTGTAAGATGACCAAAGTCAAGATTCAAAAGCATGTGTGCGAGAATTTATGTTGGTGAAGTTAATGTTAGAGCATCGAGGCGGAATTTATAAAATAAACTTTTGTACCTATTGTCTTCTTAGACCCCTGATCCATATGCCGAGAATTTTTGTTTATATGATTAACCCAGGATCATTAAAAATTTCTTATCGTTTATAAAATAACGTTGATCTCACCTTTGTAATAGGGTTCAGCCGCCGTATCACTTCTAAATCTCGCTTTTTATAATGTACAAATAAATGAATATGATCTCCTTGTGAGAGGAATTTTCACAAAAGAAAAATGTATTGGTTGTGTGACAATGTATAATCAGTATAATAAAATGATTACACAGGATTACTACGTGGAACGTATAAAAATTCTAATCTTAACAAAATATTTATCATTTTCTTCAATAACTTAACAAATATTTGGTTTGGTTAATCTCTCGATTCATGAGTAATCAAATACAAAATTATGTTGTACATTTATCCTCGGTAAGATCAATGAACATGGGTAATTGAAATGATCCATAAAACTCTTCCTCGTTAAAAGCTTCACCCTCGATTTGTTTAAATATTTCAGCTTCCAATTTTCGGGACTTCAGTTTGTCTGAATCAGTGGGCGTTGACATTCCAGAAAACATAGATTTGTGGCTTAACGAACAGGTGCAAATGTCATTGATACAAATAGGAGAAAGATTTGAAGACACAGCAGAAAAGGATTTTGTTGCGGATAAATTTGTTGCCTGACTGGTACAGAACTTGTCTGAAAGCCTATGATCCTGATGTAACGTTAACGTAGCTAGTTTATTGGCGTTTACATCATTTTTCTTGTTATCCGTCAATTTAAAATCCGTTGCACCCGAAAAAGATAAATAGTTTTGACACATAATATTTGAATTCCGTGTTGTACGTGGTGTGAACAACTGCTCCGACCTGTATTCCCGCTTTATCAGTTGGCGTTTTACTTCCTTAATTTTCGATAAAAGCGAAATATGCGATGAATTAGATTTTGAGACGGGGAGTGTACTAAGCGATTGTTGACTGTTTTGAAATTTGTCGCTGCTAGATTGCCCGTGAGTATTACTATCGTCGTCCAAATTTCCCACTTGTATGTTTTTTGCATCTTTGCTAAGACTCGACACATCGCAGTTTTCAAAATCACAACATCTTGGTATTTTCGAATTTGCATCGATTATTTCGTCACCGGCAATTCGTTTCGCTGCTTTTGATAAACACGCAGGTGTTCTATTTGGCTCAAGCGTATTCAACGTTGTAATTGTGTTCGTAACTTGGGTATTTGTTGGTGTAGTTTCTAAATGCGTCTGTGACGTGGTTTCTATTACAACGGATTTTGTCGCACAGCTGATACGTGCATCGTTAATTAAGCTGACAATATTTTCGTAGGTAAACTCATTGTTTTCTAATAATGTGTACATTTTTCCAACACAATCAAAGCATTTCTTCTCCCATGTTGCTTGTTCTGTACCACAATTACTGTTCAGCTGAAAATAGTCGGAAGTATTACATGCAATAAATGCGTGAGTTCTTCTTGCGAATGTTATTAATGCATTGCAATTTCACTGGTACGTTGATTTTACCATCGTATTTTTCATATTTTCAAAAGCGTAACTTCGGGCTTTCTTAATAATTGTTTCGGGTATTCCGCATAATTCCGCTAACTTAATGCCATAGTGTTCGACAAGTGCAGTTCCTGTCACTAATTTATGTGTGTATATTAATCGTGGATCTTGGGAGCTTTTGGGTAATCTTGTTACCGTTTCAAAACAATGACTAAAAACATATATACATTAATAGTAAACACTTTCTTTCAATTTCTGTAACATTTATGATCTTTTAACGTGATATTGATTTTTTATAGGAGCGAAAATGGCAAATTCTAAATACAAATATGTAGATACATAAAAGAATATAACGTACTTTCTTGCATTATGGTACAAATCCGCTAGTTTTGTAAGGTGCAAAAAATGAGTTGCGCTAAATGTAAACGCTCTTTTCATTAATAATTGTTCACAAATCGCCCAAGCGATTGATGAGCCTTCTTCAACTGTAGTAGCTCTACATAATTCGTCCAATATTACCAGGGAATTTGGAGTGATTGATTGCAAAATGTATTGTATTTCTTTCATCTAATAATAAATATGCAATATAAATAAGTAAATTTTAGATAATTATCACTCAGGCCGAATCAATAACGTACTTCAAGCATAAACATAGATGCATTAAATTCGATGTCGTCACGATGACAAATTCTACAAAATATCCGGTCCACAATGCGAAATTCTGCTTTTACTGCTGGTACGTAACACCCGATCTGTATTAAATAAGATTTTTATTAATTAAGAACTTTTACAGACTTTTAAACATTTTGTATATTAATTATCGTTGTGCCATTATAAACATCACCTGTGCCATTATATAGAGTAGAACGATTTGCTTTAAATATACGGATTTGCCACTCATGTTGGGACCAATTATAGTGTGAAAATTGTGAACAATTGAAGCTTCCTAAACAATTAACATACTCATCTGGCCAATGTTTATTTTTTCATATGATTAAAAAGAAAACAAAAACTCACAACATCATTAGGTACCATACTTTCCGTGTTAAAGGCTGCCATGATGGGATGTATCGAATTTTTCAATTCTAACTTTGAACCAAATACAGGTTTTACGTATTCAGCTGACGAACTAATATGAGCCAAAGAAAGAATAACATCTAGTTCGGCAATATCGGTATGCAATTGAAACAAGCAGCCAATATGTTGCCTGATATTTCTTAATAAATCGCATAGCAACCTACAATTTTATATGCATATGATTATAATAAACATTATTATTCGACCATATAAATAAAAGCGTTAAAAAATCTTACACATTGCTCATTATGTGCAATTCGTCACAGGCAACTTTACATTGCTGATTAAGCACCATTAAAGCATTTGTTGTCAAGGATAAAGAGTTTCTACTCTTTCGGATCTATGTTCATAAAATCAATAATGCACTCTAACTATTTGTGACAATTAAATTTACGTCGTTATAGGGATTATATTACCTCGATAAAATCTGCTGGCAACTTTTCGATTTTGAAACGAGAACGTTGATGTATATCTATTACAATGTGGTACCCGAACATTGTGTTACATTCCAGTGTCAAGGGCAACTTGTATTTATGTGCAAGTTGTTCTACGAGACCTATATCAAACATAGTCAATTACCTTTGCTTTTATAAGTAATATGAAGTAGACTAACTTTTCATATCATCAATCAGCTCGCAAAATGTTTGTCGGGCAATGTCAAGTAGGTCATTAATACCGACGTTTATAGCAAAACATCGTTGCATATTTGATGACGTGTGACCCATTACTGACTTCGCATCAGGATGTATAATTTTTGCAATTTCATCTTTCATATACTGAAATTGTTGATTTTCTAAGTTCTGTAAAGTAAAGGCATACAGATGGCATTTCAATGTTTGATCTATCCCTGGGAGAAGAATAATATAAGTCTAATATAATAATTTATTACATACATCCCGTACTTTCTTAAAAAAAGTTATGTCTGTGTTATTCAGTATTTCTCTAAGTTCTGGAATAATATCTAAACAGTTTTTTAACAAAAGCACATAATTTAAGTTATGTGTTGCACTTTGTATTGTATCAGTTTGTAAAGTTTGGAGCGGCAACTTTAAAAGCTGGTCCAGTCCAAAAAGCCGTCGTACAACCGACTAAAAGCGAAGCACATTTTTCTAATTTCATATTGATTATAGAAGAAATAACAAATAACAGATTAGATAAACGGGGTTAAATCACCACCTGAACTCCGCAACTGAATGCCCGATTTACTACAAATTCTGTGACAGAAGATTGTCTTTGTATAATTTCATTCTTATCACAGGATGGCTGAAGAATGCATGATCTCAAAAGTCGCCGTCCCATAGGTGTTAAACAATGATCCATTACTCCTAATAAACTGCCACTTGACTGACCTGATTGTGAAGTTACAAGCTCCAAATTTTGAGCACTGTCAATGTCTACGGAAAAATACTTATAATATAGAAAATTCACAAATATCATGAATTTTCATAATACTCTTTTATGCTTTGAACCTATCATAGTTGTGTTTGGTGACCCTTGAAATTCAACTTTCATAGATTTTGGTGCGTAAACAATATGCTCTATGAACTCAATATATTTCATTAAAGCTGCCACTGCTGCCAATGCATAATATCTATAACAAGATTATTACAGTGACAGAGAGAGCAATTAAATATGTAATGTATAATTGTGAAAGATTTGTTACTTCTGTTTGACAAACAATTCCACTGATGAATATTCCACAGCTGTGTGTGTTTTTATACGCTCTAATCCTTCAGTCTCCTTAAAATGCATTCTTGACACAGGGGTAATTGAAAGATTAGGAAATTTTTCTCTGATGGTTGAGTAAAGATTATTGCTGCTACTACTGTGACTACACATGGCATCTGGCATTATTATCTACAGAAATAGTAGGGCTATGATTAATCCTTCTTACAACCTGTTGACAACTAATATGCACCTCTATTGGATCAAAAATAAAAATCTTGGTAAGGGTATTTATATATGCTTGACAATCACTAATTTGGCATAAAACAATGTAAGGATAACGAAGGTCTATTGCAGCCAAACCCACTTCACTTCTTGCTTCCCCTCTGCCAGATGTTACAGCTTTAAATAAAAACATCAGTTATTGTGCATGGTTAATATATAAATGCAATAGTTATTCCATGTATGTGAGCAACACGGTAGTATGAATTACGACAACATTTTTGTTATTTAAATATCCAATTTCAAAATAATTAGTTACTAATACTTGTAAGTACTTGTCACTCATTATCAGTACTTTATGATATACATTAATGTATGTTACCAAGTATTATCTTGGAGGCTGCAACACTGGAGCTACTTTTAGTTGCCCTAGTTCCTGGATTATTTGACCTAAACAACAACAAAATACAATACTACAAGTATTAAGAGCACAGAAACTTGATTATCTCATTAACAAATATTTATTTTATTCACTCTGTACTCCATTTGTTTCCAGTCATTGGAACACCAAATGCACTTAATGTATTCTGATTTTTACTGCTGTCAGTTAATATCTGTAAAGGTGTTTTAACTGTACTCATAGGTATTGAGTAAAGTTTGTGCAAGTGTTTCTGAACATTTGTACCTAATTCTGAAATAAAAATTTATTGAGTAGAAGTAGAATGCATTGATAGTAGCAAGATAAATAAAACATGGCGGTTCTGGAACCTAATTAATTGTTCTTAGCACAACCAGTAAAATTATTAACCGTTACTCTATACTTGAAGAAAATGTATTTTCATGCTGTTGTGTGTTTACTGGATGTGTTAAAGACTTACGGTATTTTGGTAGGATATTAGTGACATATTCGGAACCTCGGCCTCTTCTTTTTCCACGTCTTTTTACAAAATTAGTATTTACTGTTCTCATTACGTTCATTATTGATTCTCGGTACACGCCCCAATTATATAGATCCCGATCATATAGATATAATTATATGGATATATACATGTGTATGCACAATTTTATTCAAGTTTCCCGCACTGCAAAGATAGTATATGTACAGTTGGTCATGTATTCGCCACAAACAAGGCAAAGAGTAGACTGTTTACTCGGTGTTTTCTTTAAATGTTCGAAATCAAAACGAGTAACTCTTCGTTACCATGTTCCTATTACCATTGAAGACATCATTGGACATCATTAAAAAAAACTGGTTAACCCTTTCGCTACGGAGCGTTTGTGACAAAATGTGATCGCTGGGGACGAAGCGCGTTGCTCAGTAGTTGACACTGAGGTACGGAATGCTACGACGTAATTAGAAGTCGTTTCTTGTTCTCTAAATTCTCTAAATCTATGTTCTCTATATTTCTTATATAGTAAAGTAAGAAATAAAAGTATATGTGGTATGAACGTATATGTACGCCCTTCGTACCTGAGCGTCCACTTTTCCAGGGCGTATATATACGCCCTTCGTACCTGAGCGTCCACTTTTCCAGGGCGTATATATACGCCCTTCGTACCTGAGCGTCCACTTTTCCAGGGCGTATATACACGCCCTTCGGAGCGAAAGGGTTAAAGGTAAAGAAAGACGTGTTCCTTACTGATTTGCATGAAACTTCGTCTAATGGTAAATTTTTGCACAATAATAAGTTCTGTAAAGCCAAAAAGGCCGCTCGCGTTTAACAAAAAAGTTATTAAGCGTTAAAATTTAGTTATAAAACCTGCCTTACCGACAGCGCATGCGCACTGATGTCTGCGCATACGTTCTGACGTCTGAGCATGCGCACGGACAAGTTTGCAGGTAATGTGCGCTATTTGAAATGACATATTATATATATATTCAATTGGCGAAGGCTAGGTGAGGGCAAGGCTTACCATTTATAATGTTTAAGAGTTTTCAATCAAACAATGGTTTGAGTGGAGCTTTGGGTTATATTTTAAATGCCAAAAGTGCAACAATATCATTCCTATGGCTGGATGTGGGCTAGGCTTCCCTCTTATAATGTATTCGCTGAAACAATGTATATGTATGTATGTATATGTATTCAGTTATGGTTTGGGCTAGATTTGAGGGACAATTGTCGCGAAGGGAATGAAAACAACGCTTGTCGAACAGTAGAAGGATGAAAAGTCCATCGCTGCTTGTTTTAGCTTTCTTTACAATGATTCTCAATATAGTTCTAGAAGCGAAAGAAAGATGAAGTTTTACGAGTTTTTAAAACTGTGTGGCAAAAAGGAGGAATTGTTAGAGTTCTTAATAGCAAACAATGTAATTTTGAGAGAGATAAATTGCCAAAAGTATAACAATATAATTTCCATTGACAAAAGCACACTCGATTTCTTTTGTCGAAAGTCAACTTATATAGTAAATCGTGCGAAGAAACGTGTGAAAGTACAGTGCAATTTTAAACAGAGTGCCCGAGTAGGAACCTGGTTTGAAAACCACAAGATGACTACAGACACCGTATGCCGAATTATGCATGAGGCACCCGCGGCTTGAGTACATAATGAACGACATCAACTTAACCAAAACGACGGCTATCCAGTGGCAAAGTTTGTGCCGTGATCTAAGTTTACATTTAATCGCTATATTTTACATTACATTTACTGCAAACGCTGTGCAACTTTTATTTTCTTTGTGCTTTAACACGTTGATCGCCCATCAGCCGTACTTGGATGTAGCCCCTGTGGCTATGTTTCCCGGGTGACAAATGAAATTCTTGTAAACTATATACAAATTCCTGGTTCAGTTGAACAAAGGAGAGTGTCATATTTCCATTTGTTAATATTTCCAATCTGTCTATTTTGTATATGCGTACTCGTCATTATTGTGATACAAAAGGAAATTATTGTAAACTACCTACAAAATCCTGTTTCAATTGAACGAAGGAGAGTGTCATCCGGAAAACATAGCCACAGGGGCCCTCATCCGAATACGGGTGACATGGCGACGAACGTGTTAACTTAAGTTTTTACATTGATACAGACCTGCATATATTGGGCTGAAAGAAACTCAACGCCCATAGACGGCCCAGGTATCACGGTGGAAATAGACGAAGCCTTTGGCCGTCGAAAGTATAACTGCGGGCGCCTAGTCGACGGAAACTGGATCTTCGGGGGATTCGAACGGCGATCCAAAAAAATTTGTTTGGTCCCCGTTCCAGATCAGTCGGAAGGAACACTCCTGGCGATTATGAGTCGATCCTTCCTGGATCCATAATCATCTCAGAATGCTGGAAAAGTTACAGAAATCTAAACAGCGTTGGATTCCAGCATCTGACGGTGAATCACCGGTACAACTTTGTGGATCCGGGAACAGGTATGTGCATTTGAACATATACATGTAAAAATATATTACATGCGTTATTCAGATTCCACAATAATAATTTCGAGTATGTTTCTTAATCACTGTTAGGTGCTTACACGCAGAATATGGAGAGAACGTGGAGAGAATTTCGGCCAAATATTCCACGTTATGGTACACCCAAACTGCACCTAGTGGGATATTTGGCCGAAGTCCTGTTCAAGAGAGCCCACTCTCGTGATAATCCGCTAGGAGAGTACTGGGATGAAATCGCGAAGTTATATCCCCCGAAGATCCATGTGCCGGCTCAGGAGGATGACTGAATGTGCCGTAACTCCGCATACAGTATCTATCGACGTCTTGTGATTTTCATCCCACGTGCCTAGTCAGGCACTCTGTTTAAAATTGCACTGTACTTTCACACGTTTTTTTTGCATGATTTACTATATAAGTTGACTTTCGACGAAAGAAATCAAGCGGCTTTTGTCAATGAAAAATATATTGTTACACTTTTGCCAATTAAAATATAACCCAAACCTCCACTCAAACCATTGTTTGATTGAAAACTACCTGCAAACTTGGATGTGCGCATGCGCAGATGTCGTTCACGCTGTCGGTAAGGCAGGTTTTATAACTAAACTTTAACGCTTAATAACTTTTTAATTAGACGAGAGCGCGCTTTTTGGCTTCTACAGATGTTATTTTTATGCAAAAATTTACCATTACACGAAGTTTCATGCAAATCGGTGAGGAGTACCCCTTTCTATACTTTTACCCCTTGTTCTTTTGTTTACATTAATGCACGTCATTGTAGTCATTATATTGTGAATCAAGTAAAGTATCAAAACTTCCTGATTTTAACAGATCATTTGTTGAACAATATTAGCAAACAACATTTATCCAATAATAGCGACAGTAGGTCTGATTGAATGTGTAAGTATTCTTTCCCGGAACCAAAAAATATAAATTTTTAGATCGTTAATAACAGTAATTCGAAACCTAATCAACTTGAGAACAAAACGCAATCAAATGCAATGACGATTGTCATCTTTGCAATTTCGTATTTACAAAACGCATTCTATAAATACTTTCCATTGCGTACAAACCGTAAGGCAGTACACAGGTAAAAGTAAAATTTTGTTCAAGCTCCTTTTACACAGAAATTAAATTTGATAACTCATATCTTATGTAGTAAAATGGCCGATTTGAACGTTTACATCATCGAGGACCTATGTACTACAATTATTCGTTGGTTTAACGAATTCGATAGCTAATCTAGATTTTGTAGGATTTGGTTTAATAACTTAAAATTAAAGATTTGTTGACAGGAATTAGAAGCCTTTGTTTAAATAGTTTGAGTGGATATAAACTCTTGCAAAATATTTTGTTGCAAAACAGTATTATTGTCATTATCCTCCCACCCCTGTCGCCCCAATAAATTTATTCACTATTGAAAAGAAATCAATTCAAAGTGTTTTAATTTATAAGAGTTATTTTTCAAGATCCGACCAAGCGATTTAATCTACTGAAACAGTAAGCATCATATCACTAGATGCCCTAAAGAATTGAAAAAATGCAATAGTTTGTGCACACATATCTTTAATGTACTAGAAATGAGTTAAGTTGCTATAGTTCTTAATAAATTATTGTATAATAAAGGCTCTACTGGATTTCATAAAACAACAAATGACCAAAATTGAAGTAGTGCACAGAAAATTTGTCGTAATGTGTTAGTAGATATTTAGTTCCAAATTAACATTTGCAAGACAAAAGAAATCTATTGCTTAAACCTAATAGCTTCTGACACAAGATTAAATTTTGAAACTGCGGTTCATATGAAATTAAGAATGTAAAAAAGAGTGTTTGCTTCTTAGATTTGTGTTACCTTCCAGATTTTTACTTGCATGGATTTTTCATAAAATATTTTAAGATGTCGCACTGTAACTGTTAAGTTAAAAGTCCTTGATCTGTAAGTAGTAATACAGTAGTATTCATATAAAAGTCAAATAGAAGAAGTTTACGTTAATTAAGTAGGATACCATATACAATATTGATACAAAAAATGCTGGTGCAACAACTATTTTTTTGGTCACACACATTAGTAGCATTGCAACATTCGGTTAAGATTACATTTATAAGTTTGATTTTAACTGTTACCAAAAATGCTGGTAATACAATATACGTATGTCTGACCCTTATCCAAGCTTGTAATTTTACTACACGGCGTATTTCCATAGGAAAGTAATATTATCATTTGACATTGCCTGAGACCTTGTAACTGTTCATTATGTGGTTTGATATACTTTTCTATGTTGTATTGATTGGTTTAATTAGAAAGTCTTTGTAAGCGTTTATGCTACCCAGTGTTACTTCTTTTTATATTTATTTACAAACTCTAGGTTTTTATCCGTCCAACATTACAGAGCTCTTTAAACAACAGATTTGATATATAACTAATAAATAACACAATCACAATCCCTATCGATTAGAAATAAATATATATTATCATTATTCTTCGATATATGCGTTATATTTATATGTACAAACATAATTGATCGGGCCGATTGTCGAACATATCTTGCACATTATTCGGTCATAATATTTGTTCTCTTTATCGTAAAGAAATTGATAAAATAACCTGCATATATTATCACGGCTTAGAACGTATACATGTACAACCATGACATATGACGTGCTTCACGAAACTTGTTCGGGTAAAAGAATGAATTGCGAACACAGTATTTACATTGGTCTTTAAGACGTTATCCTGATAAAGTCGGTGATTGTAAAACGGTAGAAATTTAAACTTGAGAATAATTATACTAGAAAATGGATTTTTGTGTGGTCAATGCACACAAATATCATGAACAAAAAAATCATGCCAACAGGCATTTAAGAATTAGCAAAGTGATGAAAAAGCTATATACTTTTCAGAAGCACATTGAAACAGGCGCGGTTTAACTTTATGCATTTCGTCATATTTGTCACACTTAACTGCATAATTTCCAATACGAATCTCTCAATTATACATATTTAAAATATACATTCATGGTTACTCTTCACATTAAGCACTTACCAAATTTTATAACACCGCAACACGACACGTCTTGTGTGACACCAAATAAAACTTAAGAGTACCATAGAAAAACTGTTTACATTAACTGCTCACATTTCTCAATCTCAGACATCCTGTACTTCTTCTAATTCAAATTACAATGCGGTAGAAACTGTTTGCATAACGATATGCGTATATAGATAGATGCGCAAAAATTAGGATTTATCACATATATTTTTACTGGATGAAATATAAAAAAGTATTTTGTTTCTTATTACTTTGGCGGAGGTGCTTATGTTATTGTGTCCTGTATCGCTTGACGCATCTCCACATTTCCATTCGCAAGTATGTACAATTCCTTAATATTTGTTGACAGATTCGTTGAACATTAGTTGTGTTCATTAAAAGTAAAGCGTTTACAAAGATACGATAGTACCATAAACATTCAAAGTTGCGTTAAGCTTTTTACCATACACATACAAGAAACCCATGTCTATGTAAAATGATTATTAAAATATAAATTCAAAGTTAGACAGACATCACGTTACAAAACTAACGTTACCATTCACGTGAACCACTTTGCGTATACACACTATATACAAAACATTGCACGATCACAATTCAGATGATGTGTAGATAATTGACACGATATATATACCAGATCAGTTACTAGATCAAAGTAGCTATCAGGTAACTTGCTTGCGTTATTCAAATGCATCCTTACGCTATTTTCTGCATCCACTTTCATCAACGAAAAACAAAATTGTTATCATTTTGGTTGCTTTCTCAATAACATCATCTTGCATTAATGCCAAATGCAATAATATTAGAATATTATATGTAATATAATACAGCGTAACTCGATAATTTGGCGTGCAGAAAGGCACATTAGTATTATGCCTGTTGCAAGTTGTGCACGATTTAGAACGTAATCGAATTACATTCTACAGCCATAAAGTTTCGACTGCAAAATGTTGGGATTTAGAAACGAATGAGAGATAAACGCATCTGCTGAAAACCATCGGTTAATTTCTTTGGCACGTCTATCGCTAACTCGTACTCTTGCCTCCTCTATCCGCATATGTTTGATGTTCCTACTCTTTTCTCTCTTTCACCTTGATTAGTATAACCCATGATATTCCTCTTAACTATCTCGCTCCTGAGTACTTGGCAAGATAGTAAATATTTCAGATAAATAATTCGTTTCATCAGATGAATTGACGAATTTTTCGAAGTATGAGTAGAACATTTCAGCCGATTTGATGTTGGCTTGTTCCATCGAAATACATTTTACATCATTATCATTATTAACATGGCAGATTCACCTAATTAGAATTGTATACGCGTACTCGGGGTTATCGTATTTTAATTATTTAACGCGTGCCACGTTAGACGTGACTCTCGAGGGGTACTTTAAAGACCTTTGACGCTAGATTAGCGTCTGGCAAGGATTGCGGCCGAGCGTTGGTAACATTGAAAACAACGTTACTAGGGCCGCGGAAGCTAACTTCGATTAAAAAACTTGCATCGGAAACGTTAACTCGATTCGTGCTTAAATCTGGCGAACTGGTCCTTAGTTGACTCTTCTTCGGCTTGCAGTCAGTCTTAATAACCCTCTCCGCCTCCGATTGTAACTTGTTGTCCAGCCAGTGTACTTTGTCAAAGTCCTTCGTACCACCGACCGTGTGTCTCCGTTTGATAGATCGTTCCGGCATTCCGTTCTTACGCTTCAATTTCGTAGTGCTCTCCTTTCTGACAGTTTGTCGTCTCTTACTAATGTTACACTCCGTCTTCTCAGTCTTCGTTAATGATTCCGATCGTTTTAGTTTGCTGTTGGGTGACTCGGATCTGTCTGAATGTTTATTTAAACTTTCGGATCGTTTCAATTTACCGTTCGTAGGTGAAGCCAGCCTCTCCGAATGCTTATTCAGGCTCTCCGACCTTTTCAGCTTGGACGAAGTGTTCTCGGAACGCTTATTCAACGATTCTGATCGCTTTAACCTTGATCTGGCTATAGAATTAGCTAAACTTTCAAATTTCTCCAATTTGTTCGAGTAACTAAGATCACTTTCATACTTGCTACTTGTCGTTTCTTCTGTCGCTCCACCTGCATCGCTTCTTCTGTTCACGTTTTCCTTTAACGGCACTGTCACTATTTCCTGACATGCAATACTTTTTTCAAAATGCTTATTCGTTGTACTATTAACTGAGTCTGCATCATTACTCTCTTTATCGCAATCCTTCTCTGTCGCATCGAGAATTCGATCATTTTCTTTCAAATGGTTGACTATGTTGCTTACGTCGAATTTTTTCTTACTTTGAGCGTTTCGGTCATTATCTGGCATTACAGCATTTATATTTTGCTGTATATGGTCCACATCTTTCGAATCTGTATCCTTTTCCGGCACGTCCTGGATATACAAAGCATGCTATAATATGGCCAATAAATACAATATAAATGGTATAGAAAACAAGGGTGCTAACTTACATCTTTTGATCGAATAAAATGACTCTTGTCAAGAGGTGACTTATGAAGACTAGGATCACGATAGACTTCTACCGTTGAATACCGTATTTGAGGCGGAGTGTCCGTTCTGCGTTCATGTTGATCAGAGGCATCAGGGACTATTGCTGTCGTCACTGATACATTTTCTGCTGGTATTTGCACTGGTTGATTCGACGGATTGACGAGAGATCTCCACTTACGATCAAAAGTTGTTGTCAGACTCGTTAATAAATCACTACCTGTAATGAAACATTAATATTAATTAATAACTGCTCGCAATTAAAAAGTATAGCGCTGCATTGGCAGAAAAACACTCAAAGCTTCGGGAATTGATCAATCGTTATTTTTGACGCAAAAACGTACAGTGTTACAAAACTTTGCGTGATAATAAATAAGTGGCGTCGATACTGCTAGTAAAGAATAATAATATGCTCAGTGTTGTTGTCGAGAATGTCTCGCGTAAACGCATTCCTGAAATCATAAATAAGGATAGAATAATGTTGACGCATCGCAATGACGCCTTTTGGATAGTAAGGGAATAGAAGAAAAAGGTTGGGTCAGGAGAAGAAATAGAGAGAAGAGAAAGATGACAATAACAATAGCAGCACAACCAGCAGCGACGATAGCAATAGCAAATTAATTGAGCAAGTGTTGACACCGATCGCTTGATATCTCATGTTAGAGATTTATCAAATACAAACATTTACTAAACTACAGTCTTACGTAAATGCACACATTGATTACTTAAATGTACAACAAGTTTACTCATTTTTGTGCCTCTATTGCACAGATGCACATCATTTTAGATGTGCTGACACATAGAGACTAATTGCGAAGAATTGTCCGTAATAATTATGATCATAATAGACCACGATGCTAAAAAAATAGCAAAATTACTGAAGAAGGATCAAGTCTCTGTCCGTTTTTTTTGTAGTAAGTAAACAGGATGTAAAAAGATGAATATAAAATGCTATGTGCTACGATATGCTTATCAGTCTTAATCGTACAGGCATTTGTTTCCAGGTAAGAATTGTTTTGTTAACTAGAGTTCAACTAATTATACGAACATTATGTGTCAATAAAAGACATCAATATTCCTATAAAATTTGAGTATATAAAATTTCTTGTTTACTTTTGCTTTGTGAGTACGACAATAAGACTTTAGTAATTATTATTATAAGATGATAGCATAAAACACCCTTTGTTAAACATTTTTGTGTGTTATATTCCGCAACTAATAATTGCAAGTGCAACACAAAATCTTCTTTGTAGTCAATAACAATTGATCGATAAGTTAGTTACGCGTCCGTATTATTAACTGTTAATATTATTGACTAAATAATATTGAAAAATGCGGCAATTAAATGAAAACAATAGAAATAATATTATTGTCAATGATAATAATGATAATAACAATAACAATAATAATAAAAAATAATAACAACAGTACGACGTTAACAATATCAGTAATATTAATAGTAGCAATTATTGTAGTAATAGGCCTTTGAAACAACAATAGAATTGGTAGTGTGAACTATAATAAAGTATTAATAATAACAATTGTATTGATATCAACAACAATAACAACAATGATGAGTTGATGCAAGCGTAACGAGTAAACGAAAAGCATACTTGATTGGTAACACTTCCTGAATTTCTTTCAAAAGGGCAGATTTATTTGTTACATTTTTTTAATTTGTACTTCTGCAAAGTAGTATGTCAGAACATTTTCTCCATAAAAATAACCATTTAATAATGACATCACAGTAGCCATGAGAGGTGGGCATTCAACTGTTGTATTCTTTCAAAATGGTTAGTTTTGAGTTGATAGAAGAGAAAAACCCAGAAGCACACTGAGAAGAAAAGCGATAAAAGAATCAGAATGGAAACAAGTAACGACAAATGAAGAATAATCGATAAACAAAAAATAATAATAAACAAGGAAAGAAAATCGATGAGGTGTATGTTTTGTTTTGAGAACAAATATAAAACTGTAAAAGCCATTCGGGTGAGCCAGCCGTCAGCTCCTTGGACACCGATGATGCTCTGTGGCGGTCCTCTGTGGCAGATTTACCTCGAAGAAACTTGTTTAGAGCCTTGGTGGCCGAGGTTGACTCTGACCCTGGCTCAGATGTTGCCTGCGACGTTGAATTGGTTCCTCCTGGGATGGTGGATGACGCAGTGCTACATCTGTAGGCCGAGGCTGCTGCTGATGTTGGTGTTGATGTTGATGTTGATGACGATGTCTTCGCGGTGGTGCCACCGGGGCCTGCAGTGCCACCGTATAGGTGGGACGATATGTAGCACCAAAAACCTGGGCTTGCTGCATGCCTACGTGTTTCAATGCATTTGCATTGTCATAATCTTTGATATCGGCGAATAGTTGGGAGAGCAATGGCTGTGTGGCAGGCGCGAGTTTCTTCCTCGTCTTCTTTCTTTGCGTCTGGACCCCCTCTGAGAGTCGAGTCGTGCTATGGAGCGAGCCGAGCTACCGAGCGTCTCTGGTTTTCTTTCTCTCACCATTTCTTGAAGACCGATCGGACTCAAAGATGTATTCTCTCGAATGGCGTCGAAAAGAACCTATGTGTCTAGTTTCTTGCGTTCCCTTATCTTGCTCTTAACGTGGGTCAAACTGAGAGTCAATGAAATATTTTACGCTCGTACAATTTCGAAGGAATACATCTCGAACTGCTTCTAACCACGCTCGTCTTTTGGGCGTGTCTGATCGCAAAGTCGTAGACTGAGGCGTGCAGGCGTTATAAGGCAGTGAATGCAGCTTGACAATTTGTCGAACCAAAATTGCGAACATTTGAGACAGTCAGGCAAACAGGCAAAAGTAGGCGGACAAGCACATTGTCTCATGTTTTCCGCAAAATTAAAATGTTAATAAAGGTGTTTGTCACTAAGCGGTTTTCAATAATGGATACTCCTCTATAAGCCCTCTCTCGATCTTTGGAGGAAAGGCTTTTCTCAATCACTGCATTATCCGGCGCATACATGCCAATATTTTCTTATTGATGGAAATTGATTAATTCAATAACGTTTGTATTTGTTTAACTGTGTATCAATATGCCTTTTCTCAGAGATTAATTAAGTTATAAACGGCAAGGACAAATAGCGCAGTGTACCTTGACATTGACGCAATTTTCTTTTAACGCATTTACAGACACAACATAGTTCAATAATTTTGATTACGCTGAATATCTCTATCATGTTCAGGAATACGGACAAAAATTTAATTTAAAAATTGTGGTCCCCTGCATAATTGTAAGTGATACACTATTTTTTTTCTCGACTAATTGTAAGTAATGTTTGATTAGACGATTCCATTAGTAATTCAATGCTATGCAAATCATTACATCAAATAAAAAAAAACATTGAAGAGACATGAACGATAAAAAAAGATTTGAAGTTGTACGTGTTCGCAAGAATGTAATACCATTTCTGCAATTTATTGGAGCGTCGTAGTTTCAGATATCTGACGATTGCAATATTGCACGGTATATAGAAATAACCTCCACTACAATTGCTTTTGAACATTTATGTTTTCTTTCTTAATTTTTTTTTCTGTTGACCACTAATTGTTTTGTGCTAGAGGTTGATGATATCGTTTACATATCAATTATTTCTTCGAAATAAATCATGTTGCAAGCAATATAAAATGATAAAGAAAACTTTAAATTATGATGTAACATTGTGCTTTGGAAAAATACGCAATTTGTCAATTGATCATACAATTTTTTAATTGTAAATCGTCTTTCATATTACTGAAAATAACAAATATTCAGAAAGTAGTCTAAGTTATTGAACTGTATTCAATGTTGTTTGAAAATATTTCCACTTAGTAACAGTGGAAGGGTATAAATAGAGAAAAACGTAATATTTATTCTGTAAAGTATCTGTACCGTACAGAATTGTGTTTACATTCACCGGGAAAAAGTCACAATGCAGATCGGTTGAAGTATCGACATAAATGCAAACTTGCTGCGGTTTAAACGTATATAGCGTTAAAAAGTTGTCTTGCTGACAAAAGCTCATTGAATGTGTAAGACATCAAACTTGTTGTTTAATCTTGTATCCTTTGAAAATGTTAATTGCTGGCATGCACATAACTTATACAGGGTGCTCCCGAAACAGATACACTTACTTTGATATTATATTTTGCTATTCATTATAATAAAAAAAAATCTACATACACAAGTGCCATATTTCTGTTATTTTGTATATATCAATATTCCATGTTTACTTCAAACAGTATAATGCAAGCAGCTGTAGACGTAGGACCATAGGCATCAACTACACTTTTTTCTGCTGTAAGTATGTATTGCCCTGAAGGAAATGATCCTAACATTGAAGGCAGGTTATACTGCAATACGTTCAGGTTTTCTACATAAATATGATAAATAAGCTTGTTGTAAAGGAGACTTATTGTATTATATATGTCACATCAACAGAAGTTTGCTTCATAAATATCAGAATGCCCTTCATACTATGTACACAGTTACAGATGTAAATGTTCAAAGTGCATACTTCAGAAAAGAAAGAAAAATGTTTGCAAGTACGTTTATATGTGTCATTTTTTTTATCTCTGAAAGAAATATGATATGAAAGTTTAGCTATCTATATCAAGAGAACCCTATATATGGTAAAAAGAACATGGTGCCATTGTATGATGATGATAGTTTGGTGTAATACCCCTACCCAGCCGCCCGTCCCACGTAACTGGCCACTAATTGAACAACATGGAATCAGTGTTCTACGAAAAGGCAATAGCATCATGCATTCTTGTTGCACAAAGCTTCGTATCGTAACACCGCTGTAACGAAGCACTTATTATAACCGTGATGACGCGAAAACTACAATCTTATAACGAACATTTGTACGAATGGAAAAAAATGACAGAAAAAGTGATATATTCAATGTAGATTTATGGTATGTACATTATGTTTGCTCGAAAAAAACAAAATGTTTGTAAAGGAAGATGTAGAAGAGGAGAAAAAGTACCTAGAAAGCTTTTTGTTAATAGTGAGAATCTTCTGAGTCCAGTGTAGGAAACATGATCCGGCTAAACTCACCGACCATCAGAAGCGATATTAGAGAAAGAAAAAATATACAGAGAGGATAAATTGACAGACATTTTGGATGCACGATATCGTTTCGTTAGAAATGATCACAGGAAAACAGCGGTTAGGTTTAATGTATACACAATCAAAATCAGAACATGAAAAAAACGGAAGAAACAAGGAAAATAAAGCTCTCAACATTAGTACGACAAGAATTTAAAACATTAATATCAGATGCTGCGCTTATTGCTCCACGCAAGTTTGTACTTAGTTTTCAATCAATGAAAATTCTTTACTATATCAAACGAAGCTGGCAAAAATATTGTCGCTTAACAATTACTTCAATGTCCATACATTGTTTTAGTTATCTCCTACCGATATCATTGGCACAAAAATTTCGTATTATTTAACAAAGGATGTAAGTATTGAAAAATACTATTGCAGAATTTAGTAAGTATGTTTACGCATGAAACAATTAGATAAAAAGTTTTTGTACGAGTAAATAAAATCACATATTGTGCCGGTATCAATCATTATTGACACTTGATCGGCTGTGTATGCACTCCTGCACATTTGTACTAATATTTGTATATTGAATACATAAGCCTTGCCATTAATACTATAACATTCGCATTGCCTATACTTTAGAAAATCGCTTTTGCGTCAACAATGATTAAAACTGTAATTGTCTTAACTTAAAGCAGAATATTTTTTACACCGTAAACTTTATATAATAAGCTTTAATACTGACCATCGTCCGAGATATCGCCAGGAACAGTTCTCTGTTGCTGCGACGGTGACGGCGAGGAATGTGAAAGCGCATGAACGTCATGCAATGAGTCCAAACTTCCATATCGGACAGGTGGTAAGCAAATTGAATCCAGCAATGGCTGTTGAAAGTACGTATCAAAATATGATTTCACTTTTCTTCGTACATAGCACGGTGTCATATAAAATTGCAAGAAAAAAAAAGATAAACAATATAATGTTTTTTGAATGCTGTACAAACCTCCTTGTCCGTTTTAAGTTTCTTGATGACCGAACTATTTATCTTCTCACCCAGAATGCTACTCAGTTGATTCGTAGCTTGCGCCTTCTGACGCGCCGTGGGTTGCTGCTGAACTGCTATAGACAATGGCGTCGTTCTTGTCGTGGAACGCGACCTGACATGTCGCTCAGAGAGATCAGCGAGAGATTTGTCAACCATCCGCTCATTCAGATTCGGCACTCGATCAGAAAAAAAAGTTGACGCCATCGTGTTGTCAACAATGCTGTCGAGTAGGTCGTCGTTCTCCATCTCACGCTTTGCCATCTGCCATTCCATTTCGATTCTCCGCCTCTCTTCCTCTCTCTTCTCGGCTTCTCGTCGTTGCCGATGCTGATCCCTTTGAAGCATTGCTTTAGTTTCCTGCTCGAACCGTCGTATCCTCTCTTGTGTCGTCGCGCTTAATCCAGCGTATGTTCTTATCGCCACTTCGTCATTGCTTTGCTTGGTGTCGGTCGAGCCACTCGAATTCGTCGAATTTGTGTCGAAAGAACTTAATGCCGTTTCACTCGAGAGTCGCGACGATTCGGAAGCCGAGGAAACTGACTGCTGGGCACCTGGTTGTTTCGCGTATTTGGTTCGATTCAAAGACGATCCATTTGTTGAATTATTATTTCCCGTAACCTCATGATGTTTGTCATTTCTTTCGCTACAATGGTTGGATTGATTTTTCGTTTCGTGCATCATCACGATTTCGCTTACAGAACATTGACGTTCATTCAGTGCCATACTCTGTCGAACCGTTGGTAAAGTAGTAGCTTCTTCCTTTGTTTTCTATATCGAGAGCAGAAGAGATGTATTAAAAATAGTGCGAATGAATGTCGCCAACAATGCAATCGTTCAGGTAAAGTAAAAAATTTGTACAAAGAAAAAAAAGGAATCATTATAGATGCTTTGAAAACAAACTAACTTTGTCCTCTTCATGTTCTTCCGTATCGGTTTCATCTTGACCTTTACGTCTCCTCTGTATCTTTCTATTAGCTGCTGATATGATTGACGATACAATGTCCTTGGCTGACACCATCTCTCGCATACCTTTGACACAGAAAAAGTGGTTAAGAAAAAGAAGTAGGTAATTGTTCATAAAAGTTATGCACTTAAATTCTTTAATATCTGCTGTAATTCAGCAATTTATGTAACAGTACAAAAGTGCTGGAGGACATTTGTGAAGATACCAAGCATGATCAAATATGCATGCCATTCTGTTTTATTTGCCTCATATGGATGGTTACGTGAATTAATTACATCATTCACAGAATATAGTTATTGGCTCGTACCTTCTACTTTTTGAATGTTATTCAACAGAAGACTGTGGTTAGTGCTAGACGTAGGCTCTACTTCACAACCGTCGGCAGGAAGGCTTAGATTTACACTAAGTCTGCTCAAGTCATCCAAGTCTTCTTCGGAAAAGAACCAATCAACCTGCGCAGAACATTAGCTACTGAACATTTCAGTTATGCAAACTTACATGTGTTGTATGGGAAAAAGACTTACATTATTTAATAAACTCTCGACTATTCGGCACTGATGCGACATGTCAGTCACCATAGTAACCATATTATCCCTAGAACCACTAGCTCTAACTAACGTAGGACCAAAAACGATAGCTAAGTTCTTTGCCTCCATTTTGTTCACTTCACTATGTTCGACAATTTTCTTCAAATGGAACATTAAGTATTTTAAAGTCTCGAAATGATGTTCCGGTAAGTCGCGAAGTAGTTTTCGTATCGTCGCCATTCTTCTTTGTGGATCCTCTATTTTGTCAGCGTCAATAAACATTGGATATAACTCCGCAGTAAGAAGGGAATCAGGCAGTTGGCGAAAGAAAGATTTCAACAAGGATGATATAACATTTACATCACTCCACCTAGGATCCTGCGCAGCCATAAAATAATGCAACGATATTAAAGCTAATGCTTAGAATTATGTAACGGTAACGTAAGATGACAAGTATACAAAATGAGAAAAGGAAAAAGATAGCTCCTGAACCAAATTACCTGAAGATTGATGTTTTCAAAACCTTTGTTAACACTATCTGTAAGTTGCGAAATGGCTGCGGTATTGCCCGGAACCCTGTAGATTCCAACTACTTCAAGACCTCTCGCCTCAACAATACTCGTACACATCTCAACGATCAGTGGCACATATTCGGAAAAGGAAGACTGTTTCGAAAGTTAAAATAATTACTCACGGTTCAGTTTACACTTTTAACCCTTTGCACTCGGTTGTCTCCTCTGAGGGGACAACGTAAGTCTAGCATATCACTCGGTTGTCCCGTCTGAGGGAACAGGAAAGTTAATTACCGATTCCGGAGAATTAACTTATTCCACCGCAATTTTTTAAGAAACATATGTTTTCCTGTTGTTTTCTAATAAAATGGCACAAAAAACAAATCAAAATATGATAAAATTATCAAGATGCATGATAAATAAATCAAACGGTTTTACACGTCGAAAGAGAACGTGCGAAGTGCGTTCACGACGGACTATACAATTTTCTAATCCGTTGAGCGATATGTAGAATTAGTGGAACAAAGATGCACGTTTATGGATCAATGAAATAGGGGAACTTTATAGAAGAAATTTTATAGCTAGTGATAGCGATACAAGTAGTGTAAAAGAAAACATCTCCGTAGAAGACGTATCAATGTACTGTAGAAAATTATAGAAAACAAATTTTGATTTTTCTTTGTAAATATGTGTTCTTCAATGTCCACAAATACATATGAACCAAATTTCATTACAATGCCTTACTTGGTTCCAAAATATTGTGCTATATAATATCAGGATTCCAGTGTGTACGTTTTCGCGAAAAAGTGGCGTCGAGTTGCTGGTAGGTAACGTCCGAAACGGTGCCGAGTGCAAAGGGTTAAGATGTTTTTAAATGATATAGACAATTACCTGTGGACACAGTTCTAGCGGTACCTTAAAAGTGGCACCCTCAGGCGGAAGCTGTGTGGTTGGCGACGATGGAGAGCCGGCTTGGCCGTGCATTCTCCGAAACTGTTTGGCCACCCTTCCTTTCCATGTTTTTGTTTTCGGCGAAGGCAGTGGTTCAATCGCTTGACTTGGTTTTCGCGTCTTATTTACAGGCGATTGCCCCGTAGGTGATCGATTTCTGAACGATGTCAGTTTTTTTATGCCTTTATGGCTCGGTAGTGGACTCAGTCTCTGACTATTCGTAGTCTGGGCAGCTACTGTACTTGGTGTCATTGGTCCTGGTGTCTGTGGGACAGCTTGTTGCTTTGATGTTGTAGAAGTGGCGTCCTACAATTACGCCAGAGTCGTGTTACCGTTAAATCAGTGATGCACCGTGTTTATTGTGTAAATTTAAAATTCCGTAACCGTTTATCATTTTTAGTATTAGTAATGTAAGAATTACGTTTCGGTTAAGCAATTTGAACTTTTTATGCATATGAACACGTTTGAACAATCGGGAATAATGTGAACTTACAGATGGTTTTTCAGCGGCGGCATGTTTGTGCAGTGCCCTGAGCCAAAGAGCCATCGATGTTGCATCTTCCGTTTGCAGTAGCACCTCTGCATTGGGATTTGCCACGCGCAACACATGCTTTCGTTTGGTGTAATCTTCAGCAACATCTACCAGTGAACACCTCACATCGACATTCTGAGCAGTATTTTCGCAGTCGCCGGTTGACGAAGGACTCTGCAAAGAACATAGTTTCTTATAATATGCAGAGTATGATTTATTTGTATCTATTTATGTACCAAATGAAAATAATTAATCAGAAATATATTTGTTTTGAATGTGTAGAATGGTTAACGCGAATACTAAATTAGTTATGAATAAAAGCCCAACCGTGTATAAAGGCCATCTAACACCCTTAATGCATTTAGTCAAAGCAAAACATTAATTTCATTGACTGAGCTATTCTTCAGATATTAAAGAAAACTTGGTTAAAAAGCGTGGTCGTGTCAATAAGTTTTACCCATGATCCTGTGGAAGCCCAACGTCTGAGTCTACGTCCAAAGAGCCCATGACGCGTAAAATGCAATGGTATGCAGGAATGGGAATCATCATCATCAAATCCTATCATGTTTCCCGCAATAGCGAGTTCCTTTTATCGATATTGCGTAGGCGTTTACTTCGAAGCACACACATTGAAGCATTCAAGATGTACGAATTTGAATAAACAATGTTGCATAGCACTATTCACTATACCAATAATTGGCATGCGCCAGAAATCACAGAACGCGTATGAAACAAAGAACTTGCAAAGCATCAGCGTCAGTGACTGTCCGATATGTCAAGCAATATTACATTAACTGTTACGAACGTTTTCGCCAGAGCTCTTCCGTGATAGAAAACGATACGTGCGTTGCCTGACGAACGATGAACTAAACAAGTCAACAGATCGTGTATACTGAGGAGTACTCCGTGTCTACACGATCATGCTGCTGATCGTTAGCTGTTTCTTCGTTACCACATCTAGCGTATGCAACTCCCACCTAATTTATATTTTACCTCGCAATCCAACAAACCTTAACAGTACGAAGAAACGCACAGAGCCGTGTTTCGTTTTATTCGCGCCACGTTAATCAGTGCTACTGATACTATTTAACGTACGACGATAATAATGTAACGCTTTTCGCAATACCACTCGGTTCTGCTCATGCCTGTTGCGGTCCGTTAACTTCCGCTAACAAAGATACAAACCACACCGATAAATTCGTTCGTGTGGTTTAGTTACATTCAACACGCGCTTTCTTTCGCTCTTTCTGTCAATTTTAAGTCGAGGTGATGATGGGTAATATATGTTTATGTATAGGGTAACCATAAAGCCTAGCACAAACTGAAACGATACAAAACCGGGTATCTTTCTACTTATTCTATTCAACTTTTTTATGATGCTCCAGACGCATGTAGAATGGAGAGAAGTACGTCAGGTGATAATAATAACAAAATGATAATATGCCTTTTATATGATATAACTGCCTTGATGTTTTCTATTTGACACATATTTGAAACCGATCTTGCGAATTTTCGAATCAAGTATTGTTTGCAAAATGTCTTAAATCAAATACGTTGTTTAAAAAACCTGCTTTTATGAAGAAAAAAAACGTGTAAATCGTTTGAATTTATTAATGTTTTTCTAACAAGTTTTACCAAAATGTCAACATTTTATTGAAATTTTTAAATGAAGACAGAGAATTTAGTTTTGGGCATAATTTTTTCAGTTTCAAATATTTAAACACGTTTTAAATTTTTAACAATTAAAAACCTTTAACAATATATACCAATTAAGAAAGCAAAATACTGAGTACTATTCTGTTCTGATAATAACGAACAGCATGAATCATTATTATGCGAGATTACTGTATTATCTAATATGTTACAAAAGGTATCACCTTGGATTACAGATGTGTTAGTGACACACTCTGCAATCTATAACACGCGCAGGAAAATATATCAAACGGTCTGAGCTGAACACTGTGCCTGTTTTCAGCAATTAACAAAACGTATTAGCGCACTTCTGTTTCAAAGAGAACACCATAATATCGTTTTGCAAGTGAAGATGCAGAAATAAAAGTCAAGGTCAACTATGCCCCTTGTCTTCCCGCTCTCTCAAAACGCTTTCTGACACAATGACTTACAATTGGAAATAATTTTAGGTCATTGAAGGTCAACTATAATGAGACATTCTATAGTTTGACGATTGACGATTGATGTTACCAAACATTTTTTTGCTTGAATTCTTCAAACGGGACCGCGTTTACCGTTATACGAAGTATTAATAGCATATTTTTTCTGTGCCAGCATAAGCGCTACTTTTTTCTATGCATTGGCAGTGATTAAAAGAGGCCTCTATCAGTAATCGAAATACATATGAATTCCCGCAGTAATACCTTCAAAGCATACGAGGAAAACGTGTTACATCCTCAAGTTAAATAGTGTTCCAATTATTTGTACATTTGTTCACTTGCATACACACACGTATTTTTATTTAACAAATGTGACCATTTTTGAGACACATCATTTACAGAAAGTTGAAATTTAGAACCCTAAGATCTGTTTAAAGTGCAATAGTAATTGCAGTTACCAAAATAAATGAAAAGAAAACAACTGCTGTATGCTATATCCCACTGCATAATATTGTGGTAGGGAAACCGGTATGGTTGCGAATGAAAGATTAATTAAAAGAATTATGTAAATGTGAATATTCTGAAGTGTTGTATTGGTATATCAATCAGTCAGCTCAAGCAACGTTTTAGAAATTACTAGCAGCAGTCCTAGTAAAAGAGGAAGCATTGCAATATTAATTATAGATTAAAGCGCTCACCTTGAGAAACCATTATTTTATTTATGTTAAAAAATGTTGGTGACTTATATTGACAACTAACTACAAAGAAATAAAATAAAATAAGTGTCTTATTAAAGTGAAAGGTGGTAATAATAGGGATGTACTGGTAAATATACATGTACATTACGATTAAAACACTTCACATTCTTTTCGATTCAACTTTAAATGAGCTGGTAGCAATTGTACATCTACTATATAATATCATAGCGGTTCAATTTTTCTGTTTTCCTTCTTGTGAAACAACGCATATCTGTAATTTTAATTTTAGAACAACACTATTGTAAAAATGATCTCAATAAAGAAGCATAGTCTATCTAGAAAATATATGGTCATTTGATTTATTACATATAATTCGTACTTGGCTTGCATGACATTGCTTTGTGCAGAATCATAACTAAACAGACTTTATTTAAATAAGTTTAATAAAAGTTATTAAATAAGTTTACTTTCAAGAAAAGTGAGTGTTTCATATATAGAAAAATCATCATCAGTCAATGATAAACGGGATGTGAGTAAAATGGTAAGTGCTAAGGGATTATAAAAGAATGGGTACAAAAAGAAGGCAACTAGAAAGCGTGAAGCGACTATTCCGGTGCAAACGAGTGTTTCAGTACGTTGAACTAACACTTGTTAGGTATCATTATTCCATTATTCGTTCCCCATGCAAATTTACTTTTACCGCAGGCAAATATGGAGATCTAATGTACGCAAGTATGTACATCTGGGCTGTTTCAATTACGTGCTATATAATTATTGCAAAAAAAAAAAAAGATTTTCTTCCCAAATATCAATTTTCTGCATTTAATATGTAATAAGACGGTTGAATTATAACTTTTTCTAGAATATATTTTCAATTGCTTTAATTAACAAAAAAAAAAGGAATATCATAGTTGTAAATGGTGTTATCGTGGTTCATTGTTTACTATCACATTCATTCAATTATATATCCGTTTATATGTTTTCGATTTCTCATGCATGCGTATAACTTTAAATTTACCTGACTATGACGATCCTTGTAGAAAAGGAGGTTCGGACCACGGAGGACGCCCCAAACTTGCTTCCAGGAACGATCGGTCGATCGCTACAAAGTTGAAATTCGCATAATTTGAAAAGTCATCAGCAATTAGCACATAAACAATTCTCTACGAACCTTGCCATCAAGCACCGTAAACTTAATGTGCAGGGTTCCTTCTCGTTCAACTGGTTCAACGTCTTTGGGAGCTCCACTAACGCAGTTGTTTGTTGCGGCAACAACACTATGGTTAAAATAAACAAAATTCTCTTTATACGTATGTATAGAGCCATAGAGCTGCAAAGAACTAAGTCTTTCCATTCCACGTAACATTTATATGAAACTCGCTATGTTGTCTATAATGCTACAGAGAAATGATTAATGCTTTATCGATTCATGGTAATTCCTGTCGGCAGAGCTTCTGCCGACAATCGTATTAGCTGACAATGGAATAAATTGTATTAGTAAATCATATTCCGTTATTGAAAAAACCAACCTAAACCCTCAACAGCGTAGTATCATAATATCGTTTCCCTGTAAGAGAGAATACCAATTGTTTAATACTATAAACTGCACTTATACAAGTAATTGTATAAACCGATGCACGATACCCATCAGAACCTCATTCTTTTCCATCAAAGTGGCGAAAACATTGGTGAAAGTTACATTGTATACGTTTACGACAACACGTCCATTATTCACAAGCTAGACAATGTACAGGCAGCCATTGTTAGATACACGGAAATGTGTGAAAAATGTGTGAAAATGGAGAGAAGGGTATGTGTGAATTAATTTGTCAAGTCGATTGCCCATTAGTCGGTGTGATCTCGAATGCTAGTGGAAGTAATTATGACGAGAGACGAATGTATACACCATTATATACAGAGAACAGATGGGACCGAAGAGAGAGCGCTTCAGGATGAGACAGAAAGTATGATATATATAGAGAGAGAGCAACAATGCAGCCCCGCCGTGCTTTTCACTAATGATTCCACCCTCACCGATGAGAATGCCGATGTAAGGATGCGGTCTGTGTCATATCCTCGAAGATACGCCGTAACGGCGTTATGTCACTTGGAAATAACGGTGGCCGCCATCGTCTATGCGCACTGTAAACATCGACACGACTGTACTTTGACATTAAGTCAATGTATACACGCTATGACATCGGGACAGTGATACATAATTATACGTTGATGAAAATGACCTGATTGCGATAAGATATCAAAAATGCTGCCCAAATTTGCTCCAGGACATTCGCCTTCACTGACATTGATGTCGTATGCTCGATGATCGCATAGCAAACATGTTAATGTGAAACACAATACCATGTATATTCCCCCCTAAATACCATGTATATGCACACAAATTCTGTTTATCCATCACTGTGTAGAAGCATATCCTTAGAAGCAGAGCCTGATATATTAAATGGTTGAGAAACGTGTTGATCAATAATAACATAACACCTTTACCTTCTTAAAACATGAACAGGTTCAGAATCGCTAAGATCCAGGTCACTGTCTACGTGCATCCGTTCGCCCCACGTAGCTTTCAAATATGAAACTCTTCTTGTCGCTCGGTCTTCGTCACCTGAACATAATCAAATGACCGCATAAATTCATTCATCCTGACCACGAAGAAACGGATATCGATGGAAGAACTTCAAAAGAAAACCTACTTATCTGTGCATTCTTTTGCCGCCTTAGAACAACACCGTTATTCGGCGAATCAGTGGTCGAGGCTACGAAGTATAGAAAACAATTGATTACACAATGAAGATATTACAATGCGATGAATACTAACCATGTTGACTCCTGATAGCTTGTAAATAACTATCCTGCCTTTTCACTTTGTCAGAGTTATCGTGGTCGTTTTGTTTTTCGTCAGTGTCACCCTGTTCCGTTTGCCAGGTATGTCTCGTACTTCTTTTCGGTGATCCACTAGCTGCTTCCCATGATTCCGCACTATTACTACGTGCTCGTAAGCGGATTAATTCTGTTTCCACAACAGGTATCTCTGTAATTTTACACAGTATTGAATAATATATTAATAGAACTCTCACAGTATTAACCAAAAACAATGACAAAATTGAAGCGTGAATTACAATTAGAGAAATCTGCGTGGTCAACCACCCCAAGCGTCTGTTGTTATTAATTAGCATAATTCTTTATCAACTGAACTAAATATTTAATTGCTGCACAATTTAATACGATTAAAGTCATCCTATTTTACGTTTTTGGGATTACTCCTGTACGTGACTATATAAGTGAACTTGATTATTTATCATCTTTGTTAACGTCCTTTAACGTCTATATAAACAGTGTTATATTTAATATTTTTGCTTTACACAGTACAACATTGCCCACGACACACAAGATGCATACATCAATTAGTACCAGAAGCCAAAGGAGACAAAGGCACTATTATATCGAAATTCCAGAGTACTACTCATTTTTCTACCTTTGATCTCTTTATAGCCAGTTGGTGGTTCGCAATGGATATGCTTGCTGCCTATGGGAATTATTCTGTTGCCGGATAGACCTGCACCTGAATCATAGTGCTTTCTATATACTCTATAAACCAAATCCACTTAACAAGCTTAAGACGTCTAATGTGACCAGTTTTAGTTCTTTCTTCTGTTAACTGAGTTCAGTATTTGACATAAATAAACTAGCGAGCAATGAGCGGCTTTTACATATTCGTAATACACAGGAGAGTAATAAAGTTGTCATGTACCATGAAGAATGTTTTAGTTGAACAGAGCTATAAGATAATAAATATGTGAGCAAGATAGAAACAATAGAAGTGTTTGAACTAGAATATCTGAGTATATCATGGCTCCTTTTGATAAAACTATATATGTCTCATACGTACCCGCATCAAGTGATTTGCTTTCTCTATTAGCCGGTTGTATTCGTCTCGGTTCTTGACTTTCCGCTTTAGATTCAAACTCTCTCTTACGAACAGCAACATTTGGCACGCTTCGTTTATTTGATAATCTCGACAGTTCACTTTTGTAAAGACTCGTTCTGTCTCCCGTGGTTTCTTCGTCGTCATCGCTGAACAAACGTCCACTTTCAAATTGTTTCGCTCGCCTGGAAACAATTTGCAGGCCTTGAGGCGGTACAAGAAACTTCTCGCCCTTCTTGTCAGCTCCTGGTGACGATGGAAGAGATGAGCATAAACATTCATCTGTTTGTTCCTGAGACCTTTGCTGTTCATTATTAGTTGAGGTGCTCGCAATGTTTTCATGTATTCTCGACAAAGTACTGACAAATGCTGCACCTTTATTTATCGATCTAGGTTGTTGCTGATAATTTTCCTTCGCATGCCGATTATCAAACATTGTTGGTGAGTGAAGGCGATTTTCTAATCTAGATATACGGTCATCATCTTGGTCTTCGTAGCTTGATGATCGCTCCGTGTGTTGTTCATTTTCGCAAGGACTACAATAGTTCGATATTGTCGTTGAAGTAGTTGACATCCCATCGCCGAATCCAACATTCGTCTTTATCCTTTGCACACTCTGATTCGATGGTTTGGTTAGTGTTGTTTTAGCAACAGCCACTGTTCTTTCCGGTGTGGATCTTCGCGTCGGTGATTGTTGTCTCTGACGTTGCTCGTTAGGTGGCCATATTTGTCTCTGAAGTTTCTGCGGCCTCGCGTAAAATTCTCGTTGTATGACAGTCAAAGGAGCTGACTGTGACGATTTGGTATTCTCATCTGGCAAGAACCAACCTATTGGGTGACTTGGCCTACGCAGAAACTCTTCTTTTTGTTCAAAACTTTTGCGTAACCTGTTCATGATGACAGAGTCGTCAGAACACTCATTCCCGGTAAGTGTCGAATTGGAGTCGAAGGAAGATAGACTATCCTTACTAGCTGGTGAAGAGTCCCTTCTTGAGTCTATGCTTAGCCTTACACCAGGATCAATAGACCTGAGTCCTTCTATACTACCGTAACCAGGGATATCCATATCGTTTATTGTTCCAGTTGGACCACTTCCTTCGCTAGCTCTTCTCGCAACAATTCTTCTCCCTGGACGGTAAATAGGAACTTGCGGTTCTGCACGCGACATAGGATAACGTAGTGGTGGTAACTGATAGTGGTGATGCTGTTGGTCTTCACTTAATTGACATGGCTCTTCCGGCCGGACACGCTCGTAAATGGGATCTTTAATCCTATCGTAGATTCTCTCGCTACTCGGCCTTGAATAAATAGATTCCGGGCGCGTCCTGTCGTAAATGTCAAACCTCGAGTCTGCGGGCGATCTGACGTACACAACTGGGCCGCTTGACAAATTTGTTAATGGCTCCTTTAACTGTGAGTGTGACTGTTGTTGCTGTTGCATTACAGATTGCATCTTTTCGTTGGAAGGGTCATAGGGACCACTCGGATCCTGTTGAGATCTTCGCTGAAGTGACGATACAATTGGCATTGAAGGTGTCATTTTGTAGTTTGATTGAGAACGAGGATCACTGTATATTATGTCGTCCCGATGGCGGTATGGCGCGTTCGTGGCCATTCCTTGACTCTCAGAATTTGGCAGTGAACACACCCAAGATTGTCTGGTTCTTGCTGGTGGGCCTGGTATCATACTGCTAGATCTCCGTTGCTTTTGCGAGATCCTTTCCGGAGACCGCAACCGTGGGCGTTGATTCGTCTCAGGATTGTGCGCTGTATCCCCGAAATACTGAGGAAAAATACAAGTTACATGAACAGTCTTTCTTCTTTACTGTTTACTGGTAACTGGAAGCCTGTATTTATTCACGGTTCCCTTACGGGTTTCCGCCCTCTCCCGTACATCCTTCATTCCTTCTTAGATATAATTTCTTTACTGTTTACTTTGACGATCTATTCGCTGTGGTATAGTCTCGGTAGTGTTCTAACGTGAGTATTCCACAAGGATGTACGCACAATGTTTTGTGAGGTAGCTAATTTATTATTAGTTTAACTATCTTAATATTAGGAAAAAAAAATATAAAAACAATACCCTTTGCAAAATGTCGTCTTCCTTGGACACGACTAGGAGCCGCAACCAAGGACCAGCTTGCTGTATTCGTTGAACCACACTCGCGTACTGCTCACCCCGCGTTGGAATTCCATCGACGGAAACAACTCGATCGCCTGTACGAAGACCTGCCTCAGCTGCCGGTGAATTTGCTCGTACTTGTTTTACGAAGATTGTATCCATAGGTTCATCGATTTTCGTCCGCTCGTGTCCCGGCAGGATCTGTGTACGAAGAATTGCGTTCAGAATTTATACTAAGTACTTCCTTTTTTTCTTTTTTTATGACACTGGTACAATAATCCCTCTTCTTGAAATGCTATCGAATAAATCCATGTGCAATTTCAAGTACTGCTCTTCGTGGATTTACTTTTTTCTCTCGCGGTGAATAGAAATATGTTCACGAAAGAAAAAGATAATGACCATAACGCTCTTAAACAAGTGTTTTCTTTTGTAAGATGTGTAACGTTATTCTTTTAGATTTCATTACATCTTTAGTTACTTATCCTAAATCTATGCAACGTGACAATTTTGCCATTCAACATGTTGACTACTATTGGCAAGGGAAAAGTTTAAAATGCTGAAAACATAGTCTTCACAAGACTTCAAAGGACATCGCATGCATGAAAAATAAAATTAAATAAGCGAAAAGACAGCGGAAGTAGTGACACAGAAATTGCTAAGAAACAGTTAAACCAATAAGTAATAGTAATATGAAGTGATATGACATAAACAGTAATTAAAGTTTCAAAACATTCCAATTATAATTTAAAAATTGCGTATATAGAAACATTTATTTAGATAATGTATATGTGGCACCTAGAATTGAAAAAAAACGCAATAAATTCGCGATTAGTAACTCATTCTCGATTTACCTTTCTTGCAAATCGAATTACCACCATATTGGTCGTCTGAACCACATTAGGAACATTGACTCTACATACATACATACGAATTATTCCAGTCTTCAAGCATTGTAACAAAAACACGCGTGCGTTAAAAACATCTATTGTTTTCAAATACAATCTATATGTTCGATAATATAATTAACAGCACGCTGCTCTGTATAACTGTATATCTCATATCTTTGTATATCAATAATTGCTTTACGTTTCACCGTGAGCTACGCAGAAATACTTTTAATGTCAGTGACGTCTCAAACATTGCACGAACTGTTTGAATGTCTCGTCAACGTTAATGTTGATAACAAGGTAGCAGTATACTAGTGTTATGTGGAAGTATATTCGAATTATTGTACGACTACCTACGACGATCTGTGAACCCATGGTAGCATCTCGCAGAAAGAAACGTGGCAAAGACAACGAAGCTGTTCCGATCACGAAATATTCTTGCGATTATTAAATTGTGCTACTCAATATAAATGACTTACGCAGCAGGACTCGGGCGGATATACGATGAAGTGCCGAAGGGTAAATCCGAAGCCATTCTCACTGCGCTTGAGTAAGAGAGTCCGCGGACCGCGTGACAATGATGCCCCTTGTTGCTGCACAGATTCACCAGAGGATGGAGCTGGTGGGGGAGGCGAAGCGTGTCTTACCTACAACACAAATTGAAACTCATGACAAAACGCCGCATGCATAAATAACAGTCAAATGAGGTATCGACCAAAAGGAGAGAACAAGTGCCGGAAACATGACGCTTAAAGGGAAAGAAACGGTACAGCTATAATTCGCATTGGACAGTTTTTTTGCAAAACTCCGGATGTTTCCGATTAATATGGAAGCCATATAAAATACTTTACGTTAAAACAGGTCATGTTACGGAACTTGTCGTCACGCTCATTGTTACGCACTGTCGACATTTATGGTTAAAACATGTCAGATGCAACATTTGCAAATTTGTCTGATTTGCTATAATAACCCTAATATCATTTAATGAAGAGGGAACCCTAAGAGTTCCGAAACATGTAGAGTAAGATTAATAATTCCAAGGAATTATTTTAAATATAGAATGTTCAACCAAGAAGAGGGCTTGTTTTTACACACATAATTTGAATATCATTTAATGTGTATTATATCTTGAATTAATTAATTATGGACTTGCTGTCCAAAGCTACATTTAACATTACCGATATGTTTATTAGGAATTGATACAGTGCTGTATTGGCAAAAAATCATATGATTAACAATTCAGATTTGTGCAGAGTTGTATTTAATGGTAGTAATGATTTTATTTATTATTTACAAGTTTTGTTTCACATTGTTTTAATTGCTTCCACTTAAATTTAATACATTTTCTAAGATTATAATAGATTCTGTACAAAAATATCATCCATGTTTCAGGCGTTGGAACAAATCATTGGTACCTAGTGATATACTTTACTTGTATGTTATAGCAGTATCAAGGTAAAGGAAACGGAAGTGAACTATTCTTGGTATGTTGTAATGGATGATCCAAACCAAATAGAACGCATATGTGTTTAAGAAAGTAACTGATATGTACATATGACATTTGAACATAAGTAAAATATAGAAACCATTATTGTATTTACACACTATAACACACGTGTTAATTCATACCATTAATTTTCGTAATGGGTACACACAAACAGAATTTTATTTATTCAAATAATACATTAAACGTTAAACGATGCCACTGTAAACGACAATTTTGCATGTCATTCAGATCAGTCGATGTTTACAAAACAGAAATAGATAGATTTCGTGTATTGTATTACGGAAATTCATCTTAAATAACATATTATTAATGGTACTGTATGATATGCAACCGCAACGCCCATAATTATTAGTATTCGATATATTGTACACTAATATTATCGTTCCGAACTGTGAGTTTTGTTGAGTTGCAAAGAGATGCAGGTGAGTGACAGAGAATCCGACATAAATACGGACGATTTGGAAATAATCTATTAAATAACAATATATATTTCGCCTCTCCCCTGACCAAAAACAGGAAAAATTCACCACCACTTATTCACAGAAAAGAAGATTTCACGTTAAACGAAAAAAATCAGTTTTTCAGGCGAGACATAACTTAAAACAACTATCTGCGTCATTGTTTACGTGCACAGTGGTTGTTAAAACAATTAGAAGGCAGCAAATATTTATGAGTTTCTGCAAAGAATAATAGGTGCATAAATGTACTGTATGTTCAAGTATAAAAAAGAGATGTAGGATATAGTACATTGTTCACAAAGTTTTGTCAAGTAAAATATATCTTCACATGTATTATTTTATATTCACATATACATATAATTATAGGTTATGTAGATTTGCGGGCTAAAAAAAAAAAAGAGGAAAGTATGAGTCTATTTGGTTAAAGTTCAAACCCCACCCGATCTCACACGCGTTTTCAATTATTGCATTTTATTGAACGTTTTTCTCATACCTACTAACGCGTTTAAGAAACAAAGAAAGAAAGTGGCATGTATTGCAATTGTGCAACGAATTAGCATAGCACTCAGCGCAGGTAATGCAACAAACCTATAAGCACAGGTGGCAGACTAGTATATAAATGTAGCGCATTAATACAGCATATGTAAGAAACGAAATTTTCCGACATTCATTTTTACAACACTTGTTGGTGGGCAATTGATGATTTCGGATGTAGATTTTGTCTACTCATTTTTCGAATACAGGCGCAAGTAAATTAACAATTCGGCGAAATCCTAATGATAGGATTGTATAAAAAATTGTACTTTGCGAATCATTACTTATTTTAATAACATCTATATCCATCATAATTGCATGCGCATCAAAGAAACGCGAATGAAGAAAAATGTTAGCAAAGAACACCAATAAAGATAATATCTTCAGTAAGCATTCAAATGTTGGCTATAATATAAAGTAAGTTTCACAATTCTATGCAATAGAAATTTTCATCCACCCGAAAATTGCGGAGGTGGTTCGGATCACGAAGTAGGGTCGTATGACAGTCAGTGCTGCCAAAAACATAGCATGTATAGATCTGAGTTGAAACAAACACAGGTGCAAGGATATTTGCATGTATTACCGTGATGTCTTAAGCAAATTAGGCGAAGTAAGTAAACCTAAGCAGGGTTAAAAATTTTACTTATAACAAAATTTTCACTAAACAATGTCTTAGCCAAGTAAAAAATAGTAACAATGTCTCAGTAAATATGAATAGAACTAAAGCATGAAATGGCATCAACGTAATGTTCTGCATCTTACTAACACACTGTTAGAATATTTTCTTGAAAAGAAAAAATAAAGTTTACTTTACCTTAAAATGTCTTTACAAACCCGGCTTTTATGATTGGATATAGTATTAAGCTTGATTTATAAAACATGTTTTCATTGATATTTGCCTGCAAACTGAGTAGTATTACATTTAACATTTTAGTTAACATTAAATAACATTTTAATTGTAATTAATACGTAAAAATCAGGTGATGGATAGGTGTGCGGGACAGTAGGCACAAGCCTTACCAAGCCAATGCCTTAACAAAATGAGTCTTTTTACCACCTGACTGTATAATAATCTGTATAAAGATGACCGTACAGACTTGAACCGTTCATTAAATAACTTATAGAAACAAGTAACTTACTAATTTATGCAGAATATTTTAATAAAAATCTTGTATATATAATAAACCTTATTTATTTGCAGACCAAGAAAAGTTTGTCTTTTCATCCTTAAAGATAAATACAGCGACGGAATGAAAACACGATTTAAATATTCCAATTTGAAAAAAAAAGTCAAATGTGGCACACGTTTATATAAACTTTTTTGTCATTTTTGCGTCCACAACCCCCCGCGAAGTTGATATCACATGTTATTTTATACCCCGTATATTTTCATACATTGATTAGTTTTCTGCGCGATACTATAGTTACATCTAAATAACACATAACCGAATCATCAATTAAATTATTTTTATAGCGTTTGTTTGTGTCCAGCATAAATAAGGAGGAAAAAAAATACCGAAAGTATGACGAATTTACAACACATCAGGAAGCTGATAACAGCGTCGAATACAATCACAGTTAACATTCTTTTCAATGAAGAATATACGCGAATGGCTTTAATCGCACACTTCATTGATGCAGATTTATCCACGTTACGAAATACGCAATTACCACATTGGCGTAAGCAGAAATGTAATGGTACGTCCAACAAGTGCACTTTACATGGAATGAAACAGGTATAAACATGAAGTATCACGCGTATCAAAACCAATCAGTAAACATTCGTATGATTCCAATTGCCACGGCTGATTGGAAAAGGAAAAAAATTTAAATTAAATACCTTAAACATCTCAATTTAAATAACTTCAAAGATGAACTTCAACGTTTTAAGCAATTATGTAAGCACACTTGAGTTTCAATTTATCGAATTCAGTTGAATACTATTTAAAAACAAAAGAAACGGCTATGTAGGTATGACGCTTAAAAAAATTCGTGCAGTGTGCAAGTAATAATCTTTATAATAATATATAATATAATAATAATAAAATCTTTTAAAATATACATAGCAAAAGCCAAAGTCTCTATTCAATTTCATACGCAACTGAACTATTCTATGCTCAGTTGTTAATCTTGACCTACTTGATACAGTGAGGTAGATTTTATGCCCGTTAGCATCGACAGATCGTGTAACGTTAATCTTCAAATATTGTGTGCACAGAGTCACGTTAATAGCATACGTGATAATTTTTGAACCGTGTTTCTGTATGACTTAACGTGGTGACACATGGTAAAACAGGATACTGTGCACCGAATATGTACAGTTTGTGATACGGTGCCATCGCCTTAGGTCATGGTTAGTGACACGGACATATCATTCACTGTAAATGAACCACACATCCCTTATCAAGGATCGAATCTTACTCCGTTTCTGTCGCCCACGGTATTTGCATTGCACGTAGATACAGAAATAGGTATGTAAGTTCCTACAAACGTCGTTTTTACACAAGTTATATTTAGAATCCGGTGGAGAAACAGAAAGACCGGTGCGTAGCAGGTATAGGCCGGTGTCGCGTAGAAAATCACATACATACTTTTTCATACAAACAAATCACGTACACCGTGCCACCGTGTACATCCGCCATAGGATATGTAATAAGAAGAGGGAGCAGGAACATATGATACATACTGCCGGTAAAGCGGGGTAACAACAATAAGTGAAAGATAAGCGGTATAACTGTAGAACATTGGGAAAGTTAAGACAGAGAGAACGAACCGTTCTGAATAGCACATTCTTCTTTTTTGAAATACCCAGCACTTGCTGTCATTCGTGGAGATAAGAAATAATGGTGGATTAAAATAGCTACAAGATTTTGTATATGCACCCAATATCACAAATGGCAGAACACTTATTACATTACAATCTGTAGTACTTTATCTTATACAACCTTGTTTAGCTTTCACACTTAACTTTCTTTAGACAAATTATAAATAACAATGATACGCGCTTGAAATCCCTCATTTAATTTTTTCTAAGGTGTGAGCAAAATTAATTTTGCTTTGCAAGCATATTATACTATATTCTTTCTATCGTATGTGTTATAGTGTACATCGGCTCGATGCCGATCTTACAACGCTCTCTATACTCATGAATTTCATCTTGAACATTACCTTGAGATGGAACTCTTGTAACCCTTCAAACAATATACAAATAGTTTCACTTAAAAATTCTCCAGTATTTTTTCGTTATATCAATATTCAATATTATGTTATGTAAATAAAATGCGAATGTAAATGTTATGTTACAGACATAAGATGCGATGGTCTGTATGATACAAGTCACTACTAAATTACAAGGAAAATGTATTTAGTATTCCTAGAAATATTTATACAAGTAGCCTTATAGCGAAAAATAAAATGCGCTATATACATTCTATACAAATATTGCATACACACTGCAAAAACACTTTTAGGTACACACAGGCGTAGATAAATCGTTGATGCAAAGGTTAAAACTAACTTCACGTAAGAAATTCTAGTCATCAACCTGTCCTGTATTTTCACAGCCACTGCAGCTTAGCCAGACTATAGAAACATTATCAATATGAAAATGTCAACTGAAACACTGATGCAATATCTTCTTCACACGTGACACTTCTTCGTATCAAGCCACGGTGAGTCAATAAAAAACGTTAACGGTCATATCTACAATACAGATAGATTTAGAAACTGCAGTACGTACGTCTTAATTTTTGTTTGCGAATCTTATTGTAACAAGTATTAAGTATTGATTCCAGGTAGTGATACACGACGTATTTGGCGACGAATTCATTCTAGTCATATTCACAATTGTATGTAACGATTTTTTGCGCGTCGGGATCCGCAATATAAATAGCGAAAGCACCGCAGAAGCAACACTATTTAGTAATGTCAGCGTCGGCGCCGGAGAATATCATGAGCGCATGCGACAAAGGGGGAGTAGGAAGACTGTATCGGAGCCAACCAAGAATTTCACGCCAACGGAAATGGAACCTTCTCAATTCTCTTTATATATTCATGTACTTTACGTAACAGTGCATTTCACTGCTACCATCAGACATTTTGTAATAAGATCAAATAATCTTTCGCACGGTAAAGCAACGCATTATCGCAACATGAAGAAGGATGTCAGTATAGGAAACAATAAGGCTTTCAGCATATTCCACTTTCTGAAGTTCCGCTGAAGTATAATCAGCAGCGAGATAAATAGTAAATGCTTTTCTACACAATTTGGGGAAACTGATAAGCGGCGGCTTTGTTAAACACGATGCTGTCGGCGCACATTGAAATGTGAAATCAGGTAGGTACTTCTTAATGCCATACTGTTTTTCGATTCTAAATTTAAGACCTAAATTTAAAGTGAAAAATGTGCGATAAACAATTAAAGTCAAGAAAGTAACAAATAGAGGGAATCGAATATTTACGGTATCCTTCGCACTTTCCGTTCAATTATGTTATTACTTGTTTAATGGACAAAAAGAGCACTTCACAAGACTAACTAACGTCAACAATCGCAGATTAAACGCTTTAATCTACGATGATCCCCGTCAGACGATGCGTGAATTTGATATGACAAACATATTGATCTGACAGTAATTGATAATTTTGCTTGAAAAATATCAACAGGCAGCATACGGAGCATTAGATCCCACGAAAAAAAAAACTGACCGAATACGGACTGTAACGAATTTGTGTATGTGGGCTATCTTAAATACAGAAAGAGAATACAACGCTGATTGATTTATCGCCGATGTTAGTAAATATGAAAGCCGCTGACTCAAATATTCCTGGAACCTGAATTAACTGTTGATTTGAGGTTATGCTGTTGTTTATGATTAAAGAAAGTACGCACATTAAAAATATCGGGTAAAAGCAAAAAAAAAAAAGTATTTTTGTCCGTGATTAGTACATAGATTGGTGATAGTTATAATCATAAATGTTGCAAAACCTGTTCGTTATTATGGGATTTTCAAAATTATATTATCTTATAGTGATATACTTAACGACCGTTGCGAGAGTTATATAAGTAGGTATTATCTTATTCGTATCGATATTCTAAAATCATCGTAAATAATGGAACTCGTGATAAGTTAGAAAGTGACAATTATCGAGCCAAATCTCTACACGTAACCCATTTTCATCAGTATGAACATAATGGGCTGTCCAGCAACGATTTTCTGCCTTACCTCATATCTAACTATAGTCTAAAGTTGTAGATTATACATAACCAAAATTACACAAGATTGTGGATGTAGTCTAAACTCTTATTGTTTTAATCGTAAAAGTTTTGCGGAAGACACATACAGATAGAAATAGTTTTTTACACGTTTCTAGAAGAACCCAGTGTTACATTGGAGTATATAACGGAGGTTTCACGTATTCGAACTCATACATAAAATTTGTTCGCCATCTGTCTTATACACTACACTGCTTATTGATACCAATGCCAATGAGCAAAAACAGATACGGTAGTACTAGCCAGTTCTACATCATAAGAATAAATAACCGATCCAAAGTTGTTAATGATCTGCTTAAATAAAACCCATCCCTTGTTGAGGTGCAGAATAGTGCCGCTGTGGAACATTGATTTTATACTATATTTCTTTGTACGCTTTTCAAATGAAATCTTTTCAATGGAATACAACGCCGCATGTATCGCAACATAATATCTTTCAATAGCAAACACCGCTACAGACACCTCTCGTCCTACTATTACGTACTCATCAAATGTAACCATTTATAATCTTTTTCTGTTTCGAAACGTCAAACCAAAGCTTAACATACAATGTCCCATATTAAAACGCAGCAAGAACTTTTTCAATTCAAAATATATTCAGGTTTAATTTGTCAAAAAAATTTTTCTCGCTCGGGCTCATATCGAACGCCACGTTGTTTTTTTCCTAACATTTCTACGAACGATCTCAAATTCTTATTATAGTGGAACTACTGACGAAATAACTTACAAAAACAGTACAGATTAGATCGTGCAGCGGAAGAACGTAAACCGCGTAGAACTTTCGGTTTAACGATGTGGAAATCAGCCATATGCTGTTTTACGGTCGTAATGTTCGCCACAATACGACGACAATAGCGAGGGCACACATGTGCATACGGCATTTGTATAGACATTCTACGCACGAAATGACGGCCATGATGACGACGGCGGGACAGGTTAATACGACCGTACAAAGAACGAAGACGTCAACGAGATACCCGGCGTTCATATTTGCAGTTACGTTTCACCGTTGCAGGCATTACTAATGATTCCAAGTAGACACCATTATAATTGTTACGGTACGTTCTACCGTGCCGTCTCACCAACAACAAGACGCGTCACGTATCGTAGCGCACGTGTACTGTTCAACAGTCCGACCACTTAGATCTTGTTGCCGGAGCCTGGGTCATTTTCAACCCTCCGACAGAGTTCATCCATACCAAAAACATGATTGCTTCACATATCATTACTATAGCGCTGCTATATAATCATACTCGGTCAATCGCAGATTATCTAGTTACGATATGGAATTCCAAGAAGGTCTTTATGGGTTGTATTGATACGTTGTTGGTATAAATTATACGAAAAGGAAATAACAGTCATATTGTGTTGATGGTATTTTAAAAATAGGATATACAGGCGTTTTCCTTTATTTGGCATATAAATATTTTCTAATATAATACAGTAACAATAAATCGTAACTAAATAGTGTCAGAGATGTTAAACATAGAAAAAAGGAAGAACATTTCTCGGCTCTTCAAAGGTGCTTTCATTTTACGTGGCGTTGTAAGGAGCTGACTCAGATTACCTGTTTCTACATTTTTCACTGCGAATTTGTAGCGGCGCGATGTTTCATATAATCGTTAAGTTGCGGTGAGTAGTAGTCTCTTCAGAAGGTTTGTTATGATTACATCAGAAATGATTTGTGAAGGACATTACACTTGTTACTTATCATTAATATCATTACGTCTTAATGCATCTTAGAGTTGTTGAAAATATTATGAAATTTTTTCATATATTATATTTAGCTTGTAATACTACGTAGGAAACAGAAAATGCATTTGATACTTTTAAATAACAAAAATAAGTCACATTAAAATAATATCGAGCGCAATACGATCACTTAACGAAAACCAACTAGATTTTATAAAGATCCAATAGAATTGTATAACCAATAATGGACAAAATATTTACCCATGCAATATCGTTACTGAACACGGACTAGCCAACTGCCACATTTTTTGGGTACCAAATTATACTACCAAATAATAATTTAATATACATGCAATTTAAAATAGAACACTTGTTGATGCATAGGACTACGCGGCTGGCTCTTTAATTCCTTATATAATTTATTTATAGATTTTCGGGAATAAGTATTAATATGCATTTCGCTTTTCATAAAAAATGGTTTTTGTAAACAATTACATGTATATTAAGTGACATGTTCATATAACGGATTCTACATACGTTGTACAATACGATAAAGCAAAAACGTTGAAACTTGGATGTCCCATGTATAACAGAATAATGAAGAAAAGTAAGCAGAATGGTGAAGTATGACGACAAGAATACACGGGACTATACGCGAAATTGATCGAATAAGCGCCGAAGGTCGATTTTGTTAAAATTTTGCACATTTTTAGACATACATAAGGTTCGCTCATTTTGATAGTTTACTTTGCGGCCATTCTGATGGGGTCAGAAACGAGGTGTAGGATACTAAAATTCGACAATTGCGAAACGCTTCGGGAGTAATAACTTTTTAACAAATTTCAATATTAGGTTATTTCCTGTTATCGATTGGTGCCTGGGAACATAGTTGCTTAAAATGTACAACCGATGTAACAATGTTCGTAAAATATCAATGTATCAACATTAGCATACTCATAGGAATGCACATGGTTGTATTGGAAAAGGGAAATTAATATACTTTAAGTTAACATATGTCACAATTGTGTTATTATATTATGTACCTCTTAGCGTTCAGATGAAAACGTAGTTGGAATTTACCTCTTTGTTTAAAAACATAAAATCAAATACCCTTAATGTTTGGTACTTGTACTAACCAATAATAGTAGCACGAATAATTGGACAGTTTTATAATCCCAACTGGAGAAACACCCACATCCTTTATAGTGAACAAAATGAATCAACCCTGCCATTCTTGAAGATTATTGGATAAAATTTTATGAAGGGATTTGAAAGTGAACGAAACAAGCGATAACCATTTGGTCACCAGGTTTGCAGAGCACCCTGATTGTGGAACAATTTCACAGTCCAGCCCCTGGACAACTTTAGCGTTTGGAAAAAGTCGTATCAAATGTCCAAGTCGTGACAACGGCCAAGTGATTCAATAAAAAGTACTGTTTTGACATGACAATACAGCACGCTACTTCGCAAATTTTGTAAAAACAGTTATTCGGCAACTTGGTTGGAAGATTTTTGCACACCCTCTGTAACCTCCGAGACGTAAAACCAAGAAATTCGTGCCCTTTCAAGTGGACTTCGCAGAGTTTTGTCCAATAGCTGCTACGTGTTCTACTGTTTGTTGCAAAGGATGTGATTTTCTGTCTACGTAAAATAAAGAATAGCACGAATACGTGCAAGAAACAACAAACAATGCAGTATGATATAAGGGAAAGGCTGATGTTTGTTGTAATCACATATTGTTTTTGACATGCATAAAAACAAGACAAACCAATCCTGAAATCTAATTCATGTTTTATTTATTAGAATGCCCAGCTTCCTAACGCGGAAAAGTGGAGTGGAATGGAATGAATACAGGGATCAGTCAATGAGCCAAATCAGATTCAAATTCAACAATAACTGTTAGCGTGACTTCCGGTTTTGTCGAATCATGACGCATCCTAGTTCATGTTCTATCTAGAATTATTAGGTCATTAAGTATGAAATTTCTGATTACCTAAAGCCTTAAGTTTGATACCAGATGTCTCCGATATTTCACTTCGATCATCCCTTATTTTTTTTTGCATTGAGAAGTTACACCATCTGGCTGTCAGATGCACTTTTTTATTTTTAAAAGTCTATCGTATTGTCGTCTGGAGGTTAAATATTGTAAGCCATGGATAAGACAAAAATGCGAGTTATTTTCGAATATGAGTTCCGTCGTGGAACTAATGCAGCGAAGACAAGCCGAAATGTTAACGAAGTGTTTCGCAAGGATAAGGCTAACGAACGAACAGCACGTCGATGGTTCGAAAAATTCCGATCTGGAGATTTTGATCTTCAAAATGAACCACGCGGGCGGCCTGAGAGCAAGGTGGACGACGACCAACTGAAAGCTGTAGTGGAAGCAAATCCATCTGAAACAACGCGTGAACTAGCAGCAAGGTTTGAAGTTACCATCCCAACAATATTAAGTCATCTGAAAGCAATCGGAAAAGTAAAGAAGCTGGATAGGTGGGTTCCGCATGAGTTGAGCGAGCGTCAGCAACGGAACCGCTTCGAGGCGTGCTGTTCTTTGGTATCAAGACTAAAAGGCGATCCATTTTTGCACCGGGTAGTCACATGCGATGAAAAGTGGATACTTTTTGATAATCGTAAGCGTTCGGCACAATGGTTGGACAAAGATGAAGCGCCATAACACACCCCAAAGCCGAGTATACACCAAAAAAAAACTAATGTTGACTGTTTGGAGCTGCTCTCCAGATTTTTTGGCTAGCGGTATAAATAAACTATCGTTAAAATGGCAACGTTGTATTGATGGTTTAGATGCATATTTTGATTAATTATATTATTATACTTCGTGCCCGAAATATAATAAACCACACTTTCGGTCTCAAACCGGACGTTTCATACTTAATGACCTAATATAAACGGTTGGCACCTACTACAAAATGCAGTAAACCATATTTTCCATCAAGAATGTATATATGTACATATATACATTTTTGAATAAAAAATTTGTTTCCGTTAATTTATTAGAACTAAAAACTCAATACATTTGGATATCCTGAAATATGTACTGTATTTACACAAAACCTTCAAATCAATCGCAGATCGCAAACTGCTTAACCCTTAGAGTGCCGAGTGGGGTCCTACAGGGACCCCAGAAAGCATATTTCCTTAATAACTTTGTAAATAATTTTTTGTAATTTTTCATATTCCATGTACTTGCTCACTTTCATCGTCAAGTATTGTGGATGATATGTCTATTCTAAAAACATTACTGTTATTTTGTTTTTAACTCTAAACGTACTGGGATCTCCAGGAGATCCCATACCGCTATTAGTGTCCACCCATTTCTCGCGCAATAAATCGGCAGATAACGCCAACCAAGTCGGGTTCCCCGCATTTTTTCACGTTATAATGTCGAATGTTCATCTGCACTGATCATAGAAGAGAAGTAATAGAAAAAAATTGTATCGAATGTGTTGATGTATTAATTTTTTTGTGAGAAGAATAAAATTTAATTTTATATTTTCATACCGTAAATATGTCAATAAATACATATATTAAACATCTCCATTTTTTGTTTTCAATTCTACAATAATAACGACGTGGGGTCCTCAAGGGATTGTTATTAGATACTTATTAGTGTTGCCAAAAAGTATGCGGCACTCTAAGGATTAAAAAAGTCACAATTGACTATGCAACTTATTCTACACGGCAGTCAATATCTCTTCAACTGTTCTAATTGAAAGTATCCATCATATAACAAACCTTTTACTTTTTAAATGAGTTTTTACTTAATGACCGAATTAATTTATGATTCATTAGTCAAATGATTTTAGATCAACAATTTCGTAGACTTTGCCACCCGACAGACTAATCGGTCGTTAACCGATCGCGAACCGGTTCCTGTCGAGGTCCGATAGGAATTCCAACATCTTAGGTTCAAAGTACAATATTATCTCTCCTCTCCCTGCAATGTCCATTACGATGCGCACCCTACCTTGCATGTTCAAAGAGAAGTACTTGCACGATTTGTTATTAGAGTCCAATTACAGCCAGGTAACATGTGAAAAGCCGGACTCATTAATAATGACGGCATGTCAAATTGTAGTACTAAGACACTCTATAACATGCCATTTTAATTGTCTGTCATTGTGTTTTGCTTTCTTCGCGTTTGTGTTTTATAAAAAAAAATCCTGCCATCGAAAGCCGTATGTTTTTCCATGATGTTTAGCAGGCGCAAGGGATGTTCTAGATGAAAGTGGGGGAAGAGAAAAAAGAAGTACCTGCTACTCGTGACTAACGTCAGGAGAGGCGATCAACCGCCACGTTACCATATCACTAGGCACATGGTTGAATGTCACGCATCATAGACGAACGGACGGACATGCACAGAGTCCTACCGTGTGCGTTACGTTTTCCATGTCGCTCTGAATACACGTATGAGTATGTTTACGTGCGAACCAGTCCCATCGAGCGTCGTTTCGTGACAATCAAATTTCCGGTATATTTTGCAATACAACGGATTACATACATTTGACACGATAATTATGTACAGTGCTATTAATATCTGTATAATTTGCTTAGCACGGCGAAACTAACTTCTGCAACAGATATGTGGTAATGAAATCCTCAACACAGTAATTTATATTGGAAAAAATCTTGGTTCGATATGTTGGTATACGCCGAATTAATTTTTAAATTATATATCTACCATTGGATAATATTATCTGAAATTTATCGCGCAAAAGTAGCAATGCGTTTGTATGAAACGCTCTCTGTGTGCTATAGAATAGGAAGACTAACATCTGCGGATCCTCAGATCGACACCAAATCAACTGTGCCACCGACGCCTTACGTCTCAAGGCCCTTTTCCTGTCTGATTACTCATGTACCCCCCCCCCCCCCTCGCGCGCCATCTTCCGTCTTCGTTCCTTGCCACTGCTCTTTTTATAGGGAAATTCGTTTGACCACAAACGGAATTACATGTTACACATGTAACAATGTACACACATTATTTGTACATTATTTCTTTAAGTTGTTGAGACGAATGGCGACTCGACAGTTTTATGTGATAGTTTCAAAGTAATTGTACTTCTAATAATAGTGTCAAGAGCTACCTACGAAACCAATCGAAAAAGTGCGTTTATAACATGTTTAGAAACGTTATGAAAAGTATTACATATTTTCCTTATTCCAAGAATCAAGAATTAGTATACGATATTAGATAAGATGCAAACAGTGCCACGTAAAATTTAATACGTTTACATATTTTCATCTGCTGGATGTCGCACCCTTTCCCAAGCTATTATAATCTGTTATGTATTGTGAGAAATGTTTGCAACAACTTACAGTTTACGCTTACGTTATACTTCTTTAATACGTCTTTGCCATGACTTGGTACACTATCGTGATTATAAAAAGCGCACTTTCGCAATACTGTTGCCAGGAAGAAAAGGACGGGAAAAAGGGTTATTACGGAATATGTACATATTTTTCAGAATAAAGGTGCACTAGGGGAAGCAAATTGAACGTGAAGAAAGGTTTTTCAACATTTCATTTATGAATTTCCTCGGCCACATTATTTTCGACGTCCATGGTTCAATTATTGCACGGATAAGCATAAGCAACGTTTAGGCGGAGCATAATTTATTGTACCAATGCAATTTACGTTATTTTGAATACAGCTTACAATATTGAAAGTGTCATTTAAACAACTCTAATTATGATTATCTCTGACGTGGTCGGGAACGTCCGAATATAATGTATAAATATGTTGCACTTTTATTTTGTTTTTTATACCCGTCGTAAAGAGGTACATGGACACTGTTATTCTACCAAAATGTAAAAAAAAAAGTTGTCCTTAACATATAAAATAAGTGGCTAGGTACCTTTTCTACTGCAGTATGTAGGAACCTTTCAATACTGTAATTTTTTAAATCGGAAAACGCATACCCAGGATGATTTCGCAAATAATATAACCTGAATTCGGCAATATAAACTATTAATAATTTTATCCCGACGTAATAGAATTGCTTTATTGACCGTTTTATTTATATGTATTGATACAAAGTTCGGTTAGGATAAAGCAGAAAACATATTCAAGATTCAAGAGCATATTCCAACTGCCTAACTTCTTATGCGCACAATTTTGCACTGAAGTAGTGAACCGGATTATGTAATTTCACTTTACAAAGTCTTACGTAAACCATTGTCATTCTCAGTAGTTCGTGGCAAACGTTTGTAGAACAATTGGAAACGGAAGAAAATGCACGATAATATTAATCCCCCACATACACAATCATTCTGTTGTTTTCAACCCAGCTGCGCATCATATCTAACACCTTTGGGAATATAAGCATGATTTACTTCTAAATAATTACTCCAGTTTTATAAAGTAAAATGATTTCCGATAAATGTTAACGATTGCTTCACGTTAAGCTCGAAATTAAAATACTTTAGTCGAAGACAGTCAGTAAGTCAAGGTGTATTGGTAAGTAAAAGTGTAAAAGCAAATTTAGTTCTTATAAATGGTCCGCCATGAAATAATTTGCGCCGCATTTTGGCGCCAACCAGTAGAACTTGCGTTCGTTCTCTTCATATATACGTAGAGCTACGCTTGACCTACATTTCCCGGAGGATGATCGAAAATAGTACAGGCAATCGCAAAAGTCGCTACGCGCGAGTGCCGTTACTGGATATTTTACGAAGCATAATCCGAGTTTTAAGCTGCCTGTCGTTTGTCTGGATTGGATAAAAATATTTTCGCATCAATTAAGAACGGAAACGATGATAACCTATTCAACGTTACTCACATGTAAAGTGAAATGGAGTAAGAGACGCTAATTAGTAAACCATGGATAGCAGCAGATGACATGCGGACATATGCAGTAGTTCGTCTACTGTCGCATTGCCACATTCTCGAAAACAGTGAACACCATTCGGCGGGAGACACAGAAACCACTGTTGCAGTTATGTACCGATTGTTCAGTACACTCCGAATAATTACACCAGGTTCCCATAACTTCGGTCGGCGAACAACATATAAATTGCCTCTTCACGACTGGCTGAGTAAGCAACACTCGTTAGTCACGCTCGATACATGCCATTATTTCGTTGCACTGGCGCAATATTCAATGCACAAAATTCCAGGGAAGTGACACAAAATTGACGGATACCGTCTTCCGGCGAGCATTTGCGAACAGGCACGGAAGACACTCACCTTTCTTGACCAGCTGATGTATACTGAACTACCCGTTAATTGCACTCGGCTTTATTTCTCAAGGACTACTAAAGTTGCCCATGGCATACATCGGAGATCGTCTGCGCGTACATTGAGCGAAGGAGCACTTACGAGGAACTGAATGAGATCCAGAAATTACGTCAGAAAACGACGTAAAGATCGTTCCGCCCACAACGTTACCGTACATACATTCGCGAACTCACTTGCATTCTCGCTGGTAATGTTCGCCAAATAATCCATTAATCTACATTTTAGCGCGACATATGTTGCTTAATTGTCTATTTAGCTCGCTTCTTCTTCTATAAAAGGTATATTAAGAGACGAGTACACTGGTTAAATACCGTTGTCGAGGATGTGAGACGGACGTGAGGCGGGGAGTGGATACTGATATCAATAAACTACGACGACGGACATAACTACATCGCCATCACGGACACGAACGATGGTCGACGTGATACTATCGTGACGGACGACGTACACTGGGAAGTTGGGTGGGGATGGGGGCGGCGGCGTCCCCTCCAACGTCTGCTTCTTCCCCCTTCAGTGCCCCCCTCATTCTGCCGTGTTTCACCTTCCTTCACCGCGTCACACTACTACACACTGCATCGTATACGTACACGTCGACCCCCACCTGCCACACCGCACTGTGGCGTACTCCGCCATTCGCTCAATTTTACCTCCGAACGCCACACATGTGTCACGCTACGAGTTCCGCCGCCACCGATGCGAGGCAAATTTTTCAGTCGAATTCTCCCATAGCACGTAACACTACTTCGGCATAGGCACCTGTACAGCCGACAATGGATGAACGTTAGTTTTATGAAGAGTACTTGGATTTTCGACCTATACCGAAGTCTCACTTTTATGTAACCGGGGAAACAATCTAGGCGGAAACGTTTAGAGATTGAGCAACAGGGGAAACGGTACTGTAATTAGCGGAAGAAGCTTTCGCATGTTCAGACGAGTCATCTGCTGTTACATCATTTCATTCTTTCAAAAGTGTTCCCTTTTGGGGTGCAAAACTGGTTTGACTCAATCATTACCGTCGTAATAATAAAGTATCGTAATCTTTGTATCTGTGCCGAAACAAGTTTATCTAACACATTTGAAGCCACATTAAAAAACGAAACAAGCAGATAAGAATGTTAGACAAACATTCGCCCTATTATCTAACACAATGTTCCACGTGCCGCGGAATGTAGCTGTATAAATAAGAAGGGAAAAGAAACAGCCATTAATGTGGATTAATATATGTAGTTAAAACACAAGTATACAAACATGGTTAAAACCCAGTAGAATATACATCTTGAATTCTTTTGGCAGCAGCTGATTAATAATGCTCGTCAATCTAATTATTTTTTGAATGGTGTATGATATCTCATAGTTGTAAAATAGGATAAAGAAGAAAATAGTATTATATAATAAATACATAGTGTTAGGAAGCGGGGTTATAAAAAAAAGGGGATGAGAACAGCTCGCACTTGCAATGAAATCCCAACCTTGAGACGCTATATACACCCGAAACACGTTCAAATAACTATCGAAGCACGAAGATGGTTCAGTGGGTCACAGGCGTGGTCTGTAATTCTACAAAATTACCTTACGCATTAGTCTACCTCCTTTTACGTTTCCTACGGCCGTTCAAAATATTTTCTTCGATTGAGTTTTAATGTCTTTACGATAACAATATCAATGAATAATTCTACAGATTTCTTCAGAGACGCTACGGAAATCTCCTTATACTCTTAGGCTATAAAGAAAACTACGCATATGAAACTGATATCTATATATTTACAGTAATGACAAGTTTATATGATATATAAAATGTGAAGAATTGTAAAGTGACAATTAAATGTGTAAACACTGAGTGGAAATGATGCAACTACATTTGTACAATAATACGTTTCTAAGCTCACAGTCGCTAATAAGAGATAGTGTTCAAAGAATCGGAAAAACAATTGTTATAAACTAAGAAGTCATAATCCAACCGGCTACAATTTCTAGCAAATTTGAACCATATTGTACGGGTAAATAATTATTGGTTTGAAGCCACAAGTCTGAATGAAATGCATGGTCGAAAATGAAAGTTTCTCGCCGGGAACGTGAAACCGGTCGCCGCTGGACGAAAGCGCCTTCAGTGTAGTTCGCCGTATTTGTAAACCGCGTTGCCGTAACAAAATACTCGTAATTTGCGCACATTTCCACGTTCATGCGGTTGCGTCAATTTTGCTTCTGTTCGGCCGGTAAACCCGCTCAGCTAACTTTTGCACTACGTACATTATATCAAAAGAACGCATGAAAAATCAATTCAGAACCATCGAAAACCACATTGGTTCGATAAATGTCGTGGTCGTACGTGAACGTCATCGATTTACTTCGCCTTAACATATCGTACATATTGGTTGTAATGTGCGCATCTTTTCAATAAGCTCTTTCATCGTTTATATTAGTCAAAGCAGACTTATCAATTTTAAGCTTGTAAGAAATCTTGTCAATCTGGCCGTTATCAGAAATGACGGAAATCACCTTTGTTTTTTTATTTCCGCTTACGTTATGAAAGTAAAATACATAACAATACCATACTAAACAATAAGCCATATACTAACTTAAAGTATTACAGGAACGTATATAAACCTGTAAATAAAAAGTGCATTACCTACTACAACTTTGAAAAGATTAAATACAAAGATAAAAATAACACATTAAAAAGCAGTCATTAAGAGGCTCTATCCTAATCGCAATAGAGAAAGAATAAAATTCTGTTCAGCGGAGAAGATCACATAATACATTTTTTGTCATATACACCTATCCCCCGATTTACACGGTACTCGATTTACACGATTTCACTTTTACACGGTTTTTAAAATATGAAATTTTGAAAGTGAAATAAAAAGTTATCCGTGAAGGACTTGGATTAGGGCGAAAATTGGGTAATCATTTTGTACAAAATGACCCAAATGTTGAACGAGCTCTCCTATTTCAGCAAAATATTAATAAATGCTTAACTCAATATGAGGAGGTCTATAAGGATTTGACCAAAAACCAAACACAATTGTTAATTACGGATTTCATTACCAAGGTTCAGCAATCTGAAATTGCTTCTTATTCATCTAACAATGAAAGTGAATTGCACCAAATATTATCGAGTGATGAAAGTGACATCATAGTAAACAGAAAGAAAAAACGAAGAGTCTATAAAAGTGATAGCAGTACATAATGAAATTTTTGGTTCAATTTTTTAATTTATATTTCTTGTTTTTTAAGATGTATTTAATTTTATTTTACTTTGAAATAATTAACTGAATTATGCACATTTAGTTTATTTTCGATTTACTCGGTTTTACGTATAAAAATCATCGATTTCGATTTACACGGTTTTTTCTGGAACCTATCTTCCGTGTAAATCGGGGGATAGGTGTATTATTTTTTTGTTGGACGTTTTTCCGGAAGTTAATAATAAACAAACATAGAATAACAATGTAACATGAGATACAATAGTCCTCAATAGAATCATCGAAGGTAGAGAGATATTTCACAGGGTATATGATGTCAGGCACTAGGCTACATCAAGAATCGTTGTAATTGGAAACCAGTTTGCGTGAAATGTTTCCAGCACTATCTAACAGCACAGCGCCATCAACATACATGTACGGAAGTCACATAGGATGACTTGTCCAGTGAATGAAGATCCTCTAATAAATGAACATTTTTTATATTGTAGGGAAAAATTACAGCCACGATGTTATCTTTAAACGGAAAAAACACATTGAAGTAGTTGAAAGTACCCGTACATCATGCAAAGTAGAGTTCTGGCATCGTTATGTTCTAAAGTATATACAACGTTAGCGACCAGACCACTGTCCAACGCCAAAGTGTCAGGTTATAAAGCCGCTGCAAACTATTTATGGTTTCGAATCCCACTAAGTTTTTAAGATAATATTTGTTTGTCACCATCTTCTTTTCACTTCACTTTTCCAATTAATTACAGATATCTGAACGAAAGGTACATACTACTAATGTATCCACATAAAAAACAAAACACAAGTCAGCAGCTATGAGGACGACGATATCATTCTAAACTTAAAGAAATTCTATTTTTTAATACGAGAGTCCTCACATTTCGTGATATACCGCGTCGTACGAGCAGTTGGCAATGTCTTTTGCGCGTTACATGAATTCGTGTTACACGTGAGTCTACCGTATACGTCAGATACGAGAAGCGATAAAAGAACTGAGCATTCCTTTGCAAATGACAACTTCCGGATTCATCGGATATACATGAACTGATTAGGACAACAATAAATATTCAATGTAAATGACAACGTGGACAATTATTTTTTAACTGAAAATGCATAAATCATATTAATGAAGAATTCAGGACGTATCGACATTTCAGGAAAGGATTCACATAACTGCATAGAGTAAACAGTATGAAGAAGTAATGCATACATGTCATATTGTGATGTCTCCAAAGGTCAAATAAAATTGTAACGGTGGTGTTCGAAAACCATACAATTTGTGTCAGAGACCTTTATCATTGTGCCTTATCATTGTGCCGAAACAGACTCAGCAGCATTGTGACAAACAGACAATTAAAACAGATGTATAGACAGTTGCTTTAATATTAGCGGTGCTGTTAAATCATAATACTCCGTATTTGAAATTAACGAGAATAGAGATAATTTATGTAAATAAGAACGATGGTTACTATCGAATAAAACAGTCAGGTAATGGCTACGACTTGTTACTAGACGCTTTTTTCGAGGCTTAAAACATTTTATATCATCCTGGGGATCTCTTTAATTAATACTGTATTACGCATTTAGATTACTCATTGAATAGATTTGTATAACATTAAAACGATAAAAATGTGATTAATCGACCAAACATGAAAACGGCAGATGTAATAACGTCTCAAAGCAGTTCTATTGTAGTATAATTTAACATCCGATTTTTTATATAGCACCGGCGTCTAATAAACAATGTTCAGCATATTTCGGAATAATATCATTAAGTATTCCCGACAGTTTTCCCTAAAATGGTCGCCAAAAATCTTCCAGCTTTAATATGTACCGCAGAGAGGTCAAGCTAACATAACAAAGGCACGGTTTATTATTCGCTTCTTTCTCATTTGTTGCTTTGGTTCGTTGCCCATCTGTACAATTTTTTGCAGGGGTTATGAGAGAATGGAGTGTAGAGCCGTAGGCGTTGGTCACTGTTGGCGTCAAAGTGTATGGAGGGATAGGAGCGCGAATCGGTGTATAATAACACGAGACATATGACTCATCGAGCCATTGCAGTGGGGTACAACTAACACTCGTATAAGGACGAATAGAGGGGAGCCTAAAGTAAAACTAGTAGAGGGTCAGAATAAGACGAGAGAAGCATTGTGCACGGTATTGGCTAAATGAAGGGAGAAAACATGAATTTTTAAGGATCCCAATAGGTTTCAACCATAGCAATTTTGTGAAGAACAAGTCAAACATTCTTACCTCTTCGTACAATCCATTTTAACGTTATGATGTTGATTCGAATAGAATGTACATCGATTATACTTGTGTTTCTATACATTTTTCACTATGAAAGGCGTAAATATACGGACGATGCATTGTTTTTACTATAACACTTTTACTGTTCTACCAATAGATTCAAGATGGAATTTATTGCCCTATGTTACATGGCAACTAAATATCGGCAATTGTTTCAATACTCTTCAATTAATTGATGCAATGTAGGAGGTTTATACGTTAATCCATGCTCTAGAAAACATCATACACAAAATGATTATTGAAATGTTTCTATTATCTTTTTATTATGTTTATTATCATTATGTTAAAATTGTAAAACTTAATTTCTTTCTCATTATCAATTTTGGGTTGTTGCCTTTATACTTATTTACCGATTATTATTGAAGGAATGCACCAATTAAGTTAAGAAATTTATAATAGCTTCAAAAACAACTTCAAGTAAATTAAAAAATGGATATTTTTAATTTATTCAGAATTTTTTTTTTTTTGAACCTTAACATTGAGCACCTGTCAGTGGACAACCAGTTAGAGCGACTGACATGCGAATATCGCACCGTCCGTATTGATGGATTCTTCCCAGAGCACGCCTTAGTCAAAGGATTAAAACAGAAAAATTCCAAATGTTATGTATATTTTAAATTAAATGAAAACTAATTAGTGAAAATAGACTATCACATAAATATCGTTATGTATTATTTAGTTTTATTTGAAACACACCGGTCGCAACAGATGATAATTATCATTCTTAGATATATGATCTATGTACGTTACTTGTCTTTTACGAAAGATATCTTCATTCGCATATTGCTTTATTTGTTTAGTCAAACTACAAGTTGCAGATATGGCAAAACCGGCAGCATCACATTTTTATTCAAAAGGACTGTTATCGTATTTGTACTCTCTTAACTTCTTGCAATCTCTAGTTTTCTACAACAAATTCGTGTTTCATTATTATTATTTTTTTTTTATTTCGTTATTTAGTGTCGCATCATCATTATTATTGTTATCTATTACCATGGCAAATGCATAAAAGTAAATTTCATTATGATCGTTTCACACTTTTAGCGACAACCGTTAATTTCGTGATGCATCAAAATGGCACTACCTCTGATCAGCTATTTCCAATACAATGACAAAGGTCATAGAATTTATAGTGTTACCGGAAACAAATTATGAAGTTGTCTCAAAGCTTTAAATTCATAAATAGTGACACAAAACAAACAGCATCACCATACACAATTATTACTACATATCCAGCCTGTGTAAAGATCGCTAACATTACGTTAACCCTTTCGGTCATAGTGTCGTCAATTGACGACATGACATTCTACCCCCTGCCGTTCCTAAGTTTTGAAAAAAAACAGCAATTAAATTGTCTGGGTCTAATTATTGAACATTTATAAGGGTATTTTCATTGGCAACATTGTTATTTAACGCACGTAAACAAAAATATATCCTCAAATAGTTGATCGTTCTCGGCAGTTTCAGTAACGTGCGAGACACGGCCAAGTTGATCGATTTTTCGATTTTCAATAGGTGAATAAATAATCAGTACCAAATGCTGTAACTTATCACAGTTATAAATAAGGGTCCGCTGTATACGTTCAACGTGTAAAATTATCGAATTTTTCAATAGCGACGTTCTGAGGATTTTTCGAAATCTCGTGTCGTCATTTTTCGACATGTGGTTACACGTGATGGGGGGGGGGGTTTAGAATTATGCCGATGATGCCAAATGGTTACAAAAGGGCTAAATATTTAATAAACAAGAAATGGGATTTTTAGATCAAAGGATAATAATTCGTGACCGAAAGAGTTAAACCGTAAACGTTCTGTCATAATATATCCAAACTCTAAACAACTAACAAAAAAACCGATTTTGCATGGATTGCGTTATTAATAATAATTTAAACGTCAAAGCACAACTTTATGTGGTACAAAATATGAGTAGAAGTTTGAGCGAGCAGACAAGATAAATCTTCTAATCGTGTAGGATTTCTCATTTGGCTTAACATGACTTCTATTATTCAAAAGTTTATTGCAGTTAAATAAAATTCACATACTAAATTGGTTGGCATAGCTTGAAACACAATTGGAGAACGAGAGCAAACACTAACGTTCGTCTTTCTCACGCCGCACAAAAATGTTTACCTTGCCGTTTCCGTATTTAAAGGCTCCTCTATCAAAGCATAAATTTGCATTGTTTTTAATATTTGGAAACGATAGAACACTTAGAGAGGTAAGATATGCCACACTATCCTATTGCGTATAATGACAATTTTAAATGTATTCACTCTAAACGGAGTTAGTGCTGCTAGCGATCACAATATTCTTAGCACTACACCTGCGGAAACTCGGCTTAAAAAACAATGACAAAGACTCAAGCTTTCCATGTAGGTAATTCTTTTCACGTTTCATCATAGGATCTTTTGTTAACTATACTGTTCATAATTCACGACACACCAGGCAAACCATGTGAATAACGGGTATTGTTCGACTTAGAATCACAGGCAGATTTTACGACATATTGTTTAGCAAAGTTTCTGAGTTTGCTCAAGAAAACAGCAGTTACACATGTCAAGGGTTATCGTCAAGTGATAATGCAATCTACCGTCCAAATTTTTGTTACTGTTGAATGGTATAATGCTTTTGGAGTAGAGATTCCTTTTACAACTGTTAAAAACCCTTTAAATGTTTACCTGGCTTCATCATTGATCGCAGCACTTTTAAAATCCTCAAAATCATAGAATTAGATGATCTATTATTCCAAAGTGTCTACAACTTATACTTCCTATTGATTCTGGTTGAAAATGCGAAGATCACATTTCTATAAGCAAAGAGAGAAATCGATATTTTTAATGAATCACGGTATGCTGCAAAAATTACCAACATAACAGGAATAATCTGTGAAATAGCCGTACAGTGTAGCAGGACATTTTGTTCCTATTTAATAAATTCCTAAAGCATTAGTTAACAATATCAGAAGATGGAACAAAAATCGATCGACCAATTATCCTTAAAGTCTGACAAGATTTAAAAATTATTCTTTGACGAAGCAGTACGCATGGATCTGTTTGAATCTTTCCTCTACACACCATCGTGTAAGGTTTGACTAACTTCGGATTCTTTACTGTTAAAACATCTCACGTGCAGCAATCCATATTCTTTAGCACCCATAAGTGTGTACTTACAGAATTCTATGTAGACGGCTTGTTTACAGCCGAGGATTCAATTGAACCGATTAATGAGTTAAAGATGGAAATAAGTGAAACACTTGTTAGCGCTCAGTTTAACTCAACGAAGTAGAAATCCATTCTACGTGTGTTCAATCGTCTCTAAAAGAAAACAAACCTACAAAATCGGCAAAAATACTGGAATTCATTAATTACTTATTTGGACAACGTCAGATACAAGATTAGTACAGTCCTCCCTGACCAATGTACCTGACCAAACATTCAATCTATTTATTATGCTATACGTCTTTGATTATTATATATATATTCACACTCGTTAAATTCGTTGATATGTTTAATTATCCACGGTATATGCGATATTGACGTTTCTGGAATTCTAATTACCAAAGCTGGATTAGCTTCTGGGATGCCACAACAACTGACTCTGGCAAAAGTGTCTACGCGCTGCGTGAATCTGTGGATGATTTCATAACAGAAAATTCTTAATGTGCGTAAAATCGAGAATTCTACCAAGCAGAGAGTGGCGGCAAAGAAATTATCTCGTCCTCGACTATTTCTTGTTGCATGGATAGATGGTGAATCTAATCAATGCAACACGGTCGTAACAAATCTCGAGAGCAAAATACATGATTCCGCAACGTACATTAGGCGGCATCACATCAAATGGGGAAACAGCCCTGCTAACGTAATAACCAGAGTGATTGGAGCTGATAAAATAAAGCATTCCCACTTATGATGACATAGTCATTCATTCTCACGCAACAACTAGCGTGTGATTCCACAAGAAACTGGGTCAATTCCGATCTCAAAATTGCCAGAAGTCAAAAAGAAGCTTTAAATCTTCATATTGAAAATAAATACGATTCCGGCAAGCTTCAGAGATCTTCATTTTTCGTTCGGTTAGATAAAGTGGTCGCCTACATCAGTCGCTTTGTTCGAGCTTGTCTGAATCAACATAACAATGAGCATCACAAAAGTTTAATCGTCCAAGAACTAGACGAAACTGTGATCATCCTATTGGCGCGTGCAAAAATAATCATTTGACTTTGATTTATCCAATCTGAAACGCCGGGGACATATTTCTACTAACAAGGGGAGGACCAGGATTGTGGGTCACCGATTTTGATGAAATTTGGCACAGACCTTCTTTAGCCGAAAATATTGGACACGTGTCTTGCCAAAAGTGGCACTTCTCCCCCATTTTTGAAAAAATCGAGGTCAAAAATCAAAATTTTTCGATCGACCTGAAATTTTAGATACACGTTTAGAATTGAAAAATATACAATACGTATTATTTTATTTTGCAAAATATGAATGTTTAAAAAATTATATGCGGGTTAAGTATCCTGTAGTTTACAGGGTTTTCGTCGAACCGTGCTAGCCGAGTTAGTAAAGCGTCTGACTACAAGTCTCATGGTGGAGAGTTCGAATCCTAGTGGTTTTGTCGTTTTGCATGTATATTTTTTTTTGCTTTTTTTTATATGTATTTTTGTCGTTTTTTACTTGCATGCATAAAATCATAATTATATTTCATTTATTTAATAATATTATTGTTATATTCACTACTGGGTTAAGTTGGAAGCATGCATAAATTCCACATTAAAGACTACAATGTACGATTATGAAAATAAAAACGTATCACAACTGTCAAGGTGATACTTGTCATAAAAACATGAAAAAGATAAATTTTGCCGACACCATGCACATTTAATAAATGATTGCAATTTGCAAATGCAGAGAGTCCTTGGTACTACATCCGAAAAGCATACTTGCCGGACGTTCAGAAAAACATTTCGTGTCGGTGTTAATTTTGAAGTAAACCACGTGTATCTGATCATATTAGCGAAAATTGGGACACATAATTGGTTATGCACCAATGAATGAATTTTTATAATATCTTATATCAAGTATGAATATACTGCATTGCTGCAGACATTGCCCATTCTTGGAGCATCCTTGTTGACACAAACGCCCGAAATTCCCGTGCTTCAACAAATTGGTCATACGTCGACTGTTCAATATGGGCATACTTATACTGATTTGTCCCACCAGTAGCAATTTCTTTTTCCCACCGGGAAATTTGGTCCTTCCTTTTAAGGTGGAATCCTCCTTTCTTCTGTAATGTTTTCAAGCCCCATCCGGGGTGAAGCCTTGCAAACGATACCTTTTTAATTTTTTCTGTCAAAAAGGCGTGCTGTATTTTTCCCTTTTTAGCGGGTGGTAATGTTAATGATGAATACGAATCAATACTCGACGAGGTATTCAATTCGTCGGCAATTTGTTCAGCCAAATCACTCACAGCATCGGCTTCCAGTTGTAACTCGTCAGTTTCAACAAACCGAAATTCGCTGTCAAGGTCCAGAAAACGACTGTAGATCTCACTGGCAATCAATTGTGCACGAACAGAAATTATCGGGCTGACTGTATCATTAATAATATTTTCTTTGCGAAGAATCTCCGCAAAGTAATGCACAGCATCCGTCAATTCCTGCATCGTTGCGAACGTACTATTGATGGCAATTTCAAGATCTTCACTGGCAGCACTGGTAGAAGGCTGATCCATTTTTGACACAACGAAATATAATTTTGTCAAAACTCAATTTTTTTTCGTCACAAAATTCCTTCTGGGAACTGCACGGGAGAAGAGTTTTACATCGACACTTTCACTAGAAGCAGTAGTCAATGAATGACCGCAACTTGCGCAAGGTACGAGGGATTGCTGCATTTCGAGAACTACCTGTGTCAAAAACTGAATCGAATCGATTTATTGTTCATAATATCCGAACGGATGAGGAGATTACGGGTTTTTCCCTACATTTGTTCTTACCGAACTTGGAATTTACGCATACTTCCAACCTAACCCAGTAGTGAATATAACAATAATATTATTAAATAAATGAAATATAATTATGATTTTATGCATGCAAGTAAAAAACGACAAAAATACATATAAAAAAAAGCAAAAAAAAAAATATACATGCAAAACGACAAAACCACTAGGATTCGAACTCTCCACCATGAGACTTGTAGTCAGACGCTTTACTAACTCGGCTACCACGGTTCGATGCAAACTCTGTAAACTACAGGATACTTAACCGGCATATAATTTTTTAAACATTCATATTTTGCAAAATAAAATAATACGTATTGTATATTTTTCAATTCTAAACGTGTATCTAAAATTTCAGATCGATCGAAAAATTTTGATTTTTGACCTCGATTTTTTCAAAAATGGGGGAGAAGTGCCACTTTTGGCAAGACACGTGTCCAATATTTTCGGCTAAAGAAGGTCTGTGCCAAATTTCATCAAAATCGGTGACCCACAATCCTGGTCCTCCCCTTGTAAGAGGCCGCTATCCTCGCTCCATCCCTTCATGGACAAACATGGACTGATCAGGGTCACCGGGAGACTGAAACATGCTCAACTGGGGTATCATCAAAGGCATCCCATGATTCTTTCTTAACACATGAAGCATCTATATGCCGACTCATATACCCTTGTCGTAATCCGTATCCCACACTGGCTTCTAAACGAGGAGACTCATATAAGGCAGAGATTCTCTTCGCGTTGTATTATTCAATTGTAAGACATTTTTATTGACGCCAAAAATTACCTGTCAGCTCATGGAACGGCCTGATCGATTATCTCCAATCCGAGAATTGCTACGATCGATTACGTACGCCCGTTTTTAATCATGCCCTACGCAATAAAATGGGTAATGCTGATCTGCATTTGCCCTTATGTTTCTCCAGCAAGGCTGTGCATCTTCAACCTGTGTCTATTTTTGTCACAATTCTGTTTCTCCAAATGTTCTAGAAATTGATCGGTTTTAGAATCGAAAACATTTATATATACACCGATAAGGATACGTTGTCGGCATAAATAATCTTCTGAAAGAGACTTTTGCTACTCTCTTCTCGTAAGGGTGGGGGGGGGGGGGGGGCAATCTATTTTAAATTCCGTCCATTCATTCTTAGATCTAGCGACCCAAATGACTTAGTGTCAATATACGGAACTGATATATTGACTTCGCGATATATTCACTTTGAAATTTGTCTTACTTCGTTATCTGTTCTCCAAGTTAAGATTGGTGCCTTTTAACCGATTAGCTTGGCATCATTTTTGGACGTCTTATAGCATCGAATATCTCACACTATTGCAATCTCATTTGAAGTGGTGAAAAATAAGAAAGAATTATGTATAAGCCGAAAGAATTATGTTGCTCCAAAGGACAATCTATTTTTTATATAGGCGGAATATTAAACGTATACTGTGGTAAGTATTGTGTAATTCGTCTCATAATCATAAGAAGACATAGCAATGTTTACCAAGAATCAATACAAAAAATGTGCAATTTTCTAATCGGGAATATTCCCAATACCTAGATACGTTGGTCGGTATTATTCTCACCTAAATGTTGTTACGCTGTGTGCAAATGCTTTACAAATAAGGCTCTCTTATATCAACTTTCGAAAGCACAATATTCCAAAGACGATGACACTCATGCTTAATATTAATTGAATGTACAGCTAGACGTAGAAAAATGAGGAGAAGGTACAGACGCATATAAAAAAGTGAATGAAGAAATAAGAAGCGAAAGATTTTATTTATTTTAATTACATTATTCTACTTTATTCTACTACCCATCAATATAGTTGTTTTGTATGCTTTACATAATTCGACTCTTGACTCATATGCGGTGTATTTCCATGCGTAATACTATACGTGTAACTATGCTGCAACAGATTCATCGTTCTAAAAAAGAACACAGCTAAAGACTCATCTACTTTGGTTGGTTATTTGCGAAGAGCAAAAATGATGTCATTTGATGTTACTCTCTATACTCATTAACGTGCATCCTCAAATTCGAATCAAAGAAGGGAGTTTGTTATTTACACCAATGAAAATAAGAACGTCACGGTTGTTGTTGAATTCCGGCAATTCTATATCCCCACTAAGCGAGAATTAACACAACATGATATTGTCAGATCGACGATGAACACTACGAGCTATCCATTTGCAACTGACAATAGCCGCAAAGATGTTTTTATAAGTTTCATAAAGAGTTTGTACAAGAATGACCCCTCAGCATATCTTTATCATGAAAACTAAGCTACTTCAGATTTTAATGAGCTAATATATCATCGGATCAATTTGATAACGACGTTACAACGTGTATTTAAAAATGCACAACATATAAATAAGAGTTAGAAAAGTTGAGAAGCAAGATAGCAGTAGTTACGGAGGCGGATCCCAAAAACATTAAAGGTCTTACAAAAAAGAGAGAAACTTCAAAAGTTTTAACTTTCCCTGTAGCAGAGCCCAGAATACTGTGCCAGCATCAGTTCTGACTCACTTGATCAATAGTAAGAATGATCTGCCAAAATCTCATCGACGCATTTTGAAATCACTGTTTAACATTTTCATATTAGTGCAATTTTTTTTTTATATTAGTGCAATATTTAATTATGAGTGCAATAGCAATTATAATTTTTAACTATGTTTTACGCTGTTTTGTTTAGATAACAACGAAAAATTATTCTTATCTCAAAGTTTTTGAGAATACTCGTTAGTAGAAGGGTCTACATACAGCATATTGTGCACACACAATTAAGAGATAATTCAAAATTATTGTCGGCTACTTATTTTTTAGATTTTTTGATAAGAAAATAAAAAGTCATTACTTGATTTACATATTTTACAATGAGACATTCCTGTTACCGAATTTATTCACATTTATGTACAAGCGCGTTTGAAATGGAGAAAAAAGGAAAATATCTTCGTCGTGCACCAAAAGAACACAAAGATTAACAATTCTTGTTTGTTTTAAATAGTATAAGGTAGACAATGTTTCATCCGAACGTGCCAGCCAAGAAAGTATGGTATCCAGTTACAGATCTTGCTAGCTAAAGTTGAATTCTGTGTGGTATTACTGCTCACGATAATACATTGTGCATCTTATTTTTTAACGCAAGTTTATATTTGTTTTATTTAAAAAAACTTCTCTAAGCTTTAACTTAATTGATGCATTTTGCATTTCAATTATATATTTTTTTAAGAACCTTATTGTTAGAATTTTGTAAAAATACAAGAAAAATTATGGCGCGTTTAGAAGTAGAAATCAGAATTGGAAAAATTAAAGACTGTCTTCTAGCATTTAATATTTTCTAAAGTCTTATAAACGTAAAGAAAATCAAAGAATCAATACGTGATCCTAGGATATGGTAATTTTCACTGGAAATCCGATTGTATCAAGCCGTGTAGCGACTTATGCAGTAGTATAAATATTTTAAGTTGCAATTCTCTTGTCGGTCAGATGGAAAATAAACGGGTTTATAAATTCTAATGGTAGGCCATAACTTATTAGATGCGGTTTTTTGTATAATGTTGTAGCGGATGTGAAATTGCAGAAATTACATGTTTCGATGCAATACATAAATCTATGCGGGTAAATTAGTTACGGATTATGATCTATTTAGGCTTACCGTGTGGGGCTGATCGACGGATCCTTGAGGTTTATCTCGGTCATCAGCCATCGCTCTTGTGCCCCTGAAATAAATCGTTGACATGAGTACGGTGCAATCCTTTTTATATTGTGTAATGAAAATCATACAAATGGAACTGCAAGAAAACGAAATTATCATAGGCCTCAATTCAAGGAAGAAGTATATTTTACTGTTGAACTATTTTATAGTGTTTCATCATTAAGATAAAAGAAACATTTTCAATAGAACTTTAACTGTATGTCAGATTCTTTTATTATTCTCAGTATATACCTAAGTTCTTATTAGATATTAAAAGTTTCCATAATGAATGCCAAACTACCATACAAAAATGAATAAACAAACGTAAGTTCAATCTTTAGAACATCAAGAAATATGAATTCCTTTGTATCATCAAAAAGCCACAAGTGTCATTTCGTGGCTTCATTCAATGATTAATAAGATAAAATTCAAACTAATCGGTAAATGTGAAATTACAAAAGATTCACGTACCACACTTTGAAGGACCCAGTTTATTAACATGTAAACGGTGCCTGAAATGCACCACGAAAATAGGAAGTTGTATACATGAACCCAACAGGCGCGTCTGTTTGAATTTCAAAGATAAAGCAATGAGCACAGAAGATGTCTCTCAGTGGATATATTTGATATAGCACAGAGTTGGAGCTACGTTTGCAATGATCAACGTTCTAATTCTCACTCTATTGTATGATATCGCACGAATTGAACACACTGTACAGTTTGCGAAGAATCTTGACATGTACAGTGAATAACTAATCCGTAATACTAATGTCAATATGGATGTCGATTGAGTATCGAATGCGCTCGAACCTGACACATGTAGTCTAACAATCTCACTTATCGAACAATTTATAGTACCGTTAATTCGCATCTTAACTATAATTCTTGTAATGCAATATGAATAACGTTTATCTCACAAAAGAAAACGAATAAGAGTAATTTTTTCATTCAACAGATGAGCAGTGGATCGCCGATAACAGTTTAGGTAATGATACCCATCTACATATGGTCGAGATAATGTAAAAGATTATTAACAACAATGCTAAATGATTCTACCGGTATGTGTTACTGTCAGTACGTTAGGAATAGTATTAGAGGTATTCGGTGTAAAAATAAGTTTGCGAGCATTTTTTTTAACTTCTGCTTTATATCAGAGGCGAAAGTCGGAAATACCTTTTAATTTTTATCGGTTGAGTTAAGAATTTAATGATGAGACGTTTGAGAACTAAACTTTGGTGAATTAAAAATAGAAAAGTTATTTTTGAGAGTCGAGATCATTATAGCCCTTCCACAATTTTTTATTTTAACTCAATTACCATTGACACACTTTTTTGAGTGTGGTATTACCTCTACAGGTGTTAAAGGTAATCAGTTAAGCATAGTGAAGTATGTAATACAGAGGATTCAAGCAACGGCAGAACAATGAATATAGAAATGAAACTAAGGATATCGAGTAAATAACATGTTCAAGATAGAAATTAAACTATAAAAACACGTTTGTCAAGTGGGCAGCTTAGATGTTAATATGTAGAATTAACATAACTGCTCAATGTAAATAATATGAAATCGTGCCACAAAATTTGAAGCTAAAATTCACAATTGTAAGTAAAATTAGAAGTTGTTTAATAGAGATAAATCATGAGAAATTAAATGAATGCAAATTTAGATTTTACATTAAAATTTTCGCCGCAAGAATCATGAACCATATTAGGTCATTTAGTATGAAACGTCCGATTTGAGACCGAAACTTTGGTTTATTATATCTCGGGCAAGAAATAATGTAATTACTTAATGAAAATATGCACCTAAACTATCAATACAACGTTGTCATTTTAACGATTATCTTATTAATACCGCTAGCGAAAAAATCTGGAGAGCAGCTCCAAACGGACACCATTAGTTTTTTTTTTGTGTATACTCGTCGGCTTTGGGGTGTGTTTTGACCCTTCATCTTTGTCCAACCATTGTGCCGAACGCTTACGATTATCAAAAAGTATCCACTTTTCATCGCACGTGACTACCCGGTGCAAAAATGCCTTTTAGTTTTGATACCAAAGAACAGCAAGCCTCGAAGCGGTTCCGTTGCTGACGCTCGCTCAACTCATGCGGAACCCACTTATCCAGATGACTTAATATTGTTGGGATGATAACTTCAAACCTTGCTGCTAGTTCACGTGTTGTTTCAGACGGATTTGCTTCCACTACAGCTTTCAGTTGGCCGTCATCCACCTTACCCTCAGGCCGCCCGCGTGGTTCATTTTGAAGATCAAAATCGCCAGATCGGAATTTTTCGAACCATCGACGTACTGTACGTTCGTTAGCCACATCCTTGCCAAACACTTCGTCAACATTTTGGCTTGTCTGCGCTACATTAGTTCCACGACGGAACTCATATTCAAAAATAACTCGCATTTTTGTCTTATCCATGGCTTACAGTATTTAACCTCCAGACGACAATACGATAGACTTTTAAAAATAAAAAAGTGCATCTGACAGCCAGATGGTGTAACTTCTCAATGCAAAAAAAATAAGGGATGATCGAAGTGAAATATCGGAGACATCTGGTATCAAACTTGAGGCTTTAGGTAATCGGACATTTCATACTTAATGACTTAATATTAACTTCTGCATAGCTCCGTGACTGTTTTCAACATTGTGTCAGAATTTCACGGTAACCAGACACGAATTGTTAATTAATCAGCTGTAGAAATTAAAAGGGAAAACGCTGGATATACCATCTTGGACAAGTAAACCAAAAATTGCACCCCAATGTAATGAATATCCAGCGTTTCCTTCTTTCCTTTGGAGTAGTAATATCGATGCAGTGAACATACAACGCATACATGGAATTCCAGAACATTATTCCTTTAATACAAACTCGCCAATTTCTACACGTTCTTTGTATATTTTATATGTTGTATACGTTTGTTTCTAATTTTTCAAATCCCAACAAGGATATCAGGTAACCCGTTATCTGATGTAGACCTAGAAACTAAAATAAACACAATAATAACTAGGTGATTTACTGTTCCGTTGTGGTCATCTATTGTCAAAGCCACAAGTATTAAATAAATAACATTTACAAGACAAATATAAATGCCTAGGTCTGCTCGGAATAGTTGTAACTACACGTTAAATTTACAAATTGTATTTAGACGTTCATGAATGTGCAACATTTTTAGCTGAAACAATAAGATGCCATAAGATGAAAACATAATGACGTAATTACATAATAACGACCGGTTACACTATGCAGAGTCATTTTAATCACTCTTACATTCCTTCATGAGAAACACTAGGCAATGCGTTCATAATACTTTTGTTTTTCGTACGCTAATAACGCTCTGATAGTCTCGTTCAAAGGGGCGTACAGCTGTCAGGCTTATCGACAATCAATTAAATTTCCACGGCTACGCAACAATTTGTTCATATGTAGTAAGCAGATTTGCAATCATACGTTTCATTCATAATTATGCAATTGCATACAAATGGTGTCAAAATTTCGAAAAGTAAATACATGACATGACAAATGACGTTTTACAACGACTTATACGTCGCATAAATTGATAAATGAGTTAATAAATACAATACACCTGTGAGACGATGGCTGTCTACAGAAATACGAATCAGACACATGCTTATAACTGACGCATGCATTTTTCATTGTCGGCTAAAATAGACACAACCATAAACTGTATGGCGGAGCAAAGAAAGCAAACAAATCAGGACGAAATAAATTGCAGTAATTATGTATACCTCTCAAAATGTTAACAGGTACGTATCAACGAGAATTAAATATTGGAAAAACACATTAATTAACGAAAGAAGTCCTTTACATTTTTACAGAGAATGTACCGGAACTACTCAGAGTTTAGAAGAAGAGTTATTTTGATAAATGTAATGTACAGAATGTATGAAAGAACTATTGTCCGAGATTACCATGAGACGAGATAAATGGTACCACCCCCCCCCCCTCCCCCCGGCCGACTACATTTTAATTTACAAAATGATGTACAACAATCTTACAAAAGTTATCTGCTAAAACCTAATCTTTCTTTCAATACGCAATGTATGTATCTTAATTGAATCTTGATCTAGTCGAAAGCAATATACTTCAAAATTCTATTAGTACTTTGGTTCGCGATGTTTTCTGAGGATTTCCTGCAGTCCAAATAACGGGTTTTTCAAGTAATTCCTTCCATGCCTCCCATCATTTTGCAAAAGCGCATAGGTGAATAAGACGGTGAAATGTGCCCTCAAACCGATCGAAATTCTGAATGAGTCATTCCATAGCTTATAAAAAAGAAACATTTGTTGAAAAAATCTGGAATATGCGCGTCATTGCTAGATGTAGCTCTGATTTTTTTCGAATTTTTTTATGCACTAGATTCCGAGAAAATCGTGGGAGAAGCGGACCGTACAATTTACACCCCCCCCCCCCCCCGGTCGAGATACAAAGTTAAAAATTCACAAAAATATTTATTTTTTCATAAACTATCGAATGGCTCGTTCAGAATTTCGATGGGTTTGGGGGCACATTTCACCGTCTTATTCACCTATGCCCTTTGTATTCCACCATATAAAAGTGGCACACACACTGTCTGTGGAACTTTCGCAATATCGGAATGTGCAATGAAAGTGTTTAATTACACTTTGTATATACATTGTTATCGTACCCTGATTCCATACTTACAGTCGACAGATATAAATTTCTGCAACTTTGTTATTAATTAAATAGTACCTATGAGCAATTACGTAACCATAAATAACACAGGTAATAGAGGTAATCAGAGTACTTTTGCATCATCTACTGAAACGTAGAAAAATTGCCAGGAGTTAAATAATTCCGAAACAGCCTAGAACCAGTATATTGTCATTCTTGGCGAATTATGTAACAATTGCAGAATAATATGATATAGACAACATTCAGCATATGTATATGCCAAAGCCTACCAGCAGAATATGTATTGATATAAACACATGTGTATAAATTATACAGGAAAAATCATCGATTTTCGAGGTGTAAACTGACAGCATAATTTACTTCCTTAATCGATTATCCAATATCTACCAACGATAATTTGTTGTCCACTATAAATTGTAAGTGTGTTAAATAATTCAATCATCAAGTCGCCCTACTTAAACATAACAGGAACATAACGTGTCACCCGGTCTACATGATCATTGCAACGTAAATTCTTACATGCATTGATATCTATGGTTGAATTAACAAATAGTAAACGTTCGCGATGAACATATTGAATCATTTCATATTATGGTACACCTATATACTTTATGTCAAGCACTAAACCATTATCAGTTTGCAATCTGGGATATGCAACTGAAGCACTTCAGTGACTTTTCGCTGAAAAAAGAAGTCATCACTTAGTGCAAAGCAAACAAAATTGTTATTCCTTCCTGGTGTACATAAATATATAGAACAGAAATTTCCAGTGTGTTTGTGAAAACGACAGTATCATTTATCCACACGATTCCTTCGAAAATTCAAAATTAAGTACGTACATTGTAATGTCAATTTTGATGGAGCGAAATTGTGTAATATGGTATTGTCAGTAAAAGCTTATGCTTGACCATCCTGATGAGTCACAAACGACCCTGGCACAGTACTCCGGTGATTTTAAGCATTTAAATGAAAAGCGAAGAGAGGTAATAGTTGTGGGGAAAGAGAGCAAGGAGATATGGAAGACCTCGAGAATTGTTTGACGCGACCTAAAATTGACTCGACACGCTGCTTCGGCAGCTGCGCGAATAAAAAGAACGGTTGAGTTTTCTCAAGCACAACGTACGTACACCAGAGTGCGCGTGCACCCGAGCGAGATAATGCGAGAACGAAAAACGGAAGGTATGCGCGCTAACAATGACCTCCAGCCGTTCGGCAATGCAAACTGCCATCGACTTCTCTCATGTTCTCAAGATGCCATGCAACACTGGGGAGGGGCTTCAAGTAAGGAGATGCGCCGCATTTTTCGATCACTGCTTATACGGATAAGATGACTCGTTGCTTGTTTTTTCTAAACAAAAAAATTGTTTAGAAAGCGCGAGCACCTAGTACATCAATCACCTTCTAATGTGACTTCAAGATTAGTCCAAAAGGGAAAGGAAAGTCACGGTAATCGTTATGATTGATACAAAAATGGTATCGAAAATGTGAGGACGAACGTGTAAATCTAATGAAGAATTTTCAATGTAAAATCGTCAAAAATTTGAAATGTGAAAGCTCACGAGTAATGAATTAGCATTAATGTTGATGCAAAAATATGACGAGCAAAGTTAGTCTACTGTGCGAAAAAGCTAGCAAGACGTTATATTCTGATTTGGTAAATGTAACTTAACAATCTGTACACTATAAAAGGGAACTAAGAGAATAAATCTCCAAAAGAATTCTGGTCTGATGTGGGAAAAGATTTTATTCCGGTTAATGTTTAAGATTTGCAACACATGTCGATAACATTAACTTTTTAACACATTCAGATACTGTGTGATATTGGGATAACATTATGATCTATTGTAAACAAGCATGAAAAAATGAAGCTTCATTTTAGTACATCATATCACGTACCGCAGATATACATGCAGATATGCGAATATACTATACGGAAGTCGCAAACGATTTATCGTTTTTACAATATCTGAATAATTTACATAAGTATCATAGAATTGCATTGTCCGATGTCGGTAGAAAACTACTCATTGAACGTTTGTTTTATACTCTTCCAAACAGTTTCCAGTAGATTGCGGAGATTTTATTAGTTTAAAAGTTATAATAATAAGTATTACGCTAAAATAGAATGTTTATATTAAAAATGAATCGGTCATATCATTTTGCGTATCTTCTATTGCAGGTTACACAGATGTCAAACCTTTGCCTTTAAAATATTGTTTATACAAGCAGTCGCGTTCATAAGCCCAAAGCGTAAAATAATTTAAATACAAAATAATTGAAAAAACTCTTGCTTTCGTAACCCCTCAGATTTCAATAATGGATTCCAAACTTTCTGCTGCATCATACAACGTCAATAAGTCTCTTTCTACAACTATATCCTTGCACAGTTCACTTAGAATCTATGTAGGTACACAGGCAGTAGAGGTATTTACATTTGCTGTTATACAATTATCTAGCAAAATGTATTTATCTGCAGTTTTGGTAAATACTGTATGAAAAATTAAAATCATATGAAATAGATATCGGTTGTCAATAGTGCACTAGTCACAGTCTAGAGAAATAAGAGAGTACAAAAAAGTAAAAAAAATATGTATAGCGTTGTAGTGATAAACTGATCATATGCCAAATGATATACGTCGCGAGTAATTGGAATATTCCTAGAAACATTTTTGGATATATTGTATAGTTTTTATGACTTCCCTGTGCCTAAACCACATCTAGCTCATTGTCAGACAAATAACTTTCGGATATAAAGCATGCATAGTCGGACACTGTTGACAATTGCAATTGATCGAGCTTAACTGGACTCATACGCCAGAAAAATATGTATGTAGTCACTTTCGGTCAATATAATCTAACGATCTAACATGCTTTAGTTGAATTAATTCTCAAATGGCATTCAAATAAATTGATTGCCCGACTGTATAAACAAGCGACGGCATCCATTTATTCCAATGTGAGAATAATATTTATACGGAAAAAAAACAATTTGGACTCTTCAAAACTCTTATTTTTTGTGAACAATAGGTATGAATTGACCCCACTTGCCTGAATCTCTTTTGTTACTAATCGGTAATGGTACACAATGAGGTGTAGACACCATAGATACTTTGTAAAAAACGTAAAAAAACATGTTCTCGCACAAATTATGTCTGTCAGTCAAGAGTATCGGTCCTCGTACTCACAACCGGAGGACCAGGTTTCTGTTCCACCGATTTTGTTCAAATTTTGCGTAAAGGTTTTTTACCCTATAACAATGGACACGTATTGTACTAAAAGCCACAACAGTTCGTCATTTTTTAAACAATTGGGGTTCAAATATCAACGCTTTGAAAACAGGTTGAAGTTTTATAGACCCTGGGTTAAAAAAAGTCTGAGGTAATACGTAAATATTAATATTGGAAATGAGCAATATTCCAAAATGTAAGATACGTTTAGATAACCTAAAAGACAATTTCTATCGACGTGTTGTAGCAGTACAGATATCCCAACTGCGCAATAGTTGGAGAGGGCCAAGGATTGAAATCTATAATATAAATCATAGTTTGGTGGAAATAATAGTACAGAATACCTCGGATTTAATTGACCATTGCTGTAATACCAATAGAGGGCCATGAACTGAAACGAGTAAACTCAGGTATTCTTCCGGCCGAGGGTAAATTATATAAACATCTTGCTAATCGACTCGAATCTCGTTTCAAAAAAGTTTGAGTTGATTTTTATGGGTAACATGCATTTGAACAAAATTGGTGCATCACGCGACTGATTTTTGCGTTTTTAGTGAATTGGCCATCTGCTGCATAATGCTAAAACTCCTTATTTGCGGCTTAGAAAATTTCAGTACATCTCAATATTGTTAGTATTTTGGACCGTACGTGAACATTGTTGACTGTATAATCGTACTTATCGTATAAAGATTGTCTCTTTGCTAATCAAGAAGCAGAATATAACAATTTTTAAAAACTATAATTCTTGAAATCATACTTTAAACGAAAGTAATTAACACTGTACATGTTATATAGCACTTAAAAATTAACGTTCAGTAAGCTATTTTAACACAAAGAACAGACTCTTTCAACACAACAGCAAACTGAAAACTCATATGCCATCACTTTTTCACCCAATTTTGTATAAACAATTAAAAATAACTGTAATAGGAATTTTTCTGGTAGATTCTCGACATATATATTTAAAAAAAACTGTGTTTAACAAGAAATTGTTGAAGAAGTTGAAGAAATTGAATTGAAATAACAACTCTGAGAAATTTAAATTGGTACTTTTTCTTATCGAATAACGTAGACAAGTTAAACGGATCCCTTGATAAACCCAAATTTACTTTATCGTCGATGTTTCTGGTAAATCTTATTCTATCACGGTACAATACGTGTAATGAAAAAATAAATATAAACTGTAACAAGTTAAATGCAACGCTATTGTAAACTATCGTAGTAACAACAATATTATTAACTCCACTCAGGCTGGAAAAGTGTGATAATTTAAACATGAATACATAAAACGTACTGAACAATATTGACATATAAACTTCCGACATTCTTCACCTTTGTTTTTGCTATTAATAACCATCGCAAAATAAAATTTATGCACACGTTCTTTATTTTGACAGTTGGTTAAAACAGAAATTATGGACTTCTGACATACAAATAACAAATGACATGGGTGTAGTGACGTCCTCTATAGCGAGGGACTCGATGGTATCTGAACAGACCGTTTTTGACGAATTTTCTTACATTAGATACCTTTTAGATTTAACGCCTATATTAACCTGTACACATCTTTAGACATACAATTATTCAAGGCGGTTATAAATTTTATTAAAATCGCGAAAGATGTTTTATTTTAATTTTCACAAAACTCGATCTTCCTACTCGATCGGTACATAGAATTTACGGTATGACTATTTAATTGTTGTTTCTACACAGACTTTCTACTCTTTTATCCTAAAATTATCTATTATATGACCTGGCCTTCATGGCCTGGCCCATATCATATGAAAGTGGCCTTTACTGACCTCAAAGTGACAATACGAAGGTTATGAAGGTTGTACAAATTAATTTGATGCCCAAAGAGATTGGAATGTTATAATGCAATGCAATACTATAATATCCCATCTTAAGTATCTTATATTACCTTGAAAATTCTGTCTGATATCGTATGATTGAGTATTATTCTGTGAACGTCATTCGGTTGAACAATTTGGTGTACGATATCCGATGCATATCTCATTCAATGATTTATGTTCATCTCGCGCTTTTCATGTATAATTCAATAATGAAATATGACTGGTAAAGAATTGATTGTGAAGTATCCTAACGTACGCAGTTCGACCGACTTTTCAAAATGAATCAAAGTTGAGGCTGTACGGACGAGTTTTACCGCGAGAGTGCCGTTTCGTTATGTTGTATACGAACTACATGCGAAGGCAGGGCACAGTTACGACTAACAACTCATGCAAGTCCATCCGTGACTGGTTGAACTGGTACTGGCTGTCTCAGAGGTAACTCGAACCGAGGCCGCCACTCGTTACTACCTATACTTGCATATCGCATACTCATATACCGAATAAATATGTACAATTCGACATGTAAATGAGTAATCAACAAGTCACAGTTGATACCCTTTTTTTAAGTGATCATAGAAATTCCTGCGACGCTCGTACACGACCTTCTGATTCGTAAGAAATAGCGAGAATCAAATTAAGAAACGGACGCTCAAACATAACGCGATGGCAGAACTTTCCCGGAAATTACTACGCCCCTACTCAGCGCCGCGCGTTCATTTTTTGCTTTCCATTTTTGTACCATTCTTTTCTGGATTTTACTGTTATAAGTTAAATGAACGCAATTTGGAGCAGTCATTGAACGGATAATAACACTGTCCTACGGGCACAGAGAATATTTTGCGTAGAGTGTAATAAGAGATAAACATTTTTAAAAACACGGCAGAAAATTGTAACAGTAAAAAACAGATGAAAGGAACATAGTACAAATTATCTGTATAAATGACACTGTGATCTTTTGATTATGAAGTACATTCAATTTTTGTAGATTTGCTACTTATGCTAATGTTACACTGTGTTGAATGGTGAAGCGACCAGTTGTTGCCTAATAATATATTTTCTGAACAAACACTAAAAAATGTTTTATGCTTCCGACTATTTACGCGGCATAAAATGTGCTATACTCAGGGCACCTACACAGATCAACAAATTGAATAGAACGCTAAAAAATTGTAGTTCACTACCTTATCGCAAGTAAGTATAACTGCAACTACTACCTTCTTGTGCTGCAGATACGTTCAAATTTTAAGCGCTTATTGATCCTGGCACGCTCAACATCGAATATGTTGTATCACGTTTGCCTAATGGTTCTACTGCATTTGTAAACATTGTCTTGTTTCTTGACATGTACCACACTCGCGAACGTCAATATAACACGTCAGTTTCCGAACATCAAAATAGCATTTGTGTTTATAAGCGCGATTTAGGAAAGTTACAATAGAACATCAACTGCATGTTAAATTTAAAAACATCCATACAGAACAGCCCGAAGCAGGGTATACATTACTTTCCCATAATCAGTGAAACAAATTCGCGGGTATGCATATAACTATAATGCAATGAGCAAAAATATGTACATATGTAGACAGCAGCGTTATTCATAGATAACCGTATCAAGCAATTTCACGGAAAGGCGAATACTAACTAATAACAACTAATAACTGACCCTGCCTGCCTAGACTTTCCGACTGCTTTCTATTACAGGATCTTGGGAATTGCGTTGTTTATGTTGTTATTGTACATCTCAATTGTGACAGCATAATTGCACCGTGCACGTAAACAGATACATGCATCCCAATATATACACGAATGGTTGACGGAGTGATAAAAAAAAATACGGGAAAAAAACTTTACACGAAGCACGCTCACCTCAAACAGGAAATATCGTACACAGGCTGCTGCTCGCAGCGCCTCCGCACTCCGAAGTTGGTATTCTCGCTTTCATCGGCGTCCCACGTTACAGAACCGAATTAAACACTACACATCAAAATTGCCAACGACCGTCGCCACACTTATGGCAAATCGTAACGGGCATCGCCGCTAGTCGCATAGCAGAGTTACGAAGCTGCGAAGGCAGCGGCAGCGATGGCAATTCCTTACTCTTCTCGCGTTCACAAAACCAGAATATCACACGGCACGGTTCATAGAGCACAAACACACACGCGCGTACTGAATGTGTATCAATATGATGTATCTCGTCCATTAAACGAGAAGACGGGACGGGTCACATAAGTCGATGCAATAACGAGGACACTTACGTTTCCATGCACATTCGACACGTACAATCCAACCTGCCTCGAGTGCCAGGATAAGAGTTACCTTGAAACACCATCACGCATAATACCCTCCCGCCTTCCTGCTGCTAGGGCAACGCCGATGAACAGTGACGGCAAAACGATGACAGTGACTACGGGGATGTGTGCAGACATACTACACTAGCAACGGCCATAGCACCATACCAATATGGTGGAAGTTCAGATCGCACCGTAGATCTCGTGAACGATGTGATCGCGCACGGCCACTCGAAACATCCTGATCTTAGCCAATGGAGAGGGAGAACCTATGCGACCATTCGCGACTAGGGCGTGCGACTGACATGTACTTCATGAAGCTGCCGCTCTCGGCAGCACTTTGCACTTCGGCGGTCACGTGACCCTCGCGTATTAGATTCCCGCCAAAAGTCAAGCACAAGATTGGGAAGCAGCCGTCATGTTATTTCCGATAAGGGTGTTTATGACATTAAGTCTTTTCCCACTCTTTGTTGTCGCGTATTGCTTAGATAATGGTTTTATGACGCAAATTTGTCAATTGTCTTTCACACAGCCTCTTGTGGAAGTTCTCATCTTTTTGTGTAGAAAATTAATACGATAAAGCATTGTTGCAGTGAATACATCAAATTACTTAAACTAAACTTCAAATACTGTAATTTTTTTTGTCACCTTTTAAACGCGCGATTGTTTGTTTGTGGCTGATTTTCCTTAATCGGATTTGTTATAAGCGTAGAATGTAATATGTTTTTATATATATTTGCCGTTTTAAGGCGTACTGTATAGTTAAGAATGATTACTGCTAAAGGTATAATTGAAGTACGTCAAATTCTTCACGGCGCTATCAAGATACGTTATCACAATGATCGTTGTTTTTTGTATGCTGTCTACATGTGTCACCTATAGGTCGGTAAGAGTTTGCGATGGATTCAGTAAATCAACCTTTCGTTGATATAGTTGTGACAATCTCTGTTTCGTGAATTACACTGCAAAAATTCCGTTAGATATATAAACAAAAAACTCCTCAGATATTTAGATCACTTTGGTACATGTACAATTTCACCGAAAATGTCAAACTTCGCCCATATTCTATCCAACACATCTTCCATATATCTTCCACGTATTCCTAACAGTTTCAGGTTTGCATTGTTATATACTGTAACCATTTAATAGATTTTTATCAACTTTGTATGCAGCAGTGCCAACTTATTCTTTTGATAAATATGATTCGACAAAACCCGATTTTCACGCTATTCGATGCGTTAAATTATATGTACAAATGTCTTGTCACAAATATTAGAACATTATTTGTGAACTTATCGCAGGTCGACGCTGATGTTAATCGATCTAATAATTGACATATGAGCAGAGAATATTCCATACGCAAAATACGGTGTCCAGAAAAAGAAAAACGATGTCAAAAAGTAGCTATAATACATAAAAAAACAAATTGCAATCTGGCTATTTAAATTAAAACACTCAACGTTTCCATCAGTACCCGTAAGGGTAGGTATACATGGTGGTACAAACATTGTTTCATCAAGGCTTATTTTCTACCAGATTGCAGGCAAGCTATGTTTATATGCCTTTTGTGTATTTTCAAATCCAACAAGTTTTGGTGGAAATGGCTTTATGCGTTGATTTTGGGTTTTTCCTTTTGTATATACCCGTCACTAGATACAGGTATTATGTGCAATCTAAAGTTTAAGAAAATAGTATATATCAGTGATGTAAAAAAGGGATGATATCGCCTCCGGTTCTTGGAGAATTCTGGGGCGGGAGGGAGGGGGAGAAGGGTATAGCATTTCTGATGCAATTGCAAAACGATGACTAAAACTGGAAAGAGAAGGGAATTAAAACACTTTGGTGGGTACGAAATTTATAAAACCCGGTCGCACATTTTGAACTGTTCTGTAATATACAAAATAACAAATAAGAGTAGAAGTATTTTGGGAAAATTAGTTGTCATATTTGACTTTGTCTTTCATTTATAACCACATAAATGTCACGTTTTCACCGCAAATATTGTTTCGATAAACCGAGGTAATGAAACTGGTTCCATTCCAACAAACTCTCGGTAATTTATAGTTTATAATGTACTGAGAAACGGCGAAAGTTATTTTAATACATCGCACAAGATGTAAAATTGGCAACTTATTGGCATGTATCTGATAATTGGGCTAGTCCAGTGGATTACATATGAAGCCAGTCGTCTTTACGCCAAGCATTTTCTTAATAGACGTTTGCCAAATAACAAGATTTTTCAGAGGATGTATGAACGTCTGAGACAAAACTGGTTTCCGAAAAGAGCTTGAAATACTGGTAACCTTGTTCGATGATCTGTTAATTGAAGACGTTAAATGGAACCACAATTGTATTGAAACAAACGACGGAGATGTAACACCAATGATAGCAAAATTGATCATTTCACTTCTCTACGACTTCAACACAATGTTAAACACAACAGCTTTTTATAAGAAAATTTTTTCTTCTGTTGATGTATACTAGTACTCCACAGGTATATTCAATGTATTTTTGTATGAACTTTTTTTTTTTGGTGTGAATTAATTATGCCTACCGTATCTCGCACGTATTCTGATGAAGCCGGTAAAGAATCATACAGTATACAACACGAAATGCAAGTTTTAACTGGTTACTGGTTGTTTACAGTGCAAATGTTGGTCGCCGAATACAAATCGGTGGAGGGATGGAGCTGAGCAACTTTTTCATTTAGTGAAAAGCAAGTAGAACAACTAACCTCTATGTAATCACTGCTTCAAAACTTCGGCAACTTAAATATTCATAAATGCTTTAATGCTTAAATGCTTGAAGCCAAGAATTGCGTAATGCTTGAAATTCTCTCATGGCAAGGCATTTACTTTGCCAACAAATACTACATACGTACATACAGGTTCTACATGTGTAAGAAATAAAACGACGTGTTCATTACCACAAAACATATGCTTTTGTATAATAGTTTTCATCGGTCATAATTGGTATTCGATTTAATACGAAACTTCTTAGTGATGTTAACAATTGTTTGTAGAATACAATATACATTTTGTACGATATATGAGCTTAATATTACATATACTTTTGTCACATTACAATACAAGCAAAAAAATAGAGATGTATTTAAGACATCAAACAAATTAGATCTGTCAAACTGTGCGATATGACAACTGAAATATATAACTTTTATATTAAGCTCTTTATCTAAATAACAATATCAACCTGCTCGAAAGCATCTTAAACAAGGAACATAAGGACGTTGCAACTATCTAACATGTCCCATTAAATCCGTATGGGTAACAAAACATTTTTTCATTCTATAAGAAGATTGAGTAATACATTATACATACCAGACATAGTAAACATTTCGTAGTTTACGTCGACCTACAACGCCTCCAAAGAAAAATGTAAGCAAGCAAATGAAAAACTACATAGATAATAACCATTGATACGACATCCATCCAAAAGTTATCTTCGTTAAAATCATAATGATCCAATACCTGATCTCCGCTTGTTAAACATGGTATACCTTGTTCGATTGTTTCGCAGGCTAAAAAAAGTAACATGATTATGGAATTGGGACTGCACGGATAATATTGGATATGTCAGTGACATATAATATAAAAATAGCAAATTACTTATATTGGACACTCCTTTCCACTGAATAATGCTCAGCGTTTCCGTAGAGTGAAACAACCATGAAATATATCGAACCCAACGAATGTAAACTGGCAATGCACTGAAAATATAATAATTTTAAATTAAGTAAAACGCAGATCCAACTAGTATTTCACATAACTTTGCGATTCCATGAACAACTGGACTTTACATACCTGAGCTTGAGAAATGGACCCATGGTTATCATAAGGAGATAGTCAAAAGGTACAAGATATGCCATTGCTAGTGGTACGTTGTTAAATGCCGCCGAGAAGAAACATCCTAAAATACATCTCATTAAATTACCATGACGAATGTAGCTTGAAAATGTTATGGCCGATCTCTTAACACGTTCGTCGCCACGTCACCCGTACTTGGGTGACGGCCCCTGTGGCTATGTTTTCCGGATGATACTCTCCAACGTTCAATTGAAACTGGATTTTGTAGGTAGTTTACAATCATTTCCTTTTGTATCACAATAATGACGAGTACGCATATACAAAATCGACAGATTGGAAATATTAATAAATGGAAATATGACACTCTCCTTCGTTCAATTGAACCAGGATTTTTGTTGGTAGTTTACAAGAATATCATTTGTCATCCGGGAAACATAGCCACAGGGGCTACATCCAAGTACGACTGATGGGCGACGAACGTGTTAAGAAAGTATCGAAATCTACCACAGGATGTCGAGACGTTCATTGTGAATATAACTATGAGTAACGTTGACAGAATTGCATCGATCGAAGTGCGCAACCCCGCGAAGCAGTAAACAATTCCAGTGAATAAGATCGGCTCCAGAATCAAACCAGGCACCTGATTTAAAATTAAAATTGTTGTAATGTTACTTAGTTGTTCAAACGAGATCTTTGATCAAGCGCACTCACCAAAGAAACTACACGAGCAATGTAATAAAGGTAAGCGGGATACATTCCCGCACGATGTTCTCGAAGAAACAATGGCAGTTCTTGCGGAATGATAGCGAGAGTGGCATACATGGGGAAAAATGCATTTTCAGAAATGAGAATGAAGATAACGCCTTGAACCGCTTGAATTCCATGTTGATCGAAGTTAATCGCTCCAACGAAGCATAATCCCGCCATCATAGCAACACACTGTATACATTTAAACATTTATTAATATATGTTATCGCAATAATACAGATGACAAGGCGACGAGAAGTATGTAATGGCTGCCTATAACATCTTACCAGTTTCTGAATCAATCTGGCAAACTGCACGGAAGGATCTCTTAAGACCTGCATAAAACCTCTGTGCGTTAACCAGTACAATCTTAACCAACATCGTTGTTGCTTGCTGAAGAAAACGGAAAATGTACTTTCAGTAACTTCTAATAGATTTGGTAAGACATACTTACAAGTTGTTGTCAGTGCGTGCGCTGTACTGGAAAATGAATAGCTTTAATACTAGTTCTAATGCGTCGAGACCCAAACAACGATATTGTCTTAATCGAGATATCGCTTACGTCGTATGATTGTGTCATATGGTATTCCAACTGGAGCATAATGTCAATTTCCTTGCATGGGTCACTACTGAGAAACGCATCGCAAATTTTCTGACTGGTTCTTTTACAGTTGTCCTCGTCTGTGAAATCGTTTGCCAAAGCTGCTACGAAAAAATCGGCAGGGTTGTACGTTTCCGGACAGTGATGACCTTGACTACAAATTCATGTCACGCATTACTGTTTTTGTATGATAATGATTGGGGAGAAAGTAGATTTCGAAAAATGTTGGATGATTTGAAGATGGAATATCTTTTTCAATAATGAACCAAATAACTTCATTTTATTTATAAGTCAGATGAATTAGCTTATAAATCATCATATATAATGAATTATCTGGGCCTTTAATACGTATATTGTTTGTGATATGCATGCGTCTATATGCGTTTACAGAAAAAACGTTGAAAGCTTTTATTTTGGGTTTCGATGCAAAAATTGTGATAATATTATCCAACATTTTGTATCACGTATTTAGCTAACTAATTCTTCTGACTTCTAAAAGAACTGCATGCTCTAAATAGAAAATATCTTTTCGATTTTTTATCATCGTTCGAACACTTTTGTTACTCGGTATAAAATATGAATTGATTTTGGAAAGCGGGAAGTAGTATAAAATGTAAAGTTTTGCCATGGCGTACCTGGCAAAAAATTGAATAGCTTGTTCACTAGTTCCGGCAAAGGCAGTTCTGCCATCAGCAAGAAGAATAATCCGATCGAACGATTCAAAAATTGCTGAACTCGGTTGGTGAATGGTACACAATACTGTTTTTCCTTTTTCTGCAAATGCTCGCAATTGAGATATAAGCACACTTGCCGAATGTGCATCCTGTCCTGTAGTTGGCTCATCCAAGAATAATATCTCTGGATCTGTTAGTAACTAAAAAAACAACGATTAATAAAATGTATAATCATTAGATCCATATTCCATCTTAAGTCATTGGAATAATAGAAATTCATCCAGCACTTATCCTAGCAATTTACAACTATGGTGTCCTACGTGTATTGTTACAAAAGCTGAATGTAACCTTCAAAATACATTAAAGCTCCGCAATTTAAAAGTGAGGAAGCTCTGGCTTTACAACAACATACTGAATTGTTCTCAACGTGCTTACTAACCGCTGCATAAAGTGCATATGATCGAAAAATAAACACGCAAAACATCGCAAATGGTAATAATATGTAAAATAAGATTAACGTATTTCGTACTGTGCACATATAGCTTCATAGACGAAATGTTTACCGTACTTCCGTGGCAAAAGCGAGCCTCTTCTTTTCACCACCGGACAATACTTTTTCATCTCCAGTTCCACCGATCCTCACATCATGCCTAGACATTAATCCAACCTCTCGCAACAAATTGCCTATTCTCTTCTGTATCTCAGAGGACTGTATTCTTCGATCAAGTTTCATTTGCGCCTACACAATAAAAGACACGTAGGAATGCATCAGTATAAACAGAATATTGACGATCCCGCTGGGAAGGAATATATATGCAGTGTGTAATTTGAACCATAAAACAGAGGTGCTCCATCACGGTCATCGTTCCAATAAATATATCCTCCTGATGCATGAAACCACTGTGCAACCTCATGTAAGACGTTTCCACGGGCAATCCGTTCACACGAATATCACCATGCACCACGATGCCCGCTGTCAACAACGGTCGGAACAATCTTATCAATTTGCATCGGGTTGACAAGAAAGTAATTTCGGTTTTGTAGTGTAACACAAAACTTATATTTTCCATTTTGTTCCGCAACTTAAATGTAAGTATCATCAAGTGCCGAAAGGAAAATGTTTTAACACTGACAGAATTTGTCGATAGAACATTACAATGCGCTCTATATTTGAAAACCGAAAATACTTTCTTGCCAATCCAATATAATCTTTGAACTGAAACTTAAGTCATTTTTATCACTTACGTCCTGTTCGCAAAGCCAGTGCTGTCATTAGCGAACTTTTTCCGGCCCCACTACGGTTCAGCATAGACGAAAACACGTTTTCAAAAATAAGTAGCCATCCTTACATGATTAATATAAAAAACTAGAAGTTAATTTACCTGCCCCCTAATATTGCTGTTAGATCTCCCGGTTTTACTATACCGCGTACTAAAAGAAATGTTGAATCATTAGAATACGTAGATGCATTTTATTACGCAGTTTTCGTGTAATAGTTAATCGCAGTGGAATTGTTTATTGTTACCATTGTTGACAAGCTGTTTCCAAAGTTTCTTTTGGTCGGGTTCCATTGCATATACAGATAAATCCCGCCACGATATCGTAACTGTTCTACTACTTCGATTGACCCTATATCCACTGGTAATGAAAGGCATTCTGCCCTCGGACGTTGAATTATTTGTATGTACGATCATTTGAGCGTTTTTAACATTGATAGCTGCTCGATGTATTTTACACAGTCCGCTGTCACGGCCGATATTTTCATATAGTTTTACACGTTTTTGCTTGTTGCGGCAACAGCAATAATTAGTGAAGTTGATACTCCGTCAGTGTATTCTTTAACACGCGCACTGTCGTATATTTCAATCTATGACAAAAATGCTAAATATCGTTTTTACTCATGAGTTATTTTTTGGTTTCGGACACGCATAATTTCACTCATTGATGTGGGGATGATTTAATAAAATCCTACAGTTTATAACTTTTCGCGCTGTATTTTTAAATGGTCTCTTAGTATCATTTGTACGCACGTTTAAACTTTAACAGTAAAATTACTGAACAGTCAAAATAACTGGCCTGTTCCTATCTTAATAATTACTTTTGTCTTTTGGAACAATTTATTGTTTATAATGTTCTTTAGCACTCGTTGAGGTAGGTTAATTATTAGTTGTTTTCCATTTTCTAAGTACATACACATTGGTTTATACGATTCCGACAAATTAAATATGGGCAGGACTCATACGCACCTCTAGTGTTGATTCTGATTCAGTGAAAATTCTACGTACGGGAAATTAAAAAATAATTTTAATCTCTAACTAGAAGCTGTCTTTCTACAACGGGTAAGTATTGATTAGATTCAGAAACTTAAGTCCATTGCCCAAGCAAATGAAAGCAAACTAATTTTATAACTTGTAAACGGGTACGAGTTGAGTAACTATACAGAGTTTCTCACACTTTTTGACGTTCTTAAAGATAATTACGAAATATACGTGACATGAAACTCCATGAAAATGACAATAAAGCTAGTGTTTGTAAGATATAATAGTCCACTGTAAAATTCTATTTTACTTAACGGGTGATAATTCAAACATGCCAAACTTACATGATCTCTTTGACACCTACAACCATCACAAAACTGAATATAACAAAAATTCAGGTATATGAAGTCTCTTTGAAACTGATTTCACCAATCTACCATTGTATACCGCTTAAAATAAAACCTTGACGACAAAATTACACGTAACGATTTAGGTGACTGGATTTAGGGTACGCATTTATAACACTCCTCTAATACATATTTCTTGTTTTGTACCACATTCCTTCATTTCATATCACGTCAAATCTTACGTTTAAAAATTACGGTCTTTTTGAACTTGTTTGCAAGACATAATAAAAGTAGAGTTTATCCAAGAATACTCAGTTACTACTGTCAGTAAATTTTTTGAGTGCAAGAATGCACCGACTACTGTTTGGATGGGAAAGCGAATGTCAGAACACGGCCGAGATCAGCATTCAACTGAACGGGAAACCACTTTAGTGCAGAGCAGTCATCCCTCTCACCCCCTCCCCCTCGAAACCTCGCACCATCGGAAAACATTATTTATCCTGCATACATATCGTGCATAGTTCAAACCTTATTTGTTTTGACTTTTAAATGCAAGAGGTTACAATTACAAACTGCAAACAAGTACAGAAAGCCTCTTAGGCAGTCGGTAAAACGCATGTGAATTCTTGTCAAGGAATTTCGTAATTGGCACCCATCTAGTCAGATTCACGAAAAATCTAAAAACGTACTCGGCTCAAGAATACTCGGTGTTAGAAATTTTATTTTTTATGCAGAATTCGTAGTGAGTCTAACAAATGTTTCAGGCGCTTCTGTGAAGGTTACGGTTTTGCTTCCGTGACTTATTACGGCAAGCAACATTCGGGCGTAAATGGAAGGGTTGGACGCGTATTTAGGGTTACACCTAACACCACACGGAGAGGGGGGAGGGGCAGAGGGTGAGACACTGATTACGTGTACTGTGCGAAGAGTCGAACTTTTACGCTACAGGAAAAAATATCCTACCGGTAGCAAGCGTCTTAGAGTCGGATTATTGTAATCGGAGAACGAAACCCTACACGTACGATACACTACCGACATATTGCCGACAGTATATGCATTATGAAGAGTTGAAGAGTGCATATAGGAACAGCAAATGGATCAACAGTTTTGTTCGGCACACATTTGAATAAGCCCGTTCGATCAATGACATACCCATAATGGCAGTACGCAGTATTGCAAATGCTTTATGTTGCCAGCACGAAATATGGAGTCCTTATATTTGCATATGACGATTGTGTACTTTTAAACATTATTCTAGGTATGTACGTGCATTGTTTGCATGATCGATGAAGCCTACTTAAAATTCGTCCACATTGAAGTATCCCGCATACCGATGGATCGTACTATGATAAATGAAGTACGGTTTCATTTTTAGATATCAACATGTAGAGATCAGGCATTTCACTTGACGAATAAGTCTCTTAATGGTTAAGCATCTTTGAAAAAGTCAACTTGCTTAAAAAAATCAGTAGAAAATATTGATCATTGGCGGATCTGACAACGACGCGTTTGCCCACAGGCACGAACGTATCACTACGCGTTTCCTTTAGAAACATTTTTTTTTATTGCATGCGAACGGTCCTCCCACAACATTTTTTTATTGGATAGTATGCGGTCGCACGGTGTATGTAGCAACCGGTTTGTAAAGATACCATAGGATATAGGTATCAAAAGGTGGTTCATGTTTGTGCAGGAAACGGTACCACAGTCACACGTGTTCAGTGAAGAGATTATTCTTATTTTTAACACGCGCGTTACATGTCACTTCGTGTAAGTAAAGAGAGCCTCCTGCGTACGAAGTCCATATTTTCTACATTTAAAAGGACATTTCAATATCAACAAAACAGCAGCATGTTTCAAAGATTTCTTTTTATTGTACAGGCATAATGGTTAAATTCAATATAAGTTATAAAATAATAGTATCTTAGCGGTTGTCTTTATATTAATAACACTAATTTAGGGCGGTGCATCATTTAATTTACCCGTTTTGTTTTTGAGAGCAGTGCAACAAAAGCCAATAAACGGAACGCTGCGACCAAGGCAAATAAGCACCCGACGTCCAGCCAAAAGTCTTCCTGCAAAATGTTTCCACGTGTTATTAGAAAAATGTATATCGCAACTGAGGAAGTTAAATTGTCGTTACCTCTTTAAAATTATACGTTTGGAGAACCATGTGGCCTGTCTTCGGGCAGGTCGTGTTGCTTCTGGTACATGCGATATTTCCGACTTCCGCCCACTGATTAATCAACAAAGCTTCATTTCCATATCGGAACCAAGATAAATACGAAAACCACTCAAAGTAGAATGGTACGGATCTAAAATAGGAGATTGTTATTTTGCATTGTATGACATTTCTTTCAAATTATAGTAACTTGTCATACATACGCTATATTCAGGAAGTAACCGCCGAAGAGTAAGAATGGTATAATAATCGGCGGCCCTATAGACATGGCCATTGACACACTGCTGCTAACACACGAAATCAGGTAGCCTGTAAGCATAGCAGAGACCAAATGTACATGAGATCACATACGTCAATCGTTAACTTCAGTTATAATAATAGCGATATAAGGTTGTTTAATGCTGCAATAATGCATGCGGGATTTGCACAATGCAACGTGATACACAGAATCAACAGAGCTCGGCCAATACAGATGTAATTCTACCGCGACGCACTTGCAAAGGATATCCATAATCTTCACGAACTAAACGGAGTCTGTCTCGTGAATGGATCATTTAACCGTTTTAATCCTGTAACACCTTGCAGAGCTGCCAATCCATTCGATGAAAAATTATTTTTATACTGCACATCCCAAAAACAGTGCAAGAAATTGAAATCACTATATATTGTTTTTTTCAATATCTATCTATGCCATTTTTGGGCACACAAATCATTATATTAATTTAGCAAAAAGTAATTTTGGATTTTAATGTGAAATAAAACACTTATTCTTATACAAGTAATAAACATTAATCAACAATGCAACACTAAGAAAAGTTCTATATTTTAACTAAAGACTATATTTTAACAATGAGCGGAGAATTCAATGCAAAAGATCAGAAAATGCAACGCTATCTATGTTTGAAAACCAAATATTCTTTTGTACCAACTCAACAGAAGATCATTTTTGATACAGTAATGTGTGTAAAAATACTAGTTGCCATTATCTAATATCTATTAATATTATAACACTTACCGAATGATGTTGATACATTCGCCACAAGAGCGACGATACAGGTAGCAGTGAAGAAATGATTAAAGCCAGGGTAAAGACCAACCATTGGATAAACAATAATAGTAAACAATAATGGTATAATCAGAAAAATTGGGGCTTCTGCCAGGATTTTACAAATAAAGTACACATCCGTACGGTACATTCCGTTCCTATGTTCTCGAAGAAATATTGGTAACTCAGCGCAGAACACCTACGCGACATGGTTTAAATCAAAATTATATGGTGTACCATACATAACTTAAGATTAAAATTGTTGAAATAACTTGTATAATATCTCACGGTAATAACAGCAAAAACATTCTGAAAAGTCATATTCGTAAGGAACATGAAAAGTGCACCGTTGATATTCATTACTCCATCCTGATTTAAATGTTGATTGAAGTAAATTATACCGATTAATAGCGACACCATCTACAATGCAGTAATGAGAAATTATTATCATATATAATCAACTGTACAAGATACAAACGTACAATTGTCTGTAACAAGCGGACTTTAATGAGAACCGGCTCCTTTATAACCGATAACCACGAGCGCCAAAGAACTGCACGAAATTGTTCACACCATGAAGCTTTATAAGGCGACCGATAGGTATTGTCATATTGTAGGTTTTTCAAAGAGTCTTCAAATTCACCCTGCACTGACTCAGCCTCAAGGGCAATCTTCAAGCCATTTTCGCTTCTTTGGAAAACATCACAAACTGTGTTTATCGCGTGTCGACAAGACACTTCTCTACCAGGTACGACAGCTAAAAGTTGAACGAAGTAATCCGCTGGATTGTAATTGCTCGGACACGCAGTTCCTAACCTACGAACAAATGTTGATGAAATAAACTCAATTTTTAATAAATTAAAAAAATCTCTAATAAATGCTAAGTATGTAATTGTTATTATACTTACGTCTTTAAGAAAGTACATGCCTGGGTCGGTGTTCCCATGAATGCAACTCTTCCTTCCGCCATCAGAAGAATTCGGTCGAAAAGGGCAAATAATTCGGATGATGGTTGATGCAATGTAGCAATAACAGTTTTCCCACGCGCTAGGAAAGTATACAGTACAATATTGAAACTTTCCTTTTTTCATAAAACAAAGTTATATTTTATCAGATATATTTTCTAAATTGATTTTTACCGGCTAATGCCTTAAGAACGGAAACTACTTGATAAGCCATGAATGAATCAAGTCCAGAAGTTGGTTCGTCGCAAAACATTAAAGGAGGATCAGTAAGAACTTCTGATGCGAATGAGAGCCTCTTCATCTCACCTCCTGAAATACCTTTTACGCGTCCAGGTACACCGATTATTGTGTCTCTACATTTTGTCAGAGCAAGCTAAAAACATTGGAATACATGTAAATGAATAATTATATACGAACATCATGCAAAATTGTTGCACCCCCGCTTAACAAAATAGATGTAAGTTTATTCACAGTATGAATATTTGATGAATAATTCATCGATTTGATTGGATTGGCAAGAAATTATTTTTCGGTTTCAAACATAGATAACATCGTATTTTGTTTAAGAATTTGTCTCAGTCAACATATTACCCTCCTGTCATTTGATATTAGTCACATTTGAGCGACGGAATAAAATAGAAGACACATTGCTGATTAACGTTTATATTTTTGTATAAAAATAAGACTTTTATTTGACCCTACAAAACCGAATTTACTTTCTTGCCACGTTGATATAATAGGTATGCCAGTTAGAGATGTCAATGTCTTATACAGGGTGATTCTAGTAACTGGGCCAAGGTATAACTCTTTCTTAAATAAATTTAGAACAAAATCGTAGAGGAAAAGTTTGTATTAGTCGAAAAGCTCTATCATCCCATGCACCGACTTTTTTCACAAGTGCATTAGTGCATGTGCAAAGTGCAGTTGCACTGTTTTTTTAAATGGAACCACCCATTTTTTTTTACATAATTGCGTTCCTTAGGCTATTCTGCAATAAAAATGTATAAGGGAAATCATCGAAAAAATAATAGTTTACGAGATATTTCGCTTTAATCGAAGTGTTGTAACAAATACTCGAACGTTTCACCGTTAGCTTGCAAACACTTTTTAATGCGTTTCTTGGTGTTTTTCATTACACTACTGAGTTGTGCAGTAGTTATGAGTGAACAGTGATGCCTAATTCTTTCCTTCAAGTCGTCTACAGAAACAAAAGGTTGCATTTTTTAAACATTCCCACGGGAAAAAATCAAGAGGATTCAAATCTGGCGAACGGGGCGGCCAAGACGTTGGGCTGTTGGTACCAAACCAACTTTGCCCATACGTTGCGATTAAAAATGTGGTAACGACACGGGCGTTATGTGCAGGTGCTCCGTCTTGCTGGTAGTATTTTAGATTTAAACGCGATTGTAATGGAATATCGTCGAGTAGAGCGGGTAAAGTAAATTGCACAAACTACCTATATCGCACGCGTGTTGAGTATTCCACACCACACGTTAATGCTGTAACGCAGTTGGTTGTTTGTACTTCTCCTCAAATGTGGATTTTCCATGTGCCAGTCGTGTTCATTATGCCTATTGGACATATGTACCATTATTCGTAAATGTGCTTTTGTCTATCCATAAAATTGTTCGAGCAAAGTTGTCATTATGTTGCTCTTGTTGTAAAAAAAATCAAGAAAATTGAATTCTTCTTAACGTATCTCCCGAGCAATGATGGTGATCTTTGTGTATCAGATGTTAGCAAAGATGATTGGAACGTAACTGGGACCAAAATTGTTTAGGTAATGTGATATTGAACGGTTTGGGCATCTGTTGTAAGAGTTCGAATAAAGCGAAATATCTCGTAAACTATTGTTTTTTCGATGATTTACCTTATACATTTTTATTGCAGAATAGCCTATGGAACGCAATTATGTAAAAAAAAATGGGTGGTTCCATTTAAAAAAACAATGCAACTGCTCTTTGCATATGCACTAATGCACTTGTGAAAACAGTCGGTGCATGGGATGATAGAGCTTTTCGACTAATACAAACTTTTCCTCTACGATTTTGTTCTAAATTTATTTAAAAAAGAGTTATACCTTGGCCCAGTTACTAGAATCACCCTGTATACATCCTATGGCTCGATACAGCTTACATTTGAAGTCTAACGCAAGCATACTACACAAGTTCATATTACACAAGCATATATCTGCAATAGAATAAGATCGAGAGGTGTTAACTGAACCATGTCTGACCTAATCTTGAGTCTCTTCACTTGTATACATGTAGCTTTCCTTCAATAATATACATCGAAACCTAATAAAACGCGCTTGCTTTTTATTGATAAATATATGCATTCGTGCTTCTCTCAGTGATACTTCTTACTTACCTCGGCAATGACCTCATTTACTCTTTGTATTCTCTGTTTCTGAGGAATGTGCCGATCCATACGGACCATGGCCTGAAATAGAAGATGCTCGTTTACAGTCAAACTGCCAATAAAAAGATCATCCTGTTGTACGTAAGCCATCCTCGACGTTAGAACACTCGGTGTTACTCTCCTGCCGTTCGCTGCCATCAAACCAGAAGATGTAACGTGTCGACCGGCACGGAAGGTCAATGCATTTAATAAGGTAGTCTTTCCAGCTCCCGAGGAACCCATGATGACTAGCAATTCGCCAGGATAAGCGACACCGTACGCTAAAAATGAACGATGTGCGAAAATTAGCAAGAAATGGAACCTTTGCTTACCAAATTTAGTGGAAAATTGCAACGTTTTATCGCAACGTTGCCTGCTTAGTTTACTTGAACGCAAGGAAAGATTTTATTAGTGATACTTTCGCAGACGTGAAATGATTAAAAAAGTATGTGTATGTTAAAACATTGATTTAGTTCTGTTGAATCAGAGGCATAAACATTTTCGAGTGTGGTTGATTGATTAAATAATAGTTGCTGACGCATGTTTTGAGTTTGATCGACTAACAGTAACTTTGCCAGAGTCATTGGATATATTACGTCTTTTAGGTGCAGTAACAAGTAGTTTTGGTGTAAGTGTTACTTGCATAACGTAAACGAATGGACGAGTACCATCTTTTAGTATATGCTTCTGATTGATGGGCCTTTTACCCCTGAAAAAAGACCGTTCCCATAACTTCTCTTTCTGTCTTGCAACGTACACATTCACGTCGCTCCATGTGTAAGTTATTTGGTTGTCAGTATTGGTTCCACTCGGTTTCGATGATGGTGCAAATAGTGTTTCCATCCGTAATAAAGTATCCGAATCTCCAGTTTGCAACAATGATGTCTCATCACCACCCTGTATAACGGCTTTACTCAACACTGAATACTTCCAGGATAAATGCATATCACATTTCAAACATTTGGTACTTTACGTATAAAAGTAGTGTTTCTTTTTTAAATTTTCAACAGACTAAAATACATCATATGCTTGAAAAAAAAATGCACAACTTTTGTTTTCGTTAGATTTGTCTATTAGATCCAATCTTTTGCTGCGATATTTTTTTTTGCAGCATAAAAAATTACCGACCAATGTTGTTCATGTCTACATTAAAAGAAAAATAGGATCAAGAAATCTGTTCAAATTGCGCCATATATTACGAGTTATAACATGAAGTGATAAGATTGTAAAGTAGGTCAGTGATGTGCTCAACATTAAATTTCGAATTCTGATTGCATGATTATAAAATGTGCCCTGAAACGATCCAAAAAAAGAACATAAATCTTTATGAACCATGTCACACTTAATGAACGTGAGAACGAACTTGCAATGTGAACCTGTGCTTTGCATAACTTTAATCAGTATACGTTTGTTTTCGACACATTTCTTTAAAAGTAAACTTTTAACGTTGATAAACCGTATGTTGCTCAAAAAATGTATAAATTACTATAAACATTGATATGAAAATGATAATTTTTTAAATCTTTATTTATTTGATTGTATTAGATTGGGGAAAAAGAAATCCATTATTTTGGCGTAAACTTCAAGACTTTATCCCTTTCGCGACGGCGCGCCGGTTATATCCGGCGCTAACCACGGATATATCCGGCGCGCCGTCGCGAAAGGGTTATTTAACATCTTTAGGATTGTCCGATTTGGGACAAATATGCACGTTTTGTTCTATAATTTCTGTACTTTTATCGACATTTTCGACGACGAGCCTACCTATGCAAGGTGCATCTTTTACATCAAAAATACCTGAACGGAATCGACGAAAGCAAAATTGCACGTAATTATCTGTTACAATATCGGGACCATAAATTCACAATTCCAACCGCTAGGCTTGCATTTTCACCTTTATCAAAGAAAGATTGTAAGATGTTCCAAATTTTCTCTTTGTTGGCTTCCATTTTTAACACTTAAAAGAATCTTTCTAGTGTAAAATGTCACCTTTCCAACGAGCATAAATTTAAAATTGTTTGAGCGTTACTTTACGAGATATAGATCACTACACCATCTACGGAAAAAATAATGGATTTCTTTTTCCCTAACCTAATATAATACATCGAATCAAATATCTTCAAATAATCAACTAAAGTTGTGACGTTACGTATGTATTGTTCTTGCGAATTTTAAATGGCCGAGCAATCATGTGCTAACGTTAGAATAACAAGCATTATATAAATGTACATGCCAATGCGTATCCTTGAATCCTTATACGTAAGTATCTTGTGAAAGTAATTGGAATCATCGGCAACACGTCTAATTACGTGATATATTAAACCTATAAGTACTCATCCAGTCATTCTTTTCCCATGAACGGATATTAAGTATACAGGCAATAAAATCAAAGGTGTAAGTGAACGAGACTTTAGTAAGTCCGAGGCGGACAATGACCTTATAATATCGTGTGGTTTCTTCACCCGTTCAAACACTACGGCTTCACTTACCCTGGTCTGCGTCTGCTTCTGTCTCGCAATCAAGGTCATATGTACGTACTCAATAATTTATCGTATTACAATTTTTCAATATACCGTTTTTAACTGAGACCGAAACGATGTTTGAATAATGTAAGAATTTGCTATAGTAAAAATATAACAGTTATGATTTGACCAAATGTTAACTTGAAATAAACATGTAAACGTAGATGCATTTCATCAGTTTAAGTACATGTATAATGCAATCTATTTATCGAAATTGTAGTCAATCTACGAAATATGATATTTTCAGTTTGACTTCAAAATGTGTTTCCAGTTGTTTAGTAATAGAAAATGTAATTTATATTGATTTTAGATATATAATATTATATGAAGTAGTTTGTGAAATATATTGCAACCAGTATACGTGACAAACATTAAACTGAAAAATTGCAAAAGTTATGAGGGACATTATTGCCTCTTCTCTTTCGTACATTTAGTGCAATTTTGATGCACACTGATCACGTGTGTAGATATTCTGTGTAGCGCGTGTGCCGTTGGGCGTCATAAATACGGGCACAAGCAAAGTTTCTACCGAATTAAGAAGTTTAATGCCGCAGAATTACTGCACGTGGCCATTAATATGCATTCGCAATTAGATCAGACGTCTTTTACTGCCTGGCAAATACCGTTAACTAGTGTCACTTCGATCGTGCACTTCAATTTTATATCTTTGTAAGATTGATGCGTAATTCCGACAACATTCCGGAATGATCGCAAAACCCATAATAAATGAACATTACGTTTCTCTCCACACTTACAAATGAGATCGCATGATACACGACTCTTTGTGGCTTATTTTTGTCCGAAGTAGCTGGAGCCGCAGATATCAGCGGTTCAGTTTCTTCGGTGGCGGTCATTTTCTGCTTATAATCGCCTTGCTCCTAGAAACGCAGACTAGTACAAGTTGGTCGAACTCTCCTCTCACTTTGTCTTGTTTCAAACGTTGAAAAATATGAATAAAACCTTCCACAGAGTAATCAAAGTTTTGCAGGTGTTTCCCGTAGTTAATCCTCCACTGCAAACACTATTCCTATCTCAAAACAATTCCAAGAAACGTTAAATAAAGAGTAAGGATCTCCCTCAATGCCACACTTGCACATAAGTTCACTTGGGTGAAAGATGCCGCAATTTTAAATGTTTGAATTCCTAATGAAAACCATAAAACACATTCAAATTTTTTACCTTCAATTAATTCGAATGCCTTTCATTATTATATTTTATCCGCGAATGCGCACAACAAAATCTAAACAAATTACACACAACTTCTCAGTTTGCATTCACTAATGGACACTGACAGTTATTCCGGCACATATAAATGAATGTTCCTTTGAACAGCAGAGTTGTCGTTAGTTGCGGTACGAACCACTCTTACCGATGTGTACCTTCGGAATATCACCTATCTGCCGCTCTCAGTCTGCTCGCAGGTATGTACATAGGCCCGTTTGCACACGCATGTAGAGAACGCTCAACCTTTACGACACTGTTACTGGTGCCCGAGTCATTTACGTAATAAACTTCTCTTTCGCATGTAACGCTGTAATTGATTTCATTAGTTCTTTATAACAATGTAATTCTTTATATTTTTTAAGCAAATACTTCCACCTATATTGTAATCCTGTATATTGTGTATCTGCTATTGTTTTACATCAGGATGTCTTCCCTTAGCTATTCGTTGTCAGTTATAGGCGATATAAATTTATGCAGCTTGTAATGTAACCATGAAAGTATTGTATAAGATAAAAAATATGCAAGTACAGCCCAATAATATATTCAAGACAATTACATCATTTTATATAATTATGTTCAATAAGATTTGATCTTTTGATTTGAGATAATTATGATCAATTATAGAGAAACGTCAATTACCGTTGGAAATAAAGTCAATTTTGAAATGAAGAAAAAATAGATCCTGAAGATGATGTTATACAGACATAAGACTAGATATGAGATGTAGATATTTGTAGATCTTTGCTTTTGCTGTTACTTATGTCTAGACAATATGTAATTGTTTGGATATGTACTGTATATTTATCTATTGCTATGTTTATGATCTTTAATACTTCTTGCAAACATTATCAGTTATATATTGTAATATGATACAAACTTACTATCCAAATGGATTATAATGCAACTCTGTAAGGGGACCATATACAACAGTACGTATTGGCGGGAATTGCATGTTTATTAATGGTAAAGAATTAAAAAGAATGCAAGTTTAAATTGCTTTGTACAAGAATTATCTTATGTTTTAATTAAACCAACATATCAGATATAAAACAATATTCGAGATAAAAATATTGTATGAATTTATCACGTCAATTTTAAAATCCTGGCGACATTACCCCTTTTATAACGATTGCAATTAATGTTGGCTTAAGCAAAGCAAATCCTACATGCATCAGTATAACAATGAAACATATTTTTAATGCAGTTGAAATTACTGTTTTGCAATCTAAATTGATGAACTATTCTTCAGATTTACCAATGAATTTCCACCAATTTCTATCAGTTTGTGGTGTAGGAGTGAAGTTACTAGCGTGATGTATTATTTTCCTACAGGGTCTACCACTTAACGTGCAAACGCTCACTTGCGGGAAAACGCTAAATGACAACAGCGCTAGACTCGATACGCTCAAGAGTGTCGGTAGCGCCGACGCACTGTCCCCGGCGGCGCGTGTATCGAGTCTAGCGCTGTTGCCATTTAGCGTTTTCTCGGAAGCGAGCGTTTGCACGTTAAATGGTAGACCCTGTATGTTGAATAAGAAGACAAAGACATTTTTAATTTCCCTTTTTGTCTATGGAGTCAAAAAGTCCTGGAAATTATGAATTTTATTCCACTTACATACCAAGGGTATACTTGGCGTACCACAAAATTAGTACATGTTTGAGTTTTGAAATTGTTTAAGTTATTTAGAAAGTACTGTCACTAGCTTTTTAAAATGGCAGGTCCAGAATAAACTTTTTCTTTAGGATGCAACATCAATTATGTTTGTATTATATTGCAGCTTACAGTTTATTGTATCACCTTTCTGTTTATCATTATCTTATGCAATGTTACAAAACAAAATTATGAACCAGTATACTTGGTAACCCAAAAAATCCATATAAAATGAAAAAATGTGCTTTCATTTTGATGAAAATAATACTTTTATTAGATATTTTGTTCTCAATACATGGTACCCAAAATACATTTCTCAAACATGTATTAGGAAAGCAATATAAAATTTGCGGTTTAGACAACAAAGAATGTGTTTAAAATGTAATAAAAATACACAGTAACAAATGTTTTAGGATCACTACATGTACAGAAAATAAAAAAAATATCACATAAATAATAATAAAGGATTGTAATTTTAGTGTAAAGTTCCACAAATTGCGAAAAGGGAATTAGCAAAAGAAAACAAATGTCTGTACCATTTCCTGCCATCAAAAATAAAAATGAGCCATACAATTCTACAACAAACATAAAAAAATATAATTTTATCTTGATTTTAACAGGATAATATCTATTTATTCTAAACTGCTTATATTTTATTTACAAGAATCACACAATGTGACAAAATCAAATCAGAATTGTATCTGCTTTCCGAAAGCGATTGTAATGAGAAAAACAGGTGGGAATAAAGAATTTTACTAAAAATCATTCTAATATTAATGTTTTACAGAGCTCATTTATTATACTAGTTACGAATATACACAACTGTGGTTGTGTTACACTTTACAAATAATAAAAAAAAATGTCTATCGACAAAAAATGTGTTTATTCCTTCGAAATATCTCTGATACTTCAGCATAGCTTCATAGACTCGAAATTATTGCAATTACATGCTACACTTTGTTTCTTATTCATCTCTATACTTAACAATAACTAATAATAAAATCACTAAGTACCAACTATGATATTCGGTCCTGATTAAACGATGTCTGATCTATCATTGCATCAGGAAATATTTACAATATTTAATTTGTATATTTTTAAACTGATTTAAATCTAATTTCAGTGCGATACAAACAAAAAAAAGGTAAATGTTACATGACTCTCTTTCATCAAAATAGAATACCTGGGAAGAATTCGCGGTAGTGTCAATCGAATATGTAGAACATTCGTAATTTTTATTTTATATCTCGTATACATTGTCCGCTAGAGGAACGGCTAATTTTGAAAACTTCTTTCCTTTAAACGCTTGCGTATGGAATATGTAACAATATTACATACCATGTTACATGTGTTTATGTGAAGCGATCTGAATATAATGTCACTTACATGGTCACCTAGGACAAAATCATTAGAGATAATTAAACAATTACTTGAGAATATACAGGGTATGATTGTCTTAAATAATGTATTAACAAATAATGTCCTTTAGGCGAATATAAGACTTCCCTTTATCTTACGGCTTTTTACCCTCATATCGCTCTGGCGTTTGTCTAGGCTGTTACTTGAGTTTTATTTTATTAGACAAAACTAGCAATATTCCTAAAATTCCACTGCACTGTACAAGGTTAAAACTAGTCAATCCTTTCTTTATTTATTTCAACTTTTGTACATTTTTATTAAACAAAGAAAACGATAAAACGGTAACTGCAGATCAGTTAGTGCGAACTGTTTCAGGATTTCCATCATCGCACAAAATTATTATCCCATTTATATATTTGTATTTCGCATTCAATCCTTGAAATTTCCATTTTGGGTGAATTTACTGTAATGAATATTTAATGCGATACAAGAAAAGAAGGAAATATAAAATGTTTTAAGTTTCTCGGTTCAGAGTTCGATCTGTATAAGTATACCAAGGGTACCCTAAAACCAAACTGGATTCCCAATTGGCCAGTGAATAAATAATAAAAAAAATTGTTGTTTAACATATCAATTTGCCCGTTCTATATCATACATTTTGAGATCAAAGTTGAAGGTACGTGGATTGGCGAGACACATATTATAAAAATTATTACATTCATCAAGATCGAACTCAAGCCGTAAAATATAAAACATCGAACAATTGGAAGTATTTATGTCTTTTTATTGAAGCCCGTCCGGAAACTAAGATCTCATGTATACCTTGTAACCATACAATATTTATATTATTGATTTAAAACTGGTAAGAAGAGCACTCAAACTTTCGACGTCACTCCTCATCTCACCATCTAAGGATAATCATTGAAACATTGTTGCTGGTATACGGTATAGTCGAAAAGTGTTAATATTAAGACTGAGTAGGCTATACCGTATAACTATAGCAGGGAGCGCAGGGAGCGCAGGGACTCGAGTAGGGGTCGCGTCCCATAAAAACGTTCCCAAATTTATTAACACCCATCTGGCCTAGTATAAATATTATCCGAGAGGAGAACAAGGATTCATATCACTCACATTTAACTAAGTAATTAGATTCAATAATAACAATTCCATAAAAGTTTCTCAATATGCATATTATTGTAACAGTTACAGACTGAAGAGGACCAAAATTAAGCAAGGTCGAAACGTTTCGAATCAGATGAATTCTTTACGATCCTACCATCGCCGATTACAGACACATAGTTCATCGAAAGGATCGAAGGTCATGAAAGAAATTATTGTTTTAAACTTTCCCGGGTTTTTAAATATGGTACAGTGTAATTTAAAAACATTTTGGACCGTTTCCCTCAATTTGTTTGGTTCGCACATCATAAAATGTGTAGAATAGCTTGACAGCCATTTTGGTATTTTTGCAGCAAAATCTTTCTAAGACGGTTCAAGCACATTAAAATTTGAAATTCTTAATGAAATTTGTTATTCCGTTTTACGATTTCTTGTGTCTTAGTTCCAAATGATTATTGAAGCTAACAATAGTCCGGACGACTTGTGTTGTACATATTATTTAATGTGTGGTCGTATCTACAAGTTAATATTAGAAGCAAAAATACAATTTAGTTAACGTAAATACTGTTACAATATTTTTGATGAGGAAATGCTGTTTAATTCTACACTCGTGACTCAAAATGTATCCTAAGTTGGAAAAAACGGTTTTTTTTCAAAATTATTAAGCATTACAAATATAATATCCGTTTAAATTGTATAATATAATATAATTTTTTTGTTTAAACGAAAGTTAATTGGTACAAAGTCTAAAAATTATATTGTTGGAAACGCATAATAAATGTTTGCTTACTGAAAAGCCTTTATTACCTTTACTCTTCTGAACAGCATCATGGCATTTTTGGAATATTTTTAGTCAATATCAATTTTCCTTAGTAACTTGTGTAAATTGTCATTCTGCAGCTCAATCTTATTATTATAATTTAATAGATTCAATCTTTTTCCATTTTTTCTATTTATATGACTAAAAGGTAGGGTCTAGTTAGTGCCAAAATGAGGTAACATTTTTGTTTTAACATTTCGACTATTATCAGTAGAATAGATTGAGTACCACTCGTTGGAAATAAACAAATGCAGTTAAAATGTAAATTGATGCTTAATAAATACAATATGACATAAACGTCCGATGCAGGATTGGGGAAAGATTACATTTCACGAAGGCCGGTACCGCTTCTAGCCATTTCTAACTAGATCAGTGAAAAATAAACAACGTTTGTGTACTGTATATTTAAAATAAAATGGAACGCTACAAAATGAAAAACAGAATAAATAATAGTAACAGGAACTATAATGCAGTTAAGTAGATACCAATTGAACCGTTTATTCCGAAAACAGGGTAACGCCATTTGTGAAAATTATGTTCATTGTCTCTGGATAAAAAGATAATAATGAGTTCTATCTGTTGTTATCGTTATCATCCATTTGTTCAAAAAGAAGGCATCCCAAATGTAAAATAAACGGCTCAACTGTATATTAAACACTAATTTCCACTCATTACCGATCAAGGAGGGTATTTCGAGAACTCTCGCTTTCTATTTTCTTCCGTTTACTTTATTCTTAGACGCGTCAGAGGCAAAAATTATGAGTATAATGTAAAACAAAATAAAAAAAAATAATTAGGAAAATATGTTACATAGGCTTCTGATATTGAAGTGTGCTTGCATTTTGTCATGTTTGGTATCATTTTTACTAAAAGAAAGCAATGATTTGACAACTATGATCTTATCGTTATAAACTAACAAACATAAACGTTCTGTTTTCATATTTTGCGCGACATTATGGTATCAAAGACACGATTTATAGTGAAAAACATATTGCAAAAATGCTCACACTGTGGAAACAGTGCTATAAAATATTACTGTGAACAACATAATTATTAAACTGCCGAAATTGATTATCTTAATCTAAACGTTGATTTTGTTATGCAATTGATCTTGTATTCCTTGATATCCGTTAATAATGAATACCTCTATAAGGTTGAATATGTACTACATAGTTTAGACGCTTTCATACGGCACATTTTATAACAATAGTGGAAAAACCGGCACAAACTAATACGTGTGTATGTTTTTGTTACTGCAAAATCAATTTGCTTCTTTCCATTGTTACCGAAATAACAGAAAATATTAATCGTACCACAACTTTCGATTTTGATTTATAGAATACTGTGAATACAGCGTGGTTATAAATTTTGCCGTGTTTAAAACAATTACGTTATCATTTTCCATCTTCTTTTCCATACTAATTGGTATGGCTCCATTTTGTAATTATACTAATACTGACTTAATGTTTATAATCGAGTGTCCTGCAAATATTAATCATTTCATTTAGAATATTGAAATACTGGATTCAACGTGTACCAATGCTGCAACTCTCTCTAACAATATTCATTTTTATTCTCGAGAATGTATATTTATTTTTTTTTACGAATAATTAATGCATAGTAAAAGATTGTTCAAAAGTGGAACAATAACGCTACACACGCTTATTCTCTTTTCAGGTACAATTTCTCTTGTGATTATAATAGTGACGTAACAATGCGGACAATTCCAGAAATGTACACAACTTGTTAAAGATGCGTATGAAATCAACTCTGTTTGAATCATACTGTATTCCGCATTTTTCTGTAATCCTGTCCGAGCTTAAGTAACTCAAGGGCATTTGGCTGCGATAGGTATTCCTTTCGAAACATGAGCCTGCGACCAACTGATATGGAAACATGCTTGAAGAACAAGGCGAAAGCATCAAGTTTTATATTTTTGGAATAAAACATTTCGTAAAATCCTTGTTTTCTTTTAATACGTTTAATTCAAACCGTTGTACAAACATGATCCGCCACGTTTATCTTTGGTACACGAACAAATATTCCTTCATCTCATTTAAGAATAGCATCGTTTATTGGTATTTATACAGTGGCTCTAAGTTATGTCAATAGTCTCGTTGAACCACTTCGGGACGGATCTCCACCTACAGCATCGCAGGAGCTCGTATTTCTCATTCTTTGCTGCCGTCAATGCAGTTTGCATGAAAATAGCATATCTTTCGAGTGATTAAGCTGTAAACGCCAATGGGATTACTTCAAATTTCTCTGTAGTTTGACATGTTGCATTACTTTTTATGCTGAATGTCTCGTCGAGACAGAAAAGAACCTAGAAAAGACTGCTAACGTTGATCACTGATATGTGCGGTGTACATCTACCTTCCAACGACATGTGACCTTACATGTAGCCACCTACAGTCTGCTGTGTAAAATGGAGCTCCGATAATACGTAAATCCAAGTGCAATGGATTATCTCGCCTACCCTGAGTTCGTGAATCTCAATAAACCGCCCTCAGTGGCTTCCTGTGGTTATTCTTCTGACTATTCTCAGAAAGGCGCATGTTTCAAACAGTTTCAAATGTACATTGCTTACATTTCAGAATTATAGTAACTGAACGAACACGCGTGCTTGCTTTATGCGCACGTATACCCGCACAGCTTTTCCTTCCCATACGCTCCGATGCATCACGATTTAGTGTTGTTTTCGAGTTTCTCGTGAGTGATTGGCAGAAATCAACTTCGCCACCTTTTTATGTCGCATCTGGATTAATGGCATTGCACTGCACATTGCACATTGCTCGCTGGCAAAAGTTCGAACTGAAATTAACCTGCTATTGCAGCAGAAGAACAATTCATGTGGTCTTATTATTCTTTGCCATATTGTGCGAAGCCCAGTTCAACGACGTTTTCCACGAATTGCAGAGAGCTTCGTCAAATTTACTTCTGAAGTGTTTTTGTGCTTCACTTTCCGACATTTCTAGTACCTTTTAATAAATTATATTTATTCGTAACATTTAATTATAAACAAGGCACAATAGAACCGAAACATTTTATGTACATACCAGTGTGTCTCGTAGATAATTCAAATCTTTTTCGGACGACAATTCAGGCAGTCCAGTTGATATCATCATAGCAAATAAGGATAATATCAATCCACCGTGTTGCCTTAGAACCAAAAATGCTTGTTCGCAGTGATTTTGGAATCGCTGAAACTCGACAGCTTGTCCTTTCTTTGTTTGTCCTTTATTAATTACGTGCACAAAATCATTTGTCAAAACAAATGGCACGCGCTCCCGTCGGAAACCGAACTTTTCTTTAAAATGGCCAAGTATATGACCAAAATCGACGTGAAATAATTGTCCAGTTTTCTTCACCATGATATTATCGGAGTGTCTGTCTGCAATCCCAAGAACATAAGTTGCAACACAATAACCCGCGCAACTTAATGTAAATTCCTCAATGGCTTTGTTCAAGGCGGACTCTGTATGGTTGTGATCCTTCAACCAGGCCAATAGAGACCCTCTCCTACAAAAATTCAGACAATATTGTTTAATTTGTAATTTAATACATAATCTGATAACATTTCAGTTTCACTACAATTATACCTAAAAGCCGCAGTTGCTGAAAATGTGCCCTTTTCTTTCTGAATATTCGCTATCGTCTCTGCATTTAAAACCACCTCAATCATTCCTACTCTATTCTCTGTGGATATACATCCGTATGGATTCATACGTAAATCAAGGCCCTCCTTCTTCCAAAGTTTGTCCATGATGCGCAACATTTGAAGCGTTAGCATATCCTGCCGCAAATCGTCTCCATGTTTCAGAATCAAATAAATGTCGTCGCCAAAAGGATCAGTGTTTTCGAACACCAACCAAAGCGGCCGCATTTTACTATCCATTACTCTACACTTATCAATCCTTAAAGAATGAGAAGATATACATAAATATGTAGGCTTCGAAACTAAAAGAACGACGTACATATCTCGTTCACAAACTTGCCTAATACGTTTCCACCTAAAGCTGGGATCCAAAGGATTAAGCACATCACACAATGCCTCTTGACAGTGAGGTTCTTGAATGTAATCTTGAAATGTTTGAAGCGCCGCTTTGCGATCTTTTTTTTGCTTTACTTGCTCAGACGCACTTCGTAATTTCTCTAAACACTTGACTTGTTTACAAAGAGAACGCATGTGTTGTTGACTTCCTCTACAATACGCTTCCAATATGAGGCCAAAACGAACGGAAACAGCACCAACTTGCATCTCTGATCTACGTTACAATGTTAACGTGACCAGTTAATAAACCAAATCGACGTTTTCATGTAAAGTACGTTCGTTCAGAAAATACTGCAAACCTGAGATGCCAAAATAAGAAGTGACCGATCCTTTGGTTGTTAAGCGCACGCCTTAGTAGGAACTCTGTTAAATCACACGATAAGTAATTCTCGTGCTTCAACGCCTGTACTAATTGGAGCAAGTAAAGACTGAGATCGTAGTCACTAACGTCGATAAGGCACCGTACTGCGAAATTTCTGACATTTTGATCGGCGTATGCGTAGTCTAATAACTCTAGTGCCTTTTCCGCCGGTAACTTTGGCCATTGCTGGACCAACGCTGTCGCCTCAGCTATTTCTCTAAGTGGATAAATAGGAAATGCGTAAACTGTCTGATTACTATTATATTTCCACAGTTACATACCTATGATCGTTCCATTCTACGCAGTGCAACAACTTGGCTAAAAGTGTTGGAATCTCGTGAAGGCAATGATACCTTAATGCCCACATTACTTTTCGTTCCTGTTCATGTAATTCGTGCAGCGGATCCCGGTCGGCTAAAGCCCGCAATTGCTCAAGTTGTTGAAGCGTGCTAGCATCCGATTCTTGATTAGGTTCCTCCTGAATGGTACGTTCGTTAGAGGACTCACGTAATTTTCTGGCACATTCTACCATTTTCTCAGGCGTCGGATAAAGAACAGATTTATCTTTGCCATAACTATAGTACAAAAAAAAATAGTAAATTTGTATTATTGTTATACTGTATCCAGTAAAAATAATAATAGTAATAATAACTCTATATTACTTTGGAAACGTAAGCATAAGTGCAGCTGCACGATCTATATAGGGATTCGACACGACTGTTCCAAGAGGATGAAGTAAGTCGTCATTTTGCATGTCTTCTGCATACGTCCATGTGTACAAAGTCATTGCTCCTGTTTTCAGTTGCGACTTAAAATCGTATATAGTTGTATTCGCCCAGCACAAAGGGTTTATAAAAAACTCTTGCTTTGAGTCTTTTACCAATCTTCTACTCTTAAGGCCTTTTGCAGTTTTACTAATCTCATAAAGTACAAAACAAAGCCGTGCCATACGTGGTATATCTCTCACTTTTATGTCAAATCTGAGGGTTTCCTCCCATTCACAACTACCATCAGGACTGACTATCGTTTCTTTGGTTTTTTGACTTTCACATAAAGACTTTCCACCATGGAAAAGACCAGCCTGCAGTCCAATCTGTGAAAGTAAACATTGACTGCATAGAATGGAATGATATAATGCATGTGTTAAAGTAAAATCTTTGATAAAAGCTTTTATCATACTTCTACAGTGCGGTGAGCAGCGTCGCAATTTAGTCGAGAAATTCCGTTCACGTTAAATACAAACGCTTCATCTATCTTCCATGCAGAAATATGTTTACCCTTTTTCCGTAATGTAAGGGTAGAAAAGGAAGGTCTTGTTCGTTGCAAAGTATCCACATCAGGATTTTCACAACTATTGTCCTGATCCACAATTACACTATCCACACTCAGGGTAACCAGAGTTGGTATTATATCCTTTGCTAGACATTCCTGAATATAACTAAATTGTATTAGTGGATAATCACCAATCAGGTACTCCTCTTGACCACACACTTTCAAAGTAAAATTTTGTGGATGTTCATCTCGTGACATCAATGTGTTTGCTCTTTTATTTAAAATTAAACCTAGTAACTGATAAGGTGTAGTAGTGTGTGATATTTGAAATGTAAACATTGTCTGCAACAAAGAACACAATGATATTTGTATTGAAAACAAAATGTTCACACAAAGATTAATAAAAGGTAATTTAAATCAAATAAAAACAATTTTCTGTACAAATGTTTATGTACAAATGATTGTAATAACTGGTGGCGTCAACTATTTTGCTAATAATTATTAATATAAAGCATATAAACATATGACATTGTAATCTAATGTGAACTTGCAATCTTACCTCTGTCTTTTCAAATTTCGTAACAAGAACAATATTTCTGTCTTTCAGACGACTTTCAATGCTTTTTGGAATATTAGAGCTTGGCGCCAATCTTGAAGGAAACTGATAATGCACTTTCTCTGCCCAAGATTTTTTTTGTCTAGCAAGTGCTACTTCATCACCTAACACTCGCATTTTCCATCTAAAATCATTAACTTCTGAATTTTTAAGGGCAACAAACTCATGTAGACCTTTGCCAATCAAGACACCAATTTGTGAATCTAAATTTTCACTCTTTGCATCTTCACGTTCAATAACTTTTAACACTGAACAGAATGGCTTAATGTCACAAAGACGTCGAGTTTCATCTCTGAGCTCTTCAGCTTCTGCATTAGAATTTATACATGAAAATAAATACGATGGGGCATCCTTTAATGTCCCATGCAAAGGATATTTGCTTGCCTCATCCCAAAGATCCTATCAGTAAAAGTTAGAGATATAATAGATGAATAACATAAGCATTAAAAGACTTACACTTAATACAACTAGACTCATGAAAACAACGGAAGTATATCTGCATATTAAGGAAGTTGCCAAATCATTAAATACCTCTTTGATCTCTGCTAACGTTGCATTACGATTTGTTTCAAATTCTATGAAAACACCATTGGGCATCAAACATGACAACTCGACAACTTCTGTAGGTGTTTTTGCCCAGAAATTATAAGCGTATGCACTCGGTATATGCACCATGGCGAATGATGAATTGATGTTTAAACATCAACAAAAGTGTTTTGTTCAAAATTCAGGTTCAAACTACACTCACGATAATTTACTAAAACCAGTTTATCATCAAAAACATATCGTAAATTGTTTGTGTAATTTCACGAGTGCTCCATTGCATAAAACACTTCTGCCCATTTTTTCGGGAAAAGCATTTGAAGACAACTCTTTTTTAGTAAATTCTTATCCGTGTTACACATTTGCAGGACTCTTTACATTTGTATTGGGACAAAGTATAAATATCTTGTGACTATTTTGAACGAATAACGGTCAATTCAGATTAGTTCACATTGGATTACAAGTTTACAATACAAATAGGCATTATCGTTTACACGTAATAACAACACGAATCGGCCATTATGTATCTCATTGAACAAGCGTTGCAGTATCCACATGAAGATCAGATAACGATGCAACGAAACAGTTGTGTAGGTCGCAGATTTTCCTGTAGATGACGGAAGTCAGTTTACTGTAGGGCAGTTCCCCTAGGAACTCCCTAGACAATAAGTTTTCATCTTTCGATAAATCGCGTTCCTGGACAAGAATTCGAAGCGAAAGAATATACACACCGTATAGAGACATCCGGACTTTGATAGATACGGTGCAATTCTAATACTCGTAGAACGAGAGGATTTATCATCAAAGTAAAGAAAGTACTGTCTAATAAATCCAATCTTAAAAGGATTTATATAAAACTGAACACTTGCCCGACACTATAACTGTGCCAAAAGTATAGAAAGACGTGATCCTCACCGATTTGCATGAAACTTTGTAGAAACATTAATTTTTGCACAAAAATAAGATCTATAAAAGCCAAAAAGCGTGCTCGCATCTAATTAAAGAGGTAAAGGCATTGACGAAGTATAGGATAGACTGGTAAAGGTAAAGGATTTGCATGAAACGTTGCAGAAACATCAATTTTTGCATAAAAATAAGATCTGTAAAAGCAAAAAAGGCCGCTCGCGTCTAATTAAAAAGTTATTAAGCGTTAAAGTTTAGTTATAATACCTGCCTTATCGACAGCACGAACGACATCTGCGCATGCGGCACGGACAAGTTTGCAGGTAGAGTGCGCGTATTTGAAATGAAATAACATTGAATTGGCGCAGGCTAGGTGTGGGCAAGGCTTCCCTTTCATAATATTTAAGGGTTTTCAATCAAAAAATGGTTTGAGAGTTGGTTTAGGTCTAGATTTCTTTCAGCCAAATCTCACTTTTCGTTTTATTTCTATGGCTAGGTGTGGGCAAGGCTTCCCTTTCATAATATTTAAGGGTTTTCAATCAAAAAATGGTTTGAGAGTTGGTTTAGGTCTAGATTTCTTTCAGCCAAATCTTACTTTTTGTATTATTTAAGGGCTGGGTGTAGGCTAGGCTTCCCTTTTGTAGTGCTTTTGTCGATAGAAATGATGTTGCTGCACTTTTGCTATTAAAATATAACCCGAACCTACTCTCAAACCATTGTTTAATTGAAAACTCTTAAACAGTATGAAAGGGAAGCCTTGCCCACACCTAGCCATAGAAATAAAACGGAAAGTAAGATTTGGCTGAAAGAAATCTAGACCTAAACCAACTCTCAAACCATTGTTTGTTTGAAAACCCTTAAACATTATGAAAGGGAAGCCTTGCCCACACCTAGCCATAGAAATAAAACGAAAAGTGGGATTTGGCTGAAAGAAATCTAGACCTAAACCAACTCTCAAACCATTTTTTGATTGAAAACCCTTAAATATTATGAAAGGGAAGCCTTGCCCACACCTAGCCTTCGCCAATTCAATGTTATTTCATTTCAAATACGCGCACTCTACCTGCAAACTTGTCCGTGCGCATGCGCACACATCAGTGCGCATGCGCAGATAGCGTTCACGCTGCCGGTAAGGCAGGTTTTATAATAAACTTTAACGTTTAATAACTTTTTAATTAGACGCGAGCGGCCTTTTTTGCTTTTACAGACCTTATTTTTATGCAAAAACACCGACGAGATATACCTAAAGACTGCTCACCTTATGGGACTTTGTGTCGCCCGAAAATTGAGCCGTACTGGGACGCCCTCTCGGCGTATACAGCGGCCGAGTCAGGAAACTCAAGGCAACGCAACGAACTCACTGATTCCAGTTTTTACACCAAGTTACGAAGAATTGCGAAGAACCACTGCCGTGACGATCGTGGTGGGGGAAAGTTCAGATGTGTGCTGTCAGTCAGCGAGTCGTCTACTATGTATCGAACGGAGTCAAAGAATGAGCTATGGCTCTGACTCTTCTCCGGCACGATCGCATGCGTGTTTCCTTTGACATAAGCCAGCGGTATTAAAATGCTTTTTCGTCCCTAACCTAACCGATGATCTGATAAAGTATCTTATTCGAAGGGTGTAGTTGGATGCTGGGGTCAAAATAACATAATATAACAATTATAAATCGAAAACGTCATGCGATAGCTCATTAAAAAATACCCATTTTCATCACGTTTTAACTTTCAATCTGGAAGGGCAAGGGGCAGTAGGTTGTAAATTAAAAACTTTCGTTTTTGCTCATTTCTAAAAAAGGGGTGTCCGTGAAAAAAATCAAGAACCTCCTTTCTGGCCGTTTCTGGCGTGTTAAAATTAATTTGTAGAACGAATTTTCATGCATCCTTTATAAGATAAGTATATTATGCAATATTCGATGCTATGAGATGGGGTACAATAAACAAATATAGGTGCTAAGAAAACTGCTAAAACAAGGAGAATATGTAGTAATTGCGCTTGTTATTTTATGCTAAAATATTTGTAGGTCCGCTAATATTATCGGTTGCACAACGGCAAAACGTCTTTTTTCTCAGTACTACTCTCTTTATTATTATTTTCCGTTAGTTTATTATTATTATTACTTTGTCGTTTCTTTCTTTTTCTTCCTTTTTTTGTGCAGCTTAATCTCTCTGTATTTTATCCTTTATTTTTCTTTTTCCTAGAGATAAGTTAACATAATATTTAGGTTAAGTTATATTCAATTAAATATTAAAGCCAGTTTCTTTTTTGGACCCATGTTCTGTAGCCCCCCGCATAAAACGAATGCGGTGCATGCGCCGAATTATATTTCATCTAATGTTCAAGCGCATTTAATGTTAACCGGGCCGATTCAAAACCTTCCCACTGCTGCATTCCGGGAACACGTACACACTTTTATTTACACTTTCGGCAACTGCGCACGAATCCAATACTCTCAAGATCACTAGGCATAGGGACACCCCTCCTTCATGCGATTGTCATATTCTTGACGATTGTCATATTTTCGACGTATTCTATACGTGCATTTTTATGTTTTTCTTCTTACAATGTATTTGTACAAGAAAAACATTAATATATATGCGAAATGTCTAATAGTAAATGTCATTGGCCGGCCTCAGGATCCAATGGTGACGATTCAAACTCCTCACCTGAGTGAAATTTTTCCAATCCTGCATACATTTTTATTAACATTTATTAGCAGCCAAGTTTTAAGAGTTCGCGGAGGCGATACAGTGGAGGCCCGATGAATTTTTCCTGAGATCTGCCAGATAAATTTTGACGCTTAAACCCCACCACTAGGCGGGATCCCCCTCGCATTCGGCAACTGTCACGCCTGATATCGCAGCGTAATTCCTTTGAATACTAACGTAATGTGGTGAAAAGTTCATAATCTTATAAGTAATCTAAGGGGATTTTCGAGGAAACAACTACTATTCGGTTTAACTATGACTTTCCTTGCGGCTGCTCTCCTCTACTACTCAAAATGCTATATCCCGGAAAGAAACGCGCTTCGCACCTCCCCTCGTGCAAATCCTGGCTCGGTGACGTCAGCGGCCGCCAGTTCTAGCGTCCATTGACATGCGCCGGCTAGCGTTTGTCACAGCAACGACTATGTACATATGTACGAACGTGTAATATGTAAACCTTTTAATAAGAACAAATATAAACCGAGTTGTACTGTGTTTGGTATCATTTAACTCGGAATAATATTACTAATATGTTTTGTCTTCAGTCCGTCTTTTTTCCTTATCTGCCGTTTCTACTTCTGATCATCCGTATCGGCAAAAAGCAAACGAATGAATTCGACTACAGTAGATTTTCTATATGAGTCCGATTTGAGCTACACGATATCTGTCCACGGATGCCCCTTTCACAAACAGGGGTCGTCGTCGGCCGAGCGGTTCCCCGTCGCTTGTATCGCAGTGGCATTTTTTGATGCTGACAATTGAACAGCGACGCGGTCTATCGGTGGGACACTAACCCTAATTAACAAATCAAAAATTGTTAATTGCAATTTTTCGTTAAAAAGAAGTTTACTCGTATATTGGAAACATTTTTCTAATAAAAATAAGACCAAACACGAAATGGTTACGACACTTGGTTTCGCGATTCTGACTTGTCAAACACACTGTCGCCTAAACGTCGCGGAATCAATGTGGTGTGAAGAAGGAACTTCTATTCGATGTGAATCAAGTACCTGGCGAATGAATCGACGCTTACCGTGGAGCTGGATGAGAAACAAAGTTTTCTTGAGTGGAATGAATGTCCCCTATTCGTTATAAGCCCATTTGGCGGCATTTTTTTTGCGTCTCTTACCGTGTAGGGACACCATTGGCAGGTGCCTCCTCACAAACTCACACAGGGATCCTGCTACAGTTTAGCCGACTTTAAACTTCTCATACGCAAATAAAGTGGCAAGCAATTTTATATGTAAATAGGAGTTTTAATTAGTAACAAAATATAACCCGATTGGTTTCGTGTTTGGTCTCATTTTACTTAGCAAAATATTAGCAATACGGTACTGACATTTTTATTCATAAAAAGTCAAAGTTGTAAAAATTTCTTCGCTGCACTAGTGTTGCCCATCGTCATGTGGCATTGAATCATTCAACAATGGCTTCACCTTCACTCCCTCTTTCTATATCAACTGTCCCTACGTTTGGCGGTGTCGGCAAATTACAAAGAGACGGGCGCGTGGCCCAGCGTGGCCGGCAACGTGGCGCAGAGACGACATTCGTGTCAAATCACCGGATGTACGAGCAACGGAGAAACTTTAGAATTGTAAACATAGAAATAAAGAAGTTTTGCGTACAGACAGGGTCGTTTCGTTTCTCATGTTCCGATCATTTGTATGAAATGGAATACAATAATCAATGTAAGAGAGCAAGTGTATTGGAAGGCATTTACTTCTTTAATTAACAAGTACTTTTTGCAACATTTTCAACCTCGTCGGTGCTGCTAGCACTTAAAATTATCACGATACAAAAATTGGGAGTGATGGGATTCGATAATGTATAAAAGTTCGTTCTACAAATTAGTTTAACACGCCAGTAAACGACTAGAAAGGATGATCTTGACTTTTTCACTGACACCCCTTTTTTTAAAAATGAGCAAAAAGGGAAGTTTTCAATTTACACCTCACTGCCCATCGCCCTTGCAGATTCAACGTTAAAACATGATGAAAATGGGAATTTTTTAATGAGCTATCGAATGACGTTTTTGGTTTATAATTGTTTTGGGATCGCTTTTGAGCCCCATCATCACCCTTCGAATAAGATACTTTATCAGATCATTGGTTAGGTTAGAGACGAAAAGGCATTTTAATACCGCTGGCTTATGCCAAAGGAAACACTTGTACGCAATCGTGTCGGAGAGGAGTCGGAGCCGTAGCTCATTTCTTGTCTTCGTTCGGTACGTAGCAGACGACTCGCTGACTGAGAGCACGTACATCTTTTCCCCACCACGACCGTCACGACAGTGGTTCTTATGAATTCCTCGTCGGTACGTGGTGTTACCTACGCTGTTATACTTCTTTACCTACATCTTTTCGCTCTCGTGCCAGGCCCCACCAGGCCCCATTATCGGAAAAAAAAATTGCCCATAGTGAGCAGTCTTTAAGTATATCTCGTCGGTGGCAAAAATTGACCATTACCACCGACGAGATATACTTAAAGACCGCTAGCCCTGGGTAAAATTTCGGGCACGCAAGGGGGCTCAAAGGGGCCCAAATGCTCTGTCGGCACGGAAGAATTCCGAGGTTCTAACTTTGTAGGTAACACCAAGCACCGACGAGGAATTCCTAAGAACCACTGTCGTGACGGGCGTGGTGGGGAAAAGATGTACATTGAGATGTATGTATACGTGCTCTCAGTCAGCGAGTCGTCTACTACGTACCGAACGGAGACAAGAAATAAGCTACGGCTCCGACTCCTCTCCGACACGATTGCATACAAGTGTTTCCTTTGGTATAAGCCAGCGGTATTAAAATGCTTTTTGTCCCTAACCTAACCGATAATCTGATAAAGTATCTTATTCGAAGGGTGATGATGGGGCTCAAAAGCGATCCCAAAACAATTATAGACCAAAAACGTCATTCGAAAGCTTATTAAAAAATTCCCATTTTCATCATGTGTTAACGTTGAATCTGCAAGGGCGATGGGCAGTGAAGTGTAAATTGAAAACTTCCCTTTTTGCTCATTTTTAAAAAAGGGGTGTCAGTGAAAAAGTCAAGATCATCCTTTCTAGTCGTTTACTGGCGTGTTAAACTAATTTGTAGAACGAACTTTTATACTTTATCGAATCCCATCACTCCCAATTTTTGTATCGTGATAATTTTAAGTGCTAGCAGCACCGACGAGGTTGAAAATGTTACAAAAAGTACTTGTTAATTAAAGAAGTAAATGCCTTCCAATACACTTGCTCTCTTACATTGATTATTGTATTCCATTTCATACAAATGATCGGAACATGAGAAACGAAACGACCCTGTCTGTACGCAAAACTTGTTTATTTCTATCTTTGCAATTCTAAAGTTTTTCCGTTGCTCGTACATACATCCGGTGATTTGACACGAATGTCGTCTCTGCGCCACGTTGCCGGCCACGCTGGGCCACGCGCCCGTCTCTTTGTAATTTGCCGACACCGCCAAACGTAGGGACAGTTGATATAGAAAGAGGGAGTGAAGGTGAAGCCATTGTTGAATGATTGAATTCCACATGACGATGAGGCAACACTAGTGCAGCGAAGAAATTTTTACAACTTTGAATTTTTATGAATAAAAATGTCAGTACCGTATTGCTAATATTTTGCCAAGTAAAATGAGACCAAACACGAAACCAATCGGGTTATATTTTGTTACTAATTAAAACTCCTATTTACATATAAAATTGCTTGCCACTTTATTTGCGTATGAGGAGTTTAAAGCCGTCTAAACTGTAGCAGGATCCCTGTGTGAGTTTGTGAGGAGGCACCTGCCAATGGTGTCCCTACACGGTAAGAGACGCAAAAAAAATGCCGCCAAATGGGCTTATAACGAATAGGGGACATTCATTCCACTCAAGAAAACTTTGTTTCTCATCCAGCTCCACGGTAAGCGTCGATTCATTCGCCAGGTACTTGATTCCATCGAATAGAAGTTCCTTCTTCACACCACATTGATCTCGCGACGTTTAGGCGACAGTGTGTTTGACAAGCCAGAATAGCGAAACCAAGTGTCGTAACCATTTCGTATTTGGTCTTATTTTTATTAGAAAAACGTCTCCAATATACCAGTAAACTTCTTTTTACCGAAAAATTGCAATTAACAATTTTTGATTTCTTAACTAGGGTTAGTGTCTCACCGATAGACCGCGTCGCTGTTCAATTGTCAGCATCAAAAAATGCCACTGCGATACAAGCGACGGGGAACCGCTCGGCCGACGACGACCCCTGTTTGTGAAAGGGGCATCCGGGGACAGATATCGTGTAGCTCAAATCGGACTCATACATATAGAAAATCTACTGTAGTCGAATTCGTTCGTTTGCTTTTTGCCGATACGGATGATCAGAAGTAGAAACGGCAGATAAGGAAAAAAGACGGACTGAAGACAAAACATATTAGTAATATTATTCCGAGTAAAATGAGACCAAACACAGTACAACTCGGTTTATATTTGTACTTATTAAAACGTTTACATATTACACGTTCGTACATATGTACATAGTCGTTGCTGTAACAAACGCAAGCCGGCGCATGTCAATGGACGCTAGAGCTGGCGGCCGCTGACGTCACCGAGCAGAATTTGCACGAGGGGAGGCGCGAAGCGCGTTTCTTTCCGGACGGCACCGGACGGACACGGACGGACAAGGGATATAGCATTTTGAGTAGTAGAGCAGAGCAGATGCAAGGAAAATCAGAGTTAAACCGAATAGTAGTTGTTTTCTCGAAAATCACCTTACATTACTTATAAAATTATCAACTTTTCACCACGTTACGTTAGTATTCAAAGGAATTACGCTGCGATATCAGGCGTGACAGTTGCCGAATGCGAGGGGGAATCCCGCCTAGTGGTGGGGTTTAAGCGTCAAAATTTATCTGGGAGATCTCAGGAAAAATTCATCGGGCCTCCACTGTATCGCCTCCGCGAACTCTTAAAACTTGGCAACTAATAAATGTTAATAACAATTTATGCAGGATCGGAAAAATTTCACACTCAGGTGAGGAGTTCTGAATCGTAACCATTGGATCCTGAAGCCGGCCAAGTACATTTACTAATAGACATTTCGCATATATATTAATGTTTTTCTTGTACAAATAAGGTAAGTTGCCCAATACCTGACACTGCACCAATAACTGACAGTTACAACTTTGTAATTAATTAATAAGGAATCTATAAACGATACCTGTTTCTCATTGTGTGTATAATAAACTGTGTTTTATGCAGCGCCGTCTCTGATTTATGAGTATCATTATGCGTGAACGTATTCAGATTGTGTAATTGTTTTTCACAAGTCGGCACGTAGTTGTCATTGGCGGCTCAATTCCTCAATCATTTAAGGTTAGAAACACGTCATGATATTTTGCTTTGTATTTATTTTATTAAATTATTTTGAGAGCAACCTTATATTTCCCTGTTATAATTAAAGAATATAGTGCTGTTTTTTTCTTTGAAGGCTTTAAATAAACCGTCTAATTTGATGGGACTCAGGGGTGTCAGTTTCTGGGATGCGAACATATCCCTGCCGACCAATATCTGACATCCGTGTCAGATATTGGTCGAAAGGGTTATATTTCTGCATTACGTTTTTTTAAAGTAAAATCAGATTAATTTGAAAGGATTCATCAATAAACATTACTTTTAGTACCATATCTCTACAACTACCAATAGCTGACAGGGGATGTCAGTTACTGGGTGGTGTCAGATATTGGTACATTTGAATAAATTTCGATTTTTGATCTTGAATACAGAATGGCATCAAAAGCAAAGAAAACTATGAGATATGCGGCAGAAGACTTGAAAAAGGCTTTAGACGCTATAGATGGAGGCATGCCAATATTAAGAGCGAGCAAAATTTTCAAAATTCCAAGAACAACCCTTATTTATAAACACAAAGGAATATACCCTAAAGAATGTAGAAAAGGACCACCAACAAATTTAACACCTGATGAAGAAAAATCTTTAGTAAAATGGTTAGGTCATATTGGTGACCGTGGCTTTCCTGCAACAAAAACTCAACTTTTAGACTCGGTAGAAATGCTGATGAAAAATTTAGGCAGACCTAACAATTTTATTAATAATCGGCCTGGAAATAAATGGTATGCTTGTTTTATGAATCGTCATCCGGAATTATCAGTACGAATGTCACAGAATTTGACAAAGGCGCGATCGAATATAACAGAGCAAAAAATACGCAACTGGTTCGACGAAATAGGAAATTACCTAAAAAATAATAATTTTTACCATATATTAAATGAAAGTGAACGTGTTTTTAATGCAGACGAAACTGCTTTTTTTTTGAACCCAAAAGTAAAAAAAGTTATAGTTAAAAAAGGAGAATCCACTGTATATAACTTTATTAATAACGACGAAAAGGAGTGCCTGACGACACTAATAACTGCCAATGCAGCTGGTCAGCTTGCACCACCAATGGTCATGTTTTCCTACGTAAGAATTCCCTCAAACATAATAAGTTTGATGCCTAATGAATGGGGCGTGGGAAAAAGTTCTAGCGGCTGGATGACTGGACAAAGTTTTTATGAATATATTACAAATGTGTTCTATAAATGGCTATTGAAGAAAGATATTCCTTTGCCAGTCATTTTATTTGTGGATGGTCATGTTAGTCACCTTACTTTATCCCTAAGTGAGTTTTGTTCAGAGAAAGGAATAATAATCATTGCCCTTTACCCGAATGCAACACACATCTTACAACCAATGGATGTATCAGTGTTTCATCCATTGAAAAATGGTTGGAAAGATTCTGTGCAGAAATGGAAATTTGAGCACGATGGGCAAGCAGTTAGAAGAGAAAACTTTGCTCCATTATTACAAGAAGTACTCTTAAAATATGTCAAGCCAGAAACTATTGTAAACGGTTTTCGAGCTTGTGGGATCGTTCCGTTTGATGCCTCGAATATTGATTTTAAAAAATTTTTCAAAATTAACAAAGAAATTAATTCAGAATCATCCACACAAACGTCAAATAAATATTTGACTCAACTAAAGCAAACATTGATTTTTTTAGAATCCAAAATTGCACCGCAGACTTTAATTGAGTTTAAATCATGTGGAGGTGTTTGGTCAGGTAGAATGGAAGACACGACTTTGTTTAAAGTTTGGAGTGATATTTCTTCCGAAGTTAATTTATTAAACCTAACAAGTACACATTCCGAAAACCAAAATAGTAATACCAGTACATCTAACAATGAATTTGATATATATACATTAGACAATACATTAAATAACAGTTTTGAAAATTGTAATAATGAGAGAGATTATTGTGGTATCAGGGAAGATGAAATAAGGGCCCATAATACAACGCCTACACCAACATCATCATCAGAAGTACAAGTAGTACAGTCTGCTACAATGAATCAATCTAATGTACCAAACGATGTGCCAAGCCCTTTTAAAAAATGTTTATTTTGGCCGGGACCATCCAACGAACAGAAAAGAACGAGATCAAAGGAAAAAATTCCTTCGGTCGTGACATCGGAAGAATGGAAGGATTATTATTATAAAAAAAATGCCGAAAAAGAAAGAAAAGAAAAGGAAAAAGAAGAGAGAAAAAGAAAAAGAGAAATGAAGGCAGCAGAAAAACTGAATAAGACAAAGAAAATAACTGCAAAGAAATACAAACGACTTGTTATAGAAAGTGACACTTCTACATCATCTGAGGAACTTTAAGTTCAAATTTAAATGTATTTTAAATAAATTAACGTTATAGTCTGTTATTTTATTGTGGAAATAAATTTTGTTATTTAAATGAATAATCTCTGTTAACATTTATAAAAGTGTCAGCTATTGGAGGATCTAGATGTCAGATATTGGATACACTACATTTCGGCCGTGTCAGTTATTGGTGTCATTACCATAATCCTACTTATTTAATTTTCTTTACATTAACAAAATTTAAATAGCTTTTAGCTTACACCAATTTGAAGATAAAGGATCAATCAATCTTGATAAAATATTAGCGACTGCTTACATTGATTTCAAATATTTTTTTATTTAAATTGTTTGAATTCTTACTCTTAAACTGTCAGCTATTGGGCAACTTACCTTACATTGTAAGAAGAAAAACATAAAAATGCACGTAAAGAATACGTCGAAAATATGACAATCGTCAAGAATACGACAATCGCATGGCGGAGGGGTGTCCCTATGTCTAGTGATCTTGAGAGTATTGAATTCGTGCGCAGATACCGAAAGTGTAAATGTAAGTGGGTACGTGTTCCCGGAACGCAGCAGTGGGAAGGTTTGAATCGGTCCGGTTAACATTAAATGCGCTTGAACATTACATGAAATATAATTCGGCGCATGCACCGCATTCGTTTTATGCGGGGGGCTACAGAACATGGGTCAAAAAAAGAAGCTGGCTTTAATTTCTAATTGAATATAACTAAACCTAAATATTATGTTAACTTATATCTAGGAAAAAGAAAAATAAAGGATAAAATACAGAGAGATTATGCTGCACACAAAAAGAAGAAAAAGAAAGAAACGACAAAATAATAATAATAAACTAAAGGAAAAAATAATAAAGAGAGCAGTACTGAGAAAAAAGACGTTATGCCGTTGTGCAACCGATAATATTAGCGGAACTACAAATATTTTAGGATATAACAAGCGCCATTACTACATATTCTCCTTGTTTTAGCAGTTTTCTTAGCATCTATATTTGTTTATTGTACCCCATCTCATAGCATTGAATATTGCATAATATACTTATCTTATAAAGGATGCATGAAAATTCGTTCTACAAATTAATTTTAACACGCCAGAATCGGCCAGAATTCTTGATTTTTTAACGGACATCCCTTTTTTAGAAATGAGCAAAAACGAAAGTTTTTAATTTACAACCTACTGCCCCTTGCCCTTCTAGATTGAAAGTTAAAACGTGATGAAAATGGGTATTTTTTAATGAGCTATCAAATGACGTTTTCGATTTATAATTGTTTTGGGAACACTTTTGACCCCATCATCCAACTACACCCTTCGAATAAAATACTTTATCAGATTATCGGATAGGTTAGGAACGAAAAAGCATTTTAATACCGCTGGCTTATGTCAAAGGAAACACGCATACGATCGTGCCGGAGAAGAGTCAGAGCCATAGCTCATTCTTTGACTCCGTTCGATACATTGTAGTAGACGACTCGCTGACTGACAGCACGCATCTGAACTTTCCCCCACCACGATCGTCACGGCAGTGGTTCTTCGCAATTCTTCGTAACTTGGTGTAAAAACTGGAATCAGTGAGTTCGTTGCGTTGCCTTGAGTTTCCTGATTCGGCCGCTCTATACGCCGAGAGGGCGTCCCAGTACGGCTCAATTTTCGTGCGACACAAAGTCCCATAAGGCTAGCGGTCTTTAAGTATATCTCGTCGGTGCCATTACACGAAGTTTCATGCGAATCGGTGAGGAACGCGTCTTTCTTTACCTTTACCCCCTCTTTTCTTTACTTTTACCCCTCGTCGGTGTTCTTTACCTTACCATCGATGAGTAGTATTACTAAACCGAAAAAGTTTGTACGGATACCCAGAGATGGCGCATTGATGTATATTCGATTAAACAGACAGACTTTACCATTTTTCTTTATCATTTTTCACGTATGTCATATACATGTATGGCCGAATGTGTGCATGCGTTCGTGATTCGTTCTCCGTTCTTCTAGGTTTGAGCACCTGCTGTCTAACTGCACTTTGCAGTACGATATTCCGCTTTTAACAAAACAAAAAGTAGGAAAATATGGCAGACTTTTTGGATTCAGAAGCCGAAGAAAGCGAGGCTAGTATTAAATACATGTCCGATAACAATTTAACGTAATGTAAGATAGATCCTGTAGAGAATGCGTCTTTTTCGTCTTACATGACCAAACTCAATGAATTATATTTTTGTCTACAGGAGGAGGACGAATTAGATCATAATGAAAGAAAAAAGCTCAAGAGAACGAAGGCAGTGGAGGAGAGTGAGGAGGAGGAGGAAGGTAAAGTTAAATGACAGACACTGACTTGCAGCAACGTTACATTTAGATAATTATTTTGTTATGACTTTTGGGATATTCATTTAATTGAATTATTAAGTCACTTTCAATGTTGCATTCTCATTGATCATAGATGATGAGGATCGTTTGCGAGAAGAACTTAAAGATTTGATTGATGATAATCCAATTGAAGAGAGCGAAGGGGAAGACAGTAATGCATCAGGTGGATCTAAAAAGCGTAAAAAAAGTGATGATGAAGATTTTGACGATCGTCTGGAAGATGAAGATTATGATTTGATAGAGGAAAATTTGGGAGTTAAACTCCAGAGGGTATATGCTGATTACCCATTATGTTAACACTGAAACATTGTGCAAATGTAGTCATATGATCCTTTACTTTAGAAACGTTTCAAACGACTCCGCAGGATACAAGATGAAGAATCAGAAGAGGAACAAGAAAAAGAAGCTGATGAGGAAAGGGATGCCATTGCTAATGAACTTTTTGAGGGCTCCGGTGATGTAAGTTTTCAAAACAGATTACATATTTTCAGTACAATTTTTGTTAATGTTATCGCATTTTGACTGGTATTACACTAGATATGTTATGTACATAATTGATTTTTTAACTACATGAGTGCTTTCAAGGGATAGGAAACAATACTGTGGTAAATATAGTCTATTCGATTTTATGGTAGCTAATTTCTATGTATTTTAATGACTTCAGGAAGATGAAAGGAGAAGTGAACGAAGCCATAGACCAGAAGTGGAAACATTTGACGAAGAAGGCAGTGAGGGAGAATACACAGATGCAGATGATTTTATAGTTGATGACGACGGTAGACCAATTACTGAGAAACGAAAGAAGAAGAAACCAATATTTTCTGATGCGTATGTAAAGTTGAAATGAATATAGCTCAAAATACAATAACAAGTAAGTGGACAACATTTTTGACAGATATTTAAATTCTCATATTATTTACAGTGCATTGCAAGAGGCACAAGACATATTTGGAGTTGATTTTGATTATGATGAATTTGGAAAATACGGAGAAGAGGATTACGAGGAGGAAGAGGAGGAAGAAGAAGATGAATATATGGATGATGATGTAGATGCAGAAAGGCCCAGGCGGCCAAAAAAACAGCTCAAGAAGAAAACTACAAGGAAGAGTATTTTCGAAATTTATGAACCCAGTGAACTAAAACGTGGTCACTTTACCGATTTAGACAATGAGGTACAAAACAACAATAGTTTTTAAATGTTTCCACTTTTTGTTTCTTTTCTTATCATTCCTTCATTACCGTGTGCTAGTAGATAAGGTCGGGTATATTTAATAACTGTAATGTCTGTATCTTCCTACCAATAGATTCGTAATACCGACATGCCGGAAAGAATGCAATTGCGTTCTGTTCCTGTAATGCCAGTCGCTGAAGGTTCTGACGAGCTAGATTTAGAAGCTGAATGGATATACAAGCAAGCGTTTTGTCGACCAACAGTATCAATTCAAGACGCGCATCTGAATGCTGAAGCAAAAGAACGTGCGCGAAAAGGCCCACAAACAACTGGAAAAATTAAAAAAGCGTTAGATTTTATGCGTAACCAACACTTTGAAGTACCCTTCATATCGTTCTACAGAAAAGAGTATGTTTTGCCGGAATTAAACATTAACGATTTATGGAAGGTATATAAATATGACGCAAAATGGTGTCAACTTCGGCAAAGGAAAGACAATTTATTAAAATTATTCGAAAAAATGCGCAATTATCAGTTGGATGAAATTATGAAGAATGCCGACGCTCCATTACCAGATAATGTTCGAGTCATTAAAGACGATGATATTGAGCGCGTAAGAAATGTCCAGACAACGGAAGAATTAAATGACGTTTATCAACATTTTATGTTATACTACAGTCATGATATACCAGCAATGCAAGAGGCTGTACGAAAGAAAGAGAAAGAAGCGCGACGTGAGGCTAGAATACAGAAAAGAAAACAACAGATTGCAGAAGCAGAAGAAAATGGAGAAGATCCACCTCCAGAAGCGGAAGTTGAGCCAGAGGAAGATGAAGTCGTAGATGATACATTGAAACAGGCCGTTAGGACTGGTCCATATTTAATTTGCAGAAAAGCTGGACTTGATAGTCTAGCGAAAAAGTTTGGTCTGACGCCAGAACATTTCGCTGAAAATTTACGGGACAATTATCAGCGCCATGAAGTAGATCAGGAACCGACGGAACCTCTGAGTATAGCCAATGAATACCGGGGACAAAGGTTTAAAACTGCAGAAGAAGTCCTCAAGGCAGTCCAATTGATGGTTGCGATACAACTAGCTCGTGAACCACTGGTACGCAAATGTGTCAGAGAAATGTATATGGAAAGGGCAAAGATATCCATTTGTCCAACAAAGAAAGGAATTAAGGAAATCGATGAGAATCATCCAATTTATGCAATGAAATATCTGAAGGACAAGCCTGTACGCGATCTTCTCGGAGACCAATTTCTCAACCTGATAATTGCTGAGGATGACAAACTTATTACAATGACTTTGAGCGACACTATTGAGGGAAATACAAGCAGCAATTACGTGGATGAAATGAAGCAATTGTATTATAGAGATGAGTTCAGTAAAAACGTTCAAGACTGGAACGCGTTAAGAGTTGAAAGCGTGGAAATGGCACTTACTCGCATGGTGATACCAACTTTGAAGAAAGAATTAAGAGCGAATCTTGTAGCTGAAGCGAAGGAATGCGTAATGCGAGCTTGTTGCCGGAAAATGTATAATTGGATAAAAGTTGCCCCTTATACTTGTGAATTTCCTGAGGAGGAGGATGAGGATTGGGATACCAGTAAGGGACTTCGAGTAATGGGTTTGGCTTACGTGCCTGATTATTCCCAAGCAGCATTTACATGTTTGATTGCACCTGATGGTGAGTGTACCGATTATCTGAGATTGCCGCATTTGCTTAAACGAAAGAATAGCTATCGAGAGGATGAAAAAGCGATGAAAGAGGCTGATCTGCTAGCGGTAAGAAATTTTATCGCAACTAAGAAACCTCACGTTGTAGTAATTGGGGGTGAATCAAGAGATGCAATGATGATAGCAGCAGATTTAAAAGAATGCATAACCAATTTAGTGGAGGAAGAACAATTTCCTGCAATTCAGGTCGAAATATGTGACAACGAATTAGCGAAAATATATTCTAACAGTAATAAAGGAGTTTCTGAGTTTAGAGACTATCCAGAATTACTACGCCAAGCAATATCATTGGCGCGAAGAATACAAGATCCGTTAGTTGAGTTCTCTCAACTTTGCACAGCCGACGAAGAAATCCTTTGTCTGAAATACCACAATTTACAAGACCAGTTGCCCAAAGAAGAACTTTTAGAGAATCTTTATTTAGAGTTTGTCAACAGAGTAAATGAGGTTGGTGTAGATGTAAACAAAGCAGTCCAGCAGGCATATTCTGGTAACTTGGTACAATTTGTCTGCGGCTTAGGACCTAGAAAAGGACAAGCTCTAGTAAAAATGTTAAAGCAGACCAATCAACGGCTTGAAAATAGAACGCAATTGGTAACGGCTTGCCACATGGGCCCAAAAGTGTTTATTAATTGTGCCGGTTTCATAAAGATAGACACAAATAGTCTCGGTGACAGTACAGAAGCTTATGTAGAAGTCTTGGATGGTTCAAGAGTGCATCCAGAAACATATGAATGGGCTAGAAAGATGGCTGTGGATGCGTTAGAATATGATGATGAAGACGCAAATCCTGCTGGCGCGCTGGAAGAAATTCTTGAGTCGCCTGAGAGGCTTAAAGATTTAGATCTTGATGCGTTTGCTGAAGAGTTAGAAAGACAAGGATTTGGCAATAAATGTGTCACTCTCTATGATATAAGAGCTGAATTAAATCACAGATATAAAGATCTTCGCATACCGTATCAATCACCAAGTGCAGAAAAACTCTTCGACATACTAACTAAAGAAACGCCTGAGACATTTTATGTTGGGAAGTTGATCCTTGCAACTGTAGTTGGAATAAGTCACAGAAAACCACAGGGTGAACAATTAGATCAGGCAAATCCGGTTAGAAATGACGAAACGGGATTGTGGCAATGTCCCTTCTGTTTGAAAAATGATTTTCCCGAACTGTCAGAGGTTTGGAATCATTTTGATGCTGGTGCTTGTCCGGGAAAGGCTACAGGCGTAAGATTGCGATTGGATAATGATATTTCGGGTTATATTCACATAAAGAACTTATCGGACAGGCATGTCGCGAATCCGGAAGAACGAGTTGGTACAGGACAAATCATTCATTGCCGCATTATAAAAATAGAAGTAGACAGGTTCAGTGTTGAATGTACAAGTAAGAGCAGCGACCTTGCTGATAAAAATCATGAATGGAGGTGAGCCATTCATACAGTTTATGTCTAACATGCTGAATCTCTTAAGTAGATTGTAATTCTGTTGTGTATGAAAGGCAATACCAACATATTTGCATGATTCCAGGCCACAAAGGGATCCATTTTATGATACAGACGCAGAAGCGAAAGATATGAAGGTCGAAGAGGATGCGAAAAAAGCAAAACAGAGGCAAACATACGTAAAACGTGTCATTGTCCATCCTTCGTTTCATAATATAAGCTTCGCAGAAGCAGAAAAATTAATGCAGAGCATGAAACAAGGAGAAGCAATTGTAAGGCCTAGTAGTAAAGGCGCTGATCATTTGACAGTAACATGGAAAGTCACGGACGATATTTACCAACATATCGATGTAAGAGAAGAAGGAAAAGAAAATGCATTTTCCTTAGGTCAAAGCTTATGGATTGGCAATGAAGAGTTTGAAGATTTAGATGAAATTATTGCGAGACACGTTAATCCGATGGCAGCTTATGCTTCTGAGCTATTAGATTTCAAATATTATAAACCTAATGTTGAAGGAATTAAGGATAAAGCCGAAGAGATACTGAAAGAACAGAAAAAAGAAAATCCTGGAGGAATCCCATATATTGTATCAGCAGCAAAGGTAAGTTTAGCAAAGAAATTCATGACTATCCTAGTATTTATACTCAATAAATATTTTGTTTCTAGAATTACCCTGGTAAATTTCTTCTCTCGTATTTACCACGGGTTCGCTGTCGTCACGAGTATGTTACCGTCTCGCCAGATGGTTTCAGATTCCGTGGTCAAATGTTTGGAAGGGTAAACGATCTATTTCGATGGTTTAAAGAACACTTCAGAGATCCAATACCTGGCCAATCGACCCCTAGCACTCCACGAGGTGCTATGACATCCAGAACACCCTATCATACTACACCGGGTGTAGTCAGCGGTAAAGATCTCCTGTGCTTTTGTGCTACATTAATATATAAGTTATAGCATAACATTCAGATTCGAATAATACGGGTGTCTTTATTCTAGGAATGAATCAAGAAGCAATCCAAAGAGTAGCACAGAACTTACCCCATCATATGCTGCATTCATTATCGCAAGTTGCTAATCAAACGCCACATCATTACCCACCTCATACTCCAGGCACGACGGGTACAGTGAGTTACGGAGGAGTACAAACTTATCCAAATACGCCGTACACACCTTCTGGGCAAACTCCGTTTATGACACCGTATCAAACACCCCATCACACACCACACCATGGCCAGCCGACACCTAAATATGGTCAACAAACGCCAAGCCATCACCAAGGGCCATTTATGCATCCGCCACCTCCTGCCATGACACCTACACACCACAGATCAACTCCGTCGCACAAACCTACTCCACCAATCTCAACACCTTCTGGTGATCCCATGGACTGGAAGAAAGCAGCTGAAGCATGGGCGCGCCTCAAGAACGGACCCAGAGTATCGTAAGTATTGAAAGTTATAATCAAACAATACATGTTCGTTCTTAAATGTCCTGTGGAACTAACTATTAAACCGTTTAAAATGTCGCGCTGTAGATCCAAATTGGTTTAATAGTGTTATGCAAACGGTAAATAATGTTTCGTACTTATAGGGGCTCAACTCCCAGGTATGAAGAATCTCGCAAAACGCCGCGTAATTATGACGACAGCTCGGAACGGGCAGCACCGCGTAACAGACCACCTTCGACACGCACTCCATCATATAAATCACCACGGGGAACACCGCACACTAATTCTAGTCCTCGAAGCATGTCTCTCAGTGGCGATGGAACTCCATTATACGATGAAAGCTAACAGCGTCAACGGGAACGTGTGCATAGTAGATTAATGATAATAACAAATATAATAATAATAACAACAACGGCGACGTTAATAACAATAATAAGTTTAATTACAAGTATAATAATGACCCAAAGCGTGTGCAGGGCACAGTCTTCGTTCCTGAAGATTAACTGCGTAACGCAGACTTCGCAATCTATTATCCTCCTTGTTAATATTTCACTGTTCTTTCTAAGCCTTTGAAAAATGAGGAAATAGATAGCAGGAACAAATTTATTTAATTAATCTATAATCCATGGCATTGCGGTCATCTAGAATTTGGGCAATACATATACTGTTACTGTTCCCAGCGATTTAATGTTTTTGAACAAATGTCTCTCGATTAATCAATTTAAAGATTCCGTGACTTAGGATTCATTGCACATTGCTTTTTTTGACGCATGATTGGTGCAAAGTTCATTTCTGGTTACTTCCCTATTTAAATGGTAAATATCGTTTATTTAAAAACGAATGCAGAGATGGATGGAGAAAAACAAATGTCACGAGAAAAAACTAAAAGCATCTTAATAGTGAGAATAGTTTTTGTTTAAAATAGAAACTCTTCCGTTTGATGGGCAAACGTAACAATAACGGCATTCATTTAAGAAATTGTTATACTGGTTTTAGTATATCATATTGTGTTTTCCTTTTTCTATTTGTTCTGTAACAAATATGTACTGTATTTTAATTTACATACATCCATTTCATGTATCTATTGTACCATTTGCCTTGTTGTAACAAAAGATGAATAGCTTCAACAAACAGGTCCTACAAATCTCTTTCTATCTATTATTAGAGATGTAATAATTATTATAATTTTCATTTCAATGGTAATATGTCTTACAAAATGTTACCAATCAAAAACAAAATGTCAATGAATACTTGCTTTGTTATTTTGACTACATTTTAGCTGAATTACACTATTACAAAATATCTTTTGTAAAGTACAGTGTGTTGTTGAAACAACAGTTATGTATTTCAATAATTTCTTTAATGTTATTTTGTGTGAAAAGCAAATACCATACTGGTATAAAGCAGATCGTCGGTGTAGTTTTAGCGAAACTGACTGACAACGAGAAACCAAGACTTTTGCGTCATATTTTTACAAACCTCAAAATTCCTCACGTTTAATTCGAAAGGGATTTGAAAAAGTATGTCACATGTAAGAAGAATGATTGCTATTATCTAAATAATATATGCACTACAAACTTACACAATGTGTATGTATATGCCCTCCAGTGCACAGAATTCCTGCCAAATACAAAATTCTATCCCATAAAGTTTTTCATTTAATTTAAACGTCATAACACGGAACGAAAATCTCGTGATAAATACTGTATTGAAGTATCCTGTACATTAGATATTGCGTATAAAAACTAACGCATGTAATTTAAAGATTTTTTTCAGTGTGAAATTTGTTACATCCATTATCATCCAATAACCCGAATGAAGGATATACACATATAACTTGAAAAAATTTCTCCATCAAGAAGATGGTGAAGCTTTAAGTATCCATAATCAACCTGATAACATTATTCTAGTAGAATCTGTGAGTCAGAGGTCTCCGATGTACATATATCATTGGCTTCTTACCATTTATTTCACTATTAATACACTTTTAAACTCATTTTCTTTTATTTCACTATTAATTCACCTTTAAACTCACAATATATTCAACTCCCAAGAGAAGTTTTCACCCTTTAAGTATTGACTCAGAGTTATACAACCAGTAACATTAGTTTCTTTATGACTTGAAAAGCACATTTTTATCGTTATACACCTATATACATTACCAATTCCTTCATTAATGTTTTTCATACACTATTCACCCATTATCTACACGACAAACTACATAATTGTGTATATATACTTTTTATTTTAACAGTTATATTATTGTGAAGTTCCATTGTTTATTTTACATTAAATAATCTTATTATACCAATATATAAAGGACATGTTTTGACAATGTACTAGTATCTAAAAAACCAAATGTTTAAAAGTAGATATATTGTTCAAAGATGCAAACGGGTACCTACAGAAAAACTTACTCTACAAAAATGGATTTCAAGATTTCTTACTTAAGTGCAGCATGTGACAAAAAGAACATTCATAAAACCTCACATTAGAACGAAAACAGCCCGCACACTATACTTACGTTACATCATAAATGACATACCGGGCTGGTTAACACAGATTAGCTGTTACGTATATAAAAAAAAAATACTGTTTTACAAAACGAAAAAAAAAACAAAAAGCTGTGTTGCACAAAAAATATTGCTGCTATATAACTATGTTAATTACTGCGCAAAATACAAAAAGTTTATTAAACTATCGACATGTCATCGTCGGAAAAGGCCTCCGGCGATTGGGTAGTTTTACGAACATAGGTACAAGACACACTGCTGTTGCGTTCTCTATCACCGGATTTTACTCTTCTGTAATATATAAAAAGCATTACAAAAACAAAAAAATACATATTAATTTATACCATACACAACAAACACAAACACATATTGACCTCAGAAATACGTACGGCGTACGCGTTGTGCTCATTCGTGGAAGCGTATTAGAAAGATCATCATCCATCTTTTTGCGTTTCCTCAATTTCGAGACGTATTCTGATCGATTGTCTTTTACAATAACTTTTGGTACATCTTCAGTCTATAGCAGATTTTGATGTGTAAACAAATGTGTGCAAAGGAAAATTGCATATATAGTAAACTACTAATAAATACTTCTTCTGATAAATTATATTTATTATTTTTAGTTAGATGTCCATAAAAACATTTAACTAATGGTATGGTTACGTAATAAGCTTCGGGATCAAGTAGAAAAATGTAACTAATTGGTATGTAAATTGAAACATTAAATTTACTTTGTTTTTTGTACTAGACCCAAGTATCTAACGGCGTTAGTTAGATATGTACATTTTATATTACACAACGACTTTGCTTACCCACTTTTGTTTTCTAGAGTGTAAGAACTATAATTCATACTCGCCATTTCGTCCGTATCGGATTCACTCGAACCAAATTGCAACTGCTGTGCAATTCTTTTCCTGAGCATTTTTTCTTTACTTGCAGCATCTAGAACCTGCCTACCTTCATGTTCATTTGACTCTTTTTTTCTCATTAACTTCTTGTCAGCTGTCTAGGTTGAAAATATCACACATCTTGTGCAATAATTATTATAAGAGTATATTAATATATAGTCGCTCATATAATTTACCTGATTATTTTGTTTCACACTTTTATTACGTTTTGATCTGTCCAGTTTATCTGTGCTTTTACTTCGTTGTTTTTGTTGCATTGCAAGAGTTTGAACATTGGCGGTTTGTTTTCCCTGATTATAAACATTCTATATTTATACAAATTAACTATACTCAGTAAAACAGCACTTTATACGTGTCACGCGTATGAATATATTTACTCACAGACGCTCTTGTCGAAGTTTGTTCCGCTGTAGTTATTATAGATATATCGAAATTACCAGAATCATATGCAAGATGGTCATCTTTTAAAACAGCGCGTTCACCTAAACATAAAATTCAGGACGTTGCAAACAATACGTAACATGTTTTTAAAATTAAATCAGCATACCAATAATATGGAACTGACCTGACCAATAACGTAAAGGTGGCAATACCCTTCGTCCTCTAGAACTGACTTGCACATTTAAATCATTTACAGATGCACTGCGTACCACATTTGGTGAACCTAAGAGAAGTAAATGTGAAGGTATACTTCACATGTACATATGGAAATTATTTGAATAAATGCTATCAATGATACCTGTGCTTGCCAATTTCCACTGTTTACAAAAATTATCTATATCTGCCGGACAACCATTGCGGCATTGTTTACGCATATGTTTAGGAACACCTGTAACAGAAACACTGTGACAAATATTTACGAAACATAACTATTACCAAATTAAATAAGGCATATTATGATATAAATATATGTTGTGTCTCTTTGTTTGAAATAAGAACATAAAATATCATAAAAAAAAATTTATACTAGGAGAGCAGAATGTGATATGAATACTGGTTGTTTAATTAATATCATATTTGTGACTTTACAACCAACAAAAGTGTTATATATTCCAGAAAGAAACCTGTGTTTTTGCACATTATCTTACCCCTAGGACTGTGTAAACGTCCAACCAGTTGATAATAATCACCATCTATACATTCAAAGAACTTTGCAGACAACTGGCGAAGTACGAAGCTTGTACTAAAATTTTCCTTCACAACATGACCAGTTTCACTGCAAAGACGAAATTATATGTAATTATTCAGTTATGCTAAAGTGCCGCCATTTGTGTGGTTTTATTAGAGATTGAATTTACTTTAACAAACATCCTTGAAAAACTAATCCAAACCGAGGTTCGTCATCGTGGCAAGGCAAAACATTTGGAATCCATGACTTTAATATCTTCGGATTTGCTTCAGATCCAAATGCATGTTGCTTAGAAGTACTAGGAAGAGCTGAGAATACTGCTTGTTCCATGGAAGAATCAGAACTGATAGTTCCCTGATTATCCAGTCCTCCATTGCTACTGATATTTGTACCATTGAAGTCTGTTTTATGTAGATCTGACTCTGCAAATTCCTTGTCTGTCTGCAATGCTTTACTATGTGGTGATTCCTTATCGTCATCACTAAAACTACTATCAGATTGATCCTGCATGAATATTGAATCATGTTTAGGTAATATTTTCATGTTTATATTTATTTTTTCTGAACACTGTATACTGGGTTTGGGCTTTCTTTTCTGTGGTGTTATAGAATGTGATTGAAATGTTAAATCAGTATTTGCATTGTCATTATCAACACTGTTGTCTTCATAATGACTATCTTCAGAACTAATATTATTCACTTCAGCAGTTACTACTTTGGAACAAGAATTTGTATAATCCTGACACTTTGCATTTGTGTTTAAATGCAGATGTTCCTGTACTTGTACATGCTGTGTATTATCTTTATTTAAAGGAGAATAATTAATATCACTGGTTAAAGAGTATGCATTCCCTTTCTGCCTACATGTCTTTGCCGTGACTGCTTTAGAAGATAAAATATCATTTGGTGAAACATTATGTGCTTCTTTATTCTGTCTCAAGTTGCCTTGGTATTTTAAATCTTCTTCCTGTTCATGGTGTCTATTCTCGTTGCAATCGGGCGTATTAAAAGTATTTGTATTTTTATCAGTGTGTTGATTGTATTTTTTTTTTGAAAACTTACTGCATACTATTTTTTCATCATGTGCATCATATGTAGTGTCATTTATTGCACATATGGTTTTATATTTGGATGTTCTCTCGTTAAAGTTTTCATGTTGAACAATGAAATTAGTTGCCTGAACATCTACCTGCGGTTGTTTTGATTTATTTTCTGGAACATGCTTATATGATATTACATAATCAAAGCATTCAATCATTTCAATAATCTTATGAAGGCATTCTTCTGGCCAATGCATTTGTGTTACATTATTAAGAGAACATATTAACTTCTCTTTCTGAACATTTAGCTTTTCCATTGTTCGTGTCTTAGTAACATCATTGGAACCTGAGTACTCTTGCCATGAGTTTGGGGTTTGAGTACTTGAATTAGTGACTTTACATATTTTTAATTGTGAACAGGACAAGCTATCCTCTGTGTCGTCTGTGCTACTAGCATCATCTATCTCTATAGGGGATAATGTTTTATGTTTGGAACTTTGAGGACGCGTATCTATTATTGTAACGTCAGTTATCTCACTCGCTACATCATCATCACTATTTAGGGACAAGCTGGGCCAGCAAAAACTTTCCCTGCAACCCTCCATAACAAACTTTTTCCATAAGTGATAAACATTTTCCCAATCATCAGGAAAACCATTGCAAAATTTATTTCTAACAAAATCCGGTAGTTCTAGACAAAAAAAATTAAATTTAAAAGAAAAATAAAAAATATATTAAAAGGGATCATATTGTTTGCAAAAGTCCTACCATTTCCTTCATCAACAAGATTCTCTTTCAAAACATATTTATGCTGGAAAATTGATAAAACACTAAATGCTGATAATCGTTTCTGGACTGGTTTGCTTCTCGCAGCAGTTCCACTGTAAGCATGGATGAACCTCAATTTCTGCATGAAATTAATTTATAACACAAGTAAAAACAATTATGAAACTTACCATTGTAACGTCCCTTTAATTACCAATTGATACTGCTTATTTAACATGACAGTCCATGCGTAAAATACTCTTACATCCTTGTCACTATTGCTTATGCAAAAAGTATCACCTAAAGTATTATTAGCACCATTTAAAATGTTACTGGATGTGGTTTGTGTATTCTTAATAATCTTATCCGATTTATTATTCAATTGGCCTTGAGACTTTGTCACATTTAAAATCTGTGATGATGACCTGTCATTCTTGTTATTCACAGGTTTTTCTTGTGACACACGTTTAGATGTGTTTGGTGTAATATTCTCTGAATTATCATTATATGATTTGGCACCTGTACCATTCAGATGACCATGTATCACAGCATTTAAACCAAGATTTGAATATTCAGCTTTTGTAGCAGATAATTTTGACTTTGTTGGCAATATACTGTTCATGGTTTTCCTTTTCATTTTTTGTTGGGATGTCATTATGTCTTTTTGTAATTGTCTATATCGATACTCTCGGAATGTTGTCTACGGAACAAAAACGAAAAATGAGTATTTTGAAGTCAAATAATGTTATAGTTTTCTATACCTCTTTTGCATCTGCCATAACAAAACTCAAAACAAAAATTGAAAACGTGGTGTACAATTGAATAATAGTTCACAGTTTTTTTACGCACTTATTTTGTATATCCTTTCTTTACGATTATTAGCAGCACTTGTGAAAACTTTGGCGAGTTTTACTTTTATCTTCTCATAAAATACTTTTTTTACGTAGTTAAACTTGTAATATTTTATTATCTTACTCCTATTTCGATCAAAAGTGCAGCAATAACACAAGTAAGTTATTGGCGCGCAATTTTACCGCGCCGGGAGCATGAACTGCATATATCGTACCAAGTCTAACGATACAAACTTTGTCAACACAATTAATGTATCGACTCGCCGTCAAATTTGATGACATGAGATAAATGAAATTATAAAAAAATACCCAAGAAGCGTATATTTTATTGAGTTTTGAATTGCTGATATCACATCCATCACCATCCGTTGTACATATTCTATACTTCTTCATTTTCGGACACTACTGTCGGATTACCATTTCCGTGTCGCATGCATCATTATCGGCCGCATAAAATGTAAAATCGAAGACAATAAGAAATTACGAACATAAAGATAGAAAAACGAAACCTATTGCATGTTTTTCATATGGACAATAATATTCCGTGCTATAATTGTGACGTAGATGTTAAATTGAGGTACGTCATGCAAAACAGAAAATAAAAATATATTTGTATGTAACTGCTTTGTGGAATATTGTTTTCACGCAATTGATCCACAGCGTAAGTTTCATTCCACTCAAACCAAATATAGTATTTAATTATAACCATCGTGATATGTGCATAAAACAATAAAGCAAATTATTGGAGTCCAATTCATTGTGCGATGAAGATATTATATCTTTAATAATAAACGTACTATGACATACGTGAACAAAATAACAATGAAGTTATAGAAGAGAGCAATATTCTACAATAAGTTAGCGTTTTTATTAAATAAATATATTATTATGATTGTAACAAAATGCATCCAAATTCCAGGTGGATTGCCATTAACCGATTATATCAGCAACAATATTTAGCAATTAAATTAGCCCCACTGGTGTGGTATAGAAATCTTAAATAAATAATTAACAGCAATGGTTCTCTATGAGCTGCATATTACATTATGATTTGTTTTTATTTCCTTGTTGTTACAGACTGATATATAGAACCTTACACACTTGTCACAGATCAGTTTCGAACATATTTCCTAAAAGTACATTGGTCTTTGTTTTTTTTCTGCCGAAAAGAAGATGCAACACTTCTAGATGGATAAAGCCCATGTTATAATAACATAAATTTTTATGTGACATAGATCTTGCTTATCAATATGTCTCTTAAAAATTGTTACTTCTGTGATTTTCTGAAAGTTATCTATAGTTGTAATGTAACAGTAACGCATATCTACACAAATTTTATCTTTGTCATGTATACAGAAGCAAGCACAAACCATGTGATAAGTGCAATGTTAGTTTAATTTTGATCCATTTCAGCATACACGTTTACATTTGATGTAATCATAAAGCATACTCGCAGTTTATGAGAATAATATATGAAATACATATATATTTTATTTAAATAAGTTATATGGCTTTTAAAATCACAAGTTTAATGCATCTTACACAGATGCCTTCCAAACAAAACACCACTCCTTGAAGACAATAAACAGATATTTAGTCAGCCAAACAAATTGTGACATGTTACAGTAGTAGTACAACATTAATGAAAAAATAAATTTAATATGTTTTATGTTTTTTCTACATATATTCACATAAAAAAAGTCACGGTATATTATACCTGATCAATTTTCTTTGGCGTTAAGTTATTGCCTATTTTCAGTGGAGATAAAAAAATCCAACTGAAAGTATAAAAAACATATAGCCTACATCTTCATTAAAAAAAGAAGAATAAGATTAATTAAATGCCACCGTTTAAGTTGATTATGTCCACTTATAAATAAAAACAATTTAATAAGATAAACGCGTTACGTTTTACTAATGTTGAACAAATGAAAATTGATTGACTCTACATATTCATACGTTTTTAATGAGTATTTTTTAGACAACTTAAAAGCATTGTGTTGATATACGGAATGAATTTTACTTGCACCGTCGTGGATACGTCAAAGGTATAGTAATATCTCTCTGCAATCAATGTTTTGTATTGCAAATTTTCAGGTAGGAATAAGCTATAAAGCACGAAATTTTCTACATACTGTTTTCTTTTCATATTCGGTGGCAATCTATAAATAAACAACGTAAAATACGATCTAGTCTCCCCATTTCGACTTGCTGGAGTTAAATATATTGATCATCACCGCTATGCTATATGTCCTAAACATACAATCGACAAAAGTAGCCAGGATTAGATTATGTACGAGAAAACATTGATCACTTGGTACTTGTAATCATCACTGCTACAATACTGAAATTCTTGATGGTCATACATGTTCCAACTAACAGACAGTCTATCATGCGAACAACGTCAACAGAGGCAAAAAACACTCAGCGTGGCCTACTGTCGTCGTGAGGAGTCGGTGTCCCTTGATCCTTCAGCAGAGTCAGCGAAGTCCTTCGGCTGATCTTTCGAACCTCTGTCTTTGTAATCCCGCCGGTGATTGTAACGCTGCTCCGACTCTCTACGATCCCTCTGTGATATCTGACCTCTGTACTTACGATTTCCTCCTTCACGATAATAATTATGATAACCTCGAGATCGATAGAATGGTGATTCAAAAACCACTGTATCAGACTTTACACTACCATTTTGAAGTTGCGGGAGAACCGTGCTCGTGTCAGCTTCCACGTGGGCATCTTGTTTGTCATGTCGGTTTCTTCCGTTTCTATGATTAAGTTATTTGTTTGTTTGTTATTTGTTTGTTATTTGTAAACATGTTTTAAATCTATTTAAATATTTCTAATACCTTGGCAATCTACGATGCCAGTAACTCTGAGTCTGTAGTGGTGGAAATTTATGAGACGTTTGTTCTTGCGCCGTTCCTATAGGCGAACCCCGACTATGATGACTATTATTACTATCACGAGATCGTCCGCCTCTGGCAGTGCCTCCGCTGTTAGCTGAGGCGGCTTTCAATGTCGCGATTTCCTTTTTTTGATCTACACTTTCTCTGTGTAAACGTTTCACCATTGCTTCCGCATCTTCAAGACGTGCTATTAATTCTACTTGAGCAGGGTCTAGCCTACCCCCCACTTGTATACCAACATCTGTAACTGCAACTTTATCTTTCTGTTCTTCTGTTGATTCCAATGTTCTGCAAAAAAGAGAACAAGAGCCTTCTGATGCCGACACTTATGAATGTTCAATAAAATTTTACTAACTTTTTTTGTTGCTCAACAATTTTAGACAAGTACTGGTTGTGCGCCTTAGCTTCTTGTAATGATGTTTTAACATCTTGTAACTCCTTTTCCAAAAGTTCCACTTGTAAAGGTGGCACATTGATACATGCTGGGCTGCCCTGTAAAAAACAGATATAAACATCGAACGCAACTTTAATGTCTTTCATATGAGTACCTTTGGTTTCACAAACCCATTTCCATTATCTTCAGGAGAAGAAGGACTGCTGGACAGGCAGGATGTTCCCTTAGAAAAGACTAGTTGGAACTGTAAATCTAAGTTATACAATAATATAATTGTTTAGTACAAAGTTTTTGTATGAGTTTTTTTGAATAAGAGTCATGTTACCTCTATTTCTCTGTCGGAGTAAATCAACCTCTTGATGCAATGTTACCAATGTAGCCTGATGTTGTTCTTGTAAAAATTTCATATTTTGTTCAAGTTGTGCAGCCCTATCTATATTCATTCCTTGTCTCATTTGACTTGGCCCATCATTTCGTTCAGGTAATGCAACCAATTCGGATGGGGGTTTCTTTTCCTGGTAACCAATATATCATTACCTGTTATGGTTATTAATGAGATAATTGAATTCTTTCAATCTTCTTACTTGCGGAAATGGTACCATTGGTAATTTAACGAGAACCTTCGACGTCATATCTTTGGAATATGTATTGGCTTTGTGTCGTCTCTAATTACTCAAGAGGATATTTACACTTTTTTTTAGATAATAGTTACAATTGCTTATTTGATAAGATTATACATTTCTATGGCAAGTCAATACTTTGCTCTGTTTTATAATACCATCAATAAATCTGTAAAAGTAATAAAAAATCAATGAATGAACTTGAACCTTAGATGCTACAATTGTCTGTTAATATTTATAGGAGAAATAATTGTTCTTTAAAAATAACAAAGATTAACAAATGTATTAAAAGTAAGCTAAATACTTATTTTTTGTGACATTTGATCTTAACACAACTTACAATATGCAGTAGTAATCAACAATAAAAATGTGTGAATATGAATGCAACAATTTGGATATAAAATTGTTGAACAATGTCATAAAAAGCTAACAAAATTTTACTATACTGTGAAGATCAACAATGTTTCTTGTGTTCTATATTTTTAAATAGTTAACACGAGCAATCAAATGTTAGTATTGCAACATGTGCATGTATAATAATGTTATACGTTTTCACGCACTTTCTTCTTTATATTTACGCACTAAACAGACGAATATTGTTCGCACATTTTGGCAATTCTTATGTCCCGCAAGGTGTAAAAAAGTCAAAAGCAAAACATAAAATTATTTAGCAAAGTGACATTCATGATTTCGTTTAATATCATCGAATGCGTTACCGAGTTATTATTACTTGCGAAGACTTCGTTAGATGAAACGCAAGAAACCAATCCCCCACAACTGGAACGTAAGGGTTGAACGAACGACGTTTATGCATTACGAACAAGTGACGTCATTCTGTTCTCTCACATGATTGGTTGGCATGTAATACCGTGCAGCTCTTGCAATGGCATTTAAATAATAAACAACAGAAATTGAAAAACCGAATAATGTTATGTGGTCAACTTTACAAAACTATGAAACACTTCAAGGTAAATGACGAAGTACTAAGCTGTACAGGTAATAGTTTTCACAGGATCACATTATTTTCCGCTACTAAAAAGATTATTTTTGAATTACGCGCGCTGCAGGAGGGTGCGATTCTATGCGTCCGAAATAGTGCGCCTGTTTCTCGAATTACCTGCGATTTCAAGCCATGTCGACATAAGTATTGATCTATGCGCGTTAGCAGATGATGGTTGCACCATAGCCGCACCCATTCCTTTCCAATTCTCAATTACATATTTTTATATCTAATATGTTACCTATAATCGTTCCTTGATATATTTTAATCGATAAATTTTATAATGGCATTGATTATTATCTATTTCAAAACATTACAGCAGGAATTACATTTAACAATTAAAGAGTGTAGACCATTTGAAATTACTGTTTCAAGATAACCGTTCATATTATAATACAAATATAACTATAGTTTTAATGGTACAAAATTTAGATAAAGCAGTTGGCGTTTTTCCAGTTATCATTATTTTCTAACTTTACCAGGAAAGTTCCTTCTTTGCATAAATGACTCGGTTGCTTGCTTTACTTCAAATTTTTATGAGTGTAACACATACGTACATAGTGCTTTGCAATTTGAAGTAAATTTTCGTTTGCCATTTGGATTTAAATTTAAGGGTGGCGGTTGTACGGGGTACATGTCTCCCGTACTTTAGCCAACTTCAGTGCTCTCAATTTCTTCATTTCCTAATATTTGCGTCGTTTATTTCGGTAGCATAATCGTATTCAAACGAAAAAATCTATATTTTTCAAAAGTATTTAATTAAAATTCTAATATCTGATAATATTTACTTCTTTTATGTTCCATTCAATAAAGAGGGCGTTGAATACATGACAACAGGTAGCAAACTTCACGTGCCCAAACACCAAATGTATATTCCGCATCCTGAACGAATTCAAAACATGATTTCGATCAAGAAAGTTTAATTATGAAACGCATCAGAGATACCATTGAAAATACCTTACCCAATTTTAATCGTCAATTAAGTTCTATGTAAAATAGGAACTATTTTTCACACCTACGTTGCATATTTCTCTTTGGAGGAGTATTGCCTCCAATTTTGACAAATTGTACAATACTTTTGATACTTCCAATTTCTGTTCGGACATGGAGAGTGGGCACAAATAAATACAGAAAAATTCGCAGAATTGTTTGTGAGCACATTATAACCAAATAGGAATGCCACTTTTAGTGAAATCCTTACAAACTAATTACTTAAGCAGTAAGGAAAAGAAAGACTTGTGTCAACCTGATAATAATGGTTGTGACTACAATTTCAAGGTACTTAGTCTTGTATTATATTCTAGTCTGGATTTAACTTATTATTCTTCCATTAGTAAACCGTAATAGAGAAATGTAATAAATTTTGTCCCACTTTAAGTATGTACCAGCAAATTTCTTCAACCAAGTTGTGAAAAATGTTCGTAGACAAAGATGTAAAGAGGATGAAGAACTTGTTTGGGCCAGTTTTGTTAATCAACAGGATTTAAGTAACATAAATCCTCATATGCAAGATCATACAAAATCAATAGAAAGGATTGAAGGCATATCACATCAAAGCATAAACAAAATTAATAAACAAGCTGAAATATTAGAAAGAGATATATTTTCTGAGAAAAGTAAAAGAGTGTGCAATAGTTCTGATGGGATTGATAATTCTCAAGATTTATTAAAGGTAGGTTGTGTATCTAAGTAGGTTTTATGTGCAAATATAACTGCCTGTATACTCAGAACAAAAATTCACCAGTCAAACAGGCCAAAGAATATTGTGCAAGTGAGAAAATTAGTGATAAAGGATAATGACACAAATTGCATAGGTGCTATGCCCAGGACACACAAAAAAGGAAATATTTCTAACCAGCATAAATCTTTGGATAATAGAAGTTATAGAATACACATGAGGGATTCTTCATCTGACAATGTGATGGCTAAAAAAAAAATAGTTGATTCCAGGCATTTTCATTATGCTATAGAAAAGTGTGAAAACAACTCCAATCCTGAGTTGAACACAAATAATGATAAGCTCAATGAATGCAAGGATGAAAGTATACTTATACGAATAGATGCAGCAATAGCTCAGAAAATTATTGCAAAACAGAAAAAGATTTCATATTTATTAGATGAAATTTTATTTAGATTACAAAAAATTCCTTTGCCAGATGGTGAAAGAGATGCAAAAAGAAGACAACAACGTGTGATGGAATTTGCCATCAGATTTTCTCGAAATTATCTATATGAGCTTCACAGAGATATTACCACCATCCAACGACATATTCATGCTGTCCTTCTTTGCACAAAGATTAAAGCAAGCCAAAGAAGTATTACAGTTCATGTGCATACAATCGAACAAAAGTTAATTAGTGTACATCAATTATTGCTTCATGCTTTAATAGCATATTGTAAGCACATTCCAAGTTCCACTATTAAGGAGGAGCCAAGTAAACTGAAAGAGCTGTTACAAGTTGTAATTGACTTAAAGGATATATGCAATAAAATCTACTTAGAAGCAGTCTGTTTTGGCTCAGGTGATGATGGTAGATCTCTGGTAATATTTTATTAATTTTCTTTGAAAGAACTACTTACTTTAAACCTAAACCCACTTACAAAAATTTTCACTATAGGAAACAGATATACATAACAAATGCAACATCATTTTATCTAAATTATCATTGAATTCAGACAGAGAGTCGCAGGTAATTTGCCGTAACACACACAAGATGTGTTCATCAGTGCCAATGTTACCTCATGGAAAGACTAGTTCAGGCCATAAAAATCTATGCAATCGATTACAAATGTATAATTCAGATACCAAAACAACTAAGACTCATAAAATGAAAATGTGTATGTGTTTGATGGAATATTTGTTAAGAATATATTATAAAACTTTAGGTACATAATATATTTCCACTTTTAGGTGCACGTCCAGCGAAAGGTAACAGGTATGATATTAATTGTGGAAAAAGTCTACCAGTTAGTTGTCCATCAACACCAGACAGAACACACCCCACACCTGCTACTCAAGTATCACCTAAAGAAACAACCAATAGCAAAATTATGCAGTACTTTCCATCATTAAGGGATGATGACATTAACACCATGATGGATTTTGTTCCAGTAAATACTGACAATGTGAGAAACATTAATGACGCATTTACTAGTGATTTCATGCAATGTTAAATATTACTTGAGGTGTTAAAGTGGCTCTATTTGGTAAAAGAGTATAATTGAGTACATTCAAAATAAGATATCGTAACAGCAACCAAATATCACATATTTACTACGTTTTTTTTACTTTGAGGCAACAAAAATATGCATTGTGTTTAAAATTAAGAATAAAATGGTCCGAGCACAAAACATGACCTGACATGATTGAAATCATATAAAACATTGTAAAACAATTATAAACATACACTTGTCTACTTCTGCAGTTGTAATAGAAGGTTTTGTATATTTTATGGAAACTGTTTAATGAATATTTGTGTGACAAATTAGTTTTTCATTTTTTTTGTGCTTTTGAATCTTCTTAATATCTCTTTTTACTTATTTTTGTTGATTTAGCTGATAAAGTCACTTTTATTTTGTTTAAAGGATTTTATTTATGCTTTTCAATTTCATGTCAGTATTACACTATTTTGGAATCATCTAAAATTTATTTTGTTGATATTACAGAAGAGTGAAATAAATGAACATATAGATGTTAAAGTTACACCAAGTACTGATTGTAGAAAATGTCATACTTTCCAAAATTCAAGTTTGGAACATGCGTATGAGAGTGTAACATCGAAAACAACCAGGTACGTTATAATGTTTTAAACATATGTTGACACTCATGTTCAGAACAATTTTCTAATAAGTTTTTTTTTTCACACTTACCGTGACATAATTAACTGTTTATGTATATTTGTTTGTTTTACATTGTATCTTTTAATTTATACTACACTAATCTTAACATTTTATTGTGTGAACTAACCACCCTAAAGCTTGGAAAACGTAAAACTGGTGTACATGTCATCTCTGGGCAATATGTTAAACAATACACCACAGCATCATGATGTATCATGCCAGGCAGATTGTGAAAGTGTAAAAATATCCTTTCTTTCTGAAGTAGCAATATGAATACTGGAAAGATTTACGAACGTACTTTTTTAACGTCGTTTCTTTGCAGATACATAACAGAAAAGATACAAATCACCATCCATTGCCCAAAAAACCAGTTCGGATTGTAATTTCCAAAGCAGTCAAGTTCCGGTTTCTAAATTGGAAAACTGAATATCAGCGTTTTTTACAAGAAAATCCAATGTATTCTACAAATACTCAGAACAAACCTTGGGATATAGTCACGTGGTAAACATAAACCTGAAATTTGTAATCGTAATATTGAATAAGTTTCGTAAATGCATAAATTTCAGCAGTACTACACAATAGAATATAATTTCATTACACAATTTTGTGCTGCACATTTCTAACTGCTTTCATTGTTTGAAACAGGATTTCAGATAAACTCGTGGAGGAACTAATAATAGAAATAGCAAAGGAACTTGAGTTAAATGATCTTATCCAAAAATTATTTAAGTTAGAATTTGAAGAATATTAATTTGTATAGTCGATTTTTTGCACATATTAAATTATAGAAAAATCCACAAAAAAATATCTATGAAAATTCCGTTAGACGAGTGTGCAAAAATTTAAAATATATTTGATATGCTTAATATGAATCTTGTAAATAAAAGGTTATTTTTGTAAATAAAGTGAAATTTATTTCTTACTGGAATAATGCGTTATGCCAGTTTTGCAATTTGTATACTGTTTTTATTTTATCCCGAACTATTTTATTTGTCTTAATACATGTCACAAAAGTAGTGCTTATAAAAGGCCTCCTAAAAAAATATAAACGCATTTGTTAAATACTATTACACGAACTACCCAGTTTGTAATCAGGTACGTTCTTGAATTCATTTTGAAATAAGCTTACGCACAACGCACGCGCACTGCGCGCGCATGCATTAATAAATATATATATGTATATATATACACATGTAAAACACAGAAGCACAAAGCAAGCTTCTCAAAATCAAACAGAATTTACGAAAGTGATTAATGAGATAGTGCATCACCAGAGTCAAGCACGTTTCTAATTTCCTAACAAGTTTAGAATACTCATTTTAGCAGTGTACCTTAACGGTTTATTACAATGAATCATGTTTTAAGGTTATATAAAGACTTATTGCGCTATGGCGATTCATTAAAGTTTACGGATAAAAAATATTTCCAACACAGAATTCGTACGGCATTCAAACAAAATAAAGATTTAACTGACGAGCAAAAAATAAATTTTCATTTACAGGTAAATTTAACTCAAAATTTAGTGACTCGTTTATTCTAACCTTACGTTTAACATTTATATAGTGGGATATGTGTTTCTTAGTCATTCCTTCTTTTTATTTCTAATTACAGAAAGGACAAAAGTTATTAGAAAGCCAGAGAGTTGTGTAGTGAAACAAATGGTGAATGAGAAATACAAATATGTCAATTTTAAAATTACTTATGGCATGTCCAAGGTATGGTTTAATTGACAATACTTAATTCTGTAATATTCATAGTTCTATCAATAAAATTAATTGTCAATGGCAAATTCCTTACATGTTCAAGAATTTTAACAAAGAGTTGTAATATAGTTGAACGAACAACTAGACAAGGGCAAGCGCAATATAAATCAACAAAATCGATGAAACATCATCTTGATTACACAAGAGTTCCTAAACTTAATGAAAATGATCTTGAGGAACATTTCATGAGGGGAAGCGGTCCAGGTGGACAGTCAGTTGCTAAAACAAATAATGCAGTATTCTTAAAGCATAAACCTACAGGAGTTACGGTTAAATGCCATGAAACTAGAAGTCTGTTGACTAATAAACAACGAGCAAGAGAAGTGCTAATTACAAAGTTAGATAATATGTTAAATGGGGAAGACTCAATTGAAATGCAGCTAAAGCGCCTCAGAAAAAAGGAATTAATAGATAAAACTAGAAAAAGAAACAAAATGGAAGTGCTGAAAAAATCGTTTAGGGAACGTGAAGGACTAGAATGATATAGTAGTCTGTTTGTTGCAATAACTGCTGAGTACGTCACTGTACTCAATTTTATATATCGCCCATCAATCATTCATTTTTGAAACTAAATAAAGTTTTACCAAAAAATAATCAGTCTTCCTAACCCAAATCTATTCATCATAGTTAATAAATTCTTTCTCATATGTAAATAAGAATTGATCAGTTGTAACATAGTACAATTAATCTTTTGGTAAAAGGTAATAATAAACAAAACCATTGTAAGCTGTATTAAAAAAAGACAATCCACTTTAATGAAAAATTGTTGCTTTCCTTTTTTTAATAATGATTTCTCTGTCTGAACGGTGTGTTTTACAAAATGTTTGTTTGAAATGGGGTTTAAATTATTTTCTGGAAACGAATTGCAAATAAAATATTACATTCAATAATACGCGTTAGTAACCGAAAACGATTATGCTTTTGTAAAGCTTTATGCAGTCTTGTGTATTTGACAAATTACTTTCGCCGCTTCCTTTTTTGATACATTCATTACCTACTGCAATCTTAAAAATTTTTTTTTATCCAAGACAAAGTAATCATAAGAAAATGTAATTCTTGTAGCTGTAACATAAAAAATATAATTACACAGGTTTGATTGAATGTAAAACTTGAAAAATATTTGCTGGGAGAATATCAAGACAGCATGTAAAGAATATATATATATATACACACACTTCGGTGATTACAGAATGACCACCAAAAACAGCACTAAAGAGAATATTACTACGGTCTGTGTCTGTGGTGTTTCGCGTGTATGTGTGTGCGCACGGGCGCAAATGTGTGTCAGTGACGTTAAATACTATGCTACATACACAAATTATTTTGTACACAATATACATAGGCAGATTAAGTTTCAAAATTACGAACGATCGATGAGTGTTTGAATTTTGAAAATTAATCTAGAAGCGCAAATTCTCCAAGGCTTTTCAGCTATTCTTTAACCACCGACCAAAATGTCCACGTGTTGTAGTCTTTAAGCGTTTTTTCGGTGGTTGATTGCTTGATCTTGGAGAACTGGAACTTCTTAAACGTCTATTGCTCGCAACCGTCACTGACAGAATACTGTGGTCCATATCGACTTTGTCGTCGATTTTCATCATTCTGACGACTGGCTGAAATTCGATGCTGGAACGTCGCTGTTCCAAATCTGAAGGTGGTATAATAGTTGGACTAACACGTTCAGATAACGCGCACTCAAGCTCGGAATCTTGCATATCAGACGATATAGTTTCACTTCGACCCTTTACACTTTTCACATTCTGATGGGGTTGTTTCTTGCACACAATCGTTAAATAAGAATCCTTTTCATAATTTTCATTCTCAAACACCGTTTCCACCTGTATACTGCTTTTTCGTTGACGCTTTCTCGAGTTAACCCGCCTTCTTGATGTTATCTTCTTTCGCCTGTAGACACCAGTGTGACGCTCAAATTCGGATTCAGGATTATCTGAATGGCTTCCCTGTTGGCGCCTTCTAGACATACTATTAGTAGTATGCTTTCTGGAAATGATGGTAGAATCCACGCAATCCTTTCGGCATAAAATCTCATGATTTTCTATTTCTGTACGCTGTTCGCACAACTCCGACGACGTATTGACTCGTTGACGTTTCTTCACCACGGGCTGCTTCGCGATGTACTGTCGTTCTGTCATTACCATCGATCCATCTTTTCTGAATAGGACTTGATGGTTCTCGTCGTTCCTTGGATCATTTTCCGATACCTCGTCCATCTCCATGAAATGTCGTTCTTCCTGTTCGCAACTTTCGTTCGTGCTCGATTCAACGGGTCGGTCTCCTCGATCTTCAATTGAGTGTCCATCTAGTGCCAGTTCCCTTTTCTGATTCAATTCCTGACATACCTTCAAGGTCGTGTTGGAAGGCCGCACCCCCGCCGTTAAAACTTCGACATCTCTATTTTCTTCGTTATTCGCTGGTTTAAGATGGTCATCTGATAAACGTATACTCTCTTCGATGGTTTCGCTAGGTAGCCTACTAGTAATATTATCTTTCGTTATTCGCGGTTGAATTGATGTCTCTTGATTCCGTTGAGTAATAGAAATAGAAGAAGTAGTTGCAATAGAATGAGCAGCGGTACTGGTAGTAATAGACGTCATATCACTGACAGCAGTATTGCGGACGGTCTTTTGTGTCGGTAAGTGATCCTGTTGCTCGCAGTCAGTGTATAACAATGGCTTCTGTTGTAACTTCTTCCTCATTTTAATACCTGGCCAACCCGTCCTATTTTTTCTTTTCTTTCGCCTTTTTAGAGGTGATTCCGTGCTTCCCTCTCCACATTCGGAGCTAGCACAAGATGAATTTTCCAGACAAGTACTAATCTCATGACAATTGTCGAGCAATTCTAACAAATTTGGCGGTGGGCCTTTCGGTATACAAGATGCATCGAAATTCATTTCCGCAGATTGTAAAGCGTCCAATTCGAAGGACTCATCCAATTCTCCTGCACCTTTCATACTGAGCATTTCGTCAATCGTTTTTGCCATTTGCTTCAAATCCGCATCAATGTCCGACTTTGGCTCAAGCTTGTTTCTACTGTCTAACTTTGAAACATCATTTTGTGGCCTATTCACCAAACGACATTCCTCCACGCCCGTTAAATTTGTAACTTGCTGCTGCTGTTGTTGCTGTTCCCTTTTTCTGACAATCGTCGACATGATTGCCAGGGTAGATGCATGACAACGTGGACTTTTTCTCGGTGACCGTCCGATGCAGCCTGTACTTCTACCGCGCGATTTTCTCTTACCGTCAGTAGTTCTGCTGTTATGAAAGGTGGGTAATATTTCATGAAAATTTTCAATCTCGTAAGGTAACAAAAACGGTTTTCGCATATCGCCTTCGCTAAAATAATGCCAAAATTCAGCACCTTCGTCTTGACGCAAATACGTTTGATACCACGGTTCAGATTTCGGCACGGCTTCAAAAGAATATTGCATTTTCTGTACCTCTGGCGTAGGTTTGGACGGATACACCTTTTCAAGGGTTTGAACTTCCTGTGCTTTTTCATCCAACTCAACAGGTTTCTCCGCTTGATCACAATCCGTAACGGCGTCTTTAATCCCTGTCAACGGTGCTTGATACCTTAGTCGGCTGCCAGGAGTTTCAAATTTGTAGTAATCAGCGTTATCTTTAATAAGAGCCTCAGCTTGTGTTAACCTTCTTTTTTTCGTGCGTGCTGTATTTATTGAATCTTGCGAATCTTCATCAAGAATTTCCTGTTTTACGGGCGAGCTAGTAGAATTTAAAGATGAACTAAATATGATAGAATCGGCAGCAGTTTCATTACATTCGCTGCTATCGGTTTCTCGGGGCAATACACTACTTTGTTCTCCGTCACTCGTTTCACTCATTTCACTTAGTTCTTCCCGTTTCGTTTCACCAAACATGAAGGACTCCGCCTCATCACTTAATAAGGAGAGTTCGGATTTCCTAACGCGTTTGAAACGTACGACTACGGGTTTTTCACTCGATGGCACTTCTTTTTTGTTGTCTCCACTTCCAACGTCCTTCAATAATGAATTTTGTACATTGTTACCTAATGGAACTGCGCTTGATCTAAGCTTACTTCCTAAGACTTCAACTTTATAGTAAGCACGGTTATCTTCAATTAAACGTTCTTCAACTGACAGTCTATGACGTCCGCCTCTTAAACTTCTACCTCCTCTTCTGCTTGGTTTTGAACATTTTGTTCTCTCTGTACCTTTTTCTTTCTTTACACACTGGACTACACTAGATTCTTTCTTTTCAGTATCTTCACTGTGGCCATTGCATACGACATCGTCCGCTCCATCTTGCTTATCGATAATAGTTTTCCGCGAATCCGAAGGTTCCTTTTGCGATTCCGATTCAGAATTTATTATTTCTACCGATTTTGCAGGTGATTTTGATACTTGATTGAAAGTTCCACTCATACGGCTGGCATTTAAACCGCAATTTTCAGTTTCAGCTTCCAATATTTCAGTTTTCACAATTTTACTTAGCTCGTTGCGAGGCTTACAGTCAATCATAATTAGTTGGCAAGGTGACACCGGTGCCGGGCAAACGTCATTCCGTTCATTTTCCACCGTCATTGCAGTCAGATCTTTATTCGAAGTTTCCTTATGATTGCCGTTTAATGTGTTATCGTCTTTAACATCGTTCACAAGTGGGCTATGTTCTTCTTTAATTAATGTATTCCCAAATTCTTTTGTTTCTTTTAAATCGTCTTGCATAAATTTGTCACCAGGATCTTCCTCTTCTATCCATATTGTACCCTTTGACCGCTTTTTTATGGTAAATCCTTCGAATTTATCGTAAAATTTTTCACTTTTGTCCATTTCATGCCACGGACTTCCTTTCGACCTTAAAAGATGTCCACTTTCATGTTTTGCGCGCGCGCGCAAATTATGGGGTGAACTTAATTTTAAGTTGAGATTTCTACGTGCTCCATTGCATTGCACCATATTTATTTGCTCTACGTCATAATTATTTAAATTTTTCGCCTCTTTGTCCTCCTTTTCTTCCGAGAGCACCGCATTGTGTAAACTACGATCGCCATTAGAGTACAAGTTGCATTCTTTCCTGTAAGAAAAAATTTTTCTCACTTAATCTTTCAAAACTTTCAAACTAGAATTATACTTTAAAATGTCTATACAATAAAAAAGATAATATGAAACAAATTTAACATTAGATGCAAACATTAAACAAAGCATAGAATTTGTCACTTACGCAATGTTCTTTGATCTATTTAGCTTTAAAAAAGCTTCCACACTAGCTCCAGCATTAATTAACGTATCCAAAGACAAAAAATTATCGTCATTTCGAACAAAACTGAGATGTTGATCACTTTGCACGTGTTTTGCCAAATCTCTATAATCGATACGACATATTTCACAGTTTCCTGCGATTATCTGTTCCGTTCTCCGAGCGCGATTGGCAGTAGCGCGTGGTCGTCGTGTCATTTCTCTGTTCTACAACAGAAAGTAATATAATTAATAGTGGTCAAAGTAAATACATCAGTAAGTGATACGTTAACATTGAGAAACATAAAACTGCAATATCAATCACAATTTAGTTGTAAATAGTTCATACCTGATCTTTATTCAAAGATTCTGTAGCTTTGTTTTCTTTAACCTCTTTCTTTACAATTTTATGATCTACTGTATCTCGTCTTATTATTTCAAAGGGACAAGATCCTGGATCACCATCAAAGTTTAATGTTGGCCAGGCTGATAGCTCCAGAAATACGGGTCTTGTACCTCTATAAAAATAAGCAGTTGATTAAAAGTATGGCGATACAGCATGTTTGCTTGCCATCTGTTGTCTTATATGGAAAACCTACCTATGAAATGATTCAAATTTAATATAAGGTTCCTTCAAATGTTTAACTTTCAAGTCTTGTTGATTCACTTGTTTCAATCGTTTTAAACTATTTGTATCTTTGAAAGAAGTATAGATCTTATCAAGCCACACGCGAAGTTTGTCTGTAGCCCAGATTGGTATTCCCCAACTTTGGGCGTTATCAAGTGGATCCACGGAACACTGTTGTGGCTGTGTCAGAGCACGTTCCAACATTGCATCCACTCGCGATTTCTATTGTATTGGAAAAAATACAATTATTATTTCAATATTATTAGAACATTGCAGAAATGTATAAAGTTACATAATATATCATTAAGTTTCTGCGATTACATACAGATCTTTGGGCAGTCTGACCCTGTGAGTTTGTTGAGTTTGACAAAGGACATTCAGAACCAAAGTATGGTGTTGGGGGTGTCGGTGTTGGTATTGGTATCCCTCCATTCCCCCGTGAGGGTGTTCCCCCACTGTCTCTGCTGATACAACCCCATTTACGTTTCTCACTATTAGTCAGATTTACTTTATCTATTCTATCAGTGACCACAAGATTTACGCCACGTATCAAAAATAATTCAATTGCCTGTGACAGAAGGAACAGAAAATTAGTACACTATAATACTGTCATAATTCTATGCTAATAAACAAAATGCAGGAAAGACAAGTAAAAAATTTGTATACAATCATGTAATTTACTTTCTACTAGAACCAACCCTGGCTTAATCATAAGCGGCAAGTGCTAAAGCTGTTTGTAAATGCTACTTTGGGATATGTCAACTATGACAAACGGTAATGTATTTCCATCACGAAAGTGTTTTTACCATTATATTTAATAGACCAAAAGTTATTTTCAAGGCAAATAGTAGATAAGAATTTAAAATGATTCGAAGTTGTCATACATCAACGTTTTTTCGGTAGCAAAATAGAAATATTGACCAAGGTGTGACGGAAAAACAGAAGAGACAGAATTATTGGCCGTGGTAAAAGTTTACCTGTCGACGCGGAAATAAAATACTAACAATTTGACACAAGTGCTAACTATGAAGAAAGCTTTAGATACCTTAATCGCACACGGGTTCACATCGTTACGCTGACGTCAAGTTATTTTGCACCCTCCCTCAATGTGGCAAGAAAAGTACACACGCTTCGTCTGCACGCAGACACACATACATATACACACGCGCACAACTGCAGCCGAATATCAGTGAAATATGCCAGCCAACATATGAACGAATTTGCAAGCGAAGCTGTAGTAACGAAAAGAAGATAATATGCAACGGGACACGCGTATCTTGTGTGCTTCGTAAACGTTCACGAAGTCAACAATGGTCGGCGCTATCGGACTACACGGTATTGCGATCTAATACCGTGCACTTGCAATAATGATAATCACTTACGACCACACATATATAAAAGCAAGGCAACACGAAGCACGTGGGGTCGCGCCAAGGGGGAGGCTCGTTTCTCTATCGAATTTGACGTCTGACACGCAGACAGGAGAATACGATGAGAAGTAATGAAACGCAGGAATATTCACAATCATACACCTTTTAGCCGCCCGAGAGTCACTCACTCACAAATAACACGTATTGTCAACCACTCTCTCACTTCCCATAGAAAACTTGCCAAATGTCGCTGTTTGCAGATTAGCGGGTAAGGAATCGCGGCAAACAGTACGCTGCCATCTCGAGAGCAATCAGTCGTTATCAATGCGTAAAGGAGATCGTATCCTGCGCTTATGTTACGCCGCGTACGATCAACTAAACGACCAGAAGGAACACAGAGAAAACGGAGCAACGCGATACGACGCGCGCAAGGAGATCGTCGCTCACGGGGGAGAACTGTCATGCACAAAATGGCCATTTGCCGTTAACAGCTTAAGACGCGGGCCTGGAGGCGGCGCTTTGCGTTCGCGTTCACTCTCCGTCTTTCTGCACCGCAACTCCGTCAATATAGTGCATTTCTTCAAAACCCCAAAACCGCTCCTTGCACACACTCCAGTTCATTTTTTTCTTTCCTTCCCTTTTCAAAACCTCCGCGATATCCTAAGATAATGAGCGTCCCACTTCGCGGGAGTTACTACTGCCCCCTTGAGATGGCGCGGCATATTTTTGTTTGTTACCCAATTGTTTGACAACAGAAAAATCTGGCGCGCGTCTTTGGATGCCAAGGAAAATGTGTATCGAAAGTAAGTGTGGAGTAAGCAGTGCAACGAATCAGCCGGCCGCAGTAAGGAGCATGCGTGAATATATGTCTCGTGGATGCATCGACATGCGTGTATAATAGTTACATTGTACATAGAGTGTATTTGCGCGCGTATTTGTGTGCGTCGTGCGAGCGTGCGTGCGTGCGGCCTACCAGCCTGCGTGCGTGCATACGAATCGCCTGCATACATGCGTGCGTCCACAGTAATGCGCGCACGCGTATAATTCAGAGAGAAGAAAGAAGAACAGGCTTAGGGCGGAGCCCACGCGCGATGGCTTAGCGACAACGACCAACGACTGTAACAAACCACATAAACACTACTCGAATTCTCTGCGATTAAATTTGATAATTCACCGTATGTCGATAAGTTGAGCGTTAAAACTCGAACTGTAATAAAAACATTACATGTATGGTTCCCTCCAATGAAACTGAATGCTGTTTAAATTAACAAAAATGTAAAAGTTTAAAAGTCTAGATGTTGGATGTTTTTGTAGCATTGTTATGGGGAAGGAGATATGTCAGAAGGACTTATTAACATTATAGGAGAAACGAAGCAATATGGAAGAGGACAGAAAATAAAATACAATTTTCAATCAAAACACAAACCCCAGCGCTTATAAATATAACTATGCAATACAGCTGTAAGAGCATTTTGCTATCGTAAAATGCTTTACGTAATAAATAACTCACTCCTCCGAGATATTTGATTTTTGCTTCTAGCTTGGCTGCAATGGCATGATTCTTTACGTCCAAATAAAATGACTTCTTTTCTAAAGGCCTTACACCCTTTTGAACATGAATATCTAAAACAAAGTTGTATTTACTTAATTATGATGCACATAGCATTGAGAACAAATGAATAACGTTCAAATAAAATAGTAAACTGTACACGAATGGTGAAACTATAATATATAAGTAGGCTTTATTGAGATCTTCATACCTGGAATATCCTTCAGTACCAGTGTACAAACAAAATATTAAACAAAAAAATTGTGTACTTGAATGACACAATAGCCGATTATTCAAGTATAATCATGCAACAAGTGAAGACTAACTAATACAAATGTAACATTTACGTGCTGCAATTTTTTTTGCTTTAAATAGATCCAATTTTGTGGACAACCATTTATAAATGCCAATATATAATTGATACAAACTTGTAGGTTATGACATTTGTCTGATACTTAGATGCAGATCAAAAACAGATAGTAAAATGATTCTGTAATCTTATAAATAAAATGATACAGAGGGTCTAAAGATTTTACAAGCAACAGATAAACTGTCACAGTATTAAAGAATATTTATTGAAATAGTAATAATTATTCTGGTTTATGCAATACAACCTTAAAAAGTATTTTTGCATACAAGCATGTAACAGCATAATATGGTCATAAAAAGACTAAACTGAACCTTATACGAAACTGAGAATGTTGCAAAATATTCATTTTTATATTAGTTTAATACTATATCTTTTGTGTTATTTTCTTTGTCTACTTTTCTCTCTGTCTGCCACCACCCCTGTTTTCTTTCTCTTTCTCGTGTCCTCACCCGTCAGTCTTACGTACAGTTACAATACATAATGATTATTGAACGTAAACTTACGAGAACGCTTGCCCGAATTATTTTCTCTTGATGTTTGTTTCTGCTCTTGGTTCTGAATCTTGGACGGTGATACCATTCCTATGCTAAACACCGCACAGACAGCGATGATGTTCTTTTCTCACTTAATATTTTTCTTTTTAAAGCACTTCCCATTCTCGTGAAGGTAACACATAACATAGCAGAAGTGTGCCTGCACGCTCACCACAGGGCTTAAGTATCGAAAATCATCACCAGGTAAGTGTCAATTTGTGAAACTGGATGGATAGTACATACCTCTATTAAAAGTTTTTTTCATATCCAGAAAATTTTCAGGTCGTACTAGTCGGAACACAGAACCGTATAGTAGTTCTCTGAAGTTGCTTAAATTTAAATGATGGCGATTCAACGACTAATACCTAAGTTAACGCAGCTGTGACATGTTGAACGCTACAAAAATATCCCTATACTCTTGAAAGAAGAACTCTCTTATAAAAAGTGTACATTTCGTTTTGTTCTGTTTGTTCATAGGGTTTTATAGTTTCTACAAAGTAAATGGTACTTATGGTCCACTAAACTGTACCGCGCATATTAGGCGGATTTGAGGAAGGAAAAATAACTTACAAAAAGAGTTTTTAAACACGTCTTCCTATTTGATTATATAAATCAGTGAATATTATCGTCAATATGGCCCAAAGATTTCACAGCTAGTGAACGGTGTTAGAAACTTTTCCTCATTGATATGCCGCTTAAGCCTAAATATTGGATGCCTTTAGTTCTTTCCGCATAAGTAATAACCCAATAAATAAAACAGATTTATCATTAATATCTAGTGATAATACCACCGTAGATGTAGTGTTAATGTGTATTTAGCTTACTTTCAATACATGTTTCTGTGATACGAATAGTTTGAATTAATCATTAATAAATTAATTCGCCCCTCACAGATTTTAGCCAGCAAGATGAATATAATTGCAAATTCATCAACGCATGCACATACAAATATTGTTGTTCTATTAACTTGCATTAATCGATAGATTGATATGTATAAATCGCATAGGCTTTAGCAATAACAAAAATATGTCATATAGGTCACGAAAATCTAAAATTACGAATTTTTTTTATAAAGGACATGAGTTTTTTGGTTATTAAAATAACTAATTTTGAAACATTTAAATTTCAACATATGACTTTGCTGGTGAAAGAAAACTCCATAAAAGAATATTTGATTTTAATATACAAATAAAAGAAGGCGCTGAAAAAGTTATAAGTCAATGGTCAAGTAACAGTGGTAGATTCCTACTTTTTCTGTTAAACGAATTAGTGAAGAAGCCAACTCTATTTAATACTATAATGGCGTTTGCTTTAATTTTATAAATCAGAAAAATATCATAATTATGGCAAAAAATTATAATTTGGATAATGGAACGCGTTAATTTGTGGTATTTAAAAAAGTGTGCTGATTTAATTAACTTGGTTACAGGAGTGTGCAAAATAAATCAATAATAACATACTTAACCTATTCAAACAGCATTTTCAGTCGATGAATCATTATAATGCTCATATATACATATGATGTAAAATAAGCGATCCTGTAGATTCCGTGGTACATTGTGGTACATAATTGAGTGCTACTAAAATGAACTAAACTTTCTTTTATTAAGTATAACATTTTAAAAGTTATTGAAAGTTTATAACGACTTAACTCACTGATATGTAAAATATAATCTATTACATTTGTAACACGTACATATATATATATATTTTTTTTTTAGTATTAAATGTACTGTTATTGAGTTATTATGTTATTGTTCTTATCATTGTATCACCTGAATTAATGGCTTTGTAGAAGTTGATTTACAGATTACAGAAGGTTGGGCACTCTCTTCACATTTCTCAAGTGCAATAGTAGTATTTGGGGTGAACTTTTTTCTCCTGTCTAAAATTATTTTTATAATATAAAGTACCACAAGTGGTAACGGTGTCATTATGGCTGCAGATACAGGTACCACTGTAATAAAAGTTACTCTTAGGTCAAGATAATATTCTCATTAAGAATTGGACTGTGTTTTCCGTTACATGTGTGTTTAATCTATAAATTTCTACCTGTTGTGAGATCATTTGCAGGAGATTTTAAAGTAAATCTCAAAAGAAAAATGGCAACACCAGTGTTCTGAATACCAGTTTCAATTGCTATGGTTTTAACATCAGGTATTGGTTGCTTAAGAATAAATGATACTGTCAGTCCACATAAAAATCCTAACCACGGTAAACCCATGCCAGCAATTAGTATCTAAAAAAGTAAGTAAATATGCTTTCTTATAGGCCTTGTTTTCCTTTTTATAGTTGGTAGATGGTAAAGTTATAGGTAAAGTAACACATAAAATCATACCTCAAATGAAAATAGTTTGAAGAGGTACGCATTTGTTACTGCTGCAAATATAATTATGAAACATAACAAGACTATGGCAAATGGCTTCATTATACGAACCATGAGTCTTGATAGTTTTGGTAATTTCTTTTGAATAAGATAACCGATTGCTAATGGCACTATCAGTCCAATAGCAAACAATGCTATTTTAGAGTATGGAACTATAAAGTTACCACGTTCAAAAATGTGCCTTCCCAATGTAAATATCCAAAACGGCATCATACCTATACAATTCAAAGAAAGGAAACTATGTTTTGCACATTTCCTTGCATTGCATTCAATGTAATTTTACATCATGTTTAGTAAATGTACTTACCAAATGCTGCTATTGTGCATATGGTAGTCATGGTAATTGAAAGATTCAAGTTTCCGCCAAGCAATACTGTCCAAATATTGGATGCACCACCACTTGGACTTATACCCGTAAAAAACAAGCCTAGCTGTAATTCTGGGCTGTCAGGAAATATAAGATAGCCCAAAAAGTAACTTGCCTAAAATAAATAGTATTTGTACTAATGTATTAATTGAATTTCTTGAGTTATTACAATGACCGTGTAATAAATTGTTGTACAATATTACCAATGGCATAAAACCAAATTGGCAGGCAAATCCAATAGCAGGTCCAATAGGCCTTCGTATTACTTTGCTGCAGACATCTTGGTCAATAGCACATCCAAAATTAATGAATAAAATAGATACAAGCGTCGCAACACTACCTGTAAATACATGATCTATCACACGTTCCCTTCGTGTGACGATTACTGTAAATAAGTCTTTCGGGGTTTTCTTAAACAGAAAAAGGAAAAACTTAAATTGCACCTTTTTTAAAACAAAACTGCTATCAAACATTTATGTTAATTAGAATAAGTATGTATACCTCTGATTCAGTAAGTACTACTTTTACTTTTGTACTGCCAAGGAACACTCCAGTAATATTCAAAGAACCAGTCCAAACTTGTGGTTCTACATCTGGTCTTATGTCACTAGATATAGATGCAACTTCTGCATTGGAAATGGCTACTATACTAATGTTGTCGTGCTTTGTATCATTAATGAACACAGTAAATGGGACAGACACACTTTCATGCATGTGAATTGTAACTGTTTTAAATTCAGTTTTAGGGTACCAAGATATTGCTTGAACATTTTGTAACAAAAGTAACCCTAGTAACACTATAATCATTGCCATAGCTGCAAAGTAAAAATTAAAGATATATTTAGAGTGTTTGTAATGAAGATTACCGAATTCAATCAAGTATATATTATGCAGTTCCATAAATAATTTTGTTTTTACGAATGCCTTAAATTTATGGGATTTTGTGCTTAGTTATACATGATTACTGAAGACTTCAACAATGTTAAACTTTTGTTTTTCCATTCTCTTTCAATGGTTTAACCTGATAATTTTCTGGAGAATGTGTTCCGCTAATTAAGCAACAAAAAATATGTAAACGCAATGTAAACTTAAATGATAATATGTAAATATATTGTAATAAATGTCTAAATAATACTATTACAAATAATATTGACGTTTACATCTAATAAAACTGTTTAAACAATTTTGTTTTTATGAAGGATAAAATCATTGTTTAACGTGACAAAAAATATATATTTTATTTGCAACATGTAATACAATATGTATCTGCAATACATGCCACGTCAACATTAATACATTTTATTTTGCAATTATAAAGATGCAATAATCAGTTCCTAATAAGGAGAACAAACAAGGAATTTAGTTTTCTTATATCAAAGCTGATCTTAATTTAATAAATTTTGTTCCATCCAGAAATATTAATTTAATACTATCCGAAATTAAAGGTAGCTTTATTCTTAACTTATTTTGTGTACTGCAATAGCTGATTCATTTTGTTCTTACCACAATCTATGATTAACAAATTCTGATGGTATTTATCAAGAAAACTCAGATAATGAATTTTGATCTTCAATGAAAGCACCACAGTTATTTACACGTATTACTAACAGTAGGTTGAGGTCTTTTTGTCAGATGGTTTATTCACCAAACTGGTTTTATTCTTGAAGGTGTGTATAATATAATATACCAAATACGTATTTGTATTGCTGCCATTTCTCTTTGCTTGCAAAAAGAAAGTAACTGACCTACATTCACTAAGTTTGAAGATTTCTGCACAAATTAAATAACCAAAGTTTTTATTAAAAGAACAATACATGTTCTTTTAATGAATAAAGAAGAAATAATATACAAATGCTAGATGCATTAAACTATTTTGAACAATTATTTTCCAGCACTGGATGTTTTTAAGAAACTTAAAATATATTTTACATGTTTAGCAAGATATCATGTAGACACAAACTTGAAGTAAAATAAAAGAAAAAAATACATTTCTGTCCTTTTAAAATCTACAAAAATTATTTTTGCCACTTTTCACAATGAGAAATAGGTGTTTATAATAGGTGGTTGTAGTATTATAATATTAATACAATTAATTAATTAATTCTTGCTTATTGTTATATTTGCTTTTAGTTACAAACATATGAACATGAGTGGTAATGTAGTTTAAAATTGTAAATGGGAAAAAAAATGTAAGAACTACAAATAACACGAATAAAAAAAATTATATTACTTACTTATGTTGTTTCATTCGTTTAAGTTGTTGTGTTTTAAAAAAGAGTGTGTATAATTAATTTATTCACAGGAATTTCGTAATTGTGTAAAGTTAACGTGCAGCTGTGACATTAAACCGCATGACTTCGTCGACAGTACTAATGCATACAGATACAGCGAAAAGAAACCAGCGTGATTTGCAGTTGCTTAAAGGATGCAAAGTTTCATATAATCTCATTTTTTCAATCATCTTCTTATCGGTATTTCCCATTTATGCGTCACCAATGCTCCCAGCATGTAGTTTGCTGTTGTTTGTCACGTACTTTTTGTAATGTCGAAATAGTACAAATACATTTCGTCTGTAAGAAAATACATATTTCAAGGTCGATAATCTTTTCTCGAAATCTATTCCTCCTATTGCGTGACACAGTATTCTCCTCTAAAAAAAAGTGTGACTAGATAAAACGAAGAAATATAGGAATTTAGATAGATTACAGATAACTGTATACACGATGTGCGCGAACACACACAGCTCTTACACAAAACACCTTTCGCACCGTATTCGTTTACTGTCCTTTCGGTTAAATACTTTTCATACGCACGATTCACTCCCTTGATTCTTCGTTTAACAGTTATTTGGAACCTCTACAGTGCACCCACAATCACAATGTTAAATGACATCGAATAACAACAGACACTTACAGCGCAAAATTCAATGTACCGAGTACCGTTAAGATTGTCGCGTAGTATTACGGAAGTAGTAAAGACTTATTTTAACCGACTGAATCAATTTTCAATAACTGCGGAATACATCAAAGGCTTAAATATATCTCGTAGTATAATTTATGTGCGTACATTTTTTGTTGTCACACACCTCAATTTGTGCGAAGTGTGTGATGCTGCAAGCTAGATGATTAATCTAACTCGAGAAGGAGAAACAGAAGAGGCGGGTACAGTCAAGCAGGCGAGCAAGATTGGCAAGCGCTGTATGCCTGTATGCTCCATTCCGTTCCAGTGGTGGGGGTAACGCACTTGTCAGCCGCCGTGGCTTAATCGGAGGAGCGATGCTTCTACGGTAGATCGTTGTAATGATCGAGCAAGTTAAATCTGTGCAATGTCTATCCTTATTCGAACATTCATCTTTGGTATAATTCTCGGAATTGTGTATACAGACGTGCCGAAGCCATGGTACGAGACTTTGCCCGCTGTGGCTATGGACTATAAAGTTCATTTAGATGCCAGAAAAGAAGACTGTTATTTTCAGTATGTAAACCCCGGTGCCACTTTCTACGTAAGCTTCCAGGTATGTATATTTCTGTTCCTAAGTGTATATACGTATATTTGCGGTCTCTTAAACTTTCCTCAAAGCATCTTATTAAGGTTGTAGAACCTACATTCACTAATAGCACTCTCTTCTGTTATCCGAAAATAATAGATACGTGTATCTTTTGACATTTAAACCATATGGTACGTAATTATACACACGCTGCGAATTATACGATAATAACGTTAAAAAGTTCCCTAGCTTTATACCCTTTCATTGGTAAAGAAAACATTCAGAGCGTCTCATGGCGCTTCATTATTTTATTTAGCTAAAACAACGAAATACTTATTAAATAAGTGCTGTATCAATAAGAGTATTTCACAGGCAAGTGCGAACACGTGGTATCGACGCAAATAGTTTGTCTTTGAAACTCATAGTTATTAATATTTGCATCATGTAACATTTGCATAGTCCTATAGTGTTTAAGTAGAAAGTACTATTTAACCTGCATGTACTATACATTAGCATTGCAAGACATTGTTATGTATTCATTTAGACATGCAAGAATACTTTCACAGATAGCTTAAAACAAGTTTTTATTCAAAATTTCTTAAGAACTTGTACATTGTTAGATGCCTTCTGTTCTGCACATGTAGTACAACCTCACAGTCATGATATTGTAAAATCAGTATTAATTAAAATTTATATTTACTTTTCCTTGTATTTTGATGTTTTAAATTTCACTTTTAGAATATTTTTGCATTTGCTGAGATAATCACATATTGAGCATTGCTTTTGTTATCATAGGTTTTACGGGGTGGAGATGGGAAAGCTGGTTTTACCGTAAGAAACCCTGAAGGTTTACCAGTTCATCCTTACCAATGGCGTCCTAATTCTGATTACCAAGTTCAGGCAGCCACTGGTGGTTATTATAGTATTTGCATTGACAATCAGTTTTCAAAATATGCTGCAAAATTAGTAAACTTATACATAACAGTTATCAGGTAAGGCAGTTTGCATGAATTACTTAAGGTAATAGGTAATTTGAATAACCTTCCAAGAATTCTTTTTAATTCATACCCTATATGTATTTGTCATAGAAGCAAATGTATTCCATAATATTGGTTATCCCAAACAGTTTTATTGAACATTTGCATGAAGGTTGCATATTTTTTCAAAAATTCTGTTTGATTTGGCAGGTATGATCAATGGATGAAGTATACAAAGGAACTAGAGGACTTAAATTTGTCAGTTGAGAATTTCACGGTATGTGTAATCTATTCTATGTTGTTTTTTAGCTTTACAGTAGATTTACAGAAGAATTCCTACAATTCTTTTTGATTTTCAGAATGCTATAGTGAATGTTGAGAAAAATATTAATGAAATGCTTCAGACTCAGCATTTAACTCGAAGCAGAGAAGCAAGGGATTTGAATCTGTTACTCGATAACAATTCTTATGTCCAAACATGGTCCATAGCACAAGTTATTGTCATAACAGCTACCACTATCATACAGGTGTATTTTGTCAGAAAATTGTTTGAAGTTAAGCCGTCTGCACATTCCAAAGTACGCATATAACAGAACATATGAATCACATTACATCCTTGCACATATGAAATTCCATGTTATAAATTGTTAGACACAAAATGGTTAATGAACTCAGTATAAAAATTCCTACATATTGTACTGAACATATATATTCTTTTATCTACATATAATTAATTGTAAAGACGTAGATCGCATATTTTGTAATTGAGATTTTCAATAGTTTATATCTTTAATATCAGTTTAGTCATTTGTCATTACTTTTTATACGTTTACGTATTTCGATACCATTACATAATATCTTATAAGACTGTACAGCATTTCTTCAATATAAACATTCCATTTTTTTAATACTCACTGAATAATCTTTTATATTTACAGTACTGTAATACTTCGCGTTATGTGAGCGGGTTAATTAATACAGATTAAAAATATATGATTTTTTACACATTTTTTATTCAATGTCGCAAATGAAATATTGGACATTCAGTTCAGTTAGTCAAAATTTATCATTCATATCCTTATAAGGGTGTATACTATTGGAAAATAATGTCTCATACATTCATCTTGATACATTCAGCTTTTGTTTCTAATTTTAAAGGAATCTAAAGTTGTCAAGTTCGATACTTCATTCTGTATATATTTACGGATGAAGAAATCTATGGTATTATATTTATAACAAATTTGTATAAAAAGTAATAAAGTACATATTGGTAACAAAGGTCACAATCTACTTTTATTAGTGTTCAAAGTTTACAGATTTTTGGAAAGCGGATAGTAAAGGACACAGAAAGTAAAAAACACTATACTTGAAATTGTATTTTATGCATGTATTCATATTAACAAATAAAATTTATTTACAAAGACTGACTGACATGATTAAACGACTGTTTCTTTCTTGCAAAAATGATTTAAAATATGATCAATACGTATATTCTTCAAATAAAATAAGATACTTCATTCATTCATACATTTAAAGATACAATAATTTACAATCCACAGTTACTGTAACATTGCACAAGACAATATATAAGTCAGCAGTTTGAACAAGGTTTTGGGTTGAAAATTTGAACTTACAGACTATTATAGAATAATAGAAAAGAATTCAATAAATACTATATTTAAACAATCTGCGAAATGATAAAATTGGGGAAAAATGTCTGTACGACAAGTTGCAGGTTTTAAGTGAAATATTACATAACAGTGCAAGAACCTAGTTAAAACAGATACTTTTAAGATGTTTATGATAAATCTTAATGTTTTCATAAAATGTCATGGTGATAACATTCGATTCTAAAAAATATGACATTTTATGTGAGGGAATAGGCTGCATTTAGTAATTTTAACACGTTAAGGACCGCTCACGAGTTTTCTCGTGTTTCGCGTCCCATCTGTTACGGACCGCTCACGAATTTTCTCGTGTTGCGCATTCCGTCTGTTACGGATGGATCGAATCACGATATCTATGTAAATTTTGTATGGTTCCTCTTCATAGAGAAAAATGTTTTACACAGTGCCATACTTTAAAAAAGTACTAGAAACTTCGGTAAAATTTATTTTTAAATAAAGTTTTGTAATAATTATTACAAGACAATTTTTTTGAATAATACCTAAAGTGCATCCTATTTTACAATTTCTAAAAATTTCGTACAAATTAATTTTTTGAGTAAAAAAGTTATTATAATAATTAAAAAACATGACTTTTTTGCAATAATCCCTAGAATGCTTCCCATTATACAATTTCTGAAAGTTTCACAAAAAATGCTTCATAAACAACAAAGTTATGATGATTTTAGAACATAGAAGTTTGCCCAAAAACGTGCGGTCCTTAATGTGTTAAACTAATGCAATAAAAAATGAGCACATTATAAAATATCACTTTTGAAACCAGTCGCAGAATCGTAGATAATCGAGATGGCAGCAAATACTAAATTCTTTTGCATAACTCATGATTTGGCTGTTTATTTGCTTGTTTTACTACACATCAACGATTACCGATATTCTGCTTTGCTCTTTGTTGCAATATACTTCCAGTTAATGCTAAAAGACGATGTCGCTGTTTTAAATTTTTTGCCCGGACGTGTTCTGAAGCAATTTCTTTAGTATAATTTTCAGGAAACCAACCCTGCTCTCCATCAAGTAATTTTTCTCCATGATACCAGCCATCCGGCATCTTTCTTAAAACATTTATAATATCACCTAGAATTTCGTTAACTTTGATTAGAAGTGCAACATAATAACACAAATTTTATACGCATTGTTTGTAAATTTGCGTGGGTTTATGTCATACCCGGTTGAAGAGATAATTCGTCCGGTTGAGTAGATGAATATGGATAAAGAGTTATTACTTGTGGACAATCCCAGGTCTCGTAAAGAGATTCACCCAGCAGGCCTTTTTTGGGAGGAAAAGCAGCTTCTAACCATCTTTCTCTTTCCGTATCGCTACTACATGTCAAAACGTATTCAACCTGTCGGCCTGTATGATTTTCTAAAAGTGTCAAGATCATTGCATTCCGGCCAGCAAATGGTGATTCTTCCGAAACCCGTTCCAAAGTAATTAGATTTCTTTTGCATGTATCAATAACAGTGTAGGTTTCATCGTTACCACTGTGAAAAGAAAAAGTAGACACTATTTAAGTACATTCTGTAATTAGTATATTACACTTTAGCTTTGTTAATATTGTCATATAAAAATCATGTAAAATCATACGAAAAGAATGTATATTAGATATGTATACATACTTTGATTTGGGCTTTGTGACTAGAAGATAATCAGTAAGAAGAAAAAGATGTACTGACACCTTGTGGAATCTCTTTCCAAATGTAAGTCTATAATCCATATCACTTTTTACTGACAAGTGCACAAGGTGGCCACTTTTAACTAATTGCTTGCCTTTTAATAAAATTGGTTTGATTTTTGTTGTGTATTCCAATTTTCTGCAATGATAAGCAGTGGTATAAGAATATTACTTAATATATGGTAAAACACATATTTCAATGTGATACAAATTTTCTTTATTTTACCTGGCTAAGCCTTCCATTTCAGCTTCTTGTGCTGCTGAACGTGCGCCTTCATTGCATTCAGCAACAATGCAGGTTAAACTTGAAACTACTTGTTCCCAGATCATTCTATCTGAATGTTCTACAGGCAGTTTGGAAAGAACCGCTTCAGCTAATAATGGTAATCTGCATATAGTGTATCACAAATAAATAAATAAATTTTGCTGTAAAATCATGAAAATAATTGTACTTCACGACACTAGTAAGAAAAAATACCTGGTTATTCGCTGCATCGGCAGCATTAAAAAAGAATGTAATGATAAGTTACAACACGCAGGACGCGATTCAATACGTGCAACAGTTGGCAAAAACTTTAAGCCCTTTCTTGTTCTAAAAAAATAGAAGGTATGAATAATACATACTAAAAATGTAGAGACATATTGAATGTACAAATTATTGTATCCAGCGGAATAAAATTAGTAGCCTTTCATATCGCTAAATTTTTGGTATGCTGTACTCGAAATTATACGTGTGACCTCATGGTGAATAGGCTATCAATATTATTAAGCTGTGCTAGCTGTTTGAAACTCACCCTAATTCTTGCAGTGTTGTATCTATACTAACTTGATTTGAACAATATGATACGTAAATATCTAGGCATCTTTCTGCATGTTTGAGTAAAATGTATGGCAAGTTTTGTAGCATAAGATCTTTTCTCCATAAAGTTTCAAGTTCAAGCAAAAAGTATTCTGAATCTTGTAGGATGGAAGGAATATCACCAAATAGTTTATTCCTTTCCGTTGGTGTTAATATATTATTACACAGTTCGTCGTTATTCAGGAACTCTTTTTCTAAAACGCGAAGAGAATTCAAATACGAAGCTTCCGATGTGAGTATCTCAAATTTGACCTCTTGGATTTTTTTTTCTTCAGTCGTTATTCTTTCTGAAATGATGCATCAAATAATTTTCGTAATATTGTATTGAATTATTCAATTCATAGTCATTCTGACACTTACGCAAAAGATCGCTGTTTATAACTTGTGGAGTCTGACACCACAAAGTTCGGCAACCCGATTTTACAAATTCGACCGCACTTGAACACGACGTTGAATCCATCTACAAGCATGCAATTAACATCATTTTAGATATAGCGAAGCATTCATTTAATTATGGTTCGTTTGGAAAATGCGTATATCCAATCTTACTTCTTCATATCCATCAGAGCTTGATTCGTATGCGACTCTGGCAGTAGTGGCGGCATAAAATTGATACAAAGGTTCTTGTGTAGTTAAATCACTGTAAGGATCTGTCAAAATTGTACATCACAAACATTATAAAATGTAGATTATAACTGATTAGTGCACGCTATGTACGAGTAGAGAGATTCACGTACGTAATTGCATAATATCCACGTGTAGACTGGCTTATGATTTATTCTACGTAAAGAATGAACCTATTATATAAGTATCTCGAATACAATAATTTGTAATAACTCACCAAACCCGGCATTAATTTCTTGGTTTTCATCTTCATTCTGATCAGTTCTATTCTTCACGCTCCATCGTTGCTCGTTGACACCATGTTCTGTGTCGTTGGCCGTCCAAACATTGTTATTTCCAATCGGACTAATCTGTTGCGCAGATTGTGACCGATTGTTTTCATCGAGATAAAACGTGGAAAAGCCAGTCTGATTTTTCCGGAAGTGCTTTCGAAACGTGAAGTATCTAGTATACGTATCGGTTAATTGCTGATGTTGGTCTGCAATGCTGTTTTTACTTTCTTCTGATTCTAACGCACGATGCTCTTCACTGTGATCGACAGAAGTCGTTCTCTTTCTTATGCGCCCCAGGCTTCCTTTTGTGATGCTCCATGTCCTCCGGAGCATTTTTATCCTCTTGCCGAGCGTTTGGGTAAGACTCACTTCTCTAGGAGGTGGAGGCATCGGTCTCGTCGGCGCTTCCATCAATAATGCTTTGTCTTTTCCATCCTCTCTCGGAGAATTGGTCGGACTATCACAGGAAACGACGGTCTGGACAGTGCTCAATGTATTTGTGTTGGCATTTTCGGAGGATTGTTCCGTTTCTTCGCCGGCACTCAAATCGCCCGTTTGAAAACAATACAACGTTTCGTAGTTACTGTCGTCTGATGCATCGTCATCTGTAGAATTGACAAAGAAGTACGTTACAGACGATCAATTTTATGATGTTTCTCCTGCAACGGATTTGTGTATTTACAACTTCTACTTCACTAATCTGCAAATTAAAATATATGGCGCTGAAAGGTATACGTAAAATTGTATCAATTCCTTATCCAAGGTATAGGCCACCGTATTCAGTGTTTGTTATTAGATACCTGCTCTTAGTTTCTGTGGGATATTCGGCAGTGATATAATAGTGCAAACATATACACATACGTGGTTAAATTGGTTGTAAGAAAAGATAAACTTATTTGTTCGCATAGTAATATATTTCATGCTCGTATATCAATTGACACAACGTGACAGGAGAAGTCAAAGCGTGTCTATTAATATGCCTAAACACTCAATAATCTGAGTCTTCATACAGAGTCTGGCCGAAAGGTAAATACGAATAATGAAAGATATCGTTTACGTGTAAAAATAATAACCAAAGTAATACGATGAAAGTTTGTATGTCTTCATCCTCTATCAGCCATAGAAGAAGCAAGTTGAAGTTGACGAACTTGCCAACATAAAACTTAGGTCTGAAGTGGTTTAAAAGGACGCGCGTAACAAATTATACCCTTCATACAAATTGATTGACAAGAAAGAACAAAATTTTGAGCGTTAATGTACGTTAATCACGAAGTTATGATTGAACCTTCGTGTACGTAGCAAGAGGTCTCTTGAGTATCTGTCATCTCGTCGAAGTCGATCACTCTCATCTGCACAAGCCCTTGGCTCCTTCCAAATAAGTGAAAAGTTTCGGACGTCACGTCTCTCTTCCATGCTCCTTCCAGTTCCTCCCGATTACCGACGAGAAGTACCGAACCGCCGCCAAGACTGACGAACACTTGAAACCATTTATTCAAGATCAGGTTGTATTATAATATTATCAGCTCGGCCCATACGTTTGTGCGTATGTACTATGCAGATGCCTTCAGAATCCGTATCTATTAAAATATATTTGCAGCTAACTCAACTTTCCTTTCCGAGAATGTGCATATAAATGACTCATTTAACGCGCGCTGCTGTAAAAATCGGGAGAGGAACGGTTCTCTCCAAAAATGGACATTAGTCATTGGGAGAAGTCAGGCAATTTTTTGTGTAATGAAAGTAAAACGTCATAATTTCGGATGAAAATATAATTGATATGATGGTAATCTAAAAAAATACACCGTTTTTATGTTTGAAGATTATTTAATACTACATGCTAAAGTAAAAGATCGACGCTGTGTTCACTTTCTTTTAAGCAGTGCTGTTTCTAGATGCAGGGAATACTGAGAATTTTAATGAAACTCTGACGAAACTTCAACAATAGAGGAATACACACATATGAATATGATTAAATAGAAAAGAAATACGCACGAACTTATGGACGATCTTTATTATTTAATATGCCACTCTAGCCGTAAACGCGTTTTTCCCGACTATCCGTAAATAAATTCCCCGATCACATATACATACGTTTTTCAACTGGTTCAACCGTCTACTACAGCGACAAAATAAGACGTGGACAAGTCAATAAACTTTTGCGACATGCTTCGACGGTCACGAATATTCATTTACGCAGTTATTTTGTCCCAAACGTGCCTGATTATTACACAACGTTAACGAACTGAATTGCACGCGCGAAATTTGTTGCATCTCCCGTTTGAACAAAGAAGACACGTACGTCAGTTTAAGAAACGATCGGCATTAAGCTTCTTTACGCAAACTAAATACATTATCCAAAGAGACTCTGACAGACATTACATGGCACTGTTTCAACTTAACGCGAGGAACATTATAACAGAGCAACGGAGACGATCGCGGCTACTTTGCAAGACAAGTTCCCAAGACTCCGAGAGCGAAGGTACCAAACAATTGGCGCGTACGTCATCGGGCTAGATGCTCTTCAACAGGTGTGCACGCATCGCGAGCCGAAGAGAAGGCGAGCGAAGCAGGACCAAAGGCAAAAATAATTACGTCTCACCTTGCGTGTTTGGCCGCCGCGAAAGCGTCTTTAAATTCTGTCTCATTTCCACGACATTTCGTCACAGCGCGGCGTGAAAATCTTTCTCGGCACGGACACTGCGAGGAAAGTGTTTTGGTGCGTGCTCGCGCGTACTTGCGATGCGCGAGACGCGCGACGTTCGTTACGATTGAAAAGAGTCGATCACGCGCACTGGCGGAATTCACGATTCGTCCGATTAACGTGCGCGATGAGAGTGTCGACGGGCCGATCATGAAGAGACCCAACCGCATCGAGAATCCCGTATGAAACGGCTCACGGCTCGGCCGTGACTGACAATGAGAGCGCACAATTGGCGCTTTCACTTTGGGACGACGTCGGCGACGGCGGATTTAAGTCCGGTTTCCATTCGTATCGGACTCGTTCGGCGCCTTCGGATGCTCGGCGGAGGAGCTTTGCTTTCTTCTTTGTCAATCGGCAGGCGAGAATCTTCGCTTCCCTCCAGCGAAAGTTTTTCGTCCCTGCCTCTCGCGCGTATCGACCTGGCGGCCAGCTATGTCGGAGCATCGCTAGAAGCACGTATTAGCCGTGCATCGGGCGAGACACGAACGGCTCTCCTCGCTCATGTTCGACTCACTTTTTACGTGACCTTGTCTCCAAGGTTAATGCTAATCTTTTTCTAAGGGGTTTCCATCATCCGCGATCGTACCGGTGGGCGTGAAATTCACGCCGTTGCGCGGTCTTACTTTTAAGTTGGCTTACGGGACGGTGCCGTTTCAGATATTACTACCGATTTTGCTACCGCGTTCCAGTTACTTTTATTGTTTGAAATTATATCTTACCGCGATTGTTGAGCAACTTTCTTTTAATGCCTCTATTATGCAGGCATTTAGAAGCATTGTTTCACAGGTTTGATTTTTATACGTATTATACTATTACTTATATCTCGGTTCATGGCATGAAATATAGTGTGCACGATGAGCCAGTGTTTACAAAAGACCGTTTTTATTTTTATTGCTGATTGAGAGAAGTTGCATTAATTTAAAGCGTCATAACTCGGTTACGGAAAGTTATAGAAATAAAAGCTATTAGAAAGTTGCGACTGTTTCTCATGTGTTACCTTGATTGACTTTGACCGATGGCATTCGCCGTCTGTTTCAAAACCTTATGTTTAATTAAAAGGTAACCCTTGAGATTTTTGGTAAGGTTTAACTGTGTAACGTTATTCCAGTCTGAACGGTTGTTTTAACATTATGTTATTTATATTTTCAATCAATTATTTTCGTAAAATACTCCAAAGATAGTCATTGTCTAAAAATATAACTTTGTAAAGTCAATCATTGCTCTTACCGGACGTAGTAGAAGTTCTCGTAGTCTGTGTTGAAATTTTGGTGCTTTGTCTGGCAATGGATCGTGGTTTCTTCATTTTTCGCGCCCAACGTTGTACAGATTTCTTCCGCCTCAATGGATGTTGTTCTTCTTTACAACTGACAACCCATAAAACAGACAGATAAGAAATATCATTTTTAACGTATGGATAGAATTAAAAATATTGGAAATCAGCAGTTTTGTCACAATGTACGTTAAAGGAACAATGTTATCCTCTCAAAAGAAACTTGTGCTACATAAGAAAGAGTATGGCAGTTTCTTTCGTGTTTCACCGATATGAAAGTTCAGTGCACTGACCATACTTCACTTTTTTGGCAAGAGCATTCTTGCAGTGTAATCGAACTAGTAGAATCTTCGAGATCCTCCCACTCGGATTCCTTCCCGTTGGAAGAGACAGATTCTATGAGAAAAGTTGGCGAAAAGCCGGCATAAAGGCTGTTGACACGTTCCTCGGTTGCAAGGCCAACATCGTCGTAAACACCATAGTCTTCTTCGTACTCTCGATTAATGGAATTGGCGCAACTGTTGTCGTATCCATCGACGCTCGAGTAGTCACCGTTAATTGACAAGTACTGATTCTCTGTTTCACTACCCACGGTATTGTCTCGTTTTCTACAACTGTCATAATTTCCGTGTCGTCTGAGAACGGGAAGCTCATCTATGTTACTTGCATTACAATTGTTCGTGAAAGGTGGACCTTTCTCTGAGCTAGGTGATATAACATCATCGTAGTTCTCATTCAGCTCAGCAATGTTCTCACAAACGCTGTTCATGTCAAAAGGGCCAACGTCGTCGTAATCAGATTCATCACCATGAGATTCAATCTGTAAAATAATAGGCAGTTTTCTGACAATATGATTAACTGAGAAACATCGTTAAAGATCGTTTTTTCGCAAGTTTCATGAAAAAGTGTTGTTTGTTGTAGACGATAGAGAAAGCGTCTGAGTTCTTATTAGTTGTTAATATTTAACTAATTTCTTCCATTTATAAAATATTATAGTAATTGTAAACTTCCGCAGAATATTATAATCGCCAAAGATGAGTTTATAATTCAATTATTGGTTGTAACTTTACCTGTTGAACAATGTTTGATTCTACGATATCATCGTAGTCTTCGTCATCCTGGAGAGATTCTTCATTGTTTTCATCAGCTGATGTATAAATGTTGTCGCAGGGAAGCGAAGAAAATGAACCACGTTTGATTTGTACGCCACACTCTTTTTTATTCTCTAAGAGAACCTTTGTTCGGTCACTCCACAAGAAACTTGTATTAACCCGTGGTAGATTTTTCTGCGACATAGTTTCGTTTGCTTCGCTCGTCTCCAACGCTTTCTCTAATTGCGACTGAACGTCTTTTCCTGATCTTTTTTTTACTTTTGTATAGACACTCTTATCGTTCTTATCTGCGTAAAAACATAATTATCAGATAACTTTGATTTCAGCGGGGCGCTCAATTTTATAGCATTGATCGATTTTGTGTACCATCATTAACCCTTTAACGTAGGGTTTCTTTGAAATAAACAGGCCAAAAAAAATCAATTTTTTTTATGTAAAACACACACTTTAGAACATTGTCTGGGCAAAAAAATACAAAATTAATCAAAATGTTTATTTTAATTTTAGCAGCATCAAATGCAACGCCGCTCGAATACACTCGCGCGTGCACAGTTTGGCCTGTTTAGCGCGCTCGAATATACTCGAGCGTGCAAGTTAAAGGGTTAATGTTCTAACAGATAAATTAAGGTAAATATTTTAGTCTTGTAGTGTTCATTCAATTACAGGACATAGTGGACGAAACAACGCGTATTTATAACGAAAGTTTAACATAAACATCATATGATGTGAATTAGAATAGTTCAAACAGTGTCATGAAGCATTTTATGCAACGTTAACTAATCCGATTTAGAAACATGATAAAAATCATACTTAAAGTATGTCCATATTGATGTACTTCCGTCGATGGATACACAAGGACACTCATGGATCTTGTCTTTATGCCCGATTTCGAACCAGTATCCCATTTTGCCTGCAAAGCATCGTTTACGTCTTTAGGATAGTCACACAACTCGTACATTCCCTCATTTGGATCTATGAGGAGCGGTAATGTGGCACATTTTTCCTGATGCGTGATCACAGCTTGCTTCAAGCTTGAACCCACTCTGTTTTCAGCGGAAACTAGTTGCGGATTTGTTGCGGATGCTACGTGAACAAAGTTCGTCGGAGATGAAATTGTGACGACGCTATTTGATTTGGCCCGGAGAAGGCTCTTAGACGAATTTCTGTGTTTCACGAATTCTAGACGTTGGGACGGAAATAGTGACAATTTGTTTCTGTCTTGTTTCGTTCGCCACTTCTTCTTCTTTTTCTTTCTCGTTGCTTTACTTGCGTTATTGTCAATACTGTTAAATATTTTCGGACGTTTCACCAGATGATCTGGCACGTAATCAAATATATTCTTTGTAAAATATTTCGTTTTCTTTTCTGTGGTACTAAAACATGGATCACTTCCAGTCCAGGCGTCATCCGGTTCTAGTATTATATAGCCTGATTGTATTCTGCCAATCATTGGTCTGTTTGTCGGGCCAACCAAATGTTCTGTTTTGGTTTCATGATCGTCGCTGTATCCTTCCTCAGTGCTTCGTTTCGAGCAAATTTTGATTGTTTCGTTAATACGTTGCTTTGCCGCTATTTCATCTACAAGATCTATTGTTTCATAATCCGAAGAATTTACACTGTCAAATGTAAGACTATCTTCTTGTGGAGAATGTTTATTCTGTAACGTTTCTTTTTTAGGCGACTTAATTGATTCAAGTGATAAAGATGTCAAATCAACTTCAGTGTCAGTATCATGGGATGTATCATTCTTAATTTGTTCGTATTCGACATTTTTTGATTCTTCCTTGATTGTTGTTGTATTCAGTAAATTGTTTTCTTCCTCTTTATCCGCGATAGTTTCCTGGATTTTAACAACAGAACAGATATAGTCTACGCATAAGAGACAAAAGTCAAATCGATAAAAAAACATATTAAATATTTTAAATGCAGTTTACGAAATAAAATCTGTTAAACTAAATTTATTTTACAGTATGCAACACGAGATGCAGTAAGAGCATATATTCGTTTAATGAAATTGATATAACTATTCAAGGCTTCCTGAAAATAAACAAGATAGTGCTGCTGATTTATTTACTCTAGAAGCGTCGAACTTTCACAGCATTCATTTTTATCTTTCTCATCTACTCTAGTTGGGTTGATATCATCTAAATAATACTTTCATTTCACGAGGAAGATTTAACGCGTAGAGAGATTCTTCTCATTTCCTGGTTTATTTAATACTAAAATTGATCGCTGCAAGGATTATTTACGAGTTCCGGGTCTTGACCGTTTATCGGAATGTGGTATTTAGCAAACCCGGAAGTGTCAAATACTTCTTCCAATGTTTCTGTCCGTGAAAGGCTCAATATAATATTGTCACTTTCGTAACAAAGAATCTTCATATGTATTCCACTATAGATCTGTTTTGTTTCAACGAACACCATACCATTGGCTCGGTTTCAGCGCCGTTTACATTAATAAATTACAACCTCCGTGCATGTGATTCAAAGTGAAATTATGGAATGCACATTGACCTGTCTACCATGCACACGCCTTAACATTGACGCAACGGTGTGCTACTTATTGCTTATCCACGGGGAATACTTCTGTAACGTACCGAAATTCTGGAAAATTCTATTCAATTTTCAGTAAAAATGAGTGGGAAACAAATTGAAAATGTTACATCTGCAAAAACGCGATTTGACTTTAATTTTTTAAGCCTTAAAGATTAAAAAGCAGAGACCATTAACTATGCTTATGTCGGCGATGATTATCGGAAGATAAGCAGGAAATATTGGTCCTACGTGTACAGCTTCTAGTAGATATATTTTAATACAGTACCGGGAAGTCAAATTCCGATTCGCCAGGACCCGCCCTTTATGTTAATTAGTATTAGGAAACATGCATATATTTTCCTACCTGAGCCGTCTGATGTTCCAAATGCGGTTCTGTACGCACATATTCAGTATTTTCAACAATGCATGGAAGGTCAGTGGGGTCCTTAATCGCGTTAATGTCAGTAACATTGTCGATGTCATTGTTTATCGGTAACAATCGTAACGGCAATCTGGCTCGTTTAAGAGCTAGGCTATCTAACGTTGCGTAGACGATTTTATTGTCTCCGCTGCTATTATGCTGACCATGAAGAAAGCTTTTGTTGCCTGTTGGCAACACGTTTGTGCTTCCTTCCTTCTGATGCGAAATCATTAATAGATTTATAAATTAGTTCTTTCAACCGCGCTAGCTCTTTTTATACCCTCTTTGTTCGGTCGTGCTTCTACTCCTGTATTGCCATACGGACTGCAAACATAACACGGAAAATATGTCCTGAGCACAATTAATGTTATCGTGGAAGGACGTGTAACAATTATGAAACTCTACGTGATTCATTTTTTCACTGAATAGCGTGTATGATAATGAAATGCCGCTTCCGTTATCAAAGTTTTGACGGAAGTTTTAATCATCGCGGGGTTAGGGAGACTCATTGAAGGAAAGAAAGTGCATACAACGCAATTTGCAGATTTATTTCAATGTATGTACAGAAATATCGCGTTTCGTAATATCTCTGTGGGTAATAGAACTTATGATATAATTCGAATGTCAAAATAACACCATTTGTAAAAATATTAAAAGATCGTTTAATTTGCGAGGTTAGTTATAATTAAAAATGAAGTAGAATAATGGATAACTATTTCAAATGTTTGTACACTACAGCAACATTAACAGATGGCATTGATAAACAGTACAGTAAAACAAACGCCAGTCGTTAAAAGGCAGTACAAGGAACTTAAGAAATGTGAAAGTAAAGGAGGGTCAATGCAATTCAAAGAAGTAACACTGATTGAAAAATGCGGTTCGATGTGTTTGATTTCTGGCAACGCCAGCTTGTGTAAAAAAAAGGAACAACTAGTTATGCATACATTAACTTGATTAGGCATGAGTAATACAGGAATGCGCGGAATTGCTGATCGAACGCGCAACAATTTTTGCATCAAGATTCGCAATATTCAGATCAAATACAATTTTCTGAGTTAGGAATTAAAAATTGTCCTTATTAAAGTTGCCAAAGATCTTACTTGCCTATTACATTTAAAATCGGGTCACTGCCCGAGGAGCGCAACGAAATGTACACACTCAATAAATCCGTGAAAACACAAGCATGAATCGAAAACGATGTAAACAAACGTACGTGACGATGAATTTATTCGGACATTTCTTCATTCACTGCGGCCTATGAAAGAAGCTGTCATCCACACGCCTACCTTGTATACGGTGAGACGCGTAAAATGTTGCGATAGCGACAAAACGTTCTCTCACCTGCGATCAGAAAAATGCGGCTACAGGAAGGGTTTGCGCAAGAAATGACATCGCAGCAGAAATACGAGGTGCGCGACGGCCACTGGCGATGGAATCACATCACAAAATCAGCGCATTGTTTGAGAATTCTGTCACGTCTCGCCGAGTTCCGTAGTTTGCGAAAGAAGATGCGATGCGCCCGAACTGGATTGAGCGCATCGACGACACTGACACGTGTCACCGTTGATATGTCAAACGTTTTACTATCGATAGGCCCATCGATTGGGTCTTGTTAGCGAGTGATTGCGCATCAACACATTCGTCCGAGCACTGATCCACGACTGTCAATCATCGCCGCACAATATCGTGCATCGTATCGGTAACGTGTCGACAAGCGTGGAATAACACTTTTTCACTGCCTGCAATGTTGACACGTGCAAATGCCACTCCCTCTGGTAAAATCGCGGTTAAACAATTCCTACCGCACTCTCGAGCGTACGTCAGTGCGATTCGAAAGAACAGCGTGCGGCACGCGCAATGTTACGGGTGCTGATCGACTTCGGTTCGCACGATAGTTCGGACGAGCTCGTGCGTATGATCGATCGCCGATCGAGCGAATGAATCACGCAGGCGCAGTCGGTCGACGCATTCGGAGCAATTGACTACCACTGTGCCCAGCGGTCCCGCGTAGATGCGTTCGCCCGCTCTCGGTCATCATCGAGATCGTTCGTGCCCGGCAATACCGTAGCATGCGATTTTTTCACCATTCCACTTCTGATGGTATGCGCGACGTCAGCGGTTAAATACCCGACTCTGGCTCACTCTTCGAATGCGTACTGCGGTCTCTTCAACTATAAATACAATTTTTAATCTGTCGTCCTTCGTAATTTGAGTATTTGTTGCATGAGAGGAACAGTGTTTTTTATTGGCATTACGGGTACACGGTTACGGGAAACGTGCTCAAGGTCAAGAGATATGAACGAGCGGACTTAAACTTTCCCATCGTTACCTGCAAATCGCAATTAAAGCGATACTTTTTAATTTATCCCATGATCTTTTTTCTAGGAACACTTTTTTTCAACAAGGCTTTTATTTTCTTCATTATTCGGAATTAAATTTGTTCGATTTGATATTATGTGCTTTGTTGAAACGGTATTGAAGTTGTTATTAATGTATGAATATGAATATGAAGTAAAGTATTTTCTTAGTTTATAAGTTAATTTAGTAGATAGCACATTGTATTGGTGTAATATTCATAAATATGTTTACATACGATGTGCATTATTAAAAGCATGACTTTTATTAACTTTTTATAAAGAATATGATACATGTTTAACCATTCTCAGCACCATGTAATGATACAAAATGAGATAATTAAACATAGTCAGTTTGTAAAACTTAAGGCCTATGTGTTCAATATTTACATTTTACGTAATTTAAAAAAAAATAACATAAGGATGAAAAATTAGCCTTTTAATAAAACAGGATGTAATATAATACTCCTTCTATTGCGTGTTTGCATTTGTTTGTTAACACTTGTTACCAAATTCAAAAAGAAGATACTGACCTAGTTACATTTTTTCGATATTGTTAGATATATGGACAATTTTATCTTAGTGTACGGTACTGAGGGTTCCTGATCTTCAAGCTGCAAACCCGGATTCAGAAAGTGGTAAAACGCGCCAAGGCGCGCGTCATGTACTCAGGAATTCTTACATTCTTACGCAGGTGAGTCTGGCGCGATGATGTGGCACATTTGCCTCTTGTAGAAATCGGTCTGAGCGACATCCTCAGGGATTTTCATTTTGGACATCTCGGACATTGTCAACAACTGAGTGAAAGAAACGTTCAACGGAAATGGACTCCCTACAGTTTATGTCCACAGGAAATCGATCAGACCTTTGCCTTCTTCTATTTTCTTTTATGAGTGAAAATGTAAGAGGCTAAAAATGAACGAGGCTTCCGTTAAAAAGTGGAACGAATGAAATGTATTCCAACCGGCGCATTACGCTACATTATGGGTATTGCCACAAACGTATTGAAGATTGCATCGCTTATACATTATTAGATGTCTCACACAGACGTATAAAAACGTACATTCGAAATTGTGGACAGCTTTACATGGATTCAGTTGTCTGTGTTTTCATAATTTTTACTCAATTTATTTGTATTGGTTGACCGTATACAACATTCGTCATCGAATACAACTTATATGCGACTTAACGGAAAGCAGAATGGTTTAAGCACAGATAACAAAAAATTGTATTTATTATGACAGAACAGATAATTAAGTTTATGTTATTATTGCCTACACACCTTTTTTATCATACATTTGAATGGATTTGTTCTATCATAATGTTACACAAATTCCTTAAATTAACAAACTTTGCAATACATATGACAAGACCATAATCTCAAAGTATTTATCATAAAGATTAATTGAAATTTGGTTTGATCACAATAATGACTTGATACCGGTTTTGGTAATATTAATTGTATTGTGACCAAAGTCAACATACTTTCTTATCACCCCCTCTCCTCCTCTCACCATTCGACTGCATTATATAGTTGAACTTGTCGCGAGGAAGGAATCAGAAGCGCGGCTTCCAGTTGGATGGTTAGTTGTCAGTAAGACATTGCGGCATACACTACACTCACGACGATGTCTCTAGACCAGGTATACCTTTGTACTTTAAACCTTCATTTTTCCTTACCTTCATGTATAAGCTAACATCACACATAGTAAAATTGAGTGTAAAGGATATCCACAATTTCAAAAAAAACGCAAAATAACATTCGCACATTTCAACTTTAGGACTACGTGTTTCCTAAGAACAAAATTACTTTCCTTATTATTGTGTGAAAAACAACCAGTACTAGTGTATAATTGAATGAGGTATTACCGTGATTGCATGTAATTTTTTTTCATTTTTGCTTTTGCCGGCAAAGTTTATGAAACAAATTGTTCATGCCAGCGAACATTAATATTTGTGCGCGATACAACGTCAATCGTGAAGCCGGGAAAACGTTTTCAGTACACAAAATTTCAAATCGTGCGGTATATAGCCGGACAATGAAATTGAAACGCAATCGTGCTCGCAGGTTGTGAATCGCTTCCTGTTCGAATTATGCCGAGTTATTACCGTTTCTTGCTTGCGACAGCGTTCTGCAAGAGCGCCTCACGAGTTTAGAGCTACAAGTGGTGTTATCATTTTTTTTCTGCTCGAAGTAAATAATAACAGTGTTTGTTATAATCGTGTACGCTCTTCCGATATCGAAACAGAAAATGTCGCTGTAATTTCAACCTTGCACAATACGTGCTACGACGGGATTTCGAAGAATCGTATACACATCATGTACGTTTAAGTTTTCAGTACTAAATAATTTGGTGCCATTGCGAAACGTGTACGTGACGCGCCCTTAGAAAAGCATGACATTTTTTACGTTAATGTTAAAATTAAGCAAAACAAACACTGTTTATATTTTATGAGCTTTAATTTAACGTGGATAAACCGAAAGTTCTATTTCCGGTACATGATTTGCAGAAATTGTAGAATTAAATGCAAATAGAAGTCAAAGGTAATACGATATTACTTATATGCTATCATTTCATTTGACAACTCCCGTAAATTACATTCCACTGATTTTTTGCAATTGCATACAATATCGCATATAATCAAAATTAAGGAAAAATATTGGGTGAGCTATCATTTGTCGCAGACTGTATAAGGATGTTCCTCCATACGGAAAGCATACCCAGACATTTACGTTCATATTTGCAATATATTGAAGCTTATTATCGTGTAATGAATTGATCAAGTAAATCGATCGTGCAAGTCACATCATAAGCATTGCAGATTCAAAGAACCTCACTATCAATACAACTAAATTTGTGAACTTATCTGATCTTGTAGCTATAGTAAACCGAATCTATATTGCATGCATTAATACGAGACGTAATAATGTATCGTGAAATAGGCAATGTTGCATCTTATTAATTACACCTAACGGCGAGATAACAAAAACTTTGAATGGAGTTGTACTTTTATACACAATGTGACAGAATGTGACCGATTGACCTGTGCAAACATACAAATATTGCTCCTAAGAAAGATAAAGTACTTTCAATTATATATATACGACCACAAATGTACTGATTAGGCGATTTAAATTACACTACACATCCGCCGCATATTACTTGATTACACAACGAACAATTGAGCGTAATTGTAACACCCCAAGTAACATCAAACATTCTGAACGTTAGACAGCATCACAAACAGTTTTTTAATGAAAATTACCTGAACTACCGTAAGTTAAATTTTTGATGCTTAATCAGCGGTGGTGTGAAGAAAAGAAAACCAGACATTACTGTTCTACATATCACCGATTGACTCATTTTAATGTCAAATAGCATATGAATATTGCGAGATTTGTTGATAGATGATAATATCAAGGTTACAATATAACCAGCTTGCCTGCCATGCACTATTAAAAGCGCAATAATTTAAGTAAGAACAAATAAAATAGGGCTGTTTAACATCCAATAACGCATTCAGATATTCTGCACTGATTTTGTCTCACCGCATGAGCGATGTTACGCTTTACGAACTAATATAATGTGTATTTCAAATGAATACAAACCGTATTTCAGAATGAACTCCATTCGCAAAAAATGTCACATTCGTTGATACATAATCATAATAACAACACTTCCTTCGAAGACATTCTGATCGAAAATTCTTTAACTATTTGCTCTATTAGTCCGAACAGCAAAACCTTTTGATATGTCTGCAGTGTGTCCTTGGATGCATATGCAATCTCATATAAAAACTTATCTTATCATAACCCATCAATGGTATCAAGTACTCCAAATCTATGTATACAGTGACGCATTAAATTCATTAAGTTTAAACACAATTCTTTTTATCTTAAAACTTTTTCATTCATCACTCAGTTTTAGTAATGTACAGTAACACTAATACTGTTTGAAGGTAACAGTCCAATGATCAAAAATTAAAATACCACTTAGCGTTTTACCTTGGTCTTTCAGCATTGAAAAAATTCGTAAATGTGTTTTACAGAAGTTTAATGAAGCCGCTGAAGCAGTAAAGGCGCTTACAAAGCGGCCAACTGACGAGGAACTACTGGAACTTTATGCACTCTATAAGCAGAGCGTAATCGGCGATAATAATACCTGTAAGATAATCGTAAATTTATTGATTTTCTCATTGTATCATTCTGACCTAATATTTTTAATATGGTTACAAAACTGCATGCCAATTTGTGTACATTAAATTTGGGCGTTTGGTTGGAAAATTATAAGTACTTAGAACGCATAAGAAAATTATGTTGTTGCTTATGTTACCCAAAAGCAATAGATTTATTTATAGTTTATTGCAATTAATTAACTTTATACTTATTCTATATGACAGCAAAGCCGGGTATGATGGATCTGAAAGGCCGAGCGAAATGGGATGCATGGAATAAAAAAAAGGGTACATCACAGGACGCAGCTAAAGAAGCTTACATATCGTATGCTAATGGTCTGCTTGCGAAGTACAAATAATTATTAAACGTATTAGAAGTACGAGCTTGTCAATATGTGCTAATGTTATTGAACATTGTTACCTATTAGTGTGTAATGTTTACTGATAGAATGTATCTGTAAGGTATATTTTGTTGAACAGAATGAAATTAAACTGCTTCTTCACCACATAAGTGACTTGTTTTATTACTCTCTTTGAACTGTGTGCCGAACACAAATAGTATTATTAACACGTTGCGTGCCATGGGGGTCACCGGTGACCGGCGGAGCCAAGATTATTAGGACGCATAATTCGAGTAAATTTTCAATGTTTTTTAAATTTTTCAATATTATCATCGTTTGTCGGTCGACGTCGGTCCGTCTGGCCGTGGGGGTCACCAGTCGCCAAAACTAAGTCGCTCCGTCTGGCCATGGGGGTCACCGGTGACCCCCAAAAAAATTATTGCATTATACGCTCTTATATACTAAAATTTACCTGCTGTGCAAAAAATTTCGAAAAAATATGTAACGCATAATAAGAAATTCACGTTGGCGGGACGCGGCGGACACGGAAAATCAGCGTGGCACGCAACGTGTTAATTACGTAAGCAATAGTAATATCGGTGTGTAGATTTTTTAAACACTTTTCCCATTCCGTTTCGGAATAAGTGTTCCGAAATAATTGACAGCATCAAAATATGAATACTGGAAAAATGAAAAACTTAAGAAACAGGATTCTTTCTAATCATGCTGAAAAATATTTCGTAAAAGAGTTCGTCAGATAGGAGGAACATAAGACATAGTTACAACAAACAAGGGAGAAACCTGCTCCAAGTGTCAGGTTCATCTCTAAATAGATGTGGATGGTATTTCAAATTGCTAGAAAATACGTGAACGTGTTGTCCCATGAAGTGTAAAATACTTACGTGTACGGATTTATATACGTAATGTATGCTTATGAATACGTTTTTCTGGATGGTGCAAGTGCACTTAGTCATTTATGAATACAGCATATAATGAGTGAATATAAAAGAGAGAATACTGTTTTAGGACTAGATGCAGATCGTTATTTTGTTTGCAAACATTATAACACAGACATATCCGGGAACTTTTGTCTAACGAGTTTCTACTAGAGTTTTTCAGCACTAGAAATATCGATACATTACCAAGGTTATATCGTATATCGTGTTGATATTTTTTTTATCATGCTTGCTTAATATTGTATCAATTACAACGAATGGCTATTAATGACGACAGCGCCATTATTGCATGTTGTGTGGATTGTAGACAAAGAGCAGCTAACGACTTGTCGTATCGTAACATTTCCGTACAATTGCTATGTTTACAAAATGATGAACGAGAAAGTTCCAGTGGCACCGTTTAGCAAATACAAGGAATTGATTCCAAAGATTAGAAAGATTGCGGCCCTGTTCAAGAATATGATCAGTCTAATCTTACGAAAGACAAGACATAAGTACTTTGAGTATGTAACATTTTATGATAAATCGTTATCCTGGTAATGACAAATTTTTTGTGAAGTAATTTAGGGAATATTACATTTCTCCTGCTATCGGACATACTTTCAATGTAATATTATTGTTAATGATAAGAAGTACATTGTGTAAATCATGCTATAAAAGTATATTTTTGGCTTGAAATACTACATTCCAGTTTTGACATAATCTGTCTATGTACACAAAATTCTATCCAATTCAATAGGTGCATAAAGTTATATAACCAATGGAACACTATTAAAGGCATTACGTGCTGAATAGCGATAATTGAAGAAATTAAGCATTCCGTGTTCTTTGTATGTGCTACGTTTAGTTTTCCAGGAAATTATATCTATTCTTGGTAAACAAATTTCTACTATGCTTATAACCCGTAACGCTCAATTTATGAGTTGAAAACGTTGAAAGTATTTATTATTCGCAAACGAAATACAAGATTTTGTTTAGAAGCTTTATATAGATTTTAAATGTAACGGCCCATATTGCTCAGCAGCTCTTTATATTTTATAAAATATTTATGTATGGTGTAAGTATTTGTAATGCTAGAAAAATGATTCTATGTAAATTAACGTTGTGCACTGTGCTAAATGCTACGTAAATTAACATTTTTCAACACACATAATTTATTGTAGCTTTGCGCATCAACGGAGTCTTGCCACTTTCTTCAATCTCATACATGTATTCGATATTATATATTCGACTTCTCATTACCACCAAACCTTATGTTGAGTCACCCATGTTCTTGAATGTCAAAAGATATTGATGAGGCAATATGTTTAAACCGTCATTTTGTCTGTTACGACAAAGATAGTCCTCATTCTTTTATTTATATTAGGTAATATCTTCTTTGAAGTCGTTTTGTTTGAACTACTTGTGCATGCAAATTACGAACTATTTAAGTTTTACATGATTCATTACAGAGAATATACGTACTAAGTGGTTTGCCTGTTACGTATTCACAAACTCGTGGTTAAGTACGCAAGGTCATATTTCGTTCCCTCTCTCGTCTGATTTTTCAGAAAGGAATATGTAACTAGTTTTGCCTATAGAAAAAAAATTCAAAACCTATTTGCTGAACCAATAACCGTTAATATACGTTTTGTAGAAGAACTTTTTCAAAATACGTAGTACAAGACATGGGCAAGAAATAACTAAATGAATATATAAATATTACTAGCGCATCTTGCACGTAACAATTTAATTATGTATTTTATTTGTCACTATAAATTTTGTAGTGCTAAATTGCAGTGTAAATTTTAATATCATATATATTTTTCATAACCGTGAAAACAGTGTATGATTTTCGCGGGTTACAGAGCCCAGGCATACAGAGCCAACTAATTTAGTCCGTCGGCGTGAGAATGAAGCATCGGTTTGTGTCCACGACAACTCATAGCACCTTGTAGTCGGTACTTGATGTGTTGTGCTCAGGTGGTAAATTTGTGGAACATATAAAAAGAAATTAGCTAGATAACGCTACAGTATGATTGTTTACATCGTGTTTGAAACAAGACAGGCTACTGAACAGACCAGTATCTAAGATTTATAGGTAGAAAGGAGAAATATTTACATGTAGTACAACATATAAAGAAAATGCTGCATGAAATTTTGTTGTCCCTTTGGGGTTGTTCAACCAACACCCTTCAAATACTGGATACCAATGTAGGTTCTACATTTGGCTTATTAAATTACCTTTAATGTCAATGTATTTTGTCTACGTAAAATACCGTTAATGACAGCAAATAAAATGTTGTTAATACAATATATTGTGTGCAAGAACCACCATGCCACATTGTTTGCAATAATTTTGCCACAAATGTTATAAACATTATTAAAACTGTAGGTGTTATTTTTGTAGTGTATAGATCTTGACAAGTACTTACACCCTGGAGAAAGAGCATTGATTGAAAAGATTTTGGAGATAGTTAATGATTGTAACACTGTGCGTAAATTTATACAACAAAATTCTACAAATGAAAGTCCAAATGATTCTAATGGTATGATATATATCAGTATCAATAATATGTCAGCTAAAATATTATACTAAATAATTTTGCAAAACGTAATATGATTGAAACTGTTTATAGAATGTCAAGAAGTATCTAAAGGATTATACCTTAAAGCACTTTGCGATGGAATGGATCAAGGACTAGAACCATTTCGTAAGGATGTGGTTGACATGGAAAATCTTGTTTTACAGGATAATTATACACCTATCTCAATGATTTTATGTCGCGTACAAAAATATATATACTTATTTTCTGTATTAAATTCAATAATTAATGAGGTAAATATAAAAAAATTTGTAATGTGGTACATTCTTAATGTCAATAATGTAAACATAAATATCTTATACCCGACAGATGAGAAAAATATGTTTATAAATATAATTTTTACTTCAGGTTACAATCCAAAAACTTCATGGTTGCAAACTGTTGCAGTGTTTGCATCAGCGTATGCATACTGGTATTCCTGACATAAAATTAGTTTTGGAAAAGTAAGTGATAGAAACATTTTGTGAGATTGCAGACAGTTTCTTTATATTTATCTGTTTTCAGAATAGCATATTGTGTCCATGTAGTTTTTTACAAGCAGTTAACAAGCTGGCTTTTATATGGCCATTTGGAAGATGCACACAATGAATTTTTTATTGCAAAAGTATCGAGTTGTCAAAGTTCTGTACAAAAGAAACATAAAAATAATGTTGACATTACTGAAGAGGAACATAATGAGAAATTTAATATAGATATGTGGGATTATGATATTCAAATAAACTTGTTACCGACTTACATAAGACCATCTTTGGCTATGAAAATATTAACTATAGGCCAAACAATAATAATGTTTGGAAATGATCCTTGTCAAAAGAAAGGTATTATATATAATTTGAATTCTGTAATTTCTTATTTCTCAAGATAATTTGGTTTTTATAGACCTTGGTCGATCCAACCAAGTGGAAAACTCTATATGGGGTGAAAAGGAATATGATTATTTTCAAAAACTCCAGAGTCTCCAGACAAAACCAGTTTTTAACATTGTTGAATTTGAACAAACCATTGATGAGTTGAAGCAGTGTATCACCGAACTTCTATGGCGTGTAGCTGTTGAAGATGCACAACTTATTCAACAACTTAAGTTTATAAAAGACTTTTTCCTAATGGGTCGTGGAGATTTATTTTTAGAATTCATCAGACTTACCGCACACATTTTAAATAAGCCACCGACAAGTCATACGTCCAGGGATATCAATTTAGCTTTTCAAATAGCTTTGAGAAATATGCATTTGAATGATGAAAGTGCTATGGATAGCTTTAACTTTATTGTCCCAAATCAAAATACAGATAGCGACAATGCTAATTTTGCCGAAACTGCTGATATTTCAGAAAAAGAAAGAGAAGATCCAATCGGTATGTACTATAATTCAATATAATGAAATCAAGTGACTTGTATTACCATAATTTTATATTTTCTTTATTGCAGAAAAACATGGATGGGGTTTAATTATTTTGAAGTACAAAGTAGTTTGGCCATTACATTTATTGTTCAGCCCATCTGCGTTGAACGATTATAATGTGTTGTTCCGATTTTTGTTAAGGGTGAAAAAGACTCAAATTGATTTATGGAATCTGTGGAGCGAACATATGCACTTCAAAAATATGTATGTAGCACGTTTTAACGCTGTATATAATTGTGCTTAGAAAGTAGATTTACTAGTTTTGTTAATACTACATGCCTTATTATAGAGATATTGGCGTGATTCAGTTACGAAATAATTTGATCTTCATTATTGATAATTTGCAATACTATTTGCAAGTAGACGTTTTAGAAAGTCAATATTCTACAATGGAATACAACATGAAAAATACACGAAATTTTGAAGACATTCAAAGAGCGCATTCAGTGTTTCTAGCTAACGTAATGTCGCAAACTTTTTTAACTGGTTATGCGACTGAACGGAAAAATCCGGTAAGTTAATCTTATTTATCTATGCCTATGTATTGTATGTGATATCAGAAATATAAATATGCCACGTACCGTTAACATGAATATTTATAACATATAAAATTATTATTTTTGTAGGTAAACAAATTAATACGTCTGTTGTTACGGCTCTGCGATGATTTTATCCTACAAGCGTCTATGTGGGAAGTAAATAATTTGCTTCTAACAGAAAGAGAGGAACTTAAGACATTATCAGAAACTCTCGAAAGTCTAATGGATTGGCTAACAAAGACGCTGAACAGGGTTCGATCACAACCTAGCGGGGAGCATTTGGCTCAGTTATTATTACGGCTTGATTTTAACAGATGGTTCAGCAAAAAACATTGAATGCGAATACAAAACTTACCGGAATTTATCTTAACGATAACAATTACGTGCGTATAATATAATAGATGAGTCAAAAATGTATATTTTACGTCAGAGCAAGAACTGTGACAATATTTATTTTTTGTAACTATGGCTGTGTATTATAAAGAATCCTCCACATAACTTATACTATTTATTATTTAGTAATAGTAACTATTATTATCACGATATACATTTTTTTTATCATTTGTTTGACAATATCGCTGTACATATTCAAAGTTATATTTATTTGTATTTATTTAAAAAAAAACAATCATTCTATGAATAACTTATAAGGCAATTATTCATATAAATAGGCTCATTTTCTAATTCTAATTCATTTATTTTTCGTTAAGATTAGAAGTATTTTTTATTAGGGTTTCGTTTTATAAACGGCACCATATTCTACCGTTAATATTTTTTTAATTCCTTTTCTAATAGTCGAAAGATCCTATTTTTTTTCCTGCCACTTCAACCTCTTAAATACTTAATACTTTTCTTCAAATGTCTACGGAATATAAATTCTACTCTTTACCAGTTCTATATATTGTTTTATAAATTACCGCTACGACACCTTGAATTGTTAAGTTCGATAACATTGGTTGTCATAATTTTAACATGATAAAAATCATATACAACTAATTGTCTACAATTTTGTTTTTTATTTCTTTTCACAGGAAGTTTACGAAAATAGAGTACTTGTAGTATACATGTCCCAGCATTTAATTTCCGTTTAAAATAACTGATAATTTTTATTCTTTACAGTTTTGCCTAAATATGTAAAATAAAATACCACGTATAAGTATGGGCAATAATAATTACTATCATCAAAATAAAGTATTAAGTTATTACATTTAACACAGATATTATAGCCTCACGTGCATTAATTTGAACAAGAGAGACCAATAAAATAAAATGTAATTGGCATTCTCGTTTCTTGCTTTCTTCTTCACATGGAATGATCTTTTCCTAGGAATATACTTAAATCTACATCCTAGAATAAATGTTAAACATTTTTTACACAGTTATTATGACTTTGTTTGTATACAAAACATACAAAATATTATAAGAATATATATATTGTAAACATTGAAGAAACGTTAGTTTCATATTTAGAGTACTCGTTACTTCAGCAACTTAGATCAAACATTATTACTATTGTCACAGAGAAGAAGTGTCAAAAATAAATCTAATTATAATTATTGTCATAATCTATTGTACCCAGAAGGCAAATAGAATATATATATTTTATGTATATTTATCTTAAGAAACAGACTATGTATTAGAAAATGTGGAAAACCCAATAACTATGTTCATGCTCATTGATTTACCCATTAATTAAATTGAACATTTTTGCACAAAAGTAATGCACATTTTTAGACATGTATAGAAAATTTAATCGCTTTCATCATTGTAATCGTCATTTCCATATCCACAAGAGACCTTGTTTGTTAGATTACTTAACTGAAGCATATTTTTAATTGATATATCTGATGCCATATCCCTTGCAGTCAAACCATCACTGTTCTTTAATGTCACATTAGCTCCATGTTCTAATAGTAACCTTATGACATCAGTGTGACCACGACTTGCTGCTATATGTAATGCTGAATCGCCCATTTGATTCTGTAATTTGTTTTTAGAAAATTATCAATCCTCACAGTTAATAAAATAGCATGGTGTGATACATGTATGGTAACAAGTAATGAACTATATGTTTATATGTATATGTAACACATTACCTGAGCATTTATAGCAGGTTTAGATAAACTTAACAGTACATGTGCACAATCAGTATGACCACCACGAGCAGCCCAATATAATGGTGTATTACCAGCAGCATCTAATCCAGTTCCAGACACACCTTGTTTCAAGTATTCCCGTAAGAAGGAAACATTCCCACGCCGGGCAGCATCATGAAGTGGCAGTTCAATTTCTTGCATTTGACAATCAACTATAGATAGTACAAACTAATGTAAAACAATATTCAATGTGACATAATATCTATGCATTATCAAATGTAAGCTTTAACCATAATTCGCTGGTATAAGTCCTTCACAATTTCCGCATTTTGCTTTCCACCAGTTCGGATCTGAACCCTTGTCATAAACGTATAGTATATCACCTTCTTCAAAAGATAACTCATCTGGCTGCAGAGACAAAAAAATAATCACATACTAAAATATGATTAAAATTGCAAAAAGTCAATGTACATGGGAATAATTTTTTTCTATTAAACTTATCTTATATCAAGGATTATTTACTTACATGCTGCGCAGTGTATCTGTACAGTGCCTTCACTACTTTCACTTTTCCTTCAAAACAATACTGCATTTAATATTATAGCTGTATAAGAGGTTAATATTGAGAAACTATAAGAATACTTTGTAGAGTTTGTACACACATTTTAACAGATTTGTAGAAAACTATAGCGTTTTCTTTGCTTGGATCAAGGTTAAATATATGTTGTAAATAATACAGTGTTTGTATGTATATTTATTCCATCTTTTATATGCAACCATATCTTCTTATGCATAAATAACTTTGTTACAAAATGGGTTAACACAACACAAAATATATATTGCATTTAAGACTACATGTACCTATATATAGGCATATATATCAAAGTACTAGGCTGCAAAGAAATCTTGTTATCTATGATGAAAAAAGCATGTGTAAACATATTTAGTCTTCCAAGTCTTTGACATTTTCACATCCATGCTCTTTACAATTTGAAAAGCTCAATAATATATTCATAAATATTGAGACTATTAATTGTATTTTTAACTATTTACCAGGTTTCCAAGTCGTTTTGGGTGGTAAAGGTGCACTTTTTAGAGGTACATTCATCATGGTAGACATTCTTATCATCATAATAATTTCACTAAATAAGTCACTGCAGCCTAGTTCACAGTGATGCACTCATGTGCATTGCATTCCACATATCACTGTAGAAAATGTATAGGAATGCCAATTTAACAACTCCTTACACCCTTTTCTTTGCTGCTTTCATAAATAAGATCATATCTGAAATAAAAATATTAATATATTCTTGTATATATTTCTCATGCATTAAGATTAGATCTCAAGAGATATTTGTGTTTCCATATTTTTATACATGATATTATAAGCAGGATGCAAGTGTAGAAATTAGTTATAAAGCATATGTAATTTCTTTTATTAATGATGCAAGGATACTTACTGAAAAATACTATCAGGACAAACGCTATCATTAACCAAACCCAGCATCTCCAATTTGATTTTGTATGTTCATTTAATTTTAATGATTCTGTTTTCAATTTGGCTGTATTTACATCTGTTAATTTATCTGATCTTTCCAACAAACCAATATCTTTTTTTATAATAGCACTTGCTGCTAATGCATGCTCTTTCATACTGCCAGTCATTGAGAGCATATTTTCAGCAATTTTTTCTTGTATGTTCCGATTATATTTCAAAATTGCATGGAGGTCATCATCTTGTATTGGCGAAGTGGGTAATCTTTGTCTTATACCATCCTCTAATACACCTATACATAAATATAAAAAAAAAATCGTTATAATGTGCTCTCAAACTGTTGTCATAGCCACAAATGAATAAAATAAGTACGAAAGTACAAAAGTATCCAGGTCCACAACGTAATCTGTTCATAAAATAATCTTTTAACTGCGAAAATATGTGTGTATAAATTCAATAGTCATTACCATTGTCAATATAAAATAATTCTTTACGTAGTTCTTTGTTATATTTTGCTGTAGTCTTTTGATGAATTTGTGTTGTTATGTTTGGCCCAATTACATCATTAACTACCGTAGAATTTTTTGGTAACATTTGAACTGCAACCACTCTTTCAACTGGATTATTTAACTTTGCTGTATTCACTACTCCTTTCAAAAAATCTATTCTTTTGATGTAAGTTGTCATAACATCTTTGGATGGTTTGCTAAAAGAAAAAACACATTTATTCTTTTATTAAAATAAGTAAAATCATGATATATATTCCATTATATATAAATTATAGCAGAGCAGATAAATAATATGTAATGACAGATTGACGAAGAAGCGTATTACTTTGTTGATGTCTGCAGCTTCTTAACCATGTCATCCAATGCAAAAATATACTGCAACAAATTTATGAAGTTGTTATGTGTTTGTGTGAATGTCAATAAAGTAGTACATTTATGTTTTCCTCTCTTGAACAATCGTTGTTTAATTATTTGGGAAGCAATAATTAAACTATGATAATTTGTAATTTTATTGTACTACATGCAATCTATTCTACATATCAAATAACAGTAACATTATTGTCAAAGTACTTTTTCAAGTTTCCAATCCTTATGTGAATCATCTTTTGCCATTAATTCACATCGTGTTAAAAGACGCCGAATATTCACTTCGAGTCTAGACCTTTGATTCATGTTTCCCAGGTTTATTCAATGGGCAAATGTTTTTCTTTTCTCAGTTGTACGATACTTCTATCTGTGCCACGTGAAGATGTATTTTTGACGTCATTTGTTAAGCGAAGTTCTATGCCTTGTCACTTATTGTCGATCCTGTTGCGTTTATTCCGTTCTCATTTTATCGGTATGTTAATACCAGTTAATACCTACCTAGTATAGATAAACCGCATTTAAATAAAAAAAAAAACACGGCAATTATAGAAATAAAAATGTACAGAGACTGTTTCGTCTAACAAAAGATAAGCAATTCACGTATTGTCAAAGGTAGTTGTATTTATTACGTTATCAACGTTGCGTTCTACTTGTTTCAATATGTAAGTAAATGTTTAACAGTTTTTCAGTTCATACAGTAATTTGTTTTTTATTATCATTCATATAAATAGGTGGTGTTGATTCATGATTTGCTGGGTATAATATCCCTCTTAATATGATAATTAGAATCTTTGTTTATATTCTGTCACATAGTACATTGTTTTGTTCACTTTAATTTCATTCGTACTCGCCTTTATTTCAACGGTTGACTGAACATTTGATATACATACATAACGTCCGTGCATGCTTGCGCGTGCGCATGTTTGTATGCACGTATGCAACTTGTGAGTGTCAGTTTTAACATGTGGGAGGGATACAAACGAATCAGATTTGTTAATTTGTGGAGCTGTGCTTTATGAAATTCATACCGAAAGCTGATACTATTACAGATATTGTTTGACGTCGAACTTACTCAGCGTCCGGGGGCCGATCCCTATAAATTACTCATTATTGCGGATTGACAGAATTACTAAGATGGCTGATATCAAGGAATCTCCACCTCTATTCGGCGCTAACGAAAAGAGAAATAATGATATAGAGGACGATGATGAAGATATCTTCGTATCTGCAGTGCAGGTACTTTGAACATTTTTTTTAAATCATTCAATAAGTAATGCATTTAAACAGTGTAGGAGGCGGGAATATTCTATCCTCACATGGGGCGTTTATTCGTTTGCCAGTTTATCGTTGAGTCTTTAGAACGCATTCCGTTTAAATGTTATCTCTAACATAGTCAGTACATTCCTTCTTTTTGATAAGAATGGGCTGTGTAACCAATGGCCATGAGATAATATTAAGGCTTTTATAAGTAATATTAAATAATTGTCTTAAGCATCAATGCCCATTAGAGTGTATGTGATTAGTTGACAGGTTTCATACATATGGGGAAGTGCCAGTTCTAGGTTGTTTATTACACTTAATATTTTTTAACTGTTTTAATTGTAAAATGTTGAGTGCATTCTATGAATATTCTCAGTTCTATTATGGCATTCTCTGTTAATACAGGTGTGTGGAAATATTCTTTGTATATCCTTATTAATCAATATAAGCATAGCACAAATTATAACTGGAGATATAACTATATACTGATATATTTTTATTGACATTTTTTTGGTTTTACCCGTCAACAATGAATGCATCAGGACTTATTATAGATGTATTACTAAATGGTTTTCAGGACCATGGCCAATTGGAAGATTCGTCTCCGTATAATGGAGTATCAAATATTCAGGCAGAGTTACCAAAATTAACATTGAGAGATGCCACAGAAGAAAATTCATTTTCAACAGTTTCCAGTCCAGTACCAGGGCCTCTGAGTCCACCATTGGGTCCGATGTGCAGCAATATTGGTGATCTTCATGACGTTCCGATAAATGATAACACGGATACTTCGTCCACCAACATTGTTCATTCTCAATCTCTAGAAGAGGTATTAAAATCAAACAAATACTTATAAACAGAGCAGTTATTAATGTGCTATGTTCTTTTATAGGTTCCAACAGATTCATCTAATTATTTAAAAATCACAGTTACTTCACCACAAAAAATTGGAGATGGAATGGGTGCTTATGTTACTTACAAGGTGGAAACAGAAACTAATATGCAGATATTTCGAAAACGAAGTTTTAGTGTCATACGACGTTTTAGTGATTTTCTTGGTTTACATGATAAACTAACTGAAAAATATCTAAGAAGTGGGAGAATTATACCACCAGCTCCAGAGAAAAGTGTTATTGGTATTAAAGGATAATTTATATTAGTTTAAGGCATAATGTATGATTGTGTATAAAAATACTTCTTCTTGATCAGGAACCACAAAAATTAAAATGAGTGGAGACAAAAGCCAAGAACAAAATTCGCTATCAACCGAATTTATTGAAAGGCGTAGGGCAGCTCTTGAAAGATATTTAAATAGGACTGCGGCTCACCCAGTCCTTAGTCTTGATCCTGATTTCAGAGAATTTTTGGAAGCTGGTATGTAGAAATATTGATTGTTTATATTTATTCTATTTCTCATTTTAATAATTTTGCAATGTTTGTAGATATGGAATTACCAAAAGCTACTAATACATCAGCTTTGAGTGGTGCTGGTGTAATGAGACTGTTTAATAAAGTTGGTGAAACTGTGAATAAAATAACAAATAAAATGGATGAAAATGATGCAGTAAGTTTTTAATGCAGTATGAAATCTATATAAATGTAGAATGCAGGCTGTTCAGATAGAACATTTTTCTACACTCTGGTAGAGTAGTATGAATCTTTTGATGAACACATATTATATGTACATTTTTTACTATAATTTTAATTTAATAGATTTGTATTACGTTGGAGTATTATTATTATATGGGTTATTATAAAACAGTGAAATAATGCTGATTTGTATGCACTTTATTTTATGCAATTTATCAATTGTAGCAATATTGATGCTATTGGGTTAGTGTAATTTATTATGCCAATTACTTTTATAGTGGTTCGAAAAGAAAACGTCAAAGATAGATTCACTTGATGTGCAATTGCGTGCGCTACATTCAGCTGTTGATACTTTAACTAACCAAAGAAGAGAATTGGCGAATTGTACAGGGGCTACCGCCCGATCCATTGCTGTTCTTGGTCATGGGGAACCAGGGGCATCACTTGGCAGGGCATTGGCACAACTAGCAGAAACATTTGAGAAAGTCGAAGTGATTAGACGTGCACAAATTAACAGCGATTTGTATCAATTTGGAGAGATGTTGAGAGACTATGTTGCACTTATTGGCGCTATTAAGGTTTGTGTTTGTTGTGCATTATTTGTAAAACATATTTGCACGTTTATTGCAACTGTGTTACTCAAACATTACAAAAATAAAAAAACATCTCATTACAGGATGTATTCCATGAACGAGTAAAAGTATTCCAGACTTGGCAACACGCTCAGATGATGCTAAATAAAAAACGTGAACAAAAAGCACGGTTAGAGCAATCTGGTCGAACAGATAAAACGCATCAGGCGGCTTCAGAAGTTATAGATTGGGAAGCTAAGGTAGACAGAGGTCAAGAAGAGTTTGATAATATTTCAAAAGTCATCAAAAAGGAAGTTGAACGTTTTGAATTGGTTAGAGTCGACGATTTTAAAAAATTGTTGATGGAATACTTAGAGACAATGTTGCAACATGAAAATCAACTTATTAAATATTGGGAAAACTTTCTACCGGAAGCACGAGCAGTGGCATAAACATTCCACAAATAACTGTAAAGTATCTTTTGTAATGCTAATATGAAAGCAATTTAAGGAGAAGGATTTTTACGCATGGTTTCTGAATGTACAAAAAGTAATTTCTTGAGCAGTTCTGGCGCGCTAATAGTAAAATGCATGTTTTCTCTATTGTTCGTAAAACGACGTCCTTTTAAAAAAAAAAACAAAAAAAAATATATTTCCGTAAGAAAAAGACACGTTTTACGCCCATATCGGTCCAGTTTGTAGGTTTGGGATACTGCCAAGAACTTTTATGTTTGCACTAAGTAAAAGAGTTGTTATCATGACAATTAAAATTTCCAAGTATTATCTTCGAACCAACTTATCGGCAATAAATTGTATATTTCATCTATTTCTATCTTTAGAATATCTTAGATATATGTAAGGCATAATATGGTTTGTTAAGAAATGTTATTCAATAATAAAAATTAATTGAAGTTACAAACATGTCTTACGGCTAGTAATTCCCTCAATTTATAGCGTGAATGAACTTTATGGTATAAAGAAATGCCATCATACAGCCTAAATGATTAGCATGTGCTGTTTATAGGAACATAATTAACAATGGTTTCCGGTTTGAATAAAATGTAAGTTCGGGCTCAAATATGATTTGAAATATTCAAATATTACGTTTATTTTTGGGTGAATTTGAACATATATTCTTTAATCATTGTTATAATATGGATTCATCTACTTGAAAGTATTTACTTGTATTTGCATCCATTATTGTTAATTTGAATCGGTACATTCGATTTCAGTGGTAAAATATTATACGAATAACATGCGCAGATATTATGGACATACTTTCTTTTATAGGATATCTATTGCATTATACGGGCGTGTAGCCACTTACATTTTTTGTACGTTAAAGTTTGGTAATATGATTAGTATCGACACAACGATGTTAAACAGTATACGTAAGTAAACATACAGTTTTTTAAGTGCATGATATAGACTTAATTGCGGACTGTGGAATATACCAAAGCCAAGTTTCTATATTACATTGGATCTTATTGAATTAAGAAACAATGTCTATTTGAATTGATTTGAATCATAATATGTTGATTTAATCTTGGAGTTTATTGTAACCTAAATCATTGAATAGAAATGGTGATATTTCACAACTTTCTTAATGTTGGTCATCGTGCTCCAGACATTTAATTGTTGAAATTACACGACATACTGACCATTTTACCTCTATTATGAATAGATTAGAACATTTTCGTTAATAGAGGTTGTCAGCTATTTGACGTGGTTAATTGTTACTGGTAATTAGAAAAAGTTGTGACGGTATTTAATTTTCTGCAACGGAGCAATGGGTTGCATACGTGGCAGAATCATGCACCAATCAGCAAGCGCGGGTTTTTGATAGGCGTGGCTTCGAAACGCGTACACTTTACGTCCGGCCGCCATAATTCCTATGGAGGAGTCGTCGCGTGTGAATCTTTATCGTGATTTTCTGTAGACGAGCAGGATACGTTATTCATTTTTATATTTCTTAGACGGAATTGTGCTACTCATCAAAACTTTCGGTAAGGTGTTTCAATTTTTTCAAGTGTCTATTCTTTTTATACGTTACCGTATTAACTAGATCTACCTTAGTTTGCCGGTTCTGGAGTCAATCCTTGATCTAATGTTTCACGAATATGTACTCATCTTTAAGGGGTTGTGTCGATGACCTAGGTTGTCATCCATATGTCAATTGTTTCATACTTTCTTACCATTTTCATTTAATCCATTACATTTCGCGTGCATTGCGTGTTTATTATTTTTACTCATAATGAATTCTATATAATATTACGATGACAAAATCCAAAAAGCTCCACGATATATTTTCTGTTCGCCGAAATCGCGATTAAATAATATTTTATCTTTGGATTTGTACACGTCACCTGTTTCCGAAGACACGCAGATGCCCATAACAATTGCGAAAATCTTTCATGTACGTTCAGTAAATAATTATGTTACAAGCAAAGTTTGTTGATATATTTTTTTTTCTTTCCCTTTGACAGAAGTTTTTTAAGTTCTGCAGGTATAAACATCTATTGGTACTCCAATGACAGATAATATGTGTCATTATATTTCTGATATAACAGAGAACATGTAAGATAATAACCAATGTATTTCATTTTCTGCAGACAATTCTATAAAATGGATGTGCAGACAGGATTGATTTATGTAGGAGTGGTTGTCATATCAGCCGCAGTTATCGTGTTAGTGTCCATGTTCGGTATAAAGGAAAAGTCTTATGAAGAGGCTATTGCTGAACAGAGAAAGCTTCCTGATGATTTGTTATTAAGTATGTAACTTGATATAAGTAGATCTCTGGATAGTGTTATTCAAAACTTTTAATTTTTTTGTTTCTGACATCTTATTAAAAGGCTACAAAAAGAATTGATTTAGGTATTTTCATTAAAATACAATTATCGTGGTCAATTGTGTTCCATTCATAGGTTTTGGAGTGTTTTTGTTAATTTTAATGAAGTAGTGCATGTAATAAATACCATTATAAGGATTACATTACATTACGATTTTTATGAAATTACATAAGTGTAACAAAGCATTATAATATCCATATGAGATCAAATTCTATTTTTATATGCATATGTAGATAAAAAAGATAGAGGTAAAGAGAGAAAGCACAAAAACAAAGCTGGAAAGAAGGTTAAAGAAAAGAAGGAGGAGAAAGATGACAAAGATGACAAAGATGATAAAGTGGAGCATGTGCAATTTGAGGAAGTTCCGCAGATACTAACACCTGAATTACCATTGCAGGTATTGTGATTAGGTTTACTCTTGAAAGGTTATATAGTTGAATATGCAAAAGATAAAACTAGCGTCACATGTATTATTTTTAAATGTGTGATGCAATATTACTAATCTGGTTGTTTTCTTATTTGGCATTGATAAAAATGTGGAGAATGGAATGTATATACATAGTGTATAGTGTAACCAGCTGTATTTTTGATCCTTTTTTGGTGTATCGCAAGAGTGGGAGAATGTTTGTCACAAATATTTATAGCTATCAAACTGTATGAACACTCAGTGTGTTCGTCACATAAATAACTATATACTGCCAGCATTGACTGCATGAAATATGGTACACTTGTTCACATATCATATATCACTGTTGCATATGACTTAAGCAGAGTTTTTGTAAAGGGCATTGTGTTTCCATGTCTATAAGCGTTACTTAATCTACACTATGGAAACCTGGATAGCTTTAGAAATGCAACGTCGTTTTTCATGTATTAATGTTCTAAACAGAGTGTTTAAGTATTTCTAATTGACAGTTTTTGCAATTTAATTACATTTTTATATTCACGTTTTGTATTACAGCTTATTTATTCAATTTCACAAACTTCATTGGAATTTAAATGATTAATATCTGCACATGAGATTGGTCAATGTTGTCTCTGTTGGATAATCTCATGTTTTCTTTATTATTTTATGTTGTATATATAAATCTATTCCATTGTTATTTTAAATGTAAATTTGTTAAAGTTAGCATATAATTATTTATTATGGAAAAAACGGTTTTGTTTTTCTAAAGTCGGGCTTGTGATCAAATTATTCTTTTTTGTTGCATTGTTATAACGTATGAACTTTCCCTACATTTCTATTTGAAACAAACAACACTGCTTAGATATCCTGTCTGTGTCAAAAATATGTGGGACGTATCATATTCTGTACAAAACATCACCATCTGCATTTTACAGTTCATTGTACATTGCGAGTACGATATTTTTATCTTTGCATCTAAACGTGTTTAAATAGCCGTAAATGGGTGTAAAATTATTACATTTTATTCAGCAGTATGCTGAAAATACCAGTAGTTCGATTTATTTTACGCTCGTATTAATAATGAATAACTTTCATTATTAATAATATCAATCTGCAATAATCAAAACCTATTTATACAATACGCGCGAAAAAACTATTCATTAAAATTTAGTACCATGCTTCAAAATAATTCTTTCGAAGATATGCTACGCTCTCTGCCACGGTCTCCTAACGGAACAGATTATAGCGCGTATCTGTCTCAACCTATCAAGCAATGACTTATCAGTCATTGCAAAGTAAACATAATAAAAAAACGCATCTCACAGAGTCTTTACTCATTTCTCAAGAGCTGTAAGACAGTATTCGCAAAATTTAACTGGATACGTTCAAACCGTTTACCGTTTAAGATTTTGAACGTATCAGACCGAATGAATTATATAAATAAAAAACATTTCGTAACTTACAAAATAATGTTTTTGTCTGCATTCGATACAAGTAGACGAGAAATGTGCTTTTAAGTAAATTAATCTATGATTTGAATACAAATAAAAGTAACTAGCAATAATATTAAACATTTGTTTCAAATTAGCTCACTATAAGTTTAAATATTTAGATTAAAGTTACATATTAGAAATAAATGATTTCTGTGTTACTAGACATGGTTTAAATCTCATTTATAATTATTTTTTCAGCAAAATAGTAGATTTAGTTTAAAGATTTATTTTCTCATACAAATTTTTCTCCTGCGGCATTGCATTATTGTTATTAGTTTTAAAATTATATGTCATGTACACCCATTTACAGAGAATATAACCATTAATAAAGCTTTACTTCATCTTCTTCATTGTCTACCATTTTATCACATTTATAACATTTCATGGGGCAAAGAATTTGATTTGCTTTGGTGTCACAGGAGAGTAACAAAGGAAGTAAGAAGAAAGGCAAGCTTGAAAAAGTAAAGCCAATTCTTGTAAATAAAGACGAACCAGTGGTTATTGTGCCTGAATTAAATTCTTCACAACCCCTCCTGACAGATGTTAATCATTTTGATTTGACACAACCAAAGGATGATCTTGAACTCATACGGAGTCACAGTGTGAGTTAAATGCTTTTGGTAGAATTGTCATTTTTATATGCAATTTTTTAATCATTATAATAATCTAAACCATTGCTTTTTTGTATGAATAATATAATATTGCTTGGAATAGAATCTTATTTTAATACTTAACAAATATTTAGAATAACATTAGTCTTATAAATCGGAAATTGTATGTACATATTGTGTTTTTGTACAATCTTTTGAGTTAACTAAAATATTCATTTATAAAGGATATGTCTGTATAAATACAGAGGAATATAAGATAAAAAGAAGTAGATCAGGTAATTCAAGTAACAACAACAATGTATCACAATCAGTATTGACAAAGGAAAAATACTGAATGTTACAAATTGTAAACCATATAAGTATTGTTCAAAGATACAAGGGAGGCAAATATATTAACAAGTAACATTACATTATACATCAAATCAAATTTCCATTTCAAATTCGCATTACTCATGTATAATATAATAACACTCTTTTGCCTGAATATGATATCTATAATGCTTAATATGTACACAGTCTTTGTTATTAATATAATTTCTAACATCTTTGTATAAATTTCTTGTATCATCACGCACATATTCATATTAGTATTATTGTTCCAAATGTGTTTATAAAACAGAGAGAAAATCTGCAGCAAGTAAGTCCATCTGAACCAGTAGCAAATAAATCTCCGAAAGATACTCCAACAAAGTCAAAGAAAAATGCAAAGGAACCAACAAAAAAGAAAGACGACAATACGAGCAAGGAAGATAAAAGGAACAGTAATACGTCTGGCAATGCAACGTCGGTCGCCAACAAAGATATTGCAAAAGATGGTAAAGACCAACAAAAAGAGACTCCTGTTAAGGAAGTCAGGGAAGTCTCAAAAGAGAGTGTCAAAGATGTGGCATCTTCGCAACCGGTAAATAAGGAGTCAAAAAAAGGAAAGAAGAAAAACGATATTTTAGCTCAAATTGGTAAGTTAATTCGGGCAATTCATTATTCATGTCTTATAAGTGCAAACAGTATTACAATGTCTGAAGAAATATACAACTGTTAAGTCATTATTGAAATTTTTTCAATAATTTGTATTTACGTTTTTCATATATTTTCGTTGTTATTACTTGTATAGTTACAGTTGACTCTTTTATATTATCAGCAACGGGGACTTATTTCTTTTTACGAAACTCACTGCCTGTGACTATAAAATTTGTTCGCGGAAATATTAAAAGTTAAACATTTAAATGAAATAATCTGACCAATGCTTCTGGCAATAACGATTTTGCTGATGGTTTTCACTTTATCTATAGATATACAGAATATTTTGGTCTCTGAATCGTAGAGGTACATAAGGTAGAGTTTTCTTTTAATTATTTATTTTAAACATCAGTTTTCGATTAATTCATCCTGATCAATGCATTGTGGGGTAATTTGAAGGGTTTCATGAATTTCGAAGAACACCTATACTACGTCAAGTCATGTGAAGACAAGTCATCGGTGGATGTGGAAATGTTCGCAACCGGCTGATTATTCTTGTAGTCCTGGTTAAGTCGGTCATTTTGTATTCAAGTTTTTGCTTAAATTCGTTACAAGTCAATATTCTTGAATATTGTTGTCAATATTATTGAAAATAACTTTTATCGTATTTAATAGAACATCTAATTCTTGAACCACCTAATGCTCATGTTATGCCTGTTTATATAACATTTCTTAAATTGCGGTGTTAACAAATGGCTCTTTTTGTAATACCATCAAAGTTATTTACATTACTGGATTAATGACTAACAAGTTATCGTACAACTTTCTCAACAAATTATTAGTTGTCACTGAAATGCATAAAATATAATAGGGAAATTTATGTCTACGTGATTGATTAGCAGAGCATATGCCTTATTTGCAAAATTATTATTTTTCAGGCGGAGAAAAAGATGCTGTCAATGTATCTTTACTAATATTGTTTATCCAGAAAGCTGAGCTTAGCCGTTCGGAAATACAGATTCTTATTGATCAGCTTTTAAATAAGCAAATGGATAATCCATCGGAGCACTCTGAGTGGACAGAAGGCCGCGCTGATCCAGTTATTAAACTGAAAAAGCAACTTGCGGAGAAGGAAAAAGCTTTAGCTGATGAACACGAAGCTAGCACCGCTGTTCAAAATAAATTAAAAGAATTACGTACTGAATTTAATGCCGAAAGGTCTAGAATGTCGGCAAACATCAGACAATTGGAGGAAGCATTAAATACTAAAATTACAGAAGTGCAAACACTACACACTCGCATGCAACACATCCTAGAGAGTCATGCTGCGGAGAAACAAGGCTTTGCTAGGCAGATTGAGCAATTACAAAGTAAAATAAACGAAGACGCAGCCATTATTCACAAAATGCAAGAAGATCAAGGTCAAACGCAAGGTCATATGCAACAAGAACTGATAGCGCAGCGCAAACAAATGGATGTCCAGTTTGCTCAGGTGCGTGAAAATGAAAGTGTACTAAAGGGACAATTAGCGCAAAAACACGTTGAAGTCCAAGAGCTGCAAAACGAACTTCAAGCAACTTGTGAAAGTAGCACTGCGGAAATTGAAATGTTACGCCAACAGTTGGGTATGATGCAGGGTCAATTAATGCATTCAGAAGGACAACTACAGCACTTTAAAGAAGCTAGTGATAGAATGCAGGATGTTGCCAGGCAACTTGAGGTAATACTGACCGCTAATCTGTATCTGTATCTTTACCTTTATTCCATTGTTCCCAACGGGTTACAATCCTTGGTCCTACTTATGACTATCCTTACTTAATCTGCTCTGTACTTATTCTAACCGCGGCTTACCCTATTAAACTTAACGTAGTTAGTTAGTTTTTCTCTCTCTCTCTCCTCTCCTCTCTGCCGTCGCCCATTATTTTACATATTGTTACGTATTTTTTCTACTCGTCTCTCGCCTCTCACTTCTTTCTCCTCCTCCCTTAGATTCCCGTTTCCACGTTCATTCCTTCCATCCCTTGCACCTCTCCATCCACTTCTCATTCATCCCCAATCACCCTTTCTACTCTTACCTCCATCCCCGTTTTCCTCCGTGCCTCAGTACTTCTTCCCTTCTTTTTTCTTCTCTTTTCTCCTCCGATCTTCTCAGTCCCCCCCCCCCCCCGTGCCTTCATCATTTTCTCCTTCCACGACCCTCTTTCTTCCGGCTTTCCCCCCAACCCTCACATCATTGCCAAACGTGCGCCCACGATTCTTCCTCCTTCTCGCACACCCTACAAACCCTTTTCCTCTCTCCCTTCCAGTACTGGCTAGCAAGGGGGTTAAGACAAGTGTGCCCCTTAAGCCCAATATTGTTTAAAATATTTTTGGCGGATGTACAAGAAGTTGTGAGGACGGGCCTATGGAGTCGGGTAAAGTTAAGGGGGTGGAAGATCTATATACTGTCGAATAAGGAAACTAGAGGAGTATCTGAAAGGGATTGATATTAATCGAAAAAACAAACGAAAATAATAAGGTTTGAGGGGCGGGTGGGGGGGGGGGGGGAGAGGATAGACTAGAGGTGGAAAGGAAGAAAATTGGAGGAGGTAAAGGAGATTAAATATGTGGGGTATGTATTGCAGAAAAACGGGGAGCAAGTGGGTAATACAATGGAAAGGGTGAAGGAAGCAGCTGTGGTTATGATTATGTAATACAATGGTATGGGTATAAAAGTTCAAGGATATGGGGCAGAGATATGGGGTTGAAGGGAAAGGAGAAACATGGAATGCCTACAGGAGCGATTTTTGAGATGGACGATGGGGGTGTATTGGGCAACGCAAGGATACATGGTCAGGGAAGGGGCAGAAAGGGAGAAGTTGAGGGTGTGGGCGGCTAGACGGGCTTCGACATTTGAGGAGAATATAAGCTAGGGGGGGGGGGTGAAATGCTGACCGCACAACCTCTTTCTATTTATATTGTAAACATGGTGCATTTTGTCTTTTATCAGGAATCTCATCGTGCAAACGCAGATTTGGATCGTAGGTTGACAGCTGCACATCGACATGAACAGGAACTCCAAAAGCAAGTCAATGCATTGCAAGCAGAGTTAAATGTGGCAAAGGCCGAACCAAATGAATCCACTGCTCTTAAAGCTGAATTGAGCAAAGTTCAGTCAGAGCTTGTAAAATTGCAGTCGGACCTGTCAGCATCGGTAACAGAAGCAAAAAGCAAAGCAGCAGAAATTGCGGCACTAAAAATGGCGATGAATGAATCTCAAGAGGAATTAAGTACAGTGCATGCGGATTTGAAAAACTGGAAGAGCGAAAACGTTCATTTGAGAGCCAAAGAACATAATCTTGCAAAGCAATTAGAAATGGCAGGAGCAGATTATGAAGACTTAGAGGATAGTCTTCGTTATAGTCAATGCGTACTTGAAGAGAGGCTAACTGAAATGAAACAACTTCAGAAAGAACTAACAGAGGCTCAAACGTGGCAGTTCAATCATGCTCGAGAGTCGGAAAAGAACAATGACATACTTAGGTCACAGGTATGTCTTCAATTCGATAATATATTTGGCACATGGGCGTTTTAATATTCTGCAATTGAATAATTTTATAGAACACACGATACTGTTTATCTTATTGGTTTGTTTTTGTGTTTAGTATTGTACGTGTTAACATAATTCGCTGACTGATGCATCTTTTTTCTTCAATACAGATTTTTGTAGTACATATGATCTTACGTGTTTCTATTCTAGTTTGGTTTGTGCGCGATAGATGTTCCATGCGCACCATATATTCTAGTTTTTGTTATTTTACATAATCCATCTTATATTGATTTTGATATACTTTTATTTAATACATTATTTAATACATTATTTGCTCCGGGCTTGTATATTTGTCTGACGTATATGTGTGTTGGATTGTTACAATGTATCGCAGGGATACTTCTTACTTTAATTTGCATACAAACGATTCCAGCTTGGAACTGTGACGGATCTTCAGGATCAAGTAAAGCAACTGCGCGAAGAAAATGAATCGTTGGCTTCACAATTGGCTGCGAGCACCGAACGCCCAGCAGCAGAAGGTCATGAAAATGGCATTGAAGCGATAATGCAAAAGAGTAATGTGCAACTCGCAGAACACACTAACTTGTATGTATTATAAATTGTATGTTACTCATTCTATATTTAAGACCTCTTATCTGTTCATTTACGCAATTGCTCGGGTTTAAAGATTGGCGCAGAAAGAGAGTCAGATAGATGCCTTAAAAGCGGAATTAACACACAAGGAGGGCGAAATTGATCAATTGAATGCTCAAGTTGAAGCATTGAGAAGTGACGTTAGTAATCAGCACAACACCGTTAAAAGGTTAATAGATGAGTTGGAAGCACAAAGATTAAAAAATAACGTAAGTAGTACAATGTCGATATCGAATTTATTCTTTTATTTTTCTGCATGACATTTTCTGACTAACTTGCATCTTTCTTCTTCGCATTGCAAATTACGGAATGATAGTCATCGTCCTTTTTATATAATACTGTTTAGTGATAAAGTATATTATTCGAAAGATTAAATATTTGTAACATAATGACTGCATGACACCATGTAAGGTAAAGAAAAAAATGGAACAACCGTTAATAGTTAGGATAAATTAAATTCGTGAAAGTTTCGAGGGGTAATCCTTAATACACAAGAAGTATTGTTTCTTTTCGCTGATTCCGTTCTGTCTGATCATGTATTTTTAAATGTGCTGTCAGATACATAAAATCGTAAGTAACATGTTAAGCAAAAATTCTTGGGATTATAATTAATCTTGGGAATATAATATAAAGATTAATTTTCAGAACAATTTATTGGCAAAATCATCTTTTAACACGCAGTAGAAAAATGAGTTTAACCCTTTGCGGACGGCAGGCTTTCTTGCAGAGAGTATCAGTAGGTCGGCGCAAGTTTACCAATCCGCAGTAACTTTTCCGTACGGGGCCTTACTATCACAGTGTAGGATAAATAACGAACAATGTGCTAGTGCGATTGCGGTTTGCTGATCTAAAGATTTGAATGTAGCATCGGGAGGATGATTTTGTTTCGTTAGAGGTAGTCTGGTTCGCCGTGCGGAGCGCCAGCCGATCATGCCGCCGCTGTGGCGGCATCGACTGCGAAGGGTTAATTGTAGCTAAATTTGTGTATAAAAATGTACTATCTGTTGGGTGATATTGGTTAGATACTTTATTGTTTTCGTAAACGCTTTGGTACGCTGTTTCTTACGGAGTAACTCGGCTCGTGCCGCCGCGACTAAAGCCGGTCGACCACATGACCGGTACCCTCGCTCTACCGCTCGTTCGGTACTCATACATGGTGTGTGTGCGCATATGCGCTGCAATTTTCCCAATATTAACTATTGTTGCATAGAGAAAGGACAAAAAAACGATGAAAAAAAAGGCACCTAACAGGATTTGAACCCAAAGAAAAAGTTTGCTACGACAAAACAGACTGTCACGTTACGCGTGTCGCTACCAACGATCTTTGGTTGATCTTCAATTTTTCAGAACATAAGGCATACATTGTGACATCAATTTCTTCCATTTATTTAGTTTTCTTGCATTATTACGACTGTGCAATGTAATCAATAACATTAAACATTACATGAAATAGTTATGTGACAAAAATTGAACCAAAGTTTACCTCATACGTTGTTCTGACACCCAAAAACTGATGAAAAAACGGGTTTTTTATTTTTCCGACGCTGTTGCCGGTGAGCAAAAATTATAAAAAAAATCAGAGAGATGTTGATTGTAATATTACATTACAGAAAAAAGCGGCATCACTGATCCGGACCTCCTTCGGTATCAAATAAATGTTTTTCTAATTGATTTTTCGGTTTTTATTTTTTTACCAATAGGATTTTTTATGTAAAAATCTGAAAAAAATCTGGAATATGCGCGCCATTGCTAGATATGGCTCTGATTTTTTTCGAATTTTTTTATGCACTAGATTCTGAGAAAATGGTGGGAGAAACGGACAGTACATTTTACACCCCCCGCCCCCCACGGTCGAGATACAAAGTTGAAAATTCACAGAAGTGTTTCTTTTTTCATAAGCTATCGAATGGCCCATTCAGAATTTCGATCGGTTTTGGGGCACATTTCACTGTCTTACCCGGCTATGCCCTTTTGTTTTCTTGTACTTCACAGATTTCATTAGTTCCAGAAAAATCTTATTTCAACGACTAGTTTAATCAGAATAACTGATAATTGCACATTACTGTTATTGCACACACGGTGTGCAGACCGTCTTATAGCCTCGGAAATCCATTGCACACACGGTGAGCAATCGGTCTCGAATGGGTTAAGGGCGATAATAGTTGCTACCTCGTCATATTGATCACGTGCGTGCAATCATTGTTTACGATTGCTTCCATCACTTACCAAATTTTTGATCACTTTTATTTATTCTCACTTATAATACTTCAAATTCTTAACCAGTAGGGAAATTCGATTTGTTTATTATTCTTCTTTTATTTTGCGTTGTGCACGCGCAGGAGTTACGTACTAAGAACTGGAAAGTGATGGAAGCTCTTTCTGCTGCGGAATCGCGCGCTAAATCTATTTCCGGCAAAAATGTTAACGTAAGTTTTTGTTCCATCTACTTTAATTACACAATAACGTAATAAAAGCAAGTAATATTTGACACTACGGCTTTTCCTAGTTTGTTGTTTTATTTTGTTTTTGCTTTCGATTTTTTTTAATGTAGTGAAAGTGATATTTAACACTATATGCGAGAGCAACAGGTTACGGACTCTTATTTTGTAATGTACAAACAAACAAGGTTCTAATTTTGAATTTTTATTGTTACCAGGAAGTGACACAAAAAACCATGCCAGAACAGGAGAAATTAACTAGAGCTTTCCTTCAAAGGGTATTTCCTGAAATCAGAGTGTCTGAGGAAAACTATGATCAGTGGCTTAATGCTTTTGAAGAAAAATTATCTGGTGTTATGGATGAATTGAAAAAGAAGGCAGCATCTAGTACAAATGCAGATATAAAAATCAAGAGACTGCAGAAAGATATTGAGTATTATAAGGGAATTATTTATGACACAGTAGGTTCCAAAGATAAAATGATTTTATTGCAATTGATTTTTAACATTAGTTTTTCGCAATGTAACTATAACGTTTATTAATTATACGTGTAGGAAAGCATGCTTCACAGGCTTGAGGGTCACATAGAGATTACTGAATCAAGATGGCGAGCACAACTTCAGCAAAAAGAAAATGAAGTCACAAACCTTAGGGCAGAACTTAAGGAGCTTCATAACACAATAAAAGCAAATGAAACGGTATGTTAAGTATACGAAGTACAGTAGACTCTGCTATAACATGGTACATTCATTCAGTGTTATATGAATCCGTGTTGTACGAGTCATTTAGATTATACAAATTAATGAGCTGTTCACAGCCCAATGCAATTAACTTACTTGTTATATTTCAAATAAGTTTCTAAAATAATCAAGCTTAAGACATACATAATAACAATTTTTATGACCGTTGAATAATAAATGTTTCTTTTTCACAAGAAATGTATATGAATTTATCAATACATATGTTCTATCTTTTTTTGTGGACTTAATCGATTTACCAAATTTTTGGCACGCATATAGTTTACTTACGAATAAACATACACTTATGCACATACTTATCAAAGATGTAAAATAAAAATTTAATATGTGAGTTAAAATATTTTTAATTTCTCTTCAAAACAAACAAATATTGAAATTAAAAATATTTTTTTATTCATTTTGCGTTAAATAAAAGTAGTAGTTACACTTTTTTTTTTCAATTTATTCAATGTCGGAGCTGTCGATAATTAAGTTCCAACGACATCGTCTTTTAAATGCTGGTTGTGCTATTTCATAATTTGAAGATTCATTTGTTTTTTCTCTATTATTTTCGTCATTTAAAAGGGTATCTTCTTGTACTTTCAACAATTTACTATTGCTATTTTCTAAATCTTCCTTTGCTTCTAAATGTGGAGCCAATTAATCGTTCAATTTTTTTTTTAAATTTCTCAGAGTTCTTTGTTCAATCAATATTTGTAAAACGTTTTAGATTTGTTGCCGATTCTAATCCTTCCGTTGAAAATTCTAAAGTAAAATGTTGCTCTGGCTCATAGAAAATTGCAACGTCTGTCTTATTCTTTTATCCTGTTATACGAATCCGTTTTATGAACTCGTGTTACAGGAAGGTCTGCTTTAATTCAAAAAGAAAATTTATAATCTTGCTTAAAAACGTGTATAAATGTATAGCTTTAAGAGAAAGTGTCTGAATTAGAAGCTGAATTAGCAGAACTTGATTCTTTAAACAAACAATTTAAACTTGAACTGTTGGTACTGCGAACTACACAAAAGTCCATTTAGAATTTAGGTGGAAATATATGTTTACTAGTATTTGTCATTCAAGCAGAAAACTGGCACTCACGATTTTTTATTTTGAAAGACTAAGACTACTGGGACCAGCACATTGGTTTGACAAATATTATATACATGTATTTGTTTGTAAAGTTAATATTAGATATTGTGTAGGTCTCTCATACTTAAATTGACAGACATATTTTCTCACTGTAGAAAAATGCTCAGTTATCAGAAAAATTACAAACTGAAAGCAATAAGAGGGCAAACTTAGATGCGGAAGTTACTAAGCTACGTTCTCTTGTAGAAATGAGTGAATCTAGTTTAAAGCAAGAGAAAAATCTTGTTACGGAACTTCAACAGGAAGTATCACAGTTTAAGGTATTTATAATCAGTTAATCTGTATTGGTTTACATTTATAAATGTATTTTTCTCTAATATGGTAACAGTGTAGTGTTCAATTAATTTTATGATGTAATACTTAAAAATGTGCGTTTCAGTGTACTGTATAATGGTGTTGATTTTATGTTTTCAGTTATCAATGTTAAATGGTCCGCCACCTCCATCCGATGCATCTAAGGCCGAGGTTAGTATATACTTATATATTTTTAATATATTTGGAAACAGTGCCTTTTTCTGTTGAATGTTACAAGCTTATGTTATGGCTATGGTAATTACAACTACTGTTACGCAATAAGAACGTGAATAAATCAAATAATACAGTGAAATGTTGCTACTATGTTTCATTAGTTATAAGAAAGTGCTACAAATATTTCATAATATAATTTCGAGTTACCTGCAAGCTATTTCTATTGAACTATACTTATACATATAGTATACGAAGCAAAAACATGCTACAATTGTACACCGATGCGATGCAATAACAGCGAAAAGATTATGGCATCGTTCTGAAAAATTTTGCTCATGGTTTATAAAGCGCTTTTTGACAAAAAGAAATCTTCAGACATTCTTCCACATTCTTGAATTTCTATAACATATTTAATTGTACTGTGAAGAAATGTTCGTACTGAAATATTAAATTGATGACTGAAATAACCAGGAAAGAAAATGTGCGGTTTTCGCATGTTTATTTCAAACATAATTTAGAAATCTAATTCGTTAAAGAAATCAAAACTTCTATATTGCTACAAGTGTTCTCTTTTTTTGTCTGCAAGCGCTTTGCAAAATTTGAGAGAAATCGATATGTGTGGTACCGAGGTCCTTTCTTATAAAATTTGTTCACGTTATGCATTATAATAAATGGTGCAAGAGAGCAACAGGTTAAGGACTCTTATTTTGTAATGTACAAACAAATGAGGTTAAAATTTTGAATTTTTATTGTTATCAGGAGGTGACACAAAAAACCATATCAGAACAGGAAATATTATTTTTCCTTCAAAGGGTATTCCCTGAAATCAGAGTATCTGAGGAAAACCGTGATCAGTGGCTTTATGCTTTTGAAGAAAAATTATCTGGTCTTATGGATGAATTGAAAAAGAAGGAGGCATCTAGTACAAATGCAGATGAAAAAGTCAAGAGACTGCAGGAAGAGACTGAGCATCATAAGAAAGTTCTTTCTGACACAGTAAGTTTCAAAGAGGAAATGATTTTCTTGCAATTGATTGTTAACATCAGTTTTTTGCCACGTAACTATAACGTTTATTAATTATACGTGTAGGAAAAGATGGTTTACAATCTGGAGAGTTACATAGATGATTCTGAACCAAGATGGCGAGCACGTCTTCAGCAAAAAGAAAATCAAGTCACAATCCTTAGGACAGAACTTACGGAGCTTCTCAACAAAATGGAAGCAAATGAAACGGTATGTTAAGTATACGAAGTACAGCAGACTCTTCTATAACATGGTACAATCATTCAGTGTTATATCAATCTGTGTTATACGAGTCATTTAGATTATACAAATTAATGAGCTATTCACAGCCGAAAGCAATTAACTTACTTGTTATATTTCAAATAAGTTTTTTTAATAATCGGTCCTACGACATACATAATAACAATTTTCATGACCGTTGAATAATAAATGTTTATTTTTCACAAGAAATGTATATAAATTTATCAATACATATGTTCTATCTTTTTTTATGGACTTAATCGATTTAGCAAATGATCGGCTCATATACAGTTTACTGATTAATAAACATACACTTATCCACATACTTATCAAAGATGTAAAATAAAAAATTTATACATAGGAATTAAAATATTTTTAATTTCTCTTCAAAACAAACAAATATTGAAATTAAAAATGTTTTTTGCGTTAAATAAAAGAAGCAGTTACAGAATCTTTAAACAAACAATTTAAAGCTGAATTGTTGGTACTGGGAACTATGTACACAAAAGTTAATTTAAAATTTGGGTGGAAATATATGTTTACTAGTATTTGTTATTTAAACAGAAAACTGGCCCTCACAATTTTTTATTTTGAAAGAATAAGACTATTGGTACTGATACATTGGTTTGACAAATATTATATACACGTATTTGTTCGTGTAGTTAATATTAAATATTGTGTGGGTGTCTTATATTTAAATTGACAGAAATATTTTATCACTGTAGAAAAATGCTCAGTTATCAGAAAAATTACAAACTGAAAGCAATAAGAGGGCAAACTTAGATGCGGAAGTTACTAAGCTACGTTCTCTTGTAGAAACTAGTGAATCTAGTTTAAAGCAAGAGAAAAATCTTGTTACGGAACTTCAACAGGAAGTATCACAGCTTAAGGTATTTATATAATCAGTTAATCTGTATTTGTTTACATTTAAAAATGAATTTTTCTCTAATATGGTGACAGTGTAATGTTCAGTTCATTTAATGATAATGTATGTATATTACATACAGTACTGTATAATGGTGTTGCTTTTATGTTTGTAGAATGAAATGTATGGTGGCTGCAGCAATGTGGATCAGTCAATGTTAAATGGTCCGCCACCTCCATCCGATGCATCTAAGGCCGAGGTTAGTATATACTAATATATTTTTAATGTATTTGGAAACAGTGCCTTTTTCTGTTGAATGTTACAAGCTTATGCTATGGCTATGGTAATTACAACTACCGTTACACAATAAGAACGTGGATAAATCAAATAATACAGTGAAATGTTGTTGCTATGTTTCATTAGTTATAAGAAAGTGCTACTAATATTTCATAATATAATTTCGGGTTACCTCCAAGCTATTTCTATTAAACTGTACTTACATACTATGCGAAGCAAAAAAATGCTATAATTGTACACGAAGCGATGTAATAACAGCGAAAAGATTATGGCGTCGTTCTCATAAATTTTGCTTATGGTTTATAAAGCGCTTTTCGACAAAAAGAAATCTTCAGAAATTTTCCACATTCTTGAATTTCTATAATGTATTGAATTGTACTGTGAAGAAATGTTCGTACTGAAATAATAAATTGATGATTCTGAAATAACCATGAAAGAAAACGTGCGGTTCTCGCATTTCAAACATACTTTACAAATCTAATTCGTTAAAGAAACCAAAACTTCTATATTGCGACAAATGTTCTCTTTTTGTCTGCAAGCGCTTTGCAAAATTTGAGAGAAATCGATATGTGTGGTACCGAGGTCCTTTCTTATCAAATTTGTTCACGTTACGCATTATAATATATGCTGCGCCATGTGATTTGTATCCAGTATGGCACCACAGTAATTGTTTATGTATGGTTTGCGTGCGATTTTTCAAAGCATTACAAAACAACATACTTTGTAGATTATTAACATTTTAAATATGTTCCTTATAACTTTCACGGTCCAACAAATCACTTAAAAGTAGTGTTTTACGTCATGCTACATTCAGTTTTTTTAAGAAGTTTACTATCAGTTTGGGTCAATTAAAGCACCTTATGATAAAAGGCATAAACTGCTATTAAGGCATAAACTGTACGTGCAAATCGTTGAAACGACTTATAAGGAGTTTGGTTAAGAGGATGCCATTCGTATTACACGAACTGTTACTGTTAAAATTTCAATTGCCTTTTGTGTCCCTGTATCTTTACAGTAGCAGACTTATATAATTGAATGTTGGGAGGATGTGTACATATATATATATACATATATATATATAGTTCTTTTATCTATTGAACGTTCACAAAGATTTTCATTCAGTCTGTGGATATGACGACACAAATGTACCTTTTAATCTTAAAAAATCGATTGCAATTATTAGAGAAAACAGTCGTACCAAGATACTTTACACGGCCGGAATATGTTTATATACAAGAGACGGTTTTCTTTTATGATTCAGGTACTCATAATCAATATAGCTGCACTTAAAACACGCTATTGTTTATTTATACATATCATTCGAGAAAAGTCTATACAATTCTTTCTATGTGTATTTTCAGTAAAATACAAAAGTATCTTCATTCGAAGGAATGATTACGTTTGTGAGGCCCGTCTAAAGATGCTTTTATTGAGAATTATTTCTGATTGCCTATTACGTCTGTAAAGTTTTGAAATTGTATATTTTAACGTTTCTTCATATTACATGCACAGCTAATCAATTTCGAAATTTGTTCTGCATTAGCTAGTAAATGATAATACAAAATCAACCTACATGAAACGGGAGTAAACTGTTAGAGTGTTTAATTGAACAGTAGTGTTTGACCATATCTTAAGTAGAAAAAAATCACAAACTTGCAATTATATGCGCCTTTGAGTCTTTGAAGATTCCTGGGTTTATCTGTCTCCAAGTAATTTCTGATGGTCGCAGTAAGACATGCTATAAAAAAGGTGATCAAAACCAGGAAATAACGTGCTATTGCATACTAAATTTAATCGAGTCTGTTAGTACGTATTATTTTATCAACAATATATTTAAAGTTGCTGTAAGTTTATTACAGTAATATATTATTTACCTGCAATATTACTAACTGATAATGAACCAGAAGCAAAATGTGTCATTGTGCAACAATCGATTTGTAGTCTTTATTACGTCTGTGCCGTTACTACGATATATACAAAGACACTACACCAGAAATACTAGTTAAAAAATAATGCCATACGTTTCTTGCTCGAATAAAAATTAGTTATTTGTAAGGTTTATAATTCGGTATAATATACAATAAGTTATATTTAGATTGAGACTATATAAACAGATATTTTGTTTCGTTAACTTTTTGTGAATATATTATGTCAAATGTTAGAACATCATCGGAACGACAATCTCACAAATTTTCGCACAGGTAATACTTATGCTAATTCCTTGGTAAAAGAAACAAATTGTAAAATTTGATTAATTGTCGTTTCTGGAATTTTTTTGTAAACATTTACATAATCGTACATCTGTAATACAGCCCTCATTACCAGCACACTCTCTGATAGCTGCGTTAGAAAACACTGTCACCAAGAAAACTGAGTTTGAAAACTGTTCGGTATCCAAGCCTGTGAATTTGGTTCGGTCTGTACAAGATATTGAGAACGGCCCCCTTACATCAAAAAATTTCTCCAAATCTTGTCATTTGACAGATCACGACACACAGGCTGGCTGGAACCCCTTGACCGGTCAGCAACATAAAAAGCACAAGAAAAAGAGGAAGGTAAACAAATAAATCTATGAAAAAAGAGACAGTGTTTCTGGTTGGATTTCTGCATAGGTGCACTTTAATTAGTTGTAAAAACGTAAATCACGTTGTTGGGGTTCCTGGTTAGAAAATGTGTTCTCGATTCTTGAGAAGATTATTCGAAATACTGTGAAAAAGTATATGTCATAAAGTACAAGTTACAAAGTATGTGTGTCAGTATCTCGTAGTCTCCTGTATGAGCCAGCAGTAAATATTGCAACTTTTGTCGCGTTTTCCCTTTATTGTTAGAATACGAGGTCCGTCAATTTTTCGTAGTGCTGTCATTAATGAATACATGCAAAAAGTCGCACTTTTGTTTGTAATAACACTAAAATAACATTCAATGTAATAAATTATAAATTCAAGTTTAATTTTATCTGATAAATATTATTGTACCAGATGCAGTTGTGATTATCATTTAAAGGAATGTTTGCTTTCATTTTTTTCGTTATAATATATCTATTTAGAACTGCTGTCTGTTTATAACAGTGCACAATGTCTTACTTTTGTTATTTCCGCCTCTTTATGTTAAAATTGTTAATGGAGTAAAAATAATTTTGGTATATGCAGACTAAAGTATAGAAAGGGGACAATCTGTAAATATGTAATGGAATAACTTTGTGAATGACATTTTATATTGAAATTATTTTGATGAAAGGTACTCACAAGGTTTACCATGTTTACCATTTTATTCAAAATTTTACTGTTAATACAATATTTTCATTGGCTTAATATGATCATTGTTTATTGTACCATGTCATTGTGTTACCATCCCATAGTTCTAGATTCTTGCTTACCAGCAGAAGTCAAATTGAAAGGGTATTTGAATGCACAGTGATTGTTTACGCAATGGATGCAGTGTTTAGGTTTTGAATACATGTTATGGTATCGAAATTGTTTCACCAAGAAGTAGTTTATCCATTGCAAGCATGTGTCGTAAGAGGAATAGAATTACTAATGTGCAATTAAATCATTTCCATGCATATAAGCAATTATCATGTGGCTGATTTGACCAATCTGCGCAATTAAATGAATATAAATAGTATAGAGAGAGCTGAAACATGTAATCAATTATTGAAAGTAAGGGTCACATATTTCAGCATATTTCGTATGTGTTAAGTGAAGTATGTTGTTTAGTATTATACATACGTGTTGAATCAATGGTGAAGGAGCTGCACCTTTAAAGTTTATGCCACCTTTCATAAAGTGTTTATCACTTTGTCCCAGTGTTTGTTATTGTATGAAAAGTTTTTCAAAATTGCAACGAGAACATGTAATCGTCAGTGTACATCAGCTTGCCATGACACTTACATTAATAAGAAAATTAGCTTTGTCACTTAAAGACTCAATCTGTGTTCAATAACAATTGTATTGTTTTGGTTGTTTCGACAGTCCACTAAGAAATCAACGGCAAAACGGCGCAGATTCGCAGGTATGCAAATCTAGAATGAGATTCTGGATTTTTATTAGCCTGTTAAAAAAGATTAACGGTAGACTGCCAGTAGCAGTTCACCATGTCCAACAAATCTTCATAATATTTTTTATTTTGTACATTACGTTATGTAGTATTTTACCATTCAAATCACAATAACATTCTATATATACACATAAAATTTATTTGCTGCGTTATCATTAGTCGGATTTATTTATTCCATTCTTTTAAGTTGCACCGAAAGTGTTTTTTTGTTTCTAAATGCAAAATTCTGATGTCAATATACAGGAAGAATCGATATATGTACATTCATGAAAAGCAGTTTATAAATTTTCTAGGTCAGACGTCGTATTACGTTATATTTCACTTTCCAGTACATTGAATATTTTCTCATAATAATTTCATAGTAATATAGTTATATCTGCCGACATTTATACGCATTTGCTCATTTCCATTTCATAGACACTTTGATTTAGCCACAATTTAATATGTTATATTTATAACATGATATGAATTATGTATTACTCGATGATTCACGTTCAATTTTATAGCTGATTTACTACACGCGTATATAATTTTTGAAAGTACTGTTGTACAATGTTTGAATATTTTGACGGCTTCAATGACTGTTTCTGAGCCGTAGCGCATTGTAAATGTTCTGCACAATGAGTGTATCAGCACTTGCATAAAGATAAAATGTTCTAAACAATTTCGAATTTGGATAGTGTTTATTTCATTTTTATATGCGAGTCATTACTGCTATCCCTGCATTGTGGGTCCGCTGTTCTGCATTTGTATATTGCAAAGTGCGTCCAAACATAGGTTTGGTTTAAAACCGCTACTTACCTTTAAAATACATTTAATCATATGTATGATGAGAATCGTAACAAATCACGTACTTTATGTATATATACAATTATCCAATAATGTAAAACTCATTATTTATGCAAGAATTCGTAACTTTTAGTCAATTTAAGCAGTACTAATAAGTGTATAAATAAATGAAAAGTTATGCATAAAGATATTGGGTATATAGCAATGTACATATCCAAAGGCGAACTAACTTTTTAAACACAAACACTGGGGTAAAGGGTACACTATAAACCACTAATATGTTGGCGCAAAATCTTGATCATTATATAATTAAATAATTAATTTTTTAGCGTCGTTATATTTTGTCTGTTTGCGTTATTCTCTTTGTTTGTATTGTTTTATGTATATTATATGTTACGTTCTATTTCTGTTTTATTTTAGGCTGTTTTTATCAATAACTTTTTTGCTGGAAGAAAGTAATATTACTGGAAGTTTTCATATGTTGTTTAACACTTGTAGATTGGCTGACTCATTAATATCACATTTAGTTAATAGTATTACACAGTGCAAATTAATAGTTAGAAAGTAGTAAAAAAAAAAATTCTGCTACAAATTAGCCGCTTTTTGTACAAATTTCACATCCGTTTTGTTGCTTAAAAAATATAATCAAACGCTTACAAATTTTTGTTTTTATGTAGTATTATAAAGTTTGCTAGCACTTGCCTCTCATTCGCAGTAGATAACGGTCGCACAGAATATATTTATGCTTAGACAATATGTAATTCTAGCACATTTTTGTTTTCATGTATATTAATTTGTATGCTTGTATGTGCAGTATTCGATGGCAAATTAAGGGTGAGAAATACTTTTTATTAAATTATGCTTATTTACATCCCAAGCACTTTCGTTTGCATTTTCGTTTGCACTTTCGTTCGTACTTTCATACGAATTACGTCGTATCGCACTTTGTTTTCTTTTAATGGAAATTTGTAAACTATGTCGGAGAGGACTTAGGGAAAGTGCTAAATAAGCATAAAAATATAGTTTATGTCTTTAATGTCCTATATTTTCCGATATAGATGGCTGTATCGTACGAAGATGTTAGATCTTTAAAGCAACTATGCATATAATTTTATTGTTTTATGTTGAAACTGAGCTATGGTAATGTATTTTCAGGGTGGTTCAGGAAAAAAGTAACTTCAAAGAATATGCTGCGCTAATTCAGTCTACAAGACAGGTGGAAGGAAATGGGAATGATGTATAAAATTTATACGCCGCTACGCTGTAGACTTAAAACTGCAAACTTTGCTACTGAGAAGACTAATTACAACAACTATGTATCGTGAATAATGTTTATTATGAAGAAATATCGTATTTTATTATGTGGAAAGAACATAAATAATTAAACCTATGGCTAGTAAATGAAAAATGCCGAAACTGGTGTATGTGTGTGGTGTTTACATAATTAAGTGTAAGCAATTATAATTTGATTATCAGCAGCACCACTCAAAAGGCATGAATATTAAATGTATTGACATAAACGCTAGTTTTGTTTTACTAGAGGAATTTTTATATGCGAAATTAATTTGGGAGCATTGAAAGATAACATCTGGTCTAAGTCATCACTGCTTATAATGTAGGCTACACATTCACATGCCAACTTATTTCGATACGATACATTCATAGAACACAAAGTATCTTTCCTAATCACAGAAAATCGTGGACTAGAATATTAAAGATTTTAGTTCAACGAAGAAATAATAACGTGGAATTTGTACATTCTTTTTGTAATAGCTAACAGTCACAACACCATCAAGTTTTTAGACTGGTTCCACATTGATGAAAAGTTTGCATCTTCGCAAATGTCGATGAATTATATGTGCAGTAACTAAGCAAGATTGTATAATCTTGTATATAAAATAATTTATAATATGCTCAGTAGTATATGTAGGTATATAAAGCAAAATTGTTCTTATACTATCTTTTCAAAAAAGACATTCACATTTATGTACACCAATATGCAGAAACATAGTTCATGAGTTTTACATAATATAGTACCCATTATATTAATTACTTGTTAATCTGCGAAGGAAAATAGATTTTTATCTTTGAATATTTTTAATAGCAGAGTCCCGTATAAATTCTTTCGTTTGGGACATAATTTGCAAAAATTGTAATATTCGTATGTAGCTGGAAACAAATTGACAGGGTTTCATATTATGAACGAGCAAACAGTTTTCAGCTGTAAATTCAAATGCACGTGCTTTTGAATTTAGTGTGGCAAATGACTATACCACACTGATCAGCGCAAGCACTGCATTTGAGCGTGCATATCCTCAGTAAACAATTTTAATAAACATATGGGATATAACGATTTTGCCCTGAAGTTAATACAACCCAAAAGATTGCCTCATACTTTTTTGAAACCGTTAATAGCTACGCATCGAACAAATAACGTGTGAAAGTTTTGTTATTCTGCTTGTAGTACTAGCCATTTTTCATGGATACATTTGACATTTTTACTGCTATTTAGGCAAGATACTGTGTAATAGAGTGAGTTCCATTATAATCAGACTGCAAATTTCATTCAATCTGTTAGTGGCATTGAACCAGCTGCCAGCATTATGATAATGACATTCTGAATTACAGACATTTTTTTTAAGATTCAAGCTGTTTTAGGCATTCGTCTGTCCACAGTCGTTTGACTGGAGCAATCTAATTTGGTTTTGTAATTTTACATTCCGTTTCAAGCGCTCATAAAAAATGTTGCAAACGATTATTACCTGTAGTAACAGGATAACATATATTACATTAAATAAGCACTAAAAAATTATAAAAAAAAATAAAGAATAGTTTCTTATAAAAAGTACTGAAAAAAATAAAATTTGTTACTGTGCTTTGGTTTCTAAATCATTTTGAATATGACGATTTATTTGAGTTTATATAAGTTCTCAAGCGATTAATAATTGTTTACATTTTTTTGCTTGAGTTCAAATGGAACATCTATATATTAGTTTTTATGTTGCAAATTTTACTTATAAATGTTACATGTTATGCTTAATACAAATTTTTTTGTGCAAAATCATGTTTAAAATTTCAGGTAGAGTAGATTCCCGTATAATAAAAGTTCTTGCAACTCAAAATCCTATAACGCGTGAAAGATATTGCGGTTGTTATTGTTTCCATACAACCATACTCATTTGCGAAAATTTCTGTTATTGAAAATTAAATTTCTTTTGACATGATATTGTTACCTGTGTCGCCGATAATTTGATTACTTTCGAAATTGCTTTCGTGTATGAGTAATATGTATTTTGTCTTTAAAATGGTAGCATAAAATGCGGTTTGTTTAAAACAAAATCTTTGTATATTTATAAAATAGAAATGAAAAATGAATATAACAAAAATAATTTGCAACACATTTATATTTATTTCCATTACATTTTCACATATTGCCAGCTATTTTTTAGAACTTGAATTGACACAATGCGTTACGTGTGGAATGGTTTATACGGGAGCCTACACTATATTGTTTTTATATTTACTGCATAGGATTATGCTTAATGCTGATATTTGCATTGCATGCACTAATAATGTGCATATAAAAATTGCGAAATCTTGTATTTTAAGTAACAGATGAACACATTATTATTTTATTTACGAATATCAATTTACATGCTTTATATGTTAACAGTTACTGTTGAGAAAATGAAATAAGAATTAGTTGGCATTTATGAATATGAACAAATGATAGAGTTTATTTTTGTTTTGTTATTGAGGGTCCGAAAAAGTCGTATATGCATGAATTAATAAACAATATCAAGAGGTATGCTTTATGTCAGTAATGTGCATTTGACAATTCATGATATTGTTTATTCAATATTTTGCATGTCCATTTATTGATGGAATGATGAAAGAAATATCGAGTAACAGATAATCTAATATACGAACAACGTATAATCTTAAATACAGGTAACTATTCATAATGCAATAATATGTATTCGATCAATACTGTTCTTGTATATGTGCGTAAACATCACGTTGCATTCGCGTTATATTTCAAAAATGAATAAAATTTGCAACATTGTCACTGTAGTCTCGTAATTGTTTATTGTGCGTTCTAAATCACAGCAGACATAACATAACTTCGTTTACAAAATTATTTGAGCGTTAGTAGTTATATTCAATTAACAAGATTTATATTTATGCAATTCATTTATTCCATGATACGTATAACACATGGTTGGTAAAATCACATGGAAATTTTCTATGAAGAGAGATTGAATTTTTTTCACTACAGTACTTATTAGCATTTTGTAATTAAAAAGCATAGGATTAAGTTGCACTGAGTTAATCGTAGTTTCTCTAAATTTCTGCTCAACTAGTTGGGTTTAAAGAAATTACTTTACATGTACTGTGTTAATCGCATTTATATTGTTTCAAGATAATTATCGGTTATATGACATAGTATATAACGTTAAAAAATGTCACAATTCACGTATTAGAACTACTACTGTCGTATATCACATATACTCTGTTGTAAGCTGCCTTTTTCTATTTTTGCAATTGATCATGAATCGAATGAAATTTTGTATGTATTATATATATTTGACAACTATATATATATATATGGGGCATGCCATATCAAATCGGCCACTTTTTTAGGTCACCACTTTTCATTTTTTTTTCAAAGTTTTATATATATTTGAGACCGATGAAAAAATTTTGTTTGATCTTCCGTTTCTGAAATATGCACTTTCTCAAAATATGGGTTTTTTTGTCAAATGCTCATAACTTTGCGAAAAATGCACTAATTAAATTGTTCCCTTTTTAAAAATTTGTTTTTGAATACTGTTTCAAGAAAAAAAAAAAGGTTTTAACGTAAATTATTGTCCTCATCGTTTTTTTTTAAATTTATAGCAAAAAATGTTTTTTTTTCGAGATGTATGTCCTCTTCGATTTTTTTGAAAAAGTTCTCATGAAATCTTACATGGATATAAGAAATTTTAAATCGTGTCCGACCGTGGGTAGTGGATAAAATTTGAAGAAAAAAATCAAACGCATTTTTCATTCGTCTTAAAAAAGTATAAATTTTTGTAAAAAATCGAAAGTGATTTAAAAAAGTGATCATTTGGCATGGAACGCCTCATATATATATATATGTTTATTGTTTATATTTTTTATTAACATTCTAGTGGCGACATATATTTAGTAGAAATAAAAAAGTATTAATACAGGAGAGTGGTTGATGAGATTTTAAATAATGGTTAAATATTGATTATAAGTAAGTATAACTTGCATACTAATAAAACTTCAATCAAACACACATACCTAGCATTTTAATATATTTACATCACACCTCACAAGTATTGAAATACATAGTTTTGAATCATGAAGTATGTAATGTAATACGATTCTACTATTTTGACATTTTGTAGTAAATTGCATATTATGATAGAATATGATTGTACTATTCGAAAGTGTTACGTTCTGCAAATGTTGATAAAATGTTTTTTAAAGATATAGCTATTAACTATCCTGATAAACAAATTGAGAGAAGTTAATATTACCTATGATGTTAGTTTAATGTGAAATCCAAATATGTAGTCGTCAATTATCAATTATATTTGATATGAATATACTTACCTGTGAAGATATTTTTTAGTATAAAAGCAGATTTTTGTATCAAGCACATATTGAAAGCCAGTTAAGAATTTCAAGCACTTAAGGTATGTATACATATTATACACTATAATATTAGTGGAAAAGGTGGTAAGTATAAGTAAATATCATAAACGTTAATGCTTTTTGTGCATATAATATATTGTAAGAATGTGCAATGTCCATTAAGTCGTCTTATTCATAGATATATATAAAAATCTAGGATAAAAATAATCTAATTAGTACAAAATTTAACATTTTGCACTAGATCTACGTGAAATATTTGTTGACAGACGATAACTGTGTATCGTGTAAGTGTGGTTATACTGTTTTCTATGTAAAGTATTTCGTTTTATATTTTATATCGGATTTAGATTCCATTTAAATGAATTCAAACGGAGCACTGTGTATTTTGTAATAACAGAATTTGTTGTGAATAGTTACACATGTTTTTGTTTATTAACACGTTGGCTGCCGCGCTGATTTTGTTTCAATGTAATTCATATGGACCCGCCGGTCACCGGTGACCCCCACGGCAGTCAACGTGTTAATATAGGGCACTCGTAATTTGTTCATTATCAATCTAATGTAATGAATGTATTACGATGATATCACAGGTGTTTCAGATGTGACTGCTTAGTATCAGAAAGTTTACTTCGATTAATACGATAACACTTAGTTTAACATTGTCTGTAGAAAACCTAGAATATAACTACCTAAATCTTCATCTTGATTAGTCCAGGAAACATAAACACTTTTCTGTTCATCTTCATCACCTTCTACCTTTACTAAAACTGATTCAACGGATATCGACCCATCAGTTAGTTGAACTGTCCAACCAGACAGTCTTTCTTTTAAAGGTTGCAGTAATTTCAATGTTGTAGAATGTGCTGGGCCAGGATCTCGTACTTGCACCGTTGATGTGAACCTTACAACATGTTTTGTTATCCCTGCTGCTTTAGCGACCTAGACAAATGAGAAGCGTATTATATTATGTGTTTCTTAAAACAATTTGATCAAGGATAGTGATATTATTTTAAATATTGAAAATAAGCGTTATACAACAATTACCTCATCAGCATCTACGAGGCAGGCACCATCTTCCCTTAACATTAAAACGCTATGCAGTAATCTTCGCCTCTTTGGATCTGGTGGTAAAGCCGAATACCTCTTTGCTTCTGCTTTTAACAATGCCAAAGAGGCATCAACAGGTACTTTAGACGTAGTTGTAATAATGCATGTTTCACCATTTGCAGGGTTGAAACAGTTTGTTCCGAATTCTTGTTTGATTTTGTCCTTCAGATACTCCATTTTAGCAAATTCCCCATGAACAAGCATAACATTTTTTGGTTCACAGTACTGAATGAGCTGCATGATGCCTTTTGCATCAGCATGAGCGGAAAAAGACATATACTCTACAGCCATTTTTACCTCGACAATTTGACGATTTTCAAATTCAATTCTTCTGGTCCCATTTAGAACTTTATGTCCCACAGTACCTTGTACACAAAAACCAGGCATGATAACCATGTTAGCTTCATTTGGAGCCCACTTCTTAAAGATTTGTAAAGATAATCCAGCATGCAGCATTCCAGGTGTTGCAAACACTACCATTGCACCTGGATTATCAATATACGCTTTATCAAATGGTTTTATGTGTTTAAAGTCAAACATGTTTCGCTGTACAAACGTTTTTTTGATTTTCTGGTTCGTCCAAGTTATAAACATTTTATAGTAATTATTAGCTTTCTCAGTCAAACCAAGTGCAAAGTAAACTGGGACTTTTAAGTTCATTCTTTCCCAATATGTTTCTAGCAATATGCAAAGTTCCTGAGCTCGTCCAAGTGCAAAGACTGGAATCAAGACCTTTCCACCTCTGTCTATGCATTCATGTACCTGAAATAGAAACCTTTTTCAGAGAAATTTGGTTATAACTCATCTTATTCCAGTACAGAGTAGTGCAATAACTATTGCATTTTGGATAATCTTGAAAGTTATTCATTCAAGACTTTTGTACAGGCAATACGTTGTAAAAGCGAAAGTTTTATGATAATCATGACTTTATTTTTGGAGTAAAATAGGGTAGCAAATAATCAGTTATTGACCGTCAGCGATACATGTATAATATTGGGTTTTTGGTGAATTTGATTGGTATTTTAAATATATCAACTAAATATCAATGATTTTAACTCAAATTCACTTAAAGTGATTGATACTTTTACGTGTTTGATTGAACAAATAATAACTTTCAAGAACAGAAAGAGAAAATTTGTTTTTAAATAGAGTATTATTTGGTTATAATATTTTGTTACTTCTGGTGTGAATATATTACAAAAGAAATTAACCTTGTATTAAAGTACATGAATTTACTAATTAATAATAATATTTCAATAGAACTGTAGTATATGTTTGACAATGAATTTTAATATGATATGGAACAGTCCTTAAACAAATTATCCCAGGAGTTAAAATCTGGTGAGTAATATATGATAGTAATAGTTATTGCGCTTCTCGTATAACGCATCAATTTAGAAAAACTTACTTTTTTTAGGAAATCCCTTTCCCTGCATCTCTTGGAATCCCTGATTGTTGTTGCATATGTGGATTCAGAGATTAATAAATCAGGCCTACATTTATCTATCCAAGCTGCACCTAAATGTCTGTCAGGTGTCATATTATAATCTCCTGTATATACAATGGACTGTGATCCTACACGGACCCAAAACATTGCAGCACCAAGCACATGTCCTGCATAATATGCCTTAATTTCCAGTTCTGAATCAACCATAACAGACTGATGAAGCGTAACAGCTATAACTTTTTTCATACAATCTTTAATCATCTGCGATGTGAAGAAGTTGCTTTCCCCCTTTCGTTCAACAGCTACTTTTCGCATGTCTTCTAGTAATATAGGTGCAATAGCCTTTGTTGGATGTGTCATATATATTGGCCCAGTATATCCTACCTATTTAAGCAATTGTCAAACAATTCAGTATTATGTACAATTTTGCCACTGTTATTTAATGCTGCACAAACATGTAACAATTATATTAAGAAATTACCATTTCTGTAAAATATGGCAATGCTCCACAATGGTCTAGATGAAAGTGGGAAATAATAACACAATCAATATAGTTAGTGGCAGGTCCTTCTGGTACAATATATGAAAAATCTGGGAATCTTCTTTCATCGTTAAATCCCATGTGCATTCCACAATCTAACATTATATTTTTTCCTCCCATTGATACCAGAATACAACTTCTTCCAACATCTTGACCAGCACCTAACGGTGTAACCTTAATGTCTGGCATATTTGATCCTGTTGAAGGAAGAAACATATGTATTTATAATGTTTAAAAAACCTAAAATATGTTTTAAAATACAACTGTTACTGATGATAGAATGTCAATTTATGGAGACCGATATAAAGCATATTTAATGGATTTATAAATCTGAATTAATGTCTAATGGTAGCGCACGAAAAAATATACGAAAAAAGTGGCTATATTTAAAAGATACGGGCAACATATTTGTTCAAAATTACTGAGAATCTAACCTTAATTTCCTTGTACCTGTTGTAAGACACTCGGTGATGCAGTGAATAAAAACGCAATACTTAAAATAAACAAACGTATATATAACGAATATGACACAACTTGAACGTAGCTCAGTAATTTATAAATTTTTGCTGTGTTTTATTTCACCAATTTTTGTAGTTTATACTTTAGCGCCTATAAGACCGTGTTCTATTCGGTTTAGCGTTTGTAAACATAACCTGAATTTATTAATCAAAGCTATGTACAAATAAAAGGCTACAATTTTTTCCTACGAAATGCCAGTATTTAAGTGTATTCTTATTGCAATAGACGCCTTTTTGAAATTCTGTAATTCGCAATCAAACAATTACATCTAATGACATCATCATAGAAGTGACAGACTTTTAAAATAAAATATAGTATCCATGGAAGTCATTATTATTCTTTCTTAGCATAAAAGTGGTAAAAATGATGTAAGGATGTAAAAGATATAGATTTTATAAAGGGATGTGCTAGGTAAAGATGTAACGTTAATATTTTTTAATAGTTTATTCATATAATTTTGTAATTTATGCCATTATTTCTATGTATTTACATGTGTCCAGTATGCGAGAAATCTTGTAACGCGACAGTGCGCGCCCTATAGCATCAAGTGCAATCACGTGCAATCACGTGCGATAATCAGTTGTGTTGAGGCCCCTGTACGCAGGCAACTACGTATCGGCGATGTCATCATAGTCATCGACAAATGTTCGTGCCCCCAACGTTATTTCACATGTGACTACAAAATAGGCGCGGAAACGTGGATCACAAATGCGCAGCTTAATATATAGGCTTGCAGCTTTTTCAAATAAGAATATTGATTTCAATCCATCATTGGTATTTCTTAAATTAAAGTGCCCATTTTATACAAAATATATTGATTTCTGAAATATCCTTGTAAAGTATAGGTACATCAGCTGCTAAAGATCAAATTTCGAAAAGATATGAACTTTATGATGCTCGTCGTAACAAAAAGCTATCAATATCTGCAATGATATTGCGTAGAGATAGTTTCTGCTAATAAACTTTACAAACATTGTCTGCTTAATGAATTCTGCGCAATATGACGATTTTAAGATTATTCTTTATCGTATTTCTGAGGTTTCACTGTGATTAGTTGCGTGCGACCACTGCTCTGACGAGTTAGGGAAACATTTGCAACTTGTCATCTATTCGTGCATTCTTTCATGTTGTATGTTGATAATGCGTCAAGTGGATGGAATGTTTACAATTATTTCGTTGACAATAGCGAAACGTCTGTCGCACGCATACAGGGGTCTAAACGTGTTTCTCTCACTCTGCCTTTTCTTTCCCTCCTCTTTCCTTTAGTTTTTCGAAATGTTGTATAATTTTCAGCTGATTCCTGTAAAATATATTTGTACATTTGCAAGGTAACATAAGAAAAATCGCAACAGACTTCGGTTGTCTAGTACGCACAAATATTCGCATAAAAATTGGAAACACTAACAGAACGATATGTGTGGTATTGACGTGATGTATAAAAATCTAAACGCATTGTACTCTACATTCTGTTCATACAATTTAAACTGATAAAATGTTTAAAATAAAGTGCGACTGACGTTTCAACATCGTACAATGGTTAACAATAATTATCGTGGCTGCAATAATGCGAAGGTATATATATGTACATGCACACATGTAAGCAGTCTTCATCAGAGAGCACAGGAAAACCTTCACACACGTTTGATTCCTACTATACATATATACGTTACGTATGCCGTGTAAAAATTCGAAGTCAGCCAAAAACATTATTATCCTCAACTATATCCAGTCAATCCTACAGCTTTCACAAGTTTAATGCTAGCACTGTTTTTTTCGTTTATTTTCACCTTGTTCACGAACAATGGTTTTCTATCTAATATAGTGTTATTCATATATGACTGTACAATGTAAAATATAATTCCATCTAGCTATAGCAATTCTAGATACAGCTGTGTGTCAATGTAATGTCACTTTGACGTTTTCACGACTCCCCCCGCCCCCACACACTTTCAATGTCTTCCCATTCATTTTATTGTGACCTTTATTACTTTTGGTTTTTTTCACAGACGAGCGTTACAAACACTTGTCGTTGTCATGTCGCATTATGGGCAGGTGATTAGTATATACTTTAAGTATTATCTGCGACACACTTAAATTCAAGGTTAGTGCATTAAGTTGTTAGTAGATAATAACATCTGGCGTGATAAATATATTATAGAAGTTAACTATGTATAGTATAAATGTTAGTCGTCAGTACATCGAAGGATATGCAGATAGAGAGTTGGAGGGCAGTGATAACAATATGTTCATGTTTACTTACTCAAGGAATTGTATTTTTTAAATTTGTGACCTTAGCTCTGTAGGAAATAGAAGCAGATGGATGCAAGTTTAATCAATATCTTTCCAACGAAATTTGGTAAGACAACAAGTCGAGTTCATAAGGATGTCGATAGATATCTTTAGGTAAGCATGAAGCAAAATTTCAGCAATCGGAAACTGTAAGCAATTCTATTTTAGTGTTTATAGAAAAATGTCGTAGTGAACAGTATTACAATTCTTTTACAGCTACAATTTTGTATGTTTGTCGGAGCGCTTGTGCGATCATAATTTTGAAATGATCTGTTTCTTTCAATGTAATGCAGCAAATTCTGTGGTTACAAACAAACTACAATTTACTTTTGCAGCCAGTTAAGTGTAACGCCACTTCTGTTAGATACCCATTCTTTGCACACACTTACGTGATCACCGTTATAAACATTTATGTGTTATTTACATTTTGTTGTTAAAGGAAAGAACTCATGCGTCACAAAAAAATAAAATTGTCGCAAGCCGTTGCGCTTTTGTAACTAAATGGTAACGCGGAATCACTTTGTAAATAATATTTCGTACAGGTAAAACATGTAATTTTCTTCTGCTGAAGACGATATCGTTAAGACTGCCCACACAAGATTAGCCACATAAATTTACAAAAATCCACATCAATTTATTTATCCTTATAATATGCGAACGATCTTAATAGAATGGCAGGTTGAAGAATGAATAAGTTGTCAGTCTGGTGAAATTGAGAAAGAGAGAAAGATTAGTAATACTATAAAAGGATTGTGCAAACATTGTGTTTTGTTCAAATTTTTAACAGCCCCAGCCATTTATGTCATTAGTTAAACATATTGATTGCAGTATTTATGCCATGATTGTGCTTATAGTTAGATGGACAGCTCAGGCTTTCTAATAGCATTGATTAATATAAATTCATATAAGACTAGATCAACCTAGGTGCTTGTACTTGAAATATAATTAGTAATGAGTTGATATTATATGAGCAGAAAACAAAACTTTGAATTCGATGAGGGCAACGAGTGTATGAGTATTGGTTTTGATTATAACCGTTACATAGTGTTTTCATATTTGGTACGAGGTGTCGCGATAAAAAAAAATTAGAGATACTGTATCCCTGAGGTTGTCTATACAAAAACGAATAGATAATTATTTCAGTAATTAGTCACTTTCCGATTATTTGCCATTCCTGATTTATTGTACGTGGAAGTATCTACGTATATGATGTTTCAACATATTAATAACAATTCTTAATGTATGATTGTAAAGTACTTCGCAACTGAATCATTTTTCCATAAAACTAAAAGAATTATTTTTGCGTGACAGCATTTTTGTAGTAAACTTATAGGCCTCTTATTGAAGTCTAATAGTTTTATCTGTGCAAATTTCATAAAGTCATTGTAAATTTTCTTTTAAGCGTCGGTAGAATCGTAGATTTGCATTTGTTTATCTGAGAGCAAAGAAGTTGGTCAAGAGACTTGTTGAAGATTGAACATCATACGGTAGTCCTTAAAAAGTGTATAATACATTGCATTTGTCGTAACCACTTCAGATATCTCTGTTGCTTTAGCCGATATAAATAACGGAATAAATATAACGTTTCAAAATGCAAGTGATATGATAAATACTTTAAGATAGCAATAATTTAGTTGGGAAAGGTAGACGTACATAATAAATTTCCAAATGATAGATCCGTCGTACACCGTCGCATTTACCCCTTTATCCTCTTTTAAAAAGTTTAACAAAATACTGATGTGTTTTGTTAAACATTTTGCCAGTGGTATCAAAAAGACAAAGAGAAACTGATAAATATATTGTGTATATTGGTCGTAATATCCGAGGTATCGAAGAGCATCTTCATTAAGCTTCTTCATTAAGTGCTCTCTTATGAAACGAGAAGCAACAAATATACTTACGATAGCTACGACAAATTAAATACCCTACATATCGATTGTGAATTAACTTGTGAAAATTGGTTAGCGTTGTTGTGATGAAAATCTGGGTAAGAAAACTCACTTCGTCAGCGGAATGATATATACAGTACTTATGCATATGTTGAATAAATTTCAACAGTATATTATAAACAAACATGCTCATCAAAGCGATAATTCAAACAATATTCAATGAAAAGAGGAAATAGTGAAAAGTGAAAATAGATCTTATGTTAAGTAACGGCAGGACTAAATTTCACGCAGCCATAACGCTTTTCTAAATGGTCACTATAATTTGCAGAGTACTTTGAAACAATTTACATTTTACAATACAATGATCGTGGTTTTGAGTAACACCGATGAAAACATATGAAAAAGCTATAACATTTATAGATTTGGAAGCATTTATAGAGACATTTAAGACAGTTTAATCATGGATACAAGTCGTATAATGAGAGCGGGAACAAAAATGTGTTACTGTATGCAGAGAAAAATCCTCCTTCGGAGAGAAAGGAATAATCGGATCCATATTATCCGCGCGATCCGGTATGTTATAAAATATGGCATAAGCTTTCTATGTATAACAATCGGACGTTTTTTTCCTCCTCACTTTCTACAATAAACCGCTGAGAAGCTTCGCAACTTTTAAAAATGTGTTCTCTCTCTTTCTCTTTGTTTTACTCACTCTTGCACGCATCATATTTCCATTCACTCACGGCTTGACCATTATTTTTATAGACTTTCTACTAAACTTGTCACACAGTGCAATTACATACAACATCGTCTGCATGAGATATAAGTTCATTTCATATACAATGACTTACGAGATTGATCGAGCCTGGTTGTCATTATAGTTTTCTTTCTTTATCATTTTTTAACGGAGTAGAAAAATCGGAAGCAAAAGCGCACATAATAAAATGTTTGCATGCTTTGCTGCAGAAGCAATTGTCTTATTGTGTTCCGCCTCTTTATGATTAGCGGCGATGTTCTTATGCAAAGAGCACTTGATGAGTTCAGTTGTGTTTTGTTTTCATTTGATTATTTTTAATTTTCTTTCTTTTCATCACGTAGTCACAGTTTTTTTTTCAAGTTTTGTCCGTAACAGATACAAACACGATATGTAACAGCATTTTATCTCTTTTGTTTGTATGGTACTTTCCTTAATGAGTATTCGTAACTCCCATGTAGTAAAATAACGAGTGAAAGAGTTTTACAAGGGTTTATCTAGCAAGCCTGTCAAGATTTAATGTGAATGATTGAGGAAATGGTGAGTGGCAGGAAAGTATTCTAATATTACATTTTAAGCTCGTTTCGGCAGATTATGAATGAAGTATTATGTCTGAATGAAATTTGAGTGTAATGGAAGAGAAGATTTTTGACCAATGTCGTGAGTCACTGCATGTTTTGAACAGGAGCATGCACATGCGCGACATCGATCAGACGACGCGCAGAGCGCATGACATTCAAACGAAATCAAACCGTAGGAACCGAACAATAGTCTACGATAATTTATTATATCTAACTCTAAGCATCTTATACAAATTGGCGTTTCAGCAATGCCACGAGTTCTGCTATGCATTTTTTCATATTCTTTCGATTATTGCTTCCGAGAAACTTTTCCACTGTTAACATATCTTATTGCCGATTTTACATTATACTCTAAACTCATCCATTATTGTTCCGTTGCCATCATTTGTTCTTGTTATTTCTCTTGCACATTGATTCAATGTCATCTCGCTTGTCGTTATGTTTTTTTTTTCGAACTAGCGCCTTTGAATACAGCGTAATCGCCAGTGCAATTATACGCGTTCAGTCGTTTGTCCCATTCGATGATCCGTTTTGTAGTTCAGCAAAGTGATTTTGTCAAGGACGGAATTGCACGCCCTGTACATTATTATACTCTTCCCGCACGTCTTCGGCCATACCGTTTAGGTGATCCGGAGTTCAATTTCAATGCGAATTGTTGTTGACTGATTTGTCTGCTAGTAAAATAAAAGCGCAAGCACCGTGCTCTCTCATTACGTAATACGAAGACAAATAAAATGTAAATAGTTCAATGTTTTATACCCGTCCAATACGGCATGTCGTAAATTATAAACCTTCGCATAGTAACTTCGTTAGAATATATATATATATATATATATATATTTACATACAATAAATGTAGATACATTTCGTAACATAACAATGACAACAAATAAGCGTTCGAACTTTAATAATTGAACCGACTTAATAGACGTAAATGGGAAACCGTTAATGCGCATGTCGGTAGCTGACCCCTCTGTTAATACTCCTACAGTTTCAGTCTCATTCATTATGACAAAATCGATAAGGACAGGATAATCGATATCATCAAGCTTCCCCAAGATATCTGCGACTGCTGCGCAGCGATGTAAGAGTAGAACTGAAATTAGTCAAGAATTAAAACTAAACAGATATTGGCATTGTGCTTGCGATAATTTAGAAGACCGCGCCGTGCATAGTTCCATCTTTCCAAAAAAGTGTAGATTTAACAATGCTTTCTCGTCCGTCTCTTATTGCCTCAATACACAAGATAGCGATGAGTTTGCGGATTTGGGAGACTCGTGGATATGTGGACCGACGAATGAGACATTATTCGATACCTACGGTTTCGAACGGTCGTCGTGCAAGTACTATACGGAATATGCCACTTAATTATAAAAACTGGCAATACTGCGTTCGCGTCCTGTGTCTAAGTGTATACGAAGCACACTTGTCATTACGCGTATCGCGTGTGCGGTGAAGCTTATGCTCGAATGAACTACGCAGCGTAGATCGTCTCATCGTTAGTTAGCCCGTATAATACGCCTGCGGTATCCGGAGGATTTTTTTTTCTTAAACCTCGTTTAATCATACAACGCAAAATCCCATCTTCTTTGTCCTCATAATAAAATCTATGATTCGATAAACAATTTACACGTATAACGTAATTGATAAATATAATATTCATATGTATATATTATATATATGTTTATGTATATATTTATATTTTCTATACAACAATAAACATAGTAATCATTAAATAGGATCATGTAATACTTTCGTCCCTAACTTTTAGCTCCAACACCGTTGCGCGCGATAAAATCAATTAACTACGGTAACATTGAAACAAAAACTGTTTCGACTCGCCAGCCGGCCCCCCCTCGGCACCACTTTTTCCTTCTCTCACTCAATATATGTATATTCTTTTCGGAACTAATATGCGACCTATTTGCGACGATCGATTCCCAAGTGTTGGAAACTAAGTTATTCTTTTATCGTCATGGAAATGAAATACTCTGTACCTCGTTGCGCCCCCTTCACAATCAACCGCGTTTCGAGCTAGCAGTCAATCCGAGTAATCTTCTAATCGATGCACAGTCAAATATTCCCATATAGCATACGATGCCTCGCGTAACATTTACTTCAGCTGCTCACGTTGCCTCCCTATTCCATCCTGTCGACTAGCATCGTAACGCGATCAGTCTTTGGTTTTCATCACGTAGTTGGCATTGCGTCAGTTGCGAGCGGCTCCGCTCAAGTTCGTTAGAAATAGAAATTAATTTCGGATATGTGTAAGTTAACCAGAGAGCAGGTCAATCCACGTCACTTTTAACACACAACCGCACCTCACTCAACGTTTAACGTCATCCGAGTTCACATCGCACCCCCGACTCTAACTTTAATAACGACTCGCTTGTCTTCAGACACTCTACACATACTCAATCAGACGGTGGCATCTTTCGTTCATGGAACAATTACTATTATCATCACTTTTGTCACTTGATAAAAGAATACACAAAGTAATTGCGATGCCTCGGCGCCGCAATTTAACTTCCTTATCGTTCGCAGCGTCATTAAGACAGCACATGCGCAAGCATTTTTCCGAGAACAAGTTTATTTATATCCGGCTCGATTCGGCATTCCAATAAATTCGTTAATTCTTCAAGTCGGAAATCGTAGTTTCACGCCAATTATCGTGTCCGACATCAACGAGAGTATATGCCATGCGTTTCTGAGTGTGCGGGTTCGTTCCAATTACCATCGTCAAAATAAACTGCACGTACATGAGCATCGGTATGCATTCTTCACGTTCGGCACATGTTAACCTTTGACAACGTCCACGTACCCAATATACACCCTCTTCGGCCGGGTCGGCGTGAGTTCCACCACGTATCCGCGAAACATTAGAATCGATCGTGTATGCTCAGCTCTACATTCCGATATCGATGTGCGTTTATTCGATTAACGAGTACCTCTATGCGCCAGAATATATATATATATATATTTGTATTTATTTATTTATTTATAAAACTCTCTTCGGCATGTTAATGACAGACGAGCCACAGTCTCCTCAGCACTCCTAAGATGCCCTCCCTTTAGACGTACCACTCCTTGATGTCTATGAGCTCTCGCTTCTTGTTGCTTTTACTGCCATTGGCGCCGTTCTTCAACGTGCCATTGAACGCTTGCCCGGATCCCGCCGCCCCCAGAAGAGCAGCGTTCGGATCCTGGCAGAAGGTCTTCGTCTCGTCGACCTTGTAACTCGTTTCCGGACGATTTTTAAACTTAAGTATTATCAGTATTATGAGGACGATCGCTATTAAAGCTGCGGCTATTATTCCGATTATCAGCGCGGCGTTCTCCGCCGCTTCGGATGTTATTCTCTTGTTGTTGTTATTTTTAGGAGGTGTTGGCATCGGTGGATACATCGGCGGCGGTGGCGGGGGCGGTGGATCCGTTATTTCTGTCGTTGTCGTTTGAGTCGTGAGTGTCGTCGATCGATGCGTTACCACACTGCTGCAATAAGAAAATAATCATCAATACTCCCTCCTATATCCCAATGCATGTTTACCTCTTAGCATGAACTACCTTGTTTGCTTTGCTCAAATAATTTACTGATAATAAGTTGAACTTCGTTTTTTAACGGTGACAGGACGACACGGTACTTTATCGGAAGTTTTTTAAATGTTCCTAGCTTTCTTGTTCGCTCAATAACGATAATAAGTAATGTAACCTTACCTATCGTGAGTAGTTTCGACTTCCGTGGTTGAGATATTGTACGGTATCGAGACGGTGATGATCTCACGTGTTGACGTTGACGGCACGGTTGATGTCTGCGTGCTAATGTGGGTTGTCGAGTATTCGTGTGGCGTTGTGTAGGTTACAGAACTGGAATCTGCTAGATAATAAATGGAAAATGTCAGGTGACAAGTGAACCGAATGAAAGAATATACAAAAAGGGAACTGCTAACTAAAAGTATGCAGCCCGCAAGCTACGTACTATAGACATATATGCATCGTTTGATATTTAAAGCAATGTTTCATACGAAGCCATGTGGAAGATTATTTTATTTGAAGTAAATATTACGCATGTATGTGTTATTTATCAAATTACACAAACCACTAGCTGATGTGACGAATATTTCTTCGGTCGTGTCCGGATCCCCAGAACCTTCTTCGCAATCTTCGTCGTCATCACATGAAGGTCTTTCTTGAATGTTCTCTTTATGCGCCTTATGCGATCTGAATGTCGTTGGGGATCGTGTTGAAGCCACGTACACCGGCGTTATTAGATCGTCTGTAAGTATAAATTGATCGGAATAATCACTGAAGGCCCATTATAGACGCGTGAACGCGCAATGGATCCTTTTAATTACACATGCCGTGCCATTACCCCCTGTATTGAGATAAAAGTTTAAAGAACACAAACGCAACAAAGAGTAATCGTTTGTGGCTTTTATGCATGTGTAAAATAGATGCTCGTAAAATTAGATATGTAACCGGAAAAGCCGTAAGTTCAGTTCATATCACATATTGAAAAGAATATTTTTTCCTCTTAATGTGGAATGTGTATTCTGAATTTCATACCATATAAATGTGTATGATGTATGTATATAGTGTAACCTTTCATCTCATTTATCTTCAAATAATAAAAGGAAATTTTTAATATTTTACGACTTCTTTTTATACTACTTTAAATTAAAAATGTTTGAAATTTGACGCAAGAATAAATTTACTAATAGAAGTACGTATATTACTTTACAGTATATCATGCACTCTCATAATTTAATTAAAAGAATTGTGAAAACTACGATTTGAAGAAAACATTTGTCCCGCGTTATAACTTAACCGTGCACAAAATGCATTACGAGTCTTCTGTCATGCTGGAATTTTGAGATGAAAACCAGTACTGTTTGCCAGTTGTCAGTTCTGATTGCATTGCAAGATAACCCACAAAATTTTCCTTTAATTGCATGAATATAAAAGATTGTCTTAACTGACATTTCTATTTTTAATATTTTTGTCATAATGTGAGGTTTATTTAGCTAAATCTGCATATTTATGTATTAAGTGTTTTAATTTCGTAGAATTAATACGTATAGGTTATTAAAGTATTTAGAATATAAATGTTTATTGCAGTTTTAATGTTTATTGTTAATTGAGAAACATAAGAATTTAAAAAAAATGTGGTAAGTGTCGCGCCCAAAGGACGACGACAAGTGCCTTACCATTTTATGTGTGTTTCCATCCTTGTCTAGGGGAGTGCTAAACGTCTCTCCTTTCATACTACACGGCAGTAAATCGATGGCCGCTGCCTTATATACTAACGCGCGCTTACTCGACCACTTGCGAGAAACTTTATTCTAGCTTATAACTCGAGACTCGTTCGTCGTAGAAAAAATTGGTAAGAACAAAATCGTCTCCAAATTCTCCCACCAATCGATTTATGTGCATTTGCACCTGATTTGACGTCATCATAATTATCGCGTTAATAACTGCCGTATTTAACATTTGACACAAGTAAAGCTCAGTATATGAAACGAATTTTTGAATTACTATCTTAGTACCTAACAGATATTGCACCAAAATACCGAATAATATTGAAATACATAGTTGTAATAGTGAAACGGTGGCTTGGGTACTATTTCTACACACTTTATATGCTATGTAACAAAAGAGGAACATTACAAGATGTGCAACAATTGTGAGCAAGCTAAGTATATGAATAGTCATGTAGAGGAATTACTTACGGCTTTGAAATGTTACTTACACTTACCGGTAGACTCGTATACAGGCGTACATTCCTCATCTTCGTCGTCACCTGCACAACCGCTTCCGGCGCCAGAAAATATTAAGTCATCCATAACTCCCGAAAACCCGGAAGCTGGAGTCTATTAACAAATGAAAGGAACTTCACACTTAAGTGCGCACACATTTACGTATGGACAAGAATACTTTTGAATATCTTTTTGACAAGAATGTTATGTCCTGTGCTTTTTGCGCTGACGATTTGAAAGCAGTTTATTTTACCTGCTGCATTCTCTGCAATGGAGCAGCACGATCCAAGAGGCTTCCAGCGGGCAATAGTTGAACGTCTCCTCTCGTTGTTACTCGGCCATCTTTTGCGGCTGCAAGTTCCAAAATTCGAGCACCGTTCACCACCAATCCGGCAATTACACCTAGGAATGGCCTTTCAACTCTTCCTTTGCTGCGGTTCCAACGACCACCGACCTGAATCGTTGATTGGCTATTGAAAACCGATAGCTGAGCACCTGTTAAACGACAGTTTATTCCGTTAGCTCCGAAGTTTGGCGCCTGTAATACTTCAATTTGTGTATCTTAGATGTAATACAGTGAGCGCATTTTTTATTTCCGCACTTAAATGTATTTTAATATCATGTTAACGAATCGCACTAAAATGTTTTTGTCCGCGTTTCGTAAAGAGTACAGGGACTTAGTACACGTTTCGTTGCCAGTTTTCGAATATTTGCAATCATCTGCATGTATATTCATGTGTTGCTTCTTAGAATTGTAGTAGGTGTAAGTTGTATAATAATAAAATACGTCGATATATCTTATTATCAGATAACTGTTTCCAGTGATACATATTTAAGGTTACATAGGCTATATTGGACAGTAAGTAGCCAATGGACCGAAACGTGACAAACGTCTTCGCCTGTTGTTGGATCAGGCAAGTATAAGGTAATGCCACTGGTAATCGACTCAACTTGCTCAATACTACAACGAGGTTTCCACGTAACACTAGCACACTCAGTCATTGCATTTTCCTTGCCTTAGTTCCATATTGACGTAATATCCGCATAAAAATATCCTTCTCTATACGGAAAGAATGTTACCGTTTTTAGTTTAGTAGGAACTAGCAAAGTTATATACATAGTTTGCCTAGTTGGTTCTTTACTTATCACACGCCAAAGGAAAGTTAGTGGCTTTCTTATGCACGCTGCGCCCAATTCTAGGTACACTAGCATCTATATCTTTTTAACACTAAATTCAGTAACCCACACATTTATTTGTACGGTCGGGGTATAGTTCCATTACAGAAATAATGAAAAGATATGTGGATGCATGTGATGCAAATATGTACTATATGTATGTTTAAGTTAGTTAAGGTTCGTCCAGTATATACGGAGCTTCTCAAGAAATTTACTTTGTGCCGTAAGAAAATACATGTGCTAGATAATAACAGCTAGGTATGTGTCAATTAGCTTTGCATGGTTTACAAAGGGTCTCTTCTTCTAGTCCGCTCATGTGGCTTGCCATAGGCAAGCAAAATACCACGTTGTAATAGGAAAGCAATAAGCCGCGCAAGGTTCATTATATATCGACGGTCGGATGAAGAAGAGGGGGGATAATGGGTGCGTGTTTTAAGGAGGGGAACCGATAAAGGAAGCGAGATAACAGCAGTGGAAAATAAGAGAAGCGAGAACTCCGTTGTTTGTGCTACGAGTCGTTTGAATAATTTTCGGAGGGCTGAGAAAAAATGGGCCCGAGTGACAGATGTATCAGGCGGTCAGGAGAAAATACAAGGATGTCTGCTTTTAGGGCACATTCCAATGACTGCGCGCTAACGAGTTCCAGACTTTACGAGTGTCGAATAACAGAAACTTTGGCATTTCTGTTATTTCTGTTAATTCGATTGTACTCACTGCTTTTGCTCAATCGAAATTAGGTGGTATAAAATTGTTATGTTCCATTCATTTAATGATCGCTGTATCGTTAATGTCACTACGCCCTTCTATGGTATTAATTGCTGTTCATCAATAATCTTCGTTCTTCACGATAATTTTTAACTTTTTTTACATTTAGCGACATATAATAAGGGCATATAAACTCAATGCGTTTGACGGCGCTTGATCTACATTATAATTATAGAAACAAGTCGGTCATGTTCAGATTTATTGTTAGATAAAGGAATGTTAACAACATTGTTATGATTTTTATGTAACTTTGCAATTCCACACTTAAAGTAAACTGTGTTAAGTCAAAATATGTAATATATATCAACTAGAAAACTAAATATAGTGAATTCTCGATGTAAAAATGAAAGTGAAAAAATTGGCAAAAAAGTGGATGTGGAAATGTGATGAAAGTAAAACATGGATGCTTCTCAGTGAAACAGGTTTATCAATTTAAGAGAAATCATTCTTCAAGCGACATTCCAATCTGAAGAAGTCCAATAAACTGTATCACTTTATTAGGAAAGTAGAAAGAAGATGGGTGCGGCCTGTGTCACGATCGCTACTGACTGATACGAGAGCACAAAATCAGTAGATTTATTTTATCTGTACCGTTCCTATCTATGTATGTGTACACTACTATTTTTTTACTAATAAAAACCAAAATGTTATTAACATAATTTATTTAAAATTCGTTTTTCAACTTTTATGCTTAATTCCGTTATGAGTGTACTGGTTTTCAAAAAACATATCTCTAATTATAAAGTTACTCCGTTAACGATTTTGTTTTATTACACTTGTACAGCTATTATTCTTGTTTAATAGTCACGAATGATAAAGTAATTGAAACATTCCTATTTATTAAAATCGGCGTCAAAGTACTGCATTTCGCAATATCATACGTTAATTTATAAATCTATTCAAATTCTACTTTTAAAGAGATGAAAAAAGTTGCATCATTTAATCGTAAGTTATGATGATTTTTATTATATGCCTAACAGTCTATATCTTCATAACTTATTTTCAGTGTCAGGAGTGTTTGGCATAGGCATTTTGATAGAAATCTTAAACGTCAGCATTGTATAACGCGGAAGTTGGTGTACGCTATACCTACGTTCCGAAACAATTAACTCTTGCATGACATAATTCCAATTAATAAGTGAATGGATAGGAAAGTATGAGAGATGGGGAGGTGATGAACTGGAAAGTAGGTTAAGACTTCTTTCGTTTGGGTACTTAGATAAGTGGTGCATTCATTTAGAATCGATCGATAGATGCGAATGCACTAAAAATATCAAATTGTAATTTCATGTAATTAGTATGCGCAGTGAAAAAAGTAAAAGTAATTTTACTAAATAAGTTGTGTCCTTATTCACTTTCATTTCCCAATATGTAATAAATACTAGTCTTAATTATATGGCGAGTGTTTTGTGGTTGTTAAGGAACTGTAATAGAAAACTGTATGTGAATAGAAATAATAATTACGTTAGACACTTATTTTTTTGCCTCCTTAAAAATAAAACCGATATATGCCATAATCTCGTCTTGTTGTTGGTTTTATATAATTGGTCACAATATTATCACAACGATTATTTCGTATACCTATATCAACACAGAAAAATACAATTAAAAAAAGGGTTTCCAATGAATCAATACATCACGCGCTATAAATATATCTACTATTAACATCCAATAAGAACCAAAGATGTGTTTTCAAGACATCAGTAAAACCAATACTGTTGGTATTAAACGTTAATGTTGTGCATAGAGTAAGTATTTCATGAAGAATTTACCATTTTTGACTATGTTAGACTCACGTTTTGAACATCCCCACGGAGGATATAACGAATAAAAGGAAAAGCAAGGGGATCCCTTAACACCTTCACCCGTCTAGTCTCCTAGTCGATCTGGGAATTTACTTCTCCTCAAGTCATCGAGTTTCTCACGGTATAGTTATCCCGGTTAAAACTTCGAGCCCTGTGGTCACATCCCATCTAAAGGCTCGATGGTTGACTGCAACGGTTTCAATGGTGGGAAAAGGAAGTAAATACAGGGAAGAAGAAGAAACATTCGGTGCGAAACTCTTTCGCAGCCTGACAGCCTACTACCGAACCAGATCGCTTTCTTGGCCCTAGGCAGGAACTATCCCACGTTTACAATATGTGCCACGAGCAGAAAAGACGATCGTTTTTGCCAAGTTCCTCATTCAGTTCCGTGAGAATGCATTCGAAAGGTATTGTTGGACGGCTGACTTTTCTATGCGAGTACTATTACGTTGCACACGAGTTAGTGACATGAAACATACTTAGGAAGCGTATAGCTTGTATAAATGTTTTTAAATGTCGCAGTTTCTACATTTACAACAAATTGTGATCAGTTTCTTACTTTATTATGTCTCTATTGCAAAATGGATATTGCCGCTATATTGGACAATAGGTTCACACCATTAATGTGAATTAAGCTGCCTTTCGAAAGTTCACGTGCATTGCGGCTCTCAGTGGTTGTAATTTCATTACATTGACATTACGTGGGAATTAAGCTTGCATGGGCAGACTCTTGTTAATGACCAACAAACTTATTTTATGAACAGGGGATATATATGGTTAGTTTTGGTCTATAATTACATGTATGCATGTTTAATAAAACTTAATCATTCCATTTCAAAATTATTCATTGGTATGTTTATAGTTTCTAAAAGTCCGTTCAACTAATTGTACCTAGCTGTAGTCAAATGTATTACATCTTCTGTACATTTAGTTAGCACAAACGAATGGATCAACAAACAATAACCATATTGAAATATTGTTTTTACTGTTGTATAAGTATATTTCACCTTGTTTATCTTTTAACTTCAACCTGTATATTAGGCTTCGAAGTTTTTGCATACCGTTTTCACTACGTAAACATAAGCGGGTAATAAAAGGAGTGGGCCAGCGTAGCAGTCAATAAAATAACACACATCTCGGAACTGAGCAAACCAACAATTTCGATCGCCGCTGTTCTTTTTCATCGCCTTCGGAGTTTCGGTCGTGCGAGGGGGAAGGTGAAGAAACAGTTGTGTCCGTCGATCAAGGAGCCCTAAGTTCCCACCGGATTTGAGCGTTCCCACGGGATCGTACCGTGGGTATCTCCAGAAGAATGCGAGAATCTGGGTGTTCGGATAATCAGGGTTTTATATGAGTTCAGGAAGTTTTCGTCCCTGCATCGGACGTACGACACATAGCGACGATATTTCTTTCTCGCTACCTCTCCTTTTATGGTGCTACACTCCGCACGTGAACACGTTATGGACGGTGTGGAGACATAAGAAATACGGTCGCAGCGCGTGAGAACCAAGAGAGGGTTCGTGGGAAAACGGTGAAGGTGCGTGGTGCTTTCGTTATCAGGAGAGCACGAGTATGTGAGAGGCTCGCGATATGATGCGTCCTGAGGGTTAAGTACATATCGAAAAATATTCGTCACTTGCCAATTGACCCGCTTTTGTTTTAATCACGGTTATTTTTGCGTATGTAATGTTCGCTACGAGTGCAATTCTGTATAATGTGCTTCATTGCATTAGACTTTGAGTGTAATGTAAATGGGGCGGTTTGATAAATCCGTAGGCTATGTCAATTTGGTGTTTGAGTGTAGATATAATTGTTGATACGTTTTATTTAACGTTAGTAGTGCGTGACATTGTTTCGGTTCTGTTCAGCATATTTTAATTCTTGCTTACAGGCACATTTTGCCATGGTATGTACAGGCAAGTGTGTGTTCTTTCGTATCCATGTAAGGCTGAATATTTATATGAAAACAGGCTTGTTCACTCAATTGGAAAAATATTGTGGCGTGGGATCAGAGTTTCGAAAGGCGTCGGAGGAGAATACTTTCAGCAGGATGTTATGAAGAGAGAGAAAGTCATGTTATGCGTTAGGGCTTTCAAGGTATGACATATACCCAATTATAGAAATTAACTTTTTATAAGTGTAAAAAGAATGTTACGGAAAGAATAGCTTTGCAAAGTCGGTTCCAAATAAACTAAACTGCTTGTAATCACATTAGTGATTGAAAGCAAAGTTAACTTGTATTATGGTCTAGCATATTTATTACAAGAAATGAGGATTTGCTACATTATATTTTCACGATTGAAGATTAAACTAACAGAGTTCAAACTTTAAAACTTACGTTTTCCCCTTTTAATTTTACAAGTTTAAGACAATATTCAAGTTACATTCCTTCCAAAAACGCAAAAAAGGTTGGGAGCAAATATTCTATACTAATGTGAAAAAAATGTATATCGTCCAACATGTGTTAGGAAGATCAAGACAGAGAGAGTCATTGTCTCATTAGGAATGGAATTCTTGATATTGGGCTTGAAAACGCATTTTATATTAAACAGATTTCAGACAGTATTTTTCACATATCAACAAACCCTTTAAAGAAGAAAAATAGTTATTTGTATTAATATGCATATTGCAAAAATGTAATTGCTTTACAATATTTATTAACAAACCTCATATAGCATAATTCGAAAATTATCTGCAATTCGCGTGATAATAAAATTTATTATGTAAGTAACGTCTACTTTTTTCCACGTGGGCATAATTATTACACAATTTCCATTATCTTATTAAATATCTTTCCATTTTTATGTAAAAGGGTAACTTTGTTGACATATTTCGGGTTAGTAGAACACACTTTGTTATGACTTTCCATACCAAGGAAATATAATTAATATAGTTGCTTGTACAGCGCACGATTTTTAACTAATTATACTTTGTCGACTATTTGTGTAATACCGTTTCCTGTATGCTTCCCTTTACCGAGTGTATCTGTGTAAAGTATTCTTACGGTGTTCTCCCTTTTCTTGGTGTAACTTTCTTATCCCGAATAACTTCCTAATACTTTGACGCAGAGAATGTTTCTCGAGAAGGCAATTTTCTCACGCCTGTGCGATATCCCCATAAGGTGTTCCACATGTTCAAACGGTTAGGTAGTATTTATATTCGAGGGAAAAAAAACAGTGATCAGAATCGACAATTTATATACCCTGTATTAATAACGGCTGCTAATCCGTATATGATAAAGTGATCAAATTTGAAGCTTGTAATAATGAGATTTGCGTAGATTCGTGCAGATTGTCCGATTATAAGGTTACGACTGAATGGTTGGGTAAATTCCTTACTAATTTCACACGACTGAGCGTGAGAACAATTTTTGCACACGATCAAGTTCAAGCACTACAGTATTAGGGTCGTATAACAAGCGAGGAAGATGTTTGTAGCCACCGATCGTCGGCGCTATTGAGGGAACGTAATTGGTGGTGAATTCAAATAATTGCATAAGGGGAGTTTATTCTAGTCTCAATGTAATTTTTCTCATTATCAGTCTAAGTCGTTCTAAGCCATTGCGCATACTTTTTAAGTCATTATAGTACGGTAACTCTATTTAAACCTGAATCATACTGAGCCAATATATCAACGTCTATTTTTAGCTACATTTTGACATTATTTGCATTTTACGTGTTTCCATGTATTATTTTTGGTGCATATTTCTCAGCACTTCGTCTCATTGTACCGTAATGCACGCAACGCTAAATATTGGATCAATAAACCCATGGAATATGTAGACACGCTATGTGACGGTACACATTAGCTACAATATGATATGCTTTCAATAGGCAACAGTGGCATTAATCGAGTTTTGCGTTAATAAACGTTGTTGGTCACGAATGTAGACCATTGCATAAACATATTCATTGTTCGTTATCGCGGTTATTGAGCCGTAACTATTCCGACATTATATTCGCGTATTACGATTTGACTTCACTTGTTACTCGTTAAATCGCACATACATATGATGGAGTAATAATAATTATTAATACGTGTAGGTCAGAATAACTTTTTTAGCTTATTATTGACAATTATGCCGAATAATGTACGATCCTGAAGGTTTATGTTCAATAGACAAATAGGCACAGAGTATTTCAAATATGTTTTCAGAATTGTTCATACGGGTAATTGCAAATACGGGAAACTGATGTGTGAAACGAGAACGGAGTTTAGTACCCGCTGGTACATATACTTACTACATTTTCACATTTCGCGGAAACTGGCCACTGCTCGAAGCAGTAAATATACGGTACCTACGCTAAACAGTTGACCGTATGTGTACAAATATGTATGGGTACATGTACGTGTTATAAGTAATTCCCAACACTGGCAGACTCTTCAAAAGGTAACTACTTCGCACTTTGGTAGTACAGTTTGGGCAGTGTCCGTCATATGTGTTTATGAGATAATTACCATCCGCTTTGACCGGTCAGTCCGTGTATAATCGTTGCTGCTTGATTATCATTTAGATTACACTAACGTATTATTTAACCACAACATGAAAAATTAATACTTCGTAATGGGTGGTAATTATTGACATTCCTCTTGAAGTATGACATATAAAACGTACAATGCGTTTGGTTCGATATATTTTTGCAGTTCCAGTACCCTGCCAAAATATCCTGCGATAACGTTGATTACTTACCGGATGGATGATTCGATTGTAAGTTGTAGTCATCAACTTGAAGCGTACTATTTGCACCGCTCCGCGTGAATCTAACGACATGGTACTGATTGTCATTGACTTTAATGCCAACTTCGCCGATCGGGTGGTCGTTCGTTCCCATGTTATAGACAGCGAAAACGTTGCCTTCCACCTGCAGCGGTAAGCACACAGTTATTATCATCGTTACTTTCATCCGTAGCCATAACAAACATCTAATTTCTAGTTTACGGTGAAACGGTTTTAAAACGATGCTAACAATTTCAATTTCGAGATAATCGTTGCTCGACGCCGATTCTATCCTAAGCAACACAGCGTCGTTGATATTCGTTACGAAACCCAAGGCCACTGCGTCCGTTTTCATTTCCGGTCGTCGATCGGGTGGAAAGGTATATGTAATAATCCCCCTTCCAGCGCCAAATTCAAACGCTACTGCTTCTACAAAGAATAGATTACCTTAATATTAGCATCTCTTCTGTTCATATATTTTTCATCTCATGTTTTCTACACTATCCTTGATTTAAGTATATTAATTTGAAATATTTGTTGCTCGTAGAAGATGCGGAAGTCATGCATGGAAATTTTCGACAAAACAGTGTTGTAAAGTGTATTTTAGAGTTCGTACCGTCACTGCAGGTTGGTCCTGAAAATGTCGTCATGTCGCAATCGCACGTGTAGCTGTTCCATTGTTGCACGCAAGTGCCGTGATTGGCGCACAGGTCATGGGTACACTTTTTGCCCGGATGAAGATTCGCGTAAATATCGCATCCGGTCTCGACCAAGGAACTCGGAACCACGGCGTCAGATATTAGATCCGTACTCTCCCCAGCGAGGTCCAGCGAAGCCAAACATCCTTCGAATCCGTGACGACTCAATATTTGCTTAGGGAGCTGACCGTACTGCGATTTTTCAACGCCACCTGAAATGGTCAACAGTTAGACGATGAAAAAACAACGTAATAGGAAGGATACGCGTACACAGCTGAAAATTAAATGCGATGTTAAATATCCCGTACAGAATTTTGAATACCAATTCTGTATCGATTCTTATACATTTCTACCTTATTCTACTATGTTTATTTTTTTTTCGATTTCTGCACGCTAGCGGGAAACCGTAAAGACATCAATTATAATTTAGGTCCGTAGGTGTAAAAGGACGTGTTAAACAAAAATGTTTATCAAAAAAACGGAGACTACGCGAAATCGGGTGGAAACGAGCGAAGTGCAACATGAAAAAAGGGTGTTAAATTTATCGGGGCTGGTTTTAATAAAGTCGCATACGTTGTTTATGTGTCGCTGTGGCGGAAAAAGTTCTTTAACGATCTCGTAACGTATGATTTCGAAGTTTATGCAAAAAAACTTGCACGCCTAGTGGCGTCTAATATTACTCGTTATATTGTTTTCATTCCTTCGTATAAGCCTTCGTTACAATAATTTTTAATTTTTAATTATACATATTGAAAATGTTTCGTATTTGTTGCAACAGATGTTTCATGCAATATAATGCTAAAGCAGCAGAATAACAGAATCCGCGTTGTTATTCAACGCTAAAACGCAAAATATGTGTTTTCCAAACTTTTCTTCATATCGCCAATAACATCGAAGTTGGCCCCGGAAAGACAAAAGTTTGGAGGGTGGCTTCGCCGCTTAAACTTCAAGTATTTTCCCAAACTACTGTTCGTGAAACAGACGCGCCTTCCCATTCCGGTTTGTTATCAAAATGCGAAAGAACTGTTAATAAGATCAACATATGATCCCAACCTGAATACTGCTCATCAACGTTAACCAATATACCCCTATATTTTCATTGTCGGGTGCCGTCGATAAAAAATCTCAATTTTCAGGCGTCATAGGTGTTGACGATCGCTCGTAAATACAGGACTGGCGCGAAGGATGGATAAACATTAAGCCGTACGACGTAGTGAAGCAGCGCGATCGAAGCCGCCGTGAGATAAGGCTCATCAAGGAAGGGAGAATATGAAGATGTAAGAGATTCGCCGGACGAATGGCGGGGCATTTTTGAGACAAGGTAGGGTGAGACGCTTCAATGAGCCAGACAGATTCGAGCTATCAGCGTAGTCATAAATCCTTTTATATCGGCCTTCCATATCAGCCTTTTATCGTTCCTAATGGGTGTGACGGGAGTTTTGAAGCTGGCCGATGACGTCACGCGTAGAGTGCGTAGCGTCATGGAAATTCGACGAGCCGAGATGACCGCACGTCCGGTTGATCTCGGAGCCATTCGCGGCCATAAATCCGAAATACGACCGCCATTCTCCCCGTCAGCTTCCATCGCGCTCAACAACCAATAGCCAATGCCGCGATTCTACTTCCGCGTTTAGCTCTCTTTCCTCTCCAGTGAGGAGGGAAAATTATTTCGGTCCATCCGCCCGCCGTCGCACGTAAGTACGCAGTCGCTTCCACGGTATGTGTGCGCGTGCGAGTGTCTGCGTGGCGGAATACGGAAGCAGGGGGAGGTAGGGGGAGACTGGACGGGGGAGGGGGGAGGGGGAGTAGGTGTACATTATACCGCAGGCGCGTGCAGAAACTCCGAGATGAAGCTAGCGACCCAACCAATCGCCTCTCCACCCGACGGTGATATTTCCTGCCGGTCATTTACTCCGCGTGTTTCAGTTTTCTCGATCGATGAACTTTTGCCGCTTTTGCCAATTTGAGTGCGACGGCCCGATACCGGCCGGACGGGAATAGAAGATTTCGGATGTCAGTCATTGTCTTTTGTCATTGGCGGCTACCGCGGGCCTGCGAGGATCGCTGTGGGATCGGTCGGACGTTTCGATAGACGGATTGAAATGGATTATGATAAATGTTTCGGTTGGATCGTACCGTAATTGGTGAATTTTTAACTCTCCCTGCTTCCGCGGTTTTGCGTCATTGATTTGATGAGCGGGTTTATTGAGAGGGGGTGCGTATGTCTTCGAGGCGAGTCATTAAAATGTGCGCGTTCGTGGAGTGACGATAAATGGTTTGGCTCCATGAGAATTAGAAGTAATATCACTTTTGAATAAATAATTGCATGGCAAACTTATATTATTGATTCATAAAGATGTGCTTCCTACACTTCCGGAATCACCGTCTGCCTTCCGCGATACTTATGTAAATTTTAAGCGGCCGCGTCACGTCTCAAGAATAACACGTGCTACGCCGTCTATTACTATTTAACCTTACAGTTTACGGTATTGTTCACGTAATGCAACGGAATAGCATACGCGTCATGCGAGGGCGTTGCCGGGAACTACCAATAAATATACTTTTTCTTTGTTGACAAAACTTACTTGCCATGACTCTCGCGAAAGTATATATTTACACACGGCCAGCCCGATATCGGAAGGGAGTAAATTCGAAAGGGTTACGGCTTAGACAGGCGTACCCTTGTGGAAAGTTCGTCATAGGTGGCGGAGATAGGGCCGTATAAAGACGTCTCTCGCAGCGAAGGCGAACGTGTGAGCGCGCCCGCGCGCGCTCCCGTCAAACGTAGCAATTTGATAAGATACAAGATACAAGATTACCACCCCACGGGATCCAGGCACGTTCGATATCAACGGCTATCGCACGTAAGGTACGTGGAAAGTGAAACGTGCGTCACGTGTAAGTGGCCGACGTAGGGGCGGTCGTAAAAAAAATGCTTACATGCATCCTCCGACAACATCCTATTTGCTCGCATGCTGCCGCGATCGAGATAATCGCTCGCCTAACCGAAAAGGCGACGGAGTGGGAAACGATAGAGGCGGCGAAGGAGAGGATATGCGTCAATCTATTCACGAATTTAATCTTTTTCTCGAAGCTGTGGTCGAAGGCCGGATGTGCGGCTTGCATGTTCTAGACCGACATCTCGAAAGACGCTCGTCAGCGGTAATGGCCGCTCGGCGATCCTCCGCGTGGCTTGATTTAAATTGCACGATTGTCGAGAGTCGCGACAGTCGTTAAAGTGACAACAGTCGCGATCAACGCGGCGAAGGAATCACGCCTTATCCACGGCACGCGTGCGACGAACGGATCGCGTTACGGGATCGTTTGACAGGACGGATCACCCTCGAGAAGAATTAAGCACAGTTTCGAGTGTAAGGGGTGCTGGGTGTCTCGAGTTTGGCCATGAATCGATACAAAATCATCGGCACCGAGTGGACGCACGCCGTCCTGTGCATCGTGTTGACTGTTTTCTTCGTCGAGCTGGTAATTGCAGCGCCGGATGTTACGCGCTCAAATAGTATATTGATAAGGATCTTGGAAGAGAACGAAAGTTCCGCGCCAGACAAGCCTGTGTCGCAGGAGAACGGCAGCGAGGACCAAAATTCCGTGCCGCTGGCGTACAGAAGAAGCGTGTCGTCGTTGAAGGCAGCGGGAGACGGAAAGCCGCAGATTCAGATTTATTTGCTGAAAGGACACGTCAACGCCGACGCGAACTGGGGCTTTAGCACGGAGTACCGGTACTCTGGAAGGAACTACGAGGAGAGTAGCCACGGGAACAAGCTGGATGACAAGTATGATAGGGAGAAGCAGCCCGTTAACGGGGAAGGGAACGGAGCGAATCAGTCAGGATTAGGCGAACGACCCCTGCAGCTGCCGTCGATTGGATCGAGGAATATCGTCGATGTTAGACTGCCCAGTTGTCCTGAAGGACATCTGAGGGACTCGAAGGGAATGTGCCGGCCGAGAGCCAGCAGAATGTTCGCACGCGGCATGGCGTGGTAAGACTCAGCTTCGTTCGTTTCTGGTTTGGGTGTGATACGAGTCGTTCGTCGGAATACTCTGACAGTCTGGTTACAATATCTAACGGGTATTGCGGACTAATTTCATACGATTCGCGATTAGTGTCTGTTTGGTAAGAGATGTGTGAGTTGTGAATTTTGACTGTTTCCTCAGTTTTGTGCATCGTCGATGAACGACATTAGGCGTACGACTTGATTCCTGTGCTTTGTACAGAAATATATGAAGGAAACCTCGTTGTGGATGCGACTCAAAACCATGAATAAAATAAATAAATAATATGAAGGAAGTATTGGCATACGATTGTCAAGAATGCGCGAGGTCAATCAACAATTCATGTTCCTTCGAAGTGCGATATACTCTTCAGTCAGATATAGTGTGTCGGAATTGAGTCGTATGGATGAAGGTTGGACGGAATTCAAAATGTAATGCAATTTATATTGTGTGTTGCAGAAGCTGAGTAAGAAACGCGAAGAAGCAGTCAATAATTCAAAAGATTTGTCATTTTTTTACGTTTATTCCACAAGTGGTGATGCACTATTTATACACGAACTCGAAATACAGATAAGAGAAACGTAATGTAAGAACAGTCGACAATAAAGTTCTACGGAGGCGAATACGGCATACGACTTCGTGATATTTTCAAATTGTACGTGCGATTGTGGCAAAGTTGCGTAATGGCTGAAGTATCTTGATACAGACAAATGTATACTTCCTGTGATTAACAGCGCTGTACGTCACATCGCGAATATTCGATCGAATATAATCTTTATTAACATTCGTTTTATCGCGAGTTGGAAAAACGGTTAAGCAGAAAACCATACTTTACCATTGGATTACTGTTGTACGATCTTATCTTGAATGTCATTGATATAGTTATCGCAGCTGTGATATTAAGCCCTAGTTAAAGATCTTAAGAGGAACGAAGAACGATTTCCATTGCGTCAGAAGATTTCAAGAGAAACGTCGTCAGTTTTACCATCGTGCGTCACTTCAATGTTCGTAACATAATCGCATCAATCGTTACCAACTCTCATACGTAATATTTAATTGTACTGCCACATGTAAACACTCAAGACAATTTGCTACTTAAATAAAAATAGCTACGATACCATGCACGTGTCCGGAAGAATTACATATTAACATTACATAAAATGTAGAATACACGCCTTTGTTTCATCATCGATCTCAAAAATTTATTACAAAGGACAGTTTATCCACTGCTTTACTCAACGAGCGTATTCACGGAGAAGGTACAGTATATTTACATACCTATGTACAGAATGCCGTCGAGATCCAAGTTTTCGTTACTTCCTTGACTATTGACAGCCGTAACATGATCATCCACAGCGAGAGTGTGTCTTTTAGGTGCCGGCCTGCCGATACTGACAGCGTGCCATTTCCCATCGTTCAGTCTTGATTTGGCGGTATCCCTTACTCGTACGGGTCCATCGCCTAAATCGAAGATATAGTGGACATGTCCTTTGACAAGCTCTACTGCGATAAAGTCCCGTTCGCGACCTGCGTTGTAAAGGATCAACCCGTCCGCCTCGCGTGTTTTGAACTGAAACGTCAAATACATCTTTCTTAGAATTTATCGCTATCCCACCAACTTTATGTTCTTTTTATTTTTGATGTTTTCGACTATTTTTGGCTCAGTGGACCTTCCAATGAATTTGAGGAAAAATAGCACTTGGCAACGTAGAAGTCAAACGTAAGCTTAAACAGAAATATCGTTTGACCATTTGTAATGGTTGCAAGCAATTTATAACGGACCTATTTGATATTGTCTACTATATTATTAAAGTTTGAAAGCAATTGCGTATTGTGTTAAACATTATACCTGTGTCAAAGATATAGATAGAGTATTCAACTGGCCTGAAACGAAATTATTGCGTGAAACTGTACCGTGCAATATGGTTAGATTTGCAAAGCGGCAAAATGTGAGCGACTTCGACGTAAATGTCAAACTGGGGTCACAGGTTTTGATGAAAGACGATAGGAAATGCGGAGACCGTCAATTTTCGGGCAGTGTAATTACGAAAGCAGTCACCACCACACACGCTTCGCTGTGTCACGCGAAGAAACCAGATAGGATTCAACCAACTGAAAGCGTCGAATCCAGAACTCGCTATATGGACATTTATGGTACCTTTGACTTAATTACACGAGGATTAGAGATCTTGCAACTTTATACGGTGTATTAACGAAAAATTCGAAAATGGCGACTTTATCGGCATTGTCAACATGATGGTATATCTACCTTTGAATCTACAGCTTTGTTAACAATCGTGATATGCATAGCATAATAGCGGCGGACGGCAGTAGTTTTAAGCTCTTACTATTCCCACGTGTACTAATACTAGCCGCCTAGCCTTTGCGATTATATCTACTGTCAGTAGACACACAGCCGACTCTGGTATCACGAGATCGCCATTACATTTGACGCGATATCCTGTGCGTACGCGAACTATCAACATTGGGACATATTGTATGTAAGTGTTTGCTATTAACGATTTAGCATCGATCAATTTCTCAGTAACTCAAGTGTGCCTGTGCATATAAAGTCTGACCAAAAATGTTTATTGCGGATAACTATCATGAATAATATGCTTTTACATCGTAAATACGTAGCTTATTGTCATCAAATTTATATTATGATAAGTATATTGATAATGTAAACAGTAGGGAAATGTGTTACCTGAAAGTAGACATTTGTTTCAACGTAAGCTTTGAGGACCGGTAATCCGACGAAAGTATGCTTTGACGTAAACGTGACAGGATGATGAACGGGATGATTCCTCTTTCCGAATTTTCCCGTAACTCTGATGATTGGCGTGACGCCCTGATGAGACGCTTGATGACTTCCTGCACTTCTCGCGATCTCGAGATATGGATATCCGTTGAACCAAATTTGCTGCAATTGTCCGACGAAGTGTGGAATGTCCTCGCCGGAGAAAAGATATCCGCCAACGTGAAGAGTTCGAAACTCCAAGACGCTTTGCTTGCCCAACTGTACCTCGGCTGTCGAACAGATTTGAAAACTTTTGTGACGCTAAATCGCTAATTTGTTATTATAGGTCATGTACCCATATTTCGCGTACTACGTTGTGTAACATTATTGCCTTCTGAATCCAATAACATTCAATTTCGAAAGTAACAAATGGATTGTAACGCAATAATGTATTAATGCGAAGGTTGGATTGTTAGTTGAATTATTAAATCTCATGTCGGCGACGAAGTGAGTTTTGGGCAATAGTTTAGCGAGTGGGAAAATTGTTTGGTACCGTATTTTTTTGCGATGTTACGGTTTTTTCGTCAAATGCGTGATATGGAATATAGTCAAATGCATTAAATTACTGTCTATCAAGAAATAAAAATCTATTAAAATTCAGATCATCGGAATCATAATAAAAATTTGTATGCATGGGAACAAACTTTACACCGTTATGCGGATGGTTATGAATATTCAAAAAATCACTTCGTGGCATATGTTTCGTTCAAATAATTGCGTTTCGGACTTTTGATCGCTGGCCACCTATCTCGTAACTTAATTTCGTCCCTGGAATGGAAAAATGTTTATAAAAGTAATTTGTTTGTATGTAATTGACGTATGACAGACACCGTCAAACACATTCGGCAATGTCTCCTTCGCAATCTACAAATGTTCGCGTATCACATGCCCATTTGGGCTGTCTGCTACGTTTTTACACTCATTAATCTATTAGCAGCTTCATTCTACTGTCCACTGCATATTTAACTTGACAATTTTGCTAACGAATTGCTGCCTCACTTTAGACGTAAATAGTCAACAGCAGTTACAGACATCGTCTATATGTATCGGCATCAAATTTTTTTTTATTTTCCGATTCATTTGTTGCAATATGCCCTGTTAGATGTGTCGATCAAAACGCATACCATTTATGCATCGTTCAAAGCAATATTGAAAATTCTTACTTTGCTCCACTACCGACTCAAATATTGAACGTCAATTACAGAAACCGTCCATACATAATTTCCCTAACATCTGCCTGATAACGGATCGAGATATAGAAAACAATGAATATGATCTGCACTTATCTATTTCGCGAGCAAATAATGATATACGAGATCTGTACTCTAGATATGAAGAAATAACGACGGTCGTCGAGACAGTTTATATACGTCTCAGTGAAGCTTGTTTTTGTTTACGAATTCATTTTTAGCAACGCATCGCGGTGGAGGAAACGATCAATACGCACTGGATACTGCTTCGAAGGAAAGGTCCAGCAATGTCGTGGGGTAGATAACGGAGTGGTATGAGGTCCGAGTGGAAAGAGGATGGAAGCGCCCAGCAATTTAGGGTATTGCCACCTAACTCAATATTGGCGTTACCCGCCATCCGTTTAATAGGGTGATCCGAGGGGTGTACGTTCTGCAGATGGAAGCAAGCCTTGTACGAGCAGGCTGTAGAGTGCGAGGTAGCAGAGGATGAGGGGCTTTTCGAGCGCAGACCGTTCAAAGATTGTCATTGGCGTTGGCATGGACAAGATGAACCCGCGGTCTTATGTATACATCTATACTGCATATACGCTTATTCAATTGCCTAATGCCCCGGGACGTTATTTACTCGTTTTCATTATCCGACTGCTTTCCGGAACTTACGTTTCAAATTGCTGTCATCGTCGTACACGTTATTGGCCTTACGTATACGTACTATTACATTCATAGTAGGATGGAGGGCAAAAAGCAATTTTATTATTACGGCTGAGTTAACTTAAATTTTTCAACTTTGACGAAGAACAGATTTTCTTGAAAATTTGACCTCTAAAGCGTATTATGCCGTGTGCTAAAAGTGGTTGGATGAGAGGGACGTTTTTACCAGTTAAAGCGATTAAGCAGTGCATTTTTTGAGGGCACGGACTGCGTCTTTTCACCGACGCGACAGTATATACGAAATATGTATGAGTCGACGTTGTACGTATCGCAGTGTGTCGCGCGTTCCTCCAGTCGATTCCAACGGACTGGCGGAAACGATTCTGGAACATGACTGACGTTAACGTAAACCGAAGCGGAATGTCGTGTAAAATTGGAGAGGTGCCACCCGAAAGTGGGTTCTGACACCTTGTGAACTAGCTCACCAAATACTTCGAGTGTTCCCGGCATCCCGCACGGAACGATCAGAATCGATCGTTAGCACGAGGATCACGACGCCTTCGAATGAGCTCTCGTCACATTGTTCTCCGAACGTCAGTGCAATAATGGCAAATAGTAATTTAGTCCCGTGTCGACCGATTAATACAGCTCTGCCGCGAGCAGCTTTCTCGCAGACCGTATATTCACCGAAAGTAAGTATTGTATATACTTACTCCGATCGATAAGCCCTCTGTATCGACCGATAAGTACGTATCAGTTTTTGTTTATTAATTTCCCGTCTCGCATCGCGAAGCGCTTCTAAAGTTTCTCGAATTCATACTATTGAACGGTCCTATCCTGCGGTAGTTGATTGTGTGGATTTTCATCTTGGCCCTCCTCTGCTCTCCTTTATACAAGTTTGACCTGGTTCCCGTTTGCCCGCGCTTTCTTTTATTTCACTTGGGTCCCTTTCAACCGAGCAACAGCGAGGTCGAGTTAGAGACAAAGGTACGGCGGACGTATGTGTGACTATGAACGAGCTCGCGTTCGAGCGTCGAGCGTAGGGGTAGTAGGAGTCTGGAGGGGTTGGCGCTTGCCGTGAAAGTGGGGGTGAAACGGTAGGGGAAGGGAACGACAAAAATGTGCAATAAAGACAGATATCCGCTGCCATGATTCGTTTATCCACGCTAGAAGCGGCGACTGTTTGCCGTTCGGTCGACACCCGGCTCAATTTAAACTTGTTGGCAAATTTTGCAATTTATAGCCTCCCCGCTTGCCAAGTTCGCGATAAGTTTGCGCCTTTACGATATAAGGTGAACGTGCGAAAGTTGAAAGAAGACGGTGACGCCGCGCGGCGGGGAGGCTGGGTGGGGGGGATTGGAGGGGGATGGGCGACGTATGTATTTTGCAAGACAGATGAGGACTCCCGGCTGTATTTCAGTTTGTTCTCCAGCTCTTTCTGTCCGCCGAAGCCGCTCGCCAAGCGGTACACACTCACTCTCTTCATTTCTCTTTCTCAATCGTTTCGGCAAAGTGCCGTTTCTCCGCCCTCGACATCTCTCACTCTCTCTCTCTCTCTCTCTCTCTCTCTCTCTCTCTCTCTCTTTCTCTCTCTCTTCTCAACCACCGCCTTGGTATTCCCAGCGGAATTGCCGAGCAGCGCTTGGGTTTCTGTCGGATATTTATGCTAAATAGGGATTTTGAAATACGATATTGCTCTACCGCTCGGTCTCCCACCATCCGCATACCGGGCACACACCGATCACACACTGGGAACACACCAGGTATACATCAGCCACACACCGGAGTCCACACGCTCGGAAGAGGGCCTCCGGGGTGGCCGACGACTACAACAAGAGTATCGAAGTGGACTCGATTCGGCGTGTCGGTGAAAACCCGAGAAGAATCCGATCGTTCGACGTTCCCGCGGCGTGAAAATTCAAATGTACGTCGTTGGAATATTATATTCTCGTAAAACATTGGCGGGCGTATAATTTTGGCGTAAAGCCGGGGGTGTCTTCGGGGCACGGTGTTTTATGCGGGGAGGGAAAAATACAGTGGCCGTGCGAGTGTGTGGACAATTCGTCATGGTGGAATAAATCGAAAATGTACCGTCGCTGTACGTTCGCCTGTTAATTTCACGCTGTTTATGATACCTCGCGTTAAATAATACTCGATTATTACATGACTCTCATAATATAGCGTCATAATGACGCGCCGATGTTTGATATTGACACCATTGATTTTTTATTTGAAATTGCGGGCGGAAGGATGAACAGGGCGGTAGTTTTGATCTTGATTTAATAGGAAGTTATATTTTCTAAAAGCAAATAATTTTATATCGATTTATGGCAATTTCTGGAAATAGTGTGGTTTACCAGATCGAACGTGAAAGAGTTTGCAAATAATTTATGTTCAGGGTGTTTTGGTACCAAATTTATCTTTCACTGACTTAACGTCCAATATTATCAGTGGTATCCACTCATAAAAAACCGTTACATATATATTTGTGTATCGGATAACAATACGAGCGTATAGCGACGAAGGAGCGGTCACGAAATTTTCTCTTACCCTCCTTCAAATGGCGGGAAGAGGATTTCGGTGAAACTTCGTTGCCGAATAATTAGAGGTAACTCCGTGCCATGTTCCGAGTTCACGGCGAAGTGCAGCGCAAATAGGCTTTGCATATCAGGGGTAACGAAAAAACTACGCCGAAAAGTATTACACATCATTTTTTACATTTTTCTGAAATGAGAACTTAATACGGGTCTGCTCGTCAACGTCCGGGCAGGTGCAGAAGTTGCGAATGCCATGAATGTTCAAACTCTAAATCCTGGGATGCTTTTAATGGCCCCTATATAATTATATAGGTATTACTGTTTTAGTAGTATCAACCGCTATCGCCGTGGGCATCGTAGGCGAGAGAAAACTACTTTCAGATCACGCTGTGAATAAAGATTCTGCGAGAAACAGGTAAACAGTAATGCCGAACGCAGATGCAAAATAATTGATCGCCGCGTTACAATTGATTGTAATATCGCATTTGCAATCAGAGTTGAACTGTCGGGCCGTGCGCCGCTTGAATTGTCAGGGATAATGAATAAGATGCATCGTTGATTGGTTCCGAGATTGATTCTTGCATATAGTTCTGTTTTTGTCCGCAACGTTTTAGGCGAAGCGTTGAGTCATCTTAATTATTGATTCTGCGTCACTTACTTCATGAATATCACGTTCAACATTACTGCTTTTCTGCTCGAACTCGTACATCGCGGCATATCTGATGTACATACATGTGTTGTACTTGTACTGCGTGTACTCCACGTTATGGAAGCGAGTATCTTTTTGTTGATCTTCTCACATGCGTGAAAGATTCATATTAATTACACTCGGATTGTCTCCGCACATGTTACATACTTATCCACGACTGCCGTAATGACGGTAGGTTAATTTGTACGGCATCTGGCTTACTTATTATGTTTTATTCGCGTGCAGTACTACTTTTTCTCTGTGCAGACGCATTTTAAATGAAAAAAGGCGTAATTAATATGGCCGACTCGTGTCTGGCGTGACACATGTACCCTATGCACTTTAATGTCTGAGAAATGTAAATTAATTTAACGAAATAATTTTTTAGTTGGCAGACACGTCTGGCATACTGTATGTAACTGAATGACACTAAAGATTCTGACGCGAAGTTTCGTTCATAGTTAAAAATATATTACAGTCTGTTTTTCACTGCTTTCTTTATAATTGTAATTAATATATCGTAATTGAAAAATGTTCTTATCGAATACGTACCTCGTACAGCAGTTTCGTCATCAACTTGGAATTTTAATGAGCTGGCTCTTCTGGAAAATCTCAGCGTGTGCCACATATCATCATTTAAACCTTGCCCGACTACGAGACTCTGAAAATGAAAAATGAGAAATATTTCCATTAGAAGATTTCGTCCTGTTTATAACATGCGTTAACGATTTCTTTATATTATAGTGACTACGTACTACAATTTAATGACCTTTCAACCTCATTTTATTTTTACGTATAATTTTTTACATTTTAATTATTATTTTCATATGAATCGGAGGAAAAATATTTCTTGATAGTTGTTCTTATTTTCTCAAGAATAATAAAACTTGCAATTCATATACGACCGGTAGTATTATGCGTAAAGATTGACTCAGCACGCAAAATGAATATGAGAAACTAATTCTTTAACATTACCGAAATCTCATTTAAATATTGATAAGGTTGATTGACAAGATTTGATCTAATAAAAATAGGAAATATTTTCATAAGTGTGATTCCCCAATTCATATTCGCGTATTCCTGAATGTGTCTTGGAATCACATTAGAATGTGGCGGAAAATATTTTTCAAGCTTTCACTAAATGGCTTTAGAATATCACTTCCTCCACTTTTTCAGTAAGCCACGTAATTCCAGCAAAGTAAGAAAAAATATTCCTGCTACTTCTTCCTGCTTGGTTCACTGCAAATTCAGGAAAATGCTTTCAGTTTAAAACTCCGCGTGAATTATTATACTTTGCTGATAGCCACCGACTGCTGACAAATTTTGTCGTAAACTATAACATTACATTGAGTAACGGAAATTAATCTTTCTGTTTCTGTATGAAATTTTTTATATACTGTCTACCAATGGATTAGGATGAAAATGCGTGTGTTCTAATATCAGTTATGATTGTCGTAGCCACGTTCAAATGAAATGAAATGTAATTACGACTATCGAATAATTCCATTGAAACTTCAAAGTCTAACCACGTTAGCAACAACGTTCCTGAACACGCCATGTTTGCGATAATATTTGTATGGTATTTAATGTTATTATGGTTGTTTTCAGTTTAGGGAAACGGCATTGATTTTGTCGACAATGGTGTTTCGTGGGGACATTTGTGTGCAGATGATTCCCGAAGCCGATTTGAGCCTCACGGAAATTCTGCGTTTATGTGCAATCAAAATCATACTGGCAGGAACCTGGCCGATTTAATTATGCTGTGTCAATCCGCGTTCCTTTGTCAAATATTCTCTACACTGCTTGCAATTAACACTTCGTTAGGTTGGCCTACCAGAAGCGGAAAAAAGAATAAAAAAAATATGTTTGCAGCTGTGTGCTCATATACACACTGTAGGATTACTTCATTATCGTCCCTTGATTGTTGAAACACACATTGCATTATTACATGTTTGCGGAATTGAAGTAAAAATATTTTCCACTTACTCAGATTTTACAAACAAACGTAGGATTTATGAAAAGTATTTATTACTGCTTGTGTTAATTCGTAAATAACATTTTAATATAAAAATATACTCCACGGTGTTTAAATGTCTTGTGTAAAATAAATTATGAATGTTAATTTTAAAATAGGCCTGAATTCAAATATTTATCAATGAAATTGTGTTTTTGCATCTATGGCTTATCTGTAGCATTTTTGTACAATGATTACTAATATTATGAAAATATTGAGGTATTAAACGTAACGGAATTTTGAATTTTCTTCAAGCTTAAAGATTGAGAAATCCGTATGAAAACAGTGAGAGAATAGTACTGACAACAGTGCTACCTCAAACATACATAAAGTGTCATTCATCAAACAATCAAATATTACCCAGTCGTTATCGCGTGTTGCAGAATTCTCGACGGTAGAATCATTGATTCGTAATTTAGGACTGAAATATTGATTCGGCATAAATAAATTGAGTTTTGAAACACGTAATTCGCACTACATTTTAGGCAAAACACATTTGAATTAATTGCCAGAATGAGGACAAGATTGCTTTGAATTTCAGTAGCTATACGCTAAGTGGTATGAATTGTCTTTCGAATCATACAATGGTGACATTATTAATTCCATAATTCCATATGAAACGTAACCAGCAGTAGAAAGAATGATAAAATTGTGGTAAGTAGTTTCCTCCAAAGACAATTTCATTTTGTTTTCTAGTCCGTCTACTTGAACTTGCGTGATTTAATAATAAACATTTTGACAGTTGAAACGTCAACCAATTTATTAAAGACTTTGGAGATTACTTGTATAATCCGATGTCATATGTAGATTACAAAAGTTATAATTGACTGTACAGTGACACGGCACGTTTGACGTATACTTTTAGAGACTGTCTTGCTATGGTATGCACAGAATTTGCTATGTACAGTAGACAATTCAGAATAAAATATGAAAATTTCGACGGATTTTAATCGAGTATCCGAGTCGTATGGCATATCAGTAGCCAAGTGCCAGAGAGAGGTTGACAGTCACTGAAGGTGACCGAATTTATTGGTTCGGTAAAGATACGTGTGAGGTAAACAACGCCACACAAACGAATGTGCACACAAACATTTTGGAAGCTCGGGCGATTCAATGGCAGGCAGTTCCCCTTGATAATCGGTAGGTAAGTCCCGCAAAAGTCGTAGTTTGCCCAAAAATTATCATTATCATCAAACAGGACCGAAAATACAATTTGGACCGATACATATATATATAATGAACGCGCAATGTCATACGTAGTATACATGTATGCACGACGTACAGCCGAAGATAATTAAAATATTTCCTTTGTTGTTCTATCGGCTAAATATTTCTGAACTCTTTTGTTCAAATTGAAAGCGACCAAGGACACCCGGGAAGGACCTCTTTTCCGTCAGATCCTGGATCGCTGGCACAAAGCAAATTATGATGCCGTCCAGACTGGGCACTCCACTATTTTGTCATCGCTGAGAATATTCCATTTTACCCCCCGGGTCTATTTACCCAATTAATCTTTTGAAGCCCGAAATACGATTTCCATGTGACCGCAAAACGATTGCAAGTGATTGCATAATTGCCTCATTAATTACAGGCGATATTAATCATGTCGAGGCTCGATGATTAATCGTCCGTGCAGGTGTTCTCGCAGAGACACACGATGGCGCGGGGATAATTATCAAAATAATGAAAATAATTTATGAATTAATTCATCACGGAAATCACCCAGGCCGTTAGGAGGTGGACGAAAGTATACAGAGTGCCATCCGTAAACTAATAATCTAAGTAAGGCCAAAGTTTTTGACGTTCGAGACGCGCTGAGCATAACGAGGGTGAGGAAAGAGGTGGGTGGGGGACCCGGAGGGTAACGGAGAAGAAAAATGGCAAATGGCGTCCTTCCTCACCACTCAGCAGAACTGAAATAATGTATAAACTCTATCGATCGATGGATATCGCGATATCCCTGAAAATTTTGTCCTGATCCGCTTAGTGATTAATTGCTTATCTTCGTCTTTCCCTATCTGGCAACCTGCTGCCATCCGTCAATCTGGTAATGGAGCGGATTAGTTCTGTTGGTAGTTCGATAGTTGGAGGTGCAGCGGATGAGAATGGGCGGAAAGATAAGGACGGAGGAAGAATCATTTCGGAGATCAAGAGAATATGGGAGTCGGGTCTTCCGCTGCGCTAAATTCCGCATTCGCGAATCCACAATTCGGCTGTCGCCCGTATTGATTACTCGCGGATGAACGAGCTTAAGCGGCGAGAAACAAAATTGGCAAATGCAATTCGTAATATCCATTCACGAAGACGCGGTATCGTTCGTCGTTACTCCGCGATCGCGTACAAATATTATCTTGAACGTCACACATCGTTACACGTAAAAACCGTTCTCGCCGTTCGCAATTGTAAATTCTTTTGCAATTCCGACTGAGAACGAGCCGCGAGGACGTCCTACAGCTGTGACAATTATCACGCGTCGTAAGAGTCGCATTTTCAAAATCTACTCATCGGCCGATTTCGTGCCAATGACAACGCACAGCTATAGTCTAGACTCGAACGTTTCGGTCATCGTGCGAAAGCGTACATTTCCCTGAATATACATGCATCGGTAAATCATAGATTATGCTGACGCAGAAGGAATATTTGCGGAAAATTTGCCTGACTTTCACCCTTTTCACCTATTCCGCCCGGATCGATCGTATCCGGAGGTTAAAATGAAATTCTGAGCGCACCCTTTAGCCATGTTTCAATTCTCGCCCGTGTTACTACCTCCTCTCCTCTCTTGACCACCATCGCCATTGCCCGGTCGACGGTCGCCGACATACCGCCCCAAACTTGTACCCGCATGTGGATACGTATAACCAATTTTGCAATCACACCACTTCCGCCCGGCCGACCAATAAATCCACGCGCGATTTCGCCGTTTCGTGGAACGGAGTTCACGATTCGCTCATTAGCTGGCACGCTAATTCCGAGCCGGCTAAATCCTCTCCTGATCGAATAATCACTCCGCTCGAAACATGGCCAAATTCGTGCACACGCCGCCTACTTCTACCTAACCCGACTATCTTTCGCTACATCCTGTCGATAGATCGTTCCCTCTCGAGGAAAAACTACGGGCAGCCGAATTAACGTTATAGCGAAGTTTTATTGGCAAGCGAAATGCCTCGCGTACGTACTGAATCTCTAGCGTTTCGTAATATTAAGTACCGCAATCAAGTGGTATCCCGTCGATGATTCGATTCCGTGAAATGTACGCATCGTAAGCTAATGTTTGAATAAAGTTCGGCCTGCATGCGATGGAATTCGGTTTTGATACTGTTACGATCTGACAAATTTACGACTACGGTCAATTTTTCTCTCCAAGCATATTTACGCGCGCTATAATCAAGTGGCCTAAGAGAATGCTAAGTTTGCTGTCCTTCGTTTTCCCCATCTGCGGCAATACTGGGCGAAATCGGGTTTACGTCCGCACTAATTGCACGAACGGTGCATTTTCGTATCAATTATGCGGCTCAACTATCGTATCCGCGTAGAGCGCTGAAATTGAGACATTAGAGAGGAATGGCCAATGTGGATTTTCTCACCTTTGCTCATCTGTGATGCTATTATAAACTCTACGATCCGGATTTGCTGGGTTGAGATTAACTGTAGCCTCTTCTTTGTTTATAACATTCGTTCGTCCGATCATTTTAATCACGTTCTGACGAAAAGAATGTTAGCGCAAGTTTCTACCGGAAACTTTATTACCATGGTAGAAACTGGGTCATGATTATAAGTTAACAAACTTATGCAGTAATAAAAAAAGTTTTGAAAAATTACAGCGGAGAAGATTGTGGGTTATGCGAATATGTAACAGTAACTTTTGGCTTTATTAAAAATGTTTATAAATGAGCAATCGTCAAAATTAGTGTCTTCGTCGTTAAACAATCATCTGCTCGATGCAAGGCAAAAGTGCAGCTGCATATCTCTCGTTGCAAAGGAAATAGTGTGGAAACTTTTATGCTGGTTATTTTATACATGAAGCATTGAGAATGCTGACGTATACACTTAGACTAGTACGTCTCCTCGTACATGTGATTTGTGCTAAATGATGTCGCTGTCCCAGACGTTATTGTTAATTGACAAAAAGTCGGCGGAACGCTGTTCGCTAAAAATATCGCATGTTCGAACGCTAATGCATGTCATGTTAGATGTCTAAACTCGGGAATGTTTCACAAGACATCATTTCACTGTCTATCGAGGCTAACTGGCGTTTTTCGTACTTCCGCTTAGCTCACGACATTGTGACGTGTACGTTTTTCCGTGTAAAATGTCATACAGCTTTTATAGATACAAGAGGTCCTAGTGAACAGTATTAAAAATGAAAGGGCGTTCGTATAAGATATTTTTTCGTAATTCATCGGCTTTCTATTTTATTTTAACAAAAGGTTTTTTTTATTGTATCTGTAGCTCTATTGTTATTTGTGATTTTACATTGTCTGTGAATAGAATTTAATGTCCTATTGTAAAGCCCTGTGATTTATTTCGTTTGATTGCTCTATTTTGTTTTCTGCGCGTGTAATTGAATATGGTAGGTACGGTACAGCGCCAGTAAGTTTTTACAATTTTAAGTTGATGCTACACATTGCTATTGTAGCAATGTAAAGAGCATTATAATTTCTAACCTTTTCTCGATCGCCAACGTGAATAACCATCCTAGCTTTGCCTTCTTCCAGGAATAGTTGTAACCGATCTGCACTATTTTCCAAGCTTGTGCCAACCAAAAGGCCGCGAGGTCTCGTTGTCTTGAAACGGACAACAACTTCTTCAGCTTGCGTTTTAGAATCTTCTGGCATTAGAGCTGTCATCTGCTGCGTTCCATTTAGATGTAACGTCGATGCATCTGCACAACAGAAAGTGACACTGTCTATTAATACTAATATAATAACATTGCAAGATAAACATACATTTCACTTAATTGAAAGCTTAAATAAACGACAAAAAATGAACACATTCGTATTTAAATATTTCTACGATTATCTACATCGTTACAAAAATGAATTGAATCTAACATCTACGAGTTAATTACAAGTCCGGCCGGATTAAGGATCATAGATTATATGTATCGTATATTATCCGAATGGGCAGGGTTAATTACAGATAATCGTTCATAGGGCGCTTAGCGCGGTAATCAAAATCTAATTAGAACAATTTGGAGAGACCTATCGCCGTAAGATTTGTAAGATCATTATCTAACAATTTACGTCTTACCCTTGCCACAGGTGGGACCGGTGAAGGGTGTTCCGGTGCAATCACAGTGAAATCTATTCCAGCCTTCGAGACAATGACCGCCGTGCATGCACGGTTGGGAAGGACAGTGCGATGGCTGAGCGTGACATGCTGGTCTCACAGCACCTGTAAATATTCGCATAAACTTCACGGTTATGGCACCGTTAATATTCCAACATGTCTCGTTCGTTGCTAAACATTATTTCCGCAACACCTCTAGCAAAGAGTTCCGTACAATCGCGAAATCGTGTATTCCGGTCAATTACGTTCCGAATACGTCGAGGGTACGATAACAGAAATAAGTTGCTTTTATTACATAACTAGACTACAGACGATAACGGCACGGAAATACAATATTTCCGCACCAGCCCCTAAGAGCTGCGGTGTCCGAGTGGTTAAGGAGTCAGACTCGAAATCTGATGGGCTATGCCCGCACAGGTTCGAATCCTGTCCGTAGCGAAATTTTTTTCATGGAAAATTCTGGAAAAAAATTAGTTCACCGTCCAGGAGAGTATGGTTGGCGTATTTTGTAGTATTTTTAGGCTGTTACGATCACTCCTAGATAGTTTAAATGTTTTATTTCTTTTGCGCCCGGAAGGTGGACGTATTGCTTACCCGAGTCTTGTTGCTGGGCGTATCCGGCGATGTCTACCGGATGTCCGTTAATAACTAGATCCCTCATGCACCCTACATAGCCCTGGCGAAGGGCTCCTGTCCACAGTACGGGTGGCACTGTTAAAGGTGCGAAAGGTGCACCCACGCCACCGATGTACAATAGTCCGTCTAAATCCAATTGGGTAGAATCTCCTACAAGTCACAAGAGTTTATCCCTCTTTAACGTTAAACGACTGAGCGATATGTTTGTTACAATGTCATATTGTTGGGTGAAAATATCTCAGAACATATGACGACAGAATCTTAGTAGCGTTGTACATGTGCGTAGATCAATAATAGGACTTCGTTTATGTTACGGCCAAGTACGTGCAGTTGAGATAAAATTTTCTCTCCCTTCTTTTTACGAACATCGTGCAATCTTGTGACATATTAATGGTTTATTATTTTGCATTTTAATTTGTTTTGTTTTAGGGATGGATAGAATGTTATATGAATTTCCTTTGCCTTTATTTTTTTTACTTCAGTCTTACGGGATGAAGCGCCTGTTTATTTACGGTATAGAGAATGAAGCTGCTGATCAAGTAAATAACCTGTAGGTACGATACTAGGTGGCTTTGTCAATTATTATGGAAATGTGTGGCGTGTACGGAGAACTAATAGCATTAAAAGTGAGCGAAGTTGACGAAGAATATTTGAAAACTAATTACATGTTTCATGTCAATACGGCTACCAACGACATTTCAGAACTTTTATCAAAAATAAAATTGTTCATTCCTCCATTTTTTTTACAAGTTTACAGATTGTGCAAGAAGTCAAATTATGTATTTTTTCTTGTACTAATTTTACAATTGGTAGCAACATTGCCATTATCAACACCGATTCTCATGTTTGAAATATGTTTAACTACATGTCGTAGCATATTTCATAGCTGCCAAGTTGACATCGAACATTCAATGGAGTCAAACGTTCGGAGTGATTTTTTTGAGTGTAGACCAAAAAGTTTGTGAGAAATAATGCAAACATTTCTTAACTGTGGCGGTATCGCAATAACCGTGAGGTAAAAGTCGATTTCTTTGCTAAAGAGCGAAGACACTCACAAACGCATCAACGCGCCCAACAGACACAAATGTATCTCAAGGGACCTCTGAGCTCTTAAATTAATGAGATTGGGTGGCGCTTCAATCCAACCATAAATATATAAGCAGCTTTATTTAACTAAAATGTAGGTCAGGCGCAACATTTAGGCTTTTAATCAGCGATTTTCATACCGGTAAATATACGCAAATGCTATATGGCGTCTGAATGTATGTCCACTCATCGTACATACGGATTCGGATCTATGCACATATATACGAAGTTGGCGGATTTATTTGTGCATCCGCGTATGTACACGCACGTGTTACTGAGATAAATTAAATACAGCTAATTCAGAGAATTTTGGACAGCTATGCGGAAGCAAAGAATATAGCGGGATTTAACGGATTGTTGGTATTCTTTGACCGTGCGAGAAGCTTTCTGTGTGTCGACACTTATATACTTCAAAACTTAGATGAGCCAATTTATACAAAAAAAAATCTAAAAATGCGCTGCTTCTAAATTTTATTAACGGTGATAGTCGTTGGGTCGCATGAAATTTTTTGTTACAAATGAAAACATCTGAGCATTGGTATTTTTTGTTCACGCAATATAGGTCTGACGTTGAAATATATTTAAATTGATGACTTTTACTCATTATTACGGTTTCTGTGAGATAGCAAAGGATTTACTGACTGTTATTTAGGAATTCTATTTATTTATTGATTTTGTGAAACCACCGTTTCCGTTATAAAACGTTCAAGCTTTGTTTCCTTCTACGCTCGCATCTTTTACGTTTTTCCTGTTTGTAACAAACAACATGGGCGATATTTTTTCGTTTTCACGGAAGCGACCGTGTTTTTCAGATAGCTATTTTTAAACATAGATACTATTTTCAGAAGTTAAATTGACGGATATTAGATTCGAAAGCGTCATGTTCTAATTGAGTGGATTATAGTGATGCAGAGGTATGTAATTCGGATGCATATTTCTACTGTTCGCCGTAATACTTCAGTGGACGACAAGGTATTCGTTGACAAATTATCTGAATGGTCATTTGTCACACTGTCACTTCGATAAAGCACTTTTGCCAGAGAGATTAATTGTCGCAGAAAAGCCGATATTAAAAATGTACGGCTAATACTTGCGATTTTAGTTTTACGTTTACACGTCAATTGTGACAGTATCGAAATAAAGCAACGCGATACTACTCTTTAAGAACCCGGCGTTCACTTTTGGCTGATAATTAAAATTGCGATCGCAACCGAGCGAAATGCATAATTATTACGACAGGGCAATTGGTTCTTTGCGATCAATAGTGATTGAGAGGAAGGTAAAAAATGAAGTGGAGTAAATATACATTCATAGAAAGTTCGCGGCAGTTCGCATTTCTTTGTTCAACGAAGCCATTATTATTCGTACGTACGTGAATGAACTGTGCTAGATTCTCAAATTGTATTTTAAAAGTGACCGCGGTTAACTTTAGATCTAATTGCGGTTTCCGTTCCCCCTTCCTTTTTTGCCGACCGTCGAAGAGTATTTTTCCAATAGTCTGACATTTCCAAGTACCTTCGAGCGTATCTGTTCTGCAGTTATCCGCAAGTGGAGCAGTAGTTTTATACCGGCGCATAAAATATACGCGTGGAAGTGGAATTATTCTAGTTTCGAAGGCGGGCACGTTTCCGTCCACACTTATTACCAAAATGTAATTACGCCGAACGTACCGAATTTTTCGGTGGGAAGTTTCTGAAAAATATCTCAAAGCCCCTGGCCCATTGTAACACTTTCGAAATTGGCATACCGCTGACAAACGGTTTGTTCGCAACTTTAATATCGAAGGAAATCCGTTCTTTGTCCATTATTTTTTTCGTTACTTTCCACCTTGTAGAGAGTAATTCACGATTCGTTTTTCACAGAGCCTATTCGTTGTCTCCAGCCCTCCGATCCCACCCTCTCCCGTAGTCTTTTTTTTTCTTTTAATTTCTGTGTACAAAACAGCGATACACCCAGCCAGATAAGTCTTTTCGAGCGTGTAACTGTGAATTATGAGTGCCTGTTTCCCGAGGATTTACTCGCTGTACCGCGGTTAAGTGATAAAGCACCGTATATGAACGAACACGCATACGTGGATGCTTTTGTACGCCGGCACAAAGCACGATCCGATAGCGTCACGCGATTAGGTAATGTCGCTCATGACGAATGCTGCAATCGTAAACTTCAGATGAGGTTTACGCGCCTAGTCGAACGACTCTTCCTAATTGTTGAGTATCGTTTCAAAGGTGTAACCGTCGATAAACTCAGTCTCATTTTCAATCCGCAATTATATGGATCGAAGTGCCGTTTAAGAAAGATGTGCGATTCTACAATGAATGACGTTCTTCTATCCCGCTTCTTTTAACTGCCAGTTGTTAAATCGTTAGCAACCGACTGTTAGAGCACAGTCGGTAAAGTGTTCGCTTTCTTCAATCAAACTCAGTTCTCGGAACGAGAACCAGTTCCCATTTCTTTGTTATTCGTTCAACGTGAGGTTTGCCTCGTTCGTAAACGTGGAAGTCAATACAAGGTCTAGGCCCAAGGTCACCTAGGGACATGCAATTTGGGACTCTCTAAGACGCTTCCGTGCGAGCTGAGTAGGTAAGATGATAGTTTGTAGGTGTGGTACGAGCAATTTAGTGGCAGTCTCCGGTTATAAATCGGGGAAATGGAATGTGGGGGTAAATGGTATTACCTGGTGTGCGAAATTCTACGGTCCAACCGTCAACGGTGACTCGGCCATCTCGTTCGACACGCCGTAGAGCCACATCATGCCAAGTGCCGTCATCCACTCGTTGCTTTGACGATCTTACCTTCACTGGACCACTTCCCAGATCAGCGTGAAGATAAAGATATCCGCCAAGAACCTCAAACGCGAATAGATCCGGCTGTGGCATAATAAAGGAACTTCGTGTGTGACTGCGGACGATCAGCTTATGTGGCATTATTAAACATTTTTGCATTATTAGTATAGACAAGTTTTATATATTGAAGTGGACATTTGATCTGTTAACAACGAATGTGCAAAATGAAAGTTAGGATTTTTTAAGGTGGAATTATTTGAGATGGAAGGAAAGTATCATTTATGTCATACAGTTTATGTTACAAACAGTAGCTGCAGAAGGAGAGTAGCCTAAGTTTATCATATCTTGTGTCTATATAAATAATGGGTAATATGGTTTATTTTTTGTGTTTCGTGGATGAAGAGGACATGACAGACCACAATTCTATTCTTCCGTTGAAATAAGATACATAAAACCACAAGATAATATTTAAACCTTGCGTGGGATTATGATTGTAATGATGTGTGCATGTAGAATGCGACGTAACTTTTACAGGGAAAAGTGTACAAGATATATATTTACGAAATAAACTTTTTCATACCGATATAGCCGGATTCTTCAACTTAATCAATGAAAATTATCGATATATCGATAATGATAGATTTGTGTACTTTTAATTTCATAAAATTTTTTCTTCTCTTTTCTATGAAATATACTTTTTCGACGTAACGGGAGCCTTTAATACGACGAATAAATAAAATGCAATAATTCTACAAGCATGTAAAAGTTTTTGGGAATTTCACAAATATTCATGCCGTACATCAATAAAAACTGATATTCCTCAATTTTCCAAATTTCGCGTACTATGTGGCCACGGAGTAGTATTTCACTCATTTTTTGTTTATTGCATTCTTTTTTGCAGGAATTCTATATATGATTTACATCACGTCTAATGATAAACTAAAGAAATTACTTTTAAAGCGTCCCTGCGTACGATATAGAATCGGTTATTAGCTAAGCGCTCACCGAAGTTGCAATTTTATAAGATTTCTCCGAAACGACCTTCGCGGGACGTGCTCGGGCACGTAATTTTTTTCTCGCAAGGCTCAAACTTATGCCCTCCAGTGCATGGAGGCTGTTGTTGCCTCTCTCATGAGCGGATACGCAGAACGCGATATTTATGGTTTTACGGCTTCATGCTCCTGCTAACTTTAGGGTTTCGCATTTGTGTTACCGGCTGAGGTCCAATTTCTCAACTGCTACAGTTATTACTACACAGTCGATACAAAATGTGCATACCCTAGCGTGTGCTCCGCTACGGCTGTACATGATCAGTCCGTTGGGTTCGTTCGTTCGGATTTTGAAGGATATGCTACCGGACTTGGCAGCCTTCCAAGGTGGCAGAACCTGAAACAAACGAGACATATGGCTCTTACAACAATGCGCTGAGCTGCTGCTGCTACTGCTGCTGCCGGTGGTATCACTTTCACGAAGTGTAAAAAACGATGTGAAAAAAGAAGGTACTCCATCGTTCCAGAATAGAGTGGAAAAACAGACATATCAATGCTCGTCTCGGGTCCAGGATTAAAATTTTCCTCGGTAATGTCGAATCTAGATTAGTCCTTTCGCGATCGAAGAGGGCAAACGTCATGATGCTGTTGGTCTCCGTCATATTTACTCAGATGTTAGGTACTTAATCGTGCTGTAAAGTTCCTTCGGATCAGATTCACGTGCTCGTGCTGTTAAATACTCAGCGTCTCATGTAGTCGTAAATACGCTTTGCGACAGAATAAAATGGATAGACTCATTGTTCTCGACAAATTAGAAATATTGCAAGGGTAAGTTTGAAATTCTGAAAGTATTTCGTGTGAAATAATTGTTACTTCACCTGAGAGGTATCAAATGCAGAGCGCAGATGTCAAAATCGATGAAATTCGTATGCATACGATTTCCTTGAAATAACGGTAACGGTTCAGTGAATGAATAATTGAAGAATATCAGGATAGCTGTTGCCCTCTTAATCATTTTGGATAAAATACAGACTGTACGCATCATTTATTAAGCAAAAGTATCGTAGCTGAGAAATGGCAGTGTTCGATCGAATATGTTCATCGCATACTGTGCGTATGATAAGGTCTCATGGAGAGAGTAGTGAAATAACATTGTGAATTTATGTGATCGGAAGAACAAAGTTGTATGACGTAGTAACGTCACGCGTTTTACGTGTCGACTTTCGATTCAGTCGGGATGCCGATTGAGGCGGGCAAATCATGGAAAGACGTTCGGAGATGAGGGCTTCACTGACCGTAAAGCACAATTTTGGTATTCGATATTCCGCAGTGAAGATGAGCCTTATGAAGATGACGCCCAGTATAGGAAAACCATCAATTGTCCGCGAGGACGATCGCCGGGAACGAGCCGAATAAAATCCGCATGAAAGAAGGGAGCACGCGAGAGATTTGAATCGTAAGAGCTCGAGAAGTGGGTACATATATTTCGAACAATTTGTTCCGCAACAATCAAAGAATCCACGTCGCAACATCCTCGATCTTGCTCTCCGTAGCGCTGAAACAAATTGTACGCGTTACGTCGGAAGAATTTGAAATGAAGAATTATGCGATGCTTGATGCATTATTCAATGGCGAGAAGTTTTATTTTGCCTTTTACGAAACGGCACGAAATCATTTAATATGGATGAATAACGTGAACTGCGCGTAAAACGCGGTCAAAGCCGTGCGGCGCGAATGGTATTTTGGATCGATCAGCATATTGATCGTTCGAAGTAATTTCGAATGCGCTTTCGTTATGAAATAGAAACGTGCTATCGATAGGCAAGACTGTTTCTTGCGTTGGGGAACAGACTGTGAAGGAGGTAGCATTCTTGGTTCGGTTAGATGTCAGTGTATCAGCTGTCATACGCCGTTCTGAATGGAAATCTTAGTTCAAAACCTTCTTTTTCTCAAGTTCTATACGGTAGAATAAGTTTTCATTCCCTACTGTTGACGCCAAGCGAAGTAAAGAGAACAAACGTTTGAAGTACGATGTTGTAGAGAAGCGTCATCAAATTTGATAACAATGTAACCTATAGTTGTCAAAGGATAAAATTTCTATCGCTGAATGTTAAAATGATAGAAAAGGCTTATATTTGAGTGATAAAATTTAAGCGCGGCAATAACACTGCATGTTATTGCTTCCTCTCAAGTTTTGAAGAAAACATGAGCACATCTTCCTTTTACACAATCAGACGTTGAAGCTTAATTGTGACGGGTAATAAACTTTTTCCATTTTGCGACCCATTTGCAAGAACTTGCCGGTAAGAAGAATCGTAATGTGACGCCAATGTTTGGATCGTATACAAGATGTTTTGCAGTACTCTGAAAGGTGTACACAACATCTGGAAAATGAGGTTTCCTTCCAATCCAATTTCTGTTTCACATTTTTATTGTGTCATCAGCTAAATTGAAATTCCTCGGAAGAGGTTGACGAGCACGATGATGTTATTGGTGGATGAGCAACATGTGCGAAACCTGGTAGATAAAGGAGCGCATCAAAGAAGGGAGAGGGCAATTTTTCAGATAAAATGGTCTGCCAACCGATAAACTCGGAATGCTGCATCTGTCCACGTAACGGCTTTAGAAAGATCCGTTATAGGACATTATCCCTCCGCAAATAGACAATAATGAAGAATGCACGAGGAAATACAGGACCGCCCAAGAGGATTGTGTACGTTCCTCACATCCGATATTTGAAAATACGGATTTTGGCTAATTTTATCGACTCCCGTCTTCGCTGCGGCTTTGTCATTCAGCTTCGTTTACTTATGACAACTTTCAGCCGGACTTTAATTCCAAACTCCTTCGTTCCTACGCTTTTTATTTCTGAGACTATCTCTATTGTTCTCTCCCCGTATTCCCTTTGCTTGTCTAATTTCGCTTCACAATCGCAGCCCTTAGCGCCTACCATTGTTCCGTCGTTCACTCTCAATGCACTTCTTACTTTTTTTCCACCAATGCAATTAGCAAGAAATACAGAAAAAATACGAAAGGCGCGAAAGCGTTTGGTTTAAAATGGAGATTATTAGACATTCGCGACATATGCATATGTATGGCTCTGCTGACTTAATTCTTCGATTCAAATCAGCAGCAATAACGTACCCCTTTTCTTTAGGGTTCTGAGATTAAACACACGTGTCGGCAATAATTTGTTGTATACTGACGCAATCGTTTAGTGCGAGAATGTCACGTGCACGAATAACATATTTTACTGCGCACAGCGGTATGTAATTGAATACTATACGCACGTAGCACTCTACTTCCGACATCTTTTCCATTTAACCGTTATTAGAAATAAAGGACGCAAAATTGTGCGGCACGAAAGAAGCCGATTGAAGAAGATGCTTACAGAAATTCTCCTGGACTCATTGCTTGACTTATTTGTTGAGGGACTGGCATAGAAGACTCCAGACGGTAAATAGAGAGGTCGGACAGAAAACGGAAAGGGAAGAGAAGGGCAAATGCGAAGATGAAGGGAAGGGAAAATAAAGAAATTTGCAGTCACTTGACTCCGTGTACAGTCTCAAAGTCTCAGTTGCAGGGTGTAAAAATAGAAAAGGCGAGAGTAGTGGGATTAGAAGAATGGACGAAACAAGAGGAGGAAGGACTTTGTAGATGTGCGAAACCCAAGACGGAGCCACTTCTGGTCGTTGTCTACGGAAGTACCGTTGTTATTTCACTAACAAGTGCATTAACTCACTGGAAACATGTGTTGATCGTTGTCTCATCGGTAATGAATGAGCCGTAGGAGAGTTTCATATTCCACACCGTCTAAACGCATTGTACTTCTAATTACAATTCCTAGGGCAATCAAGATGGCGGCGAAACGACGACAGTAATAATGGCAGAGAAGAATGTTCAAAGAACGTCATGATGTAAAGGGCAATCCTTGTGTAACTAACGTTGCGTCGGGAGAAAGTAAGAGCAGAAGTTTGACAGGACAAACGCGTTGCTATTACGGAACAGGTAATGTGAAAGCTTTTGCAGCAAAATTGTATCGTTGTGTCACTTGAGATGTAAGAATCAGGGTCACGCCTGCAGAAAGAGCGCGCGACAAGGACGCTCTAAACAAGAAAGCACAAAAGTAAAGGACGTTTTATAATTGAATAGCACTTCGATTCTACGTTGTCTTAGACGAAAGATTTACATTTGTTTTTCCTCCCGTTTCCTCTGGTTCGAATTAATATGTATGAAATGCATTGCAAGTCTGTTGAATTTGTTAAGCTTAGATTAAGCTTAGCTTTCGGCAACGAGAATGAATGCTAATAGTTTGTGTTCCGGTAGTTATCGCAATGGACCATACAGAGTTGCTTGAGCAGAGATTCTCAAATTAGTTGTCAAAGGAAAAATCTCTCCCAGTGCGAAAGTATCGACGTCTTCTTATACACCCCATTCTTGTCCCACTCGTTTGCCTCCTCTAAGGAGAGTTTTCCGCGAAAAGTCCATACCGCAAAGTGGTGCTTCGTCCGGCTCAGAAGGAAAATATTTTATATTGATACTGTCTTGGCTTTACATTCTCTGCTCTTCCATTAATCGAGCCCCTTTTCTTACCTCCTTTCCGACCAGTTTTCCTTTCTCGTCCTCAAATCTGTTCTTTCTCGCTCTTACGTCCATCTAACAACATGCATTGCACATCTTTTTTTGCTGCTTTTTGTAATTCCGGCTACTTTGTGTCCGTGCAGATCTTTGCGCATGTTGGGAAACACTCACCGAAATGACTGCGGATTAGGAACCCGAGATGGTGAATTGGAAAACTTCGACAAACTCTGAAATAAACTGTGTTGTTACGCGCGAGTTTTCTGCTGGTACCCCGAATCGGTGGGAAACGAAAAATAACGGCGTACGATCGTAATGGTTGAAGCACTGTTGGTATTACATCTTCATTACTTTTCTCAAGAACTTTGCACGTAACGTACTTGATCAATTAATTCTGAACACGTTGTGTGCAAAATATTCATTCATTGAGATATCAGATTTCCATCGGTAAGCCAGATTCGTTATCGTACAGCGTTTTAGTCCTTTTTCCGTGGGCAAACTATCTTTTTTGCACTGGCAGGCTCCAAGTGTAACTACAGTACAATATGCAGCATCATACGCTGCTTACGGAGTTAAACATAGTAAAGACTTTCTTGCTTGCCATTGGACAAAGCGTTGTAAGCTTCTTATTGTTACGATATTACCATATTCTTGAAGCGCAAACCTTGGTTTTGCATATGTGTTTCAAATAATCTTTTTTACAAACTCAGAACGAAAGTCTTTTTTCTTCTGCTTACTGTTTCCTACGTCATGAACTTTCGACGAATATACTCTTATAAGACATTATGAACTTATCCTGGTACCGAAATACTTGGAAACGAATGAAATAAATGCAAGTATGTCACACCGTCAGTGCTTACGTTTAAATAATCTAACTTGCCACTGTTTACGATCGATTCTTGCTTCGTTCCTTTTCCCTGCAACACATTTGACTACACTTCCTCCTTCGTGTACGTTATCATTGTCGCTTTTAGGCAGCTGGGAATTACTTGCCACTGCGGTCGGGTATTTTCAAGCCGGAACGATGTTTTTGCGTCCGTGCGAAAATTAAGAAGAGTTACTCCTCGATGGGCTATGGGAATTCATGATAGGAGTGGCAGCTCTTATGCAGGACATTCCGGTTATCGGATAGTTAGCAGGCGGTTTTAAGAGGCAAACTTTGCGGGACGCGTTGGTGAAACGTCGTTATGCGAAACTCCCGTAACTTGGATGCCAGCCGATATTCGTTGGTTGGTGTGCGAGTTAGCGGTGGTCGAGCTTGTGGAGATAGTTAGGACTCTACTGACCTTCCTGTCCATGCACATGGCACCCACGTCCACCTACGTGTCATTGTATCTTTTAATCATTTTCCGCTGGCAATTCGTTTAAGGGCACGTCCTTTCTTGGGATCGTTCCAGCCGAGTCGTACAATATTTATTGTAATGCTGTGTTAAACTTTTCACAGAGATAAGTAGTGAATCTGTTTACATTTATGTACGTGCATCATAGATATGTATATGATAAGGCTTCCTTCCACTTTCTGAATAATACGTGTGCTTATCAAACGTATTTTGGATGTTCTTTGTATTTGCTGTGCGTGAGTTCTTTGCTAACAACTTTGAACATTTCGACGTTTTTGATCCTTTTCTTTGGGGAAATAGTCCAAATATTTGAAACGATGGCTATCGGTGCTGATATTGGAAGGTGGAAAGTGGTATTTTCAGAGTAACTTACAGAAATTCGAGAATTATCATAAACAAATTGCAATCACGTTTGACATACGGCGTGTGTAATTGAGCTATTAATGATTATTCGATTTTCGAGACTCTGCGGCAATAGCAGTTAAACGGAAGAACAAATAATGAACTTCGTTCTGGATGTAAATTGTTACCACCTTTCGTAAAGTAGACACTTCATGTCACAAGATATGAATTGATTTGAGAAGAACATTTATTGCTTCAGGAAAGTGGCGAACTTTTATCCTTTTCAATTTGTTTTCACGACCAATTTATCACGTTCCAATTTATCCAACTTTTTTACTTTTCCAATAACAGTAAGATGCTGAGCGACAGATGAATGACGAACGCTAAGTTTATTTGCGAGTTCTTGCATAGTTTGACGGCTATCTTCACTCACGAAGTTCGTTGCAATGTTTTCGCTCGAGAGTCTATTTTACTGCATCCACGTTGTTCAGGTATTGTCTTCACTTCTGCTGAAAAATATTCTAATATATTTTTCATCATTTTTTCCTTGAAGGTTGCTTTTTTAAGCATTTATTATATAAGTTGCGAATACATAACAGGGTATTTACTCTTTTACTGATGCAATATCGATCATTTCTATTAATTTAATCTGCAATCGATACGAATTTGTGACAGAATATATGAAGGTCGGTGAAATTTTTAACCTCAATCGAGATGCAAAGCGTATCATGTCCCCCAAGAAATGGAACGTTCTACCTACATAAAGGCTGAACCGCACATCAATTCGCTGCGCGCCTCACAAAGGACCAAGATACGGCCTTGATCATCGTTTCATGTGCAAATTCTACATCATAACCTCACGCGACAATTGAAGCCCCACATATTTAACGGAGAATTATAAGCCGCAGTGCATTCACCTACAACCTTGATTTACTTAACGAAGGATCCACCACAAAATTATCCAATTATCATCGAATGAAGTTGCACCTCCTACCACATCGCATTCCATTACCATGCCAATTACAGGTCTGACCTCTCAAGCAACCAGAGAAGTACGGTTAAGAACCGTTAGGAAATCTATTTCGAAAAAGGGAGCGTACACTTGTTGAAAATAAAGGGTCGATTTTAGAATTGATTGTTCCAGGCGATATCCCAGACAAACGAGCTTTACGCTCGTGCTTTTTATGGTACGGATCGGGCTTCTCAGTAATAAAGTCGTAGAATCTTTGGCGGGCTCGAGTTTTTGTCAAGAGTGCAATTTGTGGAAGGGCAAACAAGGCGGAGTGGAGCAGGACGAGCGTCTAGACAATCGCGAAAATGACTGTACCATAACTCGGAACGGAGCTGCGGCTAAAATGGAGGTCGAGGCACGGTCCTCGGAATGTTTCTCCTGTCGGGAGAAAAAGCAGGGGATGAAATACGCAACCTGTACAGCCGTCGAAGAAGGCGAGCCTTAAAAAACCCGTGGACCCGTAGAAAGAAGAGGCTGATATAAACGAACGTTGACCTCCGAGGCCGAAAGGAATATCCAATCTTCCGTCAACAGAAAAATGGAAATAATTGTCATCCAGCGTTCGCCGAAAGACGCCGAAAACTATCGCAGGTGGCCATCGAAAACGTCGCCGACGCTCGAATCGATAAATCTCGAGCCGTCCGTTAACGTTGACGGTAACGAGACTTCATTCTCGAGAGTCTTTCCCGCGCAATTAATGTGCCCGATTTCAATTTATTACCGAACTTTCGCCGTTTATCAGGCTTACGCATTATTGAATGCTTTCCGGCGTAAGGACGTTAAGCTTACTTCGGGGCCGCTACAAGAACGGCAACTTTGAGACTTTGACTCATGCTTCGGCTTATATGCAGGCGAATGTGTATTCCATCCCGTTCGATGGCTCACTCCAGCCTGATAGCTCAGGGGAGAATCCTGGCGATGCTACCGGGGACTACTAAGTTAGTTACGCTGTTAGGAAGGGAAATGCAAGCAGGGACTGGTCGATGTTGTTGCAGCGTAGACGTCGGCCCGGCGTCAAGGTTAGGTCGTCCGACCTACCGTCGGCGTGCCCTTCCGAGGATTGAAGCCGAAACCGCATTTCCCCCGGATCCCTCGGCGAATCGGTTACTGTCAAGTCTAACCGTCGTCTACGGTCCACAGAAATTAATCTCCATTTAAACTTTCTCTCCCGCTCCGGCAACCCTACCACCTTCAATGGACGGACCATCTTTCGCGTCCACTTGTGTCCGCTGGTCAACCTCCGACTCGGTCGCTTTGACTCGATTCATTGCGTATCTGTTGCTCACGTAGCCGCTGAACAGGCCGAAGATTGGAGAATCTGGATACCGATTTTCACGGCTGCTCATGCAATTCCGAATCAGATTTACGGTACTACCAACCGTCGGTGTATCTATCTATGGTTTGAGGGCACGGTGAAAAGGTCAGCGAGGAATATATCTCGTTGTCAACTATTTTTGGGTGATGGGATGAGTTCTTTTTTAAAGGAAAATCTCGTCTGCGGTCCATAGAAAGAGATTGAATATTTATTTCGACTGCTTTTTCCGTCAGGGAACCGCTGGAACATATCATTTGGTCAACAATATTGAGTATGTGCCAAGTATAGACGTCTCGCTAAAAGAGTTGTACAGATAGAAAATAGAACGTCAACCGCCAGACGTTATTAAATTTTCCATTAGGATTTATCAGTTTCTAATGCAGACAACAGTGGGTGTGATACGCAATCTCGAGGATGTGAATAGATACGGTCGTCAATGCTTTCAGAGGCACTTCCGCTAAACGTAGAGCATTTTTATGAGAATCTTGGTTGAACGCCAATCTTGACTAGTGCAATATCGCCGATTGGATAAATAGAAGACCTGTTGTACACGTAAGTACATCCGAAGTCACGTGGGAGTACCTGCCACCTCGCTGATTACATTACTCCGCCCGCGAGAGTTTCTAGTAAATGGAGATCTGTCATGGACGAAGGGGAAATCAAGTGATACCTAATGTCACGTTCGAATGTTTCCGATTTTGAAATCGAATTCTGACAAGCGAAGGCCGTAATGGTTCCTCGTATAGAATAATATTCTCGTTACGTTTCTCAATTCACTCGTGATACGAAAAATCTTTTATATATATCTTCCATCGTGTAGGTTTGAAGAAGAAAAATGTTGATAATAGTACCTTGTTTCTATAACAAAATCCATTCGTTGTTCTAACTACTCATTATTCATACTAAATCCTGTTTAGAACTTAGAATATTATAATATATTACTTTTGATCCTGCGTGATACGATATTTTGATAATGGTGTACACCTAATTCCTATTTCTAATTCCTAACTCATATTTTGTTTAGGAAGCTAATCCGGCCCATCGTGAAAATATTTAGTAAATTACGTATCAAACGAAATACAAAAAACAGATACTGTAAGATACAGTTGAACTATTGGCATGTGAGATGCCCTTTGCTGAATACCTCATACCCTATATTAATCTGACAACTGGTAGTTCAATTCGCGCACTCATATGAGTTTCACCGTGTCTGTGTCCATATGCGGTTGAAGTGAAACTTTCTTGAGATCGGAACCCGCAAGTAGTTATCTGTAACCTGTGAACTTCAAGTCAGAACGTTATAACGTAGTCCCACTTGCAATAACAAGAAACTATTACAGTTCGTGACGTGGCGATCAAACGCGGTTGGAAGTACTTCAATTACTTGTTTCGAATGATTTTTTGTTGCCCCCTAACTTGTCCTCTCACAACTATATTCCACGTTATAACGTTTGTACACAGAAAGCTACATTTCTGTTAATTCGAAAAATTCTTGTGGTACCTCTATGCGAAAGTGCTTTAAACGGAATATGTGGCGTTGAATGTAATTACAACGATATTAAAATTATTTGGTGTGAAAGTAGATTACAAAGTATCCATGGTACAGATCTTTGAAGGAGTATAAAAATGTGTCTTATTTGAAGCAGTGATTAAAAAGCTCGATTACTGTTACAACGTCAATTTTGTTACAGTACAGTACTTCAGAGGTGAAATAATTTTGTCGATACCAAATAAGAGAAAGTAAAAAATTGGTTTTGCAAACTGCAGAAGCTGGACACAGCATTCTCTGCGTGATAACCTACAGGGACGTATTCAAAGTTATTTGTAGCATTTTCTTACCCAGAACCTCACCGTTACCGTAGTTGTGTTAGAGTCTCGCCATTGATATCGTAGTTTCGTGAGCACTGGACTACTACGGAAGAGAATTTAAAACTGCCTTACGCGTTCGTACGTGTTGCGGCAGGACCAGCAAGGATCTTATATTTGACATTACTGCTTATGCGCCTATGAGAGCGTGTTTATGTACTGCTCTTTTGCATATGACTCGCACTTCCCACGTATGCACTTCCTGCCCATATTTACTATGATGGTAAATGGTCATGGAACGATTTGAATGAAAAGTGAATTAAATGAGAATTTCGAGCTCAACCCAAAGGTATCAATACGCGAATAAAAGGAAGATTTTAGTTAATTCAAGGTAAACTACGATGATCATTACTCTCATTACCGTATTAGCAGCCAAAACACAATCCTTTGTTCGTATAAACTGGTATAAATTGCACATGTGTTTAAAACAGGTACAATTTAATGAGAAAGAAACTAGCCGCGTCGATGCGAACATACATGATCACCTTTACGGGAAAACAACCGAACAAGGAGGAGCACAGAAAGTCATTTATGAAGCAAAGTCAAAAAGTGAATATCATTGCGGCAAATCGAAATTCGAGCCGAAGCGTTGGCTGGAATATTTTCGGTAATGTTAATCAACGAGCCAGGTTCATCGCGGCGGCCAGCGTCGGGGGATGAACCATCATCGTCATGGTCGTGGTCATAGTCGTAGTCGTAGTCGTAATCGTCCTTGTACAAGATACTGTTATAGTCGTCGGCGTCGGTCTCAGAGCAGGCTGTCGTAACGACGAAACGATGTCGTTCTGCGTTCACTGAACGCAGAATACTTTTCATATCCTGAAAGAACAATTAAACGTACAGTTTTCGTTTCCTTCTCTTTGCATCAAACATGCAGGCGGGTGCGTTCGTTCCGGTCTCCTTTTCTCATGCAGCTTGGTGCTCGAGCTAGAGGCAATTTGTCAGACGCTCAGTATTTCATTCATTCCACGAGGCAGAAAGATGGTTCGATGAAATGGCATTCTAAGCGATCGATAACAAGCATTCATTTCTCTTTTTCTTTTTTCTTTTTCTTTTTTTCTCCTTTTCTATTGTAACATATCACATCTCTGCAGAGCAATCGAGCATTATTTCAGTAAATCTGTCGGCTCGTGTCAGACATTTGGACACATCGAAAGTATAAAGAGTAATTTCGTGAATGAGTGACGCACGATCAAAGATTTGGACAATTTCGAACGTTTACATCGTTTAGAAGCAATCGGAAAGGTTCACTCAAACTCAATGAACATAACTGTAACTGGCTCCGGCATGACCGCATCATTTTGCATTAGGTCAAACGTCTAATCGTAAATACCATACAAGAATTGAGGCAACCATCATCAGGTACTTGACACACGACGGTGACGTTTACTAAAATGAAAAACGAGAAAAATGAGAAAACGATAGTGGTGATGACAGAGATGACGAAAGGAGTGAAGATTATTGCGTGCATGTGCAGTGACGAGTGGTGTACCTATACAGACTAGCTTTAGGATCGTGAGCGTGTAGTCACGCGTGAACTATGTACAGATCGCTGCTGCTCTCCCGACCATTTGCAAGAATGTGCACGAGGTGGAAAACAAAAAGGTAGAGGGGTGGGAATGGGCGCAAGATATAAGAGAAGTTATATAACGTCAGGGAAAATTCTTGCCACGGTTGTATAACTTTTTTCTTCCCCCTCACTCTCTTTTTTCCTTCGGAACCCGTTCTTGAACGCCAATTGATTCGAGCGAAACGCAGGCATCTTTGCGCGCGACTCGAAACGTTTGAATGACGAGAGAGTCTCGCGTGCTACGATCTTGAGCTTCAATTGCGGCGGCGAATTTGTCGAAACAAAGAACGTTTCATCATATTCCGTTTGATTTGACAAACTCTTCGCGACGTTCTAATTTCTTCCCCGCGCATGCCATACATTTCGATGGCAAGAGATGAGAACACAAAATTGGAAAATTGGAAGGTGGTTACGGACACCGATAGAGGCGGGAGACCCAAAGAAACACATCGAAGGGAGCGAAGGGGCGAGAAACGAAAAAATAAAAATAGGAAAAGGTAAGGGTTGGAACGAGTGGGTCTGAGTTGGTGGGACGTGAGAGATTGAGAAGAGAAAGTTGGTGCGTAGTGAGTTCGCTCCACGCTAAAAACAAGCTAAATTTCGCGTGAAATAGTTAACGAATTTTGAAATATACATATGTATATATACAGGTGCGTGTCAGGTGATAAAGACGGCGGGCCAATCAGGCGAGGCAGAAGAGCCCGTGTGCGGCAGCAAGCTCTCCGCTGCTCATATCTAGTTGTTTCTCTTGCCTTTTTTTTCGATGGACGTTAAAGCTTTTGGATACTGAGGCTTACCAAGTGGGACTCTGGGCTGGTGAAGGTAACCACGACGCCGTGAAGTCGCCTTGCATTTATCGTCGCCGAAGGCTTCTTAAACACCCGGCGGTCCAACAGCGTGTGTCGGCCCAATTTTCGACCACGACGAGGGCACACAAGAGGACAATAACATTGAAAATCGATTTAACACAAACCTTCGTTCTTCTACTGAGGGTTCGCTGAGTCCTTCGCTCGTATTCTCTTACAATGGGTTTTCGTATATGCCCGTTTCTTTATTTCGAACGAATTTCTCGTGTACCGGAAGGATTACAGTTAATGTTTCGAATATCGTATCGTTTCTGTGGAGCTACTCGATCCTTTGGGGTAGGGGGAGGAGAGTGGGGTGAGAGCAATCGTTAGCTTTTAAACAAATTGAAAAGCGCGCAACGCGACGCTGCACGCGATATGCAGCCCTGCAGGGTTATGCGGCCAGATTAATTGATCCTGCGAGAATGACTCTTCCGGGTATGGCGCGCGTTTCTCGTAATTTTACCTCAATTTTCTTTTCTTTCGCTCGGAACGACGTTTCCTGCGACATAGCGATATCTCGCCGATCGTTATTACATATGCTTGATATCGAACGAGCGGGGTGGTACATGGATTATAGTCATGTATGTGGGCGGTGTCATATACATGTGTGTATGTGTACATATATACATGAAAATCAAATTGTATGTAAGTGATGTCGGTGTTGAAATAAAATGAGCGTAGAATGTAAGTTTACATAAGTATGTAGATAGGCGCGTATACCTCCGGATATACGCCTAGGAATATTATAATTCTATATCAAATGTAAGAAAGAACGTGTTATGAATGCTCGGATAAAAAACAATTATAGTATCACCAATCAGCCTGGAAAGATAAAACATTAGAATATTTATTTTAGTACATGTGATATGTCTGGCGACTTAATCGTCAAAGTTGCACACATTTTGTGCCGACAGTATCATCATCTTCACTTCAAAGGACTATTGTTACATATTGTTATGTCTAATGAAATCCTGACAATGTCATATTCACGATTTTCGTATGACTTCTTTTACGTTTTGTCACCACGAGTTTTACGAAAATGTCCAACTTTTTCACATAGTTAAAAAGAACTATATTATGCATTAATTAATCTTCACAAATGTGTAAGATTCCATTAAGATCAACAATTTCTCATCTTGGATATGACAGTTTAATTCAATACAAATAAGCAACTACTTTTATGTCATACACACATACAATATGATAATGCTTTTTCCGTTTATCTGTTGATCGAGTCAAGTCGTAAACTTACATATGCGCACCGAATTGCAGTGCTTAAAACTTTTCTATATTCTAAGACGCTGCCCTAATAAATATAACCACTGTTGAATTGCATATGGTCGATTGCTTTTGATGAAGAGCCGTTCTTTGAAAAATTTCACTTGGTCAGAATTCAGGTTTGTGGTCGAATAATAGTAGCACTGTTCGGTATTCAGTGTCTGCTTTTACGCTTTGGTGATAACGCTTGCATGCGCTTCATCTCTTATATACCTCCGATATCCATTGCATTGTCGATAATAACGTAGGAATTCATGAATTATGGCGATAGTGAATTAATCGATAAAAAACGATGGTGACATCAAGCGCGCAAGCAAAGAAATACGTAATAGGTAGTTTTTATATGAACACGATTTTTTATTGCTTTTTAGTAACATTAGAGCTCCTACTTAGAAATTCTATTAAAGTGGCCATTGAAATTATTATGCAAACGAGAAACAACCTTGACTTGAACGAAACTATCTCCAAACGTGCAAAGTATTGGTCAGGTTCAGTCTCATCTTGTTTCTGAGTACTGACAGTTGACGTAAACAAAGTACCTCCAATATGTGTAACTCGCATATTATTTTAATGCGATCTTGAAACTGTGCATGCCTTAAAAATATAGAGAGTTTCAAGTGCGACGTATAAAACCATTACGCACCGCAGGGATTAACCAAGATTTCAAAGCGGATTCGTAAAGTTCTCAGCTACGAATTACAATTGCCGTCGGAACATACGACTCACTTGCTCCCGCGTTGACGTGACCTTTGTTCCGAATCCTATTGTGAGCAACCTCGAGCTCAATATGCATTTTAGAGCACCGTAGCCCATAAACAAATATGATCTTCGCGGGGATAAAGATCAATACGTCGGGGCGGGATCGCGGGGATAGTCGTTAATCGTTAATCTTAAACACAAGAAGAGCTCGTAAACGTTTATGTCGGTTTGTTTTGTGCGAAACTTTCGCGCTATACCTTGTAATAATGCCGCGAGGTTGAACTTCGCGGTAACAGTCGAGGGCGTCACTACTGCGGTGCGGCATGAAAGCGCCCTTATTGCGAAACTTGTCTCATTAAGGGTTTTGGAATTCAAGCGGCGCGGAATGGCAGTATTGGCGAGACAAAAAAGGCAGAGCGACGGGAAATTGGCGAAACGGTAATCGATTCTTTAGATCCCCTATCGAGAGTTACGTACCGATCGTGAGTGCTTCTGCATTATCCGGCAAATTTTCTACTTGTGTTCGAACGAATTTTCTTGTTCTGCCCGGCTCTGGCTCGGTGCATTGATCAGATATCGGCCGGAAGTTACGTTCGAGCGTATGCGACGATTACTCGGACGAGACGATTGTTTTTTCATTTTCTGTTATCACGCTGCACGTAATCGTCATGGTTTGGCCCAATATTGCTCGCTGCAGGGTATTGAAGGTTTGGTGCTATTTAAACGTGAAGGGTGCAGGTGAAAGTTATGTGGGAAAAATGTGTTATTGATTTAGTGTGGATGTCGAGTAAAAATGGCAGGCGAGTGCGAAGTTAGAGTCATAATAAATTTGTATATTCGCTGAATGATTGTTGTTGTGATTTTTAGATATTTAATATTTTTGCGAAAAAACAACTCTGCGTCAGCGATATCCTGGTCAATCTTCCATTTTATTTGATGGTTTGATTATCAGGAAAATGACAAGATTACAATGTTTGACAGAACCTGCATCTGTCCATAATTTGGTAGTGGATTGGGAATAAATTGATTGACCTTCCTGGCTCCATGGTCCAATATTATTTCTTGTATGGCTTTTTGGCTTTTCCATTATCGGAATCAAACTGTCAAATTTATTCATTTCCAAAATTCAAAGTATTGTGCATTTATTATCCAGGTTAGCTTTAAAAATGTCATTTTGATTCATGTGGTCATGAAAGTACACAAGTTTTGGTACTAACTATAAATGTACTATATTAAGATATTCTTCCAAATAAAATTATAAATGGAAATGATTAAGCTCCAGAAAGATGAGCATGATTTTTAATATACATTAATAATATCAAATTCGTTATATTGAACATAAAATTGTCCCAAACTGTAGTACACATTCAATTAATTCTTCCGCGACTGTACTATTTGTACAAAATTGTAACCTTGCTAAGCGACAAAAAATGTCAAAGCAATCCACCCAAAAACAATCCTATTTCATTCTTTAATCGATGCAGGAACAATTTCATAACTGGAAAGGCAGACTATTAAGATTTCGACACGAAGCATTTCTGTACCAGCTACTTTCCATCGACAAGTAAATATCGCGAATATCATGAGGCTACTTTCGCTTCGCTTCGCACTAGATTTGGCTCATTGTCATTCCGGAGTCTTAGGATCTGTTACGTTTCGGCTGGCCGTTTAACAAGAATAATCACGGCCATGAATATATTCTGTCTGCACAAACCCACTTGTTTAGTATATGGTCCCGCGGGCCTCGGTCGCATAGTCGTCTGAACTCGCATTACCGCGATTTACTCGTCCCTTCTCTCGTTTTACCGGTTTAATACATAAAGAAGCTCGCGTCCAGACACCTCACACACATACACACGCGCGCAGTGGCGGCCAGTTCATTTAAGTGGAGAGAATGGGATGCCACTTTTCGTCGCATTGTCCGCCGTACGAATAAGCTCACACTTGTAAAAGCGGATTAGTTTTCCAATACACGTTATCCACCCGCACGCAAGCCAAGCCGGAAATTTTAGGACGTCGGAGTTCTTTTCTCCTTTCGCGAAGCAAGAAAGCCACTGGCGCGAGTACGCATCGTCCTAAACAAGAGTTCGATGCAAGCAGAACGGATACTGAAAAACACGAATTTTTGACACAACTTCTTTTAATAAAATATGTTCACTTTTAGAACTAATAATTTTAAACCTGCAATACTTAAACTTGCTTCCATGTACGACTTAACGGAAACGAATTACATGTGCTCGAGTGTCACTCTGACTTTTTCTCACCCTGTATACCGATCTGCATGGGAACCGACGCTGCACGAAGATCGCGAGGATGAAAGTTCGATTTTCAGAGCCGTAAGTGGCCGTAAGTGTTTCACCGTTTCGTATTGCACCCCCCTGGCCCACCCCACCGGCCCCCCGGTTCCTTTGTGACCCGCGCGACCGGAAGGAAAGGTCGATTCCCCGACAAAAAGTATCTGCAGTCATTTCGCATCCGTGGGCGTACCTTTGCATTCCCCCTTTTGCCAACCCCTTCGCCAACCCCTCCGCCAACCCTTTCGCCGAGCACATCCACTCGCCTCCCTTTTCTCGCGCGACGCGCCAAACTGAAAGAAAAGGTCGATTCCACCGTAGAGGGAAACTATCTGCAGTCGTTTCGCAGTTAAGCACTGTCCCCTTCATTTCGCGTTTCCGGCGCTCTCAGGATTCGTCGTAAGAACCGGCCGTGTCGGTACTCCTTTTAATTAAGGCCCCACACTCTTCCGCGCCCTCCGCACCGCTCCTTTAATTAACCGGCTTACCTGTTTTCGTACGCTGGCGCAGTTAATTGTACAGAACAATAAAGGAAACTCCCTTTTTTTCCAGTTCGCCTTCGGGGCGGCAGCCACGTCCCTTCGGCGAGTGAAGTCTTAATTTCGTTCGACAAGATTTTTCTTTGACACTCGCACCTCGCGAGGAGTCAGCTGATGCGGGACAGCTTTCTCGGGAAGAATCGGTTTAATTCGTGATAATTTAATCCATCGATTCGAGTGTCAGGACATTTGGAGCTGCTGAGAAATCTTGGATGTCAGAGAATACGTTGGAGATTGGTTTTGAACAAGCAAAGCCATAGATTATGTTGTGTAAAACATGTGTTGTTTTTTTCATGCTAAGGCCCTGTTTATATTTTATATGGCGAAAATATGTAGGGAGTAAAGAGAATCGTGAAAAGCGTATTCGGTATTGTGCATTGTTGATGAACGCGGAAATTAGAATTTTATGCTTCTGTTTGTGAATTATGAGATTTATCGAATTTATTTCGTTCTTTGTCGAAAACAGTTTATTTCCATACCCCGAACGGCAGGACATTGGTTAATATATAGGAATGGATGCATTCATGATCTGTATAGATTTTGTATCGATTGTAGCTAACATTAATATTTATTTTCTTCTCAAAAGGAAGCACAACATTATTTTCAATGTTTCGTTAATTTTTTTTAGGGCTGAGCTTGTGGTTGTTTAGTATAGCAGGTGCTACAACCGAAGGAATCAATTATGCAATTATAAGCGGTCACTACCGTTTTCATATTTGAACCATTAATCACTATGCGATTCTGAATAGTTTATCCACCGTAGAAGTGTTGGAAGTAACGTATCCGGTCCGGTAACTTCCGCGTTCATCAAACAACCATAAAGCCCATAAATCTTTCGTGAACGATACATCTTCTGTTTATTAACGAATCTTCACGCGTACGTATTTTCTGACAAGTCAACCATGTGCAACCATTCCGCCTAAAAAGGAATTTACGGAACAAACACAACTTGGTTCATCCAATTCCATCAAATTGCTACACTAAATGAAGTGTAAGATGTGAAAATTACATCACTTTTCCGCTGACAAACTGTTGTTGCACCTTCCGTTAAAAAGTACGAACGGTCATGGTAAGGTACTTGAATGTTGACAATAAATCTCTAATACTCGGAAAAGCGCAACAAAGTGTTTTACTTAACGAAAGAGTTACAACAGTTCCAGAAAGCGGATAATAATAAGGCGCGGAGTGTTTTGAGCATCTGTTGCTGGTCCGGAAGGATAGTGTCGCTTAAACGGGTTAGTAATTTGTAATCCTCAGGACTGCCCGGATAAATCGAGTCAACTTACTAATTGTAAGATGAATCAAAGTTCAAGAATACGATGGCTTCATATCAGTAAGCAGCTGGGAAGGACAAATAAGGACAGAGTGGCAGAATGAGACGGAGACCCGGACAGAGAGAGGGAGTAAGAGGGAATACTTAATGTTTGGAGATGCAGGAGAGAACCGAAGGGATTGGAGCAAGCCGCGGTTGTCGGGAAAGGGAATTCACAGTAATTCGCGTGTCTTCGCTTAATTGGATTACTAGAGGTATCAGTGCTTTGCTTATTAAGACATACCGCGCATTCTCAGTTGAGAAGGTGCATTCGTAAACGTTCCTTGTATTTCAGATTGGATAAGCAATTGTTTCGTCGCTGTCATGTCCAATCTCCGGAATGATTTTCAATTACGATTGTAAAATTATGCGGATGCAAAAGGCGGTGTAACTTGACGACAACCCCAATTTGCCATCGAGACAATTTTAAATACCTGAACGGCCTGGAAATACGTCGCGGCGAATTGTCGGTTAATTGCCTTCTTATTGAATATTCTTTCCTAGTTGCGAGCCACATTTGTATGCAACGCTTTGTAACGCTTCTTAATTGATAATGCACAATGAAGCTGGGCAGAAATCGATAACGTTCTTCTGCCGACGCTTTGTTATACCTACGGTCTATAACTCGTCTATATGAGCGCCATTATTTGCTTCAAAACATAATACTCTCTTCTTTTAATATATCGAATAACCGAAGTGCTAATGAGAATATCGGCTTGTTGCGAAGTCAATTTTATGCGTTTTTCCGTTCATATAAACTATACTGATACACCGTGCCCGAAATTGATCCTTGATAATTAGACAAAATGAAAGCTTTAATAACGTTAGGCCATAAATAGATCTAAATAAGGACCTAAGTGGTTGTTTAATCGTTCGCAACGTGTTAAGTACGGCATGTAATTGCCTGCAAAGATTAATTCTGCTCATGCCGCTACGTAAATTAATGCGGGTATTGACATAAACTCGTATCTATGTAAAGTATCGGATCAGTATTCTGTCTGCACGCACATGCATACGCATTAGGAAAATAGATGTTGCCAATTTTACATTCCCATTAATAGCGTGCGTCACATACGGGCCGTTGTTGCTACATTATAGCCAACTATTTCAATAGAAAATTGTTTCCGATAATGCACAAGAATCAAATGCATAACAATGAAATATCGGCTACAGTGTCGAATGAGTGTTCCGATAATCCGAGAAGTCAGAAGCGTGTTCTTATGTACATGCTCCTATTTTTTTATTAAATCTATTCTAACATTACTCGGTCCGTCCACTCGAATCTTCTTCCGTGTCGTCAAAGGCAGCTACTCGCGCAAATGCCCGTTTCTCCCCCGTGTTTACTGTATCCACGCATGAATATTCGTCATAATAGAAAATTGCTAACGCAGAGGTGGATACAGATTTCAGAAACTTGTCAACGTATAACCACAGTGCAATTTCGAGCTTCATTTCCGCTGCTCCTTCGAAGTTGAGCGAGGTCACGTACATGGTTAAGCGAAAATTATGCGATATCTCATCTCACGTTACAGTCATCATCCTCATTACTGGGCTTCCTATCCTGTCGACGGCTTCCCGAAACTATCCCTACGTCGCTTCACGTTGTTCAGAGCCGCGAACGAAAGTTTGAAAAGAGAGGGATGGGTAGACACGGAGGACAAAGACGTGGACAGAGAAAAAGGGATGTATAAGACTGAGGGGATGAAAGAAATGGGGTGCTCTTGTAAGAATGTACGCGTGCGTAATTTATTTCATTAAGACGGTCGACTTTTATGCCAGCGGTTAGTTCGATCAGATGGAATAAAGCTGGTCCGGATTTGGATATTGGTATCGTTATTGAACCAAAGTATCTACGATATTTATGTACCGGTAATTTATCTGATACGCAATTAAGAAGTATAAATTGTCTTTCCATTAAACTTTTATATTTAGGTTAGCATGAAAGTTTGATATGCTTAAAGAAATTATATTAACGAACTACATAATTCAGGAAACTGGCTCTGTGACGAACAGAGTATTTGAACAATAATAATTATTTAACGCCAAATTACAGTAACTAGTGGCATCTTTTATGAGGGAATCTTTTATTATTTAGAATTATCTCTACAAAACAAAGACGGGTTATCTGCCCTCTACGCATGTCAAGTTATAAAAAATGTTGCAGCCTTCGGTTGCAGCATTGGCCGTCGATCGGAAAGGGAAAAAATGGCAGGATCTGATTGTTTCGAGGCATGAAAAATTGTCATTCTAGCATGAGAGAATGCGGGGGACTGGCTGCACAGAGGGAGAAAATACGATTTGCAAATAAAAATCTGGCAATCAAATTTTACGGTGATGTTCGCAGGGAATTTACGGCACCGTGACTGGCTAAATTTCCGTACGCCATCCCTCCGCCCCCGCAGTTTCGTGTAGACCCCGATAATGGTAGCGCATCGCAAATTTGCAAAACAAGCCCGGCTAAATGACAAACGCTAATGCGAAACGATGCCTCAATTAAATGGCCCTATGCAAATCGCATGTGCGTGCTATTTCGTTCGCTCGTAGCAACGGCGCAATTACAGACGCAACTTTGACGACGTTTATACCGATTTGCAATATATTTGTGTACATAATATCTCAATATAAATGTTTTACGAAATGGGGCCAAAAAAATTGGAAGGTACGATGAGTCGCGCGACCCATTTTCGGCAGCTCTTATGCATCGTCTCTCTGATCCCATATGAATGTAGTAGACGGTAAATATAACTATCCGATATCTGAAATCATCGTAATATGATGCAGTGACTGTCATAGCGAATCAAAGAATAGTTTATCTTCTTCCGGTATAAATCATATTTTCTATTATTGATTGTCTCAAAAAGATACAGATTGTAAATTTTAACATTAGATGCATACTACTTTTTGACTTTTTTTTGTTGCGAACAACAATACACCTTTTGTAAATATTACTAGAAGCACACATACCTTTGTGTTACCTTGGCATGTTTAGACAGAGTTATGTCGCTCACTTTAATTTCATAGCGGCTTTAATTGAATTTTCGCCCAGCTGTCGCAACGTTTATTAGCATATGTGGGACGATTTAGCTGCATTTCGATGTACGTCAATAATTCGTTAAACTAATAAATATCTTCATATTTTAATTACGTAATTTATCATATTTTTCGTATTCTATATGGCTTAAGGAATGTCGCTTCAACATTATATTATTGTAAAAAAAGCAAACAATATATTTTGTGAAAACTTCACGTATACAATGCTTGTGTAACGTCTGTTTCTGTTTGCCTCTTTTTAACGTATATTGTCGACTTCAACCCGAAGCTTTTTAACGAAGTCATGTAATCTCAAGTGAATTAACCATAATAGCCTACAACGTTCGTAATCCACATCAGTTCTCGGTGATCCAAACAAATGCTCTTTGCGTTTGTAGGCTGGACATTGTGGGAATCGAACAATTTGGAGTTTGTCCCATCGACGTTCAATATAAAATAATTGGAGGAATTGTATCGCAACAAGTAGAGTGTCTGATAATTATTTCGCTTTAACTCAATTGCCTCTACATAATCACCGACCCTTGAAATATTTCAGCGGCGGTTTACCGAACAAGCGACAGGAAAGGAATTTGGGAAATTTTTCAATTTCTATTATCGCAATTTTATCTTTTCTGCCGTATAACATTGTATTCCCGGTGGGCTGCGATAGTTTCCCGTTATTCTTTCACCCGTGCTGCATTCACCGCCTCAACGATTTCAATTTCAATATCATGGATCTCATGGAAGACACAATTTTCCCGTATCATCTGTTCCGTCAGTAATTTTGTCCCTTCATTTGCAAATGTACGGAATGTTTCTTACAAGGTTATAAGCGTTGCAACTATGGTGTCTGCACCGACTGGGCGCAAAGAAAACAAGCGAATACCACTACATTAGATAGAATTTAAATCTATTCCTAATGTAAGACTTACAATATCTCAAATTTTCAATTAACCTTAAACTTCCTTAAATCTTATTATTATTATGACATATAAATCAACTTCAAAATGTAACATTACAGCTGAATTCGGATTGTCTTCCGTTCCTCACGTGTAAAATAAATTTAAAATGATTTGGGAAAAAAACCGTAAAATATATTCGTAAATCAGCGAGATCTCATAATTGCATCTCATTCTTTAAACTAATACTCGAATCTCTAATCGAACGATATTTCATGTTCGGCGAACGGCTCGTACGGATCTATTAAGTTATTACATTTTACACGGCCTGTGGTATTACTATGTAGCAAAAACTGTCTGCCATATAGTTTTCCTTTCATTCGTTGGATACTCTCATCTCGGACGGATTCAATCTCGATATTATTCTGTGTACAAAGACAGTTTTCCCCTACACATTCCGCGGCATTGCCGTTAGGAATCCGTGTGTCTGTAGGGCCGTGCACGGATTTGCGAATGCGCCCGTGTGCCAGTATGCCTAGTAACGACTACATACGACATATGATCCGCTTAGAGAGATGACGTCGCGTTTCCATGTCGCGCTGGATTTGCTCTTCTCTGCCAACATACTAGCACACCGAGGTACGACTAACATATGTGGCGGTGTGCGCTCACGTTCATTGCAATATGAACTCTTTACGCTTTATCACGACCTTATTGTACCGTGCAAGTGCACATATACTTGACAAATATTATTGGCCGGCGACTGCTTAATAGTAAAGAAATCCAAGCGCATACACTGTTTTATCGTTCGACGTATATTTCGATGCGCGTCCGCTTCGTTTATTATTTTTATGCGATAGGCTGGTGGAGTATGTACAGTTGGATGAGATACGGAAGGAATATTGATAAAGGATAGGCTACATCGTTTTTAATTTCGGAGATGCCCCGACGAATTTTGTGATCCTGGCACTCTCGTTTCGTGATTACATAAAAATCCCGGTAATAGCTCAGGTACAGTTGCGGGTATGGTAATTGTAACAAGGAGAATTCAATTCCATTTCGTGTATATCGGTTATCCGAAAGTCCTGTAGCGACTACTGTAACTGCTTGTAACACTGCAGCTAATTGCCGCGATTAACATACTGAAGGCTAACAATTAATGGTATTGCAGCTCTGATTGATTTCGCCTATTAGGTGGATCCCGATAAATGCCTCCTACTTCCGTGTAACTACACAATTTGTAAACAAACGCGATATCAAATAGAATAATAAGTTCCCTGGTTCGTTAACTAATGAACCCTAATCAAATTCAACAACAAAAACCCTAATTTTCCCCCAAGATCGTTATTTTTCATCTACCAAAGAATCCGAAACTTTAAAGCTTAAATGAACTCTTACGAAGGTGATGTAAAAAGTATAAAGTTCGAGGAACTGGAAAAGACTGCAAAATTGTTGCCTCTTACACCGACTCGGACCACTATCGCAATTACCAGCGCGAGTCGCGTTACAGCCTGCGCACACAAGCGAGCAAGAGACGATAATTAAAAAGTGCTCGTAAACAGGTACCCGCCGACTGCCGAACAACAGAAGCAGCGCATCGGTGGAAATACTGTATGTTAAACGGCCGAAACTTATGTGCAACCCCTGCTAGTAACGGCACTCACCTCCGAAAGTACTATTAGTTCGCGGCGAAACGTCTGTGCACTCTGGCAACGAGCACCCCAAAGCGTCAGATGCCTATCACAAAATGCGCAAGGTCAAAGCTCCCGCGTACACGGATTCCGTTTACGTGCACCATGAGGAGTGGTCGGGTGACGAGGGGGGAGTGGGGGTGGGTTACATCAGGCCATAACGCAAGAAGTGTGAACAATCGTAAACAAGTATCTGCGCGAAGGCCTGCGAAACGTGCTACGAAGCTAGCCAGATTCGCGCATACACGCACGTACAAGCACGTACACGCACGTACACGCGCAAACACGCGCAAACACGCGCATACCGGCGCAAACTCGCTCACGCTCGCGCATATTCGCTCATCTACCGAACTGGCAACCTTAGCGGGCCCATCCAATCCCGGTCATGTCTGTCGCGTCGTTCCCACGCACACCTTTACACGGATGGATGGGATAACAAGGATTTGCAATGGTAACGACGACATTTCGTCCGCTCTAAAAGCGCGTAGCGTCTTCGTCAACGCTCGTCTATTCGAGCTTTCGCCCACGAGCGAATGTACTGGGGTTTGTGTGCGTTCTCACCCTTCTTTGCCTGTTTCTCTTCGTCACTCGACGCTTGTTTCCCTGTACGCGTCCATGGTATTGGCGCTTCTACTACACGCGCGTTAGCACGCACACGCTCGCATATATCACATACGCGTTCGCACGCATACGCTTGCATCCACTATATACGTGCTCGCACACACATGCGATTGCATACACACGCTCGCATATACGACACACGCGTTCACACGCACACGCATGATATATCACACACGAACCGGTCACCGCGAAGTACGCTTGACAATAGGGAGGCGTAGAGGGGGCGGAGGTGGACGAAGGACGTTGGGATCATCAAAATGCTATAGCGGCAGTAAAATGCAAAATGACATTTCGGTAGGTTTGTTGCCCTTTGATAGGAGTTTCGCTCGTCGATGCTAAACAGGGTCTACGCTCGCCGGCCGAGCGTACATTGTCCAGTAAATTTCATTCTGTTAGCCGATACGGCGCGATTACACGGAGGTAGTACACATTCGTTACGCAGGACAGTCGATCGGAGAGGAATATGCGATAAGGACTCGGGTGGCAAAAGTTTGGTCGCGGTGTGAATCAAAAACTATTTCACCCGTGTACGATTTTTTTCACCTTGTGTTTGGATATCTTAGCTATAGATCGCAGAGGATCTGAAGCTCATCAAAAGTGGATCGACCATATGCATTTCGATACTCTACGTTTACCTATATGCTTTGCTTCATCGACTTAGACCGATCGGTGCTTTTAACTGTCTTAATCCAATGACTGTTGCCACTGTACTGTTCTACTTGTTTCGCTCGAGTTATAATCTGCCTGTCAAAGTGTTGGGTTATGAAATAAGGCATAACAGACTCGCCCTTTGCAACGCTATCGGTAAGGTCCTCACGGTCAATTGTTCTGCACGGCGGGCACAGTACATTCGTATTTCTTTATTCGGCGTCTACAATGGATCAATGTACTCACCAGATGAGAACCGCGTGTGGTAAACGTGATTGGGTCCGAGGCCCTGGGCTCCCGACAATGGAAGTCCATTTTGCCCCAGGCAGCGGCACCGGCCGCTCCACTTCTCGCCGCCTCTATCAATTCCATTTTTACTCCTTCCGCTGCAAATTCCACCTACGGGAAAAGTAATTACATGGATCTTGCCCGATAAGTTCTTCGCAGTCGCGAATGGCGGACACTTGTTGTTCAGCCAGCTTATGGTCATTAATTTCGGTGATTTCGAACAGACACCGCTAGAGGTAGTAGGTTAGTATAAAACAGTTGATTGTTTTACAACCATGTCGGTGGTTTTCGTATTATCTGTGTTTGCGACCTACGTAATAATGTTTACTTTTCTTCGATTTCTTTTATTAGTTCTCAGAAGTTGCTATGACTTTATATAGGTTTTACATTGAAGTTCTGTCATATTGATTATATGTCGTATACTTTGGCCTCTTTAGAAAAGTTTAATGGTTGCTGTCGCTAAAGTTGCTCTCCTCGCAGAGGTCAAAGTCACGTCACCCACGTTCAGTTCAAGATTTAGTAGACAGTAGTCTGCAGATCTTTTTTGAAGTATTTTGTTTCTGTTTGAAACATAATTGAAGTGTCTGATAACATCACAGCGTCGTCGTCGTTCTTCATGTAGATAATAATGACCTTTTCGCATTTTTATGAACAATCTATTCCAATTAAAAATCATTTTTCTCAACCGAATCAAACAATGAAGCAATTTCTCGCATTTCATTTACCATTTCACAAAATGGTCTTTGCAATATACTGGTTATGAATGTTGATTTCGATACAATGCTCATATTTTTAGAAGCGGTAGAAACACTCGTCCAGCGTTTAACCGTACACTGGAAATAAAAGGTAGCCTTTCGATCACGAGTCCCGGGCGTTGCAATTGTAAAACGAATTTTCGCGAAACGGTCGACGCGAGAGGAATGCGTTTTCACCGGACGTAAAAGCTGCGTTGGGCGTGAGTGAAACCGAATCAATACGTCCTTAAAGATAACATCAGGCCATTACGTCAAATTCAGAATGCCGGCAGACGAAAAATATAACAATGGAGCTTGGACTGATTAACGGCCATTGTCCGCTCAGTAAACGAACGCTTGTATCTTTGACAGTGGGTAACGTTAAAAAGAAAAAACTGTAATAAGCGTAAACCGACACAATGATTTTGGCCCAATTAATTGTCGGAGGTGGACCGTGATTGTTGGCTAAGTGCCACACCAATTTTCGTCACGTACTTTCAGAATTTATTCTTGATGAGTAGACTCTCTTCGGTACAAATGAATCCGCGGTTTAAGAAGTGTGCCAAGAATGAGGGGTTAAGTTTGAAACAAACCAAACGGCCATTGACTGCGGAAAGAGTTTTACAACTTTGGCAGTCGTAAGGGCCGGAAATATCTGTAACTGCTCAATATCAAGATTTAACCTTACGGTGGTTGAGCGTTAAGAGAAACGTTTGAACTAAAGTATTGCACGCCGTTATGATTTTGTTTTAGTTTTAAATTGCGCACAAAATCTACAAACATTAATCTAAAGAAAGGAGCGAAGGATTTAAATGTACATATAAATCAACAAATCTACAATGACTGCAATTGAAGAAACGGGCATTATGGAATTTAGAAGATTTTTGTCAATGTCCATAGAAAATGAATTATGCGGCAACATTTTGACTTTATTACATTTCAGAAAATTGTTTCCTACGTAATATACGGTGAAACGCGAGTAAAATAATCTGGTAAAGTACAATAACTGTGGAGAATTGACATGACATTATAACCGTAACAGAGTTACATTGTTTCAATGTCACTGTTAGCTGTTCAAACTATAGATTCATAGCGAAAAATGTTCCTGTCCATTCTTATCATCGATATTGCCACATTTCATACTCACACATGCTTTCGTCACCTAGGATTTTAACCCCTCTATAATTCACCAAGCTTTACACGTCTGTTAAAGGATAGTATATATTGATTGCGGCCGCAGGGCAATCACGAAACAAATCTCGGTTACCTTTCGCAAACATCCAACGAAGTTGTTGATCCCTTTGGAGCCTTGTAAAGATCTGGCATCTGCTCCGCCACCTACGAGAAGTCGATCGCTGGCAAGACGTGTGAACGAACCTGCTGTATGTCCGTGTTCCGTGTAAATCCCATCAACGATAGCGGAAAGCTGCACACAATGCAAAAAATTCAAAAGTTCGTACCACGTAGTGGAACCCCACGCTTACATTGATCTTTAAAGTGTACAAGATCAATAAAATATTAGGTAGTTGACAACGTCAGGTACTAGGCTTGTTACGATATATTCATGAAAAAAGTGATTTTGAATGTCAGACTAAAACATTGAAATGTAAATATGTTTTGTGAGATGTTTGGCATAAATATCCTGTAACTGTGATTTATACTTTTAATCTTTCCGTTTAGTTATTAGGAACTGGTATTACTTTCTTATGCGGTCATTAAGAGTCTGATGATGTTTAAAGGATGTGGGCCATCTTAATTTGAGGTTGAGCAGATAAGTTGCGCGAGGATTACGGGAAAATGTACCGGCTTTAGCCGGACAGCTCTTCAACTAATATCTCGCATATTCTCTTCTTAGCAGCGTCTTTTCTTCCGTCTTTGTACTTTATGCGTTCCGTTAAAGCAGTTTTACATTTTCCTGTAATGCTATTTTTATAGGACGCCGTGCAATAAGGTACCGATGATTCTGAGTAAGAATTGTGCACATGAACCGGTGTGTGCGGAACATTCCTGATCCCCTTTGATAAACAAATTACAAAAATCTCCGGATATATAAGGAAGAGCTCAAAGGAAAAAAATTTATTCTTTACACGCCGTGAGATTCAATCCCTTCGCAACGACCAACTGTAAACCCAGATCAAAATACGTATGCAAATCCAGAGAAATCATTACATCTCATGCTCATACTTTGCAAATGTTACTTAGAAAATTAAAATTTCTAAAATTCTTTCTTCCAATTAGTTACTCAAAAGTCTTCGTGTGACACTATTCGTAATTTCTCCACTACTCAATCTCAGCAATCGACAGTCCTCACCCAAAACATACAATAACCAAAGTCCCCACCCTCCAAAGCAGCCGCAAACTCTCGCAAACGAATTCCAATCAGCGCTCACAATCTGAACTCCGCACCCAAACTCTGAGCGATGAGGCGAAGCCTCGCACGAGTCGCAGCATTAAGGAGAAGGAGGGGGGAGTGGGGGCAAATAATATTTCCGGTGCGCGAAGGAACATATTTAATTCGCGAGAGAAACGAGTGTTCCCTTTCGGCGATGCCGGTCGTTATTCACCGAGGGTACCGAGCAAAATTAATCGCCGCCGCAATCGGCTCGGTTAATCGCGCCGAAGCTTCCGCGGCTCCGCGGTGAGAGAGCCAACCGTAATGCCGGCTTAACGTCGTTCGCGGGTATATAATCCGGGGCCCGCGGTGAGGGCGAAACTAGCGTAGAACTTTTTAATTAAGCCAATTAATCCGAGCCCGCCGCCGGAGCCGCGGCGAAAAACGCCGTCGGGGCGCTCGGCGAAGTTGACGGCAACCCCGCCGTCGAAGATGGGGATGCCGTCGCGGATCTTCCTTCGGGGAGCCGACCCGGACTCGACCGGAAAATCGGCAGACTTTCGGCCTGGCGGCGTTCGGTTGCTCGAGATGAGGATTCGGCACTTTTTTCTTTTTGCGACGGTGAGATCTCCCGTAAGACACTGGGAGTTGGTTAGGTGGCGAATTGAGGGCGGTGTTGAGCTTCATCGAATAAAATACCACCGATACTGTCTACAGGGTGGTCAGAGTTGGCGAGATATTCGACGTTAGCATTCGTATATAGCAACTCGATGTGTTATTGCATTTTTCAGAAATAAAGAAAAATAACATAAGGCAGAAATTAGTAAAGGACTGTGTCTATTCGTCAGTGTGCACCCAAAAGAAATATTTGGCGTTGGGTCAGAATTGGCGATCGAGACAGCTCGGTGTGTCGGCAGAGCAATGAGTTTAGACTGCAGCGACTTTTCGCACGGACTTTAACGTACACCCCTTGTGTACGGACGTTTAGGATACTTATTACGGTAAATGCGAGCTGCTTAAGCTTAAAGCCCTCCAATTTTCAGGCTTAACGCGGGGAAAGTTCAGAGCTCGTATTATGGGTCAGGTTTAAGTAATAGAAAATTGACTGCCGCCCGGGACTTTGCGCGTAAACTGCAGAGGACACTCTCCGCACGGGAGATTATTTACACTACGAAATTGATCAAACCGACGATTCGTGAAGAAATTCCTCGAAAATTCACGCCCGAATTTTGCTTGACCCCCAGAATTTCGCTGTCAGACCTCGCACATGACACTTCGGCGACCGGCCTCATTTCACCTCTGCCCCCTCTCCTCTCCCTCATCAGCCATCCCTTTGATTCTGGAAAGATCGTTGTCGTGACGAAGAACTCCGTAAAGTTTTCATCGCGACGATGCGGATGTTCACGGACGACCTGGCATAATAAGGTTTCACATTTAGACAAGCGGGCCCTCCGCCCGCGGAGAGAAATTCAAGGTGGAAATGCGGCACCATTACGACGTTAGCGTCGGCGTCGATAGTCGTTATCTCCCGGTTATCGCGTTCCTTTTTCAGTCTCACTGCGCAGCTCCTCTCCCGCCGCGGCACGATGAGAGAGAGAGAGAGAGAGAGAGACCGACAGAAAGAGAAGGACAGAGAGAGCGCAGGATCCTGAACCGCCAAGAATCTTGCCCGAAGTGCCTCCGTCGCTCTTCTCCGCTTTTGGGGAGGCTCCTTCCGCGCCATAGTCCACTCTTCGCCGACTTGTAATTAGGTGCCTCTCCCCAACCGCCCTCTATATACCATTCTTTGCCCCTTCGCCTTACTTCCCTCCCCTCCCCTACCCGACCCTCCTTCTCTTCGCCGTCCCGCCCCTACCATCCTGCCAGCCCTCCATCGTCTCTCACTTCCTGTCCACCGAACTTTCACCGGTCTTGTACGCCACGTCGCTATATCCGTCGACGATAGAGCTCCACGCTCCTCTGGATTTCCGTTGAACAATCTACTTCATAATTTCTGTAGCATTATCTCTCCGCGCTTGCTCGCGAGCAAATAGACTCGCGGCCCGCGAAGATGGTGGATGATGCTCGCCCCGACGGAAAGCCGACCTGACTCCTCGCCCCCCCCCCCCCCCCCCCCCCCCGGTAAGGAAAATGAGGGGAAAGACGATCTCCCTCGAGGACTCTTTAACGGCGGAGCCGGAGTGGAATCCGTTCGGTTCGATGGTCATTTCAAATTGACGCGCGCGCCTCGATAACCTTCTCGCTCCCCCTCACGACTCTTCCCTTTTCCCCCTCCCCCTTGGGTACCGCCCCTCGCGCCGGCCTAAATCCCGGCAAATTCATTTGAAATTGCTAAATTAAATCGTGCCCTTTATGCCGTCGACGGCTTCTTTGAGCCTTTTTTATCGGCTCGAAGTGATATGCCTAAGAAGAGCGTGGATAGAATTGTAGTGATTTTTTGGTTATTCGAAACAGCTGGGGATTCAAGTGGTAAGGGGGTGTGGAATGAAAATTTGACGTTTCATGAATGACAACGTATAATGTGAACTTGATTCTATGTCGCGAGTATAATCCAGGGCGAACCGTTCAATTTAGGGTTTACATTGTTTGGCATGAGCCATTAATCTGTTTAATAATTTAGCATAGCTATGAATGCGGTGCGGTTTTACGTTTCAATGGACGCAACGTATAGCATGAGGCATTAAAGTAAGCCGGCGAATCGTATCAAAGATGCATATAACGAACGAGGAAGATAAGCTCTTCCATGTCTTTGATGTTGCAAGAGTGAAGCTCCGATATCTTAAACGGATGTGGCGCGGAAATTGATAAAATCTGCCCGCTATGACAGGCAATGAGCCGTGAGCCTGTGTGCGTGCAGTATCAGGGGCGCAGGAACAATTAAAGGCATGTCTGTCTCCAGTCTTCAAGACTGGCCTCTTTGTTCGCGGCTGGAACTTATGTCAGCGATGTTCTTGCAAGGACGGGAAATTGAACTGTCACAGATGTATCCGGCCTTATATGCTATTGGCATCAATATTTTTCAAACTAGTCGTATTCATTCCGAGAGATCGTGAGTTGCCTACAGAACTCTTTGGAGTGTTCCATAATTTAAAACGGTACGGCCATTCATTCGTATCTGATTTAATGTTTAGTTTCATACACTCTTTGTGCACGCCCGCGAGAGTACAGGACTCTAATAGGCGATTAAAACGGCAATACTGAGCTGAAGCGACTAAAAAGGTATTTCACGTTGACAGTTTAATTATGAATCTCTCACGTCGCTACTGATTCACGTGTCGCGATCTTGTATAGAAAAATTTATGAGCTGAAGTGTAATTCGAAGCACGGGTGAAAAAGTGGACGAGATGGCGTTTATTCCACGTCGGGTCCTGTGATCCTTTTTAAGGACAAGTTAACGTAACCCTCTGTCAATAGTTCCCTCCTTGCGCAGATTTCCCTCAATTCGCCAAGTAACACATTTCTGTTTGTCTTGCCTGAGGACGCGCAGGAAGCAGCTCCGAATGCCAATTTAAATTCCCGACGCAATTATTTATCACGCTCGTTAGCACAGTTGCCGTGTATACGAACACATGAAGGCTTGATACGCATTGGATGCAATGTGTTCAACCGTCTCTTCGTTAGTTCAGAAAGTTGCCGTAATTCATGATACTACGGTCTGCCTCCAGTGGAACAGTAATATTTTTGCTACACGTTTCCGAGCGGGCTCCGCGAATTTGAAATAAAAAGCGTTCCTGCAGTGAAATTCTGTGCCTTCATTAGGCAGTACGATGATCGTTGTCAAAGGTGCGCTCGAAAATCCACATGCTACTCTAAGGAAGATGAATTTCCGAATGTATGCACGGACAAAAATAAATTTTACCTCTTTCGCCGTTACATTTTCGCGTGACAATGCTAAAACGTTCAAGGAATATTAGTACATTTTCAACGCGTTTGACTATCTTTATTACTCGTTTGCGAAAGGAAGGGAATCATTTGGCACGGAGAGAGGGATGAGTGACGTGCACTCGCGCGAACAGTTCGAAATTGTTTCCAATGAGCTTCCGAGTCCGGCACTATCAAAATGCGGCCAGATACCGTTTATTCTTTGTGCTCTTTTATTCGCGTTTCCGTGCGGATAACAATGCCCACCAACTGTTACCGCTTCCGTTATTTATATTCGCTGAAAGAAGGAACATTTATAACAGTTTGAATCATCATTAAACTTCATCTATCAATTCCGACGATGAATTCAGTCGGCGCACTGTGCTTGTAATTCGCATTTACGCGGGTGCACAAAGGGACCTGATTCGGCCAGAATTACATCTAACTATACTTGCAATACCATCTTTGTTGGAATTCGAGTAAAAAGCGACGCTGAACGCCGATGCAAATATTTCGGATCAATATTATAATATAATAAACACACACAGCGCGTGCCATTGTTAATGCGTCAGACAAATTGGGACGGTGTTATGAAAATTTATTGGGACTCATGAATATTGATTCAGTCCGAAGGTCACAACACGCGCACCCGCTGCGACGGCTTATAAAGAAACATCATTCGAACGATCGTATTCGCCCCCTACGACTCACCTAATACCCACCGCTTTGCGCGCGACGTTCGAAAAACGTCGAATCGAATCGAATCAATTCCCACGCGCAGCGTCTGGATGCAATGTGCGGACAATGTGGGGACAGGGCAGGGGACAATGAGGGAAAAAGACAGGTCGCGGTCCATTTATCGTCCGAGCATCGAGGGCGGATATATTAATTTTCCCAATGCGTCGACAATACCCGCGAGTCTTATTGTCTAACTTCGGGGGCGGATTTCTGAATACGAATTAGCATTGGCGAACGGTAGGAATGTGAGCGGAGGTTGGCAAGGTGGAAAGAGAGGCAGCGGTAATGTAGGCTAGGAGTGAAGTGCAGGCAGGGGGGAGGGGCCTGGAGGGAGAGAGAGAGAGAAGAAAACATATGGGTCTGCGGACGATGTAAATTACAGCGAGGTAGGCGGGGTGTACGGCGGAGTGCAGCTTACTTGTTTCATTAATTTCCCTCCCTCCTTCTCCCCTTCTCCGTCACCCCCCTCCCTCCTCCTCCTCCTCCTCCTTTCGCGCACTGCCGGCACACGCATTTGCTGCACCGCAGCTTCGTTAGTATGTAGGTGCACCGACGGTCTTCGGTAGGGAAGCAAACGTACCGTGCCGGCTGCATGCCGTACTCAATACAGTACAATGGATGCGACGCAAAAACTGGGCCAACATCAGCCATCTTCGTAAGCGGCCCGAAAAGCATTGCCACGTCTCTTCCGCGGCTGATATCGATACTTATTTGACGAGTGCGGGGGATGTCGGATAGTACCCTAGCCGACGTTAGATGTCAATGTTTGTTGAGGACGAGGTCGTTGAATGGCACGTTGATATATGAGAAGTGGTCGAAATTAAGCTCTGGGACTCAAGATTCTTTGTATGGACGGTATGCTGACGTTTCGTTTGCGAATTGTCTCAGTGTTTGGGGTAAGGGTTGAGACGCGCGCCATTTTGGTTCGTTGGAGAAGACTTTGTTACGCTATTTTTATACGTTTCTATGATATAAGAATTTATCGCGCGGGATGATACACGGTTTGTGGACAGGCTTTCGTTGCGACGCACAATTTTCTCTCGTTCTCTAGTTTATCAGGCGCAAAGGAGGGTTTGCAAAAAGGCAGGGGCACAATAAGTGCAAAGGGACGCGCGGTAATCGACGAGATGAAACTTGAAATTTAAATTAAAAGGTAGAACCAGAAATGAAACTCGGGGGCCAAGAGGGGGGAGGGAGGGCGCCGAAAGACGGAGTTTAAATGCGAGGAAAACGTCTTGCGCTAAGTGAAATTGAAAAAAGTACAAAGTCTGATTTAAAGCGAACATCAGCAGTAGAAAAAAGGACGGAAAATTAACGGAAGAATGAGAATGAAGGCAGCCACGTTTTGGACGTTCCTTTGATGCATCCTTTTCTACGGTTTCAACCACTGTATTCGAGCGAAAGGGTGTTAAGATAAAGTTTGCCTTCACCAGGCCTTCTTGTTCGTCCTTTTTTCCTCTCCTCGTTATCCGAAGATCAGACAAAAAAAATGTGTTGAGAATTTCGTGCCTGATAAATTAAGCCTTCAAACGCATCCGGGAGAAAAATTCACACTCACGTACGCTTCAAGGTAAACATCGCATTTTTGTTTGAAATGTAGGTTCGAAGAGTTATTTATTTCTCTTTATTTTTTATCGAATGTGAATAAATTTATTCGAGTTTACCAACTCGTGCGGCATAATCAATTTGTTTTGCACTCTGGGAAACTCGACGTTAGAAACGTTGCCACGAAAACAACATATCAATTTGCGATAACGATTGCTCTTCAGTAAAATTGATTATCGACTCAGCAAGTATTTCATACATTCTCTGCGGTTTTGCTCCATAGAAAAAATATAATTCATGATATGGTCTTTATGATGTAACGAACATACTCGATCATGGCAACTGTTTGTCAGTTGTATGTCAAAGGGTTGGTCCATTAATTATTTTGATAGTTACTTGAGCCTCGTTAATTTGATTGACAATTTTGCATTTTCTGTCGCAAAGCATGCGCCATATTTACTTCACTTTACGTCGACAGAAATGAATGCGTTCGTTGGCGATAGGATGTTCTCATGACATTTTCGGAACAAAGAGTGGATCGATAAAATAAACTGATTGTCACATGAATTTTCGCGTTAATTGATTATACTCGCATAAATGAATATAAGCTGATTACCGGGAGTGTATAATGACAGGATGAAATTTTTGGTAAGTAAATATATCTGCTTCAAGCGGCAATACATCAACGTTTTCATACGTATGTTCGTAATAGTCATAATTATTAATTTTAACAATTTTAAGATTAAATTTGTAATATTTAAAGTTTGTTTTTAAATAGAACTATGCATATTAACCAATGTCTTCGTCTGAAAATGTCGATTGAACCGTATGATTTCTACTAATAGCTACAAAGTTATCCTTAACGTACAGGCACCTTGAACAGATTCTTTGTGCTTCTTAGGAACGTATTTGAATTATATGGTGTGAACACCATAAATTATTCTGATTCGGAATTCAACCCCAAAATTTTTTCCTCGGAGAACATTCATGGACCAAAGGGCAATTTAATACTTCCGTTCCATTACATCATACACAAATAGATATTTCCTCAAAGGTTCTCGATAAAAACATGATGATTTTCTGTGCACTTCTTTTTTAATACATCCACCCTTGTTACAGCGTCAAAGAAAAATATGATTGCTTCAGGCCGTATACGGAACACTGTAAAATGTTTCCACCGATAAATGCGAATATTCCATATTTTTGCCGTACGAAACTTAATCAACAGCTCATAAAACAAGAGAGGATTCACTAACAAGCCAAGTACCGACTCTTGTCAAGTATCGGTAGATCTGCGCGATGAATTGACAATCTCGTGTCTACATTGATATTGCACACATCCGTACGGAGGACACTTGTACCAGTTCACCTTTCCTCATTCCGCGCTCGAACGACTATTTACGTCCGAAAAACAGCGTAAGACAAATTGACCCTGATTAGGTACTTACTCTGCAGAAGCTGGTGATGGACGATATCTGGAACAGAAAGACAGAAAGGAGCGATCAGTGAATCGAACGTCGACTGCATCGATGCGCGTATAAATAATTGATAACGATTCGGAGCTAGGAGTCAGTATCAACGGCGTGCGCGGCATGGATGCGCGCCGGTAAATCAATAATTGATCCCGAAGTGTGATGTAGAAGGCCTCATACGGTCACATACACCGGCATCCGGCATACTTTGTGTACGCGTGTACGTTCACGGGAGCTTTGCACGCCGGAGGACCCGATAGAGGACGAAATACCTTCGATTGAAATTCAAAAGCCGTACTCCGCGACGTACCCGGCAGCCGAGGTGGAAGTTTTCGAAGCCGATCGTACGGAGTTCATGCAAAAGAAGGGTGAAAAAGTTTCCGCGCGCGATTATCATAGGAACTTTTGCGACGGGTAAAACGTGTTATCTCCGTCTTGTCTGTATTGAGTGGAATGGCGGGAGGGCGCGGTTTACGTATTCCCAGAAGCTTCAAAAAACTTAAACTTCCTTCGACACCGCCAACGCTCTATCGCTTCTCGCATTTCTCCCACTACGTCACCGACTCCCGGCACCGAGCCTCGTATGAATTCCTCATTTAGTTTGTTGTTGTTTCCCGGTCCACCCTACTTCGGGTTCCTTAACCCAAATGAGGCTGCGCGGACAAATTTTTTCATTTTTCGATAAATATCTGTGTAGGTCGCGCCTTATGTATGACCATTAAAGTAGCTTAGAAGATACCACATTGTTTATAAGTAATTAATTAGAAGCAGATTATTTCGTGCATGGCCTCTGTTCAATTTTGTTTCTTGGGAAAGATCTTATGGAACATGAATATTAACGCTGCGCTCCACACTAGATCGTATGCGGAAATTGAGTTGAAAGCGTTTTCGAGAGATCGTTAAAGTGGGGTTTATTAAAAATTTTAGAATTCTTGTGTCTCCTTAGCTGCAGCTCATCCTGCTCATTTCTTTTTTGAATCCGCCTATGCGCACATTCGCTTTTAAAGGGTTGGATTTTTCTACGCCAATTTTTTTTCCGCTCATTTGGACCTCCGGCAAAGATCAAAGGGAATTTCTAATAAAATCTCGCACGACCATGGGTACGCAAATTGCTGGTTTACGAAAGTCGACGTTGCTTTAGCGGCACGTGCGTATGCCGCCGTAACGTGAAACGATAGTGCTGGAAGATATGATTGTGCCGTGCAAAGGCCAATTTGACGGTTTAATTAATCCGCGTCTTAGTTAGCGGGAACGTCTGTAAAATTGCCCGTCTGACATGCATATTATAAAATTCTCCGCACCGTACTTGCGGATTTTTAAATTCCTAATTAAAATTCCTGTGCCCCCCGCATTACGGTCTTACTTGTCCTACAATAACTAGTTTATCCAACATTCGACATTTAAATTAAAACAAATATTGCGAAAACTGGTGAAACTCTGATAACTTCGAATAAAAAGTTGGCAAATCACAGAGTAAGTTTGAATTTGCACAAATTGTACGTGAGATAAATTAATTATTTTTTATGTTATCGAGGTAGGGGGTTACGGTTGGAAGCGTTTTATTTAGGAAAACGTATAGCATGCCGTGCCACGCCTCTCTCTTCCGCGCCATTTGTCGAAAGGATAACAAACTGGCGATGCTGTTAACGAAGGTGTCAATTACGTATGATTTACATTCTTTCCCGCGGCGGGAGCTACCCTTCTTTTCCTCGCCAAAGTATCGTCTGCCGGAGTCGTTAACTGGCTGCTCGACAACTACAGTCTTAATACAACGGTGAAGGTTCCCTATACATTGATGCAATATATTCCCGTCAAAGTAATCGATTGCTACTATCCGTAACTTCTTAATGCCGCAAGTATTTTCCGAGATAATGTACACATATAATAACTGAAGACTTAATACGTGATTTAACGTATAATAAGGGGATAAGCTGTTAACTGCTTGGAGACATTTAAAATAATTTCTTATAAATATTTTGGTACAAAATGTCGCTGTCGGCTAGTAATTGTTATATAATCTTTTGTTGAATTTGAGTAACCTTTATATTCCTGTTATATAATTCTAAAATGCTAAAGTCTAATTAATTTTGTATGAGAGTAGGTCTGTGAGTAGCTTTCTTTCTGCCCAACCTTTCGTTAAAAATGTGGGTCACTGCGGTAAAGCGATCAAAAACCAAGAACAGAAACGTATATGCACTTCCGCATCGGTCTGTAACAAGTTTTGGACAGCTGTTACGTGATAAGAATACCTACTTCTTATTTCAAGTAAGTGTTCTGCGAACCGTCGTACGTGAAATCCCAAAGCTTAGTAAAACTCGATGGGCACTAAGTGAGTTTCCACGGAAGTACTGGTTTCGTCCGGAAGACGAAAACCAAGCATGCTTTGTTTCTCAAAGGAGTTCCTGTTCAGAAATGACAACTTGTCAAACGGAAAAAGTTTGTCATACTCTGTGATTCATATTCTCATATATCCGACGACAGAAATAACACTATAGTTCATATGTTTGCCGCTTATTGTTAGAAAATATTGAAAGATTTTTGCGATCATATGACAATTGTCTGAGCTATTCAGCGAAATAAGTTTGAATTTGTTATGATCTAGAGTTTTCTTGTAGGGATAACCGGTATAACGTTTTAATTATAGTGAACTGAATAAAGTGAGGGTGCAGGTTTTCAGTCGTTCGTCAAGGACAGGACATTACACAGCAGACAACCTTAATGGCCGGTGCTGTATCAGTGATAGCCATTATGGAAGATTCGAATTTGATATTTCGATTAAATTGACCGTACTCAATCGTCCCGCGCGTCAATTAATATTTATTGGTTCATTCAATCAGAACACTTTTTATTTATTGCTTACGGACGCCCACCGGAACTTTTACAAAAAAGTTATTTTAAAGCAGATATGGATTTCCAACTTACAATTATGCATTTTGACATTTTTTGTCAAGCACATACTGAGCCTTCCCTTGTACATTGATAAACTATGCAACACAATTTTACGAACATACAAAAGGAAGACAAAGTTCCTCTCGAAGTGAAATGAAAATGGAATCAGTACCTGTTACTCCAGATTGCTTTACAAATTCTTGTTTTTCATGAATATTGATTCTAACCGAGTTTATTATAGGCAAGAAATAGTCAGATAGAAAGTATTGTTTTTGTTGATGTTTTTCAATAAACTGCATGCATTTATGTACGACGTACTGTCTTCTGTATGGCGTAGCACGAATACTATGATTATTACATAAAGGTCAATAGGTACATCATGGTCGATTAAGAATAATGGATTCCGCGAACCACATCGTCACAAAAGTCCAAACATTTCCCGCCAAAATATATAAAGGGCCATTTTCAATTCTGAAATATTCACAACTGAATCTGTAGCAGTGGTTAAACGTTATATAAAACTTTCAGTCAATAGCTCCGCCGTTATATAAATCCACGCCACATTTCCCCCGCCAATATTGTGCGCAAGTTTTATCGTAATTTTCATATCACCCTTTTCAAAGTGCTTTCGCACATGTACGTACGCTGACCCGCGTCTCATTTTACGGTATTCTCGTTATACCCGCGACAACGTCAAGTAATGAAAGAAAAAAGTATACTGCCCCGCACATTACGCGGCCATTATTAACGTTAATACTGAAATTATTTCGAAACTAGCGGCATACGCGATGCAAACGGGACGCGTGACAAATTCCATGCATAAATCGCACTTTTGTGTTTTCGCCCTAATCGCCGGTGCTATAATAATCGTGGCTGAGAAATTGTAGTGCGCGCATTAATGCGAGCGAAGGCGTGACAGTCCGTAGACGGGACAATCTAGTAAATTGGATGGTATAGGGTACATTTAAATCGTACGTTCAACGTCAATACACAAGGTTAGACCTCTTCTCCGCCAGGTTTAACCCAGTATCCTGTATGGACACAGGAACTCCGCCTAGTACCACGTCAGGTTAATACCTCGGCAGGTCAGGTTGGCATCCCTATTGTTTACCTCTGATCGGTTATCTGCCTAATTGGCCTCGGATTTACTCCTGTCTGATGGACGTGCTCAAGCCTATAGGTTTGCTCGGTGAAACTTGCTTTCACGGAAGTAATCGGAGGAATTATCCGTACTGATTGGAGCAATTGGAAAAAAACTGATTTCCATGTCAAATACCGCATGGACCATTGGCGGATATCAGACGGAATCGGTCCGCGGCGATAGCCAAATTGTCCCGAACGATCCGGTTATTAACAACGCACGCTTTTATACTTTCGAAACGCACCGGAATATCATCCTGCGAATATGGATAACAACAGTTCATTTGTTGTAGATAACTCTATCTCATCTAGATACAATGCTCGACTAAATACGTTTGAGTATAACTTGTGTTCCGCAACGTATTAATGCCAATATTCTCTATTCGACTGTCTGTTGTAGATGTTCAAGACAATCAGCTGGATCGCTATTCCGTAATTTGGTAATGATGCGTCTGCTTAATCTAGGTACCCCAATTGTTAGTGGGTATTCATAGAGGTACGATTAAGTCTTATTTGTCGGCTGTGTCAATAACGATTTCGTTCGGAAAGCAGCCTGTCTGTCATGTTCGTAATCAGTGACACAGATTCCACAGAGAGTATCCCAACGAGTACGAAAATTCCATTATGTGCACGTGCACACACGCGCAAATGCAGATGTAGCTGTGTAGATGAAGCAGTATGACTAAAAAGTATTCTGGACCGCATTTTCGCACATATTTCAAAGAAAAAAGAAGTTTCGGGGTTATACTCGTATTTTGTGCATTTTTGAAGGATCGTGTGAAAATGAAGATTTTAGTTTTGCAGGACCATCTGTATTCATATTTATAGGTCCATACATATCTTACTTATTCCCATGTGTATCCCAACACTGAGGAAACGTAGATGATAATGTTTTTACGCAGAACGATCTTTCACAGACGAACGTAGAATTAGTAATCTCGCGGCTTGGTACATTATAAAATCTCTGTGTTTCTCTCGAAACAAAAACAGGGAAACTAACTGATTAATATCACGTGACCTAGAACTTTATTATCACCCGGATACCCGTTGTGTTGATACTACGTCAGACATTTTTGTGTCAAGGAAATATCTTCCGGCAATGCGGCCTACTTATGAGTCAACATTTCACTCATATACAAATAGAACTCATTGTCAGGGACATAATGCAAAAGGACGGTTTTGTCACGAAAAATGTGCAGCGACCTTAGCCTGACGAAACTATTCAAATTTTGAAACAATTCCACAGCTCGCTATTACAAATAAAATTGACAATACTGAAGGTAAAGAAAGATTATTGGATGTGTCGGTAGAATTATTTTAGGTTAATGCAAAGTTTTGTTTTTTTACTGTTATTTAACGTCGTATCTGTTACTTTTTTTTCGCAATTACAGTAATTTGCCCATATTCTCTATAGAATAATAGATTTCTTCGCTGTAAGAGTAAAAAATGTAAAAGAAAGTTGAATGCTGACCTACCATTTATAAACTCACGATTAGTTCAAAGGTACAAGGAATTCATTTGTTAAGTGCCTAATCGACCGTAATACTCTCTGGGAATGGTTTTTATCCTCTAGCTGCGTGGGATCGTTACACCCTGAAGGTCACTGTTTACCTGAAGTGAATTGTATTTCTTCATAGAGTTTAACGAAATAGGTATTTTAAAATGTAAAGATTGCTTGTGTTCTGTAAGATATAAGTGAACATCGTCTCTCTGCTTCCGCCATCTAGTTTGATTACTGAGAAGCATGATTCAACGAAAGAATTTAAAACACCATTGAATCTGATAACTGATAATGTCAAAGGTGTATTTGTTCTATTGATTACTCAACATATTTAGGTCTAAATACTTTTTTTTTACAGTTATCATACTTTTCTGTTAGATGGTATTTGTATTGAAGGGATGCATTCTATAAAATTTGGCTAACAAGATCATATTGGGCCAAGTAGATGCAATCATAATAAAACACTGCATTCTTTCACTGAGTGGCCGTTATTTTGTCAAGATCGTATAGACCACACGAACAGAATAACCTTACGACCTTTCCTTACTTAGTTTCGCAGAAATTCGAGCGCGGGAACGCTCACATCAAACTAGGTCATCGCGTCGATTTTGTGAACATTTCTTCATGCTTAAAAGCCTAACCTACAGGGGCCGCCTTTACAATTCAAAGTGTATGCTAACATTAAGTATAATAAATATCTACGTAAATATTGTAACGTATTAGCTCCGAGATTTATCGCTATACTTATTACCCACAAATAAAGAGCAAAGTATTTCTTCCCGAGAAAACAATTAAAATCTTCTGCAAAATTTTGCTTGTATTAAAGAACTACATACTTTTCACTATTTTTATCAAATTGCATCATTTTTATTCACAACTAATAAAATAAAGCTTTTTGTTTTAAATATTATTGTCTGCTTCAATACATTTAATTCGTATATCATTGGATGTCGCAGAGTCTACACTGATAAACATGTCAGATGTACCCGCGGTTCATCTCCACACGTGAGACGACAAAGCCTACGAATACGGCAAAGAGGGAAAACTCAGACACGTAATTTCCTTGAGACGTTAGCGAGTAATCGTAATATGTAGGTCACGCCGTTGTTACCGGTTCCTTCTTGCCTTTCGTCACGTATTCGCAGCCACGGGGCGAATAAAAGTATAAGCAACTCGCATTTGCAAGTGGGGGTGTCTAGACACCCTATTTTTCCTTTCTTTTCAGCCCCCGCCTACTCTCCCGCTCTCGCATGTGAGAACATGCGCCCGAGACACGTTTTAAGCTTAATATGCCCTTACGCTTCTTCCCTCATCGCCTTTGCCGTCTCTATATAAGATAAACTGCATCGACCGCTTCAGCTGGCTACGCAAGTACGATATTCACCGCCTCTCGGAGCACGCATTCATAACTAACGCTCGGAATCCACTGGCGCATGCATATATCTCCAGCTGTCGCTTTGTCTCACTGTAAGAATAACGCTCTTAGCTGCGCCTCGCATAATGCACCTCGCGGTCGATCCAAGGATATTGAGTTGACGCGTATATTCAATGAGAGCTCATCTTGGCTAACTGCTGAGCGACCGAGAATCTTTTCCGGAATCGGTCTCTTGTTGAAAACTCTGCATCCTTTTTGCGTGACGCCCGCTACGTGCGAGACTGTTCGCTCGCAATGCACACGTGGCTTTTGCCTAGAACGTGCAAACGGGTGACGTGGCAGTGTCGGTTGAATGGGGAAAGGTGAAATGACGAGTTTGACGCAGAGCGAGGTAGAGATAGGGTTAATGTTGTCTGACACGAATTGAGAATGGCTTTTTTGAGGCGATAGAAATGTATACAAATTGCTTTCGGAAACATTGCGGTAATGTAGAGCGTACGTCTGTCAGAATAGCCTTGTGCAATTATATTTTGTTTTTCGGGTGGATATTGAAGTAATTGGCCGCAGTTTCTCAAATGTTTCTTCATTCTACTGTTTTATTATTGCGCGATGCAATGTTTCATTGATCTGTATGAGGAGTATTGTACACGTATTACGTTATTGGAACTTTGACACATTGAACTTTCCGTTTTACATTTGACCTTGTGTTTTATGAGTTAAACGGTATATAGGATGTTTGGTATAAATTCGACTAACCGTTTTCTCGAAAATCGAACGACTCGAAAGTTGAACTTACTGATACGCCTAACATTGTTTAACAAAATCTGATAAATCGGCAAATTTTACACAATGATACTAAAAATAAACAATTCCAGGGGTGTTTTCAAGGCAAGTATTTTCCGAACGTTTGCCTCTAGCAGAACGCACGACATACTCAGATCGAACTTCCACAAACAACAGTTCGTCCTCTAAATTCCATCTCTCCCGCGCATATCCCTTTCTTTCCCCTCTCGCATAAACACGCCATATCTCGGCCAATTCAAGGAACAACACAAAGGCAGAAGGACAACACACTTCGTTGCTGCGGCATGTACCATTGCGCGCGCAACAACAATATGTCTCATGACTCCAGACGTCGCAGTCATCGTATCGGCAACACGAAGCGCACGCCGAACTTCAAACGAATCTCCCTGCCGTTAAAGGAAAATTTTCCCCGCGAAACAACGTGCGCCGCTCTTTAATCGGACGACGGCTCCACTTCGTGTTTTTTTAATCGCTCTCCCGCTCGTCACGTTCGAGTAAATACGTTCCGGAGAGACAAACGGCGAGAGAACGGCAGGGAAAGGAGCCGCGAAGAGGACGGAGAGCTGTAAAATACCTACTCGACTTCCTCGTTCAAACATCTTTTTCTTGGTCCCGGCCGCGATGACTCCTCGAAATCTTTTGCCGACTGAGGCGAAGGAAGGATTCCGTCTGCCGTGCACTCTCGAGCATCCGCGAACAGAGAAGCGTACGCCTCGCGGAATATCGCGGTTACGAACAAATTTCTTCCCCGAGTTTATCAAATTTTATTATGACCCGTTTGCCGTGAGAATAATTCCTTTGGGACGATCGTCCCGATGCGATGCGAACGAGTTGCGGACGATGGATTTCTCGAAGGATACTGTTTTTAATAAAGAAAGCATATAATCGGGATAAAACAGTAATATTCGATGTTACGAGACGTTAGCGGATATTGCTCTTGCTTCAAAGTCGGAGTGCCAGGAATAAACGGGGACCGTAGTTCAGATGCGCAATTTTCATTGGGTTCCATTGTCGTCCCTTCGCAAAATGTTATTGTAGGGCGACTGCTCGCTGGAAAGTTTGGGAGTTGCTTGAATGACGTACGTGTTGATGTCTGGGCTCACGAAATCGATCGGAATCTCGTATAGGCGAGCGGTGTCGCGTGACTTTACGTAAGAATAATTTGTATTCGATCGTTCTACAGCATGATTATCCACGGCGCTTTTATCAAGGAGAGCGCTATTTATGTTCTATAATAATGTCACCGTCCAGGGCAGTAGATCAAATTCATAATCTAACGAATCGATTAATGGTCATTTACATAATGAAACTGCAGCTGTCAGTAAAAGTCAGTCTGCAATGTACTTACGAAACTGTTTATATAGAATCTTAATGTACTGTATTGCAGATATTGTGGACATTATGCAAGACGTAGTTATATTCGAAACACGCCACGGATAAGGAAAACATTAAAGAAATCTAATTCTCGGTTCTTTGACTCGCGTTTATCTCACTCAATCTGTAATTTGTTGCACGGAATTTGAAAAAAGAAGTAAATTGGTCTTAGAAAAATGCAGTAATCATATATGGAATGCAATGCTTTGCTATTAACATTAATATGATTTATATGCTAAACTGTCTACACCTCAGCAGAATCCAAAGTGGATTTCAATGGAAAGAAATTGTGTTAACACGCAAAGTAAAAACCAAACCATTATCGTAAATAATAATATGTCATTTCCGACAGTAAGGAATCTTTCTGTATATTGAGCGTAGTAAGAATTTTGCGAGTACGTCAGCATTAATTTCGTGTCTTCGAATAAACATGAAGGTCACGTATTCCATCCTGAAGAGCTCAGAGGTGGAATGGTGATGTATGCCTGTGTGTTCTATGCTACAGTGGAACACCGAACTTTCCGTGATTTTTATTACCCCACTATTGTCACAGTAGAGGACGATTTCTTCCAGCTTATTAAAGCAAATTCGCTCAGGAAATTTCGAAGACAAATTGCGCCCTTCGTCTCTTCGGTTAAGGTCATATATTCAGTTTCCAAGGATGAACAGAGCCGCAGTTCCTTGCTTCTTTGAGATCCATTAAATAACTCCACCGGCGAGAAGGAACCCACACGTACATACGTATATCCACTCTACGATCGTGAATCTTCTAAGGTCCTCTGACCAATTTTTCCTATCAACATCAACGTTCTCTTTTATTGGTTCACAGGACGATTTACGTAGGATGTTTATATTGGTCGATTGTTTTACATAACATGATCCTTTTTTTTATTAGACATACAGCGGACATTGCAGTTTTTCGGTTTTTTTATATGTCCCGAATATATCCGTTATGACATCACATATCCGGTGTAAGTACATTCCTGTTAATGCGAATAGGTCCAATTTAAAGCTTATTTTTACAAGCTTATCAGTGACGTTTTCTTACGTGTTAGCAGACGTTTTTACGATCTCACATTTACTGTAACGCGAGGTGCTCGAGCAGCGTTTGTTTTCTTCCAGATTCGTGCAATTGATAATCCTTCAGTTTCAAAGCATAGTTAGCGTGAGATTTTCTGGCTTTGCAGCACCTTCAGGTCGGCAGCATTTATGATGGAAATACCGTCCGACATTCACCTTTTGCCGTTAACTTCCTACGTCTCTAGACTAGGGGTCAACGTCCGATAGTTGGCATTAAGACTTAGTTTTACTTTTTCAGCGTATTTGTGGCACCGATCACTTCGTTTCGATAACATCCCGTTTTTCATCATTACTAATTTGTTTATGAAAACATGCAGTGTTACCAAATTAACTACATTTAATGCATATTCGATTTAACGCAAATAAGTGGTATTTATTCAACATTTCACCTTGCACTGCACATTTGCTTGTAAAGGATGTGAAAATTAACAGGATGTCTGCGATGTAATACATCAATCCGTTTGCACTTTATTTCTTACTTAGACTAGCAGACTTGCATTTCCTATCTGAAAATGTACTCATTAATCATACAAATATAATCAGAGCAACGTTGCCTTCATTAATTATCACTGCCCGTCAAAAAAAAAGTTCGCTATCAGTGTCATACGTAAAGCGTGTATTACAAGATACGCATTTATACAAGACGTTAGCGAACCGCAGAGTATTTTGGTGTCATACACGACAAAAGATGCAAAGCTATTTTACACGACTGCAATTGCATATTTGAAGAAACAACGGAACACACGGAGGCAAGCCAATTTCAATTACCAGAATCAATAAAGCCGGCAGTGATCTTTCAGCCATTTAATTAAACTCTTAACGCATAAGTTCGCCGCCAGCGCTTATAGTTGTTGCCCGAACATTTTTTCGTCTACCCGTGGCATCGAAGTTTTTGCATAGCAACGCCTCGGCGAATTTCATTCCGCGGAACGGTTTCCGTGCACTCGACGGAGCTAAATTGAATGTGGTTCCCGTCGGTAATGAGTCTTACACGAGTAGTTCGCGATTCGGCTTTTTTTTTTTTTTTAAATGCGCCCCTATCGAGTCCGGCCATTTGCCGGGTGAAAAAGTTTCGCCGACACTTCGTTATTCTCCCTGTTCGCAAATGTCATGCGCGTGTCGCGGGCATTAATTCTGGTCGGGAAACGGTCCGATTCGATCGGATAACTCGCTCGGCGTCACATTTTTCAGCACCAGTTTCGAAATCTTCTCGCGCGCGACAGTTTAAGCTTACCCACTTTACGGGCGAGCGGCGAATCAAATCGTTCGAGCATCATGTTCGCATTCAGAGAAGTGGCGAGCAGTTTCCGGGGCTCCAGGTAATACGTCTGTTAACGGTGGCCCGTGCAGTTAGGCGATGGAAAAGTGGCGCATGATTTTCGCGTGTAACACGCACGCCTGAATGCGGCCGACCGCTTCTTTCAAATCGATATTTATGTACCGACTTTATAATAAGCGGCCGCCCGTTTGGACGTGACAGCACATAAGAACGCGGGATTATTAATAATGGGTTGATGATGCGTAGGTTAGTTTGTTCGCCGTTTCAGAATCAGATTTTGCGAAACTTTACAGTGACGTTGATGAAGGTGGTACCAGACATATTCATCGCTGGGCGAGTAGCGGTGGAATTCTTCGCTCCCTGTATATAGGTCTGAACATAAATAACCTAATGGGAATTGGTGGCCCGAAAGAAATACGCATAAATTTAGTACGGCAGTCCCTACAGAATGGTAGAAAAGTGTTGCGCAATACACACGTAAGCGAAAACGATAGAATATACATAATCAATTTGGAACATTTACTGTTTTTCGCACCTTTCGCGTCAAATTTCACGGTCACCCAGTCATGCACACTCTGCCCTTCCAGCTGCCGCGCGGACGGAAATAGTAAGAATATATTATTCAATTATTCCTGCAATATTTAAAGCCGCTTTGAAATAGATGGCATTTCAACTTCAAATTCTCACGAATGCAAGATCGAGGGCTTATCAATTTAACGAGTCGGCCATCACGTATTTCACTTTCGCAAATGCATAGTCGAAAGATGTCTATAAATCGAGCTGTTTGATCAGTAGTCATCACATACATTATTTTCCCATCTCGGAGGGATATGCAGCGAGATAGAAGAAAAACGATTTCCGCGGAAACGGCAAGTAGAGACGAATTCGATTTGAAACCGAGGATAGGAATATTAAGAAGGTCGGAAGTGCAAAGGGAGAAGAATAAAGCTCGCGCGTGCGTTGTGCGATGCGGAGCGTGAAAAAGGGCGGAGGTGGGCAGGAAGGGGTAGAAAGAGGAGAGAGGCGGAGAGGAAAGGGGTGGAGGGGGGAGGGGGAAAAGTATTGGGAACGGAGCGAGAAGCAGAGAGAGAAATAAGCTGTCACCGGACCGAATGAAGGCACAATGCCAATCCGATATTGTTTCCATAATTTCAACCGTCTTTTCCTGTACCAATTCCAGCCATTCGTACGCGCGTCACGTGACACCGCGCATTGCATTTCCGGCCCTCGAAATCTGATGTCGCCCTAGCGAAGAAATAAACTGCCACCGTTAGCATCGCTTATAACGTTTTCGGATTGTCTTTAAGCAAGCGTCTATTTCTTGTTAATCTTCTTTCGGCGATACGACCGGAGGTTGTCAAGTGCTAATGGCAAATCGAATTTGTACATGCGAGGAATAGAATTTAGTAGTACATCTCAGATGTAAGTACGTATGTTTGTATTTTGTAAAGTAAGTGATTTTTAGCAGAATCGGGAAATGTTCGCTGCCCTGAGTGTCGCTTAAACAAATCTGTAATCTGAAAAATCGTGTCAAGCGACGTTTGGGTACGTCACCGGCCGTGTTACCGATAAGTTTCCTTTGTATTAAATTTCAATGCACGTCCCAGCGATAAATACGGCCCCGAGAGTATCGTCAGAATGCAACGAACGTTCGGAATTTGCAGGTGGACGCCATGTGTCCCGTGTTTAACGAATTTTGTTTAGAACTGAGTGCAGAACTTTTACTTTTATGCTGGAGAACTCTACAGTTTCGGCCCGTTTTTCGATATTCTATTATTGCGCAACTATTATCGCTGCACTGATTAAGTAATCAAGGTGCCGTACGTTTCGAACAATATCGATTTCAAAAAGTGACGCGCAATGACCATATCGATTCCGTTCTTTCTGGTATATTCCGACCATACCTTACAGGTTCGAGAGCTGAAAGTATTTCCGGATGCATCTATTTGCGCTCTTGTTCGACAGGCAGTACGTCACACGTTAGTCTAGTAAGGCTCGCGAGAGGTATCCATGTTTAATGGAATAATTTGAGTTGCCAATGAAGTCGAATTGGCGGGCGTTGATACATTGCGTCAATTAGCCGATTCAATCGGCAAATTAACGTCACTCGCCCGGGACCGATCTGTTATTACAACGGCCGGCAAAAATATTTATAGAGATTCATCGTCGCTTATTCGATGCTACATGTTAAGGGAGCAGTCATGCTAATCCAGGGGCTGCATACATGCCCGAAAGATAACTCGTTTATCGGAAATTATTGTGATCGGCGGCAGGCGCGCGCACTGATATATTGTGGCATTAAATCGAGCCGATCAACAAAATGAATGTGCTGGGGGGAGGTAGAACGGTTCGATTGGCAGAGAAAGTTGAATCTACCCTCCTTGTCCCGAGCTGGGATTTCAGTTCTATCGCGGAACTCATGGGAGCGATGCGTAAATAATCCCGTTACCGATCCTAATGCGCAGTAGGCAATGACTGCCACTGTTCGCTGATGGCACTAACAATATTGCCCTTGCATCCGGTCGTTTGTGTGCTCAGTTACGGCGGTAATGCGTTATGCTGTCAGGTTAAGCCTTTGTCTATTGAGATTATTCCCGATACCCGCCGCTGTTTTCTGTTTCATTGCATCGTTCATTGCGACGAAATATTTGGCATGTAGAAAGACTAATTCAGTTCACGGCATTGAGAGAATGAGTATATCTAGTCGATGTTGATGTTCACCAATGAATGGTTCTTCCATTCTTCTGCTTTAAAACTGATTTGTTATTGATTACTTCGTTTTGAAAGCGTAGTATTATTATACATCTTCTTTGGCATTAAGTTCACATGGCATCAATTTAAAACATGCAAACGCAGTGTATAATGTTCGGAGTAGAACAGTTTCTTCATAAAACGAATAATTTGTACCCAAGTTTTGTAAGACAAATTCAGCGGATCGTTGTGTCTGATGAAACAGAAATAAAGAGTAAAAGACAGAACCCATCAAAGCGCAATTTTTTCTACCGAAACAAGTAAATTCATGTATGTACATCCGAATTTCATGAACGTTGTAGACCCACTTGCATTGTATAGCATTAAAATTAAGCCATTTACAGTTAATATCTAAATTAGAAGAATAAAATTATCATCACATGAGGCCGAAACAAAAGACGCCAGAACGATTAAACAGAGGTAGGCAGAATAAATGAATGCGAAATATTAAGAAAAAGGAATAATTCTGACTGCTTTGCCTCCGAATAGCCAAAGTGCTTTCAATTTACTTGAACGCATTGCTGGTAAGAAGATTGAAGCAAGAAAAAAGGGAACAAAAAGGGGGGTAAAACAGGAAGTCCCAGTATTCCAGTTTCCTCGTTTAATTACTGCTGTACGTTATGACGCTGGAAGCGGCAGGTAGAAGAAAAGTTAATTACCTCCTGAACTTTTCTGTGGACGATGATCTTGTGCCACTGATTATCGTCGAATCGTACCCTTGCGGGTTTTATGTGAAGATCGAGTCTTCCTTTCGCCAACGTCATGCTCACTGCAGCTCCGCCATCTCTCAACGATATTGTCAGATAATCGTCGCCCTCTCCTGCAATTTGAAAATATCAGCCTTCATTAGTTTATTGTCGAATCGTGTATGTCTATCTAGTTGAAACTAATTCCGCTTGCGCTTATCGCATCAAGCTATCGTTTCTTTTTCATATAAGCGTCATAACTTTGTACACAGTGTTCAATAGATTTTGGCAATTAAGGGAGGCCTCGTAAACAATGGCCAGAGGCTCGTGCATGTAACTGTTTTAATGAATATTCAGCGAATAGCCACCCAAAGCGCTTCGTAGGCCCTCTAAGCATCTTGTATTCATAAATCGGAAATGAAAGAAAATAATTATATTTTATTCCCATAAATGAAAATCGCGCAGCGCAGGAAAATACAGCTTGTTTTTCTTCGTTCGCGCACTTCTGTTGTTTTCGATTAAATGAAAATACAAGTTGAGCTACAGGGACGAGCGAAAAATCGATTTGCTCGGCCACCATTACTGCTAGACGGTGAATACGAGCGCCGGCTTATCGCAAGGACTATGTCATTTAGTTATCATGAAGCAGTGAAACGATAAACGACGCGCTGTTGCCGTTAAGGGCCTACAAAAATGATGATAATTACGGGGCGGCTAAATGCGCATGAGGCAGGAATCGGACTTAAGACGGCCTGAACCAGTTTCAAATGCTCACGCAACAAAAACTCGGGTCGCCAACTCCGAGAAAATGCTTTTTGTGCGGAGGAAAAAACTGCAGGCTACGGTATTGAGAAATCGCCGGAATACATCGAGAACGATAAAAACTATTATGGACGACAAGTGGCGGCTTTGTACCGAGGCCTCATGCGGACACTGCGAGCATATTAGAAAAATGATGATAATGAAAGGCCTTGTAGTTCAGGCGCTCGCGCGAGAGACGAAATTAGTTGAACGCATTTGTAAAAATATATTTTCTTCGAGAGCGTACAGCCTCATAGTCATTTGCAGAGTGTGTAATAAATGACTGTCGTTTGTCAGACGTTTTTATGAAGTAAATGGTAGCTACAGTCGGCGAGCTTATGCAGGACTAAGTCCGTTTGTCAGCATCTCTTCTTAAGTTCATAAATAGCTCCAGAAAATTGCCCGTTCCTCTGGCTTACGCTACGTATCGTACAGAAAACTGTTGTTTTTGGCAGTAAAGCTCTTTATTTAGCGACGCGTTTCATCGCTTCACACTTTTGAGCTCTAAGTCAGTATGTTAGTCTATATCGATATGAAATCATTATCCAACTTTGTCAGACTAGAAAGTGTCCACCTGATTTCTGTTGAAACGATGGATCGAAGGTGACTCAAAGTCAACCGGATCTGTAGAAACGTAACGTGCCGGAACAAGATTCGCAATCCTTCACATTACGTCAGACGTGGACATTGCCATCCGCGCATATATTGCGCGCAGGCAGGAACGGTCAAATACAGAGTCATCCGACGGCGTAGACGAAATCTGTCCGAGATGTGCGCGATCATGATGGATACGCCTAATAGCGAGCGGCACACACTTCCCGTCTTTAGTATCAACGGTCGAATATCGTGGCGGCCGCTTTTAAACCATGGCGTGACCGCATACTAATTATTCTGCGGTCCTGGGGTTAGGGCATATAAAAGATGCAGACGGTACTTCGGACTTAATTGCCGGCCTGCTACCAGGACCGCATTTACATACGCCTAAGTGTATTACGCGTGTATCGTCCTTACGCCCTATCTCTGGGCACCCTTATTCCCTATCCGACTTTTACTCTTCCTTCTTCCATCGCTGGAGCTCGCCTACACTTTACCCAGATCATGTTTCCGCGCTCGGTCCCGTTCCGCGTTTTACAAAACCTTCGCGTACGTATTTCTGTTTGTTTATACATGTAACGTCGCCAAACTATCTCGGGAACAGGGTGGACAAGATAACGGCGGGCGCATAGTTTCTGGGGCTAACTACTGATAGTGGCAAGACCGCGAGGGTGAGATAACATTTTTGGAACTCGTAAAAATCGTCGACTTACTCGATTGTGCCCGGGTCAGTTACGTGCGCTTGCCGATGTAGAATCTAACGAGAATCTGCGTAGTTGCGTTGCTGGGTATATCGATTAGATTTTTGGACTACTTTTGTAACGGTCACTGGTAAATGAGGACTGTTTACGCGGTAATGTTAGAGGTTTAAGGCGAAGGAGCGAAGTACGTGCGATGGTTCATGGTAATTTTGGGATTTAGTTTAACTGCCGGCGAGATGGTAGGAACGTTTGTCATTTTAATTATGCGGATATTTGTTTGGGCAAAAATGTGTCAGTGAGAGGTGAATGTGAGGACGGGAAGACAAAGAGACGAGAGCGCAACCACAAGTGCACATAAGTGGATTCAAGACCAAGAGAAATGCTCAATGCGAGGTAATCTTATGTCATAAGTTCTCTTGAAATTCCGGTGAAACTGAATTCCTGCGCACTGAGCAACATATTTAAAACCATGACGTAATATATGATTCGGTGTATGTTAATTCGGCATTGCACAACATAAATCAACTAACGTGATCTAGTCTTGATAGTTTGAGCCTAAGGTAGATTATGATAGAAGAGTGTTCTTGAAATTTCGTCTTTGAAAGTAAAATTCATTCGTGCCAATTGTTCAGCGGAAGATAACGACAAGATAAATCAAATTATGCTGCCACGGTTAATAGTCAACGCTCGCAAAAGTACAAGACGCCGTAGAGCTCCATTGCAAATACACTTTACAATAGTTGGCATCCCTGAAAATCTATGGCTGGTGCACTGCAGGCATCCTATACAACGCTCATTCAAAGGATTTGGAACTGTACCGAAGCGTGCGATGTGCGTTTGCAGTAATGTCCTTCTTAATTGAATACATGCAGGAATACAAAGTTTAATTCAAAATCATGAAGCCAGAAGTTCTTCTCATCAAGTGCTTCGAAGGATACAACGTTTCGTAATTAAATGCATGGATGGAAGAAAACGAACAAACCGATTTGGCAATATGAAAATAATACCATGATCGAATTCACATGTCACTCCTGGCACATAAATTAGTTAACGCAAAGCACTGTTGTTTACTTTTCATCAATTTTGTTACTCCCAATACCCCGAAATTTACAACGGTCCCAATTAACCCCATAAATCATTAAACAATATTGACGCAAACATTTTTAAATAATGTGTGCATTATCCGTATGACGAGACAGCATAAGAATGTACTCCATATATTACTACGCACACACGTACACTTCTACTGAGGATATTCATCGTTTTATTCCACATACATTCTTTTCGATATATCGATAACACGTATGCAAACATGTCGCACATATCATGACTGATTTCCGCTTCTGCTGCTCATTGTCCCACGAATTTTCCACCGGAAAGCAGAGCGAATAAGCGGATATACGAACGTACGCGAACGCGAACGATCGTTAAAAGCTCGACGACACTTTCGAATATGATTAGAGCGAGGTACGAGCACGAAGGTCGGGAATGTTGGAGGTAAGGGCGGGAGGGGGGGTTGTAAAGACAATTGCAAACAGTATTGAAACTACGTTGTATCGAGTACATTGCAGCACAGTGCCGAAAGTTACGGGAAGGAGGGAGCTGCAGCTGCAGGCTCAGCTGCATATGTATGTGTATATAATATATATTTCAAAGATCCGTGGTCCGCAGTGCCGTAACACATGCGGTGCTCGTTCTACTTTGCTGCCCTCACTGCCCCTACAACCCCTGCAGTACTAGCCCCCTGGTTGCTCATTTGTTCTCAAGATAAGCCCTACCCACATTTACGCGCTTTCGACACCAGTACCGCTTTTCCTTCCGGTAACGAAGACCTTCTTCTATTTTTTTCTCACCAGATTGGTCGGTAGTACAAATTTAGTGGGGCTCCTTCTTAATTTCACTTAAGGCCTTGTATACGGCCTATTGAACTTTTCTAGTCGCTTCGTTGACATTCATGGATCAGCTACATTTCGGGAGATAGGATAAATGTTTTTGTGGATCATGCGTTACATGTGACTTATGGAATCGTTTGTATAGATAAGAGTCTAGGATTCTGTACTCAACTGACAATTTTCTTATACGGGACATGAGAGTAGAGAATTTTGTCTAATTTTATGCTACCGTCGCTCGTTTATATTCTAGTTCTGCTACTGTCGGCTTCTCGAAAGTGTTTGAACTCGTTTAATGTGTGGGAATGGGGTAGGGAGGTCTAGCTCCAAAGAGAGAAGCTTTTTCTACGCTGTTAGTCTTGTAATGTGTCGACACCGGTGCTAGACGAGAGGGTGAAAAAATAAACGAGAGTACCGTGTAATTCTGTTCCTCTCTCATGCAATACGAAGTGAGCAGTTTAAAAATACATTAGAGATCCGAGTATCCGTTTTCAATTTGCAGATTCGGAAGGCAATGAGACGGAAAATGTTCCTGCTTGGCAAAGAGATTCAGATATCGTAACTTACTGTTCGCATATAATAAATAATTTTCAAATCAGTGTCCCAGATCGTTGACGCACACGCAACACGGAGCATTAAATACTTTCGTTAAGCTTAGAAGTGCATGAAGAATGTGCCTTTCCTTTCGCCTCGCCCAAAATTTGTCAGTAAAAATGTCTAATAGATCTGCCTTCGTCCTCCAACCGGACATAAGATCACGCCGTAAAAATTCTACTTGTCGTTGAAACCCATACATTATTCAACATAGTACTCGAGAGGGATGATAGAAAAAGTCGCGCGTATAAAATTACAATTTAAAACGTGGCTCATGAAAAACGCAAAGTGATGCATACGAACGCATTATACGAACATTAGTCACATGTTAAAAATACGAAATTCGTCAACTGCCCCGAGACTAAATAAACAAAAATTATGTGCATCACCGTGATGTTAAAACTTGAGAATTCTGTTCTTCTGTCAGCAGATACGTACCTATTCTTTTCTACCCTACGTTACGAATCGTCGCAGAGAATAATCTTGATTTGACCGCTGAAATCATCCTCGAATACGAGTGGAAGTACGTTAAGACGATGTTCCGAGCTCCGACGTTTATCTCAATTCTTTCAATTTCGAAAGCCATGAACGTTATTGGACTGGCCGGTCTTAACTGACTCGCCCTGTATAACGGACATCCGACGATGCTGGCACGCACGGGCAATTTGTTGCCAGCGATCATCTGAGAGCGACGATTGCTGGAGAAGCCAATACGATCAGCGATATGCCACCGACTGATTGCCGGATTTGGCTGGGGATTGCGGCGATCCTTCGCACGTGTATGAGGCCTTAAGAATGACGAATTTACTCCGCCACGCCGTGCTGCAGTCTTTAGCTCCCGAGGACAAGGTGCACAAGCCGCACGTTCGACAGATGTTTTTTTGCGTTCGCATGTTATCGCGTACAGGGCCCTAGAGATTACACCGATAAAACGTGAGGCCATCATTAATTTTTGTCACGTTTCGACTCTTGATTGTTTTCTTGCTTCTCTCGACGTGTACAAATTGCTATGATAATTTTAATGAAATATCTGTTAACGAAGTCTCTTGCGAACCGGGCGAGATGTTGGGTGATTGAACGGTGTTACGAGGCGTATGTTGAGAAATATGTTGTATGTATGTCGAGAAATTGTGCGACGGTATACGTCAGAGGTTTCGACTTACCAGAGTAAAAAAGGAGTCCGTTGGGCTGCCTCGTCTTGAACTGAAGACTTATAGATTCTTGCGTGCTTAGCACCGGGTTTCCCTTGCTGAGATCTATCGTAAGATACTCAGTCCCTCTGAAGGACGCTTCCGACGGCGCTTTGTCTGAAACAGAAAATAGAATATCGGTCATTTTTTGCCGCCTTGATAATCGTGCCGTACTTTTTGGCAAACTTGCAATAGAAATACATAAAATGCAGTGGGGATAATCTTGAGTTATTACTAAATGTCATACATGTACATCCCTACACGTATAAAGGCACGCTCGATATTGACTACAGATTGGCATATACAGCTTCGATATATCGATATTCAACTGACGGAGTACGATGCATGAAGTCGGGATGCCGGTGTATTGAATAGAAAAAAAAACGTATTATAGTCCTATAGATTGATATAGTATAAGATGTAAAAGTCGGGGAAATACGAAAATGTAAGAATGCAGGTGTAAAGGAAAAGGCGTGTGTCCTATTCAAAATCGACCCAAATCATCAAGAACGGATTTTCCTTCACTTTTGTGTGCCCGTGGATTAATATGAGATTCGACGTTCCAGATGTTCGTTCAACGTTTCTAGGCACTTATCGGTCACATTCTTTTCAATCATATATCGCGGACCACCTTTTGTAAGGAATATATGAGTTCCTTGTCAGCAAGGATGATGACGTTCACGATTTTAATAAGTGAGGATTAAAAGGTCGGCCTGCAATTAGTACCGCGCAACCCCTTTGCAAATACGTAATAAGTTACGTCTGTAAAGTTCGGAGCTGCTAGACTCTTCGTCCGGCACAGTCGTCTTTGCGTGGAAAGGGTAAATTATTGGTCTTCTAGTCTTGAGAGTGCAGAGGATCCCTCAAGTAGCTACGATGTTTATCCGAGTCATCGCTCATGTTTAAATACTTAGAAATTTGAAGAGAAGCGGAACCATTCGAAATCGGTCGCCGACAGGGTGCTATCGGTTCGCTACGTAAAGTTATTATTTAGTTAGTTACTAATATGGTAGAATGTATGTTCCGTATAAAAACACGAAAAAATTACTTCAGAATACTTTACCGAGGAAATAATTTGACTTCTGCCCAGATTAAATAAAAAAAACACCCCTGGAATGGATGTCTTATGTAATTTTTAATATGTAGATATATGAAAGTGGACAGAATAATTAATAGTCTGTGTGGTCTGGATAATTAGGTCAGATTTTGTATGAGATCATCCGGGTGTCATAATGCATAATTGATAAAAAATGTAATAAACATGTATGGTAACCTACTTACGACTAAATCCGCGGTGGGTGTAATGGCGGCGATGATAATCTCTAGATTAAATTACATAAAGTGACGGAAGTAAAGAGACGCTACTGAAAATGAAATTATTCATTAAAATATTTACGACTAATAAGGGTAATTACATGTTCGATTGCATTTTATTGTTCGGTGATAGCCACTACTTGTAACTATTGTATGTAGGTATTTTCCATATACATATGACTGTCGCATTTTTATGATGCGTCGAAAATAAAGCGTAATATTAAGGGCGAATTAATTTAATTAAAAACGTTCAATAACCAGACCAAGCTATTTTGTAAGGAAATTTAGGAATTCTTAAGTTAGATCATAACTGATCTTATCGCTGTAAGAGTAACAGTGAAACGCTTTCATCTATGTAGAGACCACGCCGCTTATTATTTTCCACCTTCCCATTGTTATCTTGCGATCAAACAAAAGTGCGCCACAGCAAGGATAGAGCAAAAAGACAATAAGATGGGTTTAATGGCCTTGGCACGATGCCAAGTCACGAGATGCCACTTGCCGAATTCACCGGGATGCCCATTGAAATTGTTGTTGCTACTGCAAATCATTCAAAGAATCGCAGGAAGACATATCACATGAAAAAAAATTAAGTACGCTCCTCTGCTTCTTTGTTTCGGCGATTACTCGATTCCCAGAAATTCTTCCATTGAACTTGATATAATGTTGCTAATAACAATATCTAACGTTAATACGTTGTCATTCGTTGCCACTATTATTTTCCAGCGTTTATGGACATCGTTAATGGTATGTTTTTTACATAAAAAATGATTAAGAATAGAAATTGTTTTGCAAATATCAAAGATGTATATATTGAATCGTTTGAATCAGTCGTTATTAGTGTTCTTTAACGCGGGACAATTTTTATGATAATAATTTTGATGACAACAATGCCGGAGGTAAAAGTTAGAAATGCGGCGGTTAAAAGCGCAAGCATAAATACATTACTTCACTCTGCCATTTATTTATCTGTGGATTTCAAGAAACTTTTAGGAAAATTAATTTCATTGCGCCGCGGAATACGTACACTCTTAATGATTAATATAAACTTTACTGTGAAATGCGGCTTTAAACGAAAGATTATAAAGTTCTAAACTCTCCTAATCAACGGCCGACAAACAGCAATGAAATAGTTTTCATATCACCTTATCTGAGATTGCTACACACGCGTATAGTGTTACAAACTTGACAAACAGTTGCGAGGCACACGAAAGTTTCGATGCTATTCATTTTTTTTTACCAATACGTCATTAACTCTGAAGATAATAAGTTCACCAGACATATCTAATTAAACTTAAGGAATTCAACAGTCAGTAAACAGAAGACCAAATGCAGTTGACCGAATGAAATATAGCATTATTATTTCCGCCCACCAGATAGATAACTTCCGCTAAACGCTGAATTGCCCAGCACACGCATGTAAGGTCTAATACGACAATTACGTAATATCTAGCAGATTGGTACATCGAGATACCGTGGTTTTGCTCCTTTGGGGGCCATCCACTGTACCGCAGTCTCTACTTACTGCCGGTATCGTCGATCATGCAGGTCGATAACCGCCTCTATCGCGAAAAAAAAAGCATGCACCTGCTGTTCATATCTTCCCCATAATGACACATTCGCGAGCAAACTAGGCTGACAATACTCCTCAAACAAAATCTTGAATGAATCATCATCCGTCTCGGCGTTATCGTTTCTCCAGAGATTTTCCCTTGCGACAAGTCAATAATCGAACCGTGCCATTTATTTGGCCCCACATTGAAAAGGCGAAGCACGTTCGTAAATGCTGATATTGCCGACACAGGCGCATTTATTCACACCGCAGTTATTCAGCGCGCTCGCACTGAAAGATTTGAATTACGCCCGAACTGTATTAATCCCATATCAATCATGCCAGGCGTGTACAAAACGACGTTACATTACCATCGTGTAAATGCATGATGAGGCCCACGAAGCGAAGAACGCAAAGGTATCGTTCCAACGCTCCGGTACCATTACGTGCATTCCAATTACAGATTCATGCCGGTACATTCCGCATAAGCCGCACACACACAGGCATGTCGCACACGAACAAGATTCGGGCGTAGGTGTGCGCGTAGACGGTCTTCTTTTCCGCAGACGCAACGATGCGGGTCATTAGCAGTCGGCATTAATCGTCGCATTAATTGCCGCTCGTTCATTAGGCAAATCAGGGTGGCATCTTCGTCGCGCAAGAAAAGAGAGTGGGAAGGCGTGCGGTTCCCGGAATGATGTGTAGATCGGAGGTGACGCCCTTAGCTCGTAATTCCGCACCTGGCTCACTCTCACGATCAATCGTAAGCCACACCCCTTTTAACCGTAAATCTCTTCGCTAAACTCCCTCTATACACCGATGGAAGACAATGACCAAGTAAACTGAATAGCCATTGAGGCCGCATATAACCACACTGACGTACGCGAACTTGCCGTGTGCGCGTACAAACACGCTCCCGTGAATGGGCCATGTTTGATCCATGCACGGTGCCGGGGATATGCACAACATAATACGTATAAAGACCGAAAGCGTCTAATAATCGCGAGCCATCTCGTTTCTTCGTCAAGCGCCACCCTGCGTAAGCTTTCGACGGTTAAGCAAAAGCTGCTTATGACAGCCCTGTCGCACGGTAAACGCGGGCAAACAGTTTTACGGGAAATACCAGCGGCGCGAGAAGAAAAAGAAGAGGAATACGCGGAATCGGGGAAAGATTATTGTCATAGGTGCGTACAAGGACCGGATCGAGATCCGATCCTTTGATGAAGCCATAATTTACGGATCCGCTCGCGGGAACACAGACACGGCCTTCGGAGGGCACGAAGGATTACGTACATACGGCTGTTTGTACGTTCGCGCCCAAGTATGTATATAGGCGGTATGTATATACGTATATATGCGCCCGTCCGCGCGGGCAAAGTACGTAAGCACCCAATAAACGTAAACAATCTCGATTGGCGCGCGGCGCGTCGAATGTTACTCGAACGAACGTTTCGCGAATGAGGACCTTGTCGATGAAATTTCGCGGCGATAAATGCAGATGGCACGCAGGTATAAAAGTGGAGTCGGGAAAAGCTGGCGCCGATCGATCTATTCGCTCGTACGTATGTGCTCCCGAAGCGGGCAACCTACTTCTCCGCGAGGAATTTCATTGCCAGGTTATGGAGGAATAATCTTTGCGATGATCGCCGATCTTGAGAGTCGTTAAATCTCGCTTTAATGCGGTCTGCAACAGTTCACCTTCGCTCGGCAAAATTCGAGTTATGAAGCTTATTTGGGAAATAACGGAGGCGTCAAATGCGCCGGCGGCAAAAGTGTTAGACGCATTTGTTGTTGCGCACGTCACGGTAGAAGAATTGTTTACGGTTCACCGGATTTTGAGTACCCAAAGAGTGGGCGTGAAACGAGCTTAATCGACTTTGCGTTCATCAATAAGCGGATTTGGCAATATGAACGTTACACGGCGATGTGCATAATGCAGCGCGATGTATTTATTTCATCCAGTGTTTAAATTCATTCCGCTCGACTTCTACGAATTTTCAAACGCAACGAAATGAATGATTAGTTTATCGCCGGGCAACGCGAGGGATTACAAAATGGATATGCGTTCCGTGCCGACATATTTACTAATAATTTGAGCAAATAATCAATTACCGCATGTTTGAACCTCCGACCCATTATTGATAAACATCCGCAAAACGCTGTAATTACTTCCCGAGCCAGTAATTTAACACTGACTACGTAAGCACCGAATTGAAAACTTGATGGCAGGCAGACACCCCGCGTGTCGGTGAAAATAAATATTTCCACCATCTACCACAGACGTCAGCCCCAAAGTGACCCTCTGCTTGTCAAGGACTCATGCAGCATGAGCGGCACACACGTACGCCGTACGAGCGCTATATCGGTAACACATACCATTTTATTCTCGCAATGACTCGCACTATATACGAATCCGAAGTTAGCACCGACGAGGACCTTTTTAATAAATTTCAACGAGCCAGCGGGACGATAAAAGCGGCATTAACGCTGTCGTTCGATTTCATCTCTCCTGTCATCGGCCATGGGGGATTAACCGTGGAATCCGTTAGACAGACGGGGTGCGGTAGTAACGAGATCCCGAAGGAAACCGAGATCTACCCCATTTCAAAGCCGTTGCCCTCCTCCCGACCGTCTTAAACCCTGCAGTCCGTCCTGTATCCCTCCACTCCTGAATCTTCCGTCCCCTGTCCGTTTTCTCTTACCGCGGCCGCTTTCTTTCTCCTTACTTTCCCATTCACTTCATGCCCTCCCCCCTCCCCCAGCTACCCCTCCCGCCTTCCTCTTCATCCCCGTGTTCTCTTTACATTTCGGGAGGCTCTCAGCGAAATAAGCCGTCGAGGTGTTTAAACTCGACGTTCCGTCGCGAGGATCGGCGAGTCCTTTGTTCGCGGATCTTTGTTAATAAATTTCAACGGCTCGCGGGGGATAAAGGGGCATTAAAGACGCTCATCGATTTATTGCCTCGCCAGGTTTTATCCAATCCCGCCTACGGCGCTGTCGGGCTCTTTTTCAGTTGGCCGTGTCTTTGATACTTTTTCCCTCTCGCCTCCGCGATAGTCCGAGGATTATCGAGCTAATCCCCGCGAGTTCCTCGATCCGAATGGAACGCAAAGGAACTGCGAATCTTTGAGAACTCCGATAAGGACTTCCGGCATCAGGGATTTTGATCGTTTTACCGTCAGTTAGGTAAATTAAGAAATAGAAACATCTGCTCCCACGGGACCGTGCGGATTATCACTGGCAGCTTTGAAGCGTGCGTAATTTCAATCTCGGCTACCATCTGTGTAGATAATTAAGATCGTACGCTAGGATTGTAATTATTGCATTCGCTGATAAGCTATGGGCGTTGCCATTTGGTAATTAACGAAATTTAACGAGTCTGCAACGCGGACAGGGAAAGGTGGACAATTCGATCTATTGTTGCGCTTATATCACTCGTTTCGGTTAATTATTTCCTTTCGATGTAATAGATATACACGTGGCAGTAATTGCATTACTGAATTATGTGAAATCATGGTCGATTTGCATTGTTCGGTAACATGTTGACACTGACCGACAATTGTGATGTTAAATCGCGGATGTTTAGATAAGAGAACAAGTGGCACATGTGCATCATCGCATATAAAATGAAGTAAGAAATATTTGAAATTATAAAGCAAATCAAACTTGATCGCTCGGTTGAAATCGAAATGTGCAGGCACTTGCCACAAGCCTGTAACGGTAGGAATGCGTCATTGTTTTCTTGATCAATGGGAGCGTAACTCTTGTGAAGAGAAAAAACAGCCGGATCGTGTGGCCTGACAGTTTTCGACGTACAAAGAAGAAGCGCAATCACCCTGCTTGGCGTTTTCCGATCGGATTTCTCCAATGACCCGCGACACGCAAACGGTTAATATTACTGCGACCAGCGGAGTCCATTACTTCGCTTCCACTCTCGGTTTTATTTTACTAATTAAGTCGATTAAGTGCTCAAAGTGTGCGAAGCAAATTGCGCTATATATCGCTCGAGGCATGTACTGCCATTTGGCAGGCACAGAAGCGGATAACGGCGAACAGAAGTTAACGCGGACGTTGTTGGATTGAAAAAGTCGTTCATCCGACTAGTTTATCGGAGAACAGGGCACCAACATATTGTCTTGTTTACCCGGAACGACCAAAAACGTTCACTGTTAAATACTTGGACGTGAACACGTGCACTATCTTTCCCGGTATTTACGATGGATGAAATGAAATTTGACGATCATTTCGTACCAACGTTCATTGTAACTCTCAGTATCTGAAGAGCAGGCTTGGCAAGTGCAGCGTAGGCGTCGATTCAATCACTCTTGATCTGCCGCTGTCGAATAATCCCACTACGACACCCTCTGCAAATTCGGCAGCTGCCAATATCACTTCCGTCGACTTTTCTTAGAAAGTTCGCTATTAGAGAACGGCGAGGAGCGAGCAACTTTCGGGAATTCCTCGCGATAACAATGGACGAAAGTCCGCACTGTTTTGTGCACGGTCGCCGTCGAATCATTTACGCTGACATCGATCGACGTTCCGCTTTCCAATTTTATTCGGAGATATTGCCAGCATTATCGGCGCATTCCTCGCCATCCTCATAATTTCCGTTCGCCCTATGCATCGTCACGGTCGTAACGATAAATGTTTCGAGACAAGCTTCGACGTGCGCGTCGGAACACTTCCCTATAGCACAGCTCTCCAGCCGCATCCCGTTTAGGTTAAGGAACATGCACGATAATGACAGTCTATGTACTCTCGGTTCAGGCCGTTCGGGCTACACAATTTGCAGCGATTGTCCGAGCCAGCCATGTTTGTTCGGGACTGTACTTACGATGCGTTCCCATGGATTTATGGTTCGGCGTATCGCTATAACGTCGACAATTTCAATTTTTCCTCGCGCCGTGCTGTACTTACGAATTTTGCAAGATATTTTTGTGACTTTCTTATTCTTATCACGTGATTTTACTGAAATAATTCAATTTTTCCCAAATTTCAGAGTGCTCCTATTATGTTTTGTGAACCGCGACTAATACCTACATCTTATTCTGTTTACATAGATCTTGAGTTTGTGTTTGTGCGTAAAATGGCAGATCAAACGTGGATTAGCCAACATTTTAAGACAATAGTTTTCATGTTAGTGGTTTAATATCTCGAGGCTCATTTAACTTAAGTAGTAAGCTGAACTGAGTTAAATTATGACCAATAAAAATTATTTTTTTTGTAGTATTGAAACCGTATGTAACAGTAAAGACTCTTGCATTCAAATACCATAGGACATAATAAAAGTAATTCGAAATTCATTCAACAATTTGCTCATTATCTAGGCTGTTTAAACAGGTCATTGTTTTGGATATCCAAGCATCACAACGTACAAATGTTGCATAAATGTCTAACTTTGATGTTTGAATGATGTAGCAGTAAACACAGATGTTTGGCATTGATTCCGCTGAGGTGCGTGTACAATATGATAGGTATGTTATATCGAAACGTTGATAATGAGGGCAACCTGGAGTATGTTGCTTCCCCAATGATTACATGCCAATTATCGTCGACTACCTCGAACTGAACAACAGGTAGAACCTAGTCTAACTTTGCTCGTAGTTTTCAGTACACGGCGTCATGGGTGACGTGATACAATATGCATGCTTCCTAACATGATAACGTCATCAAGTGACACGAACGTGTGATAGTTTTTATACGTTTCCATCGGGTTAGCGTTACGCCTACGGTAAAGGAATTTGCAGCTGAAGAACATGCGCTTAGATAAAACAAAGAATTTATAATTATTGAAGAAGTAGCCAGCACGATTAAAAGATATGGAGTATTATATGTATCGATTGTTAATAAAATTTTGTTAACAAAATCATTCGAAAGATAAACTTACAGTTTTATATTCCATCTATTACTAAGAATGCAATAGGCAGTAGGTTAATAAAGAAAAATAGAAGTTTATGCGATCGCTGTTAAACTGATTAATATGAAAGGTAAGAATGCCTGAATATACGAGAGGTATTACCCCGTTAAATAACGCAAAAAGGCACAGCCATCATAAGCGTACCTGAGATAAACGGTGGAAATGATATATTAAGAGGTGCACGCAACGTTCGCGCAGGCTACACCAAGAATGAATTGGAAATAAAAACGAGGAATCGTGAAACATACAAAGATCTCGTGGCGGCCGGATATCACCTATCACAGGTAGTGCATTATTTAATAAATATTCGAAAACAGCTCTCAAATTACACTCTTTTCTGTCCATTACGCAAATTCGATACGAACTCACAGTAATTCCACTTGATTGTATATAATTTGACAAGAATGGCAATCAGTGAGTATGTCTTTCCAAGCTTCCGTTCTAATGATGAAAGTGCTCGAACGCAACAGCGAAATGAAACTAGAACGTTTACTTTTACTCCAGGGCATTTCGTTGAAACGATGGGATAGAGAAACGTGCTGGCAAGAAATTTTAAGCGGAAAGTCGTGGGTGTGTGTAAAATGAAAGAATGAGTCATAACGCGTAGGTTGACTTGACGTACTCGATAGGTCTGCTTTTTGCTCGCTTTTATACGCTGCACTTACAAATTCGTTCGCAAAAATTGCGTACGACGATATGTATAACGTCTGTAGTGAGATGTATTGGACAAAAAGAGGGTAACTCTCTGCGCAGTAACATGGAAATCCCTTTTCCGCCGCCCCGATTGCCAATGTTTTTTCAATACTCGCTAATCAAACAAACTGACATTACTCGTTCGGAGAGGAAGCAAAATAGGTAATACACTCCCAGGTTGAAAACAACCGGAACGCATCTTATTTTTCGTTTTCTATTTCAAATACGAATTTCTTCCATTTATCTATATAAATTATTTTGCTTTTTTTACCGAATTGGCAGAGTTTTCTGTATGTAGCCAGCAGTGGTTCTTCGAATGTCAAACTCGTATGATCGTTAAGAGAACAATTGACGTCATCCTATCTATTTCTAAACAGTATAACGCTGTGTATCTAATATTACTGTTATTAATATACTCGAACCAAACCGATGCGTCCGAATATCTAATATCTGAAGACAATACCGAATCTCAGTTTTCTTGCTCGGGTGACATTCACCATAGCAATTTCACCCAATTATCGATGCCACAATTCCTGTGTGCATCGGGTGGTGATTTGATGCAACATGTTATCGATCCAATATTGGACTAAGTTAGCTTAACATAACAGTGACCAAAATATCACCAAACAGCCTTTACTTATTGTTACATATAATTGACATATCTTATCAATGTGGCGTACAATATTTGTATGAAATATTTAACAATGCATCCTTATCGATTCAATTTTGAACTTAATTAATCTGGAATGCGAACTGCCACACATAACCTATACATGCTTCGAATAAAGGACTGCTTTCTAATGAGATTAGCGTACCGACCCACGGTCAGAGAAAGATTTTACGGAATCGTAGGCGTCTTTGTGCTTTGCACCCATAGAGGGTTACCTGCATACGTAGCTGTATGCGGTATGCAGCCTAATGCGCAGAGAGTGCAAATTCATTTCCGATGGAAATTGTCGAAATCACACAAATCGCATCCGCGAAGCATCCATTCCGAAACTACGAGCAAACAATCGACCAACCCCGGCGTAAACTAAATCCGGGACGGGACTTCAGTTTAGACAAGGTTAGGCAGCCCGTGGTCCTTGATATCAATGGCAGTTCTGCGTCAACGGTGTTTAGTCGCTAATTTGCATACCTCGCGTGGTACCAATGCATTCCGCCTGGCCGTCGGTTATACCTGGCCGGAATTAGATTCCCACGGGGAGTTCTCCCTCTACTTACTCCTCAATGCGCTCATAATGATCTAGAATGATCTCCCGATCGATTTTATCGTCATGCCGTTTCGGCTCGCTAGATTTGCACCCGATACTCGCAAAGGAATCGATCGATTTTCCCGGACGTTTCCTGCCGATGGTTATGAAAGTGCTCTGTTTGTACCTCAAAAATTCCTGAAGTTCGTAATTAATTGTTTGCTATAATTTAAGAGGCGGTTAAAACAGTTTTTTTATTTTTTTATCGGGACCCTTTTATAATCATTATTGGAATGCGGAGTGAGTGAGTAAAAAAGTACTTAAAGCTGTGCAAAATCAATTTTGAGCTATACTAAGGTGGCAAATGACGTATAAGGACCTTTTTAGCAAGGAGTAAAAGAGCAATTTTTTTCGGTTGTTATCATCGACGATCTATGAGGCATTGTACGTTATTATAAAACGCAAGATTAAATCGTATTAAAATGGATTAGGAGCGCTTTTATTATGATCATGCGTAAGAAGTAATTACTTTATTTTAAATTTATTGAACTGCGCGTAGTTCAAGCGTTTTTAATCGTCACGCAGCTTTGAATTAGCATACATAATTTGAAAGGTTGAAAGTCGTAAAGTAGTTGACATTCATGGTTCCGTATCACTTGCCTTCATGCTCGCTAATTTGCATACCTTGCGTGGGTATACCTGCATTCCACTCGTTATCCGACTAGGCCGACTGGGCATTATACTTTTCCAGAAGTTTTAATGTTATGGGAAGTGCGTATGTAATGAATTGCAATGACCTTCTGACCGAATTTTTTCGTCGCGCCTGGGTCAGACCGTATGTTAACAACAGTGAAAAAGGAACAATGTCAGTATTATACCGCACCGTGTCAAATGGATAAACATTCCGTAATTAGTATTGTAACAAACTCAGATCATTTTACACAAATATGACATCGAGCAAGGTTTTTGGCAATGTATCCAATTATCGCTGGCATACTGAATGCGACGGATCGTCAACGGTAGATCCGTATTTCGAAAATGATTATGCATCATTTCATATAACTCGGTTTAGAAACAAAAAGCCTCCTCGCACAGACGCATGTACAATACATGCCAGATGTTCGAAATCACAAGTACGTGGTCTGCGGTCGCCGATTACGATATTTCGTTCCGACAGCAGCAGATTTCGCCTATTAATTCCTTCTCATGCTTTAAAAAGCGTTCTAATTGTTCGCAACGCACGTAAGCACGTTCAAATGGCATTTTAAGCGTCGCCACGGCGGCAAGGGTTCGCGTGACCGCAGATTCCGTCAGTCCAATCTGTTGCCACTATCCAATAAAAGTAGAAATACGTATTCATTAACGTTTCGCCATTATAAATTACCGATCCCGTTTATTGCGCGTGCGCCCACCGTCGACGGCAATTACTTGCTACCCTCTAACAGGACACCCTCTGCCATCGAACTTTCCTCAATGACCGGAAACTCTCGGGGGCGGTCCCAAGCGTGGCTGGCAATTTCCGAAAATCGACGATTTCCCCCTGCGAGTCGCATTTCTGCCGAGCGCGGAAGTTTTCGTTTGAGAAAAAAAAGGGGCAAAGTTAATTAGCCGGAATCTACGATGGCATCCACCCAAGCACTGCTCCCCCCCGCCCCGCTCGCCCTAACTCACTTACTCCCATCAGACATCTGCTAACAACGCAACAAAACGAGCGTTTATGATCTACCGCCAATCCTCGCGGTGCAGTCGAGGGCCTGTTCACACTACCACCGCCATCCAGCCCGCACTATCCATTCTCTTCTTCCTCTTTACCCCCTCCCCGCCGCCCTACCACCCTCTGATCCCCCCCCCGTCTGCCGTCACTCGGCTTCTCTCCACTGCCACTCGAACCCCCTCACTCTTATTACCGCGTCTAACCCAATCCACCCCTCTGTGAGCCGGCACTGCGGCATAAATCCGGCGCGGGGAGAATATTACGTTCTAGCCACCGTGGAGAGAACTTTAACCCCCGCTCCCCTCGTCATTCCCTTAGCGACGACTAAAACGCTGCTCTCAACTTCTCAACTCAACTGCTCCCTCTGTCACCAACTACTCCCCTCCTTCTCCTCCTTCTCCTCCTTCTGCTCCTCCTTCTCTTTCTCCTTCTCTTGCCCTACTACTGATCCTCGCGCTTCTACTATCCTGCTACCCTTCGGTCCCCTCGGCACGACTATTACGAGTGTCCGCTCATATTTTCGCTTTTATCCGTGTTCTTTGATTTGTGTCCGAGGAATTGATCGACCCGCGAATCGAGCCGCTGGGAATATTGCGCAGGGAAGTACAGGAATATTAGGGGTGAATTGCGCAGGAAGTACGCTTTGGTGGGTTGCATCGGATTGGAAGCAGTATTTTATGAACTACGTCAGTTTGCGATAACGACACATGGAATGTGCACTTGGACTATTGGCATCTTTTGTTATAAGGAGAGGTTTTTTCGAAATATTTCATATACATATAGGTACTTTCTATGTTATACGTATGAGTTGTCATCGTACACACAAACGCAGACTCTGGTAATAGATGTTTCTACCGTCTTCCACTCCTTTAATCGCAGAACATCTTATCGTAGCGTAGTACGACCGCAACATTATACAGTGTCGTATACCGTGATCGACCGAGCACTGTAACGCATTCCCAACTTAAGAAATGCCTGCAGAACCCGCCGTCAAATCAAAGCGTAACACGTCCTTCCCTCCGCCCGAAAACTGCGCTCTTCCGGAAAAAAGCTCCTGTAACGCGAGAGAATTCCACGCATTCTCGAATTCTAAGCATCCGTCGGCGCGTTTCATGGCAAACGCGGCCGGTACGAAAGCTTTTCTTGACCGTAGCGCCGACATTCTCTCATCCCCTACCACCTCCCCCCCCCCCTCTCTCTCCCACCCTCATCTGCCAACACTTTTACGCACCGCGAGCTCGCCTTTCACGCAGCGATTTCCGCATTCGGTGAGCAGATTTCCTTCGCCATGCACGTTCTCAGCCCGTTGTCCGCTTTGTCGACGACTGACGTGGCAGGACGAGACAACCTATTGAGCACGTCGGCCAGATACGCTTCCTTCAGGTCTCCTTGCCGCTTTAAATCGTTACGAACCCGAGAGAAGCTGAACGGCTCGCACTGACTAGTACGGATCCGTCGCCGGTCTTCCATCCTGAAAGGAGCTTCTTGCGCATTCAGGCCGGCTGACCTTTCGTCAACGCGCGGTGCGGAAATTAAGTAATTAGGCATTTATTATGATTCGGTAGAGTTACGGACGATTATACGAGCGAGCTGCCTCGGGGCGCGGACGTCGTTCCGCTCCTTTTTTTCATTCTTCGTTTCGGACCGTTTTCTTTGCGAGTCCCTCGAGCGCGCCGAAGACAATGGACGCTGATAATTCACGTCGACGGCTGTAACGGGTCCAGACGGTTGGCGCGGTCGGCGGCGAGGGGGCTGGCGGGGGGTCGGCCCGGGCCCGAGGTAACATCCTTCCGCGAGCGGTCTGTTTACGGGCGTTTAGAATAGTGTATAAATATTCAGAATTCTGGCGCGAGTTCGCGGAAAGTTGTTAGTGCCCCGTAACCGAGTTGGCTTCGCGGCTGGTAGTTGTTCATTATAACGCTTCTTGCGCCGAATGTTTACAGTGCGCGTTATCCTAATTTACGGCAAATACCACTGCCGCCAGCGGAGATTGGCTGTAAATAATGTAAGGGAGCTTGCGGAAGTTTTAGCCGGCGTTACAGGCACTGCAACGAGGAGAATGTCTTTTTATCAGCCGGGAATGGAGATTGATGCGACGGCGGGTCACGCGTTCGGCAGGATTACGAAAGTGTCGTATCGGGCGAGGTAACTGAATAATTATAAACTTATCTGCGCCCTGTTAATGGCGTATCCCTGTATTTCGCCTGCCAGCTATTCTCATGGGAGCATATTACAGTATATTGTTGTCTGAAGACGAGGTAATGGATTTAAGATCGTCGAACTTTTAGCGTAACTATTTTCTTGTTACGCGCTCATATCACTAAAGTTGTCTTGTCGGGTAAATGAGAATTACTCGCACGTTGAGGCTGTGATTTAGGCCTTCGGTCCGCCGAAGCTTATATTTCGCTCCTCGCTCAGTCGTGCTAGGCGTTGTCGATGAAATTTTAGTGTCGGATGATTGACACCCTCGGATTATATTCTACTGATTCGATAGGGATAGGCTACGATATGGGGGGAGTGCTAAGCGGACAAAAATCAGAGTAATTATCTTCTACATACAGTCCACTTGCAATATCAAGTTCGCATCGCCATTACGGGTATCTTTGGTATAAACTACTTTCTACCGGTGATACATCTCTACGTGCGTTGTGCCACTGTATCGTGGACATTTCAAACTAGCTATTAGTGAGACTCACTGTAATCCCACGCCCAGTAATCGCCAGCACCCGCTGTAGGCAGCACCGTGCTCCATGCCTCTATGTGAAAACAGAAAAAAGAAAAGAAAGAAAGTAAAAACTGAACCATGCTTTCTCTGTTAGATGAAAAATTGACACTGACAGTGCAACATCAATATTGACATGTATCGTCGGCAAATGTTTCGTCGAGTATACAAGTGCACGTACGAACTCTTACTAGAGCCGAGACCTTGTCTCCACAGATGCGAGATGGAACTGGTTGAAAACTAAATTGATGTGCATGATCGTAAGATTTCGCCAAACTATCTACCTTTGGCTGTGTGAAGTAGTATCGAGTTTACCATGATATACCTTCCATACGTGATTGTGATGAAGGAAGTGATGCAACTATTTGCTATAATCCTAATGAATTTATTTAAACGTACTTAGATCATTTGATGTAATGTATATCGCGAGAATTATGTTTAGCAACGTAATTGTTTCACTGAAGATATAAAATGTTAACGCGCGTAAAATCGTTAGTGTTTGTCGTATGGACTCTGACGGCAAAAAGGTTCAAATACACCGCATAATTGTATGTACATTGACTATGCTTGACTGTTCTCACGACTCTCTGAAAGAATAAGAATTCTTCTTCCACCGTCAGCCTCATTTATATTTGCTCAAATGCTGTCGGCAGTAAAACATCTCTTCTTACGAATCGATCGTAAGAATTACATTTTTAGCGACCTCCACGTGATACTTTCACGGGAATAACCCCTCTGTCCCCTCTCGCCCCTTATTCCAGCATTAGCAAGTGTTAGATACATTATGAACCCCTCGGGAGTTCAAGCTGTGGAAAAATACATCCGTCGTTGTACGCGCATATACATAGATATACCTTCATGTTGATACATACGTCTGCTTACGACTGTGTATGAAAATCCACATACACGTCGCTTTCGTGTGCTACAGAAATCAAAACTGGGTCGACGATCGATGGTTCAGCACAATCCGAACTATTTTTAACATCCAAACAGTTTCCCTTTTGTCTTATTTTCAAGCGTTCTCTGTCAATCGTCAGTATTTGACAGTTACTTACGAATGGAAGTGTCATTAATTACCATCCGCCTTACATATCGTGACCACAACAGGCTAACTCGTTTTTGAGAGAGGAAGCAAATTTGCACGGTCGCGATATGGTGGCCGATTCGTTCTCCCTGGTCAGAAAATAATTCTCTTCGCTGACATTCAATTTTTGCCGTCGTCCAATTTAACTTACGGATCCAAAAATTACATCGCGTCACGTACGCTGCAGAAAATAATACAACGGTTTAAAATGGTATGTTACTTTCTTCGCTAATCGTATCTATCGCAAGGAATCGCATCGAATCATTCTGATAATCGCTCGCTTCTTCGTATATAACCGTACTTATTTCGAGTACGAATTGTATGTGTACGTATCGGTTTTACCCTTCACTGCATTCTGTCGTCGGTGCCACTCACATAAAAGCCACGTCCCTCAGAGCGAAGCCTAGCCGAAAACAGGTTATCACTACCTTCCTGTTACTGTATTCCTTTCGTCCTCACGTATCGATTCTTTTAGTGCACTTTTACTGCCTGTCCCCTTCGGGCTGCCGAGCGCAAGCGCTTCAACGTCAGGACGAAAGTGGTAACGGTTTAGTTACAACTATAAAGGTGGAGTCATCATAGTGACGTCACTTTAGGTTCCATCCTAACGTTTGCCTACAGCTTGAGGTTGATCCCCATTTTATGGCTCACAATGGAGATTCATTGCCCGATTCCAACGTGAGGCTCTATTTAAAAAAAAAAAAAAGACGAAAATCTGCCTAAAATTCAAGTGCCACCATTTCCTTGCATTTTTACGCGGCTTTAACATTTTTACGCAGTGCGCGAGTAGCTTTCAACTTTGAGTCCTTATAAAATAGAGTTTGAATAGTGGGACTTATTAGTCTTCCATCGAGTAAAATCGTTACTGTGTAGTTAAATTTACAGATTGCGTCAGATTCAGGAATTTGGGTAAAATTAGTTAAGGGGGAATGTGTGCAATTTGTACTTACGCTTAATTGGGATGAGGCATATTCTCAGGAAAGAAAGCGGAAATAGTAAGTCAACAATTTCGCGAAAATGATTCGAAAACTTTTCAGACCACTTTGACGCATGAAAATAGTACAAGATACCACTTTTAAGTGACGTGGCTGACAGTTTTTGTTCGCTATTTTGACTCCATTTTCATGAGAACGATACAAACTTGATTGTCGCACAATTTTGGAACATTTGTTCTGTTTTAGGTCTGAACCGCTCTACGTTCGTTTTTGCTTATCCATTTATCACTTAATTCGTAAATAGATAAAACTTGAAACAATTAAGTCATCAATTATTACATGAATCGCTATTTAATAACATTCTCCATACCTAACACTGCTAACAGTGTACGTAAAATGAGATAATGACATTCGCAATCGATATTCATGAAATGCATTGAAGCTACTGATAAATGCCGAAACATTTGACATAATCAACGTTAGCAAGAAAAATGACTGCCTAGTCGGAGACTGGGCCGAGTGACAAGCAACTGTCTGCTACGGAAATGATCAGGAGAATTGAAGGGATAAAAGTATAAACAAGGTTGGATATCAAAAGCGGCGAAAGGTACAAAGCAGCCTCCGCTTCTGAAACTCAATAATCGAATGCCACTAGCAAGCGAAATACAGTATCCAGTGACACATGAGATCCTCGTGGGTTGTATTACGCGACCTTTAGTATAACGCATCAGACGAGATGTACATATGTGAAGTTGGATTTACGTCGGGCTTCGCTTTACGGACCATTCGGCTGACTCGTTAAAACAAACGTTTCACGCTTTTCTCCTGTCCGACTTCAATGGATAATTCGCGTTAAGTGTATTTTTTTATCATTCCCTGCCCAGTAATTGTTCAAAGGTACTTCCAGCCACGACTAATTAGTTCCGGTATGTTGTTTCTCGTATTGACAAAGAAAATATACTCGGACTTATACGAATTTCCACCATCTGCTTATTGTTTAACGGGAAGTGTGGGTTGGAATAGGTGAATAATGCTAATGGTACAGAGTTAACGTTTACATAGGTGACTCTAAGAAAAACAAGCCTTTGTAATCTGCGAATCTAGCGGGATAGACTGTAATCCGTAATAACATTTTAGTTGCTCTTATTTATAAAGAAGTATTTGAACTACATGGTGGTGTTTTTAACTATAGAGAGGGTCGAATTTCCCGAAATTTAAGAGCATATTCTCAACTTTGTTCATCTCCAGTTCATTTATCTCTTAGCTAAAGTTCCTTAATTTTACTAAATACAACTAATTATTCTCTGCTTTTTCATTGATAATCTTATCTTTCACACATTCATTGATAACTTAGATTCCCTAGTGTTTAGTTTTCTACTTTCGTGCAAACTTTAACGTATCCCATTATTGTAATTGTACCTGTACCTTTATTTTTCTTTTCTGCTAACTTCACAAACTCTACTACTTTTCGTTTTTCATTACTATCGCTTCGCTTTTTATGACGTTGGGCGTCAATATTACTGTAAAATTTGTTCAATTCCCTTATTCTGCCGTACTTGCATCTTTCATTGTCGCTTTCACGATCCTTCGAGCTTGCTCACGGTTCCTACTACTTTTTGTCACTTTCCCCAATGTCCCTCTTTTCTCACACCCTTGCAATTCTTCCAACTCTCCCCACCTCCCCCTACCCACACTCTATCTTTCATACGTCTCAGCAGGAAAGGGACTCAACATAGTCATTAAGGTTGGAAAATTACATTATATCGCGCATAACGATCGTTACTGTCAAGCATGGTAAAGAAGAGGATCGGGTCCTGGAAAAAGCTGTTAACGCCTACGTTCCGGAATTAAAATGAAATTGTTCTCATTCAATGTCCTTTTTAACCGAGAAAAATTTAAATGAGACGAATAAAAGGATTATTTAACGTCCTTCATGATCCTACAAACTTTCCGAGCGCATCCGAGGAAAATTAATCACGGATGATCCTTGGTACGTATATAATTCCGACGTAATTTCGAACGTGTAAGTCTCAACTTGATTAAAATTACAAACGATATAACATTTGAGTTGCGCTAATTTTTCTGCATGCGCATAAACGAAAGAAAGGCGGGACACGTTCGATTTGACAAGAAGTATTCGACCGGCACTTAGCGACTCATGTCCTTACTCATTCGAGCCATACGATCACACCGATCTCATCGTGCAATTAATCTGCAGCGATAAAGTTTCTTACTTCGATTTTCAATGTAACGGCGTACAACCGCGGCCGACATCGTTAGTTTCAAAGCACGGAAGCTCGGGTAATCCATCACAGAAATAATCCTGAAGTAGCTATCAAGCATATTCGCACGTTCGTGTACGCGACCAGAGTAGGTCCACCCGCCTAAGTGTGAGCGCGCGCGCGCGCGCGCTAGCCTAAGCGGTTACGAGCGCCGATTGGAAGAGAAAATGCCTTTCCTCTCATTTCGCCATCAGCGAAAGAAAACGAAGCAGGGCTCGCACTGTAACGACCACCTATTTACTCATTTCATGAACAATGGGAAAGCTTGATCTCAAGCGCGATATCGCTTTATCGAGCCACCCCGCTGTTTCATTAACAATTTGTTGATTGATTTCACAGCGTCGTTGCTAACGACCTTACAGGAAACGATCGTAACACCCGTAATTACAATTTATCGGACTCAACATATCGGACGGCCACTGCTATTCTGAGGATACATTATGCACACGTGTGGACCTTGCTGCATTTTTCTGTCGGTCCCGTACGGTTAACGAGAAAATTCGTCGATCGTTACGATGATAATTCGATAAATTATGGATGGTCGTGTACCGCTATGAACGCTTCTCAATCGACTACCCTCCTCGGTATCGGAATTTCGTCATCGAGCACGTATAGCGTAACGCACGGACGACTCAAAATGAGCGAACGCAGGTAAATAGTTTCGGTCAAGAATTCATATCAAGGTTTAACATTTCGCATTCTGGCAGTAACTTCCCCGGCTGCCGCGAATTCTTTTTATGAGATTTTCTGAAATGCAAGCGTTATGTACCGACAAACCTCAGCCGCCTAACGAGGAACAACCGAGGGAGGAAAATTCCACGTTTTTCCGGGGGATAAGCGACGTTGAGGATTTACTTTAATTGCGATTTACCATGCGTGATAAAATCTCAAGACTCAGGGCGCCTGCGGTATGTAGGTACGTTCATACGTACTAATGCCGCAATTCTCGGCTCCCTTGTGCGAAATTCCGTATAAGCATTTCACGGAGGAATGTACTGCATGAACACGCTCGACATTTTTACGTAGCATCTAATTTCATACGCTGTGTATTCGCCTTAAAAAAGTCCCCATCGGAAGTTGACCTGCTATTATTCTTTATTCAATTAAAGAAAAGTTGAGGGCGAATTGGATTGTTTCGCACAATTAGTCCAACGATCGCTTCTAACAGTCTTAACTCGCGTAACTTGTTTTATGCAGACACGCTCTTCCTCTTTATCGCGTGTGCGACACTTGATTCATTCCGTTGTAAAGCGTAGGAGCCATGTGTCTAAACAATGGAATACGGTTCACTTGGAAAAAAAGGCCGTATACGATCAGTGCCGTATGTTCGTTTTTCTTACAACGGAGTAAAGATGGAGAAATGCATTGCGGCTTGTTAATATTCTATGGTAATCACTCTTGCAAAAAGTCAAACACGATTTAAGGTCGAATTGATGAATAATTCAATCCATTTTTTGTGTAGGTCACGCACAGGAATCCTGTCGCAGGACCGGAAGCGAGTGATTAATGTACTTATAAACATGACACGCTCCAGAGAGTTTTAAGAAAAATTAATTTCGGGATATCTTGACGGTAGGGAAAGGGGATCAACGCTCGGCCTGAGAATACAGCCTGATACACTGCATGCAAACACGTACACGTAGAGACAAAAGCGTAGAAGGGTGTGTATGCGAAAGTGGTGAAAAGATTCGAATTACTTAATCACTCGGTATCGCGTCTGCCGACGCCGAGTGAACGACATAATTGTAATTGTGATCACAAATAGCTACGATGCGGTTGATGTAACATACCATTTCTCGGCACTTCGTACACTCTCTGCAGTGCCCATTAGGCTGCCGATTGTTTACACAGTTGTGAAAGGCAACGATTATGCGGATGATTGCGAATGTGCAGTTACGATAATTGGGCAGAAAGGAAACAATATTATGGCAATGTTCAGCTCGACGACACTGATAGAGAACTAACATCGATCGTTAAACGTAAAGAAGTGTTGCGGTCAATTTATGCGTCACGTAGATTACGTCTCTGAGTGCTCTTTTGTATCTTTACACATAACTTACCTTTTTCACAGTAGGCACCCTCGTAATCACCGGTGCGACATTCGCAGATCGGCCCGCTATCTGTGGAAATACATATACCACCGTTTTGGCAGGGATCACGAGTTTCGCAGGCGTCGGTCGTGTTGGTTGTCATCATGTTACGTAAGCTCTGTAACAAGACAAAACGATCGTACGTAAAAATGTGTGCGAGATACGTATTCCTGGAAATGTTGTAACTTTGCTTAATTAGTGAAAGTCGCACGCGACGACAACTGTTCCGAACATTAGACACTTTTAGGTGATAAAACCCAGTGAAGTACAATGGTAAAATGCGAGGTTTTATCACAGGTGACCTTAAACGACCTTGAATAACCTTTCATCACTATAACTCTATCGCTTTAAAGCGCTTTAGCAGAAATAAAAGTATAAAAACAGTCCGTTAAAGTCAACTCTTTTCCATGCCTCTGCTACACAACAAATGCCAGCAGATTTTATGCCTTTTTAAGTCATTAAAGTTCCACCTTGTACGTTTGTCTTTATTACCAATAAGAAGAATGCCACGCAAGCTTGTCAAACATGTTTACGCATGAGTCGAAACACAGACGTTAGTACGTTGCTCGAAACATCCTGCATGTTTCAACGGCGAGGGAAAAAATGGGATCACATAGTGTACTTCCTGTTTGCCGCAGCGAGATAAACGAGCATCCAGCAACGACCGTTCACGTTTCGGGAAGAAAGCCAAGAGACAGACGTAACATGTGAAACTCGACGAGCACACCAGACCGAAAGAGAATTTACATCAGCATCTCCAATTAACCAGTTAAGCGTCAAGATAGACCCGTCGCCCTTTCCACTCACCCCTTCCGCTCACCCCTTCCGCTCACCCCTTGCGCGTCAAACGACCCCGAGGTCCTTTGATCGTTTGTTATTGAGAGTGACGACGAAAAAGGAAGGCCGGTTACATCGCGAAGTAACAATCGAGCGGGATTGACAATGACGGTAAGAAAGCACCGGTTCGAGAGTCAGCTGACTCCGGCTAGTACGAGGTCCCGAAAGGAATAAGTGTGTTCAAAAGCATGGAATTAAAACAGTTTTCGACGACTCCTTTTTTTACCCTTCGTCCTTCCTCTCGTTTGCCGCTCTTTCGACGATGGCTGCGATCCAACTCAGGGACGACAGGTCGATCTCAATAATAGAGTGTTCGGATGTGGTTGACCCGGTAACCCAATACGTGCATCCGCTCGGAACAATTCAAAGAGTTAAACTACCCTACCCCACGGCACCCCTTCGCCCCCCCTCGTCGCCCCCTCGTCGCCCCCTTCGTCTTCCACGTACATCAATCGCTACATTCCCGGAGCACTCTTCCTTCGAAGAAATATCGTAGGAGGCCATCCTTCCTACGAGGATAGTCCGACGTAGGTGGTACATACCGCCCATCGCAGCTTACATTGTGAGAGTGCGGAGTGCTCATTTTGAAGATTGCATCTCGGCAGGGATGACGCGGGGAAAATAAAAAGCGACGCCGGGAACGGAAGGGGGGGGGGGTAGCAAAACGTAAAAGCAGTTATGTCAGGATCGCTTGCTCCTGGGCACGTCACAACTGTTGCTGACTACGCTGGCAGATATACGCAGTCTTTTTTTCACCCCCAATTTTCCGTCCGCCCGTTCCTTTTTGTCCGTACGTCAATTTTCGCTCGCCGGATTAAGGGGGATCGAGGTTCGGAATACGAATTTTTGCGGCGATATCGACGCAAACGGTTTCAATTTTGTACTTGCGGGAAGAAATGCGCACACGCTATGCGTCCGTGTGCAAATTGTGGCTAGTTACGATCTTGCGGCAGTGGGAGTAAAATTCTGACACGATTCTTATTGCGGCGACTATATGGAAGGTTACAAAGGATGTCGAGTGAATGAAAAGTGTATCACTTGAATTTTGGGTTTGAGGTAGACGAAGAGAAAATTGAAAATATGAAACGTTTGACACGTCGCGCGATCACACCTGACGTGCAAATTTAGCACTCCAGGAATAAGTAATAGTGTTGTTAAAATAAGCTTTAAGCTTTGAGCACTGAAAGCTCGTGTCGCGGTTCAAATCGTTAACGCTAGAACCCTTTGGTACCGAACCTTGAGTTGCAAGAGGTAAAGTCCTTAACGGTCGTGCTTTTAAGCTCGGATACTCAAGCCGTTTAAATTGCTAATCCGACTATATTTATGATAGGTAGAAATGATTATCGATGCCATATTACGGCACGACTGAGAATTCTTGCCATTTAGCGTAGGAAGAGGATCTGTTAATCGCTAATATGAAAATCACGTTATTCTAAAATGTACAATTTGTTAGCGAATAAAATGAGCGAATAAACTGTCTTTAATACAGATGAAAAAATGATAGTATAATTGCACAAGGTAAACTCGCCATATTTCTCAATCGCACATTTTACAACTGTAAAGATCGGTATAAACTCCCGAGCGTAAAAATAATTCATTTTTAATTTATCTTTCGCGGCAACTAATGGGACGTGACTCGTTTTATGTTCAAGTTTATTGCGCAGAATAGGTTAACAGACGTTCCAGATTCATAACGACAGTGTCCGACGCCGCTGCAGAATGTTACATGAAATTGTGGTGGACGTTGGGGCGGAACGCCGTGTCTGATAAAGTCTAAAAATGAGACAGGACTTCAGTGTGACTGCACCTGGACGCAGGTTGAAATAGTAAATAACATGGCTAACAGCCCTGACGTCGTCTACAACCCACGACTCGGAATCGTTCTTCGAAACGATCGAAGCTGCGCACATAAACAGTCATCCTTGCAGCGTCGCAAAATTGCAATTCGCCAATTATGCATGCCGTTTCGGTCCTTGGGACGGATGCACCCAAACAGAATTTCACAAACAGCATATTCCGTACATGTTTACGCTCGGTCTGCTCGTTCAAAATCAACACGCATGAATGTAACTTCTCGCGTAAGGGAATTCGTTAACAAATTGCATTAAAGACTCTGTTTTCGGTAAATTAGGACTTCAATAAATGCCATGATTACCGGCAAACATCCGGATTGCGGTTTACATTCTACAATAATTCTCATATTCGACAGTCCTTGATTGTAACTTCTAAGAAACTTGCCATCAAGAAGGAAGGTCTTTTTTAGATCGGAAAAATAATTGTAGCTACAATGACGTTGACAATGCTTTAAAAATAACGTATCGTATTGCGTATTACGTGAATTAAATATTGTAGAATAAAACGGAGAAATAGCGGTATCAGAAAGCGTGTGTTAATTTTGAACTTGTCGTTTGAAGTCCGTAAAGAGTCACAATTATCATACGAATGTTAAGTAAACGCCCGAATGGTAACAATGACGTCTTACGAAACGAAGTCATGGCAATACTCTGAAATTGGATAGAAGCTGCACGAAGTCTTCGTATATTGTAAACTTTGTGACAACTCGTGAAATCGGTTTCTAGTTTGCAAACTTTCATCATATCCTGGTGCCATATGAGTTGTGCCGTAAGCAAAGATTTACCAGCATCCTCACAGATACATTCCAAGACGTGACTACGCGAACGTACGATAATAAATTCCAAAATTCGCCCAATGTTCTTAATGTGTTTCTTGGTCGGAATGGGAAAGAGGAAACCGAAGCCTGGGTAACGTGCAAACATATACATATATGTACATGTTTCCAAAAGAGCACCGTGATTAGACTTCAGTGATTGTCATAACTAACTTTTTTTCTTGGCAGTTGTACACTTTATGTATCATACTCATACGCGCGTGTTTGCACATAAACTCTGATTACTTATATCATACACGCATAAAATCGGCATTTAGAATTATTTTGTCACCTAAAATTGTTACATGATTACACTGGCCTGGTAAAATCACATCTTTCTGACATGACAGTTATTAACTTACCCGATCGTATTGTATTACTGACCTAAACATGTATAACTGGAAAAAAACGAAAGGTAGGTACACGCAACGGTTCAAATTATCGTCATGCCCAATCCAACATACCGTATTCATAGACATAATTACTATTGGATCATGAGCATTGAAGACATTGATCTGACAACGTTGTCAGCCAGTCCGCGACACACGCTGCACGTCACATTAATCCTGTCCATTTGTCTCGAACGCTTCGGTTCAAGGTGTCAGTCTAGCGTAATAGTTGGATAAACGATGTATTTTTGTGATTTTTTCCCAGATATAGACGAACCGCTTCTTTCTTGCTTATTTAGACTGAGTCGACGATACTGGGGCTATGAATTATTTGCACACGTTTGTTTCTATCAAACGCGGTTGCCAAGCGGAACAATATTAAGAATAAGTCTTCCTTGACATTTTCTTAACTGACGGAAGAATCGAGCAAATATCGACGGAACTGGTATCAACGCCAACACCAATTTCGAGTATAACGCGGCCAAATAAACGGTGACAATTCCGTTGGATCAAACAGCACGCGAAAGGTCCTACTTGATTACATTATATCCCATATCACTGCTGGCGCCAACATCGATTTTATCGATGCGTGTGCAAGCGGCTTAAGGTTTAAATTGTGAATAAATACTGCAGGGATTTTATGCGTGAGCCTTACGATATCAAGAATATCCGTTATTTATTGGAAAATGAGCGGGGGAAACATCATTATCGAATTAATTAACTTGAAATTCTTACCATTACCTGGGATAAACTTCTGCAATTCACACTCTGAGACTTTTATACTCACACAGCGCCGAATCTAACGTTGACCTACAACTTTTCTTTCACGCTACAGATTAGATTTTAAGTTACTTTCGACAAAGTAAACAAGACATTGCCGTTAGAGTGCTGTTTTAATTAATTAAATATACACAATTATGAATCAAGAAATACACGTTTTAACTGAGAGATTGCGACTAATCGTTCAACACCAAGATAGTACTATCGCGTTTCCGTAAGCATAAATGAGTTCCTCGGGACGATTTAGTCTTTCTAGTCGTATTCCGCCTTACTTGGCAGTTTTCCTCGCAGGCCGTCGGGCATTTATTTTTTAAATTCGCACATCGTAATTCAGCGACTGACCCTGTACAACTGGGAGCTTCTCTGCCTAACTTTACACTGTACCCAGGCAACGTTGTATTACCGCCGTGATTACGAAAGTTGTCAACTTGATTAAACGGTTCTGCTTCGAAGGAAGTTGGTTCAAAGGGGTAATCGTGTGAGGTGTCTGTCAGTAAGAGAAATCGAGGGGAGAAGGGAAAGGGTGTGCCCGGAACTTTCGCGGGCTTTAATGGAAAAGGAGGAAGGAGGGCAAATCATCAAATTCAAGGGGTCATTTTCGGTAAAAGTATCCCGGCAACGGTGGAAATTTCAAACGTTTCCGTTCGCCCTGCTGAAAGATCGTTAAACGTTACGGGCAATCGGGCAAGTAGCGAACAAACAAATTTACGCATACACATTGCCATTTCTTCATTAGAATAACTTTCCCTAAACCCTGCGATTCAGAACAGACTGTAGATTGTCAGATAATTTCTTTCCGGAGCGTTTGTTTCAAGACAGTTTAAATTAGTTATCTGATGACGAGTATTAACATTTTTCTACATCATTAGATGAAAACAGGAAAGGCAAAGGCGGTGACAATATTTTGCTGTGTATTAAAATATGTACGCCGTGTGTCTTTTAATTTATTTACTTAATGCAGCTTCGCTAAAGTACATCTTGACATTTCCCGTAGACAAAGGTTTAATCCGGCAGCCGATTTTTCCTGCCTTGATCGTTCTCTGACAAAATGTCGTCTTGATTATAGCGGCTTCAAATTGGCAAGAGCGAAAATCAGAATCGACGTAAACCCGGCACGATCCTTGTATGCCTTGATTCACTTAGTTCCCTATTCCCCCAACCAATGTTTGCTATGCCATTAAGTTACGACTACAGCGAAAGCTTTAATCTGGCAACGACGGTGCTTATTAAATCACACGACTATAAATTGTTGCGCAATTTGCCCGCCCCGCCCGCCCCTTCTCTCCAAGTCGGTCAATGTTCATGCTCGTAAATAGTTGCAAGCAGGTCAACGTGTATTTGCGTGCCCAGTTACACGTCGACCGTACATCCACCGTTGAATTTTAATTTCAACCGGCGTAGTAGTGTCGATCGGCTTATATGGGACGGTTCTTGCCTCCTCAATAGATGACAATTTAGCGTGTCATGAGTGTGATTTTCCACTGTGACTTGCCCTACAGTACACGGGCATTTTCTTATAACAGGCTCAATATACGCATTGAGTATTATTATGGAAAATAGGTGGATGTTGTGACGCTTGTCTTACAACGTTAGTTTTAGATATTTGCACTCTGTCAACTGAGAGGCTGTTAGACATAAAATTCTGTTTTCATTCAATCATTCACATTTCCGTTCCAAAGTCAATTGAATGACTCGAACGCAATTTGACGTTCATGGCGGATTGTCTATCTATTCGTTATTCATTGACTGTGGATCAGACCGAACATTGGTGCATTACCTTTCTGGTTGAATATTCTTACAATCCTGGTTGAATAGCTTATCAAATATACATATAAATTTAGGATACATGTTTGACAATAAGGGATGCGGAAATGTCATTATGGAATGATTCAAATGATGTAGACTACTAAAATTACGACTATATTTATTCACAGCAAGATACCTACATAATAACTAATTGAGACATTATACGAATTGTATAAAGTAACACTTGATCGACACAGGTTTGCAATATGATGCAACGGTAAAGAGACTCAGCGATCAGAAAACGTAAACTCCGTAGAAATGAGATATAATTGCGACGACGTAATGGAGATATATTTTCAAAGGTAGAGTGTTAACGGGCCGTACGAACTAATGCGTTTAAAGTGTCATGTTATATCTACGTCACGTGGAGAATTTACCCGGGAGAAATATTTTGAGGAATTAAACGAACTAACGTGGAGCCGCAGTGAAATCCTTGAAAAAACGTATAACGCGATAACGCGTAATGCGATCCGTATTACCTCCTCCTGCTGCACCTCCCGACCCCCTTCCCTCCCTCCTATTCCCACGCCTCGCTCACCGGCCGAAAATTCTACAAAATTTATAGATAGCGCATCTATTAAACGAACAGGGAAGTAACTGAAAATGTTTCCACGCGTTACAGAGTCATTGCGCCATCAAAGGCCGTTTTCACCGACTGGTTACACGGCCATAAAGCCCACTTTTCTTTCCCTCCTTTCCGCCCTCTCCGCTCTTCATGGTACAAGAATCCAGAACAAATGTCCCTCTGCAAGGAGATTACCCATTACTCCATTATATCCGCTTCTCTGTCTGACGTCCGCGCCTGCTCAACGTTTCTTTTCTATGATTACCGTCCATCTCTCCAGTTTCCCTGGCCCAACCTAACCAGCCTTTCCCACCCTAACCGTGTATGCTTCTGTGCACTCTTTGCGTTACAGTCAAGGACGTCAGGAACGTTAACGACATCATCCAGCTCGTTTCCGTGGCTTTCCGACGGTTAAGGGGATTACCGTGAATAGTGCTATGCGAACACGCGTAAAAACAAAGCATTTTTAAAATTAGCCGGAAACGTTCGCCTCGCCGCGGCGCGCAGAGGTTGCGGCCCTGTCCCTGTTTCCTGTTTGTCCGATGCGCGCCAGTTTCGTGTTTGCAATTTGCGTTCGCTGTTCGCAAATTGTCCGACACTTCTATGGCCCGACTCGGCCTGCGGTTACGCTAGATTATAAGTGATGCTATGGAATTATATTTTGTTAAGGTAGCCATGGAGCGCGCTCGCGATTCAAATGAATATGATGGGGCGGAACAATTTTAGTTCATTCGAAATAATTGTTTCATTTATCTCGGATACGTAAATATGTGGCTAATTATCTAATGATGTGCTAACTGTAGATAATAATGCGGTTTCTTCAATGTTGCGCCTTACGTTTCGCACGAAGGTCGTTCGTATACCGTTTCAGAGTGTATTTCCAGGATCCGTATTACGAATTCACAATTAGTTGCCAATATTAGTTGAAATAACGTTATATTTGAGACGTTTTTTTGATGACCATTATTTAAAATTTCTATGAAGATGTGACGTTGCTGCTGCTTTTTATTTACTTTTCATGTATATAATATTAACGCGAGGTTAAGCTGCTTCGTTTCCCTTCGTTACATTAAGGCTCGCTAAGACTGAAATTGCTGTTTCGAATTAGAGAAACTCGTTCTGAGAGAAGCACTCCAAATGACGATGGGTATCAGCGTCAGTTCTTCTTTGAGAAGTCACCATTAAAATAACCAACGTTTTCTCTCTCGTTGAAACCCGATACTTTTCCGGAATAGAAATTGCACGCTGATGTAATCTGACGAGATCGACATCATGCTCTGTACTCCAACGATGTACAACTTTCGACGTTTCGGCACATTTCCAGAATTACGATATAAAGCCGGTGAACTGAATCCTTCAACATCTCCTTGATACGATCATTACATTTTCCAACTGTTCAGTATCATATCACCATATCTAATGAGAAACATTAAGCAAAATACAACCTTACAAGCATCGTGATATTTCCAAACATATAGGTACTTAACGTTACAGTTTTTACTTGTTTTTTTTCTCAACCGTATTGACAGAGTGTGTCAACAGTTAGGATAATCTACATTTCAGAAGCTAAATCGTTCAAGCAGATCAAGTACAGGCCCCGTGAACGAACTTATATGAACCATTACATCTTTCACGCACTCTATGTACTTTACATTTATTGCATTAATCGTGATATAAGAACACCTCTAATTGTAAGTAATTCCTACCGTTGCTCCCATTACATAATAAACTAATATATGCTGTCAGCTCATTACCACCAAAAAGGTATACAACCAGCTCCCTACACCACACGGAACGAACCTACACCATTACGTACCAAATCAACATAGTAGACAGTGTACGCAAACACCAGACCTACCGTCAAAATTTTAACCTTACCGCTTCTCCTAGCAAATTTACATACCAACCTTACTCGCAATAACAAAACTAGCGTCCAACCCCATGACGTTAACAAGAATGATCTGAAACCGCACGGAATCAAGGTCAAGCAGCAGAACTGACAGCGCGGACGGTCCCCAAATCCTTTTTGCCACCCGACAACGAAGGACATCCGAAAGGCGAAGCGTCGGACGGCGAGAGGGAAGATGTACGCTGACGGCATAATTCGGGTAATTATAATGGGCACGGTCGGCAATAATCCTCGAGGGTGAGAGGCAGTCCTCGGATTGCGCCTTCGCAGCCGATCGTAATAAAGTCTGGGCATGGCGATGATGCGCGTCGGCGGTCGCCTACCGCTGTCATGAAGTTAGGCGTCGGGCAGAGCGTCGTTCCGCCGTGTAATAATTTCCTCCAGGGGGTGTTGCCCAGATATAACGGGCTCTGGGATTGGAGAGCCGGAGACAAGTTTCCGCCCGGTAATCCATCCCGTCGACGATGTAACCCGACGGAGATGCCGCAGGAGACTCTTGCAGATGAGCCCGAGGACAGCCCGGCAGACCCGGGATCTCTCTATCTCGATCCAACTCGGCCGCGAGTTGATTAGTTGTCAGTCGTTACACGGACGCGGGGAGGGTCTAAGACTGGCGCGAGGGGCTGCATCCGCCCACGGACGAACGCAAGGAGTCATTGACTCCGATGCCCTAACGGAATTAATATGAGTCGAATCGATGCCGGTGATCGATCGCGAGGAGGTCTGACGAATTTCGTGGATTTCTCCTTTTCGACGACTTTCTTGCCCTGGATGTCGATTGTCAATGCTGAGTACTGCGGAGGTCGCTGGTGGTACTCGTGATTGTATCAATCTGTGCTGACTGTGAGACGGGGTTATTGTAGGAAAGGAGGGCTGCGGAATAATTGTACGTTTTTATCATTGCCGTTGACGATAATGAAGTAGACGGCGAAGGCAATTTGTTTATCTTGGCCTGGGCCGCGTTCGTAATAGTCGGTTTGATTCGGAATGCGATTGCGAGTTTTTGTTTTTGGGGCTGGGGGTGGGGCATGATATGTTTCACTTGCATGTTTTGTTTTATAATGGAATAATAATAATGGTGGTTAAGGTAACGGTGAAATAAATAGGTAGTTGTTAGTGTAGAACACGGTTTAATCAATATGTTCAACTGTGATTGGGTAGGCATAATGTATTAATTGATATGTTCGTCATGAAATCTATGTTAGTAATTTGATCTCTTTAGCATAAAGATATTGTAGAATATTTCCGCGTATGAATATTTTATTTTAAACACCGATATTATTTTTAAGTTTAAGTTAAGTACCGATAATTATTGTTAAGTTTTGGAATATTCATTTATAATGATTTAAGGACTTTTGAAAGGATATTATTAATTGAATTATAATTTCATTATATCATTGTAAAAAATGTTTAATATATCATAAATAATTATTAATAATAATTGGACGAAATTATTGGTTTATTTATTTTTTGTTATATGTATAATGCATAGTACTTTTCTGCGCATACATATTTGCCTTTTTTCTGCAGTAATTATGGGTCGAAGCTTACTGTAAACAGCATATGCTGATGTTAAAAATTATTATAATTGATTTAATGATTAGATGATCGATCGGGTGTTGGCACCTGTTTAGGGTACGCACGAACTTGAATTATTTATAACTTTTAAGCTCGCGTGAGCTTATGTTGGACTTACGTGTCGAACGATCCAATCGCACGTCGTTCAGAACGGCTAAGCAAAGTCTTATTTTCTCTTTACCTCTATTCTATTTACGCTGAGTATATACGCTTCTCTTTCCTTTATCGGCAAGCTTACCGCGCAATTCCTTTTCTCTTGATTTTATTTTAGATCACTTTGCTGAATTTATGTAATCGCACATATATAAATAATTTGTTCTCAATCTATACAGCAAAGCATAATATGTGACAACATTGATTTCCTGTGAAGGGTACAGAAAATAAGGCGCAGAAGGTACAAAAGAACAACGATCTCATGTCGGGGAAAATAAATTCGACTCCATGCTGGTAGTTAAGTGAACAACTTATAATCTTATCTTCCAATATCTCGGGCGAAGATAATTTACCTCGTGATTCCCAGCACGACGTTATCCCTTCCCATTCTATTCGTCCCTAATTCATCACATTGCTATAAATGACTCATTAATTTAGTTAGTCGATTGAATTCTATTTTCATCCTGTACATGAAAGGTCTTTGATTGAGGTAGTACGTTTACGGGGGAATGAATGAAACGTTAACTGCCTTCAATAATTCCGCGGAATTTTCTTTCACTGCTACTATTCGACGGTTGTGGAAGAATGGAAAACTGACATTGCGCGCTTTTTCATTCATCGAACATAAACTGTACTCAATCTTTACGTGTACTTCACTATTTATATGCGTGTTTCAGCATAATCGATGATACCGTTGTGTGAGTAGACGCGATTCTCACGCAAATGAGTAGGGAAAATATATGTTACACATTGTACATTATTAACGTCACATCCAGTCTTTCAGATATATTGTGGTGACATTGAAACGTTACCCAATTTCATATTTTAATACGAAATAATTCGTGCCTACAGGACATTTCCTGAAAATGGGTCGACAAACTGTTCTATTGTAGCATTTGCTCTGTTTCTCTCTACTTGATCAATCGACTTATAACATTTTTATTGCAATTATTTTTGTTTACTTAAGCACAAAGGCATATTAACACATTCAAATAGCTTTCTCACGATAATCACTTATATATTTTTGATAATCATTGTCTGCACAGAAAAGGTACGAAAACACAGAAATAGAAACAATAAACGGGAGGAAAAAAACAAATGTAAAAGCAAATAGGGTTCTGATTAGAAATACAATGATCTCAATTAGCAAGTAATTCCGGAACAAAAGAAATACTTAAAAAGATCGGCATGTCACTGAATACATAATACAAATTATTGTTACGGTGCGTTTCGTGAGAATTCGTTGTGGCGCAAAATCATAATAAAATTTCCGGAACGGGAATAATTGTGCAAAGTATCTGTATATAACCGAGTAATATGAAACAGAAACGAATAGGGGAAGTTGAAGTTACTGTTCCTAATATCAGGCAGTGCCAGGTGATAGCGAAACACGCAACGTTTGTATTGTGCTAGGCAACTTTCTTTCTCTGGGAAATTTATAGAAATAGAAGCGTCATTGACGATGTGCATAGTTTAAGTACACGAGCCAAGTTGTCACAACATAGAAGTACAAAATAATGGAGAAATAAAAATTAAAGTGTATAAGTTTAAAAATGTTATCAATCAAAATTACCATTGGTAAACTACGTCAATAAAAAATTACCAGTATTCTTTCATATTGCTATTTCGAAAATACGCATTGCGAGTTAATTCAATTGTTCAAACTATTACCAAATTTCTATTTTCTTTTATGGCTACTTAAATCCACTGTCCATCATTCTGACAAATTCGTTTGATTTTAATGGGGAATTTTCGCAGTGCTCGTAAAACGTAAGGTAATGTCTACTGCACCGTGTATGCGAAATGATATCCGCATGCAATGCGCATGGCCATTGCATAAATACGTAACCTAGTTTTGTGAAAAGTCTGCTAATAAATTCAAATCATATATTATGACACGATAGCTGTAAGTGAAGTGTCCTCTGTGCCATTAAATCTTGCTTACAGTGCTATTAAATCCATCCATTTTCAACCAAAGAAACAAGCGTTTTGACGTTGTATATGGACGCTCATCCGTTTTTTCCTTTTACTTGAAATTGTGTATGTAAGCCTCTACATGAAAAATTGGACTCTTTTAGCGCATGGAACTTGATCCTCTTTATAAAAAATCAGTGCGTTATGTTTTCTTTTGACAGACAATATAAAATATGTAAGAAACGTAATAACAATCTTTAATTTCAAGTTTTCGCAAGTTCAACTGCGGAAAATCAAGAATGTTCAATTTCCGTTAAAGCTGCATTCTAAAATAACTTTGACCATTTTTATTTCTACGTGAACTGCGTTATAATTCTTACGAACAAATACTATATATTTTCATTTTTGCGCCTGAATAAGAAAAAAAGTAATTATTTCAAAATTCCTTTTTACACATTTACATTTTTGCCGGTATGCAAAGTACGTCACGTAAATGAGATCACCAGAATATACTTCCATTTAAATAAAATCCAATGCTTTCTCCAAACCTGTACAGAGCAGCAAAGAACGATTTCACAATATCATAACGTTCACTCTATCCCAATATATTTCCATCTAAACCCGCTTAAAAAATTCTCCAGCATGCACGTGACGCATTGATTTATGTGTCGAGTAACCCAACGTTGTCATGAGAATTTCTTTGTTACACGTCAGGTTAACCGAGACATTAGCTAATCTCATCTACGCGAAACACCCTATATATACGTTATCACGATATTTCACTCCCTACCCGCCTATAGACAATTCTTATTTTTCCATCATCCCCAGTCCGAACCTTCCCCGGTTCGACTTTCTCATTTGCCCCTTTATCGACGTCGACTATTTTTTTAATTCCACCCTAGACCGATTCCAATCGGCAAAATTAATTTGGGTCCTCGGACAAAGCATAGCTAATTCCAGCCTTCGATCCCAGCTCTCTAGTCCTCTTGCCGGGCACGCCATCCAGCGTCGGCAATCAGGCGGCGAAAGAAATTAATTGATAATAAGATAAGACGATAGAGCGGGGTGCGTTGCCTGGCAGGAGACTTATGCGACAATGAGTAGGAGAGTTTCAGGACTGGCGAGGAGGTCGAGTGGAGAAATCGGGGGCGGGGAAGGTACAGAGCAACTCGAGAGTAAACTACAATCCCTTAATTAAGTCGAGCTTCGTCGTGAACGCCGGCCGCGACGAGCGCGGCGGAGTTATTATCTTTGAAATGAAAATATCGACGTAACGGCGCTACGTAAAAACGGCTCGTAACTACGTCACAGGGAGTGCAAGGCATTTTTCTTACGACGGGATACGAATTGCGCCGGAGCGAACCGTTATCTCGTTAGGGCGGGCCGAACATTTGTATCCGGCCGGAAAGAATAGCTATGCATCGCGTTTCTCTGCGCATTCCGCCGGCTTCGCAAGAGGGGTCTCATCGAATTTATTAATGCACGCCGCGGTAAGATAGTAATGAGACTGGGCCGAGTTTCGTGATTACGCCGCGGGCTGTGTTCCTTTTCCAAAAACTGAACTTAAATAAAATGGTCGACGTTTTCAACTTGGCTCGAGCGTTCGGGAGGTTGCAGGGTCGTGGAAGGTTACGGAACGAGAGGACTGCCCTGAACTTGGAGTGGCTCTATGGACATTTTAACGAAAGCGTTGACTGTTAGGGATATAGTTTTGAATTTAATGAGCAGCACGTATATTAATTCGACACTTATTCGTTTGATTATCATGGCCGTTTCTTATTTGACTGAATCGAACTGGACGAAGCCTTAAAGAAAGCTGTGTTTAGGTCAATGATGCATTAATTTGTACATCATTTTGGTATCGGATGTTATCATACGCAGTCGCCTACAATGTAATTGTGTCAGCAGGAAGTGCAAAGCACAGCGTCACAAACTTAGAAGAGATCGTCATAAATCGAACCATTAAAACTAGACAGTTATAGAAAGTACAGCCTCATAATGTAGACCTTTGACCCGATATTTAACATCGTTGTAGGTCTATCTTTTCTGCAGCGTAATGTTATAGCAGTATACGGTATACCTCTGAAGCAAGGGGAGTAAGTCACATGTCGTAGACCCTACTAGTATGGAGCGGCTAGGTAAAATATTTAGCTGGTCATGCGTTATCGATCCGACTAGATTGCGCAGTACGTAACAAAACATAGGATCGACGGGTACAGGAATGCCGATTGTTAATAAAATATCAGAAGCAAGAATCGCCGGTCCGCGGTCTGAGGGCGCAGATGTGCAATTGGCCGATCTTATTGATCGATCAATTTCTTTTGCGTGCGAACCAGGCAAGTTTAGCGAAGCCAAGATAACATGCTGCCTCAGGAAAAGAATTTGCATGGTACAAAACGTTCAGTTGTTAGTTGAGGGAAGGTTGCAAGTAGACATGGTTGCACGTTGAAGGTAATGATTTAAGCCTTAAATTATTCTAGCTCCAAGTAATAGTAGTGGAACTATAAGTGTACGCAGATGCAGGCGTATATGTTTAAGAATCAGATTTTAAGGAAGTGTTTGTTAAGAGAAAGACAAATTGTCTGTGATAAGACATTGAAGTCAATAAAAAAAGAAATTCGAATAATTGAAACAGACTTCCAATATCAGATGTAACATGATTATTCAAGATAAGTTGAATATCAACGACGTTTTGTATTCCTGTATATATAATATAATAAAACATTAAACTTGATCATTTTGTTCAATAAATGAAAATGTGGTTTAATGAAGGGTAATGACGTGGCTAATTGGCGAGCAGATACATAATAATACATACTTTAATAAAGTTATGCATTATATGGACTTTCTTCATTATCTAATTAAATGAGAATGTAATATCAATTATATCCATATACACTTTATGGCATAATATGTTCTATGCCCTATATGTTTCAATTTGCAGGGGCGACATTTACATATCATTTTATGTTTTAAATGTAATTACCAGAAAATATAAAAAAAGAACACAGCAAATAATGGAAATCAAAAATGCAGAAGTAAAGGTCGCATACCATGGACAATTTATTTATATGTAATAATTGTTATTTCAGGGTTCAACGTCCGTTAATCAATTAAGTACCTCGCATGACACAGTTATTAATCTTCGTGAAGCGGTCATTCAAAGGCTTTCATTAGGTTAATTACGTATAAAAATTGTACCGTTTAGCAAAGTTATCAGATGCAATCCTTCTTGCATTCAAAGGATCCGGAGTACCTGCATGATTGATAACACTTGGTGCAAAGAATTATGAGCACTTTTAATAAGATGATTCCAGATAATAGCAAAGTACATTTGTGTATCGTATAAAGCGCAACGGCGAATATACAGTCTATATAGCCTTGGTAAACCGTGTGTCGCGTTGTTTTACTGAAAATTACAGGAAGTGCCTGCTGCGAGTTCGAGCAAGCAGTAATGGTAAGAATGTGAACAGGGAATGTTTGAAAGCTCAAAAGATAAGGACAGGGACGACGTGTGTTTGGGACAGAGCGGTTCAAGATCGAGCGACTGTGGCTAAGAAGTGGCAGCGAGTGTGTTTTTAGAAATGCATGAAAACTTCGTCGCGAGTGAGTTGTATGAATGTATGTAAAACATCTAAAGGGGCGTGCGCGCCCTTTAAGGGCAGCCAGTTTTAAGCGAGCGAACAGGGAGGAGAACGCCAAGTTTACAGATGCAAGTACAAAATTAGCAAGCTAAGGTATATACACGCAAAACCTGAGATTAGACAACGGAGATATAAGGAAGTGTAAAAATGCGGTAGGGAAAATATTATTAAACTACGACCTTCTCTAGGGCATATTCTAGTATGTTATTTTCTGAGCAGAATTATATTTTTGCCCCAGTCTTTTTTATTGGGAATTACTGCTAGATTGCCTTAACTTGTTTTTATGACGTATGAAACCTACCTATTATAATACTGTACATCAAAAGTTTAACACCAGTGCGCTTCGTTGGGGATGACATGTGATTGCAAGGAAAGGGGAGAAAAAAAGCAATAACGGGAGCTACAGGTAGCGATTCTTTGCCGTAAGTGCCAGATGCACATACTTCAACTAGGATGGTTGCTTAATTCTCTTCTGTGTTTCCGGTGGATGGCAACGCGACCAGTATTTGTCTGAGGAAGCTCATACATCGGTCGAAGGGCAAAAAGGAATTCAGGAAGAAAACGTGGCAACGAAGATTAAGAAGGCGACAAAAAAGTGAAAACGACAACGTGATGGATGATCTCAGTAATTATTTGTGAGCAGTTCTTCTTCCGGCTGCTGCTTTTTTGCTTTCTTCGTTCTCAATTTCGTTCACCTTCTTCCCTTTTTCGTACGTTGTCAGCAGTGTACCAAGTAACACATCAACATATCCCTATTGCTTACTTTTCGACATTGATATCTGCCTCCATTCTGCTAACATTACACTCTGATCAATTGTTTCGCTTCACTACTTCATCTCATACGATTTAATAGCTTCAAAAATAAAGAATATCTACGTTGGAGCTCAATGAATCAACTCACACTTTCTTCAAAGCCTCACCGGAAATATGATGTCCTGTCTTGGCTGACATTTCTAACAGCGAGTGCTATAAGAGAGCAACAGCTCCAGTGGAGTAATCTAACCAGTAAAAGCAATGTGCGTCGTACTTCTTAGCTACATCCGTCACCCTAATTAGTCACACTTGAACTCCGTACTTCCAGTTCCGGTCTGCTTACTGCATTCGTACATTGTCGGTATTTCGAATGCGCTTATAAACACATTTTGCGGCCAGCTCGTAGTTTTTCTCCTAGCCACATGAATATTTTAGATGTTACCGTACTTGCTCCCAATGCTACATTTACGTCATTTTTTGATATACGTCACATATACGCGTACACTCTGTCAACGTACGCTTCTCATGAGTATTATTCGATCACGCGATGCAATCCCGTACGATTTCCGCGTATCTCATTCATCCGTAGCTCTCTTATATTTTTCACTGTTTATCCGGAAAGTTCTTTCATTCGATAAAAGGCGCCGCGGCGCAGAAGGCGCTCGCGCCATTTTCCTTTATCATGCCTTTCCTCCTCATCGTCTCAAGCCAGAAACGCCAGCACAACTCATTTTTCGTCCTCCAGAGCAGCCCGCGATGGGAAAAGAATCGTTCTCATCGCAGCCATTGGTCCGTGCTTCCTGATAAAAAACAATCGATCATTGTTCTTCCCCACCGACGTTGAAGAAATTATCAACGCCTATTTTAACCGAGAACTTCCCATTCCGTTTTACCTCCTTCCTCTTCTCCCACAAAATGACGTCGCCTTATCTTGTTCGGGAACAGGTCCCGGGCTTGCACGGGATGAAAGGGGAACGAGCATCGACGTCACGAAAACATTACTATTCACGGCAAAAAAATACCCACCCGAAAAACATCAACTAATTACACGAAACTTCCTTAAACATTATTGCCATTCCCATGCGCGTACCTCCGAATGCGCCCTGCATACAACTCGCATACTAATGAGCGCGTTACTCATGGGTCGAACAAAAAACGTAAGTCTCAGAATGGCGAGTAGGTTTTCCGTCATTTTTCCCCAGGAACGGAGTTTCGTTGTCTCGCCAGGGAAATCAACGGCGAACGTAATCGCTAAATCGCGCCGAGCCAGATATCTCCTTACCTCTCTTTCCGATACGTTTGGTCTCGCGGTGAATTAGAAGTTTGCGTATAAATAGTCGTTGGCGGTGAGGGGGTAGCTTGGAGGTGGGAAGAGGTGGGAGGGTAGGGGAAAGAAAGGAAGCGGCGCGAATTGCAACGAAGACCATACGAATTTCCGCCGGTAACGTTGCGGTAGAGCGAAACGTGACCTACTTCTACTATTGCCCATTCCATCCTCTCGCCGTCCGATATGCGAAACATTAATGAGTCTGGAACTTGCGGCTTCAACTCGATATCGTAATACCGTATCGCGTGGGGGGGCTGAAGCGTGGGGAGAGGGTACGGGCCAGTGTGATACCGCCGGATACTTTAATTAACGTAATACGGGAATTATCGCTGGAAGAATCGCCGCAGTCTTGTTGTTAACTGATACAAATCGTCTGTTAGTACGGTATCCGCAATATGACGTATCCGGGCGCAGCGCCGTTTATAATTAGCTGGCCGAATTAACCCTGCAAATCGCCTACAAATTGCATTGAATGATACGTCTCGCGTTATGGTTATAAACCAATCTAATCACGCGAGCCGGTGCCACCCGCTAAATCCACAAGAAATCAATTCGTAACTCCGCCGTAATTACGATTGTCGCCAGTTAACGACTGCTGGGCTCGGAGTGCGTTAGATTACGTCAAGTAACACGACGCGGGTCGGCGAAAGTCGTTAGCGCCAGGTTGTCGGAATAGACTCGGTTTCTCGCTATCGCGACGCAAACGAGCGCAAGGATCCGTTTTTAGATGCGCGCGTATCGAAATGTCAGTCGATAGAACGCGAGTACTCAGGGTCGATAAATCTGTAAGTGTTTGTTCCACGCGACGCTCGCCGTTTCGTCGCCGAGTGAAGAGGATCAGCGGCGAGCGTTACGATTTTTCAATTAACCCACGACGAACGTGACAATCTCCGGATCCATTATCCGAGCTGCGATTGTCTAATTTCGCCCAGATCTCCCCGTCATCCGCCAAGATTCAACTTCTCCTTGTGCGTGAAACTCGACAGGTCAATAACGACGGCGACGAACTCCTGCCATTTGTCGTAACTGGAATTGCTGAAATTGCTCCTCTGGCATGGTTATTATGAACTTTCGCGTGATGCAAAACTATTGCCCCCGAAACAAGTGTGAGAGAGCGGGTGGAAGTTCAGTACGTGCACGCGGCGGACTAGCGTATGTACGAACACGCTGCACAACCGCAAAACGTGATCGTTCAACCGCACAGTCGACAGTCACTATAGCTCAACCCTCGCATTCGTTCACTCCGGGCCCGCCCTGCTACGTCAGCCATTTAATATAACTTTTTAATCGCACCGAAACATTTACACTTGAATCACGTGTCTTGCCGAATGTCATAATATGACGTCAAACTGTCAGTTACAGGAGTGAACTGGGCATTCGTTCACTCTCCGTGGAACAATTACTCGCATCTGGAGCATCGTTTGCCCCGTGTGCAGGCAAATTTGAGTGCAGCGCTATCAAAATAGAGGCAAGTATGCGCATGTGAAAAAAGGACATGTTACGAGGAAGTATCTGTATACGTATACGTTGGAATTACGGTGAATGAATTACACGCCGGATACGGTAAACGTGTTTAGGATGCACGTGAAAGATTCTACGTTTAAGTATGAATAGATTGGGTTTATGAGTGGATTATTGATGCATCGATTGCCTCGTGTGCAGAGAAATTTGAGTGCATAGTTATCAAAATAGAGTCAAGCATGCGCATGTGAAAATTGGATGCATTATGAGGAAGTATGTATATATACCTATATACTGTGTGTGTCTGTGTGTGTACACAAATATGTTGGAATTGCGATGAATGAATTTTACGCTGGATACGGTATATGTGCTTAGAATAGACGTGAAAGATTCTACGTTTAAGTATGGATAGATTGGTTTTATGAGTGGACTATTGATGCAAATTAAGTAAAACGCGCGAGGAAGAAAGAGTCGCTACGGCTACTGTTGTCTGACAAAACAGGGACGAACTCCGGAATGTGATTGCCAAAGATGAGATGAAGTTAGCGAGAGAAACTTCTTCAGCATGTTCGGGGATAAGAAGTCAGTTAAAGAGATAGTATCTCAGCAATCAACTTAGCAGTTTTTACAATTGACAATTTTAAGGAAATGGAATCGGCTCGCAGTATTATACTTTTGCCCTAAGAACAATTAGCAAGTGCAAAACGCCTGAAGTTCCATCTAAACTAATAGCACAACAAGAACAATAAGAAATTATAAAAAAAATCATTCAATTGTGTACCATTTTTGAGTCATGCATTAGTTATAACACGTTTTCTTTAACTGTTTTCAGATTTTCTTTCTATTGTATTGCACGTTCTTATACGAACGCATGAGAATAAAACTATTAAAAACGACAAAAAAATATTTTGTGTTAATAAATGATTATGAAACGCTGCCACAAATCAATACAAAAATCGCTGTACAAGTTGTTCATCACAGCGATGACTGTAATACTATTTAGACACATCCGATAATCTAACGCAGAAATATTAAAAAAAAAGTTGCAGGCAGGCTTAATCATTTCTGTACTACATGAATGTAGTACTAATGAATTTTATGTCATATTGCTCAATCCGCCTGCATACTATTCACAGTAGTGTATCGAATCGGATTATACGATGCTTTTTAATACGTAAATTCCGGTAAGTTTGAATATCACACTTCGCTATTCATAGTCAGATCTTTGTTTGCAACGCTCGCTACTGTCAGATGATCAGAAATATCTGGAGAATGGTGGCTACTAGTACGATGGAGAGCCGGAATATGCAGCCTTTTCAGTCGCACTCTAAGTGATCGCGACTATGGAATGAGGAACCACCGCCAATTCCCATTTGGCAACTCATAATCAGGCACAATACGATTACAAGCGGTCGTCTCTTTAAGCAAATCCATCACGGGCAATGCAGTCAGAATCCGCATGTTCGTGAGACACACTCATTTGCGAATGAATAGGTAGCGCGCGCGCATCTCTCCATGTACCGACTGGAACTCGTAGCGCAGCTGCTGAAATGTCTTTGCCGACTTGGCTCTAAATATATGAGATGCGCGCGTATCGGTGTGCGCTACAAGGACGAACACGTTCTAAGGATTCCTGTTTCCAAATTTCGCGCACGATTCCAATATTCCGATTCCTACAAGGTGTTGGACGTCAATTCCGCGACAAGTATTAAGAACTGTACCTGACGCGTGAATAGCCAGTACTTTGAATGGGATGGATGAACGATATTGGGCAAAATCGTGCTCAAATGCGAATTCGTTTCATTGTCCCGTTGTATAAATCAATTTGCGCAGGATGCCGAGTGACAGATGAGACCGTGGCGAGTGAACAAGAGTGAGCGAATGCGGGAACAATGCTCGGCCGATGTTTGAAGAGAAAAGATGTCTGCTTGTGTGTGTGTGTGTCTGTGTACTCGCCGGCAAAGCAAAAGGAATGTGCGTATAGCGGAAGTGAAAGCAATTAAAGCAGCCTTTGAAGCTGCGCAATAACAATAATTAACGGCAATATAATATGTCCCTTCCAGCGATGCATCGTCGAACGGTCAATGCCAAAATGTTATATGGAGATTGAAAGTAATATTGCTTCGCATTGGATGTAATTGTAGGAACGATAACTGGAAAACGAATAGTACAAGAATTCCAGTTCGCGTTAATAAGTTGTTATCAGAATAGCGCCGCATTTTGGGTTAATGTATTTTATTTGTCTCGTTTACTATAGTTTTGCGAGTTGCAATTAAACAGCAATGTCGATTTCCCTAAGTGAATTCGAATTGAACAGATCGGAAGACGTAGGATTTATAACTTTCAAAGGGGTAAGAGCAGATAACGCCGCTCATTCATAGAACTATATCACTATTATACGAATACCTATTGCTTGTTGTTTCCATCGAATTAGCTCGTAACAGATCCATTATCGCAATTCGCAGAACAATGATCTTGGCCCGGCGGAACGCTGATATATCTGAAGATGACAACTAAAAGCACGCTGCCTGCCAAAACATACATCGGCTGCACAGTTCGGTCGATACGACGTCACTTGGAGCCATTTGTAATATGATCCTTCTCTAGTAATGTAATGGCAGGTCTTACAGCGACGTCCATGTCCCGTCCCGACATACTGAAATGTCGAGTATTTTTGAGCACATCCTTTTACAAACCTCGTTCAAACGTCTTATCTTGAAGCTATATAAGAAATTAATGTCGTTATATGTGCTGGCAAATTGTAAAGAGAAATCGTAATTCACTTGGCAAAAATGATAAGAAAATCTATTGCGGAGGATGCTTTTAATGGTGGGTGTATTAAGTGTTTCAAGTATAAACTCTATCATTCGTGAATAGGTACTCGTGTTACTTCATTGAACAAACTTATAATACAAATAGAGAATGTATTTTGAATAATGTGCAATATATTGAAATTACTCTGAAGCATATGTAATTTTACAGATGCAGCATCTGTATTTTGTGTTCAGGGAGAAATGAATATAGTGCGTTTCCGCGAACTGCAATCAAAGTCTGACTTCAAATAGAAAGTGGTGCACATTTCTGTCAGAGTTAATTTGAAAAGTTATATTAGTTGAACATTATTGCATATTTCTTTCTTCCATGTGCTCCTAGACTCTTCAACAAGTTTTTTAATACGCAGTCTATGTGCCAATACGCAATAACTCTTCTCCTCCTTTATGTTTTTATTCGAATATACTCATATTATCGTAGACGCTCATATATTACAGTATGAGATTACATTGACATTAGTATTTTCAACATTGTCATATTTTATATGTGATAATCTGTTGACGGCTACGTACTATGGATTTAAAAAAGTCAAGTAAGTCCAAAAAGTCCTTATTTCCTCAGACCCGGAAAGGATTTGTCAAAATGTTAAAATGTATGAGCTGAAATCGTATAAAACGCAATCGTGTAAAAGTACGTCCAGAAATCCGTTTCACACGTTCATATGCGAGTTAGGGGGCGGGATTATCTTTCAAGAATTTAAGATATGATTTGCCCGTTAGCCTATTTGGCGTCGTGCCAGGAAATTCATGTAGCGTGTAAATTTTGATCTGTCCACACGTGGCTTTTGTGGAAGTAAATATCGGGTTCTTCCGAGAGTTCATTGCGTTTTCAACAGGTTACTGGCCATTACCGATAACAACAAAATAGTGATAAATCAGACTTCTATTACCGTACCGCAGTACTGTGTATTCCATTATCGCAGCTTCGGGAAAGTTAAAAACGGACGCTTTTAAGAAATCCCTTCCTTCCGATGTTCAAAAGAGAATATTATTGCTGGTTCAAAACAAGTATGACCCATATTCTGGGAATAGATTGGTACACTTGCTCCAAAAAATTCTCTGTTGTACCATTGAACCGTTAAAAGCTCAGTTTCATCAATGACAGACTGCACATTGTCAGCAATGTTGGTATCGACCCATACGATAATACTCCTCTTATACACTTGAGTACACTCGACTGAGTTGGACAGACAAAAACGAAATTCATTCGCGTAAAGAATTGACGTCCAATACCGCCGTTACCAGTGCACGTGTTCTTTAGCAAATTGCTGGAGGCAATTGCATAGGCTCTGCGACGTTGAAAAATTTGTATGTAAACTAGTAAAGTAGAAGCGGGGAATTCTGAATATATCAAATGACAATCATATAGAGTATTACGATCGTGTTAATCAAATATATATTGACAGCTGCTTTTCCAGTATGCAAAGAAACTAGCTTTCTAAAACGAAACGTCCTACAGCTCTGAATTCCAAAACGGTACGCAGGTCTTTCGTTTATACAAAATTATATTGACAGTTCCCATTATGTCCTTTACGAGCGGGACATGTCCTTAAATACAGGTTCCCAAACTAAATATAAAATATGCAGCGTATTAATACCTGTAGACAATCATCGTTACGTGCACGTACCGTGAGAGCCTTACAACTACCCTCAAACTCTAACCTAAATATCTTATCGCGTCGGCCGAATCTAGACTGCTAAGATCATCCATCATTTTCGTTTTTTACAAGCGACGCCACAAAAAAGTTACCCAACGGAGTCGGTACAGGTATTAACTTTAATTTTAAGTGAGATCGTGATGTAGGACAGTGCTTATTTAAAGTTCGCAGATGAAACTATGAAGGACACCAATATGAACTGTCTCGTCTTGACTACATTTTTAAGATGTTGCAAGTGAAGTAAGCCAAATATATATATTCATACGGCTGAATGCCACGTGGATGAAACCGAGTGACGACGGTTGATTGCGTTTTGCTTTGCACCGATACTTTCATCTGCTCTTTTCACGATCACAAATTCTATAAATATGGAAAAATATCCAAACCAGCCAGAATTCGGCATTTTCAACCTATAGATACATAAGCCGCACTCTGACCCACTGCGCCAGTAATGCCAATTAACTACCAGACACTTCTTTTCGGAGCACGTGAACCGTACCGCAATTTTTTCACGGATAGGGCAATTTCGCGTCGATGTCTATGTATTACGGAAAAAGGTGCTTCACGTTCTAGAGCGGCTAAACTAAAACTCTAACATATGTATCGTTAGCTTTTACAACTGTGAGCATGAATACTTACGGCGTAATAAATGTTATATCTATGCAATGGAGAAGCAACTAGTAATCAACGAACATTGCCCTACTTCTTTCTAAAAAAAGATGATATTTATAATGTCATAACAACTTCATGAACAATTTGTGTGCGTCAGGATAGGTTTGTTAAAGTGCGCAAATGCTGAAACATATACATACGATCTTTGCTTTAAGCCATTCCTCTTTGTTACGAACTGCAAGTATCAGGAAAGAGAAACTGGATCAAACGCGAGGGGATAAAACCTAATTAAAGTACAAAGATGTGGACGGAATTGAGGTCAACTGTCGGAGGACAGATGTAAACGTGTAACACGCAAGAGAGTCAGAGACAACGCTGAACTTTACTACGCGCGTAGAAACCATCTCTGAAATCCTCAACACTTATTCAAGTTATGGTTACACCGAGTTAGAATTTTGCGGGTGCACATAAAAATAGAATTTAACTGACAGCGATAAATAAATAATTGGAACTTGCTGTTTAGCAATTCTCCGATGACATGCACGAAATATACCTGTATCAGCGATGCGCCCTAGTTTGAATATTTATTGAAAGCACAAACGATACATACAAACGTCATATTCGATATGTTTTATATAGCTACATTAGCTTGCAATCAATTTGATCAATATACGATTCTTTCACAAATCGCACCTAATGTCGTTTCTTGTAGTGAAGAACGATCAAATGAATCATAACAGGGATGGTTTGGCAAAATTGGCAGACGTGATACAGGCGGCCTCATTAACGAAAAGTCATTAGTGGCCCGTATCATAATTAACAGGAAAAAGACATTTGTACCAAATAATTGACGCTGTACATCTCCAGTTTATCCTGTCGCATCAAGCAGATTCCGTGCACGACAAATAATTTGTTCGTCCGAGTATGACAACACGACAAAATCAATACTATTTTTCGTTCGACACAATATCGTGTTCAAATTCTTACGCGTACGAAACGTCGAAATCTCGGACTCTGAACGCTCCGCGAAAGCAAAGTACTGGCGAACGCTTTGCCAGTCTTCGATAAAGCGCTCGATCCGATAAACCATTCCCTTTTGTCTCTTATCGTCCTTTCCTCTACCTTAGTCTCCGCACTCCTCACCCTCGCTGGCTCCCTTCATTCTGCGGTAAAATCTTAGAACCATCCGTCTGATTATGTTTTTACCGTGAGGTCGGCTTCTTTCAACCCGGAAATTACTTCCATCCCGCCCTCTTCCTGTCCATCCTGTACCCTTTCCTAACTCGCAGCATCTTCGTTCAAACCTATCCCCATTCCTTCTGTTTCAACTCAACCCACTGTGTCCTTCCTCCATCTCATACACTTGGCTCATTTCATTCGAACTTTGATGGAAGGCAGTAGCGTTTTATACTCCCTACGATACTTTCTAAATCATCTCCTAAGTAGGTGTCCTCAAACTTACTTTTACAATGTGAACCAACATCAAGTCTAAAAAGATTATATATAGAGAAGTATGACGTAGGCGAATATAAACATCGATTACTGTATAATAATTCCTGTATTGTACATTTTAGTTTACTTTCGCTAAATGTACTCTCATTAGTAAACTGCGTAAATAATTCTTTAGCAATGTTCGAGCGATTAAAACAATGTTCGCAACTCCGGCCACTAAGGTCCGATCCCAATTATTTTCGTCACACAACTTTTGCTCCAGATTAAGTTGCAAGAGTGGGACTTAAGACATGAAAACGTACGCGTATAAACAAGAATTAATAGCCTCTTCATTTTAGCCACGCTCAGCTAATACCGTAATCTCCGGAATAAATGTGAGCCCTTTGTTTCTTCCGATTCCATCTGCATTTTCGCCATTTTTGCCTTCGGCGTTCATCTTAATTTCGCACGTACTTCCAACAGCGTGGGGATGGGTTGGGAGAGGGGACGGGAGGGGTGGCGTACTTCTATAAATGAGACTGCCCCTAACAACGATGCATTCAGCGGTTTAACGAGTTCTCAAATTTTCCTCAAACCATGCCGCTCGCACTTTCCAAGCACCGTCATCAGTCACCTCGACCCTTCATGTTCCTTTCGTCTGGCCGTATTAACGAGAAGAAACAAAAGGCAAACGATTGTCCACTTGGCCGAGATATGCCGGAACGAAAATGTAATTTCCTCCTCCCTCGCGACCGATTTACTCGCCGATTCTAAAGTCTCCTCGCGTCTGTCAATTTTATTCGGCGCCCGAGTGCTGCGATAATGTTTTGCCTCCTTTTTGTCAGGCAAACTTCCATCGTTTCGATTGGCGAGCAAAAAAGTGTAACTGCTCTCGGGTGAAGGACGGCGAAGTACGGCCGAACGGCGAAGGTGTTAACGGAGACTGTAGATAGAAAATCACTTCATAATCGATGACTCGTTCTACCCTTAACGCGCATTATTGAAAATGAACATTACTTTAAGCATTGGTTATGGACGATGATAAAATCTGAATAAATAGCGATAATGCGGTTCATTATTGCGCGTCGTATCCCTCAGCCCCGAAGTATAATGAGAATGAATGGTAAAACAGTTGTCAATACACGTAACCGATCATGAATAATGCGCGGGTGCAAGGGCAGAATGCAAATGTTCAGAAATCAGAATGAATGACGGTCGTACATAGCTAAAAGCAAATTTTGAATAGAGAGTCTCGCTTTAAAAATGATACCGCCCAGACTATCGATCCGACGGAATTATGAACCAATAAAGTTTCACTGCGAACAACGGCATGAAATATTCGAGTGATTTTACACTCTCTAAAGGAACTAGCGCAAAGTCGCATGAAAAATGTTCGTATTCATACATCTAAGTATGTTACCGTAGACTTTCGTCGCCCGCCGTACCGCCGCAACACTACAATCTGCCATATATCCGCAACGCTCAAAAACTTCATAAACATCAAGGCATGACCTGGGTGAAGCCAGTGGGCAGAATTGTTAAAAATTGAACCTGCATTCTATCCACGCAGCGCATTTCGCCGCCATACTGACATGTTTCGCGCGTAACCGTATACGTCACATCGACATAAACCGCCAACTTGCGAGTGGCAAGTGAGCCTCGTTTCTCGGAATTGATGACGAGGATAGCGTGACGCTCGAAAGCGTCCGCCATCGATTGAATAAACAGTAGCCAAAGATGCGCATTTTTCCCGACAGGAATCCGCGGAGGAGAGAGATAGCTCGGCGGAAGATAACGTTGGTCGTTTGTTTCCGGAGCGTGAGCTTCCGCGTGACGTCACACGTGCACGAAAGCTTCCTCCTCGCGCGTCGCTCTACCTTCCTTTTCAGTGAAGCGTCGTTGCAGATAGAGGGAGAGGGAGGGGAGACCGAGAGAGAGAGAGAGAGAGAGAGAGAGAGAGAGAGAGAGACAGTGAGACTCCCTCTTTGCTACCTCGATCTTTGCCCTGCCCATTGTCTCCCAATACTCTCTCGACAAAGAACACCCCGAGTATTTTCGCGTCCTGTCTAGGCAGCCTACCCTTTGTTCGGCCTGAATGCCTTCGAGAATCTGATTCATCCTACCCGGTCGCACCAGTGTCATTACTTGTTTTTCAGATCCGCGAGGAGAACATGCCTTCCGTGATCTTAACGGAAAACTTGTTTGCCGGGGAACAAACGGCGCACTGCAATATGCCCTCGTAACTCGATGTTCCGTGTACGGGAATGCAGTTTCGTCCGGTCGCGTATAAATGGACGTGTCGCGGCGGCGTCTCGATAGGTTTTTAGCCGTTAATTCCGTTCGCGTTTTGTGCTCCACTACATACATGCATCGCCCCGATAGACCTTGCTTTGACTGAATACTGACCTTCGTTTGTCACGCGATGCTTGCACTTTCGTTGCTTTCTGTGAATCGGATCTACGCGCAACTTGTCTTCGGCTGGCTCGCGAATTCTATGTTACTTAAGTTCTTGGAATTTGCTGCGTTTCTGTTTTACCAGCTTGTAAGGTTCGAGACTGATATAAGTGATACAGCTTGTGATAGTATTTAGGTGTTGGAACGTTATTCATGAAAGGATTTGCGGGTCAAAAACAACGTAACAGTCGTTGAGTTGGCAATATTTTAATAAACAATTGGTGAATAGCTAAGTATTTCAGCTTCTTCAAATATCAAGCAAATACGCGGATAACAAAATTTCAAAATCTGCCCTACCGTGCACTTTACATCTTTAGCGAGCGATTTTACGTGCGCGTCGTCGTAACTAATGTAACGTTTTCCCCTGAGTACTGCTAAATACCGAGCCACCGTAAAACTTATACTTCCCAACCGTATATACGGTCGCGTAAAAATCGCAATGCCTCAGTAAATAAACAGCAACCCGAGCATGCTAATTATATTCCCCAGTAATAAAACGTTCGTAGATATAGCGGGACGTAAATGCGCGCATGCGATTTTCTAACTCCATTAGCCGAGCTTAAATTCGAAGCTACTTCGAAACCCGAGGGAGTCCCCCCCATGAAATATGCACTCACGTTTCTTGAGCTATCGACTGGCATAACGATGTGGCACGATAAAATAGACAACCCCCGGGCGCGCGCATCACGTAGGAAGTTGTTACTCCTTACATAATTTAGAGCTTTCAATGCAAACAATTACCAACGCGTACCTAATTCGAGTTTCAACACACGTTTTTGATGCTTCAGGCATGCGTGAATAACGTGGCCTCGACTTACGCTGCTTCGCACTCACGACTGCTTTGCAGTCGTTGTCGTATCTCCAGCTTGGGATGCTTGCCGCGACAGTACGAAGGTTTAGCAACACGACGCTATTACCCCGGTCACGTGTGCGTCCACTCTTTTTCATAATTCTAAGTTCAAGTTTTATTCTACCAAAAAATTCGCTGCTCTCGTGGATCGTGTTTATAGCAATAAACGATTGTAGAAGGGTAATTGCCTTTAAGCTAATATGACAAAAGTGTGTGTGCGATTGTGTGTTTATCATTTGTCTGTTGGACGCCACGGTTATTACTCTTAACATAATTATTACGTGTATTCAAGAGACTCTCGATTAATGCTTATGCAATAAATGGACAACAGAGCAATTATATGCAGCAAGAGCAATAATGATTTGATACCATTATTTTGGTGGGATTAATACTGTATATTGCATGAACATGATAACGAGTGAGGTCTTTCGTAATGTTATGGGGCTTTCAGCTTATTCTTCTTACAAATTAATTGACATTATTGTAACGATGCATTAACGATAGATAGAAAGCTGTATAAACCATTACGTTCACACATTTTTATGGCACAGCTCTGATAAAACAGACCCTACAGGCGATGAGTAATTATTATCTTCATAATTTACGTATCATACACTTCCTTAAGTACTATCCTATTATGTCAGAGACGTCCTATTCTAAAAGAGTCGGGTCTAATCGACACCATTTTCTAACAGTTCGGTGGTCGATACGCCATCAGACTCTTTAATCTTACCGATTTTCGATAGCCAAGATTGTTCATAAGGTTTTAGGACATATCGCGGAGAAAAATGACCTTCCTTAATGTTGCATACTTTAACTCGGCTATTCCGGGATGGTGATAACTTACACAGAAAGCGTCGACACGGCAGGAAAGCAAGATGGCAAGTCAAAGACACAGAAGGGGAAAACGTTCGAGAAGGAATCGAAGAAAAGGAGAGGAAACTCCTGAAACCCTGTTCGATCTGCACAACTCTTCAAGCATATTTCATTCTCCCGGCCGACACCCGCCATCTTTCTATTTCTTTTTCCACATAGCGTATGGTAGTGTGTGTTCTTCCCAGGTTCTGCGCACCTATCAGTTCGCTCGCGAAAGGATTCTTATATCTTTCGCAAAACTTTCTACGGCAAGTTCAACTATTCCGTGGAACGAGGAATCGTCACCGGGAAGAAGCATTTGAATTTTCGCTATGAAAATAGTAGAGGTGTTGTTTCGATCGCACAGCGGGGAACGCGTCATAGGAAAACTTGTTAAAACTAAATAATAAAATAATTAAAATACATAACAGAATTACTAATATTAGATCAAACGTACCTATCGACTTTTATTAACATTATTAATATACTCATTACTTTTAGGATTCATACACCTATTTTACATACAACAAGATACGGAATAGTACTATTCATTTGTTATAAAAAAACATTAAAAGTGCAAGAAGCGATATTATTTCTGTGCCATTGCCAGAGACTAGCAAAAAAATAAGGAAGAATGCAAAGCGGAAGGAGTTTTCGAAGAAATTTTCAATGCCTACAGGTGTATAGAAAGACCGAAGAGGATCCAATTCTTGACTGTCGAATGCGATGACGATTATATCTATGGCAGTGAAATCGGTCTTTAGCCTCATCGATATCGAATTCGAGCCGATCGTCTCAGGGAAACATGGAATCCTAAACGACATTTATGATGTGTGGGGGCTGCGATACGGAGGCCATTAGTAGACCCAGATCATTGATCCATGCTGCCTCTCCATTCTGAGCAGTGGGAAAAAGATCGAAAAAGGAGAACTTGCAGAATCGTATTCGAGAAAGCTGCATAATGACATCCCTTAAAACAGGTTTGGCTCTCGCATGCCAGCTGTATCAATTTTTCCCATTCGATTGCGATACAATTAAATCTGAAAGAATCGACTCTGCCGCTGCAGTTGCAAAAAAAACATTGTTCTTCGTATGTCGTTTCCCTGGACTTTATTTCTTACAGTTATATATATGTATATATAGGCTAGGCAAATTGTTTGATTTATCATGGTGTCATTCTCTCACGTTTATAGATTGATGCATGGATTGATGCATATTTGTTAAGTTTTTGATAACGGTGAATAGTATTGGAACTGTATATGTAGAAGAAGCAGTGCAAACAAAAATATAATTGAAGACATGTTTCGGGCAAACGATGGAATATTGAAACAATTGCTGCATTCAAACCGTAGGAAAATATTAGTAACGAGACTCGAAATTATAACATTGCAGCCACGCATAATATAGATTTAACGCGACAGCACTTTCAGAAAGATCCGATGTGTGACAAGAAGCACTGCTTGCCGGTGCGAAAATTGGAAGGTGTATGTACGTAGATGCATGCAGCTAGACAAAGCGGGACACTCGAAACGCGTATCCTCGAACGCGTCTGCCGGTACGTGGTCGAGCCTTATTCTCCTACTAGACTCCCCATTTTCCCTTCAGCGCCTCCAGCTAGAAAATGCTATCGCGCAAATGATTACGAGCGACGCCATACAGCCTTAAGGAAGAATGCAAGGATTTGGGGAATTCGCTCGTGGAAGTGGTAACGTTTCGTCCGCATAGGCTTTCCTACATTGTTTTCAGTCTGCGCGTCTCTGCCCGTGAGAATCACTCTCATACATGCATATGCATACATTTAGCCGACGCGCGTACGCGTACTCTTTATTCGTCACCAAGCGAGTAGATGAATAGTTCGCTATACGGAGAGGGGGTTTGGAAAGAAATTTAATTGTTTTCCCACCGACCGACATAATGATTTTCTCCGACTGCGCGCGAGTATGAAAGGCTGACCGCGTATCAATTTGTCATATTAAAAGAAAGCGGAAACTTATAATTACTCTCTAGTGGGCTGCGAAATTCAACGCTCCTTTCTGTACCCACCGCCCCAGTCCCACCCCCTTCATCCGTTTATTTACGCCGCGCGTAAGTAAGATTTATGAAAACTGAAGCCGTCAGTATTCAACACTGTTTTCAGAGAAAATATTGCAGCCCCTCCCGTAATGCACATGCGCTTTATACGTATCCTTCCTATGCGATCCATTGGAAAAACGGTAAACAAAACATTCCTTCTGCTCCGACCGTTAAAGTGGAAAAATTCTCTTTCCCTTTGCGACAAAGGTCTGATTCGTTCTTTGCTCGGGTAATGTTTTTCGTCGGATTTCAAGCTACTAATAAACTATAAAAATAGTTTTTTATTAGAATTACCATAAAATGATACGTGGAGTAGTACCATCTATTTCCATCGTCAGTTTGGCGCCAACGCCATCAAATTCTCTAAATATAATATGTTCCGCATCAAAAATTCTGTTTGACGCGTGCAATTTTGGTGCCCTTCAATTTTCGACCTTCAACTGTTCAAATAGTGTTTAACTGCTGATCGCACGTTCAAATGTAACTCCATACCACGTAATTCTTCGAAAATGTATACAAACCGCCGATGTGAAAACCTGCCATATTTACTTCCCAACTACGCTACCATGTTCGGACGCGGCATTCATAAATATTCAGTAGTATATTTACAGTCAGGCATCCATGCGACGGTTTTGAAACCAACAAAAATATTGCGGCACGTGAAATATGTCAAAGTATCACGGTAATAAGGAACTTTCGAACGAGCGTATATAATCTACGCTTATATACCGCGCTAAGCGTGCGGCGTTATGTTCGTGCTTCAACCACCGAGGACGAAAAAAGAGGTGCGCATATGTGATCGAGACGTCGGTCATTAAAAGCAAAAGGAAAATGAATTCGTTTGAAGAGACGATTGCTTGATCGGCGTGAGAACCGTGAAAATACAGATCGCCGACGGTCAGTCGTTAAATGATAATCTTGGTGGAGCGGGGTGGTGCGAGGAGCGAAGAGGAAAGTGAGAGAGACAAGAAGAATACAAGGTAACAGGAGAAACAGAACGGAAATGACGAGGATCGTTGTCACGGAGACGCACGTTTTTCCCGGGGAAAGGACTCAAGGTCAGCGAAACGCGATGAAACCGTACGTTCGAGGTATACCTGGATTCCCCCTCCAGCCCGCCGTGTCTTCTGAAACTTCCCCTCCCATCCCTTGCCACACCCTCCTCTGCCGCCATATTGATCGGCACCCCCTCATCCACCCTCTCCCTGCACCGGCAATCCTCTTTCCTCTATAACCATCCCTACTCTTCTCCTCCTTCAGCTCCACCGCCCTTGCAACTAACGCGGCAACGTTGCCGCGTCTTTTCGTGCTTACTTTTTCCTACTCATTCACGCGCCTACGCAAATCACTCTCTCTCCCTCTCTCTCCCTCTCTTTCACACGCACATACACCCTCTTCCTGTCCTCCCGTACATTGTTACTCTAGCTGACCGCTGGCAGAACAGTTCGAGAACTGTCTACGGCCGACGGAATCGGGCCATAATTTTTCAAGTATGACCGGCGCCGACGGCTACGCATTGTTGTGGAAATTCTTACAAATATTCTCTCACTTTCCATGACCCGGTTACCTGGGATAAACACTTTCGATCACGGTTCTTGTATGTATGAGAGCGCACAGCGCATTACGCAATGGTCTTCCTTGAAGCTCGGGAATTAGTGGACCTTCGCCTTCTGTGCAACTTTGAATGGGTGGGGTGCTTTTGTGGAGGCATTTTCTTTTCGTGTTGGCATCTCGGTGGTCGTGAAATAGGAATGTAAGATGTTTTAGCAATTTTTACGAATAGGAGGAATTTTGAGTACAAATGTTTGTGTAATTTTTATAATCGTGTCTGAGAAACGTTACTTAACGTAAGGAATGTGCCGTGGTGAATATGATTTAATTACACTTTTGAAATAGTTTAATAGCGACTCATCAACTACCACATATATTTCAGTTTACATTTCCATTTGGGCATTATGACAATTAAATATGAGCTATCACGTAATTACAGAATACCATCCCTTAAAGTTACATTAGCATGAATCTTATTTTTTTATAAATATACATAAGGAAAGGTTGCAGTGGCAGGGTCACATTTTGCATAAAGGTTCGCGAACTATAACGGGCACACGTGTTACATCTTTCCTCCTGCACCCTTTGCCACGAGAATGCACTTCAAGCCGTTCGACAAAGAAATTCATTAATACAACATTACCGATGCAGAATCCTGCAATTTCCTTAATTTAACAAAAAATGAGTATACTCGCAGATTATTAAACATAACATCACCGCAACGAGCAGAGAATAAATATGATACGGAATACTAAATAATATTACAAGCATGTAACATATTACAACATACTAAAGATATTGACCTGTATTAACATCAGAATTTCATAAACAAACCAGCACTTTGAGGCACTCAAAGTGGGTTGTTAGGAACAATATATATTTTTATGATTACTTTCGAGTCATCTCGAATTCACTGTCATTGAAAATTTCCACCGGCAGGCATTGCATGCAGCTTGTTTCGCTCGCCGACAGAATTCTTTTACATAGCGTGGTGTGTCCGACACGTCGCAACCCATTCCGCACGTAAATTCGTCCCACTCTCAGAATCTTGCCTTCGCCGAACGACAGGCGGCGCTCTTTTCGCCCTCCTTCTGCCTCTCCAACTTCTCTTTCCGTAGCGCGGAGTCATTTAAAATTCGCACTTCCATACCCAATACTCGCCAGACGGCCGCGATGCTTTTATTGACGATTTTTCGTCATCTCTCACTTCACCTTCCACTTCACCTGCTTCTCCCGGCCGCTACTTTCTGTTGTCACACCATTGGCAGGCAGATACATTTTGAGAGGCAGTGTTGAAGTTTGTTGACCACTTATATCATTCCTTTCTACCTCATTTCTTCTTTCGGTGTGCTTTGAAATCTACGCTGTTACTCATATAGGTGAATATTTGTTCTCTCGTTCAGTACTGTCGTGAGGATTTTTGGATGAGAATATTTTCTGTTCGTTAACCAACGCACTTATGCTTCCCGCTACTACGTTGAATATTATAGCGGCGATGATTATAAACACGTCGACACCAAAAATTGCGGTGCAGACGTTTCTACTTCTTTTTCTGCGATCTCTACTTTGATGGTATACGGTGCGACTTAAAACCGATATGGCCCTCTGATTTTATGTGACCGAACTATTATAATTACTTCCCCCTGATGTATATAACCTATTAGAGAGGTAAAAAAATCTCATTGCACGTTCTATATGTTAGTTCACTTTATACTAAGATTTCCGGGTCGCGAAGCTTTTCCACGAAGCCTGCGTCGTCGTCATTCTGGACGACCTTTTGAGCATCGGTCACGCAAACGTGTATATTCAGGTCGGTAGGTACATCGAGCGACCGGCTGTCCTCTTTGAAAAATCATCCAAGCGACACAAGACTAAATGCTCTCCTATGTTGAATCTTCCAAAATTTCCGGTACGAATGTACGATGCTCGATTCAACAATTCTGGTATGTGAATCATGGAGGTCTCAAAATTCCATCACTATCGATCATCGTGCAGTACTGTAACCATGTTCTTGCATCTGTCAAAATTCTGATACTTACCACCATATAGGTATGAGCACTGAATATATCCTGTGAACAAGTTAGACTTAATTATCGGTGTATAGCTCAGCAATCTTCGTAAGAGCTCGCTGATTTAAAAATCGGTACAAAATACATTCCGTCATGTATCAAAACGTTTTTCCGTTGATAAGAACTCGTTCAATGGCCCGCAGCAGGGAAATGAGCTATCACCGATTGTTGAATTTGCAATGTTTACATTCCAATTCAGTCCGCAATCTACCTCCCGCTTCCCCAGTTCATTCCTGTTCATTCATAAGCCTGTTTGGCGTTTACAGTGTCAACTGTCAGATTACGTCCACTTAGGGACAGCGACAACGGGGTGTCGAGAAGAAGGGAAAAATAACACAAACGAGGAGCAGCCGATTTAACGGTTCGAAAACGGAATGCAACGAATGAGGAAAGCGCTCGGCGTCCTTTGTATCACGCCTCGAAGAAAGACGGAAGGACTGACCCCGTCTGATTAAATTGTTTAACTTTTTACTTCCGGTTAATCCCGCTTTCCCATTTCCTTGAGTCGCGACAGAGAAGAAAGTATCCCTTTGTCTCCGATCTACAATCGGTTCTACAACACGCAACTGTCGCTGCACGTACTCTCACATCCTTTGCTTTTATTTCAGCTAACGTGTTTTACACCGTTCTTGTCCCCGCTGTCGCCGTAATCATTTGCCCCCGGCGCCTGCGAATCGAATAATCCGACGACAGAAGTAACGGTGACGACTAAACTCCGTTTCAAAAGATATTTCTCTCTTCATTCTTGCCTACCGTTTTCCCGTTCAGCTATATTGGCAAGTGTAAACGCTGCATTCAATAACGACATATATAACCTCACCCTCTGTTCCGTTCTCCGACGCTACTTTAGATACTTCTTGACAACGTTTAATTACACTAGCCTGAACGCTTTGTGTAATTATAATTCCTTCCGTTACGTCTGCAGCAGCGACTTCATTATTCCGGCGGAGCTACAAAATGAACGAAAGAAACAAGGGTACAAGATGAGTTACCATTACAGATTACGAGATGCGTACATGTAATAATACAACTCGTCGACGGTAAAGCTATCTATACTTCTCATTAAATACAATCGTGCTTTGCAGCATGTACCGTCAATTCTGCGCCTCAAACGCTTGCGAGGAAAATGTTTCATCATTCATCTATAAGGCCGAAAAAAAATGACACCTACGGCGGCAATGAATGCATAATATCCGCCGCTCGCACATGTAAGCAGTCGATGGAGGCTGTCTCGGGTGACCTTTACCTTTGGCGCATATCCACCGGCAGGAGGGCTGGCAGCTTTGCCGGCAGCTTTGCCGCCAGCTTTGCCGGCAGCTTTGCCGCTGCAGCTTTCGTTCTCCTTCTACGGCCGGCACCTGTACACTACCAGCGAGCCCGCCGTTGGGGTTAGGGGCGTTCGCGAGCTAGGCCGGCTGGCCCGTCCGTTCGTTTGTGTAACGTGGATGTAGGTTAGCGCCTTAGAATCGACCTACATTTCCCGCTAACCTTCGAAATACCGCATCCTTTGTGCGGACACCGTGAAAAGGACGCGGAGAGGAAGGTTCGAAACAAAGCGGCCGGCAAAAAGAGTACGACGGAGAAAGGAGCTGCCGCTAATGGGAAGAAAGCGGGGAAAACGGGGGCAGTTTCAAAAATACCGGCTATTTCGTTTCGCGCGGTTCCTCATCTTTTGTCCGGCTAAACGTGTCAAATGAATGCCGATGCGCGTTGCGCGAAGGTTGAGTTCCAGCAGCGAGTCGTAATTGTCGCAAGCGATTCTACTGTACGGTTAAGATGCTGGGTGAGAAGGAGGGATGGGGAGGGGGGGGGGGGGGGGGTGTAATGAGTGCTGGCGTGCTATATGCATCTGCGAAAGGTTTCCTTTTACTACGAAATAAGGCAGAAGATGTAGCTGGTTTAAGGAGACCGCACGTAGAGAGTCTTTGAAATATATAACATATAGTGTGGCGTCTTAGGGAACGTCTTCAGACTCGCGCAAGAAATAAGATAAAAATGTAATTTACCAACAATGTTGGGTGTGTAACATCGACGAAGATCGCGTGTAATCGTTAAGGTCAACCACAGGAGCGCAACGGTCGAACAGTTCTGCAGAACTCCAGAGACAACCGCAACCTCTCTAACTATGTCGATTGGTTTCACGATAACGTGTAGACAAATCGTATTGATCGGCGTGACTCCTCCGTCATTTGCTCGTTTGCTAGATTTCAGATATCGTGGAATCTTTTAATTAAAAGCAGTACAAGTGGAACGACATAAGACTCGTAAGATTGAGAACTCACGTTATTGCTGGCAATATCAAATGGTGCCACATTGTAGTTAAACAATATCGTAAATTATTGTTGCAAATAAACACAGTATTTGATTACCTGTTTCTTATAAATAACGAGTTGCCTCCAGATTATTAAAATACGTCTCTCTCTCTCTCTCTCTCTCTCTCTCTCTCTCCCTCTCTCTCTCTCTAACGCTATTTACGCGAAGTTAAACTATAGTTATACTTTTGGAATACCGTTATTTATTTTCTGCAATTTACTCGTTAATTCTGTTTGAATTTTGCGTTTTTAAATCACAGTAAATCAAATTCGATTTCTTAATCGGGCTTTACATACGCCATTCATTAACACTTTTTCATTACTTTCGAAATAATGCCAGTAATGTTTCACTCTTGTCATGGTTCATCGCAATCCCTTTTCATTGACTCGCCCACATCGTTTTTTCCAATTGCTTTCAGTAATACGTAGAACAGATCATTTATGTGTGCGATACCCTCGAACAGCTTTGATGCTCGATGAGTGTGAAGGAAGCGATTAACCCCGCATCCGCCCTGTTATCAGCCGATTCCCTTGATTAAGCACCCCGGACACCACTCCGCAACGTATCTATCACTACTCCATAGCGTGCCTTTTCACTTCGATACACTGTGTCACTGATAAGCAAAAAATACAATTTTTCATTTTTTCCCCCAACCTGTCTTTATCCTCGAACTTCGATCCACCCTATTTCTGCTACTACGTGAACTGATTTGTTGCTCTGTTTCTTTATGAAGTCTTAGTAGAACATTCTATGTTTAAATATAATGCCGATAAATAATATGGGAAAGTAACATTAACGTACAACGCTTATAATTTTATATCGCAATAAATATTTGTGCATAAGAATTATGTTGGAAGTGTCATAGTGATTAGTACATGTTCTTATTTTGCATATACAGACTATAATGCTATGTATGTGTTTTGTTGCTCGTGATCCTCGTTATGTAACACACAGTGTGCCCATAATTATGAAAGTGGTCTAAGTCAAGATTTAAAAAAAAAAAATTACATTGAATAAATTTAGTGTAAACAAATGTGGTGTGAAATAACTGTTAAAAAACATTTTTTTTTTAAATCTTGACTTAGACCACTTTTATAATTATGGGCACAATACGGAATCTTCGATCTTTTTCCGATATTCGTCTAAGAAGAAACCGAATCTATTCTAATCACCCTATTCGGCATAAATATAGTATAGTACTCGTTACTTACGTTTATTTCAATCAACACAATAAAAGCAAATTGCGATAATCGCACGACACGAACATGGTTTAGATAAGAAGCGTCACAATTCGCAATAAGTCAATAAGCGAACTTTCTCCAGATTGGTTTAAACGGTAAAACGTTCCTAACGAGATTTTGTACAGACCCAAGATTCTTACAGTAATGTATCAAAGACATTAAACAATTTTTAACAGAGTTCGTTTCTTCGGAAGACGCTAATGCTCTCCATCCGTCTATTATCTTCATCAAAGTGCACCCTTCATTTCTCCACCTTACCCGGATTTAATTACGAGAGGAAACAGCGTTAAGCTGATTTACGCGTGCTCAAAGAGCTAAACTTCAAGCTACAGTGATCCATTCGACAGAATAAAACACAAACTAACAAGAGGTGGATGAACTGTAAAGAGATCCATGAACCGCATAGGACATCCAACATACATGCACCATAATAAGAATAAAAAATACAACAATAGTGATTTGGCTCATAGAAAATGTCATACTACCGCTTTTATTCGCCTCGCACGTAAAAAGTGTAAGAAGTCGATAATATGAAAAGCTTAAATTCAAATAGATTAGCATTTTTGCAATAGATGAGCATGCTGTGCATATTTTATGGTACCTTCCGTTTTTGTTGAAAATCAGACGAAACTTCCGGGCGGACTTAATAGTTCCTTGACGCATTCTAAAAAAAGCTACGTTAAGGGATACGCCGGTTTCTTCTCCATGATGCCGGTGGCAACACACTCAAGATGTTTGTAGTATCTGTTAAGGGACCATCGGAAAGCCTCCCTCGGTGGAATCGCGACACTAGACGTAACAAGGACGCAAGTCGCTCTAGCATCCAGCAGCCCTTTCCTCCTTATTGCCCCTCTGCTTTGCATGTTGGCTTTTGCGCCACATCGCATTCTCACCTTCTCCAGAAATTCTGCCTCTCTGTGTCAAGTGTTAGCCTCATTCATATATTCTCTAAACGACCTTCCGAGAATACAGGCTGCTCCCGCGACGTATCTTGAAATTCGTCATTTTTATCTTGAGCACAGGTGTGCTGTAAAATGTGAATTTCTCTCGCGACTTCGTTATGAAAAGAATAGGTTCGGTGGCCGACGGAAGAGTATTACGTAATGTTCAATAATCATCCCTGGCGATGAATAGTCAGGAGCGAAGGAGAGTCGATGTAAACTTTCGAAGGGAAACACGATAGATTAGTAGCTGGCAAGTGAAGAAATAAGTTTCAATGGAAAGTTGAAAGTTTTGAAACGTGTCGCAGTGAGAATCCGCCAAGTCGCTTCGCGGCGCTGAGAACAGGACAGTTGAACGTTTTTAAATGACAATGCCCTTTGGCACAAAAAATTTGACGCAGTTTTTCCTTTTTATCTTAAACATAGATTTTAATACGAGCGGACCATCCTTTTGCCAACGTATAAATAACTTGTAATATAAGTTTCAGCTTGCAAATCTTTTTATATGGAACCTAAGATAGACTTACGGTTCTCTTTTGTATATTCATAAGTTACAATGTGGACACACTTTTGCGTTCAAGATGAAATCTTTTACGGCGCACCGTAAAACTTCTTGCTCTTCACTGACGTCGCCTCCACAATTAGGACAACGCGTTGCTGCATAATCGTATGCAGATGTGCAGCCAACTGTATACCCATCCGCCAAACACCATTTGTGCTCTACATGCAAATCATGTACCGACAACCAAAGCCCCTAGCAGTAGTTAGTACTGTATGATAGAACGACTGGCCTAACCGCGGATATTAGTATGTCCACAGTGAATTTGTCTACCGGGTGCTAATATCGTCACATGTTCAAACGCTGAGCAAGAGCTCCTTAATTAAAAACGCCAGCACTAGTAAACACTGAAAGCGTAAGTGGGGATCAACATGGCGTATAAGCAGGCAAAATAGAGTTGTGCAGCATTTTCCTTAGGAAACATAATTAACACTCATTTCCTCTACGCTTTAACAAGATAAAACTCCTTTAAAATTTGCGCAAATCATTTTGATAGTAGGATAGCCATTTTTTTCAGATTAGTATGACCATTATTTACCAATCTTTTAACGCAATATTTATATACATATGCAAATTAAAAATGAATAATTTTAATACTGTTGGTGCGGGAATGTGTACCTGAGCTAACATTCGTGATAGACTCAACAATATTACTTTCCCTATCCATAACTATGTGAACATGATCCGCAAAAAATCCAGCTGGTAACGATACTATTGCAGACACGGTGAACGGTGGGTCAGTATGGAATTTTTTCGAAATCGATTCTACTTCATAACCTTACACCAAAATATGTTAACCGACCACAACTACAGAGCGTTACGCACCGCGTTTTAAGTTTCACACGGTGCGGAACGTAAATATGAATGACCACTAGAGTTGAGGTTATATAGTGCCCACCTCGTTCTATGCAGATGCGCAGTATGAAGTTTTAATTAAAGAAATTTATGAGTCGCGGCACAACGTTTAACGGTGTCACAGAAGTTTCCCTCGTTTTCCTTCCCCATTTTACTTCTCATTTTTATATGCTTTTTCTCTCTCCTTTACCGTCTGCCATTCGCGGCCCTTTTTGTGTAAACGTCGAACGCATTCTGGCCTCTTCCTCAAAGTAGCCTTTCCGGGACTCTCCACTTTAATTATAAGAAATTAATTGCGATAAACGTTATCCGGTTTACATGTAATATTCTCACGCACGCTTCCGTGTCCTTAGGACTCTAATTTAGCATGCTGCGTCTCGTTAGAACCAAAACGGAAGTGCGGGCGGATTACTTTTTCCTCTTTGGTGCAACATTCATTATTTTTCCCTACTCATTATGCATTAACGTAACGGCATCATCAGTTTGTGCAATTTCACCTTTAACTGTAAGCCAATTTGTGCAAATTAGCTACTGCAGATAAGGGTAAATTGGACAATTTTCGTTTACGAAAAGCAGAAAGTTCGTTAAAACGTTTCATTCTTAATTATAAGTCCAACTAATTTTTTAATTGTTTTCACCGAGGACAATTAATTTGCGAGGATGGCAATAACTAAAACTCGGCAATTTTCGCTCATCTTAGTAAGAAATTCTCAGATATACCCACATTTTCATTCCCGCTTCTTAACTTTCCGCTCACTCGCATAAATGAATGCCGCCTTGTTGCCTTTTGGTGAAATCTGGATTGAAACACGTATCGACATACAAACTTATTTACATCCTAAGCAAAATGTCAAATTTTCTCTTTCACAATCTAAAATGGAACATTGCATAGATTGAACATGTACGGCCCGAGAAGATTCATTCAACATTGATGGAGGGAAATCCACGAGTACGGTCGGCCATCTCTGCGTTTCTGGATACTTAATGTAGGAAATCGCACTGCTGCAAGGCTCCTTTTTTATTTACACTCGCGAATGAGTTGGTCGCACGTTGAACTTTAGTTCGACTGGCAGCTATTGTGTTGATTGGAGCGCCCCAAGTCCGAAAAGACTTTGCAACTTTAAAGTGGTAAAGCTACAGTTGAGCTCCGAAGTAATTCTCCTCACGTATGGACGATTGCAACTTCGTATTCCAATACCGTCGAAAAGTCGACAAAGGTGTCCTTGTATCCATGCATGTGCACCGGCGTCCGTGTGTGTGCGGGCGTGCGTGGAAGCTCCACGACGGACAGATTTTATCGAACGTGAAACGTATGGAATTCAGGTGCAGACGAAGGAAACTGTCCGACATACCGCCAGAAAACCAAAAGAGAAACAGAGAGGGGATGAGCGGGGGGCTGCGGGGAAGAGTGGGAGAGGAGGTGGCTGAGGCGAGTATATATTTTGCATGAATAGAATCGTAACGACATCGCCGCAGTGTACGTTCCTCGCTGGCGAAGATTAGCATTAGCACTATTTTTATCGGAGCTTTTTCAATTTTCTGCTGAATCACTTTTAATCAGATTTAATACCTAGTCGTTCAAGTTTTTGACACTCCATCAAGGCTTTTTGATCACACGAAAGGCGTGTGCGCGTGAATCATTGCGACTTCATTAAACTTTGATAGTAGACGCCTTCACGGGCACAAATATTCTTCGCGTATCAAACCTTATATTTGCAAGAGTAACATCCGTGTTATGGAAACCTTCAGTTCATCCCTTTGACAGTGAAACTTGATCTTACATCGTTTCATCTTTACCATACCTTTGGCTGAAAAAGAATCTTGTAAAACCTTTGTGTCAAACCAGTAGTTCGCGGTGCAGACTGCGTGGAAAATAAAATTTCCGCAATGTCGAGGATAACATTCCAAATCCTGAATGCCACAGCGAATTAATATAGTAGCGTATCGTCAGGCAAGCGTATTAATGTCCGTAAAATAGAGAAGGCAGCCTAAAACGGCACAAAGCGAAGTTTCGCCCGTAACGTGGACTTGGATGGCTTTCTTGAAAATCATAATCCTCCAATCCCAAATGAAATAGGGTAGCAGTCGCGACAAGGAAGAAGGCAGTAAGGAGGCTGAGAAGTTTGCGACAGGAACGGAAAACGATTTCAATAAACGATAGGTAGAGGTCAAATGGAGTGGCTACCCCACGCCAGCCCCATCAGGACCTAGGAACCAATTATTTTCGTGCTCCAAATCCTATTCCCATTACCTCGGCCCGTAGAGACTGAATTTCACATCGGCGATCTGCCGACGTACGCCAAAAACTTCTGAGCCCGCCTTCATACCGGCGGCTGAGCTATCGATAAATAAACAAGTTTTCAATTAATTTCATCGCCCGCCGCCCCGAGTCACGCGGTAATGCGATAGTTGTGTGCCATTCGTTCACGTCCGAGCTTTTTCTCTCGCGCATAAATTGATGCCACCCGCGTCCCGTTTTCGCCACTCCTTTGGAATTCTCCAGGCCCGTAATACCTCTTTCGCTACTTCTTTGTTTCACCCAACGCTTCCCACCGCCCACTTTTTCCGCGCATAATTCAATTTCGCGGCCGTTGCGCGAAATCCACGGGAGAGAATTTATAATTAATTAATATGATAAGTCATGGTAGGGGAATATGAATAGTTGGGGACCGAATGTATTTCGAGTCGCGCGAAGAGACTGAAAGTTAACTGCGTACTTTTTACGCACACCGCTTCCACTTCGGACTTAATTGTCTCGGGACGCTCGAAGAGAGATGTACATTTTTATCAAACATTGGATTGTTCTCACTGCATCAAAGAAGATTCAACAAAGTTTCATCCGTGAACTGTAGGGGCGCAAACGACCTGGTAGACTGGTGCGATATAAATGACTGTAGGAAAAAAAATTGGTTAATTAGCTTAAAACTGTGTTACGTCCGCATCAGTTTATGGGCGCACGTCGAGAGACACGCTCTTCGACATTAGCGATATTGGCCCAAGATTAATGTGTCATGCAAAATCGATCACCGGCACAGAACCTGTCTCATAAAAAGCGGGAAGCATTTCGTTGAACCAAAATAAACGGTACGCTGCCTTATAGGAGGTAAACTCCGCGTGGGAAACTTCAAAGGAGCTTGTGGGAGGTAGCAAGAGAAGCGGAGCTTAAAACACAATCCCATTACCCGTAATCAGATGGACTTTATCCCTCAGGAATAGGAGCTTAGACCCTTCGAGTTGAGCTAGAAGAGTATCGAGATACACTGACACGCGACCGGAGCGTAATTGAAAATTTCAGCCCCGTCGACAACCGCGCAGTCATTGACATTTTCCCGTCAACGTTGTTACACTTTCTTCTACCTATCTCGTCCTACAGCACTCATCGAATTCATAACGCAAAGTTCATACCGTACATACGTAAATAAAGGTGAACATCGCTAAGGTCGCATTGCTTGCCTGAGAACATTTGTCAGATAGTGAATAAATGAGTACGCGAGAACACACTGTGTTTACAAACCTTAATTAACCGGTGTGAAAGATGTTATGTGTGATCGAATCTGAAGCTGTGAGTTATGTCACTGGAAAGAAGGTATGTAAGATACATTTGCGAATGAATTTGCGCCTACCGAGTTAGGTAAACAGCTGGGGGCCACTATGTAATGTGTAAATATGTACCTAGAGACACTGGTAAGCCACTAAGGAGTAATGTGAGATTGTTGTCGGCGAAGTCCGGTCTAACTTTAGGTTTGCGAAACGCGTTGTGTATTAAATTTGCATCATTCTTGCGCTCGAATCTTACTGGTAATCGATGAGTGAAAAGATGACGGGCAATAATTCAAGACTCGATAATCTTAGAAATACTCGCATATTCTGTAGAGTGTATATATACAGCCAGAATGTGTGAACTGGTGCAAGGCTGGGTAAATCGAATACGTGACACAGAGTAAATTATTCTTTGAATATTTCTTCTTTTTTGACCAACACTAGGTAGAATATATCATAGTGGTGACATTCGACTGGACATTAAACAATCAATTATTGCGCATCTACTACATTCAATCCAATTATTTTTTATTTCGCTGGTCTAAGAACAAAGCTTTTTTGAGGATGGTATAAGTGCTTGTTACAATAAAATTAAGCTAAAAACAATTGTTTAGAGGATCCGATTACCGTCAATACGAATGGAAGGTACGTACAAGTTTTAAATAATAGGAGTTCCAAACGCACCTAAAATACTGTTGTTACCTGTAGGAATGGGATGGTCGACTACGAGTGCGACCCTGCAAAATTAAGAGTTGGGTGCTACGAAACTATTTTATTCCGTGACAAAAAAGTACGAAATACATGCACCTAATGGATATGAAAAAAACTCATTTGCCGTCCCTGCATATAAAGCTAGGTGTAATGAAAAACTCCGCGAAAACTATGGACAACAATGGAGCGACTTTCTGGTACTCGAAAAAATAAATTTTCCTCATTATCTGAAACAAAAGTAAAAGGCGATTTCATTTGACGTGTTAACTGCCTTCAATGGCGGAAGAACTAATCTGTTAAGATGTAGTCTGAAATTACCAACTTATTTTATTTAATTGTCAATACTCGACTTCGAAACGCACGAATATATAAATGCGTCTTGAAAATGGATCTTGGATTATCAAAAACGTCTGGTTCCATACTGTTTGACTTAAGATCAGCTTTTTCGATGGCCTCCTTGACGCAGTCGATAAAATCAAAGTAACAGACTGGATGGAAAGTACTATCTCGGAAAAGAGCAAATGGCATCAATGGAAGAGTCTCGTTTCCACCATTTCACTGGTTTTCCGGATGATGAAGTAAAAGGGAAGCTTTTTAGAAACATAGTAAGGAACTTACAAACCCGTGAAAACTCAGCTTATATTAGTGTTCAGAACTCGATAGAAAACGTATATCCTACATGAAAAAATAGCAATCAAACGAATAAACCAATATTCGCCCTCAATAAAAATGACCAATAACTTCCTACAATCCTTGCGTAATAATAATCAAAAAATGTTAAAAATGTATATATTAAAAAACTGCATACAAAGCTCTCAGCAAGCAATACTCATGACATAATCACGGAATACCTCAGTGCTGTCAGTCCTCAGACAGTATTTGCAGAACGTGAATGTCTTTCTTCGCGGACATTGTGCTGGACAGTGGATTTTTTGCGATCATGCTAGACGGTCGTCGCTGTGCCGACAGTACGGAAGACCGCATGAAAGTGGAGGAGCGTATCAGTTTGATGGAAATGGCCGCAGGAAGGCCGAAGGGATAATACCTTGAACGATATGAATCCATCGATACTTTGCCGTCCGCCGTGAGCTACGTTGGTCACTGACACGGCGTGTTAGGCCACATCAAAGAAAACTCCTTAACATGATCTAATTATCGTCGGCTTTGTGTAAACGGGGCGATACTGTGCATAGTGAGAAAGCCGTTACGCAGGATTAACCTTTTCCTATTCGGGGCTGAAATTTTTATTGAGATATGCACTCTCTCACTCTCTCACTCTCACTCTCTCTCTCTCTCACACACACACACACACACACACCCTCTCCCTGTGCACGAAATCTGGTCGGTGTAATGGCAATGTTTTAGAACGGCAATTATCGCTGACGTTGATGTATTGAACGCCCATATAAAGAGAATTATTTCCTTATTCTGTAATTCGTTACGTATGAGCAAACAGTGTTTCGTGCGCCTTTACGGTTAGCATTACGTGCTATTGATCTCGTTGTAATACTTTTTAAACCGCATTTTTATTCGTGACAGGGAACTGGAAACGGATATTTTTAATTGGACGCGGAAATATATAAATGAGTGTGCAAAGAATTATCGAAGGAAAGAATATTTTTATTTGTACGATAAGCAATTAGCATTAATAATATACATGAAACATAAGAATATCTTGTAAAATTCTGCATAGCATTTTTCATGACGCTCTATAGGTTGTGATTTTTGAAAGACTAAAGACTAAACGCCGAACGTTAAGCAAAACCAAATCATTGTTGCAAAAAGAATCTCCTCTACATTTTCGCGGAGAATTTCTCTCTTTCCGGTTGTATCATAAATAACGAGACATTCTGGATATGATTGACAACGTCACATAACTCTTCCCATTTAGTCCGTGAAAATGCGCGACAACTGTTACTGCGTCAATAAATCATAACAACTTCATTCCCGAAGAGACAAAAAATCTATATATTTACACTATGACAGTCATGGTAAAAACTTCGCGCAAGCTTCAAGCAGATTATTTGCCATTATCAACTGTGACACCCATCACGCTTCCGTTTGCAAGGAAGTGAATATAAACGGGCAAATGTAACGAATGAATAACGAATAAATGCAACAGATTTGACATAATAATCTCTGAAAGAGCACGACGAGGCAACCACTGCAACGACTCCAATATAATAATTTCAATAACGTTCACAGTCCATCCGTGCAGCTTGATTTACTGATTCGAAAACATACCGCTATTGCTCAAAGGATAGCGCGAGTGTAAGAAGAAGGCCACTTGAGGGAATGCCGGTCAGGTTGGTGCCTATAAACCCATTACCCTTCTAACTGTAATAGGCCCACTTTCTGCCAAATGCATTTCCGTTATTGGCCGAAATTATCGCATCTACGAGCCAGATAGCGTGACAGAGCCAGTGAATGAAGATGTCGAGATGGAGTGAACTGAGAGCGTGGAATTCAAAGCAATGTTCAACCTGTCATCAAACCATAAAGATGAACTGCCAAGTATCTAAGGTTAATCTTCGGAAAACAAGAGGAGTGATCTGTACTTGAAAACTGTTGCTGAATGTGAATATTGTAATTCACAGGCGATTGTAATGTATGTAAATACAAATAAGTTGGGTGAATAATATACTCTAATTAACAGAAAAATTGCGACAATAAAACGATAACTGGGAAGGAAAAATGATTTAAACCATGTTTGTCGTTTGAGGAAGGATCGTATGTACGGCATATAAACAGTTACCTCAGCTCAACAAATTTTGTATTTACTTCTAATCGAACCTATTTCATAATCACCGATTAATTTGTTATATAGCAAAAAGACCTAATTCTACTAGTAAATTACATATAATCCCAAAGTTTCTCAATGTCAGGTTTATTCACTGACCTTGAAATAAGTTTGACGGTCGTTTAGCATCTTCGATGAAATTCGGAGATTCAGATTGAAATTAATTCTTATCCATTTTCGTTAATTTTCTTTTTATTACACCGCACGCTCTCTCGTTCAGTATTGCTCGGAAACCGCTTCTGCCGCACTTATCGTTCGATCGCTCGCTGTTCTCTATCTCTCCCAATCACGCAAACTCACTTAAGCGTTCGTATCCGCGTTCCTGCCAATCAATCACGCGTACTTTCATTCCCAAAGATTCGTTGTGTCATTTGCTCCCGCAAATCAAACACTCGGTTAACGTTGGCAGCAATGATTCAAAGCGTGAAAGAGGAGAACACATTTGGTCGAATAAAACGCATGAAAAGACGAAACTAAACAGGAAAATTGTACCGTTTTGCGTATAGATGAAAATATATGTATACCTCCGGCGTATCCTAGATATACTACACTGAAATACATAGATTTGCAATCAGTTATAATTTTCGGACGCTGTGTACTCTTACTTTGAGAGCAAATTCCGTGGAAGCTGGATAACAAATGTTCCTTCGCGTGGATTATATGCCACGTGCACCTCACATGCATTTTTCTGTCTCAATACATTTTAATATATTGCTCGGCTTGTGCAGAGCGCAATAGTCAGAGACTGATCGTGTTATCGATTTCGTAGGACGGTTCTGAATCGCAGCTCTCAGCCGACTTTAGCCGAGCGACGGTTGGACAATCCAGAAGGAATCATAAGATATAAAGGATTCTACGGCATCCAGTTTTCAGGACTAGCCGCACGCTGTTAGAAATGTAGCAGGACTCGAGCCCGAGAGTAACACAACGCCAGCGGCGAGAACGGGAAAATGAAAACAGGTGGAAGTTATAAAATTGCAAGGGAGCGTAACGATATCGAACGATAGAAAACCAAGGGCCGTGCATCGACGTGACATAAGAAGTACATATACAGACCAAAAAAAAAAAGAATCCGTACACACGCCGGCGTGTAGGCAAAAAGCGTACGGCAGAGATAGAAAAAGGAAAAGGGAAGCGTAAAGAAATTAAACAAGCGGACGATGGAAAAGAGGTTTTATCTTACAGATAAGGGTTCCTTTATATCGTGTTCTATCTCTCCTTTTGTTTCCAGCCATCCCTCCTTTCTTTCTACGTGCCATTGTTTCGAGCGTCAGCCTTTCTCTAAGAGCACCGCAGAAGGGTTCCCAAACACACGACCACTTTTCCGAGCAGACGGTACCTTTCCAACTTTTCTCTTTCTCCAGCTTCGCCTCGACCACCCCCGTCCGCGCCCTGTCTGCAATGCCATACGTCTCCCACGTATCTTTCCCTTGAACTCCCTGTCTTACATCCACCGAATCCAAGGCGAAAAAAGGCTCGGCCTCCGAGAGCTTCCGGAGATGTTCCGCCGAATGCGCTGGATGCCGTAAATCTTCCACTACTAATGAATACTAGATCATGTTTATCGCCTTCCAGTGCATCAGGCTGATTTGTGATAAGAAAGATTGGAAGCTGCTGAATTTTTGAGCGAGCAGCGAAGGCAGAAATGAGGAACGATGAGAGGGAAGTGTAAGTTGAACGTAACGTATCGGCAAAGCGTATGATCTGTAAACGAAGGCTTCAAATTGTTATAATATTCGAGGAGGAGAGGAATTGGAATTTTTTGAAGACTGCTTCAATCAACAGGGTGACAGGATTCTAAGAAAGACGGTATAAAGGGATATACCGTGAAGATTGTTTGTGGATAAGCGAATGCGGTGTGCGCGAGCGAAGGCAAAGGGAGGGGGGTAACAGAAGCATTTCCAGCATTTTCAATGGAATGAAAGCGCATAAATGGTAAGAGTGAGTGACGTTTACGGATAAGAAAATGCGAGACACGGTTCGGAATGAGACCGATAAAGTTTGAAGATACCCTTCGCTGCCTTTGCCGAAAAGCAAAAGAAAATCTTTGGATCGCTATGAGTGATGCGAACAAGAAACTGGTTACCATCGCCTTAACAGAAGAGATGGATAGAGATGACGACGAAAGGCGGATGCTCATCTCTCTGTCGAGTCGATGAAGATTGCACGCGATTTTTACTCCCTCATCGTGGCCGCTGCGCTTCCGCGAATAATGGAAAACGCCTTAAATCCTCCTAATATGAGAACATTTTTCTCTTCACCATCGCTCCTTTTGTATCCCTGTACTACTAATTTCTTTCTTCGGGGAATGCGACGAGCGCACCATACTATCTAGAGATTGTTTTCCTGACGATCCTTATTAACCAAGAAAACTGTTCGAACCTCCAAGCACACGTTCATGCTGTATTCATATAAATTCTATTAGTGAAATGAACTTCGGTGTTTTTGGCTCATTTTTTTTGATCCGGTTTTTTCAACTTATATTGATTCAAATCAACAAAATTCTTAGCCTTATTTACAATGATGTATACGTAATATAGCTACTTAATTCCGTCCACCACATATACCTCGACATTTGTAATTGACAAATCGGAAGATTACGAACAAGAATAGGACAAAACAGACAACATATATCATAGTAAAAAGTAATTTTGTTGTAGGCAGAGATGACTTAGAGGCTAACTTAATTTTCCAAGTGCTCCTTAAATGCGGAGCATGAATCTTCGCAGAAAAGGGAAAAGGGAGAAGAATAAATGAGCGGTAACACCGCAGAATAGGTAAAATATGGTAGGGAACGCAGGGACAGGACAGGGTTCCTTCCATAACAAACGGTGAAAAAGTCCTTGGATAGGACAACACATGAATTACACAGGCAAGAAAAGGAGCGACCGAGAATGACAGAGGACCTGAGTAGCATTTCCATTCTCCGACTGAAGGGTAGTGAAACAGAACGTCGACCAATGGATTTCATTGCGGCAACAATGGACCGACCAGGATCGTTCGTCTATGCTGGATAGTCTTCACTAGTTTCCGAAATCGACGGCTTCTATGCGTATCCCAGGGCCTTTGTTGCAAGAATGTATACACAGAGAGGAATGATTACTACTCTCGGAGAATTAATAATCTTCATAATTTTCGATGTCCGAAATATATACCCAAGGAACGCGTAATTGGGCGAAAAAAAATGACAGGATGAAGGATACCGCGGGACTTTTTCGGCGAGAGATTGACACGATTAACGGTATGCAAGTGGAGGGAATGGGCGAGGAAAGGGATGATAGATTATATACAGGGTGACCCATTTTCATCTAAAAATCGATATACTTCGGGAACGACTCTCAATTAAAAAACACGTTGCCTTCGTTTTACTAAACGGCGCTTCAAACTCCCTTTACTCTATGATGGAAAAACGTGGCGGAACAAATTTTTCACTATCGTCTGTCACATGATCTTATTGAAAAGTGTCGGAGTCAATCAGCGAAAATTGCTTCCCCTTCAAACTCTCAAAATCTGGCGCTTCCACCGATGGATAGAAACAATAGATTGACACGCTCAAAAATAGTATTTCTGTTTGCTTGGCAGGATACAGCTTTGACAATTCTCGATCCTAAAAAAGAATGAGTAATTTCGACTCTTTCCGAAACTAATACTACAGGCATCGGCGTGCTCTTTCTTAGCCCTACGCTTTCAAGATAACATAGACGACAACTACGAAAGCTGAACCAAGAATATTCTCATTTATGAAGTATCAAGTAGCAACGAACTTTGAAACATATTATCTTGTATAAAATGTCTTATGCCTCGAAGGACTGCTTTATATATGTCAGTAGATATTGTCTGCTGGCAACATCAAAGACTACAGAGTACGTGACGTACTCTTCAGTATCACTGATGTACAGGTTTCCTTTCCCAAGATAAGTAAGATTAATCATAAAAGTTAACCCTTCAACAAATAAGACCGTAACATACCACAACTTTTCATCGTCGTAATTGAAGATATATTAATCGCGTAAATATGTTTTTCGCACGTTTATCCTTAGTAAACGTAACGAATTCGTTCATATAATCGGATTGCACGACCGATTATGCGCACGCCAAATACTCCATCTCGGCTCCTTAGCCCGCCAAAGAGTCGAAAAGCGGGTGGGAAAAAAAAAGGGATCGTCGAGTGGGTTGCGCAATGGCAAACAATTGAGACGCCGCATCCCGTTAATTAAGGCGCGTACTCACGCATTCCTAAATTCCACATCGGTGTGTAGAAATTGCAACCGTTGCCGAAGTACCTCCTCGCTCGGTTTCGTCAACGTCCGCACTATTCCTCTGCACGCGTGTATGCTTATGCATATGTACACATGCCGGTAAACGGGCGCGCTGGAACGAGCAGGCATGTGCGTACTTTCAAGCAGGCAAGCTATTTACGTATTAATCGACGTGTGCCGAACTTAAATTTCCTACCAGACATCTGTGACTCAATCAACTCCTCTGACGAGTCTCTCCCTCTCTCTCCCTCTCTCCCTCTTTCTCTCTCTCTCTCTCTCTCTCTCTCTCTCTCTCTTGCTACCCCACTCTCCTCGATATCGTTGCATTATATCGCAAAATTATGCATTCACCCCCTGATAGGATCCACCTCGCGCGAAACGTCAGAGATCACTGAACCGGATCCTCCTTCTTTCTCACCCCCCTCCCCCTCCCCCCTTCTCCCTTCTGTTCGCATTCCAGCCCTACTGTCTATCGCGCCCTCCTTAAAACGCGTACCAACATACGCCGGCGCTCAGTTCAACATCCGCCATCGCCGTCCTTTCGCTTTCCGCCTCCTGCTCAACTTTCTATCCCTGCGCACCCGCTAGAATAGCTAGAGTACGAGCCAGTGGCTTTATGGAAATCAGCGAATCTCCGCGTAATGCGCCCGGCGAGCCTGTCTACGGCTGTCTTGGCTCTTTCGGAAAACGGCGAATGGATGGTATGCCGACGATGTCGGAGTAAGCATAAATGCACTATTTCCGCCTTTGATGCCTAGTTCTTGGAAGACGGTGGGCGCCTCCGCGAATGAGATGCACTGCCGTCTTCAATGACCAAACTTCGCGTATTATGGGGGGATCCGTCGTATCTATTCTGTCTGTTGGGGCACAGTTGCCTTTACACCCGAGTCTTTGCACGTCGGCGCGCGGATCGTAAAACTAATCGCTCGATGACTTCGCTTCGCAGATTGCTAACGGCGGGAGTGTTCTGGCTGCTCGATGCGGCTTCTTTCGTAGTTCAATGCACGCTGGTAAGTATTGATCCCATGGCAGATTATTCATTTAGCTGGACGTTTTACGGTGTTTCGTAAAATATTTTGGACTGCACTTGAACACTCTGGAGGTGTACGAGATATGCAGTATATATCGCGAAACTTTTACTGCATTGCGGGAAATGAACGTAAATTTGTAGAAGTTGGTGTTTCTGAAATCAACATCGAGAGAAAGGATTTGAATTTTAAAGGAATGTGACATACGCGACTATCGTACATTTCGTATGGTCAGTAATTAATGGAAAGTTTATCATTTGATCAGCGATGCGGAACAATAATTTAAGACATAGATAAGATATTATTTCCATATTCATATATCAGCATTAGCTGAGATACGATAACTGTATCAGAGTTTGCGATGGTAGGTATTATGGTAATGAATTATCAATGATCAGCACCGTAAAACGTAGGAATCTAAAACAATCGCTTCATATGTTCTGTGATACCAGATTTTCCTACCCTGTGAACCAGAAACTTCTAAATATATTAAATCTTCCTCGGAACTTCGATTTCTTTTGAAGTTTGTTTTTAAGACAGAGGGATAATAAATAAAAGAAATGTAAAAAACAGAGCACCATCATACTATCGTATATATAATATTTACAATTACTAATATGCCGGATTGTTTACGTCTATTAATTCGCGAGCAATATAACATGCCATAATACAGAATGCATATTTACGTGGAACATTGTGTAAAATATCAGTGATTTGCAATGAACTTTTTGAATTGCGCATGAAATACCAAACATTGAAAAATGGTACACTTATTACGAAAAATAAGAAGGAAAGTCAAGTGAGACGAAGGAAGAGTGTAAAAAAGTAAAAAAAGTGAGGTCACTTCATAAAAGTCAAGGGAAGTAAGCACTCCTGGTCTGACATACGACATACGTTTCTACTTACGTATATTGTACCATTTTCTCTACACTTTATTCAAGGAATATTCGTTAAGTGCACGACGGACGTGCAATTAGCAAACGTCAAAATCTTTTTATTGAAATACATGCGCCATTGTTCCATAAAACGAAGCCATATTACATCGTGCTATCTGAATTTTTCGTCGTTTCTCTTGTACGTACGAATAATAGTTTAACTCGGGTACCAAAACCCTTACATTTCTGAGGTACGTGTTTCAAGAAGGAATAGTCAAAGGTAGAATTACTGCAGATCCCCTTCCCAGTTTTGCCAACTGTCCAGATATGGGATTTAAGGAGATTACACTCACGGGTATAATAAAAGAATATCAAGGACAGAATAACTGGAGTACTTGCTTTTCTCGCAAAAGACGAGTTCGGTCCTTCAGCTAAATTCCTTCGAATAAAACTTCTCATAGTAGTCACGAAATCTATGTCACATACATCCGGGAATCCGTTTTAGCTTCTTAAAGGCAGTGGATTCAAACGCTACTTACAGAGACTGATAACTCTTACGTTGAGTCATACGCTCATATTGAATCTTAGTAAGAATATACAAAAAATATTTCAAATAATGTTTACAAGAATACTATAATTTTGTATAAGATTATTGCAGTATAACATTATGTTGGTCATACATGTCAATGTGCCCAGGTAGAAAATGAATTCTGGTATCTGAAAGGTCAGTATTTTCTAAGCACTCTGCAACGTTAAAAGGTCAGTCTATTAAGGAAAGTGGCGAAATTTAAGGTATACTGAACAATTTTTTCTAGGTCAATGGCACAATTGATTTTCCAAACAGTGCGCGCGTACACAAATTTTTAATTTACATTTAACAACTCCCGAGCTAAGTCCATATTTTTTCTGGAAAAAAAATATTTGGAACGCGTTGTTGCGGATTGAACTGTGCAAAGAGTAAGACACCAATTAGCGGAAAAACTGCAACAAAACTGGCGATCAGAAACCGATTCATCCCCTTTTTCGATAATAAGCTACTAAAGGGAAACAACCTCTACATATAAATAAGCTCATTCCAGGCAGAGGAATTAAAACCTCCACCACTGTAGCGATCACATACCTCCATGTATCTCCCGGACAATACAAATAAAGAGACTTACAATCGTTCGAACAAAGAGAACAGTCTGCATTCCTCTTTCAAATCGATCGCGCACCTCAAATATATAACACCCCAAAAAAAGCATGACGGAGACAAAACAGGCGAATCTTGCTTATAATACAGATGCACAGATCAATGGGCGAAGTACACGACAGATGGAAGATCCTATCTTGAGTACAGTCGTGGCCTTCTAAATCGTCGTCTGTCGAAAATGAAGCGTAACGCGTGCTCAACCTTTGTAACGCGCGGTTATAAAGCAAAGTTACGCCCGATATTTTTATCCGCTTATACGCTTTATCTCCCGTCTGTCGTCACTCCGCCGGTCCGTTCTGCCGGCAATCGCGCTGGACAATTTCCCTTAATGAACGTTGCGCACTTTTATCGCGCGCCATTCGTCAGATGACACTTTTGCTCCGGGTCCCCCGAAGCTCTTGGAGCCCATTCCATTCAGGCAATTTATTTTCATTTCTCCTAACAATTCCTTCGTCTCCGCCCCCTCCGTCCCCACCCCACCCGTCACATCCCACTTTCCATATCCCTGTAATGTTCGATTCAGCTCTCCGACTCCCCCCTCCCCCCCACCGCCCCCCGCTGCAATTTTCTTGAGTCAATGGATCGCATTAAGATTACAATAATTCTGGGAAGAGCTAAATCCGGCCGTGTCCGCAACTCGGCCACTTTCGCTGATCGATTTGCCCGTGACAGAAAATCACAAACGAATAGTTCACTAGGCCAGGCACATCGCTCGCTGTATATGAATTTGAGTGATTTTAATTAATGCACGCCCGCTTCGATGTCGGACGGATTATTCGCGCGCGCGCGATATAATAGCGTTGTGTAAATTGTTTTCTCACTATTAAAATATCTATTGCCGGCGGATAATTGAACAATTTTACGTTGTAAACGAGATGTACACAGTGCGTAGCATGGAACGCGCTATAGGTAAATTTCATTCGCACATTTGTATATGGAGCGTTAAATTTATAAAACATGTTTCTAACAATCTTTCTACGCAGCAGAAAATAATAGAATTAGTGAAACGGTCAAAGGTGTAGAGCAGTAGCTTCTAGTATTGAGAACAGGGTCAAAACAGTCTGTGGAAACGTACGTCCCACTTGATTTCGCTGTTGAGTTGTATTTTTGTTTCATTTTTCGTGTCCATTCTTTACGTTGCGAAATCGGGCCGGGTTATCAGATGGCCTATATTAGATGGGAAACTCCGAGGTACGAAATCGGTGAGGAGTGTATGCAGCGCAGTGTAATAGTCACGGTTGTAAAGTACAATAGGAAGGCATGGACGATTCGGTGCCTGGTTAACACCAGCGGCCGCAGGAAATTGGGTGAAGAGGAAGAAGCACTCCTAACGTTATGGAGATTTACCTCGGGTGGTAAAGATAATTTCTCGGTCCCCAATCTTTCCGTTCGCTTAAACACAAAGCCATTCCCGAGGAACGATTAAAAACTTAACGTAACCGGAACTAATTAGACGTAGATCTTTACATTGGCACTCAATTTGTACAAGTGAGAAGAAGTAATGACTTACAGAGAACAAGATTAGCTAAACGAACTTCATATGTTACGACCACTAGCGACATATTCTTTCACTGCACAAGTCTTGTCTTTTCGGAATCAGCTCTTAGTTGGCAAATTACGTTTGGCGGAAGCATGATCTATCTTACTACTTGCACCGAACTTAATTAGACGTAGATCTTTACATTGGCACTTAATTTGTAGAAATGAGAAGAAGTAACGACTTACAAAGGGCAAGATTAGCTAAATTAACTTCATACGTCACCGCGAGTACCAACATATTCTTCCGCCATTCAATTTTTGTCTTTTCGGAACCAGTTCTTAGATCATACATTACGTTTGGCGGATGCTTGGTCTATCTTACTACTTGCAGCGGACCTAATCAGACATAGATCTTTGCATTGACACTCAATTTGTACAGATGAGAAGAAGTAACGACTTATAAAGGACAAGATTAGCGAAATGAACTTCCTACGTCACGGTGGGTACCAACATATTCTTCCGCCGTACGATTCTTGTCTTTTCAGAATCAATTCTTGGTTGGTAAATTACGTTTGGCGAATGCTTGGTCTATCTTACTACTTGCCCGACCTAATAAAATGAACGAGAAGTTCGAACGCTGCTCTGCCTGCATTGCCGACAGTGTACACTCTATGTTACATTAAATCACGTACGCCTCGAATTGCCTTCAGCAAATACCACACAGACTCTGCTTACATGCATCGGTGGCGCGATTAATTACCCTAATTATAAGATCCATTTGCATATTGTGGCGAACAGATGGGCGAACAAAAAAACCGCTCCGTTCGACTAAATGAACATATCATTCCGGGACGGTCTTAATGTCCATGCTGAAATTGACTATTCACGTTCGCCACTGTTCGCGCGACAACGTGCAGGTAAAAAAAAAAGAAGAGATGACCGATATGTGCAGCGAATCGTGTAAAGCGTTACGATGCTGTACACTGAACTCACCAAGACGGTAGATCTAATTGGGCCCTAGGTGTATCATGTTACCCTGTCGTTCGTATGTACAACGAGTCGCACGAGGCAATACGATGCCATACTGTAGTATAGACGGAGGTGTAATCCGAGGAAACCGATGAGGAGAGTAGGCTCGTTGCCTATGTTATAAGGACGACATCGAAGATCTATTAATTAAATCCCGCTGATTAAACTGTGCAAGTGGCGACAGATAAAACGAGTGGCAATGCCGTTACAGCTTTCACTGACATAAGATCATACGATTAATTTTACTGGATGATGTAAGGAAACACTGATTTGCTGCCTGGTATTTATAATTATGGAATACGGAGGAAAATGTACACGACTTAAAAATTCTGCTGGCATTAAACATTGAATGTGTACGAGGAGAGGCAATTTTGATAAATTCAACATGCTTTATTTGTATATGGAATATGCGCTTAAGTATTTTTTTTTACTCACCCTGGGCGACTTCCGTTTGCTGACGCTCTCGATGCATGGAAAACTACCGCACTGAAATAATCAAAAAAAGGTAAATATCAGATATGTATCATATTACAGATTGGTAAAAATGAGGTATAAAATTTGAGTATTAACTAAATATTGGTTATTAAGGGGTCTGGCCACCTTGTAAATATTTTTTTTTTCATTTTTTTTTTATTGTTTTATAATAATCTTTGGAATGTTACGCATCATTTAATCCATAGTTGGTACTGAAAATCGTAAAATTGCTAAAGTTACAGGTATTTCTCGGTAGGAAGGTCGAGCCGCTGCGAGCGGTCGACCGCGCGGCTCGATCACTGTATGTAACTCGCACGGTTCAGCACGTGCAACTGTCCTATTGTGTCCTTTGTATGGGTTAGTAGAATTGTTTACTCGAATCCATACGAAGAAAAAGTGATGAAAAAAGAATGCGTAGGTCATGTGCAGAAAAGGATAGGCACACGACTTCGTAAAATCAAAAAAGAAAAGAAAGGTCTTGCTGGCAATGGAGAGCTGACCGATAAACTAATTAACGAGCTAACAATATATTACGGTCTCGCTATTCAAAGGTTCTCTAACTCTAAAGACGAAATGAAGAAAGCTATTAGGGCAACATTCAAGCACAAGAGCTCGACCGACGAAATCCCGCAGCATGAAAATTGTCCTCCGGGAGAAGACTCGTGGTGCTCTTGGCAAATATCAAAAGCGATTGGCACTTTGGATGAATATCTACACAAGAATCCTCTGCCTCAAATTGTTCAAGATGCCATTCGACCTGTTTATGAGGACCTCACTTCAGATGAATTGTTAGAACGGTGCGAAGGAGGCTTCACGCAAAACGCCAACGAAAGCGTCAACTCCGTCATCTGGTCAATGGCTCCAAAAACGAGTTCCAGCGGTGCGAAAACCGTCGAAATTGACAGTTACATTGCTATCAGCACTTCCAACGATGGGTACAACAGTATTTTGCTGATGATGAAGCTCATGGATCTAAGCATCGGAGATCGCTGCTACGATTTCTGTAGGGCAGTCGACGAGAAACGTTGCGCTACAGCAAATGTCCGAGAGAAAAAAAGTACGAAAGAAGCACGCCAAGCACGTAGATCTTCGCAAAAAGAGGCCCAGGATGCTCAAACAGCTGCCGAAGAGGACATGTATGGACCAGGAATCGCTGATTGAAGGTAAGACTCACAAAAACCGCGCCCTCAGCCGAATAACCGCACGTTTACTTTCTTTTGCGATTATCTCGAAACTATGTTTTTCGAAACGGCTCTGCATATATCTCGTAAACTATCGGTCCGATTGCTCTGAAATTTGAACACAGTACTTTTAGATACATTATCTAAAGCGACACGTAGGATTTTTGCGATTACTTGATTAGTTTTTTTTTAATGACGTTTTTTCTCGTGAAATTTCGGTGAAAATCGTGAAAAAAAATTCTTCGGCTCACCATAATTTCCCTAATGTAAAAAAAGAAATTTCCCTACGTGTCGCCCTTGCAATATGATCCAGGAATAAGCTAATTTTTTTTTTTTTTTTTCAGATGCAAAATGTAGCAGGTATTTGCCGAGCCGCCCACGTGCGTTTCGTGCCGAGGGCCTTCACCAAAGTGAACGAAACGCCGGTATTTTTTATTTTTTTATCACGAAATTTTTTTCACTTGTTCACTAAACCGTTGTCTAGTATGCGACAAAAAATAAAAGAATTTTGTGCTTTATTTTCGCGTTTATGAATTTTTAAAAATAGTACTCATCTGGCGAGCGTACAAGGTGGCCAGACCCCTTAATAAAGTTATAATATTCTCATTAGCGAGGAAATTTACTTGTAATTTTCAGACCTCAATGTAACGCATTGATTGTCAAACCACATTGCGATACATGTCATATGTCAAACACTTTGGCTGTTTGCCAAATGTGCTTTCGATGAAAGGTCGAACGACTTTTGTCTACGCCGGTCATTTCGGTGAAACTCAGTTATTTACAAAATTTGCCCGGATTGACAGTAAATAGTTTAGAAACGGCGAGTTGTTGTTTCTCACTATATCATTATAAGGATTTATGCCTTAACCAATTATTTAAACGATTTTAAAAGTTTGTAAAACCAAATATCTGCATTTTTAGGACATGAATCTTTTGCTAGCAGGGTTTACAAAAGAAACTTTTAATGAATATCAAACAGAGCATCTTTTTGAACACTCTATATATTCCAATTTCATGGTTCCCACGCATAGCTGACTTTTTTCAAACATCAGTTAAATTACAATTAACCGTATGCTGAAAAACGAAAAATAAACATTAATTTTCTGCGTAAAATATACTCTTATTTAATTCGAGGACTTCAAATGATCTTCAAATATAGTTTCTAACTTAGAATTTGAAAAACAATAATTGTGAGCCAGCAAACTGTGTTAAAAAAGTTACTTTCTTTTCCCTTCCATAACGAACCCTTGTCCCGACATTTTGCGTGCTTATAACCTACAACTTTTACGTTAAACGTTGGATTAGCATCAATACTACCCTTTTCGTTATCTTTTTCAATGTAAGCCTCATGTATTCTAATCGCAAAGCGTTACATTTTAATTAAACAGAGCGGTGCAGGTTTCAATTCCTTGCATGCATTGAATAAAAATCGGAATACTTTAAAGACTGGTAATAAATTGATGCTGTACGATTAAGGAATCAACACTGCCATTACACCTCGGTGGGAAGGCGTTAATTTAACAATCAACGATTGTTTTTAACCTGTTTACAAAAACACGCCCCAAATTGTAAAGTTGTTTTCGGTTTCATTGAAGTAGAATTCCGTCTGAAACTGAATATCCGTTACATGAAATTTACGTACACGGATCACAGTACTGAATGTTCCTATATACTCGCATAATGTAAAATGTAATATGTAATCTCGAAACATGCGGTCGCATACTTCAATATACGATATGCATATTTAGTTGATTCCCTTTCCATTATAAATAGCGTATAAATGTGTCACGCGGAGACTGTTACAAAACTTATGGCCCGATGCCACACTTTCTTTTCAGGTTAAACAAATGATATCCGAATTCGTAAAGCTGAAGTCACGCAACCGTCGGGCGATAAAAATATAAAGTACAGAAATCAAGAGGTCGGGAAGGCAAGGCTTCGTCTCATCCAATCGATCTTGCACCGAAGGTTTCATTTATGTGACGGCTAACGCCGATGCAAGAATGGACGGGTTCTCTGCCATGAATAAACCATAAATCCGAAATGCGTTTTGAAGGCATTTTCCCCCCAAAATGTAATGAGTTACGCCTAAAAGAATCATGCTTTGCATCACAAATAAATTTAAAAAAGCACGTAAAAATCGTTGTAATAATTTTAAATATATAAAATTCGTCAAATATCAATAACCAAAGAAACAATCCTTTATTAATGTCTAATGCGACTTTCTTCCACAGGTTGCTAATAAAGACCCATAATGAAGTTCGTGTATGTTGTACAGGAACTACGTATGAGTGTATACCCATGTTGCGTGTCCGCGCGTGTGAAAGCAAACAGAGCGTCGGTTGCTATCTAATGACTTAAATCGACGCTTAGCAGGTGGAAATAGATAGGCTAAGTATACGACAAGAGCACGATCTTCCATCTTATCTATAGGCATCCCCCCGATACAGCTTCGGTAAAAATAAATTCTGCATTTCCGCGAACGGGGGAAACAATAAAAACAATCGCACCGCAAAATTTGTAAATTGTTTTTTATGGCCTCTCGGCTTCACTCGAGCGTGGCTTGTTTACCAAACGAGTTTGATCGCGACTGGAAGAATTTAGCGACGCCATTTGTAAAGGGCGATGCACTCGCAGCAAAACTCTGCAATCCGCTGTCAAATCGAGCAATCAGCCAATGGATTGCAAGTGTATGCGTAAATCGCAGCTCGCATGTGTGAACAATGCGGTGAAAGAGGTAAATCGTTCTCGATCCCGTGAACGATACTGCCGGAAATCCATCACGCGCGTATGGGGCCCATAAAGTCCTTCATTTTACAGTTACCGTGATAACAAACTGCGTAAGGACGTCTGACGGCGAGGCTGACATCTCCAACGGTTGACCCTCACTCCTTCCTGTTTCGCTTAACCTAGGACACGAGTTCTCTTCAAGTGGGCGACACGCTTTGAGGACAGCTCAAAGAGCCGCCCTCTTGCCCTTTTCGCCGTCGAATGCTACTATTGGTTTACATGCTCAACGACAGTAACTTTAATTACTCCGATTTGTCCCTGATTAATATCTTATGGGGCAGCCCGAAGTGCAAAGAGAACATGCAATTGATAATCTACTAATGTCCAACATTGGACGAATATTTTGTCGAAAAAGGAACAGTTGGTGACTGATGCGTACGGCTGGATGCATACTAAAAATGTATATGTAATGTAATAAATTGTTACCGAATCCGTATTTCGAGACGGCACTAGAAAAATCTGAGGGTGTTAGATATGCAAAAGCAAAGGAAAGGAAACGCACGTATCTACGCGGAATATCCAATTGTCCTTACAAATATCATTCGTGATGCGAAAAATATATTCGGCTATTTCTAGCGCAATATGTCTCGAGTCGAACGAACGTATCTTGAAGGTTCAGAACGCAATCTTGCAGAATCCTTTTTCACTCCGACGATCTCATCCTTGCGTGATATCAACGTCGACACCGAGGTCTTCCCGTGTCTCGTAATATTTGAGATAAGAGATGTTACTCCGAACATATTTAAATCATAGTCCACTACAATATGCATGTTGCCGACAATAACGCCACTTACAATAATGATCACCGCGTCAACAAATCAATTCTAAATCATCTTAATTAAAACGTCAACTCACATTTTCCTGAACTGGACAACAACAAAAGTCATCACCAAAATTCCGCACACGTTTATGGCTCTACTACTAAAATCAAATGACTATATCCGTTACGATTAAATATGCTATGTCAACCGTATAAAACATTCATCCGACCTTCAGCCATTACATTATATAATCGTTCGCAAGACTATATCCGACAGCCTTACAAATCCACGTGATATTCGCAACGTTTAAAATTACGTTACTCCATAAACGTTCAAGCCACAGTTTCGTCGCGTAACGTTACGAGCGCGGGAACAAGTTTTAATTATTCAGACATATAGCGTTATATGGCGCCGTAAATCTTCGAGGATCGAAGAACGAAGACGCTTTTATCGAAGTGCCGGGTAGTGGAAGAGGGGCTGAGGGGGAGGGTAAGGATCGAGAACCCGCCCATGCCCGAGATCCATAGACGCCGACGGCGCTTTACTCATCGAGGCTACACACCATTGAGTGGTGTACCGCCTTTTACTCGTATGAAACTTTCTTTCTCTACGTATCCCGGCGAACACTTTCAACCCCCGCGCACCCCCTACCCACCGACTCTAACCTCACGAACATTTCCCGCTTATCCGCGAAAGACGTTTTAGGATTATCAGGGCATATACTCGACTTATGTACATTCGGCTAAGATTCAGTGATACGAGACAATGGCGGCGATCGGTTAGACCCACTTCTTTTGACATCTGAACTTTCTTCCCGCACGAACGTTACGCAAGAATGAGTAATAGACGGCGATATAATCGATCCTAATTCGTCGAAAAACGGCGTGCGAGATACGCCGGTTGAGATATTGTTGAGAGATTTACACTAAATTCTGAACGTCACGAACTGGCTAGTGTTTCGCCTTGTCTTATGCGCCAGATCAGTCGCCACGCAACGATAATTCGACTCGGGATTATATATATACCTGCGCGACGGAAAATAAACGAATTTAGAATAACATTATTAAAATATCGTTACGTTATCGTATATAACACGGTAGTTGAATCGCTATTACGACATTATCGCATTTCGTCACGTTACGTTTTCCATCGTCGAATTAGACCTGATTGTACATTATACTCATTAATCGTTGGCTAGTACGATAGGATCGTATTGAGTTTTCCGTTAATGTTATGCAGTCAACTGTACGTGTACATACACCGTGTCCTATGGCGGAAGCGTTAAGTATCCTTAGGTATGCGATCTGACGTTCAATATTACTAGAAAGAACACTATACTGTTCTTTTGAAAGCAGCAAGAATTGCGCACGAACATCGTAAACACCTTAAAAACCAAATTTTTCTTCGCCTTTTCCTTCTAAGAGAAAGTTTATTTTGTTGTGAACTATACTATGTGAACTGCCGAATAATATGTATAGCGTTCAATGATTAAATGGAAGGTAGTATACATAGACAATTGCATTATCAATGCAACGCGAAGAATAATTCCATGCAAATTACAAGCCGGGCTGGTAGACACCTGAAATCACTTCGATTTAAGGAGTGCGCTATAATACGAGAAAGGGAAGGTAGGAAATTGGATATACCGTCTTCGTTGCTCTAGATGGCGGAAATAAACGAAGACGTATCGATTATCTTGGTGGACTTTGCGCAAAGGGGACTGCAGCGATGCAAAAATACGATTAAACCTAAAACCACATCAAAGGTGAAACGAAAAAGATACAAAAGGAATTTGTGACACTATTCTTCCCCTTGAAACTTTGAGACTGACAAGGAAAAAAAATCATAATCTGGACGTAAGTTACTTGTCGGATTCCGAATACTATGTCTTTTTTCTAAATTATATGTAGAAAGCAAAATAACTTCTTCAACCCTTAATTTTATATTTTCCTACCAAACACGAAGTATGTTTGTATCTGTGCATAATTAAAAATATGGTCAATGTTGGAATAACGAATAAACCGTTTATACTTCGGACTCCATTACGTCAGTTGGCAAATAAATTCAGTTTTGATGAAATAAATAATTTTATGGCACTATTTATTTTCATACTATTATCCTGTCGTCATACGCTTTTCAAAACACATGGTTGCAAACATTTTAATCTGCATTTCCTTTGCAATAATCAAGACAGAAATCCCTTTTACGGAATAATTCAGCGGTGCGAAAACTCGACGTTTACATGTACGAACATTCCTTGTCCCTTCGAACAAACTTGTCGGATTCAGGTTTGGTAAGCGCATCAGCCGCAATACTTTGTATCACACGTGACCCTATTTTGCGACAGGCGGCCTTGAGTCCGTTGAGTACAGGACAGCTGAAACGCGAACGTCGATATTGGCAACACTCATTTCCTCTTCGGCCGTGCCGTTCTCATGTCGAATTAGGCGGTTGAGCAGGAAGGCAAACCACTCAAAATACCAATTGATAGAATTTCTTCGGGGATGTTGCCAAGTGGAAGAACAAAGGGAGCGGCTGAACATTATCCATTATTATCGCAGCTTTATTCACGTGCACTGCGGAGCCGTGGGCAGAAGATAAAACAGGTTCATAATGAATGAAGCTAAAAATCGATACGCCTACTATCATGGAAAGACATAAGAATACACAGCGAGGCATGGATTGACAGATTCATGGAACGCTGTACGTGTACTGGCATTTTGATAGCCTTTTAATTTGCATACGGTAACGTTATACCGTGGGAATCCGATAATATTACAAAAAATTTTTAGTGAAGCGGATATGGTCAAGAAAGCTTTAATAAGAGGCGTGGGTGTTTGAAATGGGAATAGAAAAATGGGAAGTGAGTTTACCGAAAATCCTTGCACGCTATCGAATATTATTAGAAATTACGTTATTATGATTTAAGACAGGGACCGTTTGCCAATACTTGCAATATGTTACATTTGTACAAGTTTATAAATATATTAATTTGTTAATGTATCCCTAAGCTATATATGTCCACACGGAAACATAACATATCATATTTAGAAGTTCAGGTGACAACGCGAAAAATGAAAGCAGACTCTCATACCAGGCGGCCCAAGTGCCCAAGGTTACTAAATAAGCAGGATATCGATTGTTCCAAGAACTCATACGGAATACATACTTATTTGTAAGCGAATAGGCGCCAAACACAATGGTGTATGCACAAAAGGGTTTATGGCGAGACCTTGTGTGTGGCCTATATTTGCTTGTAGAGGAATGCGTTTACGTTTGTTTAAACAAAAGCCGGTGTATACAAAGAGCTCCACGTGGACACGATGCAGGTTTCTCATAGAGACAAATTGTAACGTCTGATTCGGAGCGCGATTATTATTCTCTCCTCTGTTAAGTCCACATAAGTATAACCTTGTGCATGTAAACATTGTAGAGGTTTAAATTTGACCAGCCGACATTGAAACACGTGTGTTGAATTAAATCACATTTGAAACATTTTTGTTGCTCATTTTCGTATTTTCTAACTTAACGATATTTCATTGTGTCAGCATCATTGTAAGTATAATAGGGAAATTATTGTATTCGTATCGACCGTTTATGTTAGCCGGCTATACGCAAATTACGGGCAAGTGAACAATTAGCGTAGTGCGCTGGATTCGTTATTAAAACTAAATGATGGAAACTCGAATTTAATCTGAAACGTGAATAGAAGCTGTGCAACGTGTCCGTGAACGCACACATGTATGATGTAATACAAATACCAGCTAACAGCCTTTATCATAGCATCAACTTTTAAGCGTTTATCGTATGTAGAGAAAATTCTTTTTGCAGTCTGAAAAGGACGGTTAATTCTGACAGATTTTTATCGCTTTTGATACTGAGCCTCAGATCTATATCCTTTATCACTACATATATATATCCTCAATCTTTTGGGATTACTCAGACACAGGAGACCATAACTTAGAGATTTTACGTTAACACGGTAGGGTAAAAAAGCCGCATGCGTATAACTTGTAATGCCGCGAAGTAGGTAAAGCAAGACGGGGAGAAAACAAGGCTGCCAAAGGCGGAAAGTTTTACTACGCAGAATGTTCCAAACGAAACTGCCGAAACAAAGAATCGGACGCAACTGGCAAGCGTACCATCGCACAAAACTCGTTATACGTCATAAGTAATCTCGAAAGAAATGCTGCGACAGGCGCGATGGAGTGCGAGAAAATTGTAAAATGGCCGTAATTTGTCAAAAGGAAGCATCTTGCCGATTCGTGAGAAGACAAGGCTCGCATTGTGTCGGACTTTTCAATTCGCGACTCTTGCTCCGCGCCATTCATGCAAAATTGCATTATTAACTTTGTTATTCGGCGTGCCAGCGGACTTGAGTCCCCGTCAAAGGAAGTTGGCTGGGTACTAACAATAATCTGGAGAGAGGGAGACTGGACATAATGCAGATGACGACGGCGCGGCGACGGATCGAAAGTCCCGAGACCTGGGAATATGGCGGGAATTTTGCCGGAAGCGGAAAGCATTTCCACTCTTCCGTACCGCGACCACAGGTCGGCCTGTTCGGCGAACCGCTGACAAAACCGAATTCCATTCCTCTACCGTACGCGCAATTCATTCTATCTGTTATTGAGAAGTATTGACAGTCTCAGGGTATTTACTACTTTTATCTGGCCAATATGCCGAGAAGCTCGTATATCTGCTCGACAACTTTTCTATGATGTTTCAAATAAATTCACACCTTGCCGGCTCCTTTCATTGAACGCATAATAGCGTCGTGCGAACCATTCGTGTTAAGGAATCTATAAGCTAAAATGTCTGTCGAAAATGGCGAGCGTGAAAGTGGAATGGCACGTTATAAATGAAAGAAACAAAAATCTTCTGTGTAATCGTTTTATGAAATTATTGAAAAATAGCTTTTCTTAAGAGTGTGTAGAACTTTGTTAATATTCTGTTTTGCTCTTCCAAAATTTACAGTTAGTGATAACTGTTGTTAGGAGCAATTATGTCTCATAGATATTGATTGCACGTCTTTGTTTATTCCATTATGCTGAAACAAAAGCCCAAAATTAATTTAGCGGGTGATAAGCGATGAAGGCTTTGCCTCGCAAATTACCAAATACCGTTCGAGCAAACGTATCAAATGAGCACCACCGTCAGAGCAGATTCCACATTTGTATCTCATGAAATTATTTAGCTTCGTGTTTATCGTGTACTGTAATTATTATTACTCAGTCGTATCAATACCATTATGTCTATTTCAGGATAGATTACGTGACTGATGAGTTTTAATATTTGTTTTATTTCAAATTAACATACTGAGGTGCCAAATTTTCCGTATTCTTCGTTGTTTCTTGTTAATTTTCTTTTGGTTGAAAGCTTTAGACAAAAACACGCACATCATCCGTTCCAATACGAATTTACGCGAATAAATATTATAAACTATTATATAGCTGGTATAGATAACGTAATGGCACTCAACATTTTACCATTTTTAATATGCCACAAATAGTCCCGTAAAAAAATGTCACGCGCGTAGAAAGTCTAAACGATGATAAATTGTGACTTTGTCAATAACCCTGAAAATCCGCAGTAAAATCCATGGCGTATCGTGTGAGATAAATATATGAGTGAATAGTAACATTAAAATTATCAATATCAAAGACATACTTATGTACCACCGATGTTCATAAACTTTTATTGCTTACAGAATCACGTGCTTTGAATTTTATCGTTTCAAGATAATATCTTGCATCATTAAAGAATGTACAAAGATGTCAACAAATACTTGAAGATCACACTTCATGCAAATATCTAAACCCGACACGTGGTGTAGCGTTTTCCAGCTTAATTTGTTTTGTGGACAAGAAATAGTTTTTAAAAATACACATAACAAGATAATTGTCAGTTTCACGCGATCGGTAGTGAGTTGTGTCACAATAATAATAATGGTAGTAATTATAATATTCATTACTTGTCTGTGTAATGAATTTCTATGTAACTAAAATATGAGTGAAACGTTTTACCGAAGATCATAAAAATAGTATGAATAACACGTGTGTTGAATACAATGTTTAAATCTTATAAAGTAAATATAACACAAACATAGAACATATTCCTAAAATTCTTTAATATATCATACTTTGAGAATAATGATTTTTTTCATGCACAATTGTGAAAATCGTATTATTACGTTTCTACAGTTGCTGACCATTCATGAGAACCATAAAACCTCTAAAATCTTGTGTAACTTGCCAACAACGTAAAACTCGATATATCTACCGTACTTCGTATATCAATTACAGATAATGGAATTTTCGCAATAATCAAATTGACGTAACGTCATAAAAACGGAAAAAGGACAATAAGTGTAGCATACCCCGAGCTTTCATAATGGCACATAATTTTTCCTAATTACTACTTTCGCGTAATACGCCAAAGCACAGCGGCGAAAAACAACGGCAAATAGTCAGTGGTGCAGTGACGCAATAAGGAGCGACGAAAAACGAGCAAGCGAACCAAACGAACCGCACGCCCGCTGAATTTCTATTCTTTCCATTAACATATACAAGAGCATTTCTTTCAGATTGGAATCCCCAAAATTGATTCCCGGATATTTCGGGACAAAGTAAGGGTCGTGAGACAGGGATGTAACGGAAATGCCATTGTTCTTACCTTGGCGTCGCGATTCTTTATCTCCTGCCGTCTGGGTACGATGCTCTCACTATCGGCATACACAAGGTTTCTGATAAATCCGTTGAACCGAGGCTCAAAGATGACACTGGGCAATGCAAGTAGCGTAAGCTTGCTATTGTACCAGCTTGGCATGCCGCCCACGTAGACGTCCGAATTACCAGCCAATTTTCCGAACTCAAACTCCTTGCCGCGCGACGTCGACACAGCGCTAACACCGTCCACCATAAGCGTCGTATTCTCATTGCACCGCGTGATCTGCACCTTGTGCCAGTGACCATCCCCGAGATCGTGTCCGACCGTGACAATTTGCGCGCCACCGCCGAGATTGTACCTGAGCCTGAGCGCGCTCTCGACCAGTTTCACCTCGAAGAAGTCGTATGTGCCACCGTCGTCCGTGTACAGCAGCAGCCCGTTACCCTGCTCGGTTTTGAACTCGAACTCGAGGGTGCCGTTCAGCGCGGCATTCCACTTTCGAAATTGCGCGTAACTAGTCGCCGACCCCTCGAGAACGAAGGAGAAGGCCATCTGGCTGAGCAGCATCGCCAGGAACGGCGCCAATGCGCTCAGATTGCCGGCTAAGACGGTGGAATGCATGATTTTGCCCTGCCGCTAATTGACCAATGTACCGGAGATCGCTAACTGAGCTTCATTCGTGACGTATCGCGGCAAAAAGTTCTCCCGCTTCGACGGATCTACCTCACCAGCGGGACGACCTCACGTTCATCCTTGCCTGACGGATCAAGTTCTCGCTCCGATCGAAGCGACGGTTTGTCGATCGGGCCCTCGGCCGAAAATGGCCTCGCTATTCGCTGCGATGCACTTCGTTATAACGCTCCTTCGGGCTCCACTTTCTTACTCCTCGCTATCCACATTGTACCGGTAGCACGTGAGCACGCAAGCGCGAATCACTCGTACTACGTGCGTGGGTGGCAGAGAAAGAGAGAGTGAACGTGCACGCATCTGTACGTGCTGGTGAAAGAATCGTTGCCTTTTTTCGCTTCCAGGGGCCTCCTATGCAAGAAGTGTACATTCGATTCGCCACCCACTTCGGTTACTTCCCTGCGTGGTTGTCAAGTAGTCCGCAAGCTTTCTTTCTAGAACGAGCCTGTCACATTGTTACACTCCCGATGCAAATAATATTCGAACGACGTGTGTTGGATTTTCTGGTATTCTTGCGGAAACTTAAGAAAATCCTGTTCTCCCTCGACGAACGACGAATGCCTAGATGAGAGTAATCCTTGACGTACGTCCCACGGTGAACGATTGTTGTGCGAAATATTTGACGACACACCGCTTTCCGCTAATGAGGAAAGGTAGTCGCTGATTGAATGAGCTTTACTTTCATCGAGAAATGCGTCACATCGAAGGACGGGTTCGACCGCCACAGATAATTGCACTGGTACACGTGTACATAACCTCTACGTCTTGCTGGGCGTATACACATCAAAGCTACACTCGGTCGACTTGGTTCATGAACTTTTTAACCTATTGTACACACAGTGGCTGCATTGTGCGTATTCCGCCAGTACATACGTATCCGTGTATTGATGCACACACTTCTGCGCCAACGTCAATTTCTTCGCAGCGGAAAGCATTCTCGGTCAGCTCCTTTCGTTCATTTCACGAAGGTACGTTTCACTTTTGACGAATTCTAGCACTGTTCCTTAAACGTCTACCGCTGGAATACAATTTTGCGAGCCACCCGTTTCATCGGCAACCCGTTACTTTTTCAAATGGCTGCAGCGATCGGGTTGAGCAGTGTGCCACTTATTCGATCATTATCAGTCCATATGAAAGAATTCGAGCGCCAGCGTGACTCCTACTGCGCCCTAAAGTACTTTGTGGAACGTCGATGACACGCTTTCTCCGCTTCCGCTCCCCCAACGTCGACGTCGACCCTAATATACCCCCCCTGACATAAAAACCGTATTCCCGCAGAGTCACAGTATCACCCACCGAAATTCTTCCAATCGCTGATCAGCACTGGCACGGCCGTCGAACGATCCTCGCGAGTTCAGCTTTTTCCAATCTACCGGCGGTCATCTCGTCTCATCTACCATGCTAACACTCGATGGGTAACTCTCGTAAAACAATGACGCGAAAATATGGCTGTCCTTTAGAAAAACCTCCACCCTCGGTAGCCGACGTCACAATGCACGATGACGCAAGCATATTCATCACATAACCTCAGCGTGCTGCTGCCACGACGAATTTCCTCTCGCTCCGAATCCGCTCGCTCGCTCGCTCGCTCGTCCGCTGACGATCCGGCCAGGCGCATCCGTGTGCAATTAGGGCAGAATTGAAATGACGAGCACGTTAGGGGCGTCACTTTCACCGAAGCACGAGAGCCTCCGCAAAAGGCTCGAAAGGTCAAGCGTCTGCCGTATCGGCGAGTCAAAGCGCGATTTACTCTTACCCCCGGACCTTTTGATAACGCGGCACCATGGCGTGAGCACAATAGCGAGCAGGTTAGACGCCCGGACAGACTCGACGTTCCTCGGTCTCGACGTCGGCTGGAAGTGGTTACTCCGTGCCGCTCATCCGGAGTACGTTTATTTCGCGATCGATCCGCCTTTGGAGGCTCCGCGTACGCCCCATTTTTTCTCTTCTACGCGGTCGTGGTACTACGAGCAGCTATCCAAGCTTACACGCAGTCTACGGCTCACGGGAGAGAAGGTGGTGGGTGACAGAAAGGGAGAGAAAGCGAGTAGAAAGAGTGCGGCTGTGGTAAGAGAGAGACAGAGATATATAGAGAGAGAGGGGGTGGAAGAAGAAGATAGAGCAAGGAGAAAGACAGAAAGGACAGCGGCGAAGGCGGAGGAGAGAGTGACCGTTACCACGAACACACGCGTCGAATTTTCCGCTGGCGTATCGTTCTTTCCGAGGGAACAGTCTTGGTGAGGGTCGCCCTCGTCGCGAGCCTCGTCCTCAGCGTGTCGCCGTCTCGGACGACGTCGTCTGACAATTTACGTTATCGGCCGTGTTGATGCACAGCATCCTGCTAAACGGCAATTCCGAAAGTGAATCGACCCTCTCGACGGCTCCCGGCTTGATACTGGTTTTGCCAGAGGAGAACACTCGGGTGAGACCGTCGGTCGGGTGGCAAACGACGATGGTGCGACGCCCCCGACACGACGCCGACGCCTCGCGCCGTTTCGTCGCGCATGCGCACCGCCACATGCACGTACGACAGCAGGGCAGACAGATAGAAGCTCTAACAGACGAGGTATAACAGGAAGGAGCGGCGGTGAGAAAATGAAGCAGGGTAGAAGGAAGAGGAAGGAGGATGGGGGTGGTGAAGATGGCAGGACGAGTGGGGGGAGGGGGTTGGAAGGACTTTGCGCGAGGGTGTTGAAGCGGTATTTTTTATAGCTGCAAAATTTTGGCACACTGCTGCGCGCAGGAAAGCGGTGGCTGTGACGGACGATGACGTCGACGGCGATGATGTATTCGTGACGACGTTGAAGGTTTAGGTACATTTATCTGCGCTATCGGTATGCTTCTGTTGGGAATAAGTCGTAAAAGGTCGCGAAGAATTATGATTGAGGGTAGTAATCATGTTGCTTTTCCGAAGGTAATATGTCGTTCCGCCCGGGAATGCTCAATTATTTTATGTAGAGGTCTATATTCTTTGGCGATTGTGAAGGACAGATGTAATAATGGCACTGATTACATCGTGCAATTATAAAGTTGCTCACGGTACATTTCACTCGCATCAGGTATGTACCTATTTCCGGCGAGAAGCACGCGATGAAGAATTACGCCGGGGCGGAAGATCGAAAAGTGCTGTAAATAAAAGAAACTGTATAGCTGCTACTTGCCAAGACCAGATCGTTTTCCCTATGTTCCACTGGCCGTTAGGAAATTACTTCTTTGCCACATGACCTGCGAGTACCGGCCCGATAGGAACAGCATATTTAAAACTTGACGTGTTGTTTTATATGGCTTTGTCTCGGCGACGTGCCCGAGCAATTACGTTTAAATTAAAAACTGTAATTTTCAACTACCCCCGATAGGTAAAAAGTATCTTTAAGATATTCGATGGAGTTTTTAGTTTCCTCGAAGTTAAATGCTCTTATATAAAAGAGTGTTCCAGAAAGGGCAGGCAAATTATTGATGCATTCGCAGGCGAATTACGCGTCCCCATTATTATTATTACGCAACTGTCTCACAGGTACTGACTTGAGAAAAAATACAATTTCAGAATATTTTGTACGTCGGAGCACAATCAAATAAATGTCGAAAACGTGTAATGACAAATAATTTGTTGATATCTTCTGCCAGTTCAATTTATAGAATGAACCTAGAGATAATATAATTCATACTTTCTTATCTGACAGTCAAAAATATATAGTTGTCTTCTTATTTTCTATAACCATGAACGGACACGTACTTTTCTTCATCATCTGAAGAAAGTAAAAAAAAAAAACAGGACAAACCATTGTTCGCATAAAAATGTGTCCACGCGTATCAATTTGAGAAAAGTCAAACTCATAATCGTGCCCTGGTTCGCTAGAAGTACACGGACTGCGTACGAAAGACATTCGACGGCAATAATTATTACAAAGGCTAACATTTTCCTCACGAACATGTAATTAACCCAGAGGCAATGTAGGTTATCTGTGCGAAATGGAAGAAATTTAAATACCAATAAGCCAGGAGCGGCATTTTCTTGAAAGGTGAGCAAAGCACGGAAGGCATGGAGATGCTTGGCAGTCTAACGAGAGAGCCAGATGCTCTGGAGAGCTTCATCAGGCGACCGGGAGGAAGATCATGCTTCCGCACTTGAACATTTTATTTTTCAGGACGGGAATATTTAATTTTCTGCCTCCGAGTATATTAGTTTCTCTATCTTCAATATTTTATTCCCCCGCTAAGATCCGGTAAGGGCGACGCAATGAAGTCGGGAGATGTTTTAAACGGAAAGAAAATGCGATTAGTTGGGGAACGTTGAATATTTTGGAGGCAAATGTCAAAAAGTTTGGAATGAACGCTGCCGAGACGATGCGTCGGGAAAAGAATAAAAAAACTATGCAGAAGACGGCTGCGTAACGTTCTATAAGTTGAAACTAATTTAATGACAGGACGACTGAAGGCGGTATTCTTGAAAAGACTCTTGTCTTTCGGAACTGATTCAACTTTGCCAGTGTGAGCAAGTTGAATTGAAAATGCTTGTACGGATTATAACGTTTCATGCAATTAAAAGTAGAACCGTATCAACTTGTACAAATTAACAAAGTTTGCATGACCATCTGTGGACCGTCCTATACGGTCTAGAGCTCTGGCATTGATAATAATATTCCATATATTTTCACATCTTTCATCGAAATGGTTATTTCATACAAAAATATGGACACTGAAAATCTTGAAATCGCACATTGTGATTGATTGGTATATGTTACAATCAAATTCGCACAGGGATTTCATTGTACAAAAAGTGAATTTAATTTTGCCGTAATTACATGGAAAATATAAATAAAGCTTCCATTCGATCTCCAATTTTCAATCCCTTTGACTGTTGTTGAAGTAACTTAAACGCACACGATTCAATTCACGTTCGCCGGGCATAAAGGAATTATTATCCTTCAGAAAGCAACGTCCGATGAAATATTTGGGTAATTGGAATAAACCGGGTTACCAATTCGATACGTTTGAACATCGCATTAACACTGAATTCGATCAAACCAAAATTGCGATTTATTCGCGTGTCGTACGAGTCACTGGTAATTGAACGGAATTCTTAACGTCGCAAACGTGTCAATCAGCTGCATCCGCCATCTGGTACGTTTTCTCAAAAATCGGGCGAGGATCAATTTTCGCATCTCGCACGCCGGATGCTTTAAAATATAATTAACGGGAAGAGGAAGGAGCATAGAGATGTCGGTAAATAAATGAGGGCGGCGTCGCAGCAGCGATCGGTTCCAATGCAGATGAGAAGAAATGTGAAAGGCATGGGGCCTGATGCACACCGAACGAGTCGCGGAATGTGGCATGAGAATCGGGAAATAGTTCCTGTCAAATGCACGCGACAGGAACGCATATCATTGACCCACCCTTTCAATTTCTCATTTTCTCGTAGCCATGAAGGAGACCGGCGACTACGAACAGCACCTACGTGAAATCAGACTTTGGTGTGTGCTGATAAAAGCGGAATGATATACACGTGCCTGTGTGTGTGTCCTGTCCTGGATGTTAAGCATGAACGAGCGCATTCGATGGAGAACCTGAGAAATATATAACGTCAGAAAGGCAATTTTAACAGGAGCAATCATTCCACTACTTATCTTTCTACTAATTAGTTATTTTCAACATTTATAAACCGTATATGCTTTATTGTATAATACTCGGAAGCATATTTGTATGAACTAAGTGTCTGAAAGTATTTGTGACTCGGGTTCAATGGAATTTATTCCTGAACTTTTACTTGAAAAAGTTTACCGCGGATTTAGTTTAAAGAGAAGCGTAAGAAAGCTTTAAACTTTAAATTATCCACGCATTAAGTAAATGGAAATAACACGCTCCGAATACCAGCTTACCTGTACATAATCTTTTCTATTGTTGTAGTAGTATTTAGCCCTCGTTATGACCTGAAACTAACTTGAAACTTTCTTGACTTGCGTGAACAAAATGTCTGGCCCTACTGCACGGGAAATCTCCACTTTCTTTCACAAATTCTAAGGCAAACTAGAACATTATTTTGAAGAAGTAAGTTAAATTAAAGTTTTATGCAAATTCCTCTCAAAGTATATATTGTTGTTCTACGGAATGTTTATTTATTCATGACGTAAGTGTGAGTTCCGCAACTCTTTGAAGCACGGATATGCTGCGTAACCATGACATGATACTGCTATACATCACTTTAAAACTGGAAGAAAGCGAAAATGTTTAAAAAAATATAATTGATAATACCTTCATATACAGTAACGTTTATAATAGTTAGAATTATTATGCTACCCAACAATGTGTCGAATTTTTCATTGAGTATTCAACTCTCTCAAGTTTAAAAAGAAGAATTAATCTGTTTGATTCTATTGTTATTAAAATGCTTTGTGTATGTATGTAATGTACTACTTAATGGTTTTGTATAATACATGCAGTGCCATTAATTATAATTCTTTGACGGTCAATCATTTGTCCTTTATACAAGAGCCAAAGATTATTTGGAGATGTATGTGTACTATATCATTTTGCCCAGTGGTATGTATTCTAGTAGAATGGCATTAAAATAGTCAGACAATGCCGATGCCCGTACTATGCCACCATGCGCGTCATTGGGTGTTAAAATATTTGAAAGAAGACCTTACACACAATTTATAACACAAAATATGAATGCCTTTATTCATCTTTAGAAAAAGAAAAAATTTTCTATAAAACGTATTTTCCATATGGTATTTTCTTCGTTGATAAAATATTTCAAACCCTAATCCAAGGACGGAATAATACAGAAACAAATAAGAATAACCAGCCAAATATACTTCAATAAGAAAGAACGAAAAATATCTGTATAGACATAAAAGCCAAAATGGAATTGAAAAATACGAAAACTGCTGTAAAAATACTTGGGAACTCGGGGTATTGAGTTTTCTTACAAAAAAGATAATAGAAACACGAGTGGAAATGTGAGGAAAAGAATGAGCAGAGCGAGTGTAGTACAACGTCAGGTAGAGGTATAGAAGAACGAAAGTTCAAGGATAACTTCGAGTTAAGAATGTACGTGTTCGATATGCTCGAACTAAGAGTACTAATGCATGGGATAGGATTGTACGGACGGTAGAAGGAAGCGGAGGTCGAGAGGATAGAACCGAAGTGCATATATATACATATACACAGGTAAAATAGACACTGTGACTGGGCAGGTGTACGGGCGAATATAAAAGTCCTGCCGGAGGAATCCGAGGGAGAAGAAATCTGAGTTAAGACAGAGTGACTAGGAGTGAGATATGAGTGAGAAGCACGTGAGCAAAGGGAAAGAAGGATAGTAAAAGGATGCGCGAGAGTAAAGGAGGAGAAAACGGTAGAAGCAGCTGCTATCGAGAAGAGTGAAAGTTATTTAAGAAGCAACGGGTAAGGCTGTGGCGAAAAAGTGAGCAACGGAAAGGTAAGATGCAATCCAATAAACACATTGAGAAATACAGGCGAGGATATATGTAAAAAAGGACAGATATTTTACAATAGGCAAGTGGAAAATACATATGAAGTATGATAGATGTACGGGGTTAAGAGGGAAGAAAAGCGAATAGAATGTCTATGAGAAGAAGACGAAAAGGCTAGTCAGAAGGCGATGGCGAGCGGGAGATGTAAGAATATAGAAAGGAGCATGAGATACTGGGAGGAATAAAAATCAAGATAATGCGATCCATGCAGGACGAAGGAAAGAACGCTGGAGTTCCACGCAAGGGAATGCTGAAAGATGGAGAGGGGATTAGTCAGAATAGGGAGAGTACTCGGCAGAAACAGGGACATACAAGTAAAAGGCTGGCTGAGAAAAATAGGAAGGAAAAGGAAATAGAAGAGCGAGGTTGAAGAAAAATAATGGGCAAGTATGAAACTAACAACCACTGTCATGAGGCATTGCGTATGCGCAAAATATTTGATGGTTATATATGTTTCGAATTGCACAGACAAAAAGTATTTTATTATAAACATTACGTGCGATGCTACTCATAAAATGATACCACCGCTTATCCTATTTTGCACGGTGCTTATTTTCAGTGAAATTAAAACGACCTTAGATTTTTTACACGCCACCGTACGGTAGAATTTTTTTAATCCGCTCGTTGCATCCAATAATTATCGAACGCAACTATGGCAGTTTAACCTTAGCCTGCAAGTACAAAGGGGTATAACAAGGGTAACTAAATGAACTATTCTATATAAAAAAAAAATGCGTTTACCACAAAATGTGGATAAAAAATGTTGTGCAAAGTTACTTCACACACTCACATGAGCTTTACATAAATCTCTTTTTCAAACCTTTATGTACAAACTTGTTTTCTTTATTGTACTTTTATAATTATGCTTGTCATTCGTCGTAACGAATATTACTTGTGACAGACTTTTTAAAAAATATCTTTTTACTCCTTGGGTAACCAGAAGGTCGTCTGCAATTCAGCATGTATGTATATATGCGATTGAATGTATTCTTTTAGAAAATAGAAGACTGTGGTAATGAAAGTGTACTCTTTCATTTGAAAAATGTCGATAGCCATAAAATCTGAAAAGATGTGACCCTCAAAGAAATGTATCCTACTATCATATACACCTCGTCATAACGAATGTCTTTCACAACGGCAAAGTTTTCATGTCATCAAAAGCAAGGGAAAGGTGAAATCTTATTTTACGGGGTACATGAAACTACCTTGTAACATATATATCATAAGTGAACAGTAAATAACAGTGGATTTAAACAATTCACTGCTATTTGATTTCCAAATGTTAAAAGTGCATAAAATGTAAATGAACGTCAGGTAATACTAGACACATATTTCCTTACCTATAATTAATTTCCATTAAATCGAAGGTTCATACTGCTGAAAAAAACCCAATTAAACAGAGGATAGAGGAAAATGAGAGAAGAAAATGTACCAATACGAAGACGATTCGATGACGTGAATCGACCAGCCGTAATATCGCGCTATCGCGTATTCGAGAAATGCAACCTAAGGAATTCCATGGCCTGATGAACTGCAAAATGAAATGACGCTCCATGTATTCTTCTGGACGCGTTCCGCAAAATGCAGATCGGTGAAACGAAAAATATATAGAACCTATTCTTTCTGCGTTGCCTACCAAAAATCGACCTATTTACATCTCACATGTTTATACATACAATGTATGAACGAAATACTGAAATAATTTGAAAAAAAGACTAACTTCATACTAAATACCTAGTTACTAAAAGCACAGTAAAATCATAAACTATAATAAAAGCAAGTAAGGTCATGTATTATCAATGCAGTCATGTTGCAAATATTTTATTTAAATGATATTTAACCCCGTTAAAGTTTCGAACAGACTACCTGAAATTCGAAAAGTGAAGGGCATCCCAGGGGAGAATCTAGCCCGCATGTCCTTTTCGAGATTCATAGAGGCAGTGCTTTGCTAACTGGGGGCCATTACTGGTCCGCGCTTTATTTGTTAAGTACCCTCGCTCTAATTGAGCCACCGGATCTTTCTTATTCGTTAAGAACCTTCGGCCCCATGTGGCACAAGCGCGTAAGAACGCTTCGATCCTTTGGCAAAACCCTTCTAAGGGACTTCAGTACCACGTAACGTTATATAACGATATGCATACTTTATACTTCTCTTCCCAGCGACGCAAGACAGTTAAAACGATGCACTATCATATATGACTTGTTAGCAACGATATATTTATTTAAATGCAGTTTAAATGCTGTTTTAACTTTTTTATTTATTACTTATAATGCAGTAATAGATTTGTACGTTTTAAGCGACATTCTTTGGCCCACCGTTTTGCGTAAATATCGCATAAAGGTGACGAGTGTAAAGGAATGCCATGGAAAATAATGCGTGCCACTTCAACTCCAAATTCGGTCGGAAATGAGCTCAATCACCTCATCGCGTAACGGAATTATCTACCATCGCAATATCAACGTACATAGCATGTTCATGCGCGCGCAGGCTCTACGTTCGCCAAAGGAACGCGGATCATTTGTCATTTGAAACAATCGGACGATTCCGTCGTTGCGGCTAACCTCTTCGTTAATCCAATTTCCGCTATGCATTTCGATCGCTAGAGTGAGAAAGGCAGGATGGATCTTCATCGGGCCGGCTCTCATCGTGACAAACCAGAGGCACAGAATTCTACAGAATGTACACTACGAGTCATACGAAATCTGATATACGAACAAACCCCTTACAGAAAAATGTATCACGATAGATCAAATCGTCCAGAATAAAACAATCTTTACATTATGCGATAAATTGGTAACCACTCTCCGTGCGCAGTGTACGAACAAGTGAAAATGTGGATATACACAATTCGAAGTAGCACACACTTTATAAGCACAATATCGTTATGTAACAGTCAGCGCAGGACCCAATCATTAAACACGCTGACAAATTGGTGCCGACTGTTACGTCACACTAAGAAGCAGGGCATAAAAAAACGAATGATTATAGAAGGTTACATGTCTTGCGTCATCAATTAGGGCTGCGCCAATTAAATATTGTGTTCATCCAGCTGGCTGTATTAGCTAACTTACTCTTCGGCTCGAGTCCGGATGGTACTTTAGCGTTAAAAAAAAAAACAATCGTAACTCACGGGATGCGCGCGAAACGTGACGTTCGTCGAGGTAGCCGCAATGCGACTTGCAGCCGCAACAGGGAATACGACAAAAGCACTTACGTCCACGTTGTACGCTCCGTCGCGATCGGAAGGACAGGATTCGCAAAAGTGCGCGGCGCACTTATTGTCGCGAGCCTGCCGTTCAGTTTTCGTAGCAGAGATCGGGTTCGCAAATAGACGCGAACTGTAATACGCACCGGGGCCGCAAACAATCGCTGCTTCACGGGCATGAGCAACGAACGAACGAACGGGGCGAGGTGAAATATCGCTGTGAAAACTAACGCTTTTGATGGCTGCGCGCGAATAACACGGCGAAACAACGACGACGGTAGCACGACGTGCAGTATTGTTCCTTGTATTCGCACAGAAGTCCAATGAAATGTATTCTATTAGGACAACTAGACGCGCCGGAACGAACGATGATTCGTTCATCAGTTATTTCGGACGAATAAGGGATGAAGATTCAAATCGTTATCACGAAAATCCAATATTAAATTGTGTTGCAGCATCCTTTCGAACGATGGACACGAAAAATGCTATATAGAAAGTGATGTAGATATGGTTTCATCTGCATGGACTTTGATTACGAAGCTACTGGCTGAAATAGGAGCATAAATTACAATCTCGTGAATTTCATTTCCTGTTAGCACAGCTGGTTTATAAACAAATTCTACTGGATCTAAATTACTTCCTTGCGTAATGTGTAAGAGGCGGATCTATTTTTATGGGAACATTGAGCGTTGGTTGTTCGAATGTCAATTTAAGTAATATATTCGTATTCGAATACCAGCAAAATGTAAAAGTGGAGTAACTTGGAATGTCTTGAATATCACTTTTTGTTTGTTTCCATATTATGATACGCCCAGAGGGTAGGGCAGTTAACGTGTCACAAACTACCGCATGTGCCAGTAAACATACTTTTTAATATGTAGATGCAACACGATGGCGCCAACGCCACATTACACGTGACGCTCGAGGTTGGTAATGAATGAGACATGTACTTCCCAAAAAATGGGCGGTCTGGTACAGTAAACTTTCTCTCAGTCTTCAAATATAACTGAATTCTTTCCCGTCGGATGTTGCTAAATCACGGCACTTGACAATTAAAGAGAGCACCATAAGATACTTAAATTTGAAATAACGTTATCTTTAGTATAAATAAAAGCACTTTTGTAAATAGAAATCAACAATTTGTTTTATATGTACATAACTTATTTCTTAGATATTTGCCAGTGTAGCTATTTATGTGAAAGACTCAATAACAACACTATTCCTGTATGTGAGTTATTTCGTACACAAGTCGAAACTATTGAAACCGCAGAGTGTGCAAATGTATTTTGCATAGCTATATACATGTGAGCAGTGCTCAGCTTAATGTGGCGCATCTTTTCAAGGAAAAATATGCGTCGCAAAATCGTTACCATGGATACGCATTCAAATCTGGGGATATGACTACATGTGAACTTTTACGGGAGCGTAAAATGTACCTGTGGAAGACTATGGCAAACATTTTGCCACTATTTTCATTCAGTTTTATCAGGAAACGTATGTGACGTGCAGTTGACATGCGCACTATGTAAAAATTCTTCTGTATAAGCAATATCGAATTTTTCATTTAATAAAAAGGACTATAATAAAGAGAAATATAAGCAATATCAAATTTTTCATTTAATAAAAAGAACAACTCCGTTGATTGTACATCCTCATGGAACATGTAAGCATATCTGTAGTATAGAAAAGAATTATTATTGGGCGTACGTTGTCCTAATTGTACTAAGATTACGATTTGCAGTACGTGTTGCTATTACAATACTCTGAGATAGTGATTTCTTACAAAACGTTTATTAGAGTGTTAAAATCAAACAGACACTTTAAGCAAGCCGATGATAAATAAGAATTTAATGGTACTATTCAAGATACTCGGGATAACGAATATGCACATGCACAATCACTATGCCTAATTATAAGAACCTCTAGTATGTACTAAAAATGTATTTTAGGCTCTGCCGAACAGCGCCATCTAAACAACCAACAAGGAAGCTTGTTGAAGACATGAAATACTCTGCTCCTCTCTGCTTTATCAACATCATCAATGTCCTGCGGGTTACAATTTAAAAAAGAACAGAAAGTCCGTATTGCGACATTTACTTTTTTTTCCATTTTAACAGAAATGGGAATGTAAATGCAGAATTCTATAAATGAGAAATCATTCTAAAAGAACATTGATGTTCTGTTACAGAAAACATATCTAAGAATACGACGTACGTATTTTTCAAAGCCTACTTTAACTAACATACATACATTCAAGTATGTCTGCAATTACACATTATAATGCTTTCTCTGAAATAACCGAGAAGTATAATTTTGCAATTTCAAACTTGTGCCAAGCGTCATCGATTTCCAAACTCATTTTCCAAAAAAAAAACTAGTCCAATCATAATGCTATTAATGGATCTGACATTAGTACTCGGCGTAAGGCTGTTATCGAACGGAAACGCGTTGACCTTAGCCCACGCGGAAAATGATGGAAAAATGAAAAAAGGCGCGTTACACCCACGAAATGCGTGTGACGCAGGTAGTGCCCTATTATAAATATTGAAAGCCGAGAGTACAGCGAACTCGGTCCGATCGATGACGCGAGAACGCACGCTGTTATAATTGCGATGTAAGGGCATATATCGTCCCGGAATCATAGGAACAAATCAACTGGCATCTCTTCCACTTGCGCTGCGCTGATTACCACAATTACGTGAGAATATTACGCGTCAGGTTTCTCTGCAATACGCCGCAGATGGCCCCGTTACCGCAATTCCAATCGCCGTTTGAAGCGTTCCTGATCAATCGACACGGTTGAACCCACAAAGGCTTCGTGAACTCGTACACCGACTTCGCGTACCTCAAGGAGATCGAATAACGCAAGACGTGACTCCCAAGATTGCTTTTTCGCGAGATGAAAACTGCAGGAATAGGATAAGCGAACAGCAGTCGTGCGTGTAAAGTTCCAGAACGGAGGAGAATTCAAACATCCGTTTATATCATCGTAACGGGAAGCAAATGCGACGTTGCGGAAGAAATCCAAATCTCTTTTAATATAATACAAGTATTAACACTTAAGCGCACCTGGCCACCGGATATTGAATGCGCCGATTGCGAATTACAAAACAAGATATTAATGAGATACTGCGTCGCCCGATTGGGTTATTGTATCATACGGAATACAATATCACGTTTCCATCAATCGCGGATTAAAAATTGCTGTTATAGTCATATTATACATTAGAATCGGTATTGAACTCCTAACGTAATATTATCATTTCGTAGCAGATTTATGGTCGTTTAATTACCTATACATTACAGAAGTGAGTAATGACACCGAATTTGGACTTTCTCATACAGATAATAATTTTTAAATCCACGAATTAAATTATATTTGCAAGGACTTTCATTCTTGTGAATTATTCAATAACTGAAACGTGAAATAATGTAATTAGTTAATTCTTAACAACGATAATTTACACATAACCCACAATCAAACGAATTGTAAATGATATTTGGTATTTCAGGAACAATTTTCAATTTCATATTAGAATTCAATTCTGCCTTACGCAGCTTCCGACTGAAGATTTAAATCGAGGATCTTGTCTGTTACATTATGAAAGAGTCGAAATGGAAATCGCATCGTAACGATACTCGATAACGTAGCAATAACAATTCAACGATCGTATACTGTGCAGTGACGGTACTTTGACTTTGTACGAGAAACGTTAGCCCAACCGTTTATACTTAACATTGGTATGTCAATTTATAGTTTGCAAAGAAACGGATCTTCACATGGCCTTGCAATGCGTTAAAGCTCTGCACAATTAATTCGTCGCAAGGTAAAAACAAGCTATAAGATTGTGCAAGAGCGCTTTATTTTTGCGTGCGCTTTTGTGCAGTTGGCCTCGGCGAAAGACGCTTTGGACAATCACTTTTTGTATTCCCCAACAAGAATAGCCAGAACTGATTGACCCAGATACCCAGATCTACGATGTTATGTGTCCTCTTTTTTCCACAATGAAGGATTAAAGCTACAAGGGATATTCATAAAGTACTTAAAACTGATTTTGGCCAAACTTTCCTGGAGCTGAAACATTAAGAGGCTCCAACTTTTTAAAGCTGCAAATAACTTATGTAATTTTCTTATAATAGAGCTGTTTGATACAGTGTGACAAACATTATAAATAATTATTTTTAATGTTTTAACTACCAATTTTTAAACATGATAATTTAAAAACTTCTATAAAGGAAATGTATACTATTTATATTGTAGATAGGATATACAAATTACACTCCATAATCATGAAAAAAGAAAGTATTTTCCAATGCTTTCAAGTGATATAAAATCTTACCTCTTCTCAACATGTGCAATATCACATCTACCTGTTATATTTCATTTGGTATTAGACTGCAATACTTGAAAGAAATGCAGAAGAAACCTACGCTATAGTATTGCTACAGATGGGATCAAAGAACAGAAACTTTGTTTTTGGGATGTTTAGCACAAAAACTGAAGTACCGACTACACGGAAAGTCCAACGTGATCCAGCGCACTCTACGTTTTACAACGGTAGAGGTTCAAACTAAAATTGAATCGCTATCAAATGATACAGGTGCTGTCAGATGTATTCGACAAATTCGTACTTTACTACTCTTTATTTGAGTTTAACCTTATTTTATTATGTAAAACCCAAGGCACTTGTGTGAAACAGTAAATAAGAAACTTTCATTTTCTGCTTTACTCTGGTTCAAATAAACAACCTATTCAGTTGTCATACTCCTATCTTAAACAATCTCCACGATAACTGGCACAATTACAATGTTTTAGCAAATAGAACAATTGGAATTAGTTATTTGGATATTATACACTTTCCGTACAGCAATCAGATTATTCGTTTATGTGAAAAACATTACAGCAATTTAGTACATCTTAGAAGTACGTGTTTATTAGTTTGGCTGTCGAAATCGTATAACTTCCAAACATTTCCAAAGACGTATCTTTCACTCCCATCTTTGGCAAGCAGATGAAAGTTTTAATACTTTCGAAAGAAGGGAAATTTGCTTGAGCTATAAGTACCCGACCAAAAATGTTTGCCTCCAATCATTTTCCAACTAATGGCAAAATCAATGTACTATGGCCAATTTTTAAGTAATGTACCATTGTACTGAAAATTAGACGCAGTTCATATTGTACGCCACAGCGCTTATTGTGTTAACAAGTAAAAAATAAACGAAATTTGTTTCCAAACTTCACGCTTTCTCGTGTGCTTTAAAAATAAATGGGGGTGTACGAATTTAGTGCAAATTCTCACCATGAGTAGCGTTATAATCTCGTACCGTACGCAGCCGATAAAGATGCACGTGATATTAAAATTAAACTGCGAAATATTAACGAACGTCATCACAGTAATGCCTGATATAAATTAGATTCAAAAAATCTCACAAACCTCTTAAATAAGACTAATTTGACGTCAGGTAGAATGCATAATTAAACATTTATTAAGTCTACATTAAAAATTGCAACAATTGAACTTGAATGTAACAGAGTGCCTTATAAGGCCTATATTTGCTGGCTGATAATCGGTAATTCAGTTGTGTTGATTAAAATAATTAGAATCGTTCCCATAAAGTACTCTTTTACCCAAATACATATTATCGAAATGATACAGAGAATGAAAAATTCTCCATACTACTTACCATAATTTCATTACGTTAATGTCCTGACATTAACCTAATCTCTACAGTGACAAAGGAGTATTTCACAAATTCTTTCACACAGATGTCACCAGTTTTCCCTCTGCGTAAATATAAATGACAATAGTACCGGATAAGGACATAGCAATATTTAAATTGACATTTTTACTTAACTGTAAACTTTCTAAACTAATGCAAACCCCTTGTAACTATATTTAAATTTTCCACAGCACATGCGCATTTTTTTATTCAACATCATTTTTCATTACAGATCAACATTAGCAGTCACTACTTTTCTGTTTAAATTATTGTAATAAATACCTTAGTGAATAATAGGACACTAATATGTGCAACCAAAATAAGGAAATACATAATTAAAATATGCGTTCTCAAAATTAAATTCCTCGAATAACGCAAATGTCATATCCTGGAACAAACAGTAGCGAATATGTTTATAATAAACCGATATGTCTATTATAAATTTCGGTGTACAATTAATCATCCTCTATTTTCGGTGATTGCGGATTTTCTCTGCTCTCCCCACTGATATGTCTTTAAGCGACCAGCGAGTTACACAGTGAATGGGTGAGGGCTGGAGAGGAAACCGCTGATGAAAGAAGGACACTAAAACTGTTAGTATTATATCGGTTCTCTTCAGAGTTGAACGTATTTGCTGTGCTTGTCAGCTGAAAACTTGTTTTCAAGAGGTACGTAACATCTGCCTGTTTCAATTTTGACCATCGGCTTTTAGTACACACTCTCTGCCCATTAAACTGCAATTTTCGTTCATTATAACGCCAGATTTATGTCTACTTTTTTCTAAATGTAGAAATGTCAAATAGAGCTTCAAGTACCACATAACAAATATAATTCAAAAATTATAATGTAATAAACGCAGAATGGAATTCATGACACATTACTTTTATAGGCGTTTAACGGGTAATTATAAATATTAACTAGAATTTGGTTGATTCGAGTCAATAATACATCAGTACCGAAATAGCATATTTTGAACATTTTCATTAACTGTTTTGTACAGCACATGCATTGTACCATAATATAGAGTCTAACCGGCGACTCTTGCTCATTCTTTATTGCGGTGACTTTTTGCGGTTCAACACAGTTTGTGGACATCTTCCAGCGTTCGTGTCGTGATGTAAATTTTTAATGCACCAAACACATGCAAAATTTTGAGTCTGACTACACCATATTGACATATCGATTATGCAACGATGCTCTAATTTTAATGTAAAAAAATTGTTTCGAGTTTTGTAAGGCGGTCAGGCAAATCACGCAATACAAGAGCTGTAATTTGGTGGCAAGGTCACGCAGGACTAAGGCGAAAAAGAACTTTATTCCCACTTTCTTCCGACGAGTGAAGCGCGAGACTTGCATTTGTATTATTCCGTGTATTGTGCACATTTGATATTCAACATAACAATTCATCGTGGGGTCTAAAATGACGTTTTCAACTAATCACGTCAATTCTTCGATTCCTTGTCATTATCAATCTATGAACCATTTTTCAACTACACAATAACATTTGCAGTCCACAGTAAACTTGGTCCAAAAACGGCTAAACAAAAAACAGAAAATCATTTTCTTCATGACAACACAAAATAATTATAAGATGTGTAAAAATTGTAATTAACCAGTTTGCAGTAACTGAAAATGCTATATACTAATTGTAAGAGGTGTGCCATTAATCACATGCGTTCTTGTGCTTACAGGTGAAAAAGAAATTGTATAAAAGCAGCGTGCTCACTGACAACTGACAGGAATCGTAAGCGTTTCTCTACCGGCACCATCTGACGGTGAGCTTTCACTTTTTCCGCTATTTGATTTGCCAACATCACGATACAATAATGAGGTAAATGTAGGAAATAGGAACAGTCGCATCTCGCTTACCACGATCAATATCATTGTCACGAATGAAATGTGTACAAGCTGTTATCGCCGGTGCCTGAACTTGACTAGGTATTCATAGAATGTATTCTGATGCATATATAAGTGTACCCTATTTTACAGTTCCCTCCAAACGATTCAACAAATTACAACTACATTGAGTTGGTAGTGTCATTAGACGTAACACGCACGTATGATAATTTGTCGTTAGACACAAGCATGAGAAATTGAGTTTCTTCAATTGTCCTGAATGCCATTTTCGGATGGAAGAGAATTTTCGTGTTAGTCTCGTTTGATGCGTGTATGGTGTTTTGCACAGACGTTTTTATTGATTGACATTTCTGCGTAACTACATCACGACTCAGAACATGCTAACGTAATTGTAGCATGTTATTCTCTTCGCGAAGTTAAACTATACCATTAGCACAGAAACAATTCATGTCTACACTCCACCCAGTTTTCAGTCTCTCTGCTAACAAGCATATGAGCGATATGTGTTGTTTTGTACGCCAACTCGTCATATTGTAATTATTGAGTTACAGTCACGTTTACAATACGTCTACTTAAAAAGAGACCGCAAAAAACGTCAATAACTATTATTTTCATTCATACCAACGGAGGCGAATTTAAAAAGAGGATTTACAAGCGCAACACATTTGTACACTATACATTGTACCTACACCATTGGTAGTTAACATTTTTTACGACCCGGTGCTTCGCCCATTGAAGAGATAATTAAACTAAATATAAGTACTGACGTAATTATGGAGGTTACAAAATGAAAGGAGATGTACGAATTGCTAAGGCCTTAAAGGTAGTCAATAAACTGACCAATAGAGTCACATTAGCGTTTATTTTGATGTCTATTTTTAACTCGTATATATAATTTCACTGCATTCAATTTATAAAACAAGTGGAAAAATAATCATTGCATTCGCACCAATCCTTAGCAAAACTTCTCCATTCGCTCCCATAAACGCATGTAAATTTATTTAAATAAAGTACTGTCAAATACACATTCACAAATTGCCATAACGTTCAAATCTATATCCTACACCAAAGAAAATTATAATAATATTAACACAATAAAACTAATTTAAACGAATATAAATTGAAAAATGTTCAGTATCATATCAAGCTTCCAATATTCGTACAATCTATACCATATATACGCCTACATACGTGAACACAGAATGGCTTAATAACCGTGTGATTTTTCCAGCCCAGCTGTCGAAGAGGGGGCGCAAAAAAAAGTCGTATCAATCATGACAGTGCCGCAAGCATCTTCACGCCTCGAAATACTGCAGGTATGAATCAATCCTTTATCGGCGTCGGTTAATCGCTCCCGTCAGCCTTCAAATTCGAAAGGATCAAGTACGCTGACAGGAGTGTTTCATCGCGATGAGGCACAAAGTGCGCTCATACATACGATCGCCACGCAACGCGTTGGATCGCGTTAACTCGCGACTGTCCTCGTATTCTCATAATCTTGAAACGTTCTCGAACTGGTTAAGGCAGTGGTATCGCGTTCTCCTTTGGCCCACGTACTGATGCCTATACGTGCGTCAGCCGAATGCATATATGGCATCTTGACTTCTGTACGGCCTAACCGTCAACCCACGTACACCGGTATCGCCAAAACAGTTTGCCGAGACGCACGTAACAGTCAAACCGCAGAAAACTGCGGACAGTATTGGTACTGGCGACGATGCGGCTAACGTTCCAATCGCTTTCATCCACCCAACCTTTACGTAAAACATCTTCGTATCCGTTCAGTTTCCACATTCACGTCGAAACAATATCAGTTACAGAATGAGTTCTGCCGCAAGTTTGGAAAATGTTTGTGGCGTAGGCGATCGGATCACAAGCATGTATCTGATTAGGGAATTGGTCTGAGTCAAAGTCGTTACTGCATTCCACTAAACCACGCTGGTCAAGATAAACAATTAGGTCACGTTGTAAATTGTTTAAAGAGATTCTTCCGTACCAGTATAAATACTAACGTATAGATAATACAAATGCGGGCAAATAACATAAAGTTTATATTTGACTCAATGTCAATGTAAGCATAAACTGCGATACGAGAATGACTGGAATAAACGGAAGAATATATTTTATCATTCCGAGTTATTTAGAGTCTATTTCCGCAACGTGTGATAAAAAATACAACATAGTTGGACGAAAGTTTTGATCAGGTATGATGGCACATACGTTCTGGAGGCAGAGTTAATTTTTAAAAGCCGACACTCGAACTGTCTGCGAGAGGAGCCACTGCGAAGTCTTGCGTGACACCCCTACGACATATATATAAAGAGCATGGCTGAGGGTACTGTCGGTAAAGAAAGTAGCATGCATATATTGGAGTCTAGAAGGAAAAGAGTGGCAAAAGAAATTGAAGAAGGACGGAATCAGTAAACGCTTGACTTGTCAACCGAGACGGGCTCGCTAAGATTCATAACCGTAATGCTGTGACGTCATTTCCTTTAATCTCCAGGTCAGTCATTTGGAAAACTGTCCTACATGTTTTGGTTGACACCCCTTTACTTCACAATAGCAAAAATTTTGTTAAACTGTATTCTAACATTTGGGTATTTCCATTGATACGGTGGCTAATGGGTGCATGTAAGAAATGTTAAACTATTTGCAGTGCAGCGATGAATAGATTCAGTACTCTAGACTAACGAAAAAGGAATGTCGACTTGGTAAAAAACATAGCTATCTATCTAGTTTCGTGCTACAATTTGGTAAGGTAATTATAACCGGACCAGAAAGTGTAGAATTACTAAGATGGTTCAACACATTTTTAATATCCTAATACAGCTTAACGCGTCTGAGCAGGTGAAATCTTCACATATAAAGGCATACACCGATGTCTCTACCATCACCATTGACCATTAATGGTCAAGTTTAATCTATGTCAAATCTGTCAGGATCACCCAAGGAAGGAAATGACGTTAAATTATGCGGTTGCCAGTTAGAAGAACACTGATTGAGATTACAGCGTTGACTTTACCAGATAATCCATCTTAAAATTCTCGAGAATGCGTTTAAATAGATTACAGCACATAATCCTATACTTGCAGACAACTGATCAAAAATCACGTGTATATTACCTTCGCACGGAACGGCTTAGTTAATAACGAATAGAGATAATGACATCTTAAACTTCAGCATATCGGATGTTCTGATAAAAGTAAGAGCAGCTTGAGTGATAACTTCCGTTCATGTTTGGCCGATTTATTGGCAGCAACAATATGCATCGGCGGCAAACTACTGACGGCTGCGCGAAAATGTGAGAGGGCATAAAGTGCCAAAACGCAGCTTGCAATAGAAGCTCACAGACTCAGGGTCCGCCTCGTAAACTGTACGATGATTGCGCATGGGTCACGATAACGAATCTGGCATAATTACACTGCTTAAGCGAGCATGTACCTGCCACGCTCTCTGAACGAAATTACAATTACAAATCGCGCAGCTAGCCTGCACCAGCGATGTGTACCGTCTCATCAATTATTTATGCGGTACCGGATTACCATTACAGCAGTAGCAATAACGAGTGCTGTCCTCCTTGCTCTAAACCTACATTTTAGACTTATCCGAAGTGAAATGCACTCGGTCTCTTTGTGCCGAATTCGTACTCCGGGCGCACTTCTTTCGCCGATGTCCAGCGTTCGCTATGAAGCCATCGCGAATCACTATATGCAATCCAAAGATATCCACTTTACACGGAGCTTCTTGCCGCGGAGAGTACAGCGACCTGTCGTCCCAAGAGAACATAGTAGTTTCTTCAACAATTTGGTCAGAATGCGAGACACAACTTTTTGCCTCGACTTTTCCATTTGAAGAAAGCAGGCTAAGTTTCGATGAAGTGCTCAATTCTTGTAATACAGATCAATACACGTACGAGCATGGTTCGTTATGCTGCCCCAGATCAACTGATGATTAATGATATTGGATTATGACAAGACCAACTGGTTGTACAGTTCTGTCGCTGGCGTGCTACAATAAGATGAGTACCTTTCTCTTTATGACAGAGTAAAGAAAATGGTAGCAGATTCAATCAGCAGGTGCATAATAAGCGGTAGATGAAGTGGTCATACACTTGACTACAGTCGCCTGAAAGAGGATCGAGTGCATTATCTGCACTTTTATGAAAATAAACAGTAATTAAGCACACGGCATCGATATTGATTACCATATGCAAATTGCAAGATAAATTGATGGGTTCCAGGGAAGACGTGAAAATAAATCCTCTCAAAAGATCCCGTAAGGCATACATATGTATGTATTTGCGGCATGTGGCGGTAACAGCAATATAATTAGTAGCTGGGCGATTTTTTATGGTGAATTTAAGCAAAAATATATAACAAATATCCGCGTAACACGTTATCACAGAAGAGAGTTTGAACGATAACCAAAGCACTACCGTTAGATAGATCAATTAACCTTTAGCATATAGTTATGCTTCCGACGTGTGTGCAGACACCTTTTAATCAATATTGTACTCCACCCAAGTTTCCAAGTAAACCCTAACTAAATTATAATTTGCATAATAGAGTATCACTAGTAAAGTAAAACAAACTTCTATGTCTTTACAAATTCATAATGTTTCATAAATGAAGCAATAGATATACATATGATGAACAATATAGAAACGATATCTTACTTATCTTTAGTTTGTCTTTGAAAGTGACATAACAAATTTGTTAATGCACTTGTAAGGCAAATATTTTACTGTTTGTTTTGATGCACACATTAAACTGGTGTTTCTGACATTTTTCGGCTCCATAATAGTTTACTGTACATTACTGTAAATGAACGCCTTGACAAAATTGTTGAATACGTTTAATTTATAGGGAATTGAATAAAGACTGGAAGATGTTAGTCTAAATTTCTTACTTCCACCTGTTCCGTCCGATTCGCTGTATTTCAACACCCCCCGTGTACAATTGTAAGGGTAGGAAAGCCGCACATGCGCTTCAGTGAAACGTGAACATATCGGAGTTCCTATTAACACAGTTGTGATGGTAACCTTACAGTCGTCGCAACAGTTTCGTGTTTTCACCTTTACTCGAACCGCCTGCATTGTTAAATTATCCGTGCTAAGGAACAATTGCCATAAATTGACGGGCAACGGTGTTCAATAATATATAAGTGCATAAAGAATGTTATAGACGAATACGAGCTAGGTGAAAAACTATGTCGTTAACGGACCGAAGCATTTGCCGTACCGATGCAATTGCTGTAAATACTGTGCATGTAAGGAAAAAGTCACGTAAACATTTTACAGAGATGTTTGCTTTTCCGACGTATGTTTCGTCAGTGATTGCGATAATTCAATAGACTTTCATCCGGTAAACGTGCCTTCTACAATCATTTTTATGTGCAGAACCGAAGAATAACAATAAACTACACGTGATGTTAATCGATGTGTAATTCGTCATCATACCGTCTGTTTAATTAATGAACAATAGAAATACATTATAATTAGTGCAAAAACGTATTAGTTTCATACTGCCGACGGCATAGTACATGTTGCAAGACAAAAGAATTTTTATTGAAAATTATTCAATTTTTAATCTAATTCACATTATATATAATCGACTACAGCGTTCTTTTAAACGACAAAAATAGTGTAAATTCCTGTAACGTACAAGTATAAGCGCAAGTCACATATAATCTTTTTGTTATATGTCTAATCATAGAATCATTGTGAGAGTAATACACAATGGACAAATTCAAGCATAATGAAGTTACTAAAAGTAAACAGTAAAATGAGATCAAAGCTTATAACAAACTTTAATTTAAACACGTGCGTAATATAATGTTACAACCGGCACAGTCATATCTAAGGAGAAAATCGGGCGAACCAAAAAGCAGATAGCTGCCATTTACAAACTGGAACAACTAGCATGGAGGTAAGGCAGATTCAAAACTTTCACATCATTTCCTTCTTGCGATGTAAAAATCTGTCAGTTTCAAACGCGCAAGTGGCGCTATGGGTTATTCATAACATTGCGCGAAAGAAACCGCAAAGCTGAGGAAAGATACATAACAAACGAAAGAGAAACGGTAGATGGAAAATTGGCAAAATGAAGGCGAGAGTTGGAGAAAATACTGAGAAAGTGCAATATTGACACGGTTATTGTTCGATCAAGCTGTTTTCTTTCGGAACGGAGATGTAAGAAATGCAAGGTGACCTGTGTTTTTTGCATACTTAATCATACATTTTTCAATGGATGACCGAAACGATTTAATGTACACGGAAACAACGTTCAGTGTGAGTCACTTCAAATCGCCCACTGAAATAACGCCTACTCTTTTGAAGACAGGAAGAAGTGCCAGGAGCAAACTCTATTAGACGTAGAGCAGCGCATTATACGAGACATGAATATCGGTATCCTTGACTTTTTTAAAAGGCATCCTTTAACTTCTTCTCAACGTCGTAGGCGTATCGAGATATTATCAGAGAAATTACGTAAACTAGGTTGACTTTGATAACTTGCGCAACAATGTAATTCAATGTAGCTAATAATACAGAACAAATGAACTTGTGAGCAGTCTACATTTTCAATAAAGTTTTCAATGAAGCAGGCGAACACGTATTTTCAATATTCGTTAATGTTTAATAAGTTTAAATATTAGAATGCCCCAAAATTCTTCAATGATAACAGCAAATATCTTATGAACAGATAATTGTCAACACTCCCATAAACGACTCTTACTTCAGTACATGATGTTCGACTCAGATTGCTTGAAAAGACAGATATGCAATTGTACAGAATAAAATGTAATCTTAAAGAACAACCCCTGTCATTTTCATTTGATTTGGCATTAATTTTGGCGTAGAGTAATAAACAAAGATTAAAAAGAGCGTTTCAACTTAACCCATTATCTGCCAATTTTTTTTTTAATTTTTGGCTGCATAAGTTATATATATACACAAAATGTTGCGTAACAGTATAATTATATCAATTCCAAAATCCCCAAATGGGGATTGTGGCAACTACTTAATGAGTTAATATACGTGTTCAATGAAAATAAAATTGAATAACCTTTAAGAATCAAATGCTAATATTTTAGCATTCAACCACCTTTCGAGAACTAATAACAGTTTTCCCGCCCTTTTTGTAAATTGAATGTCTATACTTTGGCAAAATATTATTATCATTGTCGATCAAGAACTTACGAAGTACACCACCAAAAATAACAGAATTATGTGGAATACATTGATTTCAATGCACAAGAAGTATTTGTTCCTTTTTTTGCTATTTTTATATCGCAGATATTGTAGCTAATCATGAAGTTCAGTACTTAACGACGTACGTTATTTAGACGTAGAAATTGTTTTGGGTGGGTGTAGCTTTACCACAATTTTCCCTAATGCTTCCCACACATTGTCAATCAGCATATTAACGATTCAATCGATTTTCAGACATGTATATATATATGTACTTCATACATCAATCTTTCAGAACTCCAATACGTAAACTTCCTGTGTCTGTCTGCTTTTAGCTATAATTTATGTTGTCGTATCCTTGAAAGAATTGACAGTTTCTTCAATTTGTCGTTTACTACGGGATTTTCCGTAAATTGCTTGAGTGTTTATGAGCGTGTTTCTTGAGCAGCAAAACTTTCAGTGTGATTCTTACAATTTTTTTGGTTTACTTGATGTATGATAATGAAAATTCTAATACGCTTGCTTATATTATAAATCAAGCCGTTTAAACTAACTGTTTCGCGTAACTACGACTGGCCATGAATTAAAAGTAAATTGTACTGAACATGAGAAAACATAAAATTGTGATATTTTTAATCAACAAAATAAAATTTGAGTATCCAACAATCAAGTAAAATGAGGAATAGGTAATCGCACATTCAACTTAAATTCTGCCTCATGTATACATGAAGTCAACGAATGCGGCGCACGCGACCATATATAGTAAAAGACCGATCTTTCTTGTACACGTCACATTCTTTCCTTCTTCATCCCACAATTCCTGTCTAGCATCTCCTAGTCATCAGCATACAGAAGGTCTGTTATGCTGGACCTGGGAGAATTCACGTATGAGAATGTTTGACGATGATGTACGTACAAATATTTTGACATAAAGATTCAAATTTGATGATGTACGTACAAATATTTGACATAAAGATTCAAATTTGATGATGTACGTACAAATATTTGACATAAAGATTCCCCTTATACTTATAAAGATTCAAATTCTGATTAGTAGTTCACCTTTTTCTGAAATGGTATGAATTACCTTCTTAAATCAACTTACATTTACATCTGATAATCTGCAAGACGTTCGCAACTTATTAAACATACGATTTATGGTTAATGGAACGTATGCTATCGTAAACATGTTATTTCAAACCTAACTATCAACTTAACTTATACTGCTGGATAACTAAAGCCAGTATTTAAATACTGGTTAGATCACGCACATGACCATTTAATCAATGCCGCCATTTAAATGGTTTCGCTAAAAGAACGCTGCTAAATTCAGAACAATGTGATCATTATCATATTCTCCAAAGAAGTGATATTTACTTCTATACTTAGATCGCGCAATGATTTGTCTTGGGTCCGTAACGAGTTTAGTAGCCTCATGCGCGATGTAGGTTACAAGAAATCAATAAGATGGTACGGCTTTAGCCTGTAGTCAGATAACTGACTATGTAACTCATACATGTTCGTATACCTACGGCCTATAGCAGTCAAAGTACAGCACTCATAGCAAAATCCTAGAACATGCTTGAGAATCGCAAGTTCGATTATACCTTATCCGGAAGAGGCGTCGGATATAGCACAATTCTGATGAAGAAAACCTACGCACGATCGTTACAGGCCCGATTCCAGCAGAAGCAGCTGCAGGAAAAGGAGCTAAAATTGCTGCAGCTTTACGACCAGCAACAGCAACGTGCCTACCAAGTTGCACAGAGAGGCAGCGCAGGATCGAACAATTCTTCCAGAGGATCCACGATCAGTCAGCAAATTACTACCACCATCTCGTCGAGTAGCCATGGGACTTCGAATCCATACGGCGGGAAGGTAGATAGACTTCAAAATTGGTATTTATGAAAAATGAAATATTGCGAGAATTGCATCCACTGACAAATTAACACTACTAATAATCGTTTATACGCTTAATCCGATGCGTAAACGTACATCAATAACTGTTCATATGGTTGCAACGTATCTTTAGAATCTTGACAGTACATCCTGAACAGCAGATTTCTTTTGGATGCACGCATTTGTAACCCTGCAAACGCATTTAATATATTAATCTCGAACCGAGATACAATTAGACTGGATTAGTGAAGATCAATCATACTTAAGTAAATAATTCTAAATTGTCCCGACTTATAAATTGAAAGCTTTGAACTCTACCGAATTCAAGGTGAGGCAAATGTTCGATGAGCGCCGACAAACAACCGTAAAGGGAATCGACAGGAGCCATCCTTTGGAACCTCTCGACAATAAATCGAGGAAACAAGTAGACTGCAATGGCACGGAAGTCCACAAGGAAAATAACAATGTGACGATAAGCCGGCGGGCAGATATTGTAAAACGTATCGAACATGAAAACATAAATAACGATGTCAGCAATAATAATCCGTCGGTAGTTTCTTATCACGAGGAGATCACTCACAAATCCTTCGGTGCGCAAATCCATCACCAGAACAGAGAAGACGATGAAGACTTGAGGGATATAAATCGTATTACACTTTGTAGCAATGGGGGTCATCTTGAAACAACAATAGATAAGGTACGAACAAATTATATTAAATACAAACGGCAAATTCTTCGAGGCATTAAGACTCGCAGCCATGCTAATACAAGCACGTTTTACATAAGTATTACCACAATCATTATGTAAATCCTTTTATATTACTCTTTATTGTGACCATTTGCTTCCGATGAAATCAATCTATAGCAAACCATTTTTTCATAGGTAAGAAAGGATCAAATCATAGACCAAGATATTATAGGAACAAATCGTTTAATGGCAAAAGTTCACCTCATGGGTTTTGACCAGAACTTGAAACATCGTATCAAGAACGACCTTGAGAATGAACAATTCCCAGAAGATCTCATGATTGATGTACCCGACAAACTACCTCATAGGGCTCTGACCAAAAAACTATCGCAAGCCGAGGCAAGATTGCAGCGATTCAAGAACACAAACGCAAAGAGGAGTAATATTACAAAGAATGCAATCCCAAGTAACATAACATCGAAGAAACAGTTGGAGCCAATGTTTGCGACGAAACCAAATCCTAGGTAAGAAACTAATAAAGTACAGGAATACCGAAAACAACAACGATTTTACCGAAGTTGAAAAAAGAACGATCTTTATACTTAAGTGTACGTTGGGGAAAAGGTGTTAAAATAAATATTCTTCTTGTAGATTATCGAAAAGTTCAAGCATGAATCCTGCGGCATCAAAGGTAGTTAATACAAGTTCTCGCCTAACAACTAGAAAGAAGACATCTTCAACACCATCAAAAAGCCCTGACACATCGGCGGTAAGATTTCAAAATTTCTTTTTGCAGTATAAAAGAAAGACAACGTTTTACGTAAAAGCGATATGTATTTATTTCTTACCCACGTGAAAACGTTCATGTAACAAGATTATTTCTTACTTAGTATTTAGTTGAAAAATAACAGTTATTTGCCACGTTATGAGCAAATTAATGATTCAATTAGCGAACGTCTCCTGAGGCAAAGACCCAAGAAATCAGGCCGATCAGAAAGAGGATACCTACGAAAAGCACAGATGTGGTGGATACTGCAAGATCACCGACACATCTTGCAGCTAACGGTGCTACCGAGAACGGAATACATTCGGGTGATCATCTTGGCAGAAGGACTAACGAAATCAGCTCGTCTTTGAGAGATATGAACAAAGAATTTGTGGTAGAATCGGGGAAAACGACGCCTAGTGAAAAGAATCCCGTGGAGGTGGAGAAATCTCATCCCCGGAGGCAGTCTATAGAAGTAAGATAGTCTCATGTACGCAAGAAGCGTTATATTCATAAACATTTGCACTAAAAATGTACAACGATCTTCGATTTGGACACGGCACGTACATTTTATTTTCGTTTATAAGTAGGTGGTGTAAAATCATTCCGTACATAATTTACATACGATATATACATGCACTTGTATGTAAAGCAACCACAAGATAGCGCTGGAAAAAAATAGAAAATGTGACGCTTGTCATTCAACTAAAATGTCGTCTCTGTTATGACACAAATTTTAAGTCACCTAACTCATATCTGACACATACGTATCAACTTCACGATTTCTAACAAAATACGCATTTTGCATAAAGAGTCTATGACGCACAAAGAACGCAGAGAAGAAGCAAGGAGTACTTGAAATTACAATTTTGAAGAATAGCTTAGCCTTAAATTTTTAATCAGTAGCAACGTACACATATATTACAGTTGCAGTGCGCTGCTGTATACTTCTCAGAGGTAACATTCTAAAACTGTTTCGAGGAATACAGCCATAGAGCGAACTATTACAACATATTATGAAAAAAATATTAACCCAGTTTATACATTTTGAGAAATACCACAAAGTAACATGATTTTTTGTTATGCAAATACTAACAATCTTAAACACAGACCATTCTTATACTTTTGAAGTACCCTACTGGATACAATACATTCCATGCAATGAAAAACTATACAAATAGTTTAAAACAAAACTTTTAATTACAGAACAGAATACAGAGTATTAAATTAAGTACAACTATGCCATTACAGAAGGAACAGACGTCAAGAGTTACATCCAGCTCAAATTCTCCCACCTTAGGACAATCAACAAAGGAAACAAGAAAGAAAATGGCGACAAAAGCAAAAATTACAAGTTCACCCTCACCTAAAGGCGGCACCCCTCTTAAGAGTGGGCCCAATCCGTGTCCAACGTAAGTTGTTTTCCCTCCTGTGTTGATAAAAAGTTCGAACATTATATTCTCTCATTGTATGAACGATAAAAAATAATTTCTTACAGTGATCTGGCTCCGTGCAAAATCTGCGGACGCAATTTTGCTCACGATCGAATTGAGCTCCACCAACAAATTTGTGCGAAAACAATGCAGAAGAAAAGAAAACAATTTGACGCCACAATGCATAGAGTAAAAGGCACTGAACTAGAGCCATTCGTGAAAAAGGGCCTGGGAAAAAAACAATCGGAGGTGTGTGTGCTGCTACAACATCATACCACCAAAGATACAATAAGAGAGAGAAAAATATAATCAGTCTCTATACCTTCTACATTGTTTCAGTCGAAAACGAAAAAGCCGGAAGTGAAATCAAATTGGCGAAGAAAACACGAAGACTTTATAAATGCTATTCGATCAGCGAAACAAGTACAGGCTCATTTAGCGGCGGGCGGAAAGTTGAGCGACCTGCCACCGCCACCCGCCAGTGACACAAGTGATTACATACAGTGTCCCCATTGTGGCCGCAAATTTAACCAAGCAGCGGCGGAACGGCATATTCCTAAATGTGAACATATGCTACACAACAAACCAAAAGCACCGACCAAGTCGAAGCACTAATCTACCGCTGACATTAACTCAAATACTGTATCATTCCATTAATTAAAAGTACAGTGAACGAATGTAGGTTCATTACTGCGTCAACTCAAATGTTTCCTTAAGTCTTTCTTTTATTATATAAACTGAGAGATCCACCTATACCATTTCATTTTCATCGTAATCTGTGATGGGCATTCAATTTTTCGCTACTTATTATTACATGAAAGTTAAATCATAAACATCGGATACTTAATACCGGTTAACAAATGTGTAAAAAACATTTTATTAATAAAAATACGAATAATAGAAATTGTTAACAGATGACAGGGATTACACATAATGTATTACAATCCACACATATGGCTGGAAATAGTTACACTGTGGTGCCTTCTGTTTGGCAAAAATATAACTGAACTAATGAAAATATATATTTTTTTCCACCAATAAAATGATATTAACAAACACTTTGTAACATTGATAGTTCCCATAGTTGCAGCTGCCATTCTATAAGATTTTGAAAATTTTTAAATTTATGAATAGTTTTATTGCAATATACATTTTATTATTATTCCATTTTGACATAAAATAATAAAAATGCTTGTATAATGCAACATAGTGTAATGTAAAAACACACTGATTTATATTATATCATATTTGGCACATAAGTTACCTTTATAACCACAGACTTTTAGCATTAAGTGCAATAAATTTATAATTGTTTTTATTACTTTGTGTTGTTAACTTTGAATTTTTTATGAAGGACTGTAACATGTTTCACAAAATGACTGGTCCATATGACATTCTATCTTTAAAGTAAAGAATAACTGCAAGTTTTATACAACTATCAGTACTATCATTTTTATTTGTTCAACAGTGTAAAATACATCCTAATAGACAGAATTTAAAGTCATTAACTTTCTTTGCAGCAATAATTTTAAATTACTATATATTACAAAGAATAGTCCACAACTTATAAGACTATTTAAAAATAGAAAAACTTTTTCCTGTATTAAAAATTAACATTTATTCTTTTATAAACAATAAATAAACCTCTTGAAAAATATTCGTAATTAGTTTCCCAGATGATGATCACATGACCACTATTTTATTCTTAAGTATCTGGCTCTTTTTCAAGTGTACTCAATCACCTTACATTAAACTCCATGGGTTATCCCATCAATTTCTTGCTGGAGGCAGGCTTTCAGCTGCTTTTAATTTCTGGATGGTCTAAGGTTTGTTACAATATACCCTTTTTTTTAAATATTCCCACAAAAATATGTAAAAGATGTTAGGTACAGTAAGCACAGAAGCCAATTCAATTCAGAACTACACTAAATATTTTATACTTTAAAAATCTAACTGTAGTAAGGAATTAAATTCTGTGTAAACTGAAACCACACATTTTTTATTTTTTTTACGTGTATATTGCTCTTATTATGATTATTATTATGACAATATGCCATACAGGTTACAATATAATTTTGTAACTTATAACATTTAAGTAGCTTGTTTTGCTTCAATTTATATGCGCATATAAGATTTAAGATCCCAGTTTTGACATCTGAAGGCTTAAACAAGATTTAAGTGTTAACAATGTCAGCTTGCTATTAGTAAAAGGGTTAATCAACGTTTAATGCCAAATAAAAATGTATGTTTTTTGTCAGGCATTATATTAAGCTATTGGGCAAGTTCAATTTTCTTCATCAAGTTAATGAAAGCAGTAAATATGGGTCCCCGTTTATACTCCGGAAATGATCGCACACTGGCCTTCAGACTTTGAATCTTCCGTGCCAATATAAGATTTAAAATAGAGTTACCATCTAATACATGTAAACCTCACACTTTCAATTTTTCTAAGAAATACACCAATTTTACCAATAGATCGCAGCACAAGTTTAGACCGCTACGTGTGGTGAGAATCGTTACTACATTTGTTGATATTCATTACAAAAATAAAAAATAGTTTTAAGCATTCGCATCTCTTTCACTCGTTTCATATGCCAATCAACAATGTGTAGGCAATAATCAGTGGCAATTTTATTTAACATTTATTCAATTTTCATACGAATGTTCCAAATCTTAGGTGGTCTGACAGTTTGCACAATTTAATAAATTTTGCTTTGCTTAATAAATATTTAATACAATTTTTAAATAAACGTCGCACCAACAACAAATATTCCATTAAACTTCGTCAGTATTACGATTTCAATTTTATCGATTTTAATAACCCCAAATGTTTAAAAATTAATAACTAAGTATCACCACTTTAAACAATTCATGATCGCATGTTCAAAATAATTCGAACCCGCTTGAAACCCATCACTAGATCTACATCTATACTGAGTTTGTGATGAGAGCGTATAAACGTGTGCGGAAGCACGTGTGGCTCGTGCCTGTTCCTCGTATATAGGCACTGACAACTACCAAGGTGAAGAATGCAGGCCACGAGTCACATATAGGTTGAAGGCTATCGGAAAAACGGGACAGTCGTTCAAGAGAATGAGGTCTCGGAGCTCAGGAAGCGACAATAATAGAATCTGTCAGAGACGAGTCTGGAGTACAATAAAAAGATATGGACGGCGGTAATCGTCTGCGACTCACGGTTACTTAAATTATGAAACACGCGTCTGCCGTCATGACCTGCCGTCATGCATCTGTTATGCGGTTCCAAACATTCAGATAAGTCAGATAAAATAGGGAACGTGTTAGTAAAACGTTTGATTTTCTTTGTGACATTGGTGTTGATAAATTACTGCAAAGTTATAAAAATGGAATCCTATAACGTGATGAGCATTCTCCGAACAATAAATAGGGAGTACTGCGGCGGCGGGGATATATTAAGATCACAGCGCTATAAATGGTCTTTCCGGGAATCGCGTCTTTCCGACGCAAAGTATCCGATAACATTTAAGTGTAATTATCTCTCGCATACTAAGTGAAACCTTCGATCGCGGTGCGATGGAAATATTAAGATTCACGCAGCAAAGTAATGTACTCTGAAAAATCTCCAAATATATGATATATCCTCTGATATACGCAGCGATCTGGGCAGAGAGGCGTGCAGAGCGCGGTAGAGATTTTACATAACGGTGGGGATATGTTCAACCGAAATATCGTTCCTCGCTCAAGATGACACTAATCTGAGATCTATTTCCGCACAGTGTACAGGTGAAGCACAGTGACCTTTCCAGTTGTATGTCAAGTTCTTTTTGGTAGAACAATAGAAAAATCCGGTAAGGACATCTGCTGTTGTGGTTCGTCACGTTCTTTTGACGTATGTCATACAACGATTATTTCCACCTGTCAATTCCCCGCTTTCTACTCCCGTTCTGTGCTCTACTGTGTTACGGTAAAGAGAGCATTTCGTTCATTCCGCCAAATGTGCAGAATGTTTTAACAGTGCGCGAAATATATTATTTTATTTTATTGGTCCTCTTCAAAAGCATTAGTTAATTTACAAACAATTGTTGTCAATTCAATGGAACTGTGGTAATAATACTCATATAGAATGCAAGTATAATTATAAACTGTAATAGATTCTATGCATCGATTTGGGTGTCACAAAATTATTATCCGTGTTACAGAAAAACATGACTGATGAAGATTACGATATAGTGCCACTTCACCATCGACCAGAGTTCACTGATGATTGTTGCAAATTACTTAATACTGAATGGCCCCGAAGTAAAACTGCACGGTAAAATCCACTTTTCCTTAAAAAGTGGAACATTTCTCATAGTGCAATATGAAATTTGCGTCTTATATTTTTATATTCTATTCAATTAGCTATTTATATATTTTAGATTGCAATCTTTAAGTGTTTCCTGTGATGCCTTTCCAACCTGCCTAATTCTTATTAACTCAGAAAACAAAGTTCTCGGGCACTGCAAACTGTCTCTAATATCTTGGTTGAAACATAGCTGTTTCATAGAATCAGGTGATTATAAGTAGTAGCTGATTGCTATTAATTCTGCGTTTGACCAATTAATGACTGCAGAACTAGCATTTTGTTTTACTTTATACAAATGTTTCAGTCATAATCGATCCGGAGTGTAGATGCCAAGGATTAGGATCCAAGTTGCTGCTAGGTGCTGAAAAATATATTGCAAGTAAAGGAATTAAAAATGTTTACCTAATAACCAAAGGGCAAGAAGCATTTTATCTAAAGAATGGATATGTTACCATTGATCCTATTAGGCTGTATGGAATCAATAATTTAAAATCTCCTCCCCCTCCTATGACAAGAGCAAAGTTAAAAGAGAGAAGTATAAAGTTTGCTGGACCACCACCACCCCCAATGCCACCCTTAGAAATTCCAAAGATATTTGATGTAAGAATGGTATCACGTAAAACGCATTTAGTCAAGAGACTATGATACTAACAATGTGAAAAATTGTATTTATTAATATATTGTCCTGTACCTTCCTGTGAGTTCATGTTTTATATGAACAAGAGTATCTTTACACTTGTAAATAAATGAGAAAAACAAGTAGCTGCTTTTTTGCAGCAAACAATATTTTTATAAACGGAATTTTTATTTGTGCATTTGACAGTACAAGTCCTTTACAACTAGCGTGTAATAATAATATAGAATTAAGTTAAAGTTACTGTTATGTATGGCGTTGCTTGTTTATAACATCAACTTATTCTATGCATGAGAATACATGTGGATGTATTTTACAAAATGAAAACGACTAAACCATTTGTTCTACCTAATCTCCCTTCCACCAATATAATTATGTACAACATGTTCATACAATATGATAATTATTCGGTGTTACAACATAAAGTTTTTATGCCTGAAGCGCAAGTTTTATTTCAACATTACAGAATATATTTTCATCAAAGTAAAACAATGTGTTCATTTATTGCTATTTGCTTATTACTATGGTGTTGTGGCAATGCCACAAACTTTTTGGTAATGATTGGGTTGTTTTAAGCATTCAACAAGGAACATTCCTAAATCATGCTTGGAAATTGCACGACCCGGAGACTCATCGTGCTTAATAACGTGTGTAGAACTTGGCGTATCTGAAAATAATAATATAATTGGTGTTTTAGTATGTCGAGGAAGAGAATGAAATACATAAGTTCAATGAAAGATTAAATTTGAGAGCAAATGTTTCTGACCTGCTATGTGCGGTGGCAAAACAGCAACCCATTTCAATCCACATTCCTTAACAACATCAAACATACGTTGATGATCTGCATTCAAATCTTTAAAAATTGCTGGTACAGCCTCAGGTTTGTAGAAAAGGAATGCTAAAAACAAGCGATGTAACAAGTCAGTTAACAATATAAATTAAAAGACAAAGTAATGTTAATGATATCTTACCAGAAAGACAGACTGAGACAAGCTCAATATTATGGGCTTTCATAGCTGCTATTATATTTTTCATTCCATCTGATAACATTGTCGTAGGACCTGGAAAATCAGAATTTCTATTATAACTCATTTCGGGATTCTATATTAAATTAGTAAAAGTTGTTTTCATATGTATATTCATTATATAAAATGAAGGTATGTTATTACTTAAATCATTTCTAGTTCCAAGTACTACAACCACAGCGTCTCTGCCAGCTACTGCATTCTTGACTTGTTCGGCATTGGTGACATCTCCAACAACTACCTCAACTTTGTTTTTAATATCTCCAGGAACTTTTGCCTCATCTCTGACAAAAGCTCTTGTCTCGAAACCTAAAAAAAATATTGTATTAAGAAACATGTAACAGTTTCTGACAACTTATTGGTGTGTGTAACAATGTTAATGTACGTTTGTCACATGTAATGTTTGATTAATCATGACTTCTATAATATTTAATGGTTAAGAGATAGAAAAATACAATTACTTCAACCACTAAATGTCTAGCATTATGAAATAGTAACACTCTAGCTAATATTTACTCTTCCAATTAATAAAAAATACAAATAAGCCAATGCCATGTTGTAAGTATTTTCTAATTACCACTCTTTACGGCATGATTTAAAGCGCACAAGCCGGTATTTCCTGTAGCACCAAATATTACCAGTCGTTTCATGTTGATAGTTTACTGTACAATGCTGAGATATGTTTCTTTATTACAACTGTGATGTTTTTTTAAATCCCACTTCTATGTGATAACGCTAAATCATTTTTTGCGATAACGACAAATACCGGTGCACAGTGTGCGATAATGATTCAACAGATAAGCTGCCATGAAACTTCATTGAGGCCCCACGAATAGAAATCTGCTTCGCAGTGACGTAAATTCTGCACGAATCATGCTTCATCAAACCAATCACACGAATCATGACTTTCGTTCACTTTCGTTTAACTTTAACGTAACCTAAAACACAGCACTCCATGTACTGTGGACAATGTATGATTTAATTATTTCCATTCATTGCCGCAAAGAATAACACAGTATATTTTAAAATTAGGGTCAAGGATCAAGGAGAAATCAGGGATATAATAGAAATTTAATAAAATCAGAACAGTTCGTATAACGTATCGTTTTGTAATTAAAATACAAAGTCCTTTAACAAATATACAGTTTCTTATATATTTAAAAAACGATACTTAATAAATAATTGCATGCTAGATGTATAAATACAACTTTGTTCATATTTACATTTGCAAATGCAAGGAAATTTTTAGTTTTTTACAAATATTTGAAGATGCTTTCATTTATAGAATTTATAGTATGTGATTCTACAGAATTGAGAGGTTTAGAGCTTTAACCTTTTAATATCTTCCGGTCGCAAGTCTATTCTTAAGGACGCAATACGTCTTACTTCCGCAGGTGTCAGCCTCCATGCGATTGAATCGGCGCCACAGTAATCTGCCAACTCTTCCACTTTTTCTATGCTTAATATTGTAGCTATCTGTGTTAAACGTGCAAATTTGTCGCGCACAGACCAAGATGTGGCCGAAGCTAAATAACTCGCCAAAGATCTTATTTCTTTATCTAAAATAAGCCCACCAGCCTGGAAATAAATGTTTCACTTAGTTGGGCCTGTATTTGACGTGCTACATAAGCATTATTATACATACCCTATTGAAAGTAGATTTTAGGACAACTTTCTCCAAACGGGCTGTTACTTCAGAAGTGAGAATTCCGATAAGTGCATCATAATTTGCAGTCGTTAAATTATCTTTGAATCCTTTAAGTAATCCTTCTAGATTCATAACTAAAGTTTGGACGAAGGGTTCATCAGTTTCATATCGCAACAGTTCGTCCTAGAAATATTCGAAATATTTACGAAGGGTATACTTATGTGCTATAATTCAACTTTTAATAGATGGTTGAATACTTTTGCTAAGTTTACCTCATTTATGTGATGGTCAATGGATAAGAATGCGTCTACCCAAGGTGTTACTCTCGGTTTAACAGCACTGGCCCGCAATTGTTCCAATCCATAATCCGTGACGGATCTTAAAATAGCTGTCACTCCTTTCAAACTAGATAAACAACTATCTATTTTTCCTTTCTCTTTTTCTTGCATATTTGGAAAAGCTGATTCTATTGAACTACTTAGACTTTTACAAAGTGTTTCAACGTATTCAATGCTGATATCCGTATTATTCAAATATGCCTAGAACAGGAGTGCTAATTGATCAAGATGTTCCTTAAAAAACGTTTGTAATGTATAAAAACACTTTTACCAAAAACATTAGACGAGCAAGTTCTGTATCTGATGCTTGTAAGCGACCATGCTGTATGCTGGTTTGAAGAGCATTATATGCCTGGGCTAAATCCAAATACCCAGCGGGATAACCCTGTTTTAATCGATTTCTTAGTCTATTCGCAAATTCTCCTTCTAATATGCCGCAAGCCATGTTGACTACAGCACACACACCGTCTATACTCCAACTTGAGACAGCCCGCCTATGTATATGTAAACATATTAATACACATAGAAAACAGAAATTTTTATGCATTCAATTGATCATTTTATTATGACGATAATGTTACCTGATGCACTTTTGCAGTATAAAAAAGACGTCATCTACCATGCTGGATGTTTGCTGATCTTGTTCCAAAGTGTCCATTCCCAATGCTTTATTCACACTTTCTTCCAAAAAATATCTTTCTAATGCAAGGTAGGCACCCAAAAGTTCTTGCATGCCATGTGCCAGTTCAGAGTTGTTAATAAGCGTTTCAAATTCATTTAATAAATCTTTACACTGTATACTATCTGTTGTGCTAATTTCAATATCAGCCTACAAGATTTTTTTAAATAAAATTAATTCTGCTATAATGATAATGGATCCATCTGTACTGATTAATAAGTACCTTTGCCCTTCGTCTTAAAAAGCGTATGTACAATTCAGCTCTTGCATGCATTATAGTAACTTCTCCCAAAAGAAGATCAAGGTCCTTAGGATCTGTCCTTTCTGTACCTGGTTTTCTTAGATAATCATTTACCATCTGTACTTTTTTAGACATAGATCTATGCTTCATGAATTCCACAATGATCTTTTTAACCTGCCTGAATGAATAGTGTAAAGTTAAAATGCACTTTTATTATTGGAGGTTTCAAAGATTTCTTGATAATTATATACCACTTATTACTAACCAGTAAGTCTTATTTATAAACAATTTACTTGTTAATAATACCTGTCACATTCTTTCTGCAGTATAGAGACAGTCATCAAGAGTTTACCTGGTCCATAGTATGTTTCAATGATTGGTTGATGGACTTCTACAATGCTAGCAATACCCATAAATAAAAGGATCATAGTATCAGCAAATATAACTGATGCTCTATCATCACTGCTTTTAATCTCCAATGCTGCTTTAAGATTCTTCTGTGCTGTTTCTTGTAGCTGCAAAATTAAATGATGTAATAAACCTGCAAGAGTTACACTGAATGCGATTAGTAAATTTTTTAAAAAGAGAGATTTACTTTTGTACAGAGGTAACTACAGAATTTCTTTAGTCCTTCTGTATGCATTCCTATTAAAGGAAAGATTTTAAAGAATCTTTCGACTGACGCTAAGTCTTCAGATTTCACTGCTTCATCAAATTTATGAGTGATCACAGTTTTTAGTTCAACTGATGCCTGTTCCAATGTTAGGAGGCAGCTTGTTATGCTTGTATGATCATTTGACATATCTTCAGCAGTTCTTTCTAATAACTGCTGATCCATAGATAAATACCTATGGACATGAGCAGCAGCTTGCTCATAATCCTCATTTTTCAAAGCAGTTGCTACATCTTCACTACACAATTGTAAATCTAAGATTACATAAACACGTTTTTGACATTCAGAAACCCTACTCTGTAAATAGAAAGAAAAACAAATTTAAATATTTTCTGACACACAAACTGCTCAATAAATATGAAACTTGACATCTGAACTTACTCTGGCTACGTCCAACTGCCTTACTTTTGCACTAACATTCTCAGCTAATTCGTTTGTACGTGTAATCATGTCACGGAACTTTTCTCCTTCTGCACGAATAAGAACCACATTGGGCAATACTTTGCTGATATTTTGAAGTTTTGCTTCCACATGACAGTGCCTTAAAAGAATGCTTTCCAAATTTTTCTTAATAGTTACCTACAAATAAACACAATGTTTACACAACAATAAAATTTAAATCCTTATAACATGTTGTTTGCTTGCTTAATGTAATTTTTAACAAAAATCATATTTAATTTCTTAAACCTCTTTTTCAGACAGCTTCTCCAGAATCTGTGGCAGATTTTCTTCATTCACTGCCAAATCCATATTATAGACGGATTGCATTAATAACAATACAAGCAAAGAAACACGTGTGAGACTTTACGAAGCAGTAAAGCGTGGCACTGCTATTGCTACTCCTAGAGACAGTTTTCATATCACACGTGTCAATTTACTTTTATATTCTTACATTCCAGTGATTTGGATGTCGCCGCTATCACTGTCATTCGGCAAACGTCACGATTTCATTGCACTCGGTAACCCTTTAATACAGTATACTGACAAAATGGTACGTCACAGAAAGAGGGCGTTCGCGTGTAATGCGTTAAGCTAAGTATGCAATTGACGATAAAATTCAATTGAATATTTGTTCATAAAATACTGAGGATCTATTCTCATCATACAATTCTACATATTTATACATGTAACGTGTTTCATTCATCGTAAAACACGATATTTTATTTTATAAATTTGTAATGTTGTCATTACCTATCATGGCCATTGTAAATATTCCTATCAATGTAAGTACTAAACGTTGTATGCATCCATTTAATTATGCTCTATATTTTCATATGCATCCAGCAAAGGTGGAGGTCCTTTAATTGTGATAGATACGTGAAAAAATATAATATGCTTTCGGAATTTGAACGTAACACGTAACTCCATTGGAATGACGTCATTGGATGTTCTCCTTCGATGTCGAATTTCTGGCACCAATGATGTCGCCTCTTGGGCTTCGCTCATGGATCGCGACATCCCACGCATCGCGCGTGGCTTGTGCAGGAAGTAGGGCTTCTCTCGCGCATCTTACGCGTTTTCCTGAAGGGAAAATGGCTACCAGCTGTCATTTAGTTCGGCAGTGTAGTTTATAAAAGTGACACGGATTCGCAGAAAAGGCACGCTCGCGTTCGTTTCGACGCGGATAGCGTGATGCAATTATATAACTGACGAATTGCCGAATAAGATCGACGTGACGGCTTTAACCACATACACACGCGCGCGCACGCACGCGAGGCGAAAACCGTGAACAAACCTTCCACAGTGCCATGAAAGTCTACTCCGCCGAACTGTTTACAGTTTTTATTTTTCGCCAAACGCGCTAAAACGAGTGTGTTGGCGATAATAGACGCAGCCAAGCGCACGTATTTATTCCGTTTTGGGGGGGTTAAAGTTCATACAAACGAAAACTTGTCAATTTCCGTCGCAACGCCTGTTCGCTTGCCTGCCTGCCTGTCCGCCTGCCTGCCCAAGGGTTCCAAATTTTTCCTGACCCCCCTCACGGCAAAGACTTCGAGGACGCATCACTTGCGACTAAGGTAAGACTCCGCTAAGATCTTCTATATTTATGCGGTATTCGACTAATATTCATGCCGAATACTCGTCGCGACCTGTGCTTTCTGCAAAATCGAACGTAAACAATGCGTTTCACGAAGGCGACGCGATAATTATTATGGAGCAACCGTACGATTACCTTCTTAGGTGAACTCGTTGAAGCGACTCCAAAGATGCACGATATTCGCATTTAGTCTCGTATGCTCTTTATGGCGATTAATCAATGTTTTCTAGGTCCGATTACTGTACGAAATATGCGCAATTCTCCAAATCGTGTTGTATTTGTTTATTTTTGTTTTTATTTTTATATGTAGATCTTAGTTTTATTTTTCGTTATATATAAACATTTGTTTATGGTTAATAATAATAGATTTATGTTTGCGATGTATTATTGTTGTAAAAAGGAATCAATTAAACTGTATATTGCACCAAATTATTTTTATGCTGTAATTTATGTTACATGTTCTGTTTAATTTTCATAAATCATTTTTGGATTTATGTGTGCTTCATAACATAATAGTGTAGTTTATTTAATGGTTGATATTTACATAATATTTGATAATTATCAAAGTGTAATGTAAATATTTATTGTCTTAGGAAAGCAGCATGGGTTCCAGTCAACAGTTCTCTCTTAGGTGGAATAATTATTTAAAACATATTACATGTGCTTTTGACACACTGAGGACTGATGAGGACCTTGTGGATGTTACTCTAAGTTGCGAAGGCAAAAGGATCAGGGCACACAAGATGCTTCTGTCTGCATGTAGTACATATTTTAGGGATTTATTTAAGGTAAACACTCAAACATAGTTAAAATATTTGAAACTATTACTATTGAAATATATGGCATCTATTACTTATGAGTCTTATGTCAACTTTGCATTTCTATCTGAATATCCCAATACATGTATCTATAGGGTATGATTTTGATATATTCCAGGAAAATCCATGTCAGCATCCAGTCATCATATTCAGAAATGTTAAATTTGATGATCTGGCTGCTTTGGTGGATTTCATGTATCAAGGCGAAGTCAATGTAGTGCAGGAGCAGTTGGCAAGTTTTTTAACAACAGCAGAGCTGTTGGCGGTTCAGGGGCTCACAGACGGAACAGGAAAGGATAACGATAGTTTAGTTGAGGTTAGTGTCTTTCAAACCCATTTTACAGAAAATATTATATCTTCTATTCATTCTGTTGCATTACATAACATTTGTTTACAACGTTACAGTAAATTCGTGTTTATTATGAATGGTCTCCTTGTTTGTGTTTTAGGATGACATAGATATTCCTAACGAGCCAGAAGTGCAACTTCAAAATGCGTCTGGCAAGTCGTCGACCGACGGAAAGAGAAATAAATCTCCTTCTTCGCCGATGCCATATCATGCCGTGGAGTTACCCGATGCGCCACCGAATAAACGACGGAAATGTCGGGAAAATACAAATGCGAATGCGGACAAAGCCTCTGCGGCAACAAATCCGTTAGCGACAAAAGAATCCGAGAGCAAGGGGTCGGAAAGTCAAACACCCGGTTCCGATCCCGTCGAAATAATTCCCCTAATGCCTAACTTGAAGTTGGAAATGCCCGAATACCTGGAACACGATGGAAGCAGTTGTAGTTACGAAGAGCAGAGTATAGGAGACAGTTCATTAAACAAAATTGGTATAGAAGACACGCCATCCAATACGCCAGACCACGACCAAAAGCCAGACATTAGTCAGACGTTTTATTCAAGCAATCAATCCACTTCTGACAGTTTGGACACTAAGCATCAATCTGCAGATGTTGGTAAGAGTGTTCCCGATGTGCACTTTATTATAATATATAAAACATTATCATTTTTATTAATCATATCATATCGTTGAAAAATGATAAAAAGATTTCATACCAAACCCTTTTATTGTCTGCGAAATTTGTACAATCCTTTATTAATTCTGAAAACGCAGTTTATTTTACACTTTTACTATTTTATATATTTTATATATTGTGAATGCTGTTCAAATGAGTAAATATAATGTCTTTTATGATTAGGGCACCTACTTTCAAAACCTAGTACTTCGGGAGAAAGGTTAACACAAGAAGCTGTTCAGGGTGAGTGTTTAATCATTGTTTTTGTCTGTATTATAATAAAACAAACATGGTCTGTTGCTTTGCTGTGTTATAGCGATCTGTTATACGTTTTAACTCATTTCTTATATGCATAGTAATATATGTTTCATCTATTCTGTCTGCCATGAAACACGTACATACAGTTTCATATGTAACTATTTCTTTAAAGTAAAATTTTCCATTATTTGGTATTTGTACCAATGAACTGAAAGTCTGTTTTTAAATCTGACGTTTACTTAAAAGAATTCAATTTCAAAATTCACCTTAATCATAATTAACGTTATTAGACTTTCACCTAATCTATTGGAACATTTTGTGTCTGATGTATTTCTTCGGTTTTTTTGTAAATGGAATTTAATTATATCGTGCGTAAGACGTACAATGCAGTTGATAACTGTGTCATAACAGCATCGCAGCAGACCTTCATGTTTTGTATATATACACCGCATACGCTTAGATTACATCGAAACGTGTAAAATAATCTTTGAAAAATATCATACGATAATGTGTACAAATTTTTTCATAGCAGATCAATGTATTTCGCGTATCCAATCGTTTAAAGGCTGGAATAGTGTATTAATATCGATTTTTACATTTCGTGATAATACGTAATGGCAAGTTTTCTCCATGTACATAACCATTATAAAATAGCAATTATGCGTTGTATATACAAAACAATCAATAAAATACCTTAATCCATGAAACATTCAACATTCATTTATGTGTACATAGATAATTTAAATTACACTTATTTGGTACGTAAATTGTTCTATGGACTAAGGTGTGATCAAAGATTTATTTGCAATAACAAGAAATCGGCTTTCTTGTTATTGTAACAGAACGTTTGAGGGGGTAGTTAGATAATTGAGTCTCATATAAAACTGTATAATGGTATAGTAGTCTGTGCAGCTTTGCATTACTTATACACACATACACAAATATGATCGATACAATATTTGGGAGAAAATTGGGGCGATCTTAACTTTGCATTTTCAACAAAGAATATTACTACTCTTAGTAAAAATACAAGGACATAATAAAATTCTAAAGCTTCAATTATAATTCTTTCATTTTGTGAACCTGATGTTTCAAATATTTGGAAAAATTTTCATTTTGTGTCACATTGTGAGACATGATAATACGGACAGTTGTGGAGGCTGTTTGAATTGTTCATTATTACCCTTTAGTTTGTGAGATTTTTATTTCCACGTAAAATGTTGTAATTTGACCACTTTAATTACTATCCAGTCAACATTGATAATGATATAAGTTTTTCGGATGTAAATTCTCTGAATTGTTCTCGAATTCAGGTTCACAAATTGTTTTTGTACAAAGTCATTAATATAAAAAAAGCCTCGGCAATACATCGAGGATATACCCCTGCTGTTGTAAAAATCTGATTTACTTCTATTAATTGTTCAATATACTTTAGTGTACAGAGTGCATGGTTTTTTGGATGTAAATGTATGGTACAGGCACTCGGGTGTAGGTTGAACTGTAGATACTAGTAAGCATTGCCAAGTGCTGTATGTGTGCCGACAATCATCAACATTCCTTTAATAACTTGATCAAAGCCACTATTATATTCCTTGTGCGCACTAACTGTAAGCATACTTTTGTGTATACACTAAAAAATACCTTCCAACGCTGGTATGAGGCAACTTCTACATTCTAGTATTCTTACCTTTTACAAAAAAATTGCGCTGATAGATCGGCGGATTTCTTATATCAGACGTACCTGGTTTAAATACTTGCATGCAAAGGATAATCTTAAAGTATTTGGCAACAATTCATGTTTCGGGCGTTATTGCTCTACGTGCATATTACAACGCGATGACTACGCCGTTTCATCGATCGGACGTTTACGTTGCTTAGTTCCCGATAGACTTACAACAGTCTACAATGGGATAGCGTGTACTTTGGTAAACCGAAACCTTCATTACCAATAATATTACATTCCCCACGCGGTGAAGAGGCCGAATCGATTTCATCGTGATTCGAGTTTTCTTTTTTCAGTTACACGGTACCTGACATAATTCAAAATTGACCGATGGCTTAAATCGCTTACTTTATGCATTGAACATTTCATACATTTTCTCTTACTTTCACGTGCGTAACAACTCAGTTCACAGTCATTCGAAGTATGGCGCATAACATATGTGAAATTAATTACGATGTATACAAGAGTGATGTAATTTTTCTCGTAATTAATCAGAAAAACATATTTGTTGCTTACGGACAGTACATATCGCTGTGATTTATAAGCATTCTTGTCGAAATCTTTCCTTCATTTATCAAACGTATATAAATATACTGCTTCTTTCTTTTCCAAAATTGTTAATTTTAATCATTTTCTCGGCTTACAAACACATATAAGTCTACTTGTTGTTCGACACGTGTAGAATCATATGTGCCAGCGATGTGAAGTATTGTAGGCTACATCTAATGTTAGGGTCAACATGCAAAACACTTCTTATGTCTTATATTAAGAAAAGTTCGTCGGGCGTTTTCTTGTAAAGTGACTCATTTGGTTGTAGTTACGGTGGTGGTACTGGTGACAGTGGCATGTAAGCAATTTCTTTTCACATTTAACTATTTACGATCGGACTTCCTTATGACGATGTTGCGTTATAAAACTTCAGCGTACGATAGGGGTGTGTGGGAATCCGACACTTAGGACGAGTCTGCTGTGTTATGAGGTTTTGTTCCCTGTTTGTATCCATATTAAGTACATTTAAACATATTTTGAAACTTTCTTTGTTGTCTGCGAAAAAGCGGCAAAAGACAAAATTTTGACTTTGCATAATTAATTAAGTTTAAAATGCATAAAATGTTTCGAAACGTGCGTGAATACTAAACGTTGCAGATAATAAAAGCACGTGCTTGTAAACCGTGTTAACGTCGGTGATTAAAGGAACGTAAAGGGGGAGAAAAAGTATTCCGTATTCTTTCGAAGACGGATAAAACGTCAAGCCCAAGACAGACGTATAGGGGCGACTCGAACTGAAACTTTGGTTATCACCACACAACCCTAAATAAAGCAAAAAAAAAAAACAATCTTGACAGGTAGGTAAGCCAAAAGACTTAACTATCAAACGCTAAAGCAGGGGCATGAATTTTTCCAACTAGGCACGAGAAACATCAAAAAGCTTGTCTCTCTCTATTTAAGCACTGATTTTTATTATACTTGCGGCATTATCCGGATAAAAAAACGATCTTACGTGCTGTCCGTCAATGTCAGATAAAGACAAAAACAACTACGCCCTGTGCTGAACTAAAACTGTAAACCGAGAACTAAGTGTAATTAAACAAACAAGAAAAACTGCGAACCACATAATTACCGTTAACGTTAACCGTTCTATCGTTTAATATTCGCCAACAATAACACACCATAGAGGTAATTTCTTACAACGGACAATTAGAACAAAACAAAATTGACATACTTTGTGACGCCTGAAACGCGATCGTTATCGATCATGATAAGAATGGAGACAGTGTGATTGAGATGAAAATGTGTGCCTGTGACGAGAGCATGTATAAACATATCACCGATGTTATCCTCCGCGTACGGCTGAGTGGACTTGGTCGTATGTAATTTTGCCGAGTGAGTGAGAGAGAACGTGAGAGAGAACGAGAGTGAGAAAGAGAGAGAGAGAGAGAGAGAGAGAGGGCAATGTTTGTAAAACGAAACCGAGTACGAAGGAAAATGGATACTCAGAATGGAAGCTGCGTCGCGCGCGCGCGCGCGCGCACTCACCTCGCAGCGCCGTCTTTTTTTTCCTCTAACGGCGCGTTACGTAATCCGCAAATGGAGGCGACGGGTCGTCTCGATCAGGGGGCATAAAGGCGGAATGAGGCGAATCTGCTTAGAACGCATCGACTGCCACGAATGAATGACACGAATGCTCTACCTGCGGCATCACTCACGTTAATTACCCGTTGAACAATTCTATTAGACTCTTTTTTGCCATCTTGACTAATTTCTATCTTAGCCTGAGAGTTATCCATATGCGGCCCCTGACGGAAATTTTGAACTTCTTAGGTGACATCGTGCATCATGTATTTGTACGAAAAGACAATAGCGGCAAAACGGTAAGGAGAACGTGTGTGTTGTGTTATGCAAAGATGAAGCAATCTGTCGGTCGGATAGAAGCGAAGAGGCACGCCAAGAAGACAACGACTTATTGCCCGGATTGTCCTGGAACGCCGCAAATGTGTCTGGAATGCTTTGCAGAACGTCATACGCCAGTTAGACGATATTAATTTGTTCGCCAACACGATTATAATCATTGGTTGTAATGTTGATCATTTTAAATAAATTTCTCTACAGCATTGCCCGGCAATGTTTTTATTGAGATTTATTCTGTTGTAAGACACGTTTGTTACATGCTTGCCGAAGTGTTTGTTTTTCGCTCACGATAGGGAAACCAGTGTAGCATAATGTGTTCTTATCAGGGGCCACGTTAACTGTACACATTTGTTACAATACCGACGTGGCAGTCAATGTGTTGATGCATTGTGAGAATGTAACACCGCAGTAGATTGCTAGAAATTTCCATCTTAACAATAGATCTGTACATAGATTTATTCAAGCCAGATTAACTGATGTGTCGCAAAAAAGAAAGAGGCTGATTCAAACAAGGGGGTACTGCTTGCAATTTACATTGGAAGCAATACATCATAGGCTGATAGTACTGATGCCTTATAACATAAACTATCGACGAAGACATGTTTCAACGATGACGTATAGAAACTTGTGCGCTGTTGCACATCATGCAGGTTCATACCACTTCCTCACGGCCCAAGGGCTAGAAGTTCGTACGGAACTATTTCTTAGACACAACTTCGAAAAGACCGTCTTCAAGAGGATCTTGTCTTCACGAGCGGAGAGACGCCGTCAAATTCGAGAACGTTCAACTAAAAACGAAACGGCATGCTTTGTAGAGCCTGGCGCAGGTTAATTGGAAACTGTGAAGTAGTGAAAAAACGATGGAATCGCTTCCACGTATCCCCATGCAGCTGTCAGAGGCACAAAAAGAAATCTGCCAAATTTACGTGTAAACACGCACTAGAGAGTACGCGGATCCGAGAACACGCCATTCCGTACACTCCGGATCGCATATTTCTCGCAATCATCGACTGACAACGAGTCCCACGCTACGCAACGGCATTGAGAAACGAAATATTCGCAAAAGTGCATACCTAGAGACGCACGTACACGCTTCGCTCCCGTGTCAACGCATCCGTTGTCACGGGACCATAAACGAAAGAGAGGCAACGAGCAGGCGAACGAAGAGAGAGGCTGCCTGCGTATGTGAGCACATTCAACTAGCACCTGGCAATGCTACCTATACGTATATACATATATACATCTGCGTATATGTATATATGAATGTCTCTACCGGTATATATGTATATATAAATAAGACATATACATATATCGTGGGTATCGGACGCAAAATACTTTAGACTGGCTTTATTTCACGGCTACGGGTTGGTTGGTGCTGGGATTGGTCGTTAAACAAAGTTTTACTAATGGTTGCTGCATGTGCACATATACTTAAGAACTGACTAACCGAAAGTGTTTGGCCAATATGTTTTCTCCAGGAGGGATTACGTACGTATCTGGTCAGCCGCATAGCCTCAGCAAAGCGAACGGCCACGGAAAAGTATGTGTACACTGTAAGCAGCGCGGAATGGTCACAACACGTGGAAAGCTCAAGCAGACGCGCTTCAAATGTTGGCCCTGCAATGCCTGCTTGTGCCGCTATCCATGTTTCGTCGACTTTCACAAAATGCGCGCCATCCCTCACATTCCGCCGCCATAGCACCAACTCGCCCCTGCGGCCGTTATTGCGAATGTTTAAAGACTTAGCGAGATCGCCGAGACCGTCGAGAGTCGAAAAAATGTCTGCCGGCCGATTTATAGAAAAGAAACGGCGAACGCTGGAGCAGGATTGCCCGATTGACACGGTGCCGAAGAGAAAGACGAGCTCGTGAGCGCGCGTGGAAAGGAGTGTAAAAGCAGTGTGTAAAGCGTGGTACGCGACGACGCAACACGTCGCATGCGACGAAACTCATCGAGTGAGAGAAGGAGAGCAAGTTAATTGTCGCACTGATCCGTCCTAACCGAACGTGGGCCCCTTCTTTTAGTCAGATTTTCGAACGACTGTCGCACACCTTCCCCTTGCTCGTTGTCTTCTTGGTGTACATCCTATGTGTGTATGTGTGTGTGCGTGTGTGTGTGTTTGGTGTCCTTTTCGATATGATGCAAGGTGATCGCGCGATCTTTTTGGTCCTAACGGAATGTGAAGCAGGTCTGATCTCTTTTTAAGTGCTCGATAAGGGATATATTTGTTAAACTATGTACCTACTCTCGGGTTGACGATGACTTTTTTTTTTAGATATTTACGTCTGCCCACAATGTCGTTGTCATTGTTCTTATAACATTGATTTCTTTAGGTGTCCTCTGGTATTACTGTTTTTGAAGGTTTGGTGATACGTGGGTATCGTGTAATGGGATCTTTTTTTTATACAAGTATGTTGTGTTTGTGAGAGCTTTGTTCGAAACAGGCTTACTACACTTTCAAAGCAAATCGGTGTTGATTACGTATTGTTATAATTCCCTGCGAGGGGTATAAGGTTTATTTTTCGTTGAAGGGTGATGATTTATACATAGTTGTTTTCCTATGGGAACCATTGATCGGGTATACATCTTTAAAAGTAATTTTATTTTTACTAAATTACGCTTGTAACATATAGAATATGTAACAAATATGGGAACACAATACATCATCTTGCATCATACGCTCTTTTTGACAAGATAAAAGCATATCTGATTTTCAAAGAAACACAGTAAAACTGGCACATGCAAATAAACTATACTTTAATTACAATGCTTCTGAGGCGAGGTGGAAGGGCATGCGTATTTTCAGAATATGAATATAATATTCGGAATTAAATATCGCATATAAAAAATTGCTAAACGAAGAACTTTCGCTTTTATTCACATTGCGTCGCATCGAATTTGTATTATACTTTGTATTGTCCTGTAAAACAAATTCTACGTATTAACCGTGCATAGCACGAAATTGTATTATACGCGAAGCCTTCTCCGTATGTTCGTTTATTTTTATACTGTAATATTAGTTGCCAAATTAGTATCTATTTATAATTTACGTTATGCATAAATTAGCAGTTAGCTTAGCGAAGATCGATATTTTAATGGCTTACCTATAGCGGGTAGTCTCCAAGCGTTTATTGCGCATACTCAGAGATTTCTCGCTTCTCGTCACTGAAATTGAGTATACATATACATATGTATATAATAATGTCCTAGAATACAGTTAGTACATATTTCACGGTAGACGACATTTAGCGTAATAAATTATGCACACGGGAACGTGTTTGAGTTTATACGATTACAGTGAATATGGCCGAATAATGAGCGTGGAATTGTGTACATTTCGTTATGGTCCAGCACTAAGTTGCATTTGTACAATGGTCGAGTCGAAATTGAGATCATTTCAGGTATTTCTGACATTCGGCGTTTGACAATTTTTATATGTTTGTATACTAACATTTTATGAACGTTTAACTTTGAATCGTTGAGAATTTGTAAGAGAGGCGATTGTTGTACGTTGAAACAATTACTGTATTGTATTAATGATTAGTACTTTGTAATCCTCAATTTCGATTCTTGTTTTAAGACTGTTATAAGATAGGCATCTTTGTTAAAGTTTTCTTCACCCTTTAGATTTACATTTTATTACAACAGACTGACACAAATCTCATTGTTGAAAGTGCCCAGACATGAATGTTTCTTACATGTTTGCCATTATATCATAAAAATATTGAACGCAATCCAGCTCTAACACTGTATTATCATCGCAATCGTTCGAGCTGATCATTATTTGTTAACATTCACCATGAGGAACAGTATTGATGTTCTTACATATTATTTCGACATGTTTCATCTTTAGATGGACATTGTGCAATCAAACTGTGCAAAGTTGTAGCCCCGAATTTATGCTTGGGTACGTTTCATTAGTATTTCGAGTTGCTTCTGAAGCCGAAATGCAATGAATTCAAAATAGACGTAACAATATTTATTTAGATTTCGATTAATGTTTTAAGAAATTTTTTAAGTACAAAAACGAATGCCGACATTTCCTTCCATTTTTGAGGAATAAGCATGTATATATCCTGATGCCACGTTATACTCACAAGTAGGAACTCGTTAAGGCCGAAATTGAATATAATTATCAAGTGATACATAGGCGATTATGCTTACATTAACGATCACAGAACGTCGATGTAAGTATTTGCCAGCAGAAATAAATTCCCACAGAAGTTTATTAGATGTTATAAGCGTCAAAGCTTTCGTCTTGACTGTGTCAATCAAAATTCTTTAGTGAGTGCAGGCACTAAGCGTATTCATTTAAGACTATATAAGTTTAATACTGCTTCGTTATTTGCAGTTGTATTTTATATAAGTGCTCAAACTTTTATTAGTGCAATCTTTCCAGTGAAGGTATAACGACGAGTATGGGTAACCCTTTGCACGTGTATTATGCTCTAATTTATTTTCTAGAGCAAAATACACATCGAACGTAGTAACAAAATCGCTTTATTGCGCATTGATACAAACGTTTGCTAAACGAATGAAAGAAAATTAAGATTTAGTCCGTTCCAATAACTCTAAATGAATCTCGTACTTGCATAAACGTATGTAAAGGGTTATTATATAGTCGCAAACGTCACAGAATGCGACGTCGAGTTTCAACGAAACGAAACACACGTCGCGTGCGCACGTCGCACGGCACTGAAGATCTCCTAATAGCATTAAGCTTTTATACTCATCCGTATTTCGAACATTCCGTACAATTATAGACTGATCGTTATCGTATTAAGACTAATCATGCCTCAATCGTTTGTCGACACATTTCTTATAGTATTTAATAATCAAAATCAAACTGAACTGATGTACAACACCTGCGTGAGCGTGGGCGCGATTGTGAGGAAATAAACGATTACACAGTTTCCACGGCAAACTCTTTAATATGCGAACGAAATCGGGGCGCAAAAGAAGGTCGAAGCCTCTCCGAACATTTGGACATCTCGTACGATTTTGAGAGAGCTCTAGCAGGGACAGTCCGCACTGAACCGATTCTCGGATCGTGAAATTGGGCGTGGCGGGCTCTCTCGAACGGACGTACTTATCGTCATATATCGACAGTATCCTCCATTGTCCGTTAATTGCCCGCCGTTCGTTACTCATGAAACGGCCTTGAGTCCGTCGTCATACTCGCCTTGGCGACTTTATCGGACGTTCGGCGGTTATCAACTAGCAGCGCCGATATATCGACCGCTTTCCTTTCAGCCGACCAATCGCGGCCGATCGTGACGAAAGATCTCGGGAAAACAAATTCCATGACAAAACATCGCGTCTCTTCAATCCGCCTTGGGACTTAGAAAGCTTGGAGCCTCCTTTTAGTGGTGTCGTGTGCCCTCTGTCTATCTGTCTGGCCTGTTGAGGCTTGCTCTACTTAGCTTGCGCTTACTACACGCACGTTCTAATAAACAGAAATGAAGCAAACGAAGCAATGATACACAATGAAAGAATGTTCGACCGAACGTCCTCCACGTAAGGCTTCCGCCGTCCGAGTTGCAAAAGATTCACTCTCAGAACGAAGGGAACGATGCCGTCCGCGAGTGTTTCGAGTGCTCTATACATTCATCCCAACATCCTACCCATCAACACCCAAAAAAAAACTAAACCATTCAACCCTCCCCGCTTTCCTCCAACCCCTACCCTCGCCTTCTGAATCAAAAGCGATAGCGGTAGCCTCTGTCCTTCTCTCTCTGTCTCTCTAGATTTTGCAAAAAAAAAATAACGGCGCTGATGTGCTTAATATAGAGGTGATCTTGTGTGTTTGTGTTTATTTGTAGAGCGAGCAGGAGATACCGCAGGTGCAGCCGGTGGAAACGCCGGTCCTGCGAGCGCGGACCTCGTCTCGGACGATGACTACGGTCAGTCCACGGACACAGAGTTGTTGTTTCGCTGTAGAATTTGTTGGAAGGGTTTCAAGCACCCGATGTCGTTGACACTGCACAAGGACTTGCACACAGGGCAGACCAGGTGCCCGATTTGCCAGCGCATCTTCAGTCGAAGTTACGACATGAGGGCACACTTGCTGCGCATCCACAAGTGCACGTTCAGTGTCGACGCCAAGTTGAACTTTCGGAAGTGATTGTTGTGCGATGGCGTGCGACGTAATCGGCGATCGAGGGAGCGCGCGGGTCGAAGGAGGCGCGTCCGAGGGATCCCGTCCTAATTAACGTCCTGAATGATTGTCCGCGTCGCGAGCTGCGCTAGGTAGCCGAGAGTACGACATTCTCCCGGTGAATGTTGCCGTACGATGATCCGTCCAACGCCCAGCAACAACGACCCTTCTCACTGCGCGCTCAGTTCTTCACGTTTTCCCGCGCAGTGCGTACACGCACACACGCGCACGGGTTTCGTGCACGACCGTGGACGACCGTGGCACGACCCTTCGCGGGAGGAACAGCTCTCGTCGTACGACTCGGCGCTGTGTATAGATTTTGTACGTGGATACCTTGCCGGAGTCTGTGGAGACGTTTTGCGAGAAATCGCGGTACCGTACGCGTTGCTGGATCGAAAATGATAGAATAACCTGAGTTGATAGTGAGGGCGGTCGTTCATTGTTTTTTCTTTTCTTTTTTTTATTATTGATCTCTGCAGAGGCCGATCGGAGGGACCATCGTGCGGTTCGACGGTTGTCACTTGCTTTCGAGACGTTTGTCTCGTGCTAGGTGCAACCATTTGCCTTGCCTTGAATTATTGCTTTCATAGTTCGGAAGTCGTTCGAGTAGCGTAACGCCACTTAAACGCGATACGTAGATGGTATTATCATCTTGCGAGAGTCTTATTGCGTTTTTAATCAGTAGTTCCGTAAAGTAAAGAAACTTCTCAGCGAAGTCTATCGTACTCTACATATAGAGCACATTCTAACAATAAGTTTCTCCGACTTGTCGTGGAATACAAATGCCCGGTTTTACGAATTGGAGAAGTAACGCTTTTCGTAAGCGCTGTGGTTTTCTGTCATAGGAAGCATCATTTGAATTAGTATTAGTCGACGGCTTGATGTAATCAACGTCGCTGCTTGTTATTTCTTTATCACATGGATTTGTCGTTCCATTTTTTTTAGGTTTTACGCATCGCGGCAAATTTAATTTGCATTTTGACAATTTACACGTACTATTGAATAAGCGTCATAAACTAAACTTTTACACGTACGTTAGCTAAGGCTTGAGTATCAATATTAAATGACTATATTTCGTAAATTTTGTTGTGATACTTTTATGATACATTTTATGGCATAAGATGTTAACGTGCGTTATGTAATCTGTGATTAAATTATTTGCATACGTTTCGATCAGTGGTTATGGGAGCGTCAAATTACGTTACGTACATGAATGTACGATTGCCATTCTGCAAATCATTAGTTGGACTCATTGCACGAACTGATTGAATTATTTTCGATAAGAAGTTACACCGTTTCCGTACACTCAACGATTCACAATAACGCACAGTACTGGCTTGTCATATTACCTCGACATTATTTTTTATTACCGATAGAAATAGACGAATAGAGTGTTAGGTAGCCCCGCATCGAAGTAGATTAAGTCTACGTATTGACTTGAATAAGGTGCCATGTAGTGATGAGTTTAGCCTATTTTAAGCGTTAAGTATGAACAAAAAAAAAGCCGATTATATACAAGAATGCGCAATGGTATATTATTTTGAACTTGATTAATTTTAAGCGAGCCATACTAGAATGTATCTAATACATTTCCTTACAGAGTGCATTATAGAACCTCGGTGTGTAGCTGTTTGTATTTTTGAGCACAGACCGTTTTATCTCCCGTTCTTTATCGTTCAACGTTGCATCATGACAATGACATACCGTCTCGCGACAAGCGGTCGAAACACTGTGCGAATCGAATAGCTTGGATCGATCTGCGTAAACTGATAATAATATTGCACATTTGGCATGTGAGACTGTGCTTGGCGCGTTTAGCAGGGGGAACATTATTCGGCGTCGTTGCGCGATGCACTTTATATTCACTTCCCATATGATTTCACGAGATATTTTATTATGTACTGTGCGCTGTATCTGTCTATGTGTGCGACACCACTTGCGTTACGGGCCGAAACTTTGTAACGCGCAATGGTCGTTAATGACGACTTATTGCGGCACGTTGAACATATACATATTTGATACGACACAATTATCAGTAATGACTCATAGAGAAAGAGATACAATAAAATGTTTCGAAGGAATGCCTCGTGTTACGAATTTGCTCCAATTCTTACGGTAATGAGATTCGAGGTTGGGTGCCACGGCACGCTCGTCATTCATTTGATGAGTGGATCAATGAGGAATCAGTTCCCGTTAACGTGCGTTTCTAACGAAGGAGAGTTGTAACGGAGTAACGCATGTAACTTTAATATCCGCAAGCTTTTTGACATTTCGGCACATTACACCCCCCCCCCCCCCCCCCCTTCTGGCTGAAGGCTTACTTGAATATGCTTATGGGGATTTGTACCTACTCACTGTGGTTATAAGTTTAACACGGTTGTCTCATTGTACCGATGTGTGGCACACTTGATGCAAGGTGCATGCGTGGAAGTGTATGACAGTGAGAAAGAGAGGTGGAGAAGAGATCAACGGAGTGAAAGAGACGAATGGATGGGAATGCGTGCGAGTGGAGCAAACGTTTTGAGTGAAGGGCGATTCTTCGAGTAAATGCGCACCGAGTTCAATGCGTGCACACATTATAACGCTCGAAAGCACCGTCTTGCGTGCTAGAGTAACGGGTTTTAAGCTGTGGTTGCCTGACGTCGGTAGACGGAAGCCACAAAAAAAAATAGTCGGAGTCTACGGTTCGTCCGAGTGACAACGTGGCGAACGACGTTTGAAAAAGAGCTCATCAGACGTCGGTCAAGGAACCAGTTCCTCCGGCTCGTGGTTCGGTTTGGGGGAGGGACGGGAGGGGGGGGGCACCGTCGACGCTCCGCTCGACGAATCGCCATTCGCTCTCGTGTCAGTGAAAAAAAAAACCAACCTCGTCACACTCTCACCCTGCCGCTACAGACCCCTCAACTAAAAGGCATCGAATACATCAACAACCGACCAAAAAAGTCCAGTAAATGTACCCAGAACAAATGTCAAAATTTACCTATCAAAAGCAAAACAACAGAAACAACAGCGACAATCTACAACAAAACCGAACAACAGAACGTCAGAACTCGAAGTGCGCGGAACGAGAGTACATATGCTAAAAAGAATAATAATAACAGCAGTAATAATAGTAATCATAATAACAACAATAATAATAATAATAATAACCACGCCAGGGGAGAGGTAAACATATACATGTATATAAATCTACATATATATATATATGTATATGTGTATACGTGTCTGCATAGATGTACACATTGGATGAGTCGAGATATCGATATATATACGTATATATGTATGTATCTATGTATGTATATACATATAGGTACATGTAACGAGATTAACAACAATAAAACAAGAAATCGAACTTAATATGAAGGCTGTGTGTGTGAAAGGGAAACCACTTTGGATTGTGTGCGCAGAACCAAAGCACGATACGGGAATTGGGAATCAGCTACACGCCGGCCTCGCATTCGAGGGTGTCAGGCGGAGATCGAAGCCGCTGCACGACGAAAGCGGTCGTTGGGTGTGCGACGTGTGCGGCCGCACCTACAATCGTGGGGACTCCTTAGCCCATCATCGCAGTATACACAGGGGCGACACTGTCTGCCCGATCTGTCAGGCGGTCTTCACCCGCAAGTACACGATGCGCTGCCACATGGTGAACGTGCACGGGGTCAAGTAATTCGTAAGAGTCCGAGGGAGAGAGGGAGTGAGAGAGAGAGAGAGAGAGTGCTTTCTGCAGTCCGGTGGCAGAGATGGATGACACTGCAAGTTTGAACGAGGGACTCGGCTGTCACTTTCGCGAACGGTCCGGAATTGGGGATAGATGTAACGTGCGTTGATGGAAGACCTAAGCTACGTTTCGCGAACTCGGGGGTGAGGTTTTCGCGAACCTGTTGCACAGATCGTGCGACGTTGGAACGTGTTTCGACGATTTGTGCCAGGGACTTTTGCGGGTGACTTTGTCCCAGTCGCACGGGGTCGGTTTTTATTGACGATGTTTCGATGAAGTGGATGGTGGTTGAGGCTGGGCGCGTCTTTGACTTGATGTTGGTTGGTGTTGTCCGATGTGTTAGTTTGTATCTTTGGTTTATGTTAGGGGTTTACCGGGCGTGTACCAGATTGGGGTGTTAGATTGTTGGTAGTCTTTGAAAGTTATTGTTGGAGGTCGAAAAATATTTTTAAATATCAAACATTATGATTCGATAGATGGCGTGTGATACGAAATTAGTTCATTGCTTATTATTTATGACGAACTGGACAAGATGACATTACCGATTCATTATAGAAAGTGGTATATTTGTATAAATAAGTGGAAGTAACACTATGCGTGAAAAGTTGCTTTTAGTGGGGCTATTTCATTTGCCTTTTGAAGTTTACGGTGAAACCGTTTAAATAATGAAAATATGAAAGAACATCTCAACATCATCAAGTCATTTTAACAATGCCAATGTGGCGGCTACATCGTGATTATTATTTTAATATTTACCGAATTATGGTTAGAAACCCATGTTGATATGGACGCTGTCCTATTATTTGTAACAACGTGTTATGTTTAGAATCTGAGAGACGTTGAACCGTTTTCAGTAATTCAGGCAAACGTCTAATGTCGCAGCGTTTTGATAAAGGATTCTATACAAGAGTGTGTGCTTCCGATAAGGCTTAAGAGAGAGGAATTACATTGAATGTACGGACTCTTTCGGTATATGTATTATGCTTTTTTCGTAGAAAAGGGTAATGGAGAGAGACAGAGAGACGAGGCAAAAAGGAAAGATCGATAATCTAATCGCACAATGATATCCTGCCGTACGTTTATTTAAGTATGTGGCACAACGTACGTTCTTAAATACTATTTAACTTACTTTATAATTTCTTTCCGAAACTACGAGATTGTATTTTATATTAATAATTGCGTAGAATATTAACCGGATGCACATACATATTTTTCCGTGCGTTCTTATACTTCAAACGAAATCGAAGCTGTTGTGAACTCGTTTTTTGTTTGTTTAATACCATGATTTTTCTACATTTATATTGCATTTTACGTGTGAAATCAAATATTTTGCAATCGATCATCTATGCGCGTAGATTATGGGAAATAGAAATGTAGATCAAATATTGCGTTTATTGTTTGTACGTGTCACTGTCACACTTATTCATGTTAGGCTGCAAGTAAAGCGCAAAAATAATTGCGTTTCAGCTATGAGTGAGGTGACTCTACGAGAAAATCTGAAGCAAGCCTTATATGTATTTCTTTTTGTACGATGAATCAGTGTCCAAAGTATATTTCGAACAATGATCCTGCGCGTGAATACAAACTTGCTAGTTTTCTAGTTACTCAGCCTTTGAGTAACAAATGCCTCACTTCTGATGCCTAACTAGGTAACTTCATATATAACAGCCAGACTCGCCGCTTTCAGAAACGCATCGTATGAGAGAGATTAATTCCTTATCTGCGTTTTTATACGTCATCGAAAATCACTTTGTCATTAACGCGCCCTGTACATCATATGCAGCTGTCATTCAATCAGTTCTTAAGACTGCATCTAACACGATGACGTGCAACATGCTTTCGTTACGCATATACCATACATACGCCCTTAATCAACGACGAATCATAACATTTCACAAGCGTTAGAAAACGGGTGAATGCATTCTTCCATCTTATAGGATTCATCGTTTTCATTAATTCCGACGTCGAGACTAACACATAGCAATAATTGAAGATATTGAAAGAGTCGACAATATTTCTATCGCAAGAAAAATCTTCGTGTAGATATGCAACGTAGATGCAACTGCACATTTCGTAGAGAGCTACGGTAATTCGACTTCAGCACAGTCAATTGTCTTCGTCAAATAGAAAAGTCATTACGAATAGGAATACACTTTCATATATACAGATTATTATATATTTGTTTCTCATATATTTTTTACTATATGAGTATATTAATTACAAGTTGCATTGAAACATTATTGCATGTAGTTCTTGCAATAATTCTTGTTTCTCGATATTAACGGTAGAATAGTACACGAAAGAAGGAGCGGGTTATCGTGGACAATTTTTAATATTGTCGTTCTACTAGCGGTCTGTACAGGAAGAACATAGCTTCCATACGAATAGATCTAGACCTTTGTAAATAATCGCACGTCGTACGTATATATTTATAACAGTGTCACATCCATCAAGGCGTATATCATTCCAACTCGACGATGCTAATTAAGCGAATAGCCGCTTGAAACACGGCATCGAATAACGAAATAGTACTGCGTACTTCAGTTTGCTATCTCTTGAGAAACAATAAGAATGCATATAGGTGCTAACATACGTGTGCCACTATTATCAGCGTCACATGCGGATCACGTTCGAATAGTGTCATTTGCGAAAGTTTTTATAATGTTAGGTTAATATCACCGTTAATCGCAGCGTACGCATCTTGCGGACTACGCATTTAAGTTCTGAACTTACAATAATTGTCTGAGCCCGAACGCAAGTCCTCCATTACAACGTTCCTTTTTCAAATAGACTGAATCTTGTTAATTTTAAGCGTGCACTGCGTCTGCTTGTCGTCGCCGAGTCGTTCGAAAATTCCTCGCCGACTGAAACGAATGGACGCATGGTAACATTCTAAAAAACAATCGCCAATTACAAGCGTTGTCATGTAAGATTTGACGTACTGTAAATAAGAGATCCTCGCAGAATTTCATGGTGTCTGCCTGACCGTTTTCACGATCGGGTCAGGATCTTCCTCCTACGTTGTAACGTACTGTACGGAATTAACGTCGTGTAAAGTTGCGCACGGGATAAGTCAAATTAATCTGTTGACAGGCGTGTGTATAAAGATTGATTAATTGTGACGCGTACTTTGACGGTAATCCGGGAAAGTGTCGATAAGTCATAATACGATGTGTCTCAAGCAATTTGTTAACTAGCTGTAGACTAGGAGTTTCGTAATGTCTAAGATGAAAGAAAAGAAAAGGTCGGTCATCTTACGACCACTTTGGACGGAGAGAAAATTTTAAAGCATATGCAACCCCGTAGTCTTCATTCGATTACCTTCGCTACGCCAAAAATATTTTTATAACAATTCCAACAGGATAGGTGAAAATGATACGGCCTTACCTTTTGTTCTTTTTTATCGCTTAATTTTGTACTTTTAATTAACAACGGATACGTTGCTAAGAACTTATCTGTCACGCGTGCGTGTTTTTTTTTGTACTTTTTTTTTAGTATAACCTTTTCATCTTCACTTCATGTGTCGCAACGTTAAAAGGGCGGTAATAGATATTTCATTTGCTCCTTAAGATCTCTTTGATTTCCTTGCGATTCAGATTCCTAATCGATTTTATTTTTTTAATTATCCTTGTTTTATCCCACGTAACGTTTTTTGTTAACACCATAATTTTTTCCGCCACGGATGTCGTGCTATCGTAGGAATTAAGGCGAACATAGCCATAGGGAATGTACGACTTACGATATGTCGAGCGTGACGAATTTTTCTTTTTTGTACCTCCGCATTCTGAGAATAAAGCCAATAATTAAACTGTTCTTATTCTTTCCATCGAGATATCGAGCAACGATCTCTCGTATCCCACACGAATTATCTGCCTGTCGACTAATACCAAGCATACGAGGTTACGGTACCGGGTGGCGCAAAGCCACTGTATGTCACCAGAAACGAAGCAGGCTCACGCCATCTTGTACGTTCGTATCTTGACCTGCCGGTATGCGATCCTGTAATATTAGAAGTGTCGTGCCCATGTAAAATGCCGTCGGTCGCACAATTTGTACATTACTTATTGCAACGCGGCGAGAGACGGTAGCCGAAATCGTCCGTAGAACTTTCACGCATGACAGCTTGCTTCAATTTTGTACGTACATATATATACCCCGTACTCGCCAATCTCGACACGGAAAACATGCGGTGACACGCGCCCGAAACGTGCGCGATGCGTGCATTACATGCCACGAGTGTAACTATCCCAAAGCCAAAAGAAAAAAAGAAAGGAATACAATGATTGTCGGTTCACTGCACATTGACGAGCGATTTGTCAGTTGACATTTTTGTTGATTTTTATCCTTGTTTTGAGCTGCAAGATCACCATTAGACTTGTCTGTCTCGCAGGTGTCCGTACGAACCACCGTGCTGTAACGATGCTTGTAACTCTTGTAACGTGTATTACTACCTTGCGAAACTGCTGTGAGAGCTTCAAGTAGGCTCCCTGATTCTTTCTTTGTGCATGTAAATTACTGAGCAGTTTTTTTTCTGGAAATTTTTTTTTACCACTTTCATTTGATTTTTGTTCATTCGTTTTTGTTTCACTTTCTCGATTATAACGTTCGCTGTCCTTTTTCTTGTGACTCTGCTGTTGTATCCACAGTTCACACGTACGAGGAGGAGCCACGCTTGATGGAACACGAAATTTGATCAATTTTCAAGAGCGCTTCTTTATTCAAAATACAGGGAACCGTGCTTTTCAATAGTCCAGCAGTCGGAAAAGTAAAAGTTTGTTTGAACTTTGTAGCAATATCAAAGTAGCGAGTTAAGCAAAGAAGAAAGAAAATTTGATAAGTGATTGATTGATACCTAAACAATTGTCATCTTTGAACTCTGTTGCAGCATGGTCTTATTTGTTTCTTATTAATATTATTTTTTATGATCTTATCCCTTTTCTACACTATTTACATTAGTGGTTGAAACTTGCGTTTAACGTCAATTATTACGTTTGTCTTCAGTATCCAAAAGGAGTACTAATATATAGTACATAATACAATAGAATTCTTCAAAAAACTTAATAGTAAAACATAACATTGAGTATCTCTCTAAATTAAAAGTAATTTTTATCCACCAATGCAGCAGACAAAGAAAGAAATACAGTTATACACAAGCCATAGTAATAAGAAAATTCGAAGACTTACTTTTCTCGCAAACAGCAAAATTGCATGATTATGACTACTTGAAAACAATATCAAAGCATGGATTTCTCTGTTTTTCTATGGAAACGTTTTGAATATTGATCCAAATCTGTGTTACGCCAATCGTGGCCCTTCCTCGTTAGCATGATCGCTCTTGATGAGAATTTATTGTAATTGCGTGTTTACCATTCACTCGCCGCCACCACCAACGTGATTGCTCTTTTCTCTTGTACTTCTCATATTGTGCGCTGCCTTTTTTTTTTGTTGTCGCTCTCCTCGGGTCGATGACGGATCGGGGGAGAGTACGTAGCGAATGAGTGAAAAGTAGGTAGGCGCAGAGCGAAAGAGAAGGAGTGGAAGAGTGTGAGATTGGAGGAGAGAACGGGGGAGAGCGGAGGAAGAGTTCTCTGAGATTCGAGTTTAACTATCGAAATTATCGATGTGCGATATGCGTACGGCATTTTGATCCGTAGAGTCCTTCTCGGAAAAATGGCGCGTCCGGTACAGCGAAAATGAACGAGAGTAATGAGAACGTTCACTTAAATATTCAATTTAACCAGGTTGAGAATAATGCTCGTCGAATATCGCACATTCACCGTGACCTACGTCGGCGCATTTTAAGCATCTCGTTTTTCAATTCTCTTACCGCGCCCGCCAGAAAAGTGCGCCAATCGTAAGTCACACGGCCTAAACACGATCTCAAAGGAGACGAGAGAGTTAATAGAAATGGGCGTTGCGCGAACGGTACGCCGGGAGAAAGAGACAGAGACCGTTTTTAGCACGAGTTACGAATGAATCGGGAGTGAAGAAGCGAATGAGAGCCAGTCTCCGAAGGAAGGAGACTGTCAAGCTGGCCGCGGCCTTGAACGCTGATTCGCGGCCGCCGATCCGCAGCCTTGTCGCATGAATCTTTATATTTGATTTAGATTTTCGTACAGTGGTCATCGAACAGCCCTCGCACTCGTGCAAACTCTGCGGTAAATCATTTTGGAATCGGGACTCGATGTATAAACACATGAATATGCACAAGGGAACGACCCAGTGCCCGGTCTGCCACAAAGTGCTGAGCCGCACGACGCACATGAAGCGGCACTTAAAAAATCGCCACGGCTGGCTGGGCGTCGGGACGACGAAGGCCGAAACGAGCGCCGCATGCACACCGACGCCGATTTCCGTCTCCTCGACGGCGATAGCGCAGCAGAACGCCTCGAGTCCGCCCGTCGCCATCGAGTCGAACGCGACCTTCACCACGATACGCATTCGGGAGAGCAGCGTCGAACGAATCACGTCTAGTCCTATTCCTTAGTGCGAGAGGCCGATACCGAAGAAGAGGAGGAAAGGCCGTCGGCGTAAAAGGGGATAGGCGGGACACGATCGCACGCGAGTAATGCCGCTTACGCCGATTTCTTCTACCGCGCGTCTCGCGTCGTCTGCCAACGTTGCCAGATACGTCCTACGTCATTGTCTCCGCACGAGCGGCGTGACGAGATGATGAAGGATCGCTCGTCATTCGTCCGGGGCTCTGGTACGTTGCACGGATTGTCGATGCTCGCCGTGTTCTCGGAAGGTGCCTTTCGAGTTGTGGCCGAGCTTTTATTCAGCGGATGGGGGAAGCGAGAATAGTTAAGGCGTAGACTCAGGCCATTCGCGCGGGCATCGGGATCGAATTTGTCTGGGAGCCGGTGCGATGCTAAGCTGGGTAGGCTCGTTCGTTCGTTGGGGTCACTCGTGCTCGATGACGGTGCGCGCGTGGGTGGATTTACTGTGCAATTTGTGTCTTTAATATGGGCATCGAGGTTTCTCATAGCTATACGAGATGAAAGAGACTTTAGCGGGGGGATGGGGATTTAGATAGGTGTCTAGGTAAATTTCTTGCCAATCGGTGTCGCGGAGAGTTTAACGTACTTTGTAATGTTAGCCGAGGTGAGAGCAAGATTATATTTTTGTTTAGTTGAGAGTACAAGTCGGGTAGATAGTTTGCGTTTCGCGTCAATTACCGAGGGGTCAGATTTGGCCGAGCTGTCTGCAGTTCCGACGCTAGGCTTCGATCCGGCGAAGCGGAGTATTTTTGTTTCGGTCGTACAGTAGTCGGGCGTGGCTTTGGTCAGACAGTGACCTACGTGTACGTATGCACTGTCGCGGAACATTTCACGCGTGTACGGCCGATTCGAATTGCGATCGGGAATCGCGACACGACTCTGCCGACCGTACTATTGTGCCATATAAAAGGGGAAGTCAAATTGTTAGTTTCAAACTAATTTTTCACGCGCTAGTTCAAATTAGCCTAGTACCAAAGAGCGAAATAATATAGAGGTTATTATATTTATTAGATCGTCGCTTGATGAACGGCGTACCATCATTCAAGTGTGGTAGAGATAACGTAACAGGCATATTAGCGTAATATTTTTACGATTTATTTTACTTGTTCTAAACAGGTCGTTAGTCAGCTCCAAAGAACTTTCGTCAGGTCGGGCGGTATTAACTTTCGAATCGAATAACACTTTCCGAACGATAGACTTCGGATTTGATCGTGTTTATATAGGCGAAGGAATTGACAACCGATGCACCGGAGCCCTTTCAACAAACCAACCGAATAACTGTGCCATTGTTTTCTAATGCCAAGCATATTGCCGCGCTAAGAAATATTGTTCGCCCTAAGAAAAAAAGACGAGAATGTCGAGATCGGGGTGTCGTGCCTGTCCCGCTTTTACGAACGACGGGGGAAGTTATATTATCGATGCCTGTCTTAAACTCCAACCACTAGTCATTTGTACACATATATATATATGTGTATATATATGTATGCATATGTGTATATGCACATGAAGGAACACATACACGCTGTCGTGCATGGATCACGTGAAAGCGGCCATATACACGAGACACACCGATACTTTTGTAACCAAAGACATACAGATGGGTAAAGAATGGAAATGAAAGCAAATTATTTTATCTAGTCAAATGAGTTTCGGTACTTAATAGTGTAAGGAGGAATGTGCATTTTTTGTCGTGCGTAGAATACGGTAGCGGACGCTTTCGTATTGGAAGTTTCGTGTTACGCGAGAAAAAATTCGAGTCGTCGACGTCTGACTCTGTCGGAACGACCGAGACGACGAAGTTGAGAACGATACGAATGGCTGGAGGATTGTAGAAAGCCTGTTTCGATCGAAATATACCTTATTCGGATTGTCGTTACGATGAACGAATTATTGCCCGCCGAGAACATTACTTCACGGGATGTATATATGTTGATGCGCAGAAGCAACGAACGCAGTATTAAAATTACTTGTCACAGTGTAAATTGCGGCAGGTCGTTGAAAATATTTTACGTTCGAAACATATTGTTTGTTCGCATTCTATATCTATACGACCGCTCTGTGCAATAATTGTTTTGCTTTCGTGATCAATTTTACACTCACCGATTAGTGATAATCAATTTTTGCACTCTCACATACGTTCTCAGCTATTCAAGTACGTGTACAGAGCACATCTTTCTCTTTGCAACAGTGAGTAGTCTAACTTCTTTTAGCGGTCCTTTTCAAGATAAATCGATAAAGCATATTGTCTTTCGTTTCATGTAACAACGATAGTATTTGACCAAGGTAGAATGTACGAAAGAGAACGACAATTGTGCGTCGATCGCGTTTCATTGTGCCATTGACTCTTCTCTTTGCATTTGAGGAAAGTTATCCGTTGCAAACGATATCTTTTTAGTGCCATCGTTATGAAATTCTCGTACTCATTCTCGAAGACTCGCACAGGTACCGAGTCGAATATTCGACCCTGTTGCCGTTCTGCGTTTATGATATTAAATATACTCACGTATGACTAGTTCTAAGCTCAGAGACTTGCCAAATACATAAATATATGTAGAGTGTAATTTTATTTCCAACTACATATTATATACTTCCATCCGTTCGGGGGATGTAAATGTTAATGTCATTATCATATTCTATTATTATATTATTTTGCGTTTATTTACTTTTGTTGCCGTTACCTTATTTTTCTTTCGTTTTAATTTTATGCGTTCGATCAGTATCGTATCTATGTGCATTAGTTCGACATACACCCACACACGCATACGTACGCCCTTTCTTTTCTGCAATAGAGAAACCGCTTCCTTTTAATTTTGATCAATTTTGATTGGCTTAAGCGGATATTTCTCCTGCATGAAACAGACGCAATAAGAGGCTATCTATTGTTAACGAAGAACACCAAGAAAGATGGGAGAAATGTAGCTATAGTCCTTTAATCATATTTTTTAGTGCATTTCGTTAACGAGTACATTAGTGTGTCAAGAAGGTGTCATAAGATATTTTGATTAATATGTGCCAGTTGCGCTTGAGCATAATTAAAGAAAATTTTTCATGGTGATGTACAAATGAAAGCTGATTGAAAGTGAGTCACGTGCGAGTCAAGATATGTCCACATTTTGCAGAATTAACATGAAGCTGATTCTCTAACTTCTTCGTTTCTTTTCCTGTGGCAACTTGCATGCGGTTCGTTCGTGTTTGATCAATTAGCACAGCATAATTTTTTAGCACGTGAATATTTTAATATGTTAATATAACGATAAACGTTTACGCTGAAAGATAATATTCTGTGGCGTTCCCACGAAAAGCTTGAGTCAGTGTTCAAAGAACAGCCCCTCACCCTCGTATGTTACATTTTCAACTTTAAGTTACCATACGCCGTCGCTCTATATGTATGAATATATTTTTAAGTTGTCTCAAACGACATAGGACCGTATATGTATGTATTATGTACGTATACATGCCTTTATTTATATCTATATGTTATACACGTCTATTTAACTGATGATGCCTTGCCGGGTATTCGCCGAAGGTGTCATTTTGTTACGAGAAAGAGAGTGTGAGTGGGAAAGAAAGAGGGAGGGAGAAAAACGAATGTGCACATTCCTCGAGGCCACAATACGAAATAAGTACAAGATTGCCAATTATTACTTTAGACAAATTGATATTTCTTTAGTTGTTTATTTATAAAAAAAAATGAATCATATATATATAACGATATAATATATTATACGTAATTCTACGTTTGGCTTTATGCAGGCTACTGATGTAAGTAAAAAGAATATGTGTGAATAAAGTTTGAAAATGTGAAATTCACCACAAACATGAGTCCTGTCCCTGTTTGATGTATATCACGAGTCGTTCGCGTCTCCTTCCGTTTCTCAATTGAAGTCTACATTTAGCGAGCGCAAAAGAAAGAAAGAGAGAGACAGTGAACCCTCGTATGTCGCTATCGTATTAACACTTAGCCAACCGAACACTGAGATCTTCCTGCTTTGAAGTTAATCGCTTCATGACCGACTGGGGAGATTTTCCACTTTTACCCTAGTAACACGTTGCTTTTTTATTTCCTGTAATTTTTCACTTTTTATTTAGTCAGGCTTAAACCGCACTTATTTGCAACTCATCATATAACCTTCCTAACACCATTTTTAATGGATATCATTAAATAAGTTTAGTCAAAGTTTATAAAGAATATCATTGTTTCTACTTGAAACTAAACCGAATATACATTAAGGTATGAAAGAAATATTAGTAAAATGATCGAAAGTAAGAATTATAGCTTGAGTGGATAGTTCACGGTTATGGCATCAGATTGTTCTGAAGACTACGATGATGACATACGTGATAATGAGTTTGGTGACAGTGATAGTATGATTGTTGTTCTGTCGGGTGAATGTAATTGGAATATACGTTTAAGTGATTCGGAGGATAAGTTTATTATTTCTGACTGTGATATGGACGATGACATGATTGCCAATCGTGCTGTTGCTTGGAGAGGGGTAGACAATTTATACGTGAAGCATGTGAACGAAACTCAAGCCTAAATTATTCCCTGGTGATAACAGCCACTAAAACACATCGCAAGTTTTAAACAAATATAAACAATATGATTCAGTGAAATGGGTTGATGTGACTGTAAGAGAAATACCGAGCTTTCTGGTTTTTATCATCGTGACGAGACAGACATGTAATATGATGACAATTTACATGATTATTGGTTGACACTTCCGTACGAACACCCCCGTATATCTTATAAAACAGTAAATCGTAATCGATTTCTACTAATATGGCAAATGTGGTAGTCTTGCAATAATGATTTAATGCACGATAAAACTTACGATTTGGGTGAAGGCGTAATATATTGGCCAGGCATACTACTCGTACGCACCTATGACGCAGCAAACCTTGTAGAATATGAAATTCTTGTGCGAATGCTCTGCGAAGCAACATCTGGTTACATTTGTAGTTCCGAGGTATATTCAGGCACAGGGATAAATTACAAGAAACCATTTTATCAATTCTATCGCCATTTATGGAATTTTAACGTCATGTTTACGAGGAACACTATTATAATAGAGTACATACGGCCAAATTAATACTACAGAAGACTACAAGAATTTCTGGAACCATACGAATACATAGAAGATTTCCGCATGAGTTAAAAAGACCTAAAACGAAATAAAATGAAACAAAATTTCGGATAAAGGTTAAAGTCCTTTTGCAAATTTGATGAGCAAAGAGGGGCAGACAAGTTAGAATGATCCCGAGAATTTATTTTGCACAAACTATAAACGTTATAAATAGTGCTGAAAGGAAATCGAAAACCAAAATCCGTTATAGAATACGATACGATAACTATGTGAAAAGAGTCGATTACGCGAACTAGTACGTGTCGCATTATAATATTCTTCGGGAAATTATAAAATGGACAATAACGCAGTCTTGTATGTTCCGAACGCTGCTTTTATTTAATACATTCTTAATTCCTAAACATCACTTATAATAATAATGATAATAATAATACTGGTAAAATTGCAATTAAAAAATGTTTCCTTCGCGCAGCAATAGAATTGATAGAAGGCCGCGCAATTCAAGACATAATCATCGTTGAGGAACAATCTTCGGCCGCAATAGAAAGAACAAGACTCGCACCAAGATGTGACCCCGCAGGGAGACTAACCCAGGACTTCAAAAAGCACAGACTCGTACCGATTGTAACGGGAGGAAAAAAGAAATACCCCCAGCGAAAATGCAGAGTGTGCACGGCCAATAACAAGCACGGGTATACGCGATACGTTTGCGAATATTGCAATGTACCGTTGCACAAACTTATCTGTTACGAGCGTTATCACACGTTGAAGAAATACTGAGCCCCAACGCTCGCCCCTCATTACATGTACATATTTTGTAATTTATACATTTAACCTTACATTACGACGAGCGCGGCGCAAGTATCATCAGCGAGGAATACGATTAATCGATTCGATATAATTTCGACATTTTTGTTGTGTCTCACGTGTAAATAAAGATGTCTACCGTCAGGTGGGTGGAATGCGCGATTGAAAAGAGCTAACAGCTTAGGTGTGGCGCGCGCGCGCGCGCGGTTGGCTAAGTGTTAAGCGTCGATCGTTTCGCCGAACGACGAAATGCACTTACGTTCCTTCGATGATACGCCATCGGTATTTTCAAGGGAAACGAAAGGGCACGCGTTCCGGCATCCGAAATTTGAGCCGCGCGCATTGGGATTGTCGGGGCTGTAGCAAAATATGTTAATCGCCTAATGCCGAATGCGACCAGACTCCTTTAACCCGCGCGAACTCGCGCCTCGACCTGTCACGCGAGGACTCGCGTGCGTTATTTTGTGCCGCACTTACTTTAATGTACTTTTTAGCAGCATTTGCTTCGTTTATGTAGTATATTCTCTTACTACACACAAATTTAATACCATTAGACACAACGTGACTGAGCAGATATGTGAAATTTATTATTTAAATATAAGTTTTTCGGGTTTTGCGAAGAGCCTGCAAAGCATGAGAATGCGTATACGCGGTACCCCGCCGACTCTGCTGCTCTCCCCACTCTTCACGCTGCTTCTCTGACCACTAAATACACGCGCACATGGATTTGCGTCCACATATACGCGCTAGATAGGCAGGCGAAGAATGACGCAGAACGGCAGGAGAAATGAGTATGGTGGGGGAAGCAGTCTGTGCGTGCGATCGTCGTCGTTCACGGTAGTAACTCGAGAAATGTCGTCCCTAGATTATAATAAGTAAATAATTACGTTAATAATAGGTTCAAATGATAGTGGAGATTGTAAAACTCAGCGAGCCGGAACGCCAGTCTTCAATTTTTTCTATTTATTGAGATATCTTAGATTGTTTCTCGGCGCGGCACAAAATATCATAGCGCGAGTTCTCGCGGGTTAAGTGGTAAAACGTTGCGTCGCATATTCGATTCTCCCGTATGAACGATCATGTGTGATCGGAGAATACGTTAGACGTAGCCCACATGTAAAGTATGCCTAAAATGTCATATGATTAGGGCTGCTGAATGATCGCTTCGTATAGTTTTTATTTGCATATTAGCCGTAGTTACGTTTATGTTTTCGTTCATGGCTATATATCGAGACACGTCGATATGTACATTCCGCATGACATGGCATATTATCTATCGTTTAGCCAGTACAATAGATTAAGTTCCCAAGTAATGTAATCGCAGGAAGTGAACACTAGCGTAATGCATTCTACACATTGCGGTGGACAGAGAGAAAGAGAGCGAGAGAAAGAGAGAGAGAGAGAGAGAGAGAGATGGAGGATAAGAGAGTTTATACTAACACAATTTGGCTATTTCGGTCTTTTTTCCTTTCGACGATCTTTTGTCGGGCGCAGGTCAATAACTACGCATAGAGAATCTCCTCTTCTTTTTTTCTTCCCAATTAACGTTCTAACACGATCGAGAGTCTCGATCGCTAATTGTCAACTCGTGCTACGTTCTGTTGTCAAATTTCAGTGACTCTGCCTAACATCGTTGAACCGTACCTAATCAGTTTTCACGTTAACGTCTCCTCATGCTTCTCACCCTTTCTCGCCTTTTAACCGAGCTCAGATCGCACAGTCACTACGACATATCTCGACGACAGGTCTCGACGACGGTCGAGCGCGGGAAAGCTTAACATTTTGAAACAGCCGTAACGCACACAATCGTGTCACTCTCGTGTCACGGGCCGTCGAGTCGGTAACGGACGAAAACGGTAAAGGAATACCTCCGACAGGATTGCATCTTGAGCTAGTTTACTATTAAGGCGGATCATCAGTCGATCGACACACGTGAACATCCGACGGCATCCTAGCCAATTCCCCCCCTGTGAACAACGGTGCACGCTGACCCACCGGAAGTTTCGGGATAACATGCCGAAGACGCGGAAGTTGCTCTCCTTACCGCCCACAGCTGTCACTAGCTGCCCATCTCGCGTCCCGAAATTCCTCGATAATCGCGTTCGAAAGGCACGAGATTCATCGACGATGCGCAATCGACTGACGATCCTCCCGCCTCCCAATCTAAAGTCACGAAGTCACATCCTGCACACAATAGAAAGTAATTCAATTGCATTGTCTGTGTTACGTGTTAATGTCTCACTCTTATACACCCACTCTGTAAGATGAACTCGATTATTGTGACGAATCGCGGGTCACGTGGCTGTTAATGTGTTGCAGGGGGGGTGGGACGCAATCGGAAGCATGTTGGCGATACAACTGGTCAAGTGGTGATGCAGGGTCCAGGGCGTTTTTCGTGCAGACTCTGCGGAAGCGTTTACAAGCACCTTGCTTCGCTGACCCAGCACCTTGAAGTGCATCGCAACCAGACAACCTGCATCCTATGTCACACCACTCTCAGTCGTAGAACCGACCTGCGGCGTCACATGCGTCTGAAACATAACATGCAATGGCAAAAAACGATCCAGAGGCAGCGCAGCCCGAAAAACGAATTGGACTCGTAGACTATTGCCGGATAAATCGCAGTCTCCGCATCCTCGGCACCCTTAGCCCACAGATTCCTCGTGTCCGACCGTCTGACTCCCTCGCATTTCGTACCCTCACCCCTCTACCCCTTCCTTCCCTCCCTTAATTCTCTGTCTCGTTCTCTCTCTCTCTCTCTCTCTCTCTCTCTCTCTCACTCACTCACTCACTATCTCTCTCTTTCTCACACTTTCCTTCCTTCATTCCCAGTCACCCATCGAGCACCGAGAAATCGCTTCTCGCTCCGCCCAGTTCTCCTTATCCTGGTGCCGGATAAGGGGTGAGCCTTAGTTTTGATTATTATCGATCAGCAGCGGACGATGCTCCTCTACGTTCGATCTCGCGCCTCCTCGGGCGACGGTCGAGATTTTTGGCGGTCGTTAGGGGCGTTGCCAGCCAGGCCCGGGACTCGACGGTTCACATCGGCCGGCCAGACATTTCGCAGAGACAGCGGGACGATAAAGAATGGTGGGAGGGATGGTAGGGATGAGGGAGTTCTACACGGAGGGGAAGTTCTTTGCCGGGGAACTCCGTCGCGGCGTTGAACGTTCGAATCGATTGCCCGTTTCATCCTGACGCTCGACCAGATTGAAACGTCCGGCGAACAATTTGCGGCCCGCGCATCGTCGCCTTCTTTTTTCCACCGCCCCGTTATATGTTGGTTCCTTCTTCCCCTCCTTTTTTTTTTGCCGGCGTTTCGTCAGCGACGTCGATAAGAGCGCGTTCTCCGAGACAAGGCTAACGATTTTTCTACGACGGAAGGGAAGGGAGGATTTTTAACGAATAGTTCGCCTTTACTCGTCGTGCGTTTGTGTTAATTGGTCGGACGAATCGTCGGGGGAAGTTACGCGCTCACGCATTTACGTATAATCCGCGAGCTTGCTTGGGGTAAGGAAAACTGCGAAGATTTTCTTTGTAATTTTATCCTTTCGCGCAATTTATGTTCGGATCATGGCAGCCGATGAAAGCGTGTGTACTTTGCGGGAAACGCTGATACGATCTGCATTTTGACGTGCATCAGGAGTGATGTGAAGATAAGATAAGTTATATTCTTCGCCATGGTTCGATTGTCAACGATACGATACGTGAAATCTATCGAGTACAGGGTCTAATAGGATTCGTACTAGTTTTTCAGTGACAAAGCGAATACGTGCGTTTCATGTGAACCAATAAAGTATGAACCTCACCATTAGTTATGGATTGTACTAATAACGAAGCGACGAGTAAGACAAAGGTATCCCTTTCGTTGGTTAAGAATATTTTCAGTTTCTAGTGTATGTCATAAAATCGACCGTGTCCAGCTGACGTCGCTCGAATTTCTATGGTTAGTAACGAATGCGTTGTACCAGAGAGACATTATGTGCTTGAGATTATCGCATCAATTCAATGAACGATTCGTCCATTCACAGCATTGTTGACGCATTGAAATTCGAGACGGGCAACAAAATCGGCCGACGACGTAAGCTGTATAGATTGCTTTCAGGGGCGATAATTGTGCGACGTTATTCACGACATAGCAAAGTTCGCTTCGTAATAATTTAATCGCTCGATTTACCTCGAACTATGCATTAGCGAATCGTTAACAATTGCGTTACGTACGTCATGCATCTGCAGCGCGATCGAGCGTTCGCAAGCGAACAGACTCGATTCAATTGGCGACACGGAGCTCGTGCGCGAAATCTGCTTAAAGCTGCGAGTAAACTGAGATGAAAGCAAGAAGGCCGAACGTTTAGCCGAGGCGCCGCGACGTGGAATTCAGATCGCCAGGTCGTCGACGAAAGGAGAAGAAATCTAGTCACTATATATTGTACAGGAACGCGATTAACGTTAGCGTGAGGGGCGAAACGGCGCTGTGCAGGGGCATACGTGAGATCTCTGTTTTTCGTCCTCGTCGTAAGTAACACACACCCACACACATACACATACACACAGACAGTCTGTATCCTTTTAGCGCGTAGTAACTATTACTGTACTAACTAACGTTACGTTTCTTTTGGCCGGCCGTCCTCGGCGCGGTGCGTACCTCTCAGCTTTTATGGTTGTTGACGACTGCCGTTTACTACGCTAATATCGGTATCGAGCGACACGCTAAAATAGCCAAAAGACGTTAAGCTGACAATTGATAAGATCGACAGAGTCATCGGCCGGGCACTAGGCGGAAGCGTCGGACGCGTGCGCGCACCTTCATCAAACTGTTTTTTATACCCAGAATGATATTGCACGACGGTATCGTATTTTACTACGGAGTCTAAGTCTACTGTAAAGTTAAATAGCGTAATAGGACGGAGCTCGCGATAGGCGTGAAGGATATATTTTCATTTCTCGCGTCCGACCCGCCCGCCACGGCCCGCCAATGTATCCATTTTTGACCCGCGCATCGTAGGAGTTTGCACTTGACTCTGTTTACACGCCGATTCCAAGCGAGTTTTACTTTCCGATCGTTGAGACTTTAGCTGCGTCGACGCAACCGAGAACGGGATCGTCGCCATTTTCTTCGCCTCCCGTCGTCGGGACGGTGCGCTTCGATTATTATAGCCTTTCCTAGATGCCGCGGACATGATCGAATCGATTTGGACGCGTCGATCGATCGACGACGATGCCCGTTCCCCGACGCGCCGAAATAGAGTATAGACAGTGCCTTACATCCGATTATTCACCCTCACATATTTGCCGCCAACTCGACGCGAAGAGAATGAAGCAACCGGAGATATTTTACTTTACCCGGCGTTCTCGTGTAAACATTGTTTTCGTGTGATATTTAAAATACAGAAGCAGTATTTCTCGACCGAGAGGACCGCGTAGCGTAACAGGTTTATAGATATAATGGCACACCATCGATATGCGCATATATTTTTTTTATGTACCATAAGCAGAACGATTATATGATAGCGATAAGGGACGAATTTGATGATAATAAAGATGAAAGAGAGAGAGAGGAAGAGAGACAGAGACAGACAGAGGAAGAGAGAGAGAGAGAGAGAGAGAGGTAGGAGGAAAAATAGTCTGGCCCACCCGATCCCTAGGATGTCGGATTTGGTTATAAAACGACTCGGTTGAGAAACACTGAACGGCAAGAGGGCTGTCTCCATGAGGCGGCCGAACTATATCAGAGTGTAATATTTCGGCATCAGTGTCGACTTGCCCCGAATGCGCGATTCTGCGCGCAGCAAAGCCGGTGCGTTAAATATTGTTAAAAGACACCCCGGGGCGATCCGGCATGCTCGTTGAACGTGCAGAGTCCGACACCTCGGGGCTGAGCCTGTTTTTCCGTTTAAGACGTTATAACATTGTTCACAGTAGCGTAATAGCCATGGAGTACAATACGAGACAGCACACTTTCCTGTTATTATCAATCAAATACAGAAACCTAATGCCTTCGGAAGTGATGCCATTTATCGGGAACGCTGGTCGACACGACGCTAAGAGGCTTCGATTGTGCACCGCGACGGATGTGCGCAGGTGCATTTACTGTCTGACGAGCGAGGATTAAGTAAATAAGTAAATAGATGAAGGTAACGAGTAACGAGGAACTTTCGTCGAACGGCGTCAGGCAGCGGAGCGAATGAGAAAAGGCGGCACGTTTCGATAGGCGTAGCGATCCTGCGAGTTTTTCAGTAAAAAGCTGGCTTGGTTACGATAGTCGACGTTAACTAATATTTAGTTGTAATACGCTGTAACGGAGTGCTAGGGAGGCTTTGTGTGCGATCACGCGTCGTAAGTGCTACGTGTATGTTTCTAGTTGATAACGATCGCGTTGACAGTGTCGGTGTTGATGTGAGCGGCTGGTTCAACACATGCGCGCAGGGGAGCGCATGTATGAGCGCGCGCGTTTGCAATGATTTACTTGAGTTATACATGTACAAGTGCGTCGTTTCGTTGAACGTTTTAACATGTGGGAGCTCATGTCTGGTGTTATCTCGAGATTGGATCAGTTTAAGATTAGTAGAAGCCACAATATTTCCTTTCTTCAAATCTAAATCCTCATTGTTTCATTCAGTAGTATGAGTATCACGTAATTTAACGATTTAATCGATATATGCAACCTAACTTTCGATCACGAGCCTTCCTGTCCTTGTCTGACATCCCTTGTTCACATCAGCCTAAGATTACGAAAATAAATTGTACACAGTAGGCTTTGACAGCTTCGGACAAATCTTAATTTCGGAAATCCCCACAAAAATCGTCTCCGCGAGTAGTTTTCAACTATCCCGCTTTATAATTGTGTTGTGCATTTTTGAGAAATTATATAAATTCGATATACTCAATTAAATTTAACCACCGCAAAATTCATCGATGATCCCTTTTGGAAGATGACCCAATATCTGAAGAAGTTGAATAAGAAAGAAGTAATGACGACTGTTTTCTAACACATGTACACCGGGACAGTTTTCGCTATTTTACTACTTGTGTAACGCTTCTAGTGGTGTGGAAAAATTTGCAAACGTATTTGGCAAAACTTTACATAATTTGAGGAACAGTATCAGTTTACTGTGCAACCATTCGTTCCTTTCAAACCGTAATTATCAGCGGTGCTTATTTTTGAAGTAGATAATATGAAGGATAAATTAAATATTGCATTTTGGTTTTGGACATTTTCTGAAATTACCGTTTTACCTAGTTTGATTGCGAAAAGCAACAACAAAATGTGGAGTCAAAATGAGTTTAATTTAGCATATGAGCTCTACAGCGATTAAGCCAGCAAAGGTTCATTAATTATTAGATCAAATCTCGAAATAGCTTCGGACATGAGTCCCGTACACAACTCAGCATAATCGATGCTTTTGCAAGTGCCCACATATGCGCTCCCCATTATACGTGGAAGGGGAAAAACACGCATATATTTTCATTTAGCAGCACAGAGGAAGAAAATTTGAATCGCCCATTAGTCAAATTTTTATCTTGATAAAAAGAATGATATTTTTGAAAGTATTTCGACAGTTAATATGCTTCAAGATGTTCTCAATAAGCATTTTGCGTAACATCTTTATTTGTCGGTGATGATACTTAAAAAAAATTAATTCAGTCTGGAATTTTACAGAAATTAGTTTGAGTCGAACAGTGGATACGTATGTTATTTTCTATGTTAATAGAAGGGAGATGCATTACAAATTTGGGGAACTAAAAATAACGCGCTGTACATATGACTTTAACCATCCGCAACGCACGAATGACGAATACCATTAAAATTGATAGAAATTTCCATTTATAAATCGCATTACATAATTAATTACAATAGCTACATCGGTGCTGTTTACCTTCTAGATTAATAGTGATACAAAAATTCCATTTTTAGATCATTTTTTTTTGTCTTTTGTATTGTGCAATTCTCAACTCTCATTGCACGCTCGACAAACTAAACTCATATTCAAAATTCTATTTCAACGATTTCATGTTGAATGTTGCAAAAGCTTGGGTGGAAACTACCACGTCAGAAACGTCTACACCGACAATACCTGCAGGATCATCATCATCATCGATAAATCGACCTTCAACGTCAAACCGATGCTCGCGCGTTGATCCGTCAGAAAGACTTAGCGGAATAATACAAAATCACGAGCCCGTAAAAATAATGCACAATAACAAATGTACACGAAGAAGGTGCAAAGTTTGCCTCGCGCATAAAGTACGTAGAGAAACTTTCTACATGTGCAAACAATGTGACGTTGCCCTTCATCCAGGCGAATGCTTTTATTTATATCATTCAAAAAAGAAGTATTGACTTTACACCGCGGTTCATTTTCCGTAAATATTCTCCGCTTCACATTTGTGCCCTTCAACCGGTATATTTTATCAGAGAGAACTGCTGGTGTATACGGTTTAAGATGAATTACTGCACAGTAAAATAATCTACGATTGTTCCGCAAAGTAAAAGAATTTTGAGTCACACTTACCGTCCATAAATATGGTCGTATCGTCAGTAGCGACATAAATGAAAAAATACCCCGGCGCGCATGTGTTAATGTAACGTACGATGCCTTTAAAAGGGATGCTGTACCTCAGATGTTTGGGGATCGAGAATGAGTTAGGTTGGTTTGGTGACCTTCGAAAATCGGCGATTGCTAAACTGTTGCAAATGTGCAAATTTTCATTCGACTCCCTTCACCACATATGTAATAATATCTGTTCACCGGAGTTAGCAAGAAAGGGTCTGGCTTTTGAAAACGGGTCTATTAATTCAACATTCTTTCAAACGTCATTTTACTTACATTCCCAGTTGATCTTACCAGCGTGATAAGACTGCTAGTTAGATTGTTCGGACCGTCATTAGAAACAACTGATGGTTTATTGTTTTCACTTGTTTCCATAAACACAAAAGCTTCATATTTTACTACGCAGGCTACAGTTTTAACGTCGATAAACAAAAGAGGGAGTGGACGACGAAGAATAATAAACAGTTTGGCAAGCGCTCGTATCGTCGATTCGCCATGAGACATTGAGTATACGGTTTTCTATTCGTTGCGCGTCAAATTAATCAGTAATACGATCTGGCTCGCCAAATAAATTCGTTGTACTATTCAGCGGACTAAATTCGCAACTGACATCGTCGTCAGACACAGTGGCGCGGAATTAAAGATTGACTCTTCGATATTAAACGTAGTCCTAAGTAGATATACACGTACACTGTCATTGTTGAGTATAGTACAAGTTTAACAGAGGAGACACGTTTGTGTCAGAGTCACGGGATTAGGTTCTATGTTTTACCGCTGCAACATGTGCGCCGTTCGAATATTCAGATCATCTTTTGAGACGGAATCACGGATAGATTTGCTAAGGGCACATTCAGCCGTAACCACGGTAATTCATTATTTCGTTCCGCGAACACGCGACTTTCACATAAATTCGCCGATATCACATCAATCGAGTGCAGACATGAGAGCTTCGTCTATTCGTTCAATGATCATCCAGATAAATGTTCTCGGGAGAACCGAATGTCTTTTTCCTGGGTTTCTAACGGAGAGCCATTATTGATTATCCGAGAAAAGGAAAAGAAAGAGAAGAGAATATTTCGGGCGAAGTACGATGCCGATTATTTAAATAACGCGCCCCCTCCCCACCTTCCAAATCCAATGCACTGTGCGTACTAATCTAATCTAAATAAATGTATCGAAAACAATTGTGTATTGTCTAAATATAATTAGAGTGCTATAAAGGATTTGATATGTAAACGTAAGTTCTCGGTCGCTTTAGTTTTTCTTTCCGATTAGCTGTACCACTTATGCTTTCATTCAATCCCACCCCCTCTCTCCAATGAGTTTCTCGATCGTTCACGCCAATCTGCTTCCTCACCTAGTGCGAATGAGTTCTTACGAGAACGGAAAGAAAGATTGCATAATCGAGCGAGTTTGTCGCGCGAGCGGATGAATTTTTTCGCAGGGCAGTATGTAGAGAGGTCTCATGCTCTAGTCAAGATTTGCGATTGAATTAAAAAGAAAAAGAAAAAAAAAGATATACGTATCGGCCGCATCGCGACGTCGATATTATTCTCGTTATCGACGTGCGAGTCTGTGGCTTACATGGGAAAGTAAGAGTTATAGAACTTTGCATCAGCCAAATAACAAGTTAAAGGGAAAAAAGTAAATAAATAAATGAAGCATGAAGTCCACTGTTTTGAGGGCATCTCAGGAAGAAATAACGTTTAACGATAGTTGATACATACGTACATGTACATCCCCAATTCCCATTCCCCCTCGCCGACTATAACTTGTGTTTCCCGAATTAAAGCGACAGTTCTGGTAAATCACGACACGAAGGATGACCGTTCTTGCGTTCGTTAAAGTCATCGCTCGGACGTGTACCGTAACGTACACGTACGAGTATGATAATCGACGACGTTTAATTACATTCTACATACGAAACTCGAGACACAACAAGAATGTACCTAGATTGCGTTAAATATAGGCGAACGAAGAAAAAAAGAATAAAAAAAACAGAGTACTTGTAGATACCGTTGAAACACTGTCGATAGCACGAAAACATTTTTTCCCCCCGTTTTACTTAAGAATGTGTTACATTAAATATAATAACTGTGAGCTTGTAACTTAATTAAAAAAGACGATGTAAGACTATGCTTTAAAATGTTATCGCAGTAATGTAAATAAAACGATTTGTGACGGAATGTTTTTACAGTTATTGATTGTCACCGTATCCGGCCATGTGTCTGTTTCTACTTTTGTAGGGAAAGCCTTTTTCCAGTAGAACTGCCCTGGAGCGTAGTCGAGCACCATTAAGCGACCGATAAATTTCGTTTCTCGCGAATGTTTCGCGAAAATTACTGTGAATTATGGTCTGTTCACATCCGCGAAACTAATTGCGGTAATCGCGGCCGGAATAATGAGAATAATGGTCGCAGTTGTGCCAATCGGTTTGCAGTTTGGTTCGCTATTAATCTAGTGCCGTGCATTAATCCGGCAGATCAATGTAATTCAATTATTGAGGCTGCGGCCCAGCAAACACATGCCATGCAATTACGATAACATTACTTTAGCAAAACCGATTAAGCGTTTGACAATAAATACTCTATTATTATTACGTTCAACTGTGAACATTATAATGTCACGCGCGAAAGAAATATGAAAGGCATACACAATTTGTCATTTCTGTAACAAGACGGTAAAGTTTTTGCAATTATTATTGGTGGGATTCTCAACTTGTTTTTTCCATTTGAGTGATTTGAGTACCGTATATGTTTCGGTGCACAGCATCTAAGATTGCAAGGTAAGATTGTTATGTACAAAATTTATTTCTGTCTACAGCAGTTCAACGACATTCAGTAGCTAGATGATTACTCCGTTATTTACATTGATCTATCGAAAGTATATCATTGTGAAGGATTGAATTTACGCGGTTACAGCTTATAACTATGCGATTTAATGAAGAAAAATTATAAGGTAAGACAATTGTGATTAAAGCAAATAAATGAAAAGAAGTTGTTTGTGCTGTAACATATATGGATTTTAAATATTAATGTACTAAATATCGACTACATGCCAAATGCGCAAAAGTAATGTCATCCTATAGTGAAATCATCATATTTGCACACATCATCATCTGCTTTGCACTGCCTACTAGTATTCTTTATATTTCAATTATTGTTATTGCATAGTGTTTGCTGGACACAGGTTTTATAACATCATCGCCTTTGCGAAATCTGACGCCAAAAGACATTTCACATCGAACTTTCAGTAAGATTGTACATACATATATATATATATTCGTTTCACATCTCTTTGAATTAGCACCATAGCATCTGCATGATTGACGGTGAGAAAATAAAATCGTCTAAGTTAGAGACTACACTAATGTCTACAAAATATGATCTGGACATACATCATTGGGTACTTCAGTAGATAACTGAATTCAGAAGTCATTTCATTTATTATTTACTTGGTACCGCAGCCTGTCAAGAAAGTTTTTACCCCTGTAAAATAGTGTTACGCTTTTATCGCAAGTCTTGTTTAGAAATATACAAACGGCCACACACAGGTTACTATTGCATGAAAAAAGCCATACAGCCGTTACTTTCATCAAACGTGTTTAATGATAGAAGACATCAATTGAGCGGGCGGTGCGCAAGAAACAGCGTATATAACATTTATATCTAAAGCACCCGATATTCTGCCGCCAAAACACATCGTCAACGAAAGTCAACGAAACCGTACACAACTAGTCGCATCATACTTTCGTATAATTCTATCATCTTATTTTGCGAGTCTGAGGGTGTCCTCCTTTTTCATCCCATGCATATACAGGGTGAGCCAGAATTCGAGGGAAAAAAATTAAGGGGTGGTAGAACACATGAATACAAGCACTTTTTGTCGAATAATATATGGGTCGCAACTCAACGGATAAAAAGTTATAGGGCATTTTTGCACCATCACATTTAACGCGCTGACTGACCGGGCGGCGAACGTGTTAAAGAATTATCACAAGAATGAGAGCAAATGTTTCACGAAACACTTTATTAACACTAATATTATTGATTTATATACATACTCAAAAACAAAAAGTTTAAGGATAACACGCTACTGCTGCGCGAATTTATGAGGAAACAACCGTCAACCACGCGCGCCACTCAGAACTGCGCTGGTTTTGTGAGATAGCAATGCTAAGCGTACTTCTAAGATAAAAACTTACTCAATGCAGATGTGTAAAAGTATCAGGACCATTGTGTGTCGTCATTCAAGACATTTATTAACACATTAAAGGCGGGAGTCGTAGTACTACGATTTATCTCGACTGTAGCTTAACCCTCCGACTACCGTGCCTGGATCACGGTACCGGGATGTCTTGGCTGCGGAAACGCACACATTCTAACAAGACGTTCGCTACTTGGACCTCCACATGAATTAAAAAATAACGCAAGGCGGACAGTCAATTTTCCGGAGAAAAGGAGACGTGTTATTACCAAAATTTGGCAGTCAAAGAGAGAAGTGAGGATGATTTCCAATATTTATTCGAGTGAACTATTAGAAAGCTCCAACACAGATTGGCACACAAATACAAAAATAATGAAACCAAAATGCGTAATAGAATACAACTATATGAAAGATGTTGATAGGACAGACCAGGACCTTTCGTATTACTCAATATTGCGAAAAACAAGAAAGTGGACCAAGCGGGCTGTAATGTATTTGTTAAATTGTGCATTTTTCAATTCCTATTTAGTATATAACATGCATAATAATAGTAGCTTGCCATATAAAAAATATTTGTTAGAATTATCACGCTGTCTTATAGCTAACAAAAAAACCGAAGATCTGGAATTGATGGACATTGAAGAGCCACAACCTGGTACATCGAATTCGGCACCACGGACTCCACGATATAAAATTGATCCGCCTGGACGTCTTTCGCTAGACATCAAAAAGCACAAATTAATTCGGATAGAAAATAAAGGCAAAAAGCTATATGCCCAACGAAACTGCGTAGTTTGTGCGGCACATAAAAAAAGAAAGTTGACTTGCTTCAAATGCGAGTTTTGCAATGCACCTCTTCACCGTGGCGAGTGTTATCAACATTATCACACTCATAAAAAATACTAGACTCTTCTCATAAATATGTACTTGAAAACATTTTTTGTAATTAGTGTTTAGTTCTTTTTTAATATTTCTTGTAGTTTTAAGAGTTTAAATAAACTTTTTTAAGTCTAAATTTTTTTATGATTACACAAAATATCGCCCGCTCTAGGACGAGAAACGAGGTGGGGCGGTCGCCGCGTTACCTAGCATACTTTCGTCAAGATCCCCCGCCTTTAATGTGTTAAAGCCGATAAGCACCAATCCTGCTTTGTCTTGGTTATAATTTGGCCCGCTACATAATACTTTACTGAAATAGGCTAAATCAGCAACATCGGCTTATACAAATGATAAATGGTATAAAACTGCATTGAATAAGTTTTAATCTTAGAAGTACGCTTGGCATTGCTATTCCACAAAACTAACGGAGTTTTGAGCAGCGCGCGTGACTGACGGTTATTTCCTTATAAATTCGCATAGCAGTTAGCGTGTTACCCTTAAACTTTTTATTTTTGGGCATATAAGTCAATAATATTAATGTTAATAAAGTGTTTTGTGAAATATCTGCTCTCGTCCTTGTGATAATTCTTTAATACGTTCGCCGCCAGGTCAGTCAGCGCGTTAAATGTGACTGTGCAAAAATGCCCTGTAACTTTTTATCCGTTGAGTTGCGACCCATATATTATTTGACAAAAAGTGCTTGTATTCATGTGTTCTACCACCCCTCAATTTTTTTCCCTCGAATTCTGGTTCACTCTGTATATTAGCTATGCCAAAAGCTAAGAGCGTATTACGCACAAAATATAACGTTGATTAACATAACGTAGTGCGGCAGCGTGCTTGAACGAAAGTTTCGTAAGGATATGATATGCGTTGAACCAGGGTAAACCGAAGAATGACCTTTGTAGAATCGTTCGAGACGAGATTACCGGGACGAGGTTTGCACACGCCTATATCGGCCTGCACTAAATGCGGCGTAACGTTTACAACGCAGCACGCTCTACTACGTCACATTACGTCGAAGCACGAGAGATCACCGAACACAGCGGCGTACTGTAATATTTGTCAACGATTCTTCAAAACGAAGTGGAGTCGAGCAACGCATAACAGTAGATACCACAGGAGTTAGAGATCAACGCGATGCGAAAGCCTAGAATAATGTAGCTATAGATTTTCTGGACTGACCTTATTTTTATCGCAATTTCAGCAGTATTGCTTGCCGATTTTCGCATTTTGAGAAGTGGTGTCGCTCCGTTTGATTCGGTGTACAAATGGACGCATAAATTACACGTATTGATTGATACATGATAGCGTAACGAAAAGAGTGAACTGAACGCTTTAAGAGTACAATAACATTAAGTATTTCTAAGGTATCTTGCAAAGAAGTACATTTATGTAAGATCTACAGAACGTGGATGGATTTAAAGTTGCTCCTATGTGTTACCGGCTTGCGTTGGCGCATTTGAATCAATATTGATAAGAAGTTTTTATTTTACACGCGTAGGCTCTCTCACCCTTATTCAAAGATAACAACTCATATTTGTCTAGCAATTTTTATACAAATTTCCTGTAGTTAACTGATGCGATAATGGGACTCTTAAGTTTTAGCAATATGTGTAACAATACTGTACAAAATTGGTCCTCAAAACTTGTTGACGATTTAAATAATCTCTCAAGGGCATGATCGGAATTTAACCGAGATTTATTATTTTTGTAATTTGAAATATAACCCTGACTAAATGAAGACCAAAACAGGATTTAACCAAATGTGATTGTTACTCTAGTGTTATTATCTTCTTAAAGCAGTATAACTTCCTTAATTATTTTAACCGCAATTGTCAATAATAAAGGTTAATACGCTTGAGCAACTTAAATTAATTATCCTACATTTCTAAACCTCCGTAGGAAAAACATTACTTTTTTACAATGAACGTAATAGTTACATTTAAAGTGTTTTAAAGATACGATCAATTCTTAATAGTATGTCTTATAGTGAGAAAATAATTTCTCCTTTGATTCATTAAAAAAATACGCTCAATTTAATTAACAAATCTTTACAATGCCGTTAACATGTAAAGTTCAGTTCTCTTAGAAAGTAAGATATAATTTTAGTGGTTAAATACAAACTCTCATCGTCTATGACTATGTTATTTTATTAAATATTTATTTTGACTGTAAATGTAAATCTCTTTACCATGTGGCATCAGATCATAGAACGCACATTCATTTAAAGGCAAAGAGTGCAATAATTATAATCCCCCCCTCAATGCAAGTACTAAATGTAGCACAGATCCACCTTGAACTTTATAATCCTGTGCCGTTTTCTCATCATTCCTAAAACAGAAATGAAGGTATAAGCATTGTGGAGACACATATATAAACTTAGTAGCTAACATGTAATGCACAATGTTGTAAGTGGAAACTTTTTTGATAAAATGAATTAGCTGTGACAATTAATGTACCCCTAATTCAACATTAGCATATTTGTTACTTCTACAACGTATTAAGAATAAATAAAAGCTTTGATCATTCATATTCTGTAAGACATTTGACAATGTTAGAGATTTAATTCGTTCAATACACCACCTTCTTTACTATAGAACACATTTTACGAATTTACATTAAATAGCACAAAAAAACTAGTTGTATTTTTTTCTTAGTGTTCAGATGATGTAATGGGCAGATAATAAAATGGATTTTTCTGGTCAAGAACTTGCAGATAAAATAACAGATGCATATTACATTCATAAAACAGGTAAGAAGAACAGAAGACTACTATCTGAATCTGAATCTGTACGGACAAGACTTGATCACTATCCCGAGTACATCCCCGCAACCCCAAGGAAACTAAATGCTACAAGAAGATGTAAGGTATGTCAGTCCAAGGGAATGAGAAAAGAATCCAGATATTACTGCGTAAGTTGTAATGTAGGACTATGCGTAGTACCATGTTTCAAAGAGTTCCACATGGAATCTAACTACAAGTAGATCGTTATATAAATAAGCAACCTGAAATGATTTTTTTAATTTGTAAGTTTTCTAAGTATCACTGTTTGCATAATTTATAAAAGATTTGGTATTATCCTAGTCTTCCGGACTATTCTTCTACCACATAGATTTATCATTATAGTTGTAATATAAACACTTACATCATGTTCAAATTACTAAAGTTTATAAGACATTGAGGTTAATGTTGTTAGTACATTATATACAAACCGATACCGTGTGTTATCATTCACTATACATACATTTGTTTTCCTGAAAATATTAAGCGTTGTTGCTGTGGCGGTATTCCTTCTTTCTCCTCCACTCTTTCCTTAATCCTTTCAACTTTATCTGTTGGTTCTATGTCTATTTCAATCTAAACAATGCCAAAACAAATAGTGTTACCCTACATATGTTTCACTGTATGCAGCAAGCAGAATTTTCACCACCGATTTCGCAATATCATAATTTAAATGATGGATGTCACTCTACAATTCACTGTGACTCAATTGTGATCTGTCATTTAACAATCAGTTGGATCTTTTGTTCTTCCAAATTTTGCATATTTAAATCGAATGATACTGTTGGAGTTTTACGTAGACAAATTTTAGCCGGCATACTTTCACAGTGAGTTTCAATTTAATTGTTCAGCAGTTTTGATACTTGCCTCCTTTCCGGTGAGCGTCTGCAAAAACATAAAAATCCTGTAATATAATACGTTTCAAGGCGCCAAGCCGGTCGAATTATTGTTCTTACCTTCACTTTGATCAACATCGTTTAATGTGGAAAGTAATCTTATAACGAACCTAATTACTGCTATTGGATACGATTATCAAGAATTGTCGGTAGCGGGACACGAACCTCTTTAACATCAAACTGTGTGAGCAACAATCGAAAACTATGCGAATGGAGAATCCATACTGTGGACAAACCGTCTGGTGTCGCCATCTTACGAAGACATCGCAATATGAAGAAACGATATTTTCATCTCACAGAATTCACTAGGATCACTATGAGTGTTTTCGCGTAGAGTCTCATTATATCTTTTCTTCAAATCTTTTATGAGCACGGACAGATTGCAATATCAAATGCAAATTGAATTTCTTAAGATGCTTCTATTCTAATTATACGCATACATGTGTTCTATGTATAACCCGCTGTTGTTTGTGTTAGCCACATCATTTGTTTATTAATAGTGAAACATTTGAAAGTAATCGGGACTACGTTTTAACCTTGGTTAAAAATACAATACACTACGGCAACCTTGACTCTATATCCGTCGTTGTTTTCTTTTACTAGACTATGTTATTCTTATCTATTGTGTATATGGTATACTGTGTTAGTAAGTGTCATTGCAGTAAAAAATATTTTATTTCGGATACATCTGTAATCCAGTCTCTTACAATACAGACTATTACCTTAGTGTAATGATAACATATTGACACAAAGTGTAAATGAGAGGCAGTCTATGTACAATATTTACCAAGATGTCGTCATTAAAAAAACAGTGCCTGGTTCATTAAATTACGCATCTTTGGACGCATACCTGACATCATCGATAAAGAAAAATTAAAATTCTTTTATCTGAACACAGTCTTATGGCTACATTAAATAAAAAAATATCTTAATCTATTACATTTTCAACTTGTCTTCTTGCGCTATAAGCTGGTTCTTTATCTTTTGCAGCAGTTCCTTCTTAACAGAATCTGGTACAAGAGTTCTTGCCTTTGTAGTGACCATTGACAATAGCGTATCATACATAATGTCATGACCATGCTCTTTTATCAAGTCTTTGCAAATCAATTTCACTTGATCTCTCCATCCACATTCCACTAATCGACGCCGTAATAATTCTTTTAGTCTAAAAGGCCAATGCAATAGAGTAAAATTTTTGTGCAGGCAAAAGTATCGTGGAATTTTATATAGATTTAATCAGTATACAATTTTCTTGTTTTTTATATTAAGCCTATAGTGCCTGCTGTTGGCATGTCTATCAGACATTACAATCATACAAATAATGCAAATTGGATGAGTTGAATGCTTCGGAGTCAACTGACACCAAACATGCGACACTTTCATTTGTCAAATGTTATATTTGACAAAAAACTGACATTGCTCTGACATTTATTCAATCTCGTAGATTCATGCGTAATTACAAAGTCTAATACTTGCCCGTCACGATCACCGACCATAACTAATCTTTGATGCGGAGCAGTCTTCATTAATGATTGCTATTGTGGTCTACAGAGAATTCTGTTCTACTCCGCCGTTTTATATTCACTCTTAACTGTCACTTGAGGTTATGACCATTCAACTCGTGTGCTTGCGTTTTTGTTTTCTGGGGGTGATCAGGTGCAAACAAACACACCAATCAGTTTGTAATGTCGAGTTCCCATACCGCCCTCAGTAGGCGACACAATTTGTCCAATGTCTCTATTTTTAATTTTTGTCCAATTTATCTCGGTATGTATTGGGTGTATAAATATTGACGTAAACATGTCATATAACTATATAATATATACTCTAAATAGTTTATGGTGGAATACAAAATATTCGTGCAGTGACAGGGAATGAAAACTCTGATTTATGTACGATGTGCTCTGTCACTAAGGTAGTAAACTACTATTTTCTATCTTTTAATACCGCGCGCAACTTGGTATCGATTCAAATAAGCTGTTTAATAACTGAATATAATATAAATTTATTTGCGATTACAATACATGAAGATGAAAAACATTTATCTTTTTAATTACAAAATACTACGTTGTAATACAATATACCCAGAGCACGCCTTACTCAATGCTTTAGATGTAAAAAAAAACAGGAATTTTCGGAATGGAGTCAATTTTGCATCCCTCTAGGCGTTAACGAGAGCAAAATACACATTGTTGGACAGTTTTCTATTCATATTTATAATCAAATAATATGTGAAAAATACAAGAGGAAATAAATTTTGTAACCATATGGTGAAAACAGTACTTGTTATCTCTTGCTTGGATCCAACACTTTAGCCATAACAAATCAGGAAACAATATCATAAAGTGTCCGTAATTGCTAATAATTTACATATAGATTGTTATCATTGTTGTATACGACAAGCTGTTAACACAGAAAAAAATGCAAAGAAAATGCATTAAGATAACGCGCTTGCTTTAATTGGTCACAGTAACATGCATATCCATAAATTCAGCTTTATAGTTACTCACGCAATTATTTTCACGCTCTTCAGAGGGGAGTACCTTCTATGGTACGTGTGCGCGTGTCATTGTGATCTCGTAATATTTTCCTCATGAATATCCCCTAAGTTTAGTTAAAACCAATTACGCAGAATCCGTCAAAGTCACACCAAAATGGGGAAAGCAATAAGGTGGGTGACTGATAATTTCCTAGAATCTTTTTATTCGTATATAGATATAGTTGCTCAATTATTACGAAGAGAATGAATAAGACCTGACATCTGGTTAGCGGAATTGTATCTAAGTGAAGCTGGCAGTTAATTTGAGTGTAATATGATTATGGTAGAAGTGTAGCCCAAATTCACATATCAACCATGCTCAAACCTGTTAGTATACAATGAATTAATTGTATATTACGCTTTATACAGGTGTAAAAATTTTGCTTTAATCTCTAGTAATGAAACCCTGTTTTATTCTCGGAAAGTTGGTTTGAATTATTACTTGATTGCTTCGGTTTCAATTATTCATGCAACCCGTAATTTTTTTCAATGATAACGTATTGTTCTACCAGAACATTAGACTTCAGACATATCGTCATAAAGAGTTCCTGTTACATTGTAACAAATTGATGTATTAGAAAGTAACTATAAATCGTGTGAATAAAATGTTTTGAAACATTAAAGGAATTGTTGTAATAATCTCTACCATTATCGCAAAAAAACCCACAATAAACAGTTATTTCATGTTTTTCCCATATCTGTCACGGACCATTATCACAAATATCTGTATATATAAAGATCCTATTTCATCCCGTCATAGCGTGTTACTGTCAAGGGCACACGAAGAAACTTTAAAAAAATTCATCAACCCCCCCACTCGCGATCAAGCGTCAATCGTAATCAAGAAATACATATGACGCGTCGTTCCCCAAAAAGCAATTCGCTCACCGCTCGATATCCTCGTCCACAATTTCGTCGGCCGGTTTCTCAGCAGCAGACCGGAAGACGTAATCGGGGAAAAGGAAGTCTCTCGGGCACGCGTACAAGCCTGTCTTCGTGTGCACGTTCGCGGGTGCGAAGAAGCTCGCCTCGATGCGTAACACTGACGCGTCCATGCACCAACACAACCCCGGTAGCTGTCAACGATCGTCCGAAAAGTTAGTCAATGAGTGTCTGGCGGGAGATCCCATCGTTCGCCTTCACTGCCAATGGCAACTGAATCCCTCTGACAGTCGCGAGTCTACGCGCGAACAGATCGACACGTCCACTCCGTCATCTCGCAGTCTCGCTTTTGATGTCGCTCTCGAATTGCCGATTACGTGAACACGCGCGCGCCTTCCTTACGTAGGAGTCGTGCAACGAGACCTGAGTGAAATGCGAGAGGTCCTTATCGCCGGGCAAGGAGGTCTTCGACGCATCTGATTCGGTGATTGTTGCTTAAATCGAGATTGTTGCCGAGAGTCTGTTTTGGTTCGATCGGGCTGTCCTTACGCAGAGATAACACGTGGATCTTGGTTTCGTTCGAGGAACGATTCGGCTGATACAGGTGCATTGAATAGGTCGCGGAAGTATCGACTGGCCGTACCTGGATCGTTGGACGGTTGTGAGAATTTTTCGTAATTATCGTTTTCGAGAAGCTGAGTTGCACGCGCGTCTTTACGCGAATCACGTTCGATTCTTACCTTTTCCGGCGATCGGCGGTGAGTTGACAGAATAGTGTGCGGAGAATACGCGCCGGAGTTGGGATGAGCGATTAATTACTCCATTGAGATTTGCGCTTCGCTCGTTTATCTGGATCAAGGAGTTCTTCCTTGGAAATGGTCACGTTTTTCTGCCTGAAGGCTGAGGGACTCGCGCCAGTGCTTACGATCTGATTGCATGTGCGTCAAAGTAGTTGCGACCGATTAAGGACTAATTGTCGGTCTAAGGAAATCTTGTCGTTCACATCGGTGGAATGTTTATCAGAACGTGCGATGCTCCGATCCGAGTGAATTGCACCTGACGAAGTTATGAGACACTGAGATCTAAAGCGTGCCCGAAGGCTAATTGTGGCCAAGCGACCGAGTGAATTTTCGAACGAACCGATCGAACGACAGCGATCAATACAAAATGGGAAACAGTTGTTCGGACTGCTTGAAGTTTCGGGCAGTGTTTCGACCACAGCAAAACGGCATTCCTTTGAAGCCAGCGTGCACGAAGCCTGAATGTTTACCACGACCGCCTAATGTGGATTCCGGTAAGTTTTAGTCTTTATCAGCTCCATGATTAGGCTAATAAGCGCTTATTCCCTTCCATTTTTTGCAACAAATTTACGGTAATTACGGTAGATAACGAAGTATGTTTTTCTTTGAAACGATTATAGCGTTTGTTACCATTTTATAATGACAAGTGGGATTCAAAGGTTGAGTATAAGTGAAGGGCGCGCGTTAAAAGATCTGTAGTAATGTCTTAATAAACTTGTATGTAGTAGGTACATTGTAAATGATGTTCTAGATGCATTCACATACTTCTGCTTGCATGTTCCTGTTTCTGTCATTCGAGAAGGCACGCGAAATATCTCCACAATCCTGTTTGCGATGGAGCAAGTCGACACTAATGAGTCTTACTTTGTTTTTGCATCACGCACATCATTATGTAATTGAAAATAATTGTTTCAAAGATACATTTTACCTTAAATTTACTAAATGTCACGTGACACGTTTCACTCGTGTGGATTACATACCTCCATGGATTTTGTCATTGACGGACATCAAAAATGGGTTTTCAAAATCAAAGTCTTGCTTTCCTTACTTTGACATTTTTATATATATGCTTATACTTGAGCATTAAATAGGCGATGTTAAGAAATTAATAAACATGTGTGCTCAGGTTACGTCACGTTTATGCTTTTACGAAAAGACCACCTTTCGTCCCTGACATTTCTTTTATGGTAATATCAGTGTGACTGCATATCTACTCGAAATATAATCAAGAATATTACTGAAGATTTTACGGGGAAGACAATGCTTTACCCTAATCTGTATAGTACGGTACGTGCCCCGTTACAACTTACCCTTGCACCTACAATTCAGGCCACGTTATTATACTTGTGATTCAATGCAGATGTCCGCCTTTAATCTCGCTCTCGCGTAAATTAATACTCCCCCTGTTCCCTCTTATTGTTAACCCGCATACTTGACCCCGGAATTGTGAGAGGTTAATGATCTATGCGGTGGACAAACGGTATCATGACCATCGGTCAGACTTCCACCGCTAAATTTCTGTTAGTAATGAATTCATATTCCGAGAAATTGTGACAATTTTTACTCAAGAAACTTCACATGGCTTTCCACGAGACATCTAATACAACTATCGGTCAGACTTCTGTCATGAAATTGTTCTTGACTCAGTTTGTTCCGATTCGAAGGAATTCCTACAACCGCGGAAGTTAATCCGAATTTGAATGTGACATCATTACGCGACTCCTCAAGCATGCAGTAGCAATAAAACGTGCGATTAGATTAGCCTGCACAGTGCCGCGGCTGTTGTGTAAAATCTTTGCCGAGGGTGAGTTACTATCCACAAGACCGTTAACCCGACCGTTACGCAGTTCACGGTAACACTCGATAAACGAAATTCCAGCCGAAAATTACTTCCACTCTCCGTCGGAAGAATCAGCGGCGCATCTCGAGTTTCAAAACAAACGATTTCGCCCGAATCGAATTACCGCGATTCGCCCGTTCGATCTCCGACGCCGCGATCCACCTCGATCCGCTCCCAATTTCGTCATTCTCGAAATACTCGTAATTCACGCGTTCGATCGCTTGCGCGCGATCCACTTCGGTCTATTTCCGGTTTCTCCCCGACTTCCGTGCGTCTCACCCGCGCCTTGCGTCCGAATCCTGAGCTGGAAGCGAACGGCGGTCCGGCATTTTTTCCGGTGTGCGTGGACGGCTTTAAAACCTATTTCAGGAATGTCGGCCAAGGCGAGCGCGTGTTTCGCTACGTGCATGCGTCCGAAAACCTGCCCCACCGGCCGATATCGGCATTTCATCGAATAATTACAAGTGCAACGCCGTCACTGTCGTTTCTGGACGATGAGATCAGCGAGGAGACGCGCGCGCGCGCTCGCGCCCGCAAGCGAAAATACGACAGGTGTTTCAAGGATGCTTACGACAATATTTGAATCCTCTGCCCGTCTGGAGATTAGCGTGCCTGCTACCGTTGTACGAGACTCTTTAGTGCAGTCGGACTGCTTTCAGGTAGGAACAACAGACGGCGATATTGAAATCGGTAGGCAAGCGCGCGTTACTCACTTTGTGTTTATTCTGCGTTACGCGCGAAATTTATCGTACAAATAAGTACGCTTCCGCGTGCTTACGCGATACTTATCTCACACGTATGTTGCTCTGTGTTTTCGACGATTGGCTGGCGCAGGAATGTTGTTCATGGTCGGAGTCTCAATGGTTCCAATGTTGTGGGTTTTACAATGGCCAATTGTCTCTGCGGTACGGTTTTTCTTTGAACTAATTTTGCCATGTGGGTAATTGCGCATATGAGGTGCATGATACCCTTTGCTTGTATCATACACAATGACGTTATAGCGCAATTACGAAATTATGTTGTACATGTTTTGGTCTAATTTAAAAAAGGCGTGGCAATTATGAAAGTCTATTACATGTAGTTCCTGTTTCATTGCACTTTCAATGCCGTCTATTAGTTGCTTTACTTCTCTTTTAAAATCTTATACTGTGCTCGTAACTGTTGCGGAATCAGTTTGCAGCAATTTTAACGAAATATGCTTGACGATCGGTATTGTTAGCGACACGTATTTCGAAAATCGGGAAGACAACTATAATTTGTCTCGACAGCGATGCACTGACTCGCTATTCGATTGATCAGGCTTCACCAAAGAAAATAAACTCGGGCTCTTAGCCAGATGGGAAGTGTCAGCTTCCGTCTCTTTGGCATAGGCATGACCTTCGTTCTCGTCAGAACGCTTGAGCATAGTTGATCGATCGCGATCTAAGCGAGTGATGAAGCACCTTATTATTCCCAGACAGTCTTAAAAAGTCAAAGCGTCAGGTTACCTCCCGCATTCAATCACTTCACACATTTAAGTGTTAATCCGTATAAATGATCAAAAACAATGTCCGGCAGTATCTCATCCACACCGTTGCACGATGCGGTTAGATTCCTGCATGCCTTTCTGAGAATTCGTTTATTATGCAAATTTTTATTGACCCTTAACGATGGACACAATCGATCAGACTGAACCGGAACGGAAAAATGACTGAATGTAATCATCGACCGGTTTGCAGTTGGGTGAATTAGTTGTGTAACGTTAAGTAATCGTAAAAGAGCGCGTAGTAACGTAATTATCCTACCCACGCCGCGTGCGCTAATAAGGAAGCGAATGCTTTCCGTACGCGACATAAAGTATGCATTGCATTCGCACACACTTTCTATAACGTGTTGCACGCATCGGATGCTCGCGTACTCAGCCACCGTGAATGCACTTACGGCTGGCCTTGTCACTGAGAGGTGCGACCGTGAATGTGCGCTAGAAGATCGTCGGTAAAGACGTATAGGATCCATTTCGCGAATAGCGCGACGCGCAAACTGATTATACTGTTCGCTAGTTCATCTAAAGACATTAACGCTTGCCTCCGTCAACGCGAACTTCTTGACCTGGACCCATTTGAGCACCGATTGAAAGCGAAATTACGTAAGGGACGAGATTAGCGTAGCGGTGACGTCACGCTTTGATTCAAAATTTCGCGCGAACCTCGCACGGCCGCCGAAGCGATGAATAAGAGTTTGAACCAGAATGAACTTCGTTAAAAGACGCTTAGGGATATCAAATTTAACGATGACTGCTAAGCTGCGATTCTGAGAACGCGTCCATGCCAATTTTGTACTACGAACGTTACGCTATCAGTGAGCAGGCGGATATTAGTTAAAGTACTATTCGAAACGGTGACGTCATGCGTAACCGGAGAAACTTATGTTGTTCCGGGTTTCGGACGAAACGATGAGTGTGAAAGTGAATGTTGCGAGCGGTTAAGTATTGTCTCGCGAGCGTGCACCGATGTTGTTCTTAGTAGGACGATAACGCATAATGGCAACATTTTATATACGATTTTCGCGCTTCTGCGCTATGACAAATGCGACATCATGCACCGTTACACATTCAGGGAGATGAAGGTGATAAGCGATGATTTCATAAGCAACCTTCGGTTTATGAGTAATGAGCACTTATTTAGTAACATTGACCATCTGATATTTCATTAAGTGGGTTTTTATGTGTTCCCCCGATGGTACTCGTACAAAGTTATAGACGATAAACGAGCGGTGCATGAAGTTGTTAACAAGTTCCTCTCTGTCATTCTTCGCTTCAGATCATCGAAATCTCTTCTACAATGTCGCTGCCAATGGCACTAACATCGTCGTAAACACGTACTACACGTCATCGTTTTAAGATCACCTTAAAATCCTCCTCGTATGGCCGAGTGGACAGAAACGTAACGTCTGTTGTAATAGTTAGATAAACTTCCACTTTCGTGCCTGATGCCTTATGATGAGAATAGCGATTCGTGCGAAGGAACGAAAGGAAAACGCGGCAAGAAGGTGCGTAAGATTTACCGCTGCAACGTTATACGCATGGCGGTGAAGAGAAAAAAAAAAAGCGAAACGGCCTTCGGTTAATCGTCGATGACATGCGAGACTCTTTACTGTAGGCGTTGGTTTACTCCCGACGTAACGGTATACAAAGTTCGACTTTTCGCAGCTTGAGCATGATCGAATTTTTTGGGAACGCCACGTAAGAATGTTCCACGCTGACGTTTTCACGAATCGCTATTTGCGAATGGTCATAACCGTACTGTTGCTACTTTATTTGATATCGAAGGCCATTGTTTAAACCCTCGATTCAAATATATATTATTAATTAGCAATGAATGCGGGCCCGATTCATTTCCGTGTCAATGCATTTTCTGCATTTAGTCCATACGTTCGTAAGACGGTATAAAACATTGATACCGAAAAGTGAGTGTGAAAAGGTATGATTAGCAAATCTAAGCATCCTTCAATTATCAGATCGGTGAAACAGTTCAGAAAGTGGCCAACGATCGATTGATCGAACGATCACGCTCGCTTTCTTCCGATATAACCGTACGTGATCTCGTGAGCATAGCACGCGTAGCATCATCGACGGCTAAGGATAATCTAGAACACTTGTCCGCTCAATTGTATATATAGACAGTCGGCCTCTTTCGCGTTATTTTTAATCGGAAAACAATACCTAACCAGTCGGCCGTACCATAATCCTCAAACGTGACTCACGCGACGCATGTACCTACGTTTTCGTTCGAAACCCGATGAAGTAACTCAATGACAGGCTTTTAAATATGGGACAAGTCGGCTCATCAAGGCGACGTGTCCGCAAAGTGCAGTTGAGACATTAAACAATACCGACCGCGTGGGCAGTTTCAATTCGAAGAATGCCCCGACGACCACGCCTGCAATAAACACTTTAGCGGCATAAATTAAACCTTCGCCCGGAATCTCAGCCTCTCTGTCCGCTTTTATACGATCGCGTAAAACGGACGTTAGGACATCTTCGTTGCCCTGCACGGAATTCGATCGCGGTATAATGCTTGCGTCAGAAAGTGCAGGATGCACGACCGGCAGCCGATGAAAGATACTGGCCGAAACGGGAATACCAGATTTTTTATTGGGTTGACATACATTTGCGAGCAGGTTCCGCCGATCGTTACGGTCCCCAGTTCTATTATCCTGGCTATTGTCATCTTCACGTGCGCGTAACATTTATTTACCGTCTCTTACCGTTCCCGAGCAATATCACGATACGCGTCAGATGGGAACTGCAGATTTGAACGTAGATGCAAGGCACGAAGGATTACGTTCTGATACTGAAATGTACACGTAAACGAATGTCGATTCTTTTTTGGTTGAGTATTGATAAAATAGCGCTTCTACGCTCGGACGGTCGCATGAAACGTTCAATTTCATATATCCACCGTAAAAAACGTCCGCGTTTTGATTTATTGAAGGCGCGAACGAAACGCCGAGTAGAAAACGAGCGAGACTAGGACACCATCGATCTTCTGTAATTTACAATTCTGCGCGGCAGATAAATCCCGATCTGCATGCGACGGCCGGATTTATCGTCGTCGCAGCTCAGAAGCGATCGCGCGGAAAGTCCTGAAAAGGCACTGTCGTCCGTCTGCGCATCTTAATCACTGACAATGAGTGACAGTCTGCGAAAGGTTTTATCGAGCGGCGAGATTCGCGACAATAACATGTCATGTGGCCCCGTTGATGAATAAATAAAGCAAAAGGCAGATATTTTCTTAGATTTGTAACAATACCCGTCACGCCTTTGTAACGACTTTTTCGTAAAGTCCTTAATGATTCCGATAATTTTTCGCGTAATGGAAACTTTTTGAAGCTGCAGTGTTTTCTGTTTGTGTAGCATTACTTATCTGGGTTCTATGCAGTTCTCGCGTTTGAGGGAGTAAATGCTCAAAGTGAATAAAATCACTTAAATAGATTTTGCGATGTCAGGTATTTAATAATGTGGTAATAATTATAAACGCCTGCAAATTGATGACAGGGGATTGAGGAAAACAGCGTGTATCTTGTATGACTTGCTCACCTGTAGACACGTTCAGTGAAGATTTAACACATGTTTTTCCACTGATTACAAACGAGTCATTCTCATACGCTTTGTTCCTGCCAAATAACGTAATGGATAACGAATATTTCCGTTCTGACTAAAAATGGGAAGGATCGTATTCCTTACTCATCTTTTACATCCTGTAAGTACTGCAACAAGTTCCGTACTGGGAAGTACGGAACAGAATCTGTTTGGGGTTTCCTCGTTCGTCTGCTCATCGTGGTCGTCGAACTCGCCGATGACTAATGACCTATATTAAAATGAGCGAGACAATCAAACGATAGCTGTCAACGTAATTAAAATCCCGCAAATATACGCATTGTACAATAATAGAATGAAGAAGTCTTATCTACAGTCTGTGGCTTTTCCTATGTTTCATCGCAGGCGCCTCATGTGAAAGAGTTCGCCTACATGACGCACGAATAATTTCACAATGTTGCATAATTAAGTAAGAGATAAGAAGACAACGACATGAGTTATTTTTAAAGAGGATAATAATGTCTCCAGGATCGTTCATGTTTTCTTCGCGGCGCTACCGTAATCGAATGTTCTTCAAACGTGACCGTGTATAATGTGTAGAGTTTTTGTGAGCAAAAGACCTGTTTGTTGCAATTCTTAATAGGTTTCAAGTTGGAACAAGCGCCAGATGACGCGTAACCGAGCGAAACGTGTTTATCTTCAAACATTCTTAATGTATTTCCTCATTTTTTCATAACTTATAAGTTTGTCATCAGAATCGTTCACGGGGAAAGTATTTACGCCGAAATTCCTTGAGATATTCTGTATTCACACGTACACATTTTCATAACCCATATACGTATTCCCACAACCATAGTAAAATAATTTAAAAGTAGTTTTATAGTAAAAAGTAAAGTGAGTATAGTTAAAAGTAGTTTTATAGTAGTTAATTCATTATATGAACCGTTTATTTTGAAAGTTGGATAAGTACATTTTTTTTTTAATTTTTTTAAGCGGATTTAAGGTAAAGGCACCAGTAGTTGACCACTTAAGAGAAATTTTCCATCTAAACAGCAATAACTACTCGAACTGATATTAAATGTCTGATTTCGATGCTTCAATATACAGCTCAGACCTTTTAAATCATGTTAAGAAACTTATTTTTGTTGGAAATTTATATTGTATAGTTTTTAGAACAGTTTTAATAAACTCTGTTACTGTTTCAGTAGTTGACCCCCTTTGAGAGTGAAAGAATCAGTAATTGACCGTCTGACAAATCAGTAGTTGACCATCTTACTAAAAGCAGATTAAAGACAATAAAGTTGGCAATTATTTTAATATCGTTTATTTAACAATCCTACATAATAAAATGGAAGCAATCAATCATAAAACAATCATAAATGACACGTAAAATAATATAAGGGGCGTTCCATGCCAAATCGGACACTTTTGTACCTCACCCCCTTCGTTTTTTTTTCAAAATTTTATATGTTTTTAAGACCGATGAAAAACGCGTTCGTGAATTTTTCAGATTTTTTTACCATCCGTTGCGAAAATATGAATTTTCTTAAAATTTGGGCTCTTTTTTGTCGAAATGCTCATAGCTTTGCAAAAAATGCACCAATTGGATCGTTCTTTTTTTTTAAATTTCTGTTTTTGAATGCTCTTTCAAGAAAAGATATGATTTTAATCAAAATCATTGTTTTTATTGTTTATTTTTAATTTAAACCATGCCGGTCAACTACTATCAACTACTAACTAAATTATCAGAATGAACTGATCCAGTAGTTGACCCTTTGGTCAATTTGATTTTTGATATTGGAATGAGAAAACAACGTATACAGTAAATAGAAAATTTAATGCTGATTAAAATGGTGTAAGTTTCAAGCATATAAAGTAAAAAACTGGAAAGTTATTAACTGTGAACTGCGCGCCTACTCTTAGCGGTAGCGTTAAGAAAACGCGACTGACATTAATGGTATTAATCGTCCGTAGTTATGTTAAACAATCGTATTCAAAGAAAAGTATTCTAGCATTGCGTCAACAAAGGATATAGCAAATCTGCCATACTTCATGCGAAACATCATTGCTTTAAAAAAGCTTATTTTTCACGGTTTACTGTAAAGTGGTCAACTACTGGCACATAGTCAACTACTGGTGCCTTTACCTTACACCTCTTTCAAAATAAGCGGTCCATATTATTGAATTGAATGGCACAGGCTAAAATCGACAATTGATTCAAATTTCTCCAATCTTCGCCGAGGACCATTCTTCACAACCACCTCCGCATATCGCGATTTTCAATGAATAAACCCGCCGAATCCAATCCCTTTCCCGCCATAATCGATCGGCCCGTAAGAAACGTTCGATCGCGTTCACGTAGGCAGACTGATTTGCAACGGGAGGACCAAAACAGGCATCAAGTCCGCGCGGGCGATCAATTGCCAGCGCAAATGGCTATTTTCTGATTTCGTTCGACGCTTTAATTTAGTCGCCCGCCGCTATGCGCCGTTCGTATCCCACGGGGGGACCTAATTACACGATCGGCGCGCTCAAATCAACTCGGTAACGGATAATTGAAACTAATAGGCGATCTTGCGTCTGTACAGTAATTGCCCGGCTGACATCGATCGGAATTTTCCTATAACGGAGAGCGCTGATCGAGCTCACCCCGCGACGAAACTCGCCGGCTCCGAATAGGGGAAGCGACCTTTTTCGTTTTTGCCTCAGCGTAATGTCTCTTTTCTAAGGCTGGCAATTAGCGTCTCGCTGACAGGCCGGCTACCGAGCTCGTCACGACTGATCGATAAGCCTTTGCTCGGATCGATGCGAACAAAGTGCGCCCTCGCCGACGTTTTATCTGCGTCGCGCGATCGGGAGAATTTCCTGGATATAGAACGAGCGTTACAAAAGCTCCAGACATAGAACGGCGTATATCAGATCTATCTCGGGGCCAGGCACCATAAGCCGCCGTCTTGTCGATGAACCAATCGTTCCGCGATCGCGATTATTAATTCACGCGAGCCTCGTGCGGGGAACCCTCTTCTGGTGTCACGCTGGCTGAAGCTGGGCATCCGGAGTGAGAAGATTGATTGATATTAGTGACCGGGGAAGAGTTCGAGGGTGAACTTGATATCCAGTTAACCGAGCTTCTTCCATTTCTTCTCCTCGTTCGAAGTTGCCCGAAAGTGTAGCTGCCGAGTCAGGTTCTTCCGCGAGGTTCGGATAGAGTTTCGGCCGGCATGGCTTTGTTCCATAGAGGAAGGAATGTTTTCGCTGGCATGCATTCTGTGTTTGGATCACGGTCAAGAGTAATTCGTAGACCGAACATTAGAGGTATTTTCAACACTTACATACGAGCTCTCTTTTCCGACTCTCGCATATCGGTAACAGAACTGGCGCGTAGAACCATAGACACCGAACATTTTCACAACCGGTGACGTCCCACGTCGAACTCCCCGTTACGGGAAACTAAAGAGCGAGCGAAACATCGGAGGTAGTTATTAATAGAAAAATTTAAATACACCCTCCGTATGAATCCTCGATTCCGAACTTATAATTACCGTCCAAAGTAGCCGTTACACAAAGAACCTATACACGCTCCGCCCACCGCTCCGCTCGTTCTTACCAATAAACCTGTCACCGTTTCTACCGAGAAACAGCCGTCTAAGCTCGTACTCCTCGTCGACCTCTACTTCACTGCTCTTTTTCCGAGGCACCGCTAACGTCTCAATCGAGCAAGAAAATCGCTGCGGCGCCGTACGTCCGCGAGAAAATCATTGAAACGAGAGCTAATGGCATTAATCGGCGTAGTAGGTGGCTCCCACCGGGGTCGGTCGACATAGGTGGAACCATGTATGGTCGCGCGTGCAGGTGCATCCCGGGGGTGTCCTTGAAGGCTCTCTTAGAATCGCTCGGCGACCCACATGTCCGGAGCCAAAGCACTCTTCCTTCATCGTTCGTTTCGCGGAGCCGTGAGTGATTTCAGTCAATCGCGGTGAGGTAACGCAGACCGTTCCCTCTCAAGGAGGCAAAAGACCTCCGACTACGTGACACACCATGAACGCAGTGTTCCGCACGTTCTCGAGGGACTCGCGCGCGCAGCCGGATCCGCATCGACGGAGAATGTTTTACAGATTTTACGATCGGTACCGGGCGTTCAACGATCGACGTCCTCGCCCGTTTCCCTTCAGGTTCTACTGTGAGTGCTCTCATTTGCGTGCTTATCGCGTTAACGCTAACCTTTCGTGGGCTATCTTGCTTTTGGGGTGGTTAGTTGACGATCCTGTCAGCGATTTTCGGGCCCGGCGGGTCTGGGTCGCGCGGTAGATTGCACGGTTCATTCAAAGTTTGCGGACGGTAGATTGGTGAGGGAGGTTTAAGGATCTTCGATTTGCGACTGGCAGAATTGACTTAGGGACAATTTTTGCGCTATTTTAGTGGCGCGTGTGTATAACAGTCGGCTTAGTCGGGATACTAATGAAGCTTGCAAAGCTCGCAAGGCAGGCAGTGAAGTAGGTGAAAAATGAGGAATCGTTATAAACGTCAAATTATTCAGTCATTGCGGGGCCACTTACATTATTAAGAGTGTTTTGACATTTAGACAGGGGTGCAAGATATCGCAGAGAGATTAGCTGTCAATATTTCGTCAGGAGTTCGGGAATATGTCGATGCTAATGGTATATTTGGCAACGTTGAAATATGCAGGGTAATATAGGATAAATTTACGGTTTCCCTCTTGGCGGACGTTGAAAAGCTAAAATTATTGTCAGATTCTGAATGATTGCATTTGACGGACGCTTCGGCGGTAGAAATTGGACGTTCTGTTGCATTTATACGTGCAGGACCTTCGGCCAGATATATTATAGCGTTTCACCGAAGCTGTTGATGCCCACTTAAATGTTTGAAAGTCGATCCCGGATGGTGAGAGATTGAGGGGCAATCTTTGCCATAGCTCGAAGGTTTAGTTTACTTGGCAACACTCCAACTACAAATTTAGTAGTGCAGTCGCTCATGTATCGTTCAAAATTGCACAACCGGCTGGACTCTCCAAGTAGAAGCTAAATTTCAACGTAGCATTCATTTAACAGCGGTGTCAGCTTCCACTAATTATCATCACGCCAATCTCCACTTCATCCACGTTCACGTATTTAATCAATGCATCTTCAAAAAAATCTCCGTTCTTTCCTCTTCGAGTATACTCTACAAATCAATCACACATACCCTCCACCAATAAACGTTTGAGCATAATTCTTCATAGCAGAAGTCAGTTCCGGGTATACAACTCAAACGTATCAACCTTCTTTTTGGACGTAACACCCAATCCCACAAAAAGCCACTTTCAAGCAATAAATCATAATTTGATCCAATTTCGTATCTTTCTAGGGGAAAATGTCGGTATACCAGTTCTGACGATTCAGAGCGTGGATCCGTGCGTAGAGGAGAATGGGGCGAATCACAGGACGTCAAGGTACGAGTTGATGAATCGCGATGGCGACAAGGCGAGACTGGTGGTCAGACGTGGCCAGCCGTTTTACCTTCACGTCAACCTCTCGAGGGACTACGACCCGTCCATCGACGGAATGTCCCTGGTCTTCACCCTCGATGGAGTCGAGAAACCTCAGTACGGACACGGGACATTGGTCGCAACTCCTGTTCTTAATCCGGGAGAACTTTCTCAAGCTTCTTGGCAGACCACCGTCGTAGCTATAGAGCCGAACTTCATACGACTGGAGGTAACAAATTGTCGCTCGAGTTAAGTAAACATAGTCGGGAGAGCCCATTGCTATCTTCTTTTCTTTCTTAAGGTGCCTACACAGATTTTGACCTTTGTTTTCTCTGTTTGTAAGTTTCAAAATACGAGTCCAGGTTTCTAGTAATTATAGGTCTCGGTCTAATAATTGTTTGGGTAAGATTTCAATAAGGTGGTGCCATCATATTTATTTTAAGTTCTTTGATCTAGTTTATGTTTATTCTGAGCTCTTCAAGCAAAACGTCCCACATTTCCGGTTTTGCAGTTACACCTCAGCGATGTTCAATCACTTAACTATACTAATCCATACCACAATTTCTCTACTATTCTTCTTTACAAACGAACTTACTCTCCAGATCACACCATCAGCCAATGCCAAAATCGGCAAGTGGAAGATGGACATCGACACGAAGAACATACGGACCGAGGGTGCCGTGAGCTACACCATGGAGCATCCGTTCTACATTATCTTCAACCCTTGGTGTCCAGGTACCGTAATCAGCGATTTAAATCACTCTCGTCCAGCCGGTCCCATTTCCATTGTACAATCCCTTTCGCAGCCGACCAGGTCTACCTGAGCGACGAGGCAGAGCGTCAGGAATACGTAATGTCCGAGGACGGCTTGATATGGCGAGGAAGTCACAATCGACTCCGGCCTACCGTCTGGAAGTATTCGCAGTTCGAGAGAGACATTCTCGACTGCGCGCTGCACCTGATGGTGCAGGTTGGCAAGGTTCGAATTACGGGCCGTAACGATCCGATAGTGATATCGCGGATCCTGTCAGCCGCCGTAAGTAGGAAGCGTGACTGGCCAAATCGATCCTGCATCCTCGCAATCGGACGACTCGATCGACAGGTCTCTCTCGTTTTTCCAGGTGAACTCGCCCGACGATAATGGAGCGGTGATGGGCAATTGGTCGGACGACTTCGGCGGCGGCACGCCACCCACCAAATGGATGGGATCGCAGAAGATACTGCAGCTGTATTACAAGTCGAAGAAGCCTGTCAAGTACGGACAGTGTTGGGTGTTCGCCGGTGTGCTGGCCACCGTTTGCCGAACCATCGGCCTACCCTGTAGAGTGGTGACCAATTATTCCAGCGCGCACGATACCCAGAGTAGCCTGACGGTGGACTACTTCGTCAATGCTGAAGGCAAGGTTATGGAGGAGCTCAACAACGACTCTATATGGTAAGATTGCCGTTGGTTTGGTGGCGGGGAGTGTGGGAGCGAAGAATTTGTCTCTGAACGGTAGAATTGTTCGGAATAGAGATTCAAAGTGGATGAAATTGTAGAGGTCCTGGTAGCGAACGAAATTTAGCTAATCTTCAATTCCTTCTATGATTACATCTCTTCGGTCTGTTCACTTAAAGATATGCGACTATCTTTTGTAACTTTTAGTCAAGAACAATTTAGCAAAGTTCTGTGAAGACAATGAAGGTAATGTCGGACACTAATAAAAGAATATCGAAACTTCGAATCTGCACAAGTCAAAGTGCTAGTAGATTTAAAATATATTTTCGATCTACGGGTTTGTCGAATGTCGGCGTTAAATTCAGTTGATACTGTGTGTGTAAAGGAATTTCCACGTATGGAACGAAGTGTGGATGAAACGGCCGGACATATCGGACGAATGCGACGGATGGCAGGCGATCGATGCAACGCCTCAAGAGCTCAGCGAAGATGCCTATCGTTGCGGACCAGCTTCGGTGGCATCGGTGAAGAAGGGAGAGGTTCTTCGACCGTACGACAATGGCTTCTTATTCGCCGAAGTGAACGCTGACAAGATCTTTTGGCGCTATAACGGGCCCACTCAGCCCCTCAAATTGATTCGAAAGGATATATACGGGTGAGTGTGCGGGATCCGGTAAAAAATGGCACACCGTATACGGGACCAATAATACATGAGACCTTTTGAGAAAGTAATAGTGACTTTTAAGTTTTTTATTAGAGCTGCGTATAAAAGCATCACTTCTGTTATTAACCGTTAATTAAATTGAATGCTTGACGATGCAGTCGATGAACATTTTTCCACAACTGTCTTTAAAAGATTGAGGCTTGATAATGGTTTGTTTTCAGAATTGGTCAGTTGATCAGCACGAAGGCTGTCGGGAAATGGGCGAGAGAAGATATTACGCACACGTACAAATACCCTGAGAGTAAGTGTCGTCGCTGAGAGGCAAATAGTGTCTTAAGTCGGGTAAACATGCCTTCCGTCATGGCAGATGTTTTATAATCCGCATTCCGTTCGCCACAATTGGATCTGATTCACGAACCGCTCTTTTTCCAACAGAATCGGATGAAGAACGGGCTGCCATGCTGAAGGCGCTGCGTCAGAGCGAGTCATTATTCAGCCGTTACTATCTGAACGAGGAATTCAACGACGTCATGTTCAACTTTGAACTTCGTGACGATATCATCATTGGCCAGCCATTTAGGTGGGTGGTCTTCGGATAATTGAAACTTATTGACACGTCTTACCAGATATCATTGTTCACCACTCTAGATGGAACGAATTGTAATTTCATCATAGCTAATTGCATTAACTGGTGTAACAATTCAAACATCAGTTATTACTTGTCTACTCTGTATATCCAGTCAGATTTCTGTTTCATACACTGTAGCATTTGAAAACAGAAATTGTGTCTGCTGTTTTATTGTCTACGAAAAATATTTATTTTTTTTTCTTTCTGTTATAGTGTCGTGCTGACTATCAAGAATCGGAGCATGACAAGGGAATACCGGGTGTCGGTCATTCTTAGGGTGGAAACGGTCTTATATACAGGTCGTGTAGGCGAGCCCGTAAAAAGACGAGACATCGAGCGTCTGGTCAGACGTGGAGTCGTGGAGGAAATTCGTATGGACGTCTCTTGGGAAGAGTATGGTCCACGATTGTTGGATCAATGTGCCTTTAACATCGCCTGCCTCGCCACTGTGAAGGATACGAATTTCGAATATTTCGCTCAAGACGATTTCCGCGTACGAAAGCCGGACATAAAAATAACGGTAATAACACATAAACTTTAGTTACAGTTCTGAAAGTTTTACATTACATCAATTTGCACAAGTTATAATATTTGAAAACTTAATCGTTAGTTTCGCAACAAATGATACATAGATGAATATAAAATAGTAACTGCAAAAGTATTCTTTATATGAACAGTATTGTTGTCTCTGTTACATAGCTTGAGGATGATGCGAGGGTAGGCGAAACACTGAAAGCAACAGCGCGATTCAAAAATCCGCTACCCATACCACTGAAAAAAGGCAAATTCCTGATCGAGGGACCAGGCTTGGAGGAGCAATTGAAAATGAAACTCTCTGACCCCGTCGATGTGGACGCAGATGCTGAATGTTCGTTCTCGATGGTACCGAAATTCGAAGGTCGTGCAACGATAGCAGTAAAATTCTACTCGAAAGAATTGGAGGACGTTGACGGTTTCATCAATTTCATGGTGAAGACGGTGAAAGCTGTTACCAACGGCGATTGATGCGAATTTTCGCGTCAAGAACCGAATCGTATATTTTTGTATGTTTTTACACGATAGTTTAGATATAACAAAACCACATTTTGGATCCAAAAGCAAAACCAACCCTTTTCTCGTACTTCTTAACTCCTTAATGTTCCTTTGTGCGGCTGTAGGTACACATGGACTTTATTCCTAGACTTATAGAGTATAGTCACGATTGTAATATAAAATCGAGAAGATGCCATATTGAGATTTATGTAAAACATTAATATATCACTATATCAGCACGTGGGACAAATCAAAATATTTATGCACTGTTGCGACGTACAATTAAAATGCGAAAGCGGCGCAATGTACATGTATAGTCTGCCTAATGCTTAAAGATGTATTACCGAACGACGCGTAAACAGATATATATCGATCGCCGAGCCAAGAAAACCGGTGCGCAGATCCAATATGTATAAACCAGCGGCAACTGTTTCGTCCGTTAAAACGTATATGTGTTCATAGACTCTCCACTTAGAGATTTAATATTTACAATTACTACTTTGTACATGCGATAACTCGCGATCTCCGCGCCGCTGGAAAATGGCGCTTAATAAAAGTCATTTGTGATACAAGCAACGAAAAGTAAAACTTTAATTGAACATGAGCGGCCGCCTTGAGTGTCACCGGATGCTAGGCAATAGCTCCGATAATTTCTGCTCTCATGTCGTCGTACCTCGACACCACCTATCTCACGCCAAACAATCTTTCAAGAAATCAAACTGTATATCCATATCCCGTAGTACAGCCAGTTTCGCCAAACGCTCGATTCGCACCGAGTCGCCAAGTATCACTTATGGAACGAAGTCAACTACTCTTTATTGACCCACATCACACGTTCGTACCTCTGCGAAATATTTATCGCCTCCGAAATCTCTTTAAATGAGTTATTCAGATCGTCCGAATCGTATTAACCAATTACTTCTAGTTATCTCGAGCACCGTCGGATACTAGACTATCATTCCAATAATTGACACCCGTATGTCAATGTAATTCGACATCGCTTATCCCAGACTTCTGAAAAGAACAAAGAATTTCTCCACCACCCATGCACTCACCCATTTCTGTCGAACGCTTGACACGTATCCAGTCGGCAGATATCACTTACCGAAGTCAATTACTACCTTTATTGGCCGACATTGAATATTCATATCGTCCGCGAAGTACCAGAAACGTCTACCGCCGAATTGTCCCATTCGGCCGAATCGTATTAAGTAATCGCGCGCGGCCTAAATGGAGGAGCTTAAGAGCGATGTCATTCCCCGTATACGTCACCTAAATTCCTTTTTCTCCCAGGTAGCATCCTCCCCGGCGCCGAGAGTGTCCCCGCTCGTGCTTTTCAAAGCTCGCTGACGAATGGACAGCGTTTAAAGTCCGCGTCGTAGGGCGGCGGGAGAGGCGCGAGGACGAATGGCGAAGCCGGTTCGGAACAGGCTTCTGCGGCCGGTCAATAAAAAATTCAATCGACAGAGACTACTACCTGGTCGCGAGTGCGCGCGACTACCGGGACCGTGCGCGCACCCGGGGCAGGTAATATTAACGACTGGCAATTCGAGGGAGTCGCTGTGGCGAGTGCGTGATTATTCAGAAAAAGAAGAGGGACGAACAGGAGAATGTTACATGCATATATGAGCCGGCCGGGCATACAGGGTGTTTCGACGCGAAATGTGTATTTACGCACCCGTGGGAACTGGCACGGCGGACAGTAGTCGTTGGAGAAAGTAGGGTGTTCGATAGGTGCGCGAGGTTGTGGGATTAAGTCTGTTAACGGTCGAAACGAACCATTAGACGGCACCAACGATCTGGGAAAGACGCTTGATCGAATTCGGTCGCGATGCTCATTTGCTTCCCAAAGTATTCAATATGAACTTGCGATACGAAGTACATCACTGCGATTCGTGTCAAAGTATTGGCCCCGAGCGTAATTTTCATCACATTCTTCCGAGCTGCTCGCCCGAATGATGAGATCTTTACAATTGATACACCCTGTACGTTAACGTATATGAAAGGATGATGGGACTCCACGCTGATACAGCCGATGCACTGATGCGAGCAATGCATCACCATCCGTGGAAATTAATGTTGAAATATAGGCGCCCGGTGAATGATATGATAGGCAGGAGGCCAGGAGGTACCGTGGAGTTCTCCCGTAGGAAGATCCTTGCGAGTAAGAGGGATTGAGGCGGTGCAGCGTATGGTTCTCATGAATGGCAAACGAAGACGAGAAGCGGGCGGCAGGAGGGGGTCGGCGAGGAAAGAGAGAGAAAGAGAGGGGGGTGGGGGGGTACGAGGAGAGAAAACGATGAGCGGAGGAGGGAGGAAGTTATTACCGGGCCGATTAATGAATCGTCGGGCGAAATAGCGAGGTGGCGAAAATGTCAGCGTAGCAAATTGAACGGAGAGATGATGGGAAGAGTGATGTAAGGCCGGGCTCAGTCCGCGAAGCGAGCGATCGGCAGGGAAATACGGCGGCGAGTCGGAGATTGATCGCTAATTCGGCGGCCATCGCATCGGTCCGCCTATATATGCTCAGCCGTAATCGTACGGCGAATTTTCGCATCGATCGCCAGACGATCTTGATTAACTCGATCGGTGCCGAAGTCGATTAAATCGGGAGTACCGGGACAGCCGAACTTCTGCCGTACACGGCGGCAGAGAAGCGCGAGGAAGAAAGGGCTGTGCGAGTGTCATGAGGCGAGAAAAGGAGAGTGGACGTCGAAATTACTTAATTGGCAAAGAGAGTATTAATATCGGGTCCGGCTCGGTCGAAGGAGGCGCAGGAGATTTAATTAACCGGGCCGCGCTGGAAGGACGATGTCGTTCGTGCTGGAAGGGTGGATGCTGATGAAACACCGAGAGAGGTCAAGGGTGACGGGGATGGAGCGAGCAGCGGACGAAGGCGAAGAGTGGTAAGATATGTCTAAATACATAACCGTGACACGTGATGGACCTGTTGCGGCCCCTGTCTACGGGGGTCTGGCAAGGAGTCTGTGGGGGCAACCATTTGGGCCCCGAAGATATTCCCGGGCCGGGCACCCTGCTACGCGCTATGCATCAACACCCAAGATCCATCCCATTATACCTCATCAAAATAACAAACACGCCTTCCACGTTAAACCAACATTCTTTTGTTCCCATCGAATCCCGGTATCCATCAGAATCGCCGCGAAAGACGAGCCAGTGACGTGAGCTCGCTTCCAGGAAGACGATGTCCATGGGGGGTAGGGGGGAGGAATTCGTGAAGATCTCGTGAAACGTTATTAATGTCCGGGATAGGAATGATAGAAACGCGAATGAGATGCGCGTCATTTTTAAGCCCGGATGAGTTTTCGGCTTTGGCCCCGACGCATTTTCGGCGTTGACAGTCCGGAGAAAGGATAATTGTTATTGGAACATAAATTCAGGTTATATCCTAGTGAAGGTGATGGATGCACACTGACCTGACATCGGTGCTAGGCGGGCGAGCTTAATGGGGATGGATTTGAAAGTGGTCTCCGTGTTATTATTAAGTCCAAATCCGATGTCCGGCCCAACAATTCATCGACTTTCCGTTGGCGTGTTTAGGTTAATGCTGTTCACGTTTGGGAATATATCTGTGTAATAGGTGATTGTTCACATTAATCGTTTTGTCATTTTTTGATTATTTAATGTATTAGACATTCAAAGTGCAACGTACCGTAGTATTTGACGATACAGCAGAATGTTGACGATTTTAGAATTCTTCCAGTCTTTTATGCAATATACTTGTAATGATAAATGATTACAACTAATATGCATTCGAAAAATAAAAGTGTTCGTGTCAATGTAAAAGATGGAAAAATTCCTGGTTCATAATTTATAGTTATTTTAAGCGTGTAGGGACTACTCTAGGTCTTGTGATGCAGCGAATTTCTTGTAGATGGCAGCACACTGCGGTAAGACGGGCAAGTTAAACGTATCCATTCCTTAAATCGACGTAAGATCAGATGCCGGAGGCTGTTTAATTACCGAATTGCGCCATCCGCGTTGAAGCAGTAACTTTACTTAAGAGCGTCCGTTTTATCGTGAGTGAAGTGATCAGCGTGTGTCTGGACGTCGTTACAAATTGTGTGAGATCGAGAAATACGTTTAGCTTCACGGCGTTTAGCAGCAGGGAGCATAAATGACCAATTAAGTCGGCAGTCGAGGTACGTTGCTACAGCATTCAAATGTTTTGAATTTTCAACACACGTTTTCAGGTTAGTATTATTATCAAAGTATGCGTTCAGCGATTCTTAGTCAACAGAACAAATCTTGTTTAGATCAACGAATACATATGCGATCTGTGTTCATGCCGCATTTGAACGTACCAATGAATGTGTATCGATTTTGCATCGCAATTTTGCGATTAAAGCGACCAGATCCGACGATGCGGCGTAAAACGTTGCAGCGGCGTAATGTCATGGACCGTAAAAGTTTCTGTATCAGAAGGAACGTAAGCTGGGTCGTAGGGAGGTTTCGAATTAAAAAATCGGGCACGCGTAGGTGCAGGAATTACGGAAGCCGGATAACTATTTAACTTTTTAATTCGAGCGAAACGTAACGCGTCCCATCCGCGCTCGCGTGTAATCCGGCTTATGTAAGTAATATTCCCTGTCATCAGGAAAGCTCTTTGCAGTAAAAGTCACGAAACGACTGCTGACGCTACCACTCCTCACCCCCTCTTACTCTTTTACATTTCGACGGGCTCTACCTTTTCGCGTGCGATAAAACAGAATTTCGTCTAACGTCGTAAAATTTATTTTTCGGCCGACGGACGCGTAGGATATCTCGAATGAAGTTACTCGCGGATCGGCCGTTGCATTCGAATAATCGTGAAGGCGCCATGTTAGGTTGCACTTTCCAAATTCGAAATGCGTCACCGGAACGAATGCTTAGCATGCACGTGTTTATTGTGTCTGATAAATGTTCAAGCAAAAGTTATGAATTTTCCCTTATCAAATCTAAACTCGCAGACACAAATAGATCGCATTATATCCATGGAAAATAATGCTAAGTTACAGTCTTAAATAACCATGCGTTCATTTCATCAGAGGATATGTGTTTAAATACTTTGTTAACAATCTCACCTGTTATACTATAACAGTTTTCATGTTATTTTATATATGTGTAAACAGAATAATGCTATCACGTAATTAATACTTCTTGCAACGTTTTTGCAGTAATTATTACATGAAATAAGTTGTATTGCCCTAGCAATTTCTATAAATGGCCCTCGTCGAAATTGGCATGCTTGCGTTGTCAGCGTGTCATCCGACTTCTGTACACTTTGCATTCGCGTATCGATCCTCGAACGATGGAATCCACCAAGAGGGCCGCATAGTGGTACGAGGGTGGGTTTAGTCGGGATGGTCCGTCTCGTTTCGAATGCATTATTCCGCCCGACGCACTTCATCCTGAAAGCTCGTAACATGGAGGATCCCTTTCCTGTATACTCTGTTCTCGAACAGGGAGGGAACTGCGGGTACATTAAAGAAACGGATGTTATTGTTAAATTGTTCGAAATAACCTTCTACCGAAGTGCTGGTAAATCAAAATACAATATAGAATTTTCTGCCCTATTTGGAATACTGTTTTATTGCTGCTTCTTTGTCTCCTGGCGCTTCTTGACTTGCCAATGTCAAAAGAGATATTGCTGATGTAGTTTTTGCAAAATTTGAATAGAATATCCCTATACAGTTTTCATATTCGTTACGTCCCTCAGATACGATAGTGTCGATAAAGCCAGATATTTGTCTAGACATTGACGGCCATGTACATGGATGGGACTGGAGATCTAATGATGAGATAAAAGTTTTGTTTCGCCGTATACACGCATACATCGTTTGGTAGTAAAAGGTAGGAGGTATCTGATATACGTTAAATCCGAAAGTTTCTCGTGGAAGGGACCAAATTCAAAGACCCTGGTTTATCTACTGCGCTTCTCAATTTCGATTATTTAATTTGCATTATGCCACGGCACTGTCGTCCATTTTCCGTCAATCTTTTTGCCCCATAGACAGTTCAGACATCGCCTGACACTTCGTTGTTTGCGCTTCTGTATTTGCGCAGGGATTCCCTTCTCACTGACAGTTTGTCCAAACAAAGGACGAGACAGCGGAGGCTTCGCCATGGTGTCGACCCCGAAAAGACGAGGGGTGAATAATTGTTTGGGAAGTAACATCATGTTATCGCGCTCCTCGCCGTGAGATTCCTAATTTGATAGTAATACAGGCACTTACTCTGACCTGTGTGCAGAGATTGACTAGAATTTTTGTTAAATAGCTATATGCAAGGGAAAGCAACGTTCACTTCAATAAGTAATTTCTATATTTATATTCGTTTTTGCTAGAAGTACTAAATTCGAACATGTGTAAACATTTAAGCGTTACACAACTAGTATAGAGAAAATTACAACCTATCATTTTCGATTTCTCTGTAATTGCTTAGAATGTACATAAACTTAGTTGTATTAAATGCAAATAAGATCAATTAGTCGAAAATTTGTACACCTATTTCTCATAACATTCGAACATTGTCATTACTTAGATATTAGCTGCAAAACATATAATTCCTTTCAGTTTCAATTGAAATCCAGCTGTACTCGCAAACAACATATTTCAACCTTGTTATTGGCTCGCGATCGTTTCTACCACCCGCGATTGACAAAATTGTAATACTTTCCCGATAATGGAATCGACCCCTCCACGATCTATACCCAATAACCTGTCGGTACAAGGGTTAGTAAAAAAGAAGCAAAAAAAAAAACATGCAAAGCGTGCACCGAGAACGTAATCTCTCGCAGCCTGTACGCCATATGCGAGGGATTGTTCCGAGTCGCGGTTCAATTTCCATCGAACGTCTGGCGACCCTGTTTACATAGGTAACCCACCGGCTCGGGGCGAAACTCCGTGGATATTTGCACAAGGATCTTTTCTCGACTCTCCTTTCGAACAATCGGCGCGACGAAGACAGACAGTCGCAACGGCGAATCAGACGAAGAAAGGCAACCCTCCGCGCACACGTTCGCACACGCACATCTACCTATCCGTCGGCTATACTCATCCAACATCCGCGTAGCTACGTGCATCCGTAAACAGTCGGAAAGAGAAGGGAGCAATTGAGAGAGACAAAGTCGGGGCTCCTGTCGACTCCATATCGTCAACGAGGAGTGACGAGGGGTTGGTTCGAGAAGGGAGGTCGCGCGGGGTCGTAGGAGGGATCTCGAGGAAGGGAGCCTTCGATGTGGCCGAGGGTGTGTGCGTGAAAAAAAGGAGCGCGAAATGGCGCGCCTTCCTCATTACGCATGCACCCCCGTTCTCTAAAGGGGTCCGACTGACTGACTGACTGACTGACGCGCCTCCGCGCCATCTACGCACCGAACTCGCGCGCGCGCAGCCAGGCACGCTCGTGTACCTACCTACACTGCTACGTGACACCTATAGCCATCCATTGCCACGAAGAGCCGGATGGGTAAGGCGCGGCATACGAAACCGCCCTCTGTGTAAACCGACTCCCTTCCACGTCCTCCGACTACTTCCCTCCGTTCTTCACCCTCTAAACTCCCACCCCTTCTCGATCCCCTTCTTCCTCCTGACGCCCTAATTGCGCCACCCCTGGCAGCTAGTCACTTTACCATAATCTCCTGGGTAATGGGGTTCCTTGCCGGCTCCGGCTGCCGGAGGCCAGAGGGAGAGGAGTGGATCCCGGCGGAGTGAAAGAGAGAGAGGGAGAGAGAGAGAGAGAGAGAGACGGAGGGGGAGAGAGGGAGTAGCGCATCTGTATGTAGGCAAGTGCGTGGGTGTGGATCGAGTTACGAACGTGGTTACGATCAAAAGCTCACACTTTGTCAGGCAGCGGTGATTCTTGTGCAAATTAAGTCTTCGGCCCGGTAGCCTCCCGTGTTTCGAGCGACCGGTATTGAGTAAACAGTTTCTCTCGAATAATGGAAACGAGTAGGGTTGGTTGGTAATGCCGGCGGATAATGGGCCGGGGATAATAGGATGTAAATAGTGGTATTTTTGCTTTCGACTTCGGATCGTACGATGGGGTTCGACGATTAATTTCACGTTAGGCGTGAGTGGCAAGGTTCAGCAAATATGGTTTCGACGAGAAGTTTCGATCGAAGGTAAACCAAGTCCAACTTGCGTTCCGAGCCGAATTGGAAAAAAAGAAATGGGCGAATGGGCGTGCAGGCGAGCATGTACGTACCTACACATACGTGCGGAGATTGAAACAGAGATTCTGGCGCCACATACGGAGATGATGCTACGCGGGTAACAAGCAGAAACGTGGTTAGTATCCTGTTTATGCGACTAACAATGCGCGAAGAGCAGCCGCTGAAGAACGCGAGCCCGGCACAATGAGCGGTGCCAATTTATTCCCATTCTCCTCAGCCACGAACGCGCGCGCGTTAGCGTATGCGCAGAATGACGCGCGTCTTCTCGCCACCGACAAAGCATCGAAATCGTAATCAACGCCTCTGATCGCCGATCCGTTCGGCCGACAATGCCCTCAAAGGGAACCGATACGCGCCGATGACAAAGACGATCCTAATTCGCGGACCTTTTCCGTTGCCGTCGAAGAAATGTCGAGTGTCACAGCTGACGGGCGCGAGGAGATCGCGTGTTGGCGTTTAGCCGAATGAGATTTCGCTCAACAGTGTGGCCAGCGGGGGGACCCCATGGCCATGCATGCGTTTCGGGGCACGAGCGATTTTGCCCGGTTTTGAGCGATTCCGAGCGATTTCGAACGACCTGCCGAGCTTCCGTCCGGCCATTGTGTCGGCGATGTTTGATCGCGCGGCCCATTATGCCAACGGTTATGCCCACGGACATCGAAATGACAGGTTGTCCCGAACATTTGGGCAACGGCGACATCGATTCCGACTCTCCCCCTCCCCCTCCTGCGGCCATCTTCCGCTTCTTCTCCGACGAGGCCCGGACAATGGCCAATTTCGCGATCGCGCCGTTAGTCGTCACGTTTGTGCTCCGTCGCGTTAGACGCACGGAAATGATTTAACCGCAAGGCTTCTGCTGGCTCCTGCTGCCTTTTGCCCGCTTCTGCTCGCTCCCGCCCGCGGTCGAGATGCGAATTGGGCGCGAAGTAATTGCCTTTACGTGGCCTGGCCGTCTATCCGTCTATACATATGTCCGTCCGCCGTTTCGCTAACCGTTCCCTGCTCGCGTGTCCTAATCGCTTGTCACCCAAATTGGGCGTCAATTTCGAGCCGAACGAATGGACGGCGCGCCATTATATCGGGCATTATGGCGTATAATTCGGAGCGGGCGCGGGGTGAGCACCGAGTCAGGAAGTAATTACTCGCTCCATTGTAAAAGAAACGGGAGGCCGCGAAGGTGCGGGGCGTGTTACGTGACACGCGGATGGATCAGCGTCATTTGAATTGCGGCCCAGGTCGTTTCTAACACGACGGCGGACGACTCGCCGGCCGTGACGTGACGGAAGACGAAGTCGTCCGCTGACAATAAGCGTGGCTGTGAATGTCGAACGAGCTGTCTCTGGAGGCGCGTCTTGGGTGGCTAGCTCGTTGTCTCCCATTTTACCTCCCATTTTACCTCTCATTTTACCTCTCATTTGGTCAAGCCTTGATAGCGAACTACCAGCTAATTTTTTAGCATACTTTTTGCGCTGTCAGGTGTATGTTTATCGCGGATTGAAATTTTGATATAAGAAGGTGTAGACAGTTCTTGCCTGTTGAGAAATAGTGATCATTATGCTTTTTTTCTTAACAGTAGGACTGCCAACAATTTTTTACGTGGTCTTATGTAAGTTACAATCATGTGAAATGGTATGCTTTAAGTTGAAAACAATTAATCATATGTATGTCTCATTGGGTGCCGACAGCATAAAAACGGATTGCATAAGGAATAAAACGACATTATTGGTATTTTTCATATGCAATGGTATATATCAATATTGATAGTAACAAGAAACATTGCAAACAATGTAGGTATGTGTAATGAAGTTTATATAGGCGTAGAGGTTGTGTACACGTGGTTAATACAAACTGGTTGGAATCAACGCAGGGTTCAAACCGTGGATCATTCTAAATCCGATTTCATTAAAATAATGAATCGGCCTAGAATCCATCCCCGCGCGAGGCTTTCGTCGCGCGAAAATTGACAGAAGGGTATGCTTGATATTCTGTAGAAATGTGCAGATACCTCCTGGCATCGCCTTGCTACGTAAAGCCTGATATATTCTGCCACTTAATTATGGCGCAGGAAGCGAGGATTAGGTTGATCGGAGTAACGAAAGGGTGGAATTTGCATAAGGTCGGAAACTCGCGGCGCTGCCTTCGTTTTCGTAAATCTTTCGGATAAAGTGGACTTTCGGGGAGGAAATTGTAGGTTGCCTATGTCGTCAAGATATTTCATTATTCGCACTCCGCCGTCCTTCCCCGTTCCCTCCAGTCCGCCATTCACATCCGTCCTACGATTCCACTTCGAAAGAGCTGAGCCTCGAGCATTTCGTTAATCTAGAAATATACAACCTTACCGTTCGCCGCGCACACATCCGTTTCATTCAACTTTCGCGTCCCGTTATCGACGAAAACCCGTAGCTCCTGCTTAAGATCGAACCCTCCCACCCCGGGCAGAGTCAGAAATTCGTGGCGGTTCGACGCGCGCGACACATTAACATATATCCGCGCGCACCGGTTTTCCACAAAAGGCGTCGCATAAAGTTTCACATCGAGATTATCACTGAATCACGCGTGCAAGGGGTAATCTCTGGTAAACGAGTTCCCCGGGCGTATCAACACGGGCTTTGTGGAAGGCAGGCTCGTTTCATAGAAAGGTTCACGGGCGTCCCGTGGGAGGGATTGTGCCCGGCGTAGCCGGTTGACATCGAAATCCAGTGACGTATCTAATTGGGGCCACTTTAACAGTGAGGCCGAGAGTGGGGCGGATGGGTAGGATAAGCTGTAAGCCGACGGGACCCGCGGTAGGAGATCACCCCAGGCTTATAACTGCCGGGGAATCTTCTCTTCGGACCTCTCCCTCTCTCTCTCCCTCCCTCCTCTCTCTCTCTCTCTCTCTCTCTCTCTCTCTCTCTCGCCTATATCCATCGCCGAATACGTCGCCGTATCCATCGCCGTCCCTCTACGACAGAACTAGCTGGCTCCAGATACACCCTGTCCTTCCTCGACCAACGACAGCATCCGCAGGAGAATGAGAATCAGCCCCACCTCGCTCACCCCCGTAAAGTATCACCGAGTGAATCCGGCGTAAATAATGCCGATTATCCCCCCGGCAATTGTTTTATCGACCGAGTTGTCTCGCTCGCGAACTCCGCACTCTCTCCCCCGAAATTCGGTCAACCCCTCTTTCCGAACCTTCCGCCACTGTTGACTGTCGTATCGCGGGCTTAAGTGGTCCCTATTTTTTTGTTGCCAATTCGAGGACGATGAGCCCAGCGAGGGACCCAAGAGTCGCGAGACGAACTCGACGAGGACGCCATTAGAGAAGCGGACGGTTATTCCGAGAATGAGTTGTTGCACTGGATTTGCAGCGTACTTTGATACTTGCGGCACTGGCGCGGAGCTCCTCCTCGCAAAACTGTGGCTGAAACGCTAGATTAAATTGGACTCTCCGCTTAAAGTTGATTGTTCGCCGGGAAGTTTTGCGCCTCGCCGGTAGTTTCCCGGCTATTCTTCGCTGACGGATGTTTCGCCCTTCCGGGCACTTCTTCGTTGCCCGGCCGAAGGACGAAGTTCGTCTGACCCTCGGCCGATCGCGTTATTAATTTTCGATGTGCCTCATCGGCAATGGTCTCCTTCTGGCGGCGCCGAGGCCGGCTCACGCGAGCTTAATGGAACTCGATGCGCGGATCGTTCGCTTTTTGCTCGCCGCTAATTATGAAATTACCGAGAAACGCGCTTCCCCACGCCCCGCGGAGCAATATTTGAGCGCGAATTATGCCCGGAACTCTCCTCATCCTTCTTATTATCCCTCCCCGCTCGCCCTCACGGTCCACGCCGAGTTCTTCCCCTCCGGTTCGCGGCGCTGGGAAACTTATTCGGTTAATGGGACCAGACTCTGCCTCTGATTTCGTACCGTTCGCGACATTCACTGTCCATTTCGGAGTTAATCTCCGGGCAAACTTTCAATTCTGAGCAGAGAATGATGCGAACGATTCAGTAATAGACCATTAATATAAGTGTAATCGAGTTAGGATTGCTGGAGGACTGCTGCTTATTCGCAGCAGGTCCTTGCTTCGTTCAACGGTTTTTCGAATTCCAATTTCGAATGTGGAACATCGTGAACGACCCAGCTCTAGATCCATAACAAAAGCGTCTTATCGAGTTTGAAGTCCCTCCAGTGTTCAATCACAGTATTCCTGTGCTGCGATCGACGATTTTTCATCCCCGTACATGCGCATACCGTTCAGTATAAAATTTAGCGGTATATAATTTACAGTATCTCGATTACGTTCTATAGCAATAACGCTTCTTAAACGCACGAACAACGTATCCCCCATACGATCAGCTGCAATCAATACGCCAATTACGCTCTCCCTCCAGCAACTTCCGTCGCACGTACGAACCTCCCCCTGGAGTCGTTCACCTACATCTCGCACGCCGCCCAATTTCGCGTGCTCTCCTGGAAAAAAAACCATTTGCCCGCATCGCGGCGCCATTTTCTATTCGTCAGCGGCACCACGAACGAACCTGGCAGCAAATCGTTCGCCTGAAGGTGAGCGCTGTGTTGAATAGTGTGTGTCCGTGATGTTCTCTGTTTCGCTAAAAAGTGCCGATGTGCAATCTCAGAGATTATGTTGAAGAAAAAAAGGAAGAAGGAGGGAGGGAGTGAGAGGACGATTGGAGGAAAGGGCATGGCAAGAGAAAGAAGCGAGTAAAGGAGAGAGAATCTCCGTGCGAACTTTCCTCAACGGAAGAAGTGAGCTGCATAAAAAGCGGGTTAGGAGGGAGGGAGGGGGATGAGGAGGAGGAGGAGGGGGGGGGGGGGGGGGTCGAAAGTTCGTCCTTTCGCCATTACCGTCGACTCAGCCGCGGCGAACGGACTCCCCGAGCCTAACGACTAAATAAGTCTCCCCAATTAAAAAACTAATTTCGATTAGAGTCCCGGTGCGGCCATTTGGCCTCGTGTAACTACAGGCTGGGGTCGCGTGGGGGTTGAACGGTGGCAAAGTTGGGGGCGACTTGGGTCCCTCGGACGCGAATCTCGGGTTATCGGCTCTCCAGCTCGAAGCGTTCGCGCGTACAATTAGGGAAGGTGGGGGAGGACAGGGCGGAAGGGCTCGGCGAAGGGCCGCGAACGCGAGCTGCGTCACGGTCGCGTTTTATTGACCGGGACCGTCTTCGTGCTCGTCTTACCGAGCGGACGATGCTCGGCTGTGAGTTGAGACCGCCGGCTGATGATGCGGGGGTACGTTTCGTTCGGCGGGTGGTTAGATGCATTTTCGTCGATGCGTTTAGGTTCATAGGTATCAATGATGAAAATGGGACAATATTTGGGAAGGGTGGAACTGCGATGTGAGGAAGGGATGGACGTGCGTGTTTAATTGAGCGTACGTATGACTAGGTGCTGTGGCGCCATTTTCTTGTCCGTCAAAGTATGAGTTTACAAGTGGCGCCGTTTATGCAATTCATACCTCTGCCTTTGCAATTAATGCCTTAATAAATTGGTGGACAAGTAAAGTAGAATGTAGCATGTTCAACGGAGCGTTGGGACGTTTGCACGTTCTATGCTCGTCGTGGTGAAGGATTTGTAAGCGTACGAATCGCGGTCCTCCTTTCGGGGTTTTCGGGGGATAAGCCGCTTGTTCGGCCATCAGTCCATTTTCACGGTATTTTTCTGCTACAAAGGTTGTTTAATGAAAACTGATATCTCGCGCCGGAGTGGAGATTACTGATGGGAATAAAGGGTAATAAATTGTCCTGATCCGTGGAAACGAGTAGGCTGCAGCGGGACAGTTTAACCCGGCGACGATAAACGTTTCGTTGACTCAACAAAGTCATCCTACTGTCCCGTGGTGTGGCTCGGTCAGCGATCGAGAAATCTTACTGAATCGACAGAAATCCTTTCACGGGTTTAAAGGTACAACGCGCAGACGTCGGAGAGAAAGGAAAGCGGGACAGAGAAGGAGGTGGAGGAAAGGAAAGAATGGGAGGAGGCGAGGGAAAGAGAAAGAAGGCGGAGGGTGGTAGAGGAAAGAGAGAAAAGGAAGAGGGGAGCAGCCTTCGGATGGAATTCCAGGAGAACTGCCATGCGTTACAGCGTGTTTCACACTTCGGGTGAGTCGCCCACGCCCAAACAAATATATAATGCGGCATTAGAATAACAAATAGTGGTTGAAGCATCCACGCCTGCGAGCCGCGGGGCGCCTCGACCCGTAGGTACGCACCTACATAAATACTAATACGCACATAAATAGATATATCTTCGACGAGGAGGGCCGCGGGGTCGGCCGACCCCTGAGGAAACTCTCGAACGGTTACTTTTTCGCGAATTTGCATAAGAGAAAGCCTCGCAACAATGAGCCGCACTCTTTAGCCCCAAGCTGGCTACTTAACGTTTCGCGTCAGGGCCCTCCTCCGACTCTGCGCTGGGTGGCCATCAGATAGCGAAAACGAAACCCTAATCGAAACTGTACCAGCAGGGTGGATATCGATGAACGAGAATTGCAGAACGCTGACCGTTGCTGCGAATGTTCGAATGTTTCTTCAAAGTTACCGTCCGAACATTCAAGGAGCCCTCGGGGCAAGCCTGCAAACTCGAGTACTTCGGCCTTCCGTTCGACGTCCTGAGAGGGTAAACACATCGAAGTTATCACCCCTCTCTCCGAGACGCTCCTAATAAGAGCATAGAAATTAACATCCGCGGCAGCGATAACGAGGAGACGATGTCGAGGGAGCACGGCACGGTAAAAGTAGACAAAGGACCCCCGACGCCTGGCGAGTGCCGAGCAGATAACGGAGGGAAAGGACGAAGTTAGCGACTAGCTGAAGGACGCAGGCTTCCCGACACTTGAAAGCAATCAAGAGCCGGGACACAGTCAAGTGTACCGTGGCGCCAGTTACCACGATAATCTACCCCCCCATTCACCCCTCTCTCCAAACTGTTCACCTATACCCACGCTGCATATACCGAAAGTGGAAGAAGTTACGGTCCTCGTTACGGAATCATTTGACAACGTCTGATACTTTAATCGGGAACAATGCGCCTCCGCTGACTTACGAGCGAGCGCACGCATCCATAACGAGCGCACCGTAACCATATTTCGCGCTCGTACTTGATACAGATTGCAAATAATCTTATCTTTATTATCTGTCCGCGCGTGAATGACAGTTACTGTCGCGGGAGCGCGCGCGCGCGCGCTCCGCTCGACGTTGGCAGCTGATTTAACCCTCGAGAACTCGCGCTATGGTACTTTGTGCCGCGCCGAGAAAGAATCTAAGATATCTCAATAAATAGAGAAGATTGAAGACTGGCGTCCCGGCTCACTGAGTTTTACAATCTCCACTATCATTTGAACGTATTGTTAACAAAATTATTTATTTATTATAATCTAGGGACGACATTTCTCGAGTTACTACCGTGAACGAAGACGATCGCACGCACAGTCTGCTTCCCCCACCATACTCACTTCTCCTGCCGTTCTGCTGTTATTCTTCGCCTGCCTATCTAGCGCGTAAATGTGTGCGTAAATACATGTGCGCGTGTATTTAGTGGTAGAGAGAAGTAGCGAGAAGAGTGGGGAGAGCAGCAGAGTCGGCGGGGTACCGCGTATACGCATTTTCATGCTTTGCAGGCTCTTAGCAAAACCCGAAAAACTTATATTTAAATAATTAATTTCACATATGTGCTCAGTCACGTTGTGTCTAAGGGTACTAAATTTGTATATAGTAAGAGAATATGCTACATAAACGAAGCAAATGCTGCTAAAAAGTACATTAAAGTAAGTGCGGCACAAAATAACGCACGCGAGTCCTCGCGTAACAGTTCTAGGCGCGAGTTCCCGAGGGTTAATGGGAGCCCACCGTGCGGCCGGGCGGGCTAAATAATACGCGACGAATGGCGAGAGTCAGCGAAGCGAGGCCCGCTCGAGAGATTTGCATCGACGTTTTCACGGCTCTCGATCGCGCATTACGCGGACGCATACGTAATAAGGCCTAGAGTGCGCTCGCGCGCGCGCGCGACACATTCTTCGCGGGAGTGTCTCTCGCAGCGTGCATCAACGAGATTATAATGCGTGGGCCGATGAGTATCGCGAGGAGGAATAGAGAGGGCCGATGGAGAGGGGAGGAGAGAGAAGGAGAAAGGGAGGGGGAGGAGGCGGGGGAGAAAAGGAGAAAGGCAGAAGTGCGTGGCGTTAGAACACGTGTAGGGGCAGGAACGAGGACCATATATCCCATGAATAACCCATGCGGCGAACAACACGCTCGCGTTCGTGTCCACGACCACACAGCCATAATCACACGCCTCGAGTTGCGGGTAACTCACGTTGACGCTCGTTTTACGGCGGAATGACGTGAATATATGGAAACCGTTGAAATGGATGCGCGACGATCGGGAGTGAGGTGGTCGGCAAGGGTTGGGGCGGTTGGATTACCGCCGGGAAACTGAAAGAGGCTCGAGTCGAGAGATGGAAAATCGCTGAGCCATCCATCGGTTGCTAGTTTAGTCGATCCTCGAGTCGTTGACGTTCACTGAATCGCGCCCGGGATTCGATGGTACCTGGGTGCCTGCTTCACTCGGCCACAATGGCGTGACAGGGGAGTTCTTTGGGCTTGCTCATTCAGAGGACGAGCGTAGGGAAAAGTGTTGTAAAAGTGAGAAGCGGAACGGGTCGAAGTTTAATCTTGTCGAGGGATTCTTTGTAACGTTTGTGAGATATACGGAGATTTATGTTGACTCCTTGCCACTTCGTCAGATTCGTCTCTGGGCAATGTCGTCGTATCTCCGACGAAATCGCATCGCTTACAAATATGTCGTTGGACATTTTTATGTCACTTCGATGGGAGCGCTTTATGGCCGTACTGAAAATTTTCACCGGTAATAAGAACTCCGATTGTATGCGTCATCCTTGAGTTATATACCTGTAAATTAGCGATCATCGCGGTTAGATAACGTCAGAAGTAAAAAGGCGTACGATTCGGAACGTCAATTTGTATGGGTATCCGGTCAATCGTGTCGACTAAACGCTCCACGGAGAATTAACATTCCACCGTTGCGTCGTTCGTCCTAACCCCGAGTCAAAATGCCTCAAATTACCGAGGAGACGTCTCACTTTCAATCGCCCACCGTCAGAAGTCCTCGCCAACGAAGCAAGCTGGAACCACCTACCTATATCCGTCACTCTCCCCCGAAAGCTATCCGTGTCCGAAATCGGCGATCGCCGTGTCCGGATAAAGCTGAGACTGAAAACTGCATCGGCGATTGGTGGTTCCAGGTTAAAAGAAACAAGGTGAGAGAGGAAGGGAGAGAAAGAGGAGAGTAGTGCGAGGATAGAGGGACGCGGCCGGAAAGGGCGAGCGAAAATAATGTGTCACCAGACACCCTCGCCACATGTGGCCACCCGTGGGCCCGCGGTGCGCGTAGGTAGTTAGGTAGGTAGGTAGGTTGAACGCGGGTTAAGTGCGTGCTCGATGCGTGTGGACCGGGCCTAAGCTGCGTGCGGACGTCCACATCGTATATCGTACACCTACCTGCTGCCTCCGTGGCTAGCTATTGCCGCTGCTGCTGATGCTGAGGCTGCTGCTGGCTGCTGGCTGCTGGCTGCTGGCTGCTGCTGCTGGTGGCTGCTGCTACGCGACACACTGGTAGGTATATGGCCTTAGGCCCATTCGGAATCGTGCTACTCATCTACCTGCCCCGGCAACCACGGTGGACAGAACCATGGTATTAAAGCGTTACACGATGCTTATCTAGGTCCACACACGACGAGGCGCGTAGATGAGCCTCGCACACGTACCTACGTGGCAGCGCGAGAATGCGCGCGCGTTCCTATATAGGATACGGTCATACGCGTACAGACGCGTATATCGTCTGCGATCGTCCGTACAGGCCTCTACGTTGCGCTCGGTAGCCATAACGGACGAGCCGGCTACCTACCGCATTAACATCGGGTTTATAATCTCGGCGTTAAGTATGAGCCATCGCTCGAACTCGCATTGTCAGCCGTTATTGATACGGCGCTCCCGACGGTAACTCATGGAAAGTGTATGCGCACTACCGTTACCGTGCGTCCGACTCTGAATCGAGTGCTGAAGCCGGTCGCTCCCGAACGTACCGAGGGTCGTTCGAAGATTGGCAGAGGGAAAATACGCTTCTTCGCCGTCGCTTTGTTATCCGCCTGTCCGCTGCACGGTAGCTTAGCGTTCTTCATTCGCGCACAACGGTCCGCGTCGCAATCACGTAGGATTGCCATTTTGATTTTTCCCAAACCGCCGGAAGTCATTGATAACCGATACATTTACGTCGGTCCAGTTGGCATCTCAATTGTGCCACGGAATTGGTGACTCTCGGCTTTTGAGCGCGACCCCCGTATAATCGAATTGCTTAATTTAGCCTTTAGCAGATAAAGTATAATTGATGTCGTCGCGTATGTGCTGCGTAATACGGGCCGAACTACCGAGCGTGGAAATGCATCCGAGCTGTAACTTTGCCGCTGTCACGGTTAAAGCTCGTTTAAGCAATCCTATTTGCCGCGCCAGCTGTGTAATATTCGTAGTTCATACGTCGCATCGTAAAACGAATTGTCGCAATGAATTTTTGTCCCGGCACCGTCGCATTATATTACCGCCACCGCGAACGTAAGCCGCACACTTTGAGCCAAACACGACCATGAACATTACTCTTTCGGTGGGCAATCAATCGATTGTTTTAAAACATCGCGCTCGAAGGTAAGCTTTATCTCATTATTTGGCGCGCGCGCGCGTGCACGCGATACGTTGCGGTACTTCCTCTCTGCCGAACGCGTAATTAGCGAATTAAGTTTACCGCGGCTAGAGAGAACCTTCCCCCCCCCCCCTGTTCCTCTCCCCACGCCTTCTCTCACGCGAGATAACGATCAGATTCGGCCGGAGGCGGACATCTCGGACGCCATCGGCAGCCCGGCCTTTAGCAGCCAAGGCGGAAACGCAATATTCCCTCATGTGCGTCGCTTAGGTACAGGTCCGTAGATGTACGCCATCTGTCGATGGTGTTAGCGTACTCTTGTTAGAGTCGCCACCGATCTCGAGCGTTCCGCGTGGGTGGCCTACCACCTCCACCGACGGTGGAGCTTCCTCCACCACCGCTTAACCACCACTGGCGGTGGTGCTCTCGCGCAGGCCTCTCTTCTCCTCGGATGATGAATGACTCCGAGTTTCCCCCCGCAACTCCCCCCCCACGTCCCGTCGCTCGCGCCCCTACCGTCTCTCCGCACCCTACTTCTGCCCGGATCGTCTGTCCGGCCCTCACTTCCCTCTCCTACGTGATATTTCTCCTCCCTGTATCATCGACTCGCTCGCTCTTTCATCGCTCTCTTTCTTGTCTGCTCTTCTCTTTTTCGAGTCCTCTCTCTCTCTCTCTCTCTCTCTCTCTCTCTCTCTCTCTATCTCTTTCTCTCTCGCTCTGTTATCTATCCGGGCTCGTCTCTCGGCACTGTCCTATCTCCTCCAGCTTTCGCCCGTTCGCTCGCCGTGTCTCGCGTTCCTCGAACTCTTCCTCCTCCTCTTCCTCCTCCTTCTCCTCCTCCCTCTCCCGGTGCGGGGCCGCTGCGATGCAATTTGCATTCGGGCTGCTGTTGCCGCCGTGGCTGCCACTGTCGTTACCGCGAGCAGCCCAAGAATATTCCCGGGCGCGTAAGCGAGCAACAATGGCGAGGCTCGTGGAGACTTTTGCGCCGCGGAAGTAACGACCGGCATCGTTGACTCGACTACGAGCATTGTGCCGTACCCACGGTACGTTTCCAGTACGTACCGTGACCGTCTTTATGGTTATTGTACAGTATCTTATTGAAGTTTTATGCCCGCGCGGCGGCACTACGTAAGAGATAATTAGTCGTGGCCAATTGTGCCCGCACGCTCGTTCGACGTACATTTATTGGTTCGAACCGATTATCCTGGACGCCGCGGCGCCCGTTGCCCATCGTACGAGGGAAATTCTCGGATAGGCGATATTACGACAATAAACGTATTCCGGTTCTCTACCCCGGCGACGGTGTACCTACCTATCGCCCGACTTCGTCCGTAAGCTCGAGGAACGGACGGCACCCCGAGCGTGAAACGAATTTAATGTCCGGAACATCTTTAAGGTAGATTGACAAGGCCATTATCTGGAATAACGAAGATCGCGCCGTTACGAGCCACTAAGTTAATCGCGGCGATACGTCATTAATGCCATAACGAGCCGAGGTCACGTTGGCCGGCTCGTTTTGCCAAGTTTCGCTTCCGGCGAACTGTATGGGACAAAACTTTCCCATTATCGACGCGTTCGATTGACGCTCGCCGAGTCTGCTCCTTCCTGGCCGAACGAAATCGTTAGTCTCGAGTGTCCAACGATCGACTGCCGGCTCAATGCCGCTAACTAGAGTTCGACGGGACAACTTTCTATTGGGGCGTGCGGCGGCCGCAGACGAACGCAGTCGTAGGCCGTTAAATGCGAATTTCACCCCAAGGTGACGATTTCAAAGGCCGTCGGTGACACGGCGAGACATCCGCCAACCGCCCCGAAAACAGTCGAAATGCCGGACGTGACGGGGGGTCCGAGCGTGGCTCGTTCCTTGCGGTCGAGAGGCTCGAGGTGAGTGGAAGTCGTCTTTTCAGCTACCTGAAGAGCGGCAGAGAGGAGGCGACGGGCCGAGGCTTCATATTTTATACCGGGACCCTTTATGCGCTCGACTACGGGGGCACCCAGCGTGTCGAATAGAATTCAGGAGGCCGGCGTACGATAGGTATTTTGACATGCCCGAGAAATTAGTATAATAAAGGGGGGCTAGGTAAAGCGCCTAAGTGCCTAAACACACGCCGTAAATCTCCCCCTTCTCACTGCTCGAGGAGCCGGCGAACGAGCGGACGAATGATCGTTCACGTATTTTTTCTCCCTTCGCGCGCTCGATTCGTCCTCAGGACGCGGCACGAAGGACATGCCGAGCGTCCTGGCGTTTGATCGATCGAGATACGTAGGCTCGTAACGGTCCTCATTGCGTCTTTCGAATAAAGCCAGTCCATTTATTAGCGGGCTTTTAACGGTAAGGTTCAAATCGTTCCCATGCATCGTGAATTGTGAGTTGAAACATTGGGAGGAAAAGTGCGGTCGGTGGCGCGGTGTTAGGGACTTTTTCTGGATCCGTGGCCTCTGGCATTGGGGCAAGATCCTGGGAGTCGATGCTTGTGGGTAATGGATGAGAGTGTAATGAAGTGGGCGGCATTCTAGGTAGATATCATTACCGGTGCCATTCATCATGAGCTCCGATTATTATTAGGTGTTTCCTAATAGCCCTGATCGGTACCTACCAGCGGTCAGTAATAATGTGTTCAAGTTACATGCGCGTACCCATAGCAGTCACAATTATTCCGCAGAGAAGTAATGCGCTGCTAAGGCCATTACCGATTACGATCGCACCTCGGAGCAGTTTACCGAGAAGAATAATTAGACTTGCCAATTTTACGGTACACACAATGATGAGTTAATTTCCCCAAAGCTGGCCGAACTCAGGTAAGCATGGAGCGACAGAAGGGTTGCGTACCCGTCCGCAGAGAGCGATTGTTCGGGAAGATCGTTTCCTCGCCACGAACCATAAACGAGCAGGTAAATAAACATGCCATGCCTGTCGTCGGCGAACAATAAAGTCCGCGTACGAAATTAATTATCGGCCCGAAGCGTTATTGCCGAAGTTCTCGAGCAATTGCGGCAATAAACTTATGCACACCTATTACGCTAATCTCCGGCTTCCGCCGGGAGAGACGTTCATCCCTCCTTCGTTCCGGCGCAAAACGCTTAATGATATTTCTTTCGCCGTGCGTCGTAATCCCTTGTGCGCGGCCGAGGGAAAAGAAGCCTGGCCGTCTTCTAATATTCAGGAACGAGAATACGCCCGTCGCGAGGGAGTTTCGCGGCGAGGGGCGCGGATCGGGCTGGGGTCTCATAATTATTCCTCCCAGCCAAGGACGCCCTTCCTAACAGGAGAAAGAGACTCCACCCGCGATCCGGAATGCGCGACGTAAGAGCTGCAAGTTGCACGACGACGAGGACGGTGCAACAACTCCCCTGGCGGGTGTCTCGACGCTCGGCATAAATAAATTTGCGTCCCTCGCCTTCGTGCGAGCGCGCTCGCGCGGTTCCACGGGAACAGTCAGCGAGACGCAAAATACGCCTTTATTAGCAGCCAGTGTAGATACGCGCGCATTGCAACGGCTGGCTCCGCTTCAGAGGCGTAACAATGGGAAAATGCCCCGGCTTCGGCGCTCGCGGAAGTTGCAATGCAAATCATCGGGCGCGAGAGCTATCAGGCGAGGCATAATGGCACATGTCATTTTTGCAACGGTGGCAAATGAACTGTTTAGATTGCTCCGACGCCCCATCTACACACGCGTCTACTGAGGCACAATTCTATTAGCTCTAGCTGCTCGATGTTTTTATAAAACACACATCTGAGTCAGAAACTTTAGTCGCTAGCCTCCATTAGCTCATTTTCTTACCGTACAACCTTCCCTTAACATTCCCACGGCCGCGAACTATCCATCTAAAGACATCCATAAACAAACGTTCCTGCCGAGCAAACTACCCGCGCAGAATCCGGTGACAAGCGCCAATAGATTCCCGAAGCGCAGGAATCGAATCCGCCATCCTCCCCCGTTCGAAAGCGTCCGCTGTCTACGCCACTGGGCGGCGAGGTACGCTCGACGTAGGTATACATACTCGGAGCATCCGGCGAGAGGGGTCGATCGATCTCTCTTTCGTCGTTGCGCGGCCACCGTGTCGCTGTCACGCCGCTTTCGAGATACCGTAGGCGCCGATGCTGGCAGCGGCAGGCGGACAGTAGTAGTGGTACGCGCGATTCGACGTAGCCGTGGCAATCGCGTAGCTGGCGATGCTGGTGGTGGTATCGGCGGCGGTGGTGGTGGTTGCGGTTGTCGACGACGGTGGCAGCGGTTACGAGGCGTGGCCTTGAAGAAGCGCCTTTCCAACGTTCGCGCCGCCCCTGCCGCATGGTCGCTGCTACGCAGTCGCTTTAACCTGCCGGGTCACGTGACCCCGAGTACGCCCGTTCCCCGTGGTCGGGCGCTCACGTGACCAAGTTGACGATCGGGCGCGACGAGCGGCCGGCCACGCCCACTCGCCGCTCTTGGCGCGGCGCGCGCACCCGAGCCGCTTATCGTCGGCTTCGGCTCGTCGGCCACCGTCGTCGGCACGACTCTACGTCGCCCCGAACGACCGTGGTGGGGCAAGCGAGGCGCGTGGGAGGAGGAGCTGTGAGCCAGTGGAGTCCGGGAAGTCGAGCAGCGCAGACGCGTTGTGCGCCGCGCTGAGTCCCTTCGCTTTTTGAGAGAACGTCAGGAGAGACGGTGGGAAGAAGGAGAGGAGCGTCCGGGAATTAGGAGGCGACAGGAATCGTAACCTTTCTTTCATCGCACCAGATCCCGCAGTCCTGAGACAGTTCTCCCGTCGAACGGTGTGATCGCGATAGAAGACTATAAGCGTTTGCGGGCCAGCTATCGCTCCTTTGCGCTTCGCACTGCCGTCGGTCGCTCGTCAGTTGTCGCGGGAGATCGATAGAGACGATGAAGGCGTCCATGACGCTGATTCTTGTCACGCTGGCAACGTGCGGAGGCGTTTAGTGAAAGGGAGACGCGCGAAGGCCTACGGGGAGAGAGAAAAGAGGATTTTTGACGTGAGGCGGCCCAAGTTGCCGCCGTCGCGAGTGAGAGTGGTGATACATCGCATAGCGTATAGGAAGGAGGATTCGCTTGGAGACGGACATTGTCGTTTCTGCGAGCGGGCGAAGGACGCGAGAAGCGGATCGGAAGAAGAATATCGAAGGGGGTGTCGTCAAGGACGAAGAGGGAAATTGCGAAGGAAGACGGGGAAGGAGACGGAAGTCGAGGAAGACGAGTGAGGAGAGAAGAGAGGAAGGGAGAAAAGGGTATATCTGTACGCATAAGAGTGTGTCGCGCGAGGAGGGATGCCTGCGAAGGGGGAGAGGGGAAAAGCGACGGACTTCAGCATCGCGGCCATCATGGCGCCCAGGGGTCCGTCCTTCGGGCATTACCACCTGCAGGGCATCGGCAACGCCGCCACCGCTGATACCAGCCTGGAATGTCCAACCGGGAAGAGTTTCGTCGCTGGCTCGGCACTCGATCACCGTGAGTTTTTCATACGGATTTCATTTCGGTCAACCATGCATTCGCTCGTCATATGCACTTTTTCCGTCCGACGGAGGCTGATGTTAGGGTAGGCGAGAGGGAACGCTGATAAGATGCTAGTGATACGATTGAGGCCTTGTAGAAGAAAGCCGAAACGAAAGGGTTCAATCGGAATTAGGCTGTTGTTGAACTCGTTCGGTTGCGCGTGCGAAGGCTGGGATGTCAGTGCCAGAAAGAGAACGCGACCGAATATTTTGATCGCGACGTCTTCGAATTTTGACGTACTGGCTTCGTTTGTACCGGTGGCAGTCGTTCGTGCAACGGATTAATTTCACGCAATTCGTTCCTCGTGATTTATTACGCGCGATAACCGCTCGTTCCGTCTATCGTTTCGTGGAACGAACACCTGCGGGTATCATTACATTAAAATACAGTAGCAATGTGGGCACGGGAAACGTTTTCTTCATAACGCGCCTGCCGTATCGTGACAGAGGACAAACCGTAATTTGCCGCTGTTCCCGAATCGACGGAAAGTTATCGATAATTCGAGGGGGGTTGCTCCAGGTTCTATTCCGATTGAGCGCATCTCGCGAACGAGAATAATCCGGAGAGCAACGGAGCGTGTCGTCCAAAAGCCAATGTCCGTCGTCGTACATCTTCGCAATTACGGGACGCTATTATTTTTGCCGAATATCAATCTTCCGCCCGTGTATTCTCGGTCAATGAAATGACGCAACGCTCACTTTCTCCTTCGCTCCGTTCATCACCGAGTGAAACCGAATGCGCGGACAATTTCAATTTATTTCGATTTAGCGGCCCCGCGAAATTCAATTGGCCGTGCGTTGATTGCCGTGCGTCTCCTTAATTCCGTTCACGCCATTCATTTCGCGATCTATTAACGGAACGGCGATTGCGACAGTAGGTAGGGAGGGAGGGAGGGTGGGAGGGGAGAAAAATCGAACGACAGTTTGGCAATGTCCAACAATCGTGTCCGGTGCCTAAAACGGTGCCTAACTCCGACTGAACAAGCGGCCGCCTTTGCCAGACTCGCGGATCGCTCTCGCAACGAATTGTTGCCAACAAATTGCGCGTAAATTTTACCTGTTCGCACCAGAATTAACGGCCGCCCGCGGACGCTAAGCAGATAGTGATCTAGGAGCGGAGCCGTCTCGGATTAAATTTTCGAGTTTCTCTCCCGAACGCGGGCGGGCATCGGAGATTTACTGCGCGTTTTCTAGCCGTGCATTTTAATGACGAAAGAGCGTACGCATCCAGCCTAAGTCTGTGCCTGTTACGCGCCTATCGCCGGTAAGCGGCTCGAGACGCTTCTTCGTGGCGTCGGATCGACCTGAGATCGTTGTTTTTGCATCCCGCTCTGTTTGCCGTTCGGCCCCGTTACACGGAGAGATCAGTGTACACAGAAGAAGGGCCGACGACGGGTACGGCAGACAATGGCTGTTAGACTGTCCAAATATTGGAAACCGGTAGCCGCGCTCGACGACAAACAGTCGTGCACCTGCATTGCTTCTTGTTACGTTAGGATGAGACGACACGCATCAGGGAAAACCGGCAGCTATTTTTAAACGAATGAAAAGTCCCGGGTTGCGCAAGGAAAGCCTCCTCGGCGCTCGGTTCCTCGTTTGCCGGACGAAAATTTATGCCCAGTGCCCGGTAGCCCACACAGACACTTTCGCGCTGTAAAATTTTCGTCCCGTCCCGTTCCTTCCCCCCGCGTCGCATAATGGCCCGCCCGGGATGGATATTAACGATTTCGCAAATTATACATTCACGCCGCCGTTGCCATTCGTTTAATAGATTTAAGTGCGCCTTTTTCGCCGCCGCGGAGGATATAATCGTCCGACGCATCCTGTCGCGTTTCTTGACTCACTGGCAGATACGTGCGCGAACCCTCCGACGATATTTGCCGCGCGAACTGCGCAAAAATAGTAAAGGAAATCATGAACATGCAATTTCCACAGCGGCAATATTTTTTCCCGACGACTGTAAATTGCCCCTGTTTTTGTCTTCAGGAACTTGTCCGCTCCTTTCAGCCAGTAATCACATTAGCGCACTTAACGACGCCATTACGACTGCCGTAGTAATCTAGAGATTCTTAATCGTTCCGCGGAACAAGTTCTGCCGGCGGAGTGGGCGATGTGGAAAACATTAAATACCAGCTGCAATTCGATTCATAGGATCCGCATAGCAGCGGTAATAATCATTGTCTAGCGAATACATTATATCGAATTGGCTACTGTGTGGGTGCCGGAGGGTCAAGGAAGGGAGGAAATGGGAAGAAGGAAAGAAAGGGAGAGAGAGAGAGAGAGAGAGAGAGAGAAGAATAAAGTCTGCGCTGCGGCGGTGCAAAGAAATAATTGGCGATTATATAAAAATCTCGCTGTCTGGCAGACTCGCACGTCCGACGGCATTCTCTGTGCCGAGCGCGACTCCGAATGCGCATCGCGCATGGTGTCATCGAGGAAATATCATAGCCACTTGCAGATACCCAGGAATTTTAATTCGAGCCGTCGGCGTCCGTTTGATCGTTTCATTAATTCGCTTCTAACAACGCCCGACGCCTCAAGCGTCCAACGATAATCTTTACGTCGTTATTTCTCATTTGTCATGACTTCATATCGCGCGTCTTTCCGCTGATCATACCTATAATAGTCGTTTTAAAGATTGACGAATTGATTCCCGAAGTATTTGCAGCATTTTGTAAATTTGGGCGAGGGTGTTCCATGATAGATTCATAGATCAGCGAGCCAACAGGCTGTCGCTCCAGCTCAAGCTACTGGGTTCACTTTGTGGGAAGTGGATCTCTTTTTCTCCCGCTGGATACCCAAACGTCTTAGAGAATTGCGTGAGTTTCGGTAACGCGATCGTTTGAGACCTTCGTCGATCCTTTTGAACGGCGTCCTTCGAACCGCTGGGTGGTGACAGGATTCTGGGTGGTCGGCTGTCGGTCGTGGCAAAAGGAAACTGACGTCAGTAGCTCGGTCATATTTCTTCTGGCCTTAAGATCATGGAACGTGGGACCACCTTCTTGGCACACGAGGGTGGCAAGGAAGGGGAGGGAGTTAACTCCTTCTGTGCGCCCGGAAAGCTTCCGGTATGGTATTCCTCGTTAGAAAGCCGGCTTTAGGCTCGGCTTCCATTTACAAACCTTCCTTATGGCCTATCCGTTATTAACTTTAGCAAATTGCTTCGTTCGCTAGTACGCATGCTTATTGAACGCGTCATGAGTATTATTTGTGTCCATACCAATGTAGGCGTCCAACTTTACTTTGTCACTCAAATCATTTTTGCTTATCTTTGCAGACATACGATACCAGAGTGTTAAGTGTAATGAATCTTTGAAAAACATGACAAAGAAATGGTCAGTCTTGCGATCATTGTGCAAATAAAGATGGCGTGTGCAGAATCGGGCTATTGACAATTTTGCATGTCATTGCAAACCGTTACTTAATGCGCAATGCACGTCGTCCGATACATGTAACATTCTAGCGTCGCGGTTGTTCATGAGTATCTCTCTATCATCACACATGTACCCATTAGCGGATCTCTTTGCAACGTCATAATGTCTGCTCTGTTTAGGAACTGGCGAACCGCCACTGGTTCTGCGCGTGCAGCGTATTTGCCCATCAACCTATCGTCCCAGCAATTACGTCCTGACGTTTTTCCGCGGCAGCAGTCATGCAGCTTGCGAAATTTATACTTGCCCGTTTAACGCTTTCAGTTCAGTGAGAGTAAGAAAGTTTCGCATCGTGCGACGTTGAGCATTCCGCACTGACACGCGCAGTCACCATATCATTTTCGCATCTTCAATACCTACTACCTGACGCGGTAAGCGGCCAACCCCAAATTCAGCCTAGCCCCAAAGGGTAAGAAGCGGAGAGTGCATTCGACCGATTCGATTATTACATATATAGATTGAAAATTTGCCTGTCATTCCTCTGGCAAAGTATGGTGTAGCGCACGCCAGTTACCTACTTCCCGCAAATTTGCACGTTAATAACGCGCTTAAGAAGGAAGTGTATACCGACACGTGTACGGCCGTGCAGTATCTTAGGGGCCGTGCAAAATAACGAAATGCATAACTCAACCGTTTCCGGGCAGATCGTCCTAATACATTTTTAATCGGGTGCCGGGGGCAAAAGAGCGTAGAAAGATGGCGGACGGGCGTCGACTGGCCAGAATTATTTCCGCAGCCTGCCGACTCCCATCGTTCCGTTTCGAAGGCTCGCTCGAAAGTTCGCGGCGCGGGGCCAGAAAACTTATCGGACAGAAGAGGGTGTTGTTCGATGTCGAAGGGAAGAACGCGTGACGCCGCACTGGGGCGATCGACTGAAGGCACACGCAAACGCCGGCTGAGGTGTTAATTTTAACACCGTCCCAGGCGGATTCCCGTGGCCGATATTAACAGCTCCCCGCTTTATTATCCGCCTAACGTTTTTGCATAACGCGCTCTTACCGTTCCATTATGCAATTACAACTCGCCTACTTCACGACCATTTGCATTCATCGTGCCCGCGGCAGACGCCACGGGGGTGAGCGAGGATTTACTCGACTTTGTTTCGAACGAGCTTCCGCACGGTAAAAGTAGTCACTAACGCGATTCCCCTTCCCAATTCGTCGGTTTCGCGGTCGCCGCCTCTTGATCTCTAGTCCCCCGTTTCCTGTCGGCCATGCCTGCCTACATCGATGGAGTGGAACCTCTGGGTATCATGGACTTCTCGACCGTTAGAAATACATACGAATCCGTTTAATTCCGTGTGATCTGCGACCTCTCGTCTTCTCATCCTTTACCCATCGTCTTCTCATCGTCAGCTCATCGTCAGTTCATCGGTCACCTCTACATTGATAGTTTTTGAATATCGGCGTTGAACGTATCTACTTAGGCTCGACTCCACCACGTTTCAATTCCACCGGATCGCGGACGCTAACTCTGCCGTGCTCTCCCGCTCCCAACTCCTTGCCGACCTCCTGGCCGCCATATATGCTCGTATCGACGGAGCGAGACTTCGTGACTCCCGGGCATCGTCAGTTTCGGGATACGGCGTGACGAGTGCGTGACACCGCAGAAGGACGACACAGTCGGCGGGCGCACGCAATGCCGGTTGAGGTGTTAATTTTAACGCCGGCCTTTTCACCGTGCTGCTGGCCGTGCATTCGCCGCGTCGACCGGCTGTTTCGAGAACTCGTCAGACACACGCCTCGCGCGCCTTCCCGCCAACCACTTTTCTCTCTCGCTTTCTTTCTCTCTATCCCACCTCTCCCCACCTCTCTCCTCCTCTCTCCTCCTCTCTCCTCTTTCGGGATCGCACGCATAGGAGCCCGCGGATGTTCGCACCCGCGGAACCAGTCCCTCTCGATGGCTCAATAAGGAAATCGAAGAATTCGCCGCGGCGAAAGGGGGGATTTATACGCGCGTACACGTAAACGCATGTAAGCGACGCGCGTGCTACTCTCCGCGCAAACGCGGCCGCGCGGAGACGTATTATTATTAGCCGGCCGTGTGTGTGAGTGGTGCCGCGGACGCGCGAATAAGTGCGTGCGTGAGCGCACGCAGATGTGCACGCACGCAATGCGCAGGACGCACGCGATGAGCGAAATGAGTGTAGCTGCGAGTTTCGCGTACGTCGATGCGTCTCTGCGTGTCGGTGTATGGATGCGTGCGCGTATGGCTGGGTCTGTGTGTGCCGGCTTAGCGGGTAGAGGCGCGCGACGCTTGCCGGCGCGTCTTCGAGGAGAGTAGGAATAAGTTGGGAAGGTGGGATGCAATCATTATTCGAGGCTCCACGTCCTGCCGCCGTTTCCGTGACTATGGCTTAGTCGTGTAAATTCGACACTTCATGGCGTTCGCGCCCTTTCGGGTCTAGCTCTCGTGACAAGGGAGCCTGCCATACACTCGCCCGTTTATCCTGAAAACGTGACCAGGTGGCGCGGTCCCGACTATCCAGCGATGGCCGGGCCCCGATCAAGTTTCGCCGAATAATCAACAGCTCGTTATACATTTCAATATTTTTTTAATGTATCGATTCGTGATTGAATTACAAATTTTATGGGTCACGTATCCGGGGCGTATATTTGAATCTTTATCGCAATCGATAACTTACTGACATAATGCGCGTAATATGTATGTGCGACTGATATAACGCGGTGGCGCGGAATGTAACGTGGAAGTAATTGGTCGGGCCCATCGCTGTCAAATACGTTGTCGAAAATTTGACGGAACCGGTTTGCGAGCACGCGCAGCGGCGTGCAACGTTCGCGCCCGGGCGCACTCGGGTCGGTCCCGAAAACGATCGGATCGGCGCGAAAGCGGGGGCCTTAAAACGGTAACCGGCGCCGAATTAGTGCCCGAAGCCGGGCAACGATGCTTGCCGGGCCCGTCCTCATAACGGGCCCCGATCGTTCCACGGACGACTCTACGCGAGTCAGGACTCTGTTCTTTCTCGATTTACGGCCCGTTCGGGGCCTCGGTGGCCTCTTCGGCGGGAAACACGAGGACGAACATGAGAACGAACACGACTGCGAACACGAGCATGACACGCGTGACGGTCGTAGGGTCCGATTGCGTTTACGGCTGTCCACTTTTTCTCCAAATTCGGATCCTACTCGGAGACCGTCGTTGTCCGCCATCTTCGGTCCGGTTTTAATTGGCCGAGGTGGACGCGAAGAAACTGGCCGTGAGATGGCGATTAATCGGCAACATTAGCGGATGTTAGGTTCGACGGCGCGGGAGTGAAACGTTAAGCGAGCTTATCGGCGATCGGCGTTTATCGGCCCGTTCGGGACTGGAAGACATGAAATGGGGGTGTATCTACTACGAGCTCAGTGGCCATTAGAAAAGATAGCCTGGCCACTGTTCGTCCCGGGGACATGAACGCTCGAGCGCTTTCAGGCCTGCACCTGGCCAGAGTATCTCTTCAACGGCGACGCATCCGTGTAATATATATAAATGACAGCTAATAAATGGACGCTCGCTTAACCGGAACGTTAAGTCTTTATCCATAAGAGGCAATTTGCGCGACAGCCGTATAAAACGAGTTCGTCAAGCGTAGCTACCTGTCCGCTATCTTGTCGATACAGATAGGCGCATTACGTACGTTACCTTTGACGGGGCCGATGAGGAAAATAATGTTCGCGCACGTCGCTATCGAACGATATCGATAGCGCTGCACGTCTCAGGTTTCGCCGACGGGCTAAGGACTTGTCTTCTCTCCAAATATTGCCTCCGCAAACGTTGGACCTTTGTTTCTGCATTCTCGCGCCACCGAGCCACGCACTTTGGCCGCATAGTCGGCGGCTCGACGAAAAATATTATCCGCTGCCTCAAATTACACGAAACGCGCCCTAAGCAAACCGTCCGGACGCGCCGACGTGGATGTTTGCCGTTAACGCTCGGCTCCCGATACGTTCGTATCGGCGGACGCTCAACGATGTAGATTTATGTTTCGGAAACGTCGAGGAAGCGTCCTTTATCCTGTCCTAGCTCTCGTTACAAATGCAATCGGACAGGGCCGTGTATATCGCGACACTGGCCGGCCGGTCTAATGAAAGAAAAACGTGACGAGCACCGACACAGACGCCTCCCTCGCACGGACTCGAACCGTTCGAAACGTGTTCGCCGCTCGGCCGTATCAACGTCAGCTTGTAATCCGGTCCGTAAGGACTGGTTCCCGGCTAGATTAGATATTATAATATGACTGTTTACGCACCTTCGGCCGATCGTCAACGGTGTTAACATTAAACGCGGGCCTCCTTTCACTCTTTTTCTCCGCTCCGCTCGAGGTATATTCTCACGCGAGCCACGGCGCGATATCGTGTCGTCATTACACAGTGCGGTGTTACGCGTTGATTGTACGTTACGTGCGATGTGTTACCAGCAATGGGAGGTGCTCGGCTACAGACGTCTAGGATAGCCATCTGACCGTACGTTTCCTCCGTTCTGCCACCGTGAGCTACCTACGATCTCCGACTTTTCCGTCGATTCTCTTGCCAATCTGAGCGCTCGCATGAATCAGCGACGTCCGTGAACGGCGACAGGGACAGCTTTCGCTGGACTGGCGTTTCGTTTGACTCGCACTCTTGACCGACGTCTCCTGGGCGTTGACGGCAGACGCTGAAACGATGCAGCGGGCGGGAATAATAGTAAAACTGCACGGAATACGGTGCGTGCGATAAAACACGGTCGAGCGGCGTTGGGCGATCGCACCTGTGTACATTTTTAATTCGCTATCATTTGTTTGCATCGCCGAAAAAGAGTCTAAAGCGAGCGAGCGAGCGCAACGCACCTTTTCCTGGGATGCAACGAGCTCTGACGCATAAAAGTTGCGTGGCGAAGAAACGGGCGCGGGAGATAATAGTGAAAGTGTCCGGGATATCATCCGCGATCAGAACCGTTCGACGTGTGCGTAAGCGTCTATTCGTACGCCGCACCTGGAAGCCTCCATTGTAATTACATCGTGCCCGCGTGAGGTGGTATTTCTTTTTAATCTCTTCATTTATATTAGCACTCCAATTAATCCCGCATCTAATTGGTACGCGTTTTCTGTTATCCGCTATCGCGCCTTTGTATCTACAACGTGGTAAGGAGCGAAGATACACGAATCAACATTCAATTCAACGGTGCATAGGAACTCGGGTATCGCGCGAGTCGGAGGTCATTTTCGCGTTTGAAAAAACATGCCGCTTTATGCTTGCGAGCCGTTTGTTGAAAAGCAGACGTAGCGGGAAGTGGCTTGTCTCCCGATTACCGAAGCGGCAGACTTAAGTAAACTTAGACTTACCTCTGACATTATAATTATGTCAAGAGTGCGTTACCTTTGCCGCTCGCCTCTACCTTATCCTTCAGCGTAGCGGCTGACGTTCGCGGGAACGCAGATATATAAGACGAATTAATTTCAACGTAACGCAGATATAATCGTGTCCCACGCGTATCTTGCTAAATGAAAAGGACGCTAGCCTGCACTGAAAGAAACTGACCGACTGACACCGGGAACACGTCGGCAACATTTACAAGCCATGACAAGTGTACTGCCGGCGAGTTATGAGAAATAATTTTAACCCGGATCTCGCTGCATATCAGATGAAGTTCCTCCGCCGCGCGGTCGGAATCGATCGCGACCGGAACAAAACGAACACGAAGACAACGTTGGAACGATGGTCGCAGCCGTTCTAAAGCACGGATCGGAATTCGCCAACGGTATCGTTTGCGGATCCAATTCGCGATAATCGTTAAGACGCATTGTTCGCGCGGAATAGTACAAATTAACAGATCGGTATCGGGCGCCCGTAGTGCAATTAACGTTGTGTACACTGGCAGCGGTAGGGGTGGGGTGCTTTCTTGAAATCTGACGGTTTAATTAGGCGCCACCTTGTGGCAGATGCTCCCCAGGCTCGATTAATTACCCCCGCCCCTTTAACGGCGGCAGTGCGCCTATCGTTTCGGCTCATCTCGCTCATTTAAATTGACGGGCTTAATGATAATTGTGTTTATAAAAGGGGGCCAACTCGCGGACCGCTGGCCCCGGGCCGACTCCGCAGTCGAGTTCGCAGATCGATTTTCGTCCGGCGCGAGATCGACGTTCGTTAAGTGCGCGACGATTCGCAATTAAATATAAGTAATTGCGAGGACGCGCGCCTCTCAGGAGTCACATTAAGCTTGCTCTTCTTTTTTCTCCTCCCCGCCCGTCTCTCTCCGCTTCCCTCTCCTCTCTTCTATCCCTACCCTTACCGTGCCCCTCACACATCCTCCTCCGGGTACCCGACGGACGAATGGTTCGCATTTATCACGCGTTCGCTAGTCCGATCGACGTTCGAGTTCGATTTGAAGAAAAGTGTTGACGCAACGATGAATATATTTATTTCGGTCGAAATTTAAATATTCGCTCTCCGGTGTAATGCGATTTGCATATTCATGGCCGCGTAACTAATTCATCGTAGACACGTTACCATTTAAGGCACGTTATTCCTTTTCTTGGCGCGCTGCTCTAAGGGGCGACGACGGAGGCGACGAGAGCGTGGCTTACGATAAATTTCACACACTGGGTGACCTTGGTATATTACTTCGCTCTCAACGGCTATCGCCAGCGCGTGAGAAAATGCCGGCCAGTTCGAAATCGGTCGCGGGACCGCGAAATTGTCCGACTCAATTCATCTTCGCAATCGGGTTAATCAACCTTCCAGCGTCGGGCGATAGGATCTTTCGGTTGTCTTCCGGCCACATCCGGTTCGCGGCGTTATCTTAGGCGGTGAAATTAATGGTTCATGAATATTAAATGGCGGTTCGAGAATTTACGCGTCTCAAGGACGTCACCGTGTTTTGGACCCGATGACAGCGGTGCAACGGCGAATAATTGCATTTCCTAACGTCGATGCGCTGACTGCACTTTTGCCTGCCTCTTTTTTTTTTGCCCCTTTTGGAGCTTTCTCCTCAAATAGTACCTAGCATCCGTGTGAAATCAAGATTGCACGTTACCGACAATTTTCATTTTCATATAAATGGGATTTAAGGCGAGCGGTAGATAGAACCGCGAAGTGAAAACCTTGATTTATGTAATTTCATATATTTAAAGTTAATGCCACACGGAAGATAACGGTAATAACGTATGTTTACTTTTTTTATAGTTTCTACAAATTACCGTGATATTGATAGATAGTGCCACTTTTCTCTTCCAGTTTACACGATTTATTTATAAAAGTACCGTACACTATTCATATCGTAACATTTTTCGCTCTGAGCAACGTATCGTAAATCACCTTTTCCGTGCACGTAAGGAAAATCACTTAGTAAGCTTGAGAATTCAGCCGAGTCTGCCTCGCAATCCCGGGGAAATATACAACCAAGTATGCTACTAGTCTACACACTACGCACTGATGCCAATTGATATTCAAATCTCATTCGCCCAAATATGGTCCAAATCGCATATTAGATGGAGCAAAATAATGCATCGGCATCAACCGAACCTAACGGTCGTTCAAAACTCGTTTCATCCCCACCTGCAACATAGTAGGTCTCACAACTTAGCCGAATACGCGGCATAAATTATGTCCTTATATAGACTTTACATGAGTATAATTGTCGAACCTTACAATTTTTGCGTAATTCCTGAAAAGTATCGTAACCATGTTAACGGAAGCATCTTTCAAGCAGGAACAAGGTCATCGCCCGTGAACATAGTCGCGACCGCGACCGTGGTGACGGACGAGGCCCTACTGGGCGACGACGAGGTGGAAAATTGCGAGGGTGAGAGCGAGGGCACCGAGAAGTCGGCGAACGAGGACGACGAGGAGGTCGACGTAGACGTCGAGGAGTGCAGCAGCGTCGACGATGGCCCTGCGAACGGCGCACCCGACGACCTCAGCACGACCTCATCCTCTTCTTCCTCCCGGAAGTACGACGGTTGCGGCGACCACGACAGGAAGCACCGATTCCGAACCAGCTGCAATTCCGACGAGCTGCGCGACGTCGAGTGCCATCTTGAGACCAAGGAACTCTGGGACAAGTTCAATGACCTTGGCACCGAGATGATCATCACGAAGACTGGCCGGTAAGTGGCGAAAAACGGAATCGAATTATGAGAGTCGCTGGAGGTTGTCAGTACGATCTGAGCGTGCGCGTGCGCGCATACACGGTATACAGATGAATGTGTGAGGTTACGTTCTTCGGCGAGCTTCTTTCGGCAAGCGCGGCGGTAAGGACGGAAACAAATACTGTTCGAGGTTGAGAAGGTGGAGTTCTGTTGATTAGTATATGTCAACGCTGAGTACGGCGCGACGTGGTGTGATCCTTGGGGGAAAGAACGTTCGTACAATGCGGGCGAGTGACGGGAGGACATGAGATTTCCGATGTTACGCGTCTCGGCTGCACGGTAGAACGAGCAAGAAGGCGGGCTTCGAAGATGGTAGCAATGTACATAATACGTTCGAGGACAACGTAGGGACCCTTTTCACGCGATGCTACTGCGGGAAGTTGGCGGGAACGATCGTGTTAGCGGAAATGAGTTCCGCTAATTGCACCGGCGTATTTATCGGAACGCGAAGAGGCGGACTATGCGAAATTCAGAACTGAACGCAATACGTTTCGGGCAGGTTGCGCGTTTCGGGTCAAGTTTTTCCGACGGAGAGGAGGAGGAAAGTTGGGTCCAACGAGCGAGGCGCAGCGATGAAAAAGCATATAGCTGGAGAGGTCCGGATATTATGCTCGAGCACGCCACGCTCGTTGCAGCCTTTGAACTTCTCGACACTTACGCAGGCATAAATTCACGTTGTCCGCCCGGTAACGGACATTTCACGTCCACCCTCGTCGATCATCGGTCACGGGCAACGCCTTTACAATAACTTGTCCACCTCTCGCGGCGCCGAGCACTCACTCCGACGTTCGTCCAGCGAGCTGAATTGCGCGAACAGCCCGGTAGAAGGAAATTATTCCCCAAAAGCGCACGGTGGCCGAACTAATAGATTTCATTGACTGACGTTTTACGAGATATTTAAGGTACCGGACGTTATTTATCGCATCCAGTTATGCCCAGTGCGTGGCTATGGGCCGCGTGCGCGCGCGCGCTCATTTTTATATATACGTAGGTATGCTAATAAAGTTCGGGCCGCAGCTGCACTTTACCAGGATGCGTGACCGCGCCGGAATTATGAGATATTTGTGTATAGGGAGTAGTAGCCGGGCAAGAGTAGCCGGCACCGGTATAATCCAGTACTCGCGCAACCTTGAAATGTTTTCTGGATGATCAATGTGGCGTGGCGCCTTACGTTATTACCCAAAAGCGAAGCCGTGAAACGGCGCTGTCCTGTATTTATGCGACTCCCCGACGAAATTAAGCGTGCGCAGCCTGCTTCCCGAGCGGCTCGCTGACCGAGTCGACACGGACGTTTTCGTCATTTCGGGGTGGCCGGGTTCCACGACGCTCGGCGCCGTTTTCTAAATTGCCTGCCCGGCCGCGCAAGGTGGGGAGCGTAAATGCAGTCGCTCGTGGGCAAAAAAAAAAGGGAAGGGTAGAGGCGAGAGGTGGCTGTCATAGAGACGGCACGCTCGGACGGTGAATTAAAAAATTTCCGAAATGACTCCGGGGTGTGCCTACCGTACGGCTCGTCGTCCTGCTACGAGCGCTCCTGCTCGGACGATCGATATATCAAAAAACGCGGTGATGCACGAATAGCGTCGTTAGCGCGAGAAACTTGGCACGAAATCCCAGCTGAACGAAAATGTCAGTCTCTGCCGAGTGACAATACGAATTCGGACCAATCAGGTGGAATTGTCTGGCCCGACGGGGTGCCAGGACCGTACTCTCCTGGTTCCTCTTTAAGGACCTTGCTACACGGGATCTCTTTTCCCACGTTGGCACCCGCCAGTTTTAACCTGGCCTCTGCGTCTCGTTTCTTCTCTCTCTGTCGCTCTCTCATCGTTCCTTCAGTCGCTCTTTGTCTTTTTCTCGTTCTCTATAAGCTATCCTCTCTCTTGCTCGCCGTTTTCATTTCTCTCGCCTGCGACGGCCTCGATTTTTACGAACGTCGTCGAACAAAGCCAATATCGTTGCCGAAAACGGTTCGCGCGCCTCTCCGCCATGGCTGAATGTCGTTGTTACTTAAAAACGTACGGTGTCGTAATACGCACCGGCGCCGGTTTTGGAGAAAGTCGTCGATCAAGATCCTTGTCTAGAAGACACTATGCTTAATCAGCGTGCCATCGTCCTGTTCGCACAGTCGAAAGTGCGCCCGGCGCAGGGACTCGACGAGTGTGAATTTATAATGAGGCTTACCCACCTACCGGCTTCAATTATCGGCCATGCTACCTTGTCGCTAACGATGCCACTTCTGTAAACGTCCAAACACGGACGAACCCAGCCGTGGAGACAATGCGCGCGGCAAACGGTCGAAGGACGAAGGACGAGGCTCGAGGAGGGAAACGTTTGTGCGGTCAGATGCAGTAAACGTTTTCGTGCGACTCAAGATGTTTCGAGCCTCTTGAGGCCGAACTCGGCAGTTTTCGTAAACTGCGCCCAGCCAAATTCCCTTCGGGACGTTTCGCGCGCGCCTTCGTGCACGCACACACTCGCCACCCGCGTGTACGTGCACACGGCCGAAGAAAGGGTAACCGGTGTATAGTCATTTGAAAGCCTCCCACATAAGTGGGGAACTGTGGACTGTGAACTGCACAGAGGAGGAGGTGTGGACGAGCAGGCCAGGAGAGACAGGATACCGGCGGATAGAGGGTACTCGTCACGCGAACCCTTCATCAAGGTGCCAGCAACCTACATTATACACTTACACGTGGCTCAGCCAGGGTGAACGTGCACAGCGCTGCGTCGTGGATCGCAAACACGGGCAAACATGCACAAACAGCGATGTGCCCGGAGAAGCGAAGGCAGATAGAGAGAGGATAAAAGAGGAGCGCGAGAGGGAGAAAGGGAGGGAGTGAAAGGGAGAGGGTTGGCGGGAGAAAGGGAAAGAGAGCGAGAGGGGGCGAGGACAAAGCGAGAAAGGAGGGGAAAGGGAGAAAAGGAGAGACAGAAGCGACGACTGTCCAAACGTAATGTGCCGCGGTATAATTATAATAGCAACACCACCTGGCAGGGCTGTGAAGTCGTTAGCTCGGCAAACAGTTAAGTAACTCAGATGGTTGACCGGATCGGTATAATATCCGCTGCTTCCGTAATTCATTTGTATGATCCCCCTCCACCGATGCCGGCTCTCCTCTAGGCTGATGAGACCGCCAATTCCGCTACCCCTCTGATAAACGCTGATGGGGAGGAAGAGGATAGGGGCTGGAGGGGGGGAGGGAGGGAGGGAGAAGGATGAAGAGGCGAACGTAGCCCGGTTTCGGGGTGGTTTGGGGTCGAGGTGTTCCTGCGATTATGGTCTCGTTAGCCACGGCCCATGGAAGGGCTTGTTTGTTTCTGGCTAATTTGACGGGGGAGGTCGGAGTAATGAGGATACGGCGAGCAGAGTCGATTTTTGATCGCGCCACAACCGCAATGGCCGCTCGGGCCGAGCGCGGGAATATCCTCGTCATTGCGGCGAATAATCGTAATTTATTTGGCAAAGAGGCGCGCGTGACGCTCGGCAACGGCGACAGTTCCGAGCATTATTTGCTACCGTGCTTCTTATATTTTCGCCGAATTTATCGCCGTGCGGCGGCAATGTTTTTTCCTTTATCGCGCGACGTACGCCTTGAGCGGAGAATTTTATGCAAAGTCGGAGGACGGAGCTGGAATATTTTTTCGGCGAATTGACTCGTTCGTCACGGTTCTCGATAAAGACGTGACTCATCCGGCGGCTCGAAATAATGGACTGGGGGAGGCGAGACGGGGATGACGACGGATCAGGGGAGTGGACTCGATTGGCTCAATATCGATGGTTAATGGCCGACGCAATGTATTTCCACTTACGGCGGACGCAGGGGAAGCAACCCTCGGCGAGGGCAATTTTTCGAATGACATATCGTCCTTCCATCGCTGTTTACCGAAACGCTTTCAACCGTAAGCCTGCCTGTAGCCAGAAGGACAAACTCTTACGGCCTACAACGCTCGCAACAATCTCGCTACAAATAACGCTTCAATTACGCCGAGCGCGCAGATCAATTTCATTGATTAGGGGATCCGCCGTGTTCGCCATTAATTTCACTCATCTTTGTTAGCATTTCGCGAGATATCCGCGTCGTGTCTTAGCTTTACGAGCAATTAATATTGCGATCCGCAGCGAGGGTAATCGGTGCGGTTTTTGACCAGGTTATATAAAGGCTCTCCTTATCTGATGACAGACTTCCTTCCTGCGAAACACCTCGTCACCCTCGAACGTTAAAGGTTGAACGAGACCGCTCGAGGCTTTGAAAGACCCCTGGAACGGAATGTACCGCCTTCGAGCGCACACAGGCGCGTAGATCGTGCCAGCGTGTGTCCCCACACGTATAATAACACATATAAATACACGTATAAATACACGTATAACCACACGTACAACGAAGGCGCGTATTCAGCGTGACCGAACAATCCCTGCTTCACCGAATCCGACGAGCGATGCATCTCGTGGATAGGAAAGCTCGTTCGACGTTTCGTCACGCGACTTTTTACTGCCGTTTCCACGGGGGTACAAAGTATTTTTTTGGCATGCGGTCGACCGGAGAGTAGAGGTAGCCGAAGTGTCGTTACTCCTTTGGACGCGATAGCCGCGGCCGCTGAATTTAAAGGCGGCGTTTGCGGTCGGAGTCTTTCGAGCGACTGGTTCCCCTTGACTCGCGTGTGCGCACGCGCACCTATGCATTTACGTACCGACCCATACACGCACAGGGATTCGCGCGGTTTCGGACGGTTCGCGTGGTTTTTAACGAGGACGCACCGCAGCAGTCTCGCCAATGCCGTACGGAGTATTCATTATCTCATCCAAAGAAACGTTCCAGCCCCGAATAGCTAAGAAGGATCGCGCTTTGAGCGGCCGACTCTCGGATCGGTTCTGAAGAGTACCGCAGCGACCGCCGAAGTCGTTAGATCTCGCCTCATTAAGCGTGCCCGTCATTGCGAGAGGATCGCATTCCCCGATCCGTCCGTTCTCCGATATTATTACAAATTTCAATGCCCGAAATACGCCACCTTGCCGGAACATCGTGCTCGGCCCTCACGCACATGGCCGACACACGCAAGATGGTAGGGTCGGCGTCGGGTCCAAGAGCGGAATGGTCCCGGTAATGCCCCAGGACACGGCAGCGAGGATTCCACAGATTTGACTTGACAGGAAGACTTGATACTGTGGCATTTGCCAAGCAATGGCAGCCAGTACGCCGTGAAAGACTACGAAGATCGTCAGGCCGATGAAGCAGGCGGGTGGCTCGACCTTGCCAGCAGTACCGCCTAACTTCCTCACGAGCCTAACTACGGCCAGGACGAATGCCTTGAGACACATGAAGAGACACCTTGTGCAATCTGCGCCCGTCATCTCGCTGGTATTCTGAACGGTCGGAGTGTCCGTCGAAGTTCCGACCGGCGTTTCTGCTCGGACACCAACTGATCCACCGGTCGTTCCACCGTCTACCGTGATCGGCTTGGGCGATGTAGCGGATGGATCATCGGCCTGCTCACGCGTCGTCGCCTCTGGAGAAGAGCGTGCTTCAGAGCGTGGCGCAGCCTGGCCGGAAGCGGGGCTTGATCCCTTAGACGTCTTGGTTGCCTCAGGCAGGAACTGCTTCGAGGACGTCGTTTGCAAGGTGACCTCGTTGTAGGTGGTCATCCGATCGACGGCGACAGTTTCCAGAGTCTGTCCATCGGCCCCATACGTGATCTCTTCATACATGATTCCCTGCTCGAAAGTTGTCGCCTGACCGTATACTTGCGCATAGGCAGTTTCCGTTGCCTGTGAATATTGAGGGCTCTTGACGGCTTCCGCGTTGTATCTTATCTCCTGTCGCTGTGACGTCTTGAAGCGTGGATTGCACGGCCCCGGGCAGACGATTGGTCGACCTCGGCAGGTTCGTCGGGGTATTGTGTATCCGCCCTCCATTTCTCTCCTTCTCAAACGCTGCAGGCACGTCGAGTCCATGGTGCCTCTTTGTCTTCTGGGTCGACACTGACACCGGTCTGCTCTGATTGCTAGAAATCACCGTACTCTCCTGTCGGGAAGAGATTGAGCGGCTTAGTACCTAACATGTTTTCCACCTCATTGCGCCGTTGTTGCTGGAAGACGCTCGGTACTGAACGAGGCTTCGCTCGACACCGATACTGCGAACCTTGCCGGAAATTCGAGACACTGCGCAGTTTTTGTCGTGCGAGTATTCTTTTCATCGCGGAAATCGGTCGTTAGCAAGTAAACGACTTACGATGACTGTATTCGAGGAAGGTACTATTTAAATTTTACCACCGTTGTGGATTTTCAGCAAATGACCGCTATTACGGTACGTGCGGATGTTCGTTTGAGCGATTTGCTTAGCTGGAAACTTAACGCTTTCCTCTCGAATCAATTTCCCTTCGAGTCGATTAATCAGTACCCCATTAACCGTCGCGCGAGCGAGAGTGGAGAGAAAACGTATCGCCGTAGTATCTATTACTACTCCTATTGACCAGGTTACTGGCTTCCAGCGCATCCATAGCCATCGTATCCTCGAGACATAATTCATGACATTCTCGGAGCTAGTCATTGTTCTACGCTTCGCCTCTCTCTATCGTTACCGTGCACCTTAATTTATCAATCAAGCGTCTAGCAGCCAATTACCTCGACAAAGACGCGGCTAGAACGAAAATATCGTCCTTGGTCAGTCGAACCTAAGAACGTCGCCACAGAACCGAAGCCTGCTTAACTTTCGCGCTAACAAGTAGAATCCCAAAACGCTGACACTAACCCTCGTCGGCGAAAGTGGGAGGAAGGTCGTCTGGGTGGTGTGTCCGGATCGGGTTCAGGTCGTCGGAGGTTGTCAAAACAGCTCGCAGAGTACAGCCATGGCGGAATGCGACGTAAACATCAAGTTGCATCTGGCGCGTGCGACTCACGGCGCACAGAAGGTGTTGAAAAGTTGACTGCGTACGGTGTGGTTCAAGGGTGACTCGCGCATAACGAAGTCTGAAAGGCCTGCGGGCGTTCCTTTCAATCAAAGCGTCGAGTTAGACGAGAGAGCTAGATTTGAACAAGTCCCACACGGACCGGAGGCTCTGAGTGCATGTAAGGCTATATTACTGAATCGAACTGGCATAAGAGTGTCAGTTCGTTCGAGCTGCCGTAAGATAAGCGCAATGAACGATTCACGCTCTGTTTGTCGAACATGATTTCCCCGATACTGCACCACTCACCTAATCCGCGTGTTTCGTCATTTCGAGCGTCCGTCTTCGGTCGTTGACACGTTAAATTTAATGGTAGATCAGGCTACTAATCGACAGACTTTCGATTCGTACCTCCCGACGTTCGGACAAATTTCAATTGGCACGACTTTGAGCTACATTCACGACTAAGCTTCGAGCATTTATTCGAAACATCGGAACTGTGTTCTCCGCTGGGAATCGCATTGAAAATATAAGTGCCTATCTGTAAGCCAGTGAGTTGGTGTTCGTATGTAGGAAATTATGAAAAATTGATATTCTGTCATCCGCACACTGACATGCACATTACCACTGTTTAGACGGATGTTCCCGACGTGCCGAGTCTCATTCCGTGGATTGAAGGCCGAAGGACGGTACGCGGTGTTAATGGACATCGTGCCGGTGGACAATAAAAGATATCGATACGCCTATCATCGTAGCTGCTGGTTGGTCGCTGGCAAGGCGGACCCTCCCGCTCCCGCCCGACTCTACGTACATCCGGATTCACCTTTCACGGGCGATCAGCTGAGAAATCAGGTTGTCTCCTTCGAAAAAGTCAAGCTGACGAATAACGACATGGACAAGCACGGCCAGGTAAGAAGTACACGGCTTCGAAACGCTCTAATGCTGCTCGAATGCCGCTTCGAACGCCTAATTAGATGTTCGTGCACTGTAAACGAAACATGTGGGTCAAATATCGATCTCGGGCGTAATTTGCCCGTGCATTTCAGCGGATGTATACTCTCGCGGGGCGAAACTTTTCCTCGTTTCTTGCCACTCTATGCCCGTGTATCGACGATAACGAGGGCTATAATCAGTGACGTCTAATGTACGTGGGACGCGCACTTTACGCTCATTCAATTTCACCGCGAATTGCTGTTATCGCATACCGTGCACGGGGAGCAGTCGCGCTAAAGGATATTTTAACGCAAGCTTTTACGTCCCAGCCAGCGCTAATAACGTACATTTTCTTACTTACGCAGAGTTGCGCGATCGAAGATAGCTTCCCTTTTTCTCTCCCTTTCTCTCTCTCTCTCTCTCTCTCTCTCTCTCTCTCTCTCTTTCTTTCTCTCTCTCTCCTCGACAATGAATTACGCCGGATCATCGATGCAATTCGTTTCAGTACCGAACAAAGTCTTTAATGCCTTCACATGCACCGGCGTCGTTTTCCCACGTTGATATCCCGTCAATCCGCGCACTTAAGTCCTACTGTTCAATATTGTTAATAGATTTCGGCCTCTTAACGCGCACGCGTGAGAGGCCACTTTACGAGTCGCCGTAACACTTCGTGCCCCTCCCCACCATTCCAATATATCTCTCGGCGCGCTCGCACGTGGGTAGGTAGACAGTAACTTTTTCGAACGATCCGCCTCAAATCGACGTTACGACTAGAGAGCGCGTTTCGTCACTCCGGGCGTAACGAGAGTCGCGAGGGCGTGCTGAGAGTTTGTCACTTAATTCTCGCGCCTCAAACGTTCGTCGCGCAAGGGGCCCATACGGCCCGGAGCAGTTCGGCGCCGGGACGTGCAAATTGACGACGACGCTTACGCGGCCGTTTCTGCCGAATGGCCCCGATGGCTCGGCGCGACTCGCGCGACAATGCGCGCGGATTACGGCGCCATTTTTCACGCCCTCGTCCTCGGCGCCGGTCCTCTCCGCTTCTTTCCGGCGGATCGGCCTGCCGTTGACGAGTTCTCGAAACGTTCTCGAAATGTTCGCGAAACGTTCTCGAAATGTTCGCGAAACGTTCGCGAGTGAGGATCGTAAAGCGGGACGCGTCCTCGTAGGCGTGGTTATCATTCGGCGCAAGTCGTTAATCGTGGGCGTTTGATGCTGGCAGCTTAGGGAAGAGGCGATATTCCGCCGTTCGACGACCGATCGATGACAAACCAATCTCTTCGCGCCCGTCGTCGGCCCGAAACCCTCTTTCTCCCGCAGGCACTCGTTTTCTTCTCTCTCTCCTTCTCCGTTTCTTGATGTCCGCCTCGGTCGTTCCCTTTCTCTCCGTTCCTCCCTCGGAGCTGCATAATTACGATCGCGTGCGTGCACGTTAATGGTGTCACCGTTGATTGACGCGACGTCGTCCTTTATTTCTCTCCTCTTTCGACGCTCTGCACGCGCTAACCGGAGGTTTAGACCCGACCCGATCCGGGCTTTCATAATAAAACGTGGAAAGTCACTTAAAGCGACTCCTCTCTTAATTCTTTGTAATTCATATTGACGCGCGGTTAATATTTCGCTTGTACGTTTTGCGGAGGCTCTCGTTTTTTTGGCTCGTGTCTCTGTTGTTTTTTTTTTTTTTTTTTTTTTTTTACTTCTTTACGATCGGCGAACATATCGGTAGCGCGACGATGTGTACCGATGGTCGGATATAAATTTTTATGTTATTGCGCACTTGAAGGAGAGGAAGAAGCGAGATATTCCGGGACGGTGCCCCGATGACTGTTGCTTTCACATATTTTAATTTACGTCCCGAAGCGCTAAATACGGTTACATATGTCGCTATTCGGAATAATTATACGTCATATCAATGCGAAAATGGAATAACGATCCGTGTTTACGTGTCACACGCAGCACGCAACGAATTTCGCGGCGGAAAATGTGCGGACCACGGGTGCATTTGTTTCGGCATTATCGCCTGCAATCGATCAGACCGAAGACGTTCGGCTCATCCGCTCGCGAGGTCCCGCGCCAGGGTTTGTCGGTTTAAGGAAACGTAATTAGGCCTCGTCGTGCGGAAACTTATCGCACCGCGCCGCAAGCAAAAACGTGCGTTCGCGCAGAAAAAGGATGCGAATGTGTGCGAGGGCAGGGAAGGTCGTTCACGGGACAGTCGACGGGGTAGAAGTGGTGCAATAACTTCCATTTATCCCCCCCGTGCCTCGTATACTTCTCGTCACCGATGCCGGTAACGACAAATCGATCGTCGTTCGCGGATAAATAATCGTGCCGTTAAAATTGTTCGGCAAACTCGGAGATCGCCGGTGCCGTCGTGCAAATAACCTTCGTCGATGTCCAAGATTGACCGCCGGCGTACACGCCAGCTGCGGACAAGCGTGCACGGTGTCGATTCACGTATTACCCACGTTTCTTTTGAAATATCACTCACGCGGCCCGCTCGCGACCATAAAAAGTACGACTCTATGGGAAAAGAGGAGCAGGCCGAGAGGGCGAGAACGGGTAGAAAGAGAAAGTGGTAGGGAAAGAGAAAGGAAGAGTTGGGGAGGAGGGTGAGGGAGAGACAGAGAGGGGGGAGGGGAGTAGGGAAGGAAGAGGGAAACGGTGAGGGAGGAAGGGTGAAAGGATGGCAGAGGCGAGAGGGGTGTCGTTCACGGTGCGTCCTGGCCGGGATGGCCATAATGTTACGAGCATTATAGGCGGTCGGTGGTGGTTGTCGTAGGTGGTATATAGTAGGTACGCCGGCATGCCTATAAGCTAATAAATTGAATGGATGTTTGCCCGAAGCTTTTGTCATGATGATCACGGGTAGCCCACGCCTGCCCTGTTGAGCACCTTTTGAATCTCTCTCGAGGCTGTTCCCGTGACGCCCTCTACCCTCTCGCTCCTCGCGCTCTCCGTACCTTCACGCGTGCGCACACGGCCGCGAACCTGAACGCAGACACGCGCGCCTAAACGTACCTGGCGCACACGAACGCGGGATCTCGGCCTGTGTTCGCGCGCATCGACGGGGAGAAACACTGCTCGGTGCGGGACACACATCGGTAAAAGCGGTCGAATCCAGGCGAGCCAGCCTCGGCGGAGCGAGGGGAAGGCTGGTGTAGGTGAGAGGAGAGCGGGTGGGAGAGAGAGGGAGCGAGAGAGCGAGAGAAAGAGTGAGCCACGCAACGCCAGTCAACTCAAGTCGACGACTCAAGTGGTAGGGAACATTCCTTCGCTACGGCCACTATTTCATCGTTTCGTATGACGCGATATTATAAGACCCCCGCCTGCGTGCCGGCTACTACACGGTGGTCCAAAAGCAAGCATCCACCTGCGAGCTGGATCTTTTCGCTCCGTCCAGCGAGAGGTGCAGCTTCTCCCCGAAACCGACAATTTTCCTCGCCGACTTTGCTCCTTGCGTACCCGAGCAGGTTAAACGCCGTTCGAGTAGCGGTCTATTTTCGATTCTGATTAAGTAATTCATGGTGCGTGTTGAATTCTTAGTACGAACGGGACCGTGCATAAATTTCTGTCGCCTTACCAGAACGTCTACTTTGTGGTACCTGATTTTCCCTGGTTAGGCTCGCTGGCGTCTCATAAATAGTGTTATGTGAGCGACCTGACACCCTGTATTAGTCACGATTCCAACAGCAACGACACGGCGCTATCTGCCACTATAACTCTTTATCGCTAATCATATCGTTACTTTGCAAAACTGTGCAAAATATTCTAAGCTCCGACGCTTACCTACGTGTCTCGGATGAGCATTGCTTCTCAATCAGTGCTGCTTTCGAGACTTATTGTTCCCGATAACGTTGCCGATCGTTCACTTCGATGCTCAATGTCAATCGCGACGTATCGTAAGTCGTCTGTGAAAGAGACGATATACTCGGCTCAGCGAGAGAAAACTTCATGACGTATGCTATCGATGAGTTCTCGGTTTTCGTGTTGGCGCAATTGAGTATCGACAGGGTGATTTGTATTGCCGTTGCCGCCACCGCTAATATTAAGTTCCGTTTGACGGGAGGCGTAATAAAAGCACACCTTGGACCCACCTCTGTGTGTCGATGCGCAGTCTTCGATAACGCAGTGCTCTCCGGCGCATCGATTTGCAACAATAAACTATCTGCCACGGAGATCATATCTCTCTCTCTCTCTCTCTCTCTCCTTCTCTTTACTTCTCTCTCTCTCTCTTTTTCTCTCACCAGCGAATTTCGTAATCGCCCGTTTGCACGCCGACTTACGAAGAATGGACTCGCGAGTTTTACGAGGAAAAACCGCCGGCGTCGATTGGCGAGTGTCGATAAATCATTTCCATCTTTCGTCGGTCGTGTTGAACATTCTTTCAGAGCGTGCTAGGATAAGAGAGAGGAAGGAAGAGAGGGAGAAGGCGCGTAACGGACTCTGACACACGGCGTGCGGAGTGAGTTCTTGAAAGAATCTTAATGCCGGTAACTAACGACGAGTTATAAACAGACGCGTGTAAGAGCGGATAAACTCGGCGCGACGGGTTCTCGAGGCTCATTCATTCTTTCTCCCACTGTTACGTTGACGAACAATATGAAAGCCATGTTTATAATCGCAGCTAATGTTCCGTGATCGTGCGTGGATTGAGGTTTTCGATTTTCGACCTCGACTCTTTTTTTAGTGACCCGGGCTATTAATCTGACACGTTATGTGTGAATTTATATGCTGATGCGCGTCAAAGTAGGCGCAAGTACGTTTTCGAACGTGTAAAATATTTGACTTATTGGACATTGCACGCTCCGCGGGACACGCGTCGCACGCAATTTGTTAAGCCAGTCACACGTCTGTAATATACGGACAAAGTGTAGGTTCGTACGGTTGGACTTTAGGAAACTATAAAATTATAGATTTACGCGTTGTGAAAATTAGTTATTATAATGCCTACGATGGCCGTATTAGCACTTCGACTCCCAAGGCATTGCACTGCGTTCGGAGAACGGTGTATGTCTGGAAATCCATCTGTTTTACTCGGGATTAGAAGTGGCGAAATGAAGACAGCAACGAATGAAGGCAGTTTATGCCAGACATCTTCGAAAACTCGTTCCACGCCAAGTTTTTCATTGATCGTCGAGAGCGGTGGATGATTTTACGTGTACGTTTGCGCATACGTGCGCACGCCTTCATAACGGATCAAAGCCTCATAGACCTGTAGCATGGGAATAGTTCGATGGAAAATGGTTCTCACGATCTCGCTGGCAAATGTCCTCGCGCTCAGCGATATTAAGTTTCGCTTCAGAACGTCCAACACGCGTGGAAGAGTGCGCGGTGGCGGGCAGAAGCGAGCTGATAAATTAAATGAAAAGTTATCCGCATATCCGGCCACTCTCCCCGTCCTTATTCTCGATCTTCCTCTTACTTGTCGCGTTTGTCCTTTCCCCCGCGACTTCGTCTTGTTTCTACAAACTCGTCCACGTTGCAAACCGCATATACATATATTATGTAGAGCGGTCTAAGCATCGATTCTGTATCCCTTAATTGAACACGGACACCGATTAGGTAGGCTTCAATGCTTGCGCAGTTCATTAAGTATCCTTCGAATTCCAGACTATTACTGACAATCTCGCGATAGTCAGTCGGAAAAAATAGCAGAAATTCTCTCGACATCGAATTCCACATTTTTACTCAAACCCGTGTGCCAAAAAGCAAAACTCAACATTTTCGAACTTCGTCACGCCCCATTAAAACGCCAGAACGCACGACGGTGAGAGAAACAAAAAATTGGCCGCCGATATCGGAAAAATTGCGCCTATTTACGATTTCTTAGTGTCGCCATAACCGCGAGAGCAAATCGATTTCGCGCCCCGCAAAAATGATCCCGCACGTACGCCTTCCGCAGCTGTTCGATGTGTGCGCGCACGACATGGTTAGTGCGGCGCGCAGCGCAGCGCGCAGGACGATACGGCGAACAGAGTAGAGCAAATTGGACTCCTGACAGGTTGCAGTGGGGTGTCCCGCAGTTGCGACCGTCTCGGGGAAAACGAATAGGGACACCCCGGGATTCCAGACACCCATAATCGAGAGCATAAAGTTTCTCGCGCTTATGCGCCCGATGCTCGGACTCGCGAATATCGCGCGAGGCAGAAGCGGAGGCAAAACGGAAGGCAGGACGAAGGACGAGGAGGGAGGCATACGCGGCCGAGGCATGAATTGAATTTTAGCCTCGCGTCGAACGTGCCCAGAAGGGGCCGGGGCAAAATTAATTAGACACCTTCGTCGCGTCTTTATCGGTAACTCGCTCGCTCGCGCACCACCGACGTTACCGTAATTCCTGGCTCGCACATAAAAGCCCGGAATATATCGTGCCGAGAGCGATATTTATTATTGCGTCGACGTTTATTAAGGACCCGTACGATTTTCAGGTAGCGTTACGCAAGCGAATAAATCAGCGCCAATGGCCACGTCGGCGTTTATTAAAAATCGTTTAATTTTCAATGACTACCCTAACCGCGTCCGTACGTAGCAGAGTTTTCTAACGAGTGAGTAACCGTCTCAGCGGCGATACGATCTCGGGCTTTGTTCGAATTTCTTGAAACGGCTAACGACGGAAGAGATATCGGGCCGCTTAGGCGAGCCGGGCCGGCGTCGGGTAGGGATTAATTTTGAAGCGCTCTCTAGCTCGCGAGCAGAGTCGAGGCTTGCGAAACTGCGAATTTAACGCGCGCTGTAATCAATGAAGTGGCACCGGGCTCTCTACGAGGCGAGACCTCGCTCAATTACGATCGCCGCCGCTTTAATTAATATGCCTATAATTCGCAGTCTTTCCGTAATTATACTCTCACATTGTGAGTATCCGCGTAGATCCGGATAATCCGGCCAACGCGTCCGCTGCCCGCTGCTGCCGCTAGTAGTGTCGGAAATTATGGAAATAAAGCGGGAAGAGGGAGACTCTCGCGGTCGCCACTGGCTCTGCAAACATTCGCGATATCCGAGTGCGCATTTCACGGTGATCACCACGGTACGCTCCTCCTTTTGCCGCGTGCACGGGAATATTTCGAGACCGGATCGATTCATTCAGCGCCTGGCGGCGATTACGCGCGGGGCCTTATTTCAATATTAACATAATGATACAATGACGCGAAATTTAGATAGGCGACCGTGTCGAACACGGTGCGAACATTAATGCGTACGTACGTGTCGCGATGCGCATCGCGTCCTGTTTTCACATTTCTGGGGAAAGACTGCGAAGGTGTATATACATGGTAAACGGACATTCCGTAATTCAGCTGAGAAGCTTTTATGTTCCACTTCCGTTGATAATGCAGGGACCCTTGCTACTGTTTGCATAATTGCAAGACGGTTGCTCCTTTGCGGAGTATTTTATCCATTTCTGATATGGATATTTTTGTGAAAACACGTTAAAGCGTTTGGAGAAGATCGTGTGAGATTACGTTCAGCGATCCTTCGAGAAGAGGCGTCGAAAACGTTTCAATTTCCATTCGGTACAGAGTCGAGAGACTGGATCGATGATCGACCTGGACAAGTTCGCCTGAATACGTAGATTGCGACTGCGCGACCGTCAGGACTATGAAAAACGGCTATAAATCCCGCGCGTAACACTGCTATCAACATGTATTACATGGATGGCGCGCGTTGCTTGATAAATCGTCGCATGCAAATCGCACGTGTCCAAGACGTATAAGCGAGAATCGGCCGAGAAACGTATGTGACCAGGCATCGAGGAACAACCTGGGCCAGAGTGAAGTAGTACAAGGAAAAAACAATAATTAGGAACATCACGCCGTACGACATCCATGAAGAGAAGCGTTCTTATTTTCAACCCTCACAACGTTGAAGCACATTACCTTCCTCTGACCATTGCTGCTTCGACTGTCCGGCGCATGCGCACAGGCTTCTTTGTCGCGCACTCGAGACCATCGTGTTGGATACTTACCGGACTTAAAGACTATAACGTGACGTTTACGATTGGCAGGGCCCGAGGCGCGTGAAAAATAAACGACGATCGCCATCTGCCCGCGCGCGAAATACATAATCGCTTCGGCGAGCCGGCGAGTTGTCATGTCATGAGACTAGTCCATGAGTTGCGAGCATTGCGCAAGCGCGTGGACGCGGCCAGTTATAAGAAAACTTGGAAGCAACGATTCGATTCGTTGCGCAATGATCGAGAGAAGACGAGTTCGCCCAATTTGCCGGACGATTTACAATACTTATCAGCACTCGCTCATGACATCCGCAGAGACACTTTGCTTACAGAGTACTCGTGGAATAAAATAATTGAACTTTTCCCGAGCCTTAAGGACGTATCGCTCATTCGCGCCCGGCGAGGCGTAAGGGATGAGTCCAGTGAGCGAACGCAATCGAATTGTGTCCTGGTAACAATTAATTATACCCGCATCGTCCGTGTCGCCCAAAATGAAAACATCAAGCCATAATTGGCAGAATGGCGATCGATCGCGTCCAGTACAGGGAGTAACGATAAAAAGGAGGCGGACGGAGAGGAGAGAAGCGCTCGCGCGACGTTCCTTTCCTTTATGAAAAATCAGTCTCGCTCGCTCTCTTTCCTTCGACTACCGTTCGGCGGTATTCACGACGAAATAAGTTATCCGATTGGATACGGGCACGACAGGTTTATCAGATGACCGGTGCACTCGGCTGTGTGCGTTCGATGTGTTGCGCTTGAAGCGTGTGAGAGCGCATATGCGTATGCTCGCCGACACTCAACTTCGCGTGTACGTTTACTGGCGCGGTAGGCGTGCATGCGTTTGCGTGCACGTCCGTGTTAGCCGCGCGCGTCAATGTGCACGAACTCTCGCGCGTGAGCTGACGTGTGAACGTGTTCGTCGAGTGTCTACGTTCGTCGAAGGTGTGTTGAACGCGCCCATACCCGAACGATGGAGCCGGTCGTGCGAACGAGACTTAAAAGTCAGGGCAGGCGAGAAGGGTCCGATGGGCCCAAACTCTTGGGGCCACCTGCAGCCGTTAAGTTTCAACAGTTGCGGCACCGCAGCCGCCTCCATATTTCATATTAGCGATAATATATAAGTCCGGCTACCGTCCCTCTCTTCCCTCGCCTCTCCTCCTCTCTCTCCTCTCTCTCTCCTTTCCCAGCGTCGAGCCTCCGTCACTCTCTCGACCTTCTTTTTCGGAATATTACTTTCATTTCCGTCTTCCTACCTCGTGCTCATTACGCATACCTCGTCTTCCAGTCCTCGCCGTCGACTTACCTAGCATTAACGTTACCCTCGGCATAATTCGATTAGCGCGCCTTCGAATACCGACGTATGCTGAGTCCCGTTTCGTTGTACGCCTGACGTACCAATGCCCTTGCGATATCTTGCCGAGATACCGATGATACCAATCGCCAGGAAAACGAGTGTTTAGAACGAGTGCTGGGAGGATTAATAAAGGCTGTGCGCTAAACGTGCGAGTTGAGGACGTTTAAAGTCGATTTACTTGCCGGAGCGTTCATGCTACCCGTCTCGTCGAGCAGAGTTTTCGCGTTAATTTTTGCCGTCCTCTAATAACTTAATTCTCATTATGCTAAGTTGATCGCATATACCCGCTCGGGGCCTCGATTAAATCATAATAAAGTTATCTGCCCATCTGGTTTCTCTCTTCCCGCGCCATTATCGCTCTCCGGCCTCTTCCACCCTGGCGCATAAGTTTCCGATCCTTCGTCCTTCCCAACGAGTTTGCGCCTTTCTCCTAGGACGCGTCTAGCGTATGCTAACAAGACTCTGCTCGTCGGCTTATCACTCGCCCGATAAATTCGGTAATTAACAAAGTGAGCAAGGTTATTAAGACTACCCGTATTAACGTTGCTCGCTGACGGCGGAGTTGCTTGCGGTCATACTATAGATTATGCCTTAGATCGGCTTCGAGCACTTATTATACTGGGTGTTCACGACTTTGGTACGGCCGGATCGGGAACAGTTTCTCGCGAAAACGCATCTTCTTTAAGCGAATGGAACTTTCGGCTGTAGTTTTCTATAGTTATGACGTAAGAACGTTGTGAGATAAGTATGAACTGGTTTAAGAAATATCTTTTTGCGTCGAATGTTTCGAATAGGTCAATAATATTGATCGCGGAAGATAACAATTTTGTTCTTATGCTCTGAATATTTATAACGCGCCCATGAGTATCTAGCATATGAATGTATAAATTGTTTTTATCATAGATCACGATTCGAGAGACACCCTGTAGTCTGCGATAGGCGAGAAGCGAGAACTTGTTTTTCCCGACACGTTGATACGTCGGTACCAATTGACGGAGATCACTATTCCCGAGCAATTGACTTTTTCTCTCCTAGCTACGACCGATGTAAAAAAGTGAGATAATCGCCTCATGAAAAACGGAAAACTTTTTAAACCACGCCACCTCCGTTTACTCAGTCTCGAAGGCAACGGTCATTGATACCGGGGAAGTAAATGTTTCTGCGATCCTGAAATATCCACGCTACCGACAACTGACGAATAGAAGAAGCGCGATGTTCAGCGGCGTGGGGAGAGGCGGGGTGAGAATCCGAATAAGAATGGCAACAAAGTGTACCGTGCTATGACGAGGGTCAATTAAAGACCGCCGCGAAGGTGCCGGGGACCACGACCGAACGTAAAGATGACGTGTACGATGTGTTTTTCCTCTTCCGCGGTTGAGCAGAGCGAATTGTCTGACGCGATAAAAATTGCATTGCCTCTTCGACAGCCCGCCGCGCGTAAGATCCTCCGGCAAGGCTCTCCGGCACATTGAAACGTTCAGCGACGTTAGTATGCGTACGACTTATATACGTGTACGTATACGCCGCAGCCGGGAACTTCTATCATCATTCCACATTGTTTCAGACAGCAAATCGATACGCAACTTCGCCTGAGCTCATGCGAGTCCCTCTCTCTTTCTCTCTCTTTCTCTATTTCATGCATACACACTCTCCGCTGGTAATGCCGTCCGTTGCTCGGACGCAAAGTGCGCGAATGTGTAGCTTCGTTCGCCGTCGAGCTTAACTTCAAAGCTCGTGCGCCGCTAGTCAGGCCTGGGAAGCGTTGAATAGGACGCGACGGGCGCGGATCGTTTCTGCAATCGATGAAACCCCGGGTGCGAGCGTGTCACCGCACGTAAGCCCATAACGCGCCGTTCATTGATTCAGTAATAAAATTTATGTAGGTAGATAACCTGTTGCAATATTCATGACAGTAGCGGTAATATAGCCGGCGGTAATTATAGACCAGCGCGCGCGCGCGCGCGCGCACTCTCGCCGCCTGCTGTGGTAGTAAACGGTAGTATTGGGCGCATTTTATTAATAATAATGGCCGCTGGAGCGACAACGATAGCACGCGACTGCTCTCGCCGAGTGCGAATAAGTGAGCGGGCGAGAATAATTTCAGTCGGAATGATAGGTGTATAGTCAGTCGGGTACCTTCCTCTCCCTCGCGGACTCTCGCGTATTTTATGGGAAACGAGTTGAAAATTGATGCTCGCCGCACGCCGCCCGTAATTGATGACTGCTTTTTGCCGCTAAATCGTCCCTCCGGCGTCCTCGAGAAGATTTCTCTAATCACCTATTCGACTTTGGCGTGCGCTTGCAGATCGTCCTCAACTCGATGCACAGATATCAGCCGAGGATACATCTGGTACGCTGCCGGCAGACGGACGACAGCAATCTGCAGATCACCGATCTCCGGAAAGAGGAGCACAAGACGTTCATCTTCCCGGAAGCCATTTTCACGGCTGTGACGGCCTACCAAAATCAGCTGGTGAGTAGTCGCTCGTCGTAGGCAGTAATGACAGTTCGGCGACCGTTTATTAGCTCGCGCTGACAGATCATAGGCGACACGCCCGATCATAGCACGTAACAGCTTTCCTTACCGGGCGACCGCGAAATTGTTCGCAGATAACGAAGCTGAAGATCGACAGCAACCCGTTCGCCAAAGGCTTCCGAGACTCGTCCAGGCTCACGGATTTCGATAGGTACGTATAGCGCTCTCAGTGCAGTCATCCAGCTTACCAACTTTTATTGAGAGAGGTGCCGTTATCCGCCGCTCCGACATAATATAATCACCGTTAAGATCCGAGCGGAGCTTTCCTCGCGCAGTCGCATTATTACACCTGCTACACTGCCGCGCCCTGAGTATCTCTATGAAGGAAGCAAAACGAGTCTACGGCGAAATCGGGTGCTCACTCGAATAAATTAACTCCGGCTCGCTCCTCGCATTCTCCGGCTTACGACACTTCGCGATCGGCGTACGTCGGTGTACGCGTACGCACACGGAGAGGACGCATGCGGGCCGGTAGACTGGAGCTCGCTATCTTTTTCTGTCGTCGGCCGCATTGAGATTGCATCGAACGGACCCAACGCGTGCACCTCCCCGCCAATTAGAACGCCTATCGTAAGGTCGACGCGGCGCCTACACAAATTCTAATTTTCGTTCCCGCTAACCGGTAACACTTGCCGCGACAGTCGTGTTTCAAAGGCGACGGGGCAATATCTCCCGAGACACCGGTGACGATAGCGATATTGATAATGGCAGCAGCGGGCGAGCGTCGACATTTTTCTATCGCCTCGAACGTCAGTTGCGGCGGGTCATTATTGCCCGATAGCGGCGTCGTTAAGAGCTGCGCCGATGTCGTTAAACGACGCTCATCGTGTAATCGTCCCTACTCGCCTTTACGTAACACGCTCCTCCGACAGGGAACGAGTGCACGCTTCTTGATCTCGCTGCCCTGCCGATTCTCAACGCCGCTCCATCTTCCACGCCGCCTCGCACGGAAACCCGCTTTTAATCGCGCCACGCTTTAAACGCGCCGTTTCAACACAATTCTCGAAACGATACCCGGGAACATCCATCCTCGGCTTTTTTCGTCGTAAAACGATTTTCCGCAGCGGCTCTCCGCTCTCCTTCGCCGAGCCGCCGAGGCGAGCGACGCGAACAATCATTACGTCCCATTATAACGTCGCCACCGTAATAATCTTCATCGGATGAATTATCGCGTAATCGCGCGTATCTCATTAAAGTCGGAAATTTATATACAACGTTGAACGCGGTCGCGGCCGAAGCGTTTGAGGCAGTGCCTTACCGCGGAATATCTCCGTGTGCGTTATATGGCGCGCGCGCGAGTGTGAGCGCCACATGTGCGTAAGTCACGTATATACTTACGTATGCGCACGACAAGGGCGCGAGCTGGACGATTCCGAGATATCCGCGATCATCTATCTGCATGAATGACGACGCACCTGCTCTCTCACTCCCGCCGTCCTCTCTGCTCTCCGCGTTTGCGGACGGATCCGGGGAACGTGGCCGGAAGGATACGAGGGAATAAAGGCCGCGGGGCGGGCAAGCGTTCTTTAAAGAGTTTACCCGCGGCGGGCGGATTATCGTAAACGGCGTCAAGCCCGATCGCCTAATAAGCAGCGTCAACATTAACGGCGGCTGAGTGACGAACGGTGGCGTACATTATCAGCGGCGTCATCTTTTCCTTTCGTCCGGTTATATGTTTCCAGTTACTGTCATATATGGTAGCGTACTGCCGTGTATAGTCTTGTCCAGTTGCACACAGTCGTACACGGGTACACACAGTTGTATACAGGGACATACAGTCGCATACAGCCATATACAGTCACATGCAGTTGTATACAGGTACACTTGCATACTGTTGTATACAGGCGCATACAGCCGCATATAGTCATGTACAGTCGCACACAGCCGCTTATAGTCGCATGCAATCCACACTGGCAAACGGTCTCGTACAACTGCATTCAGTATCTTACACAACCCATTAGAGTCGCATACAGTCGCATGCAGCAGCGACATCCAGCCTCTCACGCTCACGTAGTCTCGTACTGCCACATCACCGGTCGCTCGCTCGAGCATACTCGCGCGCGAGATCGACCGTCGCTAATTAACACGTAAAACGCTGACGCGAGATTTTGACGCTGTTTTATGTAACACGATAAATCCCGCGCGGCCACTCTTAGCTGCCGCGCGTAACAGGTACGGGTGCCTGGCGAGGAGGCGCGGGGTAGGCCGAAAAAAACTCGTCGTCTCCGGCGCTCTTCCCTCGTCATTGTTAGTCGTAAAGTGGAAGGTGCTTCGGCGTCGGGCGCGAAACTATACGAGCTTGAATAATCCCCTCTGAATTGAGTAATTGCCGGCGGCGGCGGCGTCAGTGGCGGCAGCGCCAACAGCGGCGCTGGGAAGTGTTTCGCCTTTACGACGATTCGAGCGACTCTCCACTCTCGTCAACGCTCCCTCCTGCGCGCACTCCTGCCTTTCGGGTAGCCCGTGTCATGGCGATCGGCTCAAAGAGTCACGCGAGTAACGGTGAAAGTGAAATTTTCATCGAGCTCCACTCATCCAAGTCCCGTCGTCTCATTTGCCACCCCTTTCGCGTTTCCCCTATTTCTATCGTCGAGCCGTGCTCACAGTTCGCAGTAGGTCAGCGGCAATTATCAAAACGATCGCTAATGATCGTCAACGGTAGTCGGCGTGTCGGGAGCAAGATGCGAGGCGAGCATAAGGGTAAGGCGACTAATAGCGCTCGGTTGACGTTAACGTTTCCACCCAAGGACGCCCGTAAGGCTTGAGCAGGTGCAATTACACTGGCAATATTAGCTCCGTCACATTAGTTTTATCTTATCTTCCTTCGGGTATTATTTTCCTCACGGACGCGGAGCCCGCGTTTTTTCTCTCTCGTAACATGGGGCGAGCCGCGGAGAGCGCCTTCGCTCCGATAATGAGCGAGGACCCGCACTAGGTAGTTACATCGATGCCAACACGCCCACTAAATTGTTAACGACAGCCTCGCCGATCTCGGGATCGCAATTCAAGGCTTTATGCAAATGACGATGCGCTCCGGCGTGCGTCTCGCGAACATCGATAACGCACACTCAATAAGCCGAACCTCGCCAGTTCCTCTCGCCTCCTTCTTCGCCGGTAGCGATTCGTACTCGCACTCTGTACGCGAGTAAACTCAGCCGCGCTCCAAGTCGGCCATCTTTATGTTTCCAATTTTCCCCTCCGAATGTCTCGCCTTCCTCGATCTCGCCGCACCGTTCGCCATGATACGTCCGTTCGTCCCGGCGAGCTAGACGTTTTCTTAACCCGCGATCGATAGTCATTGGACTTCAAGTACGGCGGTGAGCGAGGTGAAATTGCGGTAATATTTCATGTCCGGTAGGTGGGACGAGTTTGCGAGCCATCCTCGCTGTGTCACGATGTCAATACGTTAATGTTTACAGTCGCATCGGTGCGCAGCGGCGGCAGACAGCGTACTTGAAACGTCGCTTTCCACCCTTGAACGTCGATCTCGCCAGTCATTCGCACCGTATGACACCTGCCTGGGAGAATTCTCGGGGGCCAAAGGGCTCGCGGTGTTATTTATTCAAGCGAAATGAGCCGTTAATTACGACGTGTGCGCTCGAGCACGCGCGCGCCCGCTCGCGTCATTGAATAATCGAGCGAGAATTAATAAGGTCGTCGGGGCGCGATTAAGCTCGCACATCCCTATGATTTACGTCTTCGACGACGCGAGACGTGCCAGTCAGTTGTCACCGATCCCGTGATCATCGTGTTCGCGATTACATCGGCTCTCACTGGCGCGCATGCGATTACGCGCCGACAGGTTTTGAATTTAGATCGCGACCTAACGACGTCGGGACACGTGAGTCGCGCGATCGACTCGTGTGCGAAACGGGCCACAGCGTTTGGCCCAAGTTTTCGTGCTCAGGCCGGCAGCTTTCGAGTCCTCCAGCTGCGGTCACGTGCAAATTGAGGGGCGTGACGAAAGTCTGCCAGAAAGTCCTGTTTCGGCTAATGTGGCAGAGATGATCTTTAATACATTTCTGGGAATTGGAGGGCGTGCCTAACGGCCGGGGCCGCACTCTCTTTTTATTTTTTATCCTTATTGTATTTTTGTAAAATGAGAAGTAGCATCGAGAATGACCTGAGCGATAGCTGCGAAATTGTATATCTCCGGGGACCGTGAGATTCCTCTCTTTTGTCATTAATATATATATACGCGTCTATATTTATGTATAAACGTCCGGATACGTCTGACTGGAAGCGTATTTTCGGTTTGTCTCGACAGCGTCGCGACTATATGGTAATTTTATCGGCGAACGTTTCGAATTTCGGCTGCAGTTGACGAAATTGGTAAGGCGCGACGAAGAAAATAACTCTCGCCGCCGTGATCGGTCAGGCGGAAAAAAATGACTGAGCTAGGTTAATTATTGTCGTGAGCGTCGTTGGGCTGACGAGCGTATTTATTAATATTTTTTGCGCCGCCTTCGAGAAATTGCTGTCGTCCGTCCCAGCATTTGCATACCTTCGCAACATCCGCTCGTGCCGGCGAGTCAGAAGGTAATCGCTTATGTTGATACGGGGCAAGCATCAACGCCTCTACAGTTTGGTAGTCCATTGTAGTGGGTCGAGGGATCACGACCTTTCTCGAATCATTGCCGCGGTCCATCGCGATCCTCCCTAAATCAGCACCTGCCTTGCCGGGGCGGCCATAATCTTGCTTCGTCACCCTGACACTTACCCACCGACCTGCCGTATCGGGCACTCTTTTAACGATCTGGCCACGAGATCCCTTTCGTGAGAGTCGAAGAACGGATTCCCCCATCGGGACCCTTTTCAAAAAGAGAACGTTTGCCCGTCGAACTGACAGTCGCCCCTTTGTGATTGTTTCAACGGGAGATACCGGGCAAACGTTTCACCAGCGCAAACATTCAACGTTCGATCCGGATTACCTACGACTCCTTGTACCCTCCAGTCGGCAGTAACGTTCGGGGCTTGCTGAGGTTGGCAGGCACTGTGGCAGTTTCAACTTACGGGCAGGTCGTTAGAACTCAATCTTATCGTTGCGCGAAATATTTTATCCCGTGTATACCGAACTAATGAACGGATAACGTGTACAAATGACCAGGCCACACGAAGCTCTCGACACATTAATTGCGCGAGCGGTCAAATCCATCCGCATACCGCTCAGCCTCTTTCGCCCCCTGGGGAAAAAGATACTTGATAACAGTGCGTATGCAACATTGAGGCAATCTCCAGGCTGGCGGATACCAGGCTCGGGCGGCGTTCGGACTTAATGAGAGAGTAGCAGCGCAGAAGGAGCGCGCGCTACATAGTGGGATCGTAACTTTTACTATTTTCTGAAAATGAAAACGCTGAGAGCGCCGCGACACCGGTCATTCCGCTGCATCGAGCGAAGGGCCGTTAAGCTGTTCGACTTTGCACGTCGTACGGAGACGCCAGGGAAAAAGCTTCACGCTTTCTGAATTTTCGCAATAAATATCTGATGGAAAGTTCGCGTTACGTACGGGCAGAGGGAAGTTTCACGTTATTTACGATCGGACACGTACGGAAATTGAACAAGAAAATATTAAAAACTAAGTGCATCCCGACACAAGGGATCCTAGAATAGTCCGCCTCCGATTCTTATCGCGATTCACATCGCCACTGACGGACGTACTTATTGAATTCATATTTACCTTACATTTTATCGCGGTGAAACTATTTCTCTCTTCTCCTCCTTTTTTTAATTATTTTCTCGCATCAATTTCACGCCTGCCGCGCGAGCATTGTTACCTGTCACTTGTCAAGCGGCGTCAGACGGAAGGCTTACGCTAAGAAATCGCAACTCCCCTGTGTAGGTAACTGCGGTAGCGTGCGCTTTTGAAAAGAAAACGGCGCCAGTTTGCAGTCGTCCTCGGCTGCACGGAGGCGTTTCCGGCGGCGAGCGGAATTAATAAGAGAACGCTTTCGTGGGCAGCGAGTCCGTGGGCAAAATGGTGCCCTCCGGCGAACGACATCACGATCAGTGCCAGAGTGTCTATCGGCAAAAATCGGAGCGCGGCCTGATTCGAGAATGAGCCTCGCGGGCGGGCAGGTATCAATTTCAGTTCGCGACCGAGGGCGAGCCGCACGCTCCGGGAAATTAATACGTCACCGTACGTGTAATCAGCGGACGTTTAAATTCGATTCCCCCGTTGGGCCACAATTATCCCTGGCGATCTGATCGACGCTTTCGTTCGACCACTCGCGTCTTTTCTGTTACGTGCCCGGGCGACGATTTGTCCGCAGAATGGCCGCTGTCGATCTGAGAATGCAGGCAAGGAAGCGGCTTAGCTGCCGCCGATGTCCATGTGAGAAAGGTGCATGTAACGGTGCGGAACGTTAATGAGAAATCTTCGTTTGCGGTGCGATACGCGATACGATCGGAATTTTCCTTTATCGAGACGGCATCGCCAGGCACAACTAAGTAAGCATTTACTGCCTCGCAGTGTATGGCGACTGGGAAGGGAACGCTGCGAATTCGGAATCTAACTTGATATCTATGTAGGTACGTACGGTATCCGATTCGTTTGACGCGGAATTCCCACGCCGCGATCGATGTTTCCCGATTGCTGAAATAGCGACCCTGACAATGATTCTCTCTCAGACACACGACCGCGACGATCACTCGCAGCCATTGCGGCCATGGTGAAGGAAAGACTCACCGTATAGATGTCACAATATTATCCCCCCTCTGCCAACAGCGAATACCACTCGACCGCCTCGCGGCTCGATTTGCGCAGACCGCGACCAATTAGACATTCAATAAAGGTAGCATTATTTAGCCGTGCTCGATGCGAAGGGGTCGAAAGCTCGAATTTCACATTCCCCACCCACACGCGATCGAGCCCGACGTGCCTAGGACTCCCAGCGACCGATGCCGACCCTCCGCGGAACTCTCTTAATAACCGTCCGCGTCGCGACATATGCCCCGCTTTTTCATTCCCGCCCACCCCACGCCCCGCGTTTCCCTCATTCCGACTTTCCGTCCCGACTCCCCCCTTCCCCTGTGTCGCCCTCTCGGCGAGGAACGGCGGCTGCAACGGCCGTCTTCGGCTGCACGGATGCGCGGCTCCGGCGGCGTCCGGAGTTAATGAGAGAGCGGCCGTACGGGGCAATACGGCGCATGCTCCCGCCCACTTCACGCCGGCGCTGATAGATAGATGCCCCTCTGGCCCTCTCACTCTCCTTTTCCCTCTCCTTCCCTCCCAGCGCACGCTTACACTCACACACACATACACACATGCTCTCAGATCCATCCGTTTCGGCCTCTCCTTCGATCGCCGGCGCTTTCTCACTCGCGCGCCTGAGTCTCTCCCTTACCCCCTCAGCTCGCCTCACCCCTCCTCACCCCATCGCCGAAGAGTCTCTACCGCCGATACTGCCACCTCCGACAGCACCGGCATCATCAGCATCCACCATCACTATCGAGCCCCGTTTCGTTGCCCGTGTTCGTGGCGCTCTTAACAGCGTCGGAGAAATGTGGAGTGAGAGCTGGGCAGGAGGCACGAGGGAGGAAAAGAGGTCGGCGATGGAAGAGGTGGAGGAGGAGGAGGAGGTGAGCGGAGAAAGAGAGCGATTCCACGTTCTCCCCTGTTCCGCAGGGCAAGGAGGGCAGGGCATTCATCTATATTAGCTTCGAGAGCGGACGGCCTGTCATTACCGCTGCCGCTCTTGGCCCTCTTCCCTCACCTACCCGCGCGCCCCTCACCAAACTCTCCCTCTCTCTCTGCCGCACACTCTCTCGCTCCCTCCTTCCCCCTGGCCTACCCGTCCGCCCCTCTTCTGTCCCCTTCCCCGTTCCGTTCTACTAATTCGTTTACCCGTCCTCTCCGCCGATCTCTCGCCCGGTCGCTTCCACCCCTCGCTCGCACTCCTTTTTCGCCAGTCTCCACACACCGGCATCAACCCCGGTAACACAAACACGTCGATGTCCGAGAAGACCTCTCGCTGGCCCATTAGCGGGCTGCATTACCAAAGTGCCAGGGAGGAAGGAGATGGATACCGGCGGTGGCCAACGGAGGGAGGCATTGTCGGGGGATGGGAAGCGGGAGAGGGAGAGCGAGAGAGAGAGAGAGAGAGAGAGAGAAGTGAGGAGGAGGTGAAGGATGAAGAAGAAGAAGAAGAAGCGCAGTGGCTGGGGCCACGGCTGCTACGGAGCTAATAACCGCCGTTTAAAACGCAAAAACAAAGGTCTCGCCGTGCATCATCGGGGCTTTAGGCGCAGGGAGGTGCCGCTCTCGAAGGCGGAGGTGGAGGAGCCGAGGAAAACAAGAAGAAGGAGATAGGTGGCGGAGGGTGGGGAGGACAGGGGAGCCGGAGAAGTTCTCGACGCGCACCCCGCACCGGGCATCGAGCGGCTATCCAAGGCGTCAGGGTCATTACCGGATCATTACCTACCATACCTACCGTGCGACGACGATGATGGCTCGACCCGTGAGCAGCGACAGGCTCTCTCACACGCACTCCGGCGCACACATCCCTCCGTTCGAACACCACCGCAGACTCCTTTGCCGTCCTTTTCTCGCGGCCGGCCTCTTCGGCCTCATCGACCTCAGCCTCTCTCTTCCTCTCGCGCATTCTCTCGCACTCGCCGACTCGATGCGTGCCAGCGCGCGCGCGCGCGCGCGATCTCGCGTACGCTCATCGCCTATACGTACAACGTAGATGCCCTTCTCGTGCACGCGTTCGTACGCCAGTCCGTGCACGACGCACACATCCGTCCCAGTCGACGATCGCGCGTCGGCCCACTCGGCGGCAGCCGGGTAAATTACAGGCTCGACCGTATTTTGTGTTGTTTTGTTGTTTTTCAACGCGCCGAAAGGAAATGAGCGAGCAAACGCGTCACGCCACCCCGAACCTGCTAATTTCTATTCATATTTTATGGCTATTAATTTCTTCGCTGTTACACACTCTCCCACTCTCCTTTCTCTTTCTCTTTCTCCTTCTTCTCCTGCCTCTCCCCCTTCACCCCCTCAGCGATCCTCTCGCTGCCTCGTCTTTCGATTGCCGATTCCTTCTCCTCGCTCCTTCTTCGGGAACTATCTTTTTCTCCCGTTGTCTTCCACGGCTCTTCCCCGCTTTCGACCCTCTGCCTCTCTTCTTGCTTTCTTTCCTTCCTTCCTTCCTTCCTTCCCTGAGTCCTTTCTTCTCGCATCCCCTCGCCGCCTTCTACTCCTACTACTCACTGTCTCTTTTCGTCGGCTCCTTTCTCCTTGAAGCGGCCTTTCATCCGTCGACTCGTTTCTTTCCCTCCCGCCACTTTTGCGCTTCCTCCTTCCCGTGTTGTCCGACTGACTTTGCAAATCTGCTTCGCTTTGCTGCCTCTACGGCATTCCGCGTGATCACCCGTGAATAAGTGAGTATGCCTCTCAGGGAATGTTACTGAAGCCACTACTATTGGTTCCAGCACTTCGTACTCAATAGACTGTTAGCGATTTTACACAAAATCTTCTCATTCCACATTGCTCCTTTCTCGTAACACGATTTCCTAAAAGCAGCCATCGCAAACTGTTTCAAATCGAAAATCGCCGAGCAGAGGCGCGAAGCGGCTACGTACACAGCGCAAATCATATCTCCGGGCAAAGCTACACTCCACAGAGTACCGAACCGTCACGAATTATTCTCCAGTCTTCGCCAATGCTAAGTAAGGAACAAAACGAGCACGCCACATCCTTCCAGCACTCGTTAAGAGCCCCCAGCCGCGGACTTTTCCAGCAATCGTCCCGATCGCAACTTCCACTCGCCGTCCATGGGCGCAGTCGTACGCGGCGTCCTCTTCGCGAACTGTTCGACGTCCGATTTTCTTCGCGTCCGTAATCGTTCGTGTCCTCTCGGCATGCATTCACCGCTCCTTTCGATCCTGTCCCGCGTCCGTGGGATGCGTGTCGGAGAGAGAAACGGCGAGGCGAGTCGAACCCGCGCCATTCGATGGACTACCTTCGCCCATCAGCGGGGTGTAACCTATTATTATCTACCACTTACCTAATGCCCTGTGTCAGCCTCGGGGTAGGCGGAGAATAACAGGCTCCCCGTTCGATGGAATTCCCTCGGCGTTAATATTGCAACCTGTGCACACGAGTGCTTTATGTCGTCCGTGTGCGTTGTCGGCTCCTCGACGCTTTCGGTGCTCTCGATGCCTCGGATCCTCTCAGCGCGTCTCGATACTCTCGATTTCTGAAAACTCGCCCCACTCCCGGTGGGATCCTTCGTTCCGCGAGAGCGACTCGCTCCTTTGCCTGCAAATTGCCGGTGTCATTGGCGGCTCGGTAGAAGGGACCGATTAGAGAGAGGCCCAGGTATCGATCAAAGAGCCGCCATCTTACCGACTTTCATCGCTCGTGGAAGACATGCGATGCGCCGGCTAATGATGCTCATCGAAAAGAGACGCGCTACCAGCGATAAACCGCCGCCCCGGTAAATCAGGGCGAAAGGATACAGTTTCAGAACGTCGATTAGACTCTTTCTGCGGGCCTTCCCTCCGAACGGAATAGACTCCACATTTTTTATCGCACGTCACATTCGACGGGCACCTCATGCTCGAGCCCGACAAATTGGATAATCACGAGTCATAAAGTCGTGGCTAATCGTTGTCAGGTTTGGGATCTTGGGCGAGGCAATTTTTCGAGCGAGCGAGACGAAGATAACGGGCGACCGATGAGTCGAACGAGATGAGACAATGGCACGGCAATGCGAAATGTGAATTATTCGAGGTGCCGGGAGCGATCGTCTCGTTTTCTTAATGGCTAATAATTGAATCGCAACGCGGTCGGCACGAGATGGCGACGAAGGACGACGAAAGGCGATCCTTCGGAATATCTTCGTCTGCCTCGAAGAAGACTGCGAGTTGTTGGCCTCTCACGAACGATTATATCGACGTAAGAAGCATCGCGTGAGGGAGCGCAAAACTCGCGCTCGTCTAATGTTTCTCTTCTCTCCGCGCTACCGCCGGTGCGACGAACGAATTCGACAGGGCCACGCTTGCCGTACATACATATACGAGCATGTGTATGCAGCTATCGAAGGAGTCTTCTTCGCTGCGTCGGTGGCTCGTTTGCCAGGCGGACGTCTATGAACTGCTCGGCTCGCAGTGCAGAAGCCGTAGCCAGCGGGCTTCCATTTGTTGCCACTTGCTTTTTTACCGTTCTCTTAAAACGCCCGCTTCTTTCATTCGTGCCGGGATCGATCTATTCAACGCACCGCCGAACGTGCTACGTGTAGCGGCAAATATTATGTTTCAGATTCAGTGTGCACAAAGTAAAGGCTGTAAATTATGTTGTACGCTTAATGAGAATTCTGAAGATGAAACAGCGTGCGGAGCATGAGACTTTCCGAGTGCAACTGCTAAACTGCAGCTTACGTATTTGTTCAATCGTGCGCGATAATAAAAGGTCTACGTGTGCTGATACGATAATCGACGTTAATATGGGGCAGCAGAGAACGGTAAATGTAATTAGGTTCAGAGGCAGTCAAAGCACAGGAACCAATAATTTCTCCTTGTTCGCCAGTGCGTGGGGAGGCATGGTGCGATAATTAAGATAACGCGAACGAATGTAACGAGCAGTTGTCATAGAATCTCTGCCATGCGTCGCCATGATTCGGATCCGGTGCGCATTATGGGATCGAGCGCTCGTTAATGTGGCAAATTACGATCATAAATCTCGGCTCGAACGTGTCAATGTTGGATAACAGCTTTTTCACGCTCATTAGTGTGACCCGTCGCGCTTAATGTGGGCGCGCGCTGCCCAGCGAAATATTCAACAAACGGCGATAAAATAATTGACGGTTAAGGGGGCAAGGGGTAGGAGAAAAAAATGAAGGAGCGAAAAATTGCTGCTCTCCTTTCACGGCGGCTAAGGCGATTGTCGTAATCGTAGACGGTCGTTACGTTAATCGTTCGGTAGCGTTCCAGTTCTGAGCGTAGTCTCTCCGCGTGTTGTAACATTCTTAGCAAGCAGAGAGGGATCGAAAATTTTGATCGACGCCGTGACAAACGTTCGCCGAGAGTGTGATCGTCGTTGCTCTCTTTTTCACGTCACGCGAAGACGCGAAGTATCGAAGCGTCCGCGGGTCGGGCTGACAAAAATCGACGCCAACCTCGCCTCGGCATTTCGTTCTTATTTATAGACTGGCCGAGAGGCAGTACTCGAAGGGTGTTGCCGCGAACGTCATGGACATTTTAATGGGTAACGGCGGTGGCCTCTAATTAGAACGTTTCGACCGTAACCGCGCCATTACGGGGAAACGCAGACTCGTCAGATCGATGAGGAATATTTATTGCGGTGTAACAATTACAGGAGCGCCATAGCGCGAATAGTAATAGGCAGCCGCGGGCTTGTCCCTCTCTGCCTCTCTAACCGATATCCACCTTTCTCTCTCATTCCCTCGCTTCCATCTTCCTTCATCCTTCAGCAAACTGCTGCCCCCTCTCTGTTTCTCGTACATACCCACATATCCGCGTACTGTTCAGCTCTCCCACACTCTTGCACATGTACTTTCCCTCTCTCTCTCTCTCTCTCTCTCTCTCTCTCTCGTCTCCTCTCGCTCTTTCGCTCACTCCCTCGTACCGGTGAACGACTGTAATTAGGGCTTTTATTGTCTGTACATAAGGAAGCTTTATGAAAACATTAAGGATATAATTCAAGGCCGGGAGGCAAAGCGGCCGGTGAATTGCAGGCGGGTTAATGCATAGACCGCGCAGCGTCATTTCCGTTTTGCGTACATACAGGTGCGCAATGGCGTACGCGCCGGTAATTTGGCACGGCCTACTACACGCACCGCTGCGTGCGGCTAATATAATTGAATTTCTCGACTCCTTTTTTCCGTGTCATGGCTATGAGCAATATTCAATGGTGCCGGCTTTGCGCGTTAGATTAGCAACGCTTGCCAGCGCGTCATTGGAGATTTCGATCGAGTAATGCTCGCCATTAATAATCCGCTGAGAGTCGAGTTTGTTCGGGGGCGAGAGTGGGAAGGGGGGGGGGGGGGAGAGGAGAGACACCGAGAGTGAGAAAGAGAAAGAGAGAGGGATTATTAATCGATCGCAGCGAAGTGTTACGCGCTCGTTGAGGATCGGAAGAAATTCAATATCTTAATCAACATAAATTAAGCGCATCCTCGACTGCGAGCTTTGCCTCGAAACGGTGCAACGTCCGGTGCTTGTCGCGCAGATAAATCGATTACAAATCGTTCGATAGGGTTCGCGGGACTGCGAAGAAGAGGAATGGCCGTAACTCCGTACGATAACGATCTATTCCCGTGTGCTGTCTTTGCTCTCTAAGGGCGCCTGCACCGGCGGCCCTTTCTAACGGACAGTGTAATAGCGGGGAAACAGACGAGGTTATAAGTTAAACGGGTGCACCCGCGGTCGTCATCGTTGTTTCGCGAAATAATTGTCCGACATCCGCGGGCGAATACGTGACAGCATTAAATGTCACGAGGAACTTCGCGACGATTATAAGAGTTGACGTCCTGATGAACCTCACTCTTGCCCGCTCTCATAATTTCGTTGATTACGCTAATGATCCAGAGTTACTCCCAGAACTTTCACTCTCATCGAACGGTTCGAGCGAGGTTAATCTTATTTGTTCGAAGTCCGGACGCAAGTTGACGGAAGCAAATCATCTTCCTACGTTTCTGTGCTGTTTTGAGGCAATCGGAATCTTACCGAGACATCGATACGATCGATTCCGCGGTTCTGAATAGGTTGGCCGATGCCGATGGCTGGCACGCCTAATAAAGTCGAGGCCTTTGACAGCGAAATTTCACGAGAGCGAGAAGAGGAACGGCCGCGGACTACATGCCTGTGTGTGGTCCGGCACGTCCGAGCGGACGGCGATTAGCCTCAGGCCCCCTAATCCCTCTCCCCTTTCAACCCCCTTTCTTTCCCCGTCTCCCAGTCTCCCCTTTCGCCCCCAAATCCTCCTTTTCCCTCTTGAACCACCGTCGGTGCGTAGACTCTCTCTGTCTTCGTTCCTCTTCTCCCTCTGAGTCACTTCTTCCGATCTGTCTTTGTCACGCTCGCTGGCCGCGTCTTATTTTCTCGTCTCCGTCTTTCTTTTGCTCCTCTTTCACGCTCTCTCGTTTGTCGACGGTGCGTATGAGCTGGCTGTAGGTCGCGCACGCACGACACACAGTGCCTCTTTGGGTGTCGTGTTACGTGCTAAGCAGTATGGGCAAGTAGTAACCGAGACTGCGAACTGCACACCGGACCCATTGTTTCTCGTGCCCCCGCCTTTTCGGTCTCTCTCGGCATCCGGGCCTCTCACCTTCTCTCTCTACCTCCCCCACCAGCCGTCCGTCGCGCCTCTTTCGTTCTGCTCTCCTTATTCAACACCTCCGTCCGCGGCCTCTTTATCCTCGTCCTGCCGGCCCAACAATATTTCTCGTCGATCGGACTCAGCTCAGATTTTTCTTCGCTTCTCTCCTCTTTGGCTTGCCTCGTTTGCCTCTCTCTCTCTCTCTCCCTCTCTAACCTGGCCGGAGGTTGATTCTACCTTTTCATTCTTTCTTCTGATCCTTCTGTTTTGTCTCTGACGGCGTACCTTGTTCCTGTCGACCCTCTGGCTGTCGTTCGGTTGGCACTTTCTCTGTTTCCGTCTCGGTTTCGTCTGGCCCTCCCACATCGGGCTCCTTTACGACTACCGATACGATTTCGTACGCCAAATGCGTCACACTACCGGTGAAAGGCTTGACCCTTCCTCGTGTCGCGACCTTCTCCTGAAACTAGATCCACTAGACTAAATCTTGATACGGCGCGATTGAGATGTTTTGATAGGCATCGGTTTGATTAATTTTTTTGACCCTCCGAGTGTCAAACTCCCTCATTGGTTTCATTTGACGAATAGATATTAGTAATATTGATTGAATAATATGATTTCAGTAATATTTGTAAGATTAAGTAGTAATATAACGTACATTTTTGGTACGAAGAATTTATTGGGGATGAAAAGAACACGTATAGTACACCAACGTAAAATACCCCACAATAACAAATACGCGAATATAAACGCGGTAATCACAAATGAAACATATCTATAAAACAATTGCTTGAATTTACTCTGTGATACTGGCAATAAAGTGACTAATACTGATGTCAATTATGGGTGATTGTCTATGACTCGCACGTCACTCGAATTCGGAGTACAAAAAAGCCCCCTAAGAGATCTTATCCCCCACACAAGATTACATTGCGTAATTACGACCGATTTAAGTAGAGCTTCCGAAGAACATCGCGTGGAACTAAAGCAGTTAAATGTGTTTTCCTTTGAGCCTAAGCTTGCTTTGGAAAAATTACGAGCACGCCAGAATTCTGTTTCATTCTCCCTACGTAGCCGAAAGAAAGAGAGTCAATAAGAGCACGATTTTGCTCCCGACGCGTTTATCGCGTGCACATAGGTACACCGTACGGTTAGTAAATGACATCGACCCTTCTCCCTGACAGTCCTAAGGGAAATTGGACCCGTGAGACTTTAGTCTGATTCACAGGGGGTGCATCATTACGCGAGGCTGCGATTGAATCCTGCGACGAGTCGAATGTATTGGACAGTAGATTGAACACGGCATTAAGCGTACGAGCTTCATTTAGAAGCTTATTTGCTCTAAAAATTAAGATGTTTTCAGTCTTGAACAGTTTTAAAAAATAAGTCAATGTTCTTCGTTGTATCGCGTTTGACAGGAAAGTTAAATGCTCTAGAAATGTAGGTGTGGAACTATCTTTTCAAAAGTTCGGTTGGATTCTCGAGAGCATTGGTGCACCGGCACACAAGATTATGTTATTAAAGTTTTTGTAATTCCTACGTTTTCTACTTCTTGTACAGCTCCATCGTACACCACTTTTGTCATTTTCGTCGGTTTAATGGATATTCCCTTGTTTATCACTTTGTAATAACTGCTATTATGCAGATAGCTATACCTCCCATTATTTTCGCTTGTTTTTACCATCTATCGGGTAAGCACCACAATATTTCTTCGATCTAACGCTGTAATTCATACGCAAATGTAAACGGTCACCGGAAGCGTAGAAAATTCTTTTTCATTGCTCTTAAAAGGGAAGTCTGTTCGGTGACAGTTTGGCATTTGCGCATCTCGAATTCTGCAAAGTCTTCGACTTTCTCCGTGTACTGTTCGACATATGGGATATTCCCACCCGACGAGCAATACCACGTAAGCGCGTTAATGAAGCACGTGGAAGAGTGTTCTCGAACTACACGCCATCGATGAATACGAAGTTGCTCTTCGATGTCGCCTTGGATGTAATATTAACCCCTGGTGTAGAAACACTCTTGGTCTACCCACAAAGCATCTGCTATACGGCATGGAAACACTCCAATTTCATCATACTTTCATGCCCCGCATGTATTATCGACTCCATATCTGAGTGAAACGACAAAAATATTATGCCCCCGATGTACTTTTCCAAAGTTCAATGAGTGAATCGGTTCTGCAACAGATTCCACGCAATTCAAAGTTAAAAAGTCATGGCTGAAAGTTATGATACATTTTCTACCCTCTGTACACTTTTTTTTACGTTTGTCTGTGAACATTGGGTCGCGTGACGGTGTTTATTCTTGCAAACGATTTTCGTAATACACGCATGTAGCCACGGTCTAGTCTGGAGTGTAACAGCGCTGGGGGAAGTATACTCCGGGGAACCGAACACGATATCCAGCCGCGGCCATTACGCTCTAGCATAATGGAATTGTACAAGGGCGATAAGTGTCCCGGTCACAATAAATTGTCCCCGCTCAAACGGCGGAATACGGATTGTCGGGCGCGGGATTATTAAAATATGAACCCTGACACGTACTCCATACATTGACTCTTCCATCTCCGCTATTGCTCGGACCGATTAGAAGTCCTCAAGGACAGCCGTGTAGTCATGTGATTGTTTCACGTTGTGTTTCACTCGCTATATTCTTGCGATTAATTACACTGCGCGAAACTTTTTGATAATAATTCAGTTCTGACCCTACGTGTACCGATTTTTGCACAGTAGAAATTAGCTGATCCAAGATCATTCGAGTGAGATACTATTGGCAGAGATCACGCGATTCGCCTCCATCTCTCTTTGCCCATGTTATTACCGCTGGCTTCAAGCCGAACGCGAGGATCTCTCTGATCTTTCGTCCGTGCGGATTATCCTGATCGGAGGATCAGGATATCGGACGCCGGTCGCGAGAAATAACCCGCAGACATCTCGAAGCTCCTCGCCGTTTCGAGGAACCGGATGATCGATAGAAGGTATCATCCCGGGCCGTCCAGGCTGAATTATCTGCCGGGATCCTAGTATCAAGTTTTCTTTCAGCCACTTGACTTCCAAGAAACACGCAACACCGGACGCTCATCTATCACGTGTTTCCTCGGGCTACCAAGAAAGCCGCCCCCATCGGGGATAAATTCTAAAGTGACGTGCCAAAAACGGTGGGGATACATCGCGTTGAACCTCGCCCCACGACGTCAATGCTTGTTTAAAGACCGATTGAACTTTCGGACCTCCTGCCCTGCGATGTGGGTCTTCTATGCTGGTTGATTGTCTTCCTGAAAATAACAGTTTTAAGTGAACGCATTTAATGCGATGACCCCCCGTTATTCGGATTACGTACATTCTCGCACATTAACACATTAATATTTCTTCCATAATCAGCTGCCTAACGGTAAAGGTTATCGTATAATTTTTGGATGCGCTTGGCACTATTATACCTAGCATCATTATGCGATATGCGCGTAAACAATCGAAATGTTTTGCGTCCTCGCCGATTCTTTGTCAACGTATAACACGTCGGAGTCGTCCGAAAGTGACCTGCGGCCATTTTGCCGACGTAAGAACGTCGCGCACGGCGAGCGCAATCATAATGAAGACGGAATAATTAAGATAGACATGCCGATAATCTCGGCGTGTTCGCGTACCGCTCCCGCTCGGTGTAATCACGAAAATAGGAAATGACTTTGTATTACTCCCGACGGCCGCTCGCGGACGATGCTGCTCACCATTAATTATCATCGGCAATCACGCGAACGACATCGCGAGGCCGACATGTGACTTTCGTCCGCGATCGACCAATAGGCCGCTCGTTAACGTTTCTGCCAATAACAGCGCATCGCGGCCAATGGACAATCGGCCGTAATTAACTCTAATTAAGACCGTGCCTAATGTACGAAATCATCCATCACGTTATTCCCTCGCTGCGATTCTCTCCCCCCTCTTCCTCTCCCCTTCACTCCTCTCCCGTCTTCTTGCCTTCAGTCCTTCGCCATCCCCGTCGTTTCACTCCTCGTTGTCCGCGTCTCCTCCGCGTACCGACGTCTGCCCACGAGCGTGGCTTATGTTAATTATCCGCCATTCTCTCCGTCCCGCGCGAGGATTCTCATTGATTTATTCCCCTTTAAAGTGCTATTAGCGTCCTGCCGATAACGTCGAACGATTAATCACGATACGTCGCCCGCGTCACGCGAGCCGTAAGATCTTATCGACCCATCACGCGCTCGGCAAGACTATTTGTTTACACGACTTCTTTTATCCACCGCCAAACGACGTATGAATAATCGGCGCCGCGCCGAATCTTACCCCGTGTCACTCTGCGCCAGTCACGGGCGTCCGCAGAAAATGTCCAGCTTCTGCCGGCTAGAATCCTCGCGCGCCGAGAATCATATAGCCATCAACACCCCCCATCGCCTCCTATGTCGATGTTTCCCTAATCGAGCGACCGCATCGCTGTTTCAGGGACCCGATGGAGCTGATGGAGCAGCAATTGGTCCGTTGCGGTGTGCCACCGGTGCGACTCTACGAGCATCTCGCCATGTCCTCGCCAGCGGCCGCGGCCGCAGCAGCTGCCGCCGCCGCCGCCCTCGGCGTCCAGCAACAGCAGCAGCAGCAACAGCAGCAGCAGCATCAGCAGAAGCATCATCACCATCATCACCAGCAGTCGCAGCCGTCGCAGCAGTCGTCCTCGCAGCACGAAAGCGGCGGGCACGCGCTCCCACCTTGGCTGACGCCCTCGACGGCCTTGCTCTACGGCGCGGTAGGGCAGGCTCACCCGGGCGCGAGGGGAGGCACCAGCCCATCCCCCTACCCCGCCGCGGCCGCCCCGGCCTTCCCCTACCCCGCGGCGCTCGCCTGGCCCTGGCAACCGCCGCCGGTCGCGATCATCTCGCGACGATCCTCGCCCCCGAATGCCGCTGCCTCCGTCAGGTATGCACCCTACCCGGCCACCCCCAGCACCCCGCCACCCCTCAGGGCGAGACCGTCCACTCCCAATTAGCGGGCAGTCACGCTTTCCGACCGAATTTTTGCCGCCTCGCACGAGTCGTTCTTCATGAATTGAAGCTGGCTGTGAAGCTTCGAGGAGATGGCTTTCTGTACCTTGCGCTGGGGGTAGGAAGTGGGGTGAGGTAGAGGTGGCGGTGGGGAGAGGGGGAGGGGAACTGTTCGTTAAGCGCGATTTCTTGTTGGGTGGGTGGAGGTTTGTGGGGTTGAAGTGGAATTTCGCGTGGTGAAGGGTTAGGGGGCGGGTTTGAGTCAGTGCTGTTTGGGGGATTGGCTGATTTTGTCCGTTCGATGGACTGAGAAGGGTATGATAAAGGTTGAGGGCGGCATTGTGGTGGATGCTTCTTAAAAATGCCAGTTGCGAACTTGTGATTCCTTGCCAAGTCGGTGCAAAGATGCTTGCGACGGTATGGTTATTTGGAGTGTTGGTGAATTACAGGGCCTTAGTATGGCTCTTGTTACTATTGTCTTTGCTAGGTATGGATTGGTTTGTCATTTCGGGGTTTTCGGTGTCACTGTTGATCATTCCTTCAGCAATAGTCAGCAGCAATGTGCATCAATCGAACATATCAATTACGACATCTGTAATTATAAAAATTACCACGTTGCTTGTATCATCGAAACCTTTGCGAGTACCATCACGTTAAGTGGTTTTGTCTATTATTTTTCATTTTCATGGGTCGCATCAGCCATCAGGCGAATTCGATGCTTCTCATTTGCTACCTACCCGTGGCACTATCATTTTACCATCGCATTACAGCTGTAACTACCGTTGCTTGCGATCACCTGGTAATGATCATCAACTCCTCATTCCGTTTTCCTCATCAGGCATGCTACATACACAATAATGTGCCTACCTACTCGTGTAACTATTCTACGTAACACACCCGTGTTTTCCTGAGATAACTCCCATGTTTTACTGTCATAAATGAACTTGCAATTCCCTGGTGGTTCCGTTTACCACACGCAGATGGAGTACTATTTTTAATGCACATCTGATACCTTAAATTGTCTGACACCTGGTCGCCGCAGCAGTTAATAAATAAACGATCACCGACAATACCTAATTATTTCCAACCAACTTTTCCAGAACTTTGGTCTTTCTACTCACTCAATACTTCAGTTCCACGCTCATGCGACAATGATCGACATTTCATTGGACACGCCCTTCGACCATCAACTACAAATCCCCACTGGCTATTCACCGCCTACGTCATTCCCGTCCTTAGCCACATTACTCTTTCTGTCCTTTAAGAACATCCCCATAGTCACCCGTGGAAGATTCCAGCCATATAATCACCTTCTTTCCCCACAACCACACCGAGCAAGACGACAGTGACTTCAGAATCATTTTCTTACCATCAGCCACTTAAACGCGTGCCTACGATTCAACATCCGACAAAAGCGTAGAATCAGTTTGCACTGAAGTGGATGGAACCCAACCTTCGAGGCAGAAGCATTGAGCTCTCGAATAAAGACGGACACATTGCGTGATGCGAAAGCTTGTCTGCAGGCAGTCAACTGTGTTTGGCGCTTAGCCCCACTCGTAATCACGTCGATTACTATCGTCGATTACCATCGCCGATTTCCGTTGTTTCCTCTCTGTCCACAGCCCTAGCGCGCAGCCAAAGAACAATCCCTGTCGCCCAACGTGTTAAGCGCGGACCGTGTATGCGTAGTTATTTATATTGTAGACGTATTCTCGCGCGTCAGTTCCATTGACGGCCGACGAGAAAGATAGATTGAGCGCGTCTCGGCGACGTCTCCCTATGTAAATATCCGTCGTCCGTTCTTCGTCCTCGATCGTCGGGTCACTATCGACCCTTCCTCTCTCGAAGCGATAGGGTTCGCGTCACGCGCGAGGACTACCTTCTCGCGTCGATCGATCGATCGGGCCCGAACGTTCGTAACCTTCAAATTGTTACGAGTCGATATGGATATTTTATCGTCGTTCGAGTAAGAAAGTTTGTTCGCTCCGCGAGCGAGATTCTCGGTCTCGACTCTCCGAACGTTCTCTAAAGCGATAATGAGGTTCTTAGCGTTAGGAAACTGGTCCGTACTGGTTCGCTCTGTGTCCGCGTAACGTAACCGTAGGTAATGTCGAGTTTTGGCGCGAGGCTTCGAGAGGCAGAGTAGGGTTGGCAGGTCAAACGACGGCGGATGGTACAAATGTGCGTCAGACTCGGAAAGATATCGCTACGTTCTAGTTTTCGTTTCGTTGCCCGATGCACTAAATGTCATCATACGGCCGACAATGTTCGCGGCGTCGGCTACAGTCATGCCGCAGCGAAATAATAAATGACCCGCGACGTAGCGATGTGTCTAAGGTGGACGTTTAAAAATATTCTTGACATTTAGTGGCAACTGACGTCAGCTGAACTGCGCGCGTCTACATTGTTACACCTTTGCCACTGCCGTCGGGCGTAATTTTCGCCCTTCCCACCCTGCGTCGCCTCTGCCAGCTCCATTTTCCTCGCGTTGAAAGAGCGCGTGCTAGCGCGCATGCGCGCTCGATTTTGTACATACAACGGATGTAGAAGTCTGTACGAACTAGAGGGTCGAGAGATTTTCCGTCGTTTCCAGGCGAATGAGTGTGGGTGCATGCGTATGTGTGTGAATGGCGCCGTCGCGTGCGAGACGCCGAAGCTGAGCGGATGACTGATTGCGAATGCAAGAGAGAAAGACTACCTTCGATAGTTGTACCATATACCGCGATAGTATTAACGCGTCTCTACGGGAGACGTAATTTGTACATAAAATACCTTTTGTGGTAGTAAGTAGTCTAATGCAGTATCCTCGATGTAGTGCGATAAAAAATAAATGAATTTTCATTAAAACGATCTTGGCCGATTGGCTGCACCTGGTTGACCTGTTACTTCCCTCTTCCTTCCACGCCGGATGTATTCGAGAATTTAGAAGTTTGTCTGCCGCGCATTGCCAGCCATGCGCTGACGTTACGCTGAGAATAGCATTATCGGCACGTTTTGTCGCCTCAGAGAACACACGCGATCGCGTTCGCTGGAGGTTTGCCAGTAAATTAGACTTGCTTTCCTATCTGGATCCTTCTCAGTGTCCATAAGGTACACACTCGCGTATCGCCGAAGACGCCAAATTACATTTAATCTCGAACCTGTTCAATTTTCCCACCAAAGTACATATTTACTGCAACTTTCTGTTAATGAGAAACGATTAAAAACGATAAACCTAGAAACGTTCTTCTAACCTCCCTATAATTTGCCTGTTCGAGCTAATATCCACCGAAAGTGCCGGACAAAAATCGCCCACAATAAATGCTTAATTAGCGCAACGCGTGTGTTTAACATAGGTACGTTCTTTGCACACGTAATTACGCGCGTCGTTAGAAAATTAGTACGTGCGTCGCTTATCTGGTAACAAATCGTTCGCATTACACTTCGTCCACGACAACATCCGTGTCAAAGGTGCCACGGGAACGAGACCCGGCCATTATCATTGGCTCGGGCGAAAATTGCGAGCGAGGCAAATCGACGGCGACGCACTTTAATCCCGACTCGCCGCGAACTGCTTTAATAGTCAGTTTCTCGCCAGTTTCTCGTCAGGTTCGTTTTCCCCAGCGGCCGACATGCCCGCTGAAGTTAATTCGCGCCCGTCGATAACTCGGCCCGACCACATAGACAAACGCGTCGGCACTCGACGCAGATGCGGTTGCCGGAACGAAGCAAAAGCTCGGAGTAATGCTTGAAGCAAAGCTTACAGCAAAAGCTCGGTGCAACAGCCGGAGCAAAAGCCGGCGCGAACCCGACGTCTTGTACCTTTTGCACCCGTTTCAGATAGCCGACTCTGGCCAACACCGCCATCCTTTCATTCCGCTCTTTAGCCACGTTGCGCACGTCGGACACAGTCCATTTTCTCCTACGCACCCCTCCCCCTGCCCCGCACGCAGCTCGCCGCCCTTCCATTTCAGAATTCGTCTTCGTCCTTGTTAGGTTCTTCCACAATTTCCCTCGACGCGCTGAAATCTCGCTTCCGTCGAATTTATAGCTCCAACTCCGCTGCCAGCCAAGAATCTTCCGCAATTTTTAACCTTCCCTCGCCCCTCGCCCCTCGCCCCGCAATCTTGCCACACGCCTTCTCCTCGACCGAATCCAGTATTCCTCCCGTCTGACCTCTGTCCTCCCCACCTCGCCACTCCCCTCCTCAACGACCGGCGAAGTTTCATCGCGCGCCTCCAACTGCCGTGTAATTCTGTTACACCTATCTGAAATTAAATAAATTCATTTCACGGCCTGTCAGCGAGCAATTATTTTAGACGCAGCCAGTTTAAGGCCCCGTTCGTTCCATGCCTAACACCTCTCGACCCCACTGGCTGAACCCAGAAGCACGTCCGCGTACTCGTTCCCCTTTCTCAAGCTTCCCCTTCGCCATCCCCCCTTCCCTCCTCCTCGATGTCGGCCACGTCGACGAGGCCGAGTGCCGTGTGAGACTTGCCTACGTATCGTTGCATTTTCGGTCGGCACGCATTGGCGCACCTCGACCCTGCGAGGTGAGGACCTACGCGGGGGAGAACAGTCGAGTGCTCGAGTGCGCATGCGCACGGGTCCTCCTATCGAGCGCGCCTGCGAGTACGCAGGACACCCTCGACTCCTCGGCAGAGGGTGGGGGTGAGAAGGAGAGAAAGAGGGATGCGACGTGTGTCGACTGTCCGATATATCCGCAGCTTCGCCCGCCGACGAGTGCGCGTTGGGAAACCGTGAGTTGCCTCGTTAAGGATCCTTTTTCCCCTTTTTTCTCCAGGGTACGTCACGGTGAGACCGGGAATTTATTAAGAGCGTACGTGTACTTGCTAATGTGTGGGTTCGCGGAGGTTTTTAAGGGTGGGGTTGCTACGCATGGAAGTACATTTTGGTGGGTTTTTGGAAAATATTGTAGAAGTCTTTTGAAGAACAGGCATAGATACGTACTAGGTTTTTAATTTTATTTTGGAATGAATGCTGAAATGGTATCGTATAGTTTTAGCTATTTTCTCGGACGTTTTATGCCCATAGTCTAATTTGACAAGAAAAAATTGTATTGACTATGTAGTATTGTTTTCTCCAGAAATATTATATTGATCATAATTTTAATGTTTTCAAGAATGAAAGTTTGGCATTGGAAAGAAAATGGGGATGAATTCAATAACATACATTTAAATATATCTTTCCTGCAAACAAAGCTATTGTGCAACTATCTTATGTGTACCTAGCTTATAGATGTATCCGTTTGCATTTGAGGTTCACGTGAATTATTGCGCACGACATGCATCCGTGAACTACTTACAAAAGAAATTACATTGTATCACTTTGTTACAAACAAACGATTGAAAGTAGGAGGTGTGCCAGACGAGTGTGCAAACTGTGACTGTCACAGCTAAGGTTAGGTGGAACCGTACGATACACCTAGTTAGGGTAAAGTTGAAGGAAGTTAACAGAAACATTCCGACATGCGTGTAACAAGAGCAGAACGCTCACTTTTTTAACTTGAATGAGAAACGAGATTACAAGCACAGTTTGAACCAACGATATAGCCACTGAGCAGAATATTATACGAGATTACAAAGGCGCGTAGCAATAACTCATTTAACACCAAACTCATTTCCGCGTTAAACATCATAGCCACGATTACACCTTTTAGACCTTTTAGGCATTTTTTCCTAAACTACTCTAAGTATATCGTAACTCAAAGCCAGCTGTACTTCCAGCAGACAATCAGATCATTAATTCCAAATGATTGTACAACACTCTGTATATGCGAGTCACGCTAACTATTCCCAGGTCTAGAAAGGGTAGTTACGCACGGCGAACAATCTCGAAGTGTCTCAAAGGAAGGAGTGGGAAGAGCGAGAAGGCCAGGTAAGACGATACCCTCTCCGCAGATTCGCCGAGCGGAGAAACGAAGGAACGGAGGGCAGAAGGAAAGAAGAAGAAGACGAAGAAGGTTTCACCGGGGCGCGAAAGCGATCGTGTGTTACGTCGTGATGGGTGGAGCGAGGTGAGAGAAACAGAGAGGCGGCTCCCGAGCTTGTAATTATGTTGATACGAATGATCTGCGGCTCGCCGCAGACCGGCAAAGAGCAGAGTAAGAGGAGCGACTGGCGGAGGAGGAGGAGGAGGAGAAGGAGAGGAAGAAGAAGAAGAAGACGGCGAAGCCGAGGACGAAGCGAACGAGGGAGCCTCTAGCACCACCGGCTGCTCTCTACGTACATCCGTCTCTCCTTCTCTTTTCACAGGACCTCGCTGCCTCCTCTCCCTTCTCCTGCCACCTTCCTCTCTCTCTCTCTCTCCCTCTCTCTCGAGCACTTACTAGCTTCTTCCTTCTCGCCACGTCCTCGTCGACTCTTTAAGCCACGTAGTCCTCGGACTCTCCCTCCGTGTACCGACCATACGCGTTGCTCATCCCCACGCCGGGCAACGGGCTTTAGGACCGTGGCGAAACCAGTTTAAGTGGTTAAGTGTAGATGTAATTGATTTCCATTTTACGAGGCTCTCGGGGAAGACGCTCGCCCGCCACCTCCGCCACCGAAGCTCCCCCTTGCCGCTCCCCTCCTGCCTGCCGACCTCTTCTTTCCACCAGAGGCCCTCCCTCCCCCACTTCCTCCTCTCCCCCATCCACCTCTTCCTCCTCCTCCTCCTCCTCCTCCTCCTCCGCCGCCTCCCAGAAACTTGTCGTCCATCGAACCGCCGTATCCCTCCTCGGACGCATTAATACGCATTATAATGTATCGGCTGGCCAATTCCCGCAGGTTCGAGTGCGATCGTTACGCGAGGCTGTTTCTTCGCAGTGCCTCCTACCTTTTCGACCTCTCGCTCATTCGCTTTATCCGTCGGCCGTGCCCGAGCTTAACCGTTTTCTCACGCCTCGTTCTGCCATGATTTCGCCGGCGAGCGAAAGAGGGAGGCGTCCGGTGGCGCGGGGGTGCTCTGGGCGAAGGTTGAGGGCTGATGGGTGGGATCCTGCTGGGACCGGAAGAGACTGCTGCGCCGGAGATTGGACAGTTTTAGTTTGGCGAGGACGGGGGGGGGGGGGGGGGGGCAGAGGGGAATCGGAAACGGGATCGATGGTTGAGGACAAATTGGTTCGGCGACATTAGCATACCCTGAAAACGTAGTTCCACCAAGTAAAGATCTGCGAATCTATATTGGAAGAGGTAATCGTGTTATTGAATTGAAAAACGAGTCGTCGAGACTGGAAAGAAGAGAATCTGATGGCTCTACTTATAATTAGCCTATAGCGCTGACTAAATGCTCTTCAAACTTTCGACTTTCAATACGAAGCCCCATTCAAGAGCGACGTCAGAGATGATCGTCGGAGGAGGGCGCGGCATTAATTTAAAATATCAATAACACTCTTCCCGGAAAGTTTCCGTCGCTGGATAATCAAAAGCTCGTCTCATATCATATTTATAATGCCCGGCGCCCGGCGCCGTGCGCTTTTCCGAATAGGATCGGAATTACATCGTGCCGCGTAGCGTTCATTCTTCCTCCTTCCCTTCACCCGGCCAGTCCCTCTCCACCCTCTCACTCTCCTACCGTCGGCCCCGTGATGAATTGGACAGATGAATAATGAATGAATTCCGGGTTACACGGCCGGCTAGATCGAGCGTGGCCGAGGATATCTCAGGACGCAGAAAGTATTTTAATGAAACACCGTGACAGATGCCCGTCACTCGTAATTCCGTCCGCTCGGCAGGACGAGACATCCGTCGCTGGCCAGTTACAAGTATGAGTAGGACCGCGGGAGAGCAGGAGCGCGCGCGCGCGCACGCTTAAGGATCCTCGCCCGCTCCTTTCCGCTTCTTTCCGCTCGGCGGGCAATGGGACGGCTTCGGCCCCGAACTTACGGTCGATACTTTAATTACAATCGGAGGAACTATTTCGAGGTTCGGACCGGAGGTTAATGCGCCATTAAGAAACGTATCGTGAGAGTCGCTGTCCTTTCTGTAGCTCGGTTTCTCTCGGAGAATTGGGCTCCTGTTCGCTGAGACGGATCGGAATTAAATTCGGTGGGCCCGATTAACTGCCTGGCTGCTTAACCTGGCGATAATGAAAAAGTATCCGTGCCGAGGATGAGTCTTAAGTAGTTTAGGTTGGTGTCGTAGACCACTGTTTACGGACGTTGCAGTGTGCGAGATAAGGTCTGTGAGTAGGTAGCGCGAGAAGGAACCTTAACGATTAAGAATGTAGTTCTGTCAATGCTACGTGTAAATGTAACAAAAGTGAAAATATCCCGGCTGCTATGATGAAGGAGTTTTATGGTATTCGACGAAATTGAAAAATCTTCGGCAGAGAAATACGAGTACCTTGTCCCACTTGTGCGACGAACGCAACTTACGGGAACGACATGGGACCTCTCGTTAAGACGTAACCAATCAGTCGCTCATTCTTTTTGCCCACAATCGGCCTCGTTAGCGCTCGGTCCAATAACCGTGAACAACGTCGCTACCGACGGCGAGGAAGGAGAGGAAAAAAAAAACGAAATGTATTCAGGGAAATAGCACATTATCGACGTCGTCCCGCCTACCTGCCAGCATCTTAAGTGGCACAACAAGGTGACAGCGAAAAATTGTCATCGGTTTCTCGGAAAGGCCCGGGCAGATCTGCCGGAGTCGTAGATATTACCAACACCGCCGGCGTTGCCAACATCGGGGACCCCTCTAATCCCTCGGGACCGGGCGACAAGATGTTCCTCAGGATCGGGAAGATAAAAGATGAGAGCGGGACGGCGGTATAATGTCACAATGAACGGTTTACACGATTCTCCGCCTTGCTACCGATATAAACCCCCACCTTCCCGGTGCTATCGTTAACCCGGCATCCGAACGCTGTCAGGCCGAATTACTTCTTCCTTCTTCAAACGACGGCTCTCTCACGATACGGCTTTATGCTCTTTTTACTACTGCCGTATTCCATCTCTTCTCTTTTAGAAAGTCCCCGCCTAATGACCACGCGTTGACACACATCTTTTTATGATTTCATTTATAATTGGATAGAGATTTTCTCGGATCGTCGAAAATTGCGATCGTCGTTCGTTCGACGCCAGTTTTGACCGACGTACGTTTAGTTGACCTCTGTTCGCGCGTCGGCCGATAAATCATCGTTCGTCCGCGTCCGAGGGCCGCGGGGAAGGAAAGGGCGAAAATGCGGGGAAAATGGGAGAGGCGGGAAAGCGAGCGGAGTTTGAACGTGTGAGATCGAGGAGCGGACGAGGACAAAGAATCGGTGGAAGCAACTGCGCGATAGGAGCTCGACGGAGGATGAGGAGGGGAAAATAAGAGACGGAGACAGTGGCGAGGCAAAAGGGGCGCCCATGGCGCGGTAATGCGGGAGAGAGAGTCGGTGGAGAATATGTAAATTAGGAACTCTGTGTGAATGCGGAGATTTATGGCGGCCCGTACACATTTCTGGGCGCAATAAATATCAGTAAGTAGCGACGCGCGGGACCGTCCTCCGGATCGGGTCCGACGCTCTTCCTCTGCATGTACACTTACCAACACCGTCAGTCGAGTCACCAACATCGCTGCCAACTCCTGGTGACGCTCCTGGCCGGAAGGTAAGAGTGATGAGCGAGCGAGAGAGACGGACGGAGGGAGGCGACAAAGAAGACGGCGAGCGAAGGATTCGTGATAAGAACTCAAGATGGACTTTTGAGGAAAAGAAGGGAATTAATAGTCGGTAACTAGGGAGGAAAATGAAGAGAGAACGAGAGGAGAGTGAATGAGATAATAGGATTGGGGTGTGAGGGCCAGTCGGCAGGGCGACCGAAAACGGAACAGGCCGTACGGGAGTTGAGGAGCGTGAAGAGACGGCTGCTGACTCTTCGTGGGTGGCTGCCGATCCCTTTCCTTTCCTTTCCTTTTCTTCCCTTTTCCCTTCCTTCCCCCGGGCGCACACACTGGCAACGTGCCGCGCGCATATGCGCGACACCGCTACGATGACGCTCTTACGCCTTCTGTCATTTGGGTAGGTAGGAGTCTTCGTCTCGTTCGACGACTCTCTTTCCTCCCCCTACACTCCCTCCCCCTACCTTCCTTCGCCTCTACCCCGCATTCATTCTTTCTCCTACTACTCGCCTCCCGTTCGCAAGCCGCGGCAATTCTATTCTTGCTCCTGTTTTCTTTGCAACTTGACGCTTCCCTCTTGTTGCTCGCCTCTCATTCTCCTAGCTCGTGCTCGCACCCCTTTTGCAGAAGGAACCGTGAAATGCGTCCAATTACGAAGCGTACGTGTCGCGGCAGTTAAAGGTCGTTTTCTGCAATCGGAGCAAAGTGACCTACGCGAGTCTCGTCGTCGAAAACAAATTGCCCTCCTGCCCCCTCCTCCACCTCCTCCCCAGCACCTAGCCGATCGCCGATCTCGGTAGGCCGTTCGAACTATAATTGAAGTGCCGTATTTGCCGCGAGTAACGTAAAGTACCCGGTCGACCGGTATCGTCGAGAATGGAATCCGCTCGGGCCGATTCAGCGGCGACCGGCGCTACTTTGTCACGTCCGAAGATGATTCAGTATCGGCGAGCATTAACAGCCAGGTCTAGGGTGCCGGTAAAGGAACCGTGAAACAGGACCAGTTGTGCGCCGGCAGCCTGCGAGCTACATGCCTCGGCATCCCATATGGATTCCGTATTCCTGCCGGGAGCGCGATGGCGAGACGTGCAGGAAATCGAACGCTCAGCTTCAAATTGGAAGCCGAGAGTGCATCCTCGGATGCGCTCGACGTGCGAACGCAACTCGGGATAGCGATACGCTCCCTCTGGACGATTCTGGCTGTAATGCGAGCGTAATGGATTCCGCCTTGTCGATTGTTTACCTTTTCTGGCGCTCGATGCGAACCGCGAGGCCGAGATAGCGTCTGAGCAGAAGCCGTGGGTCGATCGCGAAATTGGAATGTCGAAGGCGGGCCCCGATGGAAAATCGATGGAGAGGCCGAGTACCAGGGTGGGCGGGGAGAGGGGTGAGGAGGACAAGTAACGAGAGCAACGATTAACCTCGTCGTCAGGTGGTCGTTCAGCGCACCTGCTCTCTCGCGCGCGAAAAGAATTGACTATCCACGAGTTTGGTGTCGCGAGTGACTATGTTAATACTAGAGCTACCGACGATTTCTAGTCATACTTTCGTTTAAGTTGTCGGATGATACAGGTCAATGTGCTTAAACGCGCAGAATGGAAAACAAGCAATCATATAGGTACGTACCGCGATGAGTGTTGAAGAATGTTTAAGGGAAAATAAAATGTTTCACGAGAGAAAAGTCATTTAGATATGGTCAAACCAGTCATTGTGACTGGTCGGTAGTTCTGCTGTTGATCAAGGAGAGTCCAAAATTGGTCAGTTCCCCGTACCTTCTATCTTGTCCCACCATCATCCTGGCGATCCCTTAAACAGACAAAAAAGCGGAACAGAAAGCACGGGGGTTTAAAAAGGAGCAGCAGTCGGGTAAAGGGCACGAGAGCAAGAAAACGGGCGTGAACAATGTTAATGTCAGCCATTACTCTGGATCCAGGGCGAGGATTAATTTCTTGGCGACTCGAAGGCGAACGACGACGAAAGTCGCGAGTTCGCGATTAATCCGTGCGCTCAGAAAGAGGGAACTTTTGAGAAAGGTACACTCCTCGCTCGAGTCCGCGCATGCGCGCACAGATAAATGGTCAGGTAAAATGCCGAGGCAAAACGGTGAAACGAAACACACTCGAAAGGGAGGCGCGTTATTAACGAGGGTATTAATTAGATATTTTAATTAACTGCCGTCTATTTATCGAGACGCGCTGCCGGTGCTCGTCGAGGTTTTGCACGCCTTCGAAACGGACGGGAAGGCGCGAGAAAGAAGCGGAAGGCTGGGGGTCCGGGAGAGAGAGTCTGCGTTAACGAGGATATTAATTACTGGGCATGATCAATTCGCTGTTAATCGAAGTGGAGCGAATTTCGCTGCCCGCTGTCGTCGTCGTGGTCGTCGTCGTCGTTGTCGTTATCGGGACAGCCTCCAAGGCCGGATCTCCCCGATGTTCCGACTGACAGTGAATGATTCCGAAAATGTTCGTGTATCGCCCGACAAACACTGACGAGGGTGTATTAATTACGGGCCACGCGATTAAGGTAATCGAGTCGATGCTAATCGGCGGTGGGCAAATTTCACGCGGTCGAGATGCGCATCGCGAGGTCAAACATAATATTACGAAAATAGTACGTCCTCCTTGTATACATATTCCCTTACCTGTTCCACGTTATCCGTTTCGGAATAGTAATGAAGCCGATAAATACCGCGTTATGCGCATAACTAACGTACAGCGCGCCCGAAAACGTACATTATCGATGCCTAAATAAAGAATACTAGACACGTCGGTAGATAGAATCAACGGGCGAACGGGCGCATTATATGCACAGAATGCGTATAGATTCGTCCACATACACGGATAGATGAGCCGGATAAGCAGGTGGGCATACGTTATATCCATAGACGCGATTAACGTACAAATCTACAGGTGTACCGTCGGCATAGATAGTCGAACAGTCAGAATTACAGGTGCGCCGGCGTAGGAAACACATTGGTAGCGTGTAGAAAATAGAAGCGCAGCCCGATAAGAGAGCGTAACTCTCCGCATGGGAGGATGGGACGAGCGTCAATCGAAATTGGGCGTAGATTCCGACGGGCAGAAAAGTTCGAGGTCGATCGCGCGTAACGAACGTCGGCGTACCGCGACACTCCCGGATGGGATTTGTACCAAAGTCTAACGACTTTGACTAGACGACCTTCAACGCGAGGATTTATTGGCGCAGCGTGTGCGGTTCCTCCGCCGCTTGGCAGAAGAAGAAGAAGAAGAAGGAGCGGCGGGAGGAAAAAAAGGAGAGGAGGCAAGAGAGGTGCTGGAAGAGGAGAACGAGAAGGAGGAGGAAGAGAACGAGAAGGAACGAGAAGGACTCGACGCGTCTTAAATCTGCAAGGTTACGGTCGTTCGAGTTCCCGCGCGAGCGCGAACGACGTGGGGGCAAAGAGAAAATTCACGGTTAAAAGGACAAGTCGCGCTACATGTGTTCCGCTGACTCCTACATCTGCGCCAATCTCGGATTTCGTGGCTACCCCGGCCGCTAGGAACGGAAACGGGAGCTATGTCGGACGGGAAGAACCGATGGGAACATGCCGATTTTAAATGTTTACGCTTAAATCATCCTTGCCTACTCGCGCGCGCAAGCAGAAGTTGGCCGCTCGAGAGACCGAGGACGCAAAGAGGAAAGTACTCGAACGAACGAACGAACGTGATTGCGTAATTGCAGCTCGATATCTGTGCAAACATTCTGTACCGATTTCGAGTAACAAGAATCTGTGCAGATGCAAATCTTTCAACCTGAAATATACTCCCTCCAATAGTCATTCATTATTGGAGCGAACAAGAATGAGTTATAAGAGTCTAAGGAAGTGATTCAATGGTCTGAGGGTATCACACTATACAGAGTCGGCACTCATGCCACACGCTCTTGTATTCCTACCAATTTTAAGTCTTATAACTGCCCTGCGAAATGAAGACTGCGTAAGTACAGAATCGTCAGCCCGAAAGATACAGGCGCCAATAACTGCTCATTCTGTGCGTACTCGTTCCGACCTCAGGGCCCGCTTTGGTATATTCGCGTCCGACTTTAATTATCCCCGTTGACGGGCATCAAATTTACAGATACGCATTTGTCTCGTGCCACCACTCGCGGGCACCTGCTTCCGGTCCACAATTGGAAGTGTATCGGCACGCGCACACGCGAGATGCCGAGGAGAGGCGTGCCCGGCAAAGAAGACGCGAACAAATTGCTACACGCGAGTTTATTTGCACGCGGGATATCGGCCGCGCACTTTATAACGGCCGATCGAACTGTCGTATCTGAATCCGCACGCTATCGCCGACAATTTCGTGCGCGCCTCCTTCCCACTTTTATCCGGCAGTTTCTCTCCCCACGGAACGAGGCATGGGACCCGTGGTTTCCTTTATAATAGGGAATGATCAGCCTTGATTTACAACGCTGGGCGCATGACGATAAGCGTGCTCCGTGTGACGACGGTCGGTCAGAAAAACTGGATCCTAGGCTAGCTTTCCGCGTGACGCAATGCTCGAGTATGAGCGTTAATGCGATTAGGCTGATAGACAGATTTATGACTGCTTATGGGATTTAAACTCAACAGGTATCTGACTAAATACCGTCGGCGTCCGAACGGTGGTCAGGGTTTTTCTCGGGTAGATTTAGGAGTTCTTAAATATTTGTGGTTACGTACACGGCTTTTCAAAGTTGAGAAGCTATTGCGGCCTGAATATTGCTTTCATCATTCTATTTCCGTCCCTCAAGAAAGAGAAAAATCACAGGTACCTGAAGCGATGTTCGAATATTCATACTTTGGTCAAGTCAACTGCAGACTGAACTAAGGATAAATCAAATTGGGCGAATCAAGCGCTGAGTATAATTTTAGTCGAGATCGACCGATCATCAGTTTACGTCCTGCTATTAGATTATAACCGTAAATCCAGTCGGGACGTAAAATTTCTCCGTGCCACGATCGTCACGCCGTAAAGGGCGCAGCGAGAAGCATTAAAAAAGTCGAAAACGAGACGAAAAAAGGGAAAAGGGGGAAACGGAGAAAAAGTAAGCGGCGAAAAGGCTGCTCCGGGCGTAGGATACATGCCAGGATTGTCGGAGGCCGTGAGCGAGGGAGGAAGGACTCGGCCAGGACTCGCGACGGAGCGACAGAGCGAGAAGGTCGGCCGGGGAGGTGGGGGTTTATTATTTACAGCAGTCCGTGAGGCGTGTCACAAAGGCATTGCGGGTTTCCTCTTGAAAGTCCGACAATGTGAGCAGGATTTATGGGCGAAACTTTCAACAAAACCGTCAATGGCCCTCCCTCGCCTACGAGCGATGGGCTACCTAAGCATGGGAATGCGCACAAATATTTTCACCATAAATCCTCGTTTTTATCTGCTGCCCGCTTTATTTACAGTCGCTCTGACCTAATCCATCCCCACCGCCGGTCGTAGCTGGCGGCCTAGCCATGGATACCTTCTACCTGCTACGACCTACGACCTCGCTCGTGGTTCATCAGCCGCGATTCTTATTAGTCCTTGTCTCTCCCCCGGCCGCCCTGCCGGTCTCTCTTCGTTCCACGTCCGTGCTCTCCGGCTCTCGTATCGGCACTCCTTGCGATTGCGCCGTACGTACAAAGGGCGGCTCGCGAGCTGTTATTATCCTCTGTGATAAACATTGTGCCGCGCTCGGCCGGCAGTCACGACGGAGCACGGGGTTGAACTTTATATTGGTCGCGGGCATATCGCAATCCGATGTCCTCGTCCTCGGCGTTACGTGCGCCACGGCGAGCAGTTCGATGCCGACATTATTCCGACTTTGTCGATCGTAGAGTAAATATTCTACCGATTTTATGGCCGAACGCCTCGACCGCGTCGCGCCGTATCGAAGCCGAGCAGTGTTGCAATACGAACGCGACGCTCTTTTTTTTCCTGAATAATCAAACGTTACGTAGGTCCCGTTTCGTTGCGCCCGCGATATTATTACTTCGATCCTGGCATTTCAGAACGATATGCTCGGGGTATTCGGCAGTGCCGAGTTCTATTGTCCGATAGTATGTTTTCGTGGCAGTTAAATACGTAGGTTATGGTTTTATGATTCAGTGGATTTGGGCAAGTCCTTCAATTACAGAGCCGTTAGCTGAATCCTTCTGCGGCAGGACGTATTTTTAGAACAAAACGCATCGAACAAACCTAATCCATTCACTTTATCGCACTCGTCTCAAAGTATCAAAATTCCTACAAGCACTCCGCGTTAACGTAAACGTGCAATAACGGTACCGTTAAACGCGACCGACGCCTTCGAGAGTAACACGAGGCATACATATCGAGCTGAAAGAAAATATTCTCCAATGCCGCGGTCGGCACGTGAACCGTGACCCCGTTGGGCGCGAAGCCCTGACGATGGAAGTTATCGACAAAGTTATTAGCGAGGCGCCGAGAGCGGCCGGTCCGAAACGTGTAAAAAGTATAACGGCGATTAATTCGCATCGAGGGTGCGCGCGACTCGTCCGGCGTTGGCCCGATGGGATTTCGCCGGCAATCTCGGTCGGATCGAACGCGGCCCGGCGCAAAGGTGCATCCTTATCGGATCTGCGGAGATTACGCAACGCAATTTAGATGGATGATTTAGATTGAGTCGGGCGGCGATCGGTATCGTCGGCGGTCGCGGCTCTCTTTCTCGCGGCGCTGGCTTTCTTCCGTCATACGGTGGGAAAGATATCGGCGAGATAAGCGCGCACGAAAGCTTCGTTGGTGTTCACCTCCTAAGGGTCCCGCGCTGGAGGAGGTTGAAGCCGAGTTGGCCGCAGAGTTCGCCGTAGAGTTCGCTGTAGAGTTCGCGGCAGAGTTCGCAGCAGAGTTCGCCGACGAGTTTCGCGGCGGCGCACGCTTCGGCGAGCTCGAAAATGCGCGCTGCCTACTCGGGCCGCGTCCTCATTGGCGAGGCTGTCTAGGGATGCCCGATCGCAACGAACGATTCCGGGCCTTCGCAGTCGGGCTCCACGGCACTCTCGATACCATCGATCCTCCCGCATCCTCACTCGCCGGTAATTTCCATTTTGAGCAACTCGGCAATTTCGAGAGCGCCGCGCAATTTTCTCTGTATCCGGCCAATTCTATTATCTCGGCCGGGGCAGCGGCTAAAACTGATTCGCCGAATGGCTTCTTCCGCCCGATCGCGAAGCACTTTGCTATTTCGACGCGAGAACTTCCGGCTCTATGCATATCCGGCCTCGTGCGCGTCTGTCGTCCGGGGTGCAAGGATCGGACATTAGATTTGGCGCGGGAAGACTGTACTCTGACGAACATTAGAATTTAATCGAACCGAGAGATCGATGTTGATAGTGATTAGTCGGCTGAGACTGCGGAATAGGTCTATCTCTCGAAAGCACGGCGCTGCTTTTACATGCACAGCCACGACTGCTTCCACTCGTGTAACTAAAATTAAGTCGGACAGTCTCAATCGATTCGTTTAATGAAGTCGCGTTTCCTGCCGACTCAATTAGGCATATTGAACGCTAGTTAGCGCGATTCAGGGAGCGCTGAAGGGAGAGTAGAGTTCCCAGCCGGGAATATTTTCAGCCCGGAACGAAGGGAGTGACTGAACTGTGGACAACGCGATTTCATTCAAGCACCCTCGTTTTTTCGAGTGCCTCGCCGAGCTTTCTTCCCGTGCATCGTCGGCGCATTGTTAGCGTTGCGACCGGAGGCGATGTAAGAAGCGCGAAAGTCGACTCGAAGCGGAGGAAGCTGTGCATTGTTGGGATCCTCGGGGATCGTTGGGATTGTTGGGACAGCGCCCGCTGTGCCGAATGTTGACTCTTGGCTGCGGTCAGCGTGACAAAAACCACCCCTCGATTTGACACGCACCCCTGGGCGCCCCATCGACCCCCTGGGCACCCCTCATGGCGAGGCAGGGCCGGCTCAATCTGGTATACGTGCCCCGCTACAAAGTTTCAGTCCAACTCAACTCTGCACGAAGGGTCGCATTTTATTTAGGCAATTGTTTCTCTGTGATCTTCTCTTAATTACCTGTAAATATTTTGCAGGGAAAAATAGGGATAGAGGGATAGACGTTTTCGCACTGAATTTTTATGTAAGCAAAGAAAGTAAGTGAACGTGTCCCACCCCATTCTGGGTACAATATGTAAACAGATTTTATCTACCTTTAAAATTGAATAGATCAAAATCCAAGCTATCGCTGAATATACATTGAACGTTGAGCAAACTTTCGAAGACCCTCCGCAGGGCCCGAAAGTCCCAGGACGTCGCACGATCCTGACCGTACCTACGATTTCACTGCGCCGAGGCCAAACATCTTTTCATCGGCAGATAAAGCGACGGCCTTCTATTCAGTAACGAACCGTTAACTCGACGTAAATGGCCGGGACAACCCTGTCATAGGGCGCGTCTCGTTGTTGTCGCACGTTGCCCAGGAGGATCTCTATTTGAGAGTTTACATGCCGAAAATAGTCTTTTCATGGATAACTTCACGGCACGTTAGTCGGCCGAGGAAGTTTGGCTCAACACGACGGCGTCCAACAATGTCGACCGTCTTCCGTTGGCTGGGGGATGAAAATTTCGACAGGGGCGTGCTGCTGCATGTCGTGCGCAGATACGCAGGACTCAGCACGGAACAGGACGATTCCGGAAACTCACGACGCCGGAGAAAGTTGACGTTCGACTGATGGGCGTATCGGAGCGAGAAAATGTTCGGTTGGAGAAGCAAACGATGCTTCGCAGGTTCAATGGACGATGATTGGCAAAATTTTCGGGCCTTCACGGATGTACCGGAAATAGATGTAATCGGTGTCAGCGCGAATCCTTTGCTGACAGTTTTGGAATTGTTTATCTTTAATTTTTTTTCATCTCCGACTACTTGTAATGAAAGGAATGCAACGGATTAACTTCTATCGAAGTGTGAATGAAAATACTGGAAGATTCGTTCACTTTGGCCGCGTTTCCAATTATTTTTTTGATTTTTGTTGCGTAAGACGATGGAAAGAACGATACTACGCAGCAGACGGCCTTGTTCTCTCCTTTACGCGTTCTCGAATAAAGAATTTGTTCGTAGACGTACGAGGCGGGAACTTTCCCATTTGTTTTCGACATAATTTCCACTCGGGCGATATTTCATAAAGCGCACCTCGTTATCTTCGGGACAGAGGGTGCTCGGAGATGAGAAAGATTGGGAGGATCTCTATTCAGAGGGTTCCATCTCGAAAATGGCCTTTTCACGGAGAACTTCACGGCACGTTAGCAGCCCCGAGTCCTTCGCATTGCCAGCGACGTCGTAGACACTATGGCCACTTGACTTCACGAAATATCGTGGAAGGACATCTTGTTTCTCAAGCTAATCCTACCGCACTCCCCTTTAAATTAGTTAGAACTTTCTGATTCAATCCAGGCCCAAAACACATTCTTCCTTCCTAAGTTAGACCAATTTTCTCCCTCTTTGAATCTGTCCGAACACAATATCACTTTCAAGACAAATTATGCCAATGTTAACAAAACAGAGATGTTTACGTAGTTGATGTAATGGCACGTGTAAAGCTGTGCAATTCACGTTCTCGAAACTCTTTACGAAACTTTATCCAGCTCCTGCGGACGCGTCAACAAATCGACGCGTCGGATCGATTCATCCCGGAAGTCGTCTCCGTTGTTGTCGCTGAGCGGGGCCGAATTGAAGTGGCACGATGAAGAATAAAAAGCAGCCCGGCGAACGGGAAACTTATCTACTTCGAAATAACGCCCGCACTCGCAGATACTGTGGAGAATTTGAGATTACCTACCGCCGTCCTTCGGAAGCCGTCCAATTTCGTGAAAGCGGGTTTCGAGAAAAGGAGGAAGTTCGCCTGGGAAAAGGGATGAAATCTGCGGGCATCCAAGGAAAACGTCAGAGACGGTTGGGAAAGGGTTGCTTGCGGTTTCTACTTTTTCGATAAGAGTAATATCGGTATCGCGCTCACGAAAGGCTCTCGAAGTCGTATCGGGTATTGTGTCCTGCCATCGATATCGATAAAAATTAGCCCTGTACGACGTCCGTAGTTCCGGTCGACCACGGTTTATCGGAGCAATAAAAAGTGACCTTCGAGGCAGCGGCAAGGGAGTCGATTCGATGAAATCGCGGTGGAAGTCGATCGACGAGACTTCGCCATTTATTCTCGCACGAGGTCTACGCTACGATATTTCGCTGACCGACTTTCAGACAACGGTGACTTGTCAGTGATTTTCTTTGCGCGCTACGACAAGCTTCCGGGAGATTTAGGAATACCCAACACGCACGGTCTTCGTGCTCCTGTCGAGAATTTGGGACGAGCTTATCCCGAGGTCTCTACGAAGCTGGCCAATTTCACGAAACGAGACTTCGGGAAGAGATACGATCGTCGAATGAGCACGAAGATAAGAGCTGGGAGCGTTCGAGGAGCAAGCTGGGCGACGTTTACCGGCGCGAAAACTTTGAGCTCAGCCTTAAGGGATTGTTCGCAATCGAATGATTTGAACCGGCGGAACGGAAAACATGAACCTAGATGCCTACTTTTTCGGCGAACGTTCCTTCCAAAAAATCGTTAAAAGCCACTCTATCATCGTCCTCGAATAGTTGCAAACGAATCATTCCACATCTGCTCTGTCCGCTAAATTCCAAAAAATAGAGTGTAAGCGTCACGGAGACCAACGTCAACTCGGAAGCAAATAAGTTTTCTATAAACACGATTAATTCCCAATCCCTGGCTGTAAAATCGACGTTAAAGTCCACAGAATATAATCAACGACGGATTGGGTTCGTTTCGATTCGGTCCCGGGAAAAAGAGTAGTAGCAGCGTTCTACTAGACGCGTCAGGCTTAACGAAGAAAAGCGAATCGAGCAGCGTCGCAAGCGTCCCAAGCGTCCCAAGCGTCCCAAGCGTTGCGAGCGTCGCGCGATACGTCGCCGAGGAATTATTCGCGGACGACGGCAATAAAACGGGGGTTGGTTCTTCCCGCGTTCGGCCGTTGGAGCGCGACAGACGTCCTCCGAGGGGGGGAGAGGCGCGAAAAGGAGGCCTCCGAGTTGCGGAGCGAGAGAGGGAAATGGAACGAGGAGGGTAAGTTCGCGGAGAGGGAGGCTCGCCGGAGCAGAAAGAGGAGCCGAAGGAGAGGCGGAAGGACGAGGCAGGAGGACGAGGCTGGAGGACGAAGTAGGGGGACGAAGTGGGATGTGTGGCGAGGGAGGGAGGCAGGGGGTAGAGGAGAGGGCAGAAGTAGGAGAAGCTGGCGGAGGAGGACGAGCGGAAGGTGCTCCGCTGCGGGTCGCGGTGGCGAGAACGCGCGCAAGAAGTGTAGTAATGTCTGCCGGCGGGCAGGCGGCAGACTATTACCACTGCATGAATATGAATGAGACGGGAGTGAGGTGCGGAGAGGGAGTGAGACGGACGGCGGGAGGCCGCGAGTGGGAGAGGAGTCGATGCGGAGGAAATGAGACGGACGGAATATGGTGGGAGAATGAGGGACGGGAGAGGAGGATGAGAGGGGAGTGAGAGAGAAAGAGACAGAGTGGATCGTGCTGTGAGGAGGGGGGCAAGAGAGGGAAGGAGCAAGAGAGGATGCGCGGGAGAAGGAGGAATGTAGTGAGCGTCGCGGTCAGGAGGGCGGAGTGAACGGCAGAGCGGGAAGAAGATGGGACGGAGAGAGAGAGAGCGTGAGAGGGGGGGCGGGAGGGAGAGGGGGGAGAGCGCGCGAGGAGCGGCATTCAATTAGTCTCCTAGTAATTAGCCGGGAAATCTTCGGCTTTGTCGGCAAGATCCTCTTCTGACCGATACCCAAGACCCGCCCGGTCGGCAAGAACCGCCGAGCGCGTGTATGCACGCGCGTACGTGTGCACGCACACGGTGCCGAGTGGAATACGCGAGGGTACCGGCACGTAGTCGGTCGCCTAAGTGCGCCTGTATGCGGCGGCGCGCGTCGATGGTCATACCTATACGGGGTGCGAGAAAAAATAGTGTCATAATAATTCATATATTCGTTCAAAATAAAGTCGACGAAATTAGACTAAAGAACCTCAGACCACGATTTTTTCAAATGAACCGAGGAAAATGACATTTCATTCTAAATATCAATCACAGGCGAATAATCGTAGTGTGTCAACTATCGAAACGTTCGCCGCACCCTGTATATGCTTAAGACAAGTGAGTCGCGCGAGCTGGCGAGCTAAGTTACGTACACGTAACTGACGCTGAAACTTATGCGAATTCCGCTTGCGCGCGCGAGAGAGAGTTTTAGTGGAGCGACGATGGAAGAGCGGGAAGGGGGGGAGAGGATGAAAAGAGAAGAAAGAGAGAAAATCGGTGTGGAGCCAGTCGAAGGGTCCATTTACGCACGACCATCGCGCGAACGTGGAAGGATCGAGCGAGAGGGCTCGGTGGAGGGGGGAGGGCGAAGGAGACGGGCGCGCTTTTTATGCGGAACTCGAACGGCCCGCCATGGAATTAGTCGTGCACCCGTGTATTACGCTCGTAAATTGATTTCCGCGGAGCGAAAGGTGAGGAGGCGTCCCTTTAAGGCCCGCGCGCCGCTCTGCTCCTTAAAGCCCGCGACGGCGGCCATCTTGAGGCGTGACGTCACTCATCTTCCAGATAGTCTCCCGACGTTATCGCGCGTATTTACCCGATTACCGTCCCATTTGTTCCCCCAAATTACGAAGGACGGCAACCGAACGTGAAATCGCTAACGAAGACAATCACGTAACCCGACCTTGTCAACTATTCTCACCCCGCACCGGATGATTGTTTTTTTAAATTAGCTGCATTAAATTTTGAGAAAAGTCGGCGCGCTCGCGCACTCACACAAATCAGCGGCGAACAATAGCGGATCTCCTCTGTCTATTAAAAAGCATTCCACGAAAGCGTCCAATCGTCATTTTTCACTCGAAATTGTAAGTGCCCTTGAGGGGGTGGACCCGTCAAAATGGGGAATAAAATAATCATTAATGCAGGCTGCGGAGAGAGTGGGGGTGGGATGAAGAGTGGAAGAGAGACGGAGAGAGAGAGAGAAGGAGAGGGATATAGGCGTGCGCGCATAGCCGGGGGTGGTCTACCCTCGGTCATGGGTGGGCCCCTCCAGTGCCATGTATCACGACAAACCTAAATAGGTACACGCAGGCACCCACACGCGTGCGTGCCCTATCCTCTTTCCTACCCTTCGTGTTCAAGCGTTCCGACAAGCGCACTACATAACCTCGCCCCGCGTACCACGGGCGTTTACCAGTAAATCACCGCTAAGGGCTGCTAAATAGCAGCACGCTCTCGGAACTAAGGCGTGTCCGCGCCTGTGTGGGGCCCGCGCCTTTTTCGACAACTTGATGTCCGGCCGTGACGTTCTCCTTTTTTTCCCCATTCAACGAGAGCCGCCGCGCAGGTCAAAAGTGCGCCGCGGGGGGGAGGGAAGCGAAACTTGCGCGCCCGCTTCGTCCCGGCCTTCCTCGCCGTCTCGCTTCCTGCTCCGAGCGTGAAACGAGAGTTAAATCGCGGAAGGAGCGTGAGAGGAGGACGCTTTCGAGAATGGCTGGTCCGATCGAAGCACGCTGCGAGCACGAACCAAATGCCCGGACGGATGCCCGCACACGGAGAGGAAGTCGGGTTTAGACTTTCAGGGGGATGCCTGACAATGTCCGGCGAGGATGTGTCAAAGCAGGGCTCGAGATAGTGCCTGTTTGCGGTGGGGGATGTTCCTTGCTTTGACGTTTGCGTAAGGATGGCTTTTGGCCCACCTCGAGCGGACGCTTTGTTGCCTTTATTCCTGGCTCGGCTTTGTGCCGGCGTGATGGATGAAAGCTTTCGGCAGTCGTTGCGGCGGACGGTTATTTCCTAGTTTTGGCCTCGTTACGTCGAACCAGAAAGTGTCAATATAGATCGGCGGTGGGAAAGATTTATATACGTACCTAAGCTGTCTAACGTCTTTAGGCGCGCTATCCACGTTCCAAGGACGTGTACACGATAACAGATTCTCATCTGGAGGGAATGAGACATCTGAAACGTGTGAATTGGAGCACACGCGAGTGGCAACGAAAGAGATGCCTTTTTGTGTAATGCTGCGTATGGAACATCGTGACGACTGCAAAGAAAAGGCAATATGCAGCGAGATGCCAAAGATGGAGTATACCCAGAATCATCGAATATTGAACATATTATTCTTAATTCCTTGTATTATTTTAGACGCATCTCAATAAATCCATCTTTAACAAAAGCATTCCTATACATTTTTTAAATCTCATAATGATGGCTAGTATTCTGAGCTGATCTTTATATAAATCTATCAAATTCGAAAAATCGCTATATCTGAATCGTGAGTCGCAACCTTTCCGCAAATCGGGCTGGAGCGTGAGCCCCGATGAGGCGTCATCGTCGCAGACACATCTCATTCCAGACAATTCACACGAGTCAGCCAGCTCGTCCGCCCTGTCACCCACTCAGCATCGCCGCGCACCGAAGCTAGTTAGCGCGAGTGTCCGTCAGCGCGGTCGCACGCCTGCTCGACGTCGCCCAGCGTCGAAACTCTCCCCGCTCGTAAAAATATCTCGAGCCCGGTTGTCGCGTTCTACAAATCATCGAGTCGAACTCGTTAGCGCCCGACGAACGAGATCGCGCAGATGTCGAGTCCCAGCGAACGTGGGCACGTTAGCGTGCGCCGCGGAGCTCCGCTTCGCGAGAAGCGCATTCCCGGCCGGCGTGTTCACGAGAAAATTCCCGACCCCGAAGGAGAGTGTCGAGGAAAGCTGCGCAGACTGCATGAGAGCGGGGTCTCTTTCGGGCTTGGGACGAGAGAGTCGCGCGTTAACGACCGAAACGCGTTACAGATGCGTGGCAATTTACAATGATTATCGACGGCTGGCCCGGTGCGGAGCAGACGGGAGCTGTTGGGGGTGTCGAGAGAGGAAGAGAGAGAGAGGGAGCGACTGGGGAGGGGAGGGAGGGTTGTTCTGCCGAGTGTGCGCCACTTCGGGTGGGTTCCCATGGCTTTGGATTACGGGCGGCACGCTCGGCCAATCGAGCCGAGTTTCCCGATTTGTGTGGAACCTGATACCCATGCGAAGGGTCGTGAAATCAAGATATATCGCGCGCATAACCACGGCCGGACGGAGGATAAGGACGGGAAAGTACGGGGGAGGAGGGTGCTGGTCCATGCCGACGTGTCGGGTCCAACCCTGATTCTCCTCGCCCAGTGGCGGCTGGTGCTGCCTGCGTTCTACGCTCGCCTAACTGCCCCACCGTGGCCGAACATTCTGTCCATCGAGGATATTAAACTTGCCCTTCTTTTTTTTTTCCTTTGCGATTCGCCACGTTTAGCGTTTCTCCTCGCGCGCTGCTCGTCGGCTCGCTGTTTTTCCTCGAGTCGTGCGTTTCGTTCGTTTGCATGCAACGATCGTCGGCGCGATCGGATGGTCATTTTGTAGATATTTCGTAAGGTTTGCTGTTCTACGATTTTAGATTCAGACTAGCTGCACAATTGGTTCGTTCATATCAATACTGTTTCTAGATTAACTTCGGTATTTCCACGCGATGAGATTCTACAGCACATCTACTCAACATACATTTCATAGTAAAAACTTTGCAATTATAACTAACCGTATCGCTTGTACTCGCTGGATCGTCAAACATTAGCCGCCAGCAGTCTCACCCCGATGAAAACATCAACGCAGGGCGCATCCCAGCTACAGCCGCGTCGATCGTCGAACGAACGGGGGGGTGTAGCAAATTTCAAATTCAGTAACATCAAATTTGTCAGTTTCCCTCGTTAGGTTACCCGTAAATCCACCCCAGCCGTCAGGAGCGTGGGCCCGTCACCCTCCGAGCTCGGGCGGATCTAATAAATATCAGGAATACACTTGTGCCCCCGCTCTCCATCTCGCGCGAGCGCCGTACACGAGCTTGTTCACGTACGCTCGTACGGACGCACACTTACACGCGCTCACGCTGCGGAGGAGACGGCGGCACGTGCGTCGCGTCCCATCCCAGATGACACCGTTTTTATTGGTACCGATGCCAGCTCGTGTTTAGGGGCAATCATGGCCCGTGGAAGCCCATCCGAGCCGTGCCACAGCACCGATAGACCGTTCGTCCTTCCGAAATATTGGCCGAGCTTGCCTCTGTGTCCGTGCCATATCGGTCGAATCAACGAAACGCCTCTTGACTCCGTAAATCCGATTGAAAGGTCAGCTTCCGAGAGATGTGACCTATCTCGGACATTTGATTCGGTATTGCGGACTGTTCTTTATGTAGGTAGTAGATGTCGATGTACAGTCGAAAGTTAAGGCGAAACGTTTGAGCGCTGGTATGATTATTGTTATTACTAATTGAGTGGGATGTTATTGTTTGTGCTCCTAGGTTTTGGCTGAGGCACCTTTCTAGTGATTAATATCGCAGCGGAATGATGGAGGCGTAGGCGATTATTTTGTGAAGGTTGGTGTACTTTCTGTGCCCGTTAGCGCTTATGACGCACGTCTGCGTTAAACGTGTAAAAGTTTCGGGAGATTATGAAAAATAGAATAACGTCGCGTGGCACCAATCCCGATTCTTATCGTTAGCCGATCTAATGTCGCTCAATGAGACTTTTATTTCTTCGACTTTGCAACATAGTGCGCTGACGTTGGCCAGGGATCAGCCGGAGATTACACGGTGTGTTAAGTATTGAAGCTTAATCTACCGAATGAAAATCGATGATAATCATTGCTCCTTCCCTTCCCCTCGGTGATTACTCGAACGTAAGTAATACCCGTCCGCCTGATTTCACATTCCCTCAATGACTGGGGCAGGTGCAATCAGACCGTGTAATCCTCAAATAAACCTGCCGATCGGTCTGTTGATCTGCACGCACGGTTGCTCCGGATTTGCCATTTAGCGGGAATCCGTCAGAGGGATGAAAGTGTACGGACGGAAGATGGCCAGAGGGGAAAGCTGCTCCACTGAGAGGCGGAACAGAAGATGGCGGAAGAGGAAGGCAATTGCTTGGCTTTCGGGAAAGCAGAATCATCCTTGAAACAAACAAATGACACATTCTAAACGTTAAACAAATATATGAATACGATTAAGTATTATAGTTCTACGTAGTAAAAGAAACTGCCATTTATCGATACAAATTTTGAGAAATGAGAGTCTTGGATAACGGAATCAGGTTAACGATTAAAAGACAAATGTTGCCACGTTAGTCAGGCGAGGATTAGACAGATTTCGTCGGCAGATCCAGTCCTTCGTCCCAATCAATCCGGCCTCGTTAGCCAGCTGTTGATCTCGACTGGATGCACTCCTAATCCGGGATTGAGACGCACGTGGCAGAGCGGAGGCACCCGGTACATGAAGGCAATAAAACGAGGGTGCCTGTCGAAGAACGAATGACACTTGACTCCACTTGCCCGCGATCGTCCCTCGGAACACTTCGATCAAGGCGATTAACCGCTGTCACTTTGCGTGGGCCGTGATCCGGTAATGTATAGCGTATGCGTAGAATCGAACTGTGCGACCTCACGATGAGTCGACTCTCTCGAAATGTATCTTTTCGCTTTCGAACCCGCGCCCATCCGACAACGCTCCACGCACATACTTCGCAATCGCACGAAGTGCTTTCCTATCCAACGAACTGACAGGGTCCGAAACAATACAAAATTGATGAAAAGAACGTTTGGCACTTTCTCGAAATTCTTTCGACTTTCACACGCTTCGACGCAGTACAAAATTTCCGATTCAACGGAACGAAGGTTCGATCGGATCCTGAATGAGCAGGTTAGAACCTATCGTACGCTCGTTGCTAATGACGACGTTTCAGTTTTCCCAAGGGTAATTGAAACGTCAATGGGTTAAGTGCGCTCTATGCGTGACGAACGATATCGGGGCCCGGGCAGTTGTTAGCCCGTAAAATGATAACGGGCTCGATCGCGTGTATTTATGCATCCGATTACATCACCGCTGAAAGCTTTTTACCGAATTAGACGGTGCTCCCGAGGCTCGGCGGATTTGCGGTTGCCGTACGGTCTACCTATCGATTGCCGACTGCTCTCGGCCATACGTCGCGTGTGCTAAAAGGCCGGGCGAGCGGTGTCATGCGAAAGTAAACGTTCCGGAGGCGAGCAGCTGCCGGTTGCAGCGTGTAAGAACACCGGCGACCGATGATTTCCCATAAAACGAGGAAAGAGGAGGGGGGAGAGTACCGAATATTTCGCGCAAATCGTCCGAGTTTCACGCGCCGGCGACAACCGCCGTATGAGAACTGGAAACTTGCCGAACTTTGTCGATATGAGACTGGACTTTCAGTTGACGAAATATTCGCTTCGAACTTTCGAGAGTCGCGCGTGCTTGGCACTCGCGGGACATTAATTACGAGCTTTGATTCACGTCGGTGGGTGTAGCTTGCTTGGGTTGAAAGTTACGATAATATCGCGGCCATGATGAGGAGTGTTCCGACTCGGCTGACTACGGGTGGGTTGAGCGGAAAAAGTGGGAACTAGGCTCGTTCGATCGTTTCCGTCGCTGGCGAAGTTTCATTGAAGATTGTAAGAAGGACGTCTACTAGTTGCCTTGAATCTGTAATTATTATTTCAATAAAGTCGTATCGGTGAGGGTGATACCTAAGTTTTACGTGATATATAACATCATTGAGTTTGTGAGATGTTCGAATTGTTAAACCATTCAAAGTAAGCATGAGTCTCTGAAAGCCGTTGAGAGTAACCATCAGCAACTTGAAACGTGAAAATTCAGGTAATGATAGTAATGAGCAGCTGTCAGGTGAAAGTTTCGATGGATGTAGGTGTAGTAGCTCGGTGTAGAAAATGAAAACCAGGTTGACAGGCGAGGACATAATTTTGTTCGATTGCGAAAACTTGCTTCTACCCGAACTAAGCACCGAATCGACGCTCAGCAAACATACACAGTGTATGTACACAGACTCAATATTGCACGCCGGAAAGGGACCGTTACAGGTGAATAAGTGGTCCCGATTTCGCTGAACGGTATTTTTCGCTTGTCCTATTGTTATGCGCTCCACCATTTGCGCCCACGTATGTTCGTGCTTTTTCCATGTGCTGCTGTTCGCAATGGCAAAATTGGACGGGGCCCGTTGAGTCACATCAAGCCACAAAATTATTGTTCACCCCGTCGACGATTACTACTCCTACCTATGTCAGTATTTATAGTATTGACGACGCTGTTAGTCACTTTCTACTACCGTACCTAAGCAAATTTTGTGTACTGTAACAGCACGTTTTTACTATCATTTCCGCATGAGATCCGTTACATGTAAAATCTGCAACAAAATTGATATCGTCATCGGTGAGAAGAATCGCGTCTACCGAAGCCGATCTCGTCAAAGTCAGACACCATACCCTGGACATTGCAGGCGCGTACCACGCACTTGCATGCGCGCGCGCGCGTACGTGTCGTGAAGAGGATGCCGTTCGCTTTCTTCCCGAAGTGCGCCGCGGCCTGGCTTATTATTTCGGCCGTTAAGAAAATAAACAGAAGGCAGGAAAACACGCGAGGGCCTCGGAGAGCGCGCGGGCACCGGCGGAAATTATAGGCGGCCGTAGCCAAATGGCTTGAAAAATGCTCAACCACAAATCAAGGTGCCGGCTTCGGCTCGCTTCTTCTTCGGCGTGGGAGCCATCTGTCGGTTCGTCGCCGTTTCTACGTCACCCTCCCTCTTACGCGGACGAGAATGTGAGCGCGAGTACGTATAAGCGACCGGGAGTGAAGAGGAAGGAAAGAGAGGGGGAGAGAGAGAGAGAGAGAGAGAGACTGGCTGGGAGGGAGAGAAGGGGTAAGAGAGACAGTGTGCGAGGGTACGGACTCTTCTTTTTTCTCGCTACTCCAGGGGCGGACCCCAAAGTCGCCGCCAGAGGCGCTACTTCCGACCATTTACTTACTCGAGTGCCTAATTATCTACCCCTCCCGCCCTCCCGACCGAGCTCTTACCCTCGAACCGTTCCTCCCCTCCCCACCTTCTGGGGCTCGACGAAAAACGACCTCCCCGTTTCTCAACCCCGGAACGGGTGAACTACCTAGTGGTACCGGTCTTCACGGAAGATTTGCCGCGAGTCCTGAGCCTCGGACGTCCTCGGGAATCATGGCCAGCGAGTACCTCTTCGGCGGACGTTCGCTGATGCGGGGTAACCGGCAAATTTGACGTACTGTGACAATGTCGCGTGTCAGCGATGAAGGATGGTACGTTCCGGCGTACGTGCTCGTTTGTCTAGTTAGTCGAACGAATTATGGTGCTATCCGACGTATTGCGAAATCTTTCTTCCGTCGGACAATGCTCTCTGCGCCCGAGTCGATGGTAGGACTCGGGACATGTGTTTCTTTCAGGTTAATAATATCAAGCTTCTTTGTATAGTTCGATTAAGCATGCGTGTCCGTCGTCGTGTGCTGTTCGATACAATAGGGAAGTAAGGAACAAGTTTTTGCATTTCGAGCGTATGCGTGAGATGTGGGACAAGATCGGAAGGCATTCTCGTAGAAAGCGGATGGCTGAGGATATAGTGCAGGTGATCGTTTGTTATCCGTACAGCCCAGTTGGTTATTGAATTCCATTGCACGGCAGGCTACTTACGTATCGTATCATTTTCTTACTGTGTCTCGTTCTCCGTATTGACGTTTTAGCGGTCACCGCACAGCGCTGTCCTGACATCTATTCTCAAGCGCAAAACATATAATTTGACGTACGCACACGCCCTTCCCACGATATCACAGCTCGATCGCCGCAAATATCAATCGCAGGTCGGCGAATCTTCCCGCAATCGGTTGTTGAATCGCGCGCAATGCCAATCAAGAAAATGAAGCGCAAGCAAAGTTCTCACCGACTCTCCTAGCCGACCGGTCACGATTTTTACATTTGAATCAGCCTCGCCCCGGCCGTTACATCAAGTAACGAGAAGCGTACGTCGTTACAGCGTCGTTCCTTGCGATGGCCAGCGTTCGCGTCTCGCTCGACGAAGTTCGAGGCAGAGTTCCGTCGCTTCTTCCTCGCGTGCAACCCTCCCCGCCCAATGATACGTGCGGAATCATTCATGAGACATAAACATCTCGAATTACATACACCGGACTGTCGAGAGCCTCGGCCACGAGAGTCGGACAGAGAGCAGAGTCATGGTCGCGCGGCGGCAGATTGCGATGTAATAACCGTGTTGCACAGTCATCCACACCCTGCAGCACCCCCTTCCCCATTCCGCCCTGTTCCCGAACCCCTTCCCTTTGCCCGGTCTCCGCCTATAATCATCGTGAATCGAGGAACACCTTGCGTCACTGTCCACACGCAAAATCGTTACGTACTAATTAACGTTTGGATATGGTGCCGCGTCGAAGCTTCATTGCCTCCAATCAAGCTAATTGTATTGCGGTCGTTTTGTTTCGACGTTGCCCGTGCCCGCTTCTAGACACGTCCTATTTACATGCACGCACCGTTGCACACGGACATTGCGTAATGGAGCCACCGTGGACACTCGATATTCGCGGCAAGGAAACGGTCGTTCGAGAACGACGCCCGTTAGACGCCGCTTGCCGATCAAGAAAATCGGCAGGCTGCCGTTTACGAGCTCGTTCCGCGCATTTTTCCTCGGCCGACTGGAGAACTGTGTTGGTATTGGTATGTTTCAGAAGTGCCAATAGAGTCAATTTTCCCTAATTAACGCTTTTTCGTTCTGATCGAACTAAATAGCACGAATCAGTTTACAATGTCAAAGTGCATGATAATTATATACGCGATAGGCCATTATCGAATGCGATGCATAATTGAATCAAAGTTTATTAAGATATAATGACTTAATTCTGATAATCGTATGCGCTTTAAGTGCCAGAAGAATATTAATGCCCAAGGAAACGTGTGTTCAAAGTAATTACATGGAAGTATCGAGCGTGTCTACGCTTTGTACGTTGAAACTGAATAAAGTTGTAGCAGCTGCTCTACAAGATGGCGAGAACTCGGAACTTGCCCGATTGTAAGGGCCGACTGAAAGGCATCGAGCGACGGACATCGATGATCGATATTTACCGGGGCTGACTTGTGAATTTTTATTTTTAGCCACCCGGCTGCCTCCCCGACGAAAAAGTTTCCCGACGATATTGGAATAAAGTTTGGGAATGTCGATCGAGAGATATGGGGAGCGTTCGGCTTCGGGGGACTAGCAGAAAGAAACAATGGTAGGAGACTGCGAGTATTATTGGACGAGGTCCAATGTCCGATTGCCAATAGTCCGCATCTGTTCGCTCGTCTACCCTTCGGCAAAACGGTCGGACGTCACGTCCATCTTGACCCGAAAGTTACTAACTGATACAACGGAATTCTTCGCACGGGCGCATCAGTGTTCCGTCATTTGCTCCGGGGGATATTCATTTTTGTCGGCGATACCCATTGAATATAAAGGATTACTTCAAACTGGACCCACGCGCAGCTGTGCATTGGGACAGAATGTTATTACCATCGTGTACATCATGTCGCCGTTTCTTTTGTCCATTTCTTTATCCATCGATCCTTCGTGACCTTTGCCAGACTTGTAATTTGCGCGCTGTGTGTCATTACACGAACTGTGTAAACCTACATGAACTTCGTAAGGTCATACGAACTTTCATCACGCACATTAGAGTTATTAAAGTGCGAAGCTATCGAGCAAACGTCTTAGGTGACGCTAAAGCTGACTGTAGTAGACTACTTCTGTTCGTTCGTTGAAATATTTTGGCCGATAAATTCTAATTAAACTTATGGAACTGGTGTTTTCAGCGAGGTAAAACCGTTGACTAATTAAACTTACTTATAGTTTGCGCCAATTGGCATCATGAACTATTTCAAAATAACGAGTTCATAATTTGTCGACGCCATCTGTCAGCGACATACACAATAACGTAACGACATAGACTCTATCTTGTTAACACTAGTGCTACAAACCAGTTGAAATGAGTGGTTTGAACATATCCTAATAATAACTGTTTTCTCATGGAACGTTTCTTTCTCTTAAACATTCTTTAACATTCATTGAGGAAGATATTGTTGTATTGTAAGAAATTGTTTTCGATTTTATAGGTTGAAGCACATAGACTTGTGTCAATCGGGCAAAAATGAAAATATGAGTGGGAATTGTCGGTAGTTCAAGTGTTAACTACTTCGATCACAAAAAGATTGAAATAGAATCAACCCCCTGCACATACACATCCATGTACATCATCTCAACCCCTGCAACCTCAGCAAGTTTTTCAATTGCACAATTTCACCCGATCCTTCCCCCACCGAACTTATACTTCACGCCATAATGACTCCATCTCATCAATTATCAGTGTCAACCACAACAAAATACCAATAAAAATTCGACCTTCTCACACGTCCATCAACCAACCAATCTAACACCCGGAACTCTCCCAGACCCAAACCTCCGCACTCTCCCCTCTCCACCTGTCAAGCTCATACCCCATATCGTAACAACTCCGTCTCCACCCCGTCGATTACCCATCAAGCCTGGCGCTCATCTCCGAACAAACCTGCGCAAAAGCGCCCCGTCACAAAGGCGATGCGCGGCGAGCCATAATGAACAACGAAATGCCGAGAGAGACGGAGAGAGAAAGAGAGCGAGAGTTGGGGTCCCGTTCGACCCGCCCCCGACTGATAATCTTTTTCATCCCCGGCGCATCTCCGGCGCAAGGGCATCGGGCACGATGATTTAGGTCCGATCAGGTCCTGGCGAGTGCACGCGTGGCCAGGAACAGGCGCGTGGCACCGCAACGCTGACTTAATGCCATTAAGCTCCGTGCACACGACGCACACGACACCGCACGTCGTCGACGTGCGTACGCGCAAGGTTGCCTCTCCTTCGAAGCGAGCCTCGGATATCGGCGGACAAGTGCAAGGGAAGAGAGGCTCGACGATGCCAGGGGGTGGAAGGCGGGAGGGTGAGAAATGTGGGGAGAAGAAATTGGGGGGACAGAGAACGCGCGCGCGCGTCGACAAATTGTTTGGGTCGAGTCAGTTAGTCGTGCCACAATGGAGTGGCACTCGGCAAGAGTGTGCGCGCGCGTATGGGCTAGAGCGAGAGGGGGAGAGAAAGAAGGAAAGGGGGGACAAGGAGGCTTTCGGCGTGAAAGCCCGACGCCTCCTCCCTCGTTACGTTACATTACATTTATCTCCCGTACGGAACGGTTTTATCCGATTCCGCCTAGGCGACCCTCCGCGGTCGAATGATACGTAATGGGCGACCGTGGGGATGGTGCGTGCGAGGTGCCTAAATGTGTGATTGGGGTGTGATTGGGGTGGGATGAGCGAGACGAGAGAGGCTGAGTTGGGGATGTTTTATGTTAATGTGACGAATGATTTTCGATACGAAGCCGTAACTAAGCAGAAAATATTACGTTTTCATTATTGCTGTGAGTATCTGCGACGTTGACTGAATGTTTCCTGTCAGTTACGCGTTTGTGTAGGCGCACTTCGAACCTATACTGTTAGAACGCATACATGGGTGCTTGTTGCCAACAGACATTAAATACCCGTTATTCCACCGGTCGCCAAAAATTGACTTCAGTCTTTCGACCGCTCGTACTACCTTAGTCAACGACAAAGACTCCCAGGAATTAAACCGCTCCGCATTGAAATTGTCGCTCTCGCTACCGTCACGTACGTCCGCCGATAAAATCCAGCGTCCTCCCACGTCACCGTCAATCTCCATCCACCCACACCCGCTCCCTCCTGAGCAGCTAGCGCTCTCGCGCGCATTAAATTCCAACCGCTCAACCTGTTTGCAATAAAATCGTCGAGCGAACTCTCCCGTCACGCCTTCGTCCGCCAATACAATCCCACCCCTCTCCCACCCTGCTTCCACCCCGGGCGAGCTTCGTCAATTCCAAAACACTCTATACCCTGTGGGTCCTGGGTCGGTTTCGCGTAGCTATGGCAACACCGTCGGGCAAGCCACGTGGCCCGTGCGAAATGTTTCTCGGTGCCGTTCGCGTTTCGGTCCCTTTTCCCACTCTGGCGTCTACCGGAAGAATCGTGATTCCCGTGAGTGGATCGGACCGAGATGGGACGGGTACCGGTCGAGGGGTGGACAGGGGGTGGAAGCGGGAGGGAACGGAGAGATTCGCAGGCACGCGACAGCAAATTCGCAACAGAGTCGATAAGGGAAATGGCACGCACGACAGGCCGCTCGCTACGCTACTGGCTCATTCTCGACTCTGGTTGGCGTTCCTCTGATCGATCTCCGTGTAATGTCGACGCACACCGGCGTCCCATGGCCCTCCTGTAATTACGAGCCTCGCGAGAAGGGTTGCGTGTCAATGATGTCGGATCCGGGGACAATAAAAATTGGGGTAGCGTCGGCGGAGATGCGAGTCCTAGACGCGGCGAATCGCGTCGTTGTGTGCGAACGTACGTGTACGCACTGGCTGCGACGACGGCAAAGGGGTGATGGCGGAGATTGATAAAGAGTCTCGCGGCAAATGCGCCGTGACGAATTGCTCGTCTCCAGGTTCTGTTCCTAGGTACCCGCGCGTCGATTTAACGTCGTGCGAAGGTCGGACAGTTGGGCTTCCGTGGAAAATTGACGCTCGAGCAAAAGAGAATGTTACGCAGAGATAAAGAGATGTAACTCGTTGTAATCCCATGCCGGTAGCAACATTGTCGTATTTGAACACACACATTTGTCTGCCACAATCGATACGCAGAATCTATTAAACAAGCCCTGCCCGTTGCTTTAGATAACTTGGAACACAATTTGCCGAATGAACATGTTCGCTATCATACGTTGCTATAAATCTTGCGTGTCAAAGCGTGCCTGAGACACGCGTCAGTACCGTGCACCTGCAATTCGATCGTGAGTCAGAATCAAAGCAAGCACTGCGAATTTCTCTGGCGGTCCCTCGGCCTGAAGCCGCGTGACTACGACTTTAGCCATGAATTGTCGGAAGTGAAATAGGGACAAAGCGATGCTCAAATTATCTCCACCGAGGCGCGGAAGGTAAGGGGTGCGGGGTGCTCGTTGTTTTATCGGAGAATCGGCGCGGCCACCTTTAAAGGTTAGAGGTCCAAAGTTTCGGGGTCACGTATAAAAGCCGGGTACTTGGAGAATGCGGGAACGTGACGCAGATAGCTTTCTTCCATTGGCTTTCGCGGCCATCTATGTCGCGATCAGATAGCGAAATCCGCAATTATTTCATAAGACCCATCCGGCGCGCGTTTTTTCTCGCTCCCTCTCTTCCTCCTGCGCCTTGTTCTTCCCCCTCTCTCTGTCTCTCCCTCTCTCTCTCTCTCTCCCTCTCCCTCCCCCCTCTCTCTCTCTCTCCCTATCCCTATCCTTATCCGCCAATCGTTCTCCCTCTCTCGCCCTAGCTCTCCCCACCAGCGGGCCTCTTGCCTCTCGTTCCTTCCTTTTTGTAAGTAATGACGGCGGACCCTGTAATTCGCGCGGCTTTTAAATTGCCCGCGGCTGGCCTCGTGAGACGCTTAGGCAGGTGCCGTGATTCGATCACTTTGTGCGTTACATTTTTTTCATCGCCGCCGCGCGTACCGTACCGCTTCAATGCCGGCCCGATAAGTTCTCGCGATTCCCCGTAAAGACTTATTTAATAATAAGTATTAATCATGCGCCGCGAGGATTTACGATCGACGTGACGGGACTAACGACTTGCCGGCTGCTTATGCCGTTGCCTTAGAACGCTGGCTGTTACAGATTTCGTTCGCCCTCAATGCTTACGTTCTTCTTTCATCAATCTTATTAGACGGGGTCAATGTCGGTCCTTACTGTTCAACTAGGCTCTTTGTGCGTTTTGATTTAGAAATGTTGAAATTAGCGATCGAATTAAGCTCAACGCGCCATTGTCGGTATATTTTGGATAGAGCATGATTTAATGTTTGATTCAATGAATGTGTTGGCTGGATCAAAATTCTACAATGCGACGTTGTATAAGTATCATACGGCGGGAGTGTGTGGTTGTTGTAATTTTAATTTAATAAACGTACGTATTATATACACGTATGCAGAATTGGAATGCGGACGAAGTGTCATCAGTTATAGTTCTTAATGTTGGGTTCCGTAATAACAGTTCTTAAACTGAGTTCAGTCTCATCATGTTACAATTCGCCTTCTTTCGATGCACCAGAATTAAGCAGACAATTCAATTTCCGTCCCACTGACCGGAATACCAAATGTTTACAGGATCCGCAAGAACAACAGGTCGAATTTATTACTTACCATTACTCGACGTTAGTAAATTTAACATTTTTAACGTCCTTATATCCTTCCGGTACGTTCAATTTTAGACTTATTGAACGATGTAATAATTAAACAATAATATGATTTCGACGTAAGCCTTCATACCGAATATTGTCCGAATGAAAAAAATGTTCGATCTCAGACCCCAGCATTGAATACCAAAATTTCCGCCGACTAACGCGGCTCATTGTCGCATTAAAAATGGTCGCGTCACGTTTCATATGGCAGGTGTAGGCTTCGTATACGGATCCGAGAGCGTTTCCTCTCGCCGACTCTCGGTTTTAACGACGGCCAATTATACTTCGCTTAGGGTGATCTCCCCGGGAGTCGATGATTGCGGGGACGAGTACGAATTAGGGCCCCGACGGAGTCGAAGTTCGAGTCGGTGGCGCACCGAAAGGACAAGAGGCCAGGGACGCAAACGTTCTCGTCGTTAGCATGCTTCCAGGACGCAATTTAACGATCATTTTCACGTCACAATTTAGTGCACCTTTCGCGGGGCACCCCCTTAATGTCTTCATAAGGGACATCCAGCGACGAATTCATCAACGTCACAAAGCTGTTGCCACTGTCCCGCTGTCGATCCTTCTCGGCCACTTTGTGCAACGAGCCTGGCTTCCGATGCCATAAGGCACCGAGACGATTATGGTTCGAGGGACAGAGACGAAGAGACGGAACGCTGACGCTAACAGTGCCTCTCACCGAAAACCGGACGATATCGAGGCTTTACCGACTTAATTGGCCGCAGATGCGAATTTAATTTCGCTCGTAATTAGGCCCCAATCGCGGCCTTAGCTTTGCGTAAGAAACGCAGCCTCGCTTACCTGACGGCGCACGTATCGAGTTACGACGGAGGGATACATGTAGAGTGGCAAAACAGGACGGGAGCGTCGTGGCATATTTGAAAAAGAGAAACGTGCGCGCTTCTTACCCGGGGACCTGCGCAAGGACCTTAAGTAACGACGCAATTAAGCTCATCTTCAATTACAGCCGAGCACGGTAGATAGGTGGGTAGATAGATGGGTACCGGGTGGGAGCGTTCGAGGTCGCGGTGCTCGGAGGACCGAATCGACCCTTTTCTAAACAATTAACGCCGGTACGGTAATCACAGTGCTCTCGGCTCTCGCCGACGTCTTTGCCCTTCGACCTCGCAGGATTCCAGGGATTCCTGTCAGATCACGGCACCTCTCGGCGGGCGCATTGATTCCGTTCATTCCGCCAGACCTGTCGTGGGCGGCACTGGCCAGTGCGTCACGAGGTAAAGTCCTCCGATCGAACTCCCTTTGTCGAGGCTGTCTTCGATCGGGCCCAATCGCGTGAAACATAATAGTTAGCGCGCTATCGTTGTCACTGGATGTATCGCCTCGTCATCGCGCTCCACTTGGCCGTCGATCGAAGCGAGTCTCTTCCTACGGCTCTCGTCGCCGCCTCCTTTGATGACTTTATTCGTCCTCGACGTCGGCATCGTCGTCGTCGTCGTCGTCGCGGCACAAAAGGAGAGAATTAACGGACGCGAAGGTCGCCCTCGCGGGGGTAGGTGCCGTCGATATCTGCGATGCTTAACGGGCGCCCGCACGTTCCCGTCGTCGTTTACCGAAGTCTTTAAGATCCTTGTCGAGGCGATAAAAGTCGGCGAGACGCGTGGTTTCATTAGTCATGACCACGGGCCGCAGGATTCTGCCTCTCTCTCGCTCTCCCTCCCTCGCCCGAGAGGCAGGTAAGAGGTATTTAGATTCCGAACACTTGTAGATCGCGCCCGGATAGTGTCCGGGGGACTGATATAACGCGGCTAATTATCGGGACGTTCGGCATTCTTATGGGACATAGTTGGGACGGGACCGTCGGAATTTCGACGAGGCGGAGAACCTTTACGAGGGACGCCGAATTTATTGGCCCGATCATTCCGCGCGGAGATGTGTACGTCTTTTATCGGGAGGACGGATCAAGGAAGATGCTTGACTAATTTATACCAATAAAAAGTGCGATAACAGATACTATTACTCCGTGCGTCTCGCCGCGTTCATTAAATATGTCGAACTGACGCCATTTTCAGGTAACGAAATAAAGTTGTAGGTTCGCCGCAGAGTAAATTACTCATTAAAAGTGCGTGCGGTAATGAAGTTCTTCGCGTAATGTCAATTTCTGTAACAAGCAATCGCTTACGGCTGCGATGGGATATTCAATCTATCAGGCTGATTACTTCGGACGTGGGGTCTTATCGTAAGATCAGCTTGCCTGATTTATACCAATAAAAGTCGCGGTAACGAACATACACTTCCCCGATTACGACGCCCGGCAAGAATTTCCAGCTGATGCAATTCCACGAGGAGGGAAAACATTGTGACCACACGGTCCGGCAGGCTGCTCATTAGATAGTTCATTAACGCTTTTTCCATCGCCGTGTCAATTTCCATAAGAAGCGGACCTGAGCGTCGCTCAATGTCACTCGGCGGTCGCGCGCATTTCCGATATCGCGTGAGTCAATTTCCACGAAACAGAGATTTGTATAATCATCGAACGCGCTGAAAGGCAAGACCACTCCCACGTGCTCCGTCAACCTCTTTCAGCGACTCGCCGCTCTCGATCCTATGCAAAGCGCGTCGACTCGCGGGGAAAAAAGATCGCGTTCCGCGGCGACCTTTCCCTGACCTTTGGAAGCGAGGCAATTATCGGTTGCCTCACACCTGTTACTATCCGGCCGACGATCGGGTCCGCATCGTGCGCGGAAGAAAGCCTTTTGCGCGTAATTTCAGCCGCAAATGAATCCCCCCATCGCTCGGCGCCGATCGTTGCGCGGGAAATAAACGTTCGAAGCGAGATTTATATCGTCGCTCGCCTCTATCTTTCGATACTCCACGACGAACTCTGGCCGACTGGCACGTAGAGACCGACGTACATCGGGCGCGAGGGCCAAAGTCCGATACGACTCGTCGTCTTATCTCGACCGCGGATCGACGTAATTATCCTCGACGCACGGATCGGTTAAAATGCAATTTTCGACGTATCGCGCAATTGTACCGGGACGCGGACGTGTTATTATTGGCATTGCGGTTTCGTTGCGCTGCGCGCCGTTACGAGAGCGGCTCGGCGAGTATGTGTGCCCATTGCGCGCGCACTTTGTCAGCATCGGGAAACGCGATTAGCTCGGCTCGACGATACGTAGTGGTTAACCCTTTTCAGCGGGCCCGGCACCGTGGCGAGACGGTAATATTGCGGCGCCTCGCGTCGCGCAATCATTTTTCTGCCTCGCGAACAATGCCACCTTTTTTTCTCTCTCCAGCCTCGCTTACGCGAGGCCGATCATTAAATTGTTGTCATATTAGAGCGAGCGTGATCGTACGTCGCGAAAGGTGGATTTGCAACGTGGAAAAGTGATTGTGAGCGAAAAAGAGGCAATTCGACGCGAATATTCGCGGCGGACGCTTGAGAAATAGTCGAGTCTGGCCGTTCGTGTTCCGATACGTTGGCCAGTCGCCTCTTTAACGGCTCAGTCGCGCTCTTTTGTCTACGGGAACTAAATGGCATCTCGTTAGAAGCTTGCCTGTAGATCCTGTCGCGATAAGAATCGGATAGCCCGACGTCTCAGTTAGCCAGAGCTTCGGCGCTCCGGCAATCGTTTCTACGTCGTTGAAACGTGTCAGCTGTTTCCTCACTTCCGGTCCAAGCGCAGAAGAGGAGGCGTACTCATTAAGGGATTGCCTCCGGGTTAATTCGGCCGACGAGACAGCGGTTAGCTACGAAACGTTCAATTTCGGGTCGAGTCAATATCCGTGTCGAATCTGGCCCCTTGACAAATCTTTTCCGTTCTGGTCGGGCGCAGGTAAGAATGAACGAGAGACGATGAGATAGAATCGTGTTGACTGAAAATTTCAACGGCTGTGCTGTTGGGATACTTTAGTTGGCACCGGAAATAATGCTGTTCAAGTGGACATGCGTAGGTCCACAAACATTATATTAAAAGCTGGGAAATTGTGCAAGTATGATGTTAGTAGGTATAACTTTGCACAAAATCACAGGTTGAATTAATTTTTTTGAGGTCATTATTACTTAAATAAAACAACAATGACACCCGCCTTCACTACCACTAAATTCCCAAACATTTATAAAAAAAAGTCAGTATTGTACAGAGATAAAAATTCCTCTATTTCATACCGTTACCCAATCCCACATCCCTACCTTATCGCAATTCCAGCGCATAGCGTTCTATTTTAAGCCAGAAAAACTGCATCCATCTCCAAAAGCAAAAACGTGCTCTCGCGATGAAAAACTTTGCATCGAGTAGAGGAAACGTAGTCAAGGGGGTAGGACGTGGCGTAAGAAGGTCGCTGGGAAGCAGATCGAGCGATGCTTGAAGGAGGACGACGTTGATAGGAGCGGAGGGTGCCCGGGGGAGGGGGGTGGACGTCGAAGCGCTGATACACGTCGGAGTTAAACACAGAGAGACGAGGCAGGATGTCGTGTGGTACGGTGTCTGGATTTCTCTGGGGTGTCAGCCCCCTCTCGTTTCTCTTTGTACACCAGATCGAGGAGCATTGTGCTCAGACTGGAGGATATGCCACGACGAGAACGTGTGTGTCGGCGCGCGCGCGTGTGTGTGTATGCGCGCGTTGAGTTCCCGGCATCTGTGTCCGTCTGTAGATGCACGGCTGGCTGTGTGTTCGTAGCCTCGTTCGTGTGTCGTCGAGATTGGGTGTACGTACCCGTGTCCGTTGTTCCGCTATCGGAGAGAATCAACGCGCATCACGCAACGCTAATTTGTCTTCGATTGCCCCGTCGGGGTTCATGGCGTGGGAGATTCCTGACTTCCCTTCCCTCGGCGATCTTTCTCTCCCCGTTGTCATCTTCGTTGCCCTCCTCACCCCCTCCCCTCTTTCTCCGAATCTCCGTATCTGTCTTTCTCTATCTCCCCTCTCTCTCTCTTTCCCCTTCATGCTGCAGTGTGTCCGAGTATCTTTCATTACTTTGCGACGGTTTTGTTGTGGGAGAATTTTTTTGTAGATTGGACAAACGAGGGATAATTGTCTTGCGATGCACGTTGATTTCACCTATTTTTGTAATGAGGTGCGAGAGCTTCTTTCACTCCAAATTTTCATATTTGTCGTGTTTAGCCGTTTGTTGTTCGTACTGGAGTTTGTATTTAGATATTGTTGCGACGCAGTTTTCAGTGGAAATTAGGCAAAATTATCTTGCGATAAGACGCGGTAGAATCGTGCGTAGAATGAGTTTCGCCAATTTTCGTACTCGCGCCCTGATCTTATCGAACATTTTTCTGTTCCGGGCCAGTCCGCTGAAAGTGTGATATCCATCAGGATTCCGCCGTCTCATCCGCAGTTTCGTGTGCAACGTCGCCAACTCTTTTCCCTATTTCGCAGCATCACCGTTCCGTCCTCGCTCGACTCATTTCCCTCTTCCCCTAAATCTCCGCCGTCTTCTACCTACGACCACCTTTTCCATCTCACCCGCTATCATTGCAAACTCAACAATGGGGGTCAACTTCGGCGCCCTTTTTCGAACAATACCAACCTCTCTCTTCCGCTTTCTCTCGGGACCATCACCAATATCACTCCTGTCGCAGACGTATCATTTTCGCTCACATAAATTCTCCTCCATTTCCTGATAATTTATTCCTCCCTCCGCGTAATGGGTACCTCAACACTTTCAACAATCCAAACTTCCAGACTCTTCGTTACTTCCCGTCTATTACCATCTTCAAGTACTGTTTCTACCGTGAAGATTCGTTTGGAAAATGTGACAATATTGCCCTGTCTTTCAACGCTGTTTCGAAGTTATCATCAAGATCATTGCCATCACGCACTTTCCAAAGACATCACCGTATCTCATCGAAGTTCACGACACTCTGCGTATCTCTTTCTAGTCCGCACAAGTTCTTCCCTTCGTACATAGTGCATCCAGCAAGACTGAAAACCATGGACTCTACCCCGGGCTGAGCGTGGTCGGCCTGCTCTTCGGGACGAATATCGTAGGTCATCACCGGGCCGTTTCGTAATGACCGCGTCATAAATAACGTTTGTATCAATGTTAATCTGCGGCTCTGATCAAATCTAATAAGTACGAGGGCGACGCGGAGCAATGCCGATGGCGATTGCCACGGCTTCGACTGCTTGCCATGTTGCTCGGGAGTAGGTACCGCGAGCTTGAGAGGATGTTGAGGAGGAAGAGGCCACGTGATCGGAAGGAAGAGAGAAGTATGGAACTCAAAAACGGAGGAATGTATCTAAGATCCAAGGACGAGTAATAAAATAAGCAGGAAAATAGTAAAAGAAAAATACTACCGAAGTTTGGAAGCAGAACAGAACCATACATGGAAACGTACCGACGAAACGAACGGTAAACGCCGGAAACTGATAGACAGGAAGAACTCGAGTCTCGAGAACTCGAGCCTCGCAGAACACAAAAGGAAACATCGCGAAGCAACTAATCGTACGATTAAGAGGCGTTATTACCCGAAATCGAGGCGAGCAAACGAACACAGTGGAAGACGTCAGCGGCGGATAAAGATAAAGGAAAGATCAAGGAAGACAGGCGAGTGGAAGAGGAGGCAGAGGGAGCCGGTGAGGAGCGGGCGAAGGAAGAGGACGATGAAGAGGAGGCGAAGAAGGAGGGAGACGAAGAAGGGCCCCACAGCATTGTTCGCGGCCGCTCGCTCGTGACTCGTGACTCTTGCGACCTGGATGACCCCTAGCCTCAATTACCTCAGACACATCCGCCCGCTCGCCATCCCCCCCCCCCCCCCCGCCGCACCGTTCCTCTGCCCCTGGCCCTCCTCTCTATTCCCTCCCGCACCTTCTAGCCCCTTCCAGTCTATCGCAGTACCTCCGTACCAACGCACGCTTCTTCGATCAGCACCGATACTGGACCGCTCTATGTACCCTTCTCGAAAACTTTGAATCCGCGACCGACTCTCTCGCGATGCAGGGCTAGAACTGTTCGCTTCCCCCTTCGGCTCCTTCAATTGAAAGTTCGATTTTACGGTCGTCCTTTTGACACTAGCTTGGGCGATGATTGCATGGCGAGCTTTGATAGAAGGGAATTAGGTTGTACATGGAGGGTGCTGTAGGCGGATCGGTACAGTTTCGTAGTGCTTATTATACAGCGTTTAAGTAACGGTATCGAATATGTATCGATATCAGGGCCTCGTGTTCCTGAACTTTGAAATAGAACATTCTTCAGGCGCACTCCGAGGGTTACAACGTAAATGCAGCATCGTCTCCCATCTCTGCCATCTCGCCTTCCGCTCCCTTCCCGTTCGGTCGTTCCTAAGAATAATTGACACTAGCCGGCGTGTAACTTTGGGTAACTCCCGGTCGTAAGTCTCCTACGTGACGCGATCTTCCCGTTCGGCGGGGGACTAACGCCGACGACGCCTAGCACGTTTTTGCGCAAGCATGTCGTTCGGTTCGACTTACCGTCTAGGAGCAATGAGGGGCGTAAAGGACGGCGGGACAGGGTAGACTCGGATGGGGGATGAGAGCGAGTAAAAGGGAAGCGTTTGGCGGAAGGAAGAACTGGAGCGTCCTCCTAAGTTAATTACAACTGGCGAGGCGGAGGTGAACCGAAGCCGAGCATCTTGTACGTTACCTGTAATTTACGTACCAGGTTTAGATATCCGTCGTTGTTCCGCCGAGCATTCCAGTTTCGGTACAACGCTTAATTAGACTCCGCAGCTGGGTAGACGCGACCGGGCGAGAGATCACGCCGTGGCTGAAAAATGCACCGAGCTTGAAGCTGAGGCACTCGGTGCCGTCATCGGAGACGGCTACGTGCCCGTTAAACGGACGATTTTTCACGATACGCGATATAACTTCGAGCGATAATGACGAAGATTAATCGCGCGCCGGTCCCTACCTTTGCGCAGCTTCGAGCAACTTCGCGCACCTTCGTGGACTAAATGGCGGTATGCACGGAATGTGCCTGCCAGTTAACGACGGCACGCTTCGATGTCGACGAAACGCGATCGTCTCGAACAGCGGATAGCGGCGGAAGTTGAGGGTAATAACGATGTTAACCGTAGTTCTAAAAATCGGCCGGTGCAAGCGAGCGTCATTAAAATTTCGTTTTTCAACGTTTTTCCTTTTACGCGTAAGAGTTTAGTGTCGTGCAGCGCTCGCGGAGAGGCACGTCGCTGAATTATCATAGATTTTAATTACGTAGCTACGTATGAAAGGCGGTTGAGAGCGATCAATTTTTTGATTCGCCGCTCACGCTTTGAACGCGAGCACGGAGGAACGCCATTACTCCGAGGCACTTGTTGGACATCCTGTAGGCCCGTTCCGATCATTTCGATAAGATTCCCAAGAAAACTCGCACGAAAGTGATTCCCGGCGGTTTTAAGAGCGAGCCGCCCGATGCCCGTGGATCGTGAATTATCGGGTTCCTGTTACTTGCGTGCCGAGTCTTACACACCTTGGGCGAACAACTCTTCTCTTCACGACAGGACAATTGCCGCATTTCCTGATATAGTTTGCGCCTTTCCAAGTGTAACGGACAAAGAATCGCGTCTAACGAGTCGTTCTTCCGTGAAAGGTTTCGTTACAAAATTGTATTCGAATGGCCGCGATTACGTAACGGCTCGCGTGTCGATGCCGATTATGTGTTTCGGTGTGTTCGGACTTAGTTCTCCCCCTGTCCGGGGAGAGAAAAATCCTGGCCTCGTAAGGCCTCGCTTCCCGGAAGGACGCGTCGAGCGCATTGACAGAACCTCGGAACGGCATCCTTCGAATGCCACTTTTTTCCTCATCCTTCTTCCACCACCCCACCCTTCCATCTGCCCGATTATCTACTCTCCCCCACTCCGCCGCCGCGTTCGCGGCATATCGCGTGCGAATTTTGGGAGTGAAAGCGGTCGTAGCACCGTCTGCGCGAACTTCGAACGAGATGCTCGGGAAATGATCGTGAGAATTAAGGGTCTCGCGTGAGGAACGGCGACCGAACGAGACGCTTAATCGCTTCACCGTGTATCGCTGTGTTACGCGGCATTAACGGACGCCTGAGCAAACTAGTTACAATGTGGGCGAAAGGACGTGAAAATTACGTTTCTCGGTAAGGCGTTCGTGCTCTGTTGAAATGTTTGAACCGTTCAATCTCGGCGTCTTCACGTTTTTATGGTAATGGATTTCTTCGTTTTTCTTTGTTGCCTTCGTTGCATGCCGCGAGAAACGCAGCCGAAAGCATGCGAACGTTCATGTTCTCTTTATTTTTCAATAGATCTGGGTAATGGAAAAATTTCGTAATATTTACTGTCTTCGCCGTGGAGTCTTGATCGTTGTCGAGTATTGTGATTTTTAATTCGAGAGAGTTTATTCTTTTATGCTAACGGATAAAGAGGTCTTCCACATTCCTTTGACGTTATCTAATGACCTGAGTGTCTAGTGAATCCTCATCGTGACCTCCAGACGCGTCGAAAAGCAAAGAAGCTGTCTCGTCAAAGGCGAAAACGCGGGGAACTCGTACTTTCTCTTCGGACCCGATCACTTTCACTCGTAATTATCCGTACACACCGTTTGTTCAGTGACGGAAAGACAAGCCGGGTATCATATCAGACTTTGCGTTCTCCAAGATTCAAATCGCAGAATCTGCGTTCTTCCCTGCTACTACAATACAAACATAACGCCGAATGTGTTCCACGCCATCAAAGCAGTTCTGGAACTATTCAAACGAGGAAACGAGCGATTTCAACTCCTCTCAGACAGTTTCATTGTGTGCAATTCCATCATTCCTACACACCGGAATCTCACACTCCATCAATTAAGTCCTACCACTCGTGAAATCACAATAGTCTTAGTCAGTTACAATCATCCTCCGCCGAAATCAACATTTTGTCTGAAGGTGAAAGAATGCGTTCTACTATAAAAACGCCGGAACGCGAGAAACGTCCCTGGACAACTATGTCTGCCTTGCCGCCTTTAAGCCATTCTAATTTCCCTCAGGTTCTTTCTCCGCCAACATTTCCATTTCGTTCAGAGTCTCACCGCGAGCGGACGAACAACGAAGTTCAACTCGCTAGACCGTACTTAGCTGATCGTCGAGATTCAAAGTAGCGTGAAGTAGGAGGAGCCGGAGGACATCCCCGTTAGTCGTGTCCTGACGTGGCGTGTTCGGTGCAAATTGGCAGCTTCCTTCCTGGCAGCCCTGATTCGCCCTGATCGGAAGTCGTTCGAGCGTCGAGATCGAAATCGTAGGTGGTTCGACATGGTCACGCTTCTCGCGAGGCGATTTCGCCACAGGAACAGGACACTGTTCCCTGGGTACATGCCCGCATCCTTGAGACTCGGTTAGGGCTAAAGAGAATGAATTCAAGGCAGAGAGTTGGGGAGAAGGAAAGGAAAAGAGGAAGAGAGAGAGAGAGAGAAATTGTGGCAGGTAGGACGAAGCGAGAGAGAGAGAGAGAGAGAGAGAGAGAGAGAAAGAGAGAGAGAGAGAGAAAGAGAGAGAGAGAGGGATAGGTTGAAAGAGAGAAAGAGCGACAATTGAGAGGGAGGAGAAAGGGAGAGCAGACTTGCTCGCTTCATAGCCAGGGCACAATGGGATCAATATCCCGCTGGGGGATAAACCCCATAATCCCCTGGCATCTGTAGGCCACCTGCAGTCGAGCGTTTCGTCACGGACTCGCCACACGTTTTCCTCGGTGTCACCCAAACTGCGAGGTGATTCCAAATATTTAGACAACGACGAGCCGTCAGAGCTATTGTCGATCGACCTGTCGATTTTCGCGATCGTCATGCTGATCTGCTCACGCAGGTGCGAGACTTGTCCAACTTTGTTCGGTTTAACGGACGCTGAGTGTTGAGAAACGCTCAGAGTTGCCAATGAAGAAGAAGACGAATGGCAATCATTTTTTAGTTGCCTAATGTTTGATTATGTACCAGTTTACGTGCTTTAGATGGAAATTCAATATGTGATTTGATTACTTTTTGATTGAGCAGAAACACGTAGCAGTGATAGTATAATTCAGAAGATTACAAAAATTACATGAAGACTAGAAAAAGAGTTTATGAGAATCAATCTGTACAAATAAATTCATTGTCTAATCAATTTTTTGGAAGTTTCTTTCAACTTGGTTGACGAAGCTTGTTTATCTACTCTGAGTCCATAGCTTTGAGTTTATGTTTTTTTAAAGGATACAGTATACCAGCACATTAGGCTATTGGATCATATGAAAACATGATAATTTCATGTAAAATGGTTATGAAAATAACCACTCAAGTGTAAATAACCTCAACATTGTGTTATATATTCACAACAGATATCCAATTCCAAAATGTATAAAATCACAGAAAAACACCGCGCGTTTCGAAAAAACCGAAAAGAACCTCCAATCTCTTATAAACTTCTACTTAATGTGTTTAGTATAAAGAAACAATGAATATAAAATGTACCTATATACGTCGCAATGTTTTAACATTTAAATTAAAGTATAAAAATATATACTGCACGTAAATCTTAAATCATTCTTAACAAAATCTGGAATGTTCAAGCAACTCGTCGTTAAACATCATGTCATGTTATCTACATAACATATTACAATAATACCGCCATAGTACCATAATACTATTGTAACGTCCAGGTATAAGCATACCATTATTACATCAAGTTCTGGTATGCAACTACATAAATAAGCTTAGAATCTTGTGCACAATACATCCATCATAAGCCTTTAATAGAGCTTACCGAAATACCGGTAGATTCAGATGAGTCCATTCTCCCGCCGCGTCAATCCTCGTGTCACTTGAAGTGCATAGAAATGCGGGCAAAATCAGTGTATCTTGCATTCCACGAAGCCACGTCGCGCGGAAAGCGGAGAGTTACACTGTCGTTGGATGATCGAACAATGATCGGATCCGTTCGACGTGTCATATTTGATCGACGAGTCCTCTCGTCCTCCGTCGTTTCCCTCTCTTCTTTCTCAGCGAAAGAGGCTCCTGTCCCGGGTACTCGAAGAGATACTCGGAAAACGATCCCGATCGATCATGAGATTCAGCGCGCACGTCACGCGGACTCGGGATTACGTCAAAAAGTCAAGGACCACGACGACGTTCCGTTCGGCATTTTCCCCAGGCCGACTCTCGCCGTGTAATCTGGCTTGAAAAGGGCGGGGAAAACGTCGCAGCGGGGCAGCTGAATCACAACAGGACTCGAAATATTTTCACAGCCACGCCACCCCATTGTCGTGGCACCGGATTACTTTGAAAAGCGCGACATCCTTTCGTGGGATAACAATGGCTGCGGAGACACTAGTTAGAGCTTAGGGCACTGTCGTCCGCTCGTTGTCATCGGACGATTTCCATGCGGCGAGAATGACTGAAGGCTCTTTAAGAGATTTTGCGGTTCATTTCGTTTCATCCGTTAAATTAATCTCTGACAATGAGATATAGTGTATACCCTGTCGGAGTCTCGTTAAAAAGTGTCCACAGTGTATCTAGAGACACTGCGTTACATGATAAGTAGGTATATCTTCTTATTTTCGACAGCTTATCGATCTGATCTACTCGTATCTCGATTATATGAGAAAGGCTAGTGATGAAAATGTAAGATAAGTGCGTATGACTGTAATATAATAATTACAATGAGAATAGTTGATAATCAGAATTTGTGCTCCAGATAAAGTCTCAACTTTAGCACAAGTAGAATTTTCACCCCTATCGCGTTACATTTGAAAGAGTCGCACAGCAGTGTTTGCAACCTCAAACGATTGATTATTTATATTACTTTGCACTGACCGATGTACCACAAAACTATTCTCATTTTCAGTATTGGGGACATAATATGTTTCTCTTAAAATATAGAACATAATCTTTAAACTTTGAATTCATTGACAAAACATTTCTTACTGCCACCAATACAAGTCTACGTAGGAAGTATCGATACTCAGTCGATACATGAAGAAGAAGAGCGTCCATGATCGGCAAGGCGTGTAAAGTCCCTTTTAATAACGATTGGCGTAACGGATGAGAGAGTTAGATCAGAACCCTCGTTATATCAGACTTATGCGACATTCGAGCTACGTAAGTTAAGAAGTGCGTTTAAAGGATGGCGTGCCACCCAACGAAGAGGCAAGAGAACGGGCAGTCCTCGAAGGGCGAAACCTGACTCCGTCGTTCCTTCTCTTATTCGCCGTCCTCTACGCTGCTCTCCTTCTCTCCAGCAGTGCCGGATAGAGGACCCCTCTATTCATTCATTCGTTCGTTCGCGTGCACGACCTACCGCGCGTCGCTAATCTCGATTTATAACGGAGAAAAATCAACTCCTCCCGATATCCAATCAAATATCAGGATTGGCTTTCGATAGGTGCACCCTTTTCGACTGCTTCCTAACGAGTCTTCCGTCTCTTTCTGTCTCTGGTCTTCCGTTTTCGAGTGCTTCGTCACTTCGACTCCAGGATTGGAAGGATAATTGGACAACGTAAAAGATCAATAATTCAGTAATCTGTGATATAACCAGTTGAAATCCACGTCAATAGATAGGAGTCATGATATTGATAGAAGTTCAAAGTTAGAAGAACTTCTGTTAATTGTGGCTTTCAATGTCTAACCTTACGAAATAAAGGTTGACACCCATTTTTATATTATGCTGACTTACGACATTTTTTCCTTACTTCAGCACAACGTTCTTCCAATTTTTCTGCAATGAGTCTAATACGTTTTACAGTCAACTCCCTTATAACGCAATTATTTGGTATCGCTATGGAAACCACGCTATAAGAACTGCAGATGAAAATTGCATTCTCACAGCATCAAGTTATAATACATACAGTTATAAAACAAAATGTATAAATAGAAAAGAAAATATAATAATATATGTTTAGTACATATACAATTTTTAGTATTGGTTTGAACTGTTCATACCTGTAAGGGAATGATCAAAGAATAAAACTATAACTAATCTAAATTAAGCTAAAAAAAACTATTTTGCAATAGTTGTAGCTCGGCGTTATATAAAAAACCGTGTTCTAAGAGTATCGCGTTATAGAAGGGTTGACTGTAAAAGTACAGCAAACTCCAGAAGACTTTCCCAGCCGCACTAACCCAACAAAGCACCGAGCACTAAAACCTGTACGCCCCCATTAGGTGTGCGTCCGCCGTAGAAAATCGAAGGAGCGTCGTCGGCAAAATCGTGGAGTGCAGCGTTATCGGGTCCCTGTTAATTGTCCGATTAAAAGAAAATAAAATGGGCGCGAAATTGGAGAGAGAGCCGGCCCCTCGTAAATTAAGTGTTCCGCGGTGGCTTTGGGCGTGCGGGCCGATCGGAATAATTTCGCGTCCCGACAAGAGGTGCGCGCTCTGGTTCGGTAATGCTGCGCGTCCCGCGGCGCGGGGCACGGCCGTTCCGAGAGCACGTTGGCAAATTAATTCAATCAATTAATACGTGCTTAAGCGAAGCGCGCCGCGGCGCGTATTGGTGAATAACCGGGAGCAGCGCCCGACGCCCGGGTCCCATCAGATCCACCCACGCGAAATGACGCGCTGCGGTTTGCACCTACGGTGCACTGTACGCTTACCCGGTACGTACCCAGGACGCACCACCCAATCGATACCCGCTGGCAACCGCCATTTTATTTCCGCGCAGCCCACACTTTTTTCACCCCCGGACTCGCGCCTTCGCGCGGCCAACGCGTAGACTCTCTGCGAACGCTCCTCGTGTACTCTTCGACGCGCGCTTAGCCGCATCTAGATCTCCCTTTTTTTACATAGATAATACGAACTGATGGGCGTGAGTTGCGACGTGGGGCATGTAACGTGAGCGGAAACGTTGCTAAAAGTTGTAACGCAACAGTTGGCGCGGCTGACGCGCGTACTCGTAATTCTTTATCTGCCGGAAAGTTCTGCGAACGTCCGAACGCCCTGCCAAGCGAACCAATTAGACGCTAGAACGCCGAGGAGTTAGGCGAGGGAGTTGAGGAAAAATGTCGACGAAAAGCGTGGGCAATTATACCGCAATGGCGATCGTCGGCGAGGATGAACGCGGCTTCGAACTCTATCCTTCTCCAGCGCTTACCGCCGCTCGAGCGTACGCAATATCAATCTGCGGCCCAGGCGCGCTCTGGCTCACTTTTCTGCGAGTAAAATAGCGGGCATTAGCGAAATAACCCGACATTATCCTTTAGCCGACTGATCAAGGCGCCCGCGTTCATTCCCGATAACAAAGTCGGCAATAATCATCCGGGCTGCTCGGCGGCGGCTGAAATGAGCCGACGCCGATCGAAGGGGGAGGAGAATTTTAGCTGGGTGGCGAGTCGAAGGGGAGGGAGCGGGTACCAGGGGGGGGGCGAAGGGGAGGGTTTGGGGGCGAAACTGGTGCCCCGCGCGAGGCGGCGCAATCTAAACGCGCGATCGGGATCGGATCGGAATCTGATAATCGAGTTGTTGGCACCTGTGGCGGCGGGCATAATTAATGCCGGCTAGGTGCTACCAGCTACCCTCTCCCCCCCCCCCCTCCCGCCCCTCTCACCCGTACCCATCCCACGACACCTCTCCCGCCGCCTCTTGGTCGCTCTCCCTCTCCGTTATGTGCGCGCGCGCATTTCGCGCCCCACCATTCACACAATAGCCCCGCTCGTTAATTCCCGGCGGGACATTAACCGAGCAAATTAGCCGAGCCCACAGCATTTCTCCCTCTGTCCATCTTGAATCGCAGAACGCCTCGTCGCTTTCCTACGGGAACCGCCTCGATTGCTCAGGCGCCTCGTTTTCCGACATCTCGCGCTTTCGATCATCCTGAAAATATGGAGCAGAAGATCTTTTGGGTGAAATTACGGTATTAACTTACTTACACTTTTGTTTATTCAGTTCAATATTTATTCAAGTACTGTATATACATTCAATATATAACATACTCTTATCCTCTCTCGATTTCGACTGACTCCTCTTCGCATACCTAACTCCACACTCTTCTTGCTTGGCCCCCTCCTATAGTCAAGTTTTAGCGCATTTCATACCTTATATCTATTACTGTCACTACATAACAATTCCACAGAAAATTTCTCGTCGTGTTTCTTACTTCGTTTTGTTTCGGTCTAAGATTTTCGTCTCAAGTTTCTGCGTTTTCTAATCTATCGTTCCGTCCTTTGGTCAGTGATGACCGCTATCGTCGATGATGATTTTCCCTGACGCAGTATCGAGCGTCGCCAATGCGAAATGAAGTGGCCGTGGATCGGCAGGAAGTGGGCGTTTCGCCGTTGGCTGCCAGGAGCAGGAAAAATAGAAGACGAGAGTCGCGCGCACGTGGAAGGAGGAGGAGACAGTGGCGAGGGAGAAAGAGACGAGAGAAAGAAAAAGTCTTCATCGTAGCTGTCGTCCTCTCCGTTCTGTCCTCGAGTGCGCCTCCATGCTGGACTCTAAACTCTTTCTCTCTCTCTCTCTCTTTCTTTATATGAGTCCTATCTCTGTCCTTACCGCACTGCGCCGTTGCGTTTTCTTCCCAGGTCGCAGCGTCGCGAGGCGGATCGGTGGGAAAGAAAGGGACGGGGGAAATATGGATTTCTATTTCGACCTCCAACTTCTCTGCCGACCGAGCTGCCGTAGCCACGCCGTCTCACGGCTGTAATTAACGATTTAACAGTTATGCTTGATGAACGGAGTCCGCGTCGGTTAACCGAGTTGTTATTAGACACGCCGTGACGTCGGAATGATGCGCGGAACGTTGTCCGCGAGCAACACGGACAGGGACAGGGAACGAAACGTAGGGGGGGGGGGGGGGGGGGAAGAACAGCGCGAGGGAGGGAAATTGACGTTGAGGACGAGACAAAGACATGCGCGATGAACGGAGACAAGAGCGCGAGGAAATAAGCCGACTTTGAGGGAAAGAAGCGCGAGTACATTCGAGGGGAAAAATCTCGGGACGTGTCAGTGTGCAGGAAGACGTAATGACAGGCAGCGTGAGTCGTAGCGGGCGGAAGGTAAGGGAGGTGAGTTGCTCCGTTTCAGAATGAAAAACTAGGCACTCGGGTAAGATCGCTCTGCCGTTAGTAGTCGAGGGTTCTTGGCAGTGGGGGGGGAAGCAGGGAAAAACGGTATGTCGAGTGTACGGCCGAAGGGCTTGGATGAGGGACACGGACGAGCGAAGGGAAGTCATGTTCAGCGGAGGGGTGTCGGACGAAGTAGGAGAGAGCGGGAGGGGCAGAGGGGAAGTTGACGGGTGGGAGAGAGAGGTAGGGGAATGAAGGGTGGAGGGAAAGAGAGAGAGAGAGAGAGAGAGAAAGAGAAAGAGAGAGAAGGGAGAGTGCCGGTGCGGCTGAGCAAAGCCGTTAATGTTTTGTGTATTCAAATAAAGAGAGGCGATGCGCGCATTCGCACGCAACCGAGCGGAGTCGAGCTACTCAACCCACCGGGACTCGCCCACCGGCTAATGGGTTTATAATGCCTTCATTTCGCATTAAAACGCCACCGGTGCCCGCTGCCATCGCGACCAGACGAGTTATCGAAACGATTTGTCGCTCCGGCCTCCGTCGCAGCGACTGACTCGAGAGACGGTGAGATTCGAATTAGAGGTTCGGCCATTGCTTTGTTTAGCTTCAGTTATCGTTACAATCGATATAAGGACAAATATCGTTTAACGATGGGAGTCAGAGATATTGAGTGATATGATATTTTTTGAGGCGGGAAAGTTTTTTGGGATGATCTCTTTTAGAGATTGGCATTTGAACGGAGTTATTGAGGGTGTTTGCATCTCAGGATTGGCTGCGAGTTTAAACCGGAGATTGTGTTCAAGAGTGGACGGGCAATTTGGATACTACTTTTTTGCCGACGATGATTCGCTCATCGCTGAAGGAAGAGCGGACAGTATTTTTGCGCTGCATCTCGAAAATGAGTTTATAAAACGCTTTTTTGGCAGCGTCTGAGTGCCCGGGAGATTAAGACAGCTGAATTTTTCTTACGATTATGGGGGAATGTAACGGGTCTGGGAATTGACCAACTTTCGTCGACGTCATTATTACTGTATCCTGAACAGGGAACAATTAGTAGTATTATTAAGAGCACATGACAACTCTAATTTTGTGAAATGATTCTAAATACATTTTGAACACACCTATTAAAGAACAGTCGTGAAATAGATGAAGTTTCATAAGTATACCTACTGTCACGAGTTAGACCCTAACACGTCAGATTTACAGAACCAACCAGAACAGCATTCGCCATCGACTTTATTCATAGAACATTTCCTTACCGAGGATATAAGTAAACGATTAATCGTTTTTCATCCCAGTATTGCCACACCCTGCCTTACGTCACGGTGCCAATTTAAATAAAAATACGTACATAAATCGTAGCAGTCCCACTGCTAAAAGTCCTCTCCCCTATTACTCATCATTGCGCCAAAAGAACATTACGATCGAACATTTCGTCAGCGAGGATCGCCGGACCCACTCTTTTGTCTTCTCCCGCTCCGGCGAGCTTTACGACGACAGGAGAAATCGCGTCGCCGTCGATGGCTCGATGTCGCGCGACGTTATGCTAATTTCCCTCAACCCCCGGTGCTCGCGACGGCCGCCGTGTCACTTTTCAACGCCGGCAATACCGGATGCCATTGCCCTTTCGTGCCGAACGCGCCTGATTTACGGCCGGAGGATTGACTGTTCGCCGCCGGGCTCGACGCTCCGTTAATACTTAGCAGTCGACGTTACATCGAGCGTTACATCGGGCGTTACAGCGAGCGTTTGCCGACGATATTGGCCGGGTGACTTGCCTACGCAGTTGTGCCCGGACACCGACGCGTTCACGGATCTCGAACATTCCGGGCGGACAATGGGCTCGCGTTAACGTGGTCGCATTGATTTCCACATGGCCGATGACGTTTGCGAGGCAATTCTGTCCGTGCCTGTTCGCGGGAAGCCGAAGACGTGAGAGAGTGCTCGTCATCGTCGTCGCTGGTCGCGCTTGCGCGATCCAGATTCCCAACGACGATCGTCGGGGTCGATGAATCTTTGATCCGACGCTACTTTTAACGCGCCGACGTCGATACGAGGGGGATGAGAATCGAATGCTTTCGGTGATGGCTATTCCTGTGCCGCGGCCAGCGGTGACATTATTGAATTTTTTAACGCCTTTATCGAGAGACAATTTTAAAGAAGTGGCACTGGTCGGACAGAATAGATTGAAGGGAACGTTCGTTCGTTTTGTTCAGCGGTGAAATGTGAACTCGTAGGATAGTCTTACTAGAATTGGAAGCTTTGTCCGTATTACACAGTTATACTGCTCGTCTGCAGTGGAGGAAAAGAGTTGGGTTATATTTTTGTGCTATGTTCATCGAAAGAAATGTAGTGTTGAAGGTGTTGTACACTTTCATCAAAGTCGAATACATCATAATACGTTTGAGTAGTTTATTAGATACTGAGATATGCCTTTATATGGCATGATTTACGAAAGCGGCATTCCGACATCCAATTGCCTGAGTGGTCAGTATGCCTTGACCGAGCTGGCAGATGGTGGTGAGTCCTTCATCCCCTAATCGCGTGGTCGGCTCGAGGATCGCGTGATGATGCCCTTAAATGCTGTATCCTGTAACTGGTTAACCGGACAGATCCGCCAACATTTGCTTAAAGCACGCTCACGCCAAGCCAAGGAGAATTACTGTGCGCAGTGTAATGGCTCCGCCTTGCTGGCGAGACTTAGACACTTACATACATATACCCAGCTACGCCGAGAATGTCCTTTTTAGGAGAACGAGAAACTTAAGTGGAATGTAAAACGTCTTACACGCTCCGCGTGCCGGAATTAACGCTAATAACTGTCTGCCGGCCATGCGGTGAGATCGGAAGTTAAATACTGCAAGAAAGTCCGTCTAATGTGACGAATGTACGGAATGCAATAAACGTTAAGTTACCAGCATTCCGCTGGCTAAAATTTGTATCGAGCAATTCTTTGAGATTGATACGCTGGACGGATCAGCGATTAAATTATTGATCGCGTCGATACTGGAAATGCCGGCCGATTCCGAGAAGTTAAGCCTGAGGCCGCGATCATCTTCGGGTCTCGACCCGCTTGTGTCAAGGAAAATGATGGAAAGCAGATCAGAGCAGTCCAGTGCCTTGATGTAGCTCACCGTCCATCGGCGATTGACAGTTTTTATTTACCTTTACACATTGTGTTGTCCACCTGGGAAGTTTCTGTCGCTCTTCCGCTACTGCAGCAGTAACATTCCGCTATTCCTCCGGCGGTATAAATGATGTGTGAAACGGTGCAGGTACGTCTTTTAACTACGCGCAACATGTTCCACGAAGAAACGGCGCGCATGAATTAGACATTCGCGGGGAGAAAGCATATAAGCCATTGTATGTGGGACTTTGCAACCGATGCCCGGGCAATAAAGGAGCGTAAAGCGGGTCGAGGTAGGAACGAATCGATTGCTACGCTCGGTACAAGAGTTTATTAGGGTTTATTTACAAGGGAGTAACTTGCACAGCGATAGGTATGCGTCCTCACAACACAAGCATTAACAATATAACGCTCTACACTAATACTAGTCTTCGCCGTCGGCGATAATAATCGTTTAGACAGCCGTGGAAAATGCGCAAAGTGTCCAAGCGGGCCATTTTTACGCGCTCTGTCGTCGGGCGAAAATAATTTTCCTCGCCAACGAGCGCGGCGCGGAGTTCGGAACATGCGTAAATTGTTGAAATTCGACGAGTCGCGCGAGGCTCGCAACGGAAACGCTCGACGCACGACGGTGTAACTTTACATCGGCAACAACGGTTGTTGTCGCGTGAAATGTTGCTTCTGCGGCCCAGACTACCTTGCGCCTCGTCCACGCGGAGTACGGAGTCGAAACATAAATAACGATAACAATAGGTCGTCGATACGAAATATACAGCTTATGTTACAGAAGTAGAGGCAATATTACCTATGGATCGTAAATATATATATATATATATATATTTATGTATATATTTATATATATGTATGTATACCTATATACAATAGACGTCGCCATACAATTTATTTATTTCTTTAAGAATGCGTATATGCTTCGCTTACGGTATGCTAATATGTACTGCTTCAAGGATCGCAATGCGTACATATATACAGTATGTTACTTCGTTCGCAGGGAATCGTGCCCTCCCGCCTCCCCTGTCGCACGAGGGACGTTTCATCTTTTCCCCCGAAGCGCAGCACTTCGCCGCAGAAGGTATACATGGCTTCGAGCCGAACCGGAAGCCGACACCGCGGCCTTATCTCTTCCCATTTGCAAAGCGCTCGTTCGAAGGTCCTCGAACAACCTTCCCGGCTATAAAATCGAAATCGAAGTTCTCCCGATCGGCGCGCACACCTCGAATTCCGCATCGTCCGAGCACCGGATCGCCCTTCAACGTTAACGAGATCCGCGATACGAAGACGCGCCGCTCGTGCGATCGGATCACGCGAAAAAACACGCGCCGCCGCTCGCCGGAGAGACACAAAGAGGCGGTGAAAGGGTGAGAGAAGAGTATCGAACGGCCTGCCGTGCGGCACGATCCTCGAACGAAGGTCGCTCATTCGAGAGGGACTCCAATTAAACGGACGTAAACTTCTGCCTGCCCTTTCGGGCGAGACGGCGAGGAGGGAACCTTGCCTCGAACAAGTTGGGCGCGCCATCGAACCTTTGACACCACAATTACCATTGCCATTCGCGGCGGTTATGGTGCGCGAGAGCTCCTTCCCGTCCGTTTCGTAAATCTTTCGCCCGGAGCTCAGCGCTGGCAGATACGCTTCTGAGAGTCCTCGGGCCAGCAACGACGTCCATTGCCCAACCGTCATCGAGGTATCACAGCCGTGTCGGCCGATTACTCACAATCACGACCCCCGCCTGGGTAAACGGCTGACTTTCGTCGGATAGAGACATTCGAATGCGATGCTGCCTTCGGTCCCGACGATCGCTCGAGCGTGTATCGACTCTTTCGAGCGAACAAACGTGAAACTCTCACGTTAGCAAAAGAGCCATGACGAAGAATCCTTCCTGGCCGTGCGAACTCTCGTTCTGCACCGGCAACTGCAGAGGCGAGTTATATTGGGTGAAAGGTGTGTTTTATGAGAACATTTTGTTCGTTGCGATCGGATGGAAATGATTTTAAAGAGGAGCAAGGCTGGGATGTTTCTGCGATTCGAACGAAGACGAGTGTGCGATATGTTCAGCACGTTTGTTCGCTCGGAAGTTAGTCAGGTGGGACCTGTCGTTTATGAGTCACGTAGAGTCGCCGTGGCGAACCGTCTGCTTCGCTGAAAGTCGTCGCGTGTAGTACCGATGCCGTTCCGAACGACGGCCGGTCCCGCTGAATTTCGCTGAGAACGATTAACACGGACGAACGTGGCATTTTGCCCAGGGTCAGCTTGCATTCTAACCGTCGCCGATAGATTCTCCACGCCCTCGGCGCGCACACAGTAACTCTGTCTCGACCCCATCGATCCTACCAACCTCGTAATTATTGTGTGCACAGGATTATCTGCGCGAACGCTCGAGACGTCACGAATAGCGTAACAAGGTGGGAAACGTAAGAACGCAAACACAGACGATTATAAAACGGCCCTAGCTTCCCTCACATTCTGTTAAGTTTCACAAAATCCTCCGCGAAACTTGCAACGCTTTATTTTTCGAGGGCACACGACAGGCATGAAACACCCTCGACTCATCGTCTGTAAATCACGAAAATTCAGTTTCTCCAAAGAGCTACGCCGCAAAGGTATGCGGCAGTTCATCTCGCTCGCGAGCTCAGTAGCTTGAAGTAATTCGAAGAGCAAACCTAGCCACATTCGAACGTTAAAGCGATCCTGTTCATGTGTCGATCTTCAGACGCTAGCTTCATTCGCGCAGTACCATACGTTCCTCACTCACCAGAGTTCCTGACACCGGTAAAGGAAAGCACCGAATTGCCTTCGGTCACTGCGTGTACGTGTTCATCGGCAGACCGTAGCAGTCGGTTCTTCCGTAATCACTGATCTCTCCCATGAGGAAGGCCCATGAGGCTCGCGACTACGAGGGCGACAAGTCCTGCGCCTCTCTGCTGAGACTGTCAGTCGGTGAGGGAGTCGCTCTCCTGGAGGGAGACGGCGATGGAGCTGCTGGCGTCGTGGCCTTGGGCACGGTGGCCGTGTGATAAGGCGAGAAACGATGATGAGCCAGGGCCAGCGCGGAAGGATAAAGTGGCCTGGGTGCGGCTGGTCCAGTCGGATTCTGCTGAGAACTGGAGGCAGCCAGCTGCTGCTGCTGATGATGATGCGCTGCCGCGAACAGAGTCGGCCCAATCGACGATGCCCACCAAAGGTGCCCAAGTTGCTGTTGTTGTTGCTGCTGCTGCTGTTGCTGGTGTTGCTGCTGCTGATGGCTGGTTCCTGCTGCCGCTGACGCACCCGGGTAGACCAAGGCCGGACTCACCAGCTGGGCGTAAGGACTGACTGCGACAGCGGCGGCTGCGCGAAGCAACATTTGCGAACGAGCGGCCCAAAGAGCCTTCTCTTCAAGGCTGAGGTTGCTCACAGCCCCCGCCTGCAGTTGGTCCATCTCGAAGGGGAGCCGATGGGGAAACCTCAGAGACTGCTGTTCCGCCAACATCGACTCCATCGTTTCCCTGAAAGGGTAGCTGCTCCATTATGTACTTTGTCTTCTAGGCGTGCAGACGCTGGAGGGTGGAGGATTCGGGGATAGAGGGGGTGGGAACTGGTAATGAGAATTGGTCTTTGATAAAGTGGATGCTATGCGACGGTAAGACAGGTACAATTGACAGTGCTGAATTCTATGGAGGATATTGATGTTTTTGAGAGTGTGACGAAGGGTATTACATTAGACAAAATAAAATGTGATACTTCTATTTTTCAGTGTTGCCAGGGTATATCAAATCAAACGACCCGGCTGATCAAATTGCACGAATAGTATTGACATTTTGTAAAAGATCTATCAATGACGAATATTTGAAACCGGAATATTTTCTAATAGATTTATCAATGACGATTATTTGAAGCCGCTATTGTTATTCCAAAATTATAGTGACAGAAGAGATAAAAGGACTGAGAAACAGTAGCGGACAGTACGAGCTATCCGTAAACTCACCTTTCAAAATCCGTGAGCCTGGACGAGTCCCGAAAGCCCTTGGCGAATGGGTTACTGTCGATCTTCAGTTTCGTGATCTGCAACAGAAGGAAGCGCAATGGTTGATAGACGATCGACATGCCGCTTCCGTACTCGCGGCCAACATTAATACCGTTGATCTCGAACTCCCTGATCTTATTACGAGCCGCGACACTGCCTTTTGCTCGGGAATTACGTCACCAGATGGCAACGACGCGTGGCAGAGAACGACCGGCTGTTTCGAAACGCTCCGTTCCATCGATCGAGAGTCAACGGCTCGTAAAATTAGAAGAAGGCGGCAAAATGATGTCCCGGAGAGAACGGCGAAAGAGAGAGGGGGGTGGGAGTGGAAGAAAGGGGCGAGGGAGAAATGAAAGGACAGGAGAGCGGGGACAGGGGCTGAAAGAGGAGTGATCGAGGGCACCGATGCACGGAAATTCCTGTCGTTCACGGACGAATCAGCTCGTCGTCGGACAGCAGACTTTTTCCGGAAAATGTACCGGAATAATCGCTACGATGCCGCTGATTAAGCAGCGTGACTAATGTGAAGGCTGCTGAACTGCTATTGACAGTAATTCTTTATCAATAGGAGAACCTTCGAGCAGAACTCATCATGCACGCGACTGTACGGTTCAGAAGGAGGTACCGTTTACAGGCCTTTCTACTCACAAGTCAAGTAAGCCAGTAATATAACACTGCAGAAATATGCGACTGGTATGCAAAATTTATTTTCTTATCATACTTAGCTCGATCAAAACTATTTACTGAATAGTACGTTTAATACAAACATAAATTCTGTCTATAATAAGCAGCACGTCATGCTCTATTATCAAGTTTCACGAATTTTCCGAAGTTCTCATAGAATTCAAGAGGCCCACTAGACAGTCAGGTCCGTCAAAAAAAGTGGAAGCGTCTGCGCTTTATCTCCGAAATACGGATCGGGGCGAAGAGAAAGATTCCTTTATTTCGGGGCCGACAGCGGGTAGAGGTAACATGAGAAAGTTTTTCTAGGTGTTGGTGACTATGCATCGTCAGGCTTGTAGTAGCCACTTAGGCGGACGAGAGACGGAGGGCTCTCGAGCCACCCCTACGGAAATCCACCCTAAGTCGTCCTTTCCCGACGCGAAGTTGGGTGTTTCGCATTACCTACAGGGGCCCACCCACGATGCGACCGATGCACAGGTGGTCCCGGTCAAAAGTCTCCCGGTTCATCTAAGCCAGATCCTCCTGCGGCTCCCTTCCGCGATACCTCAAAGAGATTCTCCTCGAAGGGCCGCCCTTCGGAGCGAGAGCCTGCGGTTTGTCACCGAGTTGCCAAACAGACGGACCGACATCGAGATCGACGTGACTCGCATTTTCCGCCGACTCGGACTGTGAAAAAGGTGTTGGGGTCCGCGATGAATGCGCGGGGCGAATCGTTTACACGCCGAATTGAGATAGGCACGCGAGATGTTACCTGTCGAGACGGTGGCTTTCGACTCGCTCGGAATTCTCGGCACTGGCTCAGAAACGTGGCTGGTAACAAGCGCAGTAAAGAGTAGAAGCGGCGAAGTTATCGGAGACTTACGAGCGGCGCACGGCACAAGTTCAAAGCTCGGAATCGCCGGCGTTCTTCTTCCGGGTCGTCCGACAGTGGAAGCCTCGACTTTCTCGGGCCCGACTGAGAGACGTTCCTTCTGTCGCTACATTCCGACGTTTTTCGGAAGGTCGCCGCCGCGAGTGACGGCAGCCGGGCTTATTTATTTGGTAAAAGAAGCCGCGCGCGAGGCGCGTTACGGCCGATGTACGGCCGTTCTAGGTGGAGGAAGGAAGCGAGGGGTAGGAGGGGGACGAAAGGGGGGTAGGAGGAGGAAGAAGAAGAGGGAAGAAGGGAAGGCCTGGTGAGCGAGAGAGAGCGCGAGCGAAGAAGGAGGGAAGTGTGGGGGTGTCGAGTCGGTGTCAAGTGGGTGGTCCAATTACCCTACGGTTTCGCGCTCACGAGCAGCACGTGCACCCGGTAATAAGACTCTTTCCTTCAAAGCCAAAGCTAAGCCCGGGCTAAGCCCGGCGTGCCTCGGTTTTAGTTACGATTCTGCTGACATCATTAGCCAAACATCTGGCCCACCGCGACCGTCGTCGGCATCACCACCTCCGACGTCAGCCTCCTCTCCTACTTCATCATCCTCCCCCGTGTCCTCCCTCGCTCCTCGATCTCGTCGAGGTCCTTCTGCCCTCCCACCCTCTCCACCCGCCGCCCCCTCTTCCCCGACCGCTTCGAAGCGATTCGCTCGCTTTACGATCGCGCCAGCTCACGCCCGACGGCGACAATTCTCGACTCGCGTAACCGGGTCTTTGATATCGCGCCCTCATCGGCGCCCAGACGGAGAATGAGCAAGGAGTACTTCGGGTGGCCACCGTAACCGGGTCTTTGATATTGTGCGTGCCGCCTAAATGGATCCGTCCGAGAGTCCGTCCTGTCGGACGACCGTTAATTTATGCGCCGCTCGCTCGGAGTCCAGTGGCGTACGCTGTCGAAGGGTTGATCCCATCTTTTTTCCGAGAGGGTGGATCCTACTGACACGTGTTGTTCGCCTAGCCAAACAGTCAAATGGCAAGAACATGTCGAACGATGAACAGATTTGAGATTCGATGAGTCGAGAGAGAATCGGTGTCAAAGCGTCGATTTTTCAACAACACGTTCATGATCGATCTAGATCGAGAGAGCTCTCACGGAATAAACGATAATATTGTCAACATTATTTGTGTAAAGATAGCGTCACGGCGATAAAGTATGATCAACACCCTGATACGATTTAACCGGCTTAAGGAGTCGATTAACTGTATTGCAGCGCGATCCTCACGAACATACCGCTTATTGATAACACGATTCTCTTCCAACCAGACTAAAGTCCCCAAAATCCGACCCGATAAATTGTGAGTCGCGCGCTTAGCGTTGCTTGCGCAAGAAGTAACATTGTCCGCATCATGCCAACAGAACGTTGCTACGTAGTATACCGAGGACGCACCGCCGAAATCCATCAGACTTTCGCAACAACGCAATCAGCAGTCCCGAAGCATTGCGGCGCCACTGTTCTCGGATCCACGCTCGCAAACAGTTGCAGGCAACGTCGAGTACCGCACCAGCGCGGCACGATGGTCCGAGGGGTGAGAGGGGGCGAGGGGGGTGGGAGGGCAACGTGGAAGGGGGCGAACACTGGCGAAGTTATACGATTTCGCTGACACGGCTCGGCCAAAAGCTTGGACCATTTCCCAGACCGATTTACAGTGTCTACGGCAGGGCTGCGTCGCGATGCAGAACGCGGAGGCAGAGAGAGTGGGCTCTCGCCGCTTGACAAACTCGCCTCGCATGCGTCGTTCTGGTAGGCTCGGGCTAGAACTCCGACGGCAGATGCCAAGCCATCGGCGGGGGCGAATAAATCGCGCCGGACAACCCGACGTGTCCCGGGAGGTGGCGTTATGTATGAGGTGGGACTGTGTGAAGTGCGAACGAAATGAAGGAGATTTTTCTGGCCAGCGTTGACTGCCCGCCGTCAGTCCACCTCTTTCTATCTCTCTGTCTCTTTTGCTCTCATGCTCTCCACCGCCCCACCGTCGAACTGTGCTTGCGAAATGGCCGGCCGGCAAAATTAATTTCGCCGATAAATCCGTTGATTTAGCTGGCCGACTCGTTCGGATGCGCCGAGACGTTTAACGTATTCCCGTTGGCACGGATCGGCTACTCGTGTTTTGGCCGTCTGTCGCTGGACGATCATTGTGTGGGTAGCCGTTCTGCGCGTGAAAGATCTAACCTTTTTTCGAGGAGCATTCTGTCGAGTATCAGTGTTGTGGATTTAACGAGCTCTTTGCGTAATTAGCGAAGGGAGAATGTAAAGGAGCGACGACTAGGGAGGTGCATCCATTTCACGTAAGAGTCAATGATACGCGTGTTGCGTACGAAGTTGAGCAAGAGGCCTGTCATTAGGGCTGATACGGGGTCGAACGTAATTCGGCGGAATGCGCGGCAATAGGGTGGCCGGAAAAAACGTTGACTGAGGATCCATCCAGGCGGGCGATCATTAATCCGTCCCGAACAACGAGCTCGCGTTTGCGCTTGTTTCACGGCACAAAGGGCTCTCTTCTCAAGGCAGAAGTACCTCATTATCACCCGAGCGCGGCCGAAGAGTGGTCAGTTCCCAACCTGACTACCGGTTAGTAGCCTCGCGATCGGCGAATAAGAGCAAGAATCGGCGTTACATTGTAACGAGATTCGCATCCCGACCGTTTCTAACTATCACGCGATACTTCCAGCATGCTAAATCACGAGCTCTCCCGCCAACCCCACGATCCCTGTGCATTCCGCGCGTTCGCACACACGATCTCGCGCCCGTGAAGGGACGCTAACGGACGCCGAGGTGCGGGACGCACACTCGAACGGAGGGCAAATGGCCGAAACGCTAACGCAATTTTCGACGAGCCGACGTCCGCACGACAATGACGCCGAGGTGGGAAGATCGTCGCTGCGAGCAGCGGGGCGCTTATTGCCGGCGCGTAGGGAAAAAGTATGCATGCCATCAATGTAACGAGGCAGCCTCGGCGTCCCGACGTTCTCAGCTCGCTCGTGTCGTTCGTCCTCGCATCGCGCATCACGCGATACGCTCAGCTATTCGACGTCTCGTACGTGTTATTGAGAGCCGAGAAGATGAGATCCGGGACGGCGCGGGAGCAACGGGGGTCAGCGCTGAGTTTTGTCTTGCCTAATTTTCGACGCCTCTGATTTATGCGTGTGACCGTCTCAACGATTCAAAATCAAACCGCATTCCATTCCCGACCGCTGGGACGTGAGCGAGTGTTCCCTGTCGCTGAAGCGATGTCAAATTGCGCTTTAATACCTAGTACGTTACCCGGATTTCGAATTCTTGCGAGGAGTTCTATGCTCCCGCGAGTTTTACACACACTCGTAGCCTCACGAGACACAAAGTAATTTTCGACGGGCGGACAAAGGCACGGGAACGGCCTTAGGGCTTAAGGACAGATTGCCCACTGTCGATCGAAGGACAGGTAGCCAATTACGTCCAGCTGCAGAGCGCCGATGAAAATTGAGAGAGAATTTGCGAACACAGTGGGCGGAGCGCACGCAGCAGCGTCGGCTCTCCGTTTCTTCTCTTTTTCCGCGTCCCTCTCTCCCCCACTCTCTCTCTCTCTCTCTCTCTCATTCTCTCCTCGTCTTTTCCCTTTCGTTTTTTCTTCTGTTCCTTTCCTCTTTCTCTCGTTTAGGGCTTCTCTCTCTTTCTCCGTTCCTCTCGTTTGCCAGTCTCGTCGGCGGGCTTAACACTCAGGCCTCGGGGAATTTCGCCAAAGGCCTGCAGTTTAGGCTCACGTGCAGATCAGAACCAGGAAGTGGAGCTCACAAAAGGAACCGACAGTTCGGGACCCCCTCGCTTTCTACCTCATCCGCAGATACTTTGTCGTGTCGCGCCACTTTTGCCCGGCTTTTGAATTGTTCGGGAAAAACACCTTCTCGCCCGACGAGGAAGTGCAGCTCAAAAAATGCACAGCTGTACGAGATAATCGGCGCGAATTTGAGGGGTTACTTGCGGAAGTCAGATCTGCGGATTGTATGCTGCTTCGCTTGACGTTCGCGGTTTCCGCATTTGAAAATGGAGGTGTCGTGAGACACGAGTGAAGCATTCAAAGATTTAACCCCTTAACGCACGGTTCCTTTGAAATAATAACGTGTTATACCTTACAATCCTATGTAAATGATAAGTATTAATAAAACGATTTTTTTTGTTAGCTTCCACATTGTTATTTTCAATTCTCGATTTATTCGAGTGTGAAAAATTATAGCAGCATCAAATACAACACCGCTCGAATCATCGCCGGTCGAGCGTGCACGTTAAGGGGTTAATGTCGTCTTTTTGATGTCAGCATTTCTGTATTCAAGGGATTTACCAGTAAAAGATCGGAATTAGAGGATAGTATCTTTGTAGTGAAACAGCAGGTTAGCGCGTACGAATTTGTGTTCTCGTGAGAGAATTATGAAGATGGAATATTTCAAGAATTCGGAAATGACGGTATAGCCTGCCTGCACAGTTTGGGGACGGAGAATTTTCCGGAAGCCGACCAGTTTGGCTACCAATTACGGGCGGGTCGGAGGAAAAGAAGATATACGACGTTCGGCATGCAATTAGATGGTATGAGATTGCTACCTATTTCTACGGACCTTCTGGACCTTTTCGACTAATGGGCTGCCACTAATGATTATCGTTGTATTCGGAAGTCTTCATTTTTACGTCTCATGCCACCCAACTCGCTACAACATTTCTAGACGCTACCTACAATATGTATAAGATGTTAATTAAATGACTGACATGCGAAACGTCTTTCCATGATAATTTCTTCTCTTTCTCTCTCCTGTTATGACCATCAATACAAGAGGTGACAGTTTCTCTTTTCTTCTTATTATTATTATAAAGTAACGACGCAATTTATTTTTCATTTCACGTCTTCAAGAAGAATGACTTTGAGATCCCTCCTGCCTGATAATTCTCATTACCACGCAACGATTAAGGGGTAGATAATCTTAATTCAAATTGATTGCAGATACAGACTCCGTGCGTGATGGGCTACGCATGCTACGAAACTCACGACGCTCCATTTACATATAGCACAGCTCCTGGAACGCAGTAGCTGTATATTATAAGACCTAGCTATCCCATTTCCATTGCAAATTCTCGGAGGCAATCGACGAGAAAACAAAATGTAATATTTTAAACACCGGGAACAGTTACGAACATAAACTCAACGAAAATAAATCTCACCGCACTGGCATTAATTCCAGCCTTCCTGCGGAACGTTCAGCATCCTTGAAGACAAACAGGAACTTTCTACCGTGCTCATTATGTGCCTTAACGTTCGACAGCCAGGAGAACGGACAAGTACTAATGAAACGTAATTAACCCGTTCAATTTAGCGATTCGCCTTCTAAGTCATCCGCTAATTGGCCGAAAACGGTCAGATCAGGCGAGGTCAAGCACGGGGTGCGAACCGGACGTATCTCCGTTTAATCACGATACGACGCTTTTACAGCCGCGCCCGTTTCAGAAGCCACGCGCCATAATTGATCGTCCGTGTCTTTCGAATTTCCCGCCTCGCCGAGCGCAAGGAGCTGTGCCGAAAGGGACCGTGCCTCTCTTCAACCCCCTCCTCGCCATCCTCTTCGTCCGTCAGTTCGTTCTTTCTCTCCCTCCCTCCCACCCTCCCTCCCTCCCTCCTCCTCGTGGCCCTCACCCCTCACTCTCACTCTCGTCCCGGCACGGTCTCTTTCTCGGCCGGGCTCCGACGAACGACGATGGGACCTTCGTAAAATGAAGCTGTAGGTAATTGAAAGGGATGCTTTCGCACCCGACCCGACTCTAATAATAGATTTAATAGAGACACGCTCATTGAAGAAGGGGTCGCGCTCAGCTTGCGAGTACCGCCGCGCTATTTAGTGCCGCCGGTGCACTCCCGGCCTCTCTTGCTTCTTTTGCCTCTCTCGTCTCTCCCCCTCCCTCCCCTCCCTCGCCCACTGCCGCGTTTACTCGATCGTGAGAGACGCCGCCGGCGCAATCCGCGTTACGAGAAAATTTTTATTGCCCCCCTCAAACTGTCATGATGTATTTTCGTCGTACGACTCTTACGCTAATCTACTCGAATGTGGGTGAGATTTAGGCGGCGAGATTGTCGCAGACGTTTGCGAGTGGCAATAGTTTTCATGTCGGTCTTTATAGCGCCGGTTCTTTATAGCGGCATTGTGTCAGGGCACGATTATCGCTGCGGACCGCACGGATGACTTTGTGCTGTCTGTATATTTGTCCTGACTGTTCGGCGTAGTAGATAAATTGAAAAATCGTAATCCGTGACCTCGCACGCGCGTTCAGCGTGCTTATTAATCCTTCAAGTATTCTGAATGAATTCGAAGCGAGGCAGATTCACCGTAACTCATCCCGGCATCAATCATCGTTCACGACGAGTCCCGCGCGTAACAAGGAACGTAATATACGCGAAGGTCAATCAGGCATCGACCTCTGCGACGATCAATCAAAGGCGTAATTAATTAATCGTTCGGCGGACATGACCGGTAGCCGTAAAGGCAAGTCTTGTTCCTTAATGTCGCGGGAGAGGATGTCAGGTGAGGTGACACAATATGAGACAAGAAGGGAAAAAAAAGGCACGCGTTCGACGAGCCTATGGAAGCATGGCCGCCGGCAGTTTTGTTGCGTTTATGGACGCGCGCGTATGACGTGTATGTATGCGCGCCTGTGTACGTGCGTACGAACGCGGGAAACGAATCGCCGTGTGTGGCTTCGTGAGTGGCCTCTCCCTCTCCCCCTCGCGCCTCATTTGAGCGCGATTATTTATGTTTTCTTTCATTCGTGCGCGCCGACGCCAACGCCTGCAGCCACTAAAATCATTGCCTCCACGATCTTCTCTCTACCAGTCTTCGTCTCCTCCATTCTGCTCCGCGAACGCGCGCACTTGCGCAGTCAACCTTTTTTTCCACCCTCCTCGGCAATCTCCCGCTTTCTTGCACGCATCACATTCCTAGACTTCTCTCACTGTCGCAGACTCTTGCCTTCCTCCCTACCTCGTTACACCAACCCGTTAACGTCTCCGTAAAAAATTCACTCGTATCTTCCAACACGGCAGGTATGTTCGTAGATATATACCGAAGTTTCTCTTCCCTCCCGCCCTCTGCCAGCCCTCCGTTCCTCGGCCAGCCTCGGCCAGTTCATAAATGTTCCGGCGATAATCTACGACAATCTGTGCCTCGGGTGCTCGCCGTTCAATAACTTCCTCGGCTTATCATCGTCGGATTCCGAGTTCCTCACTTTGTTCCTCCTGTCCGCGAGCCTTTAGCGGAACACGCACGGTCCGTTCCTCTTCCTCTCGCCTTCGGCTTTCCGTCTTTCGCCGGTCTGCCCGATTCAGCCACCATCTTCCCGCGTCGATAACAGCCCGCCTCCGTTGGAAGCTCGTCCTTGGCAACAAGTACGGAGCTACTTGGCGCGTACGGCGATCGTTAAGGCTTGGCCAAGGCTCGCCTCCTCGTCCGATAGAGAGCTCGTGGGCACGTTAGAGAAGATGATAGGCAACACGATCGGCCCGATCGGGATTGCAAGCGGCGTCCCTCCCATTTCAACTTTCCATCGATCCGCTGAGTCCTCATTAAGCATCGGTGGCCAAGATGGGGTGGGGGCTGGGAGGATGTACGACGTACTAATTACACGTTCGGCCTTATCTATTCCTTCCCGATGCTGGCCGCGATCGTGACGCGACGATACGTTGATTACAATATTTCTTTCACTCGAACGCCCACGCCCCGAGCAAAGCCGTATTTCGTCTCCTCGAACGCCCTACCCGCATTTCATTTTTAACGTCCGCGCGTTCCTCGACTCTCTCTCGCGCGCGGCTTTTGTTCCTTTGGATCCAATTAGGATCTTTGTCCGTGCCGCTTTTTTCCTTCCCTTTTCGACGTGCAGTCTATTTTTGGATTACCGCCGGCTTGCTTACCGCTCCTGCGAATACATCGAGTTTTCTACTTTTACTCGAATCGGTTACGTGTCATTTTTGTAACGGCTGCATGATGCGTGTCTTCTTTGCGTACTGAATTTTCTTGCGATCGAACGCGAAACAGCTGAGAGATCAGCAATTTCCGTTCCAGATCTGGAACGGTTAACGATGCGAGTCGCATGGCTGGCATCCGAAAAAGCAACATTGTGAAACTAGCGGTACGTAGTTACAGAGTCGTAAGTCGGTGTGGACGCGGTTGTTTCCTCGCGGCATTAAGCTCGATTACGCGTAATAGTTGCGAGTGGGGCTATTAAAGTTGCACGATTCGCAATTGTTTTCGGAACAATGCTTGCTTCTCCTTCTACCGCACCGATTCATTTCGCGTAATTGGCTTCTCGTGACCTTGACGGCACATTAGAACGTTCATCCACAAATTATCAACGCGGATAATGATCATGATCTCCGGTGAGTCTCGGAATTGTCGCGAATCGGCGCAAATTGTCGTGACGCGACCGAACCGGAAGCCGCCAGTCCTTAATTCCCTCGGCGAACTGTAATTTTGTGCTCTTTGTTTGCGCTCTGTAATGAAAAGCGAGCTCGCGAGACAGCCGTGATCATATGCGGTGCCACGGAGTTCGCGTAGAAGCGGAAAAATGGAGATTCCTTACGAAATAGACTATCCATGAGCGTAGAACACAGTTGCAAGAAAAACGACCGAGACTCTCAAATTGCTAAGAGATTAGCCGTGCGAAGAGCAACACGCTTAAGACGTCGACCGGTTTCCACGCCAGCGATATAAACTGTGAAAACTGACACTTTTATTACCATCCCCAATATCTTAACTATCGACTACATCAAGTTAGAGTCACGTTAAAATCAAGAGAAAGCTTAAAAGAATAAACCTGCTTATGCGGGAAAACACTAGCGTTACAATGTTTTTCGCCGGAGATTCGATTGATCTAAGGTCGCCTCCTCCATGGGCAAGTGGTGCGCGGACACCCTGTATAAGCATCGGAACTATTCGAAAGGAGCGAGCGCTAGCCAGGGCAGATGGGCGAGCGTCGCTACGGAGCGCACGACGAAAGTTATGAAAGAGGCCGGTCTTTGATGTTTCCGCGAGCGGTGCTTCGGCGCGAAAAAGACGAAGGTGGGAGTTCCCTTCGATATTTATCGACCGTCTTGTCTGGCCGGGGCTGCTCTCCGCCGCGGGCGAGACAAATTTACGAATCGCGCGCCCCGGGCCGCCGGCTGCTGGCTCGCTTCCAGCCTTCCTCGCAGCCTTCCTTACAGCCTCCCACTCTGGCCGTCCCGATAAACGTAAACACAGCCCAGGAGAACAATGTCACGCGACTAAATTACAGATGCGCGGAAGCATAAACGCCGTTTTCGAGCCGGAAGAAATCATTGGGCGTGTGCACGCGCGCGCGATCTCTCTCTCTCTCTCTCTCTCTCTCTCTCTCTCTCTCTCTCTTTCTTTCTCACTCTCGCGGCGAGGAGGACGGCAGCTCGGAACCATAAAGGAAGCCGCCATTAAGTTTCGATTGTTCCTACCCCGGGCTCGCCGACAATTTGCCGGGGAATAATGATCGTTTGAGGCGCAACTATAAATTCAGCGAGCCGCGCTACCGGATGGCGAGGCTATCGCTACACTTACTCTGGCGACTCGCAATTAGACTGTAAGTACCTCGCGCGGCGGTAAGTATCAATTTCGCGAGATTTCGCGAAAACGGGAAACAACGGCCGCCAAAGGTGGCCTGACGGCCTATGCACGCTCTTGTCGTGCAACTGTGTTGCCGGCTACCCACGCGAGGCAGGGAAGCGGTTGCGTATTGTCTTCGGGAATTCCTCGCGCGAGCGAAACGTTCGCCGGAGGTCAGGAGAAACGGATAATAGGACGTTGTTGAAGAAATAACGTAATGCGTATGTAGATTTAGCTAATGGACGCTGCTCGTACGTTGTATCGGACTTTTGGCAAAGGCCTCGCCGTCGGTACGTACGGCGTGATGCGAAGATAATTTCGAGACGTTCCTCGATTTTTGATCGTTGAAAGGCAAAAACGTAAATCACTGATACAGTTACGACTGTGTGTTTATAGTCTCGGCCACTGTGCAATCGCTGAGTTGTCGGTTGGCCAAACTTGCCCGAATCTGTTATGCCGAGTGATACATCGGTGTTGCTTTTGGAAGGTTTTATTGATTGAGGCTATTAGTCCAATAACAGTTTTCGTATATGCTCTCGATGGCGAGCAAGGATTAAAGAATGACTTTTTGATATGATTAATACGAACGTCGTGAATACTTTTTATCTTTAACACTGGTACTACTGAACCAGTCAGAGTGACTGGTTTGACCGGTATTAATATTCCCTCTTCCTTAACAAATCATTTCATTTTCAGAAATTTTATTTCACACACAACGAAATAAATTAATGATTAGTTATTTTTAATTTTGTATGCTTGAGCTTATTGCTGACGTCAATATGAGTTATGAGGAGCTAAATAAAAATACATACGCAAATCGTCAGTAGTCGGTAGTGTTAATGAGAAACCAATTATTTCTATAAGAAAACGAGGAAACTAAACGTCGTTGGGAATGAATGATTGTCAGTTCACAAAAGGCGCGGACAACAAGAGCTAAAGAGCACATATCTTACAATGGGATGACAGGGTAGAGTATAAAACTATTAGCGGACATGCGTGTGTAAAGTACATAGGCCATTCGTAACTACGATGATGGCTAAGAAACCGAGATGATTTTACGTCACTATTGGCATTGAGTCATGAATAAATCATAGCACTCTTTCGCTTCCGTTTGCTGATAAGAATAAAATGAATTTACATTACAATTACTACCCGCCATTTTATAATGAGAATAAGATATAGGAACGGGCGTTTCTATATTCTTTTTCCGCAGAAGAGCATACCGGCGAAAATTATCTTACTCGATACGGGGAATGTAAGGAACTAATGTCCCATCCTCGCATTTCATCGATCGTAAAAAAGGGAAAGGCAATAAAGTCAGACTTGTTTTACGAGAATAACGCAGTCACTGTCCGCGTCTGTCAAACGGCGAGCCTGGAAGTAATGCGCCGATATCAGGAAAACTCGTCGATTCGAAACTCTCCGAGCGTGAATATTTATGAACTGAAAGAGTACAGCCGAACATTGTAATTCTTCTAAAAAAGCGAGGAAAAACAGAAGGAACTTTCGCAGCCCCTTCGTCGTCTCCTCGCAAGCGTTCAACGCACGAACGCAATATCTCGACGAGGCATGAAAAATATATAAACCTCTACGACTCGCGACTGAAAAAACGCCGTTGCGTGAATAATAAAGCACGACCTGCAGCAACTCGCGTCGATCGTCCCGGCGAATCGCCTCGAGAAAAACTCACAATAAAAGAGGTGATCGATACCCACCTAACTGCGCGAGTTTACCGCTCGACGCGTTAATCGCGCTATTAATCAAAGAATTCCACTCCCTCGAATAATCGAATCCGCAATCCTCCGCCCCGCAAGCCGAGAGCTGAAAAAGCCCCGGAATAACAAAGAACAACCTACCGCAACGTACTCCGCGCGCCGAACCTTCCGACGATTCCAGGGCGAAAAACAAAAGCGAACCGGCGATCGATACCAAGCCAGCGCGCAAGCTTACCAGTCGACGCGTTAACCGCGCGATCAATCAAACGATCTCTCTTCCCCGAAGCTGGTCTACCGACCCCGGCGTACAATCCGAGCGGCCGATCTATCGCCGATCCGACAGTCCTCAGACTTCCGGAATATACGTCAAGCCAGCCATAAACGCTCGACGACGGGGGTGAGCTCGATCCGCGGAAACTCTCGGGAGTGCCGAGCGTGGGTAATGAACGACCACGACGACGACAACGACGACGAGCACGACGACGAGCACGACGACGGAGTAGACGACGCCGTGGCAAACGATAAGGAGCGAGCAGAACGGATGGAGGAACTGGCAGCCGCGACGAGCGGACGCCCGGCAAGAGAGGTGGCGGCAGTTAGGTTATGAATTATGACGCGCGGTGCGAGGACGAAGCGGGAGAGTCGCTCGCGCGCTTCGCTCGTTACGGGGGAGGCGAGAGAGAGGCAGGGGGGAGGGGGATGGGGCGGTGGCGGCGGCGGCGGGGAGGGCAGCCTGTCGAGAGAGGGAGGCAAAAAGCTTCGGCAACGATACGTGGCTCGCGGCTGAGCGACGGAGCGAAAGCGCGAGATCAGCGGCGGAGGGGAAGGCAGCGGGAGGGGAGGGGGAAAAAAGAGGAGCGCGGCCCTGCTAAACGAGCGCATCCTTCCTCGGCGAAGACGAGACCGGGAGATAGATCTATAGGAGCGAACCGCGACGAATGGGAGAATCGGGGGATGGAGCTGGAGTTCCTGGGAGAGCTGTCGAAAACGGGTCGAATATGCTTCACGGATTTTGACCGCTGGACTGAGCCTGGTTCATGTGGTTGTGTTGATAGAGATCCTTGGGCGAATCTGTTTTGTCCAATGTTCTTGGAAGGTAGGAGTTGTAGGAAGAACGTCGCGGAGGTTGTTGAGAACAGCGTCAGACTCAGGATGAATTAGAATTGAGGCTGTAGGTAATTGAAGTGAGTCTTATAAGCAGTATTTAAGACGTAATAGAAGCGAAATTGTCGTATCAGTGTGGTAATGTTCTGTTCGTAAGGAAATGGAGGCCAGATGTAAATTAGTTCGACATTTCGATAAACTGACTTTAATTTCTTCCCGACAGTCGCTCATGCGTGTAACTGGGTCAAGTGAGAATTATTATAGGGTAATTTGGTAGGGATCCAAAACTCAACAGCTGCCGATCACGCGGAAGCGATACTGGCTGTGTGATCTCTCAATCGGCCGTGACATCAAAGTGCCGCTTCTGCGTTGTCGGTCGCTGCCGTCACGGAGTCGACTGTGAGTCAACAGTTCACAATTGGCAGCAGCTACCGATAATGCAAAAAACGGAATCGTTTCCTGACGTCGCAACGATGACCGATTAACAGATTAAACAATCAACATCGATGACTGCTGTCGGGCATTTCAACGGCTTACTTATAGAAAACGCGAAACAGAAACTTGCATAAAACTGGCCGCATCATATTATACACTAATGTTTGCTTCCATGCTTATAGTAAAGCTCTACGGCGATCCAATTTTTTCAGAGGAAATTTAAAAAATTAAAGAAAATATACATTGTTCAAAATCGATTAAGAGAAAGGTTTCAACATTGATAGTCTGTCCCACAAGTGCCACTTTCGCTAGTTTCATCCTTCCACATCCGTCCGTAGGATTCGCTACGGATATCGTCGCGAAATTGATTCACGGATTGTTCAGCGATTGTAAGCAAAGTACGTACACGTCATTGGAGACGCTGCGATCCGACGAGGACAGCGTGCAGCGCAGTCGAATGGGATATAACCGGGAATATGAGCATTACCAGGGTGGCGTTAACCGCGGATCGGCGAAACCACATAAAGTGGCTGGAATCATATCGAGTACATTCCGCGGCGGCGGATAATGGTGATCGCAGCGTCGAGGAGATGATTTGCGAAATCAGTTATTCTTTATCGTTTCCCGCTCCGCGTGGCTCGCTGATGGATTATGACCCCGATTATCTCCGTGAAGGATCTGCGCGACGACGCGTCGAGCGCGAACAACACGCGGAAATGTTAATTCGTTCGGCGAGAAAGCGAGCCTGCTCGATCTCAGCCACAGAGAGAGGTACATACGTTACGTTCGAAGCGCACAGTCGTCGCACGATCCTTGCGATCCTTGCGATCCTTGCGATCCTTGCGAAAGAGGACGCGCGAATGACGGGCGAACGGCCGTCGTTTGAAAAAGTGCGCTCGACTCTCGAAGCGAGCATAATTTATAAGCGATGCCGTCGCGATGTATCAAGGTGACTCGAGTTGTCCCGCGGCAAACGCGAAGCGCCTCCCAGGCGCGGGTTGATTTAGATTTCGATCAGTCGGACTTCTGCTCGGCGAGGCATTCTGTAAATTCCACGGATGCCCGCCAGTCGAGAGTCGTCGGGAGTCGTCGAGAGTCTTACCGGGAGACAGATGGCTCCGCGGCCGTAATATCATTCCGATCGTTAGATGCAATCGGTTTGTTAAGTTCCTGATTACGCGCCCGATGCCCCTGTCAGATACAAGTCAGTGAATATGCCTCGCGCGCACGGCAAAGTAAATCACCGCGCGTGCGCGCGCGCGCGGTTAGACCGGCAGAACCGGCTTAACGCGAGTCCCGAACCTCAATTCGGCGATCCCGGAGTGCAAACATCTCGAGAAATGATGTAGTCGCTCCATCCTCTAATTAAAAGAGAAAATAATCGAATAACTTAAAAAACAGAGATTTCCAGAAAAAGTCTCCGAAATAAACACGAATTCGACTCTATCGATTCCATTCGACACACATCTCTGAGTATCAATCTTACCGTCCCTGACACGACGATTAGGCTCGTAGCCATTAGCTTTACTAGCATTTTACCGAAAAATCTAACGACCGCCAGCACATCGTCAATCATCTTATCTCGTCCGATCGTCCACCGATTCAAGGAACGATCGTCGTGCACGCATCGGTTGCGCGGCGTGTCAGCGTCATCGTCCCGATGACGAGAGTTCCCCTCCGGACTGCGAGGGTCCCTTCGAGGACCGACTGGAATTTCAGCGCCGCAGAAGACGCGCATACCAGCGAGTTCCTCCGCGTCCTCGACGCCTTCCTTTTCTCCCTGTGCGGCCGCCACCGTCGACGCTCGCGACGATCGCACTCTCCCTACTCCCCCCCTTCCACCCTTTTTCCATCTATTTCCGGGCATACGCAGCGAAAAGTCGCGGATGGCAGAATCGGCGAGCGTTCCCGTTCCCGAGGCGTGAAAGAAGCGAGAAGGGAGGCAGGCCATTGTGAGGGAAGAATGGTCGACGATAATGACGAGAGGAGAGGACACGAAAACGGACGCACGGGAGGGGGGAAGAGGGGAGGGAGGTGGGGAGAGGTAGGCGAGAGTGAAAAAGAGCGGCGTGGGACGGAGGGAGAGAAGCTGGCCGGAGGTAATTGCCGGGGCATCTCTTCGCACCTCATCATCATCATCAACAGCTACGCCGTTGTCGTCGTCGTCGTCGTCGCAGAAGACGAGGGTGGAGGTCTCGCGCGGACCACCCGTTAGACCTTTGAGCTCGACTGTATCGCGCCGCTTTTCTTCTCATCGAAATGCGAACGCCTCGGACGCACGGTGGGTCTCTGATTTTGGTTTAAGTATGGCCGGATGACGTCTTTTCGACGATGGAAAAAGATACTCGGCCGAGGTGTTGCGTGGCGGATGTTTGGGTTACTTCCGAAGGTGGCACGGTAAATACCTAGAGTTCCGATGTTTGAGAATGTCTAAGGTATTCACAGTGCTGGTGCAAATGCGTTCAGCTTTACTGTTACGTTAATCATTACAGTCTACGTACTGTCAATCGTGTCCCCATACCTTAAGAATTCTTACACCTGCACGATTAACGCAACAGTCAACGAAATCGGTACACACTCGCGCATGACATCGAGCGCAGCGTGTACAATACATTCTCCGCGCATACCGTCACTTTGTCTCGTGCAACTCTCGCAAAGCGAGACAGTGTTAGGCCGTAACGAGGCACCATCAAGAGCCGCGTAGGAGCCGCCTTTGAAAACGTCCTCGTATCGCGCGCAAACCGCGAATTCCAGCGACGTGTCCGCGACCGCAGAATAGAAGGGAAAAGCGCTTTCCAACGCGAACAAGAATTCTCCCCCCGGCCCGGGGGCAGCGAGCGCGAAAGATCAAACGTTCATCGTCGTGACGCCATTCCCACGTCGTGCGCGTCCAAAAAAGAGTCGTCCATTGTCACCTTGCGCGTAGATCTTTCGGCCGGCCGGCTTCTTACGACTCGCAGCCGCGATCTCGGCCTCGACTCGCGTTCGGAGGTCGAATAAGTGGCTCAGGTTCGTGGGTCAGGGGAGGATGGTGGGGCGGAAGGGGGGGGGGGGGCACGCGGAGGGGAGGAGAACTCGGGAACCAAATTGGGCCCCAGGAGCCAGCGCCGCGACGCTCGTGGAATGCGAACGTCGCCGAGCCGGACCACACATGACGCTCGGTTCGGTCTCGAAACGAGCATCGTGAAATACGATAATGCCCGGGCGAGCTTCGCACACCGGAATCCGAACGCCACACGGAAGAGGGATCGCTGGAGACCCGGGGCGAAACGCGGCTCGGCTACTTGGCAGACGACGTTTACGCGCCTATTTGCCCGCCTCGCTGGCTGATTGTTAGAGGGACGAGTGCGTTTAACCGATTGTCACCTAGCCCGCGACGACCCTTCCAGAGCGGCGGGCTCCGGAGGATGGCTGCTGGAAGTGGATTTATGTTGCGAGACATTGGCGGGAGGCTCGAATAAGCTTTATGGGTACTAATTATTCTTTAAACTTATTTTGTCTAGTAAACAATTTTTGCCGGTATTACGTTTACTATTAAAGGAACGGATGATTGTAACAATGGGTGTTAGTAATTAATTAGATTGCGATAGCTTTTATGTTAGAATGACGATGTGTAGCCGAGGATGCATTCTGCACGCGCGCCTATCGTTGTAGGAGGAGAAACAATCGTCTCGCTCGAGATGACGAGTGATAAGGACGGACAGAAGGAAGGGAAGCCGGTAAACGAAACGTAGGAACCAGTCTCGGGGACTTGACGAAGGCCAGAGAGGATCCCAAATGGACGGACGGACGACGGACGGACGACGGTCGGGCGAAAAAAGGAAGTAACAGTCTCTCAGTGTAACAGTAGCAGAAGAAGCGAAAGGGGCAAAGTGAAACTTACGAGTTGATTCTGATAGGCGGTGACAGCGGTGAATATGGCCTCCGGGAATATGAAGGTCTTGTGAGGCTCCTTCTCGAGGTCCACGATCGGCTTCGTTGTTCCAGAGTCGGGTCGCTTCACCAGGTGGATCCGCGGCTGGTACTTGTGCATCGAGTTCAGCACCAGCTGCAAATTGTCAGTGCGATTTACTACGGATTTCAAACACGGCGCTGGACGCGCGCGGCCTGATATTCGCAAATAAGCAGAGGTCGGCATGTCGAGAGGGCGGAGCAGCGTATCCTGCCCCGGCGTTCTCATTTCAACAAAGAGATTTTGAGAAGTTCAAGCAGCCGCCTTTAACGACTCACTTTTTTCTTACTGCCCTTCCGAGTGGGAATTCGAAGCCGCTCTTTTTGCTATCCTCTGCCTCTTTCTACTTCTCTACGACCTTGCTCGCCTCGTTACGCTCGGAGGCTGTATTTAAATCTACCGCCTAACTACCGAACGTTCATTAACGATTCTCGTGACATTCTTTCTCGCGCAACGTCTTCATTTCTGCGAGGTTAGTCTTTGATTCGATCTTGTATCAAGTTTGTCCTTCTCCGTCTTACAATTAGTTCAATCCTCTCCCACTTGTCCGGATCGCAATCTGATCGTTAACTCGATCACGATTGATTTACTATTAATCCGATCAGAAATCCGCTGTTGATTCGATTTGCATGACGAATTTGACAGTCTCGTCGTTCCATGAAATTTTAACGCTCCCGGTTGATTGATACTTCCTTCGGCCGCGATAAGGAAATCACTCGCGGGACTTTCGCGCGTTCTGCTCGCCTGGGTCGGCTCAACGACACGGAGGTATGGCCAAGAAATAGATAGGAACGAACCGATTCCTAAATGCATCCCCTTCCGAGCGGAGCCCACACAATCGGCCGCGGGTCGGGGGACATTTTTACGAGCCTCGATCGCTCTTCTCAGAACTGAAATGAATGACACTTGACGCGACCGAGAGGCACGAGGAACACAATTGACCTGCGGCCAATCAGATTAAATCGAATTCCGCCGTATAAAACGAATCTCGTCAATCGTTCGATTCGGTCTCGTCGTCGTCTCGTCCCGAATTGTCTTCAGTGACGAAGGCAAGGGCGATAGGGCTCATAATAAAGGAGACTCCCTCTCTTTCTTTCCCTCCCCACGCCCTTCTCGGATGAAAGAAAAAGCGTATGAATTAGGAGCACTTTGCTTAAGCATTCACGTACCATTCAAAAGAATCACTTTGCCCCGTCTGGCAGCGTGTAACACCCTGAATACAAAATGAGAACCGTGAAGAAGCGCGCTGCTCGATCGGAGTTCCTATTTACGTCAGTCATCCGATGAATTAAGGACCGCGGTGGTGAGAGAGACGGCCGATGGGGGCACAAAGAGAGTGAGGGAGAGAGAGAAGAGAGAACGAGAAGGGCAGAAGAAGAAACGGAGATGGCCGCAGCTCGGATTCTTGTGAATTATGACAAACGAGGCAACGGACTGTCGAATTATCTCGAATTGAATTGCGCCACCAAGTGTCTGTCTTTCTGTCGAGTTTCTGAGATTTTGGTGTTATTCCCTTAATGTCAGGTAATTCGTGCAGTCTCACGTTGCATATGTGTATGCGCAATGTGCATGCGTATCATTGCTCTAAGTCGCTACATTGTTAACTTGCGAAAGACGATCGGTGCAAATCGATAGAATCTTCGAAAAAAAAATATATAAATTCTTGACAAGTTCCCAGCGTAAAAGTAACGACGCAATTGTCTACGGCCGACTGTGAATTTGCGCGCTTACCAATTTCACCTTTAAGCCGGCAACTTTTCGCATACAGTATGCGCCGGCATATAGCTGAGTGTTCTCTTTATTCCGTCAATTCGTGGCGCGCAAAGAATACAATGTTCCACAAACTCCAATTACCGGCAACAAACACAATGTTACGGTGAACCGAGAGTGGCGTATAGACGCGGTTAAGTTTTGAGTCATGCGGAAAGTGTCGCGCCCGCATAAAGGCGTTAATAAACGTAGGCCGATCGTCTTTACAGTCGCACTTTCGAGCCAATGTAAGTGCAAGGCGTATAGTACGTGCAACCTGGCACGTAGGAGCGTTCGCGAGTAAGACAGCCAAACGACAAAGTTACATCCAGGTCTGTCACTGACATTTTGCATTGCAACCTTTTGTTTGTACCGCGAAAGGATATACACCTCTTGAGGAGAGACGTTGTGACACAATGTATAGTTCAATCGAATTGGGTTAGGGCTTGGGAAGCGGCCGATGGCTGAACATTCTCGCTCAGAAAAAGAACGGCTGCTCGATTGTTTGTTCGCCAATCGATTCGCCCGCGTTGTTACGCGACTCGTCATTATTGCACGATTAAGTTGCTATCACTGCCGCTCCGATGAATTACTGATGGAACCTTCGCATTATGTACGCAGCGTTGTTTTCTTGTCAAACGTCATTCGTGCTTGCCTTCGAAATCCGCGCCGATAGGCAGAAAAACATTCGCCGCTGAACGCTCACTTATACATGAAGTACGAATTCGTTTCGTAGCGATAATACGAATACGTTTGCCTTTAACGTAGCCGGTTAATGGGAATGCCAGCTTAAAGGACGTTTGACAATCAGTGTTTTGCGCGCGATGAAGATAAAGAGTGACAATACTCACGTGTCCGTGCCTGTCCATGTCGTTGTTGGTGAGTTTGACTTTCTCGAATGAGACGACCTGCTTTCGAAGCTGTTCGCCCGTGAAAGGTGAGTCCGGATGGACGTAAAGACGAGCAGGAGCCGGCGGATCGGCCTTTCCGGCTACCAACCAGGAGCTCCTGTGATAAGCGTACCGATACCTTTTATTATCCACCGGCACGATGTCCATTAGGACTGCGTACCGACTGTCGGACTTTAGGCCGTTGAACGAGACGCGGCACGTCGGGAACATTCGTCTGAAAACAAACGGGAGCAATCGTTCAAAACGGATCCGTAATTACATCGACGAAGAGAAACTCTGGGCGAGCGTGGGCTAACAAGAAATAATCGGTCGCTCGCTGATTGCCGATCAAGCGTCTGTTAGGAGTGAAAGAACGAGTGAAACGTCTATCAACTTCCAAAAGATTCTAATTATAGCTGCTCCGGGTGATGAATCAAATAGTCAGCACCAGACGTCTTTGAATGGCAAAGCGTCAACAATCGGGAAGTGCTCATTAATTCAGGGACCTCGCTCTGGTTTCTCAGACTGTTCTGACCAATCGCGAGCAACAAAGTAACGGCATTGGCATGCGCATAAGCGATCGGCTCCTAGCGGGAGTCGCGAAAAGTGCATGGACGATCGAGTCGAAGTTCGGTGTCCAGGTTCACACGTGGAATACGCCCTTAACACGCTCACGGTCACTCCCGGGGGCCGGCGGAGGGGCCAGTGGGCCTTGGCGTGAATGTTTTGCCTCGGAGGCCAAACATTAATACCGTGTCGGGCCCCCCGCTGCTCGACCACTAAAACGCGGGGACACCCGCCGATCTTATCTACGTCTTCTCCTCGGTCCTTGTCGACTCGGTATGCATTCATCCCGCCAGCGCCACGAGTGTGAGTAATGCTTTTATTTATCAAGCCGTCCTTTGTTAATGAATTGAACTCGGCTCGCGGGAAAAGGTGGCTCTTCGTCCCTTTCTCTTCTGCCCACCTCACTCCCTCCATCGCTCTCCTTCTACGCCCCCTGCTCTCCTTCTCCTTCCTTTCAACTTTCTTCAACTTTATTCCTCGCCGCCGTGAACGTTCAACCCCGCACCTACCCCTGCACTAAGCATTCAAATGTGCGTGGCCATTTCTCTGGTGACACCAGCTGAATCGAGCATCGACTATTGGACGAGCTTACGACGATGATGTGGGAAACGTCTAAAATGTTCGTTGGCTTGAGTGCAAGGAGTTGATCCTCGAAGGGTGAATTGCGTGTGAGTTGGAAAAGTGACTGAAGCGAGGTTATTATTCTTACGTAGCGGAATTCAGTGTAATGTGGGATTATGTCTTGGCGAAGATTGATTTGCGCCGGCCTATGAAATTACATCGTTAACAGTTCAACGGTTTAAGTTGAAAATAATTCGCGACCCAGCGCGGCTTAGGTACGCATTCGATCGAGACACGTTGTTCGTCGCTACTTCTAGTCGCCATTCGCCTCCTAATGCGCTGGGTTGCAAAATCGGCACGTATCGGCGTGCAAAATTGTACTGCCAACGCTGTCGTGCCGTTCCTAATGTCATCCGACACTCTGCTGAACCCTCTGCAAAAGCGATTCCGAGTAGAGCGTAATCCTTGACCCGTATCCCGCGCTGAGACTACGTCTAAGTGCGAACTCATTTATCAAGCGGTCGTATGACAGGACGGAATGGGAGAAATTCGCCTGCCGGAACGTAGGCCGCCGAGAAGCCGAATGTCTTTCCTCGTCCAAGTGCAGATTGCGAAAGGCGCGAGTGGATATCGTGGCATCGACAGAGGTCGAAAGCAGGTGGCTCGGCCAGTTTCGTTACTTCTCACCTCGCCACGATCCGATCCGACAATGCAAATGACGCACTGACAATGAATTCTCAATCGGGAAAGACGGAAGGCGAGTCCGATGATTTATACTACCCGATAGTATCGGACGATTAATATTGAATCGCGCCTGTCAATGGAAAACATCCCTTCGGCCGAGACTTTCTCGCCGGACAACGAAACGAATCGAATTCTCGGGGCGTCGCTGAAGAATTTATCGTCCTTACGTCGAGCGTAAGCGTTCGCATTGAGGACTCGCCTTGACACGATGACGCGACGGTCCGCGGGAGAGCTATCATTAACCCTCGGAGTACCACAGGCGCGAGGTCCCAGGCATGGGTCCTTAGCGATCTCACAGACAGTTCACTAATACTAATTCAATCGCTTCACCGGGCCGCTCGTCCGGTCGTCGGTGCGACAAAAGAGCATCTTAGGCCGCCGAGTATCGCTGATACAATAGAGTGACAGTGTACACTTATTGTTAGTTATATAAGATTTGTCATGGAGTTATAAGCGGAAAAAGGGATTGTGCATTTTTGAACAAAATTTATTTTTAAATATTCGGTTTATTGCACATCGTGCATATGTTCCATTTGATATGGATTATAGTATTCCCGAAGTTGCGAAATAAGACGATTTTTTAGCAATGTGTACATTTTGTACGTAAATGTACAAAAAAATACTATTTTTCACAACAAAACGCTTAGAACGATGACAACAATTATAAAACACACGAATAATAGAAATATACTATAACTCAGATAAAGAAAATATACTATGATACTCGGATAACAAAAATATGCAAACACAAACTAAAAAAAATAATGAATTATAATCGCAAAATATTTATCTATTCTCTCTGAGTACGTCGTCGTAGTTCCAAGCGTTATACCGAACTGAATCTTTTCACTGCGTGCGTTGCGTTATAGCTATGAAAACAACCGAGCATCGCCGGTGCCGTCGGACTTTGTGTCAGCGAGCCTGTTGAAATGTGTGTGTTAGCGCTGCCAAGAGAGCGCGAAAAAGAGACCCAGGCCTGGGACCCGGAGGGTTAAACTAATATGCGCCAATGCGAGCAAATAGGCACTGTGCTTTTTTCCGCTGGCCCCCACGGCGGCCGCGCTAACAACCGTATTCGCACAAAATGTCCACGCCCACCGCGAATAGCGAACGCAGGCTCGTCCCACAAGGGGTGAAGACAGTGGCGAAAGAGCCAGGACGAGGGTTCCACTGCCGTTTCGATGCCTGAAACGGTTGAAGTAGAGAAACTGCCGGAAAAAATATGTGATGAATTTCTAGTGTTTTGATAAAGTTGCAGGTATTGGAAAAAAAATTAAAAACAGGAGACAGGATACTGTTGTCGGAAAAATGGGTGCTTACTATGTTACTTATGCATTTATTCTGGTAAATAGTAAGCATGGGTTACTTGACAGAGATATTTATTTCAGAATTTTGTTGAAAAAATGAAAAAAACGCATCAATGAAAATCATACTGGTCAAACATCGAATGCCGCTTTACTATTGATTATCACGTTCCTAGCTTAACTCCTAACCCAACCCCATTTCCTCTTCCACCCCGCCATTATTTTGAAAATCCGGAGGAAGAACAGAGCAGCAAACACAAACGGCAATCGTCACAATCGCAATACGAAACGTAGAAAATCCGGTACAAAGTTTACCGACGAGAAGCTGTTCGGCGAACGAACGTAGCGACTCGGAAATGAAAAGGCAGTCGCAGCGAGAATGTCTCGCCAAATTTGAAAGCGACTCAGTCGAAAAGGCAAGTGGAGGGAGCGGAAGACAGGGAGCCGGGGGGGGGGGGGCAAAGGCGATGGCGGAGGGTCAATGAGGGTGAGGAGGGGTAGGGAGGCGGTAAGTTGACGGTTGAAGGGAGCGTCGACCAGCGTCGCGACGCGGATCTAATTACTGCCGCACGAGTAAGCGCGCACTCGCCTGGAGGAACTCTCATGGGGTAGCTCTGACGACGAATAACGTGCAGGGGATGTTGCCGTCGCGGCGGACAATTAGGCGCGCGACGCCCGCGTCCTTCTCGTCGTCTCCTCTGACTCCGAACAATTCCACCCTCTCAACCCTCCACCGCCCTTCGCCTAACGCGAAACTTCGTCGGCCGGGGTGCACGAGGATTTTGAGATGAGCGGGATGTGACCCTTCGCCTTCTTTGCTAATCTGACTGAAGATATTCTGAAGTGAGCCTTCAAAGGTTAGGTCAGGATTTTTGATCGAGTATAGTGAAAGAAACGTTAGGTGAGATTATGTATTAGGGTCTTAGCAATGTAGTGAGTATCGGCGATGAAAGCAATCCGAGAATTCAAAGAACTTGAGCCAATTGTTCACTGTATTCTATGTGCTGTAACGAAGCAATATATTAAATAATCCTATATTTTCGACATAGACTACGTGATTAGCAGAACATATGCCGGGGTTAACTCTGAAATGATGTCAACGAGATCGTCAACTCAGGCACAAGATGTACTTCCACAGTTCACCTGATAAGTCTCAATAGTTTGCACCGGGTAATAAGTTTAAACTCATGAACTTTGTTCCGATCCATCATATCGCTCGGCTAAGCAAGTTGTGGCTGCGGCAATTGACTCGTGACAAATTTATCGGAGGCGCGAGGCTGGAAAGAAATTATCTTCCGTGAAGGGGCTGTATCATCAAATCTGACCAATGTACGGACGCGTGCACACACTCACACATACAGGGAAACGTACGGGCGACCCCCATCTCTCGCTTCTCTCTTGGGCATTCTGCCGAGTGTCGTGTCGTGACCCATGTTACATCCTGATTGAATTTGTAGCGGGGCGTGTGCCGTGCATTCGAACGAGTACGGCGAGTGTCGGAGGAAGGGTGACAGGCCACGCGTAATGAGAAGGAGTCAATGGGGCTAACGTTTGTCAGCGACAAATGGAGATATTGATCCGTCACAGCGGCGGAACGTCTCGCGGGAGTTTAGCCACGAAGCAGCTGGGCCGTTGAGAAAATGGCAAAACGATTGCCGCTGAGAAGCGAGCCGAACTGAATCCTCAACGTATGGGAATAAGAACAGTAGTAACTTACTCTACAATACACAATATTCGACATGATCGAGTATGTGATATTAAGTACATTTTTAACAACAAGACTATTAATGGCAATTTAAAGTTCAACAGTTAGGTATGAAGCTGCTACTAGTCGAAATAGTAATGGGTGACACGAATTCTTTACTTTTTATAAAGTTATATAGGTACGTGAATATATAGGGAAAAGAAAATATGTGAAATTCCCCAAATCCACCGGAACGTAACATTTTGTAATCATTGCATTCAGCATTACTCAGATCTCGCTGAAAAGATTTCCACCCGCCTCACTTTCGCGATATTAGTCAGGCTTATCCTGTATGCAAGTCTTGCATCGGAACCTTATCGGCTGCCATCTCCGGTGCGTTATCGTTGACAGCGTAGCGCAATAGCTACGTTCCGGTGTTCGATATCAGTGGCGAGCGATAAATCTCGCCGGGCGTTAATCGCGAGCGAACGCCGATCGTGATTCAGATCCTCATCTTACCTTCCCGTTTTCGTGATGATCATTTCGGTCCCGAGCTCGTTAAACTTGTCCCAGAGCTCCTTCGTCTCCAAGTGGCAGACAACGTGCCGCAGCTCCTCGCAGTTGGATCGCTCTTGGAGGAGGGGATTTACGGGAGAGGCGCCCTTGCCGCTGGTACTTCCGGTGTCGTCCGTTTCCGGCTCGTCGTCGGCGCTAATCGATTCCGGAACCGGCGGAGGACCGCGGCCGACGCCTGAACCGCTCGCTTCCCTTTCTGGAACAGTCGTGATACCAGCATACAAATATGTCCGACGTCCTAAGCCGCAAACTTATTTTTAGTCGGTCAATACAATTTCGTATCTGCGAGAAAGCCAATTCTGCATTCTTCCGGTGCTAATTCCAGATATTTTCAGAAAGTGATAATGCTCGGATGTTTATAATGCACGAAAATTTGTTTTTATAAGTAGGGAATTCCAAGCTTGATGCTATCGGTAGTGATAAAATGTTACCATTAAAAATTCATTATTGAACGTGAATTATCGGAGAATACGTTTACTTTCGAGTGAACTGATATAAATGTTTCTTCGCATAGTTCAGTGTATAGGCATGTCTTTTAGTGTAATAGCGGACTGTCTTAACTTTCGATCGCATTACGCTAACAGAGCTAAATGCCGATGCCACTAAATAATTCCATTAATAAACTCTCTACGATTAGCCGGTACTCGTTAAGGAAACCATCTCGCCATAAGCGAAAGTCGATAAAGCGGATGTGCCGCTTAGAATGAAGAACTTACGGATGCAGAGATTATACATCCAGTCGGGGCAATATAACGAAACTCGCGTGCTCGTATCTGTTAATAGTCTTTGCTGAAGTGCCATTCGTTCGAAAGCGAACACATAAATCTAAATACCTTCTTCCGGACAATCGACCGATTTACACAGGATCGACGACATACGAAAAATGAGAAGATTCGTTCGCTGCGATAAGTAAGCCGATGGTAGACGGTGTTTATCTTGATGGAACATTCTCATTATCTAATCGGCTCGGTGCAGGCATCTTTCGCGGAAGAATCACAACGCGAAAAAGCTTCGGTGGTGACGTGCGCCTCGTCAAATGCATCCACCGATAACATTATCGGGCTCGTATCGGGATGAAGCCGAATGTTTTTGTCCGTTGTCACGCATTAAGCCGCGGGAACAGCGTTTTTGATCGACGCCAAAAATATCACCGGCCGGAGGAGTATAGCACTTCCGACGAATGATCGGAGGGAAAAAATGAGTGAAAAAAGTTGACCGTTCGGCCGAAGGGACGATTCTGTCGCGGAAGTGAGGAAAATCCGATCTTCAGCCTCGGGCATTTATCACGCTCATGTCGTTGACACTCGTTTTTATCCGCTCAGACGGCAGCGACTGAAATAGTGTCCCAACTTACTTAAGCCGAACGCGTCAAACGTCCCGGCTGAATGAGCGTCGCTCCCTCGATCTAGGGTTAACTTATTCGTGGAATGGTTCATTCACTTTTGGTTCTACCCCCTTGAGCTCATTCGTATAATTATCCCAACCCTGCCACCTCTTCGTAGCGAAGCGAGTCTACCCAAGCTGTCAGTGCTAATCGAAATACTGAATTTGCCTCCTGCAAATTCATACACAGCTGATTACGTTCTAACAGTGGCACGTCAATGGCTTCCTGATTACGAATGTAAAGCACTGAATACATGTGACCGAGCGAATTTCTCTACGTAACCGAGACGTAACGTCTGTAATTGAGAAAGTAAAGTTTGAGACTGCGCGATAAGTCTAATAAGTTGTATACCGGAAACAGTGCAAGCTGCCGCCATTATTCCGCGTCGGTTCATGGGAGTCTGAACAACGCATTTGAACAAGCCGAACGTACATCGCTGCGCCATTATCGCGTACCGTTCAATCACCTTGACGTAAATCTAAACGCGATCCATTTGGCACCGGTTATGGGTGTTCGGCTTATCGACGATATCGTCGATCGAAATAAATGTTCGGCGCCGTTCCGCGAGCGATAAGCAGAGTTCTTCGGCAACATTTGTCCGCGGCAAGTCGTAAATATTGTCAGGCTCGCTGTAAGTCCTGCTGAGAGTCACCGCGAATGAAATAAAGAAAAATTCAACCCTGTCAAAAAAGATCGGGCGACGTTCGGTAGAATCATAGAATGCAATCTCGGATCTTAAATCCGATACGGGCAATCACTCTTCACTTCTATGTTCGACGTTTTCAATATGCGACCACTCCTACTCACTGATATCGAAATGAGGCAGGTGAGAAGGAAATATATTCGCGTATTTTTCCCTTAGAGCCCAGGCGCGTTTAACGCGAGATCGTTAGCGTTCTAAAGAGTAGCATTTAAAACGCGCTTCGTGTAATCAATCTTACGGGCCAGGGTAACGCTAGGTAGCATGACGTTCGCAGCCCTGCCGAAAAGAAAGCGGGGGAAAGGGCAGGGCGCGAGCGGCAGTGGAAAAGTGAGAAAATTGGCGAGCCGCGGGTCTCGCGGCCGAGTTCCGTCGCGGTATCTCGCGCATGCGCACGCGATCCTACAACAACGCCCTTATCCCTTTCCGCGAGGAGAACAAAAGGAGAGCCGAGAGGAGGCGTCGTGCGCTCGAAGATAAAGGGGGCGTTATCGCGCCGACGATAATTAATCGTCGCGTTATAGTTATCGGCGATGTTGTTACCCGGGAGTCGGCGAGGGAAGCGAAAAGCGACGAGAGAGGAGCGTTGCGTGCGGCTAATATCGTAACTATCTTCGCATTATTGAAAGGTTCGCTACTGCGGCGCTATAAGTGCTACGTAAATACAGGCCGCGTTGACCGCAAGGGACTCAAAATGCTCCGCGGTAAAGAGTGGCACCGCGGCCATTGCGAATCACTATCATTACCGGTAGTAATTCGTACCTAATATATCCCGTGATGTACTGCGAACGGCTGGATAAGTCCTCGTCGCAAGTCCGTCCGTCCGTTCGTCCGTTCCTTCGTTCGTTCGCTCGTTCGTTTGATTCTATTCGCGGCTGATTTTTACGTCAACCTCATGCGTAATGTCTGTATGCCAGTAGATCGATTGCGTTGGCCAAACTGTTTCCCCTCGAATACTTTCCATTAGTCGAGACCTTTCGTGCGCTGCACGATACCTTCTCCGCCCTTCACGCTCTTAACATTCTTATCGGCCGCCAGCGACGCTATCTGCGGACTTTCGAACGAAACTGGCAAAAGTTTCGGCCGCGGAGCGCGCGCATGCGAGACTCTCGCGGAGGAATTAATGTTCTTCGCGTATGCTAATGCGAGCATCGTTCGGTCGGTACCGTTCGGCGTCCAATTCATAAGCCACCGCGAGATTTTCAATTACGCTTGCCGAGAGTAAAATGTGTTTCGATTTGCAACTTACGCCGCGTGCCGGTAAGATAAACTTCGCTTTCAATTACCGTAGGTGGAATAGTCGATGGTTTAATTGCACCGGAATAATGTGCATTTTCAATTACCGGGATGAATTTAATGCGCACGCACGCCGAGTGCCAATACCATGGAGACCGTATGCGTGTGAAAGAATGCCTCTACGTAATTCACCTTTTTAAGTCGGAGGAAAGAAAAATGTCACGCGCGCGCGCAAGCGATAATCTCTTATGCAGTCCACGAAGAGTTCGTAATCGTTGCATATAATCGATGACGAACCTTTTTTCCAGACAACGTTCCGCTCGCCTTTTAGCGTGCTGAGGGGCGAGCATAATTAAATGCAAAACGACTAATTTACCCCCATAATGACAAGACATCCGTGCTCGAACACAAGCGCTCGTAGGCTCATGTACAGACGCATATACTTATACAGATACTCAGACCCGTATAACTACTTTTATGGACATAAACGTGTATGTATACACGATTTACTCGATGCCTACTGGGTGGTCCGCAACTTGTAGTACAACCCACGAATATGAAAATAAAACGTATCCTAAAAGTATTTAAATCAGATACAATGTGCAACAAATCAATCGAATGATCGCACATCTGCATTATGAATAAAGTTGACTCCGTATCAAAGGAAATCGGCCAACTGCTTTATCGGACAGAATCATTCTGCACGTCGAAATCTCACGACTTTTTCAACCACGTTTCAATGTAACATGGAAAGTGCATTTATTTTTTAATGGAAGATCGTAGCCTTCCCAGTCGCACCATCAATTATAAGACACCCTGTGTATGCCGCGGCGAATGTAATGACGCCGCGATAGCGCCTCGAAAAAGGATAATTATCCACTTACGACGAGGGCTTGCTTTAGTTTAGCGTTATTACCGTAATGCCGGCGAAGTGGCAGCGGTTCGTGAAATTATAATTCCCGGATGTGCCGCGACCAGGAATTTTATTTGCCGCCGCGCGTCACGTTCTTCCGCGCGATAAAAGGCGAAACTCGATAAGTGAGAGAAAGTCCTCTCATTGATACATTTACCCGACGTCGCATCGAGCCATAAAACTCGAACGCGGACAAATTCTCAATCGATCTTATTAATCAACGCTCCAGCTAATTGAATTATATTTAGTGTAATCAGTACCTCCACCCCGAATAAACGTTCTCAAAGACTTCCCTTCGCACTGCGGACGCACCGCTCTTATTACCCTCAATTTAAACAAATTACCCGAATTATTACTTTCATTATAAACGGTCAAGATTACAGCCTCCGAATGGTCGGCAGAGCCGCGAATATTCGCACGAGCAACCCCGGCATCGTATCCGCCGAATGAATAATAATTACAACCGCAACTGTCTATCGTACGGTAGCGAAATGCTAATTATCCCGCGCTGCGTTGATTTGTACCAATAAACACGGAGCAGGGGCTCAAGAGGCGCGCATATTTTATTTCGCTCGAAGGAGATACGTCAGCGTGATATCGTTTCAGTCCACTCGACGGAGCCCACCGAGGCTCCTTCAGCAGCCCTCTCGCAACGGTTCGTTGCTCGCCGTACTCGATACTCGTACAGGCTCGCTCTGTCGGGCCGGAGCGAGCCAGAGCGAGCCAGGCCAAACCCATCATCAGCCAGCTGATTTCACGTCGCGGACGCGAAGTTCCGAACAATGTCCAAAGCCGGTCATCATCGTCGAATGACCATCCTTGCGCTTTGTCCCCCCGATCCTATCTCGAAGGCCGTTCATCACGCGCACGTCGACTGCATTCTCCCTTCGATCGCCACCGACGTTCATTTCGACGCCATCTTGCCCGATCGCCATTTTACGTGCCCGCGAATCGCGATCGTTTCCTCAACGATCGTCTCTGCCGCGGTCCTACTGTTTCTATTTTTCGTCTATTTTCTCGCCTTCTCTTCGATCGTCCGCCGCTTCTTCCTCTCTCGCGTACTATTCTCATCTCTCACGTCGTCATTTTCCTCATGATATTCGCAAGAATGACGGACGCCTACCGTCGACGTTTCGCCGATCCGTGCAACGCCGGAATTTCGTCTTACGCCAGATGGACAATTAATTCCTGGCACGAGGCATTTACGCGCGAAATTGATAGTCGGCACCTGACACGCCGGCCAAGTCGGTACTTCGTAACTGCCCATTACGAAGTTTATTACGGTTTCCATCGCGGCGGTGGCTCTCGTAGCTTCGGCGCGTAACGCACGTGGTAAACGCGTGATTCTCACGTTAGGGCCGAGAGACGGACCGAGAGACGGACCGAGAGACGGACCGAGAGACGGACCGAGATAGGTCCGAGAAATTGAACTGCGACTGTCGGTCCCGCGGCTTTACGCAGGACGCCGTACATTATCGTCTTTTACGTTGCGCTGCTCGCGACATCTGCGCTTTCCTCGTGTCACGAACGCCTCGCTGACAACAATGTTAAAAAAGGACTATTACTCACTCGTACAATTGAAGCGCTGGCAGCACCAAATATACGTTCGATACGTTCGATTCAGGTGACGTAGTAATGCGAGTGCGTTCGAGGCGTATGAAAATACCTTTAGGCGAGGGAGAGTTTTCCTTATGTCAAATGCGAGTCCTGCGAGGGAATGAATAGGTCGGTCTGATATTCAAAGCGTTGCGTGTCGGACGGCGTGTGCGCATGTTTGGTAGGAAAAAAATGTGCGTGCACGTCGTTACATATGGCTAAACGATTAATATAAGTTTGTCCGCGGCGTACACGTTTACATCATCTCATCAGACATCTGCTTCTTTCGCATTCTTCTCACCGAATGTTGACCTCAAATGAAATAGCCATTATATTAATGTGTGTCGGCTATGGCATTATTTCATTGATACGTCGCTTACGCAAAGTATAGGTACGTCTTACAATGTACGCTGGCCGCAAGTCAGTCACGCCGCAATTCCAGTTTGTCTCTCATTTCGTATCAAACTTCGGTACACCTCCGATCGCAAAAGGGAGAAAAACGAAAAAGCCGCCAAATAACTTTCCACCGGCAAATATCTCCTGCAAATTTATCGCATCCAGTAAATCTGCTCGGACGCAGCGCGTACAAAATCAATATTCTCCCAACCTACTTCCAATCCGTCCGGCCGCGGCGAAAACAAAATATTTTTTCCCATCACTCGTTCAATCACGGACAGGAAAACCTCGGTATGCAAATACGGTTTTTATCCGCTAAACGCGCCGGCCGCCATTTGCATACGATCCGCCGAAAGATCGGTTCGCTCGCTCGCGCCGAAATAACACTTCCGATTGTCGAACGCGAAGTTTAAATGGCTTTCTCCGAGGGCAAATTAGCTCGGGCTCGCGAACCGAGTCCGCGGCGGGCGTAATTAAATGATAATCGACCCGCCGGCCACTTTGCCGCTCGCGACCCGACCCGCCAGGCACCGAAAACGTATGCCAGCGCCATTCGCAACAGACGCCCGCTGACATTTCGCAGCCGCTAACAATGTCTGCCAGGAAGTCCAGCCTACGTACCCACACACTCGCCCGGATGGACCACCATCGTCGCATTCCCGGGATTACTTTCACTCGTTAAATTACTCCCCGGTAATATATTCGCCCGCTACCGAGCGAGGCCTTTGAAGCGGTCCCCGCGATTAAATTCGTATTAAATCTTCCCGCCACGATGTACGAGCTAGCCGCGGCAATCGAGTTTAAGCGAGCGACGTGCCACTTCGCGTGCCGCGCAGGATGCCGATTACCGAACTGCTTTGAACGTCGGACGGGAGGAAGGGGCGTTGACAGTGGGCATACGAATTTAAGAAAGTCGAGCGAACGGAGAGGGAGGGCGGAGGACGAGAAAGTCGGAGAAAATGAGAAGGTGGAGTAAATGGAGAGGAACGGAGGACCGTAATGGAGAGAAGCAAGAAACGGTACAGCTAATGGAACGAGGCGGAGGGAAGGATGTCGCAGAGATGCGAATATAGGAATGTGGAGCAAAAGGGCGAGCGATGGAAGAGGAAGACGGCATCCTCGTCCGCAAGGAAAAAGTACGAAAATGTTCCGTAGACCGAAAGAGAAAGAGAGAGAGAGAGGGAAAGAGAGCGCGGATTTGTCAGCCATGTTGGCGTTACATAAAGCGTTTAAGCGACGGTTTAGCGCGAGTCGATAAGTCGAAATCACCGTCGGCTCGCTTTGTGAACGTTTGCCGGCCATTTTCCGCTACGTTATTATGCCTGTTTTGCACGTGCCGGTGCACGACACGGAGCGACGTAAACGCGGCACTCACGTCCATGACGAATCACCTGTTATAGCTACCTGCGCTGGCTCGCGAGCACGTTCGCGGAATCGCGATTGCCGTGTTCCGAACCTGAATCGTGGAACTCCCGCCGCCGCCTCCTCCTGTAAATTGCCCGCAAAATATCGCCGTTTCGCGCGCGGACCGCTACCCTCCTCTTCGAGAAACGCAAGATGGTTATCGAGACTGGTCGCGCGATCGTTCGCTAAAATTCGCCGCGGTGCCCGAAAGAGGCGATAATAAAATCTGCCGGCAGATTCGAGACGTCGTCGGAGGATCGCCGAAGAGTCCAAGTGCGTCGTTTCATTCTCGGCACTGGCCTCATGACGAGTGCATTGATCGTTGGCCGGCAAGAGTGTGTTTTCGATCTTCGACGGAGAATGCAAGCGAAAAGCTTCCGTCTGCCAAAAGTCGTGCGCGGCCTGTGAGAGTATAGGTGCGAGCGGATGAAGGTGCGCGCTGAAAGGTAGATGGTAAAATGGGCAGCTTGTTAAAGACACTGATTTACAGAGCATTGCGTGACAGATGCACTCTGGGCAGAAGTAATTTGATCAAAGAACTTAGCGCGCCGATACTCGCGCGTCCTCGTACGACTGTGTAATGGAAGAGAGCGTTTTGGGTGCACTCGCGTTAGCATCGCTTTGCCTCATTTTTCTTCACTCCGTTATATAAATCGTTGGTCATATTAAAATACGAAAAAGCTATCGCACCGATCGGTACCATTAGTTCCGAGTGCGTAGTCGTGTTTGGGGAGAGTTTACGGTGACATAACGCGCGCGCAATCGTCTGCTGGCATCCGAACAGATTTAACCTGGTATCGACGATGCGGTATGAGCTCAAAAGAAAACGTTCGCCTGACAGGGTGCCCTGGCAAAAAGGATCGTCGGCCAGAAGAGCAGTGGCACAATGTGCGCGCCGTTTGATCCGGCGGATATAGTGATCATCAAGATCCGGCAGGCCTCGGCGGACTCAGGCAGCGTCTCGAGGCGAAGTTCGCACGTGCGGCATTCGCGCCATCGACACGCAAACATCAGCAGAAAGGCCATCTAAATCAGCGTGACCGCGGTAGTATATAACGTCGCCCCTGGCCCGTAATTGGTCCGTGCAACCGACGCTCGCCCCCATGTGTGGTCTGTCATCCGCGTATTTTTATTCGACACAGTCAACGGCGGTGTTAAACGACTGACGAAACGGATGACGACTCGCTGGAACACTTCTCTTACGACTTTTACCCTCTCTCTTTCTCTCTCCCTCCCCTTATTTATCTCCCTCGCGCGCGCACATTTGTGCATCGTCGAACCTTCGTCCTTTTCTCGCCTTTGCAGCTTCTCTAGCTACTTCTACTTCTCTCTCTCTCCCTCTCTCTCTCTCTCGTTCTTCGTCAACGCGTCTGGCAGTCGAGCAGCAACGCCGACTGACTTTATGAGCGTCGGAGGGAAGCTCGTGAAGTGAGTTACGATTGCGAGTGCCGGGGCACGGATCAAAGACGTTTTCGGGACAGATTGAAACGCATAATCGTGAGGAAACGCGCGCGACGATTCCCGTTGAGGGTAACGAAACGTTTTCCGCGCCGGCGGCGTTTCGTGCCGGCGTTTCGTGCCGACGTCTCGCCCCGACGACGAGCAAGACGACGATGAGCGGCCGACATCGGCGAATATCGTCCCCGGGTTTTTGCCCCGGCAAGAATTGCCTTCAGCTTTCTCGCCCGAGACGACCGGCAGCTACGCGATGGAACGCGAATCGCGGATAAATTTGGATAAACGTCGCTCTCCTCGCATCTCCCGTCGTCGAAACTTCTCTTAACTTCCGCCGCACTCTTTACCCTTTTTCCTTCTCTTCGCCTGCTTTTTGCGCGCTCGCGCGCGTGCTCAAGTAATGACAGTTCTTTGCATCGGTCAGGGTCCAACCGTGCCGAACAGTACTTTAAAAAGGTTTCGAGTGTTTGATCTTGCCACATGATCGATGTCAAAGGACAATTTGCAGAATGTACTTCGTGGAAAATAAGTACGAGAATTCGCTAAATTCGTTTCGGTGGACGTCGATGATTTTTTGCCGTACGGAGGACGTATGAGATTAGCCGAACAAAAGGAATTAAGATTGAGCGATCGCCGCTCTTAAATCAGAAACTTCTGGAAGCAGATTAAAACTCATCCTCGTGGCGATGAGGGTGCTGGCGAGGGGAGCGGCGGGGGGAGGGTAGAAGGTTCGCGCGCTTGATTTATGATGCGGGGATACGCGCGTAATGACTTGTAAAGTTATAAAGTGTCCACGTGGTGTCTTCATAAAAACCGATGTAACGTGTATATCAATTCTATGCGTCACTCTAATGCACTATAAACGTTCTCGACAAACAGGCGCGCTTATGATTGACAATGATGTCGACTCACGGCAAATATCGTTTGCGATTTTTCATTTCCGCGTGCAACTGCATACCCTTAACCTGTCGCAGTTTCGATCTCAATTCGCCATTTGATTCTCATGGCAACGTAGGCGATGCGCCATGCGATAAAAATGGCCTCGCTTCCATGTCCGCTGAATATGCCTCTACGATGCCAAAACTGTTGCACTTCACGAGCCGTCGCGTACAATTCCGTTTTGATTAATGTATAGAAAATTAAAGCGAAAATGAGATCTCGTGAGCTCTTCCCGTTATTAACAGACCGTGCAAGGCTTCATTTATTACGCAGCTAACGAAACGGCGAATGACAAGTCACCGGAAGTCGGTGTATAACAGGCGGCAGGCTACTATTTTACGGGCACTTGCGAACTGAGCTACGATCGCGGACGCGAATCGAAGACATTTAAGGGAGATTGAGACACATCAGCGCAATTCCTGTCAGGGAGACCGGAATGACGTCGAATTTTCTTCTACGTCTAATGAATGAATGACAGGGACCTCCCGCCACTGACGGGTTATTAATAATAATGAGCACCCTGCGCGACGCATAACTGTCTCAGTTCTTTTCACCCTTTTTGCACGCCCTTCGACCTAGCCCGTCACGTTCGATTTGACCAGCGTTCAGCTACTTCAACAATCTTGCCCGTAAACCAGAGATAATTGTATTTAACTAATACGACCTTATCGATATCAACGAGACTTTTGCGTACTGTACGAAAATATCAGTCCTCTGCTTTACTTCGTCCTGTAATTAGATTGCTCATTGGTCCCAGTACAAGAAGTTTCCTTTCCATAAATGTATCAGGAATAGTACTGCAACTGAACGCGCGGCGCTTTTGATAGAAGTTAAAGTTACCCCGACAAACGATTAATAATAGTAAGTGGCTGCTCATCGAAGTTAGACGAAACGGTCGCTCCCATCGACTATAAACCGCCCATACGCCGACCGAACATCTATTAATTCGAGACCGATTAACAGAGCGTTTGTCACAGTTGTCGTTCGAGTGAAATCTAAATCCCGGTTTAAAGCGGTCGCTGGCGAGGAAAAATGATTTACGCCGCATTTAGGTTGAATGAATTATCGTCGTACGAACTCCATCGCGAGCCACTCGATTTAGAAATTCGAACTCGCCATTACACGCGTCGGCGGTCGAATTTATCGCTAAACCGGCGACGAGCCGAATTTCGTTGCCTCGGTACGGCCAGACTCTTACAGTCGTTTCGCGGCACAAAAATAACGTCTATTTGGAATTCAAGCTTGCCATTGCCCGCGTCACCGGCCGAATTTATCGTTAACCACCGGCGAGCGGAACCAAATTTCGTTATCTCAGTTCGGCCGAGCTCTTACGTACGCTTCGCAGCTCAAAAGGAACGACTATAAAAGAGTCGCCAGATCGGGACAGACGGTGCGCGCGCGCGCGCTCGCGTACGCTCGCGCTCGACACCCGAGACGCCCATAAATATGTATGTATCAGCGTTTAAGCGTCGCTCGCAATGGCGATCGTTGCCCGCCGCGTTCCGGCGAACAAATGGAAAAATATTCATCCGACTCGGACGCCTGTCCGCCCCGTCAGTAGAATTCGAGCTCGTACGTCCCGACGATTCTGGCCGCATATTGCGACCCGAGCGCCAAGAGTAGCAACGGGCAACCGAACGAAGGAACAAAAAGCGAGAGAGAGGAAGAAAAAAGCAGGTGGGCAAAAATATGCGCGGATGACGCGGCGAGTTGCATTTTGCCGATAAAAAATGACGGGAGCATGCGCGGCCTGCGTTTTCGGCGATCGAGGAAGGGAGAGGGGGGTGGGGGCGAGCATCGCGAAGAAGGTAAATTGAAGTATTAACCGCGCTATCTGATCGCGATAGAGAGCCTTTCCTCGTCGATCAATCAATCTGTCGACAGGTAATTAAAAGAGGCACCTTGTTTGTTCGCGAAACGCAAATTAATCTGACCGTGACGCGGTTCGTTTCTTCCCGCGCGCATGCTCCCCGCCGGACATTTTTTGCGTGTCGCTCGACGCACAAAAAATTGATTGCACCTCGACCGACCAAAACGTCCCGAGATCCACGGGTCCAGTCCGACCCGTCGGTCGAGCGCGACTTAAGTAGACCGCGGCGTACGCCTCCTCATTTTTTCATCGCCAGCCACCTTCGGCCATTCGAGTCGAAAGCTCGGATCGGTTTAACTGTCATTAGGGACACGCCATTTTTTTGCCAACTCTCGCCGACGAAGCGAGCACGACACTCGCGTACGCCGGCTCCCCTGCCAATCCTCGATGCATATAATCAGGTACGAGCGGCTCGCCTCGTAAATTCCTCAAGAATTCGGCCGTAAGTTACGCTCGCCGGGACGAAGGTATGCAGGCCATTTACACCTACGCAGGCAAAAAAGAAGGTGGGGAAAGAAGACGCGGCTCGGCCAGAGTGCGCTCACGACCGTCCGGCGCGAGTTTGATGAGAGCGTCGCGACGCTCGGATGAGCTTACGCGATTCCCGAAATGCCTGTCGACAGACTGTCAGGCGGGACGAGATGGCAGTCGCGGCGGGGAACGTTGATAAAGCGTCTTCGTGAAGACACGGATCGGCACAATGTGCGTCGCGCAGACGTGGAAACGGATATACATTGCCGGCGCGGCGGGCCGAGGCACCTTTACATTTTACATTACACGTATCTGCCCGATATCGTCGGCGCGCGGGCGTGCGGCCTGGCAGGAAGGCGCTAACAAATGTCGTTCGCGCCTCGTATTTCAAGTAGTGTCATTTGTTGGTCGCCCCGACGCCCGCGAGAGAACGAACGGCGGAGTCAGACGGACCGAGACGTTGAGAAGTAGAGAGGAAGAGAGAAAGAGGGAGGGAGAAGGAGAGAGGAAGAGAAAGAGAGAGAGAGGGAGGAGAAGCCCAAGTGACGATTACCCACGATTCTTCCTTTTCCCTCGCAAGAGACGCTCGCTGTCGAGATTAGACAAATTCGTCGGCGGCTGATGTCGACTTGGCCCGGCCAGATTGCGCACACGACGCTTAGAACAATTTACAAACGCATTATCCACGTGGGCGCCACTTCCTCGTCGCATTCGGCGGCCCGGCATTTTTCTCGGACCGATGCGTTCGCGCAACGTTTTCTTACGATCGTGATAAATTGGCCGCAACGATTCTATGATACGACTTAACGACGGACGATATGTAACAGTCGGTCGGCGCGCCATGTTATCGATCGCGAATTTCGAAGGAAACGTTTGGCGTGCCGCGAAATCGACGATGTGGAAATGTTTTGTGCGAGAAGTGCGGGCGAGTGTAGGTGCACTTGAGCTTTCTACAATGCGCAACTCTCTTGCGTAAAGAGCACTAAATCCTGCGATCTGTACATAAGTTACTAAATTACACATTTCTTTGGAGTACGACATACAGCTGCCACTTAGAATGAAACTCGCCGTTTGAAACAACCGTAAGATTACATCTTTGACATTCCGTTAACCTTCATCGTCCGAATGCGTGCACCAATCGACTTTGAAAAATTGGTTCGTCACTGGAATAGGAAGTAAGGACGAAGAGAGGCATACCATTACCTGCATCTGCGCATACGTGCACTCCGATTGACGAGCACGAGACTAATCAGTTTTAGTCGAGTAGGATCGCAGCGTGTAATCGCCAACTGAGCGAAGCATGTCGTCTCATTTCAAGCGCTCGTCCGCGCTCGCCTAACAGTATCAGCGGATAGTCGGCGCTACCATACACTATGCCCCGTATTTGATCCTCAGCGATCGAGGCGGAGTCGCATTCGATCGCCTGTTACTATCAGTAATTTGCAAAACTATCGGAACGATGGTACACCAGCGTAATCTCGAACTACGTCCACGCCCCTATAATGCATACAACACGCATACGCTCGCTTACTCGCGGCCTGAGCATCGTGCGAACTGTGATCGACTTTCAAAGATACACGTGCTAGAGTCGCGAGTTTGGCATGCACGGAATGCGCGTCGCAGGAAAGAAAAGAACCTGCACGTCGACGAGAATTACGGCTAATTACGAAAGCCATCATTATTATGGCCTCTCCTTGCGAGCGAATCCACTTTTTGTGGGAACGAAATTGGCCCGTACCGCAGCTATTTACACCTCGCCCAGAATTTAACATGACGACGGCCGTGTGATATTGCAGTAACTAAGGTTTCGTTAGACGCCATTGTGAAGCAACAACTTACGCGCCCATCGTCCAACGCATTCCCCAGAGAATCCGTAGCATTTAATACCGAAAAATATTTTCACCATTGTACTCGTCTCATGGATTTTCTTTACCAAATGACTCGCACGCGCATTCTTCGCAGACGCGACTACGTCGTCTGAGAGCAAGAAACGATCGAAGAAGAAATCGTTGATGCGCAGACGCGAGGGTATCACGATCGGAAAGAAACTCGTCGGCGATCTGCGTCAGAGACGAACAAAACCAGAACCGTTTGCACGAAACATCGCCCCCCTCCCCCCTCCTTCTCTCTGGATCTCGGAAACAGACTCGAGCGCAGTTAAGCGCACGCATATCGACTCTGCCAAAATCAACGCGCCAGGAGAGATCCTGTTCGGACGGGGCACGTCATTGTCACTGGGCAAAGTCACGTCATCGGATGACCGACCGGAGTCAACGATCGTTTAAGTGCCAGGCCGGACCAGGTGGGTGCCACCAAGTCGTAAGTAGGACGACACGAATGCGGCAGAGGGCCTGGATAGGTGCTAACAGCGCTGTTTCTCGTCGTTAACGTTCACACCTAACATACGAACGCAAAGTTCTTCTCGATAAACGTGTATATATGAGTGGATACAATGTGAGCCTTGGGGAACGCAGAGTGCTGATGTGGGAGTCGATCCTACGTAGGTGTGCGTGAATATGTGGTCCGTACGCTTGGGTCAGTGACTAACGTATCATTTCCTACAATCCTATCTCACGCATTTCTCATTAGGAGTTGTTTAGGGCAGGAACGCTTATCCTGTGTCTACGTTGTAACGAGTCCATTTGTGACTGAATAATTCTGTTTATTCTTTCAACTGCGAGTGAGGGATTGCGGTGAGAAAGTGCGATAATGCTGCCCCGTAGCGCTTCATTATAATATAGCACCACGCGGTATAATAAATGTTGGAAGGGGGCACGTGAATCGGGAAACAGACACGTACGTGTCACTGATAATTCTAATTACAAACGACGTTAATGATCATCTACAAGAGCGAATTTTTCGTGAAACGATAATGAATGCCGTCTGCATCCAGGACATTAATGGGAAAGAAGTTCATATCCAAGAGAAACTATGCACGCAGGAAGAAGAAAATTAATAAACGCACACGATGCAGATGTGCGTACGTACACATGTGCGAAGCAGCATAGAGATCGGCATTGGTCAGTTTTGCGGAGCTTTTTTTTAAGTACGGACGCATGTTCCCTGTCGCGAACGGCATACGCCGGCCACGTCAATCTACCTGGGCACCAACTGAGGCGCCAATCCTGCCCATTGGGTAGGATACCTACCCAACATATCCATACAGCGCAGTATAGCTATATAAGTCCGAACGAACGCTATCTCCCCCCGGCATCAGGCAGCCGACGCTCGACGCTTGTTTACAAAACATTACAATTTGCCGGGACCTACACGAAAAGCTACCATCAATTTATTAGGAGTAACCTCTTCCTCCTTGTCCCGCGTACGCTCAATCCCGATCTTCGTTTCTTTTCGTCCCGAGCATCCTCATCGGGACTCACTCTATCGCTCGGCCATTCTCTCTGCACTCGCCTTTTTAGCGTTCCTGTTTCCTTCACTTCCACTCCGTCTTCCTGCTCCTTCGGATTCTCCTCTCCTCCCGTTACCCTTCCCCCCTCATTTCTCTTTCTCTATCCCGGCCCCTCTCCGATTCCGTCCTTCTAATCTCGGCGATCCAGCCGATTCCGACCGGTCGTAACTTCACGCTCGGTCGACGCGCTCGTAGCTTCTCGCTTAACTAAGTCATTGGCTATTTATTACGGTTGACACCTCGACGAAACCCTATATGCCCCGCAGTGGTTCCTTCTATCCTTTTTTTTATTGGTTGAGGCCCCGGCCGCTGTCTCTCGCTGCCTCTCGCTCCCTCCGCCGGATGGCCAATGGCACGGTGGCCTCGTGAAAACGAGCTACTGTTCCCTTTCGTGTGAATCGACCGTTCGCGGAGATAGATGGTGCTCGTGGATCGCTGTTACTGGAGTACCGCTCGCGCCCTTAAGATTTCTGGCTGCGGAGCGGGCGGTCGGAACGAGTTTATCCGGGAGCCCGACTTGGCGGCCGACTTGACGCTCGACTTGACGCCCGACTTGACGCCCGACTTGACGCCCGACTTGACGCCCTGCCTGACTCACTCCCGGTTTGGCGCGATTGGATTTTCTCCGATGTATATTGTTCCCGCTGCCGCCGCTCCCATTCGCCGAATCCAAACTTTGAATGGCCGTTGAGTGTCTTCACCTCCTATCACTGGCCCATTCGGCACTGGCCGTGCCCAGGCCAATGGAGGAAATTGAAAGAGGGAGATACAAATCAAACGCGTGTTTCCTCTTGCTTAACGACTCCATTCATCAGCGGCCGAAATCGGCCCAAACAGACTCGGCCAATAAACAGGCGAGCTTTAAAATAACGGCGTTAAGCTGCGATCATCGAAATAAGAGAAGCCGAGTCTTACGGTGCTTTCCACTGGCGAAGGCACGCGCGTCCGTAAAGCTCGTATTGTATGTATATGCGCGTCGTGGCGAAACGCAGAAATACTCGATGCCGAACAGTGAAAACAAATCTCGAGGAGAGGCGACCATCAATTCCGAGGACGCGGCCGAGTCTTCTTCCTCTTCCCTGGTTAACGTCTCATTTAAATTTCCTGCTTCGGACTGATAATCCTGCCGATATCGGAGAGAGCCGTGCGGCTTTAGACTCACGCCCAATTCCAGCTTCCCATTGGCAGAGCGTAGAACTCTAATTGAATTCGTTCGTGAAATAATGCCGAGCATAGATTTAACGAAAACATATCACCTATTAAAAAGTGACTACGTCCGTCTTTATGGGTCATATTCCGTTTGCGCATAACTTAGGCCGAACGACAGATATTGACCTGAAGAAGTTTCAACGGCACACTTTATCTTCGCTTAGAACCATCATATAAATCCGCGGAACGTTGTTTATTTAGCGAACGCCAGTGCCGCGCAGGAAATCGATGCAAAAATACTCGATGATGTGAGACTAGAATAAATTACGCCATGTCTGCGTTTCGTTGCTTACCGCCGTACCGTAAATACCTCGGTACCGAAACGTCTCGGGGGAGATTTTATCAATACACGGTAAATTCCTCCGCAGACATCAGGGACCGCCTTCCGCTCATTACAGATGGCGGCCGAGGCCGTCGATCGCGAAAATATTTCGGAAAATAGTGTCAACGAGGCGCGTACAGGCGGCCGGTAACGATCGCGAGAGCTCGCACGTGGACACGAGGAGACGATCACGGGAAACAAATCTCCGGCCATCAGCCGTCAATTTCGTCGACGACGCGAGCACGTCCTCCTCTTCCTCCTTAACGTCTCACTCGAATCTCCCATCTTTCTCGGGATCGGCGTAAGCCCCGACCGGCCGATGCGCGGAACGAAGATCGATCCGGAAAAATTTCGTCGGCCCGTCTCGTCTCGCCTCGTTACCGGCACGACGAAAGTCCCTGATCGCGATTTATTTTGCAATACATAACCTCGATGCCCGGCCACGAGCCGTACCGCGCGTACCAACACATTCGCGCGCGCCTTACGCTCGATTCATGCCCGCCGTTTACCCAAGTTTATTTGGGAATGGCGGTCCGTTTCCGTGGGTGAATTGCAGCGTGTCCAACCGTAAATTTCAGCCGTGTAGGATCTTCGTGGGCGATTATTCGCCGCGGGCGTCCAAGATACGCGATGATGAAACCGAACACCATCGGGTCTCATTCGGACGTCTGACTGGGCAGAGAGTGCGCGCGATCGGGAGAAAAAGGGAGAGAAAGAGAGATCTGTGTACGTATATGCGCGTGAGTGTAAGCGTGTGCGGGCGAGATGGCGAACGGGTGTGTTCCACTGCGAGAAGAATGAAAGAGAGCGGTGAGGGAAGGAACGGACCACGACACGGTCATTTCCAGAATTCCGATGAGACACCTCACCTGGCTTTAACGGCGACGGAACGAAGGCGGGTTCCACTGTAACGCTCGCGCGTCAGCCCGAGCGGATTTCATTGACGCTCGGGCGCGTTAAATAATTCATTAACGCGGGGACAATTTATGACCGTCGCAGCGAAATTAGTTAACGCCGTGGCACTCGCGATCGTCGAAGGTGGCACACGCTCAACGAACCTGCCGTCGCCGGTCCAGCGCATTTGCAACTGGCCACCTTTTTTATCCCCCCCCTCTCCGATGCGCATTCGACCGAATCGCTCTGCGACAATCTCCCGCGGACGACGATCGTCCTCCGATTAATTTCACTTCCTCGAGCTACGCCAAGACTCTCATTGACGAACGAAGAAACGTGCGTGAGCCCTGAACACGGCTGGCGATAAATAATTCATCGGCTGTAGCTGTAATTACTGAAAAAAAGCCAACCCTCTTACCCCTTCATTCCTGCCTTGGAATTCCATTATATAGAACGCGTTAATAATTATTATGTGGCGGAAAATAATGAACTGCGTTATAAAGGCTGCTCGGATGGAATTCCTTCGTTTTGTCGTCGGAGCAAATGTCACGGGCAGATCATTCTCGAAACGCAACGATCGGCTCGCTCGCGCGCGCTTTACATAATTCATAGGCCCGCAGAGGTAATTCGTAGTCAAATAATTCAGAGCCGATTATCGGAGACGTCTGACGCTCGCTGGGCATTCTAATCTTAATTGGTAAGGTGTCGCGCGAGGCACTTCTGTCCGATGGACCTTTTTTTCGAGGATACGGGTAATTCCGTCGAAATATGCCGATGTCGGAGGTATCGTTCGCGAGTATCGTTTGCCGGGATTCCACCGGTAATGCTCGACACTTTTTGGCGCTCGCGCTCGCTCGTAATTTATCGCACTGCCGTTGTCGTGGAACGGCTTACGCGCGGGAGATCGCGGAATAATTCGACGTCCAGGTAAAGAGAGGGAGAGAGAGAGAGAGAGAGAGAGAGAGAGAGAAAGAGAGTGAGGCGACTTTTTGGGCGGAGGCGAGAGTCGAGATAATTACGCGAGTCGGCCCGAAGGAATCGCGGGGTCAAGAAACGTGTAAAACGATTCGCGGATACGTTGACGCGGCGACTTATCTCGATATGATCGTGAGTTATTCGGCTGCGTCGTGGAATCCTGTCGAAAGTCCTCCTCGGTAACGACAGTTTTACCGTGGCCCGCAATCCGCTCGACGTGGGTGGCACCGACGGAATATAAGAGAGCGAGCCGGTGATAGAGGACGACTCGATACCAAATGTATTTATTCGGAGATATATTGCGCGGAGGGTGGGAGTGACTAGCGTCTCGGTGTCTGTCGTGGGATCATCGTTTTTTGCTCGTTAATGGGCAACGAAAGAGACGGGCCATTATACGGGATTGTCGGGAAAAGGCGGTCATCGGCTCGTTCTATCTATCGGCCGTGAACGACAAAAACGTTCGTTTCGCTCGTCTTATCTCGAAGAATGCTGCTTGCGGGTGTAGGTCGTGATGGGGAGTAGGTAATTAAGCCGTTAAACGCCATATGTCGCTGACACAACGTCAACGTTAGGAGCACAACATCGCTTCCATTCCGAAATGCGAAAATATCAATCGCCGTCGTTGAACGGAAATGACCGTTCAATTCGGCCGAGCAAAGTGCATGCACGATTGTTCGGCTCAATCAATACAAACGAATCCGTTCGAGGGCGAAACGATCGTGCAGTTAGCGGAGGATTGAAAATCGCCCGAGTTACAGCGATGGCTTCGGCTCGAACGAGGAAATCTGACCAATTTACCGCGATGATTTGAATAAACGGAAAGAGCGTCCGTCGATTCGACAGACGGAATGATGCCGTTCGACGAGGACAGAGTATTTGTCGGTCCGTCGCGTGGATCGCGACGCAGGGACGAGTTCCGTGATTTTTACATAATCAAGCGTCGTGCCAGCCGAGCACTAAATAAGCGTCAATCCTCGGCTTTAAAGTTATTTCCACGGCGCGCGCGCGCGCGCGCCCGCCTCGTAATACAGTCCAAACATTATATAGAATCTGGTCACATCGAGCTCTCATCCACGTAATAGTCGACTCGGGCATAAACGTCCGTCCGTAGGAACTTCAACGAATTCCATTGGCAGACCATGCAAAGCCTTGTCTATTCTCGACCGTCTCTACCGAACTGTCACTCGCCCCACGTTCTACATCTAACGACGTTAATTATCGGCGTAAATCAATGAGTCGGAGCCTGCTCAATTTGCGGCCGTGCACGAGACAAGTCGATGTCGAGTCTGAGAACTTTTGAAGGTGGCACTCTCGCTCGGAAATCGGTCCCAGGTTCGAAGGAAACACGTGTTAGCCGTTCGCTTTCGATCAGTGTCAGTATTTCAGCGGGGCTATAGCGAAACGCGGCGCGGCTCGTATAGCATAAAAGATACGCTGACAAGTTTCTGCGTAAGTGATAAAAATAATTAGCCGTAAATTACGATATCCGACCGCTCGTCGTAACGATGGAGTCCGACTCCAAGCGTCGTATCGACGTTATTTATACGGGTACCGTATTTATTGAATCGCGCGAGAACTTGAAATGTTAGCCGGAACTAATTGATAAAGAAGGCGTGAGTACGTTTTCGCTAGGTCGTTGCGATATAAGAAATGGTAAGGTTGTATCGTGAATACCGAGTCAGGTACAGCGTTCGGTCATCGTTCTCGATGTAAATTAAACGCGTCCTGTCCCAATAATTATTAGTTACAGTAATATATTTGTTGCAGTGGAAGCCATTCGGTTTAGGCGATTTCTCTCCGACGATGAAAAAAGTAGTTTTCCTGCTGCTCGCGTTTTCGAAGAAGATTAAATTCTCTGTCATATTGATTGTCTATTACCACTGATGATTTATGTACACTTGTGCTGGCGCGCGTACGTTTCAAGACAAACGAATCTGATTTGCATGTACGTGGACCGTGAAGTTTTATCAGGTCATCAATATATGCGAATGAAATGTGCGAGAACGATCGAAAGTACCAGTTTAATCCGGCGTGTAACTGATGCAACATCTGCTTTATCACCTTCGAACTGCCATTCATTTTCCATAAAACGTTTTAACGGGATCGACCTCTTGTATGAATATATTTTCATTCGACGATACATAAACTAGCGGGTAATGACCCGCGTCAGCCTAGACACTATTTTGCAGGAGAAAATCTGTAACGTGTCTATCGTGACGGAGCGCATTAAACGTAATCGTAAATTATGACGCGAAATCACTATAGAGCCGTACCGATAAGGAAATTAATATGTACCTGGAACGTGCAACGATTTTATAATTACAGCGAAAACAGTGGCCAGCCTTCTAATAAAGGTCAAGTCGAAACTACAGGGATTTACAATCTCCACAGGAATGAAAATAAATTGCGATTGTATAGCGCGCATATTAATATCGGGCCGAGTCGGGCCATACGTGAGAAACGTTTGGCGCGGATTCGAAATTATTCACTAAGTCTCATGATACTGTGCTCTCACGTGCGCTCGGTCAAAATTTCACGGCTACCCGACCGAATTCGCTATCGACCGAGAATCTTGTCGTCAAATTATATCGAGTTACGTCGCCGGCAACGCGTGAAACGTATTACGAAAAATTGCTACTCGCATATGCATGACGTTTTAATTAGTCGCCGTTAACGGTCAACTTTCGAGCAATATCGACGAGACGTTACGGATCACGTCACGGCGCACGTAAGGGGTTAAATACGGTAGCCATTACATCCGCCGCGGCTGCATTTCGAGCCGAACGAAGGAGGCAAAGAGCAAAGGAAGTCGCTCGAATGATCACCGGTAAGAGACCGTCGCAACGAGGCTCACTCACCGAGCGCCTTCTCGTTTCACCGCCATAACAATGGCGGTAATAATGTAATGAAACAGCTATTTCAACCTACTGCACGGCCGCTTTAATGCGCGCTTCTCATATGGAGCGAACCTCGGCGCTCGGCGCGCATTTTATCGCGGCAGCCGGAATTGCGAGCGTGACACGCTTTTCGGTTTTCACCCTGGCCTCCGGGCAATTCCACTCAAGTCCCTCACTTTACTGCGGCCCGCTCGAATTTCGACTTAATCCAAATGAATGCCCGGGACGCATTTCTTTGCCGGCCGCAGGAATGCGCGGCATGCGTCAAATGTTTCTCGTCCGCGGGAACGATGCCAAGTGATAATCAGGCCTCTCGTTAATACGATCTACCCGCGGTGATCGATGGAAGGAGGTTTTTTCAGTTTTCATTGCTCGTTACGATCGGTAGTAAACTGTTTACCCAGTGCCCGCTGGTCTATTGTGGCGGTTAGCGTTAATGATAAACTCGGTGTGTTTACCTTGGCCGAACGTGTACGGAATGCGCTTCGATAGCTGGATGTTGACAACGAGCGTGCGGGAGTATTCAGGGCGAATTGTATCGCAGCGAGAGGCCTAACGTCGGACGCTTTAGCGGGAAAACGCGAGCGAGTTGGCGCGACGAAACGTAAATAGCATCAAATCTGCACATCGCACGCTCGCGATTCGTATCGTTAAAACTGTAAACAGCCTGCGGCCTCTCGCTCCCTCTCTCCCTCCCTCCCTCCCTCTCTGCCTGGCCGCATTTCTCTCTCGATTCGTTAGATTCGGATCTTTACCGTGAGGCGTGCACGTGCTCATTACGATATCGCGAAACGTTCAGGCGAGTTAATGCGACGATCATTGCGCGAATTATCGCGGCGGCGATTGTGTAAATTTTCGAGATCGCGACGGCGATTTTCATTTTTCGCGCGCTCTTTTATTCATGAACGACGGGATAACTTCAAACACGGTAATTTTGCGGTTAAACGAGCGTCCTCGCCCGCGTCGTTTGCCAATGAACGATGCGATCTTACGCGTTCTTTACTTTCTCACGTTAAATAGAGGGGTGCATTCATCCTTCTGCAGAATCCTTTATCCTCTTTTTTCATCAGGCACGATAACGTTTCAGCATGTTCACCTCTTTGGAGCAGTGAAAGGCAGTGCCAAACGATTTGGCGCAGATAACAGATAACCTCTGCACATCGTCGCGCTAGCAGTATCTCGCCACCGTATTTTCGACGATATTCTCCGAAAATTCGTTGCCTTTCGCCAGTGGCGCAAGGTATCGAACTCGCCATCACTACACGTCAAAAGGCGGAAAGCAACCAAAGCACACCGCCGTCTCCCGACAGCGTACTCTATCGACCAAGTATAATTCCATCATTCGGACCAAGCCTCCCATCCTAAAGATTGCTTCGACTCGCCGCACCTTAACCCCGCAAGCCAGAACTTACCGTGCTGATGAAGTTTTCCGCCGCCGACGGCTTGCTGCTGCGAGTGCCTGTGATGATGATGCTGGCTCTGCTGCTGCTGCTGCGGCTGCTGGACCTGCTGCTGCTGTTGCTGTTGTTGCTGTTGCTGCTGCTGCTGTTGCTGTTGCTGAGCCTGCTGGGCCTGCTGCTGCTGCCTCGAGTCCCTAGCCATGATCGCGGCGATGCTGAAATCCGTCGCGCACTGCCTGTTCGAGTTACAGTTGTTGTTGATGTTGTTCAGAAGGCTGCTGTTCGGCGAAGGGCTCGAACTCTCGTCGCCCTCGTCCCTGCATCCCGACAGGCCGGTGGGTACCGCGGAGGCGGCGGTGCCCTCGCCCTGCATTTTTCGGCCGAGAAAAATGTGTCGCGATTCCTCGTCGTCCTCCTCGCTTCCGGCTCCTCCGCCGCCGACCCCGCCGCCTCCTCCGCCGCCTCCTCCGCCACCTCCTCCACCCCCGCCTCCGCCGCCGCCGACACCCCCGAACGAAGACAGCGTCAGTCCGTTTCTCTTCCTGCCGGCGAGGCCTCGCGACTCCAGCAACATCACCTCGCCCGCTACTTCGCTACCCTCGCGTCGGCCAATTTTTTTTATCGGGCGCCCGTCGTTGTTCGCTGCTGGACCCTTCACCTTCGCCAAGGCACGTCTCGCCTTGAGCCCTTCGATAGCCGACGCTGCCGGCTGAGTCGATCGCCTTCTCGCCGGACTCCGTGTCAGTCCGTTTTTGGCTTCGGACGTGGGACGGAGAGTAGCGGTAACATTTCTGAGGCTGGGTGTAGGTTGTGTAGGCTCTCGAGTGGATCTGGATGTGCACGACTGCTAACGCTGGACGGTCTTTGACTCTCAGTCGAATCAAGTGGTTGGAGAGAGTCGTTGGTAGACGCGCATTGTTATGGGGGTCTTATGATCGATGTTCGTTGTTAACGTTAATGAGAGGTTGCCGGTCGTACACTTTTGACAGCCGCACGATACGAAGATTCGAAGGATGAACGGTATCACCTTGATTATTGTTCTCTCGACATCTTATTGCGTATATCGCTATCGGTGAGACGTCGAGGTAGCCGTTGACATCGCGTTCCAATGCACAGATTTCAAGTAAACGTACGACGACGTCCTGGGAAACTCGCGCGAGGTGATCGGCATCGTCGTACAGATTATCTTCGGCAACAATATCACTTCCGATTACGGTCCTGGCAATGCGGCACGTAAAAGCTTCTTCATTCTCCCTCGGATACGAGAGTCAAGTCCACACGTGTCAACAGTCAGAGACCTAATGTCACCGTTCCGTTCGCGGAACACTTCCACTGTCGACGCGACAAAAACCGACTCGATGCAAAGTAGCAGCGCAACGATGTGCGTCGGGACAAAAGAAAAACGGTGCTCGACGTCGAGCAACTCCCTCTTCCCGCGAGCGTCGCCTCCCGTGCGTTCTTTGCGATCGCCAAGCTAGGAGCCCAGCGCCGATATTTAAATGAAGAAGGTTCGTTCGAGCGGCGACGAACCGACAGAAGTATCCCGTGCGAGGATCGGCCGTCAAGTGCTCCCTGTCACGGCAACGAGCAGACTTCCCGCCTCCGGCAGGCGTCAGAGTACATGAAGACGGAACTCCGTTGAAGCGGTGCGCGCGAAAATTCGAAATGTCCCGACTGGCTCGTGCACGGCTCGTGTGGCCGTCGCGCGAAGTGAGAGAGAATGGGACTCGGGCGAATTAAGCACGGTGCGGACAGACCGAGGAACAACAGACCGACCGGTTGTCCGAGAGACTGACCCGCGCCACCGGCGGTCGCCTCTTGGTTTCGGCCCCCACCCCCCACGCCCGGGCTCCGTCGAACGAACCGGCGGCGGTGACGGCGCCGAGGAAGGGGCCAGAGAAAAGCCGATGCCGTGTCGGCGGGTGTACGGTAGGCGGTTCGCCGGCAAGAGACTCCGCCCGGTCGATCAGCACCCGGCTCCGCCTGCGGGCTCTCTCCCGCACGCTACACCTCGAGTTCCGCCGGTAAACGTTATTATCGCATTCCCTCTCGCTCCCCGAAGCTCGTCATAGCTCCTAGCCGCTCTCGTTCCCGCGTTCTTCCTTCTCGCGCCTCTCGCTTCCAACTCGCCGCTGCCTCTCTTCTTTTCCATTCGCCGCCTTTGTCTCGCTCCCTCTTCATCGCTCTCACCCTCCGCCGCCAACCGGGAGCCAGTCTCTCGACGCCAGTGTGTGCGTGCCCGTCAGTGTGCAGTTGCGCGGGCGTGTGCGTCGTACGCCAGGCGTACGTACGTAAAGGCAGGCGAGTGTACGTCAGAGTGTGCGCCAGCGTCGACGGGAGGCGTTCTTAGAAGTGGTTGTGCCGTGGCGAGCGTATAGGTGCACGTAGAGAAGGATCGCGCCCCTCTACCGACTCATTCTCTCTCAGTCCCTCGTTCCGTCCTCCTTACTCGCCCTCGAGGCCGGCCTCGGCCTGCGCAACCCCCGCGCAACCCCTCGCCCAGCCCCTCCGCGCTCACTCCCGACGTCTACACGTACGAGCAGGGTGGTACGGTATTATGGTCTCGTACGCGCCATCCAGCCACGGCAGCTGCCATTTTTTCTTACGAGAGGGGGCAATTGCTGACAGGGACCGCTTTCCTCTCCGTGCCCGCCGTAGCCTCCGCCGGTCGAGTGGCGCAATTTATTGTTTTACTGGCGGAGCTTTAAACACGAGCGAGCGGCTAACGCTGGTGGGTGGTTAGCTGGCTGCTGGCTGGCCGGGCGGGTGGGTGGCTTTGCTGGTGGGTTGGTTCGTCCGTTCGTTCGTTCGTCCGTTCGTCCGTCCGTTCGTTCGTCCGTTCGTTCGTTCGTTCGTTCGTTCGTTTGTTCGTTCTTTCCTTCATTCGCTGGCTGACTGCCTGTGTTCGCACGGGTGGCTATCCTTCGGGAGGGGATAGTAGTCGGACTATCGTCAGTATGCGCTGGGAAAGCCGTCAGCGTCTACTACCGTGCACCGCGGACGATGGTACACTTCGCCGATTATATCGGCGCACTTCTTATTACCACTCCTCTTGCTCCTCACCTCCACCTCCTTCAGCGCCATCCCGCTCGCTTTTCCTTCCCGAGCGCCACGCTCCCCCTCGTTCCCTATCCTGCCGACCTCCTACCTTCTTTATCCTACTCCTACACCCTCCTTTGTTACCTCCTTGCGCGTTCGTTCGCGCACGGCTTTTCCTCACCGTTCGACCTGGCTCCCGGGCGTTTCCACTCGATAACCGCGGAATTCGCCGGGATTTCCGCTTCAGCGGCCAGTGTCGCACCCACGGTTTGTCAGATATATAGTCAGCCTAGTGAGATGCCTTTCTTACAGTCCACTTGGCTATTATACCTATGCGATAATGTGTTATACGTTAACCGTATAATGCATTCTTGTACGCAGTTTTCCCTTAAATGTTTGTTCTATCACACAAACCCGCTGTTGCGGAAATTTGTACCCACGTCTTCTGCACCAAGGCGCACCTTGGACACGTTTGGAGCGAAGAAACTCAGTCTGAACATTTTTATACCCATAAATCTACACGCAGTTGTTTGATCACAGATGTCTGACGTTCAAGCGTAGACCAACGTCATCCTTTATCCTCGACACCGCAACACTTTCAAGTCTTCCTTCTTATAACCTACATCTTCATCGTTCTCCTCTTTCTTCTCCGATCTCAATTGCATCATCAATTTCCCTTCCACTTAAAAATATTTTCATCGGTCGATATCTTCGCCATTGAAGGATGCCGGAACGGGTCAATCGGACGCTTTTACAGTTGATCCAGACGCTCGCAAATGTATTACGGTCAAAATAACGTTATCCTCGCCCCGAAAACGATCATGGAAGACGAATTGGTAATGGATCGCGAACCTGCAGCGTCCGCCTTTTTTTGCCCCAGCCAGCTAGCGGGCGGCGAGCGTTAGTTTATCGATGGGCCACTTGAAACGTAATGTTCTGTTTGAAATAAATTTCGCATCTGATTCGGGTCGAATCGTCGCCCGGAACTGGATATTGATTTTCGTCCGCGCCTCTCCCGCCGCAGTCGGCCGAGATCCCGAGGCGATTTAAAGGCTAGAGTCGAATGGGGGATAGTCGGCGGCAGATTGCGAATCGTCGCGAAAATCAAGATGCAGTCTCACCGAGTTGCCGGGAGGACGAGGAAAAAAGCTTGAGAGCCCCGGCACGATCGTCGGTCGGCAAGCGAAATGGGCCGAACGATCGGCAGCCGGTGCGATATTTTTAACGAACACCTTTTTCCCCGTAAGGTCACGGTGCCCGTGGTAAACGAATAAACGGCGAGGCAGCGGATGAAAATATGCGGCGGCAAAGATGCAAAAGCCCGCCGCCGCCGCCGCGTCTGGAAGAAGTGGATTACCCCGGATATTATTATAATAAAGCAGGAAATTACCTTGTGTGATAAATACGCGGGTACGCGATAGGCGATCGTAAATGATATCATCAGCAGATTATTGTAATTACACGCTTCGGGATATGTCGGGAGCCAGCGCGTCTTATTAGACGATCTCGCACGGCCGCGGCGAAACTCGCAGGCAAGCGCCATTATCTATACGCGCACGACGAACGTAACCATTTTCGTAGGTACCGTAATCCGTAGAAAGTAGCTAACGCGAAGCGTGACACAATTTGCCGGCGATCGATGTTTACGATCGGCGCGCGGCGCGCGACTCTGCTCGCCGGCGATTCTCACGAGATTTCTCACGAGATTTATCGCGCTGGCTCGAAATATCACTCGGACGGATTGCCGATGATCTAACGTAATGAACGTATTTACTTGTAATTTCGCACGCGCTCGGCATTTCTAATATCGGCCTGGCTGACGGCGATGAGTGCCTCTTGCCTCCGTCGACGATCATGATTGGAAGCCTGAGAGACTCGGAGCAAATAGAACTCCGTCTAAAGAGAATGCGACAGGGTAAACGTTGAGGTAGTAGGAGGCGAAAGCGACGGTTCTCACAAATAGGCGCAAAAAGCACATGTAATCACGACTAGAACTTAATCTACCAATGTAAAAAGCCAAATTTATGAACCGAGCACGTCGCGAATAAAAACAATCTTCAACGAGTTATCGAAAAGTTACGTTTCAGCTAACAAATCTGCGGTAATTGAGCAGATTTTCGTGGCTGGATTAATTCCCGTTAGATTGCCCTCTAATAAACTGCATTTCCTATCTGCGGTCTTGCCGGGAGTAAGAATTAATTTCTACACGGCCAAGGCGTTCCTCGTGCAGATACGCCCATTATATCTAGATGAACTGCTGGAAGCCAGCGACTCGATTCGATATTTCGCGACGATCGACTACGAAAGCAGCTAGGCTGCGTTCGCCCTTATCCGACAAATTTCGCAATTAGCGTTCGAGGAAAGTGTCACGCGAAGTGGAGTCGGGCACATATGTAAGTGCGCGCGAATCTGCGCGTCCGCGCATTATCCGAGGCAATTTGCAGATGTTTCCCCCAGTTAGCGTAAACGTTATAGGCGTAGCGAAGATAGGAAAAAGGCTCGATCCCGTGACGCAAAACGGCTCGGCCGCCAATTATGCACGGAATCAGCGGCTTTGACTTATGTTTTATGCGCTCATTGCGATTATCAATGCGAATAAAGAAGGCGGCGGCGAATAATAGGTAATTACCTAAGTAGTTACTGTTGCTAACTGACGGCCGTTACGTCGCCTCGGTAAGCATCTCTAATTACCAGCGCTACAACTGCAGATCCGATCTCGAATTCATGCACGCTGAGCCTCACGGCCGCGGCACGTGTTACAAATTCGCTAATTGTGCCGAGAATCATTATTCGCCGCCGCTCCATGCGGTAATAATTAAACGAAACGTTAATTAAGCGAACGGAGCGTCGATATTTGTTAAACGCGCGGCGAACGTGCGAACTATAAAAGTCGACGTCAGACGAAGCACCCGATGCTCAACTCTACCTATGTAATCCATGGAAGCACATTTAGCCGTCTAGAATGCGTACATGAAATGTTCGAGTAAGAGCCATGGACTTTTTTCAAGCCGACAGTCTCCAATGAAGATGTGTGTCGAATGAAAAAATAATTGGATGCACTTTTCAGCCGCCGAAGGTGGAACCGTTCAAGGAGCAGAGACCGTGTTGCGCAAAACACACAGGCGGCTTTATTGCCGATATGTTTATTTATACCGAGCGTAAAGGCGCGTAATTCCTCGAAACTGCGAGCCGCAAGCCAGAAGCGCGACGTCAAAGTTCCCGCTATAGGTAAAGTGTTAATCATCGTCATTAACGGCTGGAAAGATGACCGCAAACGCGCATTGAGCGGCCAGTCGATCCTTCCGACAGCGGCAGCTATCGGCGCACGGACAATGATAAAATTCCTGCGGTCGAGAGAAAATGACGCCGGAAACACCGAGGAGTTTATCCGTAATCATATTGTTCGGCATTCCTCCGGCCGAGCCAGCGGTAGCATTTCTGATCTACAGAGTCAACACGAGTTTGTCTGACGTGTAACAAAACGTATCTACTTACGCGTGCGCGTGCACGCGCTCTCGCTCCGTGTCCAATTGAATAACCGGAGCTACATACTGGATGGGATACTGTATTACGAGTTAGCTTTATTCCAAGTTATGCGAACTGTCACTGTTTCGTAGTACAATTACGGAATAAACGGTATTTTCTGACAAACTAAGTCAGTGGTAAGCGTAATGCGCCTGTACGTCAAGATCCGTGTTCGAGAGAAACAATTTTGAAAATTCATCAAGTGGATGCGCGCTGATTGTAAACTTCAACTTAACAAACCGCTGTTCCTGTCTACGTTTGTATTTATAAATTAGCAGCGAAGTTATCATAAATAATTGTAATGCTTCCATTTACGTCCCGTCTAATTAATGTGAGAAATAGTTGAAATGTTAAGGAGTACTCGGTCGTTAAGACGATATTTACAGTTAACCCAGATCTTCCAGTACCTCATCTATAAAAGCTTCCTTATCAGTTTCGTGCTATTTCTACATAAGAAACGGTTCCATTCCCGAGGATACGCTGTTTACGAAGTCACCCTGTATAGAGCAAGGTTACAAAGGAGGACATATAGTTCTTCTCCGCTCGGTCATCCTCGACGTCGTCGTGTCCAACAGACTATGCAACCGCTATTATTCTAAACAGCGACTGTTTCGTGCTCGTAAGGGTGGCCGACATTGCGAGCCGATGGCAAAAACTGGAATCCTTAGCGACGATTGCTGCCAATCGGCGATCCATGAAGCACCGTAACGCGACGCTTTTTCAGTCTCGAAACGAGACCCTCTCCTCGGCCCGTTTCGTCCGACGAAAGATTCATAAATGTATATGTATGTCTGGGCGGCGCGCGCGTATCTGCCTGACGAGAAAAAAGCTTTACGAGCGTCACGGCGAATTGTTAATGTCAGGCGCGCTCCCCGAGTGGGAGCCGTTCCTTTTTTCGAATGCAAATGGCAGTGTTTATACAAATCTCTCGATGTTTGCATTGCCCTCTCGCCGCGACTCCGAATACGATTTCGCGCAGTTAAGGCGGCCGATATTTCTTCGTTAATTGCGCAATGTTTGCCTCGATTCGCGGAGTACGTCACGCAATTGACCGTAACGCAAAGATCTGTAATCCATTTCTCGGTTCAACGAGCGCTCAAAGCGAACCATTCCATAAAACGCCGCTGCTTTGTCTGGACGGAATTGCAGTCCATTCGATCGCCGTACAAAAGAGCAACATGTCATACATACGGTAATGCGTCGTGTCATACAGGATCATCGAACGCGGAATGTGTTGAAGAACACAGATCGTTCGCGTCGATTTCTAATCATTTGCTCTGTAAACTCTGACCATTGACAGGGTTACACGGGCAGAATGGGACTAAGACAGATTGGCAAAATGTGCAAAAACGTGAACGACCCAATTTCAGGCTACCCAAAGAAAGACGAACGCGAGTACAATGCTCAATCATTGACATTCCGAGGAGACTCACTAACAGTACATGAGAATAGCCGAACTAAACAGGATACAGTGTTCTGGACAGGAAAAAGATGAGAGACACGATTCGATGCTCAGCACTGTACCGCAATTCCTTTCTTTTTCAAATTGCATCAAACTACGCATCTCCTATCTCTGGACAGCACACACGTGCACGTCTCAGTGGACGTTGCCCGAAAACTTGTTAATGCCAGACAAGGTTTCACGATACCCTTGCAAGAAAAAGGGCAAGAAACAAATCGCTTTTCCCAGTTTTTCCATTGGCGCAGATCGAATTGCCGGAACGTCTCCCATATGAAACGTCCTGCTAGGGTACAAAAACGGGAAGGCTCTACTGCCGATTGAAGAAATGGAACGCGAGTGGCGGGAAGGTCCGGACTGAAAAGGACCTGCATTGCCTGTTCTTCTGACCGCGACATCGAAAGTTACATGAAAAATGGCATCTCGCGAGGCAAATATGTCCTTCGGAGTGTAACGGTGTCCAACAAAAACGAAAATATCGTAGAACGACGACATCATCCGATATCTAACGTTGTTGCACGTTCTCTTCGTCCGAGGCAAACGAGCCGGTCTGCTCTGTAACTAAATATAGCTACTTACACGCACGCATGCGCCCGCGTGTGCGTGCGTCGTGCGCGGCGAGAATAAGGAAACGTCATACGCCGAGAGTGCGCTGCGTCGAGAGAGATTGACGGACGACGGAACTGTAACGGAAAAGTAGAAAAATTTACTACACTAATCAGAACGCAACGAGAGAAAGGAACGTTTCCTTAATTGCTCCAAAACTGAATCCATCTTCGCAGAATTGAAAAGGCGAATGCTTGTTAGTTCGAAAGCTTCTAATCTTCTAATCTGTATCTATTCCATCGGACCCATCCAACCTCTTGCTTTCTCCCGGTCCGATAAAGATTTCCGTAACAGCCCGCCGGCATTTTCAGAATGCCAAGCGTTTGCCTTATCAGCGGTGCAAATAGAGATGACACAGTATCAACTCGTTAGCTTTGTAACGGAAATGTAACCGGGGCCGGACGCAGGAAGGATAGGGGGAAGCTTAAAAGAAGCTCGAAAAGCTCATTCTCAGCCGAGGGTAGGATCGAGAGGTGGCGGGGACTGAGGGAGGAGTAGCCGACAAAAGAGGAAGATAAAGCCGCAGAACGAAAGAGGCAGAGGAAGGGATGCTAGTGCACGTTGCCGGCAAATAAAGATACACGGTGTATCACGTGACGAAGCCGCCGGGGGCCGGCTGGCATTCGCGCGCCCTTTGAAGTGGTTTTCGGTAGGCTGCGAGTATTAAACAGCTTCACCTGATCGTAATGCAGGCAATAACCGGCCATAATACGGCCACGCGCGCGTCGCGATTCGAGGCCGAAAAAGGCTGAGCGCCGAGGGTAGAAGACGCAGGAAGAGCCGAACGACCGGAAGCGGTCGTGTCGGCGGGCTTTGACGTTTCGAACTTTTTGGAGGCGAGCCGAAAGAGACCGTTTCCATCGGCCTGTCGCCTTTGAGCACGTGCTGCGCGTCTACGCTTCAAGCGAGGGGAAAATAGCGAATGTGGGTGAGCTGGCTTTTATGCAAGAGTCGGATGTGCATGCCTCTACGTCCGTACCGATACAGACGAACGTGTACGGGTTTTGGTTCCAGGGTTATGTACGAAACGCGTGTGCGCTGGCATGAGTGCGTCAAGTGTGATAAGTGCCATGATGAACGGATGTCGAACGGTGCAGGCGCTCGTGCGATAATTTTCTCCCGATGCGACTCGCCGAAATTGGCGCGGTAATTCGATTCACTTGCCTCCGTGTCGCCCGAGAGGTTTCTTATCGATTCTGCGGTTTCGCTGAATGAGCTCTAATGATTGAGCAATCGCTTGACGCTCCAATCGATATGGATTAGGCAAAAATGAGAAAGCTACCGGCAATGGACCGTTGAGAACAGTTTAACTCTGATCCTTTGCCGCTTCCTACTTGCGACCCGATGAGTCTGTGCTCGCCATGCAAGTTCGTCGCAGACTCTGTTAACTGTGAACTATCGAAGCGTGAGCGTAAATGAAATACATTCTCTACCCCAGCACCGCATCGTAGCGACGTTGTATCCTTTAACCGAATATCTGCATGTACTGCGCATCACAGCAACAGTCTCCATGAACAAAAAACTTAATTAGGTCGCAGACTCGATAAAACGCCCTACGAACTTTGCACGTCCCACGCTCAACCGCCTGCTGTTAATCGTCTCTCTCACAGCCCGGACAAAGTCGCAGCAACGTTACGACGCAATTCCCGGCTCGGCCAAGCCACTTTGCCGATTTTCCCCAAAAACAATTAAGACGGCAGTCGATAACGGGGCAATTAATGTCGCGCGCCCTGTCACAGTAAAGTCGCGCCGACGATGGCGCGCATGCGCGCGGCGGAGGCATTTATTGGCCCATTTCACGCGACGCAAATAAATCGGCAGAGCGAAATTTCGACGTGGCACAGAGACGTGCGCGCGCAAGATGGTCGAAGGTAATTGCGCGACCGTCTCTTCTCACAACGACGTTGACGAGCGCAAATCGGCTTTGAGCTATCGACGCCGATCGGGCCAACTTGGCCGACGCCGTTAATCGGCAGAAAACGGCCACTGCCAATAATTGCTCGCTTCGCGGCCCGTTCGGTGCGGATATAAATCGTGGCCAGGCGAGCCTAACGATACGACGTGCGGAATCATGAGGCATTTATCTGCGCGAGACACCTTCGCGTTCAATTGCCGATACGTACGTTAACGCTCGCAAGGTGCGCAAGGTGTGCAAATGCGCATACCGATGTTGCACCGCGTCGGGAGCGTCGACTCGGGTTAATGAACGAGATCACAGGTGAGCTGATAAACGCGGCGCGTAGCTCGATGTGTGCTTAAAAATCATTTAGGCGGACCTGCGCGCGCCGCCGGCGGGGAGTTGAAAAATGTCCTTATTGTAGCGGTAGAATATGTGTTGAGTTAGTTGAATGTATTCAAGTAATAATTGAAAAAGGCAAGAAAGGTTGCTATCAGTAGACGATGCAAATTACCAATCACCAAAGGTAAAAAGATCGGATTAAAAGAACAGTAACATTTTGAGAATATTTAACAAATGTCTAGATATAAATGCGAAAATATGATATGATTAAGTAGCGCTGGTTAGAAAACAGGTTTCGCAATGTAATTAGGTAATAAATGATAAAAATGTGGGGGTTAAGGTAGTTTACGATAATTTCGTAGATGATTTTGGACTCGACGATGGATGTTAATTTTGTGACAAGTGGTTGAAGGCTGATGGAAAAATGATGAAGCTCTGAGGGTTTACTGTACTATTATGGATGATAGATTTTTCTATTGAGGTGTGAATGGCAGTATCTAGAATTTATTAACGTTACAGAATGAATTCTGAGTGAACTTATTTTTAGAGTCAGCGGGACAAAGATGTGCCGCATATTGCATTCTATTAGCTTTTCATGTTCGTGTCAAGATAGTATCTCGCAGCGTGGCAGGGCATACAGGTGAACATTATCTCTTGTGATTAAATGCGTCGATGTCGATGGACAGAAATATTCGCTGCGTTGTGCACGGGCTTTTTTTATCGAAATGAACGTTCACCTTCATCATGCTGAAAAAGAACGAATTTATAACGCAGAGCAACAGTAAAATTGAATCAAACTGAGAAATATGGTGTATATTATATGGTATATGGTATATGGTATATGGTAGGTAATATGGTAATATATATGACAAATATATTCTTTTTAAATGTTAATGAAACGTACAATGATGTACGCGTGTTATTACTTAAACGTCTTATTGTTAGATATATTTATGCTATACAATATTGTAATAACTAAATCTTACCAAATCCCGTGAACCTGGGTAATTCTAAAGAATTGTATCGAATGGTCATCAAATTCGCTACACGTAAGTAGAAATAAGAGAGAGAGAGAAGTTTCACTATCACCAACGTTTCGTCGGAAATCAGGGAGTCTACGTCACTAAGATGTTTAGTAAAAATCAACGATCAATAGTATCTGATTTCTTGTAACTTATGATAACTTCAAACGTTGAAATGTAAAGCTGGACCAAGGATAAACTAGATAAAGAAGACACAGACGTACTTCTCGTTAACAATGGACTATAATCTCATTTTAGATGCAGCAAAGTATGCTCTGATCGAAGTTGTACCACACTATAAAAGTGTACGGAGCAAATATTTGAGTTTAAATACGTCCATGGCGCACATTTTCGTTGTGACCAGTAACACGTCTTCTTTAGATGTAAATCTTTCTCGAATGCCCTGTCACATATTCACGCTCTCGACGTTATGCACCATTCTTCAGACATCAAGCGCGATAAGCCATTCTCCTCGTTGATATCATTAATTGCTTAAACCTCGCGGCAGGCTAGGTTCAGCGGTTAGGAGAACGGTGTCATTGGACTGAAGTTAGTCGTTCAAAATGCAATAGAAGAGCGTCTCTGGGTCGAGTCAATCGGAGGGAGGCGTTTCCTCGTCTGGCTTATCTGGCAGTGGACCTCCCATTGGACTTTCGGGATCCGCCGGTCCGGCTCAATTGTTACGAACCGTCCTCAGGGTTGCTGCTTCGTTTGGGGGGATCCTGTAATCTGCTTAGCCTGACGCTGATCCGGACAAATCGCCGCGCGGTTACGCGGCACTTATTCCCGTCTTTCGATGCTCTCACGTGCTCCGACACTCTCGACTTTTACGTTTTGCGCCCATGTTTATCCCCGATCGACGAACGATGTCGGCTGATCGACGTCCCGCTAGGAGAAAAACGCTCCTCGAGTCGACGTAAAAACCGACGTAACTTTCTATTATTACATTGGAGGGCGCGGCGTCTGCTCTTCTTACGTTCGCGCGGAACAAGAAGCGTACATCTCTCTGTATCAACGCGTCCAATCATCTCCACTCTGCTTTCTAAGCTGCACTCCGCTCGCCCGACGATGCACACGCGGACACGATTTCAAAACCACTTTTCTACGGCATGCTTTAATGGCGCGACAGTAACGACGCAAAGTAATACGCAAACTCGTTCCATACGAAACAGCATAAACACCAGCTTAGCACTATTTTCAGCCTCGATAACGTGCGAAAGGCGGACGCTTCCCAAGCGACAGATTACATACCTAGACTGCCCGCCAGTCCGTCGAGGAGCCCGGCTCAGTATCGGCATTAATAAACAAGTTCCGGTGCAAAATGTCGAGCATCGATCAACGATAGACCTCAGTAATTCTGACGGCGGAATCGTTGCGTCTCAATCTCCGGCCGAGGAATACCTAGCGATAGGAGCTCGAACAACAGCAACAATCTATCGTAATAGAGAGATTTCTATGTAAAACACCGTTAAGCGGCGTCAACGGTAGGCGAGGACTGCTCTTAGCGTCGATAATGCGCGGGAAGGGCGTCGGACGCCTTGAAAGGAACGGATTGCACGCTGGTAACGTTTATTAAGAGGAAGATCGCTGGAACCCGCTTATTCGGCGGTCTCGCGCTAATTCGCCGGCCGATTCGACGCTCGACTCGCCGCTCGATTCGACGCTCAATTCGCGATAGGCGGCGTGCGTGCGAGAATAATCGTACGCTACCCTCCGTTCGGACTCTAACGGATAGGCCGCACGCGGTCCAATGATTATCATCGTGGCCAGGAGAATTAGACGGTCCTCGCGTCTGGCTCCGCGTCGACATTTAAGGCGTACCCCGCCGCTCGCGGCTGCAAACGAATCGGTCGAAGCGAGGCGAGCGGGAGAGAGAGACCAGCAGGGGGAGGGGGTGGGGGGAGACGGGGAAAAGAAGAAAAATTATCAGCGCAAGGAGGAAGGAACGAAAATAACAGCGGACCGAGCGATAATAGCTATATTATTAAGTGCCGCCCGTGTCATTAAGGCAACTGCCCTTTACCTCTCCACCCCTTTTTTTTATCTCCGGCTCGGCTCGCGACGACCGACGCTAACCGCGCGGCTCGCGTAATTTTTGGTAATTTTATCTGTTGGGATAACTTCATCGCGCCGCGCGGCAAAAAGAGGAAGCGGACAGAATTCCGCTCGCTCGCGGAACGAAACTGGAGTGGCATGTGTCGCTGAGTTCTGTCGATGTTTTCGCCTCGTCGCCCGCCGAAGCGGGGGAGGACGGAAGGTTTATTCGCGGCCAATTCGCGAGAGCGGCCCCTTTTTTTAGTCCCGGCACGAACCCGAAAGAGAGGCTGCGCCAGGTCGACCGTGAAATTAGCGACCTTCCGAATCTGTCGGACTCTGGCTCTCGTGCGATTTTTCGGACTTTTGCGTCCCGCTGGAATGTTGCTTTGTAATAAGATTTCGTTGCGAAAGAGGAAAATCACTGCACATCGACGACTATGGAATGGCAACTTGTCTTGCTTAATATATCAATATTTACTGGGTTTACTATCCACCAGTTATAACATTTTTTTTAAACTTTTGATCGAAACAGAGTTGCATAAAACGACGTCTACACAATTTCGGTATGATTGCAGAATATCTTATTATTATTTTAAACCGTTCTTTATTGTCTTTGTTTATAGTACAGGACGTAGAACGCCACGAAGCATTTGTAAGCGAGTTAATTACTTACTTATATTTAAACCTGTCACAGTTTTCGAGATTCCATTCTGTTCTGGAAATGTGAGAGATCCGGCACTAAAAACAGCTTCTCAACACTATGCAAAGTGTAGGAGCGTGAAGAGGAAGGACACATACCGCATAGAGCGAGGAACGTATACTGTTTCGTAACAAAGGACCCTTGTCCGGGCCCTTGGGCCCTATGATTGACGGCCGTTATTCGACGTCACTTAGCAATTTCGAAGGTGGACCGCGGCTGTTGGACTTGCGGTTTCGGCGTTGCGACATTATTCACCCGCAAAATGGCGGGCCCCTCTGCGTACGAGAGCGTTGCGAGGCGCTATCGCGGTTTAAATTTTCATAATATCGCCGGGAACGGGCAGGCTATAATATCGGACAGGAGGCTAAACACTCCCTCCCGGCTGCTGGCAAACAGTTCAAACACCGTGCTCTTTGATGAACGCCGCTCGAAAGAATAATGGCGGCCAGTGTTTTAAGCCTACCCCCGGCCACGTTGTGTTTGGCTTTGGGCCGCGTTTCACTTCGCCTTGCCTTTTTATAATTCAATCGACGATGATCGAGTACTAGCAAAGAGGCAAAAAAGAGGTTTAATTCTTTTCGGATTAAGAAAAGTCGGCGGTTTAACGTTGAACGAGTTTAAAAGGAACAAAAAAATGATCGTGTGGCGTTGTATGAATTTTTGCGCGAAGATAGTTTGAAATAATATCGGATGTGTACCTACGTAATTGTATGAACGAAAGAGTAGCGGATGTATTTTTACGCGTATACTGTAACAAGCTAGTTGCACGAAAATAAAATAGTAAAAGTGGAGTGATATTAGGTACAGTGTCGCGTGAAATAGATTCGCAATTCCATAGAACGTAGTTTGAAAAATTTTGAGCGAAAAATGTTTGTATGCTGTCTACCGGCGTTCTGATGCGAAAGAGAAATATTTTGACATGCCCGCGAGCGTGACCATTGCGGATTCACAAATCCAACGGAAATACCAACGGTCGAGTTACGAATCAGCCGTGTCAAAACGCCGATGATGGATCGGTCATTACTCGGGCAGCGGTACGTGTTTTAGGCTGACGCGTTTGCGCTATTGTGAAAATGGACCGGACATGACGCCGAAGTCCGATAATAGCGTGCTAGTTACAAAATTAATTTTTCAAACCAACGCCATGACATTTGAACACGGATAAGCACTTGTCGAGCGTGACAATTAAAGAAAAAATTCCGATCGATCTGAATGAGAGAAAACATTTTCTCTTTCCATAACTTCATACCAAAGAAGAGATACCTATTAACCCTTTCATGGTCCGAAGACCTCAAAATCGATCGCGCACCAAAAGCCGACAGTAAACGCCGTTAATTTCGCGAGATCTCTCGAGTGACGCGTATTTTCAACGAAATTCCCTCCGATACACTAATCCCGCCCCCAGGGCCGACCCTCCTGCAAGAAAAAGAAGCTTCCTCCCCTTCGCCGCGGCAGTCGCCATAGAAACGTTCGAAAAGGCAGCGGCTTAATTAAAAGCTGGTTCGCTCCATCCTGCCAATTTTCTTTGCGGATATCGTTTGAAACCACTTAATCGCCCGACCGCAGAAGTGCCACCAATTTGCCGGGTATACCGCGCGTCTGTTCGGAGATTCTCGGTAGGGTGGAGGGTGGGGGTGGCCGATGGTAGGACGAGGAGGGTTGGCGAGCCTGGCAGGCGCGGGGAAGAACCAGAGGGGGCAGAATGGGGGGGAGGTAGGAGGGCGGGGGGAGAGGAGGGGTGCGGCCAGGAGCCGAAAGGAACGGAACGATAGCAGTTGGCACCCAGAACCTTCGAGGTAATCCCGAAATCAATCGAGAGGCACGAACGCCTATTAAGTCGCGGTTACCTAAATCCCGGTCCCGCTCTCAGCTGCCAGACTTTTCCAAGTTTTCAAGGCGGTCCCTCGTTTGGCGGTGAGCCCGTGCGAAGCCGAACGATACTCGAGCGGGCCACTTTCACGGCTGACCAATTAATCGTCCTCTCCTTACCTACGATTTCGAATGAGAACGAGTCTCGAGCGAGCTCCCGCTAATCGACTGCGATCTCGGATAATCCTTCATCTCTGCGACGGCCCATGAAATATGTCTTCGGGTGTTGCGGAAAGAATGGATTTTATCGCGCTGCGTCACGCGGGCGTAATGCGCACTCAGGCATTGTCGGGATTCTAATCGGGCCGCAATTGAATGACTTTAGAGAACAATAACTCAGAATTTTCTTTCGCACCGCTCCGAGATCCTGACCCAGGCGTTACTAATTGATGTTAATTGATGCTAACACTTGATCTGCCGACCGGTGCATGAATAAGACATGTCCTAGATGCGTAGCGAATCAGAATGGAAGACGTTTAGTACCTGCTTTACGGTCGCGGATGCCAAGCGTGTATCAAGAGTCGGTCTTGATACTGTTACTGAATACACTTTTCTATTACCTGTGTCTTCGAACGTGGTAAACTTTGAACGAGAGAGCGTCGCTCGGAGGCTGGAAAAATGCTGGCCGGACAGACTGCTAAATCGCCAGTTGTTTCGAGATTAATACGACGGGCCTGTCCCGGCGATGATATCATTACCACCGCGGCAGGGCGAAAAACAAATGAGCGAGCGAGCCGTCCCGTGTCCGCGACCATTTTCCCACAAAACTTTTTTCGCCCCTGCGAAATGCGGCCGCTGTTGCGAGCGTATCGCACTTTTTCGCAGGAAACCCCCCCTCCCGCCCTCAACCTCTTCCCCTCCATCCCCCTCGGTCCGCGGCCTCGTATTACGATCCCGTGCCCGTGTTTCACGCTTTTTGCTACGAAATTGCAGCGCCTCGAAAATCGGCTCGAACCCTCCGACGAACGAGCCAGCAAGATGAACGAACGAACGAACGAACGAACGAACGGACGGACGGACGAAGGAAGGAAGGAAGGAAAGGACGAACGAGCGGAGGCCGTGGCGTTATCCCCCGGGATGAATATGATGTAAATAAATGATGAGCTGCCCTTAAGGGAGTGGATATTAGGTGGGGGTAAGAAGTGTTATGAAACATAATTAGCGGCCGCCGCCACTGACTCGCGATGATTACAGGGCGGTGAGCAAAAGTCGTGGCGATGGAGAAGGGAGCCGGTGCAGGATAGATTTCCTGGCTACGAGCTACCTTCTTACCTTACTGTTACGCACACTCGCTCAGGCGCGCGCGCGATACACCTACCTACCCATACAGCCGGCCATGCAACGTGTGCGTAAAGGCAGCCACGTAGGTGCACGAGCCGAAATACTCAACCAGGTATACGCTCGCCATGGCGAGCGTCGCTACGTCGGTGTGCGTACGTTCGGACGCGAACCAATACACGGACGAGCTCGATCTGCACGTCGTATGCTAGCCGCCTACGTGCCCGCCTAGCCAATGGCGTAGACGCGAAATTGATTGAGTACCGGGTAGTCGCGATGTGTCGCGCGAGGCAAGTGAGGATAACTGGCCTCGGGAACGGAGGCGGCAGCCTCTGATTTATCGATTACTAATTAAATAGCGTCAATGCCGGCCGCGGCACCGCGAGCGTGCGAATTTCCGCTCCGCGGGCAGCCATCTGCGGCAGACCGTTTTTGCTCTTGCCGAAGAGCCGCACAGATCGCTCGCCAGGCTACGGAACGAAGCGGACTCGCGTAAATTGTCTCGCGCGATGCGGTGCGAAGGAAAGTCTTTCTATACGTGAGACTGCTTTACGTAATGTCTTCATTGCCGCGGCGCAGATACGTTTACTCTCGTATCACAGCGCTCAATTTGCAGCCCATTTGTTCCACGATATTCCATTTATTCCACGCCGCAACTCTTTTAAGCTCGAGGTTGAGTCATTTACGTGCCGTGTACGTACTGACTGCACGTTCTGTAGAATGAATTTATTTCAGCGATTAAATGTTATGCGTTCAATTTAGAGAAAGCGTCTATCTGTGTAGAACACTTTGCATCGTACATTTTGATACTGGAGCATTTTTCAGTAGATTTTTGAGAACCAGGTTATAATTGTTGGTAATTCTCTCGGATATGCCGATAACGTGTTTTATTCCGCAGATTTACCCGAAAAGGAGACACGATGGCTACGCCTTTGGGCAGCGTGGTGTGTACGTACATACGTACGTACGTAAGCTTAATGGTCGCCGGGTATAGTAATTGGTACCGGTGCTCCATGAGGCTGGTATCGGGCCGGTAGGTGGGCGGATCCTTGATCTTTTTTCGAATTTAATGATCGACCGTTGAAAACGTAGAATATGCGAAATACTTCGTTCTTCCTGGCGAAAGGAGACACGAAATATGTTATTTAAATAGAGAGCGGGGACTCGTGCGTTACACCTGTTTCGCACGTCCGCTTCAAGAAATTGCGTAGCGCATGCCGTTTTTCTCGCCTCAAAATTATACAATGCCCGCCGGTAGAACTAACGCTCGCCGTGTCCCGATCGCAAACGGCCTTTTAATCCATGTCAATCAGCCATTCTGTAATCGCGACCACCCCATTATTATATTCCCACGCCCTGGCGAGTGACGCAAAGGACCGCTGCCACGTCCTTCGTCCATCGCAACGCCGCTTTCCGACATTTTACAAGACAAATCGTTCGACCGACGCAAAAAGTACACTGAAAAAAGTCTCAGGTAGCTTTGTTCGACGAAAGACGTAAGTAGACGTAAGTAGCGTCTTCGAGCCCGGGCAAGCGTCGGCCCGAAATAGCTGTGATTTGTGAAGTGTTAATGTAACGAAATGACATTTAAATTGCCACTGACAAGTCGAGTGGCGCGCGGAGTGCTCGGAGCGTGCCTTTAAAGGATTAGCGGCCAATTCGTGCGCGCACGCAACGAAGAAACATTCCCAGGGAAGGCAGGGGGAAGGGGAGGAAGTCTACCGAAAGAAGACGGGTCCGTCTCGCATGTCGGCAGCCGAGCACTAACGAAGCATAACATCGATTAATCGTTACTCACGGGGGCCACCGTATTACGGCGAACGAACGAGAAGCGTAGTCCACTGCCAATCTGTTCGCCCGATAAAATTAACTTTCGTTATTACGCTTTATTAAAAGAGCCCCGCATTAAAGCCGCTCCCACCCTCTCACCGAACCGCATCCTCCCGCCCCGCCGGCTTTCCCCTCGCGCCCTGTCCTCGACGCGAAGTTTATCGTTATCGGCGGAAATCGGGATCCCTGACGCAAAAGGGGGAAGACTGCGCGTCCTCATTATCGCGCCGGGAGCGACGAGGAAACTGTCGAGGCAAACGCGTAGAACGTCTCTCGCTTCTGTACGGGGGATAAAGACGAAGCAAACAGAGGGCGGGGGGGAGGGGGGCGACTCCGGGGATCGATTAAAAAAGAGAAAGGAACTGGCAGTCCCCTTGAGCGATATGCCTAATTTATTAGTAGCTATTCACCATAACGTTTATGGGCCGGGAGCATCCTACCGGATCGTCGCTCTCCGCCTCGCGCCACCCTGACGTGTACCTTAGCACCGCTGGCTTTCCAGAAAAGTATGCCCACAAATTTTTACGGTCCCGCTCGAATAACTCGCGGTGGCGGCTTTCTGCCGGATGGCCCGTTTAAGGGTCCTTCTTCTCTTCCCGCCGCGGTAAAACTCGTCATCGTTGCTCGGGCGCACGGAAGTCGGATGACTGTCGAGGAAAGTGCAACGGTACGGGCGAGTAGGGTGGGAGGGTGGGCTTTAATCCGAAACTACCACCACGGAAGAGCATTCACTCGGAGTGGACGGGAACGATGAGGGAAGAGTCGAGAGGTCGAACTTTCTGCGGGATCGGTTGCCGACCGTGACGCATTACCATAATTGATTCCGATGGACGCGGGACGGCTAGTCAGCCGAATAATGTTTGCTAAGCGGGAGCTTTTGTTTTGGCGCAATGGACGCGGCTGGATTGGAGGGAAGGTCAAGCGCGATTCTGCGGGTGCGAGGCTTTCGTCGACGCGGGAGTCTGTCGGCTCCGGCTGTGATGAAAGGGCGGAAGATGTAATCGTTAAATTAGATAGCGCCTGAGACAAATGCTAACTGCGAATATTCGGCGGGAGCCGTGGTATTCGCTCGCCACGGTATGTGTGCGTGAGCATGTGTGTGTAGGTATGTGTGTACTATCCGCTGATAGAAGTAACGCATAATAACGTGTCGAGCTATGCTTTCAGCTTGAAATGAATTGCCGACGGAACGAATAAAATCTTGTTAACTGTATAGAACGTTCGTACTATTCCTTTTATGTACCGTAGCGAAAATACGAACTTGTACATAAACCATTCGAAATTCTTGAGCCTAGCAACGTTATGATCTGTAACTCCGACAACTGCACAGTGCAGTTATCTAATAACTCGAACCCCTGAACCATCTATTAATGATAACACAGAGCTTATCAACTCTCCATTCCAACTTTGGCATCATCGCAGAGTCTGACTCGATCGCGGAAAGTTCTAAGAAAGCCGGAGTCCCGAAAGCAGAGTTTTTATAGCGAGTTCCATTTACGGTCCGATCGAGGACGAAGGGTCCGAAAGTGAGGTTGTCCTCGCTCCTTTCCAGGTCCGGAAAGGGACAGGTCGGAGTCTCGCTGCGGCTAGGACGCAGAAACCGAAGGCGTCTTTCGCATAAAGACAGCCGCCGGGGCCATTTCGTATGCCGCGCAACATGACAACATGCTGCGTTATCAGAATTATTGCTCACCCCCGCGCTTCTAACCAATACCAGGGCTAATGCCGCGCGTTAACATTCGTGGGGCGCGCTCGAGGGCTCGCATCCCCGCAAGCTGTGGCCGGACTACCCCTCCCGAGCAGAACCTACCCTTCCCGAGGACCTCACTCTCCCTCTCGGTCTCTCTCTATCTCAGTCTGTCTCACTCCGTCTCTCCGACCCATTCTCTTTTCCTCGCCCTCGCCTGCCGCCCCTATTCCTCCCGCCCTCCCTCCCTCCCCTCCATATTGCCTTCGTGCACGTACGCATATGTCGCCGAACATCCGGGCGTCGGGACGCGACGGGGGATGGGATACGGAAAATCCTCAGGAAAGAGGACGGAGCGAGAGACGGGGTGACTTCCAAGTAGCTGTGTCACGTGGCACACGTCTATTTATTGGTCGAATTCCGACAGTCAGATTGGCCGCACGGCGGACCGTACGCGAGCATAATCCGAGCCGTTTCCAGCGGAGTGCACGGGATTTTATTGTTCGCGGCCTCCTCCGGCCCGCTGCCGCCGGCTTCTTTTTTGTAATCGATGCGGCTTTGACGTGCTCCGATGTTTTATGCGAGCCGCGGGCCGCTCGGATGGCCGCCGGGTAGGGGGGGGGGGGGGGGGGGGGGGTAGCATTCGGGGGAGGCTTAAGTTGCGGCATTTTTACGGTGCCGTCGCGATGGAGTCATGTTTAATGCTGGAGTGTACGATAATAACAGTACTGGTCAAGCCAGCATTCAGCTTTCTTGAGCGAAAGTTGCGTATTGGCTGAAAGTTACTGATGATCGTGATGGAAAGCTTTAAATATTTAACATAATTTGCTCGCAATAGAGTTTGGCGACATGACACTTTTAGGATGTTTTTTTCCAATGTGTTTATGACAGATTTATCTGTCTAATGCGTTAGAGGTATATACAGAGTGTCACGGCGGAGGCGATTAAGATAACTTATTATTTTCAATCAGTGATCAACATGGTGTACCGGTATGTAGGAGCACTTTGTAAGAAAGCGGCTTAAGTGCCACGAATGGCACTATTAAGAAGCGAAACAAACCCCTTGCGCGCGAGGATGAAGCGAAAGGGAACGTTTCAGCGATGCCGATATTGAACACGCCGAACACGATTGTATCAGAGATGAAGTGGAGGCCGATCGAATACCTCGTGAAAAGCCATCACGACGCGGTATTACACGTAACTTAAGGCCGAATTCTTTTCTCGTCCGGCGGATCGAAGCTCGAAAAGGCAATTTTTCAAGTTATACGACAAGGTAGCAAATACATTTTCCGCGCAAGCAATATCGGATCCGATATCGCCGCCGTAAATGGCCGGGATATTATGTACCGGCCTAATAACGATCGTAATAAACTTACGAGTTACTTTATGAGACAACCCGACCACTGCTGAGATGGCTTCGACTGCTTCGCCACAGGTGACGCGTATCGTAAAAATTTCGTCAATTTTATTCCACCCCCCCCCCCCCCCATCCCCTTCCTTTCCATCCTTCTCCCCCACTTTTCCCCCACTGCCCTCCCATCAGTCGGTCGGCCGCGGTCGAACGTGAAATGCGACACTTGCAGGTAAACCGTATCATTTCGGGACATCAAAGCTGACTTGAAACCTGCTCCGAGATTTATGATGGTTCGCGCGAGATTGAAACGAATCACCCGATGCCTGTTCGCCACGTTCGCTTGGGAGGAACAAGGTGAGCACGAACGCTGAATGAATGTCCGACGTTTTATGTAGCGGTATCGACTCGCGGACCCTACGCCGATTAACGAAGAGTAACATGCGACCTCGCAGCAATGCGTACCAATGCCACGGAGATAATGGCAGAAGATTCGTGTCCGATGCAGCGCGGTAAGATTCCGTGCCATGGCGGTCGGCGTATTTTATCATCGTCGTTATGTCGACAATCGTATCATTATAACCTGACGTCCAGCGTCCGGCGTGCAAGGTCGAGCGCTGTTCTATGCGTAAAACGAGATCGTTACGCTAACGTACCTACGTACGTACCTACATATCTACGTGCGGCAGATTCTACCGTTTTATTCCCGGTGCGGCCAACGGCACGCCCAGAAAATCAGAGCGATGAGTCCGTTGCCTGTACGAGGCCATTAGCAAGGATCTCGTCAGATTGCGGATCGCGAGTAGTTCAACCCCTCTGTAAAGCGCGTTAGGAAGCCGTGAAGAATCTCTTGTTTTGACGTGCCCGATTTCGAGCCGCGAGCGTGAGCGTGAGCGAGGCGCACGCGCGCGAGAGAGCGGGATTAAACTGTTTACGGTTAAAACTGCTGCGAATTACACGCATCCGCTTTAATCCCTGATTTACGGTTGCCGACGATGGGGGGTGAGCTTCCCTCCGATCCCCGTGAAGAATTTAACTGTGGGCGAGAGGAAGGGTCGAGAGCACACCCCTTGACTCGTGCCGTCCGTGGAACCGTGAATTCTTCAAACTCTCTGCGCCCGGCTCAGGGTCGTAACCCTTCGGCACGGCACCCTGAGTCGCTTGCTCCTCTCGCATGCTCCACTCACAGATTCTGTTTCCCTTAAGCGCCAGAAAAAGTCCTGTCGAAATCACGTGAAACATGTGAATTTTTGTATCATCAAGAAATTGACATATATTCAATTTAATAGACAATAACATTCAACGTATACGTTAGAAAAAGTGTGATGTGAAAGATATAATATTGTTTACTGCAAAAATTGATCGAACGAGAGAATTAAAAATGAAGGTACAAATCGTTATGAACAAAGTACAGTAGAGTTCGATGTAAACCGTTCGGGGCAGTGATACTCGAGAGCATATCAGAAGAAATGTGCGTATAAGTGGTTTCACCCTTCTCCCCTATGCGCCGCACCCGCCGTCACGTGCACATTGACAGGTATATATACAGGGTGAGCATGCGAGTAAGCGCGATAAGTCGCGCAACGCAATAGAAAACCCGATTCTACGGCAGTAAATCTTCCCCATCGTGGGATTTACGATTCGGGAGGAAGCGAAACGGGGCTGCCGAGATGGGAAACGGTCGGCGAACGGTAGGGTGGGGGAGGAAGGCGGGGAGGGTTTAGACAGATAGAGCCGAGACGAATTTAATGAAATCTCCCGCGCGACTTTTTTTCCTTCCCGCTCTCGCCGTCTCTAATCCGCGGATTAGAGATCGGATCGACGTCCGTGCGAAATCGGCACTTTACGATCGCCCCGCGATCCATTTGTCGCTAAACTCTGCTTATATCGCACACGTCGTTCGTCACTGCCGCGACAGCTTGTAAAATAGTGACGCGAGCGGTACAGCTCGTACAATTTTTTCGCGATAAGTTTCAGAGCCCAGCGCGCGGAGCGTGTCGATTTCGAACCGAAGGACGTTCGTGTTTCCTCGTTCGTCGACTTTATCGACATTGATCGCGTAGACGCGTCTCTCCTGCTAGCCGACGGAGGATGCAGAGCACCGCGAAAGGAGGCAAAAAGTGACCGTTCTCTAAAAGGTCTCGCGCTTAATGGAAACAGTAGAACGGACGTTACCACGGACGGCCTCCGACATCGTCGAAACGAGAACGCCTACCCCGGCACCGAAGTCAAAGTGTTACGGGTCAATACAGTCCACCCTTTGGATACCTCCACGCATCGCCGGCACGTCCCGCTAAACGTAAGCCCGAGTTAAGAAAATGCGCTGAGAGGCCACCTAAAGTAAATTGATTCAAATTAGTTCCCAATAGCATGTAATAACGCGCGTTCCCGCGGCATCTCGGTACCCTCCTATTTCGCCTTAGATACGTCATTATATCGCCCGCCGCCTAATACTTAGGTCGATAGGTGATATAACGCCAGAATTATTGCCTGCATACCGGGTGAACCATCACGTACGCACACCGCCAGCGAATGGCGATCGGCGAACGGTTCGTTCTTTGCAGGGGTAATTGCGCGATGTGATGCAGGAAGACAAACGTCGAATTAAACGAGTCGACCGCCATTTTGCGACGCCGGCTGCGGCCCCGACTCGATTTGCGATCGAGAATACCCCCCCCCCCCCCCTCCCCTTCTCCTCTACCTCCTTCTCCTCCCGTCCCTCCGCCCCTCTCTTGCGAGGCACAGGCGTAATTCGTGATTCGGAGACTTCCCATTACGGACGTAATTTTAAGCTCGGTATTGCGAGGGGTCCCTTCGGAAGTTCGAGGAAAGTCTAACTTCGAGCGAATCGATTTCGAAGTCGCGCGCGATCTCTCCAATCGTATTAAGGGGAGGAAAATCGTGCGGACCCGTCGGAATCCGTTGATTGCGCACGAAGAGTCTCGTCTCTTTCCTCGGCGATGGGCTCGCATTGTTAGCCGGGTAGGAATAAATCTTCGATCAATGCTAGGGTAATTCCCGGCAAGATGGCCGCGTTCGAGTGATTCAAAAGCTTGAGTTATGAACATCCGCGATGCGCGTATTTCACGCGTCGCGAACGTAGCTACGGTTTCACCGTAATTATTCACGAACATTGCACCCAATAAATCGTCGTAAGTCCCATGATTTACGATGTCGCGGCGCGCATTCGTTAAACGGTCAATTCGCCCTGTATACGAAAAGCGTGTAGTCCGAGAGCTGGCTACATGGTTAGCAACATACCTCGGTGCAAGCAAAATTTTACATGGAACAGGTTCGATTGTTGCCGGCAAAGCGATAGCCCGATTGTCAGAAGTCGCGCTGGAAGCAGTATGCGTGGGCGGGCGATTAAACGTGTAAATTTCCCGACAAAAAAAAACTGTCGATGTACAAGGCTGAAAATTTGCACAGGTGTTGAAGAGCATTAGGAAAAACAGGGAAAAAAAATTCAGAAGCGTAAGAGGAAGATAAAGGGTTGTCAGAAGCTGCCAAAGTTGCGAAAAATTTCGGAAAATTTACATGTCAAGGAAAACTTCTGACAATTTGCAATTGTATTGTTTACCTATAGAATAGAGTACTTGCAAATTGTCAGAAGCCAAAGTGGAAGAGATAATGAGAAATTCGAGGGCAAAGTGCAGGAGCGTCTTCTCGCGCGCGGCGCGGCGCGCAGCGGACCGATGGCTTTTCTCTTCATTTTCATACCGTACATATTTCAGTGCACTTCTGACAATTAATATGAATATTTATAGAGGATTAAAGATACTATTGTTCAAATGTCAGAAGTCAATTAAGAAGACACATACATTTTTATGAGAAATAAAAAAATTATTTTTATTTGCAATAAAGTAAATTTAGAAATGTTCATTACAAAGTGTCCCAATATGATAGCGCTGCAGATGAAAAAGAAGAAACTGAACAGGATATTGCATACGAAATCGACTAATCATTTCTTTATTGCAAATAAACATCATTTTTTTATTTCTCATAAAAATTGTCTGATATTTGAACAATAGTATCTTTAATCCTCTATAAATATTCATATTAATTGCCAGAAGTGCACTGAAATATGTACGGTATGTAAGTCAAGAGAAAAGCGATCGGTCCGATGCGCGCCACGCCGCGCGCGTAAAGACGCCCTTGCACTTTGACCTCGAATTTCTCATTATCTCTTCCACTTTGGCTTCTGACAATTTGCAAGTACTCTATTCTATAGGTAAACAATACAAATGTAAATTGTCAGAAGTTTTCCTTGATATGTAAATTTTCCGAGATTTTTCGCAACTTTGGCATCTTCTGACAACCCTTTAACATCCACTTACGCTTCTGACATTTTTTCCCCTGCTTTTCCTAATGCTCTTCAACATCTGTGCAAATTTTCAGCCTTGCACATTGACAGTTTTTTTTTCGGGAAATTTACACGTTTAATCGCCCGCCCACGCATTTAGCTTCCAGCGCGCCTTCTGACAATCGGGCTGTCGCTTTGCCGGCAACAATCGAACCTGTTCCATGTAAAATTTTGCTTGCACCGAGGTATGTTGCTAACCATGTAGCCAGCTCTCCGTCTAGTGTGTTCCTGCGCATAGCGCGACGCAAAGGAGGTACCCACGCGCATTCACGGATTCCATCGTTTCGACATTCGGTTTCGTTTCCTCATGCTTTTTTGGCCGTCCCCCGACTCCTTCGAGACATGAATCATACTCGAACGGATCCCCCCTTGATCTCGAGGAGGATTTATTCGACCGCTGCCCGTCCACGAGGTTTCAACGGCCACAATCGCTGGCCAACGAAGCGGGATTATTAGTGTTTTCGTTACGGTGGCCACTCGACTCTCTTCCGCCGATGCTATTCGACAACGAAAACCGACCGTATTTCGAAACGCCTCAAATCCGACGCTACTGGAATATTCCAAACTTACGTGCGGCACAATCTTTTTTCACGCAAATTTATATCTTGAAACATCAAGGATCGAAACGAGCGCATGGAAAATTATGCATCCTGCATATTCTTCCGTTCCGTTCCTACACACTCGAGGATCGCCGCCAAGTTCCCTTACAAGCCCCAAAAGAAGCCTATACACATACGCTAGAGTCGAGAGAGGGAGAAAAGCTATTTGGTGAAATCTTGTTATTAAAAAACCTTTAAGAAGCCCAGAGAAATTTCCATACGACTTCTGGGCAGGCCGGGTCTGGTCCGCAACGACAGGCAGACAGAAGCGGCGGGATGAAATTAGTATTTTCGTTAGCGTGGCCACTCGAGTTCTACGCTGGTAGCGCCGACGAGTGGTTCAGTGCCACTCGAGTTTCCGCCCTGCGGCGGGGCCTCTTCAAATATAGAGAATACCCTCGAGCAGCGCGGTGCCCGAAAAACATTTCTCCACCGAGCGGCGACAATGGCGGCGACGATTATACGGTAGCACCGAAAACAACATTAGCGCGCTGCCTACTTCAGGAACTGGCGCTGCCCGATTGCTGACAAACGATGACGCGACGATTCCTTTCGTCCGGAAAGTAAAAGGAGGAGGACGCCAGCGAGCGGGCGAGCTCCGCTGCCTTCTTTTTCGTTTTCAAGTGACGGGAGGTATAATAGACCAGGGTTAAACGATTCATCACCGCCTCATTAACAGGTTCACGAACGGTTCTTTCTCGTGAGTGCCTCGCGATCGGCGGCTTCGGCCGGCGAGATGCTAATCTCGACGGTAACTATGCCAATTCGGTGCGGGACAGACGTTTTCACAGACCTACTCGTGCGTCATCGGCACCGTTACAGACGCTGGATCTAATTACGCGCCTGACGTTTGTCGTCTATGCAATATGTATGCTTTAATGGCGTTCCTTCCCTGCCAGGGAGTATCTGGTCAATCTGTGCGCGGCTTTGAAATCAAACTTTTTGTGCCGCTCTTTCTCGACCGACCCTTTCGACTTTCAGGAACGGCGCCGAACGAGAGACAGAGATGTTTACCTGGAAATCACGCGGAACGAGGAGCAAAAAAGCAATTATGAGAGTGGACATCGAAGAATTCGAGAAGACGTCCCGTCAGACCGACGCACGAGCGGGCCGTAAATTAAATTCGAGGAGGCGCTCATTTCATCGTTTCTCTCCACTCCGGTGAAATTGACGCAACAAAAGTATAATTCCTCTTCGGGGGTGGTGGCCGCACATCACCGACCGTCCACGAGCGAACGAAAGCGGAACGTGACTTTTCCGAGATTCCTGCCGGGGGAGCCTTGAAGAACGCCGAAATGTTATATTAATGTATGCAGAGTTTCAGCCTGCCTCGCTCGTCAGTCCGGAGAGTTGAAATCTGGCTGGGACCTCCAAAGCGTATCTGATCCCTTGGCACTATGGTGATCCGTGAAACATCTTGTTAGCTCTGTATAAACGGATAAAAGGCAGGCTTATACTGGGTAGTTCAGAAGTAACGGCCAACCGGCTCTCAGGCAAAATGACGGTTTTTATAGCAATGTTTTGCTGAAGGATTGGACACGCGGATTCGCGTTTATCGTGATGTAAAGCTGGACACGGAATGTCGACAACTTGTGAGGAATCCTTTGTTACTCATGAGCGTTATGACTACAATTACTTACGTAATATTACTCTTGAACACTATGCTTCTCAACGCTCTTAAGAAGTATTTAGAAAATGAGAGGAATAAAATTCATGCAGCTAGGCTTTGTACAAAAATTATGAACAAAATTATTACATATTGTAATCAACATGTTTTCCGAAAGAAAATGATTAGGTACCGCATTTTCGAAGTAAACACCGCGCTCATCCTTACTGTTTAGAAATGACGTTACGGATATTTTATTAGATCACATTTCCAGCAGCGGACAAGATGCATTTGGCTCAACTTCCTGTCTTATCCCATTATCGATCTTGCGCCGATTCTCTCGGCTGACGGCAGCTAGATGCATGCTAGTCCGGTGCTATTAGATAAAATCTTCGTACCTAAGGATCATCAACATCATTATCATCGTCGTCATCGCCGCGGTGACCGCTGGCGTTAGCGTGTAAACGTAGCTCGATAAACGGCTGGCCTATCAGAACGCGTCAGACTTCTCTCAAAGGGGAGTTTTTTCTAGGTTGCTATCGTTCCACAGCATCGGACCTTCCCGACTCGCACTTTCTGCCATACTAGACATTCGCCGTAACGCCGCGGAGCGTTAACAGGGAATTCAGTTAATAAAGGTATGTATGAAGCTGCAGCGCTGTTTTTGCATGTCTATTACGTTATCTGGGAGCGGGCATGCGAGCGTTTGCGTCCGTAGATCTTTGGCGAGTGAACGCTTTCATGCTCGTCTGTCAGGCTGCGACCGTCAGAGTTTACATATCTTCGGATATTATCGGTATCGCGATTGCGTAATTGTGGAAAACAGTATAAAGGCGTACGTTGCGTGCGTAGTCGGCGAAATAGGAACATTGTTGAGTTCATTCATTGTAGAATCAACATCGGTGAAAAAAAATGTTTTGCTTACTGAAATAATACTTATGTATGTTTTTCGTACGTAACCGCGCTGACGTGGACTGTTGGGATTGTACAACGCGATGACAATGGACACGACGGGCTTACTTTCCGTAGAATAAGCGGCGGGATAAAGAGCTCTTCGCTTATTTAAATAACACTAAAATAATGCTTACGTTCGTCCCGTACGTGCAAACACCGTCGACGCGGAATTCCGAAAAGATGTAATTCGCCCATTTTCGGCTGACGCGCGACGTCTTTCAGGTAAAAACGTGCCTCGAACGTGCCGTACGTAGATCCGGCGTACAATTCCGTTTACGGGGAAACTTCCGCATGAAATCTTTAGCGCGGCCGCGAGAGCCCGATGTATTATTGTCTCAGGTCCCGACGTAAGAGCCGCGCTCACTTACTTCGATGATCCCCACCATGAAATCTTAGTTGCTCTTACCCGGCGGGAAAAAGTTTTCCCGCTTGCCACAAAGTGCACCATGTGTGCAGCAATGATAAATGCGCCCGCGGCGCGGCGCAACAAACCGAAGAAGCGCGAGCGAACTGTTTGTACTTTTCTCATGCTCGTAATTTCAATTGTAACAAGGCAGCGGGACGTGAAGATAAAATTACGACCGCTCGCAACGGTCGCATCTGCGACGCGTTCGTTTTCCCGCCATGCCTTACGCCCGTCCGTGACAAACTATCTGCAACATTTTTAACGCCCGGAACATTTCCGCGTGACGTAGCTGATTTACGTCGGACAGCGGGAAAAACACGGTCTAAGAAGATTAACACTTTCGGCGTCTGCGTCGATGTATCAATAATACCGTCGTCGGGCGGCGATTTTTCGAACGAATTCGATGAATATTTCATGATCGCCGTTAATCTCCGCTGACGCTGGCATAATGCTCGCCGATATTCGTCGCGCGATCTCTAAATACCGACAAGTCGAAGCTCACGACGACCGGACGCAACCTTTCGAAAAGCAATGGCCGGAAATAAAAATAGCCCTACGCAAACTTCAATTCGCCCGAATCGGGCGTCTGCCGGACTTCTACGCGCGCGCGCGGATCCATTGACTTTCAAAAGACCGCGGTGCCCGTGACGTCATCCGAATCGTTCCGCAAAGGTCAGGGCAGAAATCGTATTGCTGGCGGTAGAGCCGCCGACTACAGGGTCCTCACCGATGTTTGACCCGATCATTTCGCACGATTTCCATGCGAACCGCGCGCGTCATTCGTTTCGAGAAAAACGTCCCACCGATACTTTCCGCTACCTGCCTACCGGCCGCGTCGAGTGCCGTCATCGTGTCTCGCTCCCCGGACTTCGGTATCACCGAGTGTGCCGGGACGAAAGCTCCAGCCTATTAGAATACGTCAGCCTCTCCTCAAGGATATATCCTCTCAATTCTTTTTTCTGCCTTTCCCTCGCCTTCCGCCCGGCTATCGGGACCGTGGATCGTGCATTCTGTTCATTCGGTTCACCGATCGTCCCTCCACCCGTGGAGCGCCACTGGTAGCACCGGTATTATACGGCTCTCTACGTCGAATGTACACGAAGGTTGCCGCGCGTGCACGTACGTGCCTGCCGACGCGCGAGTGTGCACGCTCAGATGGGTACATTCGGCCAAGCCCGTGTACGTAGATGGGCACCCGTACGTGTCTCGCCGTGAACTTACACAGGCGCACGAGGGTGGGCTGACGAGTGGCAGGTTGTACCCGGAATACCCACCGCGGTGCCTCGCTCAGTGGGGTCTCCCTCTTATTCTAAGTGCTGGCGAGCCGAGAAGAGGACCGAGCCGATGTTATCTTCCGCGGTTGGAGAGGGATAAAAGCTTAAAGGCTGCAGCCAACTACGATGATACCCCCGGTATACGAGAGTGTCAGGACGCTTGAAGTCCCGAAGAGGCCTGCAACGAATGCACGGCTGAACGAGAGGAGCTCAACATGCCCACGGGGAGGGGAAGAGCGGGGGGGAGCCTTAAAATGGAGAGGGGGGAGGGGGAGCAGATTGGAATGCGGTGACCAGCAGGCGTCGTGAAGGAGTCTCTCTCTCTTCTAAATGTTCGTCCGTGTGTAAGAGTTTGTGGACCGGGCGGGTTGGGGGGGGATGGTGGGCTTCTAACTTCACGTGACCAACACCGGGGGACAGTGATGTACCCCCCGCGGAGGGACGCGCCAACCATATATATACTTACTTGCTCCGTGGCGCGTAAGGAAAGTGAGAGGGGGAGGATCTACCTCGATCGTCTTGTTGCGCCGACGTTCATCGCGCCGGAGCTGATCAAGCCGAACGAACGAAAGCTGGAGAGGACGGGCAGCTGGGGGGCACGATAACGAGCTACGACTTTCCACTTCCGAGGGAGTCGATCGGAAGGAGAATTATTGCGGCGGGAGGCTGCCTCTAATGATGTCGGACGAGAACGCCCAGGACCGAGCTGCTGGGTTGCAAAGTCCAAATCAGCAATGAGTTGCTGAACCTTAGCGTTATGATTTAATTATTGAGCGATACAGACTATGAGTACGTACCTATACCAGAAGCAGCCACTTTCTCGATGAAAGTCAAAAGAAGCCAATAAAGATTTTTTAGTTGGCGAAGTGCAATCAGTTGCTACCGCACACTACGCGTTCGGTATATAGCATTTTTTCGGCGCCGCGCAGCGCGATGTATCGATAGCGCTGATTAAATAAGCATCCAGCTCGAAAAAGCGAGCCCACCATTAGGACGCAGCCGTCGGCGGCGCATCGTTCATTAACTCGAAGTTTGCCCAGACAAGCATCCGTTCTCCCCCCACTAACGATCTATCCTCACTACAAATCGTCTTCATTCGCCGGCGCAATTAAACGATTAATCAATTCGGACGGGGCGTGGATTTATTGGTTTCCGGCGCGGCGCCTCGTTAGCCGGACCCGATGAGCAACGAATTCGGCCGCTCGCCTCGCTGACATTCAATCAAATCGATCCGCGCCGATCTCGATCGGCGAGCAGGTCGGCGGGACGGGCAATAATACAAATAGCTGGTGGTAAGAATCGGCGAAGGCGGCAGATAACGAGGATGATGACAGCAACGATGATTTAGTGCGGCGCGCAAGTTAATGGTCGACGGGGCCCGAGGTTCCCGGACGCTATTCTTCAGGGCCATTCACAACACACTCAGGAGGAGCGAGGAGCCGGGCTCATCGTCCGACCCCCCGCGGATTCTGCGCGAAGCTTACCCCGAACGTGCCAATTCATTTCCTCTCGTGCCGGCGTTAGGCTTGGTTTATGGTAGCATTTACAATTATAATCGGCCCATTCGGTCGCGATAAATAAAAAATAAAACGGAGGGGGCAAGTGGAATCTCGCTGAGCCTTTCTCCGTAACCTCTCTCTCTCTCTCTCTCTCTCTCTCTCTTCATAGCCTCCTGCCTCCTCACCCCCTTCCATCCACCCCCTGTCCGTCTCTCTCTCTCCCTCTCTCTCTCGCTCCTTCGCTCTCTGGTCGTTCCTTCTACTCGTTCGACTCGCTCCTCGCTCTCTTCGTTCGTCTCTCTCGGCTCTCCCGATCTTTTTCGATCCACAGACTCCACGGCACTTTCGTTTCATCGAGTCCACTATGCGCGGCAAAGTTATTGGGGGCTCACCGCGTTCGAGCAATAACGATTACTTACCTCGAAAAGGCCCGATGATGGTCCTGCCACGTTTAAGCATCAACGAATTGAAAGGGGTAACAAAGCTGCCCTCGGACGCTTATGTAAATGGTAGGTACAGTCGGCGAGGGGTTAAATCGACATTCCTCCTGCGTTAAATTAGAAGCCGCGCATAAATTCCTGCGGTTTGTTAACTGCGCGGCGAGCGAGCGGCCAGTTATAATACTTTCGCAGATTCCACGGAGTCCGAGTCTTCCGGAATGCGATCCGAGGAATCGGCGTTGGCGAAACGCGTCCGTCTCGATTTCCGCCGCGTCATCGCTCAAGTCAACTTGCCGGCTGACAGCGTGCCATCTCTCGTTCCCTTCGCTGCCATTGCATTCACGGATGAAAAATGGCGATTGTCTCGCAGCTTTCAGCCGCAGCGAGCGCTCGACGACGCTCATCCCTGTTTCCAATCAATTCTTCGATTGCGCCTCTACCTCGCCGGATAAGGATCTCCCTCCTGCGAAGGTATCGTGACACATTCGACGTTTCTCCCTTTCTAGCCCAGCAGCCTCCTCGTCGCTAGCTCGGTGAGGGAAAAAAAGGAAAGAGTTTCTCGGGGAATCAGTCGTGCCAGCGGGTCAGGGCCAGTGTGAAAAGGTTTCAGGCAGCAGGTGTCTTCGGGCTCGGGAGAGAAGAGGAGGGAGATGAAAATCTCGTGTCAGTATTTATCACCCGAAAAACCGAGCCACGCCCACACTTCGCTGCCCACAAATCAATCAATGAAAGGCCGCCTTCGGAAGAATGTGGGATCAGCGGAGGGCAGGGGGGAGTGCGCGGGAGCGAGAGGGTCAGTCGACGGTAGAGGAGAAAAGAAGTGATTTGTCACGCTCGATGCCCGGCAGCCGATTATCCCGGCAGCGATAACGCTAACGAGAATGACACGTAATCAATGTATTAACGAAGGGCGTGCCGAGAGAGTGACAACCGCGGGAAAAGTGCTCGGCTCTTGGGAGTGCGAAAAAAAAGTCGGGGCGACCGTCAGTAGAGTCGGACAGCCCGATACGATCCGAGAAGAAAAAGACATTCGATCATCCGCATCCGTAATAGCCCGCGGAGTCGCTGCTTTACTCGGCCGCATTTACTTATCCGCTTACTCGCCAGGAGCGAATATCCGCCGGTCGAGACTGCGCAGTAAACTGCGCTACCGGATGCGGATTAGACTCTGCCTCTGAGGGCAGCGCATTCGGTGCGAATGGAGTCTGCCAGCGAGTTGCACACGGCGGAGGGCGACTAGCCGGGCCATGTTTCATTCGCAGGTGTCGGAAACGGTACCGAATCCATAATCGCGAACGGCGAAGATACGGGGCAGAGCAGAAATCGCATGCGGCCGATCTCGCATTGTATACGATCCGCGGGCGGATCATTTGTCGTGTTAATAATTATAAGAAGGTGTGACCCCTCACTCGCTACACCTACGGACAGCCATATTTATGCATCTCAGGCCGCGAGCCGTGGCCTCGGGCCCCGTATACACATCGGGGCCCCTGAAACCCCGGGGGGCGACGTAAACTAACCGCCGGTTAATTATTGTCCTCTCCACGGCGGGCCCAGAATAGGCCCCCTCCTGTCCTTCGCTCTCCCCCCCTCGCCCTACCCTCGTCGGAGCCTCTTCCTCCTTTCCTTCCTTCTCCTCGCTCCTATTTCATCCCCACTCCATTTCATCGGGCCTCTCGCGGGCCCCGGCGCTGGCGGGGTGGAGGGGGGAGAGGCAGATGCCCGATGGGCGCGAGGGGGCAGGTGGGAGGAGGTGGGAGCGACGAGAGGGGAGGAGAAGCCGAGGACTCCCTCGAGGGCCTGCTAAGGACCAGAACTACCGTGGTAGCATTCAATTAGCCTCGCGGCATGTGAAATATTATTGTCTGCCTCGCTTCATACACTCGATTTTTAAAAGGGGAGAAAGAAAGGCATTACGGCTACCTCCTAACATATTTCACTACTGAATCATCCGTGCCCCTCCTCCCTCCTCCGATTCCTCTTCTTCCTCCTCTTCCCACCCACCCGCACTCCCCTCTCGCTTTGTGTCTCTTCCCCTCTCGTCCACTTTTTTCTCCGACCGTTCGTTTTCCCGTCTCCGTTTCTCTCGAAATTTTTCTTCCTTTTTCCTCGCCCCCACGGTGGCACTTTCTCACTCCGCTCGCCTTGCCTCACTGTCCTCTCTCGTTGCCAGACTCTCTGCGGCCGACAGACGGTTGTCGGGACCACCGAGAGTCTCGAAAATTTCAATTGTACGCGATTGTCGTGCGGTTCGACAATCCTTCGCATCGACTTGCCGCTCCTTTTGCAAACATTCTGCGCGCCTGAAATTCGAGACGTCCGAGGTCGGCTCGGCGAATGTGTGTGCGTGCATCCGATGGCGGGAGGTCGATGGGCGGAAAAAAAGTTGATCCAATATACATTCGTTGATTATATGCACGGCGTGCTGTCGGACATTTCGGAATGGAAGAAATTTTTCGAGAAGGCGCGTTTACACGGGACGATATAAATTTCGCGACACTCTCTCGCACGCTACGGGGCTCGCCTAATTTTCTTAACTCGCATTTGCGCAGAGTGAAATTGCACGCGTTCCCAGGCTCAGACGGTGGCCGTGGGAAGGGACGGTTTTCTCGGCCTCATTGTTTTCGTCGACAATGAGGGAGAACGAAGCAAAATAGTACGTGCTACTATGAACTTCTCGTTACTTAGGTTTCGTCTGTCGCGGCCGACAATTGACATCGGAATTCGCGTCAATGCGCCAAAATAGCTCTCAGTTTCTCTCATCCTGCAATCCATCTTCCAAAAAGATGCGCGGAAAATGTTACACAATTCTTCATGAAACTGCTCGAAATTTGATACTGCTTCAATATTTCAAACTTTGATCTTACACGCGACGCTCTAGCAAATTTTATTAAGGAATCAGCATGATGCATACGACCCAAAAATATCACATTCAAATCTTAACGATTCAGTGGCAAATATAAACTCTGCCGATTGACACAATTAGAGCAACTCTCCATTATCAAACGCACAAGCGGAAAGTAGTCAGAATAAGCCAAGAGCGAACCATTGACGAAATTGCCAGCGATAAGGCCGTAACAATTCTGCTAATGCACCTGGCGGTAATTGAAATGATCAAACGTCCCCCGATAGACTATCGTGAGCATGACTTAAGTGCAGCGGTCACGAATGAGGAAATCGCGGCTTTCAATGTGTCGAGGCGAGGCGTCATTGGCAGGGCTGGTGGAAACGTTATTGGACGCCGAATAAGGATACACCTTCGCGAGTGCGGCGGATATGCATGAAAAATGTCCCGCCACCGTCGACATATCATTCGTCGTCGTATTCTCTGTACTCCTTTGTAGCTTAATATATCTCCCTATCGTAATTTATGTTACGACCGGATCCGCGCCGCTTCGAAATGTATACTTTTACTATCGGCCGGAACGTGATATCCGAAGTGTCGCGCCACTTTGCATGCATAAAATCACTTGTTTTACAAGCAATAACCGTTGCATCGCCGCGCGTAATAAAGTAACGTGTTACGCCGCCTTTGTCGATGAAAACGCTGCGGCCCATGTCTACGATGGCGTACAGACGCTCGTGGCGACGGAAGAAGGTTCAGACGCCGGATGATGAAGTAACCTACTAACTGGGAGTAATTAATAACCTCCGGGGTAGACATCCATAATCCAAATGACGGGTCTCGAACTTCGTATGAGTTAAAGATGAACCCCGTTGAATTAATTCCAGCGTACGTCGTGAATGCCGGAATGAAGATAATCAATTTTCACACCTATCGTTACTAATTGATCCCGCTTTCCGGCGTTCGGGTACACATGCAGCCAAAGGATATGACGGATGGTTATTATATCGATGCGAGACTGCCCGCGAGAAAAATTGGGCAGTAATTACACTCCGCGGATCTAGCTTTACGTACCCGACTTGTAATCCCTCCCTGTGAAACATCACTTATCTCCACGGACATGCGTGTACCATCAATTACGGTTAACCGTACGCCATTATCAAGTGCGATTCTTTCGTATCTATCTCGCTTGTCGAAACCTTTGATACGTGCCTCATACTCCGACTACCCTCGTATTGTCTATCATTCAAGCTACGTCCTATGTAACTAGGAACGTGCCGCTCGATAATGTTCGGCTAAGCAGCAGTCAGCGCGCAATTGATTTCACGAATTCGCTGAGAGTGAACGGACGCCACGGATTCGCATTCATTTAAAGCCGTGCTGCCATCTGGCCGCTCTCCTCCCCGAGGATAGACCTCACCCTGCAGAGAAATTGCGAGCAGGCGCAGAAGGCACCCTTCCTCGAGGTGGAACCGAGACCGCAGAATTGGCGACGAGAGTTGGCTGAGGTGGCAGGAAGCCGTTTCGCTGCCAATGGTGGGAAAAGGTAGGAGATGAGGAGGTGAGACTAAGAGAGGGTTGGAGGTGAAGGCGTGTAAGACGAGGCCTCTCCTTGCCATCGACTTGTCTACCAGATCGATTCGCTGCCGGGAGCGTCGGGATACGAAACTTCCAAATTACACGATGTTCCCGAAGGCGAAGTTTAACGACGACTAACAATAAGATGAGCTAATTCGTTTCCCTCGCCGAGCTTGAGATTGAGTCTGCTGCACGCTTTTTGGCTGGGAGACGTATCTTCTCAGAATAAGTAGACGGAGATTGCGTTCGTCAACGGCGTTCGGGATAGCTGATTTCTAAATTGCACGTTTTCGAAAATTATTTCGCGGGTCAATCCTGGCTTTCTTCTCGATTAATTTCGAAACTGTACCTAACGTACGTTCTCATCCTGGTATCTACTTTGGAAGCAAGTTCTACGGAAAGTAAGCTTGTACCTGACAGTGTTGGGGACAGAATATAGAGCAGGATCGTAGATCGTACATGTCAAGACGCAGCGAAAGGCAATTTTGCTGGCTAACGTCTTGTCTCGTGCATCTGCTCTCGCGAGCCTACAAGGCTGTTTTACCCCGAAATTGAATTGTTCGCCAGTCCCACGGGCACGTAACCTGCCAAGAGGACGACAAGAGGAGCACAAAGCGTGGCCCTCGCGGAAGCGGCTTGCTATGGACAATTTTTCCTTCCGAGTCGCATCCTGTGCAAGATCTCTGGCGATATTGCAACGAGTGATCCGTCATGCGATCATTCGGCGGGAAAAAGTAGTAACGCAAGGAAAGGGTTGGAATTGGGGAGGCGCGCGACAAGGCTGAAATACAAGCAGGTCGATCCGCGATTTCGTTCCAGCGAGAGAACGTCAGTTTCGAAAAACAAATCCGAGCCGACGCGTATCCGCGCGGAGGCTGCGCGTCGCACACGGGCGAACTTCCTTTTTTTCACGCTGTAGCCCCGGTCGCGTATCAGTAGACACATCTAAATCGTCGTGAAACGTGGACCGGTTAAGCCGTGCAGGATTGGTGGCAGCGCGGACGGGGAAGAGAAGAAGAGTGGTCCAGCTGTGGGTGGCGGGAGGGTCGAGACTCGAACTCGTGGGTTGGGTTCGAGGAGGATGAAGCGAGAAAGGGAGCTGAATCGAGCAGGGGAGACGTCCGGAGCGGGGGCGGGGGTGGAAAAAGAGAAAATAGGAGAAAAAGAGCAGCGGAAGGTCGAGGGAGAGGGAGCGGCCGGAGGTGGAAGAGAAATAGCATGAGAGCGGGGGAGGGAATCGAAGGGGAGGCTGAGAGGAGGGAGGAGAGGTCGGAGGGGAGGGTATGGAGTAGGAGAGAAAAGGGGATGGGAAACAGCTAACACGAGGAGCTCGCGACAGGAGCAGCGTTGCCATCGGGTTGTCTGGCTGATTTCCTGCTTCGAGTCGAGCATAGTCGTCCTTTTAGTGATCCCCAGGGTGGGGTGTGAGCGTGTGTGTGGAAAGAGGAGGAGAGGGACAGAGATGGACGGAAGCGTGGGTGGAAGGAGAGAGATGGAGAGTTGGTGAGAGAGGGAGGGCAGAAAGGTACGAAAAGGGGTTGGCAAGGGATGCGGAGGGTAAACGATGTTGGAGAAGGCGTCGAGGGTGGGGTGAGAGGGTTGAACGGAGCCCGGAAAAGCCGGAGGGAGGGGGTGCGAGGAGACTGCTAACGGGGGCGAACGCGGCGATGGCGGGAGAGAAAGGGTGGCTGCTACGGGGTGGCGGCGAAGAGAGCGAGCGGGGGTGAGCGAGGGTGAACGAGGCCGGAGGAGGGTGAGGTGAGAGGGTGGGAGGGAGCGCCGGAGCGTGTAATTGAGTCCCGTGCGCGATCGCTACTTTATCGACCCCCTTATGCCACCCCTCACCCCCTTACGTGGTGCCATGGAACTTGAACGCCACCCGCGCCCCTACCCGATGGCAACCCTCCCTCTCCTGCCTCCCCCTTCTTTCCCGTCGCTCGCCGAACTTCCCTCTCCGTCCATTCGCCAATTCCGTCCTCCTCTTTATCTCTCTCTTCGCGTCTCTCGCCAACTCCGAGTGCCGAATGCTCGAAAGACGACGACGACTATGACGACTACTACGACTACGGCTACGGAAAGGGTCTCCTCGAAAACTGAGGGGCGGCACTCAAGTGTGTGTCAGCGTTCCGAAAATTGATGAAAACGAGCTGCCGGCCTCTCGCACGCTTCTCGACTCACGGCGCCATTCGACAGGATCAGTTTGCCGCAGTCAGGATAAACGGGAATTCTTTCATTTCGCAGCGGGGGCAGAGTCAGATTTTCTTATGAATCTAAGAATAAGTCTGACTTCTCGTTATACTTTAATGGCGGGCATGGTGAGAATTAATATAACTTCGAAGATTCATCTGACCAATTCTATAGCGAGGACTTGCAAATCTCTTCGACGTTGATCATTTTATTCGAGAGTACTTATTTTCGGTGACATTAGATGTAGGTACATTATCTGATTCTTCCCGCTCGATGGAAATGTGTAACTATAAATCATGTCAGGCTGACCCGTTCAATTATTACTACGATAATAGAATGTAAGAACGAAATGTCTAATAGTTTTTAACTGAATGAAACGTTGATCCAGGAATGGTATTGCGCTTTGATGAAATGGTTTGAACGAACATGTCTGAATCGTCTCGGGGAAAGTTTCCCAGACCTTATAGATTTTCTGTCAGAGTTCTTACGACGATAGAAATTTGGGAGACGACACGTTATCGGAGTTCAATCATTAGATTAAACTTCCATATATAGTCTAACACGCTGGATTCGCGTATGCCGCGGTAATTTGTATCAACGACTTCCGCTTGCGCTTACAATTCTCAGCTTCGCTCAATCAGATGCGAAAGCATGAAATAACCGAGTCGTCTCACAGACATACACAGAGATCCAACATTCTGATATTCAGTCCTGGCCTGGAATTTCATTCTTCCCAAATCCCGTTAAATGATCAAATATCATGATAGAAGACGGCAGGCACATAAATACACATTTGGAAATTCTTGAGGCTCCGAGATCGGCACACATTGAAGACCATATTCACTCCTTGAGTATTCGCATCGCAGTGCGAATTTCGCGGTGAAGAAAGATGTTTCCGCGCAACGGTTCACCTCAGGGCCGCCGTTAGTACCCGATGAAACTCTTATCCCCTTTCTTTTTAGCAGTTCGCTTAATCGAATGCACGGAATTCGTTTTTACGATCGCGTTCTTGCGCCCGCAAGTAATTAACTTATCTTTGTACATAATGGATACCCTGCAGCCACTCGCGGCATCGGAGGAATTTCTCATTTCCTGTGCCCCGCAATTATAGTGAAACTATAATGGATAAATCGGAGCTTTCTCCCGTGTAACGATCGATCCTCAACGCGGTCATTAACTGATTGGAAAACGTACGTGTTCGGGAGACGTGCCCTCGTCACGATCCCCGCGAAAGGGTTGCAGCAATTAAATTGAGTCGATCCACGAGGGAGGCTACCGGCTCGTTTGCGACAGACGTCACGGATCGTCTGCCGTTCCTTTCGTGACAACGAGTTGCACGAAAGAATAATAAAGAGATGCTCAGGGTAGGAGGGGGCTGAAGGCTGAGGGAGGATTTGGACCGAAGAGAACGGGAGGAAAAAATTTCGCGGGACTGTCGGGAGAAATGCGAAGCGGCCTCAAAGAGTCGAATGGGGGTGGAAGAGAAGAAGAAGAAGAAGAAGAAGAAGAAGGAGGAGGGAACAATGGAAGAAAGAGATTAAACCCTTCAGTCCCGCGAGATCCTTTAAGGCGAACGGGAGCCCGATGCGCATAATAGAGAAATGATTTGATTAAAATGTAAAGGAGTCCGTACCTTCTGTTTGCGCATTTCACGGTTCGCCTGTAAAAAGCACGGGGCCACCCGTTAGACAGATGGCAGTCGCCGCAGTCAATGGCCTGAGAAATTGGATCGCGTTTTAACTCCCTTACGTTTTCAGGTTCGAGGTGCAGATACCGACGTGCAACGCCAAGCTTATGTACATCGAAGGGGACCCATTTCCAGTGCTGCCTTCTGCCCAACCCTCCTTCCCCATCTCACCCTCTCTCCTTCTCTCTCTCTCTCTCTCTCTCTCTCTCTCTCTCTCTCTCACACACCTTCTATCCGTCCGAACCCCATCTCGCCTGCCACGATCTCAATTTTTATTCCTCCCTCAAATCGCGAACCTTTACTCGTCCGTTCGATTCCTATTTCTAACGCGCAACGGTCCATTCGTTCGCCGACGCGCAAACTTCCTGCACCATTTTTTTTTCTCGCCCCTTCGAGTGCGAACGATATGCCCGACAGTCAGAAGCCTCCACTTCGATCTTCGGGGGGTGAATGCGTGATCATCGGTCGTCGCACGTCGCAATTCGATGCGTGCCGATCGGGCCAATTAATAAGTGCGCGTCATCTGGGCAAATTGTACCCAATTGTAAAAACGTGAACGAACGTTCGTGTAATGAATTGAAAGACGGCACGCACGCGGACGTAGTTAATCGCGGACAAAGTGACCGTAGGCAATTTTCGTTATGAGAACCGATTCGCTCGGCAGAGGCAGAATGGGCCGAGAGGGGGGAGAGGGAAGGTAGGGTTACTTCAGACGAGCTGCTCACCGTTCGTCTGCCTCGTCATTTTGTATTTATAGTTGCGCCTGCATTTGCGTATCGCGCGCGTCCGGCCGCCACCTGTTCATTGTCAGTCGTACCAACAATGAAAGAAGCGACAATGCCGGAGTATACTGCCTCTCACCTACGGACGACAAACTTACGCGAATGACACCGCTTACTGACAACGCTCCTTGCCAATTAGCAGCGGATCTTCCTTTGTCCCATCTAATGACCATCGATGTGTCGCAATTACATGCATTGTCCGCCCGGGACGATCCAATCGGCCGATAACGACGACGATCAATATTGTTGCGGCCAGAAAATGGGAATGAGAAAACGGACTCGGCGCCCACTGCCATTGGTCGCTAATGAACGTCTTGCGACTTTCTCATTATCAGCCGCTATTGCCGCGATGCGTCTCGCATCTGACGGCAGTGATCCGCGCCTCATCCGAAACCGCCATTGGCAATACTTCCGCCGATTACGCCAGTCAGCGAATAAGCAATTCACTCGGGTGAACGTTAATTCCCTAAATCGTTAGCGTTGGTACGCGCCGGGAAAGTCGTGCGCGTCGATGCAATTAACAACGAGGAGCCTAGCGTACATCGGCGGGTGGGTGGATTGGGAGGAGAGGGGTGGCGAGGAGGAAGAGGCGGAGGAGGGGGCGGAGGGGGAGAAGGGGGAGGAGGGACGAGGGTGAAAGGAAGAAAATCCGAACTCACCGGCGAGCGGACGGCGTGATCGATACGGTTACAGAGGAGAGCAACCCCGGGCTGCGCCTTGCCAGCCCTAGGAAAGATCGAGGTAACATAACGAAGGTTTTCCCATCAATCCCTCCCGATGTACCATTTACAAAATTACACGTTCCGTGCGGCGAGGCGGGAGGAGCAAAAAAAGGAGGAAGGAAGGGAACACGTGTTCGAGCACTCTCCGACCGTCCTCTGTCGAAGCGGATTCGCAATCAGCGAGTCCACGATTAGCCCTCCAATCGTGGCGTGCCCGGCGTTAATACCGAGTCGGGCGCTCTTCGATCTCGCGAACGCACGTATGTACGTGCCTAATTGTCGTAAAATCCGCCGGCGTATGCCCTCATGGGAGCACGGCGAGGCTGTCGGGAGAGTGGATCCAACGTGCACGTTAATACTCGCCAGCGAAGCTAGCTGCTGTTGGTAGTGGTGATGCTGCTTGGTGTTGGTGTAGATGGTATGATGGTGGTGGTGGTGGTGTGCCGATCGTACCGGTGGCGATGGCGATGCCGGTAACGGCGATGGCTCTGACGGCAGTGCTGGTAGTGGTATTGGCAGTGCTCGCGGTCCTGGCGGCCTTTCTGGTAGTGGTGCCGGTGATGGCGGAGGCGGTGGCGGAGGCGGCGGAGGAGGCAGCGGTGGAGGCGGTGGTAACGCTCTGCCGTGTCAGTACGCAGTCGACTTTAGTGGCTTTGGCCACGGTAGCGCGGATGCTCGGAAGTAGTGGCTCCTCGTATTGTAATCTAATCGAATGGAATGACGCCCGCCGCTGTCTCTGTCCACCATCTTCGCCTTCTCTCTTTCTGTCGGCGTCGAGCCCGCCGCCTCTCTCCCTCTATCTCCTTCTCACTCCCTCTCTCTTCTGTGCAAGCTTGCACGAATTCGTCTCCGCAACAGTGTGGGTGAGCGGATTGAGTGTGTACAGAGAGCGGAGATTGAGAGAGAAGATCGAATACAACAGAGTGAGAGAGAGAGAGAGAGAGAGGAGTTGGATTAACCAGAGACACAGAATGGAGGGAGAAAGAGGGAAGAGAGAATCGTGTGGGTGGACGATCCAGGTTCTCGAGAGCAGAAGGTGATACGGAGGCACGGTCGACTCCATTCGGTGGGGATAAAAGGGGACATGGCGGGGATAGATGAGTGCCTGGGTGGGGATAGATCGACGGCTGTGGTGGGGATGCCGATGAACCGCCGCTGAGGGGGTTAGAGGGGAGCGAGGGGGGTAGGGAGACGAGGAGAGGGACAAGCCTGGTGGCAGCAATCACCGTGAGTGGGCGACACGCGCTTCTCGTGGGTTATCAGCCTGATGAGCCACTCTTACCCTCCTCGTCCCTCTCACTTCGCTGGCAGCGTAGGTGCCGAGCGGGAGAAGGACGGCGAGGTTTATCAGCGGAGCTTTACATCGCATGAAACTCTGCGCACCCCACACGTCCGCGCTTACCTGAAATCGTAACGTACGTCATCCGACGCACACAACTGTGGCGAAAAAAGATTGAGCTCGGCGAATTTCTCTGCCTCGCAATCGACTAGGTGGACGTCGCGTCGTATCGCGAGACCGAGGGAAGTCGTTCCCCCGGTCGAATGAGAGAGACGTAGAGGCGGATGGGGCTCTTTGTTTCCGCAATGTGGATCGAGCTGCGACCGCATCGGTGGACCGAAAGGCCGACGTTGTCGGCTGCAAGTGGGCGCAATGCGCGGAACTCACTCGGAGCGTTACCATATGACGCTGGCGATCGAGTGAATTCACTCGCGGAGGGGCTGGTAATGATGGCAGGGGTCGCGACGCCTCTCGGCGACATGTGGCGGCGTTGTATAGCCGGGGCCAAAACAATTTCTATTAAAATGAGCGCCGCTCCGCGGTCACGATTCCTCCAAAAGAGAAGAGGAGCGAGGAAATGGAGAGACGACGGGCTTTGGAAAGAGTAAAAGAGGAAGAGGTAGTCAGAGAGGGAGGGAGAAAGAGAGAGAGAGAGAGAGAGAGAGAGAGAGAGAGAGAGAGAGAGAGTAAGAGAGGGCACTTCACTCAATGGCAGGTTTGGGGTCGGTTGTCGATGGCGGCCGAACTGTACGGACAAGCGTGTGTAATTGGTGCGGTTTTTTTTCGTCTGCTTTTATGGAAACGTATTAGAGAGAGAGAGAGAGAGGGGGGTGGGGCGGGATGGGTGGAAAAGAGGAAGAGGAGAGGAGAGCAGAGAGAGAGAGAAAGGGCGTCACGCCGGGTAGCGTGACACGAGTCGAACACGGCTGCATCGATCGGTTCAGGCATGCGTGAAGAAAGCTTCATGACTTTACACGGTTTCAACCAGTAAGGTCCGCCACCGTTGACCAGGCAGCAGGACCGCCCTCGATCTTGATCGAGCTTAATCCTCACATAACTCGTCACTCCATGCTACGTAGTCTGGTTGGATCGAGAGCGTGAGATGTGGAGCTACCACTACTGGGCATTGAGAAGAGATACTCTTCATCTTCGTTTTATTAGAATTTTATCTGAGTAACAATTAGCGGGCTGCATCGAGGCACATTGCAGAAACGATAAATTACGGAGTCAGAGCTTTTTCAGTTCATACTTTAGCGCATCTTGCCTTGAAATCGCATAACCCATCAGTCGTTGCTCGATCTTGGACTTCGATAAGGCGTAGGAATGAAATGTCCAGGTGATGGACTGAAGGTAGATTAAAGAGGGTCGAAGTTATCTCTCGTACTTAAGGCTTCGTTACTTCAATTAAGATCGCATTTAAGGCAACGTGAGAAGCATTATAAAAATTTATGGAGCATGACAATGTTTGTCTCTGACCGGGCGCTTGATCGAGCCCCTTATCTCAAGCTCAAATCGTACTACCATATAATCATAGCTTCCGAAACGGCGCTTTATCGCGAACGAATTTGCAAAAGGGCCATCAATATCAATTACCTGGCGCGTAATTGTCGAAGCACCCCGTTCGAGTTTCACTTTACGGCTGTCGATGTCAATATGCATAATTTGGAGCCGAGCGCCGATCTTATGAAGGCTTCGATTCCGTTGCGTCCCGCGAGGATCGCTTTCACGACCGTTACCGTAGGGCACGTTTCACAATACGGAGATACAGTTCGAGGGTAATGACACAGGACTCACGAACGGGTCCAATCGATTCCGCGAGAGACAAATTACGCTTGTCTATCGTGAGAATCGCGATCACCGCCGGTTAAGAAATCGACAAGCGAATGAAGAATTACTCGCCGCAAATTGTTGCCAGTCAGAGGGAACCGGATCTTAAACCTTCGCTTCTCTGTCACTCACATCTCAATTGAACAAAGAAAAAGTAACGAACAACCGATGAAGAGCTACAAATCTCTCCGCAGTATAGCAAACTAAGTGACAATCTCATGCACGCTCTAAGAGCACAGCCGGTCCGATTACCGGGCAGATATTATCGATTCCAGACCCAGGAAACAAAAGTGACTGTAATCCAGGAATCTCCCAACGCTGACTCCGAAGGAGAGCAGGCCGCACGCTGCCCGCAACGGGTCACCTAATTACGAGGAAATCCGGCCGAGGCAAATTTCGATAAATTCCCTCGATTCCGAGGGCAGATATGGCTTCCCTCTTGCTTCTCGATCAGTCAAGATCTGACCCTCGCGGTCCACGGCTGGCCCCCCGCAGCTCGACATCCCCTCTGACCCTCCGGCATGCCGCTCGGCAATCCAGATCTTCCGTTCGAACGACGAACACGGGGACGAGTTCGTTGTCGGGCACGGTCGCTAGTGTGCGCGTCTTGTAAACTTCTGTCAGGATCGCAGGGAGCGAGGAAGGATGATCAGCGGGATGACGAGCGGGACGAGGAAGAACGACGAGCAGGACGACGAGCAGGACGACGAACAGGACGATGAGCAGGACGATGAGCAGGGCGAGGGGCAAGACGGGGTGACACACGCGTGTGTGTGCGATCAGCAACGGTGATCAATCACCTTCAAGCCGCGGTCGTACAATGCATGTCGTGCCACCAGAATCTGGTCGGTTGAGAGCTATTGTTGCCACCCACGTTGTCTCTCCGCTCCTGCCCACCTCTATCCGCCGCTTGATCGCCTCTCGAGAGCGAGCTCTGGGGGCGCATTCGAACTTCGAATGATTGTTGATTTCGAACTCCGCTCCCGCGGCGATACGGAAAAGGCACTTCGCAGAAGTTTACGATCGGTCGGCCGCTGCGGACGGTACTTCGCGCGGATCGAATGCGTTTTTATGGGTGGAAAGATGGAATCACTGGGTTGCGAACGTACTAATGACGAAGCTGGCGCAACGTACCTAGAGCGGGGAAAACACGTTTTTCGATTGTGAAACTCCGGAATTTATGTGACGCCGCCTGAATTCGAAGGCGGAGGCTGAGTTTAGGAGGCCGTTCGCTTTTGGTGGGAAATTGATGGCTAGTGGCATCGGCCGAAGGAGAGGTTTTGTTTTTCGGAGGAAATGTGATCTATAGGAAGATTACTGATTACGGCTTTTACGGTCCCGCAGGACATAACTTATCAAGTACAATTTCGAAGACAGCCCGTGTAATCCGCAGAGGCACTTTGCGAGATTTTATGGATCGTTCGAAGTCGGGAGAGATACTTCGCGAAGCGTTTTAGTTTGTCTTCGCGTTAAACCGAAACGATGGTATGTATGAAGGGAATGATATACATAGCGATTACCGTACGCAACTTTCAGTATTCATGAAAGGACCTTCTGACAACAAGGAGTTGAAACACACGGTTAAAAGAACATAGCTGTCAGTGGCAAACGTTTTCACATGACTGTCAGTAATCTTTAATGCTCGTAGTAACTCAGCTTAATAAAATCGAATTGGGAGGGCCTCATGTCATTAGGTATACTTTAAGCACATCAGGTTGTGGGTCACTAATAAATAAACCGTGCTCGTTGAGGATACCGGCGAAGTAAGAAATTTGATCTGTTCAAATGTTTAGGAGGTCAAAAAAGCATCTCGGAAGCCGGCCGCGTAGCGCACACGCGATAGCCGTAAATCGGCTTGGCCAATCCAAAATCTAAAGTTCAGATAAGGGGGGTATAAATATGTGGAAAACGCCCCCGTGGGAGAACCGCCCTGGCAGTAGGGCACCGAAGGGAAGACCCTTTGGAAGGACGAGGATTAAGAGACGGATTTTAAAGGTTGCTCTGCCGAGGCAAAAGAATGGACATCATAAAACGAAGAACGAATGTTCCTTCTTCAGAAATTACTGAAACGGTCTTGATCTTCGCTAGAGGGTAGATCGACCCTCTTGAAGCAGTTTCAAATTCTTGTCCTTACGGCGCACGATTGTCGAAGCTTGCTCTCCGACCCAATCGTTATGCCCTACTTTATATAATACATTTTCGTACGGCTTATTATCTAGCGTAAACAGCCGAATACTGTTCACATATTACGCTCCGTGAATGATGCCTTTACCGCGTTTACAGTACTCGATTGAATTTTATGCACAGTTAACTGAATACCTACCCTTTTACATTTTACCGTACAATAAAGTATTGCCCAGGTATTCCGTTTGATCGTCAGAAGCGTTTCTCAGAATAGAATGCCATTGAAGATTTCACAGAAGAAACAATCTGAAGACCTTATACTCCAATCCGTTACGTACGAAACATCTAACATATCCGACGCCTCGCAAGCTCCGACAATTTCCCAAATAAACAATACCGACCCAATCCGTCAAGAAGCAGCACATCGGAGCTTAGTCTGGAAAGACAAGGATGTCTCTAACCACAAAATCATCTAAACACCGCGCTTGAAGACGCCACTCGCCGACACATCGCCCCGCTAATTTAACACGCACAAACATTGCCCCCGACGAGAAAAAAAGGGAAGAGGACGAAGTCGAAGGGGCCTAGCCAAAACAGCGAACGAGAAAAGGACACGCCTAAAAGTGGCTTCATTAGTGGAGGCCTGGTCCGGGTCCAGAGAAGTGTACGTAAAAGATCTTAGACGCTGATTCCTTAAGTAGCCACATTGTCCGTCGGTTTTAAAAAGAAGCGCCGGCGACACGTGCCACTTGGGCATGGCGGTGTTATCGGCACGAAGCATGGCCGACACCAGGAGCCAAGCCACTCGAGCGGCACCGCTGTCGAGACAGTTTTCGGCGGGGCATAAGTGCGTGTAGCTTGTGCCATAATCGGGAGCGCGCCCCTTGAATCGGCTTTGCTCGGCACCGTTTAAGGCCGACAGGGCCCTCTGCATATCAGACGGCGACTTTGCCGCACCGCGCCATCGCGATACTCTTCGGCCTGTGCACGTACTTGTATACGCCATGCATGTCCGCTGACATGTGTGCGTACGTTTGATCAGTCGCGACAGATTGCGCGACGTCGGCGAGGACGCGCAGCCTAAGTTAAGCTTGGGATGAGCTAATGAGAGTAGCTGGCTTGCGTCACTGCGCAGGGGAAGGTTTTATATTTAGGGAGGAGATTGAGGGTTCGAGAAAATTAGTATTTGTTTTTGCCAGCTTCGCGGGTAGAGTTGTCGATGGAGGAAATGGGAGGCATTGATACTGGTCGCAGAAAGAGTAGATGCACGTGGTTGTGACTGAAAGCAGTTGATAGAGTCAGAGAGTTCATGAAATTGGTGAAGTTCAGTCACTGCTCAGAGAGCAATCTGTATTTGAGGACTGCCAAGGAAGAAAAAGAAGATTTTTGTTTTTCATACATTTGTTCGGGTTAACTATTTGTGATGGCTGTGGCAGAACAGAATAAATACGTTTGTAATATCTAAAATTTTTCGTAGTTTCGGCTATATGATGTTTAGAATATGTTTCTAGAGGAAATAATGGGCTGAGAAATGATACATGTGGCGGTTCAAAAAGGTCTGATGCATAGATATGCACCTAATTATAGACATTGACCTAATGTCATTTTGCATGAAAGTGCTATACATTTAAAAACGGCAGGCAAGAGTCAATGATCGAGAATTATCGATCATATAATTGGTTGTTACTACTTTTGTTCGGGCAGATTAATTGTTCCGATAATGGAGGAGGATGAATATGATTACAGTATGTACAATTTTTCGACGCTTCGACTGAGTAACGTGTAAGATATGTGAACAACGTTATTAAAGAAAATAAAAGAAATTGGTATCGATAGCGGGATGATTCAATGCATCTCGTTACAGTTACAAACGTTTGACCATGTTTTACTTATTTTGCGTCTACGAATTCTGTCAAACAACACAGAACAAAAACAAAGTTCGCATAATTACTGTACACAATCCAAATACATCAATACGCCCATTGAATTACAAAGCCGTTGACGCCGTGACCTGACGTCATTATACGCTTCCCAAGGTACGTCGACCGCAGATCGTAGCTATACCCAGCCTATACCAGCCGCCATTCCCAAAATAACAACATAAAAAGCTGCCCGATCGTAAAACGATACATATTTTATTGCGGCGATCAATAATTTATCCCGAAAGGACTGGGCCGCGAATGAAAAGCAGTCCGAGCGCTCGTCCTTCGACGCACAGGTGCAACGACTTTTGCATCGGCAAAGCCAACGAATCCTCTCGCTTCCATAATCTGGCGCATAACTTCGAATAAATTCCTCGAATCTGCGTCGGCGAGCGCGTATTTCGGTTATCGCGGGGAAAAAAAGCGTGCGCGATCGTGACCGAGGTTGTCGCGTGCATCGGAAACTACGTGCGTTCCGCGGTAAAGGAAATTTCTCGAAGAAAACGACGCGAAATTAGCGGCGAGGGATGGGAGACGGCAGGCCTGTCGCCGCGAAGGAAAGAAGAAACTTCAGCGGCACGAGAGTGTGCGCGGAGTTGAAAGATCAAAAGGGGAGGAGAGATCTTTTCCGCGGCAACGTGTTCCTGCGCCGCTGTTCACACAACAAATTTGCACGCAATTCTGCGCTCGCGTGCGTAAGAATAATTACATCGGACGTAGCGACTAGCGCGCACGGAGGGATTTTTGCGTGCATCGCCGGCCGCGGCATCGTCACATGTGTATACATACTGAACGGACGTCGAGGAGAAGATAGATATTTTTTTAAACGGAACCGCCGATGCGAACGATTACGCGCATAAAGCCGGGGGCAATTTCAACGTGCGAGTCTCGAGAAAATTGTTGCCGTCTCGTTCCGATCGTGTCATTCAGCTCATTCTGCGAGCTGCAATTACGCGCATTATGTCCGTCTCTGACGATTTAACGCTTTTCTCCGGTTGGCAGGAGAATTTCAGGCGGCCGTGGACGGTGAAAAGAAGTACATTTGACATCGGGAATTACGCGCGATGAGAAAGGTCTCCGATCTTCTTTGAAGGAGCCTTAGAGACACGTACCTAGTTTTCGAAAATTGATTTAATTCGCGGTCGCAAGATGACAGCTCGAGGAAGCGAAAGATTCGGAGGATGCTCGTTTCGCGGCTTTATTACTCGATTTTCCGCAACAACTGTTAATTCAGCAATTTGCAGCATCCAGCCTGCATTCGACAGGCCGATATCACGGTTCGGCTATCGAACGAGCCTCTTCTCACTTCTTACCCGACACACCGGCGCAATTCGTGCTCGACGATGCGTAAAACTAGGTTTTTAACTCACCTACGTTGTACGCGCGCCCTGTAAAAGGCCGGCTTCACGGTATGCCTAGTCTGTATGCACGTTTGCGCCGTCGGACGCACTCTATTAGGCCAACTTCGTCGACCTGGCGCGAACCATTTTTGTCAATGGCCGAAAGTCGAAACGAGGCACGGAATAAACGATCGTCACCTCGCGTGCACCGGCTGTCGTTCGAGGAACCGAGAAATTCATCAGCGGCAGAACGTGTCGTGCACCTTTCTGCGGCGGGGGCATCAATTTATCACGCTATAAAGCGAGATAAACGTCTCGCGCGCGAATCGATAGAGTCATAAAATCGTCCATAACCCGAAAGGCGAGCGTCGCTCGATTTTATCGTCGCGACGCGTCCTCGTCGAACTAACGCGAATTCCGTTTTAATTAGACGCCGCGAGCCGACCGGAATTACAGACGAACGGGCCGGGATTCATTAGGGCTTTATTAGTCGTTACGAAGCTGGTATCTGCTTGTCGCCACGTTTGCCGAGACGCCGAAGTGAAGGGGATCGAAAAAGAAGTACGCAACTTCATTTAATATTCGGCCAGGATCCGTGCGACGGGTCTGTCGTGACTCGCTACTTCGTTATCGCGAAGATTCGGTACTCGCTCATGTTATACCGTTCTTAAGCGGCCTCCTATAATTTGCTGTTGACGGCAATATTCATCGGAACGACGCACGGACATTCGGAGCCATTCCTTCGTCTTTCGACTCTTACTGGGCGGCTGGTGCGATTCGAAGTTTATCACCGTCTATCGTCTATTAATCAGCGGGTGCGATCGTAGTTTCAGTTCTCGGCCGCGACTGTCGTCGATGGAAGGCATTTTTCGTCCAGGGCGCGAGAAGATACGGCGCTCGCTCGTTGAAAGTTCGCTAACGCTTCCATTGTGTTCCATTTTTGCGTGATTTACGAGCGGCGGGCTCGAACTTTCGAATGCGAAACCGAGCCCGAGGTACATTTGGCGTGAAGTGTCTTCAAAGTGGCATAAAAGGAAACAGGGCCGTAGCGAAGATAAATCTTCGCTCCCGCGGCGCGCGCACGAGGCAGGAAGCATAATTGTGCAAATGCGCGTTTCTTTTCACGTTTCCTGGCGACTCCATTTTGTGCGTGCATGTGAGAGAGAAGGAGAGGACGCGCTCTCGCACCAGCAAAATTCCGTTCGCATGAATCTACGTTTGTCGCCTGTCCCTTTCACGACATTATACAAACAAAGGGCAGGTGGAAATGCTTGACACGGTGCATAAATGAGCCCCAAAGTCTACCACAAAAAAATGCAAATTTTCAAAGAAATAACGAAGAACATCGCTACGCCGAGGAGGGAAAAAGACCTGCAAAAACTTCATAATTTATTGATACCGTTACACGGTTGAAAGTGTGACCAATGAGGACCCCTCTGTTCTTTTTACACCGAAGCAGCGCAGTATGGTTCGAAATAAATTCTTATTCAGGGAATCTGATATTTCTTCTTGCGGGAAGTTGAACTAATTTGCATTGTGAAATCTTTGAACGGACGCAGCAGTGACTGCTCAAGCGTATAATCGGCGGAGAAGCGCACCTTAAAGGAAATTATATCTTTTGCGAAACCCAGCGTCCGCCATTGTGCTACTGTTATATGTCCAACGGATGAAATCGTTACAAAAGTAGAATATGCCACGATCACGGCCGGCTTAGAAAAACAATAGTAATTGCAACGGCGGAGTCTCAGTTTTCATCGGAATAACAGTAATGGTAACGTCACGGAGTGACAACCGGTGATTCCGCTTCTCAACAGAGAACTTCAAGCCTACCAATTCCGTTGCGCGCTTAAAATTCATGGTTTCATCAAGGTGTCGCCAGACAAGACACGTGCATGAGCTTGCGCAATAAGAGACGCGACAGGAGACAAGCAAATAACACCGCTACTTAAAAACAAATCCCAACCGTGTCAATCAATTTACCCGACCGCCGCAAAAATCGGAATACGAACAATGTGCATGAATCGTCAGGGTCCCAATGCCACAAGATCCTTCCCAAACGACTTTAATCACTCGCTCATGTTCCCAGACTCCGTCGCCTAATCACCCCGAGTCGAAGCGTCGTCCTCAATCTGTCCGACCCAAGAGTCGTCGGCCATCGAAAGTGTAGCGCGCGCGCGAGCGCCGGGCGTAGCAACAGCCTCGCAAAGTGAGATTCACGATTTCATCGGGGTGGCACGTAGAGGGACATCACCGCGGGCGACTAGAATCTCCTTCCCGATGGTATCTCGCACTCGTCGTGCCGGACGAGCACCCCCTCGGCGACTACGGCACAGATCTCGCGCCATTACTCAGCCGTCGCTGTTACGAACCCGGCATAAACCAGCATAAACACCCGCGGTCCGCCGGTGCGAGAAAGAGAGAGGGAGAGAGAGAGACGAGCAGGGCCGCCCATCGTGCGTGGGACACCGCGTAAAAATGAGTTGTGTCAACGTGTGCTCGGGGGCCCCCCGCGCCGATGCCACCAGGTGGCCCGGGCTTGTTTTATAATACGGGCCCGCGACGGAGAGGGGCAGCGAGCTCGCGTTCCTGTCGTCCTCCGCTTGTAAGGGGAACGACGAATCGGCCTGTTCGACCGACGAGTCGGATTTATTCACCGTTTTTCCGACCCGCGATTTGCCCCTCCCGAGCATTCCGGCCGGCCCCGATGACGGTACCGACGCTTACCTCAACCGGATAATAAATGACGGACAGCAGACACGGATATGTCTCAATGGCTGAAACGCAAGGATCGGATTCGCGATAGTCGAAAGTAGTTTGGAACCGACTGCCCCGTAACTTTCGGTCTAAGGGCACAATTTACCTTTTCACGGTGCAGAGCCGGGTATCACCGGGGACTAAATAAGTCTACGCTCCTTAGGTACACATAATGGAATAACGGGCGAGCCTCCCCGTCGCGCCAGGCTTCCGCGGCAAATTCGTCCGGGGAGAAAGTGGGCAAAGGCGTACATCAAAGCGCGGCATCGCGCGGAACTCCTCGCGAAGGAGCCGCGCGGCAATGATTACGTTCTGCGTGGGTATCGAGGACAGCGCACGTCCGGCGCATACCTTCGAACTCCGGTGCAGTCATCGATTCGAGATGATTAGCGATAATGTCAAGGGAGTTCGGAGGCACGTCTGTGATGGCTCCGTGACTGGCTGTGCCTTCTGTTGCCGACTGCACACGACTCGATACGGAGCCACGATTCCATCTAATTGAAGTAACCACAGGGCGCAACGCGCAACGTTATACGGCGAATCGGAATCGCGAGCGAGACGGAGAGAAGGAGGAAGGAGGAAGAGCGAGAGGGGGCGAGAGTAGGGGGAGTGGATGAAGAAGGAGCGGCCGCGAGTGGGGAGGGGGGGATGAGGATCGGGGAAAGTGAGAGAAGGATATCGGACGATGACGGTGGGGGCGATCCACGTCGACGATATCCCATCGGATCGTCAAATGACTGCCTCCCGTTTCTACATTTCTCAGTCGCCCCCTTTCTCTCCACCCCCCGACAGTATTTCCGTTCGCACGTGCCGGTTCGACGAGGGGATAGAAGGCACTTGGCTCCAGGTATGGGAGCGCGAGAAACTCCCTCGTACCTCCGAATCATTACCTCGGCGGGATGGAAAAATCGAAGGAGCCTCGCCGGCGGACGGTGCGGAGCGATATCTGCAACGGACTTAATTTCAAACGGATAGCGGGCGGAAATGATACCGGGATGATGATCGTTTAGGTTGGCTCACTATGCAATGAGTTCTGCGAAATGACGGGGCTCCGCATCTTTTCGGACCTGGGGGAGAGATTCTACTAGGATAGAGCCTGATAATTATGTGGGTGGGTGCGCATTTTCCATCTGGCACTGGATTGCCAGTAATGTTCTTCGTTACGGTGCAATGCTGATGAACCTGCAAGAGGCTACGTTACTTAACAATAATGATTTTCGAATCGGTTTTTGCACCTAACGTTAGAGGTCTATCGTGTGGCCGGTGGTAATAAATAAATCTGGTAAAATCCCAGGTTATCAGAGTGTCCACGTAAAGACGGGCAACGTTTGTTTTCCGCATCGATGGTGATAAGTCGTCCAGACGACGTTCGTTAGTTTTCGCTACAAAATTTTATCCAACGAGAAACGCCTTTATACCCCAATGAAGTATAAACGGGAAATTGAAAGAAGAATGAATCATTGTTGTTATCTCTATCAACCTAAACAATGTTGATGTAGAAATAATAAAAATCGTTAAAAAATTCTGCCATAATACCATTTTAAAATGCCCCGCGCAAGCGCAAAATGACATATAATTTAAAACTTGAAATTAATAGACTTCTCATAAACGAACAAATTCTGTTACCCTAGAGCAACTATCATGAAACATAAAAAGTAGCAGCGTATTTTTGACGAGTTGAAGGCACGGTAACTTTCTTTGTCCTCGGGAAACTGTGAATAACAACACCTAATGCGTACATAGTATAAATATATTTATATGAACGTTTCGTTATATAACCGTGCCTACATAATTTGACACATACTGTGCTAATAAATGCGGTTACTCTCAGTTGGATTTATAATGTAAAAGTTGATTATGAAGGTTTTGATATAATGCTATCTAACCCGCTACTACGTTCAGATAGCGAGTTATACTCGAACGTACTTCGATGTAACTTTTTAATGTGCATCTGCAGTTACACGTCCTCTTCCCCCATCGACTTTTCGTTATATAAAAACCAACCGGTTTTAACCTTACCCAATTGAGCACACTCGAACTCAAAAGAGTTTGAAAAGACGTCTCGTTAGTTAGTAATGAGAATTCTAGATAGTTTTGTTATGATATAACGCAGTACGTAACGCAAACGAGCCATACTGTTAGAAGTATTCAAAATCTTACAAGATATAAATGCTTTAATTCCCAATTCTTACTTATTGCATTTAACCTATATGAAGATGCTCTGTAACTCTGTAATATAACAAACGATATGGTTTACATCGAATGCAATTGGATTGCCGAAAAGAGTTAGGCGTCAAAATTTGTCAAGTGAATCTAGCTGCCATGCAAACCGTTGAAAGATTCATGCCAGTGACATCTATTACTTAAATATTTTTCAACAACACGATAGGATAGTAACAGAAATTTTTGTTTGTTTGTTATATGTAATCAGAAATATACTAAGCCTCCTATAATAATTGTTCTTCTATACATTCACCGTGGAGCTCCTAATACTGGCGTTACTGGAATCAACGTAATTTCAATCCAGTACATTAAAAAATAAACGCCATAATTTCGTTTCGTTCGCTTATCCACAACGATAAGCGATATCTTTGACCTATGCAAATATACGCGAATAATTAGAGCACGGACAAAAATGACTACCGATCAGTAGCACCAATCTTTTGAGTGAAAATGTCGAAGTTGACATCGCCAGATGGATAAATTTATGACAAGTTTCATACAAATCTTCTTACAATTGCTTACAATTTGTTAAAGATTACAAGAAATTGTAAAAGTCTTAATGTGTTTGTGTGTGTATATATTCCGCGAAGGAAGTGTTAGATATTAAAAAAAGAAACGTTTGTGCAATACCCCCGTCGCTTTCCTTTCTTGATACGGGCATTCAACCAAATTTGAATCTGCCTGCTGAAACTCCTACCGTATAGGACACAATAAACGCTATTTTTGTTTCATATGGAATGCGTTAGAGTTGCTGTGACCGAACAGACGAAAACACACGTTCTGATAACCGCAAGTTGTTGCGCCGTTAATGAGCGGCTCTCTAAATACGTTCTGCCGAGAGTTTCAACGTTTCTTTTTCACCACGTTAATCGCGCTGACGCAATTTTAAATCTATTGGTACATTATGCTACACATAAAAATGATGCTCGATACTTCTTTTAATGGTGTGTGGCCACACATGCATCATTTCCAAAAACAACTAGGTCACCTTACAAAATTGTACACCTCCTCTTCTTCACTGGTTCTGGGGGTTCCAATGCAGCAAGGATGGCTTCGTCAAAAACATTCTTCAATCCTTTCTACAAACATAATTATCTCATGACATTGACAGAAAGCCATTACGTTACTCAAAATATTTATATATTGAGATGCATTTACCTGTGTGAGGGCGCTGCACTCAACATACTTAACAGCCTTGAGTTCCTTTGCAAGTTTCTCTCCCTGTTCCGCTGATATTGGTTTCTGTTTATTTTTTGCAAGTTTCTCTATAGTAGCAACATCATCTCTCAAGTCAATCTGTGTTCCAACCAGTAGAAAGGGAGTCCTTTGACAGTGATGCGTAATTTCCGGCACCCACTATATAAAACATTTCCTTAAAATAATCTGTACGCATACATCATTAAAAAGGGAAGGAATAAAATATCACCAAACCTTTTCTTTTACATTTTCAAATGATGATGGGGATACCACAGAAAAACAAACCAGAAAAACATCAGTCTGTGGATAACTTAATGGTCGAAGTCTATCGTAATCCTCCTGACCTGTGAAGGAAATGTATTTATCTTCTTATGTAAATATCATACTAAAAATGGTAAAATAAAATTCCTTAGCATGAAAATCATGTTGCAAACCATATAATACATCTGATAAAAAAAATAGTAAAAGACTTACACTTAATTACTTACCGGCAGTATCAAATAATCCTAGTGTATAAGGATCACCACCTATCATCACTGTTACCGCATAATTGTCAAAAACAGTAGGCACATACTCTGAAGGAAATTTGTTTGTAGTATACGAAATCAAGAGACATGTTTTACCCACAGCCCCATCCCCAACTACAACACACTTTATTGTTTGCATCTTAAAGTTCCTTATGACACCTGCAAAATATCATTTGTTTGGCTTTAGGGCAAATGTACTAAAAGCTGCTTTATAATAATATATATAATCATAAGTTATAAGGTCCAGTAAAATGTACTACATTTATTCAATGTCAACTGAAACTGAGTAGAATAGTATTTTGTAGTATAAAGAACCTGCAAGGTTTAGTATAGAAAATGTTACTGGAAAATAAAGAATTTGAATAGATGAAATAAGTGACAAAATGGTTCAATGAATCCTGTGGCGAATTTCTTGCAATTCAACTGCACAGTTGCATATTCAATGCATAAATGTAGTATATTTTCGAAATGCTAAAACGCAGATCACCCAAATGTTCGTTTCCTTTCAAAAACAATCGGCGGAGAAAAACATTGGCACACAAAGGTATTAAAAATCATGACGTACTATACGAGTGTCAAAAGAATTTAATGGCACAAGCAATCCGCCCTTAACCTCAAACGACATACGTGGACCGTCGGCATAGGTTGGCACATGCCAATTTCATATTACTCTCTTTATTTCGCACAAATGCACTTTACTCAAGTACCGACCAACGTTTGAGTCCCTAACAATATCGATTATAACAGTCGCACGAGCATAATCTCACAACTATCCTAATATGGCTTAAAACAATTACCTGAAATAGAACGTCTGTCATTAAAGGTTAAGACCGCAATTCATAATCTTAACGTCCTACGAACGCGAATCGGTGTACAACGTGAAGAGTCGTCAACGCGCACGACGAACATTTAACTGCGTTTGCAGAATTCAAAGAAAACCCGTTCGGCGATACGTCGCGTCTATCATGACATTTAAGTTATTCACTTCCCTGACGGCTCCTTACGCACGAGTGAAATTTGTTACACTGGCTATCCTTAAATCCCGTGTGCATGACAACGAACGCATACTCGAGGCAGATCGAAGTCACTAGTTTTGAAAGATGCTGCCTTACCTCGGTGAAGAGAAGCGTGTGATCGATAGGTTACCGGCCAACTTGTTTACGATTTCGTCTCATTACACGCTCCTGTTTTAATAGCAGCGTTCGCAGATTTTACATTTTACCTTTCCAAATTCATGGACTAGCTTTGTACGGTAAATATATTGACGTACGAGAAAAAATTGACGATCACGTGGCGCCATCTCGCGCACATGGCAGACAATTTAGCAAGCCTTTATTCATGGTAAACGTGCTACAATTGAAAATATTGTACAATAAAAAAACTTGACTTTGTTCTTTTACGTTACTGCAATAGCGCTACAAAAATACATATTATTCGGGCTATTAATTACAATAGATGTTCTTGTAGGTGTATTGGTAATTAAATGATGAGATATTGCGGTTAGGTTTAAATGACTATCTTTTCTATCTCACAATTTTTTGTAAGTTAAGGGAGGAACGACATAACTTACGGCTACGGCTCATATGTACAAAGCTATATCGATAAACTATCTTATTAGTTTTGCTTTCTACCGCTTAAAAAGGGAGTATGCTCTCCATATTGTCTGTTTTCCGGGATTGTCGGTATTACAGTTTATGGGACGAGAATTCCCCGTAGCACGATAGGTTTGTTCCGACTCTTTGCTTGCAAGTCGGCTGTCATAACACTGACAGATCGATTGTACAGTCTGTTAAGTGTAACGAATAAATATGAAACATAAATATTGTTTATTGCTAGAAATGAAGAAGATTCGAGTGGAGCGTGTATAGTATGCAACTGCAATCGAGGAAGGTTCATTGTCATCCATAGAAGACTTCGAAGAAAATTAAAAGGTTATTTTTTGATATCAACACTATGCTGACAGCCTGTGCTATTGTGCTTTAAACGCAGTTTGTCGTCACTTTCGCAATTATGTTAAACGGTTTTCTTACTATGTCATGTTTCATAATCACTATTGAAAGCCTGAGATTTGTTGAACTCATATTATGTATTTGAGCATTTAAGAATATTAAATTAAATATTTTTGAAGTAACTATTCTTCTTTAGAAACTATAAGAAGTATATTTTTGTAAATCAGTAATTTTAAACAGATGGTGTATCAGCGTGGAAATCAGAGAGAAGGTTCCCCACATTACGTATTGTTATATTCAGATGACGAAAACAGTGGAGATGAAGAAAGTATACCTTTGCAGTCTCGAGTACCTTCCACTTCCATACCACGGTCAATAGAAGTAATCAACGTTACATTAAAACCAGAAGACACTTTACAGGCCTTATCTCTCCGGTACAGATGCACGGTAATAGTATTATATATATTTGCATGTTGAAATAAAATAGCAGATTTTGTTAAAGTCATCATTCTTGCAGATAGCGGAGCTCAAAAGAATTAACAAAATTCATAAAGAAAATGAAATATATGCACACAGAATAATCAAAGTGCCTGTTCGTCCATTCTCTGTACTGACAGAGAATTTGGATCAAAGTCACACTGCACCTCACAATGATATTTGCGAGCCTCATCAAAGTACAGAATCTGCGTGTGCAATAGAAAAAGAACCTTTAATGAACTTGCTGCCTGCTGTTACAACTGAGCCAGTAAAAGCAGAAATTAATACAATTATTTTAAATTCAGTTTGTGAACCATTATCATCATATAGTAGTACTAATCCAATTGATAATGATGATACAGAAAATGATCAATTACTACCACTACAAGTAAATGATAATGTGGAAACTAGTGTAACTGACACATTTAAGTGCTCTGGAGATGATTGTGGATTAACATGGACACAGATGCTTGGTGTTTCATTATTGCTGGGCGTTGCATGTCCTATAATATATGTGCTTTTTATAGCAGATTATTCTTCAAAATCTCACTCTGTAAATAATTGATGTAAGGCTGAATTAACAAATGTCAATATTTAACGAATACGTGATAGGTCAATTAACAATAGTGACGTTAATTGGTAGGACAATTTAATGTTTCGCGTAAAATAACGAACAATGCAGGAAATAGGAATGTTTCTGCTCTAGAGAAAGCTTCAGTAGCAAAAAAATTATTGCAGAACTTAATATTATCTTAGGATATAATTAACGTATTGTGTTTGCAATGACTGCATGCTTAGGGGTATTTTTGTACCAAATTGCAACATACATTACTATTTCAAATGATATAGAAAGTACTAGACTGAAAGTGCCTTTACATACCTCGTTTTTTAAATGCTTATTTATAAACAAAAATTTAATCGTGTCCAGGGATGTAGTTTGTGAACCTATATGACTATCTGCTGTGCATGCGCGACTGCCTTTCGTTCTCTTTTATTGTGTTGACCGATTTCAATGTCTTCTTCTCTGTTAAGATAATTTGTCTCAAATGTTCTTCCTCCGAGTTGTCATGTGCAATGTTAAAATTGTATTTTTTGGCATAAACGAGAATATGACAGTGATAATGTTTTGAAAAATTTATGACAATATTTATAAGACTTGCGCGTTTTATATAAAGATTTTTGTTGTTAAATTGTAAAAAAAATATATTTTGTAATATTTAACGTTGTCTCGCAGTGGTATCTATTAATGTATATCATAAGGTCTGATGATAGTTTTTCCAGACTGTGCATAAGAGAAATGCTGCTATACGAATTGTGGAAAATACAAAATTTATTTTCATATTAATGTCAGTTTTTGTCTATGCATTTCTATTATGCTAAACATGTAAAAATATACATACGTAAAAATATAACAGTGCGTTTTACATTAAAAAATGTGTTGTTATTTTATTTGAACATTTTATTCAATGTACGATTTGCACGTTACAAGTTAAGATGACCAACGTGTTCTCTTGTTGATGTGTGCTCTTGTCGGAGCTGCGTCTTGAATTGATGTTGTATCAGACTGCCTGTAATAAAATCAATTTTGGCAGTGAGAGAAATGGTTGAATCTGAATGTAATACAATAAAGACAACATCATATTATCAGTGATTAATATAATTTCTCGCTCAGTTACCTTTCAGAAGACCAATCGTGAGAATAAATTTAATCATCATTTTATTTCAATATCTATAAATATTTACGATCCAAATAAATCTAATAAATATCTTTAAGCAATAAAGTACCAATTCTTTTGCAAACCTACGTAAAGAATACATCTAGCGCTGAATTTAGTTGTAATTTTGAGAAGTGCATACCAATTTCAATGAATATGGTGTTGCTCAGAATTTCTTGAAACTCTTCTTTGATCCAGTGCCTTTGGAAACTTTCAAAACGTTAAATCTCACAGTTTTGCTCAGGGGCCTGCACTCTCCAATAGTGACTACATCGCCAATTTCTACATCTCTATACAAAAGAAACAAATTGTTAGTTTCTTTGTATAAACACATTACGTAACATAATATCTTTAGAAATTATAGTCAGATGACGAAAAATATAACATCAGTTGTAATTATCAGAAGACCGTCGTAAAGTTTCATCATATTATTATATGGTATTTAATGATCATTTTGGAAACAGTTATCTGAAATATTGTACCGACCTGAAGCATGGACTGAGATGTACACTCATATTCCGGTGACGCTTTTCAAACCGATTATATTTCCTAATGTAATGAAGATAGTCCCTGCGTATAACAATTGTTCGCTGCATCTTCATTTTTTGTACCACTCCGGTCAGGATACGTCCTCTGATAGAAACATTGCCAGTGAATGGACATTTCTTATCAATATATGTTCCCTCAATTGCCTACAAATTGAAGAAATATTGATGTTATTGCTACAACTTTCACTTCACTATTAGTGTGTAAATTGTAAAATTCTGAGAACAAAAACGAGGTTTGACCTAACACGTGCACGCGTGTTACTTTAGAATGATGCGAACATAAGTAAATAACGAATTAAACAATCAAAACTGTTTTGAATGCGAAATAAACGTCCCAAGGAAATTGTTGAACTAGTACATAATTGAGTAGATATCGGAATATTCACTCACCTCACGAGGCGTCTTGAAACCAAGCCCGACATTGCGGCTATACCGCATGGGCTTCCTCCTCTTGGGGCCCAAACCCTTCTTCCTGTTAAGGAAGATTGTGGGTTGTTTTTGGAATGAGCGTTCGGTCTGTAAAGATTTATAATTAAGAATACAACTTACTTCGACGCCATGTGGTACATACTTATTTGTGAAACGCGGATGATGTTGAATGTAACCACGTGTGCTACATTATATTGTCAACCGTAACTTTTCATTTTGACTTTATATTTATGTTCAATTTTAAGCAAATATAATTTCTTTGTTGCATAAATCAAAAAGTTGCTCTTCATAATGAAAATTTAGTATCTACAGACGCAAGGAATTAGACGATATTACTCCGTTGATGCCGCACACGTACCTGATCAGCCATTTCGCCGTGTCGAAAGAGTGATCATGTCCGGAAGACAACCAACGCCACCTTCGACGTACTACGCTAGTCAGTACAACCAACGTAAAATTAGTTCCGAAGACTGCCGCAACCAGTTGTGCGCGAATTTTATTTTACGCCGCCTAAGTACACAATTTTGTTGCAATAAAACGGTTAGTATTTGATAAATATTTGAATCACAAACATAGTTTTCACGCAATTAGTTAGAAAATGTAATTAATGGTGAGTGAACGGTAACAAATAAGACAACAAAAGTAATTTTCTAATCGGTACACATGTGATTTAATTCCAAAATAATGCGCGCGCATCTATTGATGCGACCGTTAAAACCTCGGGACGTGCTCGCACTTTCAAACGAAGAAATTGGTCAGCCCGCCTTTCCTCGAATCCGTAATGTGAACTAAGCTGTTTGTTACTACCACTGTAACACAGAATCGTGGACGACGGCAGTATTTGGATAAGTCAATTGAGATCTTAACGATTCGAAAATGTAGGCGGTTACAGATGGTCGCTGGGGCAAAACAATCCTGATGAACGGCTGTGGTCGCATTGTCCTGTGGTTACACGTGTTCCTGCGCACGCGATTCTAAACTTTAACTTTTACGATCGCGGCGGCTCGACAGGTGTGAAAATACGGTGGTCCACGCGTCCCGGGAGAGGCGATAAGGTAACTAACTTTACGAGTTTCGTGGCACTAGAAAAGTACAAACCGACTGCGGTTACGCGCACGAGCAATAACGCTCCGCACTTTAATGGTAGTTATGCAGACTGCACTTCTTTGGCGAACATTGGTCTTGCCTAAAAAAAATAATCGTATTACATGTACAGTCACTTATGAAAAACGAGAGAGTCATTGATCTTATCTTTCAGTAGCAGCTTTTAAAGTATTTTAAGGTTAACTTGCATTTGAAGGTAAACCGAGATGAAAGAATTAGGTTAGATTTGGAACGTTTGTTAACGATATTTAAAAATAAAAGATAGCATCAAATAGTTCGAATCATGTTTGTTATTCATATTTCTACATAGTATCGAAATTCCTACTCCATTAGCGCATTGAAATAAATAGGTGCATAAAATAATTTTCAGTCATACATGCTGACATAATCTACCTGAGGAAATTAATTAACGAGCTTCATGGACGGTTCTCACGTATTAGGGACTTATCGAAGGTAAATAACTTTAATGAGCTGCGGAAGTATAAATCGCCAGTTTGTATGTAAACCAACAACTAACATGATACTGCTGCCTTAACAAACGAGCTTCTTAAGACAGTCAGAGATTCATCGATATAATTATCACGCAATTATTGTTACTCACCGCCCAACACCGACCCATATCGCCTCAGATGAGTTTTCCACAGTGGTCTCATTATTTTCAGGATCTATAAAAGCTTCCGACGTTTCTGTATGAACTACGCTCGCACGTATTGCCTCTAACTGTTTCTAACGAGGAGCCTTCCTGCCTGTAATCGATGCACCGTAAAATTTATCCAAGTTCCGTTGAACAGATTTTGCTATTTATTGCATGTTGATATTTTTTTCTTCGCCGGTGCATTATGTACGCTCAGTTCATCACCGGCCAATGATCGGTCTCGGTTAAGTCATAACGAATATCGTGGGAGATAGCGCAATCACCGACGCTTTTACTCTAATACATTAGGCACATCGTCCGAGACGTTATCTCTATCATTACTTTTCAACGATCCGTGCTCCAATCTCGACGATCAATGACTTCGACGTGAAACAAAACGTTGGGGATGGGTAGGACATGAGCGAGGGGGTGTATATAATTGAAATTTGTTATCGCGTTACGCAGAGCACGTAACAAGACGCACGGATCTATCGCAAATTAGTTGAAAATGGCTAGCCGCGAAACGACCGAAATTGCATTATGACCCGTAAAGTCATTACCGACTGGCGATTCTCACCGTGCCGCAATGATTGGACGTCCCGCGATGTTCCATTGCTTCCGAGAAAATTGTTATTGAGCAGAATGAGAGAGAGAGAAGGGTAAAGAGTGAGAGGGGGGGGGGGGAGAGAAAGCGAGAGGGTGTAAGGGTTGAAGGGTGGGAGAGGGCAGTGTTCGCAAAAGGACAACTCGTGTGGTTATGAATATGACGCGCCGTGAGATGGAATTCAACGTTCTTTATCAGAATACATCCGACCATCTCAGGTATCGTTTTTGAAAATGATACCCTGCGCGAGCGTCCCTCTCGACGATCACGATCCGAGACAGGCGCCGTCGACACGTAGGAAAACAGTGTGCGTTACATCCTGTTCAGCACCTTCCGTCCCTTAACGGTCGCCACTCTATTCGGCCTGCGTCGGATTCGATAACCTCGGCGAACTCCGTCTTCGACTCTCTAGGACTGGCTTCGTTACGTCGATCGTAGGGTAGGACGCGAAATTTTGACGTTCGCTGAGCGACACTCGTAAAAGTCAGTTAGCCGGCACGTCGGCGTTGAATTACGCGCGGAGGGTAAATAATTTACAGCGACGCTCTCGCGAGTGGATTTCTACTCGCCACGGCCAAGGTCCCTCACCCACCTAACAGGAAAATGTTATTAACATTCTCGCCATTTTTCCCGCCGCCGCCCATGCACCGTTCCATTTCATTGATAGCAATGATTCATGCGCGCCGATTCGTAATATTACGTGTGCGGTAATTAGAGATCCGCCAGGTCGTAACGCGAATCCGTCATTGCCATCACATCCCGATGCACGATCCGCGCCGAGAGGGTTAGAGAACGAGCGAGAGAGAGAAAGAGAGACGCGCATGCGCGCGGGCGCGAGACTCGCACAGGAAGAAACATCTCGCTCAGAACTTACCTGCAATTAACCGTGATTGAAAATGCATTTCTCATTGCGTACGGGTCCGCGGAGCGTACCTCGCGGGAGGAAGCGAATGATAATCTCTCAAGTCCCGAACGAGATAATGGGTGGATCTATCAATATATCACGCGAGCATATTCCCATTCGCATTTTGTCCCGCGGCAACAGTGCGAGCCGCACTCTTTCACCTTGGGATCCCCAAGCATATCGACGACCGCGCGAATCGTACGGATTCCGTCAGTGAACTCGCAGGATACATATTCCGTTCGGCCGGTATGGTCGTTTCTAATCATTAATCCTCGCCTTTTCAAACTTTCCGCAAATCCCGTACCATTCTCGCAGACGTACAATTCATATATCACGGCATATCCACGATATAAAGTCTACTTTGTACCAAGCTATGTCAGTAATCGACTATGTCGGTATGATTCGTGGCAAAACTGGGCACATACGTTAGGATATCTTTATTACGTAAACGTTATAATTCTAATAGCGCGATGAGTTAGGAGAAAAATTTTGGGCGAGGAAGCCATAAACACTGAGACCGTTAAATGCGCACGGGTCATAATTATTCGTAGCGAAACTAACACCGTCCCGAGTCCAAGACATTGTACGAATTACGGCGGAATACTCGTTTCGCGAATAAATATATGCAATTTTGCGCGGCGAAGATAAGCTCGACTCGTCTGCGGGCACGGATAGAGAGTCGAGGATCGAAGGAAAGAACGGATAGCATTGGCCGGGTTGTATCTCCATCGTATATCCTTCCAAGGCGAGTAACAAATTGATTGCCCACGATTCCCCCACCATTCCCGTACGAGCCACATCTTGGACAACCGTAGAATCCATTATTATTCCGGATAATTCAACAATATTCAACGGTTGTAAATTGAATCGCCGGGGTAAATAATGCGGCGCGCTTCAATGCGCGATCGTTAATCACGAACGGCATTCATCCCGAGTATTAATGTATCTATCCTCGTGAAATCAGCGAGAGGCATTGCTAAAAGCATCGGCGAAGTTTCGGTCGTAAAACGAATGCGAGCGAAGCGTGCCGCTTCGGCCGCACAATTAACTTTCGTTTAATTCTCTGTCAATCATGATCTATCTTTTCTTTAATATTGCAGTCGGCCGTCGCTAACTACAAATGAATTCATTTGCATACTTGATTATTCCGACGAAAAGCTCGGGTTAAGGCTCGACGTTAAGTTTCGGGACAATCGGTAAAAAATATTCCATACTCAGTTTCGTATCGGTTCGTCGGCTAGGAATCATTTGTTTGCATTCTGATCGATGATGTGATCGATGAGCCGGTAACGCGACGTCAAACAATTTTACCCGATTCGCCGTCATTGATCTCGGCGGGTCAAGGTTGTCTCGATGTGTGCGACTTCTTCCTTCTCGTTTTCACCGATTGGTTCACTTTCAAAGGGTATAGCGGCAGTGCTTTGTCACGTTTGTCGGCGGAACGGCAGCGCGAAAGGCAAATATGACAAAAACTTGACAGGAACCTCGGACGTTGGGAAACGCACGTACGAAATGGGAACCTTCATCGGCAAATATTACGCGATGGAATGTAGAATGTGATCATCGTGCGTCATCGTATTTAACGAGACATTGTCAGCTCTGCACTTTCGATTTCAGATTAACGAATCCGTTCCGTGTACCGTCCTTTTAATCTTTGCACAAGGTTTTTCATGGAACGTACCGCATAGGCAAAATTTCAGCAAAGTCGCCCAAGATCCTTTAAAGCGATGCCGCCACTTCGGCGTCCGCCTACCGGTAAAAGCAGCTCGATTTTTCTCGATAACGGTTTGCTCAACCTTGTTCACTTTGAAACATACAAGCTCAGCTAAGCTAAAGTTGCAGAAGCCGCCGATAGGGCCGATAACAGGTAGAACCGATTAACGTAAATAAGACTTAACGAGCTACTCGGCTATTCAGCTGTCTAATTAAATAAATTTAACTGGCGCCAGGTATACGGAATCCTCTCTGCGACAAACGTCGCGCAAAAGGTGCCGAGTCGATAGACTAAAAGAGCTTTCGACGTGCTTTAAAATAATTATAAATCACGCGATCAATTACGCCCCGTAACTCGATACCTACCCTGTCGTGGGACAATCGGTCTACGGGAAATATTAGGAGCGTATTCATTATCAGAGAAGCATCGACGATCGGGCAGCTGCAATTATTCCTCGTAGCAGCAGGCCATTCAAGGATAGAGTACTGAAGGGGTCAAACGAGCAAGAGTGTCGAACCGGTTCATACGCGGCCCGGTCGACTTCGTACGACACGATAATGAGCAACACGTGAAAAGGCAATTTTCGATCGAGCCGATAATGCGCGGCTCATGTTCGCGCGTGCGCGCACGCTTGCATACTTCTGTGCCGTCGTCGTCGTTGTCGTCGGCATGGTCGTCGGCATGGTCGTCGGTGGCAGCCGAACGAACAGTACCCGCAATCTTCGTCTACGAAAACATAAAAAGATCGGCTCGACCGTGGCGCCTGGAACGCAAAGTGGCCGAACGTGCACGGTACGGAGATCGCGTTTATTACCCGATAGAAGCAAAATGGCGCGGACTCACGCCATTCCATCAGCACTGCAACAAATCGCGAAAGACGGCCGCGTCGGATTATCAGCTCGGCTGCCCGGGATGCGCCCCGAACCGAAATAAACGCCTTTAACGATTCGTATTTCATTCGTTTTCTAATTTGTACGTATAGGCCGCGCGCGGTCGGGTTCGCACGTATCATTTGCCGCCACCTTAATAGTCAGCGCGTTCCATCAATCTTCCCGATAATTAGTAGTTCGCATAATGACAGAAACCATTAGCTTTACAGTCACGGTGCGTACGCCCCGTAAGTGCGCGGATATAATGTAAAGCCAGGGGAGCGGGGTGGCTTCTCGACGGTTTTGCCATCTTAAAATCGTAGAGCCTCTCATACGTGACCCCATATATGCGCCGTGTGCCATTCGTCTGAGCGTTCGCGCGCGCACGCGCGCTCCTTTCGAATTAATTAACGCTGCCCTCGCGGGGTTAAGGTTCCACCCAAAGATTCTTCGAATCCGCTCGCCGCTCGATATCGGAAAACCATTCTGCGCAGTAGGATGCAACTTCCTATCGCGTGTCGAGGATGAGAGAAGATTCGTTTACCGCTATCGAAGCATCGCGTGAATTTCACCCGACCGAGCGGAAAACGCGGCTTAAACAATTGTCGGCCGATATCTTCGTATTCCGGTCGAGCAGAGGGAACGAGAACGTCGCAACAAATAATTATCGCCGACGAGCGCCTCTTTCCTTCGATGAGCGCATCGTGACAGGATGGTGGCAAAAAGGGGAAGAAACGGGAGAAAAAAAAGTCACGTTCGTAAACTCATCGCTGCACCGTTACATAATCAGGCAACTTTTTGAGGCACGCGGCACAACCGGTCTTGTATCATAGAGAAGAGAGGACCGCGGGTACATTCCATAAAATTACGAGTACTTTGCGGGCGCGTGAAAACACGAGGCGCGATCGTGCCTTTCTTCTCCACCTTCCTGGCCGATTCTGCTGGCGACGCAAACTTTGCCGCGAACGGACGTGTCACTTTTTTCTTCCCTCCCCCCACCTTCTCCACCCCCTGGCCGCGATCCAGGCGTCGCCCATACTCGCGAATAGGAAACTTAATCTCCGACGAAGTGTCCACTCGACGACGTGCCGCCCGTCTCTCTTATGCCTCCCTGCCAATCAATGATCCGGCTATATTAGGTGGTCTCGGCCGGGATATTAAGCGAGAAGGACGGCGAGAGAGAGAGAGAAAGAGAGAGACAGAGAGAGAGAGAGAAGGAGAGAACGTGCGCGCGGCAGACTTAACCACGCTCGAGCTGAAGCTTTGGAGCGAACGAGACGGAGGGAAACGACGGCGATAGACTCGCTTCCGGAGCCGTGACTTCTGTCGAAGCCTGTAATTAGTGATTATGGGCGAACGCTGGAGCCGGCAACAATATAACTCTTAGCTCAGGCCCAGTCGGAGGAGGAAACGATTGGATGACGATGGCCCGGCGAGAGTTTTGCCATTATCGTTCGCGGTACGTCGGTATGACGCTCGTCGGGCATCTAACTTGGAAAGGAGGAAGGTCACTCGGGAGCAAGCTGTCGATCGGCACGAAGACGAGCCCCAATGAGATCATCGAAACTGATACGACGTTTCACAAGTGAGTTGCGTTGCGCGCGCTTCGCCCCAGAAGTAAAAGTATGCGCATATGCACGGCGAGCGCGGGAGGGAAACTGTGTCGGGCTGTTGAGGGGCGGTGGAGTACGGCGGAAGGGGGGGAGGAGGAAAGTTTTGAGTCTCGGCGCGATCGAGAAACCGGATCGCGATCTACTTTGTCGTGCGATTAATGTGCGCCCGTCGGAACGGTATACGCATCGGGAAATTAAAGTAATACCTGTCATGCGCGTGTGCGTATGGAAATTATGGAACGCCGTCACACTCGCTGGAGACGACGATGGGAGGGGAAGGAGGAGGAGGAGGAGGAGGAGGTGGAGGAGGAGGTGGAGGAGGAGGGGGAGGAGGACGAGGACGATGACAACGACGTCGAGGACGACGACGAGGACGGGAACGATGACGGGGACGAGGAAGACGCCCGTCTCGAATGCCTCTCCCGCTGACCGGATCGGCGGTTGTTCAGTTTTACAAGCAGAAAATAATACGGTATGCAAATAAAGGTTGCTAACCCGGCTACCCGGTCGTTCGACGTTACAGTACTACGCCTGTGTACGTATTACGTGCCGATCCTTTACGATATCCACGTCTGGACGCGGATGCCCCTACACACGCGCAACTCGTGCTACACGTGCAGGCAGTCCACGGTGCCCCTCTCCCAAAGGCCTCTATCCCTCTATCGACGGAGACTACCTATTAGCCTATCACTTTTATGCCGATCATATAGACGTGCGCCGACGACATTACCATCTGCCTATCGCGAAAGTAGGTCTAAGGACGTCTAGCGCTTCCACATAAAACCCGCAAATTTTCGAGAAACTCACGCAATTTCTCTATCCTACTTTAGCCGGCTGCCTCGACGAAGATTTCCCCTTAAATCATTAACCTCCGACGCACTGCACTTTCCTCGGTCATATCTAATTCCAGGGTATTTTTTCCATATATTTTTCTAGGATTTAAGCAAATGTTGTGGAAAAAAACTGGTCATTTACGTAATGTATGCGGACGTGGAGTGAAGTTTAATTCTTAGCCATTGTTTGTGAACGCTGCAGACTACTCGTCATATCTTACGTACCACGCTCCCCGTGTCTATTTGCCCGCAGCGACCGTGCTTTTTATCCCGAAACGTAACGTGCCCGAGCAGGTCTCGCGTTTCTTTTTAAAATTCCGCTCTTCCGACTGCTTTTTTGCGCTCCGGGTCTGATGGAAAGTTAAACTCCGGTAATAAGTCCTCCTCCGCGCATCGATTACGAGCGAGTTCCCCTCTCTTCCCTCGATAATTCCCGTTTACCGTTTTGAGCCGCCCATTCCGTCGGGGCTCATTTTTTCCGACCTGCGATCGACTCCGACGTTTCAGCCGTTTACGTACGCTCGTGCATTGATACACCATGAAACAAACATTGAATTTATAAACAAACGTGCTAGCAATTATAAGAGCAATCTAGATAGACAATTTAGTAAATCAGAATGCATTGTTTGATTTGCATAATAATGTTTGCTCTAATGACATAATTAAGCAAGCAACTTTTTTGCCTTGACGACTAGTTCAAATGTTTAGAATTATTACTGTACGTAAGTTAATTTGAAGTACGCGCAAGTCAGAAAGCATTAGGTGAGTGGGCGAGAGAGAAAATAGAAAAAAGGCAGAAACATTCGAAAAGTTTGACCTTAGAATCCAGGTATCATTCATCGCTTAACCGCATCGCACGGGCAAGACTGAAATCTCAGCAGTGCGACTCAATAATTTTGTTGCTACTCGCGCACATAACGCGGCCCGTACTTTGACCCCCCGGATAAGCACGTATATCTTGTGGTTGAAATTATGCGGGACTGGATATACCGGCTGCTGGTATGGACGAGCAGGGAGAGTGTCAGTAGTAACGACCCTGGGAGTGCGTACGCGATCGAAAAAGACCAGTCTTCTCTCGATCCTCGATAGCGAGACGATTTCGATAGAGCCGACGGGGCGTTAAACTCAATTTAATCGTCGTCAATTTCGTGATTGATCGTCGCTCGAAGGTCGTCGCCTGCTTTTTCATGGGTTCCGAATCAATACGCGAGCAGGACAGATTTTATGTCCCGACCGCTCTCAGTTCGGAATCTGTTCAGCGATTCAATCGTGACATCGTAAAGATCCCGAAAAAAAGCTAGCGTAATAAAAACGTCGAAATTCACATCTTTCGAATAATTTCGACGTACACGGTGCCGCGTGATGTAATTCTGTGGGAGATAGATCGGATGTTGGCAGCTGGCATGAAATGGGAAGCACATTGTTCGGTCGAGTTCCCACTATCATCGATAGAAGCAAGAGCCGTTCAGTCGAAGGAGATATCAGGTTGATTACAAGCAGGACGCGATTAATTTGAGGAAGCCTGGCACTGCGGTTATATACCGTAGGCGACCGTTGCGCAGAGAGCACTCCGGACTGCTGCCGCCTCAAATCCGATCGTTAATCTTCTCTCGTCAACGTCTCATCAAATCCGAAAGAAATAACAATTACGGCCGCGGCAGGTCGTGGCAGGAAGTTTTCTTGTCGGCGAACAACGTTGCCTCGCTTGCATAGTTTAGCAACGTGCACGGTTTCCTTTAAGCGCAATGCATTGCTCGCGAGCAACAGAGCGCTGTTAATATATCCAGAGAACAAGGTACATGACAAACAGGTTTCTCCGTCGCGTTGTAAACTGTTAAGAAGCCATTGAAGCGAGCGGAGCGGAGTCTCCGTGTAGCAGGTGGTTATCGGAGGGTGAACTTTTCGGCGAACGATCAGTTCTGTCCCGTTCAAAAATTTCGGGCCCCTCATCGCTCATCGGCCCGGCACGAGGTCTCACGGCCGATAATGCTCGTAAGAGCGGCAGGACGACTGCCGAGTCACTTAACACTGCCGACGGTTGCCAAAGAAGCGGAGACGTATCTTCCTGTCGGATACCTGATACCGTGCACTCGCTCGGAAGACTAATTTATAAGCAAACAGTGCCCGCTGACTCGACTCGTCGCAGTTATCTTCGATAAACGATAACGGAGAGAAATGAAAGGCACCGACCGAGTTGATAAAATTTCGACAGGCAGATAGTAATCTGCGATACGGTGCATGCTGAACGCTCGGCTGAACAAATTCCCCTCGTTCCTTTAAAACTGAATCGACGAAAACGCTCCCGCCATACTTCCCGTCGGACGTCCCGGGGCGAGGTGTTAACGTCTTAATGAGCGAAGGAGAACGCGGAGTGTCAAGGCACTCGACTTCCTCTCGAACTGTCCTGAGAGCGGTCGCGCGTAACGGGATCGAAAAGTTGCGGATGGTCGTAACAGCGGCTGCAGTCCATCGCGAGTTGGACCAGTCCGGCACCCTCGCACGTATCGCGAGGGCAGCCACTTTCTATGCAGACAGCAGCAGCCAGCAGCTAGCAGGAGCAGCAGCCAGCAGCCAGCAGCCAGCAACCGAGCAGCAGCAACGGCAGCGGCAGCAACAGGCAGCAAGTAGGAGCAGGAAGATGCAGCGGCGGCGGTCGAGCAACAAGCTCTCGGTGCGTCGGACAAACGCCTTTCTCGGCTGGCCCTTCGGGGTCAAAACTATTTTTCACCGTACTTTCAGATAAATTATGCATGAATCGTGACCGTAATGCCGTTAAATACGAGCCGCGTACGGATGATGGAGGAAGAGCGTCGAAGGTACGAAGAGATATGGAGGCCGAAGAAGACGGGAAGGATGGACGGACGAAGATTGCTGCGGGTGGGAGAGGGGGGGAAGGAATGGATGCCAGATTTGCAGAAGCCGGAATCACCGCGATCACTCACATTTCGACTTCCCACCGTGTTTGCCCGGTTGATACTTGAAATTTCTTCGGGATCCTTTATCGTGGGCTACCGTGGAGGATGGTGATCGTTTCGACGGATACGGTCGAGGAAAGCTACTCACTGGCGCCCGCTTAAGAGGCAGCACTGTTCGTATTAACGCTGGAACTATCGATTCTATTCATATTTTCATTTAACTCTACCGGAATGATTCAACTGAATGTGTCTGAACAAATTGGAAGACAATTAATTATATTCCCTACTGCACCGAGTGTCGATGAACATTTGAAGAAATAGAGCGTTTCGTAAGAGAAAAGTCAGTATTAAGATATGGTCAGACCAGTCATTTCGACCGGGCGGCAGTTGCAGTGTTGAGGGTCCACCCCAGTATGCGGCAGCTACAAGTATTTAAGTTGGAGGCCATGAGTTGAATTTATCGCCGTCGCCTCGTGCACCTCGTACAGGGAAGGGCCTTAAATAATTTAATTATGTCTCTTAGGCGGTCCGTCCGAGCAGCGTGTCGAGCGGCAACGTTCGCCATTCCTCTTGGCTTCCTCCTCTCCCCCCGTGAGCTTCCACCACCCATGTCCTTTCTGTTCGCGCGAGCATACGTGTAAATTCTCCCGTCCCGGGTTAAAAGAATCTCGGTGTGGCCGAGCCTGGTTGTCCGATGCTCGCCTACTATTTCACGGACGCCGGGCGTTGTCGTGCGATCCGTTCGAATGTCGATCGCCTGGAATTGATGAAACGCGTCTGCGCGCGCGCGCGACCGAGCGGACGCCTTCCTTTCGTTTACTCGATACGGCGTCGAACGACGTTATCGAGCACACGGTGTATCGTAACGTACCGTTCGCTGTTTACACGAAGGCACGAAAATTGTGGAGAAGATTATGGTAGTGAGCTGGTTCGCGCTGGGGCCAGGTCGTGTCACGGAGAGAAGCCGGTATATCCACGCCCCCATAACGATCGAAATTCATTTCCATAATTATCTCACGACCGCGGATCGCCGATGTACCGTAGGAAATGCTCGGCCTGATTCGAGTCGAGTAGACGCGGAGATTCCCGCCGAAGCACGGATAAAGGATCGACCTTTGGAATCGAAACGAACGCGCGTGGGATCAAAATCGCCGTGCGCTCGGCATTTCCCCCCCTTCTCCCTCTCCCATCTCTCACCCTTCGAGCGGTCGGCAATTGTTTGACCTCGAAACGGATTCTTCAAAAGAGGCACGTTTTTCCGACCGATCGCCTCGCGATATGCATCGGCCGTCGATAGGCTATCTATCACACATGCGAGTAAGAGAGAGAGAGAGAGAGAGTCAAAACATGATGGCTTCTCAGCTCACCGAAGATTGGCAACATCCGCGTCGTTAGGCGTATCCCATAACATTACGTCAGCTTAGTAGGCAGTTTTGTCATCGGTAATCGGCCACTTTGGTAAACTGAATTTCCCATTTTTCTCGCCACTGGAATTAGATCGTATTTACGACATCGCGCGCGAGAGAGCATTCAGCGACGCCTAAATGGACCTTGTTGGCACGGCGCCTTTCGTTAGCCGAAGCCGGTTTCAGCGAACCTGAAAGGTTCCCGCGCGTTTCTGATATATAAAGGATGTCCCGAAGCGTGAGCGTTTTTCCGCAGCGCGCCGGTTTCTCGTCTAAGAGCTGAACGAGGGAATCTTCGGAGTCGTTCGTTACCGGCGCGAAAAAAGGCTCGCGAGAATTTACGCGAACGCCCGCAGTATGAGGGCCCTTCGTGTGCGTGATCAATACCTCATACACATTTGCAAATCCGCTAACCCCTCATAATGGCAAAGGTAGTGACCGGTCTGTGCGAGCAGACTCTTCTCTCCCTCTCTCCTTCTCTCTCTCTCTCATCCACTCTCTGTCTCCTTCTCGAGACTTGGCGTCGGACTACGGACTTTTTGGTCCAAGTTGGACTCGGTCAGCCGTAATGTCGCTTTTTCACAGCGGGCCAGGAACACGGCCTTAAATTCTCGTCTCCTCGATCCCCTTAGTACGCGTTAAATTCAAAGGAGGCTACCCTATTGCCTGTAATTAAAAGCTGACCGGCAACGCGGTACGTCGGGCTTTCTCGTATGCGTGTCCGGCGACACTCCCGGCAGCTCAAGGCTGTCTCTCTCTTCCTCCTGGCCATTTCACTTCGTACTTTACGCAAATGCGCTAACAAATACAATCAATTATTTGCGAGTGCGGATAGTGCGCTCCGGTGTACGAGGGCCGGTTCGCAAGGGGGGGTGAAAAAAAATGTGTTAGCGCTGGCGAGAGGGCGGCGGACGGCTGAGAATCGGAGTAACGTGTGAGAGAACGAGGCGTGAAGAATCGTTCCCGATATGGTGTGCCGGATCCGCGGTCCCTGCTAATGGGCAAAGCATCCCTTTTCTTTCGTCATTTCACGGAGCAGGGCACTACGAACGTACGCGGAACGTTCGCAAAATAGTTGAGCGTAATGACAGAGCGTGGTCTTCATTATCGAGGGTCAAGAAATTGCAGGCTTATGTGGCGTATGCCTTTGTACACATTACATTTTTCTCCTTCACGCCGCGGTCGGCCCTTATTTTAGTAGTTTTACGGGCATGAGCATCACGACCTAGGCCTCTATGATCCGCCGCATTCTATTATATCCTTGAATATTGTACTTAACGTCGAGAACGGCGTGTAATGCCGTGTAATTCCGTAATATGCGCAACGTAATATGCCCGCGAGTTCGTCATTATTATCAAATCCATAAATTTATTCCGGCGATGTGGACGATCGCGCGAATTTCTCTCGCTCGAATTTCGGCGATGTAGGTATTGCGCAAATGTCGTCGACCGGCTGATTCGATCGGACGTCGCGTCCGAATTCGCGGAAGCCATTTGCGACAGGCAAAGGTAAGCTTGACATTCCGTTATCTGTTTCTGCTACCGAGGCTCCAAATATTTGCACTGGCGAACGGCACGGAATGCTTCTTCGTCATACGTGGGAGTGGAGGCAGGACAAGTGGGTCAAAGAATGGCCGGGTACCGGTCGCGGTAATTAAATTTGCACGCGCGCCCTCGGAAATTGCGCGCGTTCGGGTGGTATATGGCCGTTAAATAATAGCCCACGCAATGGTCAGCGTCGGGCAACAAAGGATGCCAGGCGAGCGGAGGGCAAACAAAGCGGCGGCGTCCGAAATTCGCGATGCATCGGGAGGCAGCGCCGAGCGAGTCATGCCCCGAACACATTCGTCCCCGGGGGAGGCAATATAGGCAGATGCCGCGGGAGGAAAAATATTTTCGCGCACGGACTCGTAGAAGGCGAACACACGGTGCAGTATCAACGCGCGAATAAGGCAATAAAGCGCGCTCACGTAAGGTACAGACGAGTCCTTCATTATCGTCAGGGGCCCAAATTGCGTGGGCGTACCTATACCTTCGTACACGTTACTTACCTTGATGTACTGCGGCTGGACGTGCACGTACACGTTCGCGCGAAGCTTCGCGAGCGCACGAGCACGGCGGGACGCACACGTGCGCGGATACCTGCGCCGCTCGTACGAGGCTTACCCGGTGTGTACCCATACCTGTACACCACCTCGCCGTACCTTCGCAGATACGTGAACGCGGAGCTTGCCGAGGATCGACGGAGAGTGCCGAGCGGCTCGGAGCCGGTTGTCGTGTTCCTCGCCAGTCGCGACGGCGAGTCAGTATCGCGTCAGTCCTCAAGTGGAATTGGTCAGTGATCTGTGTCAGAGCAGGGCCAGTCGTTCTCCTTTCCTCCCTTTTTGCTCTCCGTCCCTTTTTTCCCGCTACGCGCCGTATCTGGCTCTCGGCCTAGCCGCGCCTACTCTCACTCGCCCTGTCGTCGTTACTTGCCGTTTGTTGACATTTGGCCACCCTGTCCGCGACTGGAGCCGCGCGTCCCTACCTCATTCCCCAAATATCGGTTCCGCACAACACCCTCGCGGCACCCGGTTAAGGTCCTCGCCGCACAGACGAGCCCGCACACGCATGCATACGCGTACGTACCGACGGTAGTACAAGTGCAACACAGTGGAGTTACCAGTGGGGGAATCAAAAATTAGTTTGCAAGCGGACGTGCCTCGCAACCGACCGTCGTTCACCACGTTCTGGATTGCACAGTGGCGGCAGGTGAGTGGAATTGAAGTTGTGTTGGACGCCGTGCGTTTTATATATATATCTTCGTTTCGTGTCCGTCGATCCGGTCTATCGAGGCGGAGTGCAGCAGACACGCTCGGATCGAGGTATAGTGCACGTTGTTCGAGAAGAAATGAACAAATGCGCGTGCTCGCTCCGACGAAGCTCGCGCGCGCGTCCGCGCACTTTCGATTCTCGAGCACGGATCCTTAACCGCTCTCGGGGAAGAGAGAAAAAAGAGGACGCTCGCTAATCTGTCGGCCGGCGATTTTTTTCGGACCGGCGAACCTGTCGATCGTTGACCCCGAGATTCTGATTCGTGCGCAGAGCTGGGCAACCGTAAGGGTGACTTCTTCTCTGCCACGGGTCACTGCTCGTACGTTCGGCGTCGCTCCAAAGGGGGGAATTCTTTTGAGACGCGATCGAGACGCGATCGAGTCGCGATCCCCCGCCGTGCCGTTCGATCGGCAAAATCGCGAATTCGGTAAGGTGGATCGACGGCGGACGTTCCGCGATCGGCCTCTCGTACGAGGACGAGATCGTAAAGTCGGCAGAGACCGGTACAACGACGGTGCTTCCTCCGCATCTCTCCTCCTTCTTCGTCCTCGCCCGTTTCGCCTCCGACTTTTTCCTCTTACTCCTCTTACCACTCTTACTTGTCTTTTTCTCGTACCGTTAGTGGCCCATGCCGGCGGGGTGAACGCGTTGATTAACATTCGAAATTCATCTCCCCGACGAGATTGTAACAGCTACGCAGCGGCTGGCTCGACCTTCTTCGGCTCCTTCCTTATTCCACTTTTCGTCGCGATACTCTTTTTTCCGCTTTTCGAGCGGGTCACGCCGCGTAAATACGAGAAACGTGTCGGCCGCACTTCGGTGCCTCGACGTGGCTCGGGATCGAATGTGTGTCACGTTCACCGCGGCGTCGATTAGTAATTGGAGTGCAAACGGCAATTACACTTGAAAAAGTCAATGTTACGGGAAAGGTTTCGTGCTCGTTGCGCAATAATGATATTCAGTCGACATTGTTCCGAACCGGCTGATTCCCTCGGCGGGGTTCTCTGCTCCGATCTTGCCTGGATTTCTACCTTTGCCGCGTTAACATCAGCAGTCTGGGAACCGTAAAGAAAATTGCCTTTCTAACGATGTAACCAGGGTCGCGCCATCTTTTTATTCCACCTTACATCCTGCGGGTATTCTTACCATTTTACCGCCTTTTTCGATTTCATGAAACATAGACTGACGCGAGATAATATAGTGCCCAAAATAATGTTGATAACCAAATTGGACGTTATAATCGCAAACGATTGCATTGATCGTGATTGATAGACGATTTGTCGAGATTTATCTCTCGAGTCATTATGACGAGTGTCAAGCAATTAGCAGCGATATCAATGAGCATTGAACAAGTATTGGCTATAAATGTGAACATTTGCGCTGACACTCACTTATCTTATCGATATCGGCATATTAATTTGTAGAACATCAATGTTTACCGGACGATAGCGTGGTATGAATAATTTGACGAGAGTTCGATCCGAGTAAACAGTAGCGACGTCCCGGTATCTCATCGGGGTTGTCCCGGTTCTATAAAGTCCTTGGAGTTCGTAGGATCTTGGCGACGGTGTCGTCGCAATTGAATGTCATAACGTGGATAGCTGCCACACAATGCAGCGTCGGACATGACCATTAAGCGTTATATGCGTAATTTACGAAGGTTATTTACTATACAATTAGATAGCCCGCGCCGTGTATTACGCTCGGCGTACGTGTGTACGGCTGCGTAGAGGCGCGTACACGCAAAGATAGAGGCGAAGATAGAGGCAACGTGGATAGACGCAGAAGGTAGACACAGAAGGTAGACGCAGAAGGTAGAGACGCGGAGTTGGCGAGCGTGTGCATGGTAATGGTCCGAGAGTCTCATCAGAGGCAAAGGAGAGAATCCTCACTTTTTCCTCGGACGTACCTAGGATAATATACGATATATACGGTGTAACGAGGTATGTAATGGGTAATAGTGCGTAATGATATAATGCGTACATTCCTCGCGGTATGTCTGCTATAACAAACATTGTTAGAGGAGGGGATGGTACGTGCGAGTTCCCTGACCGATTACGGACGCGAGGTCCTTACGCGCGCCTGTCACGGTCCTTAGGAGGATTCCGGTGCATCTACCAGACGCACTTGTCGAATGATAAAGGCCCCCGGATAACGAGGCATACGCCGCCGGCTGGACCGAATTACGCAAGGGGCACCGAGCACGGAGCCTACGCCCCATACTCGTGTACATTGTCGTCGGCAAATGTGCCGCGATAAGATAAAAACGGCGTAAAAGGTAGTACCACCGACGACTAATTAGAACCGTCCTTTATTTGTTTATGTCCCCTCGATAAAAGGCCAGTTATCGCGCGCGGCGTATCTAGTCCGGGCAATGATTGTGATTCACAAGTAAAACGGCGTGCCGAGTTAAAGGCGATAAAGCAACCTTGTCCGGGCAACCCTCGTTCCACCCCGCCGGTTAATTAAATGTTGCCCAGCGGATTTAGCAAGAAGTCGCCGGTACACGCGCGAGCCGCGGCGAAACTTTTCTACTTCGAGACGCTCGCCGCGCAGATCGCCCTCTACTCCATACTAGTCCTTCCCGCGGCTTTCGAAGCGCGGCATTTACAAGTCCGATTTCGTTCCTTCGAGATTTATCCGATGGCTAGCCTTCTTTACCCATTCCCGCTCTGGCAAGCTCGCATTCTCCCCTTCGTTCTTTCTTTCTCTCCTTGCAGCCTCCCTTCTTTTTCCACTTTCTACGAATCAACGGCTCTCAGCTCGGCTAGCAGCTCAGGTAGCATATCTCGCTGCCAGTTCGGTTAAGCTCCCTTATTTTAATGTAAAGCCCACCACTACTGGCACGCCAAATGGCTTCTGGGTAGCATCGTTTATCTGATTCTTATCGTTCACGGTGCTCGATCATCGCTGGGAGTTCCTCCGTTTCAAGACGCATTCAGTGAAGTCCAATTGAATTATTTTACAGGGAACAGATAAGGCACGAATAGATTGCCCCGAGCGGAAGTCTAGTACCACCTCGGGGTGCAGCTAGTCTTAGGTCTCATTTATCAAGCGATATTGTGATATCGATTTCACGAAGGAGAGCACCCGGCCCGGCCGCCTTATCGGCCACCCCTCGCTAATAAACAGCTCTAGCGCTCGGCTAACTCGGTCGAACGATTAATCAGATCTTCCCTATACGGCCGATAATTAGACTACAGTCACCGCATTATCATACGAACGCTATGCTCTTAATCACATGCGTCTTGCCGTTCGCGAAACGCAACTTCCGCGATCAAAGTCGGCGTAAGGATGACGAAAGGTCGAGGTGCGCTGGCCTAGCATTGTCGGGAGGTTCGAATCGAACGGGAGGTAGTCGCGCTTTAGTCATGCAGGAAACGCCGATAATATCCAGGCTGAATGACCGACGTCGTGACGGGCGACCGTTCGGTTTAACCCAGCCGAGGAATTTAACCAAACGAGTTTTGACGCTTCCTCGATTCATCGAACTGTGACTGCCGCCCCTGATGGCCGCCGTGTGTAATCCGATGATCGAGCGGCTTCTGACGTACGATCGTCGCATTGCCAATGGGAACGAGTCACCGAAAAAATCGTGTCGCAACACGTATTCCGCCAGCGATGAGAACGCGGGATCGCCTCCATTTCCTTCCGCGTATTTATATGTTTGTTCGAGGACTTATCCAAAGTAAACGAGCCAGTTAAGAGATTAGTGCGCGCAAACAGGCTCTTTCGCAACGCGCTAAACGCTTCCGTGCGAAGGAGTGTCTTCGGAACACTTTGTTTACGATTGCGCCTGGCTGCGATTGTTAATACTCCTGTTAGGGAGATTAATATCTCGAAAGTCCGCGATCGAAGGCTCGCGGAGCCATTCGACCGGGTAATAAAGTCCGCTTAATCGAATGGTTCTATTAAAATATTAAAGGATCTTTTTTCCGTCTAATCGTACTCGCCCGTCTACCCATCGACTTTCGATCGTCGGTAGAACCGGAAGATCGAGTCTCTTCTCCGGTCCGGTGCCCCCGGAGGAAGGGCCGTCGAAGTGAGTTTCCATGGCCCTCGTAAACGCCAATTACAATAATTACGATAACTGTGGCGCCTGGTCGCGCACTGACCGGCGCTACTTTTACCGGAGCTTAACTAGCCGTGCTCAGCTTATTATTAATCACGCGGTTAATTAATATTCCGGGACGTACACCGCGGTAACGATTAGCCGGCCGGGCGTGGCCGGTCCAGTTAGCATCTTCTCTAATAAATAGCGTCATTTCTCTCCTAGCTTTAAGTCTCAATTTCAAGGGTGCCTTTCGTCGGGGCAGAAAATGAGCATTTTCTACCGGTTCTCCATTTCGAGCGCGATACTTTTTCCCCATCCCCTAACCGTAATTATGGGCGTCGAAGCTGCGAACAGATTACTTTTCACAATTGCGTCGTTACGCGCGCGGCGCGTAATGTTTTTCTGCTATACGTCGAAGAAAGAGGTCCTTACCGTCGTCGCCTGCCCTCGATCGACTACCAGCGTCATCCTACTATCTTGCTCCTGCTAGCTTCATCCTTTGCGAGGCGGATTTTCATCCTGATTCGAGAAATCGTTACAACCGCAGCCGCTTGCGATTTTAACCCTCCGAAGCTCGATCGTCGTTCTACGGGCAGAAGATACTCCATTGCTATCCTGTTAGTCTTTACATTCTATGGAAGTCTTTCTGGGCCATGTATTCATCTACGGCCGATTACTATGCCGCGTCGACCTTGATCAACCTCGACGTCAGCGAAGACAGGGATGCTGCGAGCGAGCAGACGATACTAGACGATTCCGAGAACTTTCGGTTCGAAAATCCCGGGAAATGCTCGACGGGATCAGGGCGAAAGACGCGGACTACACGCCGGTTTGTTTTGTTCTCGACGCGAAGCGGCATTAGCCGCATCTGTCCGACGTACGCTTTGTTACCCTTCTTCTGCATCGGTTCCTCGGCACGGTCGAACAGCGGTAACGCCGGCAGAGTTCTCCCGACCTCCCCTCCTCCCCCACCTCGCCTCTCTCATTATCCCTCTTCCAAGGCGAGTCTCACCCAGATCCCGACACGGTGGGTGCAACCATCGGGCATAACAGTGCAACTGGCAAACATAACCCGGTTCTGGAATAAGACTCCGATGTTGCGCTTCTTTCTCAGCCCCCTCACCTCCCGCACCTCCCTTCGTTTCCTACACCGTCTTCTTTGTATCTCTTGTTCTCTTCCTCCTTCTGCCCTGCTAGCTCCTCTCCCCCGCCTTCCCCATTACCATCGTTATACGGCCGAGAAACGGTTCCCCACGGCGATTTTTCTTTCCTTCGTTACCGAGAAACGCGTTTAAATACGCGCTTCGCTCGTCTCTTTGTACGCGAGCGTGTACGCTGACGCTCGTGTGCATGCTCGAGTGCATGCGCGGCCGCGTGCACCCTTGACCCCTTCCCCCTGCCCTTCTTTCGAACGCGTTACCCTCGTGCGCTCGCCTCGGCGAAGGGCTGATAAACAGCCTCTATCATTACCTCCGGCAAGTCGGGCTCTTGCCCGCTTCGCGCAATTTGCTTCTTTAAATTGATAGTTTCATTAGTGCGGATTGAACATTCGTACTTCGTCTCCGGCGAGTCGCTAAGTGGACAGGCTCTGTGTACTTAGGCCAGAGTACGAGGATCGACGGGTTTTGATATCTCATGACGCGCACGTTGGATATGGATGTGGATGTCAGAGGGATGAAGGGGAATAAATCTTCGCGTGCGAGGTGCTCGTAGGTTTGATACCATTAGCCGCTGTATCATTCTGTCAACGCCTCGGAAAGAATCGTGGGACCAATTTACGGCGAGAATTGAATCTTATTGTCCGGAGAATGAACCGGTTACATTTACGTACGGAGTGGGCTCAATTTTTTGGCTCAATTGATGCAGGAGTAAATGTCATTATTCGTTAGTCTGGTATGGGTGAGAGTGTTGACGGGTGAGGTGAGAGAGAAAGAGAGAGGGAGAGAGCGTGCATGCTTTATGTATCTAACAACAGACGTCCGACTAGTTTCATACCTTGCTGTACCAAGCCAGTCTAAGATTTCGCGCCACACAATAGAGGACATTCTTTACGCGCCTAGGATGGAAAGTGCATCATGCATCGCACATCCATTCTCGTTGCCCCCATTTCATTTTCACGTCGTTCACTGGGCAATCCTGCTAGTTTGACACAGTACAGTTTTAGTGCAGATACACTACAGTGGATCTCCTTTCTTTGTCTTGGCTTCTGTCTTTTCCTCTCTCTTCTTCTCACCCCCAATCTTTCTCTCCCACCCTCTTTTTACTCGTGCCATTCTTATTTCGTTCTTCTCTCGATCTCCGTCTCCGTAGTAGTACGGAGTTGAACCTACTACAAACTCCTGCAGGTATAAGAGTATTGCGGAAGATTGTCTCGCACTTGCAATATCATCCGCGAGCAACAATGATAATTCTTGTTATTAGTCTTACTACTTTTCTCGTGGGTGGTGTTACAACTCTTCATCCTGGTACGATAAAATGTTTTGTATTAACCCCGAAGCCGACTAGTTTTGATTCGAAAAAAATAATCCAATTTTTTTGTTCAGTTTCAATTTACTCCTTCGACACACATAGCAATTAAAATATAATACAAATTAAATGGCTGACAATGGCTGGACGCGTTAATTAAATATGAAATATGCCTGTCATACATATGCGTACGATGACTCTATTCCTGAAGACGTTTTTAGTCATCACTGTTTTCGATAAACAAACCCGTATAATTAACTGATATAGGTACAGACATATATTTGCATGGCGCTATCGTTACAAGCAAGATGCCAGACATCGCAGGCATTGCAACAAAATCGTATCTCACTCCGGTACGCGCGATAAATACGTCCCGTAATTTACGAGTTCAGTAATTGGTCATAATACAGTTTGACCGCTATCCCAAACGAAGTCGGCAGACGAATATAATAATTCACTTATTCCGCAGAGAAGGCGTCGTATATGCGCCTCTGTATAACACGGGGTAAGCGAGCGTGTGTCGTGCGTCTGATAACTTACGTTATAATTTGTACACCGTAACGACCCGCACATACATTAATTCTCAACTAGCGCTTCCGACTCGTCCCACTATAAATCGTCATCAAGACGGTGTCCGGCGAGCGCGTTTAATTGGTCCCGGAATTTATGCTAATTCAAAGTCGTATAATCGAGCGTGTGCCGGAGGACATCGGGCGAACCTTCTTCGACCTCCTCTTCTTGCCCAGTCCCCGCGCTGCTCAGAAACGCTGGCGCTCGGTCAATTTCGCGTCTAGGCAAAACGGTATTGCGTACCAATTTCGATGTTAGGAATTCAGAGAAACTTGACCCAGTCGGTTCCTCGCACACGCTGCAGCCGCGATCCGGTTTGCCCTGCGGAAGGTGTAACCTTCGGCTTCTTAGAAGAACCTAAAAGAACCAATTCGCCGCCAGCGGTGCGGATGGGCAGCATCGGCGAGACGCGGGGGAGGAGTTGGGAGGGGGGGTGAATAGAGGGACGAGACGAGTAGCGATCCTTCTATCACGCTGAAAATTAACTTTGCCCAAATGCACTCCCCTCGCGGGCACGGCTCCTTCCGATCGGCAAAAATCCTCGAACGGAGGACACGGATAGGTCTCGGCATCAAAGGAATTCCCACGAAAAGGAAGAGTAAGAGGGGAGAAAAGGAGGAATCGAAGGGAACGGCGCAGGTCGTATTTCGTCAGAGGGTGAGAGATCGAGTGCCGAGCGGACGGAATCGGAGGATCGAAAAGGGATCGTAGGAGGAGAAAGGTTCTTGATCGCGGCCGCACGGCCGGATATTTTTGATTTACGCCGACCCGACTGAGTTTTCTGATCCGGCGGCCTTGGGCGCAGCTGGGGGAAGGGGGGAATCGATCGACGCCGCTATTCTCGCGTACCGGAAGAGGTGCGCGAAGAATGCGCTCGGCATCGCGGCTCGAGCCGTATCACGTGACGCGCGCAGCTGACTTCCGCGAAAGTGAAGCGCGCCAGCTCCGAACGTCGACGCGCGCGTACGCGAGTATGCATATTTCCCGAATGGCGCGCCGTAACGGGCGGGAAGCTCGAAAAAGGGAATAATCGGCGCCCGAAAGTGTTACGGTCGGGTATCGAGCCGAGGTGCGCGTAGCTCCAAAAGTAAACCCGGGGATACCCGTTATACTCGTTTCGAAGATTTAAGTGTTTTGCGCAATCGGTTAAGGTCTCACGCAGACAATCGCACGCGGGGCCCGCGCGTACACGCTTGTTCCCCGTACGACGTGACACACTTTCACGCGACACACATACGAGCCACCGGTAGAAACCCCTACGTTGCTCGCCTCTGCGTTCCAGACCACTACCACAGCCACGGTACACTGACGCGCGTTTTGTCGCTTATGCGCTAATTCGGAGACCTTTATTGAAATTCAAGGTTTCGGGTCGACGAACCGTGGCGTCAGATCTCGACGCGAGATCGGTGCCATTTTTAAAGGAAGCTCCGCGAACGACAGCTCTCGACTTCCTCGCGTCAATGCGTTACCGCTTACGTAAACTCAGGGAATCCGAGAAAGCCGAATTAACGGGTAACCCTCCGCGATTTTCGGGGCTCCGCAATTAACGGCTTGCGAAATACATATTCTCTCGCCGGGCGGCTCGCTATTTGGGGTCATTCGAATTATCCTCGTTTATGCAACAGACGGGCGAGCAAAGCGTCGACCTGGCCTAAGCTCGCGTTCCTTCGAGCGGCACTCGTGCCGGCCGGCCGGCTGGCCAACCAGATGAATTGCCACAGATGAGTGGACCAGATAACGGGGCCGATGGCGGATATAACTATGTTGTCACTAGAGCGGGCTAGTGGATATAATACGTGCGAGATAACGGGCGTACGGCCATCGCCTTGATCCGCATTGTACTTTCTCCGACCCGACGGCGGAGGCTGCGAGTCCTTAAATTCTGCGCCCCGCGAGCACCGCCTATTACATACGTCCTACGTTACTACACCTTGTGTCATTAATAATTCTTTATCGAACGAATGTTTCGACACGCGGGACATGCAACCGGACTATCCATCAGGCTGCGCCGACGTGACGGTAGGCCATACGCCCAAAGTACTCCGCGCTATAGAGTTGTCATTATGTCACAACTAAGCGTGAACATTCGCGGACACGAGTCCTACCGTCGATGTTCGTCGAGAAATTTCTTCAGTCCTCGGCGAACGCATCGCGTCACGACAGTGTCGCAAGCGCGCTGGAATTGTTTCAATCTCAGCGATAGAGTGAAAGGATTATCGCTCGACCGACAAAGTGAATCGAATTAAGTCTGGCAGGCTGCGCGCTCGGAGCGTGTCATTCTTTTAGGCGGGTCAACCTTCGATCCTTCCCCGGGCTTTCCGGTGGGCAGACGGACGCAGGAGTCGACGTCGCGACGCCGGCTACGAATATCGCCGATCGGTTCGCAGGGTAACGCTCTACTTGCCGAGAAATGTCAACCGCATTCTGCGAGAGCGCGCGGCGAGGCAGAACATTCGCGACACACCATAGTTGCGCGCCTACGTTCATCGTTTGACTCTCCATTGTTCTGCTCGGATGATATCCCGAGCGTGTTTCCAGACTGGCATATAAATGCACCGGCGGCGGATAGACAAAGAGGGACATAGGAAAGCGAGTAGGGACATATGCATCTCGCGTGGCGAGTTAACGACAGGCGTTAACACCGTGCCTCTTCGAGGTTTCTTTATGCTCCTCCGGCGTCTCGCTTTCGTCAACGCCGGTCAAAGGAACGAGACAGCCAGAGGAACGGACTCGCGAACGACACCTCATCCGTCTCGCGTTTGTCGAACAATGTTCGACTCTGACGGTGTCAGCCCTTCTATGACCGTCCGTTCGTCTGTATCACTCGAATCCTCTCCGGCGAATATTTCATACAATTTGTGCGGACCGTGTCCACCGGACAGATCTTCTTCCTTCTTCTCTCTCTCTCTCTTTCTCTCTCTCTCTCTCTCTCTCTCTCGCCCTGGCCATGATCGCTTCCATGTGTAAACATTTGCATATTGGCCGCGCGGCATCTATGTGCCGTTGGATCTGCGGAGGATTTATGTATGATACAGTGTGATGTTTTCCTAGTCAGTCAGACGTCAACCGGACTAGACGCTGTATCAATCACGGTGAATAAGGGGCGCTTAAAGACGTTTATAGATTTCACTCCCATCGCTTCCTTATTGTCGGATGTCGCGAGCGTACGCGCCTTAAGCGTTTGAAAAATTGTTTCTCCGATTTTGTAACGTAACTTTTTATCGGTTTGGATTTCACGGCAGATGCTCCATGTTTATCGAGATTCTCTCACCTACCGTGCCATTATCCTCCGCGTAGGCTTGTAATTATGCGTAGCTGAGTGTACCTGGCGGCCGAACAATTTCGGGCGAATTAACACTGACCTTTGACTTTCGTTACGGCATTTTCATGAATGACCTAACTTCGGCTGCAAAAAAGTCGTCGTTTTTTTCTCTGTTCGCAAGGAACGGGTTTCGCCCTGCCCACGATCAGAGTTTGTATGCCGTTATAACACGGCATAAAAAGTGGTCACTTCGAATATTTTCGCCCGTTTGTTCCCACAGCGAGGAATTCACACTTACCAAGGATTGTCCTCGAGTGACCTCAGCGCCGCTACGTGTTACCAACTAATTTTTCCATGCGAATTGATAATTTGCATTAATCGAAATGCTATTGCTCGTTTCGAGCCTCAGTACGTTGAATCCAACGGAGAAGTCTGTCGTTGATGTGCAGAGTCCACTTTGTTCCACGTACGAAGATTCGTGACACTCGAGCGTGAATGGCGGTTAACCGTTTCTCAGTTGGAACACTTGAACTTCATCAGTCGTCAAAAGTAAGAGTATCTCCCACGCCGCGAGAGGCATTATACCCTCTACTCCTGGTCATTAGTGTCGATCGTTAGCCAGGACGATCTGCGTGTAGGAGTGCGAACGATCGTGCGCACGATTCTTGCCGCGTACGCTTCGGTTAGACGGCGAGTACCGCATTTAGCAGCATTTCCCCGGGCCTGCAACTGCGTGCAACTATGAGAGTTGGCCCTGGGGCTTATTCAGGGGCGTGTGAAGGAACGCTCCTCGCTCTTCCTTCCCCACTTAATACCGGCTCGAGCGCGAAAAATCCGGTGGGATAGGGAAAGGGCCCCTTTGTTCGGCCTGCCCAGATAAAATATCCAGCCCGATCTCTCCTCTCTCTCTCTCTCTCTCTCTCTCTCTCTCTCTCTTTCTCCTCTCCCTCTCTCTCTCTCTCTCCCTCTCTCTGCTGGCAAGAAGCGAATTAACGAGCTGTATATCCGTTGCTCGGGTTTCGCAACGTTATATCAGGCTGGTCGCGCGATGCATATGCGTACGAAACGATGGTCGTTACACTTTTCCAACGGCAGCTGTCCGACCATATCGCCCAGTTACCCAGTGGTCGCGAGTCCGCTTAATGGATTCATTAGGTCACGGCTGTGCAATTCGACCGTGTCGCACTGGCAATTCCGCGGATCGTGAAAATGTTAACCCTCTCGAAGCTCGGACGTTGAATGCCAAGCTGTTGATATGGCCGGAGCGTTCGCAGAGATAACACGCGCTCAGAACTGAATACTTTAGCGCACTTTACGCGTTCAATGTCTGCAATCCTACGGGGTATCTCTACGTTTTCTTTATCCGCTACATAGTGTGCGACCGAAATGTATTTCGAGACCGGCTGGTAGACTTCTCGGCTCGAAAGATTTTTCCCGCTGTAGCGAAAAGTTTTGGCAAATTACACGTTTACATATAGCTTGCTTCAAGGAGAAGCTGTCTAAACGTACATAAATCATATTATGAATTTTCTACTCTTAACTCGTTTCTCCGGGATACATATTTCACCGAGAGTCTTACGTTGGCTTTCTAAAAATATCTATTAAGTGGACCCCGTAGTCTCAAAATTAATGTTTCCAGCCGCATCCTCCGTCGGTGTGCCGCTAAACTCATTAAGTTACGCGTATATCGGCTTAGTCCGCCGTTTTCTACGATGCCGAAAAATGACAGTGCAGTAGGTTAGAGGGTTAATGGCAAGTGAAAATCTTAATATTGCCCGAGAGACCCGCAGTCGAGTCCCGAGCCGAACGCGTCACGATGGCACATGTTGCATGTACCTTAGAGAACCGGCCCTGGCGACTCTGCCTACTTTTACTATGCACGCGCGTGCGAGGCGGGTCGTATTCACACGAAGCACTTTGCTGCACGCGGCGTTCGTGTTCTAGCAATTTGTATATCAAATGGCCTCAGAAATTGTCTATGCGGAGCGTCCGCCCGTATAACGTACGTGCGCGGCTAATGATTGTTATTACTTAAAGGCACTCGAAACCCAGAGGTTCATGATCAATTACCGCGTCAGACGTCTCCATTGTAGGATTTATAAAGGCGATATTAGGGCTGTTAACCAATTGAACGCACGTGAGGCACGACCGGGCGATCGTGAGAGGCACTTTCTTCGAAACGGGGGAGAAAATTTTCACGTCGAAACCGGTAGCGCATCGACTCTCGCCGCATCCGTTTCCATTCCATCCTCCGTTCTCCTCCCCCTGTTTCTCTTTCTTTCTCTCCCTCTCTCTCTCTCTCTCTCTCTCTCTCTCTCTCTTACACTCACTCCTCAAACCGCAACGATAGCATTCGAAGATATTGGCGCTTGAGCGCGCTTCGGGTGGTAACGCTTTGCAGAAGAATCACGCGCAAGACGTTCTACGGACAGAGTGTCGGGATTTAGCGTGCAACGGAGGCCCATCAGGCGGAGGATCACTCGTGAATCATGAAAAAGGTCCGATGGCGAGCGCGATAACCGGGATGAATGTGGCCGGGCAAGAGAAAGGGAGGACGCGGAGATAAGCGACGACTGTCTTTCTCGTCTATTTCTCTCATGCTACATGAATGAACCTAGACGGAAGTAGGTTACTGTTACGTCATGCGCGGCACATGCACACGAAGCCGGATAGTTCAGCGCCCATATTCGCCCAGATCTTGGCGATAGACGGCCGTGGAGAAAGTAATTAGAGAAAGAGAGAGAGAGAGAGAGAGAGAGAGAGAGAAGGGCGGAGGTGGGGAGAGAAAGAGAGAGTGAGGGAGAGGGAAAGAGGGGGAGAGGGGGAGAAAAAGAGAGAGAGGCGGGCAAGGTGCCGGTGCCAGTGTCGTTTCCGCTCTGCTAAATTCAAGGTTACCCATTGTCGGTCTCCCGTAGCCGCGAATCCTCTGCGGTCGTGTTGCTGTTCCGACCATTCCGGCCTCTTGCCTTCCTACGGCTGTCTCGCCGTGAGCATTGCGCACGTACGTACGCTCCGTACATACTTGCATCCTCGTACACGCGGTGGCAACCGTCAGAACGGAGAATTGAGAAATAATTTCGAACGAGGGGCACACGAAAAGTACGTCTTTCGGGTATCTCGCGAGTACAATTTGTCTCTTGAACGATCGATAATCTATTCACTGTATGTGGCTTGTACTGAAACCTCTTCCCTTGGCATGAGATGAAATCAGTTTAACGTAGAGTGAAAGGCATGACAAAATAGAAACTGAAGAAAACGAGAGCAATAAACAACCGAAAGACGAACCATTAACAGGACTAAATAGAGAAAATCGAACTATCGTTACGACGAGATATGTATATTTGTGTTCTACGCTATTTACGTAACAAAACGCCCACTCAGCATTCCTCGATCAGCGACTAAGGACTGTGACCTTGTTGAACGCAGGAAGTTACACTTCAGTTTATTTTAATAATCTCATTTTTCGCCGATATAATAGTTTGCGTCAACAGTCGCGAATGCAGTTTTTACTTTCCGAAACCGTCTCGCTTTTTGCCCCTCCACGCTCCTGAGGAAATAGGCAATCTTATCGAAACGCGGAGGTTTCGAATAGAATCGTACCCGGCGTCGATTCTACTTCTCGCCGGATAGCATTACTTTGTAGCAACCAGTTCGCAGGGAAGGAAGGAGAATAGCAGCGTAGAACGAAAGTTGCCGATAATGGGATTTCTCGATCGATCCCGACCACGACGATTGAATAATCTCGTTTCTTTGTTCCCGCGCCCCTATTTCTACGTTCCCCCGTTTACGTCAGCGATCCTTACACCACTAAGCTCTACCGTCCGCTCGTCCTCTCGCTGCTCTAACGCCGATGATTTCATTTCTCCGGCGATCTGGGCCGAAAGTGATCGTCGCTCCGACGGCCGATGACTCAGTTTCACGGCGACCCTTTTTTTCTCTATTAAATCCCCGCTCGTCCGGATGCGAGCGGTCGATCGGTCGGGCAAGGCCGAACTTAAATTTCCGATGAGAGTGCATTTATCGAGGATAGCCGTGCAGTCTCGGGAGCGAGCGGCCGGTCGGAGGCACTCGCAGCGTCTTAGGTTGGCACTGGCCCGAGGCTAGATGTTAGATCGATCGCGGGGGGGATCACAATGACTCGCCCTATCGACCGGATGACGCAACGTGAAAATGTCTCGAGTTCGCGTCACAGGTGGTGGGCAAAGGTGGCGAGCGAAGGCGCGCGGATGATTATACGTCTTATCAGCCGTGATTGTCGATCGCTCGTCGATCGTGTCGGGATAAAATTTCGCGCCCGCTCGGCGGACAATGCAGGTCACGCAGACGGGACTCGCGGTCGCTCTGTCGTTTTGCGATCGGGTTTGGGAGTAACCGGGAGGAATTTAACGGCCGTGTAGGCGACAGTGAAAGCAGCGTTACTTAATACCCATATCACGGCTCGTAAACAACAAAGGCCGTGCGTTCAACTGGATCGGACGACTTTTGTCGCCGGGGTGGACGTTTAAGGCGACCAGCCACCGGCCGACGACCGAGCGAAAAACGAAAGTCGCGAAGGACGTGGGCTCGTCTCGACATCGTGCCCAGATACGAGTCCTTTTTTAACACTTCGCGTACCGGCACGAAGGATCGTGCACGTTGCAAAACTTCGCTTCGCCTCAGTTTTCTGTCTGACCGCCCCGGCGGTCGAGGCGAACGGTCGGCCGAGGGAAGGTTGAGAAACTCCACGGATCCGGAGAAAAACTTTATGCATTGTCGTTTATGCCCGCGCGGCCCGCGGAGATTGCACCGGCTTACTCAATAAATTACGGCGACGTACTCATTAAATTCGAGGAAAAACCGAACTTTCGATTTCTCGCATGCGCCACGCACGGCTCCCCTGCCTCTCGAGACGACGGCTTTAACTCTATTTAACGGATTTGTAATTGTCACCTTGAGAGACGAAAATCAATGCCCCCTCCTCGCCGCTATCCGTTTATGTCGGCCGCATCGCAGAAATAATTGGTAATAAAGTCATTTTTTCGCTCCTGAAAAACGAACGCGGATACAGCTCTCGTTGTTTCTTTACGAGCTCATAAAAGTTCTGACGCATCAATTGCAGCGGCTAAATTGGCAAACTTTCCTTGAGAAATAACAGGCTCCCGCTGCGAGTACGCTAGCCGTTCAATGTGGGTGACAGATAGCAACGTGGGTGACATCGATGCATCCAGACTTAACCGAGGGTATTCAACCTAAATGTCCCGCATTCTTTCACCGCGCCACTCTTCAGGGATCGAAAGAAATCCATCGGTAAGGCCATCGCTTGCCAACTGGAGGCTACGAGTTCAGTGTAGACAGTTGTACCATGATCAGGGTAATGTCAAAGGAAGAATCTTTCAAGTATCTCCCAACTGCTCGCTCTTCGACGTTCACGGGGGAAGAGCCGAATGGAATTTAATGATAACTCGGTGGCGCGTCCGTTCGAAAGTATCACCGCCGGGATCATCGTCGTTTAATCAGGATCATCGGGTAGGAGCACGACCTTCGTCTTAGCGTAGCGGTGGCTCATTAATAAAAAGAATGTGCCGCGGCACGCATTTCCCCGTCGACCTCGGCCTGGCGCCGTGTAAATCGAGGACCCCGTGTGCACTTGCCGGGCCCGAGGGGACAGGTTTCAAGGCTACGACGACCGATCATCCTCGTACCGAGGGTCTCCTCCTCCCTGTGTCTCCTCCCTTCGTCACGAAGAAAAAGGCGAACGAACGCGCGTGCGCACGCCGGCAGAAGAGATAACGTGAGCGCGTCGTCGGTTGAAACTGTGCCTTCGAAACAGCGCACGACTTCCACTCGTCGCTCATATTTCTTTGACTCTTCGTCCTTTGGACAAGTGGTTGGATTGTCAAACATTCTTACTGCTGGGTCCTTACGTTGAAAAGTTTTGTTGATCGTTGGCTTGATTCGCTTGCATTAAAGTAGAGACTTATACGTTGGAGAACTTAAAATTGTTTTAACCGTTCAGCAAGTATTTGGTAATTCTTTGCCAATTCTTTGCCGAATTCTTGATATTCTTGGCTTTTCATTTTGAGAATTTCCCAGTCGATTCAACAATGTGAAAGCAGGGCCTTGGATGCCAGCAAGGTTATGAAAATAGAATTTCGAATAGATGTATTTGTGCCGAGGACGCGGGCAGTGAAGGAATTTCAATTTGATCAGAAATGAGATATTCAATTTCTTACAATAGCATTCGGAAGCGTTCCGGATACCAAGTTAGCCAATCGGAAGTTTCTCCGACGGATTGTCATTTGTCACGAGTCTGGCGCGTGACAAATCGAGCGAGGGGCCCGGCAGACATGCCGAGGAAGAGCAATGAATAGAGGAATAGATCTGTCGCGTCTAGGTCGATGCCGGCTTTTTCTTCCTCTTGCGCCGATCGCCCTCCCCACTCCTTCTCTCTTTCTTTCTCCCTCGCTCTCTATCCACGTTCCGCGCTGGATCTTGATCTCGCCGAGTTCACTTGTAACCGCTAGATCGAGCGCGTCCGATTTTCGTTAAACTCGTCCGAGCCATCCACGATCTGTCGGCGATTGCGGGAACGCCTTGTCGCGCATCCGCCATAAATTCCATTTTGTCGCGTCGAATATCGTCACCGGGAAAACGGGACTCGATAAACTGGCGCGCACTCTCCTCGAAAGATTGAAATTCGCTCGCATTTCGTACTCTCGCGTCGTTCATTATGCCGCGGATGTCGGCAGCGGACAGCCTGACATGCGCGCGTTTTGCAAAAGTGAAGCGTAATTACGGGGATTTAAATGAATGAACAGACGGGATCCTTTTTAATGTTTATACGGTCTAAGTATCATTACGGCGAAAGTAGAATGTAGAATGTGCCCATCAGGCCGGTTGCCGGGGTTAGTTGTTAATGGTACCACTCGCAGCTACCTGTTAGCTTTGATCTACTACTGTCCTGCGTGTACATTATAAATGCAACACGCTTTCTTAAGTATGCGCTTAAACATCATAATTTGAGTCCAGCTGCGTCCATACTGGCCGTTTCGATCTCAATCCGGAGTTGTTATTTAAATTTCATCAGGAACTATATTAATCACGAGTTTGCTGACAAAAAATCTGTTATTTAATGCGCAGACGTAAAGGTTAACGATGATCTAGCGCGTACATCGAGGTGCACGTAAATGCGTGCGCGTATATAATCCAGTTAATGAAGAGTTGACCGAGGCATGAAAAAGTCGTCCGTCAGGATGTGCAATCTGCGCTTTTTACTTTGCCCCGTCATTTAAAAAGTCTCCGAACGCATTGCACATAAATTTCGACCGGAATCGCAATGGCAAACGACTCACGGCCGTAATTGATTCCATTTCGTCATTTGAGGTCTCGAATCGTCCAGATGTTACAGTTTATCGGCGGAAACGCACAGAAGCTCATCCACGTAAGTCGACGGACGTCTGTGTGCGTCCCGTCTCTCTGACGCGCACGCCTGCTCTTGCAGGAGTGTTCGTCGCGGCGTGTATTACACGCGCGAAAATGTCAAGGTCGCAATAAAGTTCTCGGCAGGCGTTAATGCGCTCCTCCTAATCGACACTCGCGCGGCCGTTGAACGTGCCTAATATTGACGTTAGAGGCGACGAGGCAGCGCGATAGAAACGAGAAGTTGTACACTACCACTGTAATGGACGGTCAGGGGTGGAGGGGGGCTGGCAGGGGAACGTACGAAATGCGAGGTAAAGGCGTGCGAGCGAGACGGCGAGAGTCGAACGTGTTTCCAAAGCCAATAAGCGTATGTATCTGTCTAATCTATCTGTCCGGTTCACCGTTCTCTGCACGTGGGTGTCTATCGTGGGGCGCGCGTGTGTGAGCGTGCGCACGCGTGCTTTTCGACGGTGCGCTCGCGCGCCTCGCCGACTACTTCGACACCATCGGCAATATGTATAACGGCATGTAACCGCGGCTTTACAAGGTTAGGGGAATTCGATCTCGAAACGAGAAACGACATACGGAGTACGTCGAGGCGCTTTGCGCCTGAAATTAATCACCGACACCGTTGCCCCGTTGTCACGTGATGCACTGCTCTACGGTACGTGCGCGAGGCCCGCGCGAGCGCGTGTGGGTGCGAGATCGTACGCGCGTGCCGAAGAAGCACGCGCGAGAGAGCTCTTTCGTTGCCGATCGAGCCCGCTCACCCGGCCAATCTTGCAGCAGCAGCGAGTCTTTCCAGTCCAGTCCTCTTGACCAGTCCTATGCAGCCAATCTCCGCACGACCAGTCTTCGCGGCAGACAGTTTCGCAGCAGACAGTCTAGCAGAGAGAGAGAAAGAGAAAGAGAGAGAGAGAGAGAGTCGAGCGTCGGAGCGCAATATTCGCGCACGCGTAATCGCAAATTAATTATCGATCGAGGCGCGTGCTTCCCAACCACTTCCCCCTCCCCCTCCTTGCCCTCCTCGCGATTCTCACCCTTTGGGTGGCGAGTGCGCGGGAGCCAAACTCCTTACTGTTCACTCGCGCCGCGACTGAAAGGAGCCCCGGTGCCTTTGTACGTTATATGAAGATCGACTTTCAGCGAAGGGTGTCGAGGACCTTCAAGACCTTTTCATGTGCTCCGTTCGTAAGGAGCGAGGCTGGCTTATCTCGAGGAGGAGAGGCCCGGTTCCATGAGGCACACAGTCACGTGCTGGATGCTCGTGTGTGTGCCCCCTCACGGATAGCGCCGTGCATGATTCTCCCCCTGCCGCCCCTGCCCCTCCTTTCTTCCTGCTTCTCCCTTTGCCGCAACTTCTCCGGTCTTCCCTCCCCTCGGCTCCTCGTGCCCTTCCTCTCTCGCTTCCTCGCTTTCTTGCCCCTCGAGTCTCTCCCTACTCCTCCCCCTGCCCCCGCCTATCTACCTCTTTCCCTCCCTCTCGCGCACGAAGCGAGCTGGTCCTGCTATAACCCGGAGTCGGCTGACGGTCGCCCCATGTATGGCAGCTTGTTTTATACTGCCTGCATTGCATTGCGATGCACGCCGCGCGCACGCGCGCGCTCGCGCGTTCTGCGCGCACGGTTTAGCCCGTTGCACTTCGTTCGGTCGAAACACGCGATATTCAGCGCATCAGGCTGGCCCCGGAGCAATTTTAATGCCCGGACTCTGCTCTGCGCGAGTTTCGAGCGCCGCCAAGTTCCGGACGGAAAATGAAAAGTCATTTTCAGCCCGCGCTCGCCGCTTTCGGACGCTATCGAGCGCCGATGCCGGTCTCTCGAGGCGAAGCAGTTTTTCGTGTCGCGAACCTGTTGGAGTCGTCTTCTTACGTCCGCGCGCGGCCGTGGAGACGAATCGAACGCCGCGATTGGTAGCAAATTTGTTCTTCCGTTCATCGCTGTCGGTTATTGTCAATTGTCGAGACGTCTAAGGTCGATTTTTGAGAACGCCGCGAGCGCTCGCCGTCTTCATCGTTTCTCACGGAGTGCTCGAGCGCACTCGTCAGGATATCGATTTAGACGTCGTTCGAGATGTGAACAACTTAGAACAGTTAAGAATCCTCGTCGATAAGGAGAAGATTATATTGCGTCTTAAGTATAGCCCTCGACTACGTTCCTAACCTGTTGATTTTCGGAGAACGCTGCCCGACCGGCGCTCGGGCAAAAGTTGGAGCCGAGATAATAAATCGTCCTTCGTTATCTGGCTAAAGAGCTTAGAACTATGGTATCCATCAGCTGCGACTCGGGCCTGACCCCGGGAGCCGATCGCGATTTAAAATGGGCGCACATAATTGGACGGCAGTTTACCGTTACCGGCAATGCAAACGCACGAGCCCTCATTTAATCCTCCTTATAAACGTTTCAAATCGCCTTGATGCCCGGTACGTGACCGCAGTCCCCGCATCGATCTGCAGCATTCCTAAGGCGAATTAGCTAATAGTTCGCACGTTGCGTGCGCTCCGGGGGTCGAATAACTCGAGCCGCGTAAGAGGAGAAGTGTCAGGCAGCGGGGTTAATTGAAGGAGTTTTGACCCTTTAGCTTTCTGGCGAGCGGCTCTCGCGCGGGAATTGAATCGATCCCGCCGCGTAGACGCATTAGGCGTCCCGGCACGTCGTAAACGGATGCGAAAAATGCCCCTCCTCCCTCCCCTCTCGTCCATTAGAGTTCGTCGCACTCCGTTCGCGAGAGCGCGCTATTCAGAAGTGGAGATGCCGTGAGAGAAAATTTCGCCGACGTGTGGGTGCGTCTTTACTCGCGCGTCTACCCCGACGCTCCTTCAAAGTGTCTACCTTTCTATTGCGCTGCAAAAACCGTACGTGCGCTCGCGTGGAGACCGGGAAGGATCGGTGAGGGGGCGAGGAGGTGGGAGGGGGAGTAGGATGAAAAGAAGAGAGAGTGTAGGAGAAAGAAAAGGGTAGGCGGTGGGGTTTCTCGATCAACACAGACGACGTCGAAACGCGCGTAATGGCATTCCTCGTTCTCAGCTGCGTTCGCACCCTGACCTTACTCGTCCATATTCGGGCCTGACCATGATTGCCTCCTGCCTTTTTGCACGGTCGCGTACGTGTGCGCGGCAGCGTGCGTGCGCGAGTGCGTCGTACGATGCGCTCGGCATTCTTCGCGCGAGAAATATCGTTCACTCGCATACTTAACATTGACACTTGTCATCGGGCCCGGACGATTTTTGTCAGCCACTGGACAGGGGGAAGCGGAGTGGCTGGCTGGAAAGTGCTCGCTGGAAAGTGTTCGGTCGTCCGGGGCTGATCGGGGCGGGTCGCGGGGAGTCGATGTTGCAAATGTTTCGCGCAGTAATTTCATCGGGAGACAGCGAGTAACGCGGCGCAACCGGTCCCTCGAGTAATTTACACCGAGCATTTTTCCCCACCCGCAGTGGTAGCACTGACCGAGCGTTACGCCGGTATTGATATAATTTGATTAGTAGCGTTCGCCGGCCGGAGTAATCAAGTTTCGCCTTGAGGCGGATTTCGAGATAAGCGGAACGAACGAAAGTTCGCTACGTGCGTATACATCATGCGGCGCGGCCGCGATTTTCCATCGAACCGGCTTGTATAAAGGAGGACCCTGACCTTGGCTCCGTCTCGATTTCGAGAGCGGAGAGCAGCACGCGAGTCATTACCAGGCCAGGCCGACTTTCCTTCGCCGATTGCCCTGGTCAGATGAACTCTGCCTCGCGATACCAGACATAGCATCCAATTCCGGATTTAATTCCACCTTCTCGAGTCCATCTCGTCGCGGAAGGTCAACTTCCCTCTCCCACTGCAACCTCCGCCACGTTCGCTCTCTTCATTTTCATCGTCATTCACTGCCCTCCCTCGCGTTCATTTCCATTCTCATTCCGCGTTCGCCCCCGTCTTCATTTCCATGCTTATTTTCGTTTACTCGCTCGTCGCGTCCCCGCACTCATCTTCGTCTCATTTTCATTCTGCTCTTCGCCCTTATCCTTCCCCTCCTTCTCCCTCGCTCCTCGCCTTTGTTTCTCGGTAGCTCTCCTTCTCGTTCGCCCCCTCGCGTCACTCTGCGTCGCTCTTGGTCGTCTTCGTCCTCTTCGTCGTCGTCGTCGTCGTCGTCGTCGTCGGACAACAACTCTTCCGACTTCTCTCGCTCCCGCGGATTTACGGTAAAAACTAGTTTCGCCGGTCGCCTATTTCAGTCTCTCCGCTCTTGCACAACGTGGAAGCTTCGGCTCCGGGCTGGATTTATGTACGGCTCGTAATTGACGGTCTCGACGGTGCGATTTCGACAGGCGTGTAATGTTTACGTTTGAGCGGAAGCATGCGCGGCATTTGCGGTCATCGTGCGTATTCGTACTATAATTAGCGGCCTACCTTTTGTTCCTCGATAAGCCTTCGACGATACGGAAATTGCAGAAGCTCGAACACTCGACTGACAGTTTGCCGTGCCGCTCTTTGCGTTCCGCTACATTCGCCGAGAGCAGATGCGAACGTTCGGAGTCACTCCGTTCTGGGGCTGTTCATTTTCTAAAACCGATCGGCATAGCTACCTTCCTTCTCCCCCCTTCCTCCACCAGCGACCTTGCCCGAGTGAATTCGTTCAATGTCCCACGGCAACACGCTCGTTAGCACGGCATCGAATTTTTATGAGAAAAGATCCGAACGCTTAATCAGGATTCGCTCGGTGTGTTGTTAAGATGTCATCGCTCCGTAATCTAGTTATGATTACGATAAATGTTTGTTAAAACGAGTTGAAATGACGCGAAGGTCGGCGGTGAATCACGATGACTGCATTAACGAAAGCACTCGAATTGAGTGCGACGGTAGTTTTTGTACCAGGTGTACTTTTACGTCAGTGGAGTTTCATTATATTGGCAGCATCAGAATGCGTGTTAATAAAATTTAACGTAATAGTTTTATATAACACTTTTGTCTCAAGATACGTTGCATTATACCTACATATTTTACTATAACATGCAAGTATCGACAAAATAAAAAATAATAAAAAAAATACCGTCGAATTAAATGAAAATTGATTCAGAATTTTATTACAATTGACATTGTGCCGTCAAATCGCTGAATTCGTCTCCACGATGTCTGGCTAATAGCATCATGACATTTTCTGCGTGACGCAAGGCGAAAGATGCGAACGCAAGGTTACCACTACGGCGCCTATAACGGCATCGTTTTAATTGCAAAAATAGAACTTTCCTCATCATTGTCCCGCGCGATACGTGCAGCGTCTGCGATCCACGTTACGCGCTTATGCGAGTTACTGTTATGCGGGCAATGGCAGACGGGACGCGTCGACGTGAAATGAAGAGAGAGGGGGAAGGGAGCGAGAGAGAGGGAAAGACAGACGGAGAAGGAGGAGGATGTACCTGCTGACGCGAGGTATGAGATGGAACGACGCGCATCCTTGAAGGACGCTCGGCGTCGTGCCGTCATTACGAATACTGAAACCGATCCCTCGGAACATTTATCACGTTTACTCCGATGCCATATTCACCGATGTTTCGTCACTGATTGCGGTAAGATAATAACATGCCTGTACTATATTTAGCTGGAAACAATATGTATACGTTTCCGGATTGTACGCGAAGGATATCCAACCGAAAGGAGTAGCTCGTGGCTGTTTGAAACGTGAGAGTCGTACGGAGCACGCTGCTTCAACGGTGTTTATGTATGAAAATCCGTTGCTTAAACGGTACACTGGAAAAGCGGCAAATGCGTATCGATATCACGTCGGGATGTTATTATCTAGCGGGTTCGGTTAAATAGTATGCCAGAACTGACGCCAGAACGCATCCGTAAGAGATTAGAAGTCGCTCGATCGATTTTCATTTTTATCTCAGGCGAGATAACTATATATTAAGTCAATGTACTCAACGTAATTCGCTGTACTTACGAAATACTAATTGCACGAACGTTAAGTATATTGAACTTACAATATGTGTTTCGTCCGTGCGCGTCTCTCAGTTTGAATTTCAAATTGCTTGAAAACGGTGAGATCGATTATGAGATTAAGTCCATCGCCAGCCGTGAATAAAATTACAAGACGCACGTGATGAACGCTCTCGCGTACGGCATTGAACGCGATAATGATAGTTGCTTTCTCGTGTACCGACGATTATTTATAAATACGTGACGTCACGTCCTCGCGGGGTACACGTCTCCGCACTTTTATTCCTCCGACTCTGATTAGACAGCCATGATACTGAAAAAAAGAAGGTTCGACAAACTCGTGTCGTGCCGCGCAAGAGTCACAGAAAATTATACTTCCTCGCTAATTATTCTTCAAAGGGAAGCAGCGTCAACTCTCCTACGGCTGTATAGTCCGTGGAACGGATTTATTCTGTTATAACTCTCGGCGCGAGGAAGGTTCGGTCAGTAAAGTTCACTCATTAGATACGGTTGACGCCATATATTACGTCAAATGGATTAGTTTTACGACTTAACACGTACCCGTCATAGAACATTCGAGCTTTCGTGTGCCTGTAAAGCGAGAGGGTTTTTAAATCAGCCATAATTACGCCCACAAAGTCTTTAATTGAACGTCAGTCGTTAGAAAATAATTGCCGTCGAATATACAAAAAAAAATCTATCTAACGAGAGTATTATAGAAATGTAAATTATCTCCATAAACGTTAGGTTAAATCTTGAGGAAGGATCAAAAAGCCTAGTAGCCAAGCCTGTAGTGACTATTGGTTGCTCCAGACGGTATCGCCGTAATTTTAATCTCTCCCCTCCGACGAACAATGAACGAATAATTTTCAGCGGTGACTTTGACTTCGAAACTAGGACCAACCCGAAGGACAATCAAAGAAGCAGACCATTCGCATCTCGATTCTCGTTACGCTTCCAATTATTTCCTGTCACTCTTCCGGCCGACGCACTTATTGCCGTCTGTCAATACTTTTTGTTGCTGCGCGAAAGGTGCGAAAATTATTATTACGCTCCCCGGTCGCATCGAGAAACGTAGCCCCGAGGTGGTGATCTACGATCAATTATTACACGAGAATACGGCCCAAGGATAACTGGAGTCCTACATTCGCGACTTCGGTTTCAAAGTGCGGCTAGAGATTTTTATTTCTTTTGCACCGTGTCGGCCGACGCTGATAGACGAATGTGTACGCCGAACCAACGTTACCATCATCCCACTCTGGCCGAGAGATTAATTTCAGTTGCCGACTATTGGGCCCAAGTCCGAAAATCTATTTCGTCTCGGGCCCCAACAGGCGCGCATTGCGAAAGTCTCTATCGTAACTATTTGTTCATCGATTACGCCTTTTTTTTTACCAGCCCTCGACTTTTTCTCGGTCATCGAAGTTGCAGAACCGTGAAGTTTCTGCCACGAAAGAACGGTCGCTGCTTTGTCAGGGTCGAAGGAAAGGAAAAGGGTCTCGGCTTCGGGCCCTTTTTTCGAGAGACGATTTGGCGCGTATCGTTAAATCCGATCAGGCTGGTAATCATTCGATGTAATTGTTCCCCGAGATCCGCGACGCCGTTTTTTGCCGCGTGAGATCATCCTCCTTTCTCCCCTTGCCTTGACGTCGAGACTCTCCCGATTCTTTTTTTTCCCCTCCTTTTTTCATTTTGCGTCGTTGAGATCCTTCGATTGGCATTCGATGTTTGTGCAAGGCGCGAAGATGAGTTGGTACTAAGCGATGATTAGTATTTTCGAGACGAACGTGGGCAGTAACGCGCTGTAGTCAATTTGTACGTAACAAAAGTACGTTAGCTCAGTTTGAATAACGTCCCTGATTGATTCGCATACAGCAAGATTACCTTTGACCTTTGCAACTTTCTTTGTCCCGCTCCTTTGACCATGACAAAAAGGATGCTTTCGTTTAAACCTAAGTAAACTGACACTGGACCTGTCGCCATTCGCAGGAGTTAGACACAAATTGAACCTCAAACTGTAGACTTTCGAAAGTTTCGTACGTTTGACTTATTCATTTACATTCGAATGTGTTTAATGTTACGTAATAGCTACGTGGAAGGCATTTAACGAAATAGCAGGTTTTATCATTGTTAGAGTACCGTGAAATCGAGATTCCTGTGAACACGTAATCATTAGAATCTCACACCATCTGAAACAGCACGCTTCCACGGGGTAGGTACGAGCGGCACGTTTCGTTTTCACGCCGGGACTGTTTGAATTTCATACAGTTTCGAGTACATTTATTACCGACAGGTGTTTGCCGAAGCTTCGACGGCAGTTCACGCGGCGCGCGTTAAAGTGGCCGATACGTTGGCGTTGCGCAAAGAAAAAAGACGATTTGCACGGCAAACATCGGCGTCCGTATTTAAATAGACAAACAGGCGTCGAAAGAAATGTTTGCACGGCAAAGCTGACTATCGCCGATTACACAGCTTTCGTATACATCCTCTAACGAAAGTGTCAACACGATCGGCACCTAACGTTTCCACACGTAGCACGACGCAGGATTCTAATTTCACGTATAATCATCGTGCGAGAGGCAAAAAGTTCACCTGCCGCTCGGGGACTCTTTCCAGTTCCAGGCTAAACTCAATCCGCGAATACTCGGAGAAACGCGAGGGCTCGGGCGAAGTCTAAATACGATAATAATTGCTACCTACGATGAGTCGTTCTACATTTTCGCAGACACGCACCATACGTTCTTGTCCCCGTGCACTGTCCTGCATACGTGTTTTGCGACCGGGGACTCGCTCCAGAATCGCTGAAGGTCTGTTATAATAGGCATTTCGAATCTGTGATCTCCTTCGTTTGCCTCCGCAAAGAATCTCTCAGTCTCGCTGCTCCCCATTTCTGCGAGCGCGGATTGGAATGGAATTTGCCGGACGCGCGTAATTTCGATCGATCTCATTGTCGGCAAATTCGTGCATCGAGCCCGGCCTCTCTGTTATTTGCATCCGAGGTCGTCTTTTCTCGTTTCGTAACCGTTCAAGGAAAACGACGACCGGATTCAGCGCTGAATATAGTAATAATGTCTTCGCGGCGATAACTTGCTCGTTATTTTCATCGATAACCGTTGTCCTCGTTCGCACTTAATTCCAATAAAACCTGCGCGACGTTATCCCCACTGCTGATTGCACCCCGCGGTGTGCGAAGGTAATCATTAGTTACGTCAATATATTATTTCTTCGTTTACGGCTGGATTCCTTCTTCAAATATTCGACATACCGTTCAGAGATTTCTCTTAGTCACGAAACATTGCTCTCAATTCGCCGGGATAAACGGCGACGTCGGCCAGGTCGCGAACTCACCACTCATTTCCCTCGGCATCCATTGTCCTTGCGAGTACTGTCCTCCATTTGTTCGAAGAATCGTCGTAGCCTCAATCTAACAGCCGCCACTATGCCATCATTTTTCCACGGTGTCGTAAGTTTTTCGTGCAGGAATGCACCGCGTGTCCTTGCTCTCTTGCACTGTTCTGTTCCCTTTCAGGCGACTGCCGAGGAAATGCATCCGGTTGCCAGTGTCTCGCACGCAGTCACTCCTTCCCCCCCCCCCTGCCCCCTCCCTCCTGCCCCTCCTTCACCCTTCAATTTCCCTTGTACGACGACTCCTCTCTTTCCCTATTCCCGAACATCCCGATGCACGCGACACCTGACCCTCTTTTTGCGTCTCTCACATGTCACCCGAGCGAACGCGAATGCAGCGCAACATGTCGAAGTACGTATTCAAGCCGATCATTTGCGTGTCGCCAGTCATTTCGAACGCGATGTCACAGTTTTGCGTGCACGATCCTCTATGCATGGTGCACCGCCAATGCAGGCGAGGATTTTCATATTTATGATTCGCGGGAATTGGACCAGCTCGGCTCGACTGCCGGTCTATCGTGATAGGCCAGGGTGGAGGAAAAATCGAATTTAATTGCGCCGGTGCTGCGTAGAATATTGCGTCGCTGCTAATGCAGGCAGAGATTGCGATATCGAATTTTAAGTCGCACTGCCAACACTCAGTGAATTGGAAACCTGGGCTTGACACAGATTTTGATACACTGCCCCAAGCAGGGGGATTATTCTTTCTTTTAAAATATACACTTGTCTTGCTTTACGTGAATTCGGTGATATCTACTGCGGTGTAAATCACGGTTGATCTGAACGATTTGACGGATAATCGAAAGTGACTTAAATACGTTCCACTGAATTCGATTGATCGTTCTTTCGTCTCGTTCGAGGAAAGGAACGTACTCGTGAGATCGATTAGGAAAGATACCGTCTTCGGGCACTTACATACATTTCGCGCAAACGTTCCGAACCAGTTCGGATTCGCGGTACTTCTGCCCGTTCGGCAGTTCGGCGTGTCGTTATTGTTTAAAACCGGCAATCTTTGTATTATCGTCCATCGATACGGCACCCCGGCGGTTGAGTAACCGACAGTTACGACATTCGTAAAACTCGTTCACGACGGTCGCTCGGGGGCTCTCGTGTTTATTTTGCCCCTCGCCATTACACGGATTCTTTCCACGGGCAGAGGAGAAAGAAGGAAGTAGGTAATCCCGACCCGCTGAATCTGGAACAAACTACCGCCAGGCACGCCGGGTCCGAGGCCTCTGTCTACGTGCGCGATTCTTTGAGAGCTCGTCTCTATTTATGCCCGCGCCACTTTTCCGATTGAACCATTCGCCGACGCCATCGTCGAAACTCTCCATTTCAATTCCTACTTACATGTAACGTCACTTACAACCTACGTTACGACGCTACGTAAGCCGAGCCAGTCCCGTACTGTGCTTATGCGGGTGCATTCTCCCGAAATGAAGAGTGAGGAAAGCGCAGTCTAAACATTTTAACAAGCGCCGTTCTTGCCTTCGGGGAGGTTAACATCGTCGAAAATTAAATTAACGGAAACGAGTTAAAAATCGCTCGCGGCCTAACGGCCGTAACGAGCGCTGATTAATGAACAATGGGTATGTATCGCATTCGTGGCGTGTTAACGATACATTCAGGCGTTCGCGCACACCTAATTGTTACGCCGGCAGATAAGTCAACGTGCATGAGAAAGGACGAATCCCGTCGTGGTTCGCGAATCTGGGACGAAAGTGCGGAACACGGTATCTTTTATGACTCTGCTCGAGTGCACGTTCTATCTTCGCTCATGATCTTAATATGTTAGTGCGCCGTGCACGCCCATCCGCAACGTGTTAGCGCCGTGCATTGATAACGCTTTGCATCATCACGCTTCCCTCCACCTCCCTCCCCGTTCTTTACGTTCTCACTCGGGATTTCGGCGTAACACGCGTAACTTCCGCGTAACACGCACGGAACGTTATACGTCCTTCCAGCAGTTCGTTTACTTTTCAGAAACGGTTCCAGCCATTCCGAAATCCTGCTCCGACTTAATTGCCTCGGAGTTCGCCCAGTCTAATGAGCATACCGTCATTAACTCGTGACTCGCACAATAACGTGCCCGAGTACCTCTCATAACACTCTTCGATATTCTCTTCCTTCATTCCTACCGTCCCTAGTGTTTGTTTAATATTACAGATTCTGTGCTTCCGCGAAATAACACTTGCTCCGCCTCATTTTCTGACCTAAACACGAATAAACTTCTTTCTCCGATTCTCTCTGGCAGCATGGATTTATCCCCCCCGACTCTTTTAGCTCTCGGCGAAGGGAAGACAGGGGGTCGGATCCCGGGCGAGGAGGAGGAGCCCTCGTCGAAGAAAGTTGTGTGACACGGGTGCATAGGTCAGAAATTGCGACGCGGTAGGCGCGATAGACTTACGACGTCGTCGACGTCCGTCTACGCCAGCCGAGCGAGAGGCGAACGAAGGAAGACAGGTTAGGCGAGGAAGAAGTCGCGGACTGGCTTGCCTTACTGTTTTCTGCTCTCCCCTCGTTTTCCCTTTGCGCTCTTTTTCTCATCCTTTCCCTCCGTTACTCTCTTTACGGCTCTCCGTCTCTGTCAGTTTTTCGCGCTCAACTTCTTCTGCCACTCGTACCTCGCCCCGTCTCCTTTTTCTCAAGCTTCCCTCGCTCCCGCCGGCTGCAGTGTCAAGTTCATCGTTCAACGTTCGTCCTACGTGTGTGCTAACGCACTCGCCTCGCTTCCTCTTCGGGCCATAATTATGCCTCTTGCGTAAAAGCTTATACGACGTTCGTGTCTTCGTACGGCAGCGTGACGGCCGACTGAGACGAAAGAGAGACAGCGAGAGAGCGAGAGAGAGAGAGAGAGAGAGAGAGAGTGAGAACGAGAGGAGAGGGACCTTCGTAGCGGTCTCGATCGGCAGCTCGAGGTCGTTTTTCCATGAACTTGCTCCGCAATTTGAATCCTACCATTTCTCGACGACGCTCGCGAGTTTAAATGCGTTTGACTGATTTGTCTTACCTGCCTTTTTACGTCGCGGAATGTCCGTCATTTTACCGCTACGCGCACCACAGTGCGACGCTTTTCGTTCCGGGAATTCTATGAAAAGAGTCGCGGGGCCCGTGAAAAAGTCCATTGAGACTATTGTGTAATGTCATACCTACTTCTAACGGTCCATACACCAGACTGCTGTTGCAGAGTGGCGTTTTACTGGGTATCGGCAGAGAGCAACATTTGTTGGTACATCGAAGCGAAATATCATAAGACTTAATGATTTATAGGCATGCTGCGCAGAACGCTTTCCCAGGGACGTCGTTGCCCGCGCAAATTATAACGCTGGAAACTCTGCGGCGCGAATTTATTTCACGCCCGACATTGTACGTACCTACTTCGGTCTGGAGTCGTGTCTTATATATTTTCGATCGGCTACGCTCGCGTATTCCGACTCGAAGAGATATCGTCCGCAGTTTTTAGCTTAGGTGTACACCGGTCGCACGAAAAGAATCGCAGTGGGAAATTTCGGTTTGCGAGGCGCTGCCGTCGAAGGAGAAAGTCACGGATGAATCGCGATCTACGTGACCGTCGAGCTTTACGGCGATGACGGTAACGTCGCGCGTTTATGCGAATCGTTCCAGCCGAGCACGACTGCCCATTGTGCCGCATTGTGTCGCTTTAACCCGAGCACTCCGTTTCCTCTCAAACGACCGCTTTACGAGCGTCAGTTTCTTCTCCCCTGGCTCGAAATATTCTAACCGATGGCGTCGCGCACACAAGTCGTCGCGACGTCTGACTCAGCGTCGCTCACGGTAATTATCCAAATCCGTGAACGACTGACCTTGACCGGAGGCACGAAGAAATTGTTGCATTGGCGCAAGTCTTGTGCTCGGCGTGCGAGAATGAGTCGCGGCTTAGGATGTTATATATGTTCAATATGAAGCGTCGGTAAGATCGTAGGATTCAGGATGCAAAGAGAAGGATGAGTGTAGGTGTCGTGCGAGAGTATGGGGCGGGAGCTGTACACGTTTTAACGTCGGAAACTTCCGACATGACCATTCTTCACCGAGACGGAGGAAGAGGAAGTAACGGGTACCGACAGAGAATCGGACAAAGTATTATCGATACGTGACGAGAAAGTTCAGTCTTTGTTACGTCCTAATGTGCAATCGGCATTCGTTGCACGGATCGTCGGTCGGTTTTCGAGAAAGATTCACTGCACGACTCGGGTCATTGTAGCGCAGCCTGTAAATTATGTATGTTGACCGTTTGCCGTTACCTAGTCCTCCCGGATGAAAAATTAGACGTATGCAATGGCTTACTGGAGTTTATTCTTTGAACATCGTAAACGTCCGTTCAAATGTTGTAAGCATGAAAAATTGATCAAGTACGTAACTAACGAAGTGAATGTGCGATGAATGTCAGAGGCATTTTTGTTTGCGTAATGGGAACAAATAGTTGTATGTTGCGCGTTTTAGTGCATATAACAATTTCACGTCTGTCGAAAGAACCGATGAAACCGTCTAACGACCCTAAGAAATCTTTACGGGATGCCATAGTGAGCAGGCATGTTAGAACATAAACGAATCCCCTTTCGTGGAATGAGAACAAATGGGTATACGTTGTTTGTATTTGTACTGGGTATCTGTTACGTGTTTGGGAAAGGGTGCGGAAATCAGGTGGTGACATGTTCCCAGATAGCACGATGGCCCACCTCTCCCTCTCGGAATTGGTAGGGTGTGGGTTTGGCATTCGCCATACACGATCCTAAAGGGGAAACATTCATTCACACTGCTACAAGACCGCAGTACCTCTTCGTTTCGCGCGTTTACGAAATCTTTCAGATGTTTTGCCGACAAGCAATACTTGCAAACCCTTTACACGATTTCTTCGCGAAACAACATCATAGAATGATTGCACGACACCATCTGCCCATTTCTAAAGTTTCCTCACTAAAATAATATTTTTCTTATGATAATTGTACGTTACGCAGATATTTTCTTCAAACTTTCTTTGCCACGACATATTATTTTGTACGCGCTAACTGTACAGTGTATACCTATAAAAGAAAATGCACACAGGCCGTAGAGAATACGAAGTCTATCATTATGTCATTTATATCCATCGCGTACCGGTACCAGGGAAAAATGTTAAAGAGAAGAATACGCTCGAACGGCATGTTTCCCGAACACTTGAAATCGCGTAATAAGTGTCATTAACACCGGCATCAAACGAGTTAGCCGCGGTGTCTTTACCCTCGCGCGATGAGGAAGACGAGGAGGGACGAGGAAGTCGACTCTAGACGGTGACACACGTTATTGATACGTGACGAGAAAGTCAACCCCACCCCTTATAAGACGCGAACGTGTGGGTTCGGCATTCGTTGCGCAGCTTTTCGAAGGGAGAAGGAGTCAGGATGAGCGAGGACGTCGGTATGCAGCCTGACTCAAATATACCCGGAGTCGAGTGGTAGTCGACCCGTCTGAATCCAGAGGTTCGTGACCGAGGGACATAAGCATCAGCGACGAAACCTCGAGGCACTCGTACGCCACGATTTAAGGGAGCAGATTAAATTGCCGCTGCAGCTTTCCAGGAGTAATTTTAGTTTTCCCTCCCTCTCACTCTACCTTTCTCTTCCTCTTGCCAGTATTCACCCTCTTTTGCCCTTCCCTTAATTTTTGTCTCTCTCTCTCTCTCTCTCTCTCTCTCCCTCTCTCTCTGTCAGTTTATGCCACTCCTTCGGTAGAGAATAGATTCACGCACGCGAGTCTTCCAACTTTCGGCAGTCATACGCTTAATGGAAGGATTATTATCACTACCTACGACTCGAGGTGGAAAGTATTCCACGTCTATTGTCTCTTTGTCCGACGGTCATTTAGCGGGATAATCGTCGCCTCTCGAGGTGAGAGACGAAACGTTAATCTCTTTAAGAGCAAAAGTCTCTTTTTGAAGAGTGAAAGGAGGCTTCCGTATTGAAACGGCTTCCGAAGCTACGAGTCGGTCGGACACCTAAATCTGCACTTTCCTCGCTGACCGTTCGAGAAAGTTCACTGCAATTTAGCCAGATTTCAACGGGGCCAGATGCATCGGCGCATATCAATGTCGGCCGAGAAAAATCGATTCCTCGCGCGCATATCAATGTTGGGCGCGATCAAAAATTCGCGGCGCGCATTCCTCTCGATCGCAGCTTTGCGCGCGGAATGCCGAAGCTTGCGCCATTTTCTCGCTTGCGAAACTTTAATCGCTCGCTCGGCCCATTGGCCAACGCAGCCCAACGCTCGTCGTCAAGCGCAATATTTTTCGCTAATAAACCTCATCCGCACCTCGTCCCGGACTTAATTAGGCCGATTCATCGGCGGCTGACGTCTATAATTTCCCGAGCGCCTAATCGGCGATCAGGCTAATCGGACGGGAGCTCGCGTACGTGAAAGTTCGCCACGGTTTAGAGAAATTGCCGGGTTCCGCGAGTGTGCGCCGTCCGATGTGCATGCAAATATCGTTCGGCGAATATCGCCTTGTTACTCGACTCACATATCGATGTCGCGCATCTATCCGTGTTGGCGCGTTCGACGCTGACTCTGCCGTTTGGCATCTCCTGAAACACTCCACGCCGGCTGACGTGGCTAATTGCTGTGTTGCACTGTTGCCTTCTCGTTAGCGAACGATAAAGCAGAAGGGCACATAGCGTTGCCACCGTTTGTAATAATCGCATATAGGTACTCGTCGTTTCAATTTTGTGTTATAGTGATGATCGATGTGTCTAATTTAAGGAAATGTAAGAATATACTCGTCATTAATACCGCTCCGATTGAGCCCGAATTCAAGGACGATCCTTTCGATATTCTGTTATAATAATGATCGATAATCTAATGATCGACGCGAATAAATTAAGAGGTTGTAGGGATATACTCGTCTTTGACATCACAACAGTTCAGCTAGAATTTAAGTACGATCCTTTCAGTATTTTCCTGTACGGCAGAAGACACATTTCTATGATCGGACCCTCAACGTCGCAGTCAGCCTTAATAAATTACATATACCTAGCACGTGCATAATTTATAATTATCTTTAGCGCGAGTAGACTTAAAGGATCCTCACTGCCCGTCCATCGAAACGCTTCGAATTAATGTCGATAATCAATAACTTCAATCAATTAATCACCTCCATCCTCGTACAATGGTTAGCGCGACCGTCTGCGTTTCGCCGATTGGCGCAACAAGAGTCATTGTCATTCCAGGCACATTTCTCTCCTTTGTCCCGTCCATCTCGTCAGGCATCGGGCCTATCCCTTTTTCTCCGCGGATTTCCCAATGCGCAACACCCCGAAGCCCAACCCTCGATTCTTCCGTGTCGCATCGCGCCCGTTCTTTTTCATGTCTACGTCCCCTTGTTTCCTTCTTTTTTTCCCCTCTCTACCCCCTCTCACCCCCTCCTCGCTCACTCTCTGTCCGTCTCGTCCCGCCGGACTCGGTCGTCGGCACACCCTTTTTCGCCGCGCCCCATTGTCATCCATCCGCGCCGTGGGAGAAAGCAAGGTTGTGATTACGTGAACTACGACCACGGCGTCACGACCCCTCTCTCGCGTAATTAAATAAAAAGCCATAAAATCGGCCGGCGAGCCCTCCCTCCCCGCCGTCCGGTGTCGTCGCGTGCTCGCGTAAAGATAGGTCGGCCGCAGCGACTCTTTCGATAGACGTCGCCGTTAATAACGGGCTAAGTGCAATGATCGATGACCTGGGTTGGGCACGTAGGCCGTATTAATACGGCGTATCATGTGTTCCGCGCGGAAAATTGTGTATCCAGCGTTGTGTACCGTTGCGCTCCTACGATGTCCCTGGGAATCGCAATTATCTCCCCGGGGACGTTGGGATGCGCTCGATGCCTCGAGTGTCGCCATTTTTATGCGTCGGGCCGGATTATTGCTTCTTGCCGGCCGATTCGACGATACGCCTTCGCCAGCCGCGGTCACTTGATTATGAGTTATAGGTATGTCCGGACGGCTGTTTGATGGGACGGTGCTTTTTGCTTCTTTCGATTAAACATTTTACCTGCCAATTCTTTTTTCCGACGACGAACCGGTAGCCGGGGGATTGGTTAAACGAGCCGACGCGCGCTTCTGTCCGCGGCGTATCGAACCTGACAGCGGAGAATGTTGAATGCGTAATGAACGTGTCCGGACGCACCGAGGTTGACGGCAATAAAATTAAGAGTACTTACCAACGGACGCGGTGGGCTCCGGGTCAGAGGCACTTCGCCTCTTCGGCAATCGATATCCTTTACGTAACTGGTACAAGATGTGCTCGTCGCTGCCGTACTGGGAAGACGACCCCTTCCACTTAATTCCGCGCGTGCCCTCGTCCAAAAAGCACTTGTCGGAGTATGAGGGGGTCTTTGTTTAGTACGTCACTGGGTCACCGGTCCGGGCAGTTCGACCGAGGGTCCAATGGCGTCTCCACGACGTTTCTCACGCCGAGACGGGACAGTTCGAACGAACCGCAAACGACGCGCGAAAAAATGTATTATTGTCCTCCGATATACATACTTGGAGTCTCTTATGGTGATTGGAAAGTAAAATCACTGAAAATTAACATCCGTCCAGTCTCACCATTTGAATGCTAATCTGTGCTAAAACCGACCGGATGGCCTATAATTTTTGTAACTGTCACCTGAGAATTCTAGAACTCGCTAGGTCAGGCCAGAACGATCACGATGCAAATGAGTCCATCCAGAAATGTTCTTCAGATATTTTCGCAGCGAATGTACAGGTCCTCGTATCCAAAAACAATTCGTCGCGCTCCACGGACGGAATTCCTGCGATTGTTTGCCTACAACGTTCCCGCGAGAAAGGCAATAAACACCTAAGAATTTGCAAGCAAAACTTATCCTCATCCCACCGATAACGCCTGTACTTTAAGCCTCGACGCAAGCGAAACGACTCGTCCGGCTGTATCAAAGGCTTGCTCAATCTCAAAAATCGGCCTATCAAACTCTTGTTCGCGGTCTTCGGCGATGCCTCAACTTAACCGTACTTTGCGTAATTTCCACTTTAATGCAACTTTGACTCCTCTCCCCCCTGCCTCGGCTATGACGAAGGTAGGAAGGCAGGCAGGCAGGCAGGCACCTCTCTTTATCCATCCCGTCCCGTTCTACTTCTCCCTCTCGCCGGATTCGAGACATTCTCCATAAAGCGGCGAGCCATTCGAGCGATTATTATTACGCGGCGTTTATTGCTCATCGCCGCTCGATTAACGTATTTAATTTATCGTGCGCGCCTCGGCCGTGCGCGACCCGCGGATAGTTTGAAGCCCGACCGTCCCTATCCTTGCGTTAGAGTATGCGCTAATGGCCGAGGTCGACGGTTGTTGGCCAATTCGCTCTCGGCCGCCGATTATTGGCGTCGGCGATCGTTCGCCCGGCATAATCCCCGCGTAAATGCCGGGAATGGAAATATTTCTCCGTGATTTAGTTACAGTTTTGCAAGTGCCATTCGCCGACTCGGGACCGCCTCCCGCCGTTCCACGACGTTTCGTCCTGAGCAGCGAGCGGCTGACAACTGTATTCAGCGGCCGTTTAGCGGCCCGTTTTCAACCGGGATTGACGAGTCGCGATTGATTGCTGACGTCATCGACGGCTCGGGTGTCGCTTCGGCCTTTCGTCCTTCTAACGTTCGTGCGCTTTGCGGAGATTCATGGCGGTGCGATCGTGAGAGCGTTCGGGAGGGATGGGTAGAAGTGTTGCAGTTTGAATCGGAAAGGGTTCGCTGGCGAGACGTGATCGTAGGATGAAACGCTTACCACGGTTTTGCTTCGAGTACTTTATTGCGTGCGCACATTCATTTTCGTCAAGGGGAATCCCGTAGAAAACAGCACAAGTAACGTTTTAACTCTTTAACATTGTATTTTAGAGGAAAGGTTGTGCAATTAAGGCTGCACTTATTAGGTACTTCCTCAAGCAATGCAAACTAATAAACGTCTCATTAAGGAGTTTAGTTTATTTATGGTATTTATGTTAACTATATACAGGTGTGAAGAGGAAATGTTGAACGCAGTACGCGTAAAATGTATTTTCGAAAGTACCGGTAACGAAAGTCGTTCGTCTCGTTAAAAATAGCGCTCTTAGAATTAGCGAGAAATATACCGAACCGAGAACATTACGGGTGCATGTATGCATTCGTCGCGCAAAAATCACGGCTCGGAGAGATATATGGTCTGTTCTTTTCTTCTCTGTAGTTATGGCCCCCAGGCCTATTATTACGAGCATCCCTGTCTCGCGACGCGAATTGTCCGCTGTCATTCCGTTGTTTCGGCATTCTTCTAGGTGGTCTTCATCTCTACATTTTGTCTTCTGTGCCTACGCGAACCATTTGCTTACTGCCCGTTCCGTCGATATGCACGTTCCACATTCGTTTCCTTTCTCCCGTCCGCCTTACATCCTGTACTTTCCATGTTTCCCCGACTATCGCAGTGCAAACGTTATCTTTCAATGTCTTTCCTGTCACACCCTGCACCCGGACCTAATTGATCGTAATCCAACCAACTCATACCCTATGCCTCTGAATCACGAATCTGAACATTGATAATTAATAAATAAAGTAGAGTAATCAACCTACATATTGCATTAATTTCAAGCCTGGCAGGCAAATCAGGAGCGAGGATTATGAAAACGAAGGGATTGAAACAACAGCAATTAACACCGAAGTATTCGTTAAGTTGTCGGACACGTATCACGATTGATTGGCTTCGGTAGATGTTGCCTAGATCGTCTTTCGCCGTTAACAAGCCAACAGCCCGCATACGATTACGACTTTACGCTGGAACTCAGTCGACCGACGAAAGCATCATAAGAAAAGAATTTGCTTACGCGAACGGTTGATTCTTTGTGCTTCCGATAACGCACGAATTCCACTGGAACGTTTGAAAGCAGCTTGCTGATAGACACAAGGCCTCTACCGATTGATCCGCGCCGTGTTCTTATTGGTGGTCTCTCACGATCGTTATATTCTCCTACGATTCCAGCGTGTCGGCTGCCTTAGGATTTATAATCACCGATTCGCTATCAAGGACAAGAGTCCCGACCGAATTCGATTCCCATTCAGCAATAATTTACTTTGTACTTTCCCCTCTTTCGTCAGTCGCTCGTCCTTCGCCGAACGGAATTTTCGCTCTCGCAAGATTCTTTCGCTAGAAATCGTTGAATACTCAATCACGCTCGCTGCTCATTATCCTATTTCGTCGTCTAAACATACACGTGCCGTCTCACACTTTACATGTATTATCTTCGCGTCGCATTACCATACGATCGAATCGAAGGACGAACACCGCAAGAGTAATACAATGGAATGACGTTACTCACCCTTATCCATCACTCTCCACTCAAAGTTTCCCACGTCACGCTCTCTTCCTCACCAGGAGGATCCATTACTCGCTGACACCGAGTCTCGTGGAAAGATTAAAGATACACGCTTCGTCAGGGGGAATCCTGCGAGTTTAGGCTCGCATCCCGGCTCGTACCCTCGTCAGGTTAGGTCGGTCGGTTGTCCTTGATCGGTGGGCGTCATCGGGCTTACACGGTCCTTCCGAGAAAAGTCGAGGGGGTGAGACGAGGGGCTGCTCGGCATGATTCGATTCGAGGCGAGTCGCGGCTCGAGACATTCCGCCGGCCGAATGCGACCGCTTTTTCGGCAGGGTACGCCCGCGGAAAGTTCATTTCGTTTATTAGGGATAGAAGGGGTCGAGACAGCAGGGTGGGAGCTGCTCGCCTTGCTTCGAGAGAGGGCCATCTCGCTCGAACCAGTTTCTTCGTACGCTCTTCGGCGAAACTTTATTTTCGGCGCGTTCCGCCGAACGATTATCGTTACCGAGAAAATATGGAGGAGCTTACCAGAAAAACTGATCGTCGGCTCCGATTCGGCGGAACACGGGGTGCGCCGATGATAGCTGGCGGGAGTTTCAATAAACGAGTGACTTATACTGGTTACGATGCAGTGGGGTGTAATACGACTTATATTTCCAATAAGTAATCGGCCTAATTCTGCCCTGGGCATTAAACGTACAGGCTGAAATTGGCCTGGCCCTCTGAACTCCGCAGTTCGTCATTACGCGCGCACCAAGCTTAACGTGTCGTACGCTGGTAGTTTATCGCCTCCTGAAACTATTGATAATTATCGGCATAAATCATCCGTCCTATAATCACGGGCGCAGTAAAAAGGATTCGATAATTGCGCCGCTGGAAAAAGCAGGCATGCAAAGTGAGCGGGACGCTTAGCGGCGATGATGAATTTAAATGTGCCTGCCTAGCGCTTGCAGCGAAAAGAGAAAGCGCAGAGAGTATACGACGATATAAACGACAGCGTCGGTGGCGATCGCGGACTTTTTTTCCGCCGTCGATTCTTTCGCAAAGCTGTCGGACCCTCTGGCTCGCAGAGGTTAAGGCGAGCTCGTCAAGCAGCGATCAGGTTGCAGGCCGCTGTCACCTTTAATTCCTCGCCCCTCGCGCCGGCGTTACTGCCTCGTTTATCTTCGCGAAATAATTCCACCGACATTAACGCACTCACCGTTGCGCGATAGAAAATTCCCGATAACGTTTTATTGACTATAACTCGCGCCGAGCGAGCTGGACGGAGGGCTCGAGCCTGCGGCGAATAAAAATGGCGGCCGCGACGACTCTCCCCCGTTTCGAAGGCTCTCGAGGTCAAACGGTCAGCGCGTGGGTGGAGGTCGGCGTTAAAAAGGGGCGTAGAGTAGTTAACGTGCGCCCCGATGGAAGCCGATATCGGCGGCGATCGTCGCCGATAACGCCGGATAACGATGCCAAGGATACGTCGCGCTTTATCTAGATCGCGCACAGCTTTCCCATCCACTAACCCTCTGATCCTCGCCACGTCGAGCATCGGACGAGGGAGGGCAAATAAAAAGCAGACGCTTTGGCGCGGAATCACTCGCAAACTCGCCGCATCAATTCGTATCGTAAGCGCTCAAGGCCTCTGGGAATCGACGCACGCGGACATCGGTGAGCGATGGCTCCGGACCTAAGTAATTCTCACGATGCCGACGATAGGCAAATTGGAAAAAACCGGCAGCTTTCTTATGGCCTTATCAGGCCGACGCTCGTAGGAGCGAAGAAGGTAATAGCGAGAAGGGGAGGCAGTTTTCCTCCCCCATCGGCACTCGTCGCGAAGGGCATCGAAGGTCGAGGTCAGATGGTCGGAGCGCGTGGGCGTAGGTCGGCGTTAAAAAGGGGCGTAGAGCAGTTAAGATAAAGCGGCATGGGGACGATATCGGGTGGCTCGGAGTTGGTGGGTCCTGGCGAGACCCGGTGGTAGTCGGCGACGATAGGCGGCGCGATGCTTGACGGCGAACTTGGCGGCAATTCCGCGGGCAATTACGAGAGAGTAAGGCCGCTATCACGGGATATGTCGGCCGGGACGTTGCCGAGTCGTAAACAGAGACGATAGGTTCGAGCGTGCGCAGCGGGCCGATTTCGTCGGACGATAACTCGCCCGACTTTAGTCCGTCCTCCGCCGCGCAATCTTTAGTGCCCTGCCTGAAAACGTCATAATTCCTGTCCTCGTAGGAGGCTCCGTGCACGGACGACGTTACAACTCGCGCAAGGATAACGCTCCTGAGTACAGGACCTTTCATACCAGGCGGCGAATTATTTGGGTACGGACAGTCGACTTCGTTGAGATTGCTTTGCGATCCTAACTTCATGAAGCGTGAAGATGTGTGACGTGGGTGACAAACAGGCTAGCAGATATGAAATATGAACGGTGTCTGTTCTTTATTCCATGACAAGACGTACCTAGGTAGAAATCAATGGTTAAGTGGCTACACTCTTCAGGATGTGGAACTAGATGACTTAGAAAAATATTCGTATACTTTATTATCGCTGCATATTTGGATTCTTAACCCATAAAAATGTCAAAGATCGCAACCCCTTGATCCATCGTATCGCTCACCGTCTAATATCCATATAAAGGAAAACGGCTCGTATTACTCGCGCGTCTTAAACGCGGCCATTAGATAATTTCGCATGTTATGGAGCATCCTGTACCGATCTTGGCCGACAAGACTTATACGAGCCGCCGATAATTGGCAGCGCGTACTCGTGGGGCATTCGCCGCCGCCGACGCTCGGCGTCCGCTTTTCCTCCAATCGGCGATTCGCCCCGTTCGCGGCCATTTCGTCGCGCGAATTACCGCGAATATCGCGCCGGATACATCAAAACCGATATCCGCGGACAGGCCGGCCGTCGCTCCCTTGGTCCCGGATAATGACTCGATTTCAGTGGGCACGCCTCGCGCGGCGAATTACTCTCTGGCCGAGGACGGCGCGTCGCTTAATGGCGCAACTAAAGACGTCGTAATTCGGTTAATGACGCCGCGGCAGCAACACGTGCGTTCGCCACGGCGTGCGTATCAATAAGCGGCCGGAGTGCGTTCACGGTCGCTCGGGACCCAGCTTTTTCCTTCCTCCATTTTCCTCTTCCCCCGTCGCTTTTTTCGCGTCCCGCCGACTTCCCAGCGCCGGTAATGACTCGATCGTCGGCGGACGATAGGGAATTATTTCGTTGATGGAACGCCGTTTAATGGCGCCGCTGAAGACGTCGTAATTCGGTTAACGATGTTACACGGGATCACGTCGGACACGGGACGGGAATAATGGCGAATTCGCGGTTGCCTCGCTTTCTCGGGCTGTCGTTTTCTGTCGGGGACGGGCGGTGTGCGTGCGCGGGAGATCGGCGTTAACGATCGTCGGATAGCAGCGGCGATCGAGTTCGGCAGAGAGTTTGGCGTCCGGAGCGGATGAAAGTGCACGGTCGATTTCGACAGGCGCGCCGAGGAGCGTAGGATTCCGAGGAAGGGATGTGAGGCGAGAGTGCAGTAATTATGGGTTCGATTGTGGTTAGGTCAGGGTCAAGTTCCTCTCATACGCACGAGTTTCTCCGTTCCACAGGCTCAGTCGACGAACGTGCTCGCCGGTCGACGAATCCGCGTTCCGGAATGAAACCTTCGCCGGCGCGGAGTAACGTCAATTCCATTTTGCGGTCGCAAGGTCGTTTTCGATAACTTTGCGTCACACAAAATGATCGCTAGTTTCTCAGTCCGTTTTTTTCCCGCGCAACATTTCGTACGTCGCTTCGGAATAAGCTGCTTTCATCAAGTTTTGCAACACCGCGCTTTCCCGTCATCCGGACGTCTAACAGTAGAACATTGAATTTGCCTCGGCTCATTCTCAACTGGCGACCGCAACATTTTTTTCGCTCGGTCAAGGCTTCCCAATTTATATCGTAACTGACGTTTAGAAATTTCCCTATCCTTGGCTTCAATTCTGTGCGTGCTTCGAGCCCTCATAAATCATTATTTCGAGCCACCTGACCGACAGTACGAATAAAGGCACGTCCGTTCGACTTATCTCAATGGTCGAGACTTCGAGAGCCTGAGCGATAAAAAAGTCGAAGCAAACGACGAAAGGACAGGACTCGCCATCTTCCCAGCTCCATCAGCGAAGTTACGACTCCGTAGTTCACGTTATCCGCGTACAGTGCAATAATCGCAGCCTCCCTTCTTCTCTCTCTCTCTCTCTCTCTCTCTCTCTCTCTTTCCTCTCCTCTCTCGGTCGCTTATCTTCTCTCCCTCGGCCGTTTTCCCTTTCTCCTCCCATCGTTGGCCGACAACCGGGTCTCCTCCAAAGGTCACGCTCCTGCCAGGCTGAAAGTTGAGCAACGAAACTGCGGCGGAGTATCGGCTCGCGAGATAAACGATGCGCAACCCTCGCGAATCGCTGGCAAGGTGGAGGAAGTGGAGGCAGGAGTAAGACGGAGACGGGGATCGTCGTTCCCGCGTCCTTGGAGAATGCGAGCTGATCGTCAAATTTAGCAACCGCGACACCGATACCCTTCCCTCGAGGGCCTCAACAATGGACGAGGTCGGAGAGAAAGACGCGCGCCATCGAACAAAGGCTTACGTTCACCGATGCGCGCCTAGACCGAGAGATGCATCGGGGAGTTGGCGGGTCAAGTTGATACCGGCTGATGGTTCTGCATAAAAGAGCATAAAAGAGTATGAAGCGAGGATCCGCAACTCGGCGAGATTCGATTCAACGCCTGTCGGCGCACATTGTTTCCCAGTCACAATTGTTGTGACAGCCGAGATCAATGCACGCGTCCTTACCTACGTACGTACATGGATGCGAGTGCGAGGGATAATATCGTACCTGGGGATCATCGTAACGGAATGCAGCTTTGACAGCTGAAATCGATGCCTACATTTCCTCGCGCTCAACGTGTCGCGGCGAGGATCATCCCGGCGGAATGCAGTTTCGACAGTTGAAGTCATTGCGCGTATTCGCGGCCACGTACGGCCACTTATCACGCCGGAGATTCTTCTAACGGAATGTGACCTTGACACCTGAAATCAATGCAGCTCTCGGCGCACGTACGTCGGGCGCATAGGGCACGAAATTATTGTAACGGAATGCGCGAAGCCGTGGCTTTCGTCGATTCCTACCATCCATCCTGCGCGCATACTTCTCGCGCATGCTTCTCGCGCACAATTGACGGCGGTCGACGACAGTTGGCCAACGTGACAGCGCGCAGCTTCGAACGCTCACTCTCGTACGGGAAAAGTGCGGCTAGCCGGCAGGCTACGAGCGTGCTATCCCCGCCGACGTAATGATAGTGATGATAATAATTACCGACGTCTTACATATATTCAGCCGACCGGCGAGGAAAACTGGCGTGGAGGTCTCCCGTAAAAGCGTCCGCGGACGCCGCCGCCGCCGCCGCCGCGACGATCCTTCTGCCCGACGATCTTCCTGCCGACGATCCTTCTGTCGACGATCCTTCTGCCAACGATCCACGGCTTGATGGAAGAGGGACCCCGCTCGATCGCGGTTATCTCGCAAAAGAATCGCTTGCCGAGAGACGAGGCGGCGCTAAGTAATTGCGCTGACGACCGCGAGGACGAGTCGATGTGTGCGTCATGCCGCGGTTTCCTTCTTACTTCCTCCTTCTTCCTTTTTTCGTCCTCAGCTTCAGCCTCGCACTCCGCTCCCCGCACTTTTTCCTCCCTCCTTTCTTTCGGCTTCCTTTTCGTTCGCGCGCCGATTGTCCTAGCGCGCCGATAAGGACGGGATCTTCGCTCGATCAACGTCCGGCTCGACTCTCGTTAGCGAAGGAACACTTGTCGGATCTCGGTTATCTCTTAAAGGAATGGCTGGCACTGGAGTGCGCTGACGGCCTGGCGCTGTTTCGAATTCCTTTTGTTTCCGAAGACTGTCCTTGATAGATCACGCTCAAGTTGCGTGGATGGGGAACTGTTTTGGGCTGGAAGACACCGTCAAGGGTTTAGGAAGGATAACGGAGGTATTTCGGAGAGATTCAGTTATTTGGCGAAAAGGAATGGCCCCGAAGGTGCGAAGTGGCGCTAAGTAATGAACGCGTCACGCAACGTGTGCTGATCTTTCTCTTCTCTCTCTCACTCTCTCGGTGGCCAGCACGTGTTTTCAATTAGTGAATCGCCTTTTCTGACCTTTTAACCTTTTATTTCCCCGCCGACATTTGCCGCCCGATGATAAGCACCCATCGCCGCGCATCGTCGAGATTCGTCGATACAAATTACATCAGATGCCAGCCGATACCGCATGACTTATTAAGCTTGAATAGGAACGATGCGCTAACTCTCGACTGAGAAAAAATAATACCTGTAGATTCAGATCTGTAACCTGGACCAATAACGATCGTACACGAACGCCGTACGTGACTTCACGGCATCGGAGGGGTTTAAACTCTTTGCATTCAGTCATCCTGTCCGGGATGATGCATGCAGAACATGCATGCAGAACGGCGATCGTCATTCTCTTTTTAACCCTCGCCGCGGCACCCCCTCCCCCCTATTTTTTCGATTAATCCCGTTCTCCACCGGCGTATCCTTCTCGGCGGTTATCCGCCAATCGTCTCCGCTGAAAGACAAAGTTGAACGCCACGCGCGACCAATATTCGCACTCGAGCCCCGCGAGGCGGCCATCGCGCCGGATAATTCTGTTGCAATGATGCCTCGCGGTCAATTAAAATGCACTGTTGGATACTGATATACTGCAAATTAACTTGCGGTACACGCTGCCGCTTAATCAGCATATTTATTGCTGGCAGGCAATGAGGATCGCATGTACGCGGCGCGGGGGCGGGTAGTGGTCGAGGGACGAAGGGCGGAAGGGAATGGCGGACGAGGGGGTGGAGGGGGAGGCTGCGGGAGGAGGGGGTGGGGATGATGAGGGAGGAAGAAGGTAGGGAGGACAGGAGAGACGATATGACGGTGCTTCAATGTTGCAAAAAGTACCAATCTCATTCGAGATACGCTTAATCCTTTCAGTGCGGATGACTTGAATGTTAAGTCGCGTAATGGAAATCCCGGCACGTGACGAAGAGGGAGCCGAAGTTTCTCGGATCCTCACCTCATGTCGTACGGAGAATGGGTCTGTTTATATATATGGTAATGGTGCCGGGAGGCTTTTTGAAATCGTCGATTTACGAGCTGAATTGCTATCTCGCGGAGGAGTGGATGAAAAAAGGGCGTAGGTGCACGCGTTTGCGGTCTTATCGAGGTGGCCAACACTTTGGCTATCGTGAAATTGTCCTTGACGTTTGTATGCGCGTTACGCACCCCCCCCCCCCCCCCCACCTTCTTGGCCCCCCGAGAACGATAACTCTTTTCCCACCCGCGCCACTTAGCTTAACTTGAAATTACTGTACATCTGACTGACGCATAGAACTTTCCGCCAAGCGCGGCAGTTTCTCCGGCTAATAAGGTGATTTATAATGATGCTTATTATGAGTCGCGTCCAGTATATTGCTTGCCGCTCGATAGATATTCGTGTCAATTATCCGACGGGCATTCGTGGTATTCCGCGAGTTCCTGTAATTATCATAAATCTCCGTTGTACGAGGGCCGTCGCTTGCGATAGTCAAACTTCCATCCCTCTCCCCCTCGCGCCACGTTTAAATTAACGTTTTCGCCCGTCCAACCGCTTTTGAGCGGAAAAGAAGTGACGATGAGAAATAGTCGGGACTTTTTCGCCGCGCAGCTTGCGCCACACTCTCGCCTCGGCTCGTCTTATAAAGTCGGCAAAAAAAATTCATTTGCCGCGCATTTCGTGCGAGCGACTCGCATAAGTGCAACGTATTCGGATGACGAATGATCATAGCGATGGGGAATCGTTTACCGGACGCACCTGAAAAAGTCTGAAGAGATATCAGCCTTGGCGAGAGCAAGAGAGAGAGAGAGCGGAATACAGATAGAAAGAGGGATAGGCCAGCGTAAGTGGATCGGGTGCGTGCCATAACGATCGCTTATTTCGCGACGCTAAAGCGTCGGTAGAAGGTTGTACTTAAGTGTTTAACCTTGGCGGATGCGGGCGAGGAAGGTGGAATAAAGTAATAAAGCGTAAATTAAGAAGTCTGACGAGGGAGGACGGCGACCGCCGGTCCGCAACTCTGGCAGTGAGTGACATTATCGCGGCTCGTTGACCAACGTCCATTCGTATCTCTTAACGATCTCTGCCGGTAGCACGAGGCGAATCTCTCCGAAGGAGGCGAGCGCCGATATCAGAGACGCGAGCGTGCCGCGAGTCTCTCTCCGCCACTTTCGTCGGCACTGATAACTCGTCATTCGTGTTCATGGCTCATCGGGGCGGCCAGTCCGGATTCTCGATTCCGTCCCGCCGCCATGCGTCGCGAATCGGAGGCGTCCTGCTACTCGACAGACCCGACGCCACGCCGTGAAGATCCGTGGAACGCGATTTCACGCCGTGCGCGACGGAAAATAGTTAAGCCACGACTAGTCCTCGCAAAGAGCGACACACCGCATATTTTCGCTACAATGTCTTCTACGCATTAGTATCGTGACATCGATGCGATGCGAGATCCTTACGCGTGTTCTTTCATTTATCCACGCTGAATCTGGGAACTTGTCTGACCACGGTTTTAATTACGGAATTCATGCCTTACGCTGTTCGCTCGCCTGTCAGGCGACATCCTTGTTGCATCCTTGTTGCATTGCGAACGACACCGATCCGATAACGAGATTCCGACATTTCCACTTCCCACCTTCGACTATCCAAACGCGAAGGTTTCAAAGACGAATTCTAATTATAACCCGAACGCGACTTCTACGTCTGGCTTCTACAAACGGTCCACCCTCACGCTTCCACAGCCTATCCCTGAACGATTCACGCTGTTTCTTTCCATCGGAGCGCCCGTGGGAGATGATCGAGCGCGCAGCGAGCAGCAACACTGGTGGAACTGACATCCTGCAGGCCGTAGATCGGGGCAAAGCCGTACATCGTGCCCGCACCTCGCGAAATGAGATCCATAGCTCGTCGGAGCGTGCACGTTCGAGTCGGCGGATCGAAGGTAACGAAGCCGAGCCGGGCCGGGCGGCCGTTACCGGCCGGTCGTTAAATTTCTCGCACTCGCCCGATTATCGGCCCGATCCCTCTCGACGGATTTTATCCCGGCCCATCTCTTCTTCCTCGGCCCGCCAGCGCGGGTAGAAGAGGCCAAGCAGAAGTGGCCCGTAGGCCATTCGATGCCGTGCGCTTCTTCGTTCGTGCGTGCCGGACTGGTACGTTTCGCGGTTTCCAACCTCGGGCTGCTCTCATCGCGAAGGAGAGACGGAGACAGAGATAGATAGATAGAGAGAGAGAGAGAGAGAGAGAAAGAGAGGGGGAGAGGGAGTGAGATCGTCCCTGTCGATAGATACGGCACTGGTACCTCGCTCGAGGACTCTACGAGCGAGGGACGCCGCTCGCCGAGATAGAAATGCGCGAAACGCGTGTTTAAAGACTTGGACAAATTGCGCCCCGGCAAGCTGCGTGTCCGCCTTCGACTCGCGCGCACGGCCCGACTATCCTCCACTTTCGCCCACACCCACGCCGGACGCGCGCTCGAGTTAGACACGGCTCGGATACGTCGCGTACAATGTTCGGTCTGGATAGCGTCTGTCCCATTGCGAGTACCGGGCCTCGCTCGGGCCTCGCTCGGGCCTCGCTCGGGCCTTTCCTTCCTGGAAACCTGCTTTTTACGCAGACCAATTCGATTTGCAGACCTCGAGCCGGTGTAATGGACGCATGCGATCCGGCGATGTAGACGCGGACAATGTAGCCAGTGCGTGAAAGAGTTAAGGAGGTGGTAAAGGATAAAGCCGCTTTACGATTTCGATGTTTCCACTTGTTTCCGTTACGTGCGAACCTCTATGGAGGAAGTAACGTTCTGAGACCATTTTCGTGTTTTACGATGCAGGCACAGAGTGTACTACGCTTGTGACGGATCTTATATTGTATCAGCTTCGGTTCGCATTTGGTCAACGCCATAAGCGCGCACTATGCAAGTCGAGCGTAGCGCGTTCCGAAACTGCTGGACAGTAGAAACGTCGCTTACAGAGTAGTATACAGTTGAACTGACATCGTTCAGGTCGTACGTCGCATAACGACGTTCCTCTCTGCAAAGTGAACGCTGTGCCGTGTGTCTGCTCCAGTCCGCTTCGGTCTGCACCGGTCTCCACGCACATGCATCGAGAGACGTACCTCCTGTGCATGCACGTATGCGAGTTGGGCTTCGCGCAGGATGGCTGGGGCGGGTCGTACCGGATTATCCAAGTAGAAAATGTAATGGAACGAGTAAAGTTTGCGTTCACGCGTCGTTGAACCCCACAACCATGGTCGCGGAGGGCGGAAGGGGGTCTTTGGATCTAGTCTGATAGTGACGGAGAGAGGAAGAGAGAGTCAGACAGAAACGGAGAGAGGCGGGAGAGATAGAGAAAGTGAGAGACGCCGAAAGAGAGCTGGGCAGATAAGGAGAGGGAGGGATGAAAGAAGGAAGGGGGCGAGCCAGAGACAATGCGAACGATGGAACAAGACCAACGCGATTAGGTAACTGAGAAATCGTATCGTCGCTACGTGTATAAGATCATCGGTGTGCGCGGGTGTAAGTAGGCAGTGTTAATCCGTGTTCGCACGTGTGCACGGGGAGAGCTCGCTGGAAGAGATAGGAGCGTGCGTACGCGCGTGCAATAATGTGCTCGCTGATAACCGAGACGGCTTGGCCGACACGCAGAACAGGCTCGATCCGAATTCCACCGTGCGAGTCCTAGTTTCTAGGAAAACTGCGGACGGCGCGACGGCAATCGTTGCGGTCAGTTCGTTTCATTATTTTCGCCTTGCGCAACGCCGTCGTTCGCGTCCAGCTCCGCGACGAATCGATTAACGATCGATATGTGCTAAGTCTGGAGTGCGTTTTTAGTCGACCTCGTCGGATGCTTTCGTCCTGTACGTAACGGCATTTTGTATTGTCTTACCGCTCAGCTAAATTTAAACATGCGTTGTGATTACTTAAATACATTAGATATTTCATTCAAATTAACAGTTCATGATATTTTTAGTTTATTTTAAGCTTCTGAGTGGAATATTGTAGATGATAAAAAGAATGAAAATTGAGTATTTGAACAAATAAACGATTTATGTTTCACAACGTGTCCAAAAGATTATTCCCGTTAAGCGTAGAAAGCGAGTGTCGTAGGTTGGAAACTGTGAATGCATTAATCGGTAAAATGACGAACCGAGTTACGCAACTCGTCAGGTTGACGACATCGGTAGCCGTTCTCATTGAGCGAGCCCGAGTGAGGCGTCGGCGTCATTAGTAGCGTCAGTTTGTCGGTTGTTAAGAGCGGCGCTCGGTTTATCGGGAATCGCTGATCTCGGATTTTCCTCGCCGAACGGTATGCGGAGCTAACGTTGCCGCATAGCTGTGCATGAATTTGACGTACGCCGATGGTAGCCAGATTTAACGATCCTTTGTGGCCAGAAACGAAGCGGAAAGCTATTTTGAACGAATTATCGCTGTTGATCAACCGGGCCCCGGAGTCGAACGAATTAAAGTCACGAGTTTAATGGTCCCCTAACGACACTCCCCGAACGACGGCGATGTCGGGAATTTCACTGCCAGACGATCGTTGATCCGGCCAGATCGGGAGCGGACGGCACGTTTTTCGGGAAGCGAGGAATCAATCGCACGCTCACCTTTACCTTTTTTTCCCTCTGTTTCAGAAGGAGCAGCAGCACAGGGCGCAGCGCACGTGGAGGGAACGGCGCCATTAATCGGTGAGTTCGGAGCGTCTAATCTCGGACGATCTTTTTCATCGAGTCATCGATGGCCAATTAACGTCTACTCGCTCGGTCCTCTTTCCTCTTTGTCACGAAGTCGATCGTCCCGTTGCCGATGACTTCCTCGTTGAACGTGCATTACGTAAGAGTAACAACGTACTGCCCGGCAGAGCGTGATCGTTTCACGATGTAAAAGATGAGAAGCTCCGGTGGATACCTTTTGTTCGCGTTATTATCCTCTTACGCAGCGGGGTGGGGCGTCGAAAAGGTTCCTTAACCTTGTCACGGGGAGGTGGAAGGATTGTAAGTTTCGACAGTTCTCGGGTAATTCGACTGAAGCATTGCGATGCTTCGAACAGTCTCTTCTGGTTCCACTTGCTGCTCGGCAGCTCGAGCAGGCGACACTCTTCGCTCATTATTGCATCGAGGAGAGCCGTTCGTTACTCTCGAAGCTAATGGATCGTGAAAAATCTGTAATCGGCCGCCGATTCTATCCTGCCGTTTATCGTTTCCGTTTTCTCAGACAGCGGAGCAAATGTGAGGATTTCGCTAATCGATCAAACTTCCGCCGTTTCGTCGCGTCGAGTTGCAGTCGATTTGTCTTATTGCAGACGACGCACTGCAAACATTGCAGTTGACTTAACGCCGCTATCTGACACGACGCCGATTAAGCAACCGTATGCAATAAGAGAAAGTAAATTTGTCAAGCGGCGACAAATGAACGAACGCAGTGACGATAAACGTCCGAGAAAACGTCCGTGATTCCTTCACGGTTAATCGTTGCCGAAAGCTTGCATAACCGAAACGCAAACGCACTTATCGCTAGGCAAAAATCTGATCGTCCCGACGTCGTTCGATAAATCTCTCGGGCGCGTAGCGGAAAAAAGTGTAAGCGAGACGGACCGCGATCCGCACACATCCAACGTGCGTACGCCGATAAATACATCTCCATCCGCGGCCAAAGGATAGAAGCTGTTGCGAAACGCCTACAAATTAATAACGTAACCCGGTAGCAGACGTCCGGAAGTCGGTTCAGTAGGCAGTCGAAAATGATTAATCAAAGCCGGCAATCATTTATCATCGATTTCCTGAAGATGAGCAAGCATTTGCCAGCGACCCGTGCCTGAATCGACCGCGTCGAATTTGGTTCGCCCACTCGAAACGATAAGGAGGCAACGGCGGCAGAGGTATAATCGAACGGAAAGCGATCGGCAAAGAATGAAAGGAGCGATGAGAATGGCTGGCATCGAATTCGGGCTCGCGGGCTACGCGTGCATCAGCCGACGGACATATCTTAAAGGCGCTGAACTGTTTCGGCCGACTGTACCGGCGGCCATGCATCGCCGATGAGAATATGACCCCGGCACGTATAGCTCGGGCTCGAAATAAACTACATAGGCGTAGAAGGCGCCCCGACGCGGTTCTCTTCGACGGCCGAGTCCGCGGTGCCTGTCCGGCGACGCTGTGTGGCGTAGGTGATACGACGATGGTGGTGGTGATGGTGGGAGTACCGCAAGGGTCAATCCACGGTCCACCATTATATTCCATGGCACGGAGGCGCACGGGGGCCTTAGACTGGGTTCACAGCCACGGCGACGTTCGAACGCTTAATGGCCGGAATTTGTCTGGCCGGCAGGTACACTGACAGCCACTCGCCGGAGTTAGTGACTCGTGGAACTCGCGGAGATCGCAAGCACGAAGAGAGAAGGAGAGGGAGCGAGAGAGAGAGAGAGAGGGGGGCAGGAAGAACCGACCCGAACTAGATCAGAGCGTTATGATAAACTTTATCGTTGATTTAATCGCCCTTTGTTATCCGTTTGCGAGGCCAGATTTAGGATGCCAACAGAATTCGTAGTTCCTACCCCTGGATCGGCTGCTTGCTTAATTAGCCGGAGGCCAGCTCGTTGTCATTCCGCGAACGGCGCGTGTTCGAGAGGATGCGCGCGAGGGTAGGATTGAGAACGGGTTCGCAATTACGACAATGTTCGAGCGGTTAATGGCCGGAATTTGTCTGGCAGGCAGGTACACCGATAGTCGGCCGGCCTGAGTTAGTGACTCTCGCGGACTCGCCTCACGCGGACCTGGATAGATGGACACGGTCAAGTTGGAGGGGCGGGGGAGTGGGAGGGGAAAAGGCGGAGGACCAGGCATTAATAACAGTCACGACAAAGTAGACTGCCATTTTTCGGACGCTACGTTATCGTTAAGTAATACGAACATTATAGAATACACGTTAGACATTTTTGCACCAGCCATTCCGGCTAAGCTGCGATGTCGACGCCGGAGAATTATGAGCATAACGGTAAGGGGGGGTGGATTATGAATATTAATGACGGCTCTGACGAAGTACGACGACGCGCTTCTTTCCCACCGACGCCGGATTATCGTCGGTTCGATATTAATGTTACGAAAGGCGCGCGGGGAATTTCTATTTCCTCCTGATTTGCCAGCTCCGTACGAATCGCGTTGCCAACTGCCAGCGTGTATTGGCGCAGGTGGATTACTGTTCTTAAGGGGCGACGTCATCGTCACTCCAATGTTTATTCAATGAGAGCTGAGGTGAAAATGACAATTAGGCGCTAATGACGCTGGGAGTCGGTAAGGCAGAACGTTAGATTGACGTGACGGCGGCCTGGGGTGCGCTATGATCATTCGTATTCCACGTCGACAAAACGCAACATTATGCGTCATTGTCAACGCTGACGTCGCGAATGCGCGAATTAAAATTTCATTATACCCACGTGGCGTGTTCCCACAAGCGGCGAGTGTAATCACTGTCCGGTACAACGAAGCCATTCTCGTTCCGGGAGTCCGATCTTCGAGAGAAACCGATCTTTTCGCAACGACTGCACAAGGCAGCTTAATGATTGCATTCGTCTCGTTAACGAACCCGCTGACAGCTACGCCATTCTCAGCCGATCGCGAGTTGTAAGAGGATCTCATAGAGGACGGACGAAGCTTATGATGTCCGTCTCGTGTCGGCATTGCCAGGCTGGAGAGTGAGGGAGTAAGAAGGCGAGTGAGAGGGGGAGTCAGATGAAGAGAGGCTTTCGGGCTAATTCGTATCCTTTTATTTACATTTCGACACTAACGGAACGAGGCGAAATTACGCTGACGCAAGGGACTTATCGATGTCAGGGGCGACGATGAATAGAGTCGGACGCACCTGCGCAAAGCTCTCGAAGCGCAGGCACTCTTGAGAAATTGGAATTTTGCGTCATGCGAGTCCGGCGTCAATGATCGCTGTAAAAGTCGTTTAGCCGCCACTGACGCATGTCCAGCGTTAAGTTTCAGTTCGACGGACGGAGAGGGAAGGCGGAAATGTGGGTCAGTGCCAATGCAACTTTTACGGACGTGTTTGATTATCTGCCTAATTAAATACCAGTCGCTGGTTATGACGTAATTAAGGCTCTCTAATGCCTGGAACGTTAATGATCGAAAGCTCGCTACCGTATCTGTGAGCCTCGGCGCATAGGCGTGCCTGTGTGCGTGTACCTATGATCCTCGTTCGAAGTGGAGGTGGGGTGCGGAATTCGCGGCCATCGTAAAGATTCCCCATCGGATAAAATGACTTTATCGTAATTAAACCATTGACGTCGAGGATACCGTAAGGGTCAATCCAACGGTCGAACATCATACTCGTTGACGAAGACTCCGGTGGTAGCCTTAGGAGCAGGTTCGCACAACCGCAACAACGTTCGACGCTTAATGGCCGGAATTTGTCTGAATGGCAGGCAACACTGACAGGCACTCGGTTTAAAGTCAACGAGTGGAAGATGGTAGATGGGAGAGAAAACCGCCGGGATCACGCGGTGCTTATCTTGGCACGACCTGCACGACGATTGTTCGATCGATACGCCCGAAACTGGAAAATGGTCGATAAATTGATTTTACAACGTGAAGTCGATAAAGCTGAATTTAAAGACTTTATGTCAAGAGTGGAACGGTCAATTCGTACTCTATATTAGATATAATGCATGTCTTGTTCAATGAAACGATATCCTTGTACAAATTCAATGAATAATAACCGATCAGAATGGCATAACTAAAACTACAGCGGTTCAATGCCATCACTTATACTTGATCCGCACCGCAAATCCGCACGAGCGCACAATATTTCCAACGACATCTATAACCACTAACTCTTCCGGATTTATAGTCGCAACACCCTCGTCCGTTGTAAAACAAATACGTACATAGAAGTGCGCGTATCAAAGCCTAACGGATAGTTAACTGCCCGCCAGAGACGACATACGAGCGTAGGAACGTATCGAAGTAACAGACATTTAACCGCAATGATAGAGACGATCGTTTGGCCGACACTCGTACCATAAACCCCTCGCCATCGTCCGTTCGTAATCATCAATTTAGCTAAGGACCACAATTGGCAAGAGCGCTTACCTACCGAGTAGAAGCCTTAATCTTCCCGACCCGTCCCGAAAGCTGCGCAATAAAACCACCCTCGCTCGTCTTGGCCGAGCAGCGTGGATTCTCCTGCCTCGTCTGGCCAGTGTGCGGATTATCTACTTACACTCGGAATCTGTCACCGCCGCGAAAGTATTCGGCGTCCGCAGGTTGCCTCGAGCGTCGAGCCTCGGCAGGACTTTGCTTCTTTTTTCACGCACCGCGCTGTTTGTCGAGGTTACGGAAGTGACCGGGACGCCGTGGACTTAACGACCGGAATTTATCCGATCGGGCAGGTACACGTGGGACTTCGGCGAGACGGCTAAGTGATCAGGAAGGCGGACGCTTGTCGAGGAAATTTAAACGAGTCCCGCTGTCCGACGGATGTGAGTGGCGAGGAAGGATTTTCTCTGTACTCCGAACGTTTTCCTCCTTTCGCCCGACGGTGCGCGTCGGGTACTTTCGTTTTATGGAAACGATGCCTGGATGTACGGGCGTCGGTACTGGACGACAGGCGCTTCTGAACAATTGGAAAGTTTTACGAGCCGCGGCGTTAATGTCTGGCATGCACGGTAAGGCCGCGCGGGGAGTGGAAGGGAAACTATTGTAATTGTTTCCTCGTTATCGTGAAACTGTGCGCTCGCGGCGGTAGTCGAGGTGCGACTTTCAGCCGCGGTGTCGCCGTAAAATGAAATCGGGTAGGGAATGAAGTAGTCCCGTCGGATGGTCCGCGCTGACGTTGATCGATCGCCGCATTTGATGCTGACAAATTGTACAATCTTCCCAGCGCGATTATTCATTACCTGCAATTCCTCGATTTTTAACCAACCTTTCTTCCTCTGAACTCATCTCACAGGTATGTTCTGTCAAATAGTTACTCACAGATTACGGCGGATGATAACCTTCCAAAACAGACGTTCACGCGTACGAGTAAAGTGATCATAGACGTTTCGATCGACGATAAAACATCCAATGTCCTCGCGACGAATCAGAATCGCCTAACAGAGACCGCAAAGTTTGGCCAGATAAATATCTCGCTGTCGACGATCGTACCTCATCGACAACGATCGCTATATCCACCTAATGGCCGGCACAATGCCGCAGAGAGATCTGGAGAGGACAAATTTCGGGCCTTGAAAGGCGAGGGTATTTTTTTCCGGCCGGCATCGATCGATAAGGCAACTCGAACCAGGAAAAGACTAGCGCACGCAGTCAGTTACGGGAACGTACGTTGACCGGTCAACACAATCGGCGCCGGCTGTGTGCCATGCCTTTTTCGGCGAACTGTGAACGTAGCCTCAGGTCTGGCATTCCTCCTCTCCACGTCGTCGTCGGCCGGTTCGTCCGGGGTCACCGACGGGAGGTCACGTCGCTCGCATGGCATCGGTGACTTTTTCATTTTTCATTTTCTCCCTCCCACTCCTCTCCTCCTCTCTCATCTCTCTTCCCGTCTCCCTCTTACACGCTTCTATCCATTTTGCCTCGCTTCTTTCCGCTTCTCTCCGCACCTCTCTCACGACATATCTCTCTCTCACTTCTTTCCTTCACCATCCCTCTACGTTTTTCTCTCTGCTTCTTTCTTTCTCAATAATTGTGGTCTTGTTCAGAAGCAGCGTGTCTGTGTCAAATGTACTGGCACCAACTTTCGAAAATCCACCGATTTATGACACCGCGATGTATTGTGCCGCCAACACGTGAGTCAGAGCTACTCCCTATGTGTGAGAATCATGTCTACAAAAGGTTTATGAAATTTAAGTCGACGCGAGCGCGGCGGGAGACGGGAAATTTGTCAGCGGTTAAAGTCGGGATGGACGGCAGTTTGCGTCATCGAGTTGACCTAGAAGAATGACAGGGAGACGATTCGCATTATCCTTCCCTTCGCTTCTCTCTGCCTACGTCTGGCACAATGCTTCGTGCGTCCGCGCCTGCGATTGGAATTGCAAAGGCATAGGCGCGCAAAACCGATGAAGACGCAGTCTGGACTGAGGCCGAGAACGAGAACGGCGAAGAGAGGAGAGGGAGAATGAAGGAGAACGATGGAGAACGAAGGAGAGAATTGCCTTACCGCATACTCAGCACTCCGTACGTCACCGGCTCGAAAGGATAAATACCCGCGATTAGCGATTTATTCGAATTCTCGATGCACGCCTCGTTCTGGTCATTCGATATATGCCGATTGCGTTCGTCCGAGCAAAAGAGAAGCTTTCCTCCCTTTCTCTCCCTCGTACTCATCCTCGCTCCTCCTTTCTCTCGCCTTTCCCGCCTTCCATTCTCCCTCGCTCGATCTCATCCACTCTCTTCTTCGTATCCCGAGGCAGTGCGTCCTATCTGCCTTTCTCTTTCTTTCCATTTCTCACTCCCCCCGCCCTTTACTTTGTTTCTTCTCTCTCTCTCTCTCTCTCTCTCTCTCTCACCTTGTGGCGCAGGAGCGTGCAGTATGCAAGTGTGCTGCAGCTGAGGCACGATTACCCACGACGTGGATTGTCAAAACCTCAGAGGAGGCACGTGGTTTACCGTTAAAAGCCAGGCTTCGCCTATCGAATATTCGACCTACGACCCCGACACGGGGGCTCCGCTGGCGTGAACGCGGAAATGCACGTACGCGTGCGCACGTCGGGCATCTTCGAGTGACCTTAGGCGGCCGCACTGTCCTTAGGGTTAGGACGAATCCGATGAGAATTCCCCCGCCGGCGGGAGGGCTGTTCACTTTCGACGCGTGCCCGTGATGTTGGCACTTTACTTATTCGCCGTGGCACTCCAAGCGGAAGTGCGCGCCGTCCGTTACTCGGCACCGGGATGAAATTCTGCATACTTTTTTTTCTTCAATTTATGGTCTTTGTTCTATGAGGTCATCAAGAGGGAAGAGTAAATTACTCTTATCTGATCCTCTGGGATAAGTAACATTCGCCAAGTTCCATCTTCTTAATTGCTCGGACGCGCGTACATACCTGAGACTTTACGGCGCTGTACAAATATCCGCGAATATATTTCGCGACGATATTGTCGCGGGGAAAAAAACTTTGAGCCGCTGAGCTTCGGTCTAGCAAAGCGGAAGATGGCGAAGAATTCGCTGGATGGTACGGGGCGCGATGCATAAGGATCTAAATCAGCGCGCGGATCGCGGAGGTGGCGGGAGGGGGAAATGAAGCTAGGTTCCGCAAAACAGCTGTCACTCGTCTCCACAAATCAAGCGCAGAGTCGCCCGGCATTTCCCAACGCGGAAACGCGAGTCGGAGCGAATACCTTTAGGGCCAGCTTGCCTGTCGTCCGACGAGATTCGTTTCTCCCACCGAGTTTGGATAAGATGCCGGCGCGCTGCGCTCGGCTAAAAGTTCACTTTCATAGTAGTCAGGATTTTTCCCCTCTTCCCGCTTGTCCGTCGAATGATCCACGAGCTATGCTGCTCGCTGAACGCGGAAATGGACTCGCTACTGGCTAGAGGTGCCGTTTTGCCGCGATTCGTTTGTCCCCCCGGCGAACTAACGACTTCCAAGTAAATTCTCAGGCAAAAGTTCACTTTCGTGTGGATCTGCGGGCGAATCTCTCCTCCTCTCGCTCCGTCGGTCCTTCGCTCTTTCTCTCGGCCTCCCCCCCACTAGGGACTGATCTACGAGGTATGACTAGCGCGTGGAACGTGGAAGTGCGCATACGCGTTCTCGGCTGGTATCAACGTGTTAACGTGCCTCAACAGGCGCATATAACCGTTGAAGGCGGGTTTCGAGTGACTCTATGAGCCGGCGTTTATCACACCGTTAGAAACGACTTCAAGGAGTGTTCTCGGATTGACTATCGTGCGAATCGCCTCGCGGCCGGGCCTTTTCTTTTCATCGCCGTATTTACGAGATACGCGTCCCGCGGGATCTCGCGAGAGGCGAATAATTGGATAGAGCCGTCGCGAGAACTGTTACGGCCGTTCCAATGACAAAGGCAGCGCAGCTGATTACCGGCACCTTATCTAAACTCCCTCTCCACGTACCGTTCCGTGCCGAAGGACATTTACGATTGCACCCGGTGCAAAGATTCCCGATAGGCAGAAAACCAATTTCTTACCCCGTCGATTGTTCCACAATCGTGGCATCGGGCACGGATCCAGTTGACGGTTTATCGTTCCGGGCAATATCGTTGAAAGGCTATTCGTTTACATTCGGTAACTTAGGACCGCCGAATAAGATGGTCCCGACGATAGTTTCGCTCCGACTATTGCGGCCGCAGGAACCGTCGCGATCGCCGACGCCGATACCTTCCAGTTAAGTCGTACAAACGTCCCACGGCGTCCTCCATTATATTAGGTTGCGAAAACGGCGTCTACGCTCCTCCGGAGGATGTGCATCTCTTCTCCTTTCTTCGTTCTGCTATATCTCGCCCTCGTCATGGGGATTACCCATCAGCCTTATGACTCGTAAAAGGTCGACAACCTGGTCTTCCCTAAAACTCATTTCTCTGCGTCCCTACTACGCCCTTTTCCGACCTTTAAACTTGTTATTTTGTTAATCCACTCTTTCCGAACGTAAATTTAAGGAACTGTATAGTCTAATTTAGTCCAAAATTCTGTTCAACAAGTTCAAGCTTCGAAATAAAAACATCTTTGAAACCATTAATTAAACCTAACTCAGTCCAAAGTCAGTGGACTAAGGGTCAGAACGTTGTGAAAAATAACCAAGATTCTCCACCTACGGCTTAACAGTTCGCCGCATCCGTCCGCCTCAAATTGCCGAGCGCCGATTCGCAAAGCGTAAAATGACGTTACAAATTGGCCGCGGACGGTGGGACTCATCGGAGGGCTCATAAATCGAATCTGCCCCGGCACGCGGAGCGACACTGGGCACCGAGATCCGCATTCGCCACGGCCGAACATCGTGGCAGGCCCATTGTGTGTGCCGTTGCAGCGTGACTACCGATCCGGGGCCGATAAAAATTGCATTACGCTGATCCCCGGCGTCGTTGCACTTTTCAACGCCGATCGCCCGGACTTGGATATACGATCGACGTCTTCTTACGCCGCGCGTAACAAATCATCAAGATAAACTGCCCACCGACCGTATCAGTTCCACCGGCGACATTAACGAGGCAGAATCCGTTTTTTAAACATTAACGAGGTGGTGCCTATTTTCGAGCACGACCCGACGAGTCAACAACGTCATGCCGTGAACTCAGTCTTACACTCTGCCGCATACATGGATTCTTAAGGTCGGAAATTTTAATTTTCATCTTGGATATTCATTCGCTATTCGTATTGGAGGAGAGGTTTGCAACACGAGGATCGGAGTGTAATTCAAGGGATGCGCTGCAGTATTATTTCACTATTTTCACTCTTAACACTTCGATCGCTATCGCCCGAGTGGGTCGCGTCTCTCTAACGACCCCCCGACATCGAATATATGTAAATACGAAATCCCGCATTGAGCGCGGCGCGGAATCGTTGAATTATTAACGCGAAACAGAATCTCGCGATGCGTGTCGCTTACAAAGATTTTTCTCGCCCCCCGGTCAAAAATGTAAATTCCTCGGTCGAAAGAGAATCCGAGGAAATTTCGTAGATAGCGATCGCACACCTCCGCGGCAATGGTGGCGTGCAGATTACGTGGAATCTATCGTGCATTATGCGGGGCGTCTGAATAGATAGATAAATGGGTTCCGTACGGGGAACGCCCGCGGTTGGCGAGGGGAATGTCGGAAGGTGCTGCGGCCAGAAGGATAAGGACGAGGATATGAGCTGGAGGGGGTGGTGCCGTGAGGTGAGGGGAAGGAGAGAGCACAGAGGAAGGCTGAGACCAGCAAGGAGCGCACTACTGGGCTCCCTCGAACAATAGGGGTCTTGGCTGTAATCGGAAGTAAGTCTTGTTAGCTTAATGCGTAACTGTACACGGCTGAACGGCTAATTTCGCATTATATCCCATTACGTATCGACGGATTAAGGTCTTGGGATCCTCCGCTGCCGTTACACCCCTCTCTCACATTCTCCCACCCCCTCGCCACCTCCTCACCCTCCTGGTTTCTCTCTAATCTGTACGTATACAGCCGTTGCGAGCGCGCGCACGCGTGCAAACACACATGGCCCTCTCTTTCTCTCTTTCTCTCTCTCTCTCTCTCTCTCTCTCTCTCTCTCTCTCTTGCTCTCGCTCTCCGTCCGAACGATTAGAATCTCGACGGAACGGCGGTTGCCTGGCCAGAGGCCCGACACTTTAACGCCGCGCTGATAATTTGCAACTGCGCGTCGCGGCATTACTGCTACCCCGCGTCGAAAGGCCCGATAATTTATCCCGGTGAGCGGAGGAACACGCGAGATCGTCGACGCCGGGGACATTACGTAAGCGACGCGTCGGTATTCGTTACCATCTTACCCGCAAGCCGCGTTTCAGCGGCGAAATTTTACCGACACGCTTAGATCGACTTTTTCCCCCTTGCTTTTCCCTCGCGGCCGAGCAAGAGACGAACGTCGATCATAAATCCGCGCGTCTATCCGTACACGACGTTCCTCGTGTTTCCGTATTTACATCTCATTTTTCTCACTCGCCTACTTCCCGCTCGTAACGTATCATCGACCCGGTATGTACGCCGGGCATGTACCGCAGTCGAGTAGCTGCCACTGTTTAACGTTCCGCAAAATGCAAGTGCTTTAAAGGCGCGTAAACGTTGACCTACCGTTACCGGCGTGTACCGTTAAATTCTTTCATTTCGCCGGCGAGACCAAACGAAAGCAGCGCCTTTTCACGAGGACCGAGCGCTATTAGGATAATTATTCCTGGCATTCCTCTCGCGTCGGCAGCATAGCGAGCCGTTCGCGTCTGAGCGTAGTGTGCTTCTTCTTACGCATCGGGCCAGCCGGATTGACCGAGGCTGGCGAGGAGGGCCAGGGGTCCGATTGGAAAAGGGGAAAACGTATCTCCCTTTGAGGCGCATCCCGGTGCCGTGCGTCTCGGCGGGCAGCACTGGCATTTAAATGTTAGCTCTATCTGCCCGATGGTATTTTGCCATCTCGCGGCCGCCGCTCTCCTCCGGCCGCCTTCTGTGTTCAATTTCGAAAGTTAAATGTCAATGAGCAGCGGCAGAGAGCCCGCCAGTGCGCGGCTCGTCTGCGCAGCGTGCTCGTCCAATCCTTCCTTCGCCGGTGCATGAATGTTCATTCGTGTGTTCGGTTCCTTCGTTGCACAGGGGACCGACGCAATTCGCTGCGCAATAGGGTCAACCGAACTCACCAGCTATTCGGGCAATTTCGTGAATGCATGCCTATACGCAGGCATTAGAATGTGCTTGCACGGGTGCGGGTCTCGATCTACTCGACGATGAATGCGTACTGTTATGCCTTGTCCTCGTGATGGGGTTACTCATTAACCTTATGACCCTTCGTAGATCCACAATTTCGTTTTACCTGTATCTCATAGCTCTGGGTTACTGTTATCCTTTTGGTACCTTTAAACTTATTTTGTTAGTTTGTAATTTGAACCACTACAACTCCTCTTCCTCTTTTTGAACCTATATTTAAGGCACGTAGTAGTCTAACAGAGTCAATCGTATTCCAAAATTCTATTATCTAGGTTCAAGTTTAAAAATAAAAATCTCTGTTTTATTAACTGTAACTGAGTCCGGAATCAGTGTACTAAGAGTATGGACGTAGGGAAGAATAACTGATATTCCCCACTTACGGCATAATAGGACGATGGCTGAAACCGGTGATATTCTGCGAGGCAAGAGGCTGAGTTTTGAATGTTTAGAGACGCAAATGCACCGGCGTGCGTCATTTGTAAACGGTGGAACTTGGAGCGGTTCTACGGACGTGTACTCGATACGTCGATATGTGAACATTATTCAGTTCTCATAGTTGGAGCGTGTGTTCCGTTAGGCGAATGATAGAGGGTCCCGCAGGCGGGATCATGACGATGTATACTCGTGCGAACGCCTAACCCGGTGTCGATCCTTATTAGAACGGGCAGTGGACATTGAAAATTGCCGTGAAGCGGTAACCCTTGCCGGAAAGTAACACGTCTTGGTTGGCCTCCGTTGCGAGACGACTAATTACCTTTAAATCCGTAGTTCATTGACGCGCGGATACGCTCGATCACCTCGTGAGCCACGTCAGCAAAATCTCGATCCTCGATCATCTCTAGTCGCGCCATCGGAATGGCTGTTAGGAGCTGACACGACTTCGTGTTTTGCCTGACGAACAGGAGAAAAACGATCGTTTTTCCTACCTTCTGCCTTGTCAACGTTTCCGACGATTACGATCCGTTTCGAGCCAGGCGCGAGTCTAACGTTTTAAGGCGGCCTCGGCGGGTAACAATTTACTGGGAATGCGATCTTAGGTCCCAGTCGTTACGGTCTTCTCGGTTCATTGCATTGTGATGCGTAAATTCTATTAAGCGCGCCATCCATTAAGGCCGAGATGATTGATAGACGGGCGGACGAATAAATTGATAATTAAATAATTAGATAGATCGGACGATAGGCGGATCGCGAAGATTAGAGGATGTTCATTTAAATCTCCCTTTTTTTCGCCACAACCTGGCGGAACGATTATTAATACTTTGTTACCACGCTGTTACATTGTCTGCCGCGGAAAGTGCAAAATACTTCCGTGAGATAATGTACGCCGTGACGTCTGAATAATACGGCCGACATCCTGATGCATACGTTTCCGGCCGATCACGCATCGCAGGACTTTCCGTGAGTTCTGCGAACGAAACGCAAATATAAATGTACGTACCTCCGTCCGTACGAATTACATGCTTCCATTGCGGTTATGATTAGTTGCAGACAGTAAAAACAGAAAAAGGAAGAGGTAGGAGGAAGAGCGAGTTTCAAGGACTGATAAATAATGTGACGTCCAGTATGAGGCATAAACGAGGAAGCAAAAGGATGAAGTTGATGGCAAAGGTGACGGATGAAATAGGCGGAAAGGTTGTCCGTAGCCGAGCAACAAGGTAGAGAATCAGCGGCGAGTTTACGTACAGTAGGAAGTGACATTCTACTGTGCCCCACCGTAGATCATCGCGTAATGCAATTGTGCACTGACCCATCGCTACTTTTTGCCCTCCCGTCTTCATCTTCTCCCGTTACCAGTTTATCCGGCCCATTTTACAAAGCGCCCGACATTCGACCACTCTGACGTTCTCTCCGCAGAACAACCATTTTCATCATGCATTTTTCCACTCCAGACCCGTTACGCAGTGCATAAACTCTGTTACTTCCAATGATCTACGCACCAACATTCCGATCCTACGCTCTCTTAATCCCCGACACTTTCCCCACCGCGATCCGTTAAAAATCCACAACCACGGCACCTACCTCCAATCCACCCCTCTCCTCTCGCATCAAATTCTTTCCCCCATCATCCCAGCACTAAACCTTAACCTATAAAGTCCCCGACTCGCAAAGCGGCTGACAAATGGATTCCGCAATAAAGGCCGCGGACAAAGTGTACAGTTTACAGCGCATGAAGTCTATAAAAGCGGTCCGCGTCGCATGCCCTTTACGCGAGGGGTACCCTCTATATTTACAGGCGACGCTCGGTCGCGTATGCGCGCGCAACACACGCGAGGCCTTTGCTGAAGGAAGTGGCCGATGGAAGTGGCCGATGGAATAGGCCGAAGGAAGAGACCGAAGGAAGAGACCGAAGGAAGTGGCCGGATGAGCAGGAGGCCGCAGGAAAGGGTCGCGCTCCGTGGAACTCGGCCGCTATCCGACTCGAACATTGTACGGCCCACGTTCCTTCCCTAGGAGAAGCCTCGACCGGCTATCCTCGTCCAGGGCTCTCCTGGCTAACGGTAGCCCCGGGTTTAGTATGCGCGATCTGTTGCCCCGACAGGAAACAGAATCCCTTCCATTACCAGCGTCGGCGCGCGCAACTGGCTACCGGCATTGTTACGCGCCGCGGACCCCTCGGGATACCTCTTATCGTCCAGAATGCCTTTTGCCGCCACTCGCCGGGAGCGAAGGTGGTATCCTTCGGCACCTTAAAAGGTCGCCGAGACGGATCCAACGATACACCCTGTATAGGCGTATAGGTGTGCGGCTGGGACGTTGCCCGACGATCGTGGGTTTGTTATGTTGAGTAATGACGTAGATAGGGTGATTGACTTGGAGGTTCAGTTTTATGTTGCGGTATATTGGGGGAATATTAATAGTACTCGGACTTGGGAAGAGTGTGTGTAAAGGTTTCTGGTAGATGGATTTATTGATGGTGAGGGTTAAGTGAGACTCTATGTATATTAAAATGGTTCAAGACTTCGCATCATAGAATAATGAGTGTGCAGAAGTGAGAGAATAATTGTGTGGTTGAAGAGTACGATGTAAATATGCAGTTGTTTAGCTGTAATTGACGCTAAAGGGCTTATTCATCAATGCCGAGGCACACGTACGCATCGGTGATAGCGAACATTGATATCATCTAAAGTGGTCGTAAAATAGTTTCCAGCGTTCGCGTCGAAATATATATCCCAATCTAGTCTATTTTACGACCGCTCGTAAACGACAATCGTTAACTAAGTTGTACGCTTAGAACAGCCGGAGCGTAAAAAAAGAGCGACCGAAGCTATTAGATGCCTTATGAAAAGCAAGCGCACACCGACAGCAGCACGCGAAGGTAGATTCACCTCTGCAAGCCTTGCTTCAACCTGAGCACTTCAGTTCCAGCGAGTCTACCAATTTGACCGACCAAAGTGAAGAGGATAGGAATCCCGAGCGTTCTCGGGATTTTACTCATCCTCGTCCGACGACAAATTAATTACTTCCAGCTCGCATGTCATGCGGCGCACAATGGACGAATAAAACGTTGACCCCCGGCATGGGGGAGGCGCAGGCATGCCACCCCTCAAACGATTTTTCCCGATGCCGGCCTAACGGTCCGTGCAGTACAGCGTCACTATGTAACTCCGGTTATTACCCGCACGCACGATTACATTTAACCGGCGCGCCGCCACGTAGCGCACGGGGTCTCCTCCGTATCGGTCGTAATTATACCTCCTATTTACTCAAGCTAATGGGCGTTTGATTGGCTCTGTTAATTATTGTTAGCTGACTAACTCATTATCCGCGACTAACGGGACGGTCCGATGGCCCGATGCGATGCGATGCAGGGACGAAGAAGGAGTGGAATGAGACTGCTGGCGGGAAGAGGTGGAGGAGGAGGATAGGCAAGGACCGGCGCGAGTGGATGAGGAGGATGCAGGGGTGCCTTCGTCGATCGTTGATTGCATCTGCGTTCGCGGGGAGGGAGAAAAACGCGGCATGGTTCGAGCCTCGGCATTTTTCCCATTCCGACGTCCTGTTAACAATTACGGTCGCGGGGTCGTTTATGATCGCGCTCGGCGGGAGAGACGGATTGGCAGCGGTCGACTAATTTATCCGCGGACATTTCGAGCGAGCCCGAGTTTCCTCGCGTGCGCCGACGGTTGCCATGTACTTTTCTTTAATTGCCCGATTATTTCGTCGAATCGCGCCGCGACGGCCGCTGACGTTCCTTCCTCCCCAGCCGACGACCTCGAGGAATTTATTGCTCCGAAAGGAATAGGTAACGATTTTAATTGAACACGCGCGCGGTTTAATTGATTTATCGCGTAATTACGGACGCAGACCGATCGTACGCCTGCGACCGATTATTCGTCGCGGTCGTTAAGGTGAACTCCGCCCCGACGATCCTACCCACCCGGCCAATCGTAGGCGCAAATTAGTGATTTACCGTCGGAATCCTGAGGGCCGAGTAGCTGAAAAAGAGAACGCTCCCCTGCCGGGAAGGCTCGCTCCGCGAGCATCTATTCCCGCGATTTCATTACTGGAACGGGCGTAAAGGGCCTTCTAAATACGCTTCCGCGGAATTTCACTCGTAACTAGGAATAAGCCTCGCTCCGAGGATAGGAAGAAACTATCCTCCGAACGTTCCGGCCTCGTTCCTCTCCCTGGCCGCGGCTGGAATTCGTGGATCGCCCCGGCGGCCGCAGTTATCGACCGCAAATTTATTTGTCACGGGAGCCAATAACAGCGGCGCTCGCGCGAGTTGGTTATTGATCTGCGGGATCGCCGTAGATCGGGCGGCAACGATAAGCCGGGAACGGCTGGGATACGCTCTCCGGATCGATTCCTCCCCGGTTATTACGTCGTATTACGACCGTCGTAATTCGAGTGGACGAGCAAAAGCGTGCAATTGCCCGGCATTCGCCGGTCGCACGAACTCTGCCGGTGTCGTGCGCGAGTTCGGCCGGCTTTTCCTGCCTAGCTTCTTGCCGAAATGGTAATTCCTTTTAATTTGTTGCGCGTAGCGAACGGCGGTTATACGATATAATTGACGCCAATTGTCGTTCCGTTCGCTACGTCCGTCGGCACGAAAGCGCCTCGCGCGCATGCGCCGCTACTTCTTGCGTTTAGGGATTTTTCCGTCGCCGTCCTCTTTACCGCCGTGGCAATACCTTCGAGGTTTTCTCGGGAAGAGACCTTCGCCAGGCATCGGGGGCGACGGCTTATCCTTCCGCCATCTTCACGCCGACGGCACCGAGGCGGTCTTAAGGTGAAAAAAAAAATGAACTAATTGCCGCCCTACCGAGAGTCAGACTCCCGGAACGACGCGAAACACTATCTTTTCCCGACTAATTAAATTACTCCCCGTGAAATCAGTGAGTGAGCAGAACAGCGTTGCGCGCCGAATGGGGGAGAAGCATGAGGGAGGGAGGATGGGGTGAAGAGGGGAGAGAGAGCGGACGAGGGTGAGTTCATTCTTTCATTGCAACTTTGCTCGACGATAAATCGTCGAATTAACGTTCGTTCCGGCCGAGAAACGCGATTTCTGAAGCGAGCGCGCGGCAAAATTTGCGTAAGTTAAGGCGCATGCCGATAAGGATTTGCCAGCCGAGCCGAGCTGGACGCCTTCTCAATCCGCACGCGAAAGCCTGTCCGTGCCAGAGTTCGAAAGATTTGCGGACGTTATTTACGACCCTGAACGTTAGCGCTTAATTGTCCTTTTATTTTGCCTCCCTATAAAAGTAGCGATCGGACCGATAATCACATCGCTCTATCCGCCCCGTATTCCGTTAATCGGATCTGTCGAGAGATTCCGCTTTGAAAAATAATATATGTCCGTTTGAGTCGAAAAACTGCTTGCAACTCTGTCGCGTGCGATTGCAGCACGGCTTTCGCCGCGTTACGTTCCGTCACTTTGTGCCGGCTTTACGCGTTCCTGAGAGCGCCGACTGCACTCGCGTTCGCCGACAGAAGCTTACATTAGAAAAGCTACGGCACGGTTAGCGCCAGAAACGATCCCACAAGCCACAGTCAATTGGCAGTAACGTCGGCCGAACGATACTGTCTCCCGCGGCATTTGACATTACCGAAGTGGAAGCAATAACGTTCGCCAATAATTACCGCGATTTCCCGCGGCTTAACGTTCCGCTATCGACTCGAGTATCTCCTCACGAAGCGTTCCGTTCAGTCACGTAGGTGCTTAAATAAAAGTTTTTTTTTCGTCCCCCTGAGACCGATAAGATCATCCGCTCTTAACCCCTTTTTTTCCAATTCGGCGCGGGCGCATTGAGCATGATCTCTCGCCGCTCTCCTTCCGTCGGGCCTAATCATCTCTCACCACCTTTATTAGGCCGAGGAACACCTACGCGCGCCGGTATGTGTGCGTGCGTACATGCAGCACCTCTTCCGTAAAAATATGCCACGTGTTACGTTCCGCCGGAGTCACGGATCCTCAGCGAGTGAAACTTAAGTTATAGTAAGAGCGTTCCACATAAGGTAAGACGACGTAACATATACTGTTACTGCAACCTCATTCCTCGGCATAATGCGCTCCACATAGTGCACATACCTGGCCAGAAACTAATATTGACCGCCGGCTTGTCTGGCCGCGCCGAGATAAGCCCGAACTGGGTCAAAGTCGTTTGTTAACGAATCTCAGATAAGGGGGAGAGCGTATTTATTGTTTGCCGTGTATCAGCGAGAATGAAACGGAATAAATCCACCGGCGTACTCGTCATTACGAGCGCCGAGATGTAAAGATCTACCGTGATACTACCGTTTGTCGGATTGCAGGATCGCCGCTTGCCATATCCGACATGCAACAAAAAGGTGGATGCATTTTTAGTTTGCGCCTATCAAAATTATACCTTTCGAGAGTTGGAATTATGCGATTCTAACTGTGAGCAGCGCGAGCGTGATATGTAATTTCTTATATTTTTCACGTTTGGAAGGCGTTGGCTCATGCTCGACAAGCGCGATTTGCAATTACTCTTTGAAGTGATCGAACGCCAATGATGAAATAACGGTACATTTTTTCACCTTCGCATAGAATGATATGTGATTACATCGTTTGCATTCGAAGTAATTGCAATGCGATTGCTCTCTGCTCAAAGACGATGACTCATTTTCGTTTGGTACAGAGACAACGGAAGAAAGCAAGCGTTTATCACATTTTTCAGGTATCATCGCCCAGATGGAATCATCTTACTCGTCATCGTACGGATGAGAGCCTGCGGATGACTAATTTTCCTCGAACGTAATAATCACATCATTCAATCGGAACATGTCCGTAATTCAATCGCTTTATATCCAACCGTATCATCGTTTCGCAGGAAATCTCCCTTAACCTTCCGCTAACTCCAAGAGAATACTCACTAATTCTACTCCCGACCTACCCCTTTTTCCGCAGAAACGATCAACAAAACGTAATCAGGTCCCGATTGAGGACCCGTGATTGCCTGATTCATTCCCCTACGAAGGTCATAATCACACCGGTGAATTAGACAATAATCATAAAGCCGACACTTCCTGCAATAACGCGAAGGTATCGTTTCGCATCTGCATACCGATGTTTATCGTTCGCTCAATATCATAAAAGGCGCGCACAGGCTCGTATTTCAGTTCGTCCCCACTCACATGCCTGAACGCTTCTCGAACAACTAGTCGATCCACGGCCCGACTCACTTTTCTCCAAACGAAATAATCGAACGAACTAGATGATAGTCATAAAGTTAGCGTCGGCCGCGGGACGCTTCGGTCGGGTTCGGCGATCCGCTCAGCGTTATCGGCCAATTCCGCCTTAGCCGCGTCGTAGATCACCGAAGGTGCCCGACCGCCCGCGCCCTCGGAAGGGCGTCGGGAAATGATATGCTGTCAGTGCTGCCGACTTAACGGCCGACTTAACGGCCAACTTAACGGCCAACTTTTCGTGCAGCGTGACACGTCGCAGCGTCGAAAAATTCAAAGCCGCCAAATCCTGTTTCTTCGTTTGCCGACGCAGCGTCATCCTTCCAGAATGCAGGACCCTTCTAGTTAATTACCGGCAGAAGGTCTTAAGCGAATTTGCGAGCGTGCAGTCGAGGAGATCGACTCAACGACGACGGGGGGCCCGGCGACGAGAGCATCGCTAATTCGAGTCACTTCCGCGAGCAGAGATATCCTGGAGGATTCCCTTCGCTCTGTCCTTCTCTCTCCGCCGGCTGGATGTCGACGACTTGGCTCGTATTTACGTACGCAATTCGGTACGGCACCGCGGGAATCCTCACCTCGCGACATCCACGGTAAACTGGCTTTTGCTTCAGGGTTGCAAAAAAAGAGGCTGGATAGTTGTCTGGAGGGCAGTATTTACTGGTTCGGCGGTTAATTGGTTATGGGAAGAGGACTGGATGGGGTTTAGGTTGATGTATCGGAAGGGAGTCAATGGCAATGGCAGGTGTTGGAAGTAGTTTTTGTGCGGTAGATAACTGGCGCGGCAGAGATTCTTGTGAAAATTATAACAGCTTGAAAATTTTAGTTATTTAGCTCACCTTGATTGCCTTGCCGACTGCGATGGAAATTTGCATCGATGAGTATTGGAGAGTATTTGATGCAGAAGGCTGTAAGAATGAGGCATGACAGCTATGCGGAAAGCGCCGCAGAACCGTGAATTCTAAACATGTTAAGATCTTCATTTGACTTTTTAAAATATCGCGTGCCTTATACGCAGTATTTATGAACAATAGGAAGTTACATACGACAGAATGATTCGATTTTATATTACGCATCGTTTTCCTTAAACGATGACGGTCGATATTACCATCAATACACAACAATCAATATGACAACAAATTATGCCTCGTTGACAGTCATATCATCTCATCTCCTTAAACAGACAATACCAGCACCGCAGATAACATTCGCTCAACAGCCAGCTGCATAATTCCATCGATCAAGTACGAAAAAAACTAGGCATTTTAAAACAAAGCCTACCGTAGCCGTAGACATTAAGGAACAATGGAAAGTTTCATAAAACACCCTGACTCACTTGAACGTTACAAACCACTTCGCTCAGACGCCGGCGATCGATTCGCAATTCCGGACACGAAATCTCAAGAAATTATGCATTCCCAACATTAATACCGTCTCATCGCCTCTAACCGACATCGCTAATGTCCACCCTAACGACCGGTTAAACGCGAGTCGCGCGGGACCATTAATCGATTAGATTTCCCGCCGTGCGAAAAATGCCTCGCGCCGACATGCCTCCGATCGTTATAAAACTGAACGAGCCGACGAGCGTTTCGCAAGGCAATTCAATCGGCGCGGCGGGCAGTGGGGTCGGCGCGACAAGTTTCGTGCCGGCGTCTGGCAAGACGTACGCGTCGAATGCCATGGGCGACCTATTCGCCATCGCAATATCTCCCGCGGGGTGTCTGGCTATCGGGATGCAAAACGCTCGCATCGTTGGCCGATGTTGGTCAACTAATGCAGACGTTTGCATTGAATCGAGCTCGCCGGTAAGAGCGCCTTTGCCGGCCACATACGTCGACCGTGGCCGCGGGCCTCTGTTCTCTCTCCGTGAATGACTGATCTCATGTAATGCTATTTACATGAAACGTAATCCTAGGCGCTCGCGGCTCCTTACTACTGGTGCGGGGGCACGGAAAGTGATAGAGAGCGGCCGAGAGCAGGCGGACTCGAGAGAGAGGGAGCGAGTGAGGAAGGAGGAGGAAGCGAGAGGGGACGAAGAGAGGAAGAGGCAGGGATCGAAAGAAAAAGAAAACCAGTGTCACACAGAGAGAAGCGGAGGCTCGGCTGCTGGGATGGCGCAATCGTTTCCCATCTCATTTCATCCCATATTGAGATACCGTCGCCGTTAGATCTCTTTGTCCGCGATCTGTCCCGCTCCTTGGATTCGTTTCCTTCCTCCATTATTCCCGCCCGTTCCACTCTCTCCGCGCTCGCGTAGATTCGGCCCTATTCATCCCGAGCTCCTACGCAAACTTCTCCCTTTCCCAGTCGTAGCTCTAGGTTTCGAGAATTCCTACTCGTCCCCCGCGCACTCGTTTCCGCCAGCGCGCTCTCACACGCGACATTTGCCAGGGTGCGCGCGCGCGCGCACGCCAACGGCAGATAGAGACGGAGATGAAACGACGATAGGCGAAGAGGCGCATAGAAGGGGAGGGGCGAGGTGGGGGATAGCTGAAACACGACGGAGGAGCGAGGCTTCTGGCTCGAGACTAGCTTTCTCCGACAGCGCAATTGGCTGCACGCGCACTTCTCGCTGCCGCGAGTCACAAGTCACACTACGATGCCGGGCATCCATTGTCCCCGTTGTGTCTGCCTCCCTTGTAGTTTAGTGGGTTACTCAGTGCGGAGATTTTCTCCGCGTCTCGCCTGTGGATAAGTTAGATAATGCTCCGCCGTCATAGACGGGCTGGATTGCGAGCGAGACCTTTGCCGATGAAAGTGGCGGAAAGCCTTATCGACACCGCGTGTGGGAGAGAGAGAGAGAGAGAGAGAGAGAGAGAGAGAGAGAGAGAGAGAGAGACATAATTGCTTCTGACACGAAGCTTATCCAGTCAAAGAGCACCGCAGCTCCTATACGATCCCTCCGAACGGTAATGTTCCCATTCATAATATGTTAATGGTCGAAAGCTATTCTTCCGGCCGAACGAAACGATATCGTAGGATCGGAATCGCGGCGGACTTATTGTTAGGAAGGAGTTATCGCGAATCGGACGGCTATCGATCCCGGGAGCGTCAACGGTAGCGGCGAGGAAAATCGTCGACTCGCCATGGAGATTGCTGTTCGTATCGTTGGTACGCGCCGCGGTGATAATTAAGCTGCGATCGCGGAACTCGGTCCTTATCTCCGCTGACCGTTTCGAAAGTTTCGATTAGCCGCCGGAATAATTCTCCCGTAGCGCAATTTTATGCAATAACTTTGTGCCCGCCAACCGCAACGCATCCGCGCTCGAATATCGATATTACCGCCGATTACGTAACGTAATGGCGGAGTCATAGGTAGAGAACCGGGAATCATCCGCGGAATGATCTGTTCCTCGAACCGTTCCAAGGTGGACACGATCTAAGCGGACACTGATCGGTCGTTAGACCGGGATGTTTAAGCGAAACGACGACGGTTCTCTCCCTCTCCCTCTCCCTCCCTCTCTCCCCTTCTCTCTCTCTCTCTCCTTACCCTTCCTCCCTCCCCATCGCTCTCACCTTCTCTCTCACCATCTCTCCCTCGCGATGCGCTCCGACGTTATGCAAGCAAGGATCTCGATCCCAGATCTCGTCTGATTGCTGTTTACGAGGATCGTTTCTCCTTGGAAGGTTTATCGATATCTCGCCGCGGAGTGGCCGATCGTAACCCGGAAATGTGTGGTGGACGACGACGACGACGACGACGGCGGCGGCGACGTGGACGACCTGGACGACGAGTCGGCAAAAGAGACAACGAAATAATCGGGATCGGGCATTACAATGATCCGCTCGCCGCAAGCCTCGTGTCTTATTCGCTTGTTCTTTCTCTCTCTCTCGATCATTGCTTCCCTCGTTCCTCACTTCAACTCTTTCTCCGGGATATTCCGCGTGGGAGGATCTTATCTTGCCGAATAATTTAATATGATCAGTAATAAGTGATCAGTACCAGTATGGAAATAAGCTAATTCTTATAAAAGCAGCGTGATCATGTTTTAGAACATGTTATATACAGTACCTGAATTAAACATATGATATGTAAGAGGATTAGAGACCACTTTGGCTATTACTTGCGAGCATATTATTTTGCGTTTACCAATAATTAAATGTACCTAAATCATAATGGTATTTACATTACGCCTACGTCATATCAGTGCTATATATTCTAATCAATAGACCCATAAAACCAGTACAAGGAAGCCATCCAATTTTGTAACCTGTAAAAGTCGGTTAACTTGAGTTCGACTCTTAAATTCTTAAATTTCTTCTCTGTCATTTTCCGAAATTCATCTTTACAACTCCAACTCGGCAAGCTACTATCTTCGGAGTTGAGTTTGAATGCCTCGAAAGAGCCTTACGCCCTCAAGTCGGTTCTCCCGCTCGACTTCCCGGAGGCAGCGACTGGCGCGATAACCAAATCCTGGCCACGGTCTCTGGCGTTTCTCAGTGCGTTCCCCATTGCGTTCCGTCGTGCGTCGACGATCTCGTCGACACACTACCGCCGACGTCGGGCCGGCGTCAGGCGTGCGTGTAATAAAACGGCCTCCGGGTATACGGCACGGCGGGGGGTGAGGGCAATGCATCCTTCCTCGCCAGGGTGAGAAACGAGGCGGAGAACGGGAGCAGGAGGACTGCACGAGAACGGACTGGGCCAGGAGAAGTCGGGAAGGCCGGCGAGAGGAAGGCAAGGAAGAAGAAGAGTGACGAGTCGATCTTGGAGGGAGTGGATGACGAAGTCGTTGCACCGGCGAATCTAACGACCAAATCTCGGCACCGGTGTAAAATGCAAAGCAGAAGCAGGAACACAGGCGAGGGCAAGAGAGCGAGGCAGCGAAAGAGGAGAAAGGTCGAGTCTAGAGAGAGAGAGAGAGAGAGAGGGGGGGGGGGGGATGGGAAGGAGAAGAAAGAAAGGAAGAAAGAACAAAGTGAGATGGAGAGCGTAGGAACCTTCTTCCCCGAACGAATTCCACGATGCGTGGCGACCAAGGTGGAGGTCGACTCCGTCGTTCCCCTCGTTTCCTCCCCATCCTTCTGGCCGTCTTCTGCTCCCTCGCCATCCTTCCTCTCGGCCTCTCGCTCCACGACGATCCACGCGGGAGTGCGTGAAGCAGAACGAAAGCGGGGTACCGTCTGTCTCGGACTCGCTCTCCTTCTTTTCGGTCTTGCCTCGACGCTTAACGCTCCTGCTTGCCGTCCGGCGAACGATATCGGCTCGATGCGCGAATGGCAACGCACTCCACTTTTTGCTCCCGGCACCCTCGTCTCGAAGGATCGTCGGCCGCTTCATTTTTCTCACCTGCCAGAGGCCGTTGCGCCGGATTTCGTCTAACGACCGGTCGACAGATTTTTATCGGTCACTGACAGAGAGTGAGGTAGGACAAGAGAGAGAGAGAACGGGAGAGAGAGAGGAGGACGAGGGGATCGTCCTGAGCTGACGACGAAATAAACGACGCCAAATTCACTTTCTCGATCGTCGGGTTCATTTTGTCGGATGATGGCCCTGGCTCGTTGAGTCCTCCAAACTGCGCGGAATGTAATGAGTATGATGTCGGGATTCTTTACGCTTTCGCGCCGAGCTTATCTCGGCCGTAAGGATTCTTTATTTCACGGCTAAGGGTCGTTGCGCCGGATTTGATGCAACGACGCCGAAAGTGCTGCGGGATTGAGCCACTTGAGCCGAATTCATTTCACTTTCGGTCGGCGAACGGCTGCGAATTGAGGGCGCAGATCCTTTAAGGCCGCGAATCTCGGGAGTTAAATATAACGTAATGAGCCGCCACTGCGGTCGGACTTTTATTGAAGAATAAGAAGAGGTCGGTCGGCGTCCGAAAGCGACTGCTGTGAAATATGAACGAATTACGATCCACTTTCTCACGGCGCCTCTTTCGCAGAGCTCGGAGAGCGGGAGAATGTCAGCGAGCAATACGTCCGCGAGGTCCTTTCGTCCGTAATTAGGGTAAGCTCGTGTCCAGGCTCCTTTCGTTCGTGAGATAATCATCAGTGCGAAACGTCAAGCGAGGTCCCGTGGCACGTATTAAAGTTCCATGTCGCGCGTCACTTTCTGGAAATTGATGGTTTCCCCGCTGCCTTCGTTCCGCCCTCCCTCCCCACAAGCCTCGCAGTCGGTCGCCCACCATCCCGCTCGAGTCCCAGCGAGCCCCATCGTCCGTTTCGACGTCACTTTCGCTGGTCTGGCATCATCGCCGTGGAAGCCAGTTACCGGGTTTCACTATTAACTTCGCACATCGTCGTGCCTCATAGCTCACGTCAGTCATTGTCGCCGCGGTCGTCGGTGAAATTGTGCTACTAATTCGCCGCTCTCCAGGTCGAGAGTTCACCCGGTCGTTTAAGCCGTCGTCGACTCCCGCCCGCGAGAACCTTATTACGTTTCGGCGCCTAAAAGGTGTCCTTTTTCGCCTAGAAAGTCTTTGAGCGAGCTTTCGTGCGTGCCGTCGTTGTTTAATTGCCGTGCAGCGCTTGTCCTTTTCAGGCCGCCACCGGGTCCGAACATTACCGTTCCTTGCCCAATGATCCGGAGTGCGAGCAGAAAATAGCGATGACTTTCTCCGCTCGTGATTGATCGTTCCGGAGTAATTAAACAGGGCCGTAGAAACGGCCAGACGAACCAGAAACATTTAACACCGATGTAATTATTGATGAAACGAAAGGTACACGACTGAGCAGGAAGCCGCATCGTCGCCGACAAAAATGTAGCGCTAAACGTTCGTAATCTTGGCTATCGCAAGGGCCATTATCGTTAATCCGGTGTACCTTCGGACGGGAGAAAAACAGCTGCCGATCCGAAAGTGACGTAGCGACGGCGATAAGAAGGGGAGGCTCAAAGCGAATTACGTGTTATTTACGCTCATCCACCTAGCCGCGGCGACAACGTTCAGTCGAGGCAGGAGGTGTCCACGGATTAAAAGCCGTGACACTGCTAGTTCCAGCGATTACTCTTCCGGGCAACGATATAATTAAATCCCGCAGCGAAGTTTGTCCAGTCTTTTACGGCCAGTTTTCTCCGTCCTCCTCCGCCGCCTCCTCCCCCTCCTCCTCCTCCTTTCCTCTTATCCTTCCGCGTTTAATACGCGTTGCCGCGTCGTGGGGAACTCTCACAGTCGCGTTCGAGGAACAAGTAGGCGAGCGCGAACGTGTGCAGAAACGAGAGAGAGAGAGAGAGAGAGAAGTCGACGAAACCGCTCGCCGATTTTTACTCGTTATCGTGAACGAGTCGACGACTGCGGGTGAACGTTTACTCGCTTGCTGACTCTCGGCTCTTGGAAGCTATACTCCGCGAGTCAAGCAACTTTGCTTTCGTTGCATTTGCCGCTGTCCGATAGAAGGAAAATAATCCTTTTTATTCGATACCTCGCCATGCTCAGATTTTCATTCGGAAGCGGCGGTGAATGTAGACTTTGGTCATTACCACTTTCTGTTATGGGAATGTGGGAAGTAAGGTGTGGCTTAGATGGATTAAAATTGAATCAATTCGAAGAGCATCGTACTTTCGTAATATTGAATTTTTGGGCTTCCACGAAGAAAACGATATTTACCCATATTTGCATTTACTGTGTATATAAGTAGGTATTCGGACTCGAAGAGTTCGCAATGAGATTTTCACAGTGCAAAATGCTTCCTAGCACAAAAAGAAGGACTCGAAACAAGTATCTGCACTGAAGGGTATACTTGGCACACATCGAAATCGATCTTCGATGTACAGACTAGCAGTGAGCTAAAATATATTCGCGCCTGCGAAATAATTGTCTTGCCTTTTGCGCTAATTGTGCTCGCGCGCGCGCGCGATTGGAGAGTAGTAAATGGAAATTAAAGGGAGACGTGTACTCAGGTCTCGCGTGTACCCGGTGCAATTAGAACACACGAGGATAATTTCAGATGAGGTCGTGGATAGCGATAATTATCGGCGCTATTCGATGGTCTCTTCCTGTAAATGAGTCGTGACCTCAGCTTTTATCGAGCGGATTTAATGGATTTCGCCGCTTGCGAGTTTATACCCCACCTGAGCGCGGTCGCACACTCCGCGCGTGTAAAATAATGATGACGAAAGATTAACATGAAAAGTTACGAGGCCTTTTTAACCTCGTGCCAATACATTCGGATTAAACGGATTCCGACATTATTTTTCCCCGCACATACGAATCCGCTAATGATCCGAATTAAGGAGCATTTTCCGGACTCCAATCACATTCTCCAGAAACGAATGAAGCCCGTCGCGATCGTTATCTCCCAGCAATTATCGTGAGATACACGTTCGAACCGCAGACACGTTCCGATACCTGCCCCGCTCGTACACATCGGACGCACATATGGATTAATATCATTTAAGAGATTAAATCATTCGTTCGCCGTGCACGACTTCTCATTCTGCTAATCCTTTCCTTTCTCCGCTTCTTTTCCGGCTCCGTCGGAGTCGGCGTTTACCTTATCTACGCCGCGTTCGCCGTCCGTCAATTAAGGCCAGGTAGCCCCGGCTTCTAACGTCTTTGCTTCGCAGAGCGGAATTGATAGCGTGGCGATTAGACGTGGAAATTGTAAGCCCCTCTCCGCGTCTGTCGTGCGAAGCCTTGTCTGTCCATAAAATGACAATGTATTCCGGTGCGAGTACGCACTCGTCGGCGAGGGACCCGGGAAGCGTGTGAGTGCGCGTACCTTCTTGATAACGATGGTAGTGGTGCACGCTAAAACGTTTAGATCTGCGGCGGGAGATAACCTAACCTTCGTCATAGCTTACCGAGCACGACGCCGGTTTTCCTCCTCCTCCGCCTCCGCAACCCCGTCGTGTGTAGTCCACGCGTGCGCGCGCGCACACGCCGTACCGCGTACACTGAGACTCAGAATGTCCGGCTTCGATGGTGTCAGTCCCACCGAGCTCTCGACTATCTTTTTGCCTTATCAGCTTGCGGTCACGTGGATATTGAAGATGTAAAATTTGCGTCCGCCGATATTATCGTGGCGCACGGCGTGTAGATCTTGTAATATGCAAGCTTATATCACGTTACGTTAACTGCAGGATTCGCCGTGCACGTTTTTGCGCTCGCGGTCGAACTTCTTTGAGAAGTACTCCCCCCCCCCCCCCCCCCCCCCGTCCAACTCCCACCCGATACATGTCTACCGCTGGCAGAGCTCGGCGTTCGCCATAGGATCCGATCTCGAGTCATGCAAACGTCGTAACAGGGGCCTGGAAGTGGATCATGCCGCTCTGACACGGCATGTTTAACAAAAGCGTAATTACTGGGTAACGCACTCGTGATACAGAGCCCCGCGCTAACGAGCAATGACCTTACTAACGAATGCGAAGCGTGGCATGCAGAGGCAGACGATAATAGGATGAAACTCGAGTAAGACCCGATTTTCGCATTGCACCCGCGTCTATTTTTCATCCCACTGACGCAAAGAGATTGAAACAGTGCTCGGTGCCATCTAAATCGGACATCGCGGTCGTAGACCGTGCCGACATCCGCGCGCGCGCACCAGGATGCGAGTGGGTCGTGCAAGAAAAATTTGCCACCGTCCGGTCGGCTCTCAAGATGCCTGCGTACGGCTCTCGCGAAAGTCCCTCGAACGCTGAATTAATCGACGATCCTTATCACGTACGGAGGTTTCGTCGACTCGACGGCCGGAGTCGTACTATCGCATGCACACGCGCGCGCGAGCACGCACGCACACGCTCGCTCGCGGATCGATTTCATCGAATATTCCCCCGGACCGTCGGAGCTTATGATTTATCCTTTGGAAATGTAGGTCTGCCCGTAGAGCCAAGGCGGACCTATACTACGGTCGAGACGGTGTTGAAATCCTTCTGTCATTCGCGGGTAGTCGAGCATGCAGGCTCTAAGGGTGCGAGAGGGGGAGGGTCAGGGGTCGACGCGTAACAGATGCTATTAGCAATTTTCGCAACGCGTTCTCTTTGTTTACCCGCCCTCCTCTCCTCCCTCTTGCTCCTTATACTTTCTTCTCTCCCGCGCCCTCTCTGATTCATATCCTTTGTCCTCACGCAAATTCTTCCCCTTGCACCTTTTGCACGGCACACGTTCGTTAAGCCTCTTTTCTTCCTCCTTTTCCCTCCATCATTGTCTCTTCCGAGTCCATCGCTCGGCACACCTCTTCTCTCCCTCTCCGCTCGCCAGTCGTTTCCTCCCGAGCTCGTCCCTCCTCGCTTCTTTGCCCCGCGGCTATTTATCGGCGAAAAACGGCTCGAGTGGTTGAAAGGAGGAAAATCCTTGTCGGGTGGCGAGACTCGCGCTTGCTCAAACGTAATCGCGGAGTGCTCGCGCTCGCGCGCGTGACCGTGTGTCGTTTGCGTAGGGGATACGTGCGAGGGGGGATACGGGGTACGAGGAAGAAGTCGTTCTCATCCCGAGAAACAGACTCGCTGACCGACGGCCATTTGAATAATTTCCCAGTTTGCAGGGAAAGCACGGCTCTCGGGTGTCGTACCCGGCACTTAGATACTATGTCACTTCGTCTCTTCTATCTGTCTTGTCGGGCCGTTTCACGCTGTCCGCCGGGCACCTTAATACGATTCATCCGACGGACGGCGCGCGTCCTCAAAAAAGGGCGGGTGCATTGTTCCTTCCCTCTCCTCTCCGCTTCGCGAATTATCGATAAGATTATCGATCGATCGAACGTCGAGGCGCCGACGTGCCAGATTTTCAGGTGGCGAATTCCGCCCGCCTTTGCCGACCCCTCGATCGCGCCGATAGCCGTTCATTACAATAGCGCGCCGTTTCTTTCATTCTGCCTTGTTTATGCCTGGCACGGAGCCACACTATCGGCGCATCTTGCTGCACGGCGGAAAACTAGCCGGACAGCGAGAACGGGCCACGCTTGCGTTTGGAAATTCCACTGCCTTGCTCAGTCGCGTCATGTCCCTTCGATTCTTTTCACAATATCCGTTACACGAGTCATTCGTGCCTAGGTACATGACTCCCCAAGAAGGAGCCCCTAACGCTTTCGGAATGACAATCTTCTTCGTAAATTCAGGTGGTAACTTTTTCACCTTTTCCCCTTATCTTTATCCTGCTCATCTCGCTCTCGCTTTCTCTCTGTCTATCCCACTCCTTGCTTTTCCTGGACTGTCTTCGCTCGCGTACCTGCGGCGTTGGTTGCAGTAATCGGAATAATAGTCACGTAGAATCGACCGCGCCGGTGCGGCAGAATAGATTGCGATGGTTGTCACTTGTGCGATGGGATATGTGATGTTGCGGTCGCATGATAATATCCCACTTTCCCGGGAAATCATGACACTCCGCGACGTCCTACGTTTGGCTCCCGCGATTATGCGTACTCTCTCTCTCTCTCTCTTTCTTTTTCTCTCTGCACCTCTCTGCCCATTCCGTGTTGATTAACGCATCCATCGGCGTACGACGACTTCTCTAATGCATATACCCGCCCCTTTGCGTCGCCAAACGACACCACGCTATTGTTTACGTCCTTAATGGGACGACTCTTTGCCTCTTTGTGTCACGCCTCGATATGTATCTCAGGTGTCAGTCTGATGAAATAATTTAACCGCATTTACTCTACATCCGGCCGCACTACTCACTTCGTAATTTGGACACGGACATTAATAGTCTCCCATATATGGCTGTGTGATAATAAATCTGTCGTGTTAATTAAATTAATACCCGCGGAACACGATAATACATGACTTGGCAAGTATTTATTCCACACCAGCTGCTAGCATTGTAAGTTGACTATGGTTTATACTTTTTTATTACCTTCCTGTTAATTAACTTGTCTACGAAACAGCCATGCTTGGCCATCGGCATGAAGCCAATTTACAGTACAAAGGATTGAAAATCATATTTTTCTTGTAAAGGCACGACCTCGTTCTCCCCAGCTTTGACCGAGGCAAACAGTGATCCGTAACTGTGCAGTGCAATTTTCGAGATGTCAATTTTTCCGTATAGAGCGAACATTGCCAGCCGTTGCGGCAATCGAAATAACAGTCGCGCGGAATCGACGACTATCGGGCGCAGTCGGGGCAGCCCGTAATTATCGCAACTTCCACTGCGAGAAACGCGCTGCCCCAGAGTGAGAAACGGAGGAGGGCGTAGGGAGGGGGAGGGGGTGGGGTGAGGGGGGGAGTAGAAAAGGCGAGTCTCCCTCGCTTCCGCGAAAAATGCCGATCGTTATCGGGCATATCAAAATTGCGATCTGCGGCCTGGCCTCGCGTTGCTTTGTTCGCGGAAAAATCCGGCGAGTCTCTGCGCCCGGAACCGTTCGTCGACGATAATCGATCGTACGTGCTCCCGATAGAGACTACGTTTCCTTTCGTTGCCGGCACCTCCGAGAACTGTAACGCCTCGAAGTCAGCCGCAAATGACCGGATAATCGGCCGCGTCGATAAGTTTTCTCCCCGCTGCAAAAATCCGACCGCACTACTGCATACACGGCTAGACGGTAGGATATTGACAGTAGCAGAAGAAACACAATAGGGAGTGGAGGGAGGGGGGTTAGTACATCGGAAGAATGAGAAACGACGTCGCGCGTTGCATCGATGATTCTTATTCCCGTTTGTCGGTAGACCAACAACGACTCTTTTCCCGCTTTCATCGTTCCGGCGCGAGGGAGGTGTAATTTTACACCGATATCGGCGAAATCTGCGACGATCCGTGATTTACAGTGCAATTACTCAGGGCCGAAGTCGTACCGTACGGTACGGGCAATAAATGAAATTGACAATGCCCGTACGCGAGGCACACATCTCTGAAATCGGCTATTCATAACCGACACCCACACGCTCTCGCTGGCCTGCGCACGCGCTTTAAAGCGACTACGCGTTGAATCCGTTCTGTTTGTCGGTGTCACGGTGGGGGCGAAGGGGTTGGCGGAGCAAAGGGTGCGACGTGGGGGGTGGAGGGTGGCGGGGGCGAAGGGGGGACCCTCATCGTCGGCGTATGAGCAGATAACGCTTGGCTTTTGCAGATTTTCCGGTTTCTGGCGGCCCCGACGAGGAAGGAAACAGGAAACGACGACCGCCGGGGGCGTTGCACGTGAGGTACATGCCCGATGAAAACGAGCCGCTCTATCGCCCGGCGATGGGAAAAGAGTCGTTAAAGCGGCGACAATATTTTTTCTCTCTCTCTCCCACCTTTCACTTTTTTTCTCGCTCGATCTCTCACGTAGCGGGATAGCGTAGCGATAGTCGAATCTCGTGTTCCGCACGAACGGGGCTGTCAGCTTGCTGGGTCACTTGCCGCATTATTTTCGTACGGTTTAACAATCGGTTTTCGTGATTTTATTGCGCAGGTTGTGCACAGGCTGTTTTTCCGTTAATAAAACTAGTAAGACCGTGGATAAAATAATATTCATAAAAAAGGGAAGGCAATATTTTGGTTGAGATGCTCGGATTCTTTTATGGTATGGTGTGAATGTACGATAATGAGTTGGGATGCGGTGCGTAAATAACTGTTACCGTTGTAATAAACTGTACTAAACGAAAGAGTCGTCGTTCCCCGTAAGAACTGCTTATGTCAGTGTCGCTTTGTCAGGTACGATTCGCATTCTGTCATAAGCCGGCTGGAGCGGAGCTGATTACGTATTCTACGAACGTTTCGTCGCGTACGAATTGGTTCGCTATCCACAGTGGCGTCGGGCGAGCGATTAGGCGACGCGATCTTTAAGTGAATTCGCATTCTCGCAAGCATTACGACGTGAATTAAGCCAACCATCAATTGATAACCTACCAGTGGCCCGTCATGCTCCTCTCTCATTTCCGCAAGAACGATAGCGCGTTAAACGCCACCACCTCGGCTCTCCGATAAAGGAACGTTTAAAAATGCCAATCGGTATCTTTACGACGATATAAATATCGGTTCGGCTACCCCGGACGTATTGGCATTTAACACCCTTCAGAGTTCCGCGTTCGACGATAATAATTTCGTTAACAGTTTCGTTAGTGCGCCCAGGAGCGACAACGTTCGCCAGGCCTGATTGATGATGTCGTTAGCGGGAAAGTATGCGCGCATGAAGAGTAAGAAGGGGAGGTGGGAGGAGAGGGGCAGGAGAGAGAGAGCAAGGAGTTCGAGCGTCCTCGGACAAGTGTAAAACGTCGAACCGCTCCATAAAACACCGAGGCAAGATTCGCGACGGAAGATTCGCGACGTTGCGCGGCATAATATCCGTCGGTCGCGTAAATCAGACACGGATCTCGGGGGTAAGCTCGGTGCGAGAGGGTTTATCGTCGATCGACGCGTCTTCATGCGCGCGATAAATTAAGTCGAGATCTACCTCCTGAATCCGTTGCGTGCGCGATGCCGCTAATCAGGACGCGAGAGGACCGTTTCAGGTCTGACGACGAACGGCGATAATTATCGGCGTAATTCGACGGGTCGCGTACATCAGGTCGAGATCTGGTGGGACCTCACGAGCTAAGAGAACTTGGCGCTGATTGGCGCACATCTGCCAAATTAATTAGATCGCAGAGCTGTCTATCGCTGTAGAGACAATGAGACGACCCGGTACGGCCATAAATAATAAAATAAAGTGGAGGAATTGTCGTTGATTATTTTTTATCAGATCGTGCCTGCTTAAAATTTGAATCTAGTATGTATATTATTGTGTATAATCGCGCTATTCGGCGCTTTCGGTCACATACATAACTCTTACGGTCAAAAACCTTTTTATTATGTATATTATTGTGCACTCATCTGTAGAGCGTGCAGCGAGTAATCAGCGGTAGTTGATGAATTAATGACACCAGATAAAGCAATTAATCACGAATGAATGATAATGATACTGCTAATACGGTATGTCTTCCGCCCTGACAAAGAGCGGCGCATGTCCAACTCACTTCATTTGCACATTGGTCAACGTTCCCAGGCCGTTGACAGCGCGTCAAGTTCCGCTCGCAAGCGGACTACGCTTCGACCTTTGCCAGTCCGACTCTAACTCGCTTCCTGCTTTTTCTGTTCCAGGGTCGGGAGCCACGCGGGAAGAAAGTCAACAAGTGAGTAGCACTCCGACGATCGGCTTAATGCAGTCGAGATTTTTCCGTCCTCCCAGAAGCGCGAGCGCGCGCGCGCTCATGAGCGTGAGTACACGTCATTGGCGCGCATATTAATTATATACTCCGCGGCGTGCTCCGCGGTTTCGCAGTTAATGCCCGTTTCACGTGAGATTTATGCCCCTCGTTCGGCCGCGTAGACACGTACTTACGCCGATCGCGTTGGCGAGAAAAAGAGCCGGGAAGGGCGAAGAGCGACCTCGGCGCAGATCGGTAGAGTCGGAAAAGGGAGCTGGCTCGGTGAAAGAGGAGAAAGGGAAAAGTAGCGGGGAAAGGAGCAGGAAATGAATGGCCGAGTGCTCGCGAGTGCGTAAGACGTCCACGCGCGAGGCAAACGGCCGGGGTCCCGGTGGATCTTAATTATATTCTAAATTACAGCGGCGAAACGATGATGCGCTCAAATTGTAGCGAGCCCGCGCAAAGGTCCGCATGCGAGACACTTTGAAAGGGCGGTGCCCACACACGGATGAGCGCAGGTGCGTATCTACCTGCCTGCTTACCCGCTCGCCGCCCTCTCTACCTATATATATCCATCTTTCTCCGTCGCACACGCTCTCACTCCTTTACTCGATGCCGTTTCGTCCTGCCTTTGGCCTGCTCCCGCTATACTTGCTGGCCATGCTCCTTGCGCTCGCCTGCTTACCTGCTCGCCCGCCTTCCCTTACTTCCCTCTTCACCCTCCGGCCCACTTCTACGCGCGGTCTCTCCTCTCCTCGTCAGGCAGGAATGGGCGGTTGATCGAGTACCGTGCGATGGTTTTGCCGAAGAAATCGAGCGCACATCCTTCCACCCGAGCCCACTCGCGGACGGACTCCTCCGAGACTCCTTACGGCGGAGCGTGTAATCGGATATATCCTCGCTCGCTGCCTCGCTGCCTCGTACTCGTGTAATTCGTAATGTGTCTCTTCAATGGAATCACCCTTTGTATCCGTGCGGCATTAGTTTTTCAATTAATTCGCCGTGCGACGTGCCCGCTGTCCGCTTTCAATCGTTAATCATTAGCTGCTCAGGCGCGCTGGGATCAAGCCTATCGGGCTCTTTAAATTTGACTGCTCCATCAGCTGTTTTCCGCTCGTATCATTAACCGCGTTTACGACACCTAGCGTGCAATTAGTGCGTATACTGCCCTCTCGATAGGTCTTACATTTTTTTCGGCCTGACGTCAGACTGACGGACCATTAACTTTTTATCGACCCGTTCCTTTTTACCGGGTGCAACGATAAAGCGTCGTATCTGTATCATTGGTGTAATTATCCGCCTTTGAGCCCGTGTCGTTCGAAGTGACGTGGATACTTGGCTATCGGCTGGCGAACGGGCCGGGACAACTTCGAAGCCTTCGAAGCCACAAGCCACCCCTCCGGGACTATTGACCGACGTTCTAATCGCAATTAACGGAAATCTGAGTCACCCGACGCTCTTTTTCTTCGGCCGGCACACGCGGCGGATCGAAGGTCGTCCTGTTGCGTACCCAGCAGGCACACACCGCGTCATCGACGGTGCCCCGGAGAAGGAAGATTGCCGGTGCTGTCTAACCGGTGTGTGTTCCATAACTCGCCACTTCCGGCGATCTAGCAGCTCGCAACCCTTTCTCCGATCTGCTCCGCGCGCGCAAGAGAGAGAGCGAGAGAGAGAGAGAGAGACTGCGCAGTGCGCGTACGCACAGGGGCGTTTAGGAATTTCGATGGTAATTGGAACAAATGGGTTACAACCTGGCAGATTGACGTATGCACCGGGGACATCATACCTGAGTGTACAAACAGGATGCTAATCGCGCGTACGGGTCCGGCCATGGTCACGCAATCACGTGGTGGAACGAAGAAAAAGGGTCTGGAGACGTAGCAAGACAGAGGGAGAAAGAGAGAGAATGAGAAGGATAGACGTTGGCCGGCGAAAGAAAGACGGAAAGATCCTGTCCGTGCGTGTCCATATGCGACACATAGGACGGGAAGAGAGGCGTGGGGTAAGGAAAAACAGAAACCGCCAGGCCGAGGCAGGACTGCTTAGACAGGCCTCCGTCCGGCGGCTGGACATAATTGAGAAATAATACTAATTAGCCGTACGGCTTTCTTCCCCTGGCTGGCAGCCTGCCTTTTCGTCCCTTCCTCTCGACTTTCCGCGCGCCAACTTCGTGGCTCGGCGGACGTTTCGCGCTGGATACCGGCACTTCCATTCCGCTTGCGTGGCAGCGTACAATGTTGCCCCCTCACTATTACTCAGATAGCCCCGTATTATTGCCTGTGATGAGAGCACATCATACCCTCCTGTCCATCCCGCTCCGGCGCCCATATTCGTCCAGCCGCCGCTCTCCGTCGTTGTCTCCTTCCCCTACGATCCGTCTCGGTCTCCTACTGGCCTCTCAGTCCCACCGACGCCACTTTCGCCTGTCCAATCTGTCTTTCCCTACTTCTCCTCCGAGGGATTTATCCACGGAGGGATTCCTGCGGTTCTACGATGAACCGCGCGTAGAGGATAAAAAAGGAGAAAGGCACTAGCAGCGATCTACCGGACCTCGTATGTCAGAGGCACCTCCGACGTGTCCCTTCTATTTTTCCCCGTAATTAGAATCCCTCTCGTCCGGTAAGTCAGCCGATGCCTCCGACGACGTCGGGCGTCGCTCCCCGCCTTTGTTCAAACGTCCGATCTCAATACCACCGTTCCTTTTATGTCACTCTCCGCGGATCCAGCTTCGGAGAAGTTATGAATACTGTTACGCCTCGCCATTCTTTTTTCTCGCCGCGATGAAGATCCTGTTTAGAGAGCCGTCGGCGTCGGGAGGAAAGTTTGTAAGCCGACGAGAGAGATAAGGGGAGGCCGACGTATCCTTCCGAGAAGGTATCCGTCGGATGCGCTTACAGCACCGAAATTTCACCCGGGCCCCGGCACTCGGATACTTTCTCTCTCTTTCACTCCCGGACTCTCTCCCCCTCTAACTCACCCGGAGGCGATGGCAGGAGGGAAAAAGGAGCATGGCGAGGTAAGCAGCTCCAGAGGACGCTGCACCGGCGAAAAAAGGTCGTCAAAGGCGAATCAATCCTCGTCCCACGTGGACAAACATGCACGGCGCGAGGCGAGCCTTTTTACCCGTATGAATAATTTAGCAATGTCCGGACTGGCGCGAGCCGCGGATATACGCACTCTAACACGTCCGGCTGTATGTAAATCAAGACGTAAACGAAATACTCCCGCCCCGAGAGATAGAGGGCGAGTGCCTTTCGGTGACTCGGTAATCCATATTTCATCGGCCCGTTTAAAGTATCCTTAAAGGAGTGCGGCGAGGATAACTTGACGCGTAAAAATTCGCTTATAAAGATGCATAGCGGTGGGTAATTAATTCAGCCCGTTACCAGCTGGGTTAGCAGAGGCGGAGGGGGAGGGAGGGGGTGGGGGGTTTGTGCGCACACCGCTATGTAAATATTACGATCGCCCTCGACGGTCGAAAGTTAATGCCCGAAAAAAGACGGACGTGCGCAGGGAGGAGAAAGGAGGTAGATATGTGCGCGCGCGTTCTGCCTCCGCGGGGTTGAGGAGGGCACAAGAAGGTTGAGGGACTTGCTCAAGACGCATTATGGTCCACGAGGACGCATCAGCGCACGGGTATTTCGTTAGATTTAGGGCCAACGCCCAGGGCCCGCCTCATTCTTCTCCTCTCATTGCCCTTTTTTTGCATACGTGGACACGAGACGGCCCTGCTGGTGCCCAGCGAAGTAGCTGCGGCGGTTTAGTCAGACAGCGTTTGCTCTCTGTTGCCATTGGCGTGATGACGTTTTTGTTTCCGCTCCCGCTGCGATTTCCTCGCAGAAGTATATGTTCCTCGGAACTTGGTAGGCTGGCTCGTGAATATAATGAAAATACTGCTAACTGCACGATACAACGCCGCATAATTACGCAGTACATATATTATCAGTATTATGTGTCATCATTAGCGGAATGTTTATCCCTTTACTTACATCTCCCGGCAATGAAGTATATCGACGAACGACCTTCCTAAAAAAGTTCGACCTCGCAAGTATATCGTGGTCAAATATTAGTACCGCACGTCCGCTTAACGTCTACTGTTGCTCAGCGCGCCAGGCATTATTCAACGATTACACAATGACGCATAACCCATTAACGCTCTCTCCTTCTCTTTCCCTCCGGTTTTCTCCGGTCATCTGCCTTGTTGGAAGGCAAAACGTCCTAGCGCCGCTCTCGATCAGCGCCGACTTGGCTTTCGAGAGATCGACCGGACGATGCAAGAGGCTCGCTGCCCCCTGTGCCCTCTCTCTCCTCCTGACGACCCTTGACCCTTTCGCGACCGGTGCCAGAGTGCACCGCACGCAGCGCTCGACAGCAACAACGCTCGAAACAACCGCGACTAAAGCCACTCTCCTTCGGTACCCGCTCTTCGCCGCTTGCGCGCCAATTTACAAGGACGCTCGGATTATTTCATCGTCCGCGTGTGTGCGTCTATTACGGATATTCATACCTCCAGATACCTGGATGCAAGGATATCGCAAGATCTAGACACCCAGGCACCTAAACACCCACTTACCAGCGAGAGACACCTGTGTATTTATACTAATGATCTCCGGCGAGAAGTATGCTTCAGCAACGTCGGCCACACGAAAGAGAGAGAGAGAGTGAGAGAGGGAGAGAGAGAGAGAGAGAGGGAGACACAGAGAGAGGCGCAGCGAAACGAGATTAGATAGCGTGTCTGTCCCTCGAAAGGAATTGACTCCCGGGCGTATCACTCTCGGAGAGGATATACGCGAAATTTCGCAGGCGAGAAACCGTGCGAGGCGCGCAAAACGGTTGACAACCGCTGATCTATACCATTCGAGCACGCAACATACGTCCGCACGTACGGCCCGCAGCCGAAGCTCCGTTTCGGTCCACCCACGGCGCTACGCCAATGGCAGGCGCGAAGGGAAGGCACGAAGCACGAAAAAGAGTTTTGCCATCGGGCGAACACTTTCCAGGCGTTCGCAAGGAGTTCCACGACCGCGTTTCGGGACAACAGCACGCCGGTACCCCAACCGTGAGTCCCCCTCGCTCTCCTCCCTCCCTCGCCACTCCGTCAACGGTCCTCTCCCTCCCCAGTCCTCCCCTTGCCCCTCTCTCTCCGCCTGCCGTCGTCCCGGCCGCCCCCTCCCTCCCCGTCCTTGGTCCGTGTCAGTGGCATAGACCATACAGGGCCCGTTCAAGGTCGAACCGAGCGGGCACGAGTGTCAACGGAGACGACCGAGTCGAGAATCGAGCGTAGCCGAGTCCGGTCGACGGGCCGAGCTCGCTGACTCGTGCTACGGAGCCGAACGAGGAAGAGAAGGGGAGCGGAGAGAGATCGGCGGAGAGGAAGATGGGGCCCGAGGGGGGTGTGGTGGGAGTAGGGGGAGGAGGAGGCCGGTTGGAGGCGATCGAGGGCCTCCGTCGGGTGTCATCCTATACCCGTGGGCCTGCCACGTCGTTTCGCCGCGTCTTAACGCACATTAATACACGCTCTACGTACACTGGACGTGACACCCGTACTCCTTCGCTCGCGGTTTTCGTCCTCCCCTTGTTCTTCTTTTCCCTTCGATCGTTCACTTCGGCCTACCCTCTGTCTCTCCTCCGCCAGCGCGCACTCTCTTTCTCCTCCCCTCCACCCTCTTTCTCCCGTCTTCTTTTTATGCCCCTCGCCCGTTCTTCCTCTAGTCGCGAGAGTCTTTTCCGACGTTTTGCACCCTGAGTGCCGCTTTCCTGTTCTGCCAGCAGGCCAGCGGAGGTCTTTTGCTGCCTCCTCGGGTTTATAGTCGAGCCGAGGACGCGGCGGTGGCGGTTCCAGCTAGGAGTCTGGAGTGTGACGAATTAAAGCGTCGCACGAGCGGTCGTTTTAATTTCTGTCTCCGACGTTCGTTCGACTGCGTCTCCCACAGGAGGAGAGGTTCGGGGCACGTTAGAGTTTCGCGTCGCACGTTTGGGAAAAGTCGATTTCGTGCTGGACGGCCGAAGAGAGCGCGAGGTGCATGCTCGACACTGCCAGTCTTGGAGCCCAATTGTTTTGCCCCCACGAACGTAAAGTCCGACGTGCTGGGCATTCATGCCGAGCCCTTTGAAATGCGTCGTGCTCGTGAACTTAATCCAGTTACGTTTGTCAGGCGGGCTTACATGAATCACTTCTTTCACCGAGGAGCAGTCGACACGACCATTCATCTTGGGAGGCTCGCGTTAGTAATTTCTGACTGAGTTCTGAATGGATTCTTAAGAGCCACTGAACTTGGGGCATCCTTTGTCCGAATGCTAATCGATGATTCCGACGTCCGGCGAGAGGAACGAGGCGGTCGTTTGACATGCAAATTCGGATAGGTCTAGTTCCATGAAAACTCTCGGACGCATGCTAATCCAAAGAATTTCTCGCTCGCTTCTTTTTTCCGTGCCGTACGCTCCGTTTCAGTGTGTCATCGGAGTCCAGTGGACGCGCGATACGGGGAGGGGGGAGAGGATTTACAGTTAAATTGCCTCTGTTAACCGACGATGCGTCAAGGCTCGACTCGAGTTTCGGTAATTCGTGGAGTTATGGTGGCCGGTTCCACGAAACCTGTAATTTCAGGGACCACTACTATCGTCCGACTCGAATCTTGCCGCCAGATGCTCGCCGCACTTCCCGAAAGATTATACCGAAACAATTTGACCGAATTCAAGGACCTTGGGGAAACCTCGCAACCTCATGGTCGTCCTCCCGTCGATCGAAGCTGCTCATTACCGCTCCCATTATGCAACAGGATATCCACTGCACAAAAATCGCATCGCACATAATCAAACGACTTTCGCACGATTATGTACGTCCTTCGGTCGCTCGTAAGAAGGAAGCCAATCAGCCTCCTGCGTTACACCACGCTCAGAGACCGTACCTGCAATACCTTCGTAATCGATGCCTTCAAAAACTTTTGTGCTCTCACGATTTTACTCGCTCACACAATTTTCTCCGTCCTTTTCCGCACACATTGTTCTTCGACTCGCAGGGGTCCAGTAGTTAACCCCGATGTTCCACTTTCGTCTCGCCCCTTCCCAGTACGCAAACTCCAGTACGTCGCTAAATCGACATCATTCCTACGCCATGACGAGTGTAACTTCGCGTGCTGTCCGCCTTCCGGGTACATCCAAGACGTTGCTCGATAACGATCGATAACGACGCATCGTCAATGCGACCCATACGTCTTCGCCGCTACCAAAAGGAGGCAACGGAGGCAACGAAGTCAACGAAGCCAGGTTCGGTTCGGGACGACAGCTCGGCTGACAGTTGCTGACAATGAGTGACGCTGTCACGTCTGACTCGTTCCGCATAACGGACCACCTAGCCAAATAGGCGTTCTACGTCCCATCGAGAGAGGCGGCTGTCGATAATATTGATCGCTTAACGGGCGGCGCGCACGCCGATAGGGCAAATACATATTCGGCGTGCTCGAGCTCGCGGTATTTTTCAGTCCATATCCGATTCGCGGGCCAGTATTCTTCGGACGTTGGCAAGCTTGACGCGGACATGGATCGATTCGGCCACCATCGAAATGGTGGGTGACGGTTGATGAGCCGCGGTCCTTCGTTTGATCCCATCGTTCATTTAGCTGGATGATTTACGATTATGATTGATTTGACCTTCGTTGGAATGGTCCGGTATTTTGCCTGAGACTGATTTATGCGCCAATAGTGGGTGTGATACTGCAGTTGGTAGAAATGTTATCCTGAGAGATTTTGTATCGATTTGATGTTTCCCTGCGGAACGTGTAACCTTTGGGATTTAGTCACTTTACATATCCCTTCTGAATTATTTATCGCGCCCGCTTTGTATACCCGTGTGAAGCCAGAGTTGAACTAGATTTGTGGGATATCTGGATTCGATCTTAGATTTTCTCCGCTGATCGGAGTTAGATTCGCATTCAATTCGTGTCCAATCGCGGTGCGCTAATGCCAAAGACAGGCACACCTTCCACTTGGTTACGCGGATGACCTTGGATTGTACCAGAAGAAGATCGCACCAGACGCAGCGTCGATAACTTAATATGGCGCGAGTGTTACGACAAGGTCGAAGAGGCGAACGGAATTTGTAATCGCGAATGACAACGTAGGCAGAATCGAGTGTCGTAACGTTCGGATTGTCATGAATCCGTTCACTCCTTCCTGCCCACCATTCCTGGCAAGTTTGCAGCGAATTCCCACAGCGGGTAAGCAGTGAAGTGTGCTCGTAATACAGATTCTGCACGGCGAGAACAATTTTACTCTTCGATCCCTCGCGTATTTGTCGCAAAATTCGTGAGTCCTTCGATTGAACTTTCCATCGAACTTAATTTGATATCCACATGTTACATCGTTAACATTTCATAGACGCTATATATCACTCAGTTCATATGATCGTCCGCGGAGGTTTATTTGTTTGCGCATAAAGAGCTGACGTTCCTTGATAAACGGCCCTGCCTGGACTTTCATTCGGCAATCAACGAGCAATGCGCGTGCCGTCTGAAAATCACGAGGGATAGACAGTCGTAAAAATCGTACCCGTTTGTAACGTCGCGACTAACGAATGTCAGCGATATTGATTACACGCAGCTAGGATAATCTCCTGAAATCCATCAGCGGACGCGAACGTTTCAATTCAAATCCAAGCAACGTGGATTCCTCGAAAAGGACATCGGTCAAATTGCGCGGAGCAACATGCACGCCACGAACTCAGGAATGAGCCGTACGGAGAATCGCAATTCTGCGTGTCAGGAGTCCGAGACCTTATGCATAAATTATCGCTAATCGTCGTACCCGATTTCCAACCTTACTTTTGCCTCGGCATTACGGTGAAAGCGGCCCGCGACAGGTCTATGTCGGCCGCGCAGAAAATTCGTCGACGTGCGGAAAATCCGTCGACTCCCAGTGGCCGCCTTCTGCGCGCTGACTCTTTGTCGGTAGCCGCCGAGGGGTTAATTCAGGTCACTGCTTTCTCGTAGGATTACGTAGCGACCTTCCGACATGGCGCGTATCATCGATAATGCCCGTCATTCGACAGATCGGCCGACAACTCAGGTTCGTATTCAGTTGCAGATCCGGCCGCGGCAGACTCGCCCTCCTCGTCCTATACCGTGCGGAGTCGGTCAATCTTCGCGCACGCATTTCCCTCTGCCGGGATCCACTGTTCAGCGAACCGCGAATGGCCGAGCGACGATCGATGTATTCTCATACAAATAGCCTCGGCGACAAGGCCATTATCTCGGAACCGTTCGAATTCCTGCGTAAATTAATGAACGGCTACTCCTCGTAACAACCAGTCCTTTCCCTCCACCCCTCGCCTCCCCATCCTCCCTTTGCCTGCCCTTCCCTTTTCCTTTTCTGCCCGCTCTTTCCTCTCTGCGCGTCCGTCAACCGCTGGCTCCTGTTCCTTTAACTATCTTCCTCCGTTTCTATGTACTTCCTTCTTCGAGTTTTTATCGCCTTGCGCGATCTACGCCGAGTGCCGGTACACGTGTACGTTCGTGTGCGTACAGGTATTGATTGGAAGCGGAGGCGGCGGGGTGAGAGGTGCTCTTTTCAATTGTCGCACTCTCAGAGTGGCTTTTTGCCATTCCCGTTCGCCGATTCGAAATAATTTCGTCGTCAATCACGCCCATTTCACGATAATCGCGAATAACTGCTACCTTTTCGTTCGGCTTCCTCGAATTCTTTCGGTCGCGAGATAATATCGCTTCTTTGCGAACAGACAGATAGTGACAATAGGCGTGTTCGGCTGGGATCGAGAAAAAGGAGACGGTTTTTCAATGAACAACTGGTTTCCCGCGTCCGCGATCACGTAACGGTGAAGAAACGACTTCGATCTAGCCCTGTCAATGCATTGAATCGACATGAGCACAGCGAGTAAAATCGTGACGAGGAGTAATCTCAAACTTTCTTAAGACCGACTAGCGAATCTTGATAGTACCGGTTCTAACTACACCAGTTTGCAATTACAACACTCGTTACTTTCAAATTCTTAGAGCGTCATATTACACTCCTCTCGATTGCTAATCGCTAATATCTCACTTATACGACCTAATTCTTAACGGTACCTTCCTTTGTCACTTTCCTCGCTCCGCGCATTAACATCGCCGCCATTATCCGTGTAATTCAATTTTTCCTATCGCGCCGATATTATCGTCCCTGAATGCCATCCTAATTGAACGCAGTAGCAATCCTGGACCTTCCATAAAAGCTTCCGTGATTCCCTAACGTCCGCCGTCCGACGTAATTGCGTCATTGCAGAAGAAGTGCATAGCAGCCGAGGGTAACGGTCAAATCATGCGCCGTCTGCAAAGTCAATTTTTGCCAAACTCTCGTTCGACGTCGACGACGCCTATCGTCCTCCGGCGTCGACATTAATATTAATCAGAATTAGCGAATTAATAAGTATGCGCTCGCCCTCAGGTTTCGTGTGAACGTGACCCCGAACCCAGCGTCCGCGTGTTACACAATACCGTGCAAAGCTTGCGCGCGTGCATTGCATCGATGTGAGAGTGCGCGCGCGCTCGCGCACGAACCAGCGAGACGTGTTGGTTCTTACAGTTAAGCGCGCTAGAGGCGTTGCGTAGATGTACTATGTCCGGCCTCGATGGTGTCGGTCCTTTTACGGACCACTATTTACATCGTTCGACCCGTTAGTCCTCTATTTTTCTAATCCATAGAATCCTTAACGGGCAACTATTAGGCCCGATTGCCCCGTTCGATCTTTCACACGGCACACCTTCGGCGTCAGGATCTGAAATTCATATTTTACGATGTAAACCTAACTGCGCGTGATGAGGATCCGTCAGTTGGGATATTTCATTGAGCAGCGTATTCTTCGTCCTTCGCGCTGAAAGGTCAGGGGATTATGCGCCTGCCTGTGCCTTTCGTCCGCGAACGTCTGTCAGAGGAGCAGGTTGTGATAGAGTTCTGAGAGGAGAGTGCCTTTGAAGAGCAGAAAAAGCGAAGAGAAGACCGCGGAAAAGTAGATCTCTGAGAAGAATGCAAGAACGTTCGTTCGTCTTTGAGGCAGACAGCATTCAGGGTCTATATCGTACGTACATTGTGTGGATATACGTAACTACGTGCGCGTGCACACGTAGTAATAAGAGAGGAAGAGGGAGGATGAGGCCGTACCGGTTGGCATCGGAAATGATTGCGGAATTCTCTGGGCCCGATTGAAGTGTCGAGTGGCGAGAGAGGGCGAGAATACGAGTTAGGGGGTGGGGGGCTGGCCAGAAGAAAGAAGGGATCTCTCTTGAGGGATCGACGTACTCGGATAAGTAGCGAGCTGCGCGAGTGAGGAAGCGACTGAGGAAGCGAGCGTGGAAGCGAGCGTGGAAGCGAGCGAGGAACCGAGTGAGGAACCGAGTGAGGAACCGAGCGAGGAAGCGTAGGAAAGAGAAAATGAAGGTGGAAGGGTTGCTTGAGATACGCGCGCGAGACCGTCATCGCCGCGAAACATGACGTTGATTCGTTGCTACCGATTTTCGTGCCGTGCCTCCGTAACCGGATAATATCTATCAACGAGGCTCCGTGATGGATTTCGAACAGAGCGGCGCGCAGCTGATTTCTGCGAGAAAGAGTAATTGCACAGCGCTTCCTGTCAAATGGAGTCGGGACTCCGAGTTAAATAACAGAGAACTCGAGGTGGCGAGCGTTGTCTTATTTATAAGCCGTTGCGTAAGAATGTTGCCTCCCTTCTTCCTGCCGGGTGTATCGGGCTGAACGAGGTGTGATTTTTAATTTCGATGCAAAAACCGGTGATTTACGAGCGCGGAGAGATTCTCGCCGAATCATTCTGAATCGGAATTCGCTTCCCGCGGACGAGCCTCCCGGGACGTATACCGGTCGTGAACTTCGAAATTATGGAAATGACGGGTGAAGAAGGAACGGTCTGTGCATTGTGTAGTCGGAACGCTCGCTTAAATTCGCATCGGGGAAACGCGGAAAGGAGACGGCGCGCAACGGCACGCGCGTAATAATTCTTATGCAACGCGAGATGAACTCATTGAGATTGCAAATAGCAGTTCATTCGATATTTCAAGTGCAATGTCGAGGGCTCGGGCATAGCCGAGCGAGGAAGAGCGATCCTCCTTTTTTCCCCACTCCTCTTTCTTCTCACCGTGCGCACCGTCCCTCTCACTCTTTTCCCTCTCCGTCACTCCTTCACTCTCCGGCTCAATCTATCTCCGCCTATCTCAAAAGCGTCCCGTTCTAAATGGTAATGCGTTATTACATCAGACTTGCCCGCCGCATGCGTAATTTTATTATTCGACCCGTAGCACCTCGTCTCGCACGGAAGTGCAAAAAGAGAGGCCTTCTCGGGAAGATGCGTCGGGCTGAATGATTCGGAGCGAATCATAGTTGGATGCGCTGCTGCTGCTGCTGCTTCTGCTTCTGCTGCCGCTGCTGCTGCTGCTGCTGCTGCTGTCGGTGCCGTTCGCATGTGCCTCTTCTTTTTCTTCTCATCTTCCTCCTTCTCCTCCGAGACATGCATATGTATGCTCGCCCTCCGTAGTGTAGTTAGATCGCGAGCGCGCACGGTCTCGCATATATTCACACATTTACGAGCGCGTACGAGAGCGTACGAGCAAACAGACACGTACCTCATCACGCTCCTCGGTGAGTCTGTGCCGGTGCACATTTACAGAGGCGCACGTGGGTAAGCACAGGACTTTGCACGTCTCATTAGCGGCCCGTTATTTTCTAAGCATCCTGCCACGCCGATTATCGTACGTATTCTTAGACGGTAATGTGCCATCGTCTCTTCGTCCACCGTCGAGGACGGCACGACGGCAGGACGCTCGTGTGCCCGGCTAATCCATGAATTAGCTCCACCGCGAGAGTACATAAATAATATAACGCCTCGCGCGCGCACCAACTGGCGCCGTCTATCCTTTGACAAAGTGGACGACGTCGATCAAGACCGCGGCCTGCCCCCGCACTTTTTTACGCCTCGCCGCTCGCCGCTGATGAATGATCCCGAGGTATCGTTTTCATACGGTCAGACTCGCCCGGCGGAAGCCGTGGAAGGGGACCCCGTGTCGGAGTATCGCGATCGCGGCGTTTCACGCTGATCTCATTGATCCCGGCACAATGGCCAATTCCGTAATGAACGACACTGCCAAAGATCGATCGCGGTGCGATCAAGCAAATATCGGGGTAAGATCTCGGCAGGATCGCGAGCGCGGTGAGTAATCGGAGCGGCACTCGAAATTCTACCGGCAAAAGTGGTACGCTTTCGTAAGAAAAATAACAGGAGTCGTTTAGGAGATATCTACTTTGCGCTAGCTTCCTTGTTCTTTGGCGTGAAAGGAACCTGGCTTTTTTCGACTCGGCGTCGTCCGATTTCTCCCTCTTCGAGTACCTACTCTGCCGCGAATTTATGCTACCGGGGACATAATAAACTGCGAAGATGGCGATCTCGTCGCTCCTGTAATCTCGCTCGTAGCCGGAAAAAGACGCGTCCAGTGACTCTCGGCAGATCGATCGAACATCCTTTCTTGCCGTCGGCAAAGCGCGATCGAGCGACTTTTCCGAGTTCAGGCTAACGCCGCAGGGTTGGGAAAAAGTGGAGACTCGAGCGTCGGCATAGGAGATAGCTCGCGATAAGACAGAAAGAAAGGAACAGTCCGCGACCAGCCTTCGCGTCCTGAGGAACGACTCTACACGCGCTGATTGGATCGAACCAGGCTTCCACGAATAAAAAGTAATTGTTTCATCTATTAATTAAGGGTGAGCTCGCGATACGAATCGATCTCAGTCTAGCGGACTTTCCTGATATTTCCGGAGTGTAACGAATTAAGCGGCGCGCCACGTTCTCGGCCGTCTCGGTAAATTATTCATTGAGCGCCGCCGAAAGAATGACTCCGGACTTGTCGATGCGCGAGTGATTGAGTTACCGCGGTAGTCATCGTCGGGAGTCTCCGTTAATCACAAACGGCGATGGAAGGAAAGTCGACGGTGACTATGATTAATGAGCCTCGGCTGATAGTACAATTGAATCCCAAGGCAGCGCGCGCTCTCGTGCGACCTAACGATAAGCGAACGAAAAGAATGTAGCTCGGCAGTACGGAAATAATGAGACCGCTGAAAGCACTACACGTCGAAGCATACTAATACAGCCGAAGAATTTCACAAACGATCGCGAGTGCGCTTCGACGATCGAATCGGAATCCCGGCACGTTCGCGATGGTCAAAAGGCAGACTAGGCCTGTTGGCCGGAGGCAATTTATTTCCATAGCGGAACGTGGCAGCAGTCGACGCATTCAGGCTTCCCTCCGACTATACATATCAGCCTGCCCGTCTTACGCGTCTCCGTAACCGAGAACTCTGCCCCCACCAGGTCGCGGCCTTCTTTTTGCGACTACGCGCCGCTTCCTACCCGGCGCGTTAGAAAAACGTTAGAAGGCTGCAATTAAAATCCCTGAGCGGCATGGGGACAGCTGGGTCGATGCACCTTTGCCCGGAACCGAGACGTTGGAAAACGACGGCGCTCCGGCGCGTTCCTTCGAATCTTTCGCTCAGAGACCTGCTAGGCGAGCGTGCGTGTACGCCGGCGCGCCTGTATGCACAATACGCTCGCCTTTTTTGCCTTTTGGCGAATTGATCATGCCGAGCTGCTTACCAGTCGGAAGAGTCGTGACGCGGCTGGGAGTGAGACTCGCCCGATCCTGCCCGCGACGATTCCCTCGGGTAACAATGCAAGCCGCTGCGAGATTAATGCGCCCGCACGGCCACGTTCCGCGAAATATTAGAAATAATTGCCAGCCGACGCTTCGAGACGTTTGGCGCCGCCGTACGCTGCTGCGCCAGTGTTACTTCCTTTTACCTTCCTACGAACGCTTTAACGAGAATTTATTGACCGTACGGAGAAATTGCACTTTTCAGCGCGGCGTAGCTGTGAAATTATTTTTTCTCCAGGCGCGCTGTTTATGAGGCTGCCGATTTATGCACCGATTTCTACAGGTGAGTTAGATGTGAGGAAAGCTCATTATGCACGTACTTTAATGGGTGTTGAATGATATTTTGTAGGAACGGTGTTTTGGGGTTAAGAGTGAGAGTACGGAGGAATTAAATATACAATTTTTATTTATGTTCTTCGCATCGACTCACACTCTCCTTTTTGTTCAGTGCTAACGATTTAATTGCACAAAAAGCTAGTCGCGTGTCATGTATACAATCGGAAGCTATTAACTCTGCGGTAAATGTCTTACGTGACGAATGTTTCCGATTCGGCAGCTGCGCCGCCAAGTTTTGACATTTCTCCGCTTCTTCGCTCGATCGTATGATGGAGCACGTTATAGACGTAATGACGAGGCGAATGAAGGTCAATGACGCAGACAATTTTCCTCTCGTAGAGAGCGGAGAGGCGAGACGATGTCCGGTTCGTCCCGATCGTGCAAATGAGATTCGCGATGCTTTAGTCGTTCGATCGTTCTTGTCGCTTCTGCATGTTGCGCTCTGCTTTAGAAATACAGTGTACGCAAGAACGGTGCAAGAACTCGTTCGGCGTTTTTGCCCACGGTGTTACATGACGTATGAAGAGAATTGCGTGAAATAGGGCCGAGGGAAGAGAAATAAAATAGAGAGACGCGGCATAGGCGGAAAGAAAGGTGGGGAGGGGAGTATGGGGCTTGAGGGGCGGGAGGGAGGGAGGGGGGGTGGAAGAAGGAAGAGAGCTAGAACAGGAGAAAAAGGCAGGGTTTATTGTTCAAGGGCGTCGATGCCCCGCCAAAACGTTACGCATGAGCCGTATACTTACGAATCATATAAGAGTGCACAAAACCGCCTGGTACCGTAACGAATGCGCCATCGTTAAAGTACGGACCTAGGCGAGGATGGGAAAAAATACCGATACTAAATATATGCCCGAGCGCGCATAACAGTATCTTTGCCCGTGACGTCGCTGGCACGCTTTCGACGAGACAATCTATACGGCAGCATCGTTCTTTTTTCAATCTTTACCCTTACGCACTGTCAACGTTTCTTCGCCGTTAATGCCATAGTACGTTGTGCTAAAGTAGTGCTTTAGGCAATGGAAGAAGGAACGTTTCGTTATCTCTTTCATTAATTATTGCGAGAGAATACGACGATTCTTGCTGCATTTAAGTGAATCTTGGCAAGAATAGCAGAAAGGTACTAAAGCGCTAAATAACAACTACGCTTCTTCGTAAATTAATGTACTTAAAAGCCAGGCTGACAGTTACCGCAGTCGTCTCGATCGTTAAGGGATAAAATTGTGTAACAATACTACTGCCGATCTCTCGGTTGACAGTGATTAGATATTTACTTTAAACGTTAATGATAATGAAAACGAAAGTATGAACACGCTTATCTGGCCCGTGCCTGGCACTCGTTGTTACGCGAACGAATTCGCCAGGACGAAAAAGACAATCTCCCGTCCGTCGAATAGGTTTTCAACCGCAATTCAGAATACCGCCGGGGACGAACGCTATAATAGCGTTCAATCTCGGCCAAGGGGAGGCCTCTCCTAATCTGCCTCCGTTGAAATCGCAGGCGCGTCATTACGGCATCGTCGTCTACCGACGCCGGAATAATAACGTCGAGCCATACTCCTTTCACCGTTGAAGGAAGGAACACTCGGCGCACGAGTGACATCGAGTGCCGACGTGGAAAATCTAATCGCAAGGAGGAAGACTAGTGGCGACGTCCGCTGTTTGCCAAAGAACGATTGAAACGGGATACCCGTGAACTCCTCGCGACCCTCCATTCAAATTAATTCTCGAGAGGAAAGCTCCTGAGGAGGTCGGAGAACTTTCCTCTGAACGAGCTCGAGAGAATCCACTCGATCGGTGGGCTTATCGAGATTTATACTGGCCGACTGTTATTGCAAGCCAGCTATCGTATTCAATAGGACGTTGAAATCTGGATGTCTTGAAGTTACTCGAACTCAGATGGTTTTCATTGAATACAATCGGAAAATTGCGAGTTTTCCGGTCGCCTATTTGCGACTATGAACTTATTTAGTTTCTTGTTAGAAGGGCTTTCGATAAAATAACGCAGATGTAGTTTTTAAAGCTATTCCTACCTTATGTTCGCTTCAGAGAACAAGAAATATACTTGCTACGCGTATTAATATTTTTAGAACGCAGGTTAAGAATCGGCACCATTCAATATTGAAAGTACACAAAAACGTGAAAAAATTGATATAAATTATCACACATTCATTCTTGCCCCACAAAAAATTAAACATACAACAAACCGAACAATTGTAACCCTGACAATATCTATGAGAACATAAACCCACTCTCCAAACCCACCTTGGCAAGGCAGTTGCTACAAAAGCAAGAAACAGCAAACTTTCCCACCGAATTCGAAGGCTGATAAAATCGAACGAACCCGCCATCGATGCTGGAGTAGAAGAAAATGAGACGATCCGCTATGCGATGCCAGAAGAGGCGCGTCTGCACCGACGAATCGTTTGAGTGAGCTTTCGCGAATAATTCGCAGTGTGCCTTAGGCAAGGCTGGGAGGCACTCGCGAGAGGCACTCGAAAGAGGCACTCGCGCCAAGTATTCACGTGGAGGCATCGGCTCAGCATCGGCGAGGGTTGCTCTTAAATCGTGAAAACCCGGCGGGATCGCGGCTCTCCGTTCCGCGTTCATCCTCCTGCTCGGAAGAAGAAGACGTGGATGGATGGCGCTGAAGAAAGAGGCTCGCCGAGCGAGGAGGAGGCGGAGGATGGGACCCATCGTCCACCGTCCGGAGGAAGCGATTATTCATTTTTACGATTACCACCGCCGTGTACGGCCGAGCACCGAGACGACCGTTGCCCGTGAGAACAGCCGAAAGACGGCCTGCCCTTAAATACCGTGTTCCTTTTGCTCGCAGTGTTACTGCACGGCCGCACATTCGATGAGCGTGCACTGGGAACGATCGAGGCCCGTCATTAGGCAGAGCGGAAAATGAGGAAGGCTTGGCGGGGAAAAATTTGCGAAACAGTTCCGAGTCGGGATGCGTCCGCGACGGCCGACTCGCACAGAGTTGGAGATACTTTGAATGGGAATGTTTGCTCTCAGTGAGGAGGAGACGCTTTTCCTTGTCGCCGGGATCGAGTGGCTGAAGTGTGCTACGTAAAACGGGACGGCCGTTTGTTCCGTTTAAATTTGTCGTTCTCGCGGACGGCGAAAAGTGTCTTCTTTAGCTCGTTGACGAAAGTTAATGGAGTTGTTCGAGAGGAGCGAACTGTCTTCGGGAGAGTTCGCGGAAACGGTTGAGACAGGCCGGTTAGTCAGGGTGAGATTTGACAATTGTATTGCTCGGGGTCGCTTGTTATTGGAGATGGAGCTCGGCGACAATAGGATACGTCTTTACTTCTGCGAAGCTGTCCATGAAGTGGACGAGGTCGATTGAGAGTTCTCGAGTGTGAGCGAAAGAGGACGCAGGATTATCCTGACGATTTGTGCGTCCTCGCGATTTACGATCATCTCCTTTAACGAGCGACCTTCTGCGATTCCGGTAATTTTCGATATTTAGCCCTCGTTCGGCTTAGTTGTTCAGTTGTCGACTGCGCGCGAATTTTTGCTGGCAAATGCGACTATTAATGTGCGCTATACGTTACTGCCATTATCTATCCGCCGCGAGAGGCACTTGAACTCTTACACCTTTTAATTTCTCCTTTCAAATAATTCGACCTAATCCTAATCTCCCTCGCCGTCGTCGCGAACGAACATTAGAGTCCGCATTATGTCCCGCCGATTGCCTATTGTGTCTGTCCCACCTTATCTCCTCCGTTCTTCGATTTAATCTCACAACGCCGTCATAATTCCGCTCGGGAACCATTCGAATCCTAACACACCACTTTGCCATAATGAAACGCTTTACGAGTCGCGCATAATTTTTGTTACTGCCCGTCCCCGTAATTACGATTCATTCCGATCTCTGTCGCTTCGGGCGAAATGTTTGCCCTCTCAGGATCGCAATAACTCGCGCTTTACACGTTCTCAGCCGAGATAGCTAATATTGATCCGCGCTCTCGAGCTCTATTTGGACAATTCGAAGAGAGGACGTCGTCGAACTCTTCTTTATTCGTGAAATTCTACGTATCGCGCAGAATGCTGCCTCCTGCCACTCTTCGTTGGACGTCCCGCTCGTTCGCCACCTCTTCGTCTCTCTTTTTCTCTCCGACAGTGACACGCCCGAGGCCGTACCGGTTCGGCCCGAACCAGACTGAACGAAATGCGGCGGAACCGCATGATCGATGAGCCACACTGAAATTCCTCGTTCTCGAACTCGGACGAAGACGTTCCCGAGACCGAATCTCTCTGCTCATTTCGCTCACCGATATCGTCCGTCTCGCTTGCACGCATGCTTGCGCACGTTTCGTTCGCTTATACCTTCCCGTACGCCATCGACGAAAACCAAACAGCCTGCTCAATTTTGGCTTCGTCACGCTCTGCGATGGCGAGAGATAATGCGTGAATTTAAGACTTTTTTTTAACTGAGCCCCGGCCACGATTTTCGATCCAATGTTTTGACGCTTGCCCTGTGGCTAAAAGGAAGTTTGAAAAAAACTCCTGCCAGGTTTGATGTTACATCTGACTTTAACGATTTTAGTTTGTTCGGTAATTGCGCAGGAATGTGAAGTTTACGTATACTTTCACGAATGTTGCTATGAATGTTACTGCAAATTCACGTGTGTCGAATGACAATAAATTTTTGGTAATATCGTAAATTTTCGGGTAGTGTTGTTTTATGCGTGACACATATAAATAAGGAAATGGCAGGTTATAATTCAGGGAATCCTAGAAGATACTATCGGGGAGTTCCGAGAAGGTCATTCTACAAAACAGGAAGCGGATGGCATTCTTCCCTTATTGATTTTGTTTCCCTCTTTTGCTTCGACCGAGGCTTCTTTCCTTAAAGTATTCGTAAGGGTCGCCGCGAAAGAAGTGAAACAAAAAGGAGTCCCTTCGGTGACGCTACCCAATTCCCAACTCAACGTGTATCTCTCAGGCAATGAATTAGGCAACAGATTCTGATCAAGCAGTAACTTTTAGACAAATAACGTGAATAATTAAGTACGGTCCCTGCAGTTCTAAGAAATCTACACAAATAGACTACACCCTTTCCTTAGCCTTCCCCATCCGATCCGTCCACCTCTACCAAGCCAAATTCCCTCTTTCTAACGTATACTTTACCCACACACATTCTTTCGCATCACAATCGTCCCACATGCAGACCCTTAATCAAAAAATCAGCCTGCCCAACGTATACAACAACAGCACTGCCCTACCTCAGCAATTTTCGTATTCGCCAGGAAACAGGACCTAGCCTAACAGAGTAAGAAAATTCTATATCAGCAGTTCCGAGAATCGTTTCGAAAGAACAGGAAGCGGGCTGCGTCTCTTTCCTCGAACGTCCTCTACGTCGAACCTCGCGACCGTCCGGGCCTCAGAAAGGTTTTGCCATGTAGGTATCCTTCGAAGAGTCTGCAGGACGATCGAGGAGCTGCATCCTCTAGCGCGGCAACAACAACGGGCCGTAACTAAATCCGCGCCCAGTTCCAACCGTGGAAGACCTTGGCGCTTCTCGGCCGACACACGTTCGTTACTGAAGTTCCCCACGTGCAGGGCCGTGGATAATCGATTCGATCGTAAAATACGCTCCTTAGGCTCCCTGCCTCGTCGCCTCCCCTGTCCCCCTTTAGCCTCTCTCCTCTCTCGTCTCTCGTCTCTCGCCAGTCGAACATGCCCCGCCGACCTTACCCTCTCCCAGACTACCCTCACTTTCTCCGTTATCTTCGAGGAAAACCTTACGATATTTCGTGTTCAACGGGTATGACCTTCGCAGACGTTCCTTGAACAATCGAACGACGACCCTTGGTCGTCGGCTTACAGTTTGGATGTATATTTTTTCCCTGATGTCGGAATTGTAAATAAATTTCAGCCAGTCTTTAGTTGTGAATGAAAACGATTTAGTACGCAGGACACAGGTTTAGAGAATGTATTACAATGGGAACCATCCTTTTTATTTATGCTTGACTGAAATTACGATAAGCTAATGTAAACAGTTGACCGTAATGATGATTAGGTGCACCCACAATTTTAAGATGATATTGTGCCCAAATAAACTTTCAGTACATATACAGTATATACCTACAGACACCCACAAACCGATACGAAACGATTTCTTAAACATCCGTCCATTGAAAAAGAACTTTAACAAGCATCCAATTCCTCTGCAAGACATACGGCGAGTGTATCGTAATTAGCAAATTTTCCAAATAGTAGACGTGGAAGGTATCGGACCATTTTAAGAAGCAGCCACGCGCATTCTTGAACTGGCCGCGGTAGTTGTCTCGAAACGACTTCAGGAACCTCGACTGCTCGCGGTGTACGTCGACTCTAATAGGAGGGGACCGCCTCCGGGCAGTATTATCGCCTTTTAGAGAATTCGCCCGGGTACAGGCCGATGCCTGAATTCGCACGGATACGCTTCCAGCCGTCTCGATTCTTCCGGTTGACGGCCGGGCCGACCTTGTGCCGAATCACGGCCAGTCTCATCGTCGCCAGGATTTTCTTATTCCCCGCGCCGCGTCGTTCCGCCTAACAGTGATACCGATTAATGAATGTGCCAAGACTGTCTGCGGACGTCGTCTCGTTTGCCAGTCGCCGCCTTCTTTTGTCCGTCTGCCATGAGACACGCCGCTGTACAAATAGGATCGGTTTCGTCGGCCTTGCGCCTTTCTAGGACAGTGCCCACACTTTACATCGGGACACCGGAGCGTCTCCGACAGACTTTTAATCCAATGCATGCTTGCCAAGTGTCTTTGACATGCGATGACTAACAAGTCAGTCTGGTGTCCACATAGACTGATTTAGCTCTCGGGATTATATGCAGCAAGCAAAGCAGTGTCTTTTGCTACGCATATTTCGTAATCGTCGAATCGGTCGATGGTCCTCAGGTCCTCCTGAAGAATCGAATCCGTTTTCGTTCGAAGATGTTCGGTACGCGCTTTCGTAACAGTGACGTTCAAGGTTCGTTTGAGGTCGCACGCTTCTTCCTCGGCTTCCCAGGCTCGATCCGAGTGTGCGAGGAGGATGCTCGCGAGGATGTCTACCGTCTGGCATCGTCTCCTTTGACCGGGGTAACGTTACTCGCCGAGGGACGACAATGGGCGACGCGCGTCTCGCGGTCGAATTCGTATCCTTTGTCGCGCGCTCCAAGGCCTCGAGTCGTCGAGGTGGTGCCAAGAAGAGGAGGATCGCCGTGCCACGGATCTCCATGGGACGATGGTCGATGATCCTGTCGCTGAAAGGCAGGCAAAGACGGCGGAGCGCCTTTCTTATTACACGGCGAGTGCGACAAAAGGCGTTACGCACGAACGATCGGTGGAGCGCGTAAAAATGAATTTTGAAGGTCGACACTTTCCAAGGCCCGCGTCGGATTAATCGTCGCCCGATGCACATCGGGGAGGCCCGGTGCACGGCGTCGATTACGTACTAGATGCCTTAGAGTCTGGGGGCCTGTCTCGTTACGAAGGTCGCCGTCGGGCAAAAAAAGTCGACGAGTCCGACGGGAGTCACGTAAGAGTCGAGAGAGTTTCAACGATTAGACGGCCCGACTCGTTTTGCTCTGACGAGCGACACCGATCTGATTCCGCAACTGTTAGACGGGTCTGTTCGGCGGCGCTAATGGTAAAAAACGGACGGCCTATTGATCAAACGTCGGAGGATGTAGCGGGCAGTCAGGGGTTTCGCTTCTCGACCGCAACACTTTTTCGTCACGGTTCTTCGCCGAATCATCGTCACCTGTTCGACATGTTTCTTTCGTCACTTTCGGAGTAATATCTTACGTTCGATCCTACGTTTCGCTTCCTCCATCCCTCAATGGTTTGGAATCAATTTCATAAACATATAGGTTCAATTTTATGTTAATACGAACACATTATTGTAACAATTACCTCTGTGGTGCACGGAAATGTATTTGAATACGAGTGAGTGAGAGGGAAAGTAAGAGCAAGAACCTTGTCAAGTACATGCTGTATTTCGCCCCTTTTAGCAATATCGTATCCTGTTTTTATATTCCATTTTATTTCAATAAACTAGGTTCCCACATCTCTGAGTATCAGTCTTGTACCGATGAGCTGATTACGAACAACGTTCGAAGGATCGCGTTGACGTAATTGAATAAGGCTAAGCAGAGCGAATCTCGGCGGCTTGAAGGAATGGCGCGCAAGAAACGGTCGCGTCGTTGACAATGGGGCGCCGTTCAAGGCGGCATTAGACTCATTGTCTCCGGAAGAACGTCAGGCGGCCTCGCGCGAGCCTGCTCGCCGCGAGCGGAGCGCAGCCGGAAGTAAGTTTTTCGTCCGCGAAACGAGCGTAATGCATCACACAACTACCTCGTACCCGAAGCTGTAATGCCGCCCGAACGATACCGGGAACACATGGTGGTTGAACCTTTGACCGTCGGCCGGGGGCACTCTCGACCCACACACGCGGCGATCGCACGATGCTGCGCCCATATGCGTCCATATGGACCTATACGCATCTACGCGATTCGTTTTCATCGCGCTTATTTTATTTCGTCGACTCGTTTAAGGAGCGTGCGAGAGAGGGCCGGGACTTGGGACGCGAATTGCAGAGAATCGAAGTGAGAAGGAAGTCGGCAGCCGGGGTTGACGGAGGGGATGGGGTGTCGAGAAAAAGACAAGAGGCTAAGTGCTAATGTACTTCGCGATCGCGAGAGATCGAGTGCGTACGTACGGATGCACTCTCTCGCCGCCTGCCCCTGCATGCATGTCACGTTTGTCTCGTAAAGAGGCCGTCTTAAAGAGGCCAGAAAGTGATTAGTCCGGCAACAAAATTAATAGACTCTAAACGATGTTAGTAACTCGTTATCCGGGCATGCGAGGATGCGCAGGGTAACTTGCGAGGGGGGAAGCGACAAAAATGGCGCGGTCGGGTAAATTATTTATTTCGCCGGTCGACGCTCTTTACCGCTCGCTCGCTTATCGACGATAACGTGCGTATCGTCTTCCTCGCGCCGTTAACGCGACCGTGGATCTTGATCGCCGTAAACTCGATCGGCGTAAATTAAGAGACTTTTCTCGATCGAGGCGTTTGTCCCGCGAGGGATGACGTCTCGCTCTCCTCATTTCTCTCCTTCTCTACCCTACCCCCTCCCTCCGGCCCGACGATCATTTCATACGCTGACGAATATGGATGGGAAGATTAATGACGCTGTACCGGAATGGTGGGATTTTTATAGTTGCCGGGGGGAGATGTAATTTGTTTGCGTGACATGAAAAAGTGCGAGACGCTTAGAGGAACACTCGCATCCAGTCAACGAGACATTCTATATCGGTACCGTAAATTGCTTAAAAAGCTCGAGTTTTCCGACTTGAGGTAAAAACGTGGCACGTTCATGTTCCCTCTTCATCCTTTTTTTTCCATATTCATACTGACTGGTCAAAGTCCCGTGTATCCGCGCGAGTGTAGATAGTTTCGCCGTCGTCCGTACATCGCAAAAGGATCATTTTATGAGACGAGGGGACATCGCATCAGGGCATTTTTCTCGTCGGGTCCCAGCACTTAAGAACAGGCGCAGATATAGAACGCGCGACACTAATCTAGCGCAACTTTTACGCCGACAAAATAGTGCCCCGTAACTCGTTTACGAGAGGGGCAAAAAGCGTGGAAAAAGTCGAGGGATCATTTACATCGATCGAGTCGAGCGTCGATCTCTTTGTAGACAGGCGACCGTCCAACTAACCCAACCCTCGGAGCGTCATCAACCAATAATAGACCCGCACGGCACGACAAGTAGAACCGGTAACGAAGACGGGAGAGAGGAGTCAAGAGAAGAACCGAGGGAGAGAGAGTGAGAGAGAAAGAGAGATAGTGAGCGAGACTTCTCTCACCAGGGGACAAATGACGCAAGGATCCGTCGAAACTCGGAAGCGAGGACCCAGACGGGAAAACGACGGTCGTGTGACGTAAAAATGTGCCGTTTGGCGACTCAGGCAAGGTTAGATATCCTTTAAACGCCGATCCTCGTACTTCCGCTTACGAGACGTGCGCGAGACGTGTGCTCGCACCTTTGACCGGTCGAGGATCTCGTCCCGTCCGCTTTCGTCCTTCTGCCGCCTATCCTGCCCCCTCCCCCCACCCTCTCCGCCCCTCTCCAAGTGAGCGAGCTCGAAGCGGACGTCTTCCGTCTCCGTCACTCGCCGAGCACCGTAGGGCCAGAGGTGGCTCGAGTGCACGGGATCGCAAGCTATGCGCCAGCGGAAGATCGCCAGGAGGCTCCTTGCAGGAGGAGCGGTGGGCGCCTCCACGTCGTAGTTATATTTAGATTCGCGCTGAGCGCCTTCGTGCTTCTTGTTTTACATCTACCCACCACCACTGTAACACTGGCAGCCAACCACCGCGGCACCACCACCAGCGCCGGCCGTGGCACCGCTAGCTGGCTAGCTTGGCTTAGCTCGCCGGCTACCTACCTACCTACCTACCTACCTACCATGGCTTCGCTTCGATGGCACCACTACCGAGAGGAAGAGGGCCGCCACCGAGCACGGCCGTCCACGTCGCCACTGCTTTTGCCAGCGGAATCGACACGCTCTCTCGCCGGCATCGCGACGTGAGCGCACACCACCAGCCGAGATCCTCGGCATTGGCCACGATATCTCCGGGGCTCGCGCACACCTACTCATCGTCATAGGGATAGGTGGGAGGAGGAGGGGGAGGAGGAGAATTTCTCCTCAGCCGTGCCCCGTGATTCCACCGCGGGGGAGATCCTGCGGGAGATCGTGCTCGTTTAAACGACCGAAGGTCTCCTCGAGCGTAGCCTCTATCCGGAGAAATGGGACTGGAAAAATTTTCACCGCGGAAAGTGCTTTCAGTGGGCTGGCTGAGGCGCCCGGCATTGCGGTAATGGGAGGATTTCAGGAACTGGACGTTTTCTTCTGCTTTCGATTCCTGTTGGGTAAGGGGCCATTTTTCTAGGCGATTGTAATCATGATTCTACGTGCCTCGGTATTGTGCGTTTGTCTGCTCGGAGGTTGCTCGGGTCTGCTGATGCATGACGTAGATCCGGGCGCATAGTGTGTTACCTAGGGACACGGCTTTCTTCGATAGTGGTGGGATTTGGAAAGCTCAAGGTCTTGATAAGCTTCAATCGCGAAAGGAACCTATTTTAACCGTATCCAATTTTTTCGACACACCCCTACACTCACATTATACAACATCAATTAGATTCGCAGTATCAATACTGCCTATTTAAAATCGTAGGCGATCAAACACGTATAATTCCACAATTTACATTCGACGCTCGCCTCGCGCGGACGAAGGATAAAAAGATTATCGAACAAGCTTGATACCACGCACCACATTCAATGCCCGTTTAATTCACGACTTCTAATTACAAGATGACGCGCATGGTACCTTCCTCGCAGGAAACTCGAACGAACTTTCGCCAAATTGATTGACGACAAGCCGTTTGCGGAGGAAGTATAAGCCTCGGCTGCCCATAGGGGCAGGAATCGTCGAATAATGGCCGATGATATAGATGGCTTCGTCTCGGGAACGAGATACGCAAGTTGTCCGGTAGCAATGCGCGTCGATCTCTTCTTCATCTCTCCTCGCTGTGCCACGAAAGGGGGTGGGTCGGTACGCACCTGTTGGCACTTTTTCTTCCCATTGCCCCTCCCCAGCTTTCCTCGATCTCCTTTTATTTGCCCCGGTCGAACAGGTGTACAGGCTGTCGTCGTCGTTGTCCCCGTTCAACTACGCACCGCGTCTTAGACTCTGGCTCGCATGCTCAATAGTCGTTGGCATTTACTTAAGTGCGAGTAATTACCAGTCATATAATCGAACTCGACAATCACCGGCTGCTATGTTGCGCCTAATCGAACTCGACAATATTACCCTTTATAGTTCATTTAATTAGAGTCCACGACATAACGGCATATTGTATTACACCTGGCACGGCGGCTAAACTTTATAGGCCGACTCAGCATCGGTCAAGCAATTATTTGCCAACGATTAACCTCTTTGATCGCGACCACTGTTGCAAAAATCACGAAACGAAGCGCAGGTGTAAAATAAAATCCGGACTAGCACAGGTGTCGACGAAAACAGTGAATCGTCTGCTGACAGACGGTGTCGCAAGAAACAGAGGCTGGAACGAAGGAAGTTGCCGAGGGCCGGAAAGTTTCGTCGGACGCCACAATTTGGCGGGCAGCTTTCAGCCTTGACATAATTCACGTCCGACGCCCTTCGCGGTGTTGGCAATTATTTTCGCTCCGGATAATACCGTACCGGTTGCAGTTGTCGGCGGCTGAGATACTCCGAGCCGAACGAGAGGGAAAATGATAGTCAGACAAGCAGAACCCTGCGGGAGGCAGTGGGAGAGGGAGGGGGGATAGGAGCGAAGAAGGACCGGTCCAATGTAATCGATTTGAATGGAATTGTATCGCGGCACGTACGCGAAGTGCGTATTACCGGACACGCCCCGAATGATGTATGCTTAGGGCCTGTCATTTTCGTCTTCCTTTTCATTGCAGCTGCATTAACATTAATAATCCATTAAGTCGGTAGCGAAGTCGTGCAGAGCCGAGGTTATATCGAAAGACGCGGGGCTAATGGCCGGTACCGATCGCTTTTTTCGCGTCATTATTCCGCGGATCACCTGCGTATTACGAGCCTTGCGACGCTGCGTTTTTTTCACTCAAGGCCCTTTCTTTCCATCACGCAACGTGTGGGATACGTATTATTGTGCGCAATGCGTCCAGTGCAATGCGTCCAGTGCAACTCGGTGCGTTGCCGCGAACGCTACGACGATTATTAATTCGAATCTGGGTGAGTTTTTAGCCCCGCAACTGCCGTACCATAGAAATGCTCGGCACGTAGGTATGCAGGCCAATTGGATATTTCTGGGTGATCCCTCGCTCGTATTCAGTTAGCGAACCACTGCGGGGCTACGTGTTCATTAGGTCAAGAAGCCGGCGAATGATAGGTAATCATGACAATAATCCGATTTCCTACATCCGCCGGCACGGTGACACAGAAGTTCACTTTACGGGAACGTTGCGACTTAGTATATATTTTAATATCGCTTTCCTCGAAAGCTCGTACGTGAGCAGATTGTTACAGTTTCGATAGCCGCGATCGGCAAGAAAGTTGGGAAGAAATTGAATCGCTTTCGAGAATATACAGATTTTACCGCGGAACCCCCGGGGGCATTTCCATTGTCACCCTGGCGCAGAAGGCCGACAATCGGAACTTCAATAGAGCAGGTAGAAGAAGGTCGGGACGGAGCGTTCGCTCTGTCGCAATTTTATTTCTTGTCGTCGACTCGTTAGACAATAGTCAACAAACGCCCCGTCTTCCGAGGAACGTAATCGTGTTTGCTTTCGATCATTGGACCGAGACAATCCGACCTGGAGCCTCGTACTTCGTGTTCCCAATCGTTTCGCCGTTTAGACCTCAACTGGAGAGGAACGGGAGAGTGCCTTCTTGTATCTCCGCGCCGTCATTGATGACCCTTCCGGCTCGAACAGGAAACTAGACTTTCCGTTCCTCGCCAAACGACACTGGCTCGAGAGCGGCGCGAAATCATGGCCACGCTCGCTCATTTCTCTCTTCCTTTCGCAGCAACGCCATACCTCATTTTACGTGAAACCCGCTGAAAGTGCAGAAACGTTCTACGGAGTCGTTACAGTCATTATTTTCCCTCTTCCGAAATAGCCGAACTTTCAGCAGGTTTTATTGTAGCTTTTTCTTTTAAGGCGCGCGGTATCATACCGTATAATTTATTATGGAAATTTTTGCGAGCCTCGTTACCTGGAAATTGGCCTTTTGGGGAAGAACGCTGAAAGCGAGTTAACGCGCGTGTGAAATCGCGCGTTTTATACGCGTTTCGCTTTCGGCACTCGACGGCGTGTAGCTTCCGCGCACTTGTCGTAATAGCGATGGAAACTAACGAGTAACATAGACATCCTTCCACTTGACAGGTTGAAACCGATATGTTTTAATCTGCGCCCAGACAAATTTTCCAACTATGTTCAAAAATAACGAACTCGATGCCGCTTTCTTTCTAAAGACGAGATCTCTTCTTAGATAGACCTTCTTAGTCGGTCAGAGATCCTTTCGAGCTAAGCTCTTGATACATCGTTTATCAGGTGAGATTAAAACTCGTAAGACACGAGTCTCGACGTATCGCTGAACACGGCCATCAATCAAACCGAATTCAACGAGCGCGATTTGGCACGCCAGCCACACGATCTCTTTGATGACTCTCGGGAGTGAAAATAATGAGAATTATTGGGCTAAGCGTGCGATTCACGCTCGGCTTCGGATTAAGGTGTGCGGCGTACGCGCAAACGCACTTTGCAACGTCTCACAACTCTGTTCCTCGATCCTCCTTTTTTCCCTCCTCACTTTTTTCGCTCCATTACTTTCGACTCCCTCGCCGACCGCAGAGTCCGAGTTATACAGCGAGGCTGTGGCTTTGTTATGAAATAGACTCGAAAGCGAAATGCTCCGTCTCCTTTCCTTACGTATCATCTAGGCATGCTCGCCTCTCTTTCTACGGATTTTCCCGCCCGCACGCTCCCGTATCTGTCCTCTCTCGTCTGTGTGTCGCACACTGCTGTAATACCGTACTCCGCTAGCTTGTTCCCCGCCGCCGAGAACAGTCTTGCCAACGGAGGCTGATCGTCTGTCAGGCCGAATAACGCAACTGCCGATTCGTCATGTTATCGCTCCATTACGAGCGATGTGGTAATCCATTAAGAGTACTCGCATTATTTGTCCATTGCCATCGGCCGAGAACTCATCCGTCGACAGTCGCTTATTGAACGGCGGCCGTGAGCGGGAGTCTTTCACGGATTTAAAGCGGCTCTTGTGTTACGATTGCGATCATCGTTTTCTGATCGCACTGTTGCCGGTTAGAGCTGTCTACTTTGGCGAACATGTACAACGGTGTAGGTTCCAAGTTTTCGCTTGGTTTTGGGATGCGAGGCTATAATTTGTCTCCTGACGATTTCAACTGGTAACCTTGAAAATTTCTTTATAGTGATATTATTGGTGGCTTTTTTTATTTATTTGTATATCTGGATGATAACAGGCTGTTTGACTTTTGCTACTGTTTTAATACTACAAATCTTAATCCGGCCATTTTGTAAAATGTAAGGTATTGTAAAAGCAAAATAATTATCTGAGGCATAATCTAAACAAAAATCAAGGAATATGTTTCTGCAAAGCGGGAATAGATGCTGTAGCAAGAATCGGTGCAATAAAACGCCACTTGATAGTCGCTCATAATATTTGGTCAATACGCGGTCAATGCCGTAATTGCTGCAAAGTAATCAGCGCGGGTCAACGACATAATAAAGGAATCCCACTTACGAAAGTAGCCCAGCACCTTTTGTGGAGCGAAGTCTCGTGAAAGGAATGACACCTTTCAATCCGTTTACGACGCGTCATTAAATTAGCACAAACAAAAGACAGCAAGCGAGTCGCGCAAAGTGGGCCACTTTTTTTTTTAGAGGTTCGAGCATTTCACTGAGTAGGACTTTCCCCTAAAGAAAGTGCCACCTCGACTATCCCGTCGGCGAATTCAGACGTTCAGGAACATAATGGCCTACGGCTTCCCCCGTTAAGAATTCTTCTATTTACGCGCCGGAGACACCTAGCAAGGCCGGCCAATAGGAAATCCGCAGGACGATTACGCGAACGCGCTATACGCTAATTAATGAGCCCCTGGGACATCCTCATCCGACGTTCCCCGGGGTCTTAATTGGAACTCTCTCCATATGGTTCGTAAAGGAGGTAAAAGACTCGGTATGCACTTCTCCCCATCCGCGGCAGGCGAATCAAAGGGCTAATGTCCAAATAGAAACATATCACGGAAACGAATGAGAAATATACTTTTGATTAAATGACGGTATAATTAAGTTAGTCAGAGTCAGAACAGCGAAGGGGAAACCTTCGGAGATACATGTGTAAATGGACAAGTGAATGTACGCCCTGAGTCTACCGTTGTAGAGATGAGTCCGCAACAAGATATTTTCGACATTAGATTATATCGGTAAAGCTTAGGATTGCCTGGTGCTAATTGAGGATGCTAATTGGAGGAACGGCTTTATCTTGGCACAACGCCGTTACGAAGAAGCGCAAAAATGGCCAGCTTTCTTTAATGGTTCAAAGACGAGCTTAAGCATGTTGGAGTTACTTAACAATGCATTCCTGTTCGAAAGTCTCTTGGCAATCGATCAGAGCGTATTAGTTGCGATAGATGTCGGGAGGCATGGAATTCTCGATCGTCGTCGGCGGAATGCTAGCCGAAGGAGATCGCAGGAACGTTTTACAACGGACGGCTAATGCGTGACATTCGCTTCGTCGCGAGCAATGTTTCCGCGATCGTTCGTCTTCGGGGGCACTCCCGCCTTAAGTGGGAACTGGAGGGATGCGGTAGGAAATAAAGCGGAGTGGAATGATAGGGTAGCCCGTTTGTTTTATTTTCACCGTAAGTATAGTGCAGCGACGTATAGTGATTGGCCTGAATTAAGGTCGGGCTATATCTGGATTATAAATAATAGGGCAATCTGCCTGCTGCTTATAATATTGCTACATATACACCGCTACCGTTGCTCGCAACGTCTATTGTAAATTACGCCGGCAAAGTTGTTATTAACCTATTTCGACTAACGCGCATTACTGGCCGAGCTTAAGCGCGATCGCGTCTTCATTCGGGCTCGCCTGCGCACGGAGTGCGGCCAATTTTCAACGTCCTGGCCGAGCTGAATTTTCGAGGAGCGCCGGATATCGCCGTGAATTCCTGACCGATGCCTAATGCCCGCCAACTTTTATCGTCCGGGCATCCTTGACGTTGTCTGGGGCCAATTTCGTCGGGTGGTCCGCGAATGTCAAGTTCTTTAGACCGGACTGCGGTCAAAAAGCGACGGTGGCCCGAGCAGAACGATCCTGCCACATCGCACTTTCATCATCGAACCCCGCTGAGTGAGCCAGGCACGGATCGTCCAGGGTTATCCAACGATCAGACACATTTAATTAGGCGCGCGCGCTTAATTGTACGGTCCGCATTCGAATGCGTCCGCGACAATTCAGGCGGACGCGCTTAATATGCAAACTGTCGAATTACACGCATCGCTGAGTGCATACCCCCGTCACGATAATCGGCCATATTCTACTTTTGTTGTGCCAAAGCCGCCTGCCTTTGGAAGATCCTTCCATCCTGAACCACTACTTAAATCGTTCCTTTCCCTTTACCTTCTTCCGTTGCAATTTGATGAGTATTTTGTCCTTTGCTTTTGCTTTGAACCCTACTTGTTTGCTCACTAATTTCCGCCGCTTCGTACAATCCTTCTGTCGCACCCCGAACAGTATTCTTCCACATCGTCCTGGCTATCTGGAATCGCAGTTACGGCATCGGCTCGGGTATCTTTCAGTCATCGGAAGACGAGCCCGGCGGGCAGCGAGGCATGTACGAAAGTCACTAATTAGATTTGCTTAATTAACCGGTAAGGGAAAAAGAAATTAGGTCGTACCGTCTCGCGCATCGATTTTCCTCCTTTGTCTCCGGCTGCTTGACCCGCTACCCCCTCCACCTCCTTCCGAATCATCGTAAAGTATCGGAACGTCCTTCGCAGGAGCGACCGCAACGAAATCGTGGCCCTCGAGGCAACCTTCTGTTCTGCATACAGACACGGTGGTCGAGACTTGCTAGAGGAGCAATAGAAGGATCGGCCAACTTTGTAGCTGGACGTTGATCTCTCAGACGGGCTCAATCTGCCATGTCGAGAGCGCATCCTGTCTAATCGGCCGTCCCGCGTGACACGGCTAATCGGTATTCGCTCCTGAAGCTCACTCGTTCGCAGATTCAATCCTGTAATCCAGTTCGCCCCTAAGAAACTGTACCGTCGCCATCGTCACCGACACGCCATCAATTCCGGCCGATAATTATTCTGTTACTTTCCGCGCTACTTAATAAACATGGATTCCCGCCGTTTGAGGGACGTAATGCTCGCTCAATATCGTTAACGATTATTGCTATAATTAATTAATAAGCGCCCTTAACAAGGCCCGTCGAGTGGCTCGATTAAATTCTGAAGAGGACTCTCCACCGGCCACCGTATCCTCGGCATTTCCATAACTCAATAAACCGTTTCGCCGGGCGTCAGCCTCCTGCGCGTAAGGATAACGTCCGCTCCCTCCGCCTCCTCCTGCATAGTCCTCCCGTCACCTCCTCATCCTCCTCCTTTTCTCGCCCCCCGCCTCCTCGGCGAGCTTGCACAATATGCCGGCCGATTAATAAATTTCAGAATCAAGGTGAGCCGGCGCACTCGTTTTAAGCCGTCCGATTAATCCTGAAAAGCCTACTTAATTATTTACGCCGTACAGTGGCAAGCGTTTGTCCTTTTTGTGTCCCCAGCCGCCCGCTCTCCGCGAAAAAGGCCTCCACGAACGAATAAGACGGATGTAATCGCTTTACGGCGATAAGGGGAACATTACGACTTCTCATTTCGAAGAGGTCTCCGTCGGGCAGTATCTCGTGCGAGAGCTCGTTTAAGGAAATATATGCACGCCTTAAAGGGCCCATTTCGACCATCTGGCTTTTCTTATTTTCTCGCGTCGCAGAACGAGTCCTCCAACAAGAGCAATCGGCGCCGGGGGTATTGCGATGTATATAAGTGCGTTTCTTTGAGGTGCGATTTACGTACTCGCCGCGTTCGCGCTGAGTGCTTGTCCAGTGCGTGTCGGGTGCGTGTCGGATGCGTGCGCCAATACGGATCGCACGCGCGCACCCCTAACCCTCGGTATCGCCTAACAAATTGATCCAATACCGCGGATCTCTTATTAGAGAATACGGCGATCTTCCGGCGCTAGCCAGGCAGAGAGAGAGACACAGGGAGGAAGAGAGAGAGAAACGAAGCGTCGGGAATCTGCCCCTAGCCTCTCCTCGCAGCCGTTTAGATATTAGACCGTGGCCTAATTGGCTCATCGATCGTAAATTAATTAGCTAATCGTGGAGCGTAAGGCGCAAAAGATAATCCCGCAATCGCTCGTTTACATAATGAGGTCAGTAATTGCGGCTTAATCTGACTCGCGGTGTGAATCGCGTACGTGCACGAATGGATACGCCTCTGGATATGCGCATTGTGCCTGTGTGTCTATGCACACGTCCGCAGGCGTTGCTCCGTGCATACGGTCGCACGGCCTAGTACGTAGGCTAACTTTCCGAGCTAACTATCCGAGGCACGCTCGCGTTAACGTAGACCCTCGGTCCCTCCATAACTTTCGGATGTGTGCCCTCCCTTAAGGCTACCCTCATCCAACTTGGCAATACTCGTTGATCCATCGCATTCATTTGCATGCGTATATCGCCGCCCGTCCCGCCGCGCAACAGATATACAAATTATATCAATTCGTTCTCGCATTGTGGCGATGGTAAATTGTAAGCGAACGAGCAATTATTCTCCCTCGAATGTCCGGTATTTGCATAATAAACACATGCGTAGATATTAATCATACGATACACATCGCGACTCGCGCGAGTATTCATTTTCGTATCTGATCGCAGAGAGCGCGCGCGCGGGAGAAGTAGAAGAGAGGTTCTCTGTTTCTGTCCTGCTCTCTCCCTCTCACTCCGACACGTTCGATCGGAGAATTATTCACCGTCCGGCCGGTCAACCCGTCTCATACCCCAACGCCCGAATTAACGTTTTTGCCCAGGACCGAGAGGTTGGCTCGCGGAACCACGATTTGGAAGTAATATTTTCCGTGAAGGAAACCGCGGAACGACTCAATCACTTGAGAAGCGCACTCGAGTGTTAACCAGACGTTAACGATCTTCGATGTCGAGGTATATAACCTCTATCTCCCTCTCGCTCTCCGAATCCGTCTCTCCCTCTCTCCGTCACTCTCTCTGGCCGTCTGGTTGCCGGTCGATCGATACCCTGTTGCATCGGGGCCCTTACACAATTGGAAAGGCTACTGCCGGCTGCCGGTCGCCGGAGCCAGCGGTTTCCGAGGCTGCAAACGATGATTCTGCGGTCACTCGGCTGAGGCCTCAGCTGTACGCTCAGCCAACTTTCCTACTAGGCTTTCCAACGAGCTTTGTACTCACTTCTATTAGCGATCGCGCACGTGCGCCGCTACGTAATGCATCGGCAACGACCGAGGGTGGCGAGACGTGGAGACAAGCGGGGGGCATGTCGGGGGAGGGATGGAGGGGGAGGAGGAGGATCGTCGGGCAAGAGAGAGAGAGAGAGACAGAGAGAGAGGAGGACGCGGCTAGGTAGGGAGATTCTCCTTTTACTTGCGCATCCTCGGCACTCGGCTCGCGGACGTTCGACTAGTATCGGATACATTGAAAGGGGGACGATCACGATCCGCCACGGTGCGATATACAACCGGCCCGATTAATCGAAGCGGAGCGACAGAAAGAGAGAGGTAGCTTCCTCTCGCCGCACCTCCGCACGGAGGAGGAAGAAGAGTCACGGTGAAAACCAGGTGCAACGTTTTCTGCCTTTTAACGATATCCGGAGAGCGATCGAAAGGAAAGTTGCCGGGTAACGATGTGAAATTCAAAAATTTAATGACGATGCTCCGTCGGCTCGCGGACTGTCCTCTTTTCGCCTACCGGGATGTTAGTGTTTTTTTTTTTAACCCCTTACATGGTCCCGTGAAACTGTTTTGATGAAATTTTTCGCGTTGCAGCTGAGTCGAGACGCTTCGTATTTTATCCCGTATCGATATAAGGCAGCGGTCGGGGAACCGGGGTAAATTACCCCAAATGGGGTAAAAATGAAATTTTTGGGGGTAAAAATAAAACTTTTGTGAGTAAAAAGTAAATTTTTAGTTATTGTTTTCTTTTCAAAATTATCATGGGGACTATAATATGAAAGATGCTAAAAAGAGGCGATTTCGTTTTTTTTTGCTCTTCGCCATGGGGTAATATCAACTTACACAAAAATATTTTGGGGTAATGATTAAAAAAGTTCCCCGACCGCTGATATAAGGGGTTACACGTTGATCGTCGGTTAGGTCATACAGTTGTCTCGCTGACGTGTATTATTGAATTATGTTTCCGGACGTTGCTGTAACGTAGTCTAATGCGATAACGCCTACGTTAATTAAATCTCGCTCCAAGTACCTTAACCCGGATAAATTGCCACAATTGACACGAGGGTCAGGTTTTCGTCCATATACACGTAGTCGTCCAAATACACTCAAGATTAAAATCACGACCGCACTTTTATCATCCTAATGCATTCATTATATATCGTTCTAAATACGTTCATACAAGAAGCAATCCACCTACATTGCCGAACATTACTGTCAACGACACTTCCACGCTACTAATCCACGTTCTGTTCATCGACACTTCGCCTCACCTTAAAGGACTTCTTATTTTCATCCTTCACCCTCTAACACCCGACTTCCGTTAGCCCGTTTGGCCAGACATCCGGCCGATCGAAACTTATCTCGCCCAGGATAAAGATATCAAGGTGCCTCAACGCGTAATGTGACCGCCGGCCGGCAAAAACACTGGCGCATTATGTATACGGTCCCACATTATGTACGACGCGCTATGTACGGGAATGCGTTGCGCTATATGCATAATGCGCCCTATGCAGACGTCCCGACAGTGGCCGCGGTGTTAATGTACATTGCATAAAGTATGACGAGCCAAAGCGGTTGCGCCGGCTCTACTGTGCCATCCATTGCAGAGTGGTGGTTTGCCGTCGTGCGCCGGTGTGTTACCCCTCGGTAAACACTGTCATTATAATTCAATTTAATATTAATTTGTACTCGTCTCGGCAAGCGGTGCTCATTCGCCCACGGAAGCGGAGTGGACCTCTTGGCCTCTCGGTGGACCAGCGCGAAAATATAACTCGACGACCGTCCTTCTCTCACTCTGTCGACTCCATAACTCTCCTATCATTCTTCATACTCTTCATTCCCGTTGCACTCACTTGCAACGCACTTCTCATTTACCCGAGCATTACCTTTTCCCTCTATTTTTCTTTAGCCAATCAGAGTTTAAATTTGATATTCGTTGGCCACGACCGTAGACAGTTTCGTACGCCGCCGTATCTTTGATCGCATCTCTCCGCCGACAGATTTCTCCCCGTCATCCTTCCCGTCGCGAAGATATTCTCCCCGCGAGTTCTCCCCGTTCCCCCATTCGCCGCTTTTCGTTCCTCTTCCTCATTCCTCCCTCCCCGAAACGAGCGCGGAGCTGACAAGTTCATCGAGATGGACGACGTGCGACCACTTTTTAAAGAGCGCCTTCCAATTAGCAATTATTGAGACGTTCGCCGGATGGGGACGGAATTTTAAGAAGGAGTCGCGTTCTGCCAGCGAACGAGAGCGTCGACTCGCGTTCGCGATGAAAAACGCGCGGGCGTAATTATCCTTTAATTGCCCCCGGCCTCGGAGGTATATCGGGAGGATCGGGAATAAAGCTTCGACGACCGCGCGCAATTCTTCCTAACAGACTCGTTCAGCTAACGACCGATAACGTGCGAGATTTTTCCGACGATCGCATGCGACGTACGTCGTCCAGAACTGATTGACACACGATTCGCTGGCGAAGCACGCTTCCACTCGCTGTCGCGGACGTTGAAACGAGCCGCGGAATAAGAATCTACCGTGGACGGCGAAAAAAATACCCCCCTCCCTCCGCCGCAGCCTCGTCGTCACCTACGCGGTAGAATCCGTCAGACTCGTCTTGAATTCAATCATTGGCGCATAATGCAGCCCGCGATTCAGCCTGTCTCCGGCAACCTTTGCATTCTGTCAGCGATTCCTCAATCACGATCCAGCCGATTTATGCGACAAAGGGTGTACCGTGCATCTTAAACATTCCGATTTCTTGCCCCCCTCCCCTTGGTCTTTCATCCCACCTTCGACGTGTCTCCCGACTTCGTCTATCGCAATCTTCGTGCTCTTTCGTGCCTAGGCCATGTTTGCCCGTGTGCCAATTCGTCCCATCGACACTAGGGCCTCTTTGTCCGTCATCCTCGTTCCCTTTCGTGCCTCCGCCAACACATCACGTGTCACCGCCGAGGTCTTTGACGGTTGAGAACCCTGGACCGCGAGATGATGGATGGTGGCGTTCTTGCTCATTCATGAGGAAGTTATTACGGTTTGCGAGAGGTCGGCTGCCGTGGCGAAGGGAGAAAGAAGGGTTGGCCTACGAGGGCCGGCCAAGGGAGGAACGGTAAGGGAGGGAGACGGTGAAAGGGATAAAAGGAGGATAAAAGGAGGTTGAAAGGAGGACGAAAGGAGGGGAGAGGGTGGCGCGGCTGTTCGGAGCGGGAGAAGAAGATCGGTCCATTCGAGGGAGCCGCGACAGGCGAAGAAAGTGGAGGATATAGGGAAAAAGGGGCAGAATGTCGAGCGTTCTCGATGGCACGCGAGTTCCTGGGACGCCCCACCAGCCGAAAAGTGCCCCTCCGGTTAAGTGGATCAAAGTAATTGGTTAATGACCGCCGAGAATCTTCGGTGCCCAATCTCCGTCCGGCCGGATCCACTCCTCTCTCGCGAGGATCCCTTTCTTTTCCCCGCTTTATCCGGCACAAACGTCCTGCCTCTTTGCTTCCATAATTGGAACGCGCGCGTTGCTCGAGTTTCAGGTTTCGAGCGTTTACTCGACAAGTCGGGGAAGGGGGCTCGCGCTGGCTCAAAAAACTTTGCCGAGCGGGTCCGTAACATGAAAAGTACAGTGCACAGTGGAAAAAGTACTGGGCTGCTTTGGGAAATATTGTTTTTCGTTCTTTTCTGCGGCTGGCTTTTTACATCAGTGATTGTGTGTTGAAAATATCTGGACACATACAAAAGTATTTATTTTTCGATGATCTCGGGCCTGAGAGTAAGTAGATAATTGGAGAAAAGTTGAATGAATAGAGTCGTTAGCGCACGATCGTAATCTTTCTGCGTACTTGAGCAACTGGCACATCCAGATACACGTCATCCGATCTAGTTATGTGACCGTATTACGGTAGGAAAGAAGAAAGATTCTCTTCAAAACATTCACTGAACTGTTTCTCGGGATCTGCACATCTGTTTACGCACCTGCGATTCCTGAAATTTGTTTCACTTACGCAACTCCGATTAAGCATTACGCGACTGTCGTCAGAGGTCTAAAATTGATGTATGATATATTGATCGGCGTACACGTTCGCGTCGTTACTCGCGTATAATTCATCCTTCGGCTCTCTCAACCTGACCACTCTAACATATTGACAAACGGTAAATTGTTATTTCGCGGTTGATTTATCCCGAAGTCTGCGGTCATAAATTCATGCTACTCCGCCGCGAAGAACGTGATATCCGGCGGCGAGGACTTATCGAAGTAGAACTTTTCGCTGGCGGGCGGACTCGTCCGTATGACAGGTGCGTCACGCGATTTCTGTTGGCAGCGTTCGCGATCGATCCTAGCCTCGGAGGGAACAGTGACATTTTCGATGCCGGATGCGTATGAGACATTATCGATGCTCGTCAATCTTTCCGATGACGGTGTATGTACTTGCCGCCCACGAGAAGGCTGACGATGTCGCAATAGTTGCTCTCTCTTTCTCTCTCTCTCTTTCTTTGTCCCCTCTTCCACGTTTTCTCCACCTAACCCACCCCTCTCTCCTACATCTCTCTATTTTCATATCTGCCCGTCTCCCTCCCGCCTAGCGCTTCTCTCCTCCTTCATTCTCTCCGTCTCGCGCGAGATTTATCGGCGTGCCCTCGAATTATATACCGCAGCCTCGTGGCTTTCACCGTGGCAAGACTGCGCCTCGACGATGAACGTCTACACGACGTCCAACGTCGAACACGGACACGACGACGACGACGACGACGACGCCTCGGTCCTTTTGTCCTCTCGAGGTCCGCTTCGATACGGCGTTATCGATTGTCCTTGCCTCTCCTAATCGCAGTCGCGTATCGATATGCGTAACGACAGAGAAACGGCGAGCGAGAGACGGCCCTTAAAGCGTGTCGCCTTTATCGCCGGCCGTAACTACTCGCGCGACGCAAGGCGAATGTTTCGCGTTTCGCGCCGTCTGCAAAAATCGCACCGTTAATCTTGATCGCGACCGACCTGCCGACGATTTCGTTCGCCCCAACGGCCTCTTATCGGCGACAAGGAGGCGCGAGCTTTCGCAATTTCGAAACCACCTGTGCGGATGCTGGAAATTCTGATTTTTTATCAGTACAATCGATTTCGAGAATGTTGCCTTTGGGTGAGCTGATATGGCTTGAGAGTTTTAAATGTTGACGTTCAGGCGAATGTAATAGTAGATGGATAGATTCGACGGATTTAATATCGGAATATTATAAGTTTATTTATGAGACACCTTTCGTCTTATTGTATTCATAATGGGCAGGGAAAAATAAATGTGCGCGTAGGTAGCGAATACTTTCGTGCGATACCGTGCTTCTGTTGTATTTGCAGTTCTCAGCGATACGCATATATATATGTGCACTTCATACAGTAGGTGCAGGGCATAAATAGGTAAAACGGTTATAGCAAGTGTTGAAAGAATGTATAGTACCAGCTTATGTTATTCAAAGTATCCGTTTGCCTGAAGTAAATGGAATTTACGCTGAGAGATTACAGTTATATCAGTCCACAAGGTCTTGGGGTAAAAATGAATAAAACACTGGCCCCGCGCGTGCCCGGAAAGTGAACTTTCGAAAAATGTTCGGCGCGGGAGCTTGCCGTATGAATGACACATCCTGGCGCGAGTAAGCGTAGGAATTTGTCGATGTGGAACGGATAAGAGACGCGTACACATGCTCCGCACATTTTCTGCTCGGGACACATCACGAACTTCTCGCGTTTCACGTGAATTACCATCCTGACTCATGCCACGCAAGTTCTTTGAACTTCTCGACCGCATAATCTGATTATTTACATTCGTTCGCGTTACATCACGAGCGGTCGTGTTTATCTGCTGCCTTCCCGATTTTTGACGATTTTCTTACGTCAGAAGCGATTCAAGAAGGTAATATATTACAAAAAAGGACAATGTCCGACCGCAGGAGAAAGTCAGCAGACATGTCCGGCTCGCAGTCATGAACACTTGGAGGTGTCAGCATCGCGAATGCCTCGAACGTTCTTACACGTTGCGTGGAAGTCACGTGTTAACACATTAACTGTCACGCTTCGCTGCAGCCTGTGGCAAAATGGCATTTCTGCCGTTTCTTTTGACGTGTCTTCAATTTTCTTTCGGACATAAATGTCACGCTACACTTCCTACGTGAAATTCTCTCTACACTAATACGAATTACATCGTCGCACACCAAGGGCACCGAATCAATTCGCATATTAGTATGTTTATCGCATTATTAGACATAGTTGGACACAGCCGCGGTCCTAAAAACGAAATTAATCCCTGACGTTCCGTACAACCACAACGAACATCGTCATGACCCCATGCCGAGCATCTCTCTTAACGTCGCATACCGACAATGAAAATTGTCCAAACAAGCGACTCATTCCCAATCCAACCTAACGAGGCTCGCTTTTCCGTACGGTCCGCGAAAGCACCGTGATTAGCGGCGCGTTTCAGCCCGACGCAAATTACCCGCAATTTATCAGTTTGGCATTTGCTCCGGCACAATTGCATGTCTCTTCGCCCAGTGTACGCGCGCGCAATGAGGAACGCACGCAACGAACAAAAGCTCCGAGCGGAGTCATATTGTCGCCGTTTCGATTAACCGGGCCCGTACCCGCGCGCAATCTAACATTTAGACGCATTAATATTTATACCCCGTCGTCTCGTAACCGGTTCAACAAAACAATGGCCCTCCACCGGCCCCGGCCTCGTACCTCGGAGCCGTCTAACCCCTCCTCGCCGAGTCGGTACACACCTCGCCACCGGCAACCCCGGGACAAACGCGTATCGCTGTCGACGCTCACGACGCTCCCATTTGTATGCATTAGAACAACAGTTACAATCTCGACTGCTCCTCGGCGGTCGCGCCTTTCCTCATCTCGCCTCAATCTACCCATTCTGGCCCGGCGAACAGGACGATTAACGCCGGTAATTTATGTATAAATCCCCCGCAACCTGCTCCCGATCCGGCTAAATGACTTTCTTACGAGCGAGTCCTGCGCTTTGCCCGCCGCACCTCGTTCCTCTCAGTCTCTATTATCCGCGACGTCAACTGTCCTTTCTGGAGCACTTCGCATTGGGACTTGGCTCTCTTTTTGGTGCGAATTAGCTGCTATCCGGATGTTCTCGATTTCGTTTGTAACTGCGCAGTGAGCTGAGAAGTTTTTGTTTCTCTGTCAGTAGGTTGTTGGTATTTCAGTTTTACAGTTCATACCGTAGAATAATTTCTTTTCAGGTAGACGTACTAGTTTATCCCGTTCGAGACCTTTCTATTTATACACCGTGTCTTCTGTCTATTTTAACTTCCCCCGTTTCCTTTCCACCGCTCAGATAATCATCACAGATAACGTCTTCCATCCTTTCTCTTCGTTTCGCTAACCGTGCATTATTCCTCCCCCACCCCCCGCCTCCCGCTCAAGTCCCGAGCGTGTACGTGCCAAGTAGTTTGCGCCCACCGCGTCCCGAAGATTAATTAACTTCCGCAATGCCGTCGCGGCTGAAAGGGTAAGAAAAAAAGAAGAAGTGGAGGAGGGAGCGAAAGAATCGAGTCTGTCGTCGAAATGATCATTGTCGCTCCCGGTATTCCGCCGGGGATGAAGAGAGTAGCCGGCGAAGAAGCGGGTCGGCCCGAGCTTCGGTTTCTTAATCCAATTTCGTGGCGCATTAATCTAATTACGGCTAGGCATATGAACGTGACGTGCAACTATGCCACTCGAGAGCGAGGGCTTTCGCAATTTCGCTGCGGCGGTGGGCCTTTTCAGTGGCGCTCCGGCTTACGATCTATCCCCAGTGAGTCATTTGCCTTCTCTCCGCCGTAGATCCAGCTCGCGTCGGCACACGTGTGCGATAGTGTGTGCGCGCGCGCGTGCGCCGCCGATCGTTACAGTGCACGCGCGGGCGCTCGCGCGCACAAGCGCGACATAAAGCCGGGCCTTTGACCGGGCTAACCGGCAGGAATTCCTCAGTCGAGATAATTTGCAAGAATGTAGATCGATATCGGCCGATCGGGCCGGCTCGAGATCGATGGATCGCCGGCTGCCCCCTACCGGTGCACGGCTAACGATCCAAGGTCAGCGGTTACGGGAAAGTAGGCCGCTTAATGGTCCAGCTTCAATTCGTCGACGCATTGTGCCTCGCCTAACGATCGCTTTCCTACTACGATTCTTTTAATCGTTCTCGGCGCCGGCCTCTTTGCCCGAGTAATTAATCAGTATCAGCGAGATGTAAATCGTGAGAACTAGCGATCGCGGCTCGGGGTGGGGGGAGTGTTGCGCCGTCACGTGACGCAAATGAGCCTTGGGCATAATTTTATCGCCGGGCGGCGTCGGCAGCGTCGGCAGCGTCGTTCGTCGACCCTGAACGAACCGACGCCGCGCGATCGAGTGTTTTTCGTACGCCCGCGAAAACGCTTTGCTCGCTGTTTAATCGCGTAACCGCGTTTGCGCGGCCATAAATCAAGCGAGCCATTCGCCCGTTGTAATTACGCTCTTACTCAATCGCTCGCTACGTACGTAGATCGTAATGAAGCGCATAAATTCAGCGGGTTAAAAATATTACCGTTCTCAGGCCTAATATTTCCGAGAGAATTTGAAGGTAATTAATGCTTATCGGATCTGCCCGACTCGGGGCATCGTACACACCCCGGCCCCCTTTTTATCTGGCATACGATTTGAACCTTAATTAAATCTAACGAGTTAGGTCACCGGCGCGCATAAATTACCCGTGTCCGAAATGACGGGCGTACACATGAATAATGCATGTACGTTCGACATCCACTTAATGAAAACCTCAAAGTCTTCGCTGCGCTCGGAACGGACCGCCCGGTTCATGCTCGAAGCTAATACAGTGCGGCCAAGTAAAACGGACTCATTTAACCCGAACACCTTTGCCGCGAACACATCGCAAGGATCGAGTAGCGCGAATCCGGCTTGATGGGAAAGAACCGAAAACTTGGCCACCTTCTTTCGCTCGCTACCGTTCCTCGACTCGGTCCGTGCCCCGAGAGCGAACCGCCGAACGTTCGGCCGGCCTTTGTTCGCCAGCGTGATAGGGCGACAAGAGTCAGACGGGACAGGATACGACGGCCACCGTCAGGACGGGAAACTTCTCTCGGCCGTACGATCCGGCCGGCCAAGCGACTTCGCAAGAGCAACTTGTGCAATGTTCGCGGCCTTTCTCCGCCACGGAACGAAAGCGCCATTAACGAAGAAACGTATAGACGAGAGAGGCGTAATTGCGACGCGCGCGCCAAATCGCAACGCGTTTTTGCACCTGCCCTATCCCCCACCTCTTTCCTCACTTCTTTCTGCCGCGAGAGAGGCACAATATGCGCGTCGGACGTACGAAAAGTCTCCCCAGTGTTGCATCTCAGCACGCTGGTGCGCGCGCGCGCGCGCGCTTACGCTTCTTTTACGACCTTAATTCGTCGGCAGAACAACGTGCTGCGGCAAGGGTGGCCTGCTTTCGTTTCTATCCCCCGAGAGCGTAACACCGGATCCGGATTTACGGCCGAATATTACCGGGCGATTTTCGTTGATGCAACGACGGCACCGCGTTTCTGGGAAATGATAGTTTATGGCTCGATTGTTCTTCTCAGATGCTCGAGAGCGCCTCGCGGTGAGTCAGTGTTACGCCGCAGACTCCTGACGCTCGGCAAAAGTGCTTTGACGGTGGTATGGAGTTTGGAGAAACTCGGTGATTCGCGTGGGAGGGTCTCTTTTGTCTAACGTTGACAGGCGTTGAATGATTTGGAAGGCGATCAAGGCATGCGTAGCTGGCGACGTGCTCTGGTATAGAAACAATTTGATCGTTAAGGCACGATAGGGCTTTTGCCGAGAGTCGGACTTGAGCTGATTCAATTTCGATAATTCAATTATTATACATGGAGAGAGTCTCGGCGATGTGATCGGCGCTGGATCGAGTAGAACCGGCGTGTTTGCCGAGCCGAGTCTTTCCTCTCGCGACTTCGAGTCGCGAATCGACGATCAATTCGCAGCGTGCATATCTGCGCCAGAAGACGTCGACGTCTTCTGCATAAATAAAGCAGCAAATGGGCGGTTGCCGGTGCGAATGCACCAGGATCACGCTGGCTTACTGCTAGAACGTTCTGTCTCATCGTACGATTCCACCTCCCTCCACTTCCGTTCCTCACCCGTTTCTCAATCTTTCCCGTAATCTCATTCTCCGCGAACCGGGCTTATCGAGGACAATCATTTTTCCTCCCCGAATCATAATTCATCGCGATCTCATTACACAGTAGCCGCACAGCGGTTAACTTAATACACTAATAATTTCAGTCAATAAACCAATATATAATTCCACGAGAGTAGGACATATTAGAATTAATGCCCGGCATTACCAATTTTCCGCCGTCATCCGCAACGTTTCATGCTCGTCGCACGGTAGCCAGATCCGCCCGATCGTAGGTAGAATCAAGGTTGAACGCTATGATGATCATTAGCTATGCGCGTCGAGGGTGAATCTGGCGTCGGCTAACGGCACTCTGCTACCTCTGAAAGTATAAATATAAAGATCCACATCGACGCGGCATACCTACGCAAGCGACGAATAAACTGTACCGAACCAGCAAGAGCTAAAAGAAGAGTGAAATGCTGTACACCGGACTTCAGTCGAGACTCCCTCCATGTTGCAATTTCCTCGTTCGTTAATAAAGTTCATGAAACATTGAACGCCATATGGAAAAAAGTGTCTTACCACGCGCTTCCCGGCGGGCAAGAGCGGCGCGAATGCAGAAGGAGTGTGTGTCGAATAACTTCCTAGAGGCGCGCCTGTCACGAAGCCCCGGGTCATTGGTCACCCTCCTCTTATCTCGGACTGTCTGCGGGCCATCTTGTAGCAGCGCATACAGAAAGGCGGCTGCCCCCGCGGCACGTTTCACCGTAAGCGGAATTAACGCCTCCCGCGAGACTCTCGGCGTTCTATCTATCGTCCCTTCTCTCCCCCATCCTCTCAGCGATCCCCCTCCCCTATCCGCGCGCCTGTGGTCTCACAATTAGCCGTCTCCTTCCCTTGACACACGCGGTTTCGCGCTTTTCTTTCGGCCGCGAGCGCTTACGGTACTCCGATTTCCTTCTGCTGGCTGCTCGCCACGTTTCGCGATCATTTTTTGCCCGAAGCACACCGGTGCGGTTGCGGTCTCGCAGTTTGACGACGATGGATCGGCGGTTTCATTTTTGCCCAGTCGCTCGACGCTCATTTTCGGACTTTCGGACATTACTCCTTCTTCTCCGCAAGCGGTACTTAGATTTTCTCTTAACGTTTCAATCTGTCGGTGCCCGTCCGATTTTCTACGCTGATTCGACGTCGACTTTTTGAGATGCGTATTCTCGATTCCATTGTGCGGTACAGTGTCTTCGCAAAGAATAATGAATCTACTTTCTACTTCCTCTAAGCCGGCAGCGGGGTTCTCTTTCTCGTAGCGCCTGCGATATCTCACCTTTCTTTTTCGTAAGGCCACCGGCACCTTGTTTCTCTTGGCCTTCCGTCGGCGCACGTGGTTTCACTTCATCGCTTCACTCCCCCCCCAACGATCCTTTCTTGCCTCTCAAAGCGCTCCCCTTTCTTTATCTTTAACTTCAGTCTCCTGTTCTAAAACGTCCGAGCCTCTCGCCGTCTTCTTAATTCTCCTCTTACCTCGGCTTTTTTCTCCTACACTCCACCCGCTGCTCTCCATGAAATCCGCACGCTTCGCACCGCTAGAAGTCCCGCATCTCTTCCCCTCCCAGAATTGAAGGCCCGCGGGTGGTCGAAGACTTCTGATAGAGCCCGAGCGCTGCACGTAGAAATTTCCGTGTTGATCGGCCGCAACCATGAAGCAATTCGTCTGGTGGAATCGTTTAATGCGGGCCCGTGATGCTCGACGCCGTAGTCACGATCGTTGACTTTCATCGGGCGAGACTCTCCTTGGAGAAATCCGAAACAATCGCGGGCACGCCCAACTATAGAGCGATACGTCTATTAGGTAACAACGCGGCACAACAATGTTCCTGGCTCGGAGGACTCGAGGCGGCCTCTCTCTCTCTCTCTCTCTCTCTCTCTCTCTCTCTCTCTCTCTCTCTCTCTCTCTCTCTTTTACTCTTTCTCAGTGTCTCCTTTCTTCTCCCGCTTCTAGTTCACTTCTCGTCTCGACTCTCCTCCCCCACCTTCCCTCGCGCATGACGTACAGCGTACATTTTGACGTTCCGCGAGCGGTGGCGGGATCCTGGCGGAGGTTCGTTTTTTCGGCCCAGCCACTTTCCGACCGATCACAGTCGGATTGCGTAACCTGAGACTGTTCGCGCCCGACGTTTAGAGCCTTTAGAGCGTCGTTTGCGGAAATCGCTTCCGAGGCGAAAAAATGGCGGGCAACGAGGCCGAGCGCTCTTTCCCCGACTTAACGGGCGTCGGAAGTTACACTCGAGTTACGTAATAATTGATAACAGTTCATACGAAACAGCGCGGTAATACAGAATCGTGCGATCGCATTGTTTCGTAGCGACGAGGGGGCTTCTAGGCGTACAACCTCGAGCATTGACAAGGATTTTACGATCGCTGACAATGGGTCATGCTAACTGGGCGACGTTTGGCGGGACAATGTTATCTGGTTAGGCGGATCGATGAGATGTTAATGAGCGAGCGATCCCTAACCGTTCGGTCAATTCCTGCCGCGCGTAACTACCGTACGATGATACGTTCGCGTCAAACGGAAGTAGGAAGGAGAATTCTCGTTACACCGTTGCGCTCATTGCTTACGCACTGCCAGTACGATCTTCTAATCAGCCGCGCACGGAGGACTACCGGATTAGCATACGCGCGGTATATTCACGACAGAGCTATGCCCATCGGTAACACTATCATCGATCGGTCGTAGAGCGAGATTGGCTGTTAGTTCGGAGTCGGTCGAAGGAAAGGCTCGCGCATACGTTCAGCCCAGATGATCGTTTAACGCTCGACAAAGTATCGGGCTCGAGGTAACTTTTATTCTCACGCCTCGGCGATCGAACTCTTCCTTTTCGCTCGGCGGATAACGATTACGGAAGCGAGAGACGAGAAGGCAAATCCGCTCGCTTCCACTTCCCCCCTCCCCTTTCTCCCTCCCCCTCAGGACTGATTACCTACCATTTGTAGTTTTGAACGACGACCGCCCTTGCTGCGGAAATTATGAAACCGGTCCATAATTGGAACTTGACTAATGACAAGTCGGACCATTGCGTATGTAGCGGGAGATGGACATTAGCCACGGACTCTCGGACGTATGGAAAAGGAACGCTTCGCGACGCGGCTGAGTCCCTGATGCGAGGGAACCTCGAATGTAATGCGAGTACCGTAAGGGACTTGATCAAGATCCTATCTTCGCGTCGGGGGGAATTCTTTACGCGAGAATGATTGCGCGGGAGTGTACAGTATAGCTTCCCTCCCGTTTGGCCGTAGGGCACAGCCAATGTCAAAAGTTTGGTGCGTCCGGCGAGCGATCGCTTACCTCCTCCCGTATCCGACCCGATCGATTCCGAGAAAATGTCCGATGAACCGTTTCTCTGCTTACAGATGGAGCATAGAGGCGCGCAGTCCGTCCAGGAGTATCGTCACTAGGGGCATCGGATCGCCCCGTGGGGGTAGTACCTTCCCGGTGCGCCCTTCCGACGGGGAGAGAGCCGGACGGCAAAGGTTCAAGGACGGACGTCGCACGATGGCCGCGACCGACGGTCAGATCGTCGTCGCGGCGGCACGCTGGGCCGAGGAGGCGACCTATCTGCGCGAGTTCGTCTCCAAGTATCGCCTGCCGGCGGTGATAAAGATCACGAAGGGCCAGTACGGTAGCCTCGGCGTCCCGACGCTGCCGGCGCCGAGTCTGCAGAGCACGGCGCTGCTAGTCTCGGCCGGGCGCCGTCGGAAGATCGTCGCGCAGGCGGTCAAGATCAAGGAGGGCAGACGCGTCGTCGGCGTCGGACCAAGACTGGCCATCCCGGACTCGTACCCGGGCTACTTCGAGATCCTGAGCGAGGACGGACGAGCGGTGCGAGGCATCGAGTCGGTGAACGAGCTCTCGCGAAAATGCCCGGAGGAGGGTGCCTTCGTGCGGGAGATGATCCGCGGCATCGCTTGCCGGGTGGACGACGCCTCCGGCATCGTGGTGCCGGAGGGCACGAGGACGCTGGCCGCCGGCGAGACGATCGTCACGGCCGGCGAGGTCGCGCTGCCCGGGCGCGGCCGATTTCTGCGCTGCGTCGACTGTCACGGCGACAGCATCCTGCTCGGCATGGAGCAGCGGGGTCGCTTCAGCGCCCTGGCCCGCGAGGACAACATCAGCGGGGTCCACACGGCGCGGACGTTGCTCAGCAAGCGCCTGCCGCTGACGGTGCGGCTCGTTCACGGGCAGCCGCCCCGGGGACTCAAGTCGTCGTCGCAGTTCGTGCCGGAGCTGAGGCTGCTCTCGACCTTCGAGGAGGAGCACGTCTTCGCCCTTCGACTTCAGCGAGAGGGTGCGGCGATCGCGCTGCCGCTGGCCGCCCCGCTGAAGCTCGTCAAGGCGAGGAACGAGGAGGCGCTGAGGTCGATGCAGGAGTTCACTAGGCTCGTGGAGCGGGCGTCGAGACTGGTCGCCGACGTGGCCGATCGCGCCTACGTTCTCAACGGCCGGCTGGGAGAGGTCAAGCCCTCGAGACAGACCAGAAGCTTTCTCAGAAGATCGTTGGCGAACTCGGACAACAACGCGCCGCTCGCCCATCACAGGAGCAACAGCGCGGTCGCGCACCATCATCATCATCATCACTATCACAGCAACGGGCATCAGCAGTCGAACGGTCACGTCGGCTACCGGGATGAGAACCGAGTGTCGCCCTCGGCGTGCACCGAGGAGTACGACGAGATCGATCAGATTTACGACTACGTCCGCGGCGTCGCGCCGCTCCCCAAGAGTCTGAGGTCCCCTTACGAGAGCAACGGAGGCCTGTCGGTCGGCGGATGCGGACAGGGATCGAGTCCGCCGCTGACCCCTGTCACCGTGACGATCGCGCCTCTCCTCGACGACAGACCGGAACCGCCGCCCATCGAGACGATACCGACCAAGAAGATACAGGCCGAGAAGAGGATGAGACGCGCCGCGACGGAGGCGACGCAGCCGAGGCTCGAGAAGCCGCCGCTGGCCAAGCTCTACGTGAAGAAGAATAGCGGTACACAGCGCGGACGCCCCCTGATGAGGCAGAAGAGCGCCTCGCCGCTCAAGGAGACGCCGCCGGGCTACAAGGGAGGCTCGCCGCTCTTCAATATCAGATACAAGAGCCTAACGAATCTGCAGCAGGCCATGGAGCTCGACGGCACGCTCGACTCCAGTCATTCCGGCGGCAGAACGTCCGGCGACTCCGGGGCAGGCGCCAAACTGCCCGAAAAAAGGTACGCTTACTTCATTATCCTTACCCCCTTCCTCCTTCTCATTGGACAGGACCTTGCCATTCATCTCTATATACTCATCTTCGTCTTTTACTCTCTACGCTTCCTGAATCATATCTGACGATTGTACTGCACCGTATGTTATACCGATGCGAAGACAGTGAATAAAGCTTTTTCCAACACTACGAGCTATGAAATTTCATTTTCGGCCGGCAGTCGTTATTGCTCCCACACACAGGTAATTCCCCTGATGCCTTCTCTCATCCGTTCCATCGCTAGCGGAGAAACTCCGAGAGTCTCGCAAGCGAATTAATTGTTGCACCAGCTAATTAAAATTGTTGCGACACCTCGCTAACCACCCCGCACTGGCTCTAGATCGCGGCGATTGAGCAGACCACGATCGCTCACGAATCTGGTCTGGGAGCTTCGGGGCGGAAGTGGGATCGGGTGCACGAGGCCGGAAACACCGCCGCCTGTCGTCGCAGCGCCATTACCGCCGACGAAATGTGGACCACGTCTGGCTGTCACCGTCGTGGCACCGCGACGTGTCGGCACGCTCTACCTCTAACTCGTAAGTACCACTCTTTGATGCCTATCTCCGTTTGCCGACCCCGCGGCGATCCTTTCGTTTCTGAATTCAAATGCACCGCGCGGCCACGGGAGCGGCCCTCCTTTTTTCGGCAGCCATGAAGATCTTATCCGAGCGGCCAGAATTTCGTCCTTACGTTCCACGTCCTCTCCCCCGGCCCCCGGCCCCCGGCCCTCCCCGATTAATTTGCATATCTGACCACTTCTGGCCGCATCTTTCCGCGACCGCGCTCCTTTAGACATATAATTGTTCCTAATCGCCCTACCGAACGGCGACGTGAACGAGACGGTTCTATCGCTTTGATGCTGTCCCGATGCATATCTCCAGGCGTATTATCCTTACGAAAGCGGGCAATAAACGTTCGCGGCGACGGAATTATATGCATACCTGACTCGAATTCGTGCGCGTTTACATTGTTGCAGCCGCACGCCTCCGCGCATTAATAGATTTACGTACTTACGCCGGGCGCAGAATGCCAGTTTTACAATTACCGGCCGCTCCTAAGCGTTCAAATTACAGCAAGCACGCAAATTAGTACATCCGCGCGCCATTAGCACGTTTCACTTTGGTTGGGCCGCTGCTGTTGCTGCCGTTGCCCGCACAGCGAAAGGGTAAACGATTCAAACTCGGCTCCGTTCCGATTGCACATTCAGCTGCAACTACAAATTGGGACCCGGGTCCCGCGATAAGTGTCATTTCGCCCGACTACGTTGCGCATTACGCTAATTCGCCAGTCGACGCTGGGGATATCTTCAACCTGAGAATGGAGCCGCCCTCGTCTTGCACTACTATCACGTAATATAGCCTCCGAAAATATTTAAAGTATTACCGTTCCTTCCGAATTGCATTCAGTACAGCAAAAAATACCTTGTCTTCGAGTGAAAACAATGCAGCGCTGCTTATATCGATACAAAACAAAAAATTATCAACTCTTCTGTGAGGTAACACGTTTACGTATACGAACACCTAAGTGTTAAGTCTTGCGATGGCAGATATCGCTGCTTAATTAAAATGCACTCAATTTCGCCGTACAACGAAGTTAGACGACAGTTTAGATCCTCGAAAGGAAGAAAAACGTCCGTTTGTCCGATCTCAGGGGGGGGGGGGGGGGAGAATGAAGGGACGCGATAAATAAAGCGTCGCAGGAAACGTCAGTTATAACGCCAGGACAAGGCTGGCCGTATCAAAAGAGCCGAGGCTCGAGCGACTCGTTAAATTCGCCGCACTCTGCCCGCTCTTTTAACGGATCATTTTACTGGGAGTTATAAAAGATGCACCGCCGCTTCCTTATTGTCATGAGACCTCCTCGTTCGCCATAATCGCCCGAGGCCAAGCCCCGATAGTCGCTCGTGACGGTGTCTAGGGAACGCATTGCCCCGCTCGATTCAGGATATCGAGCAATTACTACTTGCTACTTGTTCACCGAGTTGCCGATCTCGCCGAACGGCGAGGCGGGCGAAGGGGAGATTAGGAGGATATTAATTACGCGACCGGGTACTGGTACATTAATTGGCCTGGCTACATGACGGAATGCCTTCATGCCGGCACACTGTGACAGAAGTCACGACGCGCGAGGTTGAAGAAAGTTCAAGTTGATCCGTTCATTCTCATCGGTCCCTCCGACGGTAATAGGCAGAGTCGATTCGGAATGCTCAGAATGTCGACTACTAATTGCCGCGTATTACCTGCCTGACTCTACGGTCGTTAGACACGGACAATGGAGATTGAATAGAGCGAATTTGAGGGAAGCCTATGTTAATTAAACGCGTCCAGAGTGATTAATCGAATGAGTATCGCAGGAAGCGCTATGGCTTCATTAGAATATCTATCTGACGTAAGACGGGGGCCGGGCAGAATTGTTCATTACATAAAGTGACCGAGTAGACGTTCTCTGTCTGGGTACAGGCTACCTTCGAGTCACGCGATTACTCGGCCGCGTCCGATTCCGGCGCTAGCCTCTAACACGCTAACGATAAAATCGCCGAGGATATTAAAAAAAACGAGGACGGCCGACGATGGTTTAACTGGTTACGTGACGGAGAAATAATACAACGTAGCGCGTTCTGCGACATGACGTAAGGGGGGGAGTGGCGAGGGGGGATCGTTTGATCGAGAGTTACGGATAAATCTATAATTCTTGCCCGCTGATACTCGCGATACTCCGCTGAGTTACGCGACGATTTAAACGGGGCAGGATGTCGACCGGCAATTACAGCATGTTACCAGTTCGACACGAAATGGCACGGTTATGTCGGAGAAAGATGCCACGATAAAAATGGCAAATTACCGGCGAAGTACGGTTAATTAGTCGTCCAGCCGGCGAATAACGCAAGAACGCCGAGATTTGATCTAAATATCCTGCGACTTTCTTCAGGCAGCCCGCGCTGCTCAATCACGCCGTAAAAAAGTGAGATAAAGAGTAATCGTCGGCGAAGCTCGCGTAGGAAGCGCTGCTCATCTACTAATTCCCGCTAACACTTCAATGAATAACGTACCGGTTCGACTCCGGTCAGGATGTTAGGCAATTACATCTCGCTACTCGCGCGGCGCAAGGTAACGATCGTCAGAGAGAAGAGTGAAAAAGTCGGAAAATTGCCGGAGAAGTAAAATAATGAATCGTCTTTGCGAGGACTCCCAGTTCAATTGACAATACGCGTCTCGTGACGTACCTTTGCAAAGACCGAGACGTCGCTCGAAAAATAGAGGGGTATTGAAAAAGGATACGCAGGAAGCGATTCCGTCCTTTGATTCCGACTGACACTTCAATGAACACGTTCGTCTGTCGTACGCGGCTCACTCGGTAACAGGACGAATTCACGCTAGGTTGAAACAGGTACCGTTAATACGTTAGACCGTCGGACAAAAACGCGAGTGCCGAGCGTGTCGTGACCGTTGTCCCGGCGAGTCGTAAATATACGACGACTAAGCGTTTAAGACAGGAAGTTAGAAACTGCCGCTGAGCTTCCAGCTGCGTACATATACGCTATCTAGGATATACCGGTTGGTAATTCCGCGACGTGGAAATTAGCGAGGTCCGCGCGGGTTAATCTGGCGTGCCTTAACCCCTCTCCGGTGTCATTTAGCATGGACTAATCTGCGGGAGAGGGACGGAGAATGACTGGCTCCGACCAGAAAGAGAGTTGGATAGAACGAGGGTAATGGGAATGTGGAAGAGAGTCGAGAGGCCGCGGGAGAGGGAGAAAGAGGGACTGGCAGAAGTGACGAGAGGTTGGACAAAGTAAAACTGAGATACAGAAACTCTCTGAGAACGGGAGGAAAGGGAGAAGAAAAGGGGGAGGAGGAAGGAGGAGGCTTGAAAAGCGAGAAAGTGAGAATGGGATGGAGAGAAGGACGGGAACAGTGAGAGGAAGAAAAGGAGGGTAATGAGAAAGTAGAAAAGACAAGTAAATTCTCGACGCGGCCTGAGAGAACGATAAGGAAAGGAGGGGGAGAGAGGTTTAAAGATACGAAGAGGAGAAAAATAGAGGGCAACGTTGAACTGACGGCGGGGGGCAGCCCGAGGGTACATAACGTCATCCTCGCTCAGTGCAGCGATATAATAGCCCTGGTTTGCCTCGAAGCCGCTCCGTGAGCGGAATTAAACGAGACCAGGTTCAACGGCTGGACAAACCGTAGCTTCCGGTCGCCGGGTCTCCCCCGGCACCCGTCGTCCCCCGTCGCCCATCTCGAGCCTTCGCTCTCGTCCACCTGGAGAAGCCCGGTTACGTATTACGAAAATGACGATTACACCGATTACACCACGCCGGCCGCTATCGAGATTGCGCCACGGCCGGATCGTCGACGGGTTACAGCGTTGACAATGAAGTTGCGTGGGAGTTGAGATGCTCGCTCGGGACGAAACTGCTGACGCAACGTCAACCTGACCTACCCCTCGGCGAGCGGCGAGAAATCGGCCTGATCGTAGACTCGATCCTCGGCTCGATCCTCGGCTCGATCCTCGGCTCGATCCTCGTCTCTATCCTCTACACGATCCACGGCTCGATTCGACACGACGCTCTCTCGATACTCACGCTCACGACACTTCCTCGCTCGCCCCTCCCCCCCGCTCCATCCTTCGATGTAAGCAATTTACCGCAGCCAACGTACTTTCGTAATTTGTATTTTTAGCCCGACGCAAAATGTCGTTTTAATATAGGTATTACGTAGGATAATATCACAGCCGCGACACGCTTTTCAGAGACTTGATGCGTCTGAGTGTATATATTAAAGTCTACGTACTTTGAGCATAGTCCGTTCATGGATGTTGAGCGGGATCTGTCGAATTTACCTGCCTGACATCTTTTTAAGATCCGACTGTATACGATTCTCCGCTAAATCCTTTCGATCGTCAACTTGATCGCACACGATCGCAACCTTGATACCGATTCTTAGGACAATTCAACAGCTACCTTCGCTGCTTTCATTCGGCAACGTTCGAGTCGCTGGCAACACGGAGGTAACGCTCCGCTCCGCAATTTGTATTTTCAGCCTGACAGATGAAAGATGTGGTTACTCTCTATTACGCTGATCCGGGGCGCGTATGTGCGCGTACGCGAGTGGTAAATCGAGCGGCGAACGAAGGCAGATTTATACGCGAGCGTATTTCCTCTTTTCTCGTTCGCCGCGGCGAGAAAAAGAAGGAGCGATACTCCTCTCCTCGCCCTGGCACCGTTCGGACTCGAAGCTGGACTCTCGTTACTTACCGGAGACACGAGTTCCTGACAACCATCATGCATCACCCGTTCCTATATCATATTATAATAGATGCCATCCTATCGCGCAACATCATTTATTAGAGCAAAGTGGCTTCTGGTTATCCACGCGAATAATGTTTTGCCGGAAAAATCTATATCTGTGATCATATATACATATACATGTAGATATGGCCGATTCGCTTTCGACGCCAGGAACCTGCCGCGGCATTAACGATCAATATCGTCCCTGATATAGAGCATTGTTTCCGTCAGATCGCGTTACGCCGCATGATCGTCCGGTATCCTGATATACGAGGCACAGGCACAATAAGAGCACTCGCCCGGCGACGCTCCTGGCGCCGTTCAGGAAGCGTAGGCAAATTCATGAACGCGATGAAAATCGACACGCATCAGTACGCAGGTGTCGAACGCTGCCTTCCGCGCGGGGATGCGATCTTACGAGCCGGGCGCGTAAAATATGTCCTCGATAGCGGCCTCCCTGTCTGCCGATCACTCTGATTAACAAGTTCTGCTCCGTTCATCGCTCGGATAACTGTAAACCTTGGGCGCTCGTAACGACCGGCCGAGCCGAGCCGATTCTTGCCCGCCACCCCTCTCGCTCCCGCCTCCCATCGACGTCTTTTTTCTCCCTCGGTCTCGCACCTCGAGTGCACCGGTAGCCACTTTTCGAAATGCCGTCGTAAGTCGTAAAAGACTGCTGACGGCCGTTCATGCGCCCTGCGCTAAATTACTCCGCGTCAGCATGTCACTTGCGGCTAGCCGCAAGCTCTTTAAGTTTCCACGTACGTACGGTGCGCGCGCGCGCGCGCTAGCGCGAGTGCGAGAGGTCTCGCTACTTTCCGAGGGACGTGTACGCACTAAACGCGACGCTCGCGAAATTGCTGGGTGTCCGTTCACGGAACAAGGCGAGCTTCGCTTCCGTTCCGACGTTTCGCTAATTAATTAACGTGCGCCCGCGGAACGACGACCTTGCGTGGCCTTGACGGGCACTTCGGCAGCTGACGAAATTCTCGACAACGGTAGTCGTTGCCTCCTTTACGGACGGAAATGCGTAATGAGGGGAAGAGTTGTTTTTCCGGCCTTTAATTGCGTTACTCGATCACGAAAGTGCGGGGCATCACCGGCGGATGACTTGAAATTCTCCGAGGGAAGTTAATAAGCGTTCCCGGTGACGTTAGAAAATGAGGTAGCTGTTAATTTGTCCCTGGGCACGGGTATTAACCGCTTCGTCCCCCGTTTCTTCCCTTCCCCTTTCCCCGCCTTTCTCCTCATCGTTCTTTCGCGTGGCAAACCTGGCCATTTTCTCGGCGCGGGACGACGGCGGGTGCCGATGACATAAAATATTCATTGTCACGTGAATGGCGTGATAGAATATGTTAATGATAACATTAATATTAATATGAAATATGTAAATGTTCCCGGATGCATTGATTGTCGCGTCGCGAATTACTGTTATTAAGTCAATAAAGTTAATAACCGTTTAGGATCGGCAACGTGAGAAAAACGAGGATGCCGCGTCGACTACCGTGAAAACTATATCGTCAAAGCGACAGCGACTGATGCTCCCGTGTCACACGCGTGATTGACATTTTTCTCGAATCCGCGGTCAGGCCATCGCACGAGAACGCTCGTTCGGTCGCGCGCGCGCGCGCACTCGCGCGCACGTTATAGTGGCGCCATCGTTCTTTGCCTCCTTTCAATCCGTCCATCCCTCTCGCTCGCACTCCCTCTCCCTCTCTCTTTCTCTTTCTTCTCCCGGCGCGGCGTAAAGTCGCCGTTGAAAATTACAGGAAGTCCCCTCGAGAAACAAGGGACGAGTCGTTATCGTCCGTCGACCCGGATTATTTATCACGGATCGAGCAACGCCTATCGTCCTTGAAGCCGAGGATATCCGCGAGTTCTAATGCGCCGAGGGACCTAACGCGGGAATATATAAGAGCACTTTACTGCCGCGCCGCTCGATGCTAAATCGCCCCTCACTCGGAGTCATCACTGATAATTAGAAAGTGATCTTGCATTTTCACGTGTATTCTCTCCGTACCTTGATGCGGTATCTTTCCCTCCGCTCCTCTCTCTCTCTCTCTCTCTCTCTCTCTCTCTCTCTCTCTCTCTTTTTGACACACACACACACACACTCACTCCTATTCCGCGCGAACGGTGGACCGCACGATGGTATTACCCAGGAAATTGCCGGGTATCTATTCCTCCGGCGTCACGAGGTGCGCCGGAGACGTTGATTAATATTAACATATTCTACGCACTCGCGGGATTATGTTCGGCGGTGGCTCGTTCTTCTGTTATCCAGCGCGAGCTTCTTTCACTTTCGCGTGAGCGCGGAATGAGGCGTCTTCTGGGGGGAGGATCGCGAATAAGACGGTCGTCTCGCGGTCGAAATTGCCGGTTCGCCTGGTGCCCACGGCGTCACGCTCCTCTCGCGACACTTAACATCGACGATGATCTATATCTTCAAGAGCGACGTCGACTCGCCTCTCTCTCGCGTGCGCCATCATCGCGAGACTTCTTTCCAGAGAGAAAGAGAGAGATAGGGAGAGAGAGAGAGAGAGAGAGAGAGAACGCTGACGAACGAATGAATTGCCCGCAAATCGGCCTCGACGCTGCACGCGACCGGCCGGTAATTTAACGTGATTCCGCGGGCGTGCGCAGTGCAGATGCGCGCAGAAATGTATCCCAGGCCGCGCTTCGTGGCCGCAATGAGCGACGCTTACCGTCGGCGATGATCTACGTGCGTGCCAGCGGTGAACGTTGCGGCGGAAAATGGCGGGAGCATTTACAATGAGCGGCGATACTTCGGTCGGGGCTCACGTAGACATCGCTTCGCGAAGAAGCCATTGCCAACGCCGAGAATTTACGGAGGGGGTCGAATAGTGTCTCCCGGGGAATACGGCGAGCAACGGTTCCTACCTGGCGATCGTTCGCGGATCGACGGATAAGCGGACTCGGTATCACACAGAGAGAATCATTGCGCGAAACAACGGGAAGACCGATGGCTCTGACACGTGCGCGCGCGCGCGCGAAGTCACGAAGATGCTGAGATTTGCACGAAGTCTCGGAGTGATGACACATAATCGCGGAACTTCTCCCCAACTTCGAGCCTGATGGACAGGGAATTTACGGTAATGTCGCGGCTTCGTCGTACATTTTGCGTGCGCTCTCCTGCGGGCCGATCAGCCTACGTCATCAGGTTTGTTTCTGCATAAAGCGCGCGTTCCGCGAAGGACGTCGAGGCGAGAAATGCGGAGGGAACGGAGACAGGGACACGTCGTACACTCGTTGTACCGGGTGTCATCGAATGATAGGAATCGAGGACGATCGGAAGAATTCGCGTTGAATCGTCGGGAGACTATGCTAAGTGGCTGACAAAAAAAAGTTGACGGTGCGAAAGAGGGATGAAGGATGAATGACGGGCGAAAGGCGGCATTTAGCGCGTTATCCCAGCGGAATGCGTCGAAGAAGTGACTAACAATGACACGCGCCTAATGCTAATGACGCACGAGCCGCTCATTAACGATATTCCGACATGAATCATTCAAACGGCCGGACAATGACCACGTAACGCAACGGTGATTAGCATCGATTACAGACGCGGCCGAAGAAGCGTGTCAGATTGGGCCACGATTGATACAGGCACAAGGGTAAAAACAATCGTCCGGAATGATGGATAGCCTCCTTCGAAGCTCGCCACTAGCGATCGCGCTATCCGAAGCGGCCGGATCGTATGACAAGTAACTCGACATCATCATCGCCTTCATCATCGGCACGATCATCATTACCGCCGGTTATCGTCGTTATTATCATCGTTATTATCGCCGTCATCATCGAGTCTGACCCCCGCCGCAGCGCCTTTGCAGCAGCTTTGCAGCACCTTCGCAGCATCTTCGCAGCACCTTCGTAGCACCTTCGGAGCACCTTCGCAGCCTCGATGACGAGCCGAAATCATGCATATTTATCGTATTACCGTTCCGCATTGCATGCAAATGGCGAACGGGAGGCGAAGCGGCGGAAGAAGAAGAGGACGAGGACTCCGGCTTCGACTCGTTAGAGACGGTGGGCACCGGTCGCGTGCGCAGTTGCTCGCGCACGCGCACAGCGATCCGTCTCCTTGGCTCACGGGGGCCGCGAACGGTTACGTTCCGTGTCCCATTGTCTGCCTACATCCTTTCTTCCTGGTGGAAGCGAGCCCGCGCTCAGCTTCGGGGCCCGGCGTCTTGTGGGCACGCCGCTCGCGACTACTCGCCGTTCTGACTCACTGCGGCCGACCTTTTTTCACCCATTTACGAGCCGCGGGCCCATCTACGCGGCCATTATGCGCCTAGTCGGATGACAGGAAGGCGACAGATGAGAAGGGAAGAATGACGGAGAGGCGCGTGGGCGGAGCGAGAGCGGATTCGGCACGTGGATTTCGTACGGGGAAAGCTGTCGTCTAGTACGCCCACGTAAACCCATACGCAGCGTGGGCAGAGGATTCACGCGAGGGAGCCCAGGGATGGGCAGAGGAGAGGAATGGCTTCCTTTCCGCGTACCGGAAGAGAGAGCGGTCATCGGGACGAAGAGGTGGAAGGACATCGTTGGGGTTGTACGTTTGCGGATGCGCGGGATGAAAAGGAAGACAGTTGTCATGTTATTAGGCGGATGCTCGTCGAATGTAGGACGCGGGGTGAATTTCGAGCTCTAAGCGTCGTGCTAGCTGGGGACGGAGTGAAGAGATGGAATCAACTATTACCGGCCGAAGCCGGAGGTGAATATTTTAGTGCGGAGAAAAAGGAACGCCAGGACCAATTAGCGGGATCCGCGAATTAAGAGGGCTATAAAACAAATGCTGAGAAATGGTCAAGGAAGATTAGAAGCATTAAATTGCGTAATCGTAATAACGGGGGTATAACCGAAGATGGTTAACAATTATCGAAGTCATAAAAAGTAACAGTCCGCCTTGGGAGTCCATGGATTAACAATAATTCAGAAACAGTGAAACAGTTGCGCAGGAAGGCTTCGTATAAGGCAGAGTAATCACAACGTTACAACGAATGCACCGTCGTAAAGCACGTTCGTCTAGGAAGGAAATACTAATCGTAAAGCCTGCCATCCCTAAAACAGACATCATCTTAACCGTCAGTAGGCCGCAAACATATGTACTTCCGTTGCAGCGTTGGCCGGATCGAAGGACTCTGCAGAGTGCGTGAATTCTGCGCGAGGTGAAAAATTGCAAGCGTCAAGCACACCTACATTGTGCCCTTGCATATCGTGGGCAGGAGATTCACGTGTGGCTCGGGGTCACTGCACTGATGTGCATACAGAGGAATCGATGCTCGTGCGCGGCGAGAATGAGGGACGACGAAAAAGATGAACCGCACGTGAGCGAATAACTTTGAAAACGACGGCGATCGCTTTCAACGTGTAAAAAGCCACCCTCGGAACGACTACATGTAAGCAGGTGCAAAAATAACAAGATGGCCGTGCGCGCGAGGTATATTTAACACAGGCGGATTTTCATGCTCGGTTGAAAATTTTCACTACATTGCACTTTTCATTGTATGTAATTACATGGCTTGTAATTTACGTCAGCGTTAATATATAAGCGCGGAGGTAGTTAGAAGCCTGTAATAAGTAACACAATATATAAAGAATACTAAAAACATACCTATAAAGCTTTTACAGGTACGGTAAAATATTCTGTATCAGACCACACAGTAAACATTGTACATCACGAAGATTACCATTACGCTAAACATATTGATATTATTACGAAAGCCTTTGACACGCGACTTGTTACCATTTTACATTGAGATGCATCATATTAAAGTAAAAACATTCAAATTGCACCCTTTGCCGCGTATGCAGAAAAAAAAACCGCGACGAGGAAAGTTTCAATTGTCACCAATGTGCGCAGCAATAAAAGCGCGATCTCTCGCGGGAAATTTGCACCTGAATGTGCCTTCTCGTGCATCGAATGCTCGGATGCTCCTCCGGCAAAATGTATTGAACTCGGTCGGATACCCATCGTCCTTCACGCCCACGCGCTCCTCTTCGCGACTCGAGAGGCAAATACGCTTAGCCGGTCGGTGCTCACGGTCAAAGGAAAAGAGCGAAAATGATCCGTGGACGGGAAGAGGACACGGCGACAAGATCGCACGTCTCACCCCTCGCAGCCGCGTGTGTAATTTATAATTGGTTTACAGCAGTAGTCGAGCGGTAACGGTGTGTGCGCGCGCGCACAGGTAGTACAGAGAGCGAAAACGGAGGTGGAAAGGCATGCGTGCTCAGTCGTTACGTCGACGGTGCCGTATAACATGCGCGCGCAGCTTTTCATCCGACAAAACCTGCTGGCGGGTTAACAATATTTTCCTCAGCTACTTTCACCCGCGCGTAGTGCACGCGTGCAGCTCTCGCTTAAAGCGCGCAAATCCTCCTGACACGCGGGATATTAATAAAGTCGAATGAATGCCGCATTACGTCGATCAGTCCGCTTATCAACCTGAGCGGCTTAGAGAGGGGAAATAAAATAGTGGATCGTAACTTTGCGGCTTGAACATGCATCTCCGAAGTCGTGCCGATTTGCGGGAAGGGAGACGAAGGAGCGAAACGTTCGCCGGTCGAAGGTGGCAATCAAGGCACGGAACTAGTTCGACAGTTCTCATGCTTTAATTGGAGCTTAAAACCCATCGCGACTCCATCGACGCAGCATTAAAGATCGCAACGATTGGCCAGCGACGAAAGTCAACTGGCGCGCGCACACGACTAGGAACCTAGCGTTAAACCGACACGCTTACGGTCTCTACTACTCAACTGGTTCATTAACCGGACAGTGGAGGATCTGTGGGAAAAAAATGTCGGACGAGTCTCGGGTCGGCGTAAAAACGTAATCTCTTATTCACGCCACTATCACGCCGGCGATTATCTACGGATTCGCGGACTCGGCGCCGCGAAGTGCCATCGCGGACGTCGCTCATACACGCGAGGATCGTGTGTACAAATTATCCGTGACGATAGCGCGGCAAGCTAAGCGAGTCCGGCATGTAAGTACACATGGAGGCGACCCTGTGCGCGGCCGCGCACGTACCTTCTTACGTAGCTCAACGTAGCTCAACGTAGCTCAACGTAGCTCGACGTAGCCCAACGTAGCCCGACGTAGCCCTACGTACATACGTAGACCTACGTGCCCACATGCCCCGCGTGCACGGCCTCTGCTATCCGAGGGAAAAGACGGTGGCCGGTCACGACGAAATTGTCCAGCATCCTTCCGCGCTGAATATAATTGGCCTCTGCGGGGATTGTGGTTAATCGAAGTCTCTCGCAGTCCCTTCCATCCGCGGCGACCGCCTCTCTCCCCCCTCCAACCCCCTTCTCGCTCGGCCTGTTTGCTAAATTCCTTTTGCTTCCCTTAACGCTACTCGACCGTTCTCTTCCTCCTTCGGCCCTTCCCCTCTTTTTGCACTCTCTCCCGCAACCGTCATGTCTCGTCCACCCTCTCCTACATCCCGTCTACTAAATTTTCCTCCTCCAGCCCCCCCCCCCTCCCCATCTCTCCCCCTCATCCTACCATCTCTCCGCGTGGCCTTCCTCTCTCCGACTCTCTCTCCCCTCGCTTCGTTCTCACAATTCTCTCCCTCTCCTTTTCACCGTTCGTCGTCCCCTGCGCGCCACGTAGTCACGTTACGATGGCGTGTCTACGAGTATGCAAAAGTATGCGGAGACGTGTACGTGGGGCACACTCGGCCATCGGATACGTCGCTGTCCGCCGTCGGTGTTACGTCGGTGTACGTCGTCGGAGCCGTACACGCGTTTCCGCTGCGCGTGTATAGACTTGCACGTTTGTGCGTGGGCGGAGACCAGTAGCCGGCTTGCCGCACGGCCGGTTGATCGGCCTGTTGGACCGTGACGTGCCAACCACTACCACTTTATTATTACTACTGCACTCCCGCGTAGTACTCTCCGCTCGGGAGTCCCTCGCAGCACTCTCCTTGTCTCGCGAATCGTGAGCTCGACCGCCGCGCCGCTTCTCCTTCATAGCCGCTGCCTGTCCTGCACTTGCGAGCTTCGCTGTACTATCGAGACTGTGTGCGCAAGTGCGCGCGCGCGCGCGCGCGGGCGACCGTCTACTACGAGCGGCGCGCTACGAGGCTACGTAAACGAGATCGCCGAGGGTTTATTACACTTGCGCCGATGAAATTCTCCATACGCCCGCCACGTTCGGGAGGTCCGACTTAAGCGCGCGTCGTACGTGGGCGAAAGTATTCGCGGCGGGTGATGCATTTCTTTCCAACTTTTTCCAACCGGACGCGGACGAATCTCGCTGGCGTGCATCGAGGTGTTTAAATGCAGTAAATGCGTACGTTTGATATTATTAAGGTACGTTACTGGTAATTACTTGTATACTAGTAGCGTATGTGTCACGCTGATTATAAGGAATAATGGCGGAGAAAATATAATCAGTATTAACTCAAAACTTTGGTGCATAGTAAAATGTCCATCGTCTGCTTTCCTGCGTTCACTTACCGGCGCGCGAAGAAGGCTCGGAGCGGAAAATCGTCCACTCACGGAAAAAAGGAGCCGACACGAGGCGTACACAGTGTTCGATCCGTGGCCTATCACGCGGGGCTTTTTCTTAAATGGCCGTCGATCGAAATAAAACTGCCCCCCCCCCCCTACCCGCCAACCCCCTGCTCCCTCTCCAGCGCGAGATGATCGTAACACTTGCGCCGATGGAGCCCCTCCGCTTCTCGCAGTCCGCCTCGTTTTACGATCTAATCTCTCCTTCTTACTCTCACCTTCGATCGGCTCGCTCGTCTGCGCTCGATTGCTCGCGAAACCGAGAGCGTGTCCGTGCTCTTTCGATAGACCTCGAACAGGGGTGATCCTCGTCGACCGCTTTTTCATCGAATCCCAGCTCTACGTATAATATCGCGCGTCAAGCTTCCTTCCCTTTCATCCTCCGTCCCTCTCCTCAATTTTTCCCTCCCACCTCCGCCCATCCGCATCCTCAAACTCCTCGCATCCTTCTCTCTCTCTCTGTGCGTCAGCCCTTTTTTCCAACACTTTTTCCCTCCTCTATTCATACATCCGCGCGTCTCTTCCTCGCAAACTTTTCCTTCTGCCTCCTCTCCTCCATTCCCTTCTCCCCTCCGCTACCTTTTTCCGCTCCCGAGCATCGCATCCTTGAATAGTCGAGCGATTCCCTCTCTCTCTCTTTCCCTCTTCCTCGTACGGTTCGCCTCTCTCGACTCGCGCGAATCGCTCGAGTTCGCATTTTACGACTGCCCGTGAAATCAAACGCCACAGTGTTTGCGCTGAGCTTGCGCGCACTACCCGCGCACCTGTACGCTCCTTTTTCTTTCCCCTGGCGAGGAAGAGCACTTTGTTTTTCACATCCTCGTTAAAGCCCTCGCAGATAGCGGAAGGCTCCGGCGGAGGGCAGAAGGAGCAGACGGGGGAGAGAGGGGCTGGCTCGAGGGAGGAAGGAGTGGAAGGGAACTTTAAACCGCGATCAATATCGCTGGGGAAGCATGAAACAATCGAGTGCCCCGAACAAAGAAGGGACTCGCCTACTGTGCGTTTATTTTATTGGTCAGCGTGCCACGAAACTGGCTCTCCTATTATGAACGCAACAGTCGTAGTTCGTGCTGTCAGCGGTTTCTGCCCGCGAAGCGGTAACACGGTTTTCATTAGAATGCCTAATGTATCCCGGCAATGATAGCTGGAACAAAGACGCGGCCCGCTGACTGTTTGAAAGGGCCGCGAGTGCCAAAGTCCGATGTGACGCATGCGGCCGATTTCGTCTTGCATCAGCGCATTGTGCCGCGATTTACGATCGGCGGCGATTTGCCTTTGCACCGCGATCGAAGGCCTCGTTGCGCCTTGAGAATCATAGGCTTCAGGATCGATGCAATTACATCGTCGAATTATTGAACAGATCGCGGGAGCTAAAGAGCGGCATAACGCGTGCCTCGAATGTCATTACATCGGTGCATTGTAGGGCGATTTGCAGCGCGCCGTAATACATTTCGTATAAGAACTAAAAGTCCCGTAATAAGTCTCATTTCGCTGGAGCGTTCGTGCGATCGTATCCCTTAATGGTACGAACACGCAATCGTCCGGGATATGAAAGCACTCAACGTGAGAGATAAGCTCGTCGAAACGGTGCCTTTTGCTCAAAGGCAACTCTGCCGTAACGCGAGCGACGTCTCCAGTTTTCGAACGATTAGCGATACATGCCGCGATAGTGTCCGATTAAAACGGTAGCTCTGTACATCCACTTCGCCTTTCTCGTGGAAATGGCAGATAGGTGAAGAGACGATTGCTCGGCACTGACTAGCCGGCGACTTCTCTCGCCGATACGCGCATGGAAAGGAAGACACTGACAGGAAGTCCACCGTAAACGAGCTGAGTGTCTTCGAGGAGCTCTCGGCAGGGTTCATGCCATTTTTCGACCTACCGAACGCTTGAACGCGAACGAATTGGAACTTGGCACGCGAATACTGCCGGGCGACCCGGGCGAATAAAGGACTTTTTATCATATCCGATCAATTCGTTCGGCACTCTAGAAATAATGCGCTCGTTACGTTGAGATAATGGGAAACTGTCCGAACAGCGCTGGCCGTACGTAACAGTGGCAGAGATAGTGGTACGTGACTCGATAACACGCCCAGTGACTTTCTATCGACTAATAACTGCAGATTAAGCTTTCTTGTACGATTAAAAAGGACGATTGACCGGTACTAATTAAACTATACTTCCCACTGATTCGCTACGCGTTCAGAATCTGTCGTGAGCGAGAAAAAACTGCCTTCCGTATATCCGGCTACTTACTAATTCGCAGACCGTGCGAAATTCATTGACGGTACAAAATGAGAGGAAAGTGCGGTATGGCAAACGTAACAGCCCCTTCAAATCGAAGGATCGGCTCCCGATCGTCCTTCGCCTTGAGCGCGGACAATTTTTTGCCACTCCCGCTAAAGACAGACGCGAAGCACGAATGAGGTGTAATCGTAATTACCGCGCGGTGCAATTTCCGACGGCAAAAAGCGCGCGATCGTGATTACCTTAAAGATGCAATTTTCCGTTTACCACAGAAAGGGCCGTCTCCTCCGATGCCAGCACGTCGCGTCGCGTCGGTAATCTATTACCCGCACTCGCGATCAAATCTAATTTCATTACGTCGCATCACGTACCGGCAATTTTCGTCCGCTCGACCGTTTGTCTCGAAATAGGAAAGAGTCGCGGGCATGATGGGAAAATATTGCTCCTACGGGAAAACGCCTATTCCCGAGCGTGCGATTCGCCACGTCCCGGGGCGGCGAGTCCTTAAAATGATTCGACAGAAGCGAATCGTGCCTGTTCACACTTTCCCTCGATACAAAGTCGATTGTACATCAACGTGCCACGCCCGTATGAAAGTTTCGCAGAGAACGCGGCATCAGGAAGTAGGCTATCCACCTGAACTTGAAGTAGTTGCCTGGGTGGAAAGTGGTCAATAGAAAACTGTACCGGTCGTTAAATCTTCGTGCACGATTAAATTCGACTCACCATTCTCTCTCTATACCGCATCAGCGTTAACGCGTCTTAACCAACAGGAAGTCTTTCAGCCTATATGCTTGACAGTAACATTCGTTATGAAACTGACCCCCTGTATCTCTACGTGAAATCTATTCCTACGTATCTTAATCCTTCGCATCTCTTACTTCGGCATTAACGTTCATGTTCCATTCAACGATCATTCTTCCAGTCAGTCGCTTAATATTCTGCCAAACATACAAAAATTCCTAAAATTCACACATTGTAGCAGAGAAGTAGCTAATTCGTAGGTCGTCTCTAAGCGTAAGTATCTAAGCGTCTCTTGATAATCCCAAAGGCGGTCAACAAATTTCCCGTTTCCCCGTCAAACTTTTTGTCCTGCAGCCTCTCCGATGCGTTCCGTCACGCATAGCTGCCTCTTGCCGAACGTACGCATTAGTCGACGGCATCGCTTAGGGTCGAAGCACACCGCGCTTCCTCCGAATAGTGCGACAACCGGTGCACTCCGCTTCGTGCACCGGCGTAACATGATTATCACGAAAGGCAGCTTCGGTCGCGAAGCAGCAGGCGAGGAAGAAAAGCTGCTCCGTGAGAACGACCCTCTCCCCCCCCCCCCCGACTCTCTTCCCCTCCTCGCGCTCATCTCGGATTCGCGCGAGCAAGTTCGTCGCGCTAAAAGTTTCCCATGCCCGCCGGGTGGAAAGAAGTCGCGACGGGCAAAGCCATGGGCTGCTACTTGTCAAACTGAGCGAAATGGGTTAACCTCCCGGTGCAACCTTCTTCTTGCGCGGCTCGCATCCTGTGCTTTGGCCGGCTCAGAGGCCGGGGGAGGCCACTATTACCGAACTATTACGCCGGCGCTCTCGCACTTCGCCGGAAGGATACCTTGTAAACTTTTTACTCGCGCTGCCTTCTCACGGTATCGCCGGACTCCTCAAACCTGCGCAGATCCTGCGCACGCAGGGACTCCGTCCCTTCAGCCTGTGAACATCCTCCGAACCGCTGTAACGTTGTCATCCTCTACGGTGCAGAGCCGACACCGTGTGTATCATTTGTTTAGGCCGCGTGCCCAGAGTTTGGTTAGTTATCTACCTCCGAAAAATAGCATTTTGATGCACGCTTTTAACAGGCGTCTCTTTGCGCATCTTCTACTTCGAACCACTCGCCGACAAGACGTAGTTCTCAGGATCAAACCTTTTATACTTGGCCAGTGTTCCGAAATTAGTAAGTAAAAAATGAAGATTTACACAAGTACCATTCTTTCACCCTCCGCGAGTGTCTTTCGAGTCGCAAATGAAAATCGTCGCTCGTCGCGATCGAGACGAAGTTCTTCGGGGTCGAAAGTGATGCCGATCGAAGCCGCTGCCGATAGCGTGACCCATCGAGGGTAGGAAAAGCTTGGCGTCGCAAAGGCGTGGAAGCGGACTTACATCGACGGCGTTGTGACAGTGCGCTCCGCTTGTCGTGAAACGCGCAAGAGAAGCGGTTCCGAGAAGTGTGCAGGCCGGTGGGTGGTCTCCATTCAGAGATGTTTATGGCTGTGTCGTGGCAAAGTGGCTGCACGCCAGAGTCCGTGCGCGAGAGAGCCTCATGGCTTTCCTCTCCTCTCCTCTCCTCTCCACCCCTCGCCGCTCTCTCCTCATCGCCGACTGTTCGTGGCGCCCACCGGGTCGAAGACCCGAGAAGGTTCGTCAGGTTCACCAGGGGCCCCCGTCGGTTATATCGACGAGGAAGGAAGCTCGGCGAGCTATCCTCGAGCGATTCTCCTCGAGCGACTCTCCCCGAGCATCGTCCGACATCGTCCGCGGGTCCGCGATCGTGGCTTCCAACGATCGAGCCTTCGACGATCTAGGCTCCGACGATCTAGGCCCTCGACGATCGAGCCTTCGACGATCGAGCCTCCGACGATCGGGGCTACGACCCTCGGCTTCCTTCGATCCTTATCGCGATCGCGCGCGACGATCATCCTCGCTCGGCTCGCAGATTATTCGTCGCGTAATTGAACGATTTTTCAGGAATTCCGCGCCGCGCTCGTACACGCTCGATCGATCGATCGATCGATCTGCCGGGAGAACAGCACCGGTTCCTCATGTCGGGACCACGAGCGTCGAACGATTTATTACCCGGCGCATATAACGACGCGTGTTGCTTTTCCGAACCGAACGATGCGGTTGCCTTTATTGTTTTACGGGCCGATAGGTGTGCGTTTCGTCTGTTGCTCGCGCCAACTGACAACTTGGGGACCAGCTCGCGTGAGCGCGTGGGGTATGATTGAGGATCCGAGCGAATTGATAACAGTTCGATATCGCGGCAATGACGATCGCTTTCGTGGCAAGCATCGATTCGCGAGCGCAATTAAATCGCTCTGCAGGAATTCCATGATAACTGGCTCGGAGGCAGTTGCCGCGTGAGTCACAAGAATCGCAATGTCCCCCGGGCGTTTGTTCGTGAAATATTCGGTACTTCCCATGCAGATACCCCGCCGTTCGCTCGAATAGAATGCCTATTCAGGCATCACGAGCCCGCGACCGATCATCTCCGCTCACTTAGGGAAATTATTCGTCGCGTAATTGAACGATTTCTCAGGAATTTAACGATGATTGATCGCGGCCTGATCGATCGATCTTTAAACATCCGCCCGATGCTATCTGCCGCACTCGTTATGATGAGTCAGTGGACTATAAATGCGTCATCGTTCTCGCATGAATCCGTGCTGAATACTCAATGACCGCGCGCGAGCCATTTCGTAATTTCTCACTGCCCCATCGTCGGCTTTCGCGATCGCGATCAATTTGCCCGTCGAAAATTCAATTTATCTCCCCACTAATATCCTCAGCGTCTCCATACGTCATCGTCCTTATCGCAACCCTTCCTCCCCTCCGCCATCCTCCCTCTCGCGCTCCCTTCCTTTTTCCCCGTCGCCGTCTCTATTTTCGTCGGTTCAAAGCCAATCAACTGCGCGGATCTAGTTGCGTCAGGCGACGTCGCCGTACGGAAATTATGATCTTCGTCGCCGGGGCAAATGATAAATCGTCCCTCTCCCAAGCCAGGGGCGCACCCTCTTTCCTGTCGCGAGGTTCGGGACGTATCTCGCGATGACGGTCAACCTCGGCTTTTTATTGCCCTGTCGAGCGCTGGAGGATGCTGTGCACAGTGTCGGCCTGCTTCAAACTGCGAGGGTACCGCGACGACGAGGACGACGACGTGGACGCAGACGACGACGATTCCACGACGATACCACGTACGGGGCGGTCATCGAGAAATGCATTCTCCTCGTGCCGCACGCACACGCCATTGTCGCGGACCCCTTTCGTTCCGCGGGCGCACTTACGATAAACGGACGCTCACAATGGGACTTACGACTGGCGGCACTCAAGGCGCGCTTTCACTTAAACGCGGGAAATCCGTAAGAGCTTGAGCCGGCGAGGCCACGTGGCCCGTTAAGCGTCTCGATCCTAATCTACACGAGCGGCGACCACACCTCGGAAGCTTTTCTCTCCCGTGCCGGAGCGGCTGGATAGCGCAATTACGAGTTGGACGGCGCACTTCGGCGGGACATAATGTAGCGCCGTTTCGAAATCGAACGGCACGAGCGCACGCTTTGTTTCCCTCGCCTTCCTGCTAAACGTCGGCAGGATGAAGAGGAAGGATTCACGGTGAAAATCTTGCTTTTCGGCGGATCTCTTAGAAGGACGCGTGCCATGGTTTGGGATGAGTGTTGGAATGAATTTACTGGCCGCGTTCTGTATGCGAGATTTATGTGGGATCGTAGGCGTATTTGGGTAAGAAATCTGATGTAAGTCATGATTTTATCTTCTATCGTTTCCTCGAAAAGGCTCCAAATGTGTGGCAAGGGAAAATCTACGTCCACGCTAGCCAGTTTTAAGGTCAGCCAGTTTTTAGAATATCGTCTCATTGAAGGCGAACTTAAAACTATAAATAGACGGCTTGCGGTCGATCGGTACATTCGCATTCTCCGACGGGGGTCTGACAAAAAATCTATCTAATAAACGTACACATAATTTTCTCCAATAAACATAAACTCCGCCGGTTAGCCGTTAATAATCGTCCTCGCCATATTCATAATTCCTTCCAATTAATCTCAGATCCCCGGATAGCTTTCAGCGTCGGGCAAAATAAGAGGCGAACAGTAGTATAAATTGGCATTCTTACGAATCGCCGATGCGTTGTTCGCGTCGACACCGAGGGGAAGGTGCGTACGTAGGCTCGTCCGAGGGCCGAGAATTTTCTGTCGCGGTCGAAAACCACGTCCAGCGCGCAGCGTGATTTTTCTCGCCGTTCCTTCGCCCTGCCCGAGTCTGGAGTGCAATTACGAGCGACCTCGACGCATTCAGCGAGGAGCAGCGTTTCGCCAATCGGTAATTATAAAGCAGCGACAGTGTGACACCGTCGTTTATTACCGGCGGATTAATTATTGTCCTGCGGACGCTCAACTTCTTGCCGTGACCTCGTAACTTTTTCGCCGGTGCTCGTCGGCGTGCCTCTCCTTTTACGTGACAAAGGCCGCATAAATATAAGCGGTCGAATTCGAAGTCGAGAGAGAACGAATGCAATCTGATTCCTCGCGGCTCGAGTCCGAAGACGACGGTTGGCAGCTTAGATGAATATGCGAGCGCGTAGGACACGGAACGGAGTGCCGGTAGGGGGCTGCACAGGCTGTCGCCGAAACTACTACACCATTACGCGATTAAATCGCCGACCCCTGACCCACTTTAACTTTCGTCCGTTCCGCCGGCTCACGCTCTAATAATCTCGCGGACCTTAATGTCTCGAGTGAGCGCGATTAGGGCGGCCTTTTTCGTGCCTCGGCCGTGATAGCATAATTACATCCGACCACGTGCTAAAACCCGCGATAGCTTCATCGTTCCGACATTAAGCGTCTCCCGAGCGGGCCGCGCAAATGATGATCGATACCTTGGTTATTTCAGCGTTAATGCGTCCAGTGACGCAACGCCATAAATCTCTATTACCCGGGTTGCGCGCAACGTACGCAATGTATGAATGTGACGCCGACGCCGTTAAATCGGGCCATCGCGCCGCGTAAATCCGCGTTAGCGGGGAAACCGGAAACGCATTCGTTCGTCGGTCAACGACAATAATGAACGTGCCTGAATCGCACGCAGAGTGAGGGAGAAACCTGGGTCAACTAATCAGCGACTCGATCCACGTACCCAGACGTTCGTCCATCATTGGAAGGTGAATGTCATTGGTACTTTTGCTCGGTGGGTGGCCGATGGATTGTATCTTCCGATGCTACGAACTAGTATCTGACCGTGCAATATCGTTCCTGGGATCTGACGGACTGCATGCGTTCTGCTTTTTAATTTGATACCTGATACGTAATTCCAGCTATGCCGTCTAACATCTTGATTGCGCCGCATTGATAATCTGCACACCTAACTGGCCGCCGATACGATTTAGGTTGTCTTACGCAGACGATTTATTTCGTGTTCGGCGTCCTATAGTGCTGTGAAATGCTTTACGCAAGAAACTTCTTCTTGCGATATGTAACATTTAATATGTCTTACTTTCTGCGCCTAAGTTAGTACATTAGACGGCTTATCGGAGTTAATGAATAATCGTCTGCGTCAAGCGAACAATCGTTACATACTTCAACCAAATGTTCGCGTCAGTCTTATTGTAACGCGTGCCTGTATCGCGTCGGAATAGTTGGGACAACTTTCTTTTCTTGCCCAGATATATTTGTCAAACGAAAATAAATTCTACTTCCTATTGGCGACTGCCCTCTCCACCGAGACATTTATGTCGGTACACGTGGCCCAGTGTCTTTTATGAAACGTCGATAGCGTCGGGCTGATATTAATCGACATTCTAATCGATTAATCGATGCCTCTGGCATTCTTGCACATAATGTCTTTCCGCAACGGGACGTCGATTGTGTCCTGTCAGTTGACGATACAGGTCTATAAATCGTTTTCGTGTCGGCACAGTCGCACTCAGGAGCGAGCTCGGCGTCAAAATCGCATGCTGGCACATTCAGTCGTCCAAGGTCTCAGCCAAGATTAGAATTGAATTTACACAGTCGAACGATTAGCTTGCTCGTATTTCGTTACGTCTGATACGCGCTGAAGTCGCAAGGTAACTTCGTAATTAGATTCAAAAGCTCACGCGCGAGGTGTTCGGAAGATTACCGACTGATGAGAGTATTATTTTTCAACAGCTTCCTCATTACAATGTACATCATACCGCAACGTAAGCAAAAAAGAATCACCTCTGAAAGATTGATTCTCACTCTAAGAAATATTGTTCAACCGGCACCGCTTGCGGTTGTATTCGCCCATCCGTGAAGAACACACGTATCGTACGTATCGTGGCCGCCATATTTGCCTAAACGTCTTACAGTCGGATCGTTCGCGTAAAAATATTGTGACAAAAAGTTCTATTCCGTTCAACCTTCCACGCTCGGAGCCTTTTCGCTCCGCAAGGAAACAAAGCCGTCTCATCTGTAATCGGAAGCGACGCGGCACGAAAGGCGGACAAGGTTCGAAAGTGAAACGTTCCGCCTCCGAAGTTTCGAACTGCCGCCGATAATCGGGCACGTCGTCGAGGAGAAAGGAGAATCGAGGGCAGAACACTCGTTCCGGCGGAACGCGCTCTTCCGCCGGCAAAACACTTTCGGTAATGTGCATAAATGTTGCGCGCCGAGTGCGCTCACCGTTGGCTAGCCTGCCGAGAATTCGCGCTTCTCTATCTGGAAAGTAACTCACGCCCCTCCGCCGTGCCCGAGCATCCCTCGGGAGACGCTGCTGAATAATTCAGGAAGTCGCTTATCCGGCTATTCCGCCGGATTCGTATTATTACGCGTAAATGCAATCTTCATTCTCCGCGGAACGTCGCGAAATTTTCCACTCGTTGAGTTTGACAGGACGTTGAGCTCGGGCTCCTGCGAGGTCGCCTCCGCGCCGATCTGCCAATTTACCTCGCAATATGTCTGCCGGCCTTCTTCTACGGCCCCTTAGCTCGGATCGTACATCATTCCGCATGAATTTATTGCTCGTTCCGCGCGAGACGGAATATTTGAATGAAAATGGCCTGAAAATGTGGATCGTTCGCGAAAGTGCGCTGACTCGAGCAGCGCAGGACGAAGGTATGCTAAGGTTACGCTCGCCACGAGGATATTTTTAGTTTTACATAGGATGCGCGTATAACCCACGGTTATTACTACTACGGCGAGGCGTAACAATGCGTAATAATTACTGAAATGCCATGTACGTACCTGTATACGCGAGGCTAAAAATGTCATCACTGCTGGTGTACGCAGTCTCGCATGAAAGAAAGGAAAAAGTTGGAGGGAGGGGGTGGGGGGTGAGATAAGTACGATTCCACTGTATTTCATTTGAGCAATTACATTATCGTGTGTCGACATAATGAGCGCCCATGACCGCGGTCGCGCATTAATTTCAAAGTATACATACTGTATTACAAGATCGCACGCAAGGTCACGAGATTCGTATCAAAAGCGGGCAGCAGGACTAATTACTTCTCAAAACGATCTCTCCCCGTGCCGTCGGCCTGTATCGCGCAGTCGGCGGTGGCCAACAACCATGAAATTAATTGACAGTCGCGCGGAAACGTCAATTATTTCGCGAGCGAAGACATGGCGAGGAGTGAGTATCCAGGGAGCTTAAGGACCCTCTTAATAAGCAAGATTCACGTACGGGCGACTAATACGATCGGCGATGTGAATCGTGATTTTTTTCGGAACCCCCTCCCCCATCCCCTCTCTCTCTCTTCCTCTCTCTCTGTCTCTCTTTCTTTCTTTACTCACGTTCGCCTCGGAGCTGTCGTCCGACGAGAAAGAGATCATATCTTTTGCTTAATCTCCCCGAGGCTCGCCCCCGACCGGATACGCACCAGGCTCCACTCAAGGTTTCGGTCATCGCGATGTCGAACGTGGCGCGCATTCCCCGAGCAGCAATGCCAATTATTGCCCTTCCACGAAGACTTAGACCTTCGATTTACTGCCGGCCTTCCTGCGGCGGGACATCCTCTTTTCGACACCTCGCCTTTTAAAACCCAGCTTTATGAGCCCGACTTCGCCCGGAGACCTTCTGTCGGGTAAAACGGTAACTTAATCGTTCGTCAATGATGTCCCTTCGCTACTTTAACGCGCTGCCGCTCGTTAACCCTTCGAAGCTTTTCGACCGTTTGCGCGTCCTTCGAGAAGGACGAAACGATTCCCGGCCGTTCATGCACAGTTGAAAGTGATGCGAAAGTGGGCAAAGTTATTTCGGTGAGCAATCTCATATTAGCTAGTTTCAATATCATACTCACGTGAAGATTCAATGAATTAACACTGCGGTTCCATTGACATTTCTCCGATCGAAACTTCAATACTACTATTGACACCGTGTTTTCTTCCTAGACATCTGACAAAGTTAATTGAATGACTAATGTCATATCAGTCAATTTTAATTTTATTCTCACGTAGAGTTTCTATGAATCAACACTGTCATTCCATTGACATTTCACCGATTGGAACTACAGTACTGCCATTGACACCGGGCTTTTTTTCCCAGACATCTGATAAAAACCCAATTATAAACGTTGAGAAACGACAGAAGAGTAGTTAGCTTAAACTAGCTTGGTCGAGGATCGACTAATCTATCCATATCCCATCGGGCGCGTTTAATATATTCAAATCCAATTTCTCTTCTTTTTGACGCTGATGAGGGTCTCCTCGCATTAAGTGGACAGCCCATGAAAATTACGCGTCGCCCGACGAGGTTCCACTCGGAGAGCTTAAAGATTTCATCGGGTTTTTTGCGCGAGGACAAGAATATCGTCGGCGATCGGCGCGCGTCGACTTGCGCTCGCGAGAATCATTAATCACCGGTCAGCTGCATTCGAAGCATCAAAAAGCGACCGATTTCCCTCTCGAACGAAGGGGGGAGGGAGGAGGGGGACAGGCGGCGACGCAAGAAGAATTTCAGCCGCGGATGATGCCGTTACTTCGTGGAATGCGTACGCAACAGTCGTGAGACTCCTTGCATGCGTTGCTGGAATACCACCGTGAACGTAGCGATTCGTCGCCGGTTACAACCGGTAGCAGCCCTACGGACCCTCAGGAATCTCGGGGCGACCGATACTGCACCGATTCGGGCTAAACTCACGTCACGCGCGGCATCCTTGTGTAATAAACTACCGCTGACGCGAATGTTAACGTTTCCGCCATAATATTCCGCTAATTCGTATTCGCGGTGCTGTCCACTTCTTTTTCATTATGGCAACTGATACATGTTGAAGATATTGTAAGTGGTCGCGATAGGCGAGTTGTTGTCATATAAGAAACGTTAAAGCGACGGTATCTATTTAAATTAAATTCTTGTCACGCACTAGTGTTGTGTACTGAACTACTGATGTGACAGTTTTCTGACTTTAGTGATTTATGTGTGTTAAAGGTAGTGCAACTACTAACTATAAACGATTTGACAGAAATTGTAACCTGTAGTACCCGCATTGCTCCTCAAGAATGTTGACCAGTGTTCTTCGATTTTAACTAATTTGCTGCGCTTTGTAATAAATTATCTCTAAGATATTCTAACTTGCATTCGCTAAAATAATCTTTTCTGTGGTATCATAACGTATCGCAATAAAATCAGAATTAAGTTCTTTTTCACCACCAATACACATTCGGCCCAATAAGAAAAGAACAAGCGAACATTTAAAGCTCGCCAGAAAGATCTCGCGGAACTCGAGGTGCAAACCGACATCCTTTCATCCAGCCAGCTCGACTGAGACAAAACGAGGAGCGGCAGTCCGTCTTTTCGTCCCTGGCCGATTCACGAGGTCCCCGAACCCCTCGCCAAGAGACAGAAGGGCACCTGCATCGCTAATGAACGCGGGTCCCAACGCGACCCTATGTAATTACAGCGTCTGCTGCCCTGATCACTCGTATCTTTTAAAGGCGCACACGGCCGTAGAGTTCCACTCCCCCATTTTAACCGCGAGGCGAAGTTGAAGTAGGAGGAGTAGCTACGAAGAGGCAGCGTGCTCTACCTCCCCTCCCCTTTCCTCCTTTTCCCTCCATCCGTTTCGCCAAGCAGCGAACCTCGATCTCTGTCGAAAAGTCTGATCATCCGGGTCCACCGTTGACGCTCTCCGATAATCAATCAGGATCCACGATCCTCGATCATCGGCGCGAGCCCAGCTCGGTGCAGGAAAGGGAGGATCGCGAGAAAAGCCAGAAAGGAAGAGGGAGGAGACGAGAGGGGTGGGAGGAGAGAGAAAAGTGTACGAGGATAGCCCCGGGACTCATCGAGGTGCAACGCCAGTGACGGAGCACGAGGGGAGCGTATAAAATGTACGGGTTATTGTCGCGGGGCCCCTTACCGACAGCTGCTCGTTAGTTGTTGCCAGCCGCGGAGGTGAACCAGTCGTACCAATATACGCAAGGGGTACATGTGTAAACGATTCGTTGTCTTTCGCGCGTGTGCAGGTACACCGTCGACGCTCGATGCTGCGCTTCCGCTGCGGCTACTCTGTTCTCGCTCTATTCTTCTCGAACTGTTACCATCCGGCCCCGACTGTCCGTAGGCTAAAGCGCGGAGAGGCGCTAATTGCAGCGTACGAAATTTGTCAAGTCGTAACTTCCTGCGTCAGACACCCCCGACCGACATTCCGTTCCAGGCCGCGCGGCATTGCCGGCAGAGCGATTCGCGCGGAATCGGAGGACGACGTTGCAAATCGTTCGCGTTGGCAGCATTCAGATTAGACAGCGTACCAAGCCGCGTACGGTATCTCTTCTTCGACTCTCCTTCGCACTCCATCTGTCCGAGAGCGTCTCTCTTCTTTTACTGCCATGCCCATCGTTCTCCAAACGCGAGCCTACGTTGCGAGAAAGAACGATGAGAAGAAAGGCAAGCGGAGGCAGGCGAAGGCAGGCAAAAGGTAAAGGCAAAGGCTGGCAAAGGCAAGCAAAGGTAAGTAAAGGCAGAGTAAAGGGACAGACCACGCCTTGCGCCGCCTTGGCAGTGGAGAGTTCGCCTTCGCCTCCGCTTCTTCGTCTCACCTCGCCTCGGGCATAACTAATATATCGACGGCTGCTACACCACCCCCCCCCCCCCACCTCCCCTTCCTCCTCTTCCTCGCCTCTTCCACCTCTGCCGCCCCTGCGCCGCCTCCCCCGCACTCGCCTTCGCTTCTCGTCTATCCACCCCCACCCACGACGCCGTATCTGTCTCCTTTTCCTTCGAACGTCCTTCCTCGTCCTTCCTCGTCCTCCTTCGCCGATGCGAGATTTGCACGATGCATCGACAGTGAGAAGCCGTTCGGAAGGTTCGTTTGAACCTTCGCTGCACTCACGACGTATACAGTAACTCAGTGGAATTCGAAAAAAAGTCCCCCGGGTAAACCGGACTTAAATCCGACAGAAATGAATAACCGCGGCCCGTTTGCGCACGTCGTACGGACGTTCGGTGAGATAAACAATGGCTCAAGGAAACGTCGGCGAAAAACTCTCGGTAACCGGACCCAAGAATGTCGCGGTTGAGGTTCGCTAAAAATCGAGCGTATCTTAAACTGCGTTAAATAGCGCATTGTCCCATATGGAATAACATTGAAAGGACGCGAGCGGTATGTCTGATATTCCCCTTTTTTCGGCTGATTCTGTTGATATACAACTTTGCCCTGAGGTAGCTGCTGTAGCCTTAATTACTGGATGTCGTTACACGCGCATAATGTTTCAAGTACTGCACCGTTTGACGTTTTCTCTTTCCGCAATATATATGCAACTTTCTTTGAAATAACGTTAATCACTCCAAACATGACAGGTAAACGTGAAACGGTCCACTCTTCATTAAGAAGTAACGTTCACAAGGCGTCACGTGGCATGCAGGATTTATTTTTTGCTTACGATATGTAACTTCGCCACAACGTCCGCATAGTCTTGATTATCATATAATGCCAAAAGTGTCCGCATGCGAGCTTACCGTAGATTCATGAACGTAACCTTCGCACGACTTCGACTTCGCCGAACGGTACTGCGATTCGGTAGTCATTTTCGGGCGTCCATTTAACGGCGTGTAACGATCGAGATAATGTGCCGTTACGCTGAAAAATTGCCGGACAATCCTGCGGGTGTTAGCCTTCCTCGCTCTACGTACGATTCGCCGACGATTAGGCGCGAGCGGTTAAATGCCCCGTGACTCATGTTGCATTAACACTCGACAGTGCGCGAATTGCTCTTAGCCACGGCGTCGGTAGTGATCTGGAATTACGATCATTATCGTTAACCTAACGAAGGTCTCGCGTAACGTGTCATTGGGTTAGTGGAGCGCCTCACAATGAACGTAACCGTACCGCAGAGGCCTTTTCCGCTTCTGGATAGAGACATAGCGAGCCGACATGACACGATTGCATTTCTTTAATACTGATCAAACGCGCAAAGAGTCGTTCGCGAAGTCCGTCAAAATCACTGTGGGCGAGTCGGGAAAAATAATGGCCTGTAATAACGGCGAATGGGCATTGGCTGCTCGTTTAACGTGCGCAGATAGAACTTATATCGACGTAACGATATTGTGGGAATGCGCGTTATTTCTCAATGCCGAGAGGGTTAACTCAATTAAGGCTGTGCACAGTTGACCGAGCACTGTCAGTTGCAACGGTACGATCCGAAAATTACGGCGATCGTCGTTAGACTAACGAAGCCCTCGCTCGGCGTGTCATTGGGTTAATAGAAAATTTTCCGAGTGAGCAGGCACGGCGCAATGGGACCAATGCCCGATGTCCGAGTCGGAGAACGAGAGAGAATGGTTCGGTGGGGCGGGAGTCATTCCCAAAGGCGTATCGTCGGCGAGAGCGTAATATTATAGGGCATAAAGTACGAAAACTAATCGTCGCCATTCGGTTTCGCGCATAATTTCGTTTCGTGTTTCAGGCGCGAAGGGATTCCTCTCCCTTCTTCTCCCTCTCTCTCTCTCTCTCTCTCTCTTTCGGTCTCTTACTCTCTCTCCCACTCACTTACTCAAGCACGAGTGTGTCATTGTGTAACTAGAGCTACCCGGGTTTAGAACTCGTAAACTGGCTAAACCGTCGGGGCCTCTGCCATTGTGAGAGCGAACTTAATCCCCCGGGAAGGCACGGTTTCTGGGACGCGTACGGTAAACTGGGACACCGAGTTCGCGGCACTCTGCAAGTGTAATGCAAACTGCGAGCCGGAGAGCCGCAATCAAATCAGGAATGTTTGCTCTCCCGCGATTACAACTGAGCGCGTATTAACGAAGCCGCGCGCCGTTCCTCTCCAGGGCCGGCACAGTTATTCAATAACAGTTCCGATTGCCGGCATGCATATTCAATTCCGGAAGATTAATTACGTCCGATGTAATATTAATTATCGCGACGCGCGCGCTTGTCTTATGGACCGGCGTGCGACGCGATAAGATTAACGTGGAAGTAAACATTCCCTCTGGGAGAGTGCTAATTAGATCTGACGATGATACGATCGAGGATCGCGGAGGAAGAAAGTTGTTCTGGATATAACCGTTCTTTAACAATACCGGTTAGACTATTATATTTCGCGTACGCTTTAGCCACCCATTCCACAGTCTGACGAATACCACCCTATACACCAAAGCGTATCCGAAAAAATTAGCCTGTTAAACTGTTAGCAGACGTACGGACGTAAAGAAAATGCGCTAAAAAGGGCTGGGTCGAAACACGCGTGCACGGTCGAAGATTATGGCCGTGTCGTGCGCGTACTCGGGATCGCGAGAGGCCGCAGTCCCTCGATGCGCAATAATTAATCGAACGTCCAAACTTCCGCGGAGTCCCCATAACTATTCACGTGACCGGGAGCACATGCTCGCCGATAACCCGGCGCGGATGCTTCTCCCGCAGCGTGTCATTGGGTTACTGGAGAATTTTCCAGATGAGCAACTCCGATCCACGGCCGCTACCGCGGCATTCCCATGAAAGCGTGTCCGCAAAAGTGCACGACGACGTTACTCGATGCATCTCCGGACAGAACATGGCTAGTCGATGCACGTAACGTGTACGCCGTCCGGCGTGGATAGCATCAACCCCTCCGTCGGATGAATGTTAACCGTTGCTTTACGGCCTTCTGTACGGCTCTTGCCCGGCGCAACAGAGATATTATAAATCGAAATTTTCTACCACCTAGCACCCCGACATCGTCCTGCCCCGATTGCCAGCGGCGATTATTGCTATGTAAAAGTGGTACCTCGGACGTTCACCTATTCGATTCGCGCATGACGCAATTTTATCCTCGCAGCGTCATTAGAGGTCCGGAATATAACGCGAGAAACGTACACAGTACTGTTCCCTGCGCCGAGAGGAGTGCAGCCTGTAACGCGCAGACTGTAACGCGCATTAAACGGAGAAGAGCCGTTAATAGTGTTCTAAGAGGGCACTCGTAAAGACAATAGTTCGTAGCGGGCCTGATACCATCCGAGCTGAACACCGTACATGCAGGCCCGATGCATATGCTGCGCGCGCATGTATCTGAATACGTGTACACGGATACGTAGGCCGAGGTGCAGTACATCGTCTCATGACACAACGTGACATAACACTTACGCGAGTCTGGGACGTGGGAGAGAGAAGGATGGCGGCAGGACGTCGAGGTAGAAGGAGGATCGGAGCGAGAGAGACGGAGAGAAGAAGAACCGTTAGGAGCAGCAGCCCGCCTCCTCGGTAGTGAGAAAAAAGAGACTCAATCGACGCTGGTTCGACGAACCTGCCGAATGTGTACTTTTATGCCGAGAGACGGGCCTGTTGGCAGTGCTGACACGCGGCTAGGGGCCATTGAGAGTGACTGCCGACCGTCTACGCACGAGTCATGACACGAGGACACGAACTTTCCATTCGCAACTCACTTCCTCGCCTTTTACTTCCATTTACTTCCATCTGAAAGTTACGCGCTCGTACGCGTCTCCGCACTGCAACATTCTTTCCTGCGCGATGCTTGATTTCATTTTTGCTCGATCCGGCCTACTCTGAGACTGTTAGCCGGATAATGTTCAGTACTTATCCGCGTCGACTCGTTCAGCGCATTGAACGGACGCAATACCACTAACATGTTACTTCACATCGATAAATAATGTAGCTAAATAAGATCAAATGTTCAAGTACGTGCCATTACGCGCGCCACGAAACAGATCCGTTCTCTCATTTTGTAACATTTAATTACCGCCGTCAATAAAGGTTGATCAGCAGTACGTTAAAATCGCCCAACATTTCTTTAACGATACTCGAACATTGAGCAATCCCTCAAATATTACAAAGACTGCATACGTCGGTATGGAATAGCAGTTAAGCTTATCGACGTTTCAACACTTTCCCTCCTCCCTTCTTTTCGTCTCATTAAGCAAAACACGTCCGGCCGCGGCCGGCATTCCTTATCAAAAAATTCTGCCGATCGAGCGAAGTGTTCGACATCGCGGGACACTCGGCAGCGGTGCGTAGAGAGGGACTTAGCGTGAGATCGTAATTTTCCGGATGGCTAGGGAATAATCGAGACGGCGCAATGTATACCGTGCTCGTGAACGTAATGGATCGCGCGGCTTCGACCCTTTTTCTATATCGGCCGACCACTCGCTCGCCGCCGATCGCTGCTCACCGATTTATTCGCACGTGAGAAAGGATGACGATAACGGGAACCTAATGCCTGGGAAAGCGATACGTGAGTCGGCGCGTCTTCCGAAAGCCCATACAGGACGCCTGGTCGACAAATAGACAACGCCCCAGCTGGGGCGACTCAATTCATATCCTGCGGCTCGTCAAATTCCCGCGGCCAGCCTCCCTATCTAATTCAGGATCATTTATAATGCGATTAAATCGGGAGTGGGATTGATAGCCGAGGAAGTCGTGCCCGAGATTGCAGTCCTCCGGTGTTTTAATATAAGACCACTCAGTAACTGGACTAACTAGATAACCAGCCGGGGACGGACTTAATTTTATGGGAAGAGAACGGCAGAAGAATCGATGCCGGGACAAATGGGACAGCGCCGTCTACTTCGCTGCCCTCTTCCGCGGCGGATCGCGCAAATCAAATTTACTTTCCTCGAGAATGCGACTACGTAGGTTTACGACGCTGGCCGCATAACGGTTCGCAATGACGCCGACGCTTCTACGGAGGAAGGCGTGCAGCGAGAGCGAAGAGCAAAAGGTGAGCTCGATCGAGATTTTCGTAACGCCGTTCTCGAAAGTGGCCGAGTCCGCGGCACGCACACCCTGTCCTCGTTCGAAATTACAGTCCTTCACCGCCGTCGGCGACCGAGGTAGTCGAGCGGGGCGGAAAATGCAGAGAAATCGGAAACGCGTCGTCGACCGGCCGCCGACTGGCTCCGAAGCGCGACCGAAAGCGGCGGCGGCGATCGAAACGTTAATGAAAAGCCGTTAACGTCTCTCTCCGAGCGAACTCGCCCTGGCGCAAGCGAGGCCCGGCAAGCTCGCCTGCCGTCGCTCGTTAGCCCCCGCAACAAATCAGTCAGCGTCATGTCCGGAGCCGAGGGCCGACGGCCGTGTCTCAGTTGCGGTTTGCAATTTGCAATTCGACGCGGTCGCGCGCCGCGGTCTCACGTAAAATCCGCTCTTTTCCGCCTGCTCTTTTGCATCGGGCGAGGGTCTCGCGCTCTGCCGACGATCGGCCTGCGCCGATCTATCCGGGCACGTGAGAGAGGATAACGATAACGGGAGTGCAACGCCTGGGAAAACGATCCGCGAGTTCGTCCGTCTTCTGCCCGCACTCTCTCGTCCTCGAGAGATGTAGGCGCGGTGATGTATACGTGCAGGCCGCAGCCAGGATCAACGAGTCTCGCACGAACCAGCGAGCAATGTCGACCGCCTCGCTAATACCTTCGCCGGACTGCTCGACTCTTTTTTTCCCCTCCCCCTTTCGTCTTTCTTCCCCACGCCTCATTATGCGTCGCGGCAGTCGTAAAGCGTACGCGAATATTAGGGATTTCGCTATCAGATCAGCGGGCGCACTTTCCGGCCGCGTTTATCTGTATCTAAATTATATACTTCTGGGCGGTTGGGTTAGAGAAATTAGTGGGAGGTGAGCTAAGCTCGCGTGTCGGTCCACGCAGGTTTCGTCGAAGTCGGCGTCTGGCGCACGCGTCTACAATGGAGCGTGATGTGCGTTGCGTAAGGAAAGCTTATGATCGTACGGTTGAGAACGAGGAAGTTCGAGAGTGCGAAGTGTCTTTCGCAAAAGTGGCATGCGCGGCCGGCGCGCGCATTTCGTTGCTCGCGTTTTAGAGTGGAGCGGTTATTTATTTCCACGCCGAGCGTTGCAGGTGAACCGATTAAACAGAGACTTCAGCCTCGGGCCACTACGCTGCCATGACACATAGAGTAACTCCGCGATCGTCTCGCTTAAGTTGACTTTATACGCGCCGAGAGAGAAATACCCGGAGCCAGATAATCGTGATACCGGTCCCAGGAGGATCGTTATTTTCTCCCCCGGCGTCGGTGCGAGCAATTAACCGCGGCAATAACGACTTTTGTTTCATATTATTACGGAGCTTTGTGGCCTCGCGCATGAAATTATTACCGGCCCGCTTTACGTACGATTATGATTTCTTGTAACTTGTGACGGTAAAGGAATTACGCGCGTACGCTGACGTACTCGTTACGTGTAACGGGGCGAGGAGTGGGAGGCGGACGGAAGAGCGGAGGGAATCTCGATCGATCCCGTGCAAGGACGACGCGTCATCGGATTGCTGAACTTTCAGGCTCCTGCGTTTATCATCGACGAGCCAGCAACGCGGGACGAGTCGGCAGGGACTTCGGCGAGAAATCGCGTGAAATTTTCTTCGAGCTCCTTACGACCGAGTCGTAACGGCTTCGCGGACGGGAACGAAGCGAGGGCGAGTGATTCACTCTGCCTTTACTGCGAGAAAAGCGCTACACTCCGCTAGGGAGGGGGAGGGAGGGGAGTGATTTTCCCTCGATTCATCGCGACGTCCGGTCGTTAATTCATCGACCGCCGACTTCCACCGGTGCGAAGGAACTGGAAGGTCTGCAGAGTTCTGAGCGGAGAGGCCGGCGTGTCAGAGTCTGAGTCTTGCGGATCGGGGGAGAAAAAATACTTCGTCCACGGTTGTTTATCGGAGTAATAAAGGCCGCTTTTATGGGGATTTATAAGTGTCTTCTTATTAGCCATAAAACCGAATAAGCGAACGTCGCGCGGTATTTTAATCGAGGAATTCGTAATCAGGGAGCCTTTCCGGTTCCCATAACCGTGCATGACGTATCGGCCGATTAAAATTCACACCGCCACAGTTCATCGCCGGTCGCGGCCTCCATACTTGCGTATGCACGCGATCGAAGGAGTCGGATAAATTAATTTGAGGAGGGCATTCGTCCTGGCGCTACCGAAATTTGCATCCAAGCGCCGCGTATATTATCGAGATCGGGCTGAGATTCTAAATCTCAGTTTCCCTCTGCATCCACATTCTTGCATTGCCATGCGTGGTCGCCGGCGTTACCCTTTTAACACAAGACAGTATATTCGAGTTCAAGTTCTTTCCGTATTCATATTCGGCTGCCTTCAAAGCTGCAACTATTTGTCAAAACGACCAGCCAATTTATTATCTGTGATCGCTGATTGATCGTACCGGTTCTTATGTCCAACACTGTGAATCCCGAATGCGTTACGAGCTGTCCTCATAAGCTAAGAGATTCGCCAGTTCGTTTTCGAGTTCGCGTAGTACGTCGGCGCCGATCGGCACGTTCAGTCGGGTGCCGGGGGTATAAAAAATGGCGGACGATCGTCGAAGAAGCCGGAGGAAGCTGACCCCGAGCGAAGGAGGACGGCCCCCGTAAACGTTTCGAAACGACCTTTGTATCGCGCGCATCCCTCGCGGCTGTTTTGCCTCGGCCGCGTTCGTTGCCTGACTTAATGCCGGCTCGCATGCAGGCACCGGTAGCGGGAAAGAAATTCACCAAGGCCGCTATTTCAGGGCCCTCTCCTAACCCTCTTCCGATAGAAAACAGAATTGACGCGTCTATTACAGTGCTTACAGTATGGAATCTCCCGGCCTCCATGGGGCCCCGTATTATTTCGTGCCGTACCGCGGCCGGTCCCTCGGATCATTGCCTTTACGATGCATTAGAAAGTCTAAATTGTCCGGGATGCATCGGCCGGCATTGTCGGCCGAGGTCCTGCACATGGCCGAGATAAAATCGACAGCGTAGACTCTGCAATTTGCAGTCCCTATTTTACGGTGAGTGTCAGCGGTGTCATGGCGATCGCCTGCCCAGTAAAGCAAATTGCATTGAAATTTCGCACTGCCGACAATTAGTCACCTACTCCCCCCTTACGATCCTTCCCAAAGTCCGGTGCGTTATGCGCATATGGATTAACGACGGCAATCGTTCGAAATTATTAAAAAAAAAAAAAAAAAGCCGAGCAAAAGGCGAGAGTATACGGAGAAAAAGGGGGAAAAAGTTTGAGCGAGGCGGCGAGAGGAAACGCGTGGGACTGGAAAAATGAAGAATGCGTCCGGAGACTCGTTACGATTGCGCGCGCCTTTTCAAGGCTCGACGCTACCGAGAAGTTCACCAAGGTTGATCCTCCGAGCCGCTCAGGGGTCCTTCAACCCCCTTTCGACGGCGAACTCGCCGACGGGCAAACTTGTACGCTCCTCGGGAGCGGACGATTCTCGCGCGCAAAACCTATAAAATTTAATAAGTGGACCGTATTGAGGCGTCCGCCCGGCCGACATTACGCCGGTTAATACTCGCTCGTACAAGGGTACGCGGTGCATATCTATACCGGGAAAAATGCGACGTCGGCCAATTCTTTTTTTTCCCGTGCCTACCACCCGGGCCGTGTTCAATAAGTGTAATCGCCGCTCGCCTCTCCCCCCGCTCCCTGTCTCTCTCTCTCTCCATCTCTCCGCTCTTCCCTTCATCCTCTCCATGCCGACCGTTCACGAAACTCGGGATCGGCGACAGAGAGTCGTCACGTCAGCGTGCGCTCTCGAATGTTGCGAGAATCTGCGAAAGGAGCGTGCAAGATCGGCGAAGGATAGAAGGTAGGGGAGGGGGAGGGGGGATAGCTGGCGAAGGGAGAAGGGAGAGTGCAGGACGAAAAGCGGTTAAGCTGGGCCGCGTGTTTGCTGCCGAGCAAAACCCATAGGAGGAGAGACTCGAGAAGATCGAGCGCTGTGCCATCGGTAGAATCGCGGTCAAAGCGATGGATCGGAACGATCCTGAAACAGTGCAATGTGCCTTCGCTCTCGGGCGAACGAGGAGAGAGGAGAGAGAGAGAGAGAAAGAAAGAAGGTCGAGAAAAATGAAAATGTTGAGAAATGAGAATCGTTTCCGACAGATACGGAGGATATGACATTTTACTGGTCTCGAAGGTAACGGTAGAGCGGAGGTCTGACTATCGACGCCTGTTTTCACTGCGCTTACAATGCTATTTTCTTATGCGAGTCCGGTGTGTGCTTTATGATGGATAAACATATCAGTATCGTAAGCGAGAGACGAATAATATACCCGTACATCATGCGCTAATGCCTATTCAGCGTCCCATTAACGTCAATCTGTATTACAAAGCAAAGGTGAACTAGGCGATCGGCGGGAAAGAGATAAATTTTGTATTTAATGGAAGAACAGTAGCGGCCGTAATTTTTACTGCGATACTTTACGACTCCTAAGGCTATTAATCCCAGTCGGCTATAATATTTTTGCAATGCGATAACTCATTGTTTTAACCCGTTCCTCTTAGCGCACGAATTTATGGGACGAATAATGACGATTGCTGTTTATCTGCGATCGTTTTCCGTTCGGCGTCTGTCCTTTGACCTCGACCGGTCGATTCCAGGCAGCGCCATGAACGGGTGCGTTCGAATCCTTCGCTGGCCTTGAAGTCGAGCCAGGAACACGCTTTCTTCCCCATATTAATCTGAGCTTGTTGAGCTCGCTTCTTATCCCTAACGGATTTTTCCGGCTTTTTGCCGCGGCCCCGCACAACATAGAGGCACTTTATTCTTGACGTGCTTGCTAGCCTTGGCGATGATCCTCCCTACCAGTCAACGGTACATCTCTCTCAACGTCTCTTAGCGTCTCCAAACTGTACGCTCGGGAATGGTAATCATAATACTAATCGACGCGAAAATAGAATTACCGGCGCAGCGTCCGTGAAGACTGCGGATGTTCAACGTGTCTGCGAGCTAATTGTTTCATTGAACCTGCTACTCCTCTGAGTGTAGAACGTCTGTTATGCCTTGCTCAAAATTGCAAGCTGCGTGAAATGGCCGTAATGGCGATTGACTTCCTATCCGACTCGGACTCGGACGCGATTCATGAGGGCAACCTGCCACAACGCGGAGAAAAACAACGGCGCCCGAAGGAAGCTGACTTTCAGCCGTGGGTATAATAAAAATTAGCGCCGACCGCGGTAACGTACATTGCAGCAATGTGCAGCTTGCAAATTGCGCAGTTTTACATAGACCGCGCCGAGGCTCCGTTCATTCATTGATCGTTAACTTCCCGTGGTACACGCATACACAATCAATTCACGCAGTCCTTTCCCATTCATTAAGCGCCTTCGATTCCTACCGCTGCTGGGCATAAAGACCGTTTAGCTCACTCCTGTTGAAATACCCGTTTCCACGAACGAGTCATTTTTCAAGTTCGCCCCGCGAGATGAATTGAGGACCTTCGCGCAGGATACCGTGATTCCGGAAGCCATGCAGTTCTTACCCGAGAGGCTCCCGCAGGTTTTGCGATAGGCAGCGCTGCTAAACGCACCGCTCAAAACGCCGGTATCGGCCGTGTAAATGAAAGACAGCAATTATTCCGGCCATTACGGTTCCGTCTGCCGATCCAGCGACCGTATAACTGACTGTCGATTAACTCTGACCTTGAGGCTGGCTCGGGAGGCAAAAGGACGAGGCCACCGCGGATTACGTGGCTGCATCCCATTTTTCCGTCAGGACACTGCGCGAGGGACTCCATCGTGCATCCTTCGCGAGAGGGTCCGACGGATGCGAAGGATGCGAAGGAAGCCGCGGAGGAGAGAGTCGCGGCACGTTTTCGTTCCGCTCGAGAAGATCGATAAATGAAAAGCCAAGCTGCTCCGAGCACGTTTCGCTTACGTCATCCGGCCGCCCCGAGATCCTAACGAAGATTTTAGCGCGCACTTAGAATAATTATTATCGATCCGCGATCGCGGCATCGATCGAGATTAATTACCGCGCACTTTCACTCGCCTGTATTCGCGACCCGCGCACACGTCCCTGCCCTCCCCCGCCTGCCCCGCACCCACTCTCTGCATATGTATAATGGCCACGTACGTGGGTTATGTTTTATTGTTGAAAAATCGCTCTGCCGCGCCGGCCGCCGCCGCCGCCGCCGCTCTCGTCTGCGGTGAACGATTTATCGAACGATCGCTCTCGCTGCCGGCTCTCGATTAATTCTGCGTCGAATTTATGTACGGATGAATCGCCCTGTGAATGAACGGTTAACGGGCTTGCCGGGCCCGATATCGGCGAATCGGGGTAATCAATAAATAAAGGGGGAGGCCGTTGAAAGCGTCGACTTTACATGCGGACACTCGGCAAAGTGGCAGGGAAAATGCATCCGATCACGGAATCCCATCGTGCCGAATAAATCATTGATCCGATCGCACACGGAAAAACTAACAACGGTCGGCACAATGTTCGACTTAGATGATATCAATCCGAGCGAAGAACGACGCTCCTCCGCGCCCTCGCTGCCGACGATTTCAATTTTATAGATTCCCACAGACCGCTTACGTAACTGAAATCCTATACGTGCATCACCCGGCGAATATATTAGAAAGTATACGAAATGCCTGGAAACGCGCCGAATCGCGGCATGGAATCGAAAAACCGAACTACCCTAAAGCAAGTCCATAAAGTATACCCCACATACCGGATACTCCGAACGTAAATCTCGATGAAAAGAAAGAACGACGCAAACACGCTATCCGAAAATGCAAGAAGAGAATGCTCCGAAAATAAATAAACGTGTACACGCGTGTGTCTGACACTATACCGAGCGATCTACATAGGTACTACATACAATAATTCATGGATCCTGCCCCTATCACTATCAAACGAACGATCAGGACCATTTCTATTTGCTATCCCGACTCGGTCTACTGTCATAACCACCGGCACTTGTACCAGTCCCACGAGCGCGCGCAAGATAAAATGACACATATCGAAGCCGGAAACGGACGCGGAACCCACCTCTACCTTCTACCCGCATCCTGGACAATAAAGGTTTTTGCGCGTACGACATGCGCATCCCCCAACACCGTCCGCTATCAGCATTGGGCAGGCAAAAACGACGGCGGACAGTAACAATGTAGTGTCGGACGTTAAGGAGGATGCATACAAGCGCCAGCGGTTAGGCCGGCTTTATGGCCGGGGCAAGTCAACGGACGCATGTGATCTGGGTCGGCCGATTGCAACAATGCGCTTTGTGCAGTCTCGCGCTGCACCATGGGCCACGATGGAAGGCACGCTCGCCAAGAGACTGACACAATGCATGCGTCGCGACATATGGACTGTAGACTGCGTCCTAGCTCGCCTCCTACGTGCGTGTTCTTACTCGCGCGATCTCTTACTCGCGCAATGCGCACCTCTCTGTCGGAAAGTGCGCCGCGCACTTAGTCTTACGCCTCGCGCCCGATTGTTTCATTCATTGTTCCTATCGCCGGGGTCACTTCCGCACTTCCTGCTCTTTAAATGGTGGGACGACCCTCGGAGCTTTTGGGTGAGTCTGTTTCCGCACATGAGTGCTGTAGGTAAAAAATTCATGGAGGATGAATCAGGCCTATGTCTTTGATGTGTTGAATTAAATGATTCGGACGACTATTGTGTTGGTCTGACTCTGGCCACTGGTCAGTGAAACACGTGAGGCTTTTATATACGATTGCTGTGTAGAAAATATATGGAGGTGGTAATGGTTTTACATTACTCTTTCTGTTGAATGATTAATAATTTCTAATGTGAAAACTAAATTACGTACCAGGGGGATGCTACAGGAGGTAGTGTTAAGAGACTATTTTTGATACTGAATTGAATGAGTTTTAATTTAAATGAAAAATATTATTTAAGGCACACGGTGAACCGAGTCCACTACAGGATTGCCACAGGAAATTCCTAATGCCGGACCGTGTACAAATTAAAAGCGCAGAGCAACCGCGCATCTATATGCGCGCCTTACATCTCTGGACATTTAATTATTAACCCAGTCCTCCTTCGTTTCTCAATCCGGCAATAAGTCACGCTACCAGCGTTCTAATTGGTAGTAATGTATATTAATGTTCGAGTATCGCGGGCGCATGAGCATGCCCGACACCAAAAACTAAGCAACACGAGAACAGAGGCCATTGAAATATTTCAGACTACACCATATCTTACAGAGTTGTTTTTCAGTGCGAATTAACATGGATCCCGGAGTAAAATACCCCGGCGATAACGATCTACACGACATTTGCCGTGTGCGTGTACGTTTCATGTTTGTTTTAATTACCCAATTTACACTGCGTTTTGTTCGCGATTTTATGCACGCCAGCTGGATCGAGAGTATCCGGGTACCATTCCGTGGCAACCTTCGGAGGCGTCGTCGTGTGACTCGGAACAAGTTTACCGATGCCTTCGGTTTTCCTTTAGTCATTAGCCTGCGTTTACCTAGCCGCGACTGGGGCAGGGGTCGGGGGTGAGGGGAGAGGCAGAAGTCGAGGGACGAGTCCACGTCGCCTGGGACGAGAGCGAGAGCTTTTGCGGAAGGATCGATGGCCTGTGCACTTGCACACTCGCTGTAAACACGCGTCCGTCGACCCTGTCCGCTTACCTTGCCTTTAGGATTGCCTTTAGGATTGCCTCGCAGGCCGTCCCGCGGCTTGCCCACCGTTTCGCGACCCGGACTTCCCCTCCGCCCCCTTTTTCCTCGCCGAGGCACACTCCTGCCCGAGCCGCTTATCCCCGACGAACGGTCAGGATTCGACCGGATCTCTCTCGGCGTTCGGCGGGAAGTCCTCGTTGGCGGACGATGATTTACGCAAACGGGAGACAAAGAGGCAGCGATCCGGGAGATCGGAATTCGGCGAAGGGCTGCCAGAGACTTTTACGCTCCCCTTAATAATACCTTAATAACGGTGGGATAAGTTTAATTTATAATAAAGAGTAATGGCGGCTCATTAGGCGAATGGAGAGCGTTCGTGGCGTGATTAATTAAAATCCTAATGGAAATAATAATTGGCGGGAAAAAGAAGGAGGCGACCGGAGCTGCACCGGGAGGCGCCTGTCTTTTGGTACGTTGCGACACCCTCATTGGCCGCAGATACTCCGCCCGTTTATGCCTGCCGCAATTATCCACCGGCGGCTCGCTACGCGCCAATCAAGTAATTTGTACCGCGGCGCGAAAAAATGATTAAGACCGCGTCATAAACATGGTTTTACACGAGGCCGTTCGTAATCGCGCTCGTAATGATCCCGCGGTGCCGATTTCCTTTCTTTTTTTTTTACCTCCCTTCTTTTCCTCAAACCCCGGTCGCCTCGGGACGCAACCCTCGCCGGCATAATTCGATTATAAGGAAACGTGTTAGCGTCGCTATTCCGCGCTCCCTGAATGGACAACGACCGCCGAGTCTTGCGGCAGGTTGGCGGAAAAATAAATTAATTACCTCGCCGGTGTTCGACGGAAGTGGCCAGTGTAGGCCGTACTTTCCCGTCAAGATGCGCTCACCTTCGTCGATGCTGCGTCAGTGCTGTGACAGTTATTACTTGACGATTCTCTCCTCTCCCCCCCCCCTCTCTCTCTCTTCTCCGCTACTCTTCCTCCAGTGCAATTAACTTCCACTCGTACGCAGATATAATCTGGCTTTATTAAATATAACGCGTAATGTACAAGTGCGTGTCAAGCAGAGCCGGACGGAATAACTTTCCGCCGGGGAATCAATTACGGTCGATACAAGGCGAGATCGTAAAAGGTTCGTCGCGTAATCGGTTCGCCGCGAGATTTCACGGCTTTCGAGTGCGGCCGATCGATCGACGAAACTGGACACGTCCGCATCGCGCACGCGAAAGCCCTCGCTTATGTCGTAATGGGCGCTTAACATGTGGCCCGCGTTTCCTGTAAACACGCGCTCGTGCTTCGTGTCGTTTCCTTCCTTCAAACGTCGCGCCGCCAAGCTCGTTCCATTTGTTTCTGTTACAGTCAACCCTCCTACAATGCGGTACTCTTGTAACACAGTTTTCGTATAACGCGCAGCTAAATCGGCGACAGCACTCCTATAACGCGTTATTCTTATAACGTAGTTTCCATTCAACAACATTATATCAACTTTTGGAGTCATTGGTAGCATAAACAAAAAATGTTAGGCTACTCGTTTATAGCGAGGATGAGTGATAAAAGGGTTTGTTTTTGTGGGAAAACAGTTTTTTAGATTAATGTAGATTAGTTCTAGTTCCGTCTTTTTATTAGTTGCTTATATGAGCTATTCAATCCAATAAAAATATTTTTTTATGTACTAAACATATACTATCTTGATTTGTGTATTTACAAAATTTGATTTCATAAGCGTGTTTATAAAAACTGGGTGCTCTGTGAATGCAATTCGAATTAATCGCACTATAGAAGAGTTGACTGTACCACCCCATTTGACCATTACGAAAAGGTTAGCGACTAATTGAGGTACATAAATCCAACATTTCCGAAGGAAAAATCTCAAATGATCCCGAACAATCGTACAAAAGCAAAGAACTTTCCGATCTGCAAACGCAAGAGAAGTAATCGATTCCGGACCTTCGCTACCTGCTTCGCGTACCGGAGTGTGAGAAATATGATTGCGAGCGACGTTCCGACGACAGGATCGTTTCGTCACTCGAAGAGAGAGGCCGGGACGGGACAGTGAATGCCGGAGTGGGATACAAAGAACCCTTCGACTAATATAGGGTTGCGATCGTCATGCAAACGAGGCCGTCCGTAATCGGAACAACGAAGCGCCGAACGGCCGGACGTTTCTTCGTTTGCCAACGTGGTCACGCTCGTTTACGCCGGTTTACGTCAGTTTACACAAGTAATATTATGTTAAGACCCGCTTTTACGAGGACGAGACTCTGGCGGAAGGATCGCTCCACGGTGCCGACGTCGGTGTCGTTGGCGAACGTTTTGCCGGCCGATGGAAGTGGTGCGATGCCCTCCGGGGCAGTTGCCAAAGCGCGAGCCTTGAATGCCAAAGCGGAATGTTTCTCCTCGGATGATCGCGGAAAAGTTACGACGATCCCGGACTGCTGTCAGATTTGAAGGGCTCGGCAAACGATCGGTCGTTGCACTTTCTTGCCGGGAATTCGAGCTGCTTCTGCAGCCGCAGCGATGGGGAGCAGAATTGAAAGCACGAGGACAACAAAGGAAGCGAGGCCAAACGAAAAGGTTCTATCGACATTTCTACTCGTAACATCCGACCATGGTGGCATTGATTGTGGAATGAAACTGAGGTTGTGGAAGGTCTAGTGTCAAGCGTGTCAAGAAACAAAACTTCACCAGAAATATCTGAGAAATTCTTAAAGAAAACCAGCGTTGAACATGTAGCTTTATACTCGAAAAACATGAACATTCAGAACGAAATTCCAAAACATGGAGATAGTAGAAACGACGAAAGTGGTTGATGTGAAAAATGAATGAGGGCGTGGAGAAAAAAATAAGAACGCGTCGTGGAATTCGCTCGGCATGGAATTCGGCTTGAAGGCAGAAACGGGGAAACTGTCACGAACGAAACTGAAATCGCGCGCTTCGTTCCAGTCTCTTTTCCGGGTTAATGGCCTGGACGAACTCACGCTCGGTTGGAGGTTCCTCGAGTAAGGCAACGAGACGGCCAACGAAGTTCCTTGGCCAGCATTCGCGCGCGCGCCAGTAATTTCCCAACCGACTGATAGGCGGATACTAACGAGGATAGATAATCGACGATGTTTGCTGACTGCGAAGCGTGTCTCGCGTTGTCTTAATCGAGGGCTTGGCTGATAGGAATTGAATGATTAGGAGTCATTCATCACTGCAGTGAGACTTAACCGTTGCAATGTAATGTCTACTGCGGTTAATGTTTCAACACCTTACGGTAATTTATCGAATCCCGAAGGTAATGACGCCATTGTGATTATCGTGCAACGCGGACATCGGAACAATGAATGTCTCCTAAGTGAAATGATCATTCAATTTTCATCTCGCTCAACATATCGTAACGTACTTCGTAACCATTCGAAACAAAAGTTTCGTAACGATAAAAAGCAACACAGCTCCCACTACTAGAAAAAAATGTAAGCCGTAGAAGCTGGCATTTCCATTGTTAAGATCGATTCTGTTTTTGAAGAAAGGCCACGGTATAATTCCGTTTAAATGAATTTTTCATCGATGCAAGCCGCTCGTTAATGCAAGTTCCCTTGCGAATCCAGTGCGCGCTCATCTACGCGCCCCACATACATCGTGCGCGTATATTTACGTGCGTCGGTGCGCGCGTGCTTTCTCTGAACGTCGCCATTTGTGGCCAGAACCAGGGCCACTGACCCTCGAAGCCCCTTTAAGGGGGCCAGGACTCGCCGAGTCGGGGCCCAGCACGGGCCTCTGGCCCGGACTTTCGGTAATGAACCCATTGTTGAATCTGCCACTGTATCCCACTACGTCGGCGCATAGTCGGCAATAATTCAAAGAGTCACGCGGTGCCAAAAACCTCCGCAGGGAGGTCAAGGGTTTTCTCAGTTGCCGGCCGAAGGATTTGCCTTGAAACTTTACGCACGAGTAATTTTTATGAACCATTAAACCTTTCGGACGCCGGATACTCTCACGATTGCCAGCGCGAGAGTTGGCCAATGAGTTGTCGCGATGCCTCGATCGGATCGAGAATAATGAGAGATTTAGGTAATGGGACAAGTCGTTCGTACAGAGTTTATGGGGGAATTATAGGATATTCGCCTTGGTAATGTACTCGCTCGCTGCGCGACAAAAGATGGAATGCGAAGGTATAATTATAAAAGCGATACATAAAACGCTAAAACTTCTCCTAAAGAGCGCGTAACAAACCATGCGATCTCTGATAATTATGTCGTAACAATACTAGCTTTACTGGTTGCAAAAGGCGCAAAATAAGACGTTCGCAGCCACAAACGCGTTTTTAAATGAAAGACCTAAGCTGCAAGCAGGGTTCCCTTCCTCAGGAAAGGTAGCAAGGGCGAGGATAATAGAAATCGCGAGGAAAATGGAATTCCCCTCGGCGCTGAACGTCTCAAGGAGCAAGGCTCATTTCCATGTATGCAAAGCGCTCGAAAGCGAACTCTTTGTTTGCCCCGTCCTTCGACAGTTTTCAAAGTGGGACAAAGCGCGTCTCATGAAGATGGTATTTTCATTGGCTTCCCGTGGCAACACGCAACAACCACAAGCGGACGCTCTCACCACACTCGCCATATGTAAAAAGGCGTACCTGCTATTGTGTCCCAGTACCGCGCTGCCCTTAGGTTCGCATATGGTTATAACTATGATGGTACCCATAGCGTGGGTCGCTTTGTTCCTCCTCGTCTGTCTGTCTTTACCCCTCAGTGGCGTATCCACCGAGTGCTCTTCGTATGCCGACGAAGCGAGACTCGGCTCTGCCTACGATTCCGATGGAAACAGTTATGCCATTAATATAAATATTGGCAGATTACTAGCCGGTTACGAAACACTTGATATTGCCCAGAGTTACAGTCGCCGTCGTGGAAGAATGAGCTTATTTATGAAGTTGTTTGAATTGCTTAAGTACTGTCTGAGCTCACGGCACATCCGAACGAATAGAAAGCCGAGAATTAATAACCGATAACGGGGTAATGTTACTTTGTATTCATTGCGAATATAATGATATCGTGCGAGTCCGATGATAAAGAGATGAAAAATGCCTATAACGGCGCTTGCTTTACACCTTTCAATTCGAACACATCCCGAGCGGCCCATTAACATTGAGAAGCATACCGGAAACAAGTGTACACTGTCCGAAAGTGTAACAAAGCATCGGAAACGTAATTATATGAAGTCCACAACGAACGTGCCAACTGTAAAACACCGGAACGCATCCGTCACCGAAATCTACCCCCTCCTCCCGCCAAACACCTCATCAGTAACAGTCGGAGGCCTCGTCGCGATTGCTGCGTCACTGGGAAGATTGTCTGCGGCGAAACAAATGTGTGCACCGGTCCGGCCATTGTGCGAGCACGCATAGCAGGACACCGCGGAAGGATTATTGTTTCGACGAATTGCGCTCGGTGCCTTACGATCGCGAGTCTCGTCACGTGCGAACGAAATGACATTGTATCGCGCGTGCCATTAGCATCGGGCCCATTGTCGCCCGTTAATAGGGCCCCGAACGAGAATTATCCCCGATCGTGCGTCGCGGCGGGTCAGTCGCACGCCACGAGAGTGCGATTAAAGCGGCCGTCACTGTCGGCGAAATGGGCCGTTCGCGCGAAACTTTCGTCGCTGGCCGGAACTTTAACGTCCGCGAGCGGCCGCACGGAATGGCGGGAAACGTGCTATTATTTAATTAGAGCCGGGCATTAGGGTGTTTGGGATCCGGCGATGCGGAGGGACGAGTCGCGCGAGGCGGCCGGCAAAGGAGAGATATTTAATTTGTTCGCTTCGGTGAAAATGATGACCGGGCGAGGTGGAACGAGGTTGGGCGAAGCAGAGGCGCTGGCTTTGTCTTCCCTTCCTTCGCCTTTCCTGTCTGCTAGCCCCCGTCCGCCGACAGGGTGCCCTTGACTCCCGATGTGCCCTGCGCCTCTTCGCCACGCTCTTGCCCCCTTCGTTCCTCCTGCTTCAATGGCTTTCGGGAAAATTCCAGCCTGCCGCGTAACCGGCAACTCAGTTCTCGCGGAACGCGCAACGCTCGCGTGAACAATGCAGTTGGAACGAAATCGTGGGGGCGATAAAAACGTAACTCCGTTCGTTAAGCCTGCTCGGCCGGATAGATCGGATAGGATAGATGACAGCGGCGGTTGGATTTGTCGCATTTCTTCGTACGATTTTGTGAGATTAGCCGATGTCGCTCGCGCGTGTAGGATTAGAATTGCAGCTGTGTTCTCAAGGTATTTGCTTCGGTGCAGCCGGATGCCTGTTGAAAGGGGTAAGGGACACTTTGTCTGGTTAATCTAATTTGGAAAGCCATCAGCGTGCTTAATTGCCACTGGAATCGCGTCTAGATCAACTCGAGCTTCCTTTGGTCGTGCCCCCTTGTTCGCCCCTGAGTTACATAGCTCCTGTTCTCCACCGTGGACACGCCTTGTTTCCAGGCAAGCCCCATCCGGCACTTACAGTCCTCCAAATAAGTACTACCTTTCGCCTTAGAATGAGCCTAAATATTACCGAGAAAACGTCGGCAAATAATCGATTCCAATTCATTAAACGTCTGTAACGTCCCGCGCCGAAAAGTAAGATTAAAGAGTAACTGAATATCAAAAACTATCGATGTATACTTTAACAGCCAATATTGTCACTGTGAGTATTCTTGGACAAATCAAAACCTTAGCACGGTCGAATGTCTCGTATGGAATAAATTATACTTTAAAATTGCACTAAAGTATTCGTGCTTAAAAAGTTGACCTTAATAATGAGCCAAAGTCATGGCCATGAACTCTGCTGCGACGTTTGCCCGACTAATCGACAGAGGATAATCGTTTTTCGTTACCGTCATTACGATATTTCATCAAGCTGTAATATCTTCCCGTCGTACCGTCAAACCGTCTCTCTAGAAAGGAGTATCAGAAAATTGCGATTCGAAGGCGTTAAGAGGATAATGTACAGATTATCACGAGGCCCGCAGATTACACGTTCCCTGGCAGAGCGAATCCCATAAAAATCAGCCCGACACGGGAGTCACGCCCTTTTTAACAACTCCGCCGCGTTAATCACCAGACAAAGCGTTCGCAGGTTTACCGTTCGGCGCCATTACGATATTTTCTTTACCCTCGCCGTTGCGATGGGCCAAACAATTTATGACCCTCCCCGCCCGATCGTCAAGACACGAAGATTTAAGGGGATATTTACCTGTTTTCGGTTTTGAAAGAAACCCTTTCTTTGTCTTCTTCTTCTGGTAATTTCAATCTACGCCACTATAAATCGAATATAAAACAACACTCAAAATCTCGATGGAAGTGAAATTATTTTCGCAACACTTTTCGCAAGAAATTCATCCCGACACTGTCATAATCCTAGGAAACAGAGATCGTGAACTAGAACATACTCAAAGGTTATAGTACCTAACCAAAATCCTTCAAGGTCATTTATTCCCGTGTAATGAACTTTCACGACAGAGCTTCTTCAACATCTTTCTCAACTGCTTCTTAAAACATTCAAAAAGCAGTGACTGGACCCTTAGCGACGCCGCCGCTTCAATTTTTCGTCCGAAAACGGGGGTAAAGAATAAGAGTAAGTAGAGACAGAAAACAAGCGCCACGTCGTCGTTTAACCGGCAAAATCGGTCATACTCCTCTTCCGTGTCGTTGCTTGTCCGGAATTCGAAATTAAAAGCGAGTCTACGATCGGCGGCGGTCAGACGGAAAGGAGCCGAAGGTCCTCGCAGTGTGTACACCTTCTCGCGCTTATTAGACCACTTCATTGCTCGGCCGGATCGTGTACCCGCGGGCAATAAATGCAAGATTTTAATAGCCCCGCGGCCGATGAAAGGTCCCGAACCGGTGATGGGGACCGGCCGGGCACAAAGTATCTCCCGAACAGGCACTCGTCTTTTTTTCGCCAATTCGTGAGCGGAATCAGCGGGCAAAAACGAGAATACGCCGGACACGGGATTCGTCCGCTGTCCGGGCCGAAGTCTTGATTTATTGCGCAGGAAAGATGAATAGCCTTAATGAGGACGCTCGGGATGTCAATAGACGGCAGGAGATGGATTCGAAGATCGATAGACGCGGAGTGCGAGATTTGTCGGGACGATGGAATAGGATGGAGAATAGTGCGTAGATACGAGGGTTGAATGGTGCGATGTAGAGCGAAGGTCAGCGAGGATAAGACAAACGATGAGCCGGTGAATGATCGCGGACAGAGGCGGCTGGCGTTGATCGAGCAGGGCGTCGGCTAGAGGAACGGACGAAATAACGAACGTTCTTTATACTTCCGTTACATCGGCATCGCGTAAAAACGTCGCGTTTCATAACACTTTAATAAGTGGAAGGGCGTCCTGCGCTCCTTCGAAGCTGGCCTTCGACTTATTCCGCGCATGGAACCCCGAGTCGTTCCCTGGCAAGGCTGGCTCGAAAAAACTGCTGGAAGTACGTTTGTTACGTCGAGCGGCGAAGACGCATCGATGCTTACGTCGCTTCGTTACGCGGCGCGATTATGCACTTCGGCGCGGTTAACTGCGTGGAATTAATGGTCCCCGCGAACGGAACGTCTCGAATGAAGACGTTCCGCAGTCTGAAAACGTTCCCGACCAAGGCTACACGCTCGTTCCGCGATGCAGGCGAACGCAAATCGGGTATGCACGCATTAATGCTCCGCCGCTCAGTGAAAATGAAACTTGAACGGAGTTTAACGTCGTCGGCTTCACTCTCCGTGGCCGACGTTCTTTTCGAATCTGACGCATCGGTGCTTCACCTCATTTAAGTCATGACCGTCATGTGAAATGACTGATATTTTGATAATGACAGGGATACATCGAATTCACTTTTTATCGTCTACCAGTTCCGCGAGCCAATTTGACTGCAAACAAAATGCAATAATGTAATATGTGTAATATATTCTGGAGATTCGCACGAAGAGGTGCTTGTCCGCGTCAGTGATGTGAACTACAATATATGAGATTTGCACGTCCAGCCAGAATGATTGACCGTCACTAGACGAACGACTAGAATTAGTGCGCGAAGCACGAAGGGCCTACGATTTGCCCGTCTGACGTGCGTCGGTCAGCACACTTCGAATACGATAATACATTGATATTATCCGTCGGCGACAACGAGTGGCAGACAGTTAATTGCCGTGCAGGTGCGAGACGAACGGCGGCTGAAAGCGTTTATCCACACTTAAGCGTGCTGACGAGCACGTTGACAAACATGTCGATCGTCCGCCGAGACGACGCGCAATCTTTCGCGGCGTCGCTAATGGCCATAGGCCTGCGGGGCGAAAATGAAATCTGCGGGACGTGTCGGACGATTTTTCCTAACTCCGTACCCCGCACTTGCGGCCTCCTCCATTAAGTCGCTTCCACATTCACTTTGGACATTCTCACGACGACCGCCCGACGCCGACATGCGAGAGTGTCACTGACTTTGTTGGAAAAGTCCTGGAAAGTTGCGTGCGTTGCAATTTTACCTGTCTTCGTACCCCAGTTACGCGACCTTGATGACACTGGAATTACTACAGATTATTCTACATCTTTGTATTCCAGTACTTACAAAATCATTAATACTCGTACAGCGGGCGAAAGAGTCCCTACGCATAAAATAAAAACATTTTCACATAATTTCTGTTCTTTTGTTTAGAAAAGTAAATATATACCCTTACCGGTCTTTTATATGTAAACAGTAAAGCTGACAGTTTAAAAAACGTAACAACGTTTAAACGTTTAACGTTTAAAAAATAATAATAATATATGTACCAATGTATTCAAAGATATGAAAAGCACACAGAAAGGGTTGGGTTACGGATATGTACGTGAGATTGCATCATGAAATTGGCCTGTTTAACACGTTCGTCGCCACGTCACCCGTACTTGGGTGACGGCCCCTGTGGCTATGTTTTCCGGATGACACTCTCCTTCGTTCAATTGAAACAGGATATTGTAGGTAGTTTACAATAATTTCCTTTTGTATCACAACAATGACGAGCACGCATATACAAAATAGACAGATTGGAAATATTAACAAATGGAAATATGACACGCTCCTTCGTTCAATTGAACCAGGATTTTTATAGATAGTTTACAAGAATATCATTTGTCATCCGGGAAACATAGCCACAGGGGCTACATCCAAGTACGACTTTTGGGCGTTCAACGTGTTAAAGATGCCAAACTTAGTCCGGTAATGTATGCCCCGTGTAACGCGACTTCCTATAACTTGGAACGTGTCCCCCCGTTGTATGGTTCTCTACTGTAATTGTATGCTCACTCCGGTCAGTAGTAAACAAGGCGTCAAAAAATAAAACATTTGTCGAATTCAAACCCATTATTAAGGCAAGAGAAAGAAATAATTTTAACCAGCTTGGTAAGTGTAGTGTCAAGTTGCCCCTCCGCTTCATTTGCCTCGAGTGGCGCGAATCGTTGCTGACTCAGTTGCGAAAATCCGGCAAATTGACGCGCACCCTGCGGGGCGAAAATGAAATCTGTGGGAAGCGTCGGACGATTTTTCCTACCTTCGTACCCCGCAGTTGCGGCCTCGTCCATTAAGTCCCCCCCCCCCCCCCCCCCCTCTTCACCCACACATTCACTTTGGACACTTTCCCGACGACCGCGCGACGGTCCGTGCAAAAGCGTCGCTGACTTAGTTGCGAAAATCTCGCAAATTGATGCGCCAACTGCCCCCCCCCCCCCACCCTCCTCCTCCACTCGCGTCGCACGAAATGGACGAGGGAAGTATGTGCGGTTTACGTTGGCGGTCAGAAATTGCAACAGTAAGATTGCCTCGCGCGGTATTCGGTGCAACGCCTAACTACAAAGTTGCCTAAACGCCGGACTGTGCGAGCGCCGGGGGGAATATATTGTAGACCGCAGTATTCTATATCGAGTTAATCAAATCGACGCTGCGACCCGGCAAGCTCGCCGCGTCCGCAGAGTGGCGGGCTTTATTCGACCGAAGGGGAACTTTTCGCCGCCGGCCCTTCCCGACTGCGGCATTCTTGGAGATTGATAGAGTAGAAATGGTTTTCAATCGGTTTGCTCGAAATGCGTCGTTCCCAACGGCCTTCGGGTTTATCCTGTCAAACGTCCATCGTTCGCAACGGCTACGACTCGCGTAGAAAACCGTGCGAACATTACACCTCGGAGAATGCGCGATCTGCATGAGGGATTTCGTTAAGCGGAGATTGATAGATAACGAATTATTTTCAGTCGAGTTTGCCTGAAACGTTGCCGGTCTGCGCGACGTTCGCGTTTCAGTTGTCAAGTTTCTGCCGCTCGAAACTGTTGCCATCGGGATAAGAAAGCTTATGAATATTGCACCTTGGAAAATCCGCTCACGATCTACATGCGGGTTTTCATTAAGCAAATGCCTTCGCATTTTTATGCGCATAAATATAGATACTCGAACGGAGTGCCTATTAATATGCAAATTCTACGGTGTCCCTTACGCCACGAAAATTGCTTTGTAAAAACGTGGGCGGGACAAAATTGCAAGGGAATCCAGTTTAGTTGCGGGTATAAATATGCTGGTTTGCGAAATGAAGAATCTACAAAGTATAGAATGGGTATGAAGATGTTTCTGCATTCGAGATGCTCGGTACATGTATAGGGTGGCTTAATCAAAATCGCGATAAAAGCGCGAAGTGCGCGGGCAACTTCCTGTCGATAAAACTCAACGTCAGCGGATACGTTGGCGGCGAAGAAACGGATGATAATTCAGTGTCGGCCCATTGCATCCGTGCCTCTTGCACGTACTCTTTGTGAACCATATGAGGCAACATTGCCGAGATTACGGCAGCCTTGCCTTGCATTTTACTGCGGCGCCGATTTGCATGACCGGCTACAATGATTGACCGCCACCAGATGAAATAACTGGAATTTATGCACGAAAGCAGAAACAAGCTGAATTCTGCTGTTCTGGCTATCTGCCCCTCAAGAGATAATAACGGCGTCCGATTCGCAATTGCTCGTGCCAACAAATGAAAGATTTAATTGCCCGACCAGAAAAATTTCGTCCAGATCTTTCCCGCTTTGCAAAATCCGTCCAAACCCGGGACCATCTCAATCCAGTCAAAGATTGCAATTCTTGCAATTAGCATGAATCGCAGCGATAAATAGCAGAAGAAGGGAGAAAAATGGATCTAGAAGGATGGAGCCGAAGTGTATCATTCAGAGAGATCGTCATCTCACGTTGTCTTTCACGCTCTCATTTGTCACGCCAGACAGGATTCAGATGCTTCTCGGATACATCCACTCCCAAGTCCGCTATCTTCCACCCAGTAATTGCTCGAGCAACTTCTGCATCCGGATTTACGCTCCCAAAGTCTACTCAAATGCATAAACCGTGTTAGAGAATCTATATCAACGGCGACGTAAGAAGGGTTGATTGTACCTACGACGCTTATCTAGCCACTAAAGCATGCTCGGTAGTGGAAAAACTGTGAGAATCAGGGGTGTCCTATCGATGCAAGCGAATGGGGGTCGATACCGTCTAAGCTAAACATCGTCCGCGTTCGGTTACACGCGATAAACAGGCCCAACAGACTGAATCTCTCCGAGGAAGGGGCACTGCCGGCGCTTAGAGCGGCCAATCGCAAAGCATTGTGCTTGAATCCCGCGCGAGGGCAATTCTACCGGAATTACACGGACGTCCACCGTAGTCGGGCAGTCGCCAATTTGCATGACCGGCCACAATGATCGAGCACGCCACGAAACGAATAACTGGAATTTACGCGCACGGACAGAAACGAGCCAAAGACTGGATGTCGGGGATGCTCCTCGGACCTTCGCCGTTCGGCCTACCTTCCGTCGGTTTGCCTCTCTTCTGCCTAGCTCTCGTCGTGCAGCAGCACGTAATGATAGCGCGAGATTGCCGGGTCCCGTGCGCGGTATCGAATGCGCGATTTTAATTGCCGCACGACCGCGGAATTCTCCCTGCCCGACGCTCACCTCTCCCATGATGTTGCTTTGCGCGGGAAACAGCATTCGGAATGGTCCGTGCCGGGGATTCCCATTGGTCGGGCTCGGCGCAAAATCGATAATCCCCAAGGAGCCGGAGTCGGCGGTGGCGGGCTTAAAAAAGACGCGCGGCGTCGGCAGCCCGATAAGAGTTATCGCGGTAATGTAATGATAAAGCGGGTAGAATCCGAAGATTCGCCGGCATTGATACATTGTACCCCTCTGCGCTCACCCGTGCGCTCTCCCGTGCGCTCTCCCGTGCGCTCCCCCGTGCGCACTCTCGTACCAGAATTACACGGATATCCACTGCACTTTGCAGTGCCAATTTGCATGACCGATGATCGGCCAGCAGTATAGGGACCGCTGACTAGGTGCATCATCATTACGCACTGCCGAGATACGATCAAACTGTCTGTAATAACAGTCGCGCGACCCCGCGCACGTACGCGAGAGGCAGGGTCGCGTTTATTAAATTACGTCAAATTATTGGTGAGTTCCAGGGGCGAGCCACGATCGAGGCCTGCGTGGCGCTGGACTCCGTTGTCCGTGGAAATAGAGTTTGCGCGATGGTTTGCGCGATGGTTTGAACCGCCGATTTGCGCTCGCGAGCCGACCGTCAGGCGTCGGCACGATGCGCGTTCGACAATTAATGGCGATCGTTTTCGGTGCCGTCCTTAGTCCCTCTCGTCCTGAGCGCTGGCTCACGTACTAATTACGACGAGCCGGACGGCATTCTCGGCGTCCGGTCGTCGTCGGGATCGGCAGGGCCGAATACTGTGAGAACATTGTGCGCGGAGGAAATCGCGCTCGCTAGACTTGATAGCGGGGAATTTATTGGCTCTATTACGAGTAATAAGGATAAGAGTGACTAATAGCGGTCAATTTTGTCACTGCCAGCCGTACCTCGCTGTCCGTTGAACTCGCCGCATGCGATCTCTCTGTAATCGCGGAGCATCGGGCTCCACAGTAATAGAAACGTGCATTTTGCCCTACCGGCGACGTCGATAATTTTCAGGGAATAAAGAATGGCTCATTACTCATCCGCGTCAATCGTATCCCCGCCGATAATGGCGAACGCCACGCGGGAGTTCTAATTTTCCATGGCGCACGAAATAGATCGGTCTCGCGCTTCACAAAGACAAGATTGTCGGGGGTTGGCTCATTTTTCACCGTCGATCCGTCACGCACTCGCCGCTAACTAATATTTTATCCTATTCCAGATTCGACCGACGAAGGGCTGAAGAAGGCAGAGAGCGGTCCGGATGGGGCGCCATGGATCTCCGACGTCTTCGATTAATCAAAATTCGTAGCCAGAGCTCAAGCAGCGACGATGGAAGAAGAGAGACGAAGATACGGATTCGCCAACGAGCCCACCAATCTTCTTATATTAATTCGGTCACGCCCGTGAAAAAAGCCATTCACACTCGTCGTCCGACATGCACACGCGCGTACATATACGTATTACACGTACACACAGGCATGCACGAAGACACCCGATACACGCGAGTAGAAAATCGATAGGAGAGAGAAAGAGATTGCGATAGAGAGAGAAAGAAATCGTGTCAGGAACGTCGCCCTGTGCAATTTTCGAGGGTCGATCGATTGATCGATCGATCGCGAGCTTGCCGACAGCGCGATATGCCGCGAGTCGTCCGATAATTAGAATGCCGTTCAACCGAGCGTTCGCATCTTTCGAATACGAGAATCGCTTATTCTTCACGGCGCGTGAGAAATCGTTCAGCTGCCCGTACCGTTATGATAATCGAGGCGCGTTGCAAAAACAATGCTCGCGAGATGGACTTCGATAAATGCAAATTGCGTGCCTGCATTGTTAGTGGCCGAGCTCACGCGCGACACGCGCAAAAATAGTCGGTTGTCGTGCGCTCAAATCGATAATGACGGATGATTAGCTCGCGAGTGATTAAGTTCGACGATCGTGGAAGCGTTAACGTCCTACCTGAGCGTTGTGGGAAAAATGCGAGCCGAATGAATGACGCACGACGACTGGCGTTCGCTGACACGAAGTCATTTTTCACATTTACCGCGGGCAAGCGGCCGTTTGCCAAGATTGAGAGATTAGGTAAAAATTATTCGCGCGCCGACGACGTCGTAGAACGAATGCACAGGGCACGAGAGTGGAATACGAGGCGTCACGAGATAGGTGCCGAACACGGGTGAAACGAGGAAGAGGATTATGATGCGGGAACGAATACGTTCACTGACACGCAGATGAAAAACGGCCTGCCGCCGTGCCGAGCGTTTTCCATCATCGTGACGCGCAAATGCGAGATAAAACGGAAACGTGCACCAACAGCGAATGTGGGCAGAAATAGTTGAGAAAAACGAGACGAACGAACGCGCTGTCAGTTAATCTAATGGAGAGCGTAGTCAAGGATACGAATGCCATAATAATGACCAAGTTTTGTGGTTGTACTTAAGTCATACTTTATACTTTACTTTAATCTGTAAGAACGCTAGCAAAGTAAGTTACTTCATATTCCATTATCGGAATGTCTTTATCAGTTATCGCTACGCATACTGTAAAGTTTCCGGGCTGGAGAGAACAATGCGGGACTGTTATTGTTTTTTTTTTCTTCTTGTTCTGTTTGTTTTCGTCTTTCGTTTAAGTAGCCAGTCGCCGAATACAATCAGCAACGAATATTACTGCGTTGGCCGTGCGAAATTCGTTTCCGCTGGACATTAGCTGACAATGAGAAATTCGAAGGTGGAACGCTCTCTCCTTGGTAGGAAAAAGTAATTTCGCACGCCCCGTCAAATTTACATGAGGAGAGCTCTCGATCATGCTAGTTCTGTTATTCTCCTCTCTGTAGCGAACCACTTCCGGCCCGTACACGTCCGAGACATTCTTAGATTACGTTACTGCTGCATTTACTTTCCTTCCCAGCGTTACAAAAGATCGTCGACGAAGGCCTGTGACACTTTGAGATTGCACAAATACTGCTTAACGAACCCTTATTCAGAAGTCAGGTTCGAGACCGCCTTTCGGTTAATGGTCCTGACCAAAGGACGCGTTTGGACCTTGGTCTCACTTTTGTGATTATTATTTACATACATATTAAGCGTACCGTAGTATAGGCTAGGCTTTTTACAATTGAAGATGGACCGATATCCGTTGCAGTGATCAGTTCAGGCAGAAGAATACTGAATACGCGATTGCATTTTTTACGCAAGTGATAAGAAGAGAGCCGCCCTCCTCGTATGCCGTCACTTCCGATCACGACGGAAAAAGGGCGAACGACGTGAAGCGGTTGCGAGGCGTACGGCCTCTCAAAATAACCAGCATTCTACGAAGTGCAAATCAGACGCCTTAATAGGCAGCGATTTACAACACGATTTATAACACGGTCTTCCTCTGTCTGAGCGCAAGATCGTCAAATGACAAGTTCATAATCAGAATACCTTTATTACGAGGGGACTAGTTATCACAGTTGTAAAGTAAGTTCTAGATTTACGTTCAGAAGCATAGATTTTATTATCATGATAAACATTATATTACGTAATGAATTTGTAGAAGGCACTCGGTCCCCTTTACGATGGAACTCAGTGCGTTATAACCGCTCCGATGCGAACGGGTATTCCGTGCCTTGATGTTCTCAGTGAGTTTTGATTTTGCCACGACGACGAGACCCTCCCCCGAACATGACGAACGGCTAATTTTATTTCATGCCTCTCTGCCTTGCGTATACGCGCAGCATGCGCCCGCATCCCTTAACGAGTCGTACATCAAATGTTGTTTTACGCGTGTATCTCCTGCTTTACTTCCGCAAGGACACCCGATGCCCGAACGTTTAATCAACATTTAATCACAACTCGAATAACGCACGACTAGCTGCTGTTGGTTTAATTGCATGCGGAGTAGTCAACCGTTAATCAACCGTTCTCGTGGTGAAATGCTCAATGCGTAAGGGTCGAGGATCGTTGTGCCTTCGTATGCACGTTGATATGTTTAATGATTGTATGATGGGCAGACATCCACTTTGTGATTCCATAAGCAGTTGTTCATTTTTTTTATACTTTCTTTAATGCTTATCTAGGATAGCTTATGTACCCTACAGAGTGTTTCAATAAAAATGACAATGAAATCTTCAATGGCGGTAACAATGACTTCTTCCTATCCTTTGCAGCAGCTTACTGATTGTGAGTATTATGGTGAGGGGTGAAAATTGTGTAACTATATGTCCAATATGAATCTCAAGAATAAAGCATTTTCCTACACAATATGATCAAATATGCAGTATAACATCTGATGGAAGCTTATAGAATTGTTTTATTTCGAATTGCATAAATTCGAAAATAGCCAAGATTATTCATGTACCATCATTTATATTTTTTTACCTGTAATAAGTACCGCGCGAACCGGGCAATTTTGATTTTAAATATGAGTCTGCCACCTTGCGGCATGAAGGATAGTTAGGGTAGCAAGATGGCTACCGCACAAAGCAGAATATACTGTCATAACTTCAATTTTTGGTAATTTGGTGTAGAACGATGATAACAAGTATCATCTATATATACATTTTGAACACAGAGCCGATAAGTATTTAAGGTTTGTATTACTCCCAAACAAATTCTTATAAATACGGAAGTAATGATATATACTTGGAGAATAACCTCAATACATATGCCGAAATGTTACCGAGTGAAGAAAGATTAATAGATTTTATATTTTATGGATGCTTTAACATAATTCAAGAACTATTAACTTTCGCTGAGTAGTATACTGTAGGGACAGTTTTTAATTCTTCCTTTCTTAGGATACTATGGCCATTCCTTCTGAAAGGGTGGTTTTATGTAGGGGTGTATCCGAAAGAAATGACTCACAGGACACCTATGTTCGACTTTTGGAAGATGCTGGTTACAGCTGTACGTGTTTGAAAACACTGCGATTCAAATTCGTTAATATTACTGAGCTTAAACAATGTCTCCAAGCTTCAGAAACATATTATGGTAACCATAATGGGGTTATAAAAAGTAGGCGAATTTATTTTATCAAAACAATATTAGCAGCAGATTTTTATATTGATAGGAGTCATATTAACAAGTCGCAGAGCAGTGGAAGCAATTGACATTGCATCAAGTGAGGATAAAAATATTTTGCAAGCATGGACAAGTTTACCAGCATATTGTGTGGGTCCGTCAACTGACACATTAGCTAGAAGCATTCTTAAATTTAATAATTGTTTAGGAAGCGAAAGTGGTAATGCTAAGCAACTTGCACAAAAAATTATCAGTGATTTGCATAATGAAGTGAAGCCTTTATTGTATCCGTGCAGTGATATTGCACGTGAAACAATAGAACACACTCTCATTAGTGCAGGAATTAAGTTGCATAAGCTTACTGCATATTGTACATTAGCTAGTGAAACTTTAGGAAAAGACTTGATAAATCTTATTGACAAGCCACCAAGGATATTTGTGTTCTTCAGTCCATCGACTGTGGAATACATTATGACCGTATTGAAAGAAAATTGCTATGACGTACAGGACATGAAGGCTGTGGCAATAGGACCAGTAACTGCACAAGCTTTAATTGATGCTGGGTTCAATATATTTGCTACAGCCGAGAAACCTGAACCAGAAGCATTGTTAAATGCTATCAAAGCAGCTGAACTGAAAGTCTAAGACAAGCCATATAAAACTAACTTTATGTGATATATTTTGATATGTTAAAACTATTGTCTCTTACATTGTTGCTATTGTATATGTTTGTTAATATATTTATTACTTGATTATCGATTATTGGTTTCTCTGTTTACCTTTAATATTATGATTGAACTGCACAAACCATATGAAATTAAATAACAAAAAAATTTATTAGGTATACTTATAATCTTATAAAAAATAAGATTAATTTGTAGTTACAACATAATACTTTGTTACTTAGACAATAATTACAACTACGTATTGTTACACGTATAATACGATGACAGCATTACAATAAGATTAATCTAGCGTTGTTCTTAGTACACATCTAAATCTTATAGCTATTACTTTGTTTTACAACAAAAATCATTACACAACAGGCAACAATGTTGAAGTACTTTCTAATTCATCAACGTACATAAATAATTTTGTTGCAGAAATGATTCAATCTACTTTGATCTCTATTATTTCAGAGTAAGAATAAGCGCTAATTTTTCTGCGCGTTTAACGAACTGTGTGTATGTAAAACTTGTGCATATCAGTCTTTCTGTTATACTCTATCAAAACTTTAATCTCTCAATGTTTGCCCATAACAATTATAAATCTGTTAAAAAGTAATTCACCATTATAACTGTTTACAATGTTTGATATAAACATATAATTTCGTAACGATCTCTAGTATCTACTTCGGTTCACTACATTACCGAGAAGGCACGATATATCAGCTCCGACAATTGTCGATTGATTCGCATAATATGGTTGCGGCCCGTTTCCTCCGTTGTTATATTTCATTTGAACAGCCGTTTCGTAGTCAGGCGCAGGCCTGTACGAGGGTAATAATGCACGTAAGTTATTTATATCTGTCGAAGAAACAGACACCACGGGATACGGTGACGTTGAAAGATCATTGTAACTCGTCCAACGCATGTGATCATCAGCAGTTCGATTATCTAGATTGACCGACACAGTTTGTTCACCCGAATCATTTGTATCGCTATCCTGCAATTAAATGTTGCAATTTTTATGCAATTCACCAACATTTTTTTATGAAATTACATAATATTTAAAACTTCACGTACGAAATAGCCATTTGCTGATCTTTCAGATGGACGAGATTCTTGATGCTGCATGTAAAACGTATGTTGCGCAATACACAATCGCCACACATATTTTGCATCACGTGACTCACTAAACATAAATTGTTTTGCTTCTTCCCCTTCTGACTGGCACTCTATCCTGAATGTTTTTTTATGATTAATCACATTACTGATGTCTTTCCACCTGGAAGTAACACACAGATAATGACTAGAACTAAGATCTCTCATGATAGCAATGATACAATGTATTGTAAGTATACAAACCTATAAAATTGTGTACTTTGTGAATTTGTATACATCACCATAATTCCATTAATCGAGACACCAAGAATCACATCACTGTTACCAGTGTCCTGTAAGTGAAACGTTACTTAGCATAAAGATTTACACGTAAACATAATTTCTGAAATTTTTAGATCACCTTAGCAGCAAATGTTTCATTCCCGTAACCTTCAAGCTGCATCGCAATGGAGATGTATAACTCCTCTGATGCAGCTTGAGTAACACCAGCTAGACTCTTGTATTGGCATACAGCAGTGTGCAAAAGAGAATCTTGACCTCCAGGTTCAGCTTGTACTACATCCTTTATAAAAACAAATATGTTTATGTGTTCATATAAAATTATCTGCTTCATAAACCACCTTATTTCCGTGAGCACATTATGACCAATACCTTAGGGAAGAAAGTATACTGCTGAAAACAGTCTGGTGTGTGACGTTCAGTATCATAACTACCAAATTCAGCTTGCATGGAATAACTTGCTAAAAGACTAGCTTGCCTAGAATTGCAGTGAATTCTACCTTCTAACACATCACTCTTCAGTTGAAGATAATAATGGTACCTACAAAGTTAAGTAATTTATATAGTCTGTTTTTCATATTATATATTGTTTTGCTTTACAAAGTACCTGGTCATCTCATCTTGAATGAGTTGAACATCCGTAACATAGTACATTACTCTTAGGTAGAGATTAAAACTTTTTGCTTCTTTCTCAAGTTGTCTTTTTAACGGCTTATCCATATCTACCCATTTGGGAGTTGGAGCACCATGTCGGCATATATAACGTAAGCCAAAGAATTCTGGTTGGCCAAGTCCCAATCGTTGAGTGACATTGTCCAAACATTCCTGGCCAACACTATCAATGCTCAATGTACATTCAATTGACGTTGTGTCCAATAGTTCCACACAGATCACGTATTGATTCTTTGAAACTACATTATATTGCCGGCTCTTCTTCAAATGAAACTTAAATGGCATTTTAGCAACACGTTAAACTGAAAAACAACCAACACATGAATATAATGTACACTACACATAAAAAAAGACAATGCTTAGTATATCAGGATACTAATATAAATATGGAACAAGTTAAATACAGAATTATATTGAAAATAATCAGTGTTATGAATCATACATTGTCACACATATCATCACACGAAGAAACGAAATATTTTTTGAATGACTCAGATTTTCACGACTTGTTTAGATTTAGAACATATGCACAGCAGATTCACTGTAAATGTTTTACACGGCGCAAACCAAATTATCTCTCATAACAAGTTTAAATGGAAAACACCTCTAACCTCGCGTTTCAACACATCAACACTAGTCTGACGTCGAGGACATACCTAAAAGACGTAATTATAATTATACACTGAGCTAGCCCGTAGTCTTCATCGCGGATATTTATCAAAAAGCAGGGAGCCAAAGCCTGTCTACAATAGCATATACGCTGCGTACAAAGAGGTGGGGAGGGAATTTCTGTCAGCTTTGGACAGGAAAAGTAGATATACACAAGAGAGGTACTGGCACGCAGGAAAGAGGGCGCCATTGTTGCCTATGATACGTGACTGTATTAAAAATACGTTTTCACGCTCTCGTAAATCTGCGCGATTTTTAACGCGTTACGTCTGCCTGGGCGAATTAGAGAGTGTTAACAGATCTCGAAAGTTTTGCGGGAATATGTGCAAACCGTTAGACAGACCCGTTCCAATCTAATTTGAGGAATTCAACGAAAGGAATGCCGGTGTTTGCCGGCTTGTGGTACGACAGTGAAAGTTCATTTGAATTTTCTATGTATGAAATAAGTAGTCAAAGAAAGCACTAGACTTTATGTTTGGAGCGACAATTAGACGTTACCCGAATAAATAATGTGGACGGAAAGATTGAATAAATTAACAATTACATTATATATACGCTCTATTTTCATGTTAAATTATGTAAAACATAACGTTCCATAATATTAGCTTTTCATGTCTAGCACTTAGTTTAGTCTTTACACTGCATTGGTTGTACTTTTAACGGCTGGCCCTTTTAAATCGAGTAGAACTGCGTGGCCGTCGATGATTGCATTTCTATTTGCCCCATTTTAAATTGTAACCTGTGAAGCCATCGTAGGAGCACAGCATTCGATTCACGACGGGTAGAAACAAAATTTTCTGACATTCTGGTGGGTGGAAAATCTCTGCAGTTTTGCAACCGCATTTGTAGATGTCCAGGTAACTGCAAGTAACATATTTTTTGTTAAGAGTCTCGTAACTTTCTTACATACACGCTGTATTTTTTAATCTCAATAAGGCTCCCATATTTGTGCACCTGAATATGATGTGAAAATAAAATAGGGCTCCAAAGTGGTAGTAATTTGCTTAATAGGATAGATCCACATTCCAATAGGGTTTCAAGAAGACTCAGGAAATGTAGATTTACCATTTCAGCTAACTGTTGGTTAAGATAATCAAAGTTACTTTTCATTTGATTGCAACTATTATATAACATACAAAAATATCTACTTACGACTTTTGAATAGGAAACTAGTTGAAGAATACATGGAGTTATCTTACCCCAGAATTCTAACAAAATATTCATGGTTACATTGTGACCTTCACTGTTTGAAGGATTATTCTTTGATAGCTCTTCTAAATACATTGTCCACAGCTGGGAAGAAAAAGAACAATTAGATTTCTTTCATGAAATGATCAGTGTACAAGTTTTATATTTAGCTGCAAAGTTTCATACCTGACAAAGTATGAAAGCATGGAACAATGAAGACATATGTAACACAGATGCTTTTGATTGCTCAGGGAATCCAGAGAAAATAACTTGTACATGATCTGCTACATGACAGGAAACTTCTTGTGGTATAGGTTGAGCGGTTGGTGGTGATGAGCCATGGGCATGGCTATTATTGTTACCAGAACACATGGCTGTATGTGTAAGGGAACCTAATAGCAGCCATGATAAAAGTCTGATATGTCCAATGCAGTCAACGTACTCCCTTGCTCTAGTAGAACAACACAAAATAAAAAATGAAGCGCATGCAACTGTTTTTATTGCTAATTACATATACATAAGTAATAACAAACTTACCCTTGTTGAATCATGGACGGTGCACTGTAGAGCCATGGAAGATACCTAGCTACTGCCCTGTTTTCCCTGTTATTTCCCCTTGTTATTTCTAATGCTACATATTGAGCTAATCCACACTTTAGCATTCCACCAAGGGTATCTTCATTCAGTCCAGCTTGCATACCTTTACTGTAACTCTGCATAAACCAATATCACAAATGGAATATCGTCCGCCATCGTGCTAATGTAGAACCATTTGCATCATTAATCATATATACCTTCACTTTGCTCAAAGTATGAAAATCTGCTAAAAAGTCAAGAACGTCTGTTAATTGCGATCTTAACGATTCAGAAGCATTTGTATTGTAAATTGATGAAACATCAGTTTGTATGTTGTCCATTGCAATCGTATTAGGCAACGACCCGCCGATATCCTATACAAAAAAAAATGTTTCAATTTGTTGTTACTATGCGCAGAATAACAATGATAATGCAATTTAAATTACTTGTAGCACAAAGTGAAGGAGTAGTAAAAAGTTAGAATCTGGAATTGTGGTTTTAAATTTTATGGCCTGAATTAGCTCGAAAACAATTGTTCGACCTAAGAAATGCTTATCACGATCTCTTGTAAAACCTCTGTGGCACAGATAGCATAAGTCTGTCAAATAACTATATTTTAATGTGCAGTTTTGTATCGCATAGCTCAGTACTTTCGAAAATGGGTCCAACATTCCCTGCAATGAACCAGTAAAATGACATTAATAAACACGGCAAAATAGCTCGCCATTGAAAAATATCCTAAACTTACTTTGGACTGTTGAATCCCTGGCACTTTTAAGACAGAAATCATGATTCTAAGTAAAGGAGTTGTATCCTCAATGGAGGGTAACATTAGAACAAGCCTCCTAAACAACCCATCAAATTGAGCCAACAAGCCACTCCACGTAGCTGCTCCTGGACCTAAACCCGCTTCCAATGGTAGGCAATCCAAGTAACAAGCTATATTGTGCAGTATTATTGGTAAACGTTCCAGTGGCAGCGACTTTTTCGCGTTCAGCGTCTGAAGCACAATACCAAGAATGGAGTCCGTTCTGTTAACGGAACTAAACGGTGTAAGATACCTTACCTCTAATAACAACTGCAACGGTGCTATAGGATTTAACTCGTTAAAATCTACTAACGCCTGAGCGACGCTCTTGAAGAATTGCATTCTTGTTGAATCTGTCAGACAACGAAAATATGACATCAACATAAAGGTAACGTGAAATATGTCAAGTGTTTATTCCTCTCCGAATATCGGCATCATAAAAAATATGTTCGGTAGCCGTTATTTTGCATAACGCGTGCAATACTTTTGTAAGTGTACGCATTTACGCGGTACACTCTGTCGCTCTACTTTTATGTCATTAAGTGGAAGCGTCGTGCTCTATAAACGTTCATTACAAGAAAAGAGGCCATTCCCTGCTTGCCCGATTTGCCGCGTTCAGTTGTATAACGCACCTATCATACGTGTAACAGAATGCGTCTGCTCAACGTACCGTTCAGATGAGTCTGGAACATTTGCATAAACACACCATTTGGCGCTAACTGATGGAGAACACAGCGCAGAAATTGGTGCGCGACGCTGATCGCACCGCCAGGCAGGTGCATGTTCGTTTCACTTTGCCACGGATACATCGCGTTTAACGCTACTCTGGATATGTAACAAATCATTATTCAATATCCGGCCGTACGGAGATAAACGTTCGTTTACACTCACTTTGTTACAACGCTGAGAATCTCTGGTAGCAGAGGTGCAGCCAAGGATGGCTCACGGTGAATGAACGTGCCTAAGGTAATGATGCAAAGGCCAAGTTCTTCGTCAGAATACTCCTCTCTTATCGTACCGCACTCGGAACACCTGAAAAAATGCATAGACATACCAGTCGTACGCAAGCAATCAGGATATATTATTATAGTTTTCTTGATACGAGTATCGCACCTGTCATAAATACAATCATCGCCAATGCGAAATACACTTTGCTTCAACGTGAAGTCTGCATGATGAGAAACGAGGTCTAAATTGTTTTGCATGTGAGGGCCATTCCTAGAACGTGAAAGGAACGACACGAACCGTTAGACACGTTTATCGACCGATGCGCCGGCATAAAATTCTTCAGAATATTTTTCAAGATAAGAAGTATGAAATCTGAAAGCCGTTCCGTACCATGACTCTGCACGCCGCGAGGATCCAATCATTTCTTGCCCGGCAATGCCAATTTTCCGATTTCGGTCTCTTTGTATGCGAACCTGATCTTTTGCCTTTAATTTTCTGTCGTGTTCCAATATTCGTGCGGTAAAGTCCGACGATTCTATGGCGGGAGGGGGTGATTCAAGGGCAACTTGCTTTATAAGCCTTCTTGGACTCGCTGACCTGCTCGAATGCACGTCATTTGACGTCGGCACGAGAGACGTTGACTGCAAATTATATTAACAGATATCTAAGATATTCTGTGTACAGTTCACGGATATAGAAAAGAACATTTCAGTTATTACACTCTGACTATGATAATAATTATATATAAATACGTTTATGAAATAGAGCACTGAGCTGCTTTTTTGACATAACTTACCAAATTTTCAGATGTTATACTATCTTGCTTCATGGGAGCTTGCTGGTTATCATCCTTCGCCTCGACATTATTTTTGTTACTATCTGAAAAGTGAAGAATAGAAAATAACGTAATAGAAGTTTTATTTGTGTATGATTTCTTGTTTAAAGTGTGCATTTGCCTTCGATATCAGGAACTCCAAGCGCTTGACGAAGGCGTTCTGCTAAACCGGAAATATCCCTTTGTGGTCCAACAGGAAGTAAACGTTCGGGCATCGGAAATTCTAGTTGCGAAATACTTCGGGGACTGGTAATGTCACTTGACATGCAAGTCTCACTATCTTGATCGAACGATGAACCTAATTGGTACATCGACCAATTAACATGTTGCATAAAGAGTTTAGATTCAAATAAGTACATCGGCAACACTTACTAACTGTCAACACGTCCATTTTTGACAATGGCGATTCAGGAGAACCGTATGCGTCTTCGCATCGTAAGATACGTTGCGTAGTTCTAGGTCCTGTAAATTACATAACATGTAACATTTTCATACATTGCATTGACACACCACGTAAATATTCATATTGCAATTGTTTGTAAATAATTCAAATAAAATGAATTTTTTTATTACCTGCGGGACGAACGGATGCTCCAATCGGCAATAGTCTTTCCACCATGGGCGCCGTAATAGCAAGCTGCGTTCCTTCGGTCCAGGAAGGATGTTGGCCATTCTCCGTGCTAGTTATTTGCGACGATATTGAGCTAACTGCCGGGGAACTGGATTGATCGCTACTTGTAACCGTGACAGCCTGACACGGGGAAACAGGCGACGCGACAGTCGTAACTTGTTCCACATGCTTTTGACGGCCCAGGTGCTTGGAACTCGGCGACTCAGAGTTACTGGTTTGCGCTTGCGTTGTGGGCGGCGGTTTTTCCTTAGGCGGTTCTGGTTTGGTACTACTTTTGAAAAAGTAATAGCTATACCGCATAATCGATCAGGATACCGATTTTATCAACATATAGGCACATGTGACACATACCTCTGGATGTTCGATATACCAGTAGCGAGTGCAAGAGCACCTGATAATCCGTAAGGCTTCGACGTTGTGGCGTCACCATTGAAGGGCAGTTGTGGCATAATGGATTTATCGGTAGGCTTCTCCGGAGGTTTAGGCGTCGGCTGGTGCTTCTGAGATTCCTGTTGACTCGTCAGGAACGTACTGGTCACCATCATCTTCACGCCTTCGTGCACGCTCCACTTCTTCTGAGGTCCTTTGTTTATCTTATCAGTGATGCGAAATTAGAACATGATCAAATTCTAAAATCTATATTAATAATAGCACTGTATCGAACTGTATACGTTTTGTGTTATCGTATGTATCACATATTTTATGTTGCGGATGTTCCATAGTCTTCACAAAACGACTTCCAGATATTCACCTGATGAGCGTCATCATCGCTGCCTAAGAACCAAGTTGGCCTCGCCGCTGGGATATCCGGCTTCTGCTTCTGAGCGTTCAAATTATTCGACTCCATTTTGCCGGTAGTTTCAACAGTCGCAGCTTTACCATGCGTTGACACACTTCTCGTGACAACGGCTGTGCTCTCCTCCAGTTCGCCGAGCGATCCTCCACTGCTGCCATGTAAGGTGCTGTCAGATTTTGGACTCTCGGGTATTGCAGCCAGCTCGGACTCCGTATCATCCGCATTGATCGAGTAGCTTTGCAAAGGCATTCACAATAGCGAAAATTGTAACAAGCAGCTACGGACGGAAGCGTAAGCGGGTGTGATACACTGTTAGTACGTTGACAGTTTTTCACTGAAAGAACGTGAATTGCACGAAGGTATCCATCACGTACTTGAGGCCCTCTCTCGACGTGGCGTCTTGATGCGCGTCTCGTACAAAAGAATCCCACTACATAAGTACATGGTGTCTTTGTGGAGCGTCTACACGCGTGTTTCGATGCTCAACGGGACATCGCTGGTACAAGTGACTTTCAGGTAATCATTAAAGGTCGGGTGTAAAATTGACAGTGAAGATTTTCTAAGGAGAGACGCACGTCCTCCGCAAAGTACCGTAAAGATCGTGGAAGTGCAGATTTACAAAGGGTTAACCAAATTTAATACATTCCATCTAATAGTAGTCTACTAAATCAGGCTCTACTTCCTTAATGTGTATCACGTTATTCAAGATGCAGTGAGATGGTGCAATAATCGATAAACGACCTTGAATGCTTGTTTGGGAAACGGCTTGGCGGTCCACTTTCCTCCCAGTGTGTTTCCATAGCGTGGGGTTGACCGTGCATTGGGCCAGGACTACGTTGATGGACCGACACCAGGGGAGTACGAACTGGCGGGCTCTCACTGTCCATTTCCCCTACTGCACTAGTCGCCAGGTCGTGATCTACTCCAAGAGATGGTTGAGACACGTCTACAATTTTATATATCATTTTAAACGAATATGATCACTAACTACATGTACACCACGTTTTTTCGCAGCAACTGGTATCTCAAAGCGATAAATTGCGTCCATCGATACAACGTTTCAATTTGAAAAATGAACAATGATAATGCTATCTAGTTAAAGCGAATATGTTGGTGACTAATTAGCATGCTTCAAAGCTACAATTCTTAACTTTTAATGTTACACATGAGTGCTACTTGTTTACCGAGCATTTTTTGAAAACATTTTGAAGATGGTACGCATCTTCGGTATTTGATTGAATCTATGTATGTTAAGTTATTACCTCGGGACCTAGAAGGTGGTGCACCCATTACAACGGTAGCGGGAATTCTCTTGCACTGATGGTGCTGTGTGTCGAGTGTATTCAAAACAATTTTAACCAGAGCTTGAAGTTGATTGCACCATGGCTGCTGCCCATACTGACACTAAACATAATTGTTTCCGAGAATATTTATATTATAGCAGCGATAACGAAATGTTTTGGAACAGATAATTAATTTGGGTATAATTTACTTTGTACAGTATCACAAGAAGAGACATTAGCCAAGACCTCCGAATATGAGGTTCCAGATACCAAAGACTGTAAGTTGGTGGCTGATGATCAGTAGGTGGAACTCCTTGAGGAGGGCAAGGACAATGCTGAAGTATTGCAAGGACCGGTGGAGTCATTACCCAACCCATTACGTGATTCTGATCAAGTAGTTGGGGTAAGTTTGCAATGAATACGTTAAACACAGGCGAAAGTCTGAAATATTTAAAAAATATAAGTTGGAACACCACAATGGTGCCTTTGCGCTTTCTCCAGTCAAGTTTTTGATTGACTGTCATGCGACAAAACAGATTTCTGAATGTCAAAAAAATATACTATTGTTCAAAGAATCCACTGTCATGACACGGAAATTCATATCTTGTGTGAAATCTGCAGTCTTCTCAACTGGCAATTCTTTATCATCATTACTAGTTGTTTATGACGGTAACAATGTAAGCTAATAGCTATTCCTGTCGATCTATTGAAAGTCTACCTCAGGCGCTGTGGCGAAGTATGGAAAGTACGTTCAGTCTGATTATATCCTAGGAGAATGTACAAATGACGTAGCACTATTCCTTGCGTCTTCGATAATGGCTTCTCGTCTGTGGGATATGCCTGAAAATATTGATATTCGTAAAACTGGAACGTGTGACCTGTGGCCATATCGTTCAGAGAAAATCTCACTCATAGACGTACTTGATCTTGTCTGGAAAGGAACTGCATTAGCAAAAATACGAGTAGATGCATCGTTTCCTTATCAGCTTCTTCGAAATCAACGATCTTATGCGTGTATCCAGGCAGTGTACCTCCCTCCTCCACCATGTTTAAAGAATGTACGTGGCCATCTGCAACGTTTGGCGACAGTTAGTCAACCGTCCCAACCATCAAAAATTTCTTAAGGAAGAAAAAAGTTTCCTCTACAAAATACGCCGGTAACTGTATCTATCGGTACCGTGCGCAATTTATCGTACGGCAATCAGAATATATAAAAACAGGATTCAATGGTTGGATCAGACTAAACGCGAATGTGCAATAAGGTATGTAGAATACTGCTTGGTGACTACGTTCTATGAGTTATTGTCTAGTTCTATGGGACTCGGTAGATGGATGGCATCTAGGAGGAATCAGATGAGCATGCACAAGCGAAGTGCTACGAATACCTGGGCGCAGAGCATATTGTTGCCGAAGGGCATTAACTACTGGGGCATGCGGGCGAGCTATGTCGAATTCTCTACTTCTAGGTGTGACAAACAGAGCCGTCATGCCATTTGCAAAGTCATAGTCTTACATTACCCACAGTTGAATAGATTGGAAGAACAGACGGGAGCATAACAATGTACGATACCAAAAATCCACAACTGTCATATTGCAATAGTTGCATCGAGATTCCACAAAATGAGTATACTGCTCATTTTAATGGTATACTACGAACAATACCCACCGATGACACCATATAAGTCAATCTACGTTTAATAGACGCAGTTTCTCAGCAAACGTTCGGATACATTGATGATATATTTCACCATCACTTTTCGTCTTAAGAAACGTACAGATGGAGGAGGCATAGGAATCAAGAGCATTGGAGCAGACCGTTTCTAAACACGACCCGGTCCTCTGTGCGTATCTACTAAGCGAGAATGACTGTACATAGAACGGCTCAGTTTAAGGGTGAATGGTCTACGAGTGCAAGCGGGCTCGTTCGCTCTCTCTCGCACCTACGTCTAGCCGGTTTGATAGCTGACGCTCTTTCGACTTACCAACGGCAATCCACATTCAACAATCGCGCACCCCTTAAAATCCTCAATACATTTGATCGGATCGCGGGACACAAAGGGGCAACATTTACGCGTACACATATTTCACACGTCTAAGGCTACTGCAGCCACACTACACTACCTGGTATACTGTTATTAGGTGGGGTGGACCCCAGCAACTGACCCAGTCCGAATCTGGAGCTCTTGCGCTTCAAGATCGGCGCCGAATATTGTCGGCTGTACACCTTTTCCTTCTCTGCGTGGGAGGGAGAGGAGATGTGTGTAACACATACGCGTGTAAAGATTCGGGGTGCGGCTTAAAGACGGTGTGGATACGGTGCGAGATGAAATGGATAACACGGACGGGCCGATATTCGATACGGGGCTAACATCCTCAATAGAATCTCTAAACCTACGTGCTACGTTTGCGATTCTCGGCACGAGCCACTTGCGTGGCACTTATCGTCACTAGACTGTATTTACAAATCGAAGTGAAGCCTTTTCTCGTATGGGACTTAATGACGTTGGGAATCTATCGCCGTCGACTCGTATGCGAAATATTAATTTGGCAAATTAAGTCTATTGATTGTAAGCACTTACAGTTATTAAACCATTTTTTGTAGCATATATTTTATACATCTTGATGAGTATGTGTTTTATAGGTATTTCTTTGAAACGTGGCATCCGGTATTTATGTAATACAAGTCTGATTCTGTTAGTGCTTACAGCTTTCTCGATATATACGAAAAAGAAGAAGGTTGTCTCTTTACCCTCGACGCGTATACCTTGCTTGGTGTCTTGCCTTGGTATCATGGATGCAGGTGCAGACATAGTTCTTTTGTACGGCCACTTCGTACCAAAACTCGCACTCAATGTTTTTATCGAACTTGCTCCACTTCCGTCTGACTGCGAAAGAGCTTCGTGTGCCCTGTGTAGTTTCTTCATGAAAACTTCGCTGTTCAAGTCGGTATTGCGCAAATCTAGTGAAATAACGTTTTATCCTTGGAGCAGATATCATAATTTCGTCGAATGTGAAGAGATGACTGCATAACAGAATGAAACTGACAAGAATTTTCGACTGCGGATCGTCTCACCTCGCAAGTAAGCAATATCGCCCGATTTTTCCAAATTAATCTGCGCTTCCAGGAAAAGCGCATCGAAACGATTCAGGAAGAACTCCCACGTGAGGATTCGCCGGTCGCTCAGACTGTTGTGAAGCTGATAAAGCGATTGCAGTACCATCGGCCGATCGACAATTACAGAGTCAAATTGCGTCTCAAGGCAGAGGATGAGTGACTGAAAATTCGTACAAGCATACCAAATTTAAAGTCTGATCCTCCCTGCAGACTGTAAATAATACTCTACGAGCGCAATCAAACTAAAGAGAATCATAAATTCTTCGATCTCGACAGAAGCACAAATTCTACGTATCTTTTATGTTCGATACGTGAGACAGGTTTAAGCGTATTTAACCGTCACGTTCAAATCGCAGACGCAGACGACGTTTGAAAGGCCAACGATCCTCGTAGACTAAGGCCGAAGGCGAAAAACAAGAATCGTCACTTTTACTCGTTCGCGTGGTGCTCGACGCGAAGGTTCCCGAGTTCGGAATATCTCACGTCGCGCTTACCCTGATCGCCGTGTCGTGAATAGTGCCGAGGTAAAGAGTCGCCCGTTGCGCGACATACACGTTGCTGTCGTCCATGCTCGTGATCAGGTAGCAGAATGCATTCGCCAGTGCCGCCTGGAGACTGAGCACGTTCCGTAACGGCGTGGAATCCATAAATCTCGCGATCAGCGTGACTCGTTCAACTGATCAACAAGCGGTTGCCAACGTTGAGGGCGACGTTTACTATAAGACCGGCGTGCACGGGATGCACATGGGAAGAGCAGATTGAGGAGGAGGACTCGTGATCGTTGCATACCTGCGACGAATCTGACGCGCCAATCGCTGTTGTGAAATTCCTCCTGGATCAGTCGCCAAAAGGTGTCCGTCCCGCAGGGTAACGTAACGCAGTGAAGCAAAAGCGGCACTGTTACTTGAGCTATGTGCGAATGTTCCGCGTTTAGCAATTCCCACAGGCTGGATGGATAAGGGAAATAATGGCTTGTTAGATTTTCAGATAAAGGTTATAGGCGCTTGTAAGACATAATGAGCGCTTAAGAGTAGACGAACGAAGCAAAGTGTTGTGGGAAGTAGCTTGACGAACTGTGTGAACGGTGAGGAAGTTTGGGACAGGTACGTTTTAGTTTGAAGAATTGCTAGGATGGGTCTGGGAGAAACGTACTTCTTTATCAATAAGTTTTCTTGACACCATATGAAGAAGCCTTGGTGGTCCTTCACTGCCGTGTTAAACGCGTCACCATACAGACACATCACGTTCAAACACTGTAGCATGTAGTACAGGATGTCGGGTTTGTCGATTGTCATAATTTCCTGAAAAGAGTGTCAGTGAGATAATATCTGTTCAACGTAGTTTCGGCTGGAAGTTGTAGAACAGGTTTTGTCGCTCGTACTTTCAATAATTTATGAATGTACTGCAACTGTTCTGGTAGGTCTTCGATCGTGAATCGAAACTTGCCGACGGATGTGTGCCAGAAGTCGTCGAGCTCGTTCTCTGGACTCAGATTCAGCGGTTGGTCGTTCTCGCCTATCAGTCGTGGCTTGGCGACGCTTACAGTAGCTGTTGCTGTAATTAAATTCATATATTTTGATAAACTATCAGTTATTACCACTCTATGTCAGTGATTTCTCATATTTGCGATTAACTATTTTCTCAGATGATTGATTATTCTACTTATGTTGATTACCATGGTACTGTCCATGAATGAAAATGGAAATTATTTCTAATATAACATATTTCCTCTGCTTATAAACAATTCGATTTTGGAGCAGCAATATTCTTTTACAAGAAATTATATAATATTGGCAAAACACTACTGACGTTTACTTTAAATTCTTATTTCCCTATACATGTTCTGAATCCAATAATTATTTGAAGGTAAAACGATTGAAAGAGTTTTAGATGTTTTAAGAGAAGCTTACCAACATCCGTATCGGAAAGCGTCACAGCCCGCGCCACCGCTGACATGACCTTCTCCGTTGGCATAATTGCTGCAAGGTCCAATTGCTCCGAAACTGTCTCTACTGTGGCTGTCATGATCTGTTCGAAGAACTGATATAAACGATCAAAATACCCATTCTTATAACATAGATTAGCCTACCGTGTTCATGGCCATACAACGTAACCATTTCTTTGGCAGAAGATGAAGAAGACAGACAGAGATAGAGAGGCGCACACACAGTTTAGACGGACAGCATGCTGCGTTTTTTTTTTACCAGCATATAGTGTTGTACACATAGTGATCAAGAGTGTATAGAGAATCGTGTAATTTTTGTGTATGTAAGGACAAATATTTGAAGAACATACATGTGGCATATGGACGAGAACACCTCCAACGGAGTGCAGTTCAGGGACTGGCATGTTGATCACAACATCGGGCTTAGAGTCGCTTTTTCTGGTAGATTCAGGAGAACCTTTTCGTCCATGATCTTCTGCAGTTTCATCCACGATCGCCTATACAGTCGAACAATGTTATGTATTTACGTATAAAAACAGACGGAATCAAGAGTAGCTACCTACATCAAGAATGAACACTCGCCGTGTATAGATAACTTGACCAACATTTCTTGCAGGGTATACGTTAGAAAATATTAAGTATTCTTAGAACTTACGTCGGGTGGGTAGGCTGGATTTTCAGGTGCCATATAAGTCACGAGTTGTAGACATAATTGGTGCCATATCACTCTCGATTCGCAGTACGTGCACTCAGTGTCCGCATTGCACACGTGACAATTGTTCCAATTAGATGCGACGATAGATTTCATGAGATGACAGGCGTCCCTACATACCCAGGTATTTATGCCGGTATGCTTATCGACATCTTGAAGTTCCATCTATACAATAACGTTCGGTTATTATCGGACATTTTCAACCAATCCGTGGTTATTCTTGGCGGTGAGTGGTTATTTCTACCTGTTTTAATAATATATCCAGCATCAGTATGCAACAGGATAAGTTCAACTCTGCGTTCGTCGTAAATTCCATGTGTCTTGGAGTTGGTACCACATCGTCCGAAAGTGGCGTAGATTTGCCAGATTCGTTCTCAACCACTGGACCTAAGGCATTAAATCATCTTCTTATATACCTTATACTGGCTTGCAACGTTTTTATTTGCAATATATACGTGACACTTACATATACCGTCGCCTCCGTCTGATTTAGTGGCCTTGCTAGGTTTTTGTTCAGATTCTGCAGAGTTCATAGTACCCATCACGGCAACACCGTCACTGAACATCGAGAACAACTGACACAGCGGTATCATAATTTCCAGCATCGTTAAAGTCTGGAGCCAGTTTAGCGCCTGTTCCTGCACCTTTGCGCTCGTATTGACAAATCTCTTCGCTACAAAGTTGTACATCTTTTTCGCATCAAAGCCTAAGGGACTCATATCAGGATCTAAAATCTTACTGCAACACGCAAATATTCTTTAATTTAATCATCCGTCAGTTTATCATAGAATTTCGATGTAGATCGCGTTGAAGACGTACCATAATATCATTTTTAATTCGTGAAGTTCATGTTCAGGTACATCGTTCACCATCGCCTCCATCCAATGAGGCATTACATAGTCCCAGACGTCGGTAGTAATCACTTCATAAGGGACCAAGCAGAACAGTCGGTTCAAGCCATCTTTTAAATGAGACGTCCTCGACGCGAAAGTTTCCCTGCAAATTTTCCTCATAAAACCGCAATGCTCGTAAAACCAGGCAATGATAGCCCGCGTCGGTGCTCATATCGGTTCTCTTTTGTGGATTTCCGACAGTGACCGCCATGTTGACGTATACCATCTTACCAGTGACCCCCAACTCTGACGTAATCTGCCGGATGCGGTAGAAGACATGAGATGAAGACCTCATAATGCGTCTTCATTACTTCGGACAGCCAACCGCAAACGTATTCGGTCTTAAGCTTTTCAAGTGCACTTTCCGCTTGACCTACAGGAATTACAGCTTAATTAGGGGCCTGCGCGTACAAAGATTCGTCGATTGTTTGTTTATAAGATGCACGGAGTTCCGAGGCGTTTGTTTGTGAAGTGTTCTTGTCAGAAGTTATTAGCGATAATCACGATCACCGAGAACGACGTGAGAATGGAAATTTTGAACAGTACGTTTAGAGTGAAACACTGAGAGCGGTACATCGATGTGTCTTTGATAATACACATTGATTTGAGTATGGCATGCAGTAAGGGTAACTCTGAGAAACCGGCTTGCAACATTCAGTACTGTTTTATCTCAAGTCCGTACGACGTATGAAATTTGGAATACCGAACGATCTAAGTCTACGTTTCCCTTGTATTTTCTAGATTCAATACGAGGTTCACTACTCATCTCCATGCATAGAATACGCAAAATCCATATGAACATACGTAAAATTGATTGTAAATTGTTTGAACGTTAACAAAAGCACTAACGGTAGCACCTATGATTCAGTCCATTAAATCATGTCTAACAACTATTAAGCGAATAGCAGAAAATCGTTGCTAGCCCGACTTTTACATACTATTTCAAGAACCTTTCGAAGAAGATTCGTAGAAGCCTCCTCGACATTGCATATTCTATGCACCGGATCACTAGAGTTGTATTAGCCGCATCGCAGACGCACTCATGTTGTCTCGTAGACTTTCGTCCGTGTAAAAAATGTACAGAGACAAAGACTCGTGTGTGTACATGCATACGCAGAGGCAATGTTTCGTCCAAAGTGTATACAACGAGACATGGGCGCCGACTTTCCGTTCAGCCACATTCGCTAAGTCCATTGAATGGGAGAATATGAAAATTTGCCAAAACTCCGCTAATTCTTTCGATTGCCATAGTCGGCGCCAATGCGACAAGGAACAGATACAGCGTGCCACGAAAGTACGGGACATCGAGATACATTCACTTCTCGTTAGTAGCTTACGGGGACATCAAACGGGTACACAATAACGTATTTCTCTCAAACATGAAAACAGAGGCATGATTACTGGACTTTCGATCTCGAAGGGGCCTGTTAACGAACGACATCAACATCGAAGGAGAAGCCGGGGTCGGAAGGTGGGTCAAAGTAGTACCGAGCAGAGCTTAAGCTTCGAACAGACACCGAACACGATCATAGTAGTACAGATAAGCTCATAAATAGATTTCTGCAAGTGACAGCATTGCCTTACGCCGTTACCGTCCGCGCCATGATACTCGCCGACAATGAATTAGACGGAAACCGTGTGCTCGATTAATGCGATAACGAATAGTTGAACGATCCGGAGGGATGGCACGTTAGCTCGTAGTCGCACGACGAATGTGCCTACGATCGCGGCCAAGACTGTCTACCTACGTTTATCATCTACGTCTACTTCAATAAATAGTGTATATGCGAAGTGTTAAATTACCAACAGAAAAGATAAGGTGCATAAGGCTTTTTTTAGTACCATCGAAAGAGTAGGCAGTGACATGAAACCAATGAAATAGCATTGACAATAAACGGCCCAGTATTTCAACCGGGGTATCCTGGTTCGGGGTACATAGTCCCACGAGTAGCCAAACGCCGTATCTGCCGAGCAGCTGCCGTTCCTCCAGCGTCGACGGGTCGCATTGTCCTAATCCACCTGTACCCTGTCCACCCGAGACCCCGACACTGCCGCTTCCAGCGCCTCCTGGGAATCCTGCGCTGCCCTTATTAGTACTTATTTCTGAGATGTCTCGGTTACTATCCATACTTAGCGGTTCAGCCTCCTTGAGCAGGCTGCAAGAAGAGAGGAGGATTCGTGTGGTGGGGCTGCTCGGCACGATCTCGAGCCACGACCGGTTGCCGTCGGTTATTTATTGGCGCATCGATTGGCGCATCGATTGTCACCCGGGCAGACGCGGCCTGATTCGGATTATACTAATTTCTGCGATCGACGTTGTCTGGGTACGACGCTCGACGACTGCACTTCTGGTGATCAGATATCTATCGCTACGAAGGAAGATTACCGTTGAAGTTCTCATATTTTCGGCGAATTTATTAGCGTTCGCTTTTCGTATTATAATGTCTCAAGAGGTGGTGGATATTTCGTTAGAAACCGTCCGTAGGTATTGAATCTTCTTTCGTAGCGAACGGATGAGTTGAAAGTCTGTGTGGAGAATTCAAAGGTCCTGGAACGTCGTAATTGCGAGGCCGAACATCGAAGACACAGCTTCCACGTTCAGACTATTATTTATCCTTTCGCGACTCGACGTAACTCCAGTTTTCCACCTGAACGTGGACGATTCTTTTCCATCGGAATACTGCGATCTTATTACCATGACGCGTTACGTTTACAGTCGTGACAGGATTTCAAACTGCTCGCTACTACGCGCGACAATGTCGATCATAAATCGTCGCATTTATTGCGCGAATCTGAGAATTGAGAAACGTGCGGACCCGTACGTCGACGACAACCTTCACTTTAACAGACGTGGCTTCAGATCGTGATAGTGGTTAATAACGCTAGACCACAATTTCATAGGTATCTAACGAGATAGTCACTAGTAGCTGACGATAGAGATCGTATAGATATACATAAGTATATGTGTATATACGCATATATACGTTTCAGTTATTCGGCTACGCATAGTTGTACACGAAGATGAGATCATCGGTCATTCGAAATCGTGTTTCAGCTACAACGGGGTTGCATGCTCATTATGCCGTATCAATGCTTTAAACAACTCAAACGACCGTGTACAGAGAAAAACGAAATAATGGATGCGCCCGAGATCGACATACGAGAAACCGGTTTGTACTCATAAAACCTGTGTTAAACAATGTATTACGCATGCAGCATACCAGTGTGCCTTGTCAATGAAGGATATTTGTTAGGGACACTACCGTGTACCAGTACAGCGGTATTTATTTTGCCGAACAGTACCAGGTGCTGATGTGTGGGCATCCAGGACGTACTACAAGTCGGTGTCCTCGGTAAGGTAGGCATAGTACGACTTTTAAGGTGTACGTTCCTATGCTCTCTACTGTAGGTGAATGCTTTGTAATAATACGTTGTTACTGTTGTTGCAAATGGAAAATGTATTGTGTAAAGGAGACAGACATAGAATGATAGTAGAAGTGGAAAAACTCAGATAGATAGATAAATAGATAGATAGAGGGAAAGAGAGAAAGAGAGAGAGAGAGAGAGGGAGAGAAAGAATAGAACTGGTCTAAGCGTGTGAATGGGAGTATGCGTGTAGCACAAACTTTCCTAAACTATCAAACTTGTACTCAGATGCAGACTCTATGATGCCTACATTGTGCAATTTTACTGACTATCTCTCGTGGTAACCTGAAATCATTACTTGCACGCAATGTCCCATCCATTTAACACATATCCAAGGAAAATATACGGAGCACTTTATCTCGCCACGTTTGGTGGACGTCGAACTTTCGGTACGATGGACGAATGTACACTGCTGAGTTCGGTTCTGTAAACCGTGCCGTTCATCAAACGTGGCGTCAGGCGTAATGTCTTACCAAGCAGGATGGACCAGCACGGACAAACACGCAAAGCAACAATGATCCTGCGATCGTTCATTAGTAAACGGCGTATAACTGTGTTGTCAATCGAATTACTTTCGTTACACGTTGTTAGATGGTGTTTAGCAGTGATTCTTAATCGTTTCCGACCTAGAGATTAACGTGCGATTTTAATGACAACAAAATTATAGATTGTCTTTTATAATTCTCAATTGTCCTCGCTAATAGAGAAAATCTTTTAAGTAACGGATATTATTATCAATCAGGCAACTGTCGTCGTCAATGATTATTATGGGAAAATTAAGAAACACTGTTATAAATTGTTGTACGGACAGCATCAACGTCACATACGTTCCATGTCATCAATTTTGTCGTAAAAAAATTTTGCTATCTGCAGTGTTTCACGGAGGAAAGGAACATCTTGCGTTCTTATGAATGTCCCACTTACAGGGAGAGTACATCAACATAAATTTATGACTTTCTACATAATTCGAGTTATGCCACAGTGACATCACCGTATGAATGGTCAATGATTAACTTGTATAAAAGATATGTTCGCATAACCAACATTATTCGCGCATTAGCCATTTCAACTTTTCCATACCATTACCATATCTGTAACTGTTCAACCTGCGATCTATAACAATATCTACATCGCGAACGTAGGTCGTAAATTCTATTCATACGCCATCATGAATCACGTTGCCTGCAACTAATCCTTCCTCCGTACTCACTACATTTCATGGAACTCGTGCAAATTACAGCGTTTGTAGTGTCTCGCCCGGCGTTCCAAAAACCCAAAACTTTGATCCCGCTTTATCCCCAACTGTAAGCTTTATGCGATTCCTTGAACAATAGAACTTGCATCATTCGCAATAAACTCTCACCTAACGATCGCTTGGACCATGTAAGTTTGCGTCTGCGGATCTAGCTGGGAGACATGCGGCAACGCCATGTGATAAACGTGATCCCCGCCACGGCGATTATTGTGACGAATGTTATGACATTGTTGACAGTAGCGAATTGGATGATTGCCGTTGTAACTGGCGCACTCCGTCGAGAAGCAGACGCTGATGGCTGACTTGTCGGTTGCTCGACAATTCTGCAATGTAACGTTATCTTTGCAAACATCACTGTCTTCCTCAACCCTTTAAATATACATACATACATATGTGGGCAATATTGCCGTTTTATCATATGCAACATATTTATACGCTATCTTATTTACGCGCACTCTGCTGCGCAATACTGATTTCAATTGCAAAGTTGATTCATGAAAGAAAAGACACATTGAACAGATCAGAATTAATAATATTGAAATAATGAACGTTTGTCGCTAAGATTATATATGTCGCTATAGAGTGATGTTGCATCAGATAAATTACGTTAATTCTTGATTAGTAGGCGTCTGAAATTAATAACCTGCCGGTCAAGCGGCTGTTTTCGACTCACCTTATTCTCGCATACCATTGACACCTGTTGCATCGGATGAAGGATATCGTAAAACATTTGATTCGGGTGCTCGCGATGTATCTCATTGGCGCATTCGATGCAAAGGTACAGAGGCGGCGGTGACTCAGTGGCAAAGGTGATGGATATCCGGTGATCGTAGCAGACCTTTCCAGCTTCGGCGTTACCGGCATTCGGGCATGAGTCACGTTGGCAAACGAAGGGCGTGAGGTCGTCTGAAATCATTTAGTGTTACGCTCGTCTGACTAAGCAAAAATTGCAGCGGCCAACGGAAGTGACCGGCTGTCCTCGGATTTACGTTCAGCCGCCTTCGTCGTGAGCTTACTTGCGAATTTGACCAGTACGGCACGGCGATCGAACAGGTTCGGATTGAAAGACGGCCAATAATAAAACAGCAACTTGGCTGCCGACGCTCTGGCCGGCGCTGTGCCATAAGCAACGACGCAGAGTATGTCTTTCACCACGCCTGGCTTCAGAGCCATTAAACACTCCAACAATTGACAATGATGCGCTGAAACAAGAAACAAGCACCTAAGAGCAGTCATACCCAAAAGCAGGCAACTTTGATACGCAAAATGTATTTCAATGTAAGTACCTGGATTGCTAGAATACTGAAAGATCATCATGATCACTGCAGCAATTGATTGGCTGGCAGAATTTTCATTGCCAGTTTCGATTTTCCTTGCTGAAAGTTCGATGAACACAGTTATGATTGAAAATTAATATATTAAGGCTGACTTACTGATTGTAAATGGCAAGATGTAAAAGCACAAGTAATTGACGATCTCTTGATGAAGTTCAACTGGAAGCACTGAAATCGAACTAGCCGCCAAATATGGCATGTTGTCGATGAGATCATGATCGAGAAACGGTAATAAACACGCCAGGCACTGTAACAATGCTTGTCCAAACGCTGCACAGAGAGGGAAATAAATAATTAACACTCTATCTGATGAAATTACACATGAGAAGCTTCCAGTCTGCTCTAAAGTAAAATAATGTCAAACCTTGTAGACCGATATGTATGTATGGAACAACGTCCATCAATTGTGTTAAAGCATTGTATAACTGTTTATAATCCAAATTGGGGTAAAGAGCCATACGTTCGTTGTCAAATTTCTGCGACTTTATCATTTCGAGGGGTGCCTCTCGGACTTCTTTCAACAGAGCTAAACACAACATATCACGTAAACAATATAATTCACACACAACGCAACGTCCAGCTGCACAAGTACACATCGAATGACAATACAGATCCTTACACAACAAGGTTTGAGAAAAATATTTCACGGTGTTGGCCATATCAAAACCGGAGGGAACCGGTTGGCTGCCGTGAAGAAGTCGTTGATAGTAGTCATACAAACTGGTTAGCTTCAAACTATCTGTAAGATGAAACGCGTCGCACTTTAGCTCCCATGAAGGCTTCAGGAGGGATGAAGAGACGCGCACGTTGATACTCACATGCCGCTACTCTCGTCCCCATCGTGAATTATTGATTCGCACGGCGTTAGAATGAATCAGCTGACCGACTGTCAGATCGGTCAGTAATCATAAACAACGGTGAATCACGCAGCGAGCCTTCTCCTTCGGCTTTTCGATCGTTCTTTACGTTAAGTCGACCTTCCCTTGAAGCCTGTTACGTAATACCGAGCATTCATTGGCACGAACGTAACGGCAATCTGACATAGCACCCCGGAGAGAAGGCGAGAAGAGGGCGAGATGAACAATTGTTGTTGTCGATGCTTCAGTCACTTTACGCGCCGACCAGTGTTGTCAGTCACTCCCGCAATGTAAAACGCACGGGAATCCTCCGAAATTCTGCCCGTCCGTGACATATTGCCGCCTGGCCGACGTACAGAATCACCCTGGATCCATCCCGAAACGTAGCTCGAGAGTGAATGAGCGCGCATGCAGTATCGACCTGTTTGGTAAGAGCAGGAGTTCGGATTGCTGCGCCCTCAAATCTCTCTCATCCCCCTGACATCGTCGGAAGTGCTCGGAAAATGTCGCGGAGCGGCGAATCGAATCTGACACGGGAAAGCGAACTTCGCTAATAGTCAATTTTTAATGAAATCCCGAATAGGTCCAATTTAGTTACGGTCCATGAAATCTCAAGTGCAAAATTAAAATTCTCCTGAAATTAACATCTGAGAAAAACAATCCATGTAAAAAGGATTTATAGCTAATTGCGGTTTATTTAAATAAAGAATAATTGATGAATTTTTTTTATTTGTTTCTGTTTTTTATTGAATTCTCAGTGTAGTTAGAAACTTGCAATGATAGCATATAGCATTATGGATATAATTTGACCGTGATAAGAGTTATATTGGTAGAAATAATGACATGTTCGATCGTAGGAGTTGCAGATATTTCAGTCTCGACTCTCTCATCCCCCTTCGTTTGGTAGTGCGCAGAAAGTCCGTAAGGGGGAAGATGAAGGATGTGCGCCGCAGGGTTGCGCTTGCGCAATTCTCAATCGCCACAGTATTCTCGTGTCAGAGGCAGCACGCAAAGGCCAGGGTACTCTGAAATATAGTAAACCTGTTAAGAAACTAGTAATCCCAGTGTAAAGCCACTCGCATTTGCCAGTTAACACCCTGTAATTGGCTAACACGATCATATCGCCAATCGAAATACATAAATACATTTTACGTACGCGCGTAACTCTATGCTAGTGAGTAAAGCAGTACCATTGGATATCTTTAGAATTTAATGGTACCCAGGCTATACTACCCTGCGCTATAGTGTACTTTAAGTATTCAATATTCTCCGATTCTAGACTCTAAAGTGCATCGGACGATAGATTAAATAAATATTCGATGGCAAGATTCCGGATTCGGCGATCTGCCTTAACGTCTGACAAAGAAGTTGGAGACCGTAGGCCGATGATAATATTACCTTGTATTATTCCCCTCGCGATACGTACAAAGAACGTGTATTCCTTGGTTCAACTTTCGCGCAAAGGCAGTGTCAACTGCCGTAAGTGTGTCACGAGGGGTCGATTGTAGGTCGGCCTATGACGTACGGCGACGATCGATATAATCTAAATACGATGTACACCTGCAAGCGGTGAAGTCATTCGCCAGAATAAAGTAGCTTTTCCAAATACGGAAGCGTGTTCGATCTTTTCGCGTACGATTACGACGAGGCCGAATATCATAGTGGACGGATAAAAGAGTCTAGGAACACGCGATTACGTGCCGCCCTGCATTAAACTCGACCTATGTCATTACTTTCCCTCTCGATTTTTCCTAAATTCCGCGTGCAGCTACGCTCGCTCGGCGAACTACGATCCCTGACGATGCCTCGATCGTAAGTCAATCGCCATAATCACCTGACCGTTTTAGCATCTAAAGTTCAGTGACTAACGTCGCTCGCCACTTCGTACCCAGACCTTAGACCTTCGTGGCAAATGAACTTTGCCGAAGCGAACCTTCGTAACGGCACATTTAGCCACAACTCCTATACATAAAGTAGCGTAGGAGCCGAGCCCGAATCGATTTTTTGCCGTAAGTGGAGCAACGGTTCCAACTGAATCCTTCAGTCGTTACCCTTCCTCATCCGCAGGTCGGCATACGTACGAATACTGCGCATTTTGAGCATATGTTCTTTCAAAGCTATCAAGAAACGGCGGCGGATATCAACTTCACCCCAAATTCACTACGACTAACCCCATATCGTCCCCTACGCTCCAACAGCTTCATCTTTCACGCCACTCCTATATTTTCCGCCGATCGAAGTCGCGGAACCCCGAATCAATACTTTCATGTATTTTCCAGCGCTTTCCAATCCTGTGACGTAAGCAGGGGAAAGGAACGCAATCAGCATCGGCGCTTAACCACTTCCGCGACGTGAATATAAAATTAGCGGACGTCCATTTCTGTATTCACCCCATCAATCGTCTCGTCGTCCTACCACCCCCTCCTCCCCCTCTCCGTGCCGCCCGTGGAAAGCGACGCGAACATTTAGAACGTTGAGAGTCTCTGGGCCGTAGGCAGGTGAACGGATCGATTTCGAGCATTCGTGTATGCGTCCTCACAATACGTGTCTACCCGCGCACGCACGTTTCTCCCGTGCACACATTCAACGGGAACCCACACCCACAACGGGTGATAACAACGTAGAAAGCCACAACCACACGCATACATCAGCCACATGCTCATCCACACCTCCGATAGAACCGCACCACCGATTCGCGCTATTGGCACGTTCACAGAACGTCCCCATGTAGTAAGAACAACTCTACTAAAACAAACCGCACACATACCTACCCTTCCCACCGTACGAACGTACCGCGACGAGTCAGCCTTTCAAGAAGCGTTTATCTATTTAGAACACACCGCTGAAAAGCTGTACGCCTACACACGTGAAGAATTGTGGTATAAAACGCGTCGGTACTAGAAGTTTGAAAACCAGTCGGTAGGAAAACGCACGACTACGCATGGTAGTACATACGATTCCGTGGAACGTATATATACACACACATATATATATATATACATGTGAAGTATATATATAAAATAGCCATGCCTACCCTTGGTAGGAGGGTAGGAAAAGGAGGCGCAGTGTACGCATACACAGACGGAGGGAAAGAGGATCGCGTGTACCCTGTGCTGGGTTGCCTAGGACACCACATGGACGACGCTACCCGACGTCATCGTGTGTTCGTGGGTAGGGCGCCGTGTTTAAGGCAACCCGCGTATCAGGGTCCCGTCGTGGAGAACAGTACTCACGGGGCCACCCACGTCGAAGGTTTTCCGCACTCGGCCCGTCTCGGTTTGCCCCTCGAGCGAGACTCGCGCACGCCTGACTCTGCTCTAGACTCTTTCGCTATCGATGCGATCAGTGCTTTCCTCATATTCAGCGGCGAGTATTCTTCGTCGCGAACTTCGCCTCTTCACGCGCTCCGTTACCAGGGCGTTTGGTGGAAAATGGACGCAAATTTTGAGACTTTCGTACGCGTGTTCGTGGAACTGGATGATTCCTTACGTGTCGTGCGAGTTTATTATTCAGAAGTTTAAGGCGATCGTGTGGTAGGTATAAGGTCGGTGGTGGAGGCTGAAGTAAGTTTTGGATAGGTGTAAGTTTTTTTTCTTTCTGTTTACGGTGAAAGTGGTTTGGTGGTGTTTGGAATGTTGAAGGATTTTTTTGTGTATGGGAAGGATGACGTTTTTAGGTAGGTCGGTGGATTTTGCAGAGGCATTGACCTGAAGCAAAGTTTTATTCGGTTTGCATTTTCTTCCGCTTCGCTTTCATGCAGCACGTGGTTTTGTATACTTCTGACGTTTTTGGTACTTTGAGGTTCGTTGCCGCATGTGCCGACGTGTGTTTGAAGTATCTTTCGCCGTGTGTGTAGAATGCAACGACCTTACGCATGTCACTTGGTCTTTCTGTTCGGCATTACAGTGTAGTTTGACAGTTGTTGTTTAATGACAAATGCCTTCATTTCCCCATCAGACATTTTTGGTCTGGTCTGGTGTTTCTGATGTATCGTCTTATGCGTTAATTAATGGAAAACAAGAAGTTATTTAAAATTATTTTTTAATTAATTTTACAAGTACACAACGATCGTTAAATGAGAGGGTAATTATAAACCAAACGATTATATTTATGTTAGAAATACCCGCGCAGTGATTAATCTTTGGGTCGATTAAAATGACTAAGCTCTCATAATAGTACGTTTTTTTTCCTTATTCCTCTCAAAGTGTGCTCCGACAGAGAAATTAAAACCAATTCCGTAAGTCCCGCAACCTTCGGTTTTCAAGCCGAAAATATTTCAGTCTCGCAAACCGTCTCTAAACCATACGAAGATTAGACCTTCACACACCTGACACTCTACCCAACCAACAATTTCAGTAAACACAATTTACTGTGTCAACAACATAAATAACTATTTCCCTCCCATCTGTCCGATGACACCAAACTACGTCAACCGCGTCGTTCGTCTATCCAGAAGCGTTATCCGCCTGACATACTTTCGAGGGATGACTTCAAAGGGCGTAACGTAACAAGTTAACAATATAAACAGACCGTTCTTTTTATCATGCCGGGTGGGTATCGCGATTAGAGCATTTCGAGTGGCACACCGCGATCCCCCGTAACGCGATAAACTTCCTTGGCCCGCTGTAAGGTGTCGCACGCGGAAGGCGAGGGTATCGTGCTTTGAAGGAAGTCGTAAAGCGTCGCTGTAACGCGATTACCGACACTATCAGCCAGCTACCGCGTCCCTTTCCGATTTGAGCCAAACGAAGCGCGACCGCTTATGCTCTGTATATCCCTTCCGGCCCATTGCGCTTGCAACCGGTGCACTCGCGAGAACCAGTTAGGGGTGTAATATCCGGCTTAGATAGCGCGTGTCTCATTATCTCTTTGATGCAGATGCTCTAAATACATGTAACGCGCCTACCGTAGATGCTAATCGGCCGAAAGGATTTTATCGAGCCGCGCGTCGAGTTTATTGCATTAGGCGTAATACGATAAATTCGCGAATGTCAGTCGATGCGAAACGAGGCGGTCGCTAATGTTTGCGAAGCCCGACGTGAAATAATCGACGCCCGCTTACGGCCGACTCCGTTCGCATAATCTCGCGTCGGAGAAGAGCGCAAATTGTTCTCGAGTGTCGGCAGAATTCGCGCGCGACGCCAATTGGCGGGGAGGGGTGTGTAGTGATTGGCGCTGAGGTAAAAGTTAACGTTTTGTCAAACGAACGGTATGCAAGAAATGTCAGGAACTGCTTTCGGTCGTTCCGCGCTAATCGTGCGCGTCGAGCGAAATTTATACACGTCGTTTAAGGAACGGCTTGAATTTATAGTCACGCATTTGTCAGCGGCTAGTTTGCATTGAATTTTCGGAGCAACTTGTTGATTTGTCAACAATTCGGCTGCGCGGCTCGTACGTTATCATTTCTGAAAAGAAGATTAGCCATTCGGTTTGTCAACTGACTGAGGCTAACTTGATCGGCCCCCCCTCGCATAGTTGTCGAGTGCGTTCGGAGGGATAATAAAAAGCAAACAGATGAATCAACTCTGGCGCTGTGCCCGGCAGGCATAAAAGTGGGGCACGGTAGGGGACTGTGTTTAAGGGTGAGCGTCGGTCGAGGGGTGGAGGAAGACGGGAGACAAAAACGCATTTCTCCCCTTTGCCTATCGGTCCAACGGTATGGCCAAACTGCGAGGGTCCATGTGATTTGATTATGTCGGTAATACGCTCCGTATGCTGCCCCTAATTGCCGCTGTTGGGTCCTCGTAACGTGATATTCGCTCGCGAACTCCGAGCAGGAATTCAATTCCAAGAGGGTGTAACGTCGTACAAAGATTCACCGCGATGCTCTTCGTTACCAGTCCATCCTTTTCACGGCGACGTTATTCAAGCCCAGCAATTACTGACAGTACTGCTCTGAATGTACTAAAAGGAACCGGTATTTGAACTTTGCTGACGCTACTTTCGCTTGTCCCCCAACTCTACAGTGTACGTTATATTTTTATACACATTTGTAATTGCTAACAATTGTAATATAATGTACGTCAATAATGCAAAAATTATCTTTATTCCAAAATCTCTATTCGAATAATTGTTCCTTTTAACCTACATTGCTTATTGCATTAAAACTTGAAGTTGGAACAACTTGATATGATTTCAGCATAGGCCACTTTTTTAATTATCGACTCGTATAAGAACATTGTTCACCTAACAAAAGTTGTCACAACCTTGAGTAGGTCCGTTTAAATAATTTTATCCGTTTCTATCGCACAATTCAACTGAAGTCAACAAAAATATTATAATTGATGGATGACGTATCATAAGGAACAATATTTTCTGAATTGAGTAGTTGATGTTACCGGATTGCAGATATTTGATTTAAGAGCATATCGGGGCACAATCGTGCAACGGATTGCTTTCTGTTATGGCTGCGAAGAGGAGGCAATGTGAGGGTTTATGGGGAGTCAAGACTGGTTGGAATTCACGACGGCCGGGCACGGCCATTCTCTTAGATTATGACATTAACGCGAGGAGCCGGTGTCACAGAGTACATTGTGCGTGTCGTGGACGCAGATGCGGGGTGCAGATACGCGCTCTAGCATAACCCATTAATACGCGGAATTTAGCAACCCCTCTAAAATTACCCGCGGACCTGAGCGTTAAATCCCCGCGGCTTAAGTTCTGTAAATGCACGGATTGATTCAGTGAACCCATCTGCTCCACCATGAGACGCGCAGGGTAAACATGCGATTGCACTTTTTACTTTCACAATGAAATGCACCCCCTTAAGGGTCTCGTGAGAATCGAGAGTGCTTTGATGACATAATCGCTTCTCAAAACTTTTTTCGTTTTTATAACCTGGCGTAAGTAGTAGTATGAATAAGACTTCTGTAATGTTCGGATCAACTCTGAAATATATGGTTATTGAGTTCTTGTAATCCGTAACTGTCGGATCGTTTTTATTTTAACAATTTTGGTAACAAATGTTGCAGCGAATACCGTGAAAATGACGGTTTTTATTTCCTGAATCAATATAAGGATTAGGAGTACTTCGATAGTATAATTACTTCTTAAAACTTTTTACGTCTTTGCAGTTTGGTGTAAGCGAGAGTATGGATAAGACTTCTGTAATCATCTTATGCTAACTTCTGAGTTATGTGATTATTATATTCTTGCGGTCCACAACTGCCATACCGCTTTCATTTTGACAATTTATGTGACAATTCTTACAATATGTACCGTAAGAGTGTCAATTTACATTTTCCGAACAGCCAACAATTAACGCCGAGGAAAATCGATTCCGCGAATGGCTTCCCTTTACGCTCGCACATTCCCACACCGTGAAAATCGGCTCGACTAGGCGTTTCAACAATCGGGAGGTTATTACGCTGGCAACTGACTACCTGACGCTGGCAAACAATTCCGAGAGTGAAGGTTCGCTCGAGGCGCCGATAATGCGTACTTGCGAGCGAGATACTTCGAATACCTGCTCGTAATTATTTACCGGGGCAATAAAATCGAGCTACCGGCAGGCCGCTGACGCGCGGGACCAAAGGAAAAGACGGCGAATGAGAGGAGAGATCGACTCGCTGCCTGATTGAGCCGGCAGCGAAAATTACTGACCAGCGAGTGTTTCGCTAAACCAATTGCGTTAACCGCTTAACTGTCGCCATTTTTCCGAACAGCCCGTATTTTACGTTTTTCCACTTTCCGCGTCTCGCACCTGCCGTTCGAAAACTCTCATTCCTTCATGAAACATGGGATCTTGTGACTCATGATTTGAAACACTGACAACAAACGAAACTTCGAGAGATTATCTAATGAACAAACATTGAGTCACTGTACCAGTGATTAAGGAAGTGGTCTAACTCATCAGAATAAAAACATGATTTTAGTCTCTCATTTCATTATAATAAACGAAGTAATCCGGCAGAATCAGTTTATTCAAGTTCCTCAAACTGTTTACTGTCCCATAAATCTTTCGAAATCATGATATCATTGAATATATTCCTATCGTCGAAAGCACGGAATTCTTAGCCGAAAGCCAATCGCGGCCGACTCGGTCTTTTTGCCCGGAACGTAACTCATGTAATGCAACGTACAGAACGAGCGTAGTCTCTTTGAAAAGTGCGAGGCGATCGGTGCAGCGAAAGACTGATAAGAGGCGTTCGAAACGCGAGTATCGGCGAAACGTTCCGGCTTGCGTTCGCGATCTCGCGCACGATCGGCCTCGTCCGTGTGTGGGTAGGCGCGCCTGTGTCAGTGCACCGTTGAACGGCGATCCGACGTAAGGCATGAAACAGCCAGAGTCCTTGCCGCAGCCTTGCGTTTTCTCCTTGAGGCGGAATTCTATTTAAATACACGCCATGCCGCAGTCTGGCCAGGGGGTGGGGGCACAGTGTGGGGTCGTCGGGAGGGTCGAGAGGGAGGGCCTAGAGGGACATAGAACTCTCGGCATGTACCCACTCTCTCTTTCTCTTCCTCCCCCCTCTCCTGTCTCTCTCGTTCTCTCTCACTCTCGCGAGCGAGCGAGCGCGCGCACGTACGCGCTTACTCGACAATCGCGCTGCTCCTTTTTCATCTGACTCATTCGCGGGTCGCCCGACTCACTCGCCGCACCCGAACCTCTCGCCTCTCTTTAAATAACCCTTTCCTTTCGCTTTTGTCTCCCGGCGCGTTTCCGGAATTGGATTCGCCCGTATTTTGCCGCGCGAGACTTTTTACCGACGCGGCCGGCGGGGAGGGGCTGATGGAGTAAATCTCGGTTAATGCGCGGGAGTCGGCCATTTACTTTCTCGTTTCGGGCAGAACGGTCTGATATGTGTCAGGGGAACGTTATCCGTGATAGGTTTTAATGGAACGAGGGAGGCGAATTGTTTCGATTTTTGCGTTCGGACAGTTTTAGTCGCGAATATTACGTGTGCGCGGAACAAAGTACGGCGATTTGAGCGTGAGATTAGGAGATCTAATAAAGCAAAGCGAATGCATGAAATATAGGGTATAAAAGGAAAGGAAAAAGCAGGAAAGGAGGAAATATTGTGGCAGCGGGACTTTCACTTCATCGTCGCTCTCCGCTCAACACCTCGTCCTCTTATGTCAGGTTTTCAAATTTAATCGCCAACAACACTCTCACCAGACGTGCCCTGCGGCATTTTAACGTATTCGCTTTAATCTGTCCGACGCTGACTTTTTTCATCGATCCAGCAGGATTCCTTCTCGCTCGACGCAATGAATGGTACGTCGGCGAAAAATTAATGACAGCCATTGTTCTACCTTGGATCTCATCTCGTGAAAATTGATAACAATAGGCTTCATCCGTGTTTCACTCATTTCCGGGCACACCTCGCGTGCACATTTATTATATGCGTACAATTATTTGAATTTTCTTCGCCTCACGTTCCTACATCGTAATGAGATGTACTCATTTTCAAATTTGAACTGTTGAACTTGTTTGATGTAAGAGTAGGCAATTAGGTGGTAGTATATCTTTCATGAGATAATTTCGGAATGCGTTATTGAATTTAACGTAACATTAAACTCGTTAGCTGGGCTATCGCTCAACGCCCACAGGCAAAATATTGTGATGCGAGGACAAGATGCTTCGCACGAATTACTTTTCCTTGATATCCAAGCCGCACACAGAGTTTATCATGGCGACGATAAGACGCCGCGCTGTAACTCGACGCGCGGCAACGGTTAATTCGATAAATTGCTCGTATTTCGTCGGCTTACGTCATTGGTTAACAGCGGTGAGCACGAATTCGCTCGAATCGTTCGATTGCGAAAATGCGACCGATCGTTTGAAAATTTCTTTCGCTAGAGCGGAATGTCGAATAGTTATTGGTAATGAAAGCAAGACTGGTTGACATTGGCGATCCGTTAGAGAGAGCGTGTTGTTACCAATACCGATCAATAACGAAGCAGAACTGGGTTAGGTTGTTCGCATTTATAAGAGGTGACTGAAAATCAATACCGGCAAATAACTTAATCATATCCAACAGTTTACAAAGTATGTCATTCAATATGTATAGATATTTAATGAGATAATCAAAAGCAATCATTGAACTTTTCCATAACTCCGTACGCAGACACTCATTTCCGCCAGCTTTATGAAACTGGTCTAAATCTCCGGTTCTTCGAACTGTAATCAATTATTCATTACATTGTGTACTGTAATGAAGTAAATGATTAAATTTATATTTCGTTTATTTTGTTGTATTACTAAATCATTTTCATAATTGCCAATACATTTATTCAGTATACAAGCCAAATACCCCTGTCGAAAAAAGGGACAAAATATACTTCTGTCCCTCATACAATCCATGTTCACAAACACTTGCATCTCATTTAACATTCTCCATCCTTCATACCCAAACTTGAGCAATCCACCTCCAAAGTCCATAACATAACTCGATCTACAACATCCAAGCGAATCACGTCCTCAGGGTCTCTAGATCGTCCAAAAAGACGTGAGTCGCGCGCCAAAATGAGGAAAGCAGTCTGCGAGCGGAGCTTTCCTTGAGGAGGGCGTCCGTTAATCGGCTCCATCGATCAGCGGGTAGGACAAAGAGTCCGTCCGGACACTCTGGCTTGCCTTGACGCGGCCGTGCGGCCAGTTTCCTGTTCCCTCCTCAAGGTTTCCTCGGACACGCATGCGCGCGCGCGCGCACGCACGCAACCGCGCACGCTCTCCGGGCGTCGTCTGCGTCGCGGTCGGCGTGAGTCAAAGAAGTCAACGAGCTCGATCATCTCCGCCTGCCTCGCGTCTTTCTGTCATTGGCCCACCCGCGCACGCCAAATTGCGTCTTTTCGCCCGACGACCGTCCTTCCTTCCGCCCGTGCATCTTCCCGTCTCTTTCCCTCCCTTCCCGTCTATTCATCGTCTCTTCTCGTCTCTTCCTGTCTCTTCCCGCCTCAGCGCCCTCACGCCCACGCTCATTCGCCTGACCCCGGCGAGATGCAGCATCGGCGCGTGACCTTCGGCGGGAAAAATGTTTCGGCGACGGATGCGTCGCGCGAAGAATTTACGAGAGCCGCTACGGGAGTAAGAGCCGCTCGCGATGCAGCAGCGCGACGCGGCCGTAGGATGCGGCCGTAGGATGCAGCCGTCCGATGCAGTCGCGCGACGAGTCATTTTCGGGGCGCTTTCGGGGAACGGTGATTCGCTGTCGGCGAATTTGCCGAGGGACGCGCGCGCCAGAGGCGTCGTTTTGCCTTCGGAGCTAAATTTGTAGGACGAGGGAAAACTGATAAGTTAACGCGCGCGCCTTTCGTCGGCGAGCGGATACTCTAATGTGCGCGGGCACTCTAATGGGATGCGATTGTTCCGACGCGGGGGATAAGTGACGAAAGCTTGTGCCGGGGGAGACTTTTCATTGTTGGGGTAAACGCGTTCTGGGTGGAAGTTGAATGAACAGTCAGTGAGTAGTTCAGTCCTTCGCCAGCGATTCGATCTCCTGTGACGCGCGAAGCGTAAACTACGACGTTGAGTCGTGCGCGATTGGTTGGATTGGTGCGCGAATGTTTTACTGCAAAGAAAGTCGTTTTAGTTGTATAGGTGGTTTTTATGTTGCGTTGAACGTTTAGAATAAGGTGTGATGTTGAGTAATGGAGGATATGTGCGGGAAGGTTTTGTTTAGAAATACAGCCTTTTTGGATCTTCAGATAATTGCGAGGTAAGGAACGGAAATAATAATGACGACCTTGCTCCGTTCAATGGATGTATCGGTATCGTGAGTCACTTAGACTCATTTTAGGTATGCTTACATTGAACCGCAGATACGCAATGTAGAATATGCCTTTTCCAAGATAGTCTTCGATAACAACTATTACTTACAATATCGTAGCTTTTCCATTGCGTTTCAGTCGTTGATACAAAGTGTTGGACTACACAAGAGACATCAATTACGTTACAATCGACACAGGCCCTTTCATTGCACATTTCTAACCTATCACTGGATTCTCGGCCCACCAGAAGTCGCGCGCGCACAATTAATTAGTACGGCACAGCGTATCAAAATCGTTAAACCTCCCAATCGCATTACGGTACCAAAATGGCATGAACCGTCGACCCCATTTTCGATCGCAATCAATTTTACTTAAGATCGCATTCAGTCACGGTTTCATTAGAGCCGCGCGCGCTTATTGCACTTCCAAGAGTTAAAGGTGTCAGAATTGCCGCTCGCAGGCCGTTTAACCGGCAATGAAGGAGATAGCATCGGGTCAAAGAGAAGCGAACACTGCGGTTGATCGTGGAGATTTTTACGAGAACCTCGAGACGATGAGCTCATTTAAGTTGCGCGACACTTAGGCGCGCACGAGCGCTCGCGCTTGAATTGCAAGGCATTGCACTCGTTTAATGTGCAAGGCGTTCGACTCGTTCAAATTGCCAGACGCCTGCAGTACTCCGTGTCCCGATAGACCCTGCGCTCGCCTACCGTCGACTAAAATGTGCTTGCCGACGACACGTGACCTTCCTGTCAATCGACTTGCAAAGAGACCGGACAACAGGCCGACGAGAATTGCGAGGATATTGACAAACCGGCATATTTCGAATTCTGAGGCGTCGTAGCAGTTTTGTTTTATTTTTGCACGTGAAAGCTGACGTACTGACTTTGTGGGTCTGAAAATAAGCAGTGGATACTCTGAATTTTTGATATAGAGTAAAAGTTTGTTGCTTTGATGCTTGTATTACTCTAAAGCATTGTAGATCTGAAAGTCAATTGTGTAGGTATGTAACGTACATGTTGTTTTTGTTGTTTGTAAAACCTGGTTTATGTATGCGTGGATAAGATGAGATTAAGTGCAGTATATCTATGTGGCTTTAATTATGAAAGAATCTACGTCAAGAATGTGAGAAAGTCAATCAGGCATTTGTTTTATCCTTCGTCTTATACCATGATGCAATCAAAGATTCGGACAATATATAACTTTGACTTAGATCACGTTTGCAACCATTTGCCTTTTGCGTTACGTTGTTAAAAAAAGACTGAACTATGAGAGCGAAGGAGCTACTCCGTCAATTTCGTGAGTCACGATGTTTGCCAACTACCTGTACGAAAACGCAAATGCTGTCGTGACCCATTCGGCGATGTCTTAAAGGAAATGAGAGCAAGCGAGACATCGTGGACCGATATAGAAGAACGATGGCAAACAAAGGAATCATGAATCAGACCGTTCGCGTGTAGGCAGTTACTAATTTTCTACAGAAATCGCGGCCACTCATATCCACGTACACGATAAAATAAGTCGCCTCACCTGAGGCGCCGAAGGTTTTAACAGCGTCATCCTTGGCGAAGCGTTTGTAATCTCCGCGGCCGCGTTGCAATTGTTCAAATTTGACAAACGATAGTGTTCGATGAATCACTGTCCAGCAATAACGTTGACTCGCCCGTTCATTGACACTTGACGCCGGCCTGAGATAATGCGTATAAATGCATCTCGTGTTTATTGTACGATACCGTCATAATCGATCTCGCAACCCAAATATATATGTAAGCGGACTCTATTCATCGATTTAGCTGCTAAAACACACTTTAATACAATATCGATAAATTCGTATACATGTATGAATGCGAAAGGACAGAAGCCTCATGATCGATAGATAGTAAAATTTATTCTTCCACTACAAATCCCTAAACTTACCTTTCTCCACAAACGATTACAACCTTTTCTTGTGAATGCGAAGATGCTCGCCTTAGTATTCCATCATAAATCAAATAGTAACCGAACGTTTTCGTCCGACAAATGTTACCGGTTAAAAAAACATCTTCCATGTACGGAGCGCGATTATGCTTACGCTGTAAAATCGTCGAGAAGGAAGCCGCGTCTTGACGAGGATCGCCGGCAAATAATAATCGCGCCGTCCGTCCCCGGTAATAGACCCATTCGTATTCGCGCCGTTAATTTTCGAGCGCCGGGTATTATTTCTCAACGTTGAGCGCAGCCGCGGCTGCCCTCGACCGTTTCGGTACCTATAAAGTTCGCGTGAACGAGTTGTTAGTCAGGAAGCGTCTCGGCCGACCTGTTCAGGGTTAATTCGTCAGACACGGTGATTTGCGGGTCGGAACTGACTCTCAACTTCTAAGCGGACGAAGGAATCGCCGTGATTTAGCACTGCGACTTGCCCGGGCGACCTTTGACTAAGACTTCCCGGTCGAATTCTCGGGATTCGTTAAATCGCTGATCTTGATGTTTGGCGATTACAGCGGAGAATCGCCAAATTCGCTTTGAAATTTGAACCAGAATTTTGGACTGTTGCAAAAATGATTTTCAATTTTTCGCTTGAACGGTGCTTACGTATTTCTGCAAGCGATGTTATCTATGTTTAGAGAGAAAATCTACCCTCTTCTTTCGTTAAATAATATAATGGTGAAGAAGTGGATTTATATTGAAGTACGCATTAGGTTGGTTCGTGAAAAAAGATTAAACCAATTTATGCATACCCAAACTTCAGCAATCCACCTCCAACTATGTCTAAAATTCAATAAGAGCATTTATCTAATTTCAGATTGCAGCGGATATATTACTTATACGTTGTAAACCTTACACATAATGAAATATTACATCATAATGCTCTCTATACCCTCCTGTTGGTACTATCGGTGTATAGGTTTGAGACCATTATTTGGCCTAAGCTCAAGTTACTACCAAGTACCAATTAGCACACCGAACCGATACGATCCTTTGTCGTCCTCCGTTTATGTTCGCCGATTTTCGAATTGATGACGTCACTTACATCTTAGTCCTTACAACGGACTGACTTATTCTCAATTCAACAGCGTTACCCCAATCGTCGGCCAATATTTCAAACTGAAATTCCCGAAGTTACAAGCGAAGTGTACGAGTCAAGTGACCTTCGACGTAACACTGGGATTATATTGTTTTAGTTCCGTTATTCGTACGCAAAAACGGTAGAACTCGCCACGCTCACTTTCGCTAACCAGTGAAAATTACATTTGACGCAAATATCGGGCAAAGAAAATCGATCGGAAAGAGGCGGAGGACTTTCAGAAATATCTCCCCGCGGCCGAACTAACCGTTTAATGAATTCTTCCAGAGAGGGCCGTATCGATTTGCAAGTCAGCAATCTCGCCGTCTGGCTTTCACTGCTCCGAGTAATTCACTACGCTGGACCCACTCCCGACGTGCCGCCGCTTGTAAACGGCCCAAGAATCGCCATGATTTAGCGTTCACGACATGCCTGTGTGACTTCTGACTAAGATCCCCAGGTATGTGAGGTCGAGTTAACAAAAATCGCTCCTCCTGCCGGTAACAAGGCGCAATGGTAGACGTTGCCAGGGAACCTTTGCGGCGTATAAAATGTAGGAGGTGGCGTACTTTATGCATATTTCATGTGTATTTCGACATCTGTGTACGCGGTAATTGGAAGTTTTTGACCGTTTGCCACACGCTTCCTTCGCGATTTTATCGGCATATGTTTAGTACCGACTGTAGCTTTTCGTGCGCTCCATTAGCGGCGCGATTATTTATGGGCCTGTACGCAATTGTGCGGTACCTGACACGTGAAAGCTTTACGATTGCGCGCCTATCGTCATTGAGGATGAGCATATACGGATAATGAGTGAGACTGCATTCGATGAATTCCGCGCTGTTCTGCAGCATCTTCCATGATCATAATAAAGGATGCCGTTCGAGAATATCGATGCATAACCTGCGAACGTCTGTGTTAGACAGTGTCATTCCTAAGCGATTAATACGTTGAATGCCGTGGGAGTCGGCGTTGATCAGAGTCATTGAACTTAATTAAGGGCCTTCGATCGTGGTAGAATGTAGACGGTAGAATATTCCTTTGTGTGACGTGCGAGGAGAAAAATGTCTGATTACACTATTCTCGCAATCAGAGCTTCAATCTGACCTAAATCTTCGAGTTTAGTAACGACGACTGTTGATATTGTATAAGTCAGGGTAGAACACATACCATACTATTTTCCGAAATTTTCCATACGTAATCATTTATTAAGTACAAGTTCCACGACCATGTCCCAATCTAAAGACTACACGAATTCACTTGCCGCACGTTAACATCGCACAACCCCTAACATACTCACCCCCAATGGCAATCGCCAGCTCATTTCTTCCCTCTCCCCACCTTCCTTATCTCCCTACATCAACCAGCTACATCCTCACACCTCGTTCTACCAACAGGCCGAAACTTTATCATTACCCTCCACGTCACCGCACTCCACCGTCACGCCTCAACTCCTGACACCTCCCTTCATCATCCACCACTACCGAGACTCCGGCCCAAGGTCACTCCTCAACCTTCCACGTTAGCCAGCGCTCGAATCGAGTCGAATACTTCGTTCCAGCTGGTCCGAGAGCGACTCGTCAGTCAGGAAGCGCCGACAGCATCCGCGCCGCTCCAGGGTTAATGCGCCGAATATGGCGCTGGAGGCCTCGTCGCCTCGGAACGGTCCCGATCTTTAGGAAGGAGAGGAAGGATCTCTCGGCGTGATACAGCACGGCGGCATGCCCGCTGGCGACCTCCGGCCACGACTTCCCGGTACGTGAGTCAGGATCCGTGGAACGGCGAGCCTCGAGGATGAGCGCAAAGATATCGCTCGCCGGCCGCGCCGCCGCGCAGTCAACGGTGAACCATCGTGCTAAACCATCGACGAGCACGCCGCTCCTGCTGGCCAGACCGTCCGTCAAGAGGCCATTGTCGTCAGGTAAGTTGTCGCCGGACGATGCGCCAGACGAGCTCGGAGATACGTGCGAGATGTGTGCGGACGTTATCTAGGCGAGGACTCGGTCGGAGCTACGCATACCTACGCACGCGGGTGTATGTGTATACGTACGTGGACGTATGTGGTTAGGGATGCGGGGAGAATGGCGGGGATTTATCGAGAGGCGCGGGATAGGAAAGTCGTTGGCGGAAGGCTCGATAGTTTGTTTTGGCGCGTATGCCGATGGCCGTGGGGGAGGATTTGATGTTGTGGGGGGGGGGGGGGGGGGATTGTTTTGGTTTCAATGGAGGTGGTAGATTTGGTTTTCGATTTTTTTGCAGTAGTGTAGTTTTCGTTTTTAGATTGGAAGTTGTGTGGAACGCCTGGAATTTAATGTCTTTAATTATGGATAGTTTTTAATGAAACAAGTTTGTATAATGACAGCGATAAATTGTAGAAATAATCGTTGCATCTGACATTACGGTCCTGCCATCGCTGACTTCAGACGGATGTTTCCATTTTTTTTTTTTTAATACAGGGTATAAAATCACGTTTACTGCCGCATAGACAATGTCCTTTGACCAACGATACTTTTAATTGAAAAACTTTTTCAAATATCGCGACGAACATGACGTCAAGTATCTGTCAGTGTTTACAAGATTCGATAAGTTCCGTGTTTCAAGTCGTTATAGCGTTCGCGGTAAAATTCCGTTCTAGACATTATCAGAATATTTCAAGGCATCCGACGTTTCATTGCGCCTGTGCCGGAGTTTACGGCAGTGGAAGGCGTCCGATATTTGTTTCACGTCTCAGATAACTATTTCCACCGACTGGACTCGGTTACAATCCACGTGTAGTGTCTAACGAAAGTCGCTTGACGTTAACAGTCTGTCACGTGAGCTTCTATCGTACTACTACTCAGGACACGGCCTTCGGCAAGGTCTGATTGTATGAAATGTCTTCGCAAAAATATGAAAGTGATCGTTTCACCGGTCTATGTCAACATCGTTATTACTATCTTTGCAAAGAGTCTCCAACTTTTGGACCAAATCGCATATTACAATGACTCGTGATTCATGATTGATACTCTAACAAACATTTCTTAATTACCTTTAAAAAAACGATCAAAATCGAACATAATCCACCACACCTCAACAATAGCAAACACACACCTTACAGAGTGAGCACGAACCAGCGGCAATAAGAGTGTTAGTGTGTTAAAAAAAATGTAGGTGTAACGTCAGCTAGCGACAGTGTTTTTAGTGGACCAGCTGATTCAGTCTCGTGACGACGTATTCGATTTCCCTAAATGTGATCCTTGATACCTCCGATCGGCGATACACATCGTGCTCTCCGCAGGGTCCCTGAGTTCGTCGATTCGACAGGAAAAAAGACTGCTTGCCGTCACATTCCGTTCACGGTCGCGACGTGTGTCAAATTGAGCCGACGCAGGAAATTCGCGCCGGCAGTGAATCGAACATATTGCCGTGACCGCGATTCAATCTTTCACGCCTGTAATATACGTCGTTCACATTCGAAATTTAGCCGGACAGGTTTTAATGCCGTTGGTACGCTTCGCGAAAAAATTCACGGCTCTCGGTAAAGCCTACTGTCACGGAAACTCATAATTGCATATAAGACGAAAACTGACTGGTGATAATCAATTCTGGCATGCTTCCGACATTGCGAGCAATTGATAAAAATTGGATAACTTTAATAATAGTCCGGGTGCCGGTCGGTTGCAGGAAATTTTGCAATCCGCATCCAACTGGTTAGGTACACATGTCCGCCGGCGCTGCATTCAATTAAATCGAAGTCGGTGAATTTATGTTATCGCGATATTGTGAGTTTCGAAACATTTTACCGTGCTTTCTGTCAATTACGGGCAGAAATCGGCGCAATGATAGTGCTGTTCGTCATTAGTATGATTATCAAACTTTTTTCCGCCCAAGTAAACTCGATATCGTACGTGCAGTTATTTGGCGTGGAGTAAATATTGCGAACGATATTGGTGAAGAAAGGCTACCTTTGCCTAAGTCATTTTAATCGTCATATTGCTTTCCACCGTCAGAGGAGAAAGTGCGATTGAGTGACAGCGTAGTGCACAATCGATTCTGTAAAAAATGTTGCAATCAACTCGCCGAACTAATATCGCAACTCCCATCGGCGAGGTCAAATTAAAACTAACCAACGTCTTAGCACTTGCAACGTTCCGAAATTCTATATTTCGCCACGCTTCCGTCACATTTCCTTCCGTCGGCAAAAAACAACACTTTAATCACAGTGGCGTCAGCAGATAACATAGTACTCGAAATTTTGCAATGGATCAATACTTAGTCCCAGGAACCGTGTATCAAATGTAATCAATGAGACTGATCAGGCCATGAGTAATTAAGTGCAAATTTTTGATTCGATATGATAAAAAAGGTACCACATTGAACGGTTAATCTAGAAATCATTTAAAACCAGCGTCCTTATGTCGCGTATGGGAATAATGTTCTATATCCCTGATCTATTTAATCTTACACAAAAATCAAGAATATAAGTCTCATCAGCGCTTCCGTCATCGCTGCCAAAGTGTCCGTAACGAATCACATTTAATATCGACCGTAGTGACGCAACCCGACGATAATTGAACCCCAAAGGAAAAGTTGCAATTCACTGCGTGAGCTAATGTTTAATTATATTATCCCCGCGTCAAACAGAACGATCTACTCTGCCACAGCCTCATCGACTTCCCCGTCATCCCGATTAAGCCTTGACGCAACCTACCTTTTATAGAATTCCATTCTAAAACAACCACTACAACTACCGACTGCGCGCGCGCAAAAAGAGCACCACAACACCTTCCCTTAACAACGCACGCGAAATAATTGCTAGCCACGTACATTTTTTCGAGGATAATCAATTTCCGGGCGCCGCGGTAGCTCTCGCATTTCCTTCTCGAAGAAGGAAGGCGAGGACTAAAAAGAAGGCAGCCCGACGGTGTCGCAAGGTGCGAATAGCGCGCGACGTCGCACGAAATTTTGCAATCCGCATACTGGAGCAATGACACACGCGTCGGGGACACTTCGGGGCACCTAGTCACTCGGCCAGCTCACGTGCGCACACGTCGCTCTGCCGGTCGGCTAGAATTAATGACGTGAGCGTTCGCGTCACGAGATTACGCGATTGAACGAAAGATGCGCTTGTTAGCCACAGAGGTTACTGGCATCGAGGAGGGAAGATCTGTCAAACGGGTCGTCGTCAGCGAGGCGGAAGGATCGTCTGCGAGATCGTCGGCCATACTCACCACTGACCCGAACGAGCCAGAGAAGGACTGCGAGATGTCTGCCCTGACACGCGCCTGCACTACTGCCACCTTGCCGAGCATCAAGAGATTCAGACTCTGTCTGACCGGAGGTGAGTCTTCTACCTAGATATCTTCAATCGGCTGTTTCGTGTGCCCGCTTTCGATAAGGGCTGCTCTGCAAACTTTGAGCACGGAAGACGTGTTCCCCCCAAGCAGCGATAGAATGCTCCAAGAGCCTGGCGCGCGGAATCGTTCGTCGAATGGAATTTAACGGTGATAACGTACTGATTTCCAATGAGAGCGAAGCGTCACGCATATTAAATATTAAAAATGTCGAGATTCTTGGTGAGACAATATTTGATACAGATATGTGTTTGATTTTTTATCAGAAGCCAAATATTGCGAAGATAGAAATTCTTTGTTAGTAAGAGTTATCTGTAACGGTCGTTATCGCGCGAAATTAATGCATTCGGAGCGGCTGAATGACGAAAGGTCAAGTCAAGTTCAATGATCGGCGAAGGTAGAAGATTCGCGCTTTCTTCGTCGCTTCTGGGCTGGAGCGTGGCACGTCACGTGTCACTTTGCAACAGGTGCTCCCGAGTCTCTATTGGCCGACATTACTCACGATGTCGTCAAGCCGCTGAAAAAGACCGAACGACACGCTCGATGTACATTTATAAACGTGTATCAACCGTATTTGGACGAATTGTCATGCCGCCGTTCCGAGCATCGAATCTTTCGCCGCGGGGTGAATGCGTAATCATCGCGGAAGTACAATACATCGACTGACCCCATCAAACATACTTAAATACAGGGTGTTCTTTCGCTCAATCATACTCGAAACCAGGACTACTCGAACAAACACACTGAACGTGTGACACCTTCGCCTCGGCTTTGCTATCGATAACGATAGAGCAAAGAATTTGCCCGACATATCGTACTACTATCTATTTCTTTATTGTAGATTGTACAATCAGAAGCTGAGCAATTTTTATGGTTCCGACACGGATCGGTCCGTTAGAAAAGCTTACAATGTATCTGTCATTTGGCTTTCCACTGAGTGGCGACCTTTAGGTGACAGTAACAGGTATCGCGAGACACCCTTTATAAATACGGTAGCGGCGAGTGGTAAGAAAATCGAGCGGCCGGGACAGAATCGGTGAGTCAAGTTGTTCTCGAGCGACGCCGCGCTATACGCGTCGTGTACGGGAACCACTTTCTATCAAACCCCACTCGCCACAACATTCCATCGTCTTTCGCGCCGGTCCTGACTTTACCGTCGACCTTTTTTTCCTTCGCCCCGCTCGCGGCTCGAAAAGAGACGGAAAGAGGGCACGTCAGTCGCGAGTGCGCGCAATTTTCTTTTGGCGCCAACTGATTTCCTTTCGATCACGTTTCACGGCGGGCAATCACGCTCGAACGGATGCCGGTCATCCGTCGAAGAGTTCATTTGTCAAGCATCAAGTCGACGGACAAGAATCGCTTCGCAGAATGTTAAAAATAAAACTCGCGCCTCGCGTCCGCTCGAAGTTTTAAACGTGCTGTTTGATCTCCTTCTTTTTTAATCAACGAACAGTAACGGCATTAATACATTATGTCGTCGAGAAGTAGGACTGTGCCGCCGTTTGCCGTGTTCGCGGGACGTTTGTTTGAGCGGACAGGCGAATGATCAATATTCACTTATCAACTATCCATACATCTGACCTACAAAGTTACCTTGCCAGCGATAACTATCCGTAAGGCTGCGGTACGGTACGCGTTTAGTCATTCATGAATATGCGCGAATTGGCGTATACGCGAGCAGGTCGCGGGATTTTCTCGGGGTCGAAAAGCTCTGATGTCGAAACGTCAATAACGTACTGTCTGTCGAACGTCGCAGGATAAAAGGCCTTGGGCCTTAATCACCGAACGACCGACTTCTCCTCCAATATCTTCTGCTGCGTCTCGCGATCGTTCGAAAATCACAGCGCACAATGCGCCAGCGTCATCCTCTTTTTCACCGAGTCGACTGGCATCGAGTATGCGGGCATGTGCTCGTGCACTCGGCCGTTTCTTTTATCAGTACACATACGGTTCGTGCGCGGGTGACGTCAGAGACGATAGCACAAAAGACTTGTGTTTACGCGCGCCAACGGGCGTACGCTGGCCTGTGTGCGTGAACGGGCTTCGAAGCGTTATCGGTAACGGAGCAAGTGTTACAAGTCTACTATTGAGCACCGTAAGCATCTGCGACTGTGTAAATCGCGACTGCTTGATACTCGGCAAACAACAGGCCCATAGAGAACAGAGAGCTCTTGTCGCAGCGCTGTCAAGTCGGAAGAAAGTAGGCAAGGGTGAAGATCAAGGTTCCACCGCGAATTTTGCACGGAACGGATTCGAAGCGAACGAGCGTTTCGAACATATAGGAAGTCCAGGCGTCTGTCCAATGGGACCGTTGTTCTACTCAAAAGAAAACGTCACGTACACCGCTACTTATACCCGTTCAACTGGAATGACAACTATTCAAGCCCGAGCGGTCGACATCGGATTTTCATCTATGAGCTATTCTTTCGTGCGCGCGTCTACCCACTCGCATGCACCCAATTAATGTAAACCAGTTTCGAATCAACCAAAAGGAACCTGCGAAAATCGTCGTTAATCATATCCCGCTCCAGTTTGTCAAAGAGACAAGTATCTGTGAACCAGAACTGCTATCCTTTCAAACAGAAAATACAACCTACTCCCTTAATCTCTGTACGAGGATAATAAGAACCTCTGAAATGACCGACATTCAATTTCCACCGACCATTTCCTACCCACCCCAATGTACGCACTCGGCCAGAACGGACCTGAATCGAAGGAAAGAACGGACGAAAACGGCGATGACCGATGGGACCCACTCAGATTTCAGCCTCGAAACGACGAGGCCTCGTTCGTATTTTAAGTCCCGAGGGTCGGCCCAAATTTTCCGCCGTCCGCTAATTCTCGCGCACGCGAGACCTTCCCTCCCCACCCTCCCCTCGTCCGCAGAACACTCTCTCCTCTCACTTTTTCCCCGCTCCCATCTCTTCCTCATCGTCCCCGAGTGCATCGCGAGACGTCAATTGAGACAGTTCTAACTGGCAGCGTAAATCTTCGGCAGGCGCGCGCGCGCTCCGGCGAGAGCATCGTGTGCGTGCGAGCATGTTTATCGCCCGTTCGACCCGAGCAACGCTTGTGTGTATGATGTCAGACTCTATCTTTGGCGCAGAGTAGATGACCACGCTCGAAGAAGACGCGCACAAACTTCTGCGCGCACATGCGCCGCCGACGAGAATTTTGCGCCAACCCCGCGCGCACGGTGGGGTAGGAAAGGGCACAGGAAGGAAGGGGAGGAGCAATGGAATAGAATTCGGCGGAAATAGTTGCGCCTTGAAGGATGTATCAACTGAGCTCTCTTCCGCCAGGCGTGGCGCCAAAGGAATAAATCGCTCGAGTCCGATTCCGTTCGAAGTCAATATCGTGGCTAATGTTTCGGCAACAGGACGATCGTGCGGTCGGATGTCGGCTTCTCGCCTCGTTTACCTCGTACGTGTTACGTAAGATCGCTGTATATGTCGCATATGGAAGCGCGGGAAATCGCGGAAATCCTCTCCGCATTCTTCCGCTATCCCGATTTTCCTCTCCATCGGGAACGCACGATTTACTCACGGGGGAAGAATTCGCCCGCGCGCAAACACGTAAGCGCGCAATCTTATCGGCAGCAGAGATTAATACTGAATCAACGATCGACCCCGATAGCCACGGCAATCTTGATCGGCGCTTACCGAAGAGATGACGGGGAAACAATAGGAACTGGATTAGCGAAGTTCGAGACTGTGGAAGACGTTCTTCTGGCCGAATGAAACTTCTCGAAGGCAAGGTTTCGCGAGCGTCGCGATCGGAAGTACAGTCCCTTTTATTTCTGTAACGGGCGAGAACCGGTAGGCGAGCCGCGCGGAGTAGCGGTTGAGTTAGCAATTACACGTGTAATACACGTGCATTCACTCATCCTCCTCTCGGCGTCGTCTGCCATTCATTCGTGTACGCGCGTTCCACCATCTGGTCGCTTCTTAAAGCAAACCTTTTGGATTATGTAAACGGATCGTACATGGCAATGGTAGCGTCGCCGGGAGGAAAGTAAAGCTTAGGCGCGCGTACAGCTCTGCGCGTATCGATCCAGCTTACTAAAATAGACGTAAGTCACTCGGGACAAAAATTATCGATGAATCAAGGAATACACTTTGATGTGCGTAACTTCACCTGAAAAAACAATATCGCCGCGAGACCGTTCGCGTCTCGGCGCTCGACGATCGATTCGAAGTGTCGATCGGGCCGATGTTCGATTATGGCCGAGGCTCGATCATGGCCACTTCCCGCGATCGACGATCTGTCTGTCGGCCGATCGCGGCAAGTGCCATCGATCAGGACAGCCTGAAGTAACGGCACTAAACGCAAAACAATTTCCTTCCTCTCTTATCTATTGAGCAGACAAACCGTCGCGCAGGGCCGTTACGTCACGGAAACGAATCTAATGACCATAATCTTCGCCGGCAGAATGCTCAGATAGCTAATTACGGTCATTGCGTAACTCGTCGTCTCGATAACGGAGGACAACGTGTGCGGCGTTTCTCGACATGACGAGAAGTTCCCGTGCCGATGCGAATTTTTTTCATTGTTCCGCGTCTCTTACGTGCGGCAGAATGGAGAGGACGTTTTTGTCTATGTATCGATTAGGTTCAAGCTACCGATACAGAAGGTGTATTCTTGTCGCCGAAGTAGTTACTTGATATTTATGATTTTGGACGGAGATGACGAACGATGCAGATACGCTTTCGAAGTAAGGAGGTCTCTTTTATGAGATACGGCTCGGCTCGTCAAGTGTAAAAGTTAATGAGGAGTGGTGCAGATCATAAATGTAGGTTGCTATATTTATGTAAATTATGAAAAAAAAACTTGCTATGTGGTTTGTCGGTGTGTTTTTATATATGACATAAATAGTACGACAAGGACGTTGAAAGCAGAGATTCGGTAAAATGAAAATATCAGACACGTCATGCAATCAGAATGGCAGATCATTGTAATGAAAACGTAGCATAAGGAAGGAGATGCAGCTGAAAAATCAAGTTTCATCTGAATTTAAACTGCTACTATGAAGAGCACCGTAAAAGGAACGTGATAAGCCTTCGGTTAGAAGATCGGATACAATATACAATACGTGACGCTATTCGGGAATAAAATTGTTATCTTCCATTCGCTGTCATTGATATGACTGTTTACTTTGCATACACATATTCCGTACGATCCCTGTTAATGAAATATTAGTCGCCTCGTATCATCACTCTCTGAATAATTTGGGTCGCTTCCTTCGAAACTCGTCTAATGTCAGTTCCCAAAGCCAAAAGGTCTATTTCAGCCTGAAATTCGACACAAGCTATTGTTACTACCCGACGATCGTTAGTTAGGCATTGATGGACGCTTGGAACAGCCCGCTGGTTCAGTCCGTTGCATCCAATATCCATATCAGTGCATCCGCAGAATGCTTCTATATACGTACATCCAATGTATTCCGCGTAACACTTATTTTCCAACCTAATCCCGCACGCGCATATAATGTCATTACGCAGCACACCTACCGATCCGACTAATTAAATATTCATGCCCCGCGTCGATTCTGACTCAACGCATTACTTGTCCACCTGACAAATAGCGAGCCCGTATCTCCAGCTCGTGAAAGATCGAAATGTTAACGTTCCCGGCGCCTACAATTCCAACGTCGTTTTTCATTTAACACTTATGCGCATAACGCTTGCCAGCAGTCGACACACAGGCGTGCGCATAGTGCGTGCTCTCCTAGTCTATCTATCCGCAGGAAACGGAAGTACCTGGCACTCGACCGACTATCCGGTATATCGCGGTGCATATAGGGCCGAGATAAGCTCCGTTATCGTTGTGAAATTCGTCATCGATGATCCTGAAAAAAAGGAAGCTCTGTGTTGCGAGGAGCGTGCATGCGCGAGTAGCGCGAGGTGACTCATCGGCCGTGCTGTCGGTGTGTGCGTGAGTGCCGGTTCGGCTGTGTGCCCCGCGTCTATATACCCGTGCTTACGCGCGCGACTCGATTCACAGTGCCGTATGTCTTCAAGACTGTCGGCCCCTCCGTGAAAATGAGGCGCGGCTGTTCTTTCCGAACAAGACAATCCTCGCTCCCCCCCCAGTAATCATCTAGCAAAGTAAATATTTCAATTATTTCTTCATAAAATGCAACCAAGATATCCCCCCGACACTCTAATCTACGCCCATACATTATAGAACGATACGCCTTGTGATAGTGGAAGCATAAAACGTTCAGGATCACAGTTTTTATACTCTCGATAGTCTTATCAGAGTTTACATTAACCAGAAGGTTACTTCGAGTGACGAGGTCTTCATCCTCTCATATCGCATTCCGAGCCGATTTCGAGAACTAGACTATTGTAACCGGTGAAAAATGTCCGCCCGCCAGCTTGGGGTGGCGCGGACGCACCCCGATCCACGAGTGGCACTTTCCCAATACTCTCGCTTCCTCTTTCGTACGAGCCTGCCGTGTCGGTGCGCGCATGTATTCGCCGGCCAGGAGAGTCCTCCTCCGGTGACTACACACGCCCTCCCCCCCTTCCTTCCTCAACCGGCATCTCCTCCTCCGCCACCCTTTCAGCGCTCGCCTCCGTACGGCACTGCCTTGTAGATCGCGATCGCGCGTATAACTAAACTCGCCGAGCCGTTCAGTCTCTGCTCGTCAGCCGTCGTGGACGGAACCGTAGAGAGAGCGCCTTCGTTTCGGCCCGATCACGCGGTTACGTCGTGTTTACTTCCGGCCACCCCTCCTCCAGCCCTCCCGGCATCGTAACCCTCCTCGAAGGCTCGCCGATCGAAGCTCGCCGTTCGAAGCTTGCCGTTCGAAGCTTGCCGTTCGAAGCTCGCTACCGAACATGCAAGCGCAACGAAACCGGCGCAGGACCCGCAGGAGCCGCGTGCCGACGCTATCCTGATCCTCGATCGCGCGCCTTCCTTCTATCTTCCCTCCTCGCGGAGTCTCATCCATTACCCCCCTTCCCCGCCCTCCGACTTTTCCTCCCGCCGGTCACCGAGCCTCTGGGCATGTCGTTCTCGACTGATACGGATCGTCCCGGCGAGGCCGCACTTCGATTCTCCTCCAAATTTATCCTCCTCCCCATCTGCTTGCCTCTCTAACTCCCGACTCCCCATGTCACCGGTAGATGCCTCGGAAGTTGTTTTCCTTCCGTCGCTTCGCTAGTTCGGTACTCAACCCGCCACCCTCGTCCTTCCACCCGGTCCGTCCACCTCTCGAGCCCGGTCTTCCTCATCGTCATCCTGGCATCCCTCTCCTCAGCCTCGGGAAGCCGCGACTCCTGCACGGCGGAGATAGTGCTGCTTCCATGCGGTCGCACGTGGATTACGATTGGCTCCTGTTGGGATACAGTGCACCTCGTGAACCGGGCATAATAACGACTGCGCTGCGTCACCAGCGGCTGCTACTTACTCGCGAGGCGGCGGTCGCTCGTGTCGTCGTAAAGGCGAACCGGTTCGACTGATCGGCAAAAGGTAGGTGGCTCTGACGAACCGCGACGTGATCCTTCCTCCTCCTTCCTTCTCATTTCTTCTCATTTCTCGCCGCTGGCTGCCGCCCGTTCGCTCGCGTGCCCTTTCCAGCGAGCGCGATCCGATTTTTACCCTCAAACTTGCCCACCGACGTCTTTACGACCGGCTAGCCTTGGTGCTCGATCGGTCGCGAGGATTTTCCGATGCGGATGACAGTTTTCTAGCGGTCCGGCCATCCGATTTTCCCTTCTTTCCTGCGCGTCCGTACTAGGTCAAATGCACTCGTTACCGTTTTGGTGTTGTTAGGTTTCGATGTAGGTGGTTCTCCGCTTATTTAATGTCGACAACTCGTAAGGTGTACGTTTTGAATTGTTCTTCGTTTGAGGGCTGAGCTGGCTATTTTGATCCTTTACGCATTTTGGGCAGTCGTGTTTGGTTTACGTTTGGAGGTTATTGACCTGACCCCTTTGATTCTATACAGGGTCGTGTATTCTATACAGTTTATACGCTGTGTTTTCATTTATCGGTGTTAATCGATTGTTAATCACACTGTCTTACGTTTTTAACTCTTATCGTTATCTAGAAATCTTAGTTTCAGTCAACGAAACGTTACACGACGTTACTCGCCATGCGCATCAACCGTGTAACACGTACCTCACCCTAACCACGGATAAACATTATTCTCCTGCTTGTTCATCGTATCAAGAACAAGTCCCCCAATTACTCTTCTTTATAGACTACGATTCTTGCGCTGTACTGTGCGGCAGGTTGATAGCGTTAAAATGAACGTCGACAATATTCTGCGGAAAAGACAGTGCTAAGAAGAATAGTACGCATATACGGTAGGGCATACTCTGTTTACGAGGGGAAAGCAGGTACTCGCCGACGGACACTAAAAATATTTACGCTGCCACTAAAGGGCAACCGTGCATTGATCAACCTGGTCTATGTATACCGTTCACGGAGTTACGCAGTCGTAAATTGTAATTTACAAGGTGTTGCGCTAGCTTCTGTTAGCCCTCTCAGCTTCTGCAGTTGAGGACGATTGTTGTTCCAACCCGAAGCATCAATTCGTGCGCAGAACGATCTCCCGCAATTTTTGGCAACTTTCTACCGCCTGTCCGCCCGGCGAACTGACGTGACACGGAAGTTTCATTTGGCGGGATCTTAAGGCGTCCCGAAGGCAATAAATTAGCCGCACTCCTTGCAGTTGGCACGGAACGCTGGCCAACGGGGCTGCGTAATGCGATATAATCGTATGCGCCGCGGGGCAGGAGTGTAAATCAAGCGGCACAATGTTTTAATGGACCCTAAAGGAGCCCGATAAAGTTTGCGCGACGTCGTCGGTCGGAGCGGCAAAAATTCGTGCGTGTCCTCCCGATCGCATCCTGCGCAAGACGTTGCTCCTTCCTCTCTCTGTCTATCTCTCTCTCTCTCTCTTTCTTTCTCTCTCTTCGACATCTCGCCGATTACACGCTGATTTATATCAGTTCCCGGCTTAATGGCCACGCCGACCTTTCCCAATTTCTTCATCGACATCCGCGCGCAAAAAAGTGAAATAAATCAAAGACTCGGTGGCCACCATTTTACGAGAGTTTCGACAGTTCTCGCATCGGCTTTCCTCGCGCACGACGAAGGGGAGGATCCAAACAATCAAGACGGCTCGTTCAGGTATAGTCGTATGGCCTTACAAGTTCGTCGGTGTAAAAAAAAAGCGCTCGAGTTTTTTTCGGGGAGCGCTAAGTCGATCGACAAGGATGTCCTGGCGTGGGGATAATCGAGCAACAAAAAGTGAGGTCGTCTATCGGCGTACCTAAGACGTCGGATCCAGAGTGACGGAGAAAGAGAGAGAGAGAGAGAGAGAGAGAGGGATAGACGGGAGAGAGCGCGCGAGAGAGAGGGAGAGAGTGCAACGATGTAACTGCAGGCAGCAGGTGCTGGCGCTACACCTGTCCGCAGGCTGAAAGCCTCGGCCAGGTTGTGTGTGCCGCGGTCTGCTCGAAGCGTCGAATTCCACGGCGTTTACTCATTCGAAACAACGAACCCGAAGACTCCTCGGTGCCGCGGGGAGAGGGAGAGAGAAAGAGCCAGAGAGAGCGAGAGAAAGAGAGAGACTCCGTGGTGGCGCTCGTGTCTGTGAATTCCCCCGAGCGAAAGGAGTGTAAGAGGACGGAGAGGAAGGAGAATGGACACGGGAGGAGAAACTAAAGAGTGGACAGAAAGGAGCGAACGGGAAGAGAAGGAGCGGACAGAAGGAGAAACGGCGCTCGGAGCAACGAATGACGGAGAAGGAGAGGAGATGGGTGAGCGATCGAAACCGAGAGAAACGGAGAAAGAGGGGCTAGCGGCCGTTGAAGGGGAAGTTGGAAGGGAGAGGGGAGTGGGGGGCGAGAGAGAGAGAGAGAGAGAGAGACAGAGACCGGGCCAGAGCAGCCTCCTCACCTTCTAATATTAGTCGGCTGAGTCACTCCGATCCACGATCCTGCAGCGTTGTCCAAGCGAATAGTATGGAGTCCGTTGGCACGGCATTGACACAAAAGCACCTCTCGCACGGGTCACACTCAGAGCATCGGCGAGGTCGCGAACGGCAGGATCCATAGGCGCGTCCGGCTTCCACCTTCCTGAATGGAATTCGGACCAGTCGAGGATATCCGCGGATGTGGGATATTGAAGCGGAATCCCGCGGGAGATTCGACTTCCGTATTGCGGTATTGGCACGCGATATTGGAAGCTGCGGGTACGTCGGTCGGTGCGATGAGAAGCCTTCGATCCGCTCGGTCCTTTCGAATGTCAAAATGATCGTCCGCCGGCGGAATCGTTCGATATTCGCCGAAATTGCAGTTTTCGTGAGAATCGTTATGCTCTTCTGAGTTTGCTCTTTTCGATGTCTTTCGCGAAGGTTCCGTATATATCTACTCAGAATCAGATAAAATACTTAGAATAAATTCTTAAAGAAAATAAATTTTTCTCGAGAAATTGTGACAAAATGCATCCATGTAAGGTACGAAAGCTATGATTCACAACACCATTGAACATTCGAACAAAACCCAGAAATTATGACAGAAATACTGGAAGTTTCGAATGTCAATGACCCACGCTCGCAGACAAATTGCAGCGGACAATGCCTGGGAACATGATTTGCAGCGACCTTAGCGTTTTCAGGCAGGACCCTCTTCGTCGTTCCTACAAACTCCGAAGCGGACGTCGATCTAGCGTGAAAGACACTAAGAGCAGTTCGAAACGCTTTACGCGTCGTTAAAAACGCCAACGTGCAATCTTCGCACTTCCTCCCCTCCGTCCTCTCATCTCGCGATAACCGTAAATTTGGCGCTCGCGGTATTTACAATGATGCCCGCTTCTTTGGCCGGTCCGCGCATTGTTCGCGGCCGGTAGTAAAGCTGCCGGCGAGCAGATTGATGGACTCGCGCGCGGCGGGGGTCGTCGGCAGATGATTCGCGAACGGGGAGCAACGGAACGGAATGGAAAACGAATCCCGCGATGCATCACGTAATCTCTAACTTAGGACATGCCCGCCCGTATCGCGCCTGGCCGGCTCGTTTCGCAACGGCGAAGACATTGGTCGTTATCCAACGTCCAAATTAGAATTGTGTTCATGGCCTAACGGTGAGCCGAAAACGTGTTTCGCAACGTTCGTATGGCGAAATTAATAACGTGGATGGGCAGGTCGGTTGGGCGCGAAAATCTTCGCCGACGAGCTAATATCCGACGAGGGACGCTGATGGACGCGCTGTCTGTTACTGTTGGAGGCTGATCAAAGGAAGTGCTCGGCCGAAACAGGTGGGACGGGTCTCTGGGAAAGCGAGTAAAGTTGACGAATTTTGATTTGTCCACGCCCGAGCGCTATGGATCGACTGTCGACTGAAATTCACTGGACGTCGGACTGACAGTCAATTAATAACGGTTCTGCCGTGCGACAGGGGAAGGTGGAGAACTTTGACAGAAGTTATTGGCAGGATGCAGTGTCCGAACGAAGCGGGGAGAGTCTCTTTAATTGCAGCGTACGCAAATAGTATCGATGCTTCTTTACGTAATGATCAATTTGCGTTAATTGACCGTTCGATAGCGGTAACACTGTATTCAAATCGGTGACGCGGTTGACTAGGATAGCCTACCTTGTGACTACGGTTTAATTAAGGAATATTACAAAAGATACGCGTTGAACAGATGCGCGTGGATAATGCATGGAAATGACAGTTTACATGAAATACGAAGCATTGTTCTGTCACTCATTGCTCATGACATAAATAGCTATTCAGCTTGATCAGTTCTGGGTCGCAACCATCAATTATCCGTTTGGATAGTCGACTATTTGAGCAAGTGTCACCCCGCTTGTTCCCTCAATCGCGCTGCCACCTTATTTTCCTCACGCTCGGCCCGTAAACACTCTCCCGTAGTCACGCATCTCAAAAATCGCAAAGCAAACCATAAATATTCATGAGCCTCATTATGCACAGTCAAAAATAGCTGAATTTATATTGAAACAGTACCTAGCGCCGTGAGCCGAAGTCGGTCGAAGGATGTCGGAGACAAAAGGCCGTCGGTGTATCTTGCGTATCCCTCGCTTATCTCTCTATGGATGAATGTGTACGGTACCTTGCGACGTGTTGCGCAGAACCACAGCAACTCTAATCCACACCTAACTTCTACTCGTGTCTTGCTTTCACTCTCCACGGCGATCATTATGCAACCCGACCGACCGCCATTACCTCAGGCTCGCTTATGATCGACATTGTCCAAGGTTAATAAGGTTAATAAAGCGATCGATCCGCCCCGACGCCAATTAATGCCGAGCGGACGGACGGTTTAAGCGTCCAAAATACTTTTGACATGCTGGTCTAATATCAGGAATAATCGCTGAAGGGAGTGCTTCGAACTAGACAAGAAACCAGAGAGTCAATATCATTTTACTAAACGTAATATCGATTACGCATGCAACGTCTCCAGTCAGACCAACTTAACTTCAACCATTTACCGTCGCAAACATAACGCATATTATGACACGACTGAAAATGTTATTGCACGACTCGCACGTTATGTTCTTCAAATATAACACATTGTAAGAGCGCAGTTCAATGTTGAATCCACGTTTAAATAGACCTTACATTATATTACGTTCAGCGTACACACGAGACGAGCTGATATGCTTCCTAAGCGCAGACCTCGTTCAATTCAGCCCATGGGAGACATAAGCGAGTTGCGTCGGTTATAGTCAGCGACTATAATCGTCAAAGTCCGAGCCCACGTCGGAAGTGTTGGACAGCGAACGGAATTAAACGGCGGTCGATGTTCTTAGTCACTCGCAAGCCTCCGGTCAGTAGGAATCAATATTCCTACGCCGTTAAACGGAAGTATTAGGAACAGCTTGTTCCACACAGCGCCTGACTTAGCGCATAAAGAAGCTCGCAAGAAGTCAGTGGCATTCGCGTGCAATCGATCGACGCAAAGGAACTCATCCAAAGTTCGAGTCGGTAGTTCGCTGAAAGTCGCCACTCGGTAGCGGGAGATCGCAAACTCGAGGACGCATTGTCGATTGTTTTTCTTCGACAAAAGGAAACCGGAAAGAGGCATCGCTGCGCGTGACGACATAGCGCATTGCGCGATAGTTGCAAAATCAAGACGCTGGTCGCCGTTCTGGGAGGGGAAGCGAGCAGACGACGAGGTCTCTTCTGTTCGATGTCGACTCGCGAATACCTTCAAATGTCGAGGGGGAACGTTGGGAAACCCTTCCCCGAATGGCGCGCGCATCTTGCTTGCTGGAAATTGAGAGAGTCGTAAGTCCGATCGGCGAAGAAAGCTATCACTTCCTGGAGAAAGAACGGATTTTAACGTTATGCTAGGATGACACAAAATGATTCTTATTAGTTATGGTAGCGTAGTTACGTATGCCATTAATTGTGTTATAACTGTCATTAATCTGTTAATTATGTATAATTGATTAATCTGATAAATATTCAAGAATTTATCTCATTTATCTTTAGTAGTGATTATTTATAATTGTGGTTGACGGTTGATAAGGAAGGAGTGAGTAAAGGATTTTCGTCAAACAATTATGTCAGTCATGCTTCTTATACAAAGTATCCACTAAACGGAGTTATGGAGTCCTTCTACCAAAGCGTGATAAAATTCTTCAACTTTTCTCTTCCATTCGATATGTCAGTTTGAAAGAGGAATAGATTTGCTCCCGAAAACTTCACACGTTTTATATACATATCAATTGAACTTTGTTCTTTGAAATGTATTCGATACGATATTGGTGCAAGAGTACTTTTGTTATCTTTCCACGGTTTATCACGTTGGACATTTAGTGCTAGGCTATAAAGCAAACGCTGTTCGTTTATAGGAAATAAGAAAAGACGATGAAAGCTCGTAAAGCATTACGCCGCTGTTAGCATCGGCGAACTAATAACGAATTTCACGCCGCGGCCAATGTAATAAACCGATTCCCTTCAGCGGCCCGACTTCCGCGTTACGGGCGCAGAATATATCGGAAGCAAATGGCAGCGATGATTGGTCGCGGTCGGGGCGCAATTTGAAAGTTGAGAGGTTTCGTTGAATAAAAATGTAGTTCCGCTGATTGAAAAGAAGGATACCGGACAGATTCAATTTTGCAGATAACATCGCTCATACCGACTCCATCACTTATCTTCCCAACTTATAGCAGTCCTAGATATCTGACTTCACGCTGCCAACTTGACGCTTAACGATCGCAGCACTGGAGAACTGTAGACAAAGCGTGCCATCGCCCGACACATCCTACCACATTCCAAGCGAGGAAAAGGCAGAAGGAAAGTGAATCGCAGCCGCAAAATGGACGTGTCTGCAAGGTTGACGCACGATCGGTCCAGTTCGCGGTGAAAACGTAAAGGAAAAGAGTTTCTACGGTCGACGCGAACTGGACTCGCTCATTTTCGAGCTCCTTTCCGAGGAATAGCTCGGCGTGCACGATTCAAAACTCGCGTCCGCGGTCGACTCAAAGATCATATTCGGCCCGGCGATGCGGCTACTAGCGACAGAAGCGGTTTAAGCTCTAAATTACGAACAGCTGGTATTAGATGACGTAACACGGCGTGCCTCGAGGCCAGAACGGCTAGGATCCTCGCGGCTGCGATCTTGAAATTATTCCGCAAATTACGGAGATGGGCTTGTTCAGCGCGAGTTAAGACTCTCTTTCCCTCCGTCTCGCTCGAGCCGAGACACTCCTCCTTTTTCGACCAACCGTTCGCGTTGCCGAAGGAATGTTAAAGCGAGGCGCTGGTCACATTTACCCGAAGGGGTCAGAGAGGGGAATTGGATGGTGAATGAATCAAGGGATTCGCGGGCTCTGCCTGATTGCTTCGCCCGACGGCGAGGTGTTTTCCGGTAAACTGACCAAGACGCTTGAAGGATTTACGCTGATTGCCTGGAAAGTTCAGCTCTCGCCGACGGACGGATAACAGAGCGGCGAAAGAAATTTCTAAATTTATTGGCGACACTTTCGTCTGACCCGATATATCGACGATCTACGCACTCGCGGTATTGCTGTCGGATGACGTGGGTGATTTCCGTCAATAATGCCTGTGAGCTGACATTACTAACGGCAAATGGAATGCTGAGTCTTCGTGCCTCGCCATAGAGGGCTAAGGAAACTCCGTGAGGTGTTTAGACGAATGAGTCAAAGGCTCCGTATAATTCGTGCGGCGTTTAGCCTTGCAACATGTGGAACGTTAGAGGCGTATGAATGCCGTGAGTGAATCAAAACATTCGTGATTCACCCGTTAATGGCTCGAGCGACTGGCAGAAAATCGGCGGTGGTCGTCGGTGTGCCACGAATTTCTGTTATACGGCTGTGTTGCGCAGGACGATCGAAAATTACACAAACACCGCGCCGGCGTCTTGTTCGCTCTGGTATACAACATGAAAGGACGGGACGACGGAGACGATCTAAATTGCGAACAGCTGGTTCCGCTTGACGTAACGTCATCTTCGAGACTGTGCGGGATCGTGCGGAATCTGCCCGCGACACAATCCCTGAAATCACTTTGGCGATCAATGCGCATTTCACGGGGCGGATAATTGAAACAATCAGTTGTGTAGCGAACCGTAAGACGGGTCACAAAAAGTGAAGGAAAATGGTTGAGGCTTGTAAGGAGCAATTTTTACGGTAACCGATATTGAATTTGAGACATCTTAGTTCAGTACATTCTTAGGTTCTTTTTATCTTTAGTAATTCTTCTAAGTTTTACATGGTTACTAATGGTATTATAATTAGTTATGGGATTTTTTCAATGTTTTACTTCTAACATTTAGTATGTCAGTTTTGACACATCGTTCCAGTTGCTGTTTTTTAATCTCCCATTTATCACTTATACACGCTCATTTTGACAAAGTGTGCTCCCCATTACGAAAAAAGAATTAAGATAACAAAAGCAATGGATAGAAATTGATATGATTATTTCATTTGCAAACAACCAATGTTTTAAAATAATAAACTTCTCCCACCTATAAATCGAACGGCTCATATAACGAATTAGCGCGCATTTTAAAATGTTTATATTTTATATATATTGCATAAATATATTTACGATAATCCCCGCTATAACATTCGGTTCCTACACCCATCTCACAAGAATTAAGTCGTTTATCATTCGTCATCTTTTTCTATTCAATTAAGAACACGACGATGAATAGGAAAACGACTTTTTGCTCACCGCAGAACAGGTGCACTGACGTGAATCGATCAAAAAGAACATATTTTATGAACTCGGGAATCCCAGTTCCTCGATCAATCGATGACGCGCTCGCAATCTCTAACAAATGCGTGCGATAATACCAATTAGCGTCACGTGATCACGAGAGAATACAATACCTCAATATACTTACTGAGTATTATAAAAAATCTCTACTTCATCCTTTCAACAGGATATAAATTCGAATTCCAACGATCTGATTCACTACCAAGTCTTGCCCCATTACTTCTGTCAACTGTTTGACAGTTAGTGGCGCTTTTCCAATTAATCCCAAATTAGCAGAGAAATAAGACACGTGTGGCTGTATGAAGAAATGTATGCTTCTTCGAGGAGGAAGACGAGTCTCGTACCCTCGCGAGTCCGAGTTGAGCGATGCGTCAGTGTGGTACGAAAAAGAAAAGTGACAAAAACAATCGAAGTGTCACTCGACGAGGCGCGGGGTTAAAGGTCGGTGCACGCTATACTGACGGTGCTTATTAGTTTTTTCCTGTGATAGCGATGACCGAGGCGCAAATCTTTCCTCTCTATGCTGTCACCCTGTCCCCGCTTTACTTCTCAGCTCTGAAGCTGGCGAGCGCGAGATTAAATCTCGTCGCGACGCAAGTTCAATATCGTTCAAAGCTTCGCTGACGAATTCTTTATTACGTTTATTTCGGTATCGCGCATTACGGGATATCGTCCGAAAAAGATTATACAAGAGACCTTGTCGCGATCCCGTAAGGAAGATAACTTATCGCGCCGAAAAAGAAAACGTAATACTTTTAATCACTTTTTACCCAACCCCGTAATCGCGCCTATTCTCACTATTTTTATCATTCGCGTAGAGTTCGATTTTCCTGCAGTGCGCCTGATTTCTAATTAGTTTTATCGCGCTGGCAGGCCATGGCGAAAAAACTTTCTCGGCCGTTGTCTTCCGCATACCCGAAATAAAGCTTATGTCACCGACGTCGATATCTCTGAGCCGTCGGCGGGAGCTTATCGTGGAACGTGACGTCAAATTCGGCGTACAACGTTCGCCATCGGCGCGTATGTATTCCCGACGATCGATCGAGACGACTTGCGATGAGTCTGTCGAGCTGCAGACGAACGATGGGACATTCTTTCGGTGCGTGATTTAACGCTACATTTAACTTCGACGGCCGTACAATTTCACACAATGTTCGCCGGTACGTGAGCCGGATTTAATTTCCGATGAGTCAGTGGTATACTAATTGCATCGTTAGCCCGGGGGCCCGTATTGTGAGAACGAAATTAGTAGTCCAACCTTCCGCCTACTTATAGACAATACCTATGCGTCGGGGATACCGACAATCACTAACCCGCGTCGGTAACTGTTCTTCGCCAGAGAAAAGTACGCAGACTACTGTAGTACGGATGTAAACAGTCGGCATCTTACGTTATCGGGAGCAGATCTCCTCGAATACGAATTTCCGCAAAGATGATGGATATCGACGCCGTACATCCCGTTGTTCTCCCTGTTACTGTCACTTCTTGGTTTATCGCTTTGCATCCGACATATTCCGATTCCATGGAAACACAGGTTGAAGGAAAGACAGGAATACTAAGTTGAATAAGTAGATAGCTCTCACCCTTCTTCAGCGAGCGACCCAACCCCCCCCCCCCCCATCCTCCCCTAAATCAACAAACTCCTCGCGACAGAGATCCGGCTGACATCTGACGATGGCTTCGCTGCTTTTTCAGCGTCGGGGTCGCGTCTCGATATAACGGTGCCTGACGTCAGGCAGCAGCAGAAGCCGAAGCAGCCGCAGCAGCTTGCCGAGCATCAGAGCCAGCTCCCAAGCCAGCTCCCGAGCCGTCGTCCACCTCCTCATCGCAGCGAATCGACGAGCGGGGCAACAATGTCTACTCTCGTCTGCTGCGAGCCCGTGACGGCGGGCCGGCCGCGAGACAATCTGAAGCTCGTGCTGAATCGTAGTCTGAGCGAGCCAGGTCCGCCACCTACGGTCGGATCCTTCCTCTCGTCGCCGGGCTCGCCAGTCTCGCCCAGCTCCTCCACCGCCAGCAGTGTCGACAGCTGCATAACGGACGTCAGCGGCATCACCGACACCAGCAGCGCCGGCAGTTGCGCCAGCAGCACCGGTAACAACGGTTGCGGCATCAGCATCCACGCCAGCGGCAGCACGGGCAGCAACATCAACATCTGCGCCATCGGCCCCAACGGCACGTGCAGCAGCGTCAGCGGCTGCAGCTCGTCCAGCAGTCAGGACGCGGACTCCCTCAACGGCGACGTCCACCGCCACTACCACCTCCATCATCACCACCATCACTGTCACCAGCTCCATCCGCACTCGCCCGCCGCATCCTCGAAGCGCTGCAAGCTGGAGACCGTCAGCTTGCCCTCCAGCCCCTGCTCAGAGGGCACTACCCTTCAGCGGCAATTGGTTCTCCAGCGGACTCGAACTGTCGGCCCCTCCGAGCTGGCCAGAAGGATCCTCGAGCGCGGCGAGGCCAACTCCCTCGTCATCCTGGACTGTCGACCCTTCATTCTCTACAACGTGAACCACGTGCGGGGTGCCATCAACGTGAACTGTTCCGATCGCTTCAATCGGCGGAGACTGCAGCTGGGCAAGGCCACGCTGGCCGACCTGGCCACCGCCAGGGAGGGGAAGGAGGTGCTCAGGAAGAGGAGCTATAAGGAGGTGGTTGTTTACGATGACTGTACTGCTGACTTGGAACATCTCCCTGCCCAGCATCCCCTGTTCCTAGTGCTGGCGGCGCTTGTCGATGATAACCGAGAGCCGGCGCTACTTCTCGGTGAGTAAGACAGTTCATTGTTGGAGTCCTATCTTTAGTCGCCCTTTGTCCCATCGCTTCGACTCGATCGATGGGAAGTCGGCTGCCGGTTCATGGCTGGCACTACCATATTTTTCCACTTCGCGCGATGAGTCGATTGTTTGAACAGCGCGCGTGCGCGCGCCTTCTCCGACGAGGCCTCGGAAGTTTAAACGTCAAAATAACACTCCTTCGACGAAATCTGATTAACACCCTATGACGCCGGCGAGCGATATAATTTCGTGCGAAGATTCGCGCGTTATCTTTACGAGGAATCATTGCTCGCTAATGTTTTGCTGTTTAGCCGCGCCAGTGATACATATCGTCGGTTCGACGTTAAAGCCTGCCAAGCTGACTCTGTCGCGAGAGATGGTTCGCCGAAAAATCTTTATAAAAAGAGCCCTCCTAGGAAGAATACGCGGCGCACTCTAACCGAACGCTAAACAGGTGCAAACTATCGAACATGTTCCCGAGCTCGACGTCCCGGCAGACTCACTTTTTTTCCCGAAGACTCTCTCCCCGTCACCTGCTAGGACTCGTCGGCGGAGAAAAACTTTCCGAGCCTCGCGCCCAGCACATCCCGCCGCCTCTTGTTTACACGAGCTCACGTGGGCGTCTCGGACTCTCGAAAATAACTGTGATGCGAGCGCGATATTCTTGCGCGGCCAACCCCAAGCTCCACCAACCCTCCGCATTCATCCGACGTGTCGAAACTTTCGCTCTTCCGATCCTCGGCCTCTCCTTTTTTCGCTTTTCCCAGCTTCGCCCGCCTAGCAGAGAATCCTCTCCCGCTCTCTGGCGGACGCTGTCCCTCCATTCGGCCGCTGCCAAGAGTACTAAATTCGAGTTGCACAACGCTGTACGACGTCGTCACCGTTAATAAACCTCCTCACCTACGAGGGACGGCCTGACATTGTGCGCATACGCGAGGGGTGTCACGAATGCTATTAAAACGAGAATCAAGGCGACGCGGGCCGCGCAAAGTCCCCGAGATAAAGTCATTTGATTCCGGCTCGAAAAATAAACGGCGCGCTTAATGGCGCGCTTAACGGCGCGATAAATGTCGGCGATGCTCGCGTGTCAACTACCTGCCGACCTCGAAAGTACGCCGAACGATCGTCGGATCGATAAGGATCGCGCGTACGCCTGGAATTTTAATCTCTCTCGCGCTTATGGCCGGCGACTTCTTTCATCGTTTGCCTCGCCGCGATTCCGTGACGTAACTAGTCGGACCGCTCGCGAAATGTCAGTGGCGAGAAGGCACGCGAGAGTCGCGCGGGCGTCAAGCCTGGAAATAGACGTATTTCGGACATATTTCGGACCTCGGACGTATTTCAACCTCGCGCACGTCTGACGTCAAATAGTCAATGGCAAAGTGTTAAAACAATGCGCGGTCACGAGCGTCGTAATCAGGTAACGCTCGCCGAAAGGTAGCTAAAATTACGAATTCACGAGAAGCCGAGCAACAGTCAGCTAGCCGAAAACTGCGCAGCGAGCTAAGGATTAAAAACGTTCGCTGCCCGCGAACGATCCGACCGGATCGAGCGGAAAAATAGATTTCCGCACGGACACCGCACTTTATTCCAGTCGGTGATCCCCGAGGGAGCTCGAATTAGCCGCGCTCCCGATGTTGCGTAAATTCCGCGCGAAACTGAATGGATAATGCAGAGGAAGCGTGGGCGGCGGCGAGCTTGATAGTCACCTACGAGCTGTGTATCGTTCGCGAACTCCCGCGCGCGCAGGGTTAAGTCCTTTATCGGCAACGGTTCCTCGAATCCCGCCGACTGACGCTCCTCCCGTCCGCCCAACAGATCGCACTTCCAATTTGACATTGTCCCCGTTCCGTCATCCTGACGTCACGTGGGGCAATTAATCACCGGTTACGTCAACTTCTCAGTATTTAAGCAAGTATCGCCCGAGATGAAAAGCAATTTCAATACTTCAACGACGTAATTACAGGCTATCGGACGGGAGCGCTGTAATTACTTAAACAAACCCCTGAATTAACTTCGACTAGCCGTTAATCAGACGTCAATGAGAATGTGTCGAATTCCCGGCAACGCCTCCGAAGTTGGCCGTCGAGGCCGGTGCCGCGGAATTCGCCGCTTAATCTGGAGAGGAGCTGAATGGAGAACGTTCAGGAAACGCGAGGGTGTACGGATCGGCTGGATAGCGATAGGAGTCGCTCGTCGTATCTGTGTCGTCTGTATCGTGCGCACGTCGCGTCGCGTGGACGCGGCCGCGTGGCACGACTATCGGCAATGATACAATTCCGTCGAACTCCCTCCTTATCGTCGCCCACGACGCAGGATACGACTTACGTCTGCGACCTGACTCAAAATACGTCACGGAGTTGCGACTTACGCGACACTCTGATTGGATCCGCTCTTAAACGGACGTACAGTGTCTTGTGGGTGGATCGAGGAGACTCAATTTTAATGGGTTCAACGTTAATGGGATAAAATGTAGAGCTCTTAAGATGTTCGAAACAGTGAGCCGATTGGCCTTAACAAGGTTCTAATGTACATTTGACTTATTTATTCAGTCTTTCTACAGCATTTGAAAGTATCATTTTTAATGGAGTCGTCGGAAGAGTAGGTCTGTTAATATAGGCGCTGCGTCTATCAATTTTACAACTAGAAAGTCGGAGTGATAGTAGGGGACAAGTCCGGATGCTGAAAGTAGAAAGAGCCGTTCGTTGTAAGACTACCTTTATCGATCGAAGTCGCTCTGTACGACTTGTGTGTGTCACCGAGAGTTCCCGGCGAGTAGCTTCGTACCATCGAGACGATCCCCTTTCATTAAACCGCCGCACCAGGATACGAGCGTGTAAAATGTTGCGCATGCAAATTTGCCCCGATGTTGCAGAATACTTGCGTAAACGAGGCACAGCACGGAAAATGTTCGCGCGGGAACGTGTGAAAAAGAACGAGGCACGATCCGAGGCGGTAAATAACCTTTCCGAAGTGCGAGTATATGCAAATGCACGACAGAGTCGGTAAAAAGTGGTACACGATGCAACAAAGTGCGAGGAATCCATCCTCTCCGAGGAGAAGGGAATAATTTTCGACGAAAGTACAGGATACGATTTTCTACCCACGGTTCGCCAGAGAGGCTGTTGTGTCTGATCAACAATAACTGAATCGCCGAAATTCAGATGTCGAAATGACTCAGCCGATAATGTGTCAAAAGACAGCGAACGACACGATCGACTGAAATATACGAGGACAGACAGCTAACATCCCTTGTAATATATCGCGCATACATGTAGGATCGAGACAGAAAAATAATCGCTACCGGTGCGGGAATCGAACCCGCAACCTTTGGATCCGCAGGCCGGCGCCATACACACTAGGCCACCGGCGCTCTCTTACGTTCGTATCTTAATTATGGCTAAGGGCCTCGCGGCACCTTACGCCATCTCTCGTCTTTCGTCTGTCTGTCCTCCGATCCCTCCCGCAGTTCTTTCTCTAGGAGATTCCGAACCCCACACTCGGCCATCCTGCAATTGCATTTGCCCTCAAATGCACGAGCACGAGTCTTTTCGTTTCGTCGTACGTCGTGGTCGTTCTCGTCTCGTACCAGATGAGAGGCAGTCTTTCGTCGTGTGCAACCCAGGATCTTCCCGATGCGAGTCATCGTAAGACCGTCGAAGCGAGACGTTGAGCGTATAAAGAGTATCTGCAGTGTAATATCTTTCCTAATATATATCGTTTTTGTTTAAATAAACACCGAGTATCTTTGGCCTTCACAACCCAATCCTACATACATTTTGACACGTCGCGTTCTACGCAATGCGTGAAATTGCGTACAAACGTCGCGACGCTTATTATGTATACTCGCGGCACAAGAAAATCAAGATGACATTCAGGCTCGTTTTCCCTGCTTGGCGCGGGGACAAAGAGTTCAACGGAGCATCATTTCACGTTTTCCATGTGCATAAGTGTCTATACTCACGCAGTTCCGTGAACTGCGTATATATATTCGTTGCTGCAACCGACATAAACAATAACATCATTTAAATGATTCATCCTTATAGTCCATATAAATGAAGTACTATAATATAAGGATTATAATTATCAGTGGATAGCATTACCTAGTACCAATACATTACAATACATTTCATATCAATACAATAGTATCTGTGTGCATTTACAATATTTTACAACTACGACAAAAGTAAGAATACGCGATTTCAAGGAAGGCGGAAGAAAGATTCCGCAAGAAAAATTCCTGAAAAAATAAATTTCCTTAACTAGCCGCATCGCTGCGAAACTATCTTAAACCGTCTGCAACGGTATAAAGACTGGAAACGGCAAACCACACGAAACTACGCGAACAATCCTTGCACAGGCCGTCTCTGGCAGCTTGCACCGTCATCGCGGGCGTTCCTGCGGCGGTGAAAAAAAAGAGTCGCGTCGAATTAACCCAGAAGGCTCAACGGAACAATTACGCCAGCGTTCCTAATGGACGAAAACTGGCGCGGAGTTCCCTGAATGAAAAACGCAGCGCGATACGTGGGAGGCACGCAGCACGCGATACGACGCGGTCACGTACGCGTATCGTCAATGATTCGTTCGTCGGCTCAGTCCCAGACTAACAATACGGACGAACGAGTTACAACGTTCGCGACACAACGGACAATGATGATACGACTTCTGCTAAACCCGTTTACTCGCCGCCGCGAGGAATTCCGCCGGACGAAGAACCGTTTTAGAGAGCGTCCAGCTTGTATGGCGTATGAAAAAAACGTAATGATGAACAAACGTTACTTCCGACGTGAAATCTTGTCAGACAGAGTCTCGAATGTTGACAACGTTTGTGGCTAAGCAGGGTTTGCGTTATGCTGATTGGTCTCGTAGTGCGGATTGTTCAGCATTTCTAGAGAAGGTGGTAAGGTCCTTGCGGGGCGGTAGGATAATGAAAGAAATCGAGTTACGTACTTCTGGGAGTCGATAGCAAACGTCGAGTAGTGAAACGTAAACATACACGCACTTGAGGTACTTAGAGTCGTCTGACAACATCTTTTGCGGCCGATACAACAATCTCTCGCATCGTCGCAGGAGTATCTTGTTTTTCAGCATGCTGACAAACGCAGCGGGTTCGCATAGGCAATTAAACGTTTATTATCTGCTCGAGTGCCGAGCCGTACGACAATTCTGATTAAAACGCAATTATCGTGACTCGTTTTCAGATCATTTATCGTCTACGATTTGTCTTGTCGCTACCGCCCCTTACAAGTGCCTCTACTGTTCCGTGAAGACGTTCATGTTTGCCATTCAACGGTGCCAACTTGCTTGTCACTGACTGCACGCTGGCTTCCTATGATGTTTTTCGGTGCACGCTTTGTTTCGTGGCAAATTAATGTAATAACAATTCTGCGCTTACCGCAACTGCACTGAGTTTGTAATGTCATGCGTATGTGTACACGCTTGTGAATGATGGCTTGTTTGCGCGGTAGCAAAATTGGAAAGAAAATACTCTTATTGACAGTGTCTTTTGGCACGAGCGTCGTAAGATCTACGTACGTCTCAGTTTCTGTTTTGCACTGTTTGACATTCTTCGCACGTAACAGTTCAACAAAGATGTCATTGTGAGGGAATCGCGTTCGGTTGTACAAATGTTTGTAATGTTACTGGAACTGACCGAAATTAAATAGCAACGGAGGCATTTACACTGTACACCTAATTTCGTTACACCTTATGTTTTGACCTTTAATGACCTGACACTCTAGTAATAACTTATTTTCACCAAAGTGATTTTCGAGCGTAGTTGATAACGAGTTTGAAAAATATTTTTCTTTTAACGTAAGTGTACTCGTTTAATATGTCCTGACGCGTAATGTGTCGACGTAAACCCATTTACCCCGAGTGTACGGTCGAAACGTGTCATCGGTCTAGTATGTGCGACTGTTACCTTCGCAACAAAAACGCAAAACAGCCGTCTCATTTAACAGTACTTGACGTTTATTGGACGGCAAACGTTTTCCAAATGTCTCGGCATCTGGATTGCGCTCCGAATTGCCCGTATTTATATTCGCGCGTGATCATCCGTAAACATCGAGGCACACATACCGGTCACAGCCAATCGCAATGTGGCCACCGGAATACGACCAAGTTGCAGCTAATTAGACCGTTTCGCTTTGTAACGACACAGAGACACGTTCACGCTCTTGTACACGTGCCGTCTACACACGTATTCGTCCACTTGACGAGTTACACATCTCCAGAAAAGACGAGGACTTGATACTCTAGAAAGCTTCCGTCACGTTTGATCCAGATTCCTGTCCACGTAGGCCCGAACAATTTTGTCAGACCTGTACGCACACATCTTGCTTGCAATTAGTGCGAAGTAACTTCGGCGAAGGTAAGCTCCAGAGTTGACCAACGCGAATAGCGCAAGAGGTCTGAAAGCTTACGTATGCGGAGTGCAGTTTCGGGATTAACGTTTTCTGAATCCTGCACGGAAATCAGGTTACGTCGTGATATGTATATTTACGGCCATTCGTCTTCGTCTACGTTATGTCGCTGCAAGCCGGTGCAGCTTGTTGATCGCAAGGTATCAACCGGAATCAGGACCTGGTTTCAGCTAATTGGAGCGTTCCGTGTCGTAATGACACACGCTCGTGCCTGGAGATCGTGCATTGAACACGTTATCTGACTTTTCCGAGGAAGACCTAGTTGATCTTTAGCTGGGTTCCGGCTCGTTTGTCTTCGGTGCACAAAATTGTTATTTCACAACTGGGCGTACGTATCGCAAAATAATCTCGTTAATCTGATGTTCTAGTGATGTAAAGGACGAGTCTGCGGACCTTACAAAAAATATGAAATGCGCGAACACTAGATAATGATCGGTACAATTCGTGTTAACGGAATCCAGGTTCACCTGAGGTCAAACTTCGGTGCATCTGTAATCTGCAGCAGTTCAATTTTTGATCATGTAATAGCTTTGAGTAACCGTATGAGCGTTGGCGCAAATGTAAACTTTATTAAATATAGTCAAGATCTACCATATCGTTAAAGTAAACAATCTAAAGACGGTTTACGCAATTACTTCCCGCCATCTTGCCGATACTGTATACGTACATGAAATAAAACGTTAAACTCCTGCACAGTGAGGCGATGAAGCACGATTACGACAAAACGTCTATTAACTTGAGTCGCACGCGCCGTGCTTATTGAAGAAACCTACGACTATCTATTATTCTCCGTACACAGAACTTTTACGACGGGTTTTAACTTCACGATGTCTTGCAGATACACTGTAACGCCATGCTCTATTTACGACTGTCACGAGCCCTCAGATGATTGCGCAGCGCGGCAGACGAGTCACGTTGGAAGGAGAGGGGCAAAACGTAACAAAGAGAGAGAAACACAGACAGAGAGAAAATCGTCGGAGCAAGGCACGATATAAAACCAGCGGCGTTAAAATATTTACAACATTTATTGCTCTTGCGCGTCTTACGTGACGTCGTCCACTGAAACGGCCTACTCTGCTCACACTCGCCGGCATATGTGCGTGCGTGCATTGTCACGTATGTGTGTGTGTCTTCCCATGTACCCGGACTTATGTGTGTGAGTTCGCGGCGATGCACGTGCGAGAGTCCGCGCGTTTCTAAATGTCACCGAAAGCCGTAAACAGGATCCGTTTAAACGGCTCTATTTAATAACCGGCCGCGTCCGACTGCGACAATATAACGTCGCGAGCGGATCATGTCGCAGAGCCAGGGATTCCGTATTTTGGGAAACTCGCGGAAGCATCGTCGTCCGGGTTGTGAATGACTCGCTAGCCGTCGCGGTTCCGGGTTCGAAGACGAGACGTCGGTGCTTGCGATAATTACACTCAATATTTAACTTGTCACGGAACGGTCGAGAACGTTGCCTCATTGCCAATTTTATGCGAAGCCTTCTACATCTCTTTCAGTATTCATTAAAAGTGCAAATATTCTTTTGTAACATTGTACAATATTTTATTGGATCGTAACTATCCTGGTGATAATGGCTTATGTAAAATAGTTTAAATAAGCGAGGAAATTCTCTTATTTCAGAGAGCGTCTTTTATTGAAATTAATACAAGGATTAAATCATTTGTTTATTGTTTTGACAGACCAGTTTCGTAATGGCCAGCAGTAATACGCTTATTTACGGTTTATTTAATGATTATTGGACTTTCAGTCTTACGCGCGTCACCCTGCTTTAGAGACTGCACGGACCCTCGGTAACAGGATTATATTCCCGCGAGAATACAGTATAATTTGGTTTTTAAATGTAAGGGGTTGACGCCATTCAAGATGGACGTTGAGAGCACGTCACAGGGTGATCACAGCTCGATTACACTCTGAACGCGGCCATTAACGCCAATTCATATATTTGCCAGGATTTACAATACGGCCATAACACTTAAACGCTACATTATTCAGAACTTTATTACTGGAAGTCAGTCGATCGCCACTAAAGATCGGAATACCACCTTGACTCTTACACAAAGTTTCCAAGCGTTTACTCCCAACCTCTTCGGATCCCATCCAAGCGCAACGGTATTAGCATCCAGGAAAAAAGTTAACTTGTCGCGACTCGCTGCATAATGTTCGATGACACACACACATACACCTTCATGAGCATTCACAAGTTCCGTGATATAAATCCATACATTCCTCTATATGCATGTTGTCAGTGTACATCCGTACATAACTTTATGTATAATCATAGGTACACGTACGTTACGCGCATCCACTCACACAAGCGTGCGTACGGCCGCCGCGCGCGATTGTACAAACGACGAGGCAAAAGGTGGGGATCTATTCATAGGAGTGACTCACGTCGGAGATGACGCCGCGAATAGTCGGCCAGAATTTGCGCACTACACTCTCCGCGACCTCTGTCGGCTACCCGTCCCTGATTTCGTTTGCCAAAGAGTGTTGAGCCCCGTCGTTCGCAATCGAGCGTCGACGAGACTCCGAAATGCCCGCGGAACAACCGACTGCACCTATGCGCCTCCTTGTCCTCACACGTACGACGTATGTATTACATAAACCTGGCCCGGCGAGCCTGCGGTCAGAGAGCCAAAAGAGCGACGACCGTTTCTCATGAATCCGACGATCCTCCGCTTCCTTTTCCTACTTTTCTCTCCCACCTTTCTCGGCGAACATCCTTCGCGTGGGCGACCTTTTCTTTCCGGGACGCTCATGCAAATTTCGACCCCCTCCTAATGCTCAGTAACGAGGCCCATTGCCAGTTCTCACCTTATCGGTCGCTTTGTCGCTTTAGTCATTTTTAGCTCTGCGTCCTAAGTAACGCGCAGTGTAGTTCTCTGACGCGCTAAATGGATTAACATCTTGTTGCGGGTGTTGACAGACGTCGGTGTGCATTAATTTATGACTTCGCACGTGCCATTTTTTCCTTCCCGCCTAACCGCACTAGTTACGGTAACATGTTATGGACAGTTGTGGAATGTGTTGCTTGTTCGGATTAAGTAGTTGGCTTGAAGTTTGATGGTATGAGCCGGTGTTATGAAGTATCTTGCCGCGAACAAATTAGTGTATTTCTTCTTGTCAACGACTAGAGATTCGTTGGACGAAACTACTGGTCGACAATTGCGTTCGTCTGTTCATGCAGCATTTAACGGCCTCTGAACATCCCGTCATCAGCGGGATTTCTCATTTTGCTAAAAACTGCTTATTGCACGTGGGCAATAAATTCCTCATCTGCGACTTCACTATCATCAGGCTTTATCTACGCTGATTTACGCCTCTGTTCGAATTTGAATACAAATGCATTGTTGGGGAATACTTCATCAACGCTTACGGACGGACGTTTGAGAAGTGAAATCTAATGAATCAATCGCACCTGTTGAATATAAATCGCAATTCTTTGAAAAAAAACAAAGCGTTTTACGCTTTAAGTAATCCTTTGCTGCACGAAGGAATTAAGACAAACCTTTTCGCGTCATCCATTACCGCTACTAATTCTAATATTTGCACATTTTCTATTTATCGATTGCCTTCCAACATCATACAATTTTCCACAGCTTAAACAAAGTACAAATAATTGCTACCACATAACATGTAGGTACATTCATAATCCCAGCATTGCCAACAGACGCCGAACAGTACACTGTCACTTTCGATTACTACGTTTCAATCTCCAATAATTCAACCCAACCTTTTGACTCTGCCGTGGCCATAGGAGCGCAATTTTGCGCAAGGCGCAAAATTCAGCGATGCGCGGCATCGGAAATTACGGATCGTTCTGCATGTTTCTCGCGCCGGTCTTTTGGGCGGGGAATGTCTTTCAAGGCTCGAAGCATCGAAGCGCGGGCACTCGGGGTTATCGACTGTCCAGACCGAAGGATAGACGGTCGCTTTCACGTCCGATGACGAGAGCAGAAGTCGCGCTAAATTCGCCGATGAACTAATAAACAACCGGCCACGCACTCGCAGCCGGTAACAAAACAAGCGGCGGAAAAAATTCGACTCGGGACAGAACGCGTTAAGGACATCCGAGGAACATCTTTCCGCGTCACGTGTGACCCGTGCTGTTTTCTAGGAAGCTGATATGCGCTATTTGACTACGCAAACAAACGGACCGATGCTGATTAGGTCAGCATCAGCGCTCGATAAAGTGAACACATGCGGCGAGCGGGAAAAACGTTGACATTTTGGCCGCTCGAAAGTTCGTTTACTGGCAGCGCTCGCTTTTATATACAAAATCGCGCCGAACGTGAGAGAATTTGGTGATACGGTTTGTTTTTGTCCGCGACTACGTGCGACCCGTGATTACTCCATCTTTTCATGCTAAACGCTGTCTCAGTGAAACGGTGCAAAATAAAGGAAATATTACATTACGGAGGGTAAACTTCCATCGAGATAATGGCATATCATTTTTGAAAGATAATTATTAGAAACTGGCGTGCTTGTAACTTCACACAAGACGTCTTTCTTGCCTCTTCATCGAATGATCACATGAGTCTCATGTCGCCGTAGGTTCTGCCTGACAATCAGAATGAAACGAAACGACATCCCTCGCAGAGCCCATATTCATTTCCGTGAAGCTGCGACAATCAATCAATCTTCCTCTCTTATCGCCAGCTCGGAGTCACCGCATTTATTCCTCAACTGCGACAGAAGCACTCAGCCGACCAAACTTGTCGATCAATAAATTATTCATAAATCTTAATTACAACTCCAATAACATCCTTACTTACCAACAAATGCTACCCTTATAACTTCAAATACAAAAACATGCTGCTTTTTTTATTATTTCGTTACATTTCGTCGTCTCAATTCAGAGCTCTGAAATTATTCGCAATTCTATCCAAAATTTCACTTGCACACAGAATGAACCTACCGATATCGTTCGCAACACCGAATTTCATTTCTCTGGACCGTTCGCGATCGATGCCAGTGGCTTATCATCGATTCGGGGCCACCGTATTTTTTTCCTCGATGACGGTGACGAGAGCACACAGCCGGCTAAATTCACCGATGAACTAAGCGCCACCCGGCTCGAGCGATAATATGACGAGGCACGATATCGTCTCGCAGATAACGACACAGCGATTCGAATCGCGCTCGCACACCGACGCACGATCCCACTCAAACATTCTCGAACCGTTCAGGCACGCACACGAGCGCACGTTCCCGTGCGCACGTCCTCCCTCGCGTCGCTCGCGAGTGCAGCGTACTGCGTAGAAGTTCGAATGTGTGCGCGGGAATGAAAATTCTTGCCTGTTATGCAAGAAGCTTGCTGTGCGCATACACGGCGCTTCAAAGAAGGCGACGACGGTCGACGCTCGTGCGAGATTCGTCGGGCGAACAAACTCGCGTCTTCGCGGCCGCGATGCACAATGAAATTGATGCAGTTCGTTATCTGGCGTTACGAAAGGGGATCGTTCGGCGGCATTGCAGATAACAGTGTCGAAACGTGATACCGGCTAGAGGCTGGAACGGTAAATATTGTGCGTGCGCGGCAAGGTTCTCAGAGCTGGAGATTTGCGGTTATTTTCGTGCACGATTGTTTAACTCGAATTTGGGAAGGTACATCGTGATTGAGAGGATTCGTTGTTAAGCGCGATAAAAAAAGAAACGCTCGGAATAACAGATGACAGCATTCGAACGCGATACCAATTGAGATAGTGAACGGTAAATTGTGCGTGCACGCGAGCGTAGTTCTCGTTGGAAAAGAGATTTGCAACTTGAGAGAGGACTAGTTAATTATTTACGATCGTGTGGGTCTTTGAAGTGTTTGAAAGGACACGAGTTTCGCGTCGTTACATAAAAGCGGTTAGGACCTAATCGCTGGTACCTGGCAGTGGCCGTATGCGACGACAGTGACGAAACGTTCGGAAATAGACAAAACTGGACAGTCCAGATCGCGAATTCGAAGAAATGCCTACCATCTGGCCGCGAAAAAACAGATAATCACGGCCTCCGGATCCGTCGATGACCCGTCGTTTGATTCCGTCATGCTATGTCGGTCGTAAAGCCGTCAAAACAGAACAGGAACCACAAAACTTCAATATTTTCCTTCATCGTCTGCGATACGTCTAGTTACCCAAAAGAGAAAACGTGTTATAACAAAGAACAATAAAACCACCTCAGAAAGACGTAAATTCGACATACAACCGAAGCATTCGGCTCCCTCCTAAAACAACACTGTGGGAACGCAGTTCATATCATTCGCAAGCGAGTCCATAACGAAAGCCGTGGGGTCCGATGGGCGGCCATAAAATCCGCATACATCACAATATCGCATAATACCTATTGTCGAAATCGGCATCCGTGGGGTAACTACACCGTGACACTAATCTCGAGACAGTGAATAGAATGGCAATCACTGCGTCAAGCCTTTAAATTCGATGACAATCCGTGACGGTTCCAAAACGTATTTCGAGCAGATGCGGTCCACTCTCGACGTCGACATTAAGGTCAAAGTGGTAGCCAAGTCTCGAGTAATGCTCTGACTCACGCCTAAATATCCGAGCGACGAGGAGGAGGTACGAGGGATGAAATGAAGTGAAAGAGAGAGATAGAGAGAGAGAGAGAAGGAGGGAGTCTGCGCAGCTACGAAATGAGAAAGAGGGGTTGTGGCGGATGAAGGGGGATGCGTTATGCAACCGAAAGAGATTTTGACATGCGGCCGCGCTCTTTTAGCCAGCGCAAACAACGCCGCCGGGGTTAACATACAACGATGAATCACGGCCCTTGTCGCGGTGGCAGAAAATTACGATCGGTACCGGCGGACATCGGCTGCCATCGAGTCGCTTGCCAAAGTCGAAAAAGCGAGAATACCGATTGAGAGACGTCCAGAACGAAACTTCGGGGTTAGGCAGGTACGGTCAAGCAGGTGTGATGATTCAGCGAAACGAATTCATCTTAGACTTGATTCTTGCCAGGGTACGTGAAAGGCCTGAGTTTGTGAAGGGAAGGTATTCTAAGGAAAATCTGTGCTCAATGTGCACAACTTACACTTCACAGTATTTACATGCTTAATATCTATATTTGTAAAGTAGTTAATATAATAGGAGTCGCGTTGTAGAAGTATTCCTATTTGCTATTATTGCTTTTAGTACTAATAGCCTTGAACGATATGACAATTGTACAAGCTTTCCCTTGTATCTTCCACGTTCGTTACGCGAGGACCCTAGTGAAGCACGTTTTTCTCCATTGACACGTTCTAACATATCATTCGCCGTTCTTATCCCCGGTTTCATCAAACTCGGAACATTCGTCATCGTAACGCCTGTGCACTTCCAAAGGCGGCAGCCCTTCCATCCGCCTGGCTCCCCATACGAAATCGTAATCACGACGGACATCAGAACTCCATTTCGCCCCTTCGCCGTGCCTTATCATTTCTCTGCACGGCCGTTCCGGCCAATCAGCGGAGTGAGGACGACTCGATCATTTTCCACGCACACGCGCGCACGCTTATCCATTGAAGCCCACATCGTAATCGAGTCCGTTCTCGCGAGTGTGCGCACTGTCTGCCGTCTACCAGCCGCATCGTCGTTTTATCGTAACTTCCGCTACATTAATGTCGAATTACGGCAGTCATAGCCATTGTTGCCACCCACATCGGGGCACGAGGCCCCGTCGAGGACACGTGCGCAATCTCGCGAATCGACGCGACCGCCGGAAATCTTCGAACTATCGCAGCTTTCCACTCGGATAAGGTCTGAGTCGACGCTCGACATCGAATCGAGAATGATGAGAAGGCTCAGAGCTTGAGATGATACGGAAGATACGTTCACCAATGAAAGCTGGCAAGGAATAGAAGCATGACGGTGTCTTCGAATATCGTGTTTTTGGAAAAACTTTGCTATAAAGCAAGGTACTCTGATATATCACGTTACAAGCGGTATGAACACCAATTTTGTTTAGAAAGAAACCACCCGTTTGGCAAGAAAGTAATTTCGGTTTGGTAGTGTGAAACAAAACTCATCCTTTTATATAAAAAATAATCAACGATGTATTTTCCATTTTCTTCCGTAACTTAAATGTGACTAATATCAAATGTCAAATGGAAAGTATTTTATCAGTGACAGAAACTATTTGAAAAAATTACAACGCTATCTATGTTTCGGCAACAGAAATTCTTACAACCCAATATAATACATAAGCCAAGACAGTAAAAGCCGAAATTTTTTATTAACCCTCTAATGCTACACATACAAAAACGCAGTACTAAGACCACACAATTAGAATACATTTACTTTGTTTAGAGAAAAGAAAGTAACAGAAATACAATTAAATATTTTATTAATGCTCACATTGCATAAGAAAGCTTATTGTTTAGCACGCTTGTTTACTGTGGTAATGGCGTGAAACCTAAGTCCAGGTTTAACAGTTAATTCTACTGACCGGCACGCATTGGAGGAAGTCTCGTTATAGGAATATCGAGTCGCTGAATTAGAACGTTCAATCCATTGAGATTCGTGGCGCAATTACCGGTACGATGATCGCATCGCCATCAGAACAGCCTTGCGCGAGCCGACTTGTTATTCTCTCGAATGATTCGGAAGCGGCGGAAGCAACTCACGTGACGAACGAGACGCATCGTCGATTTTGAGCACGTACGGTGGCTCGAACGTGTCGCGAAAGAATTGCGATTCTGACGTGGGGGACATGTTTTCCTGGACGGTCGATTCGGCGAGTGAATATGCATACGTGCGCCCGTAAGGATGTCGGGATACTCCGATTACATTGTTCCGTATTATTAAGTGGCCGTTAACCTTGTTAGCGCGCTTGCGCATCTCGGCTCCAATCTGTGCTTCAACTCGGGGGCGAGTAACTTGCCGCTGAATGGCCTATGACAACGCTGTACACGTACCTAGGCCACTCTAGCCAAGATAACGATGTTGATAGACGAGCGGAAGGTTCCAGAAAATTCCGTTGACCGCACCATCTTTACACCCACCGCGTAAGATGCAAATACTGTATGTTCAAGAAGAGGGTTACGTTCCTTTTTAAATGTGATAAGATCGATTAAGATGATTTATTTTTCTCGTGATTCTCGATTCCTACGTACTGCTATCTCGAAATTGTTCCTGGTTTGTAATCAGTGCAAGGTACATAGTGTTTCCGTGAGAATTTTTCAATCGTTCTTAACTTTCATATTCAACGTGCACGAACACTTCTCATCTGTTTTCACCATCGGAATGTGCATGGAAAGTCGAAAACCTTGTTATGCGCGGGAAGCAGTTCCGAAGGCTTGAAAACGTCTCAATAAAAGGCACACGTTAGGTGTGCGTCGAGAGTGCACGTGGCCCGCTCCAGCCTCTCAATTCTCACGATCTCGCTCCTCTTATCCCAGACAAAGCAGATTACCCGTGTATGTATGCTACATTTGACGCCGCGAATGTAGACACTGCGCATATAATACGCATAGGCTAAAACTCTCATCCGTACAAGGAAAATAAACGTGTGCCGGTCACAGTATCACACCCACACACATGCCTGCTCGTGTCATTTACACTTCCACTCTTTCGCATACATGTACGATATAATATAGGCTCATATCATATACATGCATGCATACTTCAGTCCAGGCACACACTCACGCACATGCACATATAGAATTCCCAAACTGTCCAGCACACATGCTCGCGTATTTCATATGAGTGGCCGGCACGTACGTGAACCGGACTGAGGACACGTAACGTCCCGCAGCAGTAATTCATGCAAATTGCATTACGTCCAGCAAAGCGAAGCTGACCAGCGGTTATCGCCAGACCGAAACCTTTCATTCAGTCCGACTCTCCGACACGCCAGGCACTGTCATTCACTCTCGCCTCGCCCTGGGAGTTTCGCAGCTTCATCGCCGACGAACCTAACCCAGCCAAGCGTCTCTCTTTATGCCGTTTATATAGTCCCGGCTTAATCTTCCGCCCGAGTCGACGAGGCTCGAAGAGAATTGTTTCCACTCGCCGCAGTAATGTACGCCGAGACGAAAAGGTAGCCTCTCGTTGCGTGGCTGATTTTGTTGTGGCACGCTGCTTCGAAGCGTCTACCGGGTTTGTATAATCCGCATGCATAATCGAAATGCGGCTCGGTAAGGGGATCTTTATAGAGACGAAGATTTATTCGTGTCTATTTAAGGGGGGAGACCTGTGTAGCGCGCTTAAAATCGAGCAATATTCGGGATTTATTCTTAAGGGAACTATTTAATCAATGTTTTTCAAATTTGGTCATAGTTTATTTACACTTTTATACTGTACAGACATTTTTTTTTTAATAAGAACAGGTTTTTCTTAATAATGTTACAAGGGCCAAAGTCCGACCTGTCCTCGATTGCAGCGGTTTGCGGTGTGCAGTGCAGAGTGTGCTGTAGTGATCCGAAATTAAAAATCCAAATAGCATTCTTGACCTTAGAGATGCCGCAAGCAAGTGAACCTATTTTTAAGTCAATATCTGCAAAATTGTAAATTTGGCAGCAGGTTGACTGAAAAAGATCAATTTTCCGAGGAAAATTTCTTTTTTAAAGTGCATAAAAAATTATTTATTTGCATAATATCAATGTCTATTTAGGTTCAATCCCTGGCTAAGATATTCAGCCTCTTGTATATAAAAACCCAACTCAATCCGTTGAAGAGTTTTTTCTTTATCTTGCACACCGATATGCCAAACGTTGATTCGAGAAAAACGCGTTTAAAGTTTAGCTTCAATATAATCACACTTTTGGGAAATTTACATCAGTTTTTTCCTAATCTGCTATGCCAGGCCCATATATAATTCCTTCATCTTCTTCGAATTGCTCCAGCAAAGCTTGCTTTTTTTTCTGCGGACTGTTCTCGCCTCAATTATTGAATTAAGGCTACGGCGCTCCTGTCACTATTCACTATATACGCCCTTCTGTCACAAAATTCTCGCTAAATACGCTGTGAATTGCTCAAGGCTCAACTAAATAATGTGACAAAATGTACATCACTGTGGGCACGTACCGTAATCGCTAATATTCCATTGGGTAAGAAGGAAGAAAAAAAGGTGATAAGCGGACACTTTCTTATTCGGGAGATAACATTCCAATATACGCAGTGTTGCATGAAAACTTACAATGGTTCATATATCTACAGCCGTGTAATCATATACTTACTTAAACTTCTATACAAGTGAACCCGACCTGTCATCGTGAATGCATTGATATCATTGATGCGAAACATACTTACCTCCACCGTAGAGCGTTCCGCGCGCTCGGGGATAAAATGGGCTATATATACTACATTTTTACGAATTTTGTGTTGCGGCTTCGGTCACATAATTTCGAGATGTTAAACAATCGATTTATGCATTAAAAAAAAAATCGATTTTTTGGGCCACTTACACAGGTCTCCCCCCTTAATGTAAATTGTGGATGTACACGATCGGTCCAAGGTATTTATCGGAATATTCTTTGGTGTAAGTACGCCAGCAGTGATGTGCACGGTGTACATGTAATGATAGAATAAAATGTGCGTGTACATTGACGTATAAGTTGAAACATGCGTAAATGTTTGAGGCGTATTTATTACCATATTATCTTTGATATGCACCCTTTGCGTTTTCATACGTGATGTGTGCCGATGCACTGAACAAAATGTATGCAACAACAGACGGGATCATAGTCTTTATCATGAAGCTTCTTCTTCGAAGATTGTCTTCAATGGACCTTTGTCTCCACCGATCAGTCTAACGTAAAAACGTTTTCGCAACTTTGTGATCTTTGAGGACAGTACGATTTACTATGACGTTAGAAACGCCATACAATACAAGCTCGTTCCACATATAAAGCAAATAACGTTATCGACGTGACATTTAAGAATAACACAATCAGATAAATGTTTCTTCAGATAAGAGAGTACGCTCGCGGCGAAGTTTCTCCAGCCATTATCGACACAGAGACACATGTGCTTCAATTTCGAAGTCCGAACACAATGGAAGTGGCGCAACTTCCCGCTAACTTCATCCTCCAAGACACGAGGCGACCTAATTTACAAGCGGCAACGTCGATACCGTACCGTCCGATCAGCTTAAACCTTCCGGTCTTCAAGTTGACGCGTTTACGAGCGTCTGCGCCGATATTAAAAATAGCCTCAAAGCCGAACAGTGTCCATAAAGACCCGCGCACGCGGCCGAACCGTCGCAACTGCAACGAATGACTCACGATGGATCAAGGAGGGGAAGGGGGGGTCGGTGGTCGCGGATCAGAAAAGCAGAAAACCGAAACAGTTTTCTATACACCACTCGAGCCTGCCTTGCCGTGCGTCCATAATGGAACGTGGAGGAAAAAAGCGACGCATGAATTGGAATGAATCACCGCGAGAGCTGGGAGTCCTTAAGCGGCCAGGAAAGCCCTCATTACCCCGATCGTGGCTCGTGCGGCCCGTAGGGGCGAAATAACATCCCCCACGCGTCGCCATGGGGCTGCCATGGGGGCGCCCGGACCAAATTGAAAATCGGAAAAGCGCGGAAGCATGATGGAGCTCAGGGCCGCATCGCGCTTGCGTCACGCGAGCCGACTTAATGAATTAGTCATCGCTTTTTGAGGGTGGACCGTCGGGGGTTGCACCGCACTTTGCCTCTGCGAGCCACTCTCTCACCCCCCCATGGGAAGTCGACCGAGATGGGAGCAAAACTCAGGATCGGAACGGGTGAGGTTTCCTAATGTGCAATTCGCAAAAAAAAAATCGTGCGAAAAGTACACCACGACATATAAGCATGTTATCATTTCCTGCGTAAAAATGACGACAGACTCTCTTTTATGAAGGTTCAATGAGAAGCTGTTTGTATAAAACAGTCTCAGTTCGGCACCCTCGAGTTCGTACGCCAGAGATTATCGTCCGGTGAAAAACGATGAAAAGCTTATTCGCCGTACTGTTTTGATTGGGAACGAATCGCAACGACCGGGCGAGGACTCACCCCGAACATTGTGCATGTGTTTACGTGCATATATGTGTGTGCCCCGGGCGGGACAAACGCGCCGAAGGGGGAGCGCGGTCCGCGCCGTAGAATGCATCTGGATCAGCTGTCGATGACGATTATTATATATGAGTCACCCGCTACAGCTCGGTTTAAAGTGTATCAATGACTAACGTGTCCAGCGCACACGTCGCCCTCCCTCCCTCCCCTCCACCCTATTCCCTTTTCCTATCCACCCGGTGCGTCCACTGTTCCCTTTGATTCTCATGGCACCTTCTCCCTTCCCCACTCTACCCCCCACTCCCGTCTACTCTCCATCTCTTTCCATCCCCTCCACCCCTCTCACTTTCTACAACCCCCTCTCGCCCCAGAACTGTCCCTAATTCAAGGGCTTATTCATCGAAGGCGAACTTGAATGCGTATGACGTGTACATATTTCCTCTCAGCCCGCCGTCCTTTTTTTACCCCCTCTCTCTCTCTCTCTCTGAGGCGCGCGCGCGCACGGCCGAATGAATGGTCGGGTGCAGTGGTTGGCCGGGCGCAGGGAAAATGCTCGTACGGGCCACTGCAAATATGGACCACCCGACACAATACGTCGCGTGCGTGTATACACGCCCGGCATTGGGCCGAGTGCAGCGGGAACGCCATCCGACACATATGGTCGGTGGATGATGCATGGCCTTGCAAATTCGCTCCCCTCGCCCTGCCCCCCTCATTCTTCTGCGCGCAGAACAGGAGCAGTCTATCCACGAGTTCGTCTTCGTCGTTCGCAGGCCGGGGTATGAGGCGCGTGACGCACCACTTCAGTGATTTTTGAAGGGCGCGATGCACGAGCTTCGCTCCTAAAGACCTGTCGAGTGCCGCTTCGGTTACATGATGATTGATAGAGGCAGGGAGAAGGGGAGGAGGAGGAGGAGGAGGCGAAGGAGGCGGGGGTGTCATCGGCAGGCATATTGTCCGCCCCGGATAAGGAATCTTCCGATACGCTCGCTCGAGTGGAATTTCGCGGCGTAGTTTTGGGGGAAAGGACGTCGACCGTTAATCGGCCGCATCGAATCTGTTAGTTGCGCGCTTGGCTGTAACGATGAGTCGTTACTTCCCATTTTACTCCGGGCCCTTCCAACACTTTCGGCAGGTGCAATCTGTCGGCGACAAGGAGAGGGTTACTTTAGGGCGTTAAGGGATCATGATACAGGCTAGTAATGGAGGGAATTATCGTTTCACATAAATTATATTTTTTTTCATGATTCTTCTTTTAGTTTTTATTTAGCTATAAATGAAATGTAATTTTGTGCTATGCGAATGAGAAACCGAGAGCGTGCGATCATAAAATTACTTGCGTGGGGAGTACGTGCTCTTTGTTTATTAGTTTTCTAAAGCAGTTTCCTGTTCGTAAAAGAGTTATGTTACCGATCTTTCAAAATCGGCATTCTGTGAATAACGCGACCTTAAATCTTGTTCCCACCGTCGCGGAGTTTAATTTGAGCTTATCGAGCATTACCTCACGATATTCCATACGGTTCTCTCGCCTTAGGATCGAGTTTACGTTGTGCGAGGTGGATGATTATGCCTGCCAGGCGCAATTCATACTGATTGCTGGATAGGAGTTCATCGAGTGGACGCTGCGACGTCTTCGATTAAACGATCGACGAAGTTGCGATGGCATTAATCTCCGACTCCTGCCGGATGTACATTTACTCGAGGGCCCGTTGAACAGACTCATTAACATAGTCCTGAAGTATTTCCGTTTAACGCGAACGTACTTACAGGATTATTATCATAGCGTACGTGTGTATAAGATTGACTATCGGACACATTAAACATAAGATGTTGCGTGCTATGAACTCATAGTGTAGGACATAACTTACGGATTACGTATCTACAACTCTCGATTGATACGATTTTATACAAATATTGCGCAGCACTGTTAGTTGAACATATAGAATGTAGTGATAAAATGTGAAATAGAGCGGTATGAATTAGAGCTCTTAGAAGATTATATCGGTCGTAGCGAGCGTTTACATTTCTTATTAGGAAATACGAATCGCCTGCAAGCAGTGATAGATGCATTTCAGTGATACCACTGAGGATGAAGTGTTAATGTTTATGCATTTATGCATGCTTACAGACGCGTTCTGCCTGTCGAAACAGCGATCTGCACGTTCCGCACGTACGATCAGATCACTTTTTCACCTACGCGAAATGGCCGGGAGGTTGTGGCACGTACATAATTGATGAGCGAGATTCATTCACGGTTACTCTCAAATCTATACACTTGTCGAACAGCGGACAATAGTTTCGTTTCTACTTATCTCGCGACCGTATAAGCTTCATCTTAAAAACTAGAGCATTATTCATACCTACGCCGAGGTCAAAAATATGTTACGCAACCTATGATATCATAGAATTCAAGTACATAACAAAGTCACGATATCATAACATTCACATAAATTTCAAATGCGTGACAAACAATGAAGGGATTCAGACGTTTATCATCTGAGACACGTACATTAATTCCGAATCCTTCATCTAAGTTCGCAATTGTTGGTCGCCGTGAACAGATCTACTCTTACATAAAATCGCATGAAACACCTCTCGGCCTTGCGAAGATAATCGGCACAGAATTCGAAGTCCGTTGAAATTAACTGTTGGTCATTTGTAGTAGTTACGTTCTTGCACAGTGCGAGATCAATTACCCGCTAAAGAGCCTCTTAGGATAATTCGCGGAAAATTTGTGGCTCATTAAGCTCGTCATCGCGATCAATTCTCCCGTTACGTACAGTCGTATCAATTGTCTCGTAACAGGCTCACGAGATAATTCACGCCCAATCGTGTTTATTTCTTTTCTTCGCTCTTGCCAGGCTGTACAGCTCGTTTCACGCATCGCTCAAGATGACGCATCGCTTAGTGATTTTGCGGAAGGCGCGATATACAGCTTTTGCCCCGCGGGACGATCCATAAATCCGTCCAGCCTCTTTGGCAATAGCTGATCGATAGACCGCCGCCGGGGATGTGAAGTATTGCTCTTGGCACGGAAGGTATACTTTTTCGCGTGACTCACTTGATTTCGTTACTGTTTATGCAATTGCGCCTGCGAATGCAGAGCGCGGACAAATAATCGTGGGAGGAGGCGTCGTCGATATCGACGTCGCTTTCTACTGTCTCGAGACACGAGGCAGTTTCTTCATTTTTTTTTTGCAGCGCGAAGTTATTCCAAGATAGGTAATCGATAGAAAGTGAAGAAAGATGCATGCGCACTATTAGTCTCGAACAAGTGCTTCTGTGTTTTCGTAATCGTGCGCGCTTGTACGGACTTCTCGTTGTTAGATCAATATTGTTGTTATGTTAGCTCTGTACGATATCCACGAGTCGCGTTGTCAACTTTGTAAGACTGAACGAGGTGGATTTTTTCGAAATGGAGGTTGCCGTCACTTTCTACCGTCATCAGACACGTGACGTTTTTTCTTACAAAAGAATGTTATTTCAAGATAGGTATGCAAAACAAGGTTGAGAAAGAATTGATGCACGGGCATTGTTGTTAGTTTCGAGTAAGTTGTTTCGCCTTCTTATTATCAAGTACTTCCGCATAAACTTCTCATTGGAAAAATATCTTTTTTATGTTGTATTGTCAGAGTTAACTTGAATTTTTTCTTTTATTCGCGGCGGCTTCAGAGGTTACGATCATGATTGACTTCATTCACAATACCGTAGTTTTGAATACACTTCGACGTGCCGCGTCGTTTTCATGGCATGCCGTACCGCGCAAGATTGATTCACAATAACGTAATTTTCTATGCGTCCCTCGATTGATCCATCAGAAACGTTGCCGGATGATCGGTTTGAACAGCGCAATCACATTTTTGACACGACGCCGTCTTGTAATATCTTCAGCTACGATTGCCACTTACATACCGTCGGCGTATAACTTCATTAAAGGCCAGCCGAGAATATAATTCGTGCAGACACGATCTAGTGTCAACACGTCCGTCTGCCATTTTGAGCTCGCGGAATCTTGCAGAAACACACGTGTGCGAAGATCAAACGCCTTGAACGGTTTTGATAATATTGATACGGGCATCATCTCGTATTTGCGCGACTCATAATCGCTCGTTAACATCGAACGATTTCGAAAGGAAGTACGCGAAGATCTCGTCGTTTCCACTCGAAACGAACGCCTGTCGACTCATTCTTCGCCCGATGTCTGCCACTGTCGCGAGGGAGACTCCCGTATAGCGTGACACGCCATTCGATCATTTTCTAAAGGGAGCCGCACGTGATAATCCAATTTTCATGATACGAAACGCAAATGCTCGTAATAAGAAAAGCTTTCAGGAAGAGAAAAGTTTTCGGCCGATTAATGTAGAAAATCTTACGGCACGTTAAGTGAAGAATTATTTTCGAGTTACACCGCATTAGGAGACTTAGATCAGTGGTCTCCAAAGTATGGTATGCGTACCCCGAGGGGTACCTAGAAAATTCTAAGGGGTACACTACATTTCTCTTCAAAACACTTTTTGTCCTCTTGTGCACACACAATACATACATAAATATATATACGATATTGATATTGATATATATGATACGACACAACATATATATACAATTTATGATTATTTTCACCATAAGGGTACGGATAAAAAAAAGTTTGGAGGCTACTGAATTAAATGCATAGATAGCGATAATCTGTGTATGGTGTTCTGCGTTGGCCGGATTTGAAAGGACGGTTATGGGATTTTATTCGAGTGCATGATTCCGCTCGCAGCGTACGTCAGCCTCATTCAACATAGAACAGTGTCACTGTTATGGGGGAAGCGGCGTTTGACGCATGACGCATCATGCAATGATTCTTTGAAGGGAAATGAACACATTGTGACAGCCTTTTACGTACCAGATGGACGTAGGCAATAAACATTTCTACGTGTAAGTACAATTATAACTAGTATCCGTGTTGTGTAGGAATTCGCAGAAAAAAGAGTACATAATCGTAACGAGGCCATTTTCTGCGAGTCTATCAACTTCGGATATCGTGTGTGTCACGCATAAATTTACGTCTGACGCCTATCTGTGCTCGTCCTTCGCTGTGAAAGTGCGGACCGATCGGTGTCCGGTGATTTTTCACATTGTCACAGAGCCGTTGTCACACAATGTTCATATACATCGTGATATATCTGCGAAAGAACGATACCGAACGAAATCTCGCACGCGCCAGATTCATTTGTATCAAGGCCGTGTGACGAGTTTTTATGATTTTATTAACGTCGACAAGCGCGTTGTCATAAATTAGCATGCGGGCGGTTGCGATCGTAATTTGCATTGAAAACGATCAATCAGACTGCATATCCATGCAATTTAATCACAGGATTCACTCGATTCCTTGCGTTAGATTGCATTGTCGCCAAAAGTTCCTAATATTAATTATGTCTCTTGGTACAACTAGTAAAGTATAATATTTCCACGGAGAAAAAATACCGTTAAACGCTAAAAAATACTGAATCAAGGTGAAATCATACCAAGCGAGCTAGCTCTATTACCAGTTTGTCATCAAGTGACGAATCGGTGTAATAGTCAGTTGAACATAAAACAGGCAGCTCACTAACACACAAAGATTTTAAACAACCTTGTGTTCATTGCTACTCATCGTTTTTTAATGTTAGAGCTAACTGATGAAGTGAAAACAGCAATTAAGAATCCTACAACAGGAAATCGAAATACTACCCCTTGAAAACAGTTCGAAAACAGTGCCTAAAAAGCGCGCTTACTCACAAATACAAAAGAATTTGTCACCGTCCTATACCAGTGGGTCAGCAAACGACGACTACGTACGTCACCGGCGAACAATGTCCCGTCGCATTAAATGCGAACCACGCCGCGCGCATCTTACACAAAGCGACGTCTTTGTTGCATCGAAGAAGTGGACATTAGAACATCAGTTACAAATCGATAGCCCGATAACGAGAAACTTCTCGACGATCCTCTCGTTCTGCTCTCAGCTTGCACGAAAATTCTCGCTTCCCGTACACAATGCTTTAACATTAGCATCCCGACTCCGCTATCGACCCGCTTACGTGTGCCAGCGTAATCGCTCGCTCGCGTTGAGAAGAGGTCGTTTAAAAAAAAAATGAAAGACTGCAGGGACGATACCTGCACGATTCCGCTTGAAACTGAAACCGCCCACGCTCACTCATTCATCGTCGAGTGGCTGTCGCTCATGTCGCGAGGGAGACGCACGGTATGACGCACCACTCGATGATTTTCTCGATGGGGAAGTACACGCACACTTCGCACGTTGTCGCCAACACGCACGCTGTCGCGCGCGCACGCACGCACACTCGCGCGCGACTCGGCGAGGACCGACGGGAGACGACCAATTTCGACTAATACGGCTCGACTGATAATTGTTCAATTTCGCTCGCGTCTACGTAAGCCCAGACAGCTGGGATGATTTGATTCGATCTGTCACGACGTCAGTGCCTTTCCTCGGGATGCGCTGATGAGGGTGAAGGAGTGGGGGGAGAGTGAGATCATGCGCGTATTGCTGTCTGGTCGATCGAAGGGATTAAATGATAATTGATTGAATATAAATTTGACGTTATTAATTATAATTGCGGATATCGATATCTATTGTTGTATTAAGTGCAGTCAGTTCTATCGTGGTGTTGAGCAACGAGGAAAATTTTAATCCGTCTTATAAGCTATTGATGAAGTGTCATTGCTCGACGAGCAAAACGTTCAAAGGAGAAGCTTAACTTCCGAATTACATAAATTCGGTGCTCCCTAAGTTAAACCCTGCATGATTCAATCGTTGCTTCTTCCATTTACTCCTTGCGAGTACAGAAACTCCGCACAGTCTGGCGGCAAATACGCTCGCGACAAACATGATCCAGAGCAGACCTTGAATGCTGAGCGGCTGCATTATCACTGTTCGAAGTTCTTGCTCCTTTGCTTCGTTCGTCGGGCATGTGTGGAAGGAACGTGAGTGGAAGCGAGGCGGGGAATAGAGAGAGATTGTCGTCGAAAGACGCGGAGTATGACGCGTAGCTCGGTGATTCTCTGGAGGACGCGATATATGTACACGCGTAGCGCCGACAACGTGACCCGTGTAGATCGAGAGTCGCAGTTAAACGAACGTTACACCAGAGGGAACATACGACGCAGCACGATCAGCGTTCCGATCCGTATAAATTTCAATTGCAATGTGGCGTCGTTCACTTATCGCCGAATGTATCGCGCTCTCTGGCATTCGGGATTTATTGTATCGGAAATATTGTCTCGCAGAGTATCACCCTTGACGGTAGATCATCAAGCTTTTCTAGGCCCCGCTTCGCTACGTGAACTATTTTCCCATTGTCTTCTCGGTATTGCGGGTATATATCGTTGTAGCGTCATTTTAATTTCAAAGTCGGCAAAGAGCAGTTCAATGAATTCTATTGATCTGATCGGAACAACGGTTCACTGTGATGGGAGATAACATTGAGATGGAAGGTAATGGAAGAAACCAAAGGAGGGACAGGTCGCTTAACAGAAGAGGCTGTGTGACGCGTATTTTGTCGTTGAGGATCAGGAATACGCAACGCGCACAGTTTCTGAAACTGGATTACACGTCTTGGCCATCGTCCGTCACGTTCGTGGCATAATTGCGCGCGAAAATTGACGCGTTCGCGGAGAAAATAGCTCGCTTCGTCACTCGAGCTCGCGTGCATAACACGCCAATGCTTTTGCTAAGCAGGAGGCATAATTTCTTTCGCGCAAACGAACCCGCACGTTCGACAGACAGCGAGGTTTCAATTGTCCGAAATTGTTCACGTCCCACGAAGAAACAGTGTGCAAAATATCGCGAATAGGAACGGCTCCGTCGGTTTTGCCTTCATTTACGGACGGCTGCGATATTGGATCTTTCCCGTTTCGCTGCGGCGAGCTACATTTGCTTGAATCGGGCGTAGTGGTTACAGTTGGATGCGTTCCTATTTCAGAATTCGATCGCGAGGTGCAACCGCACTTTTTATCCGCCGCTCGACTCATTCCCTCCGATTCGCGGGATACAAACCGCTTTTTGCATACTCGCCGCTCTCCGCATCGTTTTGTCTCCATACCACGCCACCCCGGGCCGTCCCTTACATAATTCTCGCCGTCCAGCATCGTCGCTCGCTTCTATTCCCCCTCTCCCCAGGCCCGTAATACGTGCGTCGTTGCGTAATCCTTCCCGCGCGCTACTCATTTTTTTCGATCGGCCCATTTTGCTCCTTATGCAATCCGATTTCCGTCGCTCGGCACCCGGCCGACTTCTGTTCAATTCCGCAGGCTCCTTTACGACACCTTCGAGACGCGTACGTCGAGCGGTGCTCGCTTTCTCACAATTACTCGCCTTCGTGCCTCCCTCGAATTTCTCACCGATCGGCGCCGAACCATCCAATTTTGCCCGTTCGATCCCGTCCGCGCCGGGATCGTTTATCTCGGAGGCCGCGTAGATCATCGGCCGGCCGAATGAAACGATCGTTCCACGAAAGTTCGACGGTTATTGCCGCCGCTCCGACCGGGCAATCGTTGCTACGTGAGTCACGCGCAGTCATTGCTTGTGAGCCGCAATTATCTCTTGCCACAGAGAGCCCTCTCTCTCTTTCTCTCTCTCCGCGCGCGCGCGCTCTCTCGCTCGCGATGGCATTGCAAACTTTTCTGTATCGCGACCGTTTTTCCACTCGTCGTGCGTTCCCGCGAACTCAGAAAGCTCGAGTTCCCGATCCCGCGGATGATGAGAGTCGCGTTTCTAATCCTCATATCGGCGAGAAGCGCGCCGCGAGTTCTTTTCTGGCTCGTCAAAGCGTCGAATCACGAATGCCTCGTTGCTTACTTTCTCTCTGACTCACCCGGCCTCGTCGTTGCTTCGCTTTGATCCACTTGTTCCTGTGCGCGGCGCGCTGAAATGTACTCGGGGGAATCATTGTTTCTCGCACGATCTCTGTTTTCGGGATGAAGGCGTCCCGGCAATGGGAATATGTCGTAGTTCTTCGTCGTTGCGATCGTGTTTGATGGGTCTGGTCAGCTGGACTGGTGGCGGTTGCAAAACTGTGGTGTTCGGGGCGGTCTGCTGGAAACAGGCCTGCACTGCCGTTTTGATTGGTTGGAACAATATATACATCCATATATGCGACGAAATGCAATAGAACAACAGTTACATTAGCATTGTAGAAGCTTCTAGTATTCTGTTTAGAGAAATAATAAAATTTATTTCATTAGCTGTGAAACCGTAAAATGTTAATTTGGCGCCAGTGAACTGTTCTCACAGATCAGAGTGCAGCGTGAACCCCCGTGATTTTCTAGCGGTAGAAAATCTGAAGTAACAAAGTTGTCAATAACCGCCTTCGATTTTTACGTATCTGACAGGTTGTTTGAAATAGGGCGACATTAATATGACAGGATAATTACGACATATGCTACCAAATGCCTACTGTCCGCTCTAAGGAAAATAACACATCTCACAAGGATCTGTCGCCGACGGAATTCAGCGTATCGACAGTTCAATTTCCCGTAGTTGCCCAATTCGGTGCGCCAGTGGAAATTATTCACAGTAGGTATGCAAATGATAGAGTGCGCCGCGCATGTTACACACGAACAAGCGTGCGTATCGCGAGGGGGCACCGTCGAAGGCGCTTTTGAAGGAGAAGGTCGCGGAGAAAAAGGCGGCGGAAAGAACTGAGAAGTCGGTCTCTCGGTGCGACGAACGACATTCAGGCTGGACGTTGCACCGGCCGAACAGAATTGTCGTCGCGACCTCGAGTGTCTTTAGACCAAGGGTGGGGAGCTTTTTTCTCTCTCAAGGGCCGTTTGGATATTTGTAACATTGTTCACGGATCATTCGAACAGTCAATTTAGAAAAGCATCCGGTGTGTTACATTCTAGTATCTGACTAGTTAACTCCGTGATGAACGTTACTTGATTGTCAACAATTATCGCACATCTGTTTATCGAAAATTTACGAAACAACGAATTGTACGAAATTACGTACAAAATCATGAATACTTGGTATATATAATTGACTGAAGGCGTACTGTTATATACCACATAATGGACGCTACGTGTTTGTTAAGTATTTTTATTGTAATTGATCGAACCTACATCGCCATGAAGAATCTTGTGAATCAGTCCCGTCCTTTGTTCGCTCCGTAGCGCCGAATTATTTCGTGAGTCTAAAATGACCCGCGCACCGGACGTGACCCTTGCAGGCTTCGTCATCGCTCGCCAGGCAACGGAGAAACAGCGAAGCGTTTCCGAAGGAATCGCGCTGCCTCCATCCAAGCCTCCATGTCTCGAGATAAGCTGCGGTGATTCAGACTCTCGGGCCTAGTTGCGTATACGCAAGCCGATAAGGATCTTAAAAAAGAGACAGCGGATCTTGCCCGGCAAAGCTCGCACAAAGCGTCGTTCGCGATTCGCTCTGGAGAACGTCGCTCGAGGGATGTCTTTACCTTTCCCAACCCGCCCGAGCTGGCCAATGGAGCTGAAAGGCGGTGTATGTATCAGCTCCTTCGCTTTCTGCCAGGTTCTTTTGTTTGCTCGCTGCTCGCCGTGCCGCTCGTATCACCGAGTGAAACTTCAAGAAGACATCGGCGACAGGAAACGCAATTTAGCGATCCATAACGCTGAGGTTTCTGGTTTATACTCGTCGCATGTCTGCGTTAGAACCGAATCTCATCTGCAGAATTGTACCTGGTGATGGTTCTCATGAAGTTAATCGTTCGCTTCGTTAATTGACATCGGTAATACATAACGAATGATTTGCATGTAACCAAGTAGGTGTTTAAACTAATTGGAGTCTCTTGTCGAGGTAGCTGAATGAGTGTGGAAACATTTTGACCTGATCTTTTCGCAAGTGTTCGTTCAATCGTGCGACGTAATCGTTATATGTACTCTTACTTTTACCGTCTAGGCCGTGGAAGTGCTACCTCAGACTCCGTCCTTCGCGTTTCCGGTGCACATTGATTCCACGATGCGATACCTTGGCCAAGAGACTCGCGCGCGACGTTTTAATCGACAGCGGGGGAAAGTATGGTAATCAGAGCGTAACGGGAGCATTTCTGCCCACGGACTCATAACTCAAAATCGAGACGCGCGACAGTGGAGAAAATCGAGCCGTTCCGTGCCACATTCCCATATGGAACTGCAGGGACAGACACAGAGAGCTTCACATGCGTCAGTCGGTCGATCCCGCGACGAACTCTAACAATAGTCCCAAGGCCTCGTCAAGTTTTATTTTTTGCGAGATACGCGGAATTCGGCCATACGTCTCGTGCCAGATTCGTCACTAGCTCTCTCTCTCTCGCTCTCTCTCTCTCTCTCTCTCTCTCTCTCTTTCTCTCTCCCGCTTGTCCTCTCCATCCTCTTCCTCTTCCACCAAATTCTGCTCCGGTGCACATTGACAAGGAGTGAGGTCATCGGCTGCAGCGATGCCAACAGAGAAACTGTTCACTGACACCGCGAGACGCCCTGTCGATTTTCTCCTTCCACCGTTCTCATCTGCCTGCCAACCTGCAATTTTAACATATTTGTTAAAACATCTGTAAGGCACGATCGTTTACCACGCGAGAGAGTCTATAAGTTATATCTACCTCTGGACGTTACATAACGGAACGTCTACGGTCGCCGTCTACCAACATGACACGAAGAGTATAGACGTCTACCTACTGGCATGATATAACGGAATGTGTGCTAGCATCGATGCTTATGATCCGTCAAGTGACAGCAATTACCTAAATTAGTTACTTCATAAAACATCTACGGACGTATACGCTTTCAGTTAACCCATTAACTGACGTAAGTGCACAGACAGCAGTCACTCGCAGGTGTCCGTGCTGTGCACTGGCACCTTCAACGGGGTCGTGAGTAATCAAGCTCGTCTATTTGTTCGTTCTACGTCGGAAGGTAGAGTCGATCTCGCGATGTTGTTTCGATAGGACGACCCGGTCGCGGTAGTATTTTCGTTTTATTGCGTAGCACGCGAGCTCGTCGCGCCGATTAATGGTCGTCGGCTGTTTTGGGGTTTGGTTTGGTTTGGTTTGGCTTGGCGATCCTTCGCGGGGTTGATTCATCCGATATGCATGCGTTACTCTTCGTTAGCCCGGCGATGATAAATTACGCCGACATGTGCCACTATGCAATAGCATGAAGCAGTGCGTTAATTTTAGTGGTCCCGTCCGATTCCTCATCGACTTGGACCGTGTTACGTTTTTGTTACGTGTTCGGTGACGCGTGCAAGCTAGATCTGTGGACGGGAGGTCGCATGTGAGTTTGTCGGTGCCTTTTCCGTGTCATTCTTATTGTTTCATTAGAACACGTCCGGAGAGGTGTGAATGCACGGAACATATGTGACACGGGTACAACTGTTTACGATATCGTCGATGTAACGGTCCATAAGAGTGTGAATATGAACCCATCCAACATCTCCCTGGTGCTCTTTTAAATCCGAGCGATAAAATTTAATGGGCAATTCAGAGGCATTCCGCCGTGGGGCAGCATGACAAATTTAATCACGAACGCTTGCCAATAAAACGTAATCGTTCGATTAACGTTTCTAATGTACGGCTTCGGAAGAGTGCAGTTGGTCATTAAAGCCGGGCAGCGTGTATCATGAGTTAAATTCTTTCCGTAATGATCTTCACTATATCACGACTGATTTTATAAATGGGCATGCCTCCTCCTATCGTTAGAACTCTTATCTACATCATTTTCAACGGAAAATGAATCAGTACCTATGTAACGAACCAATTATCCAACACTCCAAAAAAATCTCCCCAAAAGCAACTTTGCATATCTGCAGAGAAACTCACGATTAGTCATTCTTAAGAAAACGACGTAAAACGTACCGTGTTAAAAAGCTCCGCAAGGTAATAAATGACTGTATCCTATTTGTTCTCAACTGCAATCTTTGCAACATAAATCTGTTAATTCCTTAACATCTGCTCAAGTAACTTCCACTTAACATATTTTTGTCGTCAAACTCACAATTCACCACTCGCTTCCTCCTCTCTCCCTAAACTCCCCGAAAAAAAAAATCATCAATTCCCACGAAGCTAACCCCAGCCGACATTCCAATTAGCCGTTGTAAAAGCACATGCCGCCAATGTAACCGTGCCCGTCGTCACGTTTCGCACATCGGCTCCCGTCACTTTCGATCTTTGGCAGAGGCGCGCGCGTCCGCCGAGGAGGGGGTTGTTGAATCATCCGGCTGGGGGAGGCGTCGGAAAAGAATGATGCGCTCGTCGCCGGTGAAAACGACGGAGGCAGGGGTCGACGAACGGCGCCTTCGCTAATTACGATTCGCCGACGGTGCCGACGTTCCTTTCCGTCGGTACCTCTCGCAAAATCGTTTTGCCGGGCGGCCGACTCCACAACGAGGACGACGGAGCGGGAAGGGGAGGGATGAGAAAGAGAGAAGGAGAATGAGAGAAGGAGAGAAGAGAGGCTGTGGGGCAGAACGGAGAAAGTGAGAGACACTAATCGCCATCGTGGCCGACGATGACGCCCCGTCTCTCACGTTCGTCCCACGGCTTTTCGCGAGGAGCGAATTGTCGCGAAGGACGGACGAAAGGAGCGATGTGTTCATCGGCGAACGATGCCAGTGATGACATCGGTGAATGGGCCTTTCGAGTGGCGACGCTTTCTTTTATCTCCCCTTTTCCTTTAACGGGCGAGGATCGTTACCGAGACGCAAGGGTTCACGGTCGGCGGAGGATTTTTATGGGAGTACGATCGGGATAACTGTTGACGACGTAGGTCGGGGTGTTTATCGGTGAGTCTCACAGAGGTCGAATGCTCTGGTATGGTGGGAATGTGTATCGAGGATTTGTTGGTCGAGTGGTTTTAGGAAGGATTTAGAATTTTGAGAACACTGTGTTACGATGTTAATCTCATTTGCACATGGTTTATTTGTTAAGCTTGGAAAATTGAGAGGTTACAAGAAGGCTTGTATACAATACATTGCATTGTATGTGTATAGTGTACTTTCTGTTTCCTTCTGATACTTTACATAAACGCGTTATATGTACACTTACTTATATGTACACTTATATGTAATATACACTCACGGGGGGACAGACTTTCAGATCGCACTAATTCGCGGAAAACTGAGACTATGTGACGAGGAACTGTTTGAACGCTGTGCCACCGACCGTCACTAATACACGCCAACTTTTCGTGCTGTTCATGACTGGCACGACCACAGAGCTACAAAGCAATTACCGGACAACTTCTTACTAGAGAATCAGTACTAATTACGTGGAACGCACCACATGCTACCGGTAGTACATGGCTGGTAATCTTGCCAGAGGGAAAGTTCGCATCCTTCAGCGGTCGTCCTTAATCAAACAAGCGCCGATGTGAGGAGCATTGATCATTCCCGCCGGTCTCTCATCTTTCGTCGTTCCTCTCCCCGGCCGAACTCGGCCCCTGAAAGGGGGAGTGAATCATCGGCCGGATTATGACGGCTCGTGGCCGAGGAGCGAGAATGAAAAGAGCGATGTGTTCATCTGGTCAGACACAGTCAGCTGTGAAGCGAGCGAGGTCGATGAACACTGAACACTGCCTCCGCTAATTACGATACGGACGCAGTTCGCGGTCCTTTCGACTTTCGAGCTTCGCGAGAATGTTCACATTCGTACCCCCTTCCGCCCCTCGGTCGCCTCCAGCTCTGATGCAGATTCTGAGCGTTTCTCAGATTCCATGTCTCTGCGTCACTCCCGACTCAGCTCCCTTTCGATTCCCAATTCGGCCGGACGGGTTAGCAAACTCGATTGGGCTACGAATATTCCGGCGTCTAATGCGCGACTTAATTAACGAGTTTTCTCGATAGCCGTTCATTTCGAGTTACCTTCGGCGTGCCTTGGTCGCGTGACGCTAAAAGGATCGGGCGCAAACTTCGCAGGATGAATCGCAGGCGTTAAGGATAAACGTTTGTTGGCTAATGAGAATTCGCGTACATTTCTTTCGCGAGTTAATTGCAAGAGCGGCCAGCAGCGGGGCACGATAAATTCTGACGCGACGCTTGGTTTATCTTCTCGGTATCGCTGGCGTACAAAGGCATAAGAAAGTTAGCACCGGCCATTATTCATTCTTTCATCTGGATGTACTCTCCGCTGTCTAGTCTTACGGGCAATCCGGGAAATGCCGGGTCGTCGGCGAATGTTGATCGCCGCCCGTTCCGACCAGATCTTCAACATCGGTTAGCAATCTTCTTAACGAACTGCGAGAGGGAACAAACATTACTGGGAAACGTTTATCTTTGCGCCATCGCAGCTCTTGCTCCATTCCCCGACATTATCTTCGACACCAGTACCTCGGGAAGAAATTAATCTCTCGCACGGCGCATCGTTTCTCGATGCAGTTCTGAGTCACGATACAGTCACTCCTATTATATGGCACGCGCAAATTTGCGACGAGGGGATTTGTCCGAGGTCGAAGTTGAATCCGGGCAAAGCAATGCGAGTTCAATAAACCTCGATTAAATCCATCCTCGCACGTACGAGAGGTTATGGTAACGCCGACGAAACATAAATATCAAAAGGAATACACCAGAAATGTAATAAATCCATGTTATTTTTAAAACAATTTTATTTCGAAATTACTTGTATTGATATCTATTTAAAATTTTGGTTTAACTGTTGTGCCACGGAGTTTACAATTTTTGTATTTAATACGCTCATACGTAGCTTGCTGAGAACAGTGACAAAGTCGGCCGATGTCGCGATATATCTCGACTCCCATCGAGTCGCTCGATTGATCCTCCGAGCAGTGTGCCGAGTCCTTTCTCTCGACCTTTGATTGATAATACCCTTCGCGATGCCACGCCCATCACGGAAGCCGAATCTGGGCCGACGATCCAAGTCATTTTATGCGAGATGCGGAGGATGAGGAACGACAGAATGAAAGTTTTTTACATGAAAGATAAAAAAAAAATGCGCAGTTTCTCGCGACGGAATTTAAGCGCCTGAATCGGGTCAGATGTTGAATCTTGTGCACTTTGTTCCAAATTCGTCGAACAGCGGTATGGTCCATTGACGTCAATCAATGGAACGCGACTAAATTTGGAGTTTGGGAAGCTTTCGCAACGATCATTACGATTTAAGGTACAGGCTCCATTGAATATATTCATGACCTGTTGATGCGTGTGACTGTATAACAATTGGTGTTGGGACGTCTCGATGGTATTGTTCGCTGTATGCCGAAGCGTACTTCGAGATGTTCTACTTGCGGAACATCCTAGTATATCATCCTAACATTAGACACGCAACAGAGACTGTTCAGCGCTCTGTTCTTGGAAACTACCGGCCGATTTCGCTGCACTTCGCTGTTCTCGGAATACGTAATCGGGGAAGACAGTGAACTCGCACTTCCGGACGATTTTCACGCCGTACGACGTGAAAGCCGATATGCATGGGAAAGTAAACGATCACCGAGCACGGCAAAAAGCGATGCGTTCATAAAACTTGTAAAGATTCTTTACGCGTCAAAACGTCGTAACCGCTTGCAGCTGCAAGACTCGAAGTCAATCCAAAAACCGTACGAACGAATGTGAAGAAAGCAGTTGCCATAACGAAAATTCATTGTGAACAAAACTTTCAACCGAAACGGCAAAACGGAATACCGTAAGCGTGAAAGTATGTCGCTTTACCGAGGAAGAAAAATCCATTGTTCAATGAAGACTGAGTCAATGAATGAAGAAAGAACTCTCGGTACCCAAAATCATGAAACCCCAAAAAAAATCCTGCACAAAACCGACCCAGAACAGGCGCCATCTATTACATTATACCCAAGTGAACGATCCTAGAATAATCCGTAATTATCGCGGAAAGCGGAGATCAATAGGAGGAAGAAGGCGCCAACAGGTAGGCGAGAGGACGAGAGTCTATTCGGGAAGGTCGGATTGATCGAAAGTCCGGGAAGGGATATATGTTCTCAACAATGAACGAGCTGGGATGTCGACTGGAATGCCGTTCATTCGCGTACCTGCACGAGGTAGAAGAGGAGAGCAGGGCGGGAGGAGAGAAGAGGGAAGAAGAGGCGTGGGGAGGTGAGTCGTTCGAGGTGGGGAAAAGGGCGGAGAAGCATACGGGTTCCTTTCCTCGCACGGCCTTCACACCTTCACCTCTTCTTGGCTCGTTCTGGCTCCTTCTGGCTCGTTCTGGCTCGTTCTGCCTCGTCTCAGCTCGCGAGGCGCGGACGTAGGAGACGAAGGCACTGCCCGATTTCCACATCGGGCCGTACATAACAGCTTCTCGAGCAAGCTCTCAGACTGTTCAACGATCTCAGGCCCCCGGTAACGCGGCCGTGCCTGTAGGAAGAGATTTTAACGAACCGGTCCGCCGAACAAGACGCGATCGCTGCCCTTTCTATGATTACGTGCTCTCGAGTAGACAGGAGCGTTCGGATGGAAAAGTTCGATCTGTGTCGAGTTGACGGATACGGAGCGCTGCCAGTATGCTCCTTCGGCTTTGTTCGCGTTATGAAATCGCTCGCCGGTGATCTTAGGGCTGAGGCATTTCTTTGCTCCGTTGAGTAATCAAGTTGGGCGTTGATTGGTTTCGAGGGTTTATTACGGAAGGCCAAAAATGGAGTAGCGATATTTGTTTCGGTTATCGTGACTTTTACCGGGATCGAAGTTGCTGTAGGTCACGTCAGTCGGTATAGTTAGCTTGAGTTACTCCGTGTATATCATCATTGGTAATACGATGAGCGTCCAATCATCTTTTATTATTATATCCACACGCTCGGTGCGTAATGAGATTCTGAGAAAATATCCTGTGTAAATTATGTATTTCATCAGGTTTTCCTGATAGGCAAGATTCGTTTTTGCACGTGGTACGCGCTTGGAATCGAGAGTCAAGGTGTACGCTTGCAGTGATTATTTACAGTTAGTCAGATATCAATCAGCGCCGCTTTATAAACTTCGAAGCCCCTGTATTTTCATTTCGCAATTGGAAATCAGCGCGCGTCAATAGAGGAGTTAAATGAAAATAACAACCGCCTCGCGTATCGCTTTTTTCAGCGTGTCACTGACCTCATCGATGATCCGCTGACTCTTCATCGGGCAGTGGGTTAGACGTTTTCGAGCTAATCATCGCTGCCGACGATCTCTCGAAGACATCAGCGGCTTCTTTAACGAGTTATCCCGCTCGCTTACGCGTCATGCGAGCATCATTCCGCTCGAGTCTGTTCAAAAATATTCCTCCCGGCATGACTAACTCATCTTCGGCACAACAAAGAAGCACTTATTCAACCGAGTCTAATGACCACTCTCTGTTCCCAAACGGCATTCATTCCCGATGCAAAAACTCCCACGGCCGATTTCTACGAATCTGCATCGATCTATTCCCGCTGACAGTGATCTTGCCTTATACGAGAGCTGCAAAGGTGTGAGGTCATTCGGGACAAAAAGTTTCTTGTCATCGCAGATTTTCGTTTCAGTTGATTCGCGGCATTAAGCGTGCTGCGACGCTTGATTTGAGTTAATTGACGCCGACATGAAGAACGTCGATCACACGGCAATGAAAAAACTATTCGAATATTCAGATTTTGTCCATTACCGCTTATAAATCCGTGCACGTACCGCGTATACACAAACCGTAGCTTGTTTGTTATAAATAGCCACGCACCTAAGAACGCGAAACAAGCTAAATCTGTGCTCTCTACCTGAACAAACATCAGGTACCGACGAATTGATCACGATCAACCTTGCACATGCAAATGCCTTAAAAACGTTCGACTCGCTCCATTCTTACTTCTGGTATCTGTACTCTCGAACGACCAAACCTGGCTTGCTTAACCTTCAGCAAACTCTACCTTTGTACTCGATTATCTAACAGCCTAAAACGTTCCCCGCGACTGATCCGTCTAATCAAGCCGACTTATCTAAAAATCTAAACAATCCCCACGGTATCGCACCAGACCCCGTTACATATGTTAATTCGACCAGCACCAGCAGTCCTGAGCGCGCTCGCGCGCTCCGCAGTAAATGAAATCAGGGTCGCGAGGTTATTAGCGCGAAGTGAATCACGGTTGTCAGACGAGTGCACGCGCACGTAACCCACCACCACCACCACCACCACCACTGCAGGGGACAGGTTTGTTCGTCGCGATACGAGAGGACATAACGCTCATCGTTCGCATTCATGCGTTCGCCACAGTTCGTTCTTCTTCTCGGGTCCGTGCGCGACGCCTACATAGGATCAGCGGGCAGAGAGAGAACAAACAAGAAGAGGCGTCCTTCACGAAACGTCGGAATTTCCTCGAGGCTCCTTTGAGCGTATGGTTTCCTACATCGCGATCCGGGATGAGTCACTTATCGCTATCCGTATGATTCCGTGGTTTATTTGCGGCGCGAGCGGAGACAGCATGGACCGGCCGCGATGTCCGCGTTGGCTAAAATAAATCACCGGCAAATCGTCGTCCGACTCGCCAAGCCTCGTTCGCCTTCTCCTCCTCTCCTCCCCTCACTTCGCCTCCCTTCGGCCTTCCTTCCCTTGCCGCGCTCTCGTTGTTTTCCGTTTTGTATCGGACGGCGCTGATTTGCTTGCCCGCTCACGCTTATTCACGCGTTCTGATTTTGGATGCCTGAAATAACGGCAAGGCGCGAATGCCAAAATGGTGAAAGATGCTGGGCGAGAAGTCCGGCTGTCGGCTCCCCGTGCCGAGGAGAGTTTGCCATAAATGGCCGTGCTGCGAATTTGTCGTGGCTGGTCTAATTTCATTCTCGGCTCGCGGTGGGGTGGTGGAAACGCGATTGTTGATAAGCAATCGGTGCTTACGCACTTGAGAGCATGGTAGAGGAATAATTACTGTTACTACTTACATGTATGGATATATGAAACGGATTATACCCCGTCATCTTAAGAATGAACCTAAAATGTGGTATTTTAATAGGCGGACGAAAACGGGCATGAAGATAGAGTACAATAATTATATATAATACGATAATAACGGAGAATGTTTAATATCATTTTTCTTAATAACACTGTGAACTCTCAATTGACTTTCTCCGTAAGAAACAACCGCATCCATGTCTTACAGTTTCACTCTAGTCGCAAACGATACAGTCACCGGGCACGCGCATTGACGACAGCGAAAAAACAATGCTTTCCAGTCACAATAACCATACAAGGCACAGGAGAAGTTTTAGCACCGCTCGAAAATAGCAGCCGTACCTCGTAATTCCCTGATTCATACCGCCGCTCGTTTTTCGGCAAAGGTATCTCTGTCAAAACTTTTCGACTCATCCGCGCGTCGCCTTTTCCGCGCCTCACCTCGACGCCCGGCCATTTTTCACATTCCACTTTGTATCTGTCCGCTGAGTTATGGCCAGCCGCTTACTCACGCGCTCCGCTTTTATCGTCCGAAGACTCGTCAGGTCGGGAGACGATCATCGTCCGGCAGCGGCATCCACCTGTTCCCCAGCACATTCTTGCTCGAGTCATCCTCGTCAGGCAAATAAAGCCTGACGAATCACGTGGCACGGACGCACGACTCGATTTGCGCGAGAAGGAGCGGCCAGAGGGCACAGAATTGGACCGCAACGATATTTTTATCATCACTTTTATCGGCGTAGCTTACAACGTTCCGCCGTGACGAATGATTTGGCGAAGATCCGCAAATGAAGCACGCACCGAACTTCTATTTTTCGCCTTCTTATTAATGAGCTAACCTCAATCTGACCTTTGTCCGATACGCGTCAATTTTTGTATTGATACGCGATGAATTACCTGAGTACTTTTTGTATGCCGCGCATGCTTCTGAAGAAGTTCTGTCAATTGTATGAAAGTGTTTTCATTGGAGCTTATTTCAAGAGGGTCAAGTTACTGCTACAAGCTTTGCTGCTGAACAATCGGATGACTGTCGTCACATGCTACCCTTACTCATCACATTCGGCCCCTTGGACCTGAACTATTTCGATTCACGCAAGCTAAATCAAAACATCAGTGATTCAACACCATCGGAAACATACAGCTTGAATCACGAGAGAAATTTCACGTAGCTCGATGCAAACACTTCTTCCACAAAGTACATGCTTGAGGCATGACGGGAAGCACTTTTAGATAAATTCCCAAATAAAATCCATGATCGCCCAGGCTGATTTCTTTCCAATAGCCACTCGCACTTGACGCATTCTTTCGAGAGGCGCCTTCCCAGGACGATAATCGTCTTCAGTCGTCGACGTTGACTTTGCTTTCTCCGATTGCGGCTCTGAATCACAGACTGTTTCGTAACGCTCCACTGCGGGGTTGTAAATAATGGAAAACGAAAAGCGCTCAGCTCGTGGAAGGCGCGCTCGCCGAATCATCGATCGTTATCGATCAATTGCCGAAGATGACAGCAACGAACGTTCTTACGCACGCGTCCACGAATTCTCGAAAATTCAGCGAGATTCCCACAGACGACTGGAGTGGGAGGAATGGAAAAGCGAGGGAGACAGTATCCCCGGCAAAGATAAAATAAAAAGAGACGAGAAGTTGTACGGAGGCGTATCAGTACGGAGTACGTTTATCCGCCGTCATCGTCGGCCGTTATCAATGTACTCGACCTGTTCTTATCTCGGCCGCGTGCTTCCGTCCTTTTTTCTTTCTCCCTCTCTCTCTCTCTTTCGATTGGAATGACTAAACAACGGGTATCAAACGTGACACCTGGAAGATAAACGTCCCGATAACATATCCTCCTGACCCTCCTCACCTCCCGCGCCCTCTCGCCGATAAACCACCCCGTGGCGATAACCTAATCGCTGAATAGCCAAAAAAAATGTATTCGTAGAAGGGACGCGGCATTTAAAACTGATACGCGTGACTCACGTCATTGATCGGCGGCTAACTGTTTCATTTGTACCGACCGCGCGATACAACCCCTGATTTCCCACCGTCGGGTAGGAGAAGGAGCGAAGCAGCGGGCGAGGAAAAACACCCAGCCGGGAAAGCGCGCATTCATTATTCATACGGTCGCTCGAGCGCTCGCATTAATTTACGTGTGTGCGCCGATGAGCGCGGCAATCTCGAGACTCCTAATCCACGCTCGCTGCCGGCTTACGCGCAATAAAGTAGCGGCGCTCGGATAGAAGAAAGAAAGAAGGAAGAGCAACGAAACGCCACAGACACGACTCGTGCGCAGCATGGGACGCGAGCGAGCAGTGACGTAAATGCCGCTGCGGTGAAAAATAATACGGTCGCGCCGAAGTAATCCATACGGGCGATACGTATTTGATGAACCGCGCTGACTCACGCAGGACTGCCCGCTCTCCGTCAATACGGATCGCGAAAGCGTTATAAACGCGAGCGACGAGTCTCTTTGATCGTGTCGACCCGTCCGCCCGCCGTTAAAACTAACAATGCGTGAGAGGACCCGGAAGATCAGTCGGAGTCGTCCTGCCATACGTTTCACCCCCCAACCCCCCAACCCCCTACCATCCCCACCTCGATTACTCAACTCCCATTTGCCAAACGGTGACACATCTTCGTTAGCGTCGTGCGCACGAAATCCATAATCCAGACGCAACTTCACCGCCTGGAGCTCGGATTAAAAGAGCTCGGCCAACGTGCGCGTAAGTGTTCAGACTATGAGCCACATGCGGATGGACAAAGCGTGGTGTCGGCTGGGAAAAAGTACGCTGCGAGAGAAACGGGAGGAGAAGAAGCGTTTCCCTAAAAATCCGTAGGGGACCAGGGTGGGTGGGGGGTTATCATTCACAAATTGGTAGACTGACTCACTGTCAATGCTCGGCTGCCAGCTCATAGCCTTCTCGTCTCGTTTCCCCCTTCCCGTGCCAGCATCTGCCCCCCTTCTTGCCCTCCCCCCTCTCTCTCCAGCCCCCCTCGTTATCCCTCGTCATTTTCACCCCTCCGCTTCTTTATCCGGACATCATCGGCTTTTGTACGGCTCTGCAACGGTACCATTGTGCAATCGGCCTGAAACGAATTAAACGTCATACCGCACTCGATGTACACCCCTGTCCACGTGTGTGTTCGCCTATGCGTTCTCTCTCGGAGTTGCTCCACTAGAGACGGGCCACCTTAATGTCCTTTGTCGCGACGATGTTGGAAAAAATGTATGTTAGCGGTGAATCAGGGGATGCGCAGAGAAAGGGGTGCTGTAGATAAATTTTTCTTTGGGTTCGTGTCTGTTGATACTTACCGTATACTGCAGAAATGATACGTATATAATCATTTGACATACGTTTGTATTAATAAATAGTGCAATAAATCGAAGTATTCGTGTCGGTGTCTTACTTACCCTCTCATTACTACGTTGTAAGAGGATTCGTTCGACTAAAAGAAAATTCCAGACCAGTGTTAATAATGTAGAAAAAAAGTGTCTGAGTTTTTGGCACTTGATTTTGGAAACATACAGTTTTTTATCATCAGTACAAGTGTTTCGGTATTTTCCTTTTATGAAATCGCCCTTTACATATGTACACATGAATGCACATTCCCTTTGCCGAGCTTGCACGATATCTGACATGAATCTGTCTTTGTCGACTGGCTGGAACCGATAACGTCAATATGATTCGACTAAAGGGTCACCCTCGAGGGTCAGATCCATCGATTCCGCCACTGTCGACGTTATCGTTCGAGAAAATTATTAACACCTCGTCTCGCAACATACAGACCTTTCTCATTCATCGGGCGTGGAAAACTGAAATCGATCAAAGTCACTTTCAATTACAGCCCGCCCGATCTTATCCGACAACGTACGGCTGCGAGATTGAGAGAGAATACCGTGTCGAAGCGAGCTGAGAAATGGACATTGTGCGAAATGGTGTAGAGGCGGACGTTAGCACGTGTAAAACCGCATAATCGCCGATAATAGCGTCTAACTCAAAGATACGCAACTTGTGTTCCGCTGAGAAACATTTTTAAGCCTCGTAAACACTGAATGTCGCGACGAGGCAACATAAAAACAAAAAAGAGCAAAGCCAAAGATACTTTGTGGCACAACAGAATTTTTCACGTGAGTCATCAGGTCAGAACAGCGGAGAACGGAAAATCCCAAGTGTTTTTCTTTTTCGAAGACAACAAGTGAGTTTCGTCCCGTTAACGAGAAATTTCGATCTAAAGGTGTTTGTCGCAAAAAGTTGTCGGTAAACTCCGGGCGCAAAAAAAAAAGAATGGCAGACTCTTCGTTCCTACCATTAGGCTAGCCGTCACGAGCGAGGTGGTATGCAAAAATGCAGGTAGCGAAGCAGCCTCCCGATGTGCATTGTTTGACGTTGGACAATGGAAATGTTCCCGCGAACGGCATGCATGACTCACCATTATGTCGCACGGCATTACGCAAACTTTTCAAAAAATTCCTCACGCTTTCGAAGCCGTTTTAACCATTTTTTCTTTCCTCCGCCGTCACCCCCAGCTATTTATATCGGGCAGAGAAAGGAAGGGTTCTTATAAATTACAGCGCGATGGCTGTTCAGAATTTTCGGAAAGCCGAATAAATTTTGTTAAGACAGCATCAATATTTATACACTGCTCGTCGATACTCTGTCGTTCGACAATTTCATTCATCGCGCCCAATTCAGCCAATTGACAGACTCTCAGAGCTTTCATCTATTGTAAATGATTTGTGACATCATCGTTCATCTGCTATATCAGCGATAGTACCGCGGAATCTAATTACGCTTATGCGTTTACGTTTGCTTAACCTCTATTTTCCTCCACTTCATTACCACATCGAGTGTCATGGGACACTTATGGATTTACGTAAAAGCCGCGGAGTCATGCGAATTTCTAGAAAATTCATTAATGCCCACGTGTCGCTCTCCCAATATTTCCGCGTAATACCGCGCGAGTAACGTCGGATGAGATCAATCTGTTTATTCGCGACGATTATCGTTATTGCTGGCATCACACGAGTATGCGCCAGCACACATATACGTGCGCACACGTACGGGTGAATAACGTACGTTCGTACAGACGCCAGGATGCGGCGAGCACGGAGTGCGCCTTGCTCGTTTCGTCGCATTCTTTCTCAGCAGCCTCCGCGTCTAATAAAAATTCCGCGCACCGACGAAAGGGAGACAAATATTACGTATGCCATGCGCGCGATTCTCGTTAAGTGATTCATTCATGCCGGAATCCTTCATGACGTGCATCACTGGGTCGGACACAAGCTGGACGAGTTTGCCCTGGCCGACTGTACACGGGCCCAACTTCATTCAACATCGCTGAACCGTAATGTGTAGATGGTCTTTATCAAAGAATGTCACATTTTATACGAAAAACTGCCCATTTCCTGAGGATTGACGTAACGGCCACGAAAATAGGTACACACAATCGATAAATGTAAATGTACTCGCGTCACGGGCCTCGTTAATGCCCGCCCGCTAAAACTTAATGCCGGAAACATGTAAATAGTAGGCATATATTTGCGTCATGCCCCGGCGCCGAAGAAAAGTCGTAAAAGTTCTCGCTGCTTTGTCTCGAAGATCCGAGAGCGATGTTTGAGTCGGTGACATTTTATTCGAAAAAAATGATGAGTCCCTCGAAATATCGTGCAGGGATCGGGGGTGGTCGGTGTGCGACACGTCGCTCAGCTAGCGTGTGAGTGCCCATATGTGAGCCTGTGTGGCCATATGTGCCGCTGTATGCCCACGTCGTTGCACACTTCCCCTCAGGAAGCGGCAGTACATTAACCACGAGAGATTACGTGTTCCGAGTGCCTCCGTTTCCCCGTTTGTAAACATTGCCGAGCGATCGCTTTGCACGCAGCCGGAGTCGATCACGGAATCGATTAGCGTCCAATAAAATCGGATACTTTATGACGTCTACCACTTGACTTCCTATTCGAACTTCCTATTAGCCGCGTAACTATGCACCTTGCCGTACAAACTGTATCAATGAAAGGTGGCGATAAGAGCGACGAAGGTCATGCAGTTATTGAAACGTGCCCAATTTTGAAATCACTCGAGCTCCACTTGCTCTTTCTCGAATCCGTCTCATTTAAACACAAATATTATAATGCGACATAGTATCCGCGATTAAAGAATAAACAGAGGTTCTTAAAATGTTTCACTTTCAAATTACAGCAGAGCTGTATCATGCAGTCATATATCTTCTTTTTACGATCTCTTACGAACGTTATGATGTAATATATTATGATACCGGATAGCATCCGCAATTTTGGACGAGTGAACAAACTCGATCGCGGATGGTTAAAGAGGGCTTTTTGGCAAACGGCAGAAACGTCCGATACGCTATCTCGAGCTGTATTTTTAACCCGGAAAACGCGGCGATCGTATTTTATTCGCCGTCCGCAGGTGTAAAGACAGTATTAATAACTGCGCGGGCGCGCGCGTTAGCGTAATCTAACGCGTTAGAGCGCACGGTGGCCGTTTAACATATAGGCAAGGAATGCAGCTGTCGCCGACCCACGCATCACATCGTTCAACAGCGAAATTATTATTAGCGGGCGAGAAAAGGACGAGAGTTCGAACAACTGGACGTGACGGACGATCCCGATGCCGGCCGCTCTCTCGGCAAAATTTATCGACCACCCTGGAGACATAAATTTCAATGGAAACTCGTCCCAGAACTCGGAAGAATGGGAGCTAATGCGAGAAAAGAGAGTATCGCTTTCACCGTCTTCTCGTCGCTAAAACATTCCCTATTTTCTATTATTCTTTTAATTAAGATTTTTACCAAGATTTGCCTTGAGCCGTTCTCGGCCGAATTCGATGTTCGAGAGGATTCTCTATTCTCTATTCCTTTAGGATAAGAAGAGTTTCTCTGTCGCGGTTCATTTTCCTTAATGTGAGTCACGTACAGCGTGTTTATATTGCGCGCCACGCTTTGTTAAAACCGCATGCAAGTGATTATCACGTAATAAACGGAATTCCGTCGGGCGAGAAAACTGTCCTCTACCGCACGAAGCAAGATATATCTCTGCGGGGAAGGTATTTTGAAAATGTGTAGAGTACGATTATATTCCGGTGAGTTACCACCTTTGAAACTTTAACACGTTCAACGTGCCTGCCGCCGACAGGCAATATTTCACCGTGCTTGTAAAGTGTCTTGTAACGTTAGAAACACTCTTGTGCTGAGGTCTGAGCGGAAAAAAATTTCTTCCCGTGAGATAACATTAAAAATTGAATACGCGCGACATATGTACCTATTTTTCTGTGCAAAATTGAATTGCTCGCCGGTGTCGCTTACTTGGTACATCCTTTTTATACTAGCTTCGTTTGACAGGCACTATCGTTTGTGGCTTTGTAGATGTGAATGGCGCATCATCTTAGACGCGTTCAAAATCCTGTACGTATGGGAAGTATCGGTCATTGTTTACTTTACTAATCGTGGAAGGCAACGAGAGTTCAGGCCATGAAGTCATCCACTCGTGAGACATCGTTCTTTTGTAAATAGCGGAGTCGAAGGTTTGAGTTACAACAACTGGTGACGTGAATCGGCGCCTGGCATGATTACGCGACTGACCCATCTCCAAGAATTTGATTCATCGATATGTATTAATCGCGAGGCGGATAACGGAGGAATCCCCTTGCCAGAGATCTCACAAAACAATACCGTGCAGGTGAATCACAGTTGGCCACATTTGATTCGAACTCCACTTTTCTCCATTCAGACATACAGTGGTATCGATGAAAGTCACTATTCTAATTTATTCTGATTCTTCTTTAAAACATACGGGTGAAGAAAATTTTTCCTTGTAACCGATGACTTCAACCGGCATAGATTACACACTAAAAATACCACAATCATTAATAATGACTTTTTTGAACTTGCACCGATTCTCATTAGTAACATAGCATGTATACACTCTGTTATGGACACTGATAAGGTCACTAGTTTTTTCTGCTATATGAAGAACTATTCAGTTGCATAAGGCATGTGATGTCACATCAACAAGTTGTCAAATTACACAATTCAAATCTGTCAGTTCCCTGTAGTTTTTTGCACTGTTCTTTGCATGAATCGATTTATTCAATTTCTAATCGATTATCGATCCCTGCCGAGATCACGTGGCCTCTCTATCAGACATAAAGCGAACACAAGAACTCTACCTTGATAAAAATCTTCCGTTCCTGTCGTTTTTAATGTTTTTGCTCCTTATTTATTTCAGTATTCGCAATTAAAATACCTGTCGAGGCACTCAGTGATCTCTCGCGAAATTCCGGCGAAATCAATGCGATTCTCCGGATTTCTCCGGATCCTTCGGATTTCATTCAAGTTACCTGCTCGCACAAGCTTCGTTCGAAAGCGACGCATGGACGGCAAAAGTTGGAGGAATGTAAAGTCTGGGTACCATTTGAACGTTCCTCGTGCGCGATGCAAACGGCGAATGCCAATAATTCAGGGTCGCGGCGAAGTGCCTAGGCGCAGTCCTCTGACAGTGAGTCATACTTAACCGCATTGAGCATCGATATCAACAACTTTTGCCTCTCCGATGTCCCGCGTTTCCACAGTCTACGGCCGTGTAAACTGTCCGGACCTTGAAACGAAAAAAATGACTGTCAATCGTGATCACAGGTTGACAGGCATCGCCGTTTATCGGCCGAAATAAATTTTATGATGATTCACGCTTCGCTGTTGCATTTTCAACGACAGTCCCATGCACGCTTTACGTGCCTGCATCATTAGGTATTGACGGATAAGGCTTGTAACGTTATATTGTATTCAATCTCAGGTTCGTTACGTTCAACGGGAAACCGAACATCGAGTGACGAATAAAAATGCCTTCAGGTGCCTCAAAGAAACAGTCCTCCAGTGAGGAATGGAAGACAATGACTGTGTCGATTATCCGTACTAACCTCACGGATCCCAGAAATTATGACTCAGCCCGATGTTTACGTTCTAACGCCGAGATCTCGTCGCGGCGCGTAATTGCGCCTGTTTACGAAATATCGCGCGCCAGCGTCGCAGCTTGGACCGAAAATTTGCGTCACACACTTCCGTCCGCCCGAAAAGTGGAGGCCAACGAATGAACGAAAATCCCCACTGTAGATGAACGCCTGAACCTTATTCCCTGACACTTTGCTCCGTGAACAATGAATCAGTAAATGATTCACAAAATGGTCGATTACTAAGTATGTAGTCCGCGCAATACCGAAATGTGTATTATTCCTATCGGGTCCATATTTACACATTGATTCACACCCGTTACGGATTTGTCCGACCCCGCTCACTCTTTCCTTCCTTCTTTTCCTCCTCTGACCTTAATGCCGTTCGCCGTCGCGGATTTACACGTGCGCGCGCGCGCGCGCGCCCGTGTCCAACGATTTGCGCACATTAACGATAGCGCGACGCGTGTAAATCGGCACCGAAACGCATAATCGCGATCGTGAAGCTACGATACGCACCGGGTACGATTCTTTATTCGCATCTCGATTTATGTGCGACGAGCGAGGCGGCGCTACGACGCTGCTGTTGCTGCTGCTCCCGATTACCAAGTCGAGCAGGAATGCGCATAGTAAGTGGACATCAATGCGTATGATTAATCCCCCATTAAAGATTCAGGAGGCATCGCGATTCCATTTTCATTGGCGACGAGCGTTGATCTTAAAGAGCGATTACGCCTCGGCGCGGACCGAATTTGCGGTCACCGCATTCTCCTCTCCCCCCTCCCGCCCTCCTCGACTTCTTTGCTTTTTAACGTCGAACTGACTTTCCTGGACAATTAAACGGCGCCACCGGGGTTTCCCTTGCCCAAGTTTAATCATCCATCGCGTAAGGCTGTGCACGAGATCGGTCATTCATTTATGCGCTTGTGAGGACAGAGTTGATTTTTGTTCAACTGACCCCGAGGATTTACTGATGTATGATGTATTATCTTGAGAGGAATCGGCGTTTTGAGATACTTATGGGAAATTCTCAAAACGTGCAAAGTGATGCTTTCAAGATGTAGGGAATCCAAAACTTTTTTTAAACTTCTGCTAATTGAGACAGAACTAGAGCGTAGAGTCTTATTTTGTCGTATCCAAACCAATATTACACCGATCTTAACAGAAGTACTTTAGGGTATTAAACTCAGATGTATTATTAATTTTATTAACAATAGCGACATATGTACTCAACATATGAATTCAAAATGCCTTTAGCTCATGTTCTTCTTGGAATCTGCGAGATAGCTTATTGCGCAGCACTAAGTTTGGAGGACAGTATTTGACATCCGGATGACAAACGCGTTTGAGCATGATTGCAGGACGTGCCCGTTACATCATGCGTTTTCCGGAATTTTTGCGTTCACCCCAGGCGACGGAGAGTGTCACAATCGCTCAGAATATTCCCGTGACATACGTCATTGTCTCTTTGCTCAAGGGAGTTTCACGCGCCATGACTATAACGGCAAGGTACAATGACGCTTATGCGTTAAGTGTAATATCCTCCCGTTCGCTCGCAATATGCACCGCGGATTACTTTATACCGGTACCAGCGTGTCCTTGGCCACGCGAGAAAGAACTAAGTGCCTAGTGACGTTTTTAACGTAAGCATAATAAGCGTTTCGCTATAAACGTTAGTCATTGGGCTTGAAGGGATTTCCATTCCGCAGGTCGGCACTGATTCATTAGACGCTCCTTCCTGAAAGGATGAGAAACGGCGAAAAAATGCCCGGCACGGAATCGCACATAAATAGAGGCGATCTCAGGGTGGCGTGGAAATCGAGCTCCACATGTCTGATTACGCAAATTCACTTTGGAACCGTTCACGCATCGGCCCAAGCTTGACATGACGCCGGTGCACTCGAATATGTCATAGTTCATTCTAAAACGATGGCCGACGAATAGGTCGTCGAATTGACCGAGGCGGCGGGAGAGAAGTGCAGCTCGATGATCGATCGATTCAGCGCATCTTCGTCCACGCATTCAAGCTTCGAAGACGTGCAAAGCACGTGACCAAGTATGGTAGATCGACGAGATCTCCGACTCGAAGTTGCCCGGTGAAAAAGGTCATGCCATCCGCCCGACCTTGAGACTCTGGATGCGATCCAATCGGCGCGAATTTCGTTCTATAAACGTTCCCCGATTCGACAAACTTAGATCGCGGGAATGCACCGTAATTGACGATGAGCTCGGCGTCCCGTGCGTCTGTATATTTGCACGCACGCATTCGGCTGTGTGCAGGCCTTTCGCTTGTGCAACGACGCGTCGTATAGCCGATGGATCACAATAGTACGGCTCTTATTTACGGCCTCTGCACTCTCTCGTTGTAAGAAACAATCGTGGCGCCTATGGACTGTGCACGATCTATCCGTATCACGCTTCTTCCCTTCACACGCGATTCTGTCTCGTTATAGGGAACATACGAGCCTCTGTCGAGCCCAACGACCGAGTTGCATCGCGAGTTGCATCGTGAGGCGTGCGCATACGTGCACGCTCGCTCTTTTGCGTTTTATGCTCGAGTCAGGCGTTTGAGGACCATTATTCTTTTGTGCCCCGACGCTCATGCCGAACGGTGCAATATTACTGAACGCTTTGTCTTCGGCACGCCGGTCCAACATTTGAATATGACTGCGCTCTTGTCTTTGAAACGTTACGCTTTCTCGTTTCACGCCGATTATATCTTCGCGGCGCTTGCAATTAACATGAGAGCGATGCCAGGATGTATTTGGACAGCAGCGCGTCCATGACTCGTGTACAGGAGCGCATTTAAGATTTCTGGCAATTATTTACGGATATTAGCGATACGCTAAACGCGCGAGGTAGAATGAAATGTCTGTAATTCGTACAAAAGATTTCGTGTTTCTGGTATTAACGCATATTTCTATGGAAGGATAATTACGCTCAAGAAAGTTTAGCAGCGATCGCGTTGTGTATGTAACGATCCGTTTAGTAGGATCTAAAAGCGTCTGGAATCCGTATAACAGCTCTGGTGTTTATAGTACGTTCGAATATAGAAGTGTAATTAATCGTAATGAAGCTTAATGTCATAACGATCTATGAATTGCAACGTGACCGTGCCACCTCATTAACGTAGCTGAATTGCAGCAACTGTACAGAAATGTTTAACACCGGTTGAATAATATTAATGTTTACCATCTAATCAACAAGGAAGCTTAACATTGTTCCCCGGTTCGTGAAGAACGACGCACCGCTGCATTCTAATGATACACGAGACTATTTAAGTGAATCAACGAGTAAACATAGAATAGTGCCAACAGTGTAAAGCTCTAACCACGTACTAAATCGTACGACTTGCAATTACTATTCAACGTGGAAATTATCATCTACTCATTCCACGCCATCTTCTAGCTCCTATTTACCTGTTACCACAGCGCTAATGGCCTCATTAATCAAACATACAGATTCAATACCGTATACTTTTTACCCCATTCCATTCACTCGCCCTCTGTCAACACAGACAGGTACGGAAAGGTGCAGGTACCTTTCTACGGCATCTGACATTTCGTCTAGTCCTATCTGGTCCTATCAATCACCCTCCGCAATAGACAACTTCGGATGCTTCGGCAATTAGCCGGCGTGGCTCGTTCATTCTCGTCTGGTCGCGGTATTTACGGCGCAACTCGCGAACTTTCTGTCCGACAAGGTCGTCATAGGACGCCATGGACTGTTGCGTGTCGCGGGCCGTAAGAGCGAGTAGTGCACGAGAAGCCCCCGCGAAGTAGGAAGAGAAATATATCGTGTGTACACACACGTCGTCCTCGTGTACTCGGCCGCTTTCGTACGTCTCCGGGCTGCGATTCGCGCGACGTCATCGGAACGCCGGCCAATGAGCGCGCGGCATGATGACTCATCCGGCCGAGCCTCATGTAAACTCTCTCGTGCCGCTTAGCCAGCAGTCTCCCGCCAACGAGCAAAAGAGCAAACGGTAGTTTCGCTCCCTGTGCCCGATACATTCTCGCGGACAGTTCACGAATCGCCACGAAAGCGCGTGCACACGCTCGGAACGGTCCAGTCGTTTCGTCGTAAGTGCTGAGCGTGCGTAAGTGCCGAACCTGCTTCAGGAGTCTACGAGCTTCGGGTAGAACCGCCTACTACGGAGTTTTTCCACGAGAAGAGGCACCGATCAGCCGAAATAAGTGACTTTCCAGAATCGAACTTCAGAGTTGGCGTAACTCATCGGTGAACGGACATCGATGCGAGCCCGTTCGATTTTCGAATACACTGACTCTTGCGCGTAACCGGTACCCTGTCTGGTGCGCGTCGTGCGGGTATAAAGCGACGATTAGTGTCAAATGGTGAGGTGAGAGAGAAGGAGACTGATTCACGGACGGCGACCGGATCGAGTCGATTTGAAAACGTGGAGAGAATCTCTCCTCAGCGAAAGATGAGGATCAAGAAGGAAGCACCCTGCCTGGTGCTGAGACTGGGACCATTGGAGAATATCGAGCCCTGGGGTGAGTTCCGGTCCCGCTCGTCATTCCCGTCATGCGTTTCATAACGAGGCTTGCGCGAATCGTTCCGCGTCGTTTGTAAACACCGTCGTTTAGCGTGCGAGCGCTGCTTTTCTAACGCACGCAGCCCCAGTACGACAATGCTTATTAGTGGCTCGTCCGATTGGCATGCAAGGTACGCGAATCGCGCTTCATTAGCCGAGGAACGCGGTCTGGTTCGTTGGCAATTCCAGCGGCATTCCTTGACGTCGATCCCGATCGTCTATGACTAAGATGTTCATCTAGCGCTCGTGTCTCGATCGTCCTCCCCGTTGCAGTCCACGTTGTTCTGTCTCTTGCGGCGTGACCACGAAGAGAGGCGAATGCCAAGACGATGAAAGAGAGAGAGAGAGAGAGAGAGAGAGACGTGCGAGAAACGAAGTTGACGGACGAGGCACGCGGATAGAACGGCGCGCAATCTTGCGATGACTCACGAAACACCGTCCCGTGTATTTGGGCCGTGTAATAATGCGTGCTCGATGACTCGTTTCACGCGAGAAACGAGACGAGACGAAACGGAATGTACGACTTTTTTCCCTCTATCTCCTTCCGTCCTCGTGCCCCTGGCTGGCCTGGTGGTTTCTTTATCTTCACGACCTCCGCATTCCCAGATGATTCCTAAGGCTGGAAATTCCGTAGGCGGGCTTTATAAATCTTGGCTCATATTTTTTCTTCTCTCTCGAAAGCTCCTCGAACTCTAAAGCGACACGTACGCGCAGGTACACGTTCACATGGACCGACACTTTCGTGTGCCGTACGAGGAGCTCTCTGGTTTCACAGTGCATCGGCCTCCTTGAACCTCTCGCGAAAAAAGGGAGAGCCGCCATTGTTTATTATCTTCAGCGAGAGTAGCCGCGGTATCGTGGAAGACGAAAAATAGCGCGCGATGTGGGTCGCCATTCGGGCTGTTATGACAATTAACGTATTAATATGGGAGCGCAATTCATCGCATGGGAGAGGATTCGCGGGAGAGAAACGTGAAGTTGGAGAAGGCAGACGCATACAGCCATACCCGTCCGCGATCGCCCGCGCGCGCACACACACGACGGTGGGTCGTTGCTCTCATTTTGCGGTTGCCTTTATTTTCGGACTGTATTTCGGGCGTTTGCGGAGAAACTGCGTCCGCTTAATAGGCCCGCCCGGACGAAAATAACGTTACGCACTTTACTATATACATAGTAGCAGGCACGATACGGGATGAGAGAAGGCGGGGAGAGCAGCTTTGCCGTGTAGCATCTTCCGTTGCATACGATGCCAGTCGGAACCTTTGCGGCAGGCGGGCCCGTGGCAGGAACGCCACGTCGTATTCCGTAAAGGCGATAGGAAGTTTCCGGCTGGACGGAACGTTCGTTTGCATGAGAACTGCTTACAATAGACAGCCGTGTGACACCACGACCCTGAGCGCGAATGGAGCGTTAAGTAGATCGATTTACTGATTCTCTTCAAGTCCCGTGCCGAGGAACGTTTTGTGCGCGCCAGTACGCACGCACGTTTCACGTGAGAACGTTCTACGTGATTTACGTATGTATGACAGTGGCGAGGGGGAGGGAGAGGGAGAATGCGACGTGTTTCACGGTCTATAGGCGGTAAAGCGCGTTAACGCGTGTATGTATATATAATATAATATATATATATATATGTGTATATGCACGTCGACGAGTCCCGCGGGTTTGCGTGCCGCATTTCGTTGTATCGAAAATCAGGTCAATGCCTGGCGCCTTCAACACGTGCACTCGCGCGTCTTAATAATTGCGACCTATTAAGGCTGATTGCAGCTCGCCTCTGCTCGGCGAGCATCGATCGCAGATCTCGGCCGGATAAACGTTTAACGTCCCCTGCGCGTCACATTCCATGTTTTGCAACAGATGTTGCGAGATTTCGCGGGGAGCAAAGTGCGCTTACAGCTCCGGCGCCAAGAAATGTGCCGACTCTGCGAGAGGCAACTTGTGCCGCGGGTAAGAAAAAAAAAGGGGAGGATATTGCGCAGAGTGCCCCGTAACGAGATGCATAATCTGAAATGTAACCGTAGTCCGTGGACGATTTAGCTGAAATGAAAGTTTTTTTTGTTTAGAACAAGACATTTTACAGTATAAATAACTGAACATTGTTAAATAGGTACTTCTCTCGTTCGGTTCGGAAATCGGGCGATGCGAAATTGAAAATTTGAAACGTGCCTTTCCGAAAGCAACGTCCTTCCGGTTATGTCGTCCGTTACGGGACATCAGTATGCGCAGAATTAGTAACAAAGGGGTTGAAAGATTGGGTCGGATCGGTACTTTCCCAAGGCGCTGGTCAAAATCTGGCGCGCGGCCTTTTCGTACCTGTTCCCATAAACCTGTCCGAAAGGGAACAGAGAACAGACGTGGTCGGGTGAACACACCGTTATACGCGACAGAACCTGTCGGCGGCAACTCGTGCGCGCCATTGTGTACGTACAATCGACATTAATCCTCACGGGAACAGTTATCGATGTCCCATTGCAAGGAAGGAAATTATTACTTCTCTGAACGTGTTGCAACCATCAGGGAACGAACGATGATAATTAGTCCAACTATTCACTATTCGATCTACCGCTTGCAGTATACATTTCGTATTCCACGCCATATTCCGATATCTTTTACTCACATTACACACTTACCGATATTCCTAAAATTAAATATCGTCAAATCATAAATATCTCTTCTGATCTAATTTATTATGCTTTCTGATTACGGTTTCGATTAATTCTTGGCACATATCATGTTTGTCACGTATTTATGGAGAATTATTTGTTTTATATGGTTATGAACGTCTCCGAGTTAATGGATTAAAGCGATCAATTTCTATCTCGAGTTTCTACGTTTTTATTGTTTCGCACGCAGCATTGTGCGAGGCTTGCTGGAACAGTAGGCAGTTCGAGGAAATCGATCGGTGCCGATAACATCGTTATGCCAATGGCGCACGATAGGCATTGACGACAGTTAAATCGCGCGAGAACTGCTGAAATACAAACGCGCGTCACTGATCGATGTCTGGAGACTGTCAGGGGCATAGAGAAGAAGGTTGAAGGTTACCCATGGACGTTAGAGAAACCTCAAGGCATCCTTGCCTATTCCCACCCGCGTGGGAGTGAAATGAAAAAAGCCTTTCTGCGAAAGACACCCGCTCGGCAATAAAAGTGTTTCCAATGGCAATGGCGACGTAAATTGCGCATTGTATTCAGCGGACCATTGTCGGTCAGTATTCAAATGCCGATACGGCGAGAGTGCGATTTTGTGCGCTTAGAAAGGAGGCAGGTGCCTAGGGAAAAGCGGCGGAATCGCGATGACTCAGGTCCCGCCGCTAAACTCCGATACTTCTATCTAATCCTCTTAACTTCCCTGTATCCATATCTAAGCCCAGCAGACGTCCAAGCACGCATAAAAACGTCGTACGTCCCTGAGAATTAATGGAACCCTGAATAAACCTCAAATCGTCGCGTAGGGGGCAGAAATCTTACCGTCGTCATAAAATACCCATTGCACCCTACCGTACTTCCTATTGCTACCCACCCTCCGTAAATTCATTAGCATTTATTATACGAAAGCTTCGCGCGATTTACGGTGATATCACGGATTGCGGGACAAACGTAGAATGAATTAACGTCGCCTCATTAATCCGTGCCTACTCATTCATTACCATTTTTCCGGCCCATAGCGAAGCGTGTAAAAAATACCTTCCCCAACAAAACCGGTGCCACTTCCGTACACCGAGCTCAATAATCTAGCACGCCGACCGTTAAGGACGGCGGGCCCCGACTCGAGCCGACGATTTCCTATTGCGAAATTCCCACGGTGCGAGAACAGTGTGTGTATGTGTCCGTGTGTGCCGAAAACGTGGTGAAAATTAGGCCCACGTCGGGACCGGAAGGCGAAGAAGGAGGAAGGCCTTTGTGAGCAGAAGCGACCGTACGAATAATAATCGGGCGCGACAGTTTGGGGTTGCTGGCCGGGTGGCAAGAGTCGGCCAGGAAAACGTGAGGGGCGCGGGAGGGGGGGAGGGAGGCAGCGGCGGGGTGGGGGAACGGCGAAGGACCGTTGGAGAGTTGCGGAAAAGGGGGAGAGACGAGAGAGGAGGCGAAAGAGTGACTCATCGTCGAGCCAGGCCAGGCCTTACGAGCTGCAGGTCAGGAGAGGAAGACACTTTTAGCCCACATTTCTTCCTCTCATCCCCTCGCCCCTCTTTCATGACGTGCGCGCGCGCGCGCGCGCCAGCACGCCGCAGCAATTCCTTCACTGTGACGAGGCCTTTTATTTATTTTCGCTCAGCAGACGCATCTTATTCCGTTGTCGCCCTTTCTCGTCTTCCACGAGGCTCCTATTCCTTTTGTTCGGCCGTGTGTCCTTCGCCGACGGAAGGAGGAAGGATCGATTGATCTCAGCGATCAGTCCCTAGAGGCCAGCAAAATTCGTTCACTTAATTTAACTCGGTGTAATTGCTCGTTTAATCAAATCAAGACGTGTACTCAATTGCGGTCGCGCCTTTACCGGCTTCCTGTTCTTCCTCGGTGGGCTCGTAAAAAGCGCGACGTTGCGAGTGTCCTTTGGTTTCCCGATAGTCGTAATACTTTCCGATTCGTTTGTGGGAGCGCTTTTTAGTGCTACGAATAAAAGCGACGCTCGCGCGATTTCAATGCGCACGCGCGCATGATCGTCAAGGCTTTGACACATGATACATTTGAAGATTAACGGGCGCATTAAAGTCCCACACGTAGTTCCACGTGTCCTCCGCCGTACGTTTCTCCTTCTCGTCATCCGGCACCGTATCGTGCGTCGCTAGAATTACCGTCGTTGCCGTCGCGCAATGAACGTTTTATAGTCACGTGGCGGAGGCTCCAGCCCACGTGCTCGAAACGAACGGGCCAGCTATGAAAAAAGTCCCATTAGATTTGCGTCGTAGAGCGTACGTCGTCCTAGTCCCACCCGAACCTTCGCATTCATCGCAGGTTGCACGCGATTCTCGCTCTCTCGCCGAATGAATCACTGCCCCGCAGACTTTTCCTAGATGACAACTTGCGCGCCGGAGTGCGCAGCTTCTTTCTATTCGCCATTCCCTCTACTCTCATTTTACTCTCTCTGCATGCTCGTAGCATTGTTCAAGAAGTAATATTGATACGTACAAGCATAGCAGTACTTAGTGCACACTATGGAATGTACAATTTGATGTTGTTAACCAATCACGGCAAAAGCAGATCTGCATATGTTGATGACATTTGACAGCGTTGATCTTCTCAATGTGTAACGCTGCCTCTCGACGAGAAATACAGTCCGCCGTAAAGAAATAGCCTGGACAGGGTGGTACATAAGGAAGCATACGTTCTTGACGAAACAGTTCCGTACCGTTTCACTTCCTTTTAAGCCGCATCAGCTTGTGCGTACTTGCAATTTCGTTAGCTACCGTCCGAACAACGATGCGTCAGACAATGTGCAACGTCTCGTCGAGGACCAGACGATTATTCCGTGCACGTGGTGCACATTAAGCGCGTCGCATACGATGTTCTCGGTGCACAACGAAGTCCTATTCGGTACGCTCGAATGCGGGTAATCGATGACGAGTCACGCTTGAGCTTTTACGCGTTCCGGATTTAATGTTTCTTCGCATACAGCTTGATGATTCACGCCCCCCGTCCGATCACAATCTACCTTTTATCGCGCTTTCTCGAACTCTCCTCGCATTGGCCAAAGGGATATATACCCTCCGCGGCGTGGCTTCTTTTCTCCGTTATTAAAACATTATTGCACTGGGATACTCCGCGCTGCGGTTTATATCGGCGAGGCGAAATAAGGCGAGAGAGCCGTAGGATTATTGGACGCGCCTCTATATCCTCGGCGAAATCATTGTTCAACGTTTATTGCTCTATAAAAACAGAGAACAATGCAGCATAGACGCGGTTCAAAGTTCAACGCGTTGCAATATAAGACTTCGACGAACCGCTCGCATGTAAATCTTTCGAGACTTCTGCGGAGACCGCGAGACGTAAAGATCCCAGACGATTTACGTCTAAACATAGCTATATACATAGTAACCGCGATATTCTCGCAATTTGACCCCTCTACTTCGTTACGCATTGACCAGGCAGCTGTGCCGGGAAAAGAGTGGAAATACCTATTGTACATGATCGAATACTTGCGCGCTTAGTACCCACTGAAATATGATCAGCGTTCGACAGGACGTCGGCTTAGATCATCGTTACTGAGTTTCGCCGATATTTCACGTTACAGGCGGACACAAAGAGTTCCACAGGCGGCATCGAGAGTTATGCGAGGACACGCTTCTACCTCCCGGAGGTGCCGGGCCATCGACAGTGAGCGGTTGTCCGAGTCCCGGACCTGGCTGTCCTGTCCTGAGTCTTTCCGGACCGCCGACCCCCCAGCCGGCCGATATCGATAGTCACCCCGCGTCGAGAGTCTTGCCCTTCCTCTACTTGGGCAATGGCAAGGACGCGGCCGACCTGCAGCTCCTTCGAGCCCTCGGCGCCACCAGGGTGCTCAACGTCACCTCGCAGCTGCCCGGCTACCACGAGGAACGGGGCATCACCTACAGGCAGATACCCGCATCCGACTCTGGGCACCAAAATCTTAAACAGTACTTCGAGGAGGCCTTCGATTTCATCGGTAAGATTCATTCTCATCTGTCTCTCCGACTTCCTTCTCTCGACAGCCCGCTATCTTTGCAGACGCGGCCTTTTATTCTATTACGCAATTGTTTACATTAGTTTCGCGTTGTTTATACGGAAAACGTTGTAATGAGCAAAATACAGAAAAGAAACGTTGATACGGCTGTAATCGTTCCGAGCGTGTTGGTTTAGTATTCGCGGTATACGAGGAAAATTCTCGTAGAATGTGACTGTGACGCGAGTGTGCAACGCATAACGTATCGATCACGTCAGTAGCGTGCGGTATTGCAATATCGTTTAGTGCTGATGTACTGAATCGAATGTTGCTAGAATTTTTGTGTCCAGTGGAGTTTATCGAAGTTCGCTTGGAAATGTTTAGGCTGTGAACCGGACAGTAATGAAATAACCTTAGAGATCTTACGGTACGGCCGTGAATCGAGTAAAGAGACGCGTGATTAATTCACCGTAAGAGATGAAGCGAAGAATGGTCACAGTGGGAGAGAAGGTACATTGGCCTCTTTCGATGAGTAATTCTTTTCGCGCGCCGAGTCTGTCCTTCGCTGTCGATCGCCATTGCCGGTTAAATTCGCGACTTTGAGACGGTGCGTTGGGCCTGAGAACACGTCCCGATTCGGATGTGCCCGATGAAGGCCGTGAGAAAACGATCACTGCTTCCTGAACCCTGCTCTTCTCAGCACCTGCCTTCCCCTCATCTCATGCCATGCTTTCAAAACCTTAGCGCAACAAAAAACGAACCTTTACACAATCCCGGATCTTCGCAAAGTATTCCCATTCCTCACTCACACTTCGAACATGTTCCACCTCAGCTCAGTCGGATCAGAATATAATTTTCTGCAGTCAAAAAAATCTTTTTGCACCGCAGCACTGTGCGGCACCAAGTCAATTTCAAAAGAACCACCGGCAGTTGAGTGAGTCGTTGCAGTTACACGTCGTCGTTATCTCATCTCTCTCGCGTGAGATAAAACTCTCGACCCCGGTCTCTCCACGGCGTCCTTGATTTCTTCTGGGACCCCTGAATGACCCCGTAGGTAGGCCGTGCGAAAGCAGCGGGGAACGTCTTAACGGCCCAACTCGAAAAATGCGCCCCTTATTTTGCACCGTGCGCATTGGGACGGGCCAAACTATTGCGTGCCTACTGAGAAATATGTGTGCGCGTGTATTTCATTCTTTTACTACTACAGTGCGTAAGATACGCATACACCCAAAGTTTGACGTATACACGTGCGTGTGCGTGCACATATGCTTCTTGGTCGGGTGGTTTGACGGTTAGTCAGCCAGGTACGGCGTCATTCCACCAGTTGCACATTTCGTCGGGGGAGAATGACCCCCTCTGTGTGTCAGCACACTCGTACGTACCCTTGCGCGAAGGCCACGCACACGGAGAAAAAGTCGGGAGAAACCATGCTCAGCTTTATGTGTACGGTGCGTCATGAAAATTCGACTGTGTGAGCCCCTTCACGGATCATCTTTGTTTATGGCCCGTGTCCAATCGCTTTCCGGATGTCAGTAGACACAATACACCTACCGAAATCAAATATCATAACCGTGGATATCAGTAAATCTACTGATACGACGGAATATGTCCTGAAATGCTCATTCATTCGCACTTTATATGGCATCCCCCTACGAAGAACTGTTTCCAAGTTGCATTTTCCGAATTGCATACGTTCTGAGCATTTTATTCATACGATGGTCTACTTCTATAAGCTTCTTCACGTATGTCTACCCGTTCTACGAGGACATGTAGATTACGAGCCTCGTGCTACGCAAATATTAGTACCACCCCTAATACTGTATAAACAAAACGTTGCAGTTGCGTAACGTTGTTGACTACACGTACACATGTACGTGCCTATACACAGACGCACGCAATGAGCCTACCTTGACGTGTGCATTCGCGCGCGTACATCTAACATCAGAGCAACTGTGCAATAAAGAGCCACGGAATACACCGACAGCATTCTTCGTGTGCACACACGTACAACGGAATCGTGTCCGTCTCATTCCTCGTACGTGTCTTTGTGTTACGCACCGAAGAGGGGGCGGCCCTCTGCGTTCACGGGTGTGCACGCATGTGAGTCATGGTTTCATGAATGGAAGCCTTTCGTCTTCTGGTCTCCGCATGGTGAATGGTCCACCGGAAACGGCTGGTTACACCCTGTTTCCGTTATACCAAACTGCGTCGCGTAACACGATCGAGAGAGCGCGCGCTGCACATGCGGGAGACGGGAGATAATAAATAGATGGGGAAAACAGTTACGAGACTGGGTTGCCTCTCCGCTGACTTACGATGTGTTGTGTACAAGTGCGATTTTCCGCCTTCGTCGAATTCGCGGGAAGACAGGTGAACAAGTCTTTTGTCGGTTCTCAATCTCTTCTCCTCGTCGATCACATCAGCGTCTGGCCTCGTAAGATTTCCGGGCACGCGATGCGAGAAAGGTGGTGCGCGTCTGGCTTGCGCGAATGTAAGGGACGAATGATATTGCTTAAGGTGCTACGCTTCGGCGGCTATCGCTTTGAAGAACCTGCGAAAGAAGCCGAAGAAGTTGTCGCGGACGGTAGACGGCAGTGGAGACAACCCGCGGCGAAATATCGAGACAGGTTCGCGAAGCGGGCGGTAATCTTTATTACTATAATTAGCCAGCGATAAGGGAACGTCGGGAGGCATAATCGGGGATTGGGTCGAGGCACCGGGGAGGCTTCGATTACCTGAAATCCGGCACTGCTTTTGTAATCGCGACAGGTGTCGCGATACGTAGCTTCCCGTCGTTGTATATGGCGAGCTGCAGAGCGAGAAGGATCGTGTGCGTGTAGGAGAGACGGAGAGAGAGAGGGGGAGAGAGGGAGAGGGAGAGTGCGCACAGGTGCACGCTCGTATTCGTACATGGCCAACACTCGCGAACCCACACGACTTCTGCCAAACATAACTCGCGCTCGTTTCCTCTTTCTCTCTCTCATCCGATCAACTCGCCTTCTCGCTTCGACTCACGCCGTTCTTCGTCACTTCTGACTCATACCAGATGCTAGGCTACGCAAGTGTGCCTCGGCGATATTTTCTCCTTCCTCCTGCTCGGCGACCTCTCTCTCTCTTTCTCTCTCTCTCTCTCTGCCACATAATAGTTTTAACGTGTCGATACTGCTGTGGGTGTCGGCGGTAGAGGCCAAAGCACCCCTTATCTCCCCTACTACCGATGCCCACCTAAACTGCCATTACCCCGAACCCCCTGGGACTTGTTACGGGATAAGATTTTTTCACGCTTCCGTGCACCCTACGCACACACTTTATCTCGCTGGCTTTCTCTCTAACCGGCGTCGTAATAGGACGATTATTTCGGGACTGAGTCATTTTTCATTGCCTCAGAGCACCGGCGAAGGTGCGCGTGCGCGCATCGTCGTACTTACGTTTGTTTTTCGAATGTCGCTGCACGAGCCAGCTACGAGACACATTCTTATCTTTCAATTATTTTTTCTTGATAAAGCGTATACTCTGATAGACGAAAATAATGCAACGCTTATCGGCCTGCTCTACATACATCGCGCGCTGCTTCGAGCTGATATTGATGGAACATACATATTAATGATTGAGTCTGCCGATACTGCACTCCTAATATAATTTGAAACCTTCCTTTCAACGCTCAATGAGCCATGACGATCACTGCAGTTACAAAAATGTCTCATTCGCTCCATTTACACTTCTCTGTATACCGTAGTAATATCAGAACAATCGCTGTGTCGGCGACCGTGATCTGTACAAATCTAAATCATTCCCGGCGAGGATTGGTAGTTGCGTAAACTCTCCTCGCGACTCTCACGTGAAAATTGCTACCGCAGCATATTCTCGGAGCAACCTTCCAGCGTGGCTCGCCGGATCGTCCGCAAAAATTGACCGCTCACGGACTTCATCGGCGCAGGCCTCTACTCGGCCGATTCAAAAGATAGAGGCTCCACTTTGTCTCGCGCTCGAGAGCGTCCTTTCTTCGCGCGTCCTTCGCCCTTTTTCTCCCTCGAGCACAGGCGAACGAGACCAAGAGGCAAGGTTCTTCTACTCTCTTTTCAGTCTCGCGCACAGGGTGTTCCCGTTTACGAACTCTGAAAGCGAACATATGTACGTTTCCCGGGCGCTCCATGCGCGCACGAGCGCCCGTGTATGTGTGTGTACGCGTCGCTCGCTACGGGGCACACACAGGCGAACGCACACGGATCAACTTCTCGCGTATGCCGGCACGTAGCGTAATATACCGTGCATAGGATCCGGGCGCTGCAATGAGTCACTTGGCGATACGATAGCGTCCCCCATATTACGTAACCGAATCGCCTGTTTGGGTTACACGACTGGTTTGTTTGGCCGTTTACAACGTGATCTCACGAGTCCTACAGTCGCATAGTCGCTCGGGGGATAGAACTTTATTCCGTGCCCCGCTTCTAATTGGGGCGCTGATGTGCTCAACCCTTTGGGGCCGAAATTGTCGTTGGACGAATGTGTGCGCAGACCTAGGTGACTAATGTGTTGGGGGTGATTGTACAAAGCATACGGAACGGCCATGCAGAATGATACAACGAGCAAAGTGGACGATTTGTAGCCAACGCGTTAACGGGACGATTTATATCGGAACGAGGCGTACTTAGGCGAAACGTTCACTCGCATGCGCGCATTATGATCTACAGTCGTTTCAAATACATCGTAGCTGATTTTAAAGCCACTCAATCTAAATGATTCTGTATTTTATCTTGCAGAGGAAGCACGGAAAGCAGGCAGCAGCGTGCTGGTCCACTGTCAAGCGGGAGTGTCACGCAGCGCGACGATCGCGATTGCGTACATAATGCGGCACAAGGGTCTGTCGATGATCGAGGCGTACAAGCTGGTGAAGAACGCGAGGCCCATCATCAGTCCGAACCTGAACTTCATGGGCCAACTCCTGGAGCTGGAGCAGGGGCTGAGGGCGACCGGCGGCGTGGTCGCTTCGACGGCGCCCGAGGAGCCGAAGAGTTGTCACCAGTGTCGCTGGAGTCACAAACAGAACAGCGAGGAGGTCACTTCCGGCTGTAGCGTTTGAGCCGACGCGCGGCTGACAGCGGAAGCCAATCGGCCGCGAAGAAATCTTCACCTTTCCCTCGAGACGACGAAGACGACAACGACGACGAACGGAGCATGAAGGAACGAGGGAACTCGAGTCGCAGCCGCCACCTGGTTCTTCAACGAATCACGCAGAGCAGCGGAGGAGACAGCCATTACACATGTATACATATACACGTCGAAATACCGGTTGCCCGCGAAGAGGCACGAGCGGAAGACAATGCGAGCGAGAGGGGTCACTTCCGGCTGAGGCGTCTGAGCACAATGAAAGATCTGTCCTGCGTCGACGTGTCCGCGAAGCGAACGAAAGGGGAGACGGCGTGACAGGAGGAAGGAATGTATGTTACCCGGCACACGCGGCGAGGAAAGGGATAGGAGTCAAGCGCCATGTTCGCGAGTCGAATCGAACGGCGAGACTTCTGCCCAAAGCGTGTGTGTAAACGGTTGAGGACGATTGGACTAGCGCGGAAACGTCCGTAAAGCGAAGAGGACCGCAAGCCGATTGTATGTTACTTAGTATATCGTGCAGAAGGCGTGAGCATGGACCAAGTTTGAGAGTTTGGGCGAAGAGCGAAGTTACTTCCGGTTATGGGGAAGAAAGCGATTTCTACCAGACGTCGCGGAGGGGCACAGAAAGAGGAAGGTAGAGGAAAGAGGACGCGTCACAGCCACCTGGTCCTTCAATGAATCAGCCGTGCCGAGAGGCTATTGCACGTAGGATATATACATCGCTCCGACATGTGTACATACTTCAAGACGGGGAAATCAGAAACGAAGTTCCAAGGAGGCCATATATGTATCTGTCACGTCGCAAACGCCGGATAAACAGAGGACGCTCGTCGAGAGTACATATTTCGTTTCCCTTCGAGCAAGGACACGTCATGTGGCCCGTCCGTTCTGGCAAATTGCAGCTGCACATCGTCATAGACACACATACACACGTACACACTCGCGCGTGGAACATGCCTATACGAATTATACTGTTATCGTGCGTCGAGCGCGAATGTACTTTCTTTCTCTAGGGAGGAAGAACCACCTGTTACCCTGGTATATAAAGAAAAACGTGCCTTTCACGATGCAACGAGAACGATCAACCGTCGCCGAAACGAAACGGGCAACGAAGTTTATATAATGGTATCAGGAAAGACCTTCTCGACCACCCCGCGGAGAAACTGGGAAAGGCTGATTTACAGACGATTTACTTACGTATCGACTAACTTATTGAACGCGATAGAACGAAAGAGGAAATAGGTGTTATTGATTGGACGAATGAAACGAAAACGGTGGGGCAACTTTTGCGAAAGAGAGAAAATGGCACATGTACGCGTGGGTTTTAAGAGGATTATGAGAATGAAAAGAGTACGAAATGAAATTTAATACCGTATAAGGTTGTACTGATATTTGCGTTATTAAAACAAATGCAAAAATATTCTCTGTAAGACTTTTTATTGAAGATAAGTGGGTTTATCATACAAAATTGTACGCTATTCGAATTTTTCATATCATATTCAGACTTTCTCCTTTCTACTTAGACAAACAAGCAAATTATAGTCTTTTAGGATTACTGTAAAGTGCTCTTAAGATTTTCTTTCTTTCTACCTTTCTTTGTAGTACGGATGACTTCTTCTAGTATCGCTACAGAATAGTTTATTGCCATAGATAGGGTTGTTCCACGTGGACCCAGGTCGCTCAATCGTTTATTATATCTTACATGATGATACAGGTGTCTTTTACTTGATTTGGATATGTTTAGTGACACAAAATAATTTTTAATTCAAACATGTCGTTATATCAATATTGTGAGGCAGGATTTTTGGAGTACACTTGAGGATACATTCGCTTACAATATCTTTAGCAATAAATAATTTGGGGTGCTCTGTAGAATACGTAGAAACAGCAGAGATTTAATTATACTTATTGAATTCGTTCTAGTGGTGTAAACATAACGCTACTGATTTGATATGGGAGAACTTTTTGGTCTTTCGTTGATTGCCATAACAAAGTCACTGTATCTAAGGGTGTTCACTGGATTTTTCCAACAATCATGACAATGATTACTATCTTTCCCTTCAATACCTATTCTTAGCTTCTATACAATTGTTTAGTTGAATGAGTTGTACTTTAATATCCTCTTGTGTAATATTCCACCGCTTTAAGTCTTATTTAGCGATAACTAGTAGATCACCTATTGCTGATATTGTGCTTTGGTCATTGGCAAATTCACAATCAAATAAGGGACCTGTAAACTAATCAGTGTTCAAAATATCTGTCATCCTTACTAAGAAAGGCTGCTGACTCGTACCAAGTTACAATTATTTATTTTGAAACAAGAAAAATGTTCGTCATGAAAATGCCCGTGTTTACAATAATACGGTTTGTATGTAATTTACCTTTAGTGGTACTTTCTGCTAGTATCTGTTCCTTCTTCTTAACTTTCCCATCATTTCGAGTAGAAGTGTTCGGGAACAGTGTTCCGTTAAATTGGCCCCCCGTGCGGAAATGTTTAAATCTCAGGAAACGGGAGTCGTTAACAAATAATCAAGAGAACACTAAAACTCGTATTGGAATGTAAGTGAGAGAAAGAGAGAATTCGAAAGAATGTATAAGTGTATCATAATGGAGTGTACGTAAAATCGAGACCATTACTAAGAGCCTTCGTTTTTGCGTTTTGCGTTTGCCTATTTGTATCTGTATTCGTATGCTACACAATTTGATAGCGAGGTGGTTTATATTTGATAAATAATATATCGTTAAACTGAAAATAGAATAGCCGTTAAGGTCCCTAGCATTTAAGGATCTGATTTAGATCCAACCATCCGTGATCTAGTCGTTTGTTGGAATAACGAATGTGAGTGATACGAGTAATATGAGGAAGTGAAAGTTAGAACTTGTGAGGACATGGAAATGTTATCATTTACCGTCTATGTTCAGAGGGTACAAAAATGACAGTTTCTCGTGCGATGCGAAAAAAGAACGTTATTTGCTCCTCGCAAAATGTTAACTTTATAAGATAGAATTTTTCGATGACACTTTGCGCAGTTCAGATCGGGGGAGATGCATTTTGAGAAGTCACATCTCAGTGCCCGCCATCGTAACTATTTATGTACAATGACAAAACGGGAGACACCGTCCGTTTCATACTGATCTTAGAGAGTATAAAGAAGGATATCGGAAAATCAAATAAAATTGGCGATTAAACAACCAGTTCCTCTTTGTTGATGCCTAGTTACGAGCACAAACTCTTTTACTCTTCCCAGATGACCGATTCAAATTGACACACGCAATTTATTCTTACATGGGTATTGACAATGCGGTGACATATGGCTTATGCGGATCTCTCCCCTTATATTGCCCGAACTCATCAGTGGATTCACGGAAATTGTAAATCGTGAAGCTGTGTGAATATTGAACTTCGACCGTAACGAGGGTAAATAGTGGTTATTGAATATGGGTCGAATGTACCTCCGAGAATCGACCTGACATTCAAATCGAAAATTAGTTCTCAAGTTCCAAAGGAAACACAGCTTAATCTCAGTGTAAAATCAACTTAAAAACGTATCTCAAAGTCAGTTTGGAAATCGGTATGGCACCAATTCAAAAATCACACGACCCTAGCTGCGAGCGTTAATGCGTAAGCCGATGTCAAACAAAATGCCTAAACGGAGAAATTCATTGACGATGAACCAAATAAGAGGCATTTCAGCGTTCAATGACACTTTAATCTATATCGAGAAGCCCGACTGGATCGCTGAGAACCTTACCCTCGGATAGAGAATGCGAGCAACGAATCGCATCGTACGGTTCCCCTCGGTACACGATGACTCAAGCTGTTGACAATAAGAAAAGAAAACGAATACGAACGAGAATATCGTCACCCACACACAACACACGGACACAGAACACACACGTCAGACACAAAGTACGCGCGCGTAAGAATTTCCGAGCTGTGCTTATATAGCTGAGTAACCCGTGAAAGTTCCTTCGAATTTCATTTCTATAATTCTCTCGTAAACGAAAAGAAAAGAAAACGGTACATATCAGCGTGTGACGTCGCCTTCTTTTTCGCAAATATACCCACGAAAAGAACTATATTGTAATACGAGCGTAGACGAGAAGAGAGACATATCACCGTTGCGAATCCAGCGATGAAACGATCGACCACGTATCGTAATCATGTCGTATTGTATCGTATCGTATCTTTGACGTTGTCGTGCGTCCGTGTTCTCTTCTTTGCGAGATCACGCTCGTCGATCCTTGTGTAAAAAGAAAAGAAAAGAGAGAGAGAGAGAGGGAAGGACACGGGTGCCGGTGGAGAAGAGGTGTAAATAAGAAACGCGAGAGATAAGCGACGACAGGGCGTGCATGGCGATCGACAAGGAAGAGATGCGGAATAATTAAGGAGAGACGCGAGAGGACTCGCATTAAATCGCTGTCTGTCGGACATGCGGATAGAAAGTGAGAGAGCGAGAGACAGAGAGAGAGAGAAAGAGAGAATAATGAGTAGTACCTGTTGCATCGTAAGGATGTATGTATGTAGTGTTTATCGAGTCGCGGAAATATGTTAACAATAAAGTGTATGTCGGCCTTATGGAATGAATAATTAGCCTCGCTGTAGCAATAACAATGCCCTCCCTTTGTGCGGCTTTCCAAAACTAATCCTGAGAAACTTTATACTTCAGTCTACCGATGCGCGTTGATATATCCTTTTTATTGGTAGGGTCTTTCTGCGTTTCGTTATCGCACACGTTAAGATTTGCTTGCACTATACGTCATTTAAGGAATATGTAGTGTGTACGATACGCGGCACGCACACACACGGACCATACATATTAATCATGCATACGCATGTATGCTCACGCGTATAGACAATGAGTACGCAGCGTCGGAGAAAAGGATGTATGGGAAATATCCCTATATGGACCCGGTACCAACGATTTTATAATGTACAGATATGTGCAGCGGTTACTAGAGTTTAACGTACAGTGTAACTATGTGTACGTGTGCGTGCAAGTACTGTATTATATCAAAATTTATTTAGTTATTTTATGAATAAAAATGCAAATTGCAACTTCACAACGGATTCTGACATTGATGAGAAGAGAATTTATCCAATTCCATATACTGCAAAAACACCATCGCTATAAGGACTACCAGACGCTTAATATTTTCTCTTGTAATTTTTCAAACGATAATAGGGTTAAAATAGTATAATTCTGGGAGAAAAATTATCACTTTTTAGTTTCCAATCATAAATGTAGTACAATTACACGGAATTTTAAAGAGAAATTTAAGTGAGACGTTTATTCATTTTAACATAATTATTTACTCAGGCTTACGTGACGAAAAATATAATGATTGTGCATATGTTGAAATACGTAAATACAAGACCAATTTTTTAATTTTTTTCGTTTTTTATAGTATCATTTCGCTCGCTCATAAACAAAATTAGTCATTCTCAGTCTCCTGCAAGTTAACACCATTAACGCTTTAATTGGTGATATCTAATAGTATCCTAATGGTCGTATCAAGTTTGAAGCACTCCTCTTTTTCGAACAATCCTCTTTATACATATCACTTCGTAATTTTACAGTGTAAACTACAATTCCATTAGTTCATATCGCTTTTCATATGTGATCTTTCATAGCCGCCTTACATGTAATGTAATCGACAACAGAATAATAATTTTTTTTGTGCTGTTCTATTTACAATACGTCTATATGCATAATTCGAAAGAGTCGTCAACTGCCTAGTTTAATCATTGTTTATCTCTAATATTCTTACAATCGCTTGTGTGAGAGACACGTTTGCCGTGGTAGGTAAAAAACTTACATAAAACATCTACGTCGTCAACTCTTACCCGATATTCGTTACAGTATAAAACAGACAACGGGTCGACATACAATCGGCGTTGTCACACCGTACCAACGCACATAATCGCGCAAATTATCAGTCTGCGCGTTAGTTCTACCGATATTCTCGAATTTGACGCTTACCCTGCTAAAACGAAAAAATCAGTAACACGAAAAAGAGGATCTACGGTACTCCCTCGATGTGTCACAGTTTAAATGACATCAAACAAAACGTCTCTTAAGGGGTTAGGCCACTCTAGGACTTTCGAAAAATCGATTTTTTTATTTTTATTTTAAATGGTCCCTTAGGATCTCAAAAATAATGTGCCAAAAGATTATGGCCGGGAAAAACCCCTAACTACTCGATTTTCGATTTTTATTACAAGGCCGCCTTGTCGGCAGCGCGCTCCTTTTATGAGCGATGCGGAAAAGTTGCTGTGGGGCAGGTATACGGTAAATGTTATTGAAATTATTTATTGCGTGACTAGTGTGGATAATTCTACCCTTCTATTTTCTTAAGTTTTGTCTCACAAATAGTCGAATATCTGCTTGAGACAGACACAGGCTAGAATTTGAGAAAGAAGCTAGTTGACAAACACTCGTCTTCTCGATACTTTGGCGAACTTTCATTTATTTTTGTGTGTGTACTTATTGATTTGCTTTTACAATGTGTGAAAAGTGGTGTATAGTGGGCGGAAAGGAAAAAAGACAACAAACAACAACAGGAAGAGACCAAAACTATATCAAAGAAGGCCACTGAGTCGCTATGAGTTGGAAACACCAGATAACATGAATGCCAGTATATCGGCAAAGAAACTGAAGCAATCGGAAGATCTGTATGATATGGAAATAAATCCAGCACTTGGTTATCGTATCATAAACTTTATTACAGTATTTTCGGCTATTTCGAATGTTGTCGTTTGTAACGTATGCCAATTGGAAGTGAAATATACTGAAAGTGGCAAGCGCGGTTCCAAAATCCACTTCAAGTGGGAAAACAGTGTTGGATATAGCGATCAAAATTGCCGTTAGTGTATATAATGACGGTTCCATTTTGCACATAATGGACGCAATGGACTTAGAAATCGGGCCCAACAGTTACGAAATGTGCCTGTAAGTCGACGAGCAGCCCATAAAGCTCGCGGAGAGATCGCTCTCTGAAGAGGTAAAAGAGGCAAGGATCACGTCAAGGTCAATAAGAAAACATTTGCAACTGCAGGATGACAATCTAGAAGGTCAATTGTATGGGATAGGCATTTCGGAATAGAGAAATTCCAGAGTAATTCATAATTTTCTACTACTCAAAACTTTAAACGCGTTTATCTCGAAACTACATTTTTCTAGCTGGCCGGACTCCTAACTCAGACAATTTTCAACAGGTTCACTTCCAACTTTGCACATATCTTTAAAAATACAGTGTCCATGGTAGTACGTAGGGGTTTTTTTTTAAATTGAATAGTTCGTTTGTTATCAACAATTTTCTAGCGAATTTTTCGGTAAATTAGGCACTTTTCAATTTAGAAGTGCGCCATTTCGTCAAAAATCAATATATCGAAAAAGCCCTACGTACTACCATGGACACTGTATTTTTAAAGATATGTGCAAAGTTGGAAGTGAACCTGTTGAAAATTGTCTGAGTTAGGAGTCCGGCCATGGACCCTTGTAAAATTAAGGCGCCGCCGCGAAAATCTTGCACGGCCGCCATTTTGAATACAATCACTTCCAAAAAAATAGTGTATGTAGTCAATGGTATTTATAATACCACACTCTTTTTATAATTTTGATACATTTTGTAGTTTGTCTGAAAAAAATTCCCGAAAAAGGCCTATTTTTAAGGCCTCTAGAGTGGCCTAACCCCTTAACTTATCGCACGCAATATACTACTGTAGATTATCGTTAAAAATGCAAAAGAAACGATCTTCGCTACGGAGCGATATCCCGTAATCGAAGTTCTGTAAGTAAAGCGCAGAATACTTACGGATATCTATACGAAGTTCAACTCACAGCTTATGGTTTGTAAAAATGCATCACGAGAAATTGGCATTTACTACAAGAATCGCGCAACTTACTGGCTTTTTGTTAAATATTTCTTTGCGCGAAATCATGGCTACTGTTTTAAAGATTCAAACCTCTATCGTTTACTAATTATTTTTGTATCCTCTCGCTTTTTACTGTTACAAGTAATTCCGCGACCAGTGTGAATCGCCGAGACTGCATGTACGCTTGTCGATTACTAATTCGTGACTTCTCTAAGAACGATTGAAGAGTTTGGCAGAACAGTTGGGGGATGGCGGGAGGGCACTATGTGGAGAACAGATTTTAATTGCTTGCCAAGGCAGCCATAGCTCGAATTAGTGCCGCGTTTTCCTCGCGAAGCCGTTCTCGCTCAATGGTCATCTCGTGCTGCTGCTGTAAAAGTCTTGCCTCCAGTGCCATTATTTTATGATCCCTGTCCTCTAACAGTGATAACAGTCTTCGATTTTCCTCTTGCGCCCGCTCAATCAGCTAATAATCATAATGTTTTTTTAACGTTCGCTCTTAAACATTACAACAGACGGTACGATCATAGAAGATTGATGTATGTCACCTCATGCGGATTGTCTCCCGTCGGCGTGGGCAGTCTTGGTCTTGTGTTCGCAGTATTCAGTGTTGTTTGTGGTTCGTGATTTCCGTGATCTGATTGATTAAAGCTGTCTGACTGATTCAGCGAATCGAATTCCTCATCGTCCGCTTCTAAATCCGAATGACTAGAATGAAAGTACTCGCAGTTATATGGGATCAACGACTGCAGGGGTCTACTGACGACTACAGAATTTATACATTAGGCACGACCCTTAATGCAGATGCAGCTTTATGAATTTTCCAAGAAAGGCATATTCTTACTGGTTACATATTTACTTTTGCACACCTAACAAACTGACAATGTCACATTACCATGGACTGATACACATAGCTATGAAAATTGCATGATTGATGAATGAACGTCACAAGTACGTTGATCAAATAGATATTTAGCAGGATAGTAGTGTTAGGATGGATAGTTTTATGTAATCATGTCGGGACTTACGGTTCTTGTTACATTATTCGGGCTCGCGTTGGTTAAAAAGTCTACTAGCTTTACCGTACTTCTTACAGGTCGTGCCTAATTGTATCTTGCCATGTACAGTGGTGCACTTACCAACTGTGCGTAATTACACATGACCTGTATGAAGTACGGTAGTGCCTAAAAAGCAGTGGCATTTTATTACAAGTAGCTACTGAATTTCAACAAAGCGCTAGAATATACCTTTTTATTGCACATAAAATGTACCTTTTGTTTCGCCTCTGTGTGAACATTTTCGACGTCCGTTCCTGCAACACCGAGCGATTTAATATGCGTGTAATGAAATGTATTTACAGGACAAACTAGCACTTTTTCTCGCATCACATTCATTTGGAAATGCGTTAAGTACATCGAAAGAAATCAGACGTAACGTTATATTGCCAAACTTACTTCCAGGAGTTCGTGATCAAGGAACTCATTGTGATGGGTGTTGTGTTTAGTTTCAAGACAAGTACCACTAAGATCTTCCTCATCTTCTCCTGTACTACCTCCCGTACTCTACAGAATTAAGTAGCTAGGAAAATTATGCTGCAGTGTGAAAACTTTAAGAGACATTTAGTAGCTTATCGCAATACTCTATACATACAAGACATGACATTGTATTTACCGTCACGATGTAAATACGTCACGTAATTTTCACCAATCACACTTTGCGAGAAGACGTAATATTACGTATTCCGCTTTCAGCGGTAATTTTAATGCTTTCAAACATTTACATGCAGAAATAAAGCACAACTTGAGTTTAAAAAATTCTTGCAAACACAACACAATGGTGATGTTACAATTCCTCCTTAGACAGCAGGGCCATAGCAGTACTTCAAACATTGACAAACCTCAGTTGACGGTAAGTGAACAACTCCTGTGCTTCGTCTTTTCTCTCTAAGTTTTCGTCTGTCTCGCTGCTGCTTCCCCTTGTTTATATGCGTTGGCCTGTGCAAACAGGATACGACACTAAAGACACTAGAACCAGATCCAGAAAGTAATTAGCAATTGTGAAAAGAGTCTCTTTCTGGATCTATGTACTAGCATACCAATATGCAAATTGATCTCTCTGTGGCAGCGGTAGAATAGCAGTAGTTTGACATGACTTACCGACTAGTTGCCCGCTTATCTTGCTTTCTCATTATCGGTTTGTTTTGCTGAGTTTCATGATCTGGAGGAAGCACATTATTGGAACTTGATTCGCAAATGCCCTGTGACTCTTCGACATCGGGCGCACTCTCTAAACACACAGCAAGTCCATGTTTAGAGTGTCAACACATGTGCAAATCGCTTCCAACAATTGCCAAAGTCCGTAAACAACTGAGCAGGGCTAATCAAAACACTCAACTGTGATGGATAAACTCATACTTTGAAAACTTATGGAAGATGCATCTCCGGTTCTGGACGGTCCGACGCGGGCTCTGGCTGTCCTAATTCTGGATCTCCTCGATGTCAATTCAAAGTCATTTTCAAAATCCTCTTGGCTGACGGAACTGGACGCCATGCCGGTAATATCACTGCAACCGCGAAAACACCGATGAACATGACCGAGCGTCACAATTTCTCGCGATGAATTGTGCAAACAAAGTAAAAAAGGGCTCTTACAAAAAATACCTGGACATCTGAACAAAGGGGTGGGTGATGGTGTGCGATACCTGTGGTGAGCCAGCAGAAAACTTGAAGGGCCAAAAAGCGAGTGCTTGATTTAGGTTGTCTAAATGAAAGTCACAAAAGCACGAACGGTTTTAGCTAAGAGTGAGTAGTGCGTGTGCGGAGTGAGAAACATAGAAAGAGAGAGACACAAAAAGACTGAGAGAGATAAATGGTGCGAGAGAATTCTAACAGTGTGGCGCGGCAAAATGGGCCGAGGTTTAGTCACCTGTCGTGACGAGTAGTCCTCTTGCCTATTTCCACTTGCCTGCGATCGTGACTCACTACCAACCTATGACCGATTGACAGCTGTCAACCATTGAACATCCATAAACACGTATGTGTGCTCCGAGGCGACTACATAGCGCGACATAGATAGGCGTATCGATCGCGTACCTACAAGTTAAAGGCGGATTTCCACTGAGAAGACTCGGGTTAATAATTATGTTGGCAATCGCTATATAAAAAATCCTCTAGTTTTTCGAGGCAGCGATAAGCCGGTTAATCGCCTAATTACAATCTTTTAATTGCTCGATTTGGCCATAACGAGCACTACTGAGTGTTCGATAACGATATGAAAACAGTATGATGAATTTCGTTAAGACTGTACGATGGGATCTTAATACCTACGGTAGATAAGATAAGACCGTTTCAAGAATTCTTTATTTGAATATCAAACGATTCAATTACTGGCAGCAAAGCATACGTTTGATAAAACATTTTTGTCGACTCTATATCAATATCAGTGATAAGCTCGGCAAGGATAGAAAGTAATGGTGGGAAAGTTGATTCATATTTAATTTTAGAATTTCGTGCCGTGTCTTAAAACGCTGAACACCTCTGGTCGAAATAATTATATATTTTCAATTATGGATGTCCCTGAAAATAGACGCGTTAATCAATACGCAAATTTGAAGATTTTGCGCAAAGATGCAGCGCGACATAGAGTTTTGATATTTGGCACGTGCTATAACTATCACGTGCCCGTTGCCAAGCCGACGGCTTGGCAATACATTGAACTGACAACGATATTTAATAAGCATCGCTGACACTCCATGTCATCTCCAGTTGTTTGCAACAATGACGGATGATGTAAAGCCAGAGGTCATAAAGAAAACGCAAGACTTACTTGGCAAATATTTCAAAAAACCGCCACTCACTGAGAAACTGCTGAGGAAACCACCGTTTCGATTTCTACATGATATCATTTCGGCTGTAATGTATCGTTTGTGTTTCTTATTTCTAATATGATTTGAAATGAGAACGAAAAAAACCTAAATCTCTGTTTTAAGGGATAGCAATGTATTATGAGATGTATGTTGAATTTATCAATGAATAAATTGAATTCTACTAATGTTACAGGTCATAAAGACTACAGGGTTTCTGGAGGGATTGTTTACTGAGGAGGAATTAAATTCCGAAAATATAAAAGACAAGGAAGCTAAGCTTGCGTACTTAACAAAACTCGTTGATGTTGTTAGTAAGTGGACAATTTATAATTAATTTAATATTTTAAGTTACTAAAAGCAACTAAATTGTTGTTTACTGTAGAACTTATTTCTGGAACAAACTTGTCCGTTAGGCCAAGTAAAATAATTTCTGGGCAAGAACCAACAAAAACAAATGAATTGTTACAAGCTATTGGGAAGTGTTTGGATAAAAAAGTAAGATTTTTGCAATTGTAGAAACATGAACCAATATTATATTAATTTCCATGTACTTAGGTAAGCAGTGTAGAAGCAATTGAACATTATAAGAAAAATGTGGATAAGAAATCCAAAACAAGTTCAAAATCAAAATCATCTAGTAAAGAAGGGAGTTCTAAGAAAACAGGAGGAAGACAGTCTTCACAGTCTAAAAAAGGATCAGACAAAGGGAGTCCATCTTATGAAGAGAAAAAAAGGTCTTCCAGTACAGGGAAACTATCATCAAAAGATGGAGAATTACACAATTCAAAGGAAAAGACAGATTCTGCAATGGGAGATCATATCCGTGAGCATGAACAAGAGAATAAGAAAAATGAAACCATTGATATTCCACCTGCAGAGGTATGTTTTACATAATAAGATAAAATAGTCCAGTATACAGAATCGTATCTGTTTTAGCCATTACAGGAAAGGGGACCATCAACATCTCAAAAAAAGAGACACTCGTCTTCGGCAAAAGTGAAGGAGAGTACTTCATCGTCCATGACCGCATCCGATATTGAACAACCGTCCTCCGGCAATTTGGCAAAAGTTAAGGAAGAACATTCACGACGTAGGGAATCAGCTACTAGAACAAAACAGCCTTTAATCGATTCACGAACCGATGAAAACCAGCTGCAAAACTTATCAGAACCGTTAACCAGTGATACGCGAAACATCAATAATGTCATTGCCGAAAACGATAATGTAGAACTTGGAACAGATGTACACACCGGTAAAGAAAATATATCAGCTGCTGAATCTTCTCAGAATGAACTTGAAAAAACTGAGTCCCAAGCTCATGAATCCGAATTGCCGAAGAGTCCGCAGGAACTTGTACAGTCAAGGTATTTTTATGGAACGCCTAATAAGGAATTTTGTTAAATGATTGCGAATTTGTTTCAAAGTCTGTGTTAACACAGTATTTCTTTTACAGCGTACCGCCTCAGAGACCGCGTACGTCTTTACGACCACCTACAGCGAGACCAATTAGTGCAAGACCTGCAGCACCTAGAATGAGAGCAAAGCCGGAATTGACTGTCAATGAAGAAATAATGTATGGTTGTTTTTAAAAGCTCCGTCAAACATTTCCTGCTGTTCTGACTGACGAAATACGGATTTTAGTACCCCGATGGGAAATATTAACGTTATAGTCGAGAGTTCTGACCTCAAAGATGATGATGACGATGCTGATGACATGGTGGTAATGGAAAGTAAAGGAAAAATCGATTCTGCAGAGAACAGTGGCAATTACAAGATGGACGATCAATTGACGCAAGAGCATGGACATTTAGTTGCCCAAATTTTGGAGACACAGCGGGAACTTGTTAGCACTGATAATGTTGACGTGCTTCCGAAGAAAGTTGACATTGTGCGTAATATTATAATGTGGCGTAATTTAGTGTACGGGGGTGTAGAAACATATAATTACAGGCATGGGAAACAGGGTCAAAGAGGGACCGCGAGGTAATGGTGAAAGAAATTGATAGACTACGTGGTACAATACAAACATTGACGAGAGCAACGAATCCATTGGGAAAGCTTCTTGATTACATTCAGGTATTGACAAGAACAAAGTTTAATTCGTTCAGTTCCTTATATTGCTGTGTTTACTATTATTTCTTTAGGAAGACGTTGAGATGATGCAAAAGGAATTGGTAGATTGGCGAAATCAGTATAACCAGCTAAGCGAGCAATTAGAAAAGGAACAGTTGTAAGAATTCTTTAAATATAGTTAACATCTATTTAAGTATAAATTGTACAAACAAATGTTTATATTTTGCAGACAAACACAAGAATTGATCGAACCAATGAAAGAAACTTTGACAGAAATCGATCGGAATATGAAAGATCAGTTAGATAAAATTTGTCAGACGAAGGCAAGGATAATAAAAAACGATCAGAAAATTAAACGACTATTGAGTGGAAATGTATAATAAAAAAAAAGCTTCACGGTCTTATGTAAACAAAAACATACAAGTCTGTACATAAGGATTGATTGTATAATAAGTTTATGCTAACTGTAAAGATTTTCAGACAAGTTCAGTGTTAATAAGTTGGACTAATATACACAAAAAATAAAATAAACATAAATTTACTCTCTTGTCTTATATAATAAACTTACATAATTGTATCTGGTTACTGAAATAGATTGTAGGAAACAAAGACCAACAGAACTTGCGTACCAACGGTTTTATACTTCATATTTATCACGTAGCTTATTAATTTCATCCTTCGGCGCAGCTTCAGACTGTTCACAATAATCAAAGAGATCTTTTAGCGCTAAAATCAAAAATTCACATTATTCCCTTTCAGCACTTAAAATACTGTATATAATATAAAACTGCGACAATACATACCCTTCTTTTCTTCATTACTCATGAACATAATCAGTGCTCTAAACCTTTTCACACAGCTGAGGTCAACTAATACTTGGAATACAGGATCCTGCTTTTTTGCAAATTCTACCTGAAGTATTGACAAGATTTCGCCAAAAATATCTGCCTCCATCGATTCTCGAAATAATTTACATAAATATTGAGGCGGTATTTGCTGCAAGTACATTTATATATTTAATATAGATGATTCGTGTTGTAAGTGTTATGCTTATTGCGGAAATATTCTATAATAATACCTTTAAGTAACGGTATCTAAAATCTAACGATTTATTCCTCTTCCAATCCATCATGAACTGAACAGCTGTTTTTGGAACGTCTGGCAGTTCTAATGTCGGAATAGGGTCAATCTTTCTTTGAACTGTATCTTTATGCGCTGTTTCATGTACAGATTCCTTTACTACTTCTTGCCCTTTCTGCGTTTCTTTACCTTCAGCAGCGACATTTGTTGCACTGGTGCACGGATCTTTGGCGGAAGCTTTCTTTTTAAGTAATTCATTAAATTTTGTTGTACTAAAATCAACTTCCTCTACCAGTACTTTAGTCATTGGTTTCTGAAATTTGTAAGTACAATTAAATATTGTTATTTAATCAAGTAGAAGATACCGTCGGACATTACCTTTGAGCGTAAATGTGCCGGTTTTGTAATAGGTTCTATAACTGCAACATTGTCCTTTTCGGGTAACCAATCAGGTATACGAGAATCTCTTACATTCTCCTCCTGTGTATCAATTTTACAAATTTTTTTTTCAATTTCTTTGCTGACGTCTTCCTCATTTGATTTTATACTTGCAAACATTTTCTCTCCAATTTTTTTCTCCAGTGATACTTTTTCTTTTTCATCATCTCCAGATAGTATAATTGGCTATATAACCAAGAGCATGTCAAATGTTTCTTGATAAAAGAAAATGTCAAAACAAATTATAAGTTGTATCTATACCTGCATAGCCTCAATCTTTTTATTCACTTGTACGAGCAATGATTTGGCCTCCTTGTTAGATGGCTCCAATTTTAGAAGTTTTTCTATGTCCTGTTTTGCTTCTTTATACTGTTTCAATCCTATTCTAGCTGTGGCTCTCCTATGAAATGCTTTAACATACTCTTCATCTAACTGTAATGCTGCTGTACAATCTGCTTCTGCAGAATATAAACTGCAATAACATCAGTGATGGTTATGTTTCAAACTGTATTGTGTTATTTTCTGCGAATCTGTATAAGGTGTACCGTAGTGCGTGTAAGTAATAGTCTTACTTGTCCATTTTCAAATGACATAGTGCACGATTAGCAAAGAATACAGCATCATATGGAAATATTTTTATAGCTTCACTATAAGATGCAATGGCTTTGTCCCATTTCTGCTCTTTCACAAATACATTGCCATGTTGTTTATGCTCTGTTGCTTGTGCATGATCTTTTTCCAGTTGTTCTTTAGATACACCTTCTTCTACAGATCCATCAGAGTCAACTTCTTTATCTATTTCTTCACAAGCTTTATCCTATGGTAAAACATTACAGTTCATTATTTGAAAAATTAGCCAGTAGAAGTAGCAAGCATTGGATTTAATGAAGACATGCAAAGAGTTGAAAGTAACGTACAGCATCAAATTTTTCCCAAGCGTTATAATCAGATGATTTTATTTTTTTAGGCTTCTTTTCTTCTTTCTGTTTTGTGTCTGACTTGAGAATTGGCTTTTTCTTTTTGTTCCTAATTGGGGGAAGAATTTCCTGTCAACAAAAATGCAGGTTTCAAGAATGGACAGAAAATAATAAACTTTAAAAGTAGTACAGTAATAGATACCTCGCCTTTCGCGATTTTCGTAAGTTCTTCGTCCTTTCTTCTCATTTGCTGTTCCCAATTTTTCATATCCAGGAATTCGCTCTGCAAGTCTTCAGTATTATCTTTTACTTGTTTTTGAATAAAAAATGCCTTGTTTTCGTCCATCTTCAGCGATTAAAATGTAATTTTTTTTAAATTGCACGCGGATATTTGATAAGTATTTACACTATGACTGTTTGGCAGATAGGTTATGTGACGGTCGTATACTACGAGTAAGAAATACTATTGATTTTATTAATTAGTATTTCACACAAGTGTAATGAAAATAAGGTCAAACGTAGTTTCGTAAATATCACGGTTAGAATACTAAATGACAATTATTAGGCGTTTAGTGGCAAGATTAATGAAAAAGACTCGGTATCGCTGATCACATTTAAAACCCAACCGAGATATGAAGAATCGTTTGCAGTCGATGTTTCGACACCATCGATATATCAGGAGAGAAACAGGCGGGAGTAATTTTAAACGGATGTCAACGTGGGTCATAACAAAATTATACGCCAAAGCCCAAATACAATAATAAACTATGTATTGTATACTGTAATAAATATTTATGTATAATGACGCACGTAGTATGAGATCAATATTCATGAACATTTATAACATGTTAGCGCCCATTTTCAAAAAACTCGGACTTAGCAGGATTAAAATATTCTAAAACACGTAAAGTCGCATAGTTCTTACCAGCATTATTTTCGATATCATTCATTCGTGTACTTTTTACACTAAAATCGTTTGGCAAATAACCTTATTGTAAAGTAAGTCCTGTAACTCGCATAAAGAACTTGGCATTTAAAACAATTTCATTATATCTAGCCATCTTAGATGACTTAAGAATTGGATGGCCGTACAAGACGACAGTTAAGCCATTCTGAATACAAAGAGCTTCGCTTAAAGACTGTATTCGAAGCAACCTACAGTCAACCCCTTGACTCGCTGCGTGAGCTTGACATTCGACCCTTTTTAGATTTTGGGCACATGCCATCGAGTCGGATTGACCAGCACTCACCTAATGTTAAAATTCACGCGCGACTCTTGGGGACGCGTATATCTCTTGGTCAGTTAGCGGGCAACATGCGAGAAACGCGCACCTGCGTGAAAAGCGAAACAGAGAAATAGACGAGCAGAGCGAAGAAGAGGGTGAGAGGACGCCCCAGTGACGATCTTACGAGACGAAAACTTTTTTCACGCCTACGATGTCGGGCGCAACACAAAATTTGGCGCTCTTGCTACTCGGATTATTTTAGTGAATTTCGGACGCCACCTCTGTGCGATTCATTGTCGGAAGATACATGCTCGTGGCCAATCGGTGTGACTCTGGTGGCTGTCATAACCATTTGAACGTTGAGACCGCCTTCTACTCGTTTAAACATATCGAAACTTATTTATGATAGAGTTATAAGATTACTGTGGCGGCCGAATGCGAACGCGGTGAAAGCATTATATGTTTTTTCGCTTGTTCTTATTCGGGAAGTTTCTTGAGCGTTTATGTTTGCTAGACGAAGGTAGCAGAGTAAAATAATTACCTGGCAGCGCGCAGTGATCTTAATAGGTGTTACGATGCTATATGAGCTTTAGTGTGTTCCGTTGGGGTCTACGTCGTTCGACGATCGACTTGGCATGTCACAGAATGTTAAAAGTTATACGTGTGCGCGAAAGGAACACGGCAGTATAATCTACGTGGTGCATGATCAATTGTTAAGTGCGTGGAGTTGTGAATCGTCAATAATGTGTTCTTGAAACTTCTTGACACGGACTTATGTGCTGCATCGTTAACGGTCACTCGATCTTAGTGGTGAATATAATTTAGCAATTGATAATTTCTTTTGTGTATTTGTGTATGTGTGTTCTACAGTGACTTTGGTATGGCGGCATGTCGATTATCTTGAATATTTCTGTTTGCCTTGTGGAAATATCAATGACCATATATGCATCATACGATTGCGATAGATTGACTGACTTTAAATCGATTCAATGACAATAGACTTCGCCATTTCGAATTCATCCGTACATTTAATAAACGAAATAATCTCATTTGCCAGATCGCAAGTCAAAGAATGAACATTTCCAAGTGCCGCGAAAATCGCACCGCCGCCGAGACAATGGTACGAAGTCTCAATATTGTTGGAATGCAGCGTGAGGTGTCGCCAGATCGTTCTTACGCGAAGTCGTCACGGATTTTGAAATAATTTTGAAACTGCCCGTTAAAACCGATGCACATTTCGAACGGACCCAGTTGGCCAAACGAAATTACGTAACCGGACGGGGTGCGATCGCTGATCCTACAACGATTTCATCTTTTCGCGCCGATGTTCACGGTAAATATGTCTAGCAATACATTAACTTCTAAGCTCACGAGCCGTTCATCCTACGTAGCCAGCATTCTCAAACACACTCATTTCTCTCTGACGTTCGCCGTAAATACTGGCCGAATGAAAAGCAAAAAATTTCCATCGATCGTTTGTCCATCACTCAGCCGTAGATCGCGAGCTGCGGAGTACAGAGCATCGGAAGGAATCAATATCTGTCAACGCCTGTGTACCGCGCACTTTGGCAGACAACGTATCCGAGCGAGCATTTGACGTACCGGGGAATATTTCCGAATGTAACGCGATCGTATTGTTACGTCGCTTGCCAATGGGCCAGCAGCATCTTTCGGCATCCCCGTTGCCTGACTTTATATGATCCGATGCACTCTCCGAGCGTGTCTCGCTCGTTAACGAGCCGCCGAGCGCTCGAAATTTGTTTATTCGCTTATGCACGCAAATCCTCTTCCGCCAACTGACCCGCAAATGCCGCACGGCGAACTGTCCCGATTCGTGTTACTTCATCGTTAACCTGTGTCCCGTTATTTTTAAATGCTCGCCGCGCTTCACGTGCAAAATATTGAACGATGGGCCACGACTTCGTCAAGGACGAATTTTAGCGCAGGCAGGATAAAAGTTTTGTGGGGAGCGGTGCTTTTAGATAAGCCGGGAGGCGTCGTTGCGATGTACGTAAACGAATCGGCGATTACGAATATGTATGTCACGTATGAGCCTTCATCGTTGCAACGATGTGAGAGATGTCGCGCTGCTTCGAGGAAGTGGCGAGCTGGCCGAAAAATGTCGAACATCTAATTGACCGTCTTCGGCTTGTGTTTAGGTTCAGTAAGTGTTTGTATTCCGTGCGATCGTGCGTGGCGCGGATTCGGTTGCGATCCTTTGCTTTCCGCGGCTTTTGACTGAATGACCGAGTCACCCTTCCAAGAATATTCGCGGGAAGGTTGTAGTCGGGAATCGTAAAGCGACATGATCCGTCAGACGAGCTGACGGCGTGTTACACGCGCATATTGTTGTGTCAATGGCGTAATTCTACTCGAGATTGTGAATGTAGCGTGCATATTCCTTGTTATGTCAGCGGCGATCAACGGTAAGAAGCGTTGGATGTATTATAGAATCTTGTAATTCATTGTTTACATTCCGCACTTTTCGTAGTATCGGTTTTGTCGTCGTGACTGCCAGACGTGATATCGTACACAGTTCGAGGTCATGATTTGAGGGATCTTAGTACATGTTTTGGTAATGCTGTTTAATACAAAATGCTATCATTAAGTCGAATTACGATCGCAGTGATTATTGGCTTCAACAAGTAAACGTTTTCTCGTAGTACCCGTTGTGTGAAAGCTCTTCCGCTGGTACAATTTTCGAATTGCATCATAAATAAATTCAGTGTCACGTTATTCAAGCGTAAAACGATCGCAGGACAGTGATATAGAATCAAGTGAGCAGTCGTGACAGTGGAATGTAGATCAGTGGCATGGGAAAATTTCGACTGGCGAAGAAAAGAAACCTTGTGCTAAAACAACACGTACATTTCACGCGACGGCTTAAAATAAAAAGGCAACAACTTAAAGAATTCGTCCAAATCTAATACAACAAATTCGCGCTGTAATTCCAAATATTTTCGTCGTCGTCAATCTTCGGTCTTGTCAACGACTCAGTCGCATGTCTACCGTCTCACTCGGTTACCAAATTCCAAGGCTTTGCAAATTAAGAGTTCGCCGAATGAAAAGCTTGCGCAATCGTCCGATCAGAACATTGCTTCTACGCTGGTATCCGAGCAGACGCATTTTCCAGGTTTTCATTTGGCTGCCTAAATATCTAACATTCCGCAGTCGGACGGTCGCTCGATTAACGAATTGTTGTGCTGCTGCCAGCTTAACAGCGGGCGGCCAAGACTTCCTTGGGAGAGTTAAAGTTCTGCTGTCGAAGCTATCCGTCGCTGATTAACGTTCCGTTGCCGACGCGATCTTTCATGCTCTTCGTTAGTTGCTACCGATGCGTGTTTTTCAATACTATGCCATTCGCATTCGAATGCCGAACATTCTTGCCCGAAAGAGCCGCACGGTTAACAAACTGTTGTCTTCGTGCCAGCTTAACAACAGACATCGGTGACAGACCACCGTGAATCAACATGACGCTACAGACGCAACTCTTGGCGGTCCTCGTGAATGATCATTTGCGTGTCTCCTGATTCTTTGATCCGTTCTTGCGTTTTCGTTGAAGATTTCAACGGAGTTCATTTTAAGGGTGGTGCATGTACGAGTACAAGTGGTTAGCAACATTTCTTGGTGTTTGTTGTGACGTATCAGTATGTCGAAGTATGATACTGCGACATAGGGACTGAATGTTTTTAACGACTGAAACTGTCTCAATCTACGAAGCGGGGCACATACGCAGTTCCTTGCCTATTAATTGCGTCGACATCTTCGACATCAATCCGGGATATAAAGACGTACTTGTTTCGTTCTAAACTTATATTACACTATGTTCCTTCTATCAAATCTTTTACATCAGTCGCAGATAAAAAATGATGATCCACATGTTTCGGTAGTCAACTAAACGCATACTATGCCTATTCTTCTTCATGTTCCTTTTCCACTGTTAACGCGCTTATGTTGCTGTCACATAAAGATGCGTGACACGCAGTACGCCAGGTGCAGTGAAATTCTGACACGACAACGGCCGCAATTCACTAGGTATCGAACGTAAATTCGACAGACAATCGTCCGGAAAACTCCCCGCTTGTTACTTGTATGTTTACGCAGACAGTGGCCACTTCGGCGCCCAGAGATATATTTACCAGCACTCCCGTTGCACACTGGCGCGATTCCCGCGACATAATATTATTTACAGTGTGTCCGAAAAAACGTGAAGTCACGCTAGAGCACGGCCAGAGCATCATCCTCGACCGATGACGTACCGATCTTGACGTAACCGCTGCCTCTTTCCGTCACCGACGGTTCCGAATGTCATCCCCTCAACTTCTGTCACAAACGTGCTTCTTCCGCTTTAGTTTTGAACGACGCGGCGTACGTCCGCGTTAATGGCCAATTTAACCTGCTTCAGTGTCCTTTTCCTGGCTCTCATCTTTCGAATCTGTTAGCTTCCGTCAGTACTCACTATTTTCTAGTGACTTGAAAGTGGGTATTTGCATAAACTAGCATACGTATCTCGTGAACTGTCCGCTTAATGCGTCATTAATTATTTGATACAAAACATATTTGTTGACAAGGTCAAAGTTCGTTAATCAGAAGAGTATATTAATTGCTTCGGCTCACAGGTACGAAAGTACCCAAAACATTAAACGCGCAACGTGGTAAATGATTCTCAGTCATCGAAAGATTATTGCCAAAACACGTACACTTTTTTACGTAATAATCAGATCGAAAAAAATGTCCTCCGGTGATGAGAACTCAAGAAAATGAGTGATCGTGAAACGCGACCGACTAAATCGAAGATTCCCACGTTGACACGAGTCCCATAAGGCGCGACGCATTTCCGTGTCTCACCCTCCTCACTCCCAGTACATATGTAAACGACGGTAGGCAAATGGTCCTGGCGACGTGCCTGGCCGAAGCGTCATATGCCTATGTATCACCAGCAGCACCGGCAGCGTCGAGACCTAGGCCTAGATCCCGCCACTTTTAACCAAGGGAGCACCCCCTTCGTGCCTTCCCGACAACTATTTCTGGCCAGCGTCGTATCCGAGTTACAAGAGTTATTATCGCCGTCGCGACGCTCACCGGCATAAATTCCCTTCGAAAATCTTTTAATAATTCGCAGTCTATATTTTATACGCCCGGCTGGCGGGTCGGGCGACACGCTCGATGACGACCTGCCAGCGGTGACCTTGAACACGCTGCAGCGAGAAGTTGCACGGCAGGCCATCCGACGACGCTCCCCTCTGAGGACGCTGAGCGTCGCACGTGTCTCCGTCGCTGTTCTCCCCGTTTCTTCCTTCGTTCCGCCGCGCTTGCGAAATTCAGGAGCTTCACAATAGAGCGAATTAATTGTCCGCCAGTGAGGCGGGCGCATGCCAGATCAGACGCGGCGGGGAATGTTCGGGCTGGTTGAATTTGAATAATGAACGAAACTTGGACGGTTACTTTGCTTATTGATATGTTTTGTATAAGTAGGTTTTTTTCAATGCACCGATAAGATCGACTTCAGCTTGATTCAGGAGTATTGAAAGAATACAATAGCCTATGTGCAGGTTGATTATTTCAAAGATGGGGTGGATGAAATTAAAGTGTATTCAGTCAAGTTTATGTGCGGGCAAACATAGTTTTAGAATGGCATATAGAACCTTGAATGTCCCGAATGGTTTAGGAGATAGGCTAATGTGTTTTATTAAGCAACGGGGAATGTTCTTGTATTAGTAATTGTGGTGTGTAACGCGTAGATTCAGCATTCGGTTGACGTTTATGCGTCTGGTCATCCCAAAATATAATGTTTTCATATGGCCCATTGCTTGTCTCTGTGTTTAACGTATCCTTCTTTATACGATACTCACGGATTGTGCCAAGGTTTGTGCAAGTGGACACTGTCTACCGCGCATTTGCAGACGATGGGTGAAAGAACCGATTTGCCGAAAGCATTCGTTGCAGTACATTCACTGGGTTATATATGTTTACATATATTTATATGAACGAAACTGCTGGTCGCTTACAAACGGTGCGCTATGAATTGCTGCGCAAGGGTTATGAAATTACTGAATAGTGGAGTCTTTGATGTATGAGCCGAATGTTTGCAAACGCATGTCATATACTGTCCCAAAAATGTCTGGTGTTCAGTTGTGTACAAATATGGACAAGTACGATACTTCTTTCGGCACGCGTATGGAAGTATTAGCGATTAGCAAATTAACTTCTAATTTGCAACTAGCACATAACTGACAGTAAATATTCGTACGAGCTTTTATACCAATGTGAAAAATACTGTGCATGCAAACCAATTTTTTAACGAATCACCTGATTACCAAAATTCTCACAAAATCTAAATTATCTAAAAAGCCACTCACATGAAACAATCTGCAACGAGACACGAAGTTAAACAATCGAAACCGCAATCCAGGAATACACATAAATCGCGAAATTAATACTACCCGTAAGTGGATGCAATAGGGCAGTTAAAACCGACCGTATCAGCGATTAGTTTCCTCAATGATCATCAATAGCCTTATCAACTTCGCTAAACTTCATTTTTATATCACGACGCTTTACCTTAAGTACCTTATACTCATTAACAAGACCCAGACATTAGGACCAATAAATGTGTATCATTCGAACTGCGCTGGGTCGTTTCGCCGGTGGAAAGATCGGTTGACCGTGAAGACATTAAAGGAGCCGAATGCGTAAAGAGCGGAGGAGTGAGAATGAGTTGAAACGAGCGTTACTTCCTTCGCAGATTGAAAGATCGGCGGTCGATCGCGACGACGTGAGGGGTATGAGTAGCCACGTATTAACGAGGACGTATCCGATAAGAAGCCGGCAAGGCGTCCTTCAACGATCAAACAATGACCGTCTCCTACCAGTACGAGGTCGCGAGCTCGACCAGCGGCGGATTCACGAGGCTGCTGTTTATGTGGCGGGGCTCCCTCTACAAGCTCATCTACAGGGAACTCTTCCTCTTCCTGAGCCTCTTCGCTCTACTCTCGGCCATATATCGGCACGTACTTTCGGCGGAGCAAAAAAAGTACGAACCTTGGAACGACGGAACGGTTTATTCACATTTCAGTTTGTTTTTCAGTTAAGACGTTTTTCGCTTATTTCATTAATTGCTTTCTCGTTTCGTTTTTCGACTGTGCACTGTGCTATTTTATTTGGTTCGTCTAAGAAATTAGTGCATAACTTTGTATCGTTTAATTTCTTTTCTGCTTACAGGTGACTTTTCTTGTTTTATTTTGTAATGTAGTAACGGTTGTGTCATGCTTAAGTCAGCGTTGAAATAATTTGGGCCACTGTTGTTCATTATTTAATAACGATAAATTTGATCGGATGTAGTTGAGGATAATTTGAAGTTTCTCCGAGTTGGCAAGTTAATTTTCTGAATTAATGGCTATATTCGTCTGTAGAGAGTTCGAGCAGGTCGTAATTTACTGCGACACGTTCATCAAGCTCATTCCGCTAAGTTTCGTTCTTGGATTTTACGTCTCCTACGTCGCTGGCAGATGGTGGAATCAGTATCAAGCAATACCTTGGCCCGACAAGTATGATTCTAGTTTCTAATGCTAAAAGTAACAAATTTCCGAAACGTAATGTTGCGTCGCGCAATCACCGTACGCGAAGGTTCTATCAATCTGTATCTACAGCCGACCAACTTTCAGGGTGATGCACTTAGTCGCATTGTACGTCACAGGAAACGATGAATATGGGCGCACGATGCGCAGGGCATTGATGCGTTATCTAAATCTTTCCCTTATTCTCGTGCTCCGGTCGATCAGTTCAGCGGTAAAAAGACGCTTTCCGACACTCGAACACGTTGTGGATTCCGGTAATTATTAGCGCCACAAATACACAACCATCGTTTTCTTCCCGATGCTAGTCGATTATTCGAAGTCTGATGAATGTTTCAGGTTTCATGACGTCATTGGAGTTGGAAATGTTTAAGGCGGTGCCCAGTGTCGAATTCAATACCTATTGGATACCTTGCGCGTGGTTTGTTAATTTGTTGAAGGAAGCTCGTAGAAGTCATCGAGTACCTGATGCGCAAGGTTTAAAATTAATTATGGAGGTACGTATCACAGCGTTGTTAAACGCTGTACTCCCCCGAATCTACATTTACAAGATTTCGCTATAGACCCTAAGTAGTTTGCAGTGTTCATGTATAATTTTCAAGTTTCTCGTGCATATTCGCAACTTTGTTAAAGGAAAAATTTTAACAAGAATGTTTTTTCTTCCGAATGTGTTAAACGGTATATCTAACCTGTCGCTTGACAAAGCGGAACTTAGTTTACGAGCCGCTTATCTCGCCGTCGTTAGACGCACAAAGGATTGTCACGGTGAATCGATATGTATTTACGGTTTTCCGTGATTATGCACGGACATTCTTATCGAACGACGCGTCGATTTGCCGTCGATTAGGCACGGTTTAAGAACAGTGGCACTTTGGAAAACAATCTCCTGTTTTCTAATTAACTCCGAACAGAATGCGCGTTTCATTCCTATTTACAAATCAATAGTCATCTGTTTGGACGTTCTGTAATATTCGTAGAAAATTAATGATTCTCGTTCTGATGAAGTACACGTGTGACACAAGTTCCAACATAATAGATTTTAGTTGTAGTTGAATGTCATAAATTGCAAATACGGTTATTGATACTTGCAGGAGTTCAATGATTTTCGGTCGAAGTGTGGACTTTTATGGAGTTACGATTGGGTTTCGATACCGTTGGTTTATACACAAGTAGTAACGTTGGCGACATACAGTTTCTTCGCAGTCGCACTAATTGGCCGTCAGTATATCGAAGGTGCTGAAAAACAATTCCAGTTGAAAATCGACATATATTTACCGGTTTTCACAATACTGCAATTCTTTTTCTTCATGGGATTGCTCAAGGTAAGTCTATTCAATGCAAGCTATCCCTGAGCTTTTGTGTAACATTGCCGCCTGTACAAACCATCTTCGACAAAGTGAAAAGTTGTTATTGTTATTATCAGGTAGCCGAACAACTGATAAATCCGTTTGGCGACGACGACGAGGACTTTGAATTAAACTGGCTAATCGACCGTCATACGAAGGTATGAAAATCGTACCGAACACTTGGCTAATAGTTCTGCCCGGGCTTGCATTACACAGAAATAAAATCGAAGGCCCGGTGAACAAAGTGGCAAACGTCCAAATGTTTTAATCAAAATTGATGTCTCGCAGTATATTGTGCAATTATAATCATCTGTATCAGTGAATAACAGACTATGCCATAGGTTTCCTATTTAGGCGTCGATACCTTAATGACAAGATGCCCACCGCTTGTCAAGGACATTTATTTCGACGCTGAGAACCTTACATTACCGTACACGGAAGCTGCAGCTGCTTACAAAAAGAAAACATATCGCGGCAGTGTAGCGGATATGGCGTACGTGTAGTTCAAGTAATATTGCATCTGCATATTCCTGTGCAATATTTACAATTAACGACCAACTCCCGTGCGCTTGCACAGTGTTCCAGAAGAGAAGCAATCTATGTTTCTTCCTGGAATTATGGAAGAGGAAGAAGACTTAAAAGAGACGCCAACGCCTCGGGCTTCGACTGCCAGCTTAGCACCTAACGATAGCCCAGCGCCCAATAGGCGGTAAGATTAACACGAGTGTGAGTGATGCTTGAAGGTCCACTGCAATATGCACGTTATGCATTTATTTTACTTTCCGATTGTGCCGATGTTTTGAAATAGCACTTAAGCGAATAACAGTGTTCTTCCATTACCGTTCATAATTCTCTGTGTAAATGTACTTCAGTCTGCTAATACCGTTCCGCTTATTCTTGTCACGCCAACTTGATTGCACCCAAAAATGATCATACCTCCCGTATTTCACATTCGAACTCTATTAAGTTATCCTCGTTTGTTTCAGCCAGATCAGCAGGTCCCCTCCAACAACTCCGAAGCTGGATCGTAAGTGTCCTGAAACGGTTCTGCAACTGGATGTCACGGACCTATCTGGCGAGTCCGAGTCAATCGAAGCCCGCCGCAGCCTAAGCGACGTTGTCAAGAAGTTGACACCATTGACAAAATCAATGCCGCGCATCGATCAGACGCGAAAGTCCTTCTTCCCGCTTCAGATGCGCTCGACATCCCGCATGACTCTTCAGCCTTGGCCCAGTGCGACCAGCCTCTCACGTTCGGCCATGCATCCGGATACTCCTGCCGTGAGGCCTGATGAGAGTCCTTGGAAGGTGTCGTCAACCTCGAACCTGAAGGCACTCTACACACCCTCGCCGACCGACGATTCTGTCCTCGTCGAACGCTTCAAGGACGACGAGCGATGCGCCGCATGCGGATCCGAGGATTGCGACACGAAGGATCAGGATGGCAGTCCTGACTCGGACATCATCTATCCGCCAACTTTCTCGCACGCGAACGTTCAGGATGACGAGTCGCAGTGTTCGGAGGCCGGGCTTGACTCACAGGAAATTCCTCAGGAGCAGAGCAGGCCGAGGCTGAACAGCTGTCCAAAGTACCTGGTGCGAAGGAACAGGTCGACTGGAGGATCCCGCAAGAGTAAGGGTGTGCATTGGAAGCCCGCTCTGTCGAGTGCGTCCTTCGCCGCACGCAGGAAAACGGCGGAAAGTCTGCCGCCGGTGAAACTTATACTGCCGCAGTCGAAGAGTTCACCGAATTTGAGGAATTTTGGAGGTGGAAGAGATTCGAGAAGGCAGTCTCGAGATGGAGGTCAGAACGATGGAGGTCAGAACGATGGAGGCCAGAACGATGGAGGCCAGAACGATGGCAAACCTTCGGAAAAGAGCGAGGATACCAGGATGTGAGGGAGGTCCTTGTGCTTTGTGCTGATTCGCTGATGGAATGCTGTTGGAAACCTGAAGATGATTTTCGATGTACGCTTATTGTATACGGATGTTGATCGGAGCTGGTTTGGGCGTGGAAGAAGTTGTAAGTGTTGGTTTTAAAAATACTGAGTGCGATTAGTTGTTTTCTCACCGGAAATGGAACGATGTACGTGATACTGTTATTAAGAAGAGAGTCGAGTGAGGACTGGTACGTGAATTTTTCTTTCGGAGATTCGCTGGCAAGTGAAATGGAAGACCCAGTGGTCGCTGGAGGATTTTACATGCTTAACCAAATCTTTAACTTCTGACCTCGAGATGCAGGGTCTTGCCTAAATCCAAGAGAGCTTTGTGACTTTTTTGGTTGAGTGCCTAGAAAGTTTTGAACAGAGAACAGTGCGGTTCGAATATATTTCGTATACGTTAAATCCGACGTACGTGACGTTTTAATTTCCGTAACCGGAACGATGATACACAATAGAATCGGTTGTTCATATTTCCGCTCGTTCATACCATTCAGAGGATGTGAATACGAAGTTGCAAGCTCTAACGGAGATCGGTAACGCGTTTTCTTCGAGCTCCATCAATTGTATTTATACGCTCGAATTGTCGGCATTTTTCGAGTGTCATTCTTGTTTTACTTAGAATTAATGATATCAAGTGTTCGCACATGCCCTACTTCAGTATTATTTCGATTGGACCTCGTTTTTATAATGGCTCGGTAAGTTTAACGAGATAGTTGAGTTGGACCGACGCTTATTAACTTCGATTCAGTCTGCTGTACTTATATGTTTACTTGTTCAACGTAAATTATATTCATTTTATCTTAATGTAAATACTGTAAATATTCTAATATAATCTCCTGTACTCATAAATCGTAAATAGCAATAAAATTTTTTGCCATTTGATATATGTCTTGAATACAGATATCCTCAGCAATATTGTGCAGTGTTATTAGTTACCTTACGTAAACTGTTATCCAATAAAACGGATCATTAATATATGGCCCGTTTATTTTGAAAGTGGTGTTTGTCCATATTTAAAAAAAAATGAGATATACAATTTATGATTAACGTGGTGTAAACGGTTTATTTATGTCATATTCCATTTTTTTTTTAATAAACCTACATCACTCTCAAAATAAGCGGTCCATATATTCTAGATGAGGTAATGCATATTTACGACGATATTAATAACAGAACAGCAGTAAAAAAACATAGAGGCATTTCTATTTAAAATAAAGATATAAAAGATGATTTCAATTAAAAGCATGACTTAAGTTGTGTTTTCAATACTTGTAGGAAGCATGAAAATGTTTAATTTGCCGGTCTTAAAACGTACCAAATCCAACGTACACATTTTATACGGACTCAGTTTCTGGAAATACACGTGCATGTTGTAACAACATAATAACATATATCTGATAAAGTATAGGCAGGAAGAAAGAAATACGAAAGTAATTAACAATAAGATATAATTGCTGTTCAAAAGTTTGAAAATCGGTTACGGCAAACTAAATTTCATTCCGGACCATTAGATGTAGACACTTGTGTAACGTATAACGGTCGATAGTCGCAGGTTGGCGCTCAAGCAGATCATTCCTGCAATGAGTGTTGTTGTCATATGTCCTTTGTGCTGCTCCTTTATAGTTTGATAAACCGACTAAAACTGATTTTACTAGCGGAATTTCACAATGTTATGCTCCAAAATACGTTATTGGCATTTAATGCGCGCAAGTTGCTCGTTTCTGAGATTTATTTAGACAGATTTACTCTATTTTACTCTTAACCTGTGCATGTTTATGTGAACCCCAAGTAACATATAACCTTGAATACGGATAATTCAATCAATCAAACAAAAATAAGATGAATATTGTTTGTATAATATGCAGTGATCTGCTAACACCATCGGACGATGTATTTCATACACCTTGTGGACACATATTTCATTTTCATTGTGTTACTCAGTGGCTGGAAAGGTATTAAACAATGCAATGTAAATTAGCTGTATTAAAAAACATGTTTATGCGATAGTTAATATGTAAATTGGCATTACATTACGCAGATCAAAGTCTTGCCCTCAATGCAGAGAAAAGACCAGTAATAATAAAATTCACCGATTATATTTCAATTTCTCCAACAATGATACAATATTAGAAGATCCTACTTCCCTGCAAGATCAAGTTGATAAATTGAAGTTTCAACTTCTACTCAAAGAGAAAGATGTTAAATTCTTCAGTGAAAAAAATGAAACGCTGGAAAAAAAAAATGTAGGTTTAAAAGCTGAAGTTAGAAAAGTAGAGAAAGAACTTGCTTCACAGAACTCTGCTATCTATGCTTTAAAGGAGCAGATTAAGTTTTTTAAACAACAAAGCTCAGAGGTTGATTCTGCCAAAGCAGAGGTAGAACGGTTAAGGAAAAAGGTAGAAGATTTAAGAAGGTAATTTATAATGTGTAATATTGTTTAATGATGATGTGATATGCATTTGTTATTAATAATTGGTGATCTTGAAGTTTACAAGTTTTGATGGATGCACCTGTAACCGAAGTTGATGAAATGATCTCGAGAACAAGGGACCCGACTACATTAGTCACATATATATCGGTTATGAAAAGGTATTCAAATTTGAGAAATTTGAACATATAGAATGCAGTGTGATATTTATTCTGCTCCTTGTTTCTAGGGAAATGACAACTTGTTTATCGAAGAGAAGAGAATTAAGGGCTAAGGTAAAGAGCCTACAGCAGGAACTGACAAAAATTTCTATGGAACGTAATTTCTTGTCTGAGGAACATGAACATAGAAAGTAAGTGAATATAATGGAACAAAGCAATACTTGACAATATTAATTTTTTGTTGCTTAATTCGCAGATTACTGGAAGAAAAATTACAGGTTTGTAGGGCTGAAAAAATGTCTCTTGAGGAGAAACTTCGAGAGCAGGAATCTCTCATAAGAGGAATTAAGAGGAGTCACAATGCGTCACCTAATCACAGTTTTGGAAACAGTATAGAGAATGAGAGACTTACACAAACAGAGCCACCGCATGCAAAACAATCTCACATGGAGGAAAAACAAGTGTTGAACAAAGAAAGTCCAGAAAAAAGCAATCAGAAAACTAATGCGGTATTGAACGATTGTATATAGAAATCGTTAAACGTTGTTGGAATTTATTGCTTCAATTATTTAACATTTCAGATGAAAAAGCCAGATACTCCCGAAGTTTTGCTTCAATCTCTTGGCATTGTAGCTTTAAAAGAACGTCATGACGACCGCTCATTGAAAAAAGGGCTGAGTGCACCTACCTTATTTAAAAAACGAAGAATTGGATGGATACCTGACAGTCCTGTGCGTGTCATAAGTATACATGAGTTATTAATGATCTATATCAGGGTACGGCTTTTACATTGAAAATTTGTATTTAGAGTTCTGCATGTGACACGGACATGGCATATGATGGGTATGGAGGACATTCCAGATTAGATGTATTTCCAAAGCCTATTTCCGGTCATAAAACAATGAAAAGACTGAAAAGTACAACGTTTAAACAGAAGAAACCGAAACTCGATATCGGAGGAAATCAAAAGTTAGGAGGATTTGTGGTTGATTTAACGCATGACACTAGTGCGGACTCTACGCTCTGAGAGTACAATAATCAATGTACTGAACAGAAAAACAGTAGAATTTACATTTAACGCTTTTAATGATTGGTGTACAAAGATAATTTATGTAACATTTGATGAAATTTTCATACTCATATTTTTTTATGAAATCAATTGATGAAAAGGGAGTGCGGCTAATTGTGGGCAGATTTCTTGTCTCTGACCCCGTGATCGTTATTTAATCGAAGAATCAATAAATCCCTATCATATATTGTTAGCTTTTTTATTTACTCTTTGTATGTAATCTATATAGAGTTATATCAAAAATGTTTCTTCCTCTCCTATGATATGAAACTTGAATTTACCAGCGACGGCCAATCAGCGCAAATTAATTTATATTACATAAATCATTTACATTTTCTTAAGTTCTTTTGTAATGATCTTGGAAGCAACATCAAGCGATACATCTGTCATGTTTGGTCTAAATATCCATAATGCATACATATACTGCGTCGATAAAAATTTTTTCATGTAGTGCAGTAGTATATTTCATTCACGGTGTCCTCTGCGGTGAATGTGCAGATAAATTAATATTTTCTGTAATATGTATATGTTGTACTCTACGTGGGAGAATGTCAAGTAGATAGCAATACACACCTTCGACTCTATTTTTTGTTTGCATATAATTTTTTTTAGCAGTAAATTTAAGGAGTTTATCCCGCTACAATATAATTGTACTTCTGGAAGAAAAGGTAAGCAATACAAATTTAGTCAAAAGAATATTGTAAAAAATTGTAAAAACAAAATTACGTAGCTTAAAAATATTAAATATTTCAAAATTTCCGTCCTTTGAGCGATCACTTTTGAAAACTGCAATCTATCGTGTGACATATATTACATATAATTTACTATGTTAATCTTCATACAATTTCGTTTGAAAAATTTTCCTGTTTACTCAAATTTTTGTGCTAAAGAATGAAATTCAAAAATAAAATTTGTGTTTTGACGTGCATTTTATGAAAAAATAATTTTTTTACAATACATAAAATCACGATGTCTCACTGGTACGGAAGCGTTACGATTTGAAACCAATATCATTTATCAAGTGTGCAAATAAATATTTCTATTTCCCAACGAAATATTTAATCCATCAGTTTATATGTTCAAGCGTTTAAAATCGGTTTTCGCTTCTTTGCAGTAGGCAAATTATTAATACTGGTTGAATACAAATATACCAAACAAAAAAGTACGTTTTTCAACTGTCATTCACGACATCAAAATTCAAGTGTACAGGAATACAGAAAATGCGAAAAGATTTACAACGTGCAATAATTGGAATTTATATTTGCTGGCTCTGGAACACCAAATTAAGGAATTGAACCCCTGCGGTGAACGCTGGGAGAAAAATAGCAAGAATTTTTCTTCGGCAAGCCGCGATGACGCAACTTATGGAAGCTCCTTCGCCGGTTAAGTTGGGAAGTTTGTCGTTAGGTGGTGCCAATGTTAACTATTTTCAGGATTACAAGAGCGAGGCACTATCCCATTCTCCCGTAAATATTTCGAATTTTCTTCGCTTTGACGCATATAAATCATGTGTTAATTTGAGAATTTCATAAATCAGGTTATGGGCAAAAGTCTGAACTGAAGTTATATTTTTATGTAAAATTTTATGGTATGTTAATACATAGCGGTCAACGCAAATTACGATGTTTAGTAATTGGCAGTTTAGATAGATTTAATATTTTCTCCTTATATTGGCACAATAAGTGGTACATTTAAGCACGTTTCACGTTTATCGTGGTAGTATGAACGTAGTCGATTAAAGTCGCCAATCTCTCCTTTTTACCCCTTTTTCACATCGCTTCATTTTCATGGCGCTCAGTAATGAATTTGATCGCAAAAGCTGTCACCGCATAAGTGGGGTCTTCTTCCAACGATGTACAGCCCAAAACCAGATTTAGTTGCGGCAGCCAAAGTTCGGGACCATGATCAGTCCGTTCGAATGCCGCCGCACAATATCTCCATGACCGACCCGATACGAATGAAAGAAATTGATGATATGTACAAGGTATATGATTTACATACATTGCCGTATCGCGTACAGTTCGCGGCATTATATATTGTCAGGTAGCACTTGTTATCTTCTATTCTCAATGTACCCGTATAACGTACAACGTTAATGTTCCTATGTAATCTATATGTACAATTTACGAGCACAATACGCCTGTATCATATGCCAGTGTATTGTATGTGCAATATAAAGATCTAATACCTGACGCATAATCTGTGCAATATATATGTAATGATAGGCAGCATCTGATTTATGTTATAATAATTAATAATTACCTGCTTCAGATATTACAGGCGCAACGTCAACAATACAATGATGACACTGGTAGACTGCATCCTTTGGTGTGCTTTAAACCAAGTGGTCCTAAATATCAGTGTGCACCGTCGACGGGAACAAGGTATCTTAAGTACCCGCAGAGTTACGTAGCATACAAGACACCACCTGTTTTGGCCCGTACGCAAGAAAGCATTGCTCAAAGGCCTTACATATTTAACTTAAATCTAGGAGGTGTCTACAGTCGTGAGCCATGCACAGCTTACAAACACTGAATCACTTGTAACAAGCCATTTTTAGGACAATATTTTATTCAACTTGCAACATTTTCGACGCTAACACGTTTTCAGCTGTTTTAAAAGATGCAATCTTGCGAAAAGTCCATGCTGATAATACCACAAAGCAGAAATATTTGACATGATCTTGATTTTACTGGTTTACGAATGCGATCTAATCGCTGTTCCATGGGTCACCATTATGCCTATTTACAACACGCCAAAAGAATTACTCGTTAATCTCAAATTATTTTGGAATTTTATTAACTTTTGATATAATTTATAAATGAAATAAATAATATTATATAATTCATTCGCACACATGTATGCTTGATCATTGGCTTATGTCATTTTTCGAGTTTATTTACTTCTTCTTGTGTTCTCACTCTTACCTTCACAATCACACAAGGGAATCATCTGGATTGTAGATACCTCGTTTAAATATGAGTATTAAAGCTATTTTCCCTGCATTTTTACCCTTAAATTCCTGTCAAAACTAACTCTTTCTATTAAAGTGATAGTTTGATCCAATTATAATATTTAAATAGAAAAATCGCAAGAATGTCATTAATAGGCAATTGCAAATAGTTTTCTATTGTGAATACATGTGGAGAAACTTATACCGATCTTTATACAATGTCAATCATACAGACATAGACTAGTAATTATTAAAGCAATTTTGGCATATTTTCATAAGAGAATTTCTTCTAGACGATTTGACCTCACTCGTAAATATATCTTATATAGTATATCATATGTACTATACTATATGAACTGATAAATATGTAAAATAAATAAGTAAAATGAGGAAGTGGCAAATTATTTATTTATCATTCTGACTAACTTGTATGGCTTATTAAATGGAAGGAATACGTTGCATTTTAGTAAATGTTTAGAAGCCTCGAGTCAAATTGCATGACCCAATGGTTTAGTGTAATTGTTTCCGTAAAATTGGTTTCGGACCCTGTAGTGTCGCGAATTGTTCCAGGGCGTTAATGCATTTCCGTGGCTATATTGACAGCGGCAAAGGCAATTTCAAAATATTTATGAGTTTCACGAATGCTAATAATTGGGTACATAAAGATCATCTAATACATTTAATAAATATACAAAAAATGACGACGTACGACACAACTAACTGAAATAGTGACTGAGATAATTTTCGAGTGAAGTACCAGAGCAGTACAGCATCAGGTTCTATCTTATGTCCTTTTATACATTTTGTTCCACCTTGCAATTGGTTAGCTAGTTTAGGAAGTGACTTTGTAAGAGGAAAAAGAGGTGTGAACAAATAAGTACATTAAAATCTTGGTATAAAATAATATTGTATAAGTTTTAGGGGTTTCAATACACTGGCGGACTTGAAGATACGGAAGAATTTGATGATTTAAAAATAGGGCCATTTTTCCTGGTAGGAAGTAGATAAAATTGGTTGCGTACGGTTCTAACGATCATGCGACCGTGCTGTGTGATCGTAACAATCAGTGGCACATGTCTCATCGACACTAACTATTCGAGTAACATGTTCCATACCTAGCCGATCAATTTCAGTCTGTCCATTCTTGTTGATCCGCGTCGGGTTATAAACGGCCTCGATCAAATCGTCCAGCGAGACTTCATTCCCGGCGTCAACGTCTAGGAACGAAAGCGTCAATAGCTTTTCCGTTCGTACAATATTCCATTTTGATACTATCTTTTAAACGTCCCCCATACCTTACCTGTCTCAACGTATCGTCTAAATTTCAAACTGGTTTAATCGAAGTTTTCGACGCAACAACCAAATTTGAACCGTTAGCACAAAATATTCCCATTTTAGTATGTTGATGAATAGTGCACAATTAGTGTAATTGATGGCCATCGATCCAGATTGATGGCATTTTCGAAGGTGTCCGAATGGAAAATCGGCGGCTACCTTTCGACGTCACCGATCGCAACTGGGCCAAATGTCACTGAGCCAGTATTTCATGGTATTCACGATTATGCAGAGACAAATGTTCAGGTAAAAGCCACGGAGATGTAGATGATTGAGCGCGTGATGGAGATGGCCGCTCGTAGCGCGATTGATACCATCCAATCTGGAAACGGTACAGATACTATCCGCAGACGCGTACTTGCACCCGATACTCTGTACACGATGTACCAGTGACACGGAAGTGCGTGTAATTGATCGAAGTACAAGGTCGTTCCTATAATCGATAGGCAAATTAATGCGTGTGCATATTGGATACCGATTGTTCTCCCTATTGTCTTCTCGGAACATATAATACCACGGCTATCCACAGCGCGTAGTTCTTCAATCTCCATTAGTCAAACAAGGTTTACGCATAAGTGAAAATGTGGATTAGAACTTCGTTCAAAGAGTTCGTTGATTTAGTAGGATTTTCTGAAGTGCAATCATTCGTAATTTGAAACTCTTCGGGGTTAAAATCAATACGAAGACTTCATTAGGTCGGTTTTTCATTCCTTTCATTCTTTGTCGCACACACGAATCTTTCAATGGAATGAAAATTTTCACTCAAATTCGGCGGATGAAGCGTTGGATTTCTGATAATTGCCAAATTAGTTTCACGTTAATGCTTCCGCTGCATCACAGTCTCGATGCTTGATGGGCCGGAAGTATGGCGGGAAAATTGTACGGCCCCGAAGTTACTCCGTGACGTCGGAGGTTCGCGCTCCTGCTGAAGAATGAGGCAGATCGAAACTTGGAGAACTCTTCGCCAAATGGGTCATAGAAAAGTCCTTTTAAAAAGTCGCCCTGTCTAGCGGCAATTCTGTTTCTTACTGAATCACTTAAGGGCTCAGACGATTCGAACGATTTCCGGAGAGAAAGCTTTCACAAACAAAAAAATGTTGAATGAAAGACGCAGGAACATCGAACTTTGATCGCGTTGTAACGGGAATACTTGAATACAAGATTCCACTCTCCAGTCATTCTAGTGGTTGGAATCGTTGGTTGATATTATACATTGGTATTAGTGCAATAAATTTGAAATTGTCATTTTGTTATACATTATTTCCTAATTCAACGAAATATGGAGTATCTTGAAAATCATGTTCTTATATCGAAATATGGAATAATGTGTTGGGCGATCATATAATTACTCACTGTACTATGAATGGTCTTAGGATATTATAGTAAATGTAAATTACGAGAAATGGAGAGACCTTGGTATAGAAGTAGTATTGATAATACTGCTCTTTGGTGAAAGATCCAGTTTTTCAGTTTTTTAAGTACCATTTAAGCATATTATTGAAATTCAATACTATTGACATCGGTAGAAAAGTACATACAGATTTCGCCAGAGCAACAGACTATTTTTAAATTGAAACTGTCACTATAATATATGAGAAGAAATAACACGTCAGGCACTGTATTGACGAATCAATAACATCTAAATTTTGAAGAGATTGGTAGAGAAAAAATGAACTCTTTGCTGTTAGAACGTATTACATAAATGGTGACAATTATACTCAGCAACTGACGGTTATTTCGATATGACGTCAGATTGATTGTAACGATCCAATGGCTTCGACCCACGTAATAAAGATATCAGTGTGAGATACTTTGTACATACATAGTTGAAAATGCAGCTGGTGCATTTATTCACGGAAAACAATTTCTCTGACCAAATAAAAACTTGCGACAATTTCCTACAAATATTAATTGAAAATTCGCAACATGTTCATTACATGTTACTGAGTGATGTAGCCAATTTGAACTTATTATAACGTACACGCATTATAAGAAACAAAACTATCGGTGCTCATGTGAATCTAATGTCAAGGAATTTTATTAATTATTTGACCGTCAACTCTAAACCATATGTGACAATGCTAGAAACATTTTTGGCTTCTTAAATAATTAAGAATCCATAAATGAATGGAGAAACGTAATATCAGAATGATACCGCAACAAGTTACATCGTAAAAGCATGTATTGATGGGATTAGAAGAAAGTCATTTCAAAGCATAGAGATTTATCATGAAATTCTAGATCGCTGCGTTTGTCAACGTGCGACTATTTTCTTTAACACGTTCGTCGCCATGTCACCCGTACTTGGGTGACGGCCCCTGTGGCTATGTTTTCCGGATAACACTCCCCTTCGTTCAATTGAGACAGGATTTTGTAGGTAGCTTACAATAATTTATTTTTGTATCACAATATTGACGAGTAGGCATATACAAAATAGACAGATTGGAAATATTAACAAATGGAAATATGACACTCTTCTTCGTTCAATTGAACCAGGATTTTGTAGGTAGTTTACAAGAATTTCATTTGTTGTCCGGGAAACATAGCCACAGGGGCTACATCGAAGTACGGCTGATGGGCGATCAACGTGTTAAGGATATTTAAAAAGTAAAGAACATTCTATGATCAAAAAATCTCCCCTAATACAAAGAATTTACTGACATGTTACATAGATTTCTTTTCACATAGTACACAATGTATAATTTGCAATCGGAATTACACTTCTAACCAGAGATATGTAGCAGCCATCTAAAAAGGATTATGTACAAAATATAATACATCACGTTTAACGCATGTTTCGTGAATGCTGTTTAATGTTCTCCCATGTTTCGCAAGAAGGAGCACAAATCACAACTAAATTAATGAAATGTAGAAGTTTATAAACTCGCCCGTTTGCCCTGCGCACTTTGCATTACATCAACATCGACCAGTCCAAATGTGCTAGTAAAAAATCACGTATCACATGGAATTAATGTTTACGTTCCTCTTCTCTATTCTTCTAAATTCATTTAATGGGCATCATAAGAAGATACGTAACCGGCCAATCGGTCGCAAAGGTATCTCTACGCGCGGAGCATACGATTTGTACGAGCTGCATTCCACTCGGAGGAGTCGAAAAATTCCTAGTCGTCGGCTCTCACTGTCCCTCGGGAATTCGTAAATCGATGAGAGGTTCCGGTCACGCTGCCGGGAAATAACCGGAGACGATTCTTAGGGAAAGATACAGCGTCCGATTCAATGGAATTCTCGTCGTCGGCGACGTACACAAATGTTTTGAGGAACGTATGTCGTGTAAATATGGGCAGGGTTACTTATTCAGTGAACGTTACCAGATGCATGGAGCAACGAACGCTACTTCTTCTCCAGTTGTCTGGGGTAATATGTCTGGGGCGTCTACAGCGTGTACGAAGTAATTGATAATTCTGTTTTAGAAACCACAATATTTTCGGACTAAGTAGTCATTGTAATCAGTGGCTTTATCAAATAAAGATATTTCAAATAGATATTGTCTCTTGTAACATGTATATGATGATGGCAGATTTTGTTTGCTGAAAGTGTCCCAAATACGTTGAATTCTTATATTTACATTCATTATCTGCGGGAATAACATCAGCTCGGTTCATAAAGCGCTTAAGATTCGCCTGTCCTATACCTATTTGTTTTACCAGTCTTTAGTATATATTTCAAGTCAACTTTCTTCCACATCAATTCCGTAAAAAAACTGCGCTGCTAATATACACTCGCTTCTCATAGCTCTATGTGGGTTAGGTATGTATGTCAACTGTACATAGCATTCGACTAGTTATTCGAGTCGAAATTTCTCATTGCGTTCAAAGCTTCCGCAAGACGTCGATATTCTCCGTACGAACCCCCCTCCCCCCCCAACTCTTTCTCCCTCGTGTTTTCACTTTGTGAAGACCACGTGCACTTCACATCATCCTGTCCCAGCAGCGTTTAGAATTACGTCAATTGAGCATATTCACCAAACTTTCCTTTCGTCGTCATTTACTGCTCAGACGCTTCTAACACGTATTGTCTACTTCTTTTGTATATGGTAGGTATAGACGTACGCTTCATTTACTTCTATGTCTACTTAACATTTTTTCGTCGGTAAGCTATTTTACAAAGATATGTTAATAAATGAATGTTAATAAATCCTGGCAGAGCGTCGACATGAATTGTTAATAGATCATTCATTATTATCATTACACAGTAATCATTAATTTCAGTTCTTAGATAACGCACGCGTACGCAGCGATGTTAAAAAACAAACCGCATAACACGCGAAGCAGAGGTAAAGTTTTTCAAAAACAAAAATGTATTTCCGGTAAATGTAGCCAAAGAGAAATTAAATACAGACTCCATGAAATTATAAGGTACCTGATTGGCTCACTTCCGGCCGTCACCTCGTGCATCATCTGTGGCCGCAGCCGCTCACGTGTTGGAATCATCGATATTCCTTACCTGAGCTCATTCGCGAAACTGTCCGCTGCCCTTCATGGCGCCGTGATTTATTGTCTCATTCCGCGATTCCGATAATTCAACGAGCATCACCGCCACGGCGGCGGACCGATCAATCTTCATCCGACGTTCGCATTTTAATTAATTGTTCGCTTCAGGTGTATATTCAAATATGTACTTCTCCGATGCGTAAGCCTTCGCGTAGGTATATAGCTATGTATTCTACATAGATGTTTGCATTCGCGGTTCGTGTGTACGTTGGGAACTGAGTATGTATCGTAGCGGTTCATTACCTTGTCTCCTAGATAAATGCATATTCATGGTGTGCATAAATAAAGCGCGTAACAGATTTATATTCAAGGTACACCCGCCGACGCGGCAGCGACGTATGTGGCCAGCTACAAGAGTTCGTTTAGAATTAAGCCGATTACGCTCAGAATTCGTGTCGGTTCAATGCCGTCACTTAATTAGATCGGCAACGGGGCCGCAATCGCTGATTGGATACGATCTGATGCGGATCGGTCAATTACAAATTTTGTTACGAATGGAAGAGCTTACTTGGAAGTCATGTGCTCCATCACTGTCGTATGTAAGATTCAAGCGAGTTCGAATAGTGGTGAAATCGGCCAACTTTGGTACAGCTGTAACTCTTGCTTCGATCTGGTCGCAGAGGCTAATTAATATCAGTTTATAATCTTCTGTGTGATTTTAGGTGCGTACCAAATTATTTTGATGAATGCGTCTAAATACCAGTTAATAGCGATATAAATGATCATGTGTCGTATCCACTATCGCTCGTAATCAAATTTTCCAATTCTGAACGCAGGCGGCATACGTTAAGTCTCCTTGCCCAGCGTAGCAGAGCAGCAGTCTCTCGCATCACGTGCACGTATGTACATTTAACCTTTTTGAGGGATTCTCCACTTTTAAAAAAGTTGTTTTCGAAACTGAATTCACGATCGACGTCGGAACTCATGTAAACCGAGTTCACATGGTATTACACGAAAATCAAGCCAATCCGGTCGCACGACAAATTGACTGGTCCTTAGACAAAGTCTGATTACATGCGCAGCAAAACATTTTTCGTTATTTGATCTAAGGATCAATGAACTTACATCAAACGTAATTATGCAAAAATAAAAACTATTTCAAATTACTGAACTCTTCCAAGTATGATCCTTTGACTGCAACAGCATTGAATATGAATCGAACGAGTGAATATCACTAATCAGTTTTAACAACCTTACAACCATCCGCAAATATTATTCAAGATGATTCGAGGGTACCAAGTATGCTACCAATCCTAGAAAACCATCTGACGCTCAAAGCGTTCACTTACAGTTCACACTACCCATCTGCCGCCATGAAAGCCAGTGGCGTACAAAAATTTCGGCCGCAACGACATAAAGCTGGCCGGCACAATATTTATGACCTGGCACGGTACTTGAGCGCGCGTCAAAGAAGGTAAATAAAATATGGCGTGCGTGGGCGGGCGATGGGGCGTAATCTGGCGATCGAGCCGTGTCGTCGGATTGAAAATTCGAGGGGAATCGGAGCCACGCGTGACAGAGGCAACAAGGGAAGCCTCTCGCCGGTGGCAGCCCGCAATGGCGACAATCCGCTCCACTATATATCGGGATTCCATGGCAAAGTTGCGCGGTCAGTGCATTCAAAACGATGCCCGCGACAACGTCACGTGCACGTCACGCCGGTGCATACGTAATGCAGTTGCGGTGCGTCTGCATACACGCATCGTGCCGCACTCGTACGGGAGCGGAGGCCATCGGCGGAGTAACAAAACGCGGGAGTACGCGCGCGGATTATGCCGCGGGCACAATTTCGATCCCTTTACCGTGTAAACGTCGCTCGTGTCTTTTTACACCGCGACCGGCCACTCTTTGCGGACCGGCTGTGTTCCGGCTGGACGGACGTGTAACCGGTATCAGTTTATTCTGGGTGGGATTGGACGAGTCATCATTCGACGTTGGTTACAGATTCATAATTTTTTATCTGTAGGAAGTTGGTAGGCTCTTCCATCGGAGTGACATGTAAATTCTCAAGCGGATTGAGCGAGTCAAGGTTCGAGAGAGAGTGAGACGCGGTTCAGTAGTTTGTATTGAATCTCGTTTCCGCATAGAATTGCATAGATTCCTATTTTTCGATTGTAGGTACGATTCGTTTGATGGATAGAATAATCACTCTTATATCGCGCAAGAAACAACTGAATAGCTCTCTTATAACAAGGTACTCATTGATCCCGAGTTTCTTGTAACAGGATAGGAATTAATCGATTGTTAAGAGATTCAAGTGTTTCTAAGTGTGTTCGTATCGTAAACGAACGTCATAAATATATATGTCACAGCTTCTGTTATTTCTTCTACCCATAAAATGCATCAAATGCCAATAGAAACAGTGCATAAACCGTTTACCATTCGTATCGGCAGAAAGTAGACGAAGAGCCGCTAGACGCATTATATCGCGGGAGCTGTTTACCCTTAGCCTCCCTTCGCCGTTCGGAATCGACGTGAGACGTGCCCTTTTTATTTGCGCAACCGGTAAGTGACGCGCGGCCAATGCCGACGCATAAAAACGCGTCATTCGTCGTTCGCAAATCGGCTGGCTCGAGATCCTGTGAACTGGTACCATGCACCACCCCCTCCCCATTTGGCGGTAAGCCCCGGCTGTCCAATCGGGCGCGGATTTTTGGACGGCGGGCGCATCGGGTTCCCTGTGCCGCGCCCTTTGTGACCGCGGACGGCATGAAAACGGCCGGCGTCGATTTCCCGTAAAAAGCAGCTTCAATTGTTTTTACCTCTATTTCGCTTCACCTTTTGTCCGTCCCATATCCGCGCGCCCTGCCCTCTCTCACCTGTTTTTACGCGTCTGCGAGCGAACCCCACCGCCGTGTTTGCCGACGTCCGGGTGCACTCGGTGGCTGCACGTTTGTCCTTGACTGCCTTCGAGAACGACCGCAAAAAGTAAAGCTCGCCCTTCTTTCCGCTCCCTTTTCTCGCGCGTCTATCGCTTCCTTGCGCCGTTTCTTTCGCGACATTTCCGGAGAAGCTGATCGTTTCATCATCCGGACTAAATATCTATTATACAATATAAAACCAGGCCAGGATACTCGTTATTGGTCGAGGAGTCAGCTGGTTATTGAATGCTTATTGAAGGAGAAGGTTGGATCATTCGATTCGGGATAAACATTGGCCAGCGGAGACTGACCCTGTCGACGGCCTTGCCGTGTCAAAAACAGCGGGCGACAATGGGAGAAGAGGCAAGCGAGGCCGTTTTCATCCGCTGACAGATCATTTGGACCGGCAAGCCGACTCTTTTCCCGCTTGTACCGGCGGCGAAGAGGCACGCGTTTAGTGTCGGGCCATATTATTCGGCGTTTAACGAGGCGGAACGCTCGTGACGATGATACGCGCCGAATGGTTGGGCGATAGAAAGGTGGGACGGGGCCTGTAGGCGTCGGTGTAACCCCAAAAGCCGGCCAATAATTATTACACGACTCCACGAAGCGGTTATTGTCCCAATTCGGGGGGTCGCTTTGCGGATAATGGCTGCGCTCGAGAGGTCATGTGAGCCTGACGTTCCAGCATGTCAACAGCAACTATGCATCATCGGATGTCTGGCGCACGTAAACGCGCGCCCCCTCCTTCTCTTGATTTCCTGCACCTCCCACGCCGATTCTACCTCTCCCCCGTTTGTCCCATTCCCTTACCTTTACCTCCCACTCTCTCCCTCGCTCCCTCCCTCGCACTCGTTCCCTCTATCCCTCGGCCACCCCCTTCCATCCACGAAATCTGTCCTCCCCGTCTCGATCTCCGTCTCCGTCTGTGTTCCTATCTCCATCCGCCACGTACCCCGCCAATGTCGCTCATTATAATAAGCAGATGGTCAAACGAACCCTTGTTACCGATGAAATATCGATTCGAGTACTCGCTGAAAGGAGGAGTTCACTGACGTCATTATGTAGTTCGATGCGGAACCGTACAGTCCATTGGTCCTTTATCTTTTCCACCAACTGCCAGGGCGTACAAAGGACCTGGCGGGGGTCGAGTAAGGTCCCTCTCCTGCTTCAAAGAGTTCTTCCGAGCTTTGGCAATAACCGTCCCTTTGGCCGGCGTGTAATGACCTCGGTCGCCGTACGATCGCCAAAAATTACAGGCAACTCTTGTAACGGGCTCTTCTTAGCCGTTCCGCGGGTCGTTTCAGTTAGAGTAGCGCGATGCTTGTTTGGAGTGACGCTAGGTTTATTACGGTAGGGTGCTCCAATTTGAGGACTCATGACTCGGTAGTAACTGATTAATGTACAGTTAGGAGTATATTAAATATATAGTGCTTGTCGGCGATTATGAACATGTGCGGTTCTCTGTAACGAGATTAAGGGATTGGAATCATTGACCGAAACTAATTTCGTAATCATCGGTACATATGATCATATTAAGCTGATGCAATGCAAAAACAGTTTTGAATAATTATCTCCACTGAGTGGTAACACCAATACAAACGTAACTCTGTCGTACTATATCATACAGTTTCATACTGTCCTTTGAGATTATTTTTTTTACCCGCGTCAACTATCGACTGTCTCGCACAGCCTCTGACAAATCCGAAGACGCGGAGTATCTCGCTCCAACGACCCGAGGTCAAAGTCATCGAAGGGGTTTAAATCAGGCGATTCGTAACAGAGCGCCGCCAAACAGAAGACGATGAGACCCGCGATAATTCTGGCGCATAATGATCGGTTGTCAGATCCGGCCGAGTCCCGGTATCCATAATCGATTTGTTTCCCGTACCTGTGCATTCATGACATGCACCGGCCGCGGCACTTAAACTAGGATGCATTGGCTGCGGTTGCACAAGGTACAAAACAGCAAGAGCGATGCAGTTGGCCGCAATGGCGATAGATACTGAGGCCCGGGCATAACGCGCATAATAACGCACGCTCGAGGCCTTCGCAAAATGAGACACGGTTAGCAGGATAGAGACGGAATAAGAGAGAGAGTGGACGCAAGTGCAGAGACAGAGAGACACGCAGAGAGAGAGAGAGAGAGAGAGAGAGAGAGAGAGAGAGAGGAAAGTACAGAAGCGTACACTATCGAGTATAACGGAGCTGAAAGGGGGGAGGCTGAGAAGGGAAGTAGGTGTAAACGTGTAATGGTCGAAGGAAGGAAGAGGAAGATGCAGCGAGCGTAGGACAGACAGGGCGAAGGGAATGGGCGAGGAGCGAGAGAGAAAGAGTATCTTGGTCGGGGGAGAGGAAGGAGGGGGCGAAGAGAGAGCGAGTGCCTATCACTCGACTAGATCCAATACAATGCGAACTATTGTACCCACGTTCGCCATCCACTCCAATTCCTGGGGTGGAGATATGCAGCCAGCTCGAGCCTGCACTTCGTGCCACGAGGCGTATGTGCAGGCGAAAGCACCTGTGTCGGGCGTGAGTGTTCGCGCGTGAAAAAGAGAAAGAGCGTCTGGGGGGTGGAATAGAGGGAAAAAAAGGGAAGAGAAAGAAGGGGGGCAGTAAACGATAATAAAACTCAAGAAGAAGCTAAGGGAATGAAGAGCGATGGAAAGAATGGTCAGAGAGAGAGAGAGAGAAGGAGAGGGAAAAAGAGGGGGAGGAGAACATCAAATTTCTTCTTATTTTTCTGCCTTCCCGGACACTGCCAGGCTGCAAGAAACGTGCCACACTTCCCAATCTCCTTTCAGCCATTCTCTATAATTTAAAGTAATTTCGTACCGGCACGAACATCCGCGAAAGCGCGGGCGCACACCTTGCCGACCCACCCTGGCCAGCCACCCTTGCGCCCTTATGCAACGTACGTAGTGCGGTCACGTGCCGGACGAAGTCATACCGACGCTGAAAATGAATTGTTATTGCCCGGGCAATATAATATCAGCCGTGCGGTGCGTCGGACTTGATACGAGCCGCGGACCCATCGGCTTGCTTGGGATGTTCGAGAATAGAGACCTGACAAAATATAAAAGAAGGATTTTCAATCCCTTAAGGTGTTCCAATGCTTTTCTTCTTGGTCAACAGAAGTTTTCCACTATTTGCCTGAATTCACCGTTGTCGGCGGAGCAATTATTGTTTTAGACTGATGCAATTTATCGTTGAGAAATGCTCTATATGTTTCTGTAGCGTGCATTTATTTTTTCGGTTACTGAAGGAGAGTTGTGCTAAAGCTTGAAAGTAGATATTCGCAAGAGATGCGTTAATGGACAATGGTCCAGCGTTATTTTTACCTATCAAGTGTTATCAGTGGACAAGTAAATTTCCTGTTTCAGTGACGCAGTCTCTCAATGGCCAATAAAGGTTCCCTTAACGGCTGTCTATATATCATAGAATCTATATTTCGCCGAAGCTATACGAAACAGTCGAGCCGCTATAGACTTTGTATGTTATAGACTCTATAATATAGAATCTGTATTGCGAAGGAGTTCGCGCGGGCGGATCGCAGGGAAGCAGTCGACTGAGCGTGAGCTGGAAAACGGGTATTCGCAGCAGAACTGACATTGTATAAGCTAGGCATTAAACCGGTACACGGAGTAGAGCGAGAATTAAGACTCCATTGCTCATAACTATTAGGAGCGAGAGTGGCGTGAAAAAAGTTAAGCAAGATCGAATAAGCTTTATACGTCCTGATTAGACTATATCGTCTTTCCGTACGCAGCACTAATCAGAATCTTACGAAAATAACTTCATAACTTAGTATGTCTCTGTAAAGTCCTTTAAGTACGCTACTAAAATAATCGCACTTTAGCAACGTACGAGATTCCCGAAGTTGTTAATGTGGAATTTTAATGGATAGTTCTCGAAGCGTCAAATTCGTTTATAAATTCTTTTATTACGTAGTACGATAATATGGCCGTAATATAAGATTTGAGCAAGAACGGCGTAGTTAGAGGAACATGCTCGAATACCGGGGATCGTTTTCAAATAATTCTTCTCTGCCAAGTAACCCGAACTCCTCCATCGTCGGACGAGACGAGAGTGGCATGACACGGTTACACGGAACGGCGCGGCGGAATTTCGTCAGGAAGCTATCGTGAAAAATGAAATTACCCGGCATGCCGCGGTCACTCGCGACCGGGTAAGGGGATTAAACGGCCTTCGTCCGGCAAATAATTGATGCACGTCAATTAGATTTGTCAGGGGGCTATCGTCGTAATTAAATCAACAGGAACGCGAGGCCACGAACGCGTACGTATATCTGTATAATCGACAATGGTCCTATGTATATCTGTATATACATATCGTATCCACGGTACACCTACGCGTCTTCCGTGCACGTACGTACGTTGAATACGACAAAGGGACGCGCACATACGTGCAGTACCTTTGCGCGCGGACGCAGACATCTGCGTACATATGTATTGGCCCGCAGCGCAGTTCGTGGCGTGAAATTTAAATTCCTCCGATACCGGACAACGTTAATTCCGTTGATCCACTAAAGCTGCACTCTGTCGTTAACGAAGATAACACGATCGTAGTTAACGTACTAAGGGAAGGAGCCATTATCGATGTACTTATCGGCGGGCATGGCTCGTTCTTTTCGTTTTCGCAGCCGGTCCGATCGAATTAAAAGGGAGCCTGCTCTCTTTCCTTCTCTCTCTCTCTCTCTCTCTGTCTCTCTCTCTCTCTCTCTCTCTCTCTCTCTACCTGCATCTCACTGCTTCTTCGGCCACTGTGTAGATACGTTGCTCGACGTTTCGTATTTCGCGTAACGCTCTGAGCCGGTTCGGGACTCGGACGACATTTATGGAGCTTTTCAACGTATGGCACTTTGCCGGCGGACGACATTGGCAGGAAGATATGCTACTATTGCCACCACTCGTTACCTCTGATCAGACCGCGGACACCCGTGTGACGTCAGCTCCGAAATTTCTCGTACGTTCGAGAGCTAGCGCTCTATTATAGATCAATATTGTTTAATGCAGAGTAGGATTAACTTGAATTTTGGAAAGTCGAAAGTTCATGTAAACAGTGTTAGTTTAATGTAAGTATATAATCTTCTGAAATTAACCGTGTAGATAGTCGAGCCATTGTACTTCGAGCAGCAGCCAGGGGCGGAAGCATGTTAAAAGCCGTAAGATAAAGTTCATTGTCTCAAACGTTGCATTGGCAAATTCTCAAGATAAGTCCGGTGCATGGAAAAGGTGGGCTCTTTTTACATATTGTTGGGACATTGTAATTTCGCAAACGTGTCTTTAAAGTATTTTTGTGAAATTGGAGAAACGACTGTTTGAGGCCTTCGATCGAACGATGCATAGGTTAGAAGTTGAATGTGCTTGTTTGCGTGCAAACCACCGAGCAAGTTCGTTTGCAAAGTTTCCGGTAGATTTAATCAGAAAAATACTAGTTAGGCTCAGTTGGAATACTTACGGGATTTTGTTTGCAACTATTTTTATACATATGATGAAAAAGGCATTTGAATAAAAATTTCAGGTTTTCATTTGATCCTCTGGACCGTTGTCCGAAATATATTTACCTCGGACAAAAATAAAATGATGAATTCATTTATTTGACTTAAAATGGCGCAGCCGCAATTTGTTCTGTTCGTTAGTACAGTTAATTTTTAAAGCTTTGATAGCGCGAGACAATACCTTCCCCATCGAGTATTTTAAACAAAAAACGTTGACTCGCAGTTCAAGAATTATTGTATTAAAGAAGCACACAATGGCTAGAAAAACATTGATTACGTCAAATAGTAATATCACAGCTGCATGTGTGATATACAAATTGAACGTTGCCGTAGCTCGCGTTGAAGTGTGACCTTGAATGGAGTTTCATTCCCGTCAAAAAGCTCAACGACGAGGAGAATTCGGAATTAGAAATTTCCTGAACGGTGCAAGAATTCCTCATATTGTTCCCTGTCCTTTTAAACTCTGACCCAATTAAACTTTTCACAAAAAAACGGGCAACGAATTCATTCTCTTTGTCTCCCCCGCGGGCGTTATAACTCATAACGCTGAGGGAGGCTAAGAAAGCGGAAAAGAAGAGGGTTGGAAAAGTTGGATGCTGACGAACTGCCAGTGGCCATTGATCGGTAACCTTTCATGCGAATGATGCAACAGGTCTTCCCGCTTATTTTCAGCAAATTCCTCGATTTAAAATCGTACGAGTGTTGCACATCGGTAAAAATATTACTCGGTCAATGTCTTACCCGATTCTTACTCCGGATTAACATCGTTGTGAGTAAACACAGCAGTTAACTCGAAGCTACTCTGTTTGCACTGCTTGACAATATCGCTTTGAAAATTGAAAAATGGCAGAGATATGGATTGTCTGGGGGATTGAGTGAAAATAAAAGTTTTAAATAAGAGAAGCGTCGGATTTCTTTCCCTTGTCGGGATGAATTAATTTCTCTCGATGCCCGTCGATACAATGGGATACGGTGATGTATCGCGCAAAAAAGTCAGCCACCCCTCTTGACGATAATCCATCGTTCGCATCGATGGTATCTCGATGCGGGAAGTACGACTCTACAATTTAGACGTGAGTTTTTGTAGTTCCCGCCGAAGTATCTTGCCAGTTGGGTTCTTTGGTATGTCATCGAGGAAATATACGCCGCCTCTGAGCCATTTTTGCGGAGACAGTTTATCTAGAATTTTGAACATATAACACGTGTGTATTAGATGACAAGCATAAAAATTAATGTTTTTGTGGAAGGTGTATGTTTTCTCCGGTGATTGTACCTATTATATTCGTGGCGATTAATTAGTTGGAGGTAAAAAGTAACAGTTTACAAGCAGGAACATTGCACGAATTTACGTATAAAAAAATTATTCAATTTGTGTGTTTATACGCCACCAGCTTTGTCACTTAAAATCGCATCGTATGTAGGGAAATACCGGCAAATATTTCTTTGTGCTTTCATAACATCACATGTCGTATTAAAGCCAATCAACCTCGAACTTGCACATTGCCATAACGGATGCTGTACCGATATAAACACAATTACGACGCTGTTTATTTGTTATGTTTGTTATTCCAAAATTGGTTTATTACAACGATCCTATCAAGTACCAGGAATGTGCCTGGATTTTCTTTTAGGCAAAAAATGTGGAAGCGATGTGCCTCTTGACCGAAAACGACGAGCAAGGTCACGTAGTTTCCAAAGAACGAGCTCACCTTTAATCAAATCTTCGAGCGCCTTCTCGGACACGTTGGCGTTCGGTTGCTTTACAACGAACGCCATGGGAAGTTGGCCACAAAGTTCGTCAGGCTTGCCAACGACAGCGGCGTCCTTGACTGCGGGATGAGTGAGAAGAATCGTTTCGAGCTCGGCAGGCGACACCTGGTACCCCTTGTACTTGATCAGCTCCTTGAGACGGTCCACCACGTACAACCTGCCGTTCTCGTCGTAATAGCCAATGTCGCCGGTCTTTAGCCAGCCTTCCTTGTCGAACGTCTTTTCCGTCGCCTCGGGATTACCGTAGTAGCCCATCATGACGTGATCGCCTTTGAAGCATAGCTCACCGATTTGGCCTGGGCCTAGCAGCTCCGATGTCTCCAAATCGATCACCTTTCCGAGCGTGCCGGGTGTCAGATGACTGAGACCATCGTCCGCGACACCGGATCTGTCGCTCATGGTTACCACTATCGTCAGCTCCGTCATGCCGTAGCCATTGCGAATACACGATACGCCCAGCCGACGTTTCGCTTCTCCAATCAGCTGCGCGAAACAAACGGAGAATTGAAAAGATTACTATTAGCGTTCGTGAGTTCCTGGCCGGACGCGTCAAATTCGATTGCGACTCATTTTTAGGTAATAACCGGATGGCGGGGATCAAGGTAATTAAATGTTTGGAATCGAAGAATTTGGAAGAATTGTGTTGATCGCGTTGCATAGTGATGATTAAACGAGTCGATGGTCGAATTGAAAATGTTTTACGGTTTGCCAGGTGGAATTTGGAACACATGTTTACTCAATTAAAATTGGTAGCTGAGTCAGATTATCAGAATATTTCTCGTACTCGAACAAATACGAAAATTGACTTTATTAAAAGTGATATCAATCTTCGGCGTCTACGATCGGGAAGTCGAATCAAATACATTCGAATATTGGCAAACGTTAATATGGCGAAATAATAAGTAGAAACAATTATTATCGTAGAGCCAACGTGAACAGTGGAATCGTTTGAGGATCAACGTGATCTCGGCCAGATATCCAAAGCCAATTTTAACCAGCAATTAACAGCGGCGAAAAATTACTGAGTGGAGAGCGAAGAATGAGTTTCCGGGATACCACGTAAAAAAGTTGTAAATAACTGAACTCTGTTGCGACTGTAGCGGAAGCCACGAAGTTCGCAAGGCGGAACTTACGTCTTTCGGAAGAGGTGCAGCTCCGCAGATGACTTCTCTCACGCTCCGGAAGTCGCGTCCGAGGACCATCGGGTGTTTCGCTAAGAAGACGAGAATCGGCGGTACCAACGGCAGATGCGTGATTTTGTACTTCTCGATTGCATCGAGGAAGTGTTGGTGGTTGAATGACTTCAGGACGACCACTGTTGTTCCGATCATCATCGAACTCATCATCAAACCAAACGCGTAACCATGGTAGAAGGGCAAGTAGACTAAAATTCTGTTGTCCCTCTGCATATTCAAAAAATTGTCTATTCTGTGAACCAATAGTAAGAATGTATGGATATATTGTAGACAAAATGCATGTAGTAATATAGATAATATCGATCATATGGGATTATACTACGTTGACAGTACATATATAGAGTCTTGAGGTGAAAAGAAAGAAGGAAAAAGAGTTTTTTGACAATTTGAAATCGACCAAAAATTGGCCCAGACAAAATGACAGGAATGAATTTTTCTTATGCCATCTTTCTTTTCAAGACATAACTGTACATATAAAAAGATCATTACAAGTTTATACGGTTCACGCTTACTAAATAGCTTTAAAGGATAAGATCTGTATTGCATATTTTGTATTGATGCGTGCTTTGCTGTTGTCGAAAAACGATATTACTAAAAAATAAAAAACATCCCACGAACACTCACGAGAAAATGTTGAAAAAGCAAATGAGATTTCGGTGGGACAGAGTCACGCCTTTCGGAACTCCAGTGGTACCACTCGAACAGAGAATGGCAGCTGCATGCTTGCTGTTATCCCCTATCGGGACAGCCTCGTACCGATAAGGATCAACGTATTCACCGCTCTCCAATAGACTCTTCAACGTGGGAACATTCTCGGTCAACGCCACGTCGTCCATTTCGATAAGACTAATTTTCCATGGCAAAGTTTGCACAACTTTGGCTAATAGTCGCTCGGTACGGTTGGACACGAATATGAGATTGGGTTTCGAGATTTTCATCATGGACACTAGTTCGTCTAGACAGGACAAAATGGGCACACTTAACGTGCATGAAAGTGAAAGCAGATAAGAACAGTACAAAACATGTTACATTGAACTCTACACGAGACTGAATCTTGTACTCACGGAAAATGATAATCTTCCGTTGTTTACATTTTAACGCAGCGTGTACCAAGACATTTGTTGTCTCTGATTTTATTTCTAGCAGCAATTATAACCTAACACGTATTCAGATCAGATACACACATATATAAATATGTAATGTATATGTAAACTATATAATACACACACTCACATATATATACATATGTATACACGCGTGAGTTCCATTTAAACTGCTTTTCTGTACAGAAAGGATGTTTCGATTTTCAACTCACATTCCGTGTACGCCGGGTTTAGGGGCGCCAAAATACCGCCGACGTATAGTATAGCGCAAGCTGGCACCAGCCAATCATTGTGATTCTCGCAAACTATTGCTACTCTGTCACCAAGCCTCACGCCCCGTTTCAGGAGAACATCGCCGAGCTTTGTACTTCTCCTAAGGATGCTCTCATTGGTAATGCTTTCACCAGTGACCGCGTCTATCTATAGTAGAATTCCCATTAATGCACGATGATAAGCATGTGGGCACACCATTTTCTCAGACAATACTTATTTATCCCACACCCGTTTCTTAATTGTTAATAATCCGTAATAATAATCGCGCAGTAAATATTTTAGTCTTCCTAATAATGTACATAGATTGATAAGTGTTGCTGGTTAATTTATTTATTATTAGAGATTATTTAATCTTTAATAAATAAGTATTTAGTCTATATATTGTCGTAATAGATGGTGTTTAATAGCAATGTATAAGAATTGTCAGTAGTCATTGATGTACTTTTCAGTTCTTGAAGTATAACAGGATCGATTTAGCTATACTTATCATAAAAATATATATTTATATCTTTGTTACGCTTACCAGAAGTGTGACTGAACTATTGGCCCTCATGCTATTGAGTAAAAGGTGTCCCAACGATACATTCGGTATCTTTGCCTGCGGAGGGCCCTGGAGAATTTTATTCTTTACCAGCATTTTTTCTACCTGTAGTTGTTCGTGTTTTATGTGTTGCACTTCCTGCACTGAAACAATTAACAAGATACAATCCATTATCAGCAACGCATGAATTCACCAATTCAATTAATCAGTAACACAAACATTTGATTTATACGTTTTAATTTTCCTGACCGTACTTAAAAGCATACAGTCATCATCAAAATTAAACAACAGGAAAGTATTGACCGTACGATATTAATGATGACACAAAATTGTTCAATAACAATGATGATCGTGTAAATGGTGGGCTCGTCGAATGCCTGGGAGTAAGACATATTCCAGAGTTGCCAGGCCAAGGTGAACGCGTACTACGTACTAACCAATAATGCCTCGGGATCTAGTGCATTATAAAGATTCGAATACAGTGGAAGATTCTTGCGTAGAGAAAAGAAAGTGCGTTCGGGCCAACTTTTCAAGTGAATAGACCTCCCCTTTCGAACGATTACAATCGTTGCCCCTCGTCAGTGAAGACAGAGAGCGTTTCCTATGGGGGCTGATTGGTTCGGTACCAGTATTAGCTCCAAGTTCGAGGCTCGATGGCAGATGGAAAAGGAGAGAGACAGGGAATCGCGTACGGCGTGGAGAAAGGGGTCTCAAATATGCTCGTGTGCGAGCGTCCCTGTTCTCGAGCATGGAAGGATATGTGGACTTTGGATTCTACCGATGGTATTTGCTGAAACAGATTGTACGACGTCGATCTCGTCGGGTTCACCTGTTAAACGTAATTCGTTGCTCATCCAATCACGGTGGCTCGGAATCGGCGATCATTCTCTCTCTTTTGCGTCGAATTATCTATAGTTCGTCCGGGCGGTCGCGGTTTAGGCAAACAGGATTCTCTGTTACTATTCAGCCATCCATAGTACAATGACTGCTCCGGGAGGTCATTGGTTTCGACCGCGGTATAAGCCTCGGGAATTATGACATATGTATGCCAATTGTGAAGTTACAGAAGGTGTGGAACGAACGCTAGGAGTAAGATGACTCACAGGGACTAACCGAATATTTAAATGCACTGAATGATATCCGATAGAAAAGGCGTGGCCAGAATAGATATTTATGTTTGCAATAGGACCGATACAAATATGCAACAAATCTGATAAGTCAATAAAACAGTGAACGTCATATCCCCTATATCGTTGGCAGAAAACATGCGCCATGCAGTTAGATATCCTCTACAATGGATCGAGCGTTGTTTTGAAAAACACAACGTTGGGAGGGCTATACCGAAAAAAAGTCAGTGCGTTCGGTCGCGTTATACCGAATGAAAGCCGTACGATTCCTGCGCAACATTTCGAATGTTGTAGCGGGTGAATTTCGATGAAATATATCTGCGTCAGGATTGATGTATATGAGGCATTCCATGCCAAATCGGACACTTTCCGACCTCACCCCCTTCGATTTTTTTTAAAATTTTATATGTTTTTAAGGTTGATCAAAAACGCGTTCAGGAATTTTTTCAGATTTTTTTGAGTGTCCGTTTTGGAAATATGAATTTTCTTAAAATTTGGGCTCTTTTTTTTCAAATGCTCATAACTTTGTGAAAAATGGACCAATTTGATCGTTCTTTTTTTCAAAATTTGTGTTTTTGAATGATCTTTCAAGAAAAAAATATGATTTTAACCAAAAAAAAATGTTTCATTGTTTATTTTTCATTTAAAGCACAAAATATTTTTTATCTCAAAACACGCCCCGATCGATTTTTTTGAAAAAATTCTCAAAAACACTTCGATGGATATAACAACTTAAAAAAATTGTCCGATCGTGGGCAAATTCCTCGTTCTATTTTTTTTCTTTATTTGAAAATATCTGTTCTATCAGGTCGTACGTTCCGTTTCAACGAAAAATATTTTTTATCTCAAAACACGCCCCGATCGATTTTTTTGAAAAAATTCTCAAAGGAGTTTGGATGGATATAAGAACTATAAAAAATTGTCCGATCGTGGGCAAACTCCTCGTTCTATTTTTTTTCTTTATGTGAAAATATCTCTCCTGTCGAGTCGTACGTTCCGTTTCAACGAGAAATATTTTTTATCTCAAAACACGCCCCGATCGATTTTTTTGAAAAAATTCTCAAAGAAGCTTGGATGGATCTAACAACTTTTAAAAATTGTCCGATCGTGGGCAAACTCCTCGTTCTATTTTTTTTCTTTATTTGAAAATATCTGTTCTATCAGGTCGTACGTTCATTTCAATGAAAAATGTTTTTTATCTCAAAACACGCCCCGATCGATTTTTTTGAAAAAATTCTCGAAGAAGCTTGGATGGATATAAGAACTATAAAAAATTGTCCGAACGTGGGCAAACTCCTCGTTCTATTTTTTTTCTTTATTTGAAAATATCTGTTCTATCAGGGCGTACGTTCATTTCAATGAAAAATGTTTTTTATCTCAAAACACGCCCCGATCGATTTTTTTGAAAAAATTCTCAAAGAAGCTTGGATGGATCTAACAACTTTTAAAAAATGTCCGATCGTGGGCAAACTCCTCGTTCTATTTTTTTTTCTTCATACGAAAATATTTGACAGATTTGATGGTTTGACAGAATAGATATTATCGAATTAAGAAAAAAAATAGAACGAAGACTTTGCCCACGATCGCACAATTTTTAAACATTCTTACATCCATCATAGCTTCTTTGAGAATTTTTTCAAAAAAATCGATCGGGGCGTGTTTTGAGATAAAAAACATTTTTCATTGAAATGAACGTACGCCCTGATAGAACAGATATTTTCAAATAAAGAAAAAAAATAGAACGAGGAGTTTGCCCACGTTCGGACAATTTTTTATAGTTCTTATATCCATCCAAGCTTCTTCGAGAATTTTTTCAAAAAAATCGATCGGGGCGTGTTTTGAGATAAAAAACATTTTTCATTGAAATGAACGTACGACCTGATAGAACAGATATTTTCAAATAAAGAAAAAAAATAGAACGAGGAGTTTGCCCACGATCGGACAATTTTTAAAAGTTGTTAGATCCATCCAAGCTTCTTTGAGAATTTTTTCAAAAAAATCAATCCTGGCGTGTTTTGAGATAAAAAATATTTCTCGTTGAAACGGAACGTACGACTCGACAGGAGAGATATTTTCACATAAAGAAAAAAAATAGAACGAGGAGTTTGCCCACGATCGGACAATTTTTTATAGTTCTTATATCCATCCAAACTCCTTTGAGAATTTTTTCAAAAAAATCGATCGGGGCGTGTTTTGAGATAAAAAATATTTTTCGTTGAAACGGAACGTACGACCTGATAGAACAGATATTTTCAAATAAAGAAAAAAAATAGAACGAGGAATTTGCCCACGATCGGACAATTTTTTTAAGTTGTTATATCCATCGAAGTGTTTTTGAGAATTTTTTCAAAAAAATCGATCGGGGCGTGTTTTGAGATAAAAAATATTTTGTGCTTTAAATGAAAAATAAACAATGAAACATTTTTTTTTGGTTAAAATCATATTTTTTTCTTGAAAGATCATTCAAAAACACAAATTTTGAAAAAAAGAACGATCAAATTGGTCCATTTTTCACAAAGTTATGAGCATTTGAAAAAAAAGAGCCCAAATTTTAAGAAAATTCATATTTCCAAAACGGACACTCAAAAAAATCTGAAAAAATTCATGAACGCGTTTTTGATCAACCTTAAAAACATATAAAATTTAAAAAAAAATCGAAGGGGGTGAGGTCGGAAAGTGTCCGATTTGGCATGGAATGCCTCATATACACGACGTTCCGTTAATTGGGCAAAACTTATGGGCATGCGGAGCAACGGGCAATCTATAGTTACCGTACGCTGTTCGGCGCTCGCATTGTAATGCGACTTTATTCCAACGATTTCATAGACCGTGGTATGCACGGCATTGATGCAAAAAAACTTTTCAATCCCGAGACTAATGTAAAGACTCGAAAGTCTCATTCAGCATGACTGAAAACTACATGTGAATCACTCTGATCCGACGAAACACATCGGTTCATCGACCTGACCAATTTCACTTCACGGTATTCTCGCGGAAAAATAATCACCCCGGTATCAACGACGCGCAAAACAAACGATCACACCCTAAACGCACATAGCCGGCGCGCGCAAGGACGCTCATCACGTCGACGAATCGGCCGAAAAAATATGACTTAACGTCGTCGGGCGGAAAAAGGTACCTGCGGCGCCCGGTTGACATACTACGAAGTCCATTGGCGCGATAATTTAGTGGGCGACATTATTTACAGGCGCGATGCCATAAATATCGGTTTGCCAGCGGCACCGTGACCTGTGTTCATCACCGCCGCGCATCCCAGTCTTATTTGATCAGCATAAAACACGGCCTGCGAGCACGAGCTGATAATATTAAATTGGCGAGCGCGGGAAAGCCGATGGCCGCCGTTTCCGGCGTCGGCTGGAAGTCTCGATATCGGGGAAAGGAAGTGCTTCCCACTCTTCGGCAAATAGTTTTCCCCTACCGATAACGACGCCGACGTCCGGACGCACGCTCGCAACTTCGGCACTCGCTTAGAGGTCCGCCTCTCGCCGTCAGCCGAGATTTTCCTCCCGTTTTCACGTGGCGGCTACCGAACGCGCGTTCCTGTCATTCCGAAGTTATCGGCCGAACGAGCGAGAACGATCGGCAACTTCCGGCCGAGCACGATTCTCCGCCGAGAAACCTTTCCGTCAAGGGGCGAAACTGTCGTGTGGGACAGTCCTGTCTTCTGACTCATACGGTGCTGACTTTAATAGTGACAGTTTAGGGCGGTTCGAAGTCTTAATTCTCGAGGGAATAAGCTGATTGAATTGTAGACGCTTGACTTGTTACCTGAGTCGTTTGCCGTTCGTTGCAATTCGCGTCGAAGGTGTTGATCGTGCGACGGTGCGTTTGGTTTCGGCTTTATGTAGGGTAAACGAAGGTGTGAGGATTGCAAAAAGTACACCAAGATAACGCATTGCCACGCGTTTGTTGCAGCAAACACTCTCGTGACGTATCGTTATTTATCAAACGGTTATACACAGCTAAATATGATAAACTGTACGCATCCGCATGACTGTACATAAACGGTCAATTACGAGATTTTTATGTTTTGCGACATAATTCTTTCGGACCAAAATGTGCTTAATTGTTCCGGTATGTTGAGCATTATTTATTATTACTCAATATTTAATAACGGTAATCGCCTGTACTTCTTGAAGTCTTTGACTTAATTGTTCTTTGGAGTTTACGGGGCCCTTTTACGACTTTTTCGATCCATTTCGTCCCATAAATTTTTAATGGGATTAAGGTCTAGTAAATACAAGGGAGGCAACAGAATATTAAATCTTCGCAACACTGATCTTGAAAGAAAAAAAAGAATTCTATAAATCTTTACTTTGTGCATTTGTATTTATAATTTATTGACAATTTCATTTCATTCTAAGAACTGCTTGTCCCGTAATTTTTCACATAATTGATGCAATAACTCAATGATTCACGCATAGATTAAATTAAAAATGTGGAAAGTGCTCTAATGCGAGAAACAACGGCCAAAAAATTCGTAATTTCAGATTTAACTGACTGGACAGTCTATGGTAAAAAAACGAGTAAAAAATAGCGCTCTCTAACCAAATACATTCTTTCCCATTAGGATCATCATTGCCGGCGTCATTAATCACATCATCGGGCAATTTTGCTTGTGCAATTTTAAAGTGCTCAGTTACCGAGTCACTCGCTCATCGAGTGTTCGCATCGTCGAAAGTCGTTCCAATTACGGGAGAGTTATCGATAATGTCCTCGCGCGCTTATAATCGAGATTTGACAACAGCGTCACGCGCGCCTTTTTTCCCTCACGATGTAATATGCGCCGAATGTAATGGTCGGACATTACTCCGCCCAATAGGTGGGACGGCACTTACATACGTAACAAGTGGCCAGATTGGTCGTGGGAAACGTTTTTCAAAAATGGGTCGATGTCGGACTATCGCAGCCGCGGCGCAATTACGACGGTGTAACGGTTTATCATTATGGGCTTGTAACTTACTGTCATCGGCTCGGTTATCCGTTACACGCCACGCTTGGAATCTACCCCATTAGCGATACGGCACGAATTTCATGGATGTGCATGTCTTTGCAACGTTGTTCCAAGAGCAGTTTGCGCGAAAACAAAATTTGGGATCATTTCACCTTTCTTGCGAAACATAAATATCACGGTGATCAAACTAAAGTAATGTAAAAGTTGTTTTAATCTTTTAATCTTTTCGTTAGATTAAGCGCCGTATCAAAACATTAGTTCAAGATTTTCCGATTTATTAATAAAAGCATTTTAATAACTTTCAAGTATATTTATGTATTATTTTTGAACCAAATTTGCGTTTATCGTTTTACAGATATTATATGGTGCATTATTTACGTATGAAATATGCATTTATCGTTTGTACCAAAAGATTAATCTCTTATGATATCTGTACGGTGTTAAAGGCAAGTGTAATTATTGTTAATTTCGATATGGTTTATTTGTGCTATCATAGGCATTTGCCGAGTTCCCGTGCGGAACAAGTCAAGTAATGGCCTGAGGAACGGAATTGGTTCAGTGTGTACTACGGGCGGTCATTCATGGTGGGATTCATATCATCCAAGCTGGACATTGTACGGCAATTGCACAGCAATCAAGCGGCACACGCATTTGCACTTGGTACATGACTAGGCGAGACTAAGCTTGCTCGTTGATTGTCCATGAAATTCACTACCGTTCGCGATACATTGTTTTTCCACAAAGCGTATTCAAACATGGGTACACTTAAAATTCCCTACATAATCAATATCTAGATTAAATTGCCATTAAAACAATTATCCAACGTGTTTACCTAACGATGCTGATTCACATATCAGTATTACACATTGTAATTAATGCTACATGACGCCCAGTTCTTTACATTACAGTAAAACGATAATGAGTGCAATAGTCGGCCATGTTCCACCTGCAGGGTTACATTTGCATACAATTTTACATGCTTATTAATACATACTAATCACATCAAGTTATCACCATTAATTCATACTTCACTAATACGAGTCGCATAACGAAAGCAAATCAACGTTGTGCTACTTTCGCACGGTCCAAACAGCATCAAGATGTAAATGTCAATTACAACCAGAAACTCCCGTTAACCGTATCTCCTTTGTTTTCAATTCAAGCACCGCCGATCCAATTCCAGCCGTAGAACATCTTAACAATGAGCATATCGCGTTACTCGATCAAGATCGTAATCGAGATCCGATAACAGCCGTCACGTCTACCGAACACCGACCCAGAAAACTCTCGTCTTACTCTCCGCGAGAGTGCGATTAGAGCCAGCCTCCTGCCAAAAACGAAAATCCAACCCCGGTTGACCTTTAGCGGCTCAATAAGGAGCCGGTGATTAATTCATCTCGAAGTTGCTTGGAGGTCGCGAGACTTTGCTCAACGCATGACTCAGGCATGTCACGTGAAATATGAGTCGCGATAGCAAGCAGTACAGTTCCTATCCTCCCGATCTGCCTCTAGTCGGAATCGTGCGTTGCGTTTACTCCCGTTGCGTAGTTCCTATGCGAGATGCACTCATACATGCATACATGCATAGGCGGAGGGCCACGTAATACTCGCGGCTTCCTGAAATTCCCTTCCCCGGAAATGCTCAGACCGTATTCGACGTGCGATTTGACGCGGAGTATGTATCAAATACGCTGTACGACTACTGGCTGTCAGGCTGTGTGTACCGAGGACGCTGTCGGCTCCGGCGAATATGCGAGGATGGCTGTATGACGTGTGTCGTGTGTAACGTAGCTCGTCGAATTGTCTCGTGCTCGGGCGCGATGAATGCGCCAAATGACTATGCGCACGCACCCGCTGGGAAGGACAAGGTTAGAACGAAGCATAATTGGATGTTAACTTGTCAATGAATCTTCGTCAGAGGACTTGCTCGGTAACGCTTGGCAGACTTCTGTGCTGCCCGAGTGTCAGATTTATGGAATCGAATGACGATCTGAGTCGGTAATGACTCTCGAGTGCAGAGAGCGATGATCGTTATGATAGTCACTTCATTCAATGCGAAATTCTTTCGAGGAACAAGATATATGTTTTATCTGTTCACAACTGCGGATTTTAAATTGTACATAGTCGGAAATGTGCGGCAAAAAGGGTCGTGTTGATTTTAATTTGCCGTAATTTACCTCGAGGTACGTTTTCTTGCACGTTTCACCGGTATGTGCCTTGAATTCGCATGAGAGAGTTGCGACCGTCGCGTCGTTGCGTCGAACAACGTGGGCGTGCAATAGCGGACATTCTATTATTCAGAGATCGACATCCCATGCATATGGGAGTAAACAACTGATGCCTTTCCGCGGGCGCGACTCTCGTTCTTCGCGAATTTATGACCTTGAAATGACGTCCGGCGCGGAGCGCAAGACTGAAACGACGGACGCCGTCGTCTTCTACTCCCAGGGCACGATGATTTATAACTCCCAGAATGGCTCATTTCGTCCCTTACGTGGGCGATTCTAAGAATACGTGGGAAAAGGAGTATTATTTGTTCGGGATACTACAGCGCGGAGGAGCTCGTCCCTGTCTATAAATCCCGAGTAATTCGTTACCATGTGAAGTACGACTCGATTAATCATTTCGTTAGCCGAAACCATTGCGACTCTCATGAATGCGACCTACGCTGCCCCGGCGGGATCTATATTTATTGGAAATTAACGGACAGCCGTACTTCGACATGTCGTTCCGACAGTCATTACGCGCACAGGAATTTTTAATACAATTCACGATATTATAAATTTAACAAATTACAACGCGATACGTCAATTCCAACGTAAAAGCGAATAAATTAAAGTTTCGCGCAAAATATGTCACAGAGCGACCTATAGCCTGCCTCGCATTTCCAGCGGTTATGTTCAATTAACGGCCACTATGCTGATGTACTTTCGAACGGGTAAGGAAGGAAGGGAAGGAGAAGGGGAAGGGTAAGAGTAAGAGTAAGGGAAAAGTGCGAGACCCTTACCGAATTCTGCAAGTCCTGCAGTGAAGTACATTTTCGTTCGCCGGCGACATTAATCTCCGCGAAACCCTCAAGGTTTAGTTTCGAAATCCGGGGGACCGGACAGAATGTATATCACGACGTTCCTCCGGCATTCGGGACGTCTTTGGCCAAAAGCTGAGGGAGAGGAGGGGTGTGACGGACGGGGATGACGTAGGAAGAAGAAGGGAGAAGAGGGGGGAGGTGGCCGACGGCGAGATAGGTGGAAATCACTGGAGTGCGGAATATACGTTCTTCTTGGGGGTTAATCTCGACGCAGATGTGGGTCGGTGGTTGAGGAGGGTAGTCAAGACAGCCACACGTCCCACTCTCATTCCCCCAGACACATTCCCATTACCGGGCTAACACATTTAACTTCTTCGCCGCTTAAGATAAATACAGTTAAGGCGAGCGTCGCGCGGAAAAACTATCTCGGCCATTTGATTCAGTTCGCGTATCATACCCGCTCCCGCCGTCGCACTTTACGTTAAACTTTATTCGCGGATGGCGGAGGTCGGGGAATAGTTTCCTGTTTCTTTGAAAATTGAAGGGGGGGGTGGGGTGGCACTCGAGTCGTTCGCTTGTTAAAGCGCGAAGATCGTTTTAGCCCACTTCTTCGGACCGAGCGCTGCAGGCAGAGATAATCGATCGAATTTTTCTCCAAGTTCCCCGCCGAAACACTAAGCAATATGTATTACATTAGGTATACATATTTGGCACAAATTCTGCGTAACATCCCGGAGTTTGATCGACGTCGTCTCTCGTAAACTTCATTCGATCAATTTCTTGTAACAAGTTATTCGACGTTCCCGGTATGAAAATTTTTCCAATAGCGCTGCGGAATAAATCATGTCCGCGAACAACGGACATTGGGGATGGAGGGGCGGTAGAAGTTGATGCGAAAGTTTATTCCCTGATTCTCCTGTGGACGCTGATTTTGATCGCGGAGACAGGTTCACAATCGGCGCGCATGCCTTTGGACGTTGCAGCAGTGCTGAATGTTCAGGACGCTGGATGGAATTCGTATACTGCGGCCCACCCCCGAAGAAGACCGGTATCGAATTCAGTCTTCGACAAACTCACGCTGATAAGACGGACTATTTCGAGATTGTGTCTGGAATCAATGTTCCCCACCGATAAAAATGCATTCACCGCGGGCGTCCGACTACATTGGCATTCTGGAAAATATTACTCCTATCTGTACAATGCGCCGGATATAATGTTATGCAAATGCATAGCCGGCTGAGTGCGGCAAATGCACTGTAAGAGCAGCAAAATTTCAGGAGCGTACATCAACATAATGCGCGTTCCACAAACGACTGTATATAAACATGACGCGAGTCATCAAATAACCAAATTAATACAAACGCACGCGAGTACTTGATTTACTCTCCGCTTATGCAGCAGTACAACAGTAATACCACAAAAATCTTCCCGCGAACGTATTCTCTTTCTTCTTAATTCTTCCTTTCCTCCCAATCCTCCCAATAAACTTAGATTCCCCCCCCCCCCCCCTCTTCTCCCGCAGACTCTACAATGCCATTCAACAAATTCAATAAGAAAATATAAAGTACAGAACTGTATCCTATTAGAAAAACTAATAGTAATTGTTTGGAACATACGTACCTATGGTACCTATATGATCATTTAACACAGAATATACAGACAAGGAATTGTAAATTGTTCCTTCGTTCGATAGTATTCAAAAATAAAAGCAGTTTAACCCCTTAACGTACGATTTCTTTTAAATAAAGCGGCCAAAAAAAATCATTTTTTTTATGTAAAACACACGGTAGAACATTGTCTTAGCAAAGACATAAAAAAATACAAAATTAATCAAAATTTTTATTTTAATTTTAGCAGCATCAAATACAACGCCGCCCGAATATACTCGGGTGTGCACGGTTTGGCCGGTTTAGCGCGCCCGAATATACTCGGGTGTGCACGTTAAGGGGTTAAAGAGATCGCGACTCGAACGCCGAGCGTTAATAACGCTTGAGAAATGGAAGAGCCATGTGCATTTTATAAAATCCACGAACGCTCTGGTGCTCTTTAACCATAGCCCCCGTTGAAGGGAAAGTACGTTACCACATACACCCTATTATAATTCCGTTAAGTCATAGTTTGGGAGAGGGAAAAGTTACGCAATGTTTACACCCGCTCAGAAGACGATTATGTCCCTTGTCGTTTCAAGCCCTACGCGAAGCCTGTGACACACTATATCCTAAACCTACCGGATGCCAGTCCGTGCAGGAAGCTGGTCACATGCCGGGGCAAGGTCGATTTTTCGGATAACACCATTCCTGTACATGCGCGCGGTCGTAATGTCGGACGGCGCAGGGGTACCAATCGGCGTGCATCGACAATCCGGAACGTACGCGATGGTGTCCCTCCGGCATCCGCTCGGACATCCTTAGACCCTGGTCCAGAACGCCGAGGGGTGGACGGCGGGAGATGAGGGCAAGGCGGGAATGCGTTCCCAGGAATCACTGAAGCGCTGAGGATTCGCTCTTCGAGGGTCGCCGACGTCGACGTGAACGCGAGCGTGGAAACGTGGCCTGGGGTCACCGGGAGTGTGTAACGTGGCCGAGCGGAGGTGGGGGGTGGGTCGTCGACGAGGCGACGGAGGGAGAGGGCGGAGGACTGCGCCAGGAGCTTGCTACGTATCCTCTGCGAATTCGCAACGCACGGCCAACGTTTTCGCTTGATCGGTCGAGCTTCTGTCGTCTTCCTACACCACCTATCTATGAGGTGTCGGCAAAAAAGCGAATGGGCTGCCGGGAACATGTTTTATTATTGTCGATAGCGTGAAGAGTCGGCACAACTGTGAAAAGTATAACTTTTAATTATGGCGCCGAGGAAGAATATTCGAAACAGACCAGCAGCGACGCATAAATGGTATTTCAAGCGCGAGAACGGAACGTACCGCTGCGGGAGGAAATTTTCCAATTTTTTTTCGGATAGATGATAAACCTGATTCCATCAGAAACATTCGTCGTAAGCGAAACAGTGGCTATGTTTCGGCGGGGGAAAGTTTTTGGACAGCGGAATGCGGAGCTTCGCCACGTACTCGGTTATTACCCTACGCAGCCCATCCCATTGTGCATGAAACAACGCGAAACGCGACTTTCCCGCCAGTTTCACTCCTTCGTGAACGTTATAAAATTCAAACCCGGAGGCTTTTTGCCCGAAAAAGTATTCGACGCCTCGGAGAACCGACGCATTTCCATACTTTTATGATCTTCAAGTGCCGTTAAGAGGAGTTTGTTTTCATCGGCGCAATCGGAAAGAGAGCAAAAGACGATGGTCGTGAAAAGGTGGGGGGCGGGGGTCTGCTCTTAGGCGCGTGCCACACTGATTGTAGCGGCCATACTGGCACACGCTAGCCACATACCGACAATTCTTGCCTCTATGCGGCATGCCTAGACACCCTGCGAATACTCACGGTCGGGATACGAGTAGAGCCGTGAAGCCTGGACGGGGATGGTCTGCTTTAAAAAGCTTCCCACGGCTCGTTTCAGCCTCTCTTCTTTTTCACCGCCTTCCTTCTCCCTCTTTTATTCTTTCCCTCCTTCTCCCTCACTCCCTCTCAAATCCCTGGCACCCTCTCACTGCCTCTCTCTCTCTCTCTCTCTCTCTCTCTCTCGCATCAGTTGCATCGTCTTGCCCTACGTCGGATTCCTGCCACGAGGCAGATAAAAATCCCGCTGGACGCGCATACCCTCTGCTTATCTTCGCAGGGGGCGCAGGAGGGGTTAGCGGGTCGAAAATATTCCTTCCCGCGAAGCGGCTTTCGAAAATCGGCCTGGCGGAAAATATTAATTGACACCGAGCGCACGAGCGGTTTAGAAAAAAAATCTGTCCGACGCGAAAGATGCGTTTGATCGAAAGATATTCATGTTGCTGCCTTATTCTTCGCGTTGTGATATCATGCAACAGCTTGCCTTTTTATTGTTGCCTTTAAGTGAAACATCCGAAAGAAAAATGGTAACGGTGCATTATTAGTTTTATTTTCATGAGGAATTAGTAGAGACAAAGTATGAGTTATAATGTTGGAGACAAGAAATTGTTGCGCGAAGAGTTTTTTCTCCATCACCAAAAAATCTCTTTATAATCAGCTGCAGGACAATTGATATTCTTTGAAAGATAACTTAAGAATGTCGGTACTTTAAAATTTAAATGGAATTAAGTGCTAGGGATTATTCCTGACACTTTATCGTTCATGGCGCGTGATTCGATTTTCGCGCGCTAATAGGCCTGCGCTTACACACACATACACATAGAAATGTATGCCAGAATGTTCTCAATAGCAGGAGAGCACCGTGACATGCGTATTTATCCTGTGACCACTTCCAAACAGAAATCAATGCAATCCTTAACTGTGTTTTACTCTGGGTCCGAATGCACAAAATAATCGATTACGGATTGATACTTTTTTTTTCTGAATTTATGGAAAGATGATTGGACCTATTAGTAACGTGCTTATAGGTGCCTATATTGCATACATATTTGGTAAAATTCTGGCAATTTCACTGACCAATATACACGGTTATCCGCACTGGATTCTTGAACAATGCTGGAACCGCAAGATAATTTATAGTCGCCTTGCTTGAGACATTGCATTCGAGATTTATACACACATGTGCGATATATTGTCAGATTGCGTGTTCCATGTACGTAATCTCATGTGTGAAGATTGAAATCGGTAGGATTGCGCACGCAACTGATTTTTCCATCAAACGATTTCTGTATCTTTCCAAGATATTAATTTAGCGTTTCTCTTAAAGTCCCGTTTGTCTTTCGATCAAATTAAGTGGAAAGATATGTCTCAACCCTAGTAGCACAGAAATATTGGTTTAATATTTTTTTCGAATATTAAAAAAATATTTTTTTGGCGACACTTTTTAATATTCAGAAAATATTAGATCTGGATATTCGGAGAATATAGAATAGATATTCAACACATATAAAACAGATATTCAGAACATATAAAATAGATATTCAAAACATATAAAACAGATATTCAAAACATATAAAATAAATATTCAAAACATATAAAATAGATATATGAATTCATATAGCACAAAAATATTAGTACAATATTTTTTTCGAATATTAAAAAAATATTTTTTTGGCGACACTTTTTAATATTCAGAAAATATTAGAACTGGATATTCGGAGAATATAGAACAGATATTCAACACATATAAAACAGATATTCAGAACATATAAAATAGATATTCAAATAATATTGATTAGATATTTAAAAAATATGTATTTAATATTCAAATAACATTGAATATTATTTGAATTTTAAAAAAATAAGAAAATTTGAAAGCAGGGAATTATTCACTATTTGCGAACATTATGTTGTTAATTGATTCAGCCGTTGTACATGACCTGGCCATGTTACACAACTGAAAATTTTTTTACACGACGGGATTTGAACTCGGGATCCCGCTGTTGGTGCGTACTGCGTTTTCCTGCTGCGCTAAAGGGACCTATTGTTAGAGGGGTCACTTAAACCTTAATATTAATTGGTCAGATAATTACAATCACAATCCGAACAGCTGGTAGATTAAAGTAATTGAATCATACGTTTAGAATTCTATGAAGACAGTATTAGTAGATAAAATGTTGACGTTGTAAAAGAGAGAGCCTTTAATAGATTCAATATTGCCTCTTTCTCGTACGTTCCTGGGCTATCACACGATATCCGGCGACCCCTCACCAAACATTTATGTTCTGCAAAAAATCCCGAGTTTTCCCGAAAATCAAAGATTTGCTTCCTATTGCACAACAATCACACGTCATTTATCGGTTTCCCCGCTTGTACTGCGCTTCTTTGCCACACGAATTAAGCTATTTGCCAGCTTAAGACTAGGATTGCTGAACATAAAAAAAACATTTATTCTCTTGTCATAGAGGAAGATCATATAATAGGTTTCACTTTTGAAATTCTTTTAAAGTGGATATCACGGGACGACAAAGTACATGATTTTCTTAGAGCGTTTGAAGAAGCGATGGAACAAAATGGGGGGGGGGGGGGCACCTTGCTACATACAGGGTGAGCCAGAATTTGAGAGAGAAAATTTAGGGGTGGTAGAACACTTGAATACAAGCACTTTTTGTCCAATAATATATGAGGCGCAACTCAACGGATAAAAATTTACAGGGTATTTTTGCACCGTCACATTTAACGCGCTGACTGCCGAGCGCGTCGTCGATGCCTGACCTGGCGGCGAACGTGTTAAAAAATTACCACAAGAATGAAAGCAGATATTTCACAAAGTTACTTATATAGATATATCAATCATAGATATATCACAAGATATTTCACAAGTTTCTTATTTCAGTAATGAAGTAGTTTCTTCATTACTCATAAACAGCACAGATGCATATAATCAAGAGCAAAATGTTCTATTACATTTAATTGGCTTATATTTAATATTGGAGTTCTATGCTCATTTTTATGATGATTTATATCAATAAAATTCTCAAAATCACAATGTGTTCGTGCACCAGCATTAATTATGGTTTTCATGTATAATTCGGTGACTATACAATGTACCTTGTTCTGTGCATTTTTCGCAACCGTGTAAACTTGTGTGTCGTTTAATATTTTTTAAAAAAGCTCTCGCAGGTGCATCGCATGGGAAGCAAATTATAAGGACTTTGAATGTAATATTATTGCAGAAAATTCTATTTTTCAAAACATCGTACAATTCGCGCGTACATTCATCCAAGTAATCAGGCAACGAATCCGGTTTTGCATCGCCGTAAAAAATTGCAATCGAAAAGGGAGATACAATATAATTATTTAAAACTAATTTGCATAAAATAGGCCAAAATTGTTTGTTCGAATTCTTTGAAATTGGGATACCGTCAATATTAAGAATTAATTTTATTGTAAAACTTTCTTTCAGTTCTAGAAATACATCTTCTGCTTGTAATAAAGTTATTATGTGCTTCTTTATGCCAAAATATTTAAGTTGTGCTGCGGTTTTATTTTTACTTAAACACGATACAATATGAGATGATCGCTCAGTTTTTAATAAAGTACGAGCATCACCTGGAATTTTATATTCGGGAAAAATATCCTTTAAACCCTTTAATAAATAATTTAGTTGGGTATGATATTTGTAAAAAATATTTCTTTTTAGATCTCAAATACTTAAATGTTTAGTAAACATTTGTAAAAAAATGTTTCGTTTTAAATCTAAAATGTATATTAAATAAATATTTGTAAAAAAATATTTCTTTTCGAATCTAAGATAAATATTGAATAAACATTTGTAAAAAATATTTCTTTTCGAATCTAAGATAAATATTAAATAATCATTTGTAAAAAAATATTTCGTTTTAAATCCAAGATAAATATTAAATAAACATTTGTAAAAAATATTTTTCTTCGAATCTAAAATAAATATTAAATAAACATTTGTAAAAAATATTTCTTTTCGAATCTAAGATAAATATGAAATAATCATTTGTAAAAAATATTTGTTTTCGAATCTAAGATAAATATTAAATAATCATTTGTAAAAAATATTTCTTTTTAGATCTCAAATACTTAAATGTTTAGTAAACATTTGTAAAAAAAATGTTTCGTTTTAAATCTGAAATGAATATTGAATAAACATTTGTAACAAAATATTTCTTTTTAGATCTCAAACAAATGTTCAGTAAACATTTGTAAAAAAATATTTCGTTTTAAATCTGAAATGAATATTGAATAAACATTTGTAAAAAAATATTTGTTTTTAAATATAAAATAAATATTTGTTACATATTTAAATATTAAAAAGACATTGAATATCTTTTTAATATCAGATACATATCTATTTAATATTTTGTGCTACTAGGGAATGTTCTCGGGGTAACGGTAAATTCCTGGGCATATTCAACATTTTAATGCCTTATTCCAGCCGGGTTTTTTGCCCGCTCGCCACGAGACATACCAACATCGGTAAAAAATCGAGCAAATTAATTTGCGCCAGAAGGCCGCAAAATGCACGGGTGTGGGTATAAAGAGATGCGTAGCGGCGATGCGGAAAAAGGGGTTTGTCGGCTGTGTTGCGGGAAGCTATTTAAAAGACTCCCCGGAGATGGTCTGGTGCCCTGCAGCTATCGTAGGAGGCTTCTGTCTACACCATAGATAGAATTTGTGCGCCGGATTACATCTTTAATACAGCCCACGTGGCAAATGAGAATTGTTGTCTGTTCGATGCTTGTGCGAAGTAAAAAGAATTAGCGTTTTCATTAGGTCGTTTCAAGCGATGAATGAGAATTGAAGTGACATTCGTCTACACTGCAACAACTTTACCTAGCCATCAGCGTGGCGATCATGGTTTTATTTCGGTATCGGTAGCTCTGTTAACTCCGTTGACGCGAGGGTGATAAATTTTGGGCGTGCAGAAGAGCTGTTTGCCATATCCCGCGTGGAATGTGTTAAATAAAATGCTAGCCCCTCTATCCATTTCCTCGCCGGCTTCCTCGTATACGTATCTCGATATTACGCGCGAGAATCCATTCGTGAGATAGTGCACCGTGTCGTCCGGCACCGCTAAGATACGGCCGATGTAACGGGAATATGTATACAGTAAGGCGATTTATGAACAGCCCTGCTACCCAGTAGTATATTGCTACGTATAGTTCAACGCCTCGCCGTTTGCCATCGCTCCTACGGCGTTAAGTTTAGACTGAGCTGATTCCGACGTACAACGTTTCCACCGAAGCAGCCCGTCAATGCATTTATATACGCACATATTATATACAGCTAATACGGCTGATATAATAGCTTACAGTCGGGAGTGTACTTCTGCGCCTCTCGTTGTCCCGCACTGTATAGAGTATTATGCTAACGTTAATTGTTCTACGGAAACTTTTCTTCTCGACAATATCGTTCGGTCGCGTCGTTACGATTTGCAGGGAGTTTGAGTTTCGAATTTGTTGCAAGATGCAACTCGAGTAAAATCCGTATATTTGGCGCGAGCGACTAGAGAGCAGCTCGAGTGTACTGATAGTATATCGAGCGATTTCGCACAGTTCCTCGTTCATTGTAGGTCGGATAGCGTGCACGCGCGCGCGCGCGCTCTCGCGAACTATGACTTAACGGAATTATAATGGGGTGTATGCGTTAATGTACTTTCCCTTCAGCGGGGACGATGGCTAAAGGGCCCTGAATCCTTCCTGGTATTGATGAAACGCGCATTACTCTCTCATTTCCCACGCATTACTGACGCTCTGCGCACGATTCGCGATCCTGCCTAATCGGATTTCAATTTTGAATATTGCGGAACGAAAGAACAATTTACAATTCTTCGATTTTACGCATATTCCGTGTTGAATTATCATATGTTAAAGCAACGTATGTCTCGAACAATTACCATTACCTTCGTTAGGATACAGTTGTCCACTTTACATTTTTAAGCATATCGGACTTAAGTAACGTCTGTTTTTTTGGTGTAGGAATTTGTTGAATTAGCTGGATGCATAGTTCTGTTATGTAAAACGATACCGCCCAAGAGATCAATGCTTGAGCGTTATAAAAATTACCAATGAAAGATGACACGGTACAATTGAAGGTTCAGAGGTTAAGTGCAACTACAACGACACGAAACACTCGAATGCATTCAGGGAGTGTCTGGAGTAGAGACGGGACAAGCCGATAACTCCTCGCACGGCGCATGCTACGTCTAGCGTAATAATTTACGTATTATTTGTGGCTCCGATTAAGCTTCATGCGAATTTCGAGCTATATTTACCGGGCCGGTAAACAGGGAGCGGGAACTATTATCTCAAGTATTCCGACCGAATCGACCGATTTTGTAGTTCGCTGTTCGTCGGGAATTAACGCGCGAGTGGGCACTGTCTGGTATTTTGGACAATGCTTTAAGTGACTGTAACGGCCATTGACCGCTTTACCATGCTAAAATTAATGTGCCGATTGATAAGTACAAAGCTCTCATACAGGCACGTCACGTTTGACTTTCGTAGCGTTACGCACTCGGGTAAGCCGTTGGTGTTCTATACTTGAGCACCGGTGGTGTCGATCACACGTTTGGGGTCACTTTGCGCGGCGATGCCAATAAACAGTGATTAATGAATTTATTTGAGGGAATATTAACGCAAAATGACTTCACTTTACGGGGTCATGAACCGCGAGGCTTTAGTCGATCCCAAATTTGTACGTAACTGATAATATACAGGATCACTCGTTTTATTGACTTACGATGAGAAGCTATCGATCAGGACACACAAATAGTTTATACAGAGAAATTACTTTCGATAATCCATTTCGTCATCGTGCCGCATTATACGAAGAATTATGAGATAGCCAGTCCGAACGTAACCATACAATCACATATTGAAAATAATCAAATTCAAGGCTGTCCATCGAAATTAAAGGACTAATTCACCGGAAACTTTTGGCTTCGTATTCTTTGCCGTTCGAGTCCTCAGTCGTTTCATTTGAATCGAATGATTTTGCAGCTTCCCGTTCGTTGCGTATTAACACGAGGCTACGACTTAACGGAATTAACGACTCTTCCCTCCTCGCTCGCTCGAGATGCAGCTTCTCCCTTCCGCCTGCCTCTCTCTTTCCATGCAAAGGGTGGCCCGACGAAGGGCGCCAAGGTAGGTGCCGAAGAAAGACGAAGAGAGACACGCAGCTGGTCGCGGATAGAATAGGCAAAAGCGAGAGAAGCACATAGATAGACGGAGATAGACGAAGAACAGCGGAGAGAGGGAGTCGGAGGAAGGCAGAGAGAGGTTTCAGTCGGTCGGGATTTTGATAACATGTGACTTTATCTGGAATTCTCGGGCGCGCAAGGTAGTCTGTTTACTTAAGATAATGGCGAAGCGGAGTGCCAGGGCGCGGATGGAAGGGCAATGAGGACGTTGGTGTTGGTGCCGACTGTGACGACGGAAGTGTTCGCCGACGATGATGGTAGTGGTGCGGCGGTAGTGGGAAGGTGGGAGGGCGAGAATGAGGGGGGTGGTGAGGGGGAGAGGCAAAAGGATATTTCACTAGGCAATGTTGAGTCGCTGCGTGAGGGTTGCGCGAGTTTGAGCCCGGGAGGGGTCGAAAACGCTCGCGCGAGGAAAGTGGAGCTGCCAGGGGGAGTAGCGGGGTGAGGAGGGCCGGCAGGGAGAAGGGGGAGGGTGGTTTGAAGTTGAAGGTTGGCGGGTGGGGGTAAAGCGCACGGAGGTTGCGAGCTCGGAGGTGGCGGAAGAGGCGCGAGTGCGGCAAGGGGTGGGCGATGGGTAGCTGGAAAGAGTGGGATGCTGAAGAGGAGAGGTCCCGAGGGGGGAGGGGGGGGGGGGAGGGTAAGAGAGACTGGGAAAGATAGAGTAAGGAAGAGAGTAGCGTGGGTCGAGGGGTCGGGGTTGAGATTCTCTCTCGGCAGGCTACAAGAACTTCATTTTCCGAGCCATTACGCCCCGTCCCACTGCACCACCCTGGAAACCCCTTTACCCCCTTAAATTAATTTATATCGAAATTTTAAATGACACTCATCGGGCCGAGCAATAAATAACGCCGCCAGCCGCCGTCGAGGAAGCGGTGCTGCCGAGGAAACGTCGACGAGGACGTGGACGTAGCCGCTTTTTCAACGGGTCATTGTCATGGACTGTGTCCCGAACTCGGCGGAAATCGTTGCCAAAATACCGGAAATGGCCGTTCACTGTTATGCCCTTAGTTTGGTTCAGCGGACAAGCTTCTATGCGTGTAATGCTAATGAGGCGTTGCGTTCCTTTTTTATTGCGCGCCATTTTTCGGGCTAATGATCGAATTACACTTTTATGTACGCAGCTTGACATTGAAGAAAATGAAGCTATGAGATATTTTCTAAAGGGCCGTTAAAGTCTATGTCATAGATACTTGACATCAGAGTTACATGGATGAAATTTCATTCTTCGGCTTCGCGATATTAAATGTTTTCTTCTATTGCTTTACCAACTATGCGAGTCTATTCAAATTTTCACTGCTTATTAGCGTTATAAATCCCGATTAGTTGCACTGTGCGCAGAGTTTCGCTGCCAATCCTTGTTAGCATCAGAAACTCTCTTGTGCTAAGCTGTTATAATCATCGGGTAACCTGAATTTTGCGTTCGATGAGCAATGAGTAATAAACATGACGATACCGTGTTGAACCGATACGATTTTAAGGTAATGAATAATGTACACGAAACTGGTTGGGAATACACGAAACCAGGATAATTACATTAACAACTACATCGTTCTATAGACTAGACAAGAGAATTAAATAACTTTCTATAATTTAATACACGAAATATCACAAAGTATTAAAGTCTCTCATTTTGAATAACGGAAAGACCAACCCATCTTAATCCAGGCATTTTTTCTTGAATTCCATAAACTTAGACGGTTGTTCTGACCGGTATCACAACTCCTCAGTTAAATCAATTCCAACAGATCACAACTCCAATTGTTTCTGGCCACAGAGATTTCAATACCCTACCTACAATCATCAACACTACAACCGACCGATCGAATTTCAAACGCAGCGCTAGCCCTAGAACTTTACTCATTACAACACAAACCTGAGTACACGGTACAATCCTTCGCCGCACTTTATCCGTTGAAACGCGGTAACAAGTTCGACCCATACGAGGCGGAACGTTATCGTGAAAAATCTAAGCATTAGAGGTCGGAGGGAGTCCCAGGAAGTTTTGTAAGCAACTTTCCGGTAAGAATCATATGAACATTGCACGCATCCACGATATCGTTATAGCGCTAACAGGGAAAAGTCGTTCCGTCAAACGCGGCAGAAAATCGGGCAAAACTCGGTTGAAGTTGGTCAGACGCGAACGCTGACACTGCTGGACACCGATCCCCGCGTCGACGACGTATAATGGCGCCCTTTATAATAATCGCTCGTGACATTTCGCAGGGCCAGCCCCTTTTCCATACCGCACGTCAGATTTTGTCGCATTTCCGGCTGAGCGCGCGCTACCGTGACGTTCGCGCGCTTTTCGTTCGCAAAAATTCGTCGCCGTCGCTATTTCGCGAACAAATCGCGCGTCCGTTACGGACCGAGCAAACTTGTGAATTAGTTTTTCCAACATTCTCGTTTGGGGCCAAATTCGATCCTGTCGAGCGCCGTACGGCTCCCCTTTGTGCTGAATACAGCAATCTCTCGAGCTACGCTCTTTCAACGGCTTATGCGGGCTGCACGTATTGAGCATTCGAATATTCGAATACGGCTTTGAAAGAATTAATGGGCATTAAGAGAAAATTATTGGCTTCCCGATTTACTTGTCGAATTAGGTGGGAATCGTTGGGATTTATTGATACACGTAACAGACACGGTAGACGCCCTAATACCGACAATGGCAACGCGTGTCAAAGACCATTTGCATCACAGTGGCCTGGAATGTATTCGGCTACTCGACGCTCTAAGAGCGTGCGTAAAGCACAGGTTCCATAACGTGAGCCGTCGAATCGGAGACAAAATAAAAGCGACGTCGATGCCCGCCATTCGACCGCGCCCGCGGCCTCGTCCAATCACAAAAGTCCGCTCATACGGCGGAGAGAAAATACGCGCGGCGACGTGTTTGATGAACCGAACATTTTTATAACCGACTCCGCGCCGACGTCCTTTCGCTCGTTCAAACATGCGCGCCCGAGGAACGCGGTGGCAGAAGGAGGCGGACGAGAAGGTACAAAGCCGATTTAACCGCCAACTTTTTCGGCCACGGCCGTCCGCGGGGAAGCAATTTTGCATCGCGGCAAGGGCCGATCCCGGCAGGGTCCAACTTCGATCGTTACTCAGGGGAAATATTTGTTCGACATTGGCGCGGTCGTTCGGATCCGGGGAGAGGAGAAAATTGAAGACGGCCGACGGCCTTAAACAGCTCGGCCCGCGGCGCGCATCGATTCGCTCCGACAGGTTACGATGGCTTATAGCCGGCAAAACAGATAGCGAGTAATCGGATTATTGCGCTCTTCGCCCTTCCCAGCATTTCACATTTCGCGAGGCACGCGGCCCCGATCCAACTTCGAACGTTGCTCGCCTGGCAAGGCTAATTCCGCGAGGCGCCCGCCAGGACTATCGCAGGAAATGATACCGGCGGACCGGAAACTAAGTTAATTTTCATCACCGCCCTCACTCTCTCCCCGCTTCCCTTCCAAATTATCCCTCACGTCCTCTCAGCTCGCGCCAATTTATCGTTCTTCCCATCTCGGCGAACGGTCTTTGCGGAAAAATTGCTGGCCAGACTTTCGGAGACTTTGAATGAGGCTGCTGCCTGATCGGAGGGGGCGATGTGGTTTAGTGCTGATCGCTGGCAAGGATTTTCAAACGTCGATGTTGTAACACGCGACTTGTGGGAAACGGTGGAAAGAGAGGAAAAGGTGTTGACGTTTTACGAATGTCACGGTACGCTGCATTAGTGTACACATTTATCCTGACAGTGTCTAGACGCAATATTTCATATTACGCACGTGATATCGTAGGTGAAAGATTATAATGATTATTGATTGCTGGCGCAGTCGGTTTTTACACGGTCTGCCTCGACACCGGACGATGATCAATGACAAACAGACATATCGACGAGGATTCACACAGCAGCGGGCCTTATTAAATAAACGTGTAAAATTACCGTGTGCGTCCAGGCTCTACGTCATGAACACACACTGCGCACGACGGCCAAATTTGGCTTCCATTCCCGTTCGGCAGCCCAATCGGGCGCAAATATTGACAAAAATAGAGGGGATCATTGCTTTTAAAATGTAATCATAACGGCAGTTTCAGCAAACAAACGTTACACCGACATTCGCCGGAAATGAATTAACGGAATGAATTTTTTTCTCGGAAGCACCGCGCCGCGGCGGAAATCGTAACAGTGGTAAAGCGCGTCCCGACATTCTCTTGATATAGAGGGATTCCTGTCACTCGGAATTCTGTAATTGCGCTATGCGAGGCGTTCTCCGCTCGCCGAGTGGTACGTTATTACCGCGACATTTTGAGATTCGTTAATTAGATTCTTGCGTTTATTTCGTCGGACGATTGTTGGGCGTAACGAGACGGCGCGAATTGGAAAGAGACGGCGACGGTGGGCGAAAATAGATGAAAGGAGGAAAATGAGAAAGCCGCGAGACGGATCGTACGAGCTTAAGTGAAAGGCGCGGGACACGGTTGAAAAGTCTGCTGGGGGACAGAATTTTTCCGCCGCGCTATTTGAAGCGCACCGCTTTCGGGACAATAACGATTCGCCGAGGGTATTTTCGTGTACGTATCAGCTGTCTCTCATGCTAAGAAGATCACGTATGTGTGGAATCGGCCACTGGAATGGAGTGAAACGGTTATGGCGATCGTGAACACGGTGCGCTCAGGGTTCGACGAGCAAACGACGGCGGTGGGTAATGTGAGATGCCAAACGATCTAGACGAAAGTTTCGCGTTGGGATATAAAAACTGACAAACGATGGGGATTCATTCCAGTGGATGCTCATTGAATGAATAATCAGCAACATACATTCCATTCCTGATTGACGTCTAATTATCGACGTTGCCCACTGTGTCAATCGCACTCTGAACATGCAAAGATAGCAATTACAGGGAAATAATTTCGAATAAAACATGTTTTAATGAATGAACATTTACGTACGACTCACATCCGTCATAACAGCAGTGCGAGCATACATAATTAAGATGAAAAAAAAAACGCATAAAAAAGGGTGAAATAAATAAACGAGCAAGCGCTGAAACTTGTTTTCACTCCCCAAAATTCATGAGACAAAGTCAAGCGTACTGGCAAACGAATGGCATGGAAGCGTTTCGGAGGAAAGTATGCAGGAAAATTGTTTAGCCCTCCGGTTCCCACTCCAATTTCCGCGGCCCTACGTTCTTACATTCCGCTAAAGGAGAAGTACACGACAGCTTACCGCGCACTCCTGTCATCGTTTCGCGTTCACGTGCGTGCCTCGCGTGAGAGCTCATCGCTGCCAGCACATTCTCGTCGTCCGTGTTTTATGTCCATATGTGAACACGCGTACAGCTGCACGCGTGTTGCACTCTGACGCACGCGTGTCCACGGTGGACATCGTCGTGCGTACCTGTAGGTACCAGTAATGCTGCCCTACGCTATCTGCCTCTACTACTCTTCCTCTCGTTCTCCTCCCGTCTCTCCCTCATTTGGGTCATTTTATCGTTGACTACATTCGGTAATGTCTCTCTACGGGGTGACTGTTCGGCTATTGTAGCGCGTATATTCTAAATAGTAGATCCGATGAAAGTTACTGCTCTTTCGTTACTGAATTTTGACCCCGGTGTAACGATGTTATTCATTCCACTTTCGTGCCATAGAAAGAATACGGTTTGAGTATGTGTTGTAGTCGTATGAAAATCATGTTGCCAGAATTTATGTATTTATAGGTTTTCTAAGTGTTAAGAGGGGTAGTAAATATTTTGCTCCCTTGGAGACTAGAAATATTGAATCTTCTCGATATGTCGAGGCATTAAAAAACGAAAATAATCTAAACATTTCAAATGCGCACTAATTAAATCGTAGTGCACACTATGTTTATCATATGTCGAAGTATTTAAAAAATATGTTTTCGTCGGTCGCACTGCTATCAAACCGCCAGTTCTTCGCTTCAAACTCGCGCTCATTCTTTCCTCTCCCCCAGCGAACCTACCTGAATTCCTTTGAACACCCAGTACATAAATGCGTGGCGATTGTCGTACACGCGGCAGTTTCACCCTCGCTACCTGAACTGTCAAGCGAGTCGAGAAAACGCGACGTGTGTGTGTGTGTACATCTGCGTACGAGAGCGAGCGAGAGTAAAACTGAGACTGCACGGCCGAGAGAGAGAGAGAGAGAGAGAGAGAGAGGGACGCAAGGGGAGTCCGTTAGAGAGAGAGACTCTGAGAGGGTGGCAATTTAGTTCCGTGGCACGCGAGGCACCGGGTAAGGAAGGGAAACCAGTTAATTCGGTGATTTCCTATGGCCTTTAACGACCGCCACGACGCCTGACGACGCCTGACGACGCCGAGGACGACGACGAGGACGGCGACGACGACGTCGACGTCGACGTTACGGCGGCGCATGCCGTTTTCGTTCGACGATAGCGTTACCAGGTTGGAATGTCGTGCAGTCCCACGAATTCCTTCCTTCCTTCCTTCCTTCCTCCTTCCGGCGCCGGCTTCCTGCCGGGCTTTCTTCCCGCCCGCGCCGCTCTCATAGAATTGCACGAGTAATGGGGGGGGGGGGGGGGGGGGGGGGCTTCGCGTTCGCGCGCTTAAGCGGCCTTTAACCTGCGCGGAATTTTACGAGAGCCGCCCCCCGCCGCCCTGCCCTCGAATGCCGGGGGCAAAGTGAAATCGAGAAACTCTCGGACAGCGTGCATTGTAGCGCCGCCGGACGCGGAGGGGGGAGAGGAGGTCGGAAGATGCCCCTGGACAGAACGTCCGAGTGTCATCGTCACGGTTTACGGGGTGATAATCGGCTATGGGACTGGGTATGGGACAATCGTGCCGTCTCGTGTCAGGCGCACGCCGGAATTGAATTGACGGAGATTACAGGCGCGCGCGCGCGCGCGCACGTTTCGGTACGGTTCGGCTGTTTTTCGGAGTAATGCTTGATGTTTACTTCAAAATAGAAGTAGAAAATTTGTGTCGACGTGTGTGGTTCGGGCCTGAGTAGGGAAAGAATAAAAATTAAGAGTTGCATATTGTACTACGTTGGTAGGGGCTCTGTAGTCTATTTATTTATGTATATGTTAACTTTGTGGAGGATAGATGGTAAATGGGTACGCGAGGGACTTACAAGTCAAGAGTTTAAAGAGAGCGGGGAAAATTAGTATTTAGCGGAAGCTACATCTACGTGACGGGATAAGAAGTGGGCTATAGTGAACGACAAGGTCTTACGACTTTTAGGTATAGATTTATAGCGGGATTTTAAGGGTACGTACAGGTCTTAAGGACGGACGAAAGGGCGAGTCAATAAGTGGGACAAAATATAGCTCAGAGGGAAATAAAAGGAAGCAGCATGAATGCTAAGGAACGTTTTCGGATGGGTACTTATCTTTGCGGCGATGTTTCTCTTTAAGGATTATGGTGTACACTATAAGGTAAAAAGAACTATTTATTTCAATTCGTAGATTTAATATTGTCTATTATTATGTATTCCTACTGCCGAATGTGCCTTTTTTGATTAATACTCTCCCTATGTATGTAATATATCAGAGCCTATTGATGCATTAAGCGAGAAAATAGTACATGTCATTTGTGTCCGATTAAGTAGATAATCGGATGAACACTACTTGCGTGGAGGTCAATATTCGATTAATGGATAGCTGCGGAAATCGCTACTGTAATCGGCGACATTTTCAATTGAACAAGTTTAATGTGACATTAATGTAAAGGTGCATAAAATCTGTCAGACATCAGTACATTTTTTTCGTAAAATCGAATCGAATTCACTCGAATCGACAAATATTTGAAAATTTGCGCCAATTTTAAAACAATAATTACATCGAACCCTAAAGACATTAATGTATCATTTATACTTTATCTGTCTAAGTATATCAAAAGAATTCAGGGTCCTTAGTAAAGAAACGACAACAACAATAACAATAATAATGATAATATTGTACGTCGGCCTCTAAATTTGAAGTACACCGTGTCCATAAATCGTGCATATTTCACGAAGTTCCTTCCTTGCATCTTTTTCGCTTGAGAAGACATAGAAACTATTCGTGTAACGCCAAGGCTTTCCTTTGCGCTTAAATGGTTCCGCTGCAAGAATTTTACGATCCATTTCGGGCTCTTGCGGCAACTTGAAACCGAAAGATACCGGGGCGGTTTCCGCGGGCAGTAAAAATACTTTCGCCCACAGACAAACATGTGATATAACAACCGTCTAACCACAGGGATTGGTGAGATTTACAAGCAGAGCCGTTAACGTAGATTCACGCCAGATTCGCGAAGAAATCGCCTGTGCTCGCCAGGTCTCCAGGTTCAACATTCCAGCTGCAGATGCTTATAATCAACGTTTGACCTCGAACTTGCATCCGTCTAGGCTACCGAACTCACACGATTGGTTAATGCAACCTCCGTTAAGCAGATAAACGTTTATTGAACTGATAACCAGTTGTAAGTAGTTGTGTCTACAGTCAAATTCCAATAAAGCGTCGTATCGAATCAAAATTGGTTTGAAAGCACTGAATTACTGACAAATTGGGTGTTGACGATCGAGTTGAGTGCAAGTCATCGCAATTGTTTTCAGCTAGTTGAATCGCTATTGAATAGATTAAAATTCCTGTCGTCGTAGTAAGAGTAACTATAGTGTTAATTAAAAAGAAATATGACCGACGTAAGATTGAACAAATAAATAGTATAATTAGTGTAAATAGATAGATTTATTTCCCAGTCCTTAGCAGCAGCTTCTTACAGCCTTACGAATATTTTGTATGGTATCAATTACGATAAGAACTGAATATGCATTCTCATCGTGACAACGGAATTGTACTTCTGTACTTCTCTTAATCTTCTTCTACAAGCTCGAAGATATTGTTTGTGGACAACGATTATCAATGATTCTGGAACGTGACTACACAAATATGCAAAGTTCGAGGCAAATCCGTTTTAGACCATTTTGGTCGATTTTGCATACTGTCCTTTGACAGAGCATGGGCTAACCTAACAGGTGCTTCGGGCAAGGAAATTGAAATATGGAAGCCCAACAAACCTCAACTGAGCTGAAATTTATAGCGAAACATCTGAGAGAAAAGTGGTAAAAAAGCTAAATTGGTTGAAATACAAACGCCGAGTGTATAACAAATATTAACTTGGACTGTGCAACAGAAAGTGCGCGTAATAAGAACTGCATGGTATGCGTAGGTCAAAAGACCATAAATTTAGTTTACTTACATCGAAAAGTACCACAAATTTTCTTATATCCAACGTTCCCGTGCAGCTAAAAACACTCTTTTAGCCAATCCTTTTGCCTTTCACGTTACTTAAAAAGCACTTTAGTCCTTACAAGCGAAGCACGGATTTGCAATGAGCGCTGTCGGATGTCAAAGAATAAACTTTTTTCGCACACGCGATTGTCAGGCGCCGCCAGTGGACCATGGACGCATGAAAGTCCGTAAAACTGATCGGGCAACATGAACGTGCGAGAAGATAAACGTCGTGACAATTCGTTATCATGGTAGCCTCGTTCTATAATACTTGGCTGCCGCCATGTGCGCACGCATGTTTTTCGATTTTGGTGCCAAAGAAATGTACACGCGATAGAAACGAGTACTCCGATGCCAACTATTCCTACATCGTGATTTGACGTATAGTCGCGATGTCATTCGGTGCAGAAACGAACTTTACTCTTATCGCGTTATCACCTATGACGGAAGATCCCCACATTGTATTTACTCAACGAACATTACGTCTTGCTTCTCGACGAGGTTATCGCCAAGTGTTGGCGCTAACTTATTTATAAGGCCTTGTATAGGCATAGTCCAATAGCCTTAGTACCGTATCAATATAAATGTTATTACTTCATAGATTAATGTACTATTCAGTTCGAACATTACAAGCGCACTTATCGGCGCGTCGACAGAATAGGTCTCTCTCGGAATGTTTAATTCGGTTAATTCAATTGCCAGTTAAATCTACTTTTCATTCATGTATCATTCATTCAGGAACAGTCAGAGTAATTAATCCTGAACATATAATTTAATATCTTCAGTAAGTATCGAGCTATCTAATTGATATGTCGATCGAATAAGTACGACTGAGAAATATTTAATAACTATCCGCGAGAAAAGTTAACACTAACAATATAAGGTACATCAACACTTTGCCTGCCGAATGCATCCGTTATTGGCGATTTATGTTTTCAAGAACAGTGAGAGTGAGAAAGCGCAGCCGTACAATCCGACAATGTATTCAGTCCATTACGAGCGTACTAATCGTCATGTTGATAGAAGGAGTATATCTGGGAAACGTTTAATTCGGAACCGCCCGCGACGGAAGTTAGCTCTAACGTACTAAAGGACTTCTCGCTGCCACGCTTCGTTGTGTATCTTAAAGCGAACTTCTGTTTACAATGATCTGCATCTCTGCCGACTTAGCGCGACGATCCCGAGGATCCTTCGTGCTCCGTTGTCGTTGAATTACGAAAACTCATGTAAATTCACTTGCAAATAAGTGTCGCTGTCCCGGGTAGGTATCAGGCGTGCGATATCTCGCAATAAACGCGGCGAGATTTCCGCGGCTCGGCCTGGGGAAAGGAGACAAAGTAGATTTGGAGCGAGTAAACGGTCGGAAGTGTTGCGTCGCTCTCTTAACCGGAGAGCTCAACACCGAAAGTCGTACTCTGCCCGACGTCGTTTCTACTCGACGTATATATAACTGTGCATGCATAGCGGTGCCAGCGCCACGTGAAATTTCAACAGGTTATCGAATTATATCATGTAAATAGGATGGAATGCGGCGGTACTCGTTGCCGCTTATAAATTTTCTCGCGAGATGGCGACCGTTAATGGAATTTTTACTCTACTGCACTGGACGGCACCTCCTCCCTCTTTGTTGTTCTTGCTCTCCCTCTCTCTCTCTCTCTCTCTCTCTCTCCCACTCACTCATACTCTATCCCTTTCTCTCCCTCTCTCGTCTTTCATTTGGTTTTTTTCACCGGGACTCGCGTAACGCGCATTCAAATTCATGGTGCCACGTAACAAATGGTCGGCCCGTGACAAGTGCATGCATCAAATGTAACGTGATAAAAGTTTCAGGTTTCCGCGCTGCCGAGAATTTTATACCGCGCGTCGGAGACTTGATAAAATGATAAACGTCGACGGATTGAACGCGGCAGCGATTTGTTGCGAGCGTTTAATGAATTCAAAATTGGCATATTCAATGCAGGAGTCACTGCACCCGTCAAAAAATACATCCCCTAGCCTGGTCAAGTTTGTGTTCGTTCTGCGTCGTAACGTACCGACATTTGTTATCGAATTTGATTTACAAATACTAACAAGCAAAAATAACGATCTCTTTTGAAAACTAGTATGACGCATGAAACTAAATAAATATTGACTTCTTCGTGGACAAGAACCTGAGGGAGACGCCGCTGGCTGTAAGTTCAGGAAAGGGCATTTACTGCCGGGATCTTCTCTTTTTACGAAGCGATCTCAGATCATAACCGCAGGTCGAGAACACGATGGCGCGCGTGGAGTATCATAAAGTTAAAAGCATTGTTCACGGTGTTAGCCACCTTTTAGAAAAGACATATCCTCCTTGCCGAGAGGGTGCGTAGAGGGTTGAGAAACGGAGAGGAAGAAATTAAGGGTGAGGGAGTCGAAGAGAGAAAGAGAGAAAGTAAGAGAGAGAGAGAGAGAGAGAGACGGAACGAATGGAAGAGAAAGAAGGCAAGTGCCGGCTCAGGCAACGAATCGGATTTTTCTCGGCAGAGATCTTTGCATACATACATATGAATTACGTCGGATAACGACTCCTTTCAGCGGAGTTCCGGAATTCTTCTACTCCCGCGCTTACCGTCTCTTCTCCAACCCCGCAGGACGTAAAAACGTTTTTTTCTCTTGTCCGCGTTACTCCTCGGAACAATCGTAGTGTATCACGAAAGCACTTTAGGTCGATTATGACGGCGGCCGGACGGGAATATGCTTCGCGATTACTTCCCGACTACGCTTTGTCCTCTTATTAATCGTTCCATTCGCAGAATGTTCTTCCTGTCGCGCTTTTTCCATGCGTTCGACGGAGTGCATTTTTCCTACGTTCGACAGTGTTCATTCTTTTTGCTCCGCGCTGTGTATATGTCGCATAACGTGAATATGCTGAAGTTTACGCTGTATAAGGTGTTATAGAAAAGGTGTGATATGATGGTACAGATGATTTAGGGAGCAAGCAATTAAGGGAGTGGAATGAAATTCATTTGCTCGAATACTTACGCATGTGGCACAGCTAATATTCGTTATCACCACGTATTCATAATGTATATTGTGATACAAATTAACTCGTGTTTCGTGTTCTTCATCGTAAAAAATGATTCTAAATCGATGCAGATTAAGAATTTTGTAAAATCTTACATAAGCTCGTATAGCACCCTACCATGTCTCGAAACAACTAATATAATTATGAATTAATCATTATTAACGGTAATGCGATAAATTACATTTTAATTATTTATATTTCTTAACCATTTTTCTCATCATTGTCAAAGTAAATTCCATCGTTTAACAATAATTGTTATTACAACTAACTGCTGTTAAATTATAAAACCTTGTTGAAGGGAAGAGTTTCAGTGGAGCGATTACTGCAGAATTTTATAACCCATTACAATACTTAATTCATCCTCCAACCTTCACCTCCGAAATATATTATCCCTCCCTTCCTCACCCAGAATAAAATCGAGAACCGCGTGCCCCAAACCTCGAGCGATAATGTCCGAGAAAGGGTCTCGGAAGGCGTCGATTACCCTGAAAAGTCGGTCGGTGTCCGGCTGGCGCCGATAGCGGGTCAAAGTTTGATGAAACGCCGACAACGCTCGGCACGAGAGGCAAGCATGCCCAGTTCGGGCATCAGACGCTCACCTCTTTTCCCAGGCGCGCGTCCGCTTTAATTCTAGCCTGGCCGGCACTCGTCGATCCCTGACGAAGTTTTCGGCTATGTCGTAGCTTTCGCCATCTCGTCGTTTCGTACCTCGGCGGGATGCCACGCGGATGCTCCCCGACGGCAGCCGGCCGTGCACGTATACGGGCGTATGGACGTATAGAGGCGTGGGCAGATATAGACGGTCTACCGTTGCCCGGAGGGCCTGCTTTGTTACAGCCCACAGACCCCTGATGCCGTTGCATACTTCGTCGCCGAGTATTCCGAATACTCTTGGCACGATGTAGTTGCGCACCACCTACGGAAGACCACATTCTCGGTCGTAGCCGGGCTTAACTCGTGGCTTGGTCTTAAACTGCGGAGGCGCACGGGACTCGAAAATCCTATCTAAAAGGGCAAGCTCGCGAGATAATTGAAGGCCGACTAGCGGACGCACCGAAATTCCACGCGCGAACGCCATAACGGCTACGCCGCATTGGACGTTACGACTTCATTGAGACGTTCGCGGATTAGTTCACGGTATTGCTTCAACTCGGTTAAGGGGCCTTGCGTCATTGCCTCCCCTTAGATCGGTCTGCGTTAGGGTATCAGTTTATTCTTGAACCTGTTGTTCCTATTGTTATCCCGCAAAGAAGGTTTGAAGGAAAACTCTCGGGCCATTTTCGTTGTTCTCTTTAACGCTACTAGATTTATTAGAAAATAGGTACAGACTAAATGTTCATTGCTTACAATCAAAAAAGGAAACGACGCTGGGCATCAGAGTGATTCCGGGGTGCAAATATAGCGGGTGGCATAACAGTACGTTTGGCTTCTTTATGAGCAGCGATCGTGTGCTGACAGGTGATTTTTTTTACTTTCGCTAGCGATAAAGCTGTACGTAGAATATTTAGGTATGATCACAATACGTTTATGATAGTAATTATGAAAATGATTTTTGTAATTAGTGTGACTAACTTGAATCGAATCTTTAGTTTGCTGTGTGCCGTTTCTGCGAATTATGTAGTTATATCTTCTGTCTGCACTGAAATCACTTTCATTCATCATTTCATAATCACCGCTACATTTATGATTATATATCCAGGTGCGACACGTCATGTAATATGGACGGTATGTAACGAACGGTGGTAATAAATCTCGTTAAAGAAAGGAACATTCATATTGAATTTTGCACTGAAATTGAAAAGTCCTGCTTTTTTTGGCCAATCCCTTGCGTAACGCGCGCACAATGCTAATACGCTGGCCAAGAAAAAAGATCGGACCATCGGTAGGAGATCGACGAGCCATGATTAAAAAATGCGTGTACATTATGGAAGTCCCGGAGGAGGAGCGGCGTTACTTCGCGCAATCATTTATTAAAGCCTGTTCGATAATTGAAGAGCTTCGCAGGTATCGATCTCGGAACCCACGGCCAATAAGCGCGCCAACGTAAAATAATAAGTCGGTCTTCGAGCCTGGTGGGGGTGAAACTCGTTTTTTCCGGTAATTAGTACGATGCCGTAGCTAATTGATCGACCATGATTGTCGGCAGTGCCATCGATAAGTTTCCGACGTATATTGGTATTTCCGAGGATTCTACGAAGCTGAACTGTGGAACATTTAAGGCCCATCATATTGAACCGACCATTCTTTTACCGATGCTCTCTGTGACGTCCGATATTAACGGGAACGATGTGCTATCTCGTTTTTTTCACCCAAAATCGCTTCTGAGAATCTTTCAGCGACGCAATGATATTTCATCGAACACTCGACGTACACTCTCATTTTTTCCTGTTTCTTATTCATTCCAAGCGACGAGATGGCTCTCACGCCAATACCGTGAATGGTTCTTTTTTTGCAGAGGAAAAACTTGCTAACAGCCATTCTGTCCTGCGCCTGCGTTTTTCTCACTTTTCCGAAGTATATTCAGCAGACATCGCTCGCGTCGCATGTTATGCGATTCTGCATCGACGCACTTCGTGTAAGTACCGGAACGACGACAAGTTGCGATAAACGCTGTTAAAGTGGTATGTATTCAATTTTAAAACGATGTCAGTCTGCGTACGATCCAAGCGCGTATTTTTCTTAGCCCACCACGTTGATGGGAACGACGTAAAAAGAGATCATCTTGTTTCGCAGGCTCTCGTCGAAGAAAAACTACTCCTGGCAAGCCGCACTTTTGATTACTTTCAAAAGGACCACCGTTCTCTCCCCTATCGTCCGAACTATCTGGCGCTTCCCTCCGCTTTGTTTGTCCAAATTCGTAGGGTCGATTCGCTCAACTTTTTAAGACGCCGCGTCTCTCGTTTCGCCCGGAAGACGTCGCGAAACATATCCGCATGGGAGCGAGCAGGCAGGAAGGTCCTGCGACAGGCAGGACACGGACGATTTCGTCAGTCCCGGGCATTTATCCGCGCGACTCCCCGGCGCGTGAACTTGTCGAAGTTCGATAAGCTACCGATGAGACAACGTCTTCATGGTCGAGCTGACTGCCCGGCCGAATTAAGCTCCGCCAGAGCCAAAGTTCGCCTCACTCGGCTGACCCGATCTCCAACTTCCAAGCATGGCGTCCCTCTAATGCCAAACACTCCCGAGTTAAGAGCATGCTCCCGGATAGCCTGCAACCTACGTACGTACATGCTCCGACACCGCGCTGACATCCGCCCGGAATTATAGGTGCTCAGGTCAGGGTGAGGCGAAAATGGGTTCCGCGCTGGCAACCTTCTTTTCGAATCACGGACCGGTCAAGGGAAAATATGTCAGGTGTACGGGGAAAGAAGACTACGGCGAAGGACTTTCGATGCGAGGAAATCCACGCTGACGTTCTGAGGTCCGGGATATACGGTGGCGATGTAATGGAATGTGTGACAATGACACGCGTTGGTCGGAAGTATCTGACGTTCTGTCCGGTAAAACTGGGATGTCTCCGAGCGAACAGTGTAGGATGTACGACGGTGAAACATTAGAATTAAGTAGCGTAGTCTTATGCTTTATAAGGTAATAATCCGAGAACCGATAGAATAATCTTCCCCCATCAGTAATCGTCGAAATATCGAATTCATTGCCTTACGGCGATACCGGCGTCGTACACTGTGCTCCCTCCTTGCATAAATTTTCACCTAATCCCCCGCTATCTTCGCCGTGAAAGGCGGTCTTAAACTTACGACCGGCGCCGTATACCATGACGAGGTAATGCGATATCGTTGACTAATTGATTGTATAAACCGGCGCCAATAAAGTCATAATAAGCCGCCCCGGGAGATTAAGCGGCCCCCGGCTCGGCCAAGGTTGAAAACAATCGGCGCACAAAGGTAATTTCGCTCTCCCCCTCGGATATTTACCGTCGCGCGCCTATTCTCATACATACACCGGCTGCGGATATCTCGAGATTTTCAACGGAGTTTAGTTGGAAAGTGGCTAATATACAGCCCCTCGCCGGATGAACGGCGGTGTGCGCGCGTACAGGCACACAATCCATATTTGTCGTTGTCCTTGCATGCGCGCCCTGCGTCCGTTGCAGACTCTCACCTTTCCCCAGCAATGCCTCTGTGAGCGAGCGTGCGCCCGCGCGCGCACGTCCGTGTGTATCTCAAACGACGGCGTAATTCTTTTGGGCCGCTGCAGCCGCGGAGGTCGCAGTTGTACTGTAAATCCCGAAGTTCGTCGCCGGCGCTAATTCGAAGTTTGGCGCAGTTGCTGCAGAGCTACGTTGCCGGCTCGCGCGAACTGGTGCGAGCACATGCGCGCGCACACACGAGTCCGGCCGGGTGCCGTGTCGGTGCAGGCTCGTTATGCCGGACGGTCGGCAGTGTGCGTCAGCGTTCGCACTGACTCGGGCGCTCTCGCCGCTACGTTCAGCGTGCACCCCTCGCATTGCCTCCGCAGAAGGCCATGCGGCGCGGAGTGGGGGTAGGAGGGGTCGAGCTGGAGTGGGCGAATCGTCGCTTTGAGTGGAGTCTCGGCAAAATCGGTATACGCGTTTCCCTTCGGCTGCGAATAATTGCCCTGGGATGATGACGGCGTATAAGAGACTGGAGTATAGGGTGGTGGGGAATGTAAGAGCCGCTATGGCATGATGGCTGGGAAGTGGCGGAGGCGGGAGGGGGGGGGGGGAGAAGAACAAAGGTCCGGCGATAAACGCGTCTGAATGTGGCTAAACTGCCACTTCGGACGATGAACTTAACGAAGGAGCGTGAACTGATTAGGATGGCTCTTTATAGCGTATTCGTGGTAGGTGCATTGTTGATCGTCCTCGGTGGACGTACAACTCTCTCTCCCTCTCTCTCAGCCTCTCACTCCCGTGTGCGCTCGCTCTCTTCCGCCATTCGAGTACGATGAAACGTGGCTATGTGCGATGTAAGCTGCGAAGGTATAGGCTGTGCGACAGCATTGTATTCCGCGTTAGTTCGGCGATACGCATATGCGTGAGATAATGCTCAATCCCGGAATCGGATTATTTATGATCTAGATCACTAATCGTTTCAGCTCCCTTCAACGAAAGTCAGGTTAGTGCGTTCGGTCGGCCAAATGGGCTTGGTGCAGTGAAATTAATTTAGGAAGACGTCCGCGTAGACGGATTCTGTAACGGGATTAAGCTCGACCGGGTCCGTTGAGGGACCGATGAATAATATTGGCTAAGACTTCCAATTGTTGAACGGTGTATCAGCGGATCGCGAAGAATTCGATTTAATTGCGTTTAATAGCTGATGGTGGATTAAAAATAGATAGTAGAAAATGGAATAGTAGGTTAATCTGCGGGGAACCATCGGTAAGGTTAATATCGACAATTTTGAATCCTCTTGCTGATATGATATCGAATGGAAGCTTGAATGAACGATCGTACGACGTGAGCGTAAACTGTATACAGTAAATAGGGTGAGCGACGTAAGCCGCGTGCGGGAATATATGCTCGCGCTTTTTTATAATAAATCTGCTTTCGTCCGGGGGGCAAAGTCAATGCAGAGACGCGCAATCTACGGTAAGCAGGAGATAATGCAAGGAGTCGTGAGTGACCCCTCTCTCGTCCATGGGATAGGCGCAATACGGACAACAGAGCCTCAGCGTTCAAACGGACGATCGCCGTAAAGGGAAGCAATTAAGTAGATAGAGGATAATCGGATTTTGAGAAAGTCGGCCAGTGGATAATGGAAGACCAGATCGGACGGTCGACAACGGGACAATGAGTAAATTAAATTCCTCCGCGTTCGACGTGTCAGACTAGCATTTCCATTGTAATATGCAATTAATTATCGCAAGGATACTCATTGCCATGCTCTTTTATCACGTCGCGAACGTTTTCTCCGAGTGTGACCGTCGTAAAGTGAAACAGGAACGACCGCGTTCGCTCGAACCGTGAAAAAGGAAGAGATTTACGCTAATAGCGAACCGAGTCAATCATTAACTCCTTTCCGCCGTGTCTGATACGATTCTTATCGAGGCAGGGTCAGCGAGTTAAACGGTTTCCCGTAATTGAGTCCGGATGACCTTGAGCTATCTCAGGAGTCGGGGGGGAACAAACAATATGTCGCGCATGTCGGACGCAGAATGCGGTCGCTGAAGAAAGATGGAAGAGGGGTGGAAGAAGAAGAAGAAAAGTAAAGAGAATAGATCGTCCGGTAAGCAGGGGGTAGGGAGAAAGTTGGATCGAGAGGAGGGAGGACGGATGGAGGTGGATGGAGAAAGAGGGGAGAGTGAGTTTTCTTGCAAGACACTCCGTAGATGGCTGGGACGTAGGGGGGTGGAAAGGAGGGATAATTGAATACAACTTGATCGAGCCGCGCGTTTCCACCCCATTAAATCGGGCTTAAGCCCGTAGGGGTGGGAGTAAAGGGTGGAAGCGAGAAGGTATGAAGAGGACGGGGGTGGCTCGGAGTAGGGATCCGCGTGCGCGCGCGCGCGAGAGAGGGAGAAAGAGGGAGTGGGGGAGGTAAAGGGTGAAAGAGAGAGAGAGAGAGAGAGAGAGAGAGAGAGAGAGAGAGAGAGTGAGAGAGAGAAGAAGACGAGGTCGGTAGGACCTTGCGAAGAAAGAGAGAGGGAAAAGCCCTCACTTGCCACGACGGGAAAGCGAGAGAATGTTTACTGCTGGCCCAGCTGGAGGCCAATCAGTATAGCCGCCCTCTTCAACCCGCCGTCTCACCCTTCGACTCCTTCGCCTTCTGTAACCCTCAGTCCTCTCCAGTCGGGCGCCATACAGCCGTACAATAGAAACGCGGCGGCAATAGCTAAGCCGATGTCGTTATACAGCCGGATTATTCGCCGCCCTCCCGTTGCCCCCGTTATGGCGATAATCAAATTAACTCGCCTCGAATTTTAAAGACAGCCTCAAACCTCCCGAGACTGTGCGCCTTCGAGCTCTCGCTGACTTTCTCGCTCGCTTTCATTTTCTCTCCCTCGATTCCTCGACTTTCTTCTTCCTCTCTCTCTCTCTCTCTCGCACTCTTGCGTTCTCCTCTCGTCGCATCTTGCTCTAGCGAACTCTTTTCTACTGGTCCACGAATACACTTGAACGGTGTGCTCTTTGTCGACTTATTCGGACACACGGTTCCGATTTACTCCGTTCCTTCAGTCTTGGAACTCGGTACGAGACTTCGTACTGCTTCTACCTCGTTGCTGTGTTCCGTTTTGTTCTGCCCTTCTCCTTCCCTTACCTAGTACCCTTCGTCGTAGATCGGTAGACAAATCGGTCACGACGGCAGATTTTAAAGCTGCATATAGAACTGAACGGTAATTTCCTTGTACGTACCTTAGTCAAGTTTCGGACCGTTTCTGCAGGACGGAATAAGTATTGTCCCTGTGACGTTCGTTGCTCGGCGCTGCTGGCGTGTGTTCCTGGAAAAATGTACAGCCTGCTTAGCGTAAGCACTCCCACGGGACCGATCATCTCTAACGGGAGAGTACTACTTCCGACGACAACAGGCCGTCGTCCGTGAGCACTATACCTTTAAACTTGCGCTTTTACCTCGCTAAAGGGTTCGTTTCCCATTTTCTCAAGTGCATTCATCAAAAACGTGTTTGCTCTTTACATTTTATAATCGACGAATTTACGCGTTAACGTTGCGCACAAAACGATAGTTAGCAGTACTAAGTATATTCGAAATTTGTCCACGCTGTAGCGGTGTTGCATGTTTGCATTAAAACTGCGTTAGGTCAGTCGCAAGTATAACTATCCTCTGCGTGGGTAGAATGTATTTATATCTCACTTTTTCTTAACTGAAACGCATTGATATCAAATAATTTTGGTACTAATCCGGCGAAATTCAGCGATGCCGAAATTCATGGCACGCAAACGATTCTGGGCGAACGAAATTAAGGTTCATATATCGCTTTGCCGTTTAGGTATAGCTATGGGTTATGGCGATGATCGGCAACGATGCGGCGGCAGTCCAATGATGATGACAGGCGAATTGCAATCGGCTCCTGTCATCTTTCGAGCCGACGCTGCAACACATGCCGGCCTCGCTGTCGGCGGATTAATTGGTCATTTTTGGATCCCGCTTCTCTCTGACAAACTGTTGATGCCTCGGCCGCCGTTGTTTTTATATCTGTCGCGCGTGAAAAACGATCTCTCGGTCAAGCGCGCCATTATATTCGTAACGATTACTCCGATTTAAACGAAAATACGCTGTTCAACAAAATTCCTGTCTGTTTTGTAACACCCATTAGACTATTCCTACGAATATTGGTTAATGCGGCTGTCATCTCCAAATAGAAGATAAGAGACGTAATTTATTAAAAGCCAGCTAATTTTTGTGCATATGGTTTGAAGACTGTGTAATACTGAGAATGGGTGATTGTTTTTTAAAACTTATTCTTTCGGACGATGCTGAAGAACCGAGCATGGGATTCATCTCTACACTATAAAAATTTCTATAAACTCCCGCATAAATTCTAGTCGTATATTTATCACCCAGGATGTCTGACGGGGTTTATGATCTTTTATATCGCGGCGAACGGAAATAATTCGTTAATTTTGTCTCGTAGTATTTATTTCCTATAATTAATAATTCATTGGCTGATTTCCTCCTAGCGTGAAGGATGACCTGTCGGTGGCTCGCGATTGTATTCGCAACGATTACCGGGATGATTATCGGAAGTGCTATAAGCCGGCCGTAAGCTGATTAAAATGTAATTAAATGTGATTTAAACATGACGCAATTATGCGGTTCAACGCGCGGATCTGTCGGCTCGTGTGTGTCCAGTTTCGAGGGTGCTTTCCAGTGAACAACCGCTGTTGCGTGTTCAGTGGTCTTCTCCTTCTGCGGCTTTCTACGAAATTGCCTTACCGGTACATGTAAGCGCTGCGAAGCTACACTTCATGATAGTGGCTTCGCATTGTAGACTGGTTATCATAATGCAAGACTGTTTCGAGTTCAGAGAATATGAGGCCAAAATACTGTGAACTTTGTACAAGAGAAATTAGCAAAGCGTTCGATGCGCCACGTACTACGGAACATGCGAACCATTCTATTTTGCGCAGAAAACTAAGTGGGGGTACAAGACCTGCTCATAGAATTTCTAAATGATGGATAATTCGTACAGTCGCCAACACAACCGTTGTTTGACGTCATGATACTCAGTACAGAGTGATCGCATAATTTTTTGGTAAATTTGACAGGGTAGACGGCGTCGTTTCCACTTAAAATTGAATTCAGAATTTCAGACGACGGAATGTAGCGACTTGGCGAGCCCAACAAGGAAGTTAATAGGAAACCGATAAATGCTCCGCGACGATTATCGTTGCGGAACTCATCGCTGGTGGATAGAAGCTGTCGGCCGCTTAGGGGGGGAGAGGGATAAAATACGTAGGTAGGTTCTCATTACAAGTAGGTACGTACGCATTACGAACGTTGATGCATTAGCGAGGGCCGCAAAGTAAAACACTTCGATACTTATTGTCGGAACGCAATTGGATCGGCGGTGAGAGAGTAATCAGGGAAATCGGGACGTTAACGAAAGTGTTTTTGAAAAGCGTCGGTAGAGCGTATCCGGCAATTCCGTCAATCGCGATGAGTGGAAGGGAGCTTAATGCACGCTGAGATTCCTATTAGCGCGTTCCGACTGAGTGAGTGTGCCTGACTGGCCGTATGCGAAATGAAGCTATGCGAAGTGGGCACTACGCGCCGTATCATATGTCACGAGCACGGCGATGTTTTATAGTTATTAGAGACGCGAAATTATACAAAAACGCCACCTACAGCCAGGACGAATCCGGAAAGATAAATTACGTATATTGGACAGTGTGTCACCTTGCCGCGACCGGTTGAAATGCCAATTGACCCTGATAGCTGGGCGCATTAAATCGCTCCGTCGCTGATATTGTGGGGTGAAAACGTTTCGGTCAACGAGTTTGCCAAAACGGCGGGCATGCAACATCCGGCATGCTTATATAATTATACGCCGGCGCAACATTATACGTTAACGGGGCAATTAAACGGCACATGCTGTACCCTAATTCGTCCCCTGATTCGATCATTATTCCCGTATGCGGGCCAAGGGTGACGAGGGTGGAAGTCAGAGGCTCGAAGTGGGAAGAGGATATAAAATCGCGATTCCGAGAACTCGATCAGCAATTTGTCTTCTTATGGAAGGTATAGGGATAAACCCGCTATTACTGCGCGATCGTATATTTGCATGAGCGCTGATAAATTCATGAATTCGCGCAAATCCTGCCTTGCGAAGAAGCGATTCGTACGGCCAATCAAGCTCTTTCAAGTCTCGACTATCTGCGCGAGATTCGCTTCCCTTACATTGAACACTTTCCTCTGATTTATCGCGAGTCGATGTGGTGCGTAGCCGCTCCAGTTGGGAACGCCGTGCCTCGTGTTATAGAATAAGTCACGTTCTACGGAATTAAAAAGACTTACTATCCTAATGGCATCTGCTTGTTCTACCAATAATTTAGTAAAACGTTCAATCAATTAAAGCAGTATAGACAAATTTCATATAGGTACTTCCATCGGGGACAGGTAATATCTAAAAGAGCAAAAATCGTATTTAATGCCAAAGCCTTCATAAAGAAAAGTATTTGAAACATAAAAGTCCTTAACGAGATTTCTCCAATTTCTTTCGTGTCTTGTAACTTGTAAATCTATTTTGTAGCTTGAAATTATCATTTGCATTTTTTGAAAATTGATCGCGATAAAGAACTTAACGAAAGCCGTCAATCTGTTGTGAGCATATAGTGAAAAATGCATGAATATGAATGCATAATAATGACTTTCATTATGACCTTGAACATATCCAAACTTACAATAAAGCTATAATACACGTAAAGAAAACAGAAAACAACATTTTTGTTTGTTAATAAATACCTACATCGTAACTCCGAGTAATTCCGAAACGATTTAACGCGAAAAAGCAATTGGCTACTGATCGTGATTAACGGTCAAACCCCACGACCCGCTATACGTTAAGATAATCCAGCCAATCTGAAAGGAGACGCGCGCGCCACGGAAGCAGCAAATTGACACGAGAAATCAGATGGCATTAGCGTGGGCCGGGACTAATTAAAAGAGTGATCGTGCCGATGTTAGGGTAACGAGGCAGGGCGCAAGGGGTGTGTCACCGCAAAACCGAGTAGGAAAAGCACTCGGTTCCCGGTTGGCGAGTGGGGCTCGGGGGGCAGGATGAAAATCGGTAATAAAAGTGCCCCTCCATTAGTTCGTCCAGGAGGAACGCAGACTTCGAGCCCGATGGTCTTCCACCTTGAGCAGGGAGGTGGAAACTACGTAGGGTTGCGGGGCCGGTTCTCGTTCTCTTATTCCTCCTCTCCCATTCTCTCCTCCCGTTCTCTCCTCCTCCTCCACCTCCTTGAACCTCCGTCCCCTCCGTTTCATTCTCCCTCTATCTCGCCGAGTGTATATAACCTTGAGGGGTGGATTAGAGGGGGTCTAAAGGCTTTGGCGGATCGGTCGGACTCGTGTTTAAGTGGCCCGCGCTGCCGGGCGCCTCGACTTCTTGGCTGAGATTAGCTTAGTTACAGATAACTAAGTCGAGATTCAGGAGAGCTTCGGATACGGATGGAATAAGGAAGAAAGTGAGAGAGGAGGGAAGGACGGTGGAGAAACGGAGAGGGGTGGCGGTGGTCTGCGAAGGGCGAGTGGAGAGGCGGACGGAGTGTAGGTACAGGTAGGTTCGCGCGAAGAATGAAAAGAGGAGTGGAAACAGAAAGAGAGGGAGAGAGAGAGAGAGGGGGGGAGAGAGAAGTGGAGTGAGGCACAGGAGGACCAGGGAGAGTGGAAGGGTGAAGAGCGGAGGATTCGAGATGCCAGGGAGAATGGGCGGGGGAAGAAGTGCTGGGAAGCCAGGAAAGGTGCAGTCCGAGATTGGAGCACGTACACGCGCGCAGCGAAAGTGTACGTATCTGCATATCTCTTTCTATCCCAACAGATACAAGGCCATCCCTGCCCGCTTTTCTCTCCCTTCCCGTCCGCGCTCGTACGCGCGGAGACGGGCGCCTAACCAACGGTAAGAAGTTTGATTATCTTTCCGGTCGCTGCAGAAGGCAAAGGTGGCAGCAGCCGGATGTTTCTGAAGCGGATGGAGGGATATTGTAATCCCTCACAGACACAGACGCCGGGCGAGACCTTTGCCGCTGCGTAGCCATGTACGGCAATATTACACAGTTACAGCAGACATGGACGCGCGGAACGACGACAAGAAGCGAGAGGTGGATGAGAATGAGGGAGGTGGAGGGGGGCAGTAGATGAGGGAGGGGCGGGAGGATGGGCAAGGGTGAAGACCGCCAAGTAGAGACATCCAAACAGGATCTCTATCCTCACTCGGAGTTAATTGCCTTGCCAATGTAGGATTAACAGGCTGAAGAGCGAGGCTTACTGGGCTGCCCTGCGGTCGCTTAACCTTCGACCGAGAAAATGACGCGAAATTTCTGTTGTTTCGCTACCCCCCCTCTCGCCCCTCGCCCGTCTCGCACTTTCCCTCTTTCTCAGTCTACCGATGCATAGCTCGTCTGCGATCCCGTGTTTCGCCTCAATCGATCCCAAACTGTTTCCCATTCGGCCCGATCGGTCGCCATGCACGATCAGGCTTTAACCGCGAGTAACAGATTGTATCGAGCGCAGCTGAAATTGAGTCTTGTCGTTAATGAGATTGTGTAAGTCGGGCTAGGGAAACTAGTTCTGTGTACCAGCCGCGGGACGTAATGAAATTTGATTAGTTTTCGCGTTCGTTTATCCTCCCTGATTATTCATTGTTCGAAATCTGTTTCATCGCGGCATCCTGTTTTCACCATATTCGACCAATCCCGGCGCAGAGTTTATTCTTCATTACTCTTGCATCGCTTCATATTGCCAGTTTTATCCGCTCCCGTATGCTTCTTTCACTTGAATATGCACAGTGCATGCGGGGCAGGATATCGCTTGAAATAACGTGAAAGTTTCATCACCTAACCGTGCACTACCCCCGCCTGTAATCGTTTTTCGGATTATTCGATTAAGCGCTCATATCCGTCGCACTTTTTCTAATCCGGAGCCTCGCCTCGCGTTTCTCTTTCGCTCTCGCGCAATGTCGCGCGAACGACGCCAGAATTCTTTTTCACAACACTACCGTTTCTCGTATGGATTTCGTCGATCAGACGAAAATATTTAATTAAATCCGCGCCCGGTAACTGCCGGCCCGGGCCGGATTAGTTCGCGCGCCGAATCTTTCACTTGAGCGGGCAGTTTATCCAGTCCCGTCTTGTTGGGGAAAGATCTTTGATCCCGTCACGATGACACTGTCGCCTGCAATACTGGCGTGAGCTCCTGAGATCGGGATCCCGGCAGGACCGTCGATGCTGATAAATGGCCGCGTCCGATCCTCCGCTCGACTTTGCTTGCTTAAGCGCCTCGGATCCAGGCGGTTCCGAGACTCGCCAAAGTGTGGTCACCAATGACCAGCTTGCGGTCGGCTGCCCGACAATCCTCTGAGAAGTTCAGTGACGAGAGCTCGGATGAATGGAATTGGACCCTCACTCGTCGGCTTGAGAAACGTTTTCGAGATGTCCCGGAATAATGCTACTGTACGACCCGTTATATTCACTCTTCAAAAGCGTTTACGTCAACGTTGTTATTACCACATTTCACTCCTCTCACAGCAAGCCTATTGAAGCCAGCCGGCAGTCTCTTCGTCTGAAGATTTTTTTCCAGGCTCAGAGCAGTTTCGAGTCAACGCGATTCGACTCATAGACGATTCGACAATGCAGCAGGCCAAGGTAAGCGAGTGGAGAGAAGTTCGGTGGTAAGTGGCAGGAGTGTCCGCTGTTACCGTTCGGCTGTTACATCGAGGTTCAAAGCGCGGACGATCCGTCTCGAGGGTGTCGAGACTGTTCCCTTCCAGCGCTACGTATATATACTTTGGGATGCGTTCCAATTTCTGTGGAGTGCACTCGCGCACCAGGCTACCCGAGGCGGGTCCACTCGAGGCCGGCGAGACTCTTGGCGACTGATTGGCCCTGGAGGATGCACTCGAGGATCGACGTCGAGCCCTGTCGATCGGTCCTGAAGAACAATTAATCGCCGCAATCGGATTGCCCCCGCAGCGTGACCGAACCACCGGAAGCTCGCTCTCATTCCTCTGTGACGTCTTGAATCGGTCATATCATCCTCTCCTCCACCCCTCTGGCACCTCTTTACCACCCCGCGTCTCCTTCTGCCGCGAGCCTGCATCAATTACGAAACGTTGACCATGCCGGCCCGCAAGCGGAGCGGGGAGAATTTCGGGTGTCACTTTCGAGGGTCGTCGACGACGTGCGCCGAGCTTGCCATTGAATTCTGATCGAGCCGGCTCCATCGAGAGCTTTGCTTTGCGCTGACATATGTCTCATAGCTCCGTCTCGAGTGACTCGAATTGCGACGCGAGTGCACCGTTTCTTCGGGTGGGGATTTCGAGCGGGCGGAATTCACTTTGGACTTTGGATGCAAAATTAGTTTTGCGACAGGCAAAGTGAGCGTTGAGTGTCTGTAGAGGACGATGTGTCTCTCGCAGGGATATTATGATCATAGTTTCGATCTAATAAATCGACTGTAGAGTGGCCCTGATAAGAGGGTAGTTTCATTCGGAACACTCAAGCAGCCGTGTTTTGCTAATGCTCCTAGATTTGTTACGTTGGGACGTAATGGAGTGGCCTTTCAAACTTTCCCCGGTTGCTTCGGCTTTGAACATGTCAAAGCCGTGCTGCCAGTGTTATTCTGCTTCTGACTATCGTTACTTGCACATACCGATTCTCCGTGATTTACTGTGGTCGCAAAAAAGGACGTTACGCGTTCGCCGGAAGATCGATGATCCATCGTCCGAGGTGTACACTGACCCCGGCTAAATCGTTGATAGCGGATCTTGATACGAATTGCGCGCCATCTTCTCTCCACCCCCTTTCATCCCCCGCCGGGCTCATAGTTGTAGGTGCTCATAAATTCGGTAGTAGGTGAAATTTCGGGTTCAGCGATTAATGGCCGTGCAATCCGATCCCGCCGTTTAATTATTAGTTCCGTCGCGTGGCGCATTTTATTTATTTCAGAGCGGCAAAAACAACCTCACTCGGGATCGATAAAATGACCCAGCCAGCTTCCTGTCGCAGTGCTACGGGACGATAATACGCAAAGTGCTATTTTGGGGCGATACGGACTATTTAAGAATAAAAACAACAGCTTCCATTAGCGAACATGGCCTGCCGTAAAGATTTATCTGCGGAACGAGTTTTTCCGCTACTGATAACACGTTGCAGATTTTGGTAAATACTGTACATTCTGAGTACCATATGCACAGTCCACTTAACCCAAGACGCACTTTAATGTGTCGACTCCCCTTCCCATTTAAACACCAATTTCAAACCGTCTTTATCTTTATCATCCATTAGCAAAGATCTCGTACCATCGTCCGTGCTCGAAATCTTATCATCGTTCGGTCAACGCATCCTTACACTGCTAACAGCCGTCTTCCGAATTCGTCGGACCGTTCTTAAGAGTCGGCCTCACGCCGATCCTGCACAGAGTTCCGTCCGTCGAACTCTCGGACACGAACTCGAGGAAAGTAAATGGTACTTTTGCCAGCGGCGTATCGACATTAACCGGCGCGATTAATCACATCAGACCAAGCTGTGCCTAATCAGTCGTCGACGGTCGATCGTCCGTCCGTGCCGGAATCATAAAAAGCCTCGGATTGGCTATCCTGGACGACGTCGGTTCGCCGGCAAGTGATAGCGCGAGGATTAGGTAGCTTCTGTTGTGCCTCCGTGCCTTCGTTCTGTGTACAAGCCGCGTTTGCGGAGAGCGGATTCGAGCGGTGAAACGTGCAGGGATGTCGGGGTGGGATGAGAGGAGCTGAGAGGGGCTGAGAGGGACTGAGAGCGACTGAGAGGTGTGGGAGGGTGAGGAGGGCTGGCTAGGCCGGGCTGACGTTGAAAGATGGTGGTGCTCCTTTTCTCTGGCCGCTGCTCCCAGCATGATATAGCACCATCCGAACGCGCTGATAGATCCAATTTACAGGGCGCCTTTAGCACGCCGTTGGTCCAAGCTCGAAATACCCCTTCCCCTGCCGGCAACCCTTCGCTCCGCGCGCGAGAGCGCAAGGTACCTACCCCCTCAGGTCGCTCTGCCCCGGATGAAGACAATTTTTAACTTTGCGAACCTTCCGCACGAATTACTTCGCCTCGAATTACCTCCTTCTTTTAAAGGCGAAGGCACAGAGTTCGGACCCAGGGGTTGGGACTCGAGGAATATAGACGATGCGAGGATTTGGGGGGGGGGGGGGGATGCTTTGGAGGCATTTAAAAAATGACGGTCGAAAAGGATTGCTAGGGCAGCTTGAATATGATTCAAATCGCAAGAATAGAATATGTGAGAGGTGTGCAATGATTAATATTCGTTTCCGATGATCGATGTTTGGAAGTGATCGCGCGTTTGACTCTTCTTGATCAGTTGATCAGGTATGATTGGTAGACGAATGTTGGAAGACGTACGGTTACTTGGTCGAATGACGCTTGAAGACATCCGGTTGACGTGTTACGTACTTAACGCAACGCAGGCGGAAGTAAACGAACAATTAATGTAATAGATTACAACCGTCCACATCTCTCTGATGCAACTACCGTGCATTTTTCGCACGTCGCCGGAGCGTCATCCTTTTTTTCCCCGCAAAAACTTTCCAGACGAACCGGATCGCAAACGCGGAGAGCTTATGGCATCGTATCTCGTGGCCCATTGTAAACAACTCTGCCGATCATTCCCCTCACATCCGCGCGGCACGTAATACGTTCCCACACACGTCCGCGCACGAATCCGCAAAGCGGTCAGCACGCACACGTACGCCGTCGTACAGCCAGCCAGCTTCAATTTGTCATTTATTCCCCCCCGACCTCTCACGATCAGAGTCGATCTCAATGAAGCGTGTCCGTCGTACTTCGTCTCCTTCCACTTGTAATTTCTCCGTTTCACCGGAATCCCGCCGTCCGTGCGCAGCTCGCAAGAAATAAAGGATACATTTTTCTCATTGAGATGGCCGGCCGAGGTCGGCGAACTAGACGACGGGATGAGGGAGTGGTAGGTGATACGGGAAGGAGGTGAGGGCGAGAAGCGGGGCTGGGGGCGAAAGGTTGGCAAAGTGGCCTTGTTGCGAGGGAGTCGAGGAGGCAATTAGCGTCGTGGAAGGTCGCAGAATCGGGGCGCAGATCCGGTTTTCGGAGCCGATCGGCCAAATACCTCGTCAAGGCGCACACGCCCTGCAGCTCGTGTGAGCACAGCTGACCCACCGGACGATTAATGGTAAACTTAATTATTGGCCGCTTCCCCTTCGTCCTATCATTCGCTCGCGCGCCTCTACTTTCCTCAGCGGTCGCCGGAATACACTGTGATCGCGCGAATTCCAATGTCGGAGGCCAGGGTTCTTTGATTCCGACCGCGTTAACGTACTCTGATTAATTAAGCGGAACTCTAACGTTTTCCGCCATAACAATATAGGTACGTACATTGTTACGCTTCTAATTACTTAATTACAGCGTCCGGTTCATATCCTATAACTAAATGCGTAAAAACTGGCGCTGGTGTGGAACACAACGCAGTTGACTTAACTAAAATCTAAACAATTCTCATTAAATCTCTCTTCATTTACTCTCGCCGGTTCTTCGACATACCTGTATTGCAAAGTCGAATCTTCTGTGGAACGAAGGTCACCGCTAGTCGTCTTTCCTCGAAAAGCGCGCGTACCATCTTAACCATTCGGATGAACGTGCCCGACCGGTGAAACTAAAACGGGACACCCCGTGGATGAATATTATACCATAAATAATCATATATACCGATCGCGAGCGTATCTCCGGCTTTCGGCCGGCTCCCGCATCCGTGCACGTCGACGTTTGCCGCGCAGACAGCCACGCACGCGCGCGCACACACACACACACGATCAAGACCGAGCGGGCTTGCGCGCGCTTATATAGGGGCGCACACGGCTGCATATATAAATGATCGCGGTTGCGTATCGAGGACGAGCGCGCGTGGGATGTACTTGACGTATTGCTCGAGTGATCGGATATCGATTAGGCCGCCACGAACGGTCAGTCCACAACACCCTCCGCGGGTCGTAACTTGCACTCGAATGCTATTCCACTAATTACCAAGGCGACAGGGGCCACTGCGGCTGGCACTTCTGATGGCGGATCTTGACGGTTCCACGCATATGTGCAGGCGTGGGTGGCGAGTGTGAAAGGGGTGCGGAATCGGTCGGCCGGCCGGCTAGGTGGCTACGGCCGGAGGATGAGGAGAGGGTGCGGGCAGGGGGGGGGGCGGGGAACGGAGGAGGACGGAGTCGCGTAGAAGGTCGAACATTATCCGGCTGGCGCGTGTGTCCGATCGGCGACGCTTATGGATCGCTCGTAATGCGCGAATCGTGTCGCGCGAATTTGTTAATTTATTCGCCTCTTCCCGCGCCCGATCGCTCCGAGCCTGGCTGCCGGTCGGGACGTTGATGGATTCGAGTTCCCCGACGGCGGCTCATTTCGACAAGTCCCGTCAAGGTCGGTATATTCGATTTGATTTAGACGCTCGCAAAGGCCGGATTCTTGCCGAAGTAAATACTACTTCGGGCGCTGCGGCCGTAATCAATTTTCGGTAAATAATGGCTGTAAGCGTGAGTGACTTCGCTCTGACTCTTCGTTTTCTTACGTTAATCGCGTTCCTGAAGCGTTTATGCTTTTTGGGTATTGGATGACATGTGTGTTGTTTTCTGGGTTATTCTGATAGTTTTGGTGTTACTAAACACTTTATCCATTCTCGGTTGAGCGTCAGTAGCGGCAAATGTATTTGCTCATTTATCGAGCTCTATTAGCTTGAGACGGAAGTTTTTTAATTCTGTAAAGCATATTAATAGGCTAGGAATCGGACAGCGTTAGCGTGAGAAATCCTATTAATACCCAGGCTTCCGGGGGATAATATGTAAATTTTTGTAAGACCGCCTTTGCTTCTTCTTCAGGTTTTTCCTTCGCAAGTCTGCCTCACGTTCCGTTTTATTGCCTTCAACGTGCGACACGCCGTCTGGGAATAAACTTGCATGAAGTGAAAGACGTCGGACGCGTAATGCGTCTACATTGCTCGTGCCTGCGTAATTTACGAAAAGTGTTATTCCGTCGTGGTGCACTATTCCTAACTGTTCATATTTCGTGTGGGTACGGGATAATGGAAGAACTCATCTACAACTAAATTTCTCTGGATTGCTCTAATTAAGGCATCGCTATCTGCGTCAGGTTGCCTGACTTTTCTGTCTTCGGTAACGTCTTAACTATGTAAACTATTCATGAGCATAATCACGACGATCCTTCGATAAGTTCGGTGCATATCGCCGACGCGGAATGTTGGTGCACTTTGTCGGTATCCGTTTAGACGTCAACTTGATTGAGACAATTTAAACGCACTGATGTTAATGATGGCAAGACCTAATTTGGTGTAAGTCAGGACAATAATTATGCTTGCTTGACGTAAACAACGAATGCCTGTAAACGACGCGCTAAATGGGCAGTAAATAGAAAAATGTATGATTTACTTCTGGCTGTAATTACTGAAATTATAAATATCCCAGTTATGTGGTATGGAAATGAATTATTATCCCGCTCTGACTAATTAATCATTGCTTCGTTGAGTTCCTTTTTCGTCGTTCATTGTTCTTCGATCACGAACGATCGTTTGAGCGTGCCATTATCGATCCCTTATTAATCAAATGACTGCCACCTTCCCCCTTAACGTCCTAATTTCTGCACTCACGTAGAGCACGTCTGGCTTCAAAAGATCGACGGTGCCAGTTTACGGAGTATCATAGGCAGACGACGCACTAAATGCTCTCGGATACTTCGGCACTTTATATTATAGTGCAAGAAAATATACCATCAGGTATCGCAGTAGGTATTCACAGTAGTTTACACATTGATACTTTCGTAGCACATTCGAAATGCCTTCAAAAACATGTTTCCAGTTAGTCCACTGTTAAAGACATATTAACACGCAGAAAAAGAAGTTATCAAACAATAGTTACAGATTTTAGGTTAACATGGAATTAAGCCATTGACGCGATGTACCTCATTGTAGTTTAGAGACAAGGTTCCTGAACGCTTGTAATAATGTACGTCATTGCTACACGCGTAAGCATCGTGTTGCACCAGCACAGACGGCACAGCTATTCTGCGCCCTTCGTTAAAAGGATCGAAGAACTGCCAAACAGTCTGTACTGATAAAGGGGAGCGACGACGCTGCTGTACCAAAAGCGTTTGTTGGATCCACTCGCGCAGACTAATCGTTGTCTAATTAAAGCATAATGCTTCAATCCGGCGATCCTCTTTAGGAGCTTCTTAACTATGTGAAGTGTGTTGCGCGCTAAGGACGTCTCCCGATAAGCCCGTAGCCCTTTATGCCCTTGCAAGTTCGCCTTTCCGATGTGTACCTCGTGCTGCACCGAGCACGTACCTCACGCACACGGACGCGAGGACGGATGCATTCACACACAAGGGCGCGGCTAATTCCGCGGCGCATACAGCGGCAACTGACACGTGTAAACGGAACTCGTCGTATCGTTGTTTTCGATACAAGCGACTAATTTGCGCTGCGCAGACGATTTATTACCGTTCCTGCCCGGAGGAAGGTTCTCGGTATCAAGACCTCGACATCTCTCTTACTTTCCCTCTCGCCTTTTCTTACCCCGACCGCCGCGTCCCTTTTTTTCTCTTGCTTTATGTACCTATCTGTCTGCTCGTATCTCTCGGTTGATCTATAGCAATCTATCAGCTCTCCTGTCTCGGTTGATGAGATATTGTAGTGATTTCCCCTTCACTCTTTCATGCCTCTCGCTCTCGCCAGCGATAGGCGTACTTTGCATAATATTGGAAACGATATGATACTAAGATCTACGGTCACGTAAGATGGAGGAGGGAAATATTGAAATATCGAACGATCGTGATACGCTCGAGCCTGACGCTTTGTAAATGTGGGATTATTGTCTGAGGTGGAGGTTCGTCGTTAGCTTCGCTGTTAATTTTTTACGCATTACGTAAATATTGTGCAGGTGTACCGACCGGCAGAAGCGCGTTAATGAGTGGAGATTTTACATGCTATTTAGCAGCAGCTGCGCGGTCGACTTTCATACGTCGAGACGCGTAGCTGTGTAAGCTTCGGAGTAATGACAATGTTTTCAACGAACTATGGGATTACTGCAATTCGAACCGTTGCATCCGATTGCCGAAATGAGGAAACGTGCACTTACGAGCTATAGGAGAGAGTCGGCGACGCGACGTAAGTGCTTCCTATAAGAAGAGTTTATTTTAATCGTTCGATGTAAGTATTCATATTGCCTTAAGGGATGCTCCGGAGGATGGAAACGTTTTAACGAGCGCCGAGCCACTCTTCGACTCGACTCCAGTTTAACTTCGTTAATTTATCGCTGCTCTAGTTTCTAGTTTCCCTGAGAATTAAACTTTTACCGAACTCTGACTTTTTCCACCCGTAATAATGATACACGCACACAGAAAATCCGATCCTGTGAATAGAGTTTGCGAAGCTAAATGGTAAATCGTTCCCTGGCTCGGCGATTTTCCATTGACGTTCCCGTGTATCTTGGTTTAATGCCATTCAAGAGACATGCATGTTAATTCTGTATATACTCGAACGTCAAGAATTATACAGTAGCGTTTGGATGAATTGTCAGCAGCGTAGGCGGTTACCGAAGTAAATAAGAACAAACCGCATCAGTAGTCGCGCATTACACGGTAAACGAAGAACACAAAATTGCACCGTATTGCGAAGAAATTAAACCAACAACTCGAACAGTCGTGCGAAGGACTTCACGTTTCACGCCATATGTTTATAGTAACTCTGTGAAACAAAACGCAGAATACATGCAATAAACCAAGGAAAACAAATAACTAATCTCATTCCTCCTTCCATCTCCCCCCAGAACCACAGAAAGTAGGTAAAACTCGTCATCCTTATCCTCTGACGCGTTCGCACCCTGCAACGAACCACCCTTTACCGGCCGTCGAGCAGGTAAGCAAAGTTGCGCAAAAAAAGGAGGTAAAAAGAGTCCCTCCGCCGGGCGTGAGCCGCCTCCGGCGAGGACTCAATTATCGCGTCTAATAATTACACTTCCCGCCCCCGACACTGAGTCCTTGCCGCAGGAAGAGGCTCGCGCGCCTTCTACCGCTGTTTGCACGCTCGATGGCTGAGTCCAAACAAAGTAGCGAGGCTCGTGGGCAAGCGACGCGGTTAAAGGGCAAGGAACCCCAAGGAAATCGCGAATCACGCTCCCTATTTCTCCATACTTTCCGCCCTTCGCCCCTGCGAGTCCCTTCCTCTCCTCTTCCTGCCTCCCCTCCCCCTCCCTCACTCTCTCTCTCTCTCTCTCTCTCTGTCTGTCTCTCTCACTCACACACCAGCCCTCTATCCGGAACACGCGCGCACTCGTCGTTCCCGGAACGGGAGCGGCTGTGTTTGCCGAGTTAAGTGACACTAATTGAAAGTTCAATGCCGGCATATTGATTACAGCCACAGGACACACAATACCGCGCAAACACGCGGCGGTAATTCAATCTCGGCCAACGCCGAGTCTAATTCATCCGCAGGCCCCGTACGGTTATCGAGTGTCCAGCGCCGTTCGTCCGTTCGTCTACGCGCACGTCCCTTCTATCCTCGCAATTGTCCGACGAAAACAAACTCGTTTTCCACCCCCTCATCCCCATTCCCGCGCCCCGCCGTTCGCGTTCTCAACCGGCGATCGGCTCTCTTTACATCGCGAGAGTCGGTCTCTCTATGTTTTGCCGAACCGCGGGCTGATCGTCGCTGTGTCAAAGTGGCGGGAAATTAAACGATCGTTATCACGCGTGACCCGTTCACGTGACCACGTTCAATTATCAGCTGTTCTGTCGTTTTTCGACTTCTTTCGCTGATGGGCGTTACGATCTTCGAGGACTGATTTTCAAGTTTGTAATAATGTATTGCGTTGTTTATTTATTATATATTTAGAGTGAGTTCCAAAAGTATGATCGAATTATGCAGGCTTCCGAGAATGTCAGTGTTACATGACAGATGTAATAGGGTGTAGTTGGTAAAGCGATGTCACTTTAGGGGTGCTGTGTATAGAATAGTAGAGTACGGATTGGTGCCATTTGGATAAAGCTGTGCGGAAGATAATAGAATAGTAATCGATGCCACTCGAATTGGGCCGAATTGGATACTGTAGAATGGTAACATTTGGGTCGCATTGTGCAAGCCACGCTGGAACAGTAATCGCTATCATTTCGACAGCGTCACGTGAAGCGTAATGGAATAGTAACCCGGCGAAATGGTAAATTGTGAAAGATTGTACGGAATGTAATTGAATACAAAGCGTTATCGTATCGGTGAAATTTGTGCAGAATTTCGGAACACAACGGTTCGAAATTCGAGCAAAAGAAGCCAGTGTACACGACCCCGTAACGGGTAACGTTGTTTGAGGGGAACAATGTAGACCGTGGTAAACAGATCGACCGAACACCGATAGGATCATGTAAGATATAACAGTCATGATTGTGTCACGGCAATGATAATTGAACACCTCTCAGACATGATTACACGAAGCATAGTAGGTCAGCAATCAACTTCGTACACAAATAAATGTCAACGTAATTTGGAAATCAACACGAGCTTCGTTATCCTTCCTCAACGTCCGTAAAATCTTACAGGTGGTATAGAAGGAAGGGAGAAAAATAAAAAGGTATAAATAATTACATCCTTCTTCCCAACTTTGATGATGGTGACTAATCTGCGGATCAAAAGCGAGCGGCAGGCGATGCACCGAGATCGTCAACTTAAGCGAGCACGATGAACTACGACAGCTTGTCTCTTTACCTCTGCGGAGGTGATAGGAAGTCACTTACGGTGAACTTGGTCGAAACTTGGCCCAGGCCGCACGACGCGCCCGGATAAACTTGAGAAAATCGCGTACCTATATTCTCTATGCCGTGAGAGGACTCTGCCGTCGTCTCTTCCGTTCCGGCGAGAGAAGCGGCGAATTCTGGAAAATGCAATACGCGTCCCTGCTCCGCGAAGGTGCCAGGAGAGACACTGTGTCTGTGCGACTTATTGCGTGCGTGTACGTGCGTGTCTCGTAGTGGGAAAGAGGAAGGGCAGAGAGTAGTTCTTGGAGTTTTCCTCCGTCAAGTTTATAGCACGACCCGCCGAATACGGATTTGCATCGGTTCCGATTCGCTGCCAGGCGTCATATTTTCGTCGTCGTCCTTTTCATACCTAGTCCGATTTCCTTCCTCTTGGCTGTGGATCGCTTGTAGGCAAGATAAAGCACAGTCCGTACTTATCTAAATGTACTCGTTCAGAAATCGCATTTCAACCCGGTATCCTGAATACATCCAAGTGCTTAAAAATTAACTTCAATACATTGTTACAACTTATCGTCAGTTAACTTTACTCGTTTGACGACAATTTTTGCGTCCAAATGACAAATCTTAAATTTATAGCGTTTAAATTTGTTCGGTACAGTTTTGTTCTCTGTGCGAACTGGGCGATGATCAATATAACGTAATAATAAGAATGAGGATGCCATTTTCGCGAGAGCGATCGATTGGCTGGCAGTTTTGACCGTCACTCTCGCAAATTGAATTTCACCCTTGGCGTGAGAAGGAACTCGCTACAACTCGGCGCGCGGAAGCAAATTGTATACTTTTTAAGTTCCTCCCCGACACAGAGAGGCGTCCAGGCGGAATCGAGCAGAAGGTTACCCGCCCCTCGGCGTCTTTTTCTGGAGAGGGTGTCGCAGCGTGAAGCTCAACTTCCGGCGACTTAGTCTGCTCTTTTGTCCTGCCCGTACTGCCGGGAAGTATTCTGCACAGGTAACGTATAATGTGAGACAAGCGTCTACGACGATCTTGCTCTGCGCCAATTTTCATGCCGCCTTGAATCCTTCCATTCACTCGCGCGAGTCTTCTTACTCGAATAACAACACCACCCATATCTTTGACGTCTGGCCCTAAAAACCAGTCCTATTCTTTGTTTAACTCTCGATAAGCGACATTATCTGAGAAACATATTTTCTCCCTCGAAAGCAATTGTTATGGAAGAACGTAGTTTTCAAGCCACTTCTTCCTGTAACGTGATGGATATAAGTAATGAGAAGGATAAATTTCCCGATCCGGACAGTATGCTAATTCCTTATTATTCCCCGGCGTGTGCGGGCGGAATTGTAAGTAAGCATCTTGCGAGGACGGCAAAAGTTTCTTGGTCACTGGAACGTAGAATATCACGTCGAGCCGTCCTGACAGCGGACCGGAGGCTTAGCAATTTTCTGGTCGGCTTAAGGTTTGCTCACGGTCACTGCGAGTAGTACGAATAGTGCGAGTTCACACACGACTTTTGTACAGCGATGCAGAGAGAGAAAGAGAGAGATACAGGGACGAGGTTAAAACAGGAAGAGCGGAACAACACTGTATATGTGTATGTAGAAGAAATAGAGAACGAGTGAGACATAGATAGATAGATAGATAGATACAGGGAGAGAGAGGCCACATGGAGAGAAATAAATAGGACAAGCAAAGAGATGGAGAAGGACAGTAGACCAGAGCCAGATTGAGAAACGACTGGCGGAAAGGAGTGAACGCGCTGAAAGTCAAAAGCAGAGAGGGGTTGAGGGGGTGAGAGTGGTTGAGGGAGTACAGGAACGGATAAATTAAACGATTAACCGACGAAGAGCAACGGGCGTGGAGAGAGTCCGATCGGGAGAGAGAACGGGTACCATTCGGAATGCGTGCCTGGCAAGCGGAATAAAGAGAGGCGGCGAATGTAAAGGAGAGGAGGCGAAAGGAGAGGAAACGAGAGGAATGGAAAGGATAGAAGAGAGATGCGGAGGGGGAGGAGAGAGACAGTGCGAGAGCAATATAAGCAGCTAGCCCGCAGCTGTTTGTGCAAACGCTTTCCAGGACTTCGCTCCGTGTTTCGTCCTTTGACAACAGGACTACAAACAGCGCCTAGACAGGCGCTTGCGGATCGCAGAGATGTATTTCCCTCCCCCCTCTCCTGGCCAGGAGCAGGCCAGGCCGCGTCTCTTTCCATGTCCGCTCCTCCCGGCCTGGCCGTATACCGAGTGTCCTCCCACGCTCGCGGCTCTCCGTTATCAGGATCGACTGGCGACGCCGTCGTCGGGACGGCCCTTTTTAATTTCCTGCGTACGAGTCCGTTCGCATCGTCCGTTCTTTCTGTGTCTCCTAAGTCTCGCATCGAAGCAGGCGCTAAACATGCTTCTTCTGGCGGGATTCGAGATTCTGGAGAACGCTCGTCGCGGCTATTACGGAAAATTACATTAGAATTCTCTGAATTCGCCGAGCGCGAGAGTTTGGTTCGTTAAACATTACGGACCGTTTAGGTTGGGGAATCTGATTGACAATGAGACGCAGATAATTGTCATATAACGTATTCGGTGAATACGGTTGAACATTTTTCCTTTTACAGAGACTCGTACTGCGCTGTAGTTATGAAATTGTCCCGCGCGCCGGGTTAGGAATTTTTAATGTTTTGTTGGTCTGTAATTGTGAGTGTGTGGACGGAGGGCGTTGACGTCATTTTAATGAAATATTTAACGGGCCCGCGATTTTAAGTCGCTGCGCTGCGTGTTTCGGAATGTTATTCTCCGTTTCCGGCTTAGTCGTACAGTATCGCAATCGGTCTTGGGCAGGATATGACTCGTCGAGCAATCAATATTTCGTACCGTTATCGTGGAACAGGCAGGTCGGTGTCGTGGATATATCCAGCGGTCAATAATCAAGATTGATCATCAATATTCCCAACGCTCGGTAATCAACGATCAGATCGCCTACATTCTCGGTACCTAACGATCAACGACCATTATTCTCGATAGGCTATAATTGCTGAATCGTGACTCGTCTTCACTGGAATAAGTCGCTTCCTTCAAGTACACGAGGGGAATATAACTCAGCACTTGCCGCTGCATATGCATGCCGCTGTGTTTCGCTTGTCACTGTTCCCAATATTGAGGCCATAAATGTGAGAATCCGAGAATTGGTTTGCAAACTTAACTACTAGTTACGAGCGTGCAAAGCATTTTTACCAGTAAGCCCTAAATGGGATCGGATTTGTGCATTTATTTTGGTCGTCGCGGGCAAAAATCGTTTTACGCCGCTGTCTCGGCGAATGGTGCCGTGAATTTTTGTCTATTCTCGGTTTCCTAACCGGAGCTTTTTCCACGTGACCGCGCAGTTAACCGGATGCCGAGCCCCTTTTAGTCGCCTTTTACACAAGCGGGCAACACTGTGGCTGTATTCTGTCCCCGACCCATAAGGGAATCAGAACTTGTTAGCGGGTTATAGTGCACGATTACCTGCACGAAACATCATTCGTTACGCTTTCGATTCGCCGTAATAATAATCAACAAAACGAATCTTTTAAAGAGTTTGAGTATAAGATAGTCGAGTTGGATGCATTGAAATAAATATGAAGTAAACATATAAATTGAAGTAAAATATATAGTAAATTACTTAAATAGTTATTTGTGCGTGTCTCTGCATGCTTGTCTCTAATTATTACTATAGATAGATATTATTTACGTTATATCATTCCTTAAGGACAGCGCACTCAAATCTGTTTTTATCAGTTCACGGCAATAAATATATAACCCAGTACTATTAACATCGTACCAAAATCTATTTACTGTCTGTCTTACTGCCGGCTTGTAGTTGTATGTTCCTATCTATCATAATATGCTTTTTTGCTATCACAATAATTCCATGAATTTTATGATTTAATCAGTAGCATGTCTTATACAAACGTGTGTCTGCAGATTTGGTCGGTACAAAGGCCGTTTCACGACCTATAGCCGTCGATCAAGGATCAATACCTGGGTCACGATCGTCAAAAAAAGGAGTCTTCCAAGCAGCGAGCTCCAATCGTCTGAGGGCAAGTAATACGTACTGGCTCTCGCCATGTACCCGGACGCGATTCCGGAATCACTTCCGGGGATCAGAAGCGGAACAGAGGCGCGGACAAGATCGCCGGAAGTCGAAGGCAACTTCGTGACAGGAAAGAAGGCGAGAATTGAGATCTCTCGCGGCACGACGAGTTTCCCTCCCGATTCCGTTTCTGCCCGCGAGATTCGCGACACGGAGAGGGAGAAAGGGAGAGGGAGAGAGAGAGAGAGAGAAAAGGGAGGCGGGGCGAGAGAATTGATTCGGCCAAAAAATCAAGGCGGCGAAGAAGTTCGATGAATGTTCGGCTCTCGATTTTGAACTTTTCTTCCCTGAGACGGAAACGGGTCCTCGATAGCTCTCTGTGTTTCTTCTTGCCAAAATAGCCCAACCCTGTTGCTGCATCGGTAAAGACAAAGTCTGACGATGGAAAAGGAAACGAACAGGCGGGAAGAACAAAAAACGGAGAGTTTTATTTTATTTAGAGATCCACCGTCCCCCGTATCCGGCAAAACCGATCGGACGGATGGAATTTGTTCGAGAATTGTCGGCGCTGCGGGGGATGGGGAAAAAAAGCAAGCCTCGAATCGGAACGGAGGGGGATGAAAAAAGAGTCCCACGGACTCGCCATTGTGAGACACCTCTGGGGAAATTTCTGTATTCCTCATTTCGCGGAAGAAAGAGCCGCGCGGAGAGTTTCCGAAATCCTTATTGAAAATTCAGCTTTCTCCCTGTCTTTCCGCCCCTCCTGCGATTTTCAATACCCTTCGCCACGCATCTTCTATCACTCCCTTCGTCATCCCTATCCCCCCGCCCTCCCACCCTGCCCTTCTTCGTACTCTACCCATTTTACTTTCCACGCCTCTGTCTCTCGCCTACTTTATCTGTTCTTTTTATGGCACAGACTCGAAGTTACGCCGCTCTCGAAATCGCGAAGAACCTATCGACCTTATCGGTCTTTAAATTTCTGCGATTTCTCCCGCAGAAATCTTTCCGACGATAGGGCGGCACGAGGTTGTGTGCATACCGCACGAGACTTCTGCCGACGGTGGCGCTTATTATACCAGGCTCGTTTCATCATGCTCGCCGGTGACGGATAACATCCGCAGTCCTGGTCTATGGAATAACAACTAGCCGCAGGGATGCTCAATGTTATTACGTTGCGAGAATGTTAAAACGTGCATGGCGCGGCCTAGACTCGATGAAAGACACCGTAACCGCGAATATGTAACATATACTCGAATATAAGATGAACGGTACAAAAGGTCACGTTTAATTCTTATGTAAGTACGTGCTATAATATATAAAATAGTAAGCGGTAGCAACGCAACGGAACTGACATGTTTTGACCTCGATATCCAATTTCCGCACTCACGAGCTCACGTTTATACAAGCAGGCATAAACTACGGATTCCAACGGCGTACATTCGATCCTCCGTTAATTCGGCGTTTAATGTTTCTCTATTATCTTGGAACAATAAGTCGAAGCTATTCCGTCGGCACTGATCAATGCACGTCAGATGCAGAACTGCATAAAATTGAATAGTTCGGACGCGATAAAACGTAGAACTCCGTGAGTTCGTGGGAATTGAGGGTGAGGTGGAGGGGGGGTTGGTACAAATACCGGAACGGAAAATGGCGAATACCCGGTGACCCGCGGTAATGCGTTAATTTACTGAGATCGATGTCGCGCGTTCGACACAGTCGACTAATTCGCGATCGTCGTAAACATTTTTCTCTCTCCTTCGATACGCTGACGGTAATGGAACGGAGGGGGCCACGAAAGGGAACGACAACGACGACGACAACAACGACGACGACGGCGATTGCGTCCAGTAGAGCGGCGCTTAAGATTTTTCTGTCGATTTCCACGGCATGCCGGCGGACCGCAATGACCGATCGCTTATACTTCCGGCCAACTGTACGGACGAGCGAAACGCAATCGAAGAACAGAAGGGTGGGTACCTGGTCAGAGGCCGTGCAGGATCGTCGAAAAGAGGGCCAAGAGCAATTGGTATTACGTCCAGATGTAGGTAAGTACGTGGACGTAAAACTATCCGAGTCCATTTCTGGGAACTTAGTTAACCACTTCTTAGAACTTCCAACAGCTCAGCACGGCCCACCCCCTCCTTCAAGCCCGTCTTGCACCCCCGTCCCCTCCCTCCTCGCCATCCCCTACGGCAGCATGCCCGGGGAAGTAATCTTCTGGCCGTTTCTACTATTCCGCCCAATAAAGTTCGCACCCCAGTTTTGAATTTAGTTGGATAGTTTCGACGAGGCGGCATCAAAAAGCGACGTTCATAGATGAGGCCGGGGGGGAAGAAACAGTGAAACAAACGGGGCGGGAGCGCAGTAGAGGAAAGAAGGAGACAATAAGAGAAAGGCGTGCATAAGGTAGGCGCAGGCAGAATTGGCGAGAAAAATAGGGAGGAAAATCCTCCGGAGAAATCTTCCCGGCCCGTCTGATTTCCGCAAGGACTGTCCCCACGCGCTAATTACGTAATAAATAAAATTCCCGGCGGGCAATGGAGGATAATTGCCCCGTCGACAACGATACCGCCGCGACAATCTGGACAATCGGTACAATCAGTACAATCAGGACAATCGGACAGTCGCAGAGGACGACGAGCAAAGTGATCGCGAGTACAACGGGCAGAAAAAGCGAACGGCGCCGAGGAAGGCACGGAGAATAGGCGGAAGACGGGTAAGGAAGGAGAGCAGCCTCGGAACATTGTCCGATTGTCACTATCCGAGACACCCTGTACATCCCGTCTCGTTTCCGTGGCCGTCGGGCGGGTAACCGAGAATTTTCTCTCCTTAAAGTTTACCCTCCACGGCGGCCGTCCGTGCGATTCGCTTTTCTTTTACCGGAGGAGGGGTGAGATTCACGTCCTGCCCCGGCGTAAGGGCCGACCGTGGAGGCTGCTGGGGGTTACGACGAGGGTGACTGAGACGGGTGAAAGGGGTGGGCCGAGGAAATATTGCGCCGGGTCGCGCGACAAGCAAACGAGGATAAAAAGAACAGCCTCAAAGCCCGCTTACTCGCGGGACGTGGATGTTCCGCCGTTCGCGGATCCGGCATTGTGCACATTTTCGAGCGTCTTCTTTTCGTCCCGTGACCCGCCCTCTGCCTTTCCAGCCCGCAACCCACCCCCCAACTCCTCTCGCCGCTCCCCCGCTTCTCGCAATTAAGTTTAATTCCTCGCGGTTGTACACTGATTCTCGAGGGTCCCCACTTCGGTGCCCTTGGAATTATTTAAGCGGGAGGAGTGCGAAGCTTTCTCTAGCGTCGTTAAATTGCGAACGACCGTGATAAACGGTGGTGACCGATAGGTTAGTTAAGATGACTCTTGCTCGATAGTGTTGCTTTTCGAGTCTCTTTAACTTGATGATTTTTTCGGTAATATGTCGTTTTCACTAGGGACGTTGAGGAGGTTCGGTTCATTTTTGTCAACAAATACTTTGATGAGCAAGGAATGTTTACGCATTTAAGTATCTGGAAGCGCGAACGTATTTGCCGCCACGGTAAGAGTGAAAAATACACAATCGAATTGAGGTCGCCCGTAGTCTCATTGCGAAAGCCAATGTAGGAACGCTGCCCCCGTAATAACAGCGATTCGAGTTCGTTACTTCGCGAGAACTTCGCACTTAGAAGACGTCATCGTACATTTTCGTCCACGGAGTACCCCTTATATCGTTATTTCAACTCTCCCCGCCCGAGAGATAGAAGCGAGAATAGTTCTCACCCTCATTCAGTGCCCCTCCCCCTTCTGCCCCTCCGCTGCTCTCATCCTTTCTCGCCCGCGTTCTTTCTTTGGGCAGTTTGAGTCCGCTTGATATCTATCGACGGAGAGAGAAAAAGAAAGGGGAAAGAGGGAGAGAGAGGGGTAGTTTTCAAGGAGAGGGAAAGAGAAAGAAAGAACGAGAGAGGCGAAAAGGAAGTATGGAGGTCGGCTGGTAGACGGCACATAGGGCAACACTAACGGTCGTGTTTCTTTTCGCTGAAGCCGAAGGTTCCCTGATACGGCAGCAGTCCTCCACTCGGCTGCATATGCGCCCAGCTAAGCGTAAACACGTCAATGCACATGCACACGCGCGTGCATGCATCGCGTCTCGGTCCCTCCGCCACTTTATCCGACTCTTTCCCTCATACCCCCCCCCCCCCCCTCTCCCCCGCATCCTGCCGCCTACTTCCCACGCTCTGGCTACCTTTCCAGCTCTCAGCCTCTCTCACTTCTCTGCCCGCCGTCTCGCCAATACGCGAAAACGAACGCCGAGTGATAACGGCTATTGATTGAAAAGCATGCGCTTCTTATTTTCGATACGTCCGATCGCTTAGCTTTTTATTTCGGGCACCGTGACACGCCGGCCAGTTCGGCAAATATCGTCGCTTACGCTCTGACTCCGACGTTGCCTCCCCATTCCGCGTCCGGACTCCTTCTCGATCAGCGACGATTCGACGAAGCTCAACCCCAGATCGACTTCCATCGTTCGCGGACAATATTTCAATTCGTTACCGATAACTGCGGAACTCATCCGATAACGACTTCGAGGAATCGGATGTGCGCTCCAATCTGGAAATGAAGCATTAAAACACATCGCCTACCCCGCTAATCTAGATTCGGACGATCGCGAAATGTACCTCTTATCAACGATACGTTTCCTTTCGCTGAAGGAACGAAGTAAAAGCGTATATCAAACGCAAACACGGTTAATTTACCGCACTCCGCCGGCAGAGTATTTAACGGTATAAAAGGTTTTATCGCGAAGACGATTTCTCCGCCTCGCCTTATATCACCGTTATCGAGGACGTGATCGGCGCAACCCAACATGAGGTGGAGGGGGGAGCTGCAGGATCGCGCGGGAGGAAAACTCTACCGAGAAAGACGAGGGCGGCATCTTGACTGTGCGCAAGGAGAATGCTTTATGACAGTGCTTTCATGGCATAAAGTGCAGAGAAAACTGAATTAACGCCTGGTTCCCGACGTGCGTGCGGCCGTCGTGGAGAGAAAGGGGAGGTGCGAGAGAGAGAGGAGGATGGAAAAGGTGAGAGTGACTGAAGAAGAGTGAGAGAGAAAGAGAGCGGGAGAGAGACAGAGAAAGAGAGAGAGAGAGAGAAATCGAGCGGAAGCTGAATCTCGGGTGCGAAAGCATCGTCAGAGCTGACGCCCCCTTAATGTAAACAGTGCAGGTGCTAAAGAGTGCAGAGCGACGTCTCTTCCGGCGAACTTTCGGCCGTGAGAGAAGGAACTTTCCACTCCTGGATGGCGGTGCACCCACAGTTAGGCGGGCAAGTGTCGACATTTTATTAGGGCCATCGTGGAATCTTTGTTCTTTCTTCGCTCGACGATATGCCGTATCGATATCGAACCAGTAAACCGGGCTTTCTTTATTTTATTCAGGATACTTGGGTGAAAATAGTCGAATGGAGTTCTGCTAATTGCGCAAGTTTTCAGAGTGGAAAACGGAGGAGGGAAAAAAATGGGAAAACGTTCAATGTATTATTTTTGAAAAGTATACGCCAATTGTTTGAAGTTCGCGAACATGATAAACAGAAAGAGTAAAGAAAGCTATATATGATTTTATTTTTCAAACTTTACGCTCCGACCTATTGAACTAGTATATCTGTCACCGGTACCTATGATGGCGATTGAAATGTGTGCAATGCCAGCGTTAAACCTGTGCCACCGTACACCTGTACCATTCCATGAAAGCCCCAATATTTAATCTGGCACCGCGCCAGCTCTAAGCCAAAGGTCCCGGGGTTCGAAGTCCCCATTCAATGAAAAACCTCTTCACATCCTACAAGAGCAGGGAACGGAAGAAAAGGAAAGGGAAGGATCTCCCTATGTTTTGTCCCAAGCCGCTCATCTACGAAGCGACTTCTGCATGCACCGCCGACGGCAATAAAACGTATCGTCCCGCACGACGTAAATACGATTCGCAAGCCCTTTTCCTTAACCGACCACGAGCAATAAAATAATAGCGTCCGCGCATACCGACATTTATTTCCTAAACTGCCCGACAAACTACGTTCAAATGCGAACGGCGGCGCAAAAATCAGCTTCCCCTTAACGAAGAGTCAAAGGCCTCCCAACCCCATCGTCCCGTCGGGAAAAGTCGGCCGTTCTATTAGCTTGCCGGCGGACGGGCAACACGGCATTACGGCATTTCAAAGTTAATTATTACGACGAGCCGCATTAAAGCGACGGCCGGGAAAAAGATCCGCACCACTGACACCTCTTATAGCCGGCGTGGAAGACGCGCTCGCTGCCTGTAATCCCGCAGAGGACAATCCTCCCGGGAAGTGGGTAGGAGGGGCGGACTGTCGGAGTCGAGGGGGGAGGAGGCGGAGACGGAGGGGTGGGGGGAGTGTAAACGGAGCAACTATGCAAACAGTGCAACGTCGGTACAGGGACGACAGAGCCTGCGGTGAAAGAAGGCGACTTCCCTTCGGCGGTATCCGTATCATCCTTTTTCCAACCCCCGACCCCCCGCCCCCTTTCTTCGGACACTTTTTACCCATCGCTCTCTTTCGTTATCCTTCCCGCGTCTGTCCCCGCAACTCCGTTCGCTCGCTCTCCTTTTATCCCGGCGTCCCGCTTACTTTGTTCCGTGTTTCTGGACTCCTTTATTTCCGTCGGCTCCTTCTTTTATTCCTTCTTCCTCCCTTTTCTTCCTCGTCTGCTTCTCCTTTCGGGCTCCGACGAGAATCGCGGGAAGAAGTTTCACGTCGATGGATTGACCGCACTCCCCCCTATCCCCGCCTTCTGCCTGAACCCTTACCGAGTGCAGGCTCGTAGGCGTTCTGACAGTAATATTAAACTTACTTTATTGTTGATGCCTCCGGGCAGTCCGGGAGTTCTCTGGCTCACTTGCGGTGAGCGGTAAATAATTGCGTTCGCGTTTTCGGGCGTAAAGGTGATGCGGACACTTCCGCGAAGAGTCTCATTTCCGATGCGGGGATCGGTTCTTCTACGTCTGCTTTTCATCTCCGAGCGAAATCAAATGCATCGACTAGGCTTGTAATTCGAAGACAAGAAAAAGTCGTGCGGAGTCACCATGTATACGTTTAGTGAACTGTTCTAAGAAGAGAAATTTTCGTAGTAACGTCATAAGAAACTTTAATAATTCGTACGAGACTGTGGTGTCGAATGTATTATTTATAGACTCGCTTTGCTCCCGAAATAAATCCCTTGATTCTCCTTCCGCAGTTAAATATCACGTTAGTTCAATATTCCGCACAGGAAAGCGGTCTAGCACGCGTGCCAGAATTTTCTGCTCGTCCCGTATAATATGGCTCTCATTGAATTCTTCGTATTCTCATGACTAATGCACATCCTGCGTTACGGCGAATTGTCACTCAGTTGAACTTTGCTCTTGCGGGGTTCATCTCGCCCTCATTCCAGCCAATATCTCTGCAAACGAGGAGAGAAGGCAACGTCAAGTTAGCCCTTTCGGCATATCGTGACGTCTAGCGCGAGCTCGAGGCATCACCTTTGCTCTCCGTATTCTTGGCTCCCCTCGTCTCACTCTCAATCCTTCTACGGCGTGTTCCCTCGTTCAGGACGTAAGTTGGAAGCAGTGACAGGAGTTTCCAACGTCGACCGTCGAACCGCAACTTCCTCCCGCGAGGCTCATAGGCGTTCTGATGGTAATATTAAACTTAGTCAATACCGATGCTGGTCTACGCGACTCGCTGCCGGATTTCTCCTTTGTCTGCTTTGTGGATCGACAACAATTTGACGGTGCGCGTAATTGATTGATCTCTGTCGTTCGGAGCACATGCGTTACATCGTAGAATTTGTACTCTTCGATCTAATCGTATGTTAATAGAATGGAAAAAAATAATTATGATAGCGATTGAAAATCGAGGTGGATTAATAAGAATTAGGAGTGGTATATAGTATAGCAGAAAAGTATTAATTGACGAATGATTCTTTTCACACTATCGCGGAAATTAATTAATTCTCTATCGGTTATATTCGTTGATAGGAGGCGAAAGTTCATGAATACGCTTCAACGTCGCTGAGGGATACACGCATATAGCAACGGCTATGTAGGACGTGTTCATTAATGATTTAACGCCTGATCACTCAATAGTTAAATGTCCGTACCATCAGATGCCCTGCAGACATTGACTCATAACGTTCTATGGCGAAAATCTTGCCACCGATTACCAATGCCTCGTTGAAGAGGCCGTGACAGCTTCATCGCTTTCACGTATCAAATTAAAACTATGTGAGAAGTTCCAGTATTTGAAATATAGACGCATACCTTTCCCGAACAAAAATGCTGCGCGAAAAAATATAATTACTTTAGGACCTTTACTGCAGCCATTAGCTGATGGAGCGCAAAGACCGGATAATTGAAAATTGTATAAAGTGACTAAAATTTTAATTTGCGGCTAATATGATATTATAACATAATTGTACGTCATAAGCGCGATATAATAAGATCAAATTGACTTTTTTTTATATATGTACTCATAATATCAGTTATGCATTTCAACATAACATTTTCATATAATATTTAACAACTGTGGATTACGCAATGGAAAAGTTGAAAATGATAATCCAGGTCCAAGTTCGTTTCATCTTTAAACCTTTCCGATATCATGCATCTGCACCTAATATAATACAATTTTTGAGTAAAATTGAAATCTTCATTCATCATGCACGCGAAGTCACCCTATATGAAAAGTCGATCCTAAACCCACAAATTCCACACAACAAAAAATAAAAATGATAAGACGATCCGTTAAAACTATTAACACTTTAATGGTCGCTCACACAGTTTGTGTGTGATGCTACCGGCGACTGTTACTGGCCGCTCACACAACATGTGTGTGATGCTAGCGACGAAGGTCGGCACGACAATCTCTGTGTGAATTGATAAGCATAAACAAGTGTGAATATTTGTATTGGCTTCCTATTTTATCGCTATGTCTTTGATTTTTGGTAATTATTGTTTTATTGCCTGTTTTTAACTTTAGATTTTGCACTGGTGTACCACGTAAATGATGCAGCAAATCGGGGCGGCTGTACGTTGGTGTCGTACCCAAAGCTACCGTACGAGCGCTAATGTCGCGCTAATGTAAAAAAAACTACATATTTTATGTGTAAAACCTGTAAAGTACCATTACATGTAAGTAATTGCTTTCAAAATGATCACACAAAGGACAACTATTAAAATTGTTGTTATATTATTGTTCTTTTTTAATTTATGGGTATTCAAGATTTAAGGCATTCGCGGCCATTATTACTGAAAGTATAGGCTTCCGGATGGTCGCCACGTTTGGGATCAGCTGCTTGCCGACGTTTCGCAAACGTTACAGTTTGCATTATCAGACCAGGTTGCTCCGATACTGAAGCTTCCTAACTCCAAGATGTCCTTCTATTACCGTGATTTCCGTTCAGGATCATCGGTTTAGCCAATCAGATGTTTTAATTGATCATCTGGTCAATTAAAAATCTGGGAGGATCGGGTGCCAAATTGGGTTTACCCTGTACCAACCATCTCTGTTGAGATTGTTGGGGTGCTTCAAGATTTCGAGTCCTTCACGGTGCTTTCGTGCAAAGCAGCTCTGTGAGGTGGCTAATCTTTCAGCTTTGTCGAACACTATGGAGTGTGCTGACTCCATTTTATGTTCAGCCAATGCTGATAGTGTGATATGGCTCAAATTGATACACCGCTGGTGTTCTTTAATGCGTGTACTTATCTGTACGGTTTTTTAATTGACCGGATGATCAATTAAAATATCTGATTGGCTAAACCGTTGATCCTGAACGGAGATCACGGTAATGTAAAGACATCCTGGAGTTAGGAAGCTTCAGTATCGGAGCAACCTGCCCTGATGATGCAAACTGTAACGTTTGCGAAACGTCGGCAAGCAGCTCATCCCAAACGCGGCGACCATCCGGAAACACCTATACTTACTTTCAGTTTTAATTTATGTGTATATTCGCACATGTTGAATTATTTCGTGAATTAACATCAAGTTTTTTAAAATTAATCCTTCAAAAATGTTGCCGGCCCCTGGCGACGTTTGACTACGTAGACGTGCGGCGGTTAAAGTGTTAAAAAGTGAGAAATGATACCATCCACCGCGAAGGTCGTTCTCACCGCGAAACGATCGCAGAAATCCCAAAACGATCGTCGGATCGCGCGACAGCACCGTTCAAAATGTCCCACTGACGCGCTCCCCGCGGCGCACCATTTTCAGGTGGAAAGTCGGTACCTTTCCTGGAGCGAATGCACGACGTCTGGAGGCAGTCAGTTTAACCGTTTACGACGATTCCTAAGAGCCGAGGTCCTTTTGAAGTATTACACCGTTTGAACCGCCATGGTTCGCGGATTCCTGAAACTCGGCGTTCCCTTCCGACAGCAGTCGTACCCTTCCACGCGCAGTAAGGGCACTCCTCCTCGTTCATCTCCTCGGCCTTCCCACCGCTGGCAAGCCGCGTCCTTGTCTCATCAAGACGGAAGTTGGAAGCTACGGCGGGAGTTTCCACGTCGACTCTCGGACCGCAACTTCTCCCGCGGGTGCTCGTAGGTGCTGTTCTAACAGTAATATTAAACTCAGCCGATGCCCGATGCCGCCAGGAAAATTCGCACACGCTCGCGCGTTCTGCGCCCGATGGCCACGGACTTTCCGCCAGTCGGCGAAAGAATGAACGGTAATTCCCCGATTCGTCGGAGTTAATGTAATGATATACGGGATGCGGTTTCCAGGTTTTATCGAGCATGAAGGGGTTCTCTCGTTCGGGTGGTTTGGAAGAGAACAGTTTCCATCTGCTGGTCGATGAGGATGTATCTACGTTTTTAATACACAGTTTTTTTTTCAAAATAATATATTTTAACCCAATGCAAAGAAGCAATCACATAGTTGGCATGAAGAAAAATAGACTCGTCACAACGAGTAAGATCCATACGCAGAATATTGAATCCAAAATTGTATACCCGCTCGACACAAGCTCGATGTATAAACGAAAACATAATGCAGAGAGCAAGGGCACAGACGTAAAAATCCCAATCCCTACAGCTTGGACGTGTCTAAATATCAGCGAATCGACGACAGTCTTGTCCAAACATTACATTCGAGATGGATTTATTATGTTGTGTGATTTGTGGAAAATATTAGTTATTTATTGCTTCAAAATAAAAAATGATTCGATGTGTTCCTTAAAAACTACGTAAAAGTTGCAAATAACATATAAATATATTCGTAGGTAGAGAATTCTAATAAAACCAAGTTTGATTATCCAGTTCCCTCTACAACTTATTCGGACTTCTTCTATCATCTATCTTCTATCACGGTCCATCCTCGCAGTACACCGAATCGTCACGCGTGCCAAGTAGAATCAACCGATTCCCTCCGCTCGGCCACGATTGTCTTGCGTTCCAGGCAACTTCCAGCAATCGAGTTTATCCGCGTCCATCTCAAACTAGTTTCCATCTTCCGGCAGATCCGAACGGAAACATGTAAAGAACATCCCGCGCCGTAACGGGAATAACCCGAAGAGGCGAACAAAAGAGACGAGGGAGAAGTCAACGCTTTTGTGGGAAGAACGGGCGGAGAGTCTATTCCTGGAAACTGGTTCTCCGGGCTAGGTAACGGTTTAAGAATGAGATAAGCGAGCGGAGGAGTGAGGAATGAAGAGGGCTGTTATTATAAAACGACTATTGGCCCTTAAGACGCGATATAATTTGTAAGCTTTGGTCCTTTTTCCGCCTCGTTTCGGGTTAACTCGTTGGGCGTACCGTGATTACAGAAGAGGCTATGGGTCCTTAAGATGCACCCTAACAGCACCTGGTTATTGCTTCGCCTCGAGAGGACCTTCCCGGGCAGGCATCTTCACTTCGTTGCCCGGATACACTCTGCGTTCGTAGGACCTCATAAAGATTTTCGAACAGGTATTACACGTTAATTGGCCACTCCGCCGGCACTCCTGCCCACAATATTATCCCGCCGCTTTCCTCGGGCTACGAACGATTTCGTAGGGAGCGGGAAGGATGAAAAAGTTCGTTAGCTAGTGGTGATATTGCCTGTCGAAGTCGATTCCACGATCACAACGACGTAGATCGATACAAATTAATATAACCTCTTCAACCTGAGCATATCCACGTTTAGCAAATATTGGGTGTAATTAATTTAGAGAAGCAGAGCCTGGTACCCAACACGTATTATTGATTCATTTATGATTTCTCGTTCTCCGAACTGCAATAATACCTGTGATTATGGAACTGCCTCTTTAAAGGATCATTCATTAATATCAATTTATGCCATTTGCTCTAACAAGAAAATTAATTAAACTCGTAACAAGATGAATTGTCGGGAAACAGACAAAATATAGAGAATTTTTTGGAAAGAAAAGGGGGAGACGAGAAGACTTCTGACTGATCGAACTTTCGTGGAGGACCCCGAAGGTCATTTCCATAGTTAGAGAGTTGTCGATTGCCCACTGATGGCTTACAACGATCCAAAATAGGTTGCAAGTGTGGAACTAGATAAAAAATTACGGCCGACCATAAGAAATGGCAATGGCATAGACATGAACGTCCAAGAGTTGGGAAAATAATAAATGTTGAGTCATACATGGTCTCGGAATAAATAAGTACAACATGAATCATGATCACCTTGTGCATCCCGAGAAGACAGTTCTTTACAACCGTTCTAAGAACGAACAAACAGAATAATCTGGTTTCATATGCGATAGGAGACTGAAAAAGATCAGCTGGCTATCGAGTATAAGAATAAGGGAGAACTATTGTGTACAATATCTTTGACTGGGATGGCGAAGTATTAAAGCTATGAAAAATGTTACAGGTGTGTTTTGCCGCGTAAGATTTAGTAGCAGAAGCTGGTTTGAACCTGCCTGCACAACGAACTATTATATATGTAATGAACAAATATAATTCTTCCATCCTTACGCCCGAACTTTCTATTCATACATTACCACCTTTAGTCATCAAAATTCAACACAAACTACTTTTTCATTACATGAATATTTTATCATTTTTTATGAATTTTATTTATATGTTACATGCCTATATTACAATGACAGACTATTTAGATTATTTCACAAAATGATTATATATATTTGTTCGACATATTACATATTCAATCATGTATCAAGCAAAACTTACATCAAGAATAAAAGCATTATCGGCTCAAAAATCGCAACTCAAACATCCCTTCTCGATCATATTTCCGAACCATACTCTTCCTGAGCCCTGGACTGATCCGTCTCTATAGATTCGGGCTTAGTCCGGTTTAATTATCGAACGAGAGCAGGGACAATGACCCGTCGATGCTCCGTTCTCAGAGACCGAAAGAGAAATCATCGGCGACCTCCTATGTAACAGTGTTAGATACGAGATGATTTTTTGCAGATGCAATCGGAACAATCGTCGACCTCGAGAATGCCGAGGACGGAGAATATTGCGGCAGGTGTGGACAATCTGCGAACGTAGCGAGAGCTGGTCAACGACGTGCTTCGCACCCTGCCACCCCTTATTTCGCCTGCCATTGTTGACTAACGGCCGTCCGCGCCGATGCGCTCGCGACAAAAGGCTCGCGTGTCAAACTCTTTGACGGTGCTTGCTGGCGAGGAATCTGATTGCGGCAGACAGCGCGATGTCTCACGCTTTTATGCGATACAGTTGCCGTTCTGTCGAGGACGCACCTTTTCACCTTCGCCTCTATGCGAGGAACGCCTACAATGAAACCCCCCGGCGCAGAAATTGAAGACGCCAAAGTTTTGACACCGGCCGAGTTAAGCTAATGCCAATCCTCTGGGAAGCAATTTCTTCGATCCCGCTGAAGGATGTGTGTATCGGTAAAAAAATTGTGGAACAGTCAACTGCTCATGTGATCTGTGTCGTTCGAGGTGATTGATGAAAGTTCGAGCAGTATCTTCGCTGTTTTGGAGTGGGCCACTTTTGATATCGCAGGCGGTTGAGGCTGGTTTATGTGTGCGGAACATTACTGGATTTTGAATTATTGTGACTGTAAACAAAATGTTCGCGATGGAAGTTTTTACTTAGTTAAGGGAACATGATAGGTCTTAGTTCATTTTGACTTATAAAGAGTATCTGCTTATACACATCCTTTGAATATTGTAAACTTAGGGTCATAAAATGGAAGAACTTCTAGAATAACACGAGAAGAAAAACAATTTGATAATTTATAAAAGAATTTACATCCACGTTAGGTAAAGTTATACCGTATTATAGCACTGGTAAAAGTAGAAATAATGTTCCAAAAATACCGTGTGTTACTTAAATAAAAGCAACTACATTCCATAATGTATATATGTAGTGTAAAGTTCTAAGAAACGATCATAGTGTATCAGTGGGGCACAGCATCAGAAAACCCGAAAAGTATATAGTACATGAAATTTCGGTCTTCAAAAAGATAAGTACTTCTTACGAATAATATTTTTAGTTACGAAATTTCGATAAGTGTCATATCTCCCATTTCCTCAATTATCTTAGCTGACAAACTACCACCATTCCAATAAAAAGAAAACATAATGCGCGTGTTGAAAACTGCCGTTCTAATTACATTCTATAAACCATACACCCACATCCAAAAATCCTAACCATATAATCGAATTCCTCAAAAAGCAATGGTTCACCATACTCAACAATACGAATCTCACTCATGCATCGGATGGAATAGACACCTCAATCGATCTTTCTAATTTCTAAAGCGACCTTTCCCGCGGTTATCGTTTCTGACCAGTGAAATTCGGTCAATGATCGCGGCGAGGCGTTCCAGTGACGGCGTCGTTTCCTTTGTTTCTGGCGTCATTGTCGTCCAATCGGCCTCTCCCTATTGGGTCCCGGGCGACAAAGGGCTCGTGTATCGGCCCGCTGATGGAGCGCCACGGTAAGAAATCTGATTGTAAAGGACGAGGCGAGCTAACGCTTCCATTTTTCCCGCGGCGTCGGCCGTATACCGCAAACTCTATTTCTCTCTCCTTTATTATTTCCCCTTCTCGTCCCTCTCCATCCACGTCCAGGTCCCGAATCCTTTCTCTCCACCTCCCCCTCCCCCCCGCCCACCCCCGCGTCTTCCGCGACTTTTCCGCTCCTCAGCCAGCGGTCTGTTTCCCTCTCACCTCTCAAAGAAATATCACTACTATTTCAATTCTCGCTGATATTGCTGGGCGATAGACGAGGGGGACGCCTCCGGGCGAACCGGGCCATCCTTTATTTTATACCGACCGACGTTACTCGTGTAGCATTTCTTAGCCGTTGTCTTCGCTCGTCTGTGCTCTCCGATTTTCTCCCTCGATCGGTTCATCGTTCTGCCTCTCTCTCTCTCTCTCTCTCTTTCTCTGTCTGTCTGTCTCTCTCCACCGGTTATACTTGTCCCCGCACATCCTTCCGACGATGGCGCTCTCTCGCTCTCATGACGACCTATTCGCTCGCGACGCTCCATACACATCCGGCCCTTCTCTCGTATCGAGGATACGCCGCGGTATTATCTTATTTATGTTCGATCCGGATCGACGCCGCGGGAGTAGCGTTCGCGAGCCAATCTTACGGCTCGCGTTTTTTACCGATGGACGGGTCCGATGTAACGGAAGCTTGACAAGGTCGCAGGCTTCCAAGATTTGCACTTGTCTGATGCGTTTGTGATCTGCGCTTACTGATTTTTTGGTTACAGACCTTCTTTTTTTACCCATACAGGTTTCTTTGATTTGCTTATATAATGCTAACACGGATAATTGATACTCTTCGACATCCTCTCGTTTGTTAAATCCGACAATACGTAAATAGTAAGACATTTCATGCGCTGCATTTTAAAGTGTGTTCTTTGATACTCGTGATTGGTGCTAATGCCTGAGTTACACCCTATACTGTCGCATTTTAACCTGTTTTGCGAACACGCAGATTAGCATTTTTTCTAAAAGTTAATGCCGCACGGCCACGTCGGAAGACGTGCCGTAGCGAAATAAATAAATAATCTGAGCGTTTCGCATGCCACCCTCCCCAGAAGTGGTCTGCCCCTAGCTTTCCATCCCCATGGCGAACGTATCAAAATTCTTACTCTCAAGCCAATTCGGACGGAGCCGATCGGCGCCGAACCCCATGGTTTTTGCAAGAACGCGCGCTCGCCTTATATACCTCGGAATTGGCAGGAGGTATTTCCTAATATCGAACGCGGCCCTGTCCCACCCCTGACCCTCCTGAAAAAGAATGTCGAGGTGACATCAGAGGGTTGAGAAGGAGAGAGGCCGCGTCTGCCGTTATCCGGCTGAAAATTCTGGCCGAAACAAAGGACCCCCTCCAGGATTGTTTTCGGCAGGCCAAGCTAAGGCACGCGAACTCGGCTGAGTCGAATAATGAACGGTCCTTTCTCACTCCTCGCCGAGATCCTCGAAAATCAGCTCGCAGGAGGCGTCCGTCGGCGAACTTGACGAAAATCAGAAATTCCACGCAATTTCGCGGAATATTCCTGCCGCGAATGGGCGAACGTTGACGCCATAGGTTCGAACAAAAGAATCGAGTGTACAATATCGGATACGTTCGGCTACCTCGTTGCCCGGAAGGGAATAAAGCGTCAATATTTTTGCAGAGGTTTGATATTTGTCCCCCTTCTATATTCGGCTCTAGTTTCGGCTCGATGGTATTTAATTGCGAGCGGACGACTAGTCGGGTTAGCCGAAAACATTCAGAAATAGAAATTTGATCACGGTGTCAGTTTCAATGTGTTTCGATTTCCGTGCGCGATCGATGCCTTCTGTCAATGGGGAGACGCGAGAGTCTACATTTTTCAGGATACTGGCGCTGAAGGCAATGGGATTGTTTCTCATCGATTGTAGTGCAGTTTCACAGGACTTTGTCGTAGGCAAGGTGCGTGCGCGTTCACTGGCAAAGCCACGCTTTAACGCCCTTCAGCGGAACGATTTGGCCGGCGCGCATGCAAATTTATAATAAGCTTATCATCACTGTATCTGCACGGGAATTTGTAACAACGAATGCAATCCTTCTACCTCGTTAGCGTGTTAAATTATTTACCTCAGCATAGAACGCGTACAGGGTGGTACAGAACGAAGTCATGAGATGGTTTGCGCTACACCTTGCAAGGGTGGAACTAAAATGTTAAATATGTAATGTGTAACGACAAGCACTTTTTAGTTTCCTCAGGACAGTTGCTATGTACAATCAGCCTTGAAATATATAATTTTGTACGACTTTTATAAAGATCAAGATGTTCATGCAAAGCGTTTACCTGTTAATATATTACCACATAGAGGACCTTCATGTCTCAAAAACAAAGACCTTCTCGATTTCCGTCAAAACATGCTCAAGTTATTCCAAAAAAAAGCATAACATGATGTGAGTTGATACCCATCCTTTTCCCCGCCACCCTGTACATGGCGTGCGATTGGATAATACCGACGCACTCGGAGTATAAAAAAAAAATTGGTATAGTTCCCGCAGGCCTCAGGTCTACGTCCGGGCCGGTCTGTAATGTCGAAAGGATTAACGCGTAAGCAGATTGCAGGGGACCGTACGGGTTATTTTAATTTTCCAACTTAAGCACTTCATTTGCCAGAGTTTCATTGATATTTTAATGCGGCCGCGCGCGTTGTCGCTGAAAAACAGCGCCGCTTACCTATTCCGCCCTTGCGTATACGTTTTTGCCCTCCAGCCCACTCGCCCCTGTCCCCCGCAGCAGTACTAGCGCTGTTTAAATATGCATGCACGCTCGTAATCAGGAAACAAGCGAAATATATAACAATGAACGTTCTCTTTCAGTCCCGGGGGGCCGTGGTGGCACGCTTCTGGCGCGAGCGCGTGGGTGAGATTCTCTCGCGATATCGCGCGAGAGGGAATTATTTCGTTGGCAGAATTTTCCTGAAACGTTTCCGGAATTTTCGCGCAAAGTTAATGGAATTTCGAGAGAAGGTTACGAACGCCGCTTCGAACGCCTGCCTCGCACTCCTCCTGAACGAGTCGATGTCCATGTGTGTGCGTCTCTGCACCTCCGTCGATGTGAGACGTATGTATAGGTGCGCGCGTGTGCTTGGACCGGCACATGCGTGCGTGTGCGCGCCCGTGTACGTGTGTATGTGTCCTCACTCTTGTGCACGCTCGCGCAGTTCGATAAAAGCGTTCGGGGACGATGAAATCATAACTTCGCGAGACTTAATTCGGGAAAAGAGCCCTTACGGCGGAAAGCGTTCGGCTGTTGCTCGCTAAACCGACTTAGCCTCGATTGTCGACCTTCGATAAACACCTTACCCTTCGGCGGCTCTTTCGTCGTTTTTCGGACACGCGGGTACTTTGTTTTTATCGGCTGCTCCTTCGATGGCGTTGGCAATACGCCATAACGATATTTTTGAAAAATTGTGCAAAAAAAAAAAATGTGACGAACGTTTATAAGGAACTTTTGAGTGGATCACTGAGTTATGGGATGTTGCTGGTAGTACTCGACTGTTGACAGTTAAGACGCGAGTAAGATACAACGATGTTCAAGGTGCTCGGAAAAATCAGTCGATCGCCTACACGAGTATCTTTGCGACACGCTCGGCTGGATGATGTATTGAAAACTGTTCGTATAGGCTACACGCGAGCGCGGATATGCGCCACATTAGAAGTACAATAGAGACGGAGCTATTGTTCCACTCCGCCGTTCTGATTTTTGCCATTCCCATATTCGAATGCCCTTCTCTTCGCATCGCCATATCTACTTTAGCCAACGCTAATTACTCTCTAAAAAAGGAGCTAATTCCTCTCTTCCGCATACCATCGCGACAGAGTGCGAGCGAAGGAAAAAGGTAACTTTCAGAATAATCCGACAAATAATAAAAGTCACATTATACCTCTGCGTCCATTATCTGTACTTATGCCGCAACAGCGCTCCATGCTTTCATCCTTAACCCCGCCGTAATCCTTAACCTTGACCTCTTCCACGGATGTCTTTAAAAACTCGCGCATCCGACGATGCGTTCGCGTAAAACATCTTCCGCTCGAAGTTCCCGATGCAATTCAACTTGAACACGACGAGTACTTCCCTCCAGCTTCCGTTTCTCGCCGCGACGCAAGTTTCCGTAAATGAGTCCGAGTCTCGATAATCCCGAAGAAGGGCCAGTGTAGGCCCATCGATCGTTGGCCGATCGATGTCGCGGGTATAATTCGTCGGCGAGGACCGATTGAAAAGCCGAAATTTACTGTGGCCGTACCCGTAAATCCCGCATCGACTTTATCGCGGGGAGTATGCGCGGGACGCTTGGACGATCGTGCGCGACTTTCAAAAGTGCGTTCAGCCATCCAGCCGAGCCAGTCAGTCAGCCACCCCGTCAGGCAGCCACCTCGACGATCACGAGAGAGCGGCGAGAGAGGGCTTTTCGAAAAGGCACGTCGGTATTGCAGGAGTGGCTTGGTCCGCTTAGTAGTGGGGTGCAATAGAAGAGAGATCGAAAGAGACGTGAAGAGCGCGAAATACAGAGCGAGCGAGAGAGAGATAGAGAGAGAGAGAGAGAGAGAGAGAGAGAAAGAGAGCGGGGTGAGACTAAGAGCAAGAGAGCGAGTGATGGAGGCAGCGTGCGAAAAGGAGAAGAGTCGGTAGCCTACCAGTGCCTGAGGGAGATAGGGGAAAAAGTGAGTGCGACGGGAGGAGAGAGAGAGAGGGAGAGCGGGAGAGGGGCAGAAACAGAGGGTGGAAGAGAGAAAGGGCTGTGAGAAAGGGAACGTGCGAGGGAGAAGAGGTTGAGAGAACGAGAGGGGGCTGAGAGTCGAAGCGAGAGAGCGAGAGAGGGAGGGAGGGAGGGAGGGAGGGAGGAAGAGGAGGGGTGGCTAGATAGGCAGAGAGAGGGAGAATGGAGAGAGGGTGGAGAGTGGAGGTACGGAGGCCGTGAGAGCGTGAGAGGGTAGCGATTGTGCTACAGTCGCACCGCGACACCCCCACGAGTGAAACCGCGCGCGCGGCAATCTGCCCCCTTAGCCATATACACGAAAAGGCCCCGCGAACAGTGCTATGCTTTTAAGGCTACGTCTACGGCATCTGTCCTCAACGTCGTCGTCGCCGTCGTTTTCCTCGTCTTTGAAACGGGAGACCACCCCTACCGCCCACCCTCGAAACACCATACTGGAGAGCTTTTAATCGGGTAAGTGGTTACACCACCATGGAACCGGACAACTTCGCTCGGGGTTAAACGGCGCGGCACATTTTTCAAACCCTCCCCCGCCCCCCTCCAGCTTCATTTTTTTTTTGCCGACTATCCGTTCGTTTTTTTCCCATTCCGGTCGCACCGTCGTCTGGAATACTTGGCGACTTCCGCCGGACGAAATTCTCCCCGTGTTCTCTCTCGCTCCTTTTTGCTCGCGTTTTTCAGCCGTCACGTCCCTCGGCCAGCTCTCGCCAGACGTTTCTCATAACGGCGGAAAGTGTCTCGCGCTCGGTCTCACCGTGTACGCACTTCGACGGAGACCTGTTGATGATCTTTTTTACATGGACTGGCTTAACCCCCCGCGGTCATCTTTGACGGGACGACGACGTGCGTAGTGGAAAGAGAGAGAGAGAGAGGGAGAGAAAGGGAGAGAGTTTCGTCTCTTGAGCGGACGCTCGAATCTGTGTGAGTGCGCGACTCGGATACGTTCGACAGAATTGAATTTTTGCCACCGACGGCTGGAAACAAAAGTTCTCCCGTCGTTCGCTCATAATGGCTCGTTTATATCTCGCCGTTCGCGCTTTCCGGTGCTCCGGCATTGACGGCGAATGTCACGCAATTGACAGGAGTCATTTCGGTGAATGAGAACCTTCCGCAGCGGCCCGCTTTCATTCTTCGGGCTTGTTATCAAATTTCCGCTGATTAGCAGCGGTAGTATCGCGCCGCGCTCCATCATTCTAATTGGCTTAACAAATTGGAGGATACGTTTCTAGGAAGGTTTTGACGTGTTACGCGCAGTGAGTTCGCGAATTCGGATCGGACGTTCGTGTGCGACGTTTCGGAATGAGAGACTCCCCGACGACTACGTTGGACCAGTAGCGAACGTCATACCATTTATCACTTGACAGAGAGACCTGTTGAAGATTCTGCCCGTATCTTCTGACCCGGGGCCGACAGCTTTCTCGGCGGTAATGAGTGATTCCTGAAGATCGCGCGAGTTATTCCCGCGGGACACTGTTTCTCAAATCTGTGACATTCCAATGGCTCGCATCGAAGTGGATAAAGTGCATCGTTTCCCCTTCAAGACTGATCCTTACCGCGCTTGTCAACGAACTCCTTACAGTGCTTCCGACGATCCGTCAGTCATTCTTGCCGATCTCGTCGAGCAGTCTCCGCGAACGAGACAAAGAAGTTCCAATTATAAATTGTCAACATACACTAACTGCACGTCATAACGTCCCTCTTGAAAGCGACTAATAAGCCGCGAGACTCTCGACATGACATTCGTTGTGAACCGTTGCGAGACGTCAAGAATGGAATGGGAGACGTGCGGGCAAACAATGTCAAACGAAGTGTCCACTTCCGACGCGTTTCATAAGGGAAGGAAACGGTCCTAAACGAGGATCGTCGAGGACTCGCAAGGACCGACAAGGGTTCTGCCGTTGAAGCGGAATGCCGTGAAACTCTCCATTCTGCCGCGAGACGCTTTGTCAATTTTCGAAGCGCGCCGCCTCCGGAGGACTCTTTTCTTCCGCTTAGCTCCTGTTTTCCTCGTTTCGCGCACCTGTGGACCGAACGGCCAATCCACCCCCGCAAACTTCGCCTTTGGAGTACTGCCAATGACTCCTGGCTGATTCGGAGGACCTGTTGATGACGGCGGCGGCCCGCTGGCTTCGCGACACTACGGTCCTTTGCCCTGTCAGTCGGTCGCAGGTCGTGTCTGACCCCATCGCGAATGTCGTTGGAATAAAACGGCCACGATGCGACGGGCGTCGCATTTTGCGCGCAGCTCGGCAGACATTTTCGGCCAATTTCGTCGGACGGACCCCGTTGATCATCCGATGATCTCGCCCAATGAAAATCCGTTAAGGCGATTATTCGTTACATGTTAAAATCTGATGCCGCGCTACCGGGTAATAAAGTGAACGCAGTTAAAACCAATTAGAGGCGGCCAAGAAGGAAGAAGAGGGGTGAAAGTTGTCCGATTCCGGAGAACATTTGCGAAGGCGAGAAAAAATGGAGAAACGCAGTGAAAACAATTAACGCGATTGTAAAGTCAGTGGCAGAAATCGGCGCGTTAGCGCTAATAGATGCGGGAGTGTAAGTTCGCACGGTCGATTATCGACAGTACCGACGTCGTATTCCTGGGAATATAAAAATCTATTAGGTTAACGGGAGACAGACCGAATCCGTCCCGGCGCGGCGTTTAAGAATCGCGAACCCATTACCCGAGACGTAATACGATTCCGTCTGTCGCGATTTCTCCCCCCTCTCTCCCCGACCCCATCCTTTTCTGCCCCTACCACCGATCCATTAGATCCGTAACCACCTCGGTTTCTCCCCACTTTATCCGCGGCGGGGATAAAATCAGAAACGATGAAATATTCCTTTCCAACCGTCGATCGGGAATAATATCGCTCGTCACACTCGGCCGATTTCATCTCCTCGGATATCCGTTCTCGTTTAAAGAACGCCGAGGAACAAGAGGACGGATAGACGGTGGAGGAAGTCGATTGCCTGAAAGAGAGGGTGAGAAGTGACGAAGGAAAGTCGAGAGGAAAGACTACAATACAGGAGAAAGAGAGAGAGGGGGGGGGGGGGGGGGGAGCGATAGAGCGAGAGAAAGTGAGAGACGTTGGGCGACGATAGTTTTTGTTTGATCATACCTATAAGATGCTCTAATGGACGTTCTCCCGCCATTTTGGCTAATTAAGACCTTTATTACTACTCCATGAGTGACGAAGGAAAATCGAGAGGAAAGATCACAATGCAGTAGAGAGAGAAAGATAGAGAGAGAGAGAGAGAGGGAGAGGGAGAGGGGGAGAGAGAGGGAGAGAGACCTTGCGCCACGATAGTTTTGGTCCGATCATATAAGATAATTTAATGGATGTTCTCCCAACATTCTGGCTACTTAAGACTTTTATTACCGCTCTAGCATTGACGTGCCTCCCGCACCCCTAATTCTCCACTACTATGTTACTTTCCAAAGTGCGACACAGTGGAGTTAATAAACTCTGGCCCGCGGTATCGCTGTGAACTGGCAATTCTTTACCGTGGCATCCAATTTACTGACTTGTTGTCTAACTCTTCGCGCTTCTCCATTTTTCTGCCGCCGCTGCTAATTCCTGGGAGTCTACGTCTTGTGCATCTCCCGCGACCGTGTAAACCTTGGCCGGAGGCCAGCGATTCTTTCTTTGCGCATCAGATGTTCCTCTCTTGGTTCATCTTCCTAAAATCTGAGAGGCGAGGAATCATTGTGTCGAAAAAGTGAGAAAAGTGCTGGGGCAGGGAAACGCGCTATTCTTTTCCAAACGGTAATTTCATTCGCGTCCACGCTAATTACGAAAAGATGATGACCTACGGAGGTTTATAACCCAGTGCTTGGAACGTACTCGAGAACTCTACATTTTCGCGTCATCATGCCAATTTCCTTTCTGTCAATCTTCTTTTGTTCTTGTGTCCACGTTGACCTAATGATACTTCGTGAACGTTTGCGTGCTAGCTTCTGCTACCTGCTCCGACTTTTCTCTCCTCCACTTCCTGGTGTTCGCTTCCGACAGTGCGAATCCTGGAGCATTGCCAATGACTTCCAACAGATGCCCGTCGAGTGTTCGCGTTACTGACCCTGCCATTTTCCCAAAGTATATAATTGGTTCCGTGTAACAATGATATCTGGTATAAAGACTTTCGTCGAACTGCGTATTTAAATGGCATTTAAACGAACTCAATGCAAAAATCTACCGTCCACACTGAAATCTTTATTGCACCCGACTACTTCAATATGAGTGTCACAGATTGACTCATGGAAATTTCATTTAGTTTACGTAGCTCCAACCTCTCGCAGCTCGATTTGTGACCACTTTAATCAAGTGGCTTCAGTATTTTTAGTGCACACTCCGCGAAAGTGAGTGAATTTCCGGATTATTGGCCATCAATAAAGTACAAACATCGCCGGCCTTATTCCACATTCGGAAACGTATTACTCTAATGTGCCCATTGCCCGAGCAAAAATAAACAATAAATCCGGACAAGAAACTCCGGCGCAAAAAGAATGACGCCAGGCGCAGAATGGTAGAAAGGAGGGGGGAGTGGGTGGCTTCTTTAATATTTCACTGGCGCAGCATGGCGCCGGACTTGTTACGCTTGCGTGGTCCCAAAGAGAATTCTTTCTTTGTTATTAAGTTTAAATGAAACATCAGAGTGGACCGCGGGCATTACTTTTGATTTAACGTCTCAATGCTCGTGCTCGTCGCCGCCGTAAAAAGGCGAAAAAGGGCGAAAAAATGGCCGACGCCGTGGCGGGAGGTCGGACGAAGGGGGTAGACAAAACACAGAAGAGGGAGAAAAAACTGGCGAGGGAAGGTGGACGTGGAAAATGAGCATAAAAATGGAGGATACTTTTTGTTTATAAATAATTCATGTCGCCGGTAGTGGAGCAACTAGCCGCGGGATACGTAACTCGATTCACGTTCACTATTTATCGTGCCCCGTTGCCTTCCTCCTCCGGCAGGCCGACCGCCCACGCCATTCGGAAGCATTCTACCCTCGTGCCTCGTTCCGGTGGCACCTCTGGACCAATGCCAATGGCTCCCCCGCTGATCGGCCGCCTTTCGCTCCGGCGTCCACCCCGCAGCCCCCTGACCCCACCTGCACCCGCCGTAAAGTGCGCGAGAAAATGCGTCGTCCTTCCCCTACGGGAATGACCGAAAACACTCTCTCGCGCGAGCGTACTAACCAACGGAACGTGTAATCGACGAACACGCTCGCTATCTTTTATTGCGGAAGCGGCGGATGCTCTCTACAGCGGCAGCACGCGTTATTCCGACGATCCTGCCCTCTGCGCCCCCTGCGAGCTTCCGGTTTCTATGTTTCTCGTCCACTTTTTGGACCCCCGCCGGCACCTCCTCCTCGCCCACCCCCTCCCTCTCCTCCTTCCCCGGTCTGCCGTTCGGTATAACTCTTTGAGCGTTACAAGTATGCGCGCGCGTGCATTCCGTATATTCGGCGGATTTCGTGCGTGCTCTTTTACGCCGTTGCCGGTCAGGCCGGGCGGATCAGCCGACAACGATGTGAATCTGCCCTGTGAAACTGGCCGTCGGGCGGGCGCGCGAGTGTGCGTCGCTCAAAAGTTTTTGTTGACCTGTATCGCAGCGCGAACGTGCGCGCGATCCGCGTTTATCGCCGGCGTCGTTCGATATTACAAAGTGAGCCGAGGACCGATTCGTTTCGGATACCGTGCGCGATAATGCCTGCGTGCGATAGCGTAACGAAGCGTAAGAGCATCCGGCGAGGAAGGGTTGCTGCGCCCGATGGACGGCCTGCACCGTACGGAGCGTTATTTTCAATTTGGACGAGGACGCGGACGGAAGTAGGTGTCGGTATCGAAAAAGGGATATTTGTCTTTGAGAAGATAAATAACGATTATCCCGGCGGCGCGCAACGGCCCGAATAAATCTCTATACACCGAGGCCACCTTGCGACACTGCCTATTATCTGCTCGGCAAGCCCTTCTCTCGCGAGAGCCTGAAATGCTTTCTTAATAATTCATTCTCGCATTACGGTGTCCAACTTGCGCTGCACTTGTGCAACTCGATTCACGTTCGCTATTTATCGTTTGCCCGCCCTATATGGCTGGCTCGGCCGGAAGAAAAATTTACTCAAATTTAAAACAGTTCCTACACGCTTAACTCGCCTCCTTCCCCTGTCCCCCCACCCGCCTTCTCACTCTCCCATTGGCTTTACTTCCTTCTTCCTCCCTTCGGACCGTTTCCTCGCCATCCACCTCCCTCACTCGCTCCCTCACTCTGCGCCGCGAACAAGGGAACGTGCCTGGATGATATATTCTCACCCTCTACCCCTTCGTCTACCCGTTCTCTTCCCGTAAGAGCCCGTACAAATCGTTTCTGCCTGACTCGGATGGAAATTTGTTGACGACTCGCTTAATTATTTCCCCGTATTCGTTACGCTCCCACAAGCCTGATGACGTTAAGTCAACCCACTCTCCCTCGCCCACCTTGTCATTTCCAACATTTCGCGTCACCTTCGACGTTCGAACAATTTCACGATTTACTTATCCTTCTTTTTTCAACCCTCGAACTTTTGCTCCAAGTCGCCAGCGCCTTATTACGTAGCAACCGAAGAAAGCGACGCAAGTTTCAAGTAGAGCATCGATAAAGAACCGAAGGAACGAAACTGCGCCCGAGAGGAGAACTGTTCGACCAGCGATAAAAGTGCACCCTCCTCCGCTTTGGCACGCGTTCGAGGACATCGTCGACTCATTAATTTCCCTCAAACGTGCCGAAGTAATACTTTAATTCGGCCGGCCTAGCTCGCCGCCGGCATCTGGCCTGCCTCTCCATTCTTCCCGGACATGTTTTCCGTCATCTCGCGCACATCCTCGGACCCGCTCCTTTGTATCCCTCTCCGGGCACATTTTCATACCGAGCCGTCCATCACGCTTTCATTTCGGCCAACGGCCCCGTCTCGCTTATCGCTCATTCCTCGCACGTATTTTCGCCGGATGGTCCGCGAAAGAGCGCCGGTCATCGCGGCCTCTTCTTCTTACGACATCCGGATCGCGGCTGCCCGCTCGTCTCTCTTCGACTTTTCATTCTCGCCTCTCGCGCGAACCCCACTCGCACCCCTCGTCCATCGTCGGCCATCTTTCTCCCTTGTAGCGCAGATGCGCTCTTCCGGCCGGGCTGATGGGCTCCGTCCTTCGTGACGACCATTAACCATCCCGGCGCAATTTTCGCTGGGCAATGGAAAAAGTTTTCGCTCGGAAAGGGAGTACCGGATGTTAAAGTGATGCCGTCGCGGCGAACTGTGTCTGTGCGTGCGCGCGTGGAAGTGTGAGAGAGCGGGTGGGTTTGCGGCAATACGTTTGTGTTCGCGCGTAGGTGTGGGTGCATGCTTGCGGTTAGTCCGTGTACGTGTAAGAATGAATATACGCAAACGTGGCCTTTCGTCAGCGTGAGTTACAGGGATCGTCGATGCGGGACATGCTTTTAACACTCAATCGTCGACGGTGTCGCGTTGTTTATTTCGTCCCTTGATCGAAGATCTACGGTTCGAGGCGCTGATTTCGAAAACAATGGGCCAAGTGCGGGACGCTCGAAAACGTTTACGTTATTTTCCTTCGCGACAAATGTCGCGGTCTCGAGACGTAACAGCGCAATTACTCAATTTTTCTCCTCTCGTCGCGCAAACGTCTGTGCGTCAAAGGTCTTTGCCGCCGCGGCGTGCTCGGAGGCAGAGAATTTCGAAGCGGGAAATATTTAGTTCGTTTCAGGCGCATTGGCTCGAGCCAGAGATTAAAATGTTTAACGGTCGTAAATTGGTCCAATTCTCGGTATCCGCCTTTCCGTTACTCCCGGCCACATCCGGAAGCTGAAAAGCGTTCACTAAAATCCCACTCGTACGTTCCTCTTTCCCCGCCCACAGGTTCGATTCGACAAGATGTCATCCGCGGAAAGTACGGCGGCATTTAGTGGCGCGCGAAAAGAAAAAATTGACTGTGAGCGTATCAACGTGCAGTTCTCTACCGGGTCAGGGTGATCGATACGGCTGAGTGGAAATTGTACGAAAGCCAAATCGACGAACGCCGAGCTGAGCGCAACGTTTCAAAGGCGAAAGTCTACCAGCACGCAGAAGCGTCGTTTAATAATGTTTGCATTGCGGATTTTCCGCCGTCCAGAATCAATGATGTCGGCGGCCTGGTCTACGGCCAATCTGCAGAGCGCACCTCAGGCGAGCCTTCGAAGCCCAGGATACGATTAATCCGAAGAATTGATTCTGCGGATGAGCGTATCACGTGCTTAAACACTCGAGGTCCTGCGCACGTACTTTCCATAATCCGCGATCGATGCACTCGTCAAAAGCGTGCCTGAGATTTTTGCGTCGCGGCTGGGTACATCTTGAAGCCACGATATGACCAGAAGGTCCCCAGTTTTTTGTCTGACTTCTGTAAGGGACTGACTGTAAGGGACAACGGTCTCGGCTTCCCAATGTAGAGACTAACGTTATTCCTCTTAAGAAGGATAAATATTGGCATCGTTGAACGGTTCTTGTTCATGTGATCTGATGTGCTTAGCGAAAGGTTATATTAGCTGTCTCTTGGAATCCATAGCACGGCTAAAGGCGCAAGCATCATTACATAAGGATTTTGAAAAGGAACTGTGGTTAAGCTGATACTAAAGAAACTGAAAGCGAGCATTCTATATATTCTACGTTTCATCTCTCATAAAATTACGGACCGATTTTCTTTGTTCAAGAGTTGCCGTCACACGCATCGTGCCCGATCTATAAGATTAGCAATTAAATCTCGTGCGAACAACTCGTACTCATCAATCTACGTCGCCATTCTTCCGACACGAGCAGTTACCGTCGCTTTGCGCGATAACGGCAGCAATAATTCAGACAATCGAATCCAACGAATTATGTTCCGCGTTCGAGGGAATAATTTATTCGCCGTTTGCCGGATTATCGCCCCGAATTTTTCCACCGAATATCTCGCGCCCGAACCTACTCGGTGTCGCTTTTACACCTCTACGTTTCCTGTGCCGCGTCGATCTCTGACACGCGATCCGTGAAAATATCGTACGGTTAAACATAGAACGGCTTCGTGCCGCTACTCCGCTTTCTTCGGCCGTTTATTCTGAGAGCGGAACAGGTGCGGCGCAGGAGGATGCTGATCGACGTGTACCGATGAAAATTTCATCAGCGCAGTACGCCTCGCGCGTTATCGGGGAATGACGGTTCCACATGTATCGCCGATAATTGCTTTGACTTAATGCCTGTCGGATCGCCCGATAACGAATTCGATTATCCGCCGCTCGGCTGTCGGCGAAGACGATCATTTTTAACTCCTTACAATTAACCGTTGTCTGACATAATCTGATTACCATTCCCGTGCAATTCGAAGTAGGACTACGCGTCTAACATTTCGAACGAAGCCGCTCACTCGAGGGATTTCTGCGCTTTGCTTCGATCAGCCATACTCTCTTTCGACGCTATCGTAAAGCGCCCCTTCTTTCTGCGGCCGCGCTCCTTCGATCTTCTCTCTTTTCGGTGGGACGCTAAAATCTTTTTCTTTCCTACGGAGTGAAGAACGGTGTAGATGCGTTAAATCCTCGAGCCACAAGGGGGCGACCGTGAACCATAATTAAAAACTTTCGGAATCTTCTTAAAGTAATCTGTAATATAATCGTGGGTAGGTTATAACATACGCGGGGAAGTAAATGTATGCGTGTGCATGTGTGTGCTCGCGGCGACCTGCGGAAGAATGATATGAGATCAAAATTCCTGATATCACACTATGGTACGAAAGTGATGTATGTAGATGAAACAAAACCAACTGAAGGTTATCTCCAAGTTTTTTATGATTAGCTGACTACTAAACTTGAGTAGAAAGAGAATATAACATTAACACTTAACTTCGTTATGTCATTATCATAAAGTAAACAAGTACAATATTTAATATGTACCTTGAGATGTAAAAAGGAAAAATTTTGAGCTAACAAAAAAACTACCCCCTAAGCGTTAAGCCTAACGAGCCCTGAGTTAACACTGACCGCCACTGAGCATAAGTCAAATAAAACTACGAAAAAGCTCGGGCAAATAAAAAATACGAAAAAAAGCTGCCGCAGGAGCGTTATTCATAGACCACTTTGTACCCCGATTTCCTCCGCGTCCGGCAAGCAAAGTGTGCCGTGGTTCGCAGGCACGAAAATTTCGCGCACTTCAAGGGACATGGAGACGATTAATTAAAAGTTTCGCGCAAAGTCAAGGGCTGGGAGTAGCGCGAAACTACGAGAGAGACTAGCCGACGTGGGAGTGCGAGAGAGAGTGAGATAGAGAGAGAGAGAGAGAGAGAGAGAAGGTTGTCCCTCTGGTGAGAAAAGGAAGTGCACGTGTTCTTTCGTATTCCTCCGGGGTCGAGCGAGCGAACCTTCAACCCTTGCCACCACCCCACCCTCAACCACTCCTCTCCTTCGGTCGCACTCGCTATCCTGTTTGCTGGATGATTGCCAATGAATGCTTAAACGGAAAGAGACCTGTTGATAATCGCGTGATATAATGTCCCCCTCCCAGGTCCTTGCCTTATACCCCCGGATCCCTTTCGTCCCACTTCTCGGCATCCCTGCTGCACTTTTTTCACTCATCCCCACCCCCGCTCCTGTCGCCGCACTTGGCGCACAATACGCCCGACTTTTTATTCCTCGCCGCACATATGCACTGCGTACAACTTAATACCATCGCGCGGATTGCCTTTTACGGCACCGTTAGCGCATCGGGAACGATCGACTATTAAAGTTCGACGTACGTGTATGCAGCACACACCTGCATCTTCGAACAGGAGCGGGTATTTAGCCTCGACACAGTAGACAGTGTTAAATGCATCGTTTCTTGTCCCATTTCTTTCTCTGCGGTCTCGAACATCGAAGCTTGCTGTTCGGTACTTTCTAATCGATTTGGAATTAAGTAGCAGAGAGCAGCATCCGGTAAAAAACGTTCCGTCGAGACGAATGACTTTCATTTAACAAATGAACGTGCTGCAAGTGCTTATGCACGATTGGACACGTCAATTTACGCGCAGATTCCTGTTTGCGCAGGCGTCGATCAAAACTCACGCTTCGCTATACCTCTTTGTCGCGCGTACGATTGATCGGAGGCTCCATTCCGTTCCAATAATTTTTCCCCGCGCTACCGACGCGACAGAAACCGAACAGTTGTATTTTTCGACTCTCATGTCGTCGGTAACCACGAGGAATCGTGCGTTCCTGTCGCGTTCCCGATGCGTGCCCCGAAGTTCGGCTCGTTCGCCGAGCCGGCCATTCCGTTAGTTTATTACTCGCCAAAGTCATCGGGGACAGGGCAATTTTTTGAGGCTCGTGTTTTTTTTCACAAATTAACACAGCGCGTCGGTTGTATTTCCCGCAGTTCGCGTGTTGGCGCAAGCCGGTGTCACGCGGAATCCGCGTCGCCCGCTTTCGCTTTGATCGAAAGTTTATGGAATGTCAACGATATGCATGAAATATTCTCGGGCAGCGACGATCGGTGCGCCAAAAGCGGCCGGCACCGTACATTTCCCCCTACCGACGAAGGTACCGCAAACGTGCTGGGACACGGCCAGCGCCGGTTCGGATCTCGGGTATAATTTGGATTTTCAAGTTGAGCGTTATCGCCGCGCGTGTAATAGCGTTCGTTTCAATTATTGGCCGCCGCCGTCGGCACGATCCGATAACGCGATTAAATGCAGTCGCGGACGCAAACATTTTTAATAAAAGATCAAGGAAGCTAGTCTGGACCCGATGGCCGTGTGCGTTCTAGCCACATTTCATTCAGCCCTTCTCCCTTCTCGCTTCGTCGGCCGGAGCACCCTAGCGGATCGCAGCATCGTTCCGATGCATTCGGAAACAAGAATCATTAAACGGCGATTTGCAGGGCAAATAATAGCCGATGCGCCATGCACTCGTTGCTTTTTCCCTTCCCTCTTCTTTCAACACTCCCCGTCTCTCTTCATCCGCACCCCTTCCAGCGCCACCCTCTCCCTTCCCCTCTCGCACCCTCTCGCACTCTCTCCCTCGCTCCGTCGAATTTCAGATTGCGCTTTAATATCGGTCGGCCGCTTAATCCGCGATGACGGTTTTTCTGGGATTTCGACGCTTTATTACAAAAAAGGTCAGCCCCGGTGGACGGCAGATGTCACGCGTGTCTTTTTGCGCCCGTGGGAACTTGGGGCCGTGCTAGGGCGATGGCGGGTCAGTTCTGGCCCTCGACAGAGAGACCGAGGACCACTGGGCGCCCTACGTTTTCAGTATCGCGGACATTCGCACGCTCGACGCCCGGGGCGAAATTGATTTTTCGGCCGTGTTCGCAGTTCGCGACGCGTATAAACGTCCAATTCTGTCGGCGGGTAACGTACGGGGCGAATGCCGGGACTCGCGTAACTTTGGTACGCCTGATCCGGCATCTAACGCCTGCCCGAGTGTGCGCCCTCCGACAGGATCGTAAACATGCCTCGGAGAACGACGACGCCGACGACGCCGATGCCGACGTCGACGTCGACGGCCATGGCGCCACTCTCGTCAATCCGCGGCGAAACTCTAAATTTCGTCGACAGACAGCACCTGCCTTCTATTTCTCGCTCGATTCTTAAAGTTTTAATCGTATGCGCCTCAATTGCGCACCACCCTCCGACTTACGGACGGCCGAGTTATTTACATGCGCCTCCCAGCATTAACTTATTAACACTTTATCGTCCGACCTTATCGGCAAGATCGAACTTCCATCAAGAAACCGGGCACAGATGGGTCGTACGCTAAATTTTCTGAAATTTGTTGCCGTGCTCTCACGCGGATGGATTCCTTCTGCGGAGGGAGCGAAGGATAATGGGTTTGCGGATGTTTTGTGGCGAAAGAGTTCGATTTATGTACTTGGGTGATTCGAACGTGACGTGTAATTTAGTCGAGGGGCGAGTAATTGATGAGGTTGAGTAGAAATGAGAAGCGATATGATTGAGGAATTTAATTTAAAACTAGAATTATCAATCAATTCTGTTCATATTTTCATTTTATTTGCAAAAACAAGTTAGAAACAAGAAAAACAGTAAATTATTTACCTGCGTGCTATAGAATATTTGAATAAAATGAAATGTTTCATGAAAGAAAAGTTTTATTAAGTTATTGTCAGACCACAAATTTTTATTGATGCGTAGTTGTAGTGGTAAATACTGAAAGATCCAAATACATTCTTTGTATCGCTTGATAAGAAAATGAATCAACTAAAATACATTTCAGCGCAACAAGAGTGCGGGTAATGTTTAACTCATCATTAGCCTCATAAATTAACCGCCACTTGAGCAAACTGGTTTAAATTACTGGTTACGTTCGAATCAGTTTCGCAGCTACTTTCAGTGAGGGGATAGTATAATTTAATCGAGTAATTTGATAAATCAATTTAGCATTAAATAGCTGCTTGCCGCTCGACTAAATTACTTAATAGTTCCTGAAGGATCTTTCATACTAATTTATGAGTGTCTGCTGCCTTCCACTTGGCGATCTTTTCTGTCACTTTCATTTTCCGCGACCCTCACTTTCCGCGAGTCACCGCTTCATCTTGACATTGACAAACTTACATCAGACACTCTTTTGGAAAAGGCCAGTGGAGTGAGGACGTATTACATTGAAAGCTGAATGGAAGTTTTAACTACGGCGCTACGCGGCTTTGAATTTTACACGTGATACTTCGAAAGGTCGCACTTTGGCGCCGTGTCAAAGGGCAACCTTTTTCTGGCCAAGGGCTACTGCTTTTTTACTTCAATTTATTCTTCGAGCACAAACGCGTTGTGGTGCCGAGGAATTATGTTTCGCAAAAATTGCATACTTCTAAAGATTCCGCAAAATTATTACAGCGACGGATATGACACAGTATAACATTTTACAGCAGTACATGTAGGGCAAAAAATGATTCGGAATGCAGTGACGCAATACCTCGGCTACGTACGTCGTGTCGCTTCGACTCTAGAGATATCGCTCGAAAATGCACTAACTGCCTCACGGCAATCGATTTCCGATTTGCGATAGTTCTTTTAAATCCCGGAGTTTCAACGGGTCGGTCGAAAGGGAGGAAATATTTTATAACCCGCGAATAACTATCGGGATCGATGGCTAGCATTTTTTGCCAGTCTCTGTCAATTTACAGCGAGTCTGCGCCACTCGCGGAAAATTCATAATCTTCGAGTGATACTGAGCACGAATCAGGACGAACTATGGATTTTGTGGCAGTCCCGCAATGGCGGATCGCGATGATACGCAAATTACGGAGTGCATTGAATAACATTGTTCCGAGAGGGCGTGCTCAAGCTAATAGACACGATTGACCGCATTGAAGGTTCATACCCTACTATTTTCTACCTACTCTGCAACCCTGTTGCCTTCCCACCCCTTCCCACACCCTTCCTGCCGCCCCTCTTACTTCACTGACTCTGCTTCCCTAACTTAAAAACTTTTCCCCGCCCTGCGTGGGAGTACGGCGAGATAAAAATAACAACCCGAAATATTCATCAGAGGCAAACTTCAGCCCGAGTAACTTCGTCGCGCCTTGAACGTAAAGTTAACTGGCAGGGTTGAAATTATTTATGTCGCTCACTGCCACGCAGTCTTCCGTATTCGAATCTTCCTCGTAACGCTGGCAAGATCGTTGTTTTTGACTCGATATCGATGCTTCGTTCGTTGTTCAGCCGGTGTATGGGTTCAAGTGGATATCAGTCGTAGTTAATGCTGTAACGTTATTACAAACACTGGCAAAGTTTGCTATTTAATATAGTAACTTGTTAATGAACCGTTAATCAGAACAGCAGCGGCGAGTTATCGATAGTTTGCGAAAAGAAGACGTTATAATTAAACAAGATAGTAGAACGTTAATTACTGAAGTCTCGTCTACGAAGCCTACCTAACAGGGTCATACGATGATTATGCGGTAAATATTTCATGCCTTTGTCTGTATCAGGTCGCGAAAAGGAACTTTTATAGAATGACATATTTCAGTCCGTTATTCTTATCGCGCTTCAAAGTTCGCCGTAAAGCACGTCGGCGACATCACAATGAAACGTGGAAACAATCTGCCGTGGGTAGAATGGTTAAGGTCAACGTGGGAAGAGTGAAAAGTGAAAGGACGGAATCTATTGATGCCGCTATCATGCGAAACATGCAACGCTGGTACAAAGGTTGTGGGCTTCGTTGTCTCTAAAAATCAAAAGTCGCAAGCTCCTGGCGATGTTAGCTTCGCAGTCCTGTAATGAACTGGCAGCAAGGCTTAGGTCACGGTCAAACAAGCTCATAGTCTTTACAATTTCAACATGAAATATCAGAGTTCGCATGAAACACTGCATGAAACGCACGTTCTGTTTCTTTCAAAATCTAATAATGTGGCGTCATAAGTTGGATCTGTTGTTAAAATCTGACACTCTTTTGTATGATAAATACGTGGAATGAAATACATGGACTGTTTATTTTGAAAGTGGTGTAAGACCGTTTAAACAAAAATGAGACATAACATTATTTGTGGTTACATTACTGCAAAGTTTTTATTTAAATGATAATTCTTTCACATATGAAAAGTGACAACATGCTCTTGCCTCACCGAATATTGCGACAGAACTGGTGTGCGTCACCTGTCAATCGCTTCTTCGATGCAAAAGGAAAACAAAAACGTCCAGTGATTCGTCACAAAAACACACGCCCCACCCTCTTCAAACAGTTTCCATAGTTCTTACACACAGACACCTCGGTAACACTTCACTTTAGAAAAATGAAGGAAAGGCCTAATTTTAGTTAGTCTTACTCAGGATTGCATAATTTGAAACGTTCAGATACATACTTCCGTTTACCCTAAAAAGGCCATTTAAAAATGAGATATGACATCATTTTTATTTAATTTAATTTGAACGTTTTATTTATCAATTAAAAAAGTAAATGAACACCACTTTCAAAATAAACGGTTCATATATGTTGATGCTGAGTACATACAAAACAGGTTTTTCGAGAGATATCTCCATTGAGACTGATGTTTCCACGGTGGAATATAACTTACAAGACGTTGTGCATAGAGCAGCTGTCCGCTATCGAAAGGGATAGCAGGCTTGAATAAATATTGTCTGGCCGAAACTAGGGACCAGTGTGTCGCTTTTGGCGGCTGCTATATAAAAGTCTGTGCAACATCCTTAGCCCTCTACATATTCTTCTGTCAAAGCATTTAACGGATAAACTTCGGAATAAATGTTCATCGATGTAGTCGCGCATATGACGGTATTTAGCCAATGTCAAAAACTTTTCGCAAGGATATCTGCGTCAAATTTATTCCCCTCCCGACTCATTGGCTCGAACAAAATTCCCATATTTCACGGACTAGTCTAAAAATTCTCAGCCATATATCATTTGATACAAAAAGTATCCCATGATAATTAAGCAATATTTTGTCTACCACGTACGAAGAGAAATTACAAACGCATCACTTTTGATTTATATGGAAAATACCTAATACTGCATACCTACGTACCACATCCAATAGATACAAAAACTTCACTATTCCCACTGCAGTCATCGCATTATTAATACCTCTTAATCAACCTTAGACGTCCTTCAGCACCACGGAATCTCCCACAAAGTGCGGACAAAGTGAATCCGCCCCTTGCGGGCCAGGTACAAACAGAAAAAGGCGCATAGAAGCGACAATCGGGCGAGTCGAAGGGGTTGCAGCGTCAAATCTGGAGAGTGTACTTTGTCTTACTTGTTCTTGTTCCGCGCTGAAAGAACCCTAACCACGGTCATAAATTACTTCCTTCGCTCTCTCTTTCTCCTTTCTATCTTTCTTTCTCTCTCGCGCGCACTCTCTCCCCACTCCATCCCGTCCATTTACCCTCCGTTCTTCCAGTCCACACCCCCGCGTTAAAACGGAAATAATACCGAGAGGGGGAAGTCCCGGACCAGGAACACACGAACGGTTACAGGGTCGTGAGTACGAGTATCGCTTTACATCCCTCCTTCCCCGACTCAGCTCTCCCCTGCCCTCCACCCCGGTCAGCACCTTCTTACACGCCCCCACGGAATGCAACGAGTCCAGAGAGCCAGCGGAGGCAGCGCACTCTGCTGGGTGTCTTTTACTGAAATGCTCTGCACGCTCTCACGTGGTATCCTTCGAGTGCTCGAGACTCCGACACGGTGTCGAGGGTGGTCGAGAAGAGTTTGCCAGGCAGAGGGTAAGAAGGCGGGGGGGCGGAAAATATGTCGGACAGAGACAGAGAAAGGGAGGATGAGGTTTCGGTGGAAGCGAGTCGAGAAAGTGGAATGGAATGGAATCAGGGGCAAGAACTGTCGGGAGCAGATGTAAAGTTCGTCGATTTGGTGTCTCGTAACCGGGGAAGATCGTCGAATAAGAGGAAAGTCGGCGGGTGCCTCCTCCTGCGGAGAGCGCGTGCGATGTCAAAATGAATTTCAATGGAAGGTCGAGCGCGCGGCCGGATAAGCCGATCGTTACGGCGGACCAATCAATTCCTGACGATAGGAACGACGTATAATAAACGTCTTCGCCTCCAGTGCCGTAGAAAATTTCGTATGATTCATCCGTGCTGAATCCGCGGTAGGGCCGGGATAAATTACCGCCGGCTGATGTGACAGACCGTGAGGAATACTTCGACTTCGGAATGATGACGGATCGAAGAGTCAGGCGGACTCCGATGCCGGCATCAGCGGCGAGATCTATATTTCATCGTATTTACTCGTGTACCAATGTCAAAACCAACACGTTTTACTCCCAAAATTATGGCTAGGTGCAATCCGACTGGAATAGCTTTAACGGGACACGCCAATTCCCGTGTACGACCGCCGCTTTAATCCACTATCAATTGCGAGAGCTTTGGCTACTAACGAGAAGTGTCGCCGGGAAATATCCCGAGTGCGGAGCGTCGCTTCCGCGAGGAAACAAAATTGGCCGGGAATACAAGAGTGATATTCGCCGTGGCCGTTACGGCCTCCGCGAGCAAGCGACTGCCGTTTGCAAAATTCAGCGAAAAAGCTATGGACGCCGCGCGTCCAATAAACACGCGCTGTACTCGGCGAGCAATTAAAGGAAATATTTTCGCTGTCGACGTAATCGCGTTAGTCCGCGGGTCGACCTCCGGATTTCGGGCTGCTTCGAACGATTGCAGAAGGAACTGAGAACGAGGCTATCACTATGCCATCCAGTATATTAGTATTCTCGGCTCGCCCGGTGGCGGAAGTCAGGAGAGGCTGAGCACTACCGATAAGTGCAGAATACGAGGTTTCTGAACAAAGGCGGATACTTCTGATTCAGACTCAGACTGGGTCTACTTGCCTTAACCGTTTGAGTCCCAAGAGTCATTGAAAACAAAACGGTCGAAATAGCAGAAACAGCACGATAACATTTGACGTGATAGCGCTCGTCATATTTTATGTTGAAAAATGCCAATCGCCGCTATAACGCTTGTCATACTTTGTGTCAAATAATTAACTGTTGCATTAATTTAAATTGTATGCTCACAAGATTAAAAATATTTTTTATTTGAAACATCTTACTTCATGAAGTGCATCTATATTACAATATATGCTTAATATTAATTTATACACATTTCAAGTGTTTGCGATGTACATTTGTCAAAGAATTTGAGCGGGCTACTTTGACAGACTATATGTACACAGTCAGTTGACCAATTGCGTCCACATGTACTTTTCGGCACAAAATCTAAACAGCGCGTTTACGAGAATTATCAGAGACCAACGAAGACCACCACAGAGTTTGTTTCACACCTGTTCTTGCTAACAGAGTATGTTCCAAGAGTGAAAGAGGCCGAGTGACCAAAATAGTTGGCGAGAAGTGAACCCCAGAAAGCGTTCGTTTGCGCGTTTCTGGAATCGAACGCAGCTGTCTCGATTCAATTTCCCAACTTCCTGGTCAACGTGAGACAGCCAGCCCGGCTCTGCGAGGCTATGGATCCGCGAAAATCCCGCTTGATCCATCGTCACGACCGCGGCTCAAATTTTTCCAACAATTTCCGCATTTCGTCTCCGACGGGCCGTCGGCCGTTTTCTTGCGCAAGTGAAAAATGGAAGAGAAAAGTTTAGAACGAGAACTCACCTCCTCCCCTGTCCTTCGTCCTCGAACATGCCTCGTCTATTAAGGCGCAAGTTAAATTCTTAAGGTGGAAATATTTGTCGCGAGGGTGGTTTCATTGCCAGGATTTATCGTGCCGCCGAAGAATTTTCAATATAGTGGCAAATTTACCCTCACTCCCGGATCCGGTACGCGTATCCCTCTCATTCTCCCTACCGCTCCCCCCTCTCCGCCCTTTTTACTGTCTATCCATCTCTTCCTCGGAGCCCGTTACGTTCCCTACATGGGAACAAGTACGAGGGAATCGGAAGCCGGCGAGGGAAAGGAGGTGAGCGCACGATTTTATTCGCGCTCTCGCGATACCAATATTTAACCCATTCGTAGGCACGTAGTACCGATATTGGAAAATTCTTCGCGGGGAGACACGCCGGCGAGGCAGGCGGCTACCGAGATGGCCGACGATACCGGTCGAACCTGCTGACGTTTCTGCGGCCGAACGAGCCGAACGAGCCGAACGAACCGAACGAGCGCACGAACGCCAACACTTTCCCGTCGACCGAAAGCCACGCTTCTTCTCTCTCTCTTTCTCTCTCTCACTCTCCCTTACGCGCGCGCTCACGCGTTCGTCTGCGCTACGGAGGGGAGGGGGGAGGATGAAAAAAGGATGTCCGAAAGTGGCGCGACGGATTGTGAAATTCGATCAGCGCGAGCATAGTGAGCCGATGGAACGTCGCGTTGCAATTAAGCAGGCGCGCACGCTGAGTTCCGCATCGCGAGGCACTCTGCCGTCGGTATCGGCTTCGGGAGGCTTCCAGCGACATCGTGGGAGGGGAGATTATTGTTTCGACTTTAATGGAGTGGAAGGAAGAGCGGCGAGGTATGGGCAGAGGGAGGGAGGGGAGGAGGAGGAGGAGGAGGAGCAGGAGGAGGAAGGGGGAGAGGTGGAAGAAAGGGTGCGGGGAAAAAGCCCGGGCTCTCTTACGGCATTCACTGGATACGCCATTCCGTCGCTGATTTCCGGACATTCTCGATCACTGGTGCATTAAAAGCGTCGAAATAGCACGTCTCAATGTCGGAAATACGCGGATGCATCGCGACGGGTACTTCAACGTCGCTGCGACATGATTGTATTAAATGCGACGATAAGAGAGGGAGGCGGGGGGAAAGTGGTGGTGGAAGAGGAAGGGAGAGGGACGGGGAGAGAGAGAGGGGGAGGGGGGAGGAGGGGGGAATGGGGATAAAGGAAAAAGTGGGAAAAAAAAGGAGAGACGAGGAGGACGTCGAGTAGACCGCGCGGCAGAATCTTTGAGGGACGAATGCTTTTAGATTCGAAGGCCCTCGAGTGCCCTCGAGACGTTCGAACTACCCGCGGCAATGGGATTCTTAAACGACGAGGAGGGAAGTATAACGAAGAGGCGATCTCCTCGGTTCTGATGGAGATTGCGTGGTTGCAGTTCGCCGGAAGGGCTTTTTTGCCGACCTGCACGATCGTGTTGCGATCCGAGCTTTGCGGTACGAGAGGCGCCGTTCTTGCGCTTTAACTAACGAGTACATACTTTTTTTTTCCCGCCATTCGGGTCCTACCCTCGTTGCCTCCGAGCGAGCATCCCCGACATTCGCATTACAAACTCCGCATCCGGATACTTATCGGCAAATATCGCCGGTAAGCCATAGTCGGTACAGCGAAGAAATATTCGACGTCTACTACGATTTGATTCGAATTACGGAAGATCCGCGGGAAAAGAATTGTCGCGCTTCCGACGAAAGCGAGGGTGATATAAGAGTTTAGGTATTGTTAAGTGTTTCCCCCGGCTCGCACAGTCCTCTTGACCGACACGGGAATCTAAATCGAATGTAATCAATCTTAGTACATCCTCGTGCAAGGACAGCTCTGGGGGGAACGTGCGAACCTCTCCTGCTCAAGTGGCACATATTTTTTACAAAGCCCTGTCCAATTACAGCGTTTAGAAACACGCCGAAAATTCGGCGCTCTGTTATACGTTTCCCACTCTCGGCCTTGAGCCTGGAAATGCCATTTCTTCTAGGAACGCGTGCCAAGGGAGAGACATAAGTTCTTTCTTTCAGTGATGAAAATAATATTGCACGCAATTTGGTAGAAACTGAGAACAAAGTGGTCAGAAACTCAACAAAAATAAGCTCCGTACGGACGAGTGTTAAACAACTATTTGAAACGAAAAGAGACTACTGATATCTCTGTATTACCGTTGAGCATGAAATACCGTCTGTAATAGCAAGCAGGCAAGCAAGTGTAAGCGCCAGAAGCGCCGGAAGAGTTTAAGCGAGCGTCGCACAAGCCAAGAGTGTATATTGGCGACGATCAGGGAAGCCGCTCGAGGCGCGGCCAGAAAATTTCTCCGAATTTTTTTCCGCCGATAGGAAAACAATGGGTATGAGGTTGCGCGCGCGAAACAGCTGAAGTCGACTCTTGCCTCGCGAGGGCAACAAAAAGGGAGATAAATAGAGATAAAAAGCGAGTGGGAGAGGGAGGGAAAGAGAGAGAGAGAGAGAGAGAGAGAGAAAGAGCGGGACGGAGAGAGTGCGGAAGAGTCGGCGACAAACCGAAAAGCGAGCAGAGGACCAGCGAGTGCAGGAGCGGGAGGTAAAAATAAAGAGGTAGAAAAAGAAATGGGAAAAGGAGGGAGATGAAAGGTAAACGAATCGCGCTCGTGTGCGAGCTCGTCCCCTCGTGTGTGTGCCTGTCGCGCGTGTACGTGTACTTCGAGTGGATAGGGGGAGTGGAGGTCCACGTTGAAGCGTTATAAATTGTTCCATATGCACTGCATTAGAGTATAACGCGGCGGCTCAACCGCGCACCGGACGTCCCTCGTATTTATTGCGATAGGTTTTCGGGGGCAAAATGCTGTCCCGCCAAATTTATCGTTCCGCGCACAAAAACCACTACCACCTCGCCCCTCGGCCGCCTACCAACTCAACCTCCGACCCTTCGACTCATCCCCCCTCGCAGCGACCCCCTATCCCTGTCCCTCTCCGACTCGTCTCTATCTGTCTTTTATCCCCTGTCTATGTCACACGTTTTCCTTCCAGCGTTGCTGCTGCTATTGCCCCCAAACGAGATGTTCTAGGTGTCACGTTCGAGCGAATGCGTTCGGCCGTTAGTGAATCCGCTGCCAAAATTTTGCGCGGATATCGCGAACCTCGCTTTAACTGGTCTGATCTGCGTGCGTCTGAGCCTATTGTCCCCTGCGTCTCGTTGTGGAGAGGCTGTCTTGAATGGTGCCGATTGTGGGACCGTGAATGGAACTGGTCAATAATAAGCGTGCTTGGGGATGTTTATATAGTTTCGTAATAGGAGTGGTCAGGATTACTAAACTTCCTAATCCTAATTTGCGCTGTTATGTGGCCAATCCAAAACACTGTGTCGTGCACAGGACGACTCTTTGCAGGAAGCTTATTCGACCTGCACTCGATTTTCTCACTCAAAACTGGCTGTGTTGTCTCTTGCATTTATTTGGTGTGCTTAACGTTGACTGCGTATCGCATCGATAGCGATTTAACAGTCAAACTTTGGTAAGATCTTTCCTGTCTGAGAGATGATTCTGATATATCCGGTATATGTTTATATTAGGTATTTATTCATACTCAGGAAGAGCGGGAGGGGGTACCAAATTTGGGCATCTATTGTAATATCACCGTGTATAATACGCGTAAATATATGCATAGAATATGCGTCGTTCGAATTCCTTGCGACATTACATAGTTGGAATTTGAATTTCCTCTTTACCTTACAGTATTTGCATAATGCGTCAGTATAAAGAGCGAGGTAAAAGCAAGGGAAAAACACGATAAAAAAATATTAAGACAGTAAAAGGGGCAAAAATTACATGACATGCTCGTATACACGTGAGTAATACGATTTGACCTGGGTCTGGCCCCAGGAAGCTCTTTCTTTCTCAAGAAGCGCGGAATGAGGTTTCGACGGCAGCAACGACGTACGTACAGTGCTTTTAGCAAGTAAAGACGCTTCCGGTGTGCTTGATTTTGTGCAACCCACTTTTGTATGCACGCACACGTAGACCGGCGTCGGTATTTGCTCGTTCTGCATCAACATTTTCGACTCCGTTGACGAGCGTAAGCGCAACAGTATGCTCTCTCCGTTTACGGTCTCGGAATGTTGCGAGAATACTGATATCAACGTGCCGGCATTGCAGCATGGACTATGACTTTCGCTCGTTTCGCGCAAAGCCGGCGAATCATGAATACGCGTCGGCCAGAATCTACCAATAATTCCCGTCAAAAACTCGCGCCTACAAAAACTCTCTGTCAAACCAGCCGGCAACCGCAATCCGAAAAGAAATAAAGAAATTGATACGATAAATTGCCGGCGCGAAGGATGTATTTTTTTTGCGTGAGATATGAGGGTCTATCATTAAAAAATTGAGATGATATATTCGGCCGTAAATTCAATCGAGCACTGATCGATTACCGGGCCGACAAAGAAATATGTCACTTTGCCGCGAAATTTTCACCGCACCGATACAGACCGAACGCGAGATATCCATTTGGCAGGAAAGCTGCTGTCGGACCTACGTATTCGACGACCCGCCCTGACTATCTCGCATCGGAAGGACCTTGGGCCGTTCGACGACAGCGGCGTACAAGCGCACGCACTTCCTGCCACCCCATGAAAAAAGGAACGAGATTTCGGTCGCGACGACGACGTCGTGCGGTGCTTTTAGCGATCGAAAATGCTTTCAGGACACTTGACTCCGCGTGTACGCGCCCTCCCCCCCCCCTCCCAACCCCTCTCGTGTTTCCTCTTCGTTTCGCGCCCCTCGACATCGCGTTTCTCGCCTCTGGCCAAAGGAGACCCTAAAGACGGAATTTTCAAGCAGTCCTAAACGGCTCTCGTGCGGCAACGATCCGCGGCAAATCGCACGGGAAACAAATCAAGTGTTGACTGCGCGTGTTTTCCCACCCTCACTCCCCGACGCGCTTGCTTTTTTAAGTGATCTCGCCTCGTTATCCGACTAGCTTGCTACGTCGTTGTCATGGCCGCTGTTTTTTCGATAGTGCCCTCCGCGTCTATCTGGTGCCTACATATATCTAGCGTCGAATTTTTCATCCCTTCGATACATACAGTAACCCCATTCACCCCTCATGACCCTACGAACATCTAACTTCTCGACCTGCGGCCTGTCGGTACCATCCTCTATTCACGGTAACGATTATACCGGGCGACCGGGAATTGATGCGCCTTACCAATCTTCTCGCTCCGTCGCCGACCTTCTCTCCTTTATCGGAAGGAGGAAGAGACTTTCAGGGAGGAACGCGGCTTCGCTCGCGGCTTTTAACGGGGGCAAGAATGCTTTCAAGCTGCTCGATTTTATGTACCTAACTATAGGTATATACACAGAGCTATGTACGCTCTGTCAGATGTCTCTCTTTCTCCGATTCTTCTGTTCTCTGTGTTCCCAGCCCCCCCCTTTCTCTCTCTCTCTCACTGTCTCTCTTTCTGCTCTTCGGTCCGTCTCTGCAATCTTCACCTCGGGCAACGCGTAGTCCGCCAACGAACAAAATCACCCAGAGTCTCCTCCCACTTCCTCGCAAAGACACCCAGTATATCCGCGCTCCGGCGCAGGTGAAAGGCTCGCGTTGTTTGTTTCAACGAAAGGTTGCGGAAGATAAATTGGGTGCCGATTAATAGATCGTCCACCGGGAAAGGAAAGAGAGTAGCAGTTTCTACCGACTGCTACTCTTACTGTTCCCCGTTCGCGACAACTCGCGTGCACGCACGCGCGCGCGCGCGCGCGCGCTTGCTCCTGAGCGTGCTGGTTTTATCAAGTGAAAACGAAAAATGGCTCGTGATTAACGATTCCATTTACGACGCACGCACTCAGCGTTGATACACCCGTATTTCTTTCGGAAATATCGCCTAGTTGCCGGAGGGAGAGGATGGTGGAGGAGGAGGAGGAGGTGGAGGAGGGTAGGGGGTGGCTCGGCCGTCGTCAGCGGGAACGAATGTCGACTTTAATTGGCGCCGTCCATTAACTGCGATATCGCGACGCGCTCGATTTGCGCAACTTTATGACGCAATAATCGGGACCCACGAGTGGCTCGCGGATCCGTTCCGGAGTCGCTCTCTTTTTCCCAAGCCGGCCGGAGGGCCGAGCGAGCAAGAGCCGGGAATCGATATCTCGATGACGTTCGAGCCCATGAGCCCGAAATTCAAATTCTCCGGTCCGCGATGGGGAGGCCGATTATTGGCGGCGACGAGGCGCTGTATATATCGGGTGATTAATGAGCGTGCCGATAGGACCTTCTCTTGCTGCCTCCCTCTCTCCCTCTCTCTCTCTCTCTCTTTAACCCTCTCTAACCCTCCCTCCACCCCCGACCCTCCTCTTGAACCCTCTCGCCTATCTCTTCGACCCTCGGCCCCGTCCACCTAGCTTTAACTCCATCCGACTCTCTTCTTCCGTCTAGATTTTCATCTCGTCGTCTCGCTCGCTCACCCTCTCCTCCCTTTCCATCCCCTCTCACCCCCTCTCCCAACCTCAGGCATGCCAAAGCGATAATTTATTAAGATTCGAAAGCCGCGGGCCCCTTGCCAGGCCACCACGCTGCTCCGCATCCGACCAGGCACCGTGTACGTCCAAAACTTTCGATCGCCTATCGCGGCCATCGCCATTGTCGAGAATTAAGGAAGCGGCGACGATAATTTGCATGAGGAACTCGACGCGCGGCGATCGTGACGTCGGCGGGACAACTTTATCGCGGCCGCGTCATTTATTAAACATCGTCGCCCGGCGAAATCACTCGGCGCGCTTTTATCGGCTAAATTAGATATCGGGAATTTATTGTAACGAATGTAGTTAATGCGCGATATTACAATTTCAGCCGAATTTCCTCCCGAAAGCCGAGCGCGATAACTTTGATATCGAATTACGCTCGTAAGGCATCGGCGCCGGGCGGGCAATGCAATGGTGCGCGCGATTACAGCTAACTCCGAGCAAATTCTTTCTCAACCGTCGAATTTTCCCCCGTCGCTGAGTGCGCCTAATGCGCCTTATGGTAATTACCAGCTAATGCCATATCAATACACCGGCAATGCGAGTCGAGGATTATGATTTACAATTGCGTCGCGGTGCCAATCACAGCGCGGCGCGCAATTTGCGTTGGAGCATCATGCTAATTCGATTGTTGAATTACAAATATAATCGACGTCGGCGATGGCGTCGGTCGGCTCGCTCGACGCCGACGCCCGGTTCCACCGTGCCGATCCGTTCGGGGTCGGGAGGGGGGGTTAGGGCGGCTGGCTGGAGCTCTTCATGAGCGAGAGGGAAATCGGCGCGGAAGCTCGATTCCTCGTCATTCACGTCGCATTCGAGTGGCTTCGAGACACTTTTCGGTTTAATCGCCAGGTCGACCGTTCGAGCGCACTCGACGACTGGAGTAGGCGTCTCCCCGTGGTACTCCTCGGTGCTCGACGACTGGAAACAATAGATTTCGTTTCGAGGACCGTTTCTGCCGCTGCATGGAAACCGGGACCGACGACGTCGAGCGGAGGAGGGATGTTTCCTACCCCTTTTCATCTTACGCGCATCTGGCCACTCGGGGCCGCGAGAGTGGCCCGCTACGTGTGACGAAATGATCCCCGCGATCCCGACATGCCGTGCAAATAGCGAGAACGGCTGCGGGATGTTCGAGGGCTCCGACGAAGGCGGACGACTCATTCCTTACAGCCCAGTCTAACGTTTTTCGCTTTATTAGCAGTTGCTTGATCAGCTTCACCTGTGTGTTACGGGACAATTTGCTTGTCGCCGAATATTGATTAATTCATTCATTAAAAAATGATGGAAAGTTCTGTATTTGATGCGCGCCAGTCGTAACTGTATGAAGTTATGAATAATTTCGAAGTGAGTTATCCCAGACAAATCCGAACAAAGTAGGAGAAAACGAGAGGATAGCAGAGCCTGTAAGGAGAAGAATTTAAAAGAAAAACTAAAAGATAAAACTGTAAATATTTAATAAAGAAAGTCTCGTTAGTTCACAATTAGTATTCGCTCGCTAGTCCATAGAGCACATGTTCTTTACTTAATCGCTTCCAAATTCGCACTCTCGCTTCTACTTTCATCACTCATAGCAAATCATGTCCGACATAACCGAATTCAAAATAGATACACATCGGCAGTTAAAGAGTAGACTGAAAAATATTGGAAATTGCTACAAGAAATCCTTCACTCGTCGTTCGCCATGTCAAAATAATTTGGGAATTTACGGACTTATCCCAGTTAGAGCCTTCACACCGATTGCCGCACAAGTTCTGCCACGAAAATGTTTGAATTCTCGGTTAACCGCGGCGCAAACACCTGTCGATGACTTGGCGACATTCGCGACGCCCATAATACACCCGCATCGCATTGAGTCCGGCATGTGCGTTACGAAAATCCAAGTTAGCCTGCTGCTAGTAGTCAGGCTCGTGTGTACGCCAGCCGGGCAGGAGCGTGTGTGAATCCATAATTTGACGGCATTCAGAGCGCACACAATGCGCCCGTATCGCGTGCTCCGATTCGAGCCGCACCCCCGTAGACATCAAATTGCAATTGGCACCCCCTCGTTACCGCGAACTGTCGGCGGGTCAAGAAAAACGACCCCGAACACTTTCCTCCGCTTCGTTCGACTCTCACCGAACTTTTTCATGCTCTACCTCCCTCTCGTGGAACCCTGGCCTCATCCACCATCCATTCCCGTCGCATCGATAGAGCCCATCAAAAATGTCCATTATCCCCGTAATGACGCGAAATAATTATATAAAATTACGTTCGCCCGCTGCCGGCGAAACTGACTGATGTGCCGTCGCTGCGAAATTCGTCGACAGCTCTCCCACACAGCGGTCGTGCCGCTTTCAAACGGGGACACCCGATACGCCGTCTGCGAAATTGCGGTTGACACCTCTCGTTATTGCCGACGGACAGGATTATGGCTCGTGGAAAATGCTCCGGCGACGAGGCCATCCGTCGAAGACGTTATTCGAAACCGTTCGGGGAGCCGGTCATGTTTCGAATTCGGAATTGAAGGACGTCGGGCCGGATGGCTACCTTCTTCATCCGCCGATGGCGTAAAAGCGAACCCCGCTGATAATAACGCCAATGTCCGGGGATAACGATAATAACGGCGAAATAATTTCCAATAATTTCCAATAATTAACCGCGCGCCCCGAAATAATTTTGTCCCGCGCGCCGTGAGATTATCCACGCTCGGCAGATATGTCGATGCGAGTGCATCAATAAATGGGGAATATTTAATGATAAGTTTTAACGGAACGCGATAGTTAATTAGCAACGGGAGAGCGCAATTTCGCGAGAAATTGTTTCGGCTTGCGTTCCCGGGTTCAAACGGTTCTCCGTAAGTTACAATTACCTGCCCGCGTTGCCGAATCGGATTCTCTCGCGAAGCTTGATGATAATTTTAAACTCGAGTCGGCCAGAGCACCGACTCTCTCATACATTTTCACGACTCGCGCGCCGATAATGTCCTTTCGACCCCGACGATGCCAACGCTTTGCTTTCTACCAGCCGAGTGCGTTCTTCCGAGCGACTGCGAGGGAAGGTACGAATAACAAAGGACGCGCACTCCCCATCTCACGCAATATTCATTCAATTGTTCCAAAGTAATTCGATCAGCGTCAATCAACGATTTACAATAATGTCAACACCCACGAGCGAAAAGTGTAACGCGATACTCGTTCTCGTTAGCTCATCGCTCTTTAACACCCGATAAAAACATCCCTACGCCCCGGTGAAAGTGCACGAACAATCGACAGAACGAAATAGCGCGAATATCAGAACGAAGCGGCAGGGACAGAGTATCCCTCTCAAAGCCGGCATTCTTTGCCGCGGAAAATTACACTTGGCAGGGATCGTTAGCCTGGCTACCGGAAAGGCACGCAAGAACTTCCCTCTGTCGGCGTTATACGATCCCGCCCAAAAGCTGGCCCTCCACCCTCGGCCCCCGCCGCCCTCTCTGCGCGCCCCTAACGGCGAGCTGATCCCATCAGAAGTTTCCAGTATGTTTATAATCCACTAATCGCCCGCCTTTCCCGGCACAATTTAAAACTTTCCTCGACGCCGTTATCCGGGCCGCTCGCTTTCTCACCCTCTCCTTCCACCCTGTCGAAGTCCAACCCCCTCGGCCGCCCCTCAACCGCCCCTCAACCGCCCCTCGACCTCCTCCTCCTCGAATGACGGAGGCAGCCCGCCCGAGCGTTTCCTTCCTGCCGTCCCCCTTCAGCGATCCTTCTCCTTAACCCAACTTCATTTTGCGGCTCATGGACCGTCGAATTTCACGGAGTTATCTTCGAGGTCCGTCTCGAAGTGTTCCGCAACGAAAGGGGCGGCGACGAGGTCATCCTCGTTTAATCCTTCGCCGGGATGCAAAGGGGAGCCGCCTCGGATCTTAGCTCCGATTTTCAGGACGAGTTCGCCGCGCATAATCCCTCGTGATACCGTTAAAGATCCTTCGCGCGATATTTTCGTCTCATCGGACGCCTCCTTCCTTCGAATTCATTCGCAAGACGAACTCTCGCCGACCGCGAGACAACGGGAGCCCGCTGAAAGGAAAGCTCCTGTCGAAGGTCCTCTGTGGAGAACCTGTCGAGTAACTGTCGTTCCATAATTTATCCGAGAGTCTTTGCTAATACCCTTCCTCGCGACCCGCGCTGCCTGATTAACTTTTAATGAGCGCTCGGGGTCGACGGCATGAAAGTCGGAGTTTTAATTCACTTCCGGGAAATTCGGGGTCATTCCTCGTCTCAATGAAGTCGGTTGATCTGTTCTATTCCTGTATTTTGTTATGAAGTTTAACGACGTTAGGGTAACTCCTATAAGATAGTAAAACTAATACTAAAATTATCTTCCAACTTATCCGAGTTTCAACAAGCTGACATAATAGAATATCCGCTTTAAGTTACCTGAGCATAATATTTACGTTGCGATCGAAGCTGGACAAATCTCAGCTTCCGATTGCTTTAATCACACGAAGATCCGCATCATGCCACGATCTTCCACCTGCGATAGGGGGTGGAAGTAGAGGGGTGTGATATTAAATTATCTGTCGACAACACATAAGCACGTGAGGCGTGGCGCGTGAACGAATCGAAGTTGTTTGCCGTAAAGTTTACACACCTGAAACGAAAGTTCATTCGCCTGCAATAACGCGCCAACGTCGGCGTGCATCTCGGGCATGCATCAATTTGAACGAAAACAAGAGTTAATTCTGTTTGCCTCCCGTTTACGCGGAACGGAGGACACGTGACTGGCGCATGAAAATTGGGTTGGCACGAAAAGATTTCTTGTATTACATTAGAATCTCGTTTTTTAATTTTATAAAGTTAGCGTTGTATGTAACATATATTTTCACCATGGATTTGAATCTTTTGCGATTGAACACAACCAACAAATGATCACTGTATTTAACGACCTGATTTTATCATGACTATACTTGTCAGTAACTATAAAAGTGGTCGAAACCAAAACAATAAAAAAATTGTTTTAAGTAATCGCTTATTTCAATATGGTAAGCAACGTTCGTAAAAATACTATTTATTTCAAGTTCGTGAAACGTTTGACTTACATCACTTTCATAATTATTACCACAAATATCTATAAGGAGGGAGATAAATAAGACTAATCAGTTTGTGTAGACATACAACAATACAAATTAAAAAGGCAAAATTTGGAAATATCAGGCGCGAATTACTACACAGAAGAAGTGTGAATACATTTATTTCATATTAGGAATCAAATTTACAACCACCACAGAAACCGTCGCCTCTGTCTATTCGAACGAAAACAGAAGTTAATTTTGTTTGTCGTTCGTTTACGGAAATCGCTGATGGATGTCGTAATTTTTCTCCCATTAGAAACTCATCCTCCAAGCATGCAAAGTGAACGACGAACTTACGCAACTCGAAATTTGAACATGGATTCAACCGCTCGCGAGTGACAACAGTCATCGGTCACCAGGCTGAAGTTCGTTATGTCGCCCCGATAACGGAATTTGAATTTTGGCCCGGATAATTCTTCGACGGACAGCGATGCCAGCCTCGAACTCTGCCATTTCGGGATTAATATTAATGCAGCCTAGTTAGTTTCCTGCAATGTTCCGAATAGCGTGCAGTTGAAATTTTCTCCGCCTGGAAGTTTCGCGATTCTCGGATAAAGCTTTGCAGTGCCGCGCGAGGCGAATAGTCGAACGAACGAGCTTCAAGCCGGAAATGAATGCGAATTAACGGCGCAAAAATAAAGTGAAGGCTATTTGCGCCGATGCACTCGGATTTTGGCTCGGTCGACGGTCATCAATTTCTTTCCCGGACAGAAATTGACAACCAGCCGAAGATGCATGTCTAGGGATCGCTTGTTTTCCTCAGTCTTCTGAAAATTGATTAATCCACTCTGCCGGGCGCGTCTGCAAAAGCGAATTTCCGGCCGAATATTGTGATATTCCGGCTGAGAGCGACGAGTGCGGAAATCGATGTTTTGTCACCGATGACGCCATCGGGGAAAAAACCGACGCGTTATGAAGAGTATGGCCGCGCCGAGGAAGGCTGGAAAATGAAAACGTGCAGTAAAAACAAACAACGCCCGCGGCCATGGAAGTCGACGCGTTCACTTTTCTCGCCTGCAAATACTAATTCGAAAAAAGATGCCAGACTATAGAACAAAATCTGTTTAAAGTTGGTTGATATGCGTGAAAAGTTGCTCAGCACGAACAATCAAAGAAGCCACGAAAAAAAACAGATATCGCATAAGTTATTGATATAGATTCCTGAGCGACAAGCAAAATATAAAAACGAAAAACATTCTCAGCTGAACCATGTTGTTCTATTCTTTCATTAAGTCTTTTAGTGTCGGCTAACAGTATCGTACCTATGCGACGAATACCGGACCAGTTTGACGAATCAGCTAAGGTTTGGGAAAAAACGCAAAATAAGAATAATATTCAGAAAATGAAAAAAAAACCATATTATGAGATAAAGGAAGAGAAAACTAACGCCAATTGTATTTCAATATTTGTTGAAAATCCTACGAATAACATTAATGTAAAACATTACGAAAAATACAAAAATCAATACTCTTTTACAAAGAGCATTTGCTCATAGGAAAAACCATCGTTTTATGTTTAGTTTGTGTATTATAGTTATGTTATGCTTTAAGTTTAATTTTATGTAGATAACATATACCTACATAATGTTATTCGCTATTTATTTATCATATTATACATATATTATATTATTCATATATTAAATACACATATGTAGAGAAGACTCGAGATACCATAAAGTATAAATATTGCATTTTTAATAATTTGTAATAAAATAATTAATATCGGATCTCAATACTAAAGGATAATTCCATGATGCACGGCAAGCGTCAGACGTATTATCTGCCATCCATTCTGTAGTTATCGATTGAATTATGTTGCTTATAAATTCCAATCGAGTTATAATTTTCCCTTCCGTATTCATTATAACGATTCATAAATTTATTTTCGGACAGAGTACTTTTGCGATGCGAATAGTAAGGCATACGCGATGAAATGTTGCGAAGGACGATATATCGTCGTTCGGCACTAAAAGGGTTAGGAACAGCCGCACGAAAGGTCAATTTAAACGTCGATATTACACGAAAATCGCACAATGTTAACGGAACATCATGGACTATTTCACACGATCTGCAATGAGGGTACAGATTAGGAAGTCGACTTCCGAAGCGTGTCTAGAATGAATTCGGCGGTTAATGTAAGTCGACAGACAGGTTGCCGGAGGCAGGGTCAGTAAAGGACGCGCGGTGAAAGATGAATGGGGAGGAAGAGGGGTCGAGATGGGGCACGCCGGCGTAAAAAGGAATTTGGGAAAACACTCTAGCCCCGGGGGTGGTATCGTGGCAGGGTTACGGGCGCTTATGGTATGCAGTAGGCGCTTCAGCGAGAGTCCGCGAAATGAATCATTTTATTTCACGGAAGGACGGGCACGTCGGTCACAGGGACCGAGTTCCTTTCAAGGGTCGGCGGGACGCACGTGGTATACGAATCATGCCACCCTCGCGCAGACGGGAGAGGGCAATACACCCCGGCGCACGCCTGATGTGAAATTTTTTCACCATTTTCGCCCGCTGGAAGAATTGACGATGCATGGAAACAGCCGTGAAGCGAATCCGGCCGCGGGATTTCGCTAGAATAATTCGCGATGCCGGGGGGGAATAGATGTAACGCGTCGAATTCTCTCGATTGCGATGATGCCGAGTCAAACTATTTCTGTTCAAATAATTCGCGGAAATTACGGGGCGTATGGCCCGGCCGCGAGAGCATTTTTCACGCGAGCCGTCGTGATTTAGAGCTCGCCGGACGTCGTAAACGTAACGGGAGAATTATCGCACGATTTTTGACTGACCCACGGGCTTATACTGGCATTCCACCGAAAATAAAGGTAAACCGAACAAAAAGTGGCAGTGCAGAATGCACAGGGGTATATAACACACCAACGGTAGTTTCTCTAAACGCATTGACGAACGAAAGATTTTTCCGCAAGTTCGTCAGATGAACGTCGACGAAATTGTAATTACAATACGATAACTGCCGCGCAAGAATTACTATGCGAATACGTAACGAATCCGGCTTTATAAGGGATTTCGGGGAAATACGTTACAATGCAAGGATACGTGTAACGCTTCGAATTCTCGCGCACGGCAGCGGACCGAATTAAACGATTTCCGCTCAAATAATTCGCGCAATTATGCATACGGCAGCCCGCGCGGCCTTTTTCACACACTCGTCAGGTGGATCGCGTGTGATTTAAAATTCGTTGATATCGCCGCTGCCCGAGAATTACAATGCGGATTTTAGATAAATCCGATTATTTATATCGTACGCGTGATTTCATTGAACGTGCCGTGTACACGCTTGCAGACAACATTTTCGGAGTCGCATTCGGCGAGAACTTCCGTCTTAGTTTCCGCAAGTTTCCCGAAACGAAGGCGGGTCGCTAACGAGATTTTCAGCATTTTCTTCCAACGAACTCTGCGGCATGCGTACAACTCAAGTCCAACTAGACTGTACAGGGAACGCGTTTAATCCTTTGTACGAGCGAACAGGGCACCTCGATACGCTTGCCGTTCCATATCAGGAATGCCAGTGGCCGCGTACGCGTTAATTAGCGAAATTAATTAATCCCAATGGAATCGAGAGATTTAAACAATTCGATTCGCATAATCCGCGTCGACGTAACCCCGGGACTAAAAGTAGACGCAACTCTTTCAACGTACGATCCTTACCATGCTTTTCGAACGACTGTGTTCCCTCGTTTCGATTTATAGCGATGTAACGAGCTTTTTTACCGATATTCGGGTGGCGATAATTCGCATCGCTTTCACTGAGATGGGCTGCTCCGAAATTCTCCGCCGATCCATTTTGACACCTACCCGTAGACCGGAGTGCGAACTATAGATTATACATTACGTAATGTGCTAAGTAGATTTTCGCGCATCTAGACTTCGCGCCGCGCAGTATAGTTAATGCTTGTTGCCAGCGACGTGCCGTAATCTGTTACAACGATACCAGATGGCAGATCTATTAAGCAGCGGCATGGCGTTACAACGCGCAATAGCATTAATGAACACAAGAAAGGGGACAGAAATCTGGCCGAGGGCGAAACGAAAAGTAGTGGAAGCACGTGTCGGCAAATAAGCGTGTCGGTGAGTAGAACGGAAACTGGGAAGCGACAGGTTTATTACGGCATTTGTTTACCATGTCAGATCTGCGTTACGCTTTCAATTTAATCCTTTCCGTTCTGTATCAACTACACCGTCGAGTCCACCAATTCCCAACGGCGGCAGCGATCCTGCAGACCACCCAACAATTTAATTCCACAAGGACTTCATTATTCAGTAATTTTTTCGGGTGATATAGAAAAAGTGTGCAAAAGTGAACGGCTCCGAACAGCAGCGTGTCTTTGAACTATGTGCAAAATACGTTTCCATGACTGATGTAACGACATTCCGAGCATGAGGACATAAGAAAAGGAGGAGGCACAACACAAAAAGTGATGAAAATGGAAAACAGCGAATGACAAAGTTTAACGCGACGCAAAGGGCATAAGGTTCAGAAAAGAACGCAGAGATCTAAATAAACAAAAATGGACCGTGCACGGTGAAAAGCACGGAAGCTAAACGGAGTAAGATGAGAAAAGGAAGAGGTTGGTGGTGATGAGAAGTGAAAGAAAGTAGAAATACGGAAAGAGGGGTCGATACGAGCCCTCGCGATCGGCAGCCGACGAACGCCAACGAATTTCGACGCATTTCGACGAATTCCGGCGAGTTCCATCGAGTTCCATCGAGTTCCATCGAGTTCCGTCGAGTTTCGGCGAGTTCCGTCGAGAATTCGCCTCCGCGGCGCTTTATCTCCAATCTTCTCGCCGTTTGGCGGCGCTTTAAAGCGATCCACAGGATTAATTTTAACGAGAAGTAACGAACTGCGCCGCAGAGAGTAGCGCGTGGCTCTGTTACCGTAATCGGCGGGACTTGGAGAGGGAAGGGATGCTAGACGAGGGGGAAGGTAGGGCGTTGGTGGGCATCGATAGAGAGGGGTGGACGCGGGGTGGAGGGAGCATGGGTATGGCATAGCATTCGATGCTTTATTGGTTAACTTTATTCATTGAAACGTTACCAGCCGAGCGGAACGCGTTCGCTGCGCCGGAGCAATCAATGCCTCAGTCGCGGTTGCATAGTTTGCGGATCTCAATTTCCGTATCAGTTTACCTCTCTATTTAAGCGCTTGCCCCGGCGTTCGCGCGCATAGCTTTTAAAACGAAATCCTCTGACCCTCTGTTGCGCGAGGGCGAGCGGCAGATGGGATGCTGCATGAAAACGGTGTTCGCAGACTCTAAAAAATTCTACTTGCCGTCGATTCCGGCATTGACCTCGTTACGATTAATTAGCATCTATCGAAAGGAGTTACAGTAAGATTGTAGTCGATGTGGAAAGACAAGTGACGATGGGTTTGGAAGGAAGAGCCACAATTGGGTAATAATAAACGCGAGTCCGTCACGCGTGAAAAGTGAGAACACGGTCGTTCAAAGTTGAGTAATCAAATTGAAAATATCGATCAGACAAATCGGCCGGCTGCGGCACGTAACGCGATTCGAACGGTATACACGAAGCGTAAATTGAATCAGAGCTTTGCACGAAGCCAATTACGGCCAATCGGGTAACTGCGGAGAGTCGACCCGTCGCCAATATCAAAATCGCTACTCGACGCTTAGGCTGAAAGAGCCAGCAGTGAGCTCGGATAAAGAATCGCTGTTTGCGAAAGATTGTAGCGAGCCACGTCAGGTTTTGAAGAATCTCGGCATATTGAAGACGTGTCGGTTGGCCAGCTTCGTTCCTAACCGCCGCACGTTGTCGAGCGCTATCGTAGGAGAGTTTGCCGAAGAGGTCGGCAGAATTCACGGCATGCGAAACCGGATCTGTCCGTGTGAGAGAGAGAGAGGGGTGGAAAGACGAACGGGGATGAAAAAGGAGGTGAGAAAGGGGGTGAGAGAGGGCAGACGCGTGGGCGAAAGAGGGAAAGTGAGAGCGACATCGGTGAATAGCGAAAGCGCGGAGAAGGTTTAAAGCTCATTCGGGGCAAGTGAAGTCCTTCGCATCCTTCGAAGGCATTCGAGATGTCGAGCACGTACTCTGCCTCCTGATCATCGCCTGAAGGAGTGAGTCCCCAGAAGGGTTGAGAAGCACGGTAAAATCATCGTACGTGCGTACTATACGATTTGGATGGAATCTGAAGGATCGCAACGACATTAACGTTAATTTTGTCCACTCAATACTCTACGCATGATGGATGAGTAAAAAATGAATTTATCGATGTTAGCGAATGATTGAAAGGATTCTCTTAAGATATTAAGAGAGGCAAGAAAATTTCATTTTAGTACCATTTCTCTTTATAACCTACGTACGCGGGTACCATTTTGTTACCTCTGTGAAGTTGTGACTCTTCCCACCGTTACGCAAGGGCCATTTTCAAAAATAGGCGCCCGCTGTTAATCCAAGTACGTCCACTTAACGATCATGACAAGTTGCCGTCCGTCAGACTCAATCTCGTCCCATGGTTTCAAAAAACGCTCAAATACGTCCGTCCCATGCGCGAACGTCCCGAAATATGCTGGTAAATAAATCGGACGTAAGCGGCCATCGCGACCCTGGAAGAGGCGTTAATTTTTCACGAAGCATAAACTCTCTCGCTATTTCAAATAGCTACCTCACTTTTCCCCAGATAGGAGCCCCGAGAGGGCAGAGAATTTTTTTCCCGAAATATAATCTCGCGTTCCCGTTCGCCAAACGACGATGTCGACGACGACGACGACCGTGTACGGCTGCATACCTATATATATATATATATATACACCCCCGAGTTATCGGATAACCCTCGAAATAACACGGCCGATTTTCATTGTCGTTGCGGCCGAGAGGGGAAAGGTGGGCAACGAGCGGTCCTCTCGCGCCTCTAAAACCTATTCAGCCTCGGTTTCCCGCACACGCCATCAACAACTGTCCTATCCACGATCGCCGGCAGAAGGGATCGCGTCGATTCGACCGCGGTCCGGTCATCCGGAGGCATGCGGACCGACGTCGTAGGATAGGTACCACGGATTGGATATGAAGGGACACAGGAGGGTGTGAGGGCCGAGGGAGCGAGCGAAACCGAGAGACAGCGATGTCGAGCGATGTTAGAGGGGAGTGAGGCTTCGAGCCGAAGGGGTAGGAAGTTGGGGAGGGAGAGTGCGAGCGAAGAGAAAGCGCAAGAGAGAGGGAGAGAGAAAGAGAGAGAGAGAGCGAGAGAGAGAGAGAGAGGGGCAGTAGAGGGGGGTGGAGGAAGTTGGAGTGTGTGACGAGGGTGCGCTCGGTACAGGGAAGGGTGCTGGAGGTGGTTCGAGGGGGTAACAGGTCGGATGTCCGGCAGTCCGTCACCGGCTATCCCCTGGTATCTCCGGCGTGGCCCGCCACGTCACACCGGCCGGCCTGCAGCCATATCGCCGGCTACATAACAAGTCCTGAATATGCATATATTCGACTATAGGGTCACCCGTTTCCCACCTCCTGCGCTTTACCTCCACCCCCGACGCCCCCCTCGTCTCCTCCTGCTCCCCCACCAACACGTCCCCACACATATTTACCGTGCATGCTCGCGAGCATTCGCACGGTCCGACCTGCCGACACATGCGCGAACTCTGTCGTCGAGCGGATTCTCCCGCTTCGTCCTTCGCCCTACTTTGTGGATTTCTCGTTACCCCCGCGCCCACCCTCTTCGCAGACATATTACGCGCGGACGTATATATACCTCTTTATCCGTCTTCGTCCGTCTGTCCGTCCTGTCGCATGTTTGCTTCTCATCTTCATCGCTCCTGCGAGCAGCCGAGGGAGCGCGCGCGCTCCCACGCTCTTGTCGATTTGTCTGCGCAAGTACCGGTGTGCTCGATCGTGCGTCTATGTTAACGTGGAGCCGCGCGATCGGTGTGTCACGCACACACCCTCATCTTCCACTTGGTCATCGCCGAAGCACCATTGACGCCAGTCCACTGCCTGCCAGCGCACACAGATTTATGGCTGTGTACGCTGCCACGGCTCGTATATTCGCGGGCGCATTTTGACGTATCGCGTACATTAGGGAAATTCTAATTACCCAGCCCGCGGGGAGGGGTGCGCGGTGCCTGCCCATAGGGTCCCTCTCTCTGGCAAAGGAAATACGGCAACGTTGAAACGGCCAATACCCCGTGTACCATCACGCTTCATCGATACGGCGTCCCTGTCTTCCGCTCACCATTTCTCTGCCTACTATCTGGCCAAACGCGCCCACCCTCTTCATCTACCCGTCTTTCTCTCTCTCCCTCTCTTTCCGAGTCCTTCCCGTTCCGAAGCGACGAATCTTTGCCGGGTGCACATATGTACCCTCGTGGCAGGGCAACGTTTCTGGTACCGTCCCTTTGACGTAACGTCCTCCCCCTTCTCTTCTCCTCCCTGTCCGTCTCTCCTCTTTATCTGTCTGGCCTATTCTATCTGTCCCGTCGTTCTGCCCCTCCTTATTCGACTCTCTGCCCCCGCAGGTATGCATACGTTCCGTCGTCTCTTTCGTTCGGCCTGTCTCGCCATCTCTCCGTCCCACCCCGCTACTCTGGCCGCCGTTTGAAGCGACGATCGTCGACCGTTTGAAAGTTGCCCAGAGAAAGCGAGCGATGGGGGGCGGGGGCAGGGGGAGGTGGGGAGCGTCACTTCTGAACGCCGCGGCTCATATCGAGGCGAGGTCAGACTCGATGAAGAGGACGGGACTTTAATGGACGTCTCTCAAACGCGAACCCGCTTTTTCGCGCATTATGCATTCATTTATGCATCCCGCATTCATCCTCATTTCGCCGTTATACATTTTTGCCCGCGTTAGGAAACTTAGTGTTAATCCGACCCGCCGCCGTCATAGCACTCGGTGGCGGATCGTAACGGGTGGACACTTTTAATGGCTTAACGACGCGTCCTGCGCGAATTCTTCCTTGCTGCCGAACGGACGGCGGAAGAATTAGCGGTGCTCAAATTTGTCTAACGGCGCGGACGATCGTGCGCCATCATAACGCGGCAATTCGCCGGCAGCTCTGATGTAGGGCGAGCTAATTTTGCATTACTAATTACTAATCGCGGTGTAACGGCGGAAGACAAGGCTGTATATCGGCGGATATAACCCCCACGGCGCGTGTTCCGCATTTGATACACACCCCCCCCGGAGTTGGTAATTGTACGAATGCGCGCGCGACGACGCTCGTTACTGCTTGCCGATATCAATTCGCAATTTCTGCCGGAATTACGATTGCGACAATGCCGCAGCGTGCGCGGGAAGTGCGGTAAGTGAATTCTCTTCCCGTGAACTTCGCGCGCAATCACTGCCGTGTACGTCTGTCCGTTTGACAACGAAGTGACGGTGGTTGCACTTGGATCGTGTCTTCTGACAATAGAGATTGGTACTGCTCTGTGCACTCTCGAACGTTCCACCGTTTCAAAAGCGCACTTTCGAATAGAAAATTCGTCAGCGATCGCTGTGATTCGAAAGTGGCTTTTACTTGAACGCTACACAAATACTCTGTATTGAACACAATCATCGAACTAGGATACTATCAAGGCAAATCGTATCGGTCTATTCGACGGAAGTTTTGGCAAGACGTCACGTATGGCACTCTAGTTGGAAATGAACAATAATTTCGTTCACTGATCTTCATCGATCAAATGAGAAATTCGATTCTGAACGCGAATCATTTGAATCTACGAGGCTTGATAAACAATTGCTTCGTGCACAAGTGTGCCGATTCGAAGTGTATTGTTACGTGCGAAATTCCTATATATATATATTTTCTAATATTCCTTCTGAATATTTCCGTGGAATTTAGCCCTCATTTGGAGATGAGAACGCTCTGCTTGTATAAGATAAGGACGAGGGCCTGGCCTTCGTCAACACGTAGGTCAACTCTAGCCGTCTCCTTCCCTCCCTCCACTCAGGAGCCTCCTTGTCTTCCACACTTTCCCTCCAAGGAACACTTTCCCGCCAACCACACTTTCCCGCTAAGGAGCAGTTTCCCGCCTAGAGATCCTGCAACGCAGCCACCCAACCAGAGACTTTCCCGCTCTATTTTCCTGTAACGCAACTATCCAACCAGAGCAAGTCCCGCTCTATTTTCCTCCCACTTCTCTCAGAAAACACAGTATAAAAACCCCGGTCCTGAAGGACTCGGGGAGCACTCTTACTCAGTATAGTCGCGTTAACGAATCTCTGTCCGAAACCCTATCTGAGAAGTAAGTTGGTTTTCCCATAACCTCTTATTAGTAAAGTGTCTCCAGCAAGATCGGACATTAGTTCCTTTCGAGCAAATCTCCATATCCAAGTCCTCGGCTAGAGAGGGCTACGGCAAAACCAGGCCAGGCCTGATTGAGCATTAACAATTATCGAACATTGAGCCTAACCTCACGGGTTAGTAGTTTATAGTGAATCTTCGTTTATAGTTATTCTGACCAAAGAATATAGTTTATAGTTTTCTTTTGTTTGTATTATTTTTCAACAAAGAATATAGTGTATAGTTTTATATTCAATTGAGTCGATTCAATTTGATAATAGAAACCCGTCCTCCTTACTAACGTTCAAGTACGCGCGCCACAAAGGTTCCTTCCGAACCTTTAATCTTAAATCTACGATAAAGCTAGGGCCCACAGGATCTGCATTTTCGCTACCAGCAGATCCAAACATTTCGAATACCCCGACATCCTCCTTCCCTTTCTCCTATTCCCCACAATTTCGTGCAGTTCAGGGTAACTTACGTTACTCCGGAACACGCGCGACCGTCTATCCGCAGTAGTCACGAGGTCAGCCGAGTAACGATTGTTACCAGGATTCGAGTGCGCGGATAGACACCAAGGGCAGTTGCGGTCAGCAACCGTTTCCAGTCGTCGGTATAGGATTCACCTCCCAGTAAGACCGAAAACACGTGTGCCTCCCGTACAACGTTCCGTTGTCTATCACACGTGGTCACCTCCTCCCTCGCGCTCAGGCGGTCAGCAAACACCTACTCGGTGTTATAGGATTCGTCTGAGGCAGGGGCGCCGCATATCCCTACATCCTTCCTCGTACCACCCTTTCCCATACTTTCGTGCAGTTCAGGGTGACATTACGTTATCCCGGAACATCACGCACGATCGTCAGTCCGCAGTAGCCACGAGGTCAGCCGAGTAACGATTGTTACCAGGATTCTAGTGCGCGGACTGACGCCGAGGGCAGGTGACGGTCAGCAAACGTCCACTCGACGTTATAGGATTCGTCACAGGCCAGGTCGAACTGTGCGGGGCGGTCAGCAACCGTTTCTAGTCGTCGGTATAGGATTCGCCTCCCAGTAAGACCGAAAACACGTGTGTAACCCGAGCGACCCTGAGTCGCTTATCGTACGTGGAATACACTCCCTTTCCCTTTTCCTTTTTCTCTGTTTACCTAAAAACTCCCCTGACCAGGCCCCATCGGCCGTGCTAGAACGCGGTCGCCGAGCTCAGGCCCGGCGCCACTTCGACCACGACCCGGAGCAGGTCAGGAAAACCCCCCTTTCCCCGTGTGCTGCGTAACCGCACCACACCACTCCCCCCTCCCTCTAGTCGGGGCTCGTAACAGTATTGTAATACGTCACCCACACCTTCAACCCTTCGCGTTTCTGTCAATTCATTAATTCAGTGACTATCAAAATAGGCGTCTGATTAATTCGGCGCGTAATGCGGCTAATTCCGCGTTCGCGTCTCTCCTCTCTCTCTCTCTCTCTTTCTCTGTCTCTCTCTCAGCGGCGCGGGAGCGATGAAAATTCAAGCGCCAGCAGTGGAATTTAATGGACCACGGAGCCGGGGTATTGGCCGACTCGCAATCGAAACATTCGAAACGCGACCGAAAGAGGGCAACGGACTAAAGCATTGTACTCCTACTTGTTTGTTCCGATATAATAACAATGCCCGATCGGCCGTCATGTCGTATCGCTTACTTCGCAGACGATCCACATTTCGCTGTCGCTCGAATGGCGCAAAATTCGAAAATCCGCGCCATAAGCGGAACGCGGAAATTTTTTTCCGAACGAATCGGACGAATTTAATGTCCCTACGCCAGGTTTATCTCATTGCCGTGGCACGCGCAAGGATTACCGATATCGCGGCAAAATGTCGACGTGTCCGGACGCACGATCGTTAAGCCAACTTATTAGCGCAATAGTTATCGATTGCGCGCACGAGCATTTTCTGCTTAATGCGATTACATTCTGGCGCCCTTGTTAGCGGAGCGCAATGGGTCGTTGACTGGATATCGGGTTCGTTCTTTCATGGGCTCGCGTTTTGCTGGTTTTGACTTTCGCTTTGTTAGCCGAACATGATAAACGCGCGACGCTGGACGAAATTACGAGTTCATCGAATTTGACGTATTTTTTATTACTGCCCTTCAAGCTGTTTGATGTAGGAAGAATGGCACAGCGTGAATTGTAAGGTTTCAACTTTCAAGCAATACGATGTATCTCTCGTGGACAATAGTAGGGACTAAATTGTAGAAGACAACTATTTTACAATCTACTAAACATATTTATTCAGGAAGGTTCGATCAACGTTTTTAGTGATATTTAATTTTAATGTACTTTGAATGGATTTATTTCAACAAATTCTGGAGGGAAGTGTATTATTAGGATAGAACGGGGAACGAAGTTGAGAACACGGAAACAAAGTGGACGTATGACGCACAGGTTATGAATCACTACGTAAATAATAGAAAATTTCACGGTACAAGGAAGCATGATGACCACCCGGCGAAATTAAATCTAAAAGCAATATACTAAATTATGAATATACCATCAAATTCAACGATCTCCTACAATAAAATAACGGTAGAGTTCAGTTTAAATGTTTCATCCAATATTATAAATGAAAAGCTCACTGGCCATGTGCGTGAAAATAAGAACAGAACCAACGGCAATATGACAATACTCGTTAGAAGCATTTTACCGTAATCTGCTTTAGAGAATATTTTATTGTCTCACAACGTACAATGAATAATATACAATTTCGGACAAAAGTACCTGCATTAATAGCTTTATGAACGCCGAACCTAAATTGACTTCTTTAAATGGTGATCAATCGAACAGAGTTTTAAATGCATAAAGAGAAAATAAACGACAGAATCGGCGATTGTCCGACGGAATCCAAATAACGTTTCCATCCGAGAAACTAGAGTCAAAGTATCATTAAACCGGCGCCTGTTAAAATTGATGCCTTGTAAAATTACCGGTATTCTCAAAGTGAACCATATGGACACAAAATCCTATCCACCACTCATGAATGAACAGCGACTTTTTATGCTTCTGAAAATGATATCGTACAATCCGCGAGCCATTGAGGTAAAGTAAAAGTTCATAAATAGAATATTCAATTTCGATATCATGTGCGCGTGTACGCTCGTCAGTAAGACTATTAAATGCATCACCGACAAATTTACTGTTAAAAACCTGCAACAGTCCATGATTCGACGATAAGCCATCGATTAATCGAATCAATAACCATGAAAATAAACGTCCGACTAAATCGCGCATTATACCAATAACATGGCATGTCGCATATTCTTTTCATTGGCTCGCCGTTGGCCAACGAAAATTGAAGCGCCCTCCGATGAAATTTAATGCACCGCGGACAGTCGCGGACATATAAAATTAAAATTCCGTCGAAAGAGAGCGCGGATTATTCGTCGGCCGATTATTCATTCGAGTCGATGAAGTGACAAAGCGACCATCCCTGGAAATGGGCGAATGTCGATAAAAAATGAAAACAAAAATGGAGCTCTCCACCCACCGTATTACTTGCCGGTTCCGCCATTATTTTGACGCACAACAAACACGACGGTAAGTTGTGCGAACCGGCTAATTCGAGGTATCATAACTCAGTTCCCTATCAGATAATGAAAATTCGAACGGTCCCGGGCGCAGTCGGAATTTAATGGGTCATGAACGGTCGCCGACACGCAAAAATAAAAGGCCGCCGAAATTTAGCACGGATTAACATTTTTTTTCTCCACCCCCTCCGAACCCTTTATCCGAGCGGTTCCATTAAAGTAATAGATCGGTGCCAGTGCCAACGATAAATGTCGACGGAAGAGATATTCTCGGGGGCATATTTTCCAAGTGAGCGTCCCGACGCTCGTTCGTTTCTCGACTGGCAAAATATCAATAGGCCGCCGTGGGCTCGAAAAATGCGAAGCTGGGCTCATCTCGGCCACGTTAATTGTCCGCGCGCGGGAAATGAAACTGCCGCGAGTCGTTTAAGGGTGGTAACGGTGGCGGCCGGCTTAGCCGTGGGTTAGTTTCAAAATAGGCATCTGATTAATTCCCATGTATCATAGTTAATGCCGCGTACCGGCGCTCTCGGTAACAAGCGCTGGAAATTCAGGAACCGGCAATGAAGTTTGCCGGGATAGCGTCGACGCGCGTAGTGCATATGACGTAATGACAGTTAACGAGGATATGGTTTAATACTGTTCGCGGTCAATGATATGTTCTTTGACACATTGCGCTGAGCCGGCCGTCCGCGTCCGCCTCGTTTTGCTCGTTCGCCGGGGCATTAAAGTATCAGGAATCGCGATGTCCAAATTGAAAATAATCGCCGGACTAACGTTTACCCACCGAGCGGCCATATTCCTGCGCTCATACCTGCGCTCATTCCGCGTCGGCAACGGGGGGACGATAAAAGGTATTTCGAATAATGACGCACTATGGGCCGAAATCGGTTGCGCATTGCGCTAAAATCCATCCGAAGGATCCGTAGATGTGCGTGGCGAAAAGTGATATTTCCCGTTACACCGTTACTGATTCGACCAACGGGACACGGTCGACGCCGACGTCGCGGGCGTCGCAGGCAATTAATTTGCCCGGAGACCGTATCAACTCGTCGGAGTCGATCGAGTACGGAGTGGATCAACGCCGATCGTAATGCGTGCTAAATGAAATATAACCGCTTGGACTGTACGGGCGCGCGGGCGAGATCATCAATTCAGGACTATCAAAATAAGCGTCGGATTTCCACTCACGGCCTGCCAGTGGACCGAATCTACGCGACGCTCGCCGTCGGGGCAGACGGTGAAAATTCGAGCCCTCGGCAATGGGATTTAATGGAGCGACCGGCAGGACAGTGCGCGCATGACGGCAAAGCACTGTCAGGGAGAGAATGCGGGCTAATATTCGCCGCGCATTCGTTTGTTCCAAGGGGATGTCGGAGAATACAAATAGAATTGGCGAGAATGCCGCGGATACGCGCAACGGCCGAATGCAAATACGAATCCGTCGCGACGCATTCGCGCGGCCGGCGATAGGCTCGCGTTCTGAGTCCTGACTTCGACTCTGTTCCGTGTCCGAACTGTCGTACCGAAAAGACTCCCGACCAATTCCTTTTTTACATAACACCCTTTGTGGCCTAAGCCTTTTTCCGTCCCTTTTGGCTGTCGCTGATCGGCACCTTATGTCTCCCTTGTCCTGTCTTGGTGTCACTATTTTTCGATCATTTACTACTCCATCGCTTTGCCTTCGATCAATTTGCAATCGCTAGCCAGTTCCCATTTTTCAATCCTTCTGTAACATGCGTAGCTAAAGAGCGAACATTATCCAAAGGTCAGCTATTAGATAGATGGGTACATTTAAAATGAAACTTTTATTTACCGTGCTTATTAAACTAAAATTGAACTAGAAGCACCTTTACATTAACCTTGCCATGTCTTTTCCCCAATCGCTACCTTAGATTAAAGTCCGGTTGATGAATAAATAAATTTTACTTCCATATTCTTCTTTACATAAATTTTTAAGTTTATTGTAACCCACTATATTTTAAATATTTCTGCGTTTTACCTACATTATTATATAAGATAAATATTAGTAGTAATCTTCGATTTTCTCAATCTTTAAGATGGTAGCAACAAGATATGACTAAATTTTACGATGCTACAGAGAACACGACTTCTCAAAGCCACTTAACTCAATTCGCCAATATCAATACAGCGGATAACAAAACCATAACCGTGCAAATCAGAAATCATTCAGCGAGTAACGTCGAGTAACAGATAAATATCGCCCTTTCACCGATGTTACTACCGCTAACTCAACATTCCCCTACACGAATACTCGGCAATGTTTATATGCTAACTTGCGTCGAAGACATTTAAGAGAGCGTCGTAACGACATGCGGAGCGTATAAATTCTTTCGCGCTCGCAACCGAGACAACCAATTTCGCGCTAGCGATTCGACCGATTTCTCATATTCCTACCGTCTCCTCCGGCCGCATTCGCGCAAATCCCAGTTGCCATGCCGTCGTTCCGCTGATTTGCGAGCATCTCCCAGCCAGCGACTATAAGCCGCTCCCCGCGAAACTGGATATGGATTATGCCATAGCTGCGGCGCGGGTCGCACTCTCGGGACGAATGGGAAGGCGTCGTATCCAAGCTTTACCGTGAGAACGTTTTACCGCGCCGGAGGGGGCTAGAAGAGGGGGGGGGGGGGGCTGAGGAGGTGGAGAAAGAGTCTGGGCGAAAGCTAGTGCACCGGCCGCAGTTTTCCTCGGGAAAGCGCCATTAGCGGGCCGCAAAGTACCTTCGTTCGATCTGGAAAGGCTTGCCCGCAGGACTATCGCGATTCTGGAAAACTTGGCCCATCGCAATAACAATTCGACGAAACCCCCGGCGGCCCACCCCCTCGTGGACCGACCGAATTGCCTCCTACGAAAGTGTCTTTGAACGATCGGCGTGTCCCGAACGAAATCCTGGAACGAGAATCGTCCGAAATAGATCGTGCGACTCCTAATTTTGCTCGGCGATCGAACGACTTCTCGAACGTTACGGACGAGGCCGACCGGCAGTGGGCGAGTCAGGAATGAAGCTTGTGTTCTTAGAAAAATGAACGTCCGGTTGGCGGGAGGTCGCGGGCGCAATCGTCGATCGACCGTTCGAAATTCCTCGAGATTCCATAACTTTGATCGTTGACTCTATTCGGCGGTCGTTACGAAGTTACTCGGCCTTCCAGCGAAGGCAATAACATTTTCTCTTTGACGGCCATTATTCATGACGAAACGGTCGGCCGGAATGCGGCTATCAAGTGCGAACGATAACGCACTTAATGAATGCATCTATCGGTCGGTCGAAATCAACCGCGTTTCCCGCCCGCAACCGCAAAATTGACCGCGGCAAATCGTTGAAACTTAATCGATGAGCGTCAATACTTTATATCAATTCCAGTTACAAGCAGCTCGGCGTTACATTCGGCCGCTCGCGCCGCTGCGCGGGCAAAGAGTGCCCATTGGGCAAAGTATAAGTTACCGTTCCATATATTCAGCTGAAAATCGGGATATTGGCATTAACGCCCGGAAGAACGTCGCCGGACGGATAATTTCTGGCGACTGGAGAACAATGACGACACTGGCGCACGATCGTATTTCCTCCGCGAATCGAAACAACAAATCAATGCAATCTCGAGAACGGCAATTCACCCTCTTGGGACCGCGGGCACGTGTGTGGGAGTAGATGCGAATGCACGTGCGTACATGTGTCGGTAGGTGTTCGCAAATACATTTGCCGCGATTCTCGCTAACCCCGTCCGGACCTTTTCGCACCCCATGCATCACGCACGAAGCCAGTGACCATGAATGGCTCGCCGAATGTTTTGCAATGACGTACAATAGTCATACGTCGGCGCGCATAAAAGTGTACGTTGAATTTCGGTCAGCCTCTTATCCCGAATAGAAGCAAGAATGTAGCGACAGGCAGAGAAAGAGAAAGAGAGAGACACGGAGTGTTGGCCGCGGCCATTCGCATAAGGTTCGATGCGTTACAAAGTTTATGCTTCTTTCTCGCTGGCAGGGGATGTCGAATGTCTCAGAAAACAGAAAACGTTCCTTCCACCCTTCTCGCGTTTCGCCGACGAAAGATTGACTGACTGGTGGGTGGGACGGAGGCTTTTGATTTTTCGAGCCCAGGCTCCGGCTCCGTTTGAAAAAGAAAATCAACGGCGGAAACGTCAGAAGGAAGTCTCCTGCCTTGAATCGAAATGGGTCAGCCCCTCGACGACGGGGGAAAATAAAAAGAAAGAGGAGGGAGAGGCAGAGAGAAGGGGGGGGGGGGATAAAAAACAGAAGGGAGAACGAACGATTTCGAATGCAACGTGATTCACGGTGATTCACTCGGTTCGTGAGTGAAACTTCAATCAAGAGATTATCAGGTCGTGCCTCTTTTCGTGAAAGGATCACGTTCTCAGATGAGAAAAAAATGATTAAGCGGACGCAGCCGACTATTTAATGAACGGACGTCGCAAGAGACTCGTCCGCATGGAATCGCTGTGAATCCCGATCTCACGCCAGTTCGATTCGATTACATTTGCTGTTCGAGCATCGCCCCGTAGCGGATCTAGCGTTCGACGATTTGAGCCAATTTTTAATTACGATCCTGATAGAAGTTAAGTCATCGAGAGCTCGTAACATCGCGTCCCTCTTAATTGGCAGATCAGGAATGGAAAAACGTTAGTGTTGTAGGAGGAACGCGGCAAGATTGGATGTTCCCAGGGACGTCGTTCGATGGACGGGATTAATATAATCTGACGGGAACGGTGTCGCGTATGACGACATAATCGATATCAGACATCGCCCGCGGACAATTCATTCCGTCGTTTTTGCATTGTCAGAGATCGTAATCGCTCCTGCAGCGGTGCGGCCAGAGAAATCTACATTGTCATCCGAGCTTCCTTTCAATCGGTTCGTTCACAAGAGTCTGGACGCTCGGGAAGGCGCAAACGCATTAATCAGGCTCATTACCGCTGCTTGAATGAGAAGCAGGGTCATTACGCCGAAGCCAAGCGTCGCATCGAGACATCGAGACTCCTCTCTCGACGAATATCGACCGCTGCGAATTGACAGGACCGTCACGTAGCCCTTCGAATTTATTTTGCCTCTCTACCCATCCCTTCCCACCACCCCCAAACACTCAGCCACGAACAGACATATGCGCGCTTTACGCAAGATCCACACTTATGTCCCCATACGTGCACTGTCATATATCCCGAGTGTGCGTGTGTTGGTGTGCTCGCGCGTACGCCAGCGAGGAGCGGCATTATTAATACGCTCTTACGAAAGCTACGGAGCAAGAGCAGGGATATTTCCGGCATATTAATGGTTGACTGTCACTAGTGGGTAATACCGCTGCTGCAAAGCCGCGTTCTCGTATAAAGCCTATCTGGGCGCATCCTCTTTGAATGCCGCGGATACCTCGAGGCGGCATCGGGCTTAAGCATGGTTTCCAATTGCCGTAACGCGACTGTAACTGCAACTGGATATTGCTGCCGTCTCAGCCAATCGCGCCCCCTTTGTTTCGATTCCCGTGCCGACTAGCATCGCCGCTATTCAGCAAGCCGTGTTTTATGAGACTGTAGTATGTCACGGTGGGGAGGCGAGCATCATATTAGTTCTATTCCTCCGAATTGCGAACGTAAGTGATCGACCGCGCGTAACCGAAATCAAAGTTAATCGCACGTCGTGCCGGCAGAGTGATATTGACGAAATTCGACGAATGACAGGGGCCGAGATTTTGAAAATTATTTGACCTGCCAGCGCCGGATGAGGGGAGGGAGAAGAATGAAAAACGTATCGGACAAGTGACGCGCTCCAAATTGCGCGTATGTCTCGTTAAACGGGGATGAGATCCCCCTGTTTGAAAGGGTCACCCGCAAAGCGTCGGGTGTAACTTTTTTTCCGTGGCCGACGGGAGGTTTTACGGATACATCGCCTGCCGCCCCTGTCTGTGCCTCGTTAATATCCCTCCCCGACCCCCCGTTGACCTCCTTTCCGCCCGGCTTTCGCACAATATGATCCGCCGGCCTTTCTTATTTCCCCGCTTTTTTTCAAAAACCAAGATCCAGAGGGTGGGCGCCGAGTTACAGAAGACGGTTAATTTAACCGGCGCCCTTCCGTCTCTTGATACGGTAATGGAAGAAGTTCATTAAAATCCGAAGGAAGCCGACCTAGCGTCGGCAAAGGAAACCTCGCGGAAGCACGGGCAAGATATCCGGGTCGAAGACGGGTCTAGGGAAAGGAGTGTGCGAGTTCGAAAGCGAGAAGGGTCGATTTTTCCCCGAAAGCTGCCCGCGTTTAATTCCGTTACGCCGGCTGCTCTCGGAGTCGACCGAAAAACGTCGATAAGTCCGACGGCACAGTTCCACCATATTTGATTCGGATTATTGGTTTCGATTATTGCGGGCTATATCCCGAACACGTGACCGAGCTCGTCGACGCTCACTTTGCCTTCCCACGCGTTTTCCTGCGTTAGGCTCCGAGGCTACTCGAAGTCAATATTTCTACGCTTCTCGTAAAGATGTCATTAAAATTCTCGAAAGCGAGAGAGAAACCCATCTTAAGGGCCAATTATCGTTCCCACTAAATTACTATTATGCGTGAAAAGTCGCGAACCACCGCTTGGGATTAAGGTCTGCGAATAAAATCGGCGAGATAAAATGGCGTACATGTGAAAAAGAAAATTATCGGAATTCTTTTACGGTCGTAGCATAAATCTTGGCGTATTCACCTTAATCCTTTTGCCAGAAAGATCGCACTCCTCATTCCATGAATAATATCTTAATTTTCGAAAAATTAACAATTTCCGCGTATTACAGGATACTCTCGGACTACTGACTTTATGTTCAAATTCGTTGGACATTCACGAGCATCGACACGAATACTCACTCACTCGGAGACGATGACCATGAGCGTGAGCACGAATATACGGGAAAACTAAATGCGCGTTCGGAAATAAAAATGAATGCTTCAGAATTCATGATAGCCTCCGACGAAATAGAAATGGGATCGCTTCCTGATGGTTTGACGATGGCCGGGCAACGAATCATAAGTTCGATATCGATGGCTCGAGAGCCGTTCAGAGCTTCAATCATCGAAGATATAGCGTTTAATCCGGCCAGCCGGCGCCTTGATTCTGCCGAATTCGTGCCCTGACTCAAAGAGAAACGTCACATGATCATTTTCTCTAAACATACAACTTTAGTCATAATGCGCGATCGTGCCTAAACTTATGACAGTTCTCCAGGCTACGGCGCAGTTTCCGTCTTTCGGTCTGCGCTGCACTCCTAATAATAACTACCTCCGCCTCATTTCAAGTATCACGAACAATTAGCATTTGACTCTGCCGAGCATTAGTTGAAGTACGCGCTTCTATAAACATTTAACTGATCCTACGTCCCTCTCTCCCCTAACACTTCAACAATTTTATCTCCGGAAGCGCGCCACAATCTTATTACAAATTCTAGCCCCGGACTTTGAAAATGGCCCATTAAACGTGCCAGCTCCGCTTTTATTCACTCACCGATATACATATGGAGCCGCACGAATCGGGGTAAAAAGCGGTATTAAGCGCTCCGCGCGAATGTCTAATTTATTTTAATCCGACAGTTTTAAAAATGCGAAAATTGTAACTGAGTAACGTCTGACGATAGTTTCATATTTTCCGCGGTGTCCGACCGAGTAATCCGCTTTTCCCCGGGTGAATGGTGAAAAACTGGGTGCCGACCGAAAGGGAGAAAAGAAGAGGGTGCCGGAAAATAGGAGAGGGGCAAAAAAGTATGTGCGAGCGAGATGGAGAAGGGGGTGGGATGCGAAAGGTGGATGGCTTAAACTATCTCTGCGTCACGTTTCACGATCGCTCTCCAACTCGCGCATTTCCAACGTTACCGTAAAAGTGACGACGATCCTCAGGCGCGCGATTCACGAGGCAGTTTACCGTTCTAAAGAGGATAATTATGCGTGGGCCGTTGGGGGAACCTGTAGGGGTTAGCGTGGGGGGTGAGGGAGAAGGAGAGAGCGAAAAATATGACGACGACACGTTTCGCGTATTCATCCGTATGCAGCGCCACGAAAATGTCGAGTCTTTGTCCATTCTTCTGCTACCAGCGGTCGGCTAACGTGAAAAAGGGGACGGTCGATTTAGATTATCACGCTGCATTAACGTTTAATCTGCAACTGCTTTCGTCTGATCCTACTAATCGTGCGGCTCGATAGGAAAATCGTTTGGAAGGAATCGGCGAATTTTAAGACGGACGAAATTGTGATTATGTGTATGCGATTTCACGCTGTTGTTACTTCATTAAATTGCAGTATGTTGCATATGTTGTTCGAATTTTCGTTCAGAATGATTGTTCGTACGGTACTGTTTGAAATCAAAGAGGTGTAAAACTTTGTAAACACTGCTGTCCCTGTTCAATACTTAGGTTTGTTGATGCTATTTACGTCGAAAAAGGGTCTTTAACATTTTGGTTGCACGTGCAGTATTCCTCTCGGGCAAATAAATTCCAACGCCACGCGTAATATATCGATTAACGTATAACGATAATGTTTAAAATAATCCTACGATATGAATAATTACCACCGTTCTCTAATATCGATACCTCAAACTAAAAATTAGCTTCGTTAAAAGAAGTAATCGGATCGTCTCCGCAACTATTGAAGAAACAAACGAAAAATCTGAACAGCTGCCAACTTTAATCGCAGCACACCCCATTAAGCCCTCCAAAAAGTAGGGAAAAACTGCAATTACGATAATGTTTCAACGGGAGGAATAAAAAGAGACCCGAGATTGTAGAGTGTAGTGAAAAGATATTCGATAGAGGCGTGAAGCTGATAACTTCGGGTGCCGGCACGTTATAAGGACGTCCTTTGTTGTCGACTTTTACGATCCGCTCCGTCACTTCCGCCGTGAACAAGTGGCGGCAAAGTCTAGAGTGCTCACGATTTACGAGGCAGTTTACCCTTCCGAGGGTGCCATAATTATGCGCGACAGATTCGGGGGTCGTTTCTCGTGAAGGATTGGCGCGCGATGAAAAAAAACGCGAAGTCAACAGATCTCGAAAATTTGAACACTCCCAGACAAAGTCGAAGATCGAGTCGGTGATCGTTCACTTCCACTGGCTCTTTCTCGATCTCTGCCCAGCGTCGGCCAATTACGGAAAAGTTAAACAATTATCGTCAGGAAGGCGTACCGTCAAAGTTCGCCGCCAGCTCCCAAATGGCTTAATCCCGCGGATTACCCCGGATTACGCGTTCCTGTACCTTAATCCGCGAGATTTAAAAATCCGAGAACTTTGATGGTGTAATCTCTGATAATAATTTCATCTTTCCGCAATATTCGGACCGCCCGCCGCCTTAATCGTCCCCGCATGCGAGTTTCTCAAGCAGAGGGCGAAATAATTTCGCGTCAGTCTTTAATTAATGACCTGCGACGGACAAATTTCTAATGCCAGCTCATATTGCACGAGTATGAGTGTAGCTCAGATTTTCCTTTTCACTTGAAATTTTCCCATTCCCTTACGTTCGCTGTCTCCTTCCATTTCGCCGACCAGCCTTCTTTGTCCTCCCACGCATACTCATCTCGACGGTAAACAAAAAAGTGGGATTGCTAAAACGCGAAAATTTTTCTCTCGGAGATTCAGCCGGATTAGGGCGAATTATACACACCGGAGGTGGGAGGATTTAATCCGCATGAAACACGATGGCAGACTGGGATTAACCGTCCCAAAGAGAATTCACTACGCCTGACACGTAGTCCACCATGAAAATCTGCAACTTTTTCCCGGCACTTCCGAGATCCGACGACCATACCCTCGCATATCTTGGCGGACCGTGAATACTCTTGAAAGTGGCCGAGATTAGAAGGGCTTTTACCAAAGATGCGTTCGAGATGTGAAGAATTGAGTGAGACTTGCAGGTTCATCGCTCGTGATACGAGCAAAGCTTCGGACTAGCCCCGAATGACAATATAACGGCGAGGAGGGATACGTAATACGGGAAGATCAAGGCAACCATAAATAATCGAGCCAGAATGAAGGTCCGCGCAGCCACTGGGCGTTCAAAGAGAACACGTTACTACACTGCTCGGATCGGATCGGTTTGAATAACGATCGCCTTTCCGAGGAGGATACTTTCCGAGGCAAGCTACCGAGATCCTACCTTCTCGAGCGTACTCGAATACCATTTGTTCGTCTCGAGGAACCACTCGACGATGCGGAAGGGCGGATAAATCGCTCCCAATAGATGGGAATGGCTCGTCCGTCTGTCGGCAAACGGTTAGTCTTTATTAAGATTTACCATCGGCACGAATCCCTGCCCCTGCGCTCATATTCGCGAGCGAGCTACGCGCGAGAGTGAATTGATTCTGGCAGGTGAAAACACAGAGTGGGAAGGGTCTCTCACGAGCGGACAGGCTCTCTCACTTTGGAAGGCCACCATTGTTGGACCTTTTTGTCGATCATGCCACTTCGGGAGAGAGAACAGTTACTCGGTAGATTGACCCCGTGCGTATAGAGGTAGAGCGAAGGGAAGGCGCTGGAAGGTGGAAGGGAAGACGTCGTAATGAGAGTGCACGGCGGATGGAAAAGTGCGGGCGACGGAGGGGCGGCCCTTGTTTCGTAGATGAAACTTTTCGTCGAATTCGTTAAACGAGGACAGCTCCCGCAATTCGGCGAAATTGCAAGATCCGCCCGACAGTTTCGTAGGGGCCTCAGCAATTTTTGAAGCCGGCGCATTCGCGCGCACTCTCGCACCGCTCAGGGTCCACTTAATGATTTCGATAACAACACTCCGCTTCCAAAGTATGCCAGAGTTATCGCGGGTTGTCACTTAATTAGTATACAAAATGATCGCGCGACGATCGATCATCGGCCTCACGCTCAATCGTCGCAATTTGCGACGCTCCCCGAAGCTTTCGCAAACGAAGACCGGCTGCAATCCGATGGAATTGCTGGGTCTATAGCGCAGACGCTTTATCGGGCAAAACGTGTTTACATTGCTGCAATTTCCGGGAGTTTCAGCCGGTTTCCCTTAATGTCAATTCGATATACACGAGCCTCTGTCTCCCCAGCAAGCGAGACGAGAGTGGCCTTCCATTTTTTTCGTCACTGTCCGCCCAAGAGTTCGCCCGTTTGCTCTTTCGGTCTACCACTTAATTTTAATTGAGTTCGTTAAATTCATTTCCGGAGCGCCGCTCTTGATGCACTCGGGAATCTCTCCAGCGAAGCCTCGTAATTCTCGCATACTTCTGCGTGCGTGTAGATGCGGCCATCCGCGCGTACGTATGCAGAGAAACCTGGATTTGCGCGCGCATGCATTAACATATAAGGTACAGCAAGCCGTACGCGTGTTCTCTCTCCCGTTTTGCCGTTCAATTGTTTAAATATATCGAGCGCAGGTTGTTTCAGCGGGGCAACATCAAAAACAATTCCGAGAACAAGCGAGTGACTATTGACGCGGACATCGTCGCCTGACACTTTCTGCTTCACTGTTTTCCCAGTAAATCGTTTAAACGCCTTTCGCGCCGCCCTCTCCCTCGCCGACGCTTATCCTCACCCGGAATGACTGCCTAATCCGTCGGAGGGCAACGTGATTTATAAATAAAGTTCTCTTAATCTACAGTCGGGCCGTCAGCCCTGCGAGGGGGCTAGAAAGTGTCAAGAAAGTCGCGGAAATTCGCCCGATCTCTTCAAAGGTGAAATCCGACCGAAAACGTCTTCGGCGCGACATATTTTGCTTAAGTCCATTCCGACGATTTATCTTATTGTTAGCCGAACGGATCGCACGGCCGCGGTCGAATGGGGCAGTAACGTAAGGACGATAAGGAGGTACTCCGCTGAAGGCACTTCACGCTCCTTCTAAAAGCTATCGACGCAGAGAGTTCAACCGTCGTGACAAGTCGGACGGCATAGTTTCGCTTCGGGCGTCTAATATGCCAGTTCTGCAGGTGCCTTCACGTTGGGAACATGATATACGTTCACCTGAACCAATCCCCCCCCCCCCCCCTCGCCATCCGACTTCATACGGCATGAGAACTGACGTAACTATTAAGGTCGGCCATTCGAAAGCACGTGGCACAACGGGGGATAGTTATAGGCGGGCGATAGTACGTTCGGCATTGTTACAAGCAAATGCTCTCTCCTCTCCGTGAGGCCAGACAGCGAGCCAATCATTCCGGCATTATTGAACAAAGAGGGGGGTATAAGCGACGGGGACGGGGTCCAGCTAAGAATGGGTTAAGGGTGCGCACAGAGCCGGCCCAGAAGAACGAATCCATTTAATAGAGATTCTCTATATACGTCGCGGATTTACCAAACAATAATTCGACAATGCCCCGTGCACCCCCTTACCCATCGAACCACCCTGCGACCCACAATCTGGCAGAGTCGCAGCTCGCGCCCTTCCTGGATGCCAAATTCGCTGATCGATAACCGTCCTGTATCGAATCTGCTGAGCTCATAATCGGGGACGGACTCTCTCAATGTCCGAAAATCGAAAATGCGGTAAAGTAGAAATGTGCGGGTGTATTACGCGAGTGTGGCTGTGCAAACGTTGTTTAAAAGTTGGGGGTAATGGAGAACGTTGGTTATATATTGTGTAACTTGGCGAAAGATAGTTAAGCAGCGAATGCACATTCTCAACAAGCGTATTCTTCCTTGTCGCTGGCATTTCCACCAACTCTACTATTAATTCTGCCTTCGACATTTTTTCTGGACACGCAGAGCTTTCGTTATAATAATTTAAGAGGATGTTACACACATAGGTCCATTCAGAATGTTTTTCACCCCGAAATGTCAATTCTTTGCATTCTTCGTTTCCTACATAGCAGTAATTTCCTAATAAAAATAAAGTTTACGCTAAAACAATCACAAATTATGGAATATCTCATTTCACCTCATTTTTGAAAAATAGACTTACACCACGTTCAAAATAATCGGGCCATTTCATAAATACACACTGCAAATACCTCCACGACATTACTGATTCAACAAGTCTGAAAATCATTACTACGCAAATACCATGTAAGTATACATGTAACGATTCGATCTCAATCGTGCGCAATTGCACTGCTACCAAAAAGAACATCAGACTCTAAGCTTTTTTCATAACCAAACCGTCACCTGCGTGCGTTACTCGAAGATAGCAAAGTGCGCGGGATTCGCGCATCCTCGCTGCAGTGACAGCCTTACTTTTCGCGTTCGCAGGCATCTTAAGCGCGGCGTCGAAGTAAACGGAGTCAAACGCGCCCGTAACCGGCGCCATTTCCTCTCACGGAATTGCCGCGTCGATCACGTCGACGGATTTATCGTTGGTCGATGCCGTAAGAAAGGTGACGTCACTCTTGGCCGTTGGACGGTAATCGAAATTGATTCGGCGTTCAAGTGCCGCTCGCAGCGGGCGAAAACTTTCTGCCGTGAGATCTCCTTTCTTCTCCGGCCTCCGCGAACTTGCAACGACGAACTCTCGCACTGTTTACATTCGGGCTCCGAATTTCGCCCGTCAAGCGGACCTCGAGTTTGAACGTGCCGCTCGATATGGCCCGTCGACTCGTATGGACCGAACGAATTTTGCCCGCTGATTAACCGTATTCACGCTAGAGAGAATTTTACAGGACGGGGACAGTGTGTGTGCTTGAGCGCGTGCACGCCCGCCCGTGTGTGTGTGTGTGTGTGTGTGTGTCGACCGTGAGCGCCGTCGTTACGGCCCCGCGAAAATTTTACGTTTTTTTCCGCGTAAACGATTTTGTCCCCCAAGCGGAGGACAGCTTTTTGTTATCGGCCGTAAAATCCGCGAATCAAGACTCGCTTTCGAGATTCTCGGACACACGCGCTCGAAGGGGGCTTTTCCCCTTCCCCTCTCTTTATACATTTTTTACAGTCGAAGACGACGGCAATTCGACTGATAACTTAACCCATCGGACGCCGCGCTTACAGTTTATACGTCGTAAAAGTCGTGACGCTGGAGGCGATATAAAATTCCGATCGTTTCATAAAAATCGCTCGCAGGTACCCGCGCAGCGCCGGAAACGGCGTGGTTATGAAACTTTTTGCGAAATTTCCGAAGGACCGGCCCGAGGTCGCGTTCAAAATTCACGGTTCCGTCCATTTTGGTCCGGCACTCGGTGGATGGGAGTAGTGCGTGAGAAAGAAGGCGTGCGGCAAAGTGTTGCCGCACGATTTCGTAAGGCTGATTGCTTGCTTAGCCGTGAAAAGGTTCCTCGTAAAACGCACAGTGTTCCCCGTAAAGAGTTTCGCTAATCTAACGTACGTCGCAAACGTGTCACCGGCAAATCCGTTCGCGCAACGTCAGGTTGAAGATAGTCGTCGCGCGATACAAAATGTCAACACGGAGGACGACGTGAGAGGGGGGAAAAAATGGCAAAAATATCTTTCCCAATTTGCCTCTCCGATGTGCATAATAAAATCAAGTTTAACGCGGCTGACAGTGATATCCGCTGACAGTGGCCGGAGTTCGGTCTGACACAGCTTATACCTTTGCTCGTAACGTGAAATGCGTGTGCGCGCGCGCGCGCGCATGCCATGCACATAGCCGATACCTCTCCGTTTATATGTCGTAAATCCGGCCGCGAGTGGGTCATTAAACGTATTTAACTTTATAATATCGTTGCCGGGAGAGATCCGGATCTCGCGACGGAACTCGAAGCGGGCTGTTACGAAATTTCGACTATCGACTTTCTCCGAGGACGAAGACGACGTATGCCTGGAACCTTGTTAGGCGAACGCGTCTCGCGATACTGGAGTTACGCGAATTATCGGAATGTCTTGCCGGAGTGCGAGCGCCGGCAGATCAATATGGTATGCGCCGTGATCGTTATCGAATCGCACCGGCTCACGGCCATTGCAGCAAGGAAGTGTAATTGTAACGGCACGTGCACGACAGACTGCGAGCGTGTAAGTGCGCTGGAACTTTGGCGCTGATTAAAATCGCTGCTTATTACGCCAGATTGCTGCCTGCCAATGCATCGGGTCAAGCTGGAGTTTAATTACATAAATATGGAGCCGCTGACATTAGCATGCGCGATCTTATGTTCGCCAGATTTCGGAGATACTGTAGCGTCAATGATGTTGACAGACAAAAAAGAACGATGGAGAAAAAATTGTTTGGAAGTGGCAATGAGACGAGCAGTGTTACCGGTTGTGTTCATGTAATCTTCTCGTCATTCCGGATCGCGAACGATGAAAAGAAATGATAGAGCCCATTCATCGCACTATTCACTCTACCGACGTACCGACTCCCGTCTATATATAGCTCGACCCGTCCCAAGCATCCGGCAAGAAAGGCACGCAACATTCGCGATCATGTTCATCCGCGAAAAGGTTAAAGGATACGTGATCTTATTACTTACTCTGCCTCTGATGTCCGCGTTCTAGATCCTCTCAGCGCAACGGGACATCTAGCATTCGGTCGTTATACGTATACTCGGCAAATTCTACTGGTTCGGCCGCTGGGCTCGTCGTCCGTTGCAACTTGAACTCAGCAGGCAGCTCGAATTGTCCGTAATCCGATAGAGCGCACGTCACTTAGGCAGATCGTTATCGAGTGTCACACAACGGATCCTGTCGGTCTCTCTGCCCTCTGACTAGGCGGCTTACATGTGATATCCTTGAATAGAGCAGAGCGGGGGGGACGATGATGCAAAATTTTCGTTACCGGTCGTCGTCGACAGTGATCAAAACATCGCGTGAAAACCTCCGTGTTATCTTATGAACGTAATCAAGTACATACGCACGTGCATATGCCAATGGACTGTTTACCACGCTGCAAAGAAACGGATGGAGCACATGCTAATTACACGGCGTATGTACATTGGTTTACGAGACATGCGTCATATGCGTTGTTAGCGGTATCTCCTCCGGTTTCTAAACATAAATTAATATGAATAAAACCGATTTAGTTTGGAAAAATTCCGAGACCCATCAGAGGGGAGCATGTGTCAACGCGTCGAAGTCAGTTCAAAGTATGTTGACAAATAGTAATATATGCGTAAATACGACTTACGTAGAAATTGGGGTTATGTGATCTTCTGAGAACAGGTATGAGAATTTGTCACCAGATTTGTCATGTCTTGTATAAAATACACGTATACACGTTATAAATTCTTGAATTTATGACAGTTTTCACACCGTTTTAAAAAACTGATGTATCACTAGTTGTAATCACGCAGAACACCGATGATAATGTCCGACTGCGTCTCGTGCTCTACATGTGGGAAAATAGGCGACACATGTGGTACGGCATTCCGTTGGAAATGAACACTGATTGGACAACGCTGCTCATACAATTGAGTACATCCAATCAAAGCAGTAGATTCATACAGACTACTGTACGACACAATATTGCAATCAAAACTATTGCCTATTGAACCCAAGAGAATTAATAAAAAAATAAAAATATATTTTTAATATGCTACAATGTCGACAGTTTCACTTTCAATATTTACAAAAATTATACCGTCTGAAATTCCTGAGGTTATTGTAATTTTTGTTTTACTGTTTGTGTATATGTTGGAAAAAAATATCGCACTCGCACAAATAAATGTGATACGTGCATGAAAATAAATTGCAATCAATGGAACCCGATGCAATTCACAAGAGTCGTTTAAACTCGTTAAACTCAGTGTGAGCATAACAACACAATGTCAATACAGCGCAATATAAAAAATCAAAAATGGCGCAAGCGTACACAGAGCACACATTTTTCCTTTGGAACGAAAATTGATCAGAACAGAAGTATCAACACAAATTCCGGTAAATGATGAAATATTGTCATTGAGATGTTATTTCTGCTGTCGATTCATGATCTGGGAAAAGAGCAACGCTCCCGACGAGTAGGAATATACACGGAGTGTACCACATTAGAATATCGAATCGCAAACATCAATATGGCATATTTCACGACAAAGAAATACAATAACCATGATTAACATGGGTATATGATGTATGAGTAAAACGAGCTTATGGATATATCGCATATCAGAAAACCACCAAAATTAAGAAAAAACATAACTGTAGTTACATGATAGACGGTTATCCAAGTGTTAGTTACATGTTATCACCGTAACTGGCAATGTGCGATGTTTAAGGCTGCTACCGAATCGAATCATAATTTACAAACTATACAAGAGAACTTACCAAGTTGAAAATCGGCAAGTACAATCATACGCAGTAATGTGTATAGATCCAATGCTAATGCTCATGGCAATTTTCCAATAGGCGTGTAAATATCCGTAATAGCTCATACAGCTGTTATCTAATTAATTACCGATATCTACACATCCTGATGATTGATTCTTGATTTATTTACACAATTCATGATTTATTATCATCAAGCAGTTTGTTCTATTCATACGCGCGAATTATTATGGAAATGGATTAGGCCACCAATTGCTTCAAAATTCATAATATCAATCAGGCAGTGAAGCGGATTCTACTAAACATTGTCATTTCATAACATCATGGCGACTAGACAATATTACGATAATATTGTTGTATAAAACGATTCTCCTAAGTTCGTAGATCATTTATCGCACAAAATATAGATGCCAGCACTTCCTAGATCAACCGACCAATCATTAGTCCACATAATATTCATTCCTATTTTTACAGTGTCAATGCTCCCACAGAACATTCTAATTGAATAATTGTCGTATCGCAGCACGAGCATAAATTTCCCGACTGCGCTTGATCAATCCTTTCTGGCATCTAATACCGAAGACATGACAGTGCGAGCTTACGAGCCGAACTTACAGCAGATTCGAGCGCGCTGGAACTCTCGTAACCAGGAGTTTTGCGCGTACCGTCCGACAGCTTATACGGAATATCCCTGTAACGACGACACAACAGGCTCAACTCCTTGACTCCTGTGGCGAATCTGTGTTGGCCGCGTGCTCTACAGTTGCGGACTGCCGGCGAGGCAGCCAACAGGGCCGATATTTACGGTATGTGTATGCAATATGCACGCCGCCGTGCACAGCCCGGAAATTGCGCGATCTCGACTTGCCAGCAATTACCATACGAACGGGGGCGACGCAAAAATCAACATTGCCACAGGTCCACTCGTTAAGGGATTCCTACGGATACGCTTTAATCGGCTTAAGGTCGTAATCTCGCGCCGACAAGTGCGCTACACTGATTAGCCTGTCAACTTTTGAAAATGATGTAGACGCGGTAATCACTTTGCGCCGACAGTCGATGGTCAGTTGTCAACGGTCGGCCAAGCATCGAGCGCATCATTTTAGCCGAGAGGCAGTCGATGAGACGTCAAGAGGCAGGGTTCGAAAATTGTTGGTACGTTTGGCGAGAGAGGGAGTATAGTTTAGACTGGCGTAAAATTTCAATTACCGTGGAAAGTGGCTTGACCCGGGGGAAAGTCAAGGTAACCTAGACCATATTCCAAGCACGAACATGGCCACGGATATATTAAAACATAGCACGGTGCAAAGTAGGTGTCCACGTTTGACGCGGGACATATTTTCTACCCGACATTAATGAAACTGGCGAGTAAATCTGTTTGCGTCCAGCGGCTAATTACAATATTGCCACCGCGTCGGCGTAAGCGCTCAATCAATTAAGCGACATTCTCCGCTCTGGCGTCGTTCGCCATCCGTCGGGCGAAGGTTTCTCGAACCTTAACAGATCAAGGCACGACACGGTTCTCTTTCAGTTGCGCGGGCGGCAACGTCATGCGCGAGTGTCGTCTTAGGAATTGTCAATCGGCGGCGAACTGGTCAGAGTTAGTCCACAGCTGGGAGTCATGTCGATTCCAATTCGGTGTAAACTGGAGCACCCTCGTGTTGCACGGTTTCTGGCTGGTAGTTTATATCCCCGATATCCTTGAACGGGCGACAACGAGCTGGCGTGGCCTCTGGGCGATTTCGTTGTTTTCCTCATACGGTATTACTGGTCTAGTGTACGCTGCTGGGCTCGTACTGTGTGGCACGTACGGGCTCGGTATATGCAGTGCGCCGAAACAGAGGGAGGAAGTCGTAGTACGACGACGGACCACGACCTCGCTCACCTAGGTCTGTTCCACCCATGTCTCCCTTACCCTTAACCCTATTGGCTCGACACTGGTACGGACGGGAGACAATGTTGAGAACCCGCGCAGCCACTAACGTCCGATGTCGTGCTGTTTCGTATTTCGCGTATTTGATTCTCACTCGATATGCACGTTGGCGCTGCTGGAGACGGAGGTTATTGCGGGAGAGCTCGAATTTTGCGTTCGCATTGCGGGAGAGCGTTTGTCAGCAAGCGGCACAGAAAGGAATTATGAAACCAATAATCTTTGCCGATTACTCGCTGGGTGGAATTTATTTCGATTTAGCCTCGCGTGGATGCCTGATGTGAGGCTTGATGTCCGTAATAACGTCGAAGAGTAAGCGATTGAGCGTGTTCGTTGACTTAATTCTCGGTCTCGCGCTACGTGGGCTGTAACTTTCTGGCGTGTCAATTTCAGGCAGCGATAGACGCTATCACGTAACCGAGTAAAGGGTAAATTAAAAAGCTCTTGCCTTTAAAGAAAGCGCTCACGATATTGCGTGCGAGAGTGGCACTCGGTTGCTGCCTCTTGGTCTGCAACGAAGCGGACACGGGGTCGTGTAAAATAGAAACAAGATTTGCGAAGTTAACTCCCGAATTAATACCTACCTTCTCCGGGCAGTTCAACGGGGGGCCCATATAAAAACACACTCCTAGTTTGTCGATAAAGGAACTGAAAGGACCGTTACAGCGGGTGTTAACCGTGCTCAGCGTCAGACGGATCGTTACCGACTTGAGTACCGAAGAAGGAACATTTTTCTGTTACGTCCTCCCTACTCTCTGCGGTGGTAATTTCGCTAGTACCCTTGGGCCGTGTTGTCCGACTGTTTATGGTCCTACCGCGAAGTCCACTGCTCCGGTACGGTTTCAGCTTTGTGCCGTGCCCACCCGTGGGAATCCCGGCCACAAAGTCGCCTCAAATATAAAGTCCGAGATTTCAATGTGGGTAAACGCCCCCACGGCTCTTTCCCTTGTATTTCAGAAATTTTATCTCCACCGCACCGAACCGCCTATACTATACACCTATTATATACGTACACTCCTGAAGGTACTTACAGGCGAGCTCTGAATTTTCTCGTTCGCTGTGTTTGGCGAGCCCGTATCGACGCGGTAACAATTTTAAAGCTGTCTAAAGCGATGTAAAAATTGTGCACAGTGTACGTTGACGTGTTGGGACGCCAGCGAAGGAGGATGGAGGATTATCTGTCTTAAGGAGGAGGGCGGAGGGTAATTAGTGCTGTTAAACCGTTTACAGGGCCATGTTGCATTGATCCCGATATTCAGGCGTGACACGCGGGGAACAGTTAGGTATCGAATAATCGTGTCTGCATATGTGGTCGAGATGATACTGCGTGTGTCTCAGACAGACGCGAGCTGATCCGCTATAAATCGCGTCGCGAGCAACGTTTGTCATTAGCAGTCGTCGGATTTGGCAGAAGTAGCTTCCCATTCCGGTCTCGGCGAACGATTCCTCCGATCACCCGCGGCGTTTTCGAACTTAACGATGCCCTAAGTTCCAAAAAGTCGTCCGGCACTCTACGTGCAGCGTTTCTCAGGCCGATGCCAGCGGCGAGAGCGTGTTCCGCTTCAGATTTGATCGTTACTCCAGGCTCTCGTTCTTGGACGAGAGCCACGATAGAGGACTTTTAGATAGGACCGACACCGATACAGAGAGATATTTTCTTATATCTCGCGCAATGTGAAATGTACTTATACACCGTTATCCGACTGACAAAAAGAACGAGGACTCAGATCCAATCATAGAGTCAATATCCGTATGCAATGTGACAACGTCAGTAACTCCTTAAACGAAATTAAATTATACAACACGAATGTGTGATGACCAAAAGTAGGTAATACGTTAATGAAGACGTAAAGAATATAGAAGATATCAGCCTAATGCTACGGTGCAATTTTGTTCAATGTTCAACCTCTTCTTCCTCATACGTGCGAAAACTTGTGCAAGTAGGACATTAAGTGGCACATATACGCAGATGAAGAGGCCATGGCGTTTTCCCCCGCAAGCCGGAGGGCAAATAGCCGTATTATTTCGTGTTTCGCTGCAAACTTGATCCCGACTTCGGGCCCTCGTCCAAGTAGCGAGAACGACTATCGAGGATTCCTGGAGGCGCTCGAGCAGCCGATGGATATACACCGGATATTCCTCCGGACAATGGTCGTCCAGGAAGCCATTGATCGACCCTCCTGCTCGCATAGTTTGCGAATAATCGGCGCGCCCGACGCCGATAATTATTTCGATGCGCCGAGTCGGCGAAAAGTTTCTCGCGAGGAAGTTTCGCGAAGCGAATGGCGCGCCTGCGATGCCGCTTCCTGCAAAATAACGAAAAAGGAACGGATGGCAGTGGGACGCGGAGGGCCGAAAGAAGCGGGAAAGAAAGACAAAACGCAAAAACCGTCCAAGTTTCCCTCACCCGCGGGCGGATAAAGCCTCTCGAACAATTTCATTCGCGAGCGCCGTCTTTTTTATATCGGCCGCTTAAGAGCCAGGCAGTTCCCGTCTGTTCCACTTTGATCCATCCGCGTTTCTCCTCCATCTTTCTGGCGCAGTACGCCGTCCGATACGGCGACGGATAAATCGAGTCGACTGTGAACCGAAAGCCAAAAATTTCTCCATTCACCGAAATTCCCGCTGATCCTTTTTATGCGCACTTCCGACTTATCGCTTCTCGACGTTTATTATACCTCCGATCGCCGCTGGAAAGGCACGCATTCTTGTTCGACGTTTGGCCGACGAACGATGCTTTTGTCCCACTCGACCTGACAGCGAGCTCGGCACTGTCAAAGTTGACTAACAGTCGGTCGATCGACCGCAAGCTGGGTGTGCACGGCGGGTCGGCCAATCGCATTTTCGGGGGAACAAACGTAGACGAGTGTAAACGCGGTGCCGCGAGTTTGCCGGCGCATGCAGGCAAGCCGAAAATGAGTGAAGGGCCAATTTTCAGCGGTGGGAACGCGGCAACGTGTCATTAGTCGTCGGCAAACAGGCGCGCTGTAATTTGAATTGTATTGTATACCGCTGCCTGACTCGTTTTCCACGGAGGACAGACGTTGAAATCAAAGATTCAGAGGCAAGAAGGCTCTCTGTGCGTTCGACGTTTAATGCTTAGCGCGTTGAACAAACATCCGGCGTGCGCAGGAACGTTTTATTAACGGACTTAGGCTCCTTTGTTTTCGACAATTTCCCATAATCGTAGTACGCGTCCGTAAAAGAGCAGTTATAAACCGCGCTCGTGTCCCGTGTACTTTGTATCTTCCACAGTGGCAAGAATGAGATTTTGGGTGAGCGCGACATACTCTTGTAAAGTTGTGATTACCATCGCAAGGGGAAAGTGCACTTCCGGCAACACTTTAACGACGTTTCGCACAAGTTTAGAACTAGAAGTGGCTGTCGATTTTTAACTTCAGCTATCACGTCCGGGACATCGCGTCGACTCTCGACTAGATACTTACGTAATGCGTCGACTCTCGCTTCGAATTTACTTCTAACGAGCCACATAGCGGCGCGTTATTAAAAAAAAAAACGAAACCTCCGAGAAAACTGAATCACTGTAAGACCCCGGATGAATATTGAAATCCATAACAGTAACGTGCGATCCTGCAAATTTTACTTCCAGTACTAAATTTACGCGAATCTCCCGCGGGCTGAAAGAGAATCTCGGACTCTTTTCATAAAGTCGATCCTAAAACGTTCGCCGACGATTCACCTGCATCTCCCCGGTACTCGATCGTGGATCGTAAAAATTCCTCCCCGAGATATCGTCGGGCCACACGTCGCGGCCCGCCGTACGACCCCTCCCGTACACTATCGAGCATGTAGAGGATTTAAAGAACCATAAAAATATATTCCGCCCGCCTCGCGTTAGCCTGGTCCGCCGTTCGCGCGAAACGACGGAACTACTTGTACGCTTCGCAGTCACTAAATTCAGGAAGTTCCACGGCCGGTACGCGGCACGATTTCCGCTCGCCGAGCCGATTTCCTACAGTCTCTTCCGGTCGCGGTTGGCCGGGATCGATACGTGAAACGACAGGACGCAAAGAGCGGAGCCTCGCTGGCCAAGTATTGCGTAACTTTCCGCTTTTTATCGTTACGGCGAGTCGTGACGCTCGAACATCTCCCTCGCAGGTGAAATTCAATTTTCCGCGAAGGGCCGAACAGGGTTGCGTCGCTGGTCGACTCTTCCTCGAGGCCAGACGATACCGGACGCGATGCGAAGTCACGGATACCACCGTCGAGTGATTCGATCCTCCTTACGGCGCAATAACGTTTACAACGTAAATGTTACGCGCGCGCGCGCACGCGCGTCGCATTTCCGGCGAAGATCGCCTTCTGCCTCCTCGCGGGACGTTACTCGTCGAGGTTAAGGGCTTGTAAAACGGCTGAATAAGCCATAAAAGGGACACGGCACCCTAGGCCGGATGCCATTAACGGTCCTGTGGCGTATACTTATGAGACTAGGCAGTCTCGCCCGTTAATCCTGTATCAGCGGAATAATCCCCGTGACGCATACGTTTACCGTCAAGATGTCCACTCGACTGGCAGCGCCCCCCTTCGTTCGATACGCCGATATCGGGTTCGCCTTCTTAAAACACCGGTGAGCGACTGGAGAGCAACTGGTAAGCAATGCTCGCATGGGGGCCGATGTACACAGTGTTCCAATCTCGAATTCAGGTTCAACGATCTTTAACCGATTCGGTCTCAGCATAATCACGATTAGATTTTGTATGGAAAAGTCTCAGTTGATGCGAACGGTATGGTTAATAGATGATAAGTACTCACAGTCTGTCAATGTAGCGTTGTCAATTTTCTTGATGCACGTAATAGATTTAAAGGTAAAAATATTTTTAATCTATTCAATATACAATTTAAATGAATGACACAGTATAAATGGTATTTTTCGAAACAAAATGAGACAAGCGCTAACGCGCTGCTTGGCTTTCTTCGCATCAAATAAGATAAGCGATATCGCGCTGTTCGGCATTTTTGAACAATGTTGTTTCAATCACCCCTGGGACTCAAACGTTTAAAGATGTATCGGCGCGAAATTAATCGATGTACGGCCCATAAAGAGGGTGAATCTCGAGGTAGATTCACTCTGTCTACTGACTGCTACTGGGTCGATCCGAATAATCCAATACCATTGAAACTGCCCGATTTCAATTGAATAATTCTCTCGAATCAGGATCGTCCCGCCGAGAGCGGAGACACTCGATATCGGTCTTCCCACTCGACGGCAAATTACTCGGTCGCTTTGAACAAACGACGTAGTCAACTTATCCGCTGAAATCATACTTTCTCAATAAAGAGGGAAGGTAGCACGAGGAGCACGGTTTCTGAGACGGGAGAAAGCGAAAAGATGATTCGGAAGATCGAGCGTCACGGATAGGCTAACCCGATCAACGGAAGAGAAACACCTGGCGTGGCAGTAAAAAACGCGCTTCTGCGAAGAGTATACTTACACACGAGCAATGCGTCTTTTGCGAGAGAGAGAAAGGGTAGAAGAATTGCGTGACACGGCAAACGGTCACTGGCGACGATCGGTAAACACAGACGGCGCGGCCTCGGTCTCGAGGCAGGGATAAGGGAAGATCGGAGGAAAATGGCGGGAGTAAAGTTAAAAGAGAGGAATGAAGAAGAGAACGGAGTAAGACGAAGGCCGAACCGAGATCGTCTCGCTCGCGGAAGATATCGACGCCCCGCTATCGCACGTTTCGCCTTCCATCGAGAATTACGGTAGCGACGAAACGATCCATGGCCGCTTCATGGATACCGGGGACCATCGTAAAATCCGTCATTCCGTTTCTCTCACCCCCCCTCGACCGTGGCTACCCTTATCCCTCGCCTCTGTAGCCACCGTTAGCTGCATACTCAATTCTTCGGACAGTCCCGACACTTTAATGCCGAGCAACGGCGTAGTCGCAAATCTACGGTCAAATGCGGCCGTATTAACACGGGTTCCTAGACATTTGCACGGAGCAGCGTTAAATTTGCTCCCGCGGAGTAGGTATGATGTAAACGTGACTCGGGCCACGGATTGCGGAAGGTACGGGAGCACAGTAGGTGCAAACGTCAAATTACATGTTGCGGATGTAGGTACGTCGCGTTTCGCGCGGAGAGAATTGGTACGCTTTATTTATTACGATTTTCGGACGTCATCGCTGCGCGCACATTTCTGACGTAATCCGGAATAGGTCAAATATTGAAATTTTCCACTCCCGGATGCTCTTAGACCGCATCACAGTCATAATAGTTGACGGACGTAGTGGATAAGACATGAAACGGACCATTCAATACCATTTCGCTCTTGTCTATAAAACGAACGATGAAAATGTCCCACGGAGTCATCGATTTGAATAAAGGATGGACTCCGTACGATTACGGCCGATAATTTTGTACCGGACAGTCTTTTATGACCCGGGGTTATATTTGACCCCGTATTGGCAGCTGGTCGATTTTGAAGAGCAATATTACGAGATTAGTATTACAGGCTGCGGCCGTCTCCATTTCTGTCCTCTATCACGGCGTACCTGTATGTCCGTGCCTCGATCAAGGACGATCGGATACCGATCGTTCGGACAGATTCCACCCATCGTAAACCTCGCTCTTCCGTATATCGCGCTACGTAGCACGGAAACGTGCCGGCGTTTTTCCCCGTTTTCCTCGTTTTCAGAGGCCCGCGCGTGATTCGTCCTCGTAACTCCGTCTACGGGAACGTTTCCCTTTAGGAAGGGATCGTTCGATACAGATCATTCCTGTTCGGCGTAATGACGCGGATCGACGTATTTTCCCTGTCCCGACGATAACGTGGTAAATGAAGGCCGCTTTAAGAGCCGCATCGTACGACGCGAGATGCGGGAGTAAATATTTCATATGTCCGTACCGTAAAAGAAGGCCAAGTATTATCAAATATAGGAAGAACGTGACATATTCGACAATATTTTCCCTTAGCTTAAAATAAGAGTACGAAATGTTGAATATCGAAATACAGTAAGACACGATGAAACTGCGACGTTAAGCTATGCATTATAAATATTTATTGGGCAGAGAAGCTTGTAAATTGGATCTGAAATTCTGCGATGCGTCTTTCAACGTGATTCGATCGAGCTTCGCTTAATCATGAAAATTCTCGTCCTCGTAGCTTGCGTTTTCATGCTTCGAGTCTCCTTTCAATCAATCGATTTGCAGGACGCATTTATGGCATTTCGGTAATACCGTTTAATACGGTTTAATTTCGTTTACTGAGACGGTGCTCTTGGACGCTGTAATATATCAATGTCATCTTCACAACCGAGCGAACACGATTTACAGTTCATAAATGAAAAGTCCGATATGTCAGTTTTGCATATTTTTGTTCAGTAAAGACCTTTCTGCATAACTGACGTGATCAATATCCTCCGTCGACTGCCCTTTCCGCAAACAGGTTTTGTCAATGCCGCGAGATCAGCGGCGTGTCTCATAATTTCGTCGGATTCGAAAAGATCGCCGTAAAGGAAGCTTACTCGCGCGAAGCATCTTTGTCTTGTCAGTTGCGATTCGCCATAAATATCCCTTGTTCCTCTATGGGACATATAAGTCCTACTTTACCTTGTCTCCCTGACTACCCTCCCTGTGCCGGATCAACAGCCATTCACATCTCGCACGGACAACAAAAAATATAACAAAACTAGAAACCTGGTCGACTCTAATCAGCGAGATGCAATGATCGATCCACTATTCATTATACATATAATCATTTTCGTTAAATCATTACTTATTACATGATTATGAATTAATCATTATTAGTAGTAATACATTCAAATAATAATTCAATTATATAATACATAGTCGTGAACAAATTTTGTTCAGTAATTAATTATAATTCTATTACTTAACAATAATTACTATTACAAGTTATTACTGTTAAATAACACATTAAACTTATATATAATAAATGATATCAACTTGTAACCTAATATTACATAAATTATTTGATCAATAATATCGAAATATAATTATGAAAGCGCATCCGGATGAGGATTCGTTCGGGACGTCGCATACAATTACAATCGCATTCATCCGACGCAAAAAGCGATTCGGCCGCGGCTCGGTGCCCCGTGAATTTTCGGGGAGAAATTCGGGTTTACAGAGCGCTACGACCCTTTGCATTACCGGCCGCGGTCGTAAACGTAATCCCCCGCGGAGCAAGTTTATTCCGGGTGCGGGAGGCATTACCGGCTGGAAGCCCCAGGACCTTCTCCAGCTGTCAAACGATGTAACGGGCGCGTGTTGGCAGCATCGGCGTGATATCCGCTTTAACGGCGTTGGCCGCACGCGCGAGTCGCGCGCGAATGCATTTCGCGCTTATCCGCAGTGCATAACTATATCGTCCTCCCGTGACGCAGTGGGCCGCGTCAAGAAGATGACACGCGTCTCTGGTCGTGCACGCGCACGCCTGCACACGGCCGCGCGCGTCCGCCGACCGGCTCGCACGTTACACGCGCCGCACCTGAGATACGCCCAGCGTCGGCCAGATACGCGTGCAGACGCGCACGGCTGCACGTCGAGCAGCTAAGCAGATAACTTCAGATGCGTCGCGACAAATCATCGTCAGAGCGTCCGAAGGTTATAAACTGGCGAGGCGGGGCCGACGTTATGGACGTCGGATACGCTTCCTCGGCCAAAGCCGGCGGGATCAAAAGCAGTTTTTCAATGAACGTCGGGTGGGGAAACGTAATTTTAAGCGCAGGCCGCACAATGTGCCCACCTAACTCTTGCCGTTTCCAATAAGGGACGCCGATAACGCGTCGCGACGCATCCCCGTACTTGACGTCCCGAATATTGCCTTTAATATTGCGAAAGTTTAAAAACATCCCGATAATCACGGAACAATTTCTACCGCAGAGACCTCTGCCCTTTTAGCTCGCCAATTTCCATAGAGATTTCTACCTTTGGAACGCATCGCTGAGTCCCGCTAAGGACTTTTAATTAGTCTCTTCAATCATAGCTATCCCGACGGCTTCGTAACTTTTTCAGAATCGGAAGTCGTACTATTTTTACCCCCTTAGATACTACCCCTCTGATCCAAGATGAAGCTTGCACGGTCGCCGCTCGAAACAAGGTTAAACTCCGCTGAGTTTAGGAGATTGTCTTCGAGTTACCGTTCGAAGCCCGACTCCCTAATTGTATAACGATCGAGCTGGCCGTAATTGAACCCGATATTACGAACGTCGCGCGTCGGGATCGCGAAATGGCCGATATGCGCGCCGATACACCGTGTGATTTATCCAAACGCAATTATCCCAGTCTGAGAGGCAATCCGGATTGGGAAGCTGAGCGTTGCTCAGCCTTCGGTTCGTTAGACGCTCGTCGTATCGACGGTACGGAGATGGGACGGACGTCGCGGGACGAGCGAGAACCGGAAGAAGAATGCGCCGCGAACGTTCCGGGAGGACTGCGAAAAAGGAGGTCGTGCCTCGAGATAGCCGCGCTTGCCAAGGGGCGGCCGGGAAAATGCTGATCCGCATTCCCGAAACGCCCGGTATTCCGGCGGTATTGCACGAAATTGCTGCACTCTGTCCGCGTCATTCCCTAGCCGGTTGCGCCGGCAACACTGTTATCCTGTCTCCCTCTCCACCCACCTCCCATCGCACACCGTCACAGAGGCGCTGTTTACCTTCTCTTTCTCTTTCCCAGAACTCGCCCCCCAGAAGCCGGCTGTCTCTCTTCCTCTTTCGGGCTTTCGCGCCTTTGCAGAATTCTCCGCTTTGCGCTAACGTTCTGTAATGCGCAAACACGTGGCATAGCTGCGCTGCGAATGTGAGGTGGATGTAGACATATGGTGTATTTCTCGGTCGTTGATAGGCCGACCGGTTTGCGACAGATCGGACGAAATCGCGTCATCGAGCGTTACAGACATCAGTATGTAGAGAACTGTTACCCGTGCATGTCGGAACAGCCTCCAGGCTTCCACGACTCGAGGGGGAAGGAGTAAAGACTATCGCGTTCCCGACAGTTCGTACGAACCTTTTCCTATTTCCCTGGAAGCTTCTGGCTTTACAACCTTCCGTCTACCGCCCGCGAGCGGTTGTAAGTACGCATCGCACGGTTGTATTTCTCATTGAATGTGTGTAACGATGAATGTTTCAATTTGAAAGATGTAGGTGACAAACGAGATGACATGATAAGTTTGGCTAACGGAACAAAGTTTATCGAAGCGTATATGTACAAATTTGAATTTTGTTATTTACTATTAAATTTTGCAATTTCATTCGAGGTAATATAATGTTCATAATTTATTCCAATATCCCGGTGAGAATTGACGGTTTATTCTGATTTCTTAATTGACATAAAATGTAATATGTACGGAATGCATCGAGAGCGAATCGACACAACATATCGCTTTTATCTGGAATCTTTATGTCACGATTAAACGGAAATTATTGGTCTTTGCAGGCGCTGAAGTCGAAGTGATTAAAATATTTCACATATAATTATATAATTTTCCAGATGACCCCGTAATTACTTAGTTACGTAATTCGCCTGGTGTCACGTAGCGAACCTTCGTTCCCTCCCGTGGAAAGTATCATCTCGTAAGGACTCGGTAATGCAATTCCATTTTGAACAAAGTCCGCGAGTACAGCGTTCACCTACCTAACGCCGGAACCAATCTGCAATTCATAATCGTTACTAGTTTCCTTTGAATGCAAATGAGACGCTTTCACATTAAAAGTTAAAGCCAACACGCCCTCCTGGTGTAATTCGACAGATACGCGAAAGCATATGACATCTGGGTTACCCGCAGCAGTCTGCGCGAAACTTACGTGTTGGATATGAATAATGAAGAAAATGTTCGTCGTCTATTCCTTGTCAAACTATCTGGATACAAATCTTACTCGTACAACTGACAGTGCGGATAACACTACACCCAGCACACTTCTCAAATACGTTACCTATATGATGCGACTGCCTTAGTCCCAACGGTACGACCAAATTAACATTTTAGTTGAAGCACTTTCCCCGACTCTGACCTCAATTTTCGCGTTACCCAAAGTACCTTGAACGGCTATAATAGAAACGGAGACACAGAAAACTGATACTAATTAAGCTCTTGGCTAACAAGTAGATGCTCATCTCGCATAGGTGAAGGATAATATTTGTTTCTCGGAGAATGACCTAAATTCTGATATAGTTCTCCGCGCGCTTCTGAAAACCCGAGTAAAATATCGGTGTTACGATCGTCTGCTTTGGATACCGGTTTCCACTTACGCCACGAAGATCTGGCCGATTCTCAGTGACGTGTATGGGATAGAAACTACCGCAGCTCTCTGGGATATAGGTGCTTACCTCTCTTTTGCTGTCCCTTTCTATCCCGCTGCTCTGCATTCTACGCCTCCGTATCCCTCAGTGTCTCTCGCACCCTCCCACACACTCTCCATCTCACTCCCCCTATCTCCCTCTCTCACTCTCTCACTCGCACTTCGGATCTCACACCAACCCTGCGCAGAGTAGTAAGGCGATAGGATCAAGCGAAACCCCGGATCGAAGTAACGGAAATTTGATTCCTCCGACCAGTAATATCATAGGCGTCTGTTTATTCGGCAACCCTATATGGATACACGTATGTCCCTGCATATTCCAGCTACGGCCTCTCGTATGATGGCCTCTTGCACGTACACACCAGGCCACGAATGCCACGCTGCCGTTCGGACGCTTGCGAACGGATGCAGGTACGCCCATAGATGCGCCATTCTCGTTGAATTCAACGATCGAATTAAAAGTTTTCGGTACAGGGAGCGACGTTACTCGCCCGTACGGCCAATTACCGTCGTTACAAGGAATTCAGAAGCTCGTTCGGGCCCACCTTATCCCGCCCCGGCATGGAGGCTAAAATGTGTCTTTCTATCTCATGCAATTTCTACTTTGTTCCGTCGGGTATGGCCTTTACAATTCCTATTCCTTCTCGTTCTTTTAAAGTGTTTTCGTTTCACGGCGTCGGCGCTCGTTACCGATCTTCTCCCTCTGACGTAGCTTAAGCAGTCTCGGGTACTCGCGCGAAAAGCACGGCCATTCTTAATATTGCCGGCTTAATTTCATTGGATCAACGCAGATGATCGGAATGCTTCATCAGCCGGTTACGTCGCAAACGCTTTTCCGCGAAAGTATCTCCTCTACCTTTGTATACATCCATTACGTAAACAGTGCCAACGGGGTGTATGAATTATGGCGAACGCTTACATGCAAATCTGCTCAATTTTCCGGGAAACCGTGAAACTCGCGGTATTCAATTCACTCTTCCGCAGCTCGTAATGAAATGCTATCCGCTACCATTTAATTACCACGCAGTTCTTTGGCTTCCTCCGACTCACAGTTAGCGTTTCCCGAGTAGTTAATGTTTCTTCGCAATCCACCGAGTTCCAAGATACGTCTTCACCCCTGCAATTTTCCCGCCATTACCTCCCCTCGTCTCCTCGAGAATTATGCGTTCGGTGCGATAATTATGTAATTGAGCGACCACGACCATCATCTGACGTAATCTCACACCCAACTGCGTTGTCTATTGATTTACTTTCTTCGTACGCCTATCCCCTCTTCTCACGTTTCCTCTCGTCCGGCCTCCGTTAACACGCCCGAGTTTTCAAGTGTCCCGACTTCAGCTACGCTCGTTATTGTTTTTCCCGCTGCATCGCCAGGAACATCGGCCTGACGATCGGCACGCGGAAAACTCTCGCAACGCTAACTTCTTCTCTGGCTGCTCACTGCAGTCCGATTTGTACTTGCCCCGTCCTTCGTACAACGCTTCTTTAACACCTTTCACTCGACTCTTAATAAAAGAAGCGCGCGATAGCGTTCCATTCACCCCCTCCCCCCCCCCCCCTTCCTACCCCCTCCGCCGACAAACACTCGCTGGCAATTCTACGCTGCGCTTTCAGCCGTCGAATCCTTCGTCACTTTGTCCGAAGCTCTCCCGCTATATTCTCAGCGACTCTATTCGCCACTGTAAAAAACGAAGGGGTAGAAACTCACCCCCCGTCCGGTCGCTTACCTTGCTCTCGCTCGCCTCGCAGATCCTGCTCACGAAAGATTTCGCTGATGTTTTCACTCGGCCCTCGACGTTGCCCCCCCCCCCCCCCCGCCCCTCGCGCGTCTTTCATCAGGGCAAGGACGCCCGACGTCGTTCCCTTCGACCGAAGAGGAACGGAGTGAAGCCCGCACTTCTTCCCGATTTGCGCAACTCCCATTCTCCCCGCCACCCCTCTCTCATCGACTTACCTTCCGCCCAGTAAATAAGGTCTTCGCGTTTTTTAACTCGTCTCAGTTTCGTCCGGCGGCCATTCAGCGTCTCTGCAAAGTAAGAAGGCAGGTTGGCCGGTGGCGCCCTTCTTCTTGAAAACTTTCGCCTGCCACTATTTTCACCCCCCCCCCCCCCTCCCCGCTCCCCACCTCTCCTCTCCTCCCGCGATGGCACTGCCTCCGCTGACTTCTTCTGCCTGGGGATCGTCGACCTCGTTCTTTAAATCCTTAAGGAGCGACTTAAACGCGATCCCGCACCGCTGCCGTTTCGTTCGTCTACATTTAGCTCATAAACTCTCTCCGCTCTCAACCGCTGAGAGTGCTTAACTGCCCTCCTCCTTCTCTGCTTCTGCCCTCTTCGGCTACCCCTCCGCTGGCCATCCTCCGACGTTTCACTCTTTATTCGAGGGAAAACAAAGAGCTTCGGCAATTAGCGCGGGTCAGTGTAAGTCGGTTTTTATGCCGAAATTCCGATCGCCGTCGGACGAAAATGCGATGCGCAGTTTGTTTGCCTGCGGCGTTGCCAGTTCGGGAGTCTCGGTATGACTGTAAGATGGGAATACTGATTCGATAGGCGAATTGCGGAGAATGACAACTCGACATGATCAGGTCGTTCCATAAACCGGTCTCTACGCTCCCTAAAATTCAATATCCTTGCCCTATGCGCGATTACATTATCATTATGGTATTAAGCCGTCCCGTGCTTCGTACACAACGTTCCAGGATCAAATTTCCGAATCCCTGTAGTCTGTGTGCGTGGGAATACGTGCAATGCGGAGCAAAAAATAAAGAGATAGGGTATATCTGATATCTGTTCGGTCTCAAGTCGCAATGAGATATCGTCGTATTCTCGGGACATCATTACTTCGGAGATCACGGCGTATCCCTTTCGGCAATGCGATTGAGGGCAAGAAAAGGGAGGATTTCAGGACCACTCCCCAAATTTGCTTTTAGCCGCTCGCACGCATCTCTCGGCATGGACCAGACATCGGAAAGCCGAGAACTTCATTCTCCCGCCACCCCCTCCCTTTCCTCCCTGATTTCACGACTGACCCATCGAGAAACCACCCCTTATTTCGTCGCAGACTATCCTTCGCAGCGAAAATAGCCTGACACCGAAAGCCCCAACGTTGATCCTCGAAAGTTTCGACCGCGTCGACTTTGACTCCCGCAATGGCCGACCATGATACAAAGTCGCGTACCTGTTGAGGTCGTTGATGAACTTTCCGGGATTCCGGCAAAGGGTGAGACAGTTAAAAAATAGCCGTTCGTCCGCGTCAGCCGAATTAGCGGATTCCAGCTCGGCCATCGCTAACGGCGGCACTTCGCCCACTCTCTCCTACTCTCTCCCACTCCTTCCGCGCCATCCCTCTCGCTCATAATTCTCCCGTAAAGTTTTAAAAGCATTATTAGCGCCTCTTCTTCCACCGCGGGCAGCTCGCGGCGGATGACGTTTAACTTTCGCGCGGCCAACGAGAGTTTTTAAAATCTTCGACGATCCTGCCCGCGACTCCGCCCTTCGGCACGAGTTATGCCGTGCTTCGATTAAGATCGTTACCGAGGACTTTCGAGAAGATTTTTACGCGTCCGTGGGATGGGGTGAGGGGTAAGAGCGGTGCAGGGTCGGACGGAGGGGGCTGTGGGTCAGAAAAGTGTCGGTAATATACGAGAATATAAATGTCGTGCCGCGGAACATTTTCCGCGTATAACGCCATATAGGCGCGCACATACGTACATAGGCGTCTCGTTCGCCGGAGACATATCCGAGGATCGACGTATATGCTCACGTACGGATTGTACCTTAGCCTAGCGTACATCGCGGTTCGGCAACGAGAGGCGGCGGCTGGGTTCGGATGCCAGGGATCGGAAGACCATCTATGGATTCTACTTTTGAGGAAAAGGGTGGCCACGACGCGCAACGCAAACCGAGTGGGGAGATGGGGAAAGAGAGAGCGCGAGCGAGAGCGAGAGAGAGAGAGAGAGAGAGAAATTGCTATACTGAGAATTTCCTCCCGCTCTCTGTTTCAGATATCAGCGATATTCGTGCGGAAATCGCAAATCCATCCGCGAGGAATTGAATTTTTTTTTTATCTTTCTTTCTTCGCTGTCCCTATTACCTTTCCTTCCGTCTTTCTATCTTTTGTTTCGTTCCCTCTTTCTCTCCCTCTCTCTGTTCCTAGCTTTGTCTCTGCTTTGCTCGTCAGGTGGTCGATGCTACCCGCCGAACCCGCCGAACCCGCTGAATGCACTCTCCAGTTCCGTTTTCGTTTGTCAAAAGCACTATCGCGAATCGAATTTGTTTAGATACGTAAAAATCGGGTACGCGCTACGAATCCCATGGCATTTGACGAAGAGTTACGTTGCACAGCGGTCCCAGATTGAATCGATTGTAAAAGTTGACGTCGCTGCAGCAGCCCGGACGAAATCAACGTTTGTTTCACCGCGGATCTTGCCGAAAATGTCGGAAATGGTGCGTCCCACTGACGGTCGGATAAATATGAAACGTTTGTTAAAATTAAATCCCTGCCATGGCTGTTGTTCGACTAATCACAGCGCAAACGGACTTTAATGGCCGCCGAGCGCGTTAGTCGCAACTGGTTTTTCATTCATTTCTGCGCGAAATAATTTTTTGCCCCGCCGTTGGAGAATTTTCGTTAACCGAACATTATTAGTCTCTGAACATTTAAAATTCGCATCCGTTCCCCGCAACTGGCAGCGCAAAAATTCATCCGCTTATTGTTCTGTCCGCTCCTCTCGAGTGTATTCGAGAGACCCTCGAAATGCAATTTGAACGCATCGTTTGGCCGTCTGGCTCGCTTTAAATCCGTACGAACGGCACTCGTACGTTTCGTTTAATAAAATTGCCGCGAGTTACCAGATTCCATTAAGCGAGGACAATGGCGGAGTATAAGGACGGAAGCGCTGTCTAACCTGAACCGCGGCGATTCGCGGAAACGTCGAAGCATCACATTCTCTCTGCGAGGCCGAGTCGAGAGGCGGGATTAGTCAAGTCTGACGTAAACAGTGCGTTTCGGCGAACAGTACCCTCCGCCTCGATCTTCGGAATGCGACGCCGCGCACTGCTAATCGCACTCGAGAAACATCTCCGCGACAAATGCTCCGCGAACTTTATCGAGTTTCCGGCGTCGAACGCGACTCTCTCCCGCGATATCTCGAATAATTCGCGAGAGCGCCCAGTCGCGTTTAATGAAATTGCCGGCGTGTTATTAATCACGAATCGCGCGTGGGTAGGCGCGAATGATTAATTACCGCGGTCGGACAGTAAACGGTGCCCATAGAATAATGGATACCGACATACGGCGGACGATATTCGTCACTGCGAGAACGAGACGGAGAGTGAAGAGGAATCGAAAAAGGGAATGAAGGGGACAGGAGAGCGGGGGAACTGAGAGACGACGAAGAGTACATTCGACGGCCATTCAAATGTCCGGCAAAATTCGCCGGGGCACCGTGAAAAAGCACAGTGCCGACAATGGCTAATTCTACGCCCGTTTCGAGACGACAAAGACTCGGGCGTAAGGTTGATTAAACCGTGAAACGAGTTCTCCACTCGATCGGCCGACCGAATCCGACCTGGACCCGATCAGCCCGATGCATCGACGAGCCCTCTCTCTTTCGCTCTCTTCGTATTGCCGGCATTCCACTCGCCCCCGTCGCAAATTGCCTTTGCCATAAACGCGGCCGACCGTCGTTACGTCCAACGAAATCGTCAGTGACGCGTATCGCCGTTACGCGGAATCTATTAAATCGAAACGATTAATTACCGCGGAAACTGTTTCGCTGGACGCGCCGCGTCGGCAGCGAGACGCCATGCTCGCCGTCCTTTCCTCGGCAGCTCGTTCCGACGTACTTCGACCAACGCCTCGCGAAACGTTCAATGGGAGTTCCCTAACAAACGTTCTCGTCAAGCCAGAAACGAGCGGCACTTCGAGCGGCAACATTTTGTTACGGATTCCGTTACATTGCCTTTGAGCCAGGTACCAGGACGCGGTGAGAAAATGAAGCAGTATTTAGGTAGGTACATCGTAATGGACTGGAGGCGAAGAACGAAATCGACGACACGTTCGGCGTTCCTTCCATTCGCTCGAACGTCGTACGAGCGTCCTGTAACATGTAGGTACACTCTGTATTCAAATAATTCCCTTTGACGCCGTTGAACGGTGCTTCAATATTTACACGTGAAAAGTGCACTTTAGGCACGTTCCTTCGCGATCGGTTCGACTCCGGCGTGACCGTAAACATTTTTTAAGAGAATTGTTTGTAAGGCTCGAACGGGGCAAACGTCGCAGTTTAATTAAGTAACATTGCCGTTAACGTCAAAGCGCAATCGCGCGCATGTAAATTCTCGGGCAATAGCCACGGCTGACGTATCCTCGGGGTCGACCAACGCGTAATTTCCTCATTAACAATCGGTATGCAGCGCGCGGCGCCGAGGTGCCGTAATGCAACTAATTGATCGTCGCCGAAGCAGCCAGTCCGGTCACGAACGTATTTCACGAACTTTAAAACATTGCCGAACTAATTTCGTCGCTCGCCCGTCACGAACGCCGGCGAGAGCCGTGCAACGAGCCGTACGCCAGCGAGGCCACACACGAGTGGCGATCTTTCCACAAAGCGAGAGCGACCGATACGTCGCCAATTAAACGCTTTGCCCCCTCCCCCACTCACCTTCCACCCATCCTGGCCGCCTCAATATTCCAACCAGATTTCTATCCTCGCTCCATCGACTCGCCGAACTTCTGCGTTCGCATAATAAGAGCTAACAATCATAAGTTTGATTTCGTCATTTATATCATTAACCCGGCACCGACTTCGCAGACCGGAAGTCGCGGTGGGGCGAGGGAGAGGGAGTCCATTTTCAGAGTCTCGATAGCTATTGTGTTCGAGAGGCGCGTTAATAAGCGCTGGAGGGTTCAAGTTCGGATCTAGTGTCAATATCGTTAGTTTCGTCGGCGAACCATGCGTGGCAGACTGGAAGACAGTGGAAAGGGCTGAGTTAGGAACAGAACGAACGTTACGCCGCGTCCGGGAAAGTAGCCGCTGCTCCGGCTTCGACATTCGAGGATTGTCAAGGGTAGAAGTGCCAGAAGGGCGTAGCTAATTAACGTTTCGCAATACGACTAATGAGCAGACACGAATTTCAGCGGTCTCGGGCCCGTGCATCTAGCCGATGCATTCCACATGCGCGAGACTCTTCTCTTACCCGATGCGCGGAGGGTTGAAATAGCGGAGCGCGGCGAGCGGGGGTGAGTGGTGGGGTGGCGGACGTCAAACTTTTCCCCAGAGGCTAATGCAAGTTCCGCTAAATGAACAAGTTGAAAATCCACCTGGTACTGTAATAAAATCATTAACTGGGCCGGGCGCAATTGCGTGCGCTCTTAAAGTAAAAACGCGAGCGAGCCCGGCACCGAAAAGTCGGACCTCCGATGCGATACCGCGTGGTAACGCCATTAAAGCGCCGGGGGTAGTGTATAAGTTTTACAATCGCGAAACGCGGTGTTTGGCTTAGGTATAAACCCTCAGCTTCCCTACGCCCTACGCCTGGCCGTCGCTCGCTCTCTTTCTCTTACTCTTTCATATTCCACCTCCCCCTCTCCCCGCTCCACCGAACAACTGCGATCTTACTCGCGACACGCCGCGGAGCAATTCGAGGCGGAAACTTGGCGAGCTCGAAAAAAAATGCGGTTAATGCCGACAGAGAGAAGTGATTAATAATTCCCGCGATACTTACAATACTCGAAATACTTAAGGTCGCGCGCAAACGTTCCTCAGCGGCGGAAAATTGTTATCTCGAACTCGACCGCGCGGCTAGCGTAACTCCGCCAACTTCCCACTCCCCCCCCCCCCCCCCCCCCTCTCTCTCGGTCCTCCACCGTTTTTTTCCATTTATTCCTCGCCGAGCACTATACATCTCCAGATTCCTGAGTGCTCTCCGCCTACGCGCCGGTAAGATACACACGCGCTCATATTTACAACGTCCGCATGCACTTTAAGATAACTTCGGGACAAAGGGTCGGCGGCCGCAGCCTAGGCTAGGTAAAAAGGGACTGGCCAGGGGTTAGGGCGGCACATAACGGAATTGACGTCGTTGCGGAGGCCGGCAGCGCGTACGGGCGTAACTCGCGCAAATTCTCGCTCGTCGAATCGCGCATTCGGGGAGGCAAAATTTCGCGCTGCATTAATCTTCTCCCCTCCCGTTCGCTCCCCATCCCACCCCTCCAAGCGGCGAACGACCGTGACGAGTGCGAACGCAAACGTTATCGCGGCACGGTGGAACGACGTTTTTACGCTCGGCGCTGACCTGAAGAGGGAATGAAGGAGAGTCGGGCGAAAAGGGCACGGCCGTTGGGAGGGGGTGGCCAAGGAAATGAAAGCGACGAGTCTCCGCCGTGGAAATGATAAAAAACGGGGACAGAGTCGGGGCTGGCCACGAAACTCCCACCTCCTCCCTCCTCTGCCTCCTTTCCTTCCTCCTGCTTTCTCTCTCTCTCTCTCTCTCTCCCTCTCTCCCTCTCTTCTCTTTATCCCTGTCCCACCGGGCGAACTTCCTCCGCATCCACTTCGTCTCGTCGTCCTTTTTCGAGCGAACAACGACTCGATCGTATCTTCGAGATTCCGCGCGTTCCTCCGGCCACCGCGTGTGTGCGTGTCACTCCGCGCTCCTCTTTCCACTTCTTTCTCTCAGTGTGTGTATCTCCCTCTCTCTCATCCCGTGCTCCTGTGTGGTTTTTTCCCGGAGGATTATCTGATATCAAAGGGGACGCCTGTACCTCCAGGGACATAGTCCACATACGGATCTCGCTCGTCGAACAAATAATAATAAACCGCCGAAGAGGCTTTGCCGCAGGATACAAGGAGTCCCGGCCGTTGACAGCCTGGATGCCGCCGTTCTTCGTCTCTCCCTCTCTCTCTCTCTCCCTTTGTCCACTTCTCTATCTCTCTTTTACCATTATCCCGCTCCCTCCATACCACCTCCTTACGCTGTCCTTCTCTTACTCCCACTCTCCGAATTCGGCGACCCCCGGCAAGATTTTCTTCCTACATCTACGAGCGATGCGAACTTGCCCGTTGAGCCAGGTCTTTATGTCTCCGAATGGAAAGAATATTAGCCTGGGCAGATTATCTGAATCTTCTCGATTCTACGCGCAGATTGAAATTGTTCGGTTCCGCAGCTGCGGAATTAAGGGCGGCGCATTAAATAACTCCGTCGCTGCGATCGGAACGACTTCGAGATGATCGAAACGATAATTGCCGAAGCTATCTACGTCATTTACTTCTCATCCAGACATAAACGACCGCGATGCGTCACCCAGAAACTTTCGAACAAATCTTGTCGGAGCGGCAAACCGGACCGTCATCCGAGCGAGTCTCTAAACGTTACGAGACGAAGTCGGCCGCGGGTGCGAACTCGCTTAATAAGTGACGCTTCGTTCTCGGCTGACCTGCCGGGGGTGAGCTTTTAATATCGAATGTTCACGGTTCGAGGTTCGCGGGCATCACCCTCGTTAGATCCACGATGGTTCACTCCGGCCAAACTACGGCAATTCCCTCCCGCGCGGTAACCAAAGGGCCGAGTAGTTGGCCGAAAGTCTGCATCTCGTTGAAAGTTTGACAGCTAATTCGAGGAAGTGAATCCACTGTCTAACGAGGTCACCCGAAGAGGTCTAAACCGCGAGCGATGGCGTCGGCCACACGCGTGCATCGTCCGCTGGCGCACGTCGGAGGCCCATCATCGTGCAATCATCGACACGAAAATCGTAATATTCCGTTCAATTAATCCGCGCCATCTGCCCGTCAGCCTGGCCGCCGCGAACGTCATTATCCTCGCATTAATGGACGGCGGGCGATTCCTTTCGCCGGCGAATCGCATTGTAAACTATCCTAATGGAATCATCGTCGGCCAAATTGCGGAGAGGGAGGCGGGAGGGACTACTCCCGCCAGTACCGACACACAATTCACGCCTCGGATCTGCGGGTATTGGCTCGGTAGCTCGGATCCGCGATGGCTCATTCGAGAAGGCCAAACTACGGCAATTCCTCGACGTAGCCACGGGGCCAAGGGGGGTAGTTGGCCAAAAGTCTGTATCTCGTCGAAAGTTCGACAGCTAGTTCGGCGAAGTCAATCTGCCGCCTAACGAGGCCATCGAAGGCATCGAAGCGATCGTGTCGGCTTACACCTACTCCAGCCTGCCGGCAGCTCACGGGGAAGAGGTTCGTGGATCCTGCGGCGGAGGAATTCGCAGGCCAAACCGCGAGTGGAGACGTTCGAGGCGTACGCGCGAAAGATATCCTCGATGCGAGCACTGCAATTGAACTAACGCTCCCAGGCCGCTGTTTCAATTTTCAAATTTTCCGCGTCAGACGCTTAAGGCCTCCGAGTGTCTGGATCCTTCGAATGTATACCCGGGGAGCGTGCGGCGCGGAAAAGGGAGAACGGCGCAGGGAAGAGTCCCAAGTGCCGTGCATCTAGTGGATTACGTGTGTGTCGGTATATCTCACCGTATCTGAGACCCCTCCCTCTATTTCTCTCTGTCCGTTTCTACGTATACACCGGGCGTACGTATAATGGAAACATAGACTACGGCGCACGTACGGTCGCCTCGACCTCGGGCGTCGGTGGCCCTGGAGTATGTGTGAAAAATAATGGAGAGAACCTCCAGGAGTGTCTATCCGGCCGCCTGCAGCTGCAGCTACACCTCCGTGTGTGGAGGCGTAACGATAATGGCTTTAGAGTGTCGCCTACTTCGAGACACCGGGTCATGAACGTGGGAGCGCTTACTTACATATATACCTTTGCCTGTATACATGTTTATACGTGCCCGTACCTGGCTATGTACAGACATGGCAGGGTATATGGAGCCTAGTCTGGCCCTTTTCTCTTTCCGAACCGTCTGTACATACGAATATCGGGAGAAAGACAGGGATGTGTACATAGATGGGTACATATGCGTGCAACGACGCAAGAAGAGGCACGTCGCTAGTGGCTTCCTTCGGGAGCAGACGGAGACGAGCGCACTGTTCGAGGTCGAAGGCTGCAATTGCGGAGGACGTAGAATCGCAGATACGCGCATGTCGCGGCAGGAAAGGATTAGGTGTATGCGGTCCATTGAATTTCGCTCGGGACGCACGATATCATATTCGTGCATTGTTGATTTCCCGATTCAATGTCAGCCCTCGCATATCCGAGCCGTAACCGTGAAGATGAAGTGAGAGCTGACAGGAGGGGGGAGGGGGTAGCCGGATGAAAGAGCAGTAATTGGTCGTTTGTCGGGCCGGAATGTAATTTTGAAGGTACCTCTATACTTTTGCGTTTGAATTTGATGGAACAACCCTCCGCCGTCGAGGGGCCCTTTTTTCGACCTTCCTCCTCTCCACCTTCCTTCTTTCGTCGAAGAGCCTCTCACAATGAAGTTAGGGTCTGTAAATAGACGCGACATTCTTCGCATGGGTATTAGAAAACATTCGCATATTTTGGGGCGTCTTGTATAATCTTATGTCAATGGTTCTTCGCATAATCTGCATAATTTCCACTCTTTCGGCGGTCAATGAGCGAGTACCTATCCCACGGAATCCCGGTAGGTGGTAGAAAATTTAGCTTGGAATTATGACACATTGCATAATGAACTCCCAGGAAGCAGGCGCGTTATTTGGGAAAATCGAGCGGCATTATTCCCTTAATAATAACCCGACGATAATTTCCGGCCGCACGGCAGAAAGTTTGCCGTCCGTATGTTCTTCGCCACGGTAACACAGATGCGCGTCGACGTTTTATCAGGTTGTAGTTTACCCGCGGCGAGAAAATTGATGATAGGTTGTAACGGTGGCACGAGTTGGTAGTCGTAGTACAGGGTGCGCCGAAAACATGCGCCCACGTGTACGTGCCATCGGCGAATGAGTTACGAACGATCGCGGGGTCGCGGCATAAAGCCCAGAAAGCCGGGCTCGCTCGAAGGGAAGAATAAAACCGCGATCGGCCCGTACCTTCCCGCGGCTGGGCACAGGCATTAAACGCATTCGGCCGCCATTATCCGACCTGTCGGGCAAATAATAAAATGCGCGAACCACCCGCGGTGCAACGAGCGGAAAAGCTCCGCATTGTCGGAGTGGAAGAAGGAGAGAGTGAGAGGTCGAAAGTTGAGAGTGACAAAGGGAGAAGGAGGGAATAGCATCTGATGGCACGGCGTGGACGAATCGGAACTTGGCACCGTCTGACCATTGCCATTCTCCTTCACTTGCTTAATTTGATTCTCCGCTGGCAAGCAAAAGCATCGGACTGTCGGCTGAGCGTCCGCTATCGATCCGTAGGAAACTTTCTTCCGCGTCGACTTGGTTCATTCATGAACAAGGAGGATAAGGATGAGGAACGTTTAGGATGAAGGAATAGGGTTTGAGTGTTACGTCTTGCGCATAAGAGGAAAAATGCTTTGATCGGCGTGCCTGCTTGCCTTCAGAGGCAAGTTCCTGCGGTCTCTGTAATTGCGTGACTGAGGACGAGCATCGAGTAGTCTAAAACATTCAATGCCGACTTTTTATGTCGCATAACCACTCGCGTACTTCTGCGCATCGGCGAACTCCGGCAAACGAAACTATCTCACTGGCGAGTCGACTCAAACTTTTCGTCTTCGCTCGTTTTCCTTGTTCGCTCGATCGGCAGAACGAAAGTACCGCGGTCCCTCGAGAACTGGCTCGATTCAAGGGAAATATTTGATGAAACAGGCCGATGAACGATTCATGTGCATATTTAGTACCACCTGCGCCAGGCAAGGAACATCCTCCCGTTGTCGCTTAATGTGACTTCGATCGCGAGTAGACGGCTCAACTCCCCGACTTCAATTGAAAGAAAACTTTCCTCTCACTTCAACTACCCTACGCCCTATGTCTTATTCATGACGCGAAGTAAGTAGTTCCAAATTAATGACCGAGAAGAAAAATCTACGGCTAAAGGTAAGAACACCTGACAACCCGCCCGTACAAAAAGTTTATTAACTCGAACTTATCCACTTATAACGATTTCTATCAGCATATAATTCAGTTCCTCCAATGACGTCCATCGTTATCATTGTAACATCTATCATCGACACATGTTACTTCACACTCGCTTTTCACTTAACGGAGGCAAGCACGCCGCCTTCTTTGCAATTCAAGGGAGTAATTTTCGTGTTTTGTGGTTCAAACTTCCCCCAATTACCATAACTCGAGCAGATAAGCGGCCCGTATCAGTCGCATCGGCGACACAGTCCTTTGTCGCTCGCTTTGGCTACGTCGGAGCTGCTAAAAGCGGCTCGTAAAACGATTAGCAATCGGACGCGCTAGTGCGCGCTTAACGACGATTACGAGTTTGAGCCGCGACAGTCGAGACCGATGCTTGCCGCGACGAAGACAGTCCCCCAACCCCCCCCCCCCCCCCCCCCTCCCAGTATCGTGGCACCAATCCCGAAACTATTCGTCCGGGGTAATAAGCATTTAACCGGCTTCGCGAAGCCGAGTCTTCGTTAGGCCAGAGACTCGAGATGAGATGAAACCCAAAGCAATCGGGGCTGGAGAGACTTTTCGAAGAAGCCGCGGTTTCCTCCAGCCATCGTCATTCTGGAAACGAGTTTTCCGGAGTGACGGGGACTCTCGTTCCCTGAATTACTATCGCCACCGTCCTTCGCGGCAGGATGTTCGTTAGCAGGATTTCTTTTCCTCGCTCCATCCCCTCCACCCCCCCTCTCCCGTTCTACCCCTCGTCCGACTCTATCTGGTCACTCGACTCGAGAGTATTCTTATTCAGAAATATTCCATCATTGTCGGAGTCTTCCGTCGTCAGCGACGACTCATTGTTCGCCCCGAATTCGTCGGAGGCTTCCTATCGTTCGCCATGAGACGATTCCAGTACCGGCGGTGACGATTTAAGGATTACTCTCCCAGCGGAAGTGAGAGCTTGAATTAATGTACGGTAGCGATTGGAATTGATAATGCGCGTGATGCTCCGCTCGATAGCGTGCCGAACCTCGCCCGCTTTGTTTCCAGATTTCGGGGAAAAATTCATGCCGCCACGCTCGGCAAATATTGACGGGACAAATGTAAATTCGAGCGGCGGGCTGTTTGAGGAATAATGTTGCAGGGAATTAATGCGTTCAAACTATTTCCGGCCACACCAACTGTTACATATAATAATAATACAGGAAAATTATTCTTTAATCGCTATGTGGTAACGTGAATTCACGGCATCGATTGAATGATAGGTGTAATTACTGCTCTTGATACCAAAGTATATTTTGGATTAATACTAATGCACGAGATTAGTCTCTGTATCTAACAATAAGCGGAAATGTTCAATTCAGACTCACGTTTCACACATCCCTTCTCTATTGTCAGATACAGTCGATGTTCCTCTATATTCTTAAATTAATTCTTACACTATGCATCGTCCTTCATCGCACTACTCTGCTGTTACCATAGCATGATTATATAACATGGATTACAACACCCAATTGTGCACAGTTTCCCTCAACGTCAACGACATATGCATGTATGCGGTGCGTACCTTAGATGTGTGCAATCAAAATAATTATCCGCTTCGCGCAGCTCGTAGGCTAAGAATCATATCAGTTTGACCGCAATTAGCGTCTCTACGGATCAAGGCAAACGGCAACGACTCTGTCCACTAGTAACTCGATCAGTTCCCTCGATCTCTTTCCATCCTCCCCCGCTCTCCTTCACTCAATCACAGACAGTAGCTGACGCAGTCGTCTCACCGTCAAAGTTCCGCGAAGCGACAAGCGGCTACGAATAGGAAGTTGCGCCTCCCATGACATTTGCATTTGAACTCGGGCGTGCCACGTCTTCCGCCGGTAAGAATGCCACCGTAATTTTATGCAGGCAGCAAACTAGCATCCGCCTCGAGGATTCTCGTGGATCCTCGTAGATATTCGCGTGCAGTGTCGGTGGCCGAGAAGTGGAAGAAAAAAGGAATACAGGCGAATCCTTCAGAATCGAACGACGCGAAATCAGAATTCCGCGCGAATGTCTAATGAGAGGACGAGAGACTCGGAGGCACTGATGTAAGAGTGGTGAAATTGCGCGCAGTGAATGTGGGCAGAATCGGTAGGAGAAAGGGGGGGGGGGGGGGAAGCGGAAATTTGGGCGGACAACACTTTTTCGTTCAACGATTTGTCGCCGAAGTACTCGGCGAGTTTCCGTTATGAGAACGCGCTGTGCATGGCGCTGGGGTGAGAAGGGATGGAGAGGGAGGAGATTGCGGAAGAAGGAAGAAGGAGGAAGAGGGTGCGAAAGAGGTAGCGAGAAGAAGAAAAGCGAAGAAGGCGGGACCGGCTTTTCTTTTATCGCGCAATTTCTTATCCGCGAAAATAAATACGTCTCGACGTTTATTACGGTACAATTACGGGACTGGTATGAAGATTAACGGGGGCACGATGCTGCTGGCGCTGCCTAGGAGGGTGGAGGCGAGAAATATTAACGCAACTACGCAAATTCACTGTACGCGGACGATACCGAGGGTAGCGCGGCCGCTGGGAAGATTAAACACGCACGGTAGATCTAAGGGATGCAAAGAGTAGGAACGTACGTACGTGTCACCGAAAAAGCTATTGCGTCGACTGAATTTTCATCGAACTCTTCCGCAGCGCCGATTAATCCCCTTATCGTCCGTCATGCAAGCGTAGTTGACGCTCGTCCATAAAACTTCGATCCACGGTTAAAAAATTCAAGTACGCCCGATCGGCTAAGATTGCACTTTTTTAATATCTCCATTGGTACGATATTTTTTACATTCATGGGAGAGTTGATAGAGCCGATAAAATAAACTTTCTACCGCCGATAACGTAATTTTAATGCTCGAACGAAGAAGATTAATGGCACGAGCTTAAAACCCGATAGCAATAATGGCTCGTTGGTTTATGAAAAAAATATATTAAATGCGAAGGAACAAGGAAAATTGCATTTGCGAAAATTTATCGGGATTACCTTCCCTCACCCTCACCTCCACCCTCTTTCAACCCACCTCCTCTTTCCCTCTGTTAAACATAGAGAGCTATTACGAGATTTAACTTTCCGTAAATGCTACTAGTAATGCGTTACTCTAACGCAGGGGGATTAATGGATTACACCGGCTCACTTATTGCATTTTCTTGTCCTCCTATATCTATCCGGCATCCTTTTCGTCCGCGCCGCAATTTAAACTATTCCTTTAATGACTAAATACCCTTTGCGCCAGTTCTCCCCGTCCCAACTTTCGGTGCATAGCGAGCTGACCGTATCCGGATCGCCACGCGTTCAAGAATCATCTTCCGCAATCATCCATATGCTCGCCGAGTTGGAGCACACGACCCACCCCGTAGGAAGAGAGCATCTATTTACAACGTTCACATTTGTAAGGTCAATTCGAACGACTGATTGCGCAACGGAGACGCTCGTTTGCGGCCGTTAACACCGTCTAAGCTCTGTGCACACAGCGGCGAATATTTACATATGTACACACGGACGATGGATGGGCCGGAGGACGGAGACGGAGAGCGGTTGGCGGTGAAGGGGAGGTGGAAGGGGAGGCAGAGGTGGCAGGCGAAGCGGGGAGCAAAGGAGACGGAGAATAGTCGAGGTTCGACGCGATGGCGAGGACTAGAACGCAGTCGGGAAGGCAAGGGCCAGAAAGAGCCCGAGGCGACGCCTAATGAGCTTCCTGCAGCAACGTGCCGTCACCCCGACGCCGCCTGAAGCCTGCCATTCAGACGCTCCATGGCATTCCTGGGATTCAAAATTTCCGAGGGCGCGCGGCGCGGCGCGGCTCAGGAAGAGTGTCGGAGAGAGAAAGAGAGCATGGACGATAGAAAGGGAAAGAGGGGGTGGGGGGAGGGAGGGGAAGATAAAGTGAGACACACGAGCGGAGAAGGGAAAGAGGTCGCGGAACGAATACCGGCTACGGTGACAATCGGCAGCAGCTAGCGTAGCCATTGTCTCATCGGGCCAGGACCGTGACGGGACTTTCAGAACGTTTTAATAACCTGGCCGCCGCCCTGCGAGAGGACGTTTTTCCTCTTTTTCCAATTGCAATGCCCGCCCAACCCGCCCGCGTCCCTTGCCCTCGACCCCACCATTCAGGGGAGTCGTATTTTCTTTTCTCCGGCGGACACGGTCTCGTCGGAGGCGAGAGGGTCGCAAAGATGACGACGAATCGACAGTGTCGGCGCTGATTGTGCGTGAAAATGGGCACGGCAGGGGGCATTGTTCTCGGCAGGCAGGGTCGCTTGATGGAAAATACGCCGTTCCTCGGCGTGGCCGTTATGACTTGTTTATCGGGCGACTCGATAATGACGTTTTAAGAGATTGCGCGGTGAGGAAGATTGCGAAGGCGGGCGGAATTCGGATAATTCTTGCGCAATCGCCTGTTTGCATCGATGCGCCCGAGAGGGGTTGGAATGGGGTAGTTGGTGGGTAAGCATATAATTCGAGCGCGGTTTTCCCGTTTCGTTTATTGTATTTAGTTGCATCGGGGGAAATATGCGTCTCGTTAATCGTCCGCGCACTGCGGCCGGCAAAGCTTTAATCGAAGGCTCGATAATAGAACAAGAGCTTCCGTACGAAGTTTGCGTATGTAATTCCCGTTATATTCGCGGCGCGCCTCGGTCATATACCTACTGTGCATCGGGAATTTCGAAAGAGATCCTTATCAGCGTAATCATTCGGCAGAGCGAGAAGAACCTCTCATTACGTTAGTACGTATTACACTGTACGTATGCAAAAATTACGGGATAAATAGCAGCGAAATATGCGTCAAGTAGAGAGATACGGAATTATAGGCGCAATTAAGAAATTCGTTCGGCCAAAAATACTGCATGATTGGCCATCTTACTACAGCATCAATCCGCAGCGCGTTTCAATTCCAGCCGAGACAATTAGCGCATGAAATTGTATTCCATAGGCGGCAATCGAAATAATCGTTGCGCATCTAATTCGGCAAAAAAAAAAGTAGACGTTACCGAGCGATATTTAACTGCTCTCATTGTTCGTCCTTCTCTATTGGACTAAAAACACTGAAGCGGGTCAAGTGCTTACATTTGCACGAACGGCCCAATTATCCTCCTACAATCCGTCCGACCCCCCCCCCCCCAATCTCCCTTCCCACCGCCTTCCCCTTCTCATTATCCACTCGACTGTACCAACCTAAATAATATATATTTCGTTATGCGCATATGTTCGGGGCTACGGGAGTAGCTTTTAAAAGTACCTTTAATAGGTCGGCCCGCTCTCTTCTTCTTTTTCCTTTTTTCCCCCCCGAGGAATGCCGTTTAATCACGACGATCTAAAATTACTCGAAATTATGCTGAGTTCACTACGCGTATGTACTCGCCAGGCATTGTTTGCACGTAAAATCCGCGTAAGTAGAAATGTTTTTAATTGTCGCACGCAACGAGCGTGTTGGTTGCACGTGCGTGCGCGTGTACACAAACCACACCCACGTGCACAGATACGCATACGCATACGCTGACATCACGTTGGAGATTCGGAAAATCTTGCCCCACGTAATCCTATTATTGCGAACAGTAACAACGATATTTGACGTAAAATTATAAACTGATTGCCATCGATACGCGAACCGACTGTCCATTTGCATATTTGATTATACAATGTAATCCGCAATGAGATTTCACTCGGAGCTCCCCGCGTGACGGGCTCAACGTGCGGCATTGTACATTTTATAAATAATTGTACTGGATGTGGAATAATAAGAAATTCGGAATCGCAGCATGTAAGGTTCTATGGAATAAACATAAGGGATTTACTAATTGTGAAAGATACACAGGTTCTCGATTTGCCATGGTAGATACTGAAGCGAAGTGCTTAATTCCCAAATTCCGACTTTAGATATCGTACTCATTTGTATACTATATATAGCTACCTAGCAATTCCCTGTACTCGACTCCCTGGGAGGCGACCACGAATAGTCTTGCTGTTCACTCCTCCAGGGAGTCGACCCAGGGTCTAGGTCCGAGAAGTAACTCCACTGGGTGGCCTTCCTATATTCTCCTGTCTTGAAGGTGGTCAATGGAATTTTCCATTTTCTCCTACAGGCAGATCCAGGAGATGGTCCCCTGGTCTGCTGGGAGATCATGGTATTACGTCTTTCTCTCCCAAAAATAAGAGAACGTAGAATACAGTATAACATTACTTATATTCGCATCTATGAGAACCGGATTAATCGACATATGAGTTACCACAAGCGATTCTTATCGAACGTTCTCGATTCTTACAAAGCTCCTAAAAGCATTCGACACATTGACGCGTCTCACACCGTCGATACGACAAGGACACCCGGATAGTCCACACTCACTCTGACGTGGCGAAAGATTTTCTATTGTCCTCGGCACTGCTAGTTGTTACATAATTTATTTCCCCTATCGCTGATGAATGCTCCTCGGTAATTCGCGTCATCACAAAAGCCGTTAATTACGGCCGGACGGAAATTAATGACTTCATTTTCTCCGACTCAAAGGAAAATTGCGAAAGAGATCGCGGCACGCTCCAGCCGACGTAGTCTCAATTTGCCACTCGCGAATGTACGAGCAGTTTTAAATGGGCGTAGCGGACATTTTCAAACGACGTGCCCACGTTGCGCAAATTTTATCGCCATCATAAACTTTTGTTGTTCTGTCAGTTCGTAGCTTCCCCTCCATTCTCCCTTCTGCCCCACGGAGAGGAGAGGGTAGGTGAGCGCAAACGTTAATGCGATAACGCGACTAGTTTATCGTCAATATTTATCATCTGCGCGCCGTTCTGCGCGCTGCAACAGCTGATCCGAAGAGCGGAAAAACTAGTTACGCAGTCGGGGCTGAGCACAATTTAAGAATGATAAAGGTCGAGTGACTCGGGAAGATTGAACCGACGGCCGGTAGAGGCGAAGAGGGGGCAGGGGGTGGCAGTCGAGTGCCTTATACGCTCTTACAGAGGACTGACAAATTGGAATTTCCCGATCGGCGAAGAAGGAATTCGAGCGTCGCCGGCCAAATGAAACGATGCGAATTTTCCGAGCGGACTGTCGATGAAAGACAGTCAAGACACAACCGACGAATACCCTCGCCCCATACAAAATTCTCCTCTCACCTCGGAACACTGAATAAATGGCAATGGACTCCCGTGCGCGCAAGAGCCGCGACTCGATGCGTGCGTCCATACGCTCTAACGTATCCATGCTATGGGGGCAATAAAATCGATCCCCTCCGTCGTGAAATTTGGCGTCGGCCAAAAGGAACGTCAAAAGTCACGGTACCGTTATTACGCTTAACGCGAGGCGCAATCAGCCGGCAAAATTGCTCCGCCTATTCGCGACCGCGCTATCAATTCGATAACCAACAAATTGCCAAGTGATCAGAGGCGCGAAGCGGTTAAAAAAAAGCTAGGCTGGGAGCGAGCGGCGAGAGGGAGGGAGGGAGGGGGTAGGGGAAAAAGGAAAAAAATTGGCCGTCGACAGAGAGAAAGTCATTGAGCGCGGAAGAAGGATAAAATATTGGAAACGTTCGAAAAAGCGTTGCCTCTGACGGCGCGCGCTGAAAAATATGATCAGACCAATAACATTCCTGCCATTCGTCGCGAACGCTCAATCCTTTGCTCCTCTCTCTCCCTCTCTCTGTCTCTACCGTCCTCCTCACTTCCTCTCGGCTCATCGCGCTCATTCGTCCTTCTCATCCTCGGTTCGTTTATAAACCGAGCTCGGCCGGCTCTCGTGCGCGGAAGGCCGCAAAGTGTTTCGTCACGGCCACCCCCGCCAAGAGAATCTTGCAGCCCTCGCTCTCTCACTTAGGCATGCGAGGGATGTTCGGCGTGGCCGATGACGAAATTCCGCTCGAAATTCTTGGCAGCGTTTGACTCTTGAGCCCGTCGGCGACAAAGCCGGTCGACCGCCACCGGCGGGAAATCGACTTATATTTTTTCGCACCTCGAATTTCTTTTTTTTTTTCTGCCGCCGATCCCCGAACCTCGACCTGTCGATCCATCATAGCGTCGCGCGGCAAGAAAAACTTCCCTTTTGTTCGCCGCGGACCGCGCGCGAGATATGCAAACCCTCCCACTCCGCTGACAGGACTTCTCTTTTTTATTGATTGATAGATAATCGGCGCATTCATCCCGAGCCTTGCCGATGTCCGACCAGTCAGAAATCCCTACACCTGGCACGTTGCCAAGGCAGTAATTATGATCCCTTTCGGGCGTAGTGTTCGTGATAAATGTATACGGTCGAGCTTTAATCGAATGCGCGAAGAATGGAGATGTAACAAATAAAGCGCGATACGATTGATTCTTTTCGGGCGACGCGACGTATCAATTTCGAATTCCGTTCCGCGAACGATCGCGCATGCGTGAGGTGCAGATTGTAAAGTAAACCGTTGGCGGATGGATGGGGTGGGGTTGTGAGTTGGTTTGTGTCGTTGGCCAAATAAAATAACTTTTGAGATAGGCGAGCGGCAGAATTGTCAGGATCCGTGGGCAGGTAATGCTTTAATTTCCTTGCGTACTTAAGCGCCGGTCGCTTTCAACGATTCTATTAAAATATCATTCCTGGCACGGGAAAAGATCAGAGCGCGCTCCATGACAGGCGGGATTGTAAAAAATTAAAATTTCTCCATCACCGGCGTAAGTCTCGCAATTAGTAGACGATGCCAAGCACTCTATCTGTCGTAACACAAAGCGGATTTCGCTGCTAAGCAGATGGAAATGCAGCCGATGTGAATGCAGTAATGCGCCGCTATGTACCTACATCGTGCGGGTGGATGAGAAGAGGCGCATTGATAGAGACGGAGAAGGGAGAGAGAGAGAGAGAGAGGGCTCGAGCGGAAAAAGAGGAGAATGAAGAAGGGGAGGGAACGGCCGACAGAGTCAGAAAAACAGTCAGACGAGGGAGAGGGACAGAGAAGGAGAGTAAGAAGAAGGAGGAAGGAAAGAGACGGATGTAAATACCGGAACGCTGATACGGTTGGTACGAAAGGGAACGAAGATGGCGGATGAGCGAGGAGGGAAGGAGCGGGAGGCTGAAAGAGACAGAGAGGGGTAGAGAATAAGGGTAAAAAAAACTGATATAGGCAGAAAAGACACACAGCGTGCGGAATAGCGTAGACCGAACCCTCCCCGTCGATGTACAGCATTACCTTCGAGCAAGTAATGCGCACCGCGTATGTATGTATGCGGGACGAGGCAAAAAGGACAAAGTGATTTTTAAAAGCCTCCCCCGGCTTTGTCCGCACTTCAGCAATGTATCGGTACTAGCTACCAACCTCCCGCGCGAGCCCTTAATTAACATGGCAATCTGTCTGCGGTGTATGACGTATCGGATGCTCGGTGCGCAGAATCGCGCGCTTAAACGACGAAAGTCTGGCTCGAAACTTCGGAGCGAAATCGATCGAACGGCGGAAGACGTCGGATCAATGCAATCGTGCCCGAGGAAGATTCTTGACCTCCCAAGGATGACTCGAGGTCGGACGGTTGGCAGGCGGTGGGTAAATTCTTGCCGGCGCAAATTGGCTACGGGACGATCGCAATTTGCCGAAGAATTCCACCTCCTGGCGATCGTTAAAACATCGCCTGATATCCGCGGATCCGACGCAAAGTGAATCGGGAACGGACGCCGGAAACGGTACACATTTGCACGGGACAAACGTGAAATGTGGGTAACATAAACGTAACATTGTGGAATAGACAATCTGCGGTTGGCAGCGTTGGCGCATTCCGGCGAGGTAAAATCGATCGCGTAACAATTGCCGGTTTATCGCGTGCTCTTCCTTTTTGGCATGGATATCGGTAGGAGAGCCGCATTGGATATTCAAAATTCGAGATATCGGCCATAAACAGGTATTGCGAGAACAGTGAAATCGACGCCCGCCACTGCTTATCTATTATCGTTACTTCTGTCAGACTAAACAGCGCATTACCGGGGGGGTTACTGTAATTAATCCACCGTAATGCGAGTGCGGGGCGTGTAATATGACGTAGCAACGTTACGTAACAACTTATAAGCCGCACTGCATTGTCCTTGCACACCTCATTGCATCGGCTCGATCGCCGTACTGCCGGCGAACGTTTGCAGCGGGCAATGAACATTTATAAAGACATTCTATCATAATTTCCCGTCCAACCGACACTGGCAGTGGCCGTAAAAGAAAATTCATCGGGAAAAATGACTTGAGAAATTCTCGACGAAGCGGTATCGAATGCTCTCGCTACTGCACGAGCTTGCACCGGTTAAAGGTTGTAAAAGGGGTAGCAAAGGGGATAAATTGGTTGAACGGGGTGAGGGGAGGGGGTGGGGCTGCTGGCGGAAGATGGCGGAATCGTTGAAGAGATGAGAACAGGCTCAGGATCGGCAGAAATTCGAGAGGTCAGCACGGCAACGAAAAGTGTGCTTTCGCCCGGCGTAACGAAGTCATACAATTATTCGACTTAACGCTGTTAAATCCGCATTACGGAGAGAAGCTAGCGCGAATGCTGAAGGAGGATTTGCTGAAGGGCCCGCGAGATGGATAGGCTGATAGCTCGTAAGCGCCTCCTGTTTTTTCTCCGCACGAATGCGTGCAATGAAATATAGCTCGTTAATGTTATATCGATCCCCGATAACCGAACCGATGCATATGTCGATTCCGCCCTCGGGAGAGTACGTACCTATATGTTGTACCACCGTATTCCGCAGAGAACATTTCGCAGGATTTCGTATGTTTGCGCCCGCTGAATCCGCGCGTTTATGCACATTTAATGAAGAGGGTCTAATTGTGAATCGGTGTGACGGGAAAAGGACGGTTCCGACGGCGCACTCGCCATTTTTCCCAAAATCCTAGACTCCCCTTTCAACTCCGGGAACATTGATCCTGCAAATTTTCACATTTTTGAATAAAGTGACAGTCAGGATTTTCAGTTATTTTCATCTATCCCCGAATGTCAGGAAAATGTAATATTCCCGATTGTGCCGACTTTCCTTCATATTTGCGGTTCACTTTCGGATCATATCGTTCCAAAATATCTTCCGTTAATTTTTGAACAGCGTCTACCTTCTCATTAAAATGCAGTCGTTCCAGGTATCATTTGTACTTCAGTATCCTCATTGGGAAAAAGCCGAAAGAAAGAATAAAAGCGCAGCTGGATGTAATTACGATATTTCGCGTAGAAGAGTCAGTGCACACGCACGGAAGCATTCATCCGCAGGACGAAACTCACTGCGGATTCGACAGAAATTGTCATGGCGTATGAGCCTTCCCGACTGAAGGCATTCGCGCGCTACAAGACGACCCCAAAACTCCGCCTTCTCACCCTCGCAGTGGATACACCCACCTCTGACTGCTTAACCTCAACCGCCCGTAATGAGTTTACTCTTGACAATGCCGCGCTTCGCTTAACTTTGCGCTCGCGTGCACACAGATTGCCGCGTGTGTGCGTCGGTGTTCGAACGCACACAGCCTGCAGCGGAGATCTCCTTACTTGCGTCTGGCTTAGCTAGCCAAAAGTATGGTTTTTCGACGCGACGGGAGAAAACATGTCGTCCCTGACGTCTGCCTCGTAAACCTAATCGCGTTCGAAGTTCGAAATCGTAGTCAGAAAGTCGATTCCTATGACCGATGTGTGTTTACTTTACGTCTTCGTGGAACACGTACAGCGTAATGCAGCTTGGCAAATATTTAATTTACTGTTACAGGAGATTGAATGCGGAGAATTCGTCGAAACGTATGACGCAGCAGATAATTTGATTTTATAAATGGAGCGACGCGTGGGCATAAATTTGGAGTGAAATTCGTATTTCGGCGGGTCGGTCGGACGTTGTAGAGTTCTACTTTCGAAAAGAGCGTTTTGTCGGGCTGCTTACACGGTAGGTCGCGTGACGCGACGCATAAAAGTTTGTCGGGAAGACCGCGTTAACAGTTAACGTCAGCGACCCGAAGGTAGCGAGATCTACAATTGCCGGAGGGGTTCAGGGGTGAAGAGGTCGACGGAGAGTGGGATTAACGCTTTCGGCGAGCATTTTCCGCACGCATTGCTACAGAACGGTCGCTATCGGGCTCTTTCTTCCGAGACCGACAATTGTACTATGTTAATGATCGGGGCGAAACGGCAGGCTGACATAAAGAACAACGAACGAAGTGCTGCTGCAGTTACGTCGGAAGTTGAATTGCGCGACGGGCCATTCGAAAGAAACCGTGACAACTTGCGATTACACTTTTATGACTATACCCACGCATATCACCGTAATTGCATAATTGACAAGAGCGCGCCTATAATGCTATAATCTGCGCGAAGTTGCAAGTAGGCCAAAGCAGTAAACGCATCTAAAATAACATTTCTCCGTATCTTCTTCTATCAACTTATAATTGCAAGAACACAATGAAATCTCAACACATTGTGTTGGCAAGAAACAAGTTTCGCTTATCAATGTAGATAGTGTTGTAATTTTCTTTAAGAACCTTTGCAGTATTAAAGTATTTTTCTTTTTATGATTGATATTCGTCACATTTAAATTATAGAATGAAATAGAAAACACATTGTTGATTAAAGTTCACGCTCTGCATAAAAATATGAGTTTTATTTCGCGCTGCAAAATCGAAATTACCTTCTTGCCAACCTGATAAATTCTAATTTAATAACCAAGCAACCATAGTCGAGCTACTAAGTTCACGTGCCAAGCTCACGTTTTTAAAGCAAATACTAACACGTGGACCAATCGTGCGAAGGCAAAGAAATTTTCCTGATCACAGCGTATCAATATCGCGGAACACTCGACTGCCGTAACTCCTTCCCCCATCGACACGCTTTCCGGCCATTTTGCCGTACGTGAAAACCATTTTGCCCGCGATAGCTCGTGTCACGCCTCACTACGCTCTTTCGCAATCGAGGCGAGGAGTCCGGCGCGAGGATCGTTCGTTCAATTTCGGCCGGGCCGAGAACGGCGTGCACTTTGACCCCGTTCCGCGTTCGTGTCGCGACGGGCGCAACTACACGTACGAACGCGCGCGCGTACACGCGTGCATATAGCTCCAGGTAGCTAAACGCATTGCGTGACACCTCCGCCAGTCCGCGCAGCTCGTTCTATCGACGCACAGACAGTCGACAAGTGTGGAACGAGTCGCGTACGACATACCAACACCTGTGGGACTAGAAGCGTGATTCGCACAGCATGCAGATCGCGCGCGCGCGCATGGAGACTCACACAGGCGCGGACACAAGCCACCGCAATCTGCCATATGCGCGGGTCGTGCGCTACATTCTGGCCTGATCGTGTTCGCGGCCTGGCGCACGCACGCGTGCTCACGCACGCACTGACAAGAGTGGGCTGTAGTGTGGGCCATCGCGAGATTCAGTGCCGGCGCATGGAAGGACGTAGACAAAAGGAACTGCGGAAAGGGTGGTTGGGCGGGCAGGGGTGCTGGGAATAATGGAGAAAGAGAGAAATGGGAGGGAAATGGATGGGGGCAGGGGGGAGCGGGAGACGCGGAGAAATTGTCGAGAAGCGGAGAATCTGGAAGGAATGAAAGCGAAAGAGAACGAGTGAGCGTGGGAGAGAGAGAGAGAGAGAGAGAAAGGTGAAGAGGGAGGGACCAACTTCGCAGACAGTTTAAACCCCACGCTGGGCTTCGCATATCCCACTCCGCCAATGCGAATCCAAGTAGTATACTACTTGACCGTTCCAGTGCCTGAATACTGAATATCTTCGACCGTGTGGAAAGTTCGTACTCGACTATGCGCCCGCGTTCCTCCCTCCTCTGTCCCTCTTTCTCCCCCAGTCTATGCCCGCACGTTTACGCGCCTCTGCGCGATTCTCTTCGGCGAACGCGGAGTAGGAACAAGCATTGTGCGGAGGAGGAAACGGCAATGGAGCATCGAAGCTCGCTTTAATAAGTTCGCAGACGTCGCCGGCGTCCGCGGGCGGAGCGAGAATCGACCAACTTCCGTTGATTAAGGGAAAGGGCTCCTTCTGAACAAAGAAAATGGAATTTTCGCAGGGACACGCGGAATGACCCTGTCGTCTGGACGGAACGGGCCGACGGTTCATTTAGTTTTTAATAAGCCGAGCGCGAGTGCCCTGGCTAGTCGGAGTACGGACGATCGGCAGTTGGACGGTGTTATGTAAATTTCCGTTGATTATGCAAATTTCGCGTCAGCGTTGCTTCTTTGTCCAGCAATTCGGCCACGCCGGCGTGTCGACGCGTTTTTAATTAATCAAGGGAGAGTTAATCGATGTAACGGACAAAATGCCCGGTAATGGCCGACTGGTGGCTCGTTTTGCTTCTAGCTTCATGCGGCGATAGGTGGGAGAGGAGGGGAGGGTTGAATCAGGCGGAGTTCCGGAAATTAAATCGCGACGAGCCGCAAGTTCATACGTTTGAACCGGCTTTTATCCCCCGATCGACGCTGCTGTTTGAACGAAAGTACGAAAGCGTGGCTTTTGTTTAGTTCGCCGGAGTAAGGACTGAACACGCTCGTCGCCCAATGAAATACGTACCCGGTGTCGATATGCTTTCGTTGCTGGATTAATATTAAGTTCGTAATTTCCTTACGGAGACCGGATTTGAACGGTTCGCGAGCCCTTTGACATGTCGAATTTTTTGCGGCTGAGAGCCCACGGGTACGTGCGTCACAAGCGATCGTACACGGTGCGGAACAAAGAAGAGGTCGCCGACGCGTAAGCCTGCATTTTGCAACCAGACACAGAGCTTTTGAGATTGTACGCTTCAATCAGGTTAATTGTATTGACGCGGCAAATGTTGAGCTCGTAACGCTAAAGCTACTTTGGCAAACAGTTTTTGCGTTTCGCATTTCTACTCGCGAAAGCGTTTCTCTCAATTTCGTTACGCGCCCGTCGCAGGGTCCGGGCGAACGGTGTAATCCAGTTTGAGAATTCGCCAACAGTGGAGCTAGACGATTCCTGACGCAGGCGAAGACACACGCGCGCGGCCATGGCCGGGACTAATTAATCAAGGTACGAAAACAGCTCGCCGACGACAAGGACTTAACTTACAGCGTCGGGGCGAAGTTGCGATAATCGAGCCGTAGTCGTTAATGTATGATAATAACCCGTCCTATGTGCCATCCCGAGGCCCTGGTAGGCAGCCGGGCAGAATTCGCCTCGCTTATTCGTCGAATTCGCCGGCGAACAATGCGCCCGCGGAGTTTATAGCAGATTTTGTGCCAAATAATGCGGCGCTCTCCTCGGACGATCTCCCGAAACGCGCCGTTCCAACTGGAGACTGCCAAGAATGTTCGCGAGTGAACGATCTTTGCGCGAATCTCGACGAACCACTTTGCAAATGCGCCGTACTTCGCCTCGGATTTAAGGAAAATAGAAATACGCCCTCCAGAAGCCGATTTTCATCAACGGCGCAGTAGAAGGGATTCTATTAAGACGGAAAATGTCCTTTCACGTTATCCTGTCTTCTCAGAACAATCAGCATTGCTATACCCGGTTAACCTACCCCATTACAACACGCACAGCGAAGATTGTTAAAAAAGTTTCGCTTACTCTTCGCCAAAGTTCCCTTTGAAAATCCAGCTTTAATCAAGCGTGCGAAGTTACGTCCAGGGGCAAAGCTGTTCTATCGTATAAAAAGTTTCTTTTGAAAACACGGGGATCCTGCCGGCAGAGTCCAACCGACTTTCCGCGAAAGCGGCAAGGTTTGACTGACATTTCGAGGAGTCGAGAGACTATCTCCGGCAGAAGGTTCCATGAAAAACGCATTTGAGCCGGCGACGCGAGATTTGTCGAGGACAGACGCGTGCGTGCGTGGGACGCGTCACTCGCGGCCTCGCTTCGAAACGGTTAGGTTTTACCGTCAAGCTCGCTGCGACCCCACGACCGTTAATCCTCCGCAGATAACGATTGACAGCGTCCAGAGCATCGACGGCCCTCCGGTGATCCCGATCCATGCCGATCGTCAATAAATTTAGCATTCCCGTTTTTCCGCCCACCTCCCATCCACCCATTCGGTTTCCCGTCGTGCGTTCTCTCTTCGTTCAACGTTCGTTCGCCGTTCGTTCTACGTTCGTTCAACGTTCGTTCTACGTTCGTTCAACGTTCGTTCTACGTTCGTTCTACGTTCGTTCAGCGTTCGCGAGCGCCGAGAGATTACACTGAAGCCTGCATGCCTTATCCAGCGATCAGCAGCGGAAGGCGCGCTGGGTGCCATCATTAAAAGCTCGCGTTGCCAAATTTATGAGGACAAAAGAGACAGAGGGGAGGATAGAAAGCAGAAGAGTCGAGAGCGGCTCGAGCATGGGACAATCAGAAGCAACGAGTTCGCGAGCCCGTTGATTTGTCGCTGACAGCAATTGGCTCCCTCGCGATCCTACCTGATGCATATCCCGCTCTCCGCCTCTACGCGCTCGAGCGTGCGCGCATGCGCGAGCGAGTCCGCGCGACCTTATCGTCCACTCGGCAAAAGGATTCGGGTCGTATGCGCAATCCTTTCCTAGGCCGCGATCGCTTTCGAACTTGATTACGTTCGCGGATCGAGAGGCGGAGGTGCAAATTGAATTCACGCCAAGCGTACACGGCTTGAGTCGCGAATCGGACGATGGATCGAAGGAAGAATCAAGCTGCGAATCGATCGCCGGAAAAGGACGAGCATCGCGGACCGAGGCGGATGGACTCGGATGTGCATCGAGTGAGAAATCTCCTCGCCGCATTCGCACTTCGATGAAGGGCCGGGCGTTCGAAAGCCACTGGCTATTCGCCCGGTTATATTTCCGTCAACTTTGAACGCTCGCCCTGTAATCGAAGAGAATCGACTGCGCGAACTGGGGCGTTCCGTCCGTGCTATTGCAATCAAGCTGCGCTTTCCGCCCCTGTGTTTCCCTTCCTTTTTGTTGCTTCTGTCGATACGTCACAACTGGCCTGTCCGCGCTGTAAAAATACATACATCTCGCGCTGCCTTTGGCGGTCTCGCGCACGTCGCGCATTATTCGCGATGATGGGCGAACGCGTGGATGGTGAGATGGAAGACTTTCGCAAATTTTTCGACGCCCATCCGGCGCGATGAGAATTGAGTCACTCGGCCGTGCCTAATTATTAATCCGACGCCCGAACGCATCGCGATATAATATGACGTCGGATCAGGAATAACGTTAGCTTCGTAGGGCGCTACATCGGTCGCTCGATTGCGCCAATACCATGTGTGCCCACGGGAAGATATTATCTCGTGTCAATATGTTCAAATGGCTCGCAGTCCGCTTTCAAAAGGCGGCAACGTATCGCTTAACGTGCCTGCGAATTTGCCGTGACGCGGGCCGCAGTTGGCCGAATTCATTTCGCCGAATTTCCCTCAGAATAATTATGAAACGTATATTCCGGCGACAATCGATCGCGACTCGCCGGTCTCTCCAACACCCTCCGGTCCCGTTTTTGTTACGGGACGGATCGTGCGCGCGAGCACGTCGCCATTCGTAATAAAATTACATTTTCGCCCGGTCGAATGATAAGTACGCGACCGATGAAAAATGTTCGTCGGATCAGTTCGGCGAAAACAATGCTGCGGTTATATCGCAATTAAGCACCGGCCGCGCGGTCGCTTCGCAATACGATCTCGTCGTTCAATGTCGACGAAGGGCGCCGAACGTTCCGCAAAATGCGAACCCTGTGCCCACTTAATAAGTCCAATCGCGAGAGATAATAAAATCGTGCGATACGTGACGCGCGGACCGCGGATCGTCGATAATCGCATTAATTAGACCGGCCATCGAAAGCGCCGCGATAATAAAATGCATTTTACGTAATCGAACGTGATCCGCGTATCCGGAACGTACGGCGATCGCTCGATACGCATTCGAAACGTTCTATTTCGTTCGAAATGAGGGAGCGTCTTTCGGAGCGGACGGACAATAAAGTGGAACGGAAAACGTTTTCTCGGTAATTAACCTTCAACGACGTGTGGAATGACATGACTGCGAGCAGGTAGGGTGTATGTACGCGTTTCGCGATCGTTGCGGAGGTACGATTGGGAAAATATTTGCCCGACGAACACCTCCGTCGACAGTAATTAACGTTACGCAAAAACACGTCACATGCGCGCGTCAAGGATATCGATGGACGATCGCCAAAACCGAGTTTGCCAACCTTTTTCGTTTTTATCCCCCCGGCGCTCGTATTAAATTCCGTCGATTGTCAGGCGGGATAATAAAATTACAATGATACGGTTTTCATCGCTGACGTTGCCCCTATTGATTACTTTAATTTCGTCGTATTAACGGCAGCCGGATCCGTCGATACACGGCGAAAATCCGTCGGACGAAATAATTACTGAGACCCGCGCATGTACCTGCACCTCCAGCGGCAGGCTTCAACTGAGTGACATTTCGTTTTAATTCAAATGCTCGTCGATTGTTCCAATTCTTGCCCAGGATAAATTCGTTTTATGACCTTGCCCAAAACGGTCGACGCCCGCGGCGAGATTATGCCAATACATCGGTATTACCGGTAAATTGAAATGTTAGTTTAATACTTTCATACTCCTCGCGATAAAATTTACCACATTCACAAATCATGATCGCTCGGCAAAACATTATGTTTGCGAGCTTTGAGCGGGTCCGATGATTTTAAATTAATTTTGCTCTTATTTCAACAAGGTCCGTGTGTCGTACATCGAATAGCTCGAAACGATGTGTTTGCGCACAGATACGCATTGCCAGTTTTAACCCGATTAAAGCAATACCGTATTTTAGAGTTGAATTAAAATTTTGCCGAAATTTGTTGCTTTATCCAGCTCATCGTAAAACATACGGGAAAAAGTTTCCGCTTTTACAACGAATTTCATTCATTCGCTGTAAAAGCAATGTCCGAATAGCCTATAACGGCGCAGCGCTGAATGAACTAGAAGAGAAACCAAACACAATATAGGAAAAGGACGATTCTGACATCGCACACGTCCTGAACTAAAAGCTGCCTAGATCGCATAATAGATTTAACACCCACAGCGGGATACGCCTCGCAGGACAAATTCAGCGGGTGGGATCGCAAGGCAAATATTACAAAGCGGGCGATGGAAATGATCTATTCGCAACGGGACTGACACCGTCCAATCTGGGTGGCTGTACAATCGAGATTCAAGCAAATCGCCTTATCGCGCGCTGCGAACTCGCACGGGAAATTTGTAGTACCGTTCGTGGCACCGACAAAGCCGACTTGACGCACGCCAGTCTCGTGCGATACGCCCTAGTCATTTCATCCGACGTAATATGCGGACAGAAATGCACAACGAGCGATGGATCATACGCTCGTTAGCCCGTGGCAGTGATGAACTTAAATTAGGACGTAGACTCATCCGTTTCACTCTCTCTCTCTCTCTCTCCCTCTCTCTTTCTCCCTCTCTCGTTCGCCGAAAATTATCCGACGAAAATGCAGCCAGCCGGCGCAATGCGCTCTCTCCTTTCAGCTTGCCGAGAGTGAAAGGGGGAGGAAGAGAAAGGGAACCGGGAAGGTAGGGAGGGAAGAAAAATCGTGCCGCTGAAATATCAACGGCACGAGATATTCGATATCGCGTGGTGTGCCGTAGTCACGACATCCTCAGGGGGCATCGTGTGAGGATCGACTAGGAGAGGGTGGGGAGTAAAAAGGCGAGGGCGCTGCTGGCGGCGTGGGAGGAAGGAAGATACAAGTAAATCGCCTTATGGCACACTGCGAACCTGTTCGAAGAGGCTTAAGTACCAACGACAGCGCGGTAAAGCCAACCTAACGTACGTTAAACGTCACCCGGAGTCGTTCTATGTCGTATTACAGGAGAACGGCGGGTGCTGCTGCGTTCTATCCCAACCTGACACCCACACGTACCTAGATGCGTACATGCACGTGTCGGCACACGTACCGCGGCTGCGAAATATTCGTTGTGTCGGCCGTCGCCGCACGTCGATAGATAGCTGACTCGCGAAACTTTCGACGAACGTCGAAGTCACGGCCTCTCTTGACCCTGCTGTAAAGCGAAATAATAACCGATAACGACACGTTCTCGGTGCGCGCGGCCGGAATGATGTACGCATTCATACGTACTCACCAGTTTTCCGCGCTTCCACGCCGGAATCGAAAGGGTCATTGTGGTCGAGAGTCAATCGAGTATGCGATATCGCTGTTACATTTCGCGTTATCGCTACTGGCTCGAGGTACCGTAGACAAGCAGCCAGGCAGGCTGGTTGGCATACACGCGAAGCCAATCGGTCGGCGGCTATAACGATCGACCGGTCCAACGTATCGAACGGAACTTCCCGACGGATCAATAGATTTTCCTGCCGTTCAACGCGACGGCTCTCGATCGCTATCGCGTCTCGATTACGTTGCTCGATAATCGGCGACGAAAGAGCAGAGAGGCAGAAGAGCGGGGTGCAGAGGGGAGGGAGAGGGAGAGAGGGCTTTTCCTTTTTCATCGGCAAAATTGTTGCGTCTCCCGTGCCAACCTTTTCTCTGGGGGAGCGCACGCGTCCGCGGCTGGAGGAATCGAATCATCGTTATCCCCAGGCTCACGCTGATAACTGCAGATTGATATTGCCTGTCGGCAAACTTACGCTGTCAAGTGGCGCACTCGATCGGCATCGATTACGCTCTTTGATCGGCAGCCATGAAATTAGAGAGAATGCCGCCCACCGCTTGCGATGCGTTCTCCTGCGTCATTCAGCTCCGCTCTGCCGTCGAACAAGCTATCGCTGGATCTCTTTTCCGACCGGTGCCCAGATAAATTCTTACGATATCGCGATCTAACCGCCCTCGGAGCCCGAACGAGCGACTTGAGAAAACAGAATTCCGCTCTCCAGCCCACTTCCGCCGCCGTAAGCGTACGTATTCTAATAGCTGCTTCTCTTGGCCCGGAGAGCGCAATTCCCCGGGCCAATACGTTGCTCGCATAACTGCCGTCGAAAGAGTCGAATCATCGTTATCATAGACCATAGGTTCGGCTCCGAGAACTGCCGGACCTCTATCGACTTCCTTCGGCGAGCTTCCATTGTCGAGCAGGCTCGATAACTCGCGGCCGAACTTCAATCGGGTCGACATCGATATCCTCGTCGCCGGACGACTTTGTCGTTCGTCAAACCGGTCGCCCCACTCTCTTCTTAACTTCGGCAGGCGCGTCCTTTCATTGGCAAGGGGAAACGCAGGCGTGCTCCGTCGTGTGCGAGAGTCCGTCGTCGTGGGAATCTTGAGCGGTTAAAAGGGTGGCATAATAGCCGAGTCAGCCCGAGATTCGCTCGTAGGGTAGGTAGGCGATGTACGCCTGCTTGAATTTTCTTCTTCGCAGACGGTGCACGCCCGGTATATCCCCTGTTTTCCACCCAGTTTCGAACGGTTCGAAATTCGACCTAGACGCTGCTGCGGCACAAATGACATCAGCGCTGCTATTAGGCGGCCATTCGCGTCAAAAGGATCTTGAACGCTCGGATTGCGCCGACTAAATGCTTGCGATACGATTTCTGCTGCTGTAAGGAAGAATGGGAGGAGCAGTAGGATCGAGTTGCCCGTCTGACGGGATAATTCATAAACGACTCTTTACCGTTCCGACATACGATGTAACCTTTACATAACGCACGTGCGCGCATTACCACTACTTACATCGGCAATTTTTCATTAACCCATTTGCATCCGTAAGCGGAATAATCCGCATATGTCAACTGTTACGTATCACCAAACGCGGAAAAATCCGCTCGCGTAGATGTTCACTTATCACCAACGGATGTATAACGTACGCTAGACATTCAGATCGTTGATGCAAATGGGTTAATAGCGCGCGCCTTGTAACAGGCGAAACGCACTCAATTCTGCATCCGCGCAGCATCGAACAAATCCTCGGTCGCATTTCCCGACTCATCAATTCGCAATTAAGATGTTGCCCTTAGAAGAGAATAGGTTAATTTATAACCGCTCCGTGCCGCTGACAAGTCGCACCATTAATATCGCAACGTAAGATATTGCGCAGACATATTGCTGCAGCGCGCCTGCAAAGCAATCCCGAGAAAGGCAAATACGTACCAAACGATATTACCCGATCGATAATTGCAACCTACGACTTTCTCGTCGAAGTAACCGAAAGCTCCCGACGTCCGGCGCCGAAATAGTTCGCAGACGTATGCGAATGATATCAAGAGGAAAAATCTTCCGCCACGATGCCGCCCGCCGCAGAATGCCTCGGAAGTAAACGACGTGAATCGCGTAAAGATTCTGACTCGCGTCAATCATCCGCGCGATAACGTTGGCTGGCGCTTCGAATTTGGCATTATCGTGCCATTGAGAGCGAGGGAGCGGACGCGGGCCGGATAGCCAGATGCAAACAGACAGCTGGCCGATGCCAAAGGATGGAGCGGGGGAGGAGGTGGGGGAGGGAGAGGCGAGGACGAACGTCGAGGGAAGAGAGGAGGACAAACGGAAAGAGACACGTCGAGACAGACGGGACAGGATGAAACTACCGGCGCGATACGGCAATCCGCTCTCGTTAGCTCAACCCTGGTGAACTTCAATTAGGCCGATTGATTTTCTTGTTGAACCGGCAACTCGTCGATATGCGTGGACTCGCGGGCCACGCGCGCACCGTCGACCTCGAAACTCCGCTCCAAGCTGACTCCCATACGCGTACGTACGCCGATGTGTGCGAGAGAGTGCGCGCCCGACCGCTCATGGCGAACGGTTTAATAGTCGATAAATACGGGAGTCCTCGCGCGATAATGTTTAGACACGGGGAAGCGAGAAATTTCTATCTATCCCGCCGCGATTGCGATCGTTGGCCCGATTTAAAGTCAGTCACCGGTAATTGCAGGCATTTACATGTACTCCGCCCTCGCATCCCACGGCCTGGTTCGCGGTCCGCTCGTGTCTCATTGGTTGCCTCTCGCTCGGCGATACACAGCGTGCTGGCGGTGAGGGGAGGGTAAAGGGGGTCGAAGGGAAGGGGCTGGAGAACGGTGAGTGTCGCGTGATAATGTGCTTTGCGGGAATTTCGCTAAAACGCGGCCCTCTTTCGGGGTACTTTAAGTTATCGAGGTTAAATGCATTTTGATCGAGAGCTTATGTTCATTAGCGTGCCGCTGAATTTTTCATCGACGTTCGGATGCACGTCAGGCGGCGGGCAAGTGTTTCTAAATTTATAATGTGATCGTTGCCGGCGACTTGATTGGGACGAAAGTGGATGCAGCGGGTGGGCTCGTTCGTACGATATGACGGTTTGTGGGGCACTGTGGCTTGTTAACGTTACGCGTGTAACTGTTACAGGGACCGATAGGCACGGCGAGGGTGGTAGATTTCGATAACGTTTATATTGCATTTTGTTATGCCCGGAGCGGAAACGCGGTACATCGGCCACATTTTAAAGCAGGGTTACTTTTGTATCGTAGCTCAGTTGCCGCGCCTTGTCGGCAAAAAGCGAGCAATATCGTTTTTACTCGGTTGCCACCCAAAACGTGTCGGTGCTCATCTGTTACAGCACGATCAAAGGCCAACTTCCGTGCGATAATGACCGACAATGTTCACGAAAGTTGCTACGTACATCCTTGTTTATAACTTTAACTTTTCGACAAGTTCGGGACACGCACCTTTTTCGAATGTTACTGGCCGCGGAGTCTGAATTTCATAAGGCGGGAATCCTTCACGATTCATCCGGTTGGCGGATAACTCTCTTTTCAGCTTACATTACCTCATTATTCAGCGCGGTTACTGTGACAGAATACGCGAAAGACGGGTAAAAAAGGTGAGAAAACACATAGGAGTGTAATTAACACGCACAATTAAGAGCCACACTCGGCCATTTTTGACAAGCATACAACCGTACCGTGTTACATGCACCGAATCACAAACGAAATTCCGCTGGCTTAGGATGACTCGTTAACGAACGTACGACATTATTATACCTACTTGGAAATGTCTGATGCGGACCGCGTAAAAATATATCCTCGTAGGTCGGGGAAGAACGCACGAGGGTCCTGTCCGTAATGTAATCTCCTACGGGAGAGTTCGAGACACGTATCGCGCGACAGGTGCTGTAATTAATTAAAATTTCACCTTGCAACTTTGACGGTTTACCTCCCCGGCGGGACGAATAACGTCGCTAAACAATGTTGCGCGGAGTGCCGAGAAAGCCGGGCATTGTTCCGTTAACCCGCAAAACGTAACTTCCACGCCGGAAATGAGCGCTCGGGACCTTCGACGATTGCGCATATTAGAATTTACGGCTGCAAGTTTGACGGTCATATCTTGACGGCGACTCGCCTTGAATAACGTCGTGAGCGACTGTGACTTTACGGCGACAGAGTGGCCGTTTCCCTCTTAAACGCCCACGCGTGGCTTATTTGACCGTCCTTTCAACGAAATTAACTCGAACGTTCTACACTTCAGCCAACATAAATTCTAGTGTTAACCATTAACGAAAATAGGAATTAATTTAATATTTTCGAGAATCGGCGAACTTGCTGACTGGCGTGGAATAAAACGGATTACGGAGAAAATTTTAGTGATCTTTCCGCTCGCTGAAGGTCGACTACAACGAAATTGTTCGAGTGATAGTGGGAGGTCGAAAGAGCGCGCCGGCGTTGAATATGCAAAGTATGCGAGACGCACTAAGGATTTTGCGCTGCAACATTCTCTTGTATATCTTGTCACGACGACGGCGGGGGCACAAAAACGTGAGCCAATCTCGGGTCACACCAGGTCACACACAAAAGCGCACCTTCGCCAGCTACAATCTCTAGTACCACTGGCAGAGTACACTTGGGGAAGCACATTGTGCGCATCTGAATCCGAGAAAGAAGCTTACTTATCTCTTCCGGCTGAATTTAGGAACAGAGGGACACCGACAGCGCGAACGGCTCGTTTTAAACGGCTTCACTGTGCCAGGGTGCAACGTCAGAAAAGGGCATGAGGATTAAAAAGATCGCGAGATTGTACCTGTCGACGGCGATGCTCCCGAACGGCAAAGATGTAGAAAGAGTGAAGAGACGGGAGAAAGAGAGAGCGAGAGAGAGAGGAGAGAGAAGGGCGGCAAGAGAAGGAAAAAAAGGAAAATCAATACCGTCCGCTGATTGATAGCGCATCGTTGACCGAACGTTTGTATAAATAACGGCGAAATTCGTGCGTCTAAACAGACGGGCCGGTTTGGCCAAATAGCTTCAAAGTAATTACACGGACGCACACGTAAACGACGGCGTCGCGCCGATTCGGTAATTAATCAAAATTGCATGGCGCAGCTTTGACGGTCGCATCTCATCACCGACGATGATAGTGGATCCGTGACTGGGTAGCGTCATATTTACGAGTTCGTCCACCGGGCCATGATCAATTCGTGGATTATAACCCGTGACGTTCTGTTTCCACGCAGATATCCTACTCATCGTCGCTCAATACAAACGCGAACAATTGCGCGTTTCAATTACGCGCGCATCGGATTGGGATACTTAGTCAAATAGTCTCGGCGACGACCGGCGAGGAGATAAATGTCCGGCCGACCGGAAGGAGAATTGTCGAATCCTCCGATAATAACTGTCCGTGCCGAGTCAAGCTTACCTTAGAAAAACAGAATGCTCGACGGATTCGTTCCTTGGGATGATTGCACGGAGCAAAATTTTTCCTTCCCTCCGATGTCGATTAAACAGACTCGAAAGGAACGGTAGCGTGAAGGAGTATAACCGCGGCGCTGATAATGGGTTAATAATGATACTGGAATATTAACAGTTAAACGATCTGTACTTATGAAAGATGAGCGTTCCGGGTGAACAATTACAGACAATCGCCCTGAGCGGCGACCTCTTTTTAAACATCGCGCATGAGGTAGCGCGCGTAATGTTTTGTTGTCCATTTCGTACCGCACCGGCCAAGTACAATCCCGTACAATGGGACACGATGATATTCTGTTATTTCCGCACAAATATCCATATGCAAAGCACTGTCAGCGGTGCAAGTACCCTTCCATTTCTCACCTCGGCCGCGAATAACGGATTACACGCGTCTCGCATCCTGCGGTAGGGTCAGAGAATCGGAAGGCCACCGAGGGACTATTAACAATCTGTTTTCAACGTAACACGGTCCATCAAAGCGTGCCGCGCCTGCCCCTACTTGCGAGAGATAGAGAGACCCCGTGCATGCATGTGTACGTGTATGTGTGTGAGTGTGTGTGTGTGTGTGTGTACGTATGCGTTTGTATGCGAGAGAGAGGTGAACAATAGCACGTTTCAATTACCGGACTATCAAATCCAGATCTGCCGGCAAATAATCTTGCTTCCCACTCTAGCCGCCGCCCCCATCTTCTCCTCCCCCCCCCCCCCCCAAACTGCATCCCCATTCCCCTCTTCTTGCGCTTGCCGAGCGCGAGCCAAGACAAACGATGTCTCGGCCCGCGGGGCTGCGGATAATTAAGCAAAATTACAGGATGCAACTTTGACGGACGTATTCACGTCGCCCGACGTAGGATCTGGCACCGACTTCGGCCCCCGTATTTATGGCTACGTCTCGCGTGTGTAATAGGTCCCGGGGATATAGGGTAGAACGTAACTCAGCATCAGAGGACGATCTAGCCACCGGCAGGGCATCGGTAGGTAACCGGAGCCAGTGCCCGACCCCCCCCCCCCCCGCCTCCCCCCGCCTCCTCACCCCTTCCCATATACTCGTAATCCTGGCAAACACGGCTCGCCCGGATACCCCCCATAGATATCCCATACGAGGATACGCCGGGCGCGTTCCACTTCCCAGTTACTTTGAGGTCGGACAGCCTCGTCCTTTCTCCTCCAACCCCTCCGCCTCTTCTCATTCACCCGACTACCCTCATCCCACCCCCACCCATTCCTCTCCCACCTCCACACTCTCTCTACAGCTTCTCATCCCACGTTCACCTAACTAGCCTCGCTCTCCTGTCCACTCCGATGCGATAGCATCTTAATCGCGTTAATTCCCTCCCACCCATCACTGTCCGACGCCTGCGGGTACAAGAGGCAACCGGGCATGAATGACTTTGCCGAATTAACTTTTGCCTACGGGCAGCAATTTTGCGCGAGGTGCCGAGCGGAAAATGATGGGGAAATTCGTGCGAGCGAGCGCGTTCGGCGCTTCGACGCGCTCGCCGATTTACATAGGCGGAGTCGGGAATATATGAATACCTCGCGCCGCGCTATTGTTGGCTTGGGGGGGAAGGGGGTGGGGGGCACCGGTGGCTTCGAACGAAAACTGGCGAATCCGATTTGGTGCGAACATACGCTCGCAGAAAGTGCGCACTTCCGCGCGTCTAATAATCTATTTCCACCAGCGCTAGCCTCCTCTTCCTCCTCCTCCTCCTCCATCCCTCTCTCCCCTCTGCCTTCCCGCCGGATGAGCCTAGACGATGTGTGCGCACGCGCGCGCCAGAAACTTCGTCAGGCCTTTCTTCCATCTCCGGCGGGGCATTAACTCGACGCCTTTCAAGTCATGTACAATATCCTCCCGGCGAGGAAGATAGAGGGCGAGAGGCTTTTGAGGGACGATTTTACTTTAAACGAGTCACTCCGCCCCGACGTGGATCCCGTCTCAGGGTCTTACCTCTAACCATGTACGTGGCGGCGGAAAATCCATTTCCACTCCTGACCTCGACAACCCTCCGGCGCTTATGGCCGATCTCGGGGCAGGGAATCTCGACTGAAGCTTCGCGGCAGTGAGAGCGGAGGACGGAATGGGAAAGAGGAGAGAGTACGGACTACGCAAAGCCGGATGCTTCGATGTCCGAGGCTTATCGAATCTTACGGCGTCCGTCGGGGATGCTGTTAGTTCCACTGGTAATACCCGGCGGCAGCGGCGGGTGTCTCTCAAAAATTGACTCTTCGCGATGGCCTCAGCTCGTGTCGTACGGATATTACACTATTCGGGGACACTACCGAGAATGCGAATATGTGCGCGAATATATGTGGCGGCCACTGGGCGAGCGGACTCTCAGAGTAAGACGAAGCGGGTAAATCCTAATTTCATAATAGTAGAAGCCATGTTCTGTCGTAATTTAAAAAAACGAAAATTGTATATTTTTTTATTTAATTTTCCCACAATTATTGGCTTATTTAATTATGATTCCATTCGTATCACTGAAGCCTCAGTCAGAAAATATTACCGACGAAAATTATCGCACATAAAACAAGCGTGGTGCAAATATGCATTTACCCGTAAAATCCATGTATCAATCTTCTCTGATGCAACCTGATAACCTACCAGATAAAAATGTGCCATGACCGCACGAATTGAAAGCTAACTTGACAAAACAGCGAGGGGAGAATCTGTTAACCATGCTATGGTTGGACCTCTCATCTAAATGAGACTCACGCCGTCGCTAAGGCGAACCTCATTTGTGCCTCGCGATTCCAGTAGCCCTACAGATATGATAGTGTGAGTGTGTGTGTGTGTGTGAGATTTCTCTTACACTTTCTCTCTCGAGAGAGAGGGAGGGAGAGAGCCCATGCGACGAGTGTCAAGCCAGTGAAAATCTCCGAAGAGGGGCCGAGCGGCCGCGGGCGAGAAAAAGGATACTCCCCGATAAATCATTTGAAGAAAAAGTTGCAAGGTACGGGTCAGCCTCCCGTGTACAGGAAAACGTGGTCCACTTGCTATGCGCACGGTGCCCGGTGCCGTGATATTCCTTGCATAATTATTACCGCGCGCCCGCTCCGGGGCGGACTTCTTATCTATTCCTGAGTGGAATACATGATGCGAGTCGGCGTCACGTTCAGGAAGATTTTTGCGTCACGTGCCTCCGCAGAGGCGAAGGGTCTGACCCGGGAAAGGGAATCAATTCCGGCGAGCAGTCGAGCGTCGAGAGATCCGCGAACGGGACTATGATAGACTCTGCCGGAGTTGCTTGTCACACTCTCGTCTCTGATTTTTTAGCTCCCGAGGCTCGCCCGCCGGATCGTTACATTTATGCATGGCCGGCGGATGAGGGAAAAATTTCGTTTACATAAATCTGGATTAATATGCGCCGCATAGCGCCCGGATATTTCTCACGCCGCAGTCGCGGCCGAGTATATTGACTTTGCGGACGAATTCGCGATAAGATTACGGTGTGCGACGGTGATATTTAAGTGATGCGCTGAATAACAAGTTGCCGATGGACGGTGATTAAGCGGGGAATATATTTTATGTCGAGCCACGTACGCGGAGAACGCGTTTTAACGCTGACGCTTTCAAGGCTTTACCTTGGCTGGAATTTTCCGTTCTCCGCCGATTTGAGTACGCTTCTTGCATTCAGGACAGTGATTGACGGAAAAGAAAACAGAGCTGAAGTTTCTCGTCCAGCGGTATGGTCTTGCACGGTCCACTCGAACGTACATCGTTTCTTTTCCATACGCAGACGATCAGTTCTTCCGATCGACATGCAGCCTTTCCTCGAGTGATCAAAACAATTGATCACAAAAACTGAGTTATCTGAGTCCCTCATTAGTGCCCCTCGGCAAACAACTGTTACACGTATTCTGGTTAACATCCTACCGACTCCTTGCGTGCCGTACACTTTTTGCCATAATCGAACGGTCGGTCGATACAGAAATACGGGTAGCCGATTAATTTATCAAAAAAACGAGCGCGGAAAAGGAGTACAACCGGAAGTTTCCCCGATTCCCGTGCAACGTCGGTTCCACCGTCGCTCGGAAATACGAGGGCATCCGGCGTAAAATTTCTTTCCGGACACGTTTCCCATCCGGCCGAAGATAATTCGAAAGTTGCCGGCCGCAGTCGGAGACCGCGGACCGTTCATGAAAGCTCTGAAGGACGTGTAGAGGACGGCTCAGAGTGCGCAGCGGGCAAATCTTCCAGAGAAGCAGAAAGTCAGGACGAAGAGCAGTGTAAGCTGAATCGGTCGACCTTAAAACCGGTACATATGTTTATTTAATGAGAACTCTAAAGGTACCATGTCACTCTACAATCCGACAAGACCTTCTATATAAACTATATATAAACCCGCCTTTTGTTCCGTCGCACGTTACTCGCAACGCTTTTCTATATTCGGAAGCTGACAAGAAAAGATCGTCAGCAGTACAGAGGCAAGAACTATCCTTACCAGACTGTCTAACACGGTCTCCGTCGTCTACGATTCGTTAACTGCTTCTTCCAAAAATACATGACAACCGAAGTGTCTCTCATTCCATCCCTCATGCCACCATGACTCGCAAGCTTTTCCTTGCATCCAATAGGATATTCAACTATGAACCTCGTGTGACAATTTCCAATATCTGCCACTTTGTACTCTCTTCCACTCTCGTTACGTATTATACTCATTGTCTCCAGTTCAGTGCCGTACTCTACATTCTTCGACTAACACACGCGCATTGTCGCCAACATCTCGATAGTTCAACGAAATCAACGGACCATAGTGGTTCAGAATGAAAGACGAAGAAGCAGGTGGCCACGTCAAGGAACGGGCCGACGTCAGCAGCAGAAAACGGGTGGTTCGTCGGCAGTAGGAATTAAGTTTGGCAAGCGTGGCACGGCACGTGGTCCTCACTCTCGACCGCGACGACGGCCAACAATGGCACGAAGGCAGCCACTCGCGAAAAGTTTCTTCTCGCTTTACTCGAGACGCGCCCGACTCAAAATAATTAGCGACACTCCGCAGAAAACGATCCTGGCCACGACGGGGGTTGAGACTGCGTGCTCCGGCTGAAAATCGCGGCACGGACGAAAGGCGTGAACTTTCGGTCGCACTTTGAATGCTCCCTTGCGACAAGCTACAGACCGTTTCAAGCTGCCTTGTCGCCGCTGCGATTCGGCCGGCGGACGGTTTGGATAAATCACTGCCATTGGAGAGGCTGTTGAATCATTCGCGGCGACGCGTTCGGGGTGCCGCAAATTAAGGATTATCGGTGATCGATATAGGCGTTGTACACTGTTATCCAAATCACGTATATAAATTAGAGCGCAACAAATTAATGCGTAATATAGGAGTTAAAATGTATCGCGCGGTCTGGCCAACGAATTATGTTGACATCGTGCGCACACGCTCGTACCGGTAATGCGCTTAATCAAAGTGATTGGGCTATGCCGAATGAGGGGAGGAATAATTTATGCGAGTCGCATTTATTAGTTTTACTTGATGTTTTGAATTCTTTGTAGCGTTGTGTTCGTAACGCGGCAGGCGGAGTGGTGCGTTTTCCGTTTTACTTTGAAACGGTGTGTACGTAGACGAGGATATGCGCACACGTAAAGAGGGGGTGAGAGGGTGAGTATGCTCTCAACTGGAAGTGTGGCTGTTAGAGGTACGAGTGCCTCTCTTTGCTTCTCGCTTTAATGGGAACGGCGGGATTAAGTGCGCCCGAGTCTCGGAAAACTGAGTGACCGAAAGACTTTGATTTTGATACTTCAGTTTCTTGGCTCGTTCTTAAACTTCGCAAGCGGTTGGCAAGTTGTCAGGGAACTTGTTGTCTCGGCTGGAAAGAAAGGTGGAGGATGGCTAAAAGGGCGGAATGTTATAAAAGCGCGACTCAAAACTTGTTCGCACGGAAAGGGGATAAAATTCTTCTCGTCGATTGTCTATTGTCAAACGTGCTTGAGAAAAAATTTTGCGACGTTACTTTATTATACCGCAAATGGATTGTAACGATTGAATATTCGATTTCGGAAACAAAGGGTCATTCGACACGGGCGTCAAAATGTTCGCATACGCAATGACGGTAATGGAGTGACTTTGAACGAGAGAAACAAAAATCCTTTAAGATCGCTCTGGCCTCTGGTAAAGACAACGAGCAGGTTCGTAATGCCGACGCGATCATACCTAAAGGCGGAGTAGAACAAACTGCTCGTAAAGTATCGACGCTTTATTGTTCTGTTAATTCACTTTACTGCCGGCTCGAACTTATCTTATCCCCCTCGTAACTCGCAGCGATGAAAATTATTTAACCACGAAGTGGATCATGGTCTTTCCTCCTCCTACACCTTCCCTCCCCCCTCTCTCTACTTCACTTGCTCCGAGCTCATCCACTTCGCCTCGACTCGCAGGGACAACAGCGAATGCATTTATCTTTGTCGTAAATACGCTTTATTCGGAAGTATAAACTTTTAACGCGTCCGTATTTTACCGGGAAACACTTCAGCCTCGGTTATTATCGAGGATTCACGACGTACCCTGCCGTTCGACTAGGCTCACATTCCACCCTTAACCCTTGACGCACCCTGTATTTTTCTTGCCATTCGATTCGCGCGGTCGGAAGCGGAATTATGCCGCTGAAAAATTTATGCCGGAAAGTGTGCTCAAGATATTTTTAAATTCTTTTCTGAGCTCTTAATACATTTGTGTTTCTGGTTCAACAGAAAGTTTAAAATAACTTGCCAATATACTTATCTAAGTCTATATGCGTTTGATTACTTTAAAGTTAAAAGTACTTAGATTACCTGTAATCGATGGAACTCCAGAAGTTACTTTGTGTATGTAATCCATCCAATCTTTAAATTGTTCCTAGCCATTCTTTTTCCTTATTAATCCAATTCCTTTCATGCAAGTAATTTTGACTAGAAAATGCTTAATGGTAGCAAATATATGAAACAGCAATATCCGAATTTTATACAACGGTTCATATTGAGTCTTACACATAATATGCGCGAACTATATGACAATTTTCTTCCTACATAACATAAATCCAAATCATCTATAACGAGTGAGTAAATACAGCACGAACACCACAGATATATGTGATAGTATAGATTAGTATAGCAATAACAAAAGTCTACGATTGAATTACAATAATCTTATCTTAATCCTTTGACTGCGGCGCGCTCTCGAACGAATCCATCCATATGGACGGCGCGGTTTTCGCTTGTCAGTCGCTGCGAGTAGTCTTGTATATGGTCTGCCATTGTTGGGTTTGGGCCGCAACAGTGTAATATGAAGACAATTGATTGAACGATATTAAAACAATTGCCGATATTTAGTTGCAATGTTATATTAGACAACAAATTTCATGTTGAATCAGTTAGCAAAACAGTAATAAAAGAGTTATAGTTAAAAAATACAGAGGGCGTATATATTGATGGATTTGAGAGGGCGTATATATACGCCTTTAGCAGTCAAAGGGTTAATTAATTTTACACTGTCTACAGTGACATCGAGAGTGCCAAATAAGAATTCAGTCTTTCAATGCCGAATTACACGTATAAGTAATTTTCCAGGAGCAACCTTTACGTGTGTTGGCATGATGCACGTGGCGCGATTCACACCCCTAATTCTCGTGCACTCAGCCATGATCGGCTTTTTGCCATGTCCGTGAGCAGCTGATCAGTGATTAAAAGCTCCTCAGAGCTTGGAGACACGCTCGCTCCTCACTCCGTCCATTAAACGAAATATTCCCCTGACGACGTTCTATTCCGATGGGTCCGCACCCCGTGGTCCGAGGGTGAGTTGGCCAGGAGCGGCCTTGATAGAGGAAACGTGTTACGGCGCCTCGTCGTGCATACGAAAGCCACTCTGCTTCCTGCGACTTTTTCGCACGCGCGTCACACGCTGCAGTAAAAGTCGTCCAACGTGCGAAGTGGCTATGAAACCATCGGCAATGGTCGAGATTGATCGCGCTGGAGTCATGTTAAATTTTCTTCCGGAACACGAGAGCGAAGGCACAGAGGATGAGAACGTGGGATGATTGTATATGGGGCCCTTATTTGCTTTATCGGAGGGATGACGAGTTGCGAAGAGTAGAATGGGTGATACGTAGGAAAAAGATGAATTTGAGAAAATAATCAAGAGGGTAAATCTATATAGGTACATTCCTTGTGTGGATGCAGTATAATGGTTCGAACATGAGCGTTCGAAAGGTACCACTGGAGTATGTAACTGACGTAATTTTACGTCGTTAGGTGAATTATGGTGGTACGTTTGTACAAGTTGCTTGCGAAATACGTAATTTAGTATTTTCTGGAAGTTTGCTCTGATTCGGCGAACGACGTAAAAACGCGATAAATGCGTGAAACTCGACTAATTGAACGGTCCCACGTGAAACAGCGCAAATGACTTGGTCGCTTAATAACAACTTGGCAACTGCCGCTTTTACAACTGCGTAACAACTCGGCTAGAGCCTGGCTAAGCGCAAACGAGGAACTTTACTAAGCGCGACAAGCTTTCTATCCAAACTCGCACGGAATTGTGGCGAAAATATTTTCTTTATGCGCACCGGCTAGCGTGAGACGCGCGCGACTCAGAAACGAGACGAATTTAGCCAGGTGTCTCTGTGGTTAAGCGTATCATCGATCACGACCACATGTAATGCACAATTCCCTCCACGGTAGGTCGGAATTGCGTAAGAGTAAACGAATGGAACGAACCGTCAACACAGGCACGCCGAATGTTCGTAAAATGAACGTTTTATCTTCAAACACGGTGAAGTTGCGAACGCTGGCGAAGTAGAAAACTAAAAGCCACAGAGTAGTGTCGAGTGTACTGATATCGATACCCGCCGTTGCGCCATTCCTTTTCACGGAGTTTGACTCTTCCAGCTTTCCACGGCGTAACTCCACAATGCCAGGAGATAAAGCGACCGCTGTACAGACTTTTTGCACTGACAATGAGTTTCATTCCCCTGTCCCGTATCTCGCAATATCATACGTCGACTGCGAAACAGCGCGCCGGAGACAGCGCGATCATTAAAAAATATAGAATGTGCGAAGTGACGGGTTGGCATTGCATAATGAACGCCGAAGAGGAAATTATTCCATCTTCCATGGCAGGCGTAACTCAACATTTTTGCTCAACGAGCTCCCTCCGTGCTACATAATGTCCAGAACCCCCCAGACAGTGCGGAGCGTGCATCGCACCGAAAGCGATTCAGGATTTTTCTAAAAATTGTGAAAGCGCATGATGTGTGCGGCAACAAGTTGCCGGCTTACGCAATGAGTGTTTAACGTTGGGAAACGCCTTTTTTCTTTCGCGCCGTACGATTTTACATGACGGCGCATATCGCGTGCAGCCCCCTTCGCTGAAAAAGGCAAACCCTTTGCAAAACGTTCGTATAAACTTTCCTCGTTGCCGGGGCGCATCGAAAGTTTGCGGACGCGATACGATCGAGCGAGAGGTAGGGAATTATATAACCGACTCAAAACAGGGAATCGCTAATTAGATAGTATGATGCAACACGTACCGCAGTCACGATTCAACGAGAAATTACATTATCAAAGGGGCGAATATCGAGCAGGGCGGAGGTGAGGGGAGGAGGGGTTGGATACGTAGGGGAAGATGGAATGGACGAGGGAGACAAGGAATTATGGAGAAATTGCATACGTGCCCGGTGTTCCCGATATTGCATAACGCGGGCCGATGCAGATAAGTAGCAACGTATAAACAACCGGCGAGCTTCAAAGCACGAACAAGCTCCATTTACATTTCCGACATTGGAACGCTCGCGAGACACTCGACGCACCTGAGCTTCGACTTTCAAAGAAGCGCAAGATGTGTCTTCCGGAAATAAGAATGCAGCGAGGAGAAACGCGAGTATATTCACTTGTCGTTTCCCGTTCGTTCCGCGGAAATGCTTCAAACTGAAAAGAATGACGTTTCTCGCTGATATGTAACGTTAGAGTCACTTACCATAATAGTTGAATACTTTGTTCCTTGATGGTATCGCTAAACATGTGCCTTTATATCAATTTTGGCGGTTTTATTGAATTTTATTCTATAGCATATTAAGGGTGGCAATTAGATATGCATCAATTCTTGTTACGTCCTGCTTGATTGCGTCCTACGATTGCAAATATGTTCCCTCGTTTAGTCCTCGACCAGATAACCTCACTTTATCACTATCACCGGATAATGACCATTACGCATTATCCAATTCAACCCTTACCCATCCTTTCAACCCTTACCTGAGTCATATGTGCATCATGTTCATGGAGTATAATGTTTCATACGTGCTTTCCTCTCCTCTTTAATCTCCACTAACTAACCTTCCATCCTGAACTATCTCACCACAGCATTCTCAAAGGAGTCTAACATTCAGGACAAGGCTTACATCGAACACTTCGCAAACACATTGCCAAAATGTCATACACATCGTTTAAATCATTGTTTATATCGTACATCATCACATACTAATGAGTAAATATAACAACCGTACTTACCGAATCAATCTGTATTTCTCAATCACCACGTCTTCCTTAATTGGCCGTGACGGATCAAGTCGCAGTTCACCTCAATTTTATTCACAATTGCGAGAGTTTGTTTTATATATCAAATGACGGGCTTATAATAAATGAGGGAATATTATTTCGTAAAATACCTGCACATCATGGAAACGTTACTGAAGGCATGCAGCGGCTGATGTTTACAAACCACTTAAACTACTTATGTAACAACCTCATTTCCTTAATGTTTTCGTATCAAACTACTTAACCTACAAGATTCATACATATATCGGTTAAATAAAATGTACAGTTGTACTATTCACAACGAATGTACTACAGAAGAGAAGAAACAATCCCTTAACATTATCCCAAGCAGTACATACACCCTTATTTCACAAACGAGATACTATTCAAACATCAACACCTACTATCAATACACTCCGCTCCACTCAAGAATCCCGAGCGACCTCAGCCAGCTATTAACAATCCACCCGATTAATAACCCTTTCAACTCACGGAGCGTCACTGAACCGTAAGTTGAACTCAGCCGGTAACGAGTTCCTTGCGCACTCCGAGCGTGTAGACGTATTTTAGCTGGAAATCCAGCGGCCACGGCCAATAACTGATGATGACGGGAATCGACAGGCGAGCACCGGCGAACAATAAAAGAAGGGCAGCGGTTAAATGAATCGCGAGCTTCGCCGGCCGGCCGACAGACTCGCACATGACGTCACAGGCGACGATCGCGGGAGGGGGAAACACTTGTAACGGAACTCAGTGAAGGGCAAATGACGAAGCGAGCACCGATACTGGGGAAGGCCTGGTCGCGCGGACAAAAGAGAAATCGTTCCTGATTAGATTTCCAGGACGCAGGCCTCCTTGTCACGAGCAGTGTGCGTTTACGTAACCCCTTCCTCTCTCTCGAGAGAGAGGGAGAGGGGGTGGGGGGGTATTATCGAGGCAGAGGCGAACGAAGGAATTACGGGAGGACGTGTGTATACGCTGCCGACCGTACGTTCCAATAATATTGCGCGTCGCACGTACACGCTTTCGCAACGAACGGCGCGGCCAGTCAGTCGTGGTTTGCACAGACTGTGCCGAAGGTAGAGAGGGAGAAGGGGGATACAGCGGCCGAACGAGGATGGGGCCGAAGGAGTAGCCGAAGATGGCGAGGGGGATCACGTACGAACGCAGCGAGCCCGGTTCTTGTATCGCCTGACTGAATAACTGCGATCCACCTGTCACGAACAGGTACGGTCCTTCGGCTGCAGAAGGTCATGCGGGGCCACCTAAGAAGCGGTTCAGCGAAAATATTGTGTTTCCTTCGATTCCATAAAATTTATCAAATGACCCGCATTCCTGCACCGCTCCTTGCTCTCGACCTCCTCCCGGTTTTTCTCATTCGCTAGCCTGTTCCTCCCGTCCGCTTCCACCTCCCTTCCTCCCTCCCTCACTCCTTTCAGCCTTCTTTAGTTCGCCCTCGGAGTCGCTTGTCGTCGATTATATGTGAGCGGAGAGAGTAATGCGGTCCCTCGCGAGTAAAGCGACCGTTAGCTACTGTAATTAAAACGCTACCGGGCCAGGATTCTGCGTTAATTGAGATCGCACGAAGCAGGGTGACTACAACTCCGGAGATCGTATTTTCATGGTAACGCTTTCCCACGGCAAGCTTTTTCTTCGCGGTCGGGCCACTTCGGTCAACGTTAATGGACATCGATTGTTTCGCGTCGCATGTTTCTTACCTTTTTTTTACGAGCTACCGACGACGTAATTACGGACAATCATTTAACGTCGTAACCAACCGCGGTCAGTGTACGCAATTATGTCGAAATACGTCGATAACTGGGAATTAATGATCGATAATTTCATCACTTCCATGCGTTCAAATGCGTCGATCGAGCAAAACGATATTAATGGAAAAAGAGTTTACATTAAATAGGACAGTTTCGTCAGAATGTTTTTCATAAACGTTCCGGATTTTCGATATTTTATTAATATGTTTTGGATACATATCCTCCAACATATAAATGTGCATGTGAAAAAATGTAAACGTACTATTACCCAAATAAAATTTCTTAAACTATTTGCATCTTAAATTGTTAATGGGATTAAGCTTTTCTCTTCCCATCGAGAATCAAAGGGGATATGAGTGATATATGTACTTGGACACCCAAGGATGCAGTTGAAGCTGCTTAGACAAACACTTCAGAGAGTGCTTACATAGCTCAAAGTTTGGACTCTGAAAGACAGTTGGATAAGTCAGTCAGAGTAAATCATCATGGGCTTAGCATTATGCGATATTCCATAGAACCGATCGTTTAAGTTTTGCTCGAACTCCGTAAGCTATTAGGAAGACGTAAAGTTAGTAACGCGTCAAAACGTACGATGAAAAGAACTAACATTATTCCGTACAAAGCGGCGTAACAACAATATACAAGTTGATTTTTCAACGCTACGCGTCCAACGCGTCTCACGCCGAACATACTGCGAACCTAACCAACCCGAACAACGTACATTTTCCGCGCGAGAATGCGAACGCAACGGACGTATTGTGAATTTCTCTCTGACGGCTTTGGCAAAACATAGAGCAGCGCGGGCATACAAGAAACGGTAAACATGCCGCACCGTCACTTTCGATTTCAAGACCAACGGCCGCCGAGAGAAAATACGAGTGGCACACAGGTACGATCAATTTTTCTCCGCCAACAGCGGAGAGCGTCAAAGAAACAATGAGAACGGTGCGCTGCCACTGTCGATTTCAGGACCAACGTTTGCCGAAGAAAAACACTTGTTCGCCGTTTGGTCTGCGACGGCCACGGAACGGGGCGAGATCGTAAAATCGTCAGCTCGTCATATCGCGAGGATGTCAGGGAAGTGACGAATGTCGAGACGTCACTTTCGATCACGCCCGCGGCGATCGCGGAGGAAATGAAGAGTGCAGGACGTTCAGGATGTGCCGGAAACATCGCTTGGGCGAGGACCAGATGCTCATGACTGACGGTACGAAACGGCCGTACACGGTGGCGAAACTTTACGACGAATAGAACCACGTGTCGTTGTTGTTTGCATTAACCTCGCGGTCGCGCGATTACTGTTTCGCCAGTGGTAAACCGTTTCGCGGCATAATTCATGATGCTCGCGCGCGTTGCATATGCCACAGCGACATGGTTGCAGATGTAATTGCGGTCTTTACGCCAGCGGCCTCGTCCACTGGCGTAATGCACCCTACTCCCTGCGAAAAGGGCGAGCTCGTCCCGATTTTCTTCGCGGCCGCTGCCGGAAGGCCGTCAAGGCTTAATCGTACTAATTATGACGTTTCCCTGCTCTGGCTCTGCTCTCAATCGTTGGTTTCGTTATGAGCGGAGGCATTGTTGCCGTCTGTTTCAGTGTCAGAGAAGGGTTCGGTGGTTGGAGTACCGATTTTCTTGGAGAACGCTGACGGTAGATCGTCAAAGCTTAATTTTCATAATTATGACGCTTTTTCACTTTGTTTGGGTAGGAGCCGAATATTTTGAAAGGATCTTAATATATGGGTGTTGGAGATTAGGAAGTCAGTTGAGAGAGTCGGGCGTTTGAGAATCTGCATTTGAAAACATGCATGACGCTGTAACTTATCAGAGTTACAAAGAGGTAGTTGTCTGAGAAGAGTGTATTGCAAACAAGAAATCAGATAAGAAAGTTAGAGAAAAGAGTCATCGATTAAAAGTAGTCATTTAAAAGTTGAAGAGGCAGAGTTATTTGTATCGAATAATTCTATCATTACCATAAGTAAGTAAAAGAAACAATCATCCTCAGTATACCATTTCTGCTTACACAAGGAACCGTACATATTTTTTGTACTTGTAATCTCAATCATCATTGTTCTGTTTCATTTTAGGCAAAGATGTTGTTACACCTTGAATAACAAAAACGATGAAAATAGGTCAACTTTTGCTTTTCTTGGGGCATGTCCGCGAAAGATCGCTGAGATTTTATCGTCTGCTGGCTGTTTCCTTTTCTAGACAGGGACATTGTCCCGTCTTGTTTTTATGTCAAAAATCTCCAGAGCAGTTTAAGTTCTGAGTTGCCAAGGAGACGCCGGCGGAAGACCGCCGAAACTTAATCTTCCTAATTAGGACGCTGCGCTGCTCTTCTTGTGATCTCAATCATTGGTTGTCACGTCTTATTTTAAGTAGAGAGCTTGTTTCCTTGTTTCAGTGTCAAAATTCTTGACAGTAGTTTCAGTTCTGAATATCTTCGAGGATGCTGTCTCATTTCCTTTCAAATAGAGAAACGTTTGCGTCTTGTTTCACTGCTAAAAAAAGTGGTATTCTTTTTATGTGCAGCACAGCGTATTTTATTTTTTTTGGTTGCGTTCTTTATACGTCTCTAGTTTTATAGGTTCTATTATTATTTTTGTCACGATAGAAGGAAACAGAAGTAATCGAATTGCAAATTATTATCTATATCTAAACCACGTGATTTAAATTGTTTAGATTTGTCTGTTGTCAACGATTATAAGACATTCTGTTTATACGACACTATCTTTTTTCGATATTTTTTTATGGATTCGTTCGTACGTCTATTACATATCATGGCCATTTTTCCAGTACATATTTTACCTTCTTTAAACAGAAATGGTTAAACAGTCATTGATGGATTTTTCTTGCATCCCCATTTCAACTGTGAATCGTTAAACCTTGTCTGCGACAAGGACATTACTGACTCGTAAACCAAAGTTAAAAAATTCAAAAACGTTCTATTCAAGCACAATGAATTTATGTCATTCGTACGTTGCATAAAGCAACGGTTACAAGGTACACTTTATTTGACATGATGCCACGTATATTAATAAAAATATTTTATATAACTATGATATTTCGTTCGAATTATCGTGCCGGCGAATATTCCGCGTATCTTAATAAACGTATGCGCCGCAATGCTAGCCAGGAAAATTCGTTCATAGATGGACAGAACGCGACATATAAACATGTCAAGTTTATCAAGTGAAATGTATGAATCCGCGCCACCTACCTACGTTGCGCAAAAACCGTACCGTAAAAACTCCTTATGCGACCGGATTCCTGTGTGTACATGGCACTCTGTGCGACCAGCTCGTTTTGCCCTCTTCGCCTGTGTAGTCACTGCGTAGTCACTAGGTCCCGAACGCGTTTTCCCGTCGCATCTTAATGCACCGGGAACAAAGGTTTTCTTATCCGAGCATTCAGTTGTCGCATATGCAAATGCCATGCCGCCGCTGCCTTCAGACACGATAAAGCTAATCCTTTTGTTCCGTCCCGAATTCGGGAAACATTCCCATAATTCAGCGAGACTTTCGCGAATCGCTGAGAAGGGTCAATAGATTAAATTATTTTTAATCCACTTTAATATATGGATCGCGCACAGAACCAGATATGACGATATTATGGAATGCACACGATCGTAATAAAATATAATGTTTGCCAATTTAGCCGGGCGAAAGCTAACGGTGGATCGACCGTGCATTATTAATTGTACGCGATCATGACAAAAATATGAAATGTGCTAAAGTATTTAACGCGGACATTTACGCTCGGATAAATGGGCATGGTTCACTTCATTACGTGACTGTTATTCATAATTTTTATGTCAATACGGAGAATTTTCTCTTTAGCGTCGATTTGTTCAAACCATCGCAATGTTGTCTCTGAAATCTTAATCGGGCAAGGGCGGTTATAAATAATTCATAATGCCGAATTAGGTAGCAGTAAAAAATACAGCTTAGTCGGATTTGACAAAGTACTGTATACAACAGGCACAGAGATAAGTGAGCCGCATGAATCTTACTGGAAATGCAATTCGTTCCCTGTCAAGTGAGAGCTTTGGCGATAACAACGACGAGTGGAAAAATGCATGGGAAATGTGTTTCTGTTCCCTTCAAACTCTTCGTATCGCTCTTTCTGCCTGCTAAAGACTTATGTTAATCACGAAGCAGTCAAATTATAGTTGGAGTTGATTACTTTACTATTACTTAAATCATACGAATTATTAAATATCTTAACAACACCCAAGCATGATATTCGATTCAGATCACTTTATAGATGTAAATTAAATACTCCTAATTTTCCAGCAATTTGGATGCAGAAAGCATTATCATCTTCTGAATATCAACGATTCCATTTAGTTTGACAACAAATGTTAAGAATTTAAAAAATAAAGATTTGAGTTCCCAACACTCTTTACTGGAAATTGAAATAGAAAAAACACTTTAATGCACTACAATATATAGTGTACCGTGATGGCCTTCGTAATATGTCACGAGGCAACAGTGAGACATTTCTATTAACTTCATTCTGACTTCACGCTTCCCGCTCTTACCTCCAACACGTTTAAGAAGCGAGCAAACGAAATAAAAATAAGGGTGAGAAAACCGGGGCGCAGCGTCCTTCCTCGTTAATTAGCACAACGCGAATCCGAAGGTGGACGCATTAAGCAGTAATTACTCCACTGCGTTACGAGCAACTGAAATCTTTGAAGGATTCGTCATCGTTTATTACATTTCGGTAAGAATTGTCCGCTATTAACGGTATAGAAATATCTGGCGCATTGTCGTAAAAGTACGAACGGAGTTTATCTCTTAAAAGCACTACTTAAAATAATCCACCACTTCTGCCTTTCGAGTCAGGGTAACCGCAGACCGGGTTCATTGTCCGCTTCTTTTTTCCGTCTCAAGTTTCACCGCACAGACGACTTTGTGCGACAGAATGATCCTTTAGATTTCCTTTTCCATCCTCTTTCAAGGAGTCCGACAAGCGTCGCCCTACCGACGTCGGAGCCCATTAACGTTGGCAAACGATGCGTTATTATTGCGATTAAAATCGTGACGCCGCGACAATAGCGCAAACAAAGACTGTCTGTTCCCCCCCTCTACCCCCTCCCCCCTCCTCCCTCCGCATCCACCTCCTCCCCCAGGGGGTACTCCGGCCGTAAAGGTTCGTAAAGTTTTGTTTTATCGCCTCGTCCCGCCGGCAAAGTGCATTTCGCGCTTCGAATCTAATGATTTGCAAACTTCTCGTCCTCACCTACCGCCCTCGAAACGGACGAAACTTTATCGTCGCGAGAGTCCGAGTAACCATTTACACTAAATTAATTAAGCCGTCAGGTACGAACTTGGATAAATTACGCCAGTTGGAAGAATCTACGCGTGACGTGACTTTTCCTGGAAGTGGGTAAATTATAGGGACAATTGCACTTTACGAGAGTGACGTTGGAGTTGAAACATTTCCCTTACGCCGTATGCAGCGTAGGCAATGCAACAGTTGTGAAATACATATGCATTGACTGTCGCATTGTCATGTGATATTTTCGCATGCAATTGTCAATTTGCTGATATTTAAATGTTACATTGAGCAAATTAGTTACTGTCTTATTTTTCGGTGCCTAACTTGCACAGTGTATTTCGAACACAATGTAGGAAGTGTAGGTGGTGCGACAGAACGGAAAAAGAAAGAATCGACGATAACTGCGCACTCGATAGTATAAACCAATGGGTTAACGAACGTATATCTCGCCTGTCCAGCGGTACATCATACGCCGTCATAAGTCATCTTGACGTACAGCGACGCGTGATATACGTTACATTCATGTAAAATTCAGAGAAAAATCTGCACTTTCCTCTATCCTCCGCCCGGGGAAAAAACGTAAAACCGGCAATCCTTCCACACGAAGGCTGCTCTCATTACTGTCTGCGCGCATTCACGATCTGGAAAAGTCACGGTTGTAAGCGTCCGCGATCCTTGCCGACGCGTAAATCGTCGGAATACCAGCGGCGCATATCACAGTCAGCCTTCGAAATTGAACGCAAGATACCGTGGACCGGCCACGTGCCTGCGCATCGAATTACGGAAAGCGTCACATTAATTACCGAATTCATCCATCTCGAACTGCGCGTTCTGCTAATTCTGACGCACCGCAACGTACGTCCGGCTCTCGAAACTGGCGATACGATGTCAAACAACACCTCGCCACCCTGCGCCCCGCAAGATTCCCCGATAATAACGTTGATAACCCGACTCGCACCCTGCATTCATACCTGCGGTTCGTTTGCCGCGCATTTCTGAGCATCGGCGCAGCGGAATTCAACGTGCACTCCGATCCGCGCTTTGGACGCGGACTCCTCGATCCTCCTGTCATGAGGCTTGACTGCGCTCGACGATACGGTAGCGAGCTACCCCCGGATCGCTCTCACGAGAAGCCCCCTGTGTCGTCGCGTCCATTAACGTTGGCAAATGACGCGGTATTGCGGCTAAAAGTGCGCTGCGCCGCGCACTTTCCGCCTAACGACGTTTGCTCCCTGCGGTGCGAGTCTTTGCCGAAACGGAACACACGTGGGTGTGTGCGTACATGTACGTCTTCACCTAACGTGTACGCAACGTTCAGAGGAAATCTATCTTACGTACATGCATACCGAGAGGTCAGCCATTACGATCTTCGCTTAAAATTATCGCGCGAAATCATTTCGGAAATAATTTCGAGCAATTCGGCTATTTGTGGATCTTTTAACCGTTTCAAACGCAAGCAGCGTGATTGGGTTGATTAAATCTTTTGTCGAAAAGTCTTAGTACCTTTGAAGCGTGTGGACAAGTGACGGAGTACTCAAAGCCTGTCAAGTTGCGCGCTCAAGTTTCTTGAGGCGCGTACATACATTGCAAAGCCTTGAAATGTGTATAAACTAATAGTACGCATATATAGTACTAGAGATGCATTTTATAAAGTAACAAATTACAAAATAAAGATATTATTAATCTTATGAAGATACAATTTATTTTTAATACAACAGTCCGAATAACAATTTTCAACACAAAATAAGGCGAGCGCTATCGCGCTGTTCGACATTTTTCGAAAGTGTTTGTTCAATCACACGTGGAACTGAACCTGTTAAGATAAAACTGGCTGTGGGGTAAATGTGAACTTGGTTTAGTGTGTGCTGTAATGTAACGGGTATTCTGAGAGTGTTGAAGGGACGTGTGGAAGAAAAGTAACGGGTCGCATTATATGGATGTGAGCATGCCCATCATAGGGTACTCTCTGATGTACGTGAGGAAGGCACGAGTTATCCGGTATGTGTGCGGACGAATGTGGAAGTGAGTAAATCGCCACTTTGAAGGATTTTCCGGTGCATACGTCGAATTACGCAGAGAGCGACACGCTTTTTCGCAAACCTCGCGTGTGGCACGCAACTGTGTAAACTCGAGGTTTAAATAAATTGCTCTCTTAGCCGCTGGCAGAGGACGGAAGGTCTCGTATGTAGGATGAGCGGTGTCTCGGGGTCGGTGGGTTCCTTCGCTTCCTTACGCGCTTGCAACGTGTTGCGGAACGGAGGGGTCTCAGTCGAGTTCATAACGCGACTTGTACGCACGTCACGGATTTCGAAGAAAAAGAAGAAGAAGACGAAGAGTGGGTTGACGTAGGCACTCGCGCGGATGAAACAGTCTTCTGAACCGTTGCTCTCCGCGCCACGCGACACCGCACTGAAATTTCAGACTTTTGACCCTAATCCCATCGACTCCGCCGCGTTAACCAACGAACCTAGGTGTAATTATATCCTCATTAGTTACTTAATCAAACTATCGACCACGTAACGTTAGAAGACCCTTCATAAGCGCGCGCCGCTCTCAATGCATCGACAAGGAAACGATACAAAGGAACATAAATCTTAATGAACTAACCATGGTCGTTACCAAAATCTCTCCCCATAAAGCGGATTCCATACAAAGAATCCCGGGTCCGCCGTTTCATTAATCACGGGTCTCCATAAATTCATCCTACCCGCAGTTACCCGGCACGTCCGCGAGTTCTTTGCGAGCGGAAGAGCGTAGCCCCCGACTATTAGCCCGTTACTCACGCCATATCCCTGTTGAACTTTTTCCAAATAGAGGAAAGAAGCCGGCGGCGGCCTCAGTCGATCGCGCCTAGCCGAAGTCACTCGGCCCGGCGTTGAATTACGAGTGAGCGCGAGCAAATTAACCGGCGCTCGCTATCGGCAGTATCGCGCCAGCTAAATTAACTGTCTCTTAATTTCACCTCAGACAGTTATTACTGGCGCAAGGGGTGCGGCGCGTGAGTAATTGTCGGCCGTCTCGCGCTCAGGCCAACCTCCCTATAAATGATAAAACGCGAGGGCAAGTGGAACTACGACAGTGTTGCAAGTCGCAGACATTGGACGGAGATGGAAGGCGAGAAGGGGTGGGGTATCGTTAGAATTAGTCGTTATTACAACCGAGCCACAGAATCTAACGCAATCTAGCGGAATTCTAACGGAATCCAACGTTTTCGCGTTACAGAACCGGATGCGGGGCTTTGTCGCACCTGCGACTGCGGACAATTAGACAAGACGTCGTCGTTAATCCGTATGCGCGTTTACCTCCGAGCTGAATAATGTAGCGTGCCGGTGACGGCGCGGGTGGCTGTGTGGCTTTTCTCGGAAAATTGTCGTGGCTTTGCCGGCGCGTCGGTTGCGTCAGTGATACGCTTTAAAGCGAGTCAGCCGCGGCGCATTACGCGGACTCGCCTGAAAATGCCGGAGACCCGGTCAGCGTATTCGATGTCGCTCTACCCTCCGGTAAACAGATCGTAAATGATAGAATGCGCGGGGTGAGTGCGATAGTAGGACGGGTATCTGCTGAACTTTATGGACTCTTCCAGCTATGCCCCGCGCTCCGGATGCGGCGGAGTGATTGATATTGCGAGACGTCGTGACGACCACAGTACGCAGACACACACACACATCCTCGACGCAAGCTCAGCTTCATTCGACCGCTGCATAAGTGGGCAGGCTGGAGTGACGCAGATCCGGAGACGCAATCCGGTTACATCTCCGAGAATATCTCAAATCACTCAGAGAATTCGATCAGTCACAATCAGATAATGATCGTTCGTACGCATTTTTCAGCGTGCTCCGCTCTCGGACAGACTTCGTTAATGATCCCACCGTAAAAATGTCGACCCCATCTTCTATTCCGGGCGCGAGGAGCGACAGGGGTGACAGTAACTGTCTCGGAAACGCTGTCGAGCAGTAATTACGTCCTGCTCGGATTGCGTCGTTCCCCGCGAGCCGAGACTAGCGACGGCGGTTTCCAAGCGTCGGATCGAAATCTCGAGGCGAGATTCCAGCCGGATGAGCGTCGCTCGTACGACGGCAGATCTCGCGGCCGATAGCTAACAGGCCAGATGGGAGTGTACGCTGGCTACTGGGAGTGGGCGGCAGTGGATGGGTGTGGCGCCGACCGCGGTCATCTAGCTAGCCGATTTCCTTGCGACGCGATTTTCCTCGCAATTCCACGAGGCGACCGCGACTAGTTTGTCCGTGGAATGAAAACGGGCTGAGTCGTTTCGGATGTAATTCGGGCTAATTCGCGTTTGCGCCTGCCTCCCGAATGTCGACCGTGCTGGGCAGCCGGCCTCAACTCTCTGTTTCTCTTTCTCTTGTCCGCTCCCTCTCTCTCTCTCTCTCTCTCTCACTCTCTCTGGCAGGTTAAATTCGGAAGAGCTACTGCGCCACCATAAAGATTATCATCCAGCCGTGCGCGCGACCGCGAAAATGGAATGACCCCACACCAGAAGCGATGGCCAACGAATGGCCACCGCGAAAATGTCCGATGTAATGCCGTGCCCTTATTAAGGGCCTTCCTGCGGCGCAGCAACTGGCTAAATTATGGTGCGCGCGTTTATCGCCATTTTAAATTTTGCAAAAATACACTCTAAATCTGTGCCTCGCATAATGCGCCCGTATCACCTCGCTATCGTTCCTCCAGTTAGTCAATCTAGTATAAAATTCTGTCGTAACTCAGAAGAGCGTGTTTGAAACAAAACGTCTCCGCTAACCGCTTCTTATCTCATTGCGAATATCAATTTCAAGTACACGAAACTTCCGAACACATAAAAATTACGCCATGTATTCGCTATACCTACGTAGGCAGGGTATAAATATTGTTGTTACGTCAGGACCTAGGCTGCGATCGTCACTGGGGAACAGTAACGTCGAGCATCCCGCGTATATTAATTCTCGGCGCGCCTATGCGAACTCTGAGTCGGAGGCGGCCTGTCGCTACCGTAAAGTTTATCGCCGCCGACACGAACGGTCGTGAATGCCGCGGGAGCATCGCTCTCGCAACAGCGAGTCGTTCTATCACAAGACGCCAGCGCCCTTGCCGCGAGGAGACGGATCTGCAGAAACGATCGTGGCCGATAGAACGGTATCCGCGAAGACGTTCCGCGCCGTAGTGCGGTCTCGTTGCGGATCCTCTCCTCCCCTCTATCAGCCAGCTTCTACCCTCCCTCTCATCCTTTCTTGCCTATCTCACTCTACCTCCCTCCTTCTCTCTCTCTCTCTCTCACACTCTCTCTCTCTGCCACTCTCTACCCGCGACTCCTTATCGCTTCTGCGTTCAATGCATAAAGCATAAAGTTCGTATCTCATGCATACATTCATACAAGCGTTTGGACAGGTGGCTGGGGCCAGCGGGCGGGTGGCTGAGTGGGAGAGACGGGTGGAGAGAAAGATTGGGCGAGGGAGGGGTTGGGGGAGGGGAAAAACGACAGGCAGAATAAGCGGGAGAGACGAGAGTCATAACTTACCCTGTCCTACCCCTTTCTCTCCTGCCTCCGCACTTACCGAGTGCAGCCCCCCCCCCCTCCCTCCCACCCTCCATTCCCCGTGTCTCTGCTTTACCCAGGCCACTCGATATTATAGCTACGCGCCATTGATACACACCGATGTCTCTTTGGTGTGACATCGACGCAGCATCGACGTATGTACGTAAATGGTACGCAGGCGTGTAGGAATGCGGAGGAACGTGTGAGCGACGCAGTTGGGGGGTTGTACGTGAAATCAGCGAAGGGTGACCGGAGCACGTATGACGGGCCGATGGTGGCTTTCGATATGGCGTCGCGCGCCGCCGAATACGTACGGGCATCGCAGTGGCAACGGCCCGGCACGAACCTCTCAAAATTCCATTTCCCCCATGGGAATCCATTGGCCTCGGCCTCATTGAAAAATAGCCCACTTACGAGGCGCTCCCCGGCCTCTTTTTACCATAAATCAATCGCGTCTTCCCGCGTCTCTTCTCTCCATCTTCTTCATCCGCGATCGTTTCCTCTTCCCCCCCTCCAACTCCACCTCCGCCTCCCCTGCCGATCCTTTGGCTTCATGCATTCCAGTGTGCTCTAAGTTCGACGCGCTTCCTCTCTCTTGCGATCACATGCCTCTAGTTACTTCGACTTCATTCCATCGCTAACCGCCCATCTTTCCTATGTCGATCGACTAGCGTCCCCTATATCCCCTTGTAACCCATTCACATACTCTTCCTTTTCTTCATCCATTTCTCTTCCATCGTCCTTGCTCGCATCCCATCACCACTCCGTGCATCGGACCAATCGAATCGATTGCAGAAGCTGCCACTGGAAAGCAAACGAATGGCGAATTGATCCCTTAACCGCAATCCTAAATTTTCCCACCGACCGAAATCGTTATCGACTCGCCTCGCTAAATAACAAAATTGTGGTCACCGACTAAGAACGGTGAAATTCACACGGAACGCGTCACCGATCGCCGTCATCAGCTCCGTTGGTTGCTTACTATTTCGAAGATTTAACTTTTACAGCGAATTACATATCAGGATGCTTAAATCGCGCGCGTATTTCGTCATAGTGAAGACCGACTGGTCTGCGTGCATCGGTTCGATTAGTGAATTCATATTCCCGTCACGTCCCAGCGGAAGGATCGAATCAAGGGTCTTTCACTTTTCCAGAACGAGTTGAGTGTCGGGGATAAAAATCAGGCTCCGCCGCTGTCGGTCAGCTTCAATTAGATGCGACGTAGCTAAAAATCTGGGTGTATGTACGTAACGGATACGTGCCCGTTAACGATCCTTGCCCGCTGCCTATCTCGGTTCGGCAAAATGAGGGGAAAAAGTATCGACGGCCACGTAAATGCCGCTGCACCGTTCCATGTCCCGGTCCGTCAAACCGAGGTAATCCGGTTAATCCGGACGACTTTCGAAGTCACGTTGTCCGCGATAATTTGATTTATCGCAGCGGGCCGCAGGCAAGGATATACGACACTCCTGACGTGAGCGTCGACAGGACAATCGATCTCTCTCTCTCTCTCTTTCGCCCCGTACGCCGCAAGACGAGGCGAGCGGGTTGAATTAATCGAAGCTACAATGGACTAATTAAGAAGCGCCTCACGGCATAAAGACAAGTTCTCCTCCTCGAGCCTGGAAAGCTGAGCCCTCCACTGATTTCCTCTCGGCACTCTTCATTCTCACCTAACCCCCCCGCTCCCCCGTCCCAATCTCTTCATACTTCCGCTCCACCTTCATTCGGATCCTCCTCCATTTTTTCTTCTTAATTCTCCTCAATGTCCACCCCGCCCACCTCTCTATACACTCACCCACCCTTTCAGCCCCCATCATCCGGCTCCTTCTCTCCTCGCACAATCAGTTCTTACATCCACTCTCTCTCCCATCTTGTTTCTCATTGTTTCCATTATACCCTCCTCCCGTTTGTCTCACCCCCTGCCACAATTTCCCTCCCCTCCGGTTCATTCACACCGACCGGCTCTCCTCAACTCTGTCCTGCCATCCTGCAGGTTAGCGCGAGACGCTGAAAAGCCTAGCAATAGAGATTCCCGTGCGTCGTTAATGCTTAATTGCATTTTACGGATCATTGTTCATGGCCGCCCGTTCGTTAAGGCCCACGAGGGATGCCGGCGAAGAGGACGTCGTGGAAGGGGGTGGAAGAGGAACGGCGCCGACGCCTGACGTCGCGACGCCTACGACGCTGGCGAAATAACGAGGCGCCGTGGCTCCTTTAATTGGCGATGGGCTAACCATGGGGATCATTAATTACGGCCGACGATTCACCCCATGCCCTGTACGCAAAGATCGACTGCGAAATCGGCCTACGCACTAACGTCCAACCCTTTTTTACCGCCGATGACTGCGACCGACGCTTTTTCTTTCGCGTCAGGTGACGCGAGGGTCGAAATTGGAAATTAACGGTCAGGTGGCTGAATAAAGTTTCGCGCGCATTTACGCTGCCGGTTAATTCTGCGGAAAGCGACAGGCAATACTGTTACAGAAAAGGGTTGAAATTATGGGAGGGTCGACAATGACAGGTTATTGCAGTGATTAAGAGTTAAAAGATGATTCCAGTTATTTTTCACGTTTTTTGCTTCTAACAATATCTTTAACATAACTCTTACGTTTCACAGTTTAGTCAGACATTTCACTGCAAAGTAGGACGGTAATCATTGTTCAGTTGCCCTTAATCGAACCTCCCTTAGTTTCCCCGGCACATCGCGTCCTGAGAAATCTCGTCCCAGTCAAACTTAATATTCCGCTCCCGCGGCCGGTCGGTATATCGCGATTCAGATTTGTTACAACGTAACAACATGATGAACGCGCGCGGGCGCGGTATGCGTAACAAGTGCCGTGCGCGGCGTGCTGCGCGCCAAAGTAATATCTACTTCGGCATGTTTATTCAACGAGTACGGTTTATTGCGCCGTGCCGGCCGATCCGCCTAACGTGCCGAGCGTCCGACACACGTACGAATCAGCGCGGTACATTGACCGTGGATGTGCGGCCCTTTGCCGGGCCGGCTCGCCAGTCGTGACCCTAAAACGAGCCCGGCCGACGGGAGGAGATGCCAGATTTTCCCCAGAGAGAAGGGTCTTTGGTGGTTTCGGCCGTAGAGGCCAGCCTCACTCTCCTCTTCCCATCAGTCGCGACCAAAAAGCTCGCATTAACATGCACGAGCCGGGCAACGTCTTGCCGGGGCCGAAAGAGACGTGAAAGGATAGAGAGGCACGTTTTATCGCGCCGGAATGAGAGTAATGAGTTTTTCCTTTAGAGCATATACCGGTATCTTACCGGAAGCCACCGAAACTCGCCGACTATATGCGCGCAATCGCGCCCGGCTCGTATTATATTATATAATCGAACGACCGCGCTAGACGACGCTTTTAAACGCGGCCGCCGTATACGTAGATAGGTAGACAGGACCTGAATGCAAGTCGAAATAAAGCCGGAACGCTCTCTGCTTTCAGATCGCCGGCCGGTGTCCCGAAGACTCATCAACAAAACCGGTTGATTCTCATGGCAGCACGGAAACTCGTAGCGCTCCTCGCTGCAGTTCTGCAACTTTGCATATGTGAGTGAGTTTCGCTTTCTCTTCATCCCTGACGCTTCCTACCCGACGCCTCCTAGCGAATCCATTTGACATCCAGCTGCCGACGGCGACTCCTAGACACCGAGGTCGCCGTACTTCTAAGACCGGCGAATCACGCTAGATCCCATCCCTTAGACGAAGGGGCGTAAGGTGGGATAGTAGTATAAGACGGAATGCTATGAGGTAGAGAGAGAGAGTGGGGGTTGGGGGGGACTGGAAGAGGGTCGACGATAGAAGATCAGAGGCGAATAGATGACGAGGGAAAGAGGAAGACGTAAAAGAGGGTAAGGGGTTGGTCGGAGGGGGGCGACCGAGGGTAAGATGAAGAGAGACAAAGGAGGAGAGAAAGGAAAGTGAGCGGGAGGCGGATGAGTGGCAGGAGGGGGGAAGGTGGAAGACGCAAATTGAAAGTCCGCGTTCGCGATTGCGGCAACTTCCGTCGCATGACTTTCATGAGAAAGCCGCAGATGTTCGGGATCGTTCGGCGGTCGTTCTATTGGCACGGAAAAGCCGGAGCTTTTAATAACGGTAATACCGGTAATAGGAATAATAATCATAATAATAATAGAGCCGTCGAAAGGTGCGATTTCTATGGCTGCGCGAAAGCCGCGTTGACAAAGATGGCGGTGGGGGGATGTTCTGAGATACGGTTAGAGGCGGAGGGGGTGGAAAGGGGTGAAAGACGATGGAGGACAGAGAGGGTATCCAGACGACGAAATCTATCGTTCCACGAATGCGGACCGATTTGGTCAAACGGGGAGATCATTGACTCGTTCTCGCGTAAAGCGAATACGTCTGATGTGGACTAATCTCGACTTAAGCTCACTTGATTCGCTCCCGTGGCGAATCTGCCTAGCCATTAAGTCAACCGTGGTATACAAATTGAATTTGATCGCCCTGATCCAGGAATCCCGCGGTTCGTGCGCATCCGATCGATCAGACGAATTTAGGTACCGGGAGACTCGAACTAATTCCTCCAAATAGAAACACGGCTATTTCACGTTGATGAACGAACAGTGCTCAAGCGAATTTCAACGTCGGTATTCTCTTCCGACAAAGCAAACAGTTTTGAAGAAACCGCTAATTAGAATCAGCCGAACGCCGCAGTAATGCGAGTGCATTAACGTTGAGCCTTTAAAAGTAGCGTCGTGGAGTCAATAGGGGCACAACGCCCAAAGATCAAAATCAGGTAGAACGTCAACACCACGATCGACCGTTCGATCATTAAGCGACGATCCATCGCCTCGAAGCACAGGAGAAGTTCGCAGAACGATCTAGCCGTCTAAGATCCCCAAAGCCGAGTGACTCGTTATAAGGCGGGCGGGAAAGTATCCGCGGAACGACCTTCGGATAGTGAGGCGGCCGAGAGTCTCTTAGGCGAGTAAATTCGCGTTGCGGAGGAGAATGGCACCGCAACGACCCTACAAGGGCAATACATCGTCGTGGCCGTAGCCGTTTGGGGGGAGAGTTTGTAGAATCCACTTAAATCCCGGCGTGATTTAGTTGGGCACGCGGCCTCCTGCCGGATACCACCGTATCCGCAGTAAGTAACGTAGACCTCCCCCCCCCCCCTCTTCCCCTCCATCTGCTGAGTCCTAGGACCCCCTTGCCACCCAGCCTCCTCCCAACGCCCGTCCTGCACCCTCCAGGATTCGAGCTTTTTAGACTGATAGGAATCGTTAAAAAGCTACCCGCCAACGGCGCGCCGACCGCAACGGCACTTAATTATGGCCGCCGGGAAAGCGGGATAAATTTAAGCGTCCTTCCTGGCGATGGCCTTTACGGACTGTGATGTCGCGACCATGAAACCTACGCTGCTGGAGAACAGGCTAAGATTAGCGTTGGTATTATTACGGACCCCGTGTGAACCCACGCCATGTGAGACTCGCTGCGTCCTTCGTCTCCCGCGAGGATTAGAAACGTTCACGGCCTTCGAGCGAATAATGAATTATGCCGTCGTTACGGTGACGCATGTATCTTTGCATAAGTCGACGGATTCTGGCTAATTTCGGTGTCCGGGATTGCCACCGAGGTTGCCCACTTCCGCGGACGCCTACGTGATCTGTGTTGTGGTGTGCGATCTGTGCATTGTGGATGCAAACATGCAGGTCTTGATTCGTTAGAACGCGGTATCGTCATATGTAGAGTAAAGAAATATTTCATTCGAGTGAAAGTATTTTATTTACACTGTAGGCAGGTTAGTTTGACCTCAGTTTGTTTTGAGGGTTGTTTAATGAGGGTTCAAGCGATGTTGTGATGTGGTAAGTATCAATTCGAGTACTGCTGTTAGTGTAAAAGTCAAATGGCTTCTGAAAATGTCTTCACCTTTTTCCAAGTGCTGCATGCCGAATATTATGCATCATTTTACTTTGCTCATACGCTTCAATTTTGACCCTCATCTTTTTCGCTCGTTGACATCATCATAGCGTACCACAAAATTGTATATATCACGAGCTTTCTTGGATCAAAATCACTACTACCACGGTCCATTACTTGCCAACATCTAAAATAGAGGTTGGACGCAACGTTCATCAACGTCGGAGTAACCCTTTGCGTTTAACTACGTTCAAGCCACAATTGCTTACCTTCACACCCGTTTGACCTACATGCGAAAATTGATTCCAAAGAGTGCAAAGAAATACCATTACACCGTTGTCGCCGTAAATTCACTTTCGCGGTTACTCAATTCCATCTTCTTTTGCCGCGCAAGCCATCAAAGCTTTCTCATTAATATGTACATTCTATAATACGTTCAGTAATTTGCCGGACTTTTGCTTGAAACTCGCAAACGATTACTTTCTCTCAATACAGTCACATGATAAAGAAGAGTCTGCAAACAAAGATTTGTAGCGGTACAAGCATCGTATATTTTTCTGTCGTTATGGCCTCTCCTATAGTCTAACGTTTCGATACTATATGTTATTCCGTAAAGTACCTCGCTACTTCCAGGCAATTTCAACTTAAACGCTATAGTACACGCTTCATTCTGATTCATTGACTTCGAGTGGCATGTAAAGTACAGGCACTACGTCACAAGGTTTACGTTACTTTCAGCGTGACGCCGTTCACGAAATCATGACTACGACGCCGTTACGATTCAATGGCTTTGGAAAACGTGTAAAATGTTACGGGTTTACTTATCATACACTCTGTTTCACCGCTATTCACTACCAACCATGAAAATGCAATCAAGGTCCCTCTTGCGTGCGTCAATTTCAACACTAGCGCCCCGAGGAAAAGAATACTGATCGATGGCTCGAGCGGAAAATCCCAGAACACCTATCGAAAGTAAGATATACGTTAGGGTGAAGGTGCGGGGAATGAACGTACAGTATTTACGACGGCGCGTGGTATTATAGGAAGAAACGAAAGTGACTTCTATGGTAACCGAGATAAGTTTATATTTATTTTATCCCGCCTGACGTGAATGTTGTAGAATAATTCCTAAAATGAAAATTATCTACATAAATTCTTGTGCACGAAGTTTAAGGTATTCCGAAACGATTTTTTTCATACTCGCGGCCAGGTCACTTAACATAATAGACCCCTAATTTGACTACACAAATCAGTTACTACAGGTCAAACCAGGTATAAAAATATCTATAATACTTTAAAGAAAAGGAAATAATATTCTACATTACATCGGCAAATGGACATATAATGTTTAACATGTGTCAGATACAAACCCACACGCCAGAATTTCTGAAAGTCATATATCAGGTTGAGTATCCACACCTCGAACACCCCTTTAACTTACTGAAGTAATCAAGGACTCCGAACGATCCTTGGCCCCACTCTTCTCCGTCACAATCGCAGGCTAACTCGTCCCGTCACAATTTCCATCATCACCCCGCCACGAGTTAGACAGCTGGCAAAAGTCTCGGCTATCATCCACGTGACTCATATCCGCGTCAGCGATCGGCTCGCAGCGACGCCCGGGAGCGAGATTTACGAGCGTCTTGAGTTTGCAAAAATCCTTTATATCGCATCGGCGCGAATCCTCAATTCGTCGAGGTCCTGTCTCGATCCCGCCTGGATCCCGCCTCGATCCCGTCTCGATCCCGGGGCCCGCAGCCACGGCAGACGCGTGTACCATTCCTTGCGGCATAGTCGGCACAGGCGGGGTGGGGAAGTTGGAGAGGGGACCAGAGGATGGAGGCTGGCGGCGAGTGACGACTTCCATTTTCAATATTGCCCCGACAGTTGGTCGATCGAGTCTGGCTACGAGCGCGTCCGTCAACACTTCGACGTTATCGTTCCGTCACTCCGTTCTCTCCACATCGACGGCGCCCACTTCCGAACCGACGACTTCCACTCCCCCTTCCCTCATCCACGTAGGAGCCCCCGACGTCTCTGACATTCTCACGCATCCTGCATTGCGTCACGCATCGTGTCACGCATCCTCGCCCCGCTTTCGTTCTTTTCCGCCGCGATTGCGCTCGGAATCTTTTATTACGCTCAAGGACCTGGATCAGGACGCGAAGATGGTATGGGCTGACGTTTATCGAGAGATTTCACCAGGTTCGTCGAGAACACAGAATTCTGACTTTTCGAAAATTGCACCTGCCACGGATGCAAGGGATCCGTGTACCTGTCCGCGGTCTTAACGTTACCTCCCTGCCAGTCCGACTCGACGCGCTCTTTGCCTTCGAATTCGGAGATTACGGGAGCCGGTGCGCGTAAATCGGGATGAAAAAGGGTTCGGTAAATTTCCCCGTTAAAAGGCCGTCGGCCGTAACGTTTAAGAAGGTGACATTTATATTTCCGAGCTCGCTCGAATCGTTCGTAACGCCTGCCGGAGAAAGGGCAGGCGCTGGGAAGGTACAACGGAAGGAGGGGAGGAGAGGGAGGGTGGTGAGAGGCAGGGAAAAAAGAAACGTTACACCGACCACAATGCAACGGAGGCAGCGAACCGTGTAAATTCCCCTTTCTCCACCTGCTCATTCTCCCCCAATAAAACTCGCGGCAGGCGTAAAAGTCCCGACGACGGAGAGAAGCGCGTCATAACACTTTTAGTGTAATTGCTCGACTCACCGCGTCCTGCCTCCGTTTTAATCCGTCGCCGACGTCCTTGCACGGATTCCCCCCACTCCCGCTTCCTCTCTTCCACCACCCCATCCACTACCTGGACGAGTCGAGGTGCCGGCGAAATTGAAAACAGCGCGTGGCCTCCGCGGCTCGCTTTCATAATTCGCGAAAGTGCCGGGAATAGTCGGGAAGCCGAGGATCCCACGGGCGATCCTGGGCAGGCAATAACGACGGGTAGCCACCGATGGGGAGGAACGGGACGGTATTGAGACGAGGAGACGGCATGCGGAGGGGCAGGAGGGGAGAGAAAGGGAAGAGAGGGCGAGATTCCGTCGTCGGAGCACTTCTTAAAACCTGGAATCGCGCCGTGTACCGGACTGGAATTTAAGAGGGGGTGGGTGAATCGGTGGAAAAAAGAAGGGAAGAGGAGGGGTGGCAGCGGGATCGGAAAAGGAACGGGGAAAAACTATTTTAATACGGCCAACGCCGCCTTAAATAAAGCTCGGCACCCCCGTGAGAATCCACCCCGGCGCGATGGCGGGCAAACAGTGAGATGGAAAAAGGGGGTGGGAGGGGTGAAATGAAAGAAGGCTGAGACAGAAGGAGGAAGAAACCGGGCGGGGAGGATAAGGGAGCGAAGGGAGTGAGACAGGATTGGAAGGCGGCCGAGGCAAATGGAAGGATGTAAAGGAAGTAATGTTAGCACGACTTCCTGCTACGGGCTGCTTCCCGAAGCTCAATGTCAACACGCTTTGTAACTCGAATCGATCACGAGCCGGGATGCAGCGGGAGGTCGTTGTACAATTGATGACAAAAAGGACGAAATGAACTGAGGCTGATAGCGGCGAAGCGGCGGAGGGGTCGGCGGTGTGTTTGGGGAATGGATGGAATAGCAGAAACCGACAGGAAACGGAGTGGATGGCGGAGAGAAAAAGCAAGGAATCGAGGGGAAGGATTTTAATACGGCCGCGGTTCCCTTAAATAAAGCACGACGCCTCCCGGAAATCCTTCTGGCGCGATGGTTTAAAGAGGGGAAACGGTTTTGTTCTCGCTCTTAGAGTTTTATTCCGTTCAATGTTAACTTTTTCAGGCTATACTCGATTAACGGATACTGCTACTTACGCTCAATGAATCCGCAAGTTCAAACACAAAAGCGTTTCGAATATTGACTGATACCGTAGCAGATAATACAGTGTACATTGTACGCTTTCTATCGGAAACGGGGGGATACAAAGTTGACGATAGCGACGTTACATGAAGGTGAAAAAGAGTGTCGACGAAACAGACTCGTCGCAAAGGAGACAAGACAGATATGTCAATGTGAAACGCTTGAACATACCTGAGAAAGGACATTCCACAGACGCAAGACTCTGCAGAACATCGAGTGCGCAGGTACGCTCGACAAAACAGGACAAAGCATTCACTTAATCCATATTTCAGGCACGGCATAAAATCTTGGAACGGCAGAGAGAAGCGGGTCGCTCGAGGGCAGCGACAGGGAAGTGAAGAATTAACTTTTGACGTAAATATGGGCGAATGGGGAGGTAGGGAAGGCTTGATAGGGCGGCAGGGGTTCGCTTAAGTGAAACGCAATGTCTCGTAAGAATTTCGCTGACAGTAGGTGCAACGGTAGGGTTCTTTCCTTCTCACCTCGGGCTCCCTTTCCTGAGGCGTATACGTCGACAATCCGCATTTTAAAACTTGACCCAACCCGCCTGCGCCCAGCGAACTCATTTAATGGCGCAGAAAGGAGAGTGGAAGGCATGGGGTGGGAGATACGAAGAGTGGAGAAGCGAGACAAAAAGATGGGTCGAAGCGAAGCACGAATAGCATAGAAAGAGGAGGACAGGGCGAAGAAAAGGAGATGGCTGGAGACGGACACGAGCGACAAGCACGCGAATAAGTATTTAAGGGATAAATATTGTCATAAAGGGGAGAGGTTCTGTCCGGAAGGAAGGCGGAGAAAAATGAACCGAGAGTCGACGTCCTCAGCAGGAACAGAGGAGCGTAAGCGCAGGCATTGCACGGAAATAGAGGGGTATAATTTTGTAATTGCCTCAAACGTCAAATTCTGCGAACGGGAGATGTATCTTAGACTGCAGTTTTATGTCCCGGCAAACCCCCTAATTCGATTAAAGTCAACCGCCGAACTCCGGCGAGGAATAAGTGCCTTTTCTGCCGAAGGAAAGCTACCCTAATATTATGACATTACGAGATCTATAAAGAGCGGACAAACAATTTATTGCACCCCAAGTTGAGACCGTCGACGGTATCGCCCCACAGACGCACGCGGCGATAAATTTGAAAAGAAGAATATTGCTCGCTCGCCGTTCGGCGCACAAAGCGATGCGTGCATCGGCTCCCTTCGCCAGACGGATCCGAAGGATGCAGTTTTAATAAGAATCTCGACATGCCTAACTGAAGAACCGGCAAGTCGCCTAACAACCCATCGCGTCCCAAAAGAAGCTTTCCCTCGCGTCTTTGGGCGATCGGGAAAAAATAGCATTGCCCGCCCCTGTGAGGGATGAAGAAGACGCTTAAATGAAGAAGAAACGGTGGGGAGTGGGGGATCGAGGGAGAGGGGAGGGGTTGAGGTGGTGAGTAGAACGCGAACGGAACGGTACGAACAAAATAGAATGGCGAAGAAGAGGCAAAGGCAAGGATGAGGGCAAAGGAGGCTGAGGAGGGGAAAGGACCGCGGGAACAGTCGGAGTCGCAGCCTCCTCTGGCAGATTATGCTAACGAGACAATCCCCACGGTACACTAGAGGCACAACCGACGTGCGTTTATTCCTTTTATTTTTCCCGTTCAGAGAGGATCCAGCTATGCCGCCGTTCCGGGACTCCGATGCGAGAGACACCCAACGTATCCAGAATTGCGGCTATTCCCGATGGCTTCGAGGAGAAGAAGAATAAAAGAACGACCGAGAAGAGGGAGGAGGGAGAAAAGTGAGATTGGAAGGATGGCCGGACGGAGTGGGGGAGGGGTGGTGGAACTCGTGCCGAAAGTGGGAATGAAAGTATTGCGATGAGCCTTGAGAGAAAATTCGTCGAAGAGTTTCGACATTCCGACATTCCGCGATCGCAGGTGCAACGATATCTGATCGCTCTGACCGAAATTGACTCGCGTTGTGTCGGATCGAAATGGAGCGAAGTGGATGTCGGAATAAAGAGAAAATAGAGGAGACGGCCGAAGAGAAGCTATGAACGAAGATGAGCGTGTAAGGATGAGATTGGGCAGCCATTCGACGTATTGTATCCAAGTTAAAAATTAGCCTCTTGCATCGATGGTTTACACTGATCATTTTGAAATTTTAATGGTTGCCATCTGGCAATAGCGAATGTTCTAGACGCAAGTATAAATATTATAATGTTAATATTTGATCTCGGGTCAAAGTTTTCGACGCGAAAAACATTTGAAGGTAAAAGAAGATGCTGCGCAATTACCCTATCAACGACAAATGGTATGCGCACAAGTACAGAGTATCTGATGTTGTAAGGCATTACAACGCAGTTATACATTCTTCGTTAGCTACAAACAGGTAACAGGCACGCTCGCTCGCTAAGATTTCCATAATCTTCTTAACTTCTTACCCGGGTTATTTGTATCGCCGCTTTATACACAAACGTAATTTCAATTTTACCATTTCTTTGCCTTAAGGATTTTCATATTAAGCATCGCTTTTTGTATTCCAACCTCTCAAGACCTCCCCCCTCGCATCAGAGGCATCTCAGCGACTCGAGAACATTCCTTATCAAAACCGCACATTCCAACAACAATCCTCAGCAGTTCAAGGATCCCTCACGTTCGTTCAACTAAATCATTTTTCGATCCACCTTTCTCGTTCAATTACATTTTAATTCACTCCGGACCCTAAACGTCCCCCCGAACGATAAAACGCGCACGAAGAGCAAACCAATCACAAAGTTCGGATTGACAGCAACTGCGAAACGTCGACGGTGTCACTCCGTGACCTTATTTCTCGATGTACAGGTAGAGTGACGCGGACTTGAGGGTTGGAAACTCGCGTTACGAGATCGGTCCACATCGACGCTGCCACCCTGCAGTCCCTGTACCTACCCCCCGCCCTCCGCATCCATCTTCCTCCCGCGCTCGTCAGCCCCCTCCGTCGCTCCTGGCACAACCCCTCTGTCTCTCTCGACTCTAACTTCTATCTACCGCCGGATTTCCCAGTTTAAGCCAAAATCAATAGGCGCGTGCTCCGATCTGATAAGTATCCCGAAGAGGGGCCCGCGAGCTTCTCTGTCGAGGAGAATCCTCTTGCCTTATACATCTATATGCGATATATACACGGCTATATATATATATATCTGTATAGGTATACGTATATATATAGGCGGCTATGTAGGAAGGTAGAGATGAGTACGTGTACAATCGGCGCGATGAAGTGTGTCGGTGTGCGCGAGGGGAATCCGCGGGATCCATGAAGGAAGGTTCCTTCAGGCGATAGAGCCTTCGATTGGCTTTCGTCGAGTGGCGGAAATGTCTACAGACGCGCGTTCCCCCCTGCGTTTCCCGAATTTGCGGTACAAGACCCCCAAACGGGAGGGTACGCGCAATTTTCTTAGATCGTAAAATCGAGCCGGCGTATATCAGGATTAATCGTAGGGTGCGCGTACGTCAGGTTGGCGAATCAGGGTCCTGGCGATACGCGAGGGAACGTGGGAATGTAAATTTTTGTACGTCTCTACTGAATAATGCTGATCCCAGTGAGACACGTTTTACGTTTCAGCCAGATTTCTCCGCGTTACCTCATCCGGGTTGTTATTGATAGCAAATTTTGAATTGAATATATGCCCTCTACGTCGACAAGTACGCGACAAGAAGAAAGTAAAATTGAAAATAATTAAATAGCGAGTGCACGATAATTCCAGCATTTAGTTCTCAAGTCGTCGACAGGTATATTACTTAACACACGTAAAAAGAAAATCATGAACACAGAGAGTAAATCAGAGAGCAATAAAACAGGTGCGCAATAACGCTAGCACTTAATATTCATAGCTGAAATTATAGTAAGCCGCGATTTAAGATAGCGAGCAACGATTATTCATTCATACCAGCCCCCGAATAGAGACACGTTCCCCGAAATAAAATTCAGCAACTTCAAGTCAAAGTATAAAGATTAGCAAAATACACGCGCGCGCGATAATTCCAACGTTCAATATTCGTATTTCAAAGGATAATGAGCCTCCAGTTAAGACCGTCCAATCTTGGTCGAAATCGATCGGTGAACTGCTCCGCCCTCGGAAAATTTCGGTCCAACCCCAGACGATGTTAGTGCTAAATGAAGTTTATCCCCGGCGCGCCCTCGCGGAATTTCGGAAATTCGCGCGCGAGAAACAAACTCGCCCCGCACGATATGCAGGACGCGCGCGATTTACGGCGGCAAGTTGGTCGTGTGACGGCGCGATTATCGCCGGAATTATCAGTTGTAAATATGCGCCTGGCGTAATTAACACGCTCGCGAACGCAGCGGCGCACCGTGCAGAATCGCACCTGCGAGACTAGCGTGGCTCGAAGGTCTTCGTGTGAAGTATGCACGAAAGTATGTAAACTGCGGAACCGGCCCGTTTCGACGAAATTGATATCGCTAAGTACCTGGAAAAAGTGCGGCGTGTAAATGGCGTCGTATCTAACCTGCCTCCTCGGTCCCGAGCTGACAGAGCACGTGGAGCGATGCGGAGGAGCTTAATTACGGTAGTGCTGTTCGGTAAACAAAGTGAAAAACGATGCGACGATTAATTTCTTCCGTAATTTTATCTAAGACTGAATCTTCAAAGGGTGCTGATTGTAATTGCGGAAGAAAATTAAGCGAAAAACGTTAGACGCGTGAAATAAATTTATACCACTTACCTATGTTGATTAACTCATTTAGTGCCAAACGACGATATATTGTCTTTCTTGCGAAAAGTGTCAATGACGATACCTATACCGTTATGCATGCGATGGCGCCATATTATTCGGAAAAATAGTTTTTCATATGATTTTCAACAATTATTGAAATGCAATTCACATTAATTTATTCTCCCTTTATTTCGTAATATGTTCCATTTTGAATTTTGTAAGTATCATTCTTATTTTGTTTTTTATGCACTTTTTCCCAAACCTTAGCTTTGTCAAATTGATTCAGCATTTTTCGCATTTGAACGATACTTTCAGTTGGCACTAAAAGGGTTAATGAATTAAATCGGGCGATTGAAATAATTTTCTACTGTTTTTACTTATAATCACTTTCCCAGACTCCAAGACAATTATAATCACAGCGTGAATATGGTTTATGTATACAACTTACTTCCTTTACTGACAATAAAATATCATGAAATCATATGTAATGTGAAATACAAGCTTACCAGTGCATCTGAGTGTTATGTGCCCAGTAATGCTATCAGTCTACCGTGTAAATGAGCATCGAGAGACTCCTACCGTCAGAAGATCATTTACGCTCGATGTGAGATTATTCATTGACGCGGCGGGCGTGGAAAATTTCTCCCGCTTTCCGGAGCTCCCCCGATATAGCGATTACCATCGAATCTCCGGCGAAAGAGGGTGGACAACACAACATTGTACGAGGACGCGTACGACGGGGGAACGATTCTCGGGGACCCCCTCTATCTCGGCTCAAAGGTCTTCGAAGTTGAACGGTCCCCGATTCGCTGAACTCGAAACGAATCGGAGGGGTCTTTCCGGAAAATCACCGTTTCGTGGAAAATCCAGTACACACTTCGCCCGCGAGAATCCTACATTTACAGAAAAGATTCCGTTCCTTAGGAGGTTAGGGAGTTTTCCGGCACGTGATGCAACTTCCGTTGCCCGTACTTTTGTCTTTAGTTGGAGGTCGAGAGAAGACCGGGCTCTCATCTCTCTCTTCCCCATTCTCTCTCCTCATCTCCTTCTCTTTGCGTCTGTCTTCTTCTCCTCCCGACACTCTTTGTCTTCCTCCCTTCTGTGCAGTTTCCTCGTCACCGCCCCTTCCACCCCACCGTCCTTCCTTTCCCTCCCTTGACGTTCGTTCTCAGACCTCTTTCTCGCCACTCATCCCCCCGCGTTCTCCTAAAGGAATCCACGGAATTTTCGGAGTTAGCGCAGAGCTCTCGTGATCTGAAAATCCAGCTGGATATTTGCCCCTTTCTCTACCCGCCCCTTCTCTCTCCCTCTATCCTGCGCACCGCCGGCCACGGATAAAAGGAAAGGTCGACGTAATTTCGCTTCAATTACCGGCACCGAAAATCTGATCTCTTAGTGTCTCTCCCCCCCCCCTCTCCCTCTGCCGCTCTTTTTTCTCTAACATTCTCCGTCTCTCCTTTCCTTCATCGTTACCATTATGTTGTCCCCTCCGTTCTATCCCCCTTCCCTTTCCCACCCTGGCGGTTGCATCTTAATATAATTTCCACTCCCTCCAGTCAAGTCTCAGCAACAGCGCCATTCGTCCCGCTGATATTATTCTCAGTCGACTGCGCTCGCGGCCGGCCATCGGATTTTTGTCATACGACGTCGCTCGCGTCCCGTACTTTATGTCGGGAAAAAGAATGCATCACGAAATATATTCCATTCCCGTCCGGGTAACATTCTCCTCGAATTTTATCTAAAATTCAATACGGCGGCATTCACGATCGCGAATGCTTGCGCTTAGCCGGACAATGGGACGAGAAGTGGGAGGACGGTGTAACGCATTGGCAAATTGTTATTCACGGCGCGCTCGAAAAGTGATGTCAGCCGAAACGCGATACTTAGATAATGTCAAAGTCCGTCCTGGCCTGGCAACTTCTCACGATCGTACGAGCGCTCCCGGCGCATTGTTCGGCCAGTCTCTGCGCTTTTCATTGCAGTCATTCTGAAACATTCACAGCGACGCACGGTGCACAGCGATGGAACAAAGCCCACCGGCCGGGTGTTACTTTTACAGTATATATTTTGGCCAAGAGTAATGCACAGTGCTCGCAACTGACGTAAAGAGATAATCCGGTAAAACAGCGTCTGCGCAAATTCGGAATAATAATCCGAACGAAACTTATAAACATATCACCGCTACTTTTTCCTTCGACGGAACAAATACAATATTCTACGTTCGATGGTCCACCGCAAACTCCATAAATCCCAACCGGCGGTTTTGAAAACAGATGCAAGTTCGAGCGCACGTATCGCCCGAACAAAGGCAAGCACGTGCCGCGCATGTATATTCGAAATAGCATAACCGCCGGGAAGCGATCCTAATTAATTTAATACGCCTACGACAAATTGCCGGAGTTATGTTTCGCTGATTACAATTATACGTGGAATGAAATTCCGCCGCAATAAAAGCTCCCCATACCTTTTCCTCTTCTACTGCCCCCCGCTTCCTCCTCTTCACTCTCTCTCTCTCTCTCTCTCTCTCTCTTTCCACTCCTTCCCTCTCCTTATTCCAGGCCGCACGCGGTGCCCGAAGCCGAAAGAGGGAAAACGAGGTTGCACGTTTCGTTCCCCTTTCTTCTCGCCACGTCTGGCCAGCACTTTACTCTCTCTCCTTCCCAGCCGCAAACACACTCGGCCGGCCGAGCATGCAAACGGCCAACGAACAAACACGGCGCCTCTCCCGCCCACCTACCTCGACTCTGACGTACGCTAGTCTGCCTTCTATCCGCGGCCGGGACGAATAAAGAATTTAACGCGGAATTAGAATTCCACCCCTGGCGTGGAGAGAGGAGGGAAAAGGGTCCGCAGGACCTCGACCTTTAAGAGCGACGGAAAGGACAACGCGGGAAGCCAGGATGGAGAGCGAGGAAAGGCTGGGTCGTAAAGGCGAGCCGTGAACGCGGCGACTCGAAGGTCCGGATTACGACTGCGAGGCTGAAGAATTTTTCCATTTATCGCCTTTCCTGCATGAGCGCATACAAGAATTCGATACGGTAATATGGACGTGCGCCGCTTTCCGCTCCTCTTGGCGCGCGCGCGACGCGGAATAGGTCGCGAGTCGGTGGAGGAGGTGAGATTGAGTGGGACGCGGAAGAATGGGATGCTTCTCTCTCGCCTCCCCCTCCCTCGCGTGCCCTCTGCCGAGCCTTCTCTCTCCATCTTGCTTCGCCCCCTTCGCCCAGCCTCGGTCGTTGAATATCTAATCTACGGCGCTGCTCGTTCATGCGCGCGCGCTCCAAGCAAAATTCGTTGAGACGTGCGGCCCCGTGTCGTGCACTGTATATACACGGCTAGATCGGAAGAAGTAAACTGCATTGCTATTTTCGAACGTAAGCGTCGACTGTGTTCCGAGCGAACGTTTCGATAACAATTTTTCGGGTGAATATGTGACTTTGGCGCTGTTAGGCGGAATTATGTTAATACGCTGTGCTTTGTTTTCGGTTCGCAGGCCAGATCACGCCGGAGGTACTGCCAGAATTTCTAGCACCGTTGGAAAATCACACGGTCGTCCAGGGACGTAACGTCTTCTTCACCTGTGTAGTCAATCATCTACAGTCTTACAGAGTGAGTGTGCAAATTTGTCTATATTTTTTGGTATCTCTATCGTAAATCTCTGTTGCAAAGTTTCGTAGTTGAGATTAATGTCATGTCATGCGTTGGCTTTATGTTAGTCATAATGAGTTAGAAAAATAATAATGGTGAAAGTAGCCATTTTTGTAAAGCATGTTTGTAGCTAGGATTAGATTTGGAAATAACGCTACAGAAAATAATGTATGTCTCTTCGTTTATTCAGGTAGCCTGGATAAAATCCGACTCCAGGGCAATTCTGGCAATACAGACGCACTTGATCGCTCACAATCCCAGACTCTCAGTCACGCACAATGGACATAATACGTGGAAACTCCACGTATCGGATGTACAGAAAAATGATTCGGGCACTTACATGTGCCAGGTGAACACAGATCCAATGCGCAGTCAGGTAAATATAATCATAACAACATATTACGTTTCAAATATTTACTGTAAGTTTCTATACTCGGCCCCAAAAGTAGTGACGTAAAATCGAAAGTTACATCGTATTTTATTTTTACTGGATATTCACAACGCAAATCAATATTTACGTATCACAGGTCAGACTCGTGAATTACAATTGCTATACAGATTTCTAGGATTTGAATAATCGGTAATATACTTATTCTGATTATTACGTAAGAATGTTTTGATCCGTCCGAACTTCATGCGAACTTCAGTGAATACGAAGCGTATGACAGTCAGTTGTTACTGACATCCATTAGCCCCGACTAACTACGAGATACGACGTCGATCGCATAATTCCGTTAGTAACAGCCGTTCTATTCGGACCGTGTTTAATTGAATGACAGTTTGAAGGCCCGCATCAATGCTTTAGTCGGTCGCAAAAAATTGAATCCAAGCGCTATCGACGATCCTGTCCTGCCCGGAAGCGGGTAGGTTTTTGAATTTCTTTCGCCAACGCTCTCGGACCAGTAATTTTTAATACGATCTCATCGTCTGCTCACTTGACGTACTCAATCCGTGAGCATAGTGCGTGCGCGTATTCATCAGTCAAAAGAGACGTAAATAAGATCGTGAAAATAACAGATTGAGCGCGAGATAAAGAAATCGGAATCGTATCATTTTACGATCGAAGAATCGTAAAGAGAAGCCGAGATCAGCTGAAAAGATAATAGTGCGCAGAAACTGCGAGCGTCCGGCTTACGCGTTTAATTATGCAAATTTCTCAACGCGTTCCGCGACTCCCTTTCATCCCCTCTTCGACAATAATTTCCTTCATCCGTTCCTTCGACTGCCCTATAACTCCTCGCCTTTCTTCCACTCTAATGAACCGTGCTTGTCCCGGCACTTCGCGCAAAATTGACTTTTCCTCGAACTTTAATCACGCAACTCGCTACACAGCCCCACCCCACCAGCGCCCTTATCCGCAGGATTAGCATTAAGCGCAGACTCTCTTCCGAATTGACCGCTTCCTTAATCCGCGGCATCTTCATCGGAACGCCCGGCAGCATCCGAGACTCGCAACTATCGAAACACGACCTACTTCGAAGTACGAGTCAAGTGGCCCTATCCGCCCCTTTCCCTTCCCCACTGGCCCTCGTACAAAGCGAAGGACATAATTGGTGGCAAAGCGCGTGGCCAGGTGCACTTCCCGCAATTCGAGTCGACCGTCTCGACGCCGGGAGTGGTCGCGGAAGGGATCGTCGGGTCGCGCCGAAGTTCATGGCCTGAAATATTTTAAACTTTCGCCCGTCTTGAGCGGTAACGCGAACAGCGTCCGAGGCCGCAGCTCGGCTGGCAAGCGACTCCCGAGGCAAATACGGACAAAGGCGCCTGCCTGATTTATCGTTCTTCTTCGTTGGCCGCGAACGCTCGTTGCGAGTTTGTTAAATGAATATTTATATCCGCGCCGGTGACCGAGCTGACACTACGAGCCGTTCCGCCATCCTCTCCCCCTCGTTCACCCTCCGCACCCTCCTTTTTCCCAAGCCCTTCGACCCCGTCATCGGGATTAGCATCGTGACTATCGACAGGGGCTTTTCGATGGGCACTTTCAAAGTTAATTTCCAACACGACATGCGGCCGGTTAAACGCGCGTCGAGCGTCCATCTGGAATACGTGCAATGCTCGAAACGAACGCGGGCGTTCGATCGCACGGCTACATGAAATTGTTATTAAGTTTTATAACGCGCCCCGCCTCGGTCGGCCTCAGTCGGCGCTAACGAACGCCGAACGACCGCAGAGGCGGAGTTTCGAATTTTAGCGCCTCGCGCCCACCGGAAACTGTAGCTGTAAATCACGGCTCGTGAGGACATCTATTTGACTCTAACGGATATTGATGACGGCGTAAGTTAATTTTCCCCCGTCGACGCCCCTCTTTGATTTGTCATCCTCATCGATGCTCCGCACATTTCGACGTTGCCCTCGTCGTTACCAGGCTCGCTGCCGTTGTTTTTATTGTGATAAACCGCTCGACGGGGCGGCCGACTGTGTTTCCGTAGAATCGTGACGAAGAACGCGCGTTACGGTGGCCTGGAAATAATCCGTATAAGCGGGCCGACGCCGCGCGCGAGTCGGCGCTAATTGCGACCTCCTTCTTTTTTCTGCCGAAAAAACGCATACGTCAATCGTCGCGCGCCGAGGGCGCCCTTTGAGGCCGCGAGAGCGGCGTCGAATTTTTGGCCCGCATACGCGGCAATCCTACGCAGCGCGACGGGTACATACCGAGCACCAGCACGTAATACCGCCACTTTTATCGCGGACCAAATGCGTTTAATCACGGCCGGATGAGACGGCTTCTGCCGCGTTCTCCCTCTTTCATTTTCCCTCGCTCTCTTTCGCGAGCCCCCTCCCGCGGCATGTTCTCTCGCTCGGTTTCTCTCTTTCCACCATTCTGCGTCCTCTCTTCCTCATCCGTCCTGTTTTACTGCCCATCTTCGTCCACGGTACAGTTTCTATCCCTCTCGCCCCCCCCCCCCCTCTCTCTCTCTCTCTCTCTTATGCGCATACTACCCTACCACCAGGTGCATCTCTGTTTCTCACCCCGTACACACGTCCCACCCTGTCTGTCCCACTCGCACTATACACTCTCCTATCTCCCTCACCGGGACGACAAGATCTCTCGGCCCTTTATCCCACACCAGGGCCGTATATTGCATCGGAAGGTTTCCTCCTCTGCCGGTCGCATTGAATTCCATGGGACATGTGCGCCGCACCACGACCAGTAAATCCTGCACCCCCACACGTTAACCCTGCACGAGACATGCCTACGTCGTATACACGGCCAGGGCCGTCGTAACCGAGTGCCCTCCTTCTTCCAAGCGACACGAGCCTGTCCGTCGAGCTACGTCATTCTAATCCGCGCCAGATTGCTATCAGCGTGGTTATCCATTTTAGAAAAAGAAATTCTATTTGGCGACCGACGCCGAGCGCTCGTCCCACCGCACAGAAATACATTTCATCGGTGAGTCGTCAGAAATTCAGCGCTCACCCGAATTTTTCTCTATATTCGAATTTAACCTTAACGTCAGACATACATACAAATCATTCAGCGAGAGCTTATCGCTCTACAATCGCATAACTCATTTACTCAGATTTTCAGTTTTCGAACGTTAGCTTCGCCGTTTAGCGTTCTCTTCAACAAAGAAAGCTCCGACTCCTTCGGCCAGATCCGATTATCCGTATCGCCGCGGAGAACAATCTCTCTCCATTGTCACGGCTTTCAGCGTCATTCCGGCAGGACAATTTTTTTTTCCGCACTCCCGCTGCCCCCCTGCCCTCTTCTCCCCCCCACAGTTCGCTGCCATTGAATACCGCGAGACGCGTTTCGCTCGGAGCTCGACCCGTAAATTCTCCCGACGCCCACATCCCGGAGCACCATCCTGCACCCGCGCACTTTAAACTAACGCGAGACACCCTCATCGCGTACGTGCCCAGGGCCGTAAACCGGCCCGTGCCCTCCTTGCCAGCCCAGAAACGTTGAAGCCGACGTCCAGCTGCGGGGCGATGTTTCACGCTGAAACTATGGTTATTATATACATATGATAATTCGGAATATTCAGGATACCTTGGCCGGGACTCGGTCGGGTTGACGCTATCTTGAGACTCGACGTGCGCAGGACGTTCGCGCTAGATTGTACGTGACGTTCCCGCTGCGATGTTGCCCCCTTCCTTCGCTTCCGTCGTTTTAATTATCTTCGGATACCATTTGCACCGCCTTCGGGGCACAACGTATCGGACGCTTCGATATGTTCACCGTGTGTCGTTTCGGTAAATCGATTGCAATAATGTGGCAATTTATTGCTGGTATGAACGGAGGCATTAGGAAGAAAGTGGACGTTGGTTTTATGTATGATGTAATGTACGAGATGATACACACTTTGCTGTGGAAATTGAATCCTCTAAACTTTTACGTGGAATAGTTTTTTTGTAGTGTAAGAGAAAGGTTTAGGATTATATTATAAAAAATTGATTATAGTAACTACGATTAAGGTGTAAAAACTAATTCTCATAGGTTGTCGATTGATGACTCTTGCATTACGTAAAACATGTCTCTTAGTTCAAATGTTGATATCATTCCATGCAACAGTCTTTCAAGGTTTATTCGCATCTGCGCGTTAATGATTAAAAAGTAATTATTTAATCACATTTACTTGAAACGCAGTCAAAAACACTTACGTCGCAATGGTCCGCGGATGCAGAACGTTTTACTTTAGCTGAATCTAAATGAACAAAACCAGACCGCTTTTATCAAAATACTATTTTATCTCTGGTCCCTCAGCAGCAAACTGACATTGCAAGCAATTTTTGAAAACAATTATTTTATGTGTCCGAAGGCTTCCTCCAACTCATTCCTTTTCATCCTACACATTTCTACCATCCCTTCTCGTCGTGCAGCAATGCAAAAAACGTGGGATTTGCCATTGCGTTTGAAACTCTCGTCCTTGTTCCGGAATCGTCTCCCTACGTGCCCTTTTCGGCGCTTTAACGGTTTAGTTAATCTTTTAAGTGCAGGATATTTCTCTACACTTGGCGCTCCGCGCAGAAATGTACTATTTAACAGAACCGTACATTCTCTCAACTCCGACATTTGCCTCAACTAAAAACTATGCATCAAACTAAAAAAAAAGAAGAAAAATACACCTCTTAAGACAGGAGATCGGAAATATAAAGAAAATTGAATATTTCGGTTAAATTCACTAGACCGTTTCGTCTATCTACGTGCAATAATCAGTACGCGTCTCCCTCTCCCCATGCGTCGATGTTTAGTATAGAAAAATATTGGATCCCGCCAGTCCTAAGTAAGCTCCAGGCGTCCATGGAACGGATTCAGCGAGTTAAATAGAGAGCATAATCCTAGCCGAGTAGCATTTATCATTCGGCCGGTATCACGTACGGAGCAGCAGGGAGGACGTGTATAATCTTTTGCTCAAGGGCGAAATTTTCCTTTGCTCACGTTTTATTGACACACATCCTGAGCGCTATCTATATACGTATGTGCGCCACGGCGTGTACGTTTTCAGCCACTCCTCATATCGCACGTGTCCGGGATCATAAAGCGACGTCTTTCCTATGCGGCCGACTATTGAGGCACGTATCTACTTGGACCGACTGATCACGCTGGAACTACGACCATTATTCTCGCACTTTAAACCTCGGAGAGCTCCCTCTCTCGCAATTTGAACGTGGATACAATACAGTCTGTCCCGATTTCATACAGGGTGTTTCTCAAAATGGCGTTATGGCCGCCAGTTAAAATGATTCACCGAATGAAAGTAAATCGGGATTATGGAATATAGCTCGTGAAACACACTTTTGTACAAAATATACGAGCTTGACAATCAGTTAAATACGTAGAAATTTAAAATAGCTCTGTTGCAATTTTTGACACTTTGTCTTGGTTCTTTATTATCGGACGAGGTGTTAATTACTTTTTTATATATTTATTTGAGATCTTATTCGCTACAAGCATAGATACGAATTCAAGACAGACATTACGTAATCCTTTTCATCCAATAATTTGCAAGTAGTTATATTTTTATTGTTTGACACGTTTTTTTGAAGAAACACGCGGAAAGAGCGAAAAATTTTCCCAGATTATATACTCTCGTGTGCGGTCGTGTGTAGGTGCCGCACAATGCAAATATTTCGAAATGAAAATTAGTCTGCGCGGCATTGGAAAATGACAAATACCTCGCCCCGAAATTGCGTCAACGTAATCGAATCAATGACGGCATTGAGCGACGCCATAAAGCTCATCGCACTCTGCGCGTGCTTGCGTAGGAATTTGCTTTTTTATAAAGTCCAACGATGTCAAATATTTTCGAGGACATTTGACGCGCAGGTATATTGTAACAAAGAACAATTGAGCAACGGGTGTCAAGAATCGCTTGTGTACCGCCGTTAAATAATTATCACAATTTAAATAATTGTTGTAATGATCGTATTTTACTGTTTTACTACTCTCTGTACTTATCGGACGTTTGGAATTCATGCGACACATGTGTGAGTAAAAGTGCGAGTTCAAAGATAAAGAAAGGTTTGAAACATATTATGCAAAATTAAATTCTATTAGTTACGTATTTATGATTTACATGATTATCCGACTGAGTGAGATTAAATGTAAATACGTACTTTTAATGTACTCAAACGAATGTGATATAAACTTGGTTATGAAAATGTGTCAGCTCAAAAAGTTATCGTATATAATGGCTGCCAAATTAAAGCAGAATGCATTGATCCCCGCGTAACCAAACCGTACTTTTATCGAGAGTTTCATTATCAACTCTTTAGTTACTCGCTGTATAATTAATTAACAAAAAAGTTATCGTTAACGCCTCGCACATTCATCGTACAAAGAAACTTCCGATTGTCCATTTAATTAAAAACTCACTAGTTCTGTTCTCCATCTGATAACCATACCTTTGCCAGTGCTTATAAACCTGACGTCAAACGTTTCTAAATACAAGGAAATACAGTCTCTCCGATATAAATGGAAAGAAAATACCACCCTTAATTTAACACACACACCTTCGACAAATCCGATAGAAAAATCCAATACAAATCAACAGAAACAAAGAAAAAATAAACCAACCAAACTAGTGTATAAGAACACCACATTCACGAACCTATAACGAGATCGACCAATCAACGACCCTTATACGCGCAAATTATAAATTTTGTTCCCACGCTGTACGCGCGTGGATTCTCAGCATCGGTCAACTTACACAGAAACAGATCCGTAGATCGTTTGCAATCGAGGTGTCAAAAAGTTTCGTTAAAAGTAAAGCGACCTCCAATTCCGAGGGTGGTAGAAAGCACGCGCGGAAATAAACGACGAACGCAAACGCGAGCTGGCTCAGTTCGTCATACGCGGTTCGAGGTCTAGGCAGGGATAATCTTTCGCTCTCTCGAGTGAAACGCCTCTCTCGGAGGGAGGCGGCCCTTCTGAGGAAAGCCTCGCAGCCCTTACGTAAGGGTGCCCCCACACACTTCAACTCGAGGGTTCTCTCCTCTACCCTGATCTCACCCCGCCGAGCCGACTCCGAACTCTCTTGAAAGCGATCCGGCGGCGTGAAACGAACCAACGCCTATACTTAATAAAATTCCAATTCGATCTGCTTAAATCCGGGGAATCCGCGAGATTCTGGAAGGAGATTAGACAGCGCTAAATCGGAGAGTTCCGTGCCGGGATATAAGAGCTTCGTCTTCACTGTCTTTGCCACTCTCTCCCTCTCTCTCTCTCTCTCTCTCTCTCTCTCTCTCTCTTTCTCTTTCTCTCTCTCTCTCTCTTACTCTCAGTTGCTCTCCTTCCTTTTTCTCTCATTCCCATTGCTTCCGTCCCTCACTGTCTGCCACTCTCGTCGTTAGTCGAAGCAAAGCCGATCCGATCGAAACAGTGAATATATAGGCGATTTATCGCCGACATTAGAGTAAATCAGTCGCACGCCATCGGATGATTTTTATTGCGAGCCGCGTTTTAAAGTCGTCGTTCGATATTATCGCCGAGGAGCGAGTAGCGAGAATCCTTTTTATTCTTCGCGCGTCGAATACCGGCAACGTGCGAGTATAATTCCGTTCTTTATTTGAAAGGGCGGAGAGCAGCGTTAATCAACGCCCGCTCTTTTCGCTTTGACGCACGAAAAGCGCTCATATTTTGCATTTTATCGGCCCAGCACCAGCATTCACTCGCATCTTTTGTCAAAGGGAATAAACGTTGATATTGTTATGTCGCCGTGGCCGCTTCTCGGAGACGGTAAACGTTCGTTAGAATGAAAACAATAAGTAACATTTCTGCACGAGTACTCGAGCTTCACGTCGGCCCACGGAGAATTTAATATTATGAGCCGCTATTTTGTCAACACGAGCATTGCGGAAAATTCGCCTCGTCCCGTAGGGAAAAAAAGTGCTGGCTTTGCCGGAAGAAAATTTCTTTGAGACCCCTCGAGAATCCAATTTTTTCTCTGCTTCCAGATGGGCTACATGGACGTCGTAATACCGCCCAATATAGTAGACGATGATTCGTCGAACGGTTTGACCCACGAGGGTGGAAGCGTAACGCTAAAATGCACAGCCACTGGGTCGCCAGAGCCGAATGTCACGTGGAAGCGGGAAGACGGACGAAATATCATCCTTAGGGTGGGGGATCGAAAGACATGTAAGACTTCTTGCAAAGTATAAATCCTCAGACTTCGTAACTTGTTCAACTTCTTCCCAGGTCCAGATACAGTACAATATTCACGCGACATTAAGTTTTTATGGAACAACATTAAGAACGCTGCATGAGTTCGATTCGTAGCACAGAAATTATGTAGGTACACGCAGGAATGAGATACAGACCATATTTTTCCTCCGCCAAACGTAACGTTCGTATTTTAACTCTCGGTAGCGTAAAATTTGATTCAGTAGGCTAGCGCCAAGTTAAACACAGATATCGCACGCGTCTAACGTTATTACGTTTCTACCCCTTTTTTAGCCCGTAGTGTTAGTCTTGGACAACGGATGTTCGCTGCGAGTTTCAAGTCGCGTTTTGCTGACGTTGCGGAAACGTTGCACTTTGCTTCATCAGAGCTTTGTGGACAAGCCGACAATATTTATTTTTTCTTTCACAATTGTTTCCAAGCCTTTGCAAATCCTTTATTGCATCAAATTCTTTATACGCGACCCAACAATATCACAAATCGCATTATAAAATATTACCTTATCACACCTACTGATCTGCAGACATATACCTACAATACACTCATTCATCGCTATACATATTCGCCATTCAAGTGCCTATTCCATTATTGTCGCTCTTCCAAAAAACGAGCCGTAAACCGGAACGAATCGAGTGCCTGCAACATCGGAAAATATTGTCTCCCCCGGCGGGACGGGGAAGCGTCGAGCGGGGAATAAAATTTCGCGAGTTCATGGAAAGAGAATCGCGTACGTGCCGCGAGACACTCTCGCGTGTAATGCGAGGAGCCGCGCTGCGGCGCTTTTCATCCCCCGGCAGCAGCGTCGCAGCAGCGCCGCACCAGCGCCGCAACAGTACAGGCATCGGTGCGTTTCCCAGACATCTTGGCGCACACCCACACCAGCTAGCCCCGTGGCTTTCCCTGCCGTCATCCGCCCTCAAAAGCCCCCCGGGTTAGTCGACGCTCTCTTCCGTTCACGCTTCTTCTTTTGTCTGCCGAATTTACAGCGTTACACTCGGCCCCTGCGCGGAAGCGCGCGCGAAACTGTTTACACTTTTAGATGACCGAGAAGAACTGTTCTCCCACTCTCGCTCCTAGGCTACTCCCCCCCCCCCCCGCCCTCTCTCTTCACGTCATTCGCCCGTTCACCTGCGACACGATCTTCGTCAAAGATGCGCGAGCGTGACGCGAGAGATTTCGATGAAATATTTTCGATCGCGCCGTGCGTCACAACTGTCGGCCGAAATTTCTCGACGAAAAACGATCGCGGCCGATCGTTTCTGCGCTCGTGGCGGGCGGAAAGGGGAAGAGGGGAAGGGGTAGAAAGACAGCGGGTAAAGACGAGTTCGGTCTTGACGCGACAAAACATGCGCCGCGGGGGCGGTAAATTCTATCCGGCAACGATCTGACAGACGTTACGTGGGAATCGAAATCGTGGGATTTATCTTCGGTACGACGGAGCGAAGACGTTCTCGCGGCGAAAACAATGATTGCGCGGTCGATTTATCGTCGGTCTCGACGAGAATCGATGCGGACCGTATTAGCATCTTTCCCTGCCCATGATTTATGTGCAGTCTCGCGAATCGTCGACGCTGCGTTTGCGTTAATCATATTTGTAGCGCTCGCAGTTACCAGGTGCAATCGTAACAATGGTATTCAAAATTGTAAATCAATGTGTTTGAAGTCACCTACTTGATATAAGTGAAGTAAAATGGTACTGATCAGACGAGTGCGTTTCATTAATTCTGGATGGAATGCGATGAGTTCGTCGCTTAAAGCAAGCAGCATAAAACATTGCTTCTGTAAAAATAGTATATAGCTATGTCCGAATCGAAACAGTAACAGGCTTTGTAAATTTAACCGTTCTATAAACAATTAATTGGTATTGCGCAAGTTTTCAAATAACCTTTGACAGTCCTCCGATAAAATGGTGCTTTGTAGAAGAGTTTAACGATTAATTCGGAAGTCTGCGCGCTTCAATCGGCCTTTTTCCGTTTGTACCTACCACGACTCCGAAACGAAAAACGCGCTGAAAATGCGACGCGAGTTCGACGTGTTGCCGCGGCAAAATACCCAAGAGGAAACGGTAAATTCTATCCGCGCTATCTGATAGTCGTTCTTTGTGAATCAAGATACGTGCCGTTTTCCACGCATGGCGTTCCTTTCCTCGCTTGAGGCATCTGCGCACAGCCGTTTGACATTTATAGTAACACGTAGTCGTTTCCCATTTTCCCAAGTATCAGACGACGCGTTTGTTCCACGTTTATTCGTATTCTTTCCGTGGAAATCAAAGGACAAAAGTCGCTCCATTCCAAAAAAAAAAAACAGAAACGCTTCGCGAGTATATGTCTCTGAATTATTTGATAACAATTTTCTCTCTTCGTAACATTATAACTTCTGCCAATGTAACGGAATATTTTACGTTTCTTTAACTTCAATGATGATTTCATGACAATGATCATTTAATGTGCTCAAAGTGGATAAGGCAACAAAATCGATATCCTCGAAAAACAATTTCATAGTAAGGAGCAATGATATCTGGCTGCCAAATCGTGCGAGAATGAAAAAGCCGGGTCTCCGCGCTCTTCCTTCCGCATCGTTAAACGGGTTTACCTTTAAAGGGAGTTAATTAAAACCATAAGCTTTGAAATATGGGCCCAAGTAAAGGCTTGGTTCGAGAACGATAATTTCCTCGATTCCCTCATTAAGGCAGACTATTCCTTCTCGCTGCGTCAAGGAAAAATAACAGGGCTAAGAAAGGTTGAAGTCCCCGAGAACGGAGGGGAGCAGAACGAAGAGAATTGGGGAGTAAAGAGCAATCGGGAGAGAAGGAGACAGAGAGGGGGAGCGTCGAAGAGCGAGAGCAACAACGTGGAATAATCGATCGTCCCATAGCCCATCGCCGATAATTAATAACGACGCGAACGATAATTTACCTCAACGTACGTACAGTCTATGCATGCGTTCTGACGAAGTGCATATTATATCCTACATATTCTACACTCGCGATGAGAAATACAGGCGCGTATTATCTTTTCTGGCGTAACGTACTCTCTGATAACCGCGCGTATCATGCGTACCCGAAAGAGTACGTAACGTATCTAAACTTTACACCTGCCGTATCTTCGGGAAAAATGCTCGTACTATATCTCGGCAAAGGACATGCGTGTCTATTAAAGATACGCAGCCCCGTGTCCGTAGCGCATAAAAACGCCTATCCATACAGTATAAAATGCCTGCACGTTCCCCGAGTGGCGCAATATTATCGGCGATGCGCATGTATACGACATCCGTAGTGTATGCGTTTACACGTCGGACGGGAAAGTGCGCCCGAAGGGCCCTTAACCCTGAATGCTGTCCTCTTAGTGTCATTGGGTCGAGATCGAGCCGTCGAGCTTTTTCCACGCGAAGAGCGACGAACGGCGGAGTAGTAAAAGTTGAAGGGAAGGAGCCGGACGGAATGAGAGAAGGCACGAGGAAAGGAACGAAAGTCCGAAAGCGAGGAGGATTGGAGCAGATCTTGGGCAAGGGTGGGGCGCGGTGGAGGAAGAAGAAGAGACCGAGGGAGGGAGGGAAAGTAGCTTTCGATCGCAATCACAGTTCGACGTTGCCTTTCCATCCGCCCCTACCCATTTCTTTTCAGTTTTTTCTTCATTCGTCGCTTGGCATTCTCGCTGTTCCGCGCGCACGCTTTTCCATCGACTCGCGTCAGAGGCTGATCTGCCCGAATCGTCGTAAAAACAGACACCTGCGATCCCGGGGTGACTCGTTAAACGCGATTTGAAGACGATTCGACAAGATAGAAAAAAGGTGGAGGGATAACGAACGGGGCGTGCGGGAACTCGGAAACGCTCGCTCCCGTAGAGAGTCGTAAACTCTCCTGCTTCTCTTCTATCGGTGCATTGCCGTCGACAGGTATACAGATGGATCAAAGACGAAGAGTGCGTAATTAACATTTGCTATCGCTGATCCGTATCGAAGAAACGACAGGCTCGCGAAAACATATAATCCGATCATTTAAATATTATTGAATGATCAAAACGTACGCATTTTTTATATGCAATTTTTTATTCAAAGCCATTCGTTAATCTGGCAAAAAGCTCATTTTAAACAGACTCATCCCCATTCCACTGAACAGCAAAGTGGAACATTAAAAGCATCCAAACATTCATTTCATCGCTAAACACAGAAATTGTACCAAACTGCACCGACCAATTCAATGATTACTCTCCAACACATGTTTCTAAGCCTTACACAACACACTGCCATACTGATTCGACTTCTTACGGCCGTCAAGTATAATTTGAACGCTCCCTCTCGATTCAGGAAAAAGTAATTTGTACCTCCATCCTGTATCCATCTACCCTGATACGATCAGCCACCCGCCATACAGCATTTTGTCCAGACGAAGGAGTAAATTTCATTTTAATCCCGTCCGGCCTCGTTAGATGACGTCAGCGACGTCATATCTAAAGCGAATCACTTTCGGTATGTTCCAGCCGTTCCGAAGTACGAGGGCGAGGTGCTGGAGCTGAACGGCGTGCTCCGCCAGGAGATGGGCCAGTATCTGTGCATAGCCAGCAACAATGTGCCGCCAACGGTCAGCAAGCGTTACTTCGTTCAGGTCAACTGTACGTATCGACAGTCACGTGTGCACCGAGCACGGTTCACTCCCGTAGCCGTTAATTAGGCGCGGTTGCCCACGCGGCGCATAAATTAGTAGAGACAACGCTGAGTACTCGCACGCGCGACCCTAATCACCTGCTGATCTCGGAATTGTTCGACCCGACGCTCTCCCCGAAACCGTCGTCACGATTATGGTCACATCCGTAACCTAATGTCTCAAGACGTGCAGTCAGTCCTCGCGAGAGAACGTATAATATCGCTGTGTTCATGAGATGTCCTACGCGTGCTGATTGTTTTCTGTTACGCGAAGAATGTGTAGTGATAAAAACGATTCGGAATGATACTATGAATTGACACGCGCTAATCTGATCCCCTACTGACTTCGGAACTGTTTGACCTGTCACTCTATCCGAAACCGTCGTCACGATTATAGTCACATCTATCAAGACGTGCAGGCCGTTCTCGCGAGAGAACGTATAATTTTGCTGTGTTCATGAAATGTTCTATGCGCTCTGAGTGTTTGGAGAGTTTTCTGTGACGTGACAGATGTGTAGTGGTAAAAACAATTCGAAATGACGGTATGAATTGACACGCGCGAATCTAATTACCTACTGATTTCGGAATTGTTTGACCTGTCGCTCTCTCGGAAACCGTCGTCACGATTATAATCACATCTGTAACCCAATGTTTCAAGACGTGAAGTCTGTTCTCGCGAGAGGACGCATAATATTGCTATGTTCATGAGATGTTCTACGCGCGTTACGTGACAAATGTGTACGGTAAAAACGATTCGAAATGACATGATGAATTGACATGTGCGAATGTAATCACCTGATAGTTTCGGAATTGTTCGACCCGACACTCTCCCCGAAACTGTCGACGCGATTACGGTCATATCTGTAACCTAATGTGCTGGAGACGTGCAGTCTGTCCTCGCAAGAGAATGTATGACATTAAGGTGTAGATGAGATGTCCTACGCGCGTATTGTATAAAATATGTTCTGCGATGTGACAAATGTGTAGCGGTAAAAACAATTCGGGACGACATTACAAATTGACGCGCGAATAATGTCAATGATAAGATAGGTTTTACCATGAGTTTTATTACGTCTCTAATGCCTCGCGCAATATCAGATTCGAGTGCAGATTATTTCTCGATTACCGACTAAAGCATTGTTGAAACCTCCTTGATGTACAGATACCGTCACGGCATTAAAGCAGATATCTTGATGCAGAACCACTCGATCGTTCAGACCGTTTACTTTGACGCGTAATTATTACAATAACACCGTACACATTGGCATCCCGCACAGTACGTTAAACATTGCCTCTTCGCCAAAGTATATCGAACCATTTTTTCCATCATACAAACCCTTACTTTATACCCCCTAACCGCGCGTGAACATATAGGCGCGAACTATGCACTCGCTACGGAAAGTGGTCGTTACCAGCAAGGCGCCGTAAGATAAATCCACATATTTCAGCCAGTCCGATAATAGGACACCGATGCGCGACAAAGTGAGTGCAGGTCAATTTTAAAGCCGCCCGGCGCATTCACTTGGCGCATTGGCCGTCGTTCGCATACGGACACGATCGTACCCGCTGTCGTTAATTAGAGCCGTGCGAAGCAGCGAGAGGTATAAATTAGCAGGCAATGCGCAGGTCACTCGCGTCATTCCGCTCGCCAACTGATCTCGAAATCGGAGGATAACACGGCCGCAGCGGCAAGCTGTTTACATCCGCGATTTACAGCGTCGAATTTTCCAGGCCCACCGAGGATACGATACGTTCCGTTTGATCATAGATGTCCGACAGATGGCAAGGTCAATAGCGAGCCCGTCGTCGCGTGTTTCGCGTCACGCTCGCAATGAACTTTCATTTAGTCCGTTCTATCAGGCGAGAGATGTGCGCGATACATAAAAGAGGGTAGAACGGGACGATCGAGGGAGTGATTGCCTTGATAACGGTTCGATTCGTAACTGGGAAACTGTGGTTATCGACTCCGGAGTAGATTCTTCAAACCAAACGTAGCTTTCGGTTCAATTGCAAGCGGCGAGTAAGAATCCGCGCAAGAGTTTCATACGCGATTTATGCGTAAGGTGACAATATTGCTCTTGCAAATCCTTTTCGATGAGTTCGAATTTGTCAGAGTCGTATTAATTAGCGCACAGCGAGTTAAAGTGTCTACTGCCTCATCTCCTAATTACATCAAAATCCTATTAAATCAATTATCTCCCTAAATCGAGCAAACTGATCCGCAGACATTGACGTGGGGGAAGACAGAATCCGGAATTACTGACAAGACGACGATTTGACTAATGAAGATTTCGCCCCGTTTGCCGAACCTGACATTCTCCGTCGGCGAACGATTCGAATCCGAGAAAGCGACGAAGGCACGCAGTAACGACTAATCTTTCCGAACGCATAACTCTTCCATGGCGTCGCAGCTGCGACATTAGAAACGGAACGTTCGATCGAGACCCTACCTGAAGCAAATTAGTCAACTCGATCACGTCATCATTGTAACTGTTCTCGCGTAAATCGAATCTCGAGACTTCTCGTCCTTGCGTTCCACCGCGAAAGAAAGACCCCAATGTACATTTCCTTGCGGATCAATGTTCTGATACGTCAGCCCTTATCATTGCTGACCGTCGGAGATGGTTAAATTCTGTCTTCCATAAAATTAGCTATCCCAGTTAGAGAGATTTATCCGCCTTGTTGCCAGTGCGTAAATATTTGACCGTTCAAACTGCGAGCATTAATTCGCTCCGATGAAAATCTGACGCCGGAAGCTGGGTAGTAAATGGCTGTGTGTTCGTCTTATATCTTGGGTCGGTACGGACCGCCTGTAACGCAGAAGGGTATAAATACGCCGACGAACGTTCCACGGACACATTGACGAACGGACAGGTTCGTAAATAGAAGAGAGTGACAGTTTCTACTGCTACCGCGCACTCTGCTTTATTCTCCGAAATTCAGTGCGCAAACCACTCTCACTGGTCGTATAACGTTCGCTCGTAATGCAGCGTTTACATAATAGTTTACACCCGAGCATCGTAAACTCTCAACATTTCAAATCGTATACTTGACAGCATCGCAAATGGAGTCGTATTCATGAAAAATGCCGACGAACGAAATGTAACTCTGTGACCGCAGGTTTACTTTTGAATCTAAAGAATTCTTTTGAATTACGTATGAGTGAGGGGAGTCAGACATAATGTATAAATTTTGCCGGATGTTAGTCAGATCTTTGTGAATTTTACTTAGAGCGTATCAACCATTCCTCTGGCTTAGTTGGTCCTTACATCAGACTTCACTTAACTTCACTCAGCCCTGAATTTAAACACGTTTCTGTCTCTGTTCTTCAACCTCAATGCATTCTTAATTCAACATTAATTCTGTTTCAAGTTTATATGTATACAGGTTATGGGGGTACTTAGATACCTACTCTTATATGGCTCCACAGGCAGACATTAATTCTGCATTTAGAGACATATCTTCACGTCTTTTTTCAGTTCCACCCCTCATCAAGGTGCCGAACCATGTACTCACGACCCCTCTAAAAACTGACGTCGTACTCCAATGTCTTGTTGAAGCATCGCCACATGCATTGAATACATGGTACAGGAATTCAGGTGAGCAAAACCGGAGAAAAATAAATAAGCACGTACTCATGTTTATTCAAGTAGGTCATGTATACATTAAACGAGTAATCTCGTACGTATTGCTACATCTCATGCATGTAATTCAGCGTTAACCGGAATTACTCAGTGTTATCGCGGGCACATAAATATTATCTTATCCTCAAAATCGGCACTAAGTCGTTGTTAAAACATCATCCTATAAGCAATGGGTGACACATGAACTCTACACTGATTCATCAAGCATATCCGCATTACGACTATGTAGAAGGACGAAAGTTTCTAACCGACACAGGAACACTCGCAACATAGAAAGACTTTTCACTCAACACAATTGATTATTAATAAAATACTGTCTTGCATTAAACTAATAGTGGAATGCTCATAAGTTGATTTCTCAGTTACACGCAGCGCATTAGAACACGTAGGTAAATAAATATAAAATTCTTTCAGTCTCCCTATATTTGAGATTTACCCAATCACCAGTTGTCAGTACAGGCATGGACTGCCGAACAGACAGGCATCAATGATGAACTTAGACTCGCGGTTGTGCTTTCAGTCCACGTTTACACTTGACGGCTAAAAAATGCATCGTTCGCCGTGCGACGATGCGCTAAATTATTTCCAGGCAATCTGCTGCCGTTTGTTTGCAATAAACTGCATTAACGGTATCACGGAATTACCATGTTGCCCGGACTACGAGGCGCCGAACGTGGCCGATCTCGGCAGGCTGACATCCCGAAATCGTTTATGAAAATGCGCGGATAACATACACGCTGTGCACTGAAATTGCCCGTAAAAACACTGTAAATCCGTAATATCGGCCGTTTTAACAATTTGCGGTTTAATGCTCGTCGCGCGTTGCTGCGAGTTTGCCTTCATTTAATTACGCTGTAATAAAGCGGGTGCACGTTGCTTCGGAAATTTCTATCGATCCGGAGTGTCAACAGAGAAGGAAAAGTATTCCGAACGAATATTGCTGGCCGTATCGAAGATCGAGTTCATTTACCGACAAGTCCCCTTCCTCTTCCCCACTGCTTTTATCTTCTTGCCTCACAACGAACATTCGCAACAATACTCTTCCGCTCGAAGCGCGCCATTACACTGACCGTGTGGAAATCAAAGAAAATTGCCGCGTTACAGGCCGCAACGCGCGCCAATAACTGCCAATAGGAAAATAACGTTTTGCGAAACAAAGGGGCAGGACGCGCGCGCGCATGGTGACAATAATTGGTTAAAAGAACAACGGCAGGCCACCCTATTCATCGCCTACCGCAAACCGGCAACGTTCGATCCCCTCGTAAGAACTAAACAATTACAGGAATCACCGGCGCAACAGTCCGTTGACAATGGAGATCACTCGAGACGTCAGGCATGCGTCTCTCTCACCCCCCCCCCCTCCCCCTCTCCCCATCCCGCTTTTCCTCGCGACATTCAGCTCGCACCCACTCAACGACGGTATTTTATCGGCGACGAATCTACCTGTAGCGCGACGTGATTGTTCGCAAAAATGAACGATACGCTCGGCGTCGCATACGGCGAAAGGGAAATAAACGTGATGCTGAAGGGCATAGGGGTCAGCGAGTAGGAGACAGAGGACGTCCCCCCCCCCCCCCCCACTCTCACTCTCCCCCCTGGCGAAATTAAAAGCGGCGCAATATTCTCGTTTCAGAGACCGGAAAAAAGCTGCTGCCCGGTGACAAATACGAGATGTCGGAGTACCCGCTGAACGATTACACGTGGCAGATGAATCTCACTGTCAAATCCTTCGAATTGCGAGATTCGGGCGGCTACGTGTGCTCGTCCGTGAATTCTTTGGGCAAGGCCGACGCTGTGGTGCGTCTGCAAGGTAAGAGAACGATACGATCCAAGAATCGCTGGGGGAAGACCGCGATCGTTAATTGCTTGTACGGTTCCGTAAACCATTTCGACGCACGCATTTCCGACCGACGGGGCAAATAGTGTACGGCTCATGCGCCCATTTTCGTGAACGAGGATACGCTATCGGGGCTCGACGGCTTGCGACTGTCAGGTGTCGGAGAAGGTGAAATGATTATTCCGAGGCTCCCGCGCATCTCGGCGCGCGATTCCGCGAAATCGTAACTCGATTTTGCCGCAGGAAATCCGAGGATCCTAGTCTGGCGAGCGGTGAAGACGATAGGCGCGTTGGAGAGCGCGCGCGCGCGCGCGTTAAATATTAAGCGAACTTAATACGTATTCGCTGAGCGAACGCGTTCGCCTCAAAAACGAATAATTCCGCATTCTCTCTGGAGCTTTGGAGCGCAAATGCAATTCCCCGGAACATTCTAAACTCGACATGACGCATGCACTCCTCTCTCTAATCCCATCCTAATCTCGCAATCTAGCGGCATCTCCCGACAGTAGAGCGCGACTAACGTATTACATACCCTTTTGCCTCTTGCGGGGGAGCGAAATAGTAACGGTCTCGTTTGTTGCGGACAGTGCGGCACCTGACTGTGGAGACGACGCCGGCGCCGCTGTCCAGGAACATAGACACGCGGCCTCGGAAGGTGCTGAAGGACAAGAAGAAGGAGTTGCGAGGCAGCGGTCGAAAGTCTCACGGCTCGAGCCGCGTGGAGAACGCCAACTCGATCGACGGAGATGACGACCTTGGGACGACGCAGATAATGGCCGGCAGTACGCAGCACGAGAATCAGAGGACGGACAGGCCACTGGCACTCCCGTCGCTGTCGCCACCCTGGGTGATCGCCAATGCGGCCAGCGTCAGACAATGTTCCGCCATTCTTCTCCTCCTCATCTCACCGGCGACGATCGCCTTCTAAGCGAATCCACCGTTCCCATTGCCACCGATCGGCGTCCGGGTCGAGGCCTCGACGGCCGTCGATCGTGCACCGGATTTGCCGGCCGGGCGGACTCTCTTCTCTTGTCTTCTTATTGGCTCTCGGACGTTCGATCGCGACATCGACTTCGACATTCGATCGTTAGGCGCCCGCGGAGAGGGACGAGGACGGACCGTGCGGATGGGTTTGTCGGCCAGAGTGGTTTCTGGCAATGAGATTACATCGGCGCCGCGTGAATTACGCCGGCAACAAGCGCGGATTACATCGGAGTAGGTTGTAACGATTAATGGTTCGCAGTAGTCAGCCGTAACGAGCCGATGATCTGATTTCCGAAAGGGTTTAGTATCAAAGGGAATAATCCAAGTCGGGCTTGATAGGTTAGCTTGTAATCCCTATGACGTTCTGCGGGATGGGATGGATGCGCGTTGATTCGTGGAAATCGGTGGAGAGAATTGCGTTCGCATGACCGCACGGACTCGCATGCTGCGCAACACCGATGGCGACTGCTGTTCGCCAAGATTCTCCAAATACGCTTTTTTCGGATAATCCTATGAGATAGGATGTGTTTGAATCATTGGAATGTTGTGCCAGACGTCAAAGAGTGACGAAAAGTACGTTCCAAAGAGAATCCTTGGCCCATTATTGTCTTAACATTTTATTTCTTTCGTTGTTCATAATACTTCAGGAGTACCTATAACAAAATTTTGTCGTGTTTAGTATATGATACTCTTGAACTATGCTTTAAACTCCAGACCTTAGACGCAGAGATTTTTATATTATCATTTTATATTTGTGAAGCACTAGAAGCAATTAACATTTAATCGAACTCAGAACAGAACTTATGCTGTTCTTGGTTTGTTCATCTACCAGGGACATAATTTCGATATTTTCCGTACTCCGAGTAACGTCACTTGTTGAAGCGCTAAAGGCATCAATTCTTGAAACGATGAATACACCGCCACGATCATCATCACGTCTATATCCTTACAATTTCCGGTCAATATCTGTTTTCCTATTTTGCCCTACCAATATTATATCGCGGTCCGTCATCGATAGAAGCGTAACTTTTGTCCACAAATCAACAACATAACAGAGACATGTGAAACAGAGAGGTCGATGTAATTGATGAAAAATATGAAAAGAACGCGTTATGCGTACGTGACAATCCTGTCTGGACAAGCTCAGTTCCTCCAGAAATTGGGTACGGTTGTAAATACGATAGAGAAAAGGATAATTTTATGCGCAAAGGACGATAATCTGGTATTATTTCGCTAGCGGCAAGGTTCCACTTTCGTCGCCCAACTAAAAACATTGCAAGTATTTAAGAAGATTGGCCAAATTGTTTCTGTACCAACAGTGGTAATTTCGCATGTAATATTTCAGTAACATTTGAAATCAATGTATTGTCCCACATACTGTTTGAGTATGATCGCATCAAAGCGGAGATGTCGGATTAATTTCAGTCATGACTACTGACATGAATAATGTATCCCTTATAACTCCGACAAATATAACCAAAGCTTCCACAGATCGTCAAAAAAATCAAATTGATATACTAAAATGCCCTGATGTAATAATATACAATGATGCATTAAAATGTTGCACACATCATTTCTCAATAACTTGAATTGCGTAAGTAGTAAGATAGAGGCATTGAAATTAAGTTCGACAGAATCTACAACGCATCCACGCAAAACTATTCAGACGAACAATTTAAGAAACACAGAAAGCAACAATCGCTCTACAGCCGAACTGAGTACAAGCTAATCCTTTCAAAATAAAGAGATTCGGGCTGACCCGAATCGCGTGGGAAAAGAGTTGAACGGAAGCCATAAGAAAGAAGCTCGAGATCTCGCTTTCGCGCGCGCGCTCACGTCGCAAAAAGTTCGCGCGGCCAAAACGGAAGCGGCCCAGCAAAGGCGAGCTTGTTTAAAGCGTCATTTGTTCGCGGTTGGTCGACGAGCGTCCCGTCGCACAAAAAGCGGAATGCTGCCGGAAAAGAGACAGAGGGAACAACAATGTCGGAAGTTCGGCGACCTGCGCGCGAGCCTGAATGGACCTTGGACAACGGGCGAAAAAAGTAGCGAATTCCAGGGAGGATGAGCGGAACACGCTCGGCGTAAAAGAGGGTCGGGCGAAAATTGACGCGGAAAAACGAAGGGGTGAGAAGCAAGGAGAATCGTCGGGAGTAATACGCGGCGGGGGTGCGAAAATAGGGGCGCTTAAGATATACGCGACGGGATAAGAACGTACATTGTTCCACCGAATTAGACTTTGTAAATATTCGTCGATGACGCGATAGGCGAGAAGAGGCTTATTTCAGGGAGAATATCAGAAGTATCGAGCTACCTACGTCGACTGAGATCGTGTGAGAATGTTGAGAAAAATAAGGCTAGCGTGAGCAGATTTTAAAGATGCATGATTATAAAGGTGTTGAGGTGCGTCTGAGAAACGATGTGAACGATATTGTGTAAATAATAATAATCGATTAGAGAAATTCTGTTTAACGTCTGAAGTATTATTTAAGGGGGCCTATCGTTCCGAAGAAAATATTAATTGTGAGATACCGCATCAGCACGCTCCGTTCTTCGTTTTGATGTATCTCTCGCCGAGTTTATATGACTGCGAGCTCAAATTGAAATATCCCATGAAAGGATTGCAACAGGTTGTTCGAAATGTATCACGATGTACATTGGCAGTTGAGAGGAGTTTCATTTAACACTTTCAGAGAGAGTTCTACGCCAAATTGGCAAAAAAGCCCTAATTCATAACACCAGCAACTTTCTGTGAACGTATAATCGGACGCTTGCTTTAATTTCGAATAATCGTAATGCGATACCAACCATACTGAAACAAATCAACGTTTACAATTTCTTGTAACATTCCATATGACTTTAAAAATGTATTATCTTGCGTATCTTCAATGCGCGATAAAATTTTCACAGACCACTTAAGACTGTAACGTACTCCGTTGAGGAAAAGATGCATTTACATTTTGTCAACTTACGTGTCAAGTCTGTACTTCTGAGATCACAACCATCAAATGTTTGCCTGAAATATCCCATACAATCTTCCAATATAATTTGCTCTATACCAGCTTAAAAAAATCGTAATCTTGAACTTATGAAATTACTACCGTTATTACATAAAACACTTGTTTCAAAATGTACGAAAGTCCTGTACATTGCACCATAACGGCACGTCTAGGTAATTATCGAAAAAGGTATCTGAAGGACAGGCTTGACTTAAGACATTTGAAAACCATGAAATCAATAATCAAACGTTTCATTGTATGCACAACAAATCTGTATGGGCGCAATCTATGAAATGAGAAACCATAAAATATATGTCCGGCTGGAATTAAACTTCTGCTTCGATACAAATGACAGTCAAAACCGGACACGTTAACGCGCACATTAAGTTCCAAACTAAGCATCGAGGAAAAACTCGAGCACGCTTTGCACGCGGATTCCGATTGAACCACGACCGTCTGTGGCCCTGTTTCGTCTTCCATGATATTTTTTACTTTTTCAGGAACCTCTGTCGTGATGAAAATAATTAAAAAAAAAGGGAGGAAAGAAAAAAAAGCACAGAGACACGTTGTATGTAAAGCACTTGCAGTGGTTTAAAAAGCGATCGAGTATATAAAGAACGCCGAGGTCGCGTTCGACTTATACATTAGATGAACTTCTGGTATACTGTAGTCTGTACGCAGAGCAGAAGGCACGACAATAAATACAGTATAATAAAGTCCCATCTGACGAAGAGGTACGAATCGAGTTAACTCGAGGGTCCGCTGGAAAACGAATTAGATTTACACATGCAGCCGCATCGTACGTAAGAAAGAATTGAATTCAACAACAGTCAATTCCTTGCAAGCTTCAGCTTTCCGGCAATTAATTTCCTACCGTGCATTTAATTCGCTCTCACTAAATTGCACATAGTGAAGAAATGATAATCGATTTGCGTTTCCAGCGTATCTTCGAGCGGACAACAAGCTGCTTTACGCACTCTATAAATATATATATATACATAATTATAAATACAGATATATTCGTGTATCGTATGCGAGTGTACGACCTATCGAGATCCTTAAATCCTTTGTATCGTGAGAATTAATCTGTCGAAAAGGATTTCGGAGAAGGATGGGAGGGGAAGGGGGGAGTGGGCGAACGTGTCAGGCGCCAAGGATATATAAGATACATATACATGGCAACGAGACATATGAATCATATAGGACCACGTTTTATGTATGTAAATACACCCGTATATACACTATGGACTCTATCCGTGTACATAATGGAGAAGAAAAGAAAGAGACGACGAAGCATTGATAAATCGAACGGTACGATCGGCGATTTGGCGCAATGCATTAGAGGCGTGCGCCAATAAAATCGGCAGCACCGAACTAGATTTTGTATAATGTGACATATGTGAGAGGCGAGAGTACGGGCTCAACGTATTGTAACATATATAATATTGCGGTGAGGATTGGATAGGGTTGAGCGCCGTTTGATTTCCCGTTGCGCAAATACGTATCTGCGTATACCTAGGTATATATATATATATATTATACATAATAAGTGAATGTAAATTTTGCTCGTTAGATTTCTCACAACGAAGATCCGAGCGCAATATATTAATTACTGCCAAAGCTGTTCAACTTTCGGGAACGAGACAAAAAGAACTTACTTCCCTTCATTTTTGTTCACAAAGAACGAATTGGCAGAAACTATGGCGTATTCCCAAAATCAAAATACAGCTCGCCCGAATTGCGTTGAAGAGAAATCGAGCTATGAACCCCGAAAGCGTCGGACACGCCGTAGCTTTACAAATTCAACCTTATAACTGTGCGCTGTTATGATTATAACCGTATGCTGTGTCTACCTCCGTGCTGTCGTGTCTTAAAATTCTCAAAGGGTGCAGTGAATGAATATGTTGCGAAGATCAAGGGATATGAATTTAAACTAAAAACAGCTCTCTGCTGTTCCCCCTTTCGATTTTATCCGAGTTTTCCCACCATATTTAAAATGAATAAAAAAACATCATATAAATATACGTTTAAAGTGACACGCTCAACAGTACCAAGCAATGAAGTTACACACAGCAGGTAATTGTAACGAAATTGTGTCTGTGTGTCGTTATTCCGGTGAAGGATATCGTTTATCTTTTATAAATTAATGAAAAAAAATGTGAATACTTGCCTTTCACCGAATAAAATCACGGATTATAACTAGTATACAATTTGACAGAATATCCGGGAAAAACCCGTAGCAATGAAAAAAAAGAAAAAAAAAACTGCCGTAGGGAATAAGCATGATGTACGATACTATTAACTTCAGACAATAAAATGTTATTATCGATGTTACCCTACAAGGTCTATTTTTTTAAGCCTTTCACACTCTCCAATTGAATATACGTGCCAGATATAAACCATTTATTTGCAATTATTTACAACATCTTGTTTAACTCAATCGTATATTACAAGTCAATTGTTAGCATCTTTTTTATAGGATCGCTTCATAGGTTTCATTCGCTGAACGTGCTCATGTTTTATTTTTTCAAGCCTATCTCTCAATGTCTCAACATGCTGTTGGTAATTTATCGTGTCAGCAACGTCATCCAGTTCTAGGTTCTCTATCGTCGGGACAGCTTTATGCGCATTAGTCAACATATGCTTGAATATACCGGTTTGCTGCGGTGTCAAAATTGAAATTGCCGTGCCTTGTTTACCCGCACGTCCAGTTCGACCAGCCCTGTGTATGTAGCCTTTTATATGCTTTGGTAAATCATAGGAAACAACTAGTTGAACATCTGGAATGTCCAACCCTCTGGCTAGGGCATCAGAGCTTACAAGCCTAGATGTAACAGTAAACAAGTTGAAAAATATCAACAAAATAATGAAGAATAAATATTCTCATAACTATACAAGTAGCAACATCAACGAATCGTGAATATAATACTTACACTTGAATGTCTGCAGCGATAAATTGATGAAGAATGCCATCGCGCTGCTTTGGAGTTAATTGCGCTGAAAGTTCTCCGATCGTAATATTCTGTTCACATAATATGGATTGCATGAGAAGTGACAGCCTGTGAGCCGCTTCTCCGGAGTTTGTGAACACAAGAGTTTTCGGCACTGTCTCCTGCTTTGTCAGTAACTGATAGAGTGCGACAGGTTTGTATATCGCAGGGCATTCAACCGCCAACTCTATCAATTCCTCGGGACTTGTATAACGACCGACAAAGTTGCCTACTGCCTTGTCTAAATCAACGTCATCATCGCAGGTTGTCGTTACAGACGTGAACAGAATCGGTTGAAACAGTCCAAGACGACTTAATTTTTCGGGGTCTTGAGACAGTGTAGCGCTAAATAATAATTTTTGTGCAGGTGGTGTTTTGCTGTGAAGATACATAACCATGTAAAACATCTAGCAACAAAACTGCAACTTAGCAATATATACTTTTTAGCGAAAAATCCGCAGGATGTAAACTTATACGCGATTAGCAAATGAGAATAAATTAGCACCTAGAATGCTTATTAGCCAAGGTTAAGTACGGTGGACGAGAGTGTAATTCAGGAAGACTCTGCAACCAGTCTGTCGCTCGATCAGCCTCGTCAATCACGAGGAACCTCAGTGCATCCAGTGAAAAACCCGGTGTTTTCAATAAATGGTCGATCAAACGACCTGGTGTTGCTATCAGTATGTCAACTCTGCTCCTATATTCACCCCTATCAGCTTAAAATAGATATTATATTACTCTTATGAAGATCACTGCCAATCAAACAATGATTAACTTAGAAAACATCCATACATACTTTTTGTTATTATATTAGTCTGTTCCACCTCAAAGGCAGATGCACCTGTTATTAATCCAACTTTTAAAGATGTATGTGCAGTGTAAGTCACCATAACTTTGTGAACTTGTGCAGCTAATTCTTGTACAGGTAAGACAGCCAAGCAACGTATTTTTGGTACAAGTCTATGCTGAAGTTCCTGTACAATTGGTAAAACATATGCTAGTGTCTTTCCTATAGAAGTGAAACAAAAATTAATTATATTTTTCTAAAACTTAATACCATATACTAATTCATCACAGAATTGAAGAAAATGTAGTTTTACCACTTCCTGTTGGGGCAGACACGCAGGTATCACGTGGCCACCATCCCAATTTTCTGTCATTATTACATTTTAAAAGCCAAGATATTATACTTGCTTGAACTGGAAACAGTCTTTTAATATCATTGGCTTTTAAGACTTTGATAAGTTCTACATCCAAAATGGACTCCAATTTCTTTAATTTTGGACCACTTTTCAAATCTGCAGATATTATTTCTGGATTAGCTAACCAATCGGGTAATCGTCTCTGAACTTGTTTTTCTTTCTTTCCGGTCTTAGCACCCAAAACTACATAATTGTGTTGCTCGTCTTCTATTTTCTGTTCTGTGTCCTTTTTTATTAACTCAGGCTCTATATTTTGCTTATCTATTAATTCTTCATCAACACAATCTTTATTTAAATTAATATTACTTTCAGACTTCTTATTTTTTTTTCTTTTCTTTGCCTTTGTTTCTAATATATCCTCAGAGATTGGCAAATGTTTATCATTATTTTCATTTACATTCTCAGTTTGTGGAGTAATATTGGAAGATACATCACTGTCTGTTTTCTTCTTTTTTTTCCGTTTCTTTGATTTTGTCTCAATTTTTGGTTCAGTATTTTCCGGTTTAATTCCTAATTCTCTTTGCTTTTTCCGCTCTTCAATCCTTTTCAATAGTTCAGATAAATGGGAACATTCATTCTGAGGTTCAACCACTTCTTCATCGCCTTGATACCTTGTTGAAAATTAACATAACCCAATAACCACGAATAAACAATAAAGTCTCTGTAGAGTCAAAAGGAAACTCACCGATTTATAACAAATAAACTCATTTTCTATTATAAAATATTCCAGTATTTATTGGTTCCTCCACAGATGGATATTGCAATTATGTTTCTTGTGATGAAGATACACAAACAAATAGTTCTTAACCATGCCATGCATGCACAGCGTAATGTTATTTACACCATCAACATTGTACTATTGCAGGTTTACTATACCATCAAACATTGTGATTCAATTGTATAAAAACAACATGCAGTCCGGTTAAATTTTCCAAAGAACGCATGTGCACGAAATCGGGTTATAAAACAGCAACCGTGCTGCCATCCTCGGTTGTTGGCATTAAGTCAGGGCCTGGACACTCCCCTCTTGTAGCACCGTGAACACTACCGACGCGCCACCAAGCGCATGGTCATCACATCAAAACTAAACTGCACTGCCCTCTACTCGGGAACTGGCAAGTCCAAATCAGTCCAAATGCTCCAAAACGCGCCTGTACTGTAGGTTTTTCTGGTAGAGCGATCCAATGTATAGATTTTTAGGCGAACTCTGGAAGTGTTGACACATATTGACAATATACACAATTGTGTCTATCTATAGATTGGATCTAAAAATCTATACATTGGATCGCTCTACCAGAAAAACCTACAGTACAAGCGACGAATTAACAGCTATTATGTAATAAAGCCTACAGGAAAGGTATGTCTAAAAACTAATACAATTTTCACCCTCAAAGACATGTAATTATATAAAAATATACCTTAATGATACAAGCCAAAATCTATAAACTTATAAACCTCAACATATAAACCTAAATAATATATAATATCTTATATATGTACATTACTTATTGCTACTGAAACTTGGTAAATGGAAAAGTGTCTCCAAGAATCGGTAGGCCTTCCTCGACTGTTTATAGATGGAGAGACACAATATTTTCTCCTCTCTTGAATATCACCTACCCTAAAAGCACACAGAAAATAAATACATAAAATATATTTTAAGGAGATAGTAGTGGGGCAGGTGTTTCATTAATTTTAATCTACCTGTGTTGCATATTTGGATGTCTTTAATTGCATATGAAGAAATGCCTCTTGGGTAGGAGATAAATTGTGGGTCATCTCATGCAGAGATGTGGATATATAAAATTTCTCTGCCTCTCTCAGTCGTGCCTTCAACGTGGACAATTTCTTCTGGCTATGCGTCTGCCTCCTTTTTAATAACCGAGCTGTGCGGTATAATTTCGACTTCTGAGGACTCAAATGGACTGCAGTAACTGTCCTCTCCAATAGGCACAGCCGCTGTTTTCTTTTCTGCTGCGGTGTCTTTGAACACTGTACTTCCAGGGAACTGGGTACACTTCTTGATACCTGATTATTCCAAAGCACAACAAATTATATTTTGCATTAAAGTTTAGAGGTATTAAAGACCCATGTTGATACAATATATGTTAAGAGTGACTAACCTCTACATTTATGTATGCCACGGTTTATTACAGTTTCTTATAATCTTTGAATACTTACTTGTACAATTGATGTTTCGCACGACATAACGATGAAATAATCACAGTTGTACAACACTGCACGATTTTAAAAAAAAAACAAAAAAAAACTTTTGCGCAACGAAATAAACGCTGACTGTCAGGTAGCAACTAACCGCATCCGTGTGCAACTAGTGACCTAATGCCAGCGACTGACTCTCCCGTGCTCTCCTGCGCTCCCCTCGACTCCCCTCGCGCAGAAGCTAGGATCCAGCTACTGTGGCGCCATCGTACAGCATGGACGCATTTTTGGAACTAACAGAATGTTCACGTTTTGGAGGAGAGTGCCCAGGCCCTGCATTAAGTATATTGTCGAAGCATTCAATAGTACAGAAAAACTAATTAGAATGTGGCATACGTTGTTCCGACTTTTGAATGCTAAGAAACATATAGGCAACTTTTGTAAAACAAGAGAATAATGCATTTTCACATACTTTCAGTTCTAAATATTTTAAACCATTTTATGTCATTACTTCTTGCTGCATCTACATATCCGCGTTTTGTAGTGTACCGGTACGGCAGAGCCCATAGTTTTAAATGTATACATTGCTCTGACAATTCATTATTTTACAATGTTCTAGCAATAATTTTAATTTTTCTATTTCATTCTTAACACCAAAATTAACAAAATAACAGAGTTACAGGAAAATCAGTTAAGTGAGACTTTTTCCTCGATGTTACCATCCGAACTGTTTGTTCTGTAACTGATGCCAACATCGCATCTTGATTCTCACACTATCATCCTGTCTAGTCAACGAATTGTTTCAGATCGTCATGTTGACGATTGACATGCGGAAAACGTAGTCTGCTTCGTATTTTGCTTCTGTGTTTGGTCAGAGCTGTCATCCGTGAAGAGGTTATAAATAAGTGAACTATCTTTAATAAACGGTGCCGTTACAGTGTTACGTGCCATTTCTGCATGACGATTGACTATTGAGCTTGAATGACAAATTGACGTGGTATTAAGACAAGGTATTGGTCGAAATTATGTAGTAACGATGGTCGCAAGTGGAGCAACTGATATGACCGGATCCATTTACCATGAACGACAAGTAATTAATTGATCGTATTTATAATTAATAAAATGTGTTGTATTGGACCACATTGTTGAAATTAAGATGATATCAAGATACAATTACACGATGCGGTGTCTGTGATAGTGTAAAGTTTTTCTTGTATATGAAAGCGATAGTTTGTACGTGTATGTGATAGTGATTGTGACGTATTTTAAGCAAAGTTAAAATTATTACGAAAAATGAACAAATTGTTCTCAGAATTAATTGAACTGATAATATTGGCCATATATCTGAACACTGTACTACTTTGGCTCTATTATCACCAGGACAAGTGTATGTTTCTCATAATGTAACTGTTTCAGGTGAAGGAGCTCTGTGCTTTACACGCTTTGAATAATTTATTTCAAGAACGTGGATTTAGCAAACAAGAATTAGATCAAATTTGTTATAGTCTCAGTCCTGATGTATGGATCAATCCTCACAAGTCACTGCTTGGCCTAGGAAATTATGACATTAATGTTATCATGGCTGCTCTGCAAAGAAGAGGACGGGAAGCAGTTTGGTTTGACAAGCGCAGGTGTATATGATTGTATAGAGTGTTTATTTATTAAAATTCAAGCTGTATAAATTACTAAAACCTGTTTTATAAATACTTTTAGGGATCCAAAATGTTTGTGTCTGGACAACATTGAAGGATTTATATTAAATGTACCCACAGAGTATAAACTAGGTTTTGTATTACTACCATTGAAAAGACGACATTGGATTGCTCTGAAGAAAATAGAAGGTGCCTTTTACAATTTGGACTCAAAACTGGATTCACCACAACTTATAGGAAAGGTAGGCAAATATTTTGCATAATTCATTGTAACAGGTCCATGCAACATAAATATGTTAAATGCATAGTATATGTTGTACACCTATTTTTTAAATGTGCTAATGTAGACAATGTTATAGGATAGTGAATTACTTGTCTATTTAAAAGATCAAATAGACAGTAAGGAAAAGGAATTGTTTCTTGTTGTATCAAGGGAAATAGATAGTAATCAGGGATGGCTAATAGACACATGCCAAAACAAAGAAGACAATAATGTCGAACGTGAATCTATTAAATATATTGAGGATGGCTATCCTGATATAGATTTCAAGAAATCAGAATCTATGGAAATGAATGACAATGAAGAATTGATAGCTAATAAAAATTCAAGGTAATCAAAATTGTGTGAACAATTACTGATATGGGCCTAGCTAATATGCTAAACCTAGAAGTGAACTAAAAACATCATGGATGTTGAAAGGATAGGCTTTGCAAAACAACGCAGAAAAAAATTGGTTCATTGGGTAATGAATATAATGAATTGTTCGATTTTGTTCATTGTGTTGACATTTCTCACTTGCAAACGATTTATCAACAGCAAGTTTATATATATCGACTAAAATATGCCAATGAATGCGACATGTACTGTGCCACCTTTTCAAGCAGTTTGTATATATAAGATTGATACTTAATTCTAAGACATCTATGAAAGTTATTAAGTTATAAACGTATTATGCATAGCCATGTATTCAAAAACGATAACAAAGAGAAATAACTGTAACTTACAGACTGCTAAACTTTAAGAAAAAGTACGTTATATTTATCGGTCAATATGCCGGTATTAACTGTATTTTACAAAAGCTGCGTTCTTGTAAGCGTATGAAAAAGAGAAGTATTATTTATGCAAATTGATTATAATGATTCTGACTTCTCCAAATTCTTGTAAAAATAAAATAGTGTTTATATTGCAAATTTCTCTTACTATGAAGAGAATTATGTATTCATGATGAAAAAGTACGTTACTGGCGATTAGTGAATGCTTCATTGCTGTTTATTTCTAATGCACTGTTTATGTTATAGTTTATATTTTCGTGAATTACATTTAATATCATTCCTTTTGTCTGCATGGTACAGACATTTGTTCATCATTCTTTATACATTTTTACATTGACATCATGCCTGTTGAACAGTATGCTATGCAACAATTTATTTTCAAATAGTATTAATCAGTCATAGAGAATATTGTAAATGTTTGAACGATGGCAACTATTTATTTAACGACAATTGTTTCTCACTGGAGTATTTCATGCTCCGAAAACTTTCTCTACATTTAAACCACATAAGCATATATGTCACACTGGCACGAAAACAAGCAATCTTTTGTATCAGTTTTTATGCAATATACACCTCACGATATCGAACAACTTAGTTTCATGGGTAACTATGTAAAACATTTATAGTGAATGTTGTTGATGTACAATTGAACACAGTTAAAATGTACGTGTTATATGTATAAACAAAACAATCTATAACGGATCTAAACAAGGTAATTGTCTTGTGTCGCAAACTCATAAATAGAATCGTCAAAATTAAGTAATAGGTATTGTAACCTGTATTTGTTAGGAGCATCTCATTGTATATTTCTAAAGATGTTATATAATATTTTCACAAGAAAAACATTTCTGTGGGTTATCTTCTATGGTGTACAGAAACTATGGTGGGTGCTCAGTTAATACACTTACCTTCAAAGTCAATCTGGCAAAACTGTAAAATCTGATAAGACAATCTATGCCATTTTGAAAAATTATGAGGGTGTATTAGCAAATATGGAAATTGGAAAAACATTGATTTTTCGCTATCTTTTTTGTAAGTACATCTATATTCAAACAGTGTTGTGCGAAATTTTAGTTAATAAGAACGTTGTTTTGTATTGAAATATATATTCCGTATTTATTGGATTACTGTAAACAGCAACTTGTACACGGGATATTTAATTTTTTATAAATATTTATGGAGTTATATCCACAGTGGCATATCGTTTTTGCCTGATGATGCAAGACATAATAAAAAAAAAAAACTTTTATTTACATTTTTGTATCAGAAAGTCCCTAAACGCTTTAAAAAGTAAGATTTGTAACTTGGTCAATGTGTACATTGTAGTTATATGAGAAAACAACGAACATATATTGGTGTATTTGTTAAAATATACAGATACGTCATTTCACATACTTGCTCCATTTGATTTGTCTTACTGTAATCACCACTTAATGGTTAAAGCTGTATTCATTTTTTCTATCTCATGATATTGAGTGTGAAAATAAGCTAATGCTTTGTCTGTATGCTCTCCTCCCAGCCAATCTTTGTATAATTTTTGTACAACCTCATTCTCCTCTGGACAACTTTCAGGAATTTCACGGTAAATTGCTTCTAGTTTCATAGCATGCTCCCGAGGTTGGGAATTATTTGGTGGTTTTATTTGGGCGCCACCGTTCAGACAACCTATTACACATTTGCCTTAGTCGTAGAGATATTTTGCATTTGATTCTGAATCTCAGACAATATGAACATAATACTTACCGCAAGGGCACGCCATTACTTCAACGTAATCATAAGTACACTTGCTCCTTTTGAGTTTTTGCACAAGATTCTGAATATTTCTAAATCCATTGGCAATAGCAAACCTCAATAGAACATCACCATCCCTTTCCAATGTAACTTCTTTGAAATCGGGATTTCTAATATTCTTGAATTCAACTGTTGGGTCAGATATGTCAAAAAGATGTTTTGCCGCATATCGAAAGATAAAATCGGCGTAACCACCTGACCCAGAACCCTTATGACTCTTCAATTCCGATACATCTACGTCGCCACATGACATAAACGATTCCTTAATTTCCCTGTCTTGTATTTCGTTCAACTGTAAGCCAGCTTCATTCAACATTTGTTCCAACTCAACTAAAAATACAACAAGGTAAGAAAGCAAATTGATTATTGTAAATTAAAATTACATACTTGATGTTATAACACAGTCCACATCTCGCGTTTGTTTTTGGGCATTGTAAAAATCATCTCTAGATGCTTCTAACTTTTTGTCGTAACAAGGCATTACTGTCACGTGATACACTTGCTCCGGAGACAAACCCTTATTCTCTGCTAAGTGATATTTAACCATTGATCCCATTATTTGCTGAGGAGACTTTGTAACACTTATGTATGGCAAAATAAAATTTCCATGTGTTTTCTCTGCATAGCAAACCCAACCTAATATTCAACATTAAATTCAAAATTTATAAAAAGTGTAAAATTACTCTGAAAAAAAAATGACAGACATAAACGAAAACCAACCAGGGCAAGCAGATGCTAACATTGGTAATTGGTTCTTTGAACCTTCTTTTGCTGCTTTGTATCTCTCCAGAAACTCTTTTGCTGCTTCCAAAAGTGCAAAATCATCAGCTACGGTCATATCTAAAACTACATCTGCACCCAGTTGGTAAAAGTATGCAGCAAGCTTCTTTTGTGTTTCAGTTGGACTTAAATTATAACGCACTGCTAATGACAACACAGGCTGTATAGAAATGCTTACAACTATGAATTTTTGCACAATACCACTATCATCCTAAAAAGGAAAATAATTATATTTCTTTACCGAATGTATATCATCTTATAAAGGAAAATTATATTATTGTATGATTTACTCACTCTTTGCTGTGCTACTTTTTCTTTAAATACCCTAAGAAGTTCTTCCTGACTTTGCTGAGTGATAAGTACACTTTCTGCTGATGTAATACAACCACTACATGCCAGACAATCGGCCAAGGTAATCTCTACCTTTTGTAATTTCTCAGCTTTTCCATACTAATCATAATATCAATTTTCGTTATAGGCAAAAAGAATGTATGTCTGAAAATCAGGTAGTAACCACTTAATTTATTTACAAATTACCTCATTTAACATAACGTGTGATCCATCCTCTTCTATTTTGATTTTGGAACCAGTTTTACTCTTTGATGCTTGAATCTCAATTGGTTTAATACATTCCTACACACACACAAAATTCATAACAACACACTCATACACATATTACAAAATGACAACTTGATAGTAATTATGTTTACTTTTATGTTAACATCCCGAATACATTCTAACCTAAACTTTATACAAATAAAAACTTACCTGTGATGGAGTAATAAAATCATCTAGATTGGTGATTTGTAATGCCCCACTGAATCGTGAAGCCATTTTTATAAACTTATATTTTGTGTAAATGAATAAGTGTCTAATAACTTCGCCTACTGTTCACTCTTGGTATGCAGTATACCTCTGTACGTGAAAATGTACAATTTTTACATTAATTTAAACGCTATCAACATATGTCAATTAAGGTAAAGAAAAGTAGCTTTTTCATCATTTCATTGTCATTATCGCACTATAATGTCATTCATGCAGAATGCGGGAAAATTACTGATAATCATTACACAACATACGGGATTCTGTACAGTTTTTCAGTTAGCAGAATTTGCTGGACCGAAGTATTCTTCTCGAAACGTAATAGTACAAGGCAATAGATCATGACAATAGGGTTTCTCGAAAAAGGTTCAATCTTCGACGATAAAACGAAGTGTCGCGTCGCGCTCGGGAGGGGGGGGGGGGTCCTTAAGGGAAAAATACGATCAAAACACTCTCCCCTGCGATGAGTCATAAGAGTGCGTGCGCCTAGGGAGCTGCAACCACTCTATTGTCAATCGAGACCGGGAGTAGTACTACAGGGTTCCATACCGCATAAATGATAAAGTATTGAAACAATGACTGAAGTAAAAAAAGACGACGTCGTCAAAATACTTCACACGTACCCTCTGTGCAGAGTAAGTACGAAGTGCTTGTTATGAAGTTTGTGCGTGGCCGTACTAAGAAGCAGCGAAAGTGTTTAATCGATAAGGCAGACTTTTCTAGTTAATGAGGGATTATTGTTTGTTTTTAAACGAGTAATCTTTGAATCGCCTCAAAATTTCGAATATGTTGTCGTGATTCATAAGATAGTATTTGGGGAATGAATTCAATGGAAAAACACTATGTTACGCACCCATCAATTCCAAAAAGACATGTGTTATAAGCACGGCACTATACATTTATTGCTATTCTATTCTATGGTCCCGTTGTATTGTATCGGAAGTAATTTAAAATGTCGACTAAATCCCACGGGGGTATTTATATATTATGTTATTAGAACACTAAAGGCATGAAGTAATTAAACCTTGCCATTGTTGCCTTTAAGAAATGAGTGTTAATAAATTTTATTTTCAGAAATGTGACATGACCGAAGAAATGAAGCAAGAAGCAATGGAATTGTGCGTAACCGCTGCCGAGAAATATGCTGACAATTATGAGAGCGTGTCACGGATGATCAAAGAGGCGATGGACAAAAAGTTCGGGGCTTCATGGCACACTGTAGTGGGTGAGGGATACGGCTTCGAGATCACTTACCAGCTCAAACACTTGCTGTACATGTATTGCGCGGGCAATCTGGCTATATGCATATGGAAGTCCGCATAGCAAATTTTATTGTTTGGAAACATGAGACAAGGGATAACCTTAATCACGTGCAATGCTAGGCTTATATTACCAAACATGTACCTGTTTGACTGTCCAACAAAGGGTCGAAAATTACTCCACGTCTGTGGCTAAAATGTATGTCGGATGTCGATGACGATACAGTTACGAAGTTGCTTAATACGAGGGATGGAATGCTTCCTGGAATGCTTTAATCATGCAATCCTGTGAAAAAGTGATCAGATAGTTTGTCAGAGGCAGTACATCATGTAAATCAGAAATCGAAGAAAAGTCAGAGTACAATGCGTATTTCTGAATAATATAACGTGCGTTAACATTATGACCAAAGACACATATTACACATGTTGCGATGTTTATGATTATGATTTCATTCTCTGAAAACGACGCGTTAAGGTCTTTTACACCCAAGCCATCGCAAACAGTTGAATTTATTCCTGACGATAATGACAATTATCCCACGACGTGAAAGTAAAAAAAAATTTGGCCGCTGACTTTCGATGTGTGTGCACCACGTGAAATACTACGACGAACTTTTTATTCTAATGTATATATAAATATATATATAAATAGTTATGACCAATTAATATATTTCTGAATAAAGAAATACGATTCTTAATCTTTGAATTTAATCTCCCACATATTGACATTTTTGTGGTCAGCTCACTGGTTGTACGTTCACATTTTCTGGATTAAAGGATCAACTACACATAACTACTAACAGTCCGCCAAACAAGAATTGCTAAATTACCACCCGTAAACATGTATAATAACGACTTTTCTTGATATGTTACTGCGCAAGCATAAGCTTCGCCAACAACAACATGAAATGGCGCGCCAAAACGTTTGTCGAGGGCATCCTTTACCATACGAGCTGCTTGTTCATAATTATCAGAGAATTTCTCCGCCGCTGTTACACATACTTCCATAGCTTCCTGTTTCATTTCTTCCGCCATATCTGAGTTCTACAAGTACATCTTAATGTAAAATCTTTACGTTCTAAATTTACTCGTTACATTACAATTCTAATCTCACATTTGCTTATTATAGCATCGGTAGCTAATATTCTTAATAGTAATAATTTCCAATTGGAAAATGCTAGCAGACACGTTGAACAATTTATTATAGAAATATATTTCGAAGGCTTAAGTGCGTCAGGTATCCTACCTACCGTTACAGCATAAAAATTAGCGGTTTAATTATTATTTTATGTTTACCTTCCATTTTTTAATTTAATATTAAAATGATGGATCTTACCTTACATAGTGGATATGTATGAAATGTCAAAGGTGTAGTGTCCTTTTTTACTTCGCCAGCAGACATATCCCGCATTTATTCAAATATCCGTTACAAAAATCTATGCATTGCATCTAAGATATTCATCGTATCGTTACACATATATTAAAAAACGATATTACTAGCTCTACTATTATCTGGAGTTGGAGTCAAACATAGATTCTTTAACAGTTTTAAGATCTTAACTGGTTGCTTCGGCTCATATTAACTATATCGATCGATTATTATATACGACATAATGCAATTTCATTCACAAGTAAAATAGTGACATGTTATTCGACATTTTTTCTACCGTATTTACAGATGTGTATCATTAAAACATAATATTATTTTATCCCCTACAATGATTATGCCCAATTACGTGTGCATGCAATTAATTAAGTAACTTCCTCCCAGAAGATTTCATAATTCGCGGCTCTTTACCGAGTCATGCAAGGTAATTTGCAACTAGCTTCGCAACGTAATATGGATATAAGGGAATGAACCAATCAGAAACGATTCCCGTTAATGAGGTGCCCTCTCTCATTGGGCGACAATTGCAAGTTTGCAATTTTGTTTTTCGTTCACTTCGAACATAAGCCCAAATAACGGACTTAAGCAAGTTGTGATCATGGCTTTGCTTTTGGCGCGAAGTTGCTTTGTGACACTGTTTAACGGACGGGTTGTAAGCGGAGGTTTTTGACCAAGCGTACCTTATAATTCGTAAGAGCCATACTGAAATAGTGTGCTCCGATCTTGAAGAACAGTTCCTAAATAAGCATTATACAACGAAGAAGGGTAGCGAGGGAGGCACATTAATTTTAGACAGTACTACGCGCATTAATTGAATCTTAAGGTGATAATCAAAACAGTGTAAATTAATCTTTACCCAAAATATAACGTTCAATTTCTATTAAGGCTCTGATTCTCGAGTAATCAGTGAGCCGAAATCAATTATAGATTTTATATGTCAAACCTACATTTTGTAACCTATAGATTCCTGTTCTTCCTGCTCAAGGTCACATTTTTAGTAGTAAATTATTGTAAATCTTAATTGAATAATGCAAGTTTGTTTGTTAATATTCCGAGTAAAATTTATTGGTAATTTTTAAATGTTACTAAAGTTGTGTTAAAGATACATGAAACCTGCTTTATTGGTAGGTTAATCCTATTATACAGAGAAAATGTACTTATAATATGCATTTATTATTTTAGGAATATGGAAGATCCCATTGCAGCGCGTTTGAAGAATTTTGTCATAAACAGCAACGATGCTTTGGAATTTAAATTGGTTCGAAATGTTGATGACATAGAGGATGATGAAATCACATTTAAACCAGAGATGTCACATCAAGTTTTTGGAGACAGGTTTGTCTTACTTATACATGCTAATAGTGTTTAAATCATGTCTGCGTCTAAAAATAAACAAATCTTCCATTTTGCTTTTGTAAATTATTTAACTTCTGCATTGTAATGTTATAAATATATATACATATATATACATTATAATAAGCTATATATTATATCCTATTGAATTATACTTTTGATTGTAATCTGCAAAATTGACAGATGCATAACTGATCACTTCCAGATTGAGAAGACAAGATCCATTATCACATTGTTTTAGAATCTCTTTATATATCTATTAAAATTACAACATTCTTTTTATTTGTCAGTGAGACTATATTTGGTTACCGGGATCTCAGAGTCAAGCTATACTATTCAGCAGGTTGTTTGGAAACTTACCTGGGTATGAGCTATGCAGAAAAAGTAAATAAGCTTATTTGTGAAGGTGTAGAGCCAGATGAAGTACTTTCAAAAGTTGCTGAGAAACTAGCACCAAATGTTCATGACAACTTAGATTCGTTCATCAAATCGCTCAATAAGGATGACACCTTTAGACCTCCAGGAGAACTGATACATTCAGCATCAGTTCAAGGTAATATAATGGTTTAATGAACAAGAGTTTACTACTACAATTAAAAATAATCAGACAATTCATTTCATTTTTCTCTTGTTAGATAATGAATGCATTAGACAGTTTGAAGTTTACAAGGCAGATATGAGCTGCAAAGGTTTTAGAGACTATCACCAACGACTTCAAACATTTGTCCTTTGGTACATTGATGCAGCCAATTTCATAGACATTGATGATGACCAGTGGCATTACTTTAACATGTAAATATCTTATACACTACATTCATTTTGTATATATTTCTCTTTATTTTTATATTAAAAGGCAATTATATCACAATTGACCTTGTAGGTATGAGAAGTACACCACGACAGAAGGCAGTGCCCGATACGCTACAGTTGGCTTTGCAACTGTTTATCAATATTACGCATACCCTCACCATACAAGACCACGTATTGCACAAGTTTTAATTCTGCCGCCATTTCAGAACATCGGTCTCGGTACGCATTTACTGCGTGCAATTTATCAGGAATATATTGGCAGGAGCGAAGTAAAAGATATAACAGGTATTATAAAATATTCACTCTTATCACTGGATTTTATGCTAATAACAATGTCATTACAATCAAAACAGCGGACTAAAATATTTTCTTGCTTTCAGTCGAAGATCCATCTGTAAACTTCCAGCGGCTACGAGATTATGTGGATGCAGTAAACTGTAGCACACTATCCAGTTTTGCACGACCCTGCCTTATGCAAGGATATAATAAAGATATGGCCATTGAAGCTAGAGAGAAATTTAAAATTAACAAAGTAGGTTTAATAAAAATATAACAGCAAACTATTAATTAATGCTAAAAAATAGTGTGTTTATAACTAAGTATGTAATGTAATAATTATTGTGATTTTAGAAACAATCACGGCGTGTATACGAAATAATGAGACTACTGGTTACGGATACATCTAACGAACAAGAATATCGCGAATACCGTTTGGATGTGAAAAGGAGATTGAATATTCCTTACAGGCGCGAACAGAACGACCTCAGGAAACTAGAATGCGCATTAAAGAGGATAGACAAACGTTCAACAAATGTTACGCTACCACCACCCGATCAACATATGCAAACTCTTGAAAAGGAATATAGACTCTTAGAGGAGGAGTATAAAAAAGTCGTAAAACGATTAGAAAATGAAGCTGAACTGTAAAGATAAATTTTCTTTTTTTACATTTGAATACGATTACATAATAAGCATTAACAATTACGATTCATTGGAACCGGTCGTACACAAATATTTTCCCGATTTATACGTTCTTTGTTCACATTCGTTTAAAAAAAAAATCATAAAGTGTGCTTGTGAACGTGTGTGAATGCGAGTGTATGTATGACCGTGTGAATAAAAAAAGAACGTCTGTTAAACATCATTTTTTATTTTCGAAACATTTCATTAAGGCACTAAGTTCTTACAATAATGTGAACAAGAGGTATAAGATTGATTTGATTGTTGTGTTATAAATATAATAAATTACCGAAATGTGATATTTGTTTAATTACGTAACCGCAATGTTGTATTCATTATTATATTTTCCTACAACTTAAAACAATATTTTTACTTCATCTCATTTGTAAAGGTGCGTTATCATCTATGTACGTAATGTCGATATAGAAATTATTTCTGATTACATAGTGGTAGCATCAAATCTACACCAGTTGAAATAGTCTGCTATCAATCACACTGTTTAGAAAATCTTATCGAATATTACGTACAACACGCAACTTTCACGTGTTCAGAACGCATACTTGTTTGTTAAACCTAATTTATTAGAACGCTTTGCACATAAGTCACCAGATGTCGCAACACATTTAAATGGTGATGCTCAGTTTGTGAAGATTCATTCGTAACCGCGGTAACGTATTTACTATTAAATTTGCAATTGAAAGCTTAACAAACGTAACGAAATTCTAATTTCATCATGGGAAAATATAAGGTCAAGGTAAGAATCTATTTAGTCGTTTTTTACATATGAGTGACCTTTTTTTGAAATAGAGAGCACATCACACCTGTTTCGTTGTTAAGCCGGTAGCATGATAGGAAAGTTTAAAAGATGTATAAGTAAACAAAATAGATTTTAAAGAATGAAACCCGAAATAAAAGTGTTTTTAAATGTTGCGATTATTGTTACACAATTATAACATGATTTATGCAAGTTTAACTAATAAAAATCGTGTAATGTAGATTGGAATAATTGGCGGTTCTGGTCTGGATAATCCGAATAACCAGATTATTACTTCGCGCACGGAAACAAAACGGGAAAAAGCGAAAAACGAGTTTGGTTTACCATCTGGCAGTCTTTTTCATGGAACTATCGCTGGAATTGATGTTGTTCTATTGTCGAGGTACACGTACTCATGTTTATATAGTAGAGAGTATTGTGTAATGTCACACAATGGACATGCTATTAACTGCAGTTACTGAACACCTTTCCGTAATCTACAGTATAGACAACATGAAAATCCTGAATTTGTTAGATACTTACAAATTACTAACCAATAAAACCAAATAATACTTGTTAATTTTTGTAGGCATGGACCTGGACACACAATAACTCCTACACTAGTTAATTACCGTGCCAATATTGAGGCTCTCCGATTAGCTGGATGCACACATATTCTTGTATCTACAGCTTGTGGTTCATTAGCAGAGTCCATTGGCAGGGGAACATTGGTTGTACCAGACAGCTTTTTCGATCGCACAGTAAAAAGACATAACACATTTTTTGATGGGACATCATCTCATTATAAGGGTAAAGTTTTTTATAAGGTGCATCTGCTCCTATTAGAACGTCAAAGTTCATACACATAATGAATTGAAACTAAAATTATAGGATGTGTTCACATGCCTATGGAACCATCATTCAATCCACGTATGGGGAAGATATTGGTTAAGGCTGCAAAAGAATTAGGACATGATATAAGGCAAGGTGGAACTATAGTGGCAATAGAAGGCCCCCGTTTTTCTTCCAAAGCAGAAAGTAATGCATGGCGTGTTTTGGGTGGACATTTAGTCAATATGACAACCTGCCCTGAGGTATTATATAACCACAAAGATTGTATGAATCGTAAAATTCAATTATATTTATTCTGCCATAAAAGGTTTACCTTGCAAAAGAAGCTGGCCTTTTGTACGCTGCTGTAGCAATGGCTACTGATTATGACTGTTGGAAAGATGCTAATGACACTGTACATGCAGCTGACGTGGTAGCAGTTTTTAAACAGAATGTCACTAAAGTAACACAACTGATTGTAAAAGCAGTAGAACTCATTGGGAAAGAAGATTGGGATGAAGAAATTGATAAACTGAAGGTACGCATTATTTATATGCTGTGTTTCATATTTGCATTATAATACACAATATTACATAAAGTCACTATTCATTTTTATGATAAATTCATATTGTATGTTTGGTTTTTAAGCATTAAGTGAATATCACCTTTACTTCATAACACAATGTATTTTAGGATTTGGTGAAAACAAGCAATATGGCAACAGGTCCACCTAGCTAAAAATAGCTACACTGGGGCCATATATTTGTTTTTACAAGAAGAACATTCATGTATTATTAACCTGTAAGTTGAAACCAGCTTATCATAATTACAATAGGTTTGTTACTTTTTCTATATTGACAAGAAAATTTGTTGAAGTGTACAACACTATTAAAGGGAAATAAAATTTACGGTGTAAATAAATACAATAATAATGATAATAGAACTAGCATTTATTATTTTGTAATTACATTTACCTATATATTTAGTGAAGGCAAAGCGACAGAATGGTCACTTCTTTGAACATATCTATAATTTATATAACTTTGCCTTTATATTTTTCTCTCTTGATCACATGTGGGTATGAATTCATTCATTGACTTAAGAAGCAGATAGAATTTTCCGAGTATTGTCATCCGTACATCTGAAGGATTGCTCCGCTCATCTGCATTAGGAAATAATGATAGAGTTTTAAACTATCTTGGGAAATTTTGCTATTCTCTGTGGTAAACTTATAGCCAAAGAGCTTTGCTGTTGAAATTTACACGGCAATTTTCAAATTATTCTTCTCCAAGTATTCACAAGCAACGATATTTAATTGTATAATATTAATGCAAATTACAATGCTTTAACATGGGTTCTAATGCAGAAAAACGTTGCACTCAGTCTCTGCTCCAACAGACTATCGTGCTAAAAATAACAACGTTTCCTCTTTTCAATTACCCCTATATATGTAGTTAACGATTTCTATTAAGGACTAATGCGTTTCATGTTAAAATGAAACTTGTACGTCATACAGTGAAGTTTCATGACCCCATATGCGTGACAAAATGTTGGCAAAAATTAACGCATATTGTGTGACCTACAAATGATCGGAAACGTGGTACTGATACTTTGCATTCTTCGGACATGAGTTTCTACCTACATTCCTCAAGATACAGAATCATTATAGATTTCGATAACAATCAAATGCCGTAACCAGGTATATCTTAAAAATAGTATCGTTGCATGGAACAACATTTTTTCACAATAAGCATTTATGAAATACTTTTTATAATCATCCAGCGTTTAACGCAGATAAATATAATTTCAATTTAACGAATCCCCCCTCCCAAAAGAAAAAAACATCGGTTTTAATGTATTTCGGATAATACTCCCCGTTGGAAAAGTTATTTAGTACCGACAAATAGGTAACATTTACCTCTTCAACTGCCACGTGACACGTTTAGTGAGTTTCCTTAAAAATAGAACGAAACAATAAACATGTTGAGGACCAATAGATAGTGAACTGTTTTTGCATACCGTGGTGAGGTATGCTTAATGTTAAAACTTTTCAATAATACTTGAAGCACTTAGGCTATGGTTTGCAAAACTGTTGTTTGTACATAGCATTCGTGTTTCTTCTACATCGAGATGCCATGTAAAATAGATTGGCGATCATTCACGTATGATGATGTAAAATAAAATGTTTAAGACTTTATGTTACATATTAAAACTGGTTTTGTTCACGAATGGCAGAATTATCAACCAAATTCACAGAAAATTTACATTGCAATGTGACACTATTACCTTGTATCACCATATGTATATTGCACGAAACCATATGTTACTTGGAGTCTTTGGCAAAAAAGACAAGAACAACAATCAAATTAGTAGTTCATCTAATTTCTTTCTCTAAACATTCACACAAATTATGTACAGGTGGATGCACAATCTATTATGCACAGCTTATACTGAGTTGATATCAGAGTTTTATATGCATATCCAAATGTTTTGACCCGCTATAAAAATAGTAATTTCTGACGAAAAAATATGTTGCACATTCTTTTCTGGAAGTGAATCGAGAATAATCATTACGCCATTCTTTAGTTTTGCATTCCAATTTTTGATTCTAAAAATACAAGAAAATTATATCTCTGACATAAACACAGGACTCTGGATTATTACGCACCTGCTGAAAGGCATCTGCAATAATACACATGTTTTTTTGCTTTGCTGACCAAATAAAGTACAATCGATGTACAGAGGAAGAATGTTGCGCTTTAACGTAGATGATTACACCTTGTTGTCGACCATATCCACATTGATTTTATAATACACATAGGGAAAATAATCACTCTGACCAAAGCCCAAACCAGGTATGTCCACACTCTGTTTTGTACAAAATTAATCATATTAGGCAACCTACTTATACAATAAAACTATACACCTATCTTGAGTGAAAAAATATTTAGCTTACATCTTGGTTTCCTTGCCCAGTTGATGTAGCCGAGGAGTCAAGATGGGCGTAATGCTGGTTTAGAACGTCCCGTAACCGTTTCATGGACCTTCTGTACGGGTGCAAGAGAATTGCTTGGAAATTGACTGGTAATCCATACCTATCAAGCAAAGCATATTTGTGTATATATGTATACATATATACAGGCAAATAATACACATACATCGGCATTACACGTTTTGTTTTTGAGGTAGTTTACCTAAGTACAGATTCGACAAAAACTCGCAAAGCCTTTACATGGATCCAAGCACAAAAGCATTCGCTAAAGTTAACTTTCAACCATCGCACAAGTGGTCCAAACTGTTTCTTCTTATCAGTTACCAATTTCGTGATTTCATTCTTGCCTGCAACGTATTACGTTATAATTCGATATTATAGCTTTTCTTGTTCCTAATCGTAATAATTAGCTTTTTATTCTATTGAACGTATGTACCTGCGGCAAGTTCCTCTTCGTTGTATGTAAAATCGCGTACAATAAATTTCTTTTCTCGAGCATGTAACTTAAATTCCTCGATAACTTTCTTGAACAACGTGACGGTAAATAATCCGTACTCGTGATCTTGAATAACAAGCTGTGTACTACGCGGTACAATCATGTCCGTCAACTTCTCATACCCATTATACCATTCATGGTAATTAGAACTTAAAAATACAAAAAAAGAGTATGTTAGTAGGAGGATTATAAATTTTAACTTTGTTACATAAACCAAAGTACGTAAAAACCATACTAAAGTTAACAATTTATGTAAGTACAAGGCTTACGTTGGAACTATCACAAGCAATGTAGACAAATATTCACTATCCAATATAAAATGTTCCTTCTTCACTAAGTCGGCTAGGTTTCTCGTTAATAAGCTCCCACTGTAAACATGAACATATTAATTATGTAACTTGACTAAGTTATAATTATAATATACGGCGGTATGCTTACGTTTGTTTCTTCTCAAGATTCTGCAAACTGCCTTTCAAATTATTGTACGTAGTCGACTTAGTTTTTAGATCAGCATCAATCTGGCCCACTTGTTTACTAATTATATCCGCTATATTTCTCAATGACTGCTTTATTGGATATTTGGCCATGTCCCACTGGAATCGAGTTATATATGATGGCAGATCACCTAATAAATTAAAAATGTTAATGCATCTATCTCTTGCCGTGGTTTCGTCTAGCACTAGTTGTCTTATGCTTCCTAACAGAGCTCTAAGAGTTCTAATTTCACAGGATGCATAATATTCTTCTTCTCTTTCTCTCTCTTCGTTTTATGCTGGGTAAAGCCCAATTTTAAACTATGTAATAAGTACTAGGTAAACTGTACCCTGTGTGTTGTTAAATGAATATGATTTCAGAACATCTATTACAATTCTCAGTTTGAAATCTCTAAAGCTCTGTTACAAGATGCGATAATCTGCAGGATGCGTTATATATATTTATTATATACTTGCAGATATAAATATATATAATGTTCAAGTACAGTGGGTTTGATTAAACATTATAAAATGATTCCATGATAAGGAAGTAACAAAATGTTGAGATAAACAGAGAAAGATTTACTACGTAACCGAACATTCCTTTCGATACTAGTACGCTCCTTTACTTATCGACAGCATTACATGAAGAAAGCATCAAGACAAAACACAACATGCAACACTATCGTGTAATAGCAATGGTTATATGTATACGATTTCTGGAATATACATATGAAAATCTATGAATGTCACGTCCAGCTTTTGTATGTAGAAAGGAAAGTAGAACATTAATAAACCAAAGCGCTAATTTAAATACGTTGTGAGGATAACGCCAATGATGAACAAAGTACAATCAGATTAATTACCTCTGTCTACATGCATTATACTGATTTAACATACACAGTATTTATTTTTCACAAAACAATACATATTCTGTAAAATGTGCATCAATTCACAGATGTTTTTGAATTAAACTGTAACCTGTTTACTCTTTAATCAATTGCTTCTTTATATTTCCAACAGAAGAACATGCAATGAACTGATATAATAGATTGCTCGCACTTATATTAATTGTCAAATAAGCAGTTCATACTTTTAAATTATCTTATGGTAGAAACACAGTAAAATAACAAAATAAGCGAAGCAGCTCAGTTTAAACAATTATTTGTGCCAAGACAAAAATATTATACAATATTCTTAATAGCTACCATTAACCAAGTGAATGCAATTTGTAAAATGCATATTTTTAAATTTATTAATATTGTATAAAAAGTATGATATTAGTTTTCAATAATATCATATTTTATGTAACAGGTGGGTGTCAGAATATATTTTATCATGCAGGAGAATGTCTTATAAATTCATGTACCGATCGATAGATATATATTCTCTCTTTGTTAATTGTGTCTGTGCTGTTCTTTGTGCTTTCATATTTTGTATTCAATGCCTTTGAATTATATATGTATTATTACATGTATAGTATTGCTAGTTTATGCAAAATCAATTAGTAGCAATTAAAAAGCGATATGAAGGCTCTGCAACTGGGAAGAAAGGAAATACTATGGATGTAAATCAATGTGCAATAAGGCTTCCGTTTTTTCATATTCAAAGGTGCAATGTGAAATTGACTTGTCTAACGTTTTGATTGAACAATTTGAGTTATATATTGGTAAAAGTTGACTTTTGCTATATCTATTGATAAATTTCAGTGCCAAGCAGTAACAATTTTTATAAGATATCACTGAAAGGGCGAATATTATTATTTTCATACACACTATCTGCGCATTTCACAGAAATGTATATGAAAGAAAGATTGCTAAGAATCCAACCTATTGTCACGTTAGTTATAACATTAATTTTTAAACGAATTCAGTGTATTAGATAATGCATAATGAAATTATTGTATTAATTGTTAAAAACAAACCACGCGTATGGTATTTTTAGGACTAGGAATACATTTGCAATTTGCAATTTGAAATATATGCTATTGCAACAGTGATAATAATAAGGTTTCGCCATGATGTTAAAAAAATGTTGACGAGATCATAATATGGATGAAGCTATTGGAACTTACATTGACTGTGCTCAGTGTCATTTTGTATCAAGTGGAGAAATTTGTTTAGCATACAACGCTGCGAAAGTAAGAACTTAGAAGACATCGATAGGTAAACGATGATCGCATGGTACGATGAAGGAACAGATAGTCCCTTCAGAAAGAACACTCATAAGAATTATTCACCATTGTGAAACTTTGTACACAACCAGTAGACAGGACGCAGGAGTAAACAGAAATTTCAGTTGGCTTCCTCTAAGTATAGTGTATATCTCAAAGATGTAAACTGTATAACAATATGCGTTATTCCGTTATATTTTATGTTTAAAGTAATCCTTCCCCTTTTCTTAGCTGTTGGTCATGACGTACTTGTGCATAACACAGCCAACAAATTCAATAGAGTATATTACACCTTTTTAATTTTGATATCACCTCAGGTAATAGTTTGTTAAGCTCAGTGATATATGATTAATTAAACTAAATATACATGAGGCGTGTCTCACTGTACATGTTGTACGGAGAGAGATTGTCATGACTTTCTTAAATCGGTGGTTTCTTATGACACAATATATTCACTGATTAACAGAACGCAAACTCGTGACTGTGAGCAAGTATGTCTATTTTAAACTTTGCACTATTTAGCCACAGCGACACTTTACAAGTAGTTCAAATACAGTGACAAAAAAGAAAAATAAGAGTAACAAGCGATGCCTCTTCTGACTCTGTGACAGCACAATAACATTAAAGGAAGGCTTCAAATAGTCACTTGCGCAACTCTGCAAAAAAGACTTTAGCAATACAGACACTGCATATCTAGTGCAATTGTGCGAAATTGACATTTAAGGAAATGCGCACTAGGATCATTGGCCGCCGACAAATATTCGTTGTGACTCGATATAACGAACGATCCTTACATCCGTACCAATCAGTATATTTACGCTGAATAATATCTTTTCCCTCTATAGGGGAAGGCGACGCATGCGAAAGTCGCAACGGCGCCGTCAACGCCAAAGAAAGATGTCGTCGGTAATCGACTAATACCCGAAAGTGACAACCTCTCTCTCTCCCTCTCTTTCTCTCTCTTTCTCTCTTGCATATTCAATCGATATTTACTGAAGACAAGTTCGATCGCTAAAGGAATGAGTCCGTGATGATTGGGACAACAGGTTGAACGATCCGCACAGCTATGTCACAGGGAATGGTTCGATGGGCTCATGTGGCGGTGGTAGGATGGGTACCTGGATTGGGCAAATTGCCGCTATGGTCTTGGTCTTGGTCGGTGTTTTCGTCGGCATCGTCGTCATTGTCGTCGTCGTTGTCGTCAGCATGATCAACGTTGTCACTGCCGAGCGACTTGCGATTCCGGCGGGTGGATCGGCGGTGTACTCTCCGGCTATTTCGAGATTGGCGCGTCGTCGCCGAGTTCCACCTGGTCTCTCCTTCGCTGCTACAGTTTGATGAGAGGGAAAGGGTCGGACTTGTGGGGCTAGGACTGGCAAGAGGTGTTGAGGGAGTAGAAGCAGCGCACCAATGCGCATGGTAGCATGAATACATTGACGAAGGATCATTCGATGGTCGGACATCACAGGCGCCTTGAAAACCGTATGATGACTTCTTTTCAAAATTGGGAAAATGGTTATGATGGTTGTGGTGACTGTGATGATGGTCGTGGTGATGGTGACGCTGATGATGATGCTGACCTAAACAGGCGGCCAGATCTGGTTCAAACTTCTCCGAGTCCCTCCACTGCCTGCAGTGCTCCTTCGAAGTCTTGTGTGACGGAGTAACAGGGGTGTTTGGCGGGGTGTCCGGACCCCCTTCGGGGCTCGAGTTCTCCCCATCCACTGACGTTTGACCTATCCATTACAGCCCAGTCCCAATCTCCTCGCGAATTTTTCATACGTCTTTTTCAACTATTATTGCGTCCTACGCAAATGCCTAACGACAATGCTGATGAAAATCAATCAAAAAAACTTAGGAAAAAAGGCGGAGTATTTAGCGTCAACGTTGGCAGTACAATGGTGCACTGGTTATTTTATTTACTTGAAGTACGAGAAGAACGACTAAAATGGAATTACTTGTTTCTACATGACAACGGCGCAGATGAGAATATTGCAAAGATTGCTTACTGACACTGAGTCAACTCAGATCGAGTACGAACACCTGACCTTCCGCAGCGGAGACCAACTGTGGCATGACACGCGTGCACACAGTCGAATAGTGCAGTTTTAAATTGCACTGGTCTTACCTCGACACAATCTGTCAACTTATCAGATAAGTTAGATTTTCATAACAGCTTAATCAGTGCTCTTTAAATGATCTCATTAGCCTAGGTTTATAGCATTAGAAATCTAGAGATGAACGAAAAAAATTCTTTCGTTAAATACTCCGATATATTACAAAACAATGAAGGAGAAAAAATAAGAAATTAAAGAACGTAATAATACTAATAATACTTAGAGAAAAGTAAAGGAAAACGAAAAAATCAGTCAATTTAAAAGTTAACAAAATCATGATGGCAATTGAGCATTGTACAGTGCACTGCAAGAATGTAGCTAAAGATACAAAATCTGGGTGTCATGATATAATTTAATGAAAATTAAAGAAACCTTGAAATGGATAATTGGAGCTTGGTGACCACAGTAACCCAAGCAACTCCTTGCGTCCTCTGGAAGGTATTAATTTTACACATGGTCCACGCGCTCAAATTCTGTCTACTAATAGAATCTGTTTAGTTTTTTGAGTTATTGTTGCATGTTTGTGTTCCCAAAAAGTTTTAGAAGCCTTGTATGAAATTTTGGAGATAGTGCACATGTATGAGCATTTATTAACAAAAATAAAGAAAGGTAGGGATAGAGGGTTAATGTGGTCCAAGTTAATGAAAGCAAGCCAAGCAACATCACAAATACTAAAAATTATCTTTTGTAGACCGTAAATAAAAAATATATAAACCAAATACAGAAATAAGCACTCTACAAGTATATTGACCATATGCTGTAACATGCATGTGTACCAAACTTGTGTCTTCTGAAACTTGTAAAAGTATATTTTTAGACTAAGATGAAAAATCATTGTGTAGTGAGATGTAAATAAAACTAGACAATAGAATTAACTATTAAGACAATGTTGGTACACATCACATACAACAGTCTTGATTAGTGTATGCTACAGCAACAAGAAATTTCTCCTGCATTCACATATTTGTTAATGAGGATGCAGTTTACGTTAAGCAATCATATAATCATTGTTTTTTGGCCACTCTTAGTGTACACAGACAGAATTATTTGGATATTACTATTTATATGTATATATATGATTGAATAACTTTAAATCACTTAAGAACATAGGGATTATATATTCTACAATTAACTCATCAATCCTGTTAAAAATAATTATAACTTGAATAAATGAAGAGACACATATTAGAAATTGCTGTTGAAAACGAAACCAATTCTAAGTGGTGTGCATGTTTTGTGTCGTGTACAGTATTTGCTTATGCATTGAGTAGTTGATACTAATTTACATAAAAACTTCATACATGATGAATCGATCGATACTTATTTGCAAGGGTCCAAAAGGTAATGCTTTCCATTAGCAGAATATAGTGCTATTAAAAGGGAGATATCAATTAAATTTCAAAACTTTCTAAGGTCAAGGCGCTACGATGAATGATGAAGAATGGTTTGGAAGAGAGAGATAAAATTGTTCTACGTTATCGTGCTAGAAATAAACTAATTTTGGACCCCTGTCATTTACGTAATCCGTTGTCCTGACATAAAAGAGAAGTCTTTAAGGAAGAGGAATTCCAGTTAAGATAGGAAATTTTTACTCACTGTTATTGGCCATGAGATTTTCATGCAGCTTGTCTCTTTGGTCTTCTAAGACCTCTCCCAAATATGTTGCCACTTTACGTGTCACTTGCTCTACGAAAGCATCAAGCTTGCCAAGGTCATCTGATAATCCAACTAACTGATCCAAAGTTCCCACCTTCAGATCAGGTATATGAAATTTATAATTGACAGATAATGAATTTTGCTTGGTTGTTAGGTTGTTCACTGTTTCCCATGTTTCTTGGCAGGTTTTGTCTCCGGGGGCTGATATTAACCAATATTCAGTCATCTTGAATGTTATAATCTGGATTCAATAGCGCAATACACCTGCAATGAAGTAAAAATGTTAATAAAAATTATTAATGTACCAAGAAAATGTTAACCATCTTTTTCAATGCAAACATTTACAAGTAATACCAATTACCATGGCATCCATTAGTCCTTAACCTTACATTGAAACGTCCATACAAAACACCATAACAACCTAATCTCTAAAGATGGACAACCATCTGAATTATTCTGATCAAGGTGTTCTTAAGGTGTTAACCAGTGCTTGAATAAATTTACAGTAAAAGTAGTTGAATCAAGTGCATAAAATTATGGAAGTAACGATTAAAAAAATAGGAATTAAATATACAGTATTATTTTGTTCCAATAATGACATACCACACAGCATTGTTGTTCATTTGAGTGCAGCAACATCAGTTTACGAAATTTGATGAGAAATTAATAATGACTTGTAAAACATCACTTTTTTCATTTTGCCACTCGTCTTAACTATTTTTACACGCATATCGGTAAATGAACTTTGCACGAGAAAAGTTTGATCAATCTGACAATATAATCGTTTTGTATGGATTCGACTTTGTACATCAAATTATGGCAAGTATATTTTTCTATCATTCAACGAAATGAATCAGAAGATCGATATAAACAATGTGGTGTAATTTTTCTGTAAACAACCACCTGCTTCAACTTTGTACAACGTCGGAAGGGTAGCGTATTTCGATTTTTTGGACGATACCATTGGTGAATATCCATCATATTTGTTATTGCACGTACACTAAAGAACTTGACCGACATTACAGAGATTGAAAATTACTGAAACAAGCACTTGCTACTCGGGGAATTTAAATTAAAAAAGGGGGTGTGGCAGGTTCGCTTGGTCTTCGCACGTAGTATTATGTAATTAGGCGCGCTTTCCACGTGACATGCAGGCAACTGCAAGAATGGCGCGCAGAACTTGCATTCTGATCGATATAGAAAAGTGACAAGTGTCCAGTAAAAGCGACAGCGAAAAGGGTTGTCCTTGAATTGACGCTAACGTACAAGAACACTTTATTGCTTAGAAGTCAACTCGCACAGTTCCAGTTTGTAACTCAATGGCGTCTGGCATTGAGGCGTTCGTAAAATCAATAATACAACATATCGTATTGGTTTGTCAAAAGTGTATGTGAAAGATTGATGGATTTCTTAAATAAATCGTATAATGCAATCGGTGCTCTGTCACCGTAACGTTGCAACTTCTTTGACAAAACATCTCTCAATACAGATTCGTCGAATACCGAAATCGTTTCAATGATAAAAGTTCCTCTTTAACGTCACTCCTGAGATTATCGATATGCTTGAACCGTCTCATTCTTTTTACATGCGAAAGCGAAAGAAGTATCTCCACGTACCAGACACGTTAAGCCCAGTTGCTGTTCCGTGAAATCGGTAGATTGTTGAATTTCGGCCGAAATTCAAAAGGTTCACTTGCCTACTAGCTTGTCGCCGAAACCATCAGAAACCATTGTGACCTCACGTGATGACAATTGTGTGCTGCTGCCTCACGACCCGCCCGACAACTAAACCATAAACTAGGTGGAGGCAGGCGGATACACGGTCAGCTGACTTTTTAAGCTTTCCTTGGCACTTCTGCTGACAATGTTACCAATAACATTGATGAAATAAGGCACTTTGGCTGATTTGCTAGCAATAATTTCCTTACTGAATATCATGACAACCTTTGCACAATTTTAAGAATTTTCACATCTCATTGTATTATAAAACTGCTAGTGATGCAACGTTTTATAAGATCTGTTTCGCTGTGTAACTGTCAGATCTGTGCAAGAGTAGGGTTGACATCTGTTTAGGATTGGTAATATTGCATGAGACCACATGAAACTGTATGAGACGCACTCTTCCCTTGTTTGATCTTGCATCATTTGACATTTGCGTTTGTTGTAAAAGGTTAGTTTGGATTTGCGCTGCTGAAGGATTGTTGTTTTGTTACATTGAATTTCTCAGTCATTGTTTATCATGGGTTGTGATGGTGGTACTATACCGCGAAGAGACGAACTCGTAAGGGTAAAAAAGAAACCAGAAAAGGTAGGCATTCTTTATCTATTTAGAGGTATGATCATTGATTTTGTTATGTCAATGAGTATTACGCTGCAATTGCGGTTGCCATCGTTATTAAATTTCAGTTTTTCTCATAGTTGCATATAAAATTCTCATGATTCATATTTACTTCTTGCAGAAAGATAAAGATGCAGAATTAGCTTTCCGATGGAAGCATTGTAGTATTCGGCAATTACCTTTACAACAACCTATAGTTGCTTGTGGTTTAGGACATTTGTATAGTAAAGAATCAGTAATTGAGGGTTTACTAGACCGCAACACATTGCCAGAATCAGCTACACATATCAAAGCATTGAAAGATATTAAGACCTTGAATTTAACACCAAATCCAGCATATGAGGGTAAGAAGGCTGAAAAAGGAGACTGTTATTCAGATGGCGGGAAAAGTCCATATATATGTCCTATGATTGGACTAGAAATGAATGGAAAGTATAAGTTTTGCTTCCTGTGGTCTTGTGGATGTGTAATGAGTGAACGTGCCTTGAAAGAAGTAAAAACAAATGTATGTAAGACATGTAATTTTTTCTGTTTCTTATGAGCCACTATTAACTAAGTTTGTTTCTAGACATGCCATAAGTGCCAGCAATCTTTCACTCAAGATGATGTTATTATCCTTAATGCGGACGGTGATGATCTCAAGTTGATGGAAGAACGTATGCTAATTAGAAAGAGTACACAAAAAAAATCAAAAAAGAAAAAGAATGCTGATGAGTCACAGACAGATGATTCTAAAAAAGATGAAGTTCCAAAAAAGAAGATTAAGAAAGATGAAAAAGCAACTGCTGTCAAAGTAAATATTGCCAAAGTGGAAGCTGAAGACCCTGCATACAAAAAGTCTAAGGATGATTACAGTGTTGCAAAGGATCCTAAGGCATCTGAAGTTTTTAAAAGTTTATTTACAACTCACAAAACTGCTGTACAACAAGATAGAGCCCATTGGGTTACATACAACCCATTTTATAACTGAATTTGTTGTGTTAATCTTCTTTAAATGGTTAAAATGATCAGAAGCGTGAAAGAATGTATATTCCCAACATATGTGAAGCAACTTTATAGCAAAAGCAGTAACTTCAAAATAACCAACCAATTTTTATTTGCTTCCTTTTACATTCTAATAAAATCTTTATACATTTACTTTTCGGATGAAGCAAAATGTTAAAATATTCCCTACTTACAATTATTGCAAAAATGCCCTTGCACAGCGCTAGCTGTGTATGGTACGTAATTATTTGCAATCTGTAAAAGTAAATATTTGTTTCTTCTCTGCTCTTAGTCACTAATACTTAATGTAATTTTTGTTTATTAAAATGTTTTAAATATCTGTGTATTTCCAATTTTTTTCTATTATTATTACACATTGTACTGAAAAAATCTATGTATATTTTTATTCATTAAAGATAAAAACATTCAATTATTATTACTGAATGTTAAAATAATGAACATACAGAAGTCCAAAGTTTAATAATCTTTCAACTTGTTATTTATTGTACTATTTACATGAACTTATTATGGAAGGCAGCTCATGTTTCTGATTATTTAAGAAAAATAAAAAACTTTGCTTTGTTGACGATTATAAAAATGTCAAAAGCAAAATTTAATAAAATCTAATAACATATATATCAACAAGTATAAAATTTATGTTTACACATGCCAAATTTGTTGGTGTTTGCTTTACACTCAATTGTATTGTATTGTCGGAATTCTTACGAGACAGTGCACTAGATACAAATTCTGCGTAACACCATTTTTGAATTCTCACAATTTAACTGTTAATGTTGCTTTAAACGTATTATAGGTCACATTCTTTATTTTAATTTCTGCATTTTAATATTACGTTTATTATTCACAACATTTGTTAATTGTTTCAATATTGTGAAAGGTACAGAGTTCCCCCTATATATCCTGAATTGTAAGTCTCCGATCCGCGTACTTGTACGTTTTCATAATGATAAATTCTCCACAAAAATTGCAGGATCATTTTCGAATGTCCGCAAAGTATAATATAATGTAAATGATATATAAAATTGATAGCGCTGAAAATGAAATTATCTCGACATGTCAATCACATTTGCGGTACCCTACGCACTGCGATAGCCTGAATAACCCTACGTAATCGGCCGACAGTACGTTTTCTGCGTGAGTGTCGTTTCGATACTAAACAATTCCATCGATTTAGCAAGTAAAAAATAATTACACTAATGAAAATAATTCCAATAATGTAACTCCATCGTATCATAACGACAATACGATTACTATCTAGTTGATCCCTTTCTGCATCCCGGACTACGGATTCTGAATCCACCTGATACAATGTAGGAATGCTTACACCACCGACCCGTCTTCTAAGCCATAAAGAATTGGGATCATGCGGCAATGGATTTACAGGGACCATAGCACCTCCTACAGAGAATAATTTCTGCGGTTTATAGAGATTTCTGGAATCAGATCAAAATTGAATGTGACGACAAACGTTACTGGGTTAATAACATAACAGATTATAAGTTACGTTTTATGGAGATTTCGTAGAAAACCCTCTTACATTGGTGCTGATTCGTTGATTGGCTTTGGCGCAGCTAAAGTGGCAACAGGACATGACGGAAGAGGTCGAAAAATTTCCCCGCTGATACTTTCAGCAATGAGCACTTTACTATGATGTTTTAAATGACTTCCTGACATACGTTGTGGTAATTCACCAACTTCTGAGGTACTTGACTTCCGAATGGGCTTTTTATTGTTTTGCTCGTTTAAAAATACACTTGCTATATGGCCCGTGGTTGTATATTCTAAAAGAGCATCAAGCATCCAGAAGCAAGCTGCAACGTAGAAGTAGCAATTTATTTTACTGTTGGATCCACTTACACGCGCTCAATAATACGTACGTTTCTGTAAGTGACTTTCATCGATGCAATTTGAGTCTCCATAAACAACGAGTCTGCCAGACATATTACTTAGCTGATCTTTTATATGATATTTCACTTCACTCTCTTCAGCATTCGGTATTTCATTATTTTTATTAAGATTAGCTTCTTCCACATTGTTGCGGCTTTTGGTTTGCAACAGACCCAAAATAGGTACAAGTGTGGTTGATCCTGCTTCAGATTCAGTTAAAAGTTCTTGACCTTGGTCTCGCAAATCTGCATACAGAAGAACTCCATCTTTTGGAAACCTGAATGTAAGTTCAATGTTTTATTTGTATGTGTATGATTTTTTGTTGTATCCGTAATACTGTTATCTTACCGTACTATGGTACTACCCGAAGCAAAAGTTACGGTTGAATGTTGACTAAGAGTAAATTCTCCATCGTGAACTTTATCTCCAAATGCTACGCCCCAATTTGGATATAAAAGATCGTTCAATGCTGGAATATTAGCTCCACCGGTATCTGGAATCCACCACTGACTAGTGTTCTCATCATAAAAGTTTAGGCTACGCATGACAGACACGTTATACCAATCTGCGAAGATAATGACTGAAAGACTTTCTTCCTCGACATCTTTTTTTAATTTGTCTACCTGAAGACATATCAGACAGTTATACATGTTTGTCTATAAAGACGATTAGCTATGATTTTCGAAGAAGTATAGATAATTATCATAATTACTTCTTCTGGGAAGAATTCTTCTTCTGTATCGACAATAAGAAGCGTTCCATAATTCTTTGCGTCGAAGCAAGTAAACGGGTGTCCAAGTACTTCTAAATAATATCCAGCGTTGCGCAAATGTTGATACATATCTCTAAAGTTTGTGTGAATGTGATCTCCGTTCCAGTCGAAAGGATCATTTTTCTGACGTAAATCGTCTCTCGGAAAATATCCCGGTGGATATCGCAAATTATGATACTGATCCCATAAAATTCGTTTGCTATTGTTTAAAACATATTGTAGCATTGTAACGTTTATTTCATTTCAATTCAGTACACACTATCCACGTTGTTATTCATTCATTACTTACTAATACTTACTGGCGTGGGGGTGTTGGTATAACTTTCGCTTTTAGTGGCAGCTCAACAATGGACTGCCTTGGCATTTTTTCCCCGTCAGTGGGTGGCGATTCAACAGTAACAGAAATGTGACCTGAATAAATATTTAATCAGAATAAGAAGATGAAATGTTATAGCAATATCAATAATAAATATAATGATAATTAGTGTTACTGTTCCTTGTTTCGAATCTTTGCTTTTACCTTGAGCGACACCTTGCCAATCTCGAGAACTCGGCGGCACAGTTATGGCAACTGCTAACCAACCTGACCACGGCCATAAAACATCGCTGTAAGTTAGGGATACGTCTATTCTTTCGCCATTACCATTACCCATGTAGGGATGCCATGTCAGCTCTGTAATGTGTCCGGAAACTCCCAAGCCATTGATGACGGTTACATTCACAATAGTTGGCATACCAGTATGGTACACAGCTTGGGTACAATACGGCCACATATACTGACATTCCGTCAGATCAATGTAGCTAACGTAACATGAAACATTAATTTTCACTCCAATGTGAGATGTTTTATTGTAAACGCGTATAGATATTCACCTTGGATTAAGTGTAGCAATAGGTTTATACAAACGCAAGAAATGAAACGCTCGTAAAAGGTCTAACTTTCCCGCACCCTGCTCAAACATTCCAACTCCTGGTAAACGGCGAGCAGAACCTAGTAAGGCTTGTTTCATACTAGCTGGTGTTACCTGTCGGATCAAAAGAATATATCCTCATCTTTGAGTTATTCAAGTTAGATTTTAAGTTTAGTGCGAAAAACATTTAAAGGTGTATTACTTTTTGCTTAACATTTTGGGCTCCATCTGGTTGAACAAATCCACTGGCGAGTAAAGCAACGGCACCTGCCACCACGGGGCTAGCCACGGATGTCCCCGATAATGTTCTGCATCCACTTTGCAAAGCAGATCCACGCACCCCTGAACCATATGTAACAAGGTCTGGCTTCACTCTTCCGTAACCCGCTGGCAGTTCCCATGTCGTCATGCCACGTGACGAGAATCTAGCTATTTGATCTTCCCAATTAATGCCGCCAACGCCAATGACATCGATTTGATCAGCAGGATTATTTAACGTACTGTGTACAATAGAAAACACGTGAAATAATAATATATAATAACTGTGTAAGCATCAATGCCACTGATCATAAAGAAAGCAGTAAAGGTTTTAATAAATCTCACCCGTATAGAGGCCCATCATTACCAATTGCAGATGCCATTATTACACCATTAGCAGTGAGCTCCCACACTTTGTCAACAAATGGGTGGTCCATAAAATCGGGTCCACCTATGCTAAGATTGAGTACTGTAACTTTGGTAAGTATAGCATAGTTAAAAGCATCAAGAAACCAAGATGTGTAAGAGACCTGCACAAAATAAGAAATATGTAATTGACTGTACCAATACACAGGATGACTATATATACGAACCTGAGCGTTAGTGAACACCCGAAAGATGTGAAGTTCAGCATCAGGCGCAAAACCCATACAGTCCCTCGAAGATGACGCAATTACGCCTGCGACAAATGTTCCATGCCCCAGACCATCTTCTAATGTTTTTTCGTTTGTCCAATTTGAACGTTCTTTAATTTTTTTGAAGTGTGGATGACTTACAGCTAGACCAGTGTCAAATATCGCTATCTGTAATCAAAGATGCATGAATATTATTGTACAATCTATCACTTCATTTCTATTTTCATAAAGACATTTTTCACATGATCGTATGTACTTTAACACCATGTCCAGTAACGCCCATTCCCCATAGAGCATCAGCTTGCAATATAGTTGTAATTTGCCTTGGTATGGCCCGCAAAAGCCTCCTCGATGTATGTCTATTTGATGCTTGCCAGAATTGGTTGTCCTAACATAATAATATCTTCTTAATAAACATCATTAAAATAGCCGGAATAAGTAAAGAAAAGTACATACATAATTATTGATTTTCCGTTTAAAACTCTTAAATTCTGGATTGTCAATTCCATCGTCTGTTACATTAATGTACTTCAGACTTCTACGTACAAGTCTTTGTGGTGTCACTCGTCTTATTAAAGGATGATCACTTAAAGCACTTAATCCATCATATTTATTGGTCTCTTCCAATAAGACAACATCAAAATCACTGGGAAAGCTGCTGGCTAAATTATTGCGAGACAATATTTGCCATTTATGAATACCGGAAGAATTCAGAGCAGCCCTGATATAATTCTCTCTCGTTCGTGGTTTGTAATAACCCTTAAACGCAATAATGTATTCGTTCTTGATAACCTTAGTCGAAAATTGAATCTGAACTTGTTGAATACTATCACATGGAGCTTGTCTCTTCTGAGTACTGCTATCCTCTTGATAATTGGAGCAGTTTGGTTGATTATTGTTTGACTCAATGCCAAGTGTGAGTAACAATAACAAGGAGATATAAAGCCAATATGTGTGTGGCTTCATACTATTAGTAACACCTAAAAAAGTATTCACCATTCATTGACATTCATGAATGACAATCTGGGATGTACAAAAGAAATAGGTGAAGGACATACGAAGATGTTTACTTACTCGTTGAGTAGTGTAGTTTTCTTCACGTCATAACCTTAAATTTTTTCCAACGCAAATCCATGTTGTAATGTTTAAAGTGCACATTTTCATCAGGGCACCTTTCACCGTACACTTTTTTGAAGTTACGCGCTTGTCATTTCGTTAAACGACAAACGATATTTCACTGTACAACCAAGTTGATTGAGTTACATTCATATCGCAGTTTGTTGTGCGATGTTTACGAACCTCTACATTGCTTGTCACGAGGCTAGTTCATGTTTACCGTCTAGTGAACTGTCAGCGGAATAAAAAGTCGGCATATTGCTGGCACACGTGCTCTATATTTAAAGTGTTTCGAGACTGCATAGAATGTTTTGAATGCGTGTTCACACAACATTTGGCGTGCTGATACTCTAATTTCTGTAAACAGGACGTTGCAACATTTCGACAAAGGTGTGTTGTGCTGACATGTAACCCTTATTATATTTTTACAAATACTCCGTTTTACATCCTTGAGCCTGTGACATTAATTTTATCTAATGTCAGACTTCTATTATATTTATTTAGTTTGTTGGAATGGTTGGTAATTTTTTATCATTATTTCGGGTACAATATATTGTGTATGTCCTGACGAACAATGTGTCTTATCATTTTGGAATCTATTGTATGTAATAAATTATCATAACGCCATTTTTTTTGTTAAAATTTGAACAGAGTTTACAGCACATTAACAATTTTGTGCCATACTGTAAAACCCACTTACACAAAGAAGATTTTACACTTATTTTTAAGTATACAACTTACAATTAAAATCTACAAACCCATATTTTTGCCTGCAATTAAAACAAAATGTCTTCTCCAAGGGATTTATTTTAAACAAGAACGTCAAGATGGATAGTAAATCTGACAACCAAGTTGAATCAGGACAGCTTAACCATGAAGATAGCAATATGATTATTGGTGAAACCACTACTATAGCACCAGTAATCATTGAAGAACTAGATGAAACTGCAATTAGTTTCTTGAATGTAGACATAAATGAGTTTGTGGAAGCAAAAGCATTAAAAGTACAAAATGTAAATGATGCTATTATGTCAGAATTTGAGTATTCTTCTCATAATGCATCAGCAATGGACAATACCACAGACCCAGATGATCAAGATAATGCATTAGCTCCAGAAGAAGAAGAAAAGTTGACAAAGCAATTTTTAAATGGAGAATTGACATTTAGTGAATATTCTACAAGAATGGATCAAGGTGTAATAGACCATGACCTAGAAATAACTGAAACTGATTCTTCTAGGTATATACCTTCATTTGAAAAATCATGTGAAAATGCAGTTGGTCGTTGAAATTATTATGCTAATTTCAGAAAGAACACTGAGTCTGAAGATACAGGCACACAGAAATATAATTCTAAGAAAGCACAGAGACCTGCACAAAACAAACAACGAAAAATGAGAAGAAATTTACCACCAGTGCTACAAGGTCTCATGGGTGAAGCAAACTTAAGATTTGCCAAAGGAGAAACTGAGCTTGCGGCACAAATATGTATGGAAATTATTAGGCAAGTTTCATAGTATTTGTGTAGGTACCCTCAAGATTCATCCTGAGGACAGTTTTACACAGAAAAGATTTATGAATTAAACTTTTGTGACTTTTTCTTATTAGACAAGTACCCAGCGCTCCGGATCCATTCCAAACTTTAGCTATGATTTATGAAAATGATCAACCGGAAAAGTCGTTACAGTTTGCTTTAATTGCTGCACATCTTAGTCCAAAGGATGCAAATCAGTGGGTGAGACTTGCAAATCTGTCACTAGAAAGCGGAAATATAAAACAAGCTATCACATGCTACACAAAAGCAATTCAGGGCAGTCCAAAGGATGTTAAATTGTATGAAGCTCGTGCACTTTTGCAAGAACAAAATGGTGACAAACGAGCGTACTTGAAAGCTTATGCTAAGTTGCTTCATCAATTAGAGGCAGTGGATGGCGAAAACATCGTAAAATATGGGAAGTTGTTAGCGAAACGTTATATGCAAGAAAACAATTATGAGCAAGCTTTAGAGGCAATGGAAAATATTTTCACTAAATGTGAAGATCTTATAACGTTAGAAGAAGTCAATGTGATGACAGAACTTTTGATAGTGTTAAAACAATTTACACGTTGTTTAAACACTTTAACAAAATACACCAGCATTTGGGTTCGATACAAGACACCTGCAATAAATGATTGTGATGAACGGAACTCGGCACATAACTCTGATCTGACGAGTTCATCTAAGAATAAAACAGAAACTACTGATAATTTGGAAATTGAAGCTTGTGACATTCCAGACGACGTAGTTGTCGACCTGAAAGCAAAATTTCTTGTAACGTTAATTGAATTGAATGAAGTAAAAATGGCAGATAAACTTTTGCCCAAATTATACATGAAGGAAAATCCAGAGATTTCCGGAGATTTGTTTCTTGATGTTGCTGAGGCTCTAATGGAGCGAAAAGAGTTTGGACGTGCTCTAGTTTTGCTCGACCCATTGGTCAACAGTAAAAACTTCAGTTTAGCGGCAGTATGGTTGCGACACGCTGAATGTTGGGAAGGTTGTGGTGATTATAATAAAGCTATAACATCTTATGAAGTAGTTAGCAAATTATCGCCCCAACATTTAGGTGCAAGACTTGCACTGGCCAAATTGTATAAGATCAAGTGTCAATATGAGAAAGCTATAAACATTCTTGATCAAGATCCTGATGTAGATGCTTTGGACCCAAGTGTAATATACGAAAGAACTCTTTTACTCCTGAAAGTCAAGAAGTATGATGAATACTTCCGGTCGGGTATGCTACTTCTTTCAAGACATTGCATTACGATTCGGAATAAACTTGAGTTAAACGCTTTGACGAGAGCAACCAGTATTCGACAACGTCTTGAAATTCTATCTCTGCATCGACTCTCTTGCGGAGAGAAGATTTTCGATGACAACTTACCAACATTTATTGATAGTGCGCATCCAGACGAAAAATCAGAGTTTTCGATGTTTCTACAAATGTGTAAAGTTGCTTGTAAGATGAAGAAGTACGGTTTCTTTCAAAGAATATGTTTCAGTGCGTTGACGTCCAAAAAATTTGATAAGAGAAATTCTCATATTACATTCTTATGTTTGTTGTCATGTATTTATAATAACGATTCGTTTTACGGATACAACATTGTCAGAGAATTAGTGCGAGTTTGTAGGACACCACATTCATGGAATTTGTTAAATATAATTATACAAAAAGCTGAGGATTCGCGGCATAATAGGTTTTTGTTACGATTACTTGGAAGAGAAGATGCCTTTTCGCATTTACATATTATGCATGCGAATAATTGTCTTGTGTCCGGTACATACAAATATGCTCTGAACGATTATGTGTCTTTGTTCAGAGTTGCCCCCAGTGCATTATTAGCTCTTCTGATTGCCGTAACTATGTTACAAATGGCGTGTCAAAAGATGTCCGCAAAGAAGAATCATCTTGTCATTCAAGGTTTGTTAATAATAAATATTGTATGTAATAAACGCAAAATTTAGTGGAATATACTTATTTCTGTGAATTATTTTTAGCCATGGCCTTTCTCAAGAAATATTCTCAGTTAAGAGGCAAAGGTGGCGACCAAGAAGTTAATTACAACATGGCGCGGGCATTTCATCAGCTAAGTCTTCTGCCTGGTGCGGTATATTTTTATAAGAAAGTACTTGAAGTAGAACCGGACGATATTATACAGGAGAACTCGAGTCTTTTGGACTTGAGGCAAGAAGCTGCTTTCAATCTACATCTCATTTATTTACATTCTGACAATCACGTTCTTGCTAGAATGTATCTTGAAAATTACATCACTGTATGATACTAGGATCAACTCTTGTCTTAAACAAATGCGCGCAATCTGTTAATATAATATAGTGTATAATATATTCTGTGACACGCTGCCGCTGCGTAATAGTAAGCGTTATTTGTGATAACCATTAATAAAAAGTGTTTTTATATGAATTGCCATTTTAATTGACTCCCTCTTTCTTACACCTATTCTCTTTATCGATACGCTGAGGAATATATTATCATTTATAGCTATCAATCAACGCTTCAAGTATCAACTGGCGCAAAATGTCGCAAACACTGGCTACCGAAATTAATTTTGCCGAACTGTGTAATACATTGGAGCGCATTAAAAAGGTATCTAGTTCGAAGAAAGATGAGATTTTGCAAAGATACATCCAGAGCATCCGTAAGAAGGGCGAGGAACTTAAGGAGAAGAATCCTGCGGCAGTATGTTTCATTAATCATTGAGTCTCTGCCGGGTTAACGCGTCTTTAATATGACATGTTTGTTGTTAGGACGTATCCTTGTATCCATTATTACGCTTATTACTACCCGAACTCGAACGCGAACGTGGGCCACACAATTTGAAGCAAAAGTTACTAGCCCACTTGTATATTCGTGTATTTTGTCTCGGCAAAGGAAGTAGGGATGCCAATCAATTAATGAATTATAAGTACGATTTCGCTATAGTACTTACATTAGTTTGAAGAATATCAGGAAAACGTCTGATTGACCATAATCTTTTACAGGGTCCCGAGCGGTAGCAAAACTGTTGGAACTGACTTTGCAGAAACTGCATACTTAATATTACGCAATCGATGTTCAGTAAATGAGCCCTCGTATACACTCGACCATATAAACCTGTTTCTTGATGAAATATCTGGGAGAAATAAAACGCCTCAACAGAAGGACGGAGTCTTTAAAGTTCTGCTGAAAAACATATCTGCGTTAGAATTTAAGTGGGTAACACGTATTATCTTGAAAGATTTGAGACTTGGAATGGGTAAAACGAAAATATTGCGAGGTCTGCACTTTAGAATCTATTAAAGCTTCTCAATGCATTGAGTATGTGAAACATGTATTAATTTACAGCATACCATAGAGATGCATGTAATTTCTTTGACGTTACTTCCGATTTACAACAGCTGTGTCAAAAATTACATGATCCCAAAGCGAAATTCGATTATGGTATCCAAATCTTTAATTGCATCAAGCCAATGCTTCTCGAAAGATGGAAGATTGAAGACACGAATAAGTTGTTTGCACATAATGAGGAGTACTTTGTACAATCGAAGTATGACGGCGAACGATCGCAGATACATATGAAGGACGGAGTTTTCAAATATTTTACACGCATGGGATTTGATATTACAAATAATACAAGTTACGGAGAGACAGCTTCATCCGGTATGTTGTCATAATAGTACGAATAGCAGAAACGTGTTACCTCATGTTGTATGCACGTTTTTAGGTGGCCTTTTAACAACAAAAATTGCCTCCTTACTAAACCCCAATTGTCATTCTGTTATTCTGGATGGTGAGCTGATGGGCTGGCATAAAGGGAGAAATATGTTTAGCACCAAAGGTGTAGGCTTTGATGTTAAAAAATTGACACAGAATAGTCACCATCAGCCATGCTTTGTTGCGTTTGATATTCTTATGTACAATGATGAACTGCTTTTTAGCAAACCCTACTCGGATCGATTAAGTGTATTAAAAGAAGTTTTCAGAGAAGAAGTTGGATATCTAGTTACATGTGAAAGCAAAAGGGTTTCCTCTAGGTATGTTCTCCTTTGTTTATTACATTGTCGAAAGAATATTTTTACAATACGATCTGTCGGACGACTGTTAAAAGTCGTGAGGTGGAAGATGTGTTTAAGGAATGCATAGAAAACCGGGAAGAAGGCATTGTGCTAAAAAAATGTGATGTTACGTACAAACCAAATGTTCGGGAGGGTAGCGGTTGTTATAAGATAAAAGCTGAAGTAAGTAAATGGTACTATCTATTAAGTTATGCAATGGAATCAACACATTAACTTTTAACAGTTTTCCGACGACTTAGTGGAAGATTTTGATTTACTTATTCTTGGTGGATATTATGGAAGCGGTAAGCATACAGGCATGATAAAAAGTTTTATGACCGGTGTCGCATGCGAACCTATCGTGAAAGGCGAAAATCCGTCGAAGTTCTTATGCGTCGTATCAGTCAGCAATGGCTTCACATTGGAACAATTACGAACGCTTCAGCAAAAATTCAGCGCTTTCTGGTCGAAGGAATGTCCGAAAGGTGTGACTGGGCCTAAGGTACTTCTTTCTTTTAGTATACAAATAAAACATCAAGCAACAGTATAGCAGAAATTGAGATAATTTTACTTTTATGAGTGTGAATGATTTACAGACTGACCCACCGGATCTGTGGATTCCTCCGGAGCATTCTGTGGTTGTAACTGTACGTGCAAGTGAAATGATAAGAACTACTTCGTATCCTACAGGGTACACATTACGTTTTCCCAGAGTAACTTCCATTCGTAATGATAAACCTTGGTACACGGCATGTACAACTAGAGAACTTACTTCGGTTGTAAAGGTACGACAATTTTGTATGAAGTTTATGAGCCAGGTGAATCATGTAAATACAACTGCAGGACAGCGGTATTGTTCAAAAGTTAACAAAACGGACAATTCCTACTGACATCGTCGATACTCCACCGGTTGAGAAAGCACGCAAAATACCAATTCCAATTCTCTTGAAAATGAGTCAAAAGAGCATTTCATCAGAAGTACCAAATGATCGCGTTATACCAGTTTCGAGACTCTTACATGGCAAAGAAATTTGCGTCATAAATGGCGACAATGAATTGTCGAAGGAACAAATGGAGAACATTCTACGTCAGCATAGAGCGAAAGTGGTTCAGAATCCGGCTCGAGAAACATTTTGTGTCATCATTGGCAACCCTGAAACGGTATAAAAAGTTGTATATAATTATTCCACATACAATCTATGTTGAGTGAATAACCCATTTGTATTGCAGTTAAAAGCAAGAAATATAATTCGGAGCAAACAATATGACGTTGTAGGAATAGATTGGTTAAAGTATGTAACGAGCGAAGAGAACTGGTCATCACTCCAAGACTTCTTGCCATGGAATATAATCAGCAGTCGTGAATTAACAAGGAATCGCCTTGATAAAAAGTATGATAAATATTATGACAGTTTTACTATTGACGCGGATGAAGAGAGCTTGGCGCGTTCGCTGAAAAAAGCTGATGAATCGGTATTATTTTATTATCCTATAACTAGCATATAATATCTAAAATAAATTCTTTAGCTTTTTCTGTACACAAAGACAGCAGCACATTCATCTTAAGAATAAGGGTCAATGTTATTCTTAGGTGGAGAATTTAGTGTTTACACTTGATGAAGAGATTGGAATGGATCAGGAATTGTTTGGCGAAAATCCGCCGTTTTCCCTTTTCCGTAAAATTATAGGATATTTTAATGATTCTGAAGATACAATGCAGTACAAATTCCGTTTCATGGGTGGCACGAAAAAGGAAGATTTTGATGAATCCGTGACACATATCTTCGTCATGGGAGATCGTTCTGCACAATACGGAAAACATGAAAGCAATACAACAACAACAATTGTCAGGAGCGAATGGATTAATGATTGTTTTAAAAATCATAAATTAATCGCAATAGATGAATATGTAATCGTGTAAATTGTAATTATTGATTATTGTTATATATTATATTTGTACATATGCATATGTATATCAAATACTTGATCGATTGAATAATGGTAATTTACAAAATGGATAAGATCCGCAATAAATCTTGGATAGAAAAATGTGTCAAACAACTAAATATTTAAACCGCTTTACGCGACAAAGGCGATACATGTATTATTCAACGAGCGATGCTACAAACTTATGAAATTATTTTGGCTCACGTTTCCACCAAGAGTTAAGGCAGTGGGTACTACGCGGAGTGACAGTTGGACAGTTCGCTCATTTAACATCTTCCCGTTTCGAAATATTTCTTCTTGACTCGAGCCGACACCGACGTTGCTCTGGTTTTATTTCTTCGGAATGCGTGCAAAATGCGAAGCGAAAGGGGCGCAGCTGCGACGTTTCCCTCACAAAGCCTGCCATTCAGCGAGATTCCCGCGTAGATTGAGATGAGAAAAGATCGGTAAGAGTTTACAAATACACTTCCCCATCTACGGGCGGCGTGCTCGCGCGATTAAATTATCCGCGCATTCGAACGTCTTATTTACGCCAGATTGAGACGCCCGATTGCACGGCGCTGACTATGTATTTAAACCGAGTTCCTTATTAATGCAGAAGGTGAACGGTGAAAAGTGTGCGAGCAGAAGAATCGAAGATAGTCGGCGGTGTCATTTATAAACCACGTCATAAAAACGTTATGCAGAAGTTGACCGTACTTATCAACATCTGCCAATACCTGATATCGGCAACTGCATTACGAAGAGTTTTGCATAATTTCGTTTCCTTCGACTCTGTCCTCGATAACAGAGATTATGCAATGTTCATGAATGTTCTTTTATTCGCGACACAGGAAACCTTACTTGAACGTGCACAAGTACAGAATCGAGTTGTACATAACATTACCAACATGATACATGCATACAAAGTACTTGTATAAGAGACTGGAACATAAATGATTCGATATCAGACACATTTTATCATACGATAATTATACGTTTTTGTACAATGTCCATTTTGATTTCACTCAATACATTACTTATGAAAGCATACAATATTCCACACGTTGAGAACCAATTACAGTTAATTTAAGATAGTTTACAGAGATAGATGAACACAGCATAGGATCGTAAGGACGATGCGCTATGACTGGAAGTAGATCGCAAAATTCGATCATTTTTGCGAAGATAAGTACACAGCGCCCAGGTCTTACAAAGCGACGGGATACCGTTTATTTCCAGGATTGTTATTTGGCGATGCGATGCTTAAAGTATATGAGCGGGCATATCTCGTTAGCAGAAAGGAGGGTTTCGTCGACCGGGGGCAGAGAATAATATATGAATATGAGTGACGCCGTGAGCCGCGACTGTGGTTTCTACTTATAGACTCTTCACCTACAGACCGAGACGCATATTAATCGAGTTTCAGATTTTCCGTGCGTCCGAGTCCTCTTTACGCGCCCTGCCTCTCTGTCGCCCGTTCTTTCTTCTCCTCAGCCCTGTCACTCTTCTCACGAGCATATTCAATTTATTCATAGACGAACTCGCGACTAACTCGCCGCTTGCCAATTATACGTACTCGTTACTGTTGTCCCTTGCCAGTCCCGATTACATGCTGTTGTACTGCACTTTACATGCGTACTTATTTCCACGAGGGTGGAGTCGCATGTTCAAACAATCTTTACCGCTGTCGACCGTTATTCCTGTAATTCATTGCTAATCTAGTTAAATATAGTGAGGATTTAAAGGAAATACGAGTTCTCGGGCTGCCGGTTGACCAAGTTATTACTTTGAAGTGTATATTATCCCATATTATAGTAAAGATCGTAATTCGAGTAGGTGCGGGGCTTGCCCTATTTCTTTTAAAATTTCTATGTTATTATTGGCTTATCAGCTCCCAACGCCAATGTTCTAAACCATCGCCATCGCTAATCTTCTACGTTTACGCTTTCATTCATTAAGTTCGTACAGCTAGGAGACGGTAACAATGGTCCTTCTGTTACCATCGCTTCTCCGCCTCCATCTTTCACTGTCGAACTCGCTGGAGCATTCTCTCTCATTCAGCTCACCCTCCTGCGACAATTCGTCCTCCTGAAAACGGACCCTCCTCCAAGAGTCATCCGACATCGCGTTGGTGTCTAGGGCCGAGGTCTCTTCAAGATTCACATCCTCCAGTTCTTCCTCCGCGTCGTCGGCCGTTCTATCACTTTCCTCCAACACCGGCAATCGTCTCCCACTATCGTGCGCGACGAGCATTGCATTCTGAACCTCCTCGTAATACTCTATGCAGCAGGGCATACTCTCGTGTGAGTCATACTCGTCCCTACCCTCGAAGATGATGCCAGCTTTCCGTCGCTTCCTCTTTGACCGTCGCCTGCTGTCGGTCCACCTTTGGGCCTTGCAAATTCTCATCTCGAACGACGAGTCGTGCTTGCGAATTCTCTTCTTCAGTGCCGAGAGGAAAGAGTCGTTGGTGTTGCTATTGCTTTTCTTCATGTTCCTGGCCGAGGCCGACGAGGACGACGAACTGGTTCGTCTCACATTCAACGCTTTTAATCCGGTTGTTCCTACGACATTCTCGCTGCAGGTGCTCGTGCAGGACGTATCGAAGTTTCTCGTTCGATTAGCGTTTCCGACGTTGTACGCAGAGGTTGAGAGGGACCGACATCTTGTAGGGTTAAGGCTTGATGTCGAAGAAGAGGTGTTTTTGTACGTTTTTTTAGTAATTGCGTACGAACGTCTTCTTCGGGCTCGCTTGCAGCAGAGGCAGCCTCGAATACGGCCGAGTTGACTGGGATTTTCGGCCTGACTGTTAACGAACGAACTCGAGAAACTGCAGACCGAACCTGGGCCACTGTCGAAACCGTCGGTTATTTCGTTTTCCGACGATTTTGAATTTAATGCAAGTGCCCGCTTGCGAGCTCGGAGCAACTGCTTCAATGTTGCCTCAGACATGTTCCGAAGTTCGATCGATGAGTCGCTGGTGGTGCGTTGATCCGTTTCGTCTAGCGGAGATTTATTTCTACCACAGGTGCATTTTCTTACTTCCGTACGTGGTGCCGGGATGTTTGTCTGATGAGACGGCGATTTGTGGATACCGTCGTGACTTGACGTTCTGCAAAAGTTAACAGGCTCAAACGAAATGAACAATTAATCAACAGAGCTATCTAACTCACTTTCGACAATATTGTATGCGTCCAAATACAAAACTGAAGTAACTAATACGGTAGAAAATAAAAGAAATATACTAGGTAGAAATGTTAAAAATGTTACGTACGTCAGTTTATCGCGTCGCACGGTGTGCATTCTGGAAAAAGAGACTTTTTGCCGCAAATTGTATTTCGCCGAACGCAGCTTGGCGGAACTGTAATTGCGCATATTTTCGCGAGACGGTGCCGGTGACGGTGAGGCTAACCGCGATGGCCGAATATACTTCTTGGTGTTGTGTGCGAAATTCGTCGACGCGCTGGTCAAGGCGGCGCCAAAATTACGATCGTCGGCCGACGCCGCGCCGATCGTGGTGGTCGAAGTAAATCGATCCGAAGTCCTACCGGCGCGTTGACTCTTGAGAAAATGTTCGAACTCCTCGTTCCGAAGGCCGGCCGAGTCGACGTCCGACTGCGAGCTGGATTTGAACACCGTGCGCCCGGCCTTCACCGTCCTCCTCACACGGAACGTTCTCGACGTCGGTTTGTCCCTTTTGCCGCAACAGGAACAACACTCAGTTTGCCCGTTCAAGCCTTCATTGTCGATGGGTTCATACTTTTGAGCCGAACGATAATCGCCACAGTCGACCGACAGCCTAGACTCCGACTTCGTAACGTTCGGGTCTTTCATCTTAATACACGTCGTATTTTCGTATAGCAGGTCGGCGTTGGGTCTTGCGCTTTCATGCCGGCCCAACCTTTGATCTGACTTCGACGACTTAGCGCAAGGACGCGAGGTGGAAACCTTTTCCTCCGCTCGACATCCGGTGCAGAAAGCTGGCGTCGGCGCGGCCTGCTGTCTCACATCGTCGTGCCTGCCGAGAATTATGTGAGAATCGGACTCCACTCGTTTCTGATCCGCGCGAGGGAAAGACTTGACCGGGTTGAAGCAAATTGTCGGGAGAGTTTTCTCTTTTACGATCGACGAGGTCGTCCCGTTCACGAATCTCTTGTTCTTCGTCGCCTCCTGCCATCTAGAATTCGAGCATCTTTGCACTCCTATCAGCGCCGACTGACTTTTCTGAGCTGCTTTCTCATTGGCTTTAAGCTCAATATTCGACTTTGTAGGCACGGTGTTGTCGATGATCTTTTGCGTATACTCGCTACTTGCATTCAAGTCGCATGGCTCACCGTCCGTTTCGGCAGTGTGCCGAGTTGTCGAAGGTTTCTGAACTTCGGTCTGTCGTTTTCGTCGCTTTATCACGGTACTACCGTCGCGTAGACAACAGCATTGATATTGTACAAGGGACTGCTCCTCTTGCAGGCAGACATTCGACACGATTAACTGCAATTCGGAATCAATCTTTATTGGAACATATGCGTACCCAAGATTCGTGATAAATTGGATGCGATTAACTGTATCTCAACATCATATTAGGTGCGTCAGAAACTTATTCTTTATCCCGTCGAAACATGGCTGTGCAAGTTTATACACACCCAATTCTGTTTTTACACGAAGTTCTTTTATACGATTTTGATTTAACACGGATTGGAAAAAAAAATCAATTCTTTTTTGCACAACTTATTTGGATTTAGCACGACTGACCCTAATTCTAAGAAGAAAAAGTTCCTTTCTCTTATTTTTATAGCTGAAGTTGGAAAAGAGGAATTAATTATTTGCGTAAAAACCAATAAATGGCAAGTTATAGTTTTAAAAACAAAACACAAACACAACGATTAATTATTGAATTCGTTTTGAAATCTACTGAAACATCGACACTACAGAAGGCTAGTTCTAATTTTGTTCAAAAGATGCAGAAAGAATTTCACCAATGTAACACGAAGACGATAACCAAGCCATTTCTAGTGATAGCAGTAACATTGTAGTCTTAAGCAAATGTATGCGCTTGTTGTCAGAAAGGGACAACCAATAAAATCTTTTTATGTGAAACTCATATCATCTTGTCTCATTTCTGTGTATATGAATTAGCGACATGATTTTTCCCGTTTCAAATAGAAATTTAAATTGTTGGATACATGTGCAATATTTATGTAATAAAATGTTTAAGATCCTAACATGAAAACTCATGATTTATTATGTTATTTTCGCTGTTTTCTTAGGCTTGGAACTAATCTTCTATTTTCCCATACATGCAATATATTTTCTTTACGCGAATGTTTTTTATACGTATTCTTTGGGAACGTATCTATCGTGTAAACACAGAATTAGATGTATACCTAAACCCGTCATGGATCATTTTGTATTTGCGCAGCCAAGAAAAAAGGCGCGAGGGAGACCATAATTGCTTGTGTTACCGTAAAAAAGACTACGAGAATTTCAGATTATCGAATAAGAGCATCTGCTGAGATAATGCGACGTTGTTTACCTTCGAATTTCCATCGATGCTTGATCTGCTTTTATGCTCGACTGATTCCGCTTTGACGCATGCTGAAACAGGTGCACGAATATGATAATCGTGTCAGGATAATGATAATGTAAAGATACACATGTGAGAAGTCTTTCACTTACCATTGTCGATCTTATTATAATCGCCTACCGGTGCAGCAACAGGGGTCGACAGCGTTGATGCCTGCCTGACTGGCCGAGACTCCGTCATCGTCCTGCACCCTGATATGGAGAAACGGTTTCTGCATTTAACACAAATTCGTCCGGTCATGTCGCTTCCCGCCTTTTCTTTCGGTGTACAAAAGACGGAGACTTCCATTCGCATATATGTTACTCGCGGCAAAATGTACTCGATAGGGGGAATGGAAGGAAACAGGTAGAATTACAGGTAAAGTATGCAAGCTGAATATGGATGTCCGTGCGAGACATATTACTTTATGTGAACTGTAATGAATCATCTCTGCAGAAGAGCTGTTAATATTGAAACATTTCTTTTGTTTGCATGTAACCAGGACCAAGTGTGTCGGTTGTTCGAAATGCACTTAATCGTCACGCATGTGAATTTCTTAATTTCGCCAAAGATATACTATTTTGAGCCGCATGTGTTCAATGTATACTTACAACTGTGTTTGCTTCTTGCAACCGCAGCCGTACACTTTTCTCTGGAGCCTGCCGTGAGAGGTAAACATAATCAGTGTTGAACCGTTAATGTTTAAATTGGGATCTGTAGTTAGTCAAGAGTGACACTTACCCTTCTGCACATTGACACCTGTCAGATCGTCTAGTAATTGAGGGTGAAGGTTGAGTATTACTGATTTTTATTGGTTCATAACGTTGGTGAAGTGCATCATACAAACGGGTATGTTCTACGTGGTATACTTTTTTCCGTCAATAACAGAAGAGATTGATAATGCAAAGTTTGAGGATACTTAGTTTTCATAATCATTGTGAAGAAATATATCATCGAAAGCAAGTAACATATTTAAAACAATTTATATCTCAAATTGCTACTGTTTCCAATGTAAAAATATATGCAATTTAAGTTATAGTGAAGATATCAAATCGTATTTCGTATCAACTTGATGGTCTCCTAGACGAATTTTCGCCTGTATGACCACAACAACTTACCTTTCACCTCTTCCTCCCTTTTGCCTATTAAACTCCCTCATTCTTGGTTTGCAGAGGCAACTGTACTCGCTGAAATAGCACAATTATGTCAGTATATATTTCGCAAGTTACTCGGGCAGCCTTCTTACTTTTCCTTCAGAAATCCAACGTAAAGAAACAACATTCCTGCAAATCCGACGATGAATTTTCCAAGATACCAGGCGAAGTTGGTTGTGCAGTGTGGCATCGCAGTTATGCGGGCGACTCCTGCTCTTTAATTATAACGTCGAGCCGATGCCATTCAACGAACCATTTGAACTTTGTCTTCCAATAAATCTGTGATTATAGGATGTCTGAACATAGAAGAAATTCCTTAAGCGGACAGCAATATCGTAGAAAAAAGAATCTTTTGGCAAAGATTTGCTTAGTGCTTTGAATTTATTTCTTAATCATTCTGAATGGGTGTTCCTTTAAAATCATTTTCGTTTAAAAACATTGTCTGTGTTTTCATTCCCAATGTGTGACAGTACATCGAAATACCCGCGCCACCGTTTAAAACTATGATTAATCTTCTGAGAAGTATACCTACTGTAAGACTCGTGAACAAGTTCAAAGTGTATAGTAAAATTTTACGATTTCTTCGGTCATGGGGTTGGACTATTTTGCAAAATGATCATTTCCGTAAACGATGTATCTAGCGAGTTTACGTTTTTTAATGCGTCCTAATCGCGCCGTGATGATCTAACGCTGCGACTTCCAATTTTGTAACATGATTGCCGTTAAATTGTCGGCTCTTCCTGTGGTTCGTTTGCACGGCATTCGGCTTTACTTGAAACGGACGAAAATTTCGTTGCAGGTTAACCGATTGTCAGATCGATTGAGCAATTTTTTCTGGTTGCCAATTGTATGCAATGTATGGGGTAGTCGAATAAGAATTAACGCACGTATGCTTTTCCTGATCGGGTTGATTTATACTACATTTCCTGTTTAAGCTGCCAAGATGTTTAGGTAGGATCTTCATTATAATATTATTACATGTAGGATTATCAAATACATTAATCTTTACTTTACTTTACAGTAAGCAACTATTTTGGTAAGTATCCAACTTACGTTTCTCTTATTATAAACAGTACATAATACTGACGGACTTTATCTTATAAGGATTTAATGTTTTGTAAGACTCACCTCTTGTAACATAATAAAAACGTTATAACATTAAAAGGTTTTAAGATTATAATGACCTTCATCGATCTAGACAAATCCAACCCCAAAAAGTATAGTAAATCCTATACGATTAAAAAATGACTTCTTATGCAGTAAATAGTTTCCGTAATATGTAATACCTTTTCACTTTAAAATATTCAACATGCTAGCCTTTACTGAATCACCCAATATAGTCAATTCGCATGAAAAGTGGAAGTACAATGCTCTTTAAAACAAATAACTGATACGTCCGAAATTAGTCCATTACCTAAGAATCAGTCAAACGTATCACTTATTGAATGCTATGTCAGAAGGAAGGCAATTTCTTTTATAAGCTGCTTATCCTTATAATCCATTTCTGTTCATTAGTTTCTGGCAGAAAAAAAGTCTCCGTTCATAATACAATTATTAGGCAACACATTAAGCACATATTAGCAGAGTAAATATATCCACGCTTCCGTCGAAAACATATTATCTACACACTCTAGATATGTACACAGTTTACAGTTCGAGGAGCGCGTGAAAGCTGAAGATGCTATCGGCAGCGTTCGTTGTTCTCGTCCGTTCCTACTTTGTACGACAACCCCGTGATGAAAGAGAAGTTTGGATATGGGCGGCAGCGGAGGTGTAACATCGTTTTAGTCACGCATCTTGCCTCCGACATCAGTGCGAGCAAGGCCCGTAGGATGTTGAATGGCCTGTCAACATATTTGCCGCACTGACAACACCCTTGGCCGACGCTAACCGGCATGGGGGCGAGAAAGGAAAGGAAAAATCGTCTGAAATGACACCCCTTCGTTCCACGCTCATTAGGGTGAATTCCTCGGTGCGTTTCACGCGTGCCTGCCGGCGCATATAAATTTAAACCTGACTATCCGTCTTCCCGTCGGCCTCGTGCGACGGAAAGATTTTTCGAGCATATTAGTATGCGATTCACGAAAATTACAGAGAAATAGCGTACTTTCACGAAACATCCCGACGGTGTAACGTCCGACTGGGAAGCATGTAACAATTAAGAGCTAAGGCGTGACGAATGCAGGGAAATCATTTTAGAAGAGCTTGCACAATTTATTGAGTCCCTCTCTAGCAGTGCTTTCGCCTCTTATCAAGCATACAAGAACATTTACCAAACAACAAAAACATTTAACAAATGGCATTGGGAGACTTGAACATGTGACGAGTACTTAAGATTCCTTGCGAACATCTGCATTACTGATCTGAACAATGATTCACCTGAAAGAGAGTTGTGGAACAGATCAACGTCGTTATCCGAAAGTCGGTGCCCTGAGTGAGAGTTAAATGGCGAGAGGGTGCAAACAGAGATATTAATTGTTGAAGCTCGACCGCTAAGAGAGCGCAATTACTTTCTGTTCTTTTTCTCCACCGCCCCCTCCTTCCCACCTCATCCTTGCACCCTTCATCCTCGCCGACGTAAACGGTCCATTGCACACTGCAAAAATAGAAGAGAGACAATCCCGTTTCACTAGCAATGGTATACACCGCCAGCTGGGACCACATGGTATTCTTTCTGTGATCTCACTCTAAGAGCTCGTTAATACGATCCTCTCGGATGTTGCCAACACACAGTTAATATTAGTTTCCAGTATGTTTTCCTAAAGTATGAATGGCTCCATGGACTTCCTCGGCGGTCTTCTTCTTCTTCTTCCTTGAATCGTGTATCGCCACCTGGCTGATGTCCCTCCCTTTTCATTGTTGCTTCTTCGCTTAGCGCGAGCCCGTTTTAATGCACTCGCTTCCGGTGCATTAACATACTCGTTTTTGCCACCGTTTGACGGATCATTTTTTGTACCCAGCCAGAATAGCGGCGTGGTCGAGTGCACAGTGCCAAACGTTGGAGGAGAGCACTTGCAAGATTTCTGTAATTGTTCGCCATTAGGTAGCTGAGTACGTTTCATTGAGCGCAAGCATAGGGGCGATCTTGTGTACGAGATCATGAAGGCGAGCATCAGATCTTGTTTGAAAAAAAAGTGATCCGCATCCATCACAAGTCGGTAATCAAAGCGTTCGTCCGTCGGAGTACTTTTCCTCCTTCTTACGAGGATGTTACAAGCTACTAGTAACAAGAAAACGAAGACCTTCCTCGTGGTCCATTGGCTCGTAGCCTATGAAACTGGCGGAGTTTCTTCGGGTTTCGAGCCAATGAGATGATCTCGATTATCTAAAAATACATTTTGAATCGGTAGGAGGAGATGCTGAGGAACACCTCCTTCGCCGTCGACGAAGAAAGATTCTTATGAGTATATAACTCATCGCGATGCTACTTCCTTGCATCGGGAGCTGAAGTGATCGTATGACCTCCACGTTAGAGTACAAGGCTTATCATAGTCGAGTGATTGTGTGGTGATACTTAGTCACGTAACTAAAGCTCTGTGTCGGGTTCATCCAAACAATTAACAATGACGTGCATGTGAAAGATTTCTTGGAACTATTTAATCGCGTAAACGTTTTATTGCTAAATTAACTTGAGTAACTCGTAGCAATTGTACACGGTTAAATGAAACAAACCAAAATCGGTAATCGACATGTGTAAATTCTGTAAAAAGAATCTTACTGTCACAAATCAAGCAGTTTGAAGATAACATCATCCAGCAGCAACAGTTTGCCGTGTTATCCGATGTCGAATTCCATAGTGTAAAACCGGACAGGAAGCCCATATTGCCGCTGAGTGACAAAAAAATCGCACTTTATGCGTACGGACATCAAGGGCAAGGGTAAAAATTGTGCTTGAAGAAACAAACAGAAATGAAGACCGACAGCGGTGCCACGGGTCAACTGAGTTCGGGGTTCGAGCAACGTTTGCGGAGTCCAAAGTGCGCCAGATGCCGAAATCATGGGGTGATATCCGGCTTGAAGGGGCATAAGAGGTCCTGCGCGTGGAAGGACTGTCGATGTCCTTGCTGCTTGCTCGTCGTCGAGCGGCAGCGAGTAATGGCAGCGCAAGTGGCTTTAAGAAGACAGCAACAGGCGCGAAGTAATTATCTCGCTGACAGTTTCACCCCCTCACGGGTGCCAATGCCGTCGGGCTCTTATGGGGCTGCCAACGAACAGAGATCAACGTGTCGAAGGGTAGCCAGAAACTTTCAGCGGCATCAATTGCACTTTACGCAAACGAGCATCAGCGTAACGCAAGGCTTTTACGGGTTGAACGCGGTGCATAATTTGCCGACTGGGTGTAGGTAGTTAATACGTGTGTTCAATATCTGGCTTTCATATCCGCCCTGTTATACTTATCGCGTGTATACGCTTCATTACTATATTAGCTTCTGGTTTCCCCGCCAATACGCTTTCATTTCTTCTGCGTCTAAAATCGTGCTACGCTTAAGTAATGTTACTTATGTACATTGTGCTTCGACAACACGTATATTACAATCGATGCTATGTTTTAACCATTAGATACATTGTTCAGGAAGTTGCAAGGTCGTAGTGTCAGTTTTTATTGGAAATTGTCTGCTCTCCAGTTCCTTGGCAACTAATTGGACGAAATGTTTTATCATCTGTGTTACAGTTTCGCCAGACAATCATTTACTCGACACATTCTCACCACTTCGACAAAATCCGCCACAAGAACCTGATCGAGAGATGAAATTACAAACCTTCTATTCTGCGTATTCTCCAACCCCGTGGCTTGATCAACTGTCGGAACATTGTAAGGCGAAAGAGAGTCACGGTATCTATGATTCTACGGAACATGGCTTACAGAGTTTGTCGACCGGTGAAGATGAATCACGACTGCAGAAAAAATCGGCAATATCGTTTAGCATAGAATCTATTATAGGTAGAAAAGAAGAATGTTAAAGACGTTGCAAGACATAATTAAGTGTAAGTTTAGTAATTAGTTCCTTGCTACTTATGTTTTAAGTATTTATCAAGAGCATCTACATGTATTAAAGGTAATGCGTATAGAGGTAAGGATGTAAAATCTCTTCATAAAAAAGTATTAAGATATTTTACATTATTGATTCGTAAGGAAATCTGCATTGTATATTTCAATTTTTTATCATTACTTGCAATACATAAGCTCTTAACTTATCGCTGCTATCTATGTAGTGTGTTTGCAATGTCTATATAAAATCGATTATACGTCAACGTCACAATAAACTCGTTCAGTATTAAAACAGTAACAACTATATAAGAATAAGCGGAACTATGTATCCATCGAGTAATTAGCAAATGATGAATCACTGCTCAATGGAGTTAAAGAATAGTGTACTCAACATTCTTTGTTTTTTTTTCACGTTTATGACGTGCATTATTATCAGACTATGATATGCTTTACTTCCATATCTGTTCGGCTTATAACGACTAGATCTATGTACACGCGTTTTACTTCCGCAATTCTGAGAAGCAAAGTTAAGGAAACCGCACCTAAATTATTGTTTGTGTGTAGTAGAAACATGCATATTACGTGCCTTTCGACACCGTTTTGGACGAAAGATGTGATATGTTTTAATATGAATCATATGTTCAACATGTCGATATGTTGAGATTAGACGGCACGGAAATGTTACTTGTCAGTTTCAAGCATTTTGGTACAACGTTTCATGTAAACATCCATTTCTGAAAAGTCAGACAATGTGTTCTTCATAATATCGTACAATATATTTGGCCATTCTTTTTCAAGAATTTGCAGCTTATGTATGGCGTCAACGGTCAAATTAATTAAGTTTAATAGGTGAACTTTTCCTTTATGTCTCCAAATTAAGTCTTCCTGTAATGAATTAAGCTCGGTCAAAGATGAAATATTAATTGAAGATATAGCTGCTAACAGAAACAAAAGAATGTACCCCATTGTTCGTCATGAGGACACATCACATTTACCTGCGTCAAGTTTCCTTTTCTCCATTGTAACGCTTCCTTGGCTACAACATTTCTCAAAGCAGGATCACTATTGAACAAGAATTGTTTGGCAGTAGTTTGTTCTCCGGTTTGTTTCTGCATTTTTTCTAAATGCAACCTCTGTAGCAATGGTTGCAGCAAAGATTCTGGCAGTGAGCTCATAACAATATCAACTAGGCCAGCATACTCCCGATTTGCAAATTCAATTTCTTTATCTGTAATCTAGATGAAAAAAGATATGTTTTCAACATTTTTATGCATAATGTAACAAGTAATAATTGTAGTACAATATTATACCTGTTTTCTGTTAATACTTTTGAGTCCCCAATGAGATAATCGAAATATTGCATACACCCGCCAATCTTTCGATATAATAGGATTGCCTTCTGTTTCCACTTGAATGCTGGTCAATCCCTGGACCTCAGCCAAGGCATTAATTTGCCCGAGGTAACTGATGTTGGTTTCCCTAAATATAAAGTGTTCCGCGTTTGGGAACCTATTTTTTAACTTGCTTAAAATCGTCGCAATACTATTGAATTGTACATAATTGAATTTAACTATAGTAACATCTTGAGCTTTTACGGCGTCCCAAGGACGGTCAATGAATCGCAACGCCCCTTGACCGTATACATTTAAACATCGACCAGCGATTTCTATTAAATAATCCCCTCCTGTAAATACGATGAAAATTAACATTTAAACATGGTAAGAATAAATATATGCAGGCATCATTTTAATGCATAACCTTGTGATTAAATGTATATGTTCTTTACTATCCTACCTTGCTCCCTTTCTTTTGGTGGAGCTTGTTCTGCGGGCGGGCTTTGAGGTGCAAAAGCTCTATACTTTGCCCTTGCAGTGGCTGCTCGATTACTCTTATAATATACATGTTTCTTTCCCTGGGCACTTTTCACTCTCGTTTTCTCACCATTCCAGTCTTGAGATTTATGAACTACATTCTTACTTGTCAATGAACTATTAGAATCACTTAGTAATGACTTAAAACTATCTAAACTACTGGTCTTTGAAGCTGATGAACAATATCCAGAAGAACTCATAGTTGACTTCTGTTCATAGCTGCTGTTGTTGCTTTGATGCAGAGAGGATTTCGCAGGTTTGTGCGTTGATTTTTCATATGAGTCAACTCGATTCTTCGTTATTGTATCACAATATTTGAACGTTTTATGGTTTTTAACAGCTGTCAATCTGCTGTCAATATTTGTTTCATTATTGAGTGTTTTTAACATAGACATTGAACTACTCCTTGGGATGTTAAAGTTTTGACACATGAGCTGCTTGTCAGAATCTAATGATGAAGTGCGCCCATTGGAATTTAATAAATGACATCGTAAACCGCTTTTTAAACTTCCGTGACTTTCAGAGGTATCTGATTCAGAGTCCGAGTTGCTTTCTCCATCGCCGATTACGGTTGTCTTCCCGATACTGCTTTTATGGTCTTTTGACAATCTGTTCTCGAATTTTGCACTCGTTAAGCTATCTATGATAGATCCAACAATGGGTGGTAGTTTAAATTCTAAAGGAAATGTTTTAAATGTATCGTCTGACGTGAATAAGTTGTCGCTTGAATTACTCCTTTTTTTTATTTGAATTTTTCTCGCTTCCACATTTTCGTTTACCGATGTTAAACTTCCAAATCCCTTAGATTTAGTTTTATCTATGCTTTTTGGTTTTACGGTGTGGAAATTGGTCGAATTGTGTGTACGAATGCCAGCTACATCCACAGATTTGGCATTATTGTTTTTATTACCATTTCCAGCAAAGGAATTACTTCGACATCTAAGAAGTTCCCAGTTAATTTTAGCGTTTGAAATTACTTCTTCCCGTCTGACATTCATGCAGACTTGTGTACTAAGATCAAGAAAAGCTGAGTTAGACTGTTCTTTATTTGTTCTCCAAGCCATAGCACTCCTTCTCATGTGATCATTAACTTGTGTTGTAGACAAAAGTTGAAGATTTGGCAAATACGAAACTAAAAAAGGTATGTAATCTGGATTCAATGTTATTGGATTTCCGTCGATAGTTATTTCCTTGATTTGTAATGCTTTTGCTAAACTACCCATGTCTTCAATCCTAAAACACGATTAAAGAAAGTATATTACATTGTAAAAACAGAATGTTTTGTGCTGTATTTAGCAAAAGAATTATTTACTTTTGAATATCATTGTTACTTAAGTATAGTTTTTGCAGTTGGGGTGTTTGCCCAAACCCCAATAACTTTTTTATTTTATTACGTCTTAAATTTAATTCCTTGAGTGACGTTAATCCTTCAAAGTCATTGAACCCAATAGATTTTATATTATTTCCAGCCAGGTTAAGCACTTTGAGTGATGATAGATCTTCTAGACCTACGATCTGTAGGATCTGATTGCCATGTAAATCCAAAACTTCCAATTTAGAAAGACGCTTTAATCCTTCAATTCTTTTAATTCTGTTTTTGCCTATTAACAGTACTCTCAAATTCTCTAAAGGATCAAGATTGCACACTTTTTCAATTTGATTGTCATATAAGTCAAGAAACACTATCTTCGTCAACTGAGCAAAATTGCACCCTTCAATCTTTGTAAGAAGATTATGCTGGAGGGACATTAACCGTAACTTAGATTCTCCAATTATATTAGGGAATGTTGTCAGACCTCGTCTATCAAGGCATATTCTATCAGGATTTTTTTCACGTTCTGTTGTTGTCCTAGTTGCAACAACAGATCTTCCCTCTCCTGTCCACTGTAGTGTAACTGCATCGCAGCCGCCAACTTCAGCATGTTCAATGTCAAAAGGAGATCCAGTGGAACTATAACATTAATTATATTGTATTGACCTAATCAGATTTCCTTTGTCTACATGTACATGAATATAATACCTGAAAGAACTATAGGGTCGCTTAGACAATTTTGCTGGCACAGGTGCACCGGGCAGAATGGGTAAAGCTGGAGCAATGGTTAAAAACTGATCATCCCCTTTATTCTCTCCTTGGTTTGTTGTTGATTTTCCTTTAATACCAAACGTTACTTTTTTTACCTACAATTAGTTCTTAATCTCAATACAAACATGAAATGATTCGTACAAAGAAGGGAAGCATTAATATGAACAAATATTTTTAACCCTGAGATAAAAATGACGGAATGCATATTATATATTTGAACAGGCTGCACGTACTCGCGCCGGTGTATTGTTGCTTACTGGCATTACATAACCACAACATAAAAGGGCAATTATGAAATTGTACCGCAAATTAGTAAATTTTCTCCAAATCATTTGAAGATTATTGATATATTCATGATGTGTTGTAGCAATCGAGCTTCGCAGCCGAACCAGGTCGAGCAAGTATTTACTGCTTGTTTGTCATTGCGCGTACACGTGCAGGGTCGACCTTATTGGTTCGCACATAATCATAATGCATGTAGTTAAAATCGCCGATCAAAGATTTGTTTATAATATAGATGTTTAGTAAAACAAGATATGTCATATATATTCCAAATGCATGTAACGGCATGACAGTTTGATTATCATTAATAAACCCTTGTAAAGAGTTCGACAAATTGAAACTACGATTTCAGAACAGACAAACCGAAAGTCTGCACCGTAAAGGATTAAGTGATCTTAAATATTTACGTAAAAGTGGAAAAATACGTACGCTTACAAGGAACGTTAAAAGAAATAAGCGTACATTTAGTTTTTACTTTATTAATATATTGTATAAGCATAACTTTTCTTTGTGATCTATCGGTTAAACTGAGTAACCATCTGATGTGCAATCTTTGATGTCTGTGATCAAGTTTGTCAGTAAATAGAAAATGAATTACATCCCCAAAATTAATCTCAGAGTGTGTTTGGAAATTATCACACAAACTACCAGAAACTATGCAGCACCAGGTATATATATTCATCCGAATATACATTCACATTACCTAGTTTGAAACTGGGACAAATTGAAATCCGTATACGGATACATAGGTTAGGACGACGAGTTGTATGATTGTGTATAATGTTTAATATGATAATGGTAAGACTGGAAAAGAAGGTTTTGCATTATTTTTAATTGTTCTAACCATTCAACAGTAGTGCAAAAAAGCAACATCTTTCATAGTTTTTGCTGCTGTCAGAAGTTTGTATATTTGTTAAATGATCTAGTTATCTAGTACATTAGCTAATGACTTTGATTTAACAAAAGAAAAAATAATTGTAAAAGTATTATGAATGAATGCGAGGTCACATGTGAATTAGAATCTATTTAAATTTCATATGCTTTAAAAATAAAATATTTAAGTAATGTTAGAATGTTTTACATATATACTTTGATAAGTTAACGTAATGAATCTAATTCTTATAAGTAGAATATTTAGACATTATAAGGAGTAATAGAATTTAAAAAAATGTTCTGTTTGTTTAGGTGGGTTAATGAAAAAAGCAATAGCGAGAAAAGCACCTAAGAAGATTGTTTACGAATATGAAACTGATGCTAAAAAGCTGGTGACACATGTCTGTGGCTTAAACATTTTTAAATCTGGAGAGGATATCAAATTAAAGGATGATTCAGAATATCCTGATTGGTTATGGAATATATCCATGCAGAAGAATAAAGATAGAGAAGATTTAAGCCCAGATTCTAAAACATATTGGAGGTTGATACGTAAAGAAAACTTGAAATTAAATTTGCGAAGAATTAAACAAAAGCGCATTAAGTAAATTCTGTAAAATATGAATAACATCACAATTGTAAAATAATATCATTATGTAATGTAAGTCACACTTTGTAACAATACAACTTGCAATAAATGTTTATTAAAGTTACCTTTTTTATACTGCATTCCCACAATTTTAAATTCCAAAATAATATCATATATAGAATATGATTTAACAGATTTCTTCGTGTTGACGAGGAATCAAACTATCAACTAAAGTAAAAAATCTTATTCTCTCTCCTTCATTTATTATACCTAAAACAGTCTATATTGGACACCTATCACCAAACTTTTATTTGCGAAAAAATGTTCACGAACCAACTGGTGTAAAGTATTTCGCACGCAAAAGTACGATTTGTAGACAATATTTATTCAAACACTAAACAGTGGTGACGAGGTATGTGTCATGCATATCCCATACAAGAAATTCAAACGATTCGTCACAATCATTGAAAGGGATAAAGCCGTTAAGTATACAGACAACAACGGGCCTAATCAGCGTTATACCGCCTAAAAAATGAATTCATCGTTAATGACAAATTGGGCGTTGTCTGATACCATTTATGAGAAAGAACGAGAGATTATGATAATGAAACACTATAGGATTTACTTTGTTTGAATTACGCATGAGGAAACTTTGATAGGTAGATGTATATAAAGGGCAGCCTTCGTGCATTTCCTGATTGCAGTTACAAGGAAGACGCATTGGAATCGTTTCTTTCTTTCCGACGAGAAGGTATTGAGAAAAGAGCTTCCCGTGCTTTGAACATTACTAAGGTAATCTAATACACAGATATTTATTGTTAAGTTTCCTAACTGTATTGCAAATATCAAATGTGTCCTTAATGCGACTTCTCTTAAATACAACGGCACAACAAGCTGCATAACTATTTATTGGTAACAACAATGTACTAATTACACGATTAATACGTTTCTACCCCAGCGTATATAAATGTATTTTATAAATATGCATTGAAGTATTATATTGCGTCGAAACTGTCGAAGTACTACGAAGAAAATTTATCTTATTCCAGATTTATCAGGTAAATTCTGTTCCATTTAGGTGTGTATGTGACGTTGAGCAAACAATGATTCAGATCCATTTTTCCATTGATTCATGTCGCATGAGTCCCTATGAGAGAATATTCTCACATAAATTTTAATTCAACGCCCGACATATATTTTGAAGTATCTCTTGAAAAAAATCGAGTAATCATAACATATTGGCAGCATTGCAAAATACGTATCACTAGCAGCGTGGCAAAACTAATTATTTTTCGTGAAGAAATGTGTTCAACGCCAGTATCTGGTCGTTTTATTTCCGCTTATTTTCTTAATCATTCGCTGACACTTATTTGTGTATTTCGAATCGGAACAGTTTTTCATGAAGCTTCCTTCCTGTACAATACTGTTCACACGTTGAAGGTCAGCATACTCTTTTTGTAAATAAAGCACAACGTTTTCTAAACACAGGTGACATCTTCGACTGCTGTAATGTCAAAAAATATTTCATTCTATACGTGTTATTATAAGTAGTCAGGCTCCCTGTAAAACGCTGTTTATTACTCGTATTTGTATTACTATTAAATAACTTTGGAATGCATAATAACAGACAATTGAGCGGTTATTTTCTGAACAAAACTTCCGGTTGAAGAATAGTTATGGACGCAGGATGTATTCTGTCATAATACTTCAGGGTGATCCATTATCAATGAAATGAATTATGAATGTCTGTTTCGCTTCAGCGTACACTAAACTCTACTTTAGTGATACCGATAGCGACACAGTCATTGATGGTACGATCTACAAAGTAACTATAATACCTGTACGCAACCCACAATCAGAATAAGTGTCACACGATAAACGTCACGTTAATTTTGACTGATTGTGGAATCAGGTGTTTGCGAGAGGGCATTTAATGTTACAGGTGCGTTTACTCTTCACTCCCATGCCGTTGATAATATGCAATACAAACTGTGCGATTTGCACACCCGCGTGTGCCTGAATATTATTAATTTATTGTTCATTGTCCTTCACGGCGATAGGGTGACAACGTAACATTATCGAATATTACGCAAAGTATAAATACCATCGAAAGATCAAAATTCGACATCAGACCGCCAAGTGCCAACGGAGAAACTGAAGATTGGATAAGGTAACGGAAGGAGTTTGACGAGTATCTTTAGCACATCGCAGTGTTAGAAATCTCGTACAAAATGTAATCTACTATTGTTGTTACCAAAGGAAACGATATTGTTTTAAACTAAACTTCTTGATTAATATCTCTAGTTTCAATCTAACAAGTATTGAATGTTTCTGTATTCGCTCATTGTTTCACAGAAACACCCTTGTCACAATATAATCACGAAAAACTTTGTAATTTTCCTGCGCAAATCTCAAAAATATAAAAAATTGCGACTTTTATATCGTCCAATTTCTTTTTAGATGAACTCGTGGACATTATTCCTAGCGGCTTTCGCAGCCTTGGCTGCCACCGCAGTTGCCGACAGTAAGTGCCATGTTTTCATCTCTGACGAAAGGATTGAAGAATTGTCGATCATCGGACTATCGTTAACGACAACTCGTTTTTTTTCCAGAGAAAATCGTGTGCTACTTCGGTAGCTGGGCTGTCTACCGCCCTGGCGATGGCAAGTTCGACATCAGCCACATCGATCCAACTCTTTGTACGCACATGATCTACACCTTCGTTGGCATCGGCGACGACGGCAGTGTCAGAGTTCTGGACTCGTGGCAAGATCTTTCCGACAATTACGGCAAGAATGGCTTCGGAAGGTTCAACGCCCTCCGCCAGAAGAGCCCTGGAACCAAGACCCTGATCGCCATTGGTGGATGGAACGAGGGTTCCGCCAAGTACTCCAACGTCGTTAGCAACCCAGGTCTTCGCGCCAAGTTCGTCCAGAACGTGGTCGATTTCGTGAAGAAGTACGATTTCGACGGCTTCGACGTTGACTGGGAGTACCCCAACCAGCGCGGTGGCAAGCCAGAGGACAAGCAGAACTACGTTGCTCTGCTCAAAGAATTGAGAGAGGCCTTCGAACCGCATGGTCTCATCCTGTCCGCCGCTGTTGGCGCCGCCGAATCGTCTGCCAGCCAGTCCTACATCATCTCCGAAATGTCCAAGTACTTGCACTTCATCAACCTCATGACCTACGACCTCCACGGTGCCTGGGAAAAGGAAACTGGACTCAACGCTCCTCTTTACCGCGCTGCCCGCGAGACCGGAAACCAAGCTAAACTTAACGTCGTACGTATGCCGTTAGACGATATCATTGTTTTGCAGCAACTGTGGGCTTTCCAGCGAAAGGATGCTGGGTCGTTTGATAATTATTTTCTACGTTGGGATGTTCTGCTTTCAGGACGCGTCCGTCAAATACTGGCTCGATAACGGAGCACCGGCTGAGAAGCTCATCCTTGGAGTTCCATTCTACGGCAGAGGATTCACCCTCGCTAACCCGCAGACCAATGGCGTCGGAGCACCGACCACTGGACCCGCAGCCGCTGGACCATTCACCCGTGAGCCTGGTATGCTTGGATATAACGAGATTTGCGTCAACATCAAGAACAATGGCTGGACCGAGCACTTCGATGAGGAACAGCGCGTACCATACGCCGTCAAGGGCAACCAATGGGTTGGATATGACGATGTCAAGTACGTATGAATTTCATCCCCCACCGCACATAGAGCTTGTATCCCTTCAGCTTGAAATTATGAAACGAATCTTCCGAAAGACTTTCCTCAAGCAATAGGTGCAGCAGCATTCGGATTACGACGTTGCTAAGTGCTATTCTCTGTATCTAGGTCCCTGACTGAGAAATCGGAATACATTAAGAATCTTGGCCTTGGTGGCGCCATGCTCTGGAGTATCGAAACTGACGACTTCCAAGGACACTGCGGCGAGAGGTACCCTCTTCTCAAGACGCTCAACTTTGCTTTGAGGAACGGCGCACCCGTTCCAACTGGTAAGCCTCCAGTTAGACCAACTAACCCCCCAACTGAGACCCCAGTTGACCCCGTGACACCCACTCAACCGCCCACCAAGTCCCCGAAACCAGATGTAGAAGGCAACGGAGTTTGCCAACACGAAGGATACGTACGTGATGCTCAGGACTGTAGCAAATTCTACTTCTGCCAGAATATTAACGGATCTTTCCATGCGACGACTTTCCATTGTGGTGAGGGTCTCGTCTTCGACCCCAGTCTGCTGGTTTGCAACTACCCGGATCAGGTACAATGCTAGATCGAGACTCACTACTCTCTGACGGATTGAATCAAACTCCGATTTGGATCGCTACGATCTAATCATGATCACATTGACATCATTTTAGTAGAATAAAAACCATTTGTTCTTAAGATACGACAACTTATTTCAAATACCTTCCCATGCATTCTATTATCAAGTATCCTAACTTAACCTGCACTTGACCTCTGCATACGACTATACCGAACTGGTGTGTGAACGGTGGTGCAAAGCGAGGTTTCATTAACACGAAGTAACCGCTATTTTATTGTCTGCCTTTACAATATGTTAAATATCGTACGAACAAAAGTAATAGCTACTAAAACATCAGTGGGATATCGTCCATTATCCGCTGATCAGCGTCGTCAATAATACAATAGTAAATTCAAGAATATTTACATCCTTTCATAAATACTTATTAGCTAATTTATATCTATATGTCGTTATCACTAAAGTTTTCCGGTGTGTCTCCTTGGAATTAACATTTGACGTTACGGGGATTGTCACACGTGTCAGTGATTGGATTAAATATTAGGCCATACTGACAGTAAAATGCGATTGGCACTGCTTTACTATAGTGACAGTAATAGAATTTTCCACAATTGAATGGATCACGGAAATAGCCCTCTTTTGTGCACGTTGGCAGTAAGGGAACAGTTGGGACTGTTGCAAATTCATGTACAGCTGGATCCAGCGGAGGTAAATAATCCATCTTTGAAAGCTCATTCGATCCCATTTTATGCACTTCCACGAATTTGTTGCCTTGATTGTATGAGGGCCTAGCGGCGGCAATGGCGCACATCATAAGAAATACCGTACAATAAGACATATCGGCATGCATCTAAAATATTTAGAAATGTTAAACTCAAAGTCTCATACATGTTTCATTGAAAGAAAACCATATTGTTTAACTGAACAAGTTATTGTTTTCAACTGCCACTGAATTCACTGCCGTTGGTACTTACTTTTTATTGTATTTTCAATAGTAATTAGACGATAATACTATAATAAATAAACACTGAAAAGTTATCAATTTAAATTGCGTGTGATTGACTTATTTCGAATAGGTGTCAATATGAAGCTGCGCGTTATGATTCACTTACTAAAGATCTGTTCTGAGTGTTCGTATTTATATGTGCTCGCTGCTGAACTGTCATGAAATTCTACGTATGATACGCAAGAGTTTGTGCGATACGAAAAATGTTTACTGTTTACATCACTTACTAGGTTCCAATGTTCTAGTCTCTTCTAGCCGAGGTATTCGTCGTAGTGATAATCTTGGAAAAAACATTACTGTGACCGTGACCACGTTCGGGGGTCTAGGACAAGGCAAAGCGGTCCAGCGGTTGTTATCAATTGTACTTTCCATATCTTCGTCATGAAGTTACATCTCCCTAGCTGATTTTCCAGATCGCATGTTTTTCTTCACGCTCACAGAAACGGTTTTCTATCGGACGTATTTTGAACAATGCTGTCATCGTGACAAAATTACGCGCGAAGCTAAACGATATCGTTTATGCGTCATAAATCTTACGCAATTAATGGAATCCCGAGTCATTTAAATTTTTGTTCCACAATCAGAATTTTTATCTCTCGTTAGTCTTCGATGATTCATCCTATTTATCGTGTACAGTATTCTGTGCTTACAACATCGAGTTTTGGATTAATTTGACTACCGTTTATGATCAGACTGTTTGACTACGCGAGCGCAATGAGGTTTCATCAAATTTAGGACACCTTATCTGTTTCTTCCAACAAAAGCTTTACATTTATTGCACTACCAAATAGTTTAATTTGGGCGATTACCTAATATCACAAACACTATTTCCTGTTACCGTATAATCTGATTTACCCGGATTTGTGAGATGTATCAGACAGTTTGTGAGAATCAAAGTTGACCGAAATGTTATGCAATACAATTTTTCATTACATCTCAATTCACGGAACAGAATACGTATCTAAGAAAATCGCGTCATGGCTTCGTGATCAAAGCATGAACTGAGATAAAGTTCACATTAACATACATTTTGTGATAATATTCTTTTTACTCAGTTACGATGCAATGCAATGCTACGAAATCACGTCTACAAGGACACGAAGATTTTCGCTAACTCCGATATATTTTTATAGGATCAATGAAGGGGAAATAATAAAGGCATTAGTATTTATCGATATGTATCGTTTATAAATTATGTAAATTGTGATATATCAGGAAATTGATTGGCATAACTGTATTTGCCCTGTGGTTCATGAGGTTCTGTCTTATTTTTCTTCACAGGCAACACATTCAGTACATTTGTAGTGAGTTCTATAGGTCTTAATGATCCAAAGAAATCAGTCACAGAGACATTATTTGGATCTCTGTTGTACAAATCTTTTCTCACACCTACTGTGGATAAGCAATAATGCTTTGGACAGACTTCAAGCTAAAAAAAATTTTTATATAGTATTAAGAAATCGGAAGATTATTCTATTTGTAGCAATGCAGATCACTTACAAATTGACTAAGCTTTTTATTACTGGAGGGCTCAACTTCTTCTAAAAAGTCTAATGCATGGAATGTATAACGATCAATAATATATACACCTATTGCAGGGTCCACATGATGCTACAATAACAGAAAACAGGATTATATATTTATAAAGTGCTATAACAATTCCAGTTTGACTTGAATGAATTTGATTGCTGCTTATGTTCCTTACAGAAAGTGAATCTTCTCCAACCAGACTAGACGCAACAGCTAAAATATTTGGTGAATAAAATTTCTCATACATTGAACTTGCTTGGCATGTGTCAACCACAAAAAGAATTTCGTGATATCTCCGTTTTTGCCACATTTGTTCTAATGCATCGCCCAATTCTTGACTAGTGATTTCTTCTGAATCTTGGAACTTTAAAAATCCATTACCTCCATGTCCAGTTAAATAAATTAAGATATTGGAACCCTCATCAGTTAATAACTTTTTAGACCTTGGTGTTTCTGGGGCTAATCTTCCTGTTAATAATCTGACAAAGTTTTCAACAGTAACTTCATAGCCTCTATAATCAACTTCCACATCATCACCATACACATTAATGTGCTGTTTAATATTATTAAACACGGTTGCTGGTCTTGGATTTCTAGGATTACAAGCCATGTCATCCGCTATCATAAGAATGATCTGCGAATCTGGAATTCCCAAGCGTTTGACGCTTCTATATATTGATAGAACGTTTGCCACATGCCTATAATTAAACCAAAATCGTGATGTGTCAACTAGCACAGCCCAATTATTTGAATGGCCAGTTTTCGCGAAAGAATCCGGTATCTGTAAGATTTGGTAAAATTGAGTTTTTAAGAGCAAAATGACAACTACATTACTGATCTCAGATCAATTTTCTAATGTCTCAAATACTTACCTCCCATGAAACGCCTGAGTGTATTTGAAGAAAACATAATAATGTTATACCGCCTAATAACATTGCTCGAGGCATGTCACTGAGTCGAATAAGGATCAATTTTTAGAAAAACATAATTCCTGGAGAATATTTTTTCACAATATCCGTTGTTCGACCATTACTGATATAACTTGATACAAATCAAAACAGTTTTAAATTCTTACTATTGGGATGTTTAAGTTAAAAACAGAATCCTAACCCCATTATCATAACAGTTTGAGCGAACCTTCTCAAAAGATATGATAGAAGGCAGCAGCTTCCTACTGATCGGTGCTGCCTCTAGGAAATATTTTATTCGAATAATGAACCATGTCTGTATTCGGTTGAAACCAGTTGAAACTTACAATTAGCAAGCCATTTGATTCTATAATAAAATCTACTTTATTGCGCAAGGAAGGAAAAAGGTTGAAAAATAAATGACCACAGTATCACTAAGAAGTTCATTAATTATTTTTGTCATCTGTACAATGGGGTTTCAACATTTATTTTGTAATCCTATATGGTAGTGAGTTTGCACCCTTCAATGTTTTTGAGTTTTATATCGTTTCATACAGCAGAACTATTAAATTCCTTTCACGTAAAAGTTGCGTTAAAAAAAAGTTTCTACTGCACTTCTTCATTTTAACTGCAGTGGGAAGATTTATTATACTTCCAATTTTCGCAGATACATAAAAGATACTTTACCATGTGCATTTAACACGTTATATTTGATATATACAAATGCAGATCAGGAATAGAATAATAAAGTCTCTTTATTATTGATCGTGCTAAAACCAAAATGTTTAATAGGAAATTACATGTAATCAAGTAACAGACACACTCCATGATTGCCACATTATAATAATTTATTTAAACATTTATACACCTATAATGTTCCACAGTCTTGAAAGTAGTTACTAATTGGTGTATATACACATAATGTATATGTATATATAGTTTTGTAAATACAAATAATATGTATATATATTGATTTATTTATTTATAAGTTAATTCATTTGTTATCACCTAGATAAAGCATTTTGAAACTTAGAAATTAATTAAATGTTATTGTTTATCCTGCTTGCGGCCTTTTATACCTCACACAGAAACGGAGTCCCGACTGTGTTATCTTTATATAATTGTTGCAAGAACTCCAGACATATCTGGCATGCATAGGATCTTACACAAGCACACTACGCAATTCTTTATGTTTCGTCCATTCTCATGAACACATAAACCTGTCGCGAGTTCTTTACACTCGAATGGGGGATCTATTCTTTGCGTTCTAAAACATGAATGTCCTGTTATAATTATGATGTCGTAAAGATAAATTCTGCTAACTTCTAGCTATAATCAGAAGAAACCGGCGGATTTTTGTTCAGCCTATAATTGCCAGTGGACAACTATGTTTCTTTCGTTGAGAAGACATGTACGAAGACGCTTATATGTAAGCAATTATTTCACGCTTAGACGCGCATTTGACTACAGAATTGTTGCATACGGCATAATGCGCAACCGTACCGATGGTTCGTATTTAATGTGATATTTAAAATGATATGTGAGTACGTTCATTATACTGTCCTACATTAAAATCCGTGCATATTGTTATAAAAAAACGGTACCTCAGATCTTTTTGCGCGGTGTGACCTTTGGTGTCGTTACATCTCGTTATCGATGCTACACGTAATGTTGGAACATTTAATTTCAATAAGTTTATGTCCGATCGTTACACTTTCTTCATAACCGTTCTCATTTGTAAAATAAATGTAGAAATGGTTAGAACGTAAGTTTGTCGCTACCCTTTCATTATTGTCTCAATTTAATACGATTTAGGTGAATTAGTTTCAATTATGTGTCGCGTGCTCGTATTCCAGTCATTTACCCTCGACCGGCATATCCCATTCGGATTCGTTTGTGTCCTTTTGCTAACTCCTTCGGCGTATATCGAATGTTGGCGGAATAACCGCGCCCTTCCTGCTGTTAGTTAAGTTCTACCATTAAAATTAATGTTACTATAATTTACATTAAATTCATACGTTGTATAGTACAGGAACTATATAATTGTCTACAATCGCGTTTTTCTTAGCACAGTTATTATGAATGTGTAAATCGATTATAAATGCGCGAGGACACGGTCAAATTCATTAATAATTGGACCCCATCTCATATATTCTTACTTATTACGTCGGATTGAATATTTACTTTTGCAAAACATTATTTTTTAGTACGCATCGCCTGCGTAATTGCAAGCATGCTTTCCCATAAAGGGGAGTGATTATAGGTTCAACCTTTATAGTGACATCAATGTAATCGCCGTTAAGCAGTGAACTGTATTGGTATCACCCACGAGGAGAAAGTATTATCGAATAGCTTAACGTGCCGGATTTAATATAAATACGCATTTCACATTCCGCTTCCGCTCCAATGGCGAGTGTCGAATTAGTTTTCCATCCTTCAGCATTTCCTCGCAGCACTCTGACGGTACAATTTCGTAAGAAAACATTTTTACAAGTGTTGTAAGGAGCACGACAGATGGCGCCATTAATGTCGTACTTGGGTATAATTTAGCAGCGCCAATTTTCAATTACTGCCTCGCGACGCTAATAGTTTGTAAAAAGCCGCGGCAAATCATAAATTGATAAGTCGGATCGTCGAAGATGGGTTGACGCATGTCCTTTTATATAAAACGCGCATCTTGCATCGGACAAATAACGGGCTCGCGATTCATGCGACTGTTTACTCTCTGCGGAGTATCTTCGATGTTCGAAACGTCCGCTGATGCAATTAACGTCCTCTGTCTTCCCGGAAGAATTTTGCGACTATCAGGAACGTTAATCGTTTCGCAACAGTGGCAATGATAAGAATCTGAAGAAATTTGCATTCTTCAAAATCCTATTTCCGTAAGATAACCGCAAAAAGCCGTGATCGGGCAGTGCGTGGGTGAGAACGCGAGGAAAGAACAATGACGACAAGAATTTGAGCTTAGACAGGTAATTGGTCCGAAGAATGGTCAATGAATGTACGTACTGGGAAATGAGGAGCGGGGAAAAACGTTCGGGAAACGTTTGCTTGCGTTTCGATCGCGAGAGTGACTGCTTAACGTGATCTGCCGTGTGCGTGCACAACTACGTCCACGTGAATTATATACGTGGGCGATCAAATGTCCAGACGTCGTGCGCGCCGTCGTTTTCTCTAAAGTAAAATCGTAAACAAATATTATGAGAAACGATGTTCGAAATTGGAGTCGACCGTTCGATTTCCGCGGTTAAAGTGTTGAGATGGTGTCGACGATTTATGCGATCGGATACATTCGAGAAGTGATCTTTCGTTACCGCGTTCAAAGCTGCGCGAGGGACCCCTAGGAATCCTTCGATTGAACACGGCTTCCATACGAAGATGGTGTGAGTGTCATGCGCTATTTCTGATAAAGGATGCGTGCAAGGCTCCCAGTGCATGTACAGCGATCATGGCTATTACAATCATCTATCATCGCCATACTCGTTTAATGAACGGAGCTATAAGCGCTGCTCGTAAAAATTAAAATAAATTAAGTACGATGATTATACTATTGGCATTTGGATCTCGGCACTTCGGCAAACGAGACGATCGGACGAAACGAGTTATTTCGAAGCGCGACATCTCATAGATTCTGCAGCCACGGCGAACGTGGCATTATAGTATCTAGCAGTGTATAGAAACTTCAGTAGATTTTTCTGATTTAGTCAGTCTGTAGATTTGAATTTTATTTCAACCGTTCGATCCGCGTTTCCACAGAACTCCGTTGAGAATCCGTCTGGGGGCAAAGGAAATGCTGGAAAGTTCTGTTATTAGTGTTCACTGTCAGGAGAGACTATTTGTTTGACTACGATTCTATTTGCTGGTACGCTGAGTTGTCAGGACAATAAACGAACAGTAGTTATGTGGGGGCGGAGGTTGAACATGATTCGCAGCGTCGCGGCCATGCTTTACGCGCGCACGGTTTCGTCATTATACTCGCATAAAGTCCGCAGTAGGAGTCGAACGATCGGATAAATGGCGCGCTTCGACGAAACAATCGGGCTGCCCTTTCGATCGTCCGTTTGCTGCGTGCCGAATGATCCGCGGAGTCGGGCAATAAATACTGACTCGGGCTAAATTGATCATCTATCTAATGCACTACTTTGCCTTGGATAACGCTGCCTCACGTATGATTCGACAATAGCCAATATACCATCGGTATGTCACCTTCGGCAATGACTCGCCAGGACAGATTCCGCATAAGGGCATATAAGAGAGAGGACTTGCAGAACATCTGATAACGTTGTACGACTGCTCTTATAACCAGTGTTCACATCACGCTGATAAGCAACTTCTTGCGACGCGACATAATATAGATCATAATCTCTTCGAGGTTCAACAGAGGGTCAACGAGTCGAGCAGTTAGCACACTGTACATCCCGCGAATCAATGACATTTCCGTGACAGTGTCATTCTCGCGAACGCGGGATGGCCAAGTCGACCTCCGGTGCTCGGTATCTCACTCGTCAACCGTAATGTCTCGAAGAGTACTTTCCAATGTAGTATTCGTTTCCACGTTGAGATCAGACGAAACGTCGTGCCAACGATTCGTCCGAAAGTTCGGGAACGTTGCAATCGTAGGTCGACAATCGGACAATTTCTCTCCAACGGCAAGCAATATCAATGTCAAAGAGACTAGAACAGACTCTGCGTGTGCCGACATGATTTCCCTGCGTCGTCTCATTTTATCATCCCATCGAGCGAGGCTTCTACCCGCAGTCAAACATCGAATACCTCAATCTCGGTCGAGCAATGGACGCAGCTCGGGCCGCGAGGTTCGCGATGAAAACGTTTGTTGACAGTGAGCCACGAGCTATCGTTACCGACATCTAACAGATGGCCGGCATAACGTAATGGCGCTTATTTCATCGTTTTTAGTAGACAGGTCGCACGTCTGCGCGGCGCGCGCGCACGTTCGCGCGCGTACGCTCGTAATCCGAAGTGTCGATCAGTTTCCAGTCGAAGTTCGAACGGCTAGAATAATATCGACGATATATAAACGATTCGAGGCGTCGGGTGTATACAGTGTCGAGCGCGCGGTAACGGTTTACGTTCTCTGTCTGCCGCGAATTGTTTTCCCGGTGCCGGCTCTCGGTATGCCACCCCGGTTGCACGAAATCATGAAATCGTGCGTCATCGTCGTGTGACCGGTCGCTGGGCAAGGGATTATTTGCTGTCAGGACTCGCCGTACGTCTCGGACGTAGGCAGCACGCCCCCTCGCGCGAATCCTTCCAGTGCGAGAGGATTGTCGAGTTGCGCGATCCTGGTCATTCCGCGTTCGTCAAAGTGAATCGATTCGCTGAAACTTGCTACGACGACACCAGTGCCCGATGCGTTTGGAGGCCGCGCGATGAAGGCTCCGATCGCGCGTCCTCGACTTTCACATCTTCGTCCGCCAGATCGACGCCGTACTTGCTCGAGGTGTTGTCCTCCTCTGTAACAAAGGGACAAATGGATCGTCGTTAAATCAAGGCTTTCTCGGTAGACTTTTACGCCTCGCCGGGGAATGATTCCGTGAAAAGTGCCGATAACCGTCTTTGCCTCCGTGCGTCGAATGCTTGCCGCACATTCCGCGATTTAAGACTCTATCGGGCGGCGTCGCTGTTCCTAGTCATGGCCAATGAGATAGCTTCCTGTTGGACGTGTATTAAGCCGATCGTCGGACGCGAACGGAGATAATAAAGGTTCGAACAAACTCGAGAAGGTAGAGTGAAATAGGAAACGTAGGTTGACTGTACTCGAATCACGAAGCGAACGGGTAGAGAATCGGATTGACTCTTTCAATTTTCGAACGCAGTGTCCGCGACTGTGACGTCAGACACGCTCGGTCGCTTTCGTTTCCGCGCATCATGCAACAGGTACCTCGTTTCGATACCACTGTGGAATCACGAGGGGGGGAAGGGGATGAAGCGCGTAGGATTATTGTCGTCTCCGCAGTCGTCGACTCCGGCACAAGGGAAGTTATAGCGAAAATATTACGGCAACGGCGGTCTTATCAGCAACAAGTTGGCTCCCAGTCGCATTCCTACCATGAAAATGCAGGCCTACAGGGCACGAAGGGAAATGGCGCGTATGAAGAAACGGTCCGGTCTGAAGAAGGCCTATTATTCCGCGGAAATGTGATCTTTCGTATCCCGTAGAAACGCCGGCCGTAAGCGGACTGGATTACAGGAGACCGGATAAACAGCGCTATTGAGGTTAGTAATCGCATTGCCCGTTCTAAGCCAACAATAGGGAAACAATGGGTAAACAAAGGCAGTCGACATCAATTGAGCGAGGCAAGAACGGCAGCGGCGGCGTTGTCCTATGGCTCGACGGCGCGGAATTCTAGTATTTCGCTGTTTAGCCTAGCCTGGGAGAGAATTTTTCTCTCCGTCCTGCTTGTCGTTGCCACGCTATTCCACCTCCGCGTTTTCGCGGCGAACTGTGTTCGACGCTCGAGACAGGCCTGCTGCGTGGGCGAGTATATTCGCAGACACGACGTGAACGACGCGAATTCCACACTGGATTACGACGATCGCTCGCCTCGCGGACGGGTCTTGAATGGCCCACGCCTGGGTGAGAGATGGATAAAATGGTCACGCGGGTATTACGCTTTATCATGATACGGGAAACGCAGTTCGCCGAGTTCAGCAGTACATTAATAAAAGCCAAGTACGACCGGCTCGAATAAAATTAGCATGCAACACTGGCCAGCAAAAATGGGCAATGAGCGTATGGGACGGGCTCTCTCTTTCTTTCTTTCTTTCTTTATCTCTCTCTTCTTCTCCCTCGTCCGCGTCGCTGTCGTCGTGTAACGAGGAATGCGCGATGACTGGCTCGCACAAAGAGGCCTGGTGAGGTATGGAATTGAACATTCGTGTCTTGCGTAAATCGCGAACGATCGCGGACGTAGCAACCGTAGGAGCCGGCGCGATGAGATACGATCGGTCGGATCGGACCTAAGATACGCGGATTTGGGAAGGCAGGGCCGGGGCGTAGAACGTGCCCGTTTGGCTCGCTCTCCTATCGATCCATTTCCCCGTATTTACCGTCTAATGACGCGTGGCATTTGCCGCGGAAGCCTATAAGAACGGACAAGAGCTCTTTTATCGCGCGCCAAGTTCCGGCGATCTTTGCGGATCGCTTTCTTGCCCGCGCCGCCGTTTCGCCCAGCTGCCTTGGAGCACTGCCACTGGCTCTCGTGACAAATTGCCATCTCATCGCAATCGATTATACCCGCGCCGTCGAGGAGTTTACGCCGGAGATGCGCGTGTTTTTGCGGCGGGCAACGATAGAAAAATGTCGCGACTGATGCCGGCCGTTACCCTTTCACGGCGGAATACTCGGACGGAAAACATTCGAGCCGATACCGAGTGTCCGTCATACTGTAAACAAACGTCGCGCCGTCATCGAGTGCCAGCACGTCGCTCGCGACATTTTACGTTTACGACATTACTTAGAACGATGGCGTAAGATGACACGGGACGACTGTCAAAGTCTCGCAGACGGGAACTTACCGAGGTAAAGGGGAGACGAATCGTAGGCGTTGCAAGGGCCAGCGTGTCGTGTCTCGAGAACGAAGCCGGTGAGACAGGCGTCCTTGACAATGTGACACCAGCTGGGATAGGTGATGTTGTTCGTTGCGCACAACATCGTGGCGGTCGGATCTCGATCGCGATCCCGATCACGGTGCATCCGATTCCGGATGCGCTCCCGCTTCCGGGGGCAACGATACGTGCAGGTCACACAGCGCGGCCGACCGGACTTCATTTCCGATAGACAAGTTTGCCCTTCGCGACAACGGATCGTCGTGCAGTTCGCGTTTTCTGTAACAAGGTAAGAAGACAAGGTTATGTAACTCGTCCAGCTTGAATGAGGAACGGTGACGGAGTGGCTTGAGACGGCAGAGGTCGGCCGTCGTCTTAGCGGACGTCGACGTAGGCAAAATGGGCCAAAGCGATATTCAAAGTAATCGAAGGAAGGCATGAAAGTACGTGATGAAACCGATGAAGTTAACTGTCATTGCGACGGCAGCGTGCGTGCGTCGAACCGTGGCGTGTAGCAAGAAGAAAGGGACGGGGAATAATGACAGCCGATTTGACGATTGAAGGATAATCGTTACGACGTTGTTGCGATCAATTACTGTCAGCGTAACGACGCCAGTTTATATAATACACGGCATTATGTGCGGCGCGCGCGACTGCGATACGCCCAACTGCCGTTCGCGAACTTCGAATTCTACCGACGGCAACGGGACTGGCGAGGGATGGGCCTAATGGCAGTCGAATTGAATCCGGTCTATCCTCGCCCATTCATAGTTTTCTACACTGGCTGGCCCGTGGACAACGATTGCCGCAATAATAAGTCGTTACACCTACTTACTTGGGTCAATGGCCCAATTCTCACGGGGGACCGTATAATGTGCTTGCTCGTTGTTCTGTTACTGTACACCGACCCTCTATGGTGTCCATTCTCTCTTGCTCTCGTCTCCCCCTCTCTCTCTCTCTCTCTCTCTCTCACTCTCTGTTCATTCGGACCCCTCTATGTACACGTATCTATTTATCTATCTGTCTGCCCGTCTGTCTCTTTGTCTCTGCTTGTCTGTGATGTACGGACACTCGACTCGATGAAACATTATGCAATCGGTCTGTGCAGTGAATACATCGAAGACAGATAAACGGCCGCATAGTAATAAACGGCGTTGTTAGACGAGGTCCTTTTTTTATTAGCTGCCCGTCGCAACTCTGATGCAAATGAATCGAAGCATTTAGAACGCTGCATTCATTCTAATACGCGTTGTTACGGATATGAATTTGTACAGCAGCGTCGAAGAAGTGACAAACGTTGTTCATTTCACCTAGACGTTGTCGAGGTCGTTAAACACAATACACTGTAAAATTACAGTTACACGTTGAATTTGAAGACGTCAGTCGTCGAAGGAAATCAGTTTGTTCTAGATAGTCTAGTCCGTTGTCAGGCACAAAATGACGGACATTCGTTCCTGTCTAATTCAGGGACCCTGGCGTAAGCGTAAGCAACAATCGAGGCCATCATTGTGTCTTTCGAGATAATAGTGATAGCCTGCGCTGTCCTACCACGTGGCTGTACTAGATTAATATTAAGTGATTCACGCTCCGTAATACGATCTTCATTGTTAGACACGACGCTTAGACGACGTACACACTTCTACGTTACACTCGTTCTGTCTGGCCACGAGTTGCCTCGGTGCTATATTATAATATTAAACTACGGACACTTCGGCGCGTCCAATTCATTTTAGACCAGCTCCGAAGTCTAGAAGTAAATGTTACAGGAGACCGTTACATACCGAATGTAATGGGTATACATTGCGCGCCCATGTACATGCATATATGCATAGTGCAGCACATTTCACGTTCCTTGCACATTAGTACTTAAGTTCAGACGTTTGTCAGAACAGACGTCCGTGACGTCGGTAATGGTTATGAACCATGGAACCGCGCTAGAAAACTGACCGTAACGTTAGACGTTACTCTATGCATAGGTCATTGATCGCTTAACCTCGTATGACATTGACACAACGGCTGCCAGCCGTTACAATCGCGGGAACGCGTCAGCCAACATCATTATAATATACGTGTCACCGTCATCAGCGGTGTGTTGCAATTCGAAAGTGGTGTGGGGGTAGAGGGAGGGGGGTTAATCACGTTACGCGAAACGGTCGGTCCGGCATTAAATAGGTAATAGTACGGGATTATACGTTCGGGTACGAGAAAAAAGTTGTAGAACGCGGCGTCGGATAATGGAAGAGGGCAACTTCTGGCAAATGTACGTTACATTAAAGGTACAGTTACGGAATATATGCGATACCTCAGGTGCGGTAATAAATCTAAAGGGAAACGGAAACGCGCAAGTCCAGTACTCGAGATACGTTCCTTGTTATGATTTACGATTCATACGCATTATGAGGGTCAGTGGAAAAAGGAATGCACGCGGCCATTGTAGGTAAACATGTATTGTGGGCTACGAATGGCTGTACATGGTGGCGTGCGTCTGTCAAGGAGAGTTACGTCCGAGACTCAACATTGCTATTGTCTTGTCCACTCGTTTATATATCTAAACCGTCCGCATGCAAAGTTCAAGCTTGCGCAAGTGAACGCATTCGTTTTCCAACGTCTTCTTAGCTAACTGTTCCCCTGTCGTTAGGTAGAAGGTGCTTTCTCGACATCTCTGTTACTTCGGGCATTTCAATTTTTTATTCTATAGAACTTACTTTTCACCATCTTAGCCAAAAATGCTTTTAGACCCTTCATATGCACGTTAATTAGTACATCGAGCACCCTGTCGGTTTGGCACATTTCAAGGTGCTACTTTTAACGCCTTTTGAGGTCTTCCTTAAAGTTTCGCTGAACCCAAAAATTGGGAAGAAAATAAGAGAACAACAAAGGAACTGCAACGTATGAACTTCGCCGTGCGGCGAACGTGTTAAACTTTCCGCACAACAGACTGGATATTTAATTAACCTGTTGCACGCCCATTTTTCCTTAACCGGTATGCAAAGTAGCCGAAGAAGGGCCCAGCAATAGTTAAGCGAGGCTCCGTTATTGTCAGTCGGGAACAAAAAGAAAAAATGGTCTCCCGGCCTCGATGCACAACTAAGCACCGACTTCCAGTCCTTGCCCATGGTATAACAATACATGGTGCAAGTACCGTTGGCCAGAAGTACTGACCAGAACTCTAACGATCCGATATAATTAATTAGCGGTGGCATTAAATAGACACGTCAGTCGGGGCCCAGTTTAACCCGGTAATTAACGGACCGGGATAAGATCGGCTTGTCGTCACGTTCGCTTTAAAATTATACTCTACTCTTATCTGGCAGCGGCTGGGTCTTAATAGCGCTTGGGCCCAAGCGATATGAGAACTTGCGCAACATCGACCACCGTCGTCGACAGATCGCAATCGTCGATCAGCAATTCTCCGCGAACGCGTTCGGCGTCGAATAAATAATTGCGGGGTGGACGGCGTCGCTCGGCGAGGAACGTTGAAATTTACTTCACGATTTCGCGCGCGCCCTCCTCGGTCTCCTCTCAGGCCACCTTTTCATCGTCAGCGTCCTCCTCCCGGTCTTTAGCCCGCCCTGCCCGGGCGCTGAGCGGGCAAAGTCGTTTCAGGCGAACCCGAGTGACCTCCGCTTGAGCGTAATATACGCAAAACGGCGCGAATCAATTCCCGCCGAGCGACGCCGGCGGCGAGAAAAGAATGGACGCGGAATGTCGCGCAACGGCATTGTCACGGGCTTATTTGCGCATGGCAAACAAAGATCTCCCGGCCGATGCCCATTATCCGCATCCGTCCGCCTCCCGGACGAGCTCGTCCGACAATCGCTATCCGTAATTCGAGCCGAAGATCGCGCCCGCGGCGAACGACGCTTCCTGCCGACCAAAATTCATCGTCGGTGTTGGCAAGAAGTTAACGAAATACGAGCGAGTACTTAGTGGCCGGGCGAACGTTGTAATGCGTGCGCGCGCGAGCGAGCGACCGACCGACCAACCGATCGACGGCGCCGTGGGGAAAAAGAGGCGGAAAAGGGGAATACGGCGAGATTACTTAACGCGGTCGAGAACAGAGATCGGGTATAACGGACATCTTCGAGCGAGGAGAGCGTCCCGAATGCCGTTGCGAAGGTGTTGAGGGAGTATGAGACGCAGTCGGCCCGGCTGGATGGAAGGCGAACCGGCGAGGAAAGCTCATACACGTTCCGTGCACATACTGGCACGGGTATATTTACAGACACGTGCACTTTCGCGCCTCGGATCCTCGAGAAAGACGATTATTTGCACCGCGACACCTCGTCGGCTAAACCGGCTGGTTTATTTACTTATTTACTTCCCTGTCTCGGTGTGTACCGTCCTCCTTCCATGAACGTCCTCCGACGTCCTTTTCTCTTAGTATTTTTATACTCATTTTGCCGGCAAAGAGGAAACTTCTTTCTTCGTGCCTTTCGCAAAGGCTTCGATGCATGCGACGTCGCTATAAGACGATGAAAGATAGCGGGACGAAACGTGGAGTCTCGTGTTCATGCTTGAAAATGCCCTTCTCTCAATTAAGGTAACAGTGAACTTACGATCGAGGCTGATTTTTTCACCGATTTCTTCGCGACCCGCCTCGATGATAGTTGGAAATCAGTCCGGCGAACATAATCGTCACGTACATTGAAACGCATGCCATTCATGGCAGTCTCCGCTTTTTTTGCCCTCTGCCTTCGGGGCCAGACCCGTGTCGCGAAAGTCCGACACGGAAGGGACTAATTACGGGTGAGTTTACGTCCCAAAACATATATCCGACGATATTCGCCAGGCCGTCTAACGATCGTGCGACCGGACCTGGGAGAAGCGCTGCCTATGTCATTAGCTAAAAGAGCAAGAAAATAGCGTGGTTGATGTTGAGCTAGGCTCCGGAGTCCGTTCATCGACCCTGTCATTTTTTCACACTCCCTGCAATACGTAAGTACTTCTTTCTCAATCGCGCAACGCTATAAACATATTTATCCGTATAGCCGGAATATACCTGTACATAGTTAACAATGTTCATGCTTCAAAGACTTATCATAGTATCATAGTTCATCTTTATCCAGAGTTTTATATTTCAGAATTCCCTGTTTACACATCGATGAGACAGCATCTGTGACGTTCCAGAGCGTCGAGATCGTCCGCGATCAACACCCACCTAAGAATAACGTATTCAGAGCCACGCTTCGCGTTCCAATTATAACCCGGCGATGCCAATTTCGTCGGTAATTACGAGTGAGATCGTCCACGACGTCGTGGCCCAGCCCGAAAGGTTTGAAGGAACCTTGCCCTCTGTCACCGCGCTCTCCGCAGCGGTGGGTATCGTTCTGCAACGAGAACGATATGTAAAATGCAGTCACGGACCATCGAGCACGGTTTGCATACGGGCAAAGGTTCTTTTCGCCAGTTGTTTACAGTATCGGACATCACGACGACGGGGATCGCCATGGCGGGGGGAGAGGGGAGTTGGCCGGGGCAGGGGAACGATCCGCGAGGAGGGGTCTGCAGCGGGGGGAGAGTGCCCATCGAGGATCGGGGGTGAGGAAGGAGTATGGCCGCGTGAGGAGGGGGCACTGAGGGGTAGGAGTGGGCAGGAGGAGGCTCGACTCGCCGCCAAGAGGTATTCAACTCGAGGCATGCGGCGGTGAATGTCGATGTCGAGACGGGGACGCGCGGATGTTGATATGGTTGCGGGGAACTCGAGGAGAAAGAGGGAAAAGAAAAATGGAGAGGAGGGGGGGGGGGGTAGGGGCGCGAAGGCGAAACAGGGAGAAGGAGCGATCTCAGACGGGTGGGGGAGGATGAGGATGAGGGGTGAAGGCGGGGTAGTGACAGAGAGAGAGAGAGAGAGAGAGAGAGAAATGTTGCACGAGTCCAGCTGAGAAAAAATATAAAAAGGGGGGAGAGGGAGAGAAGGAAGGAGAAAGAGGGAGGGAGAGAGAGAAAGGAAAAAAGACGAGGTCGGCTTGGACGCCGGTTGGCGGTGGCCAGACGCCACGCCAGGCCACGCCACGCCAACACAGTTACTGTATGCTGTTACGGGGGTCCGGCGTGCCCGTGAAGGGCCCCAGCAAGGGTCCCTTGTGTGCGCGGAGTCGTGGATCAACCTTCCTTCTCCTTCTTCCTTTCTTTCCGGTCTATCGGTCTGCCTTCTTTCCTTCCCGTTCCTTCTCCCCCTCCGCGAGCCGCGCGTACGGCTCACCGTCTCTCTGATTCCCCCCCCCCCGTCCTCCCCGGGCCGTCGACGTTCTCTCCCCCTCCCCCTCCGTCTCCTCATCCTTCTTTCACCTCTTCGTTCCTCTCTCGCACACTCCTCGGGAGCCCAGAAAGACGGTACGGCATACCTCGTGCAGCCACGAGGCCTTCTCGTACGAGGTGCTCAACCTTGTTTGCATCCACAGGATTCCCCTTACCCCTTCATTCCCCGACTCCTTCACCCTCTCTCTCTCTCTCTCTCATTCCCTCCTCCCCCTTCACCCTCCCTCCGCCACCGGCCATCCGCGTTCGACCCCAGACGGATAAACGCCTGACCCCGGCGACCTTAGCGTCGAGCGACCCACCTGTTCCCCCGAAGCGGAGCTGAGTCGTCCGAACGGGCAAAAAGGAGAAAAGGGCTGCGGGGTGATTCTCGTGGAAGAATCTCGAAACGAGGCGCTCAACTTCGCCGGAATACCCCGTAATGGACTCCCCCTGCGACCGCGGCGGCGACGGGTTCACGGAAGTGATCCGCAGATCGTCGATTCGACTTCGCGGAAGATGATTTCAGATGTCTCGATTAGAGGCCGGACCTTTCGGCCGTTTCGTCGAGCTGCGCGTCATTTGCCGTGGCTTCGCGTTCAAGGGAGAGTCGGGTGGCGAATTTTACGAAGCCGCAGCGGTCGACACTCTCCTCGCCGCGTTCGGAGGCGGATTCCGCGTACCGGATGGAGAAATCTATCCGCGTAGCGTGGGGAGGTTATCAGCGGCGCGTTAAAAGCGCGCCGACGAGAATTCGCGAGAATAGAGGATTACTCTCCGACTACTTTAGGCGCGAGTTTGTTGTTCTAGAAGCATACGGGCCCGGCGAGGGTCGGCCAGATAAATCGACATCGTTTGCTCTCCGCTCCACTCCAGACGCGTCTGGAAATTCTCGCATTCCTTGGCTTCCACCGGCATAGAGGAGAATACATGCGCGCGTCTATCCATCCTACCTTCGCTACGGCCGGTACTCCGGCTACGCGGAGCACGTGGGGCTGTTGGCGATAACAAACGTCTCATCCGAAATGTTCCATAGTCGCGACTCGCGCCCGACGACTTTCGAATCCTTCTCGCATCGCTGGCTAAAAAAAACACGTAGCCCACGTGCTAAACGATTAACTTTCCTGCAATAAATAACCGAGCAGCGCGCTCGCGCTGTTCCCCGCGCGAAGCGTCGGAGCACGGTCCCACTTTTATCGTTCGTCTCGGCGAAGCGCTCGAAATCGTCGCCGTCGGCAAGAATTTCCGTGCTGATCATCTCGGCGCGTTAATCGCCACGACGCCTTTTCCTGCCGTGCGAATTCTCGATCCCGTTAGGCGTTATACGAGGATTCGGGCTCAGTTTCACGGGTTCGGTTTCCCTCGCGAGCACGGCACCCGGATCTGATACGACTTTCGGCCGGTGATCCTGAGCGCTGATCGATGCACGCCGAATTCGCCGAGCGGTGAAGTTATTTTTAGTCGAAGAGCGGTGAGAAGCTCGGCCGGCGAGCGGGGCAAAAGGAAAGGGGCGAGGAGAAAGGGCGGACGGAGGGAAAGGAGGCATCGGGGGCCGTACGTGTCGTAAACGTAAAAGACCGCGTGTCCCGGGTTTCAAACACGCGCGGCTTGCGTGGGCGCACTTCGCTGCGTGCATGCGTGCGTCCGTCGGTGCCGTGCGTCTGTGCGTCCGTGCATGCGCGCGTGCGTGCGTGCGTACGGTGAACGACCGGAGGGCAAGGACGTCACAAGGACACGCCCTTACACACGCTTCTGCACGGGGGCCTACGCGTACGAGAGGCGCGCACACGCTCGCACGCATGGGCACGCCCGACGTGTGGCGTAGCCCTTTTTTGCAACGATGGCGTACGCTTGGCCTATTGCCCATTAACTGGTGCGCGGAATCGATCTCTCCTCCTAGATCGTAGCCTAACGAATCGCCGTCATCGAGGGGATGAGCCCCGGACGAGGGCAGACACGAGGATCAACGTTAGACTCGCGAGTTCGAGGTCCTGCCAGGCGTCCATTACTATTTTTATCCGAACGTTGCATCCATTCAACGTCACGAAGTATGCAGACACATAGTAATCGCCGATGCGCAGGCTCCGAATACGGGGCTGAGTCGAGGATGACGCTGCCGGGCGGCGGCACGATCGCTACACGCGCCAAGTAAACAACGCTCGAATCGAGGCATTAACTGCGGCTCGGTGTTACGTGCAGCAAAAACTGTGCGACGCATGTACACGGAAGGAGAGGCGATCTCTGGCGGCTGCGACGCGACAGTGTGCGTGACTCTGTCGTTGGCGGGCGTCTGTGTGTGTGTGTGTGTGTGTGTCAGCGCGGCTCTGCGTGCGTCCGTGCGTGCGTCAGGACACGGATGTGCCAAAGGCTCGCGTGTGTTGGTGCGCTCGTGCACCGCAACCGGCTATTCGCGCGGGCCTCGTCGAGGTGCAAGCACCTCTCGCGAAATACGGACGGTTGCGCTTCTTAAAATAACGCACTCACACAGCCGCCGGTGGCTGGCAAAACTCGCCCACCTACCGAAAGGACGGCCGCCGCGGCTCTCCGAACCCAGAGAGAGGCGACAGGTTACGAACTGCCTCCTGCATCTACGCAATTTAAATACAATGACGGCGATCTCGAGCGCGTAATGCGCCCACGCCTCTTCGGGACGCGTTACCGGCATTCCATCGATACCGCACCGCGAATGACGAGTCCGAAGATTATCGGAGACTGGCAGGGGTTGCGAAATTACGAGGACGGCTTGCGTAACGGGGGCCCGCGGTATCGGATTTAGGTAACTTCGTTCGGACTCCGCCGGCATAGGGTGCGCGAGTCGTCTTTTTTCGGCCGATCGGTTGATTCAGGCCTGCAGGGACGCGGGAGTTGGGGGTTCTATATATTGGCGTGGTTAATGACCGACGAAAGTCTGGCATTGAGAAACGTTCTCGCACGTTGCGTAAGAATCTTGAGTCGCTGAAACGTTGCAATTTCGGCGTGGGTGACGTGTACGCACGATCATTTGTGGCCTGATTGTACGCTTCTGGGCTTTCCTTCTGATCGATTGCGTAACGAGTCGCTGGTTAGGAAGTACGTTGTACATTTAATTGAAAAGAGCCCGCGGTACGGCAGTGCAGTTACGTGCCACCTTTGCTATCAGGTTGACACTTCCTTTCTAAAGTCTACCGCCTAAAGTCCAGTGTTTATGTTTCAGTTATGATTGATCGGCTCGACGCCGTCGGCTGTGCGCGAAGTGTCGTTTCTGTAAGAAAATCTGAAGTGATAGCATTGGCGGCTTCGTTTACTTCGCAGACACTTGGCGAACCTTGCCTGTTTCCGTTCTGGAAAGCGATACACCCATCTTAAGTTGCTCTGCTTAGCTACCCGTATCACGGATACCGCAGATTTAACTTCATGCGGTGTCTAATTTAATCCTGGGATTTCAACTCAATCGCAGGGGTGTTTGGACGACATATTCTACTCCGCTGACAGATGTTACAGACGTTCCTTCGCCTACACACGCGATGTCATTGCCGATTTCCCATGCGTGATTTGTCGAGAACGGATGACGGTTACTCCTCTTCCTTCTGACAAGAAGTTTTTGTCTCCCCGCTCAAAAACGATCTCGTTTCTTGATCACGCAACGACAGGACGCCAACTGGATCGGATTAGTTCTGACACGGGAGTTGTAGCCTTTTTCTTTGTTTTTTTGCGTCCGTTGTAATTCTAAGAATATTTATCACTGTCCTGTACACATTTGCGTACGTGGCAAAGCAACAATAGAGCTGCAATGCATCGCATAATTTTCGTCAATGTGCCTGTTGCCTAACTCAGTATTCTGGTCGCGCTGAGCGTAATTGGCCGACGGGGACGAGCTTAACGACGCATTTGAATAAATTTGCGCGGTGAAATCAGCGCTGTTAAAAGATCGCGGCGACAGTGATCGTGGGAGATTGTGCGATAAATGAAATGAAGTTTACCGCACGTTTTACCTCTTGCGCTGCAGTGGTCACTGCAGTCGACCACACAAAAAATTACCCTTCCAGCATGGTGGTTATCATTTTTAGCTCTTTGAAGTGCGGTGGTCAGTGCAGGTAACCGCATGAAAAAATTGCCTTTTCAGCATGGTAGTTATCGTCGTTAACCACTTACATTATAAAGTGTGAGTCATCCGACACACGTTGCCGTGGGCCGGCCATTCTTTCGAGGCGAGTACATTTGGCACGGGCATCCCTTCGCGGAAATCGCGATGCGTACTTGCCATCCCGGCGATGGCCTATTACGAGTTCGACAGTGATCGGAAACGTCGTGTCACGTTTCGCTGAGGAAACTGAAATGATCGGGCGGAACGGTGGAAGATTATAACGATAAGAGGATGCGAAGACGAAATGACGATTGTGTCGCGACGGGACGAATAATTAGCCTGCGGAATGATCGGACGAGCGCGTGACGGTTTCCGAGGGAGCAGCGAAGGAAGGGGTGGTAGTTTCGTTGGAAAAAAAGCTTCCTGTCCCTTCTTGCCGATCGGCGATCGGCCCGCGTCCGAAGTCGCAGGCTTTATTACTTCTTCGAGGAACTACGGCAAAAAATGATCCCCCGTCTTTGCTCTCTTTTTACCACTCGTCTTCTTTCTTCCTCCTTTTTTATTATGTTTTGTATCCCTCGCGGGACGGCAGGTCGCGTCCCGGTCAATGAACTTCCTGGAACGATCTTGCGATCGGGTCCCGGATGTTTTTTACCCCTGTTTCTTCATCTCCCTTTCTTCTCGGATGCGCGCAGTGTCAGATACCCGCGAGAAGTCCTTTCAGTACCAACACTTCGCACGAACGTCTTCTCCTTCCCGGAGTTTCGCCGGAGTAGTCAATTATCTCAAATCGGGTAGTTCCTAGTCAGTTTGGGATCGTTCTCGGCTCGTAGCTCGAAACGATTTCTCGGCACAGGAAGTCAGGTGCAGAAACAGAGACCGATCGATCGCATTGTGCTCGTTCCATCATTGCGTACGCTATTTTTGCGGCTATCTTCGGCAGCGTTCCGTCACGTTAATTTTTTCGCCGGCAAATCGAGTTTGGGCGGGAAACGATCTGGTTCGTGTAAGATTTGCGCGTCGACCCGACATTTTCGGCGATTCACCCGTGTTAATCGACTCGCCTTATCTTCGTGCATCCCTTCGACGAGCGTCCACAAATTTACACCGTGTTCGTTAGCGCCATTCTAAGCGCAGCCAAAAATACATACGTACCGAATCCTCGCAGTCTTTTTTAGCGACGCGTATCGAATCGCATTCCATCGGAGCAATAACTTTCTTTCCGCGAGACGCCAGACGTCGTTTGAGCCACGGGACTCGCCATTATTTTTACTACCCCGCGTACGATATCGTTATACATTCTATTTGTATCTCGGTGTGCAGTGCGTACTGCTGAGAGAAAGAGAGAGTGAGAGGGAGAAGGAGCAGGGGAACTGAGGATGAGAGAGAGAGAGAGAGAGAGAGAGAGAGAGAGAGAAACAGACATACAGACAGACGGAGAGAAAGAGGGGTCTGCGGACACCTCGCCGTTTCCTTTCCCGTCTTTTTTCGCTTCAATTCTCCACCATTTCTCTCTCTTTTTCCCCCTCCTTTTTCTCCTCCTCACCGCTCGCCGTCTTCTTTTTCGGCGCGGATACGAGGTATACGGAGAGTGGTCTCCCGGCAAAGTTCCTCTCCGCTTCTCCTTCGACCTTCACTTTTTCTTCCCTTCCTTCGGAAGGGCCAAGGGAAGGTGGCGGCGACGACGGCCGCGGACGCGGGACAGGGGGAGATTGGCCGGCGGGCCGCAGGGGGAGGAGGGGGGGGGGGGGGTGCGCGCAAGCGAGATGGGAATATAAAGAAATGCACGGCAGGTCGAGGAGGAAAGAGGACAGGGCAGGAGAAGGAGAGGACGCTCGAAATCTACTCGCGACGAACGCCCGGTATCCCTGCGGATTTTATTATTCCCCGCGGACTCCCGTTTAAGGACACCGTCTCTTGGTAACTTTATGGCACCTGTCAGAAGGATTCGGGCCCGTGCAAAACAGACAACAATAAGGCCCATTCCGATGCAAAGCAGCGGCAGGTTGGCTGCTCGCCCGCTCGCCAATGAAGCTAACCCCCTCCCCCCTTCCCCCGTCCCCCTCCTCCTCCTTCTCCCGCCCCTCTCTCCACTCTTTCGCCGTCTGTCTCCCTCCCGCCCTCCCACAGCACGTATGTGTACACACGTACACGCCTTGCAGCCCTTTCTTTCCTCGTGACATGCGCGTATCTATAAAAGGGCTCGTCACGTATACGTCGCAAAGCGTCTCGCTCGCCTCTTTGGGACATACCTTCGCTGACCCGCGATCGAGTTGCGAAGTGATAGCTCATAGTTCGAATACGGACGCAGCCTTCGCGATCCTTATCGGCCGCGAACGGAGATTTCGTCGACGAGGATGCGCGACGGCCGAACGCAGCGTTTGGCTCGCAAGGAGATGAATAGCTACATGGCCAGCCGCGGCCGTAACAAATGACGACTCGAGGACAAATACATTGCGCAATCCCGATGGAACATCGAACTCGACCGCTTCGACGTCAAAGCATAAACACAATTCTCGCTAGAGTCGCATCTGACCACGCCTATCCGCAGAACGTTGCCAGGAAATTTTCTATTAACACTACAACTACCAACTAGTCAAAATTACCGATCTGAGCCTACTTTAATCAACGATTTTTCCCCATGAAACATTTTACATTTCCAAATATTCTTTAGCACTCAATCAAATGATTAATAATTTTCCATCATGTACCTTCAAACACATACTTCCGGCAATGTTATGAAAATATGAGTAGTCGTCAGTTCCAGTGTTAATATGTTAATATTCAGCTGGCGAAAGGTGAAGACGTGAAGAGACAGTTTGGGTGGACGTAGTGCGCGGGGATGTAAAAGAAGTACGGTAGATGAAGGGCGAACTCACGTTTGCAGTGACCCTTATAGGCGACGGGAATGGCGCGACCCGCGCGGCAGGCGGCGAGACGCAGGTGGCAGGCACTCTTGTAGGTGTTTCCGTCGGCCCCGCAAACGGGGCGCGCGCCGGCGACCTGGTGCGGGGGCGCCTGGGGGCACCTGCGGGCGCACCTCACGCAGTGAGGGCTCAGGTTCTGGTCCAGCAGGCAGCTCCGGCCTTGGCCGCACCGGACCCGTGCGCACGAACCTGTTCGACACTTTACACGTTATTACGTACGGTCGTAAACCGCCCCCGTGATATACGCATTGCCTTTATTTCTCATTTTATGTATAATTTTCGCCGCGCCCGGTCGCGATCGAGCTCTCGGGCAGGCAGCTCGCGAGGTGCGAGGGCTGTCCTGGAAGCCAGCTTGCCTGCCCGGCTGCTTCGCGATCTCGGCTAGGCTCGATCGGCCTCACTCTTCAATTTCGTGGCGAGGATAAAGGTTCCCGGCGTGACGAGAGCTTTTCGGTGTGAGAATTGCTCATCGGCGACATGCTTTATTGCTGAGATTTCGCGACCGGGTGGTTTTATGTCAGACTGAACGGGCACTCTTTTATGGCGTTTTACTGTTCGGGCGATTGATATGGAGAAGGACTTTTTGATTATAATGATGCTTTCTGACATAAATGTTTGTGTCGAGGTAAACCATTCGCTGACAGATAGAAAGTACCCCGTGTTAAGGGAAGAAGGTAGGTACAATGACTTGAGGTGGCCAGTAACATGATGGGAAATACTGTTTTTGAATCAAGGACAAAACATGAGGGATTTTATTAGTAGAACGACAATATGAACAATTTCCTGCTAAAATGTAATATTATTCTGCTGCGCCCGATACTAGTTTATTCTGATTTACTATTCCACATATATTCTAAATGTCATTTAAATCCGCAGTCTATTTCTAACTGCTTACTGTACAACATTTTTCCAAGACTTCTCGATTACCCTTCACTACCACACATAGAGTACCCACTTAATATTTATTTCCTCCAAATCGTTTTAAAGCCCGCTCAAGAGGCAGCGTACGACCAATTAGCATGAACTTTCGCGAAATTGAACGCGGTTAACTCTTTCTGCAGCGAATAGGTTAATCGAACACGCAAGAGCGAGAGATTTTCGTTCCCCGAATGAGCGGCGTATGTTCGCCACGGTCCAAGTAAATCGTTTATGTGGGAACGAGCGATAAGAGAGTGCCGACGTCCGCTCGAATCGACCCTACCGCCATAAAAATCTCGGTTGTACATACTCACTTTGGCAGTGGCCGTTGTAGGCGACCACAAGCTCGTGGCTTCCCTTCTTGCAGGCCCGCTTCTTGAGCCTACACAAGCTCTTGTAACTCCTTCCGTCCGTCCCGCAGACCGGGCCACCGCCTCTCGGTGCCTTGCACTCAGGACTGCAGACGCACCTTGGCCTTCCTCTCCGCACCACGCACTTCTTCCCCTCCTCGCACCTCACCTCCGCGCAGCTTTCTGTCAAGCAGACACACCGTCGTCAAATACGCGCGAGACGCTCCGTGTCGCCGACGACAGAAACGCCGTCAGTTTCGCAACCGTCCGAAACCTAAATCTTGCCTCATCGAGATGAAAAAGAGTACGTTTCCTACGGGCTTCGACTTTCATGCTCCATCCGCTTACGCGCCGATTGTTGCAACAGCGTTTCAACATTGTCGCAACATTGTTGCAACATTGCTGCGTAGAGTTAGGCAACCGATGCACGTACGATCGTTTCGGTAAAATCGGTCATTCGGTAGACGGCGTCGGGGTAAAAGGTGGCAAATTGGAATGGGAGTGCGGTCTGAGTACGGCGAGGTGGAGTAGCGCCGACAACGAATCTCGCTTACCTCTACAAGGACTACACTGCACGCCGCCGCCAAGGACTTTCCAGAAGAAGAGACTTCCGCTGTCGAGGTCCTCCTCGGAGTAGGCGGTAGCCGCCGCTGCGTTCGATGCGCAGCAGTCCTCTCTCGTGGTGCCCTGTGACAGGAGCTCTTTGCAGCGTCCGTTGCTAATCGAGGACCAGCATATACCGCCTGCGAGGCATGACAAGAGAAAAGACTCGTTAGGACGTCCCGGGGAATAGGTAATTGAAACGTTCGAACGTACGGTTTGCGCTCGCGAGACGTACGCCTGACAGCGGGATCGCTCGTATTTTTCCTCGTTGAGCGGATAGTCGAGGAAAGAACTTTCACGAGCGGACTCGGGATTGACGTTCACCGAGAGATCGTAATGGTAATTGCAGCCCGCCTTAATTCCTCCGCGCAGATCATTACGCGCCGATTGGCAAAATGTACGATATTCCAGTAGCGAGAACCGCAAACTGGTATATTGATTACGGACGGTAGCATGTAATTAAACGCTTGCGCTCTATGCGCATATTGTAATTTGCCTGTCGGTGAGTAAAATATGTCTCGGGACCTTGAGACTCGAGAGGGATTGACTTTCATTTGGCCTGGGCTACGTCATGCCTAGACCTCACCTGCGCGCCTCGTAATTCCCCGTATGCACCGTGGCATGGCACATGTGTGCGAGTATCTTGAGTGCGGATCGCCGGCGAATTAGTCGCTCCAGAATGTCTGCGCTATGCGGCCCGCTTTGAGGAATAAAGCGCATAAAGGCCATATACGGGACTTTAATTAGCGCCGTCTACGAAAGAAGTGCTGGCCATATACTACCGGCGGCTAGCGCTACGGAAAAGTGGAACAAGGTCTTCTTCTGCGTTGGACCCGTTGCATACAAAACCGGTGCAAAGCACGCGCTTCGTGGGAAAAACGCGGCTCTCCGACGAAGGAAAGTCGAGCCGTGTGTCGCGCCTCGAGTCCGCGGAATATTTCCAGATCCATTGCCGGCAAGCGTTCCGCAATCGTGCCGATCGCTTAGTAAGTCATATCCCTGACACTTCGTAATCGTGTAATTACCCCGATAAGATACATGCATCAACTCGCCGAGCTAATTGGATAATGATCGGAGCGTTAATTATGACTCGGCGATTGTGGCTTCGTTCGCGTGCCCGTCGGGAAGCTGCCATTTTATCTAGACGCTGTCAAAGTCCCTTGACGCGATGACACCGCATACACGCATTGGCGTCGTTGTGTGCGAAACGCATCGTGTACGCGGTGTTAAATGGCCGAGAGATCACAAATTTTCCTAAAGATCGCGGAAACGAACTTCAGAGCTTACGCTCCGTTTGCACATTATACCGTGCCGTAGTGCGCGAACGTTGTTCGGTTCCTCGTTACAAGTTGGGAATAGTCGACATTGTTTACCGAACCCTCGAGCGGATAGTGCAAGGCGCGCGCGCGCGCGCGCACGACAGTGTGCAGGAAGGCATTCCTCGAAGACGAGCGCGTATAACAACGTCTACGGCGAAGTCAGTGATGGATGCGACCAATTACTTCCACGTTTCACGGTGTGCCGAGCTTGTACAGGGTGTCGGGAAGTTCACACCCACCATTATCCGGCAACGATACTGCCCCCTGCGATTTTTCGAGACATGTCGCATTACGGCAGAACGATCCGCCCCGATCGGCACGTTACTAGAGCAGCCCCCCATTTCACCTAAATTATTCTAATGCACCAGAGTGTGCGTCTGGACGATCGGTTTCGTCTCGCGTTACCGCGTATACGTTCGTTGCATACCGCGACGACGCGAGCACATGTTGCTTCAAGGATGTTCGAAAGAATTTCAGTTTCACCCTTGACTGCCCCTCGCCTTCGTGCTCGGCAACCGTTAGCCGTAATTCATGCCAGAACGCAGTCTATCCGTTGCAGGTAACCTGATACAAATACCCGGTAGCACGCGTGACGGGGTTAAACATGTTTTCGTTTGAACGACCGACGCATCAACATTGCGGGCTTAACGTGCAGCGACACTTTCCCGATTAACTACGTACATACATACGACATCCTTCCTGGGTGGTATCAACCTCGCTCGCAGTCGACTATTTTCAGCCTAACATTGTTTGCCTTTCCCCTGGTGACCCAATTTTCCCCTTACGGGCGTCATGCTTTTCCGAAAGCATGTCAGTGTCGCAATCTATAAAAGCGATTCCATAGTTGTCCGTGTTTCACGATGCTACGAAGGGTGAGAATCTCGGGTCTAATGAACCGCTAAATTCGGTCATGTTCCACGACGTCTCTCCAAGATCGGGACCGATATTGTTCAGCCTCAGCGCCGTCTGGGCAGCCACCCCTGGATGTGCACGCGCCATAGTTTAAAATGCGACTTCCGGCAGTCGGTACGGAATTACGTGGCTCGCGAGGCAGCGCAAACGATGCGTGGTCGTGCAAGGTTCGCTGGGAGCAAAAAGGCACGGGACACGCTGAAGGAGCCAGGAACCGAGACGTCCCTGAGAGACAATGGAACACCTCGGGCGGCGATTAATCACCTCGCGATAATGCAATCGGAAACCACCGTTCCCTGACACTCCGTAAGACCGGGCTGTGTCTGCCGGCGAACTGCACGTAACCACGTCCATGATTTTTTTGCTTCTCTCTCTCTCTCTCTCTCTCTCTCTCTCTCTCTTTTCTTCCGTCTATCACTCTCTTTCCCCCCTTTTACACCTCTCGAAGCTAGTCCATTCCGTAGTGAACCTCGCTCTCATTTCATCTCTCCCGCCTTCATTTCTCTCGAACCATCGCTTAACCGATCCCGGTAAGTGAGCATGGACTAAGCGCATTCATTTGTTTCGCGATATCGCCGATCGAGCTATGATCGAGCGACCATTTAGCCGGTTCGAGCACGTGGCTCCTACCTGTTCCACCTTCCTCGTCCTTCATCGAACGGCGCTGCAGCGGTTATCTTAAAATATTCCATTTTGCCACGCTCCTTTTTCAGGCTCCCGATTATTTGGCTACCGTAAAGCGTCATTGAAACGATCCCGCCTTGCCGACCGGCAGATCCATGTTCGCGATAATAGCCCTGATTCTACGAACGTTCCCATTTCACCCGTGAAATCAATTGCAAATCGTGTTTCGAGCATGTAAAACGCGGACGCGGTGAAAGTTGATTTATCGCGATGATTTAGAAACGAGAACGGTACGTCACGTTCGGTGACCTCAGGCTGCCGTCTAGATCGGCAGGAGTCGCTCATGACGAACCCGACGAGCTTCGAACGATAATGAGGATGCGGCGAATGGTGCGCAAGTCATGACGCGCATTGTGCTCGCCAAAATAGCCGTGAAACCTTTCGAACCTTTCCGTTCGAATCTCGCATTACGGCCCGAGGCGAAAATAGTGTTGTAATGGACCGATATATGAACCCGGCAGACCGTATGCTCTAGCAGATGCGAACATCCTCACTCGACCGTCTGCGAAGAGATTGCCGACGATCAATTTGGACAGCTCGCTATTTTCGCTATCTGCGAACTTTCATTGGAGAGAGAGAAAAAAAAGGGAAGAGTGGAAAAAAAGAAGAAAGAAATCCTCTCTATTTATCGCAACGCGCTCATTATCGTTCAGAGACGCTGTCAGCAAAAAGCGCTGTATTACCAGATTTCACGTCTGGGAGTTATTTTCTCGCTCGCTGCACAAAGCGCGTATTCGTCGAGTTTCTAGACAGACGGTCGATTAACAGAAGGCGGCTGTAGAATCTGTATTTGGGAACAGTTCGCGAGGCGAGCGAGAGAGAGAGAGAGAGAGAGAGAGGGGGAGAGACAGAGAGAGAGAGTGGGGGCGAGAGAGAGAGGTACACGTTTGCAATATTGTGCGAAGCAATTCGTACGTCGGGCTCGAGGCAGTTAGGCTAGACTGGAAGCTTAATTAGCACTCGTGCTAGATCGAACGGCGACAGTGCGCTAAGGCAGCCCGCTACAAAAGGAGACTAGGTTTGGCTCGAGGCCCGCCTTTGCCACTGACCTCTCTTAACACCGCACGAGACGTCTTTCGCACGGCCGAACACCGACTGGCCTCTATTTTTATATCAGTCGAACGACCGAGATGCCTTTACACCCGCGCGGCCTTCAACGCTCTGCGACTCTCCTTCCTTCCCCTTCCCCCCTCCTACCGTCGCAGATCCTCCTCCTCTTTATCGAATTTGTTTCCCGAACCGAAGAACTTCGCGGTCTGATTAACGCGGCCGGATAGCTGAAAAGCTCGTTTGTCGCGTAATCGCTTTTTGATTACGTCCAGCCCGATCATTCAGCGCGCGGCGCACTTCGCTCGGAGCCGGCAGAAAAACTTGACGAAGGAAAACTTCGTTACATTGCCTTTTGCCTCGTTTAATGGAAGTTTAATGGAGTCTGGCCGCGCGAGATAGCGCGCCTAACGTCTGACCGTCATGCAACTAGAACGGACGGCGAATACAGTAACGACCGTTTCGGAATGCGAATCGGAACTTCCGAGGATCGTAATTCCTCGCGTCGTGTCCGACGTGCGCGTGTGGAACGTTCACGGTCGTGAGTCGGAGATGGAGCTCGAAGCGTCGAGGCGCGCCGTATCGCGTTACTTCGAATCCTCCTTGTCTCACTTCGAGCCGCGACGAAACTTTTCGGGGGATGCGCGTCGACTGGCGAATATCAACGGGATGAAGAAAGACTCTTCCTCCCCCGCTTTCGACTTTTCCACCCATAAGTTACCCTTACGTTGTGATTCACCGGCGATCAGTCGCGGTTAAAGTTGAACGGTTAACGGGTTGCGCAAGATTAAGGTACCGCTCACAATGATCTTGGCTACTTTTCCTCTACACCATTCGAGTTCCTGCCAAAAGAGAGGTCAGCCCAGCATCCTCGAGCACTCGACCGGGCGAGCCTCGTCGAGTCGATACTCGCCTTTGGCCGATTATTACGCGATATTGCTCGAAAATATTTTCGTCCTCACCGCGAGCGTCACCCAATTCGCGCCGCCTCTTCCGCGCAGGCCCTTTCCCTCTGCGATCTCGACCCCATATCTCGTCGAAGGGTCCTCGAGACGAAAGCGAGGGATAAAGAGCGCACTGGGGAGCGAAGGACGGAGCCGGCAAGGCAGCGATATCAAACGGCTACCTTGGAAGGACTCCGCGCCCTCGTACGCAGAGGCGCAATTTACGTGTAAATAACTTTTTTATCGCAGCAATCGTTATTAAAGCGACGCGAAACGCGCCCGGTAAATGAAACCATTGCTTACGGGAGAAATTATCGATGGTGGCTCTTATTACCCGGCGGGCCTTGTTTGCCGCAAGTGGCCACCTTACATAATAATTGATATGATCGATCGGCCGTATGGTCGGTACGTCATCGATACTCGAGACGACGCCGCCACCGCTGGAACACGTCGGAACCCTGGCTCGGCATCCTGAGGCTGCGACGATCGCAGACAACGGCCGGCGGAGGCGAGGCACGGGGGAGGGGGCGGCCAATCGCTCGTTTCATAAACAATGTGACTTCGAGTTGGAACGGTCCGAACGCGGGGGAGTTTGCGGGCGGAACTGCACACCTCGTTACGGAGCGAAAAGGAAAGTCTGGCAAACTCGGAGCATTAATTCCCAGCCACGGTGTGTCTAGACCGCGACATAGCCACCGTTTGGCCCAGTTACGCCCTTCTTCCTCCCCGTCCCGTTCCATTCCTCCCACCGTTTCGCCTCCGCCCTCCTGCGTTCTCCCTCCTCGTCTTGTAGCTCGCCGTCTCTCTCTTTCTCTCCCTCTCTCTCACTCGCACACGTCGAGAGCCACGAGCAGCTTACTCCCTCGGTACACCGTCTACAGAGTTTGTTATTTACGAGGAGTGAGCCCGGATGAACGAAAGTTCGAGCCAAGTCTCTTCGCTCTTCTGCTCACTCTTTTTCTCTTTCCCTCTCCCTCTCTGACTATCAATCTATCTGTCTCTCTCTGCCTCTCTCTACTTCGGGCCCTCCCCCGTCAGGCAATTCTCTCTCTCTCTCTTTCTCTCCCTTTCTCTCTTTTCAGCCCTTCCGCCTCGGCTGATTGCGTCATCGTCGGATCTGGAGAGTCCTTTTCACGCATGCGCACCGTTGTTTGCCGAACACTTTGAAAAACTCCCGGCGAGCAGCGAGAGAAGGCGCATCGGCGGACGCCGCCGTGTTCGAGGACAATTCTTGTTTACAATCGTCCCGATGTATTTCCGTCTCCTTTCGGCCGGAGCTAGAGACCCGAGCGGAGTTCGTGTCGACCCGCGGAATTGCAAATGAGCGGCGCGAGTTTCGCGCCGGGGGCTTGTCACGTGTAGATTTTTCGCTCGGCGTCTTTGCGGATTTTCGAGAGCTCGAACAATGTTTGGCTTCGACCCGATGGAACGACCGCGCTCTCGTCCTCGCAATTCGTTCCTTCCTTCTTTTTTTCCGCTCTCTTTTGATTCGCTCGCCTCGCGCGTCAATCTAAATACAAAGGTAAGGGGCTAAAGAGGACATTTAAATACGTACTCGAATTGGCCATTCATGGCGGGACTTAATGCCGAGTATCCGAAACGAGTGCCGTGCGCGCAATTTGCATAGATCGTAGGATCGTCGGATTCCTTCGAAACGTTGACACCGAGTCAGACGGTCAACAATGCGCCAAGTCCGCGTGGACGATATTCGTGTCCGAAGCGCGGGAATTTTGGCGAAAGTCAGTCGAATTTCGTGAGCGACGCCGCGTCGCTCGTACGAGAAACGTGTTGACGTTTCGGCGCACGAGCGGCGTCCACGTGTTTCGAGCATTCATGGGGAGCGATTGTCAAGGTCAGACCATTCGTTATCGTCATTCGCATAGGTATATATCTGCGCGCGAAACGGTCGCTTTAGGGTCACTTAAAGGAGATGGCGTCGAGCGGAAATAAGGTTCTCAACTGAGCGTCGTTTTACGGCGTCGGAATAGAGACGTCAGGATATCGCCAGTCGGCAACCGGCGTCGGGAACAAGTTCCTCCACCTCCGACGGCGTTAATCATTCGCGAAACCATGCGGAAAAACCTCTCCGTCGAAAAAAAGAAAGTTCATCGGCGCCGTAGGACCGACTCACCGTAACTGATCACTACTATTTACGATCATTTTCCCCGCGGAATGTATTAATTACTGTATTCGCCGCGTATGGGGAGCGCGGAGGAATTTCGACGCAGACAACATCTCTAACGGACTACGGAGGTAGAAAGCGACGTTCTAAGCATCGCGGCGTGCCATTGAAGCGTCGGCAACGAACGCGAAGTACAACAATTTCGCGCGCCTACCAGTTTCTTTCCCTCGCCGGCCGCGTAAATTTTCGCCTGCCACGTCCGTCCGGCCGATAATTACAAGCCGGCCGAACGAAAATGCGCTGATTTTACGCTCGGAAACTACGCGCCACTGACTCAGTTGAGCACCACGCTTGTCCAACTGGCTTTATCGTAAACACGAGGATAATGCGCTTGCCGCAGAAAAATCGTGGAAGACTTATGGGTCTAGACTCCAGGCTCTAGGCTCTAGCCTCTAGGCTCTGCAGGCACGTCGGTATGCGAGATACAAGCTGCCGATTAAAGTGCCTATCCGTTCCCGGTGTGTACACCTCGCTGTACTAGCTTTTGCAGATGCATAACCCACTCTCGTGCCCCTCGGGGAACTTGAAACCTCGTTCGCGGACTTTCTGCCTCGTGACTGGGGGGCGTGGATTTCCTGAAAGTCGAATGGAAATTGTTGGGAAACGCAGGATTGCGGACCACGAAAACCTTGTTGCGTGGATCATCGTTCTCTAAGCGAGGTAAGTCGGCGGTAAAACTTCGCTGGTCTTGCTCGATTGTCAACGAGCAATGAGTGCATCTTGTGCAATAGAATGTGAAATTAGCGATTTGTGATCGTTCAAACTTTTAAGCGATTACGAGGAATTTTGTTAACTTGGGAAATTGACTTTGATACCTTGCTGTCAAAGTTGTCACTTAAGATCTGTTTGTCTTTACGTCGCCTATATTTATTTTCAAAACATACGTTGTGTCGCGATTGTGTCAGTCATGTCCTCACGTAATTTCAGATTGTCTATTACATGCAAATTTTTCGAAAATTGTGTAATATCAGAAGGATGTCGTACTTATTAGCTATTAGCCGAACTACGTCAATGCACAGTAATAGATGAAAACAGACATTACATAAACTCTAATCGTTACAGCTCATCGCAACTCAAGTATATTCGACGTAAATAAATTATAATGCGGACAGATTTTCTAATATTTACGCAATTTAAATATACTTTCAACAATGTTCTGCACGTGCATACAACTGTAATCTTACCGAATTCTTTTAGTCTCCTACAAGCACGTTTAGACTCACGTGTCCGTACGATTACCGCAAGAATGCCGTTTTCCATACAATCCTATCCTGAATTACTATGCTTTCGTGGAAACCGTTTCTGTAGACCTAATTTTTACGAGTTCTGCCACTTATCTGGCCCCGTTCCCCTCTCATCGGACAGGTACGAGGAAATAATGTCGAGCGAATAATACGAAGGCAAGTGCGCTCTATCGAGGTTCGCAAAAAAATCCCTTTGTAACTTTCAGCTCGACGAAAAGGCCGCGGTCGAAGTCGGCCAACAGGTGCGACGCAAACGTTTTCGAGAGATGCTCACGTCGTGTAGTAATTGATCAAGGGGCCTCGATTATCATATAAGCTGACGTCGATATACTGAACGGGTTTCTATACAGATTCGATTTTGTTTGCAATACACTCCATCGCTCGATTCTCTTCGAGGACCCGACGGCAGACGCTCGGTACCGATGACCATCGAATTAAAGCCAAGTCTACGTGCCAGATCGATCTTGTGACGAAAGTCCCGAAAACTTCCTACTTCCCCACTCAAGCTCCACAAGTACATACCCACTTCTCCGTGTTTATCCTGCGGGCAGAGCGGCCAGGTAACGCCGTACGATAGTCAGTAATTTTTGCGACACGTTTTCCGTACACCCAGCTTACAAGCTCCGTGACGTCATCGCAGGAGGTACAGAGCACCCCCGATAAGAAGGCAGCCAGCCGGCGCATTCCTCATAACCCCGCCGAGGGGCAGCTCGGATCGGTAACGTTTCTGACGAAATAACACGCGGCGCGTTTCTAACGAAATAACACGGGGGTATCTTCGGGATCGGATCGGGCGACAGCAGGTGGTAAAAAGATCGGTGCTCGCTCGAGCGAGCGCCGTGCAGGCATTCGCGACGTGCCGCAGGGAGGCGAGTTCTTGCCGGGGCAAGACGGGCACGCGGTTAGTCATCAAGGCCCGGAGATTGTCCCCGCGGACGGCGACCCGACCGGTTGACCAAAACCACAAGCTTTCCCCCACCATCCCTCCGCCGCCCCCTTCCCCCTCCATCGTCATCACCTCCTCCACCTCCACCTCCTCCTCCGTCTCATCCTACCGCCTCTCACACCCATGCTTACCCACGCCAGCAGCCCCTTATCCGTGCTCGATGCCTGTCTCTCTCTCTCTCTCTCTCTCTTTCACTCTCTCACTCTCTCACTCGCTCCCTCACATGTCTTTCTTACGTGTCTCCCGCGTGTCACCCGTATGCCCTGCGCTTCTACGCCGCGCCAGATCGAGTAACCCTAGAAAGTCGACCGGGTATCGGATATTTTCAGTTACATTGTGAGACGCCGACAGGCCGCATCCGACGTTTCTGCGGGAATCTCTCCGGCTCTCGCCGACGGAAAGGTGAGGGCGGTGCCGGGGTCGCATGTGACCCGCCCGGTTCCGGCCGACTCCGAGTCCATCCGGACCGTTCGCGTTTGACCGGTGCCGACCGTCTTCCGATGCCGGGGCCCTCGCCGATGATAGGCACGGACTGCGAATTTATGCGCGGCGAGCGCTCGCGCAAAAGTGCACGGCTCGGCTCCAGTCGTCGACACGCGATGGAAATGCGTACGCAACGCACGGTACGATGTCGTCGGTAATGAGTTGTCTTGTTGCCTTCTAACCGGTGTTTTGATTGAGCGCGACGGTATTCATTATTCATACGGCACTACGCGAGGCCTTTTGCGACGCGCCGGCAGCGAGAACTCTTGCCGCACGACGTCCATTTCGGCCGTCCCGCCGGCTTATTCAAAATCGGAGTTCTTTGAACCGGATCCAACTTTCAGCGGTGCCGGCCGAAATTTTCCCTCCGCGGCGCGCAGACCGCGCGCGGATCGCCGACGGCTTCGTTCTAGGACTTTTCGAACGGGCGCTCTCCTCGTTGGAATATGAAACCAAACCGCACGCGCGCGCATAACTCGAGTGTTTGTCGCAATCTCACCATCACCGCAGACTGCGCCTCGGCCGCGCTCGTCGGATTGTTTTTGTCGCGGTCTCTGCGCTAAGGGCGACAAAGTCGAAGCGCTAATCCGGTCTATCGGCGAGGATGCACCGTGAAAATGATCGCAAGGATCGTCGGCTCGAGAAGAAGGTTCCTTGAGGAAGGTGTCGTTTGACTTTAGCAGTTTTGACTTCTGTCATTGTCTTCGGACGCGCCGTTTGTTAACACATTGACTGTGGGACTCGTACTTTCACGTTTTTCCGGACTGTCACTGTTTGATAGACTTGCGCTGGTAGAGTGGATATCTTAACGGTACAATCTGTATATTTGTCTATTCAAAAAATGTCGTTCTTCATCGATTTTACAGATTCATTAAATGTAGACTCTTACGTTTGCGGTAGAGCACACTCGCAGTCAACGCGTTAAATCCTTTTATCATCTACGACACGGTAGTAAACCACGTAAACGAACAACCTATTAAAATCTGTCGAAATAAGTTCATTGACTTAGATTAATTTCAATAATTATCAGCAAGTGCATCAGTGGTAATTCCTCCGATTTTTCTAATTACTTCTTACGATCCCTCTACATGGCGAGCAACGAAAAGTGACTATCAGTTCTGGTAGAAGTGATTACACGGATTCATCACTTTATCAGAGGCCGGAAACGCGGAAGTAGGATTTCAGACGCTTGACCGAGTATGACCGTGGAGGAAGTATACTTCCTCATATGCGGTTCTTAATTGGACCCGAGGAAATATAGTTGAGCGTTTCCCGGTATTGCCCTGTGAAAAAAAGTGAGCCCGGTCATAAGAGATTGAGGACAAGCGTCAGCGAATATAGGCGGACGTAAACGGAAGTACGAATTGTCGATCATTATTCATGCGCGCGATACGTAATGATGCGGAGATACTCGAAGGCCAGACTACCTTCTGGTAAATGTCGACGCGGGCGCAGGACAATCAGCGCTCTTTGCCAATAAAACCGTTCTGGCCGCAGGTCGCAAACTCGCCTCGGGAGTTAACGCATAACGGCGTGCTTTCAGCTTTCACTGCGCAGTTAATTTCTCTCGTCCCAAAACGGCAACGCGCTTGATTGTTCTTAGAAACGGCGGTACCGTCCTGCCAACTACACGATCGACCGTAATACATGCACCCGGCTTTCCCCGCGCAATTATTTTCCCTCGCCGTTTCCCGAAAGTGGCCCCGTCCGCGAATTCTCGCATCGAGGCAAACAAGCCGCAAACTGAGAGCCAATCGAGTTTACCGATAAGCGTGCCAATCTAGTTCGCGTTAAACGCCAATTACATTTGTCTCATGAAGCTCCAATTACATCCGTCGGGTCTGATCGATGGCAAGCGGGAAGTCTGAATAAGTCGTTCGAAGTCGATCGAACCAATTAAAAGCCTCTCAGTAGAAAAATGCCGTCCCACGATCCTGGAAACACCCCCAATTCAATCCCATCGATACTGCGCAACGAATCAATCCCAATCTCATCGTCCGCCGAGCCGGCAAGCTTTCGATTCGTATCAGCTCGCGGGGAAAAAGTGTTTGCGCGGTCCGAGGTGACCAAAGTCGGCGATCGGCCGAGCTCGACAAATTTAATTGAGACTTCGCCCGCGACTCTCCGGATGTGTCCGGGGCAGGGTCACTTCCCTCCTCTCCCCAAAATGGCGTCGCGGGCGGACTCTCCCTTGAGGGACTCTATCCGCCCGCCGACTCTCGCCGCTGCGCTCTTCCACGATCGAGCCTACTCGCGACTCGCAGGGCCCTTCTGGTCCCTCTATCTCGCTTCCAAGGGCCTCGCTTTACCTCCTGCACCTCCCTCGCGGGACCCACAGGACCTCTCGATCCCGTCCTTCTTTCGCCCGGTGGCATCGTCCGCGCGTCTGGAGGCTGAAGCTCCTCTCTCACTGATGCGGAGCACTGACCCGCAAACTGGTTCCTCCATTACACAAGGCTTTCTCCCCCACCCCTTCTCTCCCCCCCTCCCCCCTGTCCTTCTCTCTCTCTCTCTCTCTCTTCTCCCTCTCACTCTCTGTCCCTTGGCTCGCCTTCCTTCTCTCTCCCTCCACCCCCTTCCTCCGACTACTCGTCGCTCCGATCTCAACCCTCCCTCGCTCTGCTTCTCTCCCCCCTCCCCCTCCCTCTCTACCCGCCGCGCCCCCTTTCCCCGGCCACTCTATATCTACATCGGAGCAACCCCCTCGCGGAACGATCGCGAGACGGTTCGATTCTGCGGCAGATATTCGCCTAACTGCGTCGGAAGATTCACTTCCTCCCTCGGCGAAGGCGCACCTGCCCGCGTCCGGGAGTCTCGTGACTTTTCGTTAACGAGACGCTCGCTTGCGGTTTGACGCGAGCGGCTGACTTAAAGAGACGCTCCGAGGATCGGCCGGCGAATTCCGGCTGGCCGACCGTAATCACTCGCGTACACACTCGTCTATATGTTGGCTTAGGTACACGCCGCCGTTCTCTCCCGAGTGCTGGCGATAATGTCGAATATCGTCGGCGAACGACAGACGAGTATTTCGCTCGCGATATCCCTTCGAAAACCTCCCTGACGACGTTAATGAAGTTTTAGTGCCGCGCACCCTCCGTCTCTCTCTCTCTCTCTCTCTCTCTCTCTCTCCTGTCGTCTCCCTTGCACACAATCTCTCGACTGACCATCTTTCTACCCGCGGCCTCACGGCGTTGGGCCTGGGGCAGACGTGGAATTAGCGCTGAATTAATTCGCACTTTATCGCCTGTCCGAAGGCGGCCAAAGATCGCTTTATGCATTTCTACGAGTAATCCGCGACGTCAACGCGACTAATTTAATTGGCACCGTGGGGATAATTGACGATCGCCCTCGAGATTGTCCGATGCAGCGCTGGCGGAGCGCGTTGCCGAGCCTCGTCGTTTTCCTCGTCTCCGACGTCGGACGTTGTCGAGGAAAGGGTCGAGCGACGTAATGACGAGACGAAACTGTCCGTGCCGATCGCGAGCGAGACGAGGCGCAAGATCTACTGGCCTGTCGGTTCAGCGGTCTAAGTCCATTAACGGATCGATACGTCATACTGGCCGGCGAGGCATCGAGCGCCGACGATCGCAATTACATCGTCAACGCTGATGGCTCTAGTTGACTCGGCCATAAGTCTTGCGCCCGGCCTCGGACGCAAATTGGCGCGTTTTATGCGAAGGGACGGCAAATAGATTTTTAAAAGGGCACGGGACTGGAATGGGCCCCGCCTCGTCTGGGCGCCGTTCATCATTCGATGAATCCCGTGCCCGGAGGTGATAGACTGATCGGTCACACGATGACGCAGACGATATACCGGGAAACAATTTCGTATCACGTGGCCGGTGAGAGATCGAGATCGCCGATAATAACGCGCGACGGCACTCGGTTTCGTGTTGCATGCAGGCAAGCCGGCGACGCTCGGGAATAAGAATGCGAGCCTGGTGGAATCTCGCATACGCGACGGCTGTTGGGCCCGGCGACCTTACGAGGCCGTCCGGCAATCGAATTTTCACCCCCGTCCGCGAATCGCACCAAAGTCAATGCCTTCCCGCGCACGACAAACAGGATCTCAAGTATATGTGGATACGGATACTCGAGTCCGCGAATTATGAAACGCTTAAGATGCATGACTTTTGCGACTGGTTCCCAATTCAGGTCTTGGCCAAGCGGAACGGCTTAGATCATTTCGAGTAATATCTTAATCCGATCAGAAGTAACAGATGAAAATTGCTAAACTCGCCCGTTAATGAGACCCCCGCATTCGCTGCATCGAGCTTCCAAAATGTCACTCATGCGCACCCGCGGCACCGGCGATATCGAGATAAGAGAAGGCATAACACCGACTTTAATGACTTACAATTAAATCGTATCGATAACGCTCGTTATACGACGCAACGTCGCTCGTAAAGCACGCGTAATATTACGGCCATAAACTTTGCCTTTTTACCGAACATTACTATGGCTCAGCGCCTTCGGCCGTATTTATCACATATTCCCGCTCCGATCAACTCCGAACGGAGTCGAAAAATGTCAATCCGATGTCGCTCGGCGATCGTTCGGCGATCGTACGCGGTCGGGACGCGCAACGTAAGCGGATGAAAACTCACCGATCGCGATCTGCGTCTGAAGAAGGAGGCAGACGAGTGACACCACGACGTAGGTCTTGTACCGGGGTGCTTGGATACCCCGTCGCAGGGCCGTCATTTCAGGCGGCCCGCGCCAGGTGTCCCGGTGACGTGCCGCGGCCGCCTCTGCGACTGCCTCCAGCAATGCCCTCCTCTCCTTCCCCCTCACTTCCGCCTTCTTCGCTCCCGCCAGCTCCGCGTCACGTCGTCCTCGTGCTTCACATCTCATCTGCTTCTGGCCGCGATCCGTTTCGGCGATCACCTCTCTATCGCGACCTAGGCTCGACTCGGCACCTTCCCCGCGCCAGCACTAGCCCTCCTCTTCCCGCCGGAAGTGGCCGCACAATCGCTCGATGTCCTCTTCCGCTCTAACGTCTTTGCGCCGCACGCCTCATCTGCCTGTCGATCGATACCGATTATTACCGCGGACGACCGGGAGCCGCGATCGACACTGTACGAGCTGGGACGATGAGTTCTCTACCCTTTCTCTAGTCGGCTGACGGATGGATTCGGGGATAAGTGATCATGCGACGAAGGGGGTCTGATGGATGTGTCTGTAGTGCTTGCGAGCGGCGACTGGAGGTATTGGAACGGCAGCACGCTTTGACCGTCACTGTCGGACAGCCGAAGCTGGATATCGTGACACTTGCATTTTTCTACTGCCGACTGTAATTCACGCCTCGGTTGCTACCTATGGCGAGCCTTTCGATCGGCCACCCTACGCACTGATCACTGATCGCGTCCGACGTCCTATGCATGCCCCTTTCTACCGTGCGTTAGTCGCTCGATTCGCGACGCGCGAGTAATCGGAGTGGACGGATACCGAGAAAGAGAGTCTTTTCCACGGTGTTCCGTGTCAGCGGCTCGTCATCGCGGCAAGGTTCAAATTTTCCTGCCCCTCGCCAAGGGAGAGCTTAGCACCTTCTCGACCCTGACGTCAAAGTTCGTGATCCGTCATCCGCGAAGAGCGCGCACCCTCGACACCTTCGACGATCGCAGCGATACCGAAAGTGCTCGTCAACGAGAGCACGTAGACAGAGCGGAAGACGAGCAAACAAAGGTGGATTCAGGAGGAAAAGAAGCACGTGTTCCGCGGACGGATCGCCGTGTGTCACAACATTTGCCGCTAAGAGCACGCAAGTCGCCTCGTGGCAAGGGCGAATCGATTCGAACACCTGTAGAAGACCGGAACTCTCCCTCCCTCTCTCCCCCTCCTCCCTGGTGCGTTTTCTGCCTACTACTACCACCGCCGTCGTCTTTCCCTCGTTCGTCGTCCCTGCCTTTCTATCCCGTTCTCTCTCTCTTAATCCGTCCTCTCGGAGATGCGCGGAGATACGTGCCTCTCGATTCGACGCTCATTCGACACCGAAACTCCTTCCGCCCGGCGAACTCATGCTTCCGGCACTCGCTGCCAGCCGATTCTCCTGCGAATCGATCCTCGCACGACACAACAACCGGCGCTGCACCCTCCGCGATTCATCGCCGAAACACGTGGCGCACGGGCGGCGCGTGAGGCACGTTGTATACAAACACGTTGCACGTTGCACTCACGAGACGCACCAGCCGCTTCTTCTCCCTCTTGTCCGCCTCCTTCTCCGCAACTTGTCCTCCGCCACTTTTTATCTCCGAACGTTCCTCTTCACAGTATCACCATATCGCGCGTCAACCTCTCTGTCTCTCCCTCTCTCTCTCTTTCTCTCTCTGTCTCTCTCTCTCTCTCTCTCTCTCCCTCTCTTTCTACCTCTTTCTGTCAAGTTTTACCCTCCACTACTCTCCGACCTCGTCCTCCGAAAATGTCCCTATCCGTCCGTCTATCATCTAACCGCCTCGGTTTCGTGCGACGGCGATCGTCGGGCACGATCCTGCGGGGCGCGCTTTTGCGAAGCGATCGAACGGGAAAATACTCTCGCGTGCACTCTCCGATCGAATGCCGGACGCTCGCTCCGGCTCGAACCTCCGCGGGTTTTTGACTGGCGCGCAGATTCGCCCGATGAAAGCCAAGCGCGCACGAGGCCGCCCGGCAGACTGAGAGAGGAGCAGTCGAGCAGTCGGCAGTCGGCAGCCAGCGGCAGCAGCAGCAACAGCCAGCAGCTAGCAGCAGCAGCAGCAGCAGCAGCAGCGGCAGCAGCACAACGCGGAACGTTTCGCCGTGTGCCAAGCGAAGCTCTGCAAAAGCGAGCCTGCACACGCGGCCGCGCTGTTGTGTGTCCCCACTTCCCTTCTTCGAGCGCGCGATCGAGACGGCGGCGGTGTGGTGGCGGCGGCAGTTTGCCTATCTGCTCGTGTGCCTGCCTGCTTGCCTGCCTGCTTGCCTGCTTGCCTGCTTGCCTGCCTGCCAGCCTGCCTGCCTGTCTGCCTGCTTGCCTGCCTGCCTGCCTGCCTGCTTGCTTGCCTGCTTGCTTGCCTGCTTGCCTGCCTGCTTGCGCGCTTGCTTGATTGCCTGACTGCTTGCTTTGCTTGCCCGCTTGCTTACTTGCTGGCTTGTCTGCTTGCTTACTTGCCGACTTGCCTGGCTGCTTGATTGCTTGACCGCCTACTTGCTTACTTGCCGACTTGCCTGGCTGCTTGATTGCTTGACCGCCTACTTGCTTACTTGCTTACTTGCTTACTCGCTTACTCGCTTACTCGCTTACTCGCTTACTTGCTGACTTGCTAACTTGCTTACTTGCTTACTTGCTTACTTGCTTACTTGCTTACTTGCTTACTTGCTTACTTGCTTACTTGCTTACTTGCTTACTTGCTTACTTGCTTACTTGCTTACTTGCTTACTTGCTTACTTGCTTACTTGTTTACTTACTTACTTGCTTACTTGCTTACTTGCTTACTTGCTTACTTGCTTACTTGCTTACTTGCTCACTTGCTCACTTGCTCACTTGCTTACTTGCTTACTTGCTTACTTGCTTACTTGCTTACTTGCTCACTTGCTTACTTGCTCACTTGCTTACTTGCTTACTTGCGTACTTGCTTACTTGCTCACTTGCTTACTTGCTTACTTGCGTACTTGCTTACTTGCTTAGTCGTATGCGAACTTACGTGGGACCTCTCTGTGCGGTGTAGCAGTATGAAGTTTGCTGCTAGCAGTGTTAATGAGTTTATGCTGTCAGCGAATCGGTTTCTTTAGTTTCTTCGTGGATAAAGAATTTTGACTTGGGCCGATTAAAGTATCGATCCTTTCGACGGTTTAATCGTACGGAATTGGGGTGTGCTTGGCTTGGTTTTTACTTAGGTAGTGCCTCAGTTTCGGCCACTTTTTTGCAGTAATTTGGTCAGGTTGCGACAATTTTCACAAACTCGCCGAAGATAACAAAAGGGATATCTCCCAAGGACCATCACATTACACTTGATGACAATTTTGTTCATTCAATTTTTGAGGGTATCTGAGGTATTTCCTTTCGTTCCGCACTCGCACAATATACCGAGTCTCTGATTCTCCGAATGCTGCGTTCGATTTCTTCTCTTCGCCCTTAATTATATCTTCCTTATTAGTCTCTTTAACCGCTCACGCGCTGTCTATCCACATGATCATTGATCACTCTACGTCAAGGCGAATGTATCTGGCCTTTGAACCGGCAAACATTCGATTTAGCCGAATGGGCAGCTGTTCGGAGCTCACCGGTGAAACGGAACGACACTTGGCCTCTTGCACTGGCGGAGACCTCGATCGAATAAGAAACTCGAGCCGTTTCGAGAACAATTAACGATGATGATACTTGCCCTGTTGCACCCGCGACACGTGGCACCACCCTTCGCCCTCCGAATATTTCCTATGCCCGCGCTCTTATCCGCGATCGAGGGACATTGCGTTCGGCGAATTGAGTCCAATGAAATTGCGCGACGCAGTGCTCGCCCTTTGAACTCGAACGACGGGATCAATGATCGTCCGAAACATTGGAATACTGCGCTCGATAAGCTTGTTTACTGCCCCGACGACTAGCGGAACGCGGACTCCTAATTAAGAGGAAATTGATCGAATTCGACTTAAAGTGATCGGCCGACGTCCTGAATTGTCGACAGTTTCGCCAATTCACGTGGGAACCAGCCGCTTTCGTAACGGCGACCGAACGAAAACGGGGTCTCGGCAAAAGGAAACGCAGCGTTCGCCGCGCTCGTTTCGTCGAACGAGCGAAGGTGCGCGCTATCGAGACGGAGCCGAGGATATTGAGGAAAGGTTACGGTCCAAAAGCAAACTCCATCGGTCAGCCCACAGTGTCAATCGCCGCGTACAATCGTTCTCGGTCAGCCTCTTACTCGGAATACAAGTACTTACTACGACTGTCCGACTAGCCGTTGACAGAGTGTCGCCGCCGCTGGCAGCGACAATGGCTTTAACGGTTATATCGTTATCTCTAGCGCAGCGCTCGGGGAAGGTGGACGGAGGAAGATGAACGAACGAACGGTGAAACTTACGAGGCACGACCGGCCACGATACTTGCCCTTTGCACCCGCGAGCTCGCGTCGGCCACGAGCTTACTTCATACGCGATTCTTTGCCAATTGGAGAGCGAAGGAACCGTCGGAAGTATCCGGCGGTTAGGTCGGCGGTTAGGACGGCGGTTAGGTCGACGGTTAGGTCAGCGGTTCAGGCGATTAGGCAGGCGCGAGACATGCCCTGCGTTCGGGCCGCGCACGAAAATTGCAATTTCCCCGGATAAGGAGATCCGGTTCGCGGTACTCCGTCCCGGCGGCAAGGTGCTATCGTAATTGGTGGATGCACCGCGGGCACGTCTCTCTTTTATACCGAGCTGCCCCCGACAAAGCGGTACCGCCCCCTGGGCACGTGACGATAGCTTCGGCACTGGACCTACCACCCCGGGGCTATGGATACTACGCGCTCCTTGCAGCGCACCCCCTTGCGACTGCTACCCAGAACCCCCACTCCCCCACGCCGGGCACCCTTCCTTCCTTCCTTGCACCGCGATGCACTAATTGATATCGTTGCACGACGTCGTGCCGCTCTCCTTCGTCTCCGCCTATCCGACCTGTCCCTCCCGCTATTTTTTCCATGTCAGTGTCGCTCGACGAACGCCGCGGCAACGGGATCGGATCTTGCATTCCGATTTTCAATTCTGCCCGTTCCTCATCGACGGTCGATCGTTCGCTCATACCCGGAAGCTGGCTAATCCGTGTGCCCCCGGCTCGATTCGCAGAAGTCGAGACTGTTACTCGTAGCGATCGATGAGGTATAACTTTTCCCCGTTTCGATCGTTCCCCTCATTGGCGGAGTTAAGTGCCAAGTGACGCGGGTAGGAATCGTCCGAGGAGTCTCTTCCTCCGTTTCCCGTACGGCGTCGATTGTATCGTTGACGTTTGACGCTGCTCTGCGAGCGGCTTTGCCGTTAAATGACAGCCGTCTCGCCCCGCCGATCGCCCGAGCAAACGTACTGATTTCGTTGCGGTGGATCGAGGTCGCATGTTTTTCGACTCCTCCGACGTTGCGGCGATGCACAAAGGAAGAACTTCGCCGCAACGAGTGCCTAGCCCGCGCTGCATCCGGTCGTAACTGACCTTGGCTTCTTCGGGCCATTCTTCACCGATAGACGGCGACCACCGAACTCGCTGACCATCTAGATATTTACCACCTGTCGCGATGCCATCGGAGTCCGCACCGACCACAACCGCATCGTCTAATCTTCCTCTTCTCATTGACGCTTCATTCCTCCCCGAGAGCGTACGCGAGTTCGCCGCGTACGTGGCTGGACTTCATTCTTCACGGAGTCTCGTTACGAGGATTCATCGAGTTACGGCTTACATCGAATCTAGAGGAGACGACGAGGATGCGGGCCTTAAGTACTCGTCACGGTGGGAAATTAACATGGATGAGTTGAAGGAAGACGGATGACGTTGCAATGGTTTCGATCGAAATACGCTGAGAGTGGGATGCCGAAAATGTCTTCGAAAAGTGAACGTTCAATTATGCCAGTGACCCTATCTTTCCTAATTGGTGTGTCTATTTTGAGATACGCTTCTTCGCTTCCTTTTTTCGTCTGGCGTATATGGAAGATATCTGGTCAACGGGCCAATTCGGTCCACTTAAGAATGATATTCGATCTACGAGCGATCAAACATCTGTTCTTGTCTGACCACTTGCGTCGATGCTCCGTCTCTTTCGCTTCGAAGTGATTGTAATCTCATAATCTTCTTTGACGCTTATGCAGAAGTTTACGCAGACGTGCGTATTTTCTTAAAATCAATCAAGATACACTAGAATGACTTAATAATAGCTTCAACGGCGGAAATCTATATTATTAGGACATCAATAGATTATATAGGATACTTCATTCGCCGGCGAGTTGTTCTTTCTTTCATAACTTTAACGCCAATGAAGATATTGCAAGGCAATTTGAACAAAAGCAAGTATCTTATGTCGAAAATGAAATAAGTAATATATGTTTTAACTGTTAATTTGTTCTGTCATTCGGCGAGTGTCGATCGAATACTGTCAATCTTTACAGCATATCTCTATAAACATGAGAGCATTCTCAACATGTGGTCTCAAAGAAGTTGTGCTATCATACGCTAGATGTAGAAACATGAGAAATCTTCAGAATTGAGTTGCAAAAATCAGAACTTTTGTATCAATAATCATATTCCACGAAAACAAATCTTAATTCAGTGGCCCATAATTAATCCATTTTCACCGAGGACTAATAACATCAGAAGTATGTACGGTAACGTTCGAAACATTTGTGGAACCAATAGGAAGACACAGAACTCAAGAAATGAAAAAGGACAAGGATAGTTGTTTCAAAAGGAATCTTTCGCGAAGAAACCTGTTCAATAACAACAGAACACTGACAAGAACCTTTAAAAATAGAATGCACCGAATTCAGACTCCTTTCATCGCATCATAGTCCTCCCTCACACAACAAAGTGTATTTCTTTAAAATCGCTCAGCAACATCTCCACCGGTCTTAAGATCATCAACGAAACGTTGACTTCTGTGTCGATCAGGACACATCCAGCGAAATCCGAAGCCCCCTCAAGAAAGTCCCTCCGATGATCCATTGTCCCAAGGCGCGTCTATCAGCGGTAATATTTTTTCGCCCCGTCGGTGGCGAGCGTGGCGGCGCGAAAGAGAAGAAATGAGCGAAACGAGGCGAGCCGAGCGAGTAGGAGAGTGAGAGAGAGAGAGAGAGAGAGAGACGGACCGATAGGACGGCGAGGGAGGGAGAGAGAAGCGACACGAGTGAATCTAGTCTGTATATGGTCGGGCCCAGGCCGTCTGCCTGCCGTCCAGTCAATGGACGTGATTCACTGTCCGCCGACGGAGTCTGAGGCAGACGGACGGATGGATAGCGAGAGGGTGACTGCGGTAGGAGCGCAAGAGGATGAGGAAGAGGAGAAGGAGGTGGATGGAGTGAGAAGGTGGAAGGCGTAGGCTCACCGAGGGGTTCCAGGGGAGGGAGGCCAGAGTCCAAGACCGTTGGACCGCGACTGCTCCAGACTTGGTAGGGAGTTGGAAGAGCCGCAGACCGGACAGCGCTCGTTCCTACGAGAGAGAGACAGAGAGAGAGAGAGAGATGGAGAGGATAGAGAGAGGAAGGGGAGGGGGGAGAAGACGATAGGTGGATGTCAGGGAGAGGAGGACGGACATACGCGAGAGAGGGTGGCGGGACGAGGGAGCAAGGAGCGGAGGAAGCGGGAGAGGAAGCGAGAGAGAGCGAGAGGAAGAGGGAAGACGAGAGAGAGAGAGAGAGAGAGAGAGAGAGAGAGAGAGAAGGTGTTCCTTCCTTCAAACGCAATCTCGCCTCAGATCGCCTTCCGCGGAGCGGCAAAAAGCGATCGATCGATCTTGAGGAGAGCCTCGTGAAGGAGAGAAACCGGTGAGGCTCCGCTGACTGGTGTACGGGCTAGACTTTCTTCAATGGAACGGTCTGCTGGGCTGAATCGTCGTTCGTTTATCAACGACTGCCACTCGGCGCGCGTCCCTGAGCCTCTCCTCCGACCGGAGACGTCGAGCGTACGGCATCTGCGGCTGTCGTCGACGAGAGAGACGTACGTAGACCGGCGGAAGGAGTGAACGGGGGATGGGGGGTGGGGTTGAGGAGGGTGGGGGATGCCTCGGTGGCGGCTGGTAACGTATGCCCGCTGCGTTGAAATTTCATTAGCTGCCAGCGCACGTACGCGGATTTTTGAGACTTTCCTCCCGGAGTCCAGATCTGCCGTACTATCTGATTGGACGATGGGACGAGATGCGGGAAGGTTGCTGTACTTTCGAGATCTCGGCCGTTCGGCCGCGTAGACGCGTAAACAGGCGGATCTGCGAATAGACTGGCAAGAGGTGCGCAACTAGGAGAGATAGCGGGTGTAATGGGGTTTGTTTGGATACAGGCTCGCAGACATGGGAAAATATGCATAATCGTCTGCCTTTGTCCAGAACACTTGCAGCGGGTTGAAAGTTGTTCTGCGCCAATTCCCAGAGATTCTTTGGGTATCGATACTCGCCAAAATTGCTTCTGTGACGCATGGCTGGTACGCATTCGCTGTTATGACGGAGGAATCGAATTTACTTACAACCGTATTGCTCTTTCGGCTGTTTCTAGTTCTGCTCTCTGAATTATGTATAGGCCATATCGATTTGCCCGTTCGCCGGCGGCGCGATCAAATTGTTACCCTTCCTTAGCACCGTTTTCCTCGGCGTCGCGCAAAGATGGGCAAGATTGCAGTTGGCCAGAAGGGTCAGGTTCTTTGGACAAGGCGTGAAGACGGGAGCGAACGGTCGACAGGAGATCTAGCGGGAGAGATAGAAAGAAAGAAAGAGAGAGAATGAACGAAAGAAAGAGTAAGCAAGAAAAATACGCTCCCAAAAGGTGGAAAATGAAAGAAAGAGGGCATAAGACGAAATGAAAGAAAGAGGGCATAAGACGAAATGAAAGAAAACCGCGCTGAACAAGTGGAGAGACGATGCCGCTCACTGTCCTCCCCTTATTCGCAATGTGATCTACAGCGATCCATTGGGACATGAATCATCGCCGAGTGCCACGAACGTTGAACATAATAACCCATCTTTCGATCCCTCGCCCGATGCCTCCACCCGCGAAGCTTTCCGCGTGGGCCGGACACCTTGAAAATAGTCGGATCGCGAGAATAGTACCGAAGGCTGACACGCTCGTTTTAGAAGCGACCGACAGCCGAGTATCTCCTCTCATATCCCCCATCGCCGGCAAAGGCCGAGCGAAAGTCGCGATAGAGCCTGCTAATTGTTCCGACATTCCGCCGCAACTATTCCCGTCGCCTATCAGGCCAGCCCACTCTTGACTGATAGAAACAGCCGGCAACAGGATCGGGACGCTGTCTCGCTAGGCTGTTCATCACCATTTTTATCCAAGCTCCCCCTCCGCCCACCTCCCTCCTCCCTCCTCCCTCCCTCTCTCGGTTGGCGCCAACGACAGAACTTCACCGTCCTCCGGCCTCTTCTTCCGTCACTATCTCAAAATATCCCGCGCGCATCTAATTGCAGGCCTTACCGGGTCGGTCTGCGAAGCTCTTAATTTCCGCGGGCGCGTCTCGAAAGGAGTTTCGGGGCTCGAAAACCAGTTCCACGCTTACGCTTATGCCGACGCGAGAAAGAAGTCGCGGCCGCTTGCGAGGATCGTTCGCGGCGGGGTTGTTGGCAGCTTCTCTCCCTTTCTCCCTCTCTCCCTCTCGCTTACACTCGAAATACGGACGATGCGGCGCGGATCGTTCGTCGCGGGGATCGACGATGCACGTCGCAGCTCCATTCATACCCGCCAGCGCCGAGGGACTCCGGGGAGAGCACTCGATATGGTAGCCGGGACTGCCAATCTGCGCCCGAACCGGGCAAAAAGCCGACGGAACAGGACGGAATGGGATGAAATGGGCGTACGCCCCGGTACGAGGATGTCGCCGATTTGGTCGATTTGCGGCGCGAGCTCCGACCGGGAGGGGATCGAGGGGGGGGAGGGAGGGGGGGGTGGTGGGGAGATGAACGGGAGAGGGCAGGGAGGAATCGAGGGACTGCCGCACGAACTGGATCCTTCGGCGCGATCGTGATCCTGAAGTAATTACGCCTCGTGCGACTTCGCTCTTAATACTCGGACGCGGGCAAGAAGTCGGGCGGGAATAAGGGCGAAAATCGTCGACGACTGCCGCTCGATCCCTCGATTTGCTTCATTTTCGCCCCGCTCGAGTCTCCTTTGGGCGAGAGTGCGGATGCCTGGCATCGAGAGACGAATGCGACGCTGTTAACTCGTGTTCGAGTTATTCCGTGCGCGGCCTTTTGTCCGCCGACTCGGTTGAATTGCCTGTCAAGTGTGACGTCAATAGTTTTTGAACGGACGGTTTTAATGAGACGGCTTTCTTCGTCTTGAGCGGCTAGGAAAAATTGATTTGAGGAATATGTAAAGATCGTCTTCTATGGACGAAACTTGGTTCGATGAGTTTCTATGAGTAGATCGGGGACTGAGATGTAAGATGGTGGATCGTGTGGGTATAGGCATTGTATGGGTATGTGCGTAGCCATTGTGCGAGGTGATTTTCTGTAGTCGTCGGCTCTGTTACAGTAGTCCAGCATCCCGATGCCATTCCGGTGGAAGTGTGATCTCATTCTCCGCGTATCGAGAGCCCGGCAAAAAGTTGATCGGTTGGTAAGAAACGGAGAGCCCGAGGGTACGGATGCAAATTAGTACGATTTGTCGCGCAGGAAGGGAGTAAACGTAGGTCTGGGACTTCCTGAGGCAAAGTCCTTCAACCTGACCGTTCCACAGTCATTACGTCCCGTGCGTGATCGAATGTCGATGCGAACGAACGGGTCGTCCGCTTTTTTCTTGTTTCGACGGGAGTAGTAATTCGCAGCCATCGGTAATTAATTTTTCTCGAGCGCCAACTGCGAACCGATCGCCCCTGCCGTTTCGAAAGACGGCATTCTCAGATTTACCCTAACGTCCCGCGCTGGAAAGTGAGCGAGATCCGAGAGGCGCCATCCGTAGGTGTGTGAGAAGCGATAGGTATTTTTAACGTTCCGCAGGCTCATTTTTATCGTTTCTTCGATCGTAACGGTCCATTTCGCTCACGGTCTCATACTCTTCTTTTTGCCCCCTCCCCGTCGAATGGACTCTCGACGACCGGAGGTAGATATTTTTGAACGGCTCTCTCGCGAGTATCGCGCGCACGGGCTGTAAGTCAAGGGTATTTTTTATGGCACCCGTTACGAGGCATCTTCTTTATCGGGCGTCAAGATGGGAATGGGACGGACGGTAATTTCGCGCGCGGGACGGATTAAGGATCTTTCGAGCATGAGGAGAGCAACTTTTGAATGAAAGAAAATGCTGACATCGCTCGCGCGTCATTACATTTTTCCTATTTCTCAAAGTACTTCCTCGGACTTAATCCTATGACACCTGTAAGCCAATCAGAGGTCGCAATGTTTGTGAACGAAGCGATCTTTCTTCAAGAAAAATCTGCAAGGCCAAAGTTTCGCTGTTTTTTCCATCGTTCGAGCAACGAACTTGCGACGAATCTTCTTGTTATGAGAAAGGAAAAAAGTCCGCGACTATTTCTGCTAATTTACCTCCCAACAGCACAATAAAGTCGAATGATACTCGGAAAGATTAATACCCGCGATACGTCTTCCTTTTCAGTGACCGCTGTTCCCGACGCTTATTATTTTGATTGATATAAGATAACTGGTCACATCCATTATGGTAACGGTGGTTAGTTGTGAACGCACGATCGTTATTAACCCAGCCAGTAACAGTTACGTATTTGGCAAATTACACGTTGCGAACGGAATGAGAATTAGCATACGTTTGAGAATACACATTCGTTTATGAACTATTATAAATCACTTATGTGGCGACTTAAGTCTCCCATTCGTAGAAAGTACGTATGCACATAATTACATTAATGGACTTCGTACGTTCAACCGTTCCACATTTCGTGTCCAGCTCTTCTTCCTCACCCTACGTACCCAACGCTGAAAAGAATCAACGTATCGGCACAATGGCAAGCATCATTCATTTTGGCGCTAAATGTTGGTCATGTGAGTTAGTTCCGACTACCGACTAAAGCACGAACAACTCCACAACACGAAGGGAACACGTTCTTCAGTGAATTCCGCCCGTCTCCGCTAATTGGAACATCATCCACTCCGTTCCAACAGTAAAGGACATTCTCAGAGCAAAAAATTACCTAATCCCTCCCCTCCTCACGACCAACGGAAACAATCCGTCAAAGTAGTCTTTCCATTCGCCGTCTTCTCTAGACTAATATTTGGCATTTTGTCCATGTTTTGACGTTGTGCACCCGGGAGTGTTTCCGAAATCAGCTTGCGCAGCAAGTTGTTGCAGGCTACTCTCATAATTCCCTCTAGCGCCCACAGCCAGGAAAGCTCACAGTGTAGACGTTACGCTGGTAGAACTTGGAAAAAGTCTACCCTCTGCACTTAAGCGCCATTCGGCGAGTTGTCTTGCCCCAGGCAATTCGAATTACGCCCTCCTCAAATTCGATCGTACATTACCCTCGTCGTTTACGATTCATTACTCACGCTCGCAGCGTAAATCTCACGGGCGTCAGTTTAACGCAGCTCATCTCGCGGTTTCCTCCGCGACCGAGAAAAAGCGGAAAAGTACGCAACCTTTCGGCCCGCCCCTCCCCCCTCCCGGCTCTGAGCGCCTTGTACATTTCCCCGAGCAGTGCCGAAGCCTTTCTCCGCCGAAGGGAATCGCAATCATTATTCGGCAAGCGACACGACAGCAACGCCAGTAGCAGCAACATCGTTGCATCCGGCATGTTCGTGGCGTTTAAAGAATCTAGGCTCTCACGCTGTCGGCCCGGAAGTGACGACGTACGTACGCCGGAAGCAGTCACTAAGAACGACCCGGCTCTCGACAGCCAGGCTCTCCCGGGTCTAGGCAACAGCCTAGACTTTATTGCTCTTGCTCGAACTGGTGCAGAACCGTACCTACGTACGTACGCCGCAGCTGTGCCTTTCCCTCACTTTTCCGCCTCCCCTCTCCTTCCTCCCTTCTACTATTCCTCTTCGACCTCCTCCCTCTCTCAGCTCCCCCCCCCCCCTCCCCGCCGCCGCAGCTTTGCCCTTTCTCCCCCTTTTCTCGCCCCGCTCCCTTCCCGAGCGTTTAGCTTTTAGCGCGGTACTCTCTGGACACCCGGTGCAAGCGATTATTCCTGATCTGCGATTGCACGCGACGCATACTCACTTACACGCTTCGTTCTAATGAGAGACATGCTGCTATTTTTCCCCCCGCCTCCTTTCGGATCATTCGAGATTCTTGTCCTCGACTTTCGTATGACTTTAAAGTGGAACCTTTACATTAGCTGGAAGCTGAACTTTCATTGTGTGTGGGGTGGAGGTGTTTTCATATCGGGGTGGTTCTGTTGTTTGCATACCAATCGCCAGAAGAGCAAAGATCGGAAACGGAGAGCTTCTTGCAGACAGAGCGAAAAAACCAGTAATTTATGTAGCTCATCTTATTTATGTTTATTTCGTCTATGTTCGTGGGACTGTCACGTGCTGTCGTGCGTGCGTGGATTCTGAACTTAAATTAATAAAATACCGTAAGAATTTATATTATTGAAATAAAATTGAAATATAAAATTTGGAAATAAAGCTGTTACAGGCGGTACAATGCGGCAGGTGGACTTAACTCTCAAATTCGTTCGTACTTCATGAGGAGCTTTCACACGCTGTCCCATTAATCATTTTTGTCACTTTTCGATCGCGTCACTGATACTTTTCCACATATCTTACTCGTACTTTCTTCCTCTCCCTCTCTACCCCGTCTCTCACGCACACACGCTTTTACTGAACCACAATTATAAACAAGCCTACCTGTTCTCGATGAACCCATGCACTTGCTTGTTCAGCGGTCGATGATACTTGCCACGATTACGTGAATGTTTTCGTCTGCTCTCCACCTGTCGATTACCAAACTCATTGCAGATTGGAAGAGCCAATAAGCCCGAAGCAGTTCGTAGCCTCCCGCTACAACATTGAATTGAAGGGGCGAGTCGTGCAGCAATTCGCAGCCGTCGGTCCCGCTCGGAATCTTGGGAAAATTCCGAGCGACCGTGGTTGCCGGTTAAAAATGTCGGACCTGAGATCGGTCCGAGGCGTCGTTTTTGCAGGGGCTGCTCGTCCGGCGCGTCGGCCGGAGGTCAGGGTTTTACGCAGGAAGAAAGCAAACGTCGGAACGAGCAATTTTCGAGCAAGGGGCGTCCTGGATCGATGGGCTTCAATCTGGCCGATCGTTACGACGTCGGGCATGTCGACGTACTTTGACGCGTTGCGACGTATCGCGACGTATGACGACGTGCCTCGACGTGCCTCGATACGCCGGACTACAGAAGCAATGCATTCCCCAATAATGCGACCTTAGAAATTCCCGGCTTCTAGGAGCAGCGTGGAAAAACTTATTTGCGTCTAGTCCGACGCACGCTGCGCACGGTAAATCCCACTCGCAGAGACAGACAAATACACACGATATTCGCCCGACATACGGCACACACGTAACGCGTTATGTATGGGTGCCGAATCTGCGCCGGATCCTGCGCCTGCCACCCCGGGGGTTAGCATTATGTTGTCGTACGCGTCGACAATGTTGCGTAATTACACGTCTGCGCCGGAGGCGAAAGCCGAATCCGAACGTTCTTCGCCGGGGAGGGAAACGAAACGAACATTTTGCCTGACGCGTGCTCTTATTTATTGCGCGCCAACGACGGAAGCACGCAGAGCGGCGCAGCGGGCCTCTTCGGCGAAAACGGTTCGAACGAGGTGATAAAAAGAGAAAGGTGAAATTAGTCTCTAGCCAGATTTTCGTCCCGCCTTTCGCTCGACATGCGCGGCAACGAAGTTCTTAACTTCGCTTCGCGGACGCGTAAATCTCTTTTGCGCGCCGAACGGCGTCAGGCTGAATTGCGAAATTGGCCGCCTTTCGATTCTCTCCGGTGAATGTGGACTCTGGACGTGCGAGGGTGTAGGCGCGTGGGCGGATTCCAGCCCTGATAAGCGTTTTACTTTATTGATAGGCGAGCGGATCGAGTCGATGGCCACGCTTTACGACGGTATGAGCATTAAAGCTGCGATCTGCGCGTACTGTTTCAACTTTCAACGGTAAGGTGTAAACACGCGTTGATCGGCTTAACGATACGTAAATTTTGTTACCATATTCCACGCGTGGATAGACAGTAGCGAATATCCGACTGATTATAATGTCATTTAATACGAAAAGTGGTGTTCCGCGCGTACAGCTCGACCTATCGCCGATGCAAGAAGCAGCAGACAGGGCTAAAGATTCACTCTTATGATTCGTATATCACGAATCCTCTGAAACCCAGCGAGCGGGTAATTCCTACCTCGCGAGATTCCATCGGCAAGAAACACTCTCGTCTAGTCATTTCTTGCCCCGCGGCTGCGAAGCGCACTGCTGAACAGACGTCGGTCCGTCTGCGAGTCAATTTCACAAACTCTTACCCCCCTCCCAACCCCAGCCCATCCTACCCCTTCGCTGTTCTCGGCGGCGTCGGCGCGCGTTTTCTCTCACAAAGAGACAATGTTCCCTCGTTGACCGGTCCACATTTCTCCCTTCCCACCTTCTCCCGCCTGCGTCCGAACAGAACTCTCGCTTATGCGCATCCCTCTCCGTATTAGCGCAGTCTTAGAGATTTACGCGAGCCACGTGCACGGGCCGTGCGCGCATCTCTCGTCCTTGCATTAACGTATCAATTTATCGACGACGTCGAGAGGGGAAATTCAACTCGGACAATGCGCCCCAGCTTCGTCTGGACGTCGGTGAATCAATTTCAGCCGAGTCTTTCCCGCCGAGTTCCATCCTTGATCGTCGGACTCTGTCTCTGCTCTGGCTCCGACAGTAAAGAGTCGGCTTCTCGACGGAGTAAAGGCTCGTATTCCGTAGCAAGTCACAATGTAGCTCTTGTCCTCCTGCGTCCTCTTACACAGAGACGCGCGCATGAAGAATCCACCCTTGCGCGCGCGACCGCGTACGTCTTATTTATACGATCTGCCTCGCGGCCTGCTTTGCGCCCGCTTTGCTACATCTCGCGTGCGTAGTGGGAATACAAAGTGCGTGGTATTCTGCCGTATTTGAGATCCGCGGGCGCGCGCGCACTCACGTTGCACGTGGTCAGGATTTTTCGGATTTATGTCGATAAGGCGAGCATTTATCGGGACTGCAAACATTGTCGCTGGGAGAGCGGATAAATGTTGCGTTTGAACTGAGGGTTTGTAATGTACTGGGTGGTGATGTGAGTAACGTGCTTCCTGGGATTGGGTTAGAATCGATGGGAATGTGTTTTTCATTTTTGAGAAGTGGAGGTCTTGCCGCCGTCAGAACGGAACGTGGGTTTCTTAGGGGAAATGAGGCTGGCAGGTTTTTATTAAAACACATTTAAACTACATTTGGAGAAAAGCACTTCCTTTAGGAGACGCTATTTTGATGCACTCTTAAATCAACTTGTAATGAAAACTTCACTGACTTCAATCGCTAGACAAATTTTAATTCCACCTAATAAGATACTGTATTGGCAATAAAATCCATTGTCGATTAATTGGTTGAGCTATTGTTTATTCCGTGACCGAAATCGCCGAAAACTGTATAATTATACATTATGTATTGGCAATCCTAATCATATTTAAATAAAACCGATTGGCTTTCGATTTAAATGAGATTTTAAATGCGCAGAAAATAACAAGATAACTTAATAAGATTGTGTTTTCATACTTACGAATGTTGATATTGTAAAACGGATAATAGCACCTATATCCAATAACGTATATCCCTCAGCGAACGTTGTCGACGGTCACATGGTTCCACCGGCATGATTTCGAGATTTACATTGCGCACGTGCATCGGAGACTCAGCCGTGTTTCTCTCCTCCGCGCATAGACAAGAGGACAGTCTTTATAAGGGCTGGAACCTTCGGCCCGAGTCCGATACGAAAGTATGACGTCCGCACGTATGCGCGACACGGCGAGAGGTCAAAGGGCAACCGGCGTACGGATCTTCGCGAAGCACAGAGAAGTTCAAGACACAGTCCTTTCGCTCGTCGAATCTGCAACATTCTTTCCCAGGACGAAGTAGCGATAGTCCGCGATTCGATCTTCCGAAGGTAGCTAGTCGCGACGACTTGTGAAAATTCCATTCTACGACTTCTATACTTCTCCGGATGCTAATAAAGTATGTTTGCAAAAAGGCTCGTACGTCACATATCGCATCGCGTCATCTTTACATCAATTTTTCAAGCATGTCGATATCAGTTCACAAGCTTTGATAACGTAATAGTCTACACTGAACTCGTACGGTAGTTTGCTAGGAGAGGTCGGTATAAATATTTAATTGCGCGAGTCATTGAAATTCGTTCCTCGACGCCAAGGATCTTGTTCGGGGGATTGAATTATCGCGTACGCGACTGAGGAGTCTCGTCGAGGATGGTCGACTATAAAATTTGAAGGCGGGCGCGGGCGGCAAACGTTGTCGCTCGCTTTCGAGATTTGTGTCGCGCACGTGCGCGCGTACCGTGTTTGCGCGGAAAGCGAAGCGAGCGGAGCCTTTATAAGGGCCCGAAACGCTCGGCAGGCCTCGGACATGAATGACGCCCGTATGCAAAGCACGGTCAAAGATCAGAGATCGAATAGACGAGATGCGGGGACGGATAAGAGGAGAATTTCCGCGAGTACCGTTCGCGCGTGTGCAATTTGCAAACTTCGCAGGCTTATAAGGAAGAAAATCGGAGAACAGCTGGTCAGCTCGTTGATATTCATATAGGCTCGATGCGCCTGTAATGCGATACTCGCCGAAAATGGTTTCGATACAGCACAAATCAGTCTGGGCGTGCAGTTAATTAACAGTTTGTATCACACTAGGTTTGGTGAATTTTGTTGAATACATGAGATATATCGTGCGTACGTCAAAGTGTTAAAGAAAAAATGCTGGTGATAATGAAAGTAAGTTTGAAACCTGGAGTAGAAAGTGTAAGAACGACAAGGACTTCGTATGTTCGACATCCTATCGATATAACACAGAATAGCACCTAGTCTTTCTGATCTATATTACTTGTAGGTGTATCCAACGGCGCTTTCGGTACAGCAAGGATGAGATTGAACGTCAGTTAATTAACTGTTTCTATCACACTGATTTCGATGAATTTTGTTGAATGAATGAGATATTTCGTGCATACGTCAAGGTGTTAAGGATAAACTGTTTGTGATAATGAAAACAAGCTTGGAGCATGAAACAGAAAGAGTAACAGCAACAAGGACTCCGTATGTTCGACATGGTCTCGATATAACACGAAACAACACGTAGTCTCCTTGATCTGTATTACTTGTAGATTTTGTCCAACACGGTATCGATACAGCACGGAACGCATTGGCCTGATTTGTATTGCCTCTAACGCGGCACAAATTACCCATGTCACAGCGGCGCTGAATGCATTACGAGCATGCGCGAGTCCGGCAGCTCGCTCGCTGACGTTAAATTTAACCGAGACGCGGACGAACGTCGCGAGGACATTAATTTTCAATTTCGCGCCGTTTTATCGCCGGCCGATAATGCGATAAGGCGTTTCTAACGAACGAGGCCGGCCACCGCGCAACGTTGGGAAAGTCCAGAGCCGGCCGGCGGGTCTATTTCCGACCAGAAGCGTAAACGTTCTGCGCGCATAACAGGTAGGACACTCGGGGCGACCGGTCGGGGAAAGAAAAGAGTCGACCATTTCGTTTGAGGTCCACGTTTGCCGGGTGACGCATATTTACGACGCAGGACGTGCCACCGGTTCGTACGTCGGCGCGTAACTTATTTCGACCCGCGTACGCCCAAATTATTCCGCCTCGCGCTCCTTTCTGATTCGGTTCGCCGGACCTAACGGCGGAGCAACAGTAGCGACGACCGAGGCGACCGGGCAACGCTCGGCTGCAGTCTCGGTTGGCAGCGGGCGGGGGGGAAAAAAAAGAGGCCTCGGTGAAAAAGGAGGATGGCGAGAAGTGTGAGAAACGCGAAGCGCGAAAAACTTCTCTCCCGCCCGCGCACGGTTTTTGCAATTAAAATTAGCGCCCGTCGACGGCGATAACTGCGTCGCCGGGTCTGAGACGGCCTCTTCGGGGTCTTACTTGATTCACGTTTCGACTGAGTGGCGCTCGACGGTTTCGACGATCTAGAGGAAGTTTTCATAAATTGGTTATTGGCGGCCGCGCTGGCTTCTTCGGACACTGGCGGCAGTTCGAATACGCTTAAAACGTTTGATTTTTTCATTTCAGCGTGTTTTCTAATCGGAACGTATGGACCGTTTGTTTCGAAAGAGGCGTAAGTCAATTTTATTTTAATGAGATAATTTGTAATTATTTTAGTTTAAACTTTTTATTTATGTGATATCTCACTTTTTTTTTCATATTATCATATATGTTGATTTTATTATATGCAGGTGTATGTTAGGATGTCAAATGCGCATTTAAGATGTATACTTATTTTCTAATGAATATTTACCACGAGAATTTATGTTTCAGCTTCAGGGACTTCCAGATTTTGAGATACAATTGCTTAATTTGCGTGATTCTTTTGGAAGCATACAGAAGTTTTTAATCGTCTTGGTTTTTGTTCTTCAAAAGAAAAGAGGAAGTTATGCAGGTCGGCAAACATCTGCAGCTGCAAGTTGTGACCCTACTCTCTTCACAAACCATGCAAGAAAATACGACAAAGATCTAGACGCTTCCATAATAACCTAGATTTCATAAATTGTATTTAAAAAACACTGCTACCATCCATTTCATTTTTATTTCCTGAAAAACGGGACAAAATACGACCCAATCGCCTCAGACTCATTACTTCGACGAAACATAATCCATCTGCATTTCTATGATTGATCCTGAAAGAGTTACTGATACGCGCCCCAGAAACAATTTGATCCTAAGCCTCCAGACACTTGCAGGAAATCTTGCCTGTAACCGGCATTCCAGGGACGATTTTTGCCGCTCGCGGCTCGGTACGTCATCGTCCTGATTGCAGGATGACTACGCCGAGCGTCGGGAAGATCCTGGCCGAGGGAAGATAGCGCGCGGGCAGCATTGATTTTAAGCTAACGTGACGTTGGATCTGATACGTAAAACTGCGAAGGTTCATCCCACATGCATAATGCATGCCGCGAGAGTAGGAGGACGAGATGGTGGAAAAGGTGATGCAGGTGCCGGAGGGGGAGGGTCCAATGGCAATAACAGTTCTCCTGTGCCAGCATTCTTCGCCTTCCCTCCTGTTTTTTATTTACCCCCCTCCACCTGACGTCGTCCGGCTCTCTGTCTCTCTCCCTCCCTCCCTCCCTCTCCCCCCTCTCCTCCTGGCCGCGTATGTTGCGACACAAATTATCGGTGTCCGGCCTTGTCCTGGGGGGGTGGGTTACGGTGTGTTCGCTCGTTATGTCTCCCGTTCAACACCCCCAAATCCATCAGGCCCAATCGCAGAACTCGAGGAGAATGCCATGACAGCTCCAAGAACCTAGCCTCTCCCTTCAAAGCTGCCAAAACCAGTATTAAAACGTTCCGGCACAATCGAACGTCTTACGAATCTAATTTAAACCATCCTTTCAATGCCAACTTCGCTGCCGCACAGAAGTTAACGAACTCAAAATTTGAATTCACAACTGAACCCCTACCGCTAGGTCATCATCGCTGTCAAGCCAATCGATCAACTGCAGTTTCGGTCAACTTTCGGATGAATCAAATTTCCGCAGAGCATCGGACGATCACGTTGCTTGGCCGGTAGGCCGATGTCACTCGACGCTCGGTTCCATCCTGTTCTTCAGTCTGGGCCCTCCATCCCTGAACGTAATAATAAAAGTCGATCTCCCCCCTTGCGGCCCCTCTCCAGCCTCCCCCCCAAATGCCCCCCTCCTGCCCCACGGCTTTTGGCCGATGAGTCCGCGGCGTTCGGCGCCATTCCGTCGTCCCTGCGAAGGCAGCCAACCAGCTTGCAGTGAAACAAGCGGGGCCTCAACCGAGCGCATCGTCGTTTTGCCATGTCTGCCGGCAGTCTAGACTACCCAGAGTCCTCGAGTCCGATCGCGACGTCACCGAGCGAATTCTCCTTTAGGGCGGCGATAAACCGAGCGCGAATCGTCGTCGTGCCTTCCAGCAGGGCAGGCCACGGTCGGCCCGGGATGGGCCTGCCGGGCGAGTTGTCTTCTCTTCCGAGAGACCAGCTCAAGACCGCTGCCGAATGTCTGCCTTCTACGCCTCTTTATTTTTCCTCTCGCAGTTTTTTCCCTTCGGGCGTAACGGAGAGAAAGTCGTCCCATGCGCTCGCGATCAGATCATCCGGACGAAGCTAGTCGCAACGACTGCCGAAAACTTCATTTACCCGACTACGACGCTCTCGATGGTAGGGTATGCGTCGAAAAGGTGCGCACTCCAAGGACATCGTATGTACTTTATTGCGTCGAAGCTTTACCCTTGACATCGATCAGTTTTTCGGGTGGACATGTCGGTATCACCTTGCAACTTTGCTAACTGCCATAATAGTTTTTTTCTTTTTTCGGAGTAATGAGGGGAAGGTTGCATCATGCGCTCGCGATCCGACGTTCCGGACGAAGTTAGTCGCAACGAATGACGAAAATTTCATTTACCTGACTGCAATTCTGTCGATGCTAGGGTATGTAGCAAAAACGTTCATACGTCAAGGATATCATATACATGTTATTGCATCGGAGTTTTATCCTTGACATCGATCAGTTTTTCAGACGAACATATGGATATCACCTCGCAAGCTTTGCTAACTATCACAATAGTTCTTTCTTTTTTTCTTCAGGCATAATGGGGAGAAAGCCGCTGGATGCTGCTGACTACGGACTCTACGATCACGAGTGCGAATGAGTTTATCGATCGGATGTGTTTGCGAGGGATAAGGAGGTGGACGCAGGATCGTACGATCGTAGTCGCCGCTCTTAAAGGTGTCGGAGAACATGAATATGACAGGACGTCCGGCGAGGACGGCCGCTCGGGAAAATGGGGAAATTATGTTGATTACATACGGAGACACTGGCAAAGTCAGTCCGCCGTCATCCTGCGGCATGTTCATAACGTGTTTGAACGGCAGGCGGCGCGACAAGGAATTGCGCCGTGAGAAGCTCCTGCGAAGGATGTCTGAAAAGTGATCGCGGTCATAGAAATGTACGCCGCGTCCGACAATGTTGCGGACGCGCAGTATCGTCCGGCAGCACGCGAAAGAAGCGTATAAAGACACAGAGGTCGATCCGGCGGCAGGGTAAACCGGACTCTCGAAGGTAGGAAGAACCGAGATGGTACATGGGACTAGTCCGTCCGTCTGTCCGTTCCTTCGTTCGTCCGTAGGTGCGGCTTCGCGTATCTTCGTCCTTTTGCCCCGTCTGCTCGCAGTCTAGACTCTCTCTCGTCTCGAAGAGGCGAACATCTCTCGCGTCGACTGAATCCGCCTTTAAGTCGTCGCCGTTGCAAGAACGGAGAAGTCGGAAAGATCATTCTCACGAGTAGAAGGCGTGACGATATGGACAAGCCGCAAAGGGAACAGAGAGAAATAGAGAGAGAGAGAGAGAGAGAGAGAGGTAGATTGGAGAGGAAAGAGAGAAAAAGGATAGACAAACGAGAGAGGCAGACAGATAGATCGGTAGATAGAGAGAAACCGTTCGCGCCGGGGATCATCGACGCGGAAATTACTCCCGGTTACCTGGAAACTGACTTTAATCGGTGGCTAAGAAGCGTAATGCTTGAATTAGTTCTGGAAGGATGCGCGAAAACCGGATTGGCAATGAGAGGGACGCTTTGGGGGAAGAGGACGCGCGACGAGCGTGTCCGGAGCAATTTGCGTCTGGCGAACTTGTCCGTTTGTCGGAGAAGTCATTCCTGGACGCCTCTCGCGCCCGCGACATCCTGCATAAGATGACTGTCGTATATCGCGAACCTTCCAATCCCGCGCATCGTCCTTTTCTTCCTTTACTCGCTCGCCTCTTGCCTTCCCTCGCGTCGCGTCGTTACGAGCGGCGGACGTCGCGACGCGGCTCAGGTCGACGTCGAGACGCTTTATGGGCCCACAGAACGCGGCAGCGTGCTCCCGCCGTGTTTGTCATCGGAAGGTAGTCGCTGTTTATCCGGGTAGCTGCCCTCCGGCTTGAATTACAGCTCGTCCTGCGGACGCGTAAACAGCCAGGAACACCGGAACTGCCGTGCACGTGAGAAGGACGAACTTGCCGCCATGACCACTGCCTCCCGACTCCATTGTGACGTCATCTCATCGACAGCGAAGAATGAACACTGCTACCGTATGCTAAGAAGGAGGAGGAGGAGGAGGAGGAGGATGGGCACGTCGGATAAGTGCAGTCGTCGGGCTGCATTTTTCGCTCGTTCCTTTCCTTTCGAGCAGCAGGTCGCTATTTGCGCGTGCATCGAGACTGCATTCGGGGCCGTGCAATATTTTCCCGGGGCCGTTTTGTCGTCGTTCCGGGCCCGTCCCACGAAGGAGCGGGCGAGCTCGGAGGATAAAGGTGAGGGGAGCGGCCCTAAGGAGAAGAGGAGAGGACGGAAGGACGCCGGCGAGTATCCTGCAACGACGACGGTGCACGCAGCCTCCCAGCTGCATCCGCGATGCACCTGCCCTCCCTTCATTCTGCCCACTGCCTACTACTACCCACTGCCTCGCGGAGAGACTTTCCAAGAAACCCAACCACTCTCGCACCGTTTTTCATCAATTGTTCTTGCTAGCACATTCATGCATCCTTCTCTTCACCGCCGCCACCTCCTCCGCCTCCCTCCCCTCCCCGCCCTACCCCCGTCCTACTCTTTCCCCTCTTTTCTTTTCTCCCGACGAATGCGGCCTCGATTCGCATTGTCCCCCTCGAGACGGCAGCGCGGCGAGATGTTTCGCGTTTATCGTCACGAAAAGTTTCGCTCGCCGAGGGAACTGCGCAAGGCGCGTCCGACGTTCGTGTCAAGACGCCTTTTTTTTTTTGTTTAGAAAGAGCCAGCGGAATTGAGAGTGCGACGAGCCGAGAGTGAAATTGCGCGATGATTCGCTTGAAATCGCGGAAGGTTAAGGATCTTCGTACGTTCGTTCTGACTGGCTAAGCGGATGCTTACTTTGCGCGTCGTGCGTCTATCGAAATATCGAGGCTGCTATCGATGACTCAGCATCGGCCGCTGAGACAATACGAATGATATGGATGCAGATCCAGCCTGGCAGTTAGCTTCTCAGAATGTCGATAACGCCAAACTGTCATTGAACCTTCGCAGTAGACGCGCGAGTGCGACACACGCACACGGGCGCGACGATTTTCTCGTGGCAATTCCGGAATGAAGGAGACCGTACGCGCGCGCGCGCGCTCAGGTCTGCGCTCAGGTCTGCGCTCGTGTAACTCTGGTCAGACATTACCCGCGATTGACAATGGCGGTGGCATAAGCTACGGGTCCTTCGTCGAGGAGGGCAAGAGACGTACGGAGAAACGGACCCTCTCGGCTCGGAGATCCTGAATGGTAATGATTATAGCAAATTGCTCTTGCTTGGCTTGGGGGTGCCTAATAGCCACTCAGTGCGGCTGTTGAAACGCTGCACCCCTTCGTTCAACCTTTGATCCCCCCGCCCGAGTCAACCCTTCAAAACTTCATTGTTTCTACCCTGTTTCGAGCGCGGGTGGACCCCTGACTCGCTCCTTCTCTCCCGTGGATGTTCTCGATACGTCCCGCATGCCTAGCCGAGCTCGCTAGCGAGCTAGCTGGCTTCCACGCGTGCAGCCGGCTTGCCGAGATCGAAAATCACTGGATGTATCGCGTTACCGGAAACGATTGGCCACGGAAGACGGCGGTCTCGTCTTAACCCGCGGACACTTCCGCTGCGCCCACCGGCTCGCACGAGGGAGGCGATAAAATGCGTCGCGCGTAATTTCTCGAATTAATTGCCCGATCGCTTGCCAATCCTGCTTTTCCCGACGTTCAGGCACCGATGAGGTTGCGGTGTCGTTGTTTTCTCGGAGAATGACGTTGAACTACTCCTTCTCCTCCAATCGCAGGAACTTTGCACGTAATTTCCTAAACCCTCACTTCTGTCACTTACGCGTAGTATCGACGAACTCGGCGTATTTAGCGCAGCGGTGTTGTGCGCGAGAAAGGCGGAGGATGAGAGAAAGAGCGCCGAAAGGAGTCGGCGTGATATCAGGCTCGACCACGAATTCCCCAGAAGACGGTGGCGTCCGCTCTCAGCGGTTTTCGCGACGCTTTTCTCCGGGCATTGAAATATTAAACCGCCGAAGCGCCGTCGGCGGAGAGAGTCTCAGCTCGCCGTGGCGGAATCGGCGGATCAGTAACGTCACGGTTGCGTGCACGCGTGCGTGCGTACGTGCGTGTGCGGGTCCACACACGCTTCTCTACACGCGCGTCCGTGCATAGGGTGTCGTGTATGTACGCATCCGTGCATGATCGCTCGCTCGCTTATCCGCTCGGCTCGCGGTGGCATCGTCCGTCCGTCCGTCCGTCCGTCCGACCGTACGTGCGTGCGTGCGTGCGTGCGTGCGTCCGCGTGCAGGTGATTCGAGTATGGCGCGTTCGAGTTAACAGAAAGTATGCAAGTGACGGCAGTGACCCAAGTGACTGACGTATGCCGTGAGTGAGTCTTCCGGGGCTCCGACTCGCACGGTGGAATGGCCTTTTCGAGTTGCTGCACGAGAGGGAGAGCTGAGTTTGAAGAGGAGCGAGGCAGAAGGAGGAGGAGGAGGAGAAGGACGAGGAGGGTCGAGGAGGACGAGGCGGGATGGAGGTGGAGGACGCTCGGGAGAAGGAGACGCCGGTGTAGGAGGAGGTGGCGGAGAAGGTAGAGAAGGTGGAGGAGGCGAATGCACAAGAGAACTCGCCTGCCTCCAGGGGCCACGGTCGTTGCTGCCCACGCCGTGGCCCATCTATCCACGTCCAGCTTGGCCACCTGCGCAACCTGACAGCCCGGCTCTAACGATGCGCATACTCTTCTATAGTATTGCGGATGAGCCGGACGTGTCCCCGGCTTCTCGTACTCCGGCGTCGCCGACGCCGCGATGCCGGATCCTCCTAACGACGCCGATGTCCTGCCCTGCGATCTGCGGATGACCCATGGAGCAGTGATCGACCTCCGCTGCGGGTTATAGAGTAGTAGAGTAGAACATGCTAGAAAAGTATGCAGCGGTGGGGGGGGGGGGGCAGTTTTTTGTATGAATGAGCCTCCATATGTTGCTCGAGAAAGGATAATTGGGCACCGATTTCGTCAGAAGTAGAATGCAGTTCTAGTCGAAAGAGCTTTGCAGATTTGATAGTTGCAACTGTTAAACGTATATCAATCAAATCTGGAATGGCGGTCAATATAAAGTCTGAAATCTGGTAATCTTTAATGATTATCTCGATTTAGCAAAGGTACGAAAAAAACGATACAACGAACTTTTACAACACTCACTTAATTCTGCAGTAAGCAGCAAAGTATCCTGTAGGCAATGTTTGAGACCATGCATCCTTAGGCTTATCCTATAACTAACGTATCCTACGACTCAGCGAAAGAACGCCCACAGATCCTCGATAGACTCCCAAACGTAGAACGTAAAGACGGGACGCGAATGATTAAAACAGACGATTCGACTCCTCGTTTAGCGCACAGAAAGGCTCATTCAGCAAGGAGGCAAAAGGAAGGAGGGTACTACGCACAAAGTACGAAGGCGATGCTTATCGCTGGAGTAACGTAACAGACCCCGATATACCGTGCATTACGCCGTCCCAGCAGCTCAATTATACCCGCATAAGCGCCGCGGGACTAAAAAATCATTATACAATGTTTGCGCAGCGTGCGCCGTTGGCGGCGAGACAGACGGCGTTCAGCGTTAATTGCAGTTATCCAAATGAATCGTTGCGTCGAGCGGCGTTAGTACTGGACTGTGCTCGCTGTTTCTCGCGAACGAAGACGAGCCAGTGCTCGCGGAAGCGTGGCCGAGGCCTGCCTTATTTTTTAACCTGCAACGCTTCACCTCGCACCCCATAAAGCCGCTTCCAGGCCCGAGCAGGACGTCGATAACTTGCAAGGATTCTCTCTCTCTCTCTCTCTCTCTCTCCATTCGTCGCTCGCTCCCTCGTCCCCATTCTGTGAGGCGCGCGGAAGATCGCATAAATCGAAGCAGGCGCGCGTGAGTTTCTTTGGGCGACTGCTCTCTCGTCGCACGACGAGTTTGCGTAAACATCGACGCCCCGCGGTTATTACGCCGAGATCGAATCTCCCGGCTAACCGTGGCTCGGACGTGCGCGTAGCTCGTTACGACGCAAACTCGCCGACGGATTCAGTCGGCGAGGAGGCATGCCTCCCGAGTCCGCCGATCGACTCCTCTCCGCCGACGATAAGTAGCTGATAATAGAGTCACTATGACGTTACCGTTATTAGCCGCCTAAGTAGCACGTAAATTTGCATCTTATCCCCGTAACGAGCTGTTAACCGAACGTTAGCTTGAGTAATAGCGCGCCGGTTACGCGCAATTGAGACGCATCGGGTTATGCGAAATCGAAGTGCGGGATAGTCGTGTGTGTGTGTGTCTGTGTGTCTGTGTGTGTAAGAGAAAGAGAGAGAGAGAGAGAGAGAGAGAGATTGTCAGAGATAATGCGATGAACAAACAAGAGACAAACTCGAAAGGCGAAACTATTCGAACGAGGAGAAATGAGTGAACCGTTTGACAGTCTGACTCCTCGAAGGTTGCCGCTTTGGATGGAGTTCGTTCGTAGGATGAAGTTTGAAAAAAGTGAAAAGCCCTCGCCGGACTCCCGCCGGACAATGGACCTTCTTTTACCGCTCTCCTCTCGATGTCTCTCCGTCTCTCTCCCTCGTTCCTTCTCTCGGGCAGCGGTCGAAGGTTTTCAGCGCCCTAGTGGTCAATTTCCCACTCAGACGGAATCATTAGTCTACGGGAACGGCGCACGGGGTGCTCTCGCGCTCTCTGGCGAGAGAAGTACACTCGATGGGAACGTAGCGGGACCGGAGCGTACTAAAACCGAACTCACGCAATCAGCGATCAGCGGGGAGGGCCACGTGTATCGTACTTCGGGCGTTATCCCGCATTCAGGGGAAGCCAGCAGTGTTGCTGGCACCCCTCAGCCTGATCATAGTAAGGCGAGTGATTAATGAAGAATTCTTATGAGCCGCAGACACCCTTTTCGCTCCTCCCTAAAAACCCTTTCCGCCCTGTCCCCCTGTTGGCCTCTCATCCGCGTCACCCCTCGTGCTCTCTTCCTTCTATTAGCTCTTAGCGTATCAGTCACCCTTGTCAATCTCGCCGCAGGGAAAATGTATGCCACAAGCCGTGGTTCAGCATTTCTTCACATCTAACGTACTGACTGCCACGTCATCCAGACGTCTGCCGCCCTCCCCGACGAATATTCCGACGGAAAAAACCTTGGAATTGCTCGTCTGCTCTTTATCACAGCTCGAATATTTCAATCAGCTCGCCGCGCTGCTTCGCCCGTACTCTTTGTCTCGACACGTTCGCTGGAGGCGGAGAGCAATCTTGCTACGACCACTTAATCAGAATTGAACCGGCTAGATGATCACGGTCATCGCTTTGACATTTTTCCAGCCAAGGGCCGAAAGAGGAAGTTGATCCTATTTTTCCCTCAAGTCCGCGCCGTAGAATACTTGGGACGAGACGTAAACCGAGGCAATGCTCTCGCCTCGTCCCGAGGATTATCCCCGGATGAACTCGTCTGCGTCGTGTCTCGATATCCGCACGCGGATGACACGATCCTACGGACTCTTTGCGAGCCGTAATTCCACTTGAAAGGGATACATTACGCGGATAAGTGTGGGGTACGGTGTACGCGAGCGTGCGAAGAGCGCACGTTGGCGGAGACCTCGGTGCTCGTGGCGATCGGATGGCGACACGCGAGGAAGTGTTCTCACCAGAGAATGGTGGCCGTTTGAGGGGAAACAGGGGCGAAAGAGAAAGAGAAGGCTAGAGTCGGTACGAGTCGGCGAGAAATCAAGAGCGAAAAAGAAAAGTCCCAGAGAGAGAGACGGACGGCGAGCTGGAGGCGAGTGAGGCGTGCAGGGAGTGAAAGCCGAGGAGTGAGGGAGAGAGAGAGAGAAAGAGAGACGGAGACAGAGTGAGAGAAAGGAGAGAGAGAGAGGGAGGAGAGGGAGAAGTGGGAGAAACGATCGCGACGTGAAAAAGACAAAGAGAAAGGGTCGTGGTTCTACCGCGAGCCACGTCCGTCGAGTAATTACGATTACTATCTATGAGTAGCCAGTGACTGTCCAAGTAGCGTGAGAAGGACAGCCGCGGGAGGATCTGTCTGCGAACTGGTTTCACGCCTCGTTCCTTTTGCTACACGGCACGGCTACGTAGGTGATCCTAGAAACCGGCGAATAATCTGCAGAGGAAATGGGCGTGCGCCTCTCTTCCCATCTAATTCATCGGTTTATTTTCGACCGCGTCGCCTATTGCCACTTACCCATTTCTTCCTTTTGTTGGCGAGCGCGCGAAGGAGGGCTTCGCCTTCTTCGTCGGGGAATAAACGATATCGATCGGCGGCCGGGTATCATTTGAAACGTAACGATGCGGAAAATGAGTTTCGTGCTCGACGGTGGCCGCGTTTAATACCGCCTCCAGACTTAAAAATCCGGGATAAATCGCAATTGCTCCTTACTGTTAGCCTGTCTGCTGGAAGCTGTAACAGTAGCTTTGCGCAGAGTCTGTGCAAGACCGCGTCACTGTTCCAGGATTCGTAGTTGTCGGAATACGGGCGGATGTTATTCTCGAGAAAATTGTCACGCAGTCGTATTGACTGGTGAGCGACGAATTGCCGACTGTAAATTTTCGACATTAATTTTCTCTCTCGACGACACTGATTTGACGGTAACAGGCGCGATAACAGATGAAAATAAAGTACGGCAATTAGTCAGGTTTCGTTTGGGGAGGGTGGGGAAATGTTTACCTGCCAACAAATTATATATCACCTGTTTCACGGCTAACGCGGAGTTCGTGTGCAACCTCATTTATCCCAATACTCCGTCGGCCGATACACGATAGCAATGGCCTTAGGTCGTACAATATAAATGTGCATATGCCCGATTTCTATCGTCTTGATACATTCGTTATTCATTGCACCGCTACCGTGATTTCATTCAATTCATATTCAGATTACATAAATCAGAAGCAAGCTATCGTCCATCAGTATACGCTGTGTCGGTATTAAGCGGGAACGGTGAGCGTGGAATGAGCCCGACACTAACGAGAGCGACACATTTTTTCCGCCATCCGCGAAGGTATCTGTCAATTAATCAGGCACAAAGAAACATTTCAGTCAGAACGATACGGTCGCCCGATCGCGAGCTGTCGTTGATCAACTTGACGCTGATCGTAATACAGGTGGCACGCCGCCGATACCCATTTGTTTCTATAGATCATTTATAACGGGCTAGTTCCAAGATCGATTGTAGACGGGAAAGAGTTTTCAATCAAAAGCGCGCGATTGCCCGATCGCGAATTACCCTCAGCCTTTGTCGCATGAATATGAATACGCTCATTTTCCGTCCGCTCGCCGTGTTTGCTATTCATTGCAACGTGACCGCATTCATATTCAGATTACTTGAATTAAAACCCGTGGTATCGTTGATCGGGACACGCAATATCGGCATGGCATGGGTACGCCTTAACTCAACCGCGGCCGTAAAGCAAGTGATGTACTAGAACGCAATTCTATGCTTTTCCCATATCCGCGTCCCTCTCCCTCCCTCTCCACTCTATACCGAACAACTTCTCGCCAGGGCTCATTCATTCTCCTACTCTGCCACCAACGTACGTGAACATCACCCTTACGCCATTCGCCAGATACGCATCGAAACTGTACATCAATATTCCTATTTCATCTACATGATCCAGTTAACTAAAAACACATCCGTGCGTCTGGAACAGAAAACGTGTTACTGTACGTTCACCTCTAAAATTCCTTGTGTGTGCCCTTGTTCGAGACATATACAACTGAAGATTCAATGGGTAAGAATTTTCGTTATCATGTATTATTAACAAATTCACAACGACTAAACACAGGAACTACCGATGACTTCTATTCATATTTTAATGTCGCACATCGGACTGTTAGAAGGCGGTGCGTTTGAACTTTCAAACTAGAAAATACTTAACCATTTACATTACTCACTGGGTGTAAAAAAATGTTTCAAAAAAGATGTTCTATGAGATAAAGGTCATTGTTAAGATACATTCAGATCAGTAATTTGAACTGGTCGATAGTTCTACCATTAAAAGCGATCATTATGTCGAATAAAGTAACGAATATAAAATATACAATTACAGCTGTACACTGTATAAATAACTCAAAGACAAATGAACTACGAGAGCGCAGAAGAGGTCCCAACCTCTCCACCGACTGCTCCGCTGATCACACTTGCCATTAATACCTGAATCGAAAATTCTGCCAATCAGCCTCGCATTCCTCTCACCGCTTATCTCCTCGGCCGTCGACACGCGTATTCGTGCATGATCGGCGCACTCGTTAGCGCGGGCTCAGCTCGAGATTTCGTCGACGACGTTGCAGCTCGAACGTCGCCAACCGACGGCGATCCGATGACGTCACACGCACACGTCGTTAGGCCGTCGTGCCTCGTAGCGAGGTGTGCGCGCGAGCGCGCCGGATTACGCGCACACGCGTGCGTTCACGTATCCCCGTCTAGACGGCCGTCAGACGTATTATTGGGCTCGCGTAACTCCGCGCTACATAGCTATTGCATTACGTATGTGTACATATGGGCACGCACACGGCGCCGCGCGCATGTCGCGCCGGGTGTCGTTCCGTGTAGCGACACGCACACGACCATACGGCGGAGCTGAGTTTCAGCTGACATAACCGCCGCTAATTACCGGTCGGCCCGGACGGCTCGCTAGATCGGCTCGATGCGTCTCCCGCATTCATTTCTCTCTCTCTTCCTCCCTTCTGCTCTGTCTACCTCTCTCCCTCCCCCACACCCTCGTCGGCCTCCTGCTTCATCCTCCGCTCCTCTCATCTGGCTCCTATCTCACTCCGCTGCTTCCCCGACGTGTGCGCGCGTCTGGCTGCGTGTGCGTGTGTGTACGTACGCGGCAGCAGGATGTGTACGATGACCGACTTGGATGGCTGAGCCCTTTCGGATGTATTGTTCTTCGGTTAAGGCGGCGTTGTCGAGGTGGATCAGAGGACAGGTTTTTCCGAATATCGGAGTGAGATTGAGCGTGGATGGGCAAGGAGGATGGTAGAACGCGAGATAAACATTTTAGTGATAATGTGCTTAGGATGTGTACGATGGACGATTTGGATGACTGAGCCCTTTCGGGTGTATTTTTCTTCGATTAACGCAAGCTAGGATGTGCACTATTACCGATATGGACGAGAAGAAAAGTTTTTTCAGATATCGGGTTAACCCATTAGCTGCCACGATCCCATGCGTGGAGTTTGGAATTTATATAATTATACTGTTACATAACCTTTTGTGCATACATATTGTTTACTGGCCAAAATGTCAACAAAAAAAAATTTGGCAGTTAATGGGTTAAAATTGAGCGTGGATAGAGAATGAAGTGGAGTAAGGTGGTTAGTGGAATGCGATGGAAAAATGATACTGACAATTTGTTCAGAATGTGCGAGCCCGTTCAGTTCTATTGCTCTTTGGTTAACGCAGTGAAGCCTTGGTAGATCAGAGGACAGGTTTTTCCGACTAACGGATTGAGATGGAGAAGGATGGGGAAGGAGGTAGAGTAAGGTGGTTGATATAACGTGACGGAAAAATTATAGTGACAATACGCTCGTTGACAGGGTTACGTAATGTGCGCACGTAACGCGTATAAACTTCGAGTCGGCCGTATAACACGGTCTTTACTGCATCGCAACTTTGCGCTCGGAGTCTACAATCTTACCAGTCCCGGCTCCCCACCATCTCATTTGAATATCGAGTCCGCAATTTTTGGCCCCCGACATCGGAAACCTCGCGCCTCTCAAATGTCTACATTTACTTATAAGGCACGCGCGACAGGGAAGGCCGCAGGAAACGAAAGTGACGCGCTCGTCGCCGGAATGGAATAGAATTTGCGTCGGTGAGCAGCGGATATCGTTCGAGAGGAAGATCGTAGGCCAGCTAAGCACTTGACGCTTCTGTCTGAGGCCGAGTACTCGCGCTCGCAACATCGTGTCCGACGTCGAGCCACTCGAAGTGGCGCGACATCGCCAACAGGCCGTAAAGGCAGATTTTACGTAGCAGGCGTTAATGCGGCATCGGCTCGCGATACGAGTACTTAATATTTTTGCGATGGAAGGAAGAAAAGCTGGTTGGCCGGTTAATTTTGCCCGGCAGTAGTGACCGGTCGTACTGACCGGCTGTCTGGCTCGCCTGTTTAACGCGCCTGTTCAGCTCGCCCTGTTCTCTGGACTGTTCTCTCGACGGTCGGCAGGCGGTAATGTTGCCTTACAACACATAAACCCCCGCCGACTCTCGCCGCTTCGTTAACAGAGCGGCTGCAGGTGTCCCGATGCATATCGTCGGATCGTGGAAGTTTAAGTTACCGTCACTGATTTATGAATCGTGGAAATTAATCGTACGAGACGAACTGGTCGAATGGCTAGCTAATTGCTCTGATCGAGGCCACTCGGAGATCGATCGAGGTGGTCGCCCAGCCGTTCTCGCCCGCGACGTACCTCTGCGCGTTTACACGACTCTGCACGGGCCCGTTTCGATTATGCGCGCGAATTATTGCCGTTGTCGATGTTGCCGTAACGATAGCACTCGCCGCTCCGGCCAGAGAGATCTTAAAAGGCAGGATTTATCGTTCCGGTATGGCCACGAGGCTGAAGGATCGGTAACAGCCACCGGACCCGATGCCGAGCTAATGCGAAACAAATGAATGCGTCCGGCTAATAGGCGTGAAATATATCGAAACGTAAAATCTGTCCGGCGTAATGAGCTGTGTCGAAGTGTCGCGGCGGGCGTCGTTAAGTGATCGGAATGAAATGTCGCCCGACGCGCGGTGCGCGATGAATAAATTAAGCGCTCGCCGTATTATGGCACCGGCTGAACGGCAATCATCGGTCGTCAACGTTGTTGGCAGAGGAAATATTTCCCCTTTGTCGCCCGACGAGTACGGCGCGGGTCGCGAAGTCGGAAGAAACTACCGTTCGCACCGTCGGCGGACGCCGGTAGACGTCAGCTCGACGCGACTGAGCGCGGCTAAACGCGGACACGGTGTACGTCAAAGCTATACCTCAATTTTGCTATACCTCGCATTCAGTCGGCGAGCGTAAGCGCCTTGCTCGAGTGCGCCCGTCGCACAGAGAAAACATTTAGCGACTGTGTCGGACAACACTGCGAGACCCGCGTCCAGACTCCGGACAAACGAAGGGCACCGTGTATGACTACCGTGGCGCAGGTAGGAAAGGCTCCGAGCACGTCAAATTCGCCATGCCGTCGCATTCAGCAGAACGGCCGCTTCACTCGAGCATTGCCGGATGGCGGAAACATTTCGCGCTACGTTAGGCAACGTCGTAACCTGTCGAGAACGGGACTGAGCTGTACGACCTCGTCCGGAGATTCGTCAGTGACTCACTCGCAATTCGATGCATGCTACCACTCGCAAAACAGGCCGCATCCACCCTCCTACTGCGCACAATATTGCACACCGCATGGTGCGTCGCAACATTTCTCGAATCTCTTATCAATAATCAGCATTTGACGATCTGCTTTCACCGTTAACACCCTGCAACTGCAGGCGTATTGTTATGATGTAAGTGGAGAATCTTAATTATTCTTTGCTACTCCTGACTTTCAGTCCCGTTACTTGTGTCTAAGTTAGAACTAATTAAAGATATTTTTGTTTTCAAACTTGTGTTTACAGGAAATAATTTTGGAATACGATTATCTTACGCTATAGCGTTCCTTAAATATAGTTTCTGAAAGACGAAGAGGAGTGAAGAGCGGACTGATAATATAAGTTTAAAGGTATAACGCGGATAATATAGTGACACAAAGTTATGAATTTCAGAGAAAAAAAGTTGTATATCTATAAAAAGTCATAGAGCTGACGAGTAACCCTCATGACGAGGAGAAGACCTAGGCGCGTACGCCCTAGCTGCGATCGAGTACTTGAACCACGAACAGCCTACGCGCAACATTCTATCTCAAAGTTCTACGCAAACGAGTCGGGCAAAGATTCGAATCACGAAAAGAAGCTTGTCGTCGATGAAAAGATACGCTACCAAGCCCGTTGTGCTTTCACGATATCAAGCTGGCCGACAGGTATGAGCCGAAGAGACACAGGACTCTGAACTCTCATTCAGCGACGTAACTCGCATTGCACTTGGCCGGCCGACGAGGAATCGATAAAAGACAGGCGGGTTCGGCTGGATCGGTGACTTGCAAAATTCTCCGCCACCGGCTCGATTCACGACGAAAGACACGACGTCGACGACGGGAGCGAGGAACGCGAGGACACGGGACGTCAAACGACGAGAAGGCGACATTTCGCGCGTAGCGGGCGTGCAGTCCGTAATTATCCGCTCCTCCAATTTGCAAACCTACCTATATGTAATTCAAATCGGCCGGCCGGCCGGCCCGGCGGCTAATGCAATAATAATGACTTCGTGGAAATTGCCGGGCGCAACGTCGGGGCACGCTGCGGTATAATCTTTGCGAAACATGGCACTCGTATGCCATAGGAAATAGTCTGCAGTCGGCGGGGCTCTCGTGCGCGGATAAGTCGGATCGTTATGGCCCGTTGAGGAGTTCAACTATGGGCGGACGTTGGCTGCTCCGACGCTCGGGCACTTAACTTTTCTTTCTATGCCGTGTCCCCCCCTCACTTTCTCGCGCTCGTTTCCACGAGGGGGAGAGAGGCGGCAGGGGGAGGTAATGACATCGATCGAGGTCCTTGACTAATCGGTTAATTCGCTGATTAATTGCAGCGTTAAAGCGGTCGATTACGCGCAGTGGCGTTCGCTCGTTATTGGCGGAAAAACATGACAGAGCGTGGGTACTAACTTTTTTAACATGGGATCGTTGTAAGGTTCGCTAATGGAGGGAAAGGGATAGTAAGTTGAATTATGTCATTTGCGTGAGTACGTGCACGGGGAATAGGACGGAGAAGTTTTATTAATCGAACCTAATGCAGTTGATCGCGCGTTAAGCGTGTCGATTTGTTTGAACGTACCCGAGTCTTGATTCGTTTAGCTCGTAATTAGAGCAATCATGAACGGACGCTGCTCTAGCAGACAGTTAACTTTTTGCCCCGCTTCAAGTACGCGATAATGACAACGATTGGAGCACAACGTTCGTTGGTTAACTCGCAACTTAATTAAACGCAACTTCGTTGCTGTGAGCAAAGTATTCGAAGTAATTGTCAGCGGGGAGCGAACGGCTATTAAATTATTCACGTGGAAGCGTATCAATGTCGGTCGTTTTTGACAGAGCGGTCTGCCCAATCGTAATTCCATGTTCGTCCGCATTTCGCATTATCATATTCACGGTGTAGAACTGAAGTCGCATAATATAAAAGTAATATTAATAATGTCAGGGGCGTGTATGAATGACTGCAGATAAGACGATTAGTCACGGTTAGCCCAGAATGTAAATCATTCGGAATATTATTAAGGTTCGTATTAAGCAATACCATAAGCTACTATTACGCGTAAATGAGTCTATCAGTGTAAATTACGGGAATTGCCATGAGCACGTATGCACGCATAGGCCGATCTTTTAACTCTCTTCCCTCCGAGAGCAGAACTATCGTCTGTCGCTGCACGAAGCCACAGACGGTCGATGATGCGAATCAGACGAATGATCGAATTAAACTACGCGGAAGTCTCGATTCGTTTGATTCGTAATTGGGCCAAGTATGCCTTTCCCGTTGATTCGATCAGCATGTTAGATCATACTACCTTGTTCCGCGAGCCACTCCCCGACATCGTTTGATCAACTAAAAAAGCTCCTCTTTCACAGTCTACCAACACAGAACGTTAAAAGATGTTCAATTCAATTAAAAATAACCGTTCGAACATTCTGTAAACCAGATTTCTTATACGATCTTGTAGATCTTGTTCATCTCTTGTCTCGCAGCTTTCCTTTATCTCTTGTTGCGTCAGAATTCTTGTGGTTTGTCAGCACTTTTTTTCTACACATACCACTCTCCCTCCTGTCTTCAATTCACTTTACACGTCGTTTGTTCTACCCTTCTCTCCTCCCCGCACCCCCTCCTCTCACTACCATATCTCTCCGTCTCCATTTAATTCCACATTTATTCCAAACATATCTTTCCTCGGATTCTATTTTTCATACTCCACTCTCTTTCAGCTCTCCTCCCACGTTATTTTAAACTCTGCCCGTCTCCTACCTACCCGTTTCATATCGTTTTGCTCCGCGCCCCCCTCTTTCCCCCCATCCTTCACTCAGTCTCATCCTCCTGAAGCCACATCATCGTCTTTCGAAACTATTCGTCCTCTCAGCCTCTTTCTCCGCTCAGTCATTCTTTTTCGCCGACTCCCTCTCCGCCGCACGTCTTCCTCGGACACCTACGCGATATTTTCGTCTTCGTCGAAGAGTCAGGATCAGCCGTCGGCTGGACCCGTCGCAACTTCCTGGAACTGGTCTCATTCAGTGGCAGAAGCCTATTTATAGTCCTCCTCAGGAGAGGTGATCCGACATTCAGCTGAATGAACGCGTTACGTATGTACGTCGAGCGTGCGCACTCTCAAGATTCTCCGGCGGAAAGGCGCGAAACTGAACGATCAGAGTTGAAGGCATTCGACGAAATTCCGAGCCCGACGTTACGTCGGGATAGAATTGCACGGGCGAACGTCGCGCGAGTCATGCATTGCGTTTATCACGTCCGACGCGAACGGCTAGCAAATTCTACTTTAGACAAGCATGTGATCTACGCGGACGATTCTCTGCTATACTGGTCTGTGATTTAATGCGAACGTGGAAAGGATCGTATACTGGCTTCAAATCTTACTGTTTATGCTAATCCTTGCTGGTACGGGAACTTTGGCGGAAATCGGAATTGCAAGTAGAAATACAGATGTAGATACAGTTAGAGTCGTCGGTGTAATGTCAGTACTTGGACGGGAACTTTTTTCCTGGTAAACTCGATAGAGTTATAGGAATGAAGTGCACGTGATGTTAAGTTGCTTCGATGTTTACCAGCGATCGCAGAAAGCATAATAATTTGCCAGAAACAAGATGTCGGAGAATGAATGATGCCCTTACCGTAGTGCATTATGTGCAAAGGGGTAAAATTATCATTTTCTTGATACTAGAACATTGTAGAACACCAAGTTGGAATGTACAATCAGAAGCTCAGGAGAATTCGTTGTAATGGAAGAAAAGCAAGAAGGTTTGTGCTGTTCCAACCATTCTATCTGGCTCAATCTTCCACGCTTCCGGTTTGCTCAATTACTGCTGTCAATAACACGTAACAACTGGAATTTCTGTCAGTCAGACTTGCATTCCTTTCAGTTTCTTTGAAGCTTTCGACCATATCTACAATTACTACACTATCCACTCTATCTGATGCAATCTTTGACAGTTTTGACAACCTCAACGACAACCGAAAGTTTCGGTCGATCAAAGCCGCAATTCTTTCTGCTTTTTTCCTTTCAGCTCCCACCTATAGGCTCAAATGATCATGCCAGGTGAGTTGCATAGTGCGAATAATCAATGTACAGATCTATCATTTGAAATCAGTCGATGACGTGGCCTGCATTGGTCAGCTGCTTGAAGCTTGCCACTTTTCTTGCCACCGATTCGTTCGAATCATTTGTTGGATTCTCTACACATTGCTCTGCGGTAAAAAAAAGTGGAAAATATATCATCAGGCAAACGTAACTTTGGCATAATATGACATTCCTACAACGCTCTAATATGATTCGAAAATTAAAGGGAACGACCAGATGACACCACGGTCCTACAATGCATATTTTTTGTAACGCATTTAACTTTATCGAATAATCCTAGTTTTCTAATGACATTCAACTTCATATGGTGATAACAAAGCTTTATCATCTAAAAACAAGCAATAAAAAATAACAGATTAATTCACTCCTTGTGGTATACAGAAACCAAAATCTTAATCTTGAACTATTATTTAATATAATAATATTTTGTTATAGTTATATGAAAAAAGAAGAACGTTATTTAAATTGTTCTCTTCCTGCATGTCGCAATATTGTCGAAAATCTATCCAATTTTAGTTTAGTGTTAAAATCTATCCAAATTTAGTTTAGAGTTAAGAACCTAATAAACAGGAGGGTACTAGTACTCACAAGAAGCAAAGCAGAGATCAGCGATCCAAAACGACTCGCAAACGGAAAATTGGATTGACAGAGAAGTATTTTCGGTTTTCAAACATAAATTCCATTGTAATTTTCTTTAAGGAACATATGTCAGTGTAAAATATTTTCCTTTCATCATTCGATATTAATCTCATTTAAGTTATAGACCAAATGGAAAATATAATGTTGATCAAAATCTTAATACAAAAATATCAATCTTATTTCACCCTACAGAACTGAAGTCCCTTTTTTGAGAACCTGATCGGTCGATGACTCGAATTTTGCCACTCTTACCGCCGAACGATCCGCCCCGATTCGCTCGAATCATTCGTTCGGATCATTCGCTTTATCCGGTACACCCGCTGCTCTGCGGTGGCAACAAAGTGAAGAAAATGTCGCGCCTCGTGCCCGGCTCTCAACTGTTTCGCCACTCGATATTCCCGGCACGTTAATCTGCCGGCCATTATCTCTCGCAGCGTCTCCGTCGCAACGCCATAATGTCCGCCGTCCCTTGCCGCCAATTGTGCCACGGATATGTTTTGTCTCGGCGGACGGCCGTCAGAGACACAACTAACTGATATTACACTTGGCCTACTCGGGATACGATACGCTTCGATTCGAGTTCCAGCCACGTTCGATCGGGCGGACGTCGTGCGTCCCGTGAGAAAAAGGTGCCATTCAACAGTGGGATGCATGTTATTAACTCGCCATCGATGCATTTTGATTGGGATCCTGAGCAGCGCCAATACTTTTGGAGTCCAGAGTCGAGAGGGTGCACCGTTTAAATAAGCGTAGATGTAAATGATAGTGCTCCTATAATTTGGAAAATTAAAGCAGCAGACTGAAGTGCAAAGAATGAATGGCAATATTAAAATGTCTGATAAGGAGCAAATTTTTAATTATCAAAAAATGCATACAAGTAGCCTAGTATAGAAATAAAGATAAGCAAGTGACAGAGCTTGTCGATAATGAGTTTCAGATTGCTATACACGTTACCCTCCTATAACACGGCATCTTATAACACGGTTTCGCTATAACACGATTCGTAAATTGTGGGAACCCTCTTAACAACACGGCTTCCTATAACACGGTTTTCCTCTAATATGATAAGAAAATAGCGAAAACCTTTGTACGACATTGTATTTCAAGAGCCTGCGTCGAGCCGCGATATGTTTAAGGCTTAATTTCGTTTTTAAGACTCATTTTTGGAAAGTCAAGTTTCTGTCCCAAGCTGTTCGCTTAAAAAGGAAAAAGAACGTTTAAGTAGATATTTCTTTCTTTAGCAGTAAAGACATGTCTTGGATCCTTTAAAAAGAGATAAAGTATCTCATATTGGAAAAAGTCTTACTTCAAATAAAGCAACAGTCAGGGTTAATATTTTTGTTCCTTTCTTCGTTTTGTGTTATACATACATTTATGTTTTCATTAAAAATTAAGTTGCTTATATGGAAAGACGACAAAAAGTCTGTTTTTTATAAGATTTCGGAACGTAACCCCCTTTTTTGCACTAAGTCTGGGTCTCATACAACACGGTTTCACACAACACGGCGTTTCCTAAGAACGTATCAAACGTGTTATAGGAGGGTTACGTGTATTATATAAGATTAAGTTACGGACATCGAGGTAGAGAAGTAATCTAGGAGTGCGTTACGGTTTAAGAACTTGAAACGATACGCGGCTAGGTTACCGGCCTCGAACGTGCTAAAAGCTTACGACTCGAACATTTGTCCTATCGGCCCCTCATTGTTCAGATTCCGTAATCGATAACGACGTCGGTCTAATAGGCCGCAAATGGCCGAGCGAGGGGCGAGATCGATCGCGCGATCGATCGCTAGCGCGGCAATTCGCGATGACGCGTGATCTATCGAAACCTGTGATTTAACAATTCGATTAATCGTCCGACGAAATCATTTCCACTGCGCAGCGCGCCCGGTTGGCAGATACCGAGCCGCGCGTGTATCATAAATTGTACGCGCCGGGTTAATGACAGGCAATTTGACGAGGTGCTTTATAATTACGATAACTGGATTTAGATCGCGCAATAGTCGCTCCCGTGCCCCGCTTCGGCGAATTACGAGTACAACGAGCTTACCGAGAAGGCTCCCGTTCCTTTCGAAATTCTCCCGTGCGAGCCGCAATATGCGGATGTGATCGATAGGCATCTCAACTTCGGTAGCGGTCAAGTTAATCGTAAACACTATGATACGGCCCGATGTAAGCCTCACTTTGCAAAACGAATCATTCCCGTAAATTGGTGTATTCGATTAAATTGTACGTAAGGCTTAATCGAGGCGCGCGATAAATCTCGGCGAGCGGAAATTACGAACTTGATCGTGAAACGTAGGAACAATTAATTTTTCGGCTTACTTAAGGCCGCGCACGAAACTTCCGGTCGGTCTTGTGTCTCACGGTTGTTATCGTTCAATGTCTAACGGTACGCTGCGAGGCGATCGATCATTGCCTTCGGTTCGGAATCAACGCCTATCACGCTAATTAGAAGATATCATACCCACAGACACGCGCATACACGTCAGCAAACCTTGAGCGTTGCGAATTTGCATTTTCTAATGTTATAATGTAAATAAATAGTCTGCCTTGACTTGCAAGTGGCGCGCATACGTAACGTATCGAATCGGCAATAGTCACGAAGGCTCAATTTACGTTAGCCATTAACATCTACGAAATCATATTTCTCATGGCCAAGTTTCGTTCTGCTAACGTTGCTCCATCCGACGTACATTCTTAATGTAGGTACGCACGGAACGTATCTGCGTATCGCATCGTACGATTCACCCTTTCGTATAATGCTATTTCTGTATGAAATTTTATCTTCCCGCAGAATACTATGTCTCAATGCATATTCATGTTACGATATACGTAAATAACGCTCGGCATAACATATTCGTCTGCGGAATGCTATTTATATCATGCATATATTTCAATCCATTAACGTAGATCCGTTCAACACGGATTCTTGGCGCGCGTACACTGTGTACTAAACCTAAGTACCCCATCGCATGATTCATTCTGTCGCAGAACACTGTCCCTCTGAGAAGCGTTATCTTTCAGCAGCGCTGCTTTTATCTTTCCACCGCACCCTACCTTGAACGTACGTAGCGCCTCGTGTAACGTAATTCCTCGCAGGATGCTATTTCGGACTTACATAAGCCTGAACCCGTAGACGGCCCATGCAGATTTCATCCTACGTGTATGAATGTTCGTACAGCGGTCGAGCGTAACGCTATGTATCCTTCTAAGAAGGCCACGATGCTATTGGGTGAGAACGATCGCCCGTAATGGGACGGCCGGCCGAACCGAACATTGCACGTGTCGTGGCATTACACCGTTTCTTCGTATCGCGCGTGTCTCCGATCCCGTCATTGTCATCCGTCTTCGTCTTCATCCTGGTCCTTCGCCTCGTGCCGGATTTCGGCTTCACTAGGCCAACGCACGCTCGTTACGACGCGCATAACGACGTAGACCGACGTACAAAACAGGAAGAACCACTTGTCATAGATTGGGCAGCCCTTTCGTAGACGCACGTGGTCCTATGAAGATCATCAACGTCCTGTGAACCCGGCTTAACTGTCCGCCAACCTAGTTACCAACCTCGCCATCGTCCGTCTTTTCAAACGATCGAGCACACGCGCCAATCTTCGTCGGATTCGTGTCTCGATCAATCGGTCGTATCCTGAATGGAACCTTCTATGCGACGAAGATTGACTTGATCGATCTGGATCTTGATCGCAGTACGTCGCACTTTGTGCGAAGGTTGGCTCTGACTGGCCAACGGGGTCGGCCAAAGGAAGCGTCGTACGGTCAATGGAAAATGCTTACTTCGTATGAATGAGATACTCGACTCGTGGGTGGTTCGGTAGGAAGAGTAACGTGGCACGACGGACATTTTGCACGCTCAATATCGCCCGGCAAAGTGTGCGTAGCTCATAGTCTAAGTTTACTTCATGTTCTGAAAAATCATGCATAGTACATGAGATAGCCGTTCGTTTCAGTGGAAACGGATTTAGAAATACCTCGTCCTGCACCTGCCGCAATGTTACGCATTGAAAATCGTACGGCGTGCGACGAATAGCCTGCGCGTTGGCAACGTATTTCATGGGAAGTCGACGGTTCGTCTTGACACTCTTCCCGCTCCTCTCGGAAATCATTTGATGACCCCTGCGCCGGACTCGATGTCCCACAAATCACCGCCCGCAATTCAGCGCGCGAATTCTACCAATTTTACTCGGCGAACGCGAGGAACGGCAGCGTCTTCGCACCAAATTCACGCTGAGCAGACGGCGGATAGGGTTAATAACTTCTAACGCGTCTAATCTCGAGGTATGCATCTACCCTCATTCTTTCGCGACAACCGACCGCCGCGTCTTAACAATTATCCATTGACTCATCACATAAGCCTCCGCCGGGGGGACAAAACGACGCCAGGCCATTCTCCGCCGTTCTGCGGAGTAATTCGATGAACATTCCTCGCGTTTTGCTCGCGGCGAAAAAATGGCCATTTGAATCGGCGTCTAATTCGCGATACCGGCTTGAAGGGCGAGGGGGCGAAAAAAGGTACGGCCGCGACTCGCGGTAGAAGAATGCGAGCGTGAAACGTAAACGCGGGCAGGTCCCTCGTATGGGTTCGAATGTCGTCGTCGTGTCGGGCTGCCAACAAAGAAGGAGAAGGAAGGACAGGGAAGGACAGGGAAGGACGGGGAAGGAGAAGGAAGGACAGAGGAGGGCGCGCGCGCGCGAGATCGAGCGCTCGCTTCACGTAAGATCGACAAGTACTTGTTTTTGTATCGTTAATTAACGTACTGCCTACGCGTGCTCCCCGGTAATAGGGACACACATTAATGCGCTCGCGTACTCAGGCGCGCTGTTACACGGGCGGTATTACAGGCAAAAGCGTATCCTGCACTGTCTGCCGGCTTGCTACTTCATGCGTGCGTCCGCATTCCTAGCCTTCAATTACGTACGGCGTAGAGGTACGTACGTACGTGCGTGCGTGCGTGCGTACGCGCGTTCGTACGCGTGTTTGAAGTATGCGCTGGTAGTGGCCGCTGCGGGCGTGCATGCGTACGTGCGCTCGCGCGCACGCGTGTGCGCTTTCGACGGGCCTCGCTCCGTCTATTAGAGCGGGTAGCGTGGACAAACGTTAACGGCGGCCGCGGATTATTATTCAGCCCCAGAACCCCGTGGACCCTTTGTTGCTCCTCTCTCGTTGGACGTCTCTCGGCGACCTAACGGCCACGGAGTCGGTGCACCGGCCGATCGCCATCCGGTTTGCCCCTCGCTTCAATCGCCGCTCTATGCACTCTATGCACTCTATGCACTCTGTGCACTCTCTGCACGCTTGCCGCAAAACTATTCGTGAACTCTGCGGTGCAGCTCTGTACGATGGTTGCCTGGTGAGCTTTCGCATATTTTCATTACAATAGAATGGTGAGTGGTACTTGATTTTATTCATGGAGATTTGTACCGTTTTTGAAAACGTGTTATCAATTATTACTGTTCTATGTCTTGATAACTTTATGGTTATATACTTTATAGTTTTTATGTGAGATCGGTTAAGTGTATAGGAGCTTTAATTTTTTTATTGGTTTGATAGGGGGTTGGAAAGTTACCGTACGTGCATGGTGCTACATGCAAATGTCCTTCGCTACAATTGGCGGTCTATGCACTCTACACGTGTTTCCTACAAAAATATCTATAAACTAGTCGCGTAGCGCCCTGAGTTCTACGCGTGAAACAATAGTGCTGAACATTGCGTCAGTTTTTATTATACTTGAGGTATGTTGGATTTTTAAGTATGTTTTTAGTGATGGAATTTAGCACGGTTTTCGAGGAGAAAACAGTAATTATTACTATCGGTAGTTTTCACAATTCCACGCTTGGTTTCATAAGAACTTGGGAAAGTGCGTGAATGCATTTACATTCAATTACCCTCTACGTAGATATTCGCGCTAGTTGAGCAGAATGTCAAGATCTAAAAACGTTAGCCACACACAGACATGTACCTACATTCCCTATTAATCGAGGTTCCCCCTCGATCACTCGTAATCTCCTTTGTTTTTTGCAACACCGAACATTGAATATCTTTCCTTGCAAACTGTGCGTCGTCATGGATTTAAATTCTCGGCCGAGTAGTCGATTAATCATCCCACCGTTTTCGTTGACAAACGTACAATCGGCCGTGCCTCCACCTTTGCCCGATTTGTCTAGTTTGAGCAGGGCGTCGAGCATGTTTGAAGTTCGGCACATTTATTATCGTTTCGAGACTCGACCGTCATTCGTCCCCATCGAAATGCAGGCGAAACCGAGAGCCGCGATCTTTTCGTCTCTTATGCAAATCATCATTTATCTGCGCACAGGTTCGTTATACCTGTCGCGACAGCAATTAATTGCCGACTTCACGGCGCTCCCCCGATAAATGCTCGCGTGTCTCCTTGAAAAATCCGCTGGAACCGCGGCGCGAATATGATTTCTTTCGTTCCGTTCTCTATTCCGCGGCAGCGAAAAATATCGTCGCTCGTCGGACTCCGGAGCCGGCCGACGGACTGTTTATCGGGCATAAAGCCGTTCAGGGCGCATGCGCCGGCCGATTTCTAAAGCGCTTTTCGCGATTCGCCCCGCCCTTTCTGCGATTCGCTAATCAGGGCCGACGTCGGTTGCGTGCAGGAACGCGATCGAATGACAATTTCGACGCGGCCGGGACGTGGCTCGCGATCGCGAGAGAGAAAACCAGTCCGAATTAGCATGTAATCGAAGGAACGGCCGGGGTAGAAAAATGAGTGGAGGCCTACGTACGCAATCCGCGTCCACGGTGTAAACCGTTTCATTTTGTAACATAGAAACGTAACATTATTACCTGTTATCGACCCGACGGGGGTCTGTCATTACGACATGCCAGAGGATAAGGGACACGCGTAATGGTTAGTCACTTACCGATCCCAAATTGCAGAGGCGGACATTGGCTTTGCGATCGGTGAATGTCATTTTTCTTCTGACCCGACCCTCCCTCGCAGGACTTTTCTCCTTTTACCCGCAATTCGCCGACGAACTTCCGTTAACGGCGGCAATAAGATAATACGACGCTTCGTTGACAGCTTTCGCGCAAGAGCTCCGCTGTCATTAAGAACGCCCCTAGGTATGTTGGCATAGCGCTTCCTGCGCGTGTGGAAATCGTTTGAGGCAATCGCGGAATTCCGAAATTAGCTGAGACGCGGCCGTGGGATCAATGACTTTGATCGTAAGGAGAGTGTATCGAGGTTGCAACTTCTTTTGATTAATTGGACCGGCGACTTAGTCATGTATCCTGCTTCTGTTTTTGCGTCGACCGGATTTAGCTTGTATTTTAAGGAGACGGTCGGCATTACTCTTGTCCTATCTTGTTTTGCGTTATTTATTCCATCCGATACGATACGACTTCTAGTCAAATTCCAGCAGAAAAGAAGGAACATTCGACGAACTGACGGTCCAATCGTTAACACTTTGGAACTCCGCATAATGTTCGCGACTTAAAAGGATTGTCGGATAACTCATCCTACCGGTGTACCGTAGACTGCGTTTTTATGATGTTCAGATCAGATTGCGCGAGTAGAGCAATTAGCACTGTCTCGATATAACAGGAAATCTCATTTTTTCGACATCCTCCTATATGTGGAGAAGAATTCCTCGTCGGTCGGAGCGGCGCGAAAAAGCGAAAGCGCAGAAGTATCGTTATCGGACGTGACACGATGATCGATGATGATCGATGAATCGATCGCTAGCATAGCACGACGTTCCACTCGGACTGCTTTCGAGAGAGCAGGGAGTACGCTGATCAGGATGGGAAATCCTTTTATTGGGTCTCGCCAATGATATGACGCCGATACACTCTCGGCATTAAATAACTGTAGATCATTCTGCGCCTCGATTAACCATAAGAATGATGGAAAGCGAAGTTAAATGAATTAACTCTTTTTAACGCTTAGCAGGCGCATTTTGCTACCCGTATTCATAACGAAGACACTACGGGTCCGAGCGATATTTATTGCGTCACATGCTCATAAATGAGAGATGATCGCTACTTGATATAACAAGTAATTAATTTGTCATTGCTCGTATCTCCCGATGGGACGTAATAACGATAAGCCTTCAATCATCAAAATGCTGAGTTTCTAGAAGTTCTACTTACAAGCTTTTGACTTGGAATAACGAGGGCCGGTCAGGGAAAAGCGTAAAGATAAAAATTTAATTATCCTCCGCGTCCTAATGATCGATGATGATCGATGAATTTGACGTGCGCGAGACGACGTGGGTTGGGCAGCGGCCCGTTCGCCGCCGACGTCAAACGACGCGCGAACATATTCTTGCCGACAACAACGGAGGCAAGGAGACAGGGGGCGATAGGCGAAGAGGGCCATGAGGAAACTTTGTTTTGGAAAGATAGGGAAAAAACGAGCGGCAGACCGCCAGGGGGGTAGGTCCGATTCCCCCCCCCCCCCCCCCCTCTCTCTCTCTCTCTCTCTCTCTCTCTCTCTGTCCCTCTTTCTTTCCCTTTCCCTGTCTACCCTTTCCATCGCCGACTGGCGAAAAGCCGGGGGGATGCATCAAGGCCAAACTGGGTCCACCAGGCCGTTCCGGTAAAAGGGGCCGAAAAATGGCTGACAGAGGACAAATGAGGGCCATTTGTTAGCGCCAAGTTGGGACGAGCGCGAGGCTTGATGTCCGTCCGGTCTAGACTGCGCACGTCTCCGGGCATGTCACTCGCCCTGTCGACGCAGACCGGCGCGCCCTGATGACACGGATGATACCTCTTCTTCGCTGGCCCCCGCGAACTCTTCTGCCGGCCGCCTCGCGCTGGGCTCGCTCCGCGGCTATTTACGCGGGTGTGAAATTGACCTCGTTAACTCGCCGCTACCGCCGGATTTCCTGGGAATAAGCTCCGCGCCCTGGACCGTGAGTCCAAGTTTAGGATACTGGGAGACGGCAGATGCAGAAACTGGTCTACGGTAATAAGTGACTGCCGTGGGTCGCGATTCCTATGTGTGACCCTTAGAATACAAGAAATTTTTCCGGATGGTACTGTGTAATTTTCTGCTATTGGCCTATTTTCTAGGTTTCAGTATGTGCCGGTGGGTTTGTGTTAAGTAGACGTAGGATATAAGGATTTAAAGCGTTGGACTTATGCGGGCGAATGGCTCAGGTAGATTGGCAATTATTGTAAGTGGAAAGGTAAGTTGTTGGAGTATGCCAGATTAAGTAATTTCATAATGATCATTACGAGCCGATACTGCGCCGTAAATTGACTATTAGCAACGATTTTCCTCACATTAAACGAACACGATTATTGGACGCGCAATAAAATGGCTTCCTATTGAAGTGAACTCGATATGGAAATATTATCGATAAACGGTACAATGAAAGCGATTAAGGACGAGGAGAATTGACCTGTTCCGGTGGCAATCGAATCTGTGCTCCAGATTTCGTCGTAGCAGACGACAGTCAATGAAACGTAGACTCGCGCAGTGCTGCGAAACGGCTGAATGTACGACTTTGCCCATCGCGGCGCATCATGTTTCCATCGGCGTTACGGGTTCGTTTCCGCGCCCGGAAATGCATAATTGAAAGGCGAGGAGAGGCTCGTAAATAACCGCGCTAATTATTTCTAGCCTCGCCAATTTCCTGCCTTCCTCGCTCTCCCTCGTTCCGTCCCTACCCGCAGTACGCCGCCAGCATTTCGCTTCTCTCCTTCTCGCTTCTCCGCCTTACGTCGTTCCACGTTCGTTCGTCCGTCTTCGCCGCACTTCGTCCCCTCCCGTCCTTCTCCGTCACTCCTCGGCATCCCCGCCCGCGGTCCAGTGCACTCCCCCCACCCCTGCCTCCCCCCTACCGCGCTCGAGCGCAGTCGAAACCGAAGGACCCCAGAGCCGTAAAATGATTTCCGGGCAATCCGCACCGCTGCATCGCGCTCTACTCGAGAATTCATTATAGTTTCGATGCCGGGACTCCGAGCACTGCCCCCTCGGATCAGGATACGTCACGGGAAATAACAATTATTGCCAGATACGCCGGAATTATTAATCTCTAAATTGCGCCGAGTGCGGAGGGAGGTTAAAGCAAAGTGGTACTCGGTTTGGAGATCATGCTAATGACTCTTAGGGGAGGCTCATAGGCGAGGATGGGGTGTCTAAAAAGTACGTAACCATACACTCGCTCCCATGTATCCTTCAGTCTTATCCGAACAGGACGAAAACGGCAATGCCGCGAAACGGGAGACCTTGACTGATTTCACGAGTGCACGCGCATTTGCATGTACCGCGAAACGTTTCGACGAAGGGGAGAACTTACGGGGAAGAAAAAAGCGTGGCCGGGGGTGGGGGGGTTAAAAATAAAAGGCCATGGGGTGGTCATGCGGAGAGGAGTGGGGCGAGGTGCAAGAAGCGAAAAGGCTATGCGCGTATGTACGACCGTGTGTGCGTGTGCTGTTGCCATGCAATTTGACTACCTGCCACGGACACGTACGCAGGTGACTTTGGTTTCTCCGTCTGTTCGTCTCTTACTACTCCTGTCTCCTCTCATCATCGGCCTCTCCCTCGCTCCGTTACCCGTCGTCTCTCTTCATTCTTCGCCCGTCGCATCCCCGACTCTCCTCATCCGCCCGCCGTCCGAAAAGATTTCGTTTATTGCGATGTTTCTCCATTTCTTTGAGACACGTCCACTGGTCGAAATTACTAATTTCGTGCCTCTCTTCGTTGAACGGTCCAATAATCGCGAGGGCTCGCCTCACCCCGGGACGCATGAAAGACGTTGCGCATATGTCTTCTGTATCACAATTCGACCGTTTAGCGTCACGCATGTGTTTCGCGTACTTTTCTCACAATCAGCTCGCACCGCTGTACGATCGAGAAAAGTCCATCCTCGAATATGATGCAATCAAAATTTCCAGCACATACGAAAGTCAATCGAAAATCCTGTTTTCAATAACAACCTACACGCTGAATACGTTGGCTTACGATTATATACGAAAATTGCGTCGGACCGTCGACCTCAACGGTCACGGATTAAGGCGAAGCGAGAAAGTGTAGTTTATTCGTTCACATGACTCAGTGTCATCTTACGGGCGAGTCCGTCGTCGAGTCCTTTCCAGGATCCGCTCGCGGTCGCGGGATCGCGCGGTGCCATTTTTATAAGGCCCATAAAGTCCGCGAACGACCGTCGAAAATAGTTTCGGGGCCCCGACCGAGGTGGGCTCCCGCGGTTTGTAGACGCTATTAGGCCCCAGGTACACGACGGTATAAAATTGACTTTTTATCGCCCGGCGCGCTCGCGCGCGCGAGAGAGAGAGAGAGAGAGAGAGAGGGGGACCGGCCGAAAATTAGTCAGCGACGTCCTCGAGGATTCCTGAGCGCCACCGAGTGCCCCGATATCGGCGAGTGCCCATGCCATGTCCTTTTGTTCTTCTTTCCCCGGGGGCCGAATAACGCTTTACCAATGGGCATACCGGTGCATCGAGACGATCCTCTCCCTCTCCGCCAGGAGACTCTAATTCCTTCCCTCATTCTTCCACGACCTCGAACTCGAATCTTCGTCGCTCCTCGTCCCTCCACTTTTTCATCCTATCGTAACCTCTACCACCTACTTCTTTTCCCGCTTCTTCGCGGCTCCTTTTTTCACTTTGCCTCTTATAGCCGTGTTCCTTCCATCTCGCTACTCTATTTTTCTCGTCAATCTTTCCTTCGCATTAGCCGAAAGATATAGGGGCACCGATCTGTGCTCCCGAACAGTCGTCAGGATTCTGCGATACTTTGCCGCTGCGCTGGAATCGCTAACTAGGTCTCATTATGGTTGGCTAGAATTTCGGAGGTTCAATCGGACAGATCGATTTGTCAAACGGCTAAAGTCTTTCACTATTCGTCGCTTGATATCGTTTTGTACTACGCCCGCCAGAGACAACAGACGACGATTTCAGCTCGAGATGGACATCCCAAGACTCGCTGGAAATGGAAGGAAGACCAAAAGGAACGTGTCGACATTTTGGTAACCGACTGGAGAGATCTCCCCACTTTAAAGTACCTAAGACGTTACATGATCGAATGGGGATCATTCGCCAACTGGAGAATTGATCTGCTGACAAGAAAAGAGCGAGTTGTAACTCTTGTAACAAGAATATTATAATGTACCACTGCATAAACTGACGTGCTTCAACCGAAACCGCACTTAATCAAATATTAAAGTGTATTATGAATCTTCAAATTCACGTTATGTTTGCATCTTATTATTTATCATTAGTCATCTTTAGAGTTTTTAATTTTCAAACTTTATTATTGATACTTGATACAGAAACTACATAAAATAATTGTTTCATACTTTTAATTTTGTTTTCTACAAACAACATCTGAAGTTATTAAACAAAATCGCTACAGTAAACTATAATTGACCACTTAAACAATTTTCGGACTTCTTTATGCTCCGAGTAGTAAATATAGACCGCGTTACTTGCAAAAAAATACGCGTTGGACAGCGTAGTTTAGCCTGCCCGCGGTGGAAAACATATAGTTTGATACAGCGTGCGCGATTGGATATGTGTTAGTATTAGTGATCGTTAGCTCTCGACAACACGTGTTCTCCCTCGATCGCGAGAGTAGAATCATCTCCGATCCAGCCACTTCGATCGCGGTCAGCCTGAGTGGCGCTCCGTTAATGGCCTTTTTACACTTTTCGACGTTTTAGCGAGCTGTTTCGGATACATACTCATACATTTCGAATACATACACACGTATAACATACTCATTCGGCGCGACCGAGCTGTCGGACACGCTTGCCGACTCTTCGTTTTGCTTCGCGAGCAATATGCAGGCATGAATGACGTGCGCGCGAATAAATGGCATCGAATTCTTGCTATTTTCTATCGCTCCGCCGACCTCTTCGTCGAAAGTCGTTCGGCAAAACAGTCTGTCGAAAAAGTAAACCTCCCGGAATCCCGTGCCTTGCGTCGCGTCTACGAGATCTTCGCGAATCGCGCACTTTGCCAAAATAACCAATCAGGAGAGACGTGCACGTAGGCGCCTAGGTCGGACCAGGTCGGGATCCCGGATTCGTTCGAGTCATCGCTGGGAGCCTTATTTTTATTACATAAACACTGGCCCACTTCGAGTAACAGAGTTGCGTCAGGCGTGATCTCTTCTCCCTCTTTTCTTTCTTTTTTCTTTCTCTTGCACGCGTCCCACCCCCCGCTCGTCGACTGCGCTGATTTACGATCTCGTACTAGGAAAGCGTGAAGCTTTCGACTTTTTCCACGGATTTTAACATTCCGCTCCGGACGAATCGTCATTCGCGCGCGCGCGCGCGCGCGCGCGCTAGTGCAGAGGGAGGAAGGGAGAGGGAAGTAGAGTGACGGAAAACGGAAGGGGCGAGGACGCGGGGTCGTAAAAATTCCTGTTGGCAAGAAAAATTGTCGCGGCGCAATTTTTTTCCTGTCCGCAAACACGCTACGGCGCGAATGTTAACGACCGTGCGAGAGTGCTCAGCTGCGGTGAAAAAGACTAAACGGCGAGCGGACAATGGGCCCTGTAGTTCTGTATCCGAAGCTGAACCTGAGGAACTTACCTGTCTACTGATTCCTTGAAACATGCATCGCCTTTGATTTGCGAGGCACAGTATTAACATCGCGGCTAATAACGCACTTGATCCAGCCTGTATATGTCTCACAATACTAGTTACCTACAACCGGCGAGTCAAAGAATTTTTAATCAAAGATACGTACTTTGACGGTTACGAAAGTGCACTGCGTGCCGTGATTTTGGAACTCGAACATTGTACGTGAACTCTAATCGTAGGTCAGAGGACACGCCTGAGCTTCCAGTTGTAGGTTACAGCGAAATTAATAGGGCGGGAGCGTGCGGAATGATGCACGCTCGGCTCTGCAAGATATTCAAAGATTTACGAGAGGGTGGACGCGCCGTAAATACTTTCGGCCGCGATGTATATTTGCCCGACTCTCATTGTCACTTTTTCGTCCTCGTTTCCTGCACACTGACATTCCTAGAATACCTCGCGGGGCGTTTTAAATAACGACTGGCGCCCGACTGCTCGATCTCGGTTAATGCCGTCGCTGAGATAAACTCATTTCGCTCTTCTCGGAGGAGCACCGAAGAAACTTTCAGGGCCGTCGATTACGGACGTCTCTGATCGAACGGATCATTTTCGCGTACGGCGGAATGCAGCATGAGGCGCGCCTCGGAATGCGAGGGTTAAAGTTACATCGAGTTATTCTCTTTCGCCCGTCGCGGATTCGTTGATACGGCGCGGCCTGAATAATGGCTTCTCTATATTAACCGTTTACGCGTCTAGAGTCGAAACGGAAGTGACCGCGAACACCATCGAAACAAGCTAGGGTGTGCAAGAAAAAGAGTTACTTTCCGGAAACTTAATTTGTTGCCATCTGCGATTCAAAAAATGCAGAATTATCATACATTAACACGTTCCGTGCCGGACCGATTTTTGAAGACTTTCCGTTCGACACCTTTACAATTAAATAAACTCGTTTTTGACGTACACCTCACAATTTTTCAATAGTACAAAGCCATAATTAGCAAGAAAAGGGTATACATTTTAATATGCATTAGACAACAAAGAATAAATTTGATTTTTAAGGACCAGCAAGCGGTCGCATACGCCCCACGCGGCACGGAACGTGTTAATTACATTGCTCGTTTCTTTTACTGTGAACAAAACGTTTACAAAACGTTTATCCCAGTATAAATCTGGTACATAGCGCATCGAAAATCGCATACTTCCTTCTTCGCAGCGTCTCTGATCTCGTACGAGCCAGCCATTATCACGCCTTCGTCTAATCTCCGAACAATCAACGGCACTAACCGCGCGAGCGCACGCAAAGCTAAGCGGAGGATTCCCATGTGTTAGTCACACGTTACCGGACTTCATCAGGCCACCACAAACGAGTGTACCAATTACCTTACCCTCGACGCACAGTCGGCGTCGTCCTGTTTTTCGCTTCCAATAATAAAAGGCATCGGGTACTCGAATTACAAAACCAGCCGTAATTCGAGTTACCCTTTTCCTCCGGGATGCGAGTAACTCGAAGGTGGATGACTCGATGTAACTCGACTGCCCCTGCATACGGCCCTGCGTGACACACGCATTCCAGGTATCAGTCCGGGGTGGGAGCCGCGGACGGATACGAAGAAATATATATCGCGCGACCGAAATATTCGACGAAGTGTTGTTGTTGCTGCTTCGACGGGATCGGCGCGGGCCACCGGCGCGATCATTACGACGAAGAAGAAGAAGAAGAAGAAGAAGAAGAAGAAGAAGAAGAAGAAGAGGAAGAAGAGGACGAAGAAGCTTGCGGCCGTGTGTCAGCCTGCGCCCGTTCCGTCTCCGTTTCTGCGTGTGCGTATCCGTGCACGCACTCGCGACAGGAGTCGTTGATAGATATACGCCTTCGAGCGTACGCGCCATTGCCCCGGAATCTTACACGCTTCGGATTTAAATAGGACGATATACGATGAATCGTAATCGTTTGGGTCCAGATTTTGCTGTCATCGTAAGGTATCCGAAGAAATTATACCGCGTGAGCCGGCGAAATGCTTGGTTTGTGGGAAGATGAAGGATAAGAACGTTTTCCTGTCACTGCGTATTATGTATGTGTGACGTAAGGTTGGGAAAGACAGTCGTGGAAGTCAAGGTGATTCGGGTGTGATAAAAAAGTTGTCGAGCGTGCGATTAAGACGGGACGACGGAATCTTGAGGATTTCTGTGCGAGGTTGTGACGGATAATAGCTGAGGTGGATAAAATGGCGGCTCAAAGGCACGGGCTGAGACTTATTAAAGTCTGAGCGAAGCTGAGTTAATTCACAGCATCCCGTGTGAGTGCAAACGCTATGGGGCTCGATGAAGAAGAGCTTGCCACGAAGTATCAGGACGGTCATGTATTCAAGACCCGGTGATAGATATACGCTTCTGAGTGCAGGGTTCGTTATTACCCTAGAATCTTAACACAGTTCGGACTTAAATAAGCTCAACCTGCAGACGTTGAAAGCTCTGGCAAAAGTTTTGACTGCGCTCGCAGCATCACTGAAATTCATCGTACATTGCTGGATGTTAGGCAGTGCTGTGCAGGTTTTGCAATATTTTGAGCGCCGTTTGTTTGATATTTCTAGCGTCTTTGGTTGTTGTTCCATCGTTTTCAGAACGGGCATTGCAGAGAAGACAAAGTTCAAGATATTCTACGATAGTTTAACGAAAGGTGTATTCCAAGATGTAGACAGAAAACAGTCAGACGGGTCATTAACTTTAGCAACACAGCTGCACTCGGTACAAGAAATTTCTCTGCAGTCATCAGTTTCGGGTTGTGAGAGATTATTCAATGTTGCGTAAAATGAGGGTTCCATAACGAATTTATATTACCTACTTTGACCTTACCTTTAAATGATAGCTGCATAATACGCACACTTAGCAGTAACTTATCAGGACTTTGAAACTTACATCACCAAAAATCCGTCCCCTGTCTAAAACGTTTCTACACCTCAATGATGCCGATCCATTATTAAATCATAACGAACAAGCATTGTTAATCATAATCAAAGCTACACAGTAAACCCATTGTGCCTACCTTCGACCTTGCTCTTAAACCCTTTACACATGCAACCGACCTCCTACCCTGCTACAATCTTATCACCTCCCCTGACACCAGAACTCGCATCTACCAAATTCTGTCCAGATTCTATCACTCCGGCAACAAAAAAGCGAATGCACTTCAGACCACCCCTGCAACATTGCCAAAACCCAAAACACGTGTCACGGCCCATTCACGAAGAGCGCGCGTCGAACCATCCAGACAAACGTCGCATACCGATAGATATATGCGACGCAGTTATTATCGCAGATTCGTGCACCGACGCGGCTCGTAAATTCTGTCGTAATTTTCTTTGCAGCAGGATCTTCCGTTGTGTACATCGCAAGGGGGAGGAAAGATATTGGGTGCCGGGCAAGGAGGAGTGGGGAGGGGTGGGAGCTGACACGAATGAGAGCTCGATTAATGCACCCGCCAAGCAAATCCGGGAATGATGCACCGCCGACGATAACTCAGGCGCCTACGCTTTGCACGAAGATTCGAGGCTGCCCGACTTCGCTCTCCCTTTTCCACTGTCGCGGATCGTTTACGGACCCGCGAAGTCATTATTCGCTGCACTTCGCTTGATCGAAATTTAATGCGAACCGCGGCGCAACTGTAATAACAAGGTTCTTATCGCGACGATTACGGCGATTGTTAGAGATTATGGGGTATTTATAACCTTCCTCGCCGTATGGTGCTGAGGGATTCTCACGTGGGATGGTAGGCGCCCGATGGTACGCTTGTAATAGGAAAGTTGATTCGGGAGGACGGAACGTCTTTTGACCGAAATATAGTGTAGAGACATGTTTGGATCGTATTAGCCATTTATTTGCAGACGAGACTTCGAAGTCCCAGTGAATGTAAACTTCATAGAATCGTTAACTATCAATGAACCCTGACTTGATTTTACAGTACAATATGGTACTAGTACTTGGTTTTCGTCAAGAAAAATTGATCCACCGAACATCGCAAAATAATGTGTCTTGGCGGGACTTCAAGGTCCAATTTTTAAAGTATGAAATAAAATACGTATTAAAATTTGAAAAATATCCTTTTACGTCCTCTTTAAAAAAATGTACACTTAGACATCGTGAAAAAAGTAACTTATGTTGGATTTTTCACAGTTCAATAAATAAAGGATTAAAATAATTATTACATCCGAGAAAAGTCAGAGGCACGGTGTGACGTGCAATTATGCGACATATTAATAACAAAAATCGTTAAAATCATTATCCCTTCATCATCGATCTGAGAAATGAAAGTAAGGTGCTTTTCAACGCAATCTTTGCGAACAGGTTCAATCAACGGATCAATTATGACATTAATAGCACACCCGCCGCTCGCGTTGCAAAACAAGACGGCACGGCGATCGATTCCTGTTAACCAAAACTACAAGCGACGCTCGGCTATCTTCAGGGTCCCATAATCCGATCCGAAGAACGTGCTTGGCAACGTTAGCCATCGCGCTCGCTAACGAAGTGGCAATCTGCGCCGCCCCTCCGCTCGATTCCTTTTTCTCCGATCACTTCGAGCACAGGGTAGCCACGGTAAATTAATGAATTCAGCGGCGCGTGACCGCAGTTTTCGCAGAGACGCTCGTAACCGTGCTTAACCGTGCACAGAGGAGCCATAAAGTACGAAGACAAATGGCAGGAAGGTACACGGCGACAGCCGACGAAACGAATTGGACACTTTAATCGTCGAATTCGGTCAGTACGCTAATGCCGCTGGCAGCCGGCTGGGCTCGTAAACGGCGTTGACAAAATCGAGCGTCGCGACGCTTTTGTCGGGATTTACGGCGTCATCCTCGGTGCTCGAATTCGTCATTCTTTCGCACTCCATCGGCTGTTTCACGAAACTATCGCGTCTTCTTCGCAGATGCAGGCTTGTAGCGTGCAACAGATCGAATCGGTGAAGGGGTTCATTCGGTTAGAACTTCTCGACAACAGGCAAACGCAAATGATTCATCAAAGTTTGAAACTGGAACTTAACTCTGTACGATTTTCTAACCGTACATACGCACACGGTCCATCCATGCGTTCCGCGATTTATGCTCAATAATGGGAACTACGGGATTAAGTGTAATTGCTATGGCTGTCCTCTCGGACAGATTTGCGAGTCATTAAATTATACGTCTCGGTATTTCAAATTTTATGCTCGAACCAGGGGCCGCAGTATTGACATTCATTATAGGACGGTGGCGTTTCGAAAATATACGAAGTTGCGGCCGGATGATAGCGGTCCGTAATAAAGTCAGCAAGTCGCGAGCCGTAACTTGTACAAATGACATGCATTACTGAGCAATAAATAATTGAACACGCATAGCAAAAAGTGTTCGATTACGGTTGAGTATCGTTGCCACTGAAAGCTACGCGATCTGCTAAATTTCGATACCGATCCGAAGCAAGGGACATTTTTCCATTCCTGTCGATCTCAGTCGATCTTCCTTGATCCCGGTCGATCGTCGCCGATCCCCCACCTAGTAAACGAGGTCCGATTCGCGGGCCAAAGGTTTTCACGGAATCGACGGGCGACGGGCGGCAAATCCTCTTAACTTCGACCGGGCCACAGAATGGTTTCCATAATAATTTCATCGCCCGCTCAGCAGCGGCGAGGGAGACTCGGGGGCTTTGGCTTGAGCTAACAATCAAGAATAATAAATTCTCCCTTTCTATCTATTACTTCGGCGGCGGGTAGCGGGAAAGCGGACCGGCCCGAGGATCGTTCCGCGTTGCCGCGGAAAAATAACGATCGTCCGGGGCGGCAAAGAGTTTATTATGAAAGCCGCACTATGTGCCGAAGGAGTTAAGGGCTCGGCCTAAACTTACGGCTTACTCCGGCCTCTCGGGAGGTCTTTGCACTGCGAAGTTTGCTTTATAAATATCGCCTGGGTACCCGGAGTGCCTGGAGAAACGAAGCGTGTCTTGGATTAAGAAGGGAACGCTTGCTCTCTTTCCTCCTTCTCTCTCCACTTTTCTGTCTCTATCATTCTCTCTCTTTCTCTCTCGGTTTCCCAAGCTCGCATTCTCATACTCCCCTCTTCTCTCCAGCCGCTCTCCTTTTCGCACATCTATCTGTCTATTTGCCTATCCTCCTTCCGTGCTGTTGTCTTCTTCATTTCGCTCGTTGCTCGCCCGCGAAACTGCATTGGGTATCCACTATCTTCAATATTTCTAGATAGCGGAGGCGACAGTGATCCCGAACGATCGCGCGAACAAATAGAATTTACCAGCACCCTATATCATCGGATTATGTACATCTTGCACGAGATGTGACTGGGCGCGTAATCGTTAATCACGCGCAAAATAGTTCAGATTTCCTGCGGCAACTGGAGAGAAAATTTCATAACGAATCAGAACTGACGTATTATAGCTGGAAAATAAAAGTAGTACACTGATAAATACATCAACGTAAGTCGCAAGATTGTGCAAATTTTAATCGGTTGACCAATAAATCATTCCAGCATTTGACCTTTAAGAAACCTCTGTCAGGATGCGATGTACGAAACAGCAAATTTTACACAAGTCAATGAACGATCATTTGCAATCTCACTATCTTGCACGATACTCACAGCTACACGAGCTATAAACAATTCGAACTGAACCGTGCTGATTAAAGTCCTCGTTCCGCTGAAACGCTCCGAAGAGGACTTTCCTATTCGACATATTACGAAATCGAACATAAAATCGTTCTCCATCTAATGCCGCGGTCGGTATAGCATTTCGTTTCATAAAAGTCGGGAAACGCTCGCTCGCCGTAACTGACCTTTGCATGGATTATCGTGATACGCGAAATGTCGTTCGGAGCTTCGAATGAAAAATCGTCGAACAAACGCAGCATCGCTGATCGACCGTGTTCACTATGAGATAAGATGATAAACAGCGCGACCATAATTCTTTTCTTCGTCTCGCCCTGTCGTGTTCTCCCACTCCCGATCATCCCTATTAATCACCCCCCGTATCGTAATACACGCGATTGTTGCTGAGATAGCGTCCCAGTAACATAGTGCCCATGAGACTTGGAATCTGACGTTATGCAGGGGCATGCTAAGAGCTTTCCTAAGAGAAAACATGTCGACGAGAATTCTAACTCGAACGACGTTTTCGACTATATTAATTGAGTCAATTCTATCACACGTTCTTCTCTGCCAGTAAGACAAACTTCATCTACCTTCGATTAAACGAAGCCTGGCCTAATACCACATCTCAGTTACCCAATGAGGACGAGATTCCGAGTGCCAACTCGATGAGAAGGTTAAGACAGCCGTTTGTTTATCTCGACGGATGTCTTGCAAGATTTGACGAGGCAAGACCGACGTCTGTGCCGGAGGAGATTATCTACTTCTCGACGATGCAGACAAAGAAAAAACCATACGCGATTTGTGCAATCTGAGTCGAAGGAACAGTGATGAAGCCAGTTTAAAGGGGAAAGACGAATTTCGCCGGGGGAAAAGCGAATACGTGCCGGCTGTAAAGTAGAATGTAGTCCCGGACCCTCGGAGAGATCTGTGCAAATAACTAGCACACTCCCTCAAGCTATCTAGTCAAAGCAAGCTAAGTCGGTACTGATAAAGTGTCTGCCCAAGTTTGCGCGGCAATAATCGAAGTCGCTCCTTCATTTTCCTTCTCATAGAAAGCTTTGTCACATTTGCTGTGCATGTTAATAAACGCATTATAGTATCGTAGATGTTACATGTCTTCGGAAGAGTGGTGCTGTGGAGTTCAAAATCATAAGTTACTTTTTATCTCGTGTTTAAAGCCTGAAATATTTGAAAGTTTCGCGGTCGGACTAACGATTAATCACGATTAGGTTTTAGTTTGTTCGTTTGTAACTCTTGTTCTCTTAAAATAGTACACAATGGCTGTTTGAATATAAATCTTAATCTGATGAGTGATAATCGTTTCTCCTTAAATCTTTCTTAAGATAATTGCCTTTTTCTCTTTACATTAAAAAGACTCATGTTTTAAGGCGTGGAATTTGAATATAAAGTACGTCTACACGTATTCCTTATATCACTTTACAATTATGTGCGATTATACATATCCGACATTCATAGTGTAACAATATTTCATAATCAATTAAAACCATTCAACACCTCTCAGTGGTCAGCTCATGGTTTCGTCATACGACCGACGATATTTACCAATGATACAAATCCTCGTGTAGCACTAGAACCTTCAAAAACTGTATAAGAAGAAACAAGCGGTCATTTTAATGACTAAACGACACACTGCTCCATACGACTCAACTTGCAGAAGCTCGATTATCAAAATTTCGAGTAGCATCCCAACTTACGGCACCCGTAACCGGAAACAGAAGGGCAGAACGATGATTTTTCGGCAATGCCCGAGTACGTCCGACTCACTTAGCCCAGCGGAAAGTACAGTAGACCGTGGCTTGCGCAAATTCATTCACCCGATTCGCATCCAGCCCAGCGTGCGCATCGTCGAGCGAGTACTTTTGCCGCGGGAACAAGTGGTTCCTCATTAATTTTAGTCCGCGTTCAGCGTCCTGTGTTCTGCGTCGCGGTTCAGAACCGGACGGGGGACTCTGCCACGGAATCGCAGACGTACTTTTGTCGTCGAGAGAGGGTCGTCTCCGGTTTTCAGCCGGGCTTCAACCCGGACTACGGGCACCGCGCAGATACTCTCTCGACCGTATTTGGGCCAAGTGTCCACCCTCGTCGTCGACTGGTAAATGAGGCCCTATCCCGCTATCGCCACCCTACCCCCTACCTACCCCCCACCTACCCCCTAGACCCCCTCCTCACTTGACTTACTTGGTTCGCCCGGCGAAAGAGACGAAAATGAAGGAACGAAAAAAACAAGGGAGAATGAACGGCGGCAAAGAAACGACTTTGCCTGACAAAAAGTCAAGCGCCCCGAGTGGCGAGAGAGGAGAGGCATGTGTGACGCGAGGGGAGTGTGGATTCAAAAATTCTGCGACCCCCCCATGAACATGTGTGTATCTCTACGTGCGGAAGAGTGTCTCTCTGCGTCTTCTTTTCCCCGCCGACGGCAGCGGCCCGTCTAGAGACGATAAATCAGCGAATCGGAAGTTCGCCGACGAAAGAGAGAAGCTTCGAGCACAATGGGAGAACCTAGACGGCGATTTCTGCTGGCGAGGAAAATGAGAGAAGGTGACTCGCGAGAACTCGTCTCGCGCGGGAAGACGATGCTCTTTGGCCGACGAGCTGGTCGGGCTTCCTTTATTTTTAGTTTCGTTTTCGTCGTGAGCGGGCCGGTTTTCAGTTTTTAGCTACTCCACGACCTCCGCCACCACGAGTGCTCGCCCGTAGTTTGGCCAAGTGTCCTTTACCGTCTGCGCCGTGGAAGAGGCCCCATCCAGCTCCGTCGTCGACGTAGTCGTCGTCGTTTGACTTACCTCGTCGGAACCGGTAAAGCACGGATTTCTTGGCGAAAAAGAGCCCGGCCGGACAAATCGAAAGGATGCCTCTGCCTCTGATGCACGGTCCGAAGATATTTTCGGCGGCTAATTGCGTTAAGCGCGGCGCATCGACGAGCGAGCGTCTTGAGGAGAAGCCGTCGTTTTAATTTTCCTACAAGAGCGGTAATTTTCGACTCTCAGACCGCACGACCTCTCGACCTTATTTCGGCCAAGTGTCTTACTCCGTCTGGAACGGCAAAGTGGCCCTATACAACGGGGCAACATCACTTGACTTACTTAACCATACAGTCTGACATGCAAAAGGGAAGGAAGGAGAAAAAGAGGAGCAGGAAGAAAGACGAATGGGGGAGGGGAGGGAAAGGGTACGATGAAAGAGACTTCCGGAAGAAGTAGCGAGGAAAGACGACTGCGCTATATACGATTACATCCACTTTGCCTCTCCAGGGATCTAATAAGCGTTTAAGGCTCACTTCTGTGGATTTAAACTGAAAAATATTTTTCACTCCCGACCATCGTGCCGATACCATTCATCCGCCGTAATTACAGCTCCGACGAGAGAGGCTACGGGAGGATGGCGAGGTTACCTATGGTCGGCGCGGAGAATCTTGAATAGCGATGCCAATCATTACCGACGCTAGCCAAGCCGGAAATGGCAGAAGTTAAAGTAACAACTGGCGCGCGTCTTGAATAAGGACGGATCGCTCGTATCGGGCCGTTAACTCGCGAGAACGCAGCAGCGCCAGGGTCCAGAGGGTAAAAAGACGATTCTGGACGGGGGAAAAAAAAAGGGATGAGACAACCTCGGCAAAGACGGCGAGAGGCTGAGGGACAGAGAGGGAGAGCATCCCGAGTACTCGAGCAGCCACGGGGTCAAGTGCCGAGCATATAGCTGGACTACGGCGCGTCTTTCATTGCTTTCGCGCTTGATCTTGCTCGCAAATGAAGAAATGGGAGCGCGACCGCGCGAAACGTTTCAACGGGATGACGGTCGATCAACGAGGACACTCGTCGGCGAAGGCGAATTACTGAGTATGACGATCGAGCGAGAACGCTGAACTCTACGTGCACACGGCGAATGGAAACGCGTGGGAATAATTTGACTTGCGAATCAGTTGTTGCCGAAATAAACTTCAGATAAATGTTTTTTGTTTGACGCTAACGAGCATAGTGCGCCCCGGCAATGAAAATCGGGCGGATGGTAGCGGTTTCTGTGGCGATTGATACTACGTCGTTCCACATGACGGCTCTATGAAACGCATACATCAGAAGGGTCGTCCGGCAAAGGGTATAGACGAATACGATGGTCAAAAGTAACCCTGTACCAAATTTAAGATGAACGAAAATTCCTCGCAGATGTTGTTACTAAAACGCATACTTAACCTGGCCAGAAAAAAGGGTTTTTGATTTTTCAAATTCAATTCCACAAAAGCAAAAAATATATAATAAAAAGTCAGAAATACGATATTAATAATCTATAATTTTAGGAAAAAGTGACATTCGTGATCTACGATTCCTTCGGTACCGAAACGACGTTTTTCTGATTTTTACTTTTCTACTAAATAGATTCTCTCTGTAAAAATCTTGAATAACTCTGAATTGTGTGCACCATAACCCGACGCAGCCCGAATTTTGTTTCAACTTCTTTTATCCACTAGATAGCCAAAAAACGGAGAGAGAACCTCTTGTTTAATTTGAACCAATTCCACCCCTCATAGTCGAGATACAAAGTGGAAATATCACACAAGTGCTTTTTTTTCATACGCTACGGAATGACTCATTACAAATTTAACTCGATTCAGAAGCACTTTTGACTATCTTATTCGCCTATACCCTTGACGGTTCGTTATCACCGATCTCGCGCGAAAACTGAAGGCCGCAACGTTCGTACGTCGTTTCGACGTTAAGCAGCGTATCGGCATCGGCTAGTCCGACGATTGATAAATATTCGCCGCGGGTATGTCGCGGGGCATAGCGAGTCGACTCCTGTTTCGCTTTCTCGCTCGACGCTGATGGCGATGATGCGTCCGTCTGGACTGTCTAGACCACTTATAACTTATAACGTGCCTCGTTGTCGTTGTCTCCTCTCGATTATTACACGCGCGTCGCGCGGGTAGTCGAGCGTCGTTCATGGAAGAGGCGCGCGCCCTGTGCCAGGGACAATCGATTTTATGGGGAACGAACTCGATTTTATGAACTCCGCTTATCTTCATCAGCGGTGTCAGGCACGAGATCCGCGCCGATAACGCTCTGCAAACGATTACATCTCGCCTCCGAGCGGCGTACGTCCTCGTCCGCAGTCGAGCATGAAGCGAAATCGCAGTTGACACGTTATCATGGTCGTGTGCCTACGCGAAACTTGGCAAAAGTTGGAATCAGACGAGCGGCGCGTAAATCAGGCGGCGCGGAGGTGCGGTGATAATAAAAACGTACGACGGCCCGGGAGGACGGCGTATGGTAGCGGAGCTATTAAAAGGGAGAAAGGTGAGAGATATGAGCGTTTAACGAATGCCCATTCATGCATTGCCCGGAGGCTCGTCCTACGAGGCGTCGTCGATTGCGGCACGCGAACGTCGTTTGGCCTCGTCCAATCTCGAACGAGACAGTTACACGGGCCATCGACCGTCGTCGTCGAGGTTTAAATTCTCCGTCTCTCTCGCTTCCCCTACTCTGCTTCTCTCTCTCTCTCTCTCTCTCTCTCTCTCCCACACACTCTCATCCTCTACGTCTCGCAAACGGCTTCGACGTACAGACGTGGCACAGACGCGGACTCGCAGATTATTTATCGCTGGAACGGATCCCGGGCGTATTAGGAGCAGGGATCGATTATTTTCTTATGCAGAACGAGCGCCGACGTAGATCGATCGATAATGCAAGAGTGCGCCCCGTTGAACTGTACTGCCGAAAAGGGATGCCGGGCACGAAGGAGGCCCAATTGCGCGTTTCAAAGTTTCATGGCCTCCCGCGTCCCGCTGGGAATCTCGTCTGCTCGCCGAACTATTCTCGCCCCGGTTTACAAGCACGGCAATTCGCCTTCCACAGAGGGGGAGTGGAAAAAACTGAATTTTCCGATGGCCCCATGAAACGTGCATGCGCGCGGGAGGCTGAGGTCGAGTGGATGGACTGTCGGCTTTCGGATTTCACGACCGAGGTAAGAATATCCCTGTATTCTTTGGAGGGTAGCCGAATGAAGAGGATTCTGACGATTCCGGCGTGTGGAAACTCGATATGAATACGTGGAAATCTTGCTATTCGGGTATAGCAGACTGGGTTACCTGGGAAGTCGTGACTTCTTGACTCATTGACATATTTTAGGAATATCCTGAGCCACGAAGTAGGGAAATGATTCTTTAATGGGGACCGTAGTGAAAGTACTTGAATATGAGGTCTTAAAACTTACATTATTCTTGAAAGGATAAAGTAATTTTGAACGGAATTCTAGAATGAATTTCTACATGATTTGAAACACTAAATGCGACGTCTATTTCCGCTGAACGCAGACAGTTATAATGGTTTCAGTTCATGACTTATGTCATGGCCAACGCTTATTTGAGACCATCTAGACAGGGTGCCTGTCATTTTTTGGGTCACTACAGCGAAGCGTGCAAAAATGACCGGTCTGGCTCGAGTGACGGGCCAAAGGGGAGGGTGGAAAATAGGCAAAGAGGCCAGAGACCGGCTGAACGAACGACGCAGACACACAAAGGCAATGCACTGCGATTACCGAATTACTCCCATCCCTCTCTCTTTTCTCCCAACCCTCTTCTCCAGCTCCCCCGCAATCCTTCCGTATTCGTCATTCACACCAATTTCAATTCCGTCATTCTCTCAATCTGATAGCATCAAAGAACTCTGAGGTGTCAACCTGATGTATAATGCTCTCACTTTGTTCAACCAAAATAATCGAACGTTACAAGACGTCAACCCGATCATTCAATAATTCCTCCCGAAAAATCATGTCGCTCCTGCAGCGACCGGTCGCCATAACCGGAAATAGGTCTCGAAGAAGAACGCGACGCCTGCTGACGCCTGCTGACGCCTGCCGACGCCTCGCCGATCGCGCAGCACGCTCGACGGAGCAGTTTCCAATACGTCCTTTTCAATGCGCCTTGATTACCGATTAGCCGAAGCGACAGACACGTCGCGACGGCTGGGTCGAGTCTGGCCCTCCTGCCCATCTGCTTATCCGTCTCCGCTCTCGTCTCCAGACGCACTTGACGCGCGCGACGATCGGACGGAACCAGTTCGTCGATGAGGCATAAACGGCCTGCTAGATTAATAATGGCGCGCGAGTTACGGGGGCAAGAGTACGCGAGCCGGTAAATGGGCCAGAAATAATTTTGTCGCGTTCCGCTCTATCGGCCGCTTCTCCCCTCAACACCCCCCCCCCCCCTCCTAGTCTTCCTCCACCTCCTCCATCTCACTATTCCCCTCCGCTCGAGATACACGAGAAGAGAGAAGTCTGCCTCTTCGACCCGCTCTAGGATCGCACGGCCAGACGGACGCGCAATTTTTCATGCAACTTTCGAGATTGCGACGAACGGAATCGATCTGCCGATCAAGGGGAGGAGCATGCGGCCGTAGCTGAATAATTCCGTCGTTTCACGGTCTATCGGGTCTAGTCGCCGTCCTTCCCCTTCTTGTCCCCTTCCTTTTTCTTGTTCCTTCCTGCGTTCCATCTTCCGTTCCTTTTTCGTCCCGTCCGACGAGACGGCCGTTTCTGTCGAACGCCGCAACTTTCGACCCTCCCGCTCGGGAATTTACCCCATTTGCCGGGACCGGAAGCGGATTCAAATTGTGCAACCTGAAACTTGTCACGGCCGCTGTTTCGTCTTCAGATTTCGCGGATTGAGTATCCGCGAATATGGTAGGAAATGGATCTGCGGTCGGTCGCGCCGCGATGCGCCCGAAGTTCGAGTATGCTCGTGACCTTTGAACTTTCGCGACATCTCGTGCTGGGAGGAAATTCTTGGACGCGGGGGAGGGGCTAGTAGACGGTGCACGGTCGATCGGTTGGTCGGTCTGTCAGTCGGTCGGTCGGTCGGTCGGTCGGTCGGACGAAACTCGGCGAGGAAATGAAACGGCCGGAGCAGGAAGGCAGAGAGAGAGAGAGAGAGAGAGAGAGAAAAGGGAGACAGCCGGAGAGTGTGAGAGAGAAACGATAAAGGCGATTGTCGTTCCGGGGGTGGCTGCTAGACGAAACGGTGCCGACGTACAATAACATATTGAGAATTCGCGGGTTCTCTCCCTTTCTCCGTCTCTCTCCCTCCCTCCGTCCCTCTTCATCTGTCTGTTCCCGCGCCGGCCGACTCTCCCGATTTGCTTCCCTCTCCCTCTCTCTCTCTCTCTCTCTCGCCGACTTCGACGGTAGCGCTGGTAGGGTGCCAGACGGTCTGTGCCAGTTCGAAAGTTTGTCCCGGTTTGCCCGTCTGGCATCCCGGACGAGGCGACGCGGACGCACGTGCACACCGCACCTTGACAGGTTGAATATGGGCTCTCGCGGCCGGGAGACAGAATATTGGGTTCGAAACTTTGCTCGTTTACAACGCCGCCAGTGTGTCTGCCACCGCCGCCTCCGGTCGACACCGTCGACGTCGCGTCTGTGAAATAAACGTCCGACTTCTACCCGTCTCTCCTCCACCCCTCTCTCTCTCTCTCTCTCTCTGCCCCCCACCTTCTGCGACCGTCTAATCTCTACCAGTCCCTTTTTCTCGCTCACCCGATTGCATACCACTCGGTCTCTCCCACGCGGCATCACGCCAATCCCTCTACCTGCTGAATGAATCCAGTAGGATCGAATGGATTACGTTCATTCCTGACCGATTATGCCTGACGAAATTTACAGCGCTCGCGGAATTGGCCGTTGCCGAGCTTACGACTTTCCGTTCCACATACGGAGTCGGTTAAATAATAAACGGCTCATTCTTCGGCGAGGTCTGAATGTCCGGAAGGTGCGCTTTCAAACAAACGGTCTAAGTTACGGTTTCCTACGGCCGGCAGAATATGTGCAGAACATTCGAAAAGACTGTATCCACATCGAGCGTTGCGAACATATCTAAACCCCAAGCATAGATAATCGGCTGTATCTTCCTGAACGTTAAAGAGCATTTCGCTTTATTCATTCAACCGGCGCGCATCCGCGATTTAATTCCAGCGGCCCGTCGAAAACGCAAAAGGGCTACTCTTCAGTAGAAAAAGGACGAAAAATCCAGCCCGAGTACCAATTCCTCGAGAGACAGTCTTACCACAGCCATCGAGGCGATCTCTCGCTCTACCAGCCGTGTCGTGTTTGCACGGAATTAATTAGCGTTCCGTCGCCTATAGACTCTGGCCGTCCGCAGACTAAACTAGATGGACCTAGCTGCAGGTACCGTCTCCGTCGCCGCCATTCTGCCTGACGTTAGTCATTGGGCGCCACACCGCACTCTATCTCTCTCACGAGAGCAGAGAGACGCGGACGCATAATCGTCTAGCGCGGCCGGCGTCGTTATCCTTGTCGGGCCTTAATTCGCGTACTGGATGAGCGAGGGCGACGAAGACGAGTGTGGAGGCGCACCGTGGGGCCGGGGTCTAGACTCCGAAGAGACGAACGTCGGCAAAATGCGCCGAAAGAGACCGTGACGCACACGGCGCGAGTGTGTGCTCGCCTCGCGCGCCGCTGTGTGCGAGGAAATAGACGGACAGCACTGACGTAATGGAGCAGACTACTCGGGATACCGGTAGGGAACGCGCGCGCGCGCGAGCATGGTCGCGCGATAATCCTGTGATGGATGTCCCTAGGTGGTCGGTAAGCCCGGCCGCCTGTCGGGGTTGCTCTATACGTCGGTGTGTTTACCCAGACGGAAGCCGTCTGGCGGCGATAGGGCAACCGACGTATCACCCGCGTTCGGCCTCCTTCGAGAGGAATCGAGATGCGGGAAGACGATGGAGGACGATGGAGGACGATGGAGGACGTCGGCGCGTCGGGGCGTCGTTGATCGCTGATAATTGCCGGTATTATAACGGATGACTACTACTAAGCAAGACAGATTCTTGCCCCGTAATGGCGGAATGCATCAACGTTTCTGGTAAAAGATTAGGAGAGTAACTTTACGGAAATGCAGAGAATAAAGTATCGAACAGAAGAACACTGTAACTAATAACGTTAGGTAAATCTGTTTCAGAGTACAGTGAGAAGCAAGTGAAAAAAGGCGCACTGTAGCTCAATAATATAACGTAGGTATCCTCATGAAGATCGTTAATGGTTCGCTTAAAGAAGCTCTGTGTTCCCTTCGCCGCTACGCATTTATCATTGATCCGACTCGAACATCCCACTTGAAAGCCAAGAACCTGAAAGGCCGAAGGAGCTTCAGAAAGCAGAGGTCACCGCCGACAGGACGGGAAGAACCGGCGGGGCAGCAAAATGAGAAGGAGTAACAACGGGACAGGGTGTGCAGTCAGGGCTGCGTCAGGTACCGCCGGCGCGTTGTAATTAATAGATACGCCTCTCTGTCCCATTCCCAGCTGCCGCTCGCTCCCGTCCGTCTCTCTCGTTGTACATATTCGTATGCCGGACCCGGGTGGCCGATTGTTCGGCCGCGACGTGCGCTTGTGGCTGTGTATACGCACACCTCGTCTAGACCGATCGACCGCTTCTGGCTCGATTGTATGTATGTCCGTATGTTCCCTGGCCGGGCGTCCAGCGCTACGCACCAGACGACCGTATACACATGCGTGTACATGGACGCGCGGGCCGATTGACGGGCAGAAAGGCCAACAGAGAGGCCAGCAGAGGAGAGGAGGGACGGAGAGGGAAAGCGGACGGACAGACAGACGTTAAACCGACGACGTGGTTATGGGCGCACGTGTGCGGACCTCCTGTGTGCACAGCATTATGCGCCCGCGTCCGGTTCCTCCTGGCTGAGCTCCGGTTAATTTCGTTCCGTCTCCGTTCTCGTACCTCACCGCGAGTTCTCCACGATGCATGCAGACGACTTCTCTCAGGCATCGCGGCGCTATTGGCAATCAGTTTCGCGCTCAAGGCTCTTTTCCTCCACGGACCATTCAGGTGAGTCTTCCGCATCGATAGAATCGGCAGAAAGATGTACGCGGTCAGAGCGCGAAGTTTAGGGTACGATGATCCGAGTAACCGTTCCGTTCCTTGGGTCGTGTTGAATGCATGCGTGAACGTGCGATTATGAGAATGGTCAGAGATTCGTAGCCGTGTAGCTAACCGTTTATTTAGACCTATGCGGATTACTAGGATGAAATAAACGATGGAAATGATGATTTTACAGCTTTCGGCCAATAATATGATCATCGGTATACGTGCGCGCGTACAGGCTGAAGGATGGTATTTAGATGACATATTACAGATATTTAGTAATAATCAAACGAAATGAGAATCTTTCTGAATTTCGCGTGCACGACGATTAATCAACGTTAACGTTAACAAGGAATTTCCGCTTGATCCTTTGCCAAGCGGCGGCCAGCTGAGGCGTGGAACGGAAAAATTCCAGCAATTACCGTTTCTTCATACCTACGTCTGGTCCGTGCATACGCAGTCGTACGAAGCAACTCTGCAACGAATGCACGCGCGTTCTTTTAATCCGCACGCATGCAAATGCAAAATGTGCTGCTGCGCGCGACTCGATTCAGGTGACGATGTAGCAACCGGCGTCACACGATCTCAATCGCTCAACCTATATAGATATCTATCCATCAATACGCCTCCCAGTGTAGACTCAAGGGAGCGACTAGACGAAGAAAAGCGTCGATCTCATCGACACGAGTGCAGCGTAGCCGCTCAGTCCTGTTTGCCAGACATTCCTTGCGCCTCAAGATCGTTTCGCGCGCCGAAGATCGATCATTTCGCGAAGGCGAACAGGAATCACCCGCCGCCGCCGGGAGGGCAACGTTCGAGATCGATAGCGTGAAAATATATTCCAACGAGGCTCATCATACTCAGGCCCTTGCCGGTATCAGCTGCCGTCCGAGCCCGATAAGCCGGCGATAAAGGCCAGAGCAAAGTCCACCGTCGTTCAACCTATACGTACGTACGTTAAGGCCGAACGCACGCACACGAAGGGATTCTCTCGGAGAATACGCACGTTTATAAATTAGATATCATCGTCTATTTGCACGAGCCGTGTAAACATGCGGGCGATATTCCCCCGGCGCTTTCCGTCGCATCGGGAGAGGAAAGAAGGGAGAAGGAGCGCACGTTTAACGAGTAAATTGTCCGTCTCTAGCCGCGGCGCGCAATGATTTTCCGGAGCGATTCCCTGCTAATCTGGCCTCGACGCTGCACCCGCATGTCGTAGAGCACGGCCCTTTCGTTGCGCCGCCACATTGCATGCGAGGGCAATTTCGCTGGAGAGCGTGTGTAACGACACCTGCACGATCCCCGATGCAGGCGCACGGAACGTTTCGTTCTCTCCTTTCTTTGCCCCTCTTTCCCCGGCTCACTCCTCCTCCCTCTCTCTCTCTCTCTCTCCCGCTTCGTTTCTCGCTCATTTGCTCGCACGTCTTCTCGCTCGCTTTCTCGCTCGCTTTCTCGCTCGTTCCCTCCCCTCTCCCCCCACCACACCCTCCCTTTACGTGTATATCCTTTGCGCGGCGGTGTGCATGGTTACGTATGCGCGTGCATGAGGGCGCGGATGTATGTGCGTGAGAAGAGCGAGAGAACGAGAGAGAAAATGCGGTAATCTGGTACCCATGGTTAGTCAGCGGATCGGCGTCTAGACGGTAGGGACGTTTGTGTTGGATTTATTTGTGACTGTGGGTTCCCACCTGTTGCCTCCCGCACCCCTTCCGAATCGCGCCGCTACAAGTTCTCTTTCCCTTTTTCCCTCCTCCTCTTTCTATCAAGCTAGCTCTCTTCTCCTTCTTCTTCTCTCTCTCATTTCCTGCTTTTCCTTCTATCTACCACCACCCACCCCCCCACTTCTTCGTCAGATTTGCTCTCGCTGTTTGCCTCTGTCAGCGTACCATAAATTCTAACCTCCATTCAGTCCACCAGTCCTTCCTAGTCTTCATGCCGTATTACAAAAGAAGGCGCTAGGAATGAAGACAGATTCCACTTGCCTTCAGTGGGTACGACGCGCGGGATGCGTCAGTTGACCTTCGCGGAAAGAAGGTATTCGCAATTCGCTGAACGATTGAGGAAGAGAACGTGCGACGATGATGAACGCGGTGCCGATCAATGATGAACTAATGCCGGCAGTCAGAATCACGGACGTTGCTGCCTGCTCGCTCGTTAGAAACCTGTTTTGTGTGCGGATACTGCAACCTTAGTCGCGGAACGTTATATAAGTATGAAGTAAAGTGCCGCAAAGGTAATAATGACACAAACAAGCGATGACGACAATGAAGATGGTAGAGTCAGGGAATGAGACGAGTAGAAGCAGACTTGAATGGTCGGACGCGTAGAATAGAATAGCAAGAGGAAGCAGAGGATGTATGAGGAAACAGTAAAAGTGACAAAAGGTCAGGGTAAGATGCACAGATAGGCTGTACTGAAGTAGGAAACGGGAATGTTTTCAGCATCAAATAAAATGAAAATGCGTACCTTACAATACATGACGGAAGAGCATAAGAAGAACCATAATGCGATACACAGGCGACAACCTTTTTATAGACCACAAATATTAACTTATCTCCACGTACTGCGGGTAACGATGAGGTAAAGATCGTAGGTGAAGATAACAAACATTCTTTGAACAACTCGGCAGCACTGAACCGTGACCAACACGACGGTCTTATTAAAAGATGTACCGAACAAGTTGCACGTGTGAAAACGACCATGTTCCACCTACCTGTTCGCCAACCTTACCACTTGTCCTCGCGCACAACTTCATAGAACCTTGCCAGATTGTATATTCGTGTAAACGAATGTAACTGAACTGAAACCTGACAAACCAACAAAACTGATCCACCAATTTTCTCTCTTTGGTATCTTATTCTATCCGCTCCTTCCACACCCATGTTTGAGGAATATACAGAAAGCCGCGAAGTTCATTAAAACCTATACATCATCCGATGTAATTCAGCCAGCTGCATACAATGTGTGAATGGACAAAGTGTTTGAAACATCGCGTACAGCCTGCACCGCATGTCTGCCTAAGATTAATCCCCGATAACGCTGAAGGGACACCGACATTAACGTCTGAAGTTTCTCTTTACTTTGCACGGGTAAAGCCGCACGTGCATCCCATACGACGTGTCTGGAGAACAATCAAGCACAGAGCGACGGACGTTTATTCGCCTACAACTCTTATGACCGGCCTCCCTGGCATACTAGCCGGTTTCCACGCGGCGCGACTGGTTCGGGAGGAACGTGTTACACGTGCGACGGAGTATCTTTTATCGATAGAAGGACGTGATAACGTTCACGATGAGCCGCAAGTAACACGACAGAATCGCCTGCAGGCTCCTCATGTCCGATGTTCCTGCGTCTATGTCATTCTCTGCCTCTCTGTCTCTCTGTCCTTTGTGCATCTTCCCTGCAACCCTTTCAAGTAAATTACGCCGCCTGCTCTCAAATCAATTGCTATTAACCATTGCACAACATCGAGTGCCATCCACTCGTTTACGGCGGAGTGGCGCGTATCAATTAGATGCATTTGAAAAACTGTGTCACTGTCTGCAAGGAGACACTGTTATCCGAATTCCTCTGAGAAACAACGGTTGGAGTAAGTGTTTCGTTCAATTAGGCTTACCGGAATCATGAGTGTATGTACTCAGAGTACAATAGGTTGTCACTTCGATAGTCACATAGCGTCTTCACAACTATGTCATAAAAAATGAGTATTTGAAGCAAGTACCGAACCTTATTGTCATAAATGTTATCAGCTGATAGACACAAAGTCGACACTACCTGCGATTATATCCCTTTTTCTAAATCGCAACGGTGATCTTCCCGACCCATGCCGAATTCCAGAGACTAGTGTGGCTTGGAGAAAGAGGGTGGAGAGGTTTGGCCCGTAGAGAAAGGGAAAGAGAAAGACAGCGGAAGGGAGACTACGGTGGAAGAGGAAGCGGGATGGACGCAGGGGGGTGGAGGGGTGAGTTGGCAAGGAAGAAAAAGAGAGCGACTCCGTTCCTCGCATATCCTTGCACTCTCTTGGCTCTCCGCATTACATAATATCGAAACGACCTTGCGTTCCGTCGTACCGCCTGCGGCAGAGAGCTGCACATGTATGCCTCATTCTCGACTTCCGCTCGCCTCTCATCTCCCTCTTTCTCCTGCCTCCTTTTTTCCTCTCCCTTTCACTCCTCGCTTCTGTTTCCCACCGTCTCTCCTACTCCTTTATCGCTGCCCATTCATTCTCTCTCTCTCTTTCTCTCTCTCTCCCCCTCCCGCTTCTTATCTCTTTCTCATTACCTGCCTTTCTCCCCTTGCTCGGCCTTTCGTGTTTCTTTTCTCCCATCCTCTCTCTCTCTCTCTCTCTCTCTCTCTCTCTCTCTCTCTCTCTCTCTCTCTCTCTCTCTCTCTCTCTCTCTCTCTCTCTCTCTCTCCCTCCCTCTTCTCTTCTCTGTTTTCTCTCCTTCGTTCACCCGGTCGCTTGCTCTTTCCATCGCCTTTTTTCTTTACCGCTATTTTTGCTTTTGCCAGAAGAAAAGGGAACGCCGGGATGAATAGGTGTGGCGGAGAGCGAAGGAGGCGGAATCGGCGGCAGCAACAGGTTTTGTCGGACAAACGTGGTAGTAGGAGAGGCGCGAGTCAAGATCTACGATTCACTTTTATTCTTGCTTCCTTTCTCTCCTCCCTTCTTCCTTTTTTTTTCATCCTTCGTCGGCGGGGGAGGGTGGGGGACGCCCTTCAGCTCAGACGCGATTCGACCTTACCTGGCGCGAGTCAAAACATTCGATTCGACCCCGACACTTCGAACCGAAACACGATCTGAACGCGCAGGGTTGATGTACATTGATGGACCAAACCACTGAAGATGCTTTCTCAATAGACGCTTGCCCGTCAGAAATTTATTAAGAAACAATGCAAGTTCATGATGGAAGGCATAAACAACTGTTAAGTAAACCAGATATATCGTAACATGTTAGAAATTCCAGTAAATAAAAAGCAGAACAAAACAACAAGCAATGTATAAAAAATTAAGAAAATTATGCACTGTTGCTTAAGCGTCCTTATTAGTACATCTCAATGTGCAACCCCCGAGCATCGCCTAAGCGCCAATAAATGTTTATTGTGAAACCTGTCCAAATCGCAGCGTTAACTGACCACTTGACTTCGTCGTACATCTCAATGTGCAACCCCCGAGCATCGCCTAAGCGCCAGGTCGAAAACCCAGGTCTGTTAATGAGATGACACTAAACGTATTCTCCTATATACGACGAATACTCGTATGTGTAATGTGCGTTGTCACCGAATTCTAATCGACATGTACATCGGACAGGACTCACCGTGGCAACTCACGGAGACAGATCCAGCTCTCTCTTTCCCCCTACCCTTCTCTCTCTGTCTCTCTTTTCTCTCTCTCTCTCTCTCTCTCTCTCTCTCTCTCTCTCTCTCTCTCTCGATCGCGAAAGGTGAGTCCGAGCCCTTCGGTCGCGCGGCGCACCAGGCAGACATTTTATGGAAGCACGACGAATCCTCATTGCCTCCCGGGGTTACTTCGGATTATTTACAGCCGTCATTAATCAGCCGTTCCTTTTTCCCCCCCTTCCCTTCCCTGGGCGGGCCGTAGAGAGCGGCCGGCTGTAAAGCGCGAACAGATGCAATATGGAAATGGATGTAAATCGTAAAAGGCGCTACCCGCCGACGGATAGTCCCGGCGCTTAGCCGCTCCGCGCTTCTATTCGCGAAATGGCCCGCGCACAGACGACGAACGGGAGGACGAGCGCCGTGAACAGCGCCGGCTATACGAGGAAGTCCATAAAACGAAATTGTTGCAACTCCCGGATGCACTCTCGGCGTCGGCGTTCCGCGGGAACGGCCGAACGCCGGCTGCAGCTGCAGCGGCGTTTCAAGAGGCAACTTTCCGGACCCCGGCAAGGGAAGGGGCACGCCTCGCTCTCGGCAACCTGGAACGTTCGCTCGCGAGGAAGAGGCACGACGATTGATTGACGTCGAACGCTTAAGCCGGCGGGAACGAGCGCGGCGAGGCCGGTCGCAATTTACGGCGAATAATTGTTTACAGTGAGCCGCGACGAGCGCATTCTATGCGCGCCGCTCCGAAGGCTCGACGTGCGGCATAGCCGCTTAGTCGACTAGTCGAGCGTTATTTCGTTCGGCATTTTTCTCGAGCGGCAGGGGGAGAGGGCGAATTCGAAAGCGCGGGCGCGGTTCGAATCGGTATTCGCGGCCTATGTAATTTGACTCGGTGCCGTTTATGGGCGGGTAATTGTTCCGTGCCGCGCGATAAGGAATTCCGAGCCTTTGAGCGCGGATAAGAGCGCTGGCTTACGTTTCTGGCGTAAGTGCGGTAATGCGTTGGGGAGGGTACGTTTCGAGACTTTCGTGCGAAGAGGACTCTTAAGCGTTTCTACGGTGGCCGAATGCGACTTACACGCGGAAGAGAGAACTCTGGTCTCGGTATTTCATCGCGCGTCACCTTAAATTAACGGACGGTCAACGACTCGAGGACCGTCGAGAACGGGGAATCTTAGCACGTTTTACGCAGTCTTTAGTGTCGCTCGACTAGTAGAAAAGCGCCGATGGTCTCGCGTTCGGCGTAGCACTCAGATAAATGAACTACCCGAGATTTCATCCACCTGGGGATACTGCGTGCTGCCATCCCCCCACGCACCCAACCCTTCCGACGTCTACCCTCGGTCCTCGGCCCCCTTCCTCGCGCGACGATTTTATGCTTTATCGCGTTCCCGCGGTTTACTGGCAATCGCAATTCGTCGGCTTTACAATGTCTAGCTTTACGGGGTCTTTTCCGACCGAACGCGCGTCGTTCCGGTTCGGTCTACCAATTCCACCCCGTGCAACCTTCCACGCTCGCTTCAACCTCCTCTTTTCATTTTCCACCTGCCACTTTTTTTTTCTCTCCTCTCCGAACGCAGCGCTCTTCCTACTTTCCGTTCGCACATCCGCTCGACTCTCTCTGCGTTTTCCAATCCTTCCAACCTCTCTAACTCCACCGTTTACGATATGGGTCACGTCTGCGTGAGAAGCGCAAGTTACACACGCGCGACGCGTACGTGCGAAATTACCGCGCGTAAAAAAACGAAGAGCCGACGGCGGAGAGCGTAAAGTTGCGCCAACGCAGCATACGACGTCCTGTTCGCCGAGGTGAGTTCGCGTAAAATCCGAATCGGCGCTACTCGAATTGATGAGCCGCCTTCGAGAGGCAGCCTTCGAAGTTTCTCAGATCCGCACATTTTCCACTGCGAAGCTAACGACAGACGCCAGAATTGGCTAGCACGCATCAATACATCGCTATGTAGATTTTCAATGTTACATCAGCTAAACAAATAATTTGCAAGTATGACCGATTCATGGAAACGGTCGCGTGATAAACATAATTCGATTTCCTATGGGATATTTGTTAAGAATATTTAAGTATGGATAACTTGTGGATCCGTATGTATCGTGAGAATTAATATTGAGCTGCGCAAATGGTGCAGTAAAATGTAGTAGTTCATAATTCTGTTGACTGCAGTCTGTCAGAAGAAATATAGAACATCTGTTCTCGCTGTCTGTCAAACGGTTCGCCGTCGCGGCCGATTACGAGACGCAGTTACGTGAATGACTACGTCAGACGGAGTTAATTAGGCGCGAACGTTGGCGAACGAGTTCACCGATTGTTGTCTGAACAATCGTCCGCGCGATTTAACGGATCATTTCCGCTACATCCGTGCGGAAACGATCATTTTGCTGCGACATTGGCGAACTAGGAGACTGAGACTGCGACGGGGCGATGGTAACCGTTTGACGATGCGAATTAAATCCCGACGTCCGGTTTTATCCAGACTTATGGGTAATTGCGGGGGCGAGCACGGTTAGGAACGTATCGATGTGCTTATGGACGTCGGTGGCTTAATCCACCCTCGCAGAATCCGTCTAATTAGACTGATACGAGTTAAAGCGCCCCATACCGCCCAAGTCTGTGCCCTTAAGCTGGTATAATGACAATTCTATCGTCTGCTCGTCAGCAGTCTACTTCGAGACACTCTACACTGTCGAGAACACACGCGTGTTGAGAGAATATGAACTTTCAGACTTGCATGACACGCTTTATAAAATTATCAGACATGCACCGTACCTACATTTACGATACGAATAACGATAAAGTACACAAATCGGTGACGTTACTTTTCTTACGCAGAGTTTGATTTAGCGATGTACGTAAACCGTATACGACATGACGATACGCTGGTAGGAATGGTTTACGAGCAAAAAGGTCCGAGTCCTGTCTATATCGTGGCCGGAAGCGGAGGACGGGAGCCGACGGACAAATTTGACGAAAAAACGTGGCCCGACAGACCGCAGGGGTGGCGCGAGGGGGACCGAGGGAAAATGGAAGGTGGCGACGACGGTGGACCAGGGTATGGCGGAGAACGAAGAGAAAATAAAGGCCCCTCTTCCTACCTCCCCCTTAATCTTCCCCCAACCCTTCCCCCGTGCCGGTGACCCTCCAATCTCCCGGCATGCAATAGGGCATACGATGCGTCTAGACAAAATAATGATTTGGATTTCAATACATTTGCATTCATTATCCTCCCCAAAGGTGCCCACGTCGTACTGTCTGCCACCCCTCCCCCGTCGCTCTTTCATCTTTCTCTCTCTCCCGGTTTCTCTCTAATTCACGCACACTTTCCCCGACCATCTCTCTCCCTCCGCTCATTTATCGCCCTCTCCTTCTCCTACGCTTTTTGAACACCGCTCCGTCTAGTTTTCTCCCCAGCCCCCCTCCCCCGCCTCTTGCCCCTGTCTCTCCACCCTACCACCCCTCCTCTGGCTCTCTCTCTCTCTACACGCCTCCACCTTTCCATTCCACGTTTCGCAGAGTTACGCTCGTTATCATACGAATGCTCTGCTCGTGCCGTCGGCGCTCGTTTCGTCGCTGTTGAAATGCGACACGGACGGACGAGCAAACCGGGTACCAGATTGGGTAGAGTGTGGGCGGCGGGCAGGGTAGGGTACGGTGGGGTAGGGCAGGGCACCGACAGGGACAACGGGGTCGAGGGGCCGGGAGAGTGGGATAGTTTTTAGCGGCGAGAAAAAAGCGAGGGAGTCTGAATTGCGGATTGCAGCGGCGCGACCGTTCGGCTAATGAGCGGAGGAGTGTCTGCGTGAGCGTACGTGCATGACCGGGCTCCGCTCACGGATTTCGGGCCAGTCTGGATTTTTCGCATGCGACGCACGTGATACGGTACGAATCGTCTAGCCGCCGTCGGGCCCTGGCCAAGTCTACGGAAATAACGAGCCACCGAGCTTCGCCCAACGAATCAACTTCGCTGGCGCTCACTTAATCGCACTATTTTTCTTTCTTTTCCCACGTCACCTGTCTGTCTCTTTGCCTCCTTCCCTACCGTCCGCTCACTCTACCTTGGACCCCGGGTCAATTTCCTCGACCAGCGCCAGACTACGATTATAATAATGGCCAGCGCTAAATCCCGTATGGACGAGATCCAAATGTAATTTCCCTTTTTGGAAAGGTTGAAGAGTGAATAGGGACATTTGCCGTTTTAAATTTAGGAGGACTAAAATGCGTTGCGTCGGTAATCAGTCGCGCAACCGTACGCTGTATGTATGTATGATTTAACGTGATCATACTTGCCGTTTGGTTATTATATTGTAATATTGTGACTTTGAACCAGTAGCAGTCACCGTTTTCGGATGTAATCCTTTTTTTTGTCAATAAACGGAAGAAATGTAGTGTCTGGTTACTCTCAGAAAAAATGTTGTGGCCAAATTATCAATAAAGGACGGAATCGTAATGTCTGATTACGGCTCGTAAAAAATGTAACGACAGAATTTACGTCCGACTTCGGTAGCCCGCAGGGACACTTAAAATCACTGCTGGACGTTCTAGCGCACCGAGAGACAAGACAACGATGGAGGCTATGATTACGAACATTACGGGGGCTGCTAATGACAAACTGCCAACCCGGATTCGCGCTAACCAACGATCGTCTGCTCCCAACAATCTCCTTTTCCTCGCAGCACAGTCTTCCACAGAACGATGTTCAGTTTACATTTTAATTGCAGTTTCGAAGCTTTCAAGACTAGGGAATGTTCATAACTATTTTAAATATCGTCCTACACCTAATAAGTACGAAACGTGTGCCACTAAGCACATACTGATAACTCTCCTACCCTATAATACATCTCTATTCTCTAAATGTTCATATTTTTAGAAGTCAATAACCTATACTAAATACAAATAAGAATTCGGCGGGCAACTTTAATCAAAGGAATACAACTAAAAAATTCACTCGTTTTTTAAATCACATCATAGATTCTGTCTTTCGTCCATAGGACATTAACTATCCGGTGTGCAACGAGCGTACGAAAGCCGGCTCAACTTATTTGGAACAAGAAGTGGCCTGACAAAGTGATACCGAGTAAAGGAGGAAAAGTGGAATCACTGATCTCCTTTGCCGTAGGGGGTTCTAACGAGCTGCAGTAAGACTCAGACGATGTAATCAGTCCGAAACCATAAAAACGTGAACGTCGGTAACAGGCGCTTTCTCCGTTCTTGCGGCTCTCGCCTCGACGATTGGCGGCGCCGTCGGATACGGGAAAAATGTCGGGATATTAAGCTATCGGCGACGGAAAACTTCACAACCATAATTTCAACGAAACATTCTTGCCGATAACGAAATCATCTTCTGCAACGTGATATTCAATCAAGTTCCTTTTCAGAATAATGCTCATGTCTGCCATGATCTGAGTAATGCGTTATATTTAAAAGCATAGTCGATATTTCCTTTTGTTTCCTAAAGAATGTAAATCATCATCTTGCCATGTACCTACATAAAATCCCAATATAATTTCCCTATTACCTACGTTACTGTCTCATATCATGAACGTCATATTTTAGTTTTAATAACCTTGCAGGCTGCTGTACATCTCTGTTCATCCACTGTACATTTTGGTAAATGGGTCCATTAGATGCTATAGAGAGGATCAACCAATAGTGAATTAAATTTAGGAAAGCATAAGTTGACTGGATACCTAGAGTAATATTCTAAAATAATATGAAGGAATTTAAACAGTCATGTTCGTATAAGTGTCATGTTCGCAGATGCTGTTTCGTATGCTTGTTCGGCTATAATCCTGAAACAAAAACAATACCAATTTAAGAGTTTTCTTATATACGTACAACACTCTCAAAAATATTTTATACATAATACCGCGGATGTTAATATTTACAATACCATATGAAAGTATTATTACTCCGACTCCAGAAACCTCTTTTCACGCTTCACGTAATAATTCGAAGAACCGATTAAATGTTTTCCCGTTTCTGTTATGTCATCATCTGCTACCAGTGCAAAACTTTGTGCTCATCTTGAAAGTATTACTCTGTCACATTAACAATACTAAAAGCTTACCACAAACTTTCTTTAAAACATTATTTTGTACATATATTTTGCATATAAGTTTTGCAGATACCTAACTATTAATTCTATTATATTAACTCTGTCTCAGCATACATATTTACTTCATCTAAATGTACAACATAACTAGCTACTCACATAATACAACCACAACTTGATGAAAAAAAATAATAATTATCAAAGCATTGCATTGTTTAAAACTCATGTGTCTTTTTATGTCAATAGTTAGTAGGGAAAACGGTTATTATATTGTTCTAATATTACAATATGAACCAACGTGTAGTAATTTGATTAATGTATCGGTTTTGTAAGTTGACTTTATCTTCAGCCGCTACATTCTTTATATTAAATAGCAAATTATTATGAAGATGACTCAATTCCCGATATAGTTAAACTTACTTCAGTTATCAACATTGTGTTAATAGTTGTTCATCAGTGCTGCAAGCAAATGTATAATTAAATCTGCAGATTGTAGCACATACTCGGATATAGCAGATTTCAACAGTTTGTATGTAAAAATAATTTTAATTATATATTTACCATTTTCATTTTTTATGCACAGGCTTTTTTTAATTCCATGTGGTACTTATTAAATTGAAGATTGTATTCAACTTCATATGGGTACTGAGTCATAATTCTTGATGTTTACCAGCTGAAAGAATAAAATCACACATTATATTTACAGTATACTAAACCGAACGATAAAAATGACGTAGTCTTATAGTATCTCAAAGGGATAACCTTAGAAACTGAAAGAAATCGTAGCTCTGTTATTAAATACTATAAAACAATGCACAAATTGTGTATGTATATGTTATATTGAATACCCACTTGACAGACACCATCTTTTTACACGTTTATACAAATACCGTACGAATTTCAACGTTTTCTTCAGTATTTTTAATATACGGTAGCTGAATAAAATTCACCGAACGCAATCTAGTTCATTTGGTAACAGTGCCTATACACACAGGATCGTTATTACAAATTCCCAACATGACCACAAATTGTTGACATCTAACACCGATATCAAATATTGCTTTGCATGATTATTTGTTAATCCATACCAAAACAATTCCTCGCCTGACGTGCCTCTCTGTGAACACTAGAGAACCATTCGATCGCAAATCTCGCCATGCGTGTGTGCCAGTGTGTGCCAAATGTGCATATACCGGCGTGTGCTGACATCTGGAAACAGCTGTTCGTTAACACCCCCGAGCATCATGGCCGCTCCCAGGTCGACAGAACCGTTGAAAATGACATTTAGCAGGTGAAACGTGACGAAATAGTGTGTAAGTGTCCGCCGTGTGTGCTGTGGTATCCATTCAGGTTGTGCACAGTGTAAGACTGCTTCACTTTAATTCATATGCACGTTATACGCAAAGGCGGGCCCCATGTGATTCTCACAATTCGTATGCGAACATCCCTCGTACGCCACTTGGCAGATGCTCGATCGGTGCTCGGCGCTTCACACAAGGAGGCATTTATTTGAAACGGTGTATTCATTGTATCCCCAGGACATGAGACAATGATGCCGATAAAGGACAACCAGGATGTGGCGTGCTTTCTGGTCACCAAACACTCGTGGAAGGGGAAGTAAGTATATCTCTCCTGCTGTCCGGACGTGTCGTCTGAATCATAAGCTATCGGCAATTCTCGGATTACTATCAAGTTAATTTATTTCTGATTGTCTGCAACGTCAATTGTTTCCTTAGTCAGTGTACGATTCGCCGATAATAAACTTTCCATTGTACGCGTATGAATAGCACAAGACAATGATCATTACTTTGTTACTGAATATACAGAGATAAAGAATTAAATGTGAATAAGACTGTTTATTGTCATAGCTCTACAGTGAGTCATATGTTCTTGATTAATTGTAACTAGGGTACTCTGACCACCGATAAGATTTGTTTGATGAACAATTGCATCTCATATACACCAGCGTCTTTATCGATAGAATATATGATTACCTCGTAAACTTTAATGATGTAGCAAACAAAGCTGTCATTCATAGACTTGAATGTAGTACTTTAAAAGTATAAGGTGAATTCATTATTGAAATACATTTCAACTTAGTAATAACATTGACAGCATAAGCATATCTTTGTTATTTATTCAGTTTACTTTATTTTGAAATGAGGTATAATAACAAATAATTTATAGGTACAAACGTATTTTCTCCATTGGATCCATGGGTATTACAACATATAATCCTAATACTTTAGAAGTCACAAACAAATGGGAGTATTCAGACTTTATCAGTGTGCAGCCCACCAATAAGAATCAGTTGGGCTCATACGAATTCAGCATAAACATGCGAAAAGACCGCAAGGTTGAAACTATGAAATTTAGTTCTGAGCATAGAGCTCATTTATTAACAGAGGCTTTAAAATATAGAAACCAATTTGCTGAAAAACCAAAAGAGATACTGGTGAGTCTCACATGATGTGGTACTTTGATATAATACAGACCATAACTGACACATTTAATGACTTATGTTATGTGATCATGTTATCAATTCACTGATATGGCCATGTGCACAAAATTGTTGTATTGATGTAGTTTGCTTCTATGTGTACCAAATTAGTGTGTTGTACTTGTACATATTGCTGATAAGTTTTATATGTAATATACAGTTTCATTACATTTTGTCTGTTTAATGTTCTGATGTGAAGTATCAGGTAACTGTGATTATATTTATAGAGGTACCAAGCATACAAACATCATTGGTCTGACACAAGACTACCTGTGGTATTAGAAGTAACACCTTATAGTCTTGACCAGCTTGACCCTGCTACCAACATGGTGCTCGCCAGTTACTGTTACAAGGATTTTGAAGGACTTGCCACAATGAAAGATTACTCTAATGGTTTTGTGATAGTTTGTGGTGGCTTTGGTAGATTGCACCTTTTTGCATCTCAACACATGGATGACATTAAAAAAAAACTCTTAGAATCTGCTCAAAATAATCTAGGTATCACTATAAAGGTTTTAAAAGAACCCATAAAATTAGATGATTTCATTGCTCAAAGACTGGGCAAATTTAGTGGAGATGAGCATATAACAAGTGTATCAGAATTTACTGTTCACAAACATTCAACAAGGCATTTGGATCCTGAAAGAAGGACCCTTTGTCTTTCTGATACATGTTTACTAGAAAGAGATCCCCAAACATACAACATATGCACACTTCGGCCATTATCGGATATCTTCACCCTTATACGCGACAACGTAAATCCACAATTATTTGCTATACAATATCTGAATGGACAAATGCGTAGCTATACCGCAACAGACAGGGATTCTCTGCTGGCTTCCTTATTGGACGGTGTAAGAGCATCCGGAAACAGAGATGTTCATATTAAGATGTATCCAATATCAAGGGGTAAGAGGCTGGGACCGCTTAACTTACCCGTAGACGAGGAGGTGGAAATGTCCCATGTAAAGTTTCTGCAACAACCTCCTGGGAGTCGCACATTCGCGGAGATGCTCGATCGATTTAATGCAAACATACCTTACAGTGGTTTGAACTACTCAGTCACTCAAGATGTAAGACTTTTTACACTGTTGCACTACACGTTTACTTAGTGACGTCCTTAAAACTTTTTTTTTTTCTTATTATACAATCTAAGTTATGATGCAGGCATACAGTTCATTGAAGCGGTTGAGGTATATTGTATGGACTGGAAATATCTCTGAAACTGAAACTTTTTGCTGCTACAAAACTGGCCCATTCTACCCAAGCAACCATGTGGCGTATTGCATGTATTGTTTCCACTGTTGTTTAAAAGATTATTGTTGAGTTTCACAACGGGGATATTTCTGTCTATGTACTAGTGCAAAGCAGATAAACAGACATTTTTCTTTTGTCCAGGACGTTATACCGCTTGAATGGACTGTAACAACAGTACAGCTTCAGCTATACACCATGATGAATAAATACTTACAGGGACTTTTTACCGAGAATAAAGATAAAATTATTCTCGGCGCCTTGAACTCCTTGGTTAGCCGAGATCTCGAGACAAACAGCGAAATAGAATCTCAGTTTCATGCGTTACGGAGACTCGTCGCTAGTAAAGTAGGCTTCACAGCGTTTACCACATTACCTGGGTTTAGAGAAGCTATCGGAAATAAGGTCGTAAAAGCGCTAAAGAGACAAGATTGCGGCGTAACGCAAGCTGCAATAGACTGTATTTGCGCTCTAATGCAGCCGATGCATGATGATTGTGACTTAAAACAGGAACAGCTGAACAAAAGCAGTCTCTTGAGTAGCAATAAATTTTTAGAAAGCTTACTGGAGATGTGGGTGAACCATATTGTAAGTATTCGTGGTTTCTCAGTCTACTCCCTTACCATTTTTTATACCTACAGTACCTTTATTAAATTAACTACAATATGAACAGTTTTATCTCACTTGTTGCACATTTAAAGTACATAACAACATTTTACTTACTCTAATATCACATAGAGGCAATTTTTTTAAATATTGCAGAATCATGGCACAGGTGCATTGGTAGTTTCTGCTATGCTTGATCTTTTGACTTTTGCTCTATGCGTACCGTACAGCGAGACTACCGATGGCAAACATTTTGACAACCTTCTAGAAATGGTTGCTGCAAGGGGTAGATCCCTTTTTAAATTGTTTCAACATCCATCACTGGCTATCGTCAAAGGTGCAGGGTTAATAATGCGAGCCATTATTGAAGAAGGTGCCCCAGAGGTGGCCGCTAAAATGCAAGAGCTGGCTCTTGCTGAGGGAGCATTGCCGAGGCATCTATTAAACAGTTTGTTCACTATCGGTAGTGACGGCAGATTATTGACACATCGACAACTGTGCAGGCATTTGGTCGGTTTATGGGTCACGGGACATCCCACGGCAATGGGCTTGTTAAAAAGAATTATGGTAAATCAATCACAGTAGCGTCAGTCGAAAGGCTCTAATTGCATATATCTAACCACTGTTTCTCTTTATTCGTTCATCCGTATTACAGCCTGTTGGTTTGTTAAATTATTTGGATTCGGACGAAAAGGTGCCAGATTCGTTCATTGAGGAGGAGCGATTGAACAATCGCGATAACTTAAAGATAGCTATTGACCACGCGTCAAAGAATAAGAAGAGCCCACAATGGCTGGCGATTGAACGTCAAATGCGTTTAGTTGAAAAGCATGTTGAGAACGCTCTGCAACATTGGGGCGCTCGCGTTGGCATTGAACGAAGGGAGAAGATCAAGGAACGACCTATTGTACTACGGAAGCGCAGGGAGAGAATAAAATCCGAGGCGAATTGGAAGTTGTTTTATTATAAATTCAATCAGGACCATGCACTGCCGAACTTAATATGGAATCATAAAACAAGGGAAGAATTGAGAACAGCGCTTGAAAACGAAATACGGGCATTCACGTCGGACAAGGATCTCTCTGGTGGCACTTTGATCGCATGGAACCACAGAGAATTCGAAGTACAGTATCAGTGCCTGTCGGACGAAGTTAAAATCGGTGATTACTATTTGAGACTCTTATTGGAGAAAGACAGCCCCGATAGTCCGATAAGAAAATCGTAAGTTAAGCGCTAAATTAAAAATCGTTTATCCGATTAATTACTGTTAGACTAATATATAAATAACTACCTGCACACTTTCATTTCTCTTTATAGGTACGAATTTTTCAATGATTTATATCATAGATTCTTACTGACAACAAAAGTCGAAATGAAGTGCCTTTGCTTACAAGCAATGACCATAGTGTACGGCCGATATTATGAGGATATTGGACCATTCTCAGATACAAAATACATAGTAGGCATGTTAGATCGGTGTACCGACCGAATGGAGCGCGATCGACTAGTTATGTTCATAAATAAGCTCATACTCCACCGACGAAACGTTAAAGATATAATGGATCAAAATGGCGTGCGAGCGTTGGTAGATCTTTTAACTTTAGCCCATTTACATACTTCGCGAGCAGTCGTGCCAACACAGACGAACGTAATAGAAGCCGGTCCACAGCAAGAGCGCATGATGGAAAAAGAATGGTATTACAACGATGGTGACAAGCAGAAAGGACCGATAACTTTAAAAGATCTTAAGCACTTGCATGAAAGAAATCATATAACTTATAAGACCAAAGTTTGGGCGCAGGGACTTGATGTATGGCGGATGATTTCGCAAGTGCCTCAGCTTAAATGGACATTGGTGGCAAGAGGAACCGCGGTGATTAATGAAAGTGAACTGGCAACGCTGATTCTGAATATTCTTATTAAAATGTGTGAATACTTTCCGAGCAGAGATGCCGATGACGCAGTAATCAGGCCATTACCGCGCGTAAAACGATTACTGTCGGACCTTCAGTGCTTACAACACATTGTTCAACTGCTATTAACGTTTGATCCTGTATTGGTTGAAAGAGTCGCCACGCTCTTATGCGAAATAATGAGGGACAATGCGGATGTTTCAAAGATTTATCTCACCGGTGTCTTTTACTTTATACTCATGTACACAGGCTCTAACGTTTTACCTGTTGCGCGGTTTCTACAATTAACGCACACTAAGCAAGCTTTTAGAAGCGACGATGTAAGTTTCGTGTATTCATATTGTAGCGTAACAGTGCGAAGAATAACATTTTTCATTTATGCCAGCAGAGTACAACGTCTGATATAATGCAACGAAGCATTCTCGGTCAACTTTTACCCGACGCCATGGTCAGCTATTTAGAGAATCATGGCGCGGAGAAATTTGCCCAAATCTTCCTAGGCGATTTTGACACGCCGGAAGCAATTTGGAACGCCGAAATGAGGAGAATGCTTATTGAGAAGATTGCTGCGCATATAGCAGATTTTTCGCCGAAATTGAGAAGTCACACGATGGCCAGATATCAGTATATTCCTATACCTGCCATAAGATACCCACAGTTAGAGAAAGAATTATTTTGCCAAATATTTTACTTGCGACATCTTTGTGATACTGTCAGATTCCCACAATGGCCTATTCCCGAACCGGTAACAGCAAATAATAATGCAGAATGTGAAAACTGTATACCGCCAGAGAAGTTTTTACTTAATATTATTTTTTAGGTAAAACTGCTGAAAGATGTTTTGGATGCGTGGAAGAAGGAGGTAGAGAAAAAACCGCCTTTGATGACAATAGATGATGCTTATAGACAACTGGGTTTACCTAGTGGAAGGCAGCATGATGAAGCAATTGTCAGAAAATCGTATTACCAATTAGCTCAGAAATATCATCCTGACAAAAACCCACAAGGGAGGGTAAGTGACCATTTTACTACATAAAGTCAGTATGTTTAGTCAAATATGCAATTGATTGATAACAATAATTCGATCTTTCAGGATATGTTTGAAGCTGTCAATCAAGCATATGAGTTTTTGTGCAGTCGTAGTTGTTGGACCACGGATGGTCCAAATCCTGATAATATAGTGCTTATTTTAAGAACTCAAAGCATTCTCTTCCATAGATATAGTGAGGAACTTCAACCTTATAAATACGCCGGATATCCACAATTAATAAAAACAATTAAGTTGGAAACGGACGATGAACGGTTGTTCTCCAAATCTGCGCCATTGTTAGCCGCTGCTAGTGAACTAGCATATCATACTGTGCATTGTTCCGCGTTAAATGCTGAGGAGTTAAGAAGGGAAGGTGGATTGGATGTATTGTTAGAAGCCTACACGAGATGTGTTTCAGTTTTGAACAGATCAAGTAAACCCAGTGATATAGCAGTGCAAGTCTGTATGCACATAACGAAATGTTTCGCTGTCGCTGGATCATTCAGGGGATGCAGAGATAAAATTATCGAACTACCACAATTAGTTAAGGATCTCTGTAGAATACTACATTTCAAGGTAATTTTTATTGTCAAGTTTTTTAATAGTGTAATCGTAATATTGTTATTATAACGTTACATGTTTTATCATTAGCATTTAACGAAACTGTGCTCTGTTGCCACGGAATGCATTTCGTCATTAGCTACGGACAGTATATTGCAAATGCAGTTACTACAGTCCGGTGCTTTGTGGCAACTATTACTCTTCATGTTTAAATACGACTATACGTTGGAAGAGGGCGGTGTTGAAAGAAGCCAGGATGATAATCGGCAAGAAGTGGCAAATAATTTAGCTAAACTAGCTGTGCGCGCATGTGCTAGGCTAGGTGGTTATATGACAGGAGAAAATGAAACTCCTGTCAATCCTGTCACCGTCGCCGCATTAGAAAATTTACTGACACCTTATCTGGCGCGTCAACTTTCCAAAGATAAACCAGAGGAAATACTAAAAATACTAAACTCTAACTGTTCCAATCCATACTTAATATGGGATAATGGAACGAGAGCTGAACTGAACGAATATCTCGAGGCAAAGCAGCAAGAAAGAATGAACGGTACTGATAACTTTGAACATGACTTCAATGAGTTTAAGTATACTGCTCATTCAGGGGAGTTGGTTATTGGCGAAATATTTGTGAAAGTATATAATCAACAGCCGTCATTCCCCATAGAGGTATTGTTTAGTTTTATTTAAATATTGGAACCGTACATTTGAAATGATATATCAATTAAAAAGCGTCAATATTTTGTAGAATCCCAAAAGCTTCACAATACATCTCCTCGAATTTTTATCAAAATCATCAGATTACTTAGTGTCATTGGGAAGTGTTGCTTTAGTGAAAAAAGATCAAGAACGACTAGAGCATATCGTTATGTCGCTTGAAGCATTGAAAAATGTTATTAAAAACAACCCAGGAATAGAACTTCAATGCATGGGACATTTTAAATTATTGTTTGGCCTGTTAAGTTGCAACAACTTTAAATTTGTACAAAAAAGTGCTCTAGAAGTAATTACAAATGTTACTAAGAATCAAGAATGTGTGGATGATATTGCTGCCAGTGAAGTAGTGGTACATTTGCTGCTATGCTTGCACAATCTTAAAGAATGTCAACTTCTGGCATTAGAGACATTGTATGCCCTGATGAGTTCGACAAAAATAGTGAAAGATGCCTTGGCAAAGGGTTGGTATTGGCAGAGTTACATTTCCTAAATATCCCATTGAAACTCATAAGATTGCATGTTGTGTATCACAGTTCATACAAATCTTATTAATCATGTTTGCAATCCTTAGGCGCTGTCATATATATTCTCGACTTGTTCTGTAATTCAAATAATACTCAGATTCGAGAAGCATCAGCCGAACTATTAGCCAAAATGTCATCAGATAAATTAGCTGGACCGAAAGTAAAGTTGGATCTGTCAAAATTCTTACCTAGGTTATTTAGCGAGGCAATTCGAGATGCACCAAAGCAATGCGTATACATGTTTGAAACAAAACATGAAAATCCCGAATTGATATGGGACGATGATGCTAAAGCGCGCGTTTCGAGGATCATTGCCGAGTTAAAAGAAGAGTAAGTAAACGGCGTCATACACGCAGTGTTATACGCGTTGTGCGCTGAAATGCCAACTATATTGCAACTAAAATTTTATATTTTTCAGGCATTATGCGTTGCAAAGACGAAATCCCAATGCAATACTGAAATTGCCTGAAACACAAAGTAATATTGATATAAGTACCAATGAACCAGTGGTAGGTGGTGTATATCTAAGGCTTTTCATAGCTAGTCCTGCGTGGGCTCTTAGGAAACCTAAAGAATTTCTGAATGAACTCATGGACACAACTCTGACCCTTATGTCCAAGGAAAAGACTGACGTATGTGCTGTGAGAAAATTATGTATACAAATGCTTTCAAAAAGATTTATTATTTTCCTGTACGTCGTATAATCATGTTTAAACAATTAGGTGGATATGCTGGAATTAACAACGCAAGCTTTGGTGTGTCTGCTTCAAGCACAACCAACTTTAGCGGACCAAGTGCCATCGTTGGGTCATATACCAAGACTTTGCCGACAAATGGCTATACAAAATAGTCAACCTACAGTATATAAAACAGCAATATTAATACTGCACCAATTGGCTACCAGTGAAGTAAGGTTTTGCTTAGCCCTTCAATGTTTACACCTCTCATCTACTTATGTTAATAGTAATGTGAACGACTGATCCACTTTATAATTCTAGGTTTGTATATCATCAATATGTCAAACAGAGTGTATAAGTCCACTTAAGCATGCAATGCAATCCAGAAGAGATATGTTGGCAATAGCCTGTGAAACGTTGAACAGATTATTTTCGACTAACGAGGATAGACTCATTAGACAGGTATCATTCATAAGCGTACCGCATTAATGTAAGAGGCATAACACTTCAAATTCAAGAGCAATTGTTTTGGTCATTAGGCATTGGAAGCTGAAATGGTACCATACCTTTTGAACATTTTGGAAGGTCGACTAGATCTTTTAGAAAATCCGGCAACTACAAAAGCTCAGATTGTAAAAGCTCTGAAAGCCATGACTAAGAGTGTACTTCTCGGCGAAAAGGTCAATGCGATCCTAGAGAAGTCAAGCGTTTGGGCAGAGTATAAGGATCAGAGACATGATTTATTCCTTTCTAATACTATGAACGCTGGCTATCTTACTGGTAAGCATATATTGACAACAACGTTGCACATATTCTTATAGCACTATGAGAATCTGTGAGATACGAATCCACTAATCTAATACGCATATATTCTCTTGGCAGCTGGCACACCCGTTTCTGCTGGCTATTTAACGGCAGGTCCAAGTACAACTATCACGACAGGTCCGCCACCCGTTGACAAAGAGGACAGTTTAATTAATAGGAACGACAGTATCTGATATAGGTAGCATTGCAAATGGTACAAACGGCAGTAAGAGTGACAGTGCTGAGATTCCTATCGGTAAGCTATACCGATATAGAGACTACATTATCTGTGATTTCGGCTCTTTAAAGAAATGAACTTATAAAATCGGAGAACTTTTGTTGACTTCGCTTTCGTATTAAGATTATTCCGAATTATATTATCTCGGTTAATATTTCAGTTATACTTGGAGCGCGTTCTGTTTGACATAGTTAGATTTCTAGAAACATATAGTATAATTACGTAACTTAAACAATTTTTCTTCTTTTGTTTGTGAATGCAGCATAGGTGTATGGCAAAACAAATGTAGTATTCGGAGAAGATCTATTACCGAAACTTTTATACGCAAGTTTTCATTTTGTACTTAGTAGTCTCGCGACGTGATTTCTCGTATTTTTGCTGCATGTGAACTTAACTTATTCAGACGCCATACCTTCTCCTATAAAATGTATGCCCAGGAATGCCTCGATAGACACCCTTTAATCGTGTGCAGAAAATCAAAAGAACGCAAATACTACAAACTACATAGTGCAACAACTTTTTCTGTGATAATGCGCGCATGCTAATATTAATGAAAATTTAGCATCGATGGAAGCGCATATGCACTAAAACGTCTTTGCATTGGAAAGTGCAGGTTTTATAGGTTCACATTCCGATTATTTAATGGGGGAAAAAGACATGCTCATTAACCATATATTGCATACGAATTTTACTAAGACATTAGTTATAATAATGCATTTGCCACTTCTCCAATACGATCAAGTGACATGTGCCCGTAAGGGTACGATTCACACATAGTACACGTCAAATCGAAACCAGATGCAAATTAAGAAACGTATACGAACGATCTTTTAATTGCGCAATTATCGCTATCACTTATGCATATATTAATCAGTAACACAAACATAATACGTACTCATAATTTTTAAAGGCACTCTGATGGGGGCAACGCATTTTTCTGTTGGAAAACTCCATTTACAGTTATGTAACAAAATTTAGAAGAAAAGCCTTCGGTATTTGATTTTTATAATCCGGAGTTACGAACATTACAATATACCATAATTCGCTAATAATATTCTTAATAAATAGCACTCTGTTTTTTATAAAAACGGCAAACAGAATTGTTATTTATAATTTTTGCAATGATCTTGTACATAACATTTTCTGTGATTTCTATTAGGATAAACAAAAAAATATATAAATTTGTGATCTTACAAACATACAGCAGGTTGCATAAAAGCTATTGATTTGCAGGGTAGCTTTCAGAGCCTAATAGTCGTGAGGCTTTCCAAACAAAGTGTACATAGTCCTAATGAAGGTTTGACATTCTTTCAGAATGCAAAATGTATCTATTGTGCAAATACGATGTGTGTCATTTAGACATATCTCGAACCCTTTTGCCCTTGTCGCTTCAGAAAAGGATTATACATTTGATTTTCGTGTGCACATTTTGTATAATTGTCAAAAAAAAAGACTAATTAACATGTACAAAAAAATGCGGTACCATTTTCTTGGTAACACTAAACAAGAGAGGACCTGTCAAGCTAAGAAGGGATAGTTCATGTTTCCTTGAATAGGCAGTACCTCTGTTTCATATCAATTACTAGTGCTGTAATAATAAAGTGACATTCAAGCAACGTCAAAAATTTGTAGAGGGGCTAGAATACGAACGACACGCGTTGCGTTATTCTTCACTTGCCATCCACCAGTTGTAATACACTTTTGCTACTCCAGATTGACGAGTCGACTCGCACAAGCATAAACAGAAAGAGAAAAACAATAAAGTTCCTCTCATAACAGCAATGTATGTGCCTAGCCAGTAAAACACACACACAGAAAATTGACAAATACATGGTGTGTCTGGACAATAACGGGATTGACTGTTTCCAACAATTTGCATTGAAAAAAATTGCAAATTAATATTATATCTTTACAAATATAACCTTTTGGCGGCACATACAATGTCTGAACAATTCTTCCATTTGTTGCGGCAATCAACGAAGTAATTTTCTGTGACAAATTGTATGGATTCGGTCCATTGAAATATTGTTAATGGTTCGACATATTGGATATGTTTTCCTTTTACGTAAAATGTCAACTTCGGAGAGAGAAGAAGAAACCTCTCTCAAGCGAAGGTGTATGGCTTTGACAGTTATGATACTGTGAGCTTTACCCTGAAAAACCAGACGAAAAATAAGTTCGTTTAATGCTGCAACCAACGGAAGAATTGTTGAGAACAATGTATGTGTTTCTGAGGGCAATACCTTGCAAGAGATAATATTAAATTTTTTATTTTTCCATTCTACATTTTTTGTATCAAATCAGCCTCGTTGCTGTCCAGACACACTAGGTGCACGCAACGGGCATACTTGATCAGACACACTCATTTGTACATACGATGTAGTCAAATGGTCAACTAAGTTCCTCATAGATACCTTAGTTTCTGACATCTGCCGTGTAATAAAAACATTCTTATCAATGCTTTTGTTGTACACTCGACTCGTCGATCCTGCCCACTTAGGATGAAAAAGCTAAGCAGTTAGCGGTATACAAGAGTAAAAATGGTTAAATCCGTATGTGGCGGAAACGTGTCCACATTGAGATTGTATGCTGTGTGTAATATTGTTATCGATAAAGAATAATTGTGAAGAAATGTGGAAAACCTTAGTTATTTTCATGTATCTAGGTTTCAGTTTTTAAGATTGAAAGTAAGATATTGTATATACACACATATGTATATGAAAGAAATTATACCACAGATTATTGTACGTATAAATGATTACAAAAATAAACGATTTTGCACATGGTATGATCTACTGAGAGCCATTGTGGCGTGTATTGCATCTAATAGTCATTTATGTGTTGTACGCAAATGACTTTGATCTTTTGAAATCTCTTTTAATAAATATGCACATGTTTTGCTGTCTCACACGATCTCGTTCACACTTAGATGTTTATTTTCGGAGGAAGTTGACAACAACTTGTCCAAGCTATGCTTCAATTCGGTAAAAGTAGGTCTACTTTGCGGCCTAGAATTCCAGCAAGCGTACATCAGGCTATATCTAAAAGATAACTATTTAAACACACATTTGATACAATTTGCACAGAAAGTGTGCGCAGTATACATACAATTCCGTTCCACAATTTGAAGGTCTTTCCATTCGATATCCTGAACTCAATAGACTTAATATTCTATTAGTGGGAGTTCCTGGATAAGGCATACTTCCCAATGTAACTATTTCCCATAGTAAGATGCCGAATGACCATCTACAATGAGACAAGTGCACACTCAGTTTCGTGCTTCACTTACAACTTTATTGACAATTTGGATTATAATTCCGAAGGAAAACTCACACATCACTGTACGTTGTGTAAATTTGATGAGTTAAAGCTTCGATTGCCATCCATTTTAAAGGTAATTTACCATTTCCTTGCTTTCTGTATACATTTTCATAATATACATCGCGACTAAGGCCAAAATCTGAAATTTTCACGATCCCATCTGCACCAAGAAGAACATTACGGGCGGCTAAATCACGATGCACTATCCGATTGCAGGACAAAAATTCCTAAAGAATAAACAAGATAGCACATACCAGTACTTTAAGTAGAATAGGGAAAATTACATAGGAATTATTCCAATAACTCACCATTCCGGTAGCGACTTGTCGCGCAAAGTTTAACAAATCAGCTCCAGTGATGTTATCTCCAGAGTGCAGTACATCTATGATAATACAACAAATTATTAGCGGTTTACGTCTATAGGGGTATTATATAAACAATAAGAAAAAACGTACCTTGTTGAATATCGTACAAATGATTTGCAATTGTACGACTATTTTGGTAATGTGCTTGATTGGTGCCTATTTGTACATAACAAAGATTTAATAACACATTAATGTTATTAATTTATTTAAAGTATTACATTAAGCATCACATTAACTTATATTTTGTACAAACCTGCATTAAGTGCAAATCGTGTTTTACGATCCATTACGACGTTCGCTGTACTGGCCCAAATCTAAAAAATGTTAAAGTTACCAACGTTTTTGAAAGATTTATTAAATATAAACGTTACTGTGTTAGTTCAGGAAAGTAGCCCCACTGTTCTTAGGTATGTCTGCAAATCTCCTTTGCAGCAGTATTCGACCACTAAAATTGGTTTCTTGTATAACGTGCAATATCCGATTAATGACACGATATTTGGATGTTGCCCCGCTGACTTCATCATAAGAATTTCCTGATGAAAGTTTTTGATGTCTTCCGCCGTCGGACTGTCTGTGGTAGTATGCATATAAATTATTTTTTAAACATGAAAATTGACTGGGCAATGAAACAATATAACAACAGAAAAAAAATGTACGCAAGTGCCTTTTAACATTTTAACAGCGACATCCATAACACCATCGCATGAGTTTCGTAACGACCCAAGTCTGACGATTCCATAAGCACCGACGCCGAGGACATCCTTAATCGTCAGTTTATCCGCACATATTTCGTATTTATCGTCCGGTAAAAGTGTATCATCAATTTCCACACAGTATTCCTTGTTTAATTCCAACTTATTTACGGGCTTTGTAGTAAATTCCTAAATGTTTAAAGTAACGAAAAGGTTGTTTTAAACAGTCGTATTCGTGCAAAGCTAAACTTGTGATAAAAGGCTTTATCTCTTACACGGTTACGAAAATTGGAGTGATACCTTGAATTGTGCATACTGCAGATTGTTGTGTTTGTTCTTTTGCTTCTGTTGGTGGAAGAAAACTATGACTCCTAATATAGCAACTGTTATGAACATGGCTATGACAATGATTACTTCCCAGTACGATGACACGAAATTTGTAGCTATCAAAATTTCATATGAATGTATCAATATGGTCATTCGTTTTAACCAGAATGAACATTTATTAGCAAGAGTTAAAAACACAATAGCTGCTCAGGAACCGGAAGATGCTTTACATTTTAGATTATACATTGATTATAGATATAAAACAATATTAATCAATGTTGTACAGATATTTATTTGTACGTCTCTGAAGGTTAAACTCGTTATTAAGTGATGTAGACTTACACGCAGTCATACTAATATTTTAATCCGCCAAAAACATCATCTAAATCGAAATTGTAGTTAATATTTTGGGCATACTATCATTATCATTGCACAACTGTTTTTTTCTCACAAAGCAAAAAGCAATATGTAATTAAAAGAATATATACAGGCTTATTTCTACACATAATTATATGCACATTTTTAGTGAAATCCTATGCCCATCTCTACTACACACTAATATTTTTTAACTTTTGCTGGTAAATTCATACGTTAAAATTTTACTTATTGAATCGTCAGTCATCCTCAAAATAGAGCTCCTTTCGCTTCTACCCCCTGCTGATTCTGCAACTATACTAATTTCGTATTGCTGTCCTAACTCAATATCTGAAACGAGTGCCTCCGTTGCGGTCTACGTAACGAAAGAAACAAATTTCATTACATTATTTAAAGTTTGTCATTCCGCTGCGGACAGTATAAAGACGTCAACGTCGTCAATACTCACTCCAGACACGGTCAAAAAACGAAGTTCCTCCTGAAAAGTGTCTATCTGGATAGTATAATTGTCCGGCTCAAGCTCTGGTATGTTCCACTGTATGGAAATATCGTAGAGCAGTCCATGCCTGTGAACATTTCCCACGCGTAATCCTTCCACTTTTTCTGGAGCTGATAAACAGCGATTAATAAATACCTACACGAACAAAAATATGACGCTTCAACGACACGTAGTATTGTTGTAAAGAAATTGATCGGCTTACCACAAATGCGAAGATTATTGTAAACGCTCAAGCAAGGAGGGGTAACAAAAGTAAAAGACGTTCTGGCACTAGCTTCAGCACTGTCCTCCGTGCATGAAGATATAGATAGGGTGGTATTTTGGTCGAAAGTCAAATGATCGAGACTGAATTGAAAATTTACAGGCTGAAATGGAACGTAAAGTTTAATTGGTAGTCAGACAATTTACGCGTGACCGATCCTTACCTGCTCTACGTTGAAATTGATTAAAGCGTGTGCCCCGGACCAGGATAATACATTGTAATAACAACTACGATCTGAAACATTACATAAATGTACTTATTATGTCGAATCAAGCAAGAGTTTGGATACCAGGGCAATATTAACAGAGTGTGTAATAAGTATACGTACCCTCAGCTGGTTCGAACATAATTGTTGCTCTTAGTCGGCAACTATTTTTTTCAGCCGGTTCAATTTTGTCCAGGAATACATGCGGCACCGGCACAGGTACATAGCCAACTGTAAATATGAACAATACCGTAAACAGCTTAGGATACAATGAAGATGCGCCGAATATTTACCTTGGTAAGTTGTGAACCACTCGGACACTTCCGGTTGCAACAAACCTTGAGCCGTTAATTTCCAGAAGCGGTATCGATATGATGTATTTTCGGCTAAGTCCGAAAATGTTGACAACGTGCCACTGCTCTGTAAAAAAAAATCTTGCAAGTAACGCAACAGTCATCGAATTAGCATCACAAAGTAGCACACAATCAATGTAAAGTAATTGGATGGTTTTGGTAACCCATCGTTTTAGGATATCGCGATACTCTTTTTCAACAGTGTATCGTTTGCTTATCGCCCTTGTTTACGTAAAAAAAAACACACGGAAAACAATAATCGCAATTGAAATGTTCTTACCACTTCCGGCTTAGCCCATGAATTTTTCGATTCACTCCTTTCAACGATATATTTCCCATCATTGTGGCGGACCATCATTGTGTGCAGACCAACGCAGTGGAGACTAGCATCTGCTACGGTACTTTCTGTAGTTTGTGCAAGGTCTACTACAAAACAAAACCACGGTAAGTAAGCGTTAAAAACAGCCGGTAATAATATAAAAGTTCCGGATATGTTCACATGATTAATGTATAATTCTAAAGAAAGGGAAGTTTTCATTGTATGGAAAAGAGATACTGATTATTTATTACATGAAATCGGCAACCATGTTCGTTAGTTAAGTAACGAAAAGTATGAAAGCCCATTAAAATGTTAAATTATCACGGAAACTTTCAAATTCTGTAATCATGATTCACTTACGCTGGGAAGAATTTGTAACAAGACCGCAGGCATCCCGACACGAATCCTTAAATACACAAATTTGCACACTTTAATTACCTACATTGTAACTTAACTGCTTACAACACAACTTTGAACACGCTATAATGCAAATCAGTGTGAAGGTAATTGTCACATAATTTGCATTTGCATTTCATTCTCTAGTACTTATATATCGGTTATCGCATACAATTCGCTTCTTGATCGGTTACAAACTGATTTTGTTACCCTGTAGACAACATTTCGCTTTACGAAGACCTGTATATTAAATCGTGGGCCACTGTGCGTCCTTAACCCTGCAATGTCACATGCAATGGCGCAGCAAGCAAAGCGATCTCTATTTGGTTGATCCTGATAAAAGAATACGTCGGGATCGTCTACTAAATATACATATATTCATCGGCGTGTGCACCAACAGTTACTGTGCGTACGAAGGTGCTTATCAAATGCGCCAACATTATGCGTAGACAAGCGTAACGTGCCATTTGGCGATGATATCTGTTAAAGAAAGTCAGAAATCGATCGTCCTCGAATTCCAAGAAGGATTTGAAAAATATTATTCAACTCGTTACCTGCTCTTCTCCGCGGCAGAATGTTAATGAATTGCGAGTTTATAGATCTTCCATAGAATTTTCTCAGAATATAACGCAGTACGCCTACTTAATAATTACACTTGGCGTGCATAAAGCCCGGCTGGTGAAAAATTAAACGCGCCGTGGACAATTCAAAAATGAAATACGTAAAATCCGGCCACTCTGCGCAGTGGACGGAAGCCGAGCGGACATGCAAATGATTGTGACAAACCGTGACGGAGGGCACGAAAAAGACAGAAAAGAAGACAACGGTTCGTCGAGAAAAAGAGACACTGTGGAATTATTTAAAGCAAATATTAATACACTGGTCTCGCATCCAGTGCACGTTGCAATCATACATACGCGCAGCTTATATATTTATACGAGTTAGAATACAATACCATCGTGCATCGTATTCTTTTCCTTTCAATCTTTTACCCATCGAGAATGTGTGGACTATTTGCCTTCTGAACTTAAAAATAGTCGAGGAATATTTGTATATCTACCGACTACGTCGATCACTCGAATACGTAACAGTTTGACGTATGGGGAAATTTAAAAAACTTGATTACATCTAAGGCTTTACAGACTTCCTGACATTTTTTTAAATATGTGCGCATCGATTCTGAGCAGAGAAGAATTCAGAGCGTAGTAGATGCCAAGATTTACGTACTCTGTATTCGACATTATTATTCAGCTCACTTGCACAGTATATTTTTTAAGAGAAACGGCCTACACTGATAATCAGTCTGAGAGCGAGACAGTTCTTGCAAAGGAACGACATGGCACTGTTATTGAAACTTTGTGTAACATTAATCATGAATTACACGTTTTTAAATCAGGTGGAACATAAAAACTTAATGAATGCGATCATAAACTACAATGGCTTACGTCAAAGAAATGAATTCACAGTGTCTGCTGCCGACGATTGGAATAATCCTCACTCTGGCGTACATTGTTTAATACGTAATTTTGTAAATTTATATATAGGGTGTCCCATCTAACGTGACCACATGAAATATCTCGCTTCTCTTTAATGATAGCCAAAAATGAAAGAGGACATACTTGTTTTATCCGAAGGGGCCGATATTATTACGTAGAACAAGTTTTCACCAAGGTCATATTTTTCAATGTATCAAAATCATTTGGCGTTTTTTTAAATGACACTACATGTTTTGGCCCTCATAGCATTATTGCTGACAAGGGGAGGACCAGGGTTGTGGGTCACCGATTTTGTTCAAATGCACAGATCTTCTTTAGCCGAAAATATTGGACACGTCTTTTGCCAAAAGTGGCAATACTCCCCCATTTTTTAAAAAATCGAGGTCAAAAATCAAAAATTTTGCAGACGCGTTTAAAATTGCCTCATAAAAGATACTTTCACATTTATTTTACGAATAAACAATTTACTCTGTTTTCATTGAAGCAGCGTAGCAGAGTAAGTATGGCACTGGCATAGTAGCTGACGGTCCGGGGTTCGAATTTCGATGCGGTTTTGCGTTTTTTTTTTTCCATTTTTTATAACTTTTAATGTTGACTGTAATTTCAAAATCTATCAATAATATATATAGTACATTTATGGAGATTAATATGATGTACCACTATTTGGATGATATTTATCGCAAGAGCATGTTAAACAAAAATTTTGTCGGCACTTAGACCAGTTTATAAATTACTAGATTTTCCACGTTCACTCTGTTTGCATGACATCTTCAGAAAACCAAACCTAGCTTATGTTTAAAAAAAAATTGCGACTGTCTGTTAATTCTTACACGTACCATGCATATTCAAACATTACCGAAAAGATTGGCGCGTATAATTGTTGATGAATTAAAGAATGCAATTTAATGGCGTCTTTGCTACTGCTAAAATCCTGTTGTTCTTTTAGTAATATTGTCGAATTTTGTACACGTTTAAATAAATAATTTGGCTTGACCGTAAAAATATACATCACAAAGCTGACATACCAGTGTGCAGAGAGGCGGAATAACTTGCAAAGTGCACAAACTATCATTATTGGCATTCAAAATTTTCTCATTATTTGCGCTCGGACCTACTTGACCAGTCCACGAATCACGAACCGAACCTTTATCCTTCTTCACATATGGTTTCAAAATATGATTTAAATAGTAAGCGTTTTATTTTCATCAATTTGCCTGACTTTGTACACATTAGATGATTTTTTTTCCGTTCAGCAGGCATTTTTGATATGTGATCCGTAATCCTGGGATTAAAACATACACTTGGTTCTCACAAACACAGAAATACTTTACACAAGTTGACATAAAAAAACGAATACTTATCTCTTTCTTCAATCAAACGATTGCAAGCCCACTGTTCGATGTTAGCATATTTATCACAATTTGTCCTACCCATGAGTATTTCCTCCTCTCCTCTATAAATTTGGTGTTTCTTTCTATGTGAAATCTTTTCTTTACCTGTAAAGTTTTTAAACTCCACGTTGGATAAAATCTTGTAAGTGTCACAGGTTTTTCTTTTTCTATCAACGTGGCGTGTTGCATTTCTAATTTCTTGGACGGTGGAGACGTAGAGTAAGATTCAATACTTGAGACAGGAGTTGACTCGTGTACTTGTTCTAACATTAAATTTTCTTGATTTTCATCACTCACTATATCGCTGTCATGTTGTAATTCGTCACTTTGATCAAACCGAACTCGCAACCCATATAAACCACGACCCACACCATGAGGTACGTCATGAGTGACAGTTATTAGCAAGAAGTACGGATAATCTATTCTCAGTCCGAATGATTCCTGGATATACCGCTTCCATCCACGGGACCGTTATTTCATTACATCAATAAATTAATCAGGTTTGGGTTATTGGTCCTTTCAATTGTTTTCTTCAAATCTGGATAATCCTATATGTAATATGTGCCCATAATTATGAAAGTGGTCTAAGTCAAAATTTAAAAAAAAATGAATAAAATTGAATAAATTTAGTGTAAACAAATGTGGTATGAAATAACTGATAAACTCATTTTTTTTTAAACCTTGACTTAGACCACTTTCATAATTATGGGCACATATGTTCTTGTAGAAACCGCTATAAAAATGTCGGCAAAATGATGAAATGTAATAAAATGTAATTGCTTTTAAGTATATTAAAGTATTGAAACGGCACTTGGAAAAGGAAAATTTGCATTAGAAAAAAAAATACAAAACGCAAAACAGTAAGGAGACTTGAACCCTAGGACCTTGAGTTACCACGCTAGTACCATACTCACTCTGCTACAACATAAGTAATGCTACTTGTCCTTCGATGAAAATCAAGTAACTTTTGTGGAACTCATCGATAATACATATTTCTAAACATTGTTTATTTGCAAAATGAATGTGTAAGTATCTTTTAGGAGGCACTTATAAACGCGCCTGCAAAATTTCAGCCCGATCGAAAAATTTTGATTTTTGACTTCGGTTTTTTCAAAAATGAGGGAGTGTTGCCACTTTTGGCAAAACACGTGTCCAATATTTTCGGCTAAAGAAGACCTGTGCAAAATTTGAACATAATCGGTGACCCACAACCCTGCTCCTCCCCTGGTGAGTTCAGGACCATTCCAGCAATCTATAATATCGCGACCTTCACGTGACCTCCAGGTTGAAAATTTCAGAAATGTTTCCGTTGTGTTTACATTTGGCGTACTTGCGTTGTAACGTAAATAGTAACGTAGTCGTAATTGAACATTAATATCCTTCTAGTGCCGTACACAATAATCAGTTCAAATTAATTATTCAATGAGATTATCTCAATCGTAAATTGTGAGTGTATTTCTTACACAATACAATGTTCAGTAAAGCTGAGAAAATGAATATGGTTTTCATTTGTGGTGAAATTAGAACAAATTGTGTATATTGCGTGCCAATTGTACGCAGAAAGGTATCCGGAGAGATAGCAAACTTCTCGGTGAACTTTTCACCGGATAATTACCACGTTTTGTACAAGTGGCAGAGTCAGCTCAATTTAGAGAAAACGTTCAAAGCCTGTTACTGATAAACAATTAGAATTCTGTACTAGCTGCAGTTTTCAACGATCCCCACATGAGTTGTCGCAAAATTTCACGATACTCTGGCATTTAAATATCAAGCGTCTTTCGGATATTTCAACGCCACAAGTTTCATCCGTTTCATATGTCACGGCGTCATGAGCTTCATGGTGACGATTTCCAGAATCGTGTCACATTTTGTCAATGGGCACACCAGTCAGAACGACTAAACAAACATGTCTTCCGCAACGTGCTATTCACAAACAAAGCTACATTTACTAATCATGGACGGTTGAACAGACATAATATGCATTACTGGTATGTCGAAAATCCAAAATGGTTCCGACAAGTTGGACGTCAACGTCCCTGAAATGTAAAATGTTCGGTTCGGTATCTTTGGTGACCGCATTATTGTTCCATTTTTTATTGATGACACGTTGACGGTGGAAAGATGCACCAACTTTTTGGTAACTCACTTGCCAACCCTAATGGAAGATATTCTATCGCTGTGAAGAAATCAGATGTGGTATCAACACCGTGGATGTCCAGCTCACAACGCCTTGGCAGTGCGTCAAGTATTGAATAAGAAATTTTTTCAGCGTAGGATCCGACATGGGGCAAATATTATATTATATTGGACAATGCCTGCTCGTTCACTGTGCCTTATGCCATTAGATTTTTTGGGGGGATTCTTAAAGCTGCCATGTACGAAGATGTTCCCACAACACACGAAAACATGAAAGAGGGTATTGGGGATGCATGTTCTACTTGTAATCAAGAGACCATCGGAGGAAGTGACCAATAGTTCGTGTACCGGTTTCAAAAGTGTATCGAAACCGATGGTCGTTATTTTGAACATTTATTAATATAAAATAATATAGTATTGAAAAATATGATCTTGGCGCAAATATTTTCTGCATCAAAATATCAGCCCCTTCCGATAAAACCAATGTCCTCTTTCATTTGTGGCTATCATTAATAACAAGCGAGATGTTTCACGTGGTCACGCTAGATGAGACACCCTATATAATGTGTCCAAACGATGATTGAGGACTACAGGATACCCTTACATTAAAAATATATTAACCTGAGTAGAAATTACTCGAAACTCGCCGGCAAAACCTATGCATCAAATTCCGGAAGATGTTGTGCTTAATATGAAAGCAATTAATTCCCGCGAGATGACGTTCAATTATTATTAGAAATTTCGAAGCTCTTTACATGCATGTAAAATATTAGCCATCAATAATAAGAACGTGTAATGTTACGCATTCCAACAATATTTAGTTTACTTTGCACCACATATTGGAAACATCAGATTATATCCATGCAAAGAGACGATCGCTTCGAAGAAGTTGATACTTTTTATGTAAGCATTTTTACGATTTCAACATTAACTGGGAATTATAAGCAGATGTGTTGACCCCTATTAACTATTACCTACGTCGAATGATAATAGTTCACGTGTGAAAATCGCGAATAAGGTAATTTACATTAGTATCAATTTTCGCGACGGCCTCGAAACGGAAATGACGGTTTAAACGATGTTTTTATTCACCTAAACGGAACCTAAGACCTAAAACGAAAACAATCGCAACTACGCTATGAAGAACATCAATCGGGCTTTATAATTTCCCATGGAAATAGCCTCAAGGTGAATGTAACGTGTTGTCAGATTATTGTCGCAACTCGTCGATATATGGTTTTAAATCTGTATTGACACAGCTGCTGACAATCTAAGTCTCGAACTGCGCCCGTCGTTTAAATGTGTTTTTATCGAAATTCGACGTATATAAATGCCAGTAAATGTGGCAAAGTTTATGCATAAATACAATCAGAGTACGTTTACCTCTACGTTGCCTAGCGTGTCGCACCACTCCTTTCCTGATAACGAAGCATAACATTTCCATCAACAAAGCTAAGTCAATTCTCAAACTGCGTTCGTACTGAATCGTTAATTGCACTGTAAGAGAGGACCTCACGTACGGAGTATTATAGATTTCACACTATGCGGTTTAGAATACCTTTGATGAGACAACTCGTAAAAATGATTCCTAGTACGATGTTCGCTCAACTTACGCTCGAACAGATCTTCCAGCAATCGACGATTCTGAGAGCATCGTCGACAGACAATCCTCGACAAATCGTCAAGCCCCCGGCAAGCATTAGCACAAAACCGATCCAACGCATACCGACCGCTTGAATGTTCGAACGAACACGCGCGATATAACTCCACTTTGCGAACGAACTCAGACGCACATCGTACACGCGTAACAAACAACCGTTTATCGGGAAATAATGAGACGACCGTACAAGCGTACAAGCTTTCACTCCCGTCGCTAACTGTGACGAATTGTTCTGCCAATTTACACCCTCCACTGTCTCACACTCATCTTCACGCGTTCAGCGCGCGAAGCACCTGCGATGAAAATGTTGGAAAACGCGCGCGAACGTAGGTGGCCGCAGGTATGGAACGGGAGCAAACTTTTAGCCGAAGACAGCAGGCAATTCCCCTACTTACCACCGCGAAACTCATGAATGTTAAACAAACGCTGTTGAACTGGGGACTTGCTGCCGTCTTATCTGGCTCCCCGTCGTTTCCTTGAACAATACCTTGCCATCGTTCGCAGGTCCAACGATTATATGCACTTCGCACCTTCTCTCAACGACGTTCCTCGTCATCTTATTGCATTTGCCAACTATAACTTGCCATCCAATCTCATCACTCGCCTGTCGTTGGTTACTTCCTCACACATTTTACGAAAAGGGTGTATATTTGTTCGTGACATCTCTTTTGACACGATGAAGTTACAGTGTCTGACCTGTCGATAGCGAACGATCAGGGATTTTTTCGCAACATGACGAATGGAATTGTTTACGGGAAAAAAAATGGTTGATTCTATATTGCCATCGGTTCTGCTCGATTATTGAATTCAGCGTTCTAATCGATTGAATGGAAGGTTTACGTAAACAACTGTGTGTTTGGGCTGATGCATACATATCATATTTTGACATACATTCGAAATCGCAATACCATTCTAAATCATAATAAGAAAATCTTACTTTGATTTAAGTGTGGCTGAATGCGCAATTCCATGCGAACGATAGTTTCCCAATGTAAATTTTTAAAAACATTTTCTCCTGTGTATTATATTCGGTAAAGGTAAAGAATCGCGGCCTCCTCACCGATTTGCATGAAACTTTGCAGGAACATCAATTTTTGCATAAAAATAAGATCTGTAAAAGCCACAAAGCGCGTACTCGTCTAATTAAAAAGTTATTAAGCGTTAAAGTTGGTGGTAAAGGTAAAGAAAGACGTGCTCATCACCGATTTGCATGAAACTTCGTGTAATGGTAAATTTTTGCATAAAAATAAGATCTGCAAAAGCCAAAAAGCGCGCTCTCGTCTAATTAAAAAGTTATTAAGCGTTAAAGTTTTGTTATAAAACCTGCCTTACCGGCACCGCGAACGCTATCTGCGCATGCGCGCTGATGCCTGCGCATGCGCACTGATGTCTGCGCATGCGCACGGACAAGTTTGCAGGTAAAGTGCGCGTATTTGAAATGAAATAATATTGAATTGGCGAAGGCTAGGTGTAGGCTAGGCTTCCCTTTCATAATATTTAAGGGTTTTCAATCAAACAGGGGTTTGAGAGTTGGTTTAGGTCTAGATTTCTTTCAGCCAAATCTCACTTTTCGTTTTATTTCTATGGCTAGGTGTGGGCAAGGCTTCCCTTTCATAATGTTTAAGGGTTTTCAATCAAACAATGGTTTGAGAGTTGGTTTAGGTCTAGATTTCTTTCAGCCAAATCTCACTTTTCGTTTTATTTCTATGGCTAGGTGTGGGCAAGGCTTCCCTTTCATAATGTTTAAGGGTTTTCAATCAAACAATGGTTTGAGAGTTGGTTTAGGTCTAGATTTCTTTCAGCCAAATCTTACTTTTCGTGTTATTTCTATGGCTAGGTGTGGGCAAGGCTTCCCCTTCATAATGTTTAAGAGTTCTCAATTAAACAATGGTTTGAGAGTAGGTTCGTGTTATATTTTAATAGCAAAAGTGCAGCAACATCATTTCTATCGACAAAAGCACTACAAAAGGGAAGCCTAGCCTACACCCAGCCCTTAAATAATACAAAAAGTAAGATTTGGCTGAAAGAAATCTAGACCTAAACCAACTCTCAAACCATTGTTTGATTGAAAACCCTTAAACATTATGAATGGGAAGCCTTGCCCACACCTAGCCATAGAAATAAAACGAAAAGTGAGATTTGGCTGAAAGAAATCTAGACCTAAACCAACTCTCAAACCCCTGTTTGATTGAAAACCCTTAAATATTATGAAAGGGAAGCCTAGCCTACACCTAGCCTTCGCCAATTCAATATTATTTCATTTCAAATACGCGCACTTTACCTGCAAACTTGTCCGTGCGCATGCGCAGACATCAGTGCGCATGCGCAGGCATCAGCGCGCATGCGCAGATAGCGTTCGCGGTGCCGGTAAGGCAGGTTTTATAACAAAACTTTAACGCTTAATAACTTTTTAATTAGACGAGAGCGCGCTTTTTGGCTTTTACAGATCTTATTTTTATGCAAAAATTGACGTTTCTGCAAAGTTTCATGCAAATCGGTGATGAGCACGTCTTTCTTTACCTTTACCCAAAATAAGATCTGTAAAGGCCAAAAAGCGGGCTCTCGTCTAATTAAAAAGTTATTAAGCGTTAGAGTTTAGTTATAAAACCTGCCATACCGACAGCGCGAACGACATCTGCACATGCGCACCGCATGTGTGTTGTCCAGCCCGCGGCATCGAAAAGCCATACAGCCCAGTTTATACGTCGGGTAATGAAAGTAGCTTGGTGCGAAACAAACACTTACAGTGCGGCCCAAGAGAGCTAAAATGTTGGACAACTTTGATAGATTGATAGTTTGTTAGGGGGAAGGAGCGGGGGGGGGGGGGGTCATATAAACAAGAGAAGAACGAACAGCAAGACGTAAAAGGTGACGTGAAGCGTGGAAGGGAACAAGCATGAAAATATGAGTAAGACAAAAGGAGGCAGTAACTCCCGCGCTGCAACAAAGTATTGTCAAAATAGTTTATTTTCAAAATGCTCACAAGAGGAAATGTTATTAACCCTTTGCGCTCGAGCGGCGCCGCTACGGCGCCCGAGCGATACGATGCGTTCACTCGCTCTGGCGGTCTCGAACTCGATATGATTGTTTGAAATGCGCGATAGGATATTTTAATCGCAATTTCTTTCGTAGACCAGGCTCGTCCCGCATTCTTACCGTTATTCTAAGTTTAGCATTAGCCTGGAACGGTCTTGATAGTTAGAATAGCAGTGTAAACGTTTTTGAGCTCTATAAATATGGATAAAGATCAGATCAGTTCAAGTTCAGAGAAATTCGATTTTTCGCATTTGAACGAGCAAATTACAGGGATTGACGATGCATCACGCGATGAAACGAATGAATCCAGTGGGGGAGATAGTGTCAAAATAGGAGGTGGAGACGACGAAAAGTTTGAATTATAGAAAGCGAAAATAAGCCGAAAATAAAACTGCGGAAGACGAAAGCAGTTCAAAATTTGGTGAAATTTTTTTATTTGTATATGATGGATTAAGTATAGAATGATTCTGAAGTACCTGTAAAACGCTTTCCTTATAGATATAGCCGAAAACGTCTCGAGTTGCTGGTTCGTCCGAGCGAAAAAGGCCTCGAGTGCAAAGGGTTAATATTAGATTTTGCGTCCGCGAATAAATACTTGAGTATGGCCCTACTGTGTAATAAATGTAATTTTCGAAATGAGAGTTGTTACATCACATCGTTCTTTTTATTTATTATATTTGTTGTAATAGTTACAAGCATCTTTAGCCATTTGCATCCGGAACCATCCTGGACGTTAACCATCACATCCAAAGCGCCACTTTCTCGTTGAAACGGGTATATACCAATCCACATGTTACATTTTATAGTTTTGGAACCAATTTGTGTATTATAATAATATTGGACTTACATGAATTTTGTAGACAACGAGAAATATAATGTATTTCATATACTTTAATATCCTATGAGAGGGGAATATCAAGTGCAAAGAGTTAACTACTGGATCCTCTGCATTAATTTGGCAAGATATATGTATAAACGAAAGAACAAACAATACCCACGTATTATAAATTCAGATTTGCCTCCATATCAATGGCGTTGTTGTGTCAATTGTGGCTCTTAATCGGTAACGTCGCGTGTGACACGAAAATGGTAAGGGGGCTACGTAGCCCCCTTGACGTGGGACAAAAATTAGCATTGCATGGCATGTCTATCTGTGTCTATCCCATACTTCGTCAATGCTTATAGCTATATTGTATACATAGTTTCCACCCTTACCGCATGGGGCGCTTTACTTGGTTAAAATACTACGCTCAATGAAATTACTCTGTCGAGAATGCGACATAAAAATTAAAGGCTAATTTTTATTTTTATAAGAAACACCCATATTTATTATAAATGATTTTTAAAAAAAGCATCATATTGCAATTATATTTACAGATTTATAAATGATCACACAATGGTTCAGGAATTAATGTCTCTGGTATAAAAATGTAATAACTGTGAACTAAAAAAAATGCAATACTACTGCCTTTCAACACCTTTCATGCTTATAACAGAAGAGGGAGTAAATATTACATTCAAGCAAATATAACTTATTAATTATGTTATTAAAATATTCATATTACAAGTTACATGACCTGACGCTCACTAGGCTCACAAATAAATGCGGCAATTCTGGCAAAGTTGACATAATTCAAGGTTATGTTCGATGTGTCTGACATGATTTCTGCGATCCTTATTTCGAATAATTCGCATTAATATAGTGGAATAGGAACACTAAAAAGAACAGCGTGATTCCTAGAATGTTGCAGAAGACGGCAAGCTGAACGTCTGTTATCATCTGAAAATGAAACATCGGTTTTTACAACCTGTTGCTATCAACAAAATCAATTTAGCTTATGTTATTAACTGTAAATTGAACTTATAAAAATGTACAGCAATAGCTTAATTATGTAAATACCTTATATACTGCTATGTGTTGGGATAGATAAAGTATTAATTGAATTGTTTAAGATCTGATTTAAGATCTGTTGTGATGTGACACGACATCGACTGTGTGACAGCAGAAAATACGTACGTCACTATATAGTCCCTTTCTTCTTCTTCTTCTTCTTCCCTTCGGTTATGGATACACAGCGACTCTGCTGTATCGACCATGTGTGTCACTACTGTTTGCGTTTACAATTTGTTCACTGATGGATTTAGTTTGTGATTTAATTAGTTTGATGTTACGGGATTCTATAATGTTCATGATATGTGTTGAATCTTTATGTTCGGTTTGTTTTATTATTGTAATTAATAAGTGTTTTTCATTGTATTTTAGGGCGCATTCCCATAGTACATGGTTTGATGTTTTGAACACTCGTGTTATCACATTCACACAAGCGGGGTGGTTTTTTTCCTATTTTATGTGAATAATCATTAGTAGTCGTGCAACTGACTATTATTTTGTTAATAATTGTGATTTCTTTGCGTGTCAGTTCCATATTGTGAAACCAGGGTCTGGGTTTGTTCGGGTTTACGTGCTTGAATGATTTATGATTTTGTAGTGTTTTTAATGTAATATTTTTGGTTAGGTGTGTTTGTTTTAGTTGTTTAATATGCATGTTTATAATGTTATTGTCTTGTAGAATCGTAAAATTGTGTGTGCTGTGGATATGTGGTCTGCTCTTTCATTACCATATATTCCTATACATATGGTTGGGGGCCCATTTCATTTGAATGTTGATTTGCGTATGTTGGTATGCGTAGATTAGTTTTTTTATTTCTATGATAGAAAAGTTGAAACTGGTGTTGGACGGTGTGTTTGCGATTGCTTCAGATTGCTTGTAGTACTGATTTTGAATCTGTAAATATATAAGGTAAAGGCACCAGTAGTTGACCACTTAAGAGAAATTTTCCATCTAAACAGCAATAACTACTCGAACTGATATTAAATGTCTGGCTTCGATGCTTCAATATACAGGCCAGACCTTCTAAATCATGTTAAGAAACTTATTTTTGTCGGAAATTTATGTTGTATATGTAGTTTTTAAAACAGTTTTAATAAACTCTGTTACTGTTTCAGTAGTTGACCCCCTTTGAGAGTAAAAAGAATCAGTAGTTGACCGTCTGACGAGTCAGTAGTTGACCATCTTACTAAAAGCAGATTAAAGACAATAAAGTTGGCAATTATTTTAATATCGTTTATTTAACAATCCTACATAACAAAATAGATCAAACAATCAATCATAAAACAATCATAAATGACACGTAAAATAATATAAGAGGCGTTCAATGCGAAATCGGACACTTTTGTACCTCACTCCCTTTGTTTTTTTTCAAAATTTTATATGTTTTTAAGACTGATGAAAAACGTGTTCATGAATTTTTCAGATTTTTTTGACCATCCATTGCGAAAAATGGATTTTCCTAAAATTTGGGCTCTTTTTGTTCGAAATGCTCATAGCTTTGCAAAAAATGCCCCAATTGGAACGTTGTTTTTTCAAAATTTCTGTTTTTGAATGCTCTTTCAAGAAAAAAATATGATTTTAATCAAACTCATTGTTTTCATTGTTTATTTTTAATATAAACCATGCTGGTCAACTACTAGAAATGACCAGAATGAACTGATCCAGTAGTTGACCCTTTGGTCAATTTGATTTTTGATATTGGAATAAGAAAAACAACGTATACAGTAAATAGAAAATGTAATGCTGATTAAAATGGTGTAAGTTTCAGGCAGATAAAGTAAAAAACTGGAAAGTTATTAACCGTCAACTGCGCGCCTTCTCTTAGCGGTAACGTTAAGAAAACCACGACATGGAGAAACCCGACTGACATTAATGGTATTAATCGTCTGTAGTTATGATAAACAATCGTATTCAAGGAAAAGTATACTAGCATTGCGTCAACAAAGGATTTAGCAAAGCTGCCATACTTCATGTGAAACATTATTGCTTTAAAAAAGCTTATTTTTCACGTTTTACTGTAAAGTGGTCAACTACGGGTGCCTTTACCTTAGTTCCGTTTTCAATCGACCCAACTTCATTGGATACTTAAATTTGTTAGCTATTCATGTTGCCATTTAGGGCCAGCACCTGCATTGGCTTAGTGTATTCTGAAAGTTATTCAATTGTATGGTACATGGCTACAGTAACGGAGTTGCGACATTGCTGTGTCTTTTATAGCTACCAGTGCTGTGGTTCTCAGGCTGGATTTTGGTTGACTGCTGCAAAGTTTTGTTTGTATTGCAGAGATTAAGCCAGTTCTGTGTACGCAGTGTAAAGAGAGAAATAAAATATGTATTGTATATAGTGTTTTGGAGAAACAAGTAAGTCTACTAAGTCTAACAATTTGTCATCTTTATCCTAAATTTGAACTTCCAATGGTTTCACCTATGTTTCTGAGTTTATATGTTATTGTTGCTAGATATATGTTCTGATCTGGCTGGTATTATTACGATTATATTAATGTAATTTGAGTACTTGTACATCCTCTAAAGTAGTTGCACCACCAACAAGAAATGTTTGTTTGCATGATTAGATCTGTTGGGACATTGTCAATATTTTACTTGTTTGTATCAGTAAATGTCTGGTTGGTATAGTTCTAATGGTTCAAGTTTCCATATAATTCTACTGTTTCTGTGTTATTTCTGGTAGTGGCCTGGGTAGCGCAAAGGTTTTTCCACTACCTGTTTGATTATACTTGTCGCGTTCCTTTATGTTTAGCCTTTGATCCTATGTTTTGGATTGGGTTTATGTTGGATGGGTGTATTATCATTAGTGTTGTGGGGCATGTGCGGGTTACCGTAATGTGCTGGGTTCAGTGGTATGATGTTTGTTTTTGTTTTTGATTTGTTATTGTGTGTTTGAAGTTGTTGGTGTTTTTGCTTGTTTTTTTTTCCCCTTCTGTCTTGTATGTTTGTTCTCTTGAGTGGGTTTATTATGTGGGTTTGTTTTTAAGGAAATCTCTTACGTCTCTTTTTTTAATACTTTTTTGATAGTGCCCATTTGTTTAGTATCTAATTTATGTTTTCTTTTGGATAGTTTGTTGGTGTTGTCTGTTCTAGGTTGTCTTGATTTTTGTTGTGTGTATTCTATATATGGTGTCTCTTCTTGTTGCTGAGTGTTGGTTGTTTCATGTACTGTTAGAGATTCAGTTATTGGGTGTTCTATGTCTTCTCGTTGTTCGTATTCTTCCTGTCCTATGGGTTCTTCTTCTAGGAATCTGTTTGAGTTTACCTCTATGTGTGGTTGTGTATTTTGTTGATGTTGATCTAGTTTGGTTATTTCCACGAAGGTTGTCTGTTGTTCTAAATATGGCGGTGTTCTTTGCTTTATTATTGGGATTGGTAAGTTTATTTCCGTATCTGTTGGATTTGTTTCATCAGTGTCAGTTTGTACTATTATTTCTGTTGGGTTTGGTAATGCTAAATTTCCTGTATGGTTTAGTGTGTTTGTTTTTTTCTTTTTTCTCTTCCAGAGTTCCATTTTGTCGCTTTGGAGCCATTCTTTTAATGTTATGTATTCTTTATCATTACCGAAAATCTTGTCAACTTCCATCTCTTCTTTGATATTAAATTTTTTTAATCATTCTCTTGCGGCAATTATTGTAGACCATAGTAGTTTCTAAAATTACATTATATTTGTATATAGGACATTTTTTTGAGAGAGATGGGTGTTCTGCTCCACAGTTACCACAAACCATTTCATTATTACAATCCTCTATCCTGTGGTTGCCGGCACATCGGTCACATTTGTAATGGGCTCTGCATTGTGCAGTGCTGTGCCCAAATCGTTTACAGATCATGCACATTTTGACTTTTTCAATGTACGGGGTAACATAGTTTTTTACGCAACATATGACTAAATCTTTGGGCAGTTTATTGCCATGGAATGTTATTTTTACGGTGGAAGTTGGTATTTGCACTTCGTTTTGTCTGTCCCATCTGTTTGACCTTTCTATTTCTTTTATTTTGTGTGTATTATTATGTGTTGCTTCTATGTCGTATAGGATTTCTTCGTTCCTTAATGTTTGGAGAACATTTCTGACTATTCCGACTCTGCAAATGGCAAAAGTTGGTATGTAGAAAATCCAATTTTTATTTTCTTCCGTAACAGGTAAGTTTGTTAATTTGTTAGCATCTTCTGCATTTTGACATTTTATATGGACTGCGAATTTGCTGATTTTTTTATTCTGTATGTGTTGTATTTTCTTGTATTTAAATACTTTCCTATTGACATAGGATGTAGGTTGCCAGGGTTTTGGGTTGGGTCGTTGTGTATTACATGTACGAGAAATGGGCCCGTATGGATATGTTGCTGATATTTGTTTCCATTTTGTTTCATTGCGGATATTATGATTCTCAGTCTTGTGTTATTGACTGGTTCAAATGTAAAACGGTTTTCTGCCACCATGTTGGGTGTGTGTTGTCTGTGCCATGCTGGTAGAATCTGTATTTTGTATGTGGGTTGGTTTAATTAACTATATATATTTTTGGATATTTTCTACTTTTTTTTTTAAATATATTTATTTATTGATATACTATTACTTTAGAGCTATTTAACCTAGTTATATGCTAAGTGTCTATATGCTATGTACCAGTCCTTATATTAATGTATGATTCTTATTCTATTCTTCTTATTATGCTGTTTAACTATTGACTATACTGTGTATATTTAATGATTAATAAATGCGTTTTTCACACCATTGGGGTAATGTCCTTGTTAGTATAATAATTTTGTTCACTTTCCTGGTTTTTGATATCACTTCCACATTAGTACTTTTCTTCTTCGATCCTCTCCTGACCACGTCTCAAGAGTGATATAGTCCATCAGTCTGTGCTTGATATTTGCCACCATGGTTTATTATGCAAACAGCATAATCAACTTTTCAATCTTGTCAAATCTGTGACTATGTTAGTGTAATACAGGGCCTGTGCACTCCCCTCTTGTAAATCGTGGTAAGTACCGCCGCCCCATCTGAACGCTAAAGTCCCAACCCTAAAACCCCAGGTTATAGTGCTCCAAAAAGTGGATGCATTGTAGATTTGTTCTGGTAAAACTATTCTAAGTATTCAAGTGTACCAAAAGTTTAAAAGTTTAAATAATATTTATTGTTCTCTAGCAGAAATTACTTAAATCCGAAAGAGAACAGAAAAAATTATTTAAACATTAAACTTTTGGTACACTTGAGTACTTAGAATCGTTTTACCAGAACAAATCTACAGTGCATCGGCAAATATAAACTTATGTACTAAAACGGGTGCTTTTCATACCAAGAATAACAGTATGTAATTGTTGTGAAATGAAATCTATATTCATAAAAAGATGCACAAACGAACGTATATATATATATATATATATGTTTTATATTATTTATTGCACCAATGCATTGTAGATAACTTTGGACAGCTGCGTGTATGAAGCGCCTCTTCAGAACCTGAAAAAGAAAACTGATTAATACCTGATCTGATTGTTTCGATGTGAACAATGCCTGCTCTTACTTCCCTTCTCATAAAGGATGTCTGTTCACCGTATTTTGCCGATTCCATGGCTGTAGACAAGGTGCATCAGTTGTCGAAATTAGAAGGTTCTTAGGAACCTGAAAAAGAGAACTGTGATTAATACATGATCTGATTTTTTTGGTGTGAAAAATACCTGCTCTTACTTCCCTTCTTATAATGTACCGCGGTGAGGGGCGGCCTATTTCCTCTTGGCACGGCGCGGTACATGTTTTTTAAATTTCTTCGAAGCGATTTTGGCAATAGTGCTTGCACCCGCATGCCCTAATAATTTTACGAAAATAATTTTGTTTATATGATTTGTGAAATGTTGCACGGAGAATTTGATGCATGTATCTATAAATGTCTGTTGAAGAAACTGACCGTGTGCGGCACAGTCAGTGAAACTAAAATCGATATTCGCGAATAAAAAGGTTTTTAAAATGTTTTTCAAATCCGCCCGATAACCAAATTGTTCTAAATAAAAGTCTATGGTAATTTTTGCGTGTTTACATGCATCTTTGAACCTGGTGCCACTGATACTGCGAATGCAGGAAGTGCATTCGCGTAATGATTTATTATTATTATTTAAAAAATCAAAAATTTCTGATATAAATCTATCACTGTCCTCTTCGTTGGATTCTAAATTTAAAATGGGTATATATGATACATTTAGTGGCTCGCAATTGTCGTTAATGTTGTTTGAATTTAGTAAACTACTTAAGTCGAAGAGGACATCTCCCGTGCTTTTATCTTCGCAATTCGCGTATTTTAAGTGGCGGGTCGAGATGTTATTAATTATGAAGGTTTTAAACCTGGCAATGAATTCAATCGCGGTCGGTTTAATATCGCGGCAACCCAATGTACGAATCGAGCCAAAAAAGTTTTCTAGTGGGTCTTGATTTATATATCTCGGCAACCAATGTTCAAATCCTTCTCCGCGCAAGATAACGTTCAGAGTCTGGAAACCCTGCAAAGTGCTTATCCAGTTTCGTAGAACAGCGGAACGTTCCTTCCGCTGTCTAGTCACTGGGTCCACAAATTGCATTCGTTCCAGTTGTACTATTGCTTCCTTCCAAAACGTGGCATGCGGACTGCTTTCACTGACGGCCACACGGTACGTAGCCTCCGGGTTTACCGTGTGACCATTGCACGAATCAAACAAATCGTTGAAAAATAATATGTATTTTGCCGCCTCGAAGCCCTCCGCAGCAGGGATAGTTAATCGGGCGCTAACGAAGTCATGATATCCTGGAAAAAAAGATATTTACATGTAAAAATTTGAAAAATTTACTCATAAATTCAACAAAATCTTGGATATATTTCTCAATTGTACTACATACCATGTGCTTGCAGACATGCTTGCATATATGCTTGCAGATCTGCGTGGTGTTCTATGAAGCGCGTGACAGAGGAACTCAAAACTTGTGCCGCATGCTTCACACGCATCTTCTTTATCATCTCTCTGCTGATGTGGAAGATTGTCAACTTTGTCATCACGCATAGCCTTCCTCTGTGCTGGTCCATCTCGTAGGCCTTCTCGATGATCCTCCACGATAAGTGTTCCTTGGCATCCCCGGTGGCGTTGGCGACCTCCAAATCTTTGGTCAGCAAATTGTTGCGGATTCCTTTGAGGAGATGCGGCGGGTCATACACCGCAACAATTGGTCGCCCGTCGTTGTAGATTATGTTTCCTGCAAAAATTCTGATTAAACCTGTTTTGCAAAATACTCTGGTTCTGAGTGCAAGTTAATCCCTTCTAGCCTATTGCTTGTTTACCCTTTGTACTTAACTGTTCGTTGGTCCCCGTTGGACGCAATTAAAAATTAATCACTTGCACCTAGCTGTGACACAGTTCCGAGTGATTCCGGATACAAAAAGTTATCCCTTCTATCAAACCGCAAAATGTAAAATCCACAAACGCGCTTCATCATTATCCCGGAAAAGATTACGGTTGTATTAATGACTTACCTAAAAGTTGGTTGTCCACCGGAGCCTGGTGTGCTGTTTCTGACACGAGTTCGTTTACAGCTTTTACGTTTGACGATCCTTGATCGCAAACGTACGCTACTATTTTAAGTCCGCAACTCGCGACGGCCCCCGTAACTTCTTTGATTAACATAGTTAAATCCAAAGAAGTTGTCTGGCTGTCAGAAAAGTAAAACGCGAGTGGAAGTTTCCACCCGGTTTTAATTCCCCGCAACATAAACACGAGGGCAACGTCTGCGAGTTTTGGACGCCGAACTCTGCCATTGTCCTCAAATCCTATGATTCTCTCGAGAGAATGACTCCAATCGATGTGGGATTTGATCGAAATCTCGTCCCACATCAGGCAGCACACCTTCTTGACATTATCCAAACTCCGGGCTTTTTCCTGTAAATGGTTTATTAAATTATTATTAAGTCCAGGCTGAAAGATCATGGAACGCAATAATCTTCTTAGGATTGTTGTGCTCGGTAAATTAAGTAAGAATTTGAGATGCGCATATGCTGTCCTGGATTGCTTGTATATTGACAGGCAAAGGATCTTCTCCTTCATCGAAAATCGCCGGCCCTACAAATCACAAAAACATGACAATATAGTTGTATATCTTAAACACAAAATTCAGTGTTTATTCTTTTACTACAAGCTTACCCGCGGTGCAAATTTTGATGTCCGCAATTGCATGTTGATAAAATCTTGTTGAGTCTTCGTCAGTCGCGGGGCCAGCGACTGCAGAAAATTCGATGAGTAAAAATCCTCCGCCGCCTTCAGCCTTTTCCTCACGGTCAGTAACATCTTGTTGCTGTAGGCCTGCCTGCGGAGTAGTGATCGGGCCACTTTGTACATCTTGGTCTTCTGTGGTGTTAAATTTGCTGCGTTTGTTCCTGCAGTTAACAAACGCAGCTGCCTCTTCGTGTTGCTCCTTGGTCTTGACCTGCAAGACCTGGGCGTCTGCATACTTCCAACTGCCTGATCGTGCAAAAAGAAAACTTTTTTCAGATACTGTATAAAAATATGAGGGTATTACATATATTGCATTGGGTTGAGGGTATATGCAAAGTATGAGGGTGCTGTATATGTCACACATACCTTTATTTCCATTTAGGGAGTGCACACAGAAGTATGCAACCTGGCTCGACTGCCGCTTTCCAAGTTATCTGACGGCATTGGCTGCACATCTCCTGATATCTGGTTGCATGAGAGAAAACCGATTAAATTTTGCATGACACCATGAAGGTACAACACACACTTTGTTTTAGAATAATTGTTACAAATCTTTACCGCTGTTGTGGAAGCACATACAGGAATATGTGGCCAGTTGGTTCTGTCCCCATGTTGCACCTCGTAAGAACAAGAGGGCTGCATGGTTTCTATTATCTGATTATGCAAATCAATATATATTACATTTTGGATTAATATATAAGATTCTTATAGACGTATTGTAGCATTGGATGAAAGTGACATACGTTTGTTCCTCTGGAGATATGCTGACAGCTTCTGGTAAATATAATGTGGGCACAACATTGCGTTGTAGCCTCCTGTATATGCCTCCCACGTTGTAATCCTCTTCCTTGAAATGACAGTAGCAAACCATCCTCTTCCTTAGATCACTGCTAGTCAGACTGCTGATTTTTTCAGAATATACTGCAGCCTTCCATACTTCGAACCTAGCAGGATCCTTCGGAAAAGGGTGCATTGGCACCTTATCCTTCATTGAACGGCATCCAAGCACGCAACACTGTGTAATACTCATGACGAGCTGTGACAAGCACAACTTCAAAAATGTACAAAAATGTACAAAAATGTACAACAATGATTAATTTCCCGCGCAATAAATTTCTAGTTGCCTTCTGCCCACTTCTGCCTCACTTTGCAACAAGAATGTAGTAAACAATCGACAGGCGAGAACAGGCGATATTCATATTTATATCAAATCTGTCATGGCTCCCGCAAAAATTCAGCCAATAGCAATTGAGCTACTACCGCGACATCACAGCGCTCAAGCCACCGGCGGTATTACAGACTTACCACGTTTTAGAGGGGGGAGTGAACAGGCCCTGGTGTAAGAGCAAAGAATATTACTATATTCTGTTATTTATAATTTTGGAAGATGGTAATATCGTTACAAAAAAAAAAAAAAAAAATAAGAATCAGCCTTTAGTATGTAACTGTCAGGAGTACTCTTTAATGGATGTGTTCTTGAACGCTGGCCACCTAGCGTTGTTACACTGTACCAAGTCATTTGAATTCTTAACGGAACTGCAGTGCACGAAAGCCGTTTGAAACGGTGGAAACAATTGTTAGCGAGATACTGATCCTACAAAAATTCTAACGAAGGTTGAGTAAACACGTTGTAAACAAAAATGAACGACACACGTTCAAAGAAGGAAAAGAATCAGCATATTCAAGTTTTCGCACGCGTGAGGTGAGTGCAAAGATATGTATGAGTCTGATGTTTGGACGCGGTAATATTTTGGAAAGCGTTCACAGTCTGCCTTATGGCATCGTATTATTGTAGATTGTAGTGTTGTACAATTATACATTAAACTTCGTTTAAATGAATTATCAGCTTTAATTGACGTTTCTTTCCATTGTAACACATGCAAATAATTCAATAATATGTTTTTTGAAGACTTCTATATCCAATTAGAATATGTTCAATTATGTTTTTATACATTCTGGATAAATATATATATATAAGCCACTACAAAAGCAGATTTTAAATATATTAAGTTAAGTGATGTATAAATAATATATGTTCCTCTTTACACAACTTCTGGAAGAGTTCCATAAGATAACTAATAATTAAATGAGATATTTCATGCCATAGGCCAATAAATAATGCTGAGAAAACAAGTAAATCCTCAACACTAGTAGAGGCAGTGTCAAGTAAAGAAATAATTGTGCGTGAAAGACCCCAGGATAAAATTGCAAAGAAATTTATCTTTGACAAAGTGTTTGGACCATTGTCAAAACAGGTATTTCTTATCATCATTGTCATATACAAACATGCACTACGCAATATCATTTTGTTAAGAGTGGTTGTAATATTTGTAGATCGATGTATACAATGCAGTTGTTTCTCCGTTATTGGAAGAAGTTTTGGCTGGATACAACTGTACAGTTTTTGCATATGGCCAAACTGGTACAGGAAAAACATTTACTATGGAAGGTGTCAGCAATGATCCCACATTACACTGGCAAAGTGTATGTTCTATCTTCAAATCAAATCAAAGTTCAATTTTTGAAGGAGTTAATATTTTTCACACCATACTATAATTATAGGATACATCTGCTGGAATCATACCACGTGCCCTGAGTCATTTATTTGATGAACTTCGTATGTTAGAAGCACAGGAATATACAGTAAGAGTTAGTTTTTTGGAATTATACAATGAAGAACTGTTTGATCTTTTGTCACCAAATGATGATGCTTCTAAAATTAGGTATGTGTTTTGTATTATTTGATTGTACTATTATTATAACATTACAAATATAATATAAAATTGAGTTGTCCTTCAATAGATTATATGAAGATGCTTCAAGGAAAGGTGCAGTGATTATTCATGGCTTAGAGGAAGTAACAGTACACAATAAGAGTGAAGTGTACAAAATTCTTGAGAAAGGGTCAGAAAAAAGGCAGACTGCTGCTACATTAATGAATGCTCATTCTAGGTATATCTCTTCTGAATGCTGAAATTAAGAAATGTTCCTAATTTTCGTGAAACTCCTGGATAATAATTAACTAATACATAATTATATGTCTTCGTAGCCGATCTCATACCGTGTTCTCAATCACCGTACACATAAAAGAAAATACAGTAGAAGGGGAGGAACTTCTGAAGACAGGAAAATTAAATTTGGTAGACTTAGCCGGAAGCGAAAATGTTGGAAGATCTGGCGCTATTGACAGGAGAGCAAGAGAGGCTGGCAATATAAATCAGTCTCTATTAACGCTTGGACGAGTTATAACAGCTCTTGTAGAGAGAGCACCTCACATTCCATATCGGTAATAATAACAAATATAAAATCTAGTGTAAGTTACCGAGATATCAGTTGTAGGGAACTCATTAACGTATCTTTAATTTAACAGAGAGTCGAAGTTAACGAGATTACTCCAGGAATCGTTAGGTGGGCGAACAAAGACATCAATTATTGCAACAGTCTCGCCGGCTAGCGTTAATCTGGAAGAAACTTTATCGACGTTAGACTATGCATATCGCGCAAAGAATATTACTAATCGCCCAGAAATTAATCAAAAATTATCAAAGAAAGCGTTACTGAAGGAATACACAGAAGAAATCGAAAGATTAAGAAGGGATTTATCGGCGACTCGTGAACGTAATGGTGTTTACCTTGCACACGAGAATTACAATGAAATGCAAGCACTGATCGAAATACAGGGAAGGGAAATAGAAGAGAAAATAAATCATATAAAGGCACTCGAAGAAACTATGCAATCAAAAGAAGTATGTCTTCCATGTCAAAATATATTTATGTGCATTTCGATAATTTTCCTCATAATACGGTAAAAAATAAATTGACTACACGAATTTTTATTTCAGAAAATTTTCAATGATTTGCAATTAATACACCGTGCACAGACTAACGAACTGAACACAATGAAAAATGTATTACACAACACCACAAATGTTTTAAAATCAACTCAAAGCCGTTTAGTGGTCACAAAACGTGATCTAGATGAGCATAAACATCTTGTAGAGAAGCATGCTTCGACAGAACAAATTCTATACTCCCAAGCAGAAACTCTGTTGAAAGTGGCTGAAACAGCTACTACGGATACGCATGAACTCCATAAAAAAATTATTCGAAACACGTGAGTTCAGTTCTTCGTATACGCATTAACACTTGCAGAACAATCATGATATATATGATTCTAATTGCACTTTCTAAATATAGAAAAGTAGAAGAAGAAAATGAAAATCTCAGAGAACAATTTAGGAGTAACATATCGAAGCGTTTTCAGGAAATTGAAAAAGATCTTTCAGTTTATACTCACGAATTGGTGCAGTTTTGTATGACAATGAAAAGCAATGTTGGTAAGAAAAACACGCATACGATATTACCTTATTAATGTTTAATAAGATTGAATTTCTATACCGTAAACTAAAATCACAATGATTTTAAATGTGTCAGAGACACAAACAGCTACACAAAGTCGGAATATTGACAACACAATTCATCACATTTCCAAAGATGTACATAGTCAAGAAGTGCATACTACTAACAAATTATCAGTTGATGTCACTTCCTCGGTAAGTTACAGAGGATATAAATTTTTAATTTCGCACATTGATTGTTTCCTGGATAACGTACGTTTCGTGGATAATGTACTCATCGTTCCGTATTATTTTAGTACGAATGGTACAAAAAGTGGTTGGACAATGAGATTCAAAATGCATCACGTATGACTGAACACGAATCTACATTTCTAAATAGTGTTTCTGAAAAACTGGCTCCAAGGATTCAACACTTAGTACAAAACGGAATCGTTGAAAGTTTACAAACCCTAAATGTTCACGTGTGTCGTAGGCTCGAACAATTATCAGACTACACGGTCGAACAGATAAATGTGGTATGCAATCAGTTATTGGCGAATCGGGATCAAGTATACAAGGATGTCGGAGACATCAGGGAAAGTCTTCAGACATTCCTGCAAAGTCAGAATGCCATTATACACAAGAGGCAACAGTTTGCAAAGGTATTGTAGTTGTTCAAAGAAAACTAATTTTTGTCCAAGTTAATCGTGGTAAAATTCAAAGTCTAAAGATATATAAATTTCAATTTATGTTTATGTGTATAGATGTTTGGTGAAATGTATGATAAATTCAACGATCTTAATAAATGTGAAGAAGAGAATGCTATAGCATTGACGAACAATTCACATCATGTTATGGACATTTGTAACGATATTAGTTCCAATGCTAAATCAACTTATAGTTATAACGTGGAGAAAGAAAGGTCAATGCAAAATGATATACAGACAGCAATTAGTCATCTCAAGGAAGACGTAAAAAGTGGTTTAGAAAAGGTAGCTTAAAAACATTATTATCTACTGTAATTTCTTTACACGATTGCATAAAGGTCCATTACCATGCATCGTAAATAACATAACTAATTAATCGGATGCTACTTTCAGAATTGGACTGTGGCAGAACAGGCTGCTAGCCAGAGTAATATGTTAATCGCTGAATTACAAACAGATTTGAGTAACACTTGTAAGGAATTGGCAAAGTACAAAGAGTCCGTAGAACAAAACGCAAGAGAATTGAGTGAAAAAACCGACACCGATAAAGAAACCCTCCTCTTATCCGTCGAAGTGCGTAACGATTGTCTATCAAGCGGACGTCGTTATATCAACATAATATTAAAAACTTTGTATTTATCGTTTTATAGAATTTGCGGAAGATACATACCGACGCAAGTGTGAATCACATAGAATCTATGGAGCAAGAAAGGAACCGAATAGTCAATGCCTCTGATGAAATTGGCCACAAGTTCACCAACCAGAGTGTGGAGGCAACTCATTGGACTAACAGAATTACAGCAGAACTTCGTACGACGGAACATGAAGTAGACAAATTCTTGACCGAAGATATAAGGCGAAACATCCCCACAGGTTGATTTACTGCCTAATTATATACACACGGGTAATAAACAGGGACACATTGTTATTGCATCATTAAAACCTAACAGGTCACACCCCGGGAAGGAAGGAATTCCAATATCCTCGCGAGCTCGTAAAAACGTCACCGCACGAACGAATTCTTCAACGATTTAGGGAAACAAAAAAAATGGTAGAAGACTGCACGGTCAATGATGTATGTAGACAAAATGCATATTTGCATTTTTGTACACATTAATATCTATCTATAAACAAAATTACCTGAGTTTTGTGCATTTTGACAGGAGGACGAAACTGTAATACCAGATTACACAGTTTGTCATCAACAAGATATTAGTCCACCTACTCTACCTGAGATATCTATTATATCACAGCTAGAAGACGTTACGTTGTGCGGTACATCGACGCCCAACGGTACTACGGTGGCCAAGCAAACAAATTCCGAGTGCACCATCTATCACTATGACTCCAATTGCATGATAAAGTCTGCATCAACGTCAGACTTGTCAGCTATCTCGCGACCTTCCCTAGAAATCAGTGTCCAATCTGAACCTGAGACATACACAAAGGTAAAGTTTACACATGGTTCGTATTATGAGGACAAACTTCATTAATGATTCGATATACTAAGTTTTTTTTATATTATTCAGCACTATCTTAATAACTATGCCATTTTGTAGAACAACAATAAGGAAAACGGTGATGATGAGTTCGTGAAACCAGACAACGCGGGAGTGAAACGATTGTCAAAGCTGAAATGTCCTCCGAACCGTCGAGTACTCGGTACTCATAATTGAATTTTTCCATGTAGAAAGCGTGTTCAGTATCGGAGACGGAATCTACCGTTAAGAAACGAAAGTTTCAAGATAAATATTTGCAAGCCATGTTTTTAAAATATGGTTTGTGATGTACTAGTAGTTAAATGTGCTTCTGTTACAAAAAGCATTTCATAATACTTGCTGCAATAGAAATGCATTTAATTACGACAATATCGTATCATTGTATCTAAACCGAGTAATGCACCACATTTTATGCTTGTATAACATCTTATATAGGTAGCAATTTTTACACGTTTCGTATAATATTTCGTTGCTTGTAGTATGACAATATAGTTTTACGCAAGTATATTATTATTTCGTCGTATATGAGCAATTTTGTGCATTTTTCCTATATCAACATTTGCTAAATACGTTTATTATTTTATAACAGTAGCATAATTGAACTTTGTGCAAGATAGGATTAAATTTTACGATCTTTTTCCTTTTCATCACCTTATATAATACAGCAGTACATTTAGTGTTCTTTCTTTAAGAACTTGAATAGAAGCGTACGATATAAGGCATGCTAAGTGTAATTTACGAGAGTAGCGAGATTAAAATACATATATTTTTTATGTCAAATTACTTGTGACGCGTATATCTCGTACATTTTAAACCTTAGAACGCTTCTTTTGATCAGAATTCGTAGACATGGTCCCGTTACTATTTACGATGCACGCCTTATTGCTTAACACTTTCGGATGTACAATTTGATGAGATACAGGCATATGTATTAATAATGACTCATAAATATTTAAACTGCTTAACAACTATACGCCACTAAACATTTACATCTTTCCTCCACGTCAAATTGTAAAGAAAGACCTTAATGTTACAAAATTTAAAGGGTATCCTAACGAGATTAACGCAATAATATACAAAGCAAGAATTTGTGATGTGTCCAGCGCAATCTGGTATTCGAATAATTAAGCGTTGCACAAACGCGATATAAATGTGAAGTCCAATTTCGTAAAGACAATAAAACGAAGAATAGTAAGATAACGACATCGGCGTATGTGTAGTCACCCTACTGTAATTCGAATCATAATATCCGATAAGATTCCACCTACCAAATTATGTGTTTAGAAATAAAAGAAATTATAACAATCTTTATGAAATTGACTCCCGTGTTCAACATACAATTCTGTATAAATAAATAACATGCCAAAATTACTGTTTCCTATTATTAATTAACAATAACGTTGGCCACCTATTTATAATTATTCGACGCATACAAAAAAGAATAGCTTCGTCAGTTAGAAACGAAGTTGAACGCACTTGATATCGTCGATTGGTCAGTAAAAAGAAACGACAAAAGCAGTAAAGTGCACGTTTTCTCGCGATATTGAAGCGAGCGAGAAAACATACAAATAAAATGCTGCAAGGTCAATAATTGCAACGTTCGAATCATGCGAAATACATAAACATCGCATCGTCACGAGGCTGCCCGGTTTGCGCTGTAACGATAATGTCAGTCACATCATTGAACACTAATAAAAATAATCTTTTGGTACTGACAGCGAATTTCATTTTTTACCGTTTATCATTCTTTGCTACGTATGTAACGCGTGATCCGTTACATCAAGCGCGTCAAGGCACTGCAAGTGTTAAATAATAAATAAACGTCTTTAGGCTTCCATAAGCATTTCGCGGGTAAGCTAAAGGTTATTCACGGATATTATTTGATTGATCCAGCCAATGAATGCAGACACTTTGACATAGACACCGGGAACATCCAATCGTCCGCAGCCAAAGCCCCACGAAACTAGGCCAGCCAATTCATAAAAGCCGTCGTCTTGACATACCAAAGGACCACCTCCGTCGCCCTAAAATTTGGGAAGTGAAATGAATGAAAGGTTGAAAGATACTTGCAGCGGAGGCCGAAAGAATCATTTTTACCTGGCAAGCGTCGTTTCCTTGTTCACCACCAGCGCAAAAACTACTCGCAGGCAATATGAATATCTTCTCCGTGACAGCATTCACTTTTCTTATGCACTCTGCGTCACTGACAATAGGTATTTCTGCTTCGCGAACTCTGAGGGGTATGGGTCCAGCTGTATGCGAAGAAAAGGTTAGCAATAAAAGAGTTAATGTACATTTCACAGGTTGTGCGTGCGACACGTAATTTAGCGTAGACATATATTCGTCAATAGTCTTCCATCAGTATTCACTTAAAACAGTGATCAGGTTTTTGAAACTTTACCTTCTCCCATGTATCCGTATCCCGTGACGGTACATCTCTTTCCAGCGGTATGACTGACACCGCGGGCAGGCAAACAGACAAGACAAACTCCGTCTTTCAATTCTGCTTGACCGTGCAGCTTCAGCAATGCAATATCGTTGTCAAGGGTTTGACTGTTGTGGTTGTGATGAATGTATGTCGTTGCCACCCGCAATGTCTGAGCACCAGGACTTCCGTTCTTCCTGGTGAGGTCGTGGTCTCCAACTCTGACGTAAATCGCATCGCCAGACCTTACAATGCTGACCAATGAAAAAATATTATATATTATGAAGAAATGAATCCACAACCAGCATATAATTTGCAAAAATTATTTAGTATAGCGGAAGTATGTTCAAACCTTGTGTGACGATCTGTCAAATGCTTACTTTGTGACACAATGTGCTGCTGTGAGGACCCACTGAGTTCCAATGAGAGCACCTCCGCAAAGGTACTGATTCAGAGAGTTGATCAGTGCTACTTGCCAGCACCATTCGTTAGCGTCAGCATCCTCGCCGCCCACAACTCGACCACCCCTATGCAGACTACGAGCCTGAATAGGCCCACGCGATGTACCCTTCACCCCGCACACGTATTTACTATACACCGGACTCCTGGTTGTAGTCGTCGCCATCGTCGTTTCATCTAAGATAACAAATTTTCATTCGTCTATAACGTTATATTTCCTTGCCGATGCCAGATGATTTATCTAGGCAATGCTTGCAATCTCTGAATTAACATGTACGTAGTTGTGACAATTACGATTTTAGTAATCTTGTCCCCGAAACGAACCGCGTAACGTTCGTGTCAAGAACATAACGTACGAATCGGAACTCTCGGAGCAAAAAGTTGTCGACGAATTCGAAAGGCCTCCGGTAGGATACGCGTCGCGGACGACACGCGAGCGTAGATTGATCACTTACAGATTGCGGTTGTGAGAGGCGTGGTGTACGGCCTAGAAGTTACATGCAACGTATCGTTTCTGTTGCTCAGGACGGACTCGCTGGAATTTCCGCCGCTGAACTCTCGGATCAGTGACTTTGGCGCGCAGCACTGATGGCCTTGCTTCTTGCATTTGAACAAATTTGTCAGCTCTGCATTTCCTGCGGGCAACAGACAATTTCAAGTCAGGTTTTTTCCTTATGCGGGATATGAAATTAGCCTTGGGCAAGGTTTGCTGGACTATTGGCTGAAAAAGTAACGTTAACAGTGTTCATTATGCATGAACTGTCCGGCATGATTATTCTAGATTTGTACGTACTATGAAATAATCTGTGGCAAGAGATTAGATATGGAAATTATTGTACACTTACTGAAGCATGTGAACGACAAGTAAGATACGATGCAGGAGCCAGGACATTCCGGGCGCGGATCAGGTGGTAATGCCACTGTCGTCGTTGTTGGTCTAGGAGTCGGCCTTGGTCTCGGTCTTGGAGTCTAGTTTTCGCGAGACATGTGATCAGTGAATCTACTCTTTACCTTCAAAGTGGAAAGAATATCTGCCGACGCTTTCAATAGTGATGTAACGAATATAATACGTATCAAGCAATGGGCACACTTCAAAACGCAACTTTACTCGCATAGCAAATATTATGCGGCACTTTTCTTGCCATTGGAACATAAAATATGTTATATCTATAAGTGCTGGAAGTTACCTGAGGCGGACTCTTCGTGTTGTCGCAGCAAATGGATCCAACCTGACACGTCGATGTTTTCGCTATTATGATATTTGGTCTTTCGCAGAAAGCTGCCATAATGGGCAACAGGCAGAAGCCTGGACAGGGCGGTAGTTTTGGTTGCGGCGGTCTTGTCGTTGGTGGTCTCGTCGTTGGCCGAATCGTCGTTGTGGTTTCCTGCATCAGCAATAACTCGCCTCAATTAAACGTTTCCGACTAGGAGGAACCAATTATTTTTAGCATGGTTTGATATTCAAACTTCTACCCTCGATACCGCCAACACTCCCCTCAACTCTATCTCGACAATATATCAGGATCTAGTTTGACGATCAAATTGTATTAAAGTACTTGATAGGTGTGAAAGCTTCCAAAGGTCTGCGTACCGTTCTCAAGGGTAGTTCTGTGATGCAGCATGAATTGTCACCAGGACAGTCAGCCTCGCTGTCGATGGCGTCGCAGAACAAAGCGATCAGTCCGTTGACACATTCACCCTTGCACGGTTTTCGTAAAACAGGCTTTGGCCTGGTCGTCGTTGGTGGATGCCTGGTGATCAAGGTCGTCGTGCCGGGCGTCGAGGCGTTCGTCGAAAGAGATGTGCTCGGCTTGGTACTGGTAGAAGTGCCCTTACTCGCTGGATTTCCGGTCGTCGTCTTTTCCTCGAACCGACTCGAATTCGTTCGATCTATCACGAGCAATTCCGGAGGCGGAGTATCCCCGAAAGCGTCCCGCGAAACGCAGCACTTGTAACCCGGCTTGCAGAGGGTGTCAATGGCCAAGACTGCGTCGCAATAATCGGCGATTCGCTCGGCCATGCATATCCCCGAACACGTTTTCGCTAATGCAACATAACAAACGGTCAAAATGTCATCCGAAAATGTACGTTACACATTTTCTTACATAATCAATTTCCATAGTCAGCGAACTGAATTGGTCGAAACTGACGCGAATATACGTACCGGCAGTTTTGTTAATTCCCTCCTTTTGATTGTCCTACGAACAGAGAAAACGGAACAGTGAAACTTTCAGGAAGAGTACAGCGGCAGAGATGCAAAATGTTGAAATAAGGAGCAGCGAGGGCTGTCGGAATGAAATAAATTCGATCATTGTGGGTTGACATGAGAAAGTAGATGCGTACCGCCGTCTTCGTGGTGGTCGACGTAGACGATGTTGAGAGAGCGGTGCTGGTAGTCGACGGGGCCATCGTTGTCGTGGTAGTGGTGGTTTTAACAGTAGCAACGGTGGTCGTTGACGTCGGACTATGATCGTCGTCGTCGTCGTCATCGTCCAAAGCATTGTCAGACGGTGACACCGTGCCATTTACGGGTGCATCCAAACAACATCGCATCGTCGCCGTCGGACATTGCACATCCTCGAGGACCTCGTAGCAAATTAACGTCGCGAACGCGTGCACGCATACTCCTGGACAGTCGGCACTACTCGCCGTACTTGTTAGAGAATCTAACAAACCTGCGCAGGGAAAATGACTCTTAGCGCTTCGTTACATCGCCTTTCCGCATCCTCTTCCGCGTTTCAAATACTTGATGCACACCTGCTGCATTTTTTTTTAATTTTTTTACATTTTTTAGTTTATTTTGCTCGTCATTTCTTATGGAAATAAGTGTGACGCGGTAATTATCTGTCACGGATCGCATCAGGCGGATTTTACACGTTACAGTATGCAGTGATGTAACCCCCTATGGTTAACAGGAATGTAATGGAAGTTGAGAGAACAAGGCCGCGAAGGAAGTGATAGTTGAACATAGCGGGGCTGTCACCACGCATGCCACACATTTTACGAATGTGTTCTACGTTCGATGTTCTGTATGTAGCGGGAAGTGGAACTTGCCAATTTCCGTCTTCTGTCAGATCAATGGTAATCAGAGAATTTTCTGCTAACAATGAATCCACGAATTCGTTAAAACTGTCTATTACAAGCATATGGTTTGCTATATTAAATCGTGGGCTTTGTCAATTTTTGGCATTTTCTGAATATGTTTGGAAAATATACGTATCGGGCCAGTACATGTCAGACTTGTGACGAGAACATTTGAAATATGTAGATTGTTGTGCGTGATTAAAGAGTCCTAGGAGCAGAGGACACAAATCCCTTGGAATCGGTCGAGATTTCCTATCCACCACTAATGCCGAACCTTTGGCCGTAAAATCAAAGTTAACCGTAACTGTATATCGGCCACATGTGTGTGGACACCGAGACCGAGAGAAATTCCTGCATACGTAATCCTATGGTCGTCTTACAAGGTGGTCAAGGATGATTGAACTTGATCTTGACAGTCGGCGTTGCGGCGGCAAGAAGTTAACGACCCGTTCAGAATTTCCTTTTCTCTAAGCCTTTTCTAGCGATTCCATGTGGTAAAGTAACGAACGATGTGTGTGATGGAAAATGTTTACGTTTTATCGTTAGTTTATCAATTGTCAAGTTCACGAAAAAGGACTAAATGTTGAATGAATTAAATATAACCGTGGCCCCCACCGTTATGACAGCATCATTTTGTATTCTAGTCAACACATTTTATTTTCCGAATACTTGTTATAAAAAGGAGCGTAAAACAACAACCGTAATTACGAAGTGCTTCACTTTACACTCTTCTCAACATACTTGTCTTCTATTCCAACTCTGAAGTGTTTAATGTATCCACGAAGACGACATTTAACGTAGAAACGATCTCGGATATTGTATACATGTAAAATGTCTATTTTTAATCCACCGAAGACGATTTCCGGACGAATGACCTGATCGGAATTAGATCTTGAGATTCTGCTGTCCATGGTGAACCTTATACAAAACAGAGTTGGGGGCAAATAACAAGGACAACACAGTCGGCAAGATGTTTTTCAAGTCAAATTTAGACAAACGGATATCAAACCGGTTTCATCCCGTACACTTCATAGGCGATAACGGCGACCCACCCTCTAGATTTGCATGAAGTAAAACCTGCTGCATAACTCATTCGGTTTATATTTGGAAATCTGGTATTTCGGGAGACGAAGGCAATTACGGAATAACGTATGTGACAAGTACTTCTTTATCACGTAGATAATTAAGACCAGTTTCTATTGCATCGCCTTTAATTCCGGTTTTTTTCTGAACAAAGTAAGAGAATCATGATAAATAAATGGGACACAAATGTAAACGAATGATATTCTGTCACACTGTCAAACTTATACAACTTCTTTTTAAAGACCTGAACTGTCAATATCTAATGTAAGTGTTACGGTGAATGTGATTAATCGGGTGATTATACATAATTGTGGTAATCTTTCATTATCACAATCGTTTGTTTCTTTAAAGAGATAGGTAATAAAAAAAATTTAAATAAAGGGTATTCTTTTGAAAGTTAGACTGTTACCCACGGTTCTAATAAGATGCATGCAACAAAAGAAGTTATGGGGTCTCCCTACCAAAGTGTTATAGAATTCCTTTCGAGGACTGGAAGAATTCTATCGAGTTACTTCACAAATACCAGCAATTATACATGATTAATCACATTTATCAAATTTAGTGACGATTACTTATCGAATTAACCGGTAATTATACATAATCGCCGAATTAATCGCATTTACCATAACATAGCGACGAATGCGTAATACGCGTTCCAAGCTCAATTTCAGCCGACCGGCACCGTCAAGGAATATCCAGCGTCAGGCCGACGAAACTCGACGACACAGAACCAAGCAATCCCTGTCATCCTTTCACGAATCGTCGGCGCGTCACTCTCGATAAAGTCGATCCCCCGTAGTCCGGCATTGCGGCGCAATGAAATCGCTGACGAACGCAAATTGCCCGGCCGTGCACGGTCGGGCGGAAAAAAATTGACGTCACGCATCGATGAAAGTTGCGCTCAAAAGTCAGACATCGTCATCGTACACGTGACGGGCGAAGGAAGAAATTCGCACGGGGGGCAGAGCGCGTATAGAAGACCCGCCTGGTTTCACTTTGGCAGGCATAACGGCCCAAACAAACATAACGGTAGTTAATGAGCGGCTCGACTCTGAGCCGTATAGCTTGCCTTCGGTATTACACGTGCCTCTTCTAACGTAATCGTTCCAGCACGATGACACGCGCGTAGACCGGGTATACACACACACACACACACACAGTTCCGAAGGTGGGGGGGAACTCGGCTAATTTCGGGACAGCGAAATACGTCTTCGATTACTGTCGGCAATTAGAGTCGCCGATACATGAAAGACAGAGGGAATAATGGGGAAGTAGTATTGTAGAACGCTTGGCGGCATTGGGCCGCGTTATTTGATTGTTACGATTGGTTGGATCTATCGGTGATATTTGATGCAATATGCGTATATGTGTTATTGTCTGACAAAGTACGTAAAAGATAAATAGAACGCAGGTGCCAATGAGAAATATGTTTATATACTTTATAAATGTTTAATTCTTGTTTTTAAAGAAGTACATCTTGAATGAAATGCAAATTGTGGCCTGTGTTTAAAGTTACTTGAACGATAGTTCGATGTTTTTACTATTTTCAGTATTATTTAATGGGTTTTACTTACACTCAACTTGGCTGAATCCATTGGCTACGGTATTTTGGTATAATTTACTTAGCGGAAATTGCATAGTCAGAATTGTTTAAGAAATATCATTAGTCGTACATTCACCTAACATGCACGTATTAATTAATATGTGTCGTAATTTTGCCTTGTGTCCGTAAGGAAATGCAAAAGTTACGCATCGGAAATTGTAACACTAATGAGAACTATGTTAATGACTTTTTCATTAACAGAAAAGTCCCTAAGTACCCTTAATTGCCACTTATTATTGCGCTCAAGACAATTACCAATATCAGTTTCAATCTGCCCAGCGCTAATTACCTACTTAAAATTCTGCCAACATTAATGTCACAATTTTGAAGTTGTAAATATGAAAATCCAAAATACAGTAAGAACATGTAATGGTGTTGATACAATTAGGTTTCAGATTTATTCACATTAAGCAAAATGAAAAAACTAATTCACTCGAATAACTATGTACCTACATAATAAATTTAAAAACGAATTTAAAAGAAAGTGCTTTCATATAATAAAGTAAGCAATAACCATTTTTAAACTATAATAGAGATTTTCACTGAATCAATTATTTCTTTTAAACAATGTCAACTGATGAACGACCGTGAGATCGACAGTCATTAAACGAAAGTATATTATCGTTGGCAATAACTGTTTGCATCTACAAATAGTACACACATTTCTTCGTGTATGACTAACGTATCGTAAAACTCCAGTATCCGTCCCAGAATAAATTTACAACTTCCTGAATAGTATTCATCTACTTTCTTTGTCAGTCTAAAGAATCCCTATTCTTTAAAAGTGTGCTATAGAGATATATTCATGTCAGATTTCCACTTAACAACACCGTCACACGGAATATAAACAATGAAATAATGATTTAATATAAATTATTCCAACAAAGCTTTGACGATCCCATTGTTACCAGAGCAACTTTATCAACGTACACGTCATACAACTTCAATTCCGTGTGCCGTCACAGAAAATTCAGAGCATCGTCAGACTATTGGGAAATACATTGGGTACACGAGTACCATTCGTAGAAAGATCGGCGACAATGAAGGATCGATTGGTTCTGATTTTTCCCCCGAGCCTCGCTCGATCGTTCGCTCATTGTCGGCTAGACGCATGTATACCGTTGCGTAGTTTTTAAGCTTGCCAGCGGCCTTCTTACCGCCAGCGGATCGAGCGTCATCCGCATAGCGCTACAAGACTCCTAAGTGGGACAGTCGCATCCTTCCAGATTCTACCTATAAAAGCGTGCACCGCATACGTGAGCGCACGCCAATTTCTATTTCTCGAAACCCCCTTAGCCGTAGCGATGTAGATTTTTGCCTTGCTAGCCGGCAAAAAATTCTATACCGCTCCGTCGATCCTGTATTTCGGCGCAGTGATGTAGCTAACCTAGCAAGAGACTTTGACGTTAAATCTGACGTGACACAGAAAGGAGTCGGTGAGAATCGGAGAAATGAAATGTAAAAAGAGAGTCTGCCGATCTGATTTCTATAAACGGAATAGATTTAAGGAAAGGTGTTCGTAAGGTTGTAAGGTTTGGACACGTTTTATAATTAATGTGTATAAGACCATATTCGAAGTCGTTATTATGTTGCTGTATGCTCCTAAAGCGAATGACTGACTTTTTCGACCTGTCCAGGCGTCGCTTTCTATGTCAAGAGACAAATTGAATCGAACAAATTACAGGAGTTCCCGTTGCGAAATTACCACTTTAAAGAGTCGGAATTATTGAATGTGGTTGCCAGACAGAATCTTTACGTTGACGTCGGCGATCGAAGAACCCGGCATGATACCTTTGCGCGTTCATTACGAATTCAACGATCGTATCCCAATCCCACAGCGTAGAACTTTGGCTGGACTTACAGTCTACGTTTGTCAAATTATGCACCAAGCAACTTTGCTAATGAACTTTTTTGCCAACACGTTTGGCATTCATGTCAAAGAAGCCACGCAAATGCCGGTTATACTGTCGGAAGTAGGAAGGAATAATCCTTCTAGGCCAAATACAAGATCGAAGTGAGGGTGCGCACGCTGGAGCCCGGTTTCTTAATGTGGGTCTTTGATCGATGAGTTTCACCCACGCGAGCGAAGGTTAAGAATGAAATATCGATACCAGGCAAATCCGAGTACCGCTGCGTAACGCGAGTCGAATTTTACGGAACTATGAGGCTAAATGTTCGAGCAAAGACTAGGGTCACTGACCATGGAGCGAGGAAGGATCCATCGTACGATGTCTTTCTCTTACGGTACTTTCGCTTGAAATTTAATTCGAAGTTACGATGGATTATTACTCGAACCCGTTTGCTGCTGATAACCAACTGTCGGCCATGGTAAACATGAATCAAAATGCTTTGACGCAACGATCTTGCTCCTACGGGGTACAATAACTTCGTTCCACTTTACCCGTTTTGTTCGAAGGGGGTCGGTTGACCATTATCGATCACGACACTGATGATCGATCCAACAGATTATTTCGTTACTAACACCTACTTGTGTTCGATGCTTGATTTATTTTGAAAGTACCAGAATGCCCATATGCATACAATATATTAATAACTTCAGACGGCTAAGTAACACGTGTCACTGAATCAATAAAAACCAAAGTACTCTATACGTAATACTATAGATTTACGTAGATTTCATGAATTACAAACATTACCTCCCGCGCAATAAACAACAAAAAATATAAAAATAACAATAAATCGATCTTACAACGAAAGTAGGTTTTTACTCGTTTGAAGGTCGGAAACCACAATCTGACATTTGCCCTGCAAGTTTTCATTCATGCCCTTCCGCAACTGGACTCCGCCGAGTTCCGTGGCAGCGGGACCTTGCCATTGCCCGGCTTGAGGGTAAACGTTGATACCAGCGCGACAATAGGACGGAGCATGATCATAGGGCGACATAGGGACTCACCTGAGAAGAAACTACCAGCCAGCGAGTCGTCGTCCTGCGCGCTGACCGATCCGGCGAGTACGAGGAGAAGGACGATGCCCCCTTGCGCCGCTCTTAGTATCATCTTCAGCCTCCCTTTCTCTCCACGATTCTTCCTCTTACCGTCTCTCTTCCACCGACCTCTTCCTTCCCGGTAAGTAGTCCTTGGAACGACCAGAGGTCGACCGCGCGCGCAAAAGAAAACAGCTAACAAGGTGCACTCGATCTCGTTCGTTGCGCGATCACGTGCGTGTCAAACGACTTTACCGCGAGAGTTTGGCAAGCCACGGTATTATGCGGGCCCGCATCACCTACTTGACTCGCTTGTCTGACTGACTGACTGACTGACTGGGAAGAGACCAGGACCCCGCTTGTGGGTCAGGGTGCGGGCCCCCTCTTTCCTACCGTCCTGAAAAAGGAGAGGAACGAACGTCGAGGGCGGAGGAGGAGGCGGCAGAAAAAGAATAGGAAGAAGTCGTGTAAGGAGAGGATGATCGTCGACCGGCCCCACGGATTGAGATGGTGGGGAAAAGGGTTGTACTGCAGGGGCGGCCTTCTCTTCCGCGGCGATCTTTTTACCTTGACGCCGCGGCGGTCATTGATGCTTGTCGAGGATAGGACGCGCGCGACGTTCGAGCAGCTCTGCTGACGATTATGGACACCTTGATGACAACATTGCCCTTCTGATGACGGACAAGTAATGAACGATCGGAGCCATAGTCGTAGCGATGTGAAGTAATGGTTTCGGACGCATAATTTTATGGCCGCGGTTGAATGAACCTCAAAGGAGGAGTACTGAAAAATGGTCGATTTCTGCCGACTGTCATTACTAGGACATGGTCGGTTATGTGAAATTTGTAAGTATAATGGCATAGAAGTCGGACGAACAAAGAGTCATTTGTCGACTTGGCGAGCCACAAGAACCGGATGAGTAGGCTCTCACGGAATTGTGACGTATCAGAAGCGTCACTCCGCCCCTGGATTCGACGATGTCCTCTCTTCTCTTCCTTCACTATAAAACACCTAACGAAACGTCTCTCTTCGCTTACAATATCTTTCGGTCCGCCTGTCTCCGTTTTACAAGAGTATCTTTTCTGTACTCCCCTTCTCTGAGCAATCTTGCTCTCTCTCTCTTTTTCCTCTTTTATCTTTTCCCCATCCTCACCTTCGCCTCCCTCTTCCCCTCTATCGCTCTACAATTCTTCCAACCTCTCTTCCGCCTCCTCTTTCTCGCCTTGGGCGCTTCAACACACCAACATGTATCCCGTACACATGTATACGCAATGCGTGTGCTCATGGCTAGCGGTACTTTACCCGTAAATGTACGTGATACCGTACGATATTTTCCTTTGGAATTTATCGTTCTTTACGCAACGGAGGGATCATCCGTGTGCCACAATGTAAATTTTTCATAATTTTCCTCGTTTGTAATAATCCCATTCATGACATACGATATGGATTACATAACAATACACTCTTCTTTTTATCTTAATCGTACTACAACTTATATCCCATACGCCGTTTAGAGGGGGAAAGGGTGGCTGGGTACAATGTGAGGAATAAAAATGTTTATTGTACCAATGATTATACAGATACAACGAAGATGTAAAATGTTCGTAATTTCGGAATTAAATAAATCAACTTGACAGGCCTAAATGACTGGGATCTATCAGTGTAAACTTTTCTATACATTCTATTAACCATACGAGAGGTAGGGTCTTTATGTGGGGCATATTGTACTTCACCCGCGGTTCATTTTTCTCGGGCACATATATAATGTAATGGGTACACCTGTGCAGCGGATGACTTGGGTACTGAGCAACGTGAAAAGGACGCTCTGCTATTCCCTTGATGTCTTCCGGATCCGGTTCTCGGGTAAGTACGATTCCTTCACCTGCTGTTGCCAGTTTAACCAAGCTTTCTTTGGTAAATTTTAAATCACCCACACGATAACAGTCTATCGCATTAAGCGCGAAATAAAAGTAGCACCCATTGAAAAGACGTGGGTTCTGCAAATGAAAAATTAGAAATCTACATCCCATACTTTGTTAATGAAAGTGGTGCACGTATTATTTAATTATATTATTTTTTGACGTTCACCTGCTTTTCAGCGTTTTCTCTACTCAACCTTGGGACGCCAACGACTGGAGCACCACTAATAGCAAATATTTCAGGTTCCATTTCCGATATATCGTTCATTTCTGATGCTAATAAAATCCCTTTAAAAAAATTATGAAACACATATTAAATATTTATATATATTGTATACGTTACAATATGTATGTATTTGAATTCATTTTATCTTACATTCACTATTGAGCAGCCACTTGCCATGTAATATTGCAAGCATTACGTCATATGTAAGAGTCGTAATATTTTGTGTGTTCGCTTCAACCACAACATGAGTCACAGTCGATCTGCATATCAAATTATGTTACAATTCCTTGTTATTATTTGAAAAATGAAAATAATAATAGAAGTAACTTACGTACCTAAATGATGTTACAACTTTTATTTTATGTTTGGTAGAAATAACGGACAATAATTTACGATGATCCTCCGTTAAATTTGAAGCGAGTACAACAATTGGACTATTTACAATTGACATTGATTGATCCAAAGTATGGTTCAATTCTGCAGAAATCTCACTAGTGCGGTCTTGATCCTGATTCCATTCTCTTAGAATTTTGTACATCTCATCGGATTTGTCACAATAATCTCTACAAAAGACAAATACATTATTATAAACTGGATACAAACAAACCTGCTTTTCTGTGTGTCTTGAATAGACAATGTGATACATACATTGGCTTTTTGCCGAACTGATCATTAACATTGGGATTAGCATGATAACGTAGAAGTAGCTTTGCCACGTCAATTCTCTTATAAATAACTGCTTCATGCAGTGCTGTTCTATTTTCAATACCAGGTACATCAGGTGAGGCACTAGCTTCTAATAATATTTCACATATATCTAAGTAACCCAAATTAACTACTTCTTGCTAAAATATTGGTTTACAACTTTTGCTGTTTAATCTGAGACTGTATAAAGAAACTATCATATCATTATTTTGTTTGTATTTACCAAAGGAGTCCAGTTAGCGTAGTCTTTTGTGTTAGGATTTGCACCTGCTGCAAGAAGGAGTTTCACAAGCTCTACTTGTCTCTATAATTTTAAGTCGTCTCTATGTAACTTTATATATTATATTTGATGCAAACAAGTTAATTTAAATATAATTTGACAATGTTATAAATTTGCATAATTACCTGCACACATGCTCTATGCAAACGTGTTTCACCCTTGCAATTAGGCTTATTTATATTTTTAATCGTCTGTTTAGACAATGTAAGTGGCTTGTTGGATTGCAATATTTGTGACACATCAGCATATGATTTATCTGGTGTTTGTATTGCTTCTTTATCCCATAAATTGCTAACAAATGTCACACATAATATAATTTTCAAAATAATGTTTTTTTGTTATAAGCAATAACTTCACATATATTAAACATAATTCATACTCTGCCTGTGTAATTTGTGCAATAATATCACAACAGTTAATAAGGTCTGCAACAGTATGGTCTGTGCAAACCTGATTTGAACGCGGGGGTGCTTGACACACATGACAATTAGGAGTTTCATTATTACATTTGTTGCAAAGCAGATGACCACAATTGCTATATCTAACTGCATCAATGGCCTTGTGTCCACTATAAAACAGAAAGGGTGAAACACTGAGTTAACGTTCTACGAATCAGTAACAATATTTAAATTGTAATAAGTAAAAGCATAAAAAATGTTGGATAAATTTACTTTCATTGATTATAAAACATCACTTAAACAATAACGTAATCAATATTACCATCGCTCGCAACGTAAAACCTTGGCGAAACTTTTTAAAGCTTCACGGGTGTTTATCCAAGAATTACTCATTATTACGTAGTAATACTACTATATATACTGTTAGATAATACTGTTAGTCTACTGTTACACGTTATCTCTGCGACAGATATATGTTTAATAACCAATAACAACAAAAAATGAACATTCAACGCAATCACTCAGCAAATAAACTTTCAGCAAAACTTTCCCGCCTTCGCCGTGCGCTGTATCTGATAAATTGGGCGTGGAACTTGGTGGAACTTTGATAATATCTAGGAGTTAATTGCAGCGTATAATATACTTACCGCTAGGTGGCAACAGTGGACAGTCAATTGTTGGGATTATGGATTAGGCTAAAGGAACCACCATCACCATCTACTGATAAAATACGTTAAACGATAAAAAAAGCTAGGTGTCCATCATGACTCTATCTCTTTTGCGATATGATACGAAATATTGTTGTAGACGTCGGCTGTGTGACATTGTGGAAAGTATATTTTCGTTTCATTTGAGCTATTGCGTTAAAAATATCTCACTTCTCTCAGATCCACAAACATTCGTTAGAGAAGTAAATTCGAAAATTTGGGGAATCCCGAAATTTGTCGTCTCTTACCACCCTTACACGATGTAAGAAACAGTACATACAGATGCCTACTTGAAACTACTATACGTTTTCGATGACAAGGTTGGCACCCCGCAAAATTAACTTTCAATGCCCCTAGCATGGAGACTAGATTATAAGGAGTGCGAACGCCATGTTAAAGAAATAATCCAGATTTTAATACAGCAATGCAAGTTAAACCAGCAGACGGCGCTAGTATCGACAGTTACCGATAAATATAGATATACAAAGTACACAGAAAATTTATATACTAATCGCAAGTAAAAATTGTGATTTTTTTTACGCAAAAATCTTTAATATAAATGTAAATAATCATAAATATTTAAATAAGATACAATTTTTAAAATTGACTTGGAATAAAAGATTGATAATATTGATACGCTGTACATAGTTTAATAGACTATTTCAATTTTTAGCTACAAATAAATTATATTGAGACATACTAGTTTAGATTTGGAGAGGGCCTAATCAGGCCTAATGGAAACAAAGTCTAACTGACTCAGAAACTGCAAACTGACGCGCCCTCTATCTGTACAAATTTTCAGATTATAAATCTAGTGACATTCCTATCTCGTTCGTACTCCTTATAATCTAGTCTCCATGCTAGTATGTCTCAATATAATTTATTTGTAGCTAAAAATTGAAATAGTCTATTAAACTATGTACAGCGTATCAATATTGTTAAGAATGCGTGTAACCCAGAGTCCCCTTTTGGACAAAATTGCGCGAGACCCTAGATCTAGTCTCATTTTATAGTAGGGCGCCTCCTTGCGACAATAACCCCTTTCCCGACTCCGAGTCGCACACTTCTATTCATTCTGTTTCCGTTTCCTAAAGTGAGAGGTACAATAAAGAGAGCATCGAAGAGTAAGACTATAATTTTCTTTCCTACACTGCGCCATCAGGTTATGGGCCCAGTGAAAAAGTGGAAAATAAGTAGGAAGAAAGTTTCGGGTAACGAAGAAAAGCAATATTCTTCATCGCTCTCGCTTCGTGGTAAAAGGAGATCGTGAGTCGTATCCTAACCTCAAGAAACCACGTGGAGATGACGACCACGCCGATAATTAGTCTGCCAGCGCCTACGATTAGTTTACCGGCGCCAGAGAAGCTAAAGGGCAGAGAAAATTACCCGACGTGGAAAATCGCCGTTGAAGCCTATTTGCAGTATGAGGATCTGTGGGGGTGCGTAATTGGTACACCCGCATACGTTGCGGACACCAGGAAGGACACGAGGGCGAGATCGCGCATTTTATTGCTCGTCGACCCAATAAATTACGTTCATATCCAGAACACGACAACAGCAAAACAAGCGTGGGAAAAGCTCCAAGAAGCTTTTGAGGACTCAGGTCTTACGCGAAGAGTAGGACTATTAAGGACTCTAGTATCCACGCGGCTTAAGGATTGCAGGTCGGTAGAGGAATACGTAAACGTAATTGTGTCCACAGCGCACCAACTCAATGGACTCAGCATGGCTGTACCGGATCACTGGATAGGAGTCTTGTTACTAGCAGGGTTGCCAGAGGAGTATAAACCAATGATTATGGGGTTAGAAAGCTCAGGGCAAGATATTACTGCGGACTTAGTAAAAACCAAGTTACTCCAGGAGGTAAAGAATACAGAAAGTCAGGACGCGGAAAGCGCCTTCTTCTCTAAAGGAAGAAAGAGGGAAACAAAATGTTTCAAATGCCACCGGAAGGGTCACTATGCAAACAGATGCCCAGAAAACAGATTTCGTAGAAATGAATCTGTTGCGGAAGAGAAGGGAGGAAAGGCCAGAAGTAGAGACAAGGCATTTGTAGCCTATCCCATTTCTCAGAGAATAGCTGCGAAGGAGTGGTATGTGGACTCGTGCGCATCGACGCACATTACAACAGACTTCAGCAGCCTCGAAGCAGTCTCGGCGTACAAGGGAGGTAGCATCGCAGCGGCAAACAGCAGTAGCATGCAAGCCGATTCAATAGGCGATGTTAAGATCCGAATATTGACGCAGACTGGAACAGAGGAAATAACAGCGAAGGATGTTGTCCACGCCCCGGACAGCGCAGTTAACCTGCTATCAGTGAGTAAAATGGTAGCAAAAGGCTTATCTGTTCATTTTACACCGCAGGGCAGTAGGATAGAAGATGAGAAAGGAAAGACAATGGCAACCATGGTGGACGAGGGAGGTATATACAAACTCGAGACATCCAAGGAGAGAGTTTACCTCGCCGCAAAAGAGGTAACAGCGGAAACGTGGCACCGCAGGCTTGGACACCTCAACTATGATAGCCTAATTACTCTCAGCAAAGGAATGGCCCGTGGCATAAATATTAAGAAACACGAAGAGGTACCTTGTGTAGCATGCATAAAGGGTAAGCACCATCGCATCCCTTTCCCTAAGGAGGGAACGAGAGCCGACAGGAGGCTGGGCTTGGTGCACTCAGATCTATGCGGACCAATGGAAGAGCCGTCATTAAGCGGATCAAGGTACTTCCTAACCTTAATAGACGATTTTACTAGGAAGGTTTTTGTTTTCTTTCTAAAGCAGAAGAGCGAAGTGCCAGAAATCTTCGCGGAATTTAGAGCGAACATTGAGAGGCAGACTTCGGAGAAAATTGGCATATTGAGATCCGACAACGGCAAGGAATATGTCAACCAGACTTTAGCCAGAGATCTCAAGCGTTTGGGTATAACGCATCAACTGACGATCCCGCATACGCCGCAACAGAATGGGGTCGCAGAGCGCATGAATCGCACTATCGTGGAAAAGGCTAAATCTATGTTATTTGGAGCGGAATTGCCCAAGGCTTATTGGGCAGAGGCGGTAGCGACTGCCGTTTACCTAATAAACAGGTCGCCCACGAAAGCAGTGGAAGGAAAAACGCCGGAAGAGGCGTGGACCGGGCGTCAACCGGACTTGAGCCATCTACGCTCTTTTGGGTGCAGGGCGTACGCTCACGTGCCTAAGGTAAACAGAAGGAAGTGGGACGCCAAAGCGAGCGAAAAGATTTTTGTGGGCTACAGCGAAAACTCCAAAGGATACAGACTAATAGATCCCAAGACGCATGAAATTACGCGCAGTAGGGACGTAGTGTTCTTGGAGGAAATCAGGACACCTGAAGAAGAGTGCAACGCGTGCGAAATTCAGCAGGTGGAAGAGGAAGCAAGCAGTCCCGCGCCTTCGGAGACCCAGGAGGTCGGTCCGACCATCAGTAACAGCGGGGACTCAGAATACGGGTCAGACTTCCTGCCCGATAATGAATATTTCTCCACAAGCCCACCGGACTCAGACGCAGAAAATCGAGACACGGAAAATGCGGAAGGCCCACGGAGGTCAACGAGAATACCAAAGCCAGTTATTCGTGAGGATTACGTGACATATCTGACGACGGAGAGTCCTCAGATGGACCCGGTGACCATTGAAGAAGCGATGAGCCGGCCCGACGGCAAGTTGTGGCAGGCGGCAATGGACGAGGAACGGGAATCCTTGATCAAAAACGGAACATGGCAATATTCAGCGCCACCGAAAAATGGAAAAGTTCTCGACACGAAATGGGTGTTTAAAACCAAGAGGAGCGCGTCAGGAGAAGTTATGAGGTATAAGGCCAGGCTAGTGGCACGCGGCTGCAAACAAATAAAGGGTATTGACTACCAAGAGACTTACTCGCCAGTAATAAGGTATACGTCAATACGGTTTCTATGTGCGTTGGCTGCAAGACTTAATCTCAAAATGCATCAGATGGATGTTGTGACAGCCTATCTCCATGGGGAGATAGACGAGGATGTTTACGTGCAGCCACCACCTGAGCTCCAAGACCCGGACCAGAAAAACCGCGTGTGGAAGCTAAAGAAGGCCATATACGGGCTGAAGCAAAGCGGCCGACTGTGGAACCAGAAGCTGCATCATACACTGACGGATATGCAGCTCAAACAATCCAAATCGGACCCGTGCGTTTATTTTAAGAGAAATAATAACCAAAGATTATTTTTAGGAATCTACGTTGATGATATACTCATATTGTCCAACGACGATGAGCTCCTAGCGGCGACGAAGAAAGAGCTCGCCGATAGGTTCCAGACCAAAGATTTAGGTGAGGCACGGTGCCTGCTAGGCATGACAATCACCAGGGACCAGAAACGTGGCACTGTTTGGCTGGACCAAGAGGCCTACGTGGAGGACATTCTCAGGAAATTTGGCATGGAAAATTGCAAGCCAGTATACACGCCGGAGGATCCTAACCAAAGGCTAACAAAGGGACAATGTCCTACCACGACTCAAGAACGAGAAGAGATGGAGCAAGTGCCCTACAAGGAAGCCATCGGCAGCCTCACGTATGCGAGTCAGGGCACGAGGCCGGACATCTCGCACGCAGTTGGCGTGGTAAGCCGTTTTTCGAGCAATCCAGGAAGAGCTCATTGGGCAGCGGTAAAGCGGATATTCCGATACCTAAGGGGAACCGCGGGCATGAAGCTGCAATTCACAAAGGACGGAAACAACGTCCTTCAGGGCTACGCGGATGCCGACTGGGCAAATGACCCAGACGATAGGCGCTCGGTTACGGGCAACATTTTTATTTTACAGGGTGGTCCGGTATCCTGGCAGAGTAAGAAACAGGGTACAACCGCCCTATCTTCTACGGAAGCGGAGTACATGGCGCTTTCGACCACATGTCAAGAGGCGTTATGGCTCAGGTCACTGGCGGAGGAAATCGACCCAAGTTCAACCGACTCCGGCGTGACCATCTATTGCGACAACCGAGGGGCAATAGACTTGGCGAAGACCGCGGGGTACCGACCACGCAGCAAGCACATTGACCTACGGTACCATTTCCTGCGGGAGCATATCGATCGAGGGCAAGTCGAAGTCAAGTACATCCCGACCGAGGAGATGACCGCGGACGGATTGACCAAGGCGCTGTTTCGCCCAAAGCTGGAGGCGTGCAAAAAGAGAATGGGACTGACAAGCCCCGGGCAACCATAGAGAAGCGAACTCTGGCTTATGTGGGGGTGTTAAGAATGCGTGTAACCCAGAGTCCCCTTTTGGACAAAATTGCGCGAGACCCTAGATCTAGTCTCATTTTATAGTAGGGCGCCTCCTTGCGACAATAACCCCTTTCCCGACTCCGAGTCGCACACTTCTATTCATTCTGTTTCCGTTTCCTAAAGTGAGAGGTACAATAAAGAGAGCATCGAAGAGTAAGACTATAATTTTCTTTCCTACACTGCGCCATCAAATATTATCAATCTTTTATTCCAAGTCAATTTTAAAAATTGTATCTTATTTAAATATTTATGATTATTTACATTTATATTAAAGATTTTTGCGTAAAAAAAATCACAATTTTTACTTGCGATTAGTATATAAATTTTCTGTGTACTTTGTATATCTATATTTATCGGTAACTGTCGATACTAGCGCCGTCTGCTGGTTTAACTTGCATTGCTGTATTAAAATCTGGATTATTTCTTTAACATGGCGTTCGCACTCCTTATAATCTAGTCTCCATGCATACTAGTTTAGATTTGGAGAGGGCCTAATCAGGCCTAATGGAAACAAAGTCTAACTGACTCAGAAACTGCAAACTGACGCGCCCTCTATCTGTACAAATTTTCAGATTATAAATCTAGTGACATTCCTATCTCGTTCGTACTCCTTATAATCTAGTCTCCATGGATCAAGCATTGAAAAATTCTTTTTCCCTTATGTCTTTAAGACGCGTACGCAACAGAACGATAATTGTAAAGCATGTAAATCATTAGTAATATGAATTTGATTAAATAAAAGAATATAGTTTCGATGTACTTTAAAAAAAAAACAATATTATGATACATGTGTTTTCTTCTTCTTCTTCTCTTCGGTTTTGGATATACAGCTGCACTGCAGTACATGTGTTTTTTTTTGCAGATTGCATTTCTTCATTATGACGGACAACGCCACATAGTGTGACATTTAGTAATTAATCAACAAACTGCTGTTTGTAGTCCCTTCTCAGTTCACTTTGCGGTGCGGAGTTTCAAATCACTTCAAATGTTAGAATTGGTGCACAAAGAGTAACATAAGAAAACGTGAAAATAATCGCCATTGGTCTGCACTCTAGCAAAATGAAGCTTGTAGTAACTTTTGTATTGTTATTGGCTTATATATCAGCAATAGCCGCTCAGAAAAACTCGACAGAAGGTAACAGTTGTACACTTTGTAACTCTGTGTTTGAAAATATTTAATTATTTAACAATGTTTCAGTTATTCTGTTGTCAAATTTACATGACTTGCTGCTTAATATCTCTCTTATATCTTTCTCTTTGTTTGATATTTACACAGAACAGCTTAAAGAAAGTTGCGATCTAGTTAACGCATCAATCTGGATACAATGGTCTCAAAATATATACATATAGTACACGATTTTTTGTTATAGAATGTAATCACTTTTTCTATACGTTAAGTATTCGCATCGATGTCGACAATATTCTGAGGGTTGCGACAATTATAATGAGTTGCTTTGTCTTATAAATGATATACACATATATATAATCGGTATTGTTTTTGAAATCAGTTGTTATGCACTGCTATCTATTCAACAGATAATTTTAATCATATCAACACAGTATTCTGCCAGAATCATATTTATTGCACAATTGATTCACCTACATCACTGAACTATGTTACACATACAAAACTGTTTGTACATGTATTTAGTAACTAAATGTTTTATCGGATGTAACAATATTTATACAAACCTTTAAAGTGACCTTGAAAATTCCTTAAAGAACTGTTCACTACCTCTTTGAAGGTTGCTAAATGCGATGTATAAATACACTCGTACCTCGCTTACGGCCTAGATACGTTTCGGAAAAATTGGCCGTAAAGCGAAAAGCCATATAACGAAACAATTATTTTTTTTTTCATTAAAAGTTGCGTTTTCTAACCTAACGGGAAAAGTTACTCGTATTTTCGTGTGGCAAAATGTAGCAGTGTCGTCCAAAAGGAGAAACTGAAGCTAAACAGGAGGTTGCTAGCAGTACAGCATCTTTTGGTTGTATTACGAAACGTACGTTATACGCAGTAAATCGAAAAAGTGCCATATCTTAAAATGACTCTTTAAGCAAAATACCGTAAAAAAATTCCGGATAGCGAGGTATAGGCGTATTAGTTGTATAGTAAAACAGCAACCTAAACTTATAATCTGCTCTTGTTGTTGTATATTGCTCCTTTCTCCTTTTTTTTAAAAACTCATATCAATTCACACACATTGCTTTCTAGACATTGCTACACCACATTAGGGTCCACTATTACCATTTTCTCAAAAATAATTAAGATTAACTTTAAAACAAGTTTATACATTATAGCTAATACCATTGAAAGAGTATCCAATAATGGCTGCAAATGTATTTCCTATGACTGTGGCTGTTGTCAACATATAGAGTTACCAGCAACATCAGTAAATGGATCACGTAATACTGTTTCCAAACGTCATAGAAACTTTTAACCAGATTGTGCAGAAACTTTTCCTTTTTTTTTTAGTGTGTGCCAATGCATCTTATTTACAGCAAGACTATGGTATATCGCTGACAGTCACGTACAATGACTTTGCAATAATCAATGAAACCTTATCTGGTACCACATTTATTCCTTTTATTTTTTATTGAACACAAGTAGAAAATTAAAAAAATTGCTAAAACCTTTTTTTTTTAGCTCGGAATCCTCCACCATTTTGTGTTGGTGAAGATATTGTTGACATGTTACAAGCTGAATTATGCATACGTTTGTATGATATACAAATACAAAAAGAAAAATATCATTTATGTTTTAGTCTGCTAAGTAAAATTGGTAAGATAAGGATAGCAGAAATAAAATTGGGTTGTATTGACAACAATGTCATAGATGGCATATCTAATACTATAAAAACAGATACTGAAAGCCTGTTGCATAAAGTAAAAAGGAAAATGATTGAAGAATTGCCCAATGTCATTATGGTTTAAGGCAAATGACATTTGTTTCATGTTCCTACCTACTTTAAGTTTAATACCATTAGAAAGCATTTTTTTCTTTCTTTTCCTTGCGAGATTGTTGCGATAAATGTCAAATACACAAGAAATTTACATTGATATTATCTAAGAATTATAAAAGGAAAAATATCATATACTTATAAGGACGTGTATTCTTAAAACAACTATCCATATGCAATGTCACTTGAACAAATAAAACTTTTTGTACTTCAATATAAATAAACTTTTGTAAACGTTAACTTTTCATTAAATACATCCTTTGTCATTACCTCGCGCAATGATAGTCTGCCTGTACGCAGTTTTTACAAGCATCGATACCTTTTAAAATATAGCTTGCATTCATGTGCATGCACATACATAAACTTGTATATACGTATAAGTTTTTAATTCAGCATTGCAATCAGAAGTCTTTTCCATTCGGCGGTGCAATCACTCTGTAAAAAAGAATTAAACAGGTACTCTAATCTTATTGTCTGTCAAAATATCGGGACCTATTTTGTGAACGTGCATTATTCTTTTATTACGAACAAAAAGTAGAAAGTACATTTGTGCGTAATACGAAAATTAAAGAACATTGGCGTGTTAGAGATGGATAATCGAATTCTTAGGCATGTAAAATTTTAATTTTATTTTGTATTAATTCAAAATTGCGATCAGAAGCCGTTTAAAGTCATCGCCGCAGTCGCTCTGTAAATGGAAAATAACGTGGGAAATATTAAAGCTTTTGTTACACACAAAAGATATTTTCAGATTTTCCATTTATAAATACAAATTGAAGAAGTACACACATGCATTCATAAACAGAAGAAGAAATAACAATAAATTTAATTAGTAAAAATTAGTTGGATAACGCTTCGATGCATTGCTAGATTATGATGCTTGGATGAATGATAGATTGTAATTACAGATCTATAAATTGAGGAACACACACTTCTAAAATACTGAAACATCGCTTATATTAATATAAGCGTCCTCGATGTATATCAAGCTTGTTGACAAACCAAAACCGAAACATACATTAAGGCCATATTCACCGTTAATTACCAGCGAAATTCGAAAGAATAAATTTGAGAATATATTAACGAAAGATCAACAAAACGTTGCGAAGCATCGTCCGTGGTAAATAAATTTCATTTAAAGTAAAACGAGATGTCGAACAAGTAATATGCTTTCATCCAAGTAGGGCAAGCAAAAGTCTCTTGTAGTCTCCTGAACAGTCGTCCTGAAATTTATGGGAAATTTATGGTGCGCTAAGATACAGCAGATTGAGGTTAATTGAAGAAAAATGACATGAATGATTGGATCGAAATAGGTGAAATACATAGATGTTACTCAAGATCAGCATGTAGCTGACATGGTTTGTGAAACCGGAAGAATGTACGTTAAATAGTTCGGCGGCAAATGCATAACGCACATAAGAAGAAGCAAAATGTCACTATTACCTATCGAACCTCATAGATCGTTGAAAAAGTTATAACGTTTATTTGCCTCTTTTTATGTAGCAAGTATAGGTACTGATTGGTATTACTACCAAGATGTGAAGGATGCGTATTACTTACATCAATGTCTCCTGCAAGCGATTGTCCATAAATCTTTTCATAAGTCTCTTTAATATCGCCCAAATCAATCTCTGATCGTGCAACAATGATGCGAATTAAAGTGGTGTCGTCCGTACCCATGCCGCGCATTGCTTTGTAAAGTCGCTCAGCAAAGTATGCAGTCTTGTCTCGTGCGCATTTCACTGAAAATATACAATCATTCATAGTATTGGATTTATTAAGAATAAAATTTGTAAAGAAGTACACTGTTCGTGAAGAATCTCATCAATCTCGAATAATTATGTCATCCATAAACTGGTTAATCCGTGAAAAATAGATGTATATCATAAGATCGGAATTGTTCATTCATGGCCACATAATAAATAGTACAAATAATAATTACCAACTGCGAGATAGCCGTCTTCCAACGAGCCTGAGAATTCTCGTTTGATTGCCTCGTCTAAGCTGTGTCCAGCAATTCTTTCGTATTCTTGAAAGATTTTTCGCAACTGCGGGAAGCTTTTGGTAATGAGAATGGCGTTGAATGTGCTCTCGTCCGTTCCCCATTGACCTTCACCAGCTTCGAGGAGCCTTTCGGCATCCTGAACAGCCGCGTCTTCGTCAACTTCTACATTCTCGTTCCTGCTAGCCTACAAATAGGATTAATTTGAATACAGTTTCCTCAACTACGATATGTATTAAATTGTTCGATTAAAATCAACTTTATGCCACTTACACAGGATAGCGATACCAATAGCCTTTTAAAATGGCCAGAAGTGTCACTTTTGAGATCTTCCTCCAGATCCTTACCGTACACTGAAACATATTCACAATTAAAATTACTTAAATTATAATTACATTTCTATTAGAAGGACGTATACATTGTTTGACCATATGACATGTATAATGGCATCCAGAATAATGTATTTGAAATAATCTAGTCATCCTAGTGCGATAAAGCAATTATAAATGTGCTTCTCTGGAAACTAAAATGCTTACAATCTTTGTAAACAGCAGATATGGTCTTGACACCGTAGTTGCTCAAAGAAGCTAAAACCTCTATGATCGCTCCCTCATCAGTACCGAGACCAGAGATCGCGTGGTGCAGTTCTTTGGCGTAGAATTCGGGAAGAGGTGTCATCAGAGCGAGAATTGCCTTCTCGAAGTTACCGCCAAGTTCAGATTTCAATTCAGAAATGAGATCTTTGCCGTACATCGTCTTAAACTTGTCGGCTATTTCGAGCCGCTGAACGATTCCACGACGTGCCAGTACATCGATTATTGCTTGCTCATCGGTACCGAAACCTTTCATTGCGGTACGAAGAAGAGCCGCATCCTGCTCCGCGTCGAAAGGATCCGCAGGATATACGGTAGGGGTGCACTAAGAGAAGAAAATTGATAGTGTCATTCATTTTTCATCTTAAAAGGCAACATCAACTATTTACAGAACTTATTAATTACATGTAATGCCGGTTTGAAAATATTATCTTTTCCACAGCTGGACGATATCCAACAAATTAAAAATGTTAGTTTTCACAAATAATTGACCTTACACAGACTAGTTATGTCGATTTAAGTATTAAATGGCAGGACAATTTTGTGCACTCAGATATTTGATATACGTGGACTTTATTTACCTGGACATGGTAATATTGATGGGCCGACATTGTGACTGTCTATCTGTAAAGAAATATTTATATAGTTTGGAATGTATCGATATAAGTTAATAATGAATATTTGAGGTATATAGTATATCAAGAGTTTTCTTGGTTTCACTTTCAAACAATGACAGACGTTTAAACTCTCTCTGTGCTTATTGTTTAATTAACCATGGAAGATAGGAGTGGCAAAAAATGGATCGTTAGACGTCGCGCGGAAATTACAATCGCCGGTAATTACAGACGCTTTCACGGGAGCAGATAATGTTGCGGATGGTAATTATCTCTACGGTAGTAGACATAATTAAAGATACTTAAGGTCAGGTCTGTTAAAACGATCAACATTGTAAAAAGTGAAAAACGATCTTCATATCGTGTAATGTAGCACTGCACAACTGTTTAAAGTTTTTCCTTTCGTTCCATGCCAAACAACGTAATCCTTATTATATGTCCCTTGGTCACATTCATATAACAGTCATGCTTGTGCAATATTATCCGTAGAATGTGGTTTATCTCGTTTCGTGTGATAACCCGTCAATTAACATATATCTCAAAGTTTTGCCATTTGGCATCGGGCGGACTTCTCAGAAACATTATGATTGAATTAATGGCGGGCAACAATAATTACGTCACGCAGCTACGCCACTTAACACCGTGAGAATTTCATACCAGTTGCTTCATAACTGGATCTCGCCGGCAATAAATGTGCCATTGAGATGAAGGTAAGAGTTCACGTGTACACATCATTCCTCAATAGCAAAGCATTAACGCAAAGTGCACCGAGTGTGCAGTCAGCTCCGTAGTCCTTTTTCTAGCTGCCAACTAGTCAAGGTCAACTCAATACCACCGTACCAGTCAAAGGAGATAAGTATCGACCGAGAGAACGTGATGTAACGGATAAGAAATTGTTGCAGGACAAAGTCAAATTGTATTTGAATCTACAAAGTCACCCTGCAGTGTACATGCTTCATTCGATGTCAAAACTGGTCCCGCACCAGAGCTGTCATGTCCGAACAGAAAGTAGGTCACGATGATGATGAGTTCGTTGTCGAATGCATACCGGCATTGAGATAATCGATTTATTCAACGGGCACCTAGGACACGTCATAAGGATTCTACGACGTTCACGGCCTAGACCAAACACTGTCTATTGATCGAATAGGATATTCGCTTTGCGTGCTCTCAGGGTGTGGCTTCTTTCATTACCTGTTCTCCGCACTAACGAAGTCACCAACACATACCGCCTCCTGAGAATACCGGTACGATTTCTGGTCGCTGGCTGAGGATACTGGAGGATACGAAACTGAGGACGATACGTATTCTCCTTGAGTTGGTGGGAGAACCGGCAAAGGAAAAGGATGGGGGGGTATTAAGGAGAAGAGGGCGTGTATGGGGAGGGGGAGTGGGGCAGACCATATAATTCCGGTGTTGAATCGAGGTCGTCGGAACGCAAAAAGATTGAAGAATTCTTCACGCGCATACCGTGACCGTAACGCGATTGTCAAGTTCCTGTATCTCTTATTTAGGGCACGTTAACAACGATAGTCACGAAGTATTTTTGACAGTTTGCCTTGACCAGTTTAGAAGCATTCACAAGTCATGAATTTAAATGTCACGGCGCTACTCAATTTTCAGGATGTCGGTACTAAATTTTTGGATGAAGCCAAGTTATGTACTGGTTCTGAATTAGGGATGACGCAGAAAGCATACAAACGATGTTTGCGAAGTAAGGAATGTGACTGTGTAAAGTAAAAACAGACATAAATCGAACGTTTCGGTACAAATAATGTTCAAGATGGCGATCGGTACCGGTACCGAAACTAACGTTACCAACTTCGGCAAGCCGAAGTAAGCTGTCTTACAAGTAGGTTGTGATTTTTCAGAAAGTAAAGACACGATTCACACCTTCACGATTATGGTAACAATAGTCATTATCCTGTACACCTCTGATCACCACTAACAGCCTACGACGCACTAACTGCCCGCGCCGTTGTGCTTTTTCCTCATCCTTTCAGAAGACATATGTTAAAACACAGCTTATTAAGAGAAGTACGCCGGTTTACGCTATTCTCGATGAAGCGACTAACATAGAACTTTAACAATCGATTCAAACCGCGATACCCGGTGAAAAACAATCACAACCACAACCCGACGAGGATATGTCAGTTTCAACTCGATGATACTCGGGACCAGAGGCAAACAATTCCTTATTATAACGGTTACGCTCTGATCGTCTTACGTTCTGAGGTAAACGGAACTGTCACCAAGTATTTTCGTAACTTTATTACGACTGTCGTAGCTCACCTGCTTGGTACAATCCCAGCACGATATAATGTCCCTTGAGAAAGCAGGTGTACCGGTTGGTGAACCGAAGTGAACTACAATACGGGAAATTTGGGAGCGGCTCGCTGGCAGTTGCTGTGGCTATAATGACGAAGTCCGTCGGCGAGAGAGGGAAGAGTTAGCGAGGAGCGGAAGAGAGAGGATAAAAAGAGCCTGGTGGGGCTTACGACGTCGCTATGTGCCGATGACGCGGAGGATGAAGAGGAAAGAGTGAGGGGGACGCCGAGCATTGCGTCGCGTTCGCCGAACTGGCGCCAATCGTTCCTCCGTAGAGATCTAAGCGGGTTAAGGTGGTGGGATACAGGATGATTCATCTGTGTCACGGTAGAAGGGAATTTCGTCGAATAATCCAAAGATCATGACGGTACTTTATATCTGCGACAGACAGTATGCCCAGACCATTTTGCGCATGACGTAACCGCTCCCACGGCATACCGATCATTTTGCTTGCAACAAATACTAATTGTTACAGGACAATAACGTCGATAAAAATAAGAATAAAAGGATACCTTCGTAGGTTTTTATGTGCTTAGACGTGGAAGAGAATGTTGTTCTGATCGTTTACTTTATTCATTTACCTCCTTTAAGAATGAGTAGTTGGTTTAGTTACAGTGCTCTTTGCAATAGTTGGTTGGAATGCGTCATAGGTGATGAGCAGGAGAACGTTAGCGGTTAACCGTTGACTTGTCAAATAGCGTCATCGTTGACTACAACGTCCTTATTTTGTAAGCCTGTACTTAAATTTTATAGATTCACGGGAATGTGTAAGTAGTTAATTTTGTAAGGAATATTAATTAAATAATATGTGTTGTAAATGTATCGGTTACAATATTCTCAGCGTAATACGTAACATGCATTGTTCCTATTTAATATTATTTAATTATTGATACATATTTATTTATTGCCACAATCAAGGGTATTCGATTATTTACAGCAATGCGCTTTACGTGCCACACCTACAGGGCGGCCACTGAAAATCTGAATGATATAAAACAAAAATAACTTACAATCACGTGTTTTTTTCATTTTTTTTATTGTTCTATTTAACAATATAATTGATGGTTTTTTTCAATTTTATGTGGGAAAAATAACATCCTACATATGATCACCATTTCGCTGCTCACAAATACAGGTTCTTTCCACAGCATTTTTCATGACCACACGCAAGAATTCATGTCCTAAACATCGGATTTCGGCTTGAATGTTATCCTTAAGTTCTTGAATTATTCAACGCTTGAAAATCTATTCTTTCAAATAGTCAAATAACATAATCTGATAACGTAAATTCAGGAGAAAATGTCTTGCATCGCCGACATAACAGTGTGCGCAGTAACACCATCCTGTTTGCATCATACTTCCTGATTATCTTCGACCGATAGACGCAAAAAATGTTCCAGTATTATCCTATGTTGGGCTCTGTTGATTCATCTTGGCCGACCTTCCTCACTTTTAAAGAAATACTGCCCGATAAATCTTTCCTGATACAATTCTTTCTGATTCTTGGGATTCCATTATCAATAATTTCCTTTATTGATGTACCTGTTGAAATAAAAATGGACTCCATCGCTCAGTATCAAATTGTTGTTTTTGGTCAGATGTTAAAGTTAAATGGCATACTGCATGCATTTCTGAGTACCTTACCGTAGTCGAAGTTTTATAATCTTCTGTAACGCTGTTCTAGTTCAGCAAAGCGATAACTTGTAAAGATTGATAGACCATCAAGGACAATGCCGTACAATTGCGTCAATGCACGCAGTATGCTTCGGACTTCTTCCCGGAAGATTGCCGGCTGATCTAGTTTTTTCAAACCAGGCGATTCAAGTTCCAAATCTTGTTACCGCTAGGTGATATTTTGACATTAGAACATTACCGGTATTTTGGGTCATTTTGAACAAATGATCTTCCCCCCGAAGTATAACAATTCAAAGAGATCTATCTCCAAAGGATGCTCTTTAACCTACAGAAAAAAGAGTATAAAAAGGAGTGAAACGATCAAGTTATGACCTTTTTAAGCTCTTTACTTTTTCAGTGGCCACCCAGTGTATTTAGATAATATATCTACTATACAGATTACCCTTATAAATAACATGAAACTACATTTGGAATGCGGAAGGATACACGGTTATACAGATATAGACAGCCTTTCACTGCTAACATCAACTCATTCGGTAAGATCAGACGGAATTTAACGCCAGTAAAGTACGCCCCGCGATTGATTCGTGGAAATTATCCTCCTTCCGGTTCCTTAGACCGAACAGGTTTCATTCACTGATGACTGTTTTCTGGGAATGCCATTGATTCTGCGTTTATTATAGTTTTATCCGTCTGACGATGCGTAATTTTAATGTCTTTACAGGTATTATTAGTCATTTTGTTAATGTATTGACTGTTGCAGTCGATCGAATCAGAACTGGTTATTACGATACGTCAAATGTGCGGTGACGTTACATTCGACATTGCGCGTATGAGGTCACGCAACATGCTGTATGCATAAAAATCAGACGCCGTTCATTCAGCGACATAATTAGAAACCGATGAGACACGTGCTAAGAATTCGCATTATCAGAATGTTATCGACAGAATGGGAAGCTCGCCGTTATTGTTGGCCGGATGAAAGGGTTGGAAAGTATTTTCGCGACATGCGTAAGTAAAGTTTAGAAGAATCTTTCGCGAAGGAAAGTGTATAACATCAATGCGGCAATTGAATTAAAATATGAGAAATATTATGAACAGCTAAAATAAATTTGAATAAAACTGTTTTATTTCTAAATGTTGTTTTTAATTAGTAGTAATGTTTTATAGTTTGAAAACCAGTTGTTGCATTTTAAATGAGCAAGATTTACTAAAAAATTATACGTTATTCCGGTGTGACAAAACGGGTCATGATGTTTTGGTGCATAACTTGGAATCTATTATCTGTAAAACTAAAACCAAAATTTAAATATGTCTGACAATGTCAATGATAAGTACTACAAACACCGACGAGATATACTTAAAGACCGCTAGCCTTATGGGACTTTGTGTCGCACGAAAATTGAGCCGTACTGGGACGCCCTCTCGGCGTATAGAGCGGCCGAATCAGGAAACTCAAGGCAACGCAACGAACTCAGTGATTCCAGTTTTTACACCAAGTTACGAAGAATTGCGAAGAACCACTGTCGTGACGATCGTGGTGGGGGAAAGTTCAGATGTGCGATGTCAGTCAGCGAGTCGTCTACTATGTATCGAACGGAGTCAAAGAATGAGCTATGGCTCTGACTCTTCTCCGGCACGATCGTATGCGTGTTTCCTTTGACATAAGCCAGCGGTATTAAAATGCTTTTTCGTCCCTAATCTAACCGATGATCTGATAAAGTATCTTATTCGAAGGGTGTAGTTGGATGATGGGGTCAAAAGTGTTCCCAAAACAATTATAAATCGAAAACGTCATTCGATAGCTCATTAAAAAATACCCATTTTCATCACGTTTTAACTTTCAATCTGGAAGGGCAAGGGGCAGTAGGTTGCAAATTAAAAACTTTCGTTTTTGCTCATTTCTAAAAAAGGGGTGTCCGTGAAAAAATCAAGAACCTCTTTTCTGGCCGTTTCTGGCGTGTTAAAATTAATTTGTAGAACGAATTTTCATGCATCCTTTAAAAGATAAGTATATTATGCAATATTCAATGCTACGAGATGGGGTACAATAAACAAATATAGGTGCTAAGAAAACTGCTAAAACAAGGAGAATATGTAGTAATGGCGCTTGTTTATCCTAAAATATTTGTAGTTCCGCTAGTATTATCGGTTGCACAACGGCAAAACGTCTTTTTTCTCAGTACTACTCTCTTTATTATTATTTTCCTTTAGTTTATTATTATTATTATTTTGTCGTTTCTTTCTTTTTCTTCCTTTTTTTGTGCAGCTTAATCTCTCTGTATTTTATCCTTTATTTTTCTTTTTCCTAGAGATAAGTTAACATAATATTTAGGTTAAATTATATTCAATTAGATAATAAAGCCAGCTTCTTTTTTGGACCCATGTTCTGTAGCCCCCCGCATAAAACGAATGCGGTGCATGCGCCGAATTATATTTCATGTAATGTTCAAGCGCATTTAATGTAAACCGGGCCGATTCCAACCTTCCCACTGCTGCGTTCCGGGAACACGTACACACTTTCATTTACACTTTCGGCATCTGCGCACGAATCCAATACTCTCAAGATCACTAGGCACAGGGACACCCCTCCTTCATGCGATTGTCGTATTCTTGACGATTGTCATATTTTCGATGTATTCTTTACGTGCATTTTAATGTTCTTCTTCTTACAATGTATTTGTACAAGAAAAACATTAATATATACGCAAAATGTCTAATAGTAAATGTAATTGGCCGGCCTCAGGATCCAATGGTTACGATTCATACTCCTCACCTGAGTGTGAAATTTTAGCGATCCTGCATAAATTTTTATTAACATTTATTAGCAGCCAAATTTTAAGAGTTCGCGGAGGCGATACAGTGGAGGCTCGATGAATTTTTCCTGAGATCTGCCAGATAAATTTTGACGCTTAAACCCCACCACTAGGCGGGATCCCCCTCGCATTCGGCAACTGTCACGCCTGATATCGCAGCGTAATTCCTTTGAATACTAACGTAATGTGGTGAAAAGTTCATAATCTTATAAGCAGTGTAAGGTGATTTTCGAGGAAACAACTACTATTCTGTATAACTCTGACTTTCGTTGCGTCTGCTCTGCTCTACTACTCAAAATGCTATATCCCTTGTCCGTCCGTGTCCGTCCGGTGCCGTCCGGAAAGAAACGCGCATCGCGCCTCCCGTCGTACAAATTTTGCCTCGGTGACGTCAGCGGCCGCTAGCCCTAGCGTCCATTGTCATGCGCCGGCTTGCGTTTGTTACAGCAACGACTATGTACATACATATGTACGAACGTGTAATATGTAATCCTTTTAATAAGTACAAATATAAACCGAGTTGTACTGTGTTTGGTCTCATTTAACTCGGAATAATATTACTAATATGTTTTGTCTTCAGTCCGTCTTTTTTCCTTATCTGCCGTTTCTACTTCTGATCATCCGTATCGGCAAAAAGCAAACGAACGAATTCGACTACAGTAGATTTTCTATATGAGTCCGATTTGAGCTACACGATATCTGTCCACGGATGCCCCTTTCACAAACAGGGATCGTCGTCGACCGGGCGGTTCCCCGTCACTTGTATCGCAGTGGCATTTTTTGATGCTGACAATTGAACAGCGACGCGGTCTATCGGTGAGACACTAACCCTAATTAGGAAATCAAAAATTTTTAATTGCAATTTTTCGTTAAAAAGAAGTTTACTGGTATATTGGAGACATTTTTCTGATAAAAATAAGACCAAATACGAAATGGTTACGACACTTGGTTTCGCTATTCTGACTTGTCAAACACACTGTCGCCTAAACGTCGCGAGATCAATGTGGTGTGAAGAAGGAACTTCTATTCGATGGGAATCAAGTACCTGGCGGATGAATCGACGCTTACCGTGGAGCTGGATGAGAAACAAAGTTTTCTTGAGTGGAATGAATGTCCCCTATTCGTTATAAGCCCATTTGTCGGCATTTTTTTTGCGTCTCTTACCGTGTAGGGACACCATTGGCAGGTGCCTCCTCACAAACTCACACAGGGAACCTGCTACAGTTTAGACGGCTTTAAACTCCTCATACGCAAATAAAGTGGCAAGCAATTTTATATGTAAATAGGAGTTTTAATTAGTAACAAAATATAACCCGATTGGTTTCGTGTTTGGTCTCATTTTACTTGGCAAAATATTAGCAATAAGGTACTGACATTTTTATTCATAAAAAGTCAGAGTTGTAAAAATTTCTTCGCTGCACTAGTGTTGCCTCATCGTCATGTGGCATTCAATCATTCAACAATGGCTTCACCTTCACTCCTTCTTTCTATATCAACTGTCCCTACGTTTGGCGGTGTCGGCAAATTACAAAGAGACGGGCGCGTGGCCCAGCGTGGCCCAGCGTGGCCGGCAACGTGGCGCAGAGACGACATTCGTGTCAAATCACCGGATGTATGTACGAGCAACGGAGAAACTTTAGAATTGTAAAGATAGAAATAAAGAAGTTTTGCGTACAGACAGGGTCGTTTTGTTTGTCGTGTTCCGATCATTTGTATGAAATGGAATACAATAATCAATGTAAGAGAGCAACTGTATTGGAAGGCATTTACTTCTTTAATTAGCAAGTACTTTTTGCAACATTTTCAACCTCGTCGGTGCTGCTAGCACTTAAAATTATCACGATACAAAAATTGGGAGTGATGGGATTCGATAATGTATAAAAGTTCGTTCTACAAATTAGTTTAACACGCCAGTAAACGACTAGAAAGGATGATCTTGACTTTTTCACTGACACCCCTTTTTTAAAAATGAGCAAAAAGGGAAGTTTTCAATTTACACCTCACTGCCCATCGCCCTTGCAGATTCAACGTTAAAACATGATGAAAATGGGAATTTTTTAATGAGCTATCGAATGACGTTTTTGGTTTATAATTGTTTTGGGATCGCTTTTGAGCCCCATCATCACCCTTCGAATAAGATACTTTATCAGATCATCGGTTAGGTTAGGGACGAAAAGGCATTTTAATACCGCTGGCTTATGCCAAAGGAAACACTTGTACGCAATCGTGTCGGAGAGGAGTCGGAGCGGTAGCTTATTTCTTGTCTCCGTTCGGTACGTTGTAGACGACTCGCTGACTGAGAGCACGTATACATACATCTCAATGTACATCTTTTCCCCACCACGCCCGTCACGACAGTGGTTCTTATGAATTCCTCGTCGGTGCTTGGTGTTACCTACAAAGTTAGAACCTCGGAATTCTTCCGTGCCGACAGAGCATTTGGGCCCCTTTGAGCCCCCTTGCGTGCCCGAAATTTTACCCAGGGCTAGCGGCACCGACGAGATATACTTAAAGACCGCTAGCCTTATGGGACTTTGTGTCGCACGAAAATTGAGCCGTACTGGGACGCCCTCTCGGCGTATAGAGCGGCCGAATCAGGAAACTCAAGGCAACGCAACGAACTCACTGATTCCAGTTTTTACACCAAGTTACGAAGAATTGCGAAGAACCACTGCCGTGACGATCGTGGTGGGGGAAAGTTCAGATGCGTGCTGTCAGTCAGCGAGTCGTCTACTACAATGTATCGAACGGAGTCAAAGAATGAGCTATGGCTCTGACTCTTCTCCGGCACGATCGTATGCGTGTTTCCTTTGACATAAGCCAGCGGTATTAAAATGCTTTTTCGTTCCTAACCTATCCGATAATCTGATAAAGTATTTTATTCGAAGGGTGTAGTTGGATGATGGGGTCAAAAGTGTTCCCAAAACAATTATAAATCGAAAACGTCATTTGATAGCTCATTAAAAAATACCCATTTTCATCACGTTTTAACTTTCAATCTAGAAGGGCAAGGGGCAGTAGGTTGTAAATTAAAAACTTTCGTTTTTGCTCATTTCTAAAAAAGGGATGTCCGTTAAAAAATCAAGAATTCTGGCCGATTCTGGCCTGTTAAAATTAATTTGTAGAACGAATTTTCATGCATCCTTTATAAGATAAGTATATTATGCAATATTCAATGCTATGAGATGGGGTACAATAAACAAATATAGATGCTAAGAAAACTGCTAAAACAAGGAGAATATGTAGTAATGGCGCTTGTTATATCCTAAAATATTTGTAGTTCCGCTAATATTATCGGTTGCACAACGGCATAACGTCTTTTTTCTCAGTACTGCTCTCTTTATTATTTTTTCCTTTAGTTTATTATTATTATTTTGTCGTTTCTTTCTTTTTCTTCTTTTTGTGTGCAGCATAATCTCTCTGTATTTTATCCTTTATTTTTCTTTTTCCTAGATATAAGTTAACATAATATTTAGGTTTAGTTATATTCAATTAGAAATTAAAGCCAGCTTCTTTTTTTGACCCATGTTCTGTAGCCCCCCGCATAAAACGAATGCGGTGCATGCGCCGAATTATATTTCATGTAATGTTCAAGCGCATTTAATGTTAACCGGACCGATTCAAACCTTCCCACTGCTGCGTTCCGGGAACACGTACCCACTTACATTTACACTTTCGGTATCTGCGCACGAATTCAATACTCTCAAGATCACTAGACATAGGGACACCCCTCCGCCATGCGATTGTCGTATTCTTGACGATTGTCATATTTTCGACGTATTCTTTACGTGCATTTTTATGTTTTTCTTCTTACAATGTATTTGTACAAGAAAAACATTAATATATATGCGAAATGTCTATTAGTAAATGTACTTGGCCGGCTTCAGGATCCAATGGTTACGATTCAGAACTCCTCACCTGAGTGTGAAATTTTTCCGATCCTGCATAAATTGTTATTAACATTTATTAGTTGCCAAGTTTTAAGAGTTCGCGGAGGCGATACAGTGGAGGCCCGATGAATTTTTCCTGAGATCTCCCAGATAAATTTTGACGCTTAAACCCCACCACTAGGCGGGATTCCCCCTCGCATTCGGCAACTGTCACGCCTGATATCGCAGCGTAATTCCTTTGAATACTAACGTAACGTGGTGAAAAGTTGATAATTTTATAAGTAATGTAAGGTGATTTTCGAGAAAACAACTACTATTCGGTTTAACTCTGATTTTCCTTGCATCTGCTCTGCTCTACTACTCAAAATGCTATATCCCTTGTCCGTCCGTGTCCGTCCGGTGCCGTCCGGAAAGAAACGCGCTTCGCGCCTCCCCTCGTGCAAATTCTGCTCGGTGACGTCAGCGGCCGCCAGCTCTAGCGTCCATTGACATGCGCCGGCTTGCGTTTGTTACAGCAACGACTATGTACATATGTACGAACGTGTAATATGTAAACGTTTTAATAAGTACAAATATAAACCGAGTTGTACTGTGTTTGGTCTCATTTTACTCGGAATAATATTACTAATATGTTTTGTCTTCAGTCCGTCTTTTTTCCTTATCTGCCGTTTCTACTTCTGATCATCCGTATCGGCAAAAAGCAAACGAACGAATTCGACTACAGTAGATTTTCTATATGTATGAGTCCGATTTGAGCTACACGATATCTGTCCCCGGATGCCCCTTTCACAAACAGGGGTCGTCGTCGGCCGAGCGGTTCCCCGTCGCTTGTATCGCAGTGGCATTTTTTGATGCTGACAATTGAACAGCGACGCGGTCTATCGGTGAGACACTAACCCTAGTTAAGAAATCAAAAATTGTTAATTGCAATTTTTCGGTAAAAAGAAGTTTACTGGTATATTGGAGACGTTTTTCTAATAAAAATAAGACCAAATACGAAATGGTTACGACACTTGGTTTCGCTATTCTGGCTTGTCAAACACACTGTCGCCTAAACGTCGCGAGATCAATGTGGTGTGAAGAAGGAACTTCTATTCGATGGAATCAAGTACCTGGCGAATGAATCGACGCTTACCGTGGAGCTGGATGAGAAACAAAGTTTTCTTGAGTGGAATGAATGTCCCCTATTCGTTATAAGCCCATTTGGCGGCATTTTTTTTGCGTCTCTTACCGTGTAGGGACACCATTGGCAGGTGCCTCCTCACAAACTCACACAGGGATCCTGCTACAGTTTAGACGGCTTTAAACTCCTCATACGCAAATAAAGTGGCAAGCAATTTTATATGTAAATAGGAGTTTTAATTAGTAACAAAATATAACCCGATTGGTTTCGTGTTTGGTCTCATTTTACTTGGCAAAATATTAGCAATACGGTACTGACATTTTTATTCATAAAAATTCAAAGTTGTAAAAATTTCTTCGCTGCACTAGTGTTGCCTCATCGTCATGTGGAATTCAATCATTCAACAATGGCTTCACCTTCACTCCCTCTTTCTATATCAACTGTCCCTACGTTTGGCGGTGTCGGCAAATTACAAAGAGACGGGCGCGTGGCCCAGCGTGGCCGGCAACGTGGCGCAGAGACGACATTCGTGTCAAATCACCGGATGTATGTACGAGCAACGGAAAAACTTTAGAATTGCAAAGATAGAAATAAACAAGTTTTGCGTACAGACAGGGTCGTTTCGTTTCTCATGTTCCGATCATTTGTATGAAATGGAATACAATAATCAATGTAAGAGAGCAAGTGTATTGGAAGGCATTTACTTCTTTAATTAACAAGTACTTTTTGTAACATTTTCAACCTCGTCGGTGCTGCTAGCACTTAAAATTATCACGATACAAAAATTGGGAGTGATGGGATTCGATAAAGTATAAAAGTTCGTTCTACAAATTAGTTTAACACGCCAGTAAACGACTAGAAAGGATGATCTTGACTTTTTCACTGACACCCCTTTTTTAAAAATGAGCAAAAAGGGAAGTTTTCAATTTACACTTCACTGCCCATCGCCCTTGCAGATTCAACGTTAACACATGATGAAAATGGGAATTTTTTAATAAGCTTTCGAATGACGTTTTTGGTTTATAATTGTTTTGGGATCGCTTTTGAGCCCCATCATCACCCTTCGAATAAGATACTTTATCAGATTATCGGTTAGGTTAGGGACAAAAAGCATTTTAATACCGCTGGCTTATACCAAAGGAAACACTTGTATGCAATCGTGTCGGAGAGGAGTCGGAGCCGTAGCTTATTTCTTGTCTCCGTTCGGTACGTAGTAGACGACTCGCTGACTGAGAGCACGTATACATACATCTCAATGTACATCTTTTCCCCACCACGCCCGTCACGACAGTGGTTCTTAGGAATTCCTCGTCGGTGCTTGGTGTTACCTACAAAGTTAGAACCTCGGAATTCTTCCGTGCCGACAGAGCATTTGGGCCCCTTTGAGCCCCCTTGCGTGCCCGAAATTTTACCCAGGGCTAGCGGTCTTTAAGTATATCTCGTCGGTGCGCAAGGGGGCTCAAAGGGGCCCAAATGCTCTGTCGGCACGGAAGAATTCCGAGGTTCTAACTTTGTAGGTAACACCACGTACCGACGAGGAATTCATAAGAACCACTGTCGTGACGGGCGTGGTGGGGAAAAGATGTACATTGAGATGTATGTATACGTGCTCTCAGTCAGCGAGTCGTCTACAACGTACCGAACGGAGACAAGAAATAAGCTACCGCTCCGACTCCTCTCCGACACGATTGCGTACAAGTGTTTCCTTTGGCATAAGCCAGCGGTATTAAAATGCCTTTTCGTCCCTAACCTAACCGATATTCTGATAAAGTATCTTATTCGAAGGGTGATGATGGGGCTCAAAAGCGATCCCAAAACCATTATAAACCAAAAACGTCATTCGATAGCTCATTAAAAAATTCCCATTTTCATCATGTTTTAACGTTGAATCTGCAAGGGCGATGGGCAGTGAGATGTAAATTGAAAACTTCCCTTTTTGCTCATTTTTAAAAAAGGGGTGTCAGTGAAAAAGTCAAGATCATCCTTTCTAGTCGTTTACTGGCGTGTTAAACTAATTTGTAGAACGAACTTTTATACATTATCGAATCCCATCACTCCCAATTTTTGTATCGTGATAATTTTAAGTGCTAGCAGCACCGACGAGGTTGAAAATGTTGCAAAAAGTACTTGTTAATTAAAGAAGTAAATGCCTTCCAATACACTTGCTCTCTTACATTGATTATTGTATTCCATTTCATACAAATGATCGGAACATGAGAAACGAAACGACCCTGTCTGTACGCAAAACTTCTTTATTTCTATCTTTACAATTCTAAAGTTTCTCCGTTGCTCGTACATCCGGTGATTTGACACGAATGTCGTCTCTGCGCCACGTTGCCGTCCACGCTGGGCCACGCGCCCGTCTCTTTGTAATTTGCCGACACCGCCAAACGTAGGGACAGTTGATATAGAAAGAGGGAGTGAAGGTGAAGCCATTGTTGAATGATTGAATGCCACATGACGATGAGGCAACACTAGTGCAGCGAAGAAATTTTTACAACTTTGACTTTTTATGAATAAAAATGTCAGTACCTTATTGCTAATATTTTGCCAAGTAAAATGAGACCAAACACGAAACCAATCGGGTTATATTTTGTTACTAATTAAAACTCCTATTTACATATAAAATTTCTTGCCACTTTATTTGCGTATGAGGAGTTTAAAGCCGTCTAAACTGTAGCAGGATCCCTGTGTGAGTTTGTGAGAAGGCACCTGCCAACGGTGTCCCTACACGGTAAGAGACGCAAAAAAAATGCCGACAAATGGGCTTATAACGAATAGGGGACATTCATTCCACTGAAGAAAACTTTGTTTCTCATCCAGCTCCACGGTAAGCGTCGATTCATTCGCCAGGTACTTGATTCCATCGAATAGAAGTTCCTTCTTCACACCACATTGATCTCGCGACGTTTAGGCGACAGTGTGTTTGACAAGCCAGAATAGCGAAACCAAGTGTCGTAACCATTTCGTATTTGGTCTTATTTTTATTAGAAAAACGTCTCCAATATACCAGTAAACTTCTTTTTACCGAAAAATTGCAATTAACAATTTTTGATTTCTTAACTAGGGTTAGTGTCTCACCGATAGACCGCGTCGCTGTTCAATTGTCAGCATCAAAAAATGCCACTGCGATACAAGCGACGGGGAACCGCTCGGCCGACGACGACCCCTGTTTGTGAAAGGGGCATCCGGGGACAGATATCGTGTAGCTCAAATCGGACTCATACATATAGAAAATCTACTGTAGTCGAATTCGTTCGTTTGCTTTTTGCCGATACGGATGATCAGAAGTAGAAACGGCAGATAAGGAAAAAAGACGGACTGAAGACAAAACATATTAGTAATATTATTCCGAGTAAAATGAGACCAAACACAGTACAACTCGGTTTATATTTGTACTTATTAAAACGTTTACATATTACACGTTCGTACATATGTACATAGTCGTTGCTGTAACAAACGCAAGCCGGCGCATGTCAATGGACGCTAGAGCTGGCGGCCGCTGACGTCACCGAGCAGAATTTGCACGAGGGGAGGCGCGAAGCGCGTTTCTTTCCGGACGGCACCGGACGGACACGGACGGACAAGGGATATAGCATTTTGAGTAGTAGAGCAGAGCAGATGCAAGGAAAATCAGAGTTAAACCGAATAGTAGTTGTTTTCTCGAAAATCACCTTACATTACTTATAAAATTATCAACTTTTCACCACGTTACGTTAGTATTCAAAGGAATTACGCTGCGATATCAGGCGTGACAGTTGCCGAATGCGAGGGGGAATCCCGCCTAGTGGTGGGGTTTAAGCGTCAAAATTTATCTGGGAGATCTCAGGAAAAATTCATCGGGCCTCCACTGTATCGCCTCCGCGAACTCTTAAAACTTGGCAACTAATAAATGTTAATAACAATTTATGCAGGATCGGAAAAATTTCACACTCAGGTGAGGAGTTCTGAATCGTAACCATTGGATCCTGAAGCCGGCCAAGTACATTTACTAATAGACATTTCGCATATATATTAATGTTTTTCTTGTACAAATACATTGTAAGAAGAAAAACATAAAAATGCACGTAAAGAATACGTCGAAAATATGACAATCGTCAAGAATACGACAATCGCATGGCGGAGGGGTGTCCCTATGTCTAGTGATCTTGAGAGTATTGAATTCGTGCGCAGATACCGAAAGTGTAAATGTAAGTGGGTACGTGTTCCCGGAACGCAGCAGTGGGAAGGTTTGAATCGGTCCGGTTAACATTAAATGCGCTTGAACATTACATGAAATATAATTCGGCGCATGCACCGCATTCGTTTTATGCGGGGGGCTACAGAACATGGGTCAAAAAAAGAAGCTGGCTTTAATTTCTAATTGAATATAACTAAACCTAAATATTATGTTAACTTATATCTAGGAAAAAGAAAAATAAAGGATAAAATACAGAGAGATTATGCTGCACACAAAAAGAAGAAAAAGAAAGAAACGACAAAATAATAATAATAAACTAAAGGAAAAAATAATAAAGAGAGCAGTACTGAGAAAAAAGACGTTATGCCGTTGTGCAACCGATAATATTAGCGGAACTACAAATATTTTAGGATATAACAAGCGCCATTACTACATATTCTCCTTGTTTTAGCAGTTTTCTTAGCATCTATATTTGTTTATTGTACCCCATCTCATAGCATTGAATATTGCATAATATACTTATCTTATAAAGGATGCATGAAAATTCGTTCTACAAATTAATTTTAACAGGCCAGAATCGGCCAGAATTCTTGATTTTTTAACGGACATCCCTTTTTTAGAAATGAGCAAAAACGAAAGTTTTTAATTTACAACCTACTGCCCCTTGCCCTTCTAGATTGAAAGTTAAAACGTGATGAAAATGGGTATTTTTTAATGAGCTATCAAATGACGTTTTCGATTTATAATTGTTTTGGGAACACTTTTGACCCCATCATCCAACTACACCCTTCGAATAAAATACTTTATCAGATTATCGGATAGGTTAGGAACGAAAAAGCATTTTAATACCGCTGGCTTATGTCAAAGGAAACACGCATACGATCGTGCCGGAGAAGAGTCAGAGCCATAGCTCATTCTTTGACTCCGTTCGATACATTGTAGTAGACGACTCGCTGACTGACAGCACGCATCTGAACTTTCCCCCACCACGATCGTCACGGCAGTGGTTCTTCGCAATTCTTCGTAACTTGGTGTAAAAACTGGAATCAGTGAGTTCGTTGCGTTGCCTTGAGTTTCCTGATTCGGCCGCTCTATACGCCGAGAGGGCGTCCCAGTACGGCTCAATTTTCGTGCGACACAAAGTCCCATAAGGCTAGCGGTCTTTAAGTATATCTCGTCGGTGCCGCTAGCCCTGGGTAAAATTTCGGGCACGCAAGGGGGCTCAAAGGGGCCCAAATGCTCTGTCGGCACGGAAGAATTCCGAGGTTCTAACTTTGTAGGTAACACCAAGCACCGACGAGGAATTCATAAGAACCACTGTCGTGACGGGCGTGGTGGGGAAAAGATGTACATTGAGATGTATGTATACGTGCTCTCAGTCAGCGAGTCGTCTACAACGTACCGAACGGAGACAAGAAATAAGCTACCGCTCCGACTCCTCTCCGACACGATTGCGTACAAGTGTTTCCTTTGGCATAAGCCAGCGGTATTAAAATGCCTTTTCGTCCCTAACCTAACCGATGATCTGATAAAGTATCTTATTCGAAGGGTGATGATGGGGCTCAAAAGCGATCCCAAAACAATTATAAACCAAAAACGTCATTCGATAGCTCATTAAAAAATTCCCATTTTCATCATGTTTTAACGTTGAATCTGCAAGGGCGATGGGCAGTGAGGTGTAAATTGAAAACTTCCCTTTTTGCTCATTTTTAAAAAAGGGGTGTCAGTGAAAAAGTCAAGATCATCCTTTCTAGTCGTTTACTGGCGTGTTAAACTAATTTGTAGAACGAACTTTTATACATTATCGAATCCCATCACTCCCAATTTTTGTATCGTGATAATTTTAAGTGCTAGCAGCACCGACGAGGTTGAAAATGTTGCAAAAAGTACTTGCTAATTAAAGAAGTAAATGCCTTCCAATACAGTTGCTCTCTTACATTGATTATTGTATTCCATTTCATACAAATGATCGGAACACGACAAACAAAACGACCCTGTCTGTACGCAAAACTTCTTTATTTCTATCTTTACAATTCTAAAGTTTCTCCGTTGCTCGTACATACATCCGGTGATTTGACACGAATGTCGTCTCTGCGCCACGTTGCCGGCCACGCTGGGCCACGCTGGGCCACGCGCCCGTCTCTTTGTAATTTGCCGACACCGCCAAACGTAGGGACAGTTGATATAGAAAGAAGGAGTGAAGGTGAAGCCATTGTTGAATGATTGAATGCCACATGACGATGAGGCAACACTAGTGCAGCGAAGAAATTTTTACAACTCTGACTTTTTATGAATAAAAATGTCAGTACCTTATTGCTAATATTTTGCCAAGTAAAATGAGACCAAACACGAAACCAATCGGGTTATATTTTGTTACTAATTAAAACTCCTATTTACATATAAAATTGCTTGCCACTTTATTTGCGTATGAGGAGTTTAAAGCCGTCTAAACTGTAGCAGGTTCCCTGTGTGAGTTTGTGAGGAGGCACCTGCCAATGGTGTCCCTACACGGTAAGAGACGCAAAAAAAATGCCGACAAATGGGCTTATAACGAATAGGGGACATTCATTCCACTCAAGAAAACTTTGTTTCTCATCCAGCTCCACGGTAAGCGTCGATTCATCCGCCAGGTACTTGATTCCCATCGAATAGAAGTTCCTTCTTCACACCACATTGATCTCGCGACGTTTAGGCGACAGTGTGTTTGACAAGTCAGAATAGCGAAACCAAGTGTCGTAACCATTTCGTATTTGGTCTTATTTTTATCAGAAAAATGTCTCCAATATACCAGTAAACTTCTTTTTAACGAAAAATTGCAATTAAAAATTTTTGATTTCCTAATTAGGGTTAGTGTCTCACCGATAGACCGCGTCGCTGTTCAATTGTCAGCATCAAAAAATGCCACTGCGATACAAGTGACGGGGAACCGCCCGGTCGACGACGATCCCTGTTTGTGAAAGGGGCATCCGTGGACAGATATCGTGTAGCTCAAATCGGACTCATATAGAAAATCTACTGTAGTCGAATTCGTTCGTTTGCTTTTTGCCGATACGGATGATCAGAAGTAGAAACGGCAGATAAGGAAAAAAGACGGACTGAAGACAAAACATATTAGTAATATTATTCCGAGTTAAATGAGACCAAACACAGTACAACTCGGTTTATATTTGTACTTATTAAAAGGATTACATATTACACGTTCGTACATATGTATGTACATAGTCGTTGCTGTAACAAACGCAAGCCGGCGCATGACAATGGACGCTAGGGCTAGCGGCCGCTGACGTCACCGAGGCAAAATTTGTACGACGGGAGGCGCGATGCGCGTTTCTTTCCGGACGGCACCGGACGGACACGGACGGACAAGGGATATAGCATTTTGAGTAGTAGAGCAGAGCAGACGCAACGAAAGTCAGAGTTATACAGAATAGTAGTTGTTTCCTCGAAAATCACCTTACACTGCTTATAAGATTATGAACTTTTCACCACATTACGTTAGTATTCAAAGGAATTACGCTGCGATATCAGGCGTGACAGTTGCCGAATGCGAGGGGGATCCCGCCTAGTGGTGGGGTTTAAGCGTCAAAATTTATCTGGCAGATCTCAGGAAAAATTCATCGAGCCTCCACTGTATCGCCTCCGCGAACTCTTAAAATTTGGCTGCTAATAAATGTTAATAAAAATTTATGCAGGATCGCTAAAATTTCACACTCAGGTGAGGAGTATGAATCGTAACCATTGGATCCTGAGGCCGGCCAATTACATTTACTATTAGACATTTTGCGTATATATTAATGTTTTTCTTGTACAAATACATTGTAAGAAGAAGAACATTAAAATGCACGTAAAGAATACATCGAAAATATGACAATCGTCAAGAATACGACAATCGCATGAAGGAGGGGTGTCCCTGTGCCTAGTGATCTTGAGAGTATTGGATTCGTGCGCAGATGCCGAAAGTGTAAATGAAAGTGTGTACGTGTTCCCGGAACGCAGCAGTGGGAAGGTTGGAATCGGCCCGGTTTACATTAAATGCGCTTGAACATTACATGAAATATAATTCGGCGCATGCACCGCATTCGTTTTATGCGGGGGGCTACAGAACATGGGTCCAAAAAAGAAGCTGGCTTTATTATCTAATTGAATATAATTTAACCTAAATATTATGTTAACTTATCTCTAGGAAAAAGAAAAATAAAGGATAAAATACAGAGAGATTAAGCTGCACAAAAAAAGGAAGAAAAAGAAAGAAACGACAAAATAATAATAATAATAAACTAAAGGAAAATAATAATAAAGAGAGTAGTACTGAGAAAAAAGACGTTTTGCCGTTGTGCAACCGATAATACTAGCGGAACTACAAATATTTTAGGATAAACAAGCGCCATTACTACATATTCTCCTTGTTTTAGCAGTTTTCTTAGCACCTATATTTGTTTATTGTACCCCATCTCGTAGCATTGAATATTGCATAATATACTTATCTTTTAAAGGATGCATGAAAATTCGTTCTACAAATTAATTTTAACACGCCAGAAACGGCCAGAAAAGAGGTTCTTGATTTTTTCACGGACACCCCTTTTTTAGAAATGAGCAAAAACGAAAGTTTTTAATTTGCAACCTACTGCCCCTTGCCCTTCCAGATTGAAAGTTAAAACGTGATGAAAATGGGTATTTTTTAATGAGCTATCGAATGACGTTTTCGATTTATAATTGTTTTGGGAACACTTTTGACCCCATCATCCAACTACACCCTTCGAATAAGATACTTTATCAGATCATCGGTTAGATTAGGGACGAAAAAGCATTTTAATACCGCTGGCTTATGTCAAAGGAAACACGCATACGATCGTGCCGGAGAAGAGTCAGAGCCATAGCTCATTCTTTGACTCCGTTCGATACATAGTAGACGACTCGCTGACTGACATCGCACATCTGAACTTTCCCCCACCACGATCGTCACGACAGTGGTTCTTCGCAATTCTTCGTAACTTGGTGTAAAAACTGGAATCACTGAGTTCGTTGCGTTGCCTTGAGTTTCCTGATTCGGCCGCTCTATACGCCGAGAGGGCGTCCCAGTACGGCTCAATTTTCGTGCGACACAAAGTCCCATAAGGCTAGCGGTCTTTAAGCACCGACGAGATATACTTAAAGACCGCTAGCCTTATGGGACTTTGTGTCGCACGAAAATTGAGCCGTACTGGGACGCCCTCTCGGCGTATAGAGCGGCCGAATCAGGAAACTCAAGGCAACGCAACGAACTCAGTGATTCCAGTTTTTACACCAAGTTACGAAGAATTGCGAAGAACCACTGTCGTGACGATCGTGGTGGGGGAAAGTTCAGATGTGCGATGTCAGTCAGCGAGTCGTCTACTATGTATCGAACGGAGTCAAAGAATGAGCTATGGCTCTGACTCTTCTCCGGCACGATCGTATGCGTGTTTCCTTTGACATAAGCCAGCGGTATTAAAATGCTTTTCCGTTCCTAACCTATCCGATAATCTGATAAAGTATTTTATTCGAAGGGTGTAGTTGGATGATGGGGTCAAAAGTGTTCCCAAAACAATTATAAATCGAAAACGTCATTTGATAGCTCATTAAAAAATACCCATTTTCATCACGTTTTAACTTTCAATCTGGAAGGGCAAGGGGCAGTAGGTTGTAAATTAAAAACTTTCGTTTTTGCTCATTTCTAAAAAAGGGGTGTCCGTGAAAAAATCAAGAATTCTGGCCGTTTCTGGCGTGTTAAAATTAATTTGTAGAACGAATTTTCATGCATCGTTTATAAGATAAGTATATTGTGCAATATTCAATGCTATGAGATGGGGTACAATAAACAAATATAGATGCTAAGAAAACTGCTAAAACAAGGAGAATATGTAGTAATGGCGCTTGTTACATCCGAAAATATTTGTAGTTCCGCTAATATTATCGGTTGCACAACGGCAAAACGTCTTTTTTCTCAGTACTGCTCTCTTTATTATTTTTTCCTTTAGTTTATTATTATTATTTTGTCGTTTCTTTCTTTTTCTTGTTTTTGTCTGCAGCATAATCTCTCTGTATTTTATCCTTTATTTTTCTTTTTCCTAGAGATAAGTTAACATAATATTTAGGTTAAGTTATATTCAATTAGATATTAAAGCCAGCTTCTTTTTTTGACCCATGTTCTGTAGCCCCCGCATAAAACGAATGCGGTGCATGCGCCGAGTTATATTTCATGTAATGTTCAAGCGCATTTAATGTTAACCGGGCCGATTCAAACCTTCCCACTGCTGCGTTCCGGGAACACGTACCCACTTACATTTGCACTTTCGGCATCTCCGCACGAATCCAATTCATAGTCTCAAGATCACTAGGCATAGGGACAGCCCTCCTTCATGCGATTGTCATATTCTTGACGATTGTCATATTTTCGACGTATTCTTTACGTGCATTTTTATATTTTTCTTCTTACAATGTATTTGTACAAGAAAAACTTTAATATATATGCGAAATGTCTAATAGTAAATGTAACTGGCCGGCCTCAGGATCCAATGGTTACGATTCAAACTCCTCACCTGAGTGTGAAATTTTTCCGATCCTGCATAAATTTTTATTAACATTTATTAGCAGCCAAGTTTTAAGAGTTCGCGGAGGTGATACAGTGGAGGCCCGATGAATTTTTCCTGAGATCTGTCAGATAAATTTTGACGCTTAAAGCCCACCACTAGGCGGGATCCCCCTCGCATTCGGCAACTGTCATGCCTGATATCGCAGCGTAATTCCTTTGAATACTAACGTAACATGGTGAAAAGTTGATAATCTTATAAGTAATGTAAGGTGATTCTCGAGGAAACAACTACTATTCGGTTTAACTCTGACTTTCGTTGCGTCTGCTCTGCTCTACTACTCAAAATGCTATATCCCTTGTCCGTCCGTGTCCGTCCGGTGCCGTCCGGAAAGAAACGCGCATCGCGCCTCCCGTCGTACAAATTTTGCCTCGGTGACGTCAGCGGCCGCTAGCCCTAGCGTCCATTGTCATGCGCCGGCTTGCGTTTGTTACAGCAACGACTATGTACATACATATGTACGAACGTGTAATATGTAATCCTTTTAATAAGTACAAATATAAACCGAGTTGTACTGTGTTTGGTCTCATTTAACTCGGAATAATATTACTAATATGTTTTGTCTTCAGTCCGTCTTTTTTCCTTATCTGCCGTTTCTACTTCTGATCATCCGTATCGGCAAAAAGCAAACGAACGAATTCGACTACAGTAGATTTTCTATATGAGTCCGATTTGAGCTACACGATATCTGTCCACGGATGCCCCTTTCACAAACAGGGATCGTCGTCGACCGGGCGGTTCCCCGTCACTTGTATCGCAGTGGCATTTTTTGATGCTGACAATTGAACAGCGACGCGGTCTATCGGTGAGACACTAACCCTAATGAGGAAATCAAAAATTTTTAATTGCAATTTTTCGTTAAAAAGAAGTTTACTGGTATATTGGAGACATTTTTCTGATAAAAATAAGACCAAATACGAAATGGTTACGACACTTGGTTTCGCTATTCTGACTTGTCAAACACACTGTCGCCTAAACGTCGCGAGATCAATGTGGTGTGAAGAAGGAACTTCTATTCGATGGGAATCAAGTACCTGGCGGATGAATCGACGCTTACCGTGGAGCTGGATGAGAAACAAAGTTTTCTTGAGTGGAATGAATGTCCCCTATTCGTTATAAGCCCATTTGTCGGCATTTTTTTTGCGTCTCTTACCGTGTAGGGACACCATTGGCAGGTGCCTCCTCACAAACTCACACAGGGAACCTGCTACAGTTTAGACGGCTTTAAACTCCTCATACGCAAATAAAGTGGCAAGCAATTTTATATGTAAATAGGAGTTTTAATTAGTAACAAAATATAACCCGATTGGTTTCGTGTTTGGTCTCATTTTACTTGGCAAAATATTAGCAATAAGGTACTGACATTTTTATTCATAAAAAGTCAGAGTTGTAAAAATTTCTTCGCTGCACTAGTGTTGCCTCATCGTCATGTGGCATTCAATCATTCAACAATGGCTTCACCTTCACTCCTTCTTTCTATATCAACTGTCCCTACGTTTGGCGGTGTCGGCAAATTACAAAGAGACGGGCGCGTGGCCCAGCGTGGCCGGCAACGTGGCGCAGAGACGACATTCGTGTCAAATCACCGGATGTATGTACGAGCAACGGAGAAACTTTAGAATTGTAAAGATAGAAATAAAGAAGTTTTGCGTACAGACAGGGTCGTTTTGTTTGTCGTGTTCCGATCATTTGTATGAAATGGAATACAATAATCAATGTAAGAGAGCAACTGTATTGGAAGGCATTTACTTCTTTAATTAGCAAGTACTTTTTGCAACATTTTCAACCTCGTCGGTGCTGCTAGCACTTAAAATTATCACGATACAAAAATTGGGAGTGATGGGATTCGATAATGTATAAAAGTTCGTTCTACAAATTAGTTTAACACGCCAGTAAACGACTAGAAAGGATGATCTTGACTTTTTCACTGACACCCCTTTTTTAAAAATGAGCAAAAAGGGAACTTTTCAATTTACACCTCACTGCCCATCGCCCTTGCAGATTCAACGTTAAAACATGATGAAAATGGGAATTTTTTAATGAGCTATCGAATGACGTTTTTGGTTTATAATTGTTTTGGGATCGCTTTTGAGCCCCATCATCACCCTTCGAATAAGATACTTTATCAGATCATCGGTTAGGTTAGGGACGAAAAGGCATTTTAATACCGCTGGCTTATGCCAAAGGAAACACTTGTACGCAATCGTGTCGGAGAGGAGTCGGAGCGGTAGCTTATTTCTTGTCTCCGTTCGGTACGTTGTAGACGACTCGCTGACTGAGAGCACGTATACATACATCTCAATGTACATCTTTTCCCCACCACGCCCGTCACGACAGTGGTTCTTATGAATTCCTCGTCGGTGCTTGGTGTTACCTACAAAGTTAGAACCTCGGAATTCTTCCGTGCCGACAGAGCATTTGGGCCCCTTTGAGCCCCCTTGCGTGCCCGAAATTTTACCCAGGGCTAGCGGTCTTTAAGTATATCTCGTCGGTGCTTTAAGTATATCTCGTCGGTGCTCTAGAGCCCCCCGAGCGTGTGACAAAATTTTGCCCAGCATGCAATGTCTATCCCTATCTCGTCTGTGGTAAAGGTAAAGAAAGACGTGCTCATCACCGATTTGCATGAAACTTCGTGTAATGGTAAATTTTTGCATAAAAATAAGATCTGCAAAAGCCAAAAAGCGCGCTCTCGTCTAATTAAAAAGTTATTAAGCGTAAAAGTTTAGCTATAAAACCTGCCTTACCGGCAGCGCGAACAACATCTGCCATCTGCGACATCCGATAGATGGCGCGGAAATGCTCACCCGCCAGATTTGAGTAAAAAAAGTTGAAAACTCCCTGCTAACTTTGTTTTCCGTGACAATGTATGTATGTATATCTCTGGATAAAAAGCCACATTACAATGATGTGCGTATTCTAGGGAAATGTACTACCCTTTGACTAGTCAGTCAAAGATATAGGGAGGAAGAGGTGATGCAAGTTGCATCTCCCCACGTATTTGTCGAATTTTCAATGGCGCTTCGTGCGACATCTAGTGGTTTCTATGGATGTTGAACCGCGGAGCTACAAAAGTTTTGTTCTGGTTATTGCCGTTCTAGTCCAGTAAAACTTAAATGACACAAAACGAGATCGCGCAATCTTAGCTAGCGTTTCGTAAGGATCACTGTCAATCTGTCAATTTGTGACATGTAACACAAGCGCGGGCTGAAAAGAGAAAGTGCGAGTGTGACAGATAGAGTTTCTAATTTAGGTAAACAGCTGTTGTTTTGTAAACGTGAACATATGCACGCTTTTGATCTCAATGTGAAAGTCAAGTGTTAATCCTCTTATTGCTTATTCCAACACTATGTGTCTAATCACTGTCAATCCTGCAATATGCTGACAAATGTCTTTTCTTTCGGTAATTCGTACGTACGACTTATAACCCGCGACGTGATTTTCGGAATGGACAGTAATAAAGTACTTTCTGGCAAATGTGCTAAATCTAAGTGATTTAATACAGAAATTAAACATAAAAATGACAAGTAGACAACGAGCTCAACTTTCTCCAATACATAACCTTTCCGTACTTTCAAATAAGTCACTTGCGGTGGCTAAGCGAAATTTATGAACATACGGGAGCAGTTTGTTTTATATAATACAATGTTTCTTCTATGTGGTCATGTATGTAGTATTAAAGCAATATGCTACGTATTGTTAGTAAATTATTAAAGTCAGTTCAGATACTGCTAATGTCAATTTGTAGTTCTACTTAAAAGAAAAAGAGAAAATAACAATTCTTTTGTTATGCTATTACAGATTTCAATCAATTTGATCATCAAAATAGAAATGACAACTCCGTTAAATTTCTGATTATACTAAATTTCGGTACAAATTCAAAATCCTTTGTGCAGCAGTTATGTATGTCTCAGTATTATTAATATATAGAAGAAGAATTGGATTTAAATACTGGAAAATGTTTATCAGGAACGTGTGTACATGAAAAGGGTAAATTTCTTACATGAGTCAACAGACATTGTTAAAAGGATACTGTGAAATCTACAAGTATTTAAGTTATCAACAGATAAACATACAATGTCTGGAACAAGGTCAATAATAGCACCTGCTATTGCACATTTGCCCATGAAAGAGCATATGGCTACTTCTAACATAGATTATTCCTCAATTAGAGGAAAGGTAAGCATACGCATACATCAGTACTCTTTGGTATACAGTATTTAAACAACACACACATAAGTAAAAATGTAATTGCTTAGTTCAGCATACTTTATAGAAAACTAAAATGTAAATGATTTCCAATTCTTATTTCTAAATTTAAATCACTATCCATTTCAGACTATCTTAGTTAGCCCATCTGAAGATCAGTATGATTTATTACTGAAGCGTTTAAAAGAAAGAATTCAGGATGGAGGAAGTGAAACAATCTTTGATATTGGAGTAGGGGAAGGTATTGTCATTTGCAAAAAAAACTGTAATGTTATTGCATACAAAATTTGTATTGGAAACTATTAAACATTTTAGATGGTTCTGAGGATGGCCTAAAAGAAGATGAATATGAAGCATCAGTTGCCACATTGCAGTCTCTTGCCGCCACATTAGAGGCAGATTGTGTTCAGTTACGTCAAAGAAAAGTAGATCAAGGTTTAATAGGACAGTATCTTGTTAGGAAACGACTAGATCAGCAAGATTTTTTGGAAATTAGGTAAACACTTTTCGCATAAGAATGCGCAAAACGGCTGATAATAGCTGCGTAGAAGAAATGTGATGACGAAATTACGTTATAGAGTTGCCGTAGTCGGTAATGTGGATGCAGGAAAATCGACACTTCTCGGCGTATTGACCCATGGAGAACTTGACAATGGACGTGGCTTAGCACGTCAAAAATTATTTCGACATAAGCATGAAGCAGAAACGGGGCGAACAAGTTCTGTTGGAAATGATATACTTGGATTCGATAGCGTTGGTACGTCACAATTGAAAATTTTGTGTTAGAAACATTATATACATATAGTAGTGAATACAAAAATGATTTCGAACCAATTTCAGGTAATGTTGTCAATAAGCCCGAGCATGGGTCATTGGATTGGGTAAAAATATGTGAAAAATCCTCCAAAGTGATTACGTTTATAGATTTGGCTGGGCATGAAAGGTATCTTAAAACCACAGTTTTTGGAATGACTGGACACGCACCAGATTTCGGTAAGATATAAGCAAACAATATCGTTCCCACATATATAATATTATCACAAGTGAATAAAGAAAACACTAAGAGAGTTAATATGCAAAATAAACCGAAAATATTGTCTTCTCTGTTGTTACAGTAGAGTGTGTCATCACGATAAAAACTTGAAAACGAAAAAGAAATTTTTTTTTTTTGCATGAGTATTTATATTTTATTTACTTCGTTAATAATATGAATTTATTTCAGGTATGCTTATGGTCGGTGCCAATGCTGGTATTGTTGGCATGACTAAAGAACACTTAGGTTTAGCCTTGGCACTGTCCGTGCCCGTATTTGTGGTCGTCACAAAAATTGACATGTGCCCACCGAATGTACTGCAAGAAAATTTGAAATTGCTCATAAGGATTTTAAAGTCCCCCGGATGCAGGAAAGTTCCGGTTACAGTAAAGACACCAGATGATGTGGTTGTCAGCGCAACTAATTTTGTGTCAGAACGGTTAGTTGTACATTATGTTCCTGATATTTCTAATATAATACATATTGAATTAAATGTACATACATATGAAGTAATAATAACAACAACACACTCTGGCGCGCCTTCCTTTTCAAACTATTCATTATTGTTTGCAAATAACCAAGCAATATTAACTTTCACAGATTATGCCCAATTTTTCAAGTATCAAATGTAAGTGGTGAAAATTTACATCTGCTAAAAATGTTTCTGAACCTATTAACCGCAAGAATTTCAAGTCATGATGATGAGCCGGCTGAATTTCAAATAGACGATACCTATTCTGTACCTGTACGTATGTTCGCACGGCTTGTCATACTATATTGAATATGTAACTTGATCGTAACCATCTATATTATAGGGTGTTGGTACTGTAGTATCCGGAACGACGCTCAAAGGCGTAATAAAACTAAATGATACACTACTACTTGGACCCGATCCCTTAGGACGTTTTATACCAATTGCGGTAAAAAGCATCCATAGGAAGCGAATGCCTGTTCGCGAAGTTCGGGGGGGTCAGACTGCGAGTTTTGCCTTGAAAAAGATCAAACGATCGCAAATTCGTAAAGGCATGGTAATGGTAGCCCCGGCATTGAATCCTCAAGCATGTTGGGAATTCGAGGGAGAAATACTTGTACTGCATCATCCAACAACTATAAGCTCCCGATATCAAGCAATGGGTAATAATACGCGTTCCTCTTATAATCATTATACTATTCGAATATACAACTATCTAAAAAATGTTTCTTTTGACATTAAATGTAATACGTGCGTTGTACATGTTCTAATAAATATTTTAGTACACTGTGGGAGTATAAGACAAACTGCGTCAATACTCTCAATGTCTCAAGACTGTCTGCGCACAGGTGATAAAGCATTAGTGCACTTTAGATTTATAAAACATCCTGAATATATAAAGCCAGGACAGAGAATGGTATTTAGAGAAGGCCGCACGAAAGCCGTGGGAAATGTCCTGAGACTAATTCCTCACACTAATAGTGTAAATACACAATCATCCCGAAATTCGAAGCCACAAAAATCACAACAGAGTCGGCAAACTCCTTCATCGACTGTACAAGTATGTCCACCCGAAATTTAATGTATTACATATGTAAAGGGCGAGAGTATGAATGAAATAATGTGATTCTTTTCGGTAGATCGGCGAAGCGATGGAAACAAGTTCATCGGTCGATGCGCAGACAGCAAAGCAAGAGAATATGCCACAGAAGTCGGGAATATGTCAGACGAAAAAAGGGAGGGGGAGAAAAAGTGGCCGTGCACATAATACGACAAACAGCATTGTACAGCCTTTATCAGAGCAAAATCCTCCTGCAGAAGTTTTGTAGAGTATAATTATTTTCACGAAAGGTCACATATTCAGAAATTCTTCACTGATCGTGAGAATCCCTGTAAAGATTTGTGTCAAATATTTCTATTCTCTTGTCATATAAATTCAAAGCCAACAAAACAAGCCCATTCGTTTTATATTCTATGACTAAAAAGTTATTTCCTTCATGTTTTTCAATATAAAAACAAAATCCATTAAGCAATATAGCGTTTTCAACTTACTTTCGCTAGAAATTTTAATTTCAGACATATGGGTGCGGATTTATTTTAAGCCAATAAAATGCAAGCACAATCTGTACAAAATAAATATATACTTTTCTTTTAACAAACTGCAATTATTGGACGTATTTCATTTACAACCTAGATACAATGAATTCTAACTAATTTATTGCTCATTTAATACAAATCCATTTTCTGAGATATTATTGTTACAAATCATGGACCATACAACACAATATTATTTCATTAATTTTCTTAGTATCTACACCCGAAATTATTCTCTCTAACTGATTACATTTTCCAACATGTGCAAATAAAACTCAGTTTAAAGCTAAATGACTATTTTATTCTTTTACATAACACAATCCATTGGGAATTCCTTTTGCTTGTTACAATTACAAATCAATTATTTCATCACAAAGATTAAAATTGAATTAACACCAAACTTTCTAGGTTTAATACTATTCTGCAACAATTATTTCGTTTGTTTTTTAGCTTCATCTTTAGCTTGTTTTAATTCTTGTTTAAACCGTTCTATAAAACTTCGCAAAGCGGCAGTTTTATCTTGCTGTTCAATTTTGTCAAATTTTTTAAATTCTATCTGTTTTGCCCTGACTATTATGCTTGCAACTATCTGAGCAGCGCGCCGAATAGGTCGTGACTCTGCCAACTGTGCGATCAGACGTTCATTATTCATCAGTTGCATAAATATACGCAAAATTCTAAGCATCATGTACAATTCTTTTTCTTTTTACACTTTAGGTACCTCAAATGAACACATATTACGATACTTTAAGAGAAGTTCTCGCTTAAGTCTAAGCTGTTTACGAAGAGTCTCAAGTTTTTGCAATTGTTCCTCTTTACTGTATTCTATTCCTGGCAATCTTTTAATCTGGAAAAATGTAAGAAAATTATAATGTACCAAACTAGAAGCAAAATAAAATATTACAATAGTTTGTTCTACATGATAAATGCTAATCAGTTTCAATATCTGTTGATTTAGTAACAACTGTAATTCTAATTTGTAAATTTACAAGAGGTAATACTTTCAGATAATGATAGTAACCTAACACAATATAATTTCATTCTAATGATTTCTTTGGTACTTCAATACATAAAATTTACATACACAATGTAAATTTGACATTTAATGTTTTACATCTGTTTAATTTCTTACCTGTGCTCTGGCAGAATCTAATTTCTTCTGTAATTCTAATATTTTATGACTGGTATCTTGAGATTCTTTTGCCTTTTGGGATGTATCATGTGGATCTTTTTCCACGCTATGAACAAATGAAAATAAGACATTAATATTTGCTAAACTCCCAGCAAACCAATATAATTATCCCAACGCATTATTTTTAAGAGGTTATATCGTTGAGAACATGAAAATTATACATAAATTTAAAAACTAGTAGCACCATGCATTTGTTACATTGAGACTGAAAGTTTCCAATTTCCAAGTTTTCGCAAACATTATCTTTCACAAGTGATGAAACGGTTTTCTGCGTAAAAAGCAATTATGCAACATATTACCAGTAAAATACTATCAGTTAAATCGCACATATTATTTAAGGGACCAAACATGAAAATAATGCTCTATCTTCAAGAAAAAGATGGTAATACTTGCACACAGAAATCCAAGTAACAATCACACAAAACTTCTATAAAAACTGTGGTTGTAATTACTTGTGATGAAGTAATGATAATTTGAATAACTTGAAACAATTTAAAAGAGGCTATACACCTTTCACTATGCAAACTGTGCACACAGAGTTTAAAAATTCATCTGTCGCGAGAATTCTAAAATTAATCACTGATGTTGATGTACAATTTCTACTATGGTTAGTCTACGTTTATTTTTGCAAAGGCAAGATAGTATAAACAGATCAAACGTCACGCGGTTGTATATTGCCTCTTGATTATATATCACAGTGCAGTAATGCTTCTTTTATATATATTTTTCCTAAGTGCACTTATGTTCTTAAAGATATCAATCACTAACATAAAGAAAGGTTCAATGCAACATCTGTTGTAGGCATTAGAGAACACGTGTCGTGGTTGTGAAATTGTGTAATAAAAAACACATTTTATCAATAACATAATATATCTAGTTCGCAGAGACACATACCTTCGAATAATTTCGTAAATTAATGGAAGTATCTCGATGTCGAGATCATCCACTGTAAATTGATTTCTTAGAGCACCTTCTTCGGACAACTCAGCAGTGTCCATTATTCAATTCAACGCGTACACTGTCAGATTTATACATCTTCACCGGTAACGCATTATACATTTTTCTATGAGAAATCCTATGTTCTCAATATTTTCAATTTTAAATAAAACGTCAATTGAAACTACACTACAAATTGCCAACATAATCTCGATAGGACCCATGAAGTGTTCACGTTACAGATATACATATACCATTTACAGCATAATAAAATACTAGTCAATAGTTCATATGATCAACATGTAAACAGCTATAAGAGCCCTCCATTTTGAGTACGAACATACACCAATCATATATATTAATGCTAGTATTATTAATTATTTAGGACTAGTACGATTACATATTAGTAGTATTTGCTAAAATATATTGTTCTGTATTAAATTCAAAATTGATTCGTAATGCCAAACAAGTATAGCGTGCGATACTAGCGACAGAATTCAACCAATAAGAAACTTTTGACATTATGGCGAAACCGCATCGCGCGACGCGTAATGCTATGAAAAGGAACTTCCTCTTTTCTTGTTTAGCCTCGCTGGAGATCGGTAAGATCCTTGTTTCGTTTATCGGTTATAATCCTTGTGTATCGCAAAAACAATTAGACATCGTACCATTTCTTGTTTAAATAATGAACTGAACAGTTGTCTAACAGTATTATTTATATATCTAACAGATATATTTCTATTTCTTACAGAGCAAAATGGGGCGCCGACCAGCGAGATGGTGAGCAGTGTTTTACGTATCCACATTGTTTCAAACATGACAAGATCTTTAAATATATTTGATATTTAATCACAGTTATGTGATTAAATGTTAATACCTGTTTTATGTTAACGTAACGAAACCTTAAAAGTTCTTCGGGCTTCAAAAAGCCGTAATATTTGACAAGTTTTTCATAGCCTATAATGATACGGATTAGCCTGTGTGTCAATAAAATTTCATCATTACTTGAAATCATTGAAAGATAATATGATTTGTCATGGCCACAGTTACTTCGTCATTGTGAAATTACTAGACATAAATTTAAGTTTGAGTCTCTATGTTTTTCCTTTCTGTGATTTCAGTTACCGGTATTGTAAAAACAAACCATATCCGAAATCAAGATTTTGTCGTGGTGTACCAGACCCAAAAATCCGTATCTTTGATTTGGGAAAGAAAAAGGCATCTGTAGAGGATTTCCCACTATGTGTGCATTTAGTGTCAGATGAATATGAGCAGCTCAGTTCTGAGGCTCTGGAAGCTGGACGTATCTGTGCAAACAAATACATGGTGAAAAATGCTGGCAAGGATCAATTCCACATAAGGATGAGACTCCACCCGTTCCACGTTATTCGCATCAACAAAATGTTGTCCTGTGCTGGAGCTGATAGGTATGTATATGTTATGCATCTGTGCTAGTTTCATGAATACATAATATTACAATCACCTTGTCATACATTACATATTTTTTACTATGTCCCTTTAATAAATTTGGTATATGTATTAATTACAACATACAAAATGTTTTACTTATAGGCTTCAAACTGGAATGAGAGGTGCTTTTGGCAAACCGCAAGGTACAGTAGCTAGGGTGGACATTGGTCAGCCAATTATGAGTGTACGTTCATCTGATCGTCATAAGGCTGCAGTCATTGAAGCTCTGCGTCGTGCCAAGTTCAAGTTCCCTGGCCGTCAAAAAATCTATGTCTCAAAGAAATGGGGCTTCACAAAATATGACCGTGCTGAATATGAAGATTTGAAACAGGCAGGCCGTCTCGCTCCAGATGGTTGCAACGTTAAGTATCTGCCCGAGCATGGACCGTTGGACGAATGGAAGAAGTTTAGAAAAATTTTGGCCGCCGCTTAAGTTGGTACCGATATTTTGAAAATCAATTTCAATAAAACGACTCTAAAGACATATGTTGTTTTCCTTTACACTACCTAATAACCATTTCTATTAATAATACAATTAGAATTTTAAATGAAAGTGTTTCCCATATTGTGGTTTGTTAGATTCCTTATTTATTTACGATGTATAAATTATTGAACATATGTAGAATATTTTTGTATTGTCTACAAGTTTAACAAGACGTATATACAAGATCAAATAAGTAACCATAAGTAAATTACATAAACAAAATTTCAAGGTCTGTATGTAAACCTTTATTAACACGAACGCGCAAGGGCAGTTTTTAAAATATACCATTACTCGCTAGCATAGCAAGTTTCGACGATTTGGTTTTATGAAAGTTATATTTCTGAATTAAAATGCTACAACTTTACAATGTACGCAGTTGCTACGAGACATATGTAAATCAACAAAACCATCGCATTCGTGAGAGCGTAAATATACGCACCCCATTATATATTGAGAAAAAATAATGCACCTTTGCGTTTACGTGTTGCATTTTAATCTAATCGAAAATAGTTCTATCAAAACTTGAAAAGAGATTCGCTAAATTTAATAATTAAATAACACTTGGTAAAAAATACAATATTTATTACATATTCTCCTTATATCTTCAATCTCCGGATTTAATATTAAAACATTTCTGTTTGCATTGAAAGAGTATCGACTATTTTTTTAAATTAATATAACTATAAAACGCATCGAATGCGAAACGCAACGTTAAAATGCAAATACTGACATTTCTTTTAAGGTTTATCAAATGCACCATCGGACAGATTATAGTTTTGATTTGCTTATAGTATTCGTAAAAATCTTAAAAATGTATCATAACTTGAGATAAATATATTACCTCTAATATATAACATTACATTGAGACGATAAATAAAATATGATACAATATCTACAGCATGTAATTACGATGTTGCTATGGTAAAAGAGTATTTCTTAGACGTAAATATTGATTAGACCGCGTAACAAACTTACAATGAACAAGAAGACTGCATATGTCTTACAAGACATTACTATTCCAATCCTAATGCGAATGACATGTGATGTCTGTGTCGGTCTCATTTTCGGTATTCTGAATCTCGTCATCAATGTCAACATCGCCCAATCGATGGTTATGTGCGTCCAGAGCTTCGGTACTAGTGGCTGCATCTAGCAAAGGCGATAATTTCTCGGCTTCACTATCCTCGTCTTGTCCTTGACCCTAAGAGAATAGGTTTACATATTATACAAACACAATGTGATTTATTGCGTCAGTAGAAATTTGCTTCTCATAAACGTAATTTTCAGAGTCCTGCCAACAGACTATAATTTTGTACCTCATAATGTGGTGTAGCTTGTTTTTCGTTAACAAGCCTGAGTGTGTCTCGTGATCTTAAAGCAGATTTATCTCTTGTATGTCCCGAACTTTTAGGCCTCATCGCCGGAGACCGGCTTCGAAGATCTTTTTGCGATCCTGAATTTTCATCCCTTGCAAGCAGAACTGACATTCGAAACTCGGGAGTTGGACATGGCGTGCCGCTTGACCTTGCTATCATATCGCTGTCCTTCGTTGAATGATGTTTCGAAATCGGCGTGCGCTCAGCTGACCTATGAAATACGATCAATCGTAACAATGCTTCAAATAACTGATCTACATAGAAAGAGTTTAACGTACCGATTCAGTGCTTCTGCCGCTTGTATTGCACTTGCTGTGTCGGTATCTGGTGTATCTGGAGATTCAGGTGCGAGAACTGTCGCCCTTGGTGTATAAGGACCGTTCAAAGCTTCTATTAGCGATACTGCTTCATATCCAGACGGTATATTCTCGCAACTTCCCTGCGAATCAAGTACTTTCATAATGTAATGCCAGAGATATCTTTTGTTAATACATTCTTTACATAAAAGCTTTGATATTGTTTTAAGGCATTCTAACAATTTAATTTCTCAGTAAATTGTATGGATACCTCTGGCAGTGGAGGATTTGATATGATTGCCCCAGTAGCTTTTTGCAGTGCTTTAATTTGTAGTAGTGCTCTGAACGGAGCACGACAAATAGGGCAGTTATTCGCTTGATACCTAAGCGAGTCTGCACATCCGTTACACAAACATAAATGCCTGCATGGTAAAATTAACGTGTCACGTACATCACACATACAAATTACACATTCGGAACCATTGTCGTCTGTGTCCTCATCGCTCCCTTGTTGCTACATTGAAAATATGTAGTAATTATATAAAATATTTACTGTCTTGGTGCTGTATAATCGATTTCATACCTTTGCATTTTCAGTATTTTTGTTCTCAATTCCATATATTTCTTGTAACAGATAACACAAACCGTCTACATATAGTTTTTGTTTTAATGCTTTCAGTACGTATGTCCCATCGGAATGTTTCTCGATTACAGCAATTGTTGTGTGAGATTGTTTAGGTTCATCAGAACCTTCTTCTGCTACACAATGAATAGCTATTGGAATAACCTGGAATATATAACAATCAATAGCATATATAGCAAATTCAATTCAAAATACATTCTACACATAAATGATTCTGACATATAATGTGCAATTATATATTGATATCATGTACCTCTCGATCAGCATTGTATTGCAAATCTTCATCACTATAAAGTGTAGGATCAAATACATGTGATGTTTGTGAAAATAGTTGGTTTGCACCTTTCTTGTAATGATATGTTTCAGAATTCATAGAAGGATCCCGTGTAAAGTAACTAGAAGACGAGAAAACTTAGTCAGTTATGTGGTATATGATAAATGACAATTATTAGGTATATAATATGTACTGTACGTACGCTACTCCTTTTGTTGTGACTTCTTCTGTACAAAAGTAGTAGATAGTAATAGCACATCGAACATCACAATCAAATGTGAACTCAATATTAAATTTATTTGGTTTCTTGTCAGCATCAGCATCACTGTATTGCTTAACAGTATGACACTGTGACGAAGTTGATGTTTGATCCGTATTACGCACTAATCTTAACGATTCCTTCCTTATGTTTACTAAACTTTTTAGTGTTTTTGTTGGATCATTAGCTTGTGGTGGTGGATATGGAAACTGAAAGGTGCAAAGAATTAACATATATGTAATTCTTTAACACAAATATCTTTATAATCATGTAACACTTATTTATGTATAACATACGGGTGTTGGCCTGCTTCCCAAGAAATTTAAATCAGCATTTTCACCGAAAAGATAAGCTTCTGGTTGCGGTGTATCAAAACGTTCTCCTCCCATAATAAAATGACTACCAAAGTAACTGCCTGCACAAGAAACATTTATAAATCACTATAGAGGAAGGCACTTAACACTGTGTCAAATATTATATATACTATAGTTTGGAAAATAACTTGCATATATAATAATAGAACAAAAGTTAAACGTTTCTACATGTTACTACTAACACTGGACTAGCACAGTATTACACGTTTTGACAAATAAAACAAATGGTACTATATATTTAAGAACCTGTTTACATGCTACAATTTTGAATATTTGAAATAACAAGTGACACGAGAACAAATCAGGTTTAAATTCGTATATATAAATTGAGTTGTTTTATGTTATATATCTCAAGGCAAAAGTATGTTAATTTGACTTAAACAAACCAGAACGGGGTGGATATTTGTATGCATGATTTGAGACAATGTCTACTTCTTCTACACCAGCATTTTGTCTACTTGTCAGAGATCCCATCGCTGGCCGATATTAAAAAAAAATCTATCAAATATGGAAGCTTCAGTGATACAACAAACAACTATATAACAATAGGTCTGAATTGTATGTATATGGTCAACAATGTCACCCAGTTTTAAGACATTTTCTGCCAACTTGGCATTAACTGTAAAGAAGGTTATATATCAATTTATTATTAGAATTTCTGTTGCAGTTTACGACAGCTTAGTCCGTATAAACTCAGTGTGACACGTTATTTTATGATGTAAATGCAAAAAGTCAGGTTTATTAAGAAATTTTCAAATTGGGTCACATCTCCATTTGTATCCGAATGGTGAGTTTTCAAGATGAAACATTATGACCGACCGTTACATGTGTACGTCACTGTATTTTGTGTGAATCATATTTTATGTAAAACTTTGTATAATTTTTAGTATACCAACAATGTGTCGCAATTCAACAGACATCTATTATACGAATAACAGTTTATAAGTACATATGTACAATGACAGACTTAACAAAGTGTGTACGGCACACATATGATCAAACAGAAAACTGCATTTATCTTTTCATTAAATGAGTCCAACAATGACAATTTTTAGCAAATTTGATTATATGGCGTATATGATCATTTGTGTTAATATTTGTACTATAAAAAATAATGTATATGGTAATGCGTTTACCGAAAACATCCCAACGTTACCAGATTTAAACTGGGATTGAATGATGCAATTTATACACATATATAACATGACCACAAAAAAAGAAAGAATATATGAATAAGGAATATGTATTCTACCGACTTTATAAATATTTAATGATTTGTTTCATGTTAAATTATGCAATAGATTAATTGATGATAATATGACGTCAATTAATAAGGCAATGGCTACAAAGCAACTATATGATACAAACGTATACTGCTTACAAATTTAACAGATATCCAATATCATAAGAATCCATCGATATTTACAATTACATTAAAATATTTTTCGATAAAAAGTATATTGAAAAATCTCAATGTTTCTCATTACAGCTTGAATTGGTTTCAGGCTGTAATGATGGAATTAAATATTACAAAAGAAGATTGTGCTCTAATCATCAGTGTCTACAAAGTATACAATATTACAGTATACGAAGTTTATAACTGTAAGCTTCATTCTTATTTAAACCAATTTAAAGATATATCATTGTGTACAACTTCTACATCGTGTCGAAAGTAATACAATTATGCATTTTTTTTTCATATTTTTTTCGATTAACAAATGTCAGTGCGCAATGTATTTACAAAATTTAATTGAAAGCATAATATGTCAAGTGAACTATGAGAACAGAGTACATGCTTTTTTAGTGATTATTAAATACTCAACATACAGCTAAATTCAGTAAATTTGTTCTTTGAATTGCACAATCAAAAAAATTCTGCAAATTATACTGCAACATTCCTATTATTAGCCGTAAGTATCACCGCTGACAATTTAAACATCTTAAAGATATATTTATATTACTAGTCTCAAAATCCATACTTAAAGTGAATATTAAAAAGGTTCTACATTAAAAAGAAAGAGAAATTCACAAGCGCACTTGCAATGGTCTACATCTTCTTTCAAAAAAATAAGTATTTCTAGAACGAAAAAAAAAAGAAAAGGCGCGGTTGTAAGAGTTGATTAGTGATATGTATTTAGTCACCAATCATGGCTATGAGCGGTTGCGTAGATAGAAATCCGCAATCAACTAAGTGCGCTCTTATTTTGAACAGAACATCTATGATAATTGGTTCTATTATATTGAACTTAACTACTTGATAAATCGGTGTGAGGTAGACCAAGTAGTTCTAAATTGACTGGTAAAAGTTTTACGTACACTAGTAAAATGGAAAGATCGACTTTACTTTACTACTTATGACAAACTTTGGATTATTCAACCATACAAAACTATCGTATGGACTACTATTAACGAACGGCATAGCATCACATACTACAGGTCTAATTCATTTTGTTAATATTGATTTGAAGATTAAAATTATCCGAGTTAAGTATGCCGGGTACAAGAGTCTCAAAGGTGGTATTTCGAGTAGTTTTCACTTTAATACAGGTGTACGTTACACTTTCTAAGACGAATGCTTAGTCTCAATTTGTTTGAAATATTTACATTACGAATAAGGAATGGTTCGGAATCAAATCAAACAATATTTTCTTCATATACATTCATTGTCCGGTTATACCTAAATGTCGATGATGTAATGAATTCCTATATCGCATCACCGTTGACAATGCATATGCTTTCCATTTTCCATTTTTGTGGCGTGAATTCTCTATTATTTACAATTCTCACAGAAACTTCGATTCTCGCTGCTAGATCATACGTTCCAGGAGCTGGAAGTATGGCATGTAAGTTTATGGTGTGATACGTCAGTGGATCTATGTTGCAACATATTGCCGAATGGCAGGCATATCGAAAATAAGCCGAAGCCTGCGGCGAGTATAGTTGAGACTTGATATTCGGCAGGTGTGTTTCGCTGTAATTCATGAATGTTTATTTGGATAAGATTAATTAAATCTGTTAATAAAAATGAGATCGTACGTTAAAAACAAACATGAATGCTATACTAACCTACTAGTGCCTATTGCACTGACTTTTACATCAATTCGAGACCCCAAATGATTTTGCACTCGCATTGTTACCGGTATAACGCACAACCGATTTTCCTCAAAGTTGTGAGCTAATTGCCGCTTGTGATACAACGAAAATGACACAATGTTCTTTAAAAACTCCGCTTCTAAACTGGGGTCTTTAATGTTTGGCGCCGATGGACTTGGCACATTTCGATCGGGACCGAAAATTTTCAAACGGCCGCAATACTCACTTTGCAACACCGCACTTTCTTTCGGCACTTTATAAGTTTTGTTCAAATACTCTAAGTCAAGATGATGCTGCCCGATTGCTTGCCTAATAGTAATACCGTTCTCTATTATTTTCGCTTGCCATCTGAGTATTAAAGTGGAATTCACTAACATGGTTGATGCCAGTAAACTTTGTTCTGTGTTTAAATGAATATTCTGGAACTGCTGCATGTCCGAGCTATTTTCATTCATGTCTAATGGCAAGATAAATCTTCTTTGCACAAAATTAATGTACGGAGACTTCGTAACTGGCACTGAGTCTTTGATTTCCTGTGCCAATGATACGTCAGAGAACATAGAGGTTTCATCTTTGCTTTTCTTTCTCAATTTCAGCATGAAATGAAACATTTCCTGAGGCAATATTTTGATATCGGGCGGTAAACTCGATGAAATGTACAAGGACCATGCATGACTTTGTAGAGAGATTTTCGACAGCACTACTTCGTTCATGAAGAGATCGTAGGCTTGATTGGTATTTTTTACGCATATTGCTAAATTGAGGGTGGGTGATGAGTCTTTCAATAGCGCACTTTTCAAGGCTGATGCACTTATTTGTATTGAATCCAGGACTCTCAATTTCCACGTGTGTCGACACAGTCTGTGCCTAGGCACATTCTTCATGTCAATGCTCTCGTAATAAAATAATAAATCCAATCTGTGTACGCCTTTTTCATGAGGCGCTCGTATCCAAAGAGGAAATGTGTGTTGTTCTCCTACATTCAATACACCGTTCATAGATTCTGGTAAGGTAATTTTTGTAACGCATCTGTTACTTTTTTTTATCGTAGGTTCTAAAATTGGATGACATAATTAGGTATTGCGCAACACACTTCGTATTACAGGTATTATGCAAGTACAAGATTAAATTCCTTTTCCCAGTATGATCTAACTTCAAAATGACTCACCGTCCATCATTTGCTTATCTTGATTTTCTAAGGAGAAAAGTTTTGCGTCCGTTGCCGCAACGTGTACGTTCTTCAACGGAGCATTACCTATGTTCTGCAATGTAACTACAACTCTGTGTATCTCACCGCACAGCATATCTGTAGAGAATTTGCTGAAATATACCTACGAGCACATGACCCATTGTATTGTTTCGTCAGATCACTTATCGAATAATAAAACAGTGGAATTTTGTTTACCTGCATGAAAGGTGCTTTCTCCACGATATTCATGTCCAGTCTATAATCCGTTCCGTACAATTTTGTACCAGGTTTTTCTTTAACATTTTTTAACTTCGGGCCTCTAATGTCAAATAATCTTTTACCAGCTACACTCATATTTGGATTCACAACGGGCGTATCACCAGTTGTAATCACGGCATTGGATAGTTTATAACTTAAACCCACGATTTTCAATTCCCCAATTCGTCTAGGTATAACGGATATTACTACATTTTGTTTGCAAGCTGGTTGTAAGACAATCGTATTGATCATTTGTGCATCAACCGGATTAAACTTTGAATTTAAATCACTCGGTTTCATCTCGTTCGTTATTATTTCCTCTCCGCTACTGAATGACCATAGTAGCATTACGTCGAATATCGGCAATGGTACGTGCAGAGGATTATGTAACTCAATAGAATAATGAACTGGTTCGCCCAGTATTGCATTCGGTTTCACAGTGTTGTTACTCGTTCCGCAATACAGCGCAACGGTTGGTTTAAATATCATCGGAGGACTCCCTTGAGCTTCTGTTATCAATATTTCCTCCATTTTTGCCCATCTCACGTCGTCACCATCATTGTCCTCGAACGATACATGACTGGCTGGAATATTGTTTTCATTAGGCTTGGCGAATGGACCGTATAATACTTTAATATTGTCGTTGTCTATCAACGGTAACGGTAATATAGGAAGCTCTTCTCGAACTGTTGCATCTTCCTGGAATAATAACTGTAACACAAAGGCAATATTGAATAGCGCACATGTTAACAATGTGTAAATTTGATATTATTCGATTGCTTACATTATGTGTGTGTAGAAATTCCCGAAGAAATGCAGCCTGCTGTGGAGCAGGTTGTTTGCTAGATGCATTGAGTAGCTTTTCAAACGCTTTTACTGCATCGTAAACTTGTTTTACAGATGCAGCTTGTCTACCAATAGTAAAGTGTATATGATCTTCGGCCAGGGACCATCCTTTATCACAATAGACCTACGAAGGAAGAAGTATATACAAATTACATGTTTTGCATGTGCTGAAATAAATATTTTCGTTATATTGTATATGCGGTATTCTAGTAAGCCTACTTGGTACGCTTGCTGGTAGCATCTCAATGAATGTTTTCTCTGTCCCGATTTAGAATATCTATATCCAGCTAAAACAGCATGAAAAGCATACTTCCGCATCATTTTCGGCCCAATAAAACAATACGCGGCCTGCTCCAATAGCAGAGCGGAACGTAAGTCCGAATCTTCACTAGTCATACGAATTAATTGTTTAGCAGCTTCACCATATAATCCGCGACCTTTCAAACACTCGGCACTGAGCAAAGTTGCCCGTGTCGCAAACTGTGGCATTTTACAGCTGTTCGAGTATGTCAAAATTGCGTCATCCATGTATTCAATTGCCTTCCGGTTCATTTCGCCTTGCATGAAGGCGCTCAATGCTGCCATTTCCAAAGCTCCTGCATAATACAGCCAAGCTTGATCCGCCGCAAAGTCGCGTTTTGCACTGTGATAAGCCTGGTATGCAAGTACATAATGACCGAACATGAAGCACAAGTCACCCAAACGTCTTAGTTGCAATTCAGGCGATTCCGCTGTATAACTAAAATTAAAAGAAACTACACCGTTAATGATTCATCATCTGTAGCATATATATCAAATTGAAACATTTCTATCCCCAGCTGAAATTAGGAGTACTTAAAATGTGACATACATAACAGCATTCGATGGGGCGGAACCCGGAACACCAGGTTTATTTGTACCAAACCATCTTCGTGTTGCAGTGAAAAGTGACCTACTGACACCTTTCTTATTCGATATAACATCGTTTAACAGATTGATTTGTTTCTCAACGTAGGGTAGTAAACTTTTCAAGCAAAAGTCTGTTATCAATGCACGTAATCTTTCAAGATCCTGGGTGGATAGGCGAGCACCATGTTGAGCAATTAGATAGTTTGGAGAATCCGCCCAAACGTTTGCATTGATAGGTGAAGCACTAGTGGTTTGGCTTTTTGTATTTACAATGGAACTACTGTGATGCTGCTTTTCGTTATCAGGACTGAGGGGGTGTATAGTGACAGGAACTGCTTCTTGACCCACTTCTAATTGTACACTTGCTGATTCTGATATTTCTGATGAGAGACTAATTGTATCTGCTAGATCTGGAGAGGCAAGCACAGAATTTTGTGGAACTACAGGTGTGCCTGCTTGACTTGTCCTGTAGATATATAAATTTTCATATAAATCATATTTGAAACATAATTTACATTAGTACATTTGTTCGTACTGCTTCATATAACAGGTAGTCTATACATAACGTACTTGTCAGATTCTGTTGTAACTTCACTTGGCATTGCAGAAACTGCACCTGTGTCTGCTGGGGTACGAGGAGAACTGTTTTGATCACTGCCACCAGACAATTCAGAACGTTTGATTAGAAACTGACTCCATGGATCTGGCAGATGTGTATTGTCATCAGACTGTCCTGGTGGTCGTGAATTCATTTGTAGTAGGAAGCAGTTATTAGCACCATATATATTTTTCATTTCTGTAAAAACTGACTCTGCCCTAATAAAACGTAATATTATGTTAACAATGAAATATTGTAACTATTAATAAAAATATAAATTGTCAATGATACAGGTGGGGAAACTTACTTATTTCTATCATCTTGCATCATATCATGTACTAAGATGTAATATCTAAGTGCATTGTTATTAAACCATTTTGGTAACTTTCCTGGAATACTCTGATGCAGCTGTGCACACATATTTTGAATTTTTTCTAATGGATTATCTTCTGCTGTAGAAACGACTACCATGCAACCGAGAAAATGTTTTGTGAACTCATGGTCTGATGGAAATTGAACACTGAGGAACATTTCTCTCCATGCTTCGAACCACGGAACAGAAACAGGAATATCAAGATTTGTTGTGCCAATCTGAATACTGGTGGTTCGCTCACAAACTGCAGAACTAACAGCATCATTTAATAATTTTCTAGCAATACTTGGTTCAGGCGGATGTGCATTAACATCCTGTATTGACAGTCTCAAGTTTCTAACAGCTATAGCGTTGCCTTGAGGGTCTCTGAAATGTCCTATAATAACATAGTTCACTTTATATTGATCATGTAGAAAAGTTTTTGACAAATATATTTGACAAGTGACAGAATTTTACAAAGTGAGAAAACCTGTATAATTCTGTGATAGGCAAAGTTTAGTATACTATATTCATTATGTCACTGATATTTATATAATGTGGAATAATATACAATTGCGATTATGTTTACATTTTCCATGAAAGCAGAAAAACAGAGCAGCAAAAGTGTCAAAAAGAGGCATACTAAAAATAAATGCACTGTAACGCAGTGTGACTTAGGTTTGGTTCTTTCTCGTCTTACCTTCGGCATTTAACTTGCAAAACGGTTGCAGTAACTCGACGAAGGATAAATTGTTTTTCTGGCACGTGGCATCGGCCGCGGCCGAGCAAACTGCTGCGATTTGTGGTGAGAAAGCGTTTGTAATAAATTCCCGCGGGGTTAACTTGCACTGCGCCATGATATCTCTGTAAATTCTACAATTCTTTAGGATCATGCAGCCTCCAACATGAAACGGGAACTATCATGCGCCGACAGTCATTGTTCTAATTACATTATCTATCAGCATTCCTTCCGTGGGAGTATAATTGACAGTGTTCGAATCTAGACGACATCCGTGTTGAGTTACCGTGATAAACATGTCTTCTGAACAGCTGTTTGCCAAATACTGTGTCAAGTAGTATCATAGATGAGAATCCATCTGGCGAGGGGGGGAAGGCGCGGAGAGTGTTCAAAAATCGGCCGATCACAGACTTCAACAATATGAAGTGCACCAAAGATGATTTTTTTTTCACTTCCCACTTCCGCCGTGACAAGTGATCGACCCGACACCTATGTTGGTCGATTAGAGTCGTAATAGTTGTGCGCTTACCGGTACCGCAACACTACTAAAAATGTGGCAAGTGTAACAATTGTTGTGATTGAACCGAAGAATTTAAAACGTTTTACTCTGGCAATGTCGTCCATCTTTCAGTCAAAGCTAGTCATGTTCACATGTTTGTGGAACATGTACGAACGTATATGCCTAACATAGGTTCAATAGTGACTGTCGGCATTTAGTCGTTCAATTGATATATTTCTAATACTTAATACACGTGTCGATACTCGTAACTGAATACAACACAGTGTACATTGTTAAATAATAAAGAAGATGACTATGTTAAAATTGAAAACCATTTTTGAACTGCCGATTGCACATTCTGCAGCAATGTCTTTCATCGGTAGGTACGGAATTAATTAACGTATATTAAATTTAAGTAAAATATGTGTGTTAATTGTTGTTGTATCATACAGAACCTCTCTTTCTTCCTATGTGTTTCTGTCTCCCCAAACTGCTTGAACATTTACCGTCACTGACATGCATTTAACATCGTATGTTAAGCAGGACATAATGTTTACACCTTTCAAATGTTAATAACAAGAAAATTGCTAAAGCCGTGTTGGTTGAACATTCTCTGCGTGCTTCCTAACGACAACGTTAACCGTGTGTAGATACGCAGGATGTATTTCGTTATTTTTAATTAATTTACAAACTGCGAAAGGGTAGATAATATATACGAATTATATATAGATGAGCAATTATTTTTGCGAGTACCGTATTAATTAAGAATATATAGAGATATGATAAAGAAATGTATTATAGAAATACAAATTGTACAGCTCATAAAATATCTAATTGAACTTACTGCTGTGTTTCTCTTTTCATGCAAATTGTACCTAACATTTGACGATATTTTTTACTGCGTTGTAGCTGGTTGTAGCTAATGGAGAGCTGTCATAGCAATTATTTTCGAAATATGTACATATATCACTTTAAACGGATAAGAAGGAAAAGGGTATCTTTCTTACTAGTATTAAAGATATTAAACTTTAAAAAAATGCAAACATTTTGGAACATTATGTACTCGTAATCCTTTATAATGTATATTGTCAAATTGTCCTTGCATGCGTAAATGTGTAGTGAGAATTTGATATCACAATGTTTGTAACCATATTCTTCCTTTTATCTTATTCGATACGTAGCCAACTTCATGCCATATATTGATATTGGCGGGAATCGGTTGGGATGTACCATTTTGTTCCGTAAAGTAACGTGTATTGCATCGTACAGTATCAGATGTAAATGTAGAATCGTCTATTGTTGTATAACCGTTTATATATAATTTCGTTTTTATTTCGTAAGAGTAAAAAAATCAAAAGTATGTTATATTCTTGACTGGAAGACTTCATTTACTTGTATTTAGTAGAAACTTTGTGTTGGACAGTGGTTTTCAAATAATATAAGGTATTTATCCCTGTCTCTTTGGAAGCATCTGTAACAGGTAGAGTCGTGTAAGTAGTTTGTATTATATTCGAATTTAAGTGTACATGAGTCTTGTTATTTAAAAAATGTACGCGTTTGTAATTGTTTTGCACCATATGTAATTTGCTGTAAACGTGCAACAGTCAAGTACCATTGTGGCTCATAAATGTAAGCAACCGCGCGTCGTCGAAACTTTAAATAGCCAAAATGTGTTGTACGTGACGTTTTAAAACACAAAAACGTATAAAAATGCCCCAAAGAAGATTTTGCTTATAAACTTAAAAATAAATTCGACAATATTTCTCGATAAACGAAAAAGTTTTAACATTGTCGTGAATTACAATTACAATCAAATTTGACAGTGGATGTTAGAATTGATATTCAAATTTATATTAAAGGGTAATTTAACAAGTTGACTGTTATGTCAATGTTTAAATATATACTGGAATATTGATACTTACATTCGAATTATTGCAACCACAAATTTTAAAATAAGAATGAGCTTCTAATGACGGATAATCTTATAAGGAATTTGCTAATATTTAATAATATTTCTGTAAAAAATAAAAATATATAAAATTATCTCAGAGCTGTAATTCAAATAAAAACTTTAATAGAGTAATACGTAGACATAATATGAAATGATACACTTGTTTGAATAGTTTTGTGTCCTCTTCGTTGTACATCTTTGCTACAAATATTCCTTATGTTTGGCCAAAAGGCATGATTATAAATAAATTATATATTTTGAATATTCAAAGTTTGATTATTTTTCTTTCATAAGTTTATCACTATTATTTTAGTAAATGTATAATGTTTTTCTTTATGTTTATTAGGTAAATCTGTCCTAACAAAATTAGTGAATATGAATGGTTCTCCTTGCAAAATATACAAGCGCCCGTTTACTGTGTGCATAGAGGGCAACATTGGCAGTGGTAAAACAACATTTCTCAGTCATTTCAAAAAATACACAAATACAACAGTTTTGCAAGAACCTGTTGAACTCTGGCGTGATGTTGATGGAACAAATTTATTGGTACTGAGAATTATAAACTTATATTTAAATATAAGTGGTATCAAGATGATTGTCACACTTTTATTTTTAGGAACTTATGTATACTGATCCAAATCGGTATGCCTTCCTATTTCAATCCTACGTACATTTAACAATGCTTCAGTTACATACACTGAAGACGATAACACCATATAAGGTAATGGAGCGATCTGTTTATAGTGCAAGGTGCTTTATAGAGAACATGAAGCGCACACAGATGTTGAGGCCTGTTGAGTATAAAGTGCTTGAAGATTGGTTTGAGTGGTGTGTAAACAGTGCTAACATTGAAACGGATTTGATAGGTAAAATGTGTTGATATTTAGTAACAATTTGCATTCAATCCTAAATCATACGTAACACATTATGTAACTTTTTTAGTGTACTTGAGGACAACACCAGAGGTTGTATATAGGAGAATGCGAGCAAGAGCACGCAAAGAAGAGGATTCTGTCTCTCTTGAATATCTCAAACAAATTCATCAGATACACGATGACTGGCTGTACCATCAAACTTTATTATCTGTACCTGCACCTGTATTAGTTATAGATGGTGACAGAAACTTGGAAGAGATGATAGAAGAATTTGAAAAGTGTAAAGATCAGATCTTTAATAAACAACAGGAAGAAATAAGGAACACTGTGGTGATGCTATCACCGAATTCTGGATTGACAGAAATAAAAGCTGCTTCGGATTAAGTTAATCTTGAAACCGTATTTTTCCAATGGAAAATTTATATTAGAGATACTTTTATATGCTATGAGAAAATGGGAGATATATTTATTTAAACAATGTAAAGAATGTTTTGTCGTATAGAATTTGGTGGATCTCAGAACTGTGTAATGCAGAGACCTGAACAAAATGAGTGGCGTTATGCAAAGTGCAATTTATACTTTGTCTTATGATATAAACTGGTTAATTGAGTTCTATTCAAACATTCTTAATCCGATAAATAATTAGCAGGTTAAGTTAAAGTACACAACTGCATGGCAATAAATCATTTTTCTGACATATTCTTTTGTGAAGATTATGACGTTTTTGTGAAGGAAAAATGCTTTATTAACAGAAGAAAATAAATATATTTTCTAAGCATCCATGACTTTTTATTATCATTCACAGTTTAAAGAATTTAATTTCCAATGTTCTCTCAGAACAATGGCTATAAAGTTAGAGGATGACAAAAATTGTACAGATTTTATTAATATATGCTATACAGTTGTGGGATATGTTATACTGACTAATGTGTATTGCTTATTTTTGCATTATACAGAATATATATTGAAAGTACAAAAAATCTCTTATATCCTTAATCGTACATACAATCACATATGTACAGGAATAATATATATAAGGTTACTGTACACGAGAGATTGCCTAAATACAATCAAAGGCAGATCATATGCCCAGCGGTATTACAAATAGCATTCTCTTAAATGATTAAACATCTTACGATAATGCATTGCGTGAAACAAACCTCTTGAGTAATTTCCTTTCTAGATCATTATATGGTTTGTATTTACCACATATCGCGTTAGATTGGACGTAAATGACAGAAATGTTTTATCATGGAAAAGACAAATTACTCTTCGGGCGCATAGAGGATTAATTGTGTATATGTACAAGTAGTTGCAGAAACATAACTATGCTGACGAAGTTTTTCGCGCAATTGACCATCGTTCTGCGCAGTCGTATTCTTGGCAGGTCCAGAGCGCATTTATTAATTTTCTCACTGTTGCGTCTTTTGTACTGGCCTGCTTCCAGTCGAGCAGAAATTGGTAAATAACCTGGAACAGTAAACGTTGTACAAATTTCGGAATTGGTTTTATAATATAGATATTTATGCAAGACAAATTCGCTTGACATACTATTGAATGAATGACGGCATGATAAATTTAATTTAAATATTTCACCTTTTTTGGTACAAAATCAAGAGTCTATGAGCAAACGAAACAAAGATATATCACTGCAGTATATATCATGTTGGTAATGTAACAATTCATTGTTATTCTTAATGATATCTCTACAAGTGTTTATTATTTAATCAGCACACGTTTGGACCAGTATCCATTACTCATTTCCCCCTTGCTTCGTTCTTTTAGATTGCCAGTATAGGTTTTACCTCGTCTATGCCTTTGTGCTTATGATTCTCCTCAAACTGTTCAATTTGACCCTCAGAATAACTAAGTCTCCTAGCCACATCTCTCCAACCATGTCCGACATGCGTCTTGATAAGGAACATATCGTCAAAAGTAATTTCATCATCGCACGTCGTCAGTGCATCTACCTCCTCGGGCATCGGTCGTGACTTCGGTTTCGTCGTTGGGGTTTCCGGGGACGTGGCATTGCTCGCGGAATACTGATTCACATTACAAATGTAGCTTGTCCTAGCGCCGATTTTCACGCCACTCGAATTTATTATGTTATAGTTGACAACGTTTGCCCCTTGCGCTGTGAAAATAATTAAAATTGACTGTTCATTTTGTTACTTGCAGTCTTTGGTAGAGTAAAATATGACATGAATGAAATGTGAAAGTAACGCACAATCATGTCTTATGATTTCATTCGGACGTAGTCCAAGTGACAGTTCTCGGAGAGTATTATAATATGTACTTCAAACTAATAAACCGGATATCAGTATCGTTCGCTTGATTTGGTTCAAACTGGTTATACATTTGTGATATCTTGACATGTTCATCGCAATGATTACTTTGATTAAATTGTACAACGGTAAATACTGAGTCGATAGGTCTAAGACTGTACGAGGTGAGTGAATATTAACGTTAAAAGACAGATATAACAACTTATCTGTGAACGATTGTTCTTTTGATTGAAAACGGTATTAACGTTGGGTTTTCAACAATTTGCATACTGAACGTGGGATAAATGTTTGTTGTTATTTGAAAATGATTAATAGGTATGTATTAGTTTTTAACTTAGCCAATGGCGTGAGATCGTGTAAATGCAATAAAAAATGTGTAAGTGTGTACCAAGAGGATGAAAGCAGTATTAATGTAATGTTTGCTCCAGCTTTCGTCAATATTACATCACTCGGAGCGCAGTTGTGTTACTGAGTGTGGCAGTTGGCACCAATTTAAGTCCGCTTGAAAGCGTTACTTTTCAAGAACAATTTATCCGTTAAACTCGTGTCCTTAGCACAACTCATAAAACTTCAAGCTTTTTTATATTTTATACAGTTACGTGTGTATTTAATTAACAGTAGGATCATTGCGTACACTGTGCAGATTCAGTACACTAATTTTTAGAATGGTAACATGCAAGTCATTATAAATCGTTATTCTATACCTACTATATTATATATAGATGTACAATACTTATACTAAATTTGAACGTTTGAGTGATTAAATTCCACAATATAATTAAATACATTCGAAATTTGAATATGTTGGACGTTTATCAAAGAAGCATAAAATGTAATTAGTATTGTTATTGTATAGAAATTAAGAGTGGGATGTGAAGTCAATCGTCAAACACATGTTGAATGTACGTGTTAATTGAAAACTGAATCATCTAATTTAGGATAGCATCGCAACAGGTTATTATGTGGTTGTAACAAGTGAAATATGAATATTTTCTTCCTTTGCATACTGTGAATTCCCGCGCTTACCAAGTTCTTTTCCGACAATATTATATCGACACACCGCATAGACGCACAGCACGTTAATGATCTTGGAGACGTCAGAAGCTTATTACGATAAGGTCGATTTCCTATGAAAATGCTTTTCCCTGAAGAAGCGAGCGTACAAATGTAGTAACAAAACGTGTCTTGCCACTTTATCATCACGCATATGTATACCTCTTCCAGAAGTGAAATATGAACTCTAATCACCTAACGTTTCAGCAAGACGCAGTCATAGCACAACTATATCCATTGTGGATTAGTCGATCCTTTCGCAAATATTTTTGCGATTATCAAACTGTAGTCCCATCTGGCAGCGGTACTTGAGATTGAGGAATCATCATGCGCGGTTAACGTTATTTTTACATCATTGTTAGTATGCCTAACGGTAGACCGATGTTTTGAATGTCGCTAATTGACCGGTTTACGTGTACCCAAAGCGATTAAATGCGACGTCACGTTATCGCAAAATCTGCGGTTAAAGGTCTATGTTCTTCCCTCCGTCTCGACAGTGAAGCCGTAAACTCTTATCGACAAATTGATTCATGTATTTGATGCTCAAAATAAGTGAGGGGCGAATTAATGTTACAAAAGGCACGGGACGGGGGAATTACGGGGAGATTGCTACGCAACATACGAAAAGTTTCTGTAGATTAAAAAAAAGAACAAGTTTTACGGTGTAGTTTACCATTCGTAAAACTAATGAATTCAGTGCTTCGGCTCATAAACTGTCATCGGTTCATAGGATGGAGGATGATAGTTTTATTGCAGTCAGAATGGCTTATTCTAAATGGAAAATCATTGACATTCTTATCTTACTTTCAGCCTGATATTGTTACCGTTTCTTATACGTCAACCACTACTTTCTTTATGCCACATACCTTCTTGATGATATGTACAAGAATTTATGTTGATGAAATCACTCATATTTTCAGTGTAACTTTTACTTACCATGCTTGCTTTGCTTCGTTCTCGTTCTCGTTTTGGCGGTCGGTTTCCTGTACTCTCTCGATTCCGTTCCTGATGGCCTGGTGTCATCTTCTTTCGTCGATTCGTTCTCCGAATCTTGCCTGTTAATCGGTACAGCGCCATTTGGTATCGACTTCTGTCGATGAAAGGACCTGACATCTTCTTGGGAGCGTTGTTTCTCAGGAGTTGTTGGTGCGGATCTCGCTTTCGTTTTTGAGCCCTCCTCGGAAGTAGGCGGACGGAGATTGTGTGTGTAATCTTGGATCTCCACGCGTGGCGGATCGGGCTTAGCATCGGTCGTTAGCATGTGAAATCGACGCGATAGGTCGGCTAATGTCGGCATCTTCAAGTAGCCTCGACGTGCCTAGAAAATAAAATTGTCGGCTGTGAGATTGCGATCTCCCCGATTGCCGACTCTGTCTGCGCATGTACAGAAGTATCTTCAAGGTAAACGGTACGTGATTTTTCTTCGGTTTGTTAGCTTATTTGAAACGAACACGCTAAATGCCGGTACATTCGTGTGTGTTCGCCAACAATTTTTAGAAGAATCTCACTAACGTGAAGTAGACTCGATAGTTTGACAGACTCATTTACATATCTGATATATCCTCTGTATGCTTATTGCTTATGTAAATTTCGATAGAAGAGCCGGGTATCACCGTAGCTTAATCTTTTATCGTCTATATCATCAAAATTTGGATATTAATATATGTTGTAGAGATTCCACTCCCTCTATGAATAATCATTATGCATTCCTGTAAGGTAGAAGTTGCCTGGATGTCTACCGACACGTACCGGAGAAGCTACTTTGTAATTCAGTGACATTCAGCATGACAAGAAGCTAACAAGATACGTAGGCAGAGGTTTTCGCCAGTCAAGATGAACAATAACGACTTCTATTTTAGGATCGTCTACTGTCGCTTTGGTTACTGAGAATTACAGAAAAAATTGAAGGAATAATGCAGACAAGGTGGCATAGCTGTCAAGTGTCAACGTAGGTGGTGGAATGTAATCGGTATATAATGCATGATAGCGGAGATTTACCTCTTCCTGTAACAGTACAACGTCCACGCGACGCGATTGATTTGATCTTTACTGTGATTGAAGACCGTCAAGTACTTTAGTGAAAACCAATGAAATCGGACTAGTAACAGTTATGAAATAGTGTGTGAATAAGGAATTGCACGTAGATATGTATAGAAGTGGAGAACATAAATACCATTAGTGCTGTATTGTATGATGCGAATCATAGACGACTGCAACTACACATACAAAAGATGATATATGCACAGATAAATGTTACTCGTATTTTTGATTTGCAATAACAACTAAATTTGTTTACATATAATTGATGGATGACAGAAAAACAAATTTAACGAATTCGATGGTCAAAAGATCAAAAGTTTGAAAAATCTCTAAGAGAGATAAAGAGACGCGATATGCCTCATGATTCTTTCGTTCACGCGGGTGGCTCAAATCTCGATTAAAGAATAATCTTGATTACGTCTGAAAGCCACAGGTAAACATGTCTCGTCGAAGGCTGGTGTTCGTGTGTCAGTGGCCGTCTGCAAGGACGTGTTATTTCGTGTTGCATTCACTGACGTCATTTTTAGACCTGCACTCCTTTGTTCCATCTCCTTAAATGTTTATATAAGCCTTCTTCTGCGACATTATGCGTAGTATTTTGTACACTATTACGAGCTAATTTCGATTTCCCAATTTTAACGCATGATGGAACGTAACAAGTTCCTTGAAGGAAAAAGCGAGTTGTAAATTATCACACCAACATTGTTACTAGTTCCTGGCAAGATAGCAATGAAAATGGCGACGAAGAGCCGACCAGACACCAGAACTGCTAACTCAAACAATGCTTCTCAATGACGCATGTCGCGCGTACTGAATTTATCAGTATGCACTGTCACTCGACAACTACTAATATAGAATAGAGCGATACTACTTTTAACATTGTTCTTACATTAATATTATATATACGTATATATGTATACATTGCCAGCACGTGCGGCCAACTAAATTCCGCATATTTGCATTTTTATCAATACCCAAATCGGGTCCTAATTAAAACTTACTATATACAAACATCGACACCCGGTCTGTCAGCCGCTGTTTATCTCGCGCGTGGTCTGTAATATAATTCAGCTCATTGCACGAAGTCCGTTTTCGCTGTTATTCAAGCGTGTTGGAATATCGCATATACGTTTACGAAGTTTGCGAGCAAATTTCGATATCAGACCCCCCCTGGGGATAGATGTAATCGCACTCGACTTGAAAACGGTACAGTCCGATCAACAACTTTCTATTGCCGCCGATATAACGATTCCCACTTACAATGGCAAACGCTATGTTTGTATAATCGCTTTTAACATCCGGTCTGGTAGACGAATTGCCGAAACGGAGACTTTCGATTGAGATTAGTGGATAGCGAAGGTTCGAAATCGCATAAACAGCAATAGAAACGGAACTCAACTTGTTGGCGTGCCGATATGCGACTCACTGAATGATAAGCATTATGATAAACGTCATTTTTGCCCCAGTCGCGTATGAGTTTATCTGTAATTTGGGAAACCCGAATCGTAATTTTGTATGCAAATTGTTAGAACTGCAGCGAAAATAGCGAGGTATGCGATAGCTAATATCAGGTGCGGCGTTTGCTTATATTAATTTCTCATCTTTGGAGCACTCTATTTTCTGAAATTTCGCTTGACACCTGATAATGCGTCTAGACAACCAAATTATCTCTACATAATTTGCGTATAGGTCAAACCAGGCCGGTTTTACTTTATCGGCAGGTATCTGAATACAAAATAAGTAATTCTGGCGTTGCTGACGTTATTTCTGAACTGACGGATTACGACACGCCGGTATTGCGCTTTAAAAAGAAAATATGTGCGGAAGTAACAAATGAAAGCAAACATTTAGCCACTGGTAGGAGCCATTACCATCCCTTTCGCAGTGATTGTCAGTCTAAAAGATAACAGTATGCATTGTTGAACCTTCTAAGTTCAGGCGTCATAGCACAATATCTTACGGCGGCGTTAAACAGTTCGTTTCGCATCGATACTATCTTCTGTATAATTTTGCCTTCTCTGTATGTGTCAACATTCAGTTCTTCCTACTGGTCGTGTCAGGCTGACGCATGTTATCGAGGTATCGACATTTCTGTATGTTCGTTAAATTAGCAAAAATAGATAAGTTTATATTCGCCACATTTTTATCATTGATTCTACCAGTTTATATTCTTATGGAAACTTGCACAAGATGCATGCTACTTATTCTGATTTACCTTCTTGCAACATTGCAATGGTACACACAACCAGCATCAATTCTCAGAATTACCTTTTCCCTGCGATAATGAAATTCGCAGTATGCCTATAAATATCTGCACTTCTCTTATCGGCACTGTATGTAAGATTCGTTCCTTTCCACGTCAGGTTCCTTTCTTCTAACCTTTTTAACTAATAATAAGCTCATTGTCCTTTTACCTGCGACTATGAGCGATGTGCTCCAACGATGACGACCATGACCGATATACTATATCTGCAGATACACACGTTTCGTAGAATTTCGAATAGTAAATTCTGTTCGTCACGTTATCGAAACGACCGTTGACATCGGTGATGTTGGTGGATCTGTTCGCGGTAAAGAATCAAGAATGACCCTTTGGCCCTCAGAAAAGTGACGGATAATGTTGCGTTAGATAGAGATTCTCTCAAATTCGTATATAGGCGGTTATGATAACGGTATCCCAGAACTTCTGATTTCGTCACCACAGATTATATGATAGCATTTTAGGATGTTTATCTGGGTAAGTAAACGTTTAACTTTTATTTTTACTGGAAAGAAGATTGTAATGCACGATCCTAATGAGTCATATCCGGTATATACAAAGATGACGTATAGTCTGGTGTACAAACTTCTTTATGTTATTCCAACAGACCGCTTTTTGAATACTTTTTAGCAACCTAATCTCCAAATATTTTCACATCACTGCTTTTTATCGTACATAGAAATATAACTAATGGCATAGTTCAATTCATCAGGGTACCCATTGTAATACCGCCCGCAACACTGAATATTTTCATACGTGCATTGAGGAACGCAAGACAGTGGGATTTTGCCAGAAAATATCAATGTGGACGTTCTACGTATTCTTCCTTTCCGGACATCACCCGGAAAATGTAGCCTTTCCGACGGATATGAACTTTTAATTAAACCTCTGACTCAGCCACGCGACCGTGAAGAAATCAACACCACGAAACGCCTTGCGGCTGTCTAATTGTCAGACACCTTCAACCCGTTTTTACCCACTGCCTCGACCTTCTGCCTCTTTGTCAGCGATAACGCCTGCGATTTCGCTTTCAATGGGATTCTCCGTTTGTGTCAATCGCGTTGCATTCTGGTATCCGAAGATTGTTAGCAAATGGAAACATATCTCGTTCGATGCTGATACCAGCATCGGGAGCATGAGTGCGTTTAACGGTTCAGCGACAATGACATGTATCATTAAAATGAGACGGCTGCGCGCCAAGCGACCTCGCGAGACCTGGGTTTTCCGCTGGCAAAACCAGTTCCCCACCTCCTGATCGCGACAAATAAAAATAGTAGTAACTAAGAATGATACGGAACTGGACGGCGGCCGATCCACGCGTTTTTATTGCAAGCCGCGTACGAATCCGCTTTAATGTTTTCGTTAACGTTAGGTGTCTTCATCTTCTAATGCCTTTCAACAGAATCCTGGCAGGATAGAAGGATGATGATGCAAGGATTCTATATCTACATAGTTTAGATCCTTTCTGTCGCGTTGTACTTTGCGTTCTATTCATTTAATGTAACTGATTTGTACGAAATGTAACATTACCGAATGTTAATTCTGGTCCAAATAATGATGGGCCTGGTGGGTGTAACAATTTATACTAAAGAACGAAAGATGATCTTTAAATGTGATATTGTAAGACTGATAAGCGTGCTTTATGTCACTGGCCAAGTTTTCACATTATTATCTAGACCGTCACCGCCCAACTCGAGTTATGTTAGGCGATCTTTGGTTATACTCCTTCATCATTGTAATCCGTGAAAATCACGAACATCTTTTTACGTAAGTGAACGGTTAACGCGTAATCAGCGAGCGTTATTATGGATGATTCGAAAACGCCACGTCGTTGGAAGAATAATACAGCTCGATGTTTGGTTCTGGCAAATATTTGAAGTTAAGTTTCGAATGTTACCGCGCAGCTCATTTCACCATGTTCCCGATACCAGCGATCCAGGGCTCTACGTTATTATAATCGGGTACCCAATCTGGAAAAGCTCCTCCGCATCTCGACAAATTCAAATATTCTACAAAATATCATTGTACACAGATCACACGATCTTTTAAACATCGCCGACGTAGTACGCCTTATCGAACAATAATGAAACTTCATGTGAGATCGGGCAGCTTAACACAAGTCCTGCACATAAAATCGGGTACCAGCAACTAAGTCGCTCAACTTGTTCTCCAGTCTCGTTAGACAATGGCATTCCACGGAAACGATTCGCATGCATCGCCGAAACCCCTTAAAGAAACTCGAGTTTCCGCTGGAGAGATCGAACGATATCAATTTGGCATCTGATGGCAGCACATCGAACCACAAGACACGAGCGCGATTATTCCTCGGACGTCTTAAAATATTCCCATGGACCCACCTTGCTTTTCGCGTAGGTACCGTTTTCCGGCCGGTCCCCGATGTCTACACTCGCCGTCCGCGTGAACATTGGAGCTCGTTTCGACGCCGGTTACTGGGAAAAAGTTCCTGGTGTGCGATGTCGCGCTTCTTCCACTGTCGTTACCCTCCGGACTCTAGCGACTCGTCGTACGCATCGGTCGGCAGCGACTGACTTGCCAGGACGTGACGTACGACGTATTTCGCGCGTACTGTACGACCCATTGAAAAGGAAGGACGTGTTTTCGTGATCTCTTATGAAACGGGCACCCGCTCGCGGCTACTGTCATGCCCCGAACGTCGCTCGCGGACTGCTCGGACAGCTGATCACCTAAGGAGCGTGGAAGGATTCACGGATTCACGACATTAATTGGGAATCCCCAACGTCGACAGCGACTTCATACGAACGGGCCTCCACTTCGCCCGCCAGGGCCGTACGGATCGTTCGGTGCACCCGAGACGCCGACAATAGTGTGGGTTTAAGACTTTCAATCTTTCAAAGAATGTCATGCGTATTGCAAGCTATTGAAAGTCGAGAACAATTTGAAAGTGTCGACGGATTGGTGTGCGGTCGTATTTGACGGTTCGCGGGCTTTAATGTGATTGCAATACTATTTCATGCCGACAGGTGTTCCGCATTTGTTTACCTGTATTACGCCCATTTTGTTTCCACTCAAGTAGAGTGTTGTGAAAAACTGTTAAAATGTAAAAATGAAAGATGGCAAAATTCGGAAGGATATTCAAAAAATTTCAGCGCTGATTTCAGAATTTATGCACATTCACACGGAGTGTACACTTTACCTAGAGAACGTAGATATTATTTTTGCTAATCACGTCAGTGGTCTCTGCTAACAGTGAGCATGCGCAGTTTCGTTTAAGGCGCTGACTTTTATGCGTAACAGGTTGCGGCGCATACAAATGATTTCAAAGTGACATGAATCCTACTAGTTCTTTTGGCACATATCAAATATCTCAACGTGGGAAACAAAGGCTTGAGAGTTTGAAACAATTATTGCAGCATGATTCTCTTGAACATGAAAACAATCAATTGTGGCTCTCTGTGATAGGAAAGGTTAGACTAAATATTTTGCACCTACATATACTTAGATGTTAGCATTATTAGTCAATTTCCTTCCAAGCAAAGATTACAGTTAAACAATATCCATGTTTGCATTATCACTAGATTACAAATTAAGTATGTCCGAATTAATGCACATATTAATCTATGAAATTTTGTTAATATTTGCAGTCTTCAAATAATGAAGAGGAAACAGAAATAGATAGCGAGTTTTCTGAGGATGATGAAGAACAAATTGAAGAAAAAGAATCAGTTTCTCAGTTTTCATCTACTCAGTATTTTTTTACACAGTCTGATAGAGTGGAATCTAAACAAGTCACTGATTATGCTGCTCTACAAATATGTGATATAGTTGAATCTCTTCTTGAAGGATTACAGCGTATTAATGGAAGATTCAATACAGATTATCTTAAAAATTTACCAGATGACAAATTAGAACATGTTGCACAGAAGTTAAAAGACAGATTGTGTCCTAAAGGTTTCTACAATCTGTGCCACTCTATTTTAAATATGAATGTTGAGGACAGAATGATATACATGAATATTATTTGCTCTCAAATACTATTGCCAATGGTTTAACATTCTATTTTTGTAACAAATTTATTCAAGTTGTTTAAAATACTATCATGTTATATAATGTAAATTTTTTTATTCCAGATGACAAATACTGTTGAACCATCTAGATTAATGTGTTCAGCAATTGGAGAATGTGCTCAGAAATTTCCTGATGATATCGAAAAGTATATCTTTCTACCCATCTTGAATATTGAGTTGAAAGATGTTACACTTTGGAACACCATAATAAATGCATACAACCCACATAGAAAATCTCTGCTTTTATCGTAAGTACTATAATAAATTACTCTATTAAATCTATGCTACTAGAAAAATAAAGTATGTGACAATGTTGCAGTCAGTTCCTTGAGGTTGTTAAAGAATTAAGAGTATGGCACATACCCATCTTACAATCCTTACTCTGTACACAAACAGATGAAAATACAAATGATAAACTAATAGAATTGTTTTTGCAAAAAGCATCTTTTTTTTCTAAAGAGAAAAGTTTTGGAAAACTAATTTTGTGTTTTCTAAAATTGAATAAAGACCTCACTGAGAGCCAAGCAGACTTATTATGGGAAGTAGTAGTTGATAATGAAACTATATTTAAAACTGCCATGCAAAATGTTTTAAAGCCTATGTGTTCTTCATATATATAATTAATTTAGTGTTGTAATATACTCTGTAAGTAATATTAAATTTAGAGAATAAATGGATAATATTAAACATCACATTTCTTTTTTTCGTACTGTTCTGTCACTTTCATTTTTTGACAGTTCACCGCGATTGACATATAGACACGTTCTCGGTCAATGCAGTTAGCACTGTAGGTACATACGACTCGTGTATCAGTCGATATTATCACGTCTTGCAATTTCAATGAAAACAATGGGCATTTCAATGATGTTTGTGTTGTTAAAAAGCAATTTTATGTAGTAGATAGTGCAAAGATTGTTTTAAACAAACAGCTAGCAATAGCAGAAACGAATAGTAAAAGATATTTTGGAAAAATGACGGAGGAATTGTCCGGTGTTACTATAGTTATATTTATAGCAGCGGGTGTGTTGACTATTTTACTACTGTTTATCTTCGCGAAAAGGCAAATAATGAGATTTGCTTTGCGATCACGACGTGGCCCTCATGTCCCAATTGGACACGACGCAAAGAAGGTAAGTATTATTTCGTAAAGAGGTTAAAGTAACCAATATAAACAAACATATCTGTGCTTAATGTGACAAAGTATAGATTCTACATAACATTTATTCAACATGTCATCATTTGCATAAAATCTTGTGCAAAGTATGTTATTTATGTTTATAAACCTTTGTATATTGTTCCTACAAAACGATGCTTTATTTTCCAGTCTCTGAAGAAAGAAATTGAAAGGCGAATTGAAGTCATACCAAGAATCCAAAATGAGCCACAGCTCATAAGTGATTCTAGATATATTATTGGTCCTGGAGGGCAAGTGCCACCACATTATTACAGACTAAAAGCTGTCGATGATGTGAAATCATTAGGTACCATAGTTTATAACATGAAGCTGATGCTATCTATTTAAGATTGTATGTAATTTTTATTGTGTCATTTGCTTTTTGTAGAAACAGAAATTACTAAATATGATAATTGTTTAAAAAGACATCCATCAGAAAACTTAAGAGCATATCTACTTACAACACTTGCAACTCCATTGAATGGAAGTGGTCAACGTTTAATTCACCAGTTTTGTGATTTATATGAACATGCAAGACATGATCCCACTGAATTTGGGGATGAAGAATATCAAGTTTATACTCGTTTATTTCTTAAACTAATGGATGCGTATGTATAATCCTGTTGATGACCACAAGTTCCATTTACATTACTATATGTATTTGCTTATTATTGCTTTATATTTTTAGGGCACGTCTATTAAAGTCATATCCAAGTAGCAGAAAATCTAGTCCAAGTAGGACCCCAATAAAGAAAAGCGTTGAAACAAAGAGAAACATTCTTGAACCTAGAATGCGTCCACCAGAGGAACAAATATTAACTGGAGCCAGACCTAATACCTTGACCGTAATGACTTTAGACAATAGTGAGACATCTGTGTAGCATTATGAGTGCCGTCACATACAACATATGTGACAAGAACAGTGTACATAATACTAGATTATTGAAGTGTTTGAGAGAAAGAGTGAAAGAATAATGTGATTCAATTAGGTAGTTATTCAAATGTGTGCATCAAAACATTTTAGCCTTTTTATTAATGGCACTATGGAGGTATGCAAATTTTCACTTAAATAATTATTAATATTTGCTAAGTGAATGTAGCTCTTCAGCTCACCATATTTATACATGTTTAAATTTTCGATATATGTATAAATCAGAACATGGAAATGTTACGTTTGTCGAGTTCTTTGTCAACGTCGAAAGTATTCGCGAGCCTCGAACTGAATGAACACTTTCAAACTTGAAATGTTATCATTGTTCACGTGCAGTTATATTATACATGTAGTTATATGAATAGTTATGCCAATAAGTAATTTTAATAGCGACATGCGTACGTCACGATAAAAAGTACATAAATATCTTCTATATTGCAAATATTGTCTTGTCAGAAATCTGTTGAAATATTTAAGGGGATCAGAGGGGTGATGTATTTATATACTTAAAAAATATTAGCTTTATCACGTTATAGGTAGACTTGATGAACTGCTATACCACGTAATGACTGACAAAATAAATAGTAGGCGAATCGCACTTCTACAGAAAAAGCGCAATAAATAGATTTTGTAAATTATAAAAGAAATTATATAATCAGGTAATGACTGAGATAAAGTTCTTTCCATTTTCGTCTGTACACTTTTCTTCCTTATGGGTAATATAAATATGCTTATGTCCTGTTTGTATTAAAATTAGTTTTTATATAAATCATCGCATGTTACATTCTTGTGGGACGTTTTGTTGAAAGATACTTAGTCCACACATTTTGATAATGCGGTTCATGTCTTAAAGATACTAAACTGTAATGGAACGCAGATTTATAAGATTCCGGGATAGAACTTGTACGCATATAATCCAGCCAGTCCATGACCTAAAAGAGAATGTCGGATATTATCATTTAACTAAATTTGTAATACTTTGACAATAATTACAAATTTTTAAAAGTGTTCTTCGTTATATCAGCACAAGCTACTCTAATTTTGTAAAATTCACCAGTTTTGTACTATGCTTTATAACTTGCCAATATTAAAGCTCATATTTATAAGTACCTGTGGAATTATGTCTTTCCAATATTGCCTGTCAGCAAGAATGGTTATGGCTTGTGGAAACAATTGTATTCTGACTTCACGTGAATTAATAACTGCATCTTCCTCCAACACTAAGCAGTCCGCGGCCGATAAACATATCGTAGAAATAAACAAAATGTCAATGTAAAAAATGAGTTTTTTAGTATCCTTTTCTGTCATGTCTGACATAACGTTCTGAATGCGGCTTATAAACTTAAGCGTCCAACTTGCACTTGACTTTTCACAACGCATCATTGTTTGAACTTTTCTCATGCTTTCTAGCAAATGCACTTGTAGCCTGAAAAAAGAATAATTATTTAATAACATACACAGGATTCTGTTAGTCGAGTTTAACGTAATAGGCACTATGCGAGATATAATAGTTTCCATTTTAAGATCCTTACTCAGGTGCAGATGCAGCAATGTCAATAGGTTCGTTCATCCAATCTAATGACTTATCTGGATCAGATTTTAACGCTAGCTCGGTTCTAATTATAATAGAATTCGTTAATTTATTTGGCGTTACATCCCACCACAGACTCGGCGTAGTAATTCTTTCAATATCTGTGTTCGATAACTGGGATATTGCTGTAATGTATGAATCATAACTTTTGGTTGTCAAATCTATTTTATCCAATAATTTTTCCAAAATATTGGTAATCAAAGTTCGGTTCCCATCTCGTGTTTCTTCATTCTTCAAGGCTGTTGTATACGACAACATAATATCATCAAACAATTTGATTGATTCTTTGTTTTTAAAGAAAACCTTTTCCAACACGTGTTTTAAAGTTTTGTCCAAAAAGTGTACCAAATGCTGGTGTTGCACACCTTGACAAAGGTATTCAAGATTAGAATACAATATTAGATACTCTTTTGATTCGAAAATGCTATTTAAATTGGTTTCATCTGCATATACAGATAAGTATTTCTCGATGAAAGCTCTTGCTGACGAGGAGGAGATCGAATGATGGCTTGCAATAAGAATGCAATAATCTTTAGCTTTACTGGATATCCCCATAGCTCTGTCTAAGAAAGTGGTCCACTTTATGTTAGGCAGAGGCTTATTGTACTTATAAGCGAATATACGTAAGCATTCTGTGATTACTTTCTCATTTTGTCCGTCAGGTTTTGTACGTCTTAGGTATTCACCAACACCTCTTATTACACTTTTCTCTGGCAAATATTTGAAGTCATTCGGCTCTCCTTGTGACCAAATGTATATGCCTGATCTGAAAGATTCTACCTCAGTCTTGATGTAAGAAATTAACATATCTCCCGCTGATGATAAAACCGCTTTATTTAAGTTTTCCAACATTTGAATCCAACAAATGCATGGTATGTATGGTATAAAGTCTTCCGCGCTCTGTGTATCATCGGTTTTCATTTTCGCATACACCATAGGGATAACGAGATCTCGTTTAAATTCCGATGGAAGCGTACTTAAAGGTATATGTTCTAAACGATATGACGTTAACGCTTTAAACGCAGCTTGCGCTACCTTTATGTCGCTGGACATTGTGTATACCCACAGTCTAGTGAGAACATTAGTGATTAGCTTGTTGTATTCTTCGCCAGACTGCGACGGGAAATACGGTATGCTTCCTAGAAGTTCGCAAAGACTTTCCAAAACGATTGTCCGTTCCTCCTTCATCATCTTTGGAGCCAAAATTCTCCACGTAGAACAGATGCCTATAATTGCGCCTTGACACAAACCAGATATACTTTTGAGGGCCAAAGCGCTTGCCGTGCAACCGTTTGCATCCGTGCATCGGTTTAATATTTGAGACAATAATGGTACCAATTCTGTACCATGTTCAGGACGTGTTGTACAAATATAGGCCATTGCTTTAGTACATACTACGTCAGCACGCCAACTCTTGTCGGTTTTCATTATAGTCATAAGAGCGGTGGAGAGAAATCTGTAACATCGTGGTTCTTTTCCGAACGCTTGTAAATAGAGTTCGATAGCGACATACTTTAAAGGCGCATCACTGTTCAACAAAGTCTCCAACGTGTTAACAACGATTGGCACGTTCTCTTTTACTATCATCAGTTCCGGTAAAGCAAAAAGTAAATGCTTTAATTCGTTACTGTCCCAACTCTTAGATAATTTGTACAGAACAAGAGACAGCATGTGTGATGCAAAGGAATTGATTTCTTTCACTATTTGTATGAGGATGTCACATAATTTTTTCGAAGTTTGTGGATCTGTGCTTTGCAAGAACAAACCACATAAAACTGATTTACATCGATAACGTATATCAATCGGTGCACTAGATAATTTATCCACCCAAGATGTGATATAGCTTGGCGACAACTTGCTTATGCATTTTAAAATTTCGGTATAGAGTTGAAAATTTGGTTCGACATGAGTTAGGTTCACAAACATTTCTGGTACAGTAATTTCGATAGGCTTATTAACTCTTTTTATCTTCAAAGAGATCTTACTTATTAATTTGTGCGCCATTTCCAACGCCTTCGAACATAGTATGGATGAATAAGCCATCCATTTTAAGAGTGCTGCTACTAATGCATGTAATAGTGTAACATTGCATTCTGTCTTCATTATTATGACATCACCTGCAATATTTTTGATCGTATATATATGATTACATACATAATTTCTGTATTTCTACTATCATTATGTTGAAAATTTACTTACAAATATTTAAAATATCTTGCAAATGTGTTACAGGGCACACTGTAACAGTTTCAATCATTAATCCTAATATTATGTTTATTGTATAGCTATCACAGTGATCAATGGCACTAATTATTACAGCAAAGTTTGGTCTTGGATCAAATCCATATTCAAAAAGACGCAAAATCAGGGAGGTCAATATTGGTGTTAAAACACTGCAATATTGAAAATCTTTTCTGATTAAAGTAAGTTCAGCTAAACGCACAAGTTTATAATTGGTATCAACACAAGCGCTTATTTTCCCTGTCTGCAACCACTGAATTATTTCAATCTGCAGTTTAAATGTCCTATTTGAATTAATTAATAGATCCCATATTTGGAGGTTGCAATTACTTGAGGCATGCATCGAAGGGTTGCATAATGCATACAAAAATACAGGGCGCAACGTTTCTACACTATTCTCCTGGATTCTAGAAATTATGAACAAAATTATTTTGTGCAATATGTAACGTGTATTACACAGTGAGTTTAATTTATTTCAAAAACAGAATACTTACATCTGATCAGAATGATTCATTAAATATTTCATTTGAATTAAAATTGTTTGCCACGCATGCTGTCCTTGGTTCAAAACAATATTAAAAGGGTGCAGTTGTAGTGCTCCTGAATACTGATGATCACTTAAATCTTGTGCAAAGTCTGTTGTCAAATCTAATATTAACAGACGTGTGATAGCTAATGTAATGGACGAATAGTCGCTAAAATGTGAAAACAAATGAAATGTATTGAAAATGAAGCCATTGGTTCATAAAAAATTATTTTTTTTATTTATATTTTTTAAATGTATAAACATATATACATACACTGTGGTTGATAAACATGATAATAATGTTGACATTCCAGATTGAATAGTCAAAATTTTATTTTCAACAAGCAAAATTATTGCTTGACATATGGCTGCAGTAAGTAACGGATTGTTGCTTTTACACTTAGATAAGAGTAACTTATATTCCTTTGTCTAACATGAAATGGATAAAAAATAAATCTGTTAAAGTTCTGTGAGAAATTGTTATAACATTGATTTACCTGTAGTATATCTGTTGCTTTTGAATCATCTTCTATTTTCGTTTTAATTTTATTCACCAGCTTTGATACAGCCTAGTAAACATATAAAGTACAATCCAGAATACAATATTCAAGACTGTCGTATAAAATGATGAACATTTTGTTGGATCTGGTCTTACTTACATGTGATATCAAAACTGGATCATTTGCATCTAATTTATAATTAATTTCTTCCATTATTTATAACAATAAATTGTTTAATATATGAAACGGCTATAAACAATGTTTACACAATAAGCATTAGTTTGTACAATATCTGTTACAATGTATAGTAGTAAAATTTGCACTAAGTAAACAATTCAATTAAAAGCGATGTATGTACACTTAATATAAATAATATAACGTAAGCGTATAGATTTATAATTTCCATGTGAGACTCAAGTGCGGAGAACATAACCTAGATAACAAAGGCCTTATGCGCAGTATCGTTTGTTTACATTATGTAATTGTAAATATGTTAAATGTTTGTAAAAAAATAACGTTAATAAATCTATACTTTCACGTTATACTGCTGTATAAAGTTCTATTACTGCATCATTACGATCAACTGGGTACTGCACGTATTCAAAATGATTCAAAACGATTAACACAACATCCCATTGCGCGTGCGCCAAATGCGTACAATTCTGCGCATGCGCCGAGATTTGACTAGTTTCAAACCTTACGTACAACACAACATAGACGGCATTAATACGCTAAATAAATATTGTCGTGAAGCAAGGTTTGTATCAACTTAATTTTCCTGTGAATTATGTTTTTGTTTTTATACTATCTTGATATTACATTCGTTTGCATTAATCACGTTTATCTTTTATTTTCGTTTTGGCACAGGGAATTAATGTGTTAATGGTTACTGAATCGCACATGCCACAATTATTCCACTCACCAGTTCTTTCGCGAAACTGTTTTAGGTATATGGTTGCCTTGTTGGAGTGATAAACAAAGAGAACTCGGCTTATATCGAAATGTTTAATTTCCTTCTTGGATACGGCTTCTTTCACTATTGCCGTTTTGTTGTTTTTTGTTTTGTTTTGATGCTATTTGTCTTTTGTTACTAGCGCTGCGCATTTGTAAGTTACGTCATTAGTGTGACTCACGACGGGTATAGTCGCTATAATGAAATGAAATGAAATGAAGTATGCGAATACTGATAATTATTATATATGTACATATTACTCATTCGAGGAACGTGCATCGTTCATGTGTAAACATCACTATTGGCATACATTTCTGGTTCCACCTGAATCACATATAACAAATACTGCGCGTGGTTTATCTGATTAAGAAGGCTTAACGATGATAGTGATAATAAATAGAGGTTACTTTTTGAGATTTTTCAATATATTTATTTGTATGGACAAGTTGGAGCATAGTGCACAATATATTTAATATATAGTAGTCTGGGGAAGGGGGATCAGAGTACATTCTGGAGTTTGAACACAATATCTTACAATTTAACGACAAGATGCCTGCATTTCTGTATTTGCTTCTGTACGTTATGTTACTTCGTATATTCATATATTCGAGATGTATAATATATAAAGCGCAACGACTCACTATTATTTAATCATTCTAAAAAAAGGAGACGAGAATACGGGTCCTTGCTTATTATGTTATGTTGTTCTCAGTCCGCTTTTGTGTTTTATATTTATTTTTTCCATTTTATCTTATATATATAGCGTTCATACGACATTATGCAACATTGTGGCAAAATGTGTGTAATACTCGTTAAAGAGCGTATCCTTTTACTCGGAGTGTGTCTCCAATTGCTAATTACATTCTTGGTTACCTATCGCGACGTACGCGTAGGGCAGGGGGCTGGGAAAGGGAGTGCAGGAAGGGGTCCTTGCGTGTACAAAAAGATGCGTCCCTGAATACGACGTATTAGCGCACGATGGGCACCGCAAATTTACTTTTTCTTTTCCTACCATTGAATTCGGTAACGTACGTACGGTCCTTGCGTTTACACGGTAAAGTGCATGAGAATGTAATGGTATGCACGCATATGACGCACACTTGCATCTGCGCGCAACAATCTTTACGTGAGCGTGAGCTCATCCGCGCGCGCGTGTGTCTGTGTGTGTTGTCCTGTATAAACAATATTTCGTTAGGTACAATAAGGCTTTTTATAACATCGTCTTCTCAAATGCGAGGGCTGCGTTCGAATGATACTGCGAAAGAAACGTATTTCACGATTGGAGACAGCTCCCACCTATATTCTCCCCTTCATCTATCCTCCTCCCGTAATAGCGATTAACATTCTATATTAAATTTGTTTAAAAGCAAATACATTTTACAGCCTATACATAATCATTACAACTTCGCGCCGTAACGTTCTCCATCGGGCTTCCCCATTATGTTTCTTTCATTTCCATTGTTTCACCTCTGTCTATATTCGTCGCGGAGAGCACAGGGCAGGGTCCAGGTACTTAGGCTATCTGCATATTTTCATAAAAATCCCTCAGGGTTCACGGCAACGGCCGTTTTTTCGTTTTACGACACTTCTATCTTTCTTATTCCTTTTGTATTTGTTATCGCCTGTCTCTTGTGTTTTATTTGACCTCTTTTTTTTTATTTATGTTTTATAAAAATCACAGCACAGCACCAGCATTTATTTTAAAGCCTGCCCCTTCTCCGACTGAATTCGAGAGCGCCTCACTAAAACTGAGGGCAACTCACGTTTTTTCTTCTTTTTTTTTGTTCATTTTGTTGCGTCATCATCCGCACTCCCGTTTTAGTGGAGTGTGAATTACGCTTCGTCCGACGATTTAAAAAATGCGCGCACCTCCCGTCTATTTTCTTTTTGATTTGGCATTTGCAACACTATGCGGCTCGATAAAATTTTTGTTTATTTCCTTTTCTCATCTTTCCTTGTTCTGATTGGTCAGCAATTACTGCCAATCGATCGTCTCATTTCCATTCTCTTTCTCGTATCTGTTTTTGTCGATTATAATAAAATAATATAATTAATAATTATGTAATTATGATAAAAGATAATGATAGTCATTATTGAACTAATATTATGTTACTTTATATGTATATATATTTATATGTATATATATATATATTAATATATATATATACTAATATGTATACGTAAAACGATCTGTTTTGTTTCCCTTACATCGTATTCTCCTTTTCCCGCCGCCGTTTCGCATTTGCCGGCCACAGTTCTAACTTTAATTCATATTTTTTTTTTAGTAAACAAATAGCATTCTAACGTTTAATTTACAAGGTCTCTTAACGGTCACATAGTTATTTAGAATCATGATTTCCATTTGTTGTTTATGCCTTGCTATGTACCTTTCGTAATTCCCCCATTGTGTTCGTTACCGGGTATTATTTACTAGCTAATATGTATTCAAAATTTTCTAAGAGTTAACCTGTCAGCGAGTTATACAATTTTTTTTCTCTACAAAAAATCAAGTCTGTGTTTCATTCAACTCTCGCATTCTCGCTAATCTCTCCATCGTCGCTACTCCATGTTTACACACCTTTTATACAATAAAATACACTGATTCGGATGATTCGGGCATTCGATCGCATGTACGCACACGCACGCTAGTTACACAATACGTACTCACATACATACTCACACACATATCGGCGCACGTAAAAGCCGCAGAAGCAACCGCGGCATTTGTGTCCATTCCGTTTGAATTTTATTACAGCACATTCGTTCACGAGGAAGCGCGCGCGCGCGCACGCCCACGCTTCCTTCGTTTGCATAGAATTTGACGTTGTCTACGATTTCATCGATAAAAATTTGTCTCTTCATAGTCAGGCAAGATGTACCCGGGGGGAGCTGCGCGCGCACCGGGGAACGAATTAAATCTAGAATTTAATTTGCCGTGCGAGCGTAGCTCCGTACGTTGAGAACCTTAAAGGAGAGTCCTTAAGTTTCAGTCTAACGTGATCGCCACGTTCTCTACTCGTGGCGCATGATTCCGACCACTGACTCTCGTCTCCACCTCGCGGAGCGAATATATTTGCGGCCTCGCCGACTCTTTCTCCACCCTGGGGGTTCATTAGCGCGATTCCGCTCCTCGTCGGCGCCGCTTCCTTCGCGGCAAGTGCCGTCGTTCGCAAGGAACGACATATGCCTCTGATGCAACGCTTCGCAGAGACCTTGGCACTTGATCGACAGTTAGGGAGGACCGTCGTGGAAAAATGAAGAAACGTTGCAACGAGAACTCTGTCAGTCGATCGAATTAACGCCAATCGGTAGTAGTGACTATCAAGACTCCATCGAGCGTCATCGTCGGCCCTCGGTCTCGCACGCGAACAGATAATCCGCGCACTCTGTCAGAGGTACATTAAACTCTGCCTCCGACACGTCCCTGGCCTCGCCGGTCGCGCTTCTGTGATAGGCTACTATGTACATCGAAATTCGTGCCGGCCACGGGGAGCGAATGTCGCAGAGTCGGTCGCAGAGTCGGTCGCAGAGTCGGTCGCTGCTCGTAGGTGAAATGTGCCGAAGCCGAGGCTTCCTCTTGCCAATCGTACGATCTGGGTCACCTTAAGTGGCAAGCGGCGATGCAATCCGCAGGTCAGATCGCTCGCTGCCGATCGTGCGGTCTCGAACACGTTCCTTCCATCGCCTTTTGTCCCGAGTACTCCGTCACCCAAGGAACTTGGTCCGTCTGGTCGATCTATTCGCATCAGGGTAACGTCGACGTTACATTGCGACGTAACGCGATCGCACAAACACTTTGTCGTCTTGTCGCCGATCGGGATTTAGAAATTTATTGTCGAGTCTTCGAAGTCAATTGCGGTCGCTTCAGGTTTCTCATCTTTCCTCGGGCGGATCGCGATTACTGCTGATCGACTCCTCGCGATCGTTCGGAAGTAATTTCGATAGAGAAGGTAAACGTTGTGGAATTCATTCAAATTTTCATGATGCGAGAGTCGTGGCCATCGATCATGACTGAATTTTTGCCGTTCTTTCGGACTCCGTTGCCTGAGCGTTGTACAATTTTCATGCAATTACTGGATCGTGCGAGTTGTACGAGCGTTGTAACAGGACATTGATGTTTTCAGAATGACGTGGCGTGTTTTTCTCGCGGTCATTGCACGTCTCGTTCTGCTGATTCAGCGGTAAACGACTGACGTGCACAGCTTTCTCCAAAATACGATCCAACATCTTCTCGATGTCGCACGCTGTCTCACTGTAATATTCGATGTCAATTTGACGTTATCGATAAATGAGCGAAGCGGCACGCGAACTGAAGTGTCCGTACCGCGTCGCTCATTATTCATTCTTAGTTTTCTCGTTTCGAATTCATCAGATTCGCGAGATCGAAGTTACCGAACGCCGCTCGTAGACTGTAAATCTGATTTTGAGACAGCAGGTACGCGAGATCGTCCGAAGTAGCCAGTATTCGTAGAACGGTCTTCCCTCGACAAATTCTTCGAGAATCTCCTTGTGTTTGTCTCGATCGAGGTTGGCACGATTAAGAGAGTTCAAATCCCAAAATCACACCATCCTCAACAATAAATTTTCTTCCATCTACTCGTCAGTGATGCATAGAGATTATCGGACCTTTGTACCGCCTACACACTAAAGCCAATTCAGTCGAGGTGGTTTCAGCGAAATCATCCACGTTCTAGGACTAATCAAGTTACAGTGGTTTAGCACCGTGTCACTAGGGTTAACCGAATCCGGATGGTTGCTACCATATTGTGGGCATTCCAGAGTCGACCGTGTCGAAATTGCCATTCAGCGGACTGCTTAGAGTTCCAACCCGACTGTTATTGGCTTGTAACGGGCGAGTTATCGTCGGCTGCGTCCGACTGTAGTTTACTCTGATCGCCGATTCTCTTAAACGTCGACTGTGTCAAAGTAGCCGCTTGTTCCTTCCATCCAAACTGCAGTCGCTTCTCATCATCTTAACCGCTTCAGTACCAATCATTCCAGGGTAGTTATCAAGACACGAAATCCTTCCAGCGGCCGGGCCGGTCGCCTCTCTTCAATCTCAATAATTCACGTCGAGACATTCCCGTCTGCGCAGAAACCTCCCCTTCTCCCCAAAAATCACCCATCCTCCGCTCCCACAGGTATCGTCAACCTTATTCGGTCCTACCCCACGCTGACGGACCGCAGCGTGCAATCATCCTCTCTCGGTACCGGCGACGTTCACATGTACTTTGCATTGCATCACCGACTCTCCCGCCACGTGGCAATTTGATGCGGTCACCGCGACATCGTCTACCTTCCAGCGGCAATCGAATGTCGTCGTGGCGGCCCAATCATCGGACGCGAAGCCAAGTAAAAGAAAGTAAGTTGCATCTCCGACGACCTAGGCGTCCTTCTTGGCCACGCGGTGCTAAGCAGGGCTACACAGGCCTTCCTAGCCTTGCCTGCCGGCGACTGATCCGTGCGGGTGGCCCGTACCGACCGCCGGATGCGTATGGTGCGTTTGTGCGGAGCTGCTTCCGGCACTTCCGGCACTTCCGGCGGCCAGGATCGTGCCGGGGGCCGCGGGTCACTTGGGCGGGAATGGCGATATCACCGATGCAGCTACCGCGGCGGCCTGCTGACTCGCTAGCACTGCCGCTGCAACACACACAGAGACAGACAGCAGGCCATTAATGTTTCGCCACGATCAACATTCGACGGAGCTCGCGTACCGGCCATACAAATTTGCTCTGCGCGCCTGGCGGCGTTCGATACTGGAGCGTTCTCGCTTTTCCCTCTTTTCTCTCTTTTATATTTCTGCTCTGGATCTCTCGCCCTCTTTACCCCCGCTCTCTCTCCCTCTCTCTCGCACAGTCTCGATCTTGCTATTACTAATTCGTGTTAGGCGATTAAATGTCGTTGGTTGCTGCGAAGCGACGTCCAGTTTACTGGAATACGGCATTGATAGGCAGTGGTAATGGCTAGAGATGAGCGAGCTTATCATCGCGAAGGTTACTTTGCGATGATAGCGGTGAGTGTAGATACTCTTTCAATATGAGATAGAAGCACTGATATGTTAAATGGAACGGTATTGGTCTATACGGTGAAACGTGCAGTGGTAGCGTAGGGAGGCTAATGGTTACTGGTGAACACAATGAGAGGAGTGTATTGGTATTGGTGTGACTTTATTGGCAATGTCTGATCGCGCGATTGCATCATAATTTGCTCCAGTATCGAACACTCGCGACGCGCTGCCGCCTCATTCATCGATTGGCAAAGGGGTGATTTTCGCGATAGACGTAATTCAAGAGAGTCGTCATTCGCTCTTGTGCAAAGTTGAAGGCCCGCCGACAGAAACTTGGGCGCGAGCCTTTCTTATCGTCTTTGAGACGAAGTTTACGTCGATCGCGATATCTGCCCATTCTTTTCTCACTGTCTCCGACAACAAGGCCGCGATAAGCTGCGCTTAGCGATCCCACTCCAGCCCAAGTATAATAACGCGTTTGAGTGACCCAATATCGCGAACACGGTGTCGAGGATCGAAAAAGTCAAGAGAAGTCGTGAGTTCGACTGTCGACGAGTACGATTACGTTGAATACAGCAAAGTTCGACATATCCTCTTCTAGCTTCAGCTGATCGGCAGTATATGATAGGTGCAGTTAACTTTATTTGCCAATGATATTATCATTTTGAGTCGTTCGGGTCATTTTAGATCTACTTTTCATTCTCAATGGCGTGCATTCCCCATTCCTAGCCTCGGAATATTCAGAGAAGTACAACAGAAGTTTGAGTGACGTCATAGAAGCGGCGTTCGGTGCTCGAGAATGTTCTCGTCGAGTGTTTTTCCGATTAAATCAGCACGAATCAACCATGTTCCCCAAATTGCCGATAGCTGAAGGAACAACGTTGGATGGTGGGTATGGGGAATCTTGTCTTGCAGAGTCGGAAAAGCGGTTGCATTTTCCCTCATTCTTCGATTTCGCACTGGCGATATGCGCGACATTGTGGCCATGTTTTGCTTTATTCCTTTTACGGGGATCTTGTGGCAGTGGTTTTGCGGTTCTATTAACAAATACTTGGTCGATAACTTCGTCTTTCATGGCGTCGTTATGGCGAAATGACGTTGTCCAGTCCGGAATGGGAGAAAGCTGTTAACGAGTGTGGCCACTCTGCGAGCGAAACTTTTGGCGATCCTCGACACGGCTCTGTACTTAGAACTTCGAACAAGTTGTAGCCGTACACGTTCGCTCGTCGACTGTATCTCTATCTTCGTTCAAAACTCGACGTCTTTACAGTCCAATTATCTTCAGAGTCTCACTCTACATCAGTCAACAATGTGTTTCATATGGATTCTCCTGAATACGCTGGGGTTTCTCGACATTTTCGTTTCATTTTCAGCGAACTCTCACTTTCGCAATTGCGAGTGATACAGTGTCGATTTACTTTTAAAATAGTGTCTCTGACTTCTTACAGTCGTCGTTTGTTCGGTTTCATTTAACTCTCGTCATGAACGTACGTCGCTCGAAAGATTGTGGAACACTCTCGTGCCCATATGTTTGTATGGTCCGTTGGCCGTTTGTTTATTGGAATATCAGAATCGAATTTGATGGCGACTCATTCCGCGCGTTATTACCGGCACGGATCGCGATCAGTACGCGCTTACGGATCGTGAGCTGACTCCATTTTTGTGCACGGTTACGGAAAGAAAAAGAGAAGCTTCAGTGGAAGACCTACGTAGTCTAGCGAAAGTTGTTTGTATGTACATACTCGCAAAAGTGAGAGCTACCTCTCCCTCTTCTTGTGCTCGCTATTATCGTTACCGTTACAGCTTGTCATTATTTTTTCTTTTCCTTCCCTTCTATCATCGTCATTATCGTTATCGTTATCGCTAATTACCATTACACACGAGTTTCGTACGAGTTGAAGGGGTTCGTTATTTTCTGGTTCCGGATAGGAGAAGCACGATAAATAATTATCACAGTCTGAACTATACGTCTAACCCCTACGCTCCCTACAACGATACAATCAGTTTAATATATTCTATTACCCTATGTCGGCCGCACTTATACTCCAATATTTCCAAAATATTTAGTCCGTACCTACGCAGATTCATATACAATCATATTTATATCTATATATACGTGTAAGTTTATATATATATATATACGTTAAAAAATGCACTCTGGCGTCTCTGCGCGTCTCCACGATATCGCCGTCATTGCACCGGAAAAAGAATGTACAAGTGAAATTATTTATTTACATCTTTATGCTCCCCCTCTCTTTCTCTTTCTCTTTCTCTCGCACACGCACACGCACTCTCTCACACTCTCGCTCATTCGTCAATCAAGTCTCTATGATCCCCTCGAGGCTTATCCGCAATAGCGTTTCCGAGGGAGTTCATTATCCTCGAGTTCCTTTACAAAAAAAAGAACGAAGAAACGAAAGCGTCCCTCTCCTCCTACCTGGCCTGGGCATAATAAAATAGGCGAAAAACTCGTGCGCGGATTATCTGTCGCCAGGAGTGATTTTATCCGGGGAGACGTTGTCGAAGGATGATAAAAAAAAGACGGAGGAAGAGACACGAGTTCGTAGGAGCCAAGGCTTTCAAAAAGAATTTATGTCGCTGCCCCCCCCCCCCCTCCCTCCCCTCCCCTACCAGCCCCTAAAATTTTTCATCTTCGCGTTGCGTTGCTCGTTTTGTTTCTCGTTATGCACCAATATGGTGTACGGTTAAAAGCACTCAGTCGCTGCGGACGACAATTGACTGAGTATACCCGCTTATGTCAGACAGTCCGCACGTCTCGCAATTTCGGCCAAAAAAAAGTAAAAACGGTCGCTCGCTTGCCACCGTATTCGTCGCATGCTCGATCGGCGGACAGTTTGACGTTCGATCGCGCCTCGCTTGTGTGTGTGTGTGTGTGTGTGTGTGTGTGTATGCACGTGGATGGGCGCATGTGTGAGCGCGCGTGGCCGTGTGACTCTGTGTAAAGGGAAAAAGCAGACGTTGGCGTCGGTAAAGACGATATCTGCCGGCCGACAGGAGCCGCGAGAGTCCGACGCGGATCGTTGTCGAGAACAAGGGACAACGTTGACCGGCCGGTACTCGGACAGACAAAACGCTTTGCCCTCGAGTGAGGTGAAACTCCCGGCAAGAGGCTCGGCAAGATGCCCGGTAAGTGCGAGCGAACGCGTACGCTTGAACACAATCATATATCGTATTTAGACTAAGAATCATTATCCCATCGGGGCCGCTCTCCGTTCGAGCGCTCGCGCATGAGCCTACGGTTAGAGTTCGTTATTAAAAACATCGAGAATCGTCACGTCGCTTTAAAAATCTTAAGATTCGCGTGTCTCGTCGCAAACTAAAGGACCCGTGATCCCCGTTCTCTCTCTCTCTCTCACTCTCTCACACTCGTACTCTCGCACTCTCTCGCTCTTTCTCTCTCTTTCACTGGATATCTCTATGTATATAACGTTCGACGAGTAGACACTTTGTTTTTCCTAGGAAAGAAAGAAGAGAAAAAGAAAAGACGCAGTCTGGCTTAGGCTTGACGGTGATTCGTAATTCCGAGAATGAATCGGATCGAGCGTCATGCTCGCGATCACTGGGTTCCGTCGATCTCCCGCACAGTCTTGGAAAAAGAGTCGAATGAACGGAGCATCCGCACACTACCGTCGGACCGGACTCTTTCTCCGACTCCCACTAGCTCTCTCGCGCGCACTCGAGAGACTTCTTTTTCCATCTACCCTCTCCTACTCCCAACCCCCATCATCTGCCCCTCATCTCTCTTTCTGTCCATTGCCCATCGTAAGATGCGCTCCGGCGGAGGACACCTTTCCCGATACGATAAAAAGAGAGTTATGATCCCCGCACGAAATCGGCCGAAAAGCACGCTACGTATCGATTCTGGGTAACTGTTCGACGAGAGCCACGACACACTCTCTTAGGATGGCCTTGCTCGCGTCGACCCTCGATCGGCGTCCGGCCTCTCTAACATCCGAGTCGGAGGAGTTCGCTCATCATCGTTATCCGGTTCTTTGCCCGCGGATCGCCGGAAGCCTTACTGTCAGGGCCTGACGAGAGGCTTACCTCCGTAGGACGCGGGGTATTGTCCGGTCAACAGCGGGTAACCAAGCCCGACGTGCGTGTGATGGTGTGTGTGCACGTGCCGCTGCGGCGGTGGCGACCTATTGTCTTTGCCGAGATTCCCGCTGCCGGCGTCGACGGCACCTTGCTGGGACTGCTGGCTGCCAGGTTGACCCTGCTGCTTGCCGCCGGGCTGCTGACCTTGGCCCTGGGGCGGTCCGGGCCCAGCGACCGAGGTCGGCGGTCCGCTCGGCGGCCTCGCCGGCGTTGGTCCCGCCGACGACGGACTGGCCGACGCCGCCGACGTCTTCGGCGTCGGTGACTTGAGCGCGCGCTCCTGAAGCTCGTGAATCTTGTGCGCCGAGTAATACTGATTGGCATGATGCTGCAGCAGGTCCAGTGCCTTGCCGCCGGGTGGCCTGCTCAGATCCTCCGGTGCATGGTACCTGGGTAGCTGGTGGAGGTAGGGGTTGCCGGCGTACGGGCCGGGCACTAGCATTGGGCTCAGGCCGCGATAGACCGGGTGACCCGGGTCGAACGGTATCGCGCCGTAGTGCTGCGGCTGCATGTAGCCGGGGTGTATGTAGGCGTATTGAGAGGTAGGTGGTGGCGGAGGTCCCTGGGTCTCCATCGTCGGCTTAACTCCCTCCTGCTTGCTCTTCGAGTCGTCATTCTTGCCGAGGTCCTGAGGCTTCTCCTGTTTCGGCTGATGCTTCGGACTCGGCGGCGGAGCCTTCGCCTGCTGACTCTGTTTGCTGGATTCGTCCTTCCGCCTCTGGTCACCCGGGTAGAGGTAGTACCTCCTGTCGTCCTGGACGGGACCCGGCGGTGGTGGCGGCGGCGCTGCCCTCTGACTTTGCGAGCTGTGATAGACGTGATACGGACTCATCTGACTCTTCATCTCGATGCTCTCCTTGAGTATCTGATGGTTCTCGTGCTGCTTGTCCTTCAAGCTAGGCTGCTGCTGCTGCGGCTCCTGCTTGATCTTAGCCTTCTGCTCGTGCGCTTCTTGCTCCTGAACCTGTTGCTGCTGTTGCTGCTGCTGCTGCTGCTGCTGCTGCTGTTGTTGCTGCTGCTGCTGCGAGACAGACTGAGGTGGCTGATAGGGATAGCTCGAGGGCATGTAGCCGCCGTAGCCACCATAATAATGCGGCTGTTGCTGAGGCTGCGGGATTGGCTGACTTAGCTCCTTCTTCTCCTTCTCGGCCACGACGCTTTGTAAGCTCGCCATCGAGGGCATTTGCGGTATGTTCAACGGCTTTATCTCCTGCTTCGGCGTGAGATCGCTGGGCTTCTGGTCCACGGGCTTGCTCTCTTGTACGCTCGGCACCAAGTAAGGTGGCTGGCCGTAGTACGGGTACATGCTGAAGTGAGCCGGCAAGTGAGTCGGTGCCGACGCTTTGTTGTCCTTCTCCTGATTCTGCTTCGATTTGTCGGCAGGCTCGGCCTCGAGGACCGGCGCCGCGTCGTCCGAGATGTCCGAATAGGCAGGACTCTGAACATCCTCCCGGGCCGAATCCATGATCGGCGCCTCGAGAGGCGAAGGGTGTGGACTTCCGCCAGGCGACTTCCTCGACTTCTTCTTGTATCCCTGCGGCTTCGACGCCCTCGGGTCCTTGCTCTTATCCTGCTCGGGCATAAGGGCCGCGGTCGGCTTGACCTTGAATTGCGGCATCTTCGCATGCAACGAGACGCTAGGATACTGCTGCAAGTGCGACTGCACGCCCTGTCCCGGATGTCCGGTTGGCGGCGGTGCGGATTGCAAGGAAGCTTGTTGGGCGACCTGGCCGGGCAATCCCTGGTGCTGGAGTCCAGAATGCTGACTCGTGAGGTTCTGCAGGCTCGGCAGCTGCTGCTGCTGAAGCGGCGATGGCTGAACGATGTGCGCCTGCGTCGGCTGGCCGAGCTGAGCGGAAAGAGGATGCTGGACAGGCTGCAGCTGATGCGCCGGCGGAAGTTGCTGCGGAACAGCCGACTGCATTTGCTGCGGCTGGGGCGCAGGCGGAAGTTGCTGCGGCTGCTGTCCGGGCTGCTGTAGCACCTGCTGCGCCTGCTGCAGAAGAGGATTCTGCGGCTGATGCTGTTGCACCTGCGACGGCTGCGGCGGCTGAGGTATGTTGAGGGGCTGTGGGATATTGGTGCTGGGATGAGGCGAAGGCACGGGCCTGGGTGACTGACTGGGGTGCGGACTGGGGCTCTGGGGCGGATTCGACACGGCCAACGGTTGCGGCTGTGTAGGAGGCGGCGGTTGCTGCGGCTGCTGCTGCTGTTGCTGTTGTTGTTGTTGCTGCTGTTGCTGCTGTTGTTGCTGCTGTTGTTGCTGCTGTTGTTGTTGCTGCTGTTGCTGCTGCTGCTGCTGCTGCTGCTGCTGCTGTTGAATCGTTTGCTGTTGCTTGGACTGAGGGACCGGGGCTGCCGTGGGAGGTGCTGGGAGGTCGTCCTGTCCAAACCTGAGGACACCCGGCTTGACGATACTCTTGTCCGACGCTAGAACTGGCGTCGGCGGCTCTATGCTAGGCGAGGGAACTCTAGGCGGCGGCGGCGGAGTTTCCGGCGGTAGACTCGTAGCCGGTGGACTCGTCGCCCTGACGGGCGTACCCTCTGGCTTGTCGGCCGGCGACTTCACCGGTGTGGCCGGACTGGGAGCCTCGATGTTGCTCTCGTCGTTCTCCGACATGCTGGTGATACCCTCCTTCGTGTCGTCGTCATCCGCCGAGCCGTGCGCGTGGCTCTGGTGGTACTTCAGTCCGTTGATGTGTTTGTACTTTTTACTGCAATTCGGCTCCGGGCATTCGAGGAGAACCGGACTGGCCGGTGGCGATCCACTTGGTGGAGTCGGAGGCGGTGCTCGCCTCTTGTTCTTCTCCTCTTCCTCGGGGCCACGCGACTTCCTCTTCGCCGCAGGGTCTGGTCGTGGTGGCACGAAAGCAGCGGGACTCGGACTCGCAGCTGGTGAACCCTGAGCACCTCGGCGACCTTTCGCCCCGCCGTTTCGCAATTTACTATGCACCGAACTCCTCGTCTCCGTGAAGTTGCTGAGATCGTTGCCCGGCGTCGAGTTCGCCGCTGCTCGACCTCGCTTGCCCCGGCCCTTCGGCGTGCGGGCGTCAAGATCACTCGTCGGCGAGTCGCAGAACCGCGGCGGCGCCCAATCGTGACGGGTGCAGTCCAAAAGTGTGCCCACGTAGGTCTTACCTCGCCACGTAACATTCACGACCAATACCCCTGCAACAGAAATCGAGAGAGGTTTATACAGCAACAATTCGTGATAACGTCCGCTTCTCTTAACAATTAAACAACCGTGCGCGCCAAGGCGAATTATATATTTTCCACCGTGCTCGGAGAAGAAAAACAACGCTGTCCAAAGAGCCCATATTTGGCAAGTTGCGCGGACTAATTTGATTGTTTTCGATTCGATCGACTGATTTTGTTTTAATGCTTTCCATATCGTTTATACAAAACATAAGATTAAAAGCATGTAACAAATATTTGTTGTAGTTTATGCAAAAAGAATAAGTGACAGAATTCGAAAATTAAAAACAATAAGTTAAATACATTGCAATATTCTCAAATATATTGGACTGTTTATTTTGAAAGTGATGTAAGTTCATATTTTTTTAGTTTAAAAAAGACAGAACCATGCCACTTTCAAAATAAAGGGTCCAATTATAGCGTATACCCAGTTCTCTTGTTAGCAGAGCATACATCTCATCAATAAATGATAAAACAGAAAAAAAACTCTTGTTTACGGTCAGACTGAAAAATCTCTCATCCAGCAATTTGCTATAAATTTGGGTGATATCTCCATTCGGTTAGCTAACTATTAGTCACCGAGTTAACGAGACGGATGTTGAGGATTTGACCCGATCGTCGCGTCGTACAATAGCGAGTTAACGGTCGAACTATGCAGTTGCAAAAGGCTTTCCTCATACATCTCCGTGCATCAACATCGCGGCACGGACGCGCGTGTCTGCGTCCGCTGTTGCGAGGCCACAACAACGAAGCAGAACGCCGAGGGAAATTGAAGATCTCCGCATATGGCGCGTAACATGGTAACTCCGATTACGCCTAATCGCGATAGCTGGATAGACATTCCGCTCCGCTCGGGCCGGCATTAAGGGACGCAATGATTTTCTTAGGTACCCGCAACTATGGGCTAACTGTGGCTAATGGCGCTCGATCCCGACTCCCGTATAAAGTCATTTCCGTGGCAGTAGGTGTGCAGCCAACAACGCGCTCGAGATTGGCTCAATCGGAGTTTACGAGCGGCGCGATCCGATAACTGCCGACGCGCAGGATCATTACGCTCGTTACTCTTATTACGGTTTTTAAGAGGGCCGACTTTGACGTGTCATACGCAGCGATCAATCGCTGCCGTTGGTTGTAAGAGAACACGTCAGGTGTAACGTGACAGGATAGGATGGATGTAAAGCGATGAGAGAGAGGAAGGAACGATGACGGTGCACTCAAAACGAGAGTGAGAGAATGTGGAGCTGGATTGTTTTGTCAAGTGTTCCAGCGACGCTGAAATCAGTCGACGGTAGAAAAACCGGTCCTAAAAGACGACAGAGACTCAACTTGCAGCAGGGTCTCAAGAGACGTTTCATCGAGTAATATGTTATATGGTGGTCGCGACAGGTATCACGCTTGTTTATTTAGCCCCCCCCCCCCCCCGCTCTCCCCGTATAATTTGTAGGATCGAAACACTAATTGAAAATACGCCGACTTCCTCATTGACATTCCTGTGTATCGCAGTTGACAGGTAAGTGCGTGACTTCGCGCGGATTTTTAATACTGCGCATATATATACTTGGCAGTATATACTTGCGAGTACTTGAAAAAGTCATATATTCGTTGAGTCGCGATAAAGAAGTGACTGATCTCTGAACAGGTTTTCATCTACTAGAAAGTAAGCAACAGATGCGGTAATTTAATATTCCTGAAACTGTTCATATTTTACAGCGCACGTAGCAATACAATGTGACGTATAAAAATTAATTTATTCCGCAGCATAGACGGTCAATGTGAAAATTGACTTGATCCATCGGAATCGCCAAGCATCGCAACGCGTATGCCAGGCACCGAAATTCCTCGACTGCTGACAGTCGACGCGTTCAACCACAGTTCCCCACCGACAGAAGCAGGTTGAATATTACGTTCAGGGTAACTCGGACGAGGACAGCCAAGGCAATCAACTTAACCGGACGATCGAGCTCGTGGTCTGTTCTACTCCGTTGACTCGAGTCGATTAGGGCAACAGCTTCATTGGCGGCCTTTGTCCCGGCGAGCAGATAGAACAAAGCTTTGAAAGGGCACGCACGGCGAAACGAATCCCGTAGTGTGCGTGAGTAGAGAACGTGCTCGCCGACGACTCTCTTAACAATCACCGGACATTGGCGACAGTATATTCGCTTGCATGTTTTTCGATTCAGGAAAGATGACTCGTTTAACACTAGAACTGTCGACCAGCCAAAACGACTCGAAACTAACTTAACAATTACATTTTTTCCATGATTTTATTTTTTGGAATATTCTGCCGCGCTCATCGAGGTAGGTATTCATTGTTTTGCATTCTGTTAGTTCAAGCACATTGACTTGTATAATTTTGAAACAAAAATAAAATAAAATAAGAATATCAGTGCGAATCGTCGGAAGTTTCAGCGTTAATATACGGACCGTTTATTATGAAAGGCGTGTCTATTTTTTTTTAATGAGATATCACATAAATAAAATGTTTACACTAAATTAATCACAAATTATATGATATCTGATGTGTTTTTAAATGGACTCACATCACTTTCAAAATAAATTATCCATATATCACTTCACTCTCATTCTGACTTTGTTCAAGCTTCAATTTTTCTCGCAGTCAGTTGCATTACTCTTCCGGCGAGAACGTTGGAAATGTCTAGACTGATTGACTCGTTCCCGTCGGCGTCGAAGCTACTACTTACGACGCGACGGATAAACTGACGGTCGGGGGATGATGCATCCCCCATCGTCCCGCCCTTATCACGTTTCCTTTCATCCTTTCGGCTTCTCGTGTCGCGTCTGTAATTCCGCCTCCTGCTCATCTCTTCCCCTTATCTCCCCTGTGACTCCCGACCCCTTTTCCCTTCCATTCCTGGCGACGATAAGTGTCTCGTAAGTGATTAAACAGCCGCTATCAGTCTGGAGAGCGTTCGATCATCTCGTTCAACGATCTGAGGAGTCCTCCACAGCGATCAGATTGAACGATTTCGCTTCCACCAAGGCTGTCTTTTCATTCTCCTAACACTTTCTCTTTCTATCGGCTACATTCGGAACCGTTTGACTGGACACGAAAATACAGACATATCTTGTGGAGAACTCTGACTCGCTCACGGAGCGAATTCACTCGCAGCGATAAGTCTACGATCGCAGACTGCCGGAGCAGAGATGCCTCGTAGGACAAAATCAGATCCAAAGGCTTCGCGCAGGAGGATTTGAATACGTGAGGCGGAATTCTCAGCGATATCTGACGTCGTCTAAGCCGGACAATAGACTCCCGTTCGCCGCAAAATCGTTCTCGGCGCAACAAAATCGTAGCCGCACGATTACACGCGTCAACGGTTTACGATCATGTCGGGAGCCATTCGTGCATGGAGGATTTCGAAAGTCACTGAGCAAACAGAGGAGAGTCGCACTGGCAACCGCACGCGAGCGACAAAGAAAGCCTGACCGCACGGGCTCGCTGTTATGTCAATCCGTCGTAATCCTACGGCCGCCATAATTCAACGTTCATATCTCACTGTAAGAGTAACGCTTTTACGACCGCTTCGCACTGAGCCGTAGCTCGTGACTCTTAATGCGGGAAGACAATCGGGTCCATTGACACGAGGATATTGAGCCGAACGCGATAGAAGGTCGGGCCAAACCGACATTCGACCCTGAGAATCGGCAGAGTGGACGGACGAGAGCGAAGGATGGTCGGTCGGGAGGAAAGAACGGCCGGTATGACTGATGAAGCCGTTCGTGGAAGAGGAATGAGACGGACAAAGGTCTCTGAGTTTGATTGAAAACATTAGCTGGAGAGCGGCAAAGCGTCGAGGCGCTCATGTACGTACGCTCTTTCTTGATTGTCGATTCTCGTGTCTGCGAATTACAAGACGCTCAATCAAAACGGCCCGACGATAGGCCGTCAATGTCATATTACTGCAGGGCACGGGATCAATCGTCAAGTGTGGACGAGTGTCGTTTAGTTCTCGGCTTAGCTCCCACAGTTAAACGACCCAACGCTCGGAAAGGGAATATGAACTACACTTCTGTTTCCCTTAGAAGCGTAAATCAAAAAGTTCGCAGGTCTCCTCGATACGTCATGCTTCACACTTAATCGGATTCCGCCTCGGAGAGGCATCTCGCTCGAGAACTGCTTCTCGTCGGCTACCTTATATTCTCTAAGCAATGCGCAGTGTTCGTTTTAGTCGGCGAGAACAAATCTCGGTGAACGCCGACGGAATGAAGTACGAGCTTTGGGGCTCCTGCGGATTTGGAGATCCGGCCGGAGGATGGCGTATGTAGGGGGCAAAGAGAATGGGGGAGTATGAGATAGAAAGGGAGAGAAAGGGAGAGAGAGGGAGAAAGAGACAGAGAGTGGAGATGTGGGCGAGGGAAGAGCAGGCAAAGAGAAAGAGAAAGAGGAAGGGCCGAGAGCTGATAGATGGAACCGTTCGTCGAAGGAGGACGAAGGGGATATGGGGAGCTCAAGAGCTCGAGCCAAGGGGCTTGCTTCCAATAAAGACTCAGCTACGTCGAGCTATATAGACCTCCACGTCCTTCCAGTACAATCCGAGGCGAAAATCCCTGGCACGCACCGCGCGGAACGGAAGAGCTGAGGTCGTTCGTACATTGTCGGTATATCGTGCGGCTTGGACGGCGTTAGTTCCGCTACATGGAACCGTATTACGTAAACTATCCACGTGCTTCTGATGCATAGGGGAGCGATATTGCACGATATTTTATTCCGCGACAAATCCGGACGACGGTTAACTCGGAGGAAATTGCCGGCGTCGTGGATCTGATGTTATGCGAAGTCGTACTACCGGGTAATTTAACGTTTATCGAAGACCCGGCGTTTCGCTTTTTCGCTATTTTGGAATTGGGCACATCGCGTTCGCCTGTGAACGACATATTGTCGGATCTAGTATGAACCGCACGTGCTATTTTAACGTATGCGAATGATCTGACAAAGTACTGATACTGTACGTCGGGTCTGTAGTGGCCTCATATTAGTGAGTCTGCGGTTGCCACTTGCAGATGACTTCTAAGCCAAACGTGGTCGGATTAGATGGAGATGGAGATCCCTAAATGCTCGGCGAAGGCTATCGTTTGCAATGGGTCTGACACCATTCAAGCCGGACATTGTAGTTATACACGGGATACGCCTGGGTGCAATTGACGAGATACGTGTCGCGAGGCTGTTATCGAAGGAGTGGTCAGTGTTAGGATCGTACGCTCAGTTTCTAATGCTAATTAACGTGTTTATGGACAATACTGGCCAACAGCTACAGTATAAACTCTATCAACGCGTTCGTCCCACGATTAGGAAGTTTTGATATCAGATTAATTTGACACCGTACGTTTCCATGAACGACCTACTATTGCGAAGGATCGTCGAGCATTACATGAAAAGGTGTGCGCAAAAAAATGTGAACCACCCAACGTATTTTGGCTGCAGTTACGTGAAACGAGGCTGAGGGTGCAACGTACGTGAAAATAATCGCTCGCATAAATATCAGCGCGCTTAATGGACCGGCCTTTCGACATTTTTTCGTCCCGGCCATACACCGAATGTTAATAATGCACCGATCTGCGGGCCCGCACAATGCACCGCTTTATTTATTGACGACGGCTGTAATGCGTCCCCGTCGGGCTGCCGCAATTTCCGCGGAAAATATGGGAGTCGTTCGCGCGATGAAATTTAAACAGTCCCCTATTAGCGACGGGGGATAATGCGATAATGAAAAATCCATCGGTCGCCATTACCGCGGTCAATTATTAACGGCGAGTGATCGGAGAGGTTCGGCAGACGTACCGAACTAAAGAGCTGCTCGCGTCGAGTGGGAAAAGAATCTGGCAGAGGGAAGATTTGAAAATCGCCGTCGGCTCGTTATTTGTCTTTCGCGAGTGGCGATCGTCCGTGGTAAACGGACAACTTCAACGAGGATGAGAGAAAGGGAATGGGAAGGGAGAAAGCTGGTGGGGGGGAGGGGGGGGGGGGGAAGAGCCTCAGTCCGTTGCCTCGAAGATCACTCCAAGAATAAATGGGGTTTCCTTCTTTTTCTCCTAAAGCTTGCAGACGGCGAAGGGGGGTCTTCTCTGCGACGTTCGAACGGTATCCAGGGTTTGCGGAGGAAAGGAAGGAGGGAAGATGGAAAGGACGAGGACGACGACGGAGGAAGAGGTGGGACAGATCGAAAAACATAGAGACAGAGAGCGTAGTCAGCTAAAAAAGCAAGTCTCGACGATGGAGGAGGAGAGCGCGATATAGAGGAAAAGGACAGATGGAGATTTGAGAAGGCTGAGAGTAAGGATAGAGTAGAGTGGGAGTGAGAAGATTTCAAGAGACTGAGGTAGAAGGTAAAGGAAGACGGCAGATCCAGTTGAGACGAAGCGAGAGATGTTCGAAAGATCGATAACAAGCTGTAACCCCGGAGTTTCTCCCTCTCCCTCCTACCATTCCAGCAGTTTCTCCCGTCTTCCAACTCGACACTCTACCATCGAACCCTCCTCCTCCATCCACCTTGCTCAGCCACCTTTCCTCCCTCCTCCTCCTCCTCCTCCTCCTCCTCCTTTCCCACCCCGTTCCCCATTCCGTCTCTTACGACCGTCCTTTCATCAACGTCTCTGTGATCCAACTAAACTACCCTGACATCGACAAAACCAGGTCCGATGGGAGATAGACGCCTTTACGACACACGGCTTCGCCTCAGTACACGCTGTTCGCGAGTGTGAATACGTGTGTCCCTCTCCGCGCGCTTGGTATTAGTATGAGCGTGTGCGTCGCATGCATATGCAGCCTATAGAGTGCGCGCGTATATGCCAGCATACACGACCCCGTCCAGTATAATGTTCCAGTGCCCATGTCGCTGGTACAGTCGCGGACAGAAGTAACGCAGTCCCAGCGGCAAGTTTTCTTATCGTCCACCTATTTCGCCTCGCCGCATTGTAAACCGTTCATTAGCGTCGCATTATATTCGACTCATGAAGTTCCGCCGACATTGTTCGGTATACGGCGGACATGCCAGATGTCACAGTCGTGTTTTCACAAGCAGGGCACGGAGAGCCGGGATAATCGTGCGGCGATGACAAATACGAGAATTGGCCGAGACGACTTCGGGTCTGGCGTCGGGAAACGGCGCACGCTTTTCTAATCTACGGACAGTGCGCGGGGAAAAAAACGAGCGTTTCGCGGCGAGTTTCGAAACTGTCAATTTGACTCGGAAGCGACCGTTCGCTGTTTAGGTCGGTAGGGAGTTGCGAGAGTGTGTGCGAGGGGGCCGGCTGAAACACTCATTACGACTGCGCATAAATCTCCGCGCTTTTTCTCGTCGAGCGTTTTTTCCCGCAATTACTATTCCCACTGCGAGCTTTACGGCCCATAACGAGGCGGGAAGGATGCATGAGAAAAAGTGCTTTCGAGCCTCGGCGGTTCGAGAGGGAGGACCGATTGAGCGCATCGGACATGCGCCAGGATTGTTTTCCAATTTTTAATTTTACGTCCACGTTCAAACAATTTTTCCTGCAGGACGGAAGGCAAAAGATTTGAATTTCGAACGCCCTTGCTAATCGCTTGCAAACTAATCGTTTTAGCAATGAACAATAAGAAATGTCGTCTATTAAAAACAGTCGTTCTAGGTCACCTTAAAAATCATTTATTTCTGCCGCAAACTGATCCAATTTTGACGTCTTGTTTACGCACCATACTTTATTGCAGTATAAAAACTACTATTTGCGTGTAATGAATATGTATCCGTTCTCACTGTTCTAGTAGCTGTCCTTATGAGACTTGCCAATAAAGAATAGCATGATATCCAGTGCAGAACACATATGGCGAATCGTTCCATCGGCAAGGTTCGTAAACGGGGAGAGCCGATAGTAATTGATTTTGACTCGCTCTAGCCGCGCACTTCGTTTCCGGCCGGTCAATAGCAACACAGCTGCAGTATCCATCCTGTCCGCAATATCTCACAATTATTGCTAGCGTTAGCGTGCACAATTTACTGCCGCGGCGATAGTAAAGCGCGCGTCTCGCTGATAAGGCGTAATAACCGTATTTACTGTTACACTACGAAGGTAATCGCGGTGAAACGAGCAGAAGTCTGTACTCTCACACACACGCTCTCTTTCTCTCTCTCTCTCTCTCTCCCTCGTTCCCTCCTTGTCTCTCTCTCTGCCAGTTTTCTCTGTTACTCCGCGTTGCGATCTACGGCGAACGTGTGACATGTTTATAGCGGACGGTCGGGTCGTAAACGAAATCATAATTTTCCATCGGCGGACGTGAGGGCGCCAATAATTTCATTCGCTAACCCCAAGCTGTTAGAGTTAACCCTGTTAAGTGCCGATCAGCGAAGAGGTGGAGATGAGACATTTTTGAAAATGCGGCCAAGCGTTTCGGACACGAGGTATTGGTCATATAACAAAAGGGAACATTATTAGAGATATGTATTCCGTACAGGAGTTAAAGAATTTGGAGGATTAAAGCAACTGTATATGAAAAACGTATTTGTGCGTGAATATATTTTAAGGGTATTTCGTTATTTAAAAGGGAATTGTTTCAGAGATTATATTGAATGCATGAATCTATTAGGAACTGAAATTTGTTTTCTGCAAAAATATCAACAATCTCCGATAATCAAGTATCCCAAGATATGCTTTCTCTAACCTGAATGCATCGTTCGCCCCTAAGACTCAAGATTGGCCACATTTTACTCATCCATATCTTGACAGCACTTACGACCGCGGCAAGCAAATTTGCATACGCAGTATTTGCATGTCTCGCGTGAATTGCACAGTACTGACTCGGTTAAGGACGAATTTAAATCGTGAGAACGACGGAAGGGAGCACGCGAAAATATTTTTCCAAGAATTTAAACGTCGTCTCGCAAACTGTCAGAGTTGGAAATTAACAAGTTGCGAACCCGCTCGGACGAATCCATTTAAGAGAAAAAGTACCGCACACAGTGTGAATCATGAATTACCAGCAGTGCACTTTTGCGCAGAAGCCCAGAGCGAGAGAACATTGCAGCAAGTTTAAAGGATTAATCGGCCTAGTGTTCCGTCAAATGAAAGTATCGTTCCGAAACTTGTTAGTCGGAGAAGATTTACGAAACGCTTGACCTATAACTTTCCCCCCCCTCTTCCCCTCTCTAACCGCCGCAATTAGAGTTGAGAAAAGATACGAGCGGAAAGGCCAATCGGAAATGATAGCCCGTTCAGCAACGCTTCGGATATTAGTCGCGTTAATCACGTGACCGTTCGTCCCCCAGACGCTTCGAGTTCGAATTTAATCGGCCGATACGTCTTCCGAACGATATCTCGCAATCCGACCTCAAAAGCATTCGGAAACCGCGAAAAAATCGTTAGTATGCGCAAGATTGAGTCGGCAAAATCAGCGAGGCGATATTAAAAGCGGATGAGAAATCCGTGCAGGGAAGGTGTTGGAATTAATCGCCGATCAGGTCGGGGTATGCGCTCGATGTGACTAAATAAGAGATAAAGCCGCGATTGGATGATTGGCATAATTATAGGCGCGAGCATGGCGGGTATTAATGATACCACGCTGAGATAGCGATCGGACGTACAAAGTTATTGCTCTCGCACCGCGACTGGATCTCGGACATGCTTTCCGGGAAAACGGTCGATGTTCCGACGAAATTCAGGCGCGACAGGCAGTCGCTCGAGTCCGGACGCACGGATAAAGATCCAGTTTCGTCGTTTCGCCGTAAGCGACCTGCACGCATGCGCAGAGTGCCGTACCTAGCCGCGGCAACACGCATCGACACGCATGGATAATCACGCGAAAACTGCTCGGCCGACACTTATGCCGACCGTCGACATTCAGTGACACAACTCATTGCCTTGATCGGCAATTTGCATTTCTGCTTTATAACTGTAGTTCATTAATAATTCCGCGAAGCTAACAGGTTAATCCCCGGCAATAAATGTCGTAGCCGCACACGCGTAATTATATGTTCATGCCCGGCTAATGATCGTGATCGTATGACGGAAATAATAAACCCCCTCGGGGGCCCGATAAATTCTGTTACCACAATAACAGACGCCAATAGCAGCTCCTCGGAACTTCAAGCAGCTCGCCGACACGTTGCGTCTGTCTGTCTGTCTGTCTGTCTGTCTGTCTGCTCGTTCTCTCTCTTTCACGATCCCCAATAGGCAGCGAGTTTTATTTATTGCGGACGGGCGTGCATGCGCAAGCCGATAAGAAACCGAGGCGCTGACTAATTTAGCGAGGCTGAAACTCTGGCAACCTGAGTCGTGTCGCATATACAATTGAGATTTAACGGGGCGATAAGTCGCTATCTTAAGTGCCGGCTAATTAGTATTGTTTATTGTTGCAACGCTGTCATGGCCGGAGGATCATCTGTAAAGAACCTAATATTTTCATTAACCAACGCCTGTCGACGACTTCGCTTCACCCTCGCAGTTCTTCGCCAGTGCCTTTGTCCTCTGTATTCTCGACGCTAGTACTGCCGGAGACTCTATCCTTTGATGACTCCAGACGGAACGGGGTATCTTAATGAATTTACTTTAAAGCTGGAAGACGATACTCAGACGAAAAGCACTTTGAGACTGAGAACAAACGTCACCTTTCGAGATATATTCAGCTCTTCCCTACTTCGCCGTTTGGTACTTCGGGTACAGACGGTATAGAAGGGTACTAATGCAAAGATTAAGAGAGTAAGAGTGTAGAAGAGGCAAAGGAAAGAAGAAGATGAGGAGAGAGAGAGCGGGAGAGAGAGAGGGAGGGAGGGAGAGAGAAAACAAAGGAACTGGCTATGGAACGCGAGGACAGAACGATGAAAGAATTACGACGATGAGGCGGGGAATAAAAGACGAAGAGGAAAGGAACAAGAACGAAGGGCCGAGGCGGGAACGGTCGGTGTAATAAAACTGGAGGAGATGAGCGAGGCCCGACAGATTGGCCAAGTATTCAGCTGAGAATTCGATGAATTCACGGTCCTCGAATTCTCCCCATTATGAGAGACTCGCCTTTCAAGAACTTCCTCTACGCGATATTTCCTATGAATTATCTCGCGGCTGGTACGAGTCGAGCTAAGAGCGAAGTGAGTCACATTATGCACTCGTAATCCTTGAAACGTCGATTTTGCTCCCCTCTATGCGCTAAACTGCAGGAAACGTTTCGAGGAGCGTGAGCGGTCTTAGGAAAAACGATGGAACGCAGAAGCGGAAAAAGCTCTCCTGTTTGAAATTTAACGGCGCGCTGACGTTGAAAATTTCTCCACACGCGGCAGGCTGAGGAATTTCTTACGCTCATTGTACGCGTCCGAGCACTGCAGTTGGATCGCTCGACGAAGAAATGGCACGAAATTGGCAGGAGGAAGGCACATCCCCCAACGAGATGTACAAAGACGCTGGGAAAAGTGAATGTTGGAAGGAGACAGGGAAGAGGGAGGGGCACGGGCGAGAGAGAGAAGTAAGCCGGCATAAAAGTGTGATTTATTTCACCTCGCCGGGGAATTCGCCGGGAAAGAAGTGCTACTCGTTCAGCTGCTTTCGGGGGAATAAGCATAAAGTAGGCCTTTGATGCTGAAGAGGGAACGAGACGGGGTGAGAGAAAGAACGGACGATGGAGGGAGGACGCGAGGGACAAGGACGGCGAAATACAAATAGGGGAGAAAGTGAGAGAGTGAGAGAGTGAGAGAGGGAGAGAAAGGAAGAGAGAGAGAAAGAGAGAGAGAGAGAGAGAGAGAGAGAGAGAGAGAGAGAGAGAGAGAGAGAGAGAGAGAGAGAGAGAGAGAGAGAGAGGGAAAGAAAGACGGAGAGCGACGTAGATGTGAAGGGAAAACAGAAAGAGAGTAGGAGAAAAGAGGAGGAAAGGAACTGGTGGCAGAACGAAGAGAGGAGAGAGGCAGATGGAGAGTCACGATGTAGTTTTAGCCTGACGACAACCACGACTATGGTATTACATATAATACCCGTCTGAGAAGCTACCTTACTCGTGTTGTGTCAGCTCCTATCTCTTGTGTGCGAAATGCGTGCGCTCGCGGCGCTTTTGTATACGGTACGTGACTCGCCGTGTGAGTAATCGCGCGCCCGCGCGCACCATAGTTGTACGTATCGAGCAACGATACATGTCGGCGTTTCACGTACAGACGGATATACGCGTCTCTTCTGCTAAAACGTCTATGCACGCCGGCCGGATGCATAGGTTACACATACGCGATAGCGATGAGACGAGACGAAAGAGTGGGAGAGAGTATGAGCCACAAATTACAAGGTACACCGACGGCTTGTAGGAATGTGGGAATCCCGTGGTGGCACAACGGAGGATCGTCACCGTGGAGGGTGATTAGGTAACGCACGTGTCAGAGGTGGGGAATTCGTGCGGGAATTTCAATTTTCGCCCGGACGATGAAAATAGTCGCGCTGTTCTGCTTTTCGAAGACGTCTAACTCGTTCACGCTTCGCTACTTCAATGGAGCGGCAGAAATGCTTCTCAGAGATAAAGTCCATGTCTGCTACTATAGCCAAGTGTGCAGTGCACCTACGCGCAATATCCCAAGTACACGAAAATCGTAGATTTCTTTCGAACCGCATTAATCGGTATTAAGATCCCACGGACGATATGCGATGTAAATTCATCGGAAGGTAGCCTTCGATCTGTCGAAACGGGTGTTCGGCCGTGGTTGGGCCCGCTCGGTGATTAATTTCCCATTTCGATTAACCGCAGTGTCGTCGTTCCACATACAACGTAATGAGTTCACGACGAATGAACGCGAGTAACGACGGCCGTTGGAACAGAGCAGCGCGGCGGCCGACACGATATTACTTTCCTGATGTCGAAAGCACAATTACACCCCACAGTCGGATTACAATTACGCGAGCTCCCCTACCTTTACCCTCTTTATCTCCGTCTCTCTCTCTCTTTCTCTCTCTCTCTCTCTCTCTCTCTCTCTCCCTCTCTCTCTCTCTCTCTCTCTCTCACCCTCTGGCTTTCCCGACATTCTCGCGTGCGGGCTCACACACACGTACAGGCCCCGGACATATAGGCCAACATAACCTACACGCAGGCACCTTTCGATTTCACGGCGACATATCATTACCATAATCGCCGCTGATGGTCGGTGCATGCGTCGGGATCGAAGGCGGATAAAGGCGTCGCGGGTTGCGGACCGAGATGGAAGAGGGCACTCAACGTGTTAACTCGACCTCGCAGCAATGAAATCAGCTGAGCCGTGGCCAGCTCGCAAGAACGAGTATCAACGAGTGCCAGAACCAGCATCCAACACGAGTTTCGGTATTAGAGAAACTCAGAAGTTAGAAAAATCGCAGAGAACTTATGGGATTAAAACGAAAAGCCGGCGTGAGTAAGACAAGGATTGTGAAAAATACGTAGAGGGGTAAAGTCGATGGGGGGGGGGGGGGGGGGGGGGGGTGTACTTAATTATCGTAAAGGCACACGTGAGCGTCGAATTAGATCTCTGATGAAGTTGACACACTTTTGGCTGGTTAATACAATTGAAGACGTTGACGATGTTTGAGGTTAGGACACAGCCCGCTTACGTCGGTATTGCTTTACGTTTGGCGACACGTGATCAGTGGGGTATTGATTGTTGGACAGCAATAAGTTTGGGGAAAGGAACTACTTTTAAGGTTGCTCGAGAAAGAGGGCGTCGGGTTGCATGCTCAGGAAATATATACTTTGCGTCGGATGTTCTTACGGAGGCAAAGCGTGAGCTCGCTTTCACTTCCCTGCTTTCGGCGTTCTTGGTGCCTGCTAAATTTTTGAAAAGTCTAGTCTATATGAAAAAGGACACGCCTCATCCCCATTGGGCTGCAGGATAATTGAAGCACTTCGTCCGGGGTTAAAAAGGAGTTTCATGGCTGCGTTGCAGCAAAGTGGCTGATGAGAGGAAATTTCTGTAATTCCGTATCTGCATCAACGATCTCCGCTTCCTTCTCCCTACCCTTCTGCAGCTATCCCCTTCTCGCCAGTCATTTAACAGTTTGGCGGCTCGCTCTACACGATGTTCGGAAAAAGGGGAGCACGGTCATAAAGTAACTTTGTTAGCGCCGCTCATCCCCGCTACAAAAACTGTCCCGAACTACCGACATTTCACCCCGGCGAGCTCGTTAGAAGTTCAGCACGATGCTCGGAAATGATCGACCTAACGAGATTAATGCGGCGAAAAAAGATTCGCGCGCATTCCCCTGCCTTCGAAGAGTGTTCCGACGCTTTTATGGGCAACGCTTGTCGGGCATACACTTTTTCTCGCCGGTGCCGATAAAAAAATGTCGCGTCACGAAGATAGGAGAAGTTCGGGAAACTTACGATCGCGTTGCGGGCGACTGGCGTTAACGAATTTATTACGAAATTCTCGCTTGACGAGATAAACGAGATTTCGTTGAGCATTGGTAACTACGTAACGAAACCGTAAAACAGAATGTTATTAGTTGTCAGTGTAACAAGTCGCTAACCTTACAAAATGCTTGTTCAAACAGTTTCGCGTGCACACGAATTCAGGAAGGACAGACCATTAGACGATGGGCTCGCTCGAAACTTATCATCCATACAAAATGCGATCATTGCTTTCTTTTAATTAAGTTCCGCGAAGGACCGCAGCACGTTCGAAAGCGTAATTGCATTTCGAGCGCGAACGTATCCAGCGGTAACTGCCATAATTGGATGTCGATGTCAACAAAATTACGCAACCCGTTTAAAAAGAGCTTTCCCGTGTAATAACTCTCGCCTCACGCCATAATTAAAGCCGTGCGAGAATGGGAGGGGCTGAAATGCGGAAAGGAGCGTACCGTGCAATTTGGCCGATGAAACGCACTAATTGCGATTAATTTCGTTAAGACGGCGGTAAGCCCAATGCGCTTGGGAAGCTTTTGCGGATACAGGCTATCAGCCTAGTCGGATTCCGTGAGCTTTAACGATCATCGGCTCTTGATGTTCGATGCAACGCGAGATCGCGCGCGCGCGCACACCGCAGAATCGTTAATTTAATCAGCGTGGAAAATAGTGGTCTGCTCGCGTGCGCCTAGGGAACGGTACATTAGAAGCTTTAATAACAATAATCTTCGAGCAGGCGGCGTCGGAGGCGATGATCGTGTCAGAACTAGAACGAAGTTCAGTTTGCACGCAAGAGATGAGCGTTAAATTGGCACTTAATTAAATTAAAACAAAAGTGCGCCAGCGTGGTCGTCGATTCGAAGCTATCGCGAGGGGGCTAATTAATTTTAATTTCGCTAATAGAAAATTTCCCACAGGTGGAGAGTGCGCTCGACGTACCGGGGGGGGCTCTCTTTTATTAACCACCCTGGGCGGCGTGGAATTTATTACTGGGGCTCCTTTGTTGTACGTATGCACACGAGCCGGGGACGTGTCCCTGGCCGGACGTGAACAAAAATGGGAGAAAAGCAACGGAATGCACCCTCTCGCCAGCTAAGCGAGAGAAATACGGAGTTTCCGTGCACAGCGTGGGAGAAGGAAATTCTTTTCGACTCCGCACTTGCTTCTCAGACTGGGGAAGAAATCGTCTACTAGTGATAAACTAGTTTTCGTCGATGCTTGATTAATTCTTCCATTAGCGTATCGTTCGAAGAGGAACCAAGTGCTTTCTCAGATCGCCGGGTCGTTTAACGACAATTTATAATGTACGCGGTGGGCATTCATGCAAATGCCGGATCGATCGAGCTCCATCCGACCGTCTAGAGATGCCAACTGCGTGCGTGTGTCCTTCTGTAGACGTATGTGTGCGCGGGAAGGGAACAGCGCGGTCTTTGAACGTCTCTGCCCACGGCGGCGAGCGATTGACCGATCAACGATACGATATTTTGCGCTTGCGGAAGCACGCGATACACTCCTAGTGGCTAGATCGAATGACCGCTCACGAAGTTGAGGGACTGGCATCGAATCACTTTGCGCGATCGCGCGGCATAATGATCCCTGAATCGCTCCACACGATATCGTTCAACATTGTAGCACGATCACGTATGCAAACGCATCGATGTAAACATCGAGGACAGGACAGGGTCCGATCATGATGAAAACAACCCGTAAATCAGCCCTCACAAACATTCCGTTTCTCAGTATAAACATCAAAATTCAAATACCCAATACCTTTGGCCGGCTCATCCATAATGCTCGCCGTTCAAATATTAAGGAACCTCGATGAGCATCGGACATGCATAACGCCTCCGATTTCCATACAAATTGACAACCTCCCAGCCAAGTTACTTCTCCGAAACTACGAAACATCCCCGTATATCTTCCAATTCGTATTTCGTTAATCGAAACTGGTGTCTATCGAATTCCGTGTTTGACGTCATAGTTGGAGAGGGGAGCCGGCGAGCGGCGCGCATAACGGGTGCTTAAATAGTAATAGATGCTCACCTCCTTCAGTCTCGTGCCAAACGATGCCCTCGAGGGTGACCGAGGTGCCAGGTTCGCACGGGCCCAAACATTCGGGCTCCGTAATGGTCCCCACGCTGGTCCCTACGCACACGTCCGACATGTCCTGCAACAGAAAATTTACCGATCGGGTCAGCGAATCCGATCGTCCGAATGCTTCTGTCAACGTTGCCGTTGTTGGACGCTTTATATTCGCGCACATAATCGATGTCGCGTACATAATCGATGTCGCGCCACAGGCGGGTTTCGCGGCTTTGTTCAAGAGGATTTCTGTGGTATGCGCTAATCGTGATTTTACTCACGAGCAACGAAGGGAGGAAGGGGGGCTGAGGGATGAACAGCTAGTCGACTAGCTGGTTAGCACCGGAAGCGTGCTGTGCGCGAATATCAGGTAGGTTTAAAGGCCATTAGAAGCTGCTGGTTCAGACCGTGCGCACGCATGCGCAGATATTTTGTGGCTTGCGTAGGTGATAATCTGTCTGGATCGATTGGGACGGTTTAATGGTTCTTTGGGTACAATGGTTATTCGTTGCGGTGTTCAATGTTTTTGGGGTGGCTTAATGTGGATTAGAAGTTGTAACACAGGGGTATGTCAAACGTATGTAGGCGTGGGTTGATGCTTTGCTTCATGGTCTGTCGTCGGATAAGCCAATTTGATAATTTTGGATGCAGTGGGCATTAGGTAGTATTTTAATCGTCTTTTAACGGTGCATAATGCGTAGGATCGAATTAACGCAGAAATTGTGCACCTGGTAGTTTTTTCAGTTGGTGATGGTTCCAGTGAATTAAAAATATTTACGTAATATCACAATTTGTAAACGTTATGACGTCCAACTGTAAACAATTACGTAAAAATATTTTTCTGGACTTTACAGATTATAAGAGTTTGCTTGTTCACCAAAACTAATTATTCAGTTCATCTTGTCATCTAAAATGTGCGAAGTATTGATTGCGAAGAGAGATCTTGTACATGTTCTAGCGACATAATGTCAACTACAAAAAACAGGAAGTACAACCGAGCGATGGCTGAGATTAGCTTATTTCCAAAGGATTCTTTCATCTTAAATGTGTTGCTATATTTTCTGTAGGCTCTAACACAGGGCAACGGAAATTCGTTTCACGGATAAAGACGCGCGGCCGTGAGAAGCGACTCAAGCAAGTCAATTCACGGCTGTGACACACTTTCACCGTCGGCCGAAACCCAATATCCTTAATTTTCCCGTGGTATATTACCGTAATTATCGGCGTCAATGGATATCTCGCCGCGCTGACGTTTAGTGGAAGCTGTCGATACCGAAGCCGATATGGGAAATTGATATATCGATTATGCGCTCAGCCATTCAGCGGGACCCTCTTTGAAACGCTCGACTAACGTATGTTTCGATCGTTATCCGATCGCTGACAGGCTTTCTTAACACATCTCGTAATAACCTCTAAAAGCGTGACGTGCGTTTTTACGCATCCTGTCACTAATAATCCACGGATCCGCTCACGTCGGCGAGCGGACTTTAAAAGATTACGATGCGGAGGAAAGTTGTCCTCGTCGCCCGTAAGCGAAGCACGATATTTCATTAAAGAGCGAACGTCGACGCGTTCAACGAGTGCGATCGTTAGAACGTTACCGATCGCAGCATGCGACCGAGGCCGTGTTCTACACGCTCACTTAATCGTCGGCGCAACTTCTCGTGTTGCTTCCAGAGTTTCCAGGCTCGAAAAATCCGCCAGAAACCAGTCGACCCGAGAAGGAGCGAGCCGTAAAGTGTCGACGCGCCTCGGGGAAACCGTGAAATTGGCGTCAATGGCACGTGTTCCCGGCAGTGTTTTACTGAATGATTTTAAGCGTATCCGTTACAAACCTGCCGGTCGAGTGCCTGCTTTGAAATGTTGATGAGTCATGTTGCCGACGTTATCTGATTGTCGGTCGGCTTCCCACGTTGTCGCGCGAACGTGTAAATACGATTTCTACGAGTTTCGCGGTTTGAAGGTCACCGATATTGCTTACTGGCCCGAAACTAACCTATAAACAAGCTGGATAGCCGGCATCCGAGCGGCTTGCCGATTTTAAGCTTTGGACACACTTGACCCCGTGATATTTCAAACGGGACTCTTTCGCAGAGTTCTACGAAACTCTGAGACATCCAGCACCCCAACGCGCTTGATTTAGTCGATAAAGTTTTCCCGAGATTGTCGGCAATGTTTCGTGATACATGGCGGCTGTTCCGCGTAATTGCGGAGGAGAAAGGAAGGGGGGCGGTGGTTTGAGCGAGTAGAGCTTGAAACTAGTTGTTCTTAGCGGGACGAGGCAAGAAGGGAAAGAAGGGAAAGAAGGGGGCGAGAGAAAGATAGGTAGAGGGATTGGAAAGGGGGGGGGGGGAGGTGGAGTAGGACAGGCGGAGCGGACGAGAAGAAGTGAGACGGGAAGAGAAAGTGCGGGGTACACTCCGGGTCTGTCCTGGGATTACAATGGTAGTTTGAAATGCAAATCGCAGAGTTTATGCTTGGCTTCCATAATTACAGAAGCGGCGCGCATTACCTTTCATAATGTACAATGCACGCGGCCCCGACGTAATCGTACCATTATTCTGGCGTGAAACTATTTCGCTATTCGTGCGGTGGACAGAGACTGCGAGTTACAGGGCGTGGGTCTCCGAGACAGAGAGAGATGAAGGACCTGCCGGGAGGGGAGGGGTGGACAGAAGAGGATAGAAAAGTGTGAGAGCGGGAGAACGGATAAAGAGGACGAGAGCGGGACAAAATGAAAATACAGATGTGTACGCGGATAGGGGGGAGAAACGCGAAAATATTCGTTCCTGTAGCGAACGTGTCCCGGGGTGCTCTGATAAAAGTATAAAGTACGTTAATTAACGATAAGCCGTGCGGGGCAAAATGCGCGTAACATTGTGCAACGACAAAAGCCACGGGCGTAGGGACGGGCTTTGCAGCGTTAAATGGAGGAGGAGATCAAAATGCAAAGTCAACTGAATTTTGTCGACGACGAATGGGCGCCAGATTTTTCGTGCTTTGATTAGGCGGAAATCTCGAAAGGGCTTAGCGATGACGAATTGTTTGTTCTTCGGACGAATTCGGCGTGAAAGGGCAAGCGCGACGATAGGGACAGTCGAGAATTTAGGGTGAAAGAAACAGCTGCTTCCTAGGTGACAGCTGGTCGTTTTAGAAGCGTGATCGTGCTCTCTGCGTGGCAGCCAATAACGTCGGTTGAGATATTGGGTTGACAAGAAAGTATTTTCAATTTTCAACCATAGATAACGTCATTTCTTTCAACAATTTCTGTCAGTTTTAAATCATTTTCCTTTCGGTATTTGATATTAGCCACAGCAAGGTTACAGAGCAAAATGGAGAATACATTGTTAATTAAAGTTTATTCTTTGTATAGAAATATGAGTCTTTCTACAAAACCGAAAGTACTTTCTTGCCGACCTGATACAATGGTAGTCCCGCAAAGTGGTAAGAATAATTGAAAAAAATAGCGTATTGATAAAAACTACAGATTAACATAATCTCCCACAAATTACGAATGTTTGGACGCTGTTCTCAACTATTGCTCCATTCGTTGCAGCAATGAGTAATGTTATATTCTGTGAGGCTTTGTAGAGTGTCAGGCACGGCATCATGAAAACGTTCCAAGTGAATGCCTTTGCTTGTGAAAGAGATATTCAATGGAAAATCATTTGCCGTTCTCACCCACCTACCTATTGAAATTGAAGTCTCATTGGACGAGAATTTCAGTTACTCAAGTCACAGCAGAAAATATTTCGTTACACTAGACCGATGCTCGAAAGGCCGGACAAATTTTTTCGTTGCTACAAGGAATGAAAGAATCATTAGGATTCATGTATGCACTCCCAAGGATCGTACGTTAAAGCTCATAATATTAATTTCGTTTTGTAAGTAAATTTCAAGAGACCGTTATTGACCTCGTTAAAGCAAATGTTTCTTTCAAAATCTACGTATTTCCCGCAACCTGTAAACATTGTACAGGCAATTTAAGACCTTCTCATCCACTAAGTTATTAAAATACAATGAATTTTATCTTCGCCATGATCGTGCGCTCACTTCCTACCGCAGAAGTGCAGAATTTGTAAATTAATCCTGAAGGTGCCACTTTATTCTGACGGCTAGCGATATCTGGCCGTCAAAGCACTGTTTCTCCAATTCCGTCAGCGCAAAAAAACCAAACGTTCCCCATCCTTTCCGGGGATCTTTCGTGCGAAGCCTTCAAACGACACAGTAATAAGCCCCAAATAATACAGTACGAAGCAGTGAAAACAATTACAAGCATTAAATCTTTCCGCTTATTAATTCTGCTATGCTCACGGTGAGCGCGGTATTAAAACGGCAACTTGAAAATAATAAAATGGATATACAGAATGGGAAGGAGGGAAAGCGCGTTGGCGTTCGTTGGCATATGTATGTGTCCGTGTTAATTAGTATACGAGAGGATCAACTTTCCGTTCGTTATGCGCGCATGAAGCGAGGAGAAGAGCTGAGTGGCAGTCAGGAAACAGTGAGAGAAAGAAAGAGAGAGAGAGAGAAAGAGAGAGGGGTGGGGCGAAAGAGAAGAGTGATGATCATTTTACATCCACCCATTACACGCAGGCCGTCCTCTTTAGAATTTCGGAGCGAGGCAACGTTTTATGCGTGAAATTTACCTCCTTTTCTGTCGATGTATCGACTTCCCGCTAATGCATGTCGATACAATATGCAGAGAGCTAGAATCACGGATCGGTAGCAATTTGGTGAGGATAAAATGGTTTCGCGCGTAAGGGGGAACGGACGCGGGCACGTGAAGGGCGAAACGAGAAATTGAAAGAGGAAGGAGAAAGAAGAATGAAAAGGGGCCCGATGCATGCGCGTGTGCGCCAGAGATTGTAAGAGAATCAACTTTCGTTCTCCGGTTACGTGCGTTCGGAGATGGACGAGGGGCGGGGGGTTGTAACTATTTTACGGCCTGCCGTAGGGGGCCAGGTTTTACTACCGCTTCGAGTCTGCAGACGCGATGGAAATGGAGGCGAAAGGTGGGGTAGATAGCGAAATAGTGGCTCGGGGAGACCACGAGGAGTGCGAGAGGGCGACCAGACAAAAGGAGGTACGGAAAAAGGGAGATAGCTGGCCAGGAGGCAGACGATGCATAGAGAAAGAACGGAAACCGAAAGAGAATGAGATGGGTGTGCTGGGAAAGAGAAGGAGACGGGAGGGAGGGGACAGGAGGAGGGAAAAGGATAGAGGGCACAAAGTGTAGCCAGAGTATTATAACGGGGCGGAATATGGCTTCGTACCGTAATGGTCATAGACCGAAGCATAATATAGGCTTTACATTTTACATTCGGTCGTACATTTTATTTACGAGATACACGGTTACAGCCCGCTATCCTGTTATCGAGCGGCCATAACCCGCGATGAGTAAAATATTAACACGGCATTCCGCTACCGATTGCCATCGTTGGGCTTGGCCTGAGTACGCGAATTTGTCCGGACGTACTGCCAATCGCGAGCTTTGCCAGCGCTGGTAGATATAGATGCAACAGGATCGAAACGGCCTGACAGAAACGATCGGACTTCAACCAGTGTACGTCGTATACGTCGTCGCTGGGATCTCGCAAGAAAGTTCCTCGTGAATTACAGCTTCCGGATGTCGGTTATGTCGAAATTCCTGGCAATTAAACGAACGAGATCAAACGGATAGAACGTACGCGAACGCGATTTCGTCGGCTCCCCGTCGGCTAGCGGGTTAATAACCCAGCGGTAATATTCGTAATCCTATCTGACCGAGAGTTAGCAATAAAATTGCCGCCGGTTGGAAGGGACGACGAGCGGGATGAGGGGAGGGTAGGGGATAGCTTTATCGCGTGATAATGGCAACTACACAATGACGGTTCGTACAACTGCGGATCCGGGCAACTGACAATAATCCCGCGGACGTTTGCGACGTTCTCAAACGAGTAAAAGGGATTTTAAACTGTAACGGGGAGAAATACGGTCGTTCAATCCGCACAATGGCCGCAACGTAAAAGCGATTACGTCGATTCGATTGAATCTAAAGTTTTCCCGCTATCGACGCGTCGTACTTTTTATCCCTGCACGGAAACGGTAAACATATTTATTTTCCAATTCCGCCGCGGCAAAGCCGCATTGGCTCGGGATCATCCCCCCCCCCCCCCCCAGTCCATCTCGCCCCTCCACTATAACCCTCTTTGCTCTCTTGTCTTTCACAACGCATTCAGCCCAGTCCATCCGACGCAATTCCTTCTCTCCGCGACGCGTAAGCGTTCATTTTCTTAATTGTCATCTCAGATAACGCGGGCGCTTACAGGCCGTAGGAAGCCGGTAATGCACTAAGCCTGGTACAAGCTGAAAGCACGTCTCGGTCAGACTGTTCCAGCGAATGGGACAAAGGCATCCTTCGTTTCGCGGGATGTGAGAAAGATTCGCCCCCGTCGGTTACTCGCGACGTCGAAAGGAAAAGCGTCAAAGGGATGCGCACGCTGAGAGCAAATATGGCGTGACGTCCGTTCGCGGAAGGAGAGCCGAGAGGGTCGATAGAGTGAGCGAGCAACTGTGTGAGGGAGGGAGGGAGAGAGAGAGAAACGACGAACAGAAAGGCTAGAATCTGTCCCTTAAGCTCAGACGATGCGAGTTTACGAGGGTTGCAAGATGGACGAGGAGGAATGGCACGAGTCAATCTGAGCTCTCTCCCCAGAGGTACCTGCAGGTTGTACCGGGAGAAACGGGGTGAAAGATAGAAACAGAGCGAGGAACTTTTCCAGGAGGAATAAAGATGTCCGAGGGCGGCCGCTATCACGGTTCAATCTGGCCAAGTAGATGAGAAGCACGCGAGTGGAAAGAGGAGAGCGGAGGAGAGGACGGGAGGTAAGGAGGACGGGAAGATAAGTAGAGGAGAGGAGATAGAGAGAGAAAGAGATGTGTACGATTCTCCTTCTATCGTTTCCTTTTGCTCCGGTCGAGTGTGGGGAGGGTACGAGCAAAAAGGAAGGCAGGTTCGGAGTCGTCGTAGGAGGAATGAAGTCGAAGAAAGATACGAACCTAGAAACGAGAGTGTGAGAAACTGGTATAGGGGAAGAAAATGAGAAACGCGAAGGAGAACGAATAAAGATGGAGATGGAGAGGAGGGAGAGCAGAACATGTGCGGCAGATGTGGAGAGAAAGGTGTGCGTGAAGAAGGCGCACGGACAAAGGCGATAGGGAGAAGGTCTTCGAGCTGGAAGGGAGAGACGTGTACGCGTGTATGGGTGAGAGAGAGGGAGAGAGGAATATGCACTACCGAGGTTCCACAGGGAGTGTAAGGCTTGAGGCTTCTAGCGGCGCATAAATGAGAGAGAAATCATGGTCATTCCACGCTGGCGGTGCGACATAGAATGTCAAGACGAATATGGTGATGCCTCGATTCACAGATACAACAGACTGTAAAGTCCACCTTGTCCGCCGAGATAGCAGTACATAATGTGATTGAAACGTTGAAAACATTCTTACCAGCTGTAAATGGCAGTTTCCTTAATTTACGATTTCTTCTTAGTACACTTTGACGCGGAGTACTTTGGTCAGGAAACATTGTTTTTTAAATATGTGCACTCGTACGACGACAGAATAGAAATAAGTCTGTGCTAAGCGCACTTCCTTTCATGGCCCATTGTTCATTCCAGTGCAACCGCTTCAAAGAAAAACCGCTGCGCACTTGTCGTTTATTGTAAAATCAGTTTTCCGAAAGTGATTTCCTTCGCGGTGTAAAGTGACGGAGAACCAAAGGGTGGCTGGGTAAAGTTTCCAGACAACCGTAGGTATCACGCAAACTTTCTTTGCCACGACGAAGCGCAGAGTGCTGGAAATCCGAGCACGTTTCGAGAGAGGTGTCGATGGAATTCTTTCACGATTCCCGTTCAGCAGAAGTAAGACCGTCTGCGACAAAATACGCGCGACAAAGAGAGCGAACGAAATTAGGATCACTTCATGTCGATATCCTGGATCCATGACAAGAACGAACGATCCTCTATCTGAGCGAGCCGAGTAGAATTTCGATACCTACAGATACGGAGAGCTACAAACCGATTGAAGTATTAATTTGATTATCGCGGCGCGGTAAGCGAAAAAGGAACGAATTCGAGGAAGGGCAGCAAAGGGTGGGCAATGATACCTGAGAAGAACGACGAACAGGGCGATGGCGGGGGGGGGGGGGGGGGGGTGTGAAAGAGAAAATAAAGGAGAGAAAGGGAGAGGCAAGCTGCGAGAAAGAGCCGCCTTGGGCGCCATGTTTCCACTCATGAATATATTCATGCCGTGAGATTGCACGTGCAGTCACCGACACACATTCGGGAATCTTCCCCCCCTCCCCCCCCCCCTACCCGCCCTCTCCACCTTAACTCCTCTGCCATCATAGCCAGCGTATGCACTCCGCAGTATTATATGGAGTCAGGTAACAAGTAACGTCGTACACACGACACGTTACCTCACGCGTGAGCGCGCGCGCGCGCGCGCACACCAGCTCGTTTTTCGTCGGAGCACACCGCGAACTTTTAGTTCACTTTAACGTTCGCGATATTACATGCGCGCCTCGCGCACATATATTTTACGCGTTCGCGCATGTTACATTCCGCGTTACCCATCGGGTGTATATTTTATCAATTACCCGTGACTCTGGAAATTTGTAAATTGCGCCGCCTTTCCCCTCAAATTGTGTATCCCCCCAGTGCAGCTGGACAAACCCAACCAGATCAGTATACAGTTGATCAACCTTGCGGACCCGGGCGCGTTACGGAAACTGGACTGCATAGTCGGACGATTATACGGGCGAGTGCCTGGGTACTTAAACGTTTAACTAATTAGGTACGAGGCGGGCTACGTTTTTGCGGAAAGTGCTTCCGTTAGGCACGACGAATGAATTGGTTTGCTCGGCCGTCAGGTGCGGATAGTGCGTTCGCTTTAACCTTTGCGTAGAAGCGGCGCAAGTACATAACGTGGCCAGCCTCAATCGTGTCGGCTAAATTAATTCAGGCTCGCGTACGCCTATCGTGTGGCGAGTAATGCGTCGTGCCTTACGTGTATACACGCTCGTCCGGCTAAGCTGCGCGTGTGTGCGTGTGCGTGCGTGCGCGCGGGCAATAAACGCACGTCTTTCGAGACGAGGCCGTGTCACGCGACGTTACTTCGCGCCGCATAATTTTAATTACGATAAGGCTGATTTATGCGTCCGTACACTTTTACCGTCGAATCAATAAGGTGAGCGTTCCCTTATGTCGTCTCCGTCTTCTCCTTCCTCCTTCTTTGTTCATCGTCTTCGTTCGCTCTACGTCTTACTTCTGCTCAATGTTCGCACTCTAACGCACGTGCGTCGCGGCGGATAACGCACGGGATAGCAAGGGGCAATTAATAAATCAGAGTTGATTTATCACATTCCGTTCGATCTTCATTTCGCTGCTTCCTAGTGTCGTCTCTCTTCGACTCTCGCGGCTCGCCCATTCTCCATGCAGGAACGATTCGAGTTCTCCGAACGAGCTGGCCCATCTGAGCTGTCCGTGGAACGCGCGAGCGGAAATAGAAATGATAGGTCTGACTGATAATTATGAGCGTAATTACGAGAAATGCTGAGGGAAACCGTATTACGGACCATCGTGTATGTTAGAAACGTATAAACGTGCGCATGTGATATCTTTCCCCCTCTCTCGCTGTCTCCCGTTCGTCCGCCTTTCGCCGGGCTTCCGTTTGTCTTCCTTCAACACATACATCCCAACTCTCCTCCCAGAACACAGGAGTGCATATACACCAAGCGCACGGCCAACGTATGCATGACAAGAAGCTGCTTACCGATGCGAGTACGGGGGCACTGGTCTGTGATTACGATCGATTTTGCTAAACTACCGCGCGATTCGCGCTTGACGCCGTTACAATGTTCCACCCGGAGCGGACGTTTCGGTATCCGTGGAGGATGCCTGCGGCTATTCAGGACGTGGCGAATTATTGCGCGCGCGCTCGTTTGGCACAAAACGTCAGCGGAACAATTGGCGGACGCTCATTATCGGCGCAACGAGGAGTTACGCTGTCAACTATCCACTCTCCCGCATTCTTCCCAAGCTTATCGGCATTTTCGACTTCTCGGCCGACTCTATGAGCTTCTCTCCTCTCAATCCACTCTCTCCGCCCTCAAAATCGAGGGGACTAATCGTTGAGCTGCGTGGTATCAACATTCTTTCTTCGTGACGGAACGCATTAGTGCCGAATGCCGAGTGGGGAGGGGGACAAGGGGCGTGGATGTAAATCCAGAAGAGTCCGCGTGATGAGCACGTGAAAGAGCCCACGGTCTCTCGTACGCGAACGTTTTAATATCAGGAACTTGTCCGCGTGTATTCAGGTTACGACGAGTTATTATGCCATCGTCGAACGGCCGTGGAAAGGACCGCTCCGAAGAACTCGCAATTTATCATCGCGAAACACGCTACACGCCCATTTCATCCGACATTCGAGCTGTGTTCCCGGCCTACCACTCGTCCGTTCTCTTCCTGCCTCCTTCGAGATACTCGCCGGTTGTGAGAAAGGCGCGTACCATTATACGGTTATCGGTCCCAGTGTTGTTCCCTGTCCGTACGAACAGAGGATGGCGAAACTGGTGGGCAAACGAATTCGGTCACGTAACCTTGATGTGCTGCGAGTAGGACGCACAAAGGACGTGTGCGCGCGCGCGCGCGCACACTCGTCTTAAGGATTATAAGCGTGTGAAAGCCGGAGACGAAGACGTGTACGAGCATGTCTAATTAGGCGTATTCTGTCCCAAGCGCGTTAAAATGCAAATACGTTTATACATGTTAGTCGTCAATGGATGCGTAGATGATTAATGGAAACAGGTATGTGTAAAATTGTGTGTACGGTAATGGGCTGTGGAGTCTGATTGAGATGTGCAGGGAAGTTGGTGGGACGTCAGGTGGTCCTTGAACGGGAATATACGTGGAGGTGCTCGATAGATAACGATGGGATGAAGGAATTAGGTATTTGTTGGAAATAAGAGATAGTTTATGAAACCGAAACTTTCCCATGCGAGGATCTGCGGTGCTCAGCTGAACATTGTGCAAGATATTCGGTCATTCATGGTTTATTACTCGGTCTGCGCCGATGCGAAGAGCCGTAAAACGTTTGTCGCTGTAGATTCTACGGTCGTTGTAGGTTCGTCAAGTGTGAAATTATTTGCCTCGGGCTTAGACTTTGCAAACTCAGCTGTGCTCTGACGCGCGGCGAGGATTTCTAAACATTCTACCCGATGCTCATTTAGGACATTCTGACTGGCAGGTACCTCTTTACCCTTTACGCGAGATCTGGAAATACGTCGGAACAGTTACGAATGAAATCAAAGTTCTCGATAAAGCAGCATTCCTTTCTTAGAATGAACTGCGCAGTTAAACGGTATCTTCGATGAGCAAAACACGAACAAGCCCAGCGAATAAATGCATTCGAAGCGACGGAAGACTTAAAAACGAGAAACTGAAAAGTCCAAGGCCAAAGAAGGGTACGAAATGAGGAAGGCGGCAAATAGAAGAAGAATGCCTCGCTAATTGCGACTGGAAGATAATGACGCGTCCGACGAGAAGAAGCGAGCACGACGTCGTGCACGTCAAACGACGAACACCGAGGAATAAAGGAATGGTTCTCGGATCGTTAATTTTCCTCGCAGTATTGCAGTAAAAATGATTGTCGCGCGATCGCTAGACGAGAGTCGCAGGAATTCTTTTTTAGTACGTCATTGCACCCCTGATCTGAGCGGCCGAGTCAAATTACGCCCGACACGAGCTGGTAAGTTGGTACGCGCATGTGTGCGACGGTGTTTAGCATTGTTTAGCATTTCGGAAATGTCCCCAACACATGCACGGGGTGCGAACAAGAACCGGTTGATAAGGGAATATTTGAGCGCGGGAAGCCAGACGAGATTGTGTACGTCGCTGATACTTACGACTCGTCGGAACTCTGCTGATATATACACGTATATACGTACTATGCACAGGCCGGATAACGTCACTACAAATGACCGTCCCCGCTGTATGTTTAACTGTGTAATCTCATGTACACGGATGTTCGGTATATGTAATCTGTTCGGTACGCGGATAGATGTATACACGTTCCATAGACTCTGCATATAACGGAGTGCGACAGATTAAGTTTCTAGCGTAACTCCGTCGGAAGCGCGTGATAAACTTTACTTTCATCGATTTCTAACAATAGTTTACCCGTCTTTAGCATTACGTAAATATGGATATTGAGCACGGCATAAGATCCCTATGTGCACAGCGACGTGTACAGTACACAATGCGTCGATACGTGCTTCGTTACGCAATGGCCGCAGTATGCGCATTCCGTGCTCAACAAGTTTTATACTGTATAAACTCCGCGATTTGTCAGGACTCGTAAAGTTTACAACCCATCACGACTCCGGTAGGGAGCGTGTCTATAGATACGTTCAGAAACGGTCGTCGGCAAGCGTCGTAGCGGGGGTACAATCGCTGGTAATGGAATTGACATCAGCTTAGGCTGAACATTGTACTTACCCCGACAAAAGAGACAGAGACCGTTTCCTCTCCCATAGAGAGCAAAGGTAAACTCGGCGTACATATACAGAGCGGTGCGCGCGCGCGCGCGCGCATTCTACACGCTTGTAGGCACAACGGTACGGCGAGCATTAAAACCGCCTTTTTCACGCTCGCCAGTGGCTATGAAAGTCTCGCCGTGACGCACCTCGGACTGTAAAAGAGCCCACGGACGCGAGAGAGAGTGAAAACCAGATGTTAAGGTGGATCGATAAAGGCCGCCTTAAGCGGGGAGGAACAGGAGGCGGCCGGAGAAGCAAGTGTATAAAACGGCGGCGGTGGGGTACGAAGACGGAAATCTCGCTAATTACATTAAGTCGGCACCTGGCCGGGTTATAGAGCGTCGATAGATAAAAGTGTGACGCAAACACGGTATCCGACGTCAGCGCGAAACAAATTCGCCTCCGTCGGCGAGTATCCTTGCATCGAGCCAAGCACGTCTGTGTGCACCCTGTGCACGTTTACGCTTGCAATAGATGTTTTCCCTTATGTTCCGCGCCGGGTACGTTCAATACATACGCGGCGCATGTAGGTGGTGGTAGGTATAAGGACGATGAAAGACTCCGGAGGAATTGAAATGGCACAAGACGGTGGGGGATTCGTTAACTGCCGGCCAATTACGAGAAAAACCCGTCTTTGTTACCCGGGAGCGCATTACGGCAATCAACTTTAATGGAAGCAATAAAATGCAGGTGCTAGTGCCTCTCGCGTATCCCGTGGCGTTGCCGCGAAGAACCGGGACTACGACGACGCCATTGGCGTAGGGCAGCCGCTCCTGCTCTCTGCCGAAACTTCATTCATTACAGCTGCAGTTACAACGATAATTGCAAGCCGCGCGGTACCGATATAACCCGAACCTTCCGACAGCCGGATGTACTTAAAATTCGTTAATCGACGTCATCTAATAATCTGACGCTAAGCTCAATTCTACTTCGTTCCACGATGTACCTGGTGTGAACGTTACATATTCGTAGGTCGGATGTCTTCAGGTTAAACCTACAATTTTCATCGCCATCTCTAATTCTTGAATGACGCCAAATTACAGAAGAGCGATCAGACAGCGTCATTAACTTCATTCACTTCTGTCTGTATCCAAGCAAAGGAGTCTGGCTTTCTTAAACAAGCCAAAGTTATACGGAAAACGTCTCTTCCCTACTTTCCCAGCAAAGACCCAGAAATCTCTCACGCCTCAAGCTCCCTTTGGCTTCTCGCATAATTTCTCCGGCTCTCTGCGTCGTCAACGTGCAGACCACGTTCCCTCGAATATCTCGTACGTTCTGTAGGAAGGGACGTGAATGGGATTAGGCGAAATGAGCCGCCAGCTTTTCGATTAGTTCTCCTTCACCTGCTCGGAGTATAGTTCCGCGCGTTCGCAGTCGGCAATTCCTACATATTCACCGACTGAAACTCGACCTGTCTTCTACCCCGGCGATGTAACTCGCCGGCTTCCGCACGACTCTCCTCGCACTCAGCCTCTACCCTCCCCTCCCCCCCCTTCCCCTATCTTCCTCCCATCCCTGTCGCAACGTGTTTCACGTCGTGCGAACCGCTGAGCCGAGATTGCACGGCGGTAATTAAACGAGACGTACGCTGCGAGTTCCTTCTGAGGCGAGACGTTGAGGGCAAGGTTTGCTCCGCGTGGCTTCGTTACTCGACATTTTAATAATTAGCGACGCACGGCGCGGCTTCAAGACGCTTCAATCTCCGCGATCCTCCCTCAATATAGCCTGTGTCGTGCTATTACGACGATGCGATGTAACTGACAATGACACCTCTCCAATGAGCATGCTTGAACGCACATGTTGATTCTAAGACTGAATCCTCTGACAACTCCGAAGGCTTCCATGCCGCCGGTGGAAAAGTGACACAGAGAAGATATAGCGATATTGTAAGTGTCGCACGTTTTGTGGGTGACTCGACGAATATCGTATCATTTGATATATCACATACGCGTCATAGAGTTATAGCAGGTCGCGATAAACTTTCTAATAGCCCATTCTCTACCTATTTGTTACTTATTCATCGTAACCCTTTGCCATTACAAGTCTGCACGCGCCGTTAATGCACCGGCACGCTATATTCATGCTCGATGACGCAAAGGTACGTTTTCCTCCACAAACGCCTTTTCTTCCTTTCTTTCTCCCATTCGGTCGTACAGGAGTGTACATGAATAATATTATCTCCAGTTCACTGCTTGTTCCTACGCCTCGTCTTCGTGAAAAAAGCCAGTACGGCTGCGGCGGTCGGAAATAAATGCAGCGAATTAAGTTATTTTAATTAAAAGTGATAAAACGCAGAAGACACGCCTGCTCGACGCCATGGCACTCGTCCAGTCCGTGTTCTTTGCAGTTCTGCGAGTGATCTTGAGCGTGACTGTCTTCTTCTCCGTCCCCTTAACGTACAACTCGCGCAACAACAGTATGTTGCGTGCGTGGCAGGTAGAACGCAATGAATAGTGCGACAGTAATTAAACGGCCCTCTGTGCCAGCCGGAGCCTCGCGCACCTGCTGCGAGAGTACGAAAACTCGAGACCGGTATTTTCACCGGTGTCACCGAGATAACAATAAAACTCACACTCTCAAACGCCATTATCAACCCGTCAACTTTCCTCTCGCTCCCTGGCCCATATTTCTGCCTTATAATTCGAGTCGTGCCGCGTATCTCCTCCGAAGGATCTGCTTCGCTTATATTCGCGCCATTCTTGAAACTGCCCTTTCATTGTACCTGCTTCCGCTACGAAGAATGGACGCTAAACGCGTCCATCAGATAACTATCCCAGTATTGAAAGGAACGAGATGGAATTTCATGGCTTTAAGCAGCTGTACGCTGGAAAATAATTAAGAACAGTCGAGTTTTTTTAGTGGTTTGGCCTGAAGTAAAATGACTGAGACAGTGATCGATGACAGAAGTTTTATTCTTGCCATGTCATAGATCAAGTTTTTACTCTCCTTTTTTTGGTTGAAGCGTCGATGCGAATCTGCTTATCTATCTACATGCCATTCAAGTTTATTAGCAGTGATTTTCAGTTCCAACACGCAACTGAATCCTTGTTGCAATTAGGTACTGAGGCATTAAGATTAACTGGAGTCTTCGCTCGTAGAGGATCGCAGTTGTTCGAAACGACTGGAGTCAACAGTATTGTCCGGTACATTAACGTGCACGATGTACGCCAGCGATATATTCAAGAACCTCGCTTTCCGTCGTTTTACTTTCAGCCATTGCACCCCTCGTTGTTCTCCCTGCTCGGTTGCGCATTGCGCAGCTCGTTGGCTCCGGATTGTAAAGGCGCGAAATTGTGCAGAACGTCGGATGTTATCTTCCACCGGTGGAAGAGGTGTCCTTGGAATTGCGGCGCAGAGGTATTTTTCAGAATCTCATTCAAGACCACGCTGACATGGCCAAGGATGTTAAATTCTTTCAACCAGGGCAGTACAAGCGACGATAGTGCCGGCGTAATTGAATTTAATCTTATCTGACCCTAATAGGACGCGAGCAAGCAATTTCGAAATTCCAGAGACGTTGCAACAGACGATACGTTAGAGGTCCTCGAGATACACCTGTCGCGAGGAGAAAGTCCAATAATGTCCTATAACCGAAATTGGAATCTTGAGGCTTTGAATAGGTATTACTCGGATGAATGCCATGTGCCTGCCGGCTAATTTAATTAGCTCTAACCAGTTTAGAACATTCATAACAATTTAAAACATATAATATATCTCATATCTTCAACATAACGTAGAATAATATTATAGTATATTAAATTCATAGTATCAAGTAGCTCAATAACGCCAGAGAACGGTTTCTCGATACTAGGGCAAAATCGGCAAGCAGCGCATTTTCCATGAAACGGAACCAGATGCAGCAGATACGGGACATATCCACAGCCAGCAGCCTCGCGATTCCCACGCTATACTTTGAAAATTGATAGAAGATAGGTACGCGATTACTGTGCTCCGAGCGACGAACGAGGTCCCATTATGGTCGGAGACAAATCTCGGGCAAAGTTTCCCAACTCGGGTACGTATCTCGCGAGCGGATCTCTACGGTCAGAGGTCGCTACCCGTCATCGTCACGGTGAGTTAGTCTCAATAACAGAGTTAATATCGATCGGCGGCCGCGCGACGTTCACATTCTCAGCGACCGTTGGTGCTCCCGTAAGTAGTGTATAACAACGGGACGCACTCGGCGGCTATCGCGACTTAACAGGAGCGGAGTTATAATCCCTAACCCTCGGCCACGAGGGCTGGCGTGGTAGGGTGGAAACCCTACTAATCCTGCGACCCATCCCTCCCAACGGGGGATTTCCACTTTCGTAGCACTTACACTGATTAGTTACAGGAGAGTACAACGGGTCCCTGCGGAAAGTGGGATCCCGAACCTGCCCGCCTGCCCTGCCTGTCTCGCTTACCTGGCACTCCTGCCAGGTTGCCTGCCTGCCTGCCTGCCTGTCGGTACAACGTCCGACGAGGTCTTGTCCCTTGTACCAAAGTTTCGCAGGCCTCGGCTAAAGCCTCCAACTTTACCTCGTAATTTATAATACTTACGCCCGAGACGATATAAATAGACCGACTGCGATGCAAACTTTGGCGTATAGTTTAAGTGGGATTTCTTCGCCGGCGGAAGCCATAACGCGGTTGTATATGTTAAAAACATGACCGCGCGAGCTGGTTATACGTTTTTGCGGAGGCTTACGCGTTGCGGGAGCGAGCTTGTAGTCGGTTGGAGTTTGCGGAATGTAGATGATGCGCGTCGGCATGTAGAGGGCGCTCTTCGAATTAGTCGGCTCTGTCGGGGCAAAACGTCGAAGTTTTGTAGTCCGTGGCGAGAGAGTCGCGGAGCGAGTAATTTTGTTAATGAAGTACCGCCGCGAAGTCCCCTTCAGGAAGGCTCCGCGAAGGTACGCCACTCGACCGGCAGTTTTGTTAATGAAGATGGATTTGCGATGTACAAAGCGACGCTCATAACGAACGATAAGACGGGAGGAGTTCGTGGATCAAGTTGTTGGTACAGGGCACTTCTCTGAAATTGGATCAAATAGCCTGGACTCGAATTTAACAAGCCTTCTCTTAAATGTTAGTTCGGCGAAACTGTGATCTGAGCATAATTGGAATTCGAAAATTTCAAATCTTCCGACGCTACAATGGTTCGAGGAAATCAGCGTTGCTGAACTTTTGCTTTTACGTTTCGTCGTTTTAGACGGTAGATGGGTTTTCTACAAGCGGAATAAGAGGGGTCCGTTCGGACTGAGGTTAACACCATCTAAGCTGGATAGTGTACGTTGGAGCTTGCCAGGTCGAGGCTGGAGCGTGTTGTTGCCAACCCTCGACTGCCCAGAGAAAGAATTTATTGGATGCAGGAGGACCACAGATGGCGGTCGTAAAGCGACGTTTTTGGTCTGGCTTCCGGCAGGGATACACAGCCATTCTCAGCGTTGTCAGGTGTCCAAAGAAGTAATTCGCACAATTAGTTTTGCCGCTATTAGAGCACTCGTAGTCTCTCCATTAAAGGTAAAACTTTGCTATGACTCATGGGACCTCCACGCACTTACAGAAATGAAGTAAAAGCCGCGTTATAAGAAACGCTCAGTCGACCGTGAAAAGAAATAACACGACCAACGCTAAAGGAACTACACACGCCATTGGCCATGCAAACTTATAATTCTCGAGCGGTATTGTCCTACGCGACGGCTGAAACATGTTTTATATCCAATGTTCTTGCCGACAGAATTCACCTTGCCTATTCCGCAAACAAGAAGCTCCGCAAACCAGCCAGCGCTTAGTTTTTCCGCGTGAAACGTGAAACCTGTTCTTGCACGGCGCAGAATCTCTCGCAGGATCTGGAGCTAAAAACAACATCACCTGCCTTACGCACTCGCTCTGAATTGATTTGGCCAGGCACGCATTCCTACACTCGCTCCCCGCTGAAATATTACCGCCGCCGATTCGATTCGTGCCATATAATAGCCTTTCCGCAACAACGTTTTTCCAATCGCAGTCCGTTCCGAAAAGGAATTTCCTCCCAAGAAGTACGTCTTCCGCGTTTCTTATCCGCCGTCCGAACGCCACTTTTTTTTTTGCCGCCGGCACCGCGTTCATCTCGCGCCGATGGCAGCGCGGACGAGCGAAAGTACGCGGACCTGGTGCGATTACACTTGCCAGACGAAGAACTACTGCGAATGCGAGCCTCTATTCCGCGAGAGAGTCGCACGTTACGTTCGCTCGCGCCGAATTAAGATTCCGCCGCCATTACGGCAAGCGTCCGCCATGCTTTTCCAATGGGATGCCTGCTGTACGAGCACAGCACGGTTCTGGCTGCCGATCCTTTCGAATGGGACGTTAATTGCGACTCGTATTCCGCGGGGAAACAATTAGCCGCTATATAAGCCGAGCTCTCATTCAAGAAACATCGGAAGGGAGCGGTTAAGGTAGATGGTTACGTGTCAAAGTACATGCACACGGACACCGCACGCACGCTGTTTACTCGATGTGCATGGTGTGTACCGTGTGCAATCTTCGACATCTGTATGTTACTGAAGTTCGGCGCCTCAAGGACATTTCGCGGTCGTCGTCTTCTGGAGTTTGTTTATCCGAATTATCGCGTGTCGATGTGGTCTAATTGTGTAGGCGGAAGTGTAACAATACATGTCAGGATAGAGGAAACAATTTTTTGTTTGTATAACTACGCTTAGAAGTCTACAGTACGTTTTCTGTTGTCGATGATAAGTTCGTCGAGTGTTCTTCAAGATTATAGATTGTAACGCTTTATCGACCATCTTCATTTCACTTAGTACATTTTTCGTACTGAGAACAACAAGAACGCGATAAAAGCAACAAACACGTTAGATAAACTAAGAGTTTTTCTTCTTCATCGAAACTCAAGCAAAAGTTCAAAGAAACTGAATAGAAAGTATAGCGAAGGAAATGGAAATTGCAGAAGTTTAATTTCTGAATATCAATTTTCTTCGCGCCAACGGTAACACCCGGCAGCAGAAACATGCACGCAAGCTCGCTGGCGTACAGCTGTACAGACATAGGACCGTGACACTCATGCGGTACCCATGCGTCTACCCTCTACGTACGCTGATCGAGGCCATAAAAGGTACTCGAGGCGCGGCCAATACGCGCCGATGATAAATCGTGAATTTAATGACGCGATTAAACGGGCGCCTCGTTCATAATGGTCGCGACTTCACCTTCGTGGCAGAGAGACAAAGGCAGTACATCACCTATGCCCGTTAACGGCTTAACTCTGGCTTTACTTACTTCGAGGCGAGCCAGCCAGTTCGCTAGCCAAGCAAGTCAAGACAGGCCAGCGAATCGTCGTCTGCTTCTCTCTCTCTCTTCCACTCCCCCCCCCCCCCCACCCCTCTCTCTCTCTTCTTCTCCCACTACCTGTCCGTACGTATTATACTCAGCTCGTTCGCCAAGTCGGAGCGTGCGTGCTACCGGCGTGTTAAAGTTTGCTCAAGGTATATAGTGCGCCCCTTCCTTCCGCCTCCTCCCCTTTCCACCCCCTCGCACACCTTTCCCTACCCCATCCAGCCGTCTCGCCCCCTCCTTGTTTTCATGTTACTTTAATGAGCTTCTTGAAAATGTCGAGAAAGGAAGTTGGTACGAGCAAAAGAAGACACGGCTTGTAGGAGGCGAGATATCTCGCCGTGAAAATAGAGTAATACTCATGGCCCCATGCGCAAGGTAGTACATGTATATGCATACGCATATATGTATGCGCAAGCTCGCGCAACTCTGCCAATATGCCCTTGTTAACGGCTCAACTCTCGCGTGCCGTCGGCGTGTTAAAAGTTTGCCTAAGCCCGTACCTTTTACTCTCTTATACGTGTTACCCCGAATGAGTTTCTTGAAAATGTAATGCAGGAATGGTAGGAAATGCTGCGGGGAGCGAAGCATTTGCGTAGGAAAAATCCACCCACCCTTTACGTCTCTCAGGAACGTCGCGGAAAAGCTGTAATTTAGAGGTAAATTTAAATGAAGGCGCCTTGAGCGGAATGGAATGAATAACGCGGTGCGCTCGAACTGTTCCGATGTAGGAATAACAGTGACGGGGAATGAAGCATGCTCCTAACGAACTTTCAATGACGTTACAGCGATGTACTACCTCGAGAAACGGAGAAAGCGCTAATGAAGAGATCCGATCTGCGCGATAAGTCGTTGTTGACAGCGGTCATGTTTCATAAATGCCTACCGACCTGCGGTACCTATTTGAACGGATAAGTCTACGTTGACAGTTACAATGCTTCATAGATGGCTAACACTTAACTCTTGCCTGCGTCAGCCCATAGAGAGATGTTACTACGGACTTTGATGTTACCTTGGCCTTTGATGTTGGGGGGACGTGAAAGGGCGAGGTGCTCTTGCATCAAAGGAGAACACTGGCCCCGTAGCCATTGACACACGTAATCCACCTCCCTCTCAGCCCCGCCCGCTCTCCTCCTCTTCAGTTAATAATATCGCGAAATTTCCCTTCTGCCACCGAATATAGTCGAAATTGAAACTTTATTCCGGTCCTTTCACAGAGAGCCCTGTCCCGCGGAGGGCAGAATATACGACCAGGGTCCGTGTTATAAGTGTAAAATCGCGTAATTCCGAAACCGGTTAAAACGATACGCGAATTCGTTTTTGCGCGTAATCTGCATTGAAACGTGACCGCGCTCCGAATGGACTCGGGTATGATTTGTTCAACGATAATGGCGCCGTAAAAAGCGTCGAACGAACCCGTCGTATTTGCAATAACGACAGAGCAATATTAATATATCCGACTCTCCCACCCGCGCTGCTCAATAAAGCGACGAGATTTATTTTCGCCCGTAATGCGAATCGGAATTTCATCGACAGTTTTTAATGCGTCTACGCGCACCGATAGGCTCGATGACGATTCCGCCCCATAAAAAAAGAAGGATAGGTAAAAAGAGGCGTTCAACAGGCCGAATAGCATCGTAACGACGATGGCGCGATAACGACCGACGTATCTACTGCGAACGGTTAATTCCCATTCATTATTTTCTCTACGTTCGTTTCGCATCCCGCTTACGGGCCGACGCAATGGACGTTTGCATACCTGCGCACTACCACATGCGCGCGCCCCGGGAAACGACGTGAGCGCACCGACGATGGCGAGGCGCGCATATTTGCGCACTCGCCTATTTGCACGCTGATTTTTCACGGGAACCGTCCCGATGCCTTTATTCCGACAATGGCCGGCATTACGCGCCTGCGCGTTCCCGCGAACGAGGACATTATGCATTGTGCATCGATCAGAGTCTGGCCAGTGCGATTGAGAGAGCGGGAAGGGAAAAAGCACGATTCCACGTCCGTTAATGTCCAGCGACGAGATACGAGAAATCGATAATACAGTCGCCAATATCGCTTCAGAGAACTGATCGTCCTCCTCCTGTCTACGCGCCGACTACTTCAACTGAAATCCCAGTGACTCGATCCTACGCCGGCAGTTTCGCAAGGTTATTTTCGTGTCCCTCCATTTTTAATCTCGCCATTCTCGGCTCGTCTCCATCCATGCCGCTCTGTCCGCCTCCTCGATCGATGACACAACGACGTAACGACTTAACGACATGCGACACTAACGAGCTGCAATTACGACGGAGATTCGGCGAGCGATAAAAGTCGACGTTATTAGCCGGCGCGAAGGTTCGACGAATCGGGAAAGTTTGCCTCCTCAAGGTTACGCGCGTCCGCTTCTCATAACGGCCGACTGCGATCGTTTCGCGCTATACCGGGCGAGGCCGATAAAAGGAACTTTTTTTTTCGCTTCCCATCGTACGTTACGTCGCGATGCTCGAAGGCGCGCTCAGCTGTCGAGAATCGTGGATTCGCGTTACTTTACGAGACAGTCTCGACCGTTGATGTTGCCGCGGAACGGCACTTCAAATGTTGAATCTTCAATGGGCGCGAACGATGTTAACGGGCGAGCAGAAGGGGAGGGGGGTGAAAAACTTGAGCCGCAACGCATTGCCGCACTGAACTCCGGGATTTATCGGAGTTCCGAAGGTTTGTCTCGCTTCGCGCGTCGCTAGTCTCGTAGCAATCGACGATAAGTGCGCGATACAGATAAAATATGCATTTAGGGCTCCGGCACAGTGCCACTTTGTGCGCCGCCATCGACTTTAACACTTTACAAAGTCGTCCTCGCGACATATAGACACCGTCGGCTCGACTATGCACTGACGTACACCTTTCAGACATCCTACGTATGGAAGCGTGAAACTTGACTTGACAACTCGGTAATATAACTGTCCGTTCAAGAACCAGCGTCGTGGGTTTATATGCAAACACGGCCAAGCGTTTTATGCGCGCAATATCATCTTTGAACGTTTACCGTAGCGTCGGATTGGGCTTGCTTTTTAACTCTCTTCCTTCGAATGTTTCATCTAGTATTAAGCTTTTATTACGTCTCTTATCTTCCCATAAGCTCTTTTAGCATTCAGCCAGTAAGGATTACTCGCGATCGACAAGTGTCGACCGATACCGCAACGGGACATCCGGTTTTACTGAGCACACGAGTGCGCTTGTTATCCGATAAGATATATTAAGCCAATTATAACGTCGTCTGACGGATGGCTGTAATACGCATACGTACATTCAGCTTTCGCGTGTACCTTGAGGAAGCTATCCGCATACATATATTCATATATATACCGACGTATATCTATATGTTTAAGAACATAGGTATGTGTGGTGTATCCATGCATGCAGGCATCGTTTCCCGTGCTGCGTACGGCATCTGAATTATAAGTTCTTTACTTTGCAAATCCGAATACATATGACTATATTCGATGTCCGTACACAAAGCGTACACAAAAATATCATTAGGCTAAAAAATGAGTGAAACCGAGTACAACCAGTGTTTATATTCTCACAATTTCAAATACAGTCCTCTCAACTCTGACCTTGAAAGTCATACTCGTGAAGTAATAGCATAATTTGAGGGATGTGCCGTTTTTAACATATGCCAGAGCATGAAAACTACAAGGGTCAGCGAGGTTAGGGTACTCTCGAGATGGGTAGTCGTCGACGCGGCGTATGCGGTCGGTGTAGAGAAGCTATTACACGTTAAAAGTTTGAACCCGAAGCCCCGGCCGTGGTAGGAGCGTAGGTTCGCAGAACGAGCGGGTCATTATAAGCCTATTAAATCCGTTTTGACGCTTATGCCTATCCTCCCGTGCTCCCACTTTTCCTTCCCTCCGCATTGTGCGACCCTTGAACCTTTCGCTCCTTCTCGCCACTCAGCTGTCAAACGACGTTGCGACACACTCACGCACATCCGCGAACAATAAACGCCCACGTCCCTCTCTACAATGTGCAGAATGAGCGCTGTCAGCTCTTATTTTGAGTTACTGCCTTCGGCTGATACCTAAGTGTTTCGACTTCGTTGCGCACGAAGTATGCTATTTTCGGTATCTCCGCGCATGACGTCCTCCGGTTAAGATAAGATTTACTTGTCTCCGCTCGTGCACGGTCAAGTACATACGATACGTGAGACACTCCACGTTAGATTGTAAGTTAGATTGAAAGTTAGTTTTTAAAGTTTAGTTCGAAAGCTTACTCTAGCTCGCTGTTGATACCGATGGTGTCGGTTATCAAAGATAAAGTGGATGTTGTCCGTAGTATGTAGGGTAATTATTGGCTATTTCTGCTTTCCCGTACATATTTGCGTAGGTATGTTGGGCATATTATATTAAGGCGAAGGAGTGACGCAAAACAGCGAGACGTAAGTCTGGCTAAGAGGCAGTTAACAGTGTACGTGCGCACATCGAGGTTTTCCCTCTGCGGCTTTTTCCTCTTAACCTGCCTTATAATCATGGACGTGGTCAGTGTAACGTGTGGTATTAAGTCTGTAATATTCTTTATAGACACAATCTCGTAAGTGCAGAATCATGGCTCGAACGGCCTTCAATCTCTATTACAACCAAGAATAAATATTCAAATTAAAAGCCTAAGCTGCATTCGGAATATGCTACGAACCAAAGATGTTTTGAAGAAAAAATATATATATATATATATAATACATTTCCTATAATTCAATCCTAAACTCCAGATATACACAACCAGAGGTCTGGATAGTTATAAAACAAAATACAGCAAACGCAGTAAACAGTGGGCAACCGTTTTTCCACGAATTGCCTTCATCCTCTTCTTCTTAAGGAAAATGTAGCATATTCAACTACAAGGTGGTAGAAACCATGGGTTTAACCGCAAATCCATCAAACTTCAGCACAGACCGTTTTCCTCATTGCTCCCATTTGCGGACAGGCACTTTTCTCCTTGCTCCACGCCTTCGAGTCATCTTCTCAGACCACTTTTTACTCCCGTTTTCTTCCATCAAGCGCACTCCGCGTTAAAATGAGCTTAGTCCATGACGAAGTTGGCCCGATGGCTTCGGCAAAGAGGGGTATATACACGCATCGCAAAGGTACGCTTCACGTCAAGCATCGTCGTGCGTCATATTCGTAAAAAGGTAGCCTTTATCTCGACACGAAGTTCGAGCGCCGGCAGTGCATTAAGAAAAGACTGATTAATGACACCCATTAATCTTACCTGACAACGTGCAACTTCCTTTCGCGCGAAGTTTCGCGCGGGGATTATTTAATCGACACTGACGTCGCTACACGTTCAATCTCACGATCGAAGTCATCCAGCGCCATTTAAATCGTTATTACGCGCCCGCTCAGCCATTTTTTCTCGACGAATTCAATCACTGCCTTGTTTTTGCTTCTGTTAAGCGTTTCTGCTTACTTACTTACTAAGCGTGTCTGCGGAGAACGCGCATACAGCATCGATACTGTCCAAGTCGAGGAACGGTGATGAATATTGTTGTGTTACCTCCGGCGTTCTCGGTCGGTCGGTCCTGCGTCGAACAATTCTGCTCGTCCGTTCATCAAAGTTGAGCGAATCATCTCTCATAATATGCCACGATCGTTTCCGTACACGGCGCACGTGCGCGAAAGACAGTTCGTACCCGGACTTGCTGACACTGGCGCCGTTTATCATTCAAATGAACCGTGGTGGCGAGCGCTTGATAGACGTTAGCCGTACTATAAACAAAGCTGCGATAGACGTACGGCAATAACCGACGACCGCCGGGCACATCGCGATAGAAATTGTAAATTTTCCCTACAAACGTTACCGCGAAAGCTCATTATGCGACTGTAAACGTCAGTTGGCCTCCCGTAAGTACCGTTCGGCGAATGGAACAGGCCTGCGTTCCGATGAACGCCGTTTTTTACGCACAAAGTCATAAATTGTCGAGTACACCGCGTACGGAATAAAATGAATAAAGGGAAATGGATAAAGTGTCAGCGTTCAGAGGCGCACGAGAGGTACGGGAGCAAAAGAACAGTCGTTCGTGTAGCGTGTTTCGATGAGGTCTGGTGAAACGTAACAAAATGTAACTAAAAGCGACGAGACGCAACGTAACGGATCGATCTCCACCGAAATCTAACGAAACGTTTTCAACTCGAGAGAGAGAGAGAGAGAGAAAGAGCGTGCTCGGCCAAACTTTCGCAGCTGCTGCTCAAGAGCGTGTACACGTACATACGACCACTCGTACGCGATTCGATACAAAAGGACAGCGCAGCTGCGACATTTCGCGAGTGGGATGACACGCTGACAATCACAGTAAAAGTGCAACCTGTCCGCTGCGCCGCGTTTAGAGAGAGAATTCGACGACGGTGCCGAGGGTGAAAGCCGACAGATAGGGCGCACGGTCATCAGATAATTTGGGCCACATGTCATTTCCACCGGTGAGCGCATGCCTGCGAGGCATTCGCGATTTTCAAGTATGCCAGTTTAACTCGGAGGCCGTTCGCTCGCACGATAATGCGCGCCTACGAACGTAACTGGCGAAGAATGAGTGTACGGACGAGCGTACGGCTGTGTGCGCGTAATAATGCCGAGCTCGCATGATATGAGGCCCTATAGGGAGGAACTCCGGCGTCACGCTAGTCGGGATCTTCTTTTTCCACTCTCTCAGCGCGCCAGATAGAGTACGCATCTACGTGTACGGGATTAAAAATGAAATTTTACGGCCGGCCATTAAATAATTACGCCCGGGCACATTTTACGGGTGGACATTACGGGGCCAGCGCGTGCTATTATTCTCGGGAAACGCTTCAGCTCGCGTCGACGTTATAGTCTGCCGAGGAGAAAAAGTGCTTGCCTGGCGTCGATCGTGGCTGTTTTGAAAAATGCATGCCGCGCGTCGTGCTGCGCATCGGAAACATCCCGATACGCGCGGAGAGGATGAAGATGGGCAAAAGGGAAACATGTAATATCGAATGAGGAAAGGAGAGACGGGGAAGGAGGGTGCATAAATGCTGTGGACTGGCAAAGGCAGCAATCGATGTACGGAATTGGCGCATCGCAAGTGACGCGGCGATAAATATTCTGACAATGTCGTCGGCCGTGACGGTTTAATACCTCACTCAGAAGCGTGGATAGTCTGTGACGTATACGCACGCGTATGTTGCTGTGCGTCATTCCCTCTTGGCCGTGCAACGACATTAGACAACTTGCGTACTAGAACGAGGATGAGGATGAGGATAATGAGGATGACAATCAGGATCGGAAGGAAGACGAGGCTGAGGATGAGGATGAGGGTGAGAATGAAGAAGAGGATGAGGGTGAGAATGAAGAAGAGGATAAGGAGGAGGATAAGGATGAGGACTATGTGTTCCCAATGATCAAATACCGCATGTGCGTTCAATAATTCCCCCCTAGTCGGCGACCCATCCAGCAAACGGAGCATATATACGTATATACCTACATGGACACGAATCGGAATGGCCTGCCTACTGCTACTGCTGCTACTGCGCCGGGGCACATCCCCGATACGTTTCTCTCTGGTGTGTATCGATTTTGATATGCGGCCCGCCCGCGTATATTCTGATAAAAACGCCTGTCGCCGGTAAGTACAAAGTGGTTTAAGCGAAAACTTTCACGGCTGTCAATGCGCTCGCGCCGACCCGAGTCTTTCGAAAGCTGCGAAAAAGAACGAAAAAGAATGAAAGAGAAGGGAAAATAATGGGTCGGCGCGAGAAAGGATGACAGACACACGGGAAGCGGGCTGGATCCATCTGTCAATAGGATTGCGATCGGGTTGTCGGAATTTACGTACTTTGCCTCTGCGAAGTCGTGACAGAGAGTCGTTCGCTTGCCGATTGAACAGTGGTAATCTCCTGTGTATGTGGAGCAGGATAGTACGTGTCTGTCGGTCGGTACAGATCCGTAGTATATGTGTGCATCGAGTCGTAAAAGTAGAAGATAGTGGAACGTCTGAAGTAGAACTGTTTAACTTAATACGTAATGTTGTACAATGTACTTTTATTACGGTGATCGTAGATCCTCTTATAAGTTACACGCGCGTGCCTATGTGCGTTTATTACGGACTCACTCGACGATAAATGCAGAGATTTTCTGCTCCGAGCGCCCTAACGCTAGCCAGTCGCCATTACTGCGGTGGACCTAGACAGTCAAACAAGAATGGAACCCCCGGAACAAAATGGCAACATTATACTGACACAGCGACGTCCAGTCTGCGGCGCAGGGCACAGCTGAAAGCTTCTAATTAATTCATTTCCTCCAGGTTTTCCGTAATAAAGCGCGTATCCACGCTCTCCGCTAAGTACGACACGTTTTGTGCGCGCGTATCCTGAGCGAAAGACGGAAGGGAGGTCCTTTATTTCTCGCGGAAGGTTCAAGAGTCGGGCGGGGGGGTGCAAAGGGTAGTGTGTGCACGCGTTTCACGCTGCGTGTTTCCATTCAGTGAGTCTGAATAACATTTTTCTCTCGCCCGCCGTTTCGCGTGCATATAGAAATTCCGCTAAAAGCATAAATCGTCAACAAAACAAGCAAAAACCGCGTCTCTTTTCTCTTCCGCTCCCTTTCCATTCGCTTCTGCACTCTTTCTCCTTCTAGCCACCTCCCTCTTACCCCCTCTCTCTATTTCTCTTTCACTTTCTCGCCTTCCTCTTCCCCCACCTTTCCACGTTCTGTTCGTTGTCGTCTCAATGTCGTCCTTCCTGCACCCGCTAATTCTCAACTTTTGTTCCCTTTGCAAATTCACCCCCTCGCCCGCTCCCGGCGAAATTAAATAGAACACGTCTCGTCATTCGACGATATCCGCGCGCAGTGGAGGCCTCAGGAGCAACTTCATTTGCTTATGAAGATCCGATTGTGTTGGCTCAAACACTCGAGACGCGAGGCACTCTCGAGCGTAGTCAGACTCGGAGTCTACTGTCTGGAATGCACGAAGGAACGGGAACGAAGCCCGCCTACTATTATACATATGTATGTCCTCCCACCCCTTTCGGTCTTCCACCTACCGTTTCTCTGCATCTCAATCTCGGCGTCTCGATTTGAAAACATTATTTCCCGCGACAACACTTTTAGGGTACATATTTATGATCGCCGACTCTGTGACGCCCTCGTTCAGTTTATTGAAGCCGACGATGCGTGCACATAAAGGAAGCACCGACAAAGAGTTTATTGGACTTCCTTATGAATCGTCCGCTCGGCGTTGAAAAAGGCGAAATTAGCATTCCTCGACGGTGAATTTCATTCTCCCCTCGATAAATCAGGCATCTGACCTATGCGCACGCGTATTTTAAAGGCTTATGTATGTCAAGCTTTGGAAGGTCGAAATTTCATTGTGACATTCTACGTTTTTGTCTGTGCAGTTCTGCTGGTTTACTGCTCTTCGTTGCAATATTAAACATCGCGCGTTCGCAGCTGTGAATAGTGAATCAATTCAGTCTTACAATTTAGATAGCGTTCCAGCTTGATTGAGTTCGCGATTCGTATTTAAAGCTTATCTCTCTCAAGCCACATATTCTCGCAGATTCTATTGATATCGTCATACGGTAATGCATATAAAGATGAGCCAATGAGCGCTAATACCGAACCGACGTGGAATGATTGATACGATTCGTTATTAACGCATAACACTGTTACACCATCATACTTGATGGATCACAGTTTCTTCGACTCGAAACATTCACAGTACACATGTCTACTAACGCACGCGGCGGTGCGTAACGTACAGATGTTGGATAACGAATTCCATAAAACTGACTTCGTCAGATGTCATTACAGTTTCATGCCCGTAAAGTTCCTGCCTTCTTACTCGACATGACTCAATTGATCATAGTGTAACCCCCCCTCTTGCTCCTCCATCACAACCGTGCGTGACGAAAAGAGCTCCACAGATTGCACATTCCACAAAGCCGTCTCATTATCGGCATAATTTATTTTCGATATCAATATGCACTGGGAGGGAGGGAAGTCGATTCCAGGTTTCGTGGGTGAGCAAAAAAAAAAAAAAAGAAGTCCGTCGTCTGGTTTTACAATGTTGTCACGGTCGCGAGGCGTGAGTCGTTTTACGAGCGTTGAATGCGAATCAGCGGATATCAAAAGTTGGGCGACGAGTACATGGCCGAGGGGAAAGTAACTAATTTAAAAAGTGCCTTCCGGCGAGGGGAAGGTGGGGGTGAGTGGGTGCTCGGCGGCGAGTATTTAGCAGGGTGATTAATATGCCAGCAGCAACTGTTACCCACCAGCTACGACGATGACTTCGGTGGTAGTGGTGGTGGTGGTGTTGGTGTTGGTGTTGGTAGTAGTACGTGGTAGTTAAACCCGGCTCGTGGAAATAAGAAAGTAACGTGTGAAGTGGCGCAAAGGGTAATACGTCGCTGTTGAAGGGTCGCTTCGGCCAAACTTATTTTACCGAACGAAAATCACGGGAAACGATCGTTAATTGCCACCACGTCTCTCCACTCGCAACTTTCGGTAATTGAAGGCACGTTCAACGTTGCCTGTCGGACTTTCCTCAAACTTCGGCCGACGCCGAAGTCACCTACGCTGGTGCTGACTCTTTTCCAATTCTCGTCTACCGGACCGTTTGTGCCCCTTCGTTCCAAGTTTCTTACCGTTGATATGCATTTTGTGTTTTACCGGATTTCGGCGGATTATTTCTGCTTCGTGATTCATTTATCTGAGCTCAACGCGAAACTGTAAAGCGATTAGCAGCACTTAGAGAGCAATGTTTCTCTGCAGTGCGACGTATGCGATAGAAATTGCGCACTGCAATAAATGACAAGTTCATGAAATAGGGGAACGCTGCGCAGACTCGAGTTACATAATTTACTCTGGATTACTGACACGTAAAGACATTATCCTTTTCCCAATTTACAGCGTAGATGAAACGCTTCGAATCCCGCTGTGCCAAGTGAAGCTGTTCATGCCGAAGCGTCAGCCACCCTTGGCACCCTTCGTTCACGACACTGTTGGGAGAAGAATGGCGCTCGGAATGACTTGGCAAGAAAGGAAATGTTCCCCGGGTTACCAGGTATGCGCAACTCTCCTACCCTTTAAATCGTCAAAAAGTATATTTGTAGCACCCTCGTCCCGAAGGTTCATGGTTTAACCCTCCTGACTCTCCCGACGCTTCGCTCTCCGATATCTGCACGCGCGCACACACACATACACACACGTGTCTCTAGATGTGTCCGTGAGCGTACATTCTACATCCCATACCATTACCGACACCCCATTTTCTGAGCGTTCCGGCGACTCCCCTTCTCGCACGTAACAACCGTACCAGGTATTTTACTTCTTGCCGTGTGCGTGCTTGTACACGTGTGCACGTGCACGTACGAGAATCGGAAAGAACGTGTGTGAGAGGCACATAAGCGAGGCAGTCGCAAGCCCCATGGGATTAATTCACCGTGAAAAATTAATTTCGCTCCGTAGTGAACACGTACAACGTCTCCCTCTCTTTCTCTCTTTTCTATCTTCTTCGTCTTCTATTTCTGCCATTCTCTCGTTCATCTGCTCTTTGTTCTTTTTTACTACACCCTTTGCGCATCTCGCCTCTTTGAATAATCTTTCCTGATCATCTTCCTCGCAAGCATTAGCAGCGTGTATTTTCGTAGAAGCACAAATATGTAGAATGTGTCATATTAGAGCGCAATTAACCATTTAATTGTCGCATCGCGTTATGAGCGTTACCTCTAATGCATATTAACTTTCGAGCGATCTTATAATAATTCGTCGAACTGTTAATAGATTATTTTCCTTTTATTGTTAATGCTCGGTAATCGGTGATAAATGCTACCTCGGCTGCGAAACAATGTTCTCCTCTGATAAATAAATGCACAGAATGTGAAACAGTGGCAAGAAACTTGGCGGACTCACTCTGTTTGTGGTAGCGCGAAATGAGCGGACCACTCCTCGAAATCGAGGCACCATGAACAATTATTCCAGCCGAATGCCGTGAACGGACGATTTTGCCCTGGCATTTAGAGTAGAAACTCGAAGTGAAGGTATCGACTCCGTCTCCGGATATGCTAATACATCCTCGTCGCTGGCAATCACTCGACGAGGAATCGCAGTGATGAAAGATTGGATCCAGCGATTGCACGGACGAATTAAGCTGTTACACGAATGGGAAACCTTGCTCGCCTTAACGAGCGTGTACTCATAACTTCTGTACGAGGTGGTAATTGACGTATATCGAGGATTGTACTTTCACGAACACCGTCCACATACTTTATCGCTGGCAACGGCTCGTGAATATACAAGATTATCGGCTCCCGTTTCTTTCTATCACGTGTCACACGCAAGGAAAAATCCCGCTAACGAGTAGATTCTGCATATAATACATTATGAGATTAACAACAAAGCATGACGTTTCAATACAATATCGTGGCAACTCGGTGCATTCTATGAGAGCAACGCAATCGCGTCGAACTTTTTCGCATCGGATCATGGCGTCAAATTACAACGGCGGAACGAAAGTAGAGAATTACGAATTACCACCAACGGAGTTGGCCTACAATTCAGCGCGGAAAATTATTTTTCTACCGCCCAAAACGGATATGCGCTCGAATCTGCTGTGGTATCTTTCTTTTCCATTGTGACCGAATGAAACAGGATCTTGTTTGGCGTTTTCAAGTGCCGACTTTGTAGAGCAAAATGGAGATTGTCGTAGTAGGGTGATGAATTAGTATTAAAAGAAAGGAAATAGAAAGCTGACAGCTGGTTGTGTACGTTGAGAATGGTATGACGTTGCTTTCTGCAGAAATCTCAAATGGATGGTGCAAGACTAATATCACAAATGACATACAGTAAAAGAAGTAATTATGCACCATGAATATTGTACTTCCGTATTGATGACATTGCTATCAGCCTTAAGATAATAAAAGTTATGAAGTTAATCCGCTTCGTAATCGGATTTCTGTAGACTTGGAAAGTTTCTCAGAAACTGATTGTGTAATCATGAAACGTGTACCGTTATAGAAGTCTTAATTTAATTGGATGGAGTTTGACGAAAAAGCGAGAGTTACTTTAAATACCGTCTCTTATTCGACGCTTTTGATGTTTGCATAATTGAATGAACGTTAAAATCTTTTTTACCTTTACAACCGACGCCGGCATTTTCCATTTCCATTAACTCAACGTCGTTGCGCCCGATTCCTATCTCCCACTGTTTACAGTAAATGTTTTCCATTTAAAACATTGAATACAACATGCGAACATCTAGATAAAGCGTAACGAGTCTGAAAGCGCGGGCGTTCATTATTTCAAATGGTTATACGACGATATCCTTCTGTACACACGCCCTGTTCCAAGGTACTTCCAACCTTTTCCAGGAACGCAATTATAATGTAACTCAAGAGAAACTTGCGCCGTAAAGAGACATACCCTTCCCCAAGTCTCTCTGTCGGCAGGATACAATATGTTTCCGTCAGACGACGCCCAAGCAGAATAGTTGTCACGTTCTCGGTAAGTATTCCCTTGACAAAACTCTGTAAATGTAATCGACGCGTAATAGCCGCACCGCCCTTCCATCGACAGCAATAACGCTATATCGAATAATGAGCTACAAAAAATGATCGTCTCTACGTAATTGAAAAAAACACAACGCAGAAAGGAAAAGAAAGAAAGCATCCGACATCAGCGTGAAGCACCGCTTGACAGGAAGTTTTGGCATCGGACAAATGATCTCACGATGCCGATGTTCGTGCAGTGTGAAAGTGACGAGGCAATCGCTGAAGAAAATTACTCGTTCGCCGTCAATCCGCCATTCTCCCCATTGAGCGAAAACGTTTCTGGCCAGCCTTCTCTCGCCGTTCCTTACTCCCCTCCCTACCCGCCTCACCCCACCACTCCCCCGGCCTTTCGCAATATTCGCTCGCGGTCGTGCTAAGCTCGCCGGAAGGACAATTATCCATGTTGGCCCCCGCTGCAATTATTCGATCCACTTCCGTAGACCGACAAAGTCTCCTGCTCTCAGCCGATGCTTTCCTTCCCCTCGAACGCTAATGACGTCTAGTCGTTGGATTATTTGTGCTTAACGTAGAAATACAATTCCATTGTTTGCGTCGATGACCTCCACTCTGCCAACGCCCTTGTGAGCCAATGACGTGTTAGGTGGCACGGCGCACGTCATATTTGTCAACGTACGGCCCCAACTAAGTGCAATATACATATCTATAATTGAAGAGTACGTGTACGCGAGCACGTGCCTCATTTACGTCGATTTTTTTTATCACTACTGTCACGACTAAAGTGTTGACGCCATCGATGGACGAAAACTCTTTTAAGCGTACAAAAACAGCAAGAGACACATGGCTTTGTTGTAGGCTTCCAATCGGTGGAAACGGGGGAAATAAGTGTGAAAAAGAACGAATTTCTGGTTTTCATGTTGTCTATTTGACCAAATTGCGGTAAAGGAATGGGATAAAGGATTAGAGTCGATTCGGGGCAAATTTGACCATGTGAGTCGATATGTCAATCGGTTGGCATAAAGCCGTACATGTATACAAATATGGACGCATGTGCAACACGCGGTATATCGAAAATTGCTTGATTTCAATCTGCGCGCGCGTGAGCACTTCTGCCTCTTCGGACATAAGGTAGTGAATATGCCTCTGTACATACGTGGATGCAAACGCACGAGCGCGTACTAGGCGCACACATGACCTGTGTATCTTCGCTATGAGTACGTTCTGCCAGCGAGAATATTGATTCGCAATCAGGTGCGGCAAATGCGCTTGAGGAATTTCCAATTTCAAGCGGAGGCAAACCTAAATGCTCCAGCTGAAGAGTACCAGCGATGTTCCGATGCTTAAGGCAACGTACTGAGAGGACTCAAGACGATGTACTGATATGTTTTTTTTTTCAGATGTGATGTATCGTGATTGATATGCGCGTGATAAGCGCCTATCTACAGTCTGCCCGGAAGCCTTTTTACTTTACAGTGCACTTCAACACTTCACAGAGAAAAGACTGATAAATGTGCAAGTTTCGTTTGACGCTGGATTTTGCGCATGCCGACCAGACAAATGAAGAACAAAGATTACGCGCGGTACATTTTGACTAATTGGCCCTGCACGTTCTCTCGTTAAATGTAGCTTGTCAATGGTTTTCACGAACCGAAAATATCGCGAAAAACCTATATGTAATTAAGGTGATCAAGATATTTTGGCGTTAAAAATGGAAATGGTATAGCTGACCATCGTCATCCGCGTCCGAATGCAAAGCCTTTTGGCAATTGTTCGATAGGAAGTGTTTTTTCCACAGCGCGTGAAAATTGCAAAATTGTGCGCAACAATTTTGCGAGCAATTTGACGAAATGTCGCTGTTTTCGGCTATGCGCGTTACGTATGCATCGTGACGCGTAAGTAGCGCATGCATATATTCGAACATCGTGCTCATGTATGTGTCATATATGCGTGCCGTGAATGCTGATTCACGCGAAGCCGAGAGAGAATGACGAATAAACTTGTTAGGCACTTTAGATGCCAAGTGCGAGATAAACCGGTATATAATAGCGCCTGGTCAACATGATTTTCGTCGCGATAAAAGGGCGATAGCGTAATTGGCTAATGCTCGCGGCCAAGTTATGGAAAAGGCGTACGTTGAGCATTTAACAAGGAAAAAAGCGCCGACGACGGTGAGAGCTTTTAGAGGTTCTCATGGCTATTACCTGTAAACCAATTTGGCGAACAGAATTGGTTGGCTATCAGATCTGCATATACTTGTACCCGAATTGTCGAAGAAATTTAAAAATAATGAGAGATGACAGGTTACCTTGGACGAAAATTGTACGACAAAAATGGATTTTGTACTTGGAATGATCAGTTAAAATCATTAATGTTCGATTGAGCGTAGCTATTGTGAAAGTGCAGAAGGTAAACCAGTACAACTTTCGATTTCCACAGTCTATACGATATAAAAAGATAATGACAACGCCAAGAATGCTGATCTATGTATATTAATTTCGAATCTTCGTTGTCTCTCACCTTGATCGATATTTAGATAGGAGCATTCTTATTAATAACAGTGTATCTCGTTTTTACTCGAATCGGAATCTGATAAATTACAGTGCGTCCAGAACGAAAAAATTAGCTCTAATCGAGGAGCACAAAATACGAAGATAATTGTAGACGATACTTCGATTTCCCTCTGATGGCTAAAAACTAGTTACTCAATTATCCTACATCCAACTGCGAACCAGTGACTGGCAGCGCTGCGAAGCAATCAGGAAAATAATCAAATTATTCAAATGAAATCCTCGCTACGGGAAATAAATACATAAAAAATGATTTGTCAAAGATTCATTTTCCGCTTTCGCTGCAGCCGTAAGCGAACAAAAGTTTGGACTAATATCTGTCATTGCGTATTTCCGTGAAAAAATTCGCGCGTCAACACGAAAGATACGGGCCACGGGTGGTACGTGATTATTCAGATGCTCGTGTTCGAATATTGATGGAACCGCAACCCCTCGTTACCAATGAAGAACCGATAATTCAATTAGCATTAACCACGAGCTTGCAACCAATATGTGCACACAGCTGCATGGATACTATACCGGATGTCCCGCCAGGCATGACTGACCCTAAACTACAACATTAATGACGGAATATCTTCTTCCCGATCATCTTCCGACGCGTCCGTTCCTTTTTAAAAACTCATCAGGTGTAAAATATACGCTCCGCGCGATGAGTAGCGATAAGTGCAGCCGTTGAAAACAGTACTTTACGCCAATCCGACGTTTAGCCTATTACAGTTAAAGGTTTATTGCTCCCGGATTATAATTTGTCGGCTGCCTGTTAGCAACTTCTTTTTTCTAATAACCCTGCTCATACAGCCGTGCCGTGGCTATTTATCGTGTCCAGAGAGACACCTTGTACGTTCGCGCAACTCGTATGCGTTCGCATGGGCATGTACATGAGAATATATATATGCCGGTCGTATTATAGATGCGAGGGGCATACATGGCGTATATCGTCGGCACATAGAATGCACAGAGAGAGAGAGCACGGATATTGATTCACGCGAGGCTTTCCCGCGCCATCTGTCAGCAGAGACTGAGGCGGTGTACATTCTACCTCTCACTCTCTTACTCGCTCTCTCCCTCTCTCTCTCTCTCTCTCTCTTTCTCTCTCTCTCTCTCTCTCTCTCTCTCTCTCTCTCTCTCTCTGTCCCTCTCCCTCTTTCCACGCGCGCGGTCTCTTGCTCTCACTCACTCACTCACTCACTCTTTTACCCGCTATCGCCGTCCTCCTCTCTCGTGTATATTATACTGTTAGCGCTCGGCTTAGTTTCATAAGCCGACCGACAGTTAGATAATATTTGCTCGTTCATGCAAATAAACACTTGTCGGCAAATGCTAGACGTCGAATGGATTTCTCGCGAATCGAGATTCGCGAAAACTCGGGAATTCAGACGGGAAGCCGTGATTTCGAGCGAAGCCGATCAACTGTAAGAGCAAAGTTCAACAGGAGTTAACGCGATCTTACGCGATAAAGTACGGTTCAGACGTATGTTATGCGAAGGGGGGTTAAGGTTTTTTTTAGGTATGATGGATAGGCGGTACGCGGTGCTGGGAAAATATGAGGATTATGGTGAGTTCTTAGGTGATATGGTTTATGGTGTAAAGCCGATGTGTTACCCTTGTATCATCACGGAATGCTACGTTTGCTGAAACTGTGATTGTTACGCGGAAATGGATTTTTATAGTGTTTTGAGCATAATTCAAATTTACATCTGATAAGAAATTTCTAATAGCACATACCTACAGGCGTTACACCGAAACGGCAATAAGATGATGTGCCATTTTTTAATGTAACTGAAAACGGCAGAAAAATCCCAGCGTGTTCTTTACCTGCGCGGTGTATATTTCATCATACCTCACGTTGAGAATACATCGTTATCTATCCCGTTAACTCTCGATGGTTTGAAAACTGCGTTCAGCGGATGAATCAGTCATCCTATATATACACCTCGTTACGCAAAATATGATTTTATAACTTCAGTGATCCTTACGCGAAGCGAACAAGCGTGAATTGAGCACGATTACATGAATATAAAACGGACAAACGCAATAGACCAGAGCGGCATCCGCCAGAAATGTTTGATACAAAGAGTCGTACAAAAAAATAATTCCATCGAGCATGAAAAAGGCGGAGGATTGCAGAAGCAGGGGGAGAAAGAGAGAGAGAGAGACAATACATGCGCAAAAAGCAACAGCTTAACTGGTGGCAGTCGATGAATAAATACAAATCCTCGATGATACGACAAATACGATGGATCTTCCTGCCGAAGTGTTTGTTGCTGTTTTAGAAGGCTTTTTACTCTGTCGGCGAGCAAAAAAGAATGTATTAATAGGATTTGTACTGAACGCGAGCCATGCGAATCGCTAATTAGAAACTAGAGATCCAACGTTCGGTACGCTTCTAGACGGAAACGTGCGCATCGGAATGAATGAGAGTCAGGATGATGAGTTTGTTTTGCCAGCTGCATCGATGTTTGAAAGAAAAATATTTGTCAGCTCGAAGTGTGTTCCAGCTCCGGCGTGGGCAGAGAAGGAGCATGCAACTGTGCGCGAGGGAAGGACGACGAAGGCAGGTGGGCAGATAGGAAATCGTTCGATGTACGGATAAAATACATGGTCCTTGAACGTTTGCACAACGTCATTGTTCCCCACGCGCAAGAATGTATTTCTTCGGGGCTGGTTATAGGGATTACGAATATTCCTCGCCGACCTTCCCCTCGCTCCTCCTGCCCTTAAATGGCTCTCATGACTGTACAAGCTGAGCTCTCGTCGAATCGCGAGCAGAACAAAGAAAAGCTTTCGTGTTAATATAATAATCGCGAGTCGTCGAACGCTTTCTCGCCTCTCTCTCCTCAACATTTTTCCATTTTCCCTTCCTGCCGCACCCAGCTCGCATCCTATCATAATCTAACCGCGTTAACCTGAATATCAACTGATATTAGCTCGTTGGTTGACACCGAATTGCTTCGTTGTGACAGTCAACATTTCTCTCTTCTCCTTCCTTTTTTCGCGGGAAGTGAATTTCGCGACAGGATGTTCAGCGGTCGATAAACGTTTTCCAACCGACTTACGTCAGAGTCCTACGTCTACAGACGCACGCTGAAGTTCTCTCTTTCCCTCGTTTTTCCTTCCCGTCGATTAAACGTTAAAGTTGTTTCAATCGATTTTTTTTTCCTACCGACGACATTCCATCTTGCCTCGCTGTTTCCTTCTTTCATGTCTCACTCTCGCTCGCACACGCTGTGTGCTGGCTGCCCGTTGTCGTTTGAGCAGGAAAGTAGGTTAACTAAATACAGTTTGAAGAGGCATATTACACGTCGAAGTGCCGATTTTTCTCGACACTCCACCCAGACGGTATTCTCAATTTTGACTACAGATCGCCGATGGAGAAGGCAACGAATCGGAACAGATGGATACGGCAAAGAATCGGAACAGATGAAATCGTGCAAACAAAAGGACACTTACTTTGGCAACGAGATCACCGATATGCCAAACATTATCTCTGGACAGATAAATTTGTTTTCCGTGTTCAGAGACTGTTTACGATGTGAACGGTATGCGTCGGTCAATGAGAAACTTTTCTCGCTGAATGAAGTCTAGAACTCGAAAAGGTTTGAATGGCAATTGAAAAGTGAATAATTGACCTAACAACGTCCTATGCTGAATCGTAAGAGCAGAAATGTACGTTGCAGGAAGTATTGTATTTTAATTCAAAACAATTCACACCTTCATTATTGCCAGGAGTGCGAATTAAACAGACGGTTTATGAACACAGCAGTTATTCTCTGATTTATGCAGGTTTTCGTATTATTTTAACAGAAAGCTTTCTACTGCTTGACTTAGGTCTTGCATAAATGACTGATGAATAATGTCCGTTCCAAAATGTATAAGAATCCTACCGCGAATTCGCTTTATCGTGACCACACTTCACTGTCAAAACTTTGCCGTTGTGTAGGGTAATACATTTTTGATAGGTTTGACGTGCTTTAGTCAGCGAATGTATGAGAGACTGTAGAATGTTCGCGACGCGCAAAGTATGAAACAGTTTTACGTACGTATTTGCGAATTTGATGGTGACAACAGTTGTTATTTCAGAAGGTGTGTAAAGTCGAAATATTGAATGTCTCTGTATGGATGGATACGAGTTCTGATTTACGTAACTGTGCCCCTTGCATACGGCGGACCATATTGTACAAAGCAGACACTGTGTTTCATAACGAAACATTTAATAACACAACACTGCGTGGCTTAACACATCTACGTCATTTTATTATGTTAAATTATGTCATACATAAATTGTGCAATAAAGCTGAGAAAATTGTGTTATTAATGTTGGTTGTAAATCTTAACTTTTTCGCGAAAAATATTTTATAATCAAATGGTATAATTAACTGAATAATAAACTGCTTTCGGCTCGTAACAAGCCTCGAGATAGTACTATAATGTATGTATTTTATGTCTGCGATATTCCTGCAAACACGATCTTATCGTACAAATTCAAAGGAGAAAGCTGTGAAAATTGACGACAGAACAGTGCGCTGGTCGTGTACGACATTATACAGGAAGAACTTAACGGCGCTTACAAAGCAAACTTACTTCAGGTGTGCGTGATGAACAGATGGCCCGTGCAACAGTAAAATCTTACAGTGTTTCTTACCGATTACCAATTTGACCTACGTCTGTGGAGTACATACGTGCTTGTACGAATTCTTTTAAAATGTGCCACACAGCTTTTTCGTATCTCAGGGCAGAACATTTAATAGCTTAAAGGATTTTTTTTCGACGGAGCGTAATATCATATATCCTATATACAGAATTCTATATCGCGAGTTCCTCATGGTCAAATGCCTGTCTTATCTTTATTGCCCGGGTTACCTACACCTATGTCTCTTAATGGTATTCGGTGCTTTACAAAACTTTGATAACGTTTGTAACTCTTTAGCGAGGCATTACGTAATCTTCCTCAAGTCACGATAATAATACATTTACCAGGAGCAGACCTCGGGGTTCGCACAAAGGGAAACAGCGTTCGTCGCTCAATGGTCGGAAGTTTGACATAAAACGTGACGATGAAAAATCCGTGATCTCCGACAGCAATTCCACATTCAATAACAGGGACGTTCAAAGAGTCAATATCGAGATATGGGATCGTTCCGTCAGTTACCGTCGACGTATAATTTTATCGGTGTCTTTTTTACGATCCCTAACACGAAACAGTTGTGATCGTTAACGCTGGCACAGAAAAGGATCAAAGGTGCAAAAAAAGAACTATTATTCTCGCGTTCTTTTGCCACGTTGTTAGCGGATGATGGATTATTCCGGGTTTCCAATTATGATATTTATATGCCGATTCTGTCAAACTGTATTAACACATTAAGTGTTGAACTAGACATCCTAAAAATACTGATGGCACCAAAACAGTTTCTGAGTGGTCAAAGCAGAGATTTATATCAATGGTCAAAGTTGAAGTAGCCAACAGAATTCTTTAATCGCTCATTATGTTGCAGCGCAAGTTTAATTCAAATATTACGAATTCCCAATTTAGACCATTTTCATAATGCCAGAAACATGTAACATTTTTGACAGCCCCTCCACAAAATGCATTCTACGAAGCATACGATAAAATTGTGCGGGAACAGTCCAAAAGAATACAAAAATATAACGGTAATACAAACAAATGTATGATTTATTACTTTTTACTCCCGCACCGACACATTCGACCGAGAAATAACGAGAATTTACTGGAACAATATTGGAAACAGAACACTGTATCGTTAGTAAATACCTATTTATCGGTTGCCATTCGCTGAAGCCGTACAGCAACTTCCAAGTGACTTCGCAGTGAATGATGTTGCTTCCTCTACCTCGTGTATTGTCTCATCAACGTAGCTAGTGTCCCTTTCAGGAGAGCCCCCCCCCCCCCCCCCCGAATTCTATATCTACCTCGTTCGTTGCAAACGGATTGACCTTTAGCGATGCAAGCAGAATGCCATGTACATTCTGCCGATGTTCCGAACGAAGGTTCGCGCACGTGATCCCGTAAAATCTGAGCACCCGTAGATTTGTATTGTATATCGTAAAGCTGCGTTGTCACGGATGCAGGTATGCCGAGATAGACTCGGGTCCATGTACAGTGGAACACGGGCACAACCATAAATTCCTGACGATGCCGTGGAGGTCGTCGCCGAATTCATAGACACTCGATCCTGCGGAATTCATAGATATCGTTCGCGTAGATAGTCGGCACCGGTAGATTTAACGGCACGAGGTGTGCATTTGATCTGTTGACGAGCGAAGTTACGGGGTCGGAAGTAAGTAGAGGGATTAAGACGTCGACGAATGACCCGAGGTAATATTTTGTACGGTTTATTCTGGGTTCTTCGCCGTTGCCATTGAGTGCTTTTTGGAATTGATGAGAGTCGTTTGATAAGTTTAGTCAAAATCTATGAGTCAGTGCCAAGCCACTTGGGGGGATTACAACTGGTACACATTATACTTCAAACCAGATTAGGTCATATTTCCGACAAAGGAACATGACTGTTCATCTACCTTATTCTTCAAGCCTGGCGCTGTGTAATTTCAGAAAATTGAACAATTTTTAGATTTTTCTCGGTGGAACTTTTCGACAAATAAAACATTATCATCACCATTACTGCATATTTCAAGTCTGTGGTAAAATCTATTTTCCTCGCAGGATACCAAACAATAAACATGTTCCGTGAAGAGTATACAATATTTTTTACTGAACTTACAAAAGATGGTAGATATTTCATGTACGAGTAGCTTGTTACATCGTATGCTGCAGCGTATCTTAGAGTATGCATTGAAGGTGGTGATTGCAAAATGACGTTCATTGGGATAACACGCGAAGCGAATGAAAATGAGCGTTAGACGTCGTGTCAATGACATTTGGGCAGTCGCCTTAATGATAAAGAGATGCAACGTCTCCGCACTGAGTCACGCACCGGATGGAGAAATTACGACGGCCTTAATTAATCGGGAGGAATTAAGTCGTTCGTCTCCCGGCGTAATTAACCCACATCCTTCTACTCGCGTTACACTGTCGGTCTGCCTGTCCGTTTCTCACTGTGATTCTGGTTTTTGGCATTAACAAATTACTCCCAGCCATAAGCTCCATGCGATTAGCGGTATCAATGGTCCATGAAATTATTTAACCGTTATGCATCAAGTTGTACATTAAATGCAGACGTAATTATGTCTTCTCAACCCAATGGAATTACTCAAAACTCAGTACCCTACGTTCCATTGTGGCGCACCACGAAATTCCCCCATTATCCTATCGGCGTCAAGGCAATGTTTCAAGCGATTCGTTTGGTCGACAAAAACTTCGTAAGCGGATGTCGTAAACAGATAGTCATTGTCCGTTAGCAGCATGCGAGACATTGTGCAGTTCGCAGTTTACGCGACACGGTAACCATACGTTGGGCGATTTATGCGTTAAGAAGTTGTGCGCGTCGGTCCGTACAGGCGAGTTAAAACATTTCGACACTGCGAAGGGACCGACGACGAGAGGCCGTGAAACTGTAAAAAAGTATACGCGGCAAAGTCCGCGCCGGTGCGTTATAAGCAACTGTACGCCGTTTACGAGGTAATTAACAGTCGAAAACGTTGAGCGCCGAGCAAAACTCTTCGCGAGAGAAACGTCCTTTTCCCACGGACATGTTCGCCTGACCGGGGATATACCTTATTCGCGTCTAAAAAAGCGGTCGGCGAATATTTCATCTCCGGCGAGAGAGCCGCGGCAGAAGGATTGAGATTGATGCGAGACGAGGAGGGGAGTGAGAAAAAAGAGAGAAGGCGAACGATGGATGAGTAGAGGCTAAGAGAGGCGAAGAGACGGAATGAATGAGCGAGATGTCGAAGAAGCGTGGAAGAGACCCGACAAGGGCGGAGCGCGATTAAAGCATTCAACTTTCAACAGCAATGAAGTTCGTCTAAGAATCGCCATTATACCGTGGCGCCGGGGCTACCCATCCCGAAGTCAATCAAAAAGTCCTGGCCGAACTTAGGACGAACTCAATTTCAACTATAAACAACGAGTCCGCTGGACAGGCGGCTCTAGTCCAACAATCATCGAGATTCGCTCTCTGTCTCTCGTCTCTCTCACTCTTCTTCACCGCCTCGATCAATCTCGCAGCCATCTCGAACCCGGAAGACGCAGCGCGATTATTAAGAGAAGTAATAAATAAGCGTGGCTCAAAGCTCGTTACGAGCCGACAATGTTTCTTCGATCCGCGTCAATTAACCTTTCGATATCGTTTGCCTTTCGTTAAATGCCCACGGTGTAACGCCGAGCCAGCGTGCCGGTGTAACTCGATACCTCGCCGACCGACGAACGGAACATCTGTCGGGCTTTAACGAATCCGATTAGACGTTACCAGTGCTATAACGACGATACGATCGGATCCCAAGACGCGTCAGATCGAAATCCATCCGTGCGCAGCTGAGCGAAGAGCGGCAAGCGGAGAGGAGGTGAAAGTCAATTTTTTTTTTCAATTTTGTTTTGCTACGTCGGATGATGGGGAGTAATTATTAACATCGGTCGATTATCAATATTCGATGCGTCGACGATTACGTCAAGCGAGCGAGGCAGTTCCCGTCTAATAAAATTTGCCACGTCGCTTGGCTGGCACCGGAGACGTTCTAATCGCAGGCGTTTTAATCTAGCCGGTGGTGAAGAGTCAGTTTCCGCGCGTTATGTATTTCGAGATGCCAGAACCTGGAAATTCGTCCGCTCGATGGAATCCATCTCGTTTTCGTACACGCAGAGACCGGTTACGTAATGCAATTAATCGGCCATCGATGTTATCGAATGATGACGTCACGTGGGACGGTGTACAGAGAGATAAGCGTGTCGGATGTATCGATACAGATGCGATGTATGTCCTCCAACGTATGCGTTCGCACACCTACGGCAACAATAGACACGGGAACGTGCGAGCTTTGAGAGGCTAAAGGCTTTGAGGCTCATTTTCATTCATCCTATTTCACGGGTGGCCACATTCTCGCCCACTCTTTTTTTAAAAGTCGTGTCAAAAAGTTGGGCGCGGTTCGCATTCCATTCCGTTAGTCTCTCGCGCTCGCGAATGTATGCGATTTAAAAGAAGGAAGAAAAGCCGAGCGAGGGAAGGTAAGAGCGAGAAGGACGGAGAGCGAGGAAGAAAAGAACGAAGTCGAGAGTACTATAGAAATGCTTTTGAGGAATGTCCGTGCCTTCTTCCCCCGGTTTACACAGATAACCTTCCTACGGTTCCCCATTGTGCGAGGCGGCATCAGATACATATGTACGATACAGGGATACACAAGGCTGAGGAGAACATAAGGGAACGACGACGGACGATGCTGGTTGTATAACCTAAAGCTTGGATGGTGTCAATCCCGCTACGAACGATATTTCTTGTTGAGCGTTCAAATCTTCGCTCTCAGAGTTTACTGCCCCACGAAGTTGACTTATGACACGTACGGCAACATGCCCGATACACAGTCTTGCGAGAAACTTTTATAAGGATCAAGTGCAGATGTTGCATAACCCGATATGAACGGCGTAATGTGCATGGAGTATTATGGTCGGCGATGGAGTCGACCTGTAACCTTTTCAAATTGCGTACGTTGTCAGTGAAATATGAGACACAGATGCACGCTTTGCACAAATTGGGTAAAGCAGTAGTATCGGATGAACATTTTTCCCTACTTCATTATTTAAGACATTATACAGAATATCTGTTCGTTGGAAAGTCTGTTTAATACCGGTAGATTTCTTTAAAAGTAATTTCTCCACTGATGAAAATGCAATAGGTTGAACAGTGTTTAAGCATGAAATTCTTATTATATATAATCAGAGACAATGAAAGTAGCCCGATTATCTTTCATAGTTTCGAAGTACAGATCTCAGCGACAGTATTCTGCAGAACTTAGCATCCGATTCGTACATTGTACAGAGTTTCGCAAAATAGACAACCGTGACTGAAGTCTAGTTTCTTGAAGCCTCTCTGTGCAATGTTTCTTCGCCCCTCCTGTTGCTCCCACTCGACTCTCTCAATCTGCTCGTCTAACTCCGGATGTTCTGGCGGTATCGCTTGTCGGACTATTGCGAAAATCGACGACGTTTCGACGATGCCAATCGATATCCGCCCGCGCGGAAGGGACATTCGCCAACAAAGTATCTGCGTCGAACGTTGCTACTCGAAAACTGCACGCATCGAATGGCCAGATCAGTGACTTAAGCCGCATGCGCGATTCGCAAAACTTCAAAAACGAATCGCTTACGTGCGTCCACATTTTATGTGTAGGCGGATACATCTACGTCTGGTGTGCTCGCAAATATCCGTAAAGTTTTTGAGTAAGGTTGCGTATTCTTACAGGTCGATAATTTTAGCCGCATACGCGATACACGAAACTTCAAAAACCGAATCACTTGCGTGCGTGTACATATTATGTGTAGGCGTATTCGTCTACGTCTGGTGCACTTTGCAAATGTAGTAAAGTTTTTATATAAGATTGATAATTCCCACAAATAACATCGTTGCAAGACATACCTGTATCTCTATAGAAACATGAGATTACCGGAATTGCATAAGTGATCATTGTTTTAAACTAGATTAGGCATTGCATGCATTCACTTCGCAAGGATAATTTTGATACACGCAATACGTCACTTCTGTGCTGTGATGTAAGGCGCACAGTTATCGCAATAATTTGTGTCCAAAGCACGAAAATATTAGCAGACGTCAGTAATTACTTTTATAACTTTATTCGTAGAAAGATAAAATTGCACGAAAGAGAACAGTATTATTTTCAGGTTTGGGTTTGATAATGTAGTGTGGCGGCGAGTGGCTCCGACTTCGTGACTGACACTGTGGATGGCGACCTCGCGCAGCGTGACACAAAAGGCGGTTATTACAAAGCAAATGAGTGAGACTGCAAGTGCATTAAGGGGAGCGCAAGCCAAACTCGGGTATAATTATGCGAAATTAACGGTGGCCGCGTACGGAAACGCGGAAATAAAATATTTTACGCCGGCGAAGCCTGTTTAGGCCGCGTTCAACACTTTTGTCCCCGATTGCGGAAAAACTTGTTACCCCCTTTCTGATCAAATTACATGTATTAACAACTATTAACAACCCTATTGAGTTCGAATCCTTTCCCTCATTCAATGCCTCATAAATATTTTGATTTGTACGCACTGTGTCAAATCGTTACTGCAAGTCATTCTTTGTTCACACATTTGTGTGGAAAAAGCCAAGATTTCTCGATTGATATACAAGTCGATCGAAATGTAAGCGTTACAAGTCGTGAATAGTTCGAATCAATATGGATCTCATTACTTTACTCATGACTCAGCGTAATTCATTACGCGTAAAAGGAACGATCATAGAAACCTTTGCCAAGGGCTTTAAAGACGTAAGGAACCAAAAATAAATTAAACTATATAGATTGTAAAGTGGTAATGTCAGTTTTCAGTACCACACGATCAAGGTAAAAGTTGATTCTGCGTTACAACGAAGAAAAATGTCAGAGAAAAGCGAATGGAAATAGACGATCCTCAGTAACACTGAACAAACAATTTCTCCGTTCAGAGTCCTACTCTCCTTCCGACACAGATCTTCGTTCAACATCTGATTCAATTCCCTTATTCCCAACTCTTAAAACCTTACCGCTCGCTACCCACACAACTGTAAATCCCAAACACGAAACCCTCCCAATGCAATTTATAACCTAAGACAACATATGACATAATCGCATAAATAACCCAACACTAACTTACATTAGACGTATTAATTGGCACATACGTATTGTGCAACGTGCAGAGAGAGGGACGACGAAAGACGAACAGGTTCATAATTTCCGGCGCGATCCAAGAATAAGTTTTGACCCTGCATCGGACGGTTACGAGCAGGGCTGGGTGGAACAAACGGCGAGCGACACTTTTGCATGGACGCCTAAAGCGGGGGAAAGTGAGGTCTCGAACTAACGAGAGATCGTCGAGACAACGAGCTCGGGGCCCGCTAATTGGACGGCTGACGGATTAGTCGGACAGCGAGTACAAGACGCTACGCGCAGAGACCACGGTCACGTGCAATTCGTCAACCGCTGCCAACGTAGCCGGGCCACCTGAAAGGACAGAATTCATAGCCTCTACGCCGGGATTTGTATTTACTCTCGATCGTAATTGCCGAAACGCACGCGCGCCTTCCGTCATCCAGTTTCGTGGAGCGTTCCAGTGAGAGCTGAGAAAATGTCGAAGCTCCGACGATTTATTTCCGTCGCCAAGACCATTCCACTTTGAACAGGTTCTCATCGACGATGCCAAAAAGGTGCGGTAAACATGTATAGTTGCAAAGTTGCTTCTATCGCGAGAAACGATCGACGACCGATTTAATGCTGTATCAAATAAATGTCGATTTTCGATTTGAATGATGAACAGGGTATCATCGCCTAGAAGATTTTCGCTTTTTTATGCCATGAACGAATGTCGGCGTTTCGTAGCGCACTTTTAGCGACGATAGTGAGCGTCCAATCTAAACACGTGTCACACAGATAACACGAAACGAATCCGCCTGAGATTGCTCGACCGTCTGGCATCTGCGGCACAACCCGCAATGAAAATACATGCACACATGCACACACGTCCGCAACCTCGCGTCCTACGGGCCCATGTCGTCTCCTCGTCGTACGTATGCACACATAGGCTCGCATACAGTCTGGCGTAACGAGCCTAACCGCAACTGTGGTGCCCTAAAACGTATTTGACAATCCGCAGTACACGCAAGCGATGCCAGAAGTCGTCGATAAATTATGCCTCGCCTAGCTAGTGTGCCGCGTTCCACCTCGCACGCAATTCATGACGAACAACCCTGCGTGCGAATTCACGTCCTTATACATACTCGGCAAGCAGAGGTTGACGACGATACAGACGAAAAAACATGATATTTTCCCGAGGCCGGACGACACAAAGATACGGAATTAGAAGTTTTTTTTTAATTCAACGCACAGTTTCTAAGTAGGAATCATATTGTAAGGTTTGTTTAATTACTGTAGTTTCTAACGGAGTATGTTTCAGGGTTAAACTATTTAAAGTCTCATTTTTATTTCACATCGTAGCTAATATAAGATGATAATAATTTCTATGTATTTCCGGATCGTGAATTTGTGATGATTTTACATTATAAATTAGTTCTGCAATGTGCTTCTAAAGATGTTTATAATTTATATTGTTTCGCTTTCACGAACAGCAGGATGCTGCATCAAAGTTTCATCGTTTATGTAGGATATCAAAGTTCATCCAGAATTGCCATTCCAAACCGATTCGAGGCAACACAGAGAAACAAGGGCACCCCAAAGGGATTATAAAATGACCGGGATAACAATGGAAATGGTCGAATGCGCTCAGGCCGACTCGACTAAATAAGTCGAGTGAAGCCGATTAATATCCAAACCGGATGTGTTCGTGTAAACGTAGCCGCACGTGCAAAGGGCTAGGGTGAGTGGCGAAAGAAAGAAGGGAATAATAAAGTGAAGGGAGATAGGGAACGAAGGAGGGTGAGATTGTAATGAAGTGAAGGGGCGAGAGGATGTGATGTTCCACAGCGAAGGTATGGTGAAGTAGGAGGGATGGTATATTGGACAGGGAGAAGCGGCAGAGTCAAAGGGTGGAAGAAGAAGAATGAGGCTGAGAAAGATGGTAAAAAAAAAGAGAGCCGGTGGTGATAAAGGGGTGCTCTGGCCGAACGCGTTAAACTTGCAACTCCTTGTAATGGTAATTCAATGTCCCTGAGCGTATCTCCAATAGCACTCGACCGTGCCGTGGAATACTCGATGCCTGATGAGCACACTTCGGAGGTTATCGAAAAAAGGTCGCGAAGTTCGTACGACCCAGAAAGGCGTCATCGAAGTTCTACTCTACGTTGCTAGGATGGGTTCAGGTACCGGAAGCGAGAACGTATGCGAAAGAGGCCAAGGAAGAGAGAGAGAGAGAGAGAGAGAGAGAGAGAGAGAGAGCGAGAGAGAATGGGGTTTAATCCAATTCCGACTTCAAAATTGACCACATCACGAGCCAGTTAGGCGGAAAGTTAACTGTTTCAGTCAGGCCATTACGTGAAATGACGAAACGGGTAATGAGCCATTCGCGTAAATTTGTGAGAAAGCTCGCCATCAGTTTTGAAGCCACGTAACCGAGATGCGATGACCCTGAACGACAAGCTCGTTAAGTCAAGTTCGAATGAAAATAGCACTCCTCTCAGGCCCTTCTTAGTTTCGCCTCGTTCAAGGAATCAACGTACATCTCGCGGAACTGAGAAATCCTCCAATTACCCAACGCCGCGTTTTACAATGAACGTACACTCAGAGCTGTAGAGATTCGAAAGAGATATAAGCGCATAAGTACGACGTTTGCGAGCCGCGTCTAATATCCTTTACGGGCAATCCGAGCGAGAGTGACAATGTTAGCAGGAGTCGCACGCTTGTAATGAGCCTAAATCGACGGAGGCAACGTTCCAACTCCTTACGCGTCCGGGAGAATCCCATAAAAAGCCATGCGTAATGGAAGCCCAGGGACGTTAACTGGCGCCGTGAGATTTACGGTACTCAATCACGAACCCGTGTTTATACGCGAAGACACAGCAACCTTCGGCGGCCTTTAATCGCGGAACAGCTAGCGTGTAATCCGACGAGGAAAACTTTTATCGACGATTTCTGCGACTCTCTGTACGTCTGCTCTCCGACGTCGGGGTCGTGAAATCGTCGGGAAATTGTCGTGAAAGCGGCCAACCGGCAGGCTACGAAGGAGAACAACTGCAAGATGGAGCGGAATAAACAACGAATCTCTGACGTACGTACTGAGGGTACGTATAACTGGGTTAACACGACGGCGAACCGATGAACCGCGCCATATTTCAGCGCTAGCTAACTCCAGCCGGCGGAATAATTACTTCTCACCGCACTGCCTCCGCAGAATACTGAGAAGCCAGAAGCCCGAGCTGACGAAGGTGCGTTTCCGTTAACGTCGGTGCACGGAATAAAGTCTGGATAGTGAAAAACGAAGCGGGAACAGGATGAAAGCGAGAGAAGCAAGGCGGATCGCGAGTAAACTAGCGGTCGAGCGAAATAAGTAAGCGCGGGCGAACGAATGCTGCAGAAGGCGAGTGATGAACGAGAGAGGAAGGGGAGGAGGAGAGGGGGGGAGGGGCAGAAGGGGGAAACACGGATCGTAGACGCGTGCGAAAACGATAAAGACAGGTAGGCGCGCGCTCTGCTGCCTCGTAATCAATAACTCGCACCGCGAATTACGAGCTTCACCGAATACTTTATGGTGACGGGACGATATTTTCATCCCGACGGCCCGGCAACGCCGAGGTTGGACCGACGGTTTTCCATCGTGAGCATAATACGATATGACAGTTTATCGCCGTTTTCACGGCATACATCTTTCTCCGCCGGCGGGTGCCTAATGGACGGGACCGCGAGCGAAATACGTACGCAATACACACGCACGTTAAAGCCTCGAAATACTTTTCCGACACTCTCGCATTTCACGATGACCGACTCTTCTCGGACACGCAAAGTTGCCGAAAGCGATATGAATATGATGATCGTGAACGGACGTATCAACGGCATGATTATCGCGGTGAAATTTGTAATACTGTAACAGGAATGGTAATTAACTAGAGGGCAAAGATTTCTCATGTTGCTTTACGTTCTGCTCGTTACAGTGGTGTTTAAGTCGTTATAAATCGTATACGAGTAGCGAAACGCTTTACGACGAAATTTATTAACCTCTGTGACCTTCGGCGGCGGCTGCGTAAAAACAGAGCGTGTATTGAAAATTGACTGAATCTAGGTAAGCCAACAGCTAATGAGATAGAACGGTTACAAAATTATTCACTGCTTATTGGCCGGTGAAATATGATTATTGGTTCTGCAATGGTAAGTATAAGACGCGCACGGATACAATGAAAATTGAGAGTTACGATCGTAATGGCTCGTTGCATGAACGTTAATGACGCGTTATTCGGTATTCAAGTGTTTTGCACAATGGAGTTGGCACGGAGTTTGGAGTTTATCGTCTCGAAAGGGCTGAACAGGAATATAACGTAAAAGAGACGGTGGATACGTTCCCTTGTAAGTGTCATGACCGGAGTGGAATAACAAACATGTCGGCTCGCAGACGGGACCTAGAAGGCAGACAAAGGAAAGGACGAAGGGATCCTCAAGTAATTCCCAAATAGCCTTCGAGCTAAAAGAGAGAACAAACTACAGGAACAAAGGCAATACTAGATGCGTCGAACGCCCTTTATTGCTGCCCAATCCATCAACCACTCCATTCTACGGAAACTTGCGACGTAAAAGGCCATCTGTGTAGCTTTAAAATCAGAATGTTCACAAAATAACGGATGAAAGGAAACGACTAAACCCGTGTAATTTCGCAAAAGATTTGAGGCACAAGGTCTGAAAGGATAGCGTAGAGAAGCATATTTTAATCATCCGCTCATTGTCGCTCATTAAGCGGACCGCGGATCAGACGGTCGTACAAAAGTGGACAAATTCGGCCAAAGCGGAGTCGGCTACCGTGCCGGACTTGATAAAGGGAATCGCGAAAATGTGAAAAATTGTGCAAGCGCCGACGAAAGTTGAGAGGATGCGCTTGACGTTTGAGCGTAAAGAGAGAAAATGGCGCGAGCGCGATGCGAATCAAGGACAAAGTGACGAAGGGGTACGCGGGGGTGTGGGGGGGAAAGCAGTAGAACACGCTCAGGTAATTCTGAACTCGATGCTGTTGCTTTGGTATGGAGTTGGGGGAGGAGAAAAAAAGAGAATGAAGAAAATTGTTGGGAACGGTGAGCTTAACACGGTGCTCGTCACGACGGAATTTCGGGGCGTGCATGAGGCGAGATTGTGAGAAAACATGCTCCTGCGACGTCTACAAAGATTGCGCTTCACGCAACTCGAGACATTCAAAAGTCTTAGGGCACAGTACGCTTTGATACCGGATTTGCACACTTTCGCGCTAAGGTCGTTGTGGCAGACGAAATTGAAAGACGGTGAATGACGTAATGCTGACGAATGTTTTCTTTCATTACATGCATTTACAGGTCGATTTTTAAAGATATACATGTTGCACCGTCAGTTTGAATATATGAGATTTGTTACAACTGAAACGTAGAAAATGCTGCAAAAAGACATGATGTGTTATGTGTGCTATTACTGTTTTACGTTGTCCGATTACTCTTTAACATGCCGCTTTGGGCAAAATATTATTTCTTCTTTACCTAATTTCTGGTACAGCGAACCATTTGACAATATCTAAAAGGAATGAACCGAAACGTTGAAGTGGGAATGAAATCGTCGGCAACTTAGAAAGTCTTGACTTCTGATCTTGCTACTCATTGAAACGACTTCGCACTGTAGGCACCGAGAGTACATCAGCATAACGCGGAGCAAAGTAAAGAAGTTGAAGGGGACTTGTTTATACTTTTCCCCCCGCCCCCTCCTTCCGTCCCCTTTGCCTCACCGATCTCGTCCTTAACCGTCGATCTTAAAAAGCAACAAAGACCGAGGGCAACCCCGTTTTAATTAGAACAGACGCTTAATTACTGAAATCACTCGCCTCTAGTTCCTCCTCCTCGAGAGTTTCACTCCGTTATTTGTGCCTCCTTTACCCGAGGGGCGGTTCACCCTCCTTCCCTCCTGTCCGCATTTCTACCAGTGCGACATCCTCGGCAGAGTCTGCGGAAAAAAGCTGTGACACCGCTCTCGCTCCTTTTTTCTTTATCTCGCTCCTGTTCCAGTCTACGTGCAACTTCCCGCTAAAGAACTCGCGCCTCTTAGGCCGAAGCATACATATTCATCCATCCGTCAATTAACCTCCTGTCTCCGCCAGACAAATGTACCTCTCCCCTCCCTTCCCTCACTCCGTCGCCACTTTCTCGCAAACACGTCGTGGCAACATTCTTATCACGCTTCCCATTTTCCGACGACCCTCTTCGCGGAAATATTCGGTGAATAAAGGCTGAACAAGAAACAGTGGCACGACAGTGGCACAGCAAAGAGAAGCAATCGATGCAGAGTCGATGAATCATTCTACGCAACCGCGCAAATTGAAGCGGAGCACTTCACATTTCACGAGTAGTAGCTACGTTTTCTGAGATGCCTCCAGTTTTGTAGCAGATCCTACCGTCTGTATTCAATATATAATATTGCCATCGTTCCCGCTGCCATCGCTCTCGCTCGTCGCGCAGATCCTTTTGAATCTCGTTCCTCATAAATCTCACTCTCTCAATGCGTACTTCGACCCTTGTAACGGCAACGTCTCAGCCAAGTGTACCACGCCCTTATGCCGCGAAAGCAGTCGTCGTGTCGGTGTGACCCCTTTCTACTTGTGTGCGTGCTGCCACTATACACGAGGCTTTCGCCTCGCTCCCTGCATTGGTAATGACGAAGGAACATCGAAGGGAGCATGTCTTTGCAAACGCCTTCCTCGAACTCTTAGCCGCCACCTTCGTTCCGCGGCTCATACTCCATTCTCATCATTCTGACTAACGTCGAGGAAATTAAAGATGAGCAAACATCCTCTAGCGAAACGTCCTTAATTTATTTGTACGAATGAATGTTTGCGCCTGTAGAGAAAGACGCGTAACTAGGAGTACAGTGTACCCAGATGCATTTGCGTCTGCATGCAGTATAGCAGTATATAGGCACACGTGGATGTGTGCGAACTCGTGCAGGGTTGGGGTGATTGTATATTCACATGCATAGGGGGATATACAAATGCAGTTATAGGCACACAGGGATTTGGATTAGGTATAAATGCGGGGACCCAGGACGCAGATGTGTGTACGTATGCGCAGAAGCGCATGTGAACAGTTTATACGCTCAGCGAATTGTGTGTGTGTGTGTATGGATTCGTGTATGAACATGTGTGTATGAACGTGTGTATATGAGTATTGGCTCCAAGGTCGTAGCATCGGGAAGACTCATCGACATGAAAGAGCAAGACGCGAGAAAGAGAGGACGACGAAACGACATGTGAGAACGACGGGGGGACAGAAAGCAAACCTCTGTTCTCGTGGAGCTAGAAAGTGGATGGAGGACGGCGGCCAGTAATGTTTCATAAATCAAGGGACACGGATCGCCTTTTGCCTTCGTAATTTATCGCGAATCTGTTTGCGGTCCGTGAGAAATATCGGGTTCGCTCAGATGTGCACCGAACGTAACGCGACAGAAAAGAAGAAGCGCACACCCGGTACATTCGCAGATCCGTTCGTCCCGACTTTTGCGGCTGATCATGTTCGAACGAAATTTCGAACACGGAGCTTATTTATTCCATGTCCCGACAATGTCGGTAGTTTGCGGTTGAAGATACCCAACCTGTACCCGCGCGCAAATATCGTCGAATAAGATAAAAGATTTTTCCCTCCCCGCTTATAAATGGCGAAATGAATCCATTGAAAATCAGCGGAACGAGTTTACCCGAAACGCTTCTGGAACAGTTCACCGTTCAAATACCGCTGGAGCCTCCCCCCATCCCCCATCTGCCGATTGTCGATGGCTTGCGGCTTTGCAATTCGAAATGGCTAAAACATGCCGGGACGCATATAAAAGCGATCGCCATCGGGTATATGCGACCGTATCGGGAGACGAGGATCGATTTTGGCGTCTCGCAATCCGGGCTTTTAAAGTAGCCACAGCCAATGAATTTCAGCCTCAATCGCCATCGCCGCATCCGCTTTCCGGTCGATCAAGCTGCGATCGCTCAGTCGGTCTTAAACGTTCGCTTGCCTTTCGGCGAGACGTCTATTGATACGACGCGACAATGAGGCAGTACGAGATGAAGAAAGAGAAGAGACAGGCCAAGAGAGTGAGAGAGGTCGGGGGGGGGGGGGGGGGGGAAGCGGATCGAGGAGAAATTTGGAATCAATGAAAATCGGATTGCGAGAAGGGGCTGAAGAGCAAATAGTTCTCCAGAGGTCGAATTGAAGGCAAAATGGTATCAAATGAGAAGCTCATTAATTACTGCCGCTAGGTTGCGCCGCATTATTACTTCTCGCTGTCCTTGGCAAACCCTTCCTTTCCTTTCGCTTCTCCCGCCTCCTCCTCATCCCTCAACCCCCCTTCTGTCCCTGGTAGTTCGCTCAACCCGCCAATCTCCCGCGGCCTTTAATTCGGAGCAATCGAAGGAGCACGGAACAATCGGCTCTTATTACCGAGCAACTTCGAAATCAGCGTCTTTTCAGTTTACCTTCCTCGTTGATCGTTATAAGTGAGTTCGAGGGAACCTTGTCAGCGAAGTTGGATGAAACTGCGGAGGAGGGAGGAGGGCCGTAGGAGTTTGAGGGGAGCGATAAACAAACAGAGATGCGGATCATTCCTCGGCGAAGTCAATGAAAAGTGAGTAGAGTAGAAATACTGGGAACATAGCGGGTGGTAGAAGTAGGAGGGTCAAAAAGGCAGAAGGTAGAAAAAAACAGTTTCTAGAACTGCAGTTTCAACTTTTTCTCCTATATTCAAATTTTTAATTGCCGCGTGATCTACGATGGTTCATAAAATGTTTAATGATGCGAATCTATATGCTTGGAAAATGTTGGGAAGATAAGATGAATGTAATATTTTCACTAGTTGAGTATATTTATGTAGTGAATTTATACGACAAATTTCAAGGAGATTGTTACTTTTCACATTAATACAGCTTTACCGGGTAATTTTAACATTTTATTGCAAGAAGAATAAACAGTGATATTTTCATGAACATTCGATGTTAGTCAACGGAAAAGAGATGGTGGATCACGCGAGGAGGGTGATTAGAGGGTGAAACTCGATCGACATCCTATACTTAGAGCGGACATACGTCCGTAAAAGAAATGTTCGCAAATGGCGGGGAAGAAAGAAAATTGGCTATTCGATGGAGACGGCCATAAAGATTAAATGCGAGCGCGACCATGGGGTGGATTAGAAGGAGAACGATAAACAGACCGTGAGTGGTGAAAAGGGCGGCAGCCGTCATGGCGGCTCGGTAAAACAATAAACCGTATCCGCCATAACACTGGGCAATGCTGCGAGTAATTGTGTGGACGGAGAATACGACCGCGACGTCACTATCGCCATCGGCAATAACTAATAACGCTGACGTAAAGGCAGAAATAGTGGGTAGATGCCCGGGGTAGATAGCGACAATAACAGTTCAGGATGAAAGGTTCTTCAAAGACGTAGGAGAAGAAAGAAGGGACACAACGATGACAAGAGCTGTCCTCTGCCAGCGAGCGTAAAGAGGATCCGACAAAAAGGGAGGGAAAAAGAGAAGGAAAAACAGAAGGGGAAAAATGAAGGGGGGAAAGCGAAAGAAGAGAAAGAAAGGCAGCGGTCGTCATAGCGGACTCCTGGCAAAACAATAAACCGTATCCGGCATAACACTGGCTCCCGCCATCGTTACTGGTAATTGTACGCACAACGGATGCAGAAACAGCAGCAACATCGCCATCGCCATTGCCAGCAACATCGGTGACAGTGGGCGATAGCGGCCGTGGTGGAAGTAGCAGGTAGATGCCGACGGTAGATAGCAATGATGATAATAGAAGCCAGAAGAGAAGAGGAAGTGGCGACATAGGCTATTCCGGTGGGAACGCGTACAAGGAGAGACAGAGAGGGAACGAGGGGGTGGAAAGAGAGCGAGAGCGAGAACAGGAGACAGAAAAAGACCGAGGGGCGAGGGGGGGGGGGGAGAAGGTGGAAGCGAGTCAGATGTGGGAAAAAGGGGAAGGGCCAAGAGAGACGAAGAAGAAGGAAAAGAGAGGAAGGTATAGGAGAAAAGGAGATGAAGAGAGGGTGGGTCGCGAGGGGGTGGCCGAGGATGGGAAGAACGAAAGAGGGTGGCGTAACGCGCCCACCAACACGACGAAATCCAGGCGACTACAGTGTTGGCGGCCTCTCGTGTTTGTTCGTGTATTCATCCGTGTACTCCCGGGGGCGGAGACCGCAGAGTATTGATTTCACCCCCTTCGCGCGCTCCCGGCCGCTTCCGCCGCTACCCCCTCCCACGCCACTTTCCGCACAACCGCCCGTCCTGCTTCCTACCATCTTCGCCATATCCAGCCGCACCCCCTCTCCCTTCCCACTACTCTGCCCCCTCTCCGCCTATCCCTCTTCGCCAGGCTTGCCACACGCTATCCTTTTCCAACTCACAAGCCTTTACTACCAATCTCCTTTCTTACTCTTTACGGGACGCCCTGTTTCTCCTTGCGGATATCTTTCTCCATTACGTAGTTTGAGCCAACTTTCCATCCTTTACGCGTCTGCCTTCTTTCTCTCTACGATCTACTCTCTCTCTCTCTCTCTCTCGTGCATTCTCACTTCTCTTACTCCTGTTCTCCCTGTCTAACTTTAAATGTATCCAGGTCTTCTCCCTTGCTTGCTTTCGTCCCCTCTCTCTCTCTCTCATATACAGAGACACTCGCTCGTTGGGTAGCGTGCGCACGCGCACACAGTCTGTAGAAGCCACCAGCACGCCAGCAGCCACCCCTTCCACGTTTGCCTTCCCACCCACCTCGCTCTGTACCCTCGTCCATCCCAATTTTCCTCGAACCACCGTCAGTAGCGACAGAACCAACACCATCGTCCTCCATCCTCGTGGTTGTCGCTACCACCGCTGAAAAGGGGGGAACAACTCCGCCATACCCCTTTGCACCCCTTATTCACCCCTCCCGTCGACCAACCAATCAACCTGGTAGTCCACCCCCGTAAAAGCTGCAGGCTTGCACGAGGGGTTGAGGCCGCCGACCGCGAGTAAAATTGAGGGTGAGAGAGGTGGATGAAGGCAACAACACGTGTGTGTGTGAAAGAGAGAGAGAGAGAGAGAGAGAGAGAGAGAGAGAGAGAAACAAGATAGGTGGTAGGAGTGAGAGTGAGAAAGAGTGGAGCAAGAGAGCTGAGCGCAGGAAATTGACGTGAAATAAAAACGAGCAGGGAGAGCGACAAGAGCGGTGAAAACGCGACTCTAGAAGATGACAAGTACATTTTTGTATATACACGCCTGGACATGGATGGCTTATGGATAAAGCCTCGTTTGCTGGAGAAGGACGGGGGGAGTGTATTCATGCTGGTCGTATACCACGCATTCGGTAGCGTTTTCAGTGCCGCTTGCGAAAGAAAGGGATGGACGGACAAGAATTGCGGGGAGGGGGAGGGAACGAGGAGTAAATTCCACGTCGGGACACGAGTTATGATCGACGTAACGAAGTGATTTAAGGATCGACCGCGCCGCCAGCCGGGAATGACACACCTAGTTAGATACAGACGTATTTCCGTTTCCAGTGAATCCTCGTATCCGCCCATATGTACAGCGTTTACACTCACTAAATAGATGATCGATTGTACCTCGTCGGTATTTATGTTTCTCGGTATACCGACAATATTAATGCTAATGAAATACTTCTTTGCCAAGCCAAATGACACTTGGCTTACGGAGGATTACGAACGATGAGCAGGGATAATGAAACGACGAGATCAAGAGAAACGCCGGATAAACCCTGCCACCCCCACCCCCTCCCCACAGTCGATCCTACCGTACCGTAATTCGTTCCCAATGACTCCTCCCCTTCTCGCTTCGGCCATCAGTTACGTCAATAGCTCATTGTAATTGCCAGCCGTGCTGTAAATTACGAATTTCGAGCGGAGCTCGTTATTGATCGAGAATGACGGCGTGATCGGTATTAACGCCGACAATATTGCCGTAGCATATTCAATCGGCGAGCGATAGTGTTAATACAATGCGACGCTACCCGTCGTCGTCGTCGTTCGACAAGAGACGAACGCGCATAATGTGTAGGCCCCGGCCGAACACATCGCCGATGACGTATCCCGCATGATTCAACGTCATTGAAGCCGTCCGCTTTCAGCGCTCAGAACATTAGCGAACTATCCCGCAAAGCGAGCATTCTAAGCCAACCATTCCAAAAGCGACCGGCTGATACATGCAATCGAAAAGCGGAATCAATTCTGTGTAATTTTTAATCAGTGCAATTTTTTACCGGCGCAGCAATGGCAAGGGAAGCGTGACGCTTCCAAAAGTTTGCTCGAATGAAACATGATTTTGCACCGCTTTGATCTTCAGCCGTGTACTTTAATTTCGGCGCAGTAATTAAGCGAGAACTCAGACATGCGGGTTGTACACACGAAAATCTTCGACGCGCGTATATGACGTTATAAACGAAGAATATTACGCTGGCAGATACGATACGCAGAAAAAGCAGAGTCGATACGCGTGATAACCGTTGACTACCGCCTGCTCCGTTTTCATACCGTTACTCTCGCTTCGCGCGCCATAATCCGGCGGCAATCTGATTATTTTTCCGTTCGCATCCCCTTCCGTTGAGAGTGCGAGGGTCGTGGGTGAGATAAAGGGAAACGCGAGTGTTGAAGAGGGAGAGAAGGAAGAATATAGAAGGAATGGATTACTCCCCTCGGAGCATTGAGTCGTCGACGATGCCACTTTGCCCGAAGCGCATTCTCTCTCTCTCTCTCTCTCTCTCTCTATCTATCTCTCGACTCTTGCTCATACGCCCTTTCCTCGTCTCACCCTCTCAATTACCATCCCCGCAAAGCCACTTCCCCCTCCTGTCCGCGAGCGACTCACTCCGCATTCACGTTCACGAACGCCAACTCGCTGTCAGGGGCGAAAGAGAAATGTTTGTCAAGAGGCGTGTTCAATGACCGCCAACTTCATCGGGTACCCGGCGCATAAGTATAACTCAGTGATTTTGTGTCGAGCGACGCGCGAAATAATAATAAGCACCGGTAGCTGAGACACCGTACTTAGTCGTCACCAGATTTTCACGCGTTTCGATGCACCGGAGACTTCTGACTGCTTATCACTCTGACAGTAACGCTAGTTGCGTCAACGCACCTCGCGATAGACAGTAATTGGAAACTTGTTTTATCCTTATTCCCCTAGTAGCACAAATATATTTGTTTGAGATCTTTTTCAAATGTAAGAAAAATATTTTTTAAGCCTGCACTTTTTAATATGAAAACAATGGTAGATATAAATATTGTACATTCGTGCAAAAAAACGTAAAGCGAATGTTCTGAAAACATTGACTAAACATCAGCTAAACATTCGAAGAATATAAAAGTTATTTAAAAAATATAAGGTGTATATTTGAAAAATATGTATGTATATAATAATTAAATAATATTGATGTGTATTTAATTTTAAAAACAAAAATAAGGAAAATTAAAACTATTTTATATCTTGAAAAATATACTTCTCCGTAGTAGAAATAAATATTTGATAAGCATTTGGAAAATATATTTCTTGTTATATCTAATAATGAAACCTGGCAATTGATTGTCGATGATGTGTGCAAAGCTGTGGAGGAGAAAGGTTCGTATTAAGGTACCGTGTACTTTTCCACGCTTCTAGAAGATGGCGGTTATAAGGGATATCGTGTTTCTACCATTTCGTGCGTGTACTGTTAGGGAAGCGTACTCGAAACAAGATTTATTCGCGGATATCGCTCGCTCCGCCGCAAATAGTACGCCATTTTTTTAGCCGCACGATGCATTTCGCACAGAGAGAAGTCGGGAGAAAAATACGGATCTTTTGGTGAAAAACGTATCGCGATGCCGCGGGTGTTCTCGATCGATAATAATTTGCCCCATTTCGTTAAAAATATTACGGCGCACGCTTTACCCGCGGCGCGCTTCGAACGAATATTAAAATGCATTTATAGCTACATTTGCGTTCTGCGCGCGATAAACCGTTAATTTCCGCGAAAATTATATTGCAGGCAATTTATGCTAACATAGTTCAATCAATAACGCACATAAGGTAATATTTCGCGTTTTTAATATTCTGGCGGTCAGTGACACAAGGAGATTAACATTAAAATTCAGCTTTTGACCGTTTTATCAATGTTTTCATGCTAGAGGTATGAAGGTTGAGCTATAGCATTGGGGTTATTTTGCGGGAGAAAATTTGGTTAGAAAGAGAATGTTTCCCGATATATAACATACGTTTGATGCATCGTCATTTTGAACGAAGTGATCGCAAATCCTGAGACAATATACATTGCTATCAAACATTCTCTCATGAAAGCGCAGGAATTCAAATATCAATTTCCCACAGCGGCCACATTTTGTTCTCGCGAATCCTTGTATTCCCAGCGATTATCCGCGTTCATTTAATATTATCTCCCGCATGATTACCCAGCGACTGTCAATAACAAATTATTACCGCCGCCGGCAGGGTCGCCGAAAGAAGTAGAAACCAAACGAATCCGAATAGATAATGAGGCCCCGAAAATCAATATTGCCACAATGCGTTGGCCTTTTGTTTTTCTAATAAAGGATTTCGCAGGGCAACAGAGCTGCGGAAAACGCTTTGGACCACCCCGTTAATCAGCTAAATTCGAATATTCGCCATTAAGCGCGGACGGATATTATCCTTTGTTACATTGAGAACTTTAATTAACGCACACGCTTCCATAACGGAAAGCTCGAATGCGGAGGCGGCCGATATCGAAAATTAACTATCCTCGACAGGGATGAAGAGGGGTAGAATCTAGGAACGTTACAAACCAACTCGAGTTTCAGCGATGCGTTCGCCAAGGAAACGTCCTTTGCCTATCGAAAGCCGACCCCGAGGAAAGTAATTAACCGTATCAATTTAAAGGACGCGATCGATTCGGCTCACTGCCGGCTGAGAGTCGAGTAGAGCCGTAAACTTGAAAAGCTCCGGGACGAAAAAGGTTTGAAAAAGGAGGAGGACCGAACGAGGGAAGAGATGAAAGAGACAGCGATGAGATAAAGTTAATAAAACATTTTATATACGCCGGGACGCTCATAACTCGTAGTCCCAATTACGCCACGGGCACATGCGTTTAAGGATCTCGCAGATGGGTGGGACGAGGATGGAATCGAGCGGGGAAGGACAAAGGAGGATGAAGGACGATGGAGGGGAGTGTACGGATAAAATGCGAGCGCGCGCACGTGTGCAATTAATGCTAATGAGCGGCCCGGCGCGTAATTGACACGAGCGAGTGGCCACAGGCCGCTGCTGCCGACTATATATATACGTGTGTGTGTGTGTATCCCTTTCCGCCGCGAACGATTGCCCGTCAGTGTCAATCATTTTCGTTTCTTTTGCTCCATCGCGAGTGTGTCCCTTTCAGCCTCGCCGGCGGCTTCGCTTTTCTTTCTATTATACTTTCGGTCTGTATACGAACGCGTATGGAAGACGATTAATCCGATAAAGATTAGCCCCGTAAGTGTCTACCTAAAATGAAGAGAGTAAAAGCATATAGGCGAAGTACAGAGTGATAGGAGGAACGGCCTCTTGACGTAGAAGTTACCTGTATTATATTATGCGATGGTCTCTTTGTATTTATCAGCAGATTGGTGTTTGTGAGAATATAAATATCTGTATTGAGAACACGTAATCGGATAAAATTTGTGGTAGACAGATATAACAACCTAATATGAAGATTGGACCCGTATTTAAGCTGTACTCACTTACACAGAGACTAGTTGCAAGTGGTCAGACCTGTCTCGTAATTTAGCGAGTTATTGAAAGCCCAATCTGCGCACAGCGAAGAACCTTTATCGTAATAGTACTCAGCGTGACGAATTTATAATATTGCTTCGCATTTATACCGTCGGCAAGCTCGTGCACGCTTTCTATTAACAAACCACCTTACCGCGGCTGATAAACTGTTAGCCAATATATCAGCGCTGCGAGACGGCAGGCCTCGAGAAGCCTGAGGTGGAAAACAAAACTGTAAAAATAGGGAGGATAAAGTTAGACGCTTCTAACGCGAGCGGCAATCGTCATCGATATTTAAAATTTGTGCACGTCGAGGTGAGGTTGCGGATTGAGACAGGGCCATCAAGTTTTCCCGACGGCTCGTAGATGGAATTCAATGCGTTTGCGATATGCCATCGAGAGACGGATTCTTGTCCAGTGTCCGATGGCAATCGAGCATGCAATACGAACGTTTACTCTGTCGAAGGCGTCCACTGCGTCAAACTAAGAGGATTTTACGCAATACCGTCTTATCGACAGACTGGGACTTACGCGAAATTAATTAAAGTCCCCGAAGATTAGTCGCAATACGTGTGCAAATTATATTGAAGACGGGCCATGCGTCTGTCGGCGTGACGTCACGTATCGACCTCCGCATTAGCATATCTTATTTACATACCCAAACGAACTTTCAACCTGCAGCCCATACTCCGGCACGCCATTGAAATTTCCATTGCCCTCCGCAAGGCAAACAACGTCGAAAAACAATGGAAAAAAACACGTTGAAAATAAAGTAAATCAAAATTGGTGGTCTGACCTCTTGACATACAAATTATTTTCGTAGGTCCATGCTTCGCTAAAACTTTATAATTATGTTTTAATTACCTGGAGCAATTTTACAAATAAAAAATAACAAAATTCGGTTGAGAAAATAGTTAAGTTTTAACGTAAAATAATTTTGATGTTCTTCTTAGATTTTAGATTTGCTGTTATTATAGGTTTTAGTTTAAAAGTTATATCTCTAACGAAACATGCTTCTGGAAATATTCTTTAGCACATTGAGATACCTCGTTTACCATTTTGTAAGTTCTGTAAGTTTTATAAGTTTTGCAAGTGTCATCGTCTACCATTTTGTAAGTTCAAGCACATTGATTTGTCCCATTGAGACGGTGTCAAATAAAAATATGAGTAAAAATCGTCAGTAGCTAAAGCATTAACATCCGATCGTCAAGCGTCGACATATCCAACATCATTGCCGTTAAGCCTCGCCATACCCCGTCGAATCTCAAATGTCCTAAGCCTCATGAGAGTCCACTTTCAAGGACATGCCCAATCCGAGTTTACCGTCCGCTAATCTCCGGCGGCGATCGTAGCGATCGCTAATGATACCTTTCATCGGCAGGCTTATCGAGCGTGGCGGAGGTGAAAGACCAATCGGACGGGCGCTAAAGCGAAACGCGCAAAGGTCGACACCGTCCGTACGATCTTATCAGGGTATGTAGTGCAGCGACGACACGTGCGCGCCCGCTGATTGACAGGCCGCGTACGTGTCGTGGGTGTGTTAGGTTTGCGCGATGGAACAAGGCTGTGAACGAGCCGTGAACTGCGAGGACTGGGGGGCCAAATGTGTGCCAAGGCGAGGCGAGCGACGCTCGAGGGACGCGCGAAATGAACTCCGGGAAAAAACGTCGCTTTCAAGACGACGACGACGACGATGACGGTGTCGGCCTCCGATTTCACTCCCGGCCGCGAAGATACTCGCCTCTAATCCCACGGCTTTGATTCAGTTCATTTGTCGGTATGAACTGTCCTGGGCTGAGATGAACTTTGGGGAGATAATTGCTTTGTTAAAGTCGAGCATCGTGATGTTAAGAGGCGCTTTGGAAGAGGTATTACAAATGTTTCGGCGGATTTATCCAAAATGTTAAAGGCGGATGTTAAAAAGGAAATGGATAAACGGAGAGCCTTGAAGGTGGTTAACTGTTCAATATTTTTGAAAATAAGTCGTATTGCATTTATTTGTTTATTTGTTTAGGAATCAATGAACGAGCATGCTCAATAATATGTCAAGGAAAAGCTTCATTACTGAGGAGTTCTTAGAAAATGTGTGCCGAAGTGATGATTCAGGAATTACTTGAAACGATAATAACAACAAGAAAAAATAAACTTATTCGAGCACGCTGAGGTAAAGGTTGCATAAGTTGAAATCATCCTTTTAATCATTTTTAAACGATGAATCTAATTTGCGAAGGGGGTCTAGGAAACATCGAATTGCTTAACAACCGAATCTGCATAACGACATACTTTGCGTTCCGAATCGGCATAAATTTCATCACTCCTCAATAAAAAAAATTTATTTCGTTCATATCGTTTTTGCTAGGTAGTAAAACATGGAATATTACAAATAAATTCAACGATGTCGTAACACGTAGGTATTACTTTTATTTTGATTGCATTTAACATAACCCACACTCAGTGCAGGTGTTCAACAAGACGAGGTAGATAACTGGAAGTAACAATATTTCTTCTTCACCTCAGTATGTTGACGCTAATGCGAACAGTACGGAGAGATACCTATTCCATCATCGTCACAACCAGCATATAACGTGTTCCATCCTGTTGATATCTGTACCGGTTCTCCGAATCGACAGTGTTATCGGTTATAACGAGGGTCGCCATAAATCCCCCCTCCCTTCCACTCTTTCAAGAAGTAAATCGATGCTGCATCTTGCGAATCAAAGTTCCCGGAACAGAAAAGTCCGCAGACAAGAAGATCGTGCCCAGTCGAATCGAAAAACTCGAGTTGGCCGAGTGTCGACCCCCCCCCCCCCCCCGCGCTGCTTCGCCACACTCGAAACTCATGTTCGATTGAGCGCATAATGCGATAACGCTATAGACCCTTCTCTCCTGGGGAAGCAATGCTCGTTTTTTGACGGGCGAATCAATAGGAGGGTATGCAGAATTTATCCGTAATTCTCCGTATGAAATTCGAGCGCTTGGCAAGCATGAGGTCGAAGGCATTGTGACGAAACATCGAAACTCGACAACTTCTCGACCAATATCATCCACGGTTAAACATCTTATGCGATGAGACACGTTCAGATAGCGATAGAGTTTCGATGTTTTTTTTTTTTTTTTTGTGTGTTATCATAAGCCTACTTTGCCAACATCCGCTCAGCGATCTTTTAAGTTGGTTAATAATGCGTGACTCTTAACGCTCATTTCAGTTCTTAGTCATGATTGAATATTGAGTACGTTGAAATTTTTGTTCACAATGCAAGATATGCGGAGAGCGTGGAAATAAGTTAGACTGATTTTAATAATGACTTTCCATTCCGCAAACGTTAATGATGAATGATTAATAATGTTCTATCCGGTACAGGTACAGTTGTTATTGCAGCGTTAATATTCCGATGACGCTGTTTCGTAAAAAGGAATGAAGATGGAATTTTAACCGAAGGCGAGTGTTCATATGTAACAGAGTGCACGTAAAAAGTAGTTTCCCAACATATCATGAGAACGGAGGGTGACCAGTAAACAAAGGCAACAGGACAGATGTTTTCCAAATGACAAAATAATCATACAGTCTCTCATGATACATTTACAATTAATAGAAAAAAACGATAGAAGATGACATGTGAAAGAATGGTTGGAAGAAATTGTATTGAAAGAAACAAACAGTTCAATGGTGGCGAGCGTGTGAAAAATCATCCTATTACCCCGACCATATAAAGAAAAACAACTGCGTGAGCAGTGAAACATAATAATTGCAGGAAAGGTCAAGGATGGGGATTATACTGAAGATTGAAAAATACAGTTGTTACGAATCAAATGCAAAAACGAAACATTACTACCGGTGAAAGCAAGAGAAACCCAAGAGTACTGACAAAATGCGAACAAAGGAAGAAACGAATGGACTCATGATCAACAAACATCGCATTATAAAAAGCTTAATAAGAGGCAATGTATGGAAACATTAGAGAGTATTCACAAGTCAACATTGTGTAGGAACGAGCGCTCGGACGCAACAGTCAAAGCGAAGCGATGAACAAACAGTCGTTGATTAGCGATATTTGCACATTAGCTAAGCGGGAATGAATTAGACATAAGCTCAAGTTGGAAGGCACGAGCCAAAAGTGAGTGCAAAGTGGTCACGATGAAACAATGCCGATCGGCGCGCGGCAGCTCTCGTCCGACCGCCTGCCGTCTGCTGCTCACGTTTTATGCATATGAAGTTATGTAATTGATTCCGTGTCAGCTCTCACCTCGACCGTTAGCCTGCGTGCCTGGACAAGAGCATGTACGTTACGCATGGCTGCCGACCGCCTTATCGATGCCCGATCTTTATAATCGGCAGAATTCTGCCACCCAACTGCGACCAACTGTGCGCGCGCGTGTGCACACCGCCGACAAAGCGTCGAAAATTTTATGACTGGCCGTTTCTACGCTCGCTAAATTTAACGCTTAGTTTACCCTGAATAGTGTCAACTTCAGCCGCGCTAAATGACTTCATTATTCATTCGGTCGCCTTTGTCACGCGATTACGGTACGTTGCGGCGCGTTACGAAAGTTCAGGTTCGACGAGATGCGGCGAGTGTTTGCATTTCAGCGGGGAAGGCAGAGTGTGCACTTTGTCGAATATGAGTGCTCGGCTCGTAACGCGGCGGGCTGTTTAAAACGTAAATTTGCCGGAATGCGCTCAGGTCGTGTCGACGGAACGCTACCGCGTTACGCATCGCATTAGTGTCGTTTAACGGGTGAGTTGTCAAGCGATTTTGAAAGCAAGGACTCGATGTCGGTCAAGGTGAACTTTGTATGCAGGCGCAAATTGACGTCATTGAATTTTGATGAAAATTTAATCGTCACCGCGCATTATGTGTCGTAGAACAGTCATCGAACGGCGTAAAGGGACTAGTCGTCATTTCACTTTCAAAAACAGCAAAGAAGACATTGTTCGAGACTTCCAGCCCACTCTAGTCAAGCGTCTCCTCGACGACGGACGACCGATACGAATGGCAAAGTGATTTACGCGCGAATTGTCTATCGAATCGTGCCTGTCGTCGGAAAATTGCATTGGCAACCTGCGAGGTCCCAAGATGAAGGATAAAGGCGACTCGCACGCGTGTGTCGCTTTCTGTCCGCGCACTGCCGACCGATCGGCTGCAATCGATCGTTTCGATCGTGGCAGCTGAAGTGTAACGACTAAGTACTTGCCGCAGGCAACGATCGGCAGCGAAGCTGCGGACAAGTAGATCGGACGTGTCTCCCGGGTTAAGACAATTCGTGCAGGCCGCTTAAGCGCGGCACGGCCTGTTAGGCAAGTCGATCGCCTTAATGAGCCGTGAAGAAGCCGGGCTACGTAAATGAGCGAACGTCGCGGCGCCGGCGGCTTCCAACGACGGAAATTAGTGTCTCGTAGAGGTTATGTTCGACAAGAAGAGACGCGCACTGTAAAGATACGCACGAGTAAAGAATAAAACGTGAAGTGGACGAAGCTTACCTTTGGTTCGGAGTTGGAGGTCTTCAGCTTCTTGGCCGGGGGCGGACTGGCAGCGGTGTCGAGAGCCTCTTCTGCTGGGGTGGTGAGAGGTGGCCCGGGTACCGCGGCGACCTTGGTCTGTTCCGGCTTAGCGGCGGAACCAGCTGCCGTCGCACTCGCTGGACTCGGCGGTGGGCAGGGTGCTGCGGCGCTCGTCGCGGGCGGTCCTGGCCCCTGGGATACAGAGAAGCCCGTCCTCGAGCTCGGCGGTGGTCCCTGGGTCTGTTGTGGCGCGGTCGCCGCCGGCGTCGGGCCCTGCGACTGTGTCGCCGCCCCGGCCGAATTCTGACTCTGCGGCGCCGGCCTCGCCGTGCCGTTCATCTCTGGCTTCGTTTGTTGCGGTGTGTGATTGCTCTGCGGCTTATCGTGCTTGTCGCGCGCCTTGTCGCGCCTGTGTCCGCTGGAGCCCCTCTTCGAACCAACTGTCGAGGAAGGCGTAGTGCCGGTTCCGCCGGCCGACGCCGGCGAGTGGCTCGGCTTCGATTTGTTTGACGAGGACGACTGACTGCCCGTGCTCGAGCAGTCCTGCGAATTCTGTGAGTTCTGTGTCACCGAGCCCGACGACGATGTCGAGTTTGTCGATGAGGACGATGATGAGGTCGATGAGGCCGATGAGCCGTTGTTGCCCTCCTGCGAGGATGCGGTGCCGTTGATTTCGTTCGATTTAACGATCTCGTGCTTTGCCTCGCTGGTCTTCGTTCCGGGCTTGGTACGCTTGATCTTCATCTTGAGGCCCTTGTCGACGGTGGCCGAATGTTCAACGGCCATCTTGCCGGGATTGCCGGCGTTCACACCGCCCACCACCGCGGCGGACGACTGTTGCTGCTGTTGTTGCTGCTGAGACTGTTGCTGCTGTTGCTGCTGCTGCTGCGACTGCTGCTGAGACTGAGACTGTTGCTGCTGCTGTGACTGCTGCTGCTGCTGCTGTTGCTGCTGCTGCTGTTGCTGCTGCTGCTGCTGCTGTTGCTGCTGTTGCTGCTTGCCGCCGCTGACGACGCTCGATGAGGAGCCGTTTCCGTTCCCGGAGTTCCCTCCGCTTCCGTTACTCGAGTTGGCGACTGTCGAATTTCCGGCGCCGTTTGAGCTCCCGTTACTGTTCCCGGGACTGTTCGCACGCCCCGTCGAGTTCAGTCCGCACGAGGACGACGACGATGACGAGGACGATGAGGAGGACGACGACGATGACGAAGATGAGGAGGACGAGGACTGGCTGCCCGCGCCCGATGCCGTTGACGAGATCGATGAGGACGAGTTCTGCAACTGATGATGACCGCTGGGTGTATTCGTGGCTGATGCTGCCGAGGCAGGCGTAGAAGCCATGCCTGTCCCCGAGCTCAATTTCTCGTCCCTCGTCTTCTCAATGTCCGCATCAAGGTCGATAATCAAGTCTCCTATGCCGATGTCCCATTCGTTGTCGTCGTACTCGAAGTTGTTGGTCGCATTCGTCGCGGCCGGATCCAGCTCACCGGCGTTAGCAGCCACTGTGCTTGCTTTTGGCTCACGCTGCTGGCCCGATGACGACGACGACGACGACGACGACGAGGACCTGTCCCGACCCTGATGATGGTGATGGTGATGATGATGGTGATGATGGTGATGATGATGGTGATGTCGATGGTCGCGGTGCTCCTTCCCGGTACCGGTACCACTTCCACTACCACTACTACCACTCCCGCTTCCGGTTCCGCCGCCGGCTAGGCCGCGCTCCTGCCTTCGGGACTGTCCCCCTCCGAGCTGGCTGTTACTACCGGCCCCGACGTTGTTACTTCCGCTACTATTTCCACCGGCAACGGTGCCGATGCTGCTACTTCCACTTCCGTTCGCGCCGTTACTGCCGATGCTACCGTTGCTGCTGCTACTGCTGCTGTTGCCGTTGCTACTTCCGTTGTTGGAGTTGGTGCCGTTGCTGCTATTACCACTGCTTCCGCCACTGCTGCTACTACTACCACCACCACCACCGACGCACGGAGATGGTCCTTTGCGGTTTACGTTAGGGAGGCGACCGCCTAGTGGCGTGGTCGCCATGCCCTTGGAAACGTTTCCCCGGCGCCCGCCAGCCTGATCACCGACTGCCCGCCTTTTCGCACGGATCCTGCGTATTGACACCGCGCGTGACACGCGTTCGTTTTACCCCGACCACCGCCCGCGAGACGCGCCTCGTCCATCGAACACATCACTTACCCCCGCGCGCGCTACTCTCGTTTGATATTACGCTGATGTACCGGATTAACTCGCGGGCGACACCCCCCTCCACTCCTTTCCTCTCTCTCCTCTCTCTTTATTCCTCTTTGCTCTTGCCACGTCTCTCTCAAGCAGCTCTGTCGTTACGGCCGTACTTAATCCGAAGGCGTAGAAGCACCCTTGGCAAAAGCCTGCGTCGTCTCCTCGGGGAACGAGTTGCTCCGGGACAAACCGCGAAGTGATCGTCGTCAATTCGGATTTTCGCACCACTCGGAAAACACCAACACTATACGCGCTCCGGGCGTCATAGGGCCCGTGATCGATCACAGCCACCACCGACAAATCACAGCACAACACCGACACAACTTGAACCGATGAATTCCGTCTCCTGGATCGATCTCACACACACTTTCTCTCTCTCTCCCTCTCTATCTTTCCCTCTTTCTGTGTTTGACTGCCTCTCTCCTTCCTTCAACTGTCGGAGGAAGGCTCCACTGGGTCACGCTGAATTTTTCTTCTCTTCTCTCGCCTCGTTACCTGGCTTCCTCGCTCTCTTCCTCTCTCTCTCTCTCTCTCTCTCTCCCTCCCTTTCACACACACACACGCACACACGCACTCCCTCTCGCTCCGACAGATCGTTGCTCAGCGGCTTAATCCATGTCTGCGATGTGTCTCCTGAGAGCAGCTAGCCTGCGGTGCGGTCCTCCCTGCTGATCGTTTGCTGGAACCGCGCCTAGGCCAGTCGACGGATGCCCAATCTGGAATAAGAGAAAACGAACTCATTAGGACATCTTCAACGTTCTAACTTAATTAGCGCTAACAGCGAAATATCGACCTGACAAGTTATATACATTCATACAGTTCTGAAACGAATACAAAAAAAAAACTCTGTTTCTCGCCTATCTGCCGTTGTGTAATCAGACAATATTTGTTCGCGCGATTAACGCGAAAGTACTGGACGGAACGTGAACGAGAACAAACATTGGCCACCTAAGTCGCACGAGTAACACTGAAGCGAACGACAGGCTTAGGCGAAGTTCGACAGACAGCAAAAAGCTGTCACTGAAGAGCTTGTCGAACAACTAGCGAGGAGCTCCGAAGAAAGGTGCTTCCCGCTCTGTCACACCCGTCGATTCGCCGAGAGTGCGTCTCTCGCCAATCCGCCGACGCCCGTGCAAATCACATTAGGATCATAAACAACGCTCGGCGAGATAAGTCTCGGCAGGCACTTGGGCCTCGGCCAACGACGATCGTGCCCACCGTTTAGCATTCTCAAGCCGAGGAAGGAGAGACAGCGGGTGGGAGCAGCAGGAGAGAAACTAACCGGGGCTGCTGGCTGTACAGTTCTCTCCTCCTGATCGTCCAAGAACGCCAAGAACCGGGTTTGTCGTTGACTCAGTGCGGTTCAATCTAACGACATGTATAGAAACCGTCACCCGTGCGTCTCGTTTCCCCTCCCTGCTCTTAGCCGCCACTCGTCAGAAATCTCTTATTCTCTGCAGACTACTTTGCCATTCCCCAACCTTCGCCTACCCCCTACCCCTTACCCCCTCCTCTTCTCTTCCCCCACCTATCGACCGACATAGCGAGTTCCCCATCCGGCCCCGCACGCCCTTTATTCCCGCGTCTACAAATTGGTATTCCCACTTAGAGAGGAATCCGTGTCAGGGAACGATTAATTTTACCGGCGGCATTTTGGCGTCAGTCCAACCCGACGCTCACCGCCGCGTCAGAGACGGCAGGGCAGATCGGCAGAGAAAGAGAGAGAGAGACAGAGAGAGAGAGAAGGACGAGACCTATTCTTCGCTTCCCATTCTCCGACGCCTCTCAATGTATCTCCGTTGCACTGTCTATCTGGATATCGCTCTTTAACATCTTGTCTCTTTCCTCGTCCTTCCCTATCTTCACCTTTCTAGCGCAGGCAACCGTATCTTTTACGTTCTATCGCTTCTGCTGTCTTCGACGCCAGCCCCCCCCACCCCCCACCCCCCGCCCGCCATTCGAACCCTTGAACACGAGAGACCAATCCACCTCCCTTACTCTTCTCGCCGTCCTTTTTGCGGTTATATACACGGTAACTGCTGACCATTGATCAGCTGTCGGCCGAACAGCTCTCCTCTACTAATTTATGTAAGCGTCAAGAGGCTGCCACAGAGTTGTTGGCGCAAACTCGTTCATCGATGAGTGCGGTTTCGATACTTTGTCCCGACAGGGAGAAAAGATAGCGTGACAGATTGTCGTAACTCTTATTCGCGAAAACGCGCTGGTATTTCGATGCCAAGCTAGACCGAGGGAAAGTACACGTTTGTTTCTTGCCGGATAGGAAACAATAGAGTGGGTTTCCAGTTCGACGTTACGTTATGACGAGTCGAGTACTGTTGCGTACTCATCTTTTGAGAAACCTAAACATTCGTTGAAGAGAGAAGAATCAATCAGACTCAAGGCGGACTCCGGTAGAAGATACTTTGCGTCACGGTAGAAGATTACGGGAATAAACGTAATAGCGATTTCGCTCATTAAGAAGGGAACGACTTCTAACGAGACATCAGCGCGGAACGAATTGCCATCATTAACGAATCCACCCTACTGTCTCACCGTCTCGTTTGCGCGCCAAGTCGATCCTAACCTAAAAGGGAGCATATCGTGGGGTACACGAATACAAAGGTCGAAATGTTGTTCGACCCGTCTATCTATAACGTGCAGATCGTACAAATACTTGAATTTCCAGTAAACGACCACACTCCTGTCATCTCAGCTGCCGTCTTTTACCTTTCCGCCCGCATGAAACTTGAGACAGGCACGTAAGGCAACAAATGGCAAGCCGACAAATCGATTCCGAAGGTCTCGGCGAGCATTATTCACGAGACGATTAGTAACCGGGCACGAGTGTCGTTGAATTAGCACGAGCATCGTTCCCGACACTATCGTCAATGAAGAGGTCATCGAGAATGCACACCGGTCCTCAGCTCAGCCCTGCAGTTTACCGTCCTCGCGCACACAATTCCGCGTGAATGGCGACTGACGACGTTGAAGGACAATCGGTAAGCCGAAACTGTTCAAGCGAGTAAGTAGTCTGGGCGCGCACGATATCCAATTCGAGTGAATTAATCGCGACCACGCCAGCCAAGTGTTTAGTATACGTACTGTTTCCCGTGTCTCACTGTGTTTCGCCCTCTCGCGCACGCGTTGCGAACTAAAAAGCCAACAAATTTATCAAACGCTGAATATCCACGCTTTCCTGTATATTCAGGGCAAAGGTATTACATGGAATCGCGATGAATATTGTCCGCTATTATACGTGGTCCGCTATTGAGTCGGGTCGATGTCTAGGTGAGAAATGACGACCGATCACTGCATTAGCGTTGTTCATTCGACGCGGATGACAAACAAGAACGGATTGTTGTCCGTAAATTTGGCTGTCGAGCGTGACGCTCGTTGGAGGCAGAATGGGTGGGTTTTGTAATGTTCGTGGGCATGTGGAATTCGGAACAGTGGTGCGCAGACCAGTTTTGCTGAAAATGTTAATGCCTTCAAATTTCCTGTGTAGTAATTGGTTCATATTCTTTACTTAATAATCTTTTTTACTACGTTTAAAAGCTATGTGCCAGAATGAACAGATGACACATCTAAGAAAATAAATTACTAATATTAGTAATGTTCCAAATTTCTACAATACACTAATTTATTTAAATTAAATTATTGTAAGTTATTGGAAGATATGATTTTAATTGTGTGATATGTACATATCAGTATTGAATAGCACGCTCTCAATTTCCAAATAATTCAATCGTCTCATCTCGCAGGAATCCTCAACGCCTCACGAAACTCCTATGACTCTGTGAAGGGAGCACGGCAGATTTCACAATGTCTCCGATTACAGGTGATTGTGACACGGACTTTGCGGTTCGATTGAGTGACTCACGATCACGACTCGCCACGCCGAACACAACCAACAACGCTGAACCGCAATACTATCCGCCTGCGACTTCATTCCTCAGCTTCAATCTCCTTGCATAAACTGCTTAGCCTTCTTCAGCGACGTAAACAATGCAAAATATACGGTGGAAGAAAAATAGTCTCGCGTAAACAAAACTGAGATCTAAACAATGACAGACCAACCGCCATCTGGCGTCAGCTAAAGGAGCCAATAATCGTCTGCTACGTTTCAATTCGAACAACGCAACAACACACATTCTATTCCAATCGAAATATATTTTCATCCACTAAATCGAGAATCTCGGCTAAAAAGTGAAGTTGCGAGTTACTTGCCGTCTAACGTAGTCGAAAAAGTAGGTTTTTGCAGTATCCGTACAGCGCGTGCTATTCAACACATTCCGATGCAAATAGTTCGTAAAGTTCATGCTGCTCTCTCAGGTTAGCGCCGGCAAGATATTTTCCTTTGACTTGACAATTAACGTTCGTTGAGAAGATACTTTTTTACGGTGTAGGAAGTGCGCGACTTGACGTTCGGCTCTGTTTGCAACATGAAAAAGACAAGTAAGCCAGCAGGAGGAAGCATCGGGAGGAGGTCAGCACTTATGCTAACGAGGCTGTTGTTACTTCCTCCGCGTGCGTGCGCCGACATCGCGTAACGACTTCAGTTAAATGGGCTAAAGATTACGATCTTAACAGCGAGCGCGCTTCGGCTAAAATTTCCGAGCGGAAAACTTGCAACAACACATCACGCTGGGGAGAGGCACGAATTTTGCAGAAACCTTGCGGAAACTTTCGTGATGAATCGTGTGTATCGTTTTCGGCATCGCGAGAGTTTGTTTGCGAAGCAAGAGTAGCGCTTGAAACAGTGAAAACGAACCGAGTTGGTCAATACGGTTGTAGGTTTTAGTCTTGGTTCCCTTTTTCCTCTCATACAGCTAAAAGTCATCAAAGTGGAAAAAGAGTAGAGATAAAGCTCGAGTTTGAGCAAGAATTGTTCACTCGATTTCAAGTTACATATAAGGTTTCAAGACATTCGAATATATCCAATCTAAATGCTTACAAACTCAGAATAATCAAGATATCCTTGCTCATATCCAGCATATGATGGTCATAAAAAATCTACAACTCCCATTTGAAGAACTACCGATTCGTAAAGAAGCAGTATCGATAAAATGGGCGCTATTAACGTCCACACTCTCATTTCAGAATTAGTCTGTAAGAAGCCCACACGGTTTTTAAAACGCTGTTTCCAGTCGCTTCAGGACCACGTTAACAGCAGTCCTGCGGACGGTTCAGCAAAAGCCTATTGAAGTACGTTCACCGTGGGGGATTCAAGGTGAGTCGGACGAAACTGGGCTCTGGCATCGGTGTGCACCGGGCCTTAGGATGCCCGAAGGCATCGGCGTGCAAAAGCTTAAAAAGAAAACGGCGAGCGAGCAGAAAGAGGAGTCTCGGCCCCGACGGTTCGCGGGACGAAGAAGGAGGGAGGAGAGGCGTTATTACCGATGGTTAAAAGGTGATTTAAATCGCTTCTCGAGACTGCCAGCGAAACGGCGGAGCGAGGATGCGGGAAGAATAAGGGAGACGAACGAGCGTGGAAAAGAAAGCGAAGAAAGCCGGCGGGCGAGTTCGACAAGGACGGAGAAGGACGGGAAGAAAAAGGGAAGGAAAAGGAGGAATAACGAACTGCAGGAGGGAGGGGGGGATGGAACGCAGATTGTGAGAGACGGATAAGAGGAAGAACGGCCAGGAGAAGAGAAAGGAGAAAGAGAGGCGCTGTGGAAATGAAAATACAGGTATTTATTTAGAGCATCGGTGCGCGCACGTACGATGAAACCGAGCGGACCGATCCGTATATCTCTTTTTTCATCGACTTCCACGCCCGTCTGCCTCCTCTCCCGAGCCATCTCCTTCCCCTCTCAATATCTATAATAAAAACTCCAGCCCGTCCGCCGTATATACCGGCCGCAAGCTGGGCAAGTCCGGAGCGCGTGTATGTGTGCGCGCGCTCGTTCGTATGACGCACGCGATACGTGTATGGGTCAGGTCGTATACGTGCGCGCGAGCACGCCAGAAAAAGTGCACGGTCGACGACGACCCCGAAAGTCTCACAATACGGCAGATGCGCCGTTTCTCCCCCTTTATTTTCCCTTACAGTCGCTCTCTCGCACGGAAATTTTCACAGGCGCGCACGTGTCACGTACATGGCGGGACGCAAGTCACACTTACTGTCGGCGAACTTGCGCTCCCTTCTTCTCTTTCGCATTTCGCGCTATCGGCGGGACTCAAAAGGAATATCTTAACTTTGAGCGGCGATGACAAACGTGACTCTCAAGATTTTTCATTATTACTGATGCTTTCCGCCTTTTCTACAACGATAGTTGTCTGTCCTCGGTAACAAAGGACAGAGGCCAGAAAAGGCGCATGGCACGACAAGGCGATGTTTCAACCGCGAATGACTACGCTCACTTCGTCGTACACAGAACGTGATCACATTTTACGCGGCTTTCTCCAATAAAGTCGCTTCAGAACGTACGCGCGTACCGTGGAAATGCTATATGTACCGCAACTTGGCAATATTTAAAATCGCGCCCATGCCATTTTATACGACGGAACGTTCGCGAACATCATATTAATGCTTTTTATTGGCGTTCAATTGTTCCATCATTCAAGCGGCGCGGAAATGTAAAATTCATGCGGAAGCCAATGAATAATGTTCCACGGGCACGATACCGCCAGTCTGCAAAATGTATAGAAATCTCGTCATGCAGATATATGTACGCGGACAATTTATGTACCTTTCCATAGAATGGATTAAAGCGTCTGCTCTTCTTCCAGCCACACGTTTTCTTTACTGCTCACCGCGTGTCGACGATTTCTCTTACGTTATTTTGTTTCACGGCAAGTTGCTGGTTCGCACTCTTCTCGACGATAATGTGTTAGCCAGGTGCGTCAGTACACAAATATCGACGACGTCAGTCAAAGAGACGCTTGACATTGAGAGGAGTCAAGTTGGTCTCTTTTCCTAATCGACGATATTTATTATAGTGCGACGAATGTACACAAACGGCACACATTATTGTCGAGCTAGTCGATGATCATTAAGCGGATATGCTCGTGCGATATATTATGAGCGTAGATAACGATTCCGTACAGAACGCGAAAACTTTGCGACTTATAAACGGTGATACGACAGGCGTACGATATCTACTTAGGCGCGCGTGTGTATGTGCAATGTATACGAACGACGTGAACATGTGTCGGAGCCAGTTTGGCCAGAAAGCCTGCTCTATTTCGGCGAGACGTCTTGCCGCGACGTACTAGACAAGACGGAAATAAGTGAGAGGCTAAATATTGAATTCCGCCAGCGAAGACGGACGTGCCGTGCCGGGTTACCCAGGAAATCCGATTGAATGACTGTAGAAATCGATCGCCGCGAGACGATCGATCCGCATCGCCGCAACTGCTTTTCTCTTATCGGAAAATCGCGTCTAAGTCCTACTTTTCCATAATTACCGTCGCTACTACCTCCGACTGCGAACTGTGTAAGAAACTGCGCAATTTGTAAGTTTTACGGTGCTGGTCTATTCGCACGATGACCATTATCCGTCCAGCGAAACGTCCGTAATCCGTGCGATGTTAGACGAAGTAATAGACTCATAGAAGACCGTTCGTCCTCTGGACGCCGGCGACTTTCAGCTCGACGAGGCCTCGATTAAACTTACCTGGTGCATCGTTAAGCATTCCTCGTCGGCCGTTTCGCACCGAGCGCGCGCGCGCGCGCGCACGCGAGCAGCTGCACATGCACACGTACGCATATACACATGCGCGCAGTCTATCGGTATTGAAAAGTACAGAGGCCGCGCACAGCTAATAGAAATTCAAGAATTCGCTCTCGAAGACCATCGATCACCATAGGTCATACCGCGGGACATTTATATTTCATCTGGAGCGTTCGATCGGACGCGCCGATATTTTCCCAACCATCCTCTCCGTCCTTCTCTCTTTTTCGATTCCCCTGCCGGCATCACGCGAGACGGCCTGAATATAATATCGACCGGCTAGCAGTAGCAATAGCAGCAGTGGCAACGGCGTCGTCGTCGTCGTCGTCGTCGTCGGTGACGGTGGTGGCACCATCAACTGGAAGCAATGTCGGCAGCAGAAGCAGCAGCGATCCCAATAGCTGCCAGCATTTTGCCCACGACCCTAGCAGCTACCCGACGACGTTCGTCAACCGTGCGAGGGTACAGCTTCGACATCGGCAACATTCGCGATCCATGCTGCACTTCTGCCGGCAGAATCTACGACGCATAAATCCGGGTTGCACCGACGCCGCAACCGAATTGAATTCAAATTACGTCAAGTTAATATTCCATTACACTTGTTCGCCGTGACTGCCGCGCAACGGTCGCAGGAGGTCTCTGTTGAATAATTGAACGATCATGGAAAGCGGAATGGCGAAAGCCTGTTTCCTTTCTAGGCGAGTGCCTTGCGATTGTTACGCCAGTGTTACCACCACTGGTGTACTACCTGCGAATAGTCTCTCTTGCTCTTCTTGTCCCGCTCGTATCATCTTTCTCTTCCGCGGCGCACGCGCAGGCAAGTCGACACACGTCTCTGTGTGAGTGCGAGATAAAGAGAGGCGAGATTTGAGCGAGCGCGCGCACACGCACACATACATAGCGATGTACACAGAGGCGGACGCCTCTGACGGTCGACTAGACAACAGCGCAACAACGTTGTCTTTATCGCCACTGGCTCTGTATTATTCGCTTCGGTACCGATGGATCCCAGTTGTCGACCTTTTCGAGAGTCAGGCTTGACTGCAAAGACTAGACCACCCTAAATGCTACTCTCCAATCGGTCAGGATCTTTGCCTGTCGATTGCCAACAGATTTATATGCTTTAAGGGAACGCTGCCTTTCATTATTGTCTGCCGCTTGGCAATATGATATGGAAGTGAAGGTGTGAATTTAATTAATGTACAGATCAGTAGAACAAACTTTTTCTATAGATTATTCGTGATTTTTGTTCAAAGACGTAGGAATGATTAAGAAATAGAGCTTTTTCTGGTCTGTGTAAAAGAGTTTTTTGAGTTAAATAGTTTCTTCCTGAAAGTTTCTTTTTCTGATTGAGACCACCGAGTGTAATTCGATACCATTCGTTCCGATGTTGCCATAAGTAGTAATATCCTCACACATTTAATAATCTCCTTACTCCGAACCTGCTAGAGCCTTCTTTACCCGGTTTTTTACCGACTAAGCGGAAAACCAAGCAGCAACGTTGTCTTTATCGCCGCCAACTAGTATCATTCACTCTGGCATTGACATGCCAACATCGTCGTTGCGTGCAAGAATCCCTCTGCCGCCTATTACTATTTTACTTCCGCCTGTACTTGTGGTAGTGCACCGTTGTATCAACTCATCAGTAAGTCGTTTCTGAACAGACAGGCAGTACTCGATGACAAAGATAAAGGCTGCATTACCTCTGGACGTAGGAAACTCTACCACTGGACTTTTGAACAGTGCAGAGGGAAATAAAAAAATGTTGGTTCAAAGCAACTGAACTATAACAATGACGTTCAGTCACGTATAAGTTTAAATATATTTCTAGTGAACAAAGTCAGGATGTGACACATACGGATTTACATATTTGCTTCTATGAATAAAGTTTGTATTGTTTGACTTGTGAATGCGGAGTGTACGCGTTATGCAATTAAAATTTGTTACCAATATATTATCGTGGTTGCACAATATATATAGAGCACAGGTTAACGCAACTCTTATGATCGCCTGTCAACACCTTGCCAAGACTGCCGTCACGTTTTAACAAGTCACTGACAAACCATCAAACACAAGACGTTTCATCGTCCGATGTTACATGAACAACATGTAACCATTGCAGCTCGGCAATTTGCTTTAATTGGCCAAGAAAAAACTAGCCCGCATACAATTACTTTACCAACATGCACTTACGACCAACATTGAGCCTCGTAAGTCGCTATCGCGCCGTAAAACTATATACACTCGTCGCGCATGTTTCTTGTAACATTACGAACCGATCAAAGTGTCGCGAGGGTATAATCTGCATTAATTACCCGAAATAAAGAAAAAGTCTTCGAGTACGCACGATTCTTCTGTGCGGCTCGCGATTAGCCGCATGAAGCTAACAAATGGCTAACCGAAAGAACAGTGCGTTTCACCAGAACGTTAGGCGGAGCAACGTGCAAGTATCGCAGCCCCGGCAATTCACTATAAGCGCACGAAATATAAAATAAACTCGCGACGCGGCCGCAATTACCTAGCGAACGTGTACTTTGCGAGCGACATTAAGCGTAATTCCGAGTTAACGCGCGCAATCTATATATTCTCTCATAGGTAGCTGGCGGACGCGCGTTCCACGGATATCACGCAATGCGGTCACGCAGGCAGAGAATGAAAACCGCGGGGCGAACTTCGACAGAGTGAACGTCGACGGCATTACACGTTCGCGGGCGCACCAGGAGTTATAAATACGCGTCCGGAAAATTCAAGTGAATTAGTTCGCTTTCCATGCCGAGTCCGAGTTTGTCCTAACCGCGTTGGCTTCACTTTGCTGGCTCTCCGACGGGAGAAAGACAGAGAGAGAGAGAGAGAGTCGATGTTGGGTAAAGCAAGTGGTAGAGCACAGACGGCATTGCAGCACGCTTTTGCGGATGAGAAACGATAATCGGCGAGGTTGCGGCACGCAAGCATCGCGAGGTCGAACACGTTAAAGTCCCATGAAACAATATTGAAAATGACGGCTGGCGGAAGACGTGGGACGGGCAAAGGCGAGGAGGGCAGTCAATTGATTTTCATGCACGGTTCAAATTAGTTCTTTGAAGCTGCGATCGATGCGGGGAGTGTACACAACCGATGGGAGAAAAAAGGAGCGAGGAACGGTATTACCGGACTTGAGCGTGGCGTGTCCGTAACTGGCGTACAAGGAATTAAATTACCTCGACAAAATCTCCGCCGACTCGTAATTAGGAAACAATAGCTGTCCGTGCGGAATGTAACCGTTTACGTAACTTGACGAGTCGTCCAGCGGCAATCGATTTTACACGGTGAGACGCAAAGGAAGTGTGATCGCCAAGCGAGCTGAAGACGCGATCCGAAGAACAGCCGATCAATTTGTACCCCGTTCGAGACTCGTTCCCGATACATCGGCAAAAAGTCGTGCTCATCTTTGAAAACTCCCACGGGATCGTACGTGATACGAAGGTTTCAATCGGATGGTCCATTGCCTTGCAGCAAGAAGTAATCTTATAATTAGCGATCCTGGTACCTATCCTGACAACGATCCTGGCGAGCATTTGCGGCCGATACGTAATGAGGACGACATGTCGTGTCTCATGGCTTGCCGCCCCTTCCTTCGCCGTGGAAAAGATCGCGTGCCGCGACGCATTCTACCTTCGGCCGTCGCTCGCTTCCGGATGCGTGCAATAATGTTCCAGCCGTTTGTCCCGTATCGACTCTCATCTGTTCAACGCCCCGATGACGCGAGCGCGACCGGCGTGGCCATCAACGGTGCTTTTCGTCCCGCTTGATCGTTCTGACCGTTTTCACGTCGCACTCGATCGTGCACGTCGGCCGCGAAAATGCGCCGGGCGTCGACGCTAATATCCATTTCCATAATTGCGCAAAAAATCGACGCTCTACCAGCGATGCGTGTCATTTTCCGCCCTCGGCCAGCACGAGATTCTCTCTCTCTCTGTCACTCTTTTTCTAGTTCTCTCTTCCCGCCTCGCTCGCTCGCTCTCTGATCGTCGATATGCGTCACTCTTTTCATCTATCCGTCGCTTTCCCTCTTTCAGCCGCCCTCTCTTTCGCATGCTTTGGCGAACGGACAGGCACTCTGCTATTTACTCGCCGTTATTAATATCCGTCGCGCTGGAGAGCCCGCAATGTTGCTAGTTTATCGCTACCGGTCGTTTCCCGCTAGTGGACGCGCACGTAGTGTGCGCATATGTTTTCTGCATATGTTTTCTACGTATGTAGGCAAAGGTGTACGTATCTCTCTCGGAAATTGTGCGCAGACCAGGGACTTCATATATGGCAGTGTCTATGGGTGGGTGCGCGAGCGCACACGCGTGTGCTGCGTATTACATGCACGTGTGTACAACCTGTGCATGTATGTAGGTATGCGGGCATGTACGTACATACAGTGTATATCTGAACTGCAGTTGGCGACGTTAAGTGCCGACACTCTCCTCCCTCCGGAGAAGCGTTCTTTTTTCGACGGGTACAATTTCTGCAATGCAAATTTTCGCGGCGATCGTTTTGATACGCGCCTGAGTTTGCATCGCGGCCTTTCAACGATAATTCGTTGCACTCTCGCGGATCGCGCAATTTTTTCGAATTTTATCAAATAACATACATCGATATGGAATAGCAACGATTCTCACGTACGCGCAAGCAGCGCAATGGAAAACGGAGTTTAATGACTGCCAACAACCGCAAATCAAATGTTGACAATGTATGTATGTCTCTGTCTATAAAGATATGAACCATTATTTCATAAGTGATGTAAGTCCATTGAAAAAGAATTAGGTACAGCATAATTTGTGATTAATTTAATCTAAAATTGTCATGTATATGACATTGCAAGTAAAAAAAATTGACCTTCACAACTTTCATAAACGACTCATACTGTGATAATGTCAATTGCTATAATTCAGATTTGTTGAGACTTCAGTTTCACACTAAAAGCTGCGGATAGAATTGTTCAAAAGATTCTTCCCGCGGAAGTTCACAGCTTTATGTGTTCTCACAGCGACGAACATGACGCTAAAACGTTTCAAATACTCTTGAAACAGATTACAACAGGCCCTGTCAAATTTCAATCGGTCGAACGTGCAGGAACATGACTTTTCCGACGGCGCGTGCTGGCAATGCAAATTTCGCCGACGTTACCGCTTTTGCTGTGACGAGAGCGTTAACGCATTCAAATGTCAATAATGTAAATTTCGACAATACAGTTCGACGGGACGAGCGCCTCGGCTCCTTGACATCGGCGTAACGTAAATTCGACTAACGCCGAAACGTTCCGTTACGAAAATGTTAAAGCTCTCGCCATTACCGTTGCGCGCAACGTCCGCAGAAAAGGTTTTACGTCGCGTGTCGCCTTTTCTGCCCGTACTTCCTCGCCCACCACAATGGCGAATGTCCATCTTTCGTCGTCGGCCACGCACACGTTCTCCGTTCCATAAAGCAGCCACGAACGAAGGCGTGCGGAGAGACACAACTCCTTCTTAAGAGCCGCGACGGCCACCGTAATCCGACAAATTGCAGATTCGGATAAATGCGTTTGGCGTGCACGGCCGCAAATTAAATGGCAGCGCAACGGGTTAATTTGTTTGGCATGATCGAGCGGCGAAACGACGTGCTCACGCGCGCGTGCGCGCGCGCGCGCACAGGAAAAGCCGCTTCCTCGACGAGGCAAAAGATCGCCGCGCATGACTTGGCTGTAAAGTCACGACGGCATTACGTTTCTGCATATATAAACACGCCAGAGGTGGAACCGACGTGCACATACACACACGGACAGCTCTCACACACACCTACTCCTATCCGCATACACGACCGTTCGCCCGTTCCACGTAGATGCATACACTTTAATGTGCACCGTTCGCAGCCTTGGAATTACAGTACCGTGGGCATAAGCGATACAAGCCGGTTTCGTGGCTAGACGACCGACGACGACGACGACGACGACGACGACGACGACGACGACGACGACGACGACGACGACGACGACGACGGCGACCAGCGTAGGTTACGTACGTGAACGTCAGTATACGTACAGATGGCACATACACCAGCGGAGAACGGGCGTACGTCAGTAGTTCCCGCGGACGTTATCATTAACTCGTTACGAAGTTGAATAACGTACCGCCGGTTATATTCGGCCAGAGACCACTTACCACTCCGGATTCCGATCTAACGACTATTCGCGCGCGTAAAGCGGTATCGCGAGACTGGCTGCGAAGGAGGAGGAGAGGAGCAGGGGGGAGGGGGCAGAGCGGGCGGAGGGGAGGGAGAACGCGGGGAATGCATTTGACACGTGAACCGTATCAGTTACGGGCTGATATTAGATATTACGTGCGCGTCGGGCTTGAGGTTTTGCCGGACGGAGGCCACGGAGTTCGGAGCTGGGAACGAGGCGTGGACGTGACAAAGGGGAATAAATATCTGCGCACGATCGGTGGGATAAAGTACGGGCGAATTGGGATGGCGAAACTTTGAGAAGTGTACCCCGAACGACGGACGTTGTCGATTGAGAGAGCGAGGGGGGCAACGGTGAAATTTGATCGCTAAATCGGACGGGGTACCGAAATCGGAGTGTCGAGGAGACAATTACCCCATTATCTAATGTAGCGCGTTTGATAGAGAGCTTAGCGACACGCGCTTTACTGGGTTTAACCGCCTTAATCCCCGTGTTAAAGTAGCCGATATTTCTACGGGCGCTTTACTTGCTCTCTCGGTCTCTCTCTCTCTCACTCTCTCTCTCTCTCTCGAGTAATCTCGCGCGAACTTTTCAAATTGTTCAGTTAACCGTTTAACGGCGGCCGCTTTACGTCGGAGATCGTTGGGCACACCTCGTGATTTATCGTCTCCTGTTAATCCTCGGCTGGATGTATTTAGAGTAACGCCTACTCGTAATAAACGTCGGACGCGAATGAATTCCGCGAGTTCCGACTTTTCTTCACGGATGGCTCGCGAGCGCTGAAGAACAATGCACTGATGGAAAGTGGAATGCTTATGCCGAATGGGTCGGAGATTCTCGTCGATGTAATAGATGCAAGGGGCATAAGAGAAGATGTAGCGCCGTATATGCGACGACAGCGTGCGCGGTGAAACATTGTAGAAATGGCAGTTTTACGATCGTTTTTCGCTCTGATGCTGGCAAAGGTGCTAACCCCGGATCTTTTGGTGTCGAGTCGTGAAAGCTTGCTTGCCCGACGGTGGCTTCGTCCATTCGTCTCTTCTATTACCGGCCTACACTCTCGGCGGAAAGATGGCGGAGAAGAAAAGACGAACGAAAAATGCCCTCGTGAAAAAGCTCTTACGAAGCTCTCAGAGGAGTTCGCGATCGTTAACTGTGTCGCGTGGGATATTTCTGGCACCCTTAATGGAAGGAATCTTTTAACGGACATCGACGTCTTTGAGGAACAAGAAGAATTCAGATCAAGCTGTTCTCCTATGTTAGACTATTCTGCGCAATTCGAAGTAATCGTCGCAAAATATTGTGAACGTCTCGTCAGATTTTTTATACGTGTGTTCAGGGTGTGTATATTCAAAGCAAGAATGAGGGCTATTAGTACTGACTACCGTTTGTACAATAAGTAATTTTCCACTCTGCTTATATTGAATCCCAAATATTCATCGAAAAAATGAAATGACGCATCACAAAATAATTAGGGAGTCTCCCTCATTCGGTAAAAAAAGCTCAAAACGATTACAATGATCACCAGAAAGAGCAAGATAATTAGCAAAGCAAAGATTCCACGATGTCTAACAGTCGAGTACGTTGTTTAACGATTCCCCTTTCCATCATTTAACGGATCAATAATTCTCGAAAACAACCCTGCGAATCACACCTCAGCGCCGCACCGAAACATGAAACGGAAAGCGCCGATCAAAGCGTCAGATCCATCGTTAGTGGAAATGCACGCGAGCGACGATACGAACGATCGTCGAATTCAGTCTTCAGCCGACGGAGCGAGAACAATCGAGGAAAGCGAGACTTCAGCGTCGGTTGCCGCACAAAGTAACGACTCGCGACGCCAGGCGTCGCCGAGTGGCATTCGACTTTCGACCTTTCCCTCCCGCATTTCCCATTCCTTGCCCCCTCGCACCGGGGAAAAACGGATAATCGAGAAGACGAGCGACACTCAGCCGACGAAAGAATTCAAACGGGAGAGGAGTTGGGCGGGCGAGTGAGTGGAGAGTGTGTGTATGTGTGTGTGCGTGAGAGGTTAAAATCATTGAAACGACGATGGTCGTCGTTAAAGGAGAGTTTTCGTCACGTAGCACGAGGGGGGGGGGGGGGGGGGGCCTACGAGAGTTCCCCCGGAGCACTCGAGGAACTTCAATCGCAAACTCATTAGAGACCCTCGAGAGCGGGCCGTGGAAACTCATTGCGAGGTTGAGATGAAAAGCGAAGTGGAAAGTAGTTCATCGAACAAACAGATTAGCGGGCTCCGCATTCAGTGCCCTCGCACAATACCCCCTCCCCCCTCTTTTCCCTTATTATAGGTCCCCTTATAATCACTGACCGATCGTGCTCCTTCGAATCGGCGCCCGTTGAGGAGCAATCAAAATGGAGGAGGACGCACGGCGATAAGGGCAACGACTGCGTCGATTACTGTAACAGTGAGACTTCTGCCCCACCTTTCCGATCTCGCATTAAACGAGCACGTAAAGTGTGAGGGAATGTAACGCGCGGTAACAGGCTCGAGTCTCCGTTAGGGCGATCGTTTTTATTAGGCTGCTCCGCCCACGGACACTGTTATCAAAATACTGTTTCCAGGGTACCTTCTCGCCTACGGCAGAAAATCCGTCGGGACCTGCAGGAGTCCGAGTGTAACAGGAGAGCGTTATCGTTCCCGCATTCTTCGACAAAGAAGGCAGCGAAAGAAAGCGGCAGATTCCAGGCCGGAGGGTAGAAAAAAGAAGCTGGCGAGAAAGGGAGAGATGAAAAAGGAGGAGCGGTCCTTCCGGGAAGGTGAGCCATTACCTATTTTGGTGGGCATCAGGAGTCAGGTAAACTCGTTCCTTGCCACCCTGGATGAGTCTCAACGCGGAACGGAAGGACTTCTCGGCCTTCTCGGCCTTCTCGGCCTTCTCGGTTCGCCTAAGATATGCTAGCAGCGATTACCCCTCGTGCCAAAAGTGCCATTCGCTCTTGTTACGGCACGGCGTTAAGAAGACAACGGGAACACGGACTTTTGGGGGTCGTATATCGCTTGTTCGGGATCGGTGCGCGACCGAGCGGTGCCAGATGTATCGACTGCCAACAGCGGCCGCACATCTGTCACAACCCAGCAGGATATATTCCCGCTTCTATGCACACATAGCCGAAGCACGCTTGCTCTATTTCTCGCACGGTATCTTCACCTTGTCTGCATACATCACTATTTACTTTCTGGCATTTGCTTAACGCGGTAAAACGACCCCTGTTATCTGAGAGTACGAGAAGGTGTGACGAATATTGCTCATTTTTTGATTTGTAGCTCGCGTCGCAAGTTGAATTTTGCACAGATTCATATTTTGGTGTGATGTAAGGTTTATTGTACTGTATATGCAAATAAATTGGCAAATGAGTCAGCAAATGTATCGGCAAATAAATCGCGGCTACTTTCTCTGTTTGGAAAGGAGCAGCTTATCGGCCCTTTTATGCGAATTAAAGGGACGCCTGGCGACCCTGCGCAAATATTTTCTTCGAAAATACCCAACGTTACGATCCCGGACAGACTAAGAAGAGACTACCTTCCCACTCGTATTTTGACAGCGGCTATATTCGAGAATGTTACGAGCGCGCTCGGAAATATCTTTAACCAGCTTTTGCGAGGATTTAAATCACGGCAGCGCTTCACGTCAACGCATTCAAAGGCTCTTGTTCGCACTAATGACTTCCACCTTTGTCCTCCTCGGATACGAGGCGCGCTCGCGTGTACCGTTACTTTACACGGACCAGTATACATTCATCCGGTCGAATACGCATGCGCATCCGAGCCGAAACTCTCCGATACAGCTGCCGACAAATTGAAATACCTTCAATTTATATTGTGCCCGACTCACAGCTTCTCAGCGGAGACCAACATAGATCAACGTTCTCCTTACGCAAACGCTGCCACTTATGTAAACATCGACAGCGCGTATCGCAACTGGGCCTGATAACTTTCACAGTCAACAAAACGATCGGAGAAGCCATTCATCACTCCGAGACGCTGCGGACAGTTTATAATTAGATACGGAACACGTGCGTCCGCGTGTGTGCGTGCGCGTTGATGTGTTCGTCAGCGTGCGCTCGCAAGCGTGTGTGCGCAGGAACAACGGGGACGATTTTCTAGAAGCACGGTACGATGTCAAAGCCTCGGTCAAGTGCAACTTGGGCGATTATACCGGTCTCCATACTTCTCGTGGCATCGCCGTCATAGCCGATCGGACAGCCAAGTCTTCCACGAAGTCATTCGAGGAGTCCCGAGACGACTCGGGGTATCGTCGATCTCAATTAATGCCGACCCGACTCTCGATCGACGGGATTCCGATCAGATTGCGCGAGAGCCAAGGAAATCGCTGTGCGAGTCACGATCCTTGAGATCGATCGATCGGACGCGTACGATCTCGAGACAAAGAGGGGAGAGGGAGGGAGTGGGAGAAAGAACAGTCTTGTTCCCCCTCGCTTCTGTTTCTGTTTCTGATCGCGTTCGAATGAATGCCCGAACAACGTCCGGAGCTTCTTGCGAAGCAGGGAAACGGAGACCGGTATTTCAGCTTGTCCCTCTGCCAGGATCTGTCATCGATTTGCGATCCCCGGGTGAGAGAGAAAGAGTTCAGGGTGGAACGGGATAGTCGACTCGGGCGAAATGGAAATCTCTGCTTTTTAATTTGAGAAAAGAATCTGAACGGCACGAATATGCTATCGTGGCCGGCGACTAAAATAATGGGGGAGTTTTAGTTCTCATTGAATTATTGTGTCGGGCGTGTTTACTTTTTTAATTTCAAGTTAGCGAGGTCGGGCGAAGCTATATAGCGGGCTGCGTTAAAAGCAGCATATCGGGGACAAAATACGAGTTCTACTTCTCCGGACCTAGTCCCAGGTGGAGTGCACTCGGAGACTAATTGAACAAATTTCAAATTATTAAAGTGGATCGCTGGTGTTTCGCTCCTCGGATTAAAATGTATCGACAAATCTGTTTCATTATCTGATAATTTCGCTTCGTCACACGGATGCTACTATTGCAGTGGAAAATTAAGCGATTGATTAAATAAATGCGTGGATGGGAAGTCTTGAGTACAGTTCCATTGCGGACTGTTGGTAAGTCATCTTTTCAGTTCGAACAGGTCTTCTCTGCCAAAAGAAACCGGTATTTGCTTTAGTCGGGGTGAAAATTAAACAGTCTACGTGCCAGAGCTTTCGTGTGGGTGTGCGGGCGATTTAAACGCCTAACGGACGGCATAAATATTTACGGCGGAGGAGAGCACGTTTCGGCCAAAGGAGCTCAGAAACGTCGGGCCGAAATTCCATCGGAACTCGGCTCTCTGGACATATGCGCTTGGCAATGGCACAGCTGAACGTCGATTACTTACGTGGAAATATGGTAGACGGCTCAGTGGGCGTAGCTACGTGTCGGTAGACGAATATTCGACCCGCTTCTCGATTCAACATGCAAATACGCGCGCGGCAATAGCGGATTTCCTATTTAACGCGCATTCCAACAAAACAGCTTTCCAAGCGGCACATTGGAAGTAATCTCAAAAGCGCCGAAAGCGTAATTGCTTAGAATATTCATACATCCAGCCAGGCGAATTCGCTCGCTACTATTATTTTACCAAACGTTATCCGTCCCGGTGTTAAACGACCGAATAAATTCATCAAAGGCCATCAACACGTTCTACATTCCGCGAACTAACCGTTAATCACATTATTGGAACAAGACAATCATGTGCTTCAACGATTGCTCAGCCGTTTCTGCACGTCCACCTATCAGCATTGTATTTTCGTCCGTTGACTACGCGTTTATCGCGCGCGCGCGATTCAAACTGACTGCCAGCTAAGCGGATCGAACAAAGTCAAAGGCACGACTGCCGCCGCCAACGTCCGATCGCCTTCTCTGTTGGCCGGATGTGGCGAATTAGTCCTCTCGCGTGCTTGTATTTTTACGAGCGACATGTGGCGAAAGGGTGCGGAGACAAGTCTTGGCGAGGCGAGAGATCACTCGCCGAGATAAAAGTTATCAAGAGGGGCTCGTCCTCGGGCATGGATCGAGACCGCTTGGCCTGTACAACCGGGTTCCATGTCGAAATTACGCTCGCACAATGAGCGGACTCTCCTCTTAAAGAGACCCCGCGCGCTGTTTCTCGCCGACGGTTAACGAGACTGATTTATCACGCAGCACGAATTTACGTCGCGAGACGCCTTCTTCTCCTCCTCCTCCACCTCCCCCTTCCACTCCCTCCCTCCCCCGCTTCTTTGAATCAGAAGATCGCGCGAGTTAACACGCCCCGGAGATTCGATGAGTGACACGTGTCCGAGAGCTGTTCCGAGAGGGCTTCGCTAAAATATCGTTTTCCGTCCTCGTCGCTTGCTATTACGAACATTCCGCGAATATTTCGTTACTGTTTACCTCGACGAATCTGAATCTGTCGGAACATCCTTTGAAATGATCGTTATACGACTTCAAGAAGACTGACATTCTGAAAAATCTATCTTCGCTTTTCCGTCTCTTATAGAACGGTGACCGTTTTCGAAAACTGAGCGACAAAAGCTACGTGCCGTATACGCTTCGAGAGTTTGTCGATGCAATCTTCGTTTCAGTTTCGTTTCGTCTTCTATCGTCTCGTTGGAGAAGAGAGAATCCGTTGGGAGATAAAAGGCATGAGATACGGCATGCGACACAACGCGTACAGACCGGAGAACGCGAGACGAAATTCTGACGTCACGCCGGCCGCCGAACGATCTAATCGAATGAGTCAGTGTGAATTCCGGGCGGACGAATTTTTTGGCACCGAGCGAACGGCCGCGGGAGATAAAGAAAAAGTGGATCGCGTCGGACACGTCGTCGTTGTCGTCGTTGTCTCGTCGTCGGTGGACGGTCGAAGCCTGCAGGCTAAGAATTCCAGCATCATTGATCGCGAAACTAGAAGGAGCTGTTGCCTTGAAACCCTCCCATCTCGCTCTTTCTCTCTCCGTATCCGATACACTCTGTCTCTCCTCTCTCTCTCTTTGTTTCTTCGTGTTCAGCGATGAAGAACTTATTGTTAGTCTCCTCTCAGAGCTTAGATTCTACAGCGGTCTCATGAAAAAGCAAAGAGGTTTTACCGTAGAACGGCGGAAGATGTACAAGAGTGCAAAAATTAGTAGTAACAAATGAAGCATGAATATTTGAGAATACCGATACACAAGTACTTGTTGAAAGATGATAAAAACGTACATTCGTACGTTTATATAAAATGCAGGGCAACAATTGATATACACGAGTATAACCTTGTTAATGATTGGGAATTTGCAACTGGATCTGCGAAATAAAACTGAAAAATCCCAGTCGGAATTTCAAAAATTCTAAAAAGAGAGAAGTGACGTAGCGGAAAAAAAATGAAAATGCGAGCGAAAGGTGGAGAGACGGTCATTTCCCAACGTTTTCGCCAGCCAAAGCGGCACGTAGCGGCATATTTTTCGAGCGAATGCGGTGAACGGTAAAAATTCCGCGCAAAGCCCGAATGTTCCACGGCACAAAAGCTCACGTTTCCAAGCGCCGGGTCCGGTGCGCAAGTTTTTCGGCCAAGACGAGTCTATAAACACGAATAGCAAGGCGAACGCCAATGGGAAAGATGGACGAGATGAGATGAGATTCGAGCCAACTCTCTTCCATCGTCCGACGGAAAGGAATCAGTGATTTTCATTCATGGGATACCGACAGATTCCATCGTTGACCGGAGTTTACCAACACTCTCTCGACTTCCTTCCTTACGCTATCGCGATGCAATCGTAAAATGCCGCGGCACGAACTTTGTTGCGCGGCCTCTTAGCCGTATAAAATAGGCTGCTGCATAATCCCGAGTCGAGCACGTACGTGAAAAAGACATGTTTCACGATATGAGGAATTCGTCGCCGAATGCCAACCGAGTGCCTGCGCGGAGAGGATTGGATTTTCAAGTGATTCGTTGATACAGAAAACCGTCAACTTCTTAAGTTTCTTAAAGCGTGCAGAATATCTAAACACAAACTCTGCGACTTACGGTTTTGAATATTCAATCAATTGTAGGCAATACACACGATTGCGACTTCAATTTCGTCATGGGAACAGCCAGCATTTTAATTAAAGCTAATACGTCATAAACTTTTCCGATAGGCGTTATATGCAATCGTCATTATTATCCTCATTATATAAGACAAAACCGCGGCACCAAATAAGCTTGCTCTTACATCAGGCTTCGCAAAGTGTACGGAAGATATTTTCACTGGCATAATCATCAGTTTGTTGCAGCTTACAATGTTGAGTTGCATCATGGAACAAGATTAGAGTAGACCTCTCGTCTTTCCCTTGACACTATCAAACTTGCACGTTCTGTATGCACCGCGCGTAATACACTTTTGACGGAGTATCTACGTACTGGGATACATGCCACATCCATGGGGAAACATTTATACTTGGCTGGTGCACATATATGTCTACAACTGCTCTCGCTTTACTGTTATCAAATACGCAGTGACGAATAAAACAAGTGACTCGGAATTCTTATTCGATAATATTCTGACAATTTTCATCGATGAACCGGACAAATATCAGATTACACACCTTCTACTACTAATATCTTTTATACGAGATTGACTGTGTAGATGCTTTGAAGCGTTGTACCCGTATACGTACGCATTTCCGCTAAAAACTATTTAATCGCTTCACACAATCATATACACCTTATCACGTGCTACGCAAGACGGATTTCTGTTTACTTATTTTGTAATGACTCATTCACGCGGCTAATCAGCCTTGATTACATATAAACTGCACATTACCATATCTTCTATAATAATAGCCGAGCAGATATTTTTGACTAGTAGTGATACGTGCACGTACACGTGACCACAGATGCGCTTACACGGTACGTGCATGTACGCGGATACACGTTTGTCCGTACGTGTATGTACATTTCAGCGGCTAATCGTTATCTCTCGCGCTCTCGCTCTTTATCTCACGCTAGATCGCCTCGTCACTCCGTCTCTCATTCCAGCTCGGTAACGTGCGTCGGGACTCATTCTTATGCACCCGCAAGAATGAGCCACGCGCAGCGACTCTCATTTTCTCGAACATGAGGAGACGGGAGAGGAGCCAGAAGACGAGCTAGAAGAAGAGCTGGGATAAAGATGAAAAAGGAGAAGGGCGAGTGTACGCACTGCCGCAGAAGGTATTATTCGACAGACTCTCACGAGGTTCGGGTTCGAGAGATAAGGGACAGCTTTTTCCTGAATGGAGATAGTCGTGGAAGAGCGCGGAAAAGTAAACGAGATACGTAGAGGGAATGTCGAGTAGCGGGATGGATGGGCGGGAAACGAGACGGATTATCGGAACACGCGAGGAACACCATCTTCCGATGCCTGTTTTGCACGGAGGATGCTCCCGCGAGAAACGGGCGGAAGGGAGAATTTTAACCCTTTGCGGTCGGAGCCGTCCGACGGGCGAGGCGTCGCTGTGGACGAAATGTATTGGTGCTTGTAATATTGAAAATGTACACGTTGAACGTTTGCGTTATAAAACCTAAAGCTCTATTTAAATATGAATAAACGTTTTGACAATCTCATCACATTCAATTGGACGGCGATATGCCGACACGCGTCCGCAACGGGAAAAAGGCTTGGGCGGCTATTTGCCGACACTCGACCGCAAAGGGTTAATGGCACGCTCTCGCGTGTACCTTCATCCTGAGCTTTTTGGTTGAAATCATTCGCATCGCAAGCGAGACGACAACGGGTGGGAAGTAGAAACTTTGCACGGGGAATGAATGACTTTGCTCGCCAGTTTCGTGGCTACGAAACGGGATTCTTTGTGCTCGATGCAGGCGCAGTGAACGCGCATGCTTGTATTTCAAGTACTTTCCGTAATCTTGTTATGGAAAGGCGCTACCTGTAATTTGAAATGTTTTTTCTGACGGAGTGAAATCCAATGCGGCGCAGGTTTATGACGCGTGACTTTCCGATACTGAGGCTCAAACGTATGGAATAACGCCTGTCGTACAATTTCCACTCGTGCATGAATGTGCATCGTGCGCGTGTGCTCGAAGTTATTAATTTGCCCGTTATCAGTACGGAAACAGGAAGTATTTCATGGAAAATAGTGAAACCGCGATGCATTATACGTATTTGATAAAATTGTATATCTCGCGCAAATGATACTCCGTACGCGATGAAGAAAAATATATACCGCTTCGCACAGATAACGTACGACAACGTATACGCCTACACGCTACGATGCATTGACTGTGTGTATCATTGTGCTTACATAGCGTGCAACATAGTATGCGAACGCTATTTACTGCAATCCACTGATAATATACAGTCGCAGCAGGCGGATAGAGCACGATACGTTCATCCGCACGCTATTATCGTCCTCTATCCGCAGACACACAACAGACATCATTCCACGCTTTCGCTTCAAACGAAACTTCTTAAACCACCTCCCAAAAGCACAAAAACTCGTCAGAATTGAAACGGGCGAATCATTAACGTTCAAACGCTCCTCAACACTTTCACCGCAACGCATTTGTCCGAAAACCCCGCTATTCGGGAGTAAATTTAGGTTGGTCTCAAAGGCAAACTTTTCAATTCCCTATCTACACTCACAATCTCCGGGAACAAAGGCGTCGGCCAATCAGCGAAGAAACCTCATCAATTCGCCGGTCATTCAATTCGAAGCGAGCCGTTGGCCCCAACCGCTGCTAATTACTGTTCGAAAAGGCGAGCAAAGGAGAGACGAAACGGAAATTGCGTAGCGACGACGGCTCGCTCGTGTGCCGCCCGAAAGAAGACAAAGGGTCGGGCTCCGTCAATTGAGCACCTCTGCCCTCCCTCCTCCGCCCCGGTCTCCAACGCCCCTCTCCCGCTAGACCCGTGTACCGGCTACCCGACGTATTGCCCCTCTCGGCAGCTACTACGGCCCGATATAATTAGCGTGTTTAACTCTGATTTATAATGACGCTGGAAACGCCTACTGTCCATGAGGCGTATCAACCGCAGGATCCAACGCACGTACATACACTCGGTGTGTACGTACACTGTCGAGTCGACGTACGTGCCCAGTTCTATATAGGTGAGTATGTGCGAAGAGACGTACGCCTATCCCCGCCGCCATTCGACTAATTCATAATTATCACTTCCAATTACGGCAATAAGCCGGGTGTGCGCGCGCGCGCGTGCAACCGCTCTCCAGCGCACGCACTCGGTGGCACTGTAACGAGAGGAGGCACACATGGCCCTTATCGGCACGGATGTAGACGTACAGAAGATTCCGCCGATAGGGAAAGAGAGCGGCAGGAATGTCGACGGCGGCGGACAAAGGAAGACAGATATCCCTTGGACTAGGAAAGGCACACACCTGTTTGTTCACGCCGGCCGGAGTATCGGACTTTTAGAAAGTCCCGTGCAAATAGCTTGCTCGACAAATTGTGTGTGAGCGCGCGCGCTCGCGCGGACGCTGTACTTATCGCGTTATACCGGGTGTCTCTTCTCCCCTGGCAACGATAGGCATAATAGCCTCGCTTGTCAGCCGCGATACCGGGTAATCTCGGCGAAGACACACTGTAACGACGCAACGTCCGACAGATGGACGTATGATAAATTGCGCGAATTGAATTTATGATAGCGCGGCTCTGCTTGACGTTAAAAGCCGACTGCGGAGAAGCGCTGAGTAATTTAGCGAATGAATAAGCGTGACGTAATGTTTGTCGCGACGCTAACAGCGTGGCCGGGAGTTCGATTTTGGATTGCAGAAAAAGTGTGGTTTGTCGGAATCGACTCTGTGCGGTGGATGAGCGAAGAGAGACTGAAATGAATTGAAGTGTCATGCGATAAGGCTCAACCGATTTGACTTTACTCACTCTTGTACCGCTCCTTCTCTACTATCTTGTGGCACTAATGAGCGGTCGGTGGTTTCCTCTTTTGCGGCTTTCACTTCTGAACAGATCCCCGAGTCTTTCTGCTGTAAAACGTCTCGTAATACGGGAATTGTAAAGGCACGGCTTGCTTCAAAGCCTTTACGTGGCTCAAAAAGTTCTTAAAATGTGGAGGTCTCGCGACTTTACCACAATTCTTATTATATTTTGTACGTTGGAAGAGAACAAAGCATGCCAAGTTATGCAGAATAAAAATGCTTCTTTCAAGACACCTGTGTGACTTAAAACATTAGAGAGCAAAAAAATCTAACATTTTTAGTACGACTTTTGCTACACCCTGTATGTCAAGAGAATCAAAAGCAAACAAGATTACCGTTTTGTCTTGATAGCGGAAGTCTCTATTTGATATGTAAACACATAATCAGAAGTACAAAATTGTCATATTTTCCATATTAACTCAATACTCAACGATACACGGTGGGCTTGAGATAAGTTTAAAGGATGATAAAAATAGAGAGGAAAAAGTTATACCGACGCTAAGCAAATTGCACAACGTTCAGCAATACCTTAGTCCATCCGAACGATATCGCCCGTTCCGTTCGGTTATTTCGAATTAAACGACTTCAGCACCGAGCATTCGTATTATTTAAACTATTTGAGCAACGCCTTCCGGTTTGGCAACGCGTACCACTGAAAACTTTAGAATCCGACGAGAATCTGTAATGCGAAGGAAGCGGCTAATCGCATAGGCCAACATGCCTGACCTCTTAAAAAGCCACGTCTCACGCATATACACAAACACACACTCTCGCACACACCTGAGACACCACACACTGCGTGCGGCATGAAAAGCGAAGTCGAGAAGAGAACGACGAATCGACCGACGGCCAACCCACACACACACACATACCCGCAAGTACAGAGGAGAGGAGCACGGAAGTCGCTTTCAATGAATTCTCTTTTTCTGCCTCTTTCTACTTCATTCCGTCTCTATCTTTCTCCCCCCATTTCTCTCCCACTTTGTGTCAATCTATCTCCTTCTATCCACGTCCGTCCCGTCCCCACCCCTCCCCGCCCCTCCTGACCGTTCCCCCTCTTGGCGCGGTCTTATTCAGCGAGCCATCCCGACAACTCAACTTCTTAATGCGACAACTGAGAGAGTCCCTTGAATGCCTTCAGCGCCGCCGTTCTCCCCCGCTCCCCGCCGCTCGACGAATTGCCCGAGACCGTTAATAATTTATCGTCCTCCACTCCTTTTCAGCCGCCAAAGTGTTACGTGAAAACGCCGCACTCCACTCTCTTCCTCGAGCGAGGGCGCGCGCGGCATGTCTCTCGCTCTCTCTCTCCCTCTCTCCCACTCTCGAAACTCGTTCTAACGACCGAATCATTAGTTACACCCTACAAATTGAGCGACCCTCGTTATTATTAAACGCTAACCGGTGCTAAGAAGCTCGACAATATGCCGTTACGCCGCATGGCCCGTGAACGAGTAAAAGGAAACGATGATGAGATGGAGAGAGAATTGAAGGGGAGAAAGAGAATAGACGGGGATATAGATAGATGGTGAGAGATAGATGGTGAGAGAAAGAGAGAGAGAGAGAGAGAGAGAGAAGTGGAGAGGTTAAGAAACACGCCAAGCGCCAAGCACGAACAATGGACCCTTCTCTTGATTACCCATGTGGGCTTCCATAATGACGAGCGGGGAGAGTCTTATAAGGCCCCGCTTATGGCTCTTCGCGCGAATGAATTTTTACTCGCCAGATACGATGCTCCTTTTTGGCCTGGCGAGAGCGCTCATCGTGCGGATCATTAGGCGAATCTGTTTAACGGCTTAATACTTTTGCTCGCGATGAGTTAACGATAAGCGTTTCGATAGGTTCTTTGTTTTGCCGCCACATAGCCATTCAAGTGTAAGAGCCGTGTGTCAGTGCGTAGCGTCTTAATATTTAGTGGGGTATTAAATTACGATAGGATATTATCGAGAAAGCGTCATTGAATACAGTCTAGGCACAGCTGAGGCACTGTACTAATCCATGATATATATAGACAAATGAGGGTATAACAGATCATGACAGATAGTATCGCTGGCTCTCTATCAGCCGAAATGAATATCATTTTGATTAAGCTATCTCGAGAGCCGTCCGTACACTCGAGCAGACAAACAACTCGTCGTAAAGCGCACGGTGTTAAAGGCAGATGAGAGTCAGGCTGAAAGAAAGTTCGATGTCAACGTAGCCAATGCTCGATGCACATCTGGCTGAACAACATTACGCAGAGCTGTTCCTACTCCTAAAGAGCGTGAAAGGAGCGAGAAAAGAGCGATGAGAAACAGGTGCGGAAACATGAGAGAACTTCGAAACGGAAGAGGGCGGATGAGTTTAGGAGGAGGAGATAGGGCGTCGAGATTACCAAGCGACTGATCAAAGACTTTCCGGTCTCACCGTATAAACGGCCGATACGTAGTCCATAATGGATAAAGAGCGAGCACCATACGCGGCACGTGTTATTAGCAGGCAGCGAGGAATTCAAAAGGCGCCGATAGATAGGCCGAGCTGAAGCGATTCTCTCCGCGACTACCGAGTGGCTGAGAATAATGTCGTCGTTAAGAGCAGGAAAAAAACTGCGCTCTAACCATGCGAGCTTCATTGTCTCCGTTTCGTACCTGTGCTGGAAATGCATGTAGCCGTGTACGAGCTTCATGGAGAGAATGTTCGTTGTACACGTACGTGCTCGCATGCATATGTGTATGTGTCGGAGAACCGGGAGAGAAGCAGAGATGAGAAGTGAAATAGAAGTAAAGGGAGGATACGGAGATACTGTACAAGAGGCAAAACGACTCTATTCCTTCTGAATATATTGTTACCGCCGACTGCCGTCTCCCATGAAACGATAATGGCGGCCTCCCCGTTGAATGTCGCAATCGAGTTGCAACAAGTTTCAAGGGTCGCAGAGGCGCTGCTTTCATTGTTAGCACGTTGTAGGGAAGCTATACGTTCATTAACGCAGTTTCGCGGTAAAGCCGAGACTGACTACTCTGTACTGACACCATTTTTTTCGCACAAGCTACATATGGTTGATACTGTGTCCCTGAACCTCGTATAATTCAATTCTTCAATGACTGAAGGCCATCTGCCGGGAACGCAAAATGAATGAAGCATCATTTTTACAGGCGGCCAAATTCCACAGTCTGACTTGAGAGTTTATAATGGGTTTGCTCGGACGTTATTTAATTTTGGTTTCTTGCAATCCTTGCTGCTTACAGATCTTATCTGTCACTATCAATGACTCGAATTCTACGGGCTACTTAAAGCTTCACCTTGACCAGCCCGGCTGGCCACGATAACGTAGTCTCTCGTTGTTTCTCGCCGTCTCGCGGTTTAAAGCGCGCAATAAACCAGCGGCGAGCGACGATAAAAGAACAAAATAACCCGTCTCGAAAGTCGTCATTAGGTACGGTTATTAGACTCCCCCAGCTGCGGCGTCACAGTGGATTTTAATATATACGAGCGCCATAACGCCCGTGAATACGCCGACTGGAGCGTAGGCGGGAGAAAAAGAAGCTGAAGAGGTGGACGGAGGAACCTGGGGAGGATAGCAACGGTCGCGGGAAGAGGAAGGACGTGATTAGAGTGTACACTGCGTCCGTAAATAGAGGAGAGAGAAAGAGACAGAGCCCGGAGGAAAGAGAAGAAATAGGATGACAGGGGATAACGTATGCCGCGGGTGACGAACGACGTTTGCAAAAAGGATGACCAGGTCCGCGAGAGAGAAGGAAACGAGAGGACAGAAGTGCTCGGTCGTGTGATGATGGCAGATGAAGGGGAACGGGGCAAAAGAAATACGCTGGGGCGAACCGGCACGTCGGCCAGACTAGTCTTCATGAAAAGTAAACACGCCAGCGAGCGTGGTAACGGCAGTAGACGGATGGCCAAATTGGCTTGCTCGCGTGTGTCTAACTTCCGGCCACAAGTCCGGCTGCATTTCGAAATATCGTGCGACGTTTCTTCTGATCGAGTATGCCGGAGAGATACTCGGTAAGAGATTTTGCTATGAAGAGATCCAAGAAGCGCTTGGTATTTAAATTATTTATGTTTAAAATTATATTGATATGGAGGTGGCCAATGTTAGTCTCATGAACTCGAGTAGACGGTGGAGTAAAACATTGTTCGAAGTTGATTTAAGTTTGAAAGATTTTCAGTGTGAAAATTTAGAAATATGCTAAACTTCCTACACAATCGATCATGTTACTTTAAACATTGCTAAATAAATAATGTAGTTTGGAATCTGACTTATCATTGCTTATATACCTACATTTTGCGAAACTGTGTCAGAACTGTAGGTATGTCGATTAAAATGTACATGTGTGTATAAAATATACCGTTATTTGAAAACGTAATCCCAAAGTCAAATGTTAGAACTGTATGAATCTTACATTACCCATAAGCACAAATGCGCTCGACCAATCACAACTTTAAACAACTATCCGCAATGTTCCAGCTGGTGAACTTACCTGAAACAAACAGAAAACAAAGATCAGTTGTAAACTCACATATGATAATAAAATAAATTACTATGCAACGAAAACATTTCGTATGCAAATGTATTCTGCATGAAAGCGATAACATTCTGACGCTTGATCCATCAAATAGAACAAAATGCAAAGTACAAAAATCATCGAGAATCCTCCGTACATATAAAATCCAACACCCAGCAATGCAATTACTGCATTAAATACAACCGTAGCACGTGTTCCTCGCTGAACCCTCAAATACTTCTTCCTACCAAAAACAGAAGGTCCCACACCTTTTCTCGCACTGGCGAAATTCCGGGAGGAAATACCTAAGCGGAAGAAAGGTCTGCGTGCGCGTGTTTCGCGTTTCAGTCCTAACCCACGACACGGCAAATATGTATACATCGTCGGGCCCTTGTTAACGCCCCTGGGCTCCGAGCTTCGTATCTTGAACTCGTCCCGCCGGCAGCGCACTCCTTTTGACCAAACAAACCGAGGAAAGCTGGCGAGTGAGTGAGAGCGAACGCAAGGGCGCGCGCGCGCGCGCGCTGTGGAGAGAGAAAGAGAGCCAGACAGAGAACCGAGAAAGAAGATGGAAGCGGGACAAGTGTTGCGAAAAACGAGATGCCTCTGTTCCGCGGGAATTCCGCTAAGAAATTGTTGGGAGGAAAAACCGCACCCAGTGTTCCTCGAGAGTCCCGACTTCATCAGCGCCGTCGACTTTGTCGTCTTTGTCCTCTGGCGAATATGCATAGAGAATATGCGCGCGAGACGGTAATGGCGCGCACGATCGTTCGCGTGCAATCGCCGTCGGTGCCGTTCTTCGCTGCCTTTTTCTGTCCCGTCATCTTTCACGGTATGTCGCTGATCGGCCGTAATGGCCACCTAAATGAAGAGAGTTCCCGGCAAGCTGGGATTCCAGCCGCTTTACGAGCGAGTCCCTTTAGCCCGACGGCGGCCACGAGGTCGAAACTCTGCCCGAGTCTTTGTAGGGAAGCATAAGTCCCGGAATATCCCACGCACGGATAGTCCTCGATGTGTAACGGTCGTATTCAACCCTCGTCGCGTCTCATTTAACGTGATACACGTGGCGTTCTTTTGTTACTTTCTCTGATTTACGATCCCCGCCTTTCGGGCCTCGGCCGAATGCAGCCTTTGGCGAAAGGTCTTCCTCCGGGGCACGAGAAGGACGTGGGGGCGATGTCTTCGACTATCACGACGTACGATGGACTAATATGATTCCAAGAATCATGCTGGAAGAGGCAAAACGTTCGGTGCGTTCGATAAACTGAGAACGATCAACGAGAAACATATAACATTCTAGCTGACTTCGAAAATATACTCTTTCTACGATTCTAACTTTGTCTCTATAGCATTATTACACCGCATGAACTCTGAAGAAGTTGCCGTAGAACCCTGTCTGGCAAATATACTCAAATGTTATATTGTGTTTCAAAGCGTAAACGGTGTAATCGAGAACGTCTGTAGATAATGGGATTGCTTTCCTATGCGAACAAACAGGAGAATTAATGCAGTATTTTCGAGTCTAGTAAAAGCAACACGGCGCGCATTTACGAGCCCGCCCCCACCCGCATACGAACGTGTATCCGACATAAGTCACGTACCATTCTGGATTTTCGCCGCTTCTCGTCCATCGACCAAGTTTCATATTCGCCCGTTCGAAGTGGATATTCTCTCCCGTTTTATCTCCGACGTTGTGTATCTCACAGCTCTCTGCCCTCTCTTTCCCGCCTGGTAATTCCCTCGTATCGCGGCCGGAATGCGATAACATCGCGTTTCGACGAGACATGATCGATGGAATTTAAAGTTCCGTCGATAAACCCGACCGCCATCGACGTCGACGGGCGAAATGTGCATTATCACACATGCGCGGCAAGCCGAACGTTATCGGGACGCATCGAAATCCCAGTTGGGAGCGATTCTCGCTGTTGCGAAGCTCGGACCTGCGCATTACTCTTTTGTCGGTTTATCGTTGCCGCGTATATCTTCGTAAAAATGTAATTAGAATTTGCCGATACGCGCGTTTCCGCTTTCCGAGCAGGGCTGAGTAATCCCAGTGACAATCTGCGTTGCGACACAGAAATCATATTAGAACGTATGAATTATTTTGTCGAATTTGCCGGCATCATGACACCGCCGGAGATGCATTCTAATTCTAGATAGGGGATACAATTCGTTTCCATGCTCAACCAGAAAGTTACTGTTCTAGCGGATGGATAAATATTCGTCGCGTCTGTACGTAAAGTACAGATTTAATAAATCAAAATTATAAACGATTTTCTAAATAGAAGAAGCCTTCCTACAACACGTTTTGCTTTAACGTAATAGGACATATTGCGAGAACCCTCTTATAGCACTGCAATCTATAACACTGTTTTGCTCTAACACGATAAGAAAATTGCGAAAACATTTGTACAACACTATTCTGTACTTCTACAGCTCTGGATAACATGATTTTTGCTTAACATATTTAAAAACAGAATTATCTTAAAACAATGACTAGAAGGAATAATTAACTATAGCGACTTTGCATAAAAATATATAAATAAATTATAATTTACTCATTTATATCTCTATTCCGATATTATATCGTTGGCGATATCGTGCAACCGAAAAAAGTAGTGGTTTAATTGTCGTCAGTAGTGATGAGGAAGAAATTTGTTAAATTAAGGTTCCATAAATTGAATTAGATACTTATATAGAATTAAAATAAATGTTTGTTCTTAATAAGTTTTCGGAACGTTACCCGCCACCCCCAGTTTTACTGGCTCTGGGTCTCATATAACACATTGTCACACAACACGGTATTTTCTAAAAAGCTATTTACCGTGTTACAGAAGGACTACCTGTATAGTAGCACATGCAAAAATAACCAAACTCTAATCGGTCCTACTCTCCTCCTACCTTCAGAGCCGTGATCCCCCCGGATTAGTCTCTATCACAAATGATCCTACACGATGCCTACTACTAGAACCAACACGTCTCATCATACGTATCTAGAACAATAATCGGAATACGACCGACTAAAGTAATCGAACTAATCCACTCCAACACGACGCGTCTCATCGACAAATCCGCCCAACGCTCGTAACCAGAGAGCATTATCGCGATTTGTTTTTAACGCAACGTTTAAAGTACACCAGACGCGGATACGTAACGCGGAGAACGTCGCCGGCAGATAACACCTACTCGAAAGACAGGACGGCATCGCGGACGTTCCGCCGACAATATCCATATATATTAAAAGGCAAGTGTTCGCTAATGAGTTCGACAGCGTGCCGAGCCAGGAGGAACGACGACCACCTGGACGAGAACGACGACGCATGCACCCACACGTCCGCAGGAATGGCAGATTAGAACCGATCGTGCCGACTGTCCTGGTGCCGTGGCCGACGTCGTAAATTAACCGCGGACTCGCTCACTTTATATCCCCCTTTAATTAACCGGCCGCTACCTATTCGCTCGCGACCATTCCGGTCGCGAAAACAAGCCACAATGGTCGGGGTGTAATCGTATTACGCAAATGCGAGCGACGGGAAACGGTACCGAGGTCTCCTTCGAGGAAGGACGAGCTTTTCTTTTGTCGCCTAACGCACGACAAGGCGCACGTCGAGGATTACACGGCCGGAGAAGGAAGGAATGATCCTCTCCTTTTTTTACTCCGCCTAACGGCTAATGACGCGCGCACGTCGAAGCTGTCGTGACACTGTCGGAGATTAAATGTGTTCTTTTTTTCTCGCCGCATTTCTCCTTCTGTACCATTCTCCTCTCTGTCGCGATCAGCGAGAAGCTTGTTTTTGTCGAGCATCCGCGAGGCGCTACGCTAACCTCGGGGAAAAAAGCTGGACGTCGGGGCAAATGGAATTTACGGACGGGAAAATGAGAGTGGAATTGAATCTGCGTTGGCTGGATTTTATGACGTAAATAGACCGGGGCGAGAAAGGACCTGGCCGAATGAGAGAGGCGTTACGGAGGTGGTGCTTGGCTTGGTAACGGAACTGTGCGGATTATGTGTATAGGTATACACGACGGCTATAGGGAAAAAGAGAGAAAAAGTGTCTCTTGAAACTTTCAGTTTGCGGTCTTCTAGCGAAGGTGATCGCTGATAAGGGATGGAGTAGTTACTTACGGAGATGCGATAGTAAACTACTGATTGGAGGAATACAGCCACGTCGGTTAATACATATGCATTAGGGCGACAGCGCGGAGGTAACTGTAATGGTCTTTATGTCTTGTTTGCTTGATTGTTGTGACGTTTATACAATTCCGTGCACTTTCAATAAGCTTGGATAATCTAACGATCGCCTGGAATCTACACAAAGCAACGAGCGGGTGTTCCAGTGTTAGTGTAATACGAACACTCTGTATATAGGCAACGGATACTGTGAGCGCACTATTGAATCTATATGTTTTGAAAACCTTAGCGAACGGATACGTTACTAATTGCATGGCTAGACATACAGGTTCTTACCATTATCGGTTACAAAATCATTCAGAAATTGTGGCAAAAACTCATATTCGCATGTAAAACTCGTTCGATATGACAAATTAACAATCCATTTCATGCTAACCAGTCTCATTTTTCTCGTATAATCCAAGCTTAGCACATTCCCAATAGCAAGTACTCCAAATGCATATTAAATAACAACTCCGCTTTCAAAGTCATTCTCACTGCGTAAAACTGTTACATAAAATGGGTTGTAACGCGGTGTAGCTTTTGCGGTAAGGAAAAAGGCGGGGGTAGAAAAACGGGTGACGCATAGAAATGCGAGAATAATACTTATGCGGTTTCGAGTAGCACACACGTGGATGGAATTAAATGCGGGGCAGGGCGCGTGAGTCCGGGTTTCGCGATCGAGTATAATGGCCCTATAAAATTTCACAGACCGTCGCGCGCGCGGACACGAAGGCGTGCGATATAAATTGCGATATAAATTGCGACGGGGCGAACGATGTTTTCCCGTGCGAGAATTGTCCGTCAAATGTGCGCGACAAGCGCGAGGCACCCTCGAAATGTAGAGACGGAATGATATTCCACTGGGAGGAAATGGGATGGAGAGTAATTTTTCAAAGAGAAAGCATCGTATGTGTGTGTGTGTGTGTGTGAAAGAGAGAGAAAGAGGGAGTGGGGGGGCTTGAAAACGGTAACAAAGATAGGTTTTTATTATCCGAACAAAATCGGCGAACATCGGAAAGCCCAGAAACATTATTCGAACGTGCATTTAGATACGCCAGGGCAACAATTTCCATGCGGCAATTTGTATTCTCGCCAACAACGGCGAGAGAGGCGGTGCCGAATCGATATTGCGACATTCCGAAAATATTTAACGGATTTATTTACGTCGCCGAATTCGGACTAGCGTTTCCCGAATAAATGGCTTTTCCGGGCGCTCGGTGTTTGTTTTGACGATTTTTACGGGAACGGCAGGTTGAACACGCGAATAGCATAATGAAGAAGCGGACGTTCGCAAGCGAAAAATGATTCCAATTTCATTCCTTAACTCGAGTGAAAAACAACACTTGTTATTGTTCGTACCTGTCGTTCGTGAATCTAAAGGTACTAAGCGTAATTATATTACATTATGGACTTCAACGTATACCGAAAATTGATATTTTATCCCTTTTCACGCATTACCGTGCGTTAAGCAATTAATGCAGCGTGCATTAAAAATGAATATGCTTTCATTTAATTTGCATCTTTATCTGAGCCCTCAAATATTTCATTAAAAATGCGTTTTATCATTATACGTTCCACTGTAATTATCCTAAATGTAACTGTTTATAACGATAAATATCCATATCGAATTCCATATTTCGTAAAGAAATAAAGCTACATCGAAATTGAACGGTTCAATCCAAAAGGTACATACAACCGCAATACTATTCGTCACCCAAATCCGTGCGTCTATATAAATTCTAACAGAACTGATCGAAGTCACGTATTTCACGATCATTTTCGTCGAATGAAAATACATCGAACGACGCGACCGTCAGCTTTTTCAAGGCTCCCCGTTTCCCAGTTCGAGAATAGCTTCGAGGATACCTGCGGCAATTCCAGGCAGAATTGGAAAAGGGATAGTTGAGGGTTAGCAGACACTGATGGCCATGGGAGTCGAGACCATCCGGATGCCAAAAACCGGAGGGAAAGGAAAATGGGAGGAGAAAGACGAAAGTGGTTGAAGTAAACTAGGATCTACCGTATACTGGGATCGAGGTAACAGAGGGATATACGTATCCTTCTCGTTTTCCGTTTGTCATCCCTTCGAAAGGGAATCATTCCACCGAGAACCACTCGACACGTTAACCGAGCTTCGGAAATAAACTACTCCTTGCCTACGTCCAAAGACACGTAGCTAACCGTTATCGGCGATGGCGACCGAGTCAATTAAAGTCCTCCAAAATACTGACTAGTCCGGCATGAATCTGATATGGTCGTTAACGCTTCGTAATTGGAGTTTCAGTTAGGACGAATGAGTTAACGGCCGAACAGTTTGTTCTCGCGTTGCCCCGGTTTATTACCCGCTCGAAAGTTCGTTACCGCTATCCAAGTTCCGAGGAAATTAAATAATCGTTAGAGGGCAGGGTATCGTTCTCGCACTGTACATTGCTCATGATCGAATTGGCACAGATTCGAAGAAACGCACGGTAACGGCCAGGGAACGTACACGCAGTTCACGCACAGTAAGCCACATGGACGACAAGAGTTTTTTCCACGCAGACGCCTCATAATGCAGCTGCATCGGGCGTGTAAGAGGGAATATCTGAGCATGCCATTTGCATTCGGAATCGGGCTCGAAAGCCATCGGAGCCGATCGAAACTGACCGCGGCTACCTGGCGGACTTTGAGCATCGGCAACGGAATGAAGACGGTCAAAGAGCGTGACGCGACCGTTAGGCTTTTGACGATTTCCATCGCCGTCCATCCATTAACGAATCGGACAGCGCATTCCACGGCAGAATGGCAGGCGAGTGGCTTTTGGTCGAACGTCGAGAATAAGGACGCATGCCGATCGTTTGGCACGCGATGAAAGCCGGCTCTCAGGGCGCTGAAATATGCGCTAGAAAATAAGTTCACGCCACACGAACCCGACCGACGACAACGACGAAGACAACGACGACGACAACGCGACGCACTTTGGCAACGAACGACGCTTTCGGGCCGGCCTGCGAAAGTGAATGTTCCGCAAGAAGATGAATGCAGCGGCGAGTGGCTCGGTAATTTGAGTTTCACTCGCTACGAGCGACGGCTTATCGTGCAAAGTTGCCTGTGGCAGCAGTGATTGAATGGCTATACTTTCAAATGGCAGCTCGACGGGCAGATGACAAATCGATGCCAAAAATTCTGTTCGAGCCGATAGGGCTGGGTTGGGCGCCCCTTGACATTTGTGTAAGCAAAAATAAGAACGGACGATATCGGACGGCAATCGATGCAGATAAGTGTCGTGGAGGCTTAAATGCCGGGTCGGATGAATCAATAACGAGCGTAATATCCCACGAGTTCTTCGGTTATTGCGGCCAAGAACCGTTAGCGTCCGATGCACCGAAAACGAAGCGTTAAAGCGTAGAACGCAGATACGTGGGCGTGAACCAGTCCGATTTGTTTAATCCAGGTGAGATAATCCTCGCCGGGTCGGGGTATATATCCTCCGAAAGCCGTAGGATGCGATTTGGCAATCGGAGAACAGGAAATAGGGTCATAAAAGTGTATAACGCGATAAACCGCCCATGACACAGTTCCCGTTACGAGCGAGTGTGCAGACGATTGCGGGTAAGCGACACACGTGAAAATACCAAAAAATCGGGATCACTGTTAACGTTAACCGTGGCCCGGATGGGACAGTCAACCGTAGTAACGAAACCGGAAGCGGAGTATAGAGCACAGAAAAGGACCAGGAAAGAGGAAAACCCAACGAGAGGACGCCGATAATTTCTAACCTCAAATCCTACGTCGTTGAACTGCGGCAATACGGTTACATGCGAAACGTGGTTAAAAAGGAACGACAACTCGTTATATAAACGTCGTTAGTAGCACAATGGGCGTGACAGGTGTCGCGCATTAATTGCATAAATTATCGCACTTATAATCTGTGCGCGTAACCGAGCGACCAAAGTGCATTCGCACAGGCGGTCAACGAGAGTAAGGAGAGTGGGTGGGGGGAACAAGCTTGAAGTGAGAGAGACGGCACATCTCGGAGGTTAAGACGATGTTTTTTGAAGACAGCGTGGCGCAAACATTTGCCCTCGTCTTTTTCTCTTTCCTCCGCACGCGCGAAATTAACGAGCGACGAGTCGCGCGCGCTCGCCGGAAAAACAGACTTTGCGAGAGGCGCGGAAACGTTTGTATATTTTTAAGAGGCGTCAGCGTCTCGGGTGCAGGATGAAGAGAGAGGGAGGGAGGAAAGTCAGAAGTCGAATCGAAACTCGCCGGGCTATTTCGACTCTGAAAAGTCACGGGAACCGAAAAGAGAGGGAGAGAGAGAGAGAGAGAAATTTATAAAACTCTCCTCACTAGCGATAAACGCTCTCGAGGACGGTCCATTTTTGGAAACGTCGAGGGCGGACGAAGAAAATTGGCGTCCTTCGCTTTCAAGCGACGCCGACTCTCTTTCGTACGCGACGGCGACTTCATTCTGCAACTTGTTCGAACCCGTTGTCAACTTCTTTCATAAGCGAGCCGAGTGCTACGTGCCTCTCGTAAATGTACTCTTGTAATACGCATGTCCAGATGTGTAGATCTGGCAGATATAAATGTACACCTTTGAAGGATTGCACAATTGCCGCTAATTATGTACGATGCGTAATGCGAGGCGAACAGTTTATGCAAACAGTCTGACAGCCACCAACGTAGAGTTGCTCGGCGTCTAAACGCTGTTTTGCCTTCTGAAAATGATTTTAAGATATGCATCTTCAAAGTGTAAAGATCAAGTTTTTTTTTCGCATAGAAAATTGTTATACATTCTCTGTGCACGTTTTTACGAAGAATGTTTACTTTATATCCACTGTACCGCATGACCGACAGCACTATGTTTTTTAATGAAGTAAACGGAGCAAAGGGTAATTGTCGCATCGTGCTTAATGCAGTTAATCGATCGCTTATTAAGTATGCGCCAGCAATACTCTCATGAATCGTTGAACAGCGGCACTCTTTTTGCATTAGAGCCGAGTACCGCACAATAATTGTTTTCTTCTCCCCATTCGCTGGATAAATTTATCGGCCTGAACGTAATAACAGACACGACTTTTCTTTTTTACGTCGTCCACAGTACCTAACATAAAACCGGCTCGTTCGTTTGTTGGTAATACGCGTCAAGTCCCGTACGGAGGAAAAAAATCCTGTTAAAAAGGTCATAAGTCAGGAGCTTTAGACGTGTGCCAAAGCCGGTGAAAATCGCATTTCGGTGCTGGAGTGCGAATAAACGCGCTACGACGAATGAGAGAGGCTCATTTCGACCTTCGTCATTTTGAGGAAACACTGAGCGAAAGAATATGACTCCCGCACATGCAATCTTTGCCTTTCATAGATCGACACAAATAGCGAAATACAAATAGGTAACCCTTAACAGCAATTATTTCTTTTATCCTCGATGCTAATCATGCAAAAATTATGCAGTCTGACTGAACAACCCGGTGTCTCTTGTATTAGTCAATGTGTGTTAAAGCAGAAACTCTACTGTATCTGCATATGTATGGAACGAGGGAAACTGATGTACGTCAGACAAGTTATGTGTCAACAAGCCGTTGCGCTATCTTTCACCGTATACAACAATTTCTTCGCTTAATACCGTTGCACACAAGATAGAAGACACAGAGGAAAATGTTTTTTTCACTCTTTGTCGATGGGATTCGCTCGGCTTATTTACCCAACAATGCAACGCTGCCGTCTATCATCTCATCATTCCTCATCACGATGCGCGTTACTCTTCCATAGTTTGTTCGAATGCACTCGCTGTTAAGCATTTAAGCGTTGAGTAATCTTAATTTCGTTTTGTCAAGTAAAAACCGGGTAGGGAACAAAGAAATAATCGGAGGCAAGTCAATAAGAACGTAAAGTTTGAAGCGTGAGAGAAGTTTGCGGAGAAGAACTGGCAAAGACCGGCTTCGGAGGATGACAGAGGCGCATTCCGTGTTTTGTTCTTAAATTGAGACATGAATCCGCTTAAGAGACACGCTCGCTAGCGTGACATTCGCAATCTCTGCTGCTCGCGGAAATATACTGCCCGCATTAATCTGTCCGGACGTAGGAGGTGATATCGCGCAGAAATGCACTCTATCGGCAAGCGAATTCAGTCGATGCGTTGGCTGCGAGAATCCAAACAATCGAAATTGTGGGAGCACATCGGCTTCCATAAAGATTCCTACAGAGACTCGAAAACGACGACGAAGATTCCCGCGAAGACTCAGAATTGGCCTCCTACTTTATCAGAATTCAATTCTGTTCGTATCGCTAAACGGCATTATTTATAACGCATTACAATTGAATGCAACGATAAATCTGCCATTCCAAGCAACCTCGCTACTCATACATTGTATCTACGCGGATAACAACATTATAAATCCATATTAGCCGTATGGCAAAGAAAAGAAGTCAGATGAAAGAACGCTGTATCACTAATCCTCCCATCTTCTCACTCAATATATCTGAGTCGCATAAATGCATCAATTTCAAAAATGCCAAACCGTACGCCACTGTCAACTTATCAAATTCTCTGTTAGCACAGGCCAAGCTGGCGTGCACGTACGAAACGAAGAAACGCGACAAAAGGTCCGTTCGCTCCCCAATGTGTGTGGCAACGCATACTTTTAGGCAAGAGGAAAGCCGCAGAAGAATCGCCGGCAAAGGAGTCAATTCCGTTTCGTTTTGACGAAGTTTCACGGGTGCCTGCGCGACAATTAGACGCGCAAACGACTCGGAGCACCGCAATTTGCTCGCACGGAGGAGAAAGCCTTCACTTACAGTGCGCGCGCGCGCATTCACTCATACACTCATACACGCACACATACATGCACGACAACGGTGCGAGGAACGAAGCCGAACGTTACGACCACCTCTAACTCTCCTCTATACCCTGGCGCGCTTTATGGTCGTTTACGAACGCGTCGACATGAGAGCCCGATATTACGGCTACTTTCTCGAGACCCCTGTGTGCCTCTACTCTAGGCAGAACAAGAGTTGAAAAAAGAAAAAGGAACAAAAAAAAAGCAAGCCGCACGTAGAACGTGAGCGCATGAGCGGGCAACGGCGGGAGATCATATACAACTCGACGTTGCATAGCGGCGAAAAAAATCTGTCAGCAGCCGACCTTTTGTGTTCCTCCCTCCGCTACGTTAGGAGCGATTAATAACGTGCCGCGTGACACGTGCGTGTATGCGTGTACGCGTGATCACGCCGGCGGTCCGTATATTCAGTGAACCGTGTGTACTTTTTTTCATGGGTGCCTTGTAACAAAGTGTTTTCTACGAATAAACTACTCTTGCCAAGATGCGCAGCTGATTAAAAGTAATTAGGCTTTTGTAAACTTTAATCTGAATGAAAAGTGTATAGAGAACATGAGATTCGAGCGGCGCAGGCTGTATTATAAAAGGTAATAGAGACAGAGTCGGCTGAGCTAATAGAATTTCCTTCCGACTGGGTAATACATGAGCTCATATATGCAATTCATATTTAGTATGTATACTGCCGAGAAACAATCAGCTGCTTTTAACGATCAGACAGCATAGAGATACGTTTACACATGTGATATACACACATATTTCTCTCCACCCACCGTGCAGTCTTATATGCCCATAGAGCAAGCCATCGCGCGTTCCCACGATCAGCACCTAACCGCAGAAAATAAAGAAACGAAAAGAAGCCGAGGCGAAGGCAATTTTCGTGTTCGACTTCCATCGCTTATTTTAACTTCGTATTGCCGCGGTTTAACGCGCCTTAACGCGTCTTCCAAGCTTACTTTTGCCAATTTGCTGTGAATGCCGAATGCCGTTAACGCAATTAACGTTGCCGCAGAGTACACGCCTACATTTCTGGTGATAATTATCGAACCAATTGTACGAACGAAACTTTGGTTCCCACATCAGAGAACAACAAATTAATGCAATTCATTCTTCTTACGCGGAGTAGCATTGTGCTGCGTATCAATCGACCAATTCGACCAAGTATTATATGCACCTTTACGTAAACGCACATATCTGTGAGTGTCGAAATGGTGGACAATAAGAACAGGGTGAAGCAGACGCCCATTAGGATGAAAACAGTACAATACTCTCGCAGATGAGGACGATAAAACCTACTCAGCGCGTGATTGTGCCGGTGAAAGGGCGCGACCGGAGACCAGGCGAAGAGAAAATGAAGCAATTTCATAGTCATAGTTCGCTGCTGCCAAAATAACACGGAGCACGATAACCGCGTGCGGTATTCGATTTACTAACAACTAACGGGGCGCGTTCCTAGTAAGAGTCGTCGGGTAGGTAGTCACAATACCTCGTGCAGGTCGATAAATAATCCGGGGCTCCGGTGCTGCCGACTCCAAGCTTATACACACGCCCATACACGTTGAAACACATGCATGAGAAAATACATACGGCTGAGACCGGTGCACACAACCCACGCGTGCGCGCGCGTACACACTCACGCACGCACATGTACAGCCGCGTATGCCTCCGTACTCACTTTTAGCAAAGTGGCGTTATATACAACACGGTTGTGGCGCATACGTATTCTGCACACCTACCGAGCGCACATTCACATCGACGCGTGTCCGTATCCTTTGTCCCACGCGGTAATCCAATGTCGCGAGGGACGTACAGGGTGAAGAATACGGCAAACGAGTAGAGACCCAGGGTGGACGATGTATGGCGGGGGGAGAAGGGTAGCGGAGATGCCGGAAAGTCGACTGTCGAGAGGGCGGCAAAAGTCGCGGCAAAAGTCGCGACCAACACTCCTTTCCTTCTCTTCCGGCGTCGTTCACTCTCTCACTCTCTCCCTCTATCACTATCTTTCCCCTATTCAACACTCGTATATCCACATTTTTCCTCTCGGTTCCGTTCCTCCACGGGCAACGCACCGCGAAACAAGCCACTAGCATATGAGGTGCACGGAAAACGATCCGACGATGAATCACTGCTTTTCCCGAGGACCCAGGAGGAGCCTGCGACGCGAAGGAAACAGGATAAGCGCGTAACGAGGAAGCGGTGGGTAGAGGATGTGACGGGAAAAGGAAGACGGATGGATGAGCCACGTATGTGTATAAAAGGGAAGAGAAACGAAAACAAAAGGAAAATCGATGAAAAAGGACGCGTGATGAGAAGACCTCACGAGAAGATATACATATATATATGTATACGTATGTAGGTATACACACCGTCGCGTAGAGAGACGTGTATAGGTGTGTGCTCACGAGCTCATACGCACGTGTGACAAACGCACCACTACGCTGGTCGTGACGAGAGGCACCGGCCAACACACAGGCCCAACGATGAGCACCACCTTCCAACACCACTTCACGCGGTACTAGTAGCAGCACTGTCGACTGACACACGCGCGCGCGGCATCACGAGGCACACGTACGTGTATGACGACGCTCTCATCCACACGCTCACCGGCTGCTGCATTGCTCTTTGCCGGGTGTACGAAGAGTGCCGAGCGCGCCCGAAGTGAGAGAGGACCGAGGGAGAAAAAAAAGGCTCGCGCGCGCACGTACCGTAACTACGTGCATACCGCGCACACACGGGCGCAGATGCACACTGCGAGGCGGTAGCACAGCACCACACGTAGTAAACACTGTTAGTCGTACATTCGTGCATACACGCGCCGCGGACGTGCGTATACGCGCGACGTAAGCGTTCGCGCGTACGTAGCTTTTCTTCAGACGGCACACATTCGCGCACCGGACCGGCACCACAAGCACAGGACGGAAAACACAGGCACACGCGTACGCGGAGAAATTTCACTGTCGAAAACGGCCGACGCGACGAACAGCACGACGAGTCGATCGACTGACAACCGTCGCCACCGAGAGAGCCTTTGCTCTCTCGTTTCTCCGAGTTCGCCTACGCCAGGCGGCGTTACGATCGGGCGCGTCTTCCTCAAAACGAACGATGCTATCCTTCTACGTGCCTGGTCTGGCTTGCTCCGACTCGACAATGTTTTTCTTTCTTCCCCCCGAAACGAAGGAGCCTCCTTTCCTCTCTCGGTATACCTCGCGCGTCACACCGGTCTGAGCGCTTGGCGCTTACTGAGCGACCGTTTCCCCCCACCCTTCCGACACAGCAGTGCCACCACCGGCGGCGCACTAGTCACTACTACATCTGCACGCCCTGAACGAGAAGCACGTCGGTGGGCGCACTACCACGTCTCACAAGGAGAGTGCAAGGTCTTCGGGTCACGGATTTAGTTCAAACTTTGTAGGATGATAGATTTTGTTCCCCTGATGACGAAGATATATGATTATAGGGGCCACTACTCAATAATTATCGAGATATTTGCAGTTAAAGATAAAATCCACTCGTTAAATTCAGTTCTGTAGCAAGCGATTACAGATAATGGGTGTAGCGTAGTGGCAACGGATCAGTGTCCCTTGCCAGAAGGTGCCGGGTTCGAATCCGTGGAGGGTCAAATTTTCTTTTTTTCATTTTATGTCGATTTTTACACATAAATGCACAACATAACATATAATTTTTACATATTTACATTTTATATTTTATGTATACATATTACATTTTACACATAAATACACAACATAACATATAATTTTCACATATTTACATTTTATATATTACATAAACATATTACATTTTACACGCAAATACACAACATAACATATAATTTTCACATATTTACATTTTATATATTACATATACATATTACATTTTACACGCAAATATGTGAAAATATATGTTATGTTGTGTGTTTGCATGTAAAATGTAAATATGTGAAAATATATGTTATGTTGTGTATTTGCGTGTAAAATGTAATATGTATATGTAATATATAAAATATAAATTTGTAAAATTATATGTTATGTTGTGCATTTATGTGTAAAAATCGACATAAAATAAAAAAAAAAATTTGACCCTTCACGGATTCGAACCCGGCACCTTCTGGCAAGGGACAATGATCCGTTGCCACTACGCTACACCCATTATCTGTAATCGCTTGCTACAGAACTGAATTTAACGAGTGGATTTTATCTTTAACTGCAAATATCTCGATAATTATTGAGTAGTGGCCCCTATAATCATATATTTTCGTCATCAGGGGAACAAAATCTATCATCCTACAAAGTTTGAACTAAATCCGTGACCCGAAGACCTTGCACTCTCCTTGTCAGCGTCATCCAGCACTGCTACCGCCACCCAGGCTGTCGACCACTTCTCTCTCTTTCTCTCTCTTTCTCTCTCGTTCTCTCTCCTTCTCTCTCATTCCATGCTTTCTTTATTTCTCTTTCGCTCTCCTCCCTTTCTCCCCTACCTCTTCTACACAGTCACGGTCGGCCAGGGCAAAACCACGGAGAGTTCCTCACGCGAAAAATGTAATGGATGATTCCTTTCTTTATTCTAGGGATTCTCTTTTTTCGAGTAATTTGTCGTCTTTCGGTGGACAAGGGCTCTGTGTGTTGCGCTGGCAACAGGAGAAAGGGATGGATAAATAGAGTACTAATTCCGGAACAACTCATTTTTCGGAAAGGAGGTTCTTGGAGATTTAGTAATAAGTTTTCAAGTGTGGAGCCATCCATTCTGTCACTTTGTAATATCTTTGTTTTTAATGTGACCAACGGATAAGCTAATCAGAGTGACAGAGGAATGCATAACACTGAGAAATCTCATCTGTCAATGCACATGTTGTTGTAATAAATTTCAGGTAGTACATAGTAAATGTGAAATAAAAATGATGTGTACAAATTTAGTCATCTCATTGCAATATAAGCAATATCTGTTTTGCAAGAGAAAAATTAATAACCGCACTTCTTCAATGCGTATAATTGCGTTGTTTTATCAAAAATATTTCAGTGAATGCAAAAAGTATTTGTTACAAACAAAGCACATCAATCATTCATTCATTGTTGAACTACATAAATCTACATAAGTCGGCATAAGTCGCTATTATCTCAAGTATATGATACACGGTGACGACTGTGATAGCCATATTAGAAACCGCTTCAAAACAACTAGCTCTCTAATCCGTCTATAATTGCATGATATCTACAAACACACGCGTCCCTGGATTACTGTTCATGTATGTACAGTCAGGCCAAAAGAGAGTGGCATTTGTTATATCAGATGAATATACTCTACGACCCGAAGAAGATTGAAAAATCCGATTGTGTGTCCATTTTCATTTTTGCTGCAATCATTGCCGGTACGTTCTCAAAAGGTTATAGATATCTGTGTACACGTATCTTATACCGTACACAAGGAAATTAGCGAAGACTGAACGTAGCATAAGTCATACTATCACTATACCTCAGCCAATTAAGAATGACATTCTAGACAGGCGGAAACGTCGTTCCTACCATCAGCGAATTTATGAAGTCTTTAAAATTCTTCCGCTAGCCTACGCAGTACCGCTCGTAATCACGCCGAATAGCAACGTTTTATGGCTGGAAGCACTGAAAGGCAAATAAGTGTACAAAATGGAGAATGAGGCCCGACGACATACCGGTAGGCGCCTTCGAGCATGCGCATTTCGAGTATGTATCACTCTCGCTCGGACCAGCTAATATTCACGTCCTTCCACTGTCGGCCAGTCTCAGATGAATGGACAAGAGAAAATGAAAAATGAGTCTCTCGGAAACCAGAACCAGCGGCTCTGTTTTTCTTCTGTATCAGGCTGCTACGCGAATTTACGTGCTCGTACCAGTTTCCACAGCTGGCAACGAATGAAAGGACGATGCTGATAAAACTGATCTGCCGCTAAATGATAATCAAAACGCAGGATGATGCAAGCTGTTCGCACACCGGATAACACTCGTCGATCATCACTTAGAATCCAGACGTCTTTGGGCATATCTTTCTTTTATTTGTCGTTCGTGATGAATACTGTATACGCTGTGATCGTTATTTGGAGATAGATAAGTGTAAGCAAACATCGTGCTCCTTGTACGAAAACGGACAACTACCAGCACTGTGTGCGTCGCATTACGGCCGGTTCTCGTGCCACGAAATAACAGTTACATCACGTACAGTATTACGTGTACAGTTTTCCGCGCACTTATATTCAATAAATATTAATTGCACCTCATAAATTGCGAGTTCACAGCAATTTCACGACGCATGCACCGTTAAATTAACGACGAAATTAGCCGGAAAGACGCTTATAGTTATAGTTAATCCATCGAATCTGATGGCATGTGGCAGTGTGGAATATCAGGCCTTGTCGTCCGGAGACAACCTCGGTCATAAGGTAAAACTAATCGCATTGCAATCCGTGCCATCCTTTCGGAGCTGACATCGAGTGAGATAAGCGAAACTACTGGAACGAGCTGTTGTCTCGCGGCGCATCCGATCTCGAGTCGCAAGTACCGAAATTCAAATTACGTCCGGGTCACAACGAAGGGGTACGTCGGTTTCTCTACGAGTCGAGCAAACAAGGCGTGAAACGCGCCAAGTGCCGCTGTATCCTCTTCTTCGTGCGACAACTCGAGGAGGCACTTACTCAGGAGACCGACGGCGCAACTGCGAGTGCCTGTTTAATCGGTAAGCCCGACTTAAATTCTTATTCGCAACGCGCTCTCTTTATCAGAGATAGTAAACGCCAGGTACGACCGTAAAATTTGACGCGTTTGCCAAAACATGCGGAAGTTACGAGACTGAAATTCTATGCAAAATTCGGTGATAACCGTTCGAGTACTTTTCCTAGACTATGTTAAGTGTTGGTTTCGGACGAGTCAGGCATATAATGGGAAAGTAATCGAACGGGAATTCGGCAATAAGTGTATGCTTCACGGTCGACGCAACGCACATGACCAGCTTGGGACGTAAGTTGACGACGAGGCTCTCTAAATGCACGGCGTGCATTGGCCATTAAGCGTGCGCCAGTAAAATGTAGAAAAATATGCCGGTGGTGAGGCGAAGAAACTGTACGAAAAGTTCTGCGGCGGTGGAGGCCGTAAACGAGTCGAAGTTTTATGCTCTCCCGCGAAAAAGGGAATGCATATTCGCGGAAATGTGAGCGAGCAAGGAACACGACGGCCACCAAGAGTACCACCATCATGTTCTGGAAGCCACGACCAGTAACAGAAGCATCACCAATAAGAGAATCACCAGCAGTAACAGGACTGCTAAGCGGAGCAACGCCGACGACCACGAATCTGAAAACCACAAACCTAACCTAAAAGTGCATGGCGCATGGATTTGAGGCTCGAAGAAAAATTTGGTTTGCATCCAAAACCATGATGGTGTGGAAAATAACGCGGCCGATAATTCTCGATTTTACTCCATACTTCAATCAAACTCGACTCTGCTGCAGGATTCAGAATTAAGCGCAGTCAGTTGACAGTAAACGTAAACAATGACGACAACGAAACTGTAACACAGATCAGGCTTCCTACCAGCGCTTTTTTGAACCGAGCACAGCGATAAATTGGCTGCGTTATTAAGCGACGTCGCTTTTTATTCTCTGCAGAACATACGTTTTACTCTAGCATCGCGTTATCCTCTGGCCAGGGCCGCCATGACGTATTACGTTTATTACGGCCAACTACCCTATTCCTCGTGGCTCTGCTCTCTTGCATAGGTAGAAATCCACGGTGTGCATCGCGTGTCGGTGGCTCGTACACTTTTAGCAGCCGCGAACGGCGAGTATTTGCTCGCAATTGGCAACGGGCGGCTTCCGTTCTGCGGCAAAAACGTATTGCCACTGTGCAAATTTAACGAGCGGCGAAATAAATAACGTTCGCCGCTCGACTACGTTCGACGTGTTAATGCGCGGCCGAACATCGGGGAATAGTCGGCGACCGCCGACGTTACGGGCCGCCATCGTATCGTGCCAGCCCTGTAAAGTTGCGCATTTTGTATGCGGATACGCTTTATTTTCATTACGTCCCGTATTGCGGCCATGATTTATATCAGAGAGCGAGCGCGCCCCCGTAATATCATTGCCGAGAATGGTTGTTGACGATTCTCGACGGGCAAAACAGCGCAAATAACACATTTACGACGCACTCCGCGATGTACAAAACGACGTACAACGCGCATCCCATACTTCCGTTACTCCATATTTCACGGTGTCCTTTTAGCGATGTTTGCGGTAAGTGAAAAATATCTCCCGCTGGAGAGGCGAGTAATCTCGTTACGTTAAAATGTGGTCAACACCGAGATTAACACCGCATCAAGCCCTACGTCGTGCTTAGAGGCTGTAAAACAACGGAAAGCCATTGTCGGGGTAATCCTTGCGCCAGAGTAACGACAGCGGACTCGCAGGTCGCTAGGATGAGTCTCGAAGGGCTGTCGGATGAGCGCAAGGCTGTTTCGTCGAAGGGGAAGGTGGGTTTAACAGGAGAGGGGGTCTGGGACATAAAAGAGGTCGACGTTGGCATGAATTCGTCTGCGACAGTGCCCCAACAATTACGCATTAAAGGTATATAGAACACCTGGAGATTCGACGCCCGAGGACGAAGGGTCGCCCGACACGCACACATGCACGGACGAGCGTGTACACAGTGACTGGCGTGCATGCATAGTTTGTCCACAGCTTTCGGCGGAAGGTGAACTGCCGGGTAAATACCATGCGGCTCGTTCGACCGAATACAGAGTGGCCCGATAAAATCTTAGGCGCGCATGCTCGTATATAAACACGATCGAATTACTCGCGTTCCGCGGGAAAAAAAGTCGACGCTTTATTGACGCCATTGGAAGAGCAAATTCTTTCGACGATAAACGCGAAATCCATTTTCTATCTCCCGTACACGAAGTTTTGTCGTCAAAGCATCGTCTAACAATAACTAATAATTCATTCGCTAACTTCACATTATTGGGAAATTAATTTTAGTTTTTTAAGCCGACAAAAATCGCAAAATGTATTACCAACGTCGCGTGGTTGATCCTGTGGTTGATCGGACGGAAATAACGGCGGAGAAAACGGTATAAGAGGCGTAAAAGTGTCGATTAAGCAACGACGACCACATTAGCAGTCAGCGAAGAACTCTTTCCGTGCGGTAGCGGCATAAAATCGTTGCGAACGCACTGAGTTTGACCAGATTGCCGGTCGTTATCGTTATCTCCGAAAAGAGTGACTGGAACATCGATCATCGTTCCGCGGCTAGCCTGGCGTCCGTCTACTTCAAAGTTCGTGTGCTTCGGATACGTATGCTTCAGGTGCGTGCAGCTCTGCGTATCCAATTACGGGCACTCAATTACCGTTCTCCACACCATCGTCATCGTCGACATCTACGTCGTCGTCGTCGTCGTCCGTGTCCTCGTCATAGTCGTTGACTGTACCTCGTACGAGTCCGTGGCCATTATAACGTATTACATGTCGATAATAATATCCGTTCGATGATATCTGGCTAACTCACGCTCCAGCGAGCATTCTGTTTCCTGATGCCGGCCAATCGGGCCATAAGCACCGTAATAAAGAGAAATGAGTGGCCGGCTAACGATTGATTTCGTTCGCGGCGAGACGTTCGTTCGCTTTATGAGAGAGCTGCGAACGCGAATACGCTGTAAATCGAATAAAACTACTCGGAACGAGACGTCGGCGAGAGCGAGTCTAACGATCCATTAAGGCTCGCCATATCCGATTTTCACTGTGCGACGCTGTCTGTTTTGGAATCGCAAAGTGTCGGCCTGAGAGAGTGAGAAGGTGTAGGACACGTATGACAGGCCGCCGTTGTCTTTACAGGAGCACAATATGAGCTTGGGCTGGGACGCGAGTGCGAGAATGCGCGAAAGTGTGTGCGCTCACACGAGCGCAGAAAGTGACTACTGAAATGACCCTCACGAGCAAAGTACGAGCGGCCATCAACATTAAATGAATAATAAAGGGCGGCATAGCCGCGGCAATGCTATGTAACTTACGATCACGCCCACATGTGACGATCGCGGTACGCACAGTTAGGTAGGTATACATATCCACGCACGTTGCAAAGTATCTACGTTGGAAGCGATATAACCGAACGTAGTTGCTCCTCTATTAATAATCCACCGTAAACCTATGAAAAGTCTGTCCGCCGATAAATGCACAGCCGCCGAAGGCATTATATGCACGTAATCGACGCGATCTCAGGACCGTTTTTTGATACCTTATTAAGGCTACCGTGTACGGTCTTCTCAACTTGATGCGTATTACTTTTCACGGAAACGTTTACGGCGAGCGGCGTATCCTGTCGAAAGATACATGTTGCATTTAATGGCGTTCAGAATAAAATGTATGAAATTACGAGAGTATCGATCAATTTGAAAGTTCGTTCGCTTTTTGTACGCTGTGATTGTACGTGATATCGTCTGAGCAATTATGGACAAATCCTGACATGATCACTTATCGAGGAACTGCTGACCGACGGAATGTAATACGCGTCAGACTTGTTCCTCCGCAACTACAATGTAACCTTAAGAGGTGCCGTGTCCTAGCCCGTAAAAAGTAACAGTGACCGTAAGAAGGGACGTAAAAAGATGAAGAACGGTAATGGCGATTACGCTATCACACGACCTCTTTCAGCACCTTCGAAGCGTTCCGCAGTTATTCTCAAGTAATTCTTTTCATAGTGTCATTAATAGACGAAACTGTACTGGCTTATCGCGGGCGTCGACTCACTCTGTACACTTCTTTATGTACGCGAGCGAGCGTTTAACAGAGGCGTCTAGCTATGTGCGCTGATCCCATAAAAACTTGTTTAACATGTCGCACGCACAGCCTGGAAATATATGTATATAATCAGTACGTTTCCGCGGAAAGTGCCGAATAAAGCTTTACAGCCTATAAATTTACTCCTGCAAACGGTGTCCTTCCCCTCCCACTCCCTCTTCCCTACCAATAGCTCGTTCCGTTTGCCCGGTGGCCGGAACGCCGTCAGCAATTTTCCACTTTTCATTTGTCCGGGAATAACGATTTTCTACCAGCTCCGTTCGGGAACGTCCACGAAATTTACCGCCGCACCGAAAGGCCGATAAATTCTAACCGACCGTTCTCGTGACCGCCTATGTACTTCTTTCCCACTCCTCTCCGTTTTTGTCCCCGGTTCCCTCGCACTTGCGTGTAGAACGTCCCTCCGTCTCATCCTGTTTTGCCCCTCTTTAACTCGCTTTGTTCAATGTCCCCTTTACCTACCTAACTCGTTCCGTCTCCTGGCCGTCGATGGCGCTCGGACTCGTTACACGATTCGCCGCCGATAAAGCTCTTACGGGCGATTATTTGAACGAGTTCGGCCCGATCGGCGAGGGGAGAGAATGGTAGGGAGGTGCGCAGCGAGCGATGGGACATCTTCAAAATTGATTTTCCCCAAGGCTTAATAGGAGTAATAGCCAGGCTTTGTGGCCCGCGAAACAATTCCACCCGGTATATACATTTCGTTTCGTTTCTGGCCGGCGCGCGTCTTCCTTCTCAAACGACCACTTTCCGATCGTTATCCACGTCCGACTATCTACCGAACACTGTCATTTCGTTAATGAATATTCATATCGTTTCACTTAATTTGCTCCGTAACCCCGTCGGTTGCGATATTAAAATCACCGTCGCATGAAATCAAAGTTGAAGCTGGCAACGCGATATTTATGAGCGGGCTGATGAATTAACAGTGCCCGAGAGCTGGAATAAATTGGATTCGCCGGAAATTTCGTGCTATTAAAAATATTTGCACCGCGAATTCATTGATTCGACAATGAACCTGACATTTTGCGCATCAGAACGCGAGTGGCTCGCTTGTTGGCGAATATCGACGTCGGGCGACGTATCCGCGGATGGGAAAAAAATACAAATAGCTTCTGCGTCCAGTGGTCGACAATGAAGTTAATGCATACGCATAGAATGACGTAAAAATAGTGAGAAATCACTGGTTGAAGGACTCGCTTTCTGTTTCTCGTACAACAGACTGAACCTATCTCTTCGCATGGATTCGTTATCGTTGTTGATCAAACTTTCGACGCTGATTACTATCGCAATCGAGTAACTATTCGCATTCATTACTAAGTGTAACGGAGCAGTTGAAAAAAGGTAAATCGTAAGCGAAACGCTTCATGAAATAAATGAGTGTTCTCATCTGATAATAAGTAATGTCTTTTTGCATAGTTACCACCGCTAGAAGTAATTACACAATTTTCGCGGTATTACTGTGCACACATTAATATAACCACATGACTATTCCGTTCTATTTTTGTACAGTGTCGTCCGATAAAATGTCAAAAAGCGTTCCACGGTGTTACGCGAGGCAAGCGTTAATACGAAAATTAACCGTCGACGGACACATTTCCAACATCGCATTGAGTATCATATTTCAACCGTTAACTGGGTCGCATTAATTACTCGGGCGAGATAACGGAATAAGTCTGCGACAATGTTCGTGCCCCAGGAACTATCATGAGCGAGCTGCTATAATGTCGGAGTGCTTAGCGGGCAAAAAGCTTTCCATAAAATCCCCCCTCCACCCTTTCGCTGCCCTATGCATGTCTCTCGGCGAGATACTTTACGTGCAGACACTTCCGTTCGTTCCCTTGAAAGCGCGAGACTGTCGCTCGGAAAACTTGCTCGCTTAACTATACGAGAATAAGACAAACTTTCGCCGTGAATTCCATTTCCACGCCTGTCAGGACAAGAGAGGCATCCTCCCGGTCCGCCATGTACTCTGCCCTCCCTCACCACCCTCACCACCCTTACCACCTTTGCCTCCATCGTTCCTTACAGAGTCGGCAAACCGCACGCCGACCTGACACTACCCTCACGGAGCTCGCCTTAAGGCCGATTTATATCATCTCCCTGCAGCCAAAAGGAGCCCGCGGGAGACGTTATTTAACGCGTTTCAACCATCGGTGTTTACCGAGCGAACTATGACTGGCCCGCTTAAGCGTACGTAAGTCATCTTCGAGACGGAGAGGTACGATGTGATTACCGCTCTTTCGGCGTGAGCGAAATATAAATTTCGACTAGCCTATTACACGTCGCCGTGACGGTGCATCGTAAAGTGCCCGTGGCACTTAAATCCGTCGACGGGCTAATTCGAAATGCAGGTAGCGGAATACCTTTTAATATGCGGAGTAATAAAGCGGTAATTACGCTTGGAGATATACGTTGTTAGGCCGCCCGAACGAATGTAATTCGCGGAACAGTATGTTAAGGTTAAACGGGATAAAGGACCCTCGGGCTACGTTCCTACAAATCCTCCGGCCTATAAACTCTGTTTACCGTCAACTCATTGCCACGCACAACAAACTCCGCGATGCTTAACCTTCGGACAGCGTCCGCGCACGCGCGCCCTACGTGCACAATATTCACGTAGCGTCGTAAAATAAGTTGGAAGGAGTGGTGGGTTTTAGTCGTACGTCCGGGCCGGGATAATATAAATCGACCCTCTAACGCTCGCGCGCCGCTCCTGAGATTCCAAGGAGCCCGTGTGAGAAGCCGAACAGCTGTAGGTATATTTCCAACTAGACCGAGGACCGAGAATAAAGATAATCCTTTCCTCTTGTACGCGATATTTTTGCGACAAAGACGCGCGCACTCTAGCGAGCCCTCGGGCCCATAAATCGCTCTCGACGTCTCGAGCACGAGGGGCGGGAAGGGGATGGAGGAGAAGGACGAGGCAGTTGTGGAACCGAACGAGAAGAAGCGAGAAGAAGGGAGAGGGGTGATGGGGGGACAGAGGAAGAAACCAAACTCGAAAGACAAACCGACGGCGTCATTGCGTTCGACTTTCACGCAACTGCGAAGCCAGTTTTTCCGTCCAACCTCGAAGACGGATGCACAACCACCGTGTAAACCGATACTTTCACGCAATTAGGCAAACGCTCAAGCTGGCCATCGATAATCACAAGATATATGCGGAGCGGAAGAATTGATTAACTTATGGAAATGGGTAAATAACGTGTGAAAGAAAGAATGGGATAGAGAGAGAAAGAGAGAGAGAGGCAAAAAGAAAAATATAGACGCAGGGGAAATAAATGAAATATGTGACAGCTGATCTTGTAATCGGTTAGAACGGTGCTCATGAGGTTACCGCGTTTACGTAATGAACCAGTCCACACGACGACATGTAAGTGGACTAATGACACGGAGCCACGATCCATTGGCGATACGCGGTTTGTAATTTCGACGGGCGCTGTATATTATTAATGGTAATAGCTTTATCGGAAACCGATTTTACGTCCTTCTTTATCAGGCGGCTATTATGAACTGGCAACGATCGTTTCTACGTTCAGTTTTGCGGACGATAGTCGCAGTATAGCATTTCTTCATATTAGGAAATACGACTGGAATATGAAACGTACATTGAATTGGATATTTAAAAACCGACCCTACAGAATCCTTCTACAGAATCTATTAGTCGCAAATTGAGTCTAAAACAAAAGGCACACAATTTGAAGTCAAATTTTTGATATCCTAATAGAATCATCCAAAATGAAAAAGATTTATTATATAAAAGACTTCCATTGAGCGAATATTGGATAAATATTCAGAGAACTCCTTCGTGCTTCAAATTTAACAGTTTTGTGTAACGCCGATATGATTATTCTCTATTAGTGAGAATGCTTGTGCGATCAAAATCAAATATTACACGAGAGATAAATGTGAGAGAACGTGCCAACGTATTTTGGCCGTCGTTAGAATTGCGATATTCGCTTCGGGAATAATATTTCACTGGCAAGAAACATAGGATGCGGTCGGGTATAAGTAAGTACACATAGTTGAGCATAACGAGAGACAACGGTAACAAGAAAATTTCCGGCTGATCGCCACGCGCCACGATCGTTTAAACAGTCTCGTCCCGATCCGTAATTGGATTGCATGATGCATCGCTAAATTGTTCCTTGCAATTCGCGCAATCACTATGACACAAAGAGGCTGCGTGGTATGCTCAACCATCACACTCCCGTTATCGTTAGTGAGCAGCCATATAATTGTATGAGCGACTAGCCCCCCATGCAATCTGCATTGTACGTCACGGAACGTCGAGCACAATTTATTTACACCGCGAGAAAGCAATGGCGAATGAAACATAAGGTAGAAAGAAGAAAAATGGAGTAATACCAACATAAATATCACAAGACAATTTCACAAATCACTGTTGCAGCATGCGGTGGACATAACCTTTTAATAAAACGTTCGATGACGACGTCCTTCATATATTTCCTACCACTCTCTCCTACGCTTCTATTTCACGCTCGATGCTTATTTCCTGACCATTTCCCATCGAACGGCTGTACGTGTTTGCCAGCGAAACAACGACAAACACTGGTACGAGCCGTTGTTCGGAACTGGCCAGATAATAGTGCCGAGCATACATCGAAATTAGGGGCGCGGTTATTGTCAACTTCTTGCTACAATGTTCGAACTCCGAACATGCACCGTACTCATGAAAATCTCCACTCTGAAGTCCCTTCCGTCTATTCGATTACAGTGTATCATACGACGCATTGCAAGCGTAAGAAACACGACGTACTCACGTGAAACACGTCGGGAGTGGGATAATTCTCGATAATTGCCCATCGGTTTCACAACATTCTGCGCCATCAGCGTTTACACAGATTACAAGATTCATCAGAATCGCACGTATTCTTGTGTCATTCCGAAGCAACTGACCACTCCCCGGACTATCTCAGCTCCGCAGCCTGGTCATCGCTTTCCATTTGGTTCAATCATTTAAGATTCGGCCAATAATGAAAAAGCCACGCTTATACGTCCATTCGCATCGTAAACCAATTTAGCCGAGCGCCATTCAACTCTCGACAAGGGCTCGGCGTGACAATATAATGAATCGTTATCGCACGTGACGGTGGGCAAAGCCTCTTCGCGATAAAACGCGCTCGATCGACTCTTCTTCCCCTCTATTTATTTTTCGAACGAGAGCCTGCGAATGCAACACAGCTACCCCCTCCCCCCTATACCCCTGCTTCGCCGATGACGATAAGCAAGAAACGGTTGACCCGGACGAAGTCGCTCGTTCGCGACTGACAGAATAATTGTGGTCGCGGATATATCACATTCATGGTCGCGATTAGCTTCAGCGACCCGTTGCTTCGTATACAAACGACATAACCGGACGATATCTGGACACGGTGCTCGAAATACTGCTTCGAAATGTCTCTCAGAATGTCGCACATCACTCGCGCTCGTCGTAATGAACTCACGCCAGAGACGTAAAACTGATAATCTCTGCGCAGTGCGAATTGCAAAGCACCTCGCGTAATTCATTGCCGTAAGTCGCAGATAGAGTTACATGAGACTAGAGACGAGCGTCTTTGCGGTAATTGCGCATAAAATTTAAAAGCACGTGTCGATCTTTGATGGGATGCGTTGTGAAAGATCAACGTGAACATATTATTTTGCTTTTCTCTTCACTGTGAGAATTCAGATGAATTTGGATCAGGTACATTAGGAGTTAATGTATGCTTTGGGTCGTTGTTACAATGACTCTTCCAGTTATATAGAGAACTAATTCAAATTGTAGAGCAAATGTGTGTTCGCTAGGTGAGAGATTATTGTTCACAATTAGACAGTTGCCAAATTTTGAACGTCAAATATAAACTTGACTTACAAAATTGACTGTTATTATAACTGCACTGTCGACGGCATGCGCCTTGCATCTGACTTTTCAATAATGAAAGGGTTGGACGTTTTTACCCTCTATCCTTTGTGCGGGCTCATCCCGCAAAACGTGCGACTCGTTAACCCTTTCCAGGCCAATGATGCCATATGGCGCCGTACATTGTGCTCACTCTAAACTCGCATGCTTACCAGCCAAAACGATTTCGACTGGCAACATGATGGTTGCACGCGTTAATTTTTTGAACAGCCGTAATCGGTTACTAGTATTAATGAATGAATGCGCGGCGAGATTAATATGTTACGTGATACAGTAATATCGCGTTTTTCGTCAACAGTACATCCTCTGCTGGCCAAACGAGCATGTAATTATAAACGTCATCATTGCAATACACTGTCGCTGAAAATACTTTTGAAATTTTATATTCTACATAAATCGACCGGGAAACCAATCAACTTTGATTTTAGCAAAAGACTCAGCAGAAGATAATAAAAGTTTTAATCATTTTCATCAATTTTCGACAAATTTTCATCCATTTCTATGGAATATTGGCGATATTCGATTTGGAGATATTACTACTGTTCTTGATGGTTCGGCAGGCGTCAGAAAATAAAATTAAAACGTGAGTTTGTCTTCATGGATAAAACCAAAATGAATTACAATAAGTAGATACAATCCGGGACAGATATTCATATAATTTGCATTTCTCATATTAAGCTTTACCGACACGGCAAAGCGTTAGTATCAAAGGAACATAAAATCGGCCCAGCAATATTACCGTTTTTCGTCGACGATGTAAAAATTGAGACTATCATCGCGCGGTTATTTCTGCACAGTAGCTCAAAATCTACGAACGAAAGGTATCGGATTTATTATGACAAGCGTCACAACAACAATTTTTCTAAATATCAACTGCGATCGTACACGAACGTGTCGGTTACAGCATCATTTTTCATACGTTTATCGTCATTCCCGTCGACCACGTCAGTATATACATATACATATATACAACATGTATGCGGCAGAGGACTGGGCAACGGCTGGTGTATAGACAAAACGCGCGCGTACTGAATTTCGTTGGAAATTCATTTTCTCATCGATTTTCTGCTGGACCCCGGTAAAAAGTAGAAAGTCGATACTCGTTTCAACGAATTACTATCGCATCCGAGCGCGGGTCTGCTAGCCCGCAATACAAATACCCAATTTATAGCTATCTCGACACAAATCTTCCTCGAGACTACCGTCCCTAAACGAACCGCACGACAACGCAACAATTTTTGCCGCCTCGTTAGGAACACTCTGTTCATCCCTAATCAGCCGATTCCAACGTGACAAGCGTTGCACGACCGTCCGAACAACGGCTATCCGATGCAAAATTGAGTCTGCACATTGTATGCAAATGACGTCGAAATCATTATTAGCGCGACATGTCAATAATTTCGTGCCGAAGAGAAAGCGCCCCCGCCTTAATTAATCAATTCCGCCCACGTACGGCATGTACCGACGGTCGAGGGCAAAACATCGTACATTGGGCTTTAACCGGTTTTCAATCGACCCGCAGGCGAACCTATTGGGTCCGTCGGTTGTTGCATCTCTTCGCTGCCTAATCGATTGTAACCCCCCCCCCCCCCAATCACCATTTCGCCCCACCCCACCCGCCCTCAACTCATCCCCCGGACTCTTCTCCACAGCCAAGTGCCGCGCTGAGTAGAATTTTCAACGAGTCGGGATATTGCACAACGTTCTGTCGATTTTCGCCATTTCAACGTCGAGCCCATCTCCACTCTGACCACCGACACACACACATACTCGGCGTGTACGTGCTGCCCGGCGTGCGTGTGCTAGCGTATAATGCATTGCCGGGGATATTCGTCATAACTTGCGGGACCATTAATGTTATAGGGGCGCAGATGTGGCGGGCACGATTGATCCTATTACCATCGTCGTGGGCACATATCTTGGCCACGACGTCGATCGATACCAACGGAATCTCCATTAAGCTAGGGCGAAAGATAAGCGTCGCACGATATGGCCGCGTGTACGGCTGCGCGCCTGTGTTCGCTCGCGTTGTGTACGGTAAGAATATTATGTAGCATCGCCGGAGAGAGACATAACACTGTTCCGCGTGGATCCGCAGTGTAAACCGATGCCTCGGCACTTTATCACTCTCTACATCCTTGTTTGTATAATCGTTAATGTATACGACCGAGGGCATTGCTTAATACGGCACTGCGTGGATTGATTCTTATTTATGCGTCCGACGTATGTTTACTGGCGCAACGCTCTGTTGATCGCGTATGGCTGAATAATAGCGAGCGTTTGCAACTATTGAGTAGTCGAATGCTTCGGCCGTTGCCGTAAAGCGTAAAAGTAAGCGGTTGTTACGCTGCCCAGAGAGCACTTTCCGCAAAAAAGGGCTGATGGAATTTCAATTCACGCGATGGAATGACAATGATTCTCGAAACAGCGGAAGGCTTCCCGATTGAGAAGTCGTTGCTTTCGAAAGGAATTCCTCGTGAGGGCGCATCATCGGTGGTGCGCGAAATAAATTTTCCTCTCTTGGCCCTCGACTTTTTCCTCCCTCTTTTTCTCTTCCTTTTCTCTTCTCGATAGGTAGTAAAACCGGCGTCGACTAAGCGCGAGAATTAACGTTCGCCGAAAGGCGAACGCGTTCGGGCATAAATAAGAGTATGCCGTTAACGGTAATGTCGCCTAGCAGCGGCATTGCACGAATCGTTAAAGAGAGGGACGCCGGGTAGGCGAAGTAAGAAAGCGACAAATTACAGTGTCCCGACCCGAGACGAAATTGTTACTCGCCGCCGGTATCGTGAATACGTCCGTTTCTCTCTCTCTCTCTCTCTCTCTCTGTCCGGCCCCCTCCAGGCTACCGCCTGTCTTCGGTCGATTAACTCGAGTTAAATATAACGCACATAAAAACGGGAAAGTCGCAAGGTCTCCGAGGCACACGCACGGTAGCCCTCGTCATCCAATCTCCGACGATGTTCGAACAAACACGAATTCGCCTCCCACGGGGAGAGGGGAAAGGTAGGGATGAATGGGAGAAAATAAAAATATCTCACGCTGCTCGAGCAAGCGCAGAGTCGTCAGTCAATTACCTTCCGTTAAATGTAAGATAGGGCGGTGCTAGAAGCGAGCACAATGCATTTTGGGTCTGCCATCTTTGCAGTAAGTGCGACTTGGACATTGGAAAAGGAAAGGGAAAAACGGCATGCCGGAATAAGGACGGAGGAATGAAAAAAAATTCTGCGGCTGAGGAGCGCGAGTAGATAGAAGGCGAGCTGTCAATTAACATGAGTTAGATGTAAAATGAGGAAAAACTTGGTAGGAGTTGCGGAGTAACCGTTACTCTGGTTTACTTTGCCTCCAGCTCACGTCGGCGCAAATGATCGGGTACATGAAAGTGAGCGAGACGGAATGAATGAACGGGAGGCGAAAGAAAAGTATCCCACGCTGGAAGTTATACCGACATAAGATCGCCTGTCAATTAAGTCAAATGTAATATGCGTTAGAGCGATAAAGACTGTGTACTTCTCACGGCTAAACTCTGGCTTCCAACCACCCTTCTCCTTTAACCAAACACGTTTTCATATTTCATAGTGAAAGAGGCGAGAGAAAGGCTTACGCAAATTTCACAAACAGTACAATGAAAGGTAACTTGCGCTAAAAGACTTCATCTCGGCATCAATTTTCATATTCCGCGTACTGAACAGAACGCCCTTAACACCACGCTATGTACAAGGTAATTGTGTACAATTAAACTCCCCCTCTCTCATTCTCTCTCCCCCTCTGTTCAGTCCGAGCAAATTGCTACTCCTGACAAATTCTGAAAAAAGGCAAGAACTTGCGGCGATGCCGCCAGCGGAAGAGGTTCGAGCACATGTAAAATCATCTGCTCCTGCCAGAAGGAGCAGCGCGCATGCTCCATCCATCTTTCGTAGCACTTATCCAGCACCGGCGGCAGCCACAGCAGCAGCAGCAGCGGGAGCTGTATATATCGCGGTGCCTATACGTCACGTATATACGGGAGTAGGTAGAGAGCAATGGAACAATACCTATCGTCGTGCTGGGGCGAATGTAGCGGGCCTCAGAATGCAGTTTATCCGACGCGTATATCCCTGTTTACGTATCTCTTTGTCCATGCGGTAATCCAAAGAGGATGACGGCTGGCGTAGCGAAAGACGAGGACGGGTTGTACCAGATGGAGCGAGCCTGCGGACATTCGATGCTCGCTGAAAGTGCGAGCGAGACGAGGCGAGCTGATGCGCTCCTGCTGAAGAGAAGGATCCGTTGCCGGTTTTCACGTTGCTGTTGGCGTCGTGATGAGCGCGCATGCGCCGTCCTGCACGCTCTCATGTGTGTACCGCGAGCGAAGAGGCGGCCTCACAAGGGAAGAAGACGAAGGGGATACGTACGGATACTCTGGCACACTATTGCATTCCGTGCGGCACAGCAGGATCATTCGTTAGATTCGCCGCGGTGTCGCGCGACGAACGAGATTTCTGCCAAAAAAATGAACGACATACACACCGGCGATAATGAGGATTGAGCCAGTTGACGCTAGGATTCACTGCGACACACGACTCTCGAGGAGCGCGCACACGTGTACACAGTGGTCGTGCGTAGGCAGGGAATTTTATACACGAGTACACTCGCGTACTATGCACAGATGGTAGTAGAATGGATGAGAAGCACGAAAATCAAACGCACTGCACCGTAATCACGCGCGTATGACTGATTGCGAGCGTGTACACACGTAGGAATGTATATATATATATTCTCGATGGCCACATAGAGACACACATACACTGATACACAAGAGACACACTGTCGCGGCACACTCTCGCTAGAGCCGACTGGCAGCGAGAAAGGTGGTAACGAGCGGCACGGTGGCACAGAGAACGAGGACTACTACCGAGATAGCAAGGCCTGAAAGAGGCTCGCTGCTAGGTAGAGACGAGGCACACACAACACGAGGGGCTAAAAGGACGGACGACGACCACGCTGCTGCTACCTCGTGCACGGGTCGAGAAGTCGTCGGTTGTTCACTCACTCACTCACTCACTCACTGGCTTGTCCCACTCCACTCGCTCTCTCGCCTCTCTCATCCTTTCCCCATCCCCTCTCCCGTGGCTCGAGTCTCGCCAGAAGTCGGGGATTATTATCCGTACCGGTGAACGATGTACCGAGATCGTACGCGACACCTTGTAATGCACCGCGGAACACCGGTCGATCGCCGATATAAATTAATGCCGTTCGCCTTCTCTCGTAAATGACTCCGACGGACGGCATCGACGGCTCGAGCGCTTGGCGTTTACTGAGGCATCGCCGCTCCCCTTCCATCCGCACAGCTTTCTATCCTTCTTCCTCTCCTTCTCTCACTCTCTCGCTCGCTCTCCCTCTCACACGCTCTCTCGCTCACTCGCTGGCTCATTCGCGCTCGCTCTTTCTCGCACTCTCTACAATGTGTCCCGACGACGGCCAATACGGCCGTTCATTGGCGTAACTGCGAGGGGGCTCGATCCCGTGAATTCTCTCCTGCTCATCTCCTGAAGCGTGTAAACTTGCCTTTGGGATCACTGCAAACGTTCTGCGGATCTATTACAAATTCGAGGAAACTTTTCCCGTCTCGCAGATGACACTACGTGACGGGAGTCAGCTCGCCGATCTCTTTCGTCGAAACACGTTTCCGCGTGACGCGTGCTTGAAGGAATGCATAATTGCCTCCGAGAGAAGAGGCAACGTGGAGAGTACAGAGCACGAAACACACGGACGAACCGGCGGTCGACCATTTTGCGACGTTTCAACCGTCGGGGCCCTCGGCACACTATTTCTCGCCGCTTATGCAAACACTTTCAAAGCGGCCGTACTCTGATAGCGAAAATAACATTTGCCAACGTTTGAAAAAATGTCCGTTCGCATTGATACTCGGAACGGTTTGCGTAAAATATCATGGATGTTGATTTTCGCGTTTCTGTCGGTTCGGAAAAAATGAGTCGAGCCAAAGCGATAGACGCAATTGTCGCGCTTTTACGTCATTATCGATAGTAACCCCACAAGTCGTAGCATTCATACTTGTATGTGTATTAGTGACGTACATAGAGGTTTGCTTTTACATTTAGATTCTTTTATTATGGCTTGTAACGTGTATTTGTGGGAAATATTCATTGCGTTGACAAACCTAGAAATTCGTTTAATTGTGATATGTACATATAACGTTGGCAATCAGAAAAGAATTTTCAAATATTATATAATAAACTTGTCAGACATTACACATTGAAATGTTAACAGTTGCATTGGCAAGTATGAAATACTAAAAATGTAGAAACACATTGTGTAAATACCTCACCACTCATGTGTTTATAAACAAATTGAATACTTTTTTTTGTCGGACGGAAGTCATTACTAACGTATCAGGTTTTGGCTTGGGAGCAACATCGCACAATGATAAAATTTTTACCAATTTTTTAAAAAAGCATGAGCCACCTTAATACAACCTCTATAAGTTCGTATTTTACTTTTTGGTGGTATTGAGTTCTCAAAGTCAACAAGGATCAATATGTAGTAATATAATATGCCTAGGTAGTTTTCTAAAGAATCATGATAACGGCAAAGCATCTGAGCAAGGTAGAAATAATCCTACTACAAAAGCGACCCATGTATAAAAGAGTATAATAGTAATTAATGGCATAATCGATTTCCTATAAAAGAGATACACTCGTGTTCAAATGTTTTTGCATTGCACAATTTCAACGTTACTCATTTTACTACCAGACGCATAAAAAGTCGTCTGAATAAGATAGATAAAACATAGTGTTTAGCAACGATAAAAAATGTTTTAGCGTTTCAGAATAAAATTAAGTCGTTAACATTGTTACAATGAACATATGCAAGAATAATCTCTCGATTATCATGGTGACCAAGCATTAATGCGACCCAATGTGCTTCATATATATCTACATAAATACTTAACAACATGTACGCTACACCAGAAAGCAGCGGCGGTATGCTGCGGTTACATAAATATTTATGATGTATATATAACGTAGAATGTTTCACGTATTAATGAAATTAACAGCACCGCCGATAACTCCTGCTTCGTTATTTATGGAATTCGGTTTTTCCGAACGCCTGCGTGCTTAACGCGCGACCTGAATCGGTGACTGTTTTCGCGTCATCCCACACAAGGTTAGATACGCGAGAATAATTGGTATTTTTAATCGGCATTGCGTGCCTTTGCCAGCCGATGATTAATATCGTAACGTTGACGACGGAATCAGAGATATCCCCGGCGATGTTACGCGCATATCATCTGATTGCACGGGCGGAAAATTAACCGATTGACGATGAGGGGATAGTACGTGTAAGCAGCGTAATGGTATAACATCGAACACGGAAACAGTTGTTTAGCGCGGTAATGACATAAGACGCCGAGCGACGAAGATGATCGCTTTATGCTTGTGACTGTTCCGAATGAAGTTGTGCTTCGCACATGTTCCGAGTCTTACGCAATTAATTTCTTTGTCTCCCAAGACGAGGGGCCGACAGATGTTAATTGAGCTTGGCTCGCGTATAACGGCCCATTCGCGATACCTTGAACATTGCTGATTCAGCCCGCTGAATCTATAAAATGCCTCATGTTTGTCCGCAGAAAGGCAGAACCTGTAATTGCTCAACGATAACTGAGTCAAGTAATAACTGATTGTGAGTACAAGTGCAGTAACAGATAGATAAGAGACGATCACATCGGCAGCGACCGAAGTCGAGATATCGTAAAACAAAGAAGCGACAAAGAAGAAATTACGATTAATACGTCACCGAGTGGCCTGTCATCTAAACACAGATTACGTTTCCATTTAAACATATTCACTGTATGCGATCGGTATGCCGAACGCGATAACAGTGGGATAACAATCAATGAGCGTGGAAAATTGACGCACTCTGCGCAATAACTCTCAAAGATGTAAAGTGGCCGCAAATACCTTTCCAAAGCGTATTAAATGATCAACCAAAGCAATTAGCAGAATCAACAGAGCATTATACGTTCTCAGTGCTCGTCAAGTAGTATGACGTTCGCTTTGAACCAATTTCGAGTACCACCGCAATCCGTTCGAAAAATCGTCGAACGTAAAGGTGTTCGATGAGAACACAGTTCTTCCATCGTCGGCTTGACTCCGTTTTCGGCCACATTTAGACCCGATGAGCATCGGCGTCGACCGACCGAGACGTGGCTTAACGATTCGACGCTTATGCCAGGCCGTATCGGTACTTCCATCTTCGTCTGATCCACAGCCTTTTATAAACCCACCGGATCTACCTGCCTTCCTCCAAGCGGCCTCAACGCTGACGACGAAATCTCTTTCTCGTCTCACTCTTTCTCATTCGCCTCTGCCTTCTTCTGCGTCCCTCACATTAGTCTTTCGCTCTCCCTTTCTCTCTCTCCCTTCGTCTCTTTCTCTCCACGTATTGGCTCTATTGTGCCGCAGCACTCTCCCTCTTCCCCCTCACTCCCTAACCATCTCATTCTTCGTCCCTTCTTTCATGCACCGTCTCCCTCTCGCCACTACTCTCTCTCTCTCCCTTGCTCGCCCTCTTTCGCTATCTCACTTCGTCTTACGCTTCACCGTCGTCCCTTCTTCCTTCGCCTCGTTCGCACTCGTCTCACCCAACACTCGCATTCTTCTCCCTCCCTCCTCGCTCTCTTCCTTGTTCTCTCCTCCGTCGTGCTACCCTCGCCATTCTTCCGGCACAGTCCCTTGTTCGTGTCGTCTATCCCCCTAAAACTTTGGAACGAGAGTGGTCGTCGTAGCGATCCGGAGAAAAGCTATCCGCCGCCGTGGGTAGGCAGGCAGATAGGAAGGTCGGTAGGTAGGTTGGTAGGTTGGTGGGTTGCCTGGTAGGTAGATAGTCGGCCGTGGCGCAGGCAGGGGGGCGAACCCGAGGGAAAATTGGATCACGGGAATGTCGTGGAACGAAATAAGACGAAAGAAGGATCCGGCAATGCGATATCTCGTCGGCGCCCGCGGGCTCGCCTGCTGTTAATTGTTCGAGCGACGACGCCGAAGGAAGTCGATTATTCTCAATTAAAGGCCGATCTCGCGGGTCGCGATTAATTTGCTCCTCTTCTTTCGCCGGCACGGATACGGCACGGACGACAATCGACTCGACGACGGATTGTTTACGCGGTCGGTCCATTAATTACGGATTTATCCGCACTGATACGGAGCGGTACATAACGCTCGGATGTAAAGAGATTTTCTCTTATTGTTACGAAGCAATTTTCGCGAGCTTTATGTAAATAATGCTCGATGTTTCTGCATGCGCGATATTAGCATTCATTTTTTACGTCGGTCGCGGCGGATTTAATAGGAAGCGAATTAAGATTGAATTCATTGTAATAATGTGAAAGGTTGCTTTGTTCGAGAATGCCAAATGTCACGAATTTCACTTGCAATGTACATGGAAACTGGATAATGCTAATAAGTAAAACTTTTAATACGCGGTTTTAGCGATCTGTGACGTGTAGGATTTCTGGTCAGCATAAGTCTTATATTTAAAGTGCGCATCGTAGAACCTATGTGTTGCGCGATCTGCAACACAAATTCTATATTTACAATGGCCATAAATATTCATAGGTCGATGACATTGGGTCGAAATTGGCTTGACACCCATCCATTTGAATACTGTAACGTCGGGAAGTACATTAGATACTTCGCAGCGATTCGATATAATCGTTTATACGAAACATTATGCATACATTTAAATGATGATTATCCGCCGCTTCCGATACTAAACCAAATTAACATTGTCATTAGATAAGGAGTTAATATTCCCCCCTCCTCTCATCCATTGCGTCAGAAGCTAAAAAAATAGGAAATAATTTTCTTCGACATTCTGCTTCCGTAATCATTTTTATATTCTGGAACGTTCACGCAAAAATTTAAATGTTACATCCAACTGAAATATAACTGTTAATCAATATCATAATGAATTCGAATTGGATATTCCGTTAATAAGCGATGTCGGGTATGTACGGCGACTACCTGACGTGAAGGAAATTTAATTCGTTCGACTTTCTCGGGAATTATCGTCGGTGGAGCATGAACATGACCGTGGAAATGGAAAAAATTGCAGGGAAGCGGCGTGCATGATAATTGTCGGTTGACACCGGAGTAAAAAAGGCAGACAGAGCTACTCCGCTAAATTAATCATCCCGCGTATGCCGCATGATTAATACCGCGTAGAAGCAGCGGGTCGGCGTAGCTGTAATTCATTAGCATTATGAGGCAAAAATGATAAAAGGCAAGCAGGCATAAATCAGCGGGGAAATTCATTACCGAAGCGTCGGTTGCTTGTTAGGGAGTGAGTTCCCACATATTATTCCAGTTTAAAATCATCGATACCTGCCAGTAGAAGGGAAAACAAATATCGATTTGCCGGTACAAATTCAAAAATTGAGTTTTACACGTGGCGTCAGCGGGCGTGGACAGGCTCTATAGATTCAGATCATCACATTTTAACGACTTAACGCAGAAAGATACGAGCAAAATTGAAACACCAAAGTGGGAGAATGCTGAAGGGAGACACGGAAGATGAATGAAAATGGCAGGATAGCGTCTGAGCGTAGAGAGGTGGGGTAAACGGATTCTGCATAACAAAGAGAATATCGCGAGCGACAAAGCGCGGGATGTAGACGGAATGGGAGACACGTGGAACATTATATACTCAATATCCGACACACGCCATCGAGACGTCGTTACCACCCCGCTGACACTTTATCGCGGGCACATAATTTATAGTCAAAATGTGCCGGTGGTTCACGGCGATTATCCCGCGAATCACTTTCGTCTAGCGAATCTCGGCTGCGAAACGGTACTCGATCTCCCCGCGTTCGCGACACGATAAAATCAGCGGGGACCTTCGGCACGGAACGTATAAATCACCGACCGCCGATCCCGACGACGTTCGTACGACTTAATGACTCTCGCGTGGTCGTAATAACCTTACTCTCGAATAACTGGGAATAAATCGTTCGCGGCCGATCGTTCGTCTTAAAAGATCGATGGCGTCTGGTCTTTCGCGGCACAAAGCGCCCTCCATTGTAATTTAATCGCGAGGACAGGTGGGAACCAGTTGGGTAGAGTAAGCGAGCCCGAGCTGACGCGGGGGGCGGGGGGGGGGGGGGCAGGTGAGGTAGTGTGAGCGAGAAAGAGAAGGACAGAGAGAGGACGAGTGTCGTTTGCGGACGAAGTAGTGTGCGTGCATCGAAGTGCGAGAGGAGAAATTGGTAAAAGGTAAATCCCGCTCGCTTGCGTATACAGTGTTTAGCGGCGATAACCGAATATTGATTATTCTCACTTTTCCCTGGAGATCTTTCATGTCACTCCTATCGTCTCACGTCATGACTGAAACGTGGAGGATTATGACGCTTACCTGCGTTCGCACTGTAGCATCGGTGTGTCTGAGAGATGTATTGCGTCCGGACAGTGTGGCAGTTGCCCAATGGAGTGTGAGGGAAATTAAATGACATGTATATGTCGATTATTACGTACGGTCAGTGTGGCGGTTGACGGATGAACTGTGAATGACGATGATTGGAAAAACACTGTCGGAAAATGCCGAACAGCGCGATAGCGCTTGTCTTAATCGATGCGCAGGAAGCCAAGTAGCGCGATAGTGCTTGGCTTATTTTGTGACGAAAAATGCCATTTCAACTGTCACTTTTATTTGAATTACTTGTTCATAAAATTAAAAATATGTTTAATTTATAACTTGTAATTTTAGGAAACATATCTGTACCACTGTATATACCTGCTATTTGATTATAAACATTTCAAGTTTTCCCTATGTACATGTGTTAATAAAGTTGAACGCTTTACTTCGACAGACTGTAAGTTCGTTAGTTGTCCATAGCGTTCAAACGTACTGGGACTTTTGGACACAAAATCTAAACAACGTGATCGGGCTGCTTAGGATTCAAACGATTAAATGACATACGCGTGTATCCTAACACTACTTACACAGTGGGAAAAGTTATTAGAGACGATGGCGGTACCAATGAACGCGTCGTGAACGGAGACGATCAACAAAAGGGGCACGAGTATATTATAGACGTCGCGTGTCACGGGTCATCGGTGTGCATGGCCAGCGATTAGAAAGAACTACGCTCCTGTTCCCGATAAATTGCGCGACATCGATCCCCGTTCTCAAGTCTCGTCATCGAGGCTTGCATCGTGCCGCTTCGAGTATTCGCCTGACTCAAAGCGATTGTCCCGACACATGGTGCTTCAGGACGGGAAAAGGGAGGAGAAAAAAAGGAGCCGATAGTGGAACACCATCGTCCCTGTCGGCAGAACCATTCGACGAGAGCGGGAGAAGTGCTCAGACCCAAAGCACCGTAGCCACCATAACGGCATGGCGAGAGTATCCACCGGGAAGGTACAATGTCAGGTTTAAATGACGTCACTCTTGCGAACTCTCCCACTGTACCATATCCTGCAACTATGTACTTCCGAAGCGAATTTTATGCGACGGGAGAGGTTATGTGCGATTTTAGTAAAGATCTTCTACAGTCCTTTGAATGTTACCACCTTCTTATGAGTAATATACTCAGAAACATGCATGCCTGGCTACTCTTGCGTATCTCATAAATACGACACTGCGAGGCGAGCGTGACGTCACGCGGCAGCAAAGTTCGACGCAGCAGTGAATGGGTTTATTTTTGGTCGCTGTTAAGTTCCATCCTTTAATGAATGGCGACGCGGCGACATCAAGTCCATGAATACATCGGCAGTCTACTTTGTCGTTGGTTCAACCGCCGATCGATCGTATCTCGTTTCTGCGGAGCAAAGTTGAGGTACGGGAGAGTGGAGGGGCAAAAAAAAGAAGCAAAATTCAATTACCGGTGTAACGGAGACGGGCGCGTTGATGCCCGTTGCATTTAAGCTCGTCGATTTTAATTTCCAGCCTGCTGAGCAAACGTGTGTTCCGTGGCCCGCAAACGTAACACGATTAGGGAAGTGATTGAAAGCGTATTCTCTAAATACAGACTGGCACCGTGGAAAATTGAAATATTGGCGCGCAACTGAGTGACGGAGTGCAAGCGTGCATTAAATCCACGTTCTTCCTGGCACGATAATTGCAGGAGTAATTATGATCGCAACTACAGTCGCGGTCGTACGAACGTTTAAACGGTAACAATGTCCTCCTGCTCGGAGTAATTTCGATGAATGTCGAGTTAGTGCCAGTCGTTTGATACAGGGTCGAGCTTGAAGAGTTTGATCGCTTCTTGTGCAGGGATTTTTGAACGGTTAGATCCAGATTCATAATACTATGGAAAGGTTTTAGTCAAAATAATCGTTATATGAAAGTTATATGAATCTGCACGCATGTCCGACTTGAATTCTGAATATTTGACTTTAGTCAAAGTTTGAGTTTGTTGTATTTAAATGCGTTTGACGATAATAATGATTTCAATGATAGTAAATCAACGGTAAACTTTGTGAATATTCAACTTATGATACATTGTTACAGCTTATAGATGAATTACTGCAATAAATGAAAAGCTATTTGGTCATATGTAAAAGAACGTCCGATATTATGAATCACAAATCGGAAACATTAATATTTCAAGTAATAAAATAATTAAAAAGAGGGAAAAATAAGTGAACCGCTTCGAAAATGTTCAAAGCTGCACACAGACGCATGCATTCGTAAGTGCTGCTGGTAATTAATTTGACCGAAATAAATGAAACGCGCTGTATTGAATCACGAATTCTGAGGCGTACGACCATTATAAAAATGTGCAAACCTCACTAGCAACCTGTAACAATTTGCAACGTACTTAACACAGCTAACGTGCTTGAAAGAGCAGTTCAACGTAACCCAACATAAACGAAATCGTGTAAAATGTTGAGGGACACGCATTATGCGTCGTGCTCGTCGTTATTGTCCCTTTTTCCATCACCATTGACACAAAGAGAATCGTCGGTCAAACGAAACTGAGCGTCGCAGGAAGAAGCAAGTGTTTCCTCGATCTCTCGAAACAGTCCATGTCGGGTAAAGGGCCTTGCAGGTTTTCGCGGTGACGAGAGAAGAAACGAGAGAGAGAGAGAGAGAGAGAGAGATATATATATAGTGAGAAAGAGAGTGGACCCGCTCTCGTTTCCTCTCACCTCATTCCCGTTCCCACTTTTTTCCCCCACGGCCCGCAAACGGACTCTGAAAAGCTCTCGGCGTCGATTAATCCTCACGCACGTACTTTGTTTCTCCCAGCTGTTAAAAGTGTTCCCTTCGACGTGCCGCGCGAGTGGTCTCTAAAAGTACAGACACACTTGACGTGAAAGTCCTAAACTGTACACGCCGATCGGTACAGTCGATTGCCAGTGCATATTCTAGTGGTTATAACTTTCGGGGTAATGGCATATCGATTGCGTGCGTCTGACTGACGGCCGTTCCGTCGTCTGCAGGAAACGGTGGTTTTCTGATTACAGTCGATGCCACACGGTGGTCGCTTATGCATAATGTTGTACGGCTGCTTTGCAAATCCGTGTTTTCGCGAAAGTTCCTCACCGTACTGTCGTGCGCATATCCGACGTATCATTTCTTCGCGAACGAAACGTTCAACTTCGCTTAAGTAGAACGACCCGTGTGTCGCAGATCAGAGAAGCGAATGAAAAGCTGTATTTACGGAAAAGAGTCGTGCGTAAGCTGGTTTAGGTACCGTTCGCCGTTTTATCGCCCGTTCGCGTCGTTCTTCCAATGCCGCCAAGCATTTCGCTGGCGGTTATTCGAAACTGACCGGAGCGTATACTTTTATTTGTCGACGCGCAGTCTCTATCCGTCCGTTTGTCGACTTTCCCGACCAAAACTTGCGCAGCGGCGGCCGATGAAACGAGGCAAATGGAGCAGTATGCGACACGAGTGGATTTCGCTGTAAAAAAAACTGCCAAGTTTCGCCGATGCCCTGAAATGTATCCTCGGATTTCGCGAATCGCTTACTTCTGTTGCAATTCCATTATGTTGGCGGCCGAGCGAACTACGAGAATCATTGCAGCAAATTTTTTTCTTAAACGGTGTCTTGAAGTCAATGGTGTGTCATGCAAAATTGACATTTTTCGGGTGTGCGGTGAAACGTGCGCTGCTGAAAATACGTCCGAAGAATTAATATGGATTTATGTAAATGTGCTACATCCAATGCAGCATTTACGTAATCTTAACCGTTTAAGTACAGTTGCATGAGACTTGTTTTATAAAAACAGTTTCTTGTTTCATTTAAAAAATGATGTAAAATTTAACTCGCAATTTGTACTGATCATACAGTTGGCAATATCCATTACCGTATCTGAAACTTTCCCACAGCTATGGAAAATCACTTTTCAACCGCGTGCAACTGCATGCATTGAAAATATCGTTGAACATTACCAACCACACTTCCGTATTCTCGTAATCGATATTGATCTTTGCGAGAGACACACGCACGCGACAATCGCTGCTCAACAGAGAAGGACTATTCCTTCGACGGCTCGTAATAACGCGGTAGAAATGAATGTCGAAGTAACGAGAATCCAATAATGCCCCCCTCCCCCCTTTCCCATTAGGCGTCAATGGTACGTAATTGCTTCGAGGCACAGTGGGACGGAATAAAAATCAATCGTTGACGCGACCGTCGCCGAGAAGATATATCTGCATGCGCCTGAACGCGCCGAGATTGGTTTCAGGGAAAATTACGAGATGAGGACGCGTTTCCTTCTATGAAAACTTCCATTAACGACGATTGACACGAATTGGAACGAGGCGCGACTAGGAAAATGCACCTCGATCATTTGCAATTACTCTCGTCGCTGTGCGTGGTAGGTGTGTTCGGCTCGCAACTGTATTTTGATGTCTGTTATCATCCTTGGAGACATTATTCTTGCGGTTCGCGAGGACCTAGGTGGAATTTTGTGAAAATAAATGTGCGCAACAGCAGCGCTGTATTTAAACTGTTCGATTAATCTGGTAATTACATCTAGTTATCACCTGTATCTAGGAACACATGTACATATTCGACGCTGATGGTTTTGCACGACACAAAATTGCGATTCAACAGAAATGTGGATGTAATTTCGACAAATTAATAACGTAATCCTAAACTTTATAATGCATTACTATCGATACTTCGTAAGAAGAAACACGGAAAAAAGCATCTTTATTGTTAGTTTTTACGCATCCAACAGTTTTTGGATTTTTAAATTTATATCCGGTAACTGAATATTCTGTTTCCAGCAGGTCGCCTTATGCATGTGAAACGCGTTTAGTGCTAAGATATAAGGTCGAGTACATGACTGACCCATATTTTTCGAATACCAGGCGGGGTAAGCAGTGTATACATGTGTGCGATCTAAGTGCACGTGTGTCTGTGCATACTATGGAACACAGGAAACACCTAAGCAGAGAAGCATTGAACTGTACTGTTATCTCGTACAAGAAATGGTTTGCGAAACAAACACTTTTCCTTTGACGGACTGTTCGCTCAAATTGCTTGGAGGTAATTTGTTATCATTCGCGTTTCAGCCAACAGATTTCTTATAATGATACGTAATTGACGTCGAAATATTATTTCAAGCGACATGACATACACGAACTATTGTTCCAATTGAATCCATTGTTCATTTAATTGTACAAACGTCTTTCGTTAAGCGAAATATTTAAATTGTTTCCGATGAACGGAATCGAGGGAACGGTTTTAACGAACGCGACTCTTCCATGAGCGAGGCAGGACTGGTATACACGTCAGCGACGTCGGTTTCTGCGTTTTACACTCGCCGTGTAATCATCTCGGCACGGCAGGCTATAAAAAGGAAAGCAATAGAGGGAATAAAACCTGTCGGCACGAGCTCGGCTATCTTCTACCGAGAAGGTAGAACGCATCTCGGGCTCTGAAACTGCAATCTCGACAGTTGCGGGGAAGTATGAGACCGAGAATTCACAATACCACCTTAGAAACATCTGCAAACATTATTGTCGCTGTAATGGCTCTCCGCTTCCCTCTCTCTTCCGACCGAAATTTGGCGTTCTCTCAACGCGCGCAATCAATTCCATGAGCGAAACAGGGGTGGAGCCGATACGAACGAAATTAATATAATATTGACACGAGTCGATGTGACGCTGGCACAGAAATGAGAACGGCGACCGCGGCGGTGCGTCCCTCGAAGCACAAAAGGATTGACTTTCGAAATTACATTCATATTATGCCCCCGCGTACACGGACGTCGAAGTTCCCCAGAGATATCCCACATCGTTACAACACCGGCTTCCCCCCATTGTCTGACAAATATCGTACGAGCGACCCTCCGGGCTTTCGCAAGCCAATTGTCAATATGACACCGCGCACGCCGGGCAATTTGTAACCGAGAATTTCATGGCCCTCGTTATTGTCGGTGGCGCGCTACGGCGAGACAGAATTTTCGCCACTTCCGCGAGTCGGAGACAATCGGCAGGCGAACGGAGAGCGGTGCTCGCTGGCTCGTATCCGAACGTCTATACCTAAGCCGAGTAGCGAGCAAAGGCCGCGGGTCTTAATTTATGCGCAATCACTCGCCGCTCGATTTATTTGTTTTATACGCTGCCTGTAATTGGCCACTGACAGCAGCTGTCTCTCCGCTCGGCTACAATATTCGCGATACATTATTCATGCCGCGCGCGGCGACCGATTCTCCTTCTTCGCGAGCTATCTTTCTCTTCCCCCTCCCTCTAGCGATCCCACTATGTCCGTCTCCGTCTACCGCTTCTGACTGCAACTCACCCCTCTCTCTCTCTCGACCGTCGGCCGAGACAGCGGCGCGTCCTTCTCGCGCGACACGGCAAACTGTGCCGCAGCACGCTGCACGTCCCTGTCTCATCCATTCGTAAAGCTCCTTGATGTCGCCTCGGGATCGACCTGACATCTTGTACGCGATACGGGAGCAGCTCAGGAGGTCGATGGGACAATCTTCGCGTCGGAGTTTCACCTCGTTTGTTAACCGTTCGCTTATCGCATTCTGGGCCAGCTTATGATGAAATCGATTTATTTGCCGATTTGTTCGCTCTATCGAATATCCTTTTATTATCGAGTCTGAGCAGTGTGAAATAATAAAGCAGTCGTTCGATGAATTTTATTATAAAGCGGAATTGAGTTTTAAGATTTGTAGTCCACTTGGTTCAATTACGAGTTCTTGGTAAAAGATATAAGAACTCGAAAATAGCAGAGATAACTCGTAGAGCGTGCGTTTGGTATTTTGGCCAGTTTGAAGGATTTGGCAGAGAATTACGTAGCATCTTCGTGCCTTGTCGAACCTTCTATTCGCCGTTGCTCTCTCGTTCCGTCCTTCTGTTGTACGTCGTTCGTGTGCTACCGAAGGTACGCACAGAGGCGACATTCATCAAGTCCAGATATATGCCGGTCGAAAGCTGTCGCATGCCGGATACAGTTTGCGCAAATTCTCTTCGCTTTCGTGAGAATAGCCAGCGCTTGTGACACAAGGTGGGAGGGTTTTTCGAGTTAATTGGCCGGTTCGTCACCGATTTTACTGTCGCCTCGAGAGTTATCTCTTCTGTTTGCTGATGTCGTAGAAGCGCAACTTTGAAATTCTCCGACGAAACTAATATGTTACTCGATAAAAGCCGCTTGACAACGTGCCACCTCCATCGCCTCAAACGGCACGAAAGTATTTGCGAACAGCGCTGACAAATGGTGTTCAACCATTTTTTCCTCCGCTCGAACGCGCTCTCGGTTATACCCGGTCGTTGACATTCCATATTCGTCAAAAGTCACGTTTTCATTGAGGCTTTGGACATGGAAAAAAAAGAGAGGAACATGGTAAAGCTTCAAAGCGGTGACGTACGCTTGACCGTTTCGGAGGATTATTTTCCACTGATAAATCGTGCCGAGCCGAATAAAGTAAAGTCTCAAAATTGATATTCTTCCGCTAAGGGTATTAAGGCTTGCGCGGCTGCGATTACAAAAATTGCCTACGCAATGACGTCTCTTGATCGTACAGACCCGGCTTTGGAAGCAGAAATTGCACGATGTCGCCTCCGTAAGAGAACCGTTAAAATAAACTGCGTGCCTTACAGCCGCCGTCCGACGAATGAAATTCCGGCCGTCAGCGATGATCGTCCGAGCGATTAGGAGCGATCGACACTATATATCCAGGTTGATATTTGCTCTTGCCGCCCGGTGAAAACTGCTGAACCACCTTAATGGGCATACGAGCCCGAGGATCCCTCCTTTCTTTCGCAGGCAGTGAAAATTACCGAGTCACCGCGCACCGTCTGTCGAGGGGTTAAATACCGACGCAGAAAAGAGGGTCTAACTATTCTCGAACAACGGGTTCCCGCTCACCGTTTTGCGAAAAGGGTGGGAGGTGAGGGGGGAGGGGGGGGGGGGAGTGAAAACCGGCAATAACGTCGCACGCAACTCCTGCACGAGGCAATATAAGGGCTCCGCCTGGCAGAGGCACCCTCCCGGAATATCCTCATGCAGGTCGTTCGCATTATCAGGCCAGTATTTTTACGTGTTAATTTCATGTTGGTAGATCGTTGGCGTTTAAATGGTTTCCCGCTTCCTCCGGAACATTACAATCTCCGTCGGCGTACGGGGCTAAACTCACGAATTTTATGTCCCGAACACTGGTTCCGACCATACTCTTCCTTCTCTCTCTCCGTCGACCCGATCCGTCCCTCTACGTCCCTCGGCTCTCTTTGTCATGTTCTCTTTGTCTCCTCTTCATGCTTCTCCTACTAGTCACTGGCGCTCATTCCTTCTCTTTCTCTCTCTCTCGCTCTCCCTGGCACACTCTACCTCTCTTTCTCTCTAACCCGTTATACTCGTCGGAGGTTTCCTACCGAGGAGAAGCCATTAAAGACCTTGCCATACAGCGTCGGAAGAATGAAAATTGCCGGCCACAGGAAAAGAGAGAAAGAAACTCCCGGCCGTTAAGAGAACTTTTAACGTGGCGGCTTCTTCCTCGAATCGCGACGAGGTTACGTCGTTCCTATTAAACCGCGAGGCAAGAGAGTGCCCCGTTCCTGCCGTTGCCGCTCCTTTGTCTAGCCGGATAATGGCGGTGCCGCCCCGTGGAAAATGTTGAAACGCCGGGAGCGTAAAATTTTTTAACAAACGATTCGCCACCTCTTCTCCACCCTCCCCTTCCCCCCCACTACCACTCCGCCTGTCTCTCTCGGCAGCGCATTCTCACACCTACCCTTTCAGCACTGCCTTTTTCCCCACCCCGTTGACACGAACGGCGAAAATTTTAGTAGCCCCTGTCGTCCATTGCAATTTCTTCCGCCCGGCGTGTCCTCTTCCAGTGCTCACTTAGCGGCCGTTTCCTAAATGTTGTGGTACAGAGTCCAGTGAATGCAGAGATTATGTTCATAAAAACACTGCGGTGAAATGTTACTTATACGCTACTAATACGCAGGCCAGAATTTTCAACGTCGGCTCTTACAATGGAAGCTTTAAGCGTCAACGTAATTGATCTGTTCGCGTTCGTTTGTGGAAAAGAAAGGCAGACTACAAACTTACATCGGCCGTACTACGCGTTGTGCGATACTAATACATGGAGTTCGAATTAGTTTTATTGGCACCGCCGCTTCGACTCGCCGGATACTTCTCATAAAGCAGCAACGTGTTATAACAGATAACAGCGAAGCATATGCGAGCTTAATAGCTGTCGGTTTAGTACCTGTCCATCGAGCGGATAGCGATCCTCAGGCGTTTGTTAAGTAATAAGCTGAGAAAACATGACCTAAAGTGTGCTTAGAGGATTAAACGGAGATTTGCTTGCAGCGATCGCATAGCGCGATCCATATTCAACAAAGCTTTATCTCTATCGTGCAAATACGATCAAATTTTGTCTTTTCATTCCAATACGTACGCGGGGATAAGTAACGCACACCGTCATATTGGATTTCGAAGTTGCGAGAATGTGAAGCGGGAGGTGCAATTCGGTTAAAAATACTGTACTCGCGAGATAACACTTTGAACAAAAGCATGGCGCAAAGTTAGGCGCAATCTCAATCTTCGCTGAGTCGTTCGAAGAGATAATTGTCCCTATCAAATTTCCACTTCGCGGCGTTCGATGGCATTTAAATGGGATTAAAACGCCAACCTGGTTATCGTGCAAACTTCGTGTCGGCCGTTTATTGCGAGCCCGTGCTCCTCCCGTGAGAATGAAATTTTTTCCACCGTTTCCTCTCGCTCTCGTTAACGCATTTTTTTTTCAGCACATCGTCGACCAAAAAAGGATTACCGTCAACTAACTGTTACTTCTAGAATAACCATTTTTTTCCCCCTCTAAACCGAAAATGCACACAAAATATGAATAAATAAATCCTGCACACTGTGACGGTAAAAAGTCTTTATATGACCGTGTACAGAACAATTGCACTGGCAAGCAATATTAATGCATGAAAATTATTCAGTTCTGATATTTAACCCATACAACCGATACTTTTGCCTGTTACACGTCAATATTGAGTAAGCAGAGTCAGACTAACTGAAAATACCGCGTTGTACGAAATATGAGAAGAAAGTTCATATCTGTCTCTATGTGATTGATAATAAACAGATTAACGGCGTGAACATGCACGTGTAAATATGCGCTCGAGGAAGAGAACAGCCGGGAAAACCGTCGTAAATTCGATGCAAGATTTTCTCCCCAACGACGTCAATTCGCTCGTGTACGAACGCCATCGTCGGTTCCATAATAGACATTGAGTCGCCGTGTTTGTTCCGGCAGTGAACGCAGTATGGGCTCGCCCTTTTACAATCGCGTTTTCGTGTGTACACAATGCGACCCGTCCACCCCCTCGCACCTTACTGGCGCGGGCTAGATTTTATGGCAAGGCGCGGTAATACGCCGCTTTTCAAAATGGCCGGGGTTCATTCGGTTGCTGGTCCGAACCGGCGGCACTGCTAGCTGTGCTTCATTCTCGTACTCTCTCTCTCTCTCTCTCTCCCCCCCCCCCCCTTTATCTGCCTCTCACTCGCTTTCAACTGCTCTCACTCCCGTTGTCTGTCTGTTCGTCTCTCCGACTCTCTGCCTCTCTGTCGACTGATCGATAGTGCGTGTGACAGTGTCGCCGCCCTTGCCACCGCAGGTATTTCGACAAATGAATTTAGTCCGGAACATGTCACCCTCCTCGTATAAGGGTCTTTGTCACTTTACCGGGATTCGATTTAAGGTACTGACCCTTCAACGTTTTGCGAGTACTGCACTATTTCTTTCAATTTTGCGCTACTTTCTTTTATCACATACAACAATTTGTTTCCATGAAACAGCACCGAAATGCGTTGCTACAATATGATATATATACAATACAATACGTGTACAAACCATACAGTAGGAAAAATTAATATTGCGAGAAATAAATAAAAAATATAAGCATCATTCACTGTAGCGGACTGTATTCACGCGGATTTACTAGCTAATACGATTACTGTATAATTAACGTGCGTAAGGAAACTGGATGTAGATTAACCGACAGCTTCGTTCCGAAATCAGTCGCTCCGTAGGACGCGTACGCTTCTCTTAAAACTCTTTATCCGGGTAATAAAGCTGGCACGAGATAATTAACGCTCAGACATCGAAGGTTTTATGCACATCTTCATTAGTGAAGACGGACTCTTAGCTCTTCCGGCCTTATAAGTGCGCCTACTTAAACGTGCAGACAATTTTTAACGGTCAACCATTGTTATCAAAAATGTTAATTAAACAACCGACACGGTCGCCGGAAGAGAAAGTGCGGCGTAGAATTGAGAAGTGTGTGTGTGACGCGTCGAGAACCTGCCACGTGTATGTTCTCATGTAATTCATTCATACTTGAAAGTCGTATTTTCGATTCGCTGTACGGAGTTAATGTAATCGGTCGACTCGTTAAACGAGACGAACGGAGAGAGTGAGGTGTCAAACGGATATCGTCTGCCAGAAATAGACGCCGCCGATAGTGAATATGTAAATAAAACGCGCCCGGCTTGTAACGTTCGGCCGATACGCGCGTGTAATCTTTCCATTTGGTGTCGATAATGTGGGTACATACACGTGCTGCGTAACATCTGATCCCCTAGACGCGTTCGAAAGGAATTTCGCTGTTGCCAACAAAATTGAACAGTAAACAACAGTATTTCGATTATAACAAGATATTTCGTCAAACCCGTATTCTCTCATGCTTTTCGGAACTCGAATAACCAACGTTCATAGATTTTGAATGAAGAAATGGAAGGAAGGGAGGGAGGGGAAAGAGAACTTGTCAAAGTGGGAGATTCGACGAACGATGGACATCATAAGCGAAGCTGTCGATTTAGAAATAATTTGCCCTATTAGAGGCGACGGTATCCTTCACTGTTCAGTGGTTTCGTTCAATGTCGTCTTTCATTCCGAGTACCGTCGGGTTCCGTTGAGCCCCGTTTAGAATCTGCGGTCGGCAATTGACGACAGGTACAATCTCTGGCTTGGATAGTGTCGGACCCACAGCGGATAACCGCCCACGCCACGCACTCTGCCGCTTTCTTGCCTGCGGTTTTCCGCTCCAAATTTCGTCGGCACGCACGCCGATACTGGGAATCTAGCGCTCAATTCACGAATCAGTGTATTTAACTCTCTGTCAGCGGTGTAAAAACTAAATTAAGCTAACATTTTACATCGTCAAATGCACTGTGACAGTCTAGTATTCTAGATCTTATATTTAAAGATCTAGGAGATGATATCATTTAAATTTTTTTATTGTATAGATGTGAGCGTGTGCAGAATTTGCAGATGCATTATTATGATGTAATTGCAAGAACATGGAGAAGTTGGGGTGTGTTTTGGAAATGGCAAGCACCACCAACGTTGCATATTGTACAGACAACGTCATGCGAAAGGCAAGCCTTTCCCCCATCAGCCAGTTCAATTCTGCAGTTACTCGTGCCGTGTTCCATACCGTGGCAGAGCTCGGCTCAATTATTGTGATTATCGCGTGTAGCACACACGATAATACGCACACGGGCCATTATACTTTCGAACCAGCTTGGCTTAGCCGTTGCGAGGAACTTTTTCCTTATTGAGCACACTTTTAGCTGGTGAACACCAGCTTGCGTTTTGCATAAATGTGCAATTTTTCAGGAATATGAGCATGTAGGTGAATATGACGCGCATCAGTCGTCTCTAAAATTTCGATCAACCCTTTCAGAACATTTTCCGGGTAGCGTTTCCGTGAAATACGAGTTTCCAATTTGATCGCTTACACTGTTTGTCAGGACTTGTTTTTCTTCAGTATTTTTCTTAGTTCATGATGAAATATAGGAATATCACAAATATGTCTTTATCAATAGGTACATGTTCCATTGCAATTATGCTGACCTGTACATTCTGGCGGGATGTTAAAATCCGCAAATACCAGAAAAGGTCGTCTTGTAGTTATAGTTTAATATCGCCAATATGAATTGCATTTTGTGGGCTGCATACATCAAGTACAAGTCCGCGAAACTTGAACTCCGAATGAGTTATGTTTGATGAAGGACACAGCGCGTAACGTGTGGTAATTCGAGAACCCTAGTCACTGCCGTTTTTCACCTGACAAGATCGACACAAATTGCAAACGACAAGTGGAAAACGTGTTCCGAACGGCGCCGTCGATGTCTCTCAGGCGCTGACTCGTGTAAAACACGAGTATCGTTGCTGGATCGACAAAAAAAAAGAGGGGGAGGGGGGCAGGAGGGTAGAAAACGCCAGAGTGTACAGAGGGGTAATTGATATTTCACGAGATCAGAAAACTCTTCATTAATCAACGTACGGGCGTGATAACGTGGGCAGAAAAGGTTACTCCCCCCCTCTCCCGCGCCTTTAGCGTTTTCTTTCCTTTTTCCCTTCCCCTTCCACGTCGCTACCGCTCCCACCTTCGCTACCCCCCTCCCCCTCCGCCCGCCAACCGTCGACACGGTCGTCGTGTACGTACGTACCTGATTGCACGCGACGAAACTCCATGTATATAAATGAGCACGATTGACGGTCGTGCGATAAACCGCAAGGACGAATGTCGAGCTGGCTTTTCATAAGATGTCGAGAGACTGAGAGAGACGTATGGAAGTGATCGAAACCGAACGCGGAGAGGAGAGGGAAAGAGCGAGAGAGAAAGAGAGATGAGAGAGCAGACACAAATAGATGTTACGAGTGAATCGACAGTGGGGAGCGTGGAAGGGAGAAACGAGAAAAGAACAACTCTTTATCGTAACACGATCCTTTCATCGCGACCGACAGATAAAGCCCTACCTCCTTAGCCTGGAAGCGAAGGCAGAGGGAAGGAAAGGGGTGTGGGGGCAAATAAATGGCCCGCGCTACAAATATAACGACTTTCACACAACAAATAAACCGGCTACTTTTCCTGACACCCATACTGCCGGAGGTCTCCCCCCGCATATGACGTGGATAGTATCCAACTTTTTGATTCTCTCGCCCTTTCGTTTTTCTTCCGCTCCCGCCTCTCTCTCCGTCTCTTTCTCTCTCTCTCTCTCTATCTTCAACCTAGTCACTCCACACGCCAAGCCCCACTGCCCATAATAACACAGCTGCCAGAAGCCGTGTACGTGTACGCAGGTAAAGATGTGTCCGGCAAAGGGGCTTGGGTCCCTCTGACTTCACACAAAATCGCATCAAAGCGTACGTACATTAGACCTGAAACACACACAAGTGCCCGTGTTCGCGCGCATTTGGTGCAAAGTAACGTGCGACAGCTAGGCTAACTACAAAAGCTCATGGCGTGTCAAGCACCGATACTGGCTCTGTATTGGTAGTGGTGGTGGTGGTGGTGGTGGTGAAGAGTTCCGTGATGGGGAAGGAAAAAGAGTAAAAGAGCAGAAGAGTCAGAAAGAGAAGAAGAAAGAGAGGGAGGAGAGGGAAAGAGAAAGGGAGGGAAAGAATGGAAGAAAAGCGGCGGAGCAAGAGTGCGGGATGAAGGGGAAGGGTGAAGAGCTGGAGAACGACGAGGAGAGAGAACGAGGAACAAGGGTTAGCAAGGAGCGAGTACTACAAGGCACTCAGGAATCTCTTCAGTTCCCTAATAGGCAGGTGACTGCCTGACTTGACTGTTGAGTGCCGGCTCTATCGGGCCGTAGGCGAACAATAACACACGTATTGCCTACGCGCCGCTCTCTCGTACTCGTCGAGCACGCTTCTGCGAGTCCATCGATCCTGGTACACAAATATGTATGAACAGCGGGATTTTTTGTACGGCCACTAAATGCGCGGAATATCAAACTCGATGCTGCACGACCGGATGACGCGCTCGATGTCTCATTTTCTACCTGTGATACCGAGTGCTTTAGTATGCAGCGCTATTTGCAAAATACTGGCTATGTGTGCAGAGGTGTGCGTTATTACGTAAAGTACGAGGGACTCGCGAAGAAATTGTGAAAACGTAGGTACTAGGATTTAGAATTGCGGCACTTGGATGCATTTCATGTTCCCAGTAACGGTATAGACACTTGGAAGCGCAGATGTGTCGATGATAAGTTGCATTAACGTTCTGTGTCGTGCTTTAGACCGTGTTGTCATTCTTTTCCGCGGAAGAGCCACGGCCGGTATATACGCAAATGACTAGGCGCTCGGAACAAACGCTCTATACCGTCATAAAGTGCGAACGCTTATTTTTCATCCGGGATAATAATGAATGTCACGACCGCTCAATACCGCGAGAAAGTCTCGCGGGCAGAGTCGAATGAAAACGGCACATCCACCTTTCTCCGCTTCTGCCGTCACCTCCGCGTACCTTGAACATTCGCAACGAAGTAAAGCGGCTAATAGACGGAAAGCATGCTTAATTGCAATTTCGACTTTCGTGCGGGCAGGATGAGAAACTCCGAGGACCGACGCGAGCGCCGTGCCGCTGCAACAAAGACGAAAACGACTCCTGTAATTGCGTCCGGGCGAAATGCGCATTACGCTCTACGTGCATAATTTCGTAAAGTGGCTAACGTTGCCGGCGGTATGCATTTGAGTGTGTACGGCGGGATTCTATTTTACGACTACGACAGCTACGCGGACGAGAGCTCGCCGTAACGTTGTGAAACGTCTTAAGTACGAGCCCGACAACTGCTTCCACGTTTCCGCGAGGGCCGCGAAGGTTAGAAGAATTGCAGTCGGATTATATAGCCGCGAGCCGACAAATGACATGCCGTGGGTGAACTCGAGATGCAATACTTATCGGCTGAATATGAAGACATTACGACGGTGCGTGAGTGAGAATGAGCCGCTAGTCAAGTTGTTAGCGAGTTAACGTACGTCATACTTGATCAACTTCTGGCTACGTCAGCCTCGGCAGATATAGCTCGGTGGGCAATAATAGTTGCTAACCTACTTGTGACAGTGGGACGGCAATGGTGGCGAGCACTAGCTGTGACAAGAGCATCAATCGATTACTTTTTATGCAATCCGGAGATTGACATCTTTTTTGTTGCGTAAATGCAGCGCTTGACGTGCGCGGTCACTTCTTGTACACTGGGTGTATCCGTTCGTAAATATTTGTCCTCTTCTATATTTCAGCGTGCACATTCAATTTATTTCTGTGCACACGTCATTAGCTTTTTTTTACTAGCACTTTACGCGCGACCGATATTATTGATCCTTCAAGGTACGTTCACAGAAGTCGGAAATAAGTAGAGATTTTTTTACAACTTGTGGCACAGTGTCTCGATATTTACATTTCTCTACAGAAGTTCACCGATCTTTTATTACACTCAGAAATCTCGTGTGTCGAAGAATTAAGACGTATCAAACGTATCGTTAATCAAGTGCACAGTCTGAGACTTCTACCAGACGATGTGTATAAGTCAACCGTGCTGGGAACATATAAAAACGAAAGAAAGAAAGAGACAAATGAGGAGAGATAGAGAGAGAGAGAGAGAGAGAGAGAGAGAGAGAGAGAGAAAATCCACCATGATTCCACAGAATACGCTTTGAATACGACTTCTGTGATTTCCATATTCGTCATTTACACTGTGTTAAATGGTAAACTCTTCGAGCCGAATGCAAAATTCTGACACAACAAGATATGAAAAGAGTTATCCGGTATTAGGAATGCTAATTGTGTCTACGCTATTCCGCAAAATGGTGACAACTCATAAGCGGCGGCAGGATTGAATAAATTCATGACACGCCTTTAGATCGCGATAGCCTGATGAATGACTGGTTTAATCCTCTGTAATCGTCATGCACGCTTGTCGATCGTCAGCGATGAGGGCACACCCTATAGAGACGATTATCGTATTTGCGACTATAAATAAGCAGCGCAGTTTATATCGATGCCGTGTAACGAGGCATCAGTTCGATGAAAGGCACTTTTTTTCCGCTCAGTCAAGTAATCGATAGTTCGCGGTATACTATGGAATCGGAATCGACGATCGTGTTGGCCAGTTGGACAACCGATTCACAAGTACACCTACCGTATAACCGATCATGCGTGCGGAAACAAGGGAAGTACGAGAGAAGTGGTGGAGTATTACGTATGGCATTTGATTTCGGTGGCAGCAGTGCCTCTAATCCGCCCTTTTGTGGTCTGTCCCCATCCATTCCAGACCCAGCCTGCAAGCATTGTCAAAGCGTTCCTAGTATAGAGTAATACTGAGCGTCTCTATAGCATCGAATCTGTAAGCTGTAAGGTAATATCTCAACAGGCATTAACATTACAACCTATACGCAATTGATTGATTCTGATCAATATGTTAAAAAGTAACGTATACACTGATTGTACGTCAGAGTCCATCGTGTCGAGAACAGGCTCGGACCGGCTTATGGAGAACACATATATGGCTTCGTAGCGGAAGGCGGTGAATCGCACAGAGGACACGCGAGTATCTGAGGATACTTTAAAGGAAAGTATATTCGAGACTCGAACAGATACTATCCTTCGCGCAGGATATATATTTCACGCTAGCCAGCCCAGGCGTTGTACGGTGGACACGCAGGCAGGCGACACGACCTTTCCTCCTCATTCTCCGTCCCATCCCTCCATGAACTGGCGCAATATCGTGTATGCATAATGCGAGAGACAATGTAACTCAGTTGGGTACGCCGCACAATTAGTGTGTACGCGGTCGTCGCCGGCCACGGTGAGAGAGATCCATGACGTCGACGCACGTGTGTCGCTCGTGCCAACGCCTATATTCGAATTGCGTTGATGTAATGTGTTGGCGAAACTGCTGCCTACAACGCGGCAGCCGGCTCTGTGTCGACGGCCGTGGCCAGAAAGTATTGGAGCGTCGTACAGCGTCGGTGATAGTATAAAGTACGGCGCCGACTGCGGATAGTAGAAGTTTCTGCCAGTTGTGTGCGGACGCGTCGGTAGCATTCGCAATTCCTGTGTAGTGGTAAGAGTAGTACCGGTCACAGTCCGTATTAGTGATAGTCGCAGTCGTAGCGGTGGTAGTAGCCTACCGTCCGTGCTGCTGCATGTGCCACGTCTGTAATTGTGCTTTTCCATCTCCGCATTGGTTCCTCGTGCCCGCTCAGTTTCATAGAGAGCCAGCGTTGAAACGAGAAGGAAGGGGGGACAGGGGTAGAAATGACGGGGAAAGAGAAAGAACGTGGGAGGGACCGAGGGGGTACGACGGAGAAAGGATCCGTGCGGTGAGCGCGAGGCAGGTAGGGGAGGAAGAGTGAGAAAGAGAGACAGAGAGAGAGAGAGAGAGAGAGAGAGAGACCGTGTGCGATCGTGAAGGACGGAAGATAGGGGAGGGAGAAGGAGGGCTTTATACGCTCGGCGGCGGTTATACGAGGAAGCCAGAGAGTGCTACGTACTCGACGGGGGCGCGAGAAGGAGCGGAGAACTCGATGGGAATGGAAGAAGGACGGAGCGCGCTCGATGGGAGAGAGACGGAAACAGCCTGATGCATTTAGTGCGCGGTGAACACGAGAGAGGAATGACCCGTGGGAGTGCAGGGGGTGCAAGGGCGACGAGGACTCCGGTAATGGGTGCAAGGAGGACACCCTGTTATATTCACGATATGAATCGAAGAGTTGGACGGACGTATAGAGGTGCCGCGGGGACGGAAAGAGACGGAGGTAAAGAGAAAGAGCGAGTCGTAGGAGAAGGCGAGAGGACGAAACGTGCGAAAGTGAGAGGGGAATGGGATGAAGAGAGAGGCGGCAGCTACGATCCTGACGCGAGGATGACGAGGACAGACTTCTCTGTGCTGACTACGAGCGCGAGAAAGAGGATAGAGTCGCTTTGGTAATGTAAGCACGACGCAGCAGTTCAATATACCCTCGCCGCGGCTGTGTGCGGGAGGAAGACGACGAGATTACCTTCAAGACGGCAGTGCGACAAGGACGGCTATATCCTTTCCCGGTGGTGCGGAGGAGGACAGAAGCAGCGGTTAGAGTGCCGATGTGAGTGCGAGAACGACCGAGTCGGAACCTCCTATCGACTCGGTGTTGCGGAAGAGAGAGGACCATAGTGTCTAACCGTTCAAGCGGGTCCGAGTGAGGCACTATGGGCCAGAATGAGACGGCATTATGCATGCTAGGAAAAGGAGGCAGATGAAACGACAGAGGGACGGAGAGAAGAAGAGAGACTCGACGAGACGGCTAGATGTGTAGCGGGAGAAAGAAGGCGAACGAGGGAGAGAAGAAGAAAGGGAGTATTGCGCGCTGGATCAAGGGAGAGGGTCAGAGTCGGAGGGAAGGACGAACGGAGAGGGCGTACAGAAGCAAGCGCGGAATGAACGAGCGAGAGGAACGACGAACGAAAGGGAACGAGGAAGAGAGGGAATCGGCAGAGGGAGTGAGAGAGAAATAGGGAAAGGGAGAGAGCAAGAGGAGCAGAATTTTCTCACTCACTCGCACGCACGTACGGTCGATCGCTCCTGTTGGCAGCCATTTTGTGCTTGCCCGTAGACCCGACGTTCCAGGACCGGGAAAATATTGGCCGCGATTTCCTTCTGTCGCCGAAACGTCGAGGCGGTCCAGGACTCGTTTTAAATTGGTGAACAAAATAAAGAACAGAATGATAACGACGAAGCCGAGGATCGTGAAGTCATGTAGCTTAATGAGAACCCAAAAAGCGCCCTGTCCTGATACGTTAGTACACCAGAGTATCCTGGAGGGCTGGGACAATTCCTTTTAGATGCCGTTCCCTTCCGTAGTTCATCGAGTACAGTCCGAGATGAAAGTAAAAGGGCCAACCTCAAAGCAGTCACGATCGCGTTGACGAGTACGATAATTAAACGTACGCCTTCTTTATTTCATGCTTCAGAATGAGGGAGATTTTCGTGAAATAACGTACCACACAGATCGTGACTTGATGTTAACGTTCCTTTTCAGTATGGTTCTTTGTTCGACTAGCTCGCACTTTGCGCCTCACAAGTCTGCTTTCTGAGGGCGATACTATTACACAGAGGGGTATAAAGCATTTCATGCCAATCTTTTTTGATGCCGACTGTCGCGTGTCGGCAAAATTAAAGAGGAAACTTGTATCAGAGACCGTTTGCACGGTTAAGCCGTAAGAAAATATTCGTTCACGTGTGAATTATCGTCGGGATTCGCAGCGGCCGACTGACGCTTTTAATCTCTTTAATTCCCTATTGCGGTTGCAATATATTATCGCGCCGTCTGCCGTTATTGTAGCGAAGTGCCGAGATTCAACGGGATACACACACGGTCGTTTCGGCAGACGCCGCGAATATTAAAAGCAACTAGTTTTCGGAGAATGGTAGGAGATTAGACGTTAAAGCCCGTTACGACGAGCAACGAAGTACGCTTATTTGACCCTCCCATACGCAATTCCGATGGCGACTTACAGAGGGGGAGAAGGCCAGCGAAGAATGGGGATATACGTTCTGCTCGATAATTCTTCACGATCGCCCGGATCGCTCCTTAATTCTTCCACTTTGCTGGCGTCCCGTCGGGATTTATATATAGACGTGATCCTACTACGTACAGCGCGAGAAGTCACGCGCGAAGCGAGAAACACATGCTACGTGTGTATGCGCGAGTGGTCGATCGAAATCTAGCGTGACCTTAGCAATGACGCGCGAGGGACAGGGAGGAGAATGATGAGGCCGAAAGGGGGAGAAGGGGGCTCTAAGGCTGCCATTGTAAATACCTTGTCAACGATCCGGTAAATCATCACCTACCCACCGAGCGATAAACATTCCGCCCATTTTCTTTCTATCGGTCTCTCACCGGCACCGCTGCCGATGAAAAGTTGAATGTTTCTCGCGTGTCGAACGAGGAGCGAGAAATATTTATCGATTTACAGCCGTCCCGCGGGTCGGACCCTTTCAGCGACTTTGTACGCTACTGTTGTCGATGCTGCTTACCAACCCGCTGAGATATCCTTCCCGCTGAGGCTGCCGCTGCCTGTCCGTAAATCGCGACTGTACCGTTACGAGTTACGAGTGCCATTACGCCGGCATGAATGCGGGATGTCTTTTGGATGCGGTTCAGAGAGCTTTTCAAATTGAATTAGGAGAAAACATTCGACTCTCCCTGCCGATGTCTCACGCTTCGCAGAAAGCTGCGACCGCCGACGCACATAGCCCCGAGGCACGTTTCAGTGGGCAAAGGGACGAGTCGAAGGGCGAAGGATAGGGGCCAGTGGGCAGGAATGGAATGGGAAGAGTTGGGAATGCCTTAAGGAGCGTCGGGCGAGGACTTCTGAAAAATACTGCGATAGGATGAGGAACGTGCCTGGCGTTTCGTCGGGCGGACGAGTTTTAATGCCTTTTAACGGGTACCTGACTTCCTGACAGTCCCGTAAGTATCATTACAGAAAATGGGAGAGCAAACAGTCTCACCACGTTCATTATCTTTGCTTAGTCACCATTTAATTGTAGCCCGTTTTAACGATGAGATTCATTTTACTATTTCAAACGTTTAGGAACTTAATGTAAACCCAACGAACGCTGTCTTATATTACTGGTTGGGCGTTTCTTTTATAAATAACTGCTATTATCAACGCGTATGTTACAGACGATGTATTACGATCTGTGTAATACCTTTATTTTCCGTTACACAGTCCGCTACGCGTACTCTCTCTATATAACCGTATTGTATCGACTGTGAGCTCGGAACGTCCGTATATACGACGCTGTAAATTCCAAGGCGAAAGGCCACTGACAAAGCGAATCTACGTGCACGGGAGAGTCAGTCTACGTTTCAAACAGATACGAGTGCCATGTAAATTATGTATCGTGCCTCGTAACAGCATCAACGTGCCTCACTTCCCTAATATTCGCGGACGATTGTGTCATACATACGGTTAGTTTAATACGGTTCATTTTCTTCTCTGCAGAACAAACCGGCATCCTCGCCAGCAGAGTGAGGGAGAGAGTAGTGAAAAAGGAAGAATTCGCTGGGAAGTGGTTAATCGACACGTGACGTGTCAAGCGACTATCGAGCACAGGTCACAGAGCCTATCGTGTCGCGTGTGCCCCTTTTTGCAAAGCAAGAGGTGAAAGAAAAAGGAAGCACTGTGAAGTCAGCGTGCGCGCGTGAGAGAGAGAGAGAGAGAGAGAGAGAATGCGAGGGCGAGGGAGAGTGAAAAAGGGAAAAGAGCGATTTCACATCTTCTCGCGTGTGTAGCAGAACGCGCACCTACCCGAGGGCACTAACAACGACGCTAATGGGAATGGCAATAATAATTCACCGAGCGGCAAAGTGGAATTCCTTTATCGGCGGTACGTACTGTGGCCGGGTTATCGTCCATTGCGACCCAGCCGTTTCGTGACCGAGCGTTTAGCTCGTCGCGTATTTAATCAATCGCCGATTACAATAATGTATGTATCAAGACGGGTTAATTAAGACGATGGAGATCCGCGTTAATTATTTTCTCGGCCGACTCGAGGCTGCTCGCTACCGAGGATGTGGAGAGCGACGAAGGAGACAAAGGAAGGGGGTTCCCTTCTTCTATCTTGCGAAGTACTTCGTCGTCGGCTGTACGGCTTTTTTTTCCTCTGCCTTTCGCGCGAAATTGAATGTACGGACCGGTCTGTACGGCTTTATTCGCGATAGCGTATTACAACGAACCCAAAGGTATGCGGTACCCACGCAGCGGGTGTGGTGAACGTCAAATTTTTAACCCCTTGCACCTGGCACGTATTCGTACATATGCACTGCGCACTGACAGCCAGCCGGCCGCTATTTCGTGCTATTTCACTTATTGTATTCGCGAAAAAAACATGGTTTGTCCATTTTCGATATACTCTCACCGAGTCGACGCGGATACGCAGTAGGCACATCTTTTTCGCAATATTTCTGTCGACTTCTGGCGAGGAAACGTTCTCATGGACAAGTAAGACAATGCTGTATGCGAGTGGATGCGTGAAGCCAACTGAGTTGGCACTAAACGGATAGTATTTATGACATGAGCCGGTTAAATTGGCACTTGGTGTCTGCGAAGGGTAGAAATCTTGTAAGCTGCGTCGTGAAACTCAGTGTCTGCGATGAGTTGTGTGTCCATCAGTAAAACAGGACTGGCAAAACTTACGAAACATTAATTGAACGTTATATGTGTCGGAATGAACAGCGGCAATGTTCCCAAAGAAATAAAGGTAGCTCGTAAAGCCATATACATACTGCGCACATCCTAAAATCAGTATTTTGAAATGAAAAATAAAGTGAACGTATGAAATTCGAGTAGAAATGCGCAATTGTAACTGTTGACGAAGAAAAAATTCCCGAGGCAAGATACCGCGGAAAAATCGGGGAAGAATTTAAAAATAAAACGTGTGGACTTTGTCACGAAGCGTAGACACGTTTTGCGACATTCGCCAACCCGTTGGATCAAGAATGAGAGATAGACTAGCGTCGACGGATAACAACACCTAACTTCTGCCAACACGACGAGATACATCGTGCTGAGAGGAAAATGTACTGTGTTCGTTAAAAATGCTGAGAGAGTCTAATTTTAAACATTTACTACATTTAAACAAAAACTCTGTGGTTGGTGCGTCGCAGCTGAACGAGAATTTCAGTTTATGCGCACTTTTTTAAGCGTTTCTTCGTACTTGATTATTTCACTGCTTTCGTAGAAGTCTGTTCTATGAATTTACAAAGTTGTATAAAATGGCTGACACATGAAATGTTTAACAATGCACCATTTTTAATCGTTCTTTTATGCCTCGGAATCGATATACGATACTCCCAACAAGTCGCAAATTCATTGCGAAATCTGTTGCGATCTCCATCGACTCTGTCAGTCGATCATGTTTTTTCTTCCGCTTCACGCCGAGATGATTACAAAAAGATGTAGATACGCCGCGGGCGTATACGCTACATTCAAAGTAAACGAAATGACCCCTATGTCGAGTCTCCCCGTCCTTTCCTCGTACAGAATGGACGCGTTGGACGGAGGGAGAGAAAAAAAAGAGACGTAAGTATACATCACAGAAGGAGGTCCGGCATTGGGGAATGAGGGGGAATGAGGGGAAATAGGGGGGAACGGGGGGAATGAGGGGAAACGAGGGGAGAACACGGAATAGGGGACGCAGAAGGCCGGTGATGAAGAAAGGAGACAGAGACAGCGAGCGAGGAGGGTTCGAGGGACGAGCACGTTTGTGGTCAACAAATCGTATTGTCGACACAATGCTCTTCCGAGAACGCTCCATGCCCGCCCGGAAGTATTCGACGCCAGAGCACTCTCTTTCTCTATGCCCCCCCCCCCCCCCGCTTCCCTAACCAATCTCTTTTCCCTCTCTCGCACACTGTTAGGCACTATGCAACGTAGCTGATAAAAGTCGACGAGCTTCAACCACGAGCAATCAGACATGGGCGTTTAGCGCTGAGGCTCGAGTAAAAGAGTCGATGAAAGGAGCGAGCCTTCGATATGGACTTAATCATTGGAAGTAAGAGGTTCGAAAAGAACGGCAGATCGAGGCGAGATAGAAAGTTCGTGTAAGGCGAGCGGTGATAAAATTGTTTCGTTAAATACGACATTTACGTTTGTGCCGTTTTATCTGCTAACCCATTGTTATTGCTCGCATGTAAAGTTCATCGAAGGACATTTGTTCTGAGATTAAAAAAAAAGTGAGTAATATAAAGAACATTATAGCGGTCTAGGAAAAAAGGTACAAAAGGTGGAGCAATCTGTAAGAAGTATCGGCTCTCTGTGTACTCTGGCGAAACATCAGACAAAATTACAGAGTAGTGAATGTGTTAAAGGGAATTTATTGATGCCTCGGGTATTTCAGGACGGGTTTCAAAGTGTCGTAATGTTCTTTAACTTCTTTCGCATCACTCCTGGTCACATTGAATCGACCCGGCTTTTTGCAACGTCGCGTTATGGTCGATTGTACATATTGACAGCGAAAAAGATTTGTCAGTGCTAATGGGCTATTAGCAGCGCGAGGTTAATTTTATAACATGCGAAGCCTCTGACGGTTCCAAAGTTTAACGTATCCCCATCGAATAACAATAGCTCTGCAATTACGCTTAATCGTCGACAGTTATTGTTCCGTCGATTATGACATCTGCGATGCAGACAATGTCATAGGAATAGTAATTACTGTCAATACCGGCGTCAATACGTAGACATCATTTCTTGTCGAGTGGAAAATCTAAATGCGTATGGGCGTAAAGTGCTACATTGTTCACCGATAAAATGGAACTGCCGACGAGTGACGGATCAATACAGTTTCTCGGAAAATGATTGAAAAGGTTACTATAAAGCCGGGGAAAAATAGAATCAATGTGCGGGGGAAAATGTGGAATACATATTACTTTAAGGCTTAGTTAAAAAAGTAATCAGTTCTCCAATCTTTTATTCTATATAAATATATCTGTGCTGTGTAATTTGTTGCACTGATAACACGCATCCATTTAAACGCGGTTAACAAGGAAGAGATACCAAAGCCAGACAATTATCGTTCTTTAGTTATTCTTAAAACATTATATTTTCAACAAATTTATTTACTTTGTATTTAGTGACCACCAGACCTCTCCAAAGGTATTGAAATTATAAATAGGAGCGAAAAAGTATTAAATAAGACATAATGGAATAGTCAGCAGGTACAATACGACCAATGTATAGCTTCAGCTTGTGAAAGCTATATCGTCAAATTTAACGGACATGCAAATTAAGTTTTTAATGTTTATCCGTTAATTGAATCTCAACGTTTGGCCTCGGTGGCTGCCCCTATTCGGTCGGTTTGCGTGTCAAAATTTAACGCGTTTTCCCGACGGCATTAAACGTGTTCGTTGCATAATCGTATCTCGACGTGTGAGATATGCTCGAAGGCCAATAGACCGCGTATTTCGCTTTTCGTGCTGAACGACGCTTTATTTACGAGGCAAAAACAGATGAACTTCGTACAATGTCCAAGCGCCAATATGGCATTCTATATGAGCGGTCACACTTTGGTCGTATAGACAATTGCATCTTTTTCTCGCCTGGAGTTTTATATTTGCTGTCATGCACATAGCAAATATTATCGCTTCATAGTGCGCTAACATCAAAATTCTCCATCGTAAAATCGTTTATTTGCAGCAGCAGTGCAATCTGATTATTGATTTATGGAAACGGAAAGAAGATAAATTCTCTTCAATTGATGTAACAGTAAAAAGTAATTGAAGAATTTTTGCTGAACAGCACAAATCCGTAATATTTAAAATGTTATTACTTTAACATTATTATCAAAAATTCTCCGATAAAAATAACGGAAAGTTCTGTCAATGTAGAATAACCAGTATCTTACCAACAGCCCAAATCGATATCCCTTCTATTCTGGTTAGTAGGATCTAATAAATTTTGTCAAATTTCACCGATACGATGTTTAGACGTGCGCAATGAACGATAGCCATTACGAGGGAAAAAAGAATTTACGTTTCATCATACCGTATAACACAATACAATCGCTTCATCAGCTTTAACCGTGTCAGCACCGGAGTAAAGATCCTCGAGATACGCACTTTACCGTCTCTTTCTCTCTATCTTTTCAACCACATCCGCGTCTCTCACTTCTTCGTTTATACGACGGACACAGGCCTCTCAATCTGCCCTTTCATTTTGTCACGCAGGTACAGTTATCAAGAAGCATTTAAAGAATGCGTTTTTGCAGAAGTTTGGCGATGTGTACTTCTTTAAGAAAATAAACGAAGAGCTACGTCACTATCGAGTTCCCAATTTGTCTTTTAACGTGGAGTTAACGAAATTACATGACAGGAGAAAGTGAGTGTCAGTAGGTGGAGCACTACAGACCAGAGTGCAAACAAGCAAAAATTCAGGACGCGCACGCTGAATTGCTGATTAGAAACAACGTGTCGAATTTAGATAGTGTATTGAATGTTAAACATGATGAGCCGAATAATGAATGACATTTATTTGTATATATACGTGTTGTGGCGTGAGTGTATTTGCATGCTGGTGGAGGAAAGGTATGTGGTTTCTTTAAAAGTTGCAGTAGACAAAGGTACCGTTTGTATACTTTCTTGAGCAGGCGAACTGGAACGAGGTTACGGCTAAGTACCAAAATGTTACCTAGAAGTCGTACCCGGGTTGCAGAGAGACTAAACTGTGTATAGGAAGTGTTTACTGTGCGGCGGAAGTCGATCGTAAAGTCGTCAACGCATGATTTTCTTTGGAAAATGGCGCGGTCTACTGTAATTGTTCTAAACGAGAAAGCACCTTTAACGTAATAAGACAATGTCAACAAAAATGTATGGACAACTAACAAGATACTTACGTTGCACAAAATAAAAATAATCAGTGTTTCACATTTTGAACTAGTGTCATTCTTTATTGGACATTTGCACACATTTTCGTATAGAAATAGAGTGCGAGCCAATACTGTTGCAGAACCTGTTTCGAGCATGTGTGGGTAGGTAATTGGGAAAAATTGTCGGTCAATAAGGCGTATCGTGTTCACAATCTTTCATGCGCCAGCGGATTAAATTGGAAATCTTCATCATGTCATCAAGGTGGCCGAGCCAAGTTAATCGCTAGTTTGGCAACAATGTGAAGACTGGTTACAGTGCCACGCCACCTGTCATTACTCTTCAGCTCTGCTACCGGCACGACAAGGTAAGTAATTGTGCAACATCGTAGGACAGCGCCCACGTAAGCCAGAAAATCGAGCGCTGACAGAATTTATACGGCCGATTGTCCCCATACGTACCGTTGTCCACTGTAGCCATTCGTTAGGTACATGAAAAGACCCGAGCAGTCGAAGAAAAAGTGTGAACAGTATGACCGACCTTAACGTCCCATCTCGCCACGGTTGAGCAAAAAGGCAGCACAAAACCTTCACCTGCGCTGAGAAACGGTCCGAGAATGAGCACCTGCTCGCACGATTTTCACGTAGTCTTTTCTTTCGGGTGAGTGCCGCCGTAAAAAAAAACGACGAAGCGGAAAAGAAAATAGAGCGGTGGACAGAGGGGTCGACGGGAAAGCTACATGAGCCAAAATGGCGAGATGAGCGTGCCCCTGTGGGAGGACAGAAAATTCCTGGCGTCTTCAACGAGTCGCTTTCGAATTTTAATGAACCGACCGACGGCCCAGCACACTGATAAAGCCGCTAGGAAGCTTATCTCGCTTTCTCTCTTTTTCGCCAACCACAAAGAAGAAGAACAATTCTTCATGTCATGCATACTCTGACATAATACTACTGTGACGATATACGTATTTACAAATTATGCAGCTTTTGATTTGATCCTTTCAGTAAAATTTTTAAGCAGCAAATCCTCTGTTGGCAAACTTTACTCCTCCTTGCTTCAGACATATTGGCCACGTCAAGAAAGCAGTTGGGTGATTGAATAAAGGCAGAAATTCGTACAGCTGCAAGCGTTGAAACTTCAGTCGATAAATTGGTTGTGCGCCGAGATCAGCGGATTGTATCACGATCGTACGAGGGGAAAGCATTTCGCGGATCGGATTGCCGATGCGAGGAAGCCGTCGTTTCCCTTTGTGCAATTAAAGAAACGTCGAGGTTCGTATCTCGAGGAGACTGTGACTCGTCACGCTTCGGTTCGCGCCCGATACGTCGGAATTCGCGGTGGCATTCAATGAGATCTCTTCTCTCGATTTCCTCCCGACTGCGCTCATCGCTCGAGATTAATTCTCGCTAAAGTCCCCTCGTCCCCCCCGACCTTCTTCCGCTTCCTCTCCCCTTCGGCGTGTACTTCCCTGCCTCCTTTCGATGTCCTCGCTTCTGTATCGTTCGCAGCCAGTCATGTACAAACGCTGAAGTGCCGGCAATAAAATCTTTAACTGCCTCGTTGTTGGTAACGACGCCGTTTCCCGTCGAAATGAACGAGACTCGCGAGTCGTCATTACATCAAGGTGCCGGACACATGTTAAAAAAAGCCGGCCAAGAGCGAAGCTTATGCTTTCCTCGAGAGACAAGCTTTGCAGTGAAGCGAGACGAAGAGTAATGAAAACTCTCTTCTGCCTTCTTGTCCTTGAGTTCGAACATGCGTTCACGTTTAATTTCTCTTTAATTAAAATAAATTCCATCGAGATACTGATAAGGATTCTGATACAGTTCAACAGTACTGAATCGAGCATACAGTCCATTTGTCGATCTAACACCACCGATTTTTGACGATGACGTCAGCCTACGCCTAATAGGCTACGTGCGCTGCGAAACAAGTAGGTTCCTCCTACCCCAAAACTTTATGTAAGGCTACGTAAGTTTTCGCCAGACACGTGCGAAACTATCGGTCGTCCCGTGTGTCGTAACGTTTCGCACATTATCGGTAACCTACATACAGGTGCAACGGACACGCGCAATGTGCACGTGGAAGAGAAAAAAGAAAAGAAGGAGGCACAATGGTATCGGGAGCACTGGTTGTATTTGGACTAAATCATTTCGTGGAACGCGGTCGTGACGAACGCTTTGAACGTTTTAACGCCTCGTTAACGACGTCTCACACATCGACGACGTCGATCGCTAATTACTCGCCGTGAGACCCGCTGCAGTTCACTCACCGCTGGCTGTATAAACTGACAATGGCCGATTGTGTATCGGGCGCACGTACGCTCACTTGTCACATGCGGATGAATCGCGGCCTCGTTTAGTCGGCAATCGAGTTTGCTAATCGAAATCACTTTGCGATGCAAGGGGAACCTTGGCGCGTTTAACTCGATCACTTTTGCGGGAATAACTCTGTTGGCCGAGAATGGCGTGGCAGGACGGGGGAGAGAGGAAGGAGGAGGTGAGGTAGGGAGAAAAGAACGTAGGCCGTCAGGTTTTCTCCTCATTAATCGTAAATAGTGTCGTTCGATACGCGTCGTGTTAAGGTCAGCGAACTTTAAACGTTAACAGTTGTCTCGGCGCGGAACGAAACGTGCTATTAAGCTCGATGTACGCAGTTGACGCCATGACGTTCCGTGGCATCGATTCGATCGGCCGTTCGCCGATACTTTATACGCTGACCTTTGGAGAGTGCGGTAAGTTGACGTTCCCATTTCGTCGGAGCAATGAATACACGATGCGGACCGATGACAGTCGATGCGCGGGGCTCGTCTTTGAAATTCCAATACGCTCCCGAGAATTGGTGTCGACAATCAGGCGGGCATCAATGTCTGCCGCGTTCGATATGAAATATTGGACTCGGTGTGTCGGAGTAAGAGCCCGGTGGACGTGGAGGTTATGTATTTTTTAACGGGAGCATAGCCCGTGTACAATGTGTACACGGCCAATGAAAAAGGCCGAGCCGAGAGTTCGCGATACATCGTCATAATGAACACTTACGTCGGTCGCGCGACGTAGGTATGTTTAAACGAAAGTACTCCCGGGGATATAGTTTGCAATAAATGTGACGTCGAGACAGATTGCAGCGCTATGTCGTCCCACGCTTCTCTCTTTCTCGAATGCTTTCTCACTATCCAGCGTCACACGACGGTACATACATGGCACTTGTCAGAGTGTGAAAGCATACGCGTACGCATAACTCATAGCTATCTCTTCGACCTTCCGAACACGTTCGTGGTACGCGAGCGCGGGCTGCTTTTTTCGCGCAGTCGACACGGGGAAAATACTATTTCGAGTTTCAGATAAAACGCAGATTCCAGCGGTACGCAATCTGGTCTGGATAATCTCGGCGCAGTTACACGGAATACCCCCTCGTTGATTTTCACTCTATTGCGTCGATTGAAATCCGAAGCACAGATAGAGTAAATTCTCGATGTCCCCGACTGCGTAACAGGGAAAATATTTGCTTGACAATTCGCTCCTGCCAAAGTGAACGAAACTGGTATGAATCGTAGCAGCGTACACGCCGAAGGAACTGAAAGCTGTGCACCCATCCGCCGACCTACTTGAAGCGAGCAGTAAAAATTGGCGCGGTGCATGATAAAAAGCGAATGGCTCTTTAAGAGGTTAGCGGAATCCGATGAAGCGCGCGTCCAAAACGGCTTGTCTCGCAGCTTATTGGATCATCCCGCGCAGTTCTCTTCCCGCAGCGTAAACACTCGTTGCCCGACTCGTCGATTGCCCCCCGTGTCCGGCGGCCGGAACACACTGAATAGAATCAAGTACTTAAAGGGATTGCGCGGTATACCTATCTCGCGAACGCGGGAGGAAGTCACTTAGTTTAATGAAAAAATGAAAGCAGCCAGCGACGAATGAACTTCGCCGTCTCTCCCCCGGGGAAACTCGCAACTTGTAGCTCGGCATGGCGAAGAAATGGAGAGAACGGAGGTGGAAGTGAAACGGACAAGGGAGTGAAGATGCATAGAAAGAGAGGGAGTGAGAGAGAGAGAGAGAGAGAGAGAGAGAGAGAGAGAGAGAGAGAGAGAGAGAGAGAGAGAAAGGCGTTGACGCGGAACCGCGGAAAAGTTTTATTAAATCGCTTCTGGCCGTAAGGCGCACGGGGAGACGATAATTAAAGCGAGTAGGAATGCGCGACCGGCGGGAGATACCGTTTTGGCGAAGTTGCGTAATTATGATGTACGCCAAGCAAGTACACACGACACAATTTGCGGCGGTTTACTCTTGAGGAAAGTTGTTAAGTGGCGCGTCGGCGTAAATGACGCAATCTTTTTTCGTTCCTGGCCGAACGGCGGACTGTACGTTGTTCCTTGCCCTGAGCCGGCGCTTCGTGCAGAATTTTCCCGGCTCGTGTACCGTGCGAATGGCCGATCGATACCGAGCGGCCGTTATTTTCGCTAACGTTATAACGTTCGCGCGCAGTTGGTATTTATCGGACGGCGGAACGTTGAACGCTCGCTATTTCTACCTGCCTTCTGCCTTCCCGCAATCGGCAGAGCAGGAAGAGAGGTGCACTTGCGAGATTATTTCTCGAATTATTTCAATCCTACTGTTTTCCAGGCCTCTCAGAATGGCACCCGTCGATCTCTCTTTCTTGCTTTTTGTTCTTCTTCTCTCTTTCTCTCTCCCTCTCTAACCTCACCGCAGCCACCGACCTTTGCGGCTTTTTCGCCCCGCCTATTGTCCCGCTCCTTTGCTCTCGAGTCTGTCATTTTTCTCCACGCAGATGTGATATGCGGACGGAGGAGCAAAGAAGCTATGCCATTGGAATACTCTGATTAATAATGGAGACAAAATCGTTTACTCGAAACATGTTGCTTCCTAGTTCTTGTCTATTTCGGAGAAACGATGATTCCGTGTATGCGTTTTAAATACAATCAATTTTGAGTGAAGAAATTGGGCGTGGCTTCCCAGCAAGTGAAAATTCGAGTGTCAAAACGATGAAAAGAAAGGAAAGAAAAAAGACACGAACTTGCCTACATTTTGACAATATGTCCGTAGGGAGTTTAGATGTTTTGGACGCACGACGGAAGATTTTCTCTAAATCATGCGGCAGCGTGCGCCGCGGAGAATTAATTTGTGCGAACGTGATAAAATGTGAGACGAAGGATCCGCAACGGAGTCGGCCAGCCGTACTGGAACAGGCGACCTGTTGGCCACGTTTTCGAAATACATCACTACATTATTTATTACAGTACACTCCGCGACGTATAAATCCCTCCGGTGGGCATACAAACTCGGCATTGTACGGGTGCAGGAAGTGTACGCAATCTGATATTACGTGAATTCTGCCTCGAATATGAAACCACGGCGGCGGACGGATTTATGTGGAAAAATTTGCGCGCGCGCGCACGCCACCTACGCGCCACGGAATATAAATCAGGGTGAACGTTGCGATCTAACGTCCACTGTGTCCCAGCACGCGCAATGCATTTATGTAATCTCGCCTATCACGGGCGCCACAATGCGTGCTTAATTAACGCGTTCGATTAGATGCAAGTTTGTACGAGTGAGCCCACTTGATGCTGATCCGAGCTCCGACCGTCAAACTAAACATGGCGCGTATCCTGCCGGGCTGCTCTCACAAAAATCTTGATAACGCCTAATTGCTTCGGCAATCAACTTGGCGCCCTGGCAGAGTTATGCGATCGAGACTAGCCGTTCGTAACTGGTGTTCGATTAGACTGTAAACGGCGCCTTAAGTAACGTTTCAAATTAATTTTAAGCTAAACCCGCTATTTCCTGCTGCGGAGATCTAGTGTAATTTAGATATCACGTTTCTATAGATTCTCTTGCTACGTCGACTTATGAACTGAAGGAAGAATCGAACGACAATTTGCTTTCGCTTAAATATTCTGTTAGTAATAGATAGTTCTTTCATAGCTGAACGCTTTGTTGTGGATATTAGATATCGATTCCATGACGAATTAATCGGATAAGAAGTTTTGTTGATTCGAGAACCTCAACCGGTCTGTATCCAGCGACTATAAATTGAAATTGATATCGGTAATTTACGGACTGACTGCAATCGATAAGCCGTAATGGTTTACTATTCTATATCCTGCGCTGCATTAACTGCGGAAATTACTCAAATTGGCCGCAACGCGTTTACCCTTATCATTCGAATAATTACAAGTGAATTATACAACATATTTAATCCTGGCTAAGTGCTGACTCGAACTACGCTCCCTCTCTTTCTTTCTCTCTCTCTCTCTCTCTCTCTCTCTCCTTCTTTCTCTCCCTCTGTACCACTAATTTCTTTTCACTGTACGCATTGTGCATGCCGAGCCGCAACTGACGTTTTCGCCGAGCAAAAGATTATGCCTCCGAAACGCACCGCAACTGGAAACCACACGCTGCATTCAGCGCGACGTGAAAGCGCACTTTAGTTTGCGGCTTTACGGTGGCAAAAAGCGTACAACAGCGCCAAGAATATTTACTTTCGTCAGACGACATTCTCTCCCTTCTCTCTCTACACTTCCGCATGCGTCTATTTTACGCCTCGTCATCGGCGTACAAGATCGCTTATAACCAATCGAAACTCATCGCGCGAGTGATGCAAATGGAGGCGAAGAAAAGAGGCGAGGGGACAGGAAAAAATGAAGTATTTGGGGCGGAAAAAAATGTTCCAACTACGTCTCGCATACCTTGCCATTATGCACACGCTTATAATTTCGCATATACGGATAATTAAGGCACGTCGCGAGGTTTCTGTACTGCACCCTCGTGTTTTGTATTTGCATACATTTTTCTCCTCCGACTTTTCGTTTCTTTTTCAAGCCCCCTTAGCTTACACGACCAGGCGGGGTGGGGGGGGGGGGGGGGAAGCAAAGGATGAGAGAGAATGAGAGGGAAGACCGCAGGCCTGCTCGATCGAACACGATACGACGTACTGTCGCTCATGAAACACGATGCCTGCGGTGGCGAGGCAACATATTATAAACTGCGCATTGTGTCACATTGCGACTTGGTTACTGAAATATTAGAGAGATCGTAAGTGAGAGAATTCTAGACTACGAAGCGGAGAGAGCGAGAGAGAGAGAGAGAGAGAGAGAGAGAGAGAACGCGGAGGCGAAGATGCGATAAGGTGGAATCTTTTTGTCGCTAGAGGATTAAATGCACGACGCCGGATTAACGAGGAGATTACACCGTCGGCTTACTGGCTTTCGCGTACGGGGTTAATAATAAAGTAAAGGAACGGAGAAGGCAGGCGAGGCGGGTGAAAAACGATGCAACTTCTTCGACACTACCCTGTCGTAGTCTAAGCCTTTAACGATTTCGTACCTATCGACGTCCGTAAAGCGGTTGGGACTTCCCTTATAATTGTCTCGCGGAAGTCATGGAACAAAGTAACCTTGCGGCTGTAAGAATGGAAAGAGAACGTCATTCTGTAGCGCGCAGTACGATCTGTTTCGAAAATCCATTCCCATGTCAGTCAGGTTAAAACCAATACTCGTTATCCGCATTCAGTCCCCGGCACCGCCGTTCCACTTGCATGCATATTAACACTTCTGTCACCGGAGTCAGCGTTACTGCTGCAAATGAGAATGTTCGCAGCGGCGGAAAGGAAGATGCGCAATGTCAAGCCCTCGATCGACATTACGTCGAATCGCTTATGCACGGAGAAGGGGAGAGGGATCGACAGAAGTTGCCTCTCCGTAAATTTGAGAGCAAACTTCAACAGAGATGTCACAATCCGCAAGCAGTGACAGAAAGGTATTCTTATCTGCGATCAGTCGCAGTGTGTACAGTGCAACGGACGATTTTCAGTCGAATCACAGTCAAGTCAACGAATATGTAACTGTCACGTATGTACTGTGAGTCTGTGTAGACGAACATATATGTTTGCGTATCTGCCTACATGCACGGATACGGAGCGGTAGATATTGGAAAGGAAATCAATACGACATACTAAACTGCGGATGATAATCATGTGAATGAAAGGCAAGTATAGCTTGCATAACTATGTACTTCATGGAATGAAGGAATACATAATAGGTGTGTATATAAAAGCAGATGAACATGTGACGAAGCGATCAGCTACGACTATAGAGACAGCAAGCAATCACCAGACCTCCTCAATACACGTGGATACACGCGTAATATATTATAGAGAAAACAGAGGGGAACAAATCCAGAGGTGAAAAAAAACTCCGCTGACATATCGTGCAGCGCAAAAAATGCGAATCCTAGCTGTCGTACATTTTATGCCTGCGCATCAATATGTGCATCCCGACATTTGGCACATATCAGCGCATGCATGTACCTATATCCCGATATACCTCGATTCTCACCGTTGCCAGTGCATATGTTTCGTCCGACGTTACTTTAAATCGATGCACCTACAAATTGGATCAACTTTCCCTCCTTCCAACAATTTCCAACATCTGCGCTCACTCTTCTCACACGTTCTCAACGGCTTACGCTCGCAACGAAGCCGTTCGTAGGATAGTGGTGGAGAAAGACGTACACACACGTAGGTGACACGAACAGAGTGCGGTAAGTGCAACGACGCATGTGTATGTCTCGCTGTACGCTTAAAGCGAGGAGGAGCGGGATGGCAAAGGGAAGCCGAGGCAGAACATCACGCGCCACACACGATATCCCGGCATATCTTGTTCCATGCGTATCAGATTGGCGGGGGCTGAACATCGGGGCGCATGAATGCGGTATCTGTGCTAAAAGGAAAAAAAGGAAAGGGCTGATAGTCGGCGACGGCGTACGGGCGGTCGCGTGTGCGCCGCAAATCCGTGCGCGTCCGAGTGCGTGGGCGTGCGATGCGTCGGCATTCGACGTCAGACGCGGCCGAGTGCGGACGGTCATGTATGAGAGGCGCTCCCACGCAGGCCGCACGATGCCGTGCGTGAGTATCCTATGCGCGCCGTATTTCGCTCGTGATGCGCGCGTGCGAGCAAAATGCAGCGGACCCCGCCTTGAATGAATTCCCGACTCGCTCCGAGCTCAGCGACTCACCCGGCTTACACTCAGGCTCACGCACACGAGCAAGCTGCGTACGGCGCTTACGCAAGTATGTGTGTGCGTGTGTGCATGCGCGGAGAGAATCGGTGAAAGAGCGCGTAAACGTGCGGTCACGGAACACTGGCCGCGCATTCGCCGTCGCGTTGATATCTTAAGTGTTTTTCCGGATATGCCCCGACCGCTCGCTTCCCTTTTCTCTCTTTCGATTTTCTAAACAGCCGACCGGCTAGACGCACCGCTCCAACTCGCGCTCGTGGGAGGTCGTCGGCTGGATATGGAAGGTTGACGTATCGACGAACGCGAACCGGGGTTGGACGATGACGTCGACTCTCTGCACCATGGGCGCGACAGTTCTGAGCCATCGAGAACATTAACTCTGGTAATAATGATTCAAATGCCCTATTAGACGTGGCCTACGCCTTTCTTGATACGTTTCAATTTTCGCTGGTAAACCGTTCGCCCGAGCCTTGTCTAAGGTCTTTTAATATTATACACAGATTGTGATAGGTTGATATTTCACAGTATTTGCAAGAAAATATGTCGAATATAAAATGCGTTATCTTCGTTCGTTAAATGTGTATTCTGGCATATGTAGTTGCATCATGGGATTAAATGAATGCATAATAATATTATAATCTATGATAATATTACGCGTAGTAATGATGCTGATACATTGCCGTATATCGTTGTCATAACGTACGTAATCTGTCTAAACATAATTACATGCATACGGCCGATGATTGTTTGCTTTGGTGTAAATGTGGAATGGTGTTTCATAGCTGATGACAGTATGTCGTTTCATAGGAGCGCTTATCGCGATTCACGCAGATAATCTGTCTAAACCTAATTATATGCATTTATATCGATTATCTGTTTAGATATAATGATACGCATTTACGAATAACCGTTGCATACTTGTGACGCTTTAAGGGCAGTAATGCCGTAAGTGCTGGAACGCAAATTGCATAGCGCGATTAATGGTGCGGCATGCTGTTATCGCTGCGCATTAACATTCCGATAGACGATAAAGTGCGTCAACTAGAAAAATCATTTGTCGTTAATTAATCGATCCTCTCAAAGCGGGGAGCTTGTTCGGTACAATCAATGCGCCGATTAAAAATGCACGCAGTAAAACACTCTAGTGCGATTTTGCACTGAATCAATATGCGTAGTCTCAAACTGTGTTGTTGACGGCTAAATTTGAAAATTATTACAGCTACAGTCCTCACCTGTATGTTCACAAGTATGACCTTTCAGTTATATATGAGCATCCATTTCACTCATACTATGGGTAATATGCGAGTGTGTACGAAGGGCATATAAAACACACTTTGCGTACAGATGTGCAGGCATACAGTGCCGAGATCGCTGTATATGAACAATTCTGAATGCAGCCACTTGTATTACGCTACGCGCTCGAGATACTTATAAAAGGCACACAGTGTGTATACGCGCTCTGTCTAGTATGTCTATAATTTCTCTACACACGCCCGCGGCTGCCGTAAGGCCTTAGGTTCTAGCAACGTATGTGTATTTTTCCTGGTACGTACGTATCCTCTCTAGAATGCATTTATAAGTTTACTGGTCATGTGATCAAATTTGTACTGCGACTGCACAAATGTACTTTCTCATGAGCATATTTCTGTACAGTTTAAGAGCCTGTAGATTTTACGTTGAAGTAAACGTAGTCCTGTTTTTATTGGACCCACGTATATTTTTCCTATGTACACGCATCTTTCTCCGTAGTCGTGTTTCCGGCTTGTATTATGTCACGTAAAGCGAACATATCTCCCAATAAACACAATATATATACCCTTACGAATTTACATCCTTATTGGCTTGTACAAGGTACATGCCTATAGGTTATGACACGTACATCACGGCGCCATGCCTTTCTATAGGCGTAGAATATTCAATGTTACATCGTGAAAAATGAGGAATATTATCTTATATTCACGTACCATGATTGTATCAGCGTAATGCAAGAAGAGGTGTACACACTCGAGCGATGGCGGTTTCTGAGAGTGTAGGCAAGGTACCTTTTCCTCCGGGAGTCCTCAGGAGGGGCCACGGGCGTACATCCAGGCAAAACACCGGGAGCCCAGGAAATGGTGCCTCCACTGGCAGCAACGATCGTGCACAATAGTATTCCACAAATGTGATCCAGACCCCGTTTGATGGTCCGTTTTCTCGTTACGAAGCAGCGCGTAGCCTCAAGTCGCGACCCTGTTCCCATGCACACACCTATGGCCACGTACTGTATGCACATACACACACGGAGAAAGACTGAACACACACACGCGCGTAGAAGGAACAAGTAGCACCCAAGAATCGTTGAAATACACGTTAGCGCGACGTGACGATCTGCCAATGCTGATTTCGTCGATTTTGGCCGATGACGGCGGGCAACGATGTTCGACTGAAAACGGAACCGTTTTGAAAACACCTCAATCGAACGGTCACCCTCCGGGAGAGGTTATGTGTTGTTCTTCCAATAGAGTTGCCGTCGGCGTATTTACGCGCGCACCCTCTTTTTCCTCTCAACCGCCCGTCTTCTCGCCGAATATATCTTTATATCTCTACCTCGTTTCACCTCTCTCACTCCTCTCCACGGTCTATCGTTCCATCTCGTTCACTTGTTCAACACACAAGCTATCTTTCTCTTTTTGCCGACGGGCAACTGACGGCGCCTGCCCACCTTCCCTCTATCTCTCTTACACACCTCTCTCGCACTATACTCTCTACTCTTTCTCCCTATCTTCGCCCGTGTATATACAGAACGCGAGAGCAGGCGAGCGCGCGCGCGCGCGCCGCTTATAATGCACACACGACTATCCCGTCACACCCGGTGTGTACACATTCACGCGCGATGCGCGATATACCGTGCCACTGCCAGCGCGAAGCGATGATGTCGATGACGATCGGTGAACGAAGGAGTCGCCCAGACGATGGGCTCAGAAATACGAGGAGCACGCCTGCAAAGGGACAAATGACAATGCGGGATCGAAGGTGCTGAATACGCGGGGAAAAATTGGAAGTTGAAGAGAAGAAGAGAGAGAGGCAGCGCCACTCTTTCGGAATGACGACGAAGAACGCGCAATCTCTCGATATCGTCGGTGAGCGGCACACTAAACACCCCAGGACTTATACGTATGAGTCATTTATCGAGCCGCGTTCCCGAAGTATCAGCGGATTAGACTCAAGCGATCTAGCGAACGCGTGCACTGACAACGTGTACGTACAGTAAACCGTGTAGAACCGCGACAAGACCCGCACGCACACAGCTGGCACGTGCATATATTGAACACACGCATCGAACAGTGCGCGTCTCTCTCTTTCTGCTTAAACTAAGTAGCGGGTACACGTATATAGCACCGCACCACCACTACCTATACAACGGTGCTCACACACCCGCTTTATCTCCCTCCCTCGTTTCGCTCCCGCGATACCTGTATATTTCTCGATCTATACACCGCGCATTTCCTCTCTCTCTCCTTCCTGGACACTCTCGCTGTCCTCCTTGTCGGTCGCTAGCGCGAACCGAGGAGCGAGCAGGCGACACGCCGAGACCGTGTACACGTATCACGTACGGGGTCAACACAATGATGTTATACACACGACGTACACTAGACGAGGGAACGAACGAACTTTCCTCGTCCTCCTCGCCGTAGTCGTCATCTACGTCGGCCGGCCGACGCTTGCGAGAAATACACACACTTTTCGCCGTTTCCCTTTCGTCCGTTAGTCTTCCAATGGCCGTGCGCGACCGTGGACTTTTGTTTACGCACGAACGCGTACGCGGCCCGCGATCTCTGCTCGTCGTGTTCGCCTGGGAAATCGCGGCTTTCCAGTTTGTGACGAGCCAGGGAAAAAAAACGCAGACACCGCACCTCCCTTGTCACAAAGCACTCAGGGCAGACCGCAACACATGGCTACGGGCCTCCACCAAGCTCGTACGTCCTCGGCCGAATTCGACCGGCTTCGTGCAGGTCCGTCCCTACTCGCTGAAAAGCCACGTACCTGGACTCTGTTCTATCTCAACCTTACCACACAAAACTCTATTATTTGTTTACCTTGTTTGTTATTCAATTCTTGTACAAGACATAGAGTGCTTTTCCACTGTATTAACTGTGGTGATTATACCACGTGGCTCGACGAAATTCCAAATTTTATTTAAATTACTTGCTAATTAGTTTTGTTCTGAACTTCATACTTTGTAGCATCAACTGATCCCGTTCAAAGTCCTAACCGCTATCGATGAAAGTTCACAGTTTCGTCCACATGTTTTTCAATGTCAACAGATTGATTGCAATAATTAAGAACCACTTTATTGTAATCACGAAGGGTAAACAAGGAGCGATATTTACCATAGAATCTGTCTTGCAACTGGGTTCGTAAACAGGATTCTCAAAGCAGAGCGCATCAAAGGTGCTCCGTATTGACATAAAACACTGGGCATGAGGAGACCGGTTCGATCGTTCAGTTTGGCATTCGTTAGAACGTGCTGCGGACAGAAGCTACCTCGTTTAAATTGCGAAACGAACTCTTGGGCAATAACGTTGCAAACGGAAAGTGACAAGGAATTCCATTAACATGTCCCAGTGCGTGATACGTCGCGGTATTGCCTGTTGGCCTAAAGCGGAATGCACATCGCTCTTGGCTGACGATAATGGCAGCATTGCATATCAACGTGCAGCAATGTAATTTAACGTACAACGAAGCCGTTGTTGTAACGCATTGCATATTTTCTGTACATCTATACTTCTGCTACATCTTATGTTTAATGCACTTTAATTAAAATGCCTTAATAAAGCCACTTATAATGTGGATTTTTGCCATGTATTTGTAGGATTTTTGCCATGTATTTGTAGGATTTTTGTTGTTTCTACCTGTGTTCTTTATTTGACTCTACAATAAGTTTCATATTTACGTTAGATATGACATCGAAACAGTTACATGAAACTAGATTAAATCGCGGATTGTTTTAATATATTACACATACATAGTATTGCATTTAATTCGTATTTTGTTGTAATAAAGTACATATTATATTTAAAAATACATTGGCATGGGCTCTGTAATGTGAAAGCTTATTACCGTCGAAATTCATAGTCCTTCGAAAACTGCAGAACATCCATACTTACATAAACACAACATTACCATCCACTTGAAACTTCAGCATCTGGTAACCTTCTATCTACTCCATATCTTGACATTTTCAAGTTTTCTCATACTTCTTTACGGACTACGGCAATACAAAAATACAACTCCGGCTATGTACAGTGATGTGTAAGGTACATGGATTTACGACAGACATTTCAAATGCGTTCAAATTAGACACGCATTAAATAAATAAAAGAATACTTAGAAAAGAAGATAAAATAATATGTCTAATAGATGCATTCGTTTTGCTCCTATATTGAGCCCTCTACTGCCCAAGAAACAATTCTATCCACCACACATAAACAGATGTTAATGCTTTAAAGAAGAACCACCCCAGCAGTCACGGAATAAAAAAACAGAACAGTTCCATACCATCCACATACGGGTTCACGACAGTATGTAGATGTTGAGTCATAAGGTGAAGATTAGCAAGATATAGTAAAGAGACGCAAAAGGGTTGGGGAGTCATGAATCAGAACGAGGGTAGGTGCGTAAATAAAATTAGTATTTTGCTAGGGCGGAAAAGCTTGGGGCCCTCGGTATCAATTTCCGGCTCTGGGCCAACCGACGAAGAAGTGGAGAGGGTACGCAGGCGGGTGCAGAGGGTTCTGCACAGGCGTCCTCCGTCGTCGTCGTCGCCGTCGCCGTCGTCTTCGTCGTCGTCTACCAGCGAAGGCCGTGTGGAGTCACGGCGAGCGTGGCAAGGCAAGAGCATTGCAAGGCGAGGCCAGACGTGGCCAGACGAGGATACGATATACGGGAGATGAGAGTGGAAAGGAGGATAGCGGAAAAGAAGTCGAAGAAGCTTCTTCGTAGGAGCGAGGAGGGCCGATCGAGTCCGAAGGAGCGCGAAGGAATACTGCTTCAGCTGCGGTGCACCTCCCTGTCGGCTTCGACTCTCTGGGTCGAGACAAAGGCGCGCTTCTCTCTGCCTTCTTTCCGCTCCTTTCCGCTCCTTTCCGCTTCCATTCGTTCCTTTCCGCCTCCGTCCATTCCTGTCCCCTGCGCGGGGCACCTCACACTACGCCCCTGCCCTGTCCCATCTTTTCTCTCTCATTTTGCGTACCTCTCTGTCTCCCTCTTTTTCTTCCTTCTGTGCCTGTATACCCTGAATCGTCTCTCTCTCTCTTTCTTTCTCTCTCTCTCTCTCTCTCTCTCTCACTTCGTGAGCTCATCGCCATCCTACTCTCTTTATGTCCCTGTCGCTCGCGACGCTCTTTCTTTTGCAGTCGAGATCCCTCTTGTTATTCGACTTCCCTGCTACATCGTACGTGCATTCTTACTTTCTTTTTCGCCTATTTAGGAAGCCTTTTAGTAGTGGCTCGCAGATTAGTGAAAATCGCCGGTGACAAACAACTTGGGACGAAGGGGGGCAGGTACGGCAATTAGAGGGCATTCGGTGAAACTTTTGATGTAGGCAAACATTGACCTGATGACTGTTATGCGATTGGTAGTTATGATTGCGGTCTTGTTAACTCCTCGCTCAATACTCGCGCCGATGTGTGCGCACAGCGACATGTGCACGCATTCCCAGGCATAGAATTATCGAATTAAACGATTTGATTAGGAACGGCACACGGCGATTTAACCAAATATAGTTTTATCGCTGTGACTACCATTTCGGATTATATGACCGAAGGTTAAAAAGGATATTCGGCCGTCTATGGATTGATTGTATTTCCCATTCGTATCGGGTGTCTATAGTTGCGAAAGAACACAACGTCTACGACGATTTAGAGGTTGCTCGCTTGACGTCTTCCAACAACGGAAGCATGTGGTTGAGAAAAGCGTTTCCGGGCAATTGCCCGTACTCGCCCTCTCCCATTCTTTGACAGGAACGATCGCGCATGCATGCAACGTGCATTTACGCGTCAATACATGCGGTCGATCATAGTTTCAGCACATAACGCCGACGTCAACGTGATATTCTATGCGTTCGCCGCATGGGTAATATCGAATAATGACATAGGCGCGCGTGGTGTAATAAAGCTTACACAGTATTGGCTTTTACAACGTCGACTTATCTCTGCAAGATTATTTTCGCAGATATTGCGCGATTTGGCGCGTGATACCGTTCGACCGAATTTCGGTTCCGATTCAAATGCGTATGACACGTTAAAATCGACAAAACTGCGAACACATTTCAGCGACTGCATATTCCGGTATACGCATGTACAGATATCTACATACGTCATAACTTTCACCTGGGTCGATAACATAGAGGGTGCGGTCAATATAACGACATTTGCCATTCCGAAAACAGTAAAATTCTACTAGTACCATTAAATGCATTCAAAGAAACAACTGTACGACCTAATATCCATATATGTACTATATATTAAATAGTACTGCATTGGCATAAAATAAGGTAAAAAACAGTCCACATTCGCGAACACGTATCGATCAGCGCGCCACCAATCTCGAAGAGCGTATAACGAAGGACACATCCTTCGATATCCGCTCCAAATTCGTACTTCGCGCACCCTCCTATCACCCCACCAACATCCGTCACTGTACACCGTTCTCACCGTCTCTTTCTTCGCCACTCTGCCTCCCATACATACCCACTCCGTGCGCACCCCAATCTTTCCCCTCCCGCCTCTCCCCATTCTCCTCTCCTTTTTTCTCCTCGACTGCTCGTAGACCCCACAATGAAGTACACGAAGAGGCTCGTGTTAGGGGTAAGCGCGCGTAGCAGCCTCTCCCTTCTCCCCATTAATAATAGCTTCAGCGCTCCTTGCCTTTTTAACAGTCGCACGTCAAAACTGACCGAGTATCTGGGCGCGAATGAACGCACTACTTCCTCTAACGTTCCGATAGTCGCTCGCCACTGTCGTTGCCGTCTTCGAGGTGATAAGCCTCTGTGCTCCAGCCCTCGCTCGAGCCCATAAGAGCGCGTGTGCATGCCAACTCGCATTTGCATAATTGACGCAACGGGTTCGACTGGCGCGCTCGCGTCAGGTGGGGTATACACCTGTTATTATTCGCCGTGCTCTCGTTGTTCATACTCCGACGCTGGTCCGACGCTGGTCCGACGCAGGTCCGACGCAGGGCGTCGAGACGGAAGCGAGAGACTCGGTGGCGCGCGGAAAAGGCCGCTGCTATTCCGCGCCGGAAAAAAACAAGCCCGTGCGGCGGCGGCGCACCTTATTAGGGCACGGCGTATTTACACTGGCGTTTAGCTCCGCGAACGACGAGCAACAAGTCGGCGGCTAGTGGCGAGTGCGGAACGAGATATACGGCCGCGAACGTTATCTAATGCGGCGGGGATAAAGTGCGGATTAAAGTGTCTCGAGCCGCGAGCCAGGCCGGACGATTATTGAGCGCGTAAATACTAGCCCGCCGACGATCAATCTGCGTCGGGAAGGCTGGCCCGACTCGGGAGAGTACATTGTTCGAGACTGCATTCGTTGTATTCGGTGGAGGCGATGGTCTTTGCGCGATAGAGAAGGGTTGGTGTTCGAACTTGGGGTGGTTTACATTCTTGGAAGCTGGAAGCTGGAATAGCGTCACTTTATGCGGCTTGTCTTTGATGCCGTGACACTCTGTTATTAATATACCTATGTATCTTGTAATATTACTATTTTTCTAGTATTTTGATTTAAACTGCTTTCGTAATCTTTGGTGATTACCGAAGTTTTAGAACAAAAAAAACATCCACATTCCTTTTAAATCCATTCTTTTCTGTCTTGAAAAGTACTTGGCGCGGATGAAGGAGAAGTGTTTTGCTTTTCTCAATTGCAATGTGCAAGAAGAGAAGTTTCCCGTCGGTGGGATTATTGATTGGAAAATTGCAAACTATTTATAACAACGGAAAGATAAAAGTACAAATTATAGTACGAAGGTGATGTATTGATCGGTGTGATAACCGCAAATACACGAGTCGCCGTTCGATTTTGCATGTCATGAAATATTGATGCGACGACATTATTTTCGTATTTTAGTTTGACAGTTTCATCTAATACCGTCAAGTGCGAGGACGGAATGAAAGTTTGAACGGTCGGAAATAGCTTGACCGTTCTGCTGAAGATTCATTGATCGCAATACTTGGGTAACTGGGCACATATATCAGCGCGGGAAGAAAACTTTACTGAAACTATCATGACCGTACTGTGTCAACTGTTGAACGTGATAACGACACATGTCGGTATTTCATCTCGGACTCGAGTTACCCACTATTTTGCAGTCATGTTAACTGTACTTTCGTATCGTACTTTTTTCATTTTGCGCCATATGACCTTATCTCTGCAGACGCAAGTTTGGCTTTCTTCGTGAGCAGAGTGTACACACAATATTTCGTAACGTAAAGACGTTTTGTAACATTCCCCGTTGGATCATTATCGCGACTTATTTGGATCCTACATACAGTGGCTTCTGTTTATATGTAAGAACTATTCGTATCAACTGAGATTTTACATCGTGCAGACGCCGTACGGTACATAATATAAACGCAACTTGCGCAACATCTACGGAGAATTGACAGAATATCTTCTACGCTTGTAAATAACCTTCATTCAAATCATAACTCAACTCAAAATAACACTTGCGATACATTTGCTGTACAATTTTTTGCTGACGACAATAAATGTCTCGCCCAAGGAATTGATTATGAGAAAGAAGGAAAAAGTTGAAATCGCTAATAGAGTGATGCTGGAATATCAATACGACGTGCTTGTATCTCTCTAAGTAGACGCAGCACTGTGTGTGTTATCTAACGTGCGGATAAAATGCGGATTAAAGTGTCGTGTCACGTTACGACGATTATCGGTCTCGCAAGTACACGCACTTGATCGCGCGAGCAAACGAAAATAGTCTCAAAGCGAAGTGTTCCTTTTACCTATTCCCATAAAAGTCAGCACAGCACTGACATATGCATTTTGAATGCGTATGTATCGTTCGAGATGTGTTTCTGTATAGATTTGTATGTATTGCGAGCGTAAATATCGATATTTATCATCCAGTCAAGATACCTGCGAAGGAGCGATGTTAATTGTAATTATCGTCGCGATTCTGAAACATGCACAGCGAACGTCAAGCGGATATGCTTAATCGATTAGTACATGAATATAATATAAAATGTGCTGATACTGTTAAAATTATGGATTCGTAAGCGCATGTTACCCGTATCGCAACCTGTTATTTGTGATTTATCACACTTTCACGTGGTCCGTTTGTTGGCACTCACCTGCAATGAAAAAGACGATAATAATTAATTTCGTTGAACTCGTACCGTGATCCACAGATATTATGTAATTTAATTGAAAGACTGCATTAATTTGAACTCGTGTAAATTTGTGTCACTGTACCCGTCTATATCGCAGCGTGCATGTTCGATGCAAAATATGTCAAATGTATTATGCATGAGGGCGGTCTGAATTTTGCAGAGGATTTATTAAGTTGTAAGACGGTAGTAAAAAGGTGATCGATTGCTCGGTAGACGTAAACTGTTTGCCTGCCGGCGTCTGGAGTAGAAGAGGATTGATAAACGATAAAAGACAAAAGAAGTAATTTAATGACCGGGCTCGTAAATCCACTGACACTGAAAATTCATTATCTTCAACGGATTCGAAAACTCTTGCGCCACTGCAGCTGCTTTGTCAGAGCTCTGTTATATATTATGTTTCTTGAAAGTAAACGTAGTTGTACTCAAAGTTACGTGACTTCTCAGAAATTTGACTTTCAATCGATATTTGCGAAACGGAAGCTTACATCATCGGAGAACAGCAATATTCGATTTTGACTACCCGGCAGCCCGGTTAATTTCTGCTCGTACGGTGTTCAACAGATGACGTGTTAAGTCTCGAAGCACTGATTTAATCGTGTGTCACCGGCTTGGTACTAGCCGATCTTTTATATCCACCCGAACCCGATCTATCTAATCCATGGGGTCCGGTGGCATTGACGACGATGAGGGTACTGCGAATTTAATATACTGCCAGATGACTCACGACTGCCATCGGGCCACTTATCTGTCCGGGTACAAAAGTGTGCTTCGCTAAACGATAAACACCCACATAATCGACTGCCCTTTAGCATAACAAACGTTTCGCAATTCACTCGATTTCCTTTCACATTGTTATAGGTAATGAACCGTTAAAAATCATCTAATTCCGTTGCATATGTCAATTACGAACCAAATCAACTTTTGAAAACGAACGACAGAGAAAATTTCTATATAAACAAAGTTAACCATCCTTCAAGAGTATTGCCATTGGTCATTTAAAGGAACTAAAAGTGAAGTCAACCGCATCGGCCTCTTAACGGCTCATATCTCAGACGACGTAAACATTTCCGCATCATCAAATGGCTTGACTGTCATCGGCGCAAAACACTTTCTCTCCGGATCGTACAGCAACAAAAAGCACAACAGTTCGTTCGCGCTAGCTGCGCAGAAATGCGAAATAGCCTGTGGCAGACGTTGCCCGGTCAAACGAGCGTCGGCAATGCAGTCGCAAAGCGTGTACAGGGGCAAGTGTGAATGTAAAATGATCAGCGATCGCCTCATCCAGTCTGCGCGTCCATCGAGCCCGTTAATTAGAATGCGCAAGGTAGCGAGGAGATTCAACGAACCTTCCCACCTTACTAGCCCCACCCCCCTTTCGGCCACTTCACCTCCCTCCCCCCTTATCCTCGACCGGATTCTACCCCAGTCCGCTCTGTTCGTAGCTTCCCAGTGCAAATCAGCGTCGCTATGGGATTTCGCGCCATAGTGCTCTCGAGCTGGGGCATAACTGCATTTTGACGACGGGACGGGGAGGAAAGGGAGAGCGAAGGGAGAGGGGAGGGCGATGGGGAGGGCAAGAAGGGCGTTATACGCCCTCGTCGAACGTGCCAGCGCCGACAAAGCGCCCCTCTCTCATTTAATAAGCAAACGAATGTGTCTGACAATAAGGCGGGTTCATGCCGCCGGACAGACCTGATGGAGTAATCACGGAAAATGGCAGGGCTTTCCTGCGGGAAAGGCCAGTAAACGCCTGGGGAGTGCGATCATTTGGGCAAATAAGCGTGAAATTCTCGATTTGCTTCTCCGCTAACGGCGGGCGACTGCCTGCTTGCCTCTGCTTCCATGCCTGCCTGCCTGCCTGCCTGCCTGCCAGTCTACCTACCTACCAACCTACCTACCTACCTACCTACGTACCTCCGCTCGCCTGCCTCAGCAAACACTACACCGGCACTTTGCCTATTCATATGTACGTATATACGGCACAAGATACGCTTGCACGTGTACGTGACTGCCTTTGGCCGATGCGTGCATGCGTGCCACGTTCATATATGGCAGTTTGCGTCTCTCTCCTTTCTGCGCTTTACCCAGAAGTCTATCGGGTCTCGTCCGTGCTCTAGCGTTTCTCCATCGCTCTCAGGTTCTGTAGTAGGTATGTACGTGCGCCCGTCTGACTCCCGGCCCTCATATCGACTGTGTATATACATACGTATGTACGTACACCGTAGGAGGCGAGGTACGACGTGCTCACCGACACCGACGGAAGTGAACTCGTATTAGGCCGCGGTAGATCGGATGCGGCGAATAAAAGTAAGGGAAATGCGTCGTACATCGTAGGGGACTGCGATTCAGCCTGGCCGAGTGGGAGAGAAGGTGATGGAAGTTTCGTGTAACGTGCGGAAGGCAAAAATACGCCTACAGGCGCGCGAGGGAGAGGATCGGACCCGAAGGTGAGATGGACGATGAGGGGGGAGGTTATCGATGTGGGACGGATGGGGGGAGGGCGGAGGGGTGAGGGAGCGTGTTCGTTTTCGAGAGACGATAGAACGACGCGCTGAAACAAACGAGAGGATCTGGCAGGTTGCACGTGTGTGTGTGCGCAATCAAAGGAATGGGGGTCGGGAGGGAGATGAAGGATGCATTTGAAGAAGTGAGACGGCTAATGAACGAATGCACATCGCTCGCTGCAGTGGCGAACGAAGGAGGATGGAGTGTAATACGAATGATATAAACCCTGACATTCAGAGGCGATGCACGAATAAGGACGGGAGGAATAGGATTCAGCTGGGGAGGGGAGGAAAACGAGACGTTGATAGAAACTGAGGGGGGGTCGAAGAGAAACAGGGGGTGGGGCAAGGGAGAGAAAAACGACGAGCGAATGTCGCGCATAACTGGGCAGATCAGAGAAGAGAGGAGGACACGATACGATTCGAGGAAGATACAAACGGAATCTGTTTTATCTAGTGGATATTCGATTGTATGAGTGAGATGGGAGTCGCGTACGTGAGGATCTGAGGTCCATGTGTGTAATATCCTATACGGAATGCGATCGAGAAGGAAGACGCATCGCGTAAGGCTCGAGGAAGCAAAGAAACACGAGGGAGAGGGATGGGGGAAGGGTGGCATGAGAGAGAGGAAGACTGAGAGAAATACGAGCATCTAGATGCAGCGTACGAGAAAGAGAAAAGACCGAGGGACGAACGAAGACAGAAATAGGGGAAAAGTAGGAAGGAGAGCGTGAAAGATATGCAGGGCACTTCAAAAGTTCGCATTGATGTCTGGGAGAGCAAATGTTACATGTGCCACCATATATGAGTCATGCAACATAACTTTTTCGAATACAATTCAAATTTCACTTTTTATTTTCGAAAATTCATTATCCTTTCATGTCGTATGCAAACGAAAAAAATTGTATCACAGTCTGTTCAAGAAATGATCAAGGATTCACAGAAAAAGTTAAGCGTATTTTGGTCGGTTGAAAGAAGCGTCGTCTGTTCGTCGTATATCGACACGTACTCTTGAAACTGCCCGTAGACGCCAGAGACAGGAGAGAGCAAGTAAGAAACGAGAGAGAGAGAGAGAGAGAGAGAGAGAGAGAGAGAGAGAGAGAGAGAGAGAGGGGGAGAGAGAGAGAGAGAAAGACAGGGTCGAGCACGAGGAAGACGAAGAGGGGAAGTTACCAGATTGGCAGCGATAGCCTCGGCCAAGGAGAGCTTTGCGTGGTTTGCATTTTATCGGAGCTATCGTTTAAATCCCTGTGGCCGTAGCACACGCTTACGAGCACACCGAGCACGCACGCGTCCACACACAGCACGCTCTGGCTAACGTAAGAACGAAGCGTGAACAGACACAACTAACTCGTGCCGTGCTCTCCTCTGCACTGGTGTTAGTTATAATTTATATCCTCGCGTCGATATTGCTTATTTGATACGAGCTCGTTTACCTCTTTATCCCTCTTTCAGAGTTTCGCAACTGTCGTTCTCTCCGTCTTTTTCTCTACCTTTTTCTTTCTTTCCACGTCGCTGCCCTATTCTACTCCTTCTCTCAGCTTTTAATCTTTCTTCCTAACCCCCCCTCTCTCTCTCCCTCTCTCTTCTTCTGGCGCACGCGCATATACACGCATACACGCATTCACATGCATTCGCCTTTTCGTGCATTCGGGCCACTAACGTGGCAGTACGAACAGCACGACGTACTGACACTTTTCATTCGGCAGAGAGTTAAGCAAGCCAAGGCTCGCGCTTGCCGCGCATAAATCATTTTAATGATCCCGACACTAGTCACCAGATAATGCTTGTTAACTTGTTACATATCAATAGATATGTAACGATTTACGTACTGGACGGCCGCATGCGCGCGTGCTGCCTATCAATGAATTTCATAAATACGCGTTGCAACACGGAGAAAATTGCACGTGCATCGAAGATACAGGCGCCTCTTAAAAGTTCGTTTTTATCCGCCATACGAACGGTGAATCACTTTAACATTTCTACGATGTCGTTTGTTCGCCGCATGACGTCGAGAAACACCTTTCCGCAAGGTTTCTACACTCTGAACGTATAACCGTGTATGTGATGTCATAAGTTAATATTGCCATCGACGTACGTTCCATTTAACGCGTTGAACGCCACGTCGCCAGAAAGTTACTCTTCCTAAGCGTTCCGAAAGTTTTCTTCCTCGCGCACGTAAAGCTCGGTAAAACGTATGCTTGTCCCATTGCAACCGTATATTCATGCCAATTAACTGTTAGAGCACGACTGACTTTTCAACCCGTTATCCACAAATTGCGGATTAGTCAATGCGCGTTCGATTCCATGATGGAATCGAACTCTCCCACACGGACAAACAATTTATTACAAGAGCAGCGAGCGTAGCTGAGTTAAACCGAACCGCAGCGAAAGGGTTAAGAGATCGACGATAGCGTCAAGTGTGAATTGAACAGGCGCCAAAGCTCTCTGCGATCTCTTTTCTCTCATTCTCACCTCCTCTCTCTCTCTCTCTCTCTCTCTCTCTCTCTCTCTCTTTGCCTCTCTCCCTGCCTCTCATTTTGTCTGTGCGCGGCACGTGCAATGGCGAATGTAGACATTATAATGGGCAAAAAGCAGACGATCTATTTTATTCCTGCCCAGCATCGTAAATCCCGTCCGCTGGCAAAGCCTATTAAAACCTTTGCGCATCGTTGATACCTCATTTATTCGATAATTATCAGTGTATATAGTACCTCGCCGGCGGGTACACTGTGTACCTTGCCGTTCGTTTGCACGTAACAGCTAGGTTACTTCTTCATCCATTCGCGTTGCGAAACTAGAGCGCTCCGGTAAAGTTCGACGAGCGGGTTCGAAAAAAATAGATGAAGTCAACAGGAGCCGATCGATCGATCGCAATCGGTCGGCGTCGAGCGGGAAGAGTGAAAGAGACCCTCCCGAAGAATGGGCTCCGTAATTTTATGTGTCGTATCGTCTGCCAATCGTTCCTGTACTTGCGGCAATCGACGTCCGGCGGGCTGCGGAAAGTTCGCTCTATTTATTTAACACCAGACGTCGCCGGGCATACGGATAAGCCGGGAGCGGTATATCGTCGGCTCGTATACTACTATATTTAGGAGTGGTGTATACTAACGTCGGCCACTGGAACGCCACCCCCTGCCGCTGCAGTCCATAGGTCTGGTACATTCACTCTGCCGTTATAACGCTATATCATTGCGCCGCGGACTAAAATACTATTACTCTGTCCACCGTCCCTAGTTATACACCCGTGCACAACCTCTTTCCATCTTTCCCTCTTTCTCTCTCTCCTCCTCCTCCGCCACCTCCTCCTCTTCCTCCCTCTTCCCCTCTGTGTGTGCTCACAGTATTATTGCACGTTTCGACGGTCTACGGATGGCTATGAGCGAACCTTTGACGAAACAAACAGCAGCGCACTTGACACACACACACACACACCTTGCGCGCCTCTCTCTCACTCTCTCTCTCTCTCTCTCTCTCTCTCTCTCTCTCTCTCTCTCTTTCCCTCTTTATCCCTTCAGATAGCTTCTTCCGACTTTAGTTCGTTTCGTGCCTTCGTTCGTTGACTCTGCCCGCCCAGTTTACACTCTTCAGTACCAAAACGTCCGGTCGGGCCTTTATCTCGACCCATCGTGAACCTCCACTTTCAATAAAAGCTCACACGCTCACGTCCCGTCCATGATCCTAATTCTCCACCCAGATTTTACTACAAAAACATTACCGCTCGTAACCCTCCCCGACCTTCAGTCATATCCCAGCCAAGCGACACTATTTTCATACTTAACCGTGCGCGTTGCACTGAATGTTCTTATCGTGACAGTCACATTACTTTCGCAATTTGCCGTCGGCGTGCGACCGAAGGTCCCTAGCAAAAGTTGCGCATCGAGCAAACCAAGTTTTCAACGTCAGACGATGCGCGCCTACACTTCCCGCGCATCTCCCATAACACTTACTGCACAGTTTACTTTATTCCTTTCCCCCGTAATGACATACGACTCGGCGTGCGTAAAAAATAGATTAAACCCACGTCAAAGGCGGGACGCGAAAAGAAGGGTGCTTGTTTGAGACCTTTTCATCCGGCGCTCTTAGAAGGTTGTTCAGTGTTGCGTGCGCGCCCGCTCGCTGCATCGCAATCTCTGTCAAAGAGATCGTCGGGAGGGGGATGGTGGGGGGGGGGGGGGGGGGGGCAGTCAGGCACACTTCTGCACGAACAGGATAGAGAGGGAGAGAGACAGAGAGCGTGCGCGGATCGTCGTGGAATCGTGAACTGTCGAGCAAGGTTCGTAAAAATATATTACGGCCCCCGGAAACGAGGTAGCGGGGTTCGGCAAACTGCTCGGCTCGATTCCGGAAATAACTTTGGCCGACCGAATGAACGTTATGGCGTCGCGGTCGTCCGCTCGTTCGACGGCGAGCGTGTGCGCGCGCGCGCGCGCGCACGCGAGTCCAGGCGTCCGCCGTAATTGAAGTCGCCGCGCAGACTTGATTACCGTTTCAGCTGCGATTACGGCGGCAGGTCGCGGGACGCCGATTCGTTCGCATGTATTGTATGCGTGTGAGACATGCGAGTCGGTCAGAGGTGGTGTAAAAAGACGATGCAAAAGTTGAGGATATGAGCGTTGGAGGGAAAACGATGCCCTTTTATTTTAACCCTTTCGTTCCTAATGGTGACTAAGGTGAACCAACAAGTAACGAAAACGAAGCCCTTTTGTCTTTACCCTTTCGTTGCCAATAGTGATTATGGTCAATCAACGTGTAATGCTCACTGTTTACTGACGGTGACCTACCCGTTTGAGACTCACGGCATAATACATCGCTTTTCAGATTTTGTGTCGAAAGAATCCAGTACATTTGGACACTATGGGGGAACTGACGGTACGCTCACAATACTGTCAAAGCTGTTAACAATTGATTAAGCCAAGCGCTATCGTGCTTACAGTCATTCGTCGATCGTATTTTTTCAGTGACTCCAAACAATTATAGTCATCAAACGCCTGGCGCTCGTCATGTACTGACGATGAGTATAGTCATTAGTGTTATGCATTAATCTCTTGCAATTTATATACAACGTAATTACTTAATGTATTTTACGGCACTAAACGTTAAAAGAGATGCTGTGTCGGCAGTTAAAAAGCGCAACTTCGTTGGGATTGTACTGTAATGAAACAGTGCTTCTACGAGCCGATTAGCCTTAGTGAAGATATTAACACTGCATATGGAACATTGAGGCTATCGGAAAAAAAATGAATAGTGCGTATCGAGGTAGCGAAGACAGATTGAAGAGTCTATAGCGAGACAGTGAAGATGTAGCGAGATTGGGTGAAGATTGAGGCAAACGTATTATTTCGAATCCATTGTACTGCTATTATATTTATCTTAAGAAATTAATCTAAACAAAAAGATTCCTACGGTATTTGCCGTGCTCTTGTTACCAGACGAGTCCGGATGGCGATGTGCCTCTTTCGGTTGGCGCGATGCTCAGGTTTGAATCGACAGTGATTTTTTGAGATGCCGATCTCTCGACAAGTAAGAGGCGACTTTCCACCAGTGGCTGTCGAGCTTGCTCGACCGTAAGCCTGTTCGGACAGTGTAGATCTAGATGATGCAGTTTCTCTCCTGTAAGATCGGTAGTACGTGTGTATCGGGGAAGTTCTTGCCGGGCATAGCTATTTGCCCCATATCCGGTTGATATCGTTGTCCCTATACGTAGTATGTAAAGTATCTGATGTATGTAATTTTTTATGTCACGCCACATTGTTCAAAAGCTCCCCTGCCTGTGATGTTAGCGATGTCATATATACTACACTGTTCCAAACAAATTGCCCTTTTTCTTGCATTCATAATGAAGATTGTGAATTTCGACAATTATGTGTTACCGGTGGTAAATTCGAAAAACGGTAGCAGGTAAATAATTTATAAGAGTATGTACATGCCAAACGTTCAATTTATCTTTTATGGAAAGTGTCTCTCTTTAACTTTATGATATCATGATACCTATATTAACGACATTATCGTTACACGTTTATATTTACGAATAATGGCGTATATGTTCGAAAACAAAGTGGACAGTATTAACTTTTTAAATATAGGAAAGTGTTCAATGGACTTGTCGTAATTCCTGGCACAATTTGCGCGGATTTCGACACAGAAGATTCGCTCTTCACTGAAACGGCATCGACTCAGAACACAAGCAGCCCTATTCAAACCGGATATTGTACGCACGGCATGTCTTTGATGTTGGCCCTGCGACGTTAAGCATCGCGCTGGTTTCAAGAGGCGCGGCGACGTGCAATCCGTTGTGAAATTGAAAAGTCGTCGACAAGTACGCGTCCGACTTTTGGTGTGCTTACGATTTTTGCCCCTTTGCTTTCTCGCTTCGTCAATCTCTCCGTTTATCCTTCGATGTCTCCTACTCGTGTTCGTATGGGAACTGATCAGCGGAGAGTAGGGAATAACATCGGCGAAATTGTTGAAGTCGGCAGTGTAGAGGACGAGTGATCTAACTTGAACCGATAGGGAAAAAGTACTCCTGCATTACCTACGAAGTTAACCCTTGTACTACTATCGAACTTGGGGCAGCTGGTGTATGTGTGCGTTTGTGTAAATTCGAGTGGCCTAGGTACGTTGGAATAAGCATCGGTATATTTGCGCAGGATACTTGTGAGCATGTGCGAGACATTTGCGATGGTGTTGACAAGAATACCAGTTGGGAATGTTTCCGAGTGTGGAAACTATTACTTTTCAGCTCGACTTCCACGGCACCGAATGTAGTTACGACAGATTACATGCACGTGGATTCCGATGATTGTATTCTGCAGCATGAAAATACTCAACACATACCTCTGCATGTCGGATCTGTACATACCCGTGCTCGTCTGCAGAGAAACCCATATAGATTGCCGCGTAAAATTTTTACAGCATTGGGTCAATGCAGCAACCCAATCAAATCCTATTGTTTAACGCAGCGACGTACATTGTACACTGTCCATCGCAAAATTTAAATAAAAACATACCATTCTACTATCTCTGAACTTTAGAATGCCATTTCAAGACTCAAACGACCAAAATCATCTCCAACAAGAGTAACCTCTGAAAACAATATACAAACCTCGCAAGACCCACTAGTAGAAGCCATGTAGACTAGTCAAACGAACAAACGCTGTACAGACACGCACACAGACAATGAGCACACCCCGGACCTAGCACACGGAGACGTGCCGGTCGCGTGTATCACCGTATTTGTCAAGGGTGCGCGCACGCAAACTTGTGCGAACATGCTCCCTCCATAGGCCATTTGCAGTAACAGAAATTGTCGCGCCGTTTCTCACGGTTAACGTGAAACAACGAACGGCCGGCGGGCCGATATATCACGATATCGCGAGAATGATCTGCGCGACCGCAATTACGCGAGAGCGCGCGCGCGCGCGCAGCCGCACTCGGCTTTCGGCCTCTTCGCTTCCGGGGCAGCCGGGCGCGACCGCCGTTTTCTTTGATGTTCCGCGAGAACTGGGGGTTCGGCCCGATCGATCGCTGCATTTAAACGTCGATGTCGGCGGCGAAACTTTCGACGGGATAACGTTGGATGCTAATCTTGTTTGTCGGCAACAAGCGGAGATCGACGTACTTGCGCGTGTCGGTCCTTGTTTTCTCTCTCTCTCTCTCTCTCTCTCTCTCTCTCTCTCTCTCTCTTCTCTCCCCCTTTCTCTATTTATCTATACATCTATCTCTATCTCTCTCTGTAGTCTTCTGTCACAGACGCGCTATTCAAGCCCATGTAGTGGTCATGTAATACGCGATTGGGGTTGCGTACAGAATAGGAGTGTTTTGTGGCGCTCTTTTTTTGTTTCACAAAGCTATTGTGTTATGTTTACGATGTCGAATGATGCTAATGTGCTCAAGAGTGGCTCCAAGACCCATTTTATTAAAAACATTGAGAGCTGAGAGAGCTGATAAAAAGCAGACAGAAATGAGGGTCTCATTAGTAGTAATTTAGATTAGTTAGTATTATTGGCAGAAACCATGTTGGCAAGTCACCAATGCGAAGACTAGACTTAACAGAATGCTGGCACTTTTTACACCATTACAGGTTCCTCATGTTCATTATTTAAGTGACGGTCATATCAACAGCGTTCCTTTTTCATCTTTTCAATGGAATGTAGTAATATTTTTTTTACAAAATTTAATGCCATTCACCATAGCTGATTTTACAGATTACTTATCACATGCGTCAAATGTTCACGGTCGTGTTGAACGATGTAGGTTTGAGGAGGGCTGTCAATTTCTCAAATAGACGTGAAGTTAATTGGATTTGCTGCTGAATATGTAATGGGAAACTTCTGCAACATCCAACTTAATATGTGATGCAATATCGAGTTTGGATGTTGCGAAAGTTTAGCTGTGAAATTTCCATGGAATGAGCATTACAACAAGTTCCCGTAGAAGCGTCGGATGAAACTAATCACACTTCTGACACTTCCGTATTAACAAATATACTGATATTGAACTCACGTTACGAAATTATAAACAACCCTTAATCCGCGCCCGACGAAAGAGTCACAATCACGCAAATCGTAAATAACAGCATTCTCAACTGAAACCGTATTATATTCATACGAAACTGAATCAAAAACGATGCTTCTTTTACACTGAAACATCTATTGTCCCAGTAATGTTTTCGTTGCGGAATGCAAAGGTTTCTCCATAGATGCCTATTATGCAGAAAACGATGTATTATATTGTCAAATCCTTAATACTCATTCATCGACTCGGCCCATTACCAGTACAATGAAAATATATTGAACGCGCGGTTCGTAACAAAATGAGCAAAAGCAGACAATACCTAATCCATAACTAGTAAGAAAACGGTTCCCACAAAACACCTTACCAATTCCAATATAACCCAGTAACATGCCCAACAGTCGTAAACATTACATTTACCGCACGACCACACATATCCGCCCGAGAAAGCACGCCTCAGTGCGAGAACCCTGCATTCAAAGGTCGTGACACGAGCAGTTGTTAATACGTCCCGGCCGTAAGGTTCGACGACGTGGCTAATAGCACAACGCAGACGCTATGATAAGCAGGACGATAAACTGCATAGCAAATCCGGATGACGAGAGGATCCAACTTTCGTCAAGAACCGTGGGCGCCAGCGAGTTGCAACGAACTTTCCTCGGATTTTCGTTATATCCAGGCTCGAGTGTATACAGCCGCGAAGTTGCAAAGTCGACCATGCTCGCGGGTTCGTACAATGCCGAAGACATGGATATTTACAAAGTAAGAGGAGCAGGAGTGGGGGCTGGGAGGGACGGGGCCGGGGGCTGCTGCTTACGAATGAACAGGGTAACTTTTGACGCCGATGATATAGCGGCACGCTATCGATTCCGGGACTGGCTGGCGTCAGGGTTATCCAATAAGGGGACAAGTGAGTGCCTTCAGTTAGGTTCATTCATTATTTCCAAGTTTGTATTGTTCGACTAACAGCGCGTGGCGAAGGAAAATGATCGCTTCATTGTCTTACGCGCGAAGGGGTGCGGAGGACAAAAGATGGGGTTGTAAAAGGCTTTAGTCTCCGGACAGAAGTATATAAGAGGTTTTATTTCTGAGCATAGATATCGAGTCGTCAATGATTATGCACACTTACAGTTTGTTAGGGTGTCCGTAAGAGACGCCGCGTGTCATGGAGGGTCTCAATATTGAGTCGGCCGCCGTATATTTTATGAAAGTGTCCGGAGGTTTCATGAGAATACTATGGAAATTAGGCCGTTGTTCGATGTGAACTGCTGGAAAGTGAAACTTGAAAAAGGCATTTGATCAGATGGATGTGTTTTTTTCGGACTTTTCTTGAACTGTCCCCTTTTTGTATGCTCGTAATTGCAGAAGTAACTCAGTTGCTGATTAATGAACTAATTGCAGAACATATATATGAGGATAGTAACGATTTGTGACGGGGATTAGTATGATTGATCGGAAGCCTTGTATATTTGTGCATATAACGGTCCTGCTAGGGTGAACACCCGGGAAATGTTGTCAAAGGGGCTCGAAGGAAAAAAAAGCTGATCGATATTGTAAGAATAGTTGAATCGAAGAAAGGAATGTACACACGTTTGACTGAATGCGGGAAAAATGTAAGGAAATACGAGAGGCGAAAATGTAAAAAGGGGCAAATAACCGTTTTAAGGGAAGAAATGGACTGGTATAACTCGATAGAAGATGATTAATATTATCGACAGTTCGTGGCGCGCGTGTTCTGTTTGTCCAGACAAAGAAAATGCGAGGGAAAACTCAGAAAATAATGACAAAGAAACTGGAACTACGAGAGGTGAGGCAAGAAATAAAAGGGAAAGCTAACCATCGTGCTGGATGCATACAACTGAATGCTATTAAGGGACACGTTTCAACCTTTCGTGCAATTTTCTTCTCTGCGAAACCCTGTTCTTTCCGTAGAATTTATCAGAATAGCGGACGGTGTATATATTCGACTTCGTGATGAAAAGCGTGGTGTGCTTGAATTAGAGTAATTAACAGCTGCACATTCGCATTCAGAATGTTAAATCGTCTAGGGTGAATGTTACCGTGGAAACTATAACATACAGAATGTTAACAAAAATTGTACCTATGATCTTAGTACGTGTAATGAAATGTAATTCTATCAGATAAGACCGGTATATAAAAACTGAACAGAAAAGTACAAAGTGTATTATATTTATATCGTATCTCGCTTAGTTGGTCAAAGCTTTAAATGAAATATCTGCGCCCTTAATTGTTCTCCGGGACACGGGAGCAGTTGAAAATAAAAATTGGCGGAAAATAGTCGTAGTCGTCGATGGAAATAATACCTTTGAAAATTGAATCGTACGGGTGAGCCTGTCAGCGCAAAAATATGGGAGAGAGTCTAAACGCGACAAATGCGCACCGTTACACGCATACGCGCCAACACGCGCGCGAGCGAAGAGGCGAAAGAATAAGTCGAAAACACATATATTGAAAATACCACGAAGAAGCGCATTGCAGTCCGCCTCTTCCGCCCTCGCCGGAGGGGCGATCGGAATAACGAGCGGCTTGCCGCTGGATTAGTAACAAAATTTGCCTCCTGCGACTGGAGGGGTGGGGGGCAGAAGATGGGCAAAAGGAGGAGACGGATGAGGGACGACAGAAAGGAGTACGTCCAGGGGGTTCGAAGTTGTCCTTGTGTGTATCTGCCCCGCGGCATTCTCGGTTATGACGGATTACGTTGTACGGCCTTCCAGTGTACGTCCGTACACGCACGCGCGCACACCAATGTATGGAGATACGGACGCACCACGAGCGAGGGAGTTACATGCAGGCAAAGGCGTACACACAAAGAGCGCGCACACAGCGAGTGAGTGCAACGAGAACGTGCAAATGTTCGCCGTGAGTGGGAGAGGGAGGAGATGGTGGTAGATGAAAAAGAGGAGACGCAGTCAGTGATGGGGGGGGGGGGGGGCGAGTGGAAGGAACTGTGGAGCGAGTAGAGCTTTCAGAGAAAAAGAAGAGACAAAAGGTGGAGCAAGAGGAAAAGCTGGATGAAGAAGGAAGGGTGTGCGGGGTCGAGTCGGGTGCGGCACGAGGGTGGTTATAGAGGTTGGCAGGGGCCGACGGGGAAGCTGGAGAGAAGGGAGAGAGGGGGAAAGAGAGAGAGAGAGAGGGGGGGAGGGGAGGAAGATGAAGCGAAATGGAGTGAACTAGAGGAGGACGGAGTGGGAAGAGGGAGAAAGATGGTGGAGGAGGCGAGGATGGGGGTTGTTTCATTGAGGGGTGTTTCATATCGACCGCCACTTGGCTCCGCCTATCGCGGACGCCGCCACCATGCGATCTCTCACCCATGTCTCCTTCCAAACCTCGTCGAATGCAAACAACGGCGGCGCAACCTTGGTCGCTAACCTCCACTCGATAACAATGATTACAGCCGAGTGCAACATCGCGATGCAGCCGTCGACTGAACCTAACCCTCTTCCCCCCTCATTCCCGTCGTTCTTGCCTCTACGCTTTCGCCCCACCTAGCCATTGTAATTCCCTTTGTCCCCTGAGACTTTTCTCCGAAAGCGCGACGCTTTCTTTCAGTCATGCCTTCTTGTACTTTGTTCGGGTGAAAACGACAAGTCGCGGGCTAAGTTTGAAACGTTATCGAGTATCGATTTCTTGCCAATGAGCCACTTGCCGTTAGCCTCGTCACGGTCCTTTTCCTCGCATCTATACGTTCTGTACATCAGTTCCAGGATTACGGTCGATAATCATTTGTAATTATTTCGAGCGTAATAGTTGATACGTTTATTTTATAACCGAAAACGCAGAACGGATTGCACTGAAACTGGATAGATCGCACACTGTCGTTATATTCGCAGAGTTCCGACGTTTGGCAGCATGAACAAGATATAAAGCGGTCAGGGGTGTTGTACATAAATTGTTTGCAATTGATCGTGATTAATGTCAGCATTCCTTCAGAAAAGTGAGCTGACAATAAGGTTCGCGCAAAACTAATTCGGAACGGTGACAGAGAGTACAATAAAATGAATAGCTCCGCGCTCGTGCGCAGAGGGTGACCAGAGCTGAAGGTAAAATGAAAAGGTGAAGCGGGGAGCAGGGCGCCAATCCGAATACTCAGATCGCAAGGACAATGGTCAGGCTGTGCGATAACGCAAACGCGCTATTTAATTAAAAACATATTTGCGCTCAATTCATCCTCATGATTACGTGCCGATTTACCGCGAATGTACAACACGGTAGTGAGCAAAAGAGGATTCCTATTCCATGCTCTTTCGCTCTCCCTCTCTCTCTTTCCCTCTCTCACTCATTCACTCAGTCACTCCCCGTTTCTCTCTATAGCATCGAACAATCCCATCCGCGTCCGCGGCTGATTGCGCCAATCAGTTATGATTGCGCACGATGGCGGATGTTCAAGGGTTGAAGAGGGACAAAGAGGGATGAGCAGGTATGAAGGACGGTGGAGAGGGAAAGGGGGTGGCCGGATTGTTTTCACCGAGCACGATACATCTGGCCGGGCTGCGAACGAGTTTTCAATTTTATATTAATTTCCAGCTGTCAGAAGCCATTTCGTATGCGAGCCCGAAGCGAGAGGGGTTGAGGGGCAATGAGGGGGAGTGAAGGGGTGGCTTTATCAGTAGCGCATATAGTTTACATGGGTTACTTGCGGCTCGTTGGATTCCATCGTCTCGCTGAAATGACATAAATCGCTGATGGGCGGATACGACGAAGTGGGAACGAGAGGTGGGTGAGAGAGGGAGGGAGGGAGGGAGGGGTATAGGGTGGAGGGATGTTAAATAGGAGGAGAGGGAAAGAGAGTGTTCGAAATTGCGCTTACCGACGGACGCGGCCGCGGGAAATTTCATCGGAAGCCAACTATCGTCGTGCGAATCCAAACGCGGCTAGAATCGATATGCGGACGCCTAGCTATTGCGAACGATCTAGGCGTCTCTCGCCTAGGCCGCGAGAATATCGACATTTTCGGGGCTTGAGCCGGGTGCAATGCCCGGCGCGAACATCGCGGCAGCGGGGGCGCCATCGAAACTCTAAATGATTAGTCGGAATGCGCCATCGCAGGCATCGCTCGCGTGTCGGCATAATGTCGGGCACAAAGGATGGAAAGACGGATGCGTTAGGTAACAACATCCCTCGTTAAATTTCCTTCCGGCCTCGAGCGAGGGGCTCCGAAATTGCGGACGGCAGAGTGGAATTTTGTGTAGAGGCGATCGTTAGAGGCTTGTTTTTTTGCTCGGAGCATCGCGAAAACGAGGATCATTAAAGGCTGGGATAATAACATTTTTGGGTTATTGACAGGTTTATTAGATGTATAGCCGTGATAAACCGTATGCTCGATATTGCAGGGGTGTTATGATCCGCTTAACCGTTGAAATAACGGATCACGGTCGGGGCAAGTGCTATTTAGTTTAATCGACAAATTTTATTGTTTCGCTTGATTCGATTAAATTGACGCGCTCGGAGGTTTTAATTAAAAAGCACATTTGCCGAATGAGACTCCATACCCGTATTGTTGGCAAATTTTTACACGGGAAAGAGCTGTAAATATATGCAGACAATTCATGAATTATCGTTTCAAACTTCGTTGCCAATATTAAATCCATCTCAATGCAATGGTCGATAAATAAATTTTAGACCCTTCATAACAAGAAGTTAAGAGCCATTCTTTGCGTGAAATCTCTATTTTCATACAGTATATCTAGAACGTTACGCATAATAGTTACTGACCACATGACAGAGAGACCTCGTGTATCTTCTCGCAGTCTCGTCATTCGGGCATTGTGCTTCGCACAACGGACAGTGAGGATGGAAGGGGTCGAAAGCGACCGGCCAGTTAATGGCTGCCATCAGTTGCAGCGAAATTAAGGCGATCCGAGCTAACCGCCGAACATCAGGGTCTGTCATAACCGAGTGCAGTGCGGGACAGACCGCCGTGCTCGTCATCGCCGGAAACAATGAAACTCCCTCAGGCTCGATCATTTCCCCCCCTGAAAGCCGGAGGCGGAGGGGGCTCGTCGATAATCCAAGACAAGCGGTCTGTCTTTTCAGTCGCTTTCTCATTGCTGATAAAAGCAGGGGCGTCGCAAGGTCGACAATGTAGCCAGACGTAACGAGACATCTAAAGACGAAAAAAAGTGGAAAAGCTCCCATAGAAGCGTGGACATCCTCCTCAAGGGTTGTTGTAACACAAACGACTCAGTGACCAGAGTTTGGAAATCGGCCTGGACATCTTCCTGTCTCCCTCTTCCGATCTATCATCCGAGTAACACGAGATGCGCTTCGATTAAGCGTAACCTGCGTCCGACAGGTGGGACGGCCGTTCTTTAAGCCGGCAGGGTGCCACGGCGGACGAAGGGGGAAAAGAAGGGGAGAGGGGGATAGGGAGGACGAAGGGAAAAATTCATACCCTGGGCCACGTCAGGAAGCCCCGAGACCGAGGCCTGGCGAGACGGCTGACCTCGATAGAGTCGGCCGAGCGACCGGCTGAATTATTCTTCCCCTGAACCTTCGCTTTAATCTTCCGCCGAACGTTCCTGCCCCCGAATTCGGTACAGCTTATCCTGCCGCCAGCCCCGACTCTGACCAACGCTTTCGAGTCGATACCTCAACCCCTGACTCGATCTTAACTCGAAAATTGAGTGTCAAGCTTCAGTTCCGCGGCGAGCGCTTAAAACATCCGGCCGATATTCCCTCGACGGACTGAATGGCCATGCGAGGGTGGCACGGGGGTTGCTCGGGGGACATGTTTTATTAGTCCAGATTCGCGAGGGTGCCCGGCGCGATCTATGGAATAATGCATTAGATGATTAAAGCGTCTCGCTCGCCGGCGAAAGGGTCGGCCGGCGCTCTGGGCGCAAACACTGTTTAGGATTCCGGGTTATATCTGACGAGGCGAGCGAAAAGCAACGCTGTCAACGAATCGATATCCGGGATGGGCGTGGCCTTGTCGATCCTCGCGGATGGAATAGCGCAGTTCGCGCGCGCGGACTTCTCCTCGCGACGCCGGTTTGCTCGACGCCGGTTTGCTCGACGCCGATGTGCTCGACTCCGCTCGTCGGATTCGGCGGATTGAAATCGTCTGGTATCCGGGATCGATTTAAATTTTAGCCTCGCCCCGCGCCTACCTAACCTCCGCCCGTCTCGAGCGATCCCGGGCCATCGGAGACCGTCGCAGACGATCTTGAATCGTACTCGGCTAGCTCCTGAGAGACGGGGGGAGGGGTGGTGCAGGTAATAAATTTTGTTCCGCACGGTGGGTAATACGGGCGCCGCATGAATAAGAATCGAATAACAATACCGATGTTGAACATCTTTCGTTCTCTCAAACTTGACGCGCTTAGTGGATATTGTGAAGTGGTCTTACGATTGACGATCGGTCGGGGCGTAACTGATTTTGACACCAGAACTACCGATGAATTCCACTCATGTTTTCATTGAACTGGAGTGATACGAGTCAATGTTATTGAACTTGCAAATCTAGAGTTCCGGCGATGAGGATGTGATCCTGCGAATGTTTATCAAATGAAGAGAAGATGAATGACATGGTAACGAGTGTATATATTCTATTCCATTGTACGCTCTCTATATACACTGTATATCCATGTTATGTAACTATTCTTTTGCACTTGTGCATCGCAATACTCCTTTCATTATTGTCATAATTCAGGACGATGATAAAAGTTAATTGTCGCGCATATATGTGTACTATATTCTTACGCAAAATTGAAAAGAATTTACCTACTTCTCCGAGCGTTAAAGAATATTTTAAAAAATAGTGTTTTATGAGAGAAAAATGAGTAAGATAGGGTCAATCATTTTGTCTGATTGGCAATTCTAGTGTTAAGTGGATAAGTGGGTAGATTGACAGAGGTGAGGCTGGCTCCTAACGCATATTACGTCGGTTAGGTCTTTTAGAGAATAAAACGTTTTAGAAATTAGCTATCAGGTATGCTGTGATGTTTCTGTCAGACTCTTCCGCTTTCGGGCCGGTGAAAGGTCGGGAAGGACCTGTCAGGGGATTCTGCTCGTCGGGGGAGATTAGGGGGAGAGATTTCAGGGTTGAGAAATAGGAGCTTCGTTTTGACAACAACTCGTAATGGCGTTCCGTCTGTGAACGCATCGTGCAACCTTAGCTTGAGAGGGCGGCGTGTCAAGTCGTTTTATCGGCAGGTGCAAAAGGATACTGTAATATTTCGTTAACGAGACCGAAGCTCTATTTTCGTCGTTGAACAGTAACGTGCCAGCGATAAGGACGTGATTTATTACCGTTATAACCATGCATGTCGCGCGGATATAGTTCAACGTCTGTCGGTCAATTTGATTCGCTTCAACGCCCACGATTAATACATTTTGCTGTCATGCTCTCTTTTATTACTCAGGGTCAATACATGCAAATGGAAGAAACGGGTTCCTACGTTGTTGTACAGAATGGATGTACACGAAATTGAACTGCAAAATAAGCAAACTCAAGGCGTTAGTAATGGATTAAACGATAACAGAACTTGTCAATGATTATATGAAAATGATAAAATGATTGAATCCCTTATTTCGTTACATGTAATAGTTTTTGACTTGGAACATATTATGAGTACATTTTTTCGTCGCTTTCGTGAGAATTTGTTTATTTTTGGTGGCTAATAGGCGTTCTTCTGTAGAACTGTGCATATCAGAATAATGACGTATGACAAATGGAACGAGCGTATGAAATTGGAATGTTGGCGTTTTTTGTTCGTTCAATTCGAGTGATTTAATACGATGTAAAACATTGCGGGCTTTTACACGCATAGGATCGTCATTGCGTTTGTTATCGAGTCCGGAATACTGTTAAATGTATTGTACCGCCGTTGTTAATTAAGTGTTGTTAACCCGATTACAGTGGTATCAATAAAAGTATATCAATTTATGTTATTCATCGCAGTATTACGCGAAGTGAATTGAAACGTATAACGTGGGAAATTAATTAATATTCCATCAATCACATTACGGAAGAAGGTTTTGCCGTACAAATTGAAATAGACGCCGATAATTGCAATAAAACTTCATACTGGAATATCAGTTGCATTCATTTTTGCGCAGCAATAAAGAATACCCTTACTCGAAACAAACCTTCTATCCTCTCGATTCCCATTGGAATATTAAGCAAATTCCCAATTCTTGTTCTGAATAAATCCATTATGTTGACAAAAACCTATATGCTCTATCAAATATTCGCCTTTTCTATTCCCACTGCGTCCGAAAAAAAGTAAGCCAATCCTACTCTCAATCGTAATACGCAACTGTCATACCGTTCCACCAAATCGCTGTCCGCTGCCAGTGCAAAATTGCAGCTGCAATTTCGAAACCCTGAACCGTGCATGTTTGTCTGCCGCGGCAGGTACGCTTTCATGTAAATACTTCCTGGCGACATGAAAAGAGGGAAAAAATTGCCTTGAAAAATAATTCTCGCACATACGCTTGGGTAGCACGGCGCGAAGTGGAGGTCGACGGTGTGCGAGCGAAATGAAATTCCAGGCAATATTTCATCGAAAACAGCGGCGCGCGCGCGGGGCAAAGATCGATATACCTCATTATCCAGTCCGGGTCGCAGCGACTCCATCAAAGCACAATCCATCACGGGCTTACATACATAAACAGCGGCGGGTGGGCAATGCGACGATAAGGGCTTTCTTACGAGTTTACAACGTGCAAAGCAGCTGCACGCTGCGGATCGATACATAAAGACGGAGCCGTGATTAGGCCTCTCCTCTAACCTGACCGAACGGAGTACATGGCTGCTGGGATTCTATCAGCCTGCTTGTAAAAAGTCTCAAATTAATCTAATCCGTTTAGCGGACGAAACGACTGAGGCGGTGGTTGCAGAAAAAAAGATGTTTGTTGATACGAAAAGTATTTGTTAGAAAGACGTGTATTTGCGTGCGTATTTTAGAGTTTTTAGCCCGAAGGTTCTGGACTAAGTACCGAGTCGATTGACAACAGTCCGCTTGCCAGAAAGTCTAGACCCACTTCAGTCCGTGGCCAGATCCTTTGTTCTAATATTTATAACTTTGCACACGCCTCCTTAAAACAGTCACATATCTTCTCAAGAGAATAACCTGATGTTTCAATGACATATATCAATGCTGTAGACCATTTGTTGTCATCTCGAACCAACCATACCATCGTTTATAATTTCAGTTATTTACGAGTTTAAGCACTCTATAAACAAACTAATATTGCATCATGTACCTGGGTCACTGTTTCTTTTCTACGCTGACGATAATATATTAATTATTATATATATAATTCTAATCTTATTCGTGTACAAGTATAAAGTATACATTCGTGTAAAATTATCTACTTCGCATATATTTCAATTCCAAACGGTATGTATTCAAAATACGATTAGCGCGGGCACTCTATAAAATTGGTTTAAGTTCCGGACTCGAAAAACCTCTCAATGTATTCGTAGATTCCGCAGTATCGCGCCGAGTTTAATAGACGCGCTTACACGACTGGCGCATACCGAATATCAGAACGAACTGCCGCGCTGACCTGGAAGCTGACGGTAATTTCTTTGCGGAAAATCGCTGGTGCATCGCTGTGAGTCGTCACCTTACATGCCTGTCACATTTCCTCCATTTCTCTGCCCTCCGCCGGCGTCCCGACAATTGGTATGCAGATACAAATATCCCTGTCCTGGCCCACTTATAGCTGCGGCACTTGTGCATACCAAATCGTTTGTTTAGAGTGTCCTGTGCTCCCACGGATCGTTTCACGTACGTCGGTTCATTTCCACAAAAACATGTTATTCAAAGGAGCCAGAATGTTGATAAAGAATATCATACAATTCATTAACCGCGTTTGCCCATGGTAAATTGCTCGCCAAAGGTTTTAAGCTATGTGCAGTACGGAAAAACGTTGGAAATAAATGTCGTGGAATGTGGGTACAGTTCCACGAGGGCGTGAAAAATTTTTAAAAACCTGCACGATTTTAATCTCCGCTAAAAAGTAGCTTCGGATAAAAATTAATTTTTCGTCATCGTCCTTTACGCATGTAAACGTTACCTCATCCTGGCGCACGATCCTTTAATTTTACACCTGAAAGCCACCATGCAACTTCAGACGAATAATTCCGTGTACACAGAGTAACAAAATTCAACAGTCGGTATGTCAATTAAGCATTTGGTCCACGTATTGCTTTCAAACTGTTATTCTTTTTTCTTTCTATAGGTATGCATATATCAGTTAAAAGTTAAACAATGTTTAAATATACTATAATGAACAATAACGGTTATTAAATAGTAAATATGTTTACATATAATTATTATGACGATATAGAGTTGAGATTATTTATTGAAAATGCATATATTATATTTATGTATCGTGTAGTAGACTTGTCGCCTCGTTGATGTCATTTAAGTAATGCATTTTGAGATAATTTACATTATATACACCCCTCCCGCAAAGCATATTCAAATATACGTAAGTATGTGATAATTATGTTTCAATGTAAAGATAAAAAGAAATCTCGTGAGAGTCACTTCACATATACACACAAAACTTGTCTATGTAATCACCATTGACCAAATGGAACAATTGTATATAAAATTATTTATGTAATATTAAGTTAAAAAATCATTATTTAATATGTGTAAGATTAATTAAATATAAATATTAGAACAAAAAATCAGTATCTTTCGCACAATGCACTTGGCCGATTCTAACATATACAAGATTGCCCTGCTTGTTCCCCCTCCCCTCTTCGTTCCTCTGTCGTCCGACAATTACTGCTTCGTCCGTTTCCAAGGAAGCGAAGAGGCTCCTGAGAGAGCGATTGCCCTCCTAACGTCGGAGGGCAATTTCTCGACCACGCTCATTTGTCATACGTGACACGCTACTTTTCCCAATGCCGCCCGAGGCCAGCCAGAGCTCTCCCTCGCCGATGTAAATCAATTAAGCGATCGCTAAGCTGAACGATCGGCGCTAATCCGCGAGAGAAATCGACGAACGAGACGAAGAACGCCAAGCTTCGCGTACTCTCTTTACGTCTCATCGCTGGAAGCCTCAATCGCAAGAAGACGCGGTAACACGGTATGAATACTAAGAGTCAGACTCATTCTAATTTCACCGGAGCTACGTGACTTGCACGAACTCGATGATTGGATGTACGCTTTAGCTTTGATTGACAAACGTAAGTGCACAGCTTTTCCTCTCAAACGAACGCTGCTGGATACGTATAATGAGCCGAAGTTTACGTAACGATCGTGTCACTGCAGATGTAAATGGGCGAATTAAACGGCTTCCAAGAGATGGAGAATCGTTCTTCCACGAAAGACTGTCGTGCTCGAGGAGTTTTCACACTGCCGCGAATGTAAATATCGCAAACAGGTATGTACTGAAACGAAATCTTTTTCCGAGAGGTCGAGAATCGTTTTCTGGAAGAGTCTGTCACGGCCGAGAGCTCCGCGCATTATCGAGCGGATGCCCGTCAAAATGACAAATATGTAACTCGTACGTCCCGGAATGGTGAAAGGACCTTGCTCGGAATCAAACGATGACAGGCTCGATCGGACGTAAATTTTTACGGCCGACATGTCGCCGGTCGTCACGTATACTCGTATGAGGACATCCGCATCGTGGCAGAGCGTTCGGAAGAGGTCTGGGAAGGGAATGTTTCTCGGCATTACTGCGTCGAAGAAAAGGATGATGCTCATGCCCCGAGCGAGGGGGACGGAAAGAAGTTGGCCGGGGAAGAACAAGCGGGAGGGCAGAGGATGAAGGTGGCAGCGCGGAGGAGGTAAAGTATGTACAGGACTCGGAGAGTAGCCGGTCGTATCAATAATAAAGGATTCCGGTGGAAGGGAAAGAGAGGCAGCGCCTCATGTTTATATGCGGCTTTATTTCTTTCACGGGCTGGCTCTCATTCACGACTCGTATTATCTCGCTCTCTCGCTCTCTCGCTCTCTCGCTCGCATATTCCGCCACCGAGGGAGTCAGACCTCTACCGGCTCGGAGGGAGAGAGAGAGTGGAACTAACCCCCGAGCACCACCTTTCCCTTACCCATAACGTCTCACCCCAGTCACCATGGCGGACCATTAAAATTCTGAGCGCCACGCCGCTGAAAAATTACGATTCTTTCGTCTTTCTCGCGCCGCACGTCGATTCCGGCGCATCTTCTCCCTCCATCTTCTTTCTCCTCCCTTCTACTCATCCCTTTCTTTCCCCACCCCTCACTCGTGCGCGCCTCGTCCGTTTCTCTCATACCTTTTCATCATCCCGCTCTTCCTCTACGCATTCCGTCTCTTTCGAATCCACTCTCCCGCTATGACTTCTTCCCTTCTATTTTCCTCCTCTTCTTCCTCTCATTTTCCTTCGGCCACTCTCAGCCGACGAACGAGCACATCTGTTCCCCCCTCTCTCTCTCTCCTTCAACCTTTATCTCCCGCTGTCCTCCTTCGATCCTTTTCGTTCGTGCATTTCCTACACGGCCAGGACCCTCCTTCGTCTCTTCTTTCGCTCACTCCAACCTTGTGTCTTTCTCACATTTACTTCGGGCTTCTCCCTCTCTCTCCCTCTCTCGTTCTCTCACACCTCCACAGCTCTCTCTCTCCCTCCATCTTTCCGACCCTCTCTGTCGCTTCTCCTGCGTAATTTTCCACCCCCCATTTTCTCATCTAACGCGCGTATCTTTTTTCTCCCTCCGTCTACCCCTGCAGCATGCGTCTGTCCTTCTTATTCCCTCGGTACTCGTTCCCTCCCACCTTCTCTCCTTTTTCCTCCTCTGTCTTTCTCAGTTGCCCTGTCCCTCCCGCTCGCCAGCTCCGCCGGCAAGGATCTTTTTCTCCTCGCAAGCGGCAGCCTCTCTCTCTCTCTCTCTCTCTCTCTCTCTCTCTCTCCAACCTCCCCATACTCGTCGGACGTTGTACCTTCTCTCTTCCTCAGTTCCCTCGTTCTTTCTTCCCAGAAAGCGCACGTCCCGCCTTTACCTACCTAAAGGACAGCTCCGTGAAATATCTATCCAAACGAGCGCCGAGATTCGGTGTTTGAAGTGTGCGACCTGTATTCCAAATAAGCCCCTGCGCGTCGGCTACGAAGCTTTTACCCTCATCTTCGATCCCCCATCCGTTCGATACCTTCGCAAAGAGGGTCAATAAATATCCGGGCATCGGTTGCGAGTGTCACAACGTGTGTGTACCGTAAGGATTCGACGACGCTAACGTTTATTGTTGATGGGATATACGTCCTCCAGGGCCGAATCTGTTGACTTTTCCCTGACTTTTTCCTATGATGCTTCACTGTGTCTGACTGTCCGGGTAATTGTACATCGTTGAACGATTTGTAGTGTTGCACCAGATACTTTTATCTCTGGTGTCCCTTGCGGTACACTTTTCGTTCTAATGCTTTGTCGGAGGAGTGTGGTTGAAAATGACTGTTTTTCTTAAAGCGGTGTGGGACAAATAAGAAGTTTGTCGAGTTCAATGTTTATTAAGGGTAAAAAACGCGTAAACATGATATATCCCTAGTAGCACAAAATGTTGAATACACGTGTATTTAACATGAAAAAGACATTGAATCTCTTTTTGATATTATCATATTTATTCAATATTTATTTTAAATTTAGAAGGAAATATTTTCTTCTAATCTTTATCAAATATTTATTCCATTTTACGGAGAAATATATTTTGCAATATTTAAAATAGTTTTAGTTTTTTTTATGTTCTGTTTTTAATTTAAGTACTTACTGTACAATATTATTTAAATATTAAATACATATTATGCAAATACTTGCTTTATATTTTTAAAATATCTTTTTTATATTCTCCGAACATTTAGCTGAATATTAGTTGATATTTCGCGAACATTCACTTTACATTCTGTTTACACATGTACAATATTTAGATCTACTATTTTTTTTTCATATTGAAAAGTGTGGCTTAAAAATATTTTTCTAATATTTGAAAAAGATCTCGACCAATATTTTTGTGCTACTAGGGATAAATTGGAAAAAAATACCAATCGTATCCGTCAATACGTTGTATGCCTTGAATTATCCATGCGCTGCGCTTTTCATACATTTTACGTACAGCGGCGAGTAATGTCGCATTATGCGTCATCCTTTGCCGATCGTCTTTTGCTTAACACCGACAAGCACACACCCCCACAAGCGGAATGCATTAATTTTGCAAAGTCTAAATGATTTGGGTCCTCAAATCTTTACGGCCAATAATGACGACGATTTGTTTGTCTCGCCGGAGAACAAAATAAAACCTACGCAGCTCGTAACATGTGCGACGCAGTACAGGTCGCGTTGGCTTGCTGTAACTACCATACGTCGCAGTACCTGTACTTTATCACGCGAATCATTATTAATATCATGCCGCACTCAGCGGCCATAGACAAAAACGACACTCGAACCGGCCCATCGTCGCAAACCGAAACGTGACGCGCAGCGATCCGTCTCGCTTCACTTATCGGCCCTTATGGGACAAAGAAACAAATCAGTCCCGTCGGAGAAAGAGTCAGGGCATTCAATCATCTCCGCTTCTCCCCGCCGCGCTCATATTTACAATGTAGGAACGTACTCCACCTAGTACGAGTGAGCTCGAAGAAAACGGCCGCCGGAGAGGAAGGAAACGACAGCCGGTGACCTTAAAAGTCGATACACCGCCTATCGATCTCATGCGCAGCCCATAATCGTCCTCAGCGCGAAGCTGCGTTCTCGATGCCACGCTACGTTCATTCAAATTTTTGCAACGCTCCACAACAGAATTTGACCGACGAAAATTTCGCACGCTTTCCCGAGGCAAACGTAATTGCAAAGCGAAAGAATGACGTCATCGGCCGAACGGTCCGGTATCGCGGATTGCTTTCTTTTATGTCGCGCGTGTCGCATTTTACGGTCGTCAGGGTTATTGTCGCGGTAATTTTGACACGACCGGTGGCTTCGGGAAACGACACGATGACGGTAACCGGCACGATCATAAAGTATGTACACGTCGTTCACGTCCTACACTTCCACGTTTCATGTTTCACTTACCGTTCCGAAATCCGCGAGCAAATAAAATGTTTCAATTTAATTCTCGACCGTTACCCCTATTGCCATGATCGATCGTACGGTGTATATCGCGATTTTATTAGGCATCTTCGTTTACCACTTGCAACTTATTTTCACGTAACGACAGTCGGCTGGCAACGACGTAGGAATAGAAACGGTCAGCGAGCGGGTAAACGCGTAAAAGTATTGAAATACGGTCGGGGTCATGACATTCTCGGCGGCAAAGTCAATAGTCTAGTTTCAGAATGACATTTAGAATTCGAACGGCGCGCGACTTCATCCGTCCCATTTTCTCGCCCTCGGCGTCGCGACGCTGATGATCCGTAAAACACTTTAAAAGCGGCCAGATTGGATTTAAAAGTTTAACGGGCCTCGCCGAGCTCTCCGGCCGTTTTTAACGACGAGCGTGAAACTTCGGACCCACGTACATATTAGCCTGAAATTTTTCATGCAGAGTATATGAATCGGTATGAGGTAACGAAGCGTTAACAAGTCGATTTAGGATCCGAAGATGAACGGACTAGGATATCTGGGCCTCGCCCTTCAGCCCCACTCTCAATTATCGACGTTAGCGTTACCGCCCAGAACTCCTCCACCTTGAAATAGCAACACCGACAAGGCGATAAAACGATATCGGCACTGAACATGGCGCTAAAGCTCTCATTTGAAAACGATCCAAAATTACCACGACCATATTGCCAGCGTACACGATTGTCCGATCGGAAGCATTAACTGAGGACGTGCAGCACTCGAACGAATAACGCTACACACACACACACACGCGCACACAAACGGTCAGGCGTTCAAGTGTACACACTTCTACCCACACGTCACTTTAATCGTATCTGCGCTCGTCTCATACCATCCCTCTTTCTCTCCGATAAATGGACACTCTGTCGTCGTTTCCCTCTCGAATTTTCCCTCCGTCCTCCTCCAGTACTCTCATCCTGCTCATCCCACTCCGGCAACAAGCTTATCCTTGTCCAGACAATGAGACGAATCTCCCTCCGTCGCATTCGAGCGGGTAGCCGACGATCAATATTAATGACATATCAATTCATAGATACAATGTAGCCAATTATAGCGGGCATATTACCGCGAACGGCTGCGTGTTTCTGTCCTCGTTTCGTTACTCACCTGGTTCGGACAGGTGAATATCGCCCATTATTTGACAATAATTATGATTGTCGAGGCCCTTTCGTGCGTGACATTGCGATAGCGGGCGAAAGAGAATTCGCATCAGGCGCAATGGGCAGCGAAGGAACGGGGAACAAAAAAGGGGGGAGTGGGCGAGTAAACAATTAAACTCGCTCGGCGCTCAAAATTTAATACCGGCTGTCAATTTGGGGATTATCGAGTTTTTGCAGTATTGACGGTTTCATATATTTACGCTTGGAACGTGGTAAATCATTTTGCGCGTCCTGCTGTAATTTTGCGAGCCGCTAATGTATCGTTCGGCCTCCCCAATATCTTTCCGAGTAAAATGATGGTTCTGGGCACGAAATTGAGCATGGCGGATTAGAGAATACAACACTGGGAACTTCGGTGTGTGTTTCACTGGTAAACGAATATCGAATTGTGCAAGAGATTTAGAAAAATGCGATAGTAACAAGACTAGATAATATATTTGTACACGGCGTAACACTGATAATTTAAATAAGTATAGACCGTTAAAAGACAAAAAGAATTAGGTGACGCGGTGATTAAACGATAGGTTTAGCAGAACTGTAGTAAAGATTGTCATAATGCATTTGTGGGGATTGTAACTAACAAGTATTACCCTTACAACTAGATTACGCCAATTGTCTATAAGAAGCTAAACGTTGCTCATCTTTCACAGACGTTTCAACCGAAAATCGCAGCTGTGCACTAACAACAATTTATAATAATCTTTCATGAATTTTGCTGAGCCAAGTTTCTTCCTTGTAAACGATATCGCTGGTTAATCCATACTTTACTGCCTTTAGGAAAATCTATATTTTCCCAACATAAAAGATTAGAAGCCACACTGAGCAGTGTTTAGCACTGTCGTTATTACAAAATATAATTGATCTCCCACAAAGGATGTTCAACGGGCTCATTTCAGATAACTTACCAAACAAGTGGCGTAAACGTAATACGTATTGGCTGTAGCTGTTTGCAAATCACGTTATAGCGGCCGAGCAGCGATGCGTTAATGAAGTTAGACAGCGGCGGAAATTGTTATTGCGCGCGATTCAAAATTGATTCTGCGCCAATACGTCGGTCTTCATTAACCCTCAGGCTGCTCTCTGAGTCCCCTTTCGCTTGGCGTCAGGATATCGACTTCTGAAAGAAATTTAATAAAGGCCACCCCGACGAAGGACGAATCGGGCCAAAGAGAATGGAAACTGAGATGCGGCGGGGTTGGAGGATATGAAAATCCGGTAAAACGATATCGCGCTCAAAGCTATACGTGCGTCCTTTCATGCTCTACGCTGCGTGCGTGCACTCCTGCACGCGTGCACACGTCCGCTTTACGGTACGCAGCGCGAACGAGAGCGTACGCGATCGAATTGTTCGCCGAAAATTGTTCAAACGATTTGTGCTTCGCTCCGGCCTAGAGTTAGATTGAATATTTTGCCGGTCACTTTTGTGCCACCCTCGTTCGTGCTCTTTCATGTTGGCGCCCCCCGAAGAAATGGGTGCTGAATAGACTTAATTAGCGCGAATACGGAATATTTAATAAGTGCGAGATGAGTGAATAGATGAATCGTTAAAGTGATCGCAAACAGCGTTCGCACGTAGGTATGTACTCTATGTTGGATGCAGCCCGAGTGTGTGTACGTGTAGTGTACGTGCGTACAATCGTGCGCAATGAGTTGGCCGGTCAAAACTAACCGTTCCAGCGAAATTAATGCGGACCGAATAATTTAGCGCCTTTCTTCATTAGCTTGACTAATTTAGACCCTTAACCGCTGACCTAATAATTTCCGCTAAATTAATGTAATCGAGGGCCAGTAATTGGGAGTCTAAATGCCATCGATATTATCGTCGTGTTGTGCAACTGAATTATCAATGAGCACTACCGCTGCAAAGTGCGATCTAACAAAAGGAAGTGAAACTCGTAACGTTACTCGACGCGACGCTCCGAACATTTCGAATCACACCGTCACGTAGCAATGGCCGATCAATGAGAGCAGCGTGAGTCACTTGGCATCGTCATAAAGTTACCCGAACAAATCAATTACAACCAGCTCTCTCCGTTGCTCTCGTTCAGTCTAATCGAGTGATTTCGTCCGACGTCGCTGCTGGCGGCGCACGTAGCGCGATATAAATTACGCGTAATTAGACACGAATAGCTGGGTACCAAATGATCTTTCCTATCCCCCCCCCCCTCTCGCCCTCCTTGTCTGTCGCAGGCTCTTAGGGCGTGATTAAACGAGACGGAGTTAAGTTCGTCGCCGTCCAAATTGCGCAAGACCAATTTGGAGCAGTTAGAACTTGTCCGGAAAAGTGGCAATAGCTCTCAAGTTTCGAGCGTCGCGAAGTCACGAGAAGCTCGGCAGAGCCCTGTCGGGGTAACAAAGGCGTTTACGCAACTTCGACGTGTGCAAGTGTCGAGTTTCGCTGACGTCTAGAGCATTCTCGGCGTACGTCCCGCGATAGTCTGCTTTGTGTAAACGCCGATGTGTATACAGCGTCCTTTGCATCGCACGCGGCCCGATATCGTATTCCCAATACGGGCATTATTTATGGAAAGTAATAGTCGCGCTTTTGGAATCCCGACGATGCAAGGACGCGACGGCAAACGTCAAGTTATGTTTAGTAGGGTATATCGGAAATCTTTGACCGTGTTCTCTATTTCTGTACGGAAACTCCGCGGCTACAACGCGCGAGTGTCCCTTGGAACAATCACGATCAAGCAAAGAGCAAAATAGATGCCTTGTTTTATGGCTGGAAGTATTTCTCAGAGACAAGAATATGGACGTTCCTTTCGAAGAGCGATGAAACGACAGTCCGATCACACGACTTTTATCGGACTATGACGTAGATGTGACGAAAGTACCGCTTACCGTTTATCGTATGACGCCGCTTCAAATAGGTACAACTTCACCCCCCGAACGGTTAATTGCACGCAATCGATTAGCGCGCCTGGTTTTGTCGGGCGGGGAAAACAAACAGGCAACTCGCGGTCGGCATGAAATTTTTAATTAAAACCGAAACGCGTCGGCCGTACGTGACATTTAATAATGCGGTGACGCCTTTCGCTCATTCGTACGTCATAAATTCCCTCTCTCCGATTCATTAGGATATAAAACCGGACAAAGTGGAGTGTCTGTGCCCCCCCCCCCCCCCCCCCCGTCTCCCATCTCGCTTTGGATACCGGCGACTGGCGCAGTGTCGTTTCTAATTGACAACGGCGCAATTAGCAATGTTACGGGCAACGACTGAATTGATGTTTATGACGGATGGCCAACAGAGTAGTTTTGATTAATTACAGACTCGCCGATGCCAACCGCCGCTGAATGTGGAAGCGCATTCGAAATGTTACACTACCCGAAACCGCCCCCTCCGCGTCTGTCGAACCTATTTCGCGGAACGCTGTTTGCCAAACGTGTTTCACATATTATCTGCGGGAACGCTTATTATTGTTCGCCAAACTGTTCCGCCACGGTCTCGCTCGCGCGAGTTTCAAATTCGATTTTCCCCTAATTAAACGAATCACGGTAGACTCCCGACGAGGGGGATTTCACGCGGAACACCCGATATCCTCGTCGAGATTCTGTCGCAGAACACCGAAATCGATAATGCGAAGCTTAAAAAGTCCCTACGTCCAGCGCGAACTGTCATAACGCTACGCGAAACATATGTATTCGAATCTTCGGAGGAGCGACCATCTCCGATGTCGACTCTCCGAGCGAATTATATTCTTCCGAACCCTCGAAACTTCCGATCTTCTCATATCCTTAGCTCCCTGCAAAAGTTTAAGCAAGCCCCGCCTAGCTCCGCATTTAAAGCCGATGGTAAACTTCGTCGGCGATCGGAACAATTCAAAAGACTGCGAAAAAGCGCGACGGGCATTCCCGCCTCTACGGTCCCTATTCCGGTCCTTCTCCGAGGGCTAGTCGAAGGGTTGGTGTGGCCGAGTGTGCGCGCACTTACGGGCCAGAAATTCCGGCCAAGAGTTTCGAGAGTGAGAAGAAAGCTGAGTAGGCCGTAGCGAGAGAAGGAACGAACTTGCTTGCAAAACGTTTCACGTATTAAATGCTTATTACCGTCGCTCTGGCCCGTTCCCACGGCGTGCGAGGGTGGGTGCTGGAGGGGGATATGGAGGGAGGGGGTTCTGAGTCAAATTCCCGCGGCTTTCCTCGGGATAAACGAATTACGGCAATGCCGGAAGTTCCAGGATTTCCGATAGCTCTCTTGCGTCGAGTCGAACGGAAAGTTTTTCGAACAACTCGGCACTCTCGATCGCACCCCCCCCCCCCCCCTCCCATGCCCCACCCCTCCCTTCTCAGGTCGCAGCAGAGAACTAAGAGTGTAACGCGATCGACGCTCTCAACGGCTCGGAAAACTGCGGCAAACGATGTAGACACCCCCCAGCCTGTTTGTTTTCGCGCGATAGTCTCTTTTTCGGAGAGCTCGCACGTCGGTAGAGATCTGGCCGTGAGCATTTACGAAGGCGGCAAGTACGGAAGGTGGGGTGGTAGGGGCGCGGGGAAGTGGATCATTGTCAGGGTTGATCCGAGAGGACTGGAGAGGACCGAGCGGGCTGGACGAAGAGGGGAGAATAGGGTTGAAGGGGAGTAGTAAGATGAAAGTTGAGGTGGGAAAGACGAAGACAGGCAAGTGGGAGACGGGAAGTGGGAGAATTGGAGGAGAACTGTGGAAAAGGGAGTCGAGAGAGAGGGGGAAGGTCTTAGTCGAGAATCCCGTCACGTCTCGACGCCAGTGGGGGTGTTCTCGGCATGTGGTCTCCCCAACCCCCGCGCGCAACTGTCACCCTCTTCTCCCTCGGCCCCCTTCACCCCTTCGGCAGCCCATATTTGCCCCTACAGCAATCTTACTCTTTCATCCGTTCGGGGTGTATTCCCCCCGGGGCTCAAACCCGCTTCCGACCGAGGCTACCCTTGTTATAAATACTAATTGCTCTATACAAACGCCCCGAAATGTGTTTAACGTTTCTTCGGCACGTGATCCACTCGCCACTCGTTCCCTTTTTCATCCTATCGCTCCTCGTTCATCCACCTACCTCTCTCTGTCCCTGCACGGCGGATGTATATGCGCGCTGTTACGCCCCACGCGCACGTTACCGAAACTTTCACGTCCCTCTTTCTACCTTCGGCAACGCGAACACACCGCTGTACCTCCGCTCGCCAAACCTCCACGCGATATCAGATAACGGCTGCCTCGAGTTATTAATTTTAACGGCATCAGCCACGGAATATTTCGTTTCTTGTTAAATCCCTAGCATTACTCGAAATTGTGCGCATATCTTCGCGTAATTAGAATAAGAGAATGGAGTATCGCGCGGCATATTACGAGGGATATTAGGCGGAATATCGCGTTACCATTTGCATCAGAGGCGTGGCCGTGTAAAATGGATTGAGAGCTGCTCCGCAGTTTCGCATTTGTCGCGTAATTCGGCACGTTGTTCTGAGACAAAGCGCTCTGCAGGGAATCGATAAAGAGGTGCAAACTTCGTTAGACATTCTGGGTTGGTTCATTGATACGCGTCCGCCAGGCAGGGTGAGGGTGTGCGCGCCGGTATCGATTACTCATACAGCTGCGCGTGTTCGAGATGCCTCTTAACCGAGATTAGCGACTTAATCAAACATCGCGCGCGTACGTCGAGGGTGCGAGAGGGGGTGGCCGCGTAATGAGAGAAAAAGGCAATAAAGCGTATCGAGCCCCGACATTTGTATGCGCATCGCGCGTGTCGACCGCCGGAGGAGAAAGTGGAATCGGCTTAAAAGCTCGTTGTCGATGGACAATCGAATAAAGGGACCATTAAATCGGCCGATCTTCCGTTAAATCCCGGTCCCGCGCGCGAGCGCGATGGCAAAACTAACAGGGAACCGAAATCGAGAAGCGTCGCACGAACGATCCGCCCGACGGCCCAACTTTATTAACATAACAATGCGGCCGAGCGTGTACCGCCATCAAGATGGCATAAAACGTAATTTGTGCGCCGGCGGTAGCTCACCTTTTTTTTTTGCCCCGGGAGCGAGGAGCGAGAATCCGAGAGGGAAGCGAATCGTAGCAGCGAAACGGGCGAACGTTAGCGACCCTCGAAATTGCTCGACATCAACGTAAATTCCTTCGTGTCCGGAATAATCAGCGTTCCGTTTCGCTGGGAAAGAAAGAGCTGACGTGGCCTCGCACGGCAGGAGCGGCGGCCGCGCGACTTCTAATTCGCGCCGCGAATTATGAGAGTCGGCCGAGGATGTGTAGGATGCGCGGCAGTAACGTTTAGCAGAAAGCTACTTTGTCACGGGCCGAGCTTAATCGACTATCCGTGCGGCATTACTCGGCATATATCTTGCACTGTACGAGCTGTCCGACTGGTAGTCGTTACCCGAGATCATCTGCCTATCCGGGATCCGGTAGATAGCCGAGAGATTGCTTTCGGTTTAACCGGGCAGAGGCAAACGTATATACGGATTTGCGTATGTGCTCACGTCCCCCCCCCCTCTCACCCCTCCCCACTTCCCCTTTCCCTCCCCATGCCACCCTTCTCACACCCCTCCAGCGCTATTCGTTCGACGAGATGTGTGCGTGCGTGTCGGTGGCTCATACGTATTGGCGTATGTACGTGTTCCGCTACGTTTGCCTGTGTGCGACGGCTGAATACGTCCTGTACGATCTTTGAGCTGAATGCTGTCAGCGCGTTTATGAATATGTACTAGTTTTCGCTGGGCGATTATCGTTACGGGAGGACTTCAATGGCCTTACAGTGTATAAACCGCGTATCGGCCTTCGCCGGATGGAGACGTCAGGTTGATGAAAAAATTGCTCAACAGGTTGAACTTATCATCCAGTTATTAGGTTGATCCGACTAACCCGTTATCAGTTACGACTCTTCAAGCCGGCTTTTCCATTAATGCGGACTCGTTCGTATATCTTAATACCTCCTTACACGAGTAAAAAGATTCTCGGAAATAATACAGTGTATGATTGAATCTGGTGCGCAATTGCGGCAAACGTAAGGGGGTCACACCATTCATCGCGACCGTTGTACATTGTATATCTTCTCTATCCTTCCCGCCCCTCTGGTGCCAGTGACCGTAAGGGTATAGGTGCGCATCGGTGCGGGTAGGTGTGTCTATGTAGGGCTGCGTGTGCGTCAGTCGGTCTGTCGTCACGTTGGCTGCGGATACACGCGATGTCTGATACCAAGGGCCGTGTATACGAACGAGTACGCGCATCGATACCGGCTAATATCCGCGTGTACGTGTGTAACCGTTGGCAGTTCCCAGTAGCGAGTGAATGCAAATCCTCGAATCAACGCCCAATAATTCGACGGTACATGTAAGGTCGTGTCACGACATTCCAATCCAGTTGCTGTGTATCGCTGCCAGCCCGTGTAATTCCGATATTAGCGGGCAAAGTACCGAACAGTTTCGAGTTTCATATTCGGTCACTTGGGACGGAATAACCTTTGGACGAGAGACGATCCGTTAACTCTCACGATTCCATCGCCCTTTGACGCGGACTCTGGATAGATTTTCACCGGCAAATATGTCGGGAGGAAATGCAATGCTCAGTTCAAAACAGCGATCGTTTGAATGATGGCGAAAAGGTCGATCATTTCTCGTCAATCGAATGGAACGAGTAGCTCAACTTTTCGGGAGTTCGAAAATTCTATAAATAATGCGTTGATTGCTGACCGTGCTGCTATTGAAATGCACTGTTTCACATAACTCGGAATAGTTGAGTACGAGTCAGATTTCGAGCAATTAATTTTCTGTGGCAGAAGCGAACGTATGAAAGAAAGGGAATTGTGTCTACGTGTCTCTATTAAATTCTGTTCATTAGGTAAATCGACGTGTTGATCCGGATGTCTTCCATCTGAGATATAGCTCGCCCATGTACGTACCTACATACGTATGCATGTCATGCGTCTATAGGTCTCATACGCGGACAGATCGAGGTCCGTACAACAGGAAGCCCGATAATCGAAACTCACATAAGATGAGCATCCGTAACGGTTAATGCTGAATGCAGTACCGCCATACGTAAACTCCAATAGTCAATCAACGAACAGCGTCGCAATTCTGTCCTGCGCATTAATGTTACCAATCCTGCGTCCATCAATTCAAAATTCTCATGACTATACAATCAAAGCCAATAGACATCCACCCCGAGGACACACCCTTTGCCAAACGTGAATATCGGCGAAACGTACGACGGATATAGCATAATAATGTAATAATGTAATAATAATGTAATAATGGGCATATGCCCGTCAAATTAATAAATAAATAAATAAATAATACACGCTTAACTGAAAAGAAAAACAAGAAAGACGACTGAACCTAGGATTTGTGGGGGGAACGGGAAAATGAAAGAGCAAACAAAAAAAGAGAATGGAAGGAAAGCAAGGTAGGATAACACGCACGGCTGGTAAAAGCGCGGTGAGCTGCGTTTCAAGAGCCCGTATTCCAACGTAATACTGTTCGACCTCTATGGTAGGGGTCTGCTTTCATCGTGGACGTCGTCGTCGTCGACGCATGAGCTACTTGGTCGAGTTCGCGAGGACACGCGAAGAAAGTTGACACTTTCGTCGCCTCTCCTGTCCGCCCCTTCGTCTCTCTTTCGGCTTGCCACCCTTTTTTTTTCCGGCTCGATCGACCAGCCGGAACGGGTGGAGAGGACGGGTAGTCGAGCGTGGAAGGGAGGGGTTGAAAAATTACCGGATAATAGATTAGTCGACTGACAGATGGCCGGCTACACTGCGGAAAGAGAGATACTGCGGTGTCGGATTTAAACAGAGGAGACTCGAAGAGGATAGGCTGACCAGTGGCGTCGCTAGACGCACCGTTCGCATTGCCAACCTTTGAAGTTCACCTTCTCGGTGCACAATGGCGACCGGTGAATAATAATTCCAGTCCCGCTGCTTCTCACCACTGTAATCGCGTAATGATATACTTTCGACGCATTCGACGACGCGTGCTGCGAAACGTAACGAAGCAATTTACTCTCAACTCATATGCCAAAGGTTCGCAGTCTTGTTTGACCTACCTTTTTCACTTTGTGTTACATGATGCTTTTGTGCACGTTCTTACATATTGATTTGGAAACTTAAACTTGTGACGCACGGAATTGTGTGTATCGAGTGCGAGAGTGTGTAACGGGATCGAGGAGTGAAACAAAAAATGGCCCAATAGGTAGGTGTACAAGGTTCTCGTAATGTACGGACGGTTTGAGAGCGTCTCTAATAGCTTATGTTTAACATTTATGTCTTTTTTTTTACGTCAATAAACATAGACTTCCTACAAACCATACGACGAACATGTACAAGTGTTTCAACAAATTCTTCTCCTTTTTCCATTATCACCACCCGTGAATCGTTATAGAGTCCTATGTAAACCATGGATGCACTGTAGTACGCCATAGATCCCATCCGGTCACGACCCAATAACATGACGGTCGTAATATTGCTTTTATCGCGTTCGTCCCACAAAAGGTCCGTAGACTTCTGATCGCACATGCCCACATTCGACTACGATACGCGACATGCATACGCATAGAATATTCCGTTTCATATTCCATTCGCTAGGGGCGCCGAGCCTCTTAAAGCGTCCCTGGGGACGCCGCTCGAGTGTTAGGTCGGAAGAGGCCACCTTCCCCCTTATACCCCTTATACCGCAAGCTCAACCTGAAGCTTTACCCCCGCCGCGTCTCGTTCGGCGTGAACGAGGCTTTAAGCGGGTTTTCACGGCTCGGATTACGGCGGCTCCGTTCTTCGCTTACCTGCGGCTTGCCGGTCTCGGCCAAGGGAAGAGAAAGGTTCAGCGGGAGTGGGACGGAGGTCGAAGGTGCTCCGGAGAAGAGTAAAGGGAAAAAGAAAGGCCAGGAGGGGCGGAAGAGGGGAAGAAGGGAGAGAGAGAGAGAGAGAGCGAAGCGGACGGAAAAGGAAGAGGAAAAGTCTGTCGTGCGACAACGAAGCAGTGACCGGCTATTGTGCCGTGTAATCGATACGTTTGTTTATCCGTTTACTTTCCACCCGCTTCCGGAGGCTTTTCATCGGCGCAAACCTTCCCTTCCATTTCGTAACGTTCGTTCCATAACGTGACGTGCGATTGATGCTTGACGGACAGGGTGGGTGGACTTGATTTCATCAGTTTTTTCGGACAATTTTCCGTGTCACGAAATAGTAAAATGGATCAGTGACGGTTAATTATGTTCCAAATTAAAGGATGGAACGTTGACGTGGAAATCTGTCGTGCGTGACGCATTGTCATGTGGGGCAATATTTTTTCCTTCTTTTTAATGACGTTGACGCTGAATGTAATCGCGCCGATATTAATTGCGAGTGTACATATGCAGATTAATTGCACGGTAGACGTTGACGAGTTATTTTGAATCGGGAGCTAGTAAGCGTCAAGATTTCTAATAATACGGTGTTCAGCGACTAAACCTGTTCCTGACACATATCTCCGAGTCAATCAAAGTGACTTCGTTATCCGTTTCAAGAAAGTTTTAATCGTATCACGGAATTTTCAAGCTCTCGGAAAATCTAACGGGATTACGGCATTTAACAGTTACCCGCATTTCCAGAAACATTTCGCAAGGCGCATAATCATCAAGGCAATGCTGAATGTATAACTGACGTTAACAAGATAATATCGCATTCTTCCATTGTGCTTTGTACAACGCTTGCGTGACATTGTGCAACGTTTAACAACTTGCGCTACCGATGTTGTATAATCAACGCAAACATAAGATATTACTTCGCGTTCGAGGCGCAATTATCGTTTGCAATCATTCCCCGCGTTTTTCATGAACCGCATGTACATAAAGATAGCTGAATCTGATGCTGTCGATAATGTTTAATCAACTTTTCCTGTCGTTTACCACTGTTCTTGCGCGCCATCGCTTAGTTGTTTAACAATGAACAAGGTTAAAAGGGGAAAGATAGTAAAAAGTGTTATCGATTCCCGCACACGAAGTGGCGAAAATTTCATCTAACGGTTGTAGCAAATCGGATAATGCGGATAGAAATGACACGAAGGCCGGTAGGAACACAGAGCCATACACATATACACCCGTACACAGCCATAGGTGTATGCTAGCTATACACTGGTAGCGTCGCAACATCCTGCAATAATCAATTCCAGCCGCTTAAATCACGGCCGAAAAACTCGATTATCCTGTTTACCTTGGAACGAGTCGATCTTTCTCTACCCTCGAATGTTTCTCTCTCACTGTCTTTCTGCAGCCGGTCGCGCAACGAATCGTGCCAAATTGCTGGTCAGGTAGCTGCAAATATACGCGGTGTTTCAGAAGTATTCCGCTCGACCGAGACGGCAGGTGCAGCAAAGGATCTTAATTGAATCGAGTCTAAGGACACAAAGTACCTTAGCGGTAAACGTTCGAAACATTTTTCCTACAAATAATTTGATAACCACAAGGCATGCATGAGGGAAAGTAACGCAATACACTGTCTACAATATTGAAATTTGTTTGTTACGTTGCAACGAAAATTGTCAGATAATCGGAAGAATCTTTATAAAATCATTTTTCAGCATTTGTTACTTCTGTTGTCGGTTATTTCTGAAACACCTTATATAAAATGTTCGACGTCAAGGAGATATTGGATCCCGTCAAGCGACTCCGCAATTCTGGACGTTTCGGATTCGAATTCCATTGGGTTAGCCAACGAATTCCTACTTACTTGCATCGGCCATTATTGGAACGCCTTATTAATACTTTTCTTCACGTATGAAGCTTCGAGTGTTTGCACCACGAGCAAATGGCGCCATTCGCATTTCTGATCAAATTGGCGTCGAACATTAAAAGAGAATTAGTCGTCATCGTCGGTATCTTATCCACCGATTTGTCTCAAACCGAAAACACTCATCGTGTTTCTTCTCAGATATAACATCTTTTTCCCACCTATCTTTGAATAACCGTGACTGATAATAAGTTTTCCGAGAGTGCACCGCATTCCTCGTGAAGTATTTCAGCGCTTATTCCCTAACATGTTTGTTTTGGGTTGGTGCATAAGTTCGTGCGGTATTTGCTTGGGTTAGCAGCAATGCGGCATGAATGAATTTTTTATCGTTATTCCATGGTTTTAACTTAGTTTGGAGTTTGTGTGTTGTGAAACACAGGTTTTCTTGATTGTGATCGTATTATTTGTATATATTTCAGGCGATTGAAGATTGAATGTCATGTTGAGAAAAATGAGCATTTCCGACACATTTTACTCTTCGAGTTTAACCAAGGATTGAATGGCGTACAATAGTTGACTGATCACATTCAAAAACTTGCGCCATTTCCTCCAGCAATTGCTTCATTCTCGTATACTTCACAATAGTTCCCGCAGTACCTGCTGCACTGAATCCTCGGTTAAACTCGAAGAGTAAAACGTGTCGGAAATGCTCATTTTTCTCAGCTTGACATTCAATCTTCAATCGCCTGAAATATATACAAATAATGCGTTCACAATCAAGAAAACCGGTGTTTCACAACACACAAACTCCAAACTAAATTAAAACCACGAAATAACGATAACCAATTCATTCATGCCGCATTGTTGCTAACCCAAGCAAATACCGCACGGACTTATGCACCAACCTAATAATTTCGTCTATTATTATACATGATTCAAGCTGTAAATAAACCCTTATTTACATTCACTACACTTATTTCCATTTTGCGCTCAATTTGATCGATATTCAGTCTCTCCACTACATTGCCCATCGAACACAAGAGTGCAACACCGTAACGGCACCAAAGTTACTTACTAAGAACTTACATCAAAGTTCATACGTCTATCACACCCACATCATCGATATAAGGAAGAAACTTTCCGTAGACCGAAAACGCCCGCGCGTATCGTAAGACGAGAAACTGTCGAATATCGAATCCTCGGTTAACGACGCAGGCATTCAAGACGTTCCACTCAGCCGAGTTCCATCTCGCCTACCTCACTCGCCTCGAAATTCACGTGTTTCCGGAAACTCGCCTCGAAGCGAGTCATTTACCCCCCTCCAATCTCCCTCTCGAGTGAACACAGTCTCCTGGCTTTTCGTTATTAGCTCAGAGCGTTGCGTGCGACAGGACGATATCGGCGCCATTAATTAAAGCGCATGTCTCATCGCGCGAGCGAAAAGGTGGCCGACGAACGTCGAAGGGAAGCTAGTCGAGGGCCGAACTCGGCTTTTGAGGATGGCGACGGCGTAAACACCTGTTACTCCCTCAAAGCGTCCGAAATCGCACTAATTCAATTAGCGCGTAACGCGATTTCGCCTGCCAATCACACCTGACGGCGGCGAATGTGCTAATTACCCTTTCTTCTCGACGGCGGCAGCTCGCTCATTCGCTCGTTCGCTCGCTAATTGAATTTCACCTCTCGCCACTTACGGACTTACAAGTACGGCGCAACGTGTACAGAGCAAGAACCGGCGAAGGCTGCCGCTCCAATTCTGCTGCGCGTCATTTTCAGACAATGCCTCGGTCGAAACCTCCCAACTGAGCGGCTCGAATCGAGCTCCGATTCCCGCCGGAAACTTGAGACGGATCGGAAGAAGAGTTTATCCGGTCGCTAACGTTCTAGCTGCCATCTTCCGCGAATGTCCGTTAGCCTTAGTGCTGTTATAACGTAAGTGGAGAGTCTCAGTTATTTTTCCTTACATACTGACACGTTAGTCCACTAACTTTGGACTAATTGTAAAAGTTAATAAAAGATAGGTTGAGAAGATGTGTTTATTTTCAAACTTGGACTTATACAACAGAGTTTTAAAATGCGTCTATGTTATGCCATGGAGTGCGTTACATTTCACGTTCGGAAAGAGGAAGAGGAGGGGTGGCGGCTGAAAGTATGGACTGACAAAATTTCGAGTTTAAAGGTAAGGAAAGGATGACAATGACGGAGACCTATGAGTTTTATGGAAAAGAAAATTGTGTATCTATATGGGGTCATAGAATTGATGAGTAATTGGAAATCAAAATTCTGCCCAGATGCGGATGAGTGGTTATGCTTGGTTCCATTATCTAGTGCTTAAGGGTTGAGTCTAAGATCAATGAATGGTAAAAGCAAGGGGTGCCCGGCTGGCGACGAAGATTGGTCCGCAGGCGCAGGGAATTTGAATAAAAAAGTACACGCGGACGATTGATTTATCGAGTCCAAGGGAACAAGAACGATAAATCTTGCCGACGGAGTCGACGTGCGTCTCGCATTGAGTAACGCGATCCTTCGATGAGAACTTATTGTGCCTCTGAGAGCAAGATTGTATCCCTTTTCTGCGCTCCCTGTATCTTCCGTCCTATCTCCCTTCCCTACCTCTTGACTAGGCCGTTATAAGTCGAGTATGCAAACTTCCGGCAGAGCGGAGGTAGGAGTTATCGCGTGAGGTCACTTTTGGAGGGTCAGTTTGAACACGCGCAGATCGGTCAGCCAACAAACATTGAAATTGCACGATGCACAGTCGGAACTACTTGACCACCAAAGCTCATATTCGCATTGCGGTAAAAAAAAAACTGGTTAAGAGTCAGTCATCTACTATCGTTCACCGATCGCCTCAATATCAACGGCACGTAACACTTCCGGCAAATTGCTACTAATAACCGTTTGTTTTTCGGACGATACGCTATTCCGATTTTTAAGGGCTCGAAAATATAACAATCCAAGCGCTTTCCCCCCTCCCAGGGAGGATAAATTGGGTAGCGTGTAATCTGCAGCGCACGTAACGCGCATTAGCATACCTTATGATACCTTTATCGGCAAAAAAGGCTCATAAAGGCACATAAGTCTCTCGATTGCCGTGTAATCTACATACCCGATAAACCCGTACGTATCCGCGTACGGACGATGGTACATACGGCGAGTAACAAGTTCGGAGCAGAGAGGTGCAGGTGAAGACGGACTCTCGCGATGATCGCGATACCTTGCAATCTCGACATTATACATTTCGATAAGGCCCTCATGACGGCGAGATGTCCATTTGCGCTGAGCGCATGCGTCGTTGTCGGGATCCGCATGCCCGATGATTACCGCGGATTAAATTAAGGCGAGCGCGTCGACGTACGTTTCTCTTTTCCCTGCGACTCGAATTAAGGCGAAGGGGGCAGAGAACGAATGTGAGAGGAAAGAATCTTCGAGCTGGATGCGTCGGCATGGTGCCGAGTGTGTACCTTCATATGCATACGTGTACGCGATGTGGAAAGCAGAGGTGCGTGAAGAGGGAAGAGGGAGAGAGAGAGAGAGAGAGAGAGAGAGAACGTAAAAAAGCAGTAACGCGTATGGACGAAGATGACGGAGGAGAGAAGTGTCGAGAGAGGGTAGAGGCGGTAAAGGGCAGAGAGAGGATGGAGAAGCGGAGGAGAGAGGGGCAACGAGAGTAAAAGGAGAGAACGAAACGAAACGAAAACGGCGAGTAGGTGGGGAGAATGACGGTGAAGGATGACGGCTGGCGGAGAGCGGAGGAAGTGAACAAGAATCAAGGAGGATAAGACGGGAAGATAAAGGACGAGCGGGCACACTCGATGGTAAGCGAAGGAAGCGGTGAGGTACGAACAAAATGCGAAAGTGCTCCTTCGTGCTACCCCCCTCTCTTCTCCTCTCCTCCCTGTCTCCCTTTCGTCCTTTGTGTCGCGAGGCTTGGGTCCACCCTCTCTAAAGAACTCGACCGCACCCTCGTCATTTTACCTTGTTTTTTAACTGCCGATTGAAAGCGCACACGTGGAAGAGGACAAACTCTTCTCTCCTTGTACTCATCTACTCTCTCTCTCTCTCTCTCTCTCTTAATTTTGTTCGCGTGAGCATTAAGGACGACTGGACTCTTTTCCGTCTCCTGATTTTAGTCTGACTTTTATTAGAACGATTCACAAGCCAGTCCATGTTGAAAGCGTATTTCACCGACGACCCCTTACGTCGACCAACCATTTTTTTCTTCCGTCCAGTTTTGACCGCAATCCCGTATTTACTCGAGTCGGTGTACTCTCTTTTCACGACGATGGTAACGTCGTGCCGGAACAAATAAGCGAATGAATTCGGTGTGTTTCCAATTACGAGGCTCGTTCCGATTCGTCTGTCGTCCCGATTTTGCTCCTTTTGCCAGAATCAGTGGCAAGTTTCCATTAATTCGTACCTCTACGAGCGCTCGGTATTGAATATTAAAATTGGAGAGGAGCAAAAGCTGATTAACGTCGCTCGCTCGTAATATGCGGAGCGCATTTTAGTTCCGACGACGCCGGATGACCTTTCGACCTTGCGCCGACGAGCAAAGTATCACTGTACGCGTAACGCTGATCCGTTCGGTAACGCTACGCGCAGGTTATCATTTTCGTAAATGTTTGTCGAAGGATGGAGAAAAGGTGGCGTGGAAAGTGACATTAGCCAACGGCCTTCGTAGGTAATTACCTTTCAATTATCGTCGGGCCGTGAGTTAACCGATATTAATTACACGCTGACCACGAACTTAACGACACCGACAGCCCGATATCAGCCGATATTAACCCTCGGACTACGGGCCGCGTAGACTACGGTCGCAGGGTCCGACCGAACACTCACGGATAGGATCCTAACACATTGTTACGGCCGCTCGAGCGGCTCACCGATACTGTACTGATACTATGACAGACGCTTCCGCTTGAGCTGGCGAGTCGCATTCATATACAATGTTAGTAAGAAAGCAAGATTGGAAGCATAAAGGTTTTGCGATAGGATGCAGAATAATTAGAAACGTTATGAATTGTAAACAAAAATAGATTTATTATTTATTTTTGTCCGTACATCGGTAACATGTAGTTGTTATTTCTGATGTCGAATGTTTCTGACATACATAATTAGTGCACGCATGTTCACTGTTCGGTGCAACCTCACACCAATTCTTTTCGGATGCATCTTCACTAAATGCACCACAATCTTCAGTCGGTTCTGCGGTATCTGATTCTTCCTCATCTTCACTTCCCTGATCTTCAGACTCAACGTCACTATTTGAAACGCTTCTTCCCTCCGAAGATTCATCACAAATGTCACAAGTGTTGTCAGAGTCGGAAAACCCTTCGCTGCTTGATATAGAAGCCATAGCACCAATTATTTTACATTCGATTTGTTCACAACGTTTTCACCTTCTCTACTCGCAATTCTACCAGAAACACAGCCGATGGCGTACTGAGTTCTGGGTATGGACTCATGACAATCGAAGGTAGCCAAGACAGCGCGCGTGACAAATCAAAAGAAACCGACAAGAGCTTCTGTAACTTGTGTGTGTGTCGGCCGAACATAGCTGCGAAACACCACTTGTTTTCAACGATCGTAGTGTGCGTTATCGCTCTTGCGGCAGCGAGTCCGAGCGGACCCCGGGCTCGTTCTCGGAGGGTTAAGAGACACGCGCGGGTAGACAGTAAATATTTCTCTTACCCGTCAGTACACGTTCCTCCATACTCATTCAGAGTTCTTACAACTCAATCATATTGACGTTACGATCGACGTGTGCTATTGAAAGTTTCGTGAGTAAAACCTTGTCGATTCCGTCGATTGTGGACGAAAGTTATTCCTCTTATGTCCTCGAAAGTCGCGTTACATGAATAATGAAAATTCGTAAGAATTCAATCTTTATTCGCAGCCCGCATACGTGGCGAAATCATTCGTCGGTGACTATGTATCCTTGTAACACATTCCGTGTACCGTACTGCCAGGCGTGTTTTCCGCTTTGTTGTCATTTCCCGGACAATAATGATACCGCCACACGAATAGTCCATTATCGCTTTAGTAATCCGTGTCAGACGATTGATACGGGACAGATCGCTAATAAGCGCCCGACCAACGCCGACTGCTGGCACGATTATTCAATATCGTGTCACTTTCTTAGAAGGCACGATCATTTTGCATTAATTATACTAAACGATATCTCCGCTTCGATAGAATATCATTACCGGACCGGCTACACGAGAATTAACGCCTGACGATAACCACCGGTTCAGGTTTATATGATTGCACATGATTATAGACTAACATCCTATTTGAGCGTCGAGGTGTATGAGGCCATCGATATTCACTTAGAACGTATCGCGCGTCGCTTCACTCGCATCTACACAATCGTACCTACACGATTAACCAACACGCGGCGCGCGCGCGCGCGTGAACGTTCGCTCACACACACACGAACAGACAGGAGAATAATTATTTCAATTATACCCGCACCGCGAATTAGCAGATTCCTCGCCCTGAGCATACCGGAAAGCTTGTCTGTCATTGTACCGCACGTTTTCAACACTTTCACTCATTAGGCGTCGGAGGAGTCGAGCGAGAGTCGAGCAGAGTTCAATTTTCGTCCTTCGGACAAAAGTCGGGCAGCTCGTTTCTCCCGTTCTCACCTGCGCGCTCGAGATAACGAAATTGAAGGAGTATCAGCCTGGGGCGCGAATCGAGGCTGAGGTAGATGGGCAGGAGTAGGTGGGGAGGGGGGATAAAAATTGGCGAGTAATCGTAAGATCCAGATGCGCGACGGGACGTTATTACCGCGTCGGACCTCGAAGGCTCGAGGATCCGGGGGGAGTTCGGACAGGCTTGGAGAGGAAAAATTTCCCATCAGCCGTTCGATCGGATCTCCTTGAAAGGCGAGAGAGCTGAAAGAAGGGAGTAGCCGACTCGCCTCGCCGTTCCGGCCTTAGAAGAGACGAGCTCGGATCCCGCTGCGAGCCGGGCGACAAATATTCCAACGACACGGTCGGAAGTCAACTTCAATGGAGCGATTTCAATGTAAATCACTTCATCGTCAGCGCGTACGTTTCATCGTCGCGAGGTGTGCGCGCGTGTGCGTCGAAGAACGCCTCCGGGGGGAAAGGGAGGCCTCGAAGGTGGCCGAGGGAAAAGGATGGGCAAAGGATGGGCGAAGGTTGAAGAAAGGAGGAAGGTGGGGCGGAGGAAGAACGGTGGCAAGGGCGAGGGATTCGGAATAGATCGACTCTCTCACTTCTTCTCCCGTCCGCAGTCTCTCGTAGCTTAGACTTAATTACTACGATTAGCGTGAGAGGGCGGGCATGCTATATCTGCACGTATTACACAGGGGCCAAGCAGGCGGTCTCATCTCTCTGAGAAGAGGTTCAGGGAGTTCAGGGGCGTGCGAGGGAATGGAACGGGAAAGGAAGAGCGAGTAACCCCCTCATGCCGCCCTCCTTGCGCCACCGGCATCGACCCCCACTGCGACAGGCACGTATCGAGCGTAAGAGGTGCCCTGGTAAAGAAGAAAAATTCTCGAGTCGTCCGGCGGACGTAAATTGTGGCCAACCATGACTGTTTACAAAATTGCAGTTGCGCGACAAGAGTTCAATATCGATCTCGTTCTTACGCGCTGACACAGGGAAGAAAAGAGGGCTTTGTTCCAAATGATCGGATTCCTTCCGCAAACATTTTTCCACGCTTCTAACTGTTCGTTCGAGAATACCTTTGCTCTGACTCTTCAACGGTAAATGAAGAGTGAAGTAACAATGTTCGAGGAGAGTGCATCTCGTTCAGCAAGTCGTTGTATCGAACTGTGTTCGCAAGTTGAGATTGCACGCATCGCAAAAGGGAACGTATAACGCAGAAAATTGTCAAGATCCATTTCCTGAAAATCCGAAACACGGCCACGTCTTGTACCCGGGTGTCACGAGGATCGCTGACAGCGAATATAAAGAACGTCATATTCAGTAGCGAGTACGTAAGTTTGCGCACCGTTTCCCAGTAAAATATAGCATTGGAATACCGCGGGCCCCAGTTGCATATCCTTCGCAACTCTTTATGTTAATGTATTTAAAGTAGGCGCGCAGCCGTGTTTGCATTTGAATAGCATTTACGTTTGATGATTACTCTTATCTCGTGCATTGAGTCTATACGTTCCGCCGCTCTTCCTATCCATGCTCTTCAATTTTGTAAGTAACAGGCTCTTTAACCCGGTACTGTTGGTTCGGCACTGCTCCGATCCCTTGGCCAATGGCGTAGCCACCGGGGTTCTCTTACAGCCATTGCAGCTTCTGCCAGCGACGGTAGGAAATACTGTACTTCTGCCTCTGTCGACCCCCCTCCCCCTTGCCTTCTTTCTCCCTCGCACTTTCTTTTCCTCTCGCCTCATCCGTCTCACTCACTCCTTCCACTCCACCATCCACCAGCTTTCACCCCCCCCCCCCGCCGCCGCCCCCGCCGCTCTCTCTCTTCAGTGCCGTACCGTGCGCACACACGTTCAGACACTCTGTATTTCCACCTCCTTCCCCTCCGTCGGACGAACTCTATCTCTTTCTCGATCTCTCTCTCGCATAAACCGTCTATCTCTCCGTCGTACTCTTATCTCTTTCGCACCGAGGCAGATGCCACCTCTCGCTCCTTTTCTCTCTCTCTCTATCTCTTTCTCTCCCTCTCACACACCCGACTTCTCTCGGCATTACTGTATACCCACTGCGAGGATCTCGGAAATGAAGTCGACCCTCCCCCTCAGCCCCTACCCTCCTTTCGTCTCTGCTCCTCTCCACTAAAAGCCTGGCGGGGTTGTTACGCAGACAGAAATTCAATATAGCCGTTACTCTTAGGTGGTTGTATGTACTTACCGTCTCCTCTGTGCTCGGATAACGTATTATTATCGAAGCGCGACAGGGAGGGCTGCGGCGGAGGGGGACGAGGAACACACGGATTCCATATCGAAAGACACACCCGGCAAAAAGGTGCGATCGCTCGAACGTAGAGGATTCCTCTTAAATTCATTTGCGCCGCCTTAAAGACGCGCTACGTTTCCGATCGGCTCGATTCCGCACGGCCCGATAATGTTACGAGCCTTACGTAATAGGAGGACTCGAGTGCTCTCGGATTGAGGCTCAATCGGCGAATCGGAAGTTACGGCGCGAGGGTGGCTGACAAAGGAAGACGAGGGAGTCCAGTTCCGAGATTTGAGGCGACTGGTTTTACGCCGAAGAAATTCAGGGCCGGCGCACAAGCGAACAGTTCGCACAACCCGTTTTACATGAATTACATTATCATCCGGGTGACCGGAGGCGTGGACAAATGCGGCACACTATTCGCGGTTATCGTCGCGTTAAATAAACTCGGCGAGAGTGCGGAGGTGGGGTGGTCGGTGAATTAAACGTTAGATTAGATCTCGATATGATTTATATTGGGGGTGGGAGTCGGCCGCTTTTTGCTACTGGCACTTTTGCATTATGCACCGGTGCATTAAGCAGCGGCGAGGAGTATCGTTGCGTGCCCGGCTATGATTTATTACCATCGCGCCGGGAACGGGCATAATTGCTTGCGCAAAAACTAATTACTCCCTTTAATTATCGGGCTCACTAAGCGTCCCGTTGAAAGATTGTTGCATTACTGTGTACCGAGGCGTCCTTCGCTCGGGCGGCAAATATTTCAACTATCCGGACGCTCGAAAAACCGTTCGACTGTGATAATTGCAAGTCGTAGGAGCCCTTAAACGGGCGGTTAACTCTCTTTACACTTCGCGTTCCGGGAAGGGTGGGGAGAGAGGGTACTCGATCCTCTCCTCTTGCATATTTCTATTGGATTGGGAGAAGGAGGCTGGCAATTCCAGGAGACCAGTACCGCGACGCCGTTAAAGTTATTACACGACGATAATACGGTTTCATTTTATGACGCATCGATTCTGAAAAGCTATTCGCTTTCTTTATTGAGCACTGACCGCATGTCGATAAATTCGAAATAGCTATTTCCGCCACCGCCGACGAACCTCCCCCGGGCATTACGGAATGACAATGGGATCAAACCCACTCGATGCAGATCCTAAATGGCCGCGAACAATTTAATTCTGCTTAAAGAAGCCCGTCTGGACGTAGCCTCTATCTGTTCAACCGGACGTCAAATGCCCACTTCGATGAAAACGTACGACTACTCAAGAGAAAAATGATATTTCCTCTCCTCGGGATCGCCCATACGCGCTCAATTAACAAGAATCAATAAGGGCCAATGAAGCGAAAATAATCCTCTTAGCGATCCGAGTGCTGCGGCGCCTAATTTGACAGAGGATCGCGGTAACGGGTTCTCTCGAGAGGAAGGAAAAACAAATAGCTCCTGGTCCCGGTTGGAGGGTCCTTTGTCCTGCAGCCGAATCTCAGGAACATGTGACGCTGCGAATGACCGGCCACTTTCGTCCCCGCAACAGGGTGCGGGCGCTGAGGATCGTTGTTACGTCACTGCACGGTTACCCTCGAGCGGTTTGGTGGGTTGCTAGGAAACACCCTACGACCGGGGCATACCCCCGTGCAGAACTAAGGAGAAGAAGGACGGAACGGCACCCCTAGTTCCCTCCTGCGCTTCAATCTTAGGAAGCATCTCGCACGAAACTCCGCTGGGGTTTCCGAGCTGGCTCGAAGCAGGCGTATAATGCCCTGCCTCGACGGTGTCAGTCCTTCTACGAATGATCGTTTTAAACACACCCTCGCTTGTTTGCCTTCCGCACGGACTTCACCAAATAGGCTTTATGGTAAATATGGATAGGCCAAATACGGACCATAACGCCGAGCGTTACCGCGATAAACCCTCTAGGCTCACTCAGTTCATGCATTTTTTCTTTTCACCTCTTGCCTGCGAACTTTGGGAAAAGCTGATTTTTATCGACGGCACCGATTGAATCAGAAGTAAAAACTACGTTACACGTTGTGTGTTCGAGTAATCGTGTAACATATACGTACGAAATTGAAAGTGAAAGTACGTGGGTTATTTACTTTTTGTTATCGATGAAAAAGGATATTGTCATTTTTGTTTGCGAAGGACACGGAAAATTCAGTTGTAGAATAGGTCGATGGGTACGTTGTTAAAAAAATAATAGTCTCATATATTTCGACAAAGGATTGTACGCATTTTCGAAAATTTAGAGAAATATGCGCTTTTGCACCACATACTGACAGTTTCTGTAGTTTGTTATAATAATAGTGTGCAAAGTATAATAACGTGAAGTGGTAATAAAATAGTATCATGTTTGAAAAGGCATAGTACTCAAATAATGTCCTCAAAATATGTGTAATCTTACAACAACCTTTGCTGTTATTACAACTGGGATGTTAAAGTATCACTGAGTTAAGTGAAGATTGTTGAATCTGAAGATAATACTAGCAAAACATTAAATCATAAATTGTCAATATGTTTTAATTTCTTTTACGTTCTCTTATTGCAAATAAAATTGATTATTTGTATATATGTCGAACATTAATATTAGTTAACAAAAGGATGTCATACGGCAGTCCATGAATAATGTAAAACGTTTTTCGGTAGAATTATGGTAAGGCTCCACAACAAGAAGACCTGAACATACTCATTTGAAAATTGCTTCATATAAAACGCTTTATATCTATTCGCAAAAAGCTTTCAACTTTTTTATGGTAAATTAACTTTTTTATCACTATACATCTTTTTTAATCGCTCACTTAACCTGATAGTCATTTCACTCCTCAGAACATGTTCGTTCAATGCAAATAAATCGCTAAAATGTATTTTACAGTTATCAACGCATACGCTTCACACGCATGGTACGCAAATTCAGATAGTGTAAAGCCACATATTAGAATGCGAATATATCGACGATGTCAAAGGTTGCTTACAATAAACCACGAATAAAATTCTGTTAATCCTTCATTTCATTATCTAAGCGACGTGAGCCATAATAAATTATTTTACTAATTCTACTCTCGTTAACGAGCCGCACGTACAAAGGCAACCTTTTTCCTGTCCACTTATTGTATTTCTAACATAACCTTCCTCTTAACGTCCTTCACAAGATTCGCTTCTCGGCGCGAGGAAAAGTTTCACAAGGCAAGCGAAGGATGAAATTCGGCAGGAGCGATACGCCATCCAAGCCGAAGATTGTCTCGAGAACGAGCAGAAGCCGGTGGTTGCGATGTGGTGCCCGGAGGAGTATGAAAAAGTTTCGGGGGCGGGGGGGAAAAGGCCGGAGGGTGAAAGAGGAAGCCGGGGCAAAAGTATGGAAGAAAATTCGACGTTATACGAGTTGTTTAGTGGATACGATACGACGGATCCTCGAAATAGATATTTGTCACCCTAATGTGACGGGACAAGGGGCCCCGTATCAAATGACACGGGTGAGTGTCGACAACGACAATCGACCTCGTCCTCCCCAGACAATGTGCCCCCCCCCCCCCCCCGTTTGCTGGGGGAATCGTCCTGCCTAGGACCTCTTATTATCGGTTACCGATTAAGGAACGAGCGAGTGCTGTTTGCCGCTTGAAATGGGATGGGATCGGCTCGCATGTCAATCATGGCAGTGAATCGATCGAGATAAATGTAACGTTTCGTTTGAGTACGATTACGTTCCCGTAACAAGTAGGTACGTATTCCAGAAACATATCTAACGGCGAAGATTGCATACAGATATCGCATACGCGCGTGCGCCGCTCCGGAGGAAATAATTGAGGGAATACGGAAACATGCTGTGTAAAGGTCCCTAACGATTGTTTACATTAGATCGGTTTAGGGGAACGAGGGAGGATGGGCCCAAGCGATGTTCTTTTGTGGCGAGGAGGAAGAGGTAGCGGAGCGAGGTTACGTAAACAGACATCTGTCGAGATGGCTGGAAAAAGTGGCTCGCACGAAAGTTAACCTTTCGCTCCATCCCCTTTAACTCACTTCCTCGTAATTTATTACAAACATTCCTTTATCCGCGCCGTGAGGCTCGATCCCGGAAGCAAGCAATCTATAAGCATTATCCGAGTCGTAAGGGACAGCCCTGCGCTTATTACGGGTCCCGGATATGAGCAAAGATAGAGTGCAAGATAGCGGGTAATGCCGGAAGGGTTACCGCTTTTACTACCGCTCCACGGGACAGTTCATAATAAAGATAATATAAGAATTCCACGTCCGCGGCAGTTTCCTTCGCCAAGGGCATTCGAGCACCTTTTTCTTGCTAACGCGTCGCTCGTAGGGGCCGTTGTTACCGAAAAATGGAGTAAAGGAGGGGCGAAAAAAAGGGCACAACTGTCGTAACTCCTCGACCGTTCACATCTTTTAATCTCCTGCTACCGTGTCATTTTTTTCCCCACCTACTCGAGGCTGATAGGATAATGGTTGGCACAGAGAAGTGACGCGTAGGCGTGCAAGAGTGGCGTCGGAATGTGGGCGTGCAGAAAAACGTCGATCGCCAAATCGGTTAGCTAATTTCGTTTCGCTCGGCGGCTCACCAATCGAGACATTCGAAATTATTGGAAACGCAGGCGGCCGCGGCGCGTAGATATCTCGGAATCTGGTCGTTCGCGTCGGAATTCCGAAGTTTTTCTATCGGGGCACGATTAAAGGCGGCGCACCGGTATCCGTGTACAGCTTCTTCTGGCTCATTTGCCAGAGGCCTCGTCTCAAAGTAAGTACAACATACCAGCTGGGTGGGCCCCGGCGCGGCAGAAGAAGGTGGAGGAAGGTGGAGGAAGGTGGAGGAAGATGGAGGAAGATGGAAGAAGTGGCCGGGGCATTCAGGCAGGAAGACGAACGGAGAGAGTCTGTTGCTGAAGCAGGATCGCCAATATTGCCGGGAGTCTCGTTGCGGCAGGAGCAAACTTGAGAAACTTGGAGAGGATGGCTGAACGGCGATCGAGGGGAAGAGAAGAGGAGGAAGATAGAGAGCGAGAGACGGGTAGGGTGAGAGCACGGCGGCGGGAAAGGAGGGGTAGACGAAGGGAGGATAGACGGAAAGAAAGGAATAAGGAGATTTATTATACTCTCGGAGTGAGTTCGCTTTAAAGTATCACGACTTTGCACGGTAGTACCCGAACGCCGTACGGTTACACAAAATTGCCAAGCGTCCGGATATACGAGGAATAAATCAGATTATGAGAGTTGACAAAAGCGCGGACTAGGAACGAAATGCGATGGAGAGTGGAGGAGAAGGCAGCGGGGGAGGCGGGGAAGACTGGGCACCGACGACAACGACAACAACGGCGAAGAATGAGGGAAGGGTGGGGGGGGGGGGGGAAAAAATTGTCGCCCCGCATAAGCGAGAAGGTTGAATTGAATTAGACGCTTTGTATGCAGCGTAAGTAATCTTAAACGCGATTTTTAAAGGACGGAAGCGAGTTCTGCAGGGCGGTAAAAAGGAAGGGAGGGAGGAGCATAGAAGAAGGCATATAGAGGGAGCGCAGGGACGCAAGCCGAGTAAGGAAGGTACCGGTGCATCGAGTGAGAAAAGGACACGACTGACGGAGAGGGAGAGAGAGAGAGAGAAAGAGAGAGAGGTAGAAAGTGGAAGTGAAAGGGATGGGGCGAAGAACCGGAGGAGAACGAAATTATAAGAGGAAGAGAGACTGAATGAGAAACTACGGCAAGGAGGCGAGAGAGGTGTACTAACCGAAGCGCCGTTCGCCTTGGAATAAGAAAAAAGAGAGACGGATGCAAGGCTAGGGACAAAGGAAAGGACTTGTCAGGTAGCGGACGCCTTGCCCTTCCACTCCGTTCGACTCTCTCGTTGCTTGTTGCTCAAGCCTCCCTCTGCCCTTCACTTCTGTTCGACGTCTCTCCTGTCTCTCGACAACAAATATCCAGTCGCGTTTGAGCGGCTCCTCGTATAACCGTGCAAACTGTGCAATCTGTGCAAAAGGAGCAAATGACACGCGGCCGCGCTTACACACTCCTGAACGTCTGTCGTCGAGCAGAGCTTTTCTTAACGCCTGACAACGAGTCGCCGTATCCTCTCCTTCATACCCGGCACGTCCATTTCATCGATTCTATCGGCATCTTCAATCTTCCGCGGCTTTTCAACGTTGTACGTCGTCGGGATGAATTACATCATCGAATCGACCAATTGCCATTTCTTCCGCATTGATCGTATCGCGCATATTTCTGGTATATAAGCTTTATTGAACAGACACGCGTTGTACTTATACTTCCGTATTGACTCTAAATCCGCGATTCTCGAGTGACGTAGAATTGCTTTCAATCGTACCTCGTACGTGCCCGTTACGTTCATTGTACGCTGCCTACCTCCGTTGCGTGCATATTTAACCTCTGCATCGTACTTCCGAGGTTCTTCAGTCGAAAGAAATTGATTTTACGTAAAATACATCGCCCCATGAACTCCATGAGCTCGTCGAAAGTTTGTTTCCAACATATCGGATGTAAGCTTTTAATCGGATTCGCGCTGCGTCGCAGTACCTACATGTTGAAACGCACTCGCTTGCTTCTCGCGGTAATTTACGAAATTGTTCGATATTTTCTTCACCAGACATAATCATTTAACCAACGTTACTCCATCATCCTTTTGTCATCACGCGATATACGTAATATTATCAAAACATAAACACCGAATATTAACCCTTTGCGGTCGGAAGGCGCCGCTTCGGCGCCACGTAGATTCGCACCGCATGTTGGACGTCGCCGGAGCAGCGACAATTGATGTTTATGTTAAATTTTGTTATCACCAAGCGATAGGGACACAGTATTGGTACTTGAAGAGGTTTCTTAGCTATTGATGTTCTTTCTGGCTTATTCGCAAAAATCGCGTCAATCTGCCACCTCGTCCGGCCGAAAAAGTCTCCGACCGCAAAGGGTTAAAGATTTCTTTTTCTCGTGACATTCGATTCAAACTCTTTTGAGACATTGAATACACCCAGAGACCGTGTGTGTACATAAAAAAAAATAGGAAAATGGGTGTTCATATTTAAATTTACCGCAACGCCTCGGCATTCGCCTCATGCCTTAAAGCAGCACGATAATAAGCCAAGGATGAAAACGTGAACGGAGTGGAATACGCACCGAAGGGTTAAACGGTGCGTCTGTGATCCGTTGGGCTTTTATACACCATTCGGTTGACTTCTCTCTTTTCCTTTCTCCGACACTTCCCTGCCACCCCGCATTCCCCAAACCGAGCCTGCCACCCATCCTCGCCACTGCGCACACTCTTTTTATTTCGGGAAAGGCAACAAAGGCCGGTTCCCCCTTTATTCGGCGACGTGGTTTTCATAATGCGCCGCTAAAGGGGCTTGATAAAAACGGGCAAATGAGAAATAATCACGGGACCTGAGGTGGTGGTCGAAATGAGCGAGCGAGTAAGGAAGTGTGTGGGGCGTCGACGGGGGGGAGGGGTGCAGAAGGAGAGAGGAGAAAGCGGGAGGGAGGGAGAAAGAGGGAGGAAGAAACAGAAAGTGAGAGAACGAGGCGAAGGAAGAGGAATGTGGCGCACTCTGGCGATCGAGAGGGAAACATGAACGACGATGGAGAATATCGCGACCCCTCCGGCTAATGGAATAAGTTCCCTTTTCGCGACCCTACGGATAGGCGTCGAAGGAGAAAGGATTGCAGAGACGATATCGTCCGTGGCATTCGGCGACATATTCATATAGCGGAGCTCTCCGGTAAATTGAATAATAAACAACGCTAACACCGAACACTTTGCATGCGATTGCTGCCAACTCGCAAGCGCTTCTTGAGCCAGAATGCGAACGTAGACAGTCGCAAATCGTGAAACGCAGTAGAAATTGTGTGACATTGAATATTGTTGCACCTGCAACATTTTCTACCGCAGTGAGGTCGCTCTCACGCGAGTGTTTTTCGATACAGGGGAATATATCTCAGTTAAGCGGCACGCTCTGACGTTATCTGTGAAATCGATTGAGCCGCGGAGGAAATCAATTACAGGAGAACACCCATTTGTACGGGAACGTGACTTCTATTAGAACAAAACATGTCTACCTTGCTAGCCTGTCGTTTTCTTGCACGTTATCCAATTCACGGATACATCGTAGCAATGTGTTTTTGCTACGTTTCTGTCCGATCGATGTTACGATGACCTGGAAGCATGTCGAACGCCGAATTACCGTTAGATACATTAATAGAGGGAAAAAAAAGTGGGGCAACAGTTCTCGAGATCGGTACGTTGTTGGGCATCGATAGGAGTACTAGGCGAATTACAACACAAGAGGGGTAATCAGCGGTTAGATCGGATCATGATTCGCTGTATCGGTATCGTAGTGCTAATTCATTTAGTCGTTTGTGCGCGCATAATCGATAGTCTGATCTCTCGTCACGATAATTAACCTCTTCGCCCCGAACAAACTCGAGGGGAAGATAATTAGCCAATTAGGCGTTACACGCGTCGCGACGTGTAACGCCTATAGATCGACGAGATTCACCGCGGCGAAATGATGGGGAAGGGGGAGGGAGGCATTGCTATGCGAAATACAATTATCGTTAATTTCATTGCTCTAATACCGCCTGCGAAAGACGGAAATAGCCAATCGGCGAGCGGCGGCTATGCAATCGTTCTCCGGGAAATGTCAGTGATTACCGATCGCATTAGCGGATTAATCTTGCGGAAGCCGGGAAGGCACGAATATTAACGGTCAGGACGACGACGACGACGACGCAATATTTTGCCGAGCTTCGCGACGAATTTGTCCGACTGTCGTCCGACTTGCGCGTCGCGCAACAAACATGTAAATAAAAGTAGCGACCGAACGTCGAGCGGACGGTACCTCGGTACGTCCTTTTACCTCGAGTAGAAAACGATGTGTTCCGTGAACACGTTGAAGTGCCACCAGACAAAGTCGAACGAAATCGAATTTTGCCTAGAATGCCACGAAATTCCCTGTGTTTCGGTTCATCTCGCGTTCATGACCACCCGTTCCATGGGAAGCGTACACGTATTCGAAGATTGGTGGAGAAATATTGTGGAGGAAGACATAAAAGAGATGGAAAGGAGATCTCTTTTCTTGGCTTACTCTTCCTGGCTGCTCTCTCTCTCTCTCTCTCTCTTTCTCTCTCTCTCTCTCTCTCTCTCTCTCTCTCTTTCTCCTTCTTTCTCTCTCTCACTCCCTCTCTCCCTTTCTCTTTTCCACCATTATACGTCTCTTCCTCGCAAGTCTCCCCCATGTCGGCGAAACATGACAATAATACGATATGAGAGTACAAGCCACAGAATATAACGTAACCTGCCTGGCGGGCGTTCCCTGCGAACCCCTTTGCCACGTACACCCTTCGCCAGATTGAGGGAGGGACGCGAAGATAAAGAGGCGAGGAGAGTGCACGCGAGCGAGAAGGCCCTATGCAAAAGCAAAGAGAGCAACGGCACACTGAACGAGAAACAGGGAAATATCGAGGGGAGAACGCGAAGAAGGAAGATGCGAAGATGGAGAGAAAGCAGAAGCGAGAGAAGTTGAGAATGAGAAGGAAACGCCGACGAGCATAAAACGAGTCGAGCGCGGTACTCTGTGGTGGGACGAGGATCGGTCGAAGGTTCGACGACGGTTCGACGAAGATGCGACGAAGGTGCGTCCGAGAATGAGAGCGAGAGAGAGAGGAAGGAAACGGAGGAAAGAACGAAGCAGAAAATACGTAAGATGGACGGAAGGGAGAACTCGGTGATCTTCACAAAGCAGCGGTAGAAACTGCGATACATTTCCCGTCGATTGACGTTCCGTGGACCAGGAGGTTGCGGCTTACGGTTGCCGGTAAAGATTACGAGTCAAACTAAGTCTCATCCACTTCGTAGAAGCGGCTTGAAGCGATTCGGCCGCCCACCATCAGGGCTCAAAGTAGCATAACGAGACGGAATAACAGTGAGCGAAGGGTTGCCTTGTCGTGCTCGATGCAAAATGCGATCTCCTCGTGCGTGCATCGGAGGATCCCTCACAGAGTACACGACCATAACACACTACGATGTTAGATATAAAGTGTCGTAGGTCGGCTTATAAACTATTTATGTTAACGGCCTGCCGCGGTGGACGAGCAGTTGCCGATAGTGAAATCGTTATGGCATTTACACGAATGCAATTACCACGCTTTAACAATGACGGGAAGCGCTCAATTCCGTTTATACGTTCTCGTGCGACGTGTCTATATACTGAAGAAGACAATGGAGAGGGTCACTTTTGCATGCGACGCCGCTCGTTTGTAATTCCTCGGGCGTTTCGCGTTCCTGTCAACTCGACCCTTCTCCTTTTCCTTCTTTTTTCAACTACCCCGCTTTTTTCGTCGATTACAACGTTCGCATAATGGGGTATCTGCCAGTTCTTGCTCCGTCGTCGCTTCCGGGTTACAACTGTCTATTCGCCTCGTGGAATTGAGCGGGAGAAAACTTATGACTGGAAATAAATTCCATCGCTGTGTTTCACTGGCTAAATGAAATCTCAACTCCGAGTATCGATAGGCGGATGGTTTAAGGCCGGGGGTAGGAGATACGGTACTTCACTGCGTTTCATTATCTCGTTACTGCGACTAGTATAAACAGAATGCGCTAACAGCGATTTTTCAAGCCAACGGGGCAAGATAGACAAGTTTGCCAGCCGTTCGAAAAGTGTCGAAAAACACTTCCATCGGAAACACCTGCCTTCAGCTGCAGATAAAGCAAATTCACAGCCGCTTTATACATCGGTATGCCCGGGCATTGCATTTGAATTCGCTGACGATTCAGCCATGTAGGAGTATGCCACCCTTACGTCGGATCTTACTTAAAGTAATAAAGTGGAACCCGAGATGGGTTAGCAATCCGGACGGTGGGTCGTAAATTTCTCATACAGCTCAGTTGGCCCTCGCCTCTTTCCCAACCTTCGTGCCATCTTTCACTCTACCGTTTTCAACCCTATTGACTCTCCTCAACCCCTTACGCCCGCCGTCCCTCCCCCCAGCGTCGACGTTCTCGCAGACTGACGACAGGGGTCCGTTCGAATAACAAGGATTACTCGGACGACTGTTCCGGATATTCGTACACCCAATCCGGCGGTTTCTAGGAAGGCTCATTGTTAACGTTAACTTTATCCGGGGTCACCGAGATCCGGAAATTAGGTTCGCGAAACGTGGCGCGTCAACGATTTAATTGAAATTCCCCGTCGTTTGCCCGACACCGCTATCGCCGCTCCTTCGTAGCTACGTAATATCTGACAATTTGCATAAGCCGCAGGAGGAGGGTATATACGCTTATGCGTGCATACGAGTATGCGCATATATACGTAGTAGGTACAATTTGTACGGCGGATAATGCGCCCGGCGAAGAAATGGCAAGTTACGCGAACAATTGCGCAATCTGTATGTATTAACATTAGACTGACAATCTCTTTCTCGCGGGACCAATTGTTTTAATAGCGTCGTTGTCGAACAATCGTTCATTAGGCTACGCAAACTTTGGAAAGGGACGAATAAAAACAACGCGCGTGGCGATATTGCGCAATGCAGCTGCATGCACAATGTCGCCGACGCATAAATCAAGCAAGTTAGGCGCGTTATCGTTTATTGGCAATCGTCAAACTCGGCCCTCGTATCGGCATGTCGTAATTACGGGAAAGAATTGTCCGCAGTTCAGAGTTGGATTCATTATTACGACTAATGACATTTATTTCGCACGCTACTGCCGCGTTCCTGACTTTTTGCGCGCAAAACTGCGAGGCGATCGTTCGTTGCATAATACGAACACGCATCTAGCGCGATAAATATTTGAGGAACGTATACACTGTCCGACCACTGTTATCTTATCGACGGTAGTTTGCACATTGAGATGATGAATAACGTGTCATGAATGGCTAATGATTTTGAAATATTACATTGTACTTGTTGTGATATCTGGTTTCACGAGAAATAAACATGGCAAACGTATCAGACCGTTTGACCCTCTGCGTTTTTAATATTGTGAAGAACGTAATGCATGGCATGAGCATATAGTGCAATCTAATGCACTTGTTCCCAGAACATGATACAATGTGCGCTGTTACATGATAACAATTCCTATTATTAACTCGCTAAAAAGGAACGAATCAAACAGGTGAGAGACAAATTCGTTTAGTAAAGTTACCTACCCTGCGCATTGCTCATCGTCAAAAACAATAGAAGCTACCTGATATGTACAATGTCTGGGTCAATGATTTAGCGCAGCTGGCGCAATGTTCCGTATCATTCTGTAATGTTGACATGAGATTAATTAGTTCTTGCCGCGAAGTTTACGTAATGTAGAGATTAATTTTTCGAATATACGCTACTTTGCTGCAACTGATGTTCTGAATGGAAGTAAATATTTAATCATCGAACTTTACCATACTTGTTTATATAATTTCGTTACCTTTGCTTCGTATTTTCTGCACTAATTGCGTTAAACCATTTAAATCAAAACGTACGAAGAACTGCACTCCTATCTAAATTCAATGACTATACTACCCATCCTAAATCCTTGTTTATATTTCCATCATTTTCCTTTTATCCGCCATGAAAATTGTACGTCGGCCGAGAGCAGCCGAGAGTCTCTCTGGGATAATTCTCCGACGGTATTTAATGTCCGGTTTTAACGATCGCATTTATTGAATTAACTATTGCCAACAGAACGGTAAAATCCAGAGATACGTCTGCGATGGTTCCCGGGCTTTTACGACGTAGCCAGAAGTAAAATTTATTTCCCACCATCGACTACTGTCGAATGACAGGGAATTTATTTTTTTACAGCGACCTCCGCATGCGGCTGTGTGCAGTCACTACTTACAGCCATCGGTTCATGTTTTTACTCCCCATATATGCTTTCTTCTAGACGAGTGCACGAAACGGCAGAATTCTCGATTCTAATTCAATAGTTAACCTGAATTTGTTGACGTCTGACAAGGCAGTAAAAACTCACGTTTTCTTATACCCTTTCCATAGGGCAAACTTATTCATATTGCAACCCAACCTGTTAGATAACATCATTGCTAACTAAATACACAACGGCTCAAGAAGAAGAATATATGCATCACAGCATTGTTAATAATCAAAAAACGGAAACACGTGACGGCGAATGTTTGTTGGAATGCATCACGACCATATTGACCACATTTTAATTAACTTGTTCAGATGCATATAAATTATGTATTTTCCGGTTCAATGTTACAAACAAACAAGTGTTAAGTTTGTGCGTTTCCATTCCAGCTAATTGTATTGTGAGCAGATGGATATTGCTTGACAGAGATACCTTAGTGACCATCTCAGACCTCTTAAATGTGCTTAATATTCTAAAACAACATTGAGATACCTGTAGCGACATCTTTGACGTATCCATTAAACCTGCCCGTTCATGTCGGCCGGTACCCAGTTATTTAAATCCCATGGATGTACTTTCGAGAATGTTTTGATTTACACAAACACTTTCACTTTAACAATCACACAAAATTAAGACGATTTATATTTGTTACAGTGTCATGTAATACGAAAAATCGCTGACAATTCACGTTATCCAACATGCGTGTTACGGTGCGGTGGTTAAACAAAATGGCTGCTCTCTGGCCAATCGCGTTCTTTGCATTATGACATAGTTCTATGTACTTCAGATTCAAAAGAGCTACTATTTTTGTTTGAATTTAACAACATATATAACCACAATTTATTCATCGTAGACGAATAGCGTTAAATAAATTACTCAATTATGCGGGTTAGACAAAGCAATAATGGCGGTGAACTCATTAACGTATTATTCATTATATGCGGAATACGCTTCGGCATTGACTAGAGTGTTTAAAATCCGGCAATCACAGGCCGAGGCGCTAATAGTGTCATGGCCTTTTCCTGTTCACGCTTGCCCTGACGAAGACGTGAACGTAAGTTGTAGGGTAAGAATTTCAGTAGTTTCATGTATTTTCGCGTCGGCGAAGTGAAAAAACGTGACATTGGAGAGTAAGGAATACCTGAGGAATATCAGTGAATGTGCGTGCTTAGGATAAAATGGGATTTGTGAGGCGAAACTCGTGGCTTAACTGTACATGTGACCACATGGCCACATGTTTTGCCCGTTCTTTTCCTTTCTGCTAATAAAACTTCTTTGTAAGCAGTGTACTTACTAAACGTGTACGAACTGCTCTAGTAACCCTTTACTACATTAGTCAAGATGTGCTGTTGCTGATAATTTTACAACAATATCCGGCGTATGTGTACAGAAGCATGGGTTGTGAGCCTGGAGTCCCTTTCGTGGAGTCTGTTGTCTGTTGACGTTTAACCGAAAGCGACACTCTCGTTCTACACTGTTATTATTACGATGAAACTATTGTGCCTTAAACAGTTTTTTATATTTATTGTTCATATTATAATTTAATTTTAGATGACCGGTTTCTTCGTTTTTGAAAGCATCACCTTTTAAACATGTTTGGTTAATAATCTCTTATGATGCTTTTTATATATGCCTTCAATGTAATGTTCCTCTTACCTGTCACATAATTACAGAGAATTTTACTGTGCATTTTAAGTTTAATTGGCGTATCAAACATATGTTGTATAAATCACGGATCAATCATATGCTTGATACAGTATACATAATAATAATTATACAGCTATATGCATTGTAGTATAATTACATCATGATGCAAGATTATATACGAGTTAAATTCCAACATGGTAATGTTTTAATTTCTACCTATATTTCTTTTCCTTGTTTTAGGTAAGCCATGGCTGACATAGAGACGTTTGATGATTTGGTGGTGCCCACCACAAACACAATGGCTGTGGCACTCTCAGCCGAATTACCTGAAATCAAATTGTTTGGGCGATGGAATTGTGACGATGTGCAGGTCAACGATATGTCCCTTCAGGATTATATTGCTGTCAAAGAGAAGAACGCAAAGTACTTGCCGCACTCTGCGGGACGTTATGCAGCAAAACGTTTCCGAAAAGCACAGTGTCCCATTGTGGAGCGTCTTACAAATTCACTTATGATGCATGGCAGAAATAATGGCAAGAAATTAATGGCCGTGCGAATAGTGAAACATGCATTTGAAATCATCCACCTACTCACTGGTGAAAACCCGCTCCAAGTAAGTAATTAGGATCCTATGTTTTTTTAATTTTTTGGTCTATTTTACTTTAATTTTGCTCTCTTTTATGTTGTTTCAATGTTTACCTTGTTCATACTATGCATTTAATTTAAAAGAACATGCGTACACTATTGGAATTGAAGTTGCTTATATTTTTTTGACGTGCTACTGTATGTGTTAATTTATACAACATATTAAAAATAACTTTTTCCGTTTTAGGTTCTAGTAACAGCGATTATTAATTCGGGGCCTAGAGAAGATTCCACACGTATTGGACGTGCCGGTACCGTAAGGAGACAAGCTGTAGATGTGTCACCGCTGCGTCGTGTTAACCAAGCAATTTGGTTGTTGTGCACTGGCGCCAGGGAAGCCGCATTCCGCAACATTAAAACAATCGCCGAATGCTTAGCTGATGAACTTATTAATGCTGCCAAAGGTTCATCAAATTCATACGCCATCAAAAAGAAGGATGAACTTGAGCGTGTTGCCAAGTCTAACCGATAAACGCATCTGATTGTGAAAAATATAAATAAACATTCTATCTTTACAATGTTCATTACTTTTTCTTTAGCCTGTTAGATCTGTTGATAGGCAATCCATTCGTGTACATAAATCCGACAATATATTGAAATTATATTTTACTAGCTATTTTTTGATGATAGCCTTAGTATCATAATACTATTTTCTGTCTGTTAGTACTTATATGTTTTTGTTTGTAGTTTATTTATTCGTCACAATAATAAATGAATATGCGCAATATTTGTTATAATTTTGAAGAATTAAATGAAGACGTAAAGGTTGAATTCGTTGTTTAATTTAGGTATTTATATCACCGGTAGAGGCAGCACTATCATTGTTATTCAATTTCGTTGAGGTTATTCTCTGGTCAGAATTAGATCAAGAAGTGGTAGTTTCGCTGGTTATTGAAGGTGACATTAGACAATTCCTGTTAATATGGCACAGGTATTGAAAAAGGTAATTGTTTCACTAGTTACTTTACCACGTAGTTCGGTGACATAAGGTAAAAACGAAATTTAAATATTCTATAGATGTAACCCTACTTTTAACAAATTATTTTTCATTGCGTCGACCTTTAATTCATAGAATGTTAGAAAATATATTATAGTTGTTAATCTATATTTTCAAAATCTAATTACATGTAAATATATTGTTGATGCTTTTCTAGACTACTGGATTAACAGGGTTAGCCGTGGAAAAGTATCCTCATCAGGCATTACAAAATATATATGCAAAAGTTCTGTTTGTTTTATCAAAGATGCCAGCGACTTCAGTATATAGAAAACATACTGAACAAATTGTCAACGAAAAATTAAGTATCTTAAAGCAGGTACTTTCTAAGATATTCAGATTATAGACATTAACTTGTGTTTAAGATTTTCCAAATATGATAAATTTTATCTTGCATTTCTTTATTTTGTATCCATTTATCCATCAAAAGCACATAGTTGTACAGAGTATATACAAGGTATGTTTTCATGTAAAACTTAATCTTTATATATACATGTTTCAGTATCCTGATGCTGAAACAGCTGAAAAGAAACTCAATTGTGGACAACTAGAAGAAGTAATAGTACAAGCGAAAAATGAACTACAATGTGCAAGGCAAATGGTATCTTATAAAGTGTGGGAACCATTAGTAGAACAACCGCCCCCAAACCAATGGACTTGGCCACCCCATAACTAATTTTGTGATATAGTATGTCAACATGTATAGTGTGAGAATTGAATAAGCTTTTGTCTGTACAAAAAAATATATATCTAAGCAATTAAATAGTGTATTATTGCAAACATGTTACGCAGTGTAAACAGCTGCAAAGGTGCATTATATGATCACTTATATATCTCTATGTACGAATTATGCATGTACAAAATTCATGTTCATGTGCTTCTTTTATGTATTTTTCCTTCATTTTCAGCTGAATACTTAACCCATTTGATTTAGGTAAATATTTATTTAAGTAGTCATTTCTTGCAATTGATTTTTGCATATAATCTCTGGAAGCTGTTTTCCTCCTCATCACCTAATTATATTTTTCTACCAAAAATGTTAAAAAAATGCAGTACTTTTTTGGAGATTTGTTTTATCTCAGACAAGCCACTTTACAAAAAACTTCTCTTATGTAAGATTGTGAGACTCCATCATTTTGAATGTTCGATAAGAATTCGAATTTCGATGTACCAAATTGAAATGTGGAGAAATAATGTTACTTAGCTATTAACTTACAGCTAATTGATGATGCACAAAATATTTACTCTGAAACAGTCCGATGTGCCTTAAAAGTTTAAGAGCAAGATCACTGAAATACCATCACTAATACACTCGTGATGTAGTCCTTGAATTAAAATAACTTGAGATTTTTATTTCTTATAATAGTTTTTGTGACAAATAGGTTCACAGATACATATAAGGTACGTGATAAGAAGATTAGTGATTTTATTTTTTGATAAAAATGAGTGAGTAAATTTGATCCTGGGAGCTGTATAGTAGCAACCTAGTTACGTTTCGACAATTCGGGACGGTGGATACTTCAGCGATTCTGGACGACGTGATTGCTTGACCTCTGGGATCATCGACGTTGTATCCTTTCACGGAGATTACATACAGACTCTCGGTCACCAATTTACCTGCAGTTCCTTTTCGTTGAACGATAAGTTTATATGATGAGAATTATTTGCGTATTTACACATTTTGTTTTCAAAACATTTTCTTATTTATTGCGTATTCTCGTTTCAAATTTCGAGAGTTGCATATCATAAATTATGAGATGCGTATCATTAAGGAATATAAAATATCAATAAAATGTATGCTGCAGTCTACTTTCCTTATTGCAATACAAAGCATTAGATATTAAGAAAATCATGATTCGCATCGGTCATTATGAAAGTGGTCAAAGCAATAAAGTTAGAGAACTTTAACTAATATTCTTTGTTCTTTTAAACTTTTATGCCTTTCATAATCATTGATTTACTTCTGAATTTGGCCGAATTAAAAACTATTAAACTTTCCGGAGTACTTCTTTCATTTCGTAAATTCATATACCTAGGTCGTGACACCGTTATTCTGAATATATATTCGCGGCACCGAGGCGTAAAACTTATTTTAATTACTCGAAGACTGCGCAGAAATAACAAAATTATTTTTAATCTATTAAACGGAAGGATTCATAAAACGTGTCAGTGTACACTACAGTTTTTATTTACGTAGCATGGAAGCCTCAGTGTAATTGTTCAGTATAAAATTTATTATGAAAATTGGTACTGCATTTTTCGCATATTGAGTTCTAAGTAGCATTTCAAATAAAATTGTACGTAAGTTTAAAATGGGCGGAAGAGATAGGCTCCAGAGGGCAGTGACTGGTATTCGAACCCAATTTCTGCGTCGTCTTGCAGCCTGAAAGTGGTACACGACTGGCACATAGATTGATCGTGTTTACCGCGATTCACGCATGGGTGACATTCCTGGCATTCTCAATTAATCGATCACGGATACGGGCAATACAATCGAGTCCGCGATTTGCAAGTAGAACATAAACAAATAATAGACAAGGCCGAGCCGCTAACAAATACCATTCATTCGTCCGTGTCAGAGAACAATGTGCGGCGGAAAAGTGTGTCTCATTAACAAGCACCGTTAGCCACACTGATAGGTACTGACTTAGAATTGGCATAGCACTGTCAAAAATTCCATGTAGCAGTTAGTTTCTCTGCAATACGAAAAGAGCTGCCAATTCAAAAAGGTTCGTCATAAAAATATAAAAATATCGTGAATTTTCAGTGTTATATAGTTTTCGAGTTCTTATAAGCTCTAATATCGAATTAAGAATAAACTAAATTGTTACATTTACTTGGTGGTGCTCAATATCTTTGTTTAATTCTGTGAACACTTATCTTTTATTGTTGTGCTCCCGTTTCGATTATTTTATTTGATGTGTCAAAAGTATGTAAGTCGTGTTTCTTGTCTGGGTGGCGGTGGTATTGCGATATTACCATAATTCCGTCGTAAACTTTCACGCTTACAATAGGATTACAGTGAATCAGACCACCTCGAAGATAACTCTGATGTGTAACCAATTCTGATTTAGCGCAACGGTCTTAAGGTCCCCTGATGATTCTGTAGCAGACGACGCAATAGTAGCAGACAATTATTCAAGTTTGCAGGCATGTTAGATGCACGACGATTGCATGAGATATACTTTCTCATATCTTTTTACCGAACTTCTTCATTCGCCAAGAAACTGGCGGCGCGTGTGTGATTCCATCCATCAATGTGGCAATATAATCCAGAGATTTCCATCTCTGAGTACGATGGCGAATATATTAAAGGGATCCCATCGAATGTTCCACTGTCGGCGTCGTTCATTTTATCATAACTTTCACGGCTACAGATTCATGTTTCGGTTGTTAACCCTGTTTATATACCTGTAATATCACGCACTTATAATTTACGCGATTATGTACCAGCTAACATACATTTACCGTAGCTCTTCTGTTGAGTGCGGTCGTTTTTATCTTTCTCGAGAATACAGACATGGGCCCTGAAAGGGACGGCAAAAAATCGGAATGATCGCAATGCACCTAATATTTATCTCCAAAACCGGTCCTGGTGTATCGTAATCGTTACAATGTCCAGTTCAAATGTGATCGGTGTTACTAAAAGTGTTCACGATACGACCAACCGTATATTTCTCCCAACTGTTCCACGATTTGTTTCAATACATGTATTTCTTGCAAAAATCAATACCCAGGCGTAAAAGATACATTCTCTCAAAAAGAACAGTTTGTACAATGTAGATTTTTGTACAAAATTCTACGTGTTATCATTCATCGTGTTGCAGTTACGAAAACGATTGTACCTATACTTTTCAAAAGTATTGAATGCAAAAGTATTGATTCCATAAAAGTTGCGAGTTGTACAGGTACCCCGGTGGCCTGTTTGAATCACTTCTCTTCGTTCCGCCGAATCGAGATTGCCCCTTCACGAGGGTTAGTTAGAGTGGACCAACGAAAAAAGATCGTGCACACGCCTCGGGCTTCGTAATTTTGCGATTCTCTACCGAAACCCCGATTCAGACGGCTGTCTGTGCTCGAAAATCGCCGTCTCTCGTTAGTTAATAATGTGTCTTCGTACTTTGTTCTATCATCAAATGATTGCATGTATGTAAATCGCAATTCAGGGACTCTGCAATAATGTCACTTAACCAAGATTTTGAAACGTCTTTTAAATAACGTCCGAACCAATTATGACTTGTCATCGATTTTAAGAGCAGGATATATTTTAAATTATTTGGCACAATATTTACGGCTTAATGAATTAAGCAGATCGCGTTGTTCAGATCTTTGAGCTATCTTCTGCTTAACATTCAGCAAGTTATTCAGCACATTTGCACTCATTACTGCAGCCGACTTAAGCACTATGAAAATTGAAACAATTAAGTGAAGTGGTATAAGTCGTTTCTCATTGATTTTATTGAGTGAATAAGAAGCTATATTATAAATTCTGCAACAACCATAATGGCATTTCAAAGTATCGTTTTTCCTAAAAGAAGCGCGAGCTCAACGCGGGAAATCCTTCAGGAGTACAAAAATCAAGAGCCACGCGGAAGACAAGGATCGAAGGAATCTGGATAGAGAGTGTGCGCGAGTAAAGAGGAAGTAAAATGAAGAGGGGATAACAAGCGATAGGTAACGCTATGGGGATTATGGTCTGAGGTGAAAGAGGAAGGGAACAAGTGTATGCGTATTGCGCGGGCAAGATGGAAACGAAGAATCCAGCTAGAGAGGGAAGTGCGAAAAAAGGAAGGAGAATCATGGAGGTGCGAGGGAGATGCTCGCGGAAAACGAGTAGGAGAGTGGCGGGGTGGGGGAGGGAGAGAGGCTGCGAGAAAGGCCGAACGAGGACAGAGTGGTAGTGGGCAAAAAAAAGGCCGAAAGAGTAATAGTAAAACAGGGAGTAAGAAGGAGCGAGGGAGAGGGATAGACGGAATACTAGAGAGACGTGCTGGGAGAGTCGGACGCGGGAGTGTAAAGGAGAAATGCCAGTGGATAAGCGAGCGAGTCAGATGGAGAGAGAGTAAGCTAGATAAAGAGGGAGGGAAAATAAGAGAGAAGCGTCGGCGGAGCGAGTGCGAGGCAGGGAGGCAAGAGAGTATGAGGAAAGGTATCCGCTGGGGGGAGGGGAGCCGCACCGACGTAGGCCGATTGGTCCCGATTCCATGCCGCGACGAGCGCGCCAGTCGCACTTGCCTGCGAGACATCGAGCCGGACGCGTCGTACGTTCACCGTGACGTCCAGTTAGCGTTTCTCTCCCGTGCGATGTAAACATTGGCTCGCATATCCGCGACGGTCGTGCAAAGACGCGAGATTCCGGTCGGCTCGTGCGCGCCGACGCGTCGCAAGTGCTGCCGATTCCGATCGCGATACCTGTTACCTTCGTCACGTTCTTCGCGCAACGGGGTGCTTCCGCAACGAGGACCGATGACATATCCGGACAGTGACCGCTGACCGTTCACCTTCCCGTTGACGCTGTCAGTGACGCTGTCAGTTGCGCTGTCGCTGACGCTGTCGTCGCCGCTGTCACGACATGTACGATTTCGCGAACGGCAGAGTATAACAGGAGTTGTGCGCGCGTTTCTCTCCGAGATTCTCTAGCACTTGTCCACTTTCCTCTTTTTCCTTCTCCCGGCTTCCTCCCCTTTCCTCTCCCCTATTACCGTTCTCGCCAAGAGTAGGAAGAGGGAGAGAGAGAGAGAGAGAGAGAGTCAGTGAGATTTAACTCTCTTCCTCGTTCGCGGTACAGTGATCTTTAATACCACCGACCCCAGGGAGAGGAGGACTCTGTCCATCTGACTGTGTCGGATTGAAATCTCGACGGCATCGTGGGAAAGGTGTACCGGGAGCAGCGGCAGACCCGGTAGGCGGTGATAATCGGTGAGTGTCGATCCTCGCGTTTTGCCGGCGGTTCGACCGCTTAATTCGCTTTTCGCGCTTTTGAGCGCGGCGCTACGTTCGAATCGCGGTTGCGGACGGCCTCAACGGCGGTTTCCCTGCCGAGGGGGACCCCGTCTGTTTATTGGCCGAGGGTGAAAAAGACGCGCGACGAATATTCAGGCGTAATAGACTTTCGTTGCATGCCCCTCCCACCGCTCACGGTAGATTAAGGTTACGCACTGTATTACTACAAGTATTTTCGACCGACGTCTCATATCGGGCCCAGAAGAATATTTACAAACCGTTCCAGGGATAATATATAATAACACCGTAGCCCGAGGTCTGCGTAAACAGTAATCGGGACGGAAGATCTCGGTGGCGTAACATTGTAAGCTACTCCTCTCAGCATTTACGTTTACGGCTGTTATTCCGATGTTTCTTTCAGAAACGTACATTTCCTTGAACTATTTCAACTCGCTTTTTGCGCCGCGGTCAAGGATGGATAGTGGCGCGTAATGGGTATTTGAGGTTAACCGGCGATTAGGGCGGAGTGTTTCTTTCCGAGCGGCCTTTTTTGCCGTACGAAAATCTCAATCCACAGTGGATAGCCGGCAAGGGGAAAGAAAAAGGGATACGATTTAAACTGCAGCGATTTTCGGGCTGAAAATGATGAAACGCGGAAAGGACAAGATTAAAGGAGTGCGTAGAAAGTCGATTATAAAAGTCGATAAGTATCACTTGCGAGCGCACCGCCGGCAAGGCGCGGTGCATATTTCTGTCTCTCTCTTTCTCTCTCTCTTTCCCTCTCTGTTTCTTTCCATTTGCACAAAATTGAAGCTTGCTCACTGCCTCCGAGCGTGATCCGTACTCATTCCGCGGGGATTAACGACGTTCGATGGAAAGGAAATACATTTTCCGGCTCAATTAAGAGCTGATATATTTCGCGTGCCTATCATTAAGCTGCATTAGTCGAGCGGTGGGTTGGGAGGAGTCGATTACGAAGGAACGTACGGTTTTCTACCGATCACCGTCCGATTGCGTGGGGTCCCCCACCGGGACACCATTCTTTTCGCTTCTTTCGACCTGGCCGATTCGGTGAAATACGGAACGTCGTCATTAAGGCGAATTAGCGTTGTTCGTTAGTACGCAAGATGTACCTGCTTTGCGGGCACGTACGTGTTAGGCTATATCATGCTTTAATCACCGCGACGAGAATTCTGCTAACTACCCTCTGCCGAGCATGGTTCTATAGCCCGACTGTACAGTTCATCTGTATAGCTCAACCGTGTATAGCCTGACTTCGCCGTATAGCTCTGGCACGAAAGGCGGCATGCTATTTCTCGCGTAACCGCCGAGGAATAATCATGATTGACGCGAGCGCCGTGAAGAATTAAGTTCGCTGCCGCTTCCCTTTCGATTTCAGCCGTTTCCTTTATTACTCAGCTTTACTCCGTGAACTCGAACGGAGTTACCTCATTGGGATATAGCTCGCTTTATTGAAACTCGCGCTCGCTCGCTCGCCTTTATCGCACGATATAAATTTCCCCCCCCTTGCCTCCCCCCTCAAAGCAGTGACATTAAGCCTCGGAGTTGCGCAATTTATCGGTCGGCCGATGTTTTCGTAAAACTCGCGCGCACGAGCTCGCTTCCTAATTTATTTCCCGATTGTGAGCTATGCGGACGTTACTTCCCTGTGGCCAATTACATTATTGATCGATCGGGCCGAAGTACAGCTCGCGGAGTCAGGCCACCGGCAACAATGACCGCCGACGGAAGTTTATTAACTTTGCTCGCTCAGCTTCCCCTCGCTGCGCTCGCGCCGCTCAAACGGGAGAAATGTAATCTCGGCGATTTTAATAAGTACGTTTCCCAGAGAGGATTCACAGTTACATATGCGGAAGTAGTTAGGCACGGTGTGCGTTCGCCTGCCACGCACGTGTGTTGCGCGCGTGGCTTCATTAAAATCACAAAGCACCGACTTTTCATTCTCCGATAAGAACACGCTGCCTTACCGTTCCTCTCGATCTTATTTCGTTGGGCACGGCCGTCCCATGCTTCCTTCTTCACTTTTTCTTCTGCCACCGGGCTGAGCTGCATGCATTTCTGCTCGATCCTAGGCACGCTGCTTGCACTCCATTTTCAATTCGTATTCTCGGCACACGTACGCCTCGAGTACAGTTTTAGTGGTACGGGCGAAAACACAGGTGTCACGGTATCTGTGCACAATCAAACGTCGTCGTTTCTTCGGTTCCACTTCGGTTCCACTTTAGTTTTACGTAAACGACACGCGGCACTCTTAACCTAATTCTACGGCGAACGATTTGCGACGCACACTTACGTACGCGTATACACACGTAGGCGGTAGAAAATGTATACATTCTACCAGTACGTATTTGCGGATTGCGGTTGCAGGTTATAATGTGGCTCTGTCGTAATTACGCGAGTGCACCGCTATTATTCAGGTTTTTACATTGTCTAGAATCTCTGCCGATGCTGTTTCGACCTGTTACGTCGCGTGTCTTTTCCTCGCTTTCCCCGGAAGATTTCAGTCGCCACTGCTCCATTTGTAGGTAATTTGTCAGAGTCAGGCGTCTCGACGTTACAACGTTGTAAGACATGAATGTTACCTGATGCGAGAATCGTGGCACGAAAGAATGGCCAGTCGTAAAAGTTATCTCTCAATAAAAATGGAGCAAGGTGAGGCAAATACGTCTTAGATTCGTGAAAAGCGACTACTTTATCCCAACATACACCGTTAGATCGTGTCAATCCACATCGGCGTCCCAATCCGTTATACTATTACAGTTTCTCACGGCGGCAAATTTGCGTAACGAAGAGAAGCACTGCCGTAGTAACAGTGACAATTAAACTAATTTAAGGATTGGCCAAGCGCTGATAATCGGTAGCCGAAAAGGAGTCAGATGTTAATCACGATACGATTTCGCGAAATGATGGGTCATTATTCTACTAGAATCGTTTAGACCAAGACCGTCCACAGTAACATCGGAGAGCAGAGGCATGCAATCCATACTCGATTAGTAGCGATAGCGCTGACGGTGTCATTTAAATTCCTAGTCCCAGTTTTCAATAAGTACCGCAATTTTCGTCATGCGCGTACGACACCGCTCTACCCTAACAGAATTACGCGAAATAGAAAGTTGTCCGCAGCCCAAGTTTATCAAAGCCGCGCGTATTGCGCATGTGACATCCGTCGCGGACGTACATACGCTCCTTCCAACTCAATCCCAGACACTCTCACTCTCACCCGGAAATCTGGCACCTTGCTTCGGAGAGGAGCGTTCCGGTCGCACTCACGCTTGAATCCGAAGGGCGCAAGGATTCGATCTCCGGTTCGCAAAAAGCGTGAATGGTGCCGTGAATTCTTAGCCCCATTTTCCCGCAGCCGAGGATTCCGCCATATACGTAGGAGCATTTCTGCGGAGCCTGGAATCCAAATGCCCCTCGTGTCTGGTTGTAAACAACCCGCGAGAGGCTGCGCTCGCGCACGTGCACCCGTCAAACGTACTCTGTCGTCCGTGCGCGCGGCTGCGTCTGTGTGCGTGCCTGCGCGCGCGCGTGCGTCGAGCCGCGCAGAGGAAGGTACGCGCACGCCCGGTATATAGATATAGCGCTAGTGTTCGCGCCTGAAGGGTTGTGTGTTCCGTTGTGTGTTCCGTCGTAATCGTTCGATGTATGTGTCGAGTAGCGCACGCCTTCGTCCCCTGCGTGTGCGTGCGATTCCACGCGCGCACGCACGGTACTCTCGCCTCCGCGTAAGGCATGCTCGATTTCTCGGCATCTTTTTTTGCGCCTTTTAGAGAAACCTCTATCGTCCGTTGACGTTCGACGTTGTTGGTCCCGCGAGCGAGCCCGTTGACGTGGCCTCGTGTGTTTAGCACTTCGCCATACGCGCGAGCGCGCATCGGCCGCCAGCTTAGACGACAAGTCGTCCGACGAACAAGGTCCCATCTCTATGTATACGGTGTCCCGTGCGGTTATGAGAGAGAGACTCGCCGGGGCCGCGAGTTTGGAATCCGTTTACGGTCATGTTTACGCAAACGATTGTCGCGGCTGATGACGGAAAATTGACGCAAAGCCGACGGCGAATGAAGCCGGACGTCTTTGATGTCGCTAATGAATATGCAGATTGCGCGGCTCATTCGCGGCGATGTCCGGTCGATGAGATTAATTACGGTCATCGGAGAGTCGTTGGAAGCGACACTGAACATTTCCATCCCTGTGTCTTGCCGCCCGTTGGCATTGTTCACGTCAACGGCTGTCGGACAACGGTGTGTCCGCAAATCAATTCCCACCGTTAATTTGTCCCGCTTTGTGCGCGATCCGTTCATTTATCATTTCGCTCCAATTTAATTCCACCTAGCGAGCGCGTGTCTGTTCGTTACGGTAGTGTTCTCTCTTCCTCGGATTTTATTTGCATCATCATCCGCCTCAGCCTCACCATCCGTCCTCGTACCTGAGCATTATCCTGAATCTCCTCTTACGCTAATTACCGGTCAACTAATTGAGTCAACGAACACTCCATTTTTACGACGTAATTAATTACTGTTTAAGTAATCGCATCGCAGGCATAATTCTCCCTAAGCACATGGTAATGGCACGCACGACAATGTAGCGTCGTGATCGTAGGCGCGGGAATATGTCGTTGTCCTTACCTCCCTCCCCCTTCTGTCCTCCTTCCGTCGCGCCTAAGAAAGAAAAGCGTTCGCGAGAGAGTTAAGTAACAGTACCGTTGATTGAATTAAATGACAGTGCCGCACCGATTCTCCGATCTAGGCGTATGCGGGGAATACCGTCGAAGGGTGGCACTTCCGTCGTCGTATCGGGGGCAGTTATCGGAAATTCTCGCGATACTTCCGCGGCCATCTTGAGAGTTGTCGCCGACGTTGGATCTATCGAAGCTAACAGCAGGAGGCGGGGGAATAGGGTAGAGAGTGGAACGCGGTGGAGTAAGCTAGTCCGGGGGAGGAGAAGGATGCTAGGGGTGGGGAGGGGGAGGTAGAGGGAGGAGGGGGAGGGGGGTGGAGTAAGTGGTGGTGATCCTCACGAGAGAACGAAGAGGAAGAAGAGGAGGGCTAAGAAGCGGCGCCGTTCCTCACGATCCGCTGCCCGCCTATCGATCGTCGGCGGCGACTATAAATTTCAAAACTCGATCGCGGTCCATCGACCGGTATTTAGTTATGGCCGCGCTCGTTACACGACTTCGAGACGTATATCTATATATGTGCGCGACTCGCAGGATTGCAGGCGGGTCGGGGCGTGCGCGCGACGCTCGGGGTCCGTATGAGACCCACTCGTGGCAGAATTTCAATTGCGTGCCCGAAGTTAGCTCGTCACTTTAACCCTTTCGCGACGGCGGTTCGCTCCGCGTAAGCGACTCCACTGAACGGGGCGCCGCGCCGCAAATCTACACAGAGCGCGTGCACAGTCTCATACGATGAAATTCGGCAGTTCTTATTCCTCAAACCCTTCTTACAATTTGTCATCTTCAAATCTGAACCTCAACTGTTACGCTAATACTCGAATGCAACAATGTTATCTGCCGTTTTGGATTAAGCCCAACGTTGTCGCTGCTAAGCAGAAAGGTCGCTTCGCGCTCGCCGGATATATCCGGCGGTAGGCCCTGGCGATCGTTTCATGCTCGCCGGATTTATCCGGCGGTAGGCTCTGGCGGTCGCTTCGTGCGCGCCGGATATATCCGGCGGTAGTCGCGAAAGGGTTAACACCGGAAGTATCGAGTAGGACACGTCGGGAGATGTTTCGGCGCAAGCTCAGTCTAATCGGTCTGGGGACTGAGCTTGCTCCATTTTTTCCGATCATGCTTCTTTCAACGTACTTCTTACAATTAGCCTAAAGTAGCGGGAATCGATAGTTACGAAGAACATGAGTTTTCGGAAAGTGAAGATGAACTGTAATGTATCTTATAGGAAGATCATTTTAATGAAAATGATAGAATAAAATAAATAAAATAACTAAAATAAAGATATCTTCATGACATGAAGAATTTCAAAAAATAATCGCATTTTTTCAAATTGTTACAGTCTTTTTATTTGGATTTTGTCAATAAAACATAACTTTACAATGCACACCATTTTTTTTAATGGTAAGGTAGAATCCTTCGCTGAAGTTCACTCGCATTAGTGTAAATCCTGTCGGAGTAGTTGATAGCTCATAGCCAAAATGACACGGAGTTGCTGAAAGACTATGTTAAAAACAGCAGCAGTATGAAACATATTACTTTTTTAAATATTATTTTGCGCTTGTTGAGGTAGGTGAGTGACTCATTTTCTTTCATGTTCTATGCTCAAACATACTGACTTGTATCATTCCAGGAAGTAAAATGAAAATGTGAATGGAAATCCTTGGTAGTTATATAGAGTTAAGCCTGAGACTCGCTGTATTCTGAACTTTCGGTAATTGAGCGGTCAGGTTTGGTTCCGTGTACCGGTAATGTCCTCACGTTAGATCGTATGTGCACGGCATTTCGTTTCTTGTACCTTTCTACCCCACGGATTGTCGTAAGGGGGGACCTGGAAGGAAACGAGCCGCTGGTCGATTTCGTGCATACTTTCAAGCGGGCAACGTGAATCAGAGAGCCAGCTTTTGAACGGGAATTGTAACACGCGGCAAAGCGTGAGTCAGAGGCGACGATGTGTGAGAAACGTGTTTGCCCAAATGTTAGATAATGGAAAAGTAAAATGAGGTTAGCGTCAAAGGTGGATATACGAGTAAGGCGCAGGCTGGTAGCGCCTGATAAACATTCGAATCACGATCGTGGAAGAAGCCGTTGTTACGTCGCGACACGTGCCTGAACGGAAGAGGTCTGCTAAATGAGTCGCTAACACTCAGACGCTGTTAACACTTAGCCAACCGAATGGGGAGATCTCCCCACTTTAAAGTAAGTCTCTGCATAGTCGAACAGGGGGATCTCCCACTCTTACCTTAACAACGCGTTTTCTTTTTTCTATTATCATTTATTCTCGACCTGGTGTGTGCTCTGCCAACAAGAAAACTGGTTATACGCGATATATTTGTGTATATCGTAATGTACGATTGCGTAAACTGGCATACTTTAAACGACGCCACAAAAATGATCGTCGGACAGTGTAGTTTAGTGAATACATGTAGCGAATTTTCGTCGGTGGGGTCACAGTTGACCCGTGCACCGTACATGCGGCCTGGACGCGCCGATGACGTTCTTGTCCTGGCCCGATGAAAGGAATAGGAAGGGGGAAAGAAGTGCACCAGATTCTGTTGAGATGGCTTGTTGCGTCGGTTGGTGGCGTTCCTCTCAAACGGAGAAAACAATGCTAGTTGGAAGCCGGGCATCTTTCCGCTTGCACCCAAACACAATGCGCGCCATTTTTACGACTGCCGAGGGAAAGACGCTTATGGCTTTCTCGTATAGTCGGTCGACTGGGAGGAGGCTGCGGACGGGGAACGGAAAATTTTTTCGCACGGCACACTCTTCAAACCGTGCGCGCGCGCACGTCGCAAGCTTCTTCCGTGCGTGACGACAGATCGCAAATGTGTCCGATTCCAGAGCACATGGGCGATTTAGCGAACTTCGTATGCATTGTCGTGTCTTTTAATATCATTTCCCCTTCTTCACCTTCCCCTTCTTCTTCTCTCTCCCTCTCTCTCCGTCTCTCTCTTTCTCAGCCAATACCGAGGGGAGGATAGCATCGTGCACCTCAACCGTCGTGAGAGTTCCCGCACAATCGGAGAAAATTTTCCGTGAGAATACAGGCCTCTTCCTCATTATTAACTCGCGGCAAGAGCATTTTTGTTCCCGCTAACCTATTACTCCATTTTCCTCGCCTCTCATTAGGAGAAGATGCGGGGGAATTCTTTAATTTCGTTGCTCAGCAATTTGTTGAAAACAATTGCGAAGAACTTTTTAATTACCTACGCCGTCGGCTGTAAATCTCTCGCTTATAACTATTTCCACGCGTGGCTTGCCCGCGCTCCATATTTTATTCCTACTCTAAGGATGCCATTCGTACCAGGTCGCAGGTTGAAACTATCCTTGATAAGTTTTAACATAAGAACCACCGATAACTTCTATTCATCTTTTCATTTGACTTACCGCAGTGATACGAGTCAATGTGTAGGAAGTTATATAGAAAACAAATAAATATTTACCTACTTTTATGAGTGCCAAAAAATCTTTCCAAAAAGCAATTGCTTCATGAGAAAAATATTATAGATGTGGATCTGGATAAAGTAACATAAAAGCTTAAATTGTGAGATGCTTACGACGCGGCAGACTTTCCTCAATTATCCGTTGTCTGGCCATTGATGAAGTGTATCCATCGTACACAGAAACAACGTTATCAAAATCCCATTGCTACCTTTTGGACATTGGTGTCAAGGCGAGCTACCTAAGCGTTTCGATCCTTCTGATCTCTTCAGACGCGTGACGCTATAGAAAATTCGGGCTTGTTATTACTCAACGCACATAGTGCGGAAGTTGGAATAATATCTGCGGAGCAGGTGCCAACAAACCAAAATTCTCTTAAAATTTAGTTTTTGAGGTGAGCTAACTCCATAGTCTCATACTCCTCTTTCCGTTGTCTGGCCACTGATGAAGTGTATCCATCGTACACAGAAACAACGTTATCAAAATCCCATTGCTACCTTTTGGACATGGTGTCAAGGCGAGCTACCTAAGCGTTTCGATCCTTCTGATCTCTTCAGACGCGTGAGACTTTCCTCAATTATCCAGATCGGCTTACGCATGCAACATTCATGTATGCACGCTTGTAAATTGTTGAAAAACCCTATGGCGCTAATCAGCATTTCCCGATAGAAAATAAGACGTTGGCTATAGAGCAGTAATGGCGAACCTTCTTGAGAAGTGGGTCAAATTTCGTTGATTGTTTTTTAGTACTGGCTTGTTTTTTAGTCACTAAATCAGTGACGTTACTTGGACAGGGCGGGGGGGAGGCTGGTTAAAAACTATTTTTAAATAATAAAAAATAAGTTAAAATAAGAATCAACGCGTTAGTGATTTAAAAAGCCTGCGTTGGTCAGTGTCTGACCCGCCGGTCATAGGATTGCATTGTTCCACATAAACTAAAACGAGCGCTATCACGTAGTTCAATTTTCATCGCAATCGATTAAGACAAACGCTAACGCGCCGTTTGTCATTTTTCGACCGTGCTTTTTCAACGATCTCTGTGATTGAAACGGTTAAAGATACGGTCAGAGTCGAACTAGTCGGTAGTTCCAGCGTTAACGTTCTCATGCCTTGCCGACCGATATCGTCGGCATCCGAAAGTTTATTGCGCCATCGACGGCGTATCCCTAATGAAAGAGTCATCCGGAAGCTTCGGCGTTTCCTTCGAATTCACCATCGCTGGTCGGCGAACTATGGAAAATGACCGCGGAATGGTAGTCCCTCCGCATTGGTGGAACGTTAACGTGCCGTGACGTTGCCCCGTTAGACACTCTGTGCTCAAAGCCAGGATCGTCTCACTCCCCGATCGTGAACTTTGTTTACACTCCGTCGTGCCGAATCCGAGATTGTCGTCGTCGCCCGGCATCTCTCCCACTCTCTCTCCCACTCTGTCGCCCACTCTCTCCTCGCCCCTTTCTCACTTTGCTCCTGATAATATCTTTCACGGTATTACGGTACCTCCTGCACGGTATGCAGTGCCAAAAAGACAATTCCCTTAAACGGCGGGAGGATCTCGTCGCAGTATCTTTATTGCGTCGCGCTGGAATTCTGCCGTGATATTCGACGTGGGAGAGAGAGGGAGTGGAAGAGATAAAGAAGAGAGAGAGAGAAAGGAGGGAAAAGTGAACATTTAGCGTGCCGCGCGCCATTTTGCGGAATGCACTTTTTAAGAACGAATTAATTGCGATTATTTAGGGTACGACTGCTTATTGAATGAGGTGGGACGGGAGGGGGGATGGGGGGGGGGGGATGGTTTCGCAGGCAAACGAGCCACCTATGATCGCGGTCGGTGCAGGAAGAGAAATGTTTAATCGTTTCGCCGCAGTGCGGTCCGAGGGAAGACGCGCTTATAACCGCGCGAGTATATTAAGGCGAGTTATCAATTTAGCATCTGTCTTATCTACGATAATAATTATAAGAACCCCCGTATCGCTCGATGCGGATGTGCAAATAGCCGTAGAGAGTCGGGCGCTGAATGCATAGCCGAACGGTCGGGAGTTACAAAATTGCAAGTATGCAGATATAAAGATAGAGAAGCTACGGAAAGGAGCGTGCGCGGTCGGTCGAGCTGTTTAAGTACATAAAGCCTTGTACGTAGGGCCGTCGCTGGAAGATCGCACGCGCTGCAAAAATCCGAATGAGCAAGTACAAAGCGTATAAAATGCTGCTCGCGCCGCGGTACCGGCATACAAATATGTAGATACATCGACGTACCGGTTGGGTGGTGGAAGCTGGGAAGAGGAGAGAAAGAGAGAGACAGAGAGAGAGAGAGAGAGAGAGAGAGAGAGAGAGAGAAAGGGGTGGGGGTGCTGATAGTATATAGGAGCCTTCGGTTCCACTTCGATCGTTCCCTAACGATCTTTCCTCTGAATGCGCGACCTCCTTCGAATTCGCATCGAGCCTCGTAACGTTGCATGTTCATCTTCTCGATCAGCGGCGTATCGAGAGAAGCGCGCGGCTCTTCTCTCCGGATCGGGAAAGTAAAAAGGCGATCGTCTTGGATCGCTAGCAAACGATTTCCGCGCCACGATTGGCAGATCGGGTCCACGCCTAGCAAGAACCGTCAGAGGATGACGTTTGAGCCGCGGAATTCCAGGGGAAAAACTTGAATATCTGAATGGTAAATGGGAAACGATGACGACGGTGTCCTCGATGATGGATATACAAACGCCGTTTGCCTCCCTTAACTGTCCCCATTCACTCATTCGCGCCGTGTCCTCTTTACCGTCTCTTCCTCCTCGTCGGCGTCAACCTTTTACATAGCCAGTAACAACTCCCGGCGAAGGCGTCGAACAAAGAGACGCCTTCGCAAAGGTCATCCGCAGATGAATTCCGCGATTGCGAATGCGTTTCTGATCAGCGCTCCTCGCCTCCAGTGTTTTTGCTCAACACTTTGCTATTAGAGGCAATTATCAGGCTCACACTCTTCCCCGTCCTTCTTTACGTCGCTTTTGTTAACGATTCATCGGTGAATAATGCGGCTGTCCTTGTTTCCAGAACGATTCGAGAATAGCGTTGATTCCTCTTCCGGATGATTCGTTGACATTTTTTTTTAGATCGTTGCTAATATCGTCACATAACACATATACGATAGCCTTGCTAAGGAAACGTACAGTCATGCTCATAAAAAGTATTACATTGAACCATGAAGAGCAGTCTAAGGCTTCAACAATCTAGGCCCTTGATTCGATCATAGCATTCGGTTTCTAGATATAGGAACCATTGGTCATTTTTGTCCACCATCTTCATCTTATGCATTAGAAACAGCCGAGTCGACGTAACCCGTTCGTTAATAGGACTCATAAATGAGTCTTTCGGCTCTATCAGTTGTTTTCGCCAAACGCATACTTATATGAGTTTCTCGGCCAAACTGATGGTTTACGCAGAACGCATATATGCGACCGTAGTCCGCAAAAGGTTAAACAGAACATGCTCAGCATCCCGCGCGAAACGAACGGTCTCACCTATACCCCCCAAGGTAGACCCATTCTTTGCCGAGTCCGAGTCGAAATTTGAATATCGGCGGCACAGTGAGCGCTAACGATTCTCCGGACTCGCGGCTAAATTTAGAAGACCAAAGTGTCCCCAGTCCCTTCCCTCGTCCGCGGCGGGCAGATTTATTCGCGCTTTTAGGCTTCGCCACGATTATCGTGCCAGGCCGAACTCAGACTTCCTAACTCATGATCGCTCACGCGGCTCAGCCTCGTTTATCACGTTGCGCACGATGTACGAACGACATATTCGTCCAGCTCTCGTCTATCTCTCTCCCTCCCCGGCCGACGATGCATAGGGACGTAACCTTGGTACGCGGAAACGAGACCTTGGCGTGTGCAGGCCCCCATAAACTCTTACCTAATGTTGAGGCCCGCCGATAAGGGCCAGCACGAATGGCGAGCTCGATAGCGACTCTCGTTCGTCGTGCTCAATGGCTCGAGACTTTCACGAGCATTCCTCACCCGGCATCTCTCTGCGATCCGGACCTCATCCTCTCCCTCTCTCTTCGTCTCTCCTTCTCCCACCCTCCCTCCCCTCCTCGTCCCATCGGCCTCTACCAGCGATCCCGTTCATCTTTTGCCCAGTACTCCACCTGCCTCGCCCATCTTCTCTTCTTCCGTTCGATTCGCGTCGTGCAACTTCTGCTTAATCTACCTAGAAAATTCACTGCGGCGCTCTCTGATCCTTGCCATCCCGTGTCAGACGTCAGGATTAACCTTTGTCTTAGCTTGCTTCACACTGCGACGCTACAGTCCTCTTATTTTTAAAAACTCCCGCCTGGATCACTTGCTCCTGCCTGATGTTGAGCTTGAAACGTCAATCTTCGTCGATTCGTTGCCTACCCGTAACTTCCGGCGGTAAGTTACATTCGTATCTGCCATTATCGCGTGACTTTTCGTTCTCCCGCTGGCGTTATCAATCATTTTTATTTATATTTACTCGGCAAGTGTAACGCCTCCACCGTCACTTATCGGTTGTCGTAATCCGGTAGCAGGTGAACTCTACGGCGGTTACAAAAGTTCCGAGCAATGGGTACGCTTGATTTATATCAACCAACACACGTGGCAACGAAGATTGGACGAGATTAATGTTCTCATTACTGTCCGAAATGATTGATGTCCCGCTCGTCCGAAAGAGTCGGGTTTCACTCATTGTCAGTCGCATTGCCGGGCATTTACGTTAACGTCGTACGGGTTTCACGTTCGATCTTGCGTTTCCTAAATCCGCAGAACGTACGATTTTTCCATCAGACTCCACCGATGGCTGACCATCCTGCCCGTGCTTATGGGAGTACGACATTTGCGCTAGGGAAAGTCCAGCGGGACTGATGAATGCTTGCGCGAGAGGTCGAGTGTTTGATTTGCGCAAATAAAAGGGACGACTGCGCGCGCGCGCGCGCTCTCACTCGCACAATGGCGCACGCTGTACAGTGATATAAGCCGGAACATCGTCAAAGATAAAAGTGGAGTCTTCGCGGGAACGCGGAGAACAAGTGAATAATGAGTGAGCCATTCCGAGCGACGCTTATGAGACGTACGCACACTGACACTTGGGAGGATCATAATGAATTCCTTCCGAGCGACTCCTGCCGCAGTGAGGTTAATTCAATTTCCCGCTTTCCCCTGTCACGGGCCGCTTGGCGCGCTCACGATTTCCCGATTACGCTCCTTCGTCCTTGTACCTTGTTAGCTATCACGGGCGGGAATCGAAGGAACGAGGCCGTTCGCAATATTTATACGCGACACGGCTCTTTATCGTCCCCGTCGACAAGTAATTAATTTCTGATAACGGATTGTATAACCTCTTCCTTCCGTAGGCGCGGGCCGCCGATGCACGTGCAGGGGTCCCATTTGAATGCGCGCGAGCGTTCTGGAGAGCAGGAGCAGTGCGCGCGCGCGCGCGCGCCCGCGCGATGGGGTCCACGAGCGTGTAGCAGGCTAAATATTGAGATGGTTCAAACCGCTTCCATGCAATATGCATCGAACTCCGAATAGCGGTATTGCGGCGTGTATTCCCGAGAAATGATTATCCTCTGAAAGGATCTCGCATTCCAGCAGGCCTCTTTTTGCAAGGCCGACCATTATAATTTCAATGCGGTTGCGTAACACGCACACACGCTCCGAGGAGCGCCAGCCGCTCACACGCACACTGGCTCCACTCTTTTCGCCATCTATCCGTCCCCCCCTAAGGTTGCGTCCGATGTATGCATCCTTTTTTGTCAGTCCTTTTTTCCCGCCCGTTCTCACTCCGAAATCTCGACGATTAACTCGAGTTACACCAGCGGGCTGAGTGAACGAGAAAGACGGAGAGAGACGGAAAGAGACGGAGACAGAGAGAGAGAGAGAGAGAGAGAGAGAGAGAGAGAGAGAGAGATACAGTATGACAATAATGCACTTGCATACATACTGATAACAACGATACCCATTTTCTCGAATCGAGAAGCCTGACCCAGCGTTATTCGTTTCTGCGTCGTAATTCGTTGCGCTGCGAACGTAACATTTCCATTGCCGACGGACATTACGAAATTTCGCCGGCTCTCGAATGCTCGGCAACTCGATTCGCAGATTCGCATGTTCGCGGAAAACGAGAGGTGCTCGCCGAGTTGATTCCTCCATCGTTGCGGCAGGCGTGCGCGAAAGTTGCCAGAATGGCCGACACCATCCGAGCCGGATATCGTACGCGCACCGGTGTCGTCCTTCCGCGGGGATAACGCCATTGGTATTCAGCCAGTGTAACGTGGATGCGAATGTAATAACTCCGCCATATAAATATACTCGCTGCAAATTCAAGCGCGATGCACTCCGCGCCTCTGTACGTGCGCGAATGCTCTTCACGTTGCATCGATAAAAAGCTTACCCGCGGTGCACGAGTGCACACTCGACTTTTCAGCCTACGAACTTTAATTTGCGCTGATACTCGACCGCAGATCACGACCGATAGCGGCCGGTCGTTGATTGAGTTACCGCGATTAAGGCCTCTTTTTCCTTCCGCGCCTTTATGCGTAAAATCAATTTTTATCCTTCGTCTCACTCGCTTGGGACACGGACGATAAGCGTTACACGCGGTTAATGGACATAATGTGCATAATGGACCGATGGGAATGCAAAAATGGAATTGAACGAATAAAAGTGTTGTCGTCGTTTTCTTCCCGCGTTTACTCAATATGAATGTTACTTTTTTTCTCGGCAGCTATATTAGCTTATCAGCAGCAATAACTAAAGTTAGGCTAGTTAGCCGACGTTTGAAGGGAAACGATGAGAACGCCTACTGCAAATAATCATCGACGATTTATGAAATCTTAACGATCCGGTGCCTGTGATTATGGCCAATCCCCGATCCCTTCCTCCTTCCCTTCCCTCTCCGCATGCGTAATGCCGAGAACAGATATATTACGCATCATTGCCGCTCCCACTTTATCGTTAACCAGCCACGGCACCTGCTACGCACCGATTTGCCCAAGATTCTTATTCGTCACCCGTAACGCAACATCGTGCCTGACTGGCGAAAGTGTCGAATTGACCCATCGCAGGACAACGTGTAGAGTCAATGGTACAACGTAATGTAACTCACGTGCCTATCAAACTTCGACGCCGCGAATTCTTCACGCGCACACTCTTTCGACTTTCCCTTCGACCTCCCGATGCATCATTCATCGCGCCTCGCCAACTTCGACACGAAATTACGACCATCCGGAGTATCGTCTCGCAAACTGCGTTCCGCATTCGTCGTCGTCCACGACAGTTTCACAGATAATTTCGGAGGATGCGAACGGGAGGTTGAAACGTCGACGTGTACTCGACGGTTAAGGTGGATAGGAGGAGCAGCGCTAATAGACCGAGGTAGAGAGTTTCGTGAGCGCATAAGGGCTCGGGCGGGATAGATGCAATCGCGCGGAATCGTGGGCAGCGGCCGTTGTTGCGGCAAGAGTTCTAGCAACAGAAATGGTTATCGTCGGGGCTAGACTGAAACTGCGCGCGTGCGCGCGCGCGCGCCCGCGCGCTCCTGAGCTCCTGAGCTCTACGTCGAGATAAAGACGGCGGGAGATAGAGAATTCGCGCGAGGTAAGGTCGAGAAGGAGTTCCACGACGAAGGGGTGAGAGGTGGGATGGGGCGGGGAGGGGGGGGGGAGAGCCTTACGCGTGTATACGCGCCGGTAATTATACGTGCGTATACCGGCGGGCGTGCACGGGTAGCACAGCGTCGAAACGAGTCGCAAGTGAGGAGGGTAAACAGCCGTGAGTGTGCATGAGAGTAGTGCATGCGATTCGTGTGTGTGTGTGTGTGTGTGTATGTGGCAACGTATTGCGCGCGGATCCGTGCAAGCGTTCGCGTTAGGACGCAGGTACTCGAGATTCTGTTCTCATGCGCAAGTATGCAAGTGTTCTTGTCATATCTCCGCGGTACATGCCATTTACCGTTATAGTGATAAGGTACGTTTAATAATCCGAGTGATCTCCGGCCGAAGACCATGCAGGTTCCAGCGCGGGTTTTGCGTTTGGCGACAGTTAGCCAATTGCCTGGGAGGAACTGCGAGTATGGCGGATAGATTATACACCGTCGAGGACGAATTGTGGGCACGGCAGAGGAAAGAATTCTGCGGTAACGGAGGATGAGCCTAAAGGTCTACGATCGAAAGTTAAACTGGTTCCGAGTCGTGACGGGGTATTTTCTTCGATCAACTTTTTTTTTTCAGCGCGAAATCGGTTGGGGCCAAAACGTAGTTGCGCACGAGTTCACCCTGTTCGGCGTTTCTAAGCTTACACGTTAAGTCCTAAGTCGGACAGTTCTCCGTGGAATTGCACGAAATTGTTATGGCATTCTTGCGGGGCATAGGCGTCCGCTGTAGCCGCTCTTTCATACATTTCCGCGAACGCGTGTGTGTGTGTAGGACGAACTGGAACGAGTTACGGCACCGTGGACGCATCGTTCGGATGATTTCTCTCTTCCTTCCTCGAGCGAATAGAGGCGCGCGCGTGCACGCTTTTTGCGTCCTCTCATAGGCGAGAGCGCGCCTCCGTGTATATATTCTAAATAGTGCTCGTGCGCGCGCGCGCACGCCCGTGTAAATTTCGCGACGGACGGCTCGTTACATTCGCGCTACAGAGAGAGGCCACTCTATATAATCCTCGCGTTCCTGTAAATTTCTCATCGGACAGCTTATCGCGCGCGTGCACGATAAATGCACGCGTGTCGATATTCCACACTGTGAAAATTCGTACGTTTCTGCGTCTATGCATCCGCGCGCACGCACGCACGCATGCATGCATGCATGCACGCACGCAGGTGATGCGCAGGCACGCGCACGCGTATCCAGACATTCAAGTTCATATATTCACGTCCGCCTTAGCCTTACATCGCGTGCGACTTAACTAGTCGAGCTGACCATCCGTCCCGTAGGAGCTCACGTAGGACATTTCTAAGTCGGATCTTAATCGCGACCGCTCGTCTTTGCGGCCTTCTACCGGCCAGATAAGCTTGTACTCTTCGTCTAGGAGAGTATGCGTCCGGCATAACGATTGACCTTTGCGCCTTCGTTTGACGGCCGTGGTCACTCTCTCCACCCCCGTTCCTTGCCTCCTTCATCCATTGCGTTCCTCGTTATGTCCGGCTCCCATCGTAGACTCCACGCCCGTTTCGTGCTCGCACGAGTGCGTGCGAATCTATGTCAGGGAAAGTAAGCGCGGAATACCGATTCTAGAACGGTCCCGATCGCCTCTCGGCGCCAATTCGATCTGAAAACCGGATCGCCGGCCCGCCTCCGATACCGTACTTCCTTGCGGGAAACAGGATTTCGTTGATCGGACTTCGTCATCCGGCCATGAGACGCCTGGTCCTGCTTCCGACTTGACTCCGATCCGTTTCCCATTTCGCTCCTTTCGCTGCCCGTTAATTCCGACGGCCTGTATCGAATTATCTTGTCACTCCGTATGCTACTCTGTTTACGCTCAAGATCTCAATTGCCGATTGTTTCTGTCATGGAATACGCAGCGCGTCGCTCGACTCGTGCGACATAAGCGTGCGCGGTAACGAGATAAGCGGTGTAAATACCAATTTCGATAACTCGAAGTTGCCCGGCATTCCATAAACTGCTCGACGCTATATAATTTGTAAATTACATGGACTTTACGACGGAAAGGACAGCGGAGTATGCAGATCGCGGCGGGATGGAAATTGCGTGCGCGGCGGAACTATCGGTTATGGATTTTGTGTCCCCGCGTCGACGATATATGCATATTGGAAAACGACCATTAACGAGGGAATCATTTATCACGCCGGGCGTAATTAATAATTCAGAGCCTTGCCACACGGCGGACATCGTGCTTTGCCGCGGCCGCACGCTTCCGACGATGAAACCTTCTCGCGCCCGTTCTTTTCTGTTGTTCGCCAAGCTCGGCGCGCGTATCGGACCTGCCGATCGTAAAAGTGCCATAGGCGCGTTAACGAAACCAGTGCACCCACGTGCGGATCAACCGGTCTGACGTAAGAGAAGAATGCGATCGGTATTCCGTGTGGTTTCCGCGAAGAAGAAGAAGAAGAAGAAGAGGCGGTAGCTGGGATAGCCGGGTAGAGCGGGGTTTGCCTGACCAGCGGGAACAGGAGGGGAGGCGGGGAGGGGGGGGGGGTAGTGCCAGGAGTCGAGTGAGGTGGGCCGGTCGAGGGGAGGGGGGCGGGGGGGGACTGAGAACGCGGGAAGAAAAAGGAGAAGAGGGAAGAAGGAAGAGTTATCCCTCGATCGGTCGATCGATCGATCGTGGAACGTGGCTAAAAGCTGGAGCCACTTTAAATCGAGAGAGAACGAGGGATGCGAGCTGAGTACGGTCGAGGGAGAGAGAGAGAGAGAGAGAGGAGAGAGAGAGGTAAAGGGTGGAGGGGTGGAGAAGTGGGAAGGAGAGGAAAGGAGGTCCGGCATAGAGAAAGGCCAGGAGCGAGAGAGATGGCGAACGGTGGCTAGGCGGTGGCCGCGCTGCCTTCTGTGTACACTGGCCTCTCCCATGGATACCAATGGGTTCCCATGGGCTCTCACGAGCCACGGCCGTACCACCGGGGTCCAGGAGATATCCGAGCCTATAAGTGATCTTAATGACCGCCGCCGGCTATAAAGTCCGAGATTCCTCCGCCGCAGCAGATTCTACGTTACACTCCTACGTTACACCCGTTTACCCCGCCGCGGCGTGTGTACCTATCTGTATAATGACTCGTAATGACATCTTACCTATTTACGATCGATTGACCCTGGATACTCCGCGGCTCGAGATAAGGAGCCGATCGGACAGAGCCTCTCTCCCTCTTTCTCTTCTTCGGCCCACTCCCCCTCCCCATCCTCTCACTCTTTCTCGGCAGGCCGCTCTTTACCATTTGCCGTCTCCCGCAGACAAGTGGGCTTCGCGTTTGTATCTCTTGTTCTCCCGCGGGAGAATTCTTCTGTCGGGAACGCGCAACCGGTCGTTTTCACCCTGCATACGCTCTTATGGGAGTTAATCCCGCGCTTCTGTGGAGAACTAGATTCGCAGATGTCGAAGGCCGGCAATCAACGCTCCCCCATCCGCGCTATCCTCAGAGGCATCGTTAGATCAACGCATCGTTTAACAGCGGGTTAGAATCTGTTACCGGAATAATGGGAGAGTTTTTAATCGGCATTCGCCTCGCTACATCGGCATGAGGGCAGGCTAGCGCGTTACGACAGGCATATTTCTTAGCCTTGCACGCGGCGGAGAGGTACGTTCGTATGTCGGAATTTTTGCGGAAGTCCGCCCGAAGCTTGCGACAGAGAGCCGTGTCCCGAAATGATGGATGGCGTCGCTTCCGAACGCGCATGTAATAAGAACAATAACGCCCACGGTCGGCTCGGAGAGAAGTCGACAATGGAGCGGTATTCCGCGACAGTGTCACAATTCCAAATGTGTATTCACGCCAACGCATCGGGGCTCAGGTGAAGGCTGAGCCTCGAAAATACAATCGTCACTGCGCTGTTCCTTCGAGAGCAGAATGCTGAGGCCGCTTGCGCAATGTTTAATAACTGTTTCGCCGGGAATGAAAGGTGCGTTGCGTCAGCAATGCAAACAATACGCTTTCCATCGAATTCCCGGCTGACCCTTAACACTTAGCCACCGATTTCTTGCCGTCCACTTGCATCTCACGTCGATCACTCGAGTTGTGAAATCTCATTCGAGGCGTATCAGGACGCCGTCGAGCCTAACGGCCGGAGAGCAAACATGAGGGAGCAAACGCTCGTTCCCTAAAGAAGCCGAGGAGAGGAATCAGGGGCGGGATTCGTCGTCAAACTTTCTTCCGTCTGTTTACATTGGCAAGCGGCGGTGGTATCGAGGTCGAAAGGAGTGCGCGTCCGGTCTCCACTTTTCTGCCGGCCGTTTTCTCGCGGGTGCCGCGAGATGAGCTCGCCTTTTCGGATTCGCCGCCTCGTCGGCTCGCCTTTCACGCGAAAATCCGGACCGGTTCGGCCTCGCTCGTCGTCTTCCTCGCGAGGAAGCCGACCTCGATCGCTCGCCGGCCGAGAGTCGATTCCGTCGGCCGTTTTCTGCTCGCGACCGCTCGGCCGCAGGTCCTCTCTCGCGCCATTCGCGGAATGCGCCGAGACGGAGATCGAACAAAGCGAAAGTGAGTCGCAAGCCTCGCCTGCGTGTGCGCGCGTGCGTGTGCGTGTATCTATGCTGTGCACAAGATCGCAGCAGTGCGCGCGCCGCGCGATCGCGCGCTTCGCTTCGGGATCGGTATGCGTGAGTCCCGATGATCCTTGACGCCGCTATTGATTCCGGGAGACTGGCGAGGGTGTTGCCGTCAATGATTTCTATGAGAAGCACTTTTACGGGCTTCGATACGGTGCACGATTACGTTGCATTTACTGAGTCAGCGCGCGGAACGATACCGGAGCCGGTGACTTGCACCTTTCCGGCGCAGGGTGGTTTTTACATTTTTTTCATCCTCTTCATTCCCCGCATCAGAGATCCTATCTTAATTTGACATTCCGCGAGGTCTTCTTCAATTCCGTCCGGCAGGTCGCATTGATTACCGGCTTTATTATGTCTCGGAATTCCGAGGCGGGAACTGTCGGCGCTTCTAATTCATTAAATTCTGCGCGAGCCCGACTGACATTCGATCGCCGTAAGTTTTCGTCGCCGTACGTCGTTATTTATCCCCCCGACGTCCGGCGTGAAAGTGATTGCCTTCCTGGCAACAGCCATTGCCCCGAATCAATCGCTGTGCACACTTGCGCACGTTTTCCGATAGGCATTCAACTTTCAGGAGGCCGTGAACCAACCACTTTTTTTATCCTCTCAGGACAACGAACTGATTAAGTTTAGTGCTTTATATTAATAATCGTTAAATATCTGCTATTTGATAATCTTTATTGATAATAGTGATTTATTTAAAAGTTTTATAATTGTTAATCTGTATATGTACCTATACGATGCACGAAGCATAGGTATATATTATTCACATGATATCATTACATATTTGTAATGATTAATAAACAAATAATAATGTTGTTAAGCTATTATATATAAAATGGTTACATATTAATCATGATTAACAATAACATATTAAATGGTAATTTAATTATATATAGTCGTTAAAAATCTTTTTCATAATTATTAACGTAAATTTCATTATTTAACAATAATTTGTACTAAAAGCGATTAATATGAGTATACTCGAATAGTTCAATTGGACTATTCGTGCCATTCCAAGGAATGCGCCGACATCGTATCGAGCACCGGTTAGGTTCCGAACAAAGCGAAAGTGTGCTGCCCCGTATCGTACGTACGTGAACACGCGGTAGTGTGTGGGCGTTCGATCGGTTTTTCTCGCGGAGAGCTCTCTCGATCTCGTCGCCATTTAAATCCATCTTAATGCCAACTGACGAGGGTGCAAAGTCTGATATTTCGGCGAAGGCTTTCCTTCGTCTCAATTCGGAATGTCCAGTCGGCCTACTAAATAATTCTCCTGCTCGCGCGTTCTCGCTCCGAGCTCGCGGAATGCATTCGAGATGGCGACAGGTTGGCTCTCGAGCATGTGAGAGTCGGCCGGGACTGGATCTATTGCGCGATCGAGCGAATAAATCGTTCGCCACTGAATTCCCAGTGAATATTGACCTTTCGTCACGCTTCCAGTCGGCAACCGAGATATGCAGGACGACACGGCAATTTTCGCTTAACGCGTATGAGTCGAGTCGGTTAACCCCTTTGTGCATGATTTTTTCGAATTAGCTGCGAAGGATATATCTTGTTACATTTGATGTTAGTAGATAAGAAAAGCGACCAATTTCGAAAAGATTCATTTTATTTTCCAAAATTTCCTTACAAAATAGGTTTAGCTCATATAGGGTCCAACATTGATTTATAGATGTCAGAGTACAGTTCAGTCTTTTTCAATGTTTCATAGCTCTTGAGTCAAGTGGTATGAAACAAGAAAAAGCAGTTTCCGTCTGTGTTAAAAAGAACGGTACCTTACACTTTACACGGTGCGCATAGGACCTATCGATGCATTTTAGGTATTTGCACCTTATTCGCATTTCCCAACTTGAGATGTGTCCAGCATTGTTTCGGCGCATACAACCTTTAGAGGTAGAAACAGTGGTTCATGTTGTTTTATTTTCCGAATTTTATTTTCAACATCGTTGCTCGGACGGGACATATAGATAAGAAACAATAAAATTTTTAAACATTTTCTATTTCCACAAGAAAAAAATAATAAATTGGCTAAATTCAGCAATGTAAAAATACGTGGAAAGGCAGTTGTGGTATTAGAGAACAAAAGATCACATTTTCCTACGAATAAGCAATAGTAAGCTGTTTCGCAACACCTAACCTCAGCTGCATGGAAGACCATATCTAAACCACAGTTTTCTCATCATATAAACTTGTAATAATAACGTTATCAAAACTTTGTTCAATTTGTTATACCCAATATCATCAAGAGTCGTGAGATATTTTTATATTGGTCCAATTTCAAATATTTATCAAAGTAATGAAAAGAAAATCTCACCTTTGGTAGTCAGCGCTTCGTTGTACAGAATATCATGAAACTATCCTTCAAAAACTTAGCCCCGCGGTTAAGAAGCTTCCGCACAAGTTGCCAGTATGCCAGGAAAGCTTCGTATCTGGCCTGTCATGCATGAAAAGATTGTGAACTTTCAAACCGAGGAACAACGACTGTTTTCGTGGTTTTGCTCAAATATAAATCATCGTGCAATAAAGAGTTAAGGTAATTTTCCTGCAACACGCGAATCAGGATGGCAATTCCGCCTGTGACGCATGAGAACGTACATCGCCTTCTGTACACAATGCGACGACGTACTTTCGACGCGTCTATTTCGGTAACGTCCCGACAATGGCGCGCGCGATGGCCCGAGATAGGACGAGATCGCAGATGACATTTCTGCGACGATAACGGCTTTCCCGCCGGAACGTACGCACGTATCTCGTATGTTCAGCGATTTGAGAAACGAGCGCGTGGCGTCAGCGGCATTTACCCCTGCTCGCAATTAATAATTCATCGCCCCTGTCTCCCCTTCGCGCGGCACATTCCGCTCGGCAATTACAATTCGTCACGCGATACATCGCGAAAAGCTCCTTTTATTGGATGATCCGCTCTCGTTGCCGTTGCCGTTGCCTGCCCGCTTGCCAGCCTGCCTGCCAGCCTGCCAGCCAGCCTGCCTGCCTGCCTCATGGCTTTAGTCCGGAGGCAGTGAGCCTGCTCGGGCTCGACGCGAGCGATAAGGTGAAGAAAACGAAAGTGAGGCGGGTCGGGTTCAATTGTATCGAATCCGTGAGACCGTGTCCTTGAGCCGCGCTCGGGCGAACGCTCGGTTTCGAGCGGTGGCAGGCCTCCTCGCTGCCGGGGCGGACAATTATGCCGTAATGATTGTCATTATCGAGTTAAGGTAATGCCGACTAGTTGCGACTGCGAAACGACCGGCGAAATTAAAATTCAGTCCATCCCGCGGATCGTCGACGTGGCTAGGCTAAGTGGAACGGCACGGTTTGCGCACTCGTTCTCTGCCGATCTTTATACTTCTGCGCCGACAGTCGCGTACTGCGCTGCTCGAAGAGGCTGAGAAAGAATTGGAGGCGCAATACACGTGACCAACCACAATGAACTCCAATAGCCCGATGGACGGCGATACAAATGTCAGAAGCTAATTGTAAGAGTACGGAAGCAGGTAGTCTCGCATTTTCTGCTCGCAAAACTGGAAGAGCTCTAGGTCCAGTTATGCGGAGCAGATTAGAGTATCGAAATTCTTCTTATGATCAATACGATCATCCCGTCCAACTAATCGTATTTATATTTAAAATAATTAACCTTGGTGCTATGTATTAATACTCTGTATACTACTGTAATCATTACTATTCTTGCTGCACACTGACGAGTCTGACTCGTGATCAACATATCGCGCCAAACGCTAAAATCATGAGTCAAACTCACTGTTGAGAGCAACCATCCAACGCATAAGTTAAAATAATGGCACAACAACTTCATAATCAGTCATAAGACATAATGTGTCCGCCACTTCGGTTCCTTTTCCGTCCATTCTCCCGAGTTAAATGCTATGACAAGGGGTTAATTATACGGTTAAAGATTTTGCAATTATTAATCGTGTATATGTATATTCATATATTCACCTATGTAAACATGTTTAAAATATATATGTACGCAGAAGTATATGTATACACATATAAAGTAAACTTTTGTAAATAATATTACAAAATAGTGTATACAATACATTCGAGGAGTTCGCGTTATCGAGGCGATCGGCTCGCAGTCCTTTAAAAAAAATGCGCAATTACAGGGTCGTACACATTAAGCAATGCTGGGAACACATAAACGTTCGAAATCGGCTCGGCTCGGATCGCTTCTTGCGCTCGGCGTAAAAATGGGCCGAAAGAGAGCGCGCCGGCGCGCGCATGCGCACAGGGCAGGTTCGCAGGCCGGTGAAGCTGGGTGAAGCTGAGTGAGTGAAGCCAGGCAAGCAGAAGCGAGATGCGCGCCGAACGGCCAGGTTTGTTCAACCTGTCGCTTCTTGCGACGCGCGCATTCGGCCGTCGCACAGTGGGGTATTTGCTCCGAATAGGCGGACAAAAATATTTTTTTGCTTTTATTGCATTTAATCGATGTAGTTGGCCACATTATGAGGTTCTAAGTATATCATAGAAATTTTATGAAAAAAAAATCATTTTTTCATGTAAATTGTCAAAAAAAATCTTCGTTTTTACACCTTTTTCAATATTTATTTGCACCTGTATAGCTTGGTATGTGTTATTTGATAGATAAAATTGTGTTAAAGTTTGATCGATAAGTATATAACTATCATTTATTAGGAAAACATTATTTATTAAGATAAAGTATGCTTGAGACACGCGCTCGATATAGTAAAGACTGTATGGCTTGTCTCGAAAGATTACTTTATTAAATTGTCTACACACTGTTGTTACAAATAATGTTTATATACACGATAGTGGTAGGGTAGGGTGGCATAGCTACACTTTAGGTATGCAGATGTGCATACCAGTATGCTAGAGATGGAAGAGTTCTGGGATGTCTTTATTGTGTCTCATAGTGACCAATGAGTATTGGAAAGGTCAAGAAAGGGCTGCTTTATTACGCATTTTAACCTATTCGCCATACGTGCGGTTAACAATAACCCCAACCATAAATAACGGGTTTGGCCAGCAAGGGTACCGAACAAAGTACATGTTTAATCGGTAACATAGCCTTGGTTATTGAGTGGCAGTTCTCCGGAATCTTTAGGTTCGTCATCTTCGTCATTGTTACTTTCGACTGAAAATGTTGTTGATGCTGCAGACTGTAATAAGTGCTCAGCTTCAGCTGAAAGGCTTTTGCGGCCGCCCGAGACGGTTTGTCACTACGGGTAGCTCAACGTTTCCTCGGAGCCATTCTTTATTTTGTTTAATAAAATCTTCATGTTTTCTATGCGCTGCTGCCCATTTTTCTTTTAGACGCTTCATAAAACCCTTAATCGTGTCGATTATTGCAATCCTCTGTTCGTCTGAGCAATTTTCACGATTAAGTAAGATATTTTTCATATGTTCTAATTTTTCATCATTATTGCAGTCTTTTTTTTGTTGCATAATGCTATATAACTCATTACGAGTAACTAACTTGACTCCTGATGACCCTAGTACCAAACATAACAAGTGTCTTTGAGAAAGAGAAAAAACTTGAAAATGACCGTTTGTTACAAAAGTGCTTGTAAAAGTCGCACCTGCAGCTACCTGCAGCTGATTCTTTTTGCGCTCGAAAGTAGAGGCTTTACTCTAACAGAGGACACCAAAATCATTTCCGGCCCAGCCCGGCCACTATATCAAAATCACTTTTGAAAATTAACATTTGTGCGAAATCTTCTTTCTTTACGTGCAACTTTTCCAAGCCCTCTAACTCTTTCAATTTTGAAGATATTTCAAAATTTCTTTCACGCCAGTAAAGTACATACCTTGCTGAGAAGATTCCATGTTTGACATAATAAAAATCTGTTTTAAAACACTTACAAGGCACAAACAAACTTGGTGCGTTCGCGAGACTCTCCGTGAGCGATGCGCCCACTGAAAGCGACCGTCAACTTTGAACTGACCATACGGCCCTACCGGGCATATGACTTGAAATTCCTTACTACCTCATATTCTCCCACTATTTAGCTATACCCTCCAAAAAAAATTTTCACGCTACCTCAAAATTGACAAAATTCAATTTTGTCCGCCTATTCGGAGCAAATACCCCACTGTGCGTCGCTTCCTTGCGTTCTCGCTTGCTCGCGCGCGCGCACGCGCCCGCGCGAGTTAAGTCACGTCCGAGAGCGGACGAAGAATCACGGATGACATAACGAGGCTACGCTTAATGATCGCGGCCGGCCGTGTACGTGCGACCGCCCATCGACCATGCGCATCTGGCATACTAATTGGCGCGCAGAAATTCGCGGCCCTTTTTTTGCCCCCCGGAAACTGGCATGGCCACGGTCCTCGACTGCGTCGGATCGTTTCCGTGGATCTTGCGGAACCGATGCAGCTCTCGCACTCGGGCAAGAAAGGACTCGACATTTTTGTTCCGCCCTTAACGCCGGAATAATCGCCGCTTCTTCCTCTCCAGCTACGTCCGCGTAGGAGGTCACGGGTTCCGATTAGGAAAAAGTCTTCGGCCTTCTATCGGACCTCGTATCGACACTCATTGTCGGCGAGTCGATTGCTTCAACGGCTCGGTAAACAGAAGTATTCCCGGCATTTGGGGAGTGGTCGGGATACACGTCCTTTTTCTTTGTTATCCACGAGCGAGCTCGAAGTATCTCAGTGCGCTCGAACTGACAAGGCGAAATACGTGAAATTGCGCAGCCCCATTACCTTCGCGATAGTGAGTTATGCTGACAGGAGTGAGAGACGAAAAGGGATAGTTGGCGATGCGTGCCCGAACGGTGATATTAATCGTGTGAAACTTTATTAAGAGGTCGATTAATTCCGTAAGGCTCTCTCGGATTTCTTTTTACTTTGCAGAGCATTCGCGGCAAGTTCCTCCTTCGATAATGAGCGCGAATATTAGTCGCGTAAGAGGAAAATGCTTTCTCCTGGAATGCAATGACCGCCGGCGTAACGAGATTCATGCGCGGGTAAGAACGATCGCGCATGCGTACGCGCGCTTAGGCGAGCTCGGGTCTATCTCTTGCGGGAAGGAGTTATGCTCAAGAATGTATCGAAAAATTTGCTGAATCCACGCACTTCGCGTATTTTTCTTCCTACCGCCACTGTCGCGCTGTTCGAAGGACAGAGTTTATCGTTAATTATAACAACATTACTTACGTTGTCAGAATTCCACGCGCAATGCACTTTTCACGAAAGACGTGAGATATTCGCGTTATGCTTCACGTTGATAGTCACGTTTTTTATTCCTGTTACAGAGATATGCGTGTGCCTTCGATTCAAATTGCTCACTTAGTCGCAGTCACGTTTTCATGTTTGTTCCGAAGATGTTTGTTGAATGACTCAATTTCATCATCTCCGCCTTCTACGTGCGATTTACGTAAATGCAATTTCCCATATTATATTGATAGTCACGCTTTTATTCTTCAGATTAAATTTTCTCGTACTTTCCTCGCATGCGTTAGCTTGCTATCGCGGCTGCCTTTTTCCCATTCCCAAACGTTCGGCTACGCTCGTTACCTTTCATACCGCTTTTAGTCCGCTCGGCCAGTCAAGTTTTCGTTCTGAGGCAGAGTTCATTCGTCCATAAAATAGCGCAGTCGATCCTGTACCTAAAATTGCATCACGCCTCCGTTCAAACCCGCCGCTCGACATCCGAAGAATATCATTCCCGTAGACTTTTTCGACTCTCGGTTCATCATCCTCCGAGCTGTAAAGTCCGTTCCGTTCGGTCATTCTCGCTCGTTAACGCTCCTTTCTGCGTGCGTGTCCGGCGACGTTTGCCAACGATATTCCCCGACAGGTATGTAGCTCATGCCCGCCGACGTGCGATTTGTAATATTCAGGTATGCGTGCCTCGCTTTTCACTTTTCGACGATGAGCAGGAGCGTGCAGTCACGATTAAGCTTCCCTCTCACGGTCAAATGCACTTTCGACGATGAATTTGCCGGCGGAGCATCTGTCGGAGGGAATAATTCGAGCCCTCGCGTGGCGCACGGCTCGGCTAAGCTTTCGCTCGGGTTTAGGTTTTAATTAATGAGTCAGGGTCTCACGAAGCCTGCCAACTTCCCTGAGAACAACTTCCATGCCCCGGCGTATTGTCGACAGACTCGGCGCACTCCACGCGTGTACGCGCGGCTGCGCGCCTCTGTAACACGGCTCTGGTCTTAACGTGTTTACTCTTCCCTTTCCTGTCCCGGGCCCGCGTAACACCTTCGGCACTTGTGTGAAAGAAAGAACTATTTCACTCGCCCGTTGTCCTAAGCTAACCGTACAAAGAACGGTTCTGCACGGACGTTGACACATGACGCGCGATCCTCGCGCAGGGTGAAATATGATAGGATATTGTGAGGGAGAACGTTTGTGAAAAGCACTGTTCCAATTGAACGAGAATGCGTCACAATATTCTGCTACGCGGGAATGTGTGTTCGTGATTGCGAGTGTCCGTGAGATAGATGTAATAAATAGATAGATAGAGAGAGGGAGAGAGAAAGTATGAGTAAGATGTAAGGAAGGGTATGATTGAGTGACTTGATCCAGAAATTACCAAAAAAAAAACATAACATGAGATTTTGTGGAAGGTTTCTCGTGAGGTAGGGACGATTTTCAGAGTGAGTGGTAAGTCCAACTGTCATATTCCGCACCTCCAGCACCTTCATTTCCAACTTTTACATTTCATTCGATTTCAATAAACTGAAATTCTATACTATCCGCACTCGTGTCATACCGAAACACTCGCTGCACTTTTTTTTTATTCAAACATACAAAAGTGGTTGCCACATCGAGAAAGTGAAAAGAAAAGGAACGATGCGGAGAAATGATGTATTTGCACTTTCGTAAGGTCTGTTCAAACAGACTCTACTGACTCACCTTGGTATACGGGCACTAGAAACACTACACGGAAACTGCCGTGCTTGAATACACAAGAAAATCGACCCATTGCTTTCGATACGTTGCGCCCGCATGCGATTTATTCGATTTATTCGATTAAACGCTGTCCCGCGCCGGCTGACCAAGATATTAACCTCAATCCCGTGCGAAATGTTCTGCAAGGCGGTGCCGCATGGTTTCGAAAGAGGCCTGAAGTAATTAGAGGCCGTGCTCGAGTGCGACGCTAGTCGACGGCCGGATCGAAGATTCAGCGGAAAGAGGAAGGCGGCGTAGGCGGAAGGAAAAGCGGCAGGACAACTTTCGAATGTCACCGCGACGGTGAACGACGATTCGAGGAATCGATCGCGGACGTATAGAGCTGACCACAGGTGCTTAAGGCAGTCGCCTTTGAAGGACGCCTGAAAAGCCTGTCCTTTTTCTCGATAGCGGCACGCTGGCCGTGCGAGCAGCAGATTTCACGGCGGCAGTTTCACTTTCAGTCCGAACGAAAACAGAGCGGCCGATTGGAGAAGGGTGAAGGGTGGCGAAGGTTGGAGGAGGGTGGAGAAAACAAACGGGAGAAAGGACGATCGTATTCAGCTGCGTCGGACGGCGGCACGGAGAACGTGTGGGGACAAGATGGCAAAGAGTCGGATAAGGTCTCGCGGATGGCGTGTATGTACCTGTCGTTCCGAAAATGTTTTGCGGGCCTGCTTGCGAAATACCGTTCTTATTATACGCGCTCGCCCCCTGTCCTTTTTTGGTCCGGCTCCGGAGAGGTTGGTCTTTCAAGCCCGGGTCGCCGGTGAACACGCCACCGTCCGCGAAGACGCAGGCGTGATATCGAGATTTTACGATACCTGGTTTGCACATAATAGAAATTCATAAACGCTGCGCCTGCAACCACGTCCCGATGTACGGTTGCTCTTGCCTACGCGATCGTTTTATGGCGCGAACATGGTGCGTATCGTTCATAAGCGGGTGAGAAATGCGTTTTGGGGGGAAGATATGATTGGGATCGAAACCGTTATGGTCGAGAATCGGAAATGTCGCACGAACATGGCGCATATAGTTCATAAGCAATCGAAAGACGCATCTCCATGGAAAAATGATTGGGAAGAAAACCGTTACTTGATGTCAAGAATTGGAAGTGTCGTGTAAACATGGCTCATACCGTTCATAAGTGGGCGAGAAACGCGTTTAAGTGCGAAAAATGATTGGCATAGAAACCGTTAAGGTCAAGAATTGGGAATGTCGCGCGAATATGGCGCGTATCGTTCATAAGCGGTCGAGGCACGCGTTTGGGGACGAAAAATGATTGGGATCGGAACCGTTAAGGTCGAGAATTGGAAATGTCGCGCAAACATGGCACGTATCGTTTATGAGCGGGCGAGAAATGCGATTGGGGGGAAAAAAGGATTGGAACAGAAACCGTTAAGGTCAAGAATTGGAAATGTCGCGCGGGAAGAAATCGAAGGACGACGCTGCCGGACCAGTTCGTGGGAGATGTGCGAGAGAAGTCCATGGACGGAGGGAAAAAGGAAGGCTGCGACCGACGGTGGCGTGTCGAGTGAAGGCGGAAGGAAAAGCGGCGGTGCAACTTTCGAATGTCGCGGCCGCGACATAGCCACTGCGGGTTCGATCGATCGATCGATCGACGCCTTTGAGGGACGAGAGACGAGAGACAAGAGACGCCGACGTCATCTTGATCACAGCAAGTCGGATAAGAGGCCTCCGTAACGTCTTCATCCCTTCACCGCGCTACTTCATTTCGTTATTTACCTCCTATTTATGCGATTAAATTTCGCGGTGACGTTGGATCGGTTAATTTCTCATTCAGCTGACTGAGTGGACTCAGGGAACGACTTTCTCTGTTGTCTGTATTGATTTCTTGACCGACGATTAGGAAATCTCTTCGATTATTCCTTTCGATCTCGTGCTACCAGCCGTATGCCGGTGGAATGCAGCGAGATTACAACAGGTTGCCTCGATCAGGGCGAAAGTCAGGCGCACGAGCTATTGCTCGATTGTCCGAACGTTTCGTTGGAAGTACAATTCACGTGCGGCCGGCGGGCTTTTGTCGTGCGTAAAATATTGTAATGCGCGCGCCTCGAGTTTGCATAATATTCGTGTAACCGCGAGACTTACGTTTCGCAGCGATGTCTTTGCCGTACACGCGATAATATTGTTACATTTGCCGGGAGACTTCCGCTAATCCAGTTTCAAGAAGCATCGATTATCCCGAGCAGCGGCAATTAACTCGCCGTTTCCTATCCTGTCCGCATTCTCGCCTCAAATCGATCACGCTCATAATGATCGGGCGCACGATGAAGTCGTAGCCGCGTATTCTTTTCTTTTCGTCGCCGAGACTGGAGCGAAGATCCTTCTTGTTCGTCGTCCGCTTCTTGTCCGGCGACTCTTTCTTTCTGCTCGCACTGCCCTCCGGTCGTCGACGATCTGGGTCACAATTAAGAAGAAAGCATCGACCAGCCTCCGCCGATACTATTAACGCTTTAATCGAACCGCTGACGACTTTCTCATTTGACGTGTGAAACGCACGCTGTGTTCTCGGCCGAGACTCGTTTGACGTACGTGAACTTTCGTCGGAGAAAAGAGTTGCCCATGAATGCATAAGCGAGACATTCTGCAGATCGAATTCCTGAACCGCATGACAAAATCTCTGTAATGTCAAGAAAGCAGTTACTAAATTTTGACCGGAAGCATCATTCCTACAGTCTTGTTACTAAAATACAACGCCACGTATAGGTATGACAAAATCTGTAAAATGCCAGAAAATCAGTACTAAACCTTGACAGGAAGTGTCGTTCCTACAGTCGTGCTACTAAAGTAATGCCACGTTTATGCGGTGAAAGGTCTAGAAGTCGCATTATGCAAAGTGGCGATAGCGTGCGCTAATAAGTAATTACATCGACTGAGAGCGTGAAATGATTTGCACTCAATTAAGCCCTTGCATACCATTACGGCGTGGCATTGATTACGCGCACTCGAATCAGAAGTTGTCAAACGTTATCCCGAAGACAGCGAAGCCATCGATTCACAAGACATCGTATAATTTGAAGATCTCTGATCCACTGGCCGTTAAGCGGTCGTTAAAAAACTATTCGCGCTCGCGAGCGCATAAATGCGGCCTCGTGTGTCCGTCGTGCCGGTCGGTAACCGCGTGCGTGTGCCGAACGCATTTTGTCTCATCTACTTTCCATTCGTACGAACTGGACCGGCTCGGCATAGGTGAAAAGTTCCTTCCTCGTTTTCTCTCTCCGTCCGCGCGAATTCCAGCGCGGCAAGACCGTTATTAGCGGCACGTACGATAATGATTCCCGATAATAATCGTCCGCATCATCGGTCGCCATTGGAAATTGCCTACGTGCAAATTTATCGCATTGCATTTTGACGGCAGAGGAGCTGTAATAAAGCGACGCGCTTAGGTGGCGGGGAGTGGAGGAGAGGGGGAGATGAGATAAACTGACAGGTGATCCAGGAAGTTATACTCCTGGACGTAGTGCGGTAATTCTAAGTGGATCACGTCGGAGGACGGTCCGTAACCTACGATTACGATGTAACTGAGACGAGCCGATGAGCTGCCAAGGCGTTATTTGCGTCGAACTTATCGGTTCCCGACGCTTTCCCTTAAATGTTTTCTACGCGATACGGTTACTTTCATTGTGAAGGTGTACGCTGTTAATTAGCGGTAACGTTGCATTCAGCGAGGTACTGTGGGGGGGGGGGGGGGGTGTGTAGTGGATGTACTCTTCTCGTCGTTCAGTAAATATAGCTGCGGGAAGATCTCACAATCCAATATGCCGAGCTCCTAATCGAGCCTATCAATACGCATCGTCTTCGAGAACGGACTACGGCAGATAAAATTATCTAAGTTGTGTTTTTTTTTTTATAGTTTTACCGGTAGGATCCCTGAACTGTCGCCTATTCTCCCATTCACGCCGCCTGCGCGAACAATTGGCGCCTTCTTAAAAGCCGGTTGCCATTTAATATCCGTCCACCCATCTCGTTTACAGTTATGAGGAAGAGGCGCGTGATATCTCACGCACATTGTGTAAAGTTGCGCTTGCACGGCCGTGCGTGCGTGCGTGCACACGCGCTCTATGCTAATGCACGTGCGCCATATGGTCTGCAGGATGCGTGAGGAAACGTGCAATGTTGTCATCCGAGGAAACGGTATTGTAACCCTTTCAGCCCGACTTCAAGGAGATTGGAAGGTCGACTCAGCTTGGGAAATTCATTTTTTCCACCTTGGCAGATTGAAACAGTGACTCGAGATTCGCATTAGAAGTGGCAGGAGAGTGTTTCGTAGTTCACTGCTGCGAAGTTTCTCATTGAATGATACTCTCGCAGGTAGTCAATACGAGGTTAATCAACATCTCGCGTGCGATTTCAATTACCATTCGACGCATAGTTTCGAATGACATACTAGGTGATAATTGAGAAATTGCATACAATGGTGGATTGAAAGATGTAGTACATGTCTACCCACTTGCATGTGCGTACCTCGAAGCATGATTTCTGAATCTGTTTGACACGATTTCTCTCCACTGTATTATACTATCGACTTGTAACATTGTACTTATTCTTGTAAAAGATTGAAGAGTTTCTGCGTAAGTTAAATCAATATGTTGGAGACTATCAGTTTTATTCAGCTACGAATTTCATATTAGTTTTTTTGTAATTATTTTCTGTTTAGTATTAAAATATACTCATTACGCTTACGATAGACTCGTGACAAAAAAATCCCACCTGGTCGGTGCGATAAGGAACATTTATTTCAGTCATTTAAATCAAAGTTTATGGCCAGCTTCACAGTGCATATATGCACATAACGATGATATATTCAGATGATCACGTTATCATGCGCATGTTGCAATACGTACATATACATATATTATAGATAATCGCATTAGCTATTTGTTACGTTAAAAATACGTTTCGAAATGGTTGAAAAAAAGTAAATGCCAGCTTAAAAGAGTGTGACTTTATACCTAAGGCATTTTCTGTGATTCTCGCACAAACACGTCAGTGATTAATAGCGAACAGTCAAACGGCCGAAGCTGAGCCTCATTCTTTGCCACCTTTCATCTTTTCCTATCCTTCGACCGCGATCACGAAATAGCATATTTTCAGCTATTCAAATTCCGACCCGAGGATGACGCTGTACGATTCTCCGATATCAATGGGCCCGAACGAATGAGTCCTTATCTGCGCGATGGTTCTCGGAACTTATAAATATCTTCTCGCGTAAGCACGTAGCGCGAATAAATTTGCCGGCGACCCTTCGCGAATGCGTCAAATTACATAGGCCGCGATCCGCGCACGTTCATCACGCTTATAATCCCGCGCCAGCTGATACGGCTGATAATTTTCGAGAAATTGGGTGGCCATTAAAGGAGGGGGCGATGAAATTTTGCAGTTCGTTCGCACATCCTTGACTGCCGATCGCGATTACGTCCTTTAACGCGCGCGCTTATTTAGGTACTCCGGCGCAATACGACATAATTGTCGACGGTGCTGCAGGCCTGCACCGGCCCCGCTTGCATTCGCGACTCGAAGTGGTCCTATTTGTTGCAAGGACACCTACGGGCGCAGCCTTGACTTTTACCTGCTCGCCGCCAGCGCGCGCACGCAGAAGAAGAGAGAACGAGAGTGCGGCTCGCGCAAGCGCGCGCGCGCGCACACACTCCCTGACCGCTGTCGGATCGTTTGTTTTCGTCGTCGAGCTTTTTTGTCCCGGCGATGAAATAAAAAGCGCGCCTCTGGCGCGATCCGCCTGAATGCAAGATTCATCCCATAGATCTTGTCCGCGGCGGCTCAAACATTTGCGCAGGGCGAATCTTTGCCGTCGGACGCTAAAAGCGCCTTCCCCGGCATCTCATGAGCTCTTCGACGCGATACGTTTCTGTTAACCTCGAAAATTGGCGAGGGCGATCTATGGCGTAGGTAGACTTCGATGAAGAAAGATCGCTGCAAGTCCCAGTGTTTGCGTGAAGGTTGGCGTAAGGTGGTGTTAGGTAGTCCGATCGTGACAAGCGGGCATTGTGCTTCCAGGTAGCTTCGCTCCTTTATTCGCGATAGATACGCGAACGCTTTTTAAAGCGTATTCGCCGACCGGGATACTTAGATATTAGACAAACCCGGTGCTTAGAGTGGCTGTAACGGTGCCCGAGTCAGGCTTAACACGCGACTTGGCGTGTCACGTAAGTCGAATTCGAGATCCTTAACAGGGATCGAAGGAGTTCGGGTTACCGATCGAAAAGGTTAATTACTAAACCTGCCGGTCCAGTAATCGGCTACGCTTCAAGCGGATTAGATTTTCTCCCCGCAAACTCTCTCTCTCTCTCTCTCTCTTCGTCTTCCTTCGTCCCTCTCCGTCTTTGCGATCGTAACAACAGGTGTCGCGTAACATCTGTGCTCCCTTTAACGCGGTTTATCATTTTCGAGAAAGCACGGAGATGGGGTGTTGCTCTATCTAACGCTAAGATTGTCTTAATGCGTAGTTTACGGTACAGGCAGTTTATCTGCTGCCTTGGCGTGAGAGTAATGCGATGCGAATGCCTACAGTTTGACTTAGCCATTCTCAGTTCCTTTGTTGCACAATGAGTATCAACGTGTTATTACGTGCCATTATGTTTTACGTAGGTACTTTTTTTCTGTTCCATTTTTAATGGAACACGTGTTGCCTTACTCGTCTAACACATGCATTCCATTCGTTATATAATCTGCATTCAGAATTGTTTGAACTTGAATGATGGAAAGAGCGGGGTGCGAATTGTGACATGAAAACGTTGAATGTTGTATAAGTGTACGTTGCAATTAATGCTAGATTTACGAGGACAGGATTCGAAAATAGCAGGTGTCGCGCGATGGACGCCCGTAACGACGCAATAAAATTGAATGTCGAGCTCGCCATTTTCGAGGAAGTCGAGGTAAGAAACGGCAACAATTTACATCGAGACCGCGTAACAAATGTCAGATTAGGATGTTTGCCCGCAGAATCAGCGAAAGCTCAATACCTCTTCGAATAAAGCTGTCGCGGTGGTATACGTTCACGCTCGTACCAGGCCGGAGTAATCCTCAACTGATATGCAAATTTCTTTAATGCCGAGTACATACCTTCTATTCGTCCGCGGCATGCAAATCCTCACATCGGAATCAGGATGGGGCTTACTGTGGGATACAAAGTTGGCGTAAAGTTTATAACCGGCCAACTAACAAGAACGTAATCAGGAGACTTGACTAACAGCGAATCTCACGAAAAAATCGCTACTAGTCTTGCGGAGTTTGCATTCCCACGCCATTTTTATACATTGTTTACCACAACTGATTTGGAACGCAGACATATGACTTAGAAAGGTTCACAAAATTGTTTCATGACTTCGGCTTCGAACGAATCTGCGATTCGGACTCAAATCTGTGCGTGTGAAAATTCAACAGAAATAACATTATACATGCTCATTATATAGTTCCGTAAGTACGGTTTAAAAGAGTTGAACCCTGAAGAACATTCAGGGATATCGGTGTGTACATTTGGAAGATAATCTCAGGTCGCACCAGAGGCATAATACGGCAAACGACATTCCAAGTTTGTTGCGAAGGGCGACTAAAAGGGGCTTGAAAGGTCCCGACTTAATTACCCAATTTTGCGAAATAGGCACCAGTTAGATAGTAGCAGCGAAGAATCCGTAATTTAAAGCGAGGCTGTTAAGAGACCCTCAGCACATACATATAGGCAGCAAACGTTCATGAGTTCGTACCTCGCGAGCGTGCCTTATTATTAAGAACACATTTTACGCACGGTAATGCACCCGACAGCTTCGGCTCCCTGAATGAAACAAGGTTCGCCGTTTTGCACGCGTAAACGCGAAACCCTTTCAAGCTTACGAGCGTCCGCGCGCGCGCGCGCGCGCGCGCACTCTCTCTCTCACTCTCCCTCCCTCTCCGCAGGAATACAAACTCACGCACTCTCGCACGCTGGTAAGCCGCGCAAATTTTTTTGCACTCCCGACCCCCAACGTTTACTTATTAAATATAGGAGTGACCTTTGACGCCGTATATAATGTGGTAATGTAATAGCGCGAGGTGCACAGGTGGGCAAACTTAGTGAACGTACATCTCCCTACCTCTTTTTGTCTCTATCCCTCCCTCCCTCTCTCCTTCTCATTCTTTATATCTCCCCGTCTCCGTCCCTTTTTCATCCCGACCCCCTTCACCACCGTCCCCGCTTATGTCTCTCTGCCTCCCTCCTCTTCGTGTCCATCCTCCTCCCGTTTTCCTTCTCCTCCCCTCCTGATATTCTCTCGCTCGCGCTCCCGGTCCTTCTCTATTTTTCTCCCTTTTCCAGTAACCTCCCCCATTCCCGTGCGCGCGCGGTCTATACTCATCCTCTCGCGATAAAACTGATTTACTCGCCTGAAGAGCCGAACACAGCTGCGCGATATATGCATCCGAGGATCCCCAAGGACTCTCGAGATGAGGCGCGAGGTAATTTAATTTATGACCGAAGCGGTCGGTCGTCAGCGCGTGCCGAGTGAATAAAAGAGCGGACTTCTCGCTGCTCTGCTGCGAGAGGAATAACAGAACCTCCTCTTTCTTCTCCCCCCCCCCTCTCTCTCTCTCTCTGTCTCCAGTTCTCTCCTCCCCTCCCTCGCTCTCTCCTCTTTTCTGTCCTTCGAAACATATCCACTCTCATTCTCCCCGTCCTTCTTGCGTGCTTAATAGCGATTGCCCTCCACGAATACTCGTCGAATCTGGTAGACATTTAAGAATGAATTCTTCTTTGGGAACGGTTCTATTTTTTTGTGCGTTTCGCTTTTCAACCGGTTCGCTCGTGTATCATTTCAAGCGGATCGTTGCATTGTGCCAACGTATTCTCTGGGAATTATTCGGTGCTTTGCCACAGTTGTGATTAAAATGATATGATTCTTTCGAAAATCTTTACGAATGCAATTTGCAATATGCGAATGATCATCGAGAGTCAAGAATCGAACCAGCGAGTATAATTTCACAAAAGTTGACATTCACTGAACGACTCGTGAATATTACTGCCGATCTTTTTTGACATCATCGAATTGTCATAGAAGGTACTCTCAGAATTCAGCGGTCTAGCTTTACGAAATGAAAATGAATGACGCGCGACCGAAGCTTGATAAGAATGTAAGACCGAGGGGAAAGCTAACAGTGAGAAAAAGGCATCGGTCTGAATGAAGAAACTCGCTGCGGCGTTTCGGGTCTCGTTAGCAGGTGAAAAAGAAAGATTCGAGGATACGTGCCACAATAGAACAAGTTGCGCAAAGGAGTAAACTAGTTCTGCGCGCCAACGGCCGATGCAAAGATTAGAGCACACTCGAGACTCTTTTCGATTCTTCGCTTCTCGCACACGGTTCGCATCGTGTACGTTCGCCTCGGATCCATGTGAAAAATTGGACGCGAGTCGTGTCCATCGCGATTTGCCTATTCATTAACCCTGTGCCGACCCTCCGTCCGCAATTACGGAATCACGATGGGCGCTAGAGTTCTTTGTCGATGTCAGTTTATCCTAACGTTGCCGCTCATGATTAAGTTCGGCGCGACGGCGAGTGAAAGGGCGGCTCGTAATATCGAGCGATTTATTAAGGGACTGCAGACGGTGAGTGACGTGAGAATTTCTGAGGCTTCGGAGGTGACAAAATTGAATCAGATCTCGGCGAGATACTGTCAATGGATGGAAGTAGTTCACACGGATTTTTCTCATGTCGTTAGCCAACTCGTCGCAATTGTGTTCCGTTCCCCCGCCTCCCAATACAAAAAAAAAAAAACCGACCTATCCGAGTTACATGATCCGCGTCGCTTTCAGGGAGACAGCGTTAAAGATCTTCGCGAGTCATTCGCGATTGCATCGGCATTCGTCGTTACGGCATCCCCAGTCATTTATAAGTTTCACGGCGCACCGAATCGATCCGACCCCACGTTCGACTCTAATGAAGATCGCCGTTCGCTGCCGGCCGGCCGCGCATTCTTCCCCCCCAAGACTCCCATCTCAGTGCCCGCTCGAGTACTCGCAGAAACTGTCCGCATCTAAATTTCGTTATTCAACCGTCGATCTTAAATTCCCCCGTCAATTCATTAAATCGGCATCGCTTGCGCGCGGACGTTTCGCGCGGCAGTAAAAGTCGCCGCTTACGACCCACAGCCCGTCGTTTTGAACCCAATAAGTGGCGAAGAGTCGGCCAGGTGAGTGAGACTAGTCGCGGGCAATGGTGAGCGACGAGAACAGGAAGAGGCTGGGAACGAAAGAGAGAGCGAGATGGAGTACGAGCAAGTACGAGCAAGTCCGTTCAAGTCCGTTCAAGTCCGTTCGGTGCGAGCGGAGCGAGGAGAACCGAAGGATTCCGATTATTGGCTACTCTTAGAGCGATAGGGGTGGAGGGGGGAAGGGGGCAGCAGCCGCGGCGTCGCTGCGAAATTGTGCGCTCGGCCTAGGATATAACCGGGGCAATAAATAAGCGGCCAGATCGGCGCAATTATGTGGCAGATTAACATCTATGACCACAGTGTACAGTTACCGCGGGTTACTCTCCGCTCCACCCGACCGCACTCGGCTCCGCGAGGATAGCAATGCATGCACACGTGCTACGTGCCAGGTTCGGCGCGCGGTACCGTGCGCGCTCCGCGAGGCAGTCGCGATCCTGCGCATGCGCGCCGGCGCACTCCGATTTCGGCGTAGCACCGCGACGTCGCTTTGGCCGCGCTCGCGCGCATACGCAGTGCGCCCGAGTGCTCGCCGCTTTGATTCATAACTGTTCGGGAATGATAAGAAAATGAAAAATTAGAGAAGTGCGGGATAAGGAAAAGAAGCGGAGTGGAATAAGTCTTATTTCAAAATACGAAAACGAAAGAATACTTTGGAATTACATCGCTTGACTATTGATTATTTTTTGTTAATTGCTTATTGTATTATTTACGTCGATTAGTATTTCTTTACGGTTCTTAATGCATTGAGTGCACATTGAGTATACATTGAGTTCGGATATAAGAGCCTTTTTAATTCACGTATAGTATTCTGAAATATTACTGTACATTTCTTGTACATCTGTTTATTCTGTATGCTTGTTCCACTTGTAACGTAACATGAAACGTCTTCAATTCCTTAAGATGTCGATTGAGTTGAACAAACAATAAGACGGTATATTTCGCAATCGACCGCTTGTCCTTCTCCAAGCGTTATACATTTGTTTAACGTATGCACTTATGGAAACAAACAATTCTTCTCTCAATATTCCTTACACTACGCCGACTATGAGTCATTGGATTTGAGTCGCAGTTGGTGATCGAGTCACCTGAACTGAGCGGGAATTTCAAATATTCTATGATCGAGCTGCGCGGCGAAATTGTTGCACATCGCTGCTCGTCGAAAACCAAAGATTTACGCCCTGTCGGAGGTTAGATTTAAAAACCGAGAGACTGATTATGACTCTAATGATCGGAATTTATGTAGTACGAACTCGTGCCGAGAAAGTCGGTATACGCATCCTTACATGCATACTGCGCGTACGGAGTACAAAACGTAGTTTAGCGGAAAGCAGATAATATTAAAGCTTATCAGGTTGAACCTGAGTGAGTGATTCTTAGAATTATCAGCCGGATCGAGGGGCTTATAACGTAGAATTTGCAATATCCACGCAGAAACCGTTGCGCAACGTCGAGATCTATCTGTTAGCGGGACCGACACCGTCAAAGGCGGTCGGATTGTGCGCGAGCATGTATCGTAATGGCCGTGCGTCCGTGTGAGTGAGAGCGGGCTCTCGCTCGTATATCCGGACGCACGTACGCGCCTCGTTCTACGCTCATATGTGCGTGCACGACGTAATTCTCAAGAAACTGCAAACTACCGCGAGCTTGGCTACCGTCCAGAGGAATAGGAGGCTGCCCCGTTCGTCTCGGGGGAATTTTACATTTTTATCGCCGATTACTTGTGAACCGCGAATATCCATCGTTAGTGTAGCGAATCCTGCACGTACGTGAGATCGTGCGCGCGCGCACCTATTTCGTCCGTTGAGCACGCTAGTGCGCATCCAGGCTTGCTGCTGCGCAGGAGAGCGCACGCGCGCTCGCGCGCGCGCACGTATATTCTTGTGTATGTTAGCAGCACCGCGCGTTCGTTCCGGTCGGTGGTACGCAGCGATTCGCGAACGTTGCCCACTTATCTCGTCCACGATTATATCAATCGACGTTTGGCTAAATTGAATACCGCGCTTTTAGCCGCGCTTTTATCGGCCGGTTCCCACAGCGCGACGGAGAATAATGATGCGAGGGAACGAACGCGGACGTCGCTGATTCGCTTACTATCGTGCAGATTGGCCGCGTAATTACTTTCGAAGCGGAGATTACGTTTCGGCCAGTATTAACACGTCGGAACGTGCGCGGCTAGTAAGTCACTTCCGTTACCGGTGAATGGGATACTATTGCATTCTATTGATAAGATTCTAACCGATCGTTGATGATGGAACAAAAGCCGACTTAATTTTCAGAAAGTCCTGCGTCGCACAATAAATCCATTCGTATGTAGTATGTTCTGGTACTTGCAATGCTGATATATTAAGAAAAGATAATATTACTCGGGCATAAAATGGACTATACTTAAAGTACATTAGTTCGTAAAGCCGTAATATAAAATGTAGATACATAATATATATTTATGTAATATAAAATACTTATGTCCCACGTTCTGCTCTTCGATGTGCCTAAATCTTAACTGCTGAAGTAGTAGTGACAAGTAGCGCACGCCACAAAGCGAAGTGTGGGAGGAAAATAAATTAATAATCGAACTCATTTTTTCCCACTATACGTATGGTTTTCAAAACAAATCCTTTTTTTGTGGTAGCCCACCAGACGTATCGTACGCAAATGTCTTCACGTAATGGCAATTTTTTGATGAGCTAACTCTTACCTACTTGTGCGATAATTATTTCGGTTCCGCGAACGTTCAAAACTCCGTACACCCTTGTATCAATCTTTTTCAGAGCGCAACTCTAAAAACGAATCAGGACACTTACGAGCATAATTTTCCCTCAGGTTAATTTTCGATTACCGCGTACAGTTTCTAACAGGTCAGCGAGTTCAAGTTACGCCGAACAAATTTCGCAAAGAGTCGCGTAGACATTAAAGTAATTCCTTCGCACGCGCTCGGTCGCAGGTGACCCAGGTTTCACTTTTTCGCGATCGAGAAGCGCATCAGCGTGCCAGTGAGTTACGAAAGGCGCAGAAAGCGTAATTCTATATTATCGAGGTAGATCGTTCGCAAAGAATTCTTAGCAAATCAAGTCAGCTCGCTGCCTTCGATCGTCCGAGTTCGTAACCCCAGTGAAATCTTTAACGAATTCATCACAAGACTTCGAAATCCTGGAAAGGAATTTTCGCTCCGCCATAACCCGTGATATACGACGATCGTAATTCGTATTATTGTCGTCGTAAAATTGGCTCACTCTCCGAAGTCGTCAAACGATCAATTCGCACCTGACTGCAGATGGGATGAAAGTCTTCCGCGCAAACTCGCGAAAGTGTTCGAAATCCGGCATTGAGCGCGCCTGCGCTCGCCAAGATTGATTAGCCGCGAAAATTGAAAAGCGGCTCTCGGCAGTTGCGTGCATCCTCCTCGAGAGAGATGGACCCATGCCAGGAGTCGATATCGGGCGCGAGAGAGGGAAGGAAGCGAAAAATGTGGAGAAGCGTGCGTAGGAATTTGTCCATTCAGCGGCAAGGATAATGACGGAGCCGAGGCTTCGCCACTTTGCATAAGTCACTTTCACTCGCCGGCACTTACTTTCCATCCTTCGGCACCTCTTTGCGAGGAAGTCACCGGCTCTATCGTATTTTCCATCGCCTCACACCCGCTCTCACACGTGCCTGCACACGGAACGCGGCGCACAAAAGAGACGACGGGAACCGACGAACGACGATGAGGCTCTAATTACGTCGGGGGCCGCGTTTCGTTTCAGGAATTCTCCCCAACATCGAGATACGAACTCGCGGCTGATTCTGGAAACCGTTATACTTGCCGGAGAAATTTTTGCGAACGTATTCCTCCGTACGAGAGTAGCGTTAACTATTGGATTAGAACACCCATGCAACCGACACGGCGTTGCGTAACAATGGAGCACTCTCGTAGGCGATTCATTTTTTTCAATCAGATCCATTAGAAGCAGTTCATGTATCGACAGGATCGTAGAGTGAGCTAACGCGATAACAAGCGTTTTAATCGTTACGAGCTATGTTTTCGGCGACCAGGCGCTAAGTCAATGTATGTTCTTGTTCTATTTCTGTCACTCGACCATATGTCAGACAATGGACGACTCTATCGACGACTGGTTCTATTAACCACCTCGGGGTCGGAGATTCGTAAAACCGCAGTGACTGCAGTTGGCATCATACTCAACCGGCTCTTAACAGCCTTTCGTCTAAAACATAGCGCTATAAAGGCAATTGAGGCATGTCGTTCTCGATAGAAAGCGAGTGAAACGTTCGCGCTAATTCTCTGTATAATGTCACACAGCATCGATCGTTAATATGGAAGCCTAATAATCTGTCCACTTATCGTCTGCGTATCGGAGAGCCTTCAATGACTCAGTAGACAGCGTTTAACCACCCATTCGTCTAACAGCCTGACTATGAAGGCTGACGTAAGCATAGGCATTCGGATTCGAGTCGGTAGTTACATGTAAGTTTGCACCCGCCTTTTTCATGAGGTGTCCAACTCTGCGGATGGAGAGAGCAGTCGGTTTAAGCATAAACAATCTCTAATTCAAGGTGCTTAATGTGTGAATATGGAACAGTTATGGTTCTACGTTCGTGATGTTTCATCTCGTTGCTCACCTACCGGCGTAGGCCGAATTGCTTGTCCACTGGCTGTTAAAAAGTGAAAGCAACGTTTGTCGCGCAACTTTGGGAGCGAGACGCACCTCGCGACGTTAATACGCAACGTCCGTGGAACGAATGTACATTAATCGCAGGGAGATATTGCACTTTCGAACTCGTTGGAAACATTGAGGATATCGGTAAAGTTGAATCATTAAATGGATAGAGGTTTCGTTTAGAAGCAAAAGAAGAATCACTCAATTTATCTATGAAAGGTTCAGTTAACTTTGCCCTATGTACCACTGATCATGAAGGTAGCCTAGCAAATAATCAAGTCATCATTCTGAATCGTTTATTTTATTACAGTAAACGTCATAAATTAAAATGAATAATCCATTTGTGTTCCATAAAATGGCAACTTGCATACCTTGTTCCAATTGTAGAATGCGATAGGAATAAGCTACTTCAGAGATCGTTAATGTGTCACTGAAAATGTCAACATTGACAACGGAATTTATCGGCTCACTTATAGAAACTTGACGATGGTCGATTGTTCGCGTTTAGCGTTGCGTAAGCGTGGAATAGACGAAAGAAAGTGTGCGTGCCTCTGCGAGTATGACAGTTCGCCGTCCCGAGAGTCCTGTTGTACGCGGAAAGTATCGCGCTTAAAGGATCAGCTCAGGCGAGTCCTTAAGGGACTCCCCAACGATGGCCGAGCTATTCGAGGCATTTGGCCGTAACGGGGAGAGAGCCCGCGCGAGAGTAGACGTGGGACAATCAAGCCGAAAGACAGACGGTTGTTAACGCGATAGTCGCCAAGTTTCCTCCTCTTTCGGTCCGTGAGAATCCTTCGCGGAATTTTTCCATCCTTTCGACTAGACGAGTCGAGCCCCGGCTCTCTGCCGCAAGTGAAAAGTCAGCACCTTGATTGTTTTGCTGCGACGCGAGCGAGCGAGAGAGAGAGAATACGCTCACCTTCCGCACTCTTCTCATTCCTTCCTTGAGGCCAGTAGTCTCCCTCCTCTCTTCCTTCGTTCCTCCGCCTTACTGCTCCTCTTCCTTTCACACCTTCCGCGCGCGATCATTTTCCTCCTTCGCTTTCCTTCGACTTCTTGCCGTCTCGTACTCTCGTTCTCGTACGTTTTTCTCCGTTACTCTCTTGGATTTTACAGCGTCGGCGAAGGCGATAAGAACAGGTGTTACGGTTTCCATGATAAGACTGTCGGACAGTCATTTCGGCGGTCGTCCACTTTTCCGCAAACGGCACATACATTTATACCGGCGGACTCGGTATCAACCGCGCTCAGGCATTCTATGGTAATCAGTTTCTCGGAAGTTAACCGTTAACCGAAACAACTTTGCCCGGGAACATTCGCTGCGAAGAGCATAAACTTTCCAAGCTATCATTTTGGCAACACTTCATTTTCAAAGTTCAACCGAAAAATACTCATTCCACGCATACCAATTGTTCGCGCAAAAGCATCCACCGACACCTTCCACCGAATCATTGTCATCGTGGAAGTGCACAACATTGCCACCTGACTTCGAAGGTAGAGTGGAAAACTGTAATAAAGGAAACTGAATAAAGAACGACCTATCGAACCTAGCCGAATATATCAGGCTTGCCATTTGTCCACGTCCGCCAACAGTAGGCACTCGAAATTTGACCAGCCTCACCTTGCTTTTCCTCTTCCCATTTTCTAGCATACCTACTACTGACCATAAGAGACAAAAAATTGATGGACCGAGGGCAGAGAGAAATGCAGGAGGGGCATTCTGCCGATGAAGCAACCTGTACGGGGCGGTCTAGGTGCGAGCATTATGGCTTGTTTGCAGTGGCGCATACCTCTGTGGGTCTGCCGAGACCGGAGGAGAGCAGCGATTCCTCGCGAGCGGCTCGTTTCTCTTCTTCTCCCCGTCTCCTCGCCTTTCCACTCGCCGCGAGACGCTTCGTCTCCTCTTCGTGCCTGCCTCCCCCCCCCCCCCACCCCCTCGCTCTTCTCCTACCTACTCCTCCCGCGGTGCGCACAAACTCGCCTACACTCGCGCATCCCCGCACATACTCGCACATTCGTACATGCTGAAACATTCACACACACTTGCACACACTCACGCATACTCGACATACTCGCACACTAACACATACTCGCAGATTCACACATAGTCGCACATTCGCTCATACTCGCATATTCGTACATAGTGGCATATACTCGCGTATACTCGCAAACTCGTACATACTCAGACATTTGTACATTCTCACACGTACTCGCACATTCGTCAAGCGGCGCGTCGCAAGTATAGGATTCACGGGTGTTGCGCTCCCGGCTTTCATTATTTGCGATTTAGCACAATGCGTACGTGATTACGTACTTACAACCCGGTACCGTATTCGTTACGACGCTAACGTCCTTTCCACACGGCAAGTTGCCCGAAGTTCCAAAATTGAACACTCGAGATGACAGTACCACTTGCTGATTGAGCAATTTGAATTGGTTTGGGGTACTTCGTACTGAGGGGTGAATATGTCTTTGCAAGGGTGTGATCGGTTATTTCGTTCGGTGTAAATGTTGACGGATGTATAATAAGTATATGATATATGAGCTTCTATATTCGCGTCGAGAAATTCAAGATAATGGAAAATGCGCATTGCGGAAGCGTCATTATGAGTGTCATGAGGTTGTCGTTTATGTGGTTTCTTTTTTGGGATACTAGGCGTATGTGATAGAAGTAGATAGTGTTCGCATGTTCGCGCGTTAGAACGCCACGAATGTAACTTTCTTCGTTATCTCTTTATTTTCTTCGAGCATCCATTATAACAGTTTCTCACTGTTTCTGTTTCAGGTGAGTGTGAATAACTGGGCCAGCGCTGAAATTTCGAAATTGGCGGCGTTCTGCAAATTGCCCGTAAGTGGTATGTCTAACTGACGTCAAATTGCATCTTCATGCATAACGCAAACTGCTTTGCTCTTGATCCTAACCGGACCCGCAGCAGATGTCGTAATTGACGTGGATTGACCGAAACTATTACATATACATAGCGATGCTCCACATTTCGCGAAATCGCGCGCATAATTTGCCTTGAAACAGAGCGTTCGAATCATAATTCCCGTTTTTATTACCTTTCCTTCTCGCGTCTGCCTTCATTTCGCTCAGCGTTTATCCAACATGCTCACGTTTGTGGTCTTCAAATTGAACAAGGCCGCGTTGAAAAACACCGTTGCAATCGCTAAGCGATCAGCTATAGCATACTATATTTAAATGCAGAATGTTTCACAATCTATCAGCTAAGGGCAATCAACAATGAGTTCAATCTACGCCGATCGTATTAGTTTAACCTTGCGAGAAACATCTCTAATCGCCGATACTTCATACATATCTTGACCTCCCACGAAGACACTATTCATCGTTCTTTCACCACTGTTGAAAACCCCAATCAGCGCTACAGTGCTTGTCTCAGTTCCTGTCGAAAAATACCATTTTAAGTCTTACTTTCGTTCAAATTGTTCGTTCAAATTGTTAAAAATATATTTAATTTGTAATTCGTTACTTTATGAAATAAATCTATGTTACTATATAGGCACAATTTATAAATCTTTCAAGTTCCTGTTCAAGAAAAATTATTCAAAGGATAACAATGACATACAAAATGTACTAATTGTATTATTTACGCGCGTTAGTAAAATTGAACTACTTCGACATACAGTGAGTGCGCTGTCAGTTGCCGGTAATTTTTAATAAAAAATTAATGTTCATATCATAGTATCCAGAAACAAATATCTTGATTACAATTACAAGGGAGGAAAGCGCGAAAAAAAATGTTACGGATGCGCAGTAGCATAGAGGTTGGAAACCGCTGCCGTAGAGTTCAAATATACTGGCACTTTTAGACAGAAAATCCGATGAGCGCGATCGCGCTGTTTGGGACTGAAAGGGTTAAGGGGATCGGACGACAGGCCGGTGGCAAGCGTTCCTTGACGGCCCTGTACATTGTGTGCTCGAGGAACATGGTGGGCTCCGGGTTGGCGGCGATTTGTCACTCGACGGAGGACGACGATGCGCAACCATGAAGACACGCGCTAGAATCAATCCCCGCGCGAAATTACACGTTCGCCGGGCGAATATCGCGATCTTTTCATACCTGTGTGAAAACATGCCGCTCGGCCTCACCTACACTCATACAAAGACGCGGGGGTTCTCGGTGCACGCGCCCGCGCCGGGGAAGAAACGATAAATCTCGGGGCAGATAAATATCTTCTTGCTTGCCGCGAGACGAGGGAGGCTTAACGTGAGCGAACGGCGGGAGGGAGGGGAGAAGGTTGGATAACGTGAGACGAGGCGCGATAAAGAGTGGGGAGGTGGAGTCCGATGTGTCAATTTTCCGTAAAAATCACTGTGGCCGTACCTTTTCTTCTCCTCCACCCTTCCTCACCGCCTATAATCGTCGGTGCAATTTCAGAACGGTTACGTTCATTCCGGCAATAAATATGCTCGCGGCACTTTTAATAACTTTCCGCGGTCTCTTCCAGTGACTGGAGAAATGCACATCCTGAACGTCCGGGGCGAGGTCAAGGAAACGTTGGCTTTCGAGAAAATCGCTTTTGACGTGATCGATTAACGACCCGGCCAGAGGGCTATACCTCTCTCTCTCTCTTTTCTCCCTCTCTCTCTCTCTCTCTCCCCTCTTGTATCCTCTGTTCGTAAACGGGGACGATCTCCTCGTTGTTTTCTCTTCTTGAACAACCCTCTCCTATCCGCGGAGAGTGCAGCAATGAGAAAGAAATGAAGATCTTGCGTTGTCCGACGATAATCGGTCGGCTTAAAGAGCGAGTTTCTACATAATTCGACGGGGGCCGAGTTTCGCTGTCTTCTCGGCTGTCGTGATAGCGCGTTCGCCTGATTTTGCATTTCAAAGCGACGACGGGGCCGCTCGTCGAAACTTGACGCGGATAATTGCTAATGGCCGCCGCTTATTGTCTTGCTGATGCACTTTTCTGGGTGCGCCTTCGCCGACTCTTTCGAGACGCTCGACTTTCGGTTCGTGACTCTAGCGCTGAATTGCTGAATCGATTTTCCACGTTGACACGCACACACGTACACATACACGGAGTACTCATACTCTAGTGGAAGGCAGAGAGACCGAGCCGGGCATCGTAAATGGTTAAACACCTTTGTTAATGACCGTGAGGTATGTCGGAGCCGGTTTTTATGTTTAATAAAATGGCGGAAATTATCTGAGGATGGTTGGCGACGTTACGTTTTATTTTAATTTCCGTTGATTAAACGAGTGCGAAATGTTGTCTTACACGTCCGGCAAACCTACCGCATTCTCGCGTCAGGCAACCCCTTCCATTCCCGCGATCATTATAACGCCACCGACTTCTGCCGTGAGCTATTCGGGCACATTCAATGTGACAAAGGAACCTTTTCATCGTCAATACACAAAGAATGCAAAGCATCGCTGACGGCGTCGAGGCAGTCCGTTCAACTTTGAACTTTCGTCCGCTATTACGGGACACCGGCGAGATTAAGTGACGGGTAATTTGGAATAGTTTTGATAACGAGAATGGCAGGCTTTTTCAGCCTTTATTACGTCGCATATTTCTTTGCTTAATTATTTTTGCTAAAGATTTTTCATTTACCCTTTGCCTGTTTTATAATGTTCTCGCATTCTCCGTTTGGCCTTCCTTCTCACGTGAGACAAGCAGCTTAATTTACAACCTAATGGCATCAGCAAAACAGAAAGTAGAACAAATTGAAATATTGGTAATAGTAAATTAACTAAATTCCAAAGATGCAGTGTATTTCTTCAATCCCAAGACAGCTTACATATTAATCCAAACCATACATATTTTTCCAATACTGCGATCGATTGTCACCGTTCCAATTTGCATAAGACCTTTTCTCTCGCCTTCCTTAGCTAAGGAATTCTTTAAAAGTGATACTATTTTTACTAACCTCAAACGACGGTCGCATCTTTCAAATCATCAATCTTCGTCGTTTTCCTTTAAAAAAATAAAACTTTTCCCTGTTTCTTGTCGTAACCGTCATTTTCGCAAGACCGTAATATCCGAGCGGGTCCCGGTCGAGAATTCTCGAAGGAGTCCAACGATCCGCGGGCGCGCGTGGATTCGTCGACGGATCGTAATCATTCGGCTCCTCTTCGTGGGCGATCGTCGGGCTCGGACAAAAAGGGCTTTTTGACGAGAGGCGCTCGTTAATTTCTCATAAGGCCGCCGCGACGCGAGTCCAGCCGCCGCCGCCGCCGCCGCCGCCGCCGCCGCCGCCGCCGCCGTCATCGTCGTCGTCGTCGTCGTCGTCCTCGTCGCCGACAACCGTTTGCGAAGCGTCGCCTCGCGCACCTCCGGGAGGACGAGCGCGGAATTCTTAATCGACAGCGGCCATTATGTCCCATCGGACTATGGCACCGGCAGCCAAGGGGACGCCGAGTTACTCTTCGCGTCGCGGTAATTATTTCATTATAATTGCCGCCGTCGGGAGACCACGTACGAAGTCTACGGCGTACAATGTACGATCCCGATGGTGTCGCGTCTCGGATTACCACTGCGAGTGGATTTTTGTTGCGTCTAGTAGAGACTTCTGACGGCAGACTCGAGCGTTCTTCGATTTGATCGGACAGTATATATTATGGAATTTTATTGACGATATATTTTGTGTTTGATCGCAAATTTACTTAACCGTACGTCTGAATGCGACAACAATGTTTTCAAGTTTCATAACATTAATAATCTAAATAAAAGATAGCGTCATATTATCATAATTTTTATAAATATATGTTTTTACTACTTGATCATTATTATTAGCAATAATGTATATAAAATATCTTAGTGATTATTGATCTAAATACATATAACGTATACAGTATTAAACTACCTACATATTATATATACCATTAAAATTTATATTATATTCTATAATTAGTTTGTAGTAGGTTGCAGGAAAACAAGAACTTTAATTAACGCTCGTGATGGTACTGGTTCAGTTATTTGCGACGCTCGCTACACACGAATCGACCCGTCAAGTGTTACGAATGTTAGGCTTTTCAAGTTCTTTGAAAGCAGTAGTGTTCGCTTCACACGCGGCCTATTTTACGACGCCAGATGCACCCTGATAGCGCGTCTACTGCTGAATGATAATAGGGCTGTAACTTATGTAACGTCGACGTGAATGCGCCAGATTTACATCACCGTGTTATTTTCGCTGCTCATAACAGTCCTACCGCAATTTCATTCAGTTTATATTCACGTTACACAAGTTGGAAACGTGCAACCATTCATCAGTGGGCGCGGTGTCGATATTGTTACGTTACACTGTCATTTCGAGAGAGGGTCGCAAGTTGCACTCGCACTTTGCATAATATGCACCGAGACTCCTTTAGCGGGGGAAAAAAATTCCGCAAAGTACAAACTTGCCACACCGCGAGTTCGGGCTTGACATTAAAGTCATACGTTCAAATGTAATCTGCGCTGCGCGCGTTGATTACAATTTTGGAAGATGTAGCGCCGAGCCGAGATTAACGAAGATCATTGACTCGGCCGGTAATGACGGTTATACGTAATAAAAGTGACGCCATCCAGACCGGTCACCTTACGTGCGGCAACAATTAAGAAGGAGTGATGAGGACGTCCGACGACGTCGACCGACGACTGACGACACGTTCGAATCGGGAACCGTTATGGCCTGTTGTTTGCTCCTTTTAGCTCATCCAGCTTAGGCTTGCGCGTGCTGAGAGAAAACGGATGCCTCCAGTTCGCTGACTTTCCAATTGGGTGCGCGAAAAAGGCATATGTGGAGTGTGTTAGCTCATTGACGGACAGGCGATAGCCGATATAACTGGTTATTTGATTGGCTGTTTTCGCGTTAGACGTCTCGTTACGGGCGACGTTAATCAAATTGAAACTCCCAACCAAATTACATCGCTTCAAGCTCTCTTTTCCCAGGCAGTCTCTTCCAGTACGAACCTGTACGATGACTCTTCGTTGAGGCGTCATAGCAACGTCGTCCACAATGAACTCTATTTTCTATCAGATCTCCATCTCGTCATCTAAAGGTATCTCTGTCGGTAGCAACGATCAATTGTCGTCTCTCATTCTAATTACCACCCTCTCATCCCACCCTGATTCTGACGCTCGCACGGGGTTGCCATGACTTAAACGAAGCGCATTACGCTCGCCGACGACTATTTTCAGCAATTACGCCGCCATAAATTGTTTTTTTAAGAGATTATTTATCGGAAGTGTAACAGCTCTGTTACGGCGACCGCATTACATTTTGCCCCGACTTCCGTCAGATCATTAGGCACTTATTCGCGATAACCCTGACATTGTAATAATCGTCAATGTCGGCGGGTTAGAGTGTCAGTCCCCCCCCCCCCCCGCTATTTCCCCCATTCCCCTCCTCCTAGCCGTCTAGAGTCACTGGAGTGCCAGTTTACTGCCGCCTCGGATCGGCCTTATCGCCAGAAGTCGATCGATCCCAGGACTTCGCCGCGATCGTAAACGAGATCGCGATTTTGCGCGAGCCCGCTGATGCGACTCGAATACATCTTTGATCGATAGTTGCCCGCTTCCGGCTTGTTACGTGTCCCCCAGGTCTCGCCCGCAATGTCGGCCGACCGGTTTCCCGCGGCCGACGAGCCGAACGAAAAGCTCCTTTTTCACGTCGGCAAGCGCTTTTCGCCGGTGAGTCTCTCCTCGCTTTCCATGGCGTTACGTGAATCAACATGGCGCTCGGCTGTATAAATTATCATTAGTTGAGACGCCGACGGATACCTATGGACCGCCTTTTATGCCGCATCGACTTTCCTGCGTTTCCTTTTAATTCGCGCACATTGCCGGGCGAGTCTCCGCTTCCTCGCTCGATGGGAACGAGTCAAGGAACGAATGAGCGTGACTCATTCGGAAACGTGCTCTTCGAGAGAGAGAGAGAGAGAGAACGAGACACGTCGGATCCAGTCCGAAGCGGCCGCCGAAAATCGAACGTTCCGCAGACGGAAGGTGGCAGTGCGGCAGGGGAAGGGGAGAACGGTGGAGAAGGAAGCGAAGGCAGTACCCAATAGACGGAATGTACGGACAACGGCAACGGTCGTACAGGTACTGGTAAGGTCGCTCGTTTGGCGAGCCCATAAGAAAAGGGGCAGAAGTGGCGCGAGCTCTTCTAGAATGGGACGAACGAGCGGAACGGGAGAAACGAGAGAGGAACACCGTGGAGAAACGGGCGATCAGAGTAAAACCGACGGTTGCACGGCCGGATCGACGGACGGATGTATAGGCCGCATCGACATCGGTATAGGTGGGTATAGGCCGGCCGAGAAACGAGCCAAAAGAAAAAGGCAACATCGGCCATCAACGGCCGCATCGGTGCACGGTCGGGGTATTGAAACGAACGACTGGGTTCTCGGGTTACTAACTATATCCCCCCCCCCCCCCTCCCTCCATCCCTCCATCCCTCCCTCCATCCACTCTTCTCTTCTACGTCTCTCGCTCCTTCATTCCACCCTATCCTTCTTTCACCTTCGAACATCTCCCCTCTCCCTCACCCTCCGAAGCGCCGTCTTTCTCATTCCACTCTTTCCCTCGCCTTCTCTCGCCCTCCGCGGGCTTTCCTTCCGCATTCTGAAATTCCTCGAGAGCAGGCGATGATTTCTAATGGCGGTGCGCTACGACGCCGAGCTCTTTTCCGTTTTTCAACCTGCCCCGCAACCGTCCTTATCCCCGGCGGCCGTCCTGGCGAAGCGGCGAGATACGTTTCGTTCCTGATCCTCGACCAAAGCTGCCGTCAACTGCTCCCGTCAACTGCCTCATCCTCCTCATCCTCCCCATCCACCTCATCCACCTCATCCACCTTTACCTCCATCCCTACGCACGCCGGTTTCTTCCTCTATGATCTCTTTCATAATTGCGTCTAACGTCCGACCTCTTCGAGATCTCATCTCGCGACGGCGCGTAAGATTCTATTGGAATAGTTCAATGTTTTTGCATGCGACGATTGGCCAGATAAGGCCGATAATTGCTCGAGACTCGGCATCGTTTCTTTCTCGCTACGGTTAGAAGCTGTCGAGTGAAACGCACGAAAGTAGCGCTTGGCTGTCCGTTTTTTCGTCCATACATCGATCGACAGCGGCCGCATGCAAGAAGGACGTCAATCATGGCCAATAGCGAGATAACGCATACTCCGGAACGTCAGAAGGATATCAGTGTCGAGAGCTGTGCCTGGGTGGGTCGTTTTCGAGGAGTACGCATGTACATAGGTACATGCGCACGGCATTGAAGCGAGTAAATAAAGAGCACGTGAAAGCTTGGGATATCGCGGAAAGTCCTGTTACAAAGTAGAGAGTGGAAAAGAAAGGAACTGACCGAGCGAACATGTCGAAGGCGACGTGTGCGGTGAAGTAATCGGATTAAGTGCGCCTATTCTACGCTTATTACGAACATAATCTCAATATCCAGCGCCTACTTCAAAGTTATCGCAGCGTAATTTCTCTTTCCAGTACAATACGTGCGTTACTTAATATACGCACGTTTCATTTGCCATTAAACTCGGTCCATCGACGTCGAACAGATGTCAATGGACATTCGATATGTCCTCAATTGGCAATGGAAATGTCCGAATGGCGCTGATCGATATTCCTATATGCCAAAAACAAGGAAGATTTCGTCACGCTTGACGTTTCGACGCGAGCGAAGGAGACAGGGGCGACCCAATTTCCGAGCACGTGGTTGAAATTCGTCTCGAATTCGATTGTGGCGTGTTCGCGCGAGAGTGGAAGGAGGCGGGATGAGAGAGGGAGGGAGAAAGAGAGAAAGAGGAGACTGGGTGCGCCGAGGTGCACTTGCGCGAATGCGTCTGACCCAGATGCCTCGCGAATGAAACTCATCTGGCAGCCGTTCTTGACATCCTTGAGCCCGATAAGAGAGTCAGAGGATTTCTACGCGTATTAAACGCTCGCCACGGAGAATGACGGGATCCATTCCGGTGGGATTGACGACGGCAGCTCCATGAGACTTCCTTCGGCCTCTCTAGGCTGCTTGTCGCAAAGCGGAGAAACCGACAGCGACAGAAAGGTTTAAGGTGAACTAAGGATGATCGTAAAGGCATCCCCAAGATGCCGACACGTTTGCTTCAGTACACTTTAAAGCTTGCCACGTTCCTCCAAGTATTGTTGCGATGAACGCGATTATTACTCAAACTGTACACGATCGTGACTGTATTCCTCAAGGATGTCTAGTGCCCGGGGGAAAAATGCTTGATCGAACTAATATTAAAAAGGAAATCTTAATTTTACTTACGGCCATGTACCTTGGAAAACAATCGTGGCAGGCTCAGGATGGAGATACGGCGTTCGTTTGGCGGGGATCGATAATTTGCAATGTAGATGACGCGTTTGGTCCGGCAGACAATTTTCTTCGCCGATCCCATTGACAGACGCGCGCCCGTACGCTCGACGATTTCCGGGTAAAACGGCCGGCCGATAATGCAAGAAATCGCGAACTCGAATTAACCGGCGTATCGATGGCTGATCGCAGCGGCGAGGGGTATCATTAAAAGCGAGCAGGAGGAATTATAACGAGGGCGTAATTACGGGCAAAAAGATATGTTATTGACCCAAAATCCTTGCGGGTGAAGCTCATTCGGCCGCGGCAAACCCGACATCCTTGGGCCCGATAAGAGAGCCGGGGAATTTCTGTCGAGGTGCAAGACCTGGAATTCGAGGCACTTGCATCGGCGGCCTCTATCGACATTCGTCCCGCAGGAACGCAGAGATGGCCGACGATTTCCATCATTGTCTCGCGAACCGATGTAATTGAGTCGTCGCGGACGAGAATCGCGAAAATCTCGCCAATCTTCGTTTTGTTATGTCGTAGGTGGAGAATCTCGGCTATTCGTCACCATATCCCGACCCTTAGTCTACTGACCTTGGACTATGTAAGATTTAATTAAAGATAGGTTTCGAAGATGTTTGGTTTCTAAACTTGGACTTGCTGAACAGAATTTTGGGACATGGCTCACTTAGGGTATGGGGTTCCTTAAATATAGGTTCGAGAAGAGGAAGAGGAGGGGTAGTGGTTTAAAATGCGGACTGACAAAATAACGAGTTTGAAGGCCGGAAAAAGGGTAGTGTTGACAGAGAGCTATGAGTGTAAAGGAAAAAAAGGTGTAGGTATATAGGTATTTTAAGAGTTATAGGGTGATGCGCAATCTTCATGATGAAAGCAAGGCATAATAGAGTGTTTATCGTTTTTTATTGGTGAACGTATTCTATCGTTGTTTTGCTCTATTGCGATCTATAAAGTATTATTATTGCAAATTTTGTGCAATAAGATAAAATATAAAAATTGGAAATGAGACGGCACAATATAATACGACTTAACTCTCAGACTGTCCATACTTGACGAGGACCTTCCACATGCTATCCCATTAGGCCGTTTTTTGTCATTCCTCGATTACGTCACTCATTCATATCCTTCCTTATCTCTCACTCCTACTTCTTCTTACATATACACATTCGCATTCGAACACACACTTCCGTCCACTGTACTATGTAGGTACATTTATTTCTGCTCATTCATACACAGTTTATGTCTCAAATATGATGATACCTTTTCCATTTGTACGCGTGATCGTGAGCACGTATTCGTTTTGTTACGCTTTAAAGTCTGGTGATTACTCTGATTGAGCTGAAAATAAGAATTAATTTGCACTAAACGCTTTTTACGCAAAAAATAATAAAGCGATCGGTTATAAAAAAAGAATAAGAAATGTTCATTTATCTGTGAGTATACATTTATTGAACTGTTGCTGTTAAAAATTCCACAATTTTCTGCCGTTGTTAAGTAGAAATACACATTTATGTCTGTGCATCGATGCAGATACATCTGTACCGGCGAAAATAATGTCAGGTTTTAAAAAAAAATGCGTTTTAGACGTTAAAAACAGCAGGATTCTCGCAACCGGACGTTTCGCGTAAGAAATTGTTCGGCTCGCCTCGTAAAGCTAAGAGATTATTTAACGATTCTAATGCCGGGGAAAATATAAGGGATCGGGGGAAACTAGCCGAAAGGCAAGAGAACGGAGTGCTTCTGGAAGTCGTCTTTAACGTCCCGCATTCTCAATAGGAGAGCCGGAGAATTTCTGCCGAGTGCAAGGCCTGGAATCCGAGGCATTCGCCTGAGGCACTGCGCAGATTCGCTCGAAGGGACGTGCCAAGGTACAAAATAACATTGACCGTGTAATAACGCAATCGTTCAATGGAAACTATTAAACTGCGCCAAATTGCTGTCAATTCGACCCCCAATGCAAGCTGCTTTTTCTCGTCGTCGAAAATTGTGTGGCGTGGCACGAGGAAATTGCAAATTTTTTAATTCAACAGCGATCTGCAAGCATATCATTCAACCAGAGTGAAAAAGGAAAATGGGTTTAAAAATAAAATTCGACCTCAATCTGACTTCAGTGAAGAGAATATGGATGGTCCTTTTTTTCCAGCTGTAAAAACTTAGTTGAACTTCTTTGTTCTTAATCGTTGCATTCCGCTCGAATATAATGCACAAGTCGTAGGTTGCCAGCGGAAGATAATCAAATAACGCGAGCGAATTCGCACGATTACATCGGAGATTCCGCCTTACAGCCGGCGAATTAATATCCGTATACATTTCATGGACATTTATGCTCGGTACGTGTACGATACTTCCTTTACCGCCGGAACAATTAAGGCTCATCTCTCGGCTTTCATGGCTACCCGTTATTGTGCGAGGAGAGCCGAGGGTCAGCGGATTAAGGAAAGGGTACGGACGCAGTAATTTTTCATCGGCTTTCTCAAGTTATCGATCACCGATCTCGAGATCGGCCGAAGGTTACCCGTAAGATTGTGTGACATTGACCTTGCCGCGAACGGTCTTGCCTGCGCGGAGCGGCTCACCTTTAGAAAGTCCCGGGAGATTATGTCTTTGCGGCGACGGAAGACAAAAATCATGACATACTTTCTAGGCCGGCCAGGCTCGGACGCATGACATTGCGATCGGGCGTGATTACGCGCGTTCGCAAATGAAAACGGAATCGTGGCAACGGTATTCATCCTTCTCCGGCTCTGCGCGTGTAACGTCCCATCGATTATCGCACTTACATCTGCGCGTTATGTCAATTGTACGCGGGAAATCGATCCATTGTCTCGGACTCGGTAACGGACAACGGTGCTTTCGACTGACGAGTTGTTTAGTTTAGCATTGATTAACCTACTGCGACGTTGCAGACGCGTCGCTCGCAGAGCAATTGACGCAGGAACCGAACGCTGTAATTTCTGACCGGAATCGAATTCAAATGTCTCCCCGCTTAAGAACTCCGACCACTTTGCCCGTTCAAAGCCGTACTCCGTCCATCTAGCTGGCCGCTGACCATTGTCCGACGAAAACTGGGCCGTGCACGCCTCGGCGACTTTTTGCTTATTCATGAAACCGCACAGACAAACGGCGGAAAAAGTAAAACGTCCGAACGCGCGTGTTCCGCGTACGAAATTGAATTGTCATCCCTGCCAATTGGAATTGTCAGTCCTCGATCCGGCGTACGTCGACCGATCCTGCTTCCAGCAGCGTGAAGAAGCGTCGGATTTCATGAAATACCGCGTGTCGCATGGCGAGTTACTGGAATGCCATTTACCCGAATCGGAAGTCGGCGCTCGATCGTGCATGAATCACGGTGATTAACGGAAAATTCTTCCCAGTCAGTGCCTCAGGACCCCATTCTTCCCCGTCGGCGTAATTAACAATTTGCTGTTTAACCTCTCGCGGTCCCACGTCGACAGATACGACGTCGTATTTCGTACCGGTAGTCTTATGGATTTTAATGGCAGTTCCACATGGCCACAAGGGCATATCTGTGTAATTATAGGGCATAAAACAGAAGTGGAACTTGGTGGCGCGCGTTGCGCGCGATAAATTAGGTGCAAAGGATTTTCGCGAAAGAAAACTCGCCGAGCTGGAAGAGATATTATTTTGTGCCTTACGCTAAGATTACTTTGCGGGCAGAAGAACCGTTCAATTATAAGGTTGAAACGAATGTTCCGTGTACTTTTGCAATAAGGCACTGATTGCGATAAAAATACGTTATCGCGCCGCGCACTGACGGGAATGGCGTTTGACTTTGAACGAGCGTAAATCAATGCGCTCATCAGTGTTTTTGAAAAGCAACGGACTCGGCGAACGGAATCGTATCATCTGTAAAACATACGGGACAGCCGACATATAAATGAGGCGAACACGAGCGCTGTCGTTAGAAAGACGTAAATTACCTCAGCGGGCGTTAAGGAGAACAATTAGCATTTGAAAATGAATCGGACTCAAAGCAGGATCCGTAAGGGTACATTTAAAAAATACAATGAGCCACTGATTAAGCCAAGTTTAACCAAACGCTGCATCCATTTGCGAACGTTCGTAATTCGCGGCGCGATAAGTTAATTCGAGTCAATGACTCTCCTTTGATTACCCGTCGCGATTGCATTTTCAATGAATTTCATTAGGAAACGTTTCAATTAAACTCATATCGCGCAACTCTCGCAGATTACGTTTCCATCGCCGCCGCGTACTCAGCTTTCCTCCAATTAGCCAATGATATATTGCCATTATCCGGCTCGCAGTTGGGATCGAATTTAGCTGATAGATCGATTCGCGCCGTTTCGCCAACGATCGGCAGCGTTCGCTGGCGGTCTCTGCGAAAGAAATAAAAGAGGTTGTTGCGGAGGATACGAGAGGATGCGAATCGAAACGATTTACCCCGATGTGAGGGGGCCGTGAAGAAGAAGGCACCGGCAAGATTCCGTGGCGGACTAACACGGGCGTTACAGGAGTTACATACGCGAGCCGTCCTTTTACACGGCGGCGTTCGCCGCTCATTTCGAAACCGTCCGGCTTATTTACATCTATTAATTGCATCTCGACGTATTTTCGCGGCGCGCAATCCTATCGAGAGCTAGAATCAGCCGGTCGACCCATAAATATTCATAATTTTGCGAGAGAGGCGGACGTACGGCGCATGAATCCCAAAGTCCGATGATTAAAAAATAAATCCCCTTTTGTGACGATGTAACCCCCATTCTTTGCGCATTAATCGGTCGACTCCGCGTGCTTCCCGAAAGTATCTAGTGTAGCGTATTTTTATTTTACGCCGTAGTTTCTTTGCATCACACTCTGGAGTTTCCTGGTTTTTACATTTCGGGAATAGATTAGGAATAGACGTATTGCTGTTTTCCGCATCGCGTACTATATTTATTCAATGAGTGTCGGAAGCAATAAAATAAAATTTTTTATTACACGTATGTATACTACAGAATACAAAAAAAAATCTAAAAAATGAAGTAACGTGGAAGAAGTCGCGAAAGAAAAACGAGCACTTTCCGGATCGTAGAGAGGGCTAATAAACATGTTCGTTCAATTTATGAAAATCGGGAGAGGATTGTGAGACTGTGAACGATACTGGAGTGTAACTAAATATATTTGCCACACACGGAGGCACGATGTGAAAGTGGTAAAGAAGCTAAGAAAAAGGAAGTTAATGGAATTGAAAGAGAATGTGATGATCGAAGATAGAGGACTAGATGCTGAGTGTCAAGCGGAGCTGAAGTTTGTTTAGAGTTCGCTACGATGCGAAAAGAAACAACTAACTTATTTTGTTGGGAATTGTGCCACAGTGAGAACCTCAGGTAAATTGAGAAGGATTGAGGTTAAATATAGGAAAGGTGGGAATTGACCTTCAATAGAAGAGACATATGAAATGGCCTACAACGGATTAGAAATGCATATACCACGGGGTAAAGAAAGATTTGTGTTTATCAGAGAATTAGGATATGCCCGTCGTGAACAATAGTCAAAAGTGGAAGATTCTAATATGGTCGGAGTATGAAAGAAAAGAAAAAAGAACGGTACGTGATCGTTCATTCTGAGATAGGGAATTGAACGATTGGAATGAACCTGATCATCTAACTATTCAATAATTCGTTTTGTCCAGCTTCATTACGATGTGAAGTATAATGTAGAGTTTTTACAGTCGTTACACAAACTGGCAGAACTATCAACTTGATCAGCCTGCTGTCACTAAGCTGATCAACGTTAAAGCATACTTATCTTTATCACAAACATTTTACGGTGACCATTGCTTTCACGGTCACAGAACTTGGCCGCCCTATCTCCCGTATTTTCATGAAACCCAACCAAAAGTTGTCTTCCGCACTGGCACGAGAAGCCGACGAAAATTCCTGGCACCGACCCGTTTCCTTTATCCACACCATTGACAATTACGCGAGCGGTCCGTTAATCGACGATCAATGGAGGAGATGCCGATTAATCCGAAAAAGCTGCGTCGTTTAATGGACTATATCGCGCGCGGCACGATGCGATGATGATGAATGGTTAATCAGAGCGTCGGAGCGGTCCCACCGGATGGTCGGCGTGCTCTAAGGTCAGTCAACCGGCGTCTGGAACGATGGCGCTAGCGAGTCTTCCCGCATGGTTCACGGGATCATTGCGTAATCGGGTAATTGCCGTGTCCTTTTTAGCGCCGTTTCGCCCCAGTCCCGGCATCGTCTCGATCGATTTGACACGCACCTGCCAAGTCGAATGGAAAGAAGGCGGCCCGATGCCGAGTGGCGAAGGCCAAGGCGGATCGTTGAGTCGCTGAAATATAGCGGAAGTTCGAGGTCGGTGGTATACTGTTATTCGGATGGTCCGTGCGACCGAGCGAGCTCAATGTTGGGACCTCGATCGCTCTCCGTACACCGTACGCCATTCAATGTTTCATTTAAGCACCGCCGCAATATCTTCATCCGCGTCGCATTCCACCGACGGGCAGTCACGCGATCCGCTCGATTTTCGAAAGCTCACGGCCGCTTCTTAACACATTGACTGCGTGATCCGTACTTTTACGTTTTTTCCCTCACCTCAGGTGCCAGTCACATAAAAGTACGTATTTCGTAAACTTGTGCAGCGCAGGTATCGTAACTACAGTACTTACTTATTTTAAAAATGTCGTTTTTTCTGATTATAATCATAGAACATATATATAAGTGCAAAACTAACAAAAATTAATTAAAAAAACCAAGTAGCTTTTGTTCTACCGCCATTTTACTGCATGACAATTCCCATGAAATTCGCGATCACAGAGATCATTATCGAAAGTTAGATGGGATCAAATGCGCGAATATCGACGATTCCGCGACGCATTTCGCACGAGATCAAATCCTGTTATCGGCAACAATGCATTTGGACTAGAGGACCCTGCGCACGTTATTACAATATTTTAATGAGTGTACCACTAACCTCGTCCACATTATAAGGATCACTCATCAGCCCTATGACTCTTAAAAGATACACAATCTTGTTTCTCCAAAACTCATAGCTCTGTGGAACCACTACCCCTTTTCCGACTTTCAAACTCATTATTTTGTATATTTGCACTTTGAACCACTACCTTTCCTCTTTCCGAACCTATATTTATGAAACCCCATAAGCCAGGTCATTTAATCGTATTCCAAAATTCTGTTCAACAAGTTCAAGTTTTGAAGCAAAAGCATCCTCTTGAAAACCTCTCTTTAATTAAACCCAACATAGTCCGAAGTCAGTGGACTAAGGGTCAGTACGTGGATGAAGAATAACCGAGATTCTCCACCTACGGCATAACAGTACGCATTACACGCCTTTCTGCTCATTGCACGGTCCGCGTATCATCATCCTTTTTCCCCTCTAGGAAATACGGAATACAGTTGTCCGCGGGAAAGTTAAGGCGATCCGTCGAACAATATCCAAGCACCGTACGTGGGCAGGTATAACAGATATCGAGGATTCGTTCGATACGGGCGGGTAAGCGTGTTCAAAAAAAAAAGACGAAGGAACTCTTTTCTCGAATTGCTTCGCCGATTCGAGTTGGCGCCGGGAATCGTTCACGGGTCCGGTAATCCGCGCGACTAATTCTAATCGAGTGTACATAGGCGCGCGGGGGAGGAGAAGGAGGAGGAGGAGGAGGAGAGGAGAGGATTACCGTCGGCAGATAAATTACGCGTCCGCGTGACCAATTCTTTAATCCCGATCCTCGCTCAAAGACGCGTGCCCGCTATCTGACGAGCGGCTCGAGAAATCGTAGGAAGAGCAACAACAGTCATTCCCGAAGGTTCGATCCGGCGCGATGGTGTACGTACGTCGATCACGAACGGCGAACAACGGAATTCGATGCCGGTGCACCGAGGAATCAGTAAATATAACGTCGTTCCGTTACCGGGTAATCCTCGTGATCTTCGATTTGGCGTTTAGGAATGGGAACGAGCCTTTCGCGAGTCGTTTCCACGTCGATATAGAATTACCGTTGGAATTCAGATTCGACGATAGGAGCCGTGCCGCGAAAAATCCTGCCCAGACGTACGGATGGACTTCGTGCTCGTATCACTCCCCCACTGCCACGTACCCACCGCTGCCTTCGTTTGGACGAACGATTCTAAAGCCGAACAGTCCCATGGAGACAAAAGGAAATGCCGGCCGAAAACGGATATACGAAAGAAGCGAGAGTCCACGCGGCCCAATCGCGATGATCGGCTATTTGCTTTTGAAATGGCCGACGATCGATTCCAGCGGCGATTACCGCCAATTTTCCGCGAAAGACAGGAAACGATAACCGTTCCGTCGGCCATTTTTCTTGAATCCTCAACCGCATGACCCGTAGGTGGTCGAGTGAACTGCAATTCGTAAGCGCACATTGATACACCCGATCCCATCTCTAGGTGGCATTTGCGCGGGCATAAGTACCGATAGTCCCGGGTACCCACTCATATAGAGGTAATAGGATACCGAGAGTTCGCTCGGGCATGCCGGTGCGGTCCAGGCCGGCATCTACTCGGGCGTGAACGCGGAAACGGTCCGGTGTGTTACGGCCGACGGTACCTACACGCGTGCCATTCCACGCCCGGCACGTGCAACGCTCAAGGAAGTCTATGACACTTCCGGCGAGCTACAGCCGGCCAGCTCCGGCAAGCTCCGGCAAGCTCCGGCAAGCTCCGCCAAGCTCCAATCGGCGGCCCATCGTCCTTTACGCTCCTGCCGCCTTACCTTCAAAGGATTCGATCATTTCAATCCTCTGCCAGCTCTGATCCTGAAGGACTTTGCCTCATACCTGGTACATTTGGTCACTATAGCCGAGAGACCTTTGAAAAGTGGACTGACGGGTGTGGTAATAAAGGATTTATTTGATTTATTTGTAGACGGTTTTTTTACGTTCGCAAAATTATGATGGTTTATTTCCTTGAAATGTCTGATTTATGTATTGATAATGACGATAAAACAAACGGAATGTTCGCAACGGTGGTTCTGATTGAGTGACGGTAACTGAGTGATCAGATGAAATGATCGTTCGATGTCTTAAGTATGCTGGGATTGTTCTGAAAGGAATACTGATTGGTGAAAAATAAGTAAAATTGAAAGTCTCCTACGGTGAAAGGATGTAGGTGAGGCCCACCCTCTCGGTACACTCCTCGAGAAGGGTTTTTCGACTACTTATAAAATATGTGCTAATTATTGAAAGTAATTATTTAGGCTTGATGACAAAGCAAGGTAGCTATTTCGACAGCACCGATTATTCTAATAGGGTATTTGGTACTCGGATGCGTATTTTATGACAAGAGGAACCTGAATGTTAATTGCAGTGCAACGTATTGAATTATGCATAATTTTTGAATTTGGCTTTACTCGATTTAAAAGTCATGTCGTTCGAAAGTAACTGATCAACACGTTGGAGTGTGGTGCAGATCGGGCCCTTTAGGTGATTCAAGACAGACTTTGCTTCTTGAATGTGTGAGGTAGTTATTGATTAAAACGTTAGTGTTGTGGAAAACGGTGTGGCTCGTGGAGTAAGGTGGCTTCGTATCAAGATACGCGCGAGAGGGATTTGTACGTTGTACGTACACAAATTATTGTGACTTCGGATCTGTGCATCTACGTATTTGCATATCTCTATGCCCGCTTATGGTGGCATGTCTTCGAGCCATAGATCGGTAGATTTCGAGATTAGAAGATCTCTGCGCTGGAAGGTTAGCGTACCCGCACGATTGTACGTTTGCAAATCGATTCATTACCGTATTTTTCTTCCCATATCTACAGAAATGGGACTCTGCAGCCAGGATACTTTACGTTCCTACCGCCTCCTTCGCACGGAATTTACCCGATCCCGTATCGCAGTTCATTCTCGGCTAATGAAAGAGAAAGTCGAATATCTAGGTAAACGAGTACCCGGTCCAAATGTACAAACTTCCCACTTCTCGTTCGCCGTTTCGCACCGTGTGAAATTCCTATCGCGCTCCGAAATCTTTCGAATCTCGTCCGGTTCTACGCGACCCGTCTAATTACGAGATCATACCGATTCTCAGCTTCTGCCTCTCCTTTCGCTCACATTCTCTTCCGTCACTCCAAGGAAGTTGTTCAATAACGATCGCTGTTGTAGAAACGCATACGATTTTTCTGCTTTCTTTCCTAGCCGAGGACACCAAGTGGTGCAATTACATTTGAAGACTCGTTGAATTGGTGGTTCGGTTGGTGGGAACAGGGGTGAATGACCGCAGATGAATTTGGGTAATCTATCGGGCTACATCGCGAGATCGATCCGATTCGCATTGCTTGATTTCACGTAGATTGTCACGCGAGGCAGGAAGAAGTCCCATTATGTAACGTGTCAATGACAGCATTCCACGATCCTTGCGTCTAAGCTCAATGAGTTTTACATAAACCAGAGCTAATCGATTCGTTTCCGATTTTGCAGAGTACAATGTCCGCAGTTCTTTCAATCGTAGTTTCTAACGCGCACCGATTCACTCCTCTTGCTACGGACTTAGTCATCTGGGATGAATGTCACACGATTTATCATTGTAGCCAGGACCAAACGCTCAAACACTTTGCAATACGTTTCCTCCAGCATGGGTACATAAACATAAATTATTTTCCAGCGCACGCTCCTACTTTACTGCCCTGAAACGATATCGGTATCCAATCCGTATAATATCATTCGCGTTCCATAAAGATTAGATTATAGACTTAACATTGTAGATTCAATACCGCGAACAACTCAGCATTATACAAACTGAGCAACATATCCACCTTATGTTGCGCCGCCATTGTCCCGATGCCGACTTTGTCTTGTCAAGACCCAGTTATTACACGCGCTCGTACTATACGCAACTCGCATTCCGCGTGGCTTCGCGTTTACAATGTTTATACATCGAGCGGGGCGAGGTCGAATAAAACGAGCACGTAAAGGACGGCGCACCGAACCCGAAGCGCAGAATATTCCCTCCCATCCGGCACCGCTTCTCCGATCCACGGCCATATAACCCCAACAAGAATGAGCCCGACGAAACTCATTCCCGCGGAGTCCGAGAAAAGTCGGCATACCGCGGCCGTGAAATCGACAGCGACGAACGAGATTGCGTTGGCCATGATCGTGCGACTATAACTCCGCCCGGATAAAAGGAAGAATCGCCGGAGTTCGTGGCTTCGACCGCACCCCGGAGGCACGAACTATAACAAAGTCTCTCCGCGGCGCGAAGTGTATCTCTTGGGGCGTGCGCGTCGCGATGTGTGTGTGCGTCGTACGCGAATGCCCTCTGCGCCGGCTAATGCCAACGCTAATGCCACCGATTGACGAACGAACGCGGACGAATAGGACCGAGCGCGCACGAATGCGAATCCGATCTCGGGCATCGGCGCGTTACGTTATATTTACTGATTTCTCGCCGCGGTGTTCGGACTGGCGGCGCAGGAGGCGGAGGAGGCGCAGGAGGACGGGGGAGGGGGGGGGGGCAAGCAAAGGAGGCAGCTGCTCGGCGCGAGAGGAGAAACGCCTCCCCTCCCCTCGCGCGCGCAAATCAGCGGGCCCTGCCACGAGGAAGTCAGTGACACGAATTGCATCGCGTGCTCGCCGAGGCCCCATAACGCCATGAGATTATCTCGCGGCCGAGAAAGAATCTCCATCGGCTGCGGGAGAGGGCTCCTCACTAACAAAGTCTTCGTATCTCATTACCGCGTGCGCGGGCGCTTTCGCGAGCCAGCGTACTCACTCTCCGCCGGTATTTATGCTGGTACCATTACGGCGCGGTCTTATACTTACTGATTCCTCGGCCAGGGATCCTCGTGGATTTCCGCGGTTCCGATGACCAGGCTTCCTTAATGGAAAACGGCTCGGTCGAGGCCGATTGTTACTCACGGTGAATGAGGAATTCGTGGGAGGGGTCGGTGAGAATGGATGTTTCGTATTCAGCGAGTTCGGATGCCTTCGGTGGAATGAGATTAGCCGATATTTCTGTGGACAGTTCCTCAAGAGTGGAAGCGACCGCGGTTGATTGACGATAGTTTGACGAAACACAGTCAAGGACTTGTTCTGAATTCTCAAGCACGCACTTTCGCCGTATCGCGTCGGCGAGACGTAAATCATCGGATTTCCGAACTTTTGTATGGTACTGCCGAAGAATGAGGCGAATTCCCTTGCGTGCTCGAGATGACTATATACTTTCGGGGGCAAAAATGGTTCAGGACGTTGTTGAACCGAGCATCGCTCGCGGCGATTGAGTACAACAAAGTCAGAACTGATTGTGAGTCCAATGCTGCGAGCTGCTATTTCCGATACGCTTGATCGCCTTCGTCCAATACCACTTGATTGCTCGAATACGCGTAATATTGACACGCGAGACGTTATATTTACCGATTCTCCGCGCCGAAGAATTCAGCGTCCCGTGCAAATCACTGATCGTAAAGAAGTCAGAGACAGAAATCTCGCGTGAATGCGTCGCGTGCATAACTTCGAACGGACATATACGTACATTGCTTTCAATGCGCTTTTTGATAGCTCGTAAGATGAGAGAAGATGATGTTATTAAGGTCGTTGTATACATCATCTCGACATGCTGTTTTCGCTTATATTCGGTAATGCTTGCTGGAGGCTAGCTGTAGCAGTAGCTGCGGTGGTTATTGCGTATTTTCCATTCATTTAGAGCGACAGCTTGGCTACTTTTTCTTATTTTATCATCCCTCATTCGTACGTATTAAATTTTGCCGGTTTGAAATATAAGAAATTACCGGGCAATTACTTGCAGTAGTGCGGTCTCGATATGTTCCGTGTATTCTCATATTTCAAATTCCTTCACTTTCGCTTTAGGCAAGTTCAAACGATTACCATTTAATTACAAAATTAGTAAAGTGAATGCTAATTTTGGGGAACATTCCGGACCCTTCATTCAAACGTCATAACCGTCGGTCATTATAACATGAGTTAATTCCAAATTAGCTTTACAATTACCAAGTCAATTGCTTCTCCCAAATCTCCTCCATTCCAGTTACAATCCCTCGTGCTCCGTTCGATGAAAACTCGGACAGCTGACAGTTAGATTCTATATCACCGACACAATTACAGCTTTGGACTGTAAGATTCCTTGAACTTCCTCCCTGCGAGTTCGCAGAACTGCTCCTCGATACGTCATCATCGATCCTCCATATCGCTTCCACGTATCTTTCCATATTCAAATCTCGACCTCCGATCGACCACAATTTTTTTCTTACCGACCTGTAATCAGGTATCCAGACGCAATGTACGCCTAATAACTGTCTGCCTGTTCACGTCTTATTACGTTTCAAAGCACAAGTCCCACTCATTCATTGAATCGCATACAACTGTACTTGCATTCTCTAACACTGTCCACCCTTCTCACTTCTCCAGCCTCACATACATTTCTTCGCCTTCAGATCCCTCATCATTCCATCACTCCGTCGAAATCTGTCTCTCCACCATATCCATTTTACAAAATCTATCACGTCAATTCCCTATACCTTACTCAATCTCCCGATAGTCATAAAACACTCGCAAGAGTCTTGAAACCAATTCAGGAGCCTGCGCATTTGGGCGAATATGACTTAGGACTGGGTAAAAGTATGGTCGTTTTCGCGGAATGAATAAAGATTTCCCGCTCTTGGCATAACAGTACGCCGCTGACCTACGTATTCCGTCCGCTATCTACGTTCTGTGCATCGGCGAACGTTGCCCGAACGAAGCGTCGGGGATCGGCAACGTACTGCGTACGCGTTTCCACGTGCATGTTCCGCCGCCTATGCCTGTGTACACGCCTCCGTACACGTGTACGTGCACGTCCGTGCATGCGTCTAATGACCTCGTGGCGCGGTATAAGCGCGATTTATGCCATTATAGATGCCGCACGGGTAATGCCGTAATTCCCGGCTCGTATTTCTGCGAGGAGGAAGAGGCGCGTCTTTAGTGTGTTTAGAAAATTCAAGGCATCCCGACTGGCAATGTTACGAGAGAGCGAGATGGAGAGCGCGTGCATCCTAGCTCACTCTTAATCCTTCCTATTTCCACTCTTATCAGGCCGATTCAGTTCGTTTTTCTTCCGCTTCCGCGCTGCCGTAAATCACGGCTAACGTTATGTTGAATGTTGGTACCATTGATATAGTTCGGACGCGGCAAATGCGGGATAAACACGCAACGCGCGGTAAGAGTGTTTTCGTCCGGACGAAATAGGGCCTGTAAACAGAATGGGACGTATCTCGTGCGTAAGCCTGGACAAAGAGTAGACTCTTTGCGATAGCCGCATAATGATTAGTCCGAGGTAAGTTTAGGATAGAGATGAAAGTTTATTTCGACCTGCCCCGGTTCCGGGCGAGTTTTCACGTTGCTCGGGAACTTTGTAAGATCGGACGGTTAGAATGAGGAACATGTCGCGTGGATTCATGCGCTTGAGAAGCTTAGAGAGATCCGTGAAAGGCGACTCTTCCTCCGACAAATAACAACAACCACCTTGGGAGGAATAAAAACGGGGACGAAAGGTAATGCAGGAGACGTTTGCATGACACTTATGCATTGTCACGTACACCGCTTCGTCCAGATGATGTTAACCTCTTTACCGCTCGCGTGTTATTTTCGAAACCTTAGAAGTCTACGTTATTACGTTGCATCTTTGTCCGATCGTTTATTAATCGAAGTTTCTACTTGCCTTTTCTGCACTTACTATGTCCAAATTGCAATAATATTTATTATTTCGCATCTCGGTGCATTACCTAATCAAAGCTTCTATTTGTCTTTTCCTCGCTTATTACGTCCAAATTGCAGTAACGTTTATTGTTTCGCATCTCTATGCGATTGTATTGTCAATCAAAGTTTCTACTTCTCTTTTTCCACTTATAATGCCGAAATTACAGTAATTTGACATTTAAGACCGAAACACTTTGTGAATGAAGTCACCCCCACGCAACCCATAGATTGAATTATGTTATTTGCGTGGTCAGATCATACAGATTTAAGATGATTCAAACAATCCTCGGATTCTAATAAGTCACATATGTCAATAAAAGCTAAGAAATAGGTTTAACCCGTTTTTGCCCACTGGTCCAATATTGGAACATTCGCTTTTTCTGAGAATTGCACGTGCGTCAGTGTTTCAAGCCGCTGTTTCTTGCAGAATTCGTTATCAGCGAGGCTGTGCACTAAAGAAAAGCACATTTGCAGTTTAGTGCTCATAGAAATCGGAGTAAATTTTTTAATATTAGGCAGAAAAATTGAAGAATCAATCATGGTTGGGGAAAAACGGGTTAAAGTTTATGTCTCCAACACCCTCACGATATATTTTCGAACATACATATATACACGAGATACATCGTGTCTACCGTCTTTTTTCCCTCAGACGCGACGTACCTATATCCTTACGACTCTCATCCGTATCGTTCGTAGTAACGAGACAAAGGATTAGTACAATACCGTATTATTCCCTCCCGGATCACTCTCATAGCGCCGACGCCGTTTGAAGCTGACAGTAAAGGTCTTCGAAAGTGAAACGATTCGGCAGCGACGCTAACAGCATCGGGACTCGGCATTGTACCGCGCGTGCGCGGACGAAAGTAAGGTGAAAGAGCGAGGTGAATCGCGTATCGCTTGGGAGACCCTCGGTGGAAGGATGTGCCCGTTATGATGATTATCGTGCGTCGGACGCGGTTAATCCCGACGTCATCAGGACGGCACCGCGACGGCATCGGTGCTTTCCTACGCGACGTGCGCCGTTTCTTTCCACGGCCCCGGCATGCAGATTTTCTCATGACGCTCCGTCTCACTTAAATCGCCCCCCTTTTCCCCCTGTACCGTTGCGTCGGCCTCGTTGACAAGATTTTCCGCCGCTCTCATTGACTCCGACCCGCGCGCGACACTACTTTGCATCAAAGACATCGCGGAGGGCGCTCTGTTCGATCAACGAGGTTCCAAGGCTCGTTCCATTTTTTAGGGTTCCAAAAGAATGTACAATGTGTAGGAAACAGGCATTTTTGTCCCGGGTGAGCCCCTTTTGTAAGAGAACAGGTCCTATTCCGGACGAGCCCCTAAAAACGTCGACAGAGAAGGAATGGAAAAGAAGAAAGAATTTAAGGAATAGATACTGTAGGTGTTTAGTACAGAAAGTCTCGCTGGCTGACAATTACTATTTTCTATTCGCTCGCTAGACCACACAGTACACGGTCTTTATTCAATCACTTCTCAAAACACTCTGACGCTTTCAGCGTCACAAAATGTATATATGCACTTTTTTAATTCACATTTAGTATTCTTGAATATCATCATATATTTCTTACACATCGATGTATTATGTATGCTCCGTTAGCCTGAGTAGTACAGCAAGAAAATATGTTTTCAATTCCTTGAATCGTTGATTGAGTCGTACAAACAATAAAACGAGATATCTCGTGACCCGTACGGAAAGGTATTCTAATATTAAATATTTATTAGTACATTTTTCAACGAATGCCTTAGTACGCCACTCTCTTATTCTCAGTTTGGCCCTAAACACATCCTTCGTCGAAATATCGCAGATATCATTTCTCTCAAAATTCGTGCAATTCACGAACGGTCATGACGTCGTAATGTCGATCTTCTAACGATTCTAGCAACGCGCCTGCCGGTACAATCTAAATCCGACCGGCTGTGTGCACAACGGTTGTTCGACGATGATAGGATATAATGGACGGCATTATACCCGCATTGGCCACGGTCCAAGTTCGAGCGATGATACGGGGATATTATAAAAGAGGGAATTTTCAATTGGCCCCTTCCCTCCCCCTTCTCCCTCTCGCCTCCCTGTCGGGCGTTCATTAACGCGGAATCGAGCGGGCACCGTTAAACGTTTAATCGAGAGACGCGTTGCACGATCCGCGAGGATCGATATCTCTACGCGAAATCTCGGGTAATCGTCTATGCGCGGTCACGGTCGATCCACGGCGCAATGGACGGCCGATGATTTATCGATAGCGACGCGTAGGTACGTTCCCGCTTTTAAGTAAGGCCGATTATGAACGGGTATCTACATACGCCGGGACCCCTAACGGGCTCTAATATCTAACGGCGCGGTTCGAGCGCGTTTAATTGCGGCCTTTGCCTGCCTCGATCCATCGGCGTCTGCGCACTCGTCGCCATTGTGTCGTCGCCGGGGATTATTCCTCACCCCCCTCTCACTTCGATCCTTACCTGGGTGCCGTTAGCCGCACTTTGTAACCGAGCATTACCTTCTGCTCGGCGTAATAACGCGCGGACTCTTTTTTGCGTTGCAGATGCTGGAAATAACGACGGCGAACGGAAGATAGCGATTTCGAGGGACCTGTCTGGCAAACGTGCAACATATTCGGTGAGTGCTGGCTACACTTTTGACAATTTCGTTTGCCGACAATGTTTACGTCCTTACTGACTGTTGCGAGGGAGTCGAGTTCGTTAGATTAAAATATATTCCCGTGCGAGGCACGTTTCTGCCTCGGGGGAGTGATGGGTTTGAACTGTTGCTGATGTTGACAGTTCTACCGAAACATGTGTCGCGGACAACTCGCGTGTCCTATGAAACAACGAGCGGCGGCTGATTTGAATTGCCGCCAGACGCATCTTTACGATCTTAACTTTCACCGGACGAGAGATCCTTTCGTATCTCTGACTTTCGGAGTTATCTCTGGCGGCGGAACAGGTGTAATTTCGCATTGCAGCCAGTCGCGCACTTAAAACTTTTCATTCCGTCACTCTGGGAAATCCACGACGCGGCTACCTACTGCAGCGTCATGGCTGTACTTTCTTCCGACCGTGGCAACGTTACTCACCTCTACGTACCAATATTTCGTGCCGTCTGGCGTAATGCGATTATGTAATCCAAGGTAGGCAGGCAGGACACGAACTCAGCCGCACGCCAGACTCCGACTCGAACTGCTGCTTATCCTCCGATCAGCGCATACGATCCGAGTGGACACTGGCAACGATTGATCCATAATAAGCGGCACGCCGAATAACCTCGCAGTACACATCTTTAAATCCGCATTTCACATTGAACATCGGGTCTGGAATTGATTATACAGCCGCACGCGTTCTGACATGCAAATAATTACCCGAGAAATACTAGCAACTATAGTGCTATTTAAATTTTTCTCGAAAAAATCTATAAACAAAATTCTGAAACGCAAGTACTATTATCAATTGAAGCTCTGATTTTTTTTTGTTTAGCCGCTAGATTTCGAGAAAATGGTGGAAAAATCTGTTTTTTTCTGCACGCGAATAATTCTTTTTTTTATAAGCTATGAAACGGCTCATTCGAGATTTAATTGAGTTTTGGAGTCCTTTTGAAAATCTTATACAGGTATACTCTTTCATAACATCTCCGAGCCACTTATTGTTTTCGCGGTCGCCCGAATCGGTAATACTGGCACGTCGACTTCCAACGACGATAACTCCTGAGCAACAACATTACGAATTCCGTACTCGCTGCACGCTGCCTGCAGACGTAGAACATCGTAGCCATCGCCAGAACGAAGCAAAAGACATTTTCTTCCGCGCGCGAGACGGAAGTAACGCCGTTTCGCGCATTCCTCGGCCGAACTTTAAGCTGCAACGAACACGAAAACCATAAAGACACCTCGCCCTCTCTCCTGACCTTACCACTCCCTCCCTCCCCCCAGGACCCTGCGGTGTCCCGGACGAAATAAGTTAACGGACCGCGGCGTTTCCTCATTCCTACTTACGTTCACGAGTACCATTACGTTCGGCTCGTTAAGTTCTCGCCTTGCCCTTTCGCGCCGTCTCCTTCTCTCGCTCTCTCACTCTCTCACTCTCTCATCCTCTCGCTCTCTCCTTTCTCTTTCTTCGATCAGCCTCTTCCGGCATTCGCTCAGTTTTTCCCTTCGAAACTTCGGAAGAGTAGCGAGAAGAGAAACGCCCGAAGTCGGCACCGTTAAATCGATGTTGCCGGAATCGGACGCGGTCGTCGCCGTATTTAACGAGCGATTATACCGGCCGTCATGATTTTGCTCGGCTTCGTAAACCTGGCATTATGTATTTCGTTTTTCCGCCATCGCGAGGGCTTTAACGCGCCTGACGTCCGTCCGATAAGGACGTCTCGGACTCGTGGGTGGGAAAGTGGACGGAACAGGTTGCGCGACACTCCCTCTCCCATTTTCTCCACATTTCTTTTCCCACAGCCTCCAGAGACACTTTCCTCGATGCCGCATGTCGTGCGAAATACTTTACGAACGCGGGATCGAAACGGGGGCTCGGTACATTCTGCTCGAGCGATGACGTCATTCTCCGGACCACGTTTACGCATACAGTCCGATGTTGCGTATAATTTCTTCCTATCATCGCCTTTCATTGCTAGCCACCGATAAAAAGGCCTTCGATTCCGGGCACCGTTAAATCGGTGCTATCGAACCTAGCCGAAAGCGGCACCGTCATCTCATCGTTTAACAAGCAATTATGCTTTGAAACTTCTCTACTCCGCTTTCGCTAACATCGAGTATTGACACTCTTCCTCCTAAATCCTCTCGCTGACAAGTCGACGTCAGGCCCACGACTCTAGCTATTCCTCCACCCTTCGCCGCACGCATTCGACTCGTTAAGTTCCACGTCCTGCGGCCGGTTTTCCTCTCGCCAGCGAGAGCTAGGGAGGGGAAAATGAACGAGCCGGAGGAAATCGACGGCTTAATGCGCGGCGGTCCGCTACAATGGCAGAATCTGCCTCGTGCACGCTCGCCCAACGTAGACCGCGACTCGTCAAATTGGTAATACCTTCCCGACGATCGTGCCACGCCGATAGAGCCGCGGCTAGATTTTACGAGAGTACAACCCCCCCCCCCCCCCTCTTCCTCACCCCGTCCTTTTCTTCCCCCCTCATCCTCTTCCTCTCTCCATACCTTCCTCTCCACTTCGCTGTCCTGCATACCACCGTTGTCTATCCCCTTTCCTTTCCATCTCTATTCTTCCGCCTCACTCTTACACACACATACACACACATACACACACGTACATGTACGTTCTATCCGCTTTTATTACGAGCGACGAAGAACGAATGGTATCGCCCGTTGCAGCGTAGCGGGAATACGTACGATCTGGACCGTTACCAGAAAAATGTTTGAGCCCGATCTCAGATGACCTCGGATTATGGCGCTGATTACGGTGCTCGTGGCACGCACGGCATAACGATCCTCGACTAATTGCTATACCGGTGGCGATAAGGGACTCTATCGTACGGACGCAGATGATGTTTCATCGGCGAGCAGTCTCGGAGGGAAGCGTCTTTACTTTTGTCGCCTTTTGTGTTGCACTTTTTACGATCGGCTCTCGATAGCGGGCAGATATTGCGAAGGGTGTCCTAATGACCGTGAAGGGAGTCGGGATGGGACAGGGAGTGCAGCAAGTACCTACCCGGTGGATGCAGCAGGATCGTGCAGACATCGAAGCGGCCGTTATTTATATTAGAAGCTTCTCCCCGTCTATATTTCACGCCGCTTAAATCTATGCCTGACAAAGACTTCCGCAAAAGTTGGCCGCACACGAGAAGACCCTTCCTCGGAGTCCTCCGTACGCGGAAGTCGATCTTCCCCGAGAGTCGTGGCACGTTCTCAGCATCGGCGTCAGCCGGCGCCCGGTTCCTTCCAACTTTATCTTTCTCGCGGGGCGAAAATGTCCTATTGTGAATTCAGCGTTAAAATGGTAAAGCAGCATGTAGGTCGCGGAGGTCAGCTCGGCATTACGACTGTACACAAACCTACTTCGTCCCGGCCATGGGCCTCTTTCGCAACTGGCGAGCATTAGCACCGTCCGGCAAACGTGTCAACATCACATATGCGCCAGCGCGCGCGCGCGCGCAAGTCTCTATGCCGGCAAGCCAACGCGTACGGACGTTCGTTGAAATGCACCTGTACGAAACGTACACGCCGGACGATCAACTTATAAGTACACATTCCTTCGGCAAATATCTTGTCCGGCGGCCCCGCTGTTTTCTACGCAGCCGTCCGCGGGATTCTCGTGCAAGCTAGTCCGAAATGGGTGGAAAGTCTCCGTGCAAATCTTCGCTTCAAGTCAAACATTTCGACTCGCGCCGAGAGAGCAGCTCAACAGCCTTGAAAGTTTCTCGCCAGACGTTTTCACGACCATTTACCCGTTTCTTCCATTGCAATGCCTGGCTTAGTGCGACTTCATTTCGAGACAACGCAGCCCAGTTCGAGTAAAAATTATCTTAACTTGGCGTGTCTAACTCAAACTGGAGCGAATTCGCACTCGATTCAACGGACTTCACCTGCTTTTCCTTTCTCCGAGCATCCATTTTATCTCTACTGTTAGATTATTGCTGCGCACGCAACAGGGAACTTTTCTTAATCGATGGATGTTAAGAATATCGCAATATACCTACAAAAGTGTTACGCATTTGGCGCCTCATAAAACTCGGCATGACTGTTAGGTTATGAAAATATGCGGATATCCCTTTGACCTATTTTTCCCCATTGACTACCTTATTCAACGTTAATCCAACCCGCACTACGATACGTTCTAAACTTTTCGTTAATTTCCATTCAGGTCATATCGCCCATCCACATGCACTACCGACCTTCTGGAATTTTTCTATCATACAGTACACCCTCTCTTGCCCATGGAACTCTTCCTCAAACTCTAGTTACACTCGATCCTTTAGTTGTCTTTTTGCCTCAATTCTTGCCTCAAATAAAATAGCACTCGTCATCATCTTCTATCCTACGGATAGTCAAGCATTTTGTACCTACGGCCCACTTTCGTATCTCTGTTAGTAGTAAAATTTTCTAACCACCCAAGGGTTTCACAATACTGGTGTAAAGCAGGGAAGTAACTTCTCTTTATAAAATGTATAGAGCAGAATTACTGCAAGTTAAAGCATATAATGATAATTATTTACCAAATACTTGATGATGCACTTTCGCTAAGTTTGGCAGTTTAAATTGTTGTAAAACAACTTACTGTAGTTCAATCTTTTTATTTATACTTTGCATACATAGAAGCATGAAATCTGGACAAATTACATTTCTTTAATTAAATTATTAATGAGATCCCTGAGACTCATGCTGCGTAAAAATAAACGCTGGATATCTGGCTCAAGTTTGTTAAACAATATTTAAAAAAAGGCAATTAAATAAAAAAAAAGGAAAGTGCTTAGTATCGGACAAGAGTTCTACCATCCACCATGAAAGCTGGAACGCCCACCAGTGGACGGTAGGGTTCAGTTTGACTACCGCTGCTCTATCCCATCTCAATTCGATATCATTCTCTCATTTAGCCGACTTCAAATAATTTCGACTTAATTTGTTACATAAATGTTATTCCGCTGTCACTTTTATAATCAACCGAGTTTCGGACAAAATCATTGTTATTTAACTCCAACCGTCTCTCAACAATGGAAAGTTCAGGATCTGGACACGTCGCGAGGTCTTCTCCTCGCATTAGGACAATCGGCGGGATCCTATGCTGATTCGACGGGGATTCCAAGCGGATCCGCTCGCCGCAGGTCGCTTCCGCTTCTTCCCTCAGCTTCGAAAGTTCCTCCTTCGAGCGTCTGAGACAGCAGCTTCGCCCGTAATTGCCGAGTTTCTCTCGGTGCCTCCGCCCGCGATGCACTCAGCTCGAAGAGAACTCGTACGCACTCCCGCAGCACGGAGTACAATATGCCGCTCATCGTCTAGGCTCCTAATTATTGTCCCCTCCGGATGTCGCCATTGTTAAGCTAATTTTCTAATCGAGACAAAGTAAACGCTGGATCCCTGAAAGTTCACAAGAATGACGCCGCTCGCGTACATTAGGCGGCGCGACTCGCGAGCCGCTTCTTAGAAGGATTAGATTATGATCGCTTCGAAGAAGATGCCCGTCCCCGCTGAAAGTTCCACACGGCAGTCGGTGCCTTACGCGTCGTTCATCGGAGAACAGAAGACTGTGTTCCCGCTCGTAATCGGCGCGTCGCGGAAAATAAACCGTGAACATCGGCCGGCTCGGTGGGAAAAAAAAAAAAAAATGCTTTTCCATCCTGACCACGCACTCATCCGGCAGAAGTTACGGCATTGTCGGACCGATCGCTCATTCGACGCGCACGGGGAATTATGATGGCGGGGTCTAATGTGGAAATGGGCTGGCGTGATGATGTATTAGTTCGGCCGAGCCGAGTAGGCCAGTGCTATTGTAATTTTACGCTCCTGCTTGCTAGAAAATTTCAATACGGCGCTTGTAGCTTACACTGTTTTTATTACTCGTTAAAACGAAATTTCAGAGTTTACCAATGTTAAATTGCTACTCGATGCGAAAAACAAACATTAAAGTTCAATTATCGTTTTATAAACCTTAAGGGTGCTTAAAGTGTATCTCCTATTAAACTTGACTTGGAAACCATCGACAATTCGTGTACATTGATAGCGTTGTAATTTTTTGGAAAAACTTTCGTAAGTCTTAAAATATTTTTCTTTTGGTTATTTGATATCAGTCACATTTAAGTTACGGAACATTAGGGTTTAATTTTACACAAAAATATAACTTTTATTTCACACTACAAAACCGAAGTTACACTCTTGGCAACTTGACCTTTTTATTTCAGTTCTCGCAGTGACATAAGTATATTATCTCATTTAGCCCGAAACAAAATATAAGAAAACAGTACAAAAAGTGCAATGAGCGAAAAGTCATTATTAACCGGTGTCAAACAATTAATATCGACCTGTCCGCTGAAGGTGTCGCTAAGAGCTGACAAGCGTGGGATAGTGATGTCCTGACGCAAGGATCGCAGGAATTCGGCCTCGCCTCGCCGATTTTTGCTGCACTTGACGGTGACCGTATTCGCGGGAAGAGGAAACAATGTCAATAGCCTTGTCGGCCTTCCGCAGCCTCGCCTATGTTTGCCCGACACGTGTTGCCTCTAATTACCACCTTCCTACGTCTCGCGGCGCCGCTCAAGGCGGTGCCGTCCTTCTAATCGCCCGCCGCCTTCCTCCGCGAAATCGTTTTCACCTCGCGCAACGCATGCTGCAACGTCAGCGAAGCCACCGACAGACAATCCTGAACGGGGCAGACTGACGTACATGCCCGACGTCGAAGACAAAAGGCCGACCGAAGGTAGAATTTCGTGGCATACCTTCGAGAGTCGGCCGCAGACAGTGAAGATGAGATGGGAAGCTTAACTCGAAGATCTGACATCTTGACGTCCTACTCTACGGCCGACAAATTTCTTACGGAGAGCCGACGCTGGGAGACAATGCTGACGGAATAAAGGACGTGGAGAGAAAACTAGATCGATTTCCGGACGCCATGAAGGTTCGCAGACGCGGCGTCGGTCGATTCCAGCGAGCTTGCGGAGGGGCTTTCGCACTCTCGCGTTCCTCGAGTCGTTCGCGTCAGGGATGTCTAGGCGAGAAGGTTAGGTTGGCTCGCCGACGAAATTTGAGCGAAGTGTAACGTCGTGGATAGGTCTACAATCACGCGGCGGCCACGGTGGAACGTCCGACTTAATGCCGTTCCCGAGCGGCACGTCAGCTTCATTTGACAGCAAAATTTCTATTCACACCCGGTCGCGAGATTAGACACAGATTAGACGTGCGCGGGAATTGCCGTGGCGCACGAAAAACTGGCGGACTATGCGATGGGAACAAGAACGGGATGAGGAGGGACGGAGACGGAGGTGTACCTTATTGAGAGGGATAGAGGGAGAAAGAGGGCGAGAGCGAAAGAGAAAGAGAGAGAGAGGGAGAGTGAGAGGGGCTCGGATGAAACGATCGGACAAGTAGAAAAAGACGAGCGTGTCTGGGCCGCGGCAACGGTAAAAGCGACGGCGCTAATTATGTACTTACATTTTTTTTCTTCCCGATACTCGTATTTTATTTCGCTCCTGCCGTTCGTTTTTGAGGCGGCTCGAGATTAATCTACGCCGCGAATTAGAGTGACTCGGTCATATTTAACCTTTTAAGAATCGACTTAAATTTGCCGTTTAAAGAGGCCTTGATGGAATATTTAATTAAGGGTATAAATTGAGATTTACCACCGCTGGGATGGATATGTATAAGTATCTCACATTGCCGTTGAGTAAAAACGAGAGTTTCCAATATTTTATCTTATTAAATTACGGGTTCTGTTTTATTCGAACTTGCAAACTTTATTTACTCGAAATCCGTTGAGTGTCTGGAGGACAATAAATAAGCTAACGCAACACTGGCTTAATTCAAAATATATTAACCATAATATAACGGATGTACGTACAAAGTCAATGCATTTTCACGATAATGGGAACACGCTACTAAAATTAGCAAAGTAGGGAACGAGAATCAGTACATCACCGTATATTGCGTTACTTAAATCATTATCCTGGACATTACATGGAACAGTGTATTGAATTGATTCTCCGTTCAGTGTTGAAAAAATTTATGCCAGCGCGTACCTATACGCACTTCTTTGGAACGATTGAAATTCGAAGAGGAACGTAATGAGTTCGGCCGCGTGCGTGAATTTATCAATCACGAAACGGCACGCGTGATATCTTTCAGAGATCCGTTCAAATTCAACGGTAAGGTCAAACACGTTTTTGTCAAATTAAACGATACCGAAAATCGTGACCGCAGAATTAAATTCACTCGATAAGTAATTGATTCGTCGTATATCCACTACTGCCACCTTTTCTAAAATCATCGATATTTGTGCATCTCGCAATGCCATGCGGCTCTCTATTTCATTTTCTCTCTGCCTATGGTTATATTCTACTAAATTATTTGAATATCTACGTTATACTGTACCTTCTCATTGCGGATTTTCTCTTCGCATGTCGGCTCGCACGTTCGAGCCCGCCGCTTTTTCTTTTACGACGTGAAGCAATAGACACCGGTCGTCGACAAGAGAGTAGGAAAAGCAAACATCGTGGACTAGCTCGTAAAAACAGTGAAATTTGTACTAAACTTGCCAATTATCGACGGCCTACCTCTTCCATCCTACCTCTAGGATCGATAGCACGAAGTCTACATAACATCGGGCAAACAAGGTCTTCTTTCCGTCGCGCTTTCAACAACTTTCCTTCCTTTTTGCATAATGTCTCAGTTACTGTGTCCGCCTTTCATTTCCTCCTCATACATTTGGCTATCTTTTTCCTTTCCACTCGGCGAGAATCGTTAATTCGCATCGATATCACGTTATAACCTATACCGTACATTAACGGAGCAAAAAGGAACGAAATACAGGTTTGAAAAAGCTCAGTAGCAATTTTCAATGGCGAGAATCTTATATTCTCCGGCTGTACGTTAAAGTAAAATCGAACACCTAGAAACTGCAAACGCTCGGACGGGTAGAACCCGGTTGCGAAACGTACGCCTTGCTAGACGTTAATACAATATTTACATTTCGGTTACTTATTAAATCCTCGGTCTAATTGAAACGGCAATCCGCCGTGCGGAATAGTCTTAGTTACCGTTATCGAGCGCACGGCCGTGGAAGCTTGTAAAAGGTTTTTTCGTCCCGAGGCAGACCCACGCAATGCCAGACACGTACAGTCTGCTCGATATTCCGCGTCAAGATAAATTCCATTTTAATACCATTACCCCGGCAAGACCGCGTGCTGCAATCACATAATAATAACGGATTCAGAGTACCCAACGAGCGCAACATTTTCGTTCCCCTCTAACGACCTTTTCACCGTGCTACCTTCCGAATAGACCGTTAATGCAATTACGAACAAAGTCCATGACACATGTAACCCTCTGCATCTTCTGATAATCATCCCTGATCGGGGAAATCCATCGACAGCCGTGCGCTAAAATGTTTTGTGAATTCAAATCTCTCTTCTATTCGCATAGCCGACTGTCTAGACATCGGCTTAGACATTCCCTAAACATCCCAAACCTTTCGACGTTTCACCATCCAGATATATCCCGATACGCGAGGCAGTTAAACGTTCTCTGCCGCGCACGCCTGTGCCCGTGTCTCTTCGTCGACTCGCTGAACACACTCGTACGACGACACACGCGTGTTCGTGCGCAAGAGGATCCGAGGTGTATCGTGCGGTCGGCAATTTTTAAAACGAGCCTCCCCGTCGGCGCACGCAATTTGTCTTGAAAGAAGTCACTACCGGGTCAATGGTGACCCCTTACAAGCGCCGGCGATATTTCCAGTCGGTCGCGTCGGGGCCAGGGCGGGTTTTAAAATGAAAACCTGATACGCAGATAGGAGTCCTTTTCGCTCCTCGTATTCGTCGCAGGTATATCAGTAGGTATGTCGACGTCCTCGATAAGGCGCCTTTTACACAACGCGCAGGAATGTAAAGCTTAGTTTACACGCACACGCATACGGCCGCGAATCGTGCACCGACGAGTCCCGAGGAAAAGCGAGTGGGTGAGTTTTGCGTAGGACACGGGGTTTGCGTGGGCTATCCTTCCTACAGCCTTGGCTACCTACAACCGCCTGTATCTACTCCGCGATGGATTCCACTTACGTGCTCGCACACGCGAACGCGCGTGCGAACTCGTGCGTACACGCCCGCTCACCTTTCCACCGTCTAGCACTCTAGCTAGATGCTTCGCAGTCCTCCGCCGCTGCGCGCGTGTGCGTAAGCGTAAGCGTGTACGTTCGGCCGCCGTACGGGCGCGCGTGTCTGTGTGCACGAGCCGATGCCTTGATGCACGGCGTACACCGTATAGATTCGATGCCGCGAACCCTTACGCTGAAATTCCTTTGCCGCGATGCTTCCGTTTCGCCGCGAATGACGATCGACTCGGAATGCGTACGTGAAATCGTGAGACCTCTTCTGCTGCTGTTATCCTACTCTTCTTACCTCCTCTTGAAACGTACAAAGCCATCTTAACACTGGAATCGAGCGGTAAAAATTACTGGTTGACCCTATCTTAATTGCTTGAGTCCCAAGTGGCCCGAATGGGATGCTTAAATTTTGTGTACAAAAGTTGCAGTACATTTGAATGTTAAGGACGAATAACGATGCACTCACAGGCTGTTGAGTTGTGCGCTCAACTTCATTTACTTCTTTTTTTAAGAGAAATAATACAACAGACACATTTTGTACTTCATTCTTATCTTCTCAATCGTTCTTATTGAACACAAAGTTGAAATGTGTACAAATGAATAGTGAGTACGTATATATGGTAATATAAATGTATTTCATTAAGTTACGAGTTACAGATTACAAACAATTTAAATGAAAGTAACAATTAGAATGGCATTTTTCGACACAAAATAAGACAAGCGCCATCGCCTTGTAACACTAGAACTACCAATCATCAAAGTAACTGGTCCGACCCTACTTTAATGACTTTTCTCTGAAGGAACATTTCAGGTTTTGAAGTATTCTTTAGCGCTCATCGAGATAGGCAAATAATTAAATGTTTTCTACATTATAAGTTTAAATATACGTCTTGTATCATACGGCAAGTTAAATGCAAATATGAACAGAGATCGTCGGCCAAGCAACCGACGACTGGCCTCTTCCGAGGAATGCGTGGAAACTGTTAATAGCCGAGACATATTTCTATGTCGCGAATCGCAGGAATCCTTGTTGCAACCGATTGCGGCCGATTGCGGCCGATTGCGGCCGATTGTGGCCGTTGGAAACGGAAGATTGGGAAAGGATTCTTTTTACTGTCTCATTAGCCGAGACGGGAGGCTCCGCGCGATTAGTTTTGCAATTACGCGCCGATGTGTGTCGCAGCGCTTGTCCGTCGCAGACTCCGTGTGGGAGTGTGTGGGTACAGACCTCGGCACGTCGAGCGTGTAGGTCGCGTTATGCAATAAAATTACGCTACGTTTCAGCCGTGAACCCTCTCGGCCGCGTGCGGAGAATGGGCGCGACAAAAATGGTCGGGACGAGCCTTTGTTCGTTGGCGCATAACCGCGAACGTTATCTCGGGATCTATGGCATGCCTTAGTTCGCTCGTAAAGCGGATAGGGATACGCTCCTAGCACCCTTTTAAACGTAAGGAGGCCCGACTGCGGAGTCCCTGCCACCGAGCGGAAAAAGAAGGAGAGCGAGGATGCGAAACTGGGAAGGAGGACTCGGCCGGCCGCTCGGTAGGATTCCTCGTCGAAGCTCGCAGTAATTCCTTCTCTCGCTCACCGGTCCCATTCATGCTGACGTTATTATCGCGAAATATCAACTGCGGTCGTACTCGAATCGCTTCCCGCGAGCGTGTTATGCGAACGTTGAGAGGTGTTGATCGTCCCGCTGTCAGGTTCTGACCGCGAGACGTACACCGAATCTGCCTTCTGTGTTATATAAATCCGACTCGCTCCGCTTGCCGACAGATTTTGACCGGCACTTTCGAACTTGTACCGGTTAAAGTCATTTCTATTGGACGTCCAGTTGAGCTATCTAATTTCTTTATTGCAGTGGGTTTTATTTAGCAACATAAACTTTACAAAAATAACTATGTAAAATAAATCTTCATGGCGCTTTCGGTCACTCTGTTGTACGATAAAAATTAAAAGATTCGTTTCGTCCTGGATCTACTGGCGGACTCATAATTTTTATGAGTACAACAGAGTGACCGAAAGCGCCGTGAAGATTTATTTTACATAATTCAATACGGTCAAAAACCTTTCATTTTACAAAAATAACTATGTGAACAGTACTGTATTATGCGACTGTCTGCTCTGCACTTTCATCTGAAATGGAAGGCGTTTGGCGCACCGCCTTATGGTGTTCTTTTGTCTGTAGTTCTGCTAACGCGCGGAATTTCAAATGTTTATCGTTGTACTGTAACAATTTTCTGTTTTCTTGAAATGTTGTTGGACAATTGTTTGTTTCTTGGCACAAGTACTATGTAGAAAGGAAGCGATGCGTTGGAAGAAACGAGTGGAGTGAAGCAAAGGTACGAAACAATTGCGGTGTCAGTAAAGTATGCTGACCAGCGTAGATAATCGCCAAGTTATTGAATTGAGGGCAGCTAGTCTCAAATAGTCAATTGGGTAAAGGTCATCCCGAGAGTTACAGAACTACCAGCTCTCACTTTTACCGCAATATTCCTCAACCGCGCTCTTACAGTTGCATCTTGCAAGGATAGTGAAAGCACAATGAAGAAGGACAGAATTTAAGCCATTACCCAGTTCGCAAGTCAACGTGAACAATCGATTCCTCGAATCTGTAGCCGGGACGTTCGTAAATAGTAACAGAATCGGGCCTAGTTTCTTCATCTCGGTTATCCTTCGATCATTGCCGGGAATTCTCAGTTCCGACGCGTCGCTATTACGACGAAGCGAAATTAATTGCACCGGAAGGAATCTAGTCGATCTCTCGCGCGTTCTCGGCCAGGCCGGTGTACCATTAGACCTTGAGCGAAAAAAGGCCTACGCTCGTTTGCGCCAGTGATTTATTCGAGTGGCCTCCTTTTAATAATACCATTCGTTCGACACGATCGACGCGCATCTTGGGTGTTATTACGCTGTTATGCGGTCGTCGGAAGATCTCGACTAATTTCCCGAAAATGTTCTGACTTCTTAGTTCATTGGCTTCGGATTGTTTTTCTTCAGTTAAAAAAATGTGCAGGGAAAGACTTTATTTTCTGATACAGCTCGTACACGATACAGTTAGTAGACGGACTTATGAAATGGAATTGACTAACTGAGACTGGGTACTGAAGTCGCTGATATAATATCGGATAGGGAAGGGGGATGCATGATTTAAGGGAAAGAGTGGAAAAGGGTCGGAAGGAGTAAAATAAATATGACTAAGGACTTAGGTGATTTTGTTGTTTTGGTAAGACAGATTGTGGCGCTCCAGTTCATTTGACACATACAGGTAACCCTTCTACAACATGCTGTCGCTTCAATATTATAGGATAAATTGCGATAAGCGCTGTACAACACTGTACTTCTATAGGTCTGATGATGATTTTTGTTTATTATATTTAAATTAATATATTTACATGAATATATTGGTGATATCGTTCGACCGGAAAAACGTTCTCGTTTGATTATATTGTGTAGTGATAAGGAATAAATTTACGAAGTATTGATTGCATTAAATAAAAGCAGTGTTTTTGTTTCGTTCCGTGTTATAAATACACTTCTATTTTTAATGAAAATGAATTTGCTTGTATGGAATTAAAAAATAATTTTTGTTTTTAATAAGTCTTCGGATCGTAACCACACATTTTGTACCGGCTCTGGGTCTCCTGATAGCGCAATTTCACACAACACGCACTTTCTAGGAACCCATCTACCGCACATACCGCGTTATAAGAGGGCTACCTGTACATGCGAGTGGTGACGATCGGAACCCGCTTCTTACATAGGTATATAAACACATTCATTTGTTTCCGGCATACCACGATCCTACGCACGTCGACTTATGCATCCTTTGCCTAGTCTTTGCACCTTTCGTGCGTGTCGCGTGATGAGAACGAGACGGGGTCAATTCGTGGCCTTGTCCGTCGATTACGATTCATGGGAAGGATTGCTTCATGAATGACGAACGCCATTGCGTACTTTGTCTTGGACAGTTTTTGCCGCGGCAGTTTTTTTTTCAGGAAATAAGAAGGTTCCATTGGCGGTGCGTGTTAAAGTAGTCTGATTTAATTCGCGGAATTGAAGTCGTTTACTGCACGGAAATTCGTGTCTTAACAATTGTTTTATGAAGTCGACTTAAATCGTTCGGTTATACCTACGGTAAGTATGTCCGTAGGTATTAATGATTATTTCTGGTGATTCGAGAGAATTCCGAGTACCGGACAAAGATAATTGTGCGGAACGGGAAACGGAAATGAGCAGGCAGTCGAGACTGTACCCTAAATACTTGAGAGCATTGAAGGAGAAAGTCAGAAAATGCTCGATACTCCCAGATACAGATCCAGACCATTTGCTGCGCTACCTTTCACTTCGTATACTTCTAATATCAAATCGACATCTTATTTTTGCTCCTCCTTTTTTCCGACATAGCTTTCGGCCCCGACTGACATCAATTATTTCCACGTCGAAACTTGACCATGTAAATGGGTGTACACCATGGTCATTGATGCCGTACAGTTCGATGGAAATAGGAGTGTGCAGAAAGTAAGCTGCTATCCTCGTGCGAAATTTCTAATCTTTTTCGTATAAACGCACGATCGAGCATGCTGCAGGTAAAAAAAAAAAACGTTGCTTCTGGGGCCAATCATTAACTCTCAGGTGAACGGACGGAGGTTGTTATACGTTAGAAACGTCATTATCGAGTTTTTAACAGGCGTAAAGTAGATGTAGAATGTAGCATGTTCAGCGATCAGCTCGGAAGTAAATACTTATGTATGGATATTTCTTTTCTCCTGTCCACACTACAATAATTGTGTATAATTGCATTGAGCGGATAAGTGCACTGTACTTTTACCGACACTTTCGTAATTCCAAGTCGACTATATACCAAGACCAAGTTTAGTAACGTATATCGGACAGTAATCGACACTGGAGATGAACGATAATGATTGAATTGCGTTTTCGACATGAGAACATTTAGTATCGATATTAATCCGGCGCTTTCTGGATACACTGGGTGTCTGTCAGTTGCTCGATTGCGAAAGTTCCAGACGCGGACGAGACGGACAACGTAATTTGTAACAAAATACAATCCCACTGTCGCAATCGCAAATTGACGAGCGCAAACGCGAGAGTAAACATTCTTGTTACGAAATGCGCCGTTATTACGTCGCGTCACCGAATTCGGGTTGACCTCTTTAAACTGTCTACGGTATGAGAAGGACGAGTCACATGCTAATTAAAATGCACGAAGCCCGATGTCGCATGAAGCGTAAACCTCTGGAATAACTCTGTCATACAACAATCTGAACATTTCGTTTTTCCCAGCCGTGTGCGAATCAGCTCCCTACCAAAGATGTCAACTCCCTTACTAAACATTCACCCATTATAACGTTGATAAGCCATTGAAGCGCCGCAATCTATTTTATAAACACAGCGTTGACGCGTAATTACATCCTAGAAGTTATCGCCGCAGTTTTCCGCGAACTAACAAACTCATTTGTCGGAGGTCGTAAAATGAAATTGATATACAATGCCGTTCGCCGATTAGAATATTCATCGCGACCCGAGGGTAATCTGCATATAATGCAATTAATAAATTTTCGAGATCGCCTTTCCTGCCACGCTGACCGTTACTCGTTCGTCGCCAGCGAAGGAATGTATCAACGCGTGTACGTATGCATATACCTATGTACGTACTTATATATTAATCGAAGGTCCGGCGGAGAATTGAGGATAAAGGAAGCTCCCTGGCCGCGTCTGTCGACGGCATAACTCGTTATTTACGCTATAGATCGCGAATCGAACGTCTCTATTCCAGTTGGCGGCTCGTAAAAAAAGTGACTCGGCCGCGCAAGGCTTCAATTAGCGTAGAATGGCGACGCGAGCTGCTCCTCCGGTTAAAAGTGGATCGGTGAAATTGGTCGATCGACGACGAGTCGAGCCTGACTCGAGAGCGTGCCGTCTCCCGCCAGGCTCCCCTTTTGCTTCCATTGGCAAAAGTTACGAGCCGTTCTAATTATCGGCGGCACGCGATATAGCTGGAATTTCACGAGCCGACTCGCTCCTTTTAATCGGCGCGAAAGACGCGCATCACTCGACTTCTCGTCGTCGTAGATCTGTAACGAGGATCCATGACTGTGCTCCTTCCAGCCCGCGAATGAAATTCCTCTACGCCGCTGATTTTCGAGATAGCGACGCCGACCGGCACGTTTTGGCCGTTCAGTGCCGACGAACTGTTACGCTAGCATCTCTTTTTTGCCGTCCTCGAGTTACGCTTTACCTCGTAAGCGGATGCGATCTTTATGCGCTGAAAAGTCCGCTCATATCTTTCAGCTCAGGCACTTTCCGGAGTTTGACGAATCGTAACGGTGCAACGACGAGGGTGAGGATGAATTGATCAAACGCTCATTCTCTTCGTTCCTAGCCTAGCTTTGTTTAAATTTTGGATTAATGGCGCGACACCGCGGGAACAGTATAGAATGAGAAAATATAAGACATCTGTTCGCCACGAGTTACAGGATGTAAGTGAGCTCATTGATTAGAATAGCTTCGAACGTTAACGAAGAGCGACAGAGGATCGTCAGTTTAAGACGTAGGCGAGTTTCCCACCTGAGGCATATTTGAGCCCAGGGCAGATAAAGTCACAAGCCTAAGCATCGCTTGGTGCGAGTATCTATATCTTAAAGCGGAGCATCGCGTTATTATTAAACCATATTGGGTGACGTTGTTATGACGGAGCGTGTGAGCTTCGGTAAGTAATTCGAGAGATTATTTTGACGAATTTAGACGTTGGAATATTTACAGTTGCGATGATTTAATTTAGTTTACCGCCTTCAAGTTTCACTTCGCGGCATAAGACGATGATAGGTGTCATTGTGCGATAAAAGATACACTGAATAGATAGGTTTTTGATGATTATTCGCAGGGTTCGAATAACTTTGAAATTACTATAGCTATGCGCAATTATTTGTATGTCCTCGGATAAGCGGTGGAGTGTGCCGAACGTTCAGGATACTTAAATGTGCTTAATTTGCCCGCCAATAAATATAACCGCGTGAGAATGTCAGTAATACGTGCGATATGTCTGGACGAAACGACGCCGTAGTCTTAATTAACGGCAGCGACGGCAGGTTAATTATTGATGTATCACGACTGATCACGAACGTGCGGGCGCGCGCACGCGGCCGATCGTGGATCAGGTTTTTTAAGATAGTAACTTCCCACATAACTTCCCGTCAATAAAGATCCGAGTAACATATGTGCCACGATGTCGCGACTTATGCCGACGCTATTAATTAGGCACGCTATTAACGCAGCTCAATCAGGATTCGTTCTACGCGGCGCAAAACTAGTTCGTCGAATACGTTCGATCCCTCCCAGCGAGTTAGCGTCTATAAACAATTTCATCGACGCACAGAATGTTCCGCGAATTATCCGACAAGCTACTCGTGCGTTACGAAACTGTGCGCAATTACGTGAATACGGTCGTCTCGTTACGGGATAAAGTAAAGCTTTCGTAATTTTTTCAATTTGCGGTACCGCGGCGCATGTACGATACTTTTCAGTGCGCGGCATTTTGTATAATTTGTTACTGATGAGCAATCGCCCGAAAATGCGCAGCGATATACGCTGCCGGCTTTAATTAACGTCCGAACGATTAATTAAGTGTGTTACAAGTACGCTGAACACGGTTCACCGGTCGTACGTTAATACGAGCCAATCAAACGGTCCGTACTCTCGGCACGACGGCTTTTGGCGTAATTTCCCATCGGCCGGTAAGCTCATGTAACATCGACCGGTACACATATTGCACAGCCATTAAAGACGGAGTCGATTAATTAAGGCGCCCCGAGAGTAGCCGGGCAATAAAATCGCCATCACCGGTTGCCTGGTCAAAATTGACCCACTGTTCGGCGCGGCTCGCCATGCTCCGCTGAGCCATCTCAGGCGGATTCTCAAATTCGACCGAAATGCAAGTAGTACGTGCAATCCGCCGAACGACGAAGCTTGTTAATTAACTGAAACGTCCGGCAACAAGATATAGGCGTGTGCGTGCGCGGGAGAGAGATAGGTACGTGTACGAATGATAATTACAAAAGTAGGCAGTTAGGCGACCAATCGCGATTATCCGCAAGAAGCTAGGATTAGTTACAGCTACCGACGATGCGTAAGTCATGATCCTGCTGTGATGGAATTTCCTCGCTCGCATTGCCAACGGAGATTGATAATAAAACGTAACGTTCCTACCTCCTAATCGTTCTGATCCATGGATCGTCGCTTATTTTCCTTCGAATTTTCCGCAATGCTGCAAACGAGGATCTAACTTCCGTAATTAAGCGTCGATTACGCAGCCGTTTAACTGCTCCCTAATGATAATGGCCTTGATAAAAATGGCTGTGAACGATTCATTTTACCAGGGAATTATTTAGGGATAGTCGGCGGATTTATAGGGTGGTCTCCCGGCAATGAGAACTTCTTGCGATTAGGCTATCAAATCGATCGATAAGAACGTCGATCTAATCGAGGAGATTTATAGACTTCCAAGATCGTAATTTCTGGATCATTAGATGTGTTCTTTTGCAGATTTGTATCCGCTACCGCGATAGATTTATCCGTATAGGCGCGTCCGAGTGTTTATGACTCTGCTACAGTGGAAGTTATGTTAAAAAGTGGAAAAAAGCACCAAGGACGTTCGTGTTATGCGAACTTAGACAACTAAATGAGATTTAGTATAAAATTTATCTCGCATCTCGGCGATCTATTGAGCGATGCACCGTACACAGCTCGTTCGTTGTACACGCCAATCAAATATCAACCAACCCACTAAACTTGTATTTAACGTGTCAAGATGCCGATGCGCTCGTGACTTAGGAACGTGAGGTTGTCAGCGATAATCGAAGCGGTCCACATTCCTAATCCGCAAACTCGCCATCCCCATAACTGTTAATAGCTTTCTTTAACTCTTACGGCCTAACGTTTTTGCATTCGTTCGTCGTCGACAACAACTACTTTCACATTAACCTTTGATACGATCCAGGTACGTCCGTCGCCAATTTGGAGTTATAGATCTTCTTCATACATGTTCAATATCCTGGCATATCCGTTGATCGACGCACGTAGGCGTCACAAAATCTGCGCAACTTTCCACGATTCATCATCGAACGCATTTACGCATAGATGCGTAAAAAACCGATATCACTTAAAGTAGGTATGTTATGATAAGTGTAATTAATCCGCTGATTACATGTAATTACTGGTCAATTTGATAAACATTCAAGAATTGATCACATTAACCTAATTTACATTTAATTGCCGTAACATTTCCTTACCAGATTTTTTCCTTGTTTAAAGAGATGAGCGATAAGAAAGATTTAAATAAAGTATTTTCTTCCAAAAATAATCTTTTTAGCTATGCTTCTTATAGAAAGTATGCGCCAAAAGCCTTATGAGGTCTTCCTACCAAATTCGGATAGTCTCCTCCTTGATCACTGAAAGGATTCTACCGAGTAACTTCAATAAGAACCGTCAATTATACACAATCTCCGAATTAATCACATATACCGTAATACGTAATACTTTGTTCATACTCGTAAATCTCAAAGTCGCGCATGTCGCGGCACCTCCGAGAATCTCAACATCCGACGTCTTGTCGCGAGGGCAATTAGCATATCGGCACGCTGTCCCACCTACGAGAGGCCATCTTTGCCCACCTGACATTTGCAGTCCCGCCAGCGGCACTGGAGGCAGCTTAAATCATCGAATCGGTGTCGAAACGCGGCAGGACTTTCATCTCGTCCCTCCACACCCTTCACGCGACTTTCTTTTCGAACGTCGCGCTTCTCCGATGTCTCTCTCTCTCCCCTTCCCCTCCCCTCCCCTCCCCTCCTCTTCCGCCGTCCTCACCGAGAACCGTTCGCTGAATCGATGGAATGCACGCGCGCGTACGAGGCTGCCGAAAGCGTGCGTACTACTTTCGATTCGTGAGCCCGCACCGAGTGGGGGATGAATTTCGGTCGTTGAACGAAGCCGTGGACAAGGGAGGGGGGAGGTGGAAGGTGGAAGACGGAGGGTCGAACGGTACGACTTCCACTCTCACCGATGCCAACCCGATTCTCGATCATCCACCGAGGACTTTCTTTTTCGCACGGGGTCCGCGACCTCGATCCGAACGGCGGCGAACCTCTCCCCCCCACCTCTTGCTCGACTTTTTCTCCCTTTTTTCCCTCGTCGGCTCTCTTCCGCCTTCAATTTTCACCTGCTCGAACGTCGTGATGTACGAGTGTAGGGATAATGATTACGTTTTGTTCAAAGCATGGCTGCTGATCGTTTGTCGGTAGCTTGCCGATTAAGTAGATAACGCTTCTTATTCCGAATGCTGCTATCCACTCAGACTTCTTAAAGGATTTTTCTTCATTTAAATAACGTAATGTAATTTTTACCTGTGGTTATAGTTCATGTAAGGTGTATATATAACGTAAATAGTACGTATACGTAAATGTACGTGCCTCCGCACAATTTCTACCGTTACGACACTAATTCGAAATACGTGCGTATTTTATTGTAACGACTGAACGTAGGAACCGATTTGAACTGTGTATCGGGTTGCCTTCCAATGTGACATACGTGTGTGGGCTACGTGATTGGCGTCGAGCTAGAATTTGGAAACACTTTCATCGCGATACCACTTTCGTCCCGACATTAGATACGACCGCTGCCGGCATGCGAACGCGCACGCACACATACACATTTAGGTGTGCGCTGCACGCGTGTGTTTGCTCGAATATACGCTCGCGTCGGCGACAGATAAGGTGCGCGGATCCTTCGCGTCCCGTAAACAACGTCAGAAAATGCGGAGATCTTCTCATACGATTCGCTCTATCTCGACTGAACGTCTCTCGGAATCTCGTCGCCGGCGGATTCTAGAAATTTTGCCGGCCCAAACTGCTCTCATGTTTCACGGGCGTAAGTACTTTTTCTTTCCACTATGTAGGTCGCTGAGCTTTTTTCTCCTAGATTTTTAGATACGTGCGCCAGCGAGCTGTCCCGGCTCCGCGTTCCTACGACGAATGAATGGCCGTTCCTCGAAAGAATATGTCGTGCCGGTCCGGCGGTACCGAAATATGTGACTCGCGAGCGACTACTTTTTTCTCGGGGAAATCTTTGCGAAACTTTCGCACCGAATTATTACGCTTACCGTTTCGCGAAAGACGCCTTGTGTTCCTTCGCCTTTTTTTTTTCTTTTTTTTCCTGGGCGTATCCCACTGACGAGCGGTGATTTTGTAATACCTCGTGAATTCTTCCTCACGTTCGAGCAGCTTTCTCCTGCCATGAAACGTTTCTTGACGTATTTTTTCTTCTCATACCGCTGTTTTAACAAGTGTGTATAATTTAACTACGTTTACCTCATCACTTAATCCCCATGGTTTGATGATAATTTGACGTTATAACATACACTCAGAAAAATGCTATTGTTGTAACGCGTTACGATTCGTTGCAACTCTTTCTGTATCTCAGGAAAACTTGAAAAACGAACGGACGATATAAAAAACTGAAAGGGTCTGCCTACGGAACTAATGCATATACCTATACATATACATACACAAGAATAAAGAGGCATTACGTACATAATGAATATAAGACCCAATAAGATCTATCAGGTTGGCAAGAAAGTAATTTCGCTGTCGTAGTATGAAACAAAACTCATATTTTTATATAAAGAACAAACCTTAATCAGCAATGGATTTTCCATTTTCCTCCATAACTCAAATGTGACTAATATCAATGTGTAAATATTTCAATCCTGGCAGAAGCTCTTCAAAGCATTCACAACACTAGCTATTTACAACCGACAGGTAATTTTTACAAAAATGACAACGCTAACAATGCTTGACACCCGAAATTACTTTCTTGCCAACCGATTCAGCACTCCAGCATTTAATTGTTCGCTATCTCACTTATCAGACTGTTCGAAATCTGCCGAAAGCGTCCGTAAATTCAGGTCCGACGAGAAAGATCGAAGGCTGACCATATACAGACAACCCCACCCATGACCATGTGCGTTCGTTAAACGAACCATACCGGCCGAGCCGGGCGGCGAACTTTTTCTCGGGAAACTCTTACGCCCGAGGGATGCCCCGGAGGAATTGTCGTGAAAGCCCGACGTATGGTTCTCCCGGCCATTGGAGAGAGAGTATCTCCTGATCGTCGCCCGACCGATGCCTTCAATGAAGACCCCCGGTATACATTGACTGCCGTTCGGAGCGCCGAGAGTACGCGGAAGATCCCACTTTCGAATCTAGCGTTCTACAACGCTCTCCCCGTCGCGAGGACGTTTTCTTTCAAGGACGGAACAATGTCGATCGCTCAGCGCGCATGTTCCCGTCATGACACGACAGAATGGATATTAGACGTCATACGAGAATCTCTTAACGGTCCTGCGTATCCGTTTGCGATCGAAGACACTCGCCGGGTCTAATGAAGATGTTCGATGCACGAACGTCGGCGGAGAAAGTATAAACTGTGCATAGAAGATATTTTTCAGACTATCTTTTTTTTGAGCCTGCCCTCTTCCTGTCTGTTCTCCCTCCCTGACTTTTTCTTCTGACACCGCGTCTGTGAATACTGGCCAATTAAAGACCCGACCGCCTCCTTGACCTTCCTTGAACGCACCTTCGAGGCTGTTCGTGCTTGGACGATGATCTTCATCGACCCGCGACCACCGAGATTTTCTGGTTCAGTGACTGTCGCCTTCTTCACGGACACGATCGTTCCCTTCATCCGTACTACTGATTCACTTCTTACACTTTATCGCCAGACACCTGCTCCCTTTTATGCTCCTCCCTTTATTTCTGCGGTCTCATATTCGCTCCAGCGTGCTGCAACCGTCTCTACTTGAGGCTCGATTACCGTTTTTCATCCCCCCCCCCCCCCCCACCATGCTTTGTCTTTTTCGAAGAAGTTCAATGAATCGTTACCCCTCACAAAACTTAAGTATCACGTCAGCTTTGAACTGATTCGTGACCATTTGAAACTGAAACATACTCGGCATTATCGAAAACCTGGACAAATTGTGTAAACGAATTACAGGGATTATCAATCACGGCACTAGTAGTGATAATGGAAGAATTGGGGTGTTGCCGATGTAATTGCCGGGCTGTTCTGAGTTCAGAGGAACACCGCATTGCCATTACGCTTCATCGATCGCGTGCTGCATTCCTTTCGTGACCACGACATTTTCCCGGAACATCAGCGCAACCTTACTCCGGAAATCGAAGAAACTTCGCTGAACTGCCTACCGTGACCTTCCGGCGCGTTTTGCAGTCGATCATCCGCCAACCGCGGCCGGGATCATTTATCGTTCCAGACGTGACTTATGCTCAGGAAGGAGAATCGTTGTGAGATTCGTCTCCCGAGTGAGCCGACCATGCTTCTTTTTCGCATTAACATCGTTACTGTTAGGTTGTAGTCGACCATGGTTTTAGGATTCACCAAGTGTGACCCTTATCCGGGATAAGCAAACTCTGTTTAACACTGGACCAATCAAAATGACTGGTTTGCTTCTATTAATAATGACTTTTCTCTTGTGGAACGTTTCGATGTTTAAAATGTATCTTAGCGCTCCTTGAAATAGGATGACTTATTAATTGTTTTCTGTATTGTAAATTCAAACACGCCTTGTATCATACCCGAAAGTTAAATAGAAACGTGAACAGATATCGACGGTAGATATAGTGCTAAGCAAGACGAAGGTCATCGTCCTTCGGGGGTCCTAAACAGGTGTACTGCAAGCGTGACTCGGATCACGACAAGACTTTCCAAACAGAACAAACGATACACTTGTAATAGCTCAATCAATCTCGTAATGGATGGGATGACATGTCTTAGTTAGTCACAACTTATACTTCTATCCTGAAACGAACCTTAAGTTGTACTTTCAAGAAGAAAAGTGTATCACAGTATATAACGGTACATTTCGAAATCAGTACGCTTCTCTATTTAGCGAGACATAATCTTTACCCAGATCACATATCCGCCAATCGACCGTAATCGTTTCACACGTTGACAGGCGAAAAGCGTCGAGTTTCTATTAACACGTTGCGTGCCATGGGGGTCACCGGTGACCGGCACCGAGTCGCTCCGTCTGGCCATGGGGGTCACCGGTGACCGGCGGAGCCAAGATTATTAGAACACATAATTCGAGTGAATTTTCAATGTTTTTCAAATTTTTCAATATTATCATCGTTTGTCGGTCGACGTCGGTCCGTCTGGTGGTGGGGGTCACCAGTTACCAAAACTAAGTCGCTCCGTTTGGCCATGGGGGTCACCGGTGACCCCAAAAAAAATTATTGCATTATACGCTCTTATATACTAAAATTTACCTGTTGTGCAAAAAATTTCGAAAAAATATGTAAGGCATAATAAGAAATTTACGTTGGCCAGACGCGGCGGACACGAAAAATCAGCGTGGCACGCAACGTGTTAACTTCGATCGACGTTGATAGATTGATACCCCCAACGTTTCCTAACCCAATAAGCGTTCACTCAACGAGTTCTGTAACAATTGATCCCAGAACTATATGATACTATAGAATTTTAATGGTAATTCCTAATCGAAAAGGTTAGTTGGAGGAACAGAATTTTTCAAACTCTATTTCTTGACTCACATACTCGCTCATGTTACACGCAAATGTGTCACTTCTACTTACCACAATCTCACTGGGACCAAAAGACGATTAGCAAAGGTTTTGAAAAACACTGTTTAGGGCACGTACGTCGTTGATGCTCACCTCTCACTTACTCATGTCACACTCCAGTCAACACACCCTGTCTCACATTCACACTCCACTCGGCGCATTCCCTCTTATAATCAAACTAATACCCACAATTCTCCACGCATCACTCTCTCAGAACCCAAAATTCCTAACCGGCATATTGTTGAATTTCGATGTTAAAGTTTTTAAAGAAATAAATTTTATTCTTACTAAACTTATATACGCGAAATCTTACACTAGGACCAAGTTTTCTAACTTGCTAAGTGGTTGACTCGAAGGTGGTATTTTACATGATAAGCAAAATTAGTATTAAGTAGGAATAAATAGAGTTTTCAGATACGACTCTGTTGTCGACTCCGAGATTGTATTTTGAAAAGAGTAAGGATGAGGAAGAAACCAATGGTCTTTTTGCATACTTGTTGTCGATGTGTAATGGACTGGGGATATCTTATGGGCATGTACGTGCAGTAGATAAGAATGGTTTTTCAATTTTAGGGGTTAAGGATATTCCGACGAATTCTTTTATGTGCCAACGAGTATACAAATTATTTATATAAGATTGCAGAACGGTCAGATTTTCTCTATGCTATGCCGGCATGCAACAACATACGTAATCATATCTTACGCTGTCTCAATTAACGTCCGAGAGATCGAAATCAGTATCCCAATTTTCATCGACCTCACTCTGCCACGTAATCCCTCGATTACTCAATCGTCCGCCATTGAATCCTGTCACCATTAACAGAATCCATCCTCGCCGCGAGTGATCCGTAAGAATCCATAATGTGCACAGGTGGGAAAGCGACAAGCACGGATGCAGAGTTCCGCACTGCAAACTACCACGGCGAAGAAGCCTCCCGGTGGGAGAGAGTCGCTTTCGAAAGTCATTAGCATCGCGTCAATTATCGACGTACGCCGAATCATCATAAGTCTGCCTGGCGGATGGCAGGAATGTCGCGGCGCAGAAATATGAAAGAGGAAGCGGCGGGTGGCGCGTAGGGGAGAGGGGAGTATGGCGAAGAGGCGGGAGGGGGGGGGGGGAGGGTCTGATAGGCACGCATCCCGGTGCCATCTTCGAACTTTCCCCTCGGCTTTACGTAACGCGGCCGCATCCTTTATGCGCCGAGAGTCGTGCGGTCCACGACCTGAAATCCGACGTCCTTTACACGCTCGCCGTCCGCGGCGTCGATTTGGGAAAGGCCTTCCACGGTTCCGCATACTCGTCGGCGGAGGTCGAACGTGTCTGTTCGCGAGTACGGTAGCTCCGTAGAAAGTTTCGGTTCCTCTGCGTTGCCGATCGAACGTGTACCGGCTTCCTCGGCGCGTTAAGGATTAAAAGTGCACGGCCATCGTTTAACCACGTAAGTATTAGCAACGAAATTACATTGTTCGAAGGTCGAGGATTGCCGCGGCGGGTTGTGTGACGGCGTCGTACGTCGAAGGTCGCGACGAGTCGGATGACTGAGAGGCGGGATAGGCGTAGATGCATGTACCTGCGGATCCGTAGGAAGATGTCGTAGGGTCTCGTGTTCGATACCGATCGGAACCGAGTCATTAGCCTGCTCGCTCGTACGTTCGACGTCGGCGTGCGGGGAACGTGTACGGTCACGTGAGTTCGCGAATGTCGAAAGACACGCATCGACGGTGTCAGGGACCTCCCGCACTCGGCTGCCATTTGAATAGCGTTGAACTCGAGACGGTCGGTCGGCGTGGCTCGCAGGTTCGTTCGTTCGTTCGTTCGTTCGTTCGTTCGTTCGTTCGTTCACTCGCTCACTCCTGCTTTCTATCGTTCGCGAGGTGGCACGGATAAGTGCGCGACTCCGACGTCCGTTCAAGGTGATTGTTAATTTACGGATGATAGCGAGTCAGTCGTCAGCATCACGCCAATTTGCATAATTGCACGCCGCGCGCCGAGACTTTCAGCGCAATTAGCACGCTTTCAATTCGAGACGGTGTAATTGGCACCGTCGCGCTGAATGGATGGTTGACGTTACGCCGGTGTAATGCCCCTTGTATTCGCCTGTACCGAATATTTTAATCGTTTGATTGTTATCGATAGCCGCCTCCCATCGCATTTTATTACTCTCGTCTCTACAGCGATCTTTCGCAACTTTTCTACTCCTTCATCGTCGCTTTTATCGTGTCTGCAATAAATCCGATTCTTCGCAGCTGTTGTACCGGCATTGAAATCCATGACCTTTCTTCGCCTGAAGCGTTATTACCGCCAATAGTGCTATCCGAATTATTTTGTTGCACCGCGTTCGATGGTTGGAATATGGCGAGCGCGTTTACTGGATCGTTGATCGATCGGAGCGTATAATCGAAGTATGGCATAACTTTCTACGCGTCGCGCTCATTATTATTTATTCCGCGTAATGAACGTGGACACGACATACCTAGATCAGATTGCACGCTGTAATTAAACGAAACCGCCGCGCACTTGATCCAGATTCCAGGACGCAGCCTCGTTCGCGTACGTGGCTTTACTCGCTCCGATGCCTGCCTATCCGCGCTTTATGCTCAATGGGAGAGCAAAAACGCCGCCGGGCTCATACGGAAAATCCTCGAACGAAAGTTACTCTCCGACAGCGTTATGTATGACGTCTCACGTCCACTTTCAAGCTTCTTCTACCCGCAATGATATCCCCCTTTCATAAACGTCCTTAATCTCCGTTAATGATCATTGCCAGGCCATTTCCATTTCCTTTTTAGCTCGGTGTCCGCTCTTAGCCCCGCTGTCAGGATCTCACGATAGATCTCTTCCCAGGGTAAAGCGTGTAACCCATCGATCGACTCGCGACGGCGGACATCCTGGGACGCTCGAAAAGCGTGTAGATTTTCCGCGCAAATCGCTCCCAGGATCGAACTCGCGCCGATCGCGCGTCAATTGTCAGCGTAAATGATTTAGCATGACGCTATAGCGCGTGCGCCTGTCCACATCGTTGTCTTCGTCGTCGTCGTCGTCTTCGTCGTCGTCGTCGTCGTCGTCGTCGTCGTCGGCCGAAAGTAATGTGCCCGATGCCATTAATTATGGACAGCGTGCTTACATGTACAGGACACGCACTCTTGCATACGTAATGCTTGCATAATGGGCCCGCCCATGTGTCCACACGTGTGCTCGCCCCGTGCGCGAAAGAAGAGCGTCTAAATGCCGGCCGATTCACCGTGGGGCCTTTATCGGTAATTCGTAATTATCGTGGCCGAGGTCGGGCCGAAGGCGGGTAAAATGAGCGGCGCTCTCCTCCAGTTCTCCAGGGGGGCCTTTCCTTCGTAATGGAGCACTGGAAGGAGGGCTGGAAGGAGGGCTGGAAGGAGGGCTGGGAGGAGGGCTGAGAGGAGGGCTGGGAGGAGGACTGGAAGGAACGCTGGAAGGAGCAGCCGCCGGCTACGCGGTGCCTGAATGGAAGGATGATGCATTCCACCCTTCTTCCGCCGGGAATAGCAAAATATAATAATAACCGCTACCAGCTACTACCTCGAGAGCCCGCTGGCCAGGGTAAACCGCTCAAATTCTATAATGACCGCTATCGTGACTACTAACTTCGCCGATAATTACACCCGTAATTAGTGACCGGCGTAATGACGAGCGGAGAGGCTGCTAATTTCTATTGTAAGTGCCGCTCTAAGTAGTCGCTGCCAACTATAAGAAGCGCATTAGGCGCCGGATTCTCTTTCGTTGGAAGAGGGTTGAGTGGCTTCGGTGCCAAAAATTAACCGCGCCTCGACTAATGTCTCGCACGCGATCGAGCTGGGAAATAAAAGGTCGACGTTTCTTAATGTACTGCGGCACTCTGACTATGCACAACGTAGACGTGTGTTCTCATTGCGTACGCAAAATCGAACTCGTGTACTTTCCCGTAGAGCGCGAGAAGAAGCAGGTTAAAAGCGTTATAATTTCCCTCTCCGTCTGGCAAGTAGATGAGGCGACAAACGATGACAACGAGTGAATCCCGTTCGCACGGCCGAGGCGCAATTAAAAAGTGAGAGAAGGGACAGGCGTCCTGTATGATTTACGTTATTCAATGCAGTACATTGGCAGATTACGTGGGCGCGTCCCGCGCATGCAAATGCCCCGTCTCGTAATTAATAGCGTGGACTTTTCCTCGGTTGCGTGCGACCGTCGATTGCGGAAGGAATCGTGACGATCGGGCAGAGACACGACAAAGTTGCGTCAAGTGGTCAATAAGAGGATCTATATACGTACGTAGGCACGTATGTATGTAGATACGACCGCATCGAGTCGCGGTGCAGATTACGTGCGACACGACTGGTCTTTCTCTCTCACTCTCTCGAGCTCTTCGTGTGCGCCTGCAAGCAAATAGTATGCGGCTATTGATGTATCCTGTGTACTGTCCAGTTCGATTACATTCTGCTTCGCGACTCGTTGTCTATTGCTCGAGTCATGCCTCGATCCGATACCAGATCTAGATAGGATACTAAGTCTCTCCGGAGATAACTCTTCCCACCGCCTCGTCCACTTTGTTTCTTCGTCAAACTTGTGTCCCACTCTCCGTATGCAGATAATCGAAGTTCGTGTCGTACGGCGTCGTAAAGTTTACAATACACACGGATACGCGTGTTCCGCGTATCATTATATCGCCGTACGTTTTGATTATAGAATGGAGATTGGACGGTTCGAATACGATTCTACGATTTAAGGATCGTAGGAACGGTCAAAGGGGCCGATGCGCTTTAGTTGCATGCCGGTAATCTTGCCGAGCGCGTGCTTAATGGGAATAATAAATAATCGTGTACCGTAAGATTAGCGGTGCGAGCTTCCTAAGTGTAATTAAACCGTGTACTATGTCGATGACCTGACGCCTGCGAATTCATCATTCGATTATTCCGACGCGGACGCTCCAATCCCATCATTTTCTCAGCGTCAGTACCGCTCACAAAGCCACCTAGTAATTCAATTTTCGTCTTCGAACATTGTCCACCGAACAAGGAATACACAAACTCGACATAATCCGATCGGTCAAAACGTACTAAGACCATTGAGCGAAGGAAGGCTGCTCCTTAGACGAACACCTTTACGGCAGGATCGCAAAGAGCATGCACCCTGACCGACGTTCAACGAGAGTGACGGATCCTTCTTCGAAGGCAACGGACAGTTCCACACGTGCCAGAGCTGCGCAACGGTACATTCCCAATGATTGAGAGCTTACGTAGCACCTGTGCACTTTATCGGCGACAGATGATCTAATGCTAAGAATCCCGACTAATTAAAGTGCACGAGCCAGTGGGAGTCGACGCGGCCTTTAATGAGGAAAAGCAGCGCTCGATACGGCGGATCCAGTATTCATGCCCACGTGCGATATATTGCTCGCATAATTACCAGTCGAACTCCCCGTGTCCATTCCTCTCGCGCGCGCGTGTTTCCTCTATCGTTGACTCACCCGTTCGTTCCTCCCTGTCCACTTCTCCTACTCTCCCAGCCTCCCCCCTCCTCACCCTCCACGCTCGACAGCGTTCACAGTGTGCCGTGGAAGGCCGAGAGAGGCACCCGAGGGATCTCAGCGTCAATTAAGGACAGTCGAGAGACAGGCACGGACAGTTCGCTCGCGCAATCTGCATTCGCCAGGCAAGAGAGAGAGTCCGCCGTAAGATTCGTCCCGCGGCCGATGCCTCCCGGCAGCGACGCGCAGCGGCTCATCTTTCAATCGGCAGCCAAGGCGCATGCGCGGACGGTGTCGCGAAGGTGACCTCGCGCGCGTGCCTCGCGCAGCGTGGGGCACAATTTGCGCGCGGGACGAAAATTAATCGTCGATGCTGGGCTTCCTCAACGATTCGGACCTGCGGAGCTTTTCTGCTTCCGTCGATTCGGGTCGATTCGAGCTGATTTGAGTCAATTTCGACTAGTGGCGGCAATCGACGCTTTCGGCACTGTCCGCAGCAGACGAATGCTTGTGAACAATGCCTCTGGCAGCATGACGGACTGAGTTCCGAAACCAAAGGAAATTTCTGTGGAATGAGGCGAAGAAACGGTACAAAACAGTGGGTTAGGTCTTAGGGCTTAACAAATTAAAATATGTGTATTATGTTGCAAGTTATTTGGGAAACAGCAAAGCAAGTAATCAATCGAAAGTATTGTCGGTTAGGATCATGTAATGTTGTCCACTTCAATGTCAAATGGTGTTAGACAACGATCTTTCTTGCAATGCATTGTCATCGTCTGGCATTCCTTATCAATTTTCATCGGGAACGCAAACAGCGTCTGGACATTTGTTTGTTCACTTTGAAGTCGAACAGGGATATTCTCAATTTTTTATTCTTGTTGGAGCAAGAGCACGTTGTACGAAGGATACCTATATTTACTTTGGAGGTAGACGCATGGTTTTCAGTCTGGATGATAACTGTTATTGGCGTAACAATCAGTTGCACGGGTTCAAATTGCAACGTTCCTCGTGTTTACTTTTGAGGTGAACGTATGGTGTTGAGTGGGATATCTGATGTCAGTGTATTTATGGGATCGCTCAGAATAAAGTTGCACCGCTTCTCGTATTTTATTTTCGATATGTACTTTAAAGTTGTTGGAAGAACAACCATTCATCTACTCCAAATAAAGCCGTACTGAACTGCATGTTAAAATTAATTTCGTCGCTGACGAATACAAAGACCATCAAAACTGCCATACAATGCGAGCAGGGGGTAGGGGGCAGGTTTATATATAACTAAACTCCTTCTTTATTCATTCGATGCACGATTAATCGCGTACGGCCGGGATGCACCTGGCACACGGTATGTTTTAGCCTGTAAATTGAGTCGAACGTTAGTCATACGTAGCGCTCAGCGCCCCGTGACGTGAAAAATCAACTCCGTTACGCGTGGAACGTACTTCCGGTATTGATTGTCGTCATACATTACCATTGCGATAAGAGCGGCGTAAGCCAAGCACGCAAAAATGACAGAAAACGCCTTGTACAACAAAGAAAAACAACCGTCCGACAACGTAACAAATGAAACGCACACACTCTACGTACACGGGTACAAGGACGCATACGGTAATGGAAAACGTCTATATACGAATTCATACTAATTTATCTTCATAAACGCGCTCGCGCAACGAGTATAATGAAGAATACGGAGAACGGATAGGGTAAATATCCTATATGTATATAGAATAGCGGTGATTTCGCTTATAATCAGATTCATATGAGGGTTTATAGCGTCGGGATGGGCGTAGCGAGGGAGAGAGTGCGGAAGAAAAGGTGGCAAGAAGGACGGTAGGTTCGGTGGAAGGGGGAATCGTGCGAGGAAGAGACCCGTGAACTCACAGCTGAGCGAGTCTTTACACTGCATCGGGTTACCTTCCTGGATTCATTCACTTCGGAGTCGTCTCACATCCGCGGCTGTGCACTGACGGGCCCGTACAGTCACTCCAGGAATCGCTGACGTACCGTAGACTCGAGTCCAGCATCCGGATCGAATCGTGACGCGTATCGCGAAACCGACCTCACCTAACAGCTTTCAAATCGGTCCGTACCGAATCCAACGGCTCTTTCAGTCAGACGAAAATCAACTACTTTTCCCATTCTACTTGCAATGAAAGTATTTTTCATTCGTCACCTTCAAGACGTATTTTTTAGAACTATAAAATTATTTAAAAATATTTCGAAGAAATAATTGAATTACTTGTAAGGGAGCTTGATGAGAAAACTTGCAATGAAAGCATTTTTCATCCACGGCCTCCAAGAAGTATTTTCTAAGATCCAAGAAAGTATACAAAAATGTTGTGCAGAAATGATTCGGTTACTTTCCCGGGGCTCGGTGAAAACTTGCATAGGATTATTGCTAGGTACGTGTTGCATTTAGGATAGCGAGAAGACGTCATTAGTTAGCTGGCCATTCCTTAGATCGCCGCGATGCGGTTCTTGGCCAAATTATATTTATGACGCTGTTGCGGGCGCAATTAAAAAAGCCGTTACGTCCCGAGTTCGCTATCGCGCATCGACATTACGTCACTTTTGCGCACGCTCTTTCTGCGCCTAAACGCATTGCTGCACCTTGCACACGGTGGGAGTTGCATGGGCGTCGCCAGCGACGGATTTTCACGCCCGGCAAATTGCCTCTCTATTGCCCGCTATCCAATTTCACTGCCTCATAGACCATTTACAGCCTTAACTTTTCAGCGTCAACGTATTCTCCGTCGGACAATGCTCACAATGCGCGGTGTAAATTCGATTTTACGCACCTCGCACCGTGTTACCGTCTGTGTAATGCTCAGGGACTCTATGACAGGCAAATTTTACAGGCCACGAAGTATCTACTCACAGTAGATACAACAGAGTGCCTCATCTTGGGTTAGAACTTAACGCCTCAGTACATGGGTGAAAGACAAAGTAAATGTATCCCGTAACATATAATCAGCAATTATCAACTTACCTCGCGCGGTAATACTTCAAACGTACTTTAGTTGAATCACTTTTGTCACATGCGTTGAAAACTTTGTTTATTGAAAATAGAATTAAATACAGTGGACGTATAACGCGATGAAAAATTTCCGACTAGTTCTTTCTACAGAGCAATAAGCAGTCCCGTATAACCCGTAAGATAAATGTATGGTTTTCACATAGTTTCGGCTTTTCTATTTAGAAAAACGAAAGTAGGTATATACTTTATGTTGTACGCGCATATAACACTGATAGTCTGTTCGCAATCAAATAATATTTCAAACTGAATCCTCAGCAATATACTATGTACCCCATATAACACGACTTCCTATTACGCAGAAACAATCCCCCGCGTTGTACGGAAATCTACTGTATAATAATTGGAAATGAAACTGTCGAAATACAACAGTTGGACTTAACATTTACTCTCAAAACTGACCATACTTCACGAGAATCTTCTACACACTGTTCTTTTGTCCATTTTTGTTTCACTTCTTGAACGCGTCACATTCATACCCTTTCTTATTTCTCACTCTCTCTCTCTCTCTCTCTCTCTCACTCTCTCTCTCTCTCTCTCTCTCTCTCTCTCCCTCTCTCCGTCTGTTTCACACACACACTCGCATTCGAACATACATACCGCACGTTTGGCAGTTCTTCAATCCAGCGAGAGGAGCTTTGTCATTTCTTCGAAACACGCGAATAAAACTCCACCAATTGACAAAAGTGGCAGTTCAGCGATGTCATTAATATCTCGTTAAGGTGGAATAAAAGGCAAAGTTTTCTTACCGCGTATACGCCGTGCGATTTCACTCGCGCGCCCATTGTGCGTTCGAGCCAATCACGATTATGCCGCGATCCACAGCGATCCTCGGCGATCGAGCGCGTCAGATCTTGTCGGAGACGCTCCCGCTGATATATGCTCGATTGCCAGACGGGTGGGTGGACGGAAAAGGTGCGAGGTGAGAGATAGTATCTGTGTACCTTCGACATCGCGGTGGCTCCTCGGCAGAGAATTTCCACACACGGCCGCCGCGAGCATGATTTTCAAGCAAAATGTGAAAGTCCGAATGAATGACGCCATTGTCTTTCGGCGCGCCCGAGAATATGTCTCTCGCACAACATGCGAAAATGAAGCTGGCCGCTTCCGATTTCAGTCAAACGCGGAATGTGCTCGCCATGTTCTAGCCATGTTCTCTATCCGCCCCCCCCCCCCCCCTCTCTCTCTCTCCCCCTCCTGCCCGCGCGTCTCGCACGTCACGCTCGGATCGACGTAACTCTAACATAATTCTAAGTGGTCGGTGATGGATGCTGGTTTAAATTATAGTGCCCAAACGATCCACGACCTGCCCAATTTGGATGAAAGACGCGGCTAACAATTAACCTCCTCAGTATGGTACCCTCAACCCCTATCCGTGAGAGCGCCAATACCGACACGCACAAAGTCTAAATATCTGAACTGCCGTCATTCTCTAATAGACTCGCGCGGAATTAACATAAATTTTCAATAAAATAAGATTGCAAGCAACCCTCGTTTTGCCGGCTCGAATCCGATCGTTCGACTTTTACCTACCCGGACCACCGTGGCACTCGCGTATCTCTCGAGCCGCTCGAACATCTTCGCCGTCGCTGTCTCCCATCGACTGGCCACGATTCGCCAAAAACCGAATCATTCTCGTGCCACGGCGAATTCCGTGTCGCGCGAGCGTCCGAACGCCCGAAGGTGCACGGAGTTGAAAATCAGGCCTCCTCGCCATCTGCGGTTTGTCATTCCGTAATATCACGGTGCTTCCTGTACCCTGCAGGCTGAGCAGTGAAATTCCAGCGAACGATCTCGCGTGGCGGAATGTCTCCCGGCAACATCCTTCGAGGGGGAGAGAGAAAAAGGGAGGAGGAGGAGGAGGAGGAGGAGGAGGAATGGGAGGGGTCGAGAGGAAGGAGAGCGAGAGGGATGGAAGCTGAGTCCTTACCTGAGAGAGCCGACGGGAGAGAGAGAGAAGGGACCTTCCGGGAAATTGGATCGGCATTTCGTTCTTTACGATCGTCCGCGTGAGGATGGCGAGAGTGTGTGCGCGTTCGGGAGGATATCGACGATGGGAAGGCGAATTCGAGCGGGGTCCTGTTCGTGTGCGGCTTTACGTTTATTGCCTCCGCGTGCCTCGGGAATTAAAAGGCAGGATGTGCGCGAACATGAAAGTGAATGGGGCGCGTTGAAAAGAAGAGCTCGGCTGGAACGGGGGTGAGACTTAATTGTTTCGGGTTCAATGAATTACCCGTGGATGGTAATTGCCGATAACATCTGCGTGCGTCTGTTTCTTCTTCTTCTTACGGTGCGGCTGCAACCGCTGCTCCTGCCGCTGTCGCTGCTCTCGGTTAACCGGCGATGAATATATGAAGCGGTCGGCATTGATTCGATGCGCTTGACCTTTCGCGGCATGGGACGGATAAGATGTTTACAAAATGGTAGACGCAGGCGTCTATTAGAGGGTAACGGTCGTCGAGGGGCCGAGAGGGCGGCGGAAAAAATACATTGATTAGAGCGAAAGATCCACACCGATATCCTGCAGTTATAAGGCTCGGAAGCGCGAAAACATCGTTGTAACGATCGTTTCCGCGAAAAAGCGGCGTCTATTAGGAACCTTTCGCGTCGATCTTTCTCGCTCCCCTTTCTGCTTCGTTCCCTTCCTTCCAAACTGCGCGCCGCCCTGTCCGAGCGTGGCGGCTCATTTAATGAAAGGGAAGAGCGGGAGTGAGAGAAATAAGGGGAGAAAAATGGCCCGCTAGGCTATAAATTTCATCCTGATTGCAGTCAACGTAACGCGAAGGATCATCCGGGCACGTCAGGCGTGCAACAGAACGAATATATCGATCGGACCGTGTGCACGCTTCTATCCGCGTATCCTTCATCCAGCATCCCAGACGCAAGTGTCGCCAGTCGCGCGTCGCGATCTTGTAAAAAAAAAAAAAAAAAAAAAAACATGGACATTAGTCGCGAGAGTAACTTTATCGAGAAGCAGGGAGAAAATAGAGTGAACGGGACGGCGAGACGTTGGCAGCAGCACGTAGCTGAACTGACAGCATCTAAGGTGTACATCGTACGCAAGACGACAAACGGCAACAACGACGACGACGACGACGACGACGACAACGACAACGACAACAACAACAAGCATCAACGACGAGGAAGACGAAGAGGCAGGCAGCGCGATCACGACGAACAGGACGACGACAACGACGAAGACGCGGACGTGTAGGCGTAGGAGCTGGATGGCGCCAGCCGAGTATGGCCGCGTATATGTTACTTTATTCGACATCGAGTTTCTCACTCGCTGCCCGTCCCGGCGGCAGCGAGCTATCGCGAACGACGGCAGACGGAGAATCTTTCTTCCTTTCAGGTTCGATGACTCTCCGCGGTGATCATCGTGAGGGGCAAACGCCTGCCCTCCCTTCAGTCTCCGTCTCCATCTTCGTCTCCTCCTTCTCCTTCTGTCTCTCTTCCTCGTCCTGCCGATCGTTTTCTTCCTTTCCTCTCTCTCTTTCACTCTCTCTCTCTCACTCTCCCCCCCCCCCCCTCTCTCCTTTTCTCCTATTTCTTCATCAATTTTTTTCTGTTCCTCCTCTCTCTCTCTCTGCCCCTCTTCTTCTCTCTGACTCTCTCTCTCTCTCTCTCTCTCTCTCTCTCTCTGCCCCTCTTCTTCTCTCTGACTCTCTCTCTCTCCCTCTCTCTGACTCTCTCTCTCTCTCTCTCTCTCTCTCTCTCTCTCTCTCTCTCTCTCTCTCTCTCTCTCTCTCTCTCTCTCGTCTCTTAGCTAATCCTCAAACGTTTCTCGCGTTTTCCCTCTCTCTGACCATCCCTTCGACCGCTCTGTCTCCCTCCTCGCGGCCGAGTTATCATAACCGCCGCCATCCGTCACGCATCACTTGCCACTTTGTGCCCGCGAGACTCCTCTCGCCGCATCGCGAACGGAGAAACGTACAGACGTTGCACGAAATATTGTTACGGAACGACGCCGATCGATGAACGTCGCCCGATACGCTCGACAACTGACTTCATAATTTCGTTTTAACGACGCTGAGCTAAGTACGCCTGAGAAAGTTAGCCGCGGTCCTCCGAGGTGATCGATTCGGCTCACTTCCATATCCGTTTTAATTGCTCGACTCCTTAAGTTAATGAACCGCGATCGGTTTCATCAATAACCGCCTCGCGACTGTCATTCTTCCTTTTTCTCCGACACCGAAGTCGCTCGAGTCGGTCGACCATCGATCTTGACTCGACGCGACCGATTAGAAATACTAACGAACGTCTATACTGGGTTAGTCGGTCAATTAAGTTGATCGCTTTAACTAATTTTCGAATTAGTCAACGACTCACTTTACCACACTCTAGGGATCGAATTAAATTCCGCCGCTTGCCATTCTCGACATACCTGGCGATGAATTTTCGAATGACTTCACAGCGCCAAATTCCTTCACGCTTGCGCAATCGGCAGGACGTAAAAATGGTGAGACGAGTCTTTTCTCTGGATAATGCCCGTTAATTGGCGAATGCCAGACGTCGGGAAAAGCTTCTTCGACCGTTCTGTCGCGTAATAAGTGACCATTAACTGCATCATTGACCATGGACCAAAATCACAAACCTGGTTTTCATCACTGCGCGCGCAGCTTGGCCGTGCTTTTCGAATTCGCGCGCGCGTTATTGCGCTGTTATAGGTGTACTTTGCGCGTAGTATGCGCACGCAGTCGATTGGTATCTTTCGAGCGGTGGCTTATTACGCGATGCGAAGGATACGTATCGGGTGTACGGTTCGATTATTCATTCCGCTTCCACTTCGGTCTGATTAACGCCCTGCCGAGCATCGATTTCACTTAATCGCCGTCGGATTATGGCCGTCAGGAAATTATAGTCGCGATGGTACACACTCTGCGCCCTGGCGTTTGTCAGTCGACTTCCGCGGCGTTGAACTTTTTCGCTGCTCGTCAAAGACGGAAAATCAAGTTGCAAGCCTGCTCACCCGATCGTAGTTCGTCGATCGCACGTTACGTGTTTCTACGATACGCGATACTCCTTAATTTCACACCTTTCTTAAATTAAAATTCAACGAGCCCATTGTACAATGTTAATATCTCACAAACTTATCGCTTTCTTCACATTCAATGTAAAGAATTAGACGGTGAGTGTTCTGTTGTAATTTTATATCTTGATCACGCGACGAGAACTATGAGTTTTTGAGCCCATTACGTTTTCGGCAAATTGTAAGTCGCATAGTCAATTCGACGATCAAGACGATCGAATACGCGAGGCTCGGCGAAGTATGCGCGAGAGCAGGAATCGATTAAATGTCAGGAGGCTATGATATATTCGAAGTTGACGCGAGTGCCGAGGCACGCAGGAGCGCGTGATTGCAATACGATCAAGGAAGCGTCTTCTTTGCGTGGATCACGCCGACGAGGATTAAACGTGATCGCGCTCTTCGAGGCGTGAACTCCGTCTCGTCGTTGCTTCGAGCCGTCAGCTTGAGCAGCTTGAGAGAATGGTTGAAAGAGCGGTTGAGAGAACGGTTGAGAGAGCGGTTGAGAGAGCGGTTGAGAGAGCGGTTGAGAGAGCGGTTGAGAGAGCGGTTGAGAGAACGGTTGAGAGAGCGGTTGAGAGAACGGTTGAGAGAACGGTTGAGAGAACGGTCCTTGTGAAATGCCGGGTAGATCGATCGAACTCGTTCTCTGCCGGTCGATATCGGCCCGCGCGAAAGTCAATTGTTTCCTCTTATTGTTAAACGAAATCGTGACTTTAACGTCGCACGTACTGCTACACATGTATAACGAAGTACCAAAGTTTTCGCCTTCAGGTAACAGCGACCGCTCTTACTCTTACGTTCCTGTACGGCGGACTCTCTTGGCTCGTGTACAACATTTAAGATAAAATAACAGCAAACGACCTCATAATAATCGATAATTTGCTCGAGTGCAGATCAGATCCCGACATGTGTTAAGCTCTCGTCCTTCGGGAAGTTTGCGCATCCTCCGTAACAGGTTCAGCGTCGTCTCCTGCGGTTCCGTTAGCTGACAAAGTTATTCTCCCGATACATTTAGCGGTAAATCCGACGCCGAGAATTCAACTGCCTAATGACATTTTCCAGCGGCATTCTATCGATTCCCCGACACTCGCCGCGAAAAATCGCATTCGCGGACATCTCTCATTCGCATAACTAGGCATGTAAAGTAGCACTGCGGCAGCGTAAGAACCCGTTTCTATTACCTCGATACCGCTCGAATCGGCAATGTGTCGTGAAAACTGTGTATTGATCGCACCTCGTATCCTTTTCACGCTAGCTCCCCGTCCTCTAAAACGTTCCACTTTCTTCGTCCTCGCCAATTCCGGCACGTAACGTACCTTGCGCGCCTCTCACGAACAATCTGACATTGCAACAATGCAACAATCTGATGCCGACAATTTTTCCAGCACGTACGTTTTGCCGACTTAGTCATTGACTAGCGGTACAACCAGTCGTTCGATCGGTCGAGTCCTCTCCAGGTTGGGCAGGTGCTCTCTCGGTGAACCGGTGAATGAAAGAAGTTACTTTAGAGGAGAGTCGTCTTACTCTTTCTCTCCCAGGCCTGCACGTGCACGCCATTGCGCGCGAGCGCACGCGCGCATATACCTACGTATGTCCCGATGCAGCTGACACGAGGTTAAGCCCGAGTCTAACTGTAAGATAACTGACCTGTCCGGATTGCCCAGACACCGCGTACTGTTACCACGTCCCTCTCTCTCTCTCTCTCTCTCCCTCTCTCCCTCTTTCTCTCTTTCCTTGCTTCTTTCTCACCGTTCATTCATTCTCCCTCTTCTCCGCTCCACTCGACGAACCGCCTTCACCCCTCGGCGACGCTCTTGAATGAAGCGTCCCGTTGACGAAAAAGTCGTTCTTACCTCCCGAGGTTCGATCGATTGCAGATCAGAGGTGGCCCTCGATTTAGCCGCTTCCTCGAACATACAGCCGCGCAGGGTCATTCAGTACCCGGCGACAGCCTCGACGCACACGTCCTTGAAATAATGACGCATGCGCCGGGTACGGCAATATCGAATTTACAGTTAAATCGGCAGGCTGCAGTCGAGGCAGCACACGTCCATATAGCCCAAAAACCCCAATTCCCGCCGTCTCATAAATCATGAACGCCGGGCTGCCCGACGAATCCGCATCGCTGAGATCGGGCTAGGTCGCCGAGGCATCCCGTCGTGATAATCCCCCCTCAGCCCTCCCCAGCCCTCCCCACCCTCCTCTATCGACGTAGCAGGCGGAGTGTGTCAAGCTTAATCGAACGATCTCTCTCCCGATTGTCGCAGGTGCGAGATGGACGAGTTCGGCCGACAGCAGTGAGGCGGAGCGAGACGGAAAGAGCCGAGGAGCAGCGAGGCAGGCCGCGAGGATGGGTAACAACGGTAGTTCCCATCAGCACTGCCCGTCGAACGGGCTGTCGCAGGACATGGGTCGCGGATGGACGCAGTCCTTCCCGCGGGAACTGACCAGGCATCACTCCCAGCCGCCTGGTCACAAGGTCCTGCCGGAGCCGCCCAATCAGAGGCTGCGCGCCACCAATAATGGTAGCATCATTCACAACGGCGGGACCATAAGTGGCCGGAGGCCTTCGGCCCTCACGCTGCCGCACGACCTTAATAAGGTATACGCCGTCTGACAGGAGAGATTTCGAAGTCGCGACGATGACGTGGCCCGCGATCTTCACCTTGGCCAGCCTTCGTCCCTCTCCTTTGCTTCCCCGGCCTTTGCCTAGCCCTTTACTCTCGGCTGTTTTGTTCCTTTCTTTCTTCCTTTCTCGACGGGCCGGGAGATGTGTTAATTTCGGCGGATGGCAGAACACGGAGCTGCCCTGCGAGACGCGTGTCTGACGGTTCGCTAGAGATTCTCGGAACCACTTTGTTCTAGTGGCCGCCGTTAATGGGCGTCAAGGTGCGCGCGCGGAACGTGTGATTTACGTCGCTGTACTTTTGGGCAGACGCGCTCAATCGGGCCGACTCGCCAGTTTTTGCCGGTGGGAATCTGGAAATGCTCTAGCTTACTCATTCTAATCGTCGGATAAGGGAATTTGTGGGAAATCGGACGGTCATCGGTATGACGCGATCTGACGCGATCTGACGCGATCTGACGCACGCTTCCTGTCCTTGTTCCCCTTTGGCGAGCCTTGCTTTTTGTGGCTCGCAAATGTGCCGGTTTCGCACGCAACGTTTCCGATCGTTTGTGCGCCTCTTCCTATGTCGTACTCGTCCGTTGCTCGGGTACTTCGTTAGAGTGTACCGCCATAATGTGCATATCGCGCGATGTCGAAAGGCCGATTGTTGCTATTTGTCAATAATGTTTCTCACGTCGCGCGGAGAATGACGTGGCCAAATGCACGCTCGGCAGCCTCGTTCCCCTTCGCGATCTTTTGTCTTTCCACGAGCCTACCGAGGATGTGTCCGTTTCACGAGATTGGCGGCAGCCTCGCTCTTAGCATCGCGTGTATCCTCCTCGCTAATAATATGTGCTTTTCGACGGAACTATTCAGGCCTTATCTCGTTGCCGAAAGCGGCATGAGGCCGCAAACGTTTCGCAACCTCAATTTCATTAAAGACATTCTTCCTCCACGGTAACGGTAGCCCATTAATTTCGCGCGCTCAACGGTCGGACTAATGATTATACTTTGCATCCACTTACTTTCATCAAACGATGGCAGGGTGGGAGGTGATACATTACAATGAGGTGAATCAGGTGAACGAAGAGAAAATTGCGACATCGTCATTTATCATCGCCGTTAATTAATAACCGACGGTGGCTGAACGTGGTGCGGAAATTATAAATTTGAATTACTGTGGAATTGAATCGCGAAAATGAACGTACGATATCCGCGTCATACAATGCATTGCGCGATCAGCAGGAAGACCGCGTAGGAAAATACGTTCATACCGAATGCGAGGTCGCGTATAGATACAGTGTGCACTGGCCTTAAGGAACTAGTAGAGTTGATTCCTTATCAAGGTGCTCGCGGATGTTTTTCGAAACCGGCCAATGACGTGGCAGGACTCTCTGCCCACGTGGACGCCATCTTACGTGCAATTTTTGTTCCGAGTCCTATGGCCTGATGCATTTGTTACGGTAAATGTGAATAATTCGGTGATTATGTATAATTATCCATAAATCTAACAAATATTTGAGAATTAATCGCATTTACGAAATTTATTGGTGATTATATATAATTGTGGTAACATTTCCTTACCACATTTGTTTGTTTAAAGAGATGAGTTTTTAAAATTATGTTGTTGGTCATGCTTCTTATACATAGTATGAACTGGGAGGATTCTATCAAGTAACTTCGATAGCAATCGGCAATTATACATAATCATGAAATTAATTGCATTTATCGTAACACATTAATTTCGACCGATTTGACCTTTCTCCCGTCCGTCACGTTGACATAGTACGTAACGACACAGAAACACAAATTCGACCCCTCTACGCTCCTCGACCTTCGCGCCGAACGAAAGTTTCGGATCATTCAACTCGCGGAAATTGCAATCGGGTTCAATCGTGCAGCACTGACCCGACCTGTCTCCGTATGCAAATTCGTCTTGGCACCGGGCCACACGCCACTGCTAACCCGGTTAACGATTTGTTTTAGAAAGGCTTTTTTGCCGGAAATTCGCGAAATGTATTACGCGACCTTCATCGATTCCCGGGTTGCACCATCGACCGGCAGTTTCTCGTTCGCTGGCCTCGACGTTGCCCGAAGCACGATTCTTCTGCTGTCTTCCTCCTCAGTACTCGATCGCATGCGTTTCTCGATGCGGCTAAATTTTACCTCTGTCGGCGGCGGCAGTCAATAAATTCCCTAAAACAGACACGTCCTTGATCTCATTCCTGTAACAATTGCAAATTCTGATTAGAGTGCGCGCGTGCCAACTAAAATTCGCCAATATTTCTTCGACCAATAATCTGAGACGCCGCTTACGCGTACGATATGTAACGTCTTCAAGTAGAAGTTCGAGATTCTGACGTGGGTTCGCTTACCGTGTTGCAGCAAGGTGTGTTCCGTAGCAGAAGTACGTCGGCGTCGAACATTGGCATGAGTCGGCCCCGGAAGTCGGACCATCATTGCTGCCACTACCCGAGCGAGTGCGCGGAGAGTGAGATGCAGGAGCTGAAGAGATTCGGCAGCGAGCCAGACCTTAGGTACTCGCCGAGCGAGCGAGGGAGCGGGAGTCGCCATCAGAATCAGCATCAGCATCAGCATCAGCATCAGCATCAGGCTGGCGGTGATCAGCGTCATTGCAACGGCTGCTACGCCGAAAGGGACTCGAGGGAGCGAGAGAGTCGATACAAGGGCAAGAAAAAGTACAAAGCTCCAGCGCCACCGGCGAACGGACACGCTGACGGCTCGTCGCCGGATTCCTACAAGTGGGAAATGAGTCAGGAGCGAGAGAATCGGGTCCGGCCGGATGACGATCAGCAGCCGAATCCGCCGAGGAGGTCGAGACTGTTCAAGACGCGCGCCGAGACCAAGAGGGCCCAGGTCAACTGGGTCTCGAATCCGACTAATCAGGAGCGGAACGAGGCCGAGCGGGAGAACGAACGAAGATGGAGGCACGAGAGGGGCGCGAAGGAAAACGGCAGACAATCGACGACGTTCAACTGGCGAAATCACGAGGACCATCAGGATCATCAGCGCGACAGATGGCGGAGGGACGAGCAGCAGAGGAGATCCAAGGCCTTCGATGGCAAGAACACCTTGCAGAGAAGCATGAGCAGTCCAGAGTTCCAGGCGGAGCTGATGCAGGTCGCGAGGAAGGTGAGGAACAAACTCAACTGCGGCAAAAGATCGACGGGCATCAGCGAGAATGTGGCCCCGAGCTTCTCGTCGCTCGATCGGAAGATCGAGGACAAGCGGAAGGTGGGCGAGGATGACGGTCGCAAGAAGCAGGAGAAGAGAAGTTCGAGGAGTCAGGAAGTGGTGTCCTTCGAGGAGCACAGGCATTTGACCAGAAGCGTTCACGAGGAGAGGAGGACGTTCGTCGAGCGCACCAATCGGATAGAAACTACGAAGACGACCTCTTACGAGGAGCACAGGAGTGAGTGTTCGCGAGATTCCGGCAGAAATAAAGACTACGTCGAGGAGCGGCCGGAAGTGAATAGTGGAAAACGGAGGACGTCGGATAGGTCGGCCTCTTTGGATGACGATTCGAATCATGTGGGGAGAAAACCTTTGAAGGAGCGACTGGAAACGCTCGGACACACGCTGGAGGAGAGATTTTCGTCGGAGAAACAGAGGAGGAACTTGAGCGAGGGCGTTCGGAGGACGAAGGAGGAGACGAAGAGTAGAAAGAGCGAAGAAGTCTTCACCAGGACGAGATCCGAAAGTCCGGTGAGACGGTCCAGTCGGGACAAATTAGATATTCGAGGTCAAGGTTCCGGAAGGGAAAGTACGCCGGAGCCGACGGAGCACAGAGGAAGGGACAAGGAAAATTCTGATCCAAGATGGAGGAAAAACGATGGAAGAAGCGGAGAGTCGAAGACTAACGAAAAGAGGTGGCCCGACGCGAGTGTTCAGCCAGAAAAGAAGGAGCCGAAACCCAAAGAAAAACTTTCGAGGAAGCCAGAGGTGAAGGAGGCTCACGAAAAGAACTGGCACATGTGAGATTTATTTATAACACATATTGAGTTCATATATGCTCTTGTAATGGTTATTCAGAAAGAAAAGTTCAGATCCTTGATCGTATAGGGCAAATCAACCGGTAATTTACGAGGTAATTTACGAGCGCGTTTGGAGTCTTAACATTTAAACAACCAAATGGTGAGATTTCCCATTCTGACCTCAGGAATGCGTTTCGTTTTTCTATTATTTACATTATTCTTTTCTGTTATGCTACCAAAAAAATTGGTTATACGCGATTTTGAATCGTGTAATGTACCATTGCATAAACTGACGTCCTTCAAACGATACCGGGCTGTAAAATTAAAGGGGTTGATTAATATTTTATTTCACGCTTGTGTCGGGTTATTTGTCTTTAGTCGTATTTAATATTTTTAATCTTAACAGAGTATTGGTTATACTTTTTACATAAACTACAAAAAATAATTGCTTTATATTCTATTAGTTTTATGTTTTATATAAACAGTATGAGACGTTAAATGAAGTCGTTACCGCAAAATACAATTAACCACTTGAATGATTTTAAACTTCTCTGGTTTTCAAATAATATTGGCTAAGTGTTAAGATTGACATCCGGAAAAACAATAGCTATCCCATTTGACCACTCCAGTTGACATTTCTTCGCTTACTAACAGTACCTATGACTAGTGCGGTAGATAATAAATAACACTTTCATCTTATATGCCCCGTTATGTACTTAGCGCATCATATTCGGACCTTTCAACGCGTAAGTAACTTTGACACCTCCTCAACTTATCGACGTAATATCCTCCGCAACGTTACTCGACAAAGATTTAATCCCCTCGTCTCACGTGCAATGATCGTTTAATTCCATCACAGATTACCGCCCCAAGAAAAAACGGCGCCAAAGACGTTCTACTTCGGCATGGACGAGGCGCTGGCCAAAGAATCGCGTAATAGCGTAGAACAGCAAATGGACCAAATTCAATCGAGGCTGCACAACCGTGAACTGAACAGATCGCCCGACTGCACGATCGACGAGGTAGACGATGTAAGTCATTCAAACCTACCCCATCTAAGAACCTTCGAAAAATAGACAGCGAACCGCTCAAAATATTCTGCGGCCCGCTGAACGAACGCACACAAAGACGCGCGATTACGCGCGCATACAACCGGCGTAAAACGCTTCGTCCTTCGAGGAGGAAAAAAAAGGAAGGGAAATACGCGCCTCTCTTTGATGCCACCGTCAATGTCCACGAACGTTCGTTTCACGGGATCACGTTCTTTTCAGGGTAAGCACGGAATGGAGGACATCTCGCTGAAGCTGCGGCCGACTCTGCCGAAGAAGCAGCTGGAAATTCCACGCTTTTCGCCGTCCGCGGCATGGAGATTGTTATCCGCGCTGGAGGCTCCAGGTCCGACGATGAGCACCGCGAGCGAAGAGATCCCGGTGGGTACCTGAGAGAGCGCAATCTTCGTAATTTACGACCGAGCGACCGACTGACTGACTGACTGACTGACTGACTCACTCGCTCGTTCTCGCGCTCTCTCGCGCTCTCTCGCTCTCGCACTCAGTCCCACTAGCTTCCACTCGCTTCCACTCGCTTCCACTCGCTTCCACTCGCTTCCACTCGCTTCCACTCGCAATCGACGCTTCTTTCCCCGTTCATAGACACACTCGCCATTCTCGCGCATTCTCTTCCATCGCTCGCCCGATTCGGTGATTGGCATAAATCACACTTGCGGCACGAGATATTGCGTACGTAATCGGCGCTACCTAACCATTCTGTCTCCTTTCCTTCTCATCCCGTCCTCCTTCGACCTCTCTCCTCTCGACTACTCCCGCCGACGACTCGGCATGTTCCTTCAGGTTCGTCCCTTCTCCTCGTCCGGCCGCCGAGTGACCGAAACATTTCAATTCCATCCCCCTTTCCCTGCGATGCCGCAACAGTGCCACGCTGTTAGCCACGAGTTATGTCCAAATACGTTCCTTCGCTCCTAAGCGTTACGCGCGACAGAAATTGCCGGCGTAACGGTTGAAGCGTTCCTCTTTTGCGTCGCGCATCTATTTCTCAGCGGTGGCCGAGTAAAATGTTGAACGCGAATCGTCGATGGAAGATGATGGGACGGGCATGAAGGGCAAGCGCTTCTTCTTCTTCTTACTTTTCGTCTCCGGATTTACAATCGCACGGCACGACAGTGACAGTACGCACTCAACACGTTCGTTGACATGATCTCTCAGGAAGGTACTGAACAAGATCAGTTTGAATAATATTCCATCTTCGCATTTGCCCGGAATTGTTGCAAGTACCGTAATCTGCATTGCATTTGTAATCGCATTTGTTTACAGCTTTAATTCAGTACTATTCGACAGCTAATAATTGTGTACATTTCTTCATTTAACACGTTAAGCGCTAAGTATATCTTCCCTTTTTCCTCGATTTCGCTTGCGATATCCGGTTTCATGGATATGCAGGCGGGTGGAAATTTGTTTTGTTTGCGACAAGGTTGAATGTTTAGAACACCTTTACGCTCTTTAAAGACATTCTACTTACTCTCGTTTCCTACAGTTATTATCCTGTTTTAAAAAAACTCATTAAAATATTGTTTGCAAAGTATTATTCTTTAGGTACATTCATGATAGGAACACGAAATTTATTAATAGAGTTTTACTATTTTTATAGCGTCGTTCGACAAACACTAACGTGGTCTGCACGAAAAGTAGACTGTCACTCGCCGGTAACGTGTTAACTTCCTTTCTCCAGCTTTATCTACCGTCCAGCTATTAGCACTTAGCGTAAAGTGAACATTTGTCACAGCTTGTCCGACTTTTATCTCGGACGCTGGTAGCCGTAGGTGGCGAGGGCGTCAGTGGATTCATTGGGGACGATCCTTTGTCGCAGGTAATGTTCGAGGAGCGCATAGAGCGTCTTTCAAGGCCACCGCCACCTCTAGTGGCCCTCGGGCCGCGAAGTTCGCACGACAAGTCCGGCGACTCCGGCATATCCGGCGACGCGGGTGGCGCGAACGATGACTCGCTGGACGTCAGTACGACAAATCGAATGAAGACGCCGGCGACGAGGCCGACGTGGACGCCGCAGCAGGATCTGGGCGAGGAGTCGAGCAGCGACGCCGGCGTCGATTCGCCACCGCCGATGCCCACCCCCGTCAAATTTCCACCCCGAGCTCACGTCTTCTCCCTCTCGTTGCCGCGCGACGACAGTCGCATGTACATCTACAACCCTGAGCTGAAGGGTAAGGAGAGCTCGACCTTCAACTCGCTGCAGAAGCTGAAGAGGTCCGTTTCCGGCGCGCTGGGCCTGGCGCCCCTGGAGCTCGACCGGAAACGAACGAGCGACGTCCTGGACGACAATTGGCTCCTATCCAGCAGTGCCCCCACCTCCCTGCAGCACAATCAGCTGACAGAAGTGGCGAGAACCTCGCCAGGTTTCGAGGACGACGAGGACGACGAGGACGAGGACGACGACGGCTCCGACGACAGGCACGACTTCCCCATCATCATGAAGCCGCCATCCTTCTCCTACCTGGCATCCGGCGGCCACGTCATGTACCTGCCGGAAGCCGGCGGCCCGGATACTTATCAGGCTCAGAGGAGCGTCCTGGAAAACGAGAAGACCTCCAGCAGCTCTATGCCAAAGTACAAGAAGAACGGCTCCGAGGAAGGCCGGAAGTTGTCAAACGGCAAGCCGTACACGTCCGTCGCTAGTGAGATCTCGAAGATGAACAAGCGGCCGAAGGACCTGGGCATCTTCAGGGAGCGATCCTTCGCCAACGAGACCGACTCGAAGAGTCGCGGCAAGCTGTCCAACTTCTCCAAGTCCTGCGAGAATATATCTGACATGAAGCAACGTAGCAGCTCGCCTGGCATCGGCGAGCGTCAGAACTTGCAGGATCCCAAGGACACCGGCTCGGAGCTGAAGACGGCGCCGAAGACGAACTCGAAGAGCAGACGCTTCACGTTCCAGTCCACTGTCAGGCAGATCGAGAGGCGCAGGCTCGCTGAGAAATTGTCGCGAGAGGCTGAGGCCAAGGAACGACAGCGGAAGGGCGAGCTGGAGGCAATGCGAAAGGTCGAGGAAGAGTTCCAAAGAAAGCGGGCGCGAGAGAAAGCGAGTATCAGGCAGCAGCTCCGACTGTACAGCATGGACGAGAACCTCAGGTACGCGATCGCAACTGTGTGCATATGTGTAATCGTATCGTGCGATGAACGGTTGTTAGCTGCTCGCATGCACCTACGCTGAATTACAGTTTTTCGGCGGTGAAAGAGGGAAATGAAGGAAAGTGTGGGATGTCGTGCTGAGCTGCGCAGCTCTTACGTAGAGCCGGTAATGAGAGATGGAAAGAAAGTTCAGATTTCTTCCCGAGATAGACGGTATTATGGCGAAATTTATGAATAATGTTGTTCCTGCACTTTGCGCGCTTCCTTCGATCGCGAAGATGCCTTATGGAATTTTGCATGCGTCGATCGAATTATCGCGAAGTGCGATGCAAATAATCGAAAGCCTGGGCGCGCATCTATGTTTACGAAGTCTCACCGTTAACGTGTAAAGCGTATGTTAAGTACAGCTAGCCCTCTTATAACACGGTAGATGGGTTCCTAGAAAATAGCGTGTTATGTGAAACTCTGTTATGTGTGGGACCTAGAGCCACTACAAAAAGAGAGATTACGTGCCGAAAACTGATGAAGAACAAACTTTTTTGTTGATTTCATGTAACCAACTTTACGCTTATTTGAAATATTAATGTATATATAGCACAAACCGGAAAAAAACAAGAAACATTACTTTAATTGAATGTAACCTTAATTTAATTTGTTTCCTCTTCACTACTCAGTAGAGTTAAACGAGAATATTTTTTCAATTGAATAATATCACCAACGATATCACATCGACATAGAGTTATTAATTAGCAAACTATGATTTATTTGTATATTTTCGTGTAAAGGCACTATAGTGCGTTATCCCTTTCTGTCACTATTGTAAGACAATATGTTATACAAAAATCATGTTACCCAATTCTACAGAAGTACCTACAGTTGTTCTACAGAGGCTTTCGCAGTTTTCTTATCGTGTTAGAGTGAAACAGTGTAACAGGTTGCAGTGCTATACGCCAGTTCGCACAATTTATCCTATAGAGTTAGAGCGAAACCATGTTATAGAAAGTCGTGTTGTAGGAGAGCTACCAGTGGATTGTTTGCTTCAAGCGACAGACGTGAACCATTATACCCAATGTTGCGGTTGAAAATTTGCAGTTTGCCCACCGTGTGGGACAGTTCGCAAGTATCACGAGCAGATCCCGACGGCGCTCCATCGTCGTCGGCCTCGTCACCGACGTCGGCACCACCCGGAAAGTTGACGACAACCCGGAAGAGCAGTGTCAGCAGTGACGAGTACCACCGGAAGCGAGCCTCAAGTTCGGACTCTCGACAGCAGCCACAGCAGCAACAGCAACACCAACAGCAACGGGAGTACAAAGATTATCGGCCAAAGTACTACGACTGGGCGCCGGACACGTCATCCCATATCGACTACAAGCAGACGACCGTCCATCCGAAAGTTGTATGCGACATTCCAAAAAGTTCGCCGGTTTTCGTCGACGCGAACGTGCACGGCGGCAAGGCAGCAAATCCGAGTTCCACGCCCAGGTCGGATAATTACAGGTGAGGGCTTTTTCATTTTTGCTCCCCTTGTTCTCCCGTCGTTAACGCACACGCAATTTCTTTCCGGGTCGCGAGTGATTAATCGTGTCAGCATAATTAATACGTTCGCTACCATGTCACCCGAACTAACAATCTGACCGTAATGCGCCAACGTCGTTAATGCGGTTCTCTTATGCTCGGGGGAAATTAAAATTAAGTCAAGAATTTACTTTATAATTATTCGACTATTATCGTTGTGATTAAGGATGCCATGATAGTCGGTACGCTCCGACTAGCGTCTAAGGCCTGACAACGTATGACACGTAATGCGTCAATTTTGTGGAAGCCTACTCGCAGTTTCACGTAAATAAAGTAATGTTGAGCAAATCAGAGGAAACTAATGGTCTGTTCGTATCTTAGCGTTATTGCAACAGACAATTGATTGCGGTCAAATTCTTGAACCCGATCGTTGAACAAACGTTGGCGGCAAACGTCGAAAAATGTCACCTCGGCACGATAGTTGGATCGTTGCACTTTCAATTAGCGCATGCGCGACGCGCCACGCTCGTCTGAATCTTCGCTTTCACATCGGTTCCCGGGAATGACAACACAGACGCTCGCCTCACGAGTTTCGTTACGTCGAATCGTAGAAATAACCGGCGAAATAGTTGACGGAGCAGGCCGTGCGCGCATAAAATTTTTGCAATGCGCTTAATTAGCGGGCATTACGGAGGTTGCAATGGGTGCCATTTAAACTCCTGACATGGTCACATCCCTGCCTTCTATGGTCAAGTCAGGTTGCACAATCGACGGTCGACGATTTGCTGAAACATCGTAATCCGCGGGGAAAAACTCGGCCGACACGCTTCCTTGCGTTGAATTTTTGCATCCTTCGTACGTGAACCACCAAAGTTTCCACATAACTTTCAACCTGTCCGACACTCATTTTTACCATACTCCAAAAATAAATATTTCGACGCGCGGGCCAATCTTTGAACAATAGAGTAAAATCCGTAGATTGCTTAAACTACATTTGTCACCATGCACGTCCATGTATTTATTGTTAAAACATGCATACTTCTGAAAAATAACAGTGGAACTTCTTTACAATAACTCAGGAAACTCGTTAATTGTCGCAGGAAAGACTTCGCCCACGGTGCGGTGGCAGCAAAGTCATCTCTGGCAAGCAGCGACAGTGAGCTATCCCAACCGAATACCAGGCCGCATTCTCGCCAAACCGGGAATAAAGTTAAGCCCCTCCGATCTAGGTACGTCAGTCAAAACGCTGTACCCTTGACCTCCGTTTGACCCCGATGCAGCCGCATCGACGAAAGTCCTTTCAAAAGTAGATAATTCCGTTGGAACGGCCCTGCGCGAGAATCCATAGAGAATCATTTAGCACGTAAATGTATCATAGAACCTAAAATCTGTGTCAGATTCAGCTTTATCCGTAGTCAAACGTCTGTCGATTCTCACGGCGGGGTCGTTCGAAACGACTTCAATCCCCACTTACGCCCACACAGTCGATGAGCTGCAGCATGTTGCATGTCCCCCACGTCCCCCAATCTATTTTGTCTAACATGCCGCAATACAGCTACTTACTTACCGTTGGACACCTCCGATCGCAAGTCCGGAGGTAATCGAACGTTATCGACCGCTACCTTTGAACGGAGAAGTCGATTGACGATTAGCGACGTACCACCTCGACTCAGGTTAATTCGAGATTAAGTCCGATTCCATTGAGACTCAATTTCACACTTTGCCTCGACCCTCGGTCAACTCTTACAGTAGTCCACCCATAATTAAGTACCTACCGTGCGTACGCCAGCCGCTAATATTTGGCTTTTTCTATTTTTATTCCTCGCAGGTATTAAAAAAGTAAAAAAGTAAAGCGGGCGTAATGTAAGTAGTTCTTAACACCTCTAGTCATCTAACAACGCTTCATTAAAACAAAATACAAAAAAAAAAAAAACAAGCCAAGTACAGTCGTGCAACTAACTACTACGCATTGGGCTGCAAAAAAGCGTGTAACGGATAGGTGGGTGTCCCTCTCTACGTGCAATGACTGATCGTCAGAATGCGCGGGAGGATGATTCAACGCATCGTCATTGTCCTTGGATAACGACATTCTCGTCGTCGTTGGAGCTCGCGGCCGTTTTGGAAATCGTTAGCTGTTGGTTGTACGCGTTCGCTTGCCTCCTAGGTGCGCGTGCTGAGATACTTTGTTTCATCCCTCTTGTGTAAACGCTAGCAAGAACTATTGCACTCTGTCGTCCCGCACTCTTTTCATTCCGGACACAGTATATTACTCTCGCTCAGTCCCCTTCGGACTAATGAGTTACGCGTCAAAATGTTCGCTGGCGTATGTTGCTGGCCAGATATGGAAGACATTGGGTAGATACGGAGAATGACTGAAATTACTGCAGGTTCGTTCGTCAGTCGCTTCAGACATTCCTCGTAGCCCTTCCAGCTGCGACAGTAATATATACGTACATGATGTTACGTGTATACGTTACGGCAAATGTGGTCAATCCGATGATAGTGTACAATTACCGTTCAATATGTTAAATATTCAATTTATCATATTCAAGAATTCATCACTTTTACTAAATTTAACGGTGATTATATATAATTGTGGTAATATTTCCTTACATCTGTTTGTTTGTTTAAAGAGATGATTTATAAGGAAGATTTAAATGAAAGATTTTCTTTGAAAAATGGTGTTCTTCGTCATGCTTCTTATGAAATCTATGCGCTAAAGGGAGTTAATGGGGTCTTCCTACCAAAGTGTAACAGAATTCTTCTTGAGCACTGGAACGATTCTATCGAGTAACTTCAACAATAACCGACGGTTATACATAATCACTAGATCAAACACATTTTGCCAAATTTAGTGTTGATTTATCAAATTTACCGGTCATTATACATAATCACCGGATTAATCGCAATTTATCGTAACATATACGCAGCGAGACACACAGCGATACGTAAAAGGTTACGTAATATACAAGTGAAATGTCGCACAAAGCACAACACGGCGCATTCACCTTCGAAGGTCACACTTCGCTCATTCGGCACGGGCGAGCTGCACTATTTCTTGCTAGGCAATTATTGTGATGCGCGACTGATAATGTGGACAAACGAAAGAGTAAGGAAATGTGAACTAGGTCGGCTAGTCCGGAGAGAAGTGAAGAAGCCGCCAGTTCGGAGGACGAAAGCCCGGTGGAGCCGATCAAACAGGAGCGTAATCCTATAAACGGTTTTATGTTAAACGGAGTACAACCGTTCGTACGGGAGAAGAGCTATCGACCCATTTCCTTTAAACCCCAGCCACCACCACCACCGATCCCAACATAATTCATTCATCGGCGATAACGACTCGGAGTCAACTATCTCTCTGTCGGTTTAACAGTTTCCATCATTCGAGTTTGCATCGGTTCTCAAGTCGGCAAAAAACTGTCTCGAGTCAACGAAAGCTATAAATTCAGTGCGTTAACTGAATGTGCTCCGCGAAGGACTTTTTTTTTTTACTTGTTCTATGTCGCCCGCAAATATGCTTTTACATGTATATAACAACTTTTTTTTATACGATCAGAACGTGTCGGTCGAACGATTTGCGTTCGTCTTAAAGTAATAATCGATACTGCTCTTTTTTTTACGTTAAACTAATGTCGAATTAATACTTCATCGTCGTAACAAGTAACACGATCTAACTCCTAACCAAATGTGTTCCATACGGTTCTCGATATTCTCGTTTAGTATTTATGGTTCTCACTTTATTTTTGTTTTAATGTAAGTATTAACAAAACTTCGAATCAAAGAATCATTTGTAGCTTTTATTATCGTGACACGGCAATCGTGTCGCACCCTAATAAATTGTAATTAAAAAATTTCGCGTCAAGATGATATAATATTGATATACACTACCCAAGAGGTTTAGGGATTATATTTTGTAATTATGTACAGATAACAACTGCAGACGACTGCAAATATTTGCTCATGTAATGTAATCAAATAAAAAAATTAAGTTGTTAATGTGTACTACCTGATATATACCCATTCCTACAAAAACCACTTAAGATCTGTGCGTGATTTACGTATTATAACGTTATTTGCGTTTAATGATTATGACCACGCGTATAACTTTTCAATTTCAATTTTTCTAACATTACGTTTCGTACTGAAATCGATACAGAGATTACCTATAATCCAAACAAAAAGGGTTGGAATTTGTGCCAAAGTAGATTTTTCGTCATTGTAAACCTAAAACAAAAATGAAATATTTTTAGTAGCTATTTTGATCACCAAGCTGCTACTTTAGTGCGAGCCAAGGTATCGTGTTCTATACGCAATCAATTTTCACTTCTGCGTTTCTGGATTGCATTTTAATACGAATTTCCACTATTCCAAAATCAAATGATGGAAAACATGAACACTGATACTAGCGTATCTGGAACGACAGAATTTCATACAGTAAGAGCCGTTGCGCCAAGTGCTTATGTGTAAGTATCTAGGTTAATTTTACTACTGTCTTCACACAAAGTAGCTAACAAAACGAATACAATTACCACCAGATCAAAATTCGAGGATCTGCTCTCAGAGGAAAGCGACGATGAACTAGTATCTGAAAGTGTGAACAATGCAGTAAAGCAAACAGAACCATCATCTTCTGAAGGTCAAAACAATAGAAATCGCAGTGCTATATCTGAGGACAAAGATGAGGTTAATTTAGTCACATTTAGATACATTACTGTATTGTTAGACCATCGGGATTTATATACGGATCAACACATTCAATCATTTTCTATAAACATTATTTGTAAAAAAAAAACGACGTGATAAGGACAAACAAAAATTTCACTCTTTTGTCATTTGTTGCAATACAGACTATGAATCAAGCGTTTAACTAGCATGTTCCTTCCAATAGATAATCTTATCGCTGGTTTGGTTAAACAATCGAGTAGGCGCAGCATATTACAACATCCTGACATCTGAATTGTATGTAATGAATGACATGAGCGACGACGTTGAACACTTCAACGTGACAAAGGCTGTGTACAAACAATCGCAGCCTCGCTACGTTATCACGACCGCCGGAAGTTTCGAAAATTTCTTGAACGCAATCAAGAAATTAGTCATGTCGGAAACATTGAACGAGGATTGGGCTTCGACGTCGTCCGCGGAAGGAAGAATACAGGTCGTTCTAAAGATATTACCGAAGAAAGATCACAATTACAAAATTTGCTATCATAGGTAAAGAAGAGACACAATTTCCATTCTTCTTCTCTAGTATTATGAAATTGACCGTATCGACACGTCGCATAATCCGATTTATAATGCGTCGTTTAACGCAATCGACTGATAAAAAAAAAAGTTAATCAATCTTCCACGGAATGATGTGCAAATCAAACACCCGCATGAATCGCTGTCGTCAATCTAACGGGCAACACGATGTACAACGTACTCAGGGCTCGTTAATCATAGGGTTCGATGTCTTATGCTGCAACCAGAGCCGAAGAATGCAAGTAGTGCTGACCGACTGATGTACCTCAATGCTCTGCTTAACTTCAAGTCGCACGCCATGATTTATGCGTTAGGATTGCTCTTGACGTATGTCGATAAGCACTGGAACAACATCGCACTCGATCCCATCGGACAACCGTCTTTCGTTTCACTAAACCACATCATGCTGTGAGCATTGCTTCCAGTACACGCTATCGTTCGCGAACGCGGCAACTATTTCTGAGGAAAATGTTTTCAAAGTTTGAAACACCGTTCGTCTCGAAGTAATGTAGCGCAATTATTCGAATTGCGCGGATATACTTTGATTATACCGTCTGCAAAGATTGATTCTCATTATTATAATGCAATCATTGTTGCACTTACCACGGAACGCACTCTGCTTACTTCACGATAATTATTACTCATTTAAGGCAGGACCTTGTAATGATTGATGAGGATACGTACAAAGCACTTAATATCACACAGACTCGCAACCATCCGAGTTTTTTCAAGTTCGGTAAGAAGGGAGCGACCAGTCACGGTATTAGCTTATTCACATTGTTGAATCGTTGCCAATCTAAACCAGGCGTCCTCTTCCTATGGCAAGTACATCCGTGCTAATACATTTTTTTCGGTACGACCTAACGACTTAACCATCTAACATTGTTTTTCGTAGGAAAACAATACGACATCCGACGAGAAACATCGAGACAATCCGTCAAAGATTTGATGTTATTGATTTCTTCTTGGATTCGCATAATGAAAGTGTCGCTGAAAACTTAACGTCCTGCCTGAAACATGTTTATCGTTTAACAAGTACACTCCTCAGTCGATATTCTGGCCCGCGGGCAACGGCAGGAGATTGGAATCGTTTACAGAAGGTTTATAACTGCTTTCTCAAAAGAAACTCTCCATTATGCGTAATCGAAATAGTTCAATAATGATTTGTAAACTGTTGATACTCAGACCGTGACGAACGTAATCAACATATCCGAAATATGCGAAATGTACGCGGATAAGACTGACCTGTTCAGAAGACTAGCTACCTGCGTAACCGACGAAATGCATTACATAAAGTACTTCATCGAATGTATAGTGGATTTTGAAGCCAGCAGACATGAAAACACGTTTGTTGTGAAGCAAAATGTCGACCCTATATTAGACGAATGTATGCATACTTCTTTAGACTAATATCTTTGCATAAAGTAGGTACATCTTTTGACTATAAATACCAGATATGAATTACCTCACTCTTGCAACACTTTCAGTGTACAACATGAAGAGCACGTTGCCAAGACTGCTGACGAAAATGGGCGAAAAAGACATGGAACAGTATTTACCGCCCACCGTTACAAGTTGCACAATGCTGTACTTGCCTTACATCGGATATGTTTTGGCGATCAAAGAATGGGATCGAACGCCTCCGGAGCTGCTCGATTTCCCAGGATTCGAATTCAAATTCACCGTTAACGGGGCGCGATGTTACAAGAGTCCCTGTGCCCGAGGTATTACGAAGTTCCATTGAGAAATGAAATTGAATCGAATCAACGCAGGTCCTCCGACCCGACTAATCGCGCGTAACTTTCAATTTTCCCTCATAAACGACAGAGCTGGACAACACTGTGGGGGACATCGTCCTGAAAATAACGAAGCGGCAGAGTGAAATTATGCTGAAGCTCGTTCGGTACATAAACAAGCACGCCGGACCGATTTTAAGTGCCATACAGCTGTGTGCCGAGCTGGACACGTGCGTAAATGTACTCCCGGAGATAATTCGAATTCCGCCGACCGCGTTTTGCGCCGTTAAATCGCCCAACTACGCTCCATCTTTTTGCGGTCCTTGATGTGTGCGTTTCTTCGTGAAACGCGAGTGGTCGCATTTTTCCGCGGGCAAAAATCCCCCTCGCCGTGAGATTAGCGCGCGGTTCGAGGCGAACAAAGGTGGACGCGATGTGAGGCTCGTGACTCGACTTGAGACAATGCGCCTGTCGATAGGGGACCAGATTAGATTGACATCCTAAATGGTTTTTCTCTCTCTCCACTTACCTACATCATACTGTTCCCGGAGGGACGATAGATAGTCTACATGTTATGATAAATGTGATTAATCCGGTGATTATGTATAACTGCCGGTTGTTACTGCATTTACCCGGCAGAATTCACCCAGTGCTCAAGAATAGTTCTATCACACTTTAGTTGGAAGACCCCATAACTCCCTTTACTTTTTATAAGAAGCATAACTAACAACGTAAAGTTTAAAAGAAAATACTTGATATAAATCTTCCTTATGACGCATCCCTTTAAACAAACTTAGTAAGAAAATATTACCAGAATTGTATATAACGACCATTAAATTTGGTAAATGTGGTAAAATTCTTGAATATTTATCAAATTAACCGATAATTGCATATAACAAATGGTTTAATCACATTTACGGTAACATACATACTTAGAAAAGAATGCGTCTGCTCAAGCACGAATATTCTAATAGTTCCTCATAGGCACCAACGCACGGTTAAGGTACAAAAACTGTGGAATTCGCTAATGAAAGAAGCAGTGTCCATCCCGCGTATCCTCGAAGATTACATCGACTCCGCGTGTGTCCGCTTTCGATTGTCACTCTCCGGTGCCCGGCCGCGTGTAAATACACGTTACGTACACACGTATAATTACAAGCCGCCAAATGGTCAGCGATTCAACTTGAACAGACTCTCCGCCCGTAACCTTGGTCCTGCGCTCCTTGTGGCGTACGTACGCATTCCGTCGGTGCTAAATCGTCGCGTTCACCTTAACAGCGCAAACTTTGTCGGTCAATTTCGATTACGCCGCGCGGGTGGTAACGACCGTCGCAGAATGTATCATTAGGGGTCATTCCTCGTCCGCAGGCTACTGTCCTTCTACGTGGTCGCGCGGGATCATAATTACGTAAGACCAGACGTGGTCGAATCGCAGATTATAGACGTGAAGCAGGGGCGACATCCGCTGCAGGAGTTGCTCACGACGTTCGTACCGAACGACGTCGAATCAGGAAACGGCGGGAGTCTTATGAAGATTTTGACCGGCTCGAACGCTTGCGGCAAGAGCGTCTACCTTAAACAGGTTGCTCTTATCGTGTTCATGGCTCACATCGGCTGTTACGTTCCCGCCGACGAAGCGAGGATCGGCATTGTTACTCACATTCTCGCTCAAATGCTGCCCGTCGATAGCATCTTGCTCAATGCCAGTACATTCTTACAAGATTTACGACAGGTGAGGTGTTAAAGGTGCTGAAGATACCGAAGGCACGGCACGACGGCCGCGCTTCGGATATTTTGAGCATTACATTTCAACAAGTATAACGGTGAACAATGACGAGCGAAGTGTCGTTCATATAACGGATTTGCCGTTTGTCGGATGATCTTCGATGCCCCTGTACCATTGTCACTGTTGACGCTGCTCAATGATATTTCAGATAAATATGATGCTTTCTTCCTCAACGCCCAACTCGCTCGTCATAATCGACGAATTCGGTAAGGGCACGTCCGAAGTAAGTGGCCTTACGTTACTCGCCGCTGTATTATCTAGTTTTGTGGAAAGAGGCAACGCTTGTCCACATATTTTCGTTGCTACGCATATCCACCGTGTGATCAATCTACTGCCACAGACTCGCTTGATCGAAATGCAGGTGAAGTCACACACGCAATAATATGAAATGTGGAAAATTTGAGCCGTTTATTTTGAAAGTCACCTAAGTCCATTTTGGTTTAATTTGATATATTGAAGAGTTTACGTTTCAACCATTTTAACAATATACGAATGGAATGACAGTATATTACACTTCTAAATGTATCTAAGAGGGCTAAATTTACAATTCATATTAAAACAAATAACATTTATTAAGGGAATAATATGTGTTTCTTTTTACCGTAGGGAGACTTAGGCCGCTTTCGAAATCAACGGCTCATTTATGTGTCTTTTGTATTAACTTCTATTTTCTGGCTTTGCACTAATGCGACTGCTGATGATAAATTAAAGATAAGCATATATTTTTTCTGCTTTGTAGACTTTTGAGTACGTTGTAAACGACGACAAATCTTTGGCGTTTCTTTACCGTCTGATCAGTGGAAATGTAACGTGCAGTTTTGCACATGCTGTGGCTAAAAGTAGCGGACTAAATGAGTCGATTGTGAAAAGAGCTTTGGAGGTAAATTCAAACGTGCATAAGTAAACTTGCTTTACCCTCGATTACCTATGTTTAATATTGCACAACAGGTGTTTGCAAAAATCAAAGAAGATTCGTTACCACGTGCGTTACCCGCCATGATCCGTCAGAACACGTAAGAGAATACAATCAAATTCGAAAATTGACACCGGCAGTGCTGAATACAGTCATGACTATTCTTGCAGAGCAACGGAGATTGTCGAACAAGTTACAAAACAGGATATAATCTTCGACTTGGATGACCTAAAAGCACAGGTTCGGCACTGTATAGCACCATTAAATGAAGATTAACCTCATAATAGATTTCTATCGCTAGTAAACGTCGACTTAGACGGAACTGCAATAAAGTTAATTTGAAAACACAGATACGTTAAGTCAATACCAACAATATGTACATATATCCATATCTGTTTCAAATATCCTACTTGCCCTTATCACATGTATAATATAGCTTACAATGCAGAAAGTACAATAAAATGTTCATTCATCCGGAATCATGAAAACTCTCATTGACGTCACATTTACCATACAGGTGCGCATTTATCTTCACCGGAATTCAGCTGACGGGATTCTACTAGTTTCCTTCGTATAAAGTTGACCCCAGGGCCGCCAGATGTCGACATCGGACAGAATCGGGGCGTCGTCGAGTGGCTTACGAAAGAATCCGAATACAGATGTCGTCCTATTCGGCGGCCACCGAGAGTTGGCGCTCGCAGTCCTTCCGTTGTCAATAACGGACACTGGCAGTATCCCGGCATAAAACCAAACGTCTCCCTCGCGAAATCCAACGGACCTCCGGATGTAACACGCCAAGCGTTCGTAGTCCGTCTCAGCTTCGTGTGCATTCGCAAGGAGTAAGCCGAGACACACGACCGCGCACGAAATTCGCGGGTGGTGCGACAGAAGAGGAGGAGGAAGAAAACCAACCGATACACACACATACACATAGAGACCAGCGTACGACACACAGAGGACGTATACGAATCTTATATACATACGTACGCGCGCGTTCCTTGCCGCGAGGAAAACGCGTCCGAAGGCGTGAAAAGCGTATCGCGAAACGGGCGTGCCTTCGGTGACTACGGGAGATTTCCACGAGAATTTCGACAGACAAAGAGGGAAAGGAAGAGCGAGAGAGACAGAGAGAAGAGAGAGAGAGAGAGAGGGAGAAGGGACAGGGAGATCGTGGAGGACCTGGGACTCTGGCCAGACGTTCAGCACGGGTGCCGCAAACCAGCAGGATCAGAAGACAGAAGGAGGACGCAGCGAGGACGGGAAATTGCGAGGCAATATCTTGGTCGGCTCGGGAAGGGCAGAGCGAGGAATCGGGAGGAAGCGAGAGTCGGGGAAGAACGGGGAAGGAGTCGCGCGAGGGACGACGCTCGCTGCTGCCCCCGGCCGCGGATTTTTGAATGCGAGCACGAGCGTAACTGTCAACCGTCCGCCGGAATCGACGTTCTCGCGACGGGAGGAGAGGTACGTCCGTTGTCGTCCGTTCGCGCTTTTCTCGCTGGCATTAGCGCCGTTCGCCTCTCGCTCGATCCGTCTCGCGCCTCGCATCGGACACTCGTTCCTTCGCCAATATCCATATTCCCCCGTGCTCGCTCGTGGCAAATTTTCCCAGGCATCCCTGCCGCCGTAGCCGTGGGACTCGTTACCCGTCGTCGTGGTCGTCGTCGTCGTCGTCGACGTCGTGGTGCCCGCGGGAAGCCGGCCGTTTTACGGTGCGTCGTTACGGTGCGCAAGACCGATTAAATGACCATGGACCACGGAATGTGCGACATCGCGACCGGCAACAGCGTAAACATCAAGAGGACCGACGGTGAGTAATTCCATAACGTTCATACGATTCTCGATTCCCGTCTCTCATCTTCGACCGGCACACTTGGCCAAAGATATTGAGACTTTGAAGACGATGCCAGTCACTGTGAATATCGGTGGATCGTGATCCCGTGTTCGTACATTGTCGGCAAGGTAGGCGAGAGAATTTTTCGAATTCTGAACGCCTACCGTTCGCGAGTGTGAGTTAGGTGTTCAGTATTTTCCCGGCTGTTGCGTGCGCACTCGCACTGTCACTGAATTTTCTCTCAATTTTTGCCCCCCCGTCTCACCCTCGGCGTCGCCCTTGTCTCCCTTCTTCCTCGGGACCTTTTTCGACAAAGTTTCGAGCGCGCGCGCCTCGTGGCACATATGCGTAGAGGCACTTTTCGCAATAGAGGAGGGCCCTCTTGACGACGGCCGTTAATATTCACGCGTGGGCTCTCTCGGCTGGCCAACTCCTGGCCTCCGCGCCCGTTCGCCGGGTTCAACCGGTTTTGTCATACTTCTCCCCTACATCGCGACCCACCGACATCTCTATATACGGGAAATCCGCCTTTTGTCGAGGGACTCGCCCGAATTTTCTGACCAGCGCCGCCGACGCACGCGGTCGAGCGCGCATCGTGGCATCCCTGCAAGGGAACGGGAAAAAAGTGCGCAGAAGGAGGCCATACTCTCGAAAGTGACGGTTGGAGACGTGTTTGACTTTTTTTCCGTTCCTTTGTTTTCCTTCCGACCGAGGCGCACGGGGAGTCTTTCGCCGGGCCGACAAGCGTGGCCGTACATTCGTAATGGAAGAACGTCGGGATCGGGGCTCTATTGGCCATTTGCCGTCTAGACAAGACACCGGTGATGTTCCAGGGAAGTGTGCGCGTGTGTGTCGTGTTGCGCGCGCGAATCTTTTCCTTCGCACGCAATAGCGGACGTGTTTCGAAGGCGCGCACGCGGTGGATTGAGAGGTGGAGGAAGACGGATTTCCTTTCACCGCGTGGCTCCACCGGCATCTGGAACAAACGAGTCTCCACACACACACACTCACACGGGGGGGGGGGGGGGTCTCTCTCGTTAGATCAGACGGATTGCCGACATTAGATTTAGGGAGAGGAAATGTCAAGTTCTGACGGTCTTTCGCATATAATTCAAAAATGTTACCACTTTTCCGCCACTTAATCTTACTTCCCCCCTGAGCTGTTCGTTATTTCGGTATTTTTTACGTCGCATGTAATGGAGATTGACGTTTGAAGCTCTCTCGTTGAACAGATCGTTGATTAATCCTTAAACATTTATTGTTTTTGCTGAACACTATTTAGAAGGGTTTCTTGTTTTTCCGTTGTCAGCGAACTATTCCATGACTAATGGTAAAGTCAATGCGAAGGGAAGAATTATAGTCGTTGAAACAAGCGCCGGGTATTGATTAGTCGATCTGTATGTACCCCCCTCATCGATCATTCTACGTACCTCGTTATTACTTGCCATTTCATCCATTAGATTGCGAGTGTCAGATGAAACGAAATTGTCGCGATAGCGGAAAAGTGACAGCTGCTATTTTGAGAAAAATATGGGAAGATACAAGTCGGAAGTATCAGATCCGCAATGTAACCTTCGAAAGACTTCCCTCTTCATAAAAGCATTCTCTTTTTACCCTGTGTCAAAGCAGTTACAATGTGTATATTGAAATGTATTCTACAAAAAAGCTTAAAGAGTTACATTGGTGTCTGAAAGTAACAGAAATAGCCAGTAGCAAGAACATTTAACGGAAAGGGCAATGAACGGGAAGTAAACAAACAAATCAGATACTTTTGAATATTAACGTGCTGTTACAGCGATAACCTTTCACATTTTTCCCTATGCCAGCAAAGAAATTATGTTCCTTCTGCTGACCTCTTCGCATGTACATTGTTCACCGTTACTCCTGAGGAATGATGGAAACGAGTGCAACTCACTATGTAGGAGACCACTACTGGCATAATTGATCTGCCGGGTTTCCAACGCAGACAATGGCAACCCGGGATAGGCTGTGCGAAAATATTCAGCACAACGCTTCCGTATAAGCGTGAACGAAGATCGTTCGTTAAGCTGCTGGCTTCTACCCCTCTCACCCCGCCTTCCACATTCTCTCTTTCTTCGTTCGTTGAATGCTTATCAGTGCATTCATAATCGCGGCCAGATCCATGATGACCGCGCTGGAATTAGTTTATTGTTGACCACTTTGCACCGGTAATAATCTGCATCAAGCGGTCAGTAGTTGCTGATCAACCATCTGATGAATGTTTTATGTATGCGTTCAGAACTTATGTTACATGGTACTTGCCTTAATGCCACTGGTACATGCGGTGGGGGTAAGTTCATTTATCTGTGTAAACATTAGGTTTCCATAGCTATTTGGTATTACCCGTTCTGCCTATACATCTTTCTATACGACATAATAGAAAGTATCTCGGAATACATGTACACATACTAATATCAGTATGGTCATTATTGAAATTTCATGTTTGCACAAATGTGCTTCCATAGATTTTTCAAACTGATTGTAGAAGTTTATTCGCAACTGCGTCACCTTGATCCTCGGAAGCGGCGCATTTGATGTCTTTTTTTTATCTGATTAGTGTTGGTGAGTAACCCATAAGCGCAGGGTCGTCGAGTTCTCACCAATACTATTCAAGTACAAGAACGATGATCGGCTGCGAGCACAGAGCTCTTTTCGGCATATTACAAAGCTATCGCTTCCGGTCTATTGTCATACCATATACAAAAGGTTGGCGGCGCTACAAAGATAACACATTGAAATTTATCGAATATTTTGCATGCAGAGAAGTAATAAGAATATCGCAGATAGTGTACAACTATATTAATTTTCAGCTTAAATATTTGCACATATTTTGCGCTGACAAGTGATAATAACAGCAAATAAATTAACCTTCTAAAATAGTTATCTTCAGATAAAGACAATTATACAACCACAAATGAAACTTTACATACGATCCAAAACATCCGTAAAAATTGGGAACATTGAATATTGTATAACACATAATACACGAGATACAATAACCACAAATTGCACAATACGGTTAAAGTAGGTTAATGCAAAAAAATAACGATTGATCGTTATATATACTTGTTCAATCGCCGCAAAGGTAATTCTTCTTTAGTACATCTTGGAAACCTGCCTCGTATCACCCGTTGGCATTTTCGTCGATTCATGTACTGCAGTTCATAAGCACAATCGCTATGTCTGAAAAAAACGAAAAAAATCGTGTCACTGTCATGTAAAACTCACACGAATTAACGCAAGTTTAGTTGCGAAAGACCCATAACCATTTCCCGCGTGCTCCGCATGAGTTTCGCCACGATTGTTGGGTCAATAGCCATAACGTAGTGAAGCCAATCCAGACATAGCACCTGGCACCCCATCGGCTTACAGAAAGGTCTATGCAAGGACGGCAATTTCGTCGGCACATTTCCATATAAATTTCCATATAAATTTTCAAATAAATTTCCACATAAGCAGGAACATGTCGGTCAACCTAGGTGTATGCTAGTCGCACTGTAAACGTCTGCCAATGTCGCTCGATTTCACGCGCTCGCCGTGGAAACTCCGGAAAAGTCGCGTTCTCGTTCGTCACGCTAATTAGCTGACATGCGCCGGACGCGCTCCTGTCCTCTCTTAAAACGAATGTTAACAGCCCCGAACGCAATTCACGGCCTATTCCGTAAGAAGCGGTCGCTTTTTTTCGCGGCTGGCCGTGTATCGCGCAAATTGCAGGCACCCATGACCTTCGATGACATTACGCATTTATCGGACAGACCCCACCGAGCGTCTACTATTTCAGTCGGACTCCGTTCTGCGTGACGTTGACTTGGCTATCCGTCGCGTAGAAATACACCCTATTTGCCAGAAACGAGGAGGAATGAATCATGCATCAGATCCCCGGGATAGTTTAGACTTTAGTTCTTGCTCGGTACGCTGCAAACTTGTCCAGTGCGATCGATATTAGGAATAGGCGGTTCGTCGGACAGCCTCCCATGTACATAGGGATGTAGTCGTGTGCATTGGCGTATGTATCTATTTACCGATGTGTCCGCTGCATGTGTGTGTACGTATGGCTGAGCCATGCGAGAGTGACTCTCCCTAAAAGCGCATGCTCGAGCACTTAACCGGTACGCACTCGGGCCCCATCTTCGTATTACACTCTCGTTTTCCATATTGCTCAGGTCAGTGCGAACGATACTCAGTGAACTTCGTCAAGGATACAAATATCTTAGGAATCGACCAGATAAAATGACGATATACTCTCTACGTAAATCCTCTTATACGTTTGCTGCATATATTCGTCTTCGAATAGTATTCCCGTTTGACTCGACATTTGAAATGGCTAACGAATGGCATATGTTCATTGTAGTACGCAAATTCACCCTGCCGGGGTGATACACACTATCCTGAATTTGATTCACGGCCGGTGCACGGTAGTGTGTACCAGGAAATGGTGCTACACCGTCTGGTGGGCGCATTTATATTATTGATTGCGCCTACCTGAGAGCCGCTCGTAAAGGTGCAGGTTCACTACGTTTACCGGTAAGTCAGGTCGCCAGGCACAAAATATTCTTAAATTACGGTATTTTCATTGCGGGTCCTACCGATTTACGTATTTTACTCTATTAACGGAATCACTGTTCACACAATTTATTATGTCATAAAAATCACCTATTTTATTGAAGTCACATTAGAATGAAAGTGTATAATATGTGAAAGTTGATAACAGGAGATAACAATTTAGTACTGTTTGTTGGAACATTTAAATAATCAAATAAATTAAAACTATCTTGTGTTGATATTGTTATAGATGTAAACTAACGTGCCTAGTTAATGATTTAGCAGCGTTCTATTCTTACAAATGTGGCTTGGGAGCGGTCGTCTAGATTCGCTTCCTTGAGAAATTCCAGCCGCAGACCCTTCTGACCGACAAGATGCGCTCAAATAACAAGAACGTAAATTAAACGTGTAGCAACGCAGAATTTGCGACGCTCGATTGTTCTCCTCCGAGTCACTTTCTAGTGTCTACTGACGAATGTATCCGCATTGACATTGGAGGGCAATCCAAAACACGCCTACAGTGACTACCGGGAAAGCTGCAAATGTCATGTGATCCTTTTTTGCTACGTACCATGGTTTATCTTCACTATTTAGTACTGTCCGTGTACTTTATACTGCATCGACTATACCACCGTTATGATGAAAATAATTACCAAATAGAAAAACGTCGTGCAAAATATCAATTTTTTGTCATCTCCAGCATAACCTAGCACGTGCTATTCTGTCTGACTGCCATTCAAGTAAAGTTATGCGCCTCGACGAGATCATGCGCAGATGGGAAGTCAGTCGGTAGGTCCGACGAGGAATCGATTTCTCGCGCGATATCTTGCCGAGGCTGATTATATTTTTCTGCGCCATACGCCCGCGCGCGATCTGCGCGATATTCTACAGTTTGCAGCGGTGGCGGGAGGAGGGGGGGAAGGGGAGGGTGCAACTTTGTATGGCCTCTGCCTGGCCTTGGTACTGAAATCGTAAAAACACACGAACCTACCCGTTATTTATGAACTGCTCAACGCGGTGTCGGTGTCGTTAATCGCGAGAGAATCTTCATAAGTGCAGGGCCTGAGTCATGATTTTTGAAAATATGTCAGCGAAGTGACGTAAGCCGCGAAGAAAGATGAAAGATCGCCGAGCGATTGAAACTGCGTTTTTAATGTTGCCTACGATTCACTTAGCGCAATTTGCGTCGACCTAATAGGCCGTTACGTCGGCTTCTAGCGTTATTACAAAACCAGTTTTCCCGAGACATTTACAGTTTCGGTAAGCTTAGTAGATGCGATCGCTTTATCCGCGTCCCGCACAAGTTTCTCCCGTCGGTACTTATCCTCGACACAAAAACGACCCTGCGGCGAACAATGCATTAGCCCGAAATGGTGAGCGTCCAAATTTTCTCGACGCAGTCTTACGTCAGTCAGCCTGTGCATCGCCATCGTCGTTTGCTACACTTTCGGAAGCGATAACGGGCACTTTTGCAGTTCGTTTGCTGCACTTTGCGAAATGTTCGTATACAACGAACCCTGCCAAGTTTCGTATTGACGCTTACTCAATCCCGTTACATCCGTTTTAACGTTGTTTTCGGCCGTACCTTTCCGAAAATTGAATACGCGACCCGGCCACACTCGTCGTCCACGCGTGTACGTGCGTGGGAAATCTCGAGGATGGCGTGAACCGTCGGCGCAGATCGTGTCATCGTGGTCGGGGTCAGCGTACTCGCGAATTTTCTCCGTGCAAGTGCAAGTTTATCCGCGCAATGCGTCAGCGGGCGAAATTGCAAAGTGTGCGCATCCCCCGTCATGTAATTTTAGATCAGTGCGTGTCCTCGACCGCGAGAGAAGGTTCGCAATCTTGTAAAACACTCCCCATCGTCGTATGTGTTTCTCCTCACGCCGCTACACATTTTATCGCGAGTAATATCTATAACGTAATCTCATCCACGCATTTAACATAAAGTTTACACAGGACTTTTTCCTTCCTCATAATTGTTGCAATGGATTGCAGATATACTCATGTCTATGATCGCTATCTTTCAAACTGTACAATATACAATATTAAAACTGCTCGATTATCTATCTATAAGTCGGTTTACATAATACCTAACCGGTTTGCATCAATACGTATGTTCTACAGTATACTATTACAATCGTTTGATGACGCATCAATAAATTCTTTTACACTACGCTTTTTGCGTTGTCACTCGACGGAGTAATTTCGATAATACTACAATTTCGAAACTTCTTCCGTCCACGTTCGAAAAGGACTTTCTTGTACGAATTAAATAGATACGACCTGATCAATTCTCATGGACGAAACGATTGCGCGCATCCGTGCCAACTCTGTTTTCACGCTTTCGAGCGGCCCAAGGATCACGTGTGCGTTCTTTGTTGGCGAAGGTGAAATATCGAAACATAGTTGAAACTCTGCTCGCGGTCAAGGAGTTGGCCTGCATTTCGCCCGGCAAAAGTTTCTTGAAACGCCAACATTGTATCACGTCCGAGAGATTCTTTCAGGGAACGAATATGCTCTTCCCTGTACCTTATTCTCGCGTTCTGGTCACATTGTATATATCTAGCTTCCTGGACGTTCCGTACTTTCCCTTCTATTTCGTCGCGCGGTAATAATAATTTCGCTGTACCGTCGCCTGTGTAATTGCAACTGTACTGACTGTAGCCAATGAATTTATGTCCAGTAATTTTCGTAAATATTGGATAGTTCAAAGCGTGCGGTAGTTAAATAACAAATTTCAAGATTTTCACATTTTTATTTGCTAAGGAGTGTTATTTTTCGTACACAATGATCTGTCGATTGCATTAAAAGTCGATGCGTTAATAATTACAGTAACGAAATGTTGCCCATTATAATGACACGATAGATTTATACAATTTTGTATCACGTCGCTTCAAATCGCTTACACTCATGTATCATCTATAACTTAACCTCTACAGTAAGTACTAATCCGCAGAACGTAATCAGAGTACTAACCCTACATATAAGCCTCCACCAAACTAATATTTGTACAACTATTACCGAAGCATTCGCAGATTAGAATATCTCTAAGCAGACCGAATTATCCATTAAACGTAGCTCCCGAGAGTACAAAATTGTTTCCTGCCGACTACAGCCGGGCAAATATGAGGCATGCAATAAACCTTCCGCCTGGCTCAGCCCTATCTAGTTCGCGCTACATCGTACTGTGCCGTGAATTTCTACAGTATTGCTGTTCCCTGTAACATAACCTAGATAGCGTTCGACACGACCGCAGATCACACTGCATGCTGCGGAGCAAAGTTCCGCGTCGCGGCGTAACGTGAATACGTCGAAGGTGCATGATGAAAATTTTGGCTGCCGAGTTCAAACTGTGCGATGCATTTCGTCGACGGAAGGATCTCACCGTGCGTTCGGAATCGCGAAGGAAAACGTTGAAGTTTACTGCGGTAGGGGGAAAAAAATTCACTGCGCATACCGAATTCATCGTCTCATAGGCTCAGCCCGGCGTGCGCTGCACGTTACGTTCGCCTCAGCTGATTTAAAACCTCCGTGTTTCGCGGACTCGTAAAAATTTCACGCTCACTTTGCGTTCTTTTCGCGAGAGCCGAGTTTCGAGATACGTGAGCTCAAAAACGTGGGAGGAGAGAAACGTTTACGGGGTCGTGCTACGAGTCGCTCCTTTGACATTTTAAATCATCTCGTCTTGCTCAGCCCGAGTATATAGACGAAAGTTTGAAAAAAATGCTAGAATTTTCTGGTGATATGAGTCGTATTTCTGCGTTCTACTTTCCGGATGTTACTGAATTATTTCAGTTACGCCGCTAGAACGTCATTGCGTATGAAAGTATGCAGGCACTGCAGTTTTACTTTCAAAATTCTGTTCGTTATAATGGTCTGTTGCAAACGCTTTCTTATGTATGAACTCATCCTTTCTCGCGCCAGCTGGAAAAAATATTTGGTCTGGGAAAAGTCGGGAGGTTGACGCCCTTTGTCAAAATCTAAGCCTACCTAACTCATTGAAATCGACTTATCTGGCTTGTTCAGTATCAACGGATTGTATTTCCTTATATCGTCTACTTCGCATCTATATATACCTCTTTCTATATACACTTATTGTGTACAAAGAAAAATATTAATGACTCGCTGCATGTGTTGATGCATATTACGGGACATACGAACGTCTAAGATAATTTCCGTCGTTGACTCACTTTAATTAAATATGTATACACAATGTGCTGGAAATGGCAACCGCATAAGCAGCTAGGCAGTCTGGCTTTCCGCAGCCGTTTCAGCAACATACGCTTTGTCACTTTCGCTTTTGAGGTACAAATATAAATGGCAAATGCTTAAAAAGAGCCGGCTCAAGGAGAGTAGGTGGCCAATGGGCGTTTCTGTCAATTTTGTCATTAATAAAGACTCTCCTTAAGTAGTCCGCTCTTTTATAACATAATCGGTACGATTTTATTTACGTGTTCCTCCGCCGACGAGTGACTCAGACTGTTCGCCAAGAAAGGCGAGAGTTCGCTAATAGTCGGAACACACATGGTGTGCAAAACGTACACGCATGGCGCGAAGAGAATCGATGCTGCGTCGATTTAATTTTTTTGTGCATTACAGTTGAAGGAAAACCAGACAATCTTATATTCATTCTATTACCGACTGCACGGATCTCAACAATTTTTATCCAAAAAAATTTTCCTCCGTTAAGTCGTTTCATTTGAAACTTAAGCAGATCCACTATTGCTGTTAGAGTAACTTCTGCACAAAATAGGCATTACCCTCCAAATTTAGCTTTAAATTAACTATCAGCCATGGTTTCATGCTAAACGTCGAACCACAGTATGCAATTTCCGGAGACAGATATAATTCTACTGCCGCATTCTCTGGTTGAAGGCTTTTGAACTGTGTCGTCACGCGAGCGGTAGAACGTTCAGAAAGGGTATAGCCAAATAAGATGGTCAAAAGTGCCCTAAACCAAATTAAATTTTCAATGAGCCATTCAAACGAAGACCTGACAGGTATGTATGAATTCGACGAACGAAAGTTTGTCGCGTATATTGTTCTGAGACGCAACAACTAACTAGGGAAAGGATTTTGTTTTTTCCAAAAATCTTCCACCAAAGTAAAAATGGTTAACGCTAGAACTGACTGACTATTTCTACTCATATTGTCATGCAACTTGACGAATAATATAAGTCCATGTGCTTAAATGTACAAAAGGAAAAACAATTAATCATTTACCAACTGTAGTAAGTGCCAAACAATGTTTAAAAAAAATAAAATGTTTCCTGAGAGAAGATGTTTCAAGAGATACGTTACTAATAATGTGTAATCTCAGAAAAAAACTGCTTTTACGATCCGCAATTTCTTCAGTATGAAATCGATGTTTTTATTATTGTTTGAATGGTTTTTGCTTTTGTACTCGTTTGATTTTCTTTGTAAAGATCTGAAAAAATGTAAAATGTGTGCACCGTTACTAGATGTAAGTCTGATCTTTTTTCAATTTTTTTCTTCGCTTTGTTGTCAGAAAATGATCTCCAGTCGAGATACAAAGTTGAAACTTCACACAAACGTTTCTTTTTTGTAAGCTATCGAAAGGCTCACAAAAAATACGGCTTGGAGGCACTTTTGACCATCTAAATTCGGCTACATTCTCTGCTTCTTGCCTCAACTGCTGCACGATCCAAAATTGTGTGGGTGAAGAGAAATTTGGGTAAGCAACGTTGTCCCCTGCGTAAACGTTACGTTATTTGCGCCTTGTCAAGTCCCTCGCCGCCGATCTTCTGCGAGCATCGCACACATTTACGCGCGCAAATTGCTTCCCTTCGTCAGCCGAGGGGTTACGCTAATTCCACACGAGCGTGTACCTTCCCACCCACCTCCGACCATCGTGTCCGCATGCACATATGTGCTCCGGGCACATATCGGTCGGCGATTGTCGGACGGATATATCGACTTCATCGGGAAATTCCTTCGGACGAAAGAGTCTTCGACGGAGTAGGCAGTTCCTTCTTCCACCCTTTGTTCGCGAATATCCGTGCCTATTTTTAGCCCTACTCCCCTTACCTCGATTTTTCCAACAGCGCACCTAATTGAGCCGCGCGTTCGATGTAGGTCAATTTTAGCGCGACTCGTTTGCCTGTTTCGGAATTAACAAACCCACAGTGTCTGCCAATTTTCATTCATCCCAGGCTCACAAAGGTTCATTAAAAATGCTCATTACACCTTGGCCGCGCTCCGTCGGCCAATCCATATTCCGCAGGCCGACGTCGTTAGTCTGATTGCGATTCGCTGATCAATACCCACAACGTTCGAAAGTCTCCGCGTCCTCCGTACCGGCTGACCCAGAAAACTATCTTTCATTCCGCGGGCGCCTCTACCGGCGGAATACGTGCGTGGGATTTGGACACGTTCCCCGAGCCTTCTTGCAAACTCCCCGAAAACGTAGGAAGGACACCGTGCGAAACGAACGCGCGAAAGTCCTACCTTCCCTTCGCCTCGTGCCTTATCTTTCACCCTCTCCCTTACAGACGAATACGCCGAACGATTGTTATTTTCGCTTCGCGCCTCCGTGGGTGCCATTTTTCACATTGGTCACGCACGATCGCAATAAATAACAATTTTGTCCGGATGCTGGACTTGAAGCGAACGTTGCACCGTCTGCGACGAAATTCGGCGTGTCAACGTACTCGCCCCGATCACTGCGGATGACAGTTCGCTGAGAAGAAAGCATAAAGGGCATAGCTGGGTAAGACAGTGAAATGTGCCCCCAAACCAATTGAAATTCTGAATGGGCCATTCGATAGCTTATGAAAAAAGAAACATTTTTGTGAATTTTCAACTTTGTACCTCGACCGTGGGGGGCGGGGGAGGGTAAAATGTAGTGTTCGCTTCTCCCACCATTTTCTCGGAATCTATTGAATAAAAAAAATTGAAAAAAATCAGAGATACATATGGTGATGGTGCGCACACTTGAGATTTTTTTCCGATTTTTATATAAAAACCCCAACTGGAAAAAAAATAAAAACCAAAAAGTGAGTCACAAAAACATTAATTTGACACCGAAGGAAGTCCAGATCAGTGATGCCGCTTTTTCCTGTGATGTAATATTAGAATTAACGTCTCCCTGATTTTTTTCATAATTTTTGTTAAGGTGCCACGGTGTCGGAAAAATCAAAAACCGCGTCTCTGGTCAGTTTTTGCCTGTCAGAACATCGTACGAGGCAAACTTTGGTTTCCTTTTTGCCACATTACTATGTCGTAAGATATTTAATGTTATTAAGTACATTGAACAGTCGTAAGAGTGCAAAAAAACGAAATAAATGGAAAAAGTCGATGTTATAGTGTAGGCGTATATGCTAAAAGATTGAAGATTAACCCAAGAACGTCGCTAGCGCAACTGACAAAGTGTCAGGCTTTTAAGTAGGAGGGAAACTTTTTGTCTGGGTTTCGAATCCTGTTAGATCTATTCTTTTTTTTCATTCTTTTTTTCCTTTCTCTGTGCAACAATAATTAACATTTACAGATATTTTCACGTGTCAGCTATTTTAACAATGTTTTTCTCAACATATTAATGTGTAATACACGTGCACGTGGTTTGTCGAAAAACGTTTTTGACCGTTAGTTCAACGCAACATTGTATTTTGGCGTAGTGCTTCAGTAGCCCCGATTAATTCAGTGTGCTTACAATTCTTGAATCTAAGTTGCAAAAATGTTGTAATAACGTCTGACAGTTAATGTTAATTATTGATGCACAGAGAAAGGAAAAAAAGAATAAAAGAAAAGAATGGATCTAACAGGATTCGAAACCCAGACAAAAAGTTTCCCTCCTACTTAAAAGCCTGACACTTTGTCAGTTGCGCTAGCGACGTTCTTGGGTTAATCTTCAATCTTTTAGCATATAAGCCTACACTATAACATCGACTTTTTCCATTTATTTCGTTTTTTTGCACTCTTACGACTGTTCAATGTACTTAATAACATTAAATATCTTACGACATAGTAATGTGGCAAAAAGGAAACCAAAGTTTACCTCGTACGGTGTTCTGACAGGCAAAAACTGACCAGAGACGCGGTTTTTGATTTTTCCGACACCGTGGCACCTTAACAAAAATTATGAAAAAAATCAGGGAGACGTTAATTCTAATATTACATCACAGGAAAAAGCGGCATCACTGATCTGGACCTCCTTCGGTGTCAAATTAATGTTTTTGTGACTCACTTTTTGGTTTTTATTTTTTTTCCAGTTGAGGTTTTTATATAAAAATCGGAAAAAAATCTCAAGTGTGCGCACCATCACCATATGTATCTCTGATTTTTTTCAATTTTTTTTATTCAATAGATTCCGAGAAAATGGTGGGAGAAGCAAACACTACATTTTACCCTCCCCCGCCCCCCACGGTCGAGATACAAAGTTGAAAATTCACAAAAATGTTTCTTTTTTCATAAGCTATCGAACGGCCCATTCAGAATTTCAATTGGTTTGGGGGCACATTTCACTGTCTTACCCAGCTATGCCCTTTGACATTGGCGAACAGTGGACGCTTGTTGATGCCGAGACAACCGAGACAGGCTGCAATTAGACGAACGCGACTCGAATTAACGTGCTGAGACCGCGTGTCACTCTGCACGTGTTCCTTTTCGTCTACCGCAGCACGTTCATTGATCTCGGCCATGGCATCATGTGACACGGATTATATACACGCAATGTATTATCTAACGGTAGGACGTAATTGGGAACCGATAGAATAGCGATGTTAATGGTGAACCCAGTTTGCAATCTTCTGTCAATCTAAGTCAGGGGTGGGGAACCTATTTTCTGCCAAGGGCCATTTGGAAATTTATAACATCATTCGCGGGCCAGATAAATAATAATAATAGTTTTTTTTAGTTTTTATTGTTCAACAAAATATATATATATTATAAATAAACGAATAAAAAAATAAACGAACATAAAATATATCCATTTTTAAACATAATTAACTCATCCTAAATGACTTCGCGGGCCGTATGCGGCCCGCGGGCCGGAGGTTCCCCACCCCTGATCTAAGTTATACCTACATATAAGTCCGTACTCATTTTTTATTCAGATTGTTATTGCCCAAAATTGATGAAAGAAACGCGAATTACATTTAATTTGATTTTGTTGTATTTCATAAAAAAATCGGAGGTTTGATACATATCGCAGATTACTACGTAACGTAATGTCGGTGTGTGTTATGCTTTTGACATTCACGTTGCGAAGGGCTGCGGGTATCTGTTCGTAATATCAATAAGTTTCTGTCGTTTCCTCGTCAGGATCACATGGACGTTTGTTATTCGGTTGAAACCGCCGCTAATTAGCGGTTGATTCGCTTCTCGCTAGTTCGTAACGCGATCTTCGAATCCGGCCTATTGAGCCTGACTATAACGAACGTTTTGGTTCGTTAACTATGTTAGTACTAGACCTATTAGTTCCCGCGGATTTCTAACACAATTACCGTGACGCCCCGTACGTAGGTGCCTCTTTAACAACTATCTGCGTTTGAACGCAGATTGCGATTATTACGCTCGTTGCGTAAATTTTCATCGCGTATAAAGTTAATACGTGTCCACGATAACGATTGCGAACATTATGGAAATCTGAAAAGTAAATAGTGGCAGACTTGACTTATAACTCTTTTGTAGACGTTGGCAAACGTTTGTTCGTTCATTTTACCAATTTGCAAACGTTAAAATCAGAAACCTTTCTAACATTCTTGACCACAACTTGTCTTACAGTGTCTAGCATATTCACAGTAAAATAATTGGTGAAACCTTTCTCTCGTAAATTGGTTTCGTTCCTGCAAATGTTGAGAAATCCTACAAATTAGATATACATTTTAATTTGCCTGTATTTGTTCCGTTACTTGTTTAAATGACTATTGTGTAAAAAGGACCCACCTTTTAATTATCATGCAAAACAGCGTCAAACATAAGCGCAGTTAGTTGATGCTGCGGCGGGAGTATTATCTCATTCGCTGATTTGAATTGGGAAAGGAAGTTATGTAAATTGATCGAATGAAGTTGATGCCGTTTAGAGGCAGGGCCACAAAAGGACACCAAGCCGATCGATGTCGGTCAGTGACGAGGAGACGCCGTCAAAAATTAGATTTTGCTCGTTTGCCTCATTCACTCCGCACAAAAGACTTCGTCCGCTTGCATTCAAAATGTTAATCCGCCGATATTATGACACAAACTACTGAGCCTCTCGCTATTATTCGGATTGAAAACGACCTGACCTTCGCACACGTATGGACAGTACATTTGCAGAGTGACGGAGTGAGGGAATGAAGGAGGGAGGGGGACACAGAAAGAAAAAGTAAAGACTCAAAATGCAGGGAAGTTTTTTACGCATTGCGGATGTGCGCACTGGCTCATGCAATTAATTGCGTTGGTGTACACTTTATGTAGCATTAAAGCGCGTTTTCATTGAAATAGTAATGCGCTAAGCGTGAGAGTAGCGTAATAGCCATTACTTACAATGTTGCTGTTCATTAAAATAGAATAGCAAACACGTAAGAAGTGGGGGGTCTACGAAATCGGAAGTTTGCAGTGCAAGTAACGTACAATTCGTTCCAAAGATGACACGACCCCTTTTCCGGCGCCTATTAAGGAAACATTTAAAAACGGTTCCGAAGATATTTTTAGAGCTGGCCTAGATTTTCCCAGTACGTCAACAGGCAGAAAGATTTTCCATCCTCGATATTCACGGTGAAAATATCAATGTTCACACGTGCAAATATTTACCGAAAAACGGATAAACCTTGTGAATGTAATCGGATTTGATGCATCGGCTAAAATTGCATTCAATGTTATGATTGAGTCAACAACACAGTATACGATGCGCAGAGTTATTTCATTGGGAAATTGATAAAATTTTCATCGCACACAACAGGAATTTTGTACCACGTAGTCTCATGGTCATGAGCGTTTTAAATGGCTGTCAGTTGATACGGAGCACTGCGCTTATTGGATGAGATTAAATTTAAGCTTCGCTTAAATATCAATCAGCACGCGTCGATAGAGTCGATTACGAACCTGGCAATACAGGCATAGACAAGCGATTTAACGAAATCTGACGGTATTCTAAATGGTTAAACCGAGAATTAAGCTTCTTTATACGACCTCGAGAGATATTCAGTGCACTATGTTCAGTCTGCCTTCATCGAACAAAATCACACCAATTTCTCCTTCGACGAATATAATCCTGTCAAGGATATTTCTTCAAATGTCTATTATTTCCTGCTGTATTAGACTTTAATTGTTAATAGCAGACAGAACCCCCAAGAGGTCAGTGGACTTCGATGTCAAGGTAAACTGCACGTAACATGCACGCATAGCTTCATCGACAATTCACTGTAAACTGGGTTTTTGATTACGAATTCTGACCTCTGAGGTAATACGCCGAATCTACCTCCAGTCCGATGCGCAACCGACGCCGATTCTTCATCTCCGTTTTTTCTGGCATTCTTGTTGCTCTCAGTGCCTTAAGCAGTATTCACGGGCAGTGCGCGCCTATTTTCGGCCGCTCTCTATTTCGACCACGCTATCTGGAGCTTGGTAAGCGACAGTGGACAGATACAACAGGGCAGAGCAGAAGAAGAAGAGCCTGCAGTGGATAGTGTAGGAGTTTGCTAAGAATAGTGCGGCGAAGACATGTGAACGCGCTTGAAGCCAGGATCGTTGCATACATTCGACGACCGCAAGTGGGGCAGATTCGTCAATTAAGTGTTCGTAACGCGTGCAGGAGGCCGTTGCTTCCGTAATTATGCCACGGTGCGCATTAACCGCACTAAAAAAAGGTGGGGGAAGAGAAGGGAGGTGGGATGCTGGCGAGGAGGATCGAGGGAGAAGGAAGAGAGAATCTTGAAGAACGGAACACGTGGTGCGCTTCTCTTCCATACAGTGACGGACATCTGCATTTAGGCGGAATGCATAAGGATCGCTTGCACGTTGTTGTGGATGGTAGACGCTCGCTTTTCAAGGTTGACCGTTGCATCAAAAATAAATGATGTTCGCTAAATCAGGGGATGATGCAAAATACATTCCGATAATTGCGAATGAAAAAAATTACATAGCAGCTATTGTATGCAGCTTTATGCTACTAAAAACTCTTCTGAAATCTCTTAAATTATGACCGAAAAGTCATAAATTGATATTTCCTAATAAGATACAGCTGAATAATAAATTGTTCTATCCTGATATGATACACACGGTTAGACGGTCAATCACAATGAAATTAATTCTGCAGAGTCGCGATGTTTTCTTGAACATCTTTGCTACTTCGCGTCTGAAATATCGGATCACAATTATTACGGTAGTATTACAGCTAACTGCATGCACGTGTATACATGTACACCCATCGCTCGCATAATGAGCCACTATAGCGGACCATCTATAACCGCAGCAAAGGTCAATGCGGACTAGACGGCATGGGTCAACGGAAACAATTCCAACCGCAAAGGGTATGAATTAATCGAATTCTTTCCGTCTGATATGATTTAACTGCCTGTCGAAGCTTTCGAACGTATCGTTGTGTAATTCAATTATAAGGATATTATTATAAACAATCTGACATACTTTCAAGCGCATCGTTATTTTCGATTGCATAAGTCGTAGTATGGAAGAACAAACAGTAGAATATACACAAATATATTCAAATTATCTAACCGATGAACGATCATTCATTCAGAAAAAGAAACGATTGTTAGAATCAAACTCTGATTACATTTATCATTTGTGCTATTTTGTAACTGGTGCCAGAATACATCCTTGGGAAAACCTAAATAGCTGGCACTGCTTCTGTGACTGCAAATAACTGCTAACTTAAGGAGTCAATACCATATCGCGTAATGCATTGTGCCGGTCACAACAAAAGACAAAGATAGGAAAAGAAAGTGGAAATGTACTCAGGGCATGAAATACGATTCGCGGTGTGTGAAGTGCGAGACGATTGTGCGGACGATTGTATATACCAAGCGGATGATGAGCGGTGCAGATGCATAATTTATCGTTACCCCCACCTCAGTAGCCTTTCAGTGTCGGCACGTTTTCGAATCGATTCGAGCGCCGTTACGGGAAGGCTATCTGAACAAGTGTTGTCGTTTTGTTCTGCCGATATTCTTCGCCCATAGATTCTCCGGTTGCCTTAATCTGGAGATGACATAATCGCAGACATAATTTCTTCGAAGACAGACTCCACGCAAATACCATAGATTAAAATTGAAACAAAAAGTTCAACACCCGTCGGATTTCCCGTCGAATTTCGCAAGCTGTCAACAGCATCAACCTTAAGTTCATCAGTTATTTGGAAGCGAATACCATCTAATGTAAATTATTAAGCATTCGAACTTGATTGCGGTAGATTGATTATTGATTTTATGGTGACAATATTTGTTTGGGGAAAGATATTCTGACGTATTTTAGAAACTGAGAAAAAGTTTTTAAGATTACAGGACGCTTTTTGTACAAGTTAGTAACTGTAAGCATGTTCAGCTTGAATCGGTTATGCACATTACAAACTTTAACAAATTGCTTCTAAGTTTGCTCAGCCGACGAAGGAATATTGAGTTCCAAAAACTTTTTTCATGGAAATTTAGATTTTCAGCTAAGTTTCAAGGGCCTGAACAGTTCATAACTTCCCATTTTCTTTTCTCCCACATTGTGTTGCTTGACGTTATATGCCGCAAGTTTCAATGCATTGAGAAGAACTTGATAATTCGGTATACCTGTCGGTCTACTCTTTTTATTGCCCTGCCAGACTCATAGACAAACGGATCGAGGAGGTGCCATATCATAAGAATTATTAGGTTTTTGATCAACTGATACTCTTTCGTATCCTTCCCTGCATTTCGCTCTGCAAGTCTATACAAGTTTCATTACGAAAGCGCTCAGGAATGCAGCTACATCTTTAGTTCCAGCAATTACATGGAGTTTATACGGCCACCCCTCGCACGATGATTATAAACGATATCAAAATTCTCTTGCACTTTCACTTTTAATGTATACTGAGTCTGCTATAAGAATGGTTTGCATTCGCGCCTAAGCGTATCAAGAGAAAGAAAATATTATTTTTTAAATTCTATACGACGGTACGCTTGCACTCTCGAAGAATGAATTGCGTCTAATAATAAATCTCACAATCAATACCTCACGTGAATGAAAATATCGTGGCAATGTGTTCTGTTTTATAGCGTGGACAGAAGAGGAAAATGTGACAGAGAATCCTTTGTGGGTCCACTTTTTGCTCGCTACTCGATCGATAGCCATGATCCCGTGATGATAATTTCAAGAATCCGTGATCAAATGCATGCATGTTTTTTGTATGTGTGCGAGTAATTGACGCAAGCGTGCGCATTCTTTATGGAATGAGTCGACACCCTGATATGCAACAAGTGTCAGACACGCATTCTGCGTATATTTTGCGATTATTGCATGTTTATCACATAAATGCAATCAGTGCATATAGGGATACATTTTGGGAAAGGAGTTGTTGGCAAGCCGTAGCGAAAGGAGGACATTGAATGTTTATACAAGAAGGTACCAAATATCTGTTACGTTAAATGCGCACCAACTTTATTTTGATTCATGTAGCAAATTTGTAAGCACATTGCTAATGTCATCATACTTTCTTTAAATCATAGAGTAAAGGTTAAGATAATCACGTTAGCTTAGCTCTCACATAAGAAGTTTTGTGAAGAATCAATGTGTATTAGGAAGAAACACAGAAAAAGGGCGAATAAATGTTAAAACTTTGGCACTGGTACTATGGATGATACATTGCATTGATTTCCTTCCCATTTTTGTCTTCTTTTTACTCGAGACCGGGAACAATGTTATAGACTAACGTATTGTGAACGCGGCGTATGTACCTGAAGTCAATATTGTACACGTACGCCAGAAGAATATACAGATTGATTGACATTATCGGTAGAACAATATACGAAAATATACGAAGCTAAAAGCAGGAAATTGAGCTTAGACGTCGATGCTAACTTTACGGATTTGTCAGAAGCAAAAAGTGTCGCATTACGTGACATGAATGTGTGAATAAGGTTGAGAACGATGACGATCTCCACCTTGAAAGATAGAACATAAGTAATAGGAACGAATCAATCATCGACATCGGCCGAGAAGAATCTATTCCTCTGCCGATAATAATAAACGTGGCGTGTTAGCTCAAGGTCGCACACATGTATGCATCTACGTATGCGTACGCGTGTATGCACACCTCATAATAACCATAATTACGCGGTTCATCGTCGCCGTGCTTCCGCAATAAGAATTCCTAATTCGTTCTCCTAATAAAGTGTAGCAACTTCTTTAAGTCTGTACGACTTACAGTCTTGTTTAATGTACCTCAACTTCCTATACTTTATATGTGCACATTTAATTTTGATCTTTTGCTACCCGTTGAGAAATTGTATGCAAATTTCCAACATAGTATGGTGTCAGTAATATCGGTTACATCTATTTTTGGAATAAGAAGTCCAATATGCACTAATTTAAACTTAGTTTAGAAGTTTATGTACAGATACAATTTTCGTTCAGACGTAACTAACACGGAGTAGGAGTGTCATTCTCACGAGCTACCCACACACTAGCAACATTGCACAGAAAGTGTTAGAAGCCAAGTTTACCTCGGTTGCAATGAGATTTGCGTGACTTGTCTGGCAGGCGCAGGCATTGATCGCATCAAGCAGGTTGTTTAACTTTCATGAGTCAAATCCTCGTATACTCTTCTATATGACAAATAACATTTCACCTACACACGTATTTGTCGATCCCCCGCTCAATGATTAATACGTGCAATCTCAAGACTGTTTACTTAATGCGGCAGGAAATGCCAACAGAATACAATGGGGTGTAAATGATAAATCCGTTTAGCGCGTAACCTGATAACATTGACGATGCTGACTTTTTCGTTTGCCGTCTACACATAAGGGGTGATTGGGAAGTAGATTTAGCTCCGTGCTTCTCATCGTTCCTTCATATACGTCGCTCACTATTACTGCACAGAGCAATTATTCGCCCTTTTCTTCTTTTAATGCATCGTTTTTATTTTACGATTTTCCGTATCTCAGTCTCACATTTTTAGGACCAATTACCGTAGTGCAATGCGCACACCCAATTCTTCGAATTTAATTTGAAATTGATTCCCACTGGGTAAGTTTTCGCGCGACAATCATTATCTTCCCTCGATACGCATCGAAGCTTCAGTCTCGCGAAGAATCTTATTTACCAGCCTAATGTGTCTGTCACGCGGGAACGCACGGCATGCCCCTTTAGGCATGATCCCATGAGCCTACCGTGTATGTAATGCCGGTAAAAAATCGAGAGAGACTCGGCATAGTCCTTGTCCGAAAGCATGCGAGTCCGTCGAGTCGCGCGCACGTGGGCGCAGAAGCCTTATAAGGACGGCCATAAGGAGCCTCTCTTGGCTTACCAAACCTTACCTTACCTTATCTCATCTTACGTCATTTACCGTCCCGGTCCAACGATCCGTTTCTCTTTTCTCTGATTTACCGTCCTTCTCCCTTGATCTGCTATTACCCGGAATGTCTTCTTCCTATGCAGTTTCTACCAATCGGGGCCCCCTACTCCTTTGTTCTTTGCCACACTCTACGCTCGGTGGATCTGTTTACCTACGACTATCTCAGCCTTTCGCTGTTTCGACCTCTTACTCATTCCTTCGTTGACGTGTTTTTAATCCTTCAGCCAGCGACGACTTGCAACTTGTCGTTCTTCTATTGTGAGCAATCAAAGCGACACGTTCGTGTGATATTTACGGAGGAAATGTGTGTTAGACATGTGTTGTGTCGCTTTCCAGGAGCTGCTGGCATTGATAATTCAACATTGGGCGAATTGGAAAGCTCGTACCGAAAATTTTCTGTTTCTAGAGCTTGACGTTTCGCCGAAGCTTTGCGAGCCGATGGCAATCGATAGCGGGTACAAAATTGATGCGATTCGGCGGGCAACCGACTGAAACGTCAACTGGATTTAAGAGTCGAGCACGTTGCCCGGTTTAAGTGCAGTTCCTCTTGACGTCCCGGGCACGTATTGTCTTCCGAGGAGTCTCTCGAGTGAACGGTGGAAGAGACTGAAGCATCCTTACGCTTGTCCCCGTTATTTCGGCTACCTTTGTTCGACTTATTGCCAGAATGTGGACCACCGAAAGATTTCGATTCACTGCATTCGATCGTTATCGACGTTCGTCTCAAAAATTATTTTCCATACACTTGCAACAAAAACATGCGTCGTACATTGAGAAAAATGAGTACTTCAAATAACATGTCCTTACCTTGTAGATTACTTTACAAGACAATTGCAGTGTGAAACAAATGTTCAATTGTGGGCCAGTTGCAAAAAATGCTATGATAAGCAGAGGGTTGATACGATAATTAAGGATTGGACATACGTGGGCATACGAGCATGGGTATATTTATGAGAGTCATGCATTGACTTTCATCGCGCATGTACACTTGTCGATTCATGCATGATGCCCATGTACCTCGTATTCTAGAGACACTATTCGCCAAGATTTATCGATGCGAAGGAAGAAACATTCACGAAGTATCGAAGGTGTAGAACGTTTGCCTCCCACGAGACCGAGACTTTCTGACTCATTGATACTTCAACACGGTGCCTTTGAGCTAAACTTGATTTTTCTTTGTTCACTGACATTCCCGACTCTGGTTAGACATGCATCAATCCTACGTCCGTGAATGCCGTGTCACTTGCAAGATGCCAGATCACCTCCAAATCCATTTGATCCATTTTAACGTTCAATGCCTCATGTGTCACGTTTCATTCTGGCATATATGCATTTAACGCGCCTTCAACATGGCTTTATAATAAATTCTGCTCGTGCAGTCTGATACATAATTTAATTCAAAAATTTGTAGTCCCTTAATTCAACACTTTAAATACAATAAATTGGGTAGTTGTCATTTTCATGAAAGCATTTTGTATACGAAGCTACTGTAATCCGTATTCAAAAAATGTGCTCGAGTTTCACGAAGCAATGCACAAAATCTTTCCGGCCAAGGTTTTCTGCATACAACTGTACGTTGAAATGTAGAGTTACGTTACTATTATCATTTTTCTCCACATTCAACACGTTATTACATGCCAGGCGTAAAAGTCATTGACACCTCCGGACATTGGCATTGCGAGACTTTCTCCTGCTATCGTTACACCCGCCGAAAGTACATTATGCGTGACGCCTGAGTTAAACCGCACGGGGTTAATTTGCCCGACGACGCTAATCACCCTTTGCTCAGTTTTGAGCGACTGACTCGGTCGCGTGCTCCTCGCGTGGTCTCGTTCTAAATTTTGCGAGACGTCGAACGTCCGCCCCCTCGGCCTCTCGTCCAGGCTCAAAGTGTCCTCACACACCGACGGACAGTGACTAATAGTACGTGCCATTGACTTCGGCCGTAAATTTTCTGTCTCGCACGTTTCTTCAAGCTGCGCACGTGTGCATGTATCATATGTGTACACATCTCGAACCCACACGATTGGGTGGATTAATTCGATCCGAGTCCTCGGCCGCGTCACATTCCTGGTGACAAAGGAATTGTGTACGAGAGTCTCATCGATCTTCCGGTGCTGATGATATAGTTCGTCGGCGGGTTAACCCTTTGTCAACGACAACGTTTTCAGCCGGTCGAACCGGCAAGTTGCAACTACTTTAAAATAGCGTTACACACAAACAAATGTATATAAACAATATATTTTTACATTTTATACATTTACGCATTCTAGAAAGCAATGTTTTACCACTTTTATCATTTATAATTAATTCTAGTGTGATTTAATACAAAACAGTCCCCAAGATGCATCCTTGGTTTATCAGGACTGGTATCGCATTAATATACAGTTTCTTTTCTTTCTCCGGGTTTACTGTGTGTCAGAGCAAACCTTGCAGTCCCTTTTGGCTCCTTTCAGCATGACATGGAGGCGATTGTTTAAGCGGGTTTTAACATTTAGTGCCAACGGTCCAACACGCGCCTGGTGAAAATGTCCTCTCTCAAGTTGTTAATAATATAAAAAATTCTTTGAGTTTTATCTAGAATCACTATATATGATCCGCAGTATTCAAGATTTTATCAAACTTTCGATTATGCAATGATTCCTTGTCAATAACTACTCGTTTTGCTGCATGAAACACCGTGGCGACCGAGAGTCGCCTCTCGTCCGCAAAGGGTTAAAGCTTTAAAGCAAAGAGCGGCAAGGCCTACGATACGAGTGCATGAAGGCTTGCATCGTTTCATGTCCAAATTGGGCAGTGCCATCATCGGACAGACTTCAGGGACTGAACAACATTGTTCGTGAAGTTCTGTGCATCATGCACAGCTGCTGTAACCACAAAATTTGATTATTAAATTAGGGTGATATACGGTGTGCTTGAGAGAGTGTACTAGGTGGTTTCGACATGATTGCATTTAGGCGATCTAAAATTCTTATGTCGTCGGTTTCATGGCGTAGCGTACTATACTCAGAAAATATTCTATTTGCGGACAAGAATTTATTAGGAACAGAAGACAATAGCTGGAGAATACATTAATACTTTACGTTATAAGATCTCATACAATCTTAAAGAGGCATTCCGTTTTGACCAACGACTGTTAAAAAGCGTAACAAAAGAATGAGCGGGTTTGTTACAGCTGGAAGAGTTGTAACGCGCGACATTGTGCAATTTCGTTTAGTGACCTAGAATCTGGACATGATGCTGGCTCTTGAAAGATGTGAACTAAATCTGACGGAGAAGGAAGTAAAATGTCGACCCCATACTGTGATGCTATTAAAATAGGCTTATGCGCAATGTAGTTACAATAAATTGTTGTAGATAAAGTACATTAATTCCTGATGTAAATTTATTTATTACAAGTTGCCGTGAAAGAATTTTTGCCATCAAATATGCAATGTCTGTGTTCTGATCAAAATAATTATTCTTATATTCACATAGAAATATAGTATTCGAAATATGGAAATCTGAACAGACATGTACGTTATTCTCGTACATTTCAACGAGAAATTAAGGATACCATTGCATAATTTGAGTTTACCGGCAAAGATCGAGATCAGAAATGTTTCCTGTAGATCCATTGGGGTGCTACGTTTGTGACGCATCATTAAAATACGACAAAACGACGCCGCGCGAAATCGATCGCTGTAACATAGAACGGGACCCTGTGTATGTAAATTTAGCAGGTTGACATATTTGATCTTGGATGTTCGCCAGACCTCACAGCGGGTGTCTTTATCACTTTTGACGAGAATGCAGTTGCGATCTGTGCCAGCAATTTGGGGAAATCAATAATCGTGTCAGTAGACCAAGGAATTCCTTACTGTTTCGTCAATATTAATGAAAGTTATCACATAAGTGGATGAATCACCTACGTACATCTCAAACGTTCAAACACCCTATCTGGTAAAATGAGCTGATGTTAAAACTATATAGCTGTCATAGTTCGAAACAAACAAAACAATGTGGTCCAAGTATATTTCGTTTCTTTGGAAATAAATTAATTTTGTTCAAATTATCGCATTTTGAATAGTGGTGTTTTTCAATTGCTTCGATACTTTCATAAAAGTACCATTAAACAAATTATAAGATAAAAATGAGTTTTATGCATACTGCTCCACACGATTAAATGCCGACGTCCTATAACTTCACATCCGCGAAATTATGTTCGCAAGATCAAAAGAAAAGAGCAGTGTGATGAAGGGTTCCGCAACCAGCAGCCCAATATGTTCAGTGAACCGTATATAACACGTTAAAGGAAATCAGAAGGGTTCTATTCTCGCCGTAAGTTCTATTCTTTCCTTGCCTTCTTTCGGTTATCAAACACTTACAATAGCGTTATAAGGTGACAGCAAGTGCATTTAGGAGAAGAAGCCTCCTGATTTTTGCACGTTCGCGTAATATCGATCCTCCCTTTAAAGCCTCAACTTAGACACGCACGAGAAAAATCCATCACTGTGAATAATGAGAGCACGAAAGAGCTCTCGTCTTAAAGAACTTCTTTCGACACCGACGGTGTTCTCCTAACGTGGCCGATCGATTTAGCGCTTCGATGTGTTAGAATTGCCTTCAGAATGGGGAAAAAAATGAGAAAAGTCACATACGCAAAGCTGGCATAACACCTACGTACACGCTTACTAAACCATAGTTAATACTGCAATGTAGTTGTGGCGTATTATAACTGTACATCGATATATGTTCATTGTTCAGTCACCAGCATACCGTGCGGCGTGCCAATACATCCGTGTTTGCAATAATGCCGACATAATGGCCATTGTTCTACAGGAACATGCTTTGCCTATATTCAATTTTCTCTAAAATCGCTTTTTATCTCTGACTTAAATCTCCCACTGGAAAGGTCACATCACCGTTAAAACAATACTTTGCAATAAACCGAATCCGAAACAAGAATCACTTTCTTCCCAAATCAAAAGATGCAGCGTAGAATCCAAATTTGACGGCTCAATGTTCTGCTACGCCGGATGACTCACAAGCTTCGTGCATAGCCATGTTTTCATTTCCGTGAGTTATCACTCGCGCCAAGAGACAGGTCGCAATTCCAGGTGAGTCGGTGGCTCACCCATACTACACCGTTAGCTGTCCTCCTGTCGCACGTGGATGCACGACGCGCGCACACAGGCGAGAAGCGTATGCGTAATATCCTCCGAAGTGCGTGTCTGCTGCTGGCCTAACCTACCGTCATTCGGGACTAACCCAATCTCTTATAACCGCAGCGTACGAGTCGCCAGCTGTTCGACGAAGCGACGAGTGCTTCGAACAGCCGGTCGAAGGCGCCAGTTCATCGGGCGGGTCGGTAAAACGTCGAGATACACCTTTGAAAGTGGCGCCGCGTGGCGTTCACACACCGAACCAATTGCACGCCCACGCGTGCATCAGCTGCACGTGCCAGGTATTGGCGCAGGCTGCGAGGGGCTCTTCTGGGCTGTTTGAAGCTGTAATTAGGCATATTGTTCGGTGCAGGTGATATGATTGAGAGCCATTTTTCGTAGATAAAAGGTTCAATGATTACACTTTATTTTCGGATTGCATTTAAATAATTAAGAGGATGTTGGTCGGTGTTTGCGGTTGAAATTATATGATTTCAAGGAATTCGGTAGTTTGTTCTTGTCAATGTCGTGACTATTTGTAATAAAGGATAACGGAGTTATGCAGCCAAGTGTAAGGTGTAATGCAAGTACCTGGCTCTTTAATAGGTATAAAATTATTATTAATAGCAAACGAAATGTGAACGAGAAGGTGATGTAAAATATAGGCTCATTCACAACAAGGAATGATTTATCAAGGGAAGTGTCTCGGTTAAGGCGTCACGATCTCGGATGCCGTAAAGTCTCCTGCAATTTATATTCAGGGGGCGATCGGAAGCCAGACAACCATATCTATATTACACCTGTATTACGCCATAACATATGCCGCTATATCCCACCACTTTTATGATACATAAACCGTATATGCCGCGGGGGGTTTGTGTACAATACAGACACCTTAAAGTGCAGGCGGTGCATTATCGATTGCGAGATATATAGATTATGCATTTTGAATCTTTGTGTAATACTCTAAAGCCAGGCTTGAACGTACCAAGCGACATGCAAGAAGGCTGCCATATATTTCCAATCCCAATATGCAATAAAGTGAGGCAATTTTTAAATTGAGAGTTACGCTGCGTTTGTTCACGAATAGCTAATTAAGTGGATTCAGATTGAGATAGAACGTCTAGTCCAGGGAAATCACCGTTGTCGTAGTTGTATTTAATAACAAAAATTTTCATTCGTTAAATACTGTTTTCTTATTTAAATGTAAATAGATTTCTGATGGGTACTAAAAAACACTACAATTGCATCGTGTATACTTTCCAACAATTGATGTGGTTCGAATAATCAGAAGGAAACGTGTTATAAATCATTCAATTTACACGTTCAGCCGTGTCCGACTAGACATCAAGGTGGCTGTGAATCGGATCATTCCCAGATAAGGAAAGATTTTGATCAATACTTCGAATGGTCTCCGATGTCAGGGGCAATCCGGCAATCACTTTGCGCCGACACGTAAAGTATGTTTTCGTCTTCACAAACATGGTTGCAAGTCGAGGTAAACGAGTCATTTTAGAGTTACGACCTTAAGTCCTTAAATCCTGGTCTCAACTGAATGCACACAGCGATATTTTTTTCTTTTCACGGAGTGTGCAACAATATTTCTTCCGATACTTGGCAAACATTGCACAGTCATGCATTATATAGAAAAAGTACAATTTTTCTTCTTGTAGTGCCCACTCGTGCTCACGCACAATGAATGGCTGCGCAGCAGGAAGTTGCTGCTTAAATTTAATGTTCAATAGACCATGTATGGCCTGGACCCCCAAACACGAGCAAATTTTAATGCTTCAGTTAATCGGGATGCGACGGACATGCGTTCATGTCCAGATTGAAACAATACAGTCACTCAACTTAAAACGCGTGACCGTTTAAATCGTACAATGTGTGCGACTTGACCTTGTGAGATTTAATGATTCATTGCATAAGGTATCGGATACGATCTATTTTAATTTTCTCATTAAACGGAATTCTTTTATATTATAATAATCATAACCATTGTTTCTTGTTAAAATAACATTGTACCTCCAGGTAAATATTATGACAGAACACCGTAACTTGTAAAAGATGAGAGTAGATATTACAGCGAATATGCTGGAAATCTACTTTGTCTTTCTATGGTTCATAAACTACGAAATACTACAAGAATAAAGTAAATGCCGTCTTTTTCCTTTTTTGAAGCTGACGTTACTACTTTCGATATGCTGTATAGCCATAATTTCCTGGGACATAACTATGTCGTTTCAAAGCATGAAAGTATTCCACATTTTATTATGCCATCATAAGTTTCATGATCTGCAGGAAACATCCCAATGAGATTTTTGCGCAATCTCGGAAATGTAGAATGTGACGGAATAAAATAGTAAACCAGATTACGTGTTCTCTTGACGAAATATCCTGGTATAACAGCTTTTAACGTGATGTATGTCGTAGCGACATTTTTTATGGCTTTCAGTGTTGAGGGTCAAGGCGGGATGCTCGTTTATAGAAATGGCTGAGTAATAAATGCGAAGTGAAGTACAACGAACGCGTCCGCAGGTGCTTGTCACATGTCGCCGTTTACATATATGTATATAGACACATATACGTATCGTCATTCCTGCATTTGTGGTCAGTCGCTACCTACTAATTGCATAACGAAAGCCTCAAGCCTTCAACGTTCGATCCTTGTCGATTATTTCCTCGTCGTGCATGAGCAATATTTCTAAGTTCACTTACCGTACTAATTTGTATGTTTGGCTCCTAGTGTCAATTTTCTGTTATCGAAACAGTCTATTTTCATTCATGTCGATTTGCTGCTTGGCTTGTAACCAAAACTTGCATGTACATTTAGACTCACATATGCGGTGTTAATTGTGAAACAAGCTGAGATAACTCAGGAATGTTAGGGGCTCAAAATAATTGTTTATGGTGGCCTACATTACTTGCTATAATAAAATATGGGATTAATGCAATTTTTGTATAAGTTTAAATGTAACTGTTGCCAAAATTATTGGAACATACCGTAGTTATGAACTTAATTCTACACAAACTTAATAAGAAAGTATATATATTTTTTGAACTCCAACAAGTAACTGCTCTTTGGAAATATATTTTTACGCTACATATGTATAAAACACGTGTGTAGTTGCATCTGCATATGTGTGTACGTGCGTTTCCGCAATGCAGGACAGCAAATGGGAAGGTTCGACTTCCGAGTACACTGTAAATAAATATGGGCTGTACCAACCAGTCACGCATCAGGAGCTTCCTGGGCACTGTATCGCGAATACTAGATGAGCTCAACGTTTCATATCCCGTACAGAATGGCTCGCTGTCCGTTCGATGCCTTCTCAATATTCACTGCTCTATATATTCCGCTTTTTTTGTCCTCCGTTACCGTTATCTTTCTGAGGAATTAACTTGCTCGCAATAGTACGTAGTATTCGGCAGAGATAGCGTTTAATTTAACTAGCACATGCTGCATGTCATTCGATCATAGACGATGCATTTACGTAATTTCTTCGTATTTCTCATATACCTTGATATCGACGTCAAATATTAACAAAAAATGCTTTTGAGACATTACCTCAACGCTATTGTTAATATTTTCCTTGCATTCCATATCGGTATGGCCTTACGTACACAAATACGGCGACGAAAGTAGCATACTCATTTATACTATATCGATATACTTTTACCACTGACGTACATTCTCTAGTGTTTTAACTCTAACCAAAGTTCACATTTGTTTATCATCCTTCGGGGTTCATTGTGAAGATGAGGTTGATTCGCGTCAAACTGTTTCTCTGCCGTCTGACCTCCATTAACTGGCAGTCGTTAATTACGGATATTATCGTTAACGATCTAATTGTCGAGTAAGACAAGTCCGTTCAAGAGACAACTAGTCAGTGATCAGACGTCGCAAGACCTGCATCGAACATCGCGCTCCGTAACGTACCGCCATCGATCTTTCCTCCAAAATCCTAAACCCCGAGCAATTCGAAATCTTTGCACCAAACTAGAATTAGTTCCAAAATTAGCATTGCTAAACTCCGTGCTAGTTACCCCGGGAGTTTCGACTCACGCAAAAGCTTCGTAAAATATCGTGATCGCTCCGTAGCCCAGATTTCTGACACGGGTTCATTACCCTAGAGATTTAAGACGGGGTAGACTCGCATTAGACAAAGTTAGTAATTGCCACTGATAGACACGGTATTAACGCTAACAACTTCTGCCTGAGATGTCCTATCGGTGAGACATACGAAAACTCCTCAAACAAAGTGTGTAACCACCCTCCGGAAAAAACTATAATTCCGATAATCGTTCACTTACAAATTTCCGCGGATTGCGGTTCGGAAGGTATACGGCGTCTGGAGGAGAATGGACGCACTTCCGGTCGGGAAGCGATCGGGTTCGATCATGCGCGACGAAACGAGCGCTCATCGGGGCGGGTCGAGAAATTATGTTAACGCGATGAGCGACAGCGACAGGGAAGAAGGATCGACGGCAATAGGAAGGAGTAGAACGGGTAGTTGGCGGGGGGGGGGGGGGGGGGGGTCGACGCGAGTGAAATAACTTCGGAGGCGTCGTAATAAATGCGTTCGCGAACCGGCTTCGCCGGCCGGCGGCAAGGCTTGTCAGTCGATCGTGTCGAACCGGACAACCTACTATACGGAAGTGAGAAGAATAGAGTGCATTCAATTAAACCCGTCTCCGTGCAGTCGGTCCTCGTTCACGGTTCCGTTTAATTGACGAAGACGCTCCTTCAATTTGCCGTCTTTCTCGAGTGAACATCCATTACGGCTCCCGCTCGGCAACGAAACAGTTCGCGTGAGACACAGTGAGGAATCGGATTCGTTCGATGACGAATCGAAGGTGGCGCTGAATAATTGGTTTTGGAACGATTGGAGCCGAGCGTGGTCGTAATTGATCTTGCGTCAGAACATCCGCCATTCAAGTGAAACGTCAGTCGCTTCAAGCGATGTTTGTTGACAAGTAACGTGGCAGGGAATTGTGCGGTAATTGTGAACGCGTACGACAGTTTCACTGAGACGTTCTAAAGATGCATTGATAGTCTGCTGATAGACAAATTGATTCCTTCGGTTGGAAGAAATTTGAGTTTATAGGCAAGGCTGAGATTCTGGTAGAACGTCCGTGAACATTGGGCTTAAGCAATTGACGATGTTTTATAGTAATAATCCGACTGAGTCATTACGGTCTTATTGACATCACCGACGAAAATAGTAAGATGATGCAATTCCAGGCATGTTCACATTTATACCAAAACGGGCTAAGGTCATGGATTTCGACCGTCCACGGTGGCTCCATGGGAACTTGATGTTTCACGAATAAGCCATGACGCACAACTAAAGTCAGTTAAAATTTCGACAGTTTAGAGTATAGTTCGACTGGATATTGCGCCCTGGTAATTTCTAGGATATTCGGATCTATAGAGCGTGATAGTCTATCTGTATAGTATTGGAGACTGAGCATGATTGAATGGCATACATTGTACGTGGGCACATACGTCGTCTAGCTTTGCAATATTCAGATAGGGAGTGGTGACCCGTCGTCCGGATGAAATTACTGGCTCGGCGTCATAATAAATGTCCGTATGAAACTGTGCTAGTAGGAGGATGTCAGTCGAGCGTTGTACGTTGCGAGGTCGACATTAAGGTGATACACCGTAGTGATGAGGACAGTGCGTGAATCTTCGATTTTTACAGTCGGAGATAATGTCTAACTCGTGTTAACTCAGCCACACATGGTACTTATAAAGCAAAGCTGTACTATCAACCTCGCGCGGTGAAGGACGAATAGAATACAATGTGAATATATGTTCGGTCAATATTCGGACTGTACAGGATTAATAACCGTAGAGGAAAACGAGAAACGCAGATTCCTACTTTAGATAAAATGTTTGAACTTCAATTACTTCTAGAGTCACGTTGCAAGCGTCCATAAAGTACCGTGGGTCGTGTTTACTTTATCGCCGCGGAAACACGTATGCAGATAAATTTCTTTACAGTTTCTCTTCCAGTGCATTCACGTGCGGGCCATGTATAAATTTACTGAGCTTCCTTCTCGCTCCCATCGCAGCTTTATAGACGAATATCTTACTGCAGCGGTTTTCCACTCTCCTGGAAATTTAAACATCCACCCGTTGCATCGTGAGCCAAAGTGAACGATCTTCCCACCGCGAATGAATGCGACTCTTCATCTAAAGCCGTGAATTCTTGCATGTAAGACCTGAACCACCGTGAAATCGGTCGCATATGTGTCGTCTGAGATTGTGCCTCGATTGCCTCCCGCAATATCAGTCGATCGTGTCCGTTCAGGAAGTTCGTTTGGGAGCGGTTCTCGATCTAAACTTTTATCTTCCTAAATTCTACGCCTTCAGCTTTTCCGAGTCGAAAGAATTTCTTTCATGCTGACGCGAAAAACTTTTCAAACGCGCACTGCTAAATCAATATCTTGTCAGTGTGACACATTTTTTCTTTACTTTTCCATGTTAATAACTACTTTGCAAACAGTTAGCACGCGATAATCACCAATGACCGAATGGCATTTTGAAAGGCGCGATAAGGTTTCTTATAATAGAACCGTTTCCAGGATGCTTTGTAAAACATACGGATTAACAGTGTACCAGATTTCATGAACCGCGCCCGGGAATCGATTTAAATTTAACAGTCACCGGGACACAGACACAAAGAGTCAAAAAACGAGCGGCACCGACGTTCGTTTAAAAGTCCTTGGAAGTATCGGCCTACGGAATTCGACGAATATATACAGCGTTCGCCCGGTGCTAAGTGCGTCTGCCATTTGGGGATCTAAGGGGAAAGAAAAGGAAGTAGAGAACTCGTGCTCTCAAGTTCGCCGACGGTAAACCGAGAAAAGGTGTCCTCCCAGTTCGCCTCGAGCATTCTCCTTTCAAATAAGTCTGCCGAGAAACGGACAGACTCCTTCGGGTAGTGGCGAACGTACGTCGAAAAAAAAAAGAAAAGAGACCTTTTCTATTTCTACCCTGAGACTCGTTAGAACCAGGGAAAAGTCTGTGTGCCCGGCTTTCGAATCGAACGGCCCAGCGACTTCACACTTCTAGTCTTTGGCCGGTTGAGGTGCGAAGTGCGTTTGCGTGAGTGGGCGTTATATATATTGCCCGCCGACAGGACAATTGAGTCTAGACGTGTGTGCGTGTATGTACGCTTGTGTGGCCTATAGCGCGGACGCGTTACATAAGAAAAGTTAAAAAGCCGGGAGGAGTCGGTAAACGTTTGAGGAAGTTACGACATGAAACCTGATTGAAGGGTGACTTTCTTGTAGCTAAACTTGATAGTTGGATCGAAGTGTTAGTTATTAATCAGAAGAAATTACATTCTAGATTTTAGCAGAGTTACGACGATACTGTGCACGGGAAACATATAATTGTCGCATAGCGATTAAAAGAACTCCCGTTAAATGAATTTTTAAACACCCTTATATGTACAGCAACGCCGACTACTTTAAACGTGAAACGAGGACAATGTAAATGGATCTCTGTCTACCGGTAAAGTGTTCGAACGTACGAAGCTCGCACGAATTTCCACGCATATACATTCGGAGTGCAACGATGTGAGAAGTGTCTTAATCGCGGCAGACCAGGTTGCTCGATCGTCTAAATCCGTGAATCGCTAAGCGCCTTTCTCGGCCGAGAATCAGAGCGCAGTGAATGATTCAAGAAACTGATTTTACCGGTATCGATAACGTGTATCGATTGCGGTATTGCCGTCAGGAAGGCGATAGGCGAAAGCCGCCTCCGCTCAAAGCAGAACGGGATATGTCGGTCGGTTGATAAAGTTTTAGACTGGCAGAAGCTCCCGAGCGAACGCTTGCGCAAAAGTCGGCCCACGTCAAGAAGGAAGAAAATCGGTGAATTTCTTCGAACGAAGGAAGCGCGATACCAAGGAAACACACGACGGTGACAGAGGAAACACGGGTAGTACCCCTGCCAGAGATTATTGATCGGACACGTAACAGGGAGCATCGTCGTTCGTTAGTGTACGTGGTGGAATGTACGGCACCGTAAAATTGTGGTCGAAAACGAGCCCTCACTAACGTCGCGGAAGGTTCCGCAACTCGGGATCGTAGGGAACGTCCTCATTCATACGTATTCTTAACTCCGGAAGAGACATTTTACTCTAGTGGCGAAACGTGCGAGGGGCAAGGAGTGAAGGAGTCTTGTTTGTGCAACGTGCGCAAGACAATCCTGTGGTATTTACCGCATGTGAGAGTAGTAATGCAATATTCAGCGGTTACCAGTTCCCTGAAATCGGTATCGTCGGAATGTGTCATTCGATGATATCTGTGTACAGTTGTTTTGTTTGATTGCAAACTCGAAAAATTATCGTTTCCAGGAAATCTGTTGATATTAAGATTAGGCGTGACGTAAGGTGTATCATATAAATTTGATGCATGAATCACCGCGATACACTAAATACAATTAAGTGGCTTTACAATTTGTAGTATTTGGTGTTTGAAAACCACGGCGCAGAAAGGAGTCACACTTCTGAATGACACAATAGGCTGTACGCAAAGATAATACTAGACCGGAAACTATTTCTGCAACCGAATGAGAATCGACATTGACCGAATTGGAAGTGAAGAGTTCGCACCAGCGACGGTCAATGGCGCACGTGTGGAAATAGAGTTTAACTGATATCGCAAGTGATTGCGTCTGCCACTGTGCAGTGACTAACCTATTTTCGCATAGATAATCGTAACAGTCGGCCACAAAGATACCCAATATCAGCGAGTACAGTCACCGACGCTCGAAAACAATACAAACATGTGACATGAGATGACTGCCTAAACAAAAGTAAAAGCAAACTCGAAAGACTGAAGTTCGTTAATCCGATTTAAAAAAACCGAGTAACACAACATAGCGCAGTAAGAAGTAGTATCTGCGTCACGAAAAAGCAGTACAAACTTCGATATTATCTCGTATACGGAGCTAATCGAACTTCAACAGCTGCAAACGAGAATTGACATTGACCTTGAACCCCTGCATCTTCAGAGCAGTGACGATTGATGGCGAACGCGCGCGTGAGAAACGTTTGGTCCGAGCCAGGTTCACCTGGTCGGATCATCGGTCTTCAGCATCATCGATGACCATGGAATATTTTATTTGTCTGGCATCAAAGCGGCATCGTCATCAGAATGGGCTGGCTGTCGCGCTGTGTCTGCGGCTCGAAGGAGGCCAGGATTCAGACCGAGAAGTCGTCGAGGAAAGGCAAACGAGAGAAGGACGCCGCTACTAAGGTTAAGAATGTCGGCAAAAAAGGTAAGAAGCAAAAGAACAAAAGTGCCAACTCGAAAGTGCCTGGAGATTCGCCACGCGTTTCGTCCCCGGTGAATATCGAGAAAACGTGCGAAATCGGAAAACGGCCCGACGAGGTTAACGGGAAAGTCGGTGAAAAGTGGACGACCGACAATGAGGATGATAAATCGAACGTCGATTACGGCTCGAACGAAGCGCTCGCTCGCAATGACAGTAATGAGGAATCGGCAAGGAGGGTCGTTGACTCGCCGAGTTCTGTTTGGCGGAATCGGGTAAGCGACGTGAACGTCGGTAATTGCAGTCAGGTTAGCGGTTACGTGTACGCGAACTATAAATTAAGCGACGAAACTGGCACTCATCTGCAGAGCCACGCCAGTCGGAAGTTCGAATCCCAGGACGTTACAGAGCCGGAGGGCGTAAATTTGGAGTTCCCCTGGCTGAGCAATTCCGACGACTATGACCTGGAGAACGAGGAATTGGACGAGGTCTTCAAGATCGACAGATCGCCGTCGTCGACCTCAGTCGAAACTCCGGACTCGGGGTACCGATTGAATGTCGAGGAGAAGGAGGAAGAGGACCGGAAAGACCAGCACGCTGACGCGGAAACATCATCCGCCCACTCTTTCAATTTCAGTAGAGTGCCGAAGAGGACAGAGGAGAGAATATCGTCGAGGATCAATTTCTCCAACGCTCGCCTCCCTAATGGATTCTCGACGCACGGAAAGAATGATCCTGTGCAGATTAGACGGAAGCCTAGATACGAGAAACGCACGTCGACCGACAGAAGTGACGATAGCCGAGAGTTGCCGGAAATCAAGAAGAGAACAGCGCAGTGCGCAATACCAAATTCGTCCGTCGAGGACGATCAGAGGTCACAGAGACGATTAGCTGCCGATCGGAAGGACGTCGGGCTGAGTTTATCCTCGTCGTCGCCTCAGGTGGAGACGAACAAGTTTGGCTTCAAGAGATCAACGAGGCCGCAGATGGCCGACAAAGGCGATGTCCGCCGGAAATTGAATTCGTGCAGCTTCGAGGTGCCACTGTCGGATGACAGCCGAGGAACGGAGAAGAGGGGGAGGCGGGTGCCCGACGGATCGATGATACCCAGACTCTCCTCGCCGCTCAGAAAATATCCTGTCAAGGTCGACCTCGACGGCTCCGGCGAGTCGGAGAACGGTACATTTTGATTGTTGCACCCTTTGAGACCCTCAGACCAATTTCCGGGCGTGCTGACCTCGGCACGCTGCGCGTCAATTTGCCGAGGCTGATTGTGTTCGGGCGCGAGGGGATGAATGCGAAATTTTTGGGGGAACGTTGGAAGACTGATATATTGGGGACGTTTATTAAGCCTTTTGGGGTTCGCTACAGTGAATTTCCTCATGGCGTCGAGGCGAAAGCAAATTGTAATTAGTGAAATTGGCTATTCGGGTCGGGTGGTAAAGTTAACAAGAATGGGATTATAGAAATTCATTCTGATTCTACGGAAGATGTTTCATATTTGATATAAATAAGTAAACTATCAATGAATTATATGAATTCGCCGGTTAAATTGATAAACTTTCAATAAGTTATCACATTTACCAAATTTATTGGTGATTTTATATAATTACGGATAATTATGCAAAATCACCGCATTAATCACATTTACTCTAACATGTATACTCCACAATATACGCAAGGAATAACAACGACTAGTTTTTGACTTATATGAGCGTACGTGAAAGAATAGGTTGAGTAGCCAGTATGAAGTTGCGTAATTCAACTCCGGCGTCGTTTTCAAATGACAGCTTTAACCCCCCAGTTTTCTGCTCGTGCTACAATCATCAGTTTCATTATGCTCATTTCACATTGTAACGTTCCCTTCTTCTTTCAGGTCGTGTCCACTCGGCCATCGTCTCTAGTATCAATTGGGAGCAACGCACCGTAACTGTAGAATGGTTCGAAAAAGGAGAAACGAAGGGGAAAGAGGTAAGTCATTGCAATGTAAAACGAATCAAACGTTCGATCGATTCGGAACGTCTGCTTTCAAATCCTATATTCTGCGCACACGTTAGCGATGAGTTTAAACCGCACATTCGCCACTGACACAAACGATATCGCGCACGGTAATCAGAGAGTGAAGGGAAAATTTGTTTGACGACAAAGCGCGTTAATCAATCAAAATCAAAATCGACAGGGAGGCACGAAATGTGCAATAAATCTCGCAAATTTCTCAACAGTGGAGGTGGCAGACCGAAAACGTGCGCATGCCGATGCATTTAAAAGGGAACGCCGATTAATTAACGCGCCTCTATCGGCTTTGAGTGTGGGCTGTAATTAATTAGCTCTCGCGCGAGATCGTATTGTTTAGCTATTCTCGTCACGAAAGGAGAAACAAGGAGTGACGATAGCGTACCCGACAGCCGTTTGCCGCTGCTCAATGAACATTTGCATGCATTCCTGCTCGGTAATTGATGCTTATCTTTCAATCAAATTCCTCATTCGAGACCCTGTTCTGTCCGGAACAGGAGGAATTGTCTATTATTTAAAAGAAAGGAATAAACTCGAATTCTAATGTATAATGCACTTTTGTTCGCATTTAAATTATATCATTGGGAGACATCACTTTTTTCAAAATTTTAAACTTAATATAAATAATAAAGGTGGCAGTTTTTACTGTTGTGTTCTGTAGTTTTTGAAAAATCGTATCCGTTTTTGTAATTTCTTGATACAACTTTCAAAAGACTATTCAATTTTATGTTGTTGGACGATGTTAATTAGGTAGGTAGTGGGGGTGGATAGGTACAGTATGAACTATGTTCATGTTGGAAAAAGAATATCAATTACACGAGGTATTCGTATCAAGGCTGCTTAACTATGTCCCGCTAAGTGAATGTATTCATCACGACCGATCCTTATTAAGACATTAACTTCAAAATCCATCATATCACATGTGACGCTATCTGCAATCTCCAAGAATGTATAGAGATTAATTTACCTCGCTTTTGCGAGCGTAACGAATCACTCGATCAAATAATTTAACAGATATGCTCCATTGAATGTTACACATAGATGTACAAAGTCAACCTTGTACTCAGGGTATTATTAACTTCCCAAGCATTCGTCCATCCACACAATACTCGCTATCACAGATTTAAATTTTAACTCAACCGTGTCAAGTAACTTTGCCAAGTACCGACCAGCAGCTATTTACTAGCAAACTGATTCGGAAATCGCTCAGCTCAACTTTTACCCCATACACTTGTACCAAATAGCTAATCGTTCTGAATTACTAGACACCTCTCACTCAGTCTTAAACCTAATCACCGTTGGGACTTTTCGGCACACTCTCGTTTGCGCAGTTAATTATAGTCGGTCAAGCCGAAATACGCGAACCACCGATTTAAATCACCGAAAATGGTATTTGACAGCGAGCATTTCGCACGCTACACACATTTCGGCCACCCGCCATGTAATAATATTTCGCGCCGGACGTCGCGTAGGTCATGGTTATCCGAACTATTTTCAATTCTTGCGCATTATGCAATGCCACGACGGCGGCGGCGTTGCAGCAGGAGGCGCTAATGGGAACGCGAGTCTATTTCCGACAGGCTTCAAAGCCAGTTCGACGAGGTTCGAATCCGGCCCGAGGGTGCGAAATTTTTCTCCCGGATCATCCGCCCTACGTCCGTCGCAAGACTTAGCTTCGTTAGCTGGACGCGCTCGCGTACCGTCACACGCACATACCAACACACCGGTCCGTCGGACATACTCGCAGCGCGTGCAACATTTCGAATGATATATCGCCCCGGTAATACGCACGTTTGCCCCGTTATGATGTATCGTCTCGGTAATACGCCACGTGTGCGCGCTTAATCGAATCACGTGATTTGCGAACGCGAGAGTCTGTGATGCTCGGTGGACGGAAATCGTTTCTCGCCCGTGATCAAAGAGAGCCGTGCGAGAGAGTGAGAGGAAGATAGCTCGCGAGAGCGAGAGCACGAGCACGTTCGAGATCAGCATCGTCCTTAAAGAAAGTACCGTATAAGCGACGGACAACGCGAGTCTGGTTAATTCTCTCCGTACGTCTGACGGATGTTCGATTTAATCCTCGAATCACGATTCGCCGGTCAAAATGCCTCATCAGAGTCTGATTCCACGACGGAAGGTAAAGTTTGTCGTACATGTGTGCGTTTTGTGCATGGGGGTAAGATGCGACCGGAAGGAGTGGGCATTACTCAATGTTGTTACTGCCTTCTGTAAGAAACAGGGAAAAATGTGTTTAGCGGAACGATGTAATTTCAGGTGGAGATCGACGCGATCCTCGCCTTGAACCCCGAACTAACGCAGAAAACGATGGGACCACCGCCACAGATAAACAACCATATGCTGGCGTCAAGGGTACGTAAGACTTCTTATTCTAACCCCTATTATACTTAGTTGCGCGAATTATCAAAAATAACTCATTACCCATTACATCTATCTTATCTCGCGTCGATAGATAAAATAAATTCATAATCGCTTGCAATGAAAAAGGTCAATTGAATCGAGACGAACGAGTTTGTGGGCTGTTTTACGAATTGTCTCGTAGAATAAGGGATTCGTTGAAAGTTGATTTTCGAAGAGGAGGGTAAAAAATTGAAAATGTTCAGTAAGTGGTATGCGGCTTGTACTCGGTTATCGACTCAAATCGAGTCGTGTTGACTCGTTGCCCAGGCTACGAGCATAACCTGTCTGCTGCGAGCGTGGAAAGAAAATAATGTGTTCTCCGGCCTCGTAGCGTTTGTCCAGAAATGTTCCAGTATTTGTACGTCTTCCAGGTAGGGTCGTTCACTGTTCGTCACTATTTATCAGCATCTCGCACAGTTTTCGATCATGACGTTCTAAAGCCAACGTCAAATATCTTTCGGTATCCGGCACCTCGTGTACTCTCGGCTTAAAACAATCAGATCCGCGACAATCCACGGAACAAAGTTCACTGGGGTGTAACAGACAATTTCAGTGACGAAACTTACGAAGGCTCCGTATAAGCGTTATTGATAAATAATCGGTAATTAGCAACGACGTTCTGAGAGGTTTGGTTGTAAAACGTGACGCGTTTATATAGCTGTCAAGATGCGCATCGACAAGCGCAACTTGTCACTTGTCATCACGCAATTGATTCTTACTGACTTTAGTATAAGTCGCATAACGAATAATTGTAAAACAAAACCTTGAACTGTGAAAAATCTGATTCAATTACGTTAACAAACAACGCATATCAACCAAGAATCATCGAGGTGACAAGTAACAGTGAATTACAATTCGGTGTCGAAGGTGTCAAAGAATGTAACTGGCGGTCGTTCGTTCTATCGAGCCATCGGTTTCCAGTCGAACGCGAAGACCGACATTCAGGGCTCAGTTACGTTAGCGTTTACGTAAAAGGGTTTTCGAAAAAGTCGATTGATTGCACACGCTGTTAGAGAGAGAGAAAGAGAGAGGTGGAAACAGCCACGTGGTCCGTTGAAAAATGAACGTCAGGCTATTAACGAACTGCGCGGCCGTTTTTCACCTTTTTCTTCTTTCCCCTCTTTTCGCAGTCTATCTGCTGCTTTTTTTTTTGCGTATAAGCACGGCCGTTAAAAATGTACACCCGGCTCGTCTCGCGAAAGGTGACCTCCGCATTGGATAAAAGCGACTCTCTTTAGTACTGTGCCGCCTTATAAAATGTCACCGTCGCGCTCTCTTCGCAATTGAATGGCTGACCGGACAAAAGAGACCGTGTGTTCTGTATCGGTCGGCTATCATTTTTATGCAATCCGGACGGCACAATTCTGAATTACGGGGAACTGTCGCGTGACCTAAATCCTTGACGGACATTCAATTCGAACGCATTCTATAAAGTTTACATTGACGGATTTTTCGGGAAAATTGTGCTTTTAATTATAAAAATGATCTGATAGAGGAAGAACTACCCTTTTGAGTCGTCAACGATTTTATTTTTATTGTCGCAGAGGGCTTCTATATCCGAAAATATTTAACAGGTGTTTAGCAAAAATTAGCAACATTTCACAGTTTTTTTAAAATTATGTATATTTGCGTATACTAAGAGTACAATGTTTTTGTCGAGTTGTTGTAGCTAAATGAGATTATATCTGCATATCTTTCTATCTTATAATCAAGAATTTGAGTATGATCGGATTTTCCTCTTAAGTTACTTCTTTCTTTTTGATGATAACTTACCCGGGATTTCAGTATTGAATTCACATTCTTCAAAAAAATTGTCGTGTTTCATATATGTGGTGAATCCGCATTCGACGCTATGTTTGCATGTTGCTAATTCAATCACGTAGACATATTTGGTTATCGATACGGGATCATCGTGTTAAATGTCAAACGTGACAAGACACCGTACATTCAGCGGATGGTTATTAAATTCGTAACCAATTAGCGATAATTGAATTTCGGCTTTGTTGAGGCCAAATATACGTTGCACTGCTTAATCGGATGGACGTAACACTATTAATCTTTATCTGTCCTTGGCATTACTGTGTTCGTCATATATGAATCTCGTTGCTCGCGATGAAAATGTGATAAAACAATCATCAATAAGGTAAACGTACCTTACCTGAAGCTGAAATAATATATACTTGCTGAAAATATCTGTAGTACAGAATATAAATAACAAGATTTATTACGTACACAAATTGATATGGTCTAATAATAGGATATTTGAAAATTTATTTTCGGGATGAAAAAACACTTCCTACACGACCGCGTACCATTCGTGCTACTAACATGGTAACATCTTTTTTCCTCCATGGACGCTGCACCTAATCATGGAATGTGTCGACGTTGGATCATCGGCAACGACAACTGCGGAATCCATCGAAAAATCATACCACGATATATCCCACATATGAAACTCTCGAAATACTTTGGCGACGTCTCTTCGTCCGACTAAAAAACGAACCCATCGTTTCTCTTGGCGAATCTCACGCTCATCGACCCCCTCGCCAAAAATAAAATCCTCTCCAATACACGATCATTACCAATTTGTTATGTCGTTTATTTTCGCCTGTAATTATCCGGAGACTCGTTTCTTTACCCACATCTCTATGTTTCATGATTCTCCGTTTTACGTTACGTTATTCAATAATGTCTAAACTTGCCCATCTTGAATTACATAACCTCTCATGTACATTTCGTTATGGGCACTCATTCACCGGTTTTTATCTGCGACGTTTTGCAATTCGTGATACGGGAAATAATGATAACGCCGGGGAGGCAGGACTCTTCCGGCGAGGAGGACGAGGGGGTTGACGAGTTGGAGAACCAAGAAGAAGGTTCCCTCGGACGCCATGGCGGTCACACCGCAAGAAACGGCCTCACATCCGCAACGCTTCCTGTACGAGTCACATCTCGTCATTCGGTAACGCGCAACCCCTTGCCCTCCTACAACCCCTTCCCTTCTATTCAATGCCCAACGAGCGTGCATCTTCGAGGCTCTGAATAGATCTTCACGCTCACAGTTCGTTGCAAACAATTGCAATCATTCCAGTGAAAAGATTGACTCTCTTGAAAATGGATTTACTTTCATATCCTTCCGCGATACTTCCTAGTATCATCAGGCTGCTATGTAGACCTTTTGCGCGTGATCGTTATATTTCGAGGTTAGGTAGATGTCGAATAAATATAACGTACACGGGTCATATTATTCCGAGCCTCGGTTTTTTCAAAAGCTATTCTGTCGTTAATTCTTCATAATTATCTCACTGTAGCACCGCTCCCTTGCTTCTGATATCACGCCTGTCGTACACTACAAAATACGAAAGCTTGTACACTGTACGTAGTTGAACAAATTTCTCGCACTAAGAGCAGTCTTCTGCGAGAAAGAAGCTGCGAGCAACGGCGGTATGCATTAAAGAAACTGTTTCTTATTAGTTTTCTATCAGTTGCCTTCGTGGCCGTGACTGACACGCCCAAATATTGTTCGTTCGGAATAATGCCACACTGCAGGGGAGGGCAGATGCAGCCGGACAATTTTCTTAACGAGTCTAATTGACGCGACGATTGTTTCATGCAAATCGGTCTGTTCGTATATCGCGGTCACTCAAGAATTATTTCAACGAGTAAAGTATCGTGTCTGTCATTTTCATGTCATAGTCTATTACTTTGATAATCGAGTTTATCAACATTACTCTAAACGTGATACTAATTTTCAAAAGCTGCGGAAATTAAGATATATTACTTAAGTGCTACAACTAATTAATCAACCTGAATTAATTTTCCTGTAACTTGTGTTAAAAAAGTATATATCTGCTAGAAAATGTATTGTTCATAGGTTTCATATAAATTTTTGTATGACGAATAATCGATAGGTGCACCTAATGCTCTTTTATCATCTGACGTCTTTGTGTATTTCATCTGCCCTTTCCTTGCCATGACCTTTTCATAAATCGATCCTTTTGCGAGAAATATTTCATCACAGAGATAGCATTATAAGGTACGAACAACATCCACTCCACAAGCTACTTTAGCACGTTCACCCGGAAAGGGTGACAAAAGAGGTTAATAGGAACTGTAAGCACATCAAATATTGTATGATACACTTTGTCCCAACAACAGGAGAGGGTATACGTTCACTTTTTCGTTTTTGCAGCACTCATACCTATACCCCAATCTTTTTCACCCCTCTGCTTCATCGCACGAAGGGTATATCTGTCTCCACCCACGTTATTGCCCATAGCATGCATTTATACAATCCTCTTTCTTAATTTCAGCATTCCACCAGGCCCTCCATTCCGGTTAAAGGTACGTATGTCACCACAGCGACACCATACCAACGCGTTCCACCAAAAAAAGGTACCTGCCTTATACATGAATCGAATAACCGATAAAGGTGCAAATCTTGATATACACTTTTCTACGTTCTGACTTCATCAAACGATTGTTTCTCACTTTTTCAACATTCCCATCCAACCTAATGACGTATCCGAACACCGACAAGCAACTTTCGAACGCCGACCAGGCTAATCTAAAAGAGCAGTATGTAACAATCGTTGGCCAAACAAGCCGTCGTTCGGCGTCGGACATTGTGTGGAGAAAATTTCAGCATCGCGGCGCGGTCAGCGCGCTGGCAAAAGAGGGGAGAGTGAGCTCACCTGTGACTATCGATATTCGTCGACGCTACATGCAAGGCACAAGGGCAAGGACCCCGCCGGATAGTACGGCGTCTATACCCCTGCCAGCGAGGTGTGCTTTCTCTAGTATTTTCTTCACTGTCTTCTGGGAGGAGATCCGCTATCCGCCCCCGTTTGAGGTCGTGCCATGAGATTCGATCCGCTGACGTACTGCTTTAGGAGAAAAAATAAGATCAAGAATTTCGAAGTTTCCAACGGCGACGATCGCCCTCTGACTTCTTCGACTGACGACGGTAACGTACACGTTGACCTCGCTCGGGATATATTGCTGTCGATACATTCGGGAAAGGTGCACAATGTATTGGGATAGGGGGAAAGGCACTCGGATGCGATAGCGCTAGCCGCACAGTGTTTAGGGGAGAGAATCGTGTGGGCCGCTTGATAGTGCGTGACTAGAATTATATAGGCTGTTCAAAGAGGTGAGGAGCGCAATTCAAAAACTTTTTACTGAAGCCGTTCAAATATGACCTGCGCACACTCGGTCAGTACTTCGTACATGCTGTATAAAGTTGTGCTCTCTTTTCTACATATATTATACTTTATATGATACGAATTCAATGGAGATATGCGCGTTAAATCTAAAGCTGCTAAAATGGTACCCAGTTTAAAGAATTATAATGTATTATAATTCATATTTTTGTTTCCATAAAATTTGAACGAAATGATCGTTTTGATTAGGGTCAGAACGTACTATACATCCGCTTCATACCATTACATTTTCTTGTTCTCGATCATCGACATCTAAAAATCACACACGGTACACATAAAAAGTAGAACAAGAGAAACAAAATCACGCACTGTGCAGAATAAAACTTACAGCTTGTCCATCCAATTTTCCAATCCAATCAACCAAACTTCAAAGCTAAATTCCGTTAAAAAAAACATTGATGTGTTGATTATCATCCCTAGTCATTAGAATATTCTGGTAGAATTTTAGATCGTTTGTCTCATGCATTTATGCTCAAAGAAATCCGACATATTCTGCAAAAAAAAAACAGGTGTAATGAATATTACACGCTCAAGAAATATATACCATCAGTATAGTATCTTTGGTGTTAAGGAATTCTCAATGTTTGAAAGCCATCGACAATTTTACAAATTGATGAAATTCAGTGAATCCTACGAAACGGTTTCAAACTGGCTGTTTCGCTTCTGAATTGCTGCCAGAATAATAGGGAAAGATAACAGAACGAGAGAAGATTTTTGAACGTTTTCATTGACAATAGAACAGTTTCGGGTACTATTACCAATACTTCCTGTGATATGTTGTGATTGAAGTGGGCGAGATAGAATGCTTAAGCTAAAAAAGCTTTCAAATTCTACTACATCGGTGTTGATTTAAAGGGAAACCGAGGAGTGTACACAAGATGTACGTAAATATCGAAAATGCGTTGTAGTAGGTTGGAAATTGTTAAAGTAATTGTTGCGATATAAGAGTCGAAAAAACAGTTTATAATACGCTGTGTTATAGTCATAGAAATACACCTTTATCGGTTATTTTATTTACTTGTTGACAACTAAAAATGCATAAGTTTTAGATTCCATAACGTGATGCAACTTCATTCTATAAAATCCAAAATTGTTCATTGTTAAGAATGAGCGCAACTATGATATGATATACAATAATTTGTGAAAATAACTTTTTAGCGAGTTCGAATAGGCAGCTGCCACGGCAGGGTGGGCGTCCAACTAACATAATGCCGCCAACAGCCTCTGTCAATGGTCACAATGACACTTTGCAAGGTCTGACTGGAAGACGGGAAGTGGAAAATATTCCACCAACCCCATCGGCGCCGGCTTCGTACAATGTGACGGCAGTTCAAAACAAAAAGCAGATCCAGCAGCAGATCCAGCAGCAGCAGCAACAGCAGCAGCAGCAACAACAACAGCAGCAACAGCAGGCACAGCAGACACAAGCTCAAGTGGAGAATGGAAGAGGCAGGCGGTCAAATGTCGTCAAGGAAGTCGAACGATTGAAGAAGAACAGAGAGGAAAGGAGGCAGCGACAGGCGGAATTGAAGGAAGAAAAAGAAGCTCTCATGAATATGGATCCAGGGAATCCGAACTGGGAATTTCTTGCCATGATAAGGTATTTCTTGCCATAGCCAAGAAAGGATTATGTGTATAATCGGCCAAAATTACCTAAGATAATTTGTTAAGTTTTTATTAAGTTTGTGGACATATCTAAGAAAGAGGCTTTACGATAGTTTATTTGACTATCATATGCTTTGAGATGAGAAGAGTAGGGGTCAAGATTTTCAAAACATTTCTACGAATGTACCTTTAGCAAATTTTTGGTATTGGGGTATGAAGAGTATCAGTATGAAGAGATTATGAGACGATTCACATATTAGATAGCATAGCTTACAGTTACAATACAGCAGATATAAATGTAGGTCAATTTTTGTCAGGTTTCAACAATTTAGAAAAGTTTAAATATCAGAAAGTGTCGTTGCTTCACTTTGACGGGAAATTCGTCATTGAACGTCTATTTTATGCTTTTGAAAAAGTAATTTTATATTTAAATAATCTTTAATTGTTATACTATTATTCCAATTAAATTTGGTCTATACTTTTTGTACCGTGCTTTTTATATTGCTTATTTATATATGTACATTTTGTTATTTTCAGAGAGTACCAAAACAGTATTGAGTTTAGGCCGTTGCGAGAATCGGATGCGGTAGAAGATCACCAGATCACAGTATGCGTAAGAAAACGTCCCCTGAACAAGAAAGAGGTTGCACGCAAAGAAGTGGATGTCATCAGTGTGCCGAGTAAGGACCAGATGGTCGTACACGAGCCCAAAGCCAAGGTCGATCTGACAAAGTACCTCGAGAATCAGATCTTCAGATTTGACTATGCGTTCGACGAAACATGTAATAACGAAATCGTCTATAAGTATACGGCCAAGCCGTTGGTACAGACCATCTTTGAGGGCGGTATGGCAACGTGCTTTGCATATGGCCAGACCGGAAGTGGCAAAACGCACACCATGGGTGGCGATTTTAATGGTAAAACGCAAGACTGCAAAAAGGGTATATACGCGATGGTTGCCAAAGATGTGTTCAAGTGCCTCAAGTTGGCGAAGTACCGACCCTTAAATCTGGTCATATCAGCTAGTTTCTTTGAAATTTATTCCGGCAAGGTGTTCGATCTGCTTGCGGACAAGGAGAAGCTAAGGGTACTGGAAGACGGGAAGCAACAGGTAACTACATGAAATTAATACTGTCTCCGTCGTTTTCAGAGTTAGTAGTTCTGCTCAAGCCTTGCATCAAATTTGGAACATATATCATAAAAAGGTGGTACAAGTTGAATAAAAAACATTTAATAAATACTATTGTTGAGCAATAAAAATATGATACGGTACGCTGAAGCAAGAGGTCCTTTTCTAAGGTATCAATTTCCCATAACGTTGGGTTTGCAAAATCTGTCGCTTTTGTTTCAGGTTCAGATCGTTGGATTGACTGAAAAAGTCGTTGAGACATGCGACGAAGTATTAAAATTGATTCAGCACGGGAACAGTGCCAGAACCAGCGGGCAAACGAGCGCAAATTCGAACTCATCGAGATCTCATGCAGTTTTCCAAATTATAGCGCGAACACCGGGTACACACAAAGTTCATGGAAAGTTTTCTCTCATTGATCTTGCTGGTAATGAGCGGGGTGCTGATACATCGTCCGCTAATAGGCAAACCAGTAAGTATCGCTATTGAATCTTGAAACACACAGTTATTTAGAAGAAATTAAGCCCACCCAAATGATTTACATTGTTCACTGTTTACCACTATACTCCGAACATTTTACAGGGATGGAGGGAGCTGAGATCAACAAATCTTTACTAGCCTTAAAAGAGTGCATCCGAGCGTTGAGCCGCAAAGGAACGCATTTGCCTTTTAGAGCAAGTAAATTAACACAAGTATTAAGGGACAGTTTTATCGGAGAAAAATCAAAAACGTGCATGGTAAGTACTAATGTACACGAAAATAGACATTTATTAACTGCGCAACTGATTCAGATTTGCCGCTAACAATAAGTAAACTTCGTTTTTCCTTCGCAGATAGCCATGATAAGTCCCGGAATGAGTTCCTGCGAGCATTCCTTGAACACATTGAGATATGCGGACAGAGTGAAAGAGTTGGCCGCGACTGATCCGACAGAGATTAAATCTTCGCCGACAGACGACGACGTTGGAATAAAGATTGAGGAACAGTCAAATAACAGTGTTCTGTCAGACAGTGATTTGGCACAGCTACGATCGCTTAACGTAATTCATCATTTTTGTTTTAAATCCTCCATTCCCTCGTCCCTTTATTTTCACACAAATGATTCCATAGTTTTTTTTATTGCGGCCAATAGCTACTTGACCTTGATAGAGGAATTCTGACGACAAATAGATGTTGACAGTAAATATCAAATGCATTCTACATGTAATAACTCCTACGTAACATAACCGAAATATTTATTTTAATTACAATCGCAAATAATAATACTCTCTGTGAAAAGTATCAGACGTTCTTTCCATAAACATAAGAAAAGGTACATGCACTGTAAAGAACAGCATTGGGTCTTACAACTGTGTATCTGTTTTTAACATTGCTCTCCTTTTATGTTCTCCACAGGAAGGTGAACTTTCGCAAGATTTGTACACTTTCCACGAAGCGGTCTCGGCGCTGCAGCTGCTGGAGGAAGAGGTCTTGGACACGCACAAAATGGTAATGGATAATACGACCAGATTCCTCAACGACGCGCACAGCGTTTTCAGTGCAACGCACGAGGTGGATTATGACCAAGAAGGTAAGCCGTTCGATTTTGCACGGATCCTTATTTCGTACACGATTACCCGTCTTTCACTTTTGCAGCTACGCTCTATCTCTTTCTTTGTTCTGACCGTTTTTAACGTGCACTACTTTCCGCGTGACATTGATTGATTATTGATAGCACCACTATCTGTGTGATTTCATGTAACGAGTCGTGTTACTAGTACACGTTTGTCGCTGTGCAAATTGCAACCTTGATAACGCAACTGTGTGCCGTGTGTAAAAGGAAAACTACCTCTGAGAATGAAAATATCTATATAGCGCAGTGTCGACGCAAGCGAGCAACGAGTAGTCTGCCCATACCAATGTTGACATGTAACGCATAGACGTATAGTAGATAACAACGAAAGACACGAGCAAACAAAAACGGTGGCATGGCAAGTCGCGATAATCTGATTAACGTCACTTTTCGTCTGCACGGATTTGCCTCTCGGTATGGCTTTTGTATCGATACCTTAACGAACTCCTTAGGCGTGAATCGTAGAAAGCAGATGCATAACAAATTTTTTTCCCCGAAATCATACTTTTGCTCGAGAGACACGTTATATAGTCGGCCGATATTCCGTTATCGAACTATCTCTCCTACTCCTCAAGCACGGCAACAAATACACTACCGCAGTCCCGAAAATCGTCGCGTCGCAAACGAATTTGCCCGTAATTTTAGACCAGCAATATAAATTGGAAAAAGAATAAAAGAAAAAGAATGTTTAAAAAAAAACCGATCAAGAAACTTTGTTCATCCAACTATCAACTGTGCATGGGGTTTTACGACAGATTCGCACGCTAAGACTAAGGCAAATTCGATCTTCACGTTAAGACGGAACTGGAGTGGCGGCAGCAGTGCAACGTTAAATGCAACGATCGTGATAAACGACGACAAAGACGGGCGATCGATGCTGGACCGTGAGGCGCGCACCGACTCGAATACTCGTATGCGTGTTATCGCCCAGAAATCGTTGACGTCTCCATGGGAGGATGAGATCTACTCTGCAAGCGACCTCAGCTCGAACGAGAACGAAGGAGAATCGAATTTGCCCCGGTTGATGAGAGATCCGAGCTCGAAGAAGAGGAGAAACTCGAGCGGGTCGTTACAGAAAAAGAATTCTCTGGGGAAGATAGCGTCGACCAAAAGATATACAGGCCAAAAGTCTGGCCAAGTGGGACTCAAGTGCTACTCGGTTGGCAACAAGAAGCAGAGCAAGTATCACTGGACGGGAACGTTCGGCAAGCGGAATGTTGAAAACAGGCGTTACACGTTTTCGCATAACAGTAGCAACTACCGGGCACTTGTTGCAAAGCTGAATAGTACCGATACCTTGAAGGAAAGCCCAAGGCAGCATGACCTAAACTACAACTACAATCGAGATGTACTGAACGAGAAGAAGCCGCCAGCCAAGTTGTTCTGCTCGAATGAATTGGTGTTGAAGAATAGCAGGGCTAATGTACGACTGGATGAGAACGAGAAAATTGACAATCGCGACGGCCTCTCGATAGAAGCGAACGAGTCTGATGTACAGGATGTGATGAATGACATTGACGAGCATGTATTTTCCGACAAGGACACGTACCTGAGGCGAAATACATTCGCCGAAGGCGAGTTGTATGAGAGTTTTGGCGATCAAAGTTATAAGCCGAGATTTCTTTCAACGTTCGATGATTCTTGTTCGCCCATTATCAACGAGGAAATAACAGCTGACACTGTTCAGCAAAAGACACCAAAATTAGCTGCCAAATGGGTCAACGTTGTCGATTCGACGAGTAACTCGGATTCTTCTAAACTACAGGCGGAGCCTGTCAAAAAAAGCTTCGGGCGAGAAATTTGCGACATTGTTGTCTGGATAACAAAGAATCTGCTTTTGTTCTCACTCTTGCCGACCATTTACATTGCTGTTTTCATGTACGTGCAGGGGAAGGAGAATTGAAATTTTGCGGTGCATTTTTGACCAATCTTTCGTTTCGGACAACATTTTACCTTCCCCTCGCCAAATTGAATCGCCCAAGTGATTGCCGACCACGCGATGATTAACGTCTTCTTATCTTGTAACGCGGTTAGTTTAGGTTTACTGCTAAGTGACGATATTAATTTTACGGTCATAGATTTACCCACTGTTCCTAGACGTTATTGTAACATTTAAACTCGTACGTACGCCGCGAGCGCGTTGATTACTTTTTAGATATATAAGATTTAATCATCGTAAATACTGAATATGCTTCCATGACGGACATGAATTTCTTAATCTTTGGGAAGGTGGTGAGGGGTTTGGATGCACTTCAGAGTGGACGATTTTTGGGCGTGAATGGAAAATGACAAGTCAGAAATAATTAAGCATTTTGTGATTCGTAGGTAATACGTTGAAATTGCAGCTGTTTTAGTTAACACGTTGTTAGGTGCAGTATTGATTATACTCAAGGATAATTATTAAAGCAGACTACGAAGAGTGATACTGCGAAACGTTTCTTGCTTAGGTACGCAGGAAGTTCATTCCAAATTCCAGTGTCCTTTCTTGAGCTTTGGCTGCATTTTCGCGCCGAGTGTTAAGAGCGGCAATTATTCGTTGTCTATTGTTACTGTTAGATGATTGATTACGTTGTAATCATGTGTCTTCTATTATAACGCTTCCGTCGCTCAAGAGTGCCTAATTAAGCTGTTATATATATATATATACTAGCAGCATACGGAAATCATAATTTATAAATGTAAGATCTGTTAACGATTTAACAGCTATTTGTACGTTACGTTTTCAGAAGTTGACACGTATCAAGTAAGTAATAATCAAGAACGGGGTATTATTATAATGAATTGCTCCGCAGCATTTTTTGTCAACTTCTGAGAAATATCTTTAATTCGAAATTGAATCTATCGGAGGCCAGTCAGGATTACAAATATATATACACGTTTAATGGCCTTATTAGCGTTATTCGTAAGCAAATGGTGAATTAAGGACTTTCCCTGATATGACATAGATTTACCTTTTTTCCCTTCTTTTACGAATTATAGTATGTAGCACGGTCTTTTTGTACACCTGATATGTAAGTAAGATTCAATGTAACGCCAGGAACCCTTACAGATTTGAGACGGAAAAGAACAAAGTTTGAGTCGCCCTACCTGAGGAGGTTCTCTTTGCGTAGACGTCTCATAGAGAGAAAGCAATTTTCCGACGGTACGACAAAATGCAAAATACCTCAAAGAAGCAGCTTACCTTAATATGCACTTAAGTTCAACACTAATTTTACGTGTCTGCTCGAAACTTTCATGGAGGTCATAAGCGCATATCCGAGTCACGTCAAATCCTCAAAAATAATATTTTTTGACAGAACATTCCATTCATATCCATTTATAAAGTACCTTTTTTTTTATGTAAGACCTTTATTTTTATCATACGCTTTTTCATTATGAACAATGACTTTATGTGCGAAATATGCCCTGGCATTGTTCGCAGAGTAGATCTTTTATTAAGAAAAAGTCATTTACTGATATTAGAAAAAGTTTTGCGGCAGTATTAATTAATCTTCCATGACGATGGACTTACAAATCGCATCGTTAAATATCTGTAAACTCTGCAAAGTTTATGAAATAACATTTTTCGTATAATTCATCAAAATGATAAACCTTGGGATTATCAACCAGAATAGCACAGAATGCAGCATTACGGAATAACACGGTACGACTTTTATTATTCATGACTTCGAAGGAACGTTGAAGAAGCAGTATCAAACAAAGTTTTGAATAGATTCGGAACGCCTTGTACGGTAAATTCTTACAGTACCATTATTGTACATGTACACCGGTTAAGCGCGTACTTCAACATTATACTTATTACCTTTATGCCGTTCGACCGTTATTTTCTACGAGCACAGAGCCGTTGTCAGGTTTATTTTATTTTATCACTGCATTAACCGTTGATCGAAGCCAGGTGCGCTCTTATAAAATCACATTTGCCGCTCACTTCCCACTGCTGCAACGTGGGGGAGGGTAAATTGATCATTTAACTTCATCTGGTCGATGCGTGTAACATTTATGGCGCATCGCCGTTCGCATCCTCGTGACCTATACACACCACGTGGAAAGACTATTCTTCATGTATGTATATGCAACTCGAAATATTGTTAATAAATGTTATTTTTGTGGATTATCAAAAAAAAACCTAACCAGCTGTGTTTCCTTTTATGCTGATTTTTGATACGTAGTCTCTAACGGTCATCGCACGCAACCCGCTAGGATTACTAATTATTTATAACAATTAATTTGAAGACGAGACGCTGTTTAATCAGCGTGGAATGCACTTTGACGTGAAGCAACATGAAAGCGTTAGATGCGCCCGACGTTTTCTGCATTTCCCTCAGTCTCTCAGTGTACGACTTAATCCCTTTCCTTCCGGTGCATGAGATGCGTGTTAAACAGTGTTACGTCTTGATAGCTTTAACGATTTAATACCTAGCACTACCGCACTGATGTGAGTCTTGTAATGGTTCAAAGCTCGGACTGTTATGGCAGACAGAGAGTGGACGGAGACGGGTGTGTAATTATTTGCAGTTTCTCACCACACTTATTTGATAACAGGAATTTCGACAGTTCATCCGGGGTTATTCATGCTCTGTTAACAAGTTGCTGTGATACCTTCTCGATACCCCTTACATATTCTTTCTGACGTTGATTTATTTACTCAACCCAATATGCTCAAAATACTTTGAGATTTTCGTTATAGCACTCACTTAGAAAGTTTTCAAACGAATTATGATCATACAATGATTTGCGCATATTTACCGAGCTTGAGCTACCCTCTAACAACCCCTTATAGTCGCACAATATCGCTTAGTCGCTGGTTTCTTTGTCCAAAAATAGATGTTAGCACGTTGGTGAACGGAATCTATCATCCGAAATATACTTTCGTAGACTTATCCCTCCGCTCAGCAGTCTGTTAACATTCGCGTTGCCTACAGAGCTCTCTCTACCGAGTCACACTTGAAACAAACCAGCATCGCTTCCTCAAAGCTGTCAATAGACCACCATCCTTCGTTTAACGCCGAATATTTGGAACAATGAACCAGTCCTTCCTTTGAAAGTTTAGCTAATGGTCGCTCATTACGCAATACATCCAGCACCTAGACATGGCGTCGATAACGAAACATAAGAACATGGGGAAGTCGGTCGACATTGGAGAAATGAGTAAAATCGCTCGACATCACTGAGCATCATCCTCTTGCAGTCTTTAACATTACTCAGCTTCAACACACTTACGCGGTATCATAGATCACTCGGCTGACGCGTAAAACTCTTCTCTGTTCCAGCATACGCCCAAAAGTGGGAACAGCTGTTGCTCCAGCAACGCGACACCCTCAATGCCGCGTTAGACCAGGTGAGCCAATTCCGAGGACAGCTCCTTCAAGAGGAGAAAATAAGCCAGGAGATGACGCGGATGCGCAACTCGCGATACAATTAAGGAACCACTTAACGGAGGCGAGCGAAAAGGAAAGAACAAGAGCGTTAACGAGCCGATATCACCTACACAGAGGGGAGAAGTAATAAAGGTCGATAGGAGAGAAAGATATGTGAGGGAAACGATGGGAGGATGAGAGATGTCACCTGAGCCGCTCATTGGAATGCCCATCATCGTCTTCTTACGTTATCAAGTATTTGCCGGCCATCCCGACGGCGCCAGAACGAACGATTTCGTGCGATTAATAACAGTCACATGGAAACGACGCGTAGTAACATTCTCTTAACCTTCGACATGTACGACAGCAGTGTCCAGATGTTTCACGACCGTTCGTAGAGACCGGAAAGAAACACTGTCTCTGGAGAAGATACACGAGCCCAAAGAGTGGATGGAGGTGGAATAATGAGAATTTAAAATCGAAGCTACGGAAAACCGTTTATGAAGCAGTGTCCTTCATGGCAATGTCGAGCCACATCTCTTAAAGTGTTGATTTGCACCGCGGAGAAGAGAGTGAAGTAAAGTACATCTCAAAACCGTCGGGGAAGAGCAAGGATCTTCGATGACGTGGTCACGTAACTCGGTTCGCGTTGCGGTATTTGAAATATTGCAATTATCGTCGGCAAAACAAAGATTTCATGTTCGAAATTGATCCGGATGGTCTCGATTGCACGTCAGTGTACCGATTTCGACAGGGAGACACGATAGAGTAAAATGCTTAAAGTTTAACATAATCTTGACAAGGTTCTATGGCTTACTTTATGTTTCGATGCATGGAACTCCGATGTCAAAAGAGCACTGGTAAATTATTAGATTTTTGGGTGAGACGATCATTGACGCACCCTTAAGAGTACGTTAAACGACTCTACGTAAAGGAAGAAGATTTGGAAACATTGTCGAATCTATATGGTTACAAGAAATAAACACGTTAAACACCTATGTACTAAAGACACGTTCCTACAGTACTATCTCATAACGTACCCGTCCATTGGGCTTCAACAATGTTAACAATAAGTAATCCTCGTCCTCCGGTCCGACCATGCCAGATATGTACGCCTAAATTCTCCGTGAAATTTGATCTTGCTCGTTCTTGCTCATTGACCTTGCCTTTTCTTTGCCCGAGGTCTGTTAAACACTCCCCACTCCCGCAGGCAATCCCACGTTTCTGTTTGTCCTTACTTTTGTACTGATTTTGTCGAGTGCTGTGAGATATCGTATTAAACAGCGATGCAATTTCATCGTACCGCCTATTACTTAGATTCTAATCTCGGCTGGCTTTCTTTCCCTTTTGTCCCGCATGCGTAATCAAAGTATTTCTAACTGAGTGTAACAAAGACGATCGCGCAGGAGTTGCGTGTAATGTACGAAATGCGTATCGTCCTAATCCTCAACTACTATCGTTCAAGGTCGGATACACAACCTACTATTACACTATAATATCTGATCCGACGGTAGAAAGCTTAATGTTTAAAGTACCCCGAAAACAAGCGCTTGTGCAACGGGAACTGATTTTATATAGTCTTAAAAGGTAGAATATATCTGGATAACAAAAATTAGAAACTATATTTACACGACATTAACTAACGATAGTGGTTGAGAATTACTAACGGTAACAGAAATTCTCAATGCCGCCAAAATCCGTCGTTCCTTTAACGTGTTGCGAGAACATTACCGCCATTCTGATATTCACACGTTGACGTCATTGTTCATTTGCTCGAACCACGAGCTGTCTTGAATTTTTCGAACGCAACAGTCCTCGCTAGCAACTAAACGATTGCTAAGTAATTACTTCCCTAGCTCAAACTCCTTGTGTATCAAATGACGGGGATTGAACGATAAAAATACTGAGATGAAAAGGGGGCGGATACTATATACACACGCAAAATTGCAGGAAAAAAGCGAAACACGTGCGAGACCGACGGCGGTGATGAAATTTACTATGTATTTAACTATTCTTAAACGATCAAATAAAAATGGGTAAAAATGTTTTGTTTTCCTTTAGAAAAGACGCAGGACGTTTGCTGTGTAAACACTTTAATCTAACTACGTAATAATTATATCGTTATCATTACAGCTTCTAGGAAATATGACACGGAGAGAGAGAGAGAGAGAGAGAGAGAGAAAATAGTGAAGTAGCGTAATAGTGTGTACATGAGACTGAAAGCGAGAGAAAGGGGAGTGTGTACGAGATAGTAAGGTTAATAAATAAAAGGACACGAATATTCGCTTAAGAATTTTTAGAAACAAAGATATAGCGTATGTAGGGCCGAGTATTTGGCCGAAAATCCGGCACGTGAGAAATAATCGCACGATTAAACCTAGCCGAAGTACTACCGATCATTATGCTCGGACTCCGTCGTGACACTGTACGAGAAAATGTGAAATTTTTCAAATTTTTATGAGTAATATATAGTATTTGAACAATAACAGTGATATTCTTTATTTATTGACGATTCTTTGCTTTTCTTTTAGTTTTCATCGCCATTTTACTAGTTATATGCGTCGGGTAGTATCCAGATTTCGAACAGGATCGTGTAACTTATTCAAAATTGCATTCATCTGTATCTATTCTTCTAAACAGCGTCCATCGTCAAACGTGCGCTAACTCATTTACCCGAATTCGTGCTTTTACATGTAAGTTATAGCACTTAGAGCGTAATGAATACCGGATAGTCATAGTTTTTCTGCGGATATAATGAAAAAAATCAATGTACTGCTTGAAGCAAATTTATAAAAAAATGCTGCAGCGAACGTCGATTTGCAGAAGCAAATGAACAAAAATAATTTCATATGGCGGTTTATATACACAGTGAGCGATATCCATATTACAAAAAAGAAAAAACCAAATAACGACTGATTTCAAAAGTATAATACTTAGTCTATACGAAAGAGCATCAGGCAAAGGTATTTTATTTTTTTGTTTAGCGTTTAATATAGTCGATATCACCAAACGTCCTTTCTTCTTTTGCTTTTCTTACGTAATTAAATAGTATGTGATTCAAATTATCGTTTTAAGTCCCTCAGAACATGTACTCCTCTGTTTCTTTCCTCCGTCTACGTTCCCACCATCTTCCCGGTACTGTGTCGAGGCACGTATTTATTACTGTTTGTTAAGAAGTGCATGTATAACGAAAATAAATAAGAGACTTACGCTTGTGAATAGTGACTAGCGTTAAATATCAACTGTGGTGAACATTATGTGAATGCGTGTCGTGTAGTGGTTTTCATTATTGTCGTGAGAACTTAACCGTTACAGTTTTATTCAAAGGGGCATCATGTACAGTGTAGATTAATGTATAGTCTCGTTTGCGGACGGTGTCCTTTTGAAGATTCATTTTCCTACAAGATCAACTCATATTACGTGCATATAAATATACGTCGTGGGCATACATACAGAACATGGTTTAGAACGTACATAGTATGAGTCAAAACTAATTGTACTAAAGTACATACGTACGTAAGTCCTACACTTACGATTTTATTAACATTTGGTACTCTTGTAATTTGATTAAGTTATAGCTGATCGAATGCCGGAAATCGGTGATTAAGTTTTCGTTTCATTAAATTGAGTTTTGTCCGCGTATAAATTGACAGTGTAATAGTGTATATGTATGCATATGCGTAATATGCTACCTGCGATCGTACTAGACAAGGAATAGCATACATTAAAATCAAAGGGTATGCACACTACCACGTTTAATTTTTATAGAAAAATACATGATTAACATGAATTATTAACCCTTTTAATGCCGACCGGAAATAGAAAATTAGGTCGTCATAAGTTTTGTACGAATGAAAAACATCATAGTAATTTTGTAGATAATAATAATTACAGTCCACAATGTATCATAATGAGTTGAAAATACATATACCATAATGTCTATTTACAATTAAAAAATGTTCAATACCGTGACTTTATGCATAACGATATTTCGTTGTTTGGCGATAAAAGGGTTAAGCATCAACGTATGATATGGATCTCTTTCCATTTATTTTCTTCATCGATGTATGCAGTGAGAAATCCCAGCTTCTAAATCGGGTAGTATTAATTTCTCCTAAACGATACTAAAGTATTTGTTGCCTTATTAGTGGAGATTAAATATTTTTAATACCACTGGTTACCCAGTTTTTAATAACAAGTGATATACGATCCTCGCTCGCCGACTTACGTGTACGAAAATGTTTAAATGTGAACTTTAACGATCGGCTAAGCGTTTTTTTTAGTGTATGAGCGACATACTTTCCAAGGACTAGTGTGGGATGAGGCGTACCACTTAAGCATATTGATATACTTATTATTTCTTATAGGCACATAATTTATGGAAGTAAGAGTGAACAATCAGAAAGATAATAATATTCCCTATCAGCAAGCATGCTGCACGTATTTAACCGATCTTCGGAAGTACTGTATTTGATGTGGATAGGACACACACTTCGGGTACATTATGTAAACCGGAGGTTTCAGATTGTTGCTTTCTGAGTAAAATAAAACAAATAGAAAGAACCTATCCGCACATTCTGTTATACATGGCATGTGTTCGTTGCGTTTGAGCGAAGGTCTTAAATTGTAACGTTAGTGCATAACACTTTTTATCCATGAACTACAGTTTAGATTGAGTATCAACTATCAGAAAATACGTGATGATTGACCTGATACTATTCTGCTTAATTTAATCTTCCTCAGGTGAAAACGTTAAGGATAATATTGTGAAATGAAGGGGCAATCACTCACCTATTAATGTTCATTGTTTTTTTATGCTTATGTAGCAATAATTAGTTTATCGGGTTAAATTGCATTGTGTATAGTCGTTGGTAAAAAAAATCAAAATAAAGAAGGAGTGATAGTTCCTTTTCATCACTATTGCCTTTTCTAACTAAAAGTTTCTTGTTAACAGAAGGTTGAGTACCAATATCAGATATATCAAATACCCATTACATACTTAAAAAGTACACATTTTTAGTAAGATCATCAAATGTTACATTCATTCATTACACCATTTTCACATAGTGTGATACCATTTAATCCATTTTATGCTGCAGCTAAAATCTCAAAAATTCATACCATGCATCAGTTGCTCATTGTTATATGTCCTCATGCGCAAATAAACAAAAATGAATGTTGCAAAGTTATACGTTTATTGAAATCCGCTTGTAGAATGTTTTTCGTATGTTTATAAACAACTCGGCCAGCAAGTAACAATTGCAAACAGCTTACCACATTTAAAACTTAGTGTCCAACAATGCGTCTTACTTATGATTAATATACACAATTTTTAGTACATGATACACATTATACTAGTAACATCACAGTCTCAGATTGGGTTCTTAATATGTTATAAATGTACTTTCTATATTATAAGTTAAATTAGATTGGTACACAAACAGAAATATGGAAGTATTTTGCATAGGCAGTTCACATGGCGAAAAGAAAATTATACATCTTCAATCGGCAGGTAAATGACGATTGCAATCAAATGATTGTTCCAGCAAAATGGGCAGATTGATTTGTCCGCTGTTAAGCGCATTACACTTGCTTTTGACAGATTTCACATTACTTCCTTGCATAAGAAAGTAGTTAATATTGGCAAGTTACGTAAGGGTCACTTAATATACTGTCAAGAGATTCATTATGCAGTAGTTCAAACTTCTAATTATCGTGAAATTAATATTTATGAATTGTATGTATAAATTCACATTTACATATCTATTAGAACGTGACATTATTTTACAAACAGATTTGTGTTGCAATCATGTTTTGGACTGTTTCTAGTAAAAAATTTTCGACGGACAGCGCTAACTTTCGTTCATTGATTTGTAACGGTACATAGTCTTTTATTAGTAAGTACTATTCACAGTTTGCGTTAAATGATTACGCATTTCTCACTCCTGAGATGCTCCAGTTTTCAATAAAATAAATAATTGCGATATGTATTATTTTCAGTTGAATTGAAAACTACAGTTCATTACACTATTACAAAATGTCATTTACATGTTGCAAATACGACCTGTATGTTCCTCCGCATCCACATACATTCTTGTGCATATATTATAGCACAAATTTTTAAATAGAATTTATCTAAGTTTGAACAAAATGTCAGTGATGTACATGATGAAGATTGGAAGATGAATTAGCCACTAAGATTCAGACCTGACAAGATTTCCACGTTTCATTGACATTCTATTTTTTAATAATTTATCTAAACGCAGTGGCAAAGGAAAAAAAAATTCATCGGCACCATTCCAACAAATAGGTTGGCTCCAAACGTTGCAAAACACATAATTTTTCACAGATCAAACTTTGTTAATAAACTAACAAAAGGCAAATGGCAAACCCTGTCAACAATTATGTAATGATTCTTTGGTCTGAAAAATACTTGAAGAAAGTTTATAAGTCGGAAAGACTTGGTTTTCATTCACTATCAAAGGTATCACTGTCTTCGTCGTCTAACACAATAGTACTATGCTTGTCCGTAAACAGTGTTTCTTGACTGAGAGCAGGTACCTGCCGAGAGAATTCACTAGTTGCCCACAAGAATAAGTCCAACGTCTGTTCCGTACACTCAGCGATAAACCTAACAAAAGGTCTCACGTCACCGGCGTTGGCTATTTGTAAATTTTCGTAATATTTGTGTCGGTGCTGTTTATGAATGATGACAGGTGGATATCCTGCTTGCATAAGGATCATGTTCATAAGCAAACGTGATGTTCTACCGTTTCCGTCGGTAAATGGATGTATGTGGACCAATTTGTAGTGGGCCAGAGCTGCATATCTAAAAGCAAAATTTTCAAATGCTTAAATTGAAGTGTTGGGTTATAGAAATTATCATTACTTAATGCAGTGATATCGAAATAGTATGTATTTTTGGAACGTAGGAAGGGAAATTGTATATACAAAATGTTAAGAAAATGTAAGGAATATTAGAGTTAAGTAGTTAATAAAGACTGAACTGAATATTTGACCATGGTTAAGCATCAAAATGGTTTCTCACCTTACTGGATGCATTCTAACAGCCCTTTCGCTGTTCAACCATAACGCAAATTCCTCCATCAAGTAATGAATATCACCTGGACCAGGAGGTATATGACCGCCGACGTATACTTGAGTTCGTCGAAAATGGCCACCTTCTACAGGATCTACGTGCCCCAAAACACGGGTATGTATTTCTAGAATATCCTTGATAGAGATTGAACCGACTCTGGAAATAAGAAATAAATATATGATACTAGGGTCCACACATCATAAAAATATTAAATAAATAGGCAATTGTGTGTATAAGTTGCTTGATGACAAATTCTGCACTTAACTGGAAATTATATGTGTCTGAAATATAAACATTGGTACATGTAATAACAGTGATTACAATTAGCCGTGAAATGCATTAAAAATGTGCTAATCGAACGAATCAGTAGAAATGTTTATTGTATCCATATCTGACTGGTGGAAAATCTGGGTGATAAAAGAATAAGATATGCCACATACAAAATTATTTATATATATTATCACTTACACTGAAACATTGCAGTATTAAAAAATAATGAGAAGTATTTTCTTGTAATGTATACACAAATAAAGCATGGTGAGTACATGTTACAACTGTGACATGGACAAACAGTTGGAAAGATCATTAGTCAATGCTCACGTTTGGAATGTCTGATCACTGTCAGTATTGCAGCAAGCTGTGTTATAAGCATTCCAGTCTGGGATGTTCAATCTAAGCAAAAGCATTAATTACAGCATTTAGCCACAATTAAAGGAATTTTATCATCCTATTACATGTAGCCTGCATGTAATTACAAATACTGCGTTTGTAATGTTCAGGTAATAAAAACAATTGTTACAGTACAAACTGCAATGACATATGTATATATCGTTCTGCTAAAATGAATGCCTATCATAAAATCAAACCAGTTGGATTTGTGTCCCCAATGCAATCTCTGTGCCAGGGATAAGTTAATGCATGGTTATGCATTGATCACACAGGTATATTCATATGACCAAGAAACACTAGTTTGCAAAAATCGTTTTTGAAAAAAATACGTACCGATTTACTAATGTTGCATTGATGTACTTCATGGCTGCATCTAAACCTAATATCTCATTATGCTCATCTATACTCTTGCCAACAACAGCGGTACGGGTCTCAACAATAGCCCTTGTTTGTGCTAAATTCATTGTATTTCCTTCTATTCCTACTGTGTGATATATGTGCTGAAAGTAGGCTTCTTTTTTAGCACGGATCAAAGCTGCATTATTATCTGGTATGGCAGATAATGCGTTTCTCTTTTCATCAATCCTTCTTAGCATTCTTCTGTCAAGTTCTTCTACCACTCTTGCTGTTCGTTGACTATTTATTAATGCACCTTCATGATTTGGTTGATAAGACAATGCACGTATATAAAACTCATTGGCTTTTATGACATCATTTTGTGTGTATTCTAGGAACTCTCCATAGTGGTTTAAAACATCTGGATGATGTGGCGCTAATGCCACTGCATGCTGAAATAATTTAACAGCTTTCTTCTGCTTTCCAGATAGTTTCATTTCTAATGCTAAATGTAAGGATGTCAAAGCTTCTGCTGTAGACGCTGCTGTGTTTTGAACCTTCAAATGATCAACATCTTGAGATCTTAAAGCAACGCTGAGTGTACTTTCATCATAGATGTTCAAGATTCCCTCAGATGGTAATGGTGTAAATACATGGCGAAACTCTGGCCCTAAGCAGATTGCAAAATAGTATATAATGAGTGATACACAGATATTTATAGAAAATATGAAAGGCAAAAAATGGAAAAATGTACAGTATTTATAATGCAAACACCTCTGTGCAAATAACACAAATACTGCTGTGTACGTATTAACAGAAACTGTACAAATATTATTGGCTCTAACAGCAAATGTGTCAATTTTCAACAGAATATTACGCTGTCAATTACTTCATATTCGCAGAATATAAGAAAATGAAGAGAAATACTTAACAGAATATAACGTTCACTCGCGTCTCACCTGGAAAATCAGATGTCAATCCACGTATATATTGTGATATTAGCGTGCCAATGACAGCTACTGCCACTCCTGACACGAAGACAAGAACAACTACGATACGATTCGGTATCATTGCTCTGTCCGTCACATCTTTTTCCTGCTTATTTATGTAAGCGGGCTTTGCATATAATAAGTAGCAGTTGTTTGCGCACGACGGTGACATTTTTGAGCGTATTGTTTCACAAGAAATTCCGTGATGCTCGCGATGTACGGCAACATCCTCCTGGGCACTGATCTTCTTTCAACTCACAAGTCGAACGCAACTCGGTCAACTGACGCGACTGGACGCGACGGAGACCATGTGGTTCGTTCCCATTGGGTAGCCGTCATTTTTTATTTACATATCACGATTGAGCCCAATTGAGCCACTATTGGTGCGTTCGGGGAGTCACTACGAACGCTATGAACGCAAACACTACCAACGGCGTTCGCGGAGCCCGATAGCGCGATGTGGTATCAAGCTCCGTGAACGCTCTACAGCGTAGCGTTAGCAGACGATCATCGTTTTGTGGGGGGGTTTTCAAATCGAAAAATTGTTTTTCAGTTTTTCTCACATACAAAATCGTTTGCGGGCTTAAGTTAAATAAGATAAATTGTTGAAAGTCGACTAAACTGAAGGCTACTAAACATATTTTTTTGTTGAACAATAAAAACGAAAGAAACTATTATTATTATTATTTGTCTGGCCCGCGAATGAGGTTTTAAATTTAAAAATGGCCGTTGGCAGAAAATAGGTTCCCCACTCCTGACTTACAGCGTGTGGTGCTATTGGCTGTTCACGGAATACCCAGGAATACCCCACGCAACGCAATCGACACACTACCTCGGAAGAAATAGCGTTCGTAGCGTTTAGTCATGACGTCGCACACCATAAGTAGTGACGTCACGGTAGTGTTTGATTGCGCTACCGCGAGCTCCGCGAACAGTCTGTAGCGCCATGATTGCGCGAATAGTGACTCCCCGAACGCACCCTATGGCGCCAGTTATATTCCCCAACATCATAGTATTAATTATATTTCAACGAACGAGAAGTTGCTGCAGTTTTTGACGACGTCTAGTTTCTATTTGTGATCAGTGCCGAGCATTGCCGAGCGAAGAGTTAAACGTATAGTGACATGCGAGCAAACTAGAATTTCACAGTGATTAAGTAATCGTGACCCGAGACAAATTCGGACTGTGCCGAAAAGCTCTGAACTATCCAGCGCTTTCATTGAATTATGTTCAATTTTTAAAAGACGCCGCCTAATTAGATTTTAGGATAATCCGTTTTATAACGCAGAAACCCTTCTAATTTTAACGGTTCTATATCAGTTGAACGGAACATTTTTAACTGAAATTGCTTCTATGTATTGTTTGCTTTTCTGAATTACTCTACTGACTATTTGTACATAGAATGATGAATGAAATTACGAAGCTTCCACCAGGGCCTGGTCACTCCCCCTCAAAAACGTGGTAAGTCTGTAGTTCCTCCGGCCGTTCGACTTTTGTAGGTGTCGCGGTAATAGCACGATTGCGATTGGCTGAATTTTTGCGGGAGCCATGATAGATTTGATATAAATATGAATCATCGCCTGTTCGCCTGTCGATTGTTTACATTCTTGTTGCACGTGTGATCGTGTAATGCACGAGGCAACTGGAAATTTAGTGCGCATTAGTGGAAAATTCTACGTTTTTGTGCATTTTTGAAGTGTGTGGGCGAGCAAGTGCGAGCCATGTGTTTTTGCGAGTGCTGCGTGCTTGGATGCCGTTCAATGAGAGATAAGGTGCCAGTGCACTCTTTTCCGAAGGATCCTGCCAGGTTCGAGTTATGGAAGGCTGCAGTGTATTCGGAAAAAATCGGGAGTCTGAGTAGCAATGATCTAAGGAGAAGGATTGTTTGCTACTGACATTTTTAAGAAGAATACTCTACATCGTGGGACAAGCACAAAGGAGGCTAAAATGCAATGTTGTGCCAACATTACATTTACCAGAAGCTGTCAGCATATCTCCAGAGGAAACAAACGTATGTCACTTTCATCCAATGCTACAATACGTCTATAAGAATCTTATATATTATTCCAAAATGTAATATATATTGATTTGCATAATCAGATAATAGAAACCATGCAGCCCTCTTGTTCTTACGAGGTGCAACATGGGGACAGAACCAAATGGGCACATATTACTGTACGTGCTTCCACAACAGAAGTAAAGGTTTGTAACAATTATTTTAAAACAAAGTGTGTGTTGTACCTTCATGGTGTCATGCAAAATCTAATCGGTTTTCTCTTATACAACCAGATATCAGGAGATGTGCAGCTATCCCGGTCATATAACATGGAAAGTGACAAAAGTTATCTACAATGCATTGGTGCAATAAATAATATGAAACATATATATATATATACGTTCGTTTGTGCATCTTTTTATGAATATAGATTTGATTTCACAACAATTACATACTGTTATTCTTGGTATGAAAAGTACCCGTTTTACTACATAAGTTTATATTTGCAGATGCACTGTACATAGATTTGTTCTGGTAAAACGATTCTAAGTATTCAAGTGTGCCAAAAGTTTAAAAGTTTAAGTAATATTTGTTGTTCTCTTTCGGATTTAAGTAATTTCTGCTAGAGAACAATAAATATTATTTAAACTTTTAAACTTTTGGTACACTTGAATACTTAGAATCGTTTTACCAGAACAAATCTACAGTGCATCGACTTTTTGAAGCACTGCAACCTAGGGTTTTCGAGCACGATCCTAGTCACAAATTTAGTTCATCTAGGGTTAAATAACTATGGATGGCGCGGCGGTACTTACCACGTTTTACAAGAGGGGAGTGACCAGGCCCTGGCTTCCACAAAAAATCGTACTGAATAATTACATACAATTTATAAATGCAAAACAGTTGTATTTGTTCCTTTGCCGCTTTACGCGCATCTGTTTACTATATTCCAGACATTGTTACAATTGTTCCTTTCGATAGACTATTCGATCTTGAATTCCGAGTTCTAAACTAAATTTTCGCACGCTAGTTTCTATTCTTATGTGTTCTTGCGATGCATGCGATTTGTGGAATCACTAAAAAACTTCGTCATTTCTTTACAATTTCCCCTAGAGATGAGTATATCAAAGAAAGGCGATCCACATACCGGATACGGTAAAGGTAAAGAAAGACGTGCTCATCACCGATTTGCATGAAACTTTGCAGAAACATCAATTTTTGCATAAAAATAAGATCTGTAAAAGCCAAAAAGGGGGCTCTCGTCTAATTAAAATGTTATTAAGCGTTAAAGTTTAGTTATAAAACCTGCCTTACCGGCAGCACGAACGACATCTGCGCATGCGCTCTGACGTCTGCGCATGCGCACAGACAAGTTTGCAGGTAAAGCGCGCGTATTTGATATGAAATAATATTGAATTGACGAAGGCTAGGTGTGGGCAAGGCTTCTCTTTCATAATGTTTAAGAGTTTTCAATCAAACAATGATTTGAGAGTAGGTTTGGGTTAGATTCTTGTTTTCCCCGAAGGGGAAAACTTCCAGCCAAATCTTACTTTTTGTATTAAATTATATTATTAGAGCCTAATACTACATGCGGCTGTAGATTATACTTGTATGTAATAAATGAAACTTGATCATATAATTGTAGAACAGTTATAAAATATATGTTAGGAAGTTGGTACCATTATACAGTATCTCTTTTCATATAAGAAGTTCACACTTCACATCTAACTAAAGAAGTTTGATAAATCTATCTCCTTCAAACATATCAGAATGAAATAGAATGTGATTTATATCATTCAACATTTGCAATAACTGCACAAACACCTTAAATTCTCTTTTGATGACATTATGCCTTGTTTGTTAAATTGAATTCGTTGCTATGCTCTTGCCTAACTTTTTTGTAGTATAATTGCTTCTTTTAATCATATTTTATTTTAGTAACTGGTTGATACAAAACATATCACTTTTACAATTAATCTTTGTAGCGCTTCGAAATTTGTTAACCAACAATAATTTGAATATTTCCATCGCGATCGCCGAATGAGTATTAACGTCAGAGAAGTCAAAATCATTGTCGGAAGCAAATTGAAGTACAATATCTTATCACGATTTTAAAGTGGACCATTTTAAATTTACTTTAACAGCCCACGAAGAACCGATAAAGTCTATTCGTAAACTGACACTGTTCTTATAGATTCGACGTTGTTTTGTTTTGTATTTAATATAGAAATAAATGTTTTGTCGAAGAAAAATAAATGCATTTTATTTTAACATTTATGAAATTTTACTTTTGTTTTTGACTGCAAATAAGGAAAACGACGTACAATGAATGTCCCGTAAATGGATATATGTGTTTGGTGTTATATTGTGAAATCGGAAACCTATTACTGAAACGCAAATTATTTATTTTTTGTAGGCCCACGTTCCTTTTGATCCCTACCTTTCGAGACTCTTTGCAGTTACTCCGGCTTGAATAATCTCTCAATTAATTACACGCGAAAAGTAACTATTAGTAAATACGGTAGCACATACATATAAATGCTGATGATGATGAAATACACGTCATATATGAAGATACCTAGTAACTCGAAGTTAATACATTTAAGTGTCCCATAAAGCAAATTGGCACCTTTCATAGCAGTTAGGTGGTTTATTTGTTCTGAACAAGCTGCTATTTTTGTGGTCATGTATAACAATATTATGATTGTTTAGGATTACTTGTTTAAAATCATATGATATGAATTTCTGAACGTAAAAATATTTGTTGTTATCCACTATAAGTAAAGTTATATGTGTTAGTGGACATGATATCATACAATTATTAATTTTATAATAATACATTAATTTTACTTCCCATTTGATTACAATCACATTAAGTTTATATTAACTTTCCCTGATGTTCAGACTTTCAGTTTGTTGTTCAAAGACGTTACTTGGTGTATATAGTATAATAAAATAAATACTAAAAACAGGCATTTCGTCATTTAAATGACTGCCTTCAGTGTTTTACTATTTTAGATGAACGTGTGCTAATTAACAGTCATGAAAATTCAAATAACGTGCGGCAAACATATTGAAAATATTTATAATCTTGAAAGCTTTTCTGACAGTAAACACGGAAAGGATTTCGTTTCTACGAAGATTACATTTGTAATTAAACTGCGATATCGGACGCATATAATCTCCTGTCAGCACCTTCTAGGAATCATACAATTATACAGATAAATGTACAATTTATATTTGTAATTATTAGCTGTTGCAATTCTTCATTTATTACTTTCACTTTGAGCACCGCTTCCCATATGCCATCTCTCTGCTAACAGTTTCTTTGAATATGCGATATACCCACTCGTTTTCAGCTTGTGGGTGACATAGTGGGGGAATGAAATACTGGCGGGATCATCAGTGATTCCGCCGACGTTTTGTCGCACGTGCATGGGAGCCTTTAGCTACATCTTGTGTAGATCAGTGTAGATCAACTATTACTATGGCAATCAGTACCTCCTCTATAGTGACTTTCAACAATAATCGCACTTGCCTTGCAAATTTATTGATTCCATTGTACACAGTGGTTAAATCCATCCGCATAAATTAATAGGAGGAAATTGCTTAGTATAGTATATAAAGAAAAGTAATATTTCGTGAATATATGCAATCGTACAAAGCCTACGTGAACCATTGTTATCCGGTGGACCAATATTTTAGTGACGCTTCATAGATGGGCACCTACTTCCTGATCAAACTTCCTCTTCGATGGTCAAATTAGACAAATTTTAGTATGAATTTTAAGTGTCAAAATGTGTGTTACGTGTCATTCCTGTATGAGTTAATGAATAATATCGAAGGATATTCGTACATACCGCTTACCATTATGAGCGGTATGAAGTAATGACAAAAATTTGGCAAATTGTGATGGGATAACATTCTTGTAAACGTCTACGAGTATCTCGTTTACAAAACTATGGCGAACTTTAAGGGAGATATTATTATTTGGTATGTTCAAAGATGTTATTTAAATGACTTGTCATAAATTTCTTTGTTTTTTAAAAGGTCCCTTATTCGTATCAGTTTCTTAGTTCTTAAAGGATTTGTGTTACACTTTGATAATGTGCTAACCAATTTTCTCTCGCCTAGCCTGTTATTCCTATTCTCAGTGGCAATCATTCTTGGAACAAGTGAAATTGTAAAATCCCTAATGGTTAAGGGGGAAGAAATATTCAAATTGTCCTCATACAATTGGATTATTCAGTTGTGTTTGAATTTGATGGGTTATGCCACTGTATTATTGCCAGGTTGCCTTATATACAAATATGTACGCCATAGTAAATATGTTCAAAGAGGAGGTAATTAGCAGAGATATAGAAAATTTCCTATATGTATGTATTTCATTATTTTCATCAGACTTCATTACATATTATTTATACAGGAGATGGATGTATTTTTAAACTTGTCCATTCATGTTTTGTGGGCCACACTGAATCAGGACTATTGGATTCTAATCCTTATAATCCAACCTCATCAAGTCAACGTACATTTGCACAAGATGTTGTACTACTTACTTACTGCTTTGTGGGGCTGCAAGTTAGTTATTTAACCTGGGGCTACTTGCAAGAGAAAATTATGACACAGGTATATTTTTTATTTGAACATGTATACAGTATACAATAACATTTACCCCATTATAAATACACGCTTGCATACACAACAACGCATTTACTGTGCTAATATGCTAATAAGATCACTTTTTGCACAATTGTGCAACACATACATATTTATACAAATGAAGCTCTTTACATCATTTTTTCGTCTGTGTCCACATATCAGGACATTTTGTTAACATAGATTTCAGAAGCACAATGAGAATCATGTAGTTACTACTTATAGGGCATCCAGGCTTTCTAAGAAGAAATGTCCTGAAGACGGTTCTTTATACCCCTTCATTACACCAGACACGGTACGGGTACAAATAATAATGCCCATAACAAAGATTTGAAACTTTGATGTTTATTACTGGCCATGATCAAGACATTTTTGTTGGTGCTTTGGAGTACATTTGTAAACATAGGCCACAGTACATCTTCCAGTGTTATGAACATTTTGTTACAGTACTTTGCAGTTTAAGCTGTGTATTTTGGTGGATAGTATAATTAAAAGTACATGTTATGTTCCACAGGTATATGAAGATGATGCTGGTAATAAAGCCCGATTCCAAGATTCACAGTTTCTTGTGTTTATTAATCGGATTCTTGCATTTGGTATGTCAGGACTGTACCTACTTGTACAACGTCAACCTCAACACAAAACACCACTGTACAAATATTCATTCTGTTCTCTTTCAAATATTATGAGCAGTTGGTGTCAGTATGAAGCGCTTAAATACGTCAGTTTTCCTACACAGGTAATCAACACTTTTCTTCATGGCTAAGACAGTTTATTACAAAAAGAAACAGAATCTGTTACATCATTTATACAAATTATCGCATGAACATGTATTTATTTCATTCCAGGTATTGGCGAAAGCCTCTAAAATTATTCCTGTGATGATTATGGGAAAAATTGTTTCACGCACAACGTACGAATACTATGAATACGTTACGGCTATTCTTATTTCTATCGGAATGACATTATTTATGTTAGATACCCCTGATGATAAAAACGGTAATAGATTATTCGTCTGACATTTCGTTTCCGTTTCCTACAAATGATATCACATTCTAGATAGTGACGTTAAAATGATAGTACGTAAAATTATTTAATGCCTTGCTTATGTCGCATGTAATGATTTTAGACGAAGCCACAACACTTTCTGGTATTATCCTTTTGGGAGGTTACTTATTTTTAGATAGTTTTACAAGTACCTGGCAAAACGCACTGTTCGTAGAATACGGTGCATCAAGCATACAGATGATGTGCGCAGTTAATATGTTTTCCTGTTTGTTAACTGCTATGTCTCTTTTTCAACAATCAAGTTTTGTTCTTATAGTTACTTTCATGACGCAGGTAATTAAGGCAAACTAAATACTTATGTATATAGTGTATTGAGAAGTGGATACTATTATTAATTGCTTTGCATATTTAGTTCCCACGATTTATAGCAGATTGCTTCCTTATATCAATTTTCTCTGCAAGTGGACAATTATACATTTTTTATACAATCTCTAAATTTGGTCCGGTTACATTCGTCATTATGATGACTATCCGACAGGTAATTTATTAATCTGTAAACATTTTGTCAATTATACTGATTGTTTCTAATCGTATGTTCTGTTTTAGGCTCTGGCTATACTTTTATCATGTATCATATATCATCATCAAATTAGTGCTATCGGAATACTTGGAATTTTAATAGTGTTTGGATCAATATTCCTTCGAATTTATTGCAACAATCGGTTGCGCGCGATTAAGAGGCATAGAGCTTCCACTAGCAGTATAAAAGATTAACGAATTTAGATAGAATCTCAATATAGTTATATTTTTATCAATAGGTATGTTTCACAAGAGTATTACAGACAAAACCCTTCATGCCATTGATAGCTGTTTCCTAACGATTTTGTTTTCACAGTTTTGAGAAGCTTTCGTTGAAGTCTGAATATATAAATCTAGAATCTCTCAATGACTGACGTAATTGCTGATTACGACTTTAATGAAAGCAGTCTTTGATGGGGCTCAAACCTATTAATCGGAAATGCAATAAAACAACCTGTGTCATTATACTATTTATTCAATAAATATTTATTTTAATATAAATACATGTACAAACAAAAATGATGATGTGTATTTTATAAGAAAGACATCATCAAAAAATTGTATAATAAAGATCAGCAACCAACCTATTAAATTGATTTAATTTCCTGTCTACATTCCACTTTGTATGATACTGTTATATACTATACTATATTATTTAAGACACATCTTTCATGAATCATATAGTGGGACTAAAACATTATGTATTAAAATGAAATGACATGCATAAGGATGATTGGATCAGTCAGCACGGGTGCACAAATTAAGTATACATAGGGTATGTTTGACAGATAATTGTTTTAACTTTATTTTCTAAAACGATATTTTCTTCCAGGAAACTTATTTAACGCACGTACATGCATGATATGTGAAATATGGTGTACAATGACTTGTATATCAAAAACAAATTTGTGATAGATTCATATGTAATCCCTAAATGTGGCTCCTAAAAAAAGTGTAAGTCACCTTTGTAGACTATTAAACTAGTTTCCTTCTGAAAGACAGTATGTTATCTTAGTATCAAATCTTTGGTATCAAAGACCAGTATTATATTCATTAATTACATTTCAATCAAAAACAGCACAAATATGCATGAAGAGAATTACGCTATTACATTAAGAGTTTTGCACTCATTGTTTATATTCTACAATGCAAAGAATATTAAAAATAAGTTGAAACAGAAGTACATAGTTGTCATCGGTAAGAAAAAAAACATGTACAATAAATGATTGTGAAAGAATTATTGTCCCATGATATCATATACCAATACACTTCGACTTTGACACTTGGAAAAATAATTAATAACTTGGTTATTAACATTAATTTGTTTGTGTAATTTTCAATATCATTGAAGATGTGTTATGAAGAATGAATGAGTGTCATGTTGCATGGTAAAAATAAGATGTCTAATCTAATTTTTGCCTCATTGGAACAAGTGACACCGAAAATAAATTGTTACATATGATCAAGTTTAAAGTTCCTTAAAAGATCAATATGATTACTCTATATCAATTATTTTGGGTATCTTGTCCAAATGCAGACAGGTGCAAAATGTGCAATTTCTTCAGCATGCAACATGCTAAAGTATCAAAACAGAATAAACTTTAGTCATTCCTCAGGAGGTCGAGGACGACAAATTGCTATAAGGCACATGAGCGAGATGATGAACTCAGAGGCCAAAAGGACCAGCTGAATACTGCAAAGGATCATCTCCAACCTTAGGACGTAATTTTGCCAGCACAAAAAGTATAATGTTGCCAACGAACTGGGAATTGTCAACACAATTCCAATGAAAATTGGCAGCCCACTTTCTGTGAGATTTCCCCTCCTTCCAAGGTGAATTCTACCACCTTCCGTTGCTATAAGGAATATCAAGAGCGCAAACTCTGTTAGTGTTGTTGTTGTACCTGGTGGTGGTAAGTTTGCAGCCTTGAAGACTCCCATGCCCACCTCACACACAGCAAACATACCAAAGTAAAAGGAGTTTAGGTACATGAGAATTTCATATGTCAAGGAGGAGCTTGCTATTGTGGGCATTCTACTGACGTGGCCTTTTTGCGTCAAGCAATATTAGCTTTACCAGCCTTCAGCTCTCATCCATTTCATTCACTAATGGTGTACTGATCTTCTGAATACATATTTCCAGTGGCTTTTGGCCCCCCTCACGCTTTCTTTCTTCTATGTGCACTTCTATATTCTTGTTTGGTTCATTCTTCGACATACGTCTGTACAGCGCTCTATATAAACAATGCGCTATTGCTACACTTGTAACTTGTCTCCCCCTTGTTACTCTTGGTTTTTGCTGCCTCCCGATAGCGATACTAATTCTACAAACAATGTGCTTAACGGCTTTTCTCGTCCCGCACTTGCCAATGTGTTTATTTTTAAACGTCGAAGGCCAAATGAGCTCAAAAGTTACTCCGGGCACGTTATTGCCATCATCGGAAAAAATAACACACGGGTGGCGTGTACAGAAAATCTTCATGGAGCCCTATAGCCCGTTTTGGTTACACTCTCAGTTCCGTGAACGAATATCGTTATACCAATCATCGTTTTCAGCTTAGAACGTACTGATCACAGTCCATTTTTTTTTATTGTTTTATATTATATGGAAAATATATCAATGGGGTTGATGTCTGTGCTAATCTATAGGGTCCCTATTTCTCACCCTTGCGCATAAAATGTCGCGCACTATCTCAAGCACGCACAAGTTTGTTACATTACTAAGCGGAGCTGAGGTAAATTGTAAAAATCAGATGAAAATTTGGCGTGAAATGTCATTATAATGCAAACAAGTTACTAATACGAAATGGTATGACAAGAAGCACGCGTACACGTTTCGCGGTATTTTTCGAATCGACAAAGTGATTAATAAGAAAATCACGCCTCAAAATGTCATACCGTATCATATTATCACATACTGTTAAAAGTAATATTACTTTAGCCAACTGTGCTAGTGAAAAACAATTTGCTCCACAACAATTATGTTTATGCATACAAAAACGTTGAAATAGTCCTTAAAGAATCGTTTTTTAATGTATCGATCAATCGAATCGTAACTAATCGATTGTTATTCGCTCTAATTCAAACGACTTAGCGTCCAACTTACCGTCAAACATGTTAACGCCATAGTATAGTCCCGCAATAAAGGAACAGCAATTGCGGGAAAATGAATAGAATTTAATGAAAATGGAAGTTTGAAGGAGAAAAATTTCGGTGCAGAGTGTTATCCGTTGCGCGCGCCAAAATGGATTTGAACGTAACCAAGCGGCGTAAGAAATGTTCGAATGAAACGTTACATTCTACACGAGACATGGCCACAACATGAAGAAAATCGAAACAGGCGATGGCTTTCCGTTCAATGATCGGAGAACTGTTCAGGTTCGGCAAATTCTTTCGTCATTCCAACATGATGCTACGCCAGAGGTTGCAGATGGGAAGAAATTGGTCCCGCGTTTATCCGCACGTGGCGCGAAATACGAATTTGAATAACATTGCCGGCAGATCGATATGTCGAATGCTTGTGCTAACGAACAACCGGAACTCGAATGGCAGAGTGCACGACGCGGACGGTTTGTCCGCGAAAACAGGCGGTGGAACGAGTTTCTTTAAGGGCACCTGTGAGGCTTTTTTGATCCTGGTGAGAGTCATTGTCATCGCACTGGCCATCGTCGGATTGGCCATTGCATACTTGGCGACGCAGGCGACTGGCAGTGAGGCGTTCCCAAAAATACTGCAGAGCGGTAGGTCCGATATAGTCTAGTACGATTCTTGGTACGCCATTGTTTTGCAGGCTCCCACGAATATCTGAGTTCTTTTCCCAACCGCCCGGAATTAGAATTAAAGTAGTTTTACTATATTTTTCTTTAGTAAAATAACGTAGCCTATACGGATAATATTGAAGGAAATGTATGATTATTTCCCTATACATACAATAACGTTGAAAAGATATTCTAATTTGAGTCACTCGTTAGACTCATTCAAGTCATAGTGGACGGTTCATGCAAGGTAGTTTTATTATTCGTAGGAACCGAATTTCTAGGACCGATTTTTATCAAGTTTGGTCAGTGGGTATGCACAAGGCCGGATATATTTTCGCCAGAGATTTGCGGTGCACTTTCGAAACTTCAGCGTAGTGCATCACCCCATTCGTGGATGTACACAAAGAGTTTGTTGAATGCAACGTATGGACCTGCTTGGAGAGACATATTTGTTTTTGAAAACGATATGCCGATTGGATCAGGGTGCTGTGCGCAAGTAAACGCTATTACATAATAGTAGTTATAAAATACAACGACAAGTCTTATGTCTTAACTTTGACCTGCTGCCAGTAGGCAGATTTTCGATTTCGTTAGTTGTAGTAGTATTGGAACAAATGTAGAATTACCGAAATTAAGCTAATATATACTTTTATTATATTTTAGATGTTGCAAATCAAATAGTTCTTAGTGCCTATGACTTATACTTTTTTCAGGTTTACAAAGCATGGATTGATCCAGATGCATGCGTACACATGAGACAAGAACCTCGTGTATCAAACTTCGTTGAAAGTAAGCTGAAAGACTCACCTCTACAATGAAATAATATTGCGCAATAAAGAATAAAGGGGTCACGCTTAACGCTAGCGAATTAATAGGCATTAACATTAGCTAATGTTACATAAGAAGTAAATGTTATTACACCGTGTTGCGTTTACGTTAATACAATCATAATTAGTCCCCGTGTTCATAATTCCCTTAATATTATCGTAATAGTTGTCTAAAGTGGTTGTAACGTTATTGTTACGTTAAATGAGTTTCGAACAAAAGTTGTTTTCACGAATGCATAATTTTTCTCTTTTACAGTCATGGAACGTATGAAATTGAGCTGCGTTCTTCATGCATTTGGTAAGACACTGTGTAAAAAACAATGACTACCATTAGTTATGTTTGGTTAATTTTTAGACAGAGTCGTAGGGAGCAGATCTGAAATTAAACTTCCACAGTCTAGTGACAAACAACTCATCCCGGTGGCTGTAAAGGTATTGCATCCTGGATTGAAGGGTCAGCTGAAGTGAGTTCTATGAACATAATCTCTTCATTAAATATAAAACATTATGCCGGTTAAGCCTTTTCGTGTACGTAAACACTCATTTACCCTCCCTTACTCCCGAACTTCCTTTTCAGAAGAGATCTTACAATAATTCGTGCCGCCTGCAAGTGTGCGACTTACATCGTGCCTGACTTACACTGGCTCAGTCTCACGGACTGCATCGACGAATTCTCCCAGATAATGGAGAATCAGGTAATTACTCTATTTTTGGCAAAACTACCTTCCAGCGTGCCTCCCTTTGTACTGCCGGTATTCTTCCGTTCTTGGCTGAATTTAAATCGACGCTCGTATCCCTCCCGAAGATTGACATGACGCGGGAAGCTGCCAATCTTGTCCAGTTTTCAAGGAATTTCTCGGAAAAGAACGAGGTTGCCTTTCCGCACGCTTACGAAAACTTCACTCATCGTTCGATACTCGTTGAGAGTTTCCACGAAGGGCTGCCAATCTCCGATTATCTTCATCACGACAATGCCGACTTTCAGCGGAAACTGGCACGAATTGGGATCACCGCTGTCCTCAAAATGGTTACCGATTTCTGTCTTTGTCCGTGCCGGTGACTTTAACGCGTGTTTGTAGAGTGCCCACCTTTGACGTTGTCAAGCCCACTGTCAAAGGATTTCCTCCGCCGCATTACTTCTGAACACCTTACAATACATATAGACACTGCAAACAAAGCCTATGTAATACAAAATCTATATGGAATATTTATATAGCATACGGAAAACATATTTGTATTGAATGCCCTTCGCTTCACCGAAATGGGCGATTAAAATCTTTTCTTCTGGATTAGAAAAGATGTTGATAATTGTTACGACTGTTACAGGTATTTAGTGACAATTTTATTCACTGCGATTTGCATCCTGGTAATATCCTTGTCGAGGAAGGAAAAGTGGAAGATTCAGGAACTTTCTTTTCATTCTGGCATCGTATTGCTCCAAAGTTTATAACGAACAAACCGCGTTTGGTGATACTCGACTGTGGATTGGTTGTTTCGTTAAACAGCCGTTGTCGTAGGAATTTGCGCAATGTGTTTCGTTCAGTATTAATGGGAGACGTGAGTATTTCAAAGTCATTAGATATTATTTGTTATTCGAACACGTAAGAGTTTCCTTCACATTTTGACAGGGTGAATCAGCAGCTGAGTATATTTTACAACACTCATCGCACATGACGCCTGATCCAGACGGATTTAAATCTAGCATCAGGGAAATTGTCAGAAGCCATTTAAACAGCCCCACGAGTGTAAGTTACAATGGAAACAGGTAAAAGTTCTGTTTTACCTACTATTTCGCAGCTGTTCAATTGGCATTGTGCAGGTAACGGTGCCTACGTCTTAAAATTAGTTACAACTTCAGGAAGACACGATCGGTCACGTCGCAGGAAACTTAGCATTATTATTTAATGCAATATTCTGCATACATATCTGTAGATCAGACTGTATAACATTGTTCAATCATTTTTACAGTATACATTACGCAGGCTTATGAACTTTTACCGAAGTGTGTAATTTCAGTGTTTCTAAATTTCAAGTGTTTTTTTGCAAAAATTTTGTTTTACCTACTCTTTCGCAGCTGTTCATTTGGCATTGTGCAGGTAACGGTGCCTATGTCTTAAAATTAGTTACAAGCTCAGGAAGACACGATTCCTCATGTTGCAGGAAACTTAGCATTATTATTTAGTACAGTATTCCGCATACATATCTGCAAGTCAGACTGCGGAACAACGTTCAGTCAATTTCACAGTATACATTACGCAGTCTTGTGAACTTTTACTGAAGTGCATCATTTCAGTGTTTCTAAATTTCAAGTATTACAATACACATGGGCGTCTATGCAATCTAACGCGGTTGATAGAACGCCGTGGACAGTGAAATAAAAATAACAACTGTCTGCGCCATCTTTACATCCGACCCGATCGAAACGCGAATTGCCTGCCTCCCGCGGTTCAGCTGAACTGTTTCATTGAGTCGCATATAAATGAGTAAATTATCGGGAACATTAAGAAGTACGATGACGGTATCACGCGTCTTCCATCTCCTCTCAGAAGAAAGCGAATGATTAGCGTACTCCACATCATGTTCTAAAATTACCTTCGGCGAAGAAAAATGATGTGACCGAGAGACGCTTCGCTATCATTGTACGACGCGTGTTTTAACACTGCGTGGCAATTAACAAGGCCCCCGTCGGTATCTGTCACTCGCCATTAACCTTTGACAGATATGCTCGTGATAGAGAGCACAGCGCGGTCAAGATATTTCCAAAGAATGGCGATTCTGCCGCAAAAATAGTTCTTACGTTTCGATGCGGAACAGCGAGCGTACTCCTGCCGAGATTGAAGGTAGGCTCCTCCTTCTGAACGGTTGTTTTGAACCTTTGCAGGTGAACGTAAGTACCGTTGTGACTGAATTATTTTCCGCAATGGTTCGTCACCGAGTGAAGCAAGACGGATCCTTTAGCAGCGTGATCCTCAGTATGGTCGTGATCGAGGGCCTCGGCCGAAGCCTGGATCCCAACATCGATATATTTACCGAAGTTTTGCCGTATATACTCGCATCATCCGTGTACGACAATTGAGTAAAGGGTTCAGTGAACTTTTGTAGCAGTATCATTTGCGGCGCATCCCAAACGGTGTACGTAAGTGTTCAGTTTTGCCTTCCGACACACCGCACGCGGATGCGATTTCTGTTTCACGTGCGTGTCTTACGTAAGCTTCGTATTTTGCACGTGACGAAGGGCTTCGGCTGTCGAATTAATTCCACTCCCGTACGCGACGCGTACATCGTCCGACTACGGCATTAGATGCGACAGCGTTTAAAGATGCAGCTATCAGCGCTGAGTTGCACTTGGAATGCGATGTTATCGTTCGGATTATGTCATATTAGTAATTCACTCATTCGTGTCAGTGTAGGTTATCGCCGAGATAATTTTACACGACCGAATGTTGCAAAGGCTATTGAAAACTGCCGATAGGAGGATTCTATCGGAGGACGATATCGGGAAACGTTATCGGGAACAAAAATTTGCATTCTCACGTATTCGCCGATACATCGCCAATTTCGTCCTGATCCGCGAGAGTGCATTCCACTCTTACGCTCGCGCACAGCGAACGATGCGGACAAAAATCGGTTGAAGCTCCGTGTCATTTTCGGCGAGTGGATCGGGACAGAATCGCAATGAAGGCAGGAGGAAAATATTCCCTTCGTTCCAACGACTTTCGAACGACCGCCCCGGGGGCCCCGGTAACTCGAGCGAAATTCCACGTTTAACGATAGTATCCGGCAAAGTTATTCGCGAGGACGATTCTGATTTTACAACGGACCCGGGGGAACGTGTAATCGCATCGGACAGAATTCCGGCGAGTGACCAGTTGTCCGTGATCGCTTCCTGGTTGGTCGACCGTCTTCTGTACGACGGTACACCACGCTTATATACCTTCGTGTATGGTTCGCGCAAGCTCATGTAGACACGCACGTACGTACACCTGCTCTCTTACATCCTACGTTCGTGTGGATGGCCCGATCGCACGCGCACACACATACACACACACACACATACACACACACACATGTACTCACACACTGGAGTACTCCGCGCGTTACATACGAGTTTACCGCTTGATACGCCAAAGTCACGGTTAATCGGAACGGAGTCGGCGGCGAAAATAAATTATCGAATTAAAGCCGAACCCGCAATTATTCGACTTTTATTTCGTTGCCCATACCTCGGCTACGTACGATCGTAAAAGTTAACGATCCTTCGTCGAGAGCGCACGATACCGTACGCGCACTCGCCGCGTGTGTGAGTGTTTGCGGAGAATCGGACGTACGTTAGGAGCTGAAATTTCGAGGAGGCAGCGATCTGTAGAACTTTCCACGCGGTTTGCGTGGATTTCACTTCGCCGCGGTGAGAGTAATTCTCGGCGAGCCATATTGGCCATCGGCAGTACTTCCTCGACGTCGGAACCTTGAGAGAAAGGCTGCCCGTTGCGCATTTCCCCGCTGTGTCCTACGATTGTGACACTCGAATCCTGTTCGTGTTCGGCACGAAGGGACGGAGGCGAGTACAAGTCGGGTGGTAAAAAAATGCCGTGTCGATCGAAGTAATTCCTTCGTTTGACCTTCGATCACACCGCACGGCAGGACGAATCGATCTCAATTTATCATTCTGCCGGTCGCGAAGAATTTTAGTCATTCGGCCGGCAGCGTTTTCTAACAGGGCCTACAATTTGCCATGCGGAACGTCTGGGGCTTCCTAGAAATTGTTAATCGTGCGCAACAAGTCTTATCGTGGGTATTATACTTCCTCGCCTTCCTTCTTCCTTGTTCGTCGCCTCGGTCCCCACCACCTTTTTCTCCCTCTTCCGACCTGCTCTTTCTCTCGATCTTTCTCCGGTCCGTTTGTGCTACCTCTTCTCTTCGCAACGCTCCTTACTTCCTTCTTTTTCCTCCTTCCCTTGTTGTGATGGCTTAACCGTATCGAAAAGGCACTTATGCAATAATATATCCTGACCGCAGAAATTCTGCTAACCAAAGCAATTTCTAATAGCAATGCTCAGCTGCAATGGACCGAGATCTGTTTAAGTGGGCACAGTAATTGCTTATTACTAGAGCTTATATTGATATGTGTCCACTACAGTGGCATAATCTTCTTAACGTGCTGTATTCGACGTGTATGTATGCGCTAATGCTGAGAAATGGTTTATTAGCGTTTTAAGAAGACCGTAAACACGCAAGATGGTATAATAACAAGCATAGGAGATAATACAACAAGTATTATACTATCATCGACTGCGGGAAGCGCAGGTATGCATGCGCTGAAAAAGTGATATTACGCTATTGCCTATCCTTGAAATATCGTTTCGCAACTAGTTTGGTTTCCAAAGGGTGAAATCTGTTACTTTCACGTTCTCCGAGACACTGCATTTATCGCATGTATGCATATTGTCGTCCAGCGGAATTCAGGACTCATTGTCAGTTCCTTCATTATCCATTTGGCGACCTACGACCATGTATAACAATAGAGCTACGGAAGTAGATTGACGACGTCGACGATATCAAAAATTAACACATTCCGCCCTTATCCCCTGACGTTCCCGTGGAAGACAGTCTTAATCGTTGCGTGCGTCTTATCCCATTTTATTAGGGGGAACAATATGGAATGCGCTCGTGGGATTACAATTTATATCTCCGGCACTTCCATTACCTCACAGTATCGCCAACGTTCCCGTGGAACGTCGTAAAGCATCTTGGTGTACTGCCACACTAGAGCCGCTAGATTCGCAGAGTAGACTCAGAGCAGTCTCCATTTTGCTTTTCGCTTTTGTTGTCCTCTCAGCATTACAGGACTCGTGGCTTTCGAACATAGATTTACATCACGTTCGACATCTAACTCATATACTTTGGCAAATATTTAATTTTCAAAACATACCTTCCTGTAGTTCATATGCCAGATCAGGTGATATGTTACTACAAGCGAGATGAATTAATAAATATTCGAGACGTACTCGATGTGTTCCGCTAAGATTATAAATTTGGTGTGTTATGCGCGGTATATAGCATAGCATAAAATTTCATGTAGATTGCATAATTCATCCGTCATATATTTATGCCCCGTGACACGGTGTGTATCGGGGATGTTAAAATCTCGTTAAGATAGGCTCTGAGAATTTAATCGGCACAGACACATCGTTCTAGCGTACAAAGTTTGTCGGCTCTTAGCTAGTATATTTACATTTACATTTAAAAGCTCTCGCGCGTCGCGTTATTGAACTCCACAAGCCGGCGGAGTATTATTTGTCTATGCGAATTGTTACGTAAACCCTACATACGGGGTGTTCAAATTATAAATCCTTGTTCGCGAGTCAGATGCTAAGTTCGCTATTCACTCGGATTGTATGGAATCTCGAGGGAGAAGTCGTTCGCGCGACAAAGAACATTATACGACGTTGACCACTGAAGATGAATATATTGTCCGATGACACCGGGTTCGCATTATAACGAGCTGGCTCGTGATTCGCATAACAACGGTTATTATAATGCGTGACATTTTCCGAGAAGCTTTAAGGGACGCGGATTAAGCTGTCCCGGGAAACGCTGGAAAAGTAAAAATTGCCCGAGTGTAGGTTGGTATATTCCTTGGACACCTTGTATATGTACATGTCAAATCCGAAAATTAGCTAACACCATAGACAAGACGATAGATCATAGAGATCGTTTATATCACTTATCGATTCATTTGCATAGTTGACGTTTAGTGCTGAATTTTTCAAGTCCTCCTAACAAAGTCCTTGAACCTATGTTCTATGAATATTAATCAATGTTGGCACAGAGCATCGATGGCCTGGTCTATTTGAATTTGACATTGACCCGTAATTGGCTCAAAGAACTGTGATTAAAGTATTACGGTTGGCTTCGTCATCAACTTTCATCTTACATGCGTTTACAGTCGTTCGCTAGATGAAGGTTCGAGGGAAGTACATTTAATTGACGAATTATCTGTATAGAAGACACGAGGCCTCGCGTTGTATGAAACTTGCGCACTATAATCAGTGTGGCGATCGTTACCGTTTAAATACATTTTCACAGCTTCACTCCTTCAACCTCATCACGGCATTGTCCGTTTACCCTGATTGAACATCGTTCGGAAACTGCATAAATTAGATAATGAGGGGGAGAAGGAGGTTTTCATTTTCGTCATTTTTGTCGCATGCGGCCTTGAATTTCTCAGAAGTTACCAGACGCCCGGCCGTTACGTGAATAGAAAAAGAATCTGGGGAGATTCACCGACGGCCCGGGTGTTCAAGAGCCTCTTCCCATGGAGTGACTCTATGGTGCTTCAACTATACTTCCTCGTACACCATACCGTATCTCTCGCGGCCTATGCCGTCTCCACGCTCGCGACCGTTTTATTTCGTTCGATTCAAAACGAGTTCCAATCGACGTCTCATTCCACGTGTTCACGCCCCCTATACGCGATAGAGCTACATCATTTCCCCCTGACCCGGTCTAGCCCGTTCTATGCGGCCGTCCATTGCCGTCCCACTCTAGACATCGCGCCATCCTAGATAGTTTCAATCCGCCCGACGTACATTTTCCATCGTCGATGCCGTCCGGGGCACATGAGGGTAGCGTTGTACCCGATAGCTCAGACAAAATTTCATTCATGACCTCCACAGACCGGCCTCTCATCTGTCCATCCTTTTCTTCAACCCTCGGTGCGACTCTCCACCTTGCTCGCCCCCTCCGATATGCAGCCGGCAATGTTCATGTGGCATTCCGACAATGGCGCTTATTTCATGAGGACACGCAGTGCAAATAGGGCTTGACATTGTGTCCTAGTCGATATCAGGTAGGCCCGTCGTTAGTTAACTGCCTGACTCTCGGAACTCTATTTACGCCCGGGGCTTACGATTCGGACCAGTGCGATTCGTCGAATTCGACTTCCGATTACAGAGAAAGGCGTCCGAGCGAGAGGAGAGGACGCCAGTTGCGGCATGCTCACTCGCGTGCGAAGGCGCGAACTCTTGTCCTCGGTTCAAGTAAATTAATCCCCCCACAGGATCTCTTTACCTCTCCTTCTCCCTGCGCGCAGTGCGTCGCGAGAAGTCAGGGAGAAGAATACGGGACGATGTTGCGCTTGGAAAAGGCCGGATAGAATTGCCGTACCCCGTTGCATAACTGCCGCGCGGAACGTTATACACATTTTAGCCATCGAGCTCGGTCGAGCTTACGCCTCGCGCCGCCCTCTTGGATCGGAATCAGTCGGGGCACCGTCTCCCGTCGATCTTCTTCCCGATCGTGTACAATAACGGCGCACGAAAACTGCTCGACGACCGGAATACCGCGTGGCGTCCTCGTGAATTAGCCGGCTCTCGGGGCAAGCATTCCTCTCAATTTTTACCCAGTAACGATCTCACCTCTCGCCGGGCCGAGTACGCTTGCCGCCGACTAACGTTCCTCCTCGGATGGCCAGCGCCATCTGCCGAGCGCGCATCGTCCGTACTGGGTGCCCTCGCGGCGAACAGGACTCGGGCGTCCCCGCCAATCAGAATGGGCCGTTCCCCCCACCGCTGGGAGCGCGACGCGCCGTCGGCGTAGGACCACAGGCAGGGCAACGACGGGGCATGTAAACAGAGAGGACAACGAGATAAGAGAGTTCGTCTCCGAGCGTCGTACCGGAGACGGACCGGCGTCCCCACGAGCGTCCCGTGATTCGTCGAGGTCGAGGGAGAAAGAAAGAGAAAGGGAAAGCGTGACAACAGTGAGAAGACGGGCGCGCACCCGCGATCCTCATTTCGGCTTCTCTCTCTCGTCGTTGTCGCGGAGATTGGCGACCGGGCTCGGCCGAATAGTACGGCAAATTAACGGGGGTATTAATGCGCATCCCGGGTACGCGTGACGCATAAATCCACGGAGCAGAGGCGCGCGCGAATTGCCGGGACACGCGCCGGCCCTCTCTCTCTCTCTTTCTCTCTCTTCCTCTTTCTCTTTCTCTCCCTCCGAGCTTCGATCCTCTCGATCCCGCGTTTCTCCACCACCATCGTCATCGCCGCCACCACCATCGTCGCCACCACCACCGCCTCCTTCTCTTTTTTTTTCTCCTCCCTCGGTTCCCCTCGTGCGGGCACGTGTGAGTAAGACAGAGTGACAGACAGACACAGAGAGAGAGAGAGAGAGAGAGAGTGAGGAGGGAGCGAGACGGATAGAATTCTCTCTCCTTCTAACGCTCGGATTCGTGCCTCGCTTCTTCCCTTTCCCTCGCCTTCGTCCCCCTCTGTTTTACGTCGTGGCCACCGTAAGTCTTCCCTCTCCCTCTCCCTCATTCTCTTACGCTCGCCCCCTTTCCCCGGCCTTTTCTTCTCCCTTTCGCCTGGCATCCCTCTCTTTCTCTTCCTCCCTCTGGCGGACCCTGTCTTTCTGTCGGGAGTTTTTGGAAAACGCAAGGGTCCTGGGAGTACTTTTTGGGATCAGTGTCGGTGCGGACGTCCGACGAGAAGGTGCGTTTGTCACCGTCGTCGTCGCCGTCCTCCTCGCCGTCCTCCTCGCCGTCGCCGTCGTCATCGTGGTAGACGTCGACGGTCTCTCCATCCTGGTCTCTCACCTATCCCTCGCTCGACTCTCGTCCTTCCTCTTCTACCGCGCTTTCGAGCTTCCTCCTTCCGCGCTGACGTGTGTGCGCGGGCGCGCGCGCTATTCCGAAAAGCGCCCTAGCGCGCGCGATAGAAAGGAAGCGCGCATGGACCGAAAGCCGGAATAAACGACACGATCGCGTCGCTATCGTCGAGCCTGACTACGTTCGGCAATCCTTCCCAATCCACGGCGCCCGTCGTTAGTGTCACTGTCATTGGTCGTCGGCCGTTATCAAGACACCGTTCGTACACGTCTTATCAGCTACCACGGCGGACATCGGCGGCGACTCTTCTTTTTACTCCAGGCTGCCCTGTTAACTGCACACCCTCCGGCGGTCGTCCGTAAGTACTCCGTAACTTTTCCTTCTTATCTCGACCGAAGGGGCCATCACCACCTGTGGCACACACCGGTGGCGGACGGCGGATGGAGCGAGAGGGAAGAAGGCGTGTGCGGCTACGTGGGTTGGTGTGCGCGCGCGCGAGAAGGACGAGTCGAGAGTGAAAGAGTGAAAGAGAGAGAGAGAGAGAGAGAGAGAGAAAGAGAAAGAGATGAGTCGAGTCGGCAGGGAAAAGAGTGAGAAGCGAGCAGGCCGCTCCGATTTCCGGGTCTCGCGAGAGGCCGGCTGAAGAACACGTTTTCATCATCGGTCATATTGTACTGTTTACTCGCCGTGTTCTCTCGTCTGTCGCGCGAAATGACGCGCGCCGTTTTCGATTCGACGCCGGCGAATGTTTTGCTCGCCGGTGCCGCGTTCTCGATCGGCCACGCTTCGTGATACTTTGACATCGGGGAAGGCGCGACTTTCGAGCCTGAGTTGGCCGGGCTTCGTGCGCGAAGGATCTCGGACCTGCTGTCATCGCGAGTCACACGCGATATAAGGAAGATCGCGTTACTTTATGCCGTGTAACGGATTTTCCGCGGCCCGGTCAGCGTCTGATTGTGTGTGTGTGCGCGGCTCTGCGCGCCTCTACGCGCATGTGTGATGTAATGCGAGGCGAAGCAACAAACGGGCGGCTGTGGAATGTCAGATTCGTGATAAGGTGATATTTTGGTGACAATCATACAAACAAGGCGGCCCCTTATCGCTCGACGTGACATTGATCACTTCTTTTCCGTCCTGCCAGACGCTCGGTGCGCTCTTATCCGATTATTTCATTTCGTGATCGAGGCGCGCGACGATTCGTTGCCTGTCCGCCGGAAGTCGTGTTGCTTTAACGGATTACGTACCGTACAGGTTGCGGTAATACAAGCTTCTATGACTCAAGACTCCTGAGCGTCCCATGGCCATATCTATAGTTTGCTCGTAACGCGAAGCGAGTCGGTTTCAAATGTTTTTCGAGTTAATTAAATCCGCTTTAGACGAGTCACTGCGAGAGCGTACCTAACGATTAACGTTCGTCAACCCAGGGGCGAATCTCAGATCGCACATGTCGGATGAAAATCGTACCTAGATTTATACACTGATATATTCGAATCATCCCTAGACAAAGTCGTACTTATTAACCTGCTTGACCGTGACCAAGGTCAGACCGCAAGTCTTCGCAGGGTGTTATCTCGGAAGATCGTGAAATTCCTCGAAGCCCCAGCCGGACTCAGTCGTCAAACGGTTTAGCATAAAGTCCTTTTACCGGATCCTTCCGCGCGAACGCGATCGACTGTGCGCAAATCCGTTTTGATAGCCGAAAGTCGTGCTTCGTTACGAGAGAGGCGCTCGTCTCTTGACCGCAGCTCGAATCGCTCGGGGAAGGAAGGGGTTGCGGGGGGATACAAGGGGATACGGCTGGGGGCTGGCAGATGAAGTGGAAGCGAAGTCTAGTCAGGGTCGGGGTTCACAAGCGTGCCGTACATTCGCCACGGCCGTCAAACGATCTCAAAGATCGCACCGGACGACGGCTGGCCTTAGGGGGCGGACGTGCGGGATCGTTTTATTGGCCAAAATGTCTCGACCGCCGTGTCAAAGCGACGCAATTCGTCGGTCGAGGTGGCGACATCCACCTGGTGGCCTCCTACTCACGTCGCTGCCGTCGATTGCGATGGCGAAATTGGCCGCTCGGATTAGAGTGCTTCGATTACGCGGATAACGTAATCGGACGTTACGTTCGTTGCGCAGGTAGATTTCGGCCCCGATGTCACAACAATACCCGTTTGACCGGCATGTAGAATAAAGGAAAGGTGTCAAATCGGTCGTTGAGAAGCAGGAGGTAGATTCAAGGCGACTACCGGACGACTCGCCTTTATGCAACCTGCGAGAAAGAGTGGATGGCTATGTTGAGCCATGCGCCATTCTTGAGGATTGCATTCGAACGATACAAGGGGAGCGTTCCGTTACGATGCTAGGATGCGACCGATGTTATGGTTTCACTTTGTCGCGCGAGAAACAGTGTGATATAAAGCATGATATAAGAGGGTGGTTTGAGCTGTTGCTCGCTTAGTGGTACGTGGAAGATTTGAATGGGAATGTAGGGAAGAACTGTCTGAAAGTGGGAGCGTTTGAAGTTGAACGCTCGACAGCACACGCTTTGCTCAGGAATCTAATGACCGAGGATTCGAGAATTGTTGCGTTTATTATTATGAATGCAAATGTAACATCGCGCTGCAGCAGGAGAATTTTAAGTTTTGTACCGAATGCTGGAGCATATGCTGTTCATACGAGCATACAAGAATAAACCGCAGCCACTCGAGAAACGCATGCATGGTCTCATGAGCGTATGCATGCATATCGAGAAACCATAGAACATGCGAAACTATATTAAACACCGCGCGTGTACGACTCGTGCGTACACATGGAAATGTATCTAGATCATCGGCGAAGTACAGCGACGTTAATGCATGCTGGAAGTTAAGCTTATGACAAAATCGCGTTGCATTCCAGTGCGGCTACAATACCTAATGCACAAAATGTCTTCGAATTATTCAAATCGTTCGAAATTGTTTTAATTATCCTACCGAATATATCTTTTCAGTTGAGTACAGAGCGCTAAAAGAAATGCGAATATTCGATACTGTTTCAAGTTCGCGCTCAAGTGTTCCAGGCTTTAACACCTGTTTTATGTTTGCCTCCAAATACTCGAGACATTCCCAACTTTCTTACGTTTTCAACCGTTTACAGTCCGTGCGACTAATGTCAGAATATATGGGGTGAGCACTCGAGAAACTACGATTTCTGACAGAAGCAGAGAATCATTCGGGACACAAACATTCGTCAATTTAATCGAGGATACTTCACAGGAACCGCAATGCGTAGTTTTTCTCGCAAAATTGGGTGCCAGACGGAGGGTTCGCTATATATATACATATACATAATACGACGTTGGCTGTTGGGGCCATTTAATTGCACGTGTTTACATCGTTCGATCGTTAGTCATCCGATCGCTTTATTCGCAAACCTATTAAATGCTGTCCTTCTCTCGCCAGCTTAATTCCTTCTTTTTCATCCGTCTCGACGCTTGACGCTCAGACGACGACAGGAACGACATCGGGTTGTATACCGAACCGCAAATATTATGATTGGAAAATTGTACGTCGCCTCAGAGGCATGATTGTTCGCGAGACGACGCGCCACTTGTGTCTCTCCCCTGCAAATCTGCCTGTCGTTCGATTCACTTCTTAACAGAGAGGTGCGTAGGTACGTCCAGTAGATGAGAATGTTCCATTCTTCCATAGACTTGACACCATTTTAGACATAGACCTTTCTTACTCCTCGCCTCCCCACCTCGAACAAATTCTCCAAATCTCTCGAAGACTCTCCACGAAATTGCGTTAACCATGTTTTTAATGAGTCGAATCCGTCCGAGGCCAATGGATCCGTTTCACACTCTTCCGCGTTGTTTGTCAAGTACCTCCGACGAAATTGCGTTAGCCGAATTTGAGCAGCGTGGCAGCGCAGAGCTTTACTTTTTCTCACCTTATTTCGGCAAGACGGGAGTTGCGCAAAGGGAAAGAGAATCTCGAGGCTCGAAGGTAAGAGTGGCGAAGGTAGACGAAACGTTAACGACGATCGTGACCTTGGGCCCACGTGGCTCGACACGACCGCGAAAAACGTTAACAGTGGCCAGAGAGCGAAGACTAACGGCGCGAAGTACAGTGTCGCAAACATCGTGCAGGGAGTTGCGAAACGGGTGTGATAATCTCACCTCGTCAAGGGAAGGATGGCTGTATCGCGGCCGTGACTCGGCGAATTTACGTAACAGTCGGGATCTACCGGTTTTTTTCCCCGTTAACGCGACAGATCTCGCCACGGTCCGTGTTTGTCGCCGTTGGCGTCTCATGTCTGGGCAGAAACGCGCCGCTTCCGCCAACTACGTTCCTATTGTGCTCGGCGAGAGATAAAAATAATTTATAAGACCGGCCCCGGCGGGAGATATCGCCAATGGGTTAATGAAATATTTGCTTCCCTTCCGGCGGCGACTGGCTCGCAGACGCTGGGAAGAAGACAGAAGGAGACGCCACGTTAACGTCTTCAGAGGCGACTTGTTGCGAATTCGATTTGAGCAAAGTTTGTCGCGTTACGTTTGATTTATACTGCGTTAATCTTTTGCGACCTTTTGTAAACTTTTAAGTAAGGTGAGAACAACGGAAATGAATACCTACTCAGCACGTGTTGGTTCTTCCTATATAACATTAAAATGTTCCTTCTCGTAATCTTAAGAAATGAACACCAATGAAAGTGATAATGAATATTCGGGCAGGTAGTGATACCTGTTCTATCGTAAATAATGCGATGTGGACTCAAGTAAATGTTTCAAAGTCGATCGAACAAATTTTGTCATGTTACGATTGATTCATATTGCGTTAATCGTACTTTTAAATAAGGTGAGAAGAACAGAAATAAATACCCAGAACGCGGTGACTTTTCCCATATGTCATTAAATTGTTCCTTTTCGTAATCTTAAGGAATGAATATCATGAAAGTATCAATAAATATTCGGGTAGATAGTAAGACCTGTTTTAACGTAAATAACGCGATCTGAATTCAACTGAATGTGCATGTGCGTAGCAGCGTCGGCGGAGAGGTTAATGGATATCAGGAAGTATTGTAGATGCATGGCAAGTCCTGCGCCACACATATGAGAGGCACGCGTACATTTTACGACGATCTTCAGATGAGACGGGGGATCTTTTATAATTAGGTGCCGCGACGTCGAGTCGTGTAGGTGTTCGAACGTCTAGAGCACTTCTTGCTCGCCAGGACGTATGTTAATGTACGCTGAAATGTCGACGGGACTTGATATCTAAACGCGCGAGCTGAACGTATAAATTGCCGACTGCTTAGGGATCAGGACTGTACACTACGATGTCCTTTTCTCATGCACTCGGTGACTAATTTGTTGCGAACCGATAATTCCACAGATAGCATATTGACTTTCTCCTCGAATCACGCTGCCATTCGATTGTAAAGGATTAACTTCGGCTTTACTGCATTGATCCCTTTCCGTTTCTCAAAAGTAAGTTATCCGTGCCGGGTGTTTTCCATTAATACGAGTTTCTAGTGAGATACGTTTGCGTCCATCACTCTCGTTTACAATCTCTTAATTCTGACCAACATTTATACATCAACCCTTATCAGCCTATTTTCCGCCAGTATGGTAATAAGTGAAAGTGCGCGGGCATTTTGTCCATTTTGTCGTAAGCGAAGTGCGGCTGCGATATGGGTCTGGATGTAGAAAAGAAATATGGCGTCCGATAGTTAATGCCGCGCAACGTATTACAGTATTGTCTATCCTCCGCTTGAACGATCTTCGGTCCACTTGCACCGCTCAATCCCTTTGACGCTATTATTACAATATCTCCTCGCATGTGTACATCTTGCGGCGACCTATCAATTCGCTTATCAACCGCAAACACTCGCGTGACCGACAAACGGGTCGCTTGGCGTGATAATATAATTCACAACTTTCTTGCTTGACGCACGTCTCCACCCCTCGCTCCCTCCCCTCCAGCCCCTCTGCGTTTATTGTACTCTAACCAGGAAGAAGTCGCTCGAGAAGCCATCCAAGCGTCCGCGTTATCGTTGAACTCGGCCACGAATAAGTACACACGCGAATTTTTAGAAGCACAATGTCTCCCTCGCCCCACCCCACCCGCGCGCAGATAGCGACGCCGAGAAGCAGGAATCGTTCCGAGTGTGCTCTGAATACGTCGCCAAACAGTTCTAAGAACATTGTCTGGGCAGATTAAGCGCCGGGCGATGACGGGGCACCTGTTAACTGCGTAGCGCCACTCAAGATTCCGGCAACTCGACTAATCCGGGGTCCGGGGGCAAAATTTACACGCTGCGTGTCTCGCACATTATCTTCGCCTCTGTGCACACTGTCGTAAGTGATTATTTACGGTAATGTCCGCTGTACCTACACACAATGCCGCCGTCGGGCAGAGGCGCGTGCGACGATAAGCGTTGTCTCCTGCTCGTGATCGATTCTAATCGCTCGTTTGACCGGGGAAAATAGAGGCACGCGAAAGGGAGTCCAGGAGCAGACTGAAGGGAGAGAAGTAATGGAGCGGGGGAGGGTGGGGGGGGGGGGGGGGACGGCAGATAGGCAGATCTACTTTTGCATGCCGCTGCCGGTTGTTTAATTGAAGACTATATCGGGCCGCGAAAAAATTTCTTCAGCTCGCAGCGTACGTACGTACGTTCCGCAGCGGAGACCCGGTCGATTTTAAATGAAAAAAAACGGACGGACGATGCTAAGGACGGCCGAGGCGATGTAAGGGAAGAGTCGCTCTTTTTTTCGATCGTTATTTTCCAGTTTTCGCCGTCGTTCCCGGTGCCGACGCCGATATCGCCGATATCAGCTGCACGCTCGTCCCCGTACACGGGGAATGAGTGCGGTGGTCGAGTGATCTGCATGCTTAGTCGTCACGGGTGATCGAGCCTCGTGACGCTCCTTCTTCCTCCCCCTTCTCCACCTCCTCCTTCTCCCCCCCCCATCGCCCCATCGTCATCTCTTCCACGTTCGCGCCGCATTTTCCTTTGCCACGAGCGCGCAGATTTCTCTACCCGTAATAACAATAATCCTTTATTTGCGCGCGTGAACGCACGAGCACGCACCGCCGGCATCATTCGAAAGTGTTCGCACACTACACCCGTATTCGTTATCTCTCCCCCTAGCCCCACTCACCCCCCACCCATCCTTCTCTTCTCCCCTGTCTTCCTCGTGTCCGCCATAGTCCGAACATTGTATTTCCCTTGTGTGTATCTTGCGAGACCGCAGTGACGTTGACAGACATTGTTTAATTTGACCGCTATCGCCTCCTGTTCGTGTGGCCACGTGGTCGGCATGGCGTTCGTAGGCGAGATCTAGTCCTCGATCTTCACCGTGACTAGAAGAGCATGGACGAGTTCACCGATCAGTCCCGAGAGTCATTAAAAATAAAGTAACGTGCTCCGACGACGAGTACGACTTTACCGGCTGATCGATTTGCTCATTTTCCGAATGCCGCTTTCGCTCGTTACGGTATGTTTGCGGAATTAGAGAAGGCATCGAGCATGCGAGGGCTTGAACGTTGAAGGTTGCCTCGCCTGGAAAATCTCGCCACTTTGTAATCGAGTCGAGCATTCCGGCAGATACGGGAACGATCCCTCCGATGAGGCCGTGCCGGATGTATATAAGTACTTTGCGCGCAGATAGTAGCTGGCCTGTAGTCGTTCCGATTGAATTTTACTTGTTTGGAAGAGCGGATAAGTAAGCAGCGAATATTAGGCTGTGCCTATTTGACCGCGACGTTCAAGATATCAGTAAATGACTCAGGCGGGAATCTGGTATGATGGTACGTTGTAGTTGATACTGACTGTGCGATTCTACGAAGGAAATCGTATATAACCCGAGGATTTAAGTCTCTGAAGAACTATTGCGCAACTTAGGGGAAAGACAACACGAGCAACGATGCGAGAGGAGAGACGTTTTCCGCAGATCGTGCCGTTTGTCACGTATTAATAAGGAACAAACATTGCTCAGGTGCTTTCAGAACCTTCGTTCCAGATAATATGATTGGAGTAAAATAATTGTTTTTGCGCAAAAGAGTGTCAGGCGACTAAACCAACAGTAAGGTAATTAAAGTCAAGGTATACGAAGGAATGACTCTATCGAAGCAGGTTAAATTCTTTGTGTCCGGGGAAATGGAACTAATCCGTATTTAAGGAAATGAAGATTGACAAATGAACTATTCCCGCTAATACGCATCTGGTCGACATCAGTCGCAACATCCTACATGACTCCGTTCATAACTGTAACTTATATAATGGCAGATAATTTAATGGGAAGGGGTGCACCCTACGTATACGACAACAGCGACAAGAAATGACGAAAGGAATGCATTGCCCCTCCCATGTTGTCTTTCGAATCCTGTAACATTCTGCCCGTAGGTAGGAATTTCGCCCTCGGTATAAGCAGAAAAAAGTGTACATCTTTCACACGGCGATACATAAAGTGGCCATTAAAAAAAGTAACGGATGTACGAACATTTTGACGGCTTTGCTGTTTGCCCTCCACAGTTTGCTGTTACTTTGACCGACCCATTTATTCCACGACATGTTTCTGCTAGTCGAAGAAACGGACACCTTCGACAAGATCTTAATTACAACTGCTCACTCAGCTACTATAATCCGCACGCCAAACCAATGTAAACGGTTGTGATTTCGAAGGAAAATATAAATTGCGACAAAACTGCACCGCAGTATATATCAGTACGATGAAAGCTAAGTATACTGAATGCCGGTCAATAGAATTACATCTCAAATTCCATTTGACAGAGAGTTGACCCTCGCCAATACGATATTTTCTAACTTAGGTCGTCCGTATCGAATTTATTATTCAAACGCAGTTTCCCCGCGAGCCGGCTCCAGCGTTTACGGGTGCGACAGATGCTGTACAAACAACCGTGTCGCGTCCATTATCGGTGACCGCCTCTCCCCCGTCGTCTTATATCCACCGTCGGATCGCGATAATGGCATGGAGTCAATCAAACCGCCAGCCCCATGATGTTCTATGACGGCTTCGACGCATCAGTGAGTCAGTGCGTGTAGTGGGATCATCGCGACGACACGTTATCGGTGCATTGCAAATAGAAGAATCGCGGTCCACAAATAACACTGGGCCACTCAGTCAGTCGTACGAGCGAGCGAGCAAGCGAGAGAGAGAGAGAGTGAGAGAGATGAGTGTTAGAGAGGGGGAGAAAGCGGGAGAAAGAGATGCATATAAAGCCGTCACAGTCAGCACACTTTTTTCGCCCTCCATCCCCAGCCACTGCGTCTCTATCTTCTTCGCTCCCCCCGTTCATTCTTCTGCCTTCTTATTGTCCACCCCCCCTCTCCGCGCCCCCTCGCCCTGCCCTCCAGCACCGTTCCAAGCATTCGCGCCTCTAACTCTCGATCTCCCTCCGGCTCTTCCTCTTTCCCTTTTCTCTCCCGTCACCTTCCTCACTTTCTTCCCCTCCCCTTCGCTCTTTCTCTCTCTTTCTCTACCCCCGTCCGTCCCTCATTCTCTCACTCCTCCCACCCCACAGCTGTCTTCGTTCTCCCACTCCGAGCCGCGTCCGTCCTCGGTGGCAAAAACGTCGGACGATTTATCGCCCCGTTACGCTTCTTTCTCCGGTGCATGCGTTTTAGCGGTAAATGAAAATAGAAGAAAGCGCCCTATCAATTTCCTGCTTCGCACAGACGGGGGACACCTCGGGGCTACGTGTTCGTCCCTCGCTCTCGCCTGGCGGCCCTGGCCATCGGCGTGCGTAGAAGAGGAGTCCACCTCCTCTCGGCGTGGCGCGCGCGCGCGCGCGCGATCGCGAGCGTGTGTATATCTGGTTGTTCGGCCGGGATGGCAGAGTGTGCGGAGAAATGCGCCGTAAGTGGTGCACGAGACGTCTTGCTCCTGTCCTCCTCCTCCCCTTGCGCCGTCTGTCGCGCGGATATATTCGCGCGTAGGTGGCTCGTCGCGATCCTGGAGTAATTAGTCGGACTCATTAGACGGAGGTGCGTTGATCCACGGCTCGCCGGATGCGTCCGGATCTCGCGGCCGTTTCTCGAGGAGTAATAAGCGCCAGTCGACGGTACGACACCCATTGTCGTGCCGCGGGACACGTGTTTACGTACGTCGCACTTCCTGCGGGAAGGGAGACATTTTGCTCTCTATCTCTCTCTCTCTCTTTTTTTTTATTGCTCGCAGCTGACTCGCAGGTAACGAACGCGTAGTGCGGACGCTTATTTGGCGCCGTTGCTGGTCGATGGGGGATAAACAGATAATCGCGATCACGATAAGAGTTATTTGCACGTTTCCGTGATTGGCGGTCGACGGTGAAGAGGATCGGACGCACGCGGATAGTGCCTCTTAGTGTCATCCGCGCTGATGAACGATTGCCGGCGCCTTCGGCCTCCGATCTTTCTCTCCACCTTTACGCCCTTTCTTTCGCCTTCCTATTCCTCTCGTACTTCATTTGCCTGCATCACGTCCGGCTCCGGACTACTGTAGTCTCCTCTTTCTGTTTCGATTATCGTAGGAGGTACACACGTTGGACTGCTTGAAAATGTTACTCTCCGGCGCGTGGTTCGAGGCGATTGCCGCTGCTTTGCTTGCGATTTTGGTGCTGGCTACCAGCTATCGGCCGCCGTGGTGGTTTTGGGCTGGAAGTTCGCATAAGACTAGCGGTGAGTACGTCAACGATGGCCGATGGTTTGACGGCGGTGAGATTGTTCTCGGCGCCGTCCTTGACGAATGTTTCGAGTCGTGGTACCTTCGGATCCTTGGGATAAGAGGGCGGCTTGAAAATATTTGCTTGACACATTTTGCGTGTACGTAGCATTGAATTTTATTTGATATATATATATATATATATATATGCAGATTTTAACGTTTGCGGTGGAAATGTTACATTTGTGAAGGTATAGATATGATATCGGTGTATCGAAGGACGACGATGGTGAAACTTCGTTGATCACAGAATAATGTGATAGTGAAAGACTTTATCGGTGCGTCACACAATACTGTTTACGTAGGTGGAATAAATTTCACATTATCTCATGTAAATGTTTACATCGCCCTCAATGGACGAACATTGTGCATGAATTATTGCGAACGCGAATCTGTGTAGTCTATTATAGCTATATATAAAAATTTCTATTCAAATTACATGCTTTCCGCGCCACACCTTTAACACTCTTTATACGACGAAAATATTGCTTCTTTATCGTTGAGCAAACCTTATTTTTCGTAGAGCGTAGTGTCTTCATTGTTTGATTAATCGCGTTATAAGTTCATTACCAACGTATTTTTAGAACGATAATGACGGCATGTGTTCGTCAAATTGTTCCGAGGTTGTTACTTTAGAGCGCGGCTCTCTTACCAATACTTTCGATACAACACAATCGAGTACACTGATAAAAATGCGGATGCAAAGTCCATTATTCGCTTGATTCGATCAGAAGTGAACGTGACTCGGATGAAATTGATATACGAAAAGCCGAAATGTCGCTTCGCTGACAGCCCCTATTCTTCTTAGCTCCGGCGGAGGAGAAGGACAACAGAATATACAAGACGGCACGAGACGTTCCAGGACCATTCTCTCTGCCTATATTCGGCACGAGATGGATCTTTTCATTCTTCGGCTGTTACCAGATGAACAAGATCCATGAGGCCTACAAAGGTAAGGACTTTTGGTCTTTGACATTATCGATTACGGTGCCTTATTGTTAGGTACACCCCGGGCGTTCGACCGCATCGGATTCCATTAAAACGCTAATAATATCCTACCCTACTCGAAAGAGAAAAAGTTCGGCACGAAGGAATGACGAGAAGGTGAATGACGCCTTAATGGCATCTATTATGTGCAAATGTCTGTCCGACTTGCGGACATTCGTCGATCAACAATTTTAATTAAATACACCCTCCCTCGAAGGCCACGTTCGGTTGAATAATTATTGCACGTCGTCGGTTAGACCCGAGACTCTCTCGCCACATAATATCTTTCGGCGCACCAAAGCTGTGATAGGCGAGCAATTAACGTCAAGCGGGCAGAAACTCGTTTCGCGAAAGAATTGAAATATACGCTCCCGGTTCGTACGCCCTCCACTGATCCAACGAATCGGTAGCAACGAGGGCCAACATCCTCCCAAAAAGCTCCACGCCCGCGACATCGGCCGATAGAAGATTTAAGGAGTGCGTCGTTAGGTATCCAGCCGGCCGCCCAGCAGGATCAAAAAGGCACTAATATATCAATTCAGGGGGTCCAACCCTTTTTTAACCGGTCCAATTAGCTCGCGCTCAGTACCTATCCCCCTAATCCGTATACTTAACCCATATTGGGTCCGGCGAGGGCCGTTTCGGAAGTTCGCCCGTTCACCTTACCTACCCGGTTAGAGCCGCACCCCGCGCGTAATGATAGTGATCAAGAATCGACGCCGAACCGATCGACCGATCGATCGACTGCTCTATAATCCCTGATTCAAGAGTAGATCTGAATCGACGCTACGGGCCGTTATGCAAGGAGGAGGCGCTGTGGAATTGCCCGGTGATCTCCGTCTTCTCCCGGCGCGACATCGAGGCTGTCCTCAGACGGGGCTCGAGATATCCGCTTCGTCCTCCACAGGAGGTCATATCCCACTACCGGCAGTCTCGCAGCGATCGCTACGCCAACCTTGGGCTGGTCAACGAGTGAGTAGCTGCGACGCCGCGCGAACCAGCGGCGGCGATTAATTTTATCGAGGTCAAGTTCGGGGCCGAGTAATTTCGGTCCGATACGCACCGTCTTGCGTCTCGAAGGCTCGAGACCGCGAAGCAGGCGTGCGTGCTTGCCTGCCTGCCTGCCTGCATGCCTGCGTGCCTGCCTGTGTCTGCTTGTGCCTGCTTGCCTGCCTGCCTGCCTGCCAGCGTGCGCTCGCGCGCACTCGACCGAGCGCTCGCGCTAATTTCAAACGCACGAGCGGGGGACGCGAGATACGGGCAGTGTTGTCGTTCGAGCACCGCTTGACTGGGACAAACCAGTTGTTACATTTCTCTAAGCCGATACCCGCGACACCGGTACCGGGATAGTATGAGGATGCAAGGCTCAACGCACGTATCGTCTGTATCCGCGCGATGTCCCGTTGTCCTTCCTTTTCGCTGCACTTTTACACTGTTCGGGCTTGAAGAGATTCGATCCTCACGAAGGTTTTGATCGTTTCATCGAAACGCGTTAGAGGTGCAGTACGCTGGCAAGCTGTGCGACCTATGGTGTAGTATTCGCATGACCGAACGAGCTTTGTCTCCGATGTTCGCGTATATGACAGGATGCGTTGCGAGTGTCGGCGGAATTTGTTGAGAGTAAGAATGCGTTTTCCTTTCAATAGGCAGGGTCCGACATGGCAAAAACTTCGGTCAGCGCTGACGCCGGAACTTATGGGGGCCAGTACCGTGCTCGGCTTCTTCCCAGCGTTGAACATCGTGACGGACGGCTTTATCGATCTAATCCGTAAACGAAGAATGGGATGTACCGTAAACGGATTCGAGGAACTCGCCTACAGAATGGGACTGGAGAGTGAGTCTTGAGTTCTGCTCGTTCCGGCCGGCGCAACTTCTTCGGCGATCGAACGACGAGATCGTGAATCAGTGATGGTTCCGCGATTTTTACGTGACTCGCAAAGCCTGGCAAAAAATGACCACCGACGCGCGTCGAAAACGATCCGCGCTGCTACGAAAAACCGATATCGCCACATTGTTCTCCTTTGAGCAACGTTGCAAGTAACTGCCGCGGGATACGCTTCAATGACTGTTCCGCTTCTTCGGAGCATCGTAAAAATTGTTTTCCCCGCGCAGAATCGTGGGTGGCTCTTATACGCACAGTCTACGTACTTGTGAACAATCAAAATTCCGCAAACATATTGTTACCGGTGGGTAGATCGAAAATTGAAAGATAATTGGAAAAAAACGGTTACATTTGACATTTCGAAAGAATCAGTTGCACCGAGGCGAAGCGTTCAGGCTCGTTATATGTTAGTCTATGTCGTTCTAAGTCGTTCTAAGCACGTCGCGGCAAGTACGACGCTCGATCTAGCCGGGAAAGAAATTCTCCCGGGACTGGAGGCTCACGTACGGTCCTTCCTGTGCGTTAGGCACGTGCACGCTGATCCTCGGTCGGCATCTGGGCTTCCTAAAACCAGACTCCAGCAGTACGCTCACGGCGAGATTAGCGGAAGCGGTCAGGATTCACTTCACGGCCTCGCGGGACGCCTTTTACGGATTGCCCCTTTGGAAACTGCTGCCGACATCCGCGTACAAACAGCTGATAGAGAGTGAGGACGCCATATACAAGTACGCGAGACGTCTCGAGCATCGTTCCTACTCGCCATCACGTATCTTCTGCACGGCGAACGAATTACGGACGATCCGACTTTTCGACTGTTTCAGCATCATTTCCGAACTGATGGACGCCACCATGTTCGAGAAGCGGAACGACGCGCGAGACGAATCGGTCGAGGCCGTCTTCCAATCCATCCTCAGGCAAAAGAATCTCGACATACGCGACAAAAAGGCCGCCATCGTCGATTTTATCGCGGCTGGCATATACACAGTGAGAGAAACTTACATGCTTTGCTCTTGGTCTGTTCCGTTTATGGATGTATAAACTTTGTTTAGATCGTCTAATTCTTTGATTAAGAGGAATAGTTTTAACGCTCGTCCGAATTCGATAATTGAGCGCATTGTGATTGTTTTGTCTATGGCGTTGTATTATGTCGATCGTGTCAGTAACTGTGAGATAATGAAATTGGAAGCTACGTTCACGGAACATTACTTGCTTATCGAGAGTTACTCAATTTATTGCGTAACGCTGTTTAGATTCTTGAGCTATAATAGTGGCATAGTTGAACATTATTATTTAAGAATAGATCCTTACCTCACCGGTTCGTTTTGTCATTAGTTTGTTAAAGCGAACTCATTCATTACCTTCGCAGCTAGGCAACACTCTCGTGTTTCTCTTTCACCTGATCGGACGTAATCCAAAAGTGCAAACGAGCCTTCACGAGGAAGCTTGTTCTCTCGCGCCACCTGGCTGCGATTTGACTGTCGAAGATCTGCGAAAGGCGAAATATCTGCGAGCATGTATCACGGAAGCTTTCAGGTGCGTGTTAGAACACGGAAACAAATACAGTATGGTTTCTGTTTTGATTACCTAACAGTCGTCCTACGTCTCGACGCGATCTTATTGCCAGGGGTCAAGTTTGCTTTTGCTCAATTTCTTAGTTTATCGATAATGTGTACCTAGTTTTACTTTACATTGAGAAATGTAGAAGCAAAATAGGAACCTGATTTGTTAAAATAAACGTTCAATTTTTGAAAGATCATTTTTTACATGTGTAGCAGGGTGCAATAATTTGCTTGATTTTCCAGAATTGTACCAGTAACCCCGTGCATTGCTCGAATTCTCGATGAACCTATCGAGCTTTCTGGGTATCACCTTGACGCAGGGGTGAGTTGTATTCTCGTCACTTTTGTATAGTTTAGTGATCGGTAATATCGAAAATCATTTCAGCCACATGCGTTTGCCTAATGTACTCATCATTCCGATTCATGATATAGACTGTTGTACGGATTTAAACTTTGCCAATGCGTTAGCTTAGCATCACTATTTCGATAATCCACAATAGTGAGTCACGGTGTACATTGTGCATCCGAGTACTATTAAGGCTGTAAATAGATTTTGTTACGAGGCAAGACAAATTCAACGATGAAAACCACCTAGATGACAACTTCCTGACATGTCAAGAGGGATGTTCGCACAAAGCGCTATTGACGACACTCACTCAGGATATCATTATGTAACACTAGGTTTAACGTGACTTACATTGACCTGTCCCATCTCAGTAGCTTCCGTAGTAACTAAAAACGATAACAACCCCTCTAAATTCCTCATTCTTTTTCCACATTTTAATAATAGAAGTCTTTCTCGCCACTAATACGAAAAAATTCGTACAAGTGCACGCCGTAGAATCGTTGAAACTTCACACTGGGGGAGTAGAGAGATCTTCTCAAGAAAATTATTGATTCCAGCACTACATCCTTTATATTAACGATTTTTATAGACGGTCGTCCTCTTGCACACGTGGATCGCAGGCTTGGATGAGGCGAACTTTAAGGAACCGTCCAAGTGCATGCCGGAAAGATGGCTGAAGCCGACCTTGCCGCATTCTCCCCTGTTGGTGGCACCTTTCGGTGCTGGTCGCAGGATATGTCCTGGCAAACGATTCGTCGAACTCGCCTTGCAGCTGATCCTCGCTAAGGTTCGTTCATAACGGGCGTCGAACGTTCGAAATTCTAAGTGGCGGCAATGATCGTACGATCAATGAACCGGTTCGGCCTCTATTGACTTTTAGATCATCCGGGAGTTCGAGATACTCGTCGACGGGGAGCTTGGCCTTCAGTTCGAGTTCATCCTGGCACCGCAGAGTCCAGTCACACTTGGCTTCCGGGATCGTTTGGTAAGATCGTAATGGCCGCGGCCACAGAGTTGCTGCAAGTCTCGAAGGGAAAGTCGATGGAAGACGCAGAAAGGGATGAAGAGAAGCGGAGAGAGAGGAACGGAAAGAAAGAGAGAGAGAGAGAGAGAGAGAGAGAGAGAGAGAGAGAGAGAGAGAGAGAGAGAGACAGAAGGCGGAAGGGAGAATTAAAAAGATTTACTGAATCGCGCTCGTATGCCACTTCTTCCCTTCCGCCTGATGTGTGCTGGATTGATTTACTGCGAAACCGTTATTTTACGTCCGTATTATTTGTAATATTTTTTTTAATTCGTTGAAAGGGAACTATGTTCGTCCATGTGAAGGTATTTATCGTTACACTCCCTCGTGCCCCACATTCGTAATGTCCTGTTAGTATTTATAATTTAATTCGTCGGCGGCGAGAGCCGCCTTGAGATTCTTCGTAACTCACCATCTCTTTCAAATATTGACGTGCATTAGTTTACATAATGCGCATTGTCCTTCGTAATTCGCGTCCGCGGATGTCTTCCGTTTCGTACTACACACACGCTTTTCGATCAATCGATAACGGGACCATCGGTCTATGGTCCGTCATCTTTGTTTCGTTCTTTCTTTTAAAATTCCTTCGCTGCGTGCGGCGCGAGAAAAACTAAGAAGGCAAGAGGGTGTCGCAAAGCAAACGATTCTTTATCTATAGACGCAAGAATAGCATTCCAGTTCACTTTTCCGCCTATAAAACTCTTTTTGACGTTAACGTTGTCTTTTTCAGAAAATACTGAATAGTCCCGACATTGTCATAGAGAATGCTGCTGGTGACTGTAAATTCTTTAGTTTCTGTGCTCCGGTGTTAGGTATTAAGCCGCGAACATTTTAAGAATTACCCTTACCTTTTAGTTTCGGCTTCGTTATTGCCCCCGAAGTTATGTAGTCCCAATGCCGTCTTTGTTAGGTGCATACTTTAATTGATCATGAGTTGTGGCGAAAAGTGTTTGGCAACAATTGTTTTTATCGCGCTTCAAATTTGCGTAGCTATTGCGATCGATGTACGTTGGCAGAGAACACTTGCGCTGGTACAGAGAATCAGGGTAGGTGTTCCGAATTATACGTACGGCAGCTAACGCGTTGTGAATATGATCTCATTGTGTAACGTCAATCTAACTTCGGCGAGACTGAATCGAAGTTCCGCTCACATCGTGGTCGCTGCTAATTAATCCTCAGATAGAGGATTGTCGTCATAAGGTCCGTGTAAATAAAAATATGTAGATATATATTATTTGTTGGATACGCAACAATACGTGAATACACCGAATTGAAAGAGTGCGATGTAAATAATATATGCTCTAAGTGTTTAATATACCTCTCCTTTATTCGTATCATTTCGCTGATTTTTCGTCATATGCGACGTTGTACGAAGTAGTACGCGCGTACTGACATACATACATGTAGACGATATGTATACCCTACATATGAGCTTTCCGCTACTAACATTTTCGGTTAGTAAATCGTCTGAGATGCCGGCAATATGATTGCCACAGTTTCCTTTCTCGACTCTTACTCGTTAATATATAGACTCTGATTATCTCTTGTTTTCCTCAGCGTATATTCTCCGTTTAGTTACATTTATCTAACTCGTTAATTTAGTTTTGATAGTCATATTCTACAAGATGTTTATCGATGTTAACAATAAAAATTACATACTACGTATATCGTACATGCGTTAGTCGAATTATATGTTACAGAAATCATAAATATGTGTCCGACCAGATCGAAGGGACATTCGCAATCCAGGACGTCATTGTCGGGAAAATTTTGCAGGTTGCTGCGCCATGTTCGCGTTAATTGAACGAACGTTCACCGCCATGAATTGAAAGGGAACAAAAACGTACAGCAGGACTGGGATAGCAACCGTCGTCGAAGATATTCTCAGGATTTCGCAGCGACGTTAAAGTGTGGCACGGCCACCTTTATTACTGACCTTAGCGTTTTTACGTAATGTACAAAGCACAACGTGGAAAGCTAATTTGGCCCTTACGCATAATTGACGAAATGACCAACGACACTACCCTCCGATATGAAAGATATATCGATACTGACGACACACTGAAATACTCGTGAATCTGTAAATATTAAGTAGAGCCACATTAACGAGCTAATTGTTAATGATCGCGCATACATCAGTACCTCTTGCGAGTGGAAATGTTTCGATTCAAGAGATTTTTGTTCAGGAAAGCATCAGCCTCGTATGAGATTCTCCGTGCGATATCAATGAAATTAATTCGTGAAAAAAGGATCCTTACGTGCGACTTTTGTGTCTTTGCGAATAAACGCAGGGAAACTGTCATTTTAGTGCGCACGTAACGATGAAGTGTGAAATAAACTTTGAAAGATAATGACTGACGTGCGTATATAAAAAAAAGGGAAAACGAAGAAGGAAGAAGAAAAACAAAGCATTCGACTGTAAGAGGTAAACTGGCTCACAAAGTCGCATTAGTCTCTTAAGGTTTATACACCCGTGGGTCAGTCTCACTTGACCAGTGACTTGATGGTTTTCGGAAGATTTGGGATCGAGCCCTTATTAACACTCGCTGCCGTGGGCCTCATGAAACTGTGATTCCTTGCGCCAACACGCGGTTGGACAAGACGACTCTTTGTCGGCCCGACTTTGTCAGCTGCTTGACGGTTGACGATCATCTGCTGTCCGACACTGCTTCCACTGCTACTGCTGCGGGAAGCAATTGCTCGACCTTTGTTTATTTTCGGTACTTCGGACAACGCCTACGCAAAATAAGCGGAATACTTTATAAATACGAGTATGTAATTCTCAGTTTCATTGTACGGTGTGTTATTAGATTGTGTATATGACTTTTGTTTAAGTTGAATAAAATATTTACGTTTTTCTGGCCTAGGCAAGTGTTTCAGAAAGCATAGTGATTAGCAAGATAGTACTTGCGAACTAGGTGCATTTCGTGTTAAATACTCACCGGGGTCGATTTTCGGACATTTCTCACAGTCGGACCTACACTGCTTCCACTACTGCTACTCCTGCTGGCTGGAATCCTACTAACACCGACCCGCGGCACTGTCCTTCTCTTGTCATTGTCCTTGCTAGGCGGCAAAGGTGTCGTTGATGGACTTTTCCTAAGGTCGCTCGTTAACGCTCGAATTGCCGAAGTGTAACTTCTTAAGTGTGCGTGTCCCGGTGCCAGGTTTCTAACAGTGTTTACAGATGTGGCACTGTTGAGTGAACTCCTTGAGCTGCGAAGGCTGCTTCTCGATCCTGATCGTTCGACTTCGTTTCTCGCAACATTGCTTGTGGCAGTTTTACTCTTCATGGAGGATTCGTTATTCTTCCTCGATGGCGCTTCCCGCTTCATGCTCAGTGTTCGTTTCGGAAGGAAACTGGACTTTTCGCCGTTCACTCTCATCGACGTGCCTCGCTTTTCAAACACTTTGTTGGTCACTGGTTCGAAAGGCTTCCTGAGTCGTTTTTCTCTCTCACTGCTTTCTACACTCTCGTGACGATGTCCACTTCCGCTGTTGCTGTATCGAAGTTCCGCTGGCGAACAGCGTGTAGAATCGTGATTGTCCGTTTCGTAATTGCCCGACGATGTTTCTTGGCTCATTGTCTCCGAGACGAGGCTCTGAGTTTCTTCGAAACCTTCATCGTTCAACTCTTGATCCTTGCCTTTCATCGATTGCGTAGGCGACGAGGAAGAGGTTATGTTTATGTCCGGAATAAAACGACTACGGAACATTGAATTCTGCCGCGAAGGTGTCTGAATTCTCGAATCTTCGACCGTACGTTCCTTCTCGAGATTATTCTTCATGTCCGGAGTTATTAGCTTCTGATCCAGTACGCTGATCAGATCGGTCTGATCCTCGCCTCTATCGTCACTTCGAACGTTGGACGTTCTCCTCTCTTGAAGGTTCTCAACATTACTCGAACTTTGATGAAGGTGATTATTGGCTTGGTTTATTTGGTTCATATGATTGACTTGATTATTCTGACTGATTTCTTCGACTTGACCGACTTCGCCAGCCAAGTTAACCTGAGCAATTTGACTAATCGAGCTAACTTGTCCTATTTGGCTGCCCTGCGTTGAATTATTCTGACCAATCTCGTTCACCTGACTGGGCGGACTACTGGCCAACCTTACGGCTTCCTTCACTTGACTCGGATCAATCATACTCCTATGCCTCTCTCTGCTTGAGACAGCCCTCTCTGCCAAAACGGTGACCGCTTCCCTCGGCCTTGACTCTTGCATCACGGGACTCAAAACCGTGTTTGTCACAGCGATCACCGGCGGTGGTTGACTGACCGGTAACCTTGAATTACGATGAACGTTGGAGGACCGTGACAGCTGTTGCAGATCTTCACCGGATCGTGCTATTTCGGCAAGTGCCGCGTCGATGTCGCGAGATGTGGCATCGCGACGCTTTAATTTGTCCTGCCAGACCTGCAGCATTCCATCTTCCTGTTGTGGTTCTTCGGAGAGAGCGAGCGTACTCGGGCGTTGGGCTGGTTTCTCGTCCAGATGTTCCTGACTGGTTGCTTCCATTTTGGAATCCTTTTCTTGTGTATCTAAAGGCTTCTTGTAGCGGCGAGTCCGTCTTGTTGCTGAGTACCTGTCAAAGTTGCCTGAAACCACACGATTTCATGTCAGAAATTCCAAGTCCTAAAATATATGTTTGTAATTATAATAGAAAATTGCACGTTTCACCATCGGAATTTTCAATACAGAATATTTTTATCTACAATATTAAATTGAAATGAAAATTGTTTTTTGGAGATTATTTATATATTTGTAATAAGATTTATGAAAAGTAAACTTTACCTGTACCAAGTTCGGCATTCGTTGCAACAACGGGTTTCATAGTTGCAGCCTTCAATTCTCTACTTTGTAACGAGCTGCTGCATCGTTCTCTCTTACAAGGTTCCTTTTCGACAGGTTTGACCTCCTTCGGCGGGCTGAAGAGTCTTCTGGTTGCAGGTGGCGTCTCGATATTGTCCGAATCTATTTCAATCTTGTCGCTAATCCTATCTTCTTCAGAGTTCTTTTTCGTCAACTTTGAAACTCTTCGCGTCGCCGCTTGCGAACCCGTGTAGGGTTGTCTGAGATAAATTGTCAGCTCGTCCTGTCCGTCTGTATTTAACGCATCGCTGACTTTGTGCTTCTTTCTATCCTCTTCCCTGATGGCCTATTAAGCAAAAACATCTTTTGTATATAACAGTAATTATCACACCCAAAACCTAATTTTCGCCGTACATGGCACAACAGAGGTTGGTTCTACTTTCTAGTGCTGTTTATTACAGTCAGACAGAATACGTTACACATTGCTTACCTGTAATGTGCTTGGAGCAAGTGCATTTTCCGTACTAAGTCTCGATCTAAGTCTACGCGTATAACGAGGATCAGTCTCTTCTGTGCTATTTGGTACGTTTAAGCTCGACTTTCTCCACGGAGATTTGTCTTTTTGCGACGACACTGGTTGAGCTTCTGAAATCAGAGAAATTTGTGATTATAGTTATACCTTGTATCACTAAATGTAGGTAAGCACGTAACGCGTAATACAAATCCACCTTCAATTGCTTCCATTGTTCGCATTACGTCTGTCTTCTCCACAGATGGGCGCCAGTCGTAAACTTCGGAATATCCTTCATGCGTGGAACTGTCTTCCGCTGGAGTGTTCCTCAACGAACTCTTGCCTTCGCTTTCTATAACATAAACTTTAGTCTCGTCGAACTGCTCGCCAAAGCGTCAAATCAATAGTTCCTTCTTACCTGAATCTTCGAAGGACCGACGATTCGCTTGATGCAATTGTCTTGCTTTTCGTTGTAGCTCTTCACCCGCACGATCTTCCTTCTCGTTTTCCGACAGCCACGCCTCGATTTTCTGTCTCCACGCTTTTCTGTTTTCGTACAAAGGTAACATATGGTTTTTACGTTAACAATATATGACGGGAGACATCTATTTCATATGATATGTTTGAAGAAAACAAGATTTGGTATCTATGGATATGTGGTCACTGTCAATTGTATATATGCATACCCGGTCGGCTTCGCTTCCTCTTCCTGAAGAAATGGTTTACTTTCCGCAAGAGGAGAGGGTGAACTCGGTCTTTCTCTATCAGCTGAAAAGTCAGCATTCAACAGCTCACCTCTACGCGACTGTCCGCGTGCTCGTCTTGCCCATGATCGATCTGTTAAAATGACAATAATTAATGTTTCTAATATCGTTCGTACGCGTAACCAGGCATTCGTTGTCACTATTGAACTGTGACTATGATACGGTTTACAATCAAACAAAAAATACCTAAGCTGCCCCAAGACTTCCTTTCTCTACTATTATCTTGACCAGTAGTCCTCAAGAAGTCCATCAGGTTTCCGTCATCATCCTCGCAAGGTATTCGACTTCTACGACGACGGAGAGTCCCATTCGGCGTAACATCTATGACAAATTGTTCAAGCAATACATCTTGACAAATGTCGAATGGAACTTTACCACTCGAAACAGATCTATGATAGATTCACCTGGCGAATATGTATCCTCTTTGGTTGATTGCTGATCGGGACCACCTGAGCAAGATCCAAGACGACGTCGTATGCTCGGCGATCCAGTGATCGATACATCATCGTCCGACGTGACTCCACCATTTTGCAACCTTTTGATCTGTTTCGTTTGTTAAAACACATTGTATCACACTTTTCCTCCCGCCTCATTCTATTATATTGTTCGCCATCTGACAGATGTCGCACACGCTTCGTCTCGCTAACGTGGGTGTGGGCGTATTAATAATTAATGGGGAATTATAAAATCTTACTTTGGCATCGCTGCGGCTGTAACTCCTCTGAGGCAAACCGGTATGGAGATCGAAGAGGCCGTAGTCCATTAGATTGCATTCCGATTCGGAACCTGGCGTCTCAGCTTGATTGCTCACTGTCAAAGCGCGGACAATAGGTCGTATGAATGAAAATCAGTGAACGTTCCCGTGGTATCAAAGATCGTATCGCGTATAATAATAACGACATTAATCCGAACGATTATTTGCACGGTTAAAGACCTCTCGTTCACAACTGTATTTATGCGCAAACGTTGAATACTAGATGGCAATGAATATTTCGTATTTAATGCTAATTTTAAGTGTAACTATTGGACAGATTTCTGATCCGATTAGGAAATGCGGGTATTCGCGTTACAAGTACGGGTCAGTAGGTGTTCTTTACAGAGGAAAATAATGAAATTGTACTATTTATTTGTTTTTTTTTTACTTACGAAGTCGTTTTCTGGCCATCAATTGTTCCTCACGCTGCTTACGTCTAGCCAGTACTTGCTCCTCTTGAATTCTACGTCTCTCGTTCTCAGCGACAGCTTGACTGAACTTTTGACAGAATTGGTGGAATACCCTGAAACACTCTTCGATTTTGAAAGTGTTGGTGTCCTCGCAAAAGAATTCCGCGAGCGATCTTCTGACTCCTTCGAGCTCTTCCATGTCCCTCTTTAGTTGCGCCATTTCTTGCTCGGCCATCTGTGAAGTTTACATTTCACTATAAAAAACGTTTCAAGTAATGGGCTGCATTTCATGCAGGAAAGGGGAGAAAAGATTTGCACCTGTAAGAATTGGGCCATTTGCTCCTGAATGTCTGCCTCGGTTGTCGGCAGTTGTATTTGGCTCTTTATCTTCTTTATTTTCGTGTCCAGTGTATTGAATTCGTTGTTTAGCTGCTCGATTGTCGTTCTGTGAACAAACACGAATATAAGATTCTACTTAATCTGATAAGGAAAATAGGTAGCGCATATAATTTTGCAGTATTACTTTGTCGATGCTTCAAGCGCTGTAATGCCCTTCGTAAAGTTTAACAGATCTTTTCGCTTCCTTTCTGCTTGCTGCAACACCAAACTTAACGTTAATATGTACAATGGATAAAATTGGATTCGGTATCAGTAACATACGTATTGCATATATTTTGCATAAGTTCAAATATTTTTACCAATGCGACATAATGAATGAGATTCATTCCCGGCTTGTTGGCTCGGATTTCGGTTAACTTTTGCAAAGAAGACAATTTGACACCTGCTGCATTTCCAGCATAACCACCCTAAAAATGTACGAAGATTAAAAATACGATTAAACGTCAATAAATACGATTTGTCAAGATGTTTGTAGGAATACGTACTGAGTTAAGGAAATTTCCAGCAACAAGAACCATGTAAAGCACCTCTTGCAACGCTTTGTTCGTCATAAGATCCTCGCCAGCCAGGATCATCGAGTTAATGCTTGGTTCCAAATAACTCATGTTAGCGGCAAACTCTTCCTTCAATAGCATGCACTCAATCCGCAATTTATAGCTAAAATGGGAGGGGACAAGTTAAATAAATCTTTGTTACGATGTTTCGGTGCAATGTTTTAAATTGTTTAAGCTAATCATTACTTTGGCACTTGGATAAGTTGGAGGAAAAACTTCTCAGCATTTCCGAGCTTCGACTTGTCGCCATCGAAGCTTTTGAGCATCTCGAGTTCGTCTACTTCTGGCAGGATTTTCAGTAAACCGCGCAGTTTCTCAGCGCCGATATCGTCGTGCCCACCATCTTTTATTAATTGTATAATGTCCTCATTGGTACTAAGAAACAAAGTGTAGACAATTTGTTGTCGTTATCAGTTGATTTATAAAGTTTACGTACGTTGTCAAATTCAAGGCGTATTTTAAAAATGAAAGAATGTATAAAGAGTTTACAAATTATGTAAGATGACCATAAAGCCTACCTTCGGAATTGTTTTAAGAAGATGTTAACGTTGAGACTCCGCTTTCCGTCAAGTAGAGCGATCTGATCAGTAGGAGCATGATTATGAAATTGAATTGTACATTGGTGCGATTAGAATGAATTAGAAAATACTATACCTCAGTGGGTTCACGACGACGTTTCTCGGCGTCTGTACCTGATCCATAAGAGGACGAGCATGTAGCAGGTGGAAGCATCGGCGGTACCTGTTGGCAGAAGAGACCCTCCATCTCGGCCCAATCCAAATCCGCCATCGGTGAGTTTTGGTGCTCGTTCGCTACCAGAGACCAAATGTTTCGTTTGCCGATTACCTGCGAAATGAAATAAACCTGGATTACTGTCAAGTTCCAAGTTATAACTATCAAGAAAAATACTATAGAATTTTTAATATTCCAAATTCTTCAAGTTCAAAAGTCGTGGAAGTTTTATTTATATACGTACAATGACTAAATGAATTGTCCAGGTCACTTGGCCATTAAAATTTCGATCACTTTTTAAAACAAAATATTCGCATTACACATTACGTGTATTTAGCATAGTAAATAGTCAATCTTTCACTAACTATGTACAAAATAAAATACATACCATCTCCTAACTCATAAAAGAATTACTTTTGCAACAAGAAATATAATAGCAATTTATGAAACATAATATTACTTCTTAAAAATGCAGAGAACCTTGTATTTAAGTATAAGGCGCAGTTAATGATAAAACGCAGCAAGAAAAAAAGAATCCCACATTACTTTCTCGATGCTTTTGCGCAATACAAAGCTACAGTTCCTTCGCGTATCCACCCACGTCGATTAAGTCAGCACCAAAACAAATTCGAAACATTCCACGCTCATCTCTATTCTGCTCTACTACAATACCTTACCCAGGTGCAAAACAATTCCAAGTAAAGTGAAGAAAAAATCTTTTCAATTTTCATACACCGTTACAGTGCGAGTATGAAAAGTGTAAAGCAGACCTTATGATTCGGTATCTTGTTCCAGTTAATGGTCTTCATCTTCGTCTTGGGGGTGGGAATCTCCTGCTGCGGGAGAAGTCTCGCCTTATTGCTCGGCGGCTCTGGGGTTGGCGCACGGGCGACAATTTGGACGTGCAACGGGGGCGGCAATGGCGGCTCCATCGTGGCATCGGCGGATGCGAAATTGTTGCTATTCGCGTTGGCGAAGAGCGGCGGGGGTGGGGGCGGTGGCAAGAGGAAGCCGGCCGAGCTCGACGGATTCGGAGGATCAGGAGCGGCCGGCGGCGGAGGAGGTGGCGGCAACGGCGGACTGCACGCTGGGTTGCTCGTCGGATTGTTCGCCGGGTTGCTCGCCGGAAGTGAAGCTTTGCGGGACGGGCCGCAGCTCTGGTCGCCGCCTCGGCAATGGCAGCATAGGTTCGTCTGAAAGATTTAAATGTGTTCTGCGTACACTTCGATTTCGGATTGATTTCGCTTGCCCTGGGTAGAAGCAAATTTAACTCTTTTAGTGTCAATCGAAAGTGTAGTACCTATACGAAAAATTTCGAATCAATTTGGCTAAGTCCTAAGGCAATGTGCTGAAGTTTAGGAAACGGCTTATAAAAATTAAAGTAAGAATAATGTTTACAAAAATTCAAAAACGCCCAATGACGAAATAAAAGGAGAAGAAATTAATGCCAGTTGCATTTCAATTATTGTTGAAAATCATACGAATAACATAAATATAAGACGTAACGAGGAACAGAAAACTAATTCTGTTTTACAAACAGTATTTGCTCCTACGAAAAATTGTCGTCCTGTCATAGCTTTATGTAGATCATATACTATAAAGTATAAACGTTGCATTCGTCAATCATTTGCAACAAAATTATTAATGTCGGACCTCAATACTAAAAGGTAATTGCATGATGCACGGCAAGCGTCAAAAGTATTATCCGCCAGCCATTCTGTAGTTACCGATTGAATTATGTTGCTCATCATTTCCAATCGAGTTCTAATTTTGTGTTCCGTATTCATTACAACGTTTTATAAATTTATTTTAAGATACAGTTCCCTTCTGATGCGAATAGTAAGACGCCGTCGCATACGCAACGACGATACATCGTCGTTCGTCACTGCAAGGGTTAACGGCTCACCTATCACGAGGGAAATATTTGAACATTCGCGGTACAATGTTTTTGGAGGTATTATTATAAATATTGGGGACGGTTGATGTAAATGTGTATGTTATGGAGGTTGCGCATATGTTTTACTTATTTGAAAAATAAAGGTTCGAAACGTGGAATGAAAGTTATAGGTAGCTCCGGTAAATATTAAAAGTTATTGACATACTTGTAAATAAGCGCTCAAATGTTTTTGCGGTTTCCGCAAAATACAAATTTATATGTTATAATTCTTATAGATGTTTCCGGAATTGTTCACAGCTTTATTTATCTGTTTGCGATATCCGTACTCGTAGTGCTACTAATATGTTATCTCTCCCTGAGCATATGTACTGTACTTATGTATTCATAATACGACTTAATATGCAGTCGTTATCGTACATGAAACGATTTACCCAAGGGAATTAGAATTTTTATACAATTCCTACGTCTCATAACGCGCCACTAAATCCATAACTGCCATGTTGCTAAATGCAATAAACTTTCTTATACATGATACCTACTATATTTAATAAACAACACGACTCATTTCCAGTTAGGCGATCTTAGCGCACTACTCGTCTACCGATCGATGACTCATTTGCCGAGGCTACATCTGTCTAGTCTAACATACGATTTCTCTCGAGAGTGCGAAGTCGCAGATTAATTCGACGAACGAGTCGAAGTTAGGAGAGCATCAGGCGTCGCGTGATTCATCGATGCTAAAGGGTAACAGAAGCTGCAGCCTCGGACGTGCGTTTCTTCTTTTATGGACTCGTTCCTTTCGGTCAAGTACGTCGGAAAGTAAAAGTGCCGCCCGGTTCGCGAGGCAAACACTTAACACGCTAGCTGGAGCTAACAACCGCGTGACATTGACGATACTCGCAGGATACCTCGGCGAAATTTTAATGATCTGATGTAACAGGGAAAGAGAGAAGAACCGGGTAGAGCGATGGTGGCATGTGTTCGTTTTTGAAGCACGCGCGCCTGATGTAATTCGGCGAAAGTTCGGTGACATAAAGCGAACAGAATCGATAAATTCTGAGCTGACGAATACTAGGAATAAAAGAAAAAAATTCGACTGTCATCATTTTTCTCAATGTAATCTTGTACGCATTCCCGTTTCACACGGTCGCTTATACATATTCATGACGATTTCTGAGAAAGCGTATCTTATGAGGCACCGCCAATTTTCAACCGTTAAATAAATTTGAAGACAGTGTCGGCAGGCAAATATTGAGCCTGTTAATAATTACGCAATACCTGACAGTAACCGTACTGTAGCCGAATAGTGTATTACATTGATCCTTCTTCAAAACGGATTACGGATGTTTACGTTCGATTAAAGCTAAACGCCTTGTGTAGTCAATGATGTTATCATAAGTGATTGTCATTAAAAAGATCAATACGAATCACCAATATACACAATGCATGAAGCAAAAATTACTGTACATACACAGATACGCGATCTGCAATGTATGAAGCAATCAGAAAGATGCGATTAAAACACAAACATACGTATGCATTGTGAATCAAATCAAATGAACTTGTTTTTTTCGCATGTGGTAGTCTTAATTAACACTAGAACTACCGACCAGTCAAAATGACAGGTCTGACCCTAACTTAATAACGACCTTCCTCCCATAAAACATTTTATTTTTCCCAATCTTCTTAGCACTCAAAGTTAAATAAATGACTAATCGTTTTATATTTTGTAAGTTTAAGCGGATTATCTTGTATCCATCTCACGAGGTAAATTAAAATATCAGTACGAATCGTTGATAGTTCTAGTATTAAGGAGTTCTTTTAGGACCGGCTTACTTGGAGACTTGGCGACCTCAGCAACTTCGTGGCATCCTCTCGATTTTCAAGCAACGTCGCACGATGAACTAACGTTTCGGCCGTGTCCCAGGCTAAATCGCTTGCGGCATCCTTTGGATCCAGCCGCAACAGATGTTGAAGGATGCTTAAGAATGGTATCTCCTGCGGCGTGTCTGCGATCTAAAAGACGCGCTGTTCACTATTAAAAGGCTCAGATGTCCCATACAACTTGTAACACTCTACGAACACTGTGTGTAATCTCATATGTAGCGGCCGTTAACGTCACTTTACCGTTTGCTTAGCGTAATGAGACATTTGTAAAGTACATATTTTTGTTAAGAATTTATCGAAATGTACTAATGTACCCGGTTTGTTCTATCGGTATTACACGGAAGTTTTGGTTTAGAAAAACTTCGTGCAAGGATAAACTGTGTGAACATTAACTGCCGCGCAAATAAACTTTAACTTGATCCTATTGCAATTAAAAAGGTTCAGCTAATTACTGAGAAGTCATGTAAGATCGCGTGCTTACAAGAATGCGTCTGTAAACCGTAATCGCTGACATCTTCAAACGTTTATATGAGAGATAATTTGATTCAGACCACACAATTTTCTAATACGATCATTTCTCTACAAACCGTGTAACAATCTATAAAAATGTATAGGTACAATTTTATTGGAACAGTACTATTAAGAACGTAATCGCTTACTTGTCCCAGTATGGCATAGAAAACGTCGACGTGCGAGGAAAGATCGATTCCCGGCGGTCCGTGATTGGACAGGTCCTCGTCAGTTTCCCGCTGATCATCGAAGACGTCCAATTGGACCCTCAGATCCGGCGTGTGACTCTTCCTGCAAGAACAATCGGCACCTTCCTGGTGATTCGGGGACATTTTAAGCCTTTACATCCTCGCCAGACTCTATTTCCGTGCCCCCCAACTCGAACTCTGCCGATGCTTTCTTTAGAAATTCAATTTCTCTCCGCTAACTTCTCTACACTCCTGCTTCCCGGCATTATTTTCACGCGTCCTCCTGTTTCCGCCGAGAGGGGACCTCCTTATCATGCCAATTCGGCGTTGAATGTGTGCACTTTCACCTCGTCCGTTGTCGTACGTTATTAAATTAAGCGTCGGCGTACATCGTCGACTCCCGCATATCTTCACGACCTCCCATTCCGCCATTCACCTTGCTTCATCGTACAAATATTTAGTGGAAGCAACTCTACGCGTTTAAAAATTCCTCGTAAAAGTACAGCTGATCGATTAACGATCGATTTACTGATCTATAACAGTCCGCTTCAAGTACCGACGGTCTTATCAGGATGTTTGTCACACGTTTATCAGACACGGAAACCGGAGAAAGTCGTGATCAAGATCAAATTAGGCTGCAACCTCTCGACACTGCCTCCTTGGAACGTCATCACAGTTCCTGCATTTAACGTCGACCGCAGAAATTACGAAAAAGTCAGACGACAATCTCACCGATCATTTGCACATTCCGTTACCATTAATTTTATCGCGATCTATCCCAACGTACATCGCACAAACCCCGGGGAAAAGCAGGGTGGGAAAGTATATTGAGCCACTCCTAATCACCGAATATCTTTTCGTTGGCGCATCTCACTACCGCGATCGTCATCGCACTTCCGGTCGCTTTACCAAAAAAAAAAAAAAGCCCGACGCGTCGGACGACCGATTCGCTCAGAGTCTAACGTTCGTCTAATATTCCCAGAAAAAAAGCCGGCGAAATGAGTCTGGGAACGTGTACGGAGGCTAATCACTGAGCATCCCTTCTTCTTTCGCACCATCACCTAACGCGACCGTGGATCGACTCGGGTAACGTCTAACGTTCGCCCTATTATCCATTCTATCTGTCAAACTAATCGCGTCGCGGGTTAGACTGTTCGCAGCAACCGACGCTTCCGTTCAACACCGTTCGATCCTCCGTTATTCGATTGTGCCGGGCACGAGTAGTGGGAGTGCGAGTTACGTGTTCGTCATAATATTTTAACCATCGGCTTTGTCGTTAAGCATAACGACGAACCGATCCGCTGGACGTTGCTTCTGCACGTCGATGATGTTTTATGATTAAGGACAACGATGGCGAGGAAGTGCTCAGGCTCGTTGACTCGCCGGATCTCATTAATTATTCATATGCCGTCGATTCCGAATCAATACAATGACTCCCCCATTGGTCGGACGTCAGAATTTTGTTATGCCATTGGACGGCATCGATTTGATCAACGAAGCTTTCCTTTCATGCGGCGAGCTTATTATTATCGGTCGGCCGGGTTGGAGTAGGTTCCGCTTTACATTTTTTCAATTTCTAAGCGTCAGGTTGGATGATCGTGCAAATGGCGTCGTGGAAGGTGCGGTTTCTTTAATCTAACGCGGAGAGTTTGTTCATAAATTGACGAGCTGTTTGAACTGATACGAAGAAAATGTAAGGAAAGAAACTTTAAGCGCCTGAAAAGCGGCGGTCTGCGCTGAGTTCATATATAACCGTAATAAAAGCTTCCATAAGAGACTTTTTATCATAAATGTTGTAACACACAAGTGATAAATACGATAAAATAAAAAATTCATATTACAACCTTTGCGTTCGTTTGCAAAACAGTTGACGGAATATCTGCCTAAATATCCAAGGTAAAAGTGAGAGGAAGAAGAAGCTGTATGACAAGTTTTTTTTAACGCGTACGCTTTTCGATTACCAGCACCTGATTAATGGATTATTTTCGTGTAATTAATTTCGTGATGATACATTGTCCCGGGATAAGTGAAATACTGTGATAAATGAGAACGAGTATTTTTCGCACGATTCTAGCCAAGCGGATTTTTCTCATGGCACGCGGGTCACACGGATTGTATTCCGAGCACGTCTAGTCCTAACGTACGAGGAAAAGTTAAGTACGTGAAAGCGTAGAGTAACGTTAAATATCTATGTTAATTAGTCCAATCCAATGGCAAGCAATTCGTTAGATTCAATCGCAAATTCCTTTAGCTAAAAACGCAATGAAGATTCCTCACCGGTGTTAATTACCACATACCGCTCACGTTCCTATCCCAAAAAACTAACACGTACGTTTACCTCGGATTCCCCTAACTGATCTTTCGCTTATTACTCGCAATCAAACCTCAAGAAAGTATTCTCTCTTTCGACTAAAAACGGTGAACCCATTTGAATCTCCGAAGAGGCCTCAAGTGGCAGGGTGCGGAAAGTAGATTTTTGTTATTCTCTCGCTATGACGGGGATACCTAGCGATCGGATCTGCATCGGCATCCACTTTGCGTGCGTTACGGTGCGCAGTCCTCAAGGCCACCTATCGGAATTTAGCCGAGCAATGCTCGCGAGGATCGTCGCGCAGAGACAGTCCACGAAGTTTCCAGAGTGTCCTATGGGCGGACGTGTACGAAAATACCCTTCGTGGCAGCCGAATTCCACCACCGGGTACGCGCCACGAGCAAAACGCATCAGGACTCGTGAAGACTTTAACCGTGAGTCAGCCTCGAGCATTGTTCACAGTTTACAGTCAACAGTTTCGTGAACTCGCCTAAAGCACATCGAGCGCATAAATACACTTTCGATTCTCAAACTCGATGCTCAGCATAACCGCTTCGGTGTTGCAAATTGTTGCTTCACCTTACGCTGTTTGCTTTCGATCACAGATCCGATCATCGAAATGACAATGGACTGACAGTATCTAAATTTTCAAACGCCCCGCGCTTACCGAACTGGGAAGCAAACTATTAGATCTGATAAGCGCGGAGTGTTTGATAGTTCGCAGATAAAGTTGTTAGAGATAAGAGCGCACTCAACGACGGCTCTGACGTGCGTTAGAATGCATGTCTGCAGATTGCGTCTGCTGATAGCCGACCGATGGAATCTCATCAACCTGTACGAGCTACTCGACAGATTCGACAACGTGTTGACGATTATTCATTGTTGCTCACCGTACTGCCTTATCATCGGCCTCCCTTCGGGATTCAATTGACGCGAGCCCGGGGATGTCACGCATTCGGCAGCGTTCTCTCATCTAAGCTTGCCGTTAAGAAAATTTCCCAGCGTCTCTTGTCTGCGGTCTCTTAACTCGGGCGACGATACGTTTCCTTACCGCACCATATTCTCTCATCGATCTCCCGTTACAAGATTCGCAGCGATTTTTGCGGTCTGCGCGTTCAACGAAGCCAATACCAGGCTCACCGCACTTCTTCCCTCTATTGGTATTGCTTCATAAAGTGCCAATCTGGGAAGATGCACCTTTGTCACACCAACTGTGTCGAGCGTGTTGAGTACTTGCTTGTGCTCTACTATGCATGCGCGTACTCTGCTGTTCACAGATACATCCGGCCTTGTTCAACGATCACATCACTCATTTATTGGCCCATTCTTAGGAAATTGTACGTTGCGATATGCGCAAGTCGTCGTGTGTTTATGCGATTTTCATCAACCGTCAGGCAAGCGCACGAATTGTACGTGCCTCACGCCACATACGCGGTTCGCTAATTTTGGATGCGTCTCTCTCATCAATGCCGATCTATTATCTTATCCGTTTTATCCGTATAATTGTCGCTATTCGCCAGGGTAAACGTGACCAATCCTGTTTCTCACTCTTCGGTCCTTTCGTGGGCTCGCTTTTTCGCTCGCGTAGACCTGACAATTCGTGGCTTGACGCGGATAATGCACGATTCGCCGTACTCTTATCATCGAACCCCTTTCACAAGTTTACGCATCTAATTATCTCTGCTCGCAAATTGAACGCTGCATTATACTTCTCATCACGCTACTTCCTCCGCGTTGATCTCTCATTCACTCAATCCATCGACGCAATTGGCCCATTGCATTTGTTTCTTTGCGCTGCCATTAGCATCCATTCCAAACGCAACGCATCTCCCCTACGTTCCAGAACACAATTCCTTCGTCATTCTCTTACGCACACAAATCCCCGCCCTCGAGCGACCTTTGCGAATACACCTTCTACGCTTCACAGCACTGTCGAACGCATCTCATTCCAGCCTAGCTCGCATGTGCCCCGATAACCTTACATTTTGACATAATGGACACGACCGTCGAGTTGCCGTAAACTCACTTTAACCGCGATTCGCGTAACTCTCGCTTCTCGAATGTCGGTAGACCGACAAGCGCGGCTCGCCGAAGGCACCCTTTTCTAATCGAAGCAAACAATGCTCGCGTGCGGCCGACAAACAACACTCGCGACAGAAAAAAGCGCGCCGGCGAGCGAGCGAAAGGTGCGCATTCGGCATTGGAAGCGTAATGCGCCACCGCGTGTGGCTTGCGCGCGGGGAGGGGAGGGGGGAGGGGGGCAGCAGGAAAAAACAGAAGTGCAGAACGAATGAAGCGAGGCGGTGTCGCGAGATGGCAAGGTCGTGATCGAGGATGCTCTCCGACGATCTAGCGAGTCTCGATACCCGCGCGATCGTCGACTGTCAGACAGGCAGCAGAAGCCACGTGACGTTCCGAGCAGCGTGCTGCTATACGGAGACCGGCAAGGGGGAGAGATATGATAGTGGCAGGGAAAGGGGGAGGATGCAACGGGTGCGTGATGTTGCAGGGCAAGCACATTATCGGAATAAGGTCTCCGCTGCGTTAGAGGGGGTGTGCGTGTGCGTGTGTGGAAGAGAGAGTGAGAGAGAGAGGGAGAGTGCAAGCGTAGCAGGCAGTGGGGACACACGGCCGAGATAACGAATAAAGACAGAGTAGACGGAACAGACCTTCGGAGACGAACTTCCGACGCGAATGATTCGCTCCAGCGAAGTGCTGCGGGATGCAGTTGCAGGTGCACCACGCGCTAGGAGCCACGGAGAAGTTAATTCGGGCCTTCCACCGCCAGCCCCCTCGCCGGCACATCCCTTTTATTTCTTCCTCTCCTTCTCCTTTCTCTCTCTCTCTCTCTCTCTCTCTCTCTCTCTGTCTCTTTCTCTCTCTCTTTGTCTATGGCGTGAGCCCCTAACATCTTGCGCTTACTCTCGGCGCCGCTCGTCGTTCTCACTCTCGTTGCATCTAGCCTCCCTACCAGCTTCCGCTTCGTCTTGCTCTTTTTGGCAGAGTCATAGCCGTTACTCACGGCGGCAGATCGCCGCGCGAGGGAAGACGAGAGAAGGAAGCGGAGAGCGAGAAAGTAGCGAAGAGTGGATGAGCATGGGACGGAGAAAGGGGAAGATGTGTGTCGCGCGAGAATATATTTGGGTCTATCTGCTGGCCACGCAGTGGCGTCGCAAGAACGTTGAAGAATGAGTGGAGCGATCCGAGACGGAGGATAAAGAAAAAGCCGGGCGAACGCGCTTGGACACGCGGAGACTTCCGACATTAGAGATCGTAGCGAACAATTATACGCTCCATTGAAGTGTAAAATGCCGCTCCGCGGGCGCCATGTGCCACCAGAGCTTATCGTCTCTTTCCCTCGATCAACTTTTCATCCTCCTCGTTTCGAGCGTTGTTTATTTTGTCTTCCTTCTCCCTTCCCGCCACGATTCTTTCGGCATTTCATTCACGTGCACGCTCGACACCCTCGTGCCTTCCATGTTCCAGCGACATAGCAGTCACACATTTGGCAGTATGTATTGCGCTCGAGCGTGGCGGGGAACGAGATAAAGATTCAGTAAACCTTTGTAGGACTTCCGACGTTAGAGGTTAGAATCGCTCTGACAATTACTTGCTCCAGTGGAGTGTGAGGCAATTACAGGTGTACCACGTGCCGTAAGCCCGGAGGGTTGAACGTTCTCTTCTTCTCCACCGCCCCCACGATCCTTCATACTCTTTCTCTCCTTCACTTTCAGTGCTTCCCCTATCCAACCCCCCCCCCCCCCCCCCCCTCGTCATCCGGCACGTTCGTTTTTCTTCAGCTCATAGATACAGCTCCGGTAACAAATTGGTGCGCGCGAGAAAAAAGTCGTGCGGCATGAGGATATATTTGGTTCCATCTATTTCTTGTTCAGCGGCGCAGGAATGTGGCCCGCCGTTCGATACATTTTATTCGGACCTTTTTTCCTACGCCACTCTTATCCCGGGCATTCCGGATGCTCGCCACGAATTTATCATCACCCCTTACTTGTCCGTGCGTACACTCAATTTTGCCAACATTGTTGCTCGCAAAAAGCTTGTCGAACTTCGTCAATTTTAACAATATTATTTTTTTTGTAAATTTTTGCAACATTAGCTCCTTGCGCTCGCCTGAAGGCCTTTGCTCGAGCGAAAGTTTTAATTATCGTGCCTTAGAGCACACGTGTTTGCTCTTGTAAACAGAAGTCAGCAGGCAGCATTGATGTCTCGATGCGTGCGGCGTCTTGTTTCTGTTCCCCAATAGAATGGGAATAGTTCGTTCAACTGCGGTTCCGACGACGGGAACCGTTCACTATTTCTGTGCGGGATGACTTAAACGGAAACCGAAACAAGACCGGCAAAACATTAACTGCCGGCGCAATTGCCATTCGCCGCGATCGGCCGCCACGTAACCGATTGTATTTCCGTCCACGCTCATTTCATCTGCCGTCTGTCTCGGATGATTCTCACGATCGAATCACGCAAAATACGTCCGCGTCAATCAGTTATCCACGCGATTCGCTTTCGACCCCACGTGGTAAAGTTACGACTCTGTGGCTTTCAGATAAATTCCTTTATTTTGTCGCACCGTTTTTTGACGCTGATGCTTGACTTTGCGGTACTGATGTTTTACACTAGGTTCACCTATGCGTTGAAATCAATTTTAGCCTCTGTTTCATAGTCTTTCTAGTTAATATTTTCTAAAAATCACCTATGAGTTGAAATTAATTTTAGTCTCTGTTTCATAGTCTTTCTAGTTAATATTTTCGAAAAATCACCTATGAGCTGAAATGAATTTTAGTCTCTGTTTCATAGTCTTTCTAAAGGAGAAATATATAATATTTCATTTACAGCAAGAAAACAAAAATTTGTTTATTTATTCGAAATGATTGGAAAATCCGAGTGTTGAATTTTAGTTGCGATAACTATTTTTGAACTACGCAACTAGAAAAGCGTTACGTCTTTCATGCAGAATATCTCTGAGTAATAGCGATGAGTTTCATACCTACGTACCATATTAGGTAAAAGTTTTTGTATATGGAAAATCGACGCGGCTATCGATGTGAGATTGTACGCGTATCCACATAGAGAAGCGAAAGAAACCGTCCCAAGCTACCTAACCGCATACTATTCCCATCGCAAACAACGTAATTGGAAGTAGAGAAACACTCGTCCCGCGCTAATTGATCGCACACTGAAAATGCAGTCACTTCGATTAATTTAGTCCGAAGACAAACGAGCGTGTAAAACGAGAAAGTGGCATACGATAATAAATCACTGGATATTATACCGGCGGCACAATCGATCATTAACGAGCATGAACTGCTTCGCATCTAATTAACGATCAGACAGTAAAGACTGAGAACATTACGCAATCGTTCTTTGCTCGACTCGTTAATTACATCAGTTTATATGGAATATCAAGCGGCCATAGCACATTCACGATCATGCGAAGTGCGCGAATGCCCGTTTCGAACGTTTTATGTACAATTGCGACTGTTGCATTAAGTATCGTGCGATGGATTATTCGTATTAGTTGCATGCGGAATCCTGGGCGCAGTAAGTATGTTCGCCGGATGTATTGTCGTTAGTCAACCGATCCGGAGAACAAGAGTCGTGGATCCTTGTACCAGATATTCGCGTATACCCGCGTGCCAGGCATTAAAAACGCGAGCGTCGTTGGCGTGCAAGTGAAGACAGAAAGGTGTGGGTACAATAAGGCGCCCTTTCGTAACACTCATCATTATTTATTATTCCACAATGTTAAGGTGTTAATCAGTTAATACCATGAATCCAGGTCGGCGTAGTGTACTCACCGCAGCTCGTTCAGGATTGGGAGGAGCTTGAGACCTGTAATGAGGAGTAGAGTTAATGGTCCTGATAGACAAGCCAATGCCGGCTTGAGTCAACACGACGTTGAGGCCGCCCCTTGCGCATTACTTATGAATTCGCCAAATATATCGTTACAGCAAGGCAAAGTACCCATATCGAAAGTTACCCGCGATATTCGAATTTCATGGCTCAACCTCGCGCTAACAATCGAGTCAGCTCTCTCTCTCTCTCTTTCTCTCTCAAAGCGATAATTTTGGCCCCGCCGACGTCCCGGTACTTTCACCGGTAACGAATGTAATATTTTATTATTGTAAAAAAAAAAGTAACGACAACCATCGACTTGAGAACCGCGCTCCATTCACGACAGTTGATATTAATACGATCCGTATAGCTCCCACCTTAGCCATTTCTCGAAACCGTATCCAGAGACAGTGGTACATTCAAGCAACTACAATACACAGTCAATTTTACGCGTTCTATATTTAGCCCGGTACCATGAAATCGGAATACTTTCCGGCGCGGATGACCCATAACGCGGCGACCCATATTATAGCCGACGACCACTGTCCTCTCTCCCTCACCAATGAACTCGTTGCGAATCCTTATACGGTCCTTCAGCACGGGCGTGGAGATGACCAAACAGTTGATGAATGCCAGTAGCGCCGTCTGGTAATCCTCGTTCGCCGTGGCTTTCTGCAGCTCATCGACGACGACTCGCAATCGATAACGCTCGCCTTTGCGCTCCTATAATCGAATCGGAACGATGCCGCGATGTCGTTATCGTCACGATGGATTCGAGGAAGAGTCGACCGTTTTATCGCGTGCGCCGAACAAAGACCCCTTGAAGCGTTTTCGTTCGGCAGCCTGGCACGAGCTCGTCACCGCTTCAATTCAGACTTTAGACGGAGGGAGCCCTAACTCTGCCGATGACCGCACGAATTTCATTAACGAGCGTCGATTAATCGAGACTCTACCAGCATGGGTGAAATATGTCTACGAAGGTTGAGGGATGGGCCAACTGTCGGTCTATTAGCTTGGGAACAAAATGAATTGATGCCACTTGAATGATTCTTCACGAACATGTGGACAACATCGCGTGTAGATGACTAGGTACGACTTGCACATGTCGCCGGTTGATCGGGAAATAGGGTCGTGTCAGGGGCGATCGTTCTCGACCGCGATCGATACCAGTCTCCGTTTCGTTCGCCGTTGGCCCGCGACAATAGCAGGATAGACACGTTTCATAATGTAAAAGGGTGGCAAACATTACGGCAATCCCTTTCGCACAGAGAGGAACTACTGCTGGCTGGCGTGCAGTGCTTTAAGTGTAAGCGACGGTGAGGAACAGCGAGCAAACAACGAGCAAACAGCGAGCAAACAGCGTGCCAGGCTCCCGGGGGTATTGTGGTATAGATCACTCTTTTGTTCCGCCGAGGGAAGACCTTGAACCGTGACTTTTACCTAGGCTCAGCATACGTCTCTTTACAATCGAGCGCGTACCACCTTTGCATCTGAATGCTACCTTGGATACGCCGCTCGTGGCATACGATTTGCAATAATGTGCCGAGGACGCGAATCTTTTCAGGGGATCCTCGCTTTCGGCGGACGCACGCGCGAGTGACCGATGACTTTTTCGATCCCGCGACCAGTTTTCGATCTCGGACGTCTAGCCTTCATTCGATTCATTTCGCCGGAATTGCACACGATTTGATGCGCTCGAAGCTGATGGCGACAGCGTAGCCGCGTAGCGGAGAGAATTATCACCGTTTTCTCCATCGTTCCAGCGGCATGGTACATCGAATTAGCACGTTATGGTAATGGAATCCGAGACTACGAGACGTCGAAATGCGTATATAGCGGGTTACGTACGAAACATCCGATAATCGAGGCTAGGTGGGCCGCCGAGAGATGAATGACAAAGAGTACACAAGTAGCCCTCCTACAACACGGTAGATAGATTCCTACGAAATGCCGTGTTGTGTGGAATCATATTCTACGAGACCCAGAGCCAGTACAAAAAAAGAGTTATCCTCCAAAAACTTATTAAAAACAAACATTTCTTTTTAATTCCATAAAAGGAACTTAATTTTCATTAAAAATCCAAACGTACGTATAGCACAAGATGAACAAAAAAAGATTATTTTCATGTAATGTAACCAATTTAATAAAGTTCTTCATTATTACTCAGTACAATGAAAGGACAACGTTTTTTTCAGTTAAACGGTACCACCAACGATATACCATTGAAGTAGAGTTATAAATGAGTACATTATAACGTATTGATATTTTTACATGTAAACACACTATAGTTCATTATTCCATCCCGTCATTATTTTAAGATAATTAAGTTATTAAATATGTTAAAACAAATCATATTATCATTGCTGTAGAAGTACAGTGTTCTACCAAGGTTTTCAGAATTTCTTTATCGCGTTAGAGCGAAACCGTGTTGTAGGATGGCTACCTGTACTTGGTGCATCACGTTTCGTTTACTTTTCGTCTGGTCGATCGGGTCACTCGCACGACGGTAACGTACGCGGTGTCTGTTGTGAATTTCACCTGATAGGTGTGAAGCGTGTCGAAAACGCGCTGCCGTCCATCTTGACTGTAGACGCACAATGCCGACAGCAGATCGACAACCTGCTTCTTCACCGAGGGACAAGCCGTGTCCAGGGCTGAAACGAAGTCGGAAAGTGTTACTTACGTGAGCGCGCAATCGTCAGACAACGATCGTTGGATGAGAATGGATTACCAGAGGCGAGCTTAACGCAATAATCAGGGTTGTCCACGATATAGTCGAGACCGACATGGGAGTCCATGTTGACTGCATCTGTGGAAGCTGCGGGCCCTGTCTGGGGACAAAGACGAGACACGTACATTTACATTGCACATTGACGCGGTCGTTGCATTAAAGATGTTGCGCAGGCCTGCATTGAAAGGGCCCCGCGTAAACGAGGACAAGTAGCCGACCACTTTGCAACGGATATTTCACTTTCTTTCGCAGCTATTATGAGTTAGCGCGCGGCGTAAATGTCAGGTTGTGCGGGTAATGAGGTTAAACGATCGCGGATAATAAGCTTGAATATCGAGTTTGAATCAGTGTCATTCAAAATGCGTTGATCGACCTCTAAATTTTTCGCTGCATCTTGACCTCAAGATGTTTAATTACGTTTGACTGGAAAAAAGACCTTGCGTTATGCCTCTACGGAGTCTGAGCAACGCGTAGGACATGACAGGAGTCCATAGATGTCCGAGTCGAGGATTCGTCTTCGAGGTGAACCAGAAAAATGCCGGCGACCAGCAAAACGAATATTTCCGATGTCACGCGCTGTCAGTCGACCAGACCATGATTCTATCCGTGAATCATCTATTACTCATGCCGTAACTCAATGAGCATAATGATCTTAGACGGGCGACAAAAAAATGGAAATTTCAGTGATACACAATGCGTTTCTGCGATATTCGATGTTACGTATGACGCAACGGGGATACCGAATATGCGTCGCAGTGCAAATCGCATTACTGTACTATTGTATTTGCCGTTTTAATGGGTTGACTGTCAGACAGAATTCACGAATACTTTCGTAGAAATTTCGAAACAGCAATAATTTTTTTTATATATTTAAATTTATATAAATATTAATTATTAATAAATAAATAAATAATAATATATGAATATTTGTCATGCTTCGATCGTCATATTTATTGTCTACTACACTATGCTATCAATGTTCAAATGTACTGTATTTAAAGAAGATGGTAGCATTTTTTTTTCCCTGGCTTCTCTCTCAGGGAGATTTTGCTTGAGACGGAAGTGATACTTTGCGTTGCAGCACGCATGACGCATAATACCTATATAGTGCGCAATATAAAATGACTGCGAAACTATTAATTACCGAAATGGAATATCATAAATTATGGTTTGAATTGTGGTCAAGAAGCCACGCGCCACTAATCCTTCGATGCGCAATTACAATAGAATTAAGGTTTACAATCGTATACGTTGAACGCTATTGATGCGTTCCGACAGTCGTAAATTGCCAGTTACATTACGGCTTCCACAAAAACACCGAGCACGGTATCCGAAAAAAATTTTGCGCACGACTGAATTAATTGTACTAAAGTAAGCGTTTACTTGGCCGGAACACCGCATAAACGTTTTAATAAACACATCGCAAATTACAAAGTCCGTCGCAGTGGCATCGTAGACGATTCTCAGGAATGAAAGCGCAGATTTCGATAATTACGTAAGTATTGGTAATGGCCGTTCATAAACTTTATACGATACGTTAATATCAACATATAAATATCCGTACCGCAATTACGCGGTAATTGTACTTGAAGCCAATAGCAGAAATTTGCAAAGTTTCATGCTCGTCTGAATTACAGCCGAGGGGGAACGTCGTGGAAAATTGCTTATCGAGAATGACGGCGCCGATTGAAATTTTAATGGCGGTCACGTAAATATCGACGGCTATTTCGCTCGCCGCTGAAAGATCCTTTTCTCGACAGACGCACGCGACGAAATGAGCGAGCATCTCACGAAGCCTCGCAGCTGGCAATAGCAAGTGGAGTATATCGAATGCCGGGATAAAGTCTAGGTTGAGAACACGCTGGCACGTGTGTTCGCACACACGAGCCAACACACATGAGACACAACACACGCTCAAAGGGCGATGCGGGTGGATTCGAGGCGGCAAGAACAGATTACGCATGCACACGTACTCGAGAGCTAGTGTCTTGTGCAATAACAGGAGAAACATCTTTTGAAACTCGCTTTTTTGCCCGTCGAGGCCTTCGGCTTGCGCAAATGTGCCCGATCGTCGTTGAATTTTAACGGTCGATGATACGTTTGAAATTGCGCAGAAGTCTTATGGTCACTCGCTTGAAGGAGCTAAATGAATCGTTTATTTTGAAAGTGCTATGAGTCGGTTATTTCAGCAAATTATACATATAATATGTGATTGTACTATGTGAAGATGTGTAAAATTTTATTTACGTGATATTTCATTTAAAGAGAATGGACTTACGCCGCTTTCAAAATAAACGGTCCAGATATAGTGATGAAAAATAATAGGTTTTGGGAAGATTGCATTACAAATTCGTCCTTACGTGAAACCCGCTACTAACGGAGGAAGTACTATGCAGAAGTTCCTTGAACATTTACTTAAGTCGCAACGAATAGAACTGAAATTACGTAAATCGGAGGAAAAGTACACGAAACATCTGTAGTTCCAGTGAAACGGCTGCAGTGCACGCTGGACAAAATCTATATGCATAAGGCGTATGGACGCAATGTAATGCGCCTGAAGTATTACGTTACTTCTACACGCGGCAGTATATGTGCAACGGTACGCCGAAGATAAACGGAAGAAGTAGGAGTGCACAATGTGTGGCATGAAGTACAAGTGCCAGCGTCAAGATGAATAAAAAGCCACAGGGGGATGGTAACAAGATAAGAGTAAAAGGAAAATTGCGGATACGAGTTCGAAAATTTCAATCCGCGACGTTACACGAGCGAATGTTATTTTGATCCGAGCCAGCAATAGGCACAGAAATGATAAACGTAAAATTAATTACTTGCAATTACTTATGACTTGCACTGATACGTAATACGTAGAACCGTTACATTCATAAACCTGATCAGTATATCGCTTACATTTCCGACACCTGTACTGTTATGCTTGCGCACGCCTGCCGATGTTACTTTTCCTCGCGGGCAAAGGAACAGTGCCGACGTGTAAACGTTCGCATATGTATTTTTAGGGATGGATCCCACGTGGACGCAGAAAGGAAAGGAAAGAAGCGAATCGGCAACTTCCTGTTTTAAAGCCCTTTTCCGTTGACCTCGCAAGTTCACGCCGATCCGTTCGCACGACTTACATTTATTCCCTTTAAAGGTTTACAAGAAGAATGCGCGGACGAGTGACGAGGGAACGCAAGAATGTGACAACGTACAAATGATAGGCGTGCTGTGACATCGCGAGAGGAATGACAATGGAGCGGAGAATGAAGAGGGCGAGGCGAAAAAAAATAAATAGGAATTAAACGGCGAGATGCAACGTTTCATGACAACGTCGTTTCATGCAATTGTACTCGGGCAAAAATATTCGCGACAACGCCAACGAGGCAAAGTGGGATCCGAAGAAGAACGTTGCGCAGAGTCTATTAGGTAATATATATCAAATAAGTAAGCTGCGTGTAAGTGCGAGATAAGCCATGACGCAAAGATCCTTGAAAGAATCCGGACGCTGGATGTAAACCAATGTATCGGAACATCGGCGATGATGTAAAGTTTTACGAGCAGGAAACGTTTTCCAATCGCGATATCTGCCTCCCGGCATCGAGCACGTTAAATCTCCTTCCAAGCCTCGCGCGAACGTCATCGCTCTCAGCTCAATCGAGAAATCCAAATAGTCGATTAAAGCCCATCGAATGGGCCTTTTGCCTTCTCGCCGGAGCCAATGAGTTACTCACATTAACGGCGGCATTAGCCACGACGGTCTCTAATCGCACAAATTACAACCGCCAGCGATAAGAAGGCGTCCTGTTAGCGGGTTAACGAACGACAGAACCTCATTTCACTTCTCGTCGCGGATAAATTTGGCTCGCCCACCGACTTCATCCTTTACGCACTTGACCGTGCGGACTTATTTCCATTTACGGTCCAGACGCCGGCCACGGTTAAACAGGAGTGACGATGGCGGTGGGACGAGGACGGGCTGATAATCCCGAGAGAAGGAGAGACAGCCAATGGGAAGGAGAAGGTAAGAAAGTGTCGAGCCGAGCGAACGATGGAGATACAAACGTATCCTAACTGAGAGACCGGTAGAGCAAGAGCGTCCGATGAAAGACACGCTTGCGGCACCATGGGGGGAGGAGGGGGGAAGTAGAAAGAGAGAGAATGGAGGAGTCACATTGAGAGGGACGAAGGAGAGTGGAGGAGAGGGACTTATTGAGAAAGGAAGACTGAGGAACTGAGAAAGGAGTCTCGCCGCGAATGTCTGAAGGGGACGAAAGGAGAAAGGAGGATAGGACAAGGGAGAAAGAGGGAGAGGAGGAGAGAGGGTGATAAGGGGAAAGACCATAGAATTGCGTCACGGTAACGCATGCACATGCCCTAGTCACGTTTAAAAATAGAACGGCGGATATTAAGCCGGCGCGGACACTCCCGACTTCTTCCAGTCGGTCCTGTCCGCAGACATTAAGTTTTTCGCAAAATGGTCTTACTTTTGACATTTTACATCTGGAATGTGGAAGTAGAAGAGGCGGTGTTTCGACATTGAATAGGCTACTTGTATACTGCACCTAAAGGTCGGGACATCTATGATATGATTGAGACTGAATTGCTCTGACAGTGTAAAATTCGGGAGCTGGAATTGATTTTATCATTAAAATAGAGAGAAAACTGTGAACGTTTCTCCTTGAACTGACCTTTGCGCACTGGGTTTCAAATTACTACATGCGGGCTCTTATCAAGGGACGCACGCAAATTTGCGAAGGCTTTTAAAAGAAAGACCGAACGAAACAGGATTTAAGACTGGAAGTCGATAAATTAAGTACGGCGAGATTCATAATACGCGATTGAAAAATGTTCAACTTGACCACCCACGGTTAAAAAGAATATTTGCCGCAGCCAATCAACGAGCTGATATTAAACGGATGATATTATAAATATTGAATCAATGTAACTACCATCGATAGGCAACGGTAAATAAGGCGTTCCTCGTATCGGGCTCACATTAAGCGAGGCCCAAATTATAGTTTCCTTAGACCATAAAATTTTCTTACTATAATTACTGGGCGGCGACAAATCAGCTCAATCATCACATCTAAATTATAGGCCCCATAATCCTTACATAATTATATAATGATAGGCCCTACATTCGCGGCGTTCACATGTTATTATAAAGAAATTTCAAGGAAAAATGCCGCGGAGGAAAAGGTAACCGTGCACCGAACGGTCCTGGAAGCCAACAGCACATCGACCTATACATCATATTTAATCACTAAAGAAGACATTTGCCTATGCCCACCGTATAAGTAAACATTTCATTGAGTTATAATACTCATCCCCGCCCAGCTTTCTTTCGTACCTCTGTAATCAAGGATCTCACGGGATGTCAACAAACACATTCTAACCACAATAACAATCATCATCCCCACCCCTATTTGTGACTCCCGCTTCTTCTCATGATCCATAAATCAACCTTCTTTAGTCGTCCCGCGAAAAAAAATCCGTTAATGAAGCATTATCCCACCTACCAAGAAACCCCGAAAAGATGATACAGAAGCTGGGGAAGCAGACAGTTGAAAAAATTGGGCATATAGTCGAAAGAAGCTCGACACATAGTCAAGGGATGCTTGAAACATAATCAAAATAAACTCGACACATAGTCAAGGGATGCTTGAAACATAATCAAAATAAACTCGACACATAGTCAAGGGATGCTTGAAACATAATCAAAATAAATTCGACACATAGTCAAGGGATGCTTGAAACATAATCAAAATAAACTCGACACATAGTCAGGGGATGCTTGAAACATAATCAAAATAAACTCGACACATAGTCAAGGGATGCTTGAAACATAATCAAAATAAACTCGACACATAGTCAAGGGATGCTTGAAACGTAATCAAAATAAACTCGACACATAGTCAAGGGATGCTTGAAACATAATGAAAATAAACTCGACACACGATCAAAAGAAGCTCGATACATAATGAAAAGAAGCTCGCCACATAATGAAGCGAAGCCTCGAGAGTCGGCCGAAAGAAGGAGGCCACCGAAAAGAATGGTACCACGGGCCAGAGTTGAAAGCGCAAGTCGAGCTTTACGGTACCGCGGGCGAGGGCGCGAGTCCGGCCGCGGAGGGGGTCTGCACCGGCTCGCCGGATGCACTTCCCCTCCCACCCCCAGCCATCGACGGGCGGCAAGCAAGCGGTGGTCGGCTGGTGCACCTCGTGATTCATGCTGGAGCGCCGTGCGCGAGGGCGCTCTCCGCCGATGCTTCCTGCAGTTTCCTGTACGGCGATGACCTCGAGAGGCTTCGCGCGTTACTTCTGCACCGTACGCACTTTACGGACGCTGACCATCTTAGGAAGGCCGCCGCGGCGACGACAGTTGGAGTGAGAGAGAAGGAGAGAGCAGGTTTTTTCTGCCTCGCTCGCTGCCACGCTTCGGCTCACAGCGCGTCCTTCTCTAAACCTTTCTGTCTCGCGGGGACGAGAAGGGGGGCTGGAGGGGGGGCAAAAGGAGGAGGAGGAGGAGGAGGGTGGGGGCACGCAGCCGTCTTATTTATAGACGGAATTTTTATCGGCGAGCGGGGCCGCGGGAGAGGGTAGCCAGGTTATTGATGAAACAATTTGCGCTCCGATCGGGGAGATTTTAATGCCCGCCACAGGCGGGACTTCGAGGTGCGCGGGCTTTTTTTAAATCTTGGCAAGGCCGCCGACGGGGTTCGGTTGCCGAATATCGATGTCGTTACACTCTTCGCTGATCTTTTGAGTGGATGATAGGCCAGCGGCGAACGGGACGGTTCGGATGCGGATCGTAGGTAAACAGCGTACGCGAGGCTAGGTATCGAATCGATTCGCGAAAGGTTAACAGAAAATTGTGGTCCATTACGCGCGTTAGTTATTTCATTGACTATCATTACGTTACGTAGCGGCCGCAACGTACCGTTATGAAAATGGCGGAACAGCGCGCCGATAGTTCTCAGCCTCGCGCCTCGAACTTTGCGGATGCTCATAGTTCACATTCGGCGTACGAAGCGTAACAGCTTGCCATAATCGCGTGGGTACGTTCGGCAGGATTCGTTTGAACATCGCCGCCTTCGGCTCTCATCTCAACGCCCCTGCAGCTTCAATCTAGCATCGGTAAGCGCATCTATGCGGCCCCGTACGGCGCCGAAAGGAGAAATCTCGATGAAATGGCGAGAATAGGGAGGGAGGGGGTGAGAGAAGGAGAGAGAGAGAGAGAGAGAGAGAGAGAGCAAGTCGTGGCTGCTGAAATACAGGTCGACACTGGACGAAATTGCATTTGGCGGTCTCGGCGGCGGCGATTACTAATCGTAGGCAGCAAGTGAGCAACCACACACAGGTAATTATAAGCGCACGCGTATATAGGATCGCGCACGCGTATATATAAAACGGCACTCACGGCGGACGTGGGATACCATATCGGGCACCTTGTTGACCTCGCCTCTCTTCTCTCTGTCCCTCGTGCGTTCTCATTCTCTGCACCTCTCTCCCCTTCTCTCTCTTTCTCTCTCTCTCTCTCTCTCCCTCTCTCGCTCTTCTCTCCGATATCGCCACGCACACGCACTCTTTCTCCCTTACCGTATGTCCAACCTCCTCCTTCCTTCCCACGTCTTTCACTCGCGACAAAAGAGGTTTCGGCTGTCGCCAATGTCGCGCGGGCTTCGTCATCGGGATGAAAATTCGAGTGTCGAGCGAGCGCGTCGAATCTTCGACACCGGAAAGGAGAGTACCTTCCTTCTGTCGAACGATCCTTATCCTCATCCCGGTCGATCGTTGGCTGCCCTCGGCGATAATAAAGTCGAGTAAAAATTCTAACGAAATATTTGCCATCCATGCAACCGAAGAGACTGTACATACACGCTCAAGCTTCCATAGGAAAAGAGAAAAGAATGTCGTGTCGCTGAAGTGATAGGTAGAATCGATGCGGAGGACGCGAGATGAACGATGCGCGACGGATTCTTCGAACGCGCGAAAGGCGCGGAACTATTTTAACGAACGATACGCGTGAGAAGGTGGAAAACTTTGCTCCCCGGAATGGCTTCCGCGTGTGCGCGCGCGCGCTCGAAGGAAAGTTCCGACAGCGGCGATATATCACGGGAAAATATGCGAACCCCCTAAAGGCAAGGAACGGAAGACAAAAGTGCGCCGTTTACCGGTATTCGCACCTGCGCTCGCCAGTTTGCACGCGCGCGCGCGCGCGCGCGCGTGCGCCCTCGGAAAAGCTCGCTATCGGCGCACGATCGGCGCCTATCGGTGAGTGTAACGGATTTTCCGCGAAAGTCGGTGAAACGAGTGCGAACTTCGATAGGAAGCAATGGAGCCAGCTGCGCACCATTTCTCGCGCAAAGTTGGCAGGAACCTGGCGCGGCAAATGTATGTAAAGCGCACTTAACGACGTACGTATGGTACGCGGACGATAATACCGTAAATCGTCGGCTGAACTTTTCGCGCGTCGCACGTGTGCAAGCGGGTTTGATCGCTAATATTTCGGATCGTTCTACCCTGGACCATTAGTGGAAAAGGAGTGTCCGTGCGCTGCGGCGAAGTAGGTAATGCGAGGCCATATACGGATGCGCGTGCGTGCGCGCGCTCTTTCGAGTCACAGAGATTGAGGGAGAGAGAGAGAGAGAGAGAGAGAGGCGAGGGACGAATGATCGGGCATTTCAGTTTCATTTACGGCATTTTACGAGCAACCGGCAAACGAAAAATCTTCGACTCGGCCGCTCTGTGAATCGTGAGAGTGCGAAGGATTTCGCACCCGCATTAAGCTTATCGGCTAGCGAGTCACACTGCGACAATATATTAAGACTTCCAAAAGTGGACCTGCTCATTTTTCGGTCCCTTGGCCACGTACTAGTCGAATTTGTCAGTACGGGTGCAAAATATGTTTACATTTTGCGAAACTTTACGAACTCTTACGTGAAGTCTGAACTTCCATGATGAATTGTCGAAGTTTGAGAATCCTTTTAGGAAGTGATGGGACGTGTTTTATGGTGTTCGGTTTCTTTTGGTCGATAAATGAAAAATCCATAGGACGGAAGCTTTGTCGAATTGAGGCCGCGATACTTTAAAGTTTTCGGAAGCGGATCTGCTAGTTCAACGTACAGAATAAAACTACAATTTTAGGAACGACATTCAGTCCCGAGCTAACCGTAGACTGGAATAATGAATTGGTGGTCTCCATGCTCGAATGGTCTTATAGGAAACGATGAGGTGCGTTTCATAATATCCGCGCTCCTTCTAGGATACAATGTGATAGGCTGAATGGTCGAGTGTGGCTTTTCAGACATGAACGATCTATAAACGTTAATTCGCGTTTCGCGATGCGCAGTCTGGAATTTATGCGATGCACGGTATAAAAATAACGGAGTCTGCTGTAAGCGGCACGTAACAGCATGACGGGCTTTGACTTACGACCGTCCTTGGTAATATGGAGTGCCGTAACTTGCCACGCAGAGCAACGGAGAAGAGACTACTACTATTTTGAAATTTTTTACAGATGCTTTCATCCGTCCGATTCTGATTTGTCATAGTCACGTTACCTTTCTAAACACATATTCATGTATTATGTTTCACGGCAATAGAAGTTACATATAGCACCGGACAGTTTATCTGTCGCTATCACGAACATCTTAATAAGGATGCTTTTATCACTAAGAGTTTTTTAGTTCGCGCAATCAGTCGTCAAGCATCAATACTCGCTCAGCCCAAAAATAGTCTCCGATCGTCCTTAGACGGTCGAGAATTGCTCGCCGCGAGCCGCACGAAAGACTTTACGAGATGTCCTTAAAGAACGACTGACGAAAATCATTGCTTCGTAACTTTGGGACGCTCAAGGTCGTAATTAGAGTCACGCAGGTCGCTGATTGACAATTAAACCCTCAGCGTCGGGTATGTTCTCAGCATATAAGGACTCGAATCGACACACGTACACATTTGTACAAAATCCTTGATCCTCCTCCGCCTCAAATACGCCCCATAATTACATGAGACTTGAATTGAACTGCACCGTGTTACGTACGTGTTTTGCCTATACATTACGTTCGAGTAGTAACGAAAATGAAATCTAGAAAAAGTTCCGACGCGCGTATACGCAATCCGTGCGAAGTGTTAGACTGATCGTTGTTCATCCACTGGAAACGAGAAAGAACGTATACGCACGTTATATTTAGCACATAACCGGCGTGAATGCCTGTGCATAGACAAAAATTGCTGTCTCTTATGAGAAAGGCTCGTCTCGAGTGTTCAATGGTTCACGAAATCGCAGGCACGATCGTCAAACGTGTGAACGGCGAACGGTTAAGAGTGTCTCGACAGGCGACTGAGGGAACATAACGGGTGAAACGAGGGACGCATAATCGACCCACGATATCCACGAGAGAAAAGTGATTGAGGCAGATCAGTCGCACAGCGGGGAGCAGCTGATGCACAAACGCGCAACAGGTCGGCCCACGTGTCTGTGTCTATGCGACTTTCAACAATTCCGTCCATTGCCAGCGTGACATCGTTTAATAATGTGCCAGCGTGAGCTCCTAGAATGCAGTGAAAATCGGACGCAGGTAGATTCGAGAGGGACGTGGGATTCTTCTTGAACCGAGCAATTTCTTCGTCTATGCGAGTCGGTTGCGTAATGAAAAAGAGGATAATAATCGAATTAATGACAGCGTGCATGCATGGTGTACGTCTGCAAGTTTCTCTACGGTAGCTGACACGTTGGAAAGTGGAGACTAATTCGATTGAAGTTAATAAATTCACCGATTCGTTCGCGGATCGCTCGGTGCACCATTCGCCGGAGATAAATGAAGATCTGATATTGGAAGGCTGAGATTAATGTTTTTCCTGATATGGAACCTTTGATCGCTCGAAGAGCGAATCACTGATTCGAGAAATTCAATTTGCCCAGTGGCAAATTGTCGCTGTCGCTCCAGTTAAACCCGCGGAAATGACTGAATTAATTGTTGGGTCTCAATGCTAATAAGCCATATTTCCCAGAAATGCAAAAAAGAGTAATTGCCACTCTCAGAAAGTAACTTGAAACGCAGCGGATAATCGTCGCATTCCTAAGTGCAAGGAAAACCCATAACTACACCTCTACAGATCAACAAAAGCTTAAACGCGAACACCCTCTAGGCGGCATACGAAAACAACTATAAACCAACCGCCTATTCCAAAAATACAGCAGTAATTGAGAAAAAGTCAGCCACCCGCATATACAGCCGCGAAACCATTACATTGAGCAGAAAAACGAAGGATAGGAAGACAAGAAGTCCTCTTACCACTTAAGCTGCGAATTAAGTGCGGACCGACCAATCAGGCGAACGTTTCGACAATTTCATATGCCGCCGACTAATGGATCTCGAAAGCGGCCATAAAAGGCGAAGCCGGATCCGCTAGGATCCGGAACTGTCAATTGCTCGTTAGTTTCGGCGAGAGGATCGTACTACTGCATCCTTGTGTGCCACGCCGAGCGGTGGATGTGTTTTTTTAATGGTCATGTTGGCGGGGAGTTCTCGGCATCGACGTATTTCGAATGATTCGTGCGTCGGTCGGCGGTTGGCAGCGATTACCTTGTCGCAACGTGGTCATGGCCCCGACTGGAGTCGATTCGTGATGGTGGTGGTCGTGTCGGTCGTCGCGGTAGTGGTGGTGTTGGTGGTGGTGGTGGTGGTGGTCAGGATCGTCCCACCTTCACTTTTACTCATATCTATGACACACGAGCGGAGTCTTCGGGAGCGCAGAAGGCGCGACGGCAAAGGCCGCGGCGAAACGAAAGTGCTGCCGATCCTGGAGAAGCGATCGGAGGCGATTTATCACGATACATCAGGATTTATCAGGTTTTAGCCCGATTTATCCCGATTTATCGCGATTCATCACGATTTATCGCGATTTATCGCGATTGACCCGAGCGGGAGCTATATTGGCCGGCAGCCTCCGCTTCATTATAATGTCAGGACGCCAGGACACTACTTACACTGGGTATACAGGCGTGGGACAGTCGACGGTAACGTGCATTATGCCTCGGATACGGCTTATTGCTCGATAATTGATATGCAGGTTGCGATATCGATGAAACAGCTCGAAACGCGCGCGCGGTTATAATTGTCTCGATTTGCGGGAAAAGTTGTCATGCGGGAGAGAGAGACAGACGCTGCGAGGAGCGTACTTGGCATTTAAGATCGATCGAATTATGGCGATGTCTACCAGGACGTATGGTAATGAAGAGTACGCACAGAAGCGTGCGCTCGGCTGCATATTATATAAAAGCGCGAACGTAGCGCGCAGCGCTGAATGCGATCCTGCGAACGAAAGTTGTCGCGATACCGTTGACTCGCGCATAATTATATGTTATTAGATATTGGCGCTCGAACGTGCCGATCGGCGCTCAGAGTTGGGCGTAATGTTGAGTGTCGAGTGGAAGGGAATAATTTATTATACGACCGCGCAGCTTTACGATCCGTTTAGCGTGGCGTAAATTTTCATGTCGCACCGACAGTGCGACATCGCGTTGCCCGACCGTGTGCAGCTCGACATCCGGCATATTAAGCCTGCATCGAGTACGCATTAACGCACGAAACCTGTCAAATGTAGTTTCGATGATGACGGCCGAGCGACAGTTGACGGATTCGCACGATATAGCCCCGACCGCTCAACATAAATGGCGCCCACTTAATTTGCGTTATCGGTTCCAGCGATCGCGGCTACCACTTTCAATTTCCTCAGATATGATAAATGGACTTCCGGATCGTACAAGAGTTCGCGGAAAAAAAGTAGCCTGTCCTGCCGACGCCGATCGACGAATGCCAGGCGCGAGTTCGAACATCGGTATCGACCTGCCAGATCTCAATCGATCGACTCAAAAGTGGCACGGAGTAACGTTTATGCAACGTTACCCACGGAAAAATCCGAAGAAATGAGTCGCTGAGCGAGCTACATAATAATTACGGATTATAGCGCCTGATTATTCTTACCTTGAAGAACCTTCACATTTAAATAGTGGGACGCGACACGCACACTGCGCAGATATCTGCGCGACATACGTCGGCACTGCTCCCATTCGCATAATTAAGCAGATCGGCAAGACTCATCGTAAGAAAATGTCTCGCCAAAAAGGGTTAGGTCCGATCAATTGCCGCCGTTTCCACTCGACGGAAGGTTACAGTCGCCGCGCGACAGACATTTCTTTCCCTTTCATTGCGGACGAGCGATGAAGGTACTTCGCAATCGAAAGTGGAAGTGTTGTTTGTATCTCTCGTTGACACTAACTGCCGACGATCTCTGTTCATGTCTTCATTTAACTCGCCGCTATGATACAAGACAGTGTATTTGAACTTAGAATACGGAAATTAATAATTCTCCTATCTCCATGAGTACTATAGAATATTTCATTATTTGAATTGAAAAAATTCAACTCCATGAGAGAAAAATCATTATTGAGATGGGGTCAGGAAACTGAGCGCTAAAGAATATTACAATATTTCAAAATTTGAAAAAGTGAAATCCATGACAGAAAAGTCATTAAGAAGGATTGGTTGCTAGTGTTAAGTATGCGATCCTCGTCCTACGGTTGCCGTGCGCGAATCGCAAGGATACGCCCGCTTTTCGTACGTTAAGACTGCCGAAGGCACGAAACTCTGACGACAAATAGACTCAGTATCAAAGGCTTATCCGGCACAAATAGCGGGCGCAAACACGGAACGCGCGCGCAAACGTCATGTTCAAGAACGGGACCGCGTGACAGGCTACCCGGCCAGTTCAAACTTCCTTCTCGCCTATGTTTTGAATAGAAAACGTCTTCGTGAGAACCTGGCGATCGTGCATGACCCCGACGAAGGGTGCGACTTGCTCAAGCTATCGAACTGATCGATTACGCTCTCGCTTCCAGCGTTATTGTTATGTCGTAAGAGGGGGTTTCAAAACAAGGTTTCAGTGTTTTGAATGTCAGAGAATTTTGAAGTAACGATCTATCGAGCCGTTAGAAAATGTTTTTTTTTTTATGCGCTCAACGGCACTGGGTCTGGTACAAACTTTGTAATTTTAGAGATTTTCTTTTTGGTAGTGCATAATTTTGAGAGAATAGTTTAGTAGAAATTAGATATGAACTTTATGAGGTGGGAGAAAAATTAAAGCAACTCATGATAGGTTTGTAATACGCGGGTATAATGAGAAATAGCTACGCCCAGATTGACAAGCCGCGAAGAAACGGTTGTGTTAGCTAGAGGACAGTGTTGACACTCGGTTGACAATAACGTGTTAGATGTCAATTCTGAGAGTCAAAATTAGCTTTAAATTTTCTTCGTACTTCGTGAACAACAGACTTGCAGATTATTATCAGCAAACCGACAGAAAACAACATCGTCTCCTAAAAGTGTAAAAACTTACGACGACAATCGCGTCTGCGCTATGCAGCGGAACAACGGCAAAAACGAGTTTCAAATTCATGACACCAGGCATAAAGCGAAAGTGTTCAAAGACATTCCTATCGGCCGATTGACAACGGTGTTCACTCAGGACCCTCGAACGCATACTCCGCAATCTTAAAGCTCATACCAAGCCCACACGAATGTAATGCACAAGAAACTTTCGTACGAAACACGACTAAACAAACTAGATTCTCCGCTTTTTATGTTTGACCGAACATACCTGGACAAGAATAAAGCAAAAGATGTAATTTTCAATAATCAATCGCCAAAAAACAAGTTTAGTCCTGCATGTTATCGGCTGGAAGGATGATCAAATTCAAGTTACAGAAGTGGGCGAGGAAAAACGGAAGCAGTTCTTGAGAATTTGCGCGAAGTACAATAGCGATACGTGATATCGGGCATTTCTGTCGAACGATTGTCACCCGGTGTTCGATCGGTGAGCCGAGAGACGCACGCTTTGCATTCCGGACAATCCACGCGCTCACCTTCTTCGTTCTTTCATCCGTTCGACGGGCTGACTATCGAGCCGTTGGCGCACGGCCTGGCTGGCATCCCGATCAGAGCACGCGCGCACACTTTTTTCACCGAGCAGCGATTCGCGGAAACTGCGTTTCAGGAGCGCGCGCCGCTTCACCTCCCGCGACCGATCGCGCGCGACTCTCCACCGCGCATGCGCGCCGGACAGATCCCCCCCACCACGCCAGGCCCGCTCCTTCCCCGACCATCGCCGACGGACCCACGATTAGCGATGGACATCCAATACGATCGGTCGGATTTCGAGCAAAGGACATATGACCGTTTTGGTATTCTTCCTGAATCACGAACGAGTCTGGTGGGTATCTGGGCGTCGGAGACGTACAATGCTTCGGATTAAATGTAGGATTTATCGCAAGGACCATTCGAAAATTATGGGGGACGCGCTAATTTGGACTTGCATTTACATGATTTAATTCTATCGCTGTTTTTCCCTCAGTTTCGTTCGTCGCTAGCTTTCAATTGCTCGCTTAGGCTTTGTTCTGTTTTTAATGAGTTAGATGTATTTCTTTTAGCCTGACGTGTACATTTTGATGAAGTTGCGATTCATAGCGGGGGAACTCATTCGATTAAGTGTGTACTGCAATGGTCACGTACGTGACAGTCGACATAAGATGAAACGAAGGGGGAGGAATATTGCTCTTATCCGAAACAGGGATTTCCTTGGCCACTCTTCCACAATATTTTATGCCTCAATGTTCGCAGCACACGTGCAACGCGTAACCAAGTTTGATTTCATGCCGACGCATATTCCTTCTTTGACGTTTCCTTGATAGCACCATAGGTACGTCGACTCAGCGTGTCTAATTTTAGCGAAACCGACCTTAACAAAGTAAACGGTCAAGGCGCCAAACCGGGTAACATTTGCGGCAGTTGGAGAAAGGATTTGGAAGACTTCCGGACAACAGATGTATATATAAATAAAGTTGTATTATCGTGCTGAGGGGAATATACAAGGATCACTGACCTCTCTGTCGACATAGAAATGAATGAAATTAATGAACTAATGAAGTAAATTTTTCTCGTCTTCCTAGCACAATCGTCCGTTTGTAAAAGGAATCGCTTTTAGAAGCGCTGATGAAAGTTCGATGGCTGGGTTGGCTGGGCAGTCGAGTAAACCATTCCCGGAGGTTGTTGATGCGTCATGGCATGGCTCTGGTGTTGATGAAACTCCGGGGCCCCGTGTGGACCGTTCAGTCTAACTCGTTTCGCATTTTGTCCGTGATTGTGATCACCGTTGCCTTGTTGCTGCTGATTCTGTTGCTGCAATGGCATTGAGCAAATTAGTAAAACATCGAAGAAACCAAGATCGCGATCAACCTACAAAAATCCGGACGTACAGTTTGCTGTTGGTTCTGCCTGGCCTTGTTTTCAGTCTTTTCTTCAGTATCATCATCAGTTAGGAATTCTCGTTTAGGATAAGGTATCGGACAACCGGCGAATATGCTGCAAATTTAAATGGTATTAGAATTGTTTAATTACTGATTTGTCACTATGAGAATATTGTACGTACTCCTGAGTTGGCAGTGGTTCCTCCTGGAAGTAAGCATCCTGCATGGAATGCTCCGACGTAATCCGTTTGTTTGGGTCCATCATTAGGAGTTTTTGAAGCTGCAACAATGTAGAGAACATGCTTTAGGTGCCACAATGAACACAATTGTGTCAGGGAACACTTACCAAATTAAATGCCTTACTGTCCGGCTTGATTTTATGTCGATCCATATATTTCGTCAACGAACAATTCGCGTAACTGAAAACGTTGAATAATTTGTACAATTTCTAAACGTTGTATGAACCCTAGTCCATTTATGTTGATACCGCTGAACACACTCACTTCGATCTTTTAAAGTCCTTAAGTAACGTGGGATGTTCTGGCATTTTCTTTATGTCTTCCCAGTCTTTTTCGAGAGGAAACCCCATTACGTTAAATATCCTACCAGAAAATAAATATTCAAAAAATGTACGAATGTTTTTGTCATAATAAAACGACTCAACAGAAACAAGTAAATCTTCAGACCTGTCCAATTGATCATGATGATACGGATTACTAGTTTTGATATCTTCTTGTCTACAGTGAAATATAGGTTCAGATGTCAAAAGTTCTGCAAATATGCATCCAATAGCCCAGATGTCTAAAATATATTAATCAAATGTACTATCCTTAGAGGAACATATTAGAGATTGAAATAGTAATTATCATTCTAATAAATGAATTACCTATAGCCTTTGTATAATGTCTGGCTCCTAAAAGTAGCTCTGGTGCTCTGTACCAGAATGTTACTACGACTGGATCTAAGTCTGCCAGCGGTTTTAAAGGTGCATTAAATAATCTTGCAAAACCCATATCCGCAATTTTTACTCGTCCTCTCTCATTTCCTTCCCCCATTACTAAAATGTTTGCTGGTTTCTAAAATGCAGCAAACTCGTGTTTGCTCCGATTACAAAATTTGACACACTACATAGCATCTTTTTTTTTGTATGTTACTACATACGTTCTGTGTTACAAAGAAATCACCACAAATGTTTTCAATCGGAAGACTGAACAAGTACAGAAATAATACTGTATGTTAGCGTCACCGCGGAAAAGGAGGGAAGACGCATGCTGGGTGGCCACCCCGGCGAGGTCACACTGTCATAATGACGTTCAAGTCTCATAACTCTTAGAATACGGCTACCGAGGGTATTGCAACCGGTTTTGTTTAAACAAAATGGGAAGACGTGTTGTGTGGGTGTGAAAAACCTTGTAAGTTTGTGCGCGACAGTACGGAAAATTTTAAGGAAAACCCAGGTGACGAGTAGCCTTGCGCCGGCGTTCGCAAGTTATGCGCGTCCAGCGTCGAAAACGTTGATCGACTCGATACCTCAGTTCGACGGAGGAAAGCTTGGCAACGATGCAGCGACCGGCGAGGGTGTGATACGAAAAATACAACGCCAGGCCGCGAATGTGGGAGAAATTTCGGCAGGACCTGTGTGCGGTTTTTGTGCCATAGAAAAAGCTGCACGAGCGATTAATGCGAGATTTGCCATATACTAGTGATGCTGCAGCTACGTATGCCGAGTACGCGCACACGAAGCTCGATTGCCTTGAACAGACGCGTGTTGAATTTAAGGCGGAAGAACTCGTAGAGATAGTCGCTAGTAAGAAAGTCTAGGAAACTGCCCAACAACAGCTGCGGTCATCCGCGGAATATCCCAGTTTGAGAAGTACAGTCACCACTTCGAAGAGGGCTCTACGAAATCCGCGAACTCTATTCGGTGCTACCTATGCAGCGAGAAAGGGCAAAAGGGGGGCGACTGCCCAAAAAGAAGAAAGGTAGAACCGGTGGGACAATCTCAGCTTCTCACCTGTGGTTACTGCAAGGGCCATGTTGGACCGCGCTGTTGGGCTAAAGAGCGGGCTACGGAGGTGATTCGAACCGGCGCGACCAGAAGGTAACTGTATGCGAGCCAAAATCGTGCAAGCTAACGCCGCTTCTAACATGTAAGTGTAATTTGCCGCAAAATATGAAAAGTATGAATAATATATTGCAATGTATATTACCAAATCCCTATGAAGGACCCAATTGGAATGTAAGTAGTGAATACCATCTAAAATTTGATATAGTAATGACTTCACCATGCCTTTAGGAACCATCACTGGTTTCTTATTGGCCTTGGCTGCCCTATGGAATTTAATTATGTGCTGCAAACAAATAGTCAAACGTTAATTGTAATTACAGAACATGAGCCTTTTAAATATGATGGCACGTCCTTAAAAGCAAATAACTGCAAACTGAGGTAAACAACTTACCCACAGGTCATGTTCAGCAAAGTCAAAGAGTAACCAAACCTTACGATCATTATGTGAAAGAAACACACGTATAAGTGTGATAACATTGACATGCTTTAATTCCCTGAGTAGCTAAAATATGAATATTATAAGATTGTATTAAATTTACTACAGATATAATAATTATAATTACTCTACAGCAAATAAGACACTCACTGCTATTTCTCGACATGCTGACATAGAAAGACCAGTGCCCTCAATTTGTTTCAAACCAAAGTCTTTTGTATCTGGTCGGGACTTTAATTCACTATCTGGCACGCTGTGTGGGAAATTGATTTAATTACATTCTTACAGTTCGATTTGCAATTTAACAGTAATATTACATTAGTAGTTCAAGGGCAAATAATATAAACCTATCACCTAAATTATGCAAGTCATACTTATTAAACAACCATAAATGTTTTTCCAAGGAAAATTAGAATTCTGAAAGCCATACCTTGCACAGCATTTGTATTTAAGGTACAACCCATTCTAACAAAAGGGCAATTGGGCAATACATTGGTATTGACAAATACCAATGACAGAAGTTGAATATGGGAAACTAATATGTAACATAAAATCTCGAGGCATAATGAAAATTGAAAAATGATTTTCCATTATGCCGCGTGGAGCATTTTTCGACAAGAATCACGTAGAACAAAGAAATTAACGGAAAGCAGGATAGGTTAGAAACACTAACCCTTCCTTTCTACGGGCTTTGTAGACGTGCCCGTAAGTACCTCTCCCAACTTTACATCCTTCGAACTCGAAGAGGTCCTCAACCTTGGTACGATCTTTCTGAGTTTTCATCTTAAATTCGTAATCCATCATGTTTAATGTTATCCCAACAATTATCAACTATAAACAAACATCTTTAATTCGCATGTGCACACATACGAGCTTTCGCTCATACTACCACAATTACTGCGTACAACTTGAAGGCTGACACATCCATGCATCCATTGTTCAGCACTTATACAGATGGCGGCACAAAACTGCTAGTTACATTTGAATATCTTTAATTCAACCGGATAAGTGTTGATACATTTGAATATTATGGAATCGCTTAAGGTGCATTGCACTTTTTTCCGTAACTTTATGTATTCAAACAAAGTATAATTATGTCATATTATTTAAAAATGTTTCTACACTTACGTCTTTTCAGATATTCCCTAGTTTGTCGTTCAATTGAAAACCGTCCTTATATGGTTTCGATTTTACCAAGCCGTTAAAGTTTATTGTCACTAAGTCACTTACTATTTATTAGTATCAATAATAAAGTTAGGATGGCCGCAACAACGATGGACAAATTTATAACAATGCTCGGCCTTATATCAATGTTGCATGCTGCATACTCTGCAGCACAGCGTAAGCATCGTTATGTTTTGGTTTAACTAAAATGTTTTCTGTTGTGCCGTCATATAGGTTATGAATACTTAACACAAATCACTATTGAAACGAATGTTTATTACCGATATACTTTTAACTTGTACCGAACAAACGTTTTAGTTGTCGCCAAATTGTAGATGTTCAGCTTCTGAGAGTTTTATTTATATAGAATTGCACTTGACATGTTAAAATCTGTGTCCACAGATCGATCGTACTTAAGGATTACAGAACAAGAATTTACCACATTACCCATGGACGTGAGTATATCAATAACCGGGTATTTATATTTAATATGAATAGTATAATTAAACGTTTGTTTAGAAAATATGTACTGTTGCAGATAGTAATGCAGGGTATAGTTAGTTTATTTATGGTCATGTACGGAGTTATGTACATTGCTGGAGATTTCAAAGAAATTCGTGCTGTGGTTGATTTAGAAAATAAATCCTGGGAAACCTTGAGAAACTTACCATCGTTTCATATGTTCAATCACAGAGGGAAACCTCTCTCACAATATTACAATCAAGGGTATTGACAAATTATATTATGTGAATTTGACATAATAGTAGTAAGCAAAGTACGCTTATATTATTTTTAATTTCAGAACTCCACAGTAACTACAACTTATAATTGGTGGATGAGATGAAGTACAGCAAAACACTGCTACCCAAAGTTTGTCACTAATATGGTACATGCCATTTCTTACCTTTAATTCCAGTATCATTAGACGCTATGATTTATTTCTGCCGAACAGAAGATTAATGTAAATTGTTCAAATGTATGTATTTTTTATGATAGAGCATGTATTACAATATCACATACTGTAACATGAATAAAAATCATTCCATCACTTTTATTTGAAATTATTGCAAACGTAGAAAAGTATATCTTCCTTATTTTTTAACATGCTATAAATTAGAGAGTAATGACAGGTTCAGTAAGTGTTGAGCATTTGAAATGGTCATGTATGAATGTATGAAATATAATCCAAATACTGTTTATTAATCTTAGATCGGGTGACAAATAAAATGTGTTTACGACTTTTTTTTATATATTAACAATTCAAATCATGAACAATGTTTTATCTTTGTGGACATGCTGAAATTTTTTCTTATACACTTCACGCGCTCATGGCAGTGAACGAGTAAAAAAAAAGTGGTGACAGTTTGCCCCTTTTTTGACCTATTTCTTGTATATTTATTTTGTGAGAAACATTAATAAACGTATAATAGAAATGAGAAAGAGAGGGACATCACTTTTTCTGCTTCTTCTTTTCGGCCTCTGCTTCCTTTTCTTTCTCGATTTCTGATACGTATTCACCTATGGTATCCGTGTCCAGCATCTACAATCGGAACAATTACATGAATTAATTTGAATGACTGCTCCAGTTTCATCAAACAGCATATACTTTTGATAATCATACCTGCAATGGTTGACCGCGTCGCATAACAGCAATTTCCAAATTTTTTTGTCCAGATTGTACTACTTCAAGAAGGGCTCTAATTGCCAACTTGATGGTGCCTTTTTCTGTTGATACCTCTTCCGGAGTGTAGTACTTCTCCAAGAATTCATGTACTGTCTTAGCACTCCGACCAGTTGCATTTGCCTTGAAACAAGTAGATATATATAATATATTTTGCCGTTTCAGTAATATTAAAATCTAACAAATTTGATGAAGGCAATGATATATACCTTCCATTCATAATAAATTCCAGATGGTTCTGTTTGGTAGAGATGAGGCACACCATCGTAGTCAAATCCAGCTAAAAGACAGGATATGCCAAATGGTCTTCTACCATTGCTCTGTGTATACTTTTGCTTTAATCCTATGGGCAGCCAATAGAATATGTTAATAGATAAACATTACATTATTACAACTAATAATATTTGAGTTTTGATTATGTTCTCACCTGCAATATACCTTGTGATATATTCTAATGTAACAGGATCTTCTACTGTCAGTTTATGACTCTGACATTCAATCTGAGCACGGTTTATTAATACTCTAGCATCAGCAGTCAGTCCTGTCAAATCAGTACAATGTTAATTAGTTACTTTACTTATTTTGTTTTCTTTTTTTATGTTGGAAGATATAAAATACTATACCTGCAAATGCCATAACAACATGATCGTCTAGAAGACATATTTTTCGAACTGTGCGTTCTTCTTGAAGTTTTGCCACAGACTTCTTCTCAACACCTAAAACAACCACATCAGTTCCGCGGACACCCACCTACGATAAACATGTAGTAAATTATTATAAACGTTATTACAATTAGATAAATGCGTCACACATATTGATTATTGTGGAAAACAGAAAGTTTACAGATCAATTGATTCGTTCTTTTAACCTGTGACAGTGGATCTTTACTACAGACAATGATAAACTTTTCAAACAAAATGGGTTAATCCAGAAAGAATTGTCGATGTCAAACTTCTTATCGCAAATAATAATTGGTCTTTCGAACATGAAAAATCGTATGCTGGTATAGAGATTTATCCTGTCCTTTTGTGAAGGTTATGTTAAATGACCAAACGTACCGCTGTTGATCCTTTCCTTACGGCTTCTTGAGCATATTCAACCTGAAGTAGATGCCCATCAGGCGAAAAGACCGTAATCGCTCTATCGTACCTCGCTGTCATGATTGGAACCTTTTCAAACTAACTCAGTTTCGTAGAGAATATAAAATGACTTCGCCGTTTTACAAGTATACCGCTTTGCCCCGGCAGCTCCAACAATCATGACAACGCATTTCCCTAGATTATCGGCATTCAACCGTGTCCTCATGTAAATTAGCACTAAATGCTTGCTGGTGATTTTCCCCTGAATTATCAGCGATCCTATAGGTCACATTTGCGAAACTTAACCGACGATTTTTTTTAATAGATTTGCGCATCATGGTTAAGTGCATGGTTCATGAAAAGGCCTTGGAGGGAAAATTCTATTGTAATATTATTTCTTCAACGTGCTTACGTTCATTTTTCTACGAATGTGATCGTTAAATTATATATGGGTCATACGAGGATTTTTACTGCGATACAGTAGAAATAGTCAAAAATAGGAAACGATAACACTATCTACATATATCCTGCAGACCATGTTTGTCTGCGAGGTTTTGCGGATTGCTGCACGATTCTACCTTTGAAACTTTACGTAACATTAATCAATTATTCAACTGCTGCTATATACAAGACAATTGCTTCGGTTTAGCAATAACTTTCTTTGACATTAATATGCTTTAAGCGAGGCATTCTGATAGCTTTCTCGGTATTGATCATTGGCTTTTCCATCCAAATCCCAAAATGTAAACCCCCTCATCGCTATTCAATGAAGAGTATCACGTCATCAAACGGAATTGTTGAACTTTAGACAGTTTCAATGAAATGTGTCTCTGCCGAAGTGAAAGTAACGTACATCGTCGTTTGACAATCGCTACGGCCAAAAATTGCTATTTTGTTCTGCCCATCTCATTGCAATCCCTCACGAGGATGCACCTCTTCAGATTACTTTCACTACTCGAGAACGATACTTCACTCTATCAGTTTGATACCGTACAAATTCCGATAACGAATCTACAAGTATGGCGTACGTTGACTGATCCGGCAAACATGTACTCATTGCCTTGTCAAGTTCGAACGTGAAAATAGCGCAAAAATGTTAATCGTTCTGAGAGAAAGACTGAAGGGAACAAGATCGAACATTATCGACGGTCGGGCAAGTGTTGGCGGAAGGAAAAGCCCGCGGAGGCGAGTGTCATTTAACTTCCAGAAATTCCCCGTAGTGGAGGGGATGAGATAGATTCAGAATGGTGACTGTTATAAGAGAAACGATCGGCATAGTGAAAAGTTTAGTCAAGGCTAGGCGCTGTGTTGTGTCGCATTCGTTCGGGACAACATGATCGGGTTAGTAAACTCTCTCAATTCCTCACTCTTTCTCTCCTATCGTTTCTCATTTCACCGACGACGTACACTTTTGTCACTGTTCCTACAAAAACTGTGCGCGCGTTTCTCTCTGTGAATGAAATTCATTTTTCCGAGCTACATCGAGTGTTTGGGCTACGTTCCCAATTTTTTTTATTTATTTATTTTTTCTTTTTGCTGAATGTGATCGAGACTTTTGTTTAGTGCTTTGGTGTAGCTTATTGTGAGCTGGGGAATATATTGTCGGCGAAGTTTACGATCGGTGCAGAATTGCAACAGTTGTCCTGTAATTTGTGAGTGAATTAGTAACTGTGTACGTGAAACGAGGAATGCCAATTTGTTCTGTTATTTTATCAGCCGACGATAGCTTCGATAGCTTTTCCACTATCATAAGGATATAAAATCCATCTTTATTGTACCAAATTATCATTTATTTTTTTTTATATTCGTTTACCTTATAGTCTGATTGATGAGTGTAGTCGTTTGCCGCATTTAAAAGTACAATATCATTGATAGTTCCCATCACGTATTATCAGCGGCAACCCTATAATTAAATGATTTTGGATCTCGTAAGAATATGTAAAATTGCTTTCGCAAACGAAGTTCCCAAAACGTTCGATGAACAGGTGACAGCTCACTGCCATCGTTAGTTTCACCGCAGTACATTTTCTAATGAAATCACGGGCTCGATACTCAACCGCGTCGATTACGTGAACGTCTCCTTAAACGTGACGGACCGTCGACATTCTCCTACCGTCGGACACGTTAACGTTCCCGTAACCGCATGCAATCCATTTACGTTGCGCAGTAAGTGCACGTTATCATTGTCAAACGGGCTCGAATAGAATTAAGTACTCCCTGAATCCACAGCAAACTGGGTAACTCGCGGAGCTCATGTTCTGTGTGCACAATTTGAACGGTTTTACATGAGTGTACGTTAACGATCGCGCGCTTTCATTATTTTCAAGAAAAAAGTTTCCAGCGTCGCACCAGAACAGCGAACAGTGCCGACAATGTGTGAGCTCTTCATCTCCACGTACACACACACACACATACATACGCGTCTCTGTATTAACCATCCGTTACGAATCAGAAATTAGACGGTCGGCCAATTTTGATCGTTACTCATTTACGTTGGTCGAGAAATAACTCCGTGATACACGTCAATGATTGTAATCGTCTCCGCTTACATATGCGCGAAGAACGCACATAGTGTAACGTAAACGGTCCGTATTATTTATGCTCGATGTGTAAGATAGAAAAACGGGCATACAATTTGCAACTGAAACTATATATTCAGGGTAGGCAATTGACTTTTTGTTTCGACACATCCGCAACGGTCGAATGTAGTAAGATCTGTTCGTTTAGCGCTGAATTACTAGTATACTATAGAACTTTTAATACGAACGTCAGTGTGGAGTGCTAGTGTGCGTGTCTGCAGTGGAAAAGGATACGCGTAATCTGTGAAATGAGAAGGGTCGCGACAAGGTGGAATAGTTAGCCAATTTACACGGCAAATCGTTGAAATTGCGCGAATTTCTTGCCTATGGATAAGCATGCTTATCGTCGACGATCCGCATTCACGGTAGTCGGTCGAGCGTCCTGTTACAATTGTAAATACGCAGATAATCGTCATGTCGTTATCGATAATCGACGCATCACCAGTGCATTCTAGTAAATCAGCGAGAGGCGGCCGTTAATCAGCTCACCTTATTACTGTCTTAATCGTTTCTTAAAGTGGGCTCCGCAATTTAGGTGCACGATAACGTTCCAAACCTCCTGACAGGACATATCAGTCTAGCTGTCAACTGGAACTAGCTTCGATCTATGTGAGCTGCGCGTGGCTTGGAAGGTCAAATCACGAAAATTCGGATTGTTAAACATATCGGTATATCACGGATTACATTCGATTGTGTAACTACTTTTACGTATATCAATGACATAAGAATACAATTATCAAACTGGCGTGGAAAGGGCAAAGTGGCGACAAAAATGAATTAGAGCAGAACACAATGGAGCAGTAAGTGAATGGTAAATATTTACAGAGAGAAGAGGTATAATGCGATGAATTTACTATATACTTAACTCAACTTTGATACGCGCTAAAAGTGTTTACTCTTTTCGAGATGCAACAGATTGCTTGGCGGGGCGATGAACGTATAAGATTGATGATATCTGACACATTTGACTCGTAAAGGATCAGACAAGATATAAGTACCTCTTAATTTATTACGCGCCGCGTTGATTCGTAACGATAAGCCGAAAAATGTCAAACGCAGTGCGTATACGTGTATACATTTTCTTGCGCTTGTTTTTGTATCAAAAAAATGCCATATCTCGCTCTCCGTAAGCACGCGAACGATTAAGAGTACGGTGGTTGATAAATTGCCACTGAGTCTGCGTCATGAACATTTTCTCTTGTCATCCTCACGTCAATTTCCTTCTCGAAACTCTTCGTTTTCAATTAAACGTAATTGCGTCATGCACAATTATCGCATCAATTACTTAGTCAATTAATTATTTCTTTTGCACGTAATTAGGACACTCATTTGATGAATAGTAGAATGAAGCTTATAATAGATTGATTTCAATTATCCGAACACGGTCAGCTTGGAAACTCTGTTAAGCACTGTAATTTCAATACAGCAAAATATTTATCAACTTATTGAATGTAAATGTGAAATAACACCGCAACACGTTCAATAGCGTTAATAAATTATATGTAACGGGCAAGCACAAAATTGTTATTCTATCCATTTTATAATTAATGCTCGTTGCATACAATTAGCGACAACTTTACTGAAGTCAGCCCGGCGTAAATCTTAAATTCTGGCACTAACCAGCCAAACTCAAACCATCGGAAAGAATAAACAAGTATAGAATAGCAGCTGATTTCTTTGGAACATCTGTTTGTCACCACTGTTATTGTGAAAAATCTTCCTCAAATCTAAACCAGGTATTAATTGGTACGCAGTACTCTATTGCGGCTGCTTTAAGACTGTGTACAGCCGACTCAGTTCGATAGACGAGAGTTACGTCATTTTGAAGAATTGCATACGAAAGCACTCTTTTCATCCCCGCTTTCTGTCTCCCTTCGCTCTACGCAAGGTCTTCGCGTGCGAGTTACAGATTATAAAGTGACAAATATACCGCACGCACACGTCGCACGAATCAGAAACAAGGATGATCGCGCTTGAAACTTCCAACTGGATATATATATAATCATTGAATTGAAGCTGAATGTCACCGCGTGTGAATGATCAGATGCGGTAATAAATTGTTTCGCTGCCCGACAAACGAATAAAACAAAAACTGATCGGACGGTAGTTTTTGATAGTACGCACGTACGTAGAGCGCGATTACGTTAATGAATAATTGCGCTAATTGCGTATCGGGCACCGATCGCTGAGGGCTAATCGTAGGTAACGCACGCAACTTTCCTTTGCTCTCATCATGCCTAATAATGAGGGTCAATCACCGCTCCCGACTTTCGTAATTGCTAGGTACGAAGAAAATCTACACTACACAGACACGTCCACTACGTGAGCCTATCCGTGTGCGAACGTCTAGAGAAAACTTTGCCGATGCATCGACGCACGGTCCTATACATCGTCGTCCAATTGTCTAGCAATGATGTAGGGCGTTGCTCCCATCTCTCGTAACCCCCATAATAGGCTACGAATAAGACACGTCTATAACTAGAAGAAGGAAGAGGGCAAAGATACATTTTTCCGTGACACGCTGTGTCAAGCTCCTCTTCTTAACCGTCGCGTTGCGCAAACGATGAAAACGTTCATTCTGACGAAAGTCTGACAAACATCCCCGCCTATTAGCCAGGAGTGAAGGATCGAAACCTATGATCAAGACGAATCATCTAAGATAGCAAGCCGGATTCACGGCGTGCAAGCGTGTTCCGATCAAATGGTAGCCGAACGTCATTTACCGAAGTTTTGTAACGCTCGATGAATTGTTGGGAGGTAAATTGTTTCTCGGCAGATGATTAATCCACGCGGCTGGACATCTCACTTTGTTTATCCTATCTCGACAGTTGCCGCTTACAAGAATTTCCGCAGTAAGCGATGATGCCTCGTGAGCTCCCGCGATTCCGATCTTCGCTTTGCGCACGATTTATCGAAAGGCACCCTGAAATAAGCTCCGTCGAATCGTTGCGGCTTACTCTCACGCATTCTCACTCTCACGTAGTCCCTTATCTTCCGTGGATTTTAGCAACGTATCCGCAAACATGAAGTATCCGTCCCGTCGAGCGTGCGCCCTATCTGTGATTGAGCTTTTTCGAACGACGACGCATAACTTTTCCTATCTCGTCATCCGTAACACATTACTTCGTAACATTATATGTACGTCGTCTCATTACTTCTGCCCGTCTCGACATTCGCATTATCACCGACAAGCTCTTTAGGTTCATCGGCTTACGCCGTCGGCGTCGAGTACAAGGTCAGCTTGAGCTACGATAGCTCAACTTCTAAGCTCCGGGAGCCGTCGAAGGCGCGAGGATTTAATGTCGATTTCAAATTCGCATAGATTGAAGCGGAAGGTCGTCGTGGTGAGCGTCGTGACGTTCGTCGTCGTGGTGGCCGTCACAATTGCGCTCCTGGTATATTTCTTGTCGACGAAGGAGACAGACTGCGGGCCGAAGCACGTCAGTGTAGCACCTCTGGGCAAGTACGAAAAGGTACGCAATTTTCCGCCGAATACATATCGATCACACGTAGACGCATTTCGGCCGACTGCAGCGTCGCTGAATAACGCGACGCGAATATCGAGTATAGCAGAGTTCCGTACAACGTGGGGATACGTTCCGCGTTAGAGTAAAATTGCCTCATACGGGTATATACATTTTCGGACCAATTTTATCAAGTTCAAACGGAAGAATTTTATGACGCAGTTTCACGTACTTATCCGTAACCTAATCCTTTTTTGAACTATCAGCTTCACTATTCACATATAAGCAGAAGGTAATGGTAAAAGGTAATGTATACATTTTCTCTTCTGAATAAAAAATCAGACACTTTGTGAACATTTTCTCGAAGCGCTATAGGAAATCACGTTCTACGGGACATTACTGTATTTCGATTATTTGAGTTGAGCGTCCCACGCGGAAGGCATAAATCAGCCGAGTCCGAACGTTTTCCGGCTCGGAGCTATATACGATCGGAATTGAAACAAATGCCACTGCGAAGGGAAAAAGTGCACGGGGGTGGGGTGGCTATTGCAATCGTGTCTGTGACGTAGATCCTGCTTTCAGGCAGCCGTATCGACGAATGGGCAGGAATGTTCGAGGATCGGAGCGGATATCCTCAAACAGAATGGCTCGGCTGTGGACGCGGCCATTGCTGCGTTATTATGCGAGGGTGTCTCATCTTTGCACAGGTACGTTTGAATGACGGTCGTTAGTCTATCCGGAGCTGAATTAGCGTCGAATAAAATTCAAGTGCGATCTCATGCTAAACATTGGACGAAGCCGTGTTATTAGAAATTGAATTTGAGATGAGAATCTGAGACTGGGTTGCCGGTAGACCTGCCTCTGGTTTCTGCAGATGGCTGGCATTGCACTGGACAAGGATAATGATCGTATTCAAAGCGATCTTGACACAGTTTTGAGAATGTCAAGGAAGTATTAGTTACTCCTGAGTGAGTTTCATAAATCGAACTGGTAAATACGCTTGATTTGACGCGCGAAAAATCTTTAAATTTAGAAATCGAACAGCAGCGGGTATAAAGTTACTCTACAATTAATCTGACGAATTTCCACAGTAAGAACAAAACTTATGTCAAAACACTTATACTCCATTTAAAGGAACTGGCATAGCTAAAAGCGTTCATAGAAATCATTGTCTACAAGTCGTTTAATCAAAATATTGGACCATTTATTTTGAACGTGATCTAAGTCCACTTAAGAAAAAGTGAGATATCGCATAAATAAAAGATTTACACTAAGTTAATCACAAATTATCTGATATATCATTTTTTAAAAAAATAACTTACGTCACTTTCAAAGTAAACTGTCCAATGATGGTTAAATGTTATAATTAATTCTTTTGGTAACTATAACATAAATGCATCATTGTTTTCTGGTATAACAATGCATACAGTAGTAAATATATTTTGGGTACGTTTTCGAGGTTGATATTTTCTTCCATTTATCACTTCCGTGATTAAATCTTTAAACCCTTATAATTTTTCGATAAACTACTCACCGATTCAAGTTTACACGAACTTTTTGTACGTACCTCGTGAACAAGTACCATAATCTCGACTGCTACCCTTTTGCTATATCCTGTATAAGGAATACTAACAAACTTACGCTGTAGGCCGTTAATTCAACGACATGTAAATAATTAATTGTAAATCGTTCTCAAATGCTATTAACATGCAGCATGGGACTTGGGGGCGGTTTCCTGATGACCATCTGGGATGCACAAAGAAACGTCACGGACTATTTAGACGCCAGGGAAACTGCACCTCGAGCTGCACACGAAGATATGTTCGGAGGTGACGCGAAATTATCTATGTACGGTGAGTCTCCGCATTTGTACTCATCATGTTCTCTCACATTATTGAAGCTCTATCTACAATTTATTGCATTCCCCCGCATCCGCCAGACTTTGTCTCGTAAGAGTAAGTCACAACAACTCTTAACATCTTAAACAGCACTTATGCATATTTATGACAGTGTCAGGCAACAAAATAGTGTGCAGCTGACGATTATATACAATCGTAAACGTTCGTAGCTATTGCAACAGAGAGTTATTTATCGCGTCTATCCTTATTGAAGGACGTTCGGTTAAGAGTCGTTCCGTACGTTTATAGATTCCTACCATCGTCGATGCTCGTTTCAATCACTCTCACACTGCATTATAATTTCCGTGAACGTTGCTTGAAAATGACCTCTGATTCGAATTTCGGCCTCACGTAACCCGACATTGTACCGCTTGGGTTAGTTAGAAGCGATATATTGAATTCGCACGGGCGTAATTTGCGGTCGACTCGGCATAATGGAACGGATACAATGGCGTATTGTCGTGTTCACAGGTGGATTGTCGGTGGCAGTGCCGGGTGAAATACTAGGATACTGGGAGGCGCACAAAAAGTATGGGAAATTAAAGTGGCAGGCATTGTTCGAGCCGGCCATCGAATTGTGCCGCGTCGGATCCGTCATTAACAACTATCTTGGCGCTTACATCAAGTCGAAAGAGGCGCAAATAAGGGCGGAGCCATCTTTAGCGGAGATACTCATAAATCCCGCTACGAACAGAACGTTGAAGGTACGGGACATGCGCACATGCGTCGAAAACCATACAGAGCGCATACAAAAATTCTTAGAGCTGCATTCACTATTCTCTGTTGAATTTCGTAAAGGTTTTCTATACGCGAAGTACAGATAAAAACTGAATCTAACATGATTGTATTTTCACTATATTGAAATGCAAAAGGTTAGATTGTAGGGTGTTTTAAACTGTTTGGTTTCGGCTTGAAATGGACATACGATCTGCAATTTGTGTTGAGAGGTGATTGTCAATATTTTCAGACAGGTGAACGGATAAAGAGGCACAGACTTGCGAACACGCTCGAATCATTAGCCGTCTACGGTCCTGACATCTTTTACAATGGAACAATGGCTGACGACCTGGTCCGAGAGATTCAAGGATTCAAAGGAATTATCACGAAGGAAGACTTCATGGACTACAGGTGCTTTTAATAGTTTCTAAAATTTTGTCAGCTTTCTACGTACATCGAGCAACGTAACAAAATTATAACGCAAAATAGCTGACAAAAGATCCGATGGCAACAAACAATTCTTTACGTGAAACGGTGGTACCGTTTTGCAGTATCGACATGGGCACGTCGATTGCAAACATAAAATGAGCTATCATTCCAGGACATGTTTGGTTTGGAACTCAAACGAACGTTTGACGTTTGCATAACATCGTCCTAATGAATACGGGAAACATTTGTCACGTTAACAAGAACAACCGATGCACTTCAGTGCCAACCGTCATTACGCAATTATTATCAAACTAACCGTGAACTGTAATTTGCCGCCGATGTTAATGAATGGCGCGAAACGATGTCGCATGACAATACAGAGTACGTTTTCGCACGTTTACTGGACAGCCGTTGATTGATGAACGTCTGCCGCTTTATCGTTCGCCGATCGAACGTTGATACAATTTCCGTTAAGAAAGCGAGCAAATTGCGAAGTAGAAGGCCATTAGGATAATAACGATTGCAGGAAATTACAATTCTCCCGAGTCGCGCGCTGATATTAGGTTGGATAATAAGTTCGTAGCGTTTTTTTATATTTGCTTTGTTTTACACCGATTTTTTTGCTATTTGACAAAGTGTATAATATTCATTCGATAGGGCTATGGTATGTGCGAATGATCCGTGAGTGAGTGATTATGAAAGTGTGAATGTGTGTGTGTGAGTGGCGCAGCGAAACTGTAAGACAAAGGCGATGAATCGCAGAAATGCATTGACGACGCATCAGAGAAGGGCCGTCAGGTGAAATTGGGTGGTAAAGGGAGGTATTGAGTTGGGGAATAAGTTCGTAGCGTTTTTATCAAAAACTTTAATTCAAACAAAAATCAATAATTATATTAGCTTGGGGAATAAGTTTGTACCGTTTTTTAATTTCCTTTGTTTTACAACGAACTTTTTGCTGTTTGACAAAGTGTATAATATTCATTTGGGTTCGGGAATAAGTTCGTAGCGTTTTTATCAAACTTTAATTAAAATTAAAATGAAATAAATTAAAATTTAATTATTTATTTTTGTTTAAATTAAAGTTTTTAAACCTAATAGATATAGCTAAATTAAAGAAAGGATAAAACTGTGTCAAACAAGCTGGAACATCCTTGAAACAATGTGTACCTTGTAATTACGCCGCGTCTATTAACTAGCGAGTTCAATACGAACAACCGTGATGTAACGATGTATCAATCCGAGCAAACGGTAATTATTGTAACGTACACAGTAGTCATTGAATCGTTAAAATCGACCGTATTGAGTCGTGAGAAAGACGCTCCTCGCTTAAGCTGATCTCAATTATGAATCTTAACAGCCGTCGAATTTAGCAGCGTTACTATATCTGTATAGATACTTCGTGTATAATAAATGTATATAGACAATGATGAATGAAGATTAATGATATCTAATGCAGTGTTCAATTACAGATATATATACTATAAAATGACAGCACATTGTATTAGATAGCATTAATATATATAAATATATTCTACATACATATAGTAACGTTGCCAGTTCTGACAGCTGTATATATGTATATGCTATCTGATACAATCTGCTATCACTTTATAGTATATATCTGTAATTACAAGCTGTATCAGATAGCATTAATCTTTATACTCAAATGAATTGCTGCAGCCTTTTATATACATTCCTCGACGTTCATACGTACATTTTATGGAGTGATAAGGTGTTAAAATATCAGACTAGGTTGATCACGCAATCTGTCACAGTCGTTGAACTGAAAATTTTCTTTCAGAGTGAAATGGCGGAAGCCCGTCAAATTGAAGGTCGGCAACTTCACAATATACACTGCACCTCCGCCAGGTTCCGGCGTGATTCTTTCGTTTATCATGAACGTTCTTCACAAAATGCTGCCGGCCAGCAACGAACGTGTCATGTGGCAACGCATTGTTGAGACTTTTAAATGGGCTTACGCGAGAAGGACCCAGTTGGGCGACCCCGATTTTGTCAACATCGGTAAGTTAACGCATCTCGCAAAGCTGTCCGATGCCAAAAATTCCTATTGTCCATCGTAATGCTTGTCTTAACTCTGGCACGCTATGAAAGTTCTTTTTTCCAAGTGACGAGCAACGAGCTCATTATGCTGATTGACTAGCCTTCTATTCTTGTAGCACAAAAAAAAAAACGAGCTTGTCACGAACATTGCAAGCAGATTTTCCGAGAGGGAGAAAAACAGTTGCCTATCGTTAACTAAACGGCGATTAGAAGTGCATCGTCACGTTTTGACGAAAAAGTATCGTGATTCACGCGCACGTCACACCCGACAAACTGCATCTCACGCAAGTGACGAGAACGTTGTACACCATTGACGTGCCCTAATAAGATCAATTCTTCTAGGAATCTTTTAAAGGGTTAAATGTTCCGTTACACAACAGCGCGAAGTTAGAATGATACGAAAAATTCCTCACAAACAGCGCGAAGTTAGAATGATACGAAAAAATTCCTCAGAACAGTTGCCCATTACATTGATACAACTTCCCCAATCGACTTGCACATTATGTCACACAATCTGTCAATCGTGAACGCACGCTTCGGTTTTCGCAACAGAGTAGCGATTATCAACGAGAACTATGAAGCGCTTTTTCTCCTTAGTTAATAGATAGCATAATAGATAGCTATCTATATTGCGAAGCTTGGCACACTTATGCGGTAATCTATCGGCCGACAGTGTCGGGTAATTACCGAAACGTTGACTATCGTGTTACAGAGAGTGTAGTGACTAATTTGACGTCGGAGCGTTACGCCGAGAAGATAAGGGGGATGATTATGGACGACCAGACAAGTCAAGATCCAGGTCATTATGACGCGGTCACGGCCTCGATCGAGGATTCCGGAACAGCTCACGTTTCTGTTTTGGCACCCGACGGATCGGCCGTATCGGTTACGTCGACGATTAATCAGGTGTACGTATTATAATTGGCCAGTGCATGCGTGCACTCGACGATTCTCTTTGCACACATTCGCTGCATTTACGTCGAGTGATTGAGTGGAATCGAAATTGAAGGAGGAAAGAAATGTGAGGACTGAGTTCAAACAGTGAAATCTCGAGTCACTAATTGGCAAGAAGCGAATGATAAACCGTGGAGTTAGTTTGGATTTGCGAGGTCAATGTTTCGATAATGTTATCCACACGCGCGTACTGATAATGAGACACGCAAACTTTGAAAACGACTTGTTTCGAAAGATTGCCTCTGTTAGTGCGGTGATAGAGGGAAATTGCACGACCTATCGCCTATGGTTTTCGAAAGCAAAACACGGTTATACCTATTGAATTCTATTTCAGCCAGAGATACCGCACTGCAAATATTGAATAATGCAAGCAGTCCAATTGGATATCTTAATTATGTCCACATGCTGTCAGGAAATATTGTCTCTCGTTTAAATCAGAATAAGGTGCAGTGGGGCAAAACCGGACCATAAATTGTAAAGTTTACTTAAACTGATGTATTTTCTATCTATTTCACTAAAATCTAATAATCTTAGTGTTTTTATGTAGCGCATGGTTGATTCTTTAAGTTGCATTAATTTGGATTAAAAATATCTTCTGAATCTTATGATTTTCTTAATAAATTCAAAACAGTGCTGCTACGAAGGACTTGCCCCGGAACTGGAGCAAAACCGCACCTCACGTGAAAGTACGGTGTTTCTTCCTCGGGATTCACTTTTTTGTCCACTTTTTCCTCGGATTCGGTCACTAATTGTGTTTATTGGTATTTTATAGTACTTATTAGCTGTATAAATATTCATTTGGCCAGCTTTAATTTCTGTCCCGATGGATAGTTCGGATTTGCCCCGTGCTCAAATATTTCCATGGGTTAGGTTAGACTATTATGTTATCAAAAAATATAAAATATCTGATATATTTTATTACTGTAAAGGAAACTGACCTTATTATGCTATGTGCCTATCAAAGATAAACTCATAGATTTGTAAACTATTTGCTTAAATTATCGTTTTATAATGTTTAACTCAATCTTTGCTCTGTACCTGGAAACACCATGAACGTTGTCGAACGATTTAAAAGGGGGAAATAGAGAATAATTGGCGCCCACCTATGTTGATCATTGAATACTAAACAAAGGAAGATTTCTACCTTACAGTTTGTACAATAGAACGTATATTCGAATAAATAAGGGCCTATTCCGGATTTGCCCCGTTTCCGGATTTACCCCACTGCACCTTATTACATTATATAGTCATTCCTAGTGTTAACCAACACACCATAGCAAACAGCAAATACCGTGTAAGAATCAGGATATAAAGTTAGCTCAGCAAAATGCATACCAGCCAACATAAGTGTCAATGGGCAGAAAGGTTTATAATCAATCGAAAAGCACTCTCAGAAATCTCAGCAGACCAAAGTGCTGCTCCTATTTATTCAAATATATACCGTAACTCTCGGAGAGTAAAATTCACACGACAATCCGGCAGAAAGTGGCAACCTTGACCAAGTCAACAGGTGCACTTTAGGGCGTTCGGTCCGAACGTGGGCCAACGCTCAATTCAAATTTAATTGTTTAGATTCGGGGCGATGATCAGATCCAGATCCACCGGTATAATATTCAACGACGAGATGGACGACTTCAGTTCACCTAACATAACAAACGGATTCGGACTGCCGCCGTCGCCGGCAAATTTCATACGTCCGGGAAAAAGACCACTGAGTTCAATGGCGCCGACGATAGTGGTGAGTGGCCTCGCATTATGCTCGATAATTTATCTATCACGCCTGTCGCCGCCTACCTTCGTCACGCCGTTTGCAGGTAGACGATCAGAATAGAGCCAGACTGATAATCGGCGCCGCTGGTGGTACGAAGATCACGACGGGCATCGCGATAGCGATGATACTGAATCTTTGGGTGGGGTTGGACGTCAAAGAGTCGATTGACACTCTCAGATTGCATCATCAGGTAAGTGGATTTGTTACGAGTACGCAATGTCGGGCACCGAACGTGTTTATGGGATCGCGGCGGTGAAGATAATCGTTTGCGTTTACGATTTAAAGTATATAACGTCACCGTCCCTTTTTGCGTACAGGATTAAATAGATTAAATTCCATTGCGCGTATGTTATAATAATATATTCTGTGCAATTGTAAATAGTAATTTAATGATCCTGGTCGTAGAAATGATGTAGGCGAAAGTGTCGGATTAGTAAGAAAGAAGTTTCGGTTTTCGAAATGTAAAATAAAATTCATATTTTTGTACAAACTGCAAACTTTAATCAGCGATGTATTTTCGATTTCGTTCCGTAACTTAAATGTAGTTATTATTTAATGTCAAAGGGAAAATGTTTCAATACTGGCAGTTCTTAACAGAACTTATGATGCTATGTTTAAAATCGAAAATACTTTGTTGCCAACCTAATGGAAGAAAAAGTTTATGAGTGATATCGTTATCATAAATTTCTGGACATCCTTTCGTTTCCGACATTTACGCTTAGAAGAGCGATATGTCATGGGAGATGACGTAGGGATGTCAAAGTATTAACCCTTTGTGGTCGGAGACTTTTTCCGGCCGGACGAGGTGGCAGGTTGACGGGATTTTTGCGAATGAGGCGGAAAGAACATCAATAGCTAAGAAACCTCTTCAAGTACCAATACTGTGTCCCTATCGCTTGGTGATAGCGAAATTTAACATAAACATCAATTATTGTCGCCGCTCCGGCGACATCCAACCTGCGGTGCAAATCTACGTGGCGCCGGAGCGGCGCCTTCCGACCGCAAAGGGTTAATCTTTTGTCGCCTGATTTCAGCTACTCCCTATGTACGTGCAGAACGAGAAGAACTTTTGCCCGGCCATCCTGGACAGCTTGCGAGAAATCGGACACGACGTTACCACATTCTCGGGAATAGGAAGTGCCATAACTGCGGTCGCCTATCAAAACGGCGTCGTAACGGCGAATTCTGACTATAGACGCGAAGGGACGACTTCCGGCTTCTGAGTGCCCCATGGATCCTTGACAGACTTTCACTTAAAATTACACACACTAATACTCAGTGACCTTGTCTTGTATGTGATCTTAGTCAATGTGATCTAATTAATTTAGATAGACCTCTAAGTGTACCGAGGCACGTCTTTACCTGTCAGTTATTGTTGCAGCGCTGTCGTCGTTGTTCATTCTTTGTAACGATCGACGAAGGCGTTTCAGTGTGCGCGTACACTTTACTTAATTAGCTAGACGATTACCGTAATGACAGTAAGAGGGACACGCTTTGCAAATGCACTGACACGCAAGCCGCTAGCTGTGATTTTTGTCGTTCGCGTGTGTGACTACGACAAAGCAGTACAAAGAGGAACGAATTTTATACGATAGGGCATTTGATTACCGCGATAGTATTCATTCCCGATTGTTTTGACAATGCGGCCGTGCAACGCTAATACGATCATGTATTGTGTGATACGGTTGCACGGATGACGAGCGAAATATTCGTCGAACAAATATTGGCCCGGACTTATGTTCATTCGCTGCGTTCCATTGAATAAAAGATTGCGTTAACCGGCAAACGATAACATGTACGTCTTAGGCAATTTTCGAACAATCAATCGTTGAAAGGACAGATATCTTAGTTGATACAATGAACGTGATCTACATCGTAAGGACAGACTATTTTTATAAAACGAGATATTGGGACGTCGATGTTACCTATTCCGTTCAATTGTGTTGTATATAACACAAATATCCGTTGACTTCATACATCGATCAAAGTGAATACTAGTTACGTTGTACAGAAGTAGCTAATAACAACGAATATTTTATGCGGTTGAAATAGATCTTCGTAATTGTTATCATCTCCTGTATTACCATTAAGTTGACTGTATCATATGGAGGGCGAAATGTAATAATATATGCTTGGATGTATGTTGGAGTGCTCTTGACATAAAAATTAATTAATCTGAAACTATATGATGTATCAGCCATTTTCATTTCCGTCGATATGAGCCATATTCACACGCGTCAAACCTGCCATAGAAATGTGTAAGTATTCGATATAATTCTGAGTTGCACGTAATATCCAATTTGCAAGGTTCGAACAGTGAACAAAGTCTTACGTAACTCCGAACGTACGGAGAGACATGAATTGAAGGTAGAAACCGACATGCTGTTCCACAGTGCAATGATTTTAAACGATGATTGATGATCGTCCCGAGAATGTGTACGCCGAACATACATCGTTCATCTTTCCGGACCGTATCCGGTTTGCCAGTACGATTCCTATAATTACCTGTCCATCGAAGCATCCTTTACGGGAACGCCGACAATTCATTACAGATAGCAGAGGTGGCAAATGCAAGCAATTGCGTAACCATAGGCAAATCGATTTTGAAACAAGGTGGATCGGCAGTTGATGCTGCCATTGCGATGCTTTTGTGCGCGGGTGTCATCAATCCGCACAGGTATAAAAACGGAATTACCGAAGTAATAATAGTCGTTCGAAAAATCAATTAATGGATATTCAATTAATCGACCTTTCAAGGAATATTCTTACGGTGCTAATTGCACTGTTAAGAGCTTTACGTTCTCTGTATACGTTGCATACTGCATACATAGTGTGGCATACTTTAGCTTGTAGCTAAAATGCCGTTGCAATAATTTTATGCGCAGATGTCATCGATTCGCAGGGGTATAAAAACCGGATTACTGAAATAGTGAGAGTTCACGAAATGTATTAACTGATATTCAATGATTCGACTTTAGAAATGTTCTTGCGGTGCAAATTACGCTGCTAAGAGCTTCACGTTCTCTGTATACGTTACGTTACGTACTGTATACTTACGGCGGTACACCTTAGCTTGTAGCTAGAATGCCAATAGCAACCCTTTCATTACGCTGCAGCACCGGCATTGGCGGCGGTTTCTTAATGACTATATGGGACGCAAAAAGGAGGGAAGCGGCATTCTTAAATGCCCGGGAAACCGCACCGAGCAAAGCCTCGGAAAACATGTTCAAAGGAAAGCCGTACTTGTCCTACGAAGGTATCTAATTCACTTACGGATTCGTGAAAATGTATGGCCTGAAATTGTTAACGGTTAAAGTTATGGTCTGACCGTCCGCGCACTTGTGTAACAAACTTGGAGTGTAGGTGGCTTAGCAGCTGGAATACCAGGGGAGATCAAAGGATGTTGGGAAGCGCATCAGAGATACGGGAAATTAAAATGGTCCGACTTATTTAAATCCACTATCGAACTTTGCGGCTCGGGCTGCCACGTCACAGAGTTCGTTGCTAATTATTTGAAATTGAAGGAATGGAAAATCTTACGAGATCCAGGTCTATGTGAGGTCTTCATAGATCCTCAGACCAATCAAACATGGACGGTTCGAGACTATCTATAATCATTCAATTATTTTCTCAAATCTCGTGCATCCTAAAGAATCAACTCAATGCTTAGGCAGGTAAGAAGTTTGTCAACTTGCAATTGGCTGAGACATTAGAAAAGATTGCCTCAAATGGCGCTGCTGCTTTCTACGAGGGTGAAATAGCTGAGAAATTAACCCGAGAGAATCGAGAGATGGGGGGCATACTGACGTTGGACGATTTCAAGAATTACCGGTGAGTGCCTGTTCTTTTTCCATTTTTTTTTCTGCACACTTGCCAGCGGCCCTCATGACAAACGAGAGATCGGAGGAAACGAGCAATTCCGAGTGAAAAGCATTCAGGAGTCATCCCAATTAAATCGTTCGCTACTTCCCAGAGCCAAATGGATGGAACCGATTAAGACTAGCTTGGGCAATTATGTTTTGTATACCGCACCTCCGCCCGGATCCGGGATAATTCTTGCATTTATACTTAACGTCCTGAAGAATCTGATGCCAGCCAATTGCGAGGAGCACCTGTGGCAACGTATCGTTGAAACATTCAAATGGGCCTACGCTAAAAGAACTGAGCTGGGGGACCCCGACTACATTGACATGAGAAAGTTTCCCTTTTGCCCTATTTCCGAAAATTAGTGTAACAGTATCCCTTCACTTTTTTGTCGCGTAACATACTTTCCTCGACGCACGTTTAATGAAAATTTATGTAATCTTGAAGACATTCAGTGATAAATTAACCGAAATCATGCGAAATCATCAGCAGATTCGACTCGTTACTTATGGTGAAAGAAGATTTAACTGTAATCTTATCTTACTACGCTTAATGTGTAGACCTAATGAGAAGCTGGGACTTGACCTTCGTGCGAACAACGTTTGGCTTTCAGGTGGATTAATAGAGAAACTGACATCGCTGGAGTATGCAGAACACATAGCGTCAAAGATCAAAGATGATGAAACATGCAATACTCCCCTCTATTATGGTGCTCAAACAAGTTTCGTGGAAGACGCTGGCACAGCTCACATTGTGGTAGTGGCTGAGGACCAGTCAGCTGTATCTGTAACATCAACAATTAATCACATGTAATGGTAGAAACTGTTTTTGCGCTACCCCATTTCAATCTTATTACTTCAATTTAACTGATTATGCGTAACAAACGCGCAAGCAAAGCTACGCAAGCAAATTCAATGTCAAAGTATCAAACCGAAGAAGAGAGGCCGTCCGCAGTTTAACTTAGCTCATTTAAATAATTAAATTCTCATTCGACAATATAAACTTCTCAGGTAATCGATTGTTGCACTAATACTACCGTTTTAATTAAATTCGAAGATTGGTACTGCGGACTGAATATTTTATTATTGCTCCTGCGCGCTATTGACTATCCAATGTGATGAAATTTCTTCCGGTCAATTGAATATGAAACGTAATCGATAGATTAGGTGCTATGATACGCTCCCCATCCACGGGTATAATATTGAATGACGAGATGGACGACTTCGGTGTACCAGGATTTTTCAATATGTTTGGCGTCCCACCTTCCCCGAACAATTTCATAAAACCCGGAAAATGTCCTGTAAGCTCGATGGCGCCAACGATCATTGTAAGTTGCATATAAATCAGACAAACGATCCTTACTTATTCACCCGTTTTCCCTAAACTATTTGTTTTTTCGGCCATATATAACAGCTTGATTCAAATGCTTCACCTCGACTGGTAATTGGATCATCGGGTGGTACAAAAATAACTTCCAGTATAGCGATCGTGACTGCGTTAAATTTGTGGTCCGGATGTGATTTGAAAGAGGCCATAACCACTCCAAGATTGCACCATCAGGTAATGGCGTCAGCATAATCATTCAAACTGACATATTATATCAATGTTAAAATTAGACGACTTCTGTGCTTTGGTCGCAGCTTTTCCCGATGCACATCTCGTTCGAACCAACTTTTAATAAGAATGTTTTAAAGTACTTAGAAAGCATTGGTCATAAGGTGGAGCATTATACTGGTATGAATAGTAGGGTAGTAGCGGCTGCTTACGAAAATAAACGGTATACTTCATATTCAGATCAATGGCGTGAAGGAATTGTATCGTAACGTATAGCATGTATAACACATAATATTTAGACACACCATACCATTTTGTTGAAAAAATATTTTATTCAAAATGTGACGGTGGACATGTACATTCATTAAATCATGTACATAACGTACCGTGCACACAATTCCGTATCATTCCTGTTCTAAATTGATTAAATCGATTATGAACAATACTTATACTTGTATATTTAACAACACAAATCATTAACAACGAAGTAATTTTAGTACGCAATTAAACTTGCAATTTGCTTTGTTTCATTTAATACTGTGATAAATTAATTGACTTAAAAAATAATAAAAACATTCACATTCTAATACATAAATAACAAATTTTACAATACGTGAAAATACGCAAATTTACGAGCTACTACTACTATCTTCTGAAAGTGCAGCTTCTTTCACGATTTTCCGTACGGAGCGTTTGACGCGTTTCGTTTTTGACAAGCCCTGCTTGGATTTTCTGAAAACTTCGATTGCATGCAATTTCTTCTTTAAAGCATTCGCTTTATCTTTTTCTCTCTGTGGAATAAACTCGTCCACAAGTTTTGGTATCTTAGGAGGCGACGGATTTTTGTCACCACCCAATATATTGGCAATAATCGGATTGACTTTATTTGATGAATCGGACGAAGCAACGGAAGTATTATTATCCATTGCGACAGTGGACATAGTTGTATCACCAGCATTGGATACATTTTTGGTACATGCATTCTTGTTTTCTGCTGAACCAGGCTGTTGCTCCAGATCTGCATGCTTCTTTGTTGAAGATTTCGCTGATTTCGGCTTTGCCTTCGCTTTTGGTGCACCCAGTTCTTTTCTGCTGGCCTCCTCAAAATCATTTTCGTCGGCATTATTGAGTTTTTGTACGGCTTTTGCGACTCTCTTACTTAGACTCATTTCTATGGACTTCGGAATCGTCTGCACTTTAAAGTATGCATCGATCATTTTCTGATTCTTGTGCTCTTCTATCCTTTTCATTACTGGTAACATAATTTCCTCAAACTTCAATTTCGTCCAGCCGAATTTTGCTCTTACATAGTCAGCCAGTAACACGATATTCGGCTTACCCCATGTAAATGTTTCCTTTGATTCGTCAACAGTGGGGAACAGATATGCCTGTACAACGGCTTGGCTAGGAAAACCTAAGATACGTTACAGTTAAGTCATTATACCGCTTCGCAACATAATTGTCATCGTGCTATTTTTACTCGTACATAAAAAGCGTTCAATAAAAAGTCCTAATACAAAGACACAGGAACGCACCTTTTTCTATTTGCACATTTCGCAATTTATTACGTAATGCAGTTTTTCCAGGAGCTGCAATTCTGCCAGCTTTAATCCACCGGCAGAAATTTGTTAGCCCGCGCAACAAATTGTCATCTTGACAGGGAAATGCTGCTAATATCTCTAATGCGGTGACTGGTCCGATTCCTGGAAGACCTGCAGTGTAATCACTACCAACCAACAATGCCAACTGTATCATTTCGTTCCGGGTCAGTTCTGCACCGGAGTAATTGATTTGTTAGTGTTACATAAACGTACGCAATTACGTGAATAAGAGGCACGTTATAAAACGATGATAACATACTGAAATGATGTTGAATATCGCAAGATTGGAATTGTAGAACGCGTTTGTTGTGATTGAAAAAATTTTTATAAACACATTTTCCCCCAAAAAGCCATATATCCGAATCATCCGTAATAGTTCCATCTGTTAGATTGATCTGTTCTAAGAACGCGCATTGTGCTTCCGCTTCCATTGGTGCTACGATGTACGGAAGGCCAAATAAACGCAACAGCTCCTACAAGTATAAGACACGTATATCAGTTTGAATTCGTGGAACATCCTGTAAAACGGATGAGCGCATACTACCTGTGCTTCAATTCTTATTTGGTCGGTTATGTCGGTAGCTTGTCTTTCCATTTTGCCCAAGTTTTCCGATATCGCCTTTTGCTCAGTTTCTAGCTGGCCCTGTATATGATGATACACGTATGACGTAAATAATAATAAAACAAAACGATTTCGAAGCATTTGAATTCATTTTTTATAGCTTATTGGCAACTTACCTTTAACGACAATAATTCATCCTCGGTAATGGGCAATACTGGCAACTTTTCTTTTATTCTGGTCTGCCCAGCACTGTCAATTTCATTAGTGATTTCTGTCCCTGTAGGTGTAGTACTAACGCTCGCTTCGATATTTATACCTGAATCAGCATCTGTTTCTTTCGCATGTTGTTCAATATTTTCTTCAATTATACTCTCTTTATCGCTTAAACTTTGTACATTTTCTTTGTTTTCTGTCGCTTGCAAAGATTCCTGTTCACCATCCGCGACAATGACATTGTCATCTGTCTCCCTACCTTCTTGTTCGGGTATAACGTACAAAGATCTCTTGTTGTCATTGTGATTAGAATCTGATACCGAAACATCTGCGTTTTTTTCTACTTTAACTAACTCTATTAATTTGTCAAACTTTGTAGTATTTGAATCATTCCCATTCTTACTGAAAATGTCTGCGAAAAAGTCGTCCTCATCTGGTTTTATATCAGATTTTATAGTTATCTCTATACCAGTTTTACTATTATCTGTGTGTGACTTAAGGATCTCAGGAATCGGTACATCCTTGATTTCAATGAAATCATCAGAATCAGTATTAGAGTCCGAATCGATAGTATCATTTACCTTAATGTTTGCTGAATTTCCTAATTTTATTTCTTGCAGAACATTTTTGGCGTTCGGAATCAAGTCAGCAGAATTATCAGTATTTACTTTTGTAACAATCTTACCTGTATTATCCGGTATTTCTACAAAATCATCTGAATCCGAATTGCATTCTATTATTATTGAATCACTTTTATTGTCACTGGATTGGCTAGCTTTGGAAACCTCAGTTGACTTCTGCATAGTAGGAGGCGTACTGGTTCCGATTTTATTCTTTAGCATCAAAGGAACAGAATTATCAACATTAACTATCTCTTTTTCTTTGGTTTCGATACCTCTATTTTGTGTCTTCGTTGAGGAATTACTTTCAATCTTATTACTCTTTATTTTTCTTGTTGTTTTTATTTTATTGGATGAGCTTGCTGCATCGTTTTCTTTTTTTATTTCAATGAGACGTATTACTTCGTTTTGAGTCAGTCCGCTATATTCTAACATGTACGTTAAAGCTGGGTTCATCGAGTTTTTCCCGAAATACTTTTTTGCCAATGGTTGAGACTCATTTAAATTCTTTTCCGTTTCATTCGTTATATCGGTAACGTTGCTTTCATTGTTTGATTCCCAATCACTATCGAATTCGTACTCTTCAATATTGTCTACGAGTGGTGTAGACGAGCACGAACTTCGTACCTCAATTTCACTGCACCAATCATCGTCAAAATCGTATTCATTAATATTGTCCAATATAGATTCCTGAGAACTGCAACCTGCAACTGGCTGGTGTTCACTCTTAGATTCTTCCATCTTTTCCTTTTCTTCATTCTGTTTAGTTCCATTTTCAGCTTCCTTTGTTAATGCATTTTTATCTGTAACAGTAATAAGTTTAATACAGAGTACCAATTCAAATAAAATCAGGAAATTGTAAAATCAAAGTATTTTTCTACCAATACAACTCACCGCTAATATATATTAAACGCGTAGTACTATCAGATGCTATTCGAAATACGTCATCCCGACCACCAGTTTCAACACCCTGATCAGCTAACAATTTTTCTAGTTCGTCTAAAGTTAATGTCTTCCCTCCCATTTCTTTCTCGGCCGACTCTAACGACTCCTGAACTAATCTACGTTTCAGCAAACGTTTCATTTGATAACTGGAAAAATCATTAGACTCCTGAAAATGAACAATTTTTGTTTGACGAAATTTATATTAAAATTCTAAACTAAAATTTACAACTTTGTAACAAAGTACATTTCCACCTTTGGCATTTCATGCAAACGCCCCCACGAATTCTGTTTTCTAGTTTCTTTCAGATCAGTTAAAATATCATATCTGACATCTGCAGGCAATGTTTTAAATTCATTGCTAGACACATCCACACTATGAATGTTACCCATCCACTTTGTTTGTTTACGCGGACTGAGTTCCACTGACGAATCTGAATTTTCTCCTTCATCAGAGGTATATTCTGATGTTGCATGTGGTATTTCGGGTAATTTAAACATATCCTGCATTGGTTTTTTATTCATAACGTTTTTTAAGCTTTGACTGGAACTACTTTCTCCATTTGCATTTTCCTTGTTAAGAGCAGTTTTCACAGCAGTGTGTTTTATCAAGTTATTTATCAAATCTGTTTTCATCTTCTGTGCCTTACTGGCGGCAATAGATTTCTGCTTCCTGCGTGAGGCCTATGAACACAAAAGAATGAGGAGGCCTTTTCTCACTACCTGGTTCCCACGCCTGAGCTAATTATGTACAGACAATATTATAATCAAGATAAAAGGGGAGCTGTAGCTTGGAACATAAGTGCGTAGTGCACTTAGAGTTTCATCTATTGAACCGTATTTTCTTGCTATCAAATGTATTCAATTATCATATTTATCTTAGTCTTTATCAATAATTGTTGCTGGACTTACAATTGTGCTCCTCTTAAGCATTGGCACACCACCATCAAAGACAAAGACAGGTTTAATTTTGTAATACAAAAGTTTACAAATCCTGTGATATAATCCAAGCAAATGTGCATTGGGTTTGGCCTGACCGTGGCGGTCCTGATATCCTTGTAATACTTGATGTATCCATATTGACACATCTAAAGGTACATGAGAAGATACATATAAAGTAGAGAGATATTAAGCAGATACACAACACTAATTACACTGGTTGTATAATAGGCTGATACATGCCAATTGCTAGAACTTTGCCTTCAAGTGTTTCCAGAGGAACAGGCTTTCCTGTTGAATCCAGAAGACGCCAAAGGCCGTATACACCCATAATTTGTGCCGAAAAATCTAAAAACCGTAAATACACTCCATGTACATATAAATTTCTGTCTACACAAGTTACACTGTGACACCCTAACCGAATCGTTCTATAGTTCTCGTCGATACACGTAACTGTCAATTCGATTTTTAAATTCAACTCATAACGGATACACCTAACCTACGTAAACGTAAAGGTGATCATAATGATACTAACCTGATGCATAAATCCCAGACAATATCGCAACATACAAGCGATGATCTTCTCCTTTGTACGTGACTAGCCATTCAGAAGTTTGTTGCACAGCAATGCCATACGCACACGTTCTAAGACGCGAAGAATAGGTGAAATAGAAACTGTCCTGAGGAGGAAAGTTTCATATATCATACCGGTCTGCTGGTCAGCTGATAAATGAAAACAATACAAGCCATCGCGCGCCACCACTCTGACGCAATGAGGTACATTCAAGTAATTGCTGCAATTCTAGAATCGGTCGTATGGTGAATCGTAAACTTGGTCGCGTATACCACATCGCGCACATTGTATAGTTTATCATAATATTTGAAATTTCGAATAAGAGTCTTGACATTTTCTATTCGACATCAACTAGTAGTAGTACCATCGATTAAAAATCGATCATGACATACGAACGGCGCCAACCGATAATTTACGAAAAATGGAAATGCCATAAGTTCTAAAATATATACTATAACTTCATTAAATACAGTATTTTTATTTGAAAGAAGTACGAGTACCTATTGTATGAACCGTTCGTTTTCAGTTTAAATCATAATCGCTTAATTTAATAAATATAGCCAGAGTATAAACGAAAATATAGTTCAACATCGCAATCAATTCTTCAGCGCATATTTGGACATGTTAATGTTGATGTCATCTGCCAATGTTACCAAGTTTCATCTCTTCTCTTCTTATTGACCCCTATAAACATTTAAGACATTCGTCCACCGCGTACTATGAGCACTCATAAGCACCAAAAATATGATTAATGTGTACCATTGATAATAGGTAATTGCTGTAATTTATTATGTTGGTTTTAAACTAGATTTCGGCCCAGTGAAAGTGTCAATGGCAAATCGTTTCAGCTACAAGATAGAGCGAAAATAATATATAAAAGTGTGTGCAGAATTTGAAAGTTGCGAGAGTGCGAATGTCGTTCAGGAGAAATCCAGTCGGGCGGGCCACAAAGCCCGTACATCTGGGCCGCAAAGAAGCACAAAGATCGTTTAGCGTTTCGACAAACGAGTCCGAAAAAAAGCGAGCCGTGCGACGTTAATCCATCGGTGCCCGCACGCACACGTCCCATATTACGCAGTATCGGCCGCGGCTCCGCACCTCGGCTCATGCATGTACATACATCTCAGGTTTACGCATACACGGATCGGTCCCCGCTGAAAGTGTGCTTTCGTGCGATACGTTCACGCGCGTACGCACACACGTCAACGTGCACATATGCCCGCGTATATACTCTCATAGATGCGGTGTATATATCGTATCGTCATCATCGCAGAAGTGGAGTGAGGTAGAGGCCACCCACTCTTTCCCACAGCAGGTTTTTCCCACGCCCCCCAGGGTAACCCCAACATCCTTTTGCGGCAGCAATTCCACGGCCCGTAGAAGCGGAGGGGGAGTGCCTAACGTCAGGTGGGGAGTAAGAGGGGAAATGGAGGCGCTCGGGTCGACCGGGCCATTGTACAACAGTAAAACAATAGAATCTGCAGCCCAGTGATGTAACTTATGGCCGTACCCCTTCGGAATGACAGAAATGTTCATCCCGATTTCAGCGCGAACCGGTTCGAAGTTGCAGCGGCAGCCAGCAAGCTCTATCGGAATCGCACGCTTATCCATGCGCCATCAACGTCGCTGGCCGAACTTATCGGGTCAGTCGTTCGATCTGCATCGGACGCGATCGCCGATCGCCGATGTCCCGTAAATATCGCCCCTTCCGTTCGATCGATATCATTTCGGAGCGCTGACGCTGCGAGCGGCATCTTTTCGCGGCAGCTGTCAATTTTAGCGTGGAATCCTCGGCGGTGGGGCACTCTCGTTCCAGCCGGCGCCCCCCATTCTTTGTCGCCCTGTTACGTCCCTGCTCGCAGCCACTTACGCGGCAGTAATAACTCTACGTTGTCGCTCCGAACTGCTCCGAACTTAGTTACTCGACGGGTACCGTCAGGCACGGTTGTTGAGCGATTTTCCGGAGAGAAAACTCTGCTCGCTCGCCTCACTATAATGTCCTGATTGCCGTTCGTCGGACAACAAGCCGACACAGACGCGCACCCGTCAGCGGCATACGCAAACGTCCTTTTCTCACCGCAATTCGAGCCTGCCAGGACGGAAACGAGCCTGGACTGGACCGACAAAAGTGGTCGCGATTAGCGGATTTAAAGTGGCGCGCGCGGCGAACTCGCGCTCCGTGGGGTTGGCAGGACTGTTCGGAAAATTCGGAAAGTGAACAGGTGTTTTTTGAATGGATTAGCGAGAATAGGCGAGAAGGACGCAGAGGGATTTGCGAATAGCTAACGATCGCCGGCTAATAGGCGATTTACAAATGATCGACATATCGGACGCTGAACCGGAGCATGGATCTACGCTCGGCTGCACTGTGAAAAATGAGGTGAGTGTTTGGAATGTAACCTGTCCCGGGACGATGTTCCCGTAACCTTGCTTCCACCGAAAAGGTAAATAAACAAATACTATGCGTTTCGTGAAACGTGCACTTAAGTATCCGTCACGCACGGGTCTGTCATTGCTAGTATGTGCTTTGTTCCTGTTTGCGCTCAATGTTTAAATAATCCGAGCACATGGCATGTTACGTCTACATTTTTGACCGCTTTGTTCATTTGCAAAACCCGTTCGTTTCTTCACGACTTGTTTGACGTTTCTGTGTTAAATAATTTTGGATAGTTTGGACCTCTTGTCCATTTGGGCTAAGTGAAATGTTTTCAAAGTGCAGTAAAAATTATAAGTAATGGTGTCATTTGATTTTTACTGTTTGTGTTACATTTTACAGTTTTTTAAAAAAAACTTTTTCCTTCACCTTTGTTTCACATTACAATATGAACATGATAGAATATTCTACTTTCCTGGTTTTTGCTGACTAATGTATTTACCAGTCTATTCATGGAGTGTTGAACCAACTACTTAAAACGCATATCGTTTAGTGTTACTAAGCAGGTTTTGCAGCTTCAAACAGATGCTAACAATCCAGAATAAATACTAGACTTTTCAACAGAGTATTGTTTGAGCATGTGATATTATTTTGAATATTAAAGTATTCATATACCTATCATTTACATTTTTCTATACAGAAAGTGTGTTCAACATAGGTAAAATGGCACAAAGAAACAGTTCATAAAGGATTGATCATCATGTATTATTTATGAAATGTACATAACATTATACTTTTATTCCTGGGAAACAAGTCAATGTTGCTTGTTTGTAAATGTTTAACGTCTAGGTTTACTAAGCAGAAATAGAACTATAATGTATGTGTGTACCCAATCAAGTCATTAAAAATTTCTTCTAATATGCTTATTCTGTATTAATGCTCAACTTTCTAATAATTGTAAAAAGTAATAACATTGAATACAAGATTTTATAAATGCATGAATATTAAATGGTGACAGACCTAACCCAGCACTGTTGTAATGAACAGGCGCGCTTTAATTCATGCAGGAAAAATGAGCTCAGCTTGGTTCCCACGCTGTGTATACGTTTCCTCTTTCCTGTGCTAAGACCAGCAATTCTCAGTTGCTCATTTGAAGAAAGATATCTTAAGTTAATTACACTTCGTGCTATAAAAACAAAAATCTTTCCCACGCTAAAATTGCAAATGAGTAGATACATGCACATACACTAAAGAACTTCTTGAAGATGTGCATCATGCTGTGGTATACTCTTATGTATGATGATATGCATGCTGATGCTATAATTTTTGTCCAATATTGAGATAATTTTCACTGATCAAGCATATAGATATATACATAGAATTTATATGCCAATTAGTTAATTAGAATTAAATAGGCATATCATCAAACATTTGCATATTCTGCTCCTTGCAATGTCAATGTCATTTATGTGGATTGTTTGATTCTCGTATTGTATTCATTAAATTGAAATTAATTGGCTATTGTTCAATTATTTATATCTTTATGACACTAAGAACAGAACATATAATATTTATCTTATAGTATTCGCAGCTTCAATATTATTACACATATCTGATTATTACTTATGCAATTTGTTTCAGGTAAACAACCTGGGGATGTTCTAAAATGCTTGAAAAATAATATTGCAAGGAAGCCAGAAAGGCAGTATTGTCTTGTTATTGCAAGAACTGAATTTGAAATTAAATATGCCACACCAGTTTGGGCTGCCCACTATGGCACATGGCATGCAATCTCCTCCATCACCGACCTCAGTTATGTCGGTGTATCCCAGATTTGGTTCAGGTGTCTACAGAGCAGATCACCAGGACCAGAGACTTACACGTGAAGCAATGGAACGTTATCTACGTGACAGGAGTGACATGGTCATTGTGATTTTACATGCCAAGGTAGCACAAAAGTCATATGGCAATGAGAAACGATTCTTTTGTCCTCCTCCGTGCATTTATCTCTTTGGTGATGGCTGGAGGATGAGACAGGAGCAGATGCTTCGCGAGGGTGAAAGTGAACAGTCCGCGCAGTTGTGCGCGTTTATCGGAATCGGAAATTCCGATCAGGACATGCAGCAGCTCGATCTCAACAACGGCAAGCAGTACTGTGCGGCTAAAACATTGTACATCTCGGACTCCGACAAGCGAAAACATTTCATGCTCTCTGTAAAGATGTTTTACGGTAGCGGACACGACATTGGTGTGTTTCACAGTAAACGAATAAAAGTGATCTCGAAGCCTTCCAAGAAGAAGCAGTCGCTGAAGAACGCGGACCTGTGCATCGCGAGTGGTACGAAGGTGGCATTGTTCAATCGTTTAAGATCGCAGACAGTCAGTACGCGTTATCTGCATGTAGAGAACGGTAACTTTCATGCAAGCTCCACGCAATGGGGTGCATTCACGATTCACTTATTGGACGATAATGAGAGCGAGTCGGAGGAGTTCCAAGTACGCGACGGGTATGTGCATTACGGTAGCACTGTTAAGCTGGTGTGTTCGGTGACGGGCATGGCGCTACCGCGTTTAGTTATTCGTAAGGTTGACAAGCAAATGGCCAGCCTCGAGGCTGACGATCCCGTTTCGCAGCTTCACAAGTGTGCCTTCTACATGAAGGACACCGATCACATGTACCTGTGTCTGTCCCAAGAGCGCATAATACAGTTTCAAGCCACCCCCTGTCCGAAAGAGGCGAACAAGGAGATGATAAACGACGGCGCGTGCTGGACGATCATCAGTACCGATAAGGCGGAGTATCAGTTCTTCGAAGGGATGGGTCCCGTACGATCGCCGGTCACCCCGGTACCGCTCGTTCACAGTCTGCACTTGAACGGCGGCGGCGATGTGGCCATGCTCGAGTTGACGGGCGACAACTTCACGCCGAATCTCCAGGTCTGGTTCGGTGACGTCGAGGCTGAGACAATGTACAGGTGCCAGGAGAGCATGCTGTGCGTCGTACCGGACATATCCCTCTTCAGGGGCGAGTGGCTGTGGGTTAGGCAGCCGACTCAGGTGCCAGTCTCACTGGTTCGCAACGACGGTATCATTTATGCGACTGGTCTAACATTCACGTACACCCCCGAGCCAGGTCCTCGTCCACACTGTCCGCCAGCGGACGAGATCATGAGAGCGCCGCGTGCCATGCACAATCAAGCCAGTATGCCACCGGCAATAGCCGACGTACCGTGGAATACGCACCAGCCACCGCAATCAGGGCTCTGATGTTTTCTAGATAATTCGAATGCTAACCAAAGTCTACGGCGTAACCATAATGCTAACGTCGTCCCATCGGCGTCGACCGACAATGACGCCGAGAGTGATGGTGGTAACGCGTACCTTGTAAAAGACCTCTTGCTCGAAGTCAATAGCGCGGCGCGGAACTTAGACAATACGAAGACGTAGCATCTGTGGCTCATATATGCGAACTGGGCTGCGCAGGATATATTATTGTACAATGCCGTGCATTATTTACATATGTTAAATACGATAGGAGTCCTACGGTCTAAGCTGTTGATAAAGAATTTAAATGAGATAATAATTTATAGCGATCTTTATGTTTAAGGGCTCATGCTATTACGGATGTGAATAGTTAGCAACAAAAAAAGAAGTATGCAATAAACGACGAATGTGAGCGCGTGTCGTCGAGAAAACGTTTCCCGTCGAGGGTATATCACGGTACAGGAGTATACAAACTATGTGATTAGACATATTAAATAGCGTAAGCGCGTAACTGACAATTGTCAAGGCGCATATACAGAGGAATATACAGATACACTTCTGTATAAGTTGCATATCGATTTATGAAAAATGGTTGTGCATTTAATAATGTTTATTTCATGTCTTGTAATATAATAATTGCCAACGGGCAGATAATATTGAGAGCGTTGTAGTTTAATGATAATGAATCGTGTGCAAAATGGAGGGGGTGTACAAGCGCGTTAATGTATTTTTCTATGCGCGCATTCGCATATTCAGCATTTTGTACATTTATAAATTCACGTAAGCAGCCAATTTCAAGGGACGTTCGTTATTTATTACAAGGTGCACAGGACGCAAATACCGACGGATAGCAATGAACGTATTTGTGTAACTCGTAAGTCAACTCTGATCCGCGGTCGATCAGACACTGTCAAATAGACATTGTGGATATTCCTCTTTTGTATTGGAATGAGGCGTTCGCTAGGCAGAGTTTGCAGATCGTATATGACTTTTTATAATATATATTATTTTATGTATATATCGTCGTACATAAGACACTTATACGCATTGTCATTGCATAGGCCGAGAAGAGAACTTTTATTACATTTGCATAAACGTTTGCGAGAACACGAGGATTTTGACATTGTCTGTAAATTTTTAAATATTAAGTAAATTAATCATTTTCATTTGCAGACTTCTATCCGGAATACGATCAAACGTAATGTAAAATACATATTTCATTGTTTTACTTTCTGTGGTATAGTGTTATATCCACACGCGCATGCTTAAATAAAACCTTACGCTTATATGCGTCCCAATATAAAACAGACATCGCGGAATTCATTACATTCTTACATTGTTCATCGCATTGGTTATACGTTGCAACATATCATGAATGTTTTAACTATTCTTTTTAATGCAAACAAAGACGTCGAATTGAACGAACTGATAAACTTAGTTCGTTATAGAAGAAGTGATGAAGACGTATATATATATAGATATATATACACATATACAAATTTTATGTTCGTATATGCTTTGGAATAAACTGAAGCATTTCACACGACACATTTTTACCTTATATTTTACGTTTCCCAATCCCAAAGCATTATACTAAGATTTGAATTATTCCAATGATTTTATTCATACTTTAAAGTTACGATAATCAATTGCTCTCTTTCACTTTTATTTTCCAGACTACAAATACGATTATGTGAATGACTCTCTTCAAATTAACTTGACTTTTACCTCTATTAATGTAACGTAAGTTTAAAGCATAATCCCATTAGAATTCAATTTAATCTACATACGAGAGCAGGTCGTTCGTGTGGCAAAAGTATATTCTTTTCGATTGACTATTCCTCGCTTAGAAAAAAACCCCAGAAGAGGTTTTGCAGAAGTAATTGTATCAAGTTTATCAGATATCACTGAGAGAGCATTCAAAGTTTCGTAGTATGCGCTAAATGAAATGTGTTCTTCATAGACGCAGTATCATTAGTAGAAACGATTAATGAACTATTTTAGCGACGCTTATAGAGCTTCTTGTTCAGTTTCATTCATTGGGCCGACATGACTTCGTCACTTGTTTTTTTCTTCAGGACATAATCAAATATAGTCATCTCCGAGAGGAAGTCAGATAACATCGCCTTGAGAATGTCTTCCTGAAAGATCTATTGTGAAAGGGGAATACACCGGTATACGTTCCATGGGAATTTACCCACAATTAACATTTCTGCCCGTGTAGCTGGAGAATATAATTATCTTTATTATTCACAAGAATAAATGCGGATTAATAATTACATCCTTACATATCATTGGACGGATGGGCGTTTAGATACTCTCGCTATACTTTACAATGTTATAATAAGGCCGATATAGATAAAAGACGTACAATTCTAAATCTCGTGCCACGTCCTTATCGTCACCCCCGATTACGTAGCAATCGTATTTATTAATTTATTGTCAATCCCTGACCCGTACCTTTTCATACGTTCTTCTTTTTTTATTTCTCACTTTATTTTCCTGCAAATGATTTTATTTCACGCGGTATTATAATATATACTTGAGCACGATATCCTCCAATTACATTTACTCTGTAGTAAAGTAATATTTTACAAAGCTATATGAAAACCTTATCTGTAAATAAATCATGTACAATTCTTTTAGCTAATTATTTGTGTACATATAAATTGCCCCTGGTGTTTGTGTCTCTGTGTGTGAGTGAGTGTGTGTTATCGATTACTGTACCTTCCTAATCATAATTTAACGGGTAAGTATAAAAAGTGATAATTATTCTTGCTAATTAAAAAGATTTAAGTTATAAAATAATGACATGATTACTTGATATATACGATATAATGTCAATAGTGGCAGATACGATTACGTGAACCGCTTTTAGATTGTCAGATGTAATCTCCATATACTTAAGGGAAATTGATGCTGACACATCGAACTTTAAGCTAATAATTGCATAGTACATTCATGTACACGGTACTCAATGCAATTATAGAGTAAAATTTCATACTATTAAAAAAGTAATGTTTAAATAACCATGAATATAATTAATAACAAGAAGAATAACATAACTCGCTTCACAAAATATTGCCGTTTTTTTTTGTTCTGTTTAATAGTGAAATATGAAGTTGGGGCATTCTGATCTTTTTTGTAGCACACTTCAGTCATCCTGTGCTTCTGTTTCATTGTCTTTTTTCCTACCCGTTCCTTCTAAAATACCATGAATATCTTAAAACTGACTTGGACAGAATTAATACGACAATGTTGCTTATTTCATTCGTATAGGACGTTGCTGCTTGCCTATACTGTTGAGCATTAACGTAATGTAAGACGTTAAAAGATCATCCATCTTATAACCGAGAGAGGTTTCGCATAAGAGTTTAGAACCTCGCACAAGGTTCCCTATTGTCATGTGAAAGAAAGTGTTGCCTGATGACCAGTTGGAGATTCGCGTGAAAGAATGTGTCACTAGTATATCCTAAAATCAAATTATGCATATATAACCTAATATATTCATTAATTCGCTAAGTTTATTTGTATGCGTATCCATTCACTGTACCTTAGTTTGCACATGTATTAAGCTAAGACCGTGCTTGTTAATTGCAATCAACAATAGTTCAGGATAATTTGGATCGGTCGTTTGTTTCACTTCAAAGAACGCTGAACCAAATGTTGGCCACCGATATATGATCTTTAAGAACGTTATTTTTGCATCTTCCGGGCTCATTCCTGTTTCAACGATAATGATTTGATGGAAATATTTGGCAAATGAGATCAGGGCATATTTGAGTTTGCTTGTTTAACTTACCAGCATCCTGATTGTATGCAGCTATTATTGATCTTTTCCAATCGTTCGGGCTTTGAATTTTTACTAAGTCCCCGGGTATAAGGTCTCTCAGCATTTGTCTGCAAATATGCATATTCAGAATAATCAGTATGTGCCCTCGAACATTTAATATTAACAAATCAATACGTACGGAATAGCCTGTAATTCTTGTTTACTTTCACCGAAGCGTACTCTGTATACTAATGCCGCCAACCGCGACGCTTCTTCTTTAGTACATTTATGATATCCTATAAGTCGATGTCAACATTATACCAATTTATATGATATGTTTGAACAATGCTACAATTGCATTAATGCCGTGCAAAGTTTACCTCGTAATAGTTTGGGCAGCTCCTGATGATAATGGAATATCAAATCTGCGTTTCTATCTTTGCCCGGGACAGTGTTAGTCCACAATTTCTTCATAAAGAACACTTGATACGTAAACTGTGGCGATACACCTATTAAAGAATTTAGATCATGCTGTATATGGGCACACATATGCAATGTTTGATTACTGAGAAATTACTAATATACCGTCTCTAGTAGACCGTGTTTTTCTAATCCAGTCTGTCAAATGTCGTACAAAGTCAAAGAAGAAATCGCCTTCTGGCACTGATATTACTTTATCCGCAATTTTAACAAATAAGCTAAATCCTTCTGCTGATCTTAAATTAAGCCTTTGCGCAATGTTTTGACAGAAATCTTTTGCTCTTGTCGACGAATCAACTTCAAATGCCTGGAAAACATCAGCAACATATGAGTAAGCTAGAAAAAGTATAACATTGTCGACCAAAACATACCTCGTCCGTGTCGTCTGGGAAATAAACCTTATGGAATATCTGTGTTGTTTTGTGTTGGATAGCTTCAACTTCCACTTGGTGCGGTGGGTACTTCCGTTGACCATTGCGTAAAGTCTTCTGAAGTCTTTGTAAAGAGTCTTGCGATATAGGAAGCCGTCGCGTTCGTAAGAACAATGTTAACTCGTTTAGGAGACTCTGACTGCAAGTGAAAAGGCCTGTGGCGAGCCACATCAATTCCCACCCTCGATCCTCGCTCAGTCTGTTACGATTGTTCGTGAGTTGCTTCATTATTTGACAATAGATCTCGTCTCGGAGAATTTCGTTTTTCAGGGGACCGTCAAAAATCAGATCCGTATATTCGTTACCAATTCTAGGTCTCTTCGTAGGCAGATCGCCCATGTATTTTAAGATGGCATTGAACGCGAAACAAGCTTCTTCAGCTAATTCTTCCTTGGACACTAATTTCTTCAAGAGTGGTTGCTTTATCGGATCTCTCGAATGATGCCATAATTCGTCTGTGTGACCTCTTCGCGCCGTGGTCAGAGTTAATGCTTTCGACATTGTTCTCTTCGGTGGTGTTCTAAAACAAACGATACACGGTCAGAAAAAATATGCGCGAATACACTAATTCGCAGTTAACATCTATATCCTTACCGGAAATGGTCGATAGCATATTCTAGCAAGGTATGAGGTTTATCACGAGATTCGACTCCGTTGATTTGTTGAGGATACAGTCGGCGTCCATTTTCAGTCCCTTCAATACTGAACAACGCCTAAACAGACCATTCGGTATTAAAACTTAATGTTTATACGGTTTAGTTGGTGAAATCCTTCGAAATCAAAATATATGGAAAATACATACCAATATGTTGTTTGGCGGCTTGCTTAACGACGGTAAAACGTAAACCGTTTCAGCCGGAAAATCACCTTTCTCGTTCGTTCTCTCACATGTCCCGATGCACCATCCGGAATTGAGAACTGTTTCTCCGGTGCTCTCCTCCTCCAGAATAATGAGATCGCCCTTCTGAAATGTCAGGAAGGACGACCCTTCGCCCGGTGCCTTGTAATCTTGCAAAGCTATCACGTATTTGCTGCGTTTCTTCAATCCTTCCAGGAAGTATACCACCAAGTCGCGAATGTCCTCGGCGCTGGGACTTTGAAAAGTGAATTCTTCTCCACGCACCGTCGACAAACTGAATGTTTGCGTGAACATTTTATTCGTTCTGCGAAAAGAAAGTTTCCTATTGCACGATGACGGATGCCGCGGTTTGATCGTGAACGATAAATGTAGTTAACGTGTAACATACTTCTGACTAGATACGTTGGTGATCTCAGGGAAGGACAACTCTAGGAGTACTTGTTCTTGATCATCAACGACGTATACGCCGGTCCAGTTGACTGCTATGATAACGTCATTCTTCGGTAAATTTGGACCAGAGTTTCTGTATGCTTCATAGAAGCGAGAGAACAGTAAGGGCCACTTGAACTTTGCATAACCAACTATATCCTCTTTAACGCGTAACGCAGGTACCCTTTCTTTTAAATAGTAACTCTGGAAAAGAGTAATGCTTCGTATAAAACATTATTTCACCGTTAGTACGTATATAATATGATACATTGATTGAATTCCATAAAACTGGATACTACAAGTAAGGCGCATTGTACCTTCTTATAAGCTTGCAAAACGAGGTGTCCCCACCTGTCAATGGCCTTATCGACACCGTTCAGACAGTAATCCGGTATATAATTAGGTAGAAGTGTGTATAATCTATCGACATTCATGTCAGTATGATACTCTATGTAATATTGCTGTGCCGCGATCATGGCCAAGTCCTCCTCCTTATCACACCGATACTCTCCAAACTTAACGCCCCTAACGACCTGCTGATAAATCAAATTGGTGGCTACTTGATCCTCGGTCGGCTCATGCCACGGTGCGAAAATTTCTTTTCGGAAGAACAATCTCCATGGTGCATTTCTCTCCTGTGCACCCTGCTCTTTGGCATACTGTTCGCATTGACTGATTGCGTCCATTACGTGATCACCGCCGCTACCCAAGGACGACACCTTATCAAAGAGGGCGATATATAACGAGAAGCCAAACTGATCTCGTAAAGATATTTTGTCGGATAGCTGATTGCACAATTCCCTGGCTGTCGTAGCCGAGTCGGCGAGTAGAGTTTTTGTGTTCCCATCCATAAATGTAATTGGCAGCATAATGGGTTTTTTCGACTTCGTTGCTTGAAGTTCTAGCCAGCTTGGCGGCTGATTGCGTGTACCGTTGTTGAACGTTCTCTTCAATCTGTCCTCGCAGTACGGTGCGTAGCCCGGCGGCCCTTCGCGTATGAATGCGCGCAAGTAGTTGACGAACTTCTCTGACGGTGCGAAACATCCAACGCACAGAGACAATAATATCCAACCACGAGCGTGCGACGACTTTGAAAGATTGTTGGTTAACTGCTTGCAGATTTGACAATATATCTCGTCCCTAAGCTCTGTACGAAGTATACCATGTCCGATGATAAAGTGCAATTTTTCTAAATTCGACGTTGGTCTGGCCTCCAACCAAGACTGATAACTATCTGCCGTATATTCGTCTTCCTGCAACTTTCGCCTAACATCCTCACCTAATTTGTTTTTACGTTTCAATGTAAGCGATACTAATTTGTGCCTGATGGATCGCGGTTTCTGCTTCAAAAATGATTCCTGGAAATATTTAGTTGAAATAAAAATTCCGTACTCGTATGTCGCCGACGCATATATATTCAAAGATTAACGCTTTCATACCGGATCCATTCCCATCATTTGCGCTTCCTGGAATTCTTTACTTCGTATAAAGTTACGTCCCAGAGTAGCAGTCACCTTTGACATAACAGAAGTGGTATCTCTGTCCATCGTATGAAATCGTGGTTCTGGAAGATCTCCCGTGAATCGCAATATAGTAATCCATAATGCTTGTGCAGCCTATAAAAAAGATAAAAACGTGTTAGAATTTTCTATGTGAAAATGTACAGTAACGTCTACAATTATCCTCATGCAGAACTCACTAATTGATCTCCTTGCGTGTGCAACGGTAACAAAGGATGTTTAAGCGGTTTCCTCGAATATTGATGAGTAATGTTGCCTTGGAAGTATGTCGCCGCAAATTTCTGGAACTTGAACTCTGATAAATCTTCCTCATCTTCCGAAGCGATCTGCATAGGGCTGATAATCTCTTGTTGGTCAGCTTTTGGCGCTGGCAGATCCTATAAACAGTATGTAATACGTTTAAGTGTCGCTGCTATCATATTAAAGCATAGTTGAATCGTTGCATAAAGAACTCACATTAAACACGGATGTTTCCCTCGCCGGAGTCGGAGCCTCACTACTAGAGTCAGGTAGGAAGTCAAACATAGCTTCGACCAATTTACTATCATCAACAGGTTCATCCTGTTTTTTAGCAGCGTCGTTGATTAAGTTCTTTTTGATTTCCATTCTACGCCTGTCCTCCAGTTCCATCTCTATCTCTTTCCTTTCGAGCTCCTGCATTCTGTCCTGTCGCCATTCAAAGAAATTACGCAATGTTAATCTTCCTACTAATTATACATTTACTCAGCACCACACACACGATCTGCGTACGTACTCTGTAGTTTTGTTCAGCGATTTCCTTAGCTCGTTTGTTCCCTTGATCTTTCAGTTCGCGCTCTTCCTTCTTTCGCAGCCTCAACGCTTCGACGTGCAACCGGTACTCATACTTAATTTTCTTGTATCGCCTTTGCGCAATTAGTCTCCTCACGTGTGACTGAATCTTAACGATTGCCCACAATTTCTTTCGGTACATTTTCCGCACCAAATGACCCCTCGCACGTGCTTGAAGTGCAACAATATGCCCGCGCAAGTGTCGGAATCTGTGCGACAGTACTCGGGATCTGATGAGTGCCTGAAGACGCATGTAACCGATTCGCATTCGTTTGTAACGTTGCCGCTGAGCGTAACCCCTCCAATACTTTTGAACGATCATAGCGGCCGCTCTCATGCGGATGAATCTTCTTCTGTACACCCAACCGCGAATGTTCCTTTGAAGAATCAAGATTTTTCGCGTAAGAACTCGGTCGCGTTCCTGCTCCAGGAAGAGGTCATGGGCGTCCTTCAAAAATACTTTCGTGTGCCCAAGCTGATAGTCTGATCTTCCCAGTACGACGTGACAAATTTTAGACGTTGCACCACGACAGTCGACCTGCAATTTGATATCTCATCGTATGGAAAGGCGTTAATTAAATGTAATTTATTTTCTCGACGATTGAGATAGCGCATAGAGAAGATTCCAAACAAGTTGAGTCGTGGACTATTACTTTATATTTATCCGTGTTTGTTGTTTAATGTCATCTGGAACATACCTTATGTGCTGGAGGTACACCGGGAATAAGGAATCGGTACCTTTCGACGAACTCGTGGAAGGAATGTCTGATGGGGTAACCTGCCCTACGAATTCTAATGGTTTCCATCATCCCGGAGTACCTTAATTGTCGACAACATAATCCTCTATCGAACATCTAACACAATAAACATCGTTTGACTATCTCTGTTTAATTTTTCCTCGGTAATTACATATTGCGAATAACGTACCATGGGCTTTTTATACTCATTTGGCTTAATGCATCTGATAAAGAACGGTTGACAGCTGCATAAGGTTTTCATAAGGGAATCCAGCGATTTTTTGAACTGCGTTGACAACGTCGGCGCCCTTTTACGGGTCTCCGAACCCATACCAATGTCCTCCACAAAACAGGTTTGCAAGAATTTATTAGATGTTATGTGAATCAATTGTAACAAATCGGCGCTAAACGTATCCCTATTCTTCTCTAAAAAGCTTCTGGTATCATAAAACACCACTCCCGCGAAGTGATTTAAACCGAAAGACGTGTTGATGTCCGACTTTGGTTTTAGGTAATTTCGATGAGTGCCATGTGTCTTATGGATTTTTGCCAACATCGTTTGATCGGTACCCTATATATTTGCAACATAGATACAATGTTAGATATAGCCATGACGTGATTTACAAACTCCATTGCATCATGTTTGAGTCACGAAAATAAGTATTGTTATAGACTAGTCATTAACATACGTGCCTTGGGAAATTTCGATTCTTCGTCAATAAGTGCCATAATGTTAAGCTGTTTAATGGCGATCAAATCTAACGCATCTTGATTGTCAACGAACTCAATATGCTGCCAATTGATCCCTTCGTGATTGTATTCCTCCTGTTCCAACTTGAATATGTGTTGAACGAAGAACTGTTGAAGATTCTCGTTGGCATAGTTGATGCAAAATTGTTCGAAGCTGTTGTGATTGAAATTTTCGAATCCGAAGATATCCAGTACGCCGATTGCGCTACGTGACGTATTCTTAGGTCGATAAATAGCCTCGTTGATCTTTTTCACGATATGTATAAACAAGCGGCCATATATTCCCTTAACGAAGGCATCCCTTATATCAACAGACTGTTCTCTCGACAACGTTGAGACCTAGTATACGTATTAAATCAAATATAATACAGTTACATAAAACTATGCTTATTTTTATACGAAATAATATTTACGACTGTCTCTCCATGTGCAAATATTGTTCTTCGAGTTAGAGCATCGATCAAAGATTGTACAGGCACGCCAAGTAAATGGGCAACTCGCTGTACGTTGGTTTGTTCTGGTATTTCGGTTGCGTCTAAATTATCTACAAATGACATTCACTTTCAGCATACATGTACTACATATATAAATGCCAGAGTAACAAGTGTTATACTTCACCCACCAACGACAGTAGCCCTGTACTTTATGTTTCCCATATGCAATAGAGCTGCGAGTAATTTGAGCACTTCCCATATCTCACTGTCAGTGAATAACAAAACTTTCATAGCTGACCGAATGTCAGCAAATTCAGCTGCGTCGTCTCGACCTTCGCATGTGATACTGCCTCCCTAAAAGCGACAAAGACATGATTAGTACGTTGATTTAATGCCGAAAACGTGATCAACAAGATACATACCCCCGTGAGGTATTTATATGTAGATGCATCTTCCAATTCGAGCTTCGATTTTTCCTCCTTCGAAAGACCCGCCAACATACAGTAAAATACATGATAATTTCGTTCATCTAAACTTTGAGAAACAATTCGTGACTTCTCTAAAAGATACTGCTCTATCTTCGCCCCTTCTATGACACCTTGATCGTTGAAATGGATGTCAATGTACTTTCCGAAACGCGAAGAATTGTCATTTCGCACAGTTTTTGCGTTGCCAAAGGCTGTAACCAAAACTTGCTTTACTAAAGCTGTTCTCAAGTCAGACAACAGCAGATAAAATTCTCGAGTCAACATGCGTCCGTTCACCTTCAAGTATTGGATTTGCTTCTAAAATTTGTTGTTCTATCCACGAATGCTTTCCACTAATGGCGGCCAGATACTGCAAGATCAATTTCGTACTTTCTGTTTTGCCTGCACCACTCTCGCCACTGAAATACAAGCAGGCATAATCGTACGAATTATGCTTTTAAATACTTATTAAAGAATTAAACACTTGTTAGAATTCCACGGGCCTCGGGAATTGTTTGGAATTGTGATTATTGTTTGAAATCGTAGCGCAACATTCGAATACCTATATGAGCAGTTTGAGATACCTGATCACTATACATTGATCCTGGCCATATCGATTCATGTGCGCATAACTGTTATCGCCGATGGCAAATATGTGCGGCGGAAGCTCGCCGATTTTACGATCCTTGTAAAGTTTTATTTGTTCAGCAGTATAAATGGGCAATATCTGATACGGATTGACGGCAACCAGAATAGATCCTGTGTAGGTCTGCAAAAAAAGCATCATTACTGGACTCATTAGAATTGTCAGCTGATATTTGATATGCAGCATGCGCATTGATTCGGAAACAGTTAGTATCTTTCGTATCTTGGGTATCGACATACCACTGTCAATCGACTCAAGACTTACATAAATGAGATTCTCGTTGTAGCGTATTAATAGATTTCGCAGAATACCCGCTTCATGGAGGTCGCCTAAACTGATCATATCTTCGACACCTTGCACAGACGTGGCGTGCATCGCCTTTATCCTTCTCTCCGGCGTCAGCCATTGTTCCTATAATGGAAAAAAGAGAATTTTGGAAGTACAAAAACGAGCCGTTTCCTTAATCGCCGGGAATCTGTATTTTATGGCAATAGTACAACCCAGAGGTTTACAAACTGTGTTCCACGGGACACCGGTGATTCGTCAAACTAAATGGGTAGTTTGCGACGTTTAGAAAATTTACACATTGCAATACATTTAGATGGATAATTATAGCTAATTATTCCGTTAAAGGATATTCTGAGGCTCTGAAGTGTTTCACCATAGGAAAAGTTTGGCAACCTCTGGTCTAAACCATATTATAATATTAATATTATTATTCTATATTGTCAATGAAAACGCCATAGGTCAAAATGACAACTCATTTACGTTCTTTACATTTTTTAATTAAGTCATCGATCAATAGTCATCATATATTTATTCCCCTTTCTCAGCAATGGCTACGTTCTAACGTGCCATAATAGAATTCAGTTCATTCACAGTGGTTAGACGGAGAAGAACGCAAACCGTTACTGGCATTTCAAATTGCAATTGATTTCTGCAAGATCTGCACGTTTGCACTATTTTGCGACGAACGCTTACTCCAGTCTTCGTTATCCTTCTTCCAAGAGCACATGCAAAGAAAATGCTTAACCTGCATCTACAGAAAACTACGTTTCTTGTAATTTACTTTTCTTTTATCGCTTTATCTGGATTTTCCAGCTAAGAAAGGTTTCTTCGATATTTACGTAATTGTATGAATGCATGTGTGTGCAATAGTTGTACCTTATTATCGTCGTCTTTTACTTGTATTCGTCTGCCTTCCGCCGAGACTACACGCGCGCCAATCGCAACATCAAATTCTCTTCCTGATATTGGTTCGATCCATATATAGTCCCCCTGCAATTGAGAAAATTGTTTTGGTTACGTTACCTTATGCAAGTACGTAAAGAGCATAACTTATATCACTGCCGTTACCGTGAAGATAATACGTTTCCTATAAATTTTGTTGATGACAGAAACAATCGGCTCCATTACTAGTGGAACAAAATTTGCAGTGCGGCAAACTTGTTAAGCATTCTTTATCGAAATTAACAGAACGCTTTGACGATATTATACAAAAGGGGGCACGAATTTGTATCGCACTCCTGTCCGATAATCAACAGTAGGCTTGCAGTATCGTTGGCATTTCTCAGTTTGAACATAGACTGGGGAATGAATGTGCTGATATCCGTTATCACATTGATAATCTGGTCTGAATCATTACTGTGCTCCGCGGGTGTCATCAACCGTCTGTGTTATTACTACCTGCTAAGATTACTTTACATTCCGCTACTATGACTATCCGATCCGTACATCTGGACACACTGGAGCTTGAAGGTCGTCTATATTGGTAAGGTTGCGAATGATAGCATCGAAAATTGCAGAACAAACAATTTAAACGTTACGAAATAAACAATCGGCAAAGTCCACGTTGTACTGCTTCACGTTGTACGAATCGCGGAACACCCTGTATACTGCTCTGACCTAAATAATTCTCATAGATAGCGTACACGTTATTACATCTGTAACGATACCGGTCACACGCGGTATCTTAAATGCTTTCAATTAAGTAACCGGTGATACTGGTTATTAGGTAACGTAATCGCGTCAAGGTGTGTTATTTTTTTCGGTAATGAATCCAGTACGAACAAAATGCAGTAATGGGGAGAATTGTGGTCGTTTATACTGATGAATGGAATTGCCTGCACTCTTCACATGAATTTATAAAAATCTTTATGTATTCAAATCTCATGAGTTCTCCTTTCACCTTCGTATCTTTGCAAATTGAATTGAATTCAATGAAAAATGGCAAAAACGCCTGTAAATTCAGTTAATGCTTTGTTTTTTTTAATAACGTGTTGCATGTTGTCAACGGGTGGCATTATCATAGGTCAATGTCTTCGTAAGAAAGACGCGGCAAGGAAGAAATTTCAGTTTTCACCATAGAGTCAACTGACGATCGATTCTTTCAACCATTTACGTATAGATTACAGGCTTTGTTAAAGTCTATCGATACTTTACCATGTCACGCTTTCTGCGGTACGCAACTTTCTTACGCAAATGACTACCTTTCTTGCTCGCCGCCGTAATTACATTGCCGTAATTCCGTATCCGTTCCAAATAATTGTCTCTGCTATTCGAGCATCGTGTTCGCCGAAACGCTCAATTGTGTTATATAAATAGCCACCTTCCTCGGTCGCCACATTAATTATATTATTGCAACGTTCTATCAGTAGAAAAACAATTCTCGTTATTTCCTCTTATACTAGTCGATTTCCGCAGGCAAGTACAGAATCCAGCAAGGAAATCAACTGTTTCATTCCAGCGTTGCCGAAAGTATTACCGTTACGTATTTGACACTTTCTGTGCAAACTAAATTTTTCGTGACGATTTTAACAACGTACGTTGAGTAGGACAATTTAGTGTAGGACTACGTGAAAACTGAATGTTTCGACAGTTTTACTTTTATACGAGTGCCTACCCTTGACTGCAAACTTATCGTCTGTATCGTCCAACCGTAACAATGCCCTGTTCCACCCAGCTTTCTGTCATTCACTGGCAACTACAATTAAGTTAACTGAAGAGACGCAAGCATTCGCCTGGCTTCATCAAGGTGCATCGAACTGTCGCGAAATTCTGTCTCCTCTATTCGTTCATCGATACTAGTAATGGAAGTCCATTCATAAAATCATGACACGACAATAATGTAAAATCTTGTACTTAAATGTTTATTTCATCTACAGTAAATGGCAATAAAGTAGGTTCAATTATTTGCTGCGTAAAAGGAATACAGCTACTAAATGCAGAAACTGTCTTTAGACAACCCTTTTGCAAGAATATTCATGCTGAATACATTGAAGCGCGGATGTTTCGATGAATATAAATATTCCGTGCCTAATCTCCGTAAATATGTATGATTACGAATACAGGTTAGGTACAATATTGACACTAATGACGGCTACTGAAGTCGTAGGTATGTAAATTTGATTCTGCTCAGATACGATACTTTCCGCCGTAATTACGTAGAGCGTTATAAAGCGTAGATGTAATGCTCATAATAATTCGTAACAGTAGAGACGATACCGTTGCCACGTACGCATCTGAAAAAGCGTTTTCTCACAGTGAGCATTCCTGCCAGTCGGTTTTACTGGCTTCGGCGCTTTCTGAATCGTTTTGCAATACCCTTTTATCATAATCCTTCCTCCAACTTAAATTCACTTCATCCACCTTGATTCCTCTTGCAGAACCCGATTCCAAAGTTCTCCGCACATCCAAACATATATTTTCGCTTTGGCATCCGAAGCATCCTCCGATCTCAAAAGAAAACCCTTAAGCCTCCTCATTCCTCATCTACATTTCGCTGAATTCAACTTAATCCAGCCTTAGAGGGCTAACCCCTAAGACGAATCGTTGCTGAGAGTAAAAACCGTGGAAAAGCTAACGGCCGACTTCGGGATTCGGTTTTTCTTCCACCTTCCAAGCCTTCCACGCGAAAGTCTCGCCGTTTAAGTTAGTCAAGAATGATCTCGTACGAGCATTGCCGCGCGGCACATCATAATCGCCATCAAGGTGCGCCGAACTCCCACGAAACGAGCTTAGCAGTTCCGCTTGTAACTGTTCGCTTCTGTATTGCACAGACGGACAGAAGTGTACGCACGCTTTTACTTTATACGCATGTAGACCGCCCGCTCATGTACGCCCGCTTAATTGCGCAGACAGAGGCACTTCTGCGTACACGATCGCGCATGGAGCCACTAACACCACTCTACGCACGTTCGTATACGCGATACTCATATACGCGGCCGGCAACGTTCAGCGGCGGCAAAGTTACGCCTGATATTCGTATACGTCCCGATTGTTCACCTTACCGGAACATCGGAAGAGCTCTTCCGCTCTTCGCCTCGAAATAAGGGCCCATTCGATAGGCTTCGGCTCGGCCTCTCCCCGATACGCAATTTTACTTTCGCGCCTGCGCCGTCTCGGCGCTAACGTCGGACAGCCCAGTTCGAACTAAATCGGCGCGAGCAGGGGTGCTCGGAACATATTACAGTTACTCGATAACCTATGACGTACGAACTTTTCTCGTACGTCCAACAAGTAAGAGTTCACGACGCGTGAACTCGCTCCAAATTCATAGCACGTCACATGAGCTCTTGAATCGGGCTCTCATGACTCATACCCCGTCAATTAAATGTGTCTATATATACCGTTTGCCTCGGTTAAAGAGACATTGAGACTACGCACAGCTGTGGACAGCAAATTTTTATCAGACAGGGATAGATCATGAGAAGCGCCGATCATCGTCTCAATCGGCGAAAACGTGGGGGGTGAAGGAGTTCCGTGTATGCGTGTGGTACCGATGGCAGATAGAAGCACACGTTCAAGAAGCGATTCGCATCCCGTTATGCGGCTACCGCCTCGCTCGCTCGCTCGCGCGAAATACTGAGGCGTTGCACAGGGCATTCGCGATGTGATGAAGGACCGTTAACTATGCTTAATTAACTGACCATCGGTCTCAACAGTATGCCGGGCGCCATAGCGGATTTGCTCGTACGTACGGTACATGCGCGAGCTTTGGTTGCGCCAAGGTGAGTCAAATTACCCCCCCCCCCCCCCCCCCCCGCTCCACCAATTTCCGAACTTGCACGAATTTCGATTGTCTCCGACTAACGACGTCCTAATGGACATTACGAGTCTGCGAGGAAGAAAGGGAAAGAAAAACAGACATGAATTTGTGCAGATGCGGTGGTACTTATAGTGGTGTAATGAGCGTCGTTTTAGTAAAAGATAGATAGATGCCGGGCGCTATGAAAGAACAATTATGATTCAATTAGCTGATTCTTGACGATTTTTAATGTCTGTCGCGTGCCACTGGAAGATGACACGATACAAACGTACGTTCCACGCTTACGAGGCGGAGTTGTTAGGAATTTACATGTCCGATCTAATCGATGTCTTGCTCGAAAGGTATTATTTCTTCGGAACATTAATTATCGTCTATCGCGGAGCTGTGAACGATGATAACAGCTTTCGGCGACTGTTCGAACTATCTCATTCAATGAGAAATCTCTCCGTTTAGACTGTCAATAAATCGTGACTCGTCATTTATCTGTCAAGAACGCCGGCGTGTACGCTATCGAAGGTATTGGTGCATGGTAGGTAGGTTACGAAGACGGGTTGAGGATTGGCCGCGAAATCGGAAATATTCACTTGGTCGACCAAAGCCAATGTCTTCATAAGTGGCAGGCAGAGCTCTTGGGAGTAATGCACAATTTTTCCTGTAATCAACCAGTTTCGCGATTTACGAGACAAATCGAAGGTGAACTGGTCGGCATGCTGAACGGCACGTATGTGCTCCATGCTGCTCACTTTATATCGGGTGACGATTAAGAAAACGCGTGCTTTGGCGTGCCGACCACCGATTCGAGATATTTTGAATATTTTAAGTGACGAATCGATTGAGACTGTTTTGGGCGCATTACAAAATATATGCACACGCGTTCGCATATGAATTCGCACACAAGTTGTAGGACGATAAATGAGCGCGAGTCAATCAGCTGAGATTTCAACGCAATGACGTATGACGCATGGAGCCGGTGATAATTTTGCATGATACGATGATGCACAAAGTAGGAAGCGTACCTTTCACTTCTTTGCAATGACCTTCACTTTGTGGAATACGAACTTGGTGACGTAAGGGAGTCAACGGACGAAAAACTTTGTCTTGACCTCTTCAATTGTTCTACAAGGAGTATGTGCATGTATCGTTTGTGTAATATGCACTGACAATGAGTGAAGTGAGGACTAATAATCGCACAAAATCGATGCAACGGGAATATTTAAACCATGTTATTATTCGTTTACTAATCAGTACAAGAATTACGTTTTCTATACAAAATCGATCGGAATGGAAAAAAATTGAAACGTTCCATGTTACTGAATTACAAAATATATATTACAAAACAGAGTATAAGTAGATTTTCTACTTCAGTACGTAAAGACACCTACAATGATGCGCAAAAATAATTTGTTACGCTATTTGCAAAGGCCAACATACCTAGATTCTTCATTTATCATGTACAAGAGTTGAAATGATAAAACTTAATAAAGTAATAATTTCTTTTTGCTCATCTGTTACCAATACATATTAAACAGAATTTAATATCTTGCATTGTTAATCTTAGTAAAATTTAAATTTTTCTCTCATTCCTATATAGCATACATTTTTCCTAACATGTCTTTATCTAAATACTTTTTTTTTTGTGGGAAGCAGATAAGAAAAAGTCAATTTTTTTTAGTTCGTCTTGAGAACCATATAGAACATCATATCCACCAGATCATTGCGAGTCCATCCTTATGTTTTGCGGCTGCTTGTAAACGTTTTGAATTCAGTTCTTCATTCCGCTTTCTCCAGACTCTTACTCTTCCATCCCAGCCATAAATATTAAGTTTACTCTCGTCGGTAAATATAACTTTTCTGCAAGATAACGTAACACACTTTTTGTTTATTACGTTTGCATAAATAAAAGGCAAGCATAAAAATTGAATTATATCGATGGCCGAATATCTCTGTGACCGACTGACTCGTAATTTAATCATGTCAATGAACAGGAAGCCGACAAGCGGTCATGACCGGTCAGTAATTCGTTAAGAATTTCACTTCCATAAATGTCGTATACCATTAACACGAATCGGGCCAACATTGATATCTGTGTTAACGGAGAAAAGAGAACTATAATTGCTTACAAAGTCAACGCTGTCGCTGTTAAATAATGATTTACTTAACCTACTCTTTTCAACTAGCGTAAACGAAATTGATTACAACTCTCACTCGCCACTGTTTCTTTGCGAAACAAAACGTCTTGATTTTTCGCCTAGAGTTTATTCGCTCCAAAATGTAATTACAAAATGCGCATAATGGCAATCTTAAATTCATCTAAATGTGATGACATGTTTTGGTACAATTACCAGGGTTAATTTTACTGCAATACTGAATGGTCTAACCGCAATGCGTCTATTTTGCATGTGCGAACATGCCTTGTTCAGCAGTTATAATAAAGTTGAGAAAGCCCATTGCTGAAACGTTAACGAAGTTGTTGATACTTCCAATATTAATTGTTGATGTTGGCATCAATAAAGATCAGGAAGGAGAGCTGTGGCTATTTGTCCATTAGGATGGTCTTAAATAACTTTTTCCTCAAGAGCAACAAGTATAGGAGTTGTTGAAAAACATTATCGACGTACCGTTTTCAAATTTTATTTACTACTTGCACATCATTTATGCGTTTCTCAGTCTAGTGACGAACTTGAAAAATACGTGCTGTGTAAACTCTAGCGATGATAATCCTAGTTGTATTTCCAACCTTGATTTAGTTCCAGTGTCTGAAGTTAGATTTGACTGCGCTTAACTTCACAGATTCTTATTTATTCATGGCTCGTATTCTCTGTCTAAGTTAGAAGTCTTTCGTGTGTCATAATGTTCAAATGAGTCAAATATCAACGGCATTTAACTTGCTTTGTAATAACACTTTACGAGTAGAAAGAAGCTACGAAACAACAACGTGGAGAATGCCCAAGTTCTTTAAACATCAGAAATATATTGCCAATTCCGCATTGTGTATTAAAAATGAGAACGTTAAACTGAATAATGTGCCAATTAATTCATGAAGCGGAGTTCAAGGACGCGCTGCATAACCTGTTTTTGTTTCAACAGACTCACGGACTTCCAAGAATATTTATAATGAATAGAAGAAATGTTATTTGCTATGAAAGTTTTTGTCTAAATTCCACGGCGTTTGAGAATAATATTCTTGAAAGCATTCCGAGTAGAGCCTCTGCAAAAGCCTGCGACTGCTTTGGACGAATGTAAATGGACGAAAGGTAATAATAAATAATCTGCTATTGTCAACCCTGAGGCAGAAAAGTAAAAGCAGTATAACACAGACAAATGACTGGTTATTCCATAACTTGATAGGACGACAATTTCGCTTTCAATCGGTTAACGAATCGTTGCAAAATTTTGTGCACTGATTAAAAGGCGGCTATAATTATCTTCTAACGAAAGTTATTACGGTCGTTGTAGATGTTTCGAGCGCATGCATTTATTTCGGTAATCATATTCTTGACATATGATACTTCTTGACACATGAAACGATTCCTCAGATGTTTAAATTATGGAAAGTTCCCATTTATACTATCTGTATCATGGATCATTGAAAACATTAAAACCAATTAGTATCAAAAATTATTACGGAATATTGAAAGATATATAGTTTCAAGAATAACACAGGTGACCGAAAAATCGAAGCCTTTGACGAAGCATTGCCTATTGCAGAATTGCAATCAGTTGGAGATGAAAAAACAGATCACAAAAATAGGTTGCACGATTACTAACATAGTATGTAATACGCATGCGTTACTTGTTTCTCCTGTCCATAACAAGTTTCACGTTTGATCTTTCTCTATTGCAGACTTTTTTTAAGTTTACAAAATACGGTAGATGTCGTTAAGTACCACACGATATTTAAATTGTCGTCACGGATTCATGTATATTTTATTTGTGTTGGATCTACCGTGGCTATGAATTTCGTTTTCTTGACAAACGAGTTTAAAGCTTAATGTGCTTTGGGCAAGATTATTCCACTAGAAAGCAGAATAGAAGTGGGAGCTTGAACGAATTAGTTTATAAATCGCAGAAAGACACTAAAAATCAACAATAAATAAGATACCAAGAAACCTTCCATAACATACATATATTATATCGATAACATGAGATTACAGAAGAACGGTTCAAATATGGTAGAGTTTTAGATGTAAAACAGCGACCACAAATAAATAAAGATTACATTGACATCACGTCATGCGTAACTAAACCAGTTCTAACCGCACGAAATTGTTCCAAAGGCAGAAAAAGCGCAAACAAAACGGAACCAGAATGCCTATATCTGATTACGTATGGTTAAATCTGCGATGTCGTAATTCCAATAAGTTACACAAAACTAATCGATCCTTGATCTAATCCACGTATACCTATCACATATCATAATATGTATGTCACGTAGAACAGACAAATCTGTTAAACCCTGTCTCCAGCCAAAAAAATGCTGGAAGAGAGTTCGAGCTAAGTGTAAGTTGATTGTTTAAGATAAAGATGTTTAATAAAAGAACCATACCCAGCCTACAGACGTCTTTCCGCGTACCATATATGCACGTATCCGGCCTAAACAGGTTTGGTCGATGTCACCGTAAGTCATTACGCGCGACCTAGTATGCGCGCCAGACATTTTCACCCTTTCGATGGTAGGAACCTACATACATACGCGCTTGTTCGAATAAAATCGACAAAACCCGCGTCGAGGATGAAAACTATTTTCTACATTGCGAGCTTCTCTCAAATTAACGGGTAGAGTGTCGTTTTCGTTATTAATGCAGAGAATGTATTCCGAGAATTGTTCCTGTTACTAACAATTCTGCAAAAAAGGCAACTTGTGGACGAAACTGTCAGTCGCAACATTTTGATGGACACAAAGGTACACTAATTGTAAGTCTTTTCAATTAAGTGTCAATTTTATGCGTTCTTTTTCAATTGTGTGTTTTGCGAACACGGTCTCTTATCGAACCGTGTGCGAAACGTCGCAGCAACATGAAGCGTGCACGGCGTAAATTACTTGGACATATGATAGGTAGTCGGTTAATTCAATTTCAAACTTTGTTTTATTTTAACTCGTAACGATACTCGACGAAGCAAGTCGTTTTTTTAATCGGCTATAGTGCGAATATCTACAAGGACATTCCTCTGTTTTCGTTCTCTCGTTTAACGAATCACAGAGTGCTGAAACTGCGACACGACCAGTAAAATGTATGAAAATGTACACTCTCCATTGTGCAGAAATGCTTAAAAGCTAATCTGTCTCGTAACGTTAATTTCATTCTGCATCACTTTCCTGCAGTGCACGGAAGAGGGCATCGGAGAAAGTTAATGTCAAATTGAGCCCAGGTTCAAAATTGACGCGACGAGAGAGATGTGAGCCGATTGAGAAAGTTCGATAAAGTCATATCGAAGCCGAATGTCAAATAAGCCGTACGTGAGCTAGATTCGGCTTAAAATGTACTCTATTCGCGAAATGTTGCCTGTGCCGCGAGCTATGCACATTCGACGCGCAAAGTTTCACATGTATACTCCTCTTTCCGCGAACATGCGGTCGATTGTTAGCCACGGGGGAATTTCAATAAGCGACGGGATATTTTCACTCGTCCGTCACAGATTCCCACTAACCGTATTCGATACGAGAGACAACGAAAATGGAAGGTGCAATTGGGACATTTCGGCAATTATTTTTATAGTACCATTCGTTAGCAACTGTCACTTGGCCGCGTATACGACCGTGCCCAATTCGCTTTTATAACTTTTATATCACAAACATTCGCTTCCTTTTTCCTGCTCATAAAGTGTCTCTTCCTATAATAAAGTGCCGAAAGAAATCGTTAAGGTATTTTTCGGTTACGCGTGAACGATTTTCGATGGAAGGTTTTTGATTTTGACGATCAGTTTTGTAAGAATTAAAGAGCTTGGCGCTAATTCAGAGCTGTGGTATTATCCGTTGAGGTTAATGTCTGCGGTATTCTTATGGCTGTGATATTACAGAGCGTTATGGAGAATTATACGTTTGTATGCCAACGTTTTCGATTATGTCGGCAGAACGCCAAATCTGCCGAGCACGTTAGTTCAGTCATTTTTGTATCATGAGTTCTTACCCGTGTGACGATGACCATCTCTTAAGTCGTGGTTGTCGGCACTCCACCTGCAAAAGAGACATGCGTCTGGTTAGATAAAATAATCATCACATAAAGTAATCTCATTCTTTTGTTACCGAGTTAAAAGTAGCACGACACTATACACGTATGTAAAAATAGTTTCGCGTCGAACGTTGTTACGTTTTACGACGGATACTTCACGTGGCTACTACCTTACTTTCATGGGAAGGCGTCACCTTTCTATTTGTCGAACTTCCACACTTAACAAACGCATAAAACGGAAAGTTCGCGCTAATGATAAAGACAAGTGTGTCGACTCGGTATCGCACGTATTGAAAGCGATTGCCTGGTAATCTGTGAAACGATCTCCAATTTAGCTACCTTATCCACTATCGGGCAATTTCCCGTGATTTCTTGCCACTTATTAACGGCCATTGGCAAAGCGACCTTCTTACGTTCACGTATTGCGGACTGTTTACAGTAATATGTAAGTAGTATGTCAATACATTTGTCTGACTATATATGCTCCAAAATGTTAATTTCAAAGTATTTGTTTTTTGTTATTGTGATGATAGACGACAATCAATCACGTTTCTTGTTTCTAATACTCTAAGTAATATCTTTCATAACAAACAAAATGTAACAATAATGCACTGATGTAACACCGTTTTCTGTAACATGCATACAATCTTAATCTAACGCTGACAAAAAGCCAAAATAATGTTTCCAAGTTTCTAAATTTTTTTGCAAGGAAATGTGTCGTGTATTCGCGTGCCGTTATCATGCCGGAACGAGTAATTTCATATCATCCGACGGGAACTATGTTAAATTCCCGTGTGCCGATGGAGCGTGCACAATAAGTCGTCCTAATGAAGAAAACATTGACATGATTTTCATTCACGGCGAAAGCTGGCATGCTGCAGTTTACGTGAGAGGCGCACAATGTTTGTCACGACAAGGAAAAGGTTTCAGATCGCATTCGTCACCCTTCACTTCCTGTTCCATTTAAGACATCGACACTAGAATTTGAAGAAGCCTATAACGTCTCCTATTCCGAAACTTACGATTTGAGAAGAACGTTTCGAGAGAGAGTATGTCATTTTACAGTGCGCGACTTTGGTGAGTGAAACATTCTTGACTGATTAGACTAACGACGATACGATGATTTATTCTTTGGTACAAAGTCAATTGTCAATTGGGGCATTTGACGTTTTGGGTCGCGACAGACAATTGCACCAGTAATATTAATTAGAGTACCGACAATTGAAATGTGTCACAGATATACATTTTCAAAGGTGAAGATAGATTAAATAGTCGATAAAACAACATAATAACTCACACCCACGCCTCTTAAAGATTTCAAATTTTTCAAATCTATTAAATCTCGCAGACAGTCAATTCAAGCGATACTCGAAATACTCGCTCGGCGAGGCCGTGAAATTACGAACACAACCAGATAAAGGAGCAATTAGCTAATACACCAACATACAAGAGAATTCGCATCCACTCGCTAAAATGTTCATCGCCCAATGGTCCCATTTCCGGACGAAAGAATTAGGTCTCCGCCAGCGTGAACTTTCGCGTTCGACGGACGAGAATCGAGCGTACATTAATCATACGTCGCACGTATCGCTAACAACATCAACGTCATAAACCTCAACGTTAATGATACGGTCATCATCATCCCACCCATGGAACTTTCAAGCGTGCACACACGCGCCCCGATAAATCAGACGAATCGACTCTCGTTCGGCAAAGCGAGCAACTTCAATGTGGAACAGAGACAGGACAGGGCCACGCCGCACTTCATCGGTGCCAATCGCGAGAATTCCATCGCATCGGGATGCGCGCAATGCGCTTCTCTCGGATCGTAAGAGCGCCTCATGGCCGTACGGAGAAAAATCATCATCCTCATACGACGGGTGATGTCTGGGCGATCACCGTTACCGTGGAAGTAAAGGCAAAACCTGTTCGCAAAAGTGGGTTAGACTGCGCTACGGGCCCATACCGGAGTGGATCCTCAATCGGCCAGGATCAATCTGTTTCCCCGATGGAGGAACTGATCGGTCGCGTCGAATGCCAGAACCGTGACCGGCAATCTGCCCGAACACGATTCTAATCGGCTCCGCTCGCCGACTGGACCACTCAGTGGCCAAGTCGTGCGCGCGCATCAGCCGACCGACAGTAGGAGCGCGCGGGGCGCGCGGAGAGCGGAGGGCGGAGGAGGGGGGTTGACTTACTGGACCAGGGAGGATCCAATTTGCCGCGGAAGAGAGACGTGATTGATCCGTCGTCGCGAAAAATGATTTCATGCTCGGTCGCGCTCGACGAGCGTCGGATCCGATCCCGAATGCGACAATGGCGCGAGTTTCTGCACGACGGGATAACGATATCGGCAGAGGCAGGACCCAGTTTCGCATCGGAGTATGATTTGTCGCCCCCTTGGGCATGTCCCGTTTCGGTGGACGTCGATTACGCTCGCGTATGGTAAGAGCACGTGAGGAAATTGTGGGTTTGTACCTGATTGTTAGCAACTTGTCCAGCAACGCTGCACTGGATCGTTGGATAGACGCGATTAATTTGATCGGTAAACGTAATTGTGACGTGACCTACAACGCTTTGCTTTCGTTCACGGTATTCGGCTTGGCCTGTCAGTTTGATGGCGATGGAATACATCATCTCGCGCGATGCAAAGTGCATTTGACCCAGAACGAAGCTGTGCTCGGTTCGGAAGTAGTATGCTGAGAGTTTCGCGGGTGCGACAAGTCAGTCAAGAGACCTCTTCACGGTATACGGGTCATGTGTATCGGCGGAACATTTTTCGAGGGAAATTCCACGTTGACCCGCAGTGTCAATGCATACATTGCGTCTGAAGATAACGCGAGAAGTCGCTAACGGTTGGCTGTGACAGCGAATAGGCCACAGTAATGACTTTATGATACTGTCACAGCAGTTGTTGAATGACAAAAGCTTAGGAAACCGCATTAACCGCATTAATAAATATACCTTATTCAATATTATAAACCTGAGTTAGACCCCCCAGGAGTTTTTTTCCCCACTCTTCGCATTTGAAGTATTCATAATAAATATTGTTATACTAAACTTTTTCGAACCAGTAAATATAAAGGTAAAGCTCACGAAAGTATATACTATAATTCCTGTGAAATATTCTTTGTCATTCTATATAGCGCCCGCACGGTTTACAAATTGATTTAATATATACGTTTAAAGACAATTTTGTGGAAGAGTAAAAATTTAGAGGCAAAATTGGGGCCGAGGCCTCAGAAACACATACATAGGAGAAAGAGCAGTGGCTTGTAAACCGGAAGGACATACGTTTAATTCCCGCTTCAGCTGAGAGCCTTTTTCCCCTGTTCACGATTGAAAGGTTCTAATAGCCGTCATTGTTACAAAAAAACGTTCAGCATGCATTGCCCAACAAGCGTTCGACCATGCGCTGACGGAATACCATTCTCACATAAAGTTCACAATAGTCCAGAACATATCAGTTCTCTCTTTTAAATTTCTTGCACAAGCTGGAATGTTTGTCTTATACGTGCAACTAATTTGAAAAAATGGGGGCAGGACTTTGGTCGAGTAAAAGTGCTGCAAATGACAATATTAGCTTCTTTGGCAATTTGGCACTCTGCCATTTAACCTGAGGCAAAATTTCAATTTCATCCTTCACGACCTGTTCCGCTTGTTAACGGCGAACGTCATGGGACCTGGCAATTTTAAAGAGCGCTGCTTATGATCATTCCCGTAAGATCACGGCTGAAGAAAAGATTAAACGAAAATCCGCAAGGAATTGTGTTACGTTGCTGATGCGAGTAAGTAAATTACGTGTTTTGTTTGGGTGAGGAAAAGCGGTTCTCTTGGCTTTAAGTGCGTCTTTTAAGAAAAAAAAGTGGTTCGCATTGACACCAATAGCTGACGCACTTCCCTCACGCCGGATGATCAATGAGCAAAGTCATTTCAATGCACTTCAATACTCTATACGTTTGTATCGAATCCTCGTTGCCTGGATACCACAACTGTCGGCGCGCAAGCTTAATGACATGTTATCTGACGATTCTTGGATGAAATTACGTTTTAAACTAATAAAAGGTACGCAAGAATTTACCTTATGAATATACCAATCGCAAACGTGATTCATTTTGATCGCAATTGAGATCTTCCCATAAACCATCACCTTTCACATCGTATACCATGAAGTGGTATTCATCGACCGGTAACGGTAGCAGCATAATAAAAGATACTATTTTTACACCCCATGTACGGTAATAATTCTAGGAGCACTTATTCACACATTTGATCAGTATGATTTACGATTGAGATTCTTACTGTTGCTAGGTACAAGAAAATTCCCTTGACTCCCGTCAAATTCCAGCACTTATCTCCATCCTCTCAGTGTCAAAACTGTCCAACGATATGACAGTAACAACTATTCTGTATAAACTGTGGATTAGAACTTGCGCCAGATTTGAAAGTACGAAAGATACGTAAACACGTCTACCGCATCAGCAATGAGAGAAAGAAATCGTTCTACGTCTACATAATCCTGTTCTGTTAGATGATCTTATCCAGAAGAAACATGCACACATATATCCTATGTACGCATTACATTTCCACACCAGTCAGTGGGCTCCTCTAAACGGTTAAGTGCACCTTCGATTCCGAATCGCATACAAGTACGACAAAGTATATGGTTGACATCGCTTCTGCGAAGGAAGAGAAATAATTTTTTGCCCACAATCTATCCCTGCTCATAATATGGTCGTACGTTCGCGCGTACGTTAGCATAGGACATGCCCACCTCGCCGTGAACTTGCACGGAGAAGGCAAGAGGCAGGCGTCGCAGTCATTGACTTTGAAAATATCAAGAGAACGGTCAGTGGCGTAGCTGGCTTGCGCGTAGGAGACTTTAACGGGTGATCAAACGACAGCTCGGCAAACGGGTACATATACCGCTCGCTCGCCACTCAACTTTTATCCCCTGGAAAGGTCCTCGTCGCAGCTTGGGAATACTCGAGTTTGCCTACTTTCTACCCGCCACCTGACGCACACTGCACTCTCTCCCTTTGCCCTTCGACGATCCTCTACACCCCCCCCCCCCCCCGCCGCCCGCTCGCCTGCCCGGCGGGAGTAACGCCTGTCTCGCGAGGTGGAAAGCCGTATTTGAGGTTAGCTCGCTAGATAGACGCCCGCAGGAATTCGATTTTAAACCGCCATTGCGACTGAACTGCCGAACCGTGAATGATCGCAATTTCAGTATGTTCGCGCGACATCGGCAGCCAAAGTTCGACGATGGAAGGTCCAATTTCACACAACAGCGGTACCGCTGTTTCCATTGTTCCAAACAACGTGCCATCGGGGAAGAATGAGACTTTCGATCGGGAGACGTCCACTGTCGAACGTCCGACAACGCTAATTAACTGGATGCCTATCGTTATCCGTTTCCGGGGATTGTTTTAGGACGAGTCACGTTTTCGCCTTTCACGGATTGCAGCTTTCGTCATTCGGCGTGGCTGCAGTGAAATATAAGTAGAAATGTGTTGCGGGGGCCAGAAGAATTACCCGGTGAGAAAGGAAGAACGAAGACGTACGCGACAGGAATTGACGTTGTCGAACGACAGACCGTCAGATTGCATTACTTTTACACGGCACATTATGCTTATCACCGCTTTATCGTTCATACATTGCCGCGGGCCATCTACGTGGCCCATGCGTACACAGAAGATTCTGATCCGTCCGCGAACTAATATGTTTTCAAATCGTTATCATCCCTCATGATCGTTGATCGTCGCTACACCACTTTTTATCGCCAAAACCAATATGAGAGCGCGATATGCGCCGGGACCCGTTGCAAATACACCTTGACGCACTCGTAATTTCGTAATTACTGTTTCGAACATCCTCGTTCCTTTCGCGTCGTTTCACGACCAATTTTTCCTTCGCCGATTACATTGTCACGCGACACACATTCCTCAACGATTCATCCGAGCAGGTAAAAACGCAGTGTACAGTCATCGAAGATCTCGCGCGCCGCGAATCCTGCTTCCATCCCCGAAAGGATCTCGTTCGCCAGAGAGATTCTTCGCGTATGAAGACAGGAGAGAAATTGCGGTACAGTTCAGACGAGACCGCGGCGACTGAATTACGGAAGGTAAGACGGTTTCGCCAGATCGAAGGCGCAGGCGAAAAATCTGTCGGCCTTCGCACAGCTCCGTTTCTAGATATATCATAGAGATGCCAGGAATAGGACGTACCTTGCGCGAGTAACGTAAAGCACGACGAAAGCGGCTATAACACGTCGGCTGCACGCTCCATTAAAAGGCACTGCACTGCACTTCGGTCGCACTACCGTGAAGCACGCTTTTCATGTCCGATGCACAAGAGACTGATCGCCGAGTTTCGGCGGCTAATCACCGGACAAACACCGGAGAGCACGGGGTCGGGGCCGTTGACGGCACAGGTCGTTTCCCGATGTTCGGCAAGGTGTGCGAGGCGACGAAAATCGACCGCGGCTCGTTTCAGAGGATGGGCCCACGGTGACCGGCACATTAACACGTCTGCTCTCGGGTTGCTTCGGTTCGGATCGGGTGTGCCAGGTGGAAGTCGAACGGAAGAGGTGGAAAAATTGCTACCACCACGCCAGAGACGACGGGGAACGCGACAGAAGACTGCACGGGGGATATATCTTTCGCGGCTCGCTTTGCCGAGAGAAATGAAGGATCGAGAGTCCTTGCTCGAACGAGCTACGCTGCGAATCGACGGAGAGGATCGAACTTTCGCCGTTAGGCTTCCTCGGGATGTCTTGGTCGTACGAAGGAGTCCCCCTTCTCGGGCAACGTGCGTTCTCCTGCGCGCCAGAGACAATTGTGTGTACCTGCGTACATGTATGCACGGTTCGTACCGCACGCTCGAGTCTCGGCTACCTGTTGCTCCGTACCGCACTTCGATGATGGCGCCTTTTTCGAGGTACTATTTCAACTGTTTGGCGATTCATGGCCTACCGAAGGTACCGCTAAGCATGTTATCGGCGGTGTTAAGATAAGAATTGTATCCCATCGTGGGCGCGCGTTTGAATCTTACTGTCGGGGCATTATTTGAACAGTACATTACGTTCTATTCGTCGAAAGTGATTGTTGTTTGATCGGGGGGAACAAAATTAATCTCTGCGGACTGATCAGCTGCTTAATAATCGATGGAAAATTCGTTTGACGCATTTGTCATGTAAGAGGAGTAAATCAAATGCCATTGTGCTGTTTACATTGAAAATATATTTTCATTTGGTGCCAATTTTCGCGGTGGCGAAGTACGTACACATATTGTATTTTTTTTTTTCGTTTTGTCTTCCTTCTTTACATATTCATTATTTATGACATAATTAAGGAAGGTGGTAATGAATTGTAACGTCACTGTGTATTCCCGTGATGTTTACGATTTAATTGATACAGCGCCGGACGCGTGATTGCAGCTATTGTCATAACATGTGTAATCATAGAATGTCTTCGTTCAATTTTGATCAATGTTGGTTAAGAAGTTCCTTTAAGGAACGGTATTTACAATGACAATAGTACGAACGTTCGTAAAAACTACACAAACTCATTATCCTCCCGACATCTCAAATTCGTATTTATAAAAATAACAGAGTTAGAACACAAGAAAAATGAATTTAGCGCCATACTAACAAAATACGAATGCAACATGATATTATCACATCTGATCTGAAAAGATGCTACATTGACAATTATCGTATACATCGAGTATAAGATATACAATGAATGGCGGTGTGCCTTATAGACGATTCTCAATGCAGTGTTATCTTTAAGACATTTGTTTTTAAATTAGCACAGAGAACACGACAGTTGTAGTTACATGATAGCACAACTTCATCAAAGAAGCATGTGCAAGCTGTTCTAATAGCAAGTAGTTCATTACCTCCTAGCAACATACAAAATATCTACGGTAATAGTATTTAATAGCATTATCTGTGATCTTTGAAACATACTGAATAACTCACATTCAACATTCTAGTATAACATAGCTTAGTTTGTTTAAGAACAAAATAATACTCATCTATAAGTAAACTCAAAGTGCACTAAATTTGTACAAGGTATTAAAAACAGATTTCATAACTTTAAAAGTAAGTACTTGCCAACAAGAAGAACCCCAATAAATGTAGATAAAAAATTGATGTTTTTAAAAACATAATCTACCCTTTGCAACTGATCAAAAGAAGTTATTTGCTTGTTTGAGAAATATACAAGTCTTCAAAGTCAAATGTGTGTAAAAGTCAGAGAAGCCATATCAAAAAATGAGTACAAGCATAAAACAAGAAATAGCTATCTGTTTATACTGCGTGATACTTTCTGAAGAGAATATGTTGCATCTTCTAATGAAAACAGACAAATTGCTTATTATTTGCAACATATTCACTTGATCACTTAGTTTTATTAACAAATTTTCCTCCCATTTTGTAAATGTTACTTTTAAAGTTTTAAATTCTGTATTTTAACTTGGCACCCTGCATATGGAACATAACATATTTTTTTGCAAAAACAAATTTTGTCTACTATCAGTTTTCTGACAAAAAAAATGTGGTAAACATTGGTATTGGTATGTTACTTTGAATGCAATGATGACACTTATTTTCAGGTACAAGATATGCACACGATCGTTTAGAACATCAAATCATCCCTAAAAACTGTTAAAAAAATGACACAATTAGCATTTCATGTGTTAGCATAATATTCCTCATCTCTTATATGAAACATCTTTTGATAATATAAAAATCACTTTACTACCTATGAACATTACTTCTATGGAAGCGCATTATCACTATCGTTTATGTCATTTCAATGCCTTTTAGAATTAGGAGTGTATTTCAGAATGGTATGACCACTTAAAACATGCTATTCCTTATTCAGGGGAATTAAAAAATACAAATCTCATGTAAGTGTTATTTCAGAAAAATTAACATTTGTATCAGATTTTCGGGTGCCGAATTTGTCTTTTTGGAATGCATGTCCATATCAATGATCATAATGGCATTTTATGTCATTGCTAGTTGATAGACTGTAAAACTTTGCATAACTTGTACCTTGTTTTATTATATTCATGAAAAATGTTGTCCTGAACAAAGAATTAACCAATAACCTGCTTCGCATATTGGATACTTCTCTGTTTGACTCTCATTGGTAAGTATTAGTATAATATTGAAATAAAGAATAAACATACAAGACTAGGGCTTAGTACAAAGTGTATAGTAACTAATGTTGCTTATACGAGAAACATTTCAGTATAACATTCCTGATACATCATTTTACATGGATAATAATATATACTAAGTATTACTGTTTCATGCTATGATAAAAACCATCCGAATTTCTCTATTGTTCACTGTATGTTATTCGCATCGTGAGTATTGCTATAATGGCTTATACAAATTTCGTCATCCAATTGGTGCCAGCAGAAACATTTCAAAGTTTTCATGTCAGCGCTATCCAAGTGTAACTCGAGAACAAATCGTTGAATATGCGTTACTTACAAAGTTTATCAAGTATTAATATTTTCCAGTCGTCATTCCAATTTGATACGTATGGAAAAACTTCAATTAAGCGTTTCACAAAACACACTACCGTTACTTGATTGTAATTGTCATTAGCATGGTATTTCTTGTATTACCTACAGGCTAGGTACCTTGAAACATGTTTTAAACAAGAAGTAATACAAAACAAGAAATCACTGTTAATCGTTGCATGATTATCCTATAACAGAGGATATAAATTATGACAAGCAATCAAAGTCAAATATAGTGAATTTATACATAAACTGGATTATAGACTTCTAGAAAAATAAAGCAAATACGGATAATGCCACATGAGTATTCGGCACAACATTTTCGTTTGTCTAATTGAAGTGATAGCATAAGGTTATTCATATCGTTAGCACCCTATCGTTGTTAAGAACAACAAAAATATAGGACACCGAAGTTATTTTGCAACATCTTGGTTTACACGCTTTCTTCATGAACATAGTGAAACATTGCTATTTTGAATGTGTTAAAATCGATCAGTCGTGCTGACAATGAAATGCTGAAAAGATATATGAGAATGTAGAACATTCTAGAAATCAAACAGATCACACGTAGGAACGTTAAAAATGCAAAGATCATATCAAACAATGACTAACGATTTAGACGTTAGCCGTGCGACAAGTTAAAATGTTTTCTATCATACAAAAACAACGATCATTTGACTTTTACGATAAGAAGTAGTGCGAAGATGCAGATACTGCAACGTTTATGATCACAATTATTATTTTACAGTGAAGATGTTCTGTCACGTTCATAAACAGTAAGTTATAATAACGGATAGTGACACCGCGGATCTTGAAACCATGGCTTATGTCGGCCAAATATATTCACACGAAAGTAGTTCCGTTATCACTTGAAGAATGGATAAATTGCACTTTGCTTTGGTCATTTAACAAATGATCGCAATGAATCTGTCCAGTACGAAAGCTGTATGTTCCAGTTACATTTCCCATTACACCGCATTCTGTAAATGTATGTTCATTGATGCATTGCAATGAAATATACATGGTTCATCAATGACATTTGCAAGTGTTATTAATTAAGTCGGTATATGTTCTTGCTAGAGGTTGTCGTGTGCCTCTACAAGTTTTCTTCAAAAGTAAAGAATGTATACGAAAAATTCATGATATGCTAGTGCAGACTATGAATCATGAAAATAGGCTCAGAATAATATACTCTCCTGCTTAAACGAGGAGGATGCCTTGACGTGTCTTGCTAATTCATTTAATTCAGCCTGTTACAAACAAAGAATCTTCAAAGTTCACTGAAGGAGAGCTGACACATCCCATATTTTCATAAGCCGATCCTGTCCTATGGTTAATAATCTTCGTTTCGAGGCATCCAAATCCATTCCAGTCACATTATGTTTAGCATCATGAAATGAAGCTAAGGATGTTTGGCTAAACAAAGAAGCGTGATTTACTAAGCAGAAGAAACATTGTTCATATATTTGACAAAACCTTTGTGTTAACACATACTTTGCAGCTTTCAGTTGAATGTGACATGGATCACATACTCTTACTTCGAATTCAAAACCCATGGTTGGAATTGGAATTCGTTGGGACGTACAACGTGCACATAAGGCTCGTCCGCAATGACGGCAATGATGTTGCCTGAAACCCAATTGTCGTTGGTCCATCATTGCTTTTATGTTCCAGAAAAATGGTCGACCGCAAGCCTGCAATTTAATCACATAAATATATATATAAAATAAATAATTAAATATTAAATAATAATAAGAAATATTAAATATTATATTATATTATATATTAAATATATTAAATAACAGTGATAACAATAACAAAAAAATGTATAATAAAACAGTGCTTTGGTCAAACAGCATATTTGACACATACTTGACAAGAGTCAGACTGTACCCATGCTGCAGTTTCCTTCCTCTGTGCTGCCATATCCCAACAAACTATGACACCGTCTTCTCCTCCAGATAGCAATATACGCTCATCACGTGCATAACATAGGGCTGTCACTTTATTGCTGAAGGAAAGATAGAAGAAAAAGGTAAACTTATACATAGATAATTGGTTTAAACTAATAAAACACTAAAACTTGAACTCACTGGTGTCCTTGAAGTTCATAAGCTGTTCCCTGACGTCCCCCGATATCCCACACAATGATACTTTGGTCAAAACTTCCAGAAAATAAGAGTTTTTTTTCAGAATCCCAGGCTAATGTATGAATGCTACCTGCATGTGCTTTCAATGTGGTAATAAATGTCACACCATTAGTATCTAATTTCAACATTGCAATTTGTCCAGAGTAATCACCGACAAAAGCATGCTTTGATTGTGCATCAAATCTGTGAGAGTTAAGTTTGTAAAAACCACAGAAACTCTACACTAAACAATGTATCCAATAAAATTACACTACAGTAGCATTGTAAATGAACGAATATGTAAAAAGGATACTGCAATGCTGTATACCAGGCATCTGTTTGATATGATCCTAACTTTCTACCAGTTTCTGAACAATGCAGTTGAAATAGTTTATCACGGCCTATACTTAAAACCCATTCACAGTTTGGAGCAAAGATGATGCCTGTAATTCTTCCTTGATGTGCTAGATATTCACGCATTCCAGTCATTCGATTGTAATCTTGTTCCAAAATAAATTCCTATGGCAGACAGTGTGTTAAATACTTAAACAGCCACTACATAAACATTGAAGGTTTTATGCGTTAATGCATACATTAATACAACCATTTTCAAGTCCCACGAATAACTGCCTTGTTTCAACACAATAATGCATGGCAGTTGCTCCTGCTGGCATATATTGGCACACACTTGGCCAATATTGGCCAGAATCTCGTTTCAACCATACTCTGACTGTTCTGTAAAGGAAAATTTAATTATTAAACAAGGACTATAGTAAGTTACATGCATTATGAGAGAAAGTAAGAATGGATACCAAATCATAATAATGCAGTGAACAATAATTTTGTGCACAACGAATAACTGGTTGAGAAATATTACATCTAATATTATATTATTACACGCAATAAGAAGAATCTTTGATTGCAAATTAATCACCAAGTAACAGCTTATTATGCTTGTTTAGGGAACAAACTTTCCGTATTGTATTTTACGACACATTATGATTGTACAAGGAGTCAATAACACATTGTTTGAATCATAAGTTCTTTATGAATATATCAATTATTTTGTATATCGGAGGTGTAAACAAGCCAAAACATTGTCAATGTAAATGAAATCTACCGTAGGCAGTAATAGTACATACATATAACTGAGATCAACATGAATTGCACAGTCTCTGAACAGCTGAGAATTAATTAAAATATTAATAAACAGCTCCTATACTATCAAATACCTTACCTTCCTACTGTACGTCAATAATGCGCCTCAATTTAAACGATAATTTAATGCGAAGCTTGAGCGGAAAGAAAATGCGTCGTCAGAGGATGAATTCTAATTGGGTTAGGGGTGAATTTTATAATCCGTACCTGTCATCACAAACGCTAATTACACCGTCTTCCCGCGGAATGATAATCGCCGCATTAATGTCATCGTTACATCCTTCCAATTTCGACAGAAGTACAGGTTTTCGGCTGGTGCTGAATTTATCGTGATTTACGCCCGGCGCTGGCTTTATCTCTGCTGCCATTTCAACCACAAATACGTAATCTCGGAAATGCAATTCTCATTTGACAGTTGTGAGACTTCGATGTTGCTCCGAGTTCACGTATGCCACACAGAAGGGGTACAGGTACGATTCTTCTTCTTCTTCCTTCGTTTTTGGATATACAGCGCTCTGCTGTATCGACCATGTGTTTTACGATTGAGCTTTGTCACGGTTTCTATTATGTTATGTGATAACTATGGTCTTATGTGGGCTGAAGAAAATTAGGTGGTAAAAAATTTTGCAATTAGGTTTATTATTTTGGAGTTTCTTGTTTCTATAAGTTCTGTAATATTGAATGCGTTGTTGGAATCTATTTCTTTGATGATTTTGGTGAGCATATGTCTCTTGTGGTCCATATGGGTGCATTCCCATAGGACATGTTGTACGTTGTGTATTTGTCCATTAGTGCATTCGCAATAAGGCGATTCGGTTCTTCCAATTTTGAACAGATATTCTTTGGTGATCATTCTATTTACTATGATGCGGTTTATGGTTTTGATTTCCTTGGAGTTTAAGTCTAGGTTTGAGTACCAGGGCCTTTTGTTTTCAGGGTTTATGTATTTGAAATATTTATGCGAATTGACATTTTCTATGGCGGTGAGGTATGTAATATTCTGTTTGGTATATAGTCTTTTGTAGTACTGTATAGCTTCTATTGCACTTATGGTGGTGAAATTATAGGTGGCGGTCATGGTTTGGTTTTTGGCTGTTTTATCGGCAGTTTCATTACCTGCGATGTTATGGTGGCTAGGGACCCAGTGTAGGTGTATTTTGATGTTTGAGTTTGCATATTTCAAAAGAATTTTTTTTATTTCTATTATGAATAAGTTGAATGTTTTGTCTGCCTTATGGCTTGTAACGGCTTGGAGGACTGATTTGGAGTCTGAGATTATGTTAATGTTGTATGTGTGTGTGTGTGCATCATCACTTTTCCCTCTTTTTAGGCCGTACTTTATGCCTAGGTACAGGTACGATGTTCTGCCAGATTGTAGAGAACCTATCGGCATTGTTCGCAGACACGACAGCACAGTGATATTACACAACTGTGTGTACCGATCTTCTTTATCAACGGTACAGAAGGTGACAGGCCATAGACAAGATATAGCAAAGACTAATCATCGAATATTGTTTTTGTGCCTACATCCTGGAGAACACATCATTTTAGTCACGTACAATTACGTCGGCTAAGCACACTAATGTACCGTGACGCTGTCTATGCAAAAAATTGATACCAGATAAACTCGTTCGTTGCAATTGCATACCAAATATATGCAAGATATACGTTCCATCGCAGGCAATTTTTGATCACACAATTTGCGTGTTAACTACTTACCATTTTCGAATTATGTCTTGCACTATCAACTACTCACAAAATTGCAACACAGCGTCCATAGATATGGTAATACGATTTTAAAAGTTTTGGTGTCTAACAAATAAGACGGAATTATAGATTCGGAAGAACGCTCTAAGTGTGTGAGATCGGCAATGTGGACACTGCAGACGGGCAAATATTTCAAATCACTTTTACATTGGCTTGAAAGTCAGAACAGTTTTTTTTTTTACATTTCCACTGTAGTCTTGAAAAGGACCTGAATAAAGGTCAAAACGTCGATGAAAGAATAGAACTATTTCTTTCCACATAGTCCCTACACGCCGTCAAAATCCCATCATCATGATTATTCATGGACTAATATCAAACCGTCAGAACAGTTGTTTTCGACAATCACACAGGCATTCAAAGTATCGCGGTTGATTCACTTTTTTAAGAAAACCATATTGTGGAAGATATAGTCAACAAATTTATCTCTTCGTTTATTGTCTATATTTATTCAAAATCATCAGAAACGATTGATATAAGAATTATTTTTTAATTAAGCGTTCACGAGTTTCATGACACAATGTTATTTCTTTATGAGATTTAAAAATACAAACTAACTAGGTGCATTATACCTAAATACAATACAACATACGGTTGTATTTTTCGGAATACAAAATTACGTGTAAAAAAGTAAAATCGTAGGTGATTCCGGACGACCCCAATATGTACAAATAAATGCACCTATGTAATTTGTGTACGCGTTCAGAAGGGGTGTTTCAGTGGTTTGTGGTACCTTCCAATTTAATTAAAAAATTCCTTGTCTTTTGAGGTTGCAGCAATCGGTCGGTAATTAATCGCGAAATGAATCATAATTATATCAAGATAAAAAACGATCATATAGATATTTTTTTACAGCAAACGCATGGTGGCACTTTTAATCTTAATTCTTCAGCAAAAGCGGTACATCTCGGAAATCGTACAAGTATTTTTTTCAATTAACCGCCGGTCCATGTTCCATGGTGGATTATATTGACGCCACATTTGTTACTGTCACAGATGACACGGATGATGATTGGTACAAATTGATGTTGGTTTGAATGCTGAATACCTTCCAACATCCATGTTGGCATTGAAATGCTTCGGAGTACTTTGCACAATACATTGCAAAGAAAATGACTAATTAAAGCGTCCTACTGCACGAATTTTCAACTATATTTAACATCGTGAAAAAGATTGTGAATCAGGTGTATCCAGGTGTATCGTAGCAGTCGATGCGGAAAAATTAATTTTACGTCATTTTTGTTTCTCCACTTCCTAACATTCCCGGTTGGCTTCCGGACATACATAGAGGGTGTGTCCGGAACGTAACGCAATTTGGTTTTTTTCCATGCCCCTCCTGATGCCGTCTTCAATGAAAAAACAAAAAGAGTTATGTATTATAAGAAAGTGGGCAACAGGATTTCTTGATTTTGATTGCGAACAGTTCGATGAGCTATAAAATGTGCGCACCTAGTACTTAATACCAAAATATAAAATATACGGGTATTAAATTAACAAACAGTGATATAATGAAGATGGTATGTGATTATCTTTCTGAGATAATAGATGTTTTGAATTGAAGAAAATAAAGGCAAAATATGCATTATATGCACCGTAAGTGAAAAATGCTTAGCTTTCCGTGTTTTCTAAATAAAGATCAATCAGGCAGAGAAACGACAGTTTACAGTCACCGATGGGACATAATTATAGCGAATCTCTTTAATTACGGAGTCCTCACACCAGTATTTTGTACTAAAATTGTTTTCACTGGAGAAGATTAATAATCAGACACCTTCGTTTCGCGTGCATTATTTATTGCTAGTTCCTCCGACAATAACATGGATGCAAAAATAGTGCAATATTATGTTGAAGTATTCAATTTAACTTGCCATGTTAAGAATTTTATTTTCAGCACTTTATGTAGGTTTATTTGAACATAATTGTATAATCGAATCGAATAATCACCAAAAATTATGTTAGTCGTATATAGTAACAATTGTTCATATTTCTTTTGTAATTCAGTTGCAATCCTCGTAATGTGCCTTTTTGTTTGTCTTACAACAGATATTTGTCACCTATGTATAACCAAGGTTGATAAGCAACTGATATAAGTAGAAATGTAAACCGCATATCTGCCGCATATGAATCTGGGCAAAGGGAAATATCTGCATACATTATATTTAAAGTAAGAAACTAACTAACAAATTCTTCCGGGTTCTAATTTATCAATGTATTTCGTAATAATGTTTATTGTATCGTTGAGTTTATTATATTAATCGTATTCTTTTGAAACAATTGACTGCGCCGTCACGTAAAACATATATAATGTATTATTCCAATATCGAAAATTAAAAATTGCCAAAGATATACTTGATTTCGGACTCATTTATTATTATTATTTGTTTGGTCAAGTTTTGCTTACGACCGCGTGCTTATAAACGTAATTCAAATAAGACGATAAATTAATTTTCGGAAGAGCGGGACGGTTCTAAGTAGGGAGAACGATACTGAGAAATGTCATTTTCCAAGAATTCTACTGATCTGTAGTATTTGTCTTATTTCTGTGATTGACCATCCCAAAACTGAGTGCGCTCCGAATTCTGCATTTTTTGCGCTATCGATAATTTAGAACTTGTGACACAAACTCTCTAAAGATGTGATTTCTATTTTATATCAAGCCAATGGCATAATATTTCAGTTGTGGCAGTAAAATACTGTTTTAAATTACGCAAGTAAGTTTCTCGACCTTGAACTGCATTTTACAATGTCTATAAGCCTATAATTTACATTTATGGATGTGGTATATTCTAGAACTGATAAAACGACAAAAGGGCGAAACTAAACATTTATTCCATATGTGTAACTGATGCATGACGAAATAAAGAATCACTTGATAATTACGAAGTTTCTGTGTAAACCTTATTCATATTAACTATAAAATACGTATATTAATTTGCATAATGTTCTGTATAAAGCAATATGCTGATCGTTGACAGTTTAATCTACATGTACAGGGAATTGCTTTGTGTTATGAAATAAGTTTTATATTTTACAGCGTCAATGTTCGAATCTATTACAATTGGGCTCTCTTATTTACTGAAATTTTCCTGATCGATTCCGAACGTTTTCACTAATAAATATGACATGCACATTTGTATAAAAAAAGCCATATACTTGGCTTCATAACAGAATAAAGCCATTCCGCGCGTATGAATAACTAATTTCTAGCGTCTACCTTAGCAATAGAAATTCCGGCTGAAACTAAATGTTTGAACCCGTAATTGAGATATTTTCTTTCTTACTCCTATTATAAAAATGAAACTAGTAACAACAATTGTTTTTTCGTAGTAACTTGTTACAGCAACATTATATGATGGTACCAGCTAAAGAACATAAAATCGCCCAAAATACGAAAGTTATGTATATTCGTGCAATTTGCAGATATAGCATTTTTATCGAATAATGTCAGCTATAAATGCATCTGAAATTGGCAAAGCATGTTTTGGCTGCCTATGATATGTGACATAATTCAATATTATATATGCAATTTTTGTAGTGCCACATATTATAAACCTGATGGTGACAAAATTTTGTACGTTTACTTTCACATTTCGTTAGAGCATGGAGTAAGATTCCAGTCAACAAGAAACGAAATTAATTTTGTGCTTAAAAAGATTGATACTTGTTCGTTTTATTTGGGGAGAAATTATATATTTTTTATAAATTATGGAAATATAATGTATTATTAAAATCTCTTTTCGATAGATTTTTATTAGACAAAATAACTCATGCGCCTCATTCCCGTCCATTTTGTTGATAGGCATAAATTATCTAAATAAGTTAAGTAAATCATGTTTGAAACTGCATAATATACTGTCACCGTGAATCACATTAATCACGGTTACAGATATTATTCATGTCGTCGATACACACCCAGATATATGTTCTTGTCACCGTTGCACATTTCTGAGTGAAAATTTCTTACCTTTCTGTACTTATAAAATTTATAGTGCTAACCCGTCAAGCGAATAATAAATAGTAGTTAATAACGCGTTTAATATACTAATCAATTGTTATATTGTCGAACAATTGGGTGTAGTTATATTTATCCGTATGTACTAGTGGAAGATGAAAGACACCAAACTCGAACTTTTGATTCACCAATGAATGTATAACGGCAGTAGCAACCTGTTGGTGAAAGAGCAGCATAGGATACAGTAATCACTCGTTGCTCGCAGCACGCGGCGATTGAAGAACTTACTATCGCTAAGTATAGCCGGTAGCTTATACACGTGCGATGCCCGCATATATTGCGCATGGTTTACAAACATTAAAATTGCTATATATAAAGTTTCAGTTTTGGTGTGAGAGATTGCTAAATGGAATATAAGAGTTGATACAAAATCATTCCTTGACTACTATCTTATCAGATATTGTATCATCCATAAAATTGCACATCCGCCACGAATATCGCAAGAACTTGAAGATTTTAGGCACATACATATGCATAATATTAGACGGCAGAGAATCGTGTGTATCCTGTAAACAAATATTGTTTTTAGAAAATTGAAGCATTGCAGATTGAAGATTATCCTTTGCGTGTGAAACAGGTATGAATATTTCTGTTGCACAATGTTTTTATTAACTGCAGTTCAGGTTGATTGCTGACAAACGAAATGTTGGAACATAAACTCTCTTTTATCTGTGTTTATTGTGTCTACTTCCATATTTGAAGTATTACAGTTCCGGCGTTACGCTTATTCTATATCGCACCTTTAATAATTAACACAGCTATTAATACTTGACCAGTTGATGCTATAACTTTTCAGCTACCCCATGTCACCAAAATTCAACTAATCCAATTATTGGGTATTTTTGTCAGGAACGGTGTGAGAAGAATCATATGTAGATTCACATCAATGCAGACTGAACGCTGTGTGGTTCAGCAAAGTTCAACACTGATATGCAGTAAATATTCGTGAAACACAACACGCAAAAAATTCGTTATCATCATCAATTACGCTCACGAACACATGTAGTGCAACAACAACACAATGATTTTGTTTTGTACCTTTCGGTCATATGCTATAGTGCCTATGTATCCAGGGAAAGGTGACGTCTATGAAGAAACGTTGATTAGCAAAAGCAGGTGTGTTTTGGTGCATCTTACCACCCCCTAAAGTTAGTACAAAGTATTGAACTCGGTATGCATGTATGTATTTCGCTTAAAAATGTTGCTAATTTTTTTCTAAGCACTCACGGTATAGCTCGACTAAATCCGTAGATCATAAATTTCAATTTAAAACCATTGTTTCCCGGGATACAATTCATGTTAGCAGACGTGAACGGAGCAACGTTAACGCTGCGGTTTGTACCCATAAGCAGAGTAACGTCCAATTTTCCCTATCCCGATCATATTAGTTAGGTCATCATCCGGACTAATGCACATCAGCGTATTCTTAGTCGATGATTATGATCATACAATTCCCCGCAATAAAACCCATGAGCAAGTATTACACACTTTACTCAAGCATAATAAGATGGCGGTACGGCCAAGTCCTGCAGAACTGATAATTGCTCGGTTGTGAATTGTTCTGCGTGCCCGTACATTCCTGTCCACCTGTCGTAATGTGTCCTCTTAAAATCATCGAGTGTCTTTCTTATTGTCGTCTAAAAGAGAAATTAGTATTTATTAATATAAATATTATACTTTATCTTTTGGAAACATTCGGCACTATCATATGACTCTACAAAAAGGTAATATTGGCAAACTTGTTCTCTTACAAGAGCTACCGTCATTGACGATATAATTTGGAATAAGGTGAGAATTATTTTATAAAATAAACTATGCGATACTAACAGGTATTGGTTGAGGATCGTTTAGATGATGACTGAGATGCTCGAAAATTAGTGGCATAAACTTTGGTATACTATATGGATGAGCACGAATGAAGGCGCAGAGACCAAGAATGCCTGCATGTCGTAATCGTACAGCATCCACTTGAGCATTGCGCTCAGTTTCGTCCGTCTCATTAATCACATGGTTTCTCTTGCGTAGCTCTGTTTTTGTTTTCGTTTTAAAATACTCCTACGACAAACGTAAAAGGCATTTATAGCGAAATTTTATTAAGCTTAATCAAAATTAATCTTATTTAGTGCGGTCTAGGTGAATCTCATTTCTTACCAGTAAGTCATCCTGGTCTGTAATGAACATGCAATGCAAGAGGCCACCTAAAACTCGGCATGCGGTTTCTCTAACTTCCAGCCGAGTGTCTTCTAACAGCAAAAGAACAATAGATTTTATAGAGTCCACCCATGATTCGTTCGAAAGCAAAGTACCCATATTATGGAATATAAAAACTTGAAGAAATTCTAAACATGTTGCTCTCGCCGACCACGATGTATGCCTTGATGTCTTTGTTATTACTTCTAAAACCATAGGCATATCCGATTGCGAAATCTGCGCTCGCGCAAGAGCAGCCAAGGTAATTGAACACTTTTTGGTCAATTCTTTATCCATCTCACAGCTCTCCAATTGGCATATAATAGGAAACAATTCGTAAAACACTGGTTTTGTGCCAAACTGTGAGTAACCTGACGTCCTCGAGACCCAAGTACAAACAGTCTTGAATAATCTTATATTTGCCTCCCTCTCCTCGTCATTCGCTTCCAAATTGATCAACGACACACCAGATTCAATATAGTTTATGCGATCTGATAAACCATGGTCATCCTTTGTCGCGGACATCGCGATATCGTCTGCAAACTTCTTCAACCGCGGTACAACTTTCTCCATCAGATATTGCGGCTGCGGTGCAAGATGACCGTTGGAAAGTTTCGATAGTATTAAACTTGCATCGAATATAGTGGACAAAACCGATCCCAAACGCTCTCGCACGTTTTGAAACGGATTTGTAAATAGTCTGTCTTCTAAAGATATTAGCAGTCGCTCGAGTAATTCTGAAACTCGCCATAGTTGTTGATTCAGGACTGACTCTAGTACATACAAACGCCCACACTCGGCAAAGGATGCCCCCGAGCTACCAAGATTAATCTCCTCCATCAAACATTCTAGTAGCCAGTGTTGTCTGTTCGGATCGCGACGTCTTTGAGCGGCTGCAAAACACACTGCCCAATCGTTGATCATCTCCACAGTCAAATTTGACAGTGCCGTTCTTATAATGGGCAGCAATTCTTTCCACATCTCGCATGTCATCTCAAACGGCCAATGTTTTGCGCCCCTTATTATCCCTGCCGTTATTTCCGCAGCACACCTCTGACTACTCTCCTGTGTGCTTTGCACCAACTTCCATAAGTGGGGTGTAAAATGCTTCAACAAAGCAATGCCGTGATTGCGAAAGAGACATTTGAACAAATTAGATCGGTGTACGTTGAACTTATCCATTCCTTTTCTTCCTTCTAAACTCAAAAAACTTATGAGTTTATCCACATTCTGCGAGTCGGTAAAAAACGATTCCACCTCTTTCTCATGCAATGATAGTTCTCGAATCTCAGGATCTAGAGTTGGTTGTTCAGTCGATGGAGCATAAACGTGCAATTCCTTTGGCCATGTGTAATATCCGACGTATGGTTGATGTACGAATCTGGGTTCATCCCATTGTTCGGCCGTTACAGGGCGAGTTTCGTAATTATATTGTAGCCACGAGTTACATTGATGCTTTTCTGGTTCAGTATTACTGGCGTCATCTTTATTTGACTCAATTTTGCTAAGGGTTGACAAATCAGTTGTTACCTGCACAAGTATCAAATGCCTTGATGCGTCGATTACACAAAAATTATATGTCACCAAAAATGCGAGAAAACAAAATAGTTGAATTAAAAATATGAATGTTTAAAAACGTGTATGTACCTTTGGATGCTTTCTTTTCTGTTGCTGCAATGCAAATACAACTACTTGTATGGCATAACCTCTTTCCATTGATGAATCATGTATCAACGCATGTAAAAACTGTCGTAAGACTTTTGGTGTGTATTGTTCTTCCGGATTGACAAGATCACGTAGAAAGCTCATTGCCATCAATCGATGACGCCAATGAAGACTTTTTTCTTCAATAATCCGCGACAAGTCGTCCAACAGACCAACATATGCTTCTAGATTTGCCTTTCTATCTTGTCTCAACCGACCTATACCTCTGGCGATCAGGTCCTTATCTGGAACCGGCACCGTCGGCAGCGGATAGGTTTTCCACATATGAAGAGCAATCTTCAAGCAAGTTTGCGGTATTTTCATTGAAATAGGTGCAACCAGAAAGTATCTGTGAATAGTCTTCATTAGAACATCCTTCAAGAGCGTAATAGAATGTTTCTCAGAGGGCTTGGACAGAACAATGGCCGGCCATAAAGACCTTATCATATGCCAATCCCGCCTGGCAATAATTGGTTCATATTGAGGTTGCAATAAAGTGTACAAAACACCCTACATACAGGGAAAAATAATTCTTATATAGAATTTGTGTACGTCGTAAATTAATTTCATTGATACATCAAAATGATAGTAAAATCTAATACCTTATAAGCATCGTGATGCTCCTCTGTATCCTTCTTCAAAACATCGATTATATGTGGCATGAGAAATGTATACGCATAAGGAAAATGTTTAAGTCCGTTACTGAGCTTCATCTGAGCATTTAATCGAACTTCTGGGTACCTACTAATACCCAATGTAAAGAGCTCTAGTAAAACTTTACAATGCGTTTTCGTGAATACTTGTGTCTGCATTTGCATCCGCGTATCGTGCTGAATATTTACGCGATGGTACACTAACATAGGTACCATTCGTGCTTTTGAGTTGCTTAGTCTGTGCCGAAATATTTTCTTCATTTCTTGAAACCACTTTGTGTCATATTGTTTGAACTGTTTTGCTTTTCCAAACATTATTGTCCACCATATCTAAAAATATCGGCCATTGAAAAAATCATTTTATACACAAGAATATAATAATAATCAATTTATGAATAATGCATTAAAAATTAATTTAGTATTTAAAATGTACCTTTATTAAAACAAATAAACTTTTTGTATCATCCTCTGCATGTTTGAGAATGGTCCTTTGAACTTTAGTCATTAATTCCACCAAAAAGTGCCTAACATTACCACCATCAGGCATTGTTATTTTATGTTTGATACCCGTTGTTGGCTCGAATGGAGTTTCTTTTATAGCTGATCTTAATCCGGAAAGTGCAGATTCTTCCCAAAGTGGCAGCATATTGTCACAACCCCAAATTATGCTTTTTACAATATTTAAAGTAGACGTAAGCTCCTGTCTGAAAACGATAGTTACATTTGTAACACATAATATCAAATAATTTCAACAAACATGGCAGATGCAAGTCTATAGCACAATATTGATTATGTCAAGAAAGTGAGCAAAGCTATAATTCTGTGTAAGGAAACTTAGTTACCTTGTCAAAGAATTGCAGTCTTCACAAAAGTCCTTCAGTTTATTAATTTGAGGTAGTAAATATCTTGAGAACAGATCCACTGCCGCTGCATGTTCCTCGTTGCCAGGAACATACCAGTGAATTTTCATCGAATCAACAGTGACTGGTTTACCCCAATCTCTCACAAAAGGATACTCTGGATCGTTATAGTCTCTGTCGACATGTTGAAATTTGTACGAGGCTACGGTGGTTAACGATGAAAGAACACTAGCTAACATACGATACGCGATATTGCTTCCTTCTCTCGATTTTAGAAACAAAACACGATCGAGTACCATCTGTAACGTAGTCATGTACGGGAGTAAATTTTGTCCTGGTGTCTCAACGACTGACGACAATAGAAGCATCGCATACAGCAGACGATTGTCCGGATTTTCGTCCTTCACGACGTCCTCGCCTTCACCAATAATGTCCAAAATTGTTTGGGACAGTAACGGTACCAAAGCACGTAACGTTGCACCACCATTGATGCCAGCAAAGACTTCGCACACCATCGCTACTAATTGGCCTGCAACGTTTGTTTCGAGGATTCGTTCAGTCACGAAGGTGCGTAACTTGTGCAGAGCCGATTCAAAGATTTTATCACTCGTTTGCATTAATAGTGGTGTACAGACTTCGTCCAACGCTGTCTCTGCGAGCGATTCTAACTCACTCTTTCCGTCACCAACTCGACTTTCTAATCTGACAAATTCCAAAGAACTGGATTCAATAAGTTGAAAGACTCTATCTAGGAATTGTAAAATAAAGTCTTCAAAACGCGAAGTTTCTTCGCATATCATTCGCTCATTTTCATCCATTGCAGCAGTAGATCTCGATGAGTCGACAATTGGTATAAACATTGCGTAGAGGGTGATTACACGAAATGTGATAAAACATTTGCCTGTGTCATTTGGATCGATGCCAGGTAATAAGGAAAATAGAAATGGCAGCACTTGCATAGGACCTTCCGGGTACGTGTAACCTGAATTGGAAAAAATGTACTATATTAAATAACGTTTGAAGAAATAAAATAGACTTCACTGATAATGATTAATAATATTGAAATGTTACATGCCTTCCTGGGTATTACGAGATCCTTGTACCATTGGCAACGCAACGGATATCATCGAAACCATAGCGGCAGTCAGTTTGTGTGGTTTTGTGACGGAATCTAGCGTAGCGTACATTTGTTCTAATACATCGGGAAGTACGAAATTTGGTCTCAGAATGGCTAAATACTGCAAAGCATGACATACATCCAAAACGCCGCTTTTGTTGAACATTGCAGTCATTGCCAAAGGCAACATACTTTTTACAAAAGCATCAATATCCGCATCAGTTAATTTGTACTTGTCAGGTACGGGCGTTTCCCATGTAGGTTTACGATATCTTTCTCTACAAGTTTAAACAATATTATTACACACCATTTAAATTTAACCTTGATAATTCGACCATAAATACGAAAATAAGCTCACTTCTCGAGACGCAAGAGAAAATAAAATGGTAATTTTGCAAGCAGTTCTCTCAGCTTGTTTGACCAGAACCCAGAATTTGCTGGGTGTAAATATGTCTCAATGGTTTTGAGAAATTTATTTAAATATATCTGAGCACTGGAACCATTCCCCTATAAATAAGAATGACAATTGATGTAATATTGATAAATCTGAAAATATTGATGTAATCAATCCTGAGATGAAAAAGAATGGTGTTCATGTGAACTCTATGATTATTTAAAAAATGTAAAACATTAGGACATTTCTTACCAGAACTGCAACTATCCACATAGGTATAGGAGAGATTTCCATTCTATGAAGTTTTGCACCTGACACTTGCTTATAATGTACAGGTAAATTCAATGAACGTAAAAATCTTGTGAACATTAAAGGGAGATACGGTTCCCAGTTTATGTATCCTATGTTACAGTCTGCCAATTTTGCCATTAAAGACATCATTGCATGTTCCCATTGTGGTGCATTACGACACTGTTCCCACAGGGTCATAAGATCATTCAACCACAACTTGTGTCCAAGTGCATGATGCTCTGGTGGTATACGCAAGGGTAAAAATAATTCAAGTGCTTCAATCGTCCTTGCCGTAAAAACTGCATCAAGTGGATATATTTTTGGGGTTAATTCATCTAATATCTCTTGTGTAGCAGACAACTATTTAGAAAATGTCAAAAACAAAATTATACTTTTATAGGTAGGCACATTGCTTCATTATATAAACCATCAACTTACTGGGAAATATATTCTTGCAGCATATACTACACTACATAACACATTTTCTACATGTGGGGAATAACGATACATTCCAGAGACATGGGAATTTCTTTTTTTTATAGTAGTTATCAATTCATAAAGTGGCCTCCATGGTAGTTCCAGCTCATTAGGATTGATCAATTCTTTTTTCCTATAAGGAGTAAGAGTATATTAAAACTTATTCTCAGAACTCTTTAACGTTTACATCATTATATATTACTTACTTCAAAAGTACTGTTAAGACATAACCAAACTTGTTGATTAAAACTGGTGCCAGATTTGGGGTCAACAGTAATTCATACATTAATTTGATAAACAGAATGTGGTCTTCCTTACTAAATTTGAATCCATATATTCTTATGTATCTGTAAAAAGGTACGTGTGTTATTGGAGTATGATTTGATAATTGAAGTAATGTTACAATGTTTACAGTCTAGAAATTTTAATAATTGAGAATTAAAGAAAATTTTACCTGTACAGTCTGTTAGCCCAGAAAACGCAGCCAGGCTCAAGTTCCCTGAGAATGACAGCCTGTCCTAAATTGCCTTTTATTTCTGACAATAACGATAGGCATTCATCGTTGATTTCATCAGCGTAGGGCAATAATTTATTATACACAATTTCTTTTTGAAAACGAAATGTCACTTTCTTCTGTGATAACTGCATTGTCATATCGCCCTCTGAATCACGATTACTCACTTCTTCCATCATATTCGTCAAAACCGTTACAAATTAACCCGAAACAAAAGACAAGTTACTTATGTCTGTTCAATGACAAGGCATAAGTTACACTGAAACACCATGCAAGCTACTAAATCGACGACAACTTGCTTATTCGTACTCATTTTTATCGAGTCATGTTTTTGACGGTAGAAGCCATATTTGTTATGCTACTAGAGGAAAGACTCAATAAAACTGCCGTAAAGTTCATCCCCACCTTTAAATGGCGGAAAACGTGAAATTGTTAAATATGAAATATGAATACGGATTGGTAATTGTCAAGCGCATAGTAATAATCGATATCTCGATCCATGTATGCGTACATCGATACTAACAATTCGATTTTTCATGCAACTGTATGTATGAAAAGAAGCGGACATAAAGTTATTAATCAATTACATTTTATTGGGCATATGTATGTGTAAAATATACAATTTTTTGTTTAAAATTTTTTGCACGGTGAAATTAAATGTGCAATTTTTTTTATTAATTTCTATTCCTTTTTCATTTACGACTGGCTATTCTAACAATTTTTGCTTTTATGACCCGTATCACAAACGTCACCATAAAATTAGATTATAATCTGCAATAATAAGAATAAAAGCGCTCTAAGCAAATTGTTATCACTATTCTGTAAAGGAATCCTGTACTACTCCCAAGCATTCATACAGCATGTTACTTCAGCGCAACACACTGACGTTAATTTGCGGCATTAAAAATATGTACAAGTATATTTCGAGAGTATAGTATAGCCATCCATGATTGCAACTAAGTACATTTAATAAGTCTGAACGAATTGGAAGTATTTGAAATATTAGATTCAATGGCGGGTACGAGACTCCAGTGCCGCATACAGGATGCAGTTGAATTAATGATTAATTGAGTGAAGTTGGATAACGAATGTACATAACTCATTTTTTGACATAAACCGTTCGAAACTACATATGTAGATAATATAGGTTTACGTGCCGTAACATTTATTACATTTAAGTATCATATTCAATATAGCATTTAAAGATGGTCTTATTGTATAGATTAAAGAACCGGTGTATCGTTGGTTACAATGTAGTTACAATTTGTTCAAATATGCTAAAGCAAAGCCGAACGTGTTTTTTACATTTTTAATCAATCATTTATACAGTCTTGTGTATATCAATACTGAATGATGATACAATTCACATAATTCGAATAAGTATTTTAATCGGAAATTTTTGACCCGATTCGTTTGTACTTGATTTGATCCAGTAGTAATGGTAGTCTGCCTTTGTCGTTAGCTGTATATTTTGTATAGATATACTGGCGCAAGAAGCGATTTTGCGTTCAGAGATAACAGAAGACACGTTGTTACTGTTAAATGGTTGTTGCTGTATTAGGCAAGCATTCATGAATCTAATCGCTTCATATCAGACGAGAGTGTTTCAATTGGTGGACAATCGTGACAAATGTTATGCTGGCCTTTAATATGTAGTAATTTATCAACATGTACAAAATAGGTTAAGATTAGATTTACTTGCTTCATTTTGAACGTTAAAAGCAACATATGTTGTATTTTTTTGACGCGCCGAAACTTGATGTTTCGTATGATTGAACACTTAACTTTAACTGTAAATGAGTATTATCATAAATATGAAAACCAGAAAAACCTTTGCTATTCTCGGAGCAGGATTAATTCTTGCTTGTTGTGTAATGATCTATTTGATGATGGATCTTACTCTATTTCCACCTGGGCAAGGATCCAAGTTGTCAGTCAATGATGTGAGTAAATTAAAGTGTGGAATATACAATGTTTAAATTGTTTACTGTTCTTGGCCATATTACGCTATTTAGTTAAACAAAATGATAACACCATTATACAATTTTATTCCATGTTTTAGAATCAGTGGCTACATTTTGAAAACAGACTTGCAAAACTGGAACAAGATTTTAACACACATCATAAAGTTATGAGCGCTTTAAAAGAAGCTGCTGTAATTAAGTCTCACAATTTCCCTGTGGTATCTGCAAATGAAACAAATGAATCGAATGCTAGGTTTATGCCATACCAAGCAAAAGCACCTACCTGTAATTTCAATATGCAAAAAGTACCAGAGGTTGATATACAAATGTTAAATGTGTACAAACAATTAGAATTTGATAACCCGGATGGTGGTGTGTGGAAACAAGGTTGGAATATCAAGTATGAAGCGAAGCAGTGGCACCCAAACAGGAAATTGAAAGTTTTTGTTGTTCCACATTCTCATAATGATCCAGGGTGGCTAAACACATTTGAAAAATATTATTCACTTCATACACAAAATATATTAAACCATATGGTTACTAAGTTAGCACAGGACAAAAGACGTAAATTTATATGGGCTGAAATATCATTTTTCAAACTTTGGTGGGATGATCAACTGAAGCCAACTCGTGATGTAGTTCGTCGCTTAATACATGATGGTCAGTTGGAGATTGTGTCAGGTGGATGGGTAATGCCTGATGAATCTACTGCACATTGGATTGCTCAACTTACCCAACTAACAGAAGGTCATCAATGGTTGAAGTCTAATTTGGATTACACTCCAAACTCAGGATGGGCTATTGATCCATTCGGACTGTCACCAACAATGCCATACCTATTGAAAGGTGCAGGACTAGAAAATTTATTAATACAGAGAGTGCATTATTCAGTAAAAAAATGGCTGGCCAAACAAAAGGATTTAGAGTTCCGTTGGAGGCAATTATGGGATAATGACGGATCGACAGAATTATTTACTCATGCAATGCCTTTTTACAGTTATGACATTCCACATACATGTGGACCTGATCCAAAGATTTGTTGCCAATTCGACTTTTTCCGACTTCCCAATTTTGGGCCCACATGTCCATGGAAAGTAGCTCCTCGCGCTATAACCAGAAGTAACACTGAAGAGAGAGCAAAGCTCCTATTAGATCAATATCGTAAAAAGGCGCAGCTTTTTAAGACTGAAGTATTATTGGTACCGTTAGGCGACGACTTTCGATATAGTCAAGTCACAGAATGGGATGCACAATATAAAAATTATCAAATGCTTTTTGATTACATGAATCAAAATCAGCAACTGAACGTGCAAATACAGTTTGGAACTTTGAGTGATTATTTCGATGCCGTCAGAGACAAACGAAACTTAAATGATTTTCCATCTCTGTCAGGTGACTTTTTCACATATTCCGACAGAGATGATCATTATTGGAGTGGTTACTATACGTCGAGGTACATTAATTAAATCTACAATGTTAACGAAAATAAAAGTCTTAATGTTGTTCTTTTTCCAGACCATTCCATAAACGATTAGATCGTGTATTGTTGGGTTTATTAAGAGCGTCAGAAATTTTAGCAGCGATAACTTGGGCTAAAGGTATCGATCAGATCGCAGAAGGAAACTTAGCACAGCGTTTATCTGTTGCTAGAATGTGGCACTCTCTATTTCAACATCATGATGGTGTTACGGGAACAGCCAGGGACGATGTTGTGATAGATTACGCTAAAAAAATGATAACGGCGTTGAACAATTCTGCTCATGTACTTCAGCAATCTGTAGCCAACCTCATCAAGGCACCACAAGGATATGTCACAGATTCTGAAGCAACTTATTTTACATTAGATGAAACTAGGTTCGAAAACAGATTCTTTCTCCTAGTTAGTATCTTTGGCAAAGTACACAGGCCTATCATACTGTTATATAAATTACGAATATGCGCACATAAGTTTCGATAGACTCATATTATCCATTTCTCAACTATCCAATGCAAAGTTATTAATTTTCTATCCTGTTCAACTTAGATCCCACCATACCAGCGCTGGAGACAAACAAGTGCTTATAATCGGTGACGCAAATCCATCCAGGAAAATCATTTTGTACAATCCTCTTCCAAGGCAAAGGACATCGGTACAAACGTTTATAGTATCAACACCCTTTGTTAGAGTTACTAACCGCACCGGACAGCCTGTCGTCTGTCAGGTATCACCAATCTGGATCGGTCCAGCCGCGCTTTCGACAGCGAGATATGAATTGTCGTTTCTGGTGACTGTGCCTGGTTTAGGCATCACGACATATATAATCCACGCTTTGCATAAACCGTCGTTTCCACGGTGAGCACAAGTTATTCAATTAAATATGTAATTTTAACCATTCTTTATTTTACTATCTATTGACATGTAAACTTATGGATTTTTGTTAACATAATAGCGAGGTCCACCCTGCTAATATAACAGTTTACAATACGGATATACAACTCCCTACTATACATGGGTTTACGAATGTACAAGTATTGCCATTAACTCAAGAGTTCTCTATTGTTCAGCGTCCTGAACTGGCTGCATCTTTTGGAAAATCTGGGCTACTTAAAGCTTTAAGGGTCGGCAACGTTACATTTCCTGTTCATTTGGAGTTCGTAAAATACGGTACTAGAGGACCTGGCAATGAGAGAAGCGGCGCGTACTTATTTCTTCCAGACAAGCCAGAACCGGATGTGATTTTTATGAATAATAAAAATATTGTCCATTCGGTGACTGGACCTATTTTATCAAAAGTATTCATACAGTTACCATATGTGCGCCATACTTGTACGCTCTATAATTCCGAAGGCAGTGATGGACTTGGTTTGCACATACTAAACGAAGTGGATATAACAGAAACATCAAATTATGAACTCGCTATGCGACTTAACACGCTCATAGATTCAGGAGAACATTTTTTTACAGACTTGAATGGATTAAATGCAAGTACATTTGATATTGCATAATTTGATATTGACGTCCTTCCATATATACATATAAAATTCAATTTTATCTTCGAGTCCGCGCTAATAATATGAACACTTTTAGATGATTAAGAGGCAGAGATTTCCGAAATTACCAACGCAAGGAAACTATTATCCGATGGGTAGTAGTGTATACATAGAAGATAAGCGCGCAAGACTAACGGTATTAACAGCACAACCATTAGGTGTTACTTCATTGGCGCCGGGACAGGTTGAGGTAAATTACTCTACGTTAACATCTCTTTTTTTTTTTGTTAAGACGGACTCAAATAACGCATTTTTTATACAACACATTATATTGAACCGGATACTTATGTACAGATTATGCAAGATCGAAGGTTATTACAAGACGATAACAGAGGATTGAGTCAGGGTGTAACCGACAATCTATTAACAAATCATTTGTTCACGGTAATTATTGAAAAGAAAAAACCTGCGTGCGCGTCTCCAGCGCCTGAACATCCGGGAGGGTTGTTATCAGTAGCCGGCCACCTGGCTTCGGAGGACTTACTACATCCCCTCGTTGCAATGCATCCTCGTGGTACATTGCCGTTTGATCTGCAAGCTCAGTTCTCACCGCTGCGTTACGATCTCCCAATAGATTTAAGCATTGTCAGTCTCAGGGTATTTCCAATTCCGGAAGGAGCTGGCAAAGGTATAGGAATGATATTACATCAGCCAGCATTGGATGTATGCTGGACAGACGGCATCGCTTCGCAACGGTTCAATGTTTCTGAGTCTGGAGCAATTGATTTGACAAAATTCCTCAGTTATATGGAAGACTGGACTATAAGCAGAGCCCCCATAACATTTCATAACGTGGGACCATCACTAAAGTCGTCCATTGTTAATTTGTGTCCGAATCAAATATTACCGATTCTGTTTCATAAAACTCAGTCTTAAGGAAGTGAGTGCAGTTAAAATATGCAATATTCAAATTCCGCACTTTAACTTCTGCTTACTCAGGATGACATAATCCGCTTGTTTCGATTCCGACGGACTTGTATTGTCCAGTTTGTAGCTGAAACAATAATAGTTTAATAAAATTATCCATTTTCATAAGAAACTTGGAAAAAAAGTAATTTATTATCGCCAGTCTGGCAAAGCGTCTGACGTAATGATAAAATACATATTTATGCGATAAAAGTTTAGTCGTAAAGTTTTTATACATCCCTTATCTGCACCATGTGCACACGATATTCCACTATCATACTGAACAGTAGTGATAAACATGTTTAAGCGTATCCTGTATAATAGCTTACACGAGTGATTTTTGAATGTTTGGAATAGCAATATTATTGTAATATTACTCATTTTCATGGCAATGGCGATTTTTTTACCACAAGCTTTCATCAGACTAGCAACTGTATATGAAGATGTTCATAAGTAGTACTAAGTGACACAATGTATGGCCAACTTGATCTATGTTTATATCTTAAAATTGCATAATATGAAAAATATCATGTGGGTAAAATAAGGACTGAACATAATTACATCTAAATGTGGTAGTTCAGTGAAAAATGCAGAATAAAACATAGCAACATGATGTTTGTACATTATAAGATCTCTACTACTTTCCCCCACATAATCAACAAATCAATAAGTTAGAAAATAACTGAAGAAATGCAAACTATAGCAATGAGGATCAGTTTTTAAATAATCAACATACTTCTTAGAACAAACAGAATTAAATGTAATAAATTTAACAAACCCAAGTGCACGGAAAAACTGTACAGCTGATGGATTATGCTTGAACACAGTCAGGACAACTTTTTGCATTTGTTTCTGGAATGCTATTGCTTCCAGTGCCAATAACATAAATCGCCCAAGACCTTTACGCCTTACTGAAGCTTCCAGTTGTAACTCGTAACTACATTGAAAACAAGATAAACATTAATAAACTGAGTTAAATATGAACCACGCACGTACATACCAATATAATACTTCAACTCCATAATCAATGTCAAACCGGAAATGAGAGAAACCAACAAATTCTCCATTACAAGTGGCTACCAAATACCAGGCCATTGGATCTGTCAGTTCATCTTTTTTGGCATCAAAATTCCATCCCCAGTGTGAAAGCTTATACAGATATTGCATATTTCGCTCCATAATGTCAAATATCCAAGCCCAACATTTTGTGTCTACATCTTCAGCTCTTGCACATGTGAGTGAAATTATACAGTCATCTTTTGTAGTGTATGTATGAAATTGCTCAAGCGTTTCCAACAAATTTGTTGAGGAATTAGCATTATCAACAAGTTGTCTTGCAACCGCAGCTTTCTCTGCTTGTAATTGGCGTCGTGTTTTTCTAACCTTTTTCTATAAGAAAATGAAAACAAAATTTCGTTGTACAATTGAATAAAGATGTACCTTCAGAAAAATATTTTATTGTTTGCTTTCATATCAGAAAAGCATTTTCTTATTAATGCATTTACTTTCTTGAGGGGCTATGTAATTAAATTATTAACTATGTAGTTATTAACTAAAATGAAAAGATAACAGAACAATTATCCGTTCAGAAATTCCGATCAAAATTCCAACCCCAATCTTTACGTCTACTATATGTTCATTAGAACAGAAACATTAATAACATAATTTAAAAAGTAATTTGTTTGCGTATACCTTCATGATATTTGAAACTCGTCCTGCGTGTGTTTTTATTTGAACCTTACGCGGCGTTTCTATGATAACATTGTAAAGTAGATTGCTTGCGACACTTTCTACATTTAATTATATATCAATTTCGGTTCCATAATATGAGGTATTACGCGACCTTAATAATAAAAAGTCACAAAAACTGTGTATTACATTTGATAAGGTAAGATATTGTAACTCAAAATTTAAAGTACAATGATAATACGTATCTTTATCGGTATCTTTTTCAATACGTATTTACCGTTTGCTTGTTAAATTGCACGCATATCATTTAGTGTGAGCGGAAAAAACGTATCGGATCGATTTAGATATCAAATTTAATGTTTCAGCTGATACCTTACCAAAAAATGTCTCTTAGAACTCTATAAAATTATTCAACCAATCTCCATTGACCGATTCATTCCATAATACGTTGTCAATACAATGTACATTTTTCGTTAACACGAAGAAAGACGGTGACATTATGATTATCGGATAACATGAAGATATTATTTAAAGAAGTTATTACTGTCAACATATTTTAGGTCATACCAGGTATTTTTAAACAAACTATATCATCCTTCCTTTATTATGTCACAATTGCAGTGATGATAACACTTATCAAATCTTTCAGTAGTTCGTACTGTGATTAACATGTATTTGTATTTATAATACTGTACGTTTGTTTTAACTAGTCCGGCAATATTTTGTTTTAGTAACGTAGTAAATAATTCTTATAACGTTCTCACATATAGCATACAATTAATGCACTGTCCAATGTCAGCTGCATGTCATACAGTACATAGGTTAAGCATGTCAATACTTTTACACTTCCCCATTTTTACGTATTGAAATATTTAGTTATGTATTATTTTTTTTAACCAACAAACAAATTATATTAGCAACATCTATTCCGACTAAATATAGCAACAGAAAGTATATGATCATTTTATATAATTTTTATGCTTATTATGATATTGCAGGTATTTGTAAATTACTGGTAAAAAATGGCTGAAAATCCTGTTGAGCCCAATGTTGAGGAGAAGTCTGTCTCTTCTGCAATGTCACATTGTTATGAAAATTACATTGTAGTTGATGTTGGTGCCAACCTGACAAACAAGAAATATAGTAGAGATTTAGATAGCGTTATACAAAGAGCTCAGGATGCAGGAGTGCAAAAGATTGTTGTGACAGGTGCAAGTATTCGATCTAGTAAGGAAGCATTAAGGCTGACTAGAATATATCCAGGCACTTTATATTCAACTGCTGGTGTACATCCACATGATGCTAAGTCTTGGGAGGATCCAGACACATTAAAGGAACTTGAAACTATAGCAAGTAATCCAGAATGTGTAGCAGTTGGTGAGTGCGGTTTAGATTATAACCGTGATTTTTCTGATCCTGAAACTCAGCGAACAGTGTTCCATAAACAAGTAGAATTGGCATGTCAATTGAACAAACCACTTGTCATACATGAAAGAGGGGCGCAAGCTGATGTATTAGAGGTTCTCAGTCATTACAAGAGTCGTTTACCATCTGTCTTAATTCATTCATTTATTGGGACTGCAGAAGAGGCACATGTTTACCTGGATCAAGGGTTTTATTTAGGAATAACAGGATACTTATGTAAAGACAAGTCTGACAGTGGAATACGACAGCTTTTAGAAGGAGGACAAGCACCTTTAGACAGAATACTTGTCGAAACAGATGCGCCGTTTATGTACCCTAATACCAGAGCCAGCAAGTTACCTTTGCATGTTAAGGATGCAATCACAGAACGATCTATGACATTTCTTCACCGTTATTGTACCTTCCAACGTAACGAACCGTGTGCTTTACCAGCAATTGTGGAGATGGTAGCTGCATTTATGAGAGTACCACCAGAAGAAGTAGCAGTTGTAACTGCCTTCAATGCCCTTAAAGTGTTTGGCTTGAATCAATGATACTAATAATCAATTTACAAATTGTTTCCAAACGGTGCTAGTTGGTGCTACATAAATTTTAATTTTTGTGTTTTCCGTATGCATGCTTTTCCTATACGTGAATATTTTATATGTATAAATATGATCAGTGACAATTTGTTTATGATTACAGACAACAGAAATTCGGCAATAAGAAGAATGGTTAAACAATAATTTAACGTTTTGCTGTTCTTAGTGACAAATAATTAAACTATACATACAATAATATCTAAAAAATTACAATTTTTTACATGTACTCCAGCATATTGATTATTGTATAATTTTCATCACATAGACATGTATAATACATGGGTTCTTTTTGTCATCTTCACTTTCCTCTACTGATACTATATTTTACAGTAATATACACGCGGTGTAGACATCCGCATATTGTATGGTTCATTGTTAACGTATTATAAATATTTTCATATGAATAAATTGTTACATAGATAGATTAATAGTACAACAACCTTTTTTACAAATATCGCTGTGCGTCGTTTCTACTAATTGCAGTTTTTGCGACTTTATTTCTATTATTTTTATTTTTTTTACAAACATATTACAATACGTTTAGATTGGATGATCAAACACAAATCGTCTGCATTAAACGCTTGTTGATTTTTCCATGCATGATACATTAAAATAAAACATGATAAGTTTTCGAGTATATCGGGACATGCTCACTGTTTGCCATCTTCACAGTACAATGTAAATGTACATGTTGTATTTCAGAAACACATTTGGTGACATCAATATTTATGGATTGTTGTTTTATATTCAATCTATATTTTACAGTGCAATGTTTGGTCAAATATAATTTTTACAATTGGAATCAACACCATCTGCTGCATTATAGCTTTTCATTTCACCATAAATTTCTCTTCTTTGGAAAAAGGTGCACTTTAATCTAATAGCTTGCATAATAAATTCTACTTGTTCTGCATTGCTAAGTTTCTGCAATGTGGTCTGATTAATATGAATTATATCATATCCTGTGTATGTTTCTATGGACCGGAGTATTATTGACCAAGATCCCTCTATTCCATGATCAAAATATGCTGCTGCTGGCACAGCAAAAATAAGAATTCTGTAGAATAAAATACATATGCATATGAATGACTGAGTTTTCCTCACACTATACAAAATTTTTAAGAAGTACAACCAAATACGTTATAAAAGTTATTCAAATTATTAGACATTTACTTCAATTTTTCTTGGCTTTTAAAGAAATATGAAAGAATAAAAGTATTAATGAACAAAAGACATATTATTACATTTTGTCACTTGATAGTTTCTTGAGATCTTCCAGATATACCACAGTATGATCTATGGATTTGCAGATAGGAATAGGGTATCCATCTTTTCCTATCACAATAGCATAATCTGTAAGAAGTTTGTTTATAGGTAAGAAGATAATATTTAGTACCCTTACTCCTTACAACTTACCAACAATGTGTCCCACTTTACTCCTTAGATAGCATGATAAAAACTGCTCACCACCTAAAGCTGTTGCTAGGATGCTTTTAAAATTCTGCTTATGTTCAAATTTCGTATAGGAATCATAAAATTCATCAACAACTGACATAATGGAATCATTGGGAACTGAACCTGTATATTGTGTGCCAAAGGTCTTAATTGCAGAATATAATCTGATTAAACAAGCTTTGTCTAGTCCATGAAGATTTGTTGTACTATCCAATGTGTGAAACAACTTTTCTAGGAAAGGTGCGCAATCACATCCTAAGACCATTAAACTGTGACAAAAGTTTATTAATCTATGTGTGGTAATGTTTAGTTCTGTCAGATTCATTACATAATCCTGAATTTCTTCCCATACAAGTGGCTTATAATTGCATATAGCCAAATTTTGAATCAGTTCTACAATTACCAAAGGATTTTCTTGGGTTGGTGGCATTTGATTTTTGTTTTCCCAGAATTGTAATGCCAGATATTCTAGTAAAGATAAGTCTGGTTTGTGTATGCTACTCAAAAAAGATGCAATTTTTACACAAGATTCAAAGGATAATTTTCCAGTCATAGCATTATTTACTATCACATATATAAAACTGGCATTGTAGAAACTTTTAAACCTGTGTTAAAAAATTATAGACATTAAAGAAATGTAAAGTTCAAAAATTGTGATATTATAAATAAGTTAATATATTCTGTATACTTTTGTTTGTATTTTCCCGTTACAAAATAAATAATTTTCTCTTCCTCCAATGCACAAGTACTTGCATTATCAGATTTAGCAAGTTCTTTAGCTAGTTCATATTGGATTCTGTTCATAACATTGTAATATGCAGGAGTATCATTTGACACATGACACAAAGTAAAAAATATTGATGGTAGATAATGTGCATCAATCTTGCTAAGATTCCATATTGCATCTACTACCCTGTTAATTACATCCTCATTATTTCCTTTCACAGCTTCTTTTAAATAAAGAAGCAATTCTTTAGGATTTTGTGTATTAAGTTTAGTGCATAATTGTTCATTCAATATGATTTTTGAAGCTTTATACAAAGCATTAGACAAGTTTGTATGAGTGTTGTCTTCAAGTAAACGAAGTAAAGACATGATCATTGGCAATGTTAACTTATTGATAGATGGTCTCAATAGTTGAAGAAATATTTGAAATATATTACTATTGATAGGGACGTTTAGAGCAGCCAGATTATGTAAACAGTGTAAAATGTGATTTGGTGGTAATAATTTAGATTTTTCCACTAATTTATCACATAAATTTACAAATCCTGTATGGCTGATAATATTTTCTCCACTGTAACTATGTTTCACATCCTTATATGATTTTGCCAAGCTATGTAAGGCTGTCAAAGCGTTAAAATTATTATCTAAATTTTTTTCATTCATTAAAGTTTGCAATAAAGTAGTCATTTCGTTTTTTGTATCTTCATTGTTTTCAAAGTGTTTTTGTGCAATAATTTCCCCCTGTGAGACTGTAAAAAACCAGTCATTATTCATTTATTACAGGATTTCTTAAAAATAAATAAATAATGGATCAATTCAAATACGTTTAATACCTGAATCATTTGCAAAATTACATTGTGGTACATGATGAATTAGTTTTACTATTGGTAAGTTATAGGACATTGACCACCATTTTTGTAAAGCCAATGATAATCTGGTTAATGTTTTAGTGCTTTTTTCCATTTTTTCTGAATGCTGTAAAACATTTAATAATTTCTGTATTTTTCTGGTATAAATCTACTAACCTCAAAGTACACTAATGTTTTGCTAACTGAGTTACAGAATGAATAAAATATTGGAATCAGCACTTACAATAATTAACTTAAGTGTGTAATGCACTTTTACCGTTAGTTCATTTACATTTTCATAAAAGTATCACGATTAGAGTTCAAAATAATCTGCATATGTATATAGCAAAATCTGTTGATTACGAAGATGATACCGGCGTCGAGACTATCGTATTAAGGCATATTTATAAATATCTTGAAAGTTCCGTATTACAATTAAATGACATTGAAGATACTACGATTTTGTAATTACGTAGAAATCGCTTTATGTGCGTTGTGAACATTTTATTTAGTTTTTATGATTACAAATGCCAGTCTTTAAAATGTAGCAATTCAAATATGTAAAATGACGCGTAGGTACACACAAAGAACCGTAGTAAAAGAGACAGGGGACAGCTTTTGCAAAATACCGTACGATTTTTTTCATAGATAACTAACAATAAATTAAATGAATATCAATTACTAAATATTGAAGGGTATATTTAAATATCTGTTTTATGCTCTCGTTCCATTTCCAGATTTTATTTAACCATTGCAACGTTACATCATTATTGCTACAATATATTTTATTGCACTGTTACCGATTTGGAAAATAGATGCCGCGGTAAATTCTGTAAAGTATGAAACTTTATTTAGATGTGCACTTGTTTCAACAGCTGTCAATTTGATGCTCTGCATTCGACATTAATAAATAGGCAAGAAATGTGTTAAATCAGCTCAACGACGACTTTTGTATGATTTTACATTATTACAGAGAGTGCACACATATGCAACGCCCGACTGTGCGATCGTGATTATAAGCTTGGTACATTTTACGGGCGGAACTGAAAATGTAGGAGACTCCACAAGAAACTTATTTCAACCTTTGCGCTACTGGAATTGCCGCGGTTTGTCGAATTCATAGCGTCCACATGCGTCAGTGTTACCGACAGAGAATAGCGCCAAAGTCGAAAAGAACTGTAGATCAATGAAGTGTGTGTGACTGCAAGCTATGCACGCTACACCCGATATATCAACACGAAGCTGATTCTATTTACCCCTCCTACATTATGTGCATACGTCTTATACCCTTAGGATTGCTCCTCTTTCGTAAATCAGACGCATACACAACTTATCTCAAATTTATCTAAAGATCACCAGATATACATATTACTCTTATAAACACAAACTTTTTTACATTAAATTGGTGAGAAAATAAAAACGTAGCATTTACAAGATTATTTTTCAACATTTAATTTATATTCATCTTAGCAACGTTGTAATTTGCCGTTGTTACTGCATATGGAATATAAAAATTGTTAAATGATGTATTGAGAATAGGGAAAATATAAAGAATTACATAAACAGTTATTTGTTGCGGATTCTATAAAATAATAAGAGCCAAGTCACTTTCGAGAAGTCATAAGCAGATCATGGTGTCTAAAGTCAGGGTATAAGGGCATTGGTATATGTAGCAGGGGTGAAGATGCAGCCACTTACCACAACAGAAGAAGACTAATCTGCTTCGAAACTTCCTCAGATTCGCTTTCAGCAGGAGTGGATGTTACTTCACTATTTTTCTATCTTGTAGAAAATTGTATACATTATATACAACTGCAGTGTCTGATTTAATAAGGCACAATGCTCCTTAATTATTACAAATTCCACCTCGTCTAACAAATTGCACGTCAAATACTTTCCAAGATTGTGCGCGTATATTCTCGATTGTATATTAGTTCTATAAGAAGGTAAGTGCAAACAATTTTTAATACTAGTGTATATATTTTTAACGGTAGAATATTCCAAACTTTCTATTGGTTAATATCATAAACACACATCAATCAGAAGATAACGGACACAATCAATTCGAAAAATAATGCGACATAAGAATTATACGCTCAATATATTTATGATAGTTTCTTATTATGAGATGCAGTTTTATAGTTAGCTCCATAAAATCAATCCTTGGCGGCGCAAACACAAAATTTTCTCGTTATACAGAGTGAATCTAAATTGACGGGAGGAAATTTAAGGGATGATAGAACACATCTAAACGAGCAATTTTTGTAATACAATGTATGTGCGGAACGCAGCGGGTGAAAAGATAGAGGGTAGTTTTCCACCGTCACATTTAACGCGCTTACTGCCTCACGCGTCACTGATGCCTGACATGGCGGTTAACGTGTTAAAGAATTATCACAAGAATGAAAGAAGATATTTGAGAAAACATTTTATTAACAGGAAGGTTATGGGTTTATATGCTCCGCATATCGATTGCAGTAAAGTCGCTGCGCTTCGTATGCATTCCCGTCCACCGTACCGTGCACTAACAATAAGTAGTAAGGAGTAAGCAGTTTTGAGCAACGCGCGTGGCCTGACCGATATTTTCTCATAGATTCGCGTGGCAATTAGCGTGTTAACTTTTAGCTTTTTCTTCCTTGAGCTCATAATTCAATAACATTCCTGTTAATAAAATGTTGTGTGAAATATCTCCTCTCATTCTTGTGATAATTATATAACACGTTAAATGTGACGGTGGAAAACTTCCCTCTAATATTTCACCCCTTGCGTTTCGCCCATACATTATTACAAAAATTGCTTGTGTAGATGTGTTCTATTACCACTTAAAGTTTCTTCCTCGAATTTAAATTGACCCTGTATATCGCATAAGCTAGCTGTAATAGGAGTCATCACTATCAGATTCCAAATATTATTACATGCAGATTAAATGTAGAATAATTTTTATGTCGATGTAAATGTATTGCTGGTTTCTTTTTATTTATACATCGCGTAAATGCAAAAAAAAATCAAACAGCAAAATTAAATATGTATATAATAAAATTACCAAAGTTAATGATTCTCGAGTTATGATAGTTTACCCGTACGTAATGGAGAAACGTGTTTCCATTAGATTTTTTAAAATTTTGCTCTGTTAGTTGACTTTCAAAAATGCTCTGTCCATTTATTTAAAAAAAATAAGGGTAACGCTTGACGTGTATAAAGAAAAGTTTGTCTCATTTCATTCGGATAATTTTACACTTACGTGATATAAATGTTGCAAGGAGTTGGGTAATCTGCTCGTCGGGAAGACAAGATAAGCCCACCGCGCCACCCTCTAGCCACCCATTGACAAGCCTACATTTTTATAACGGTTTAGTACTGGGATCTTATTAGATTCAGGCTCGTTCGTTCGTGGTACATATAATGACTGTGATCCGATCGCTTTTGAATCGATAGCAGCAGCCAAAAATGTGCACTGAAATGCTCATAATTGCAAAGTTGGGCTGTACATACGTAGTAGCACATATTTTTATGCATCTGTATACATATAGATATAACGAAAGTCTTTATTTAGAATTATTGAAGCAGTATCAGTAATTACTGTAATAATCGTTACATTTTGTATTTCAGTTGCTAATAGTAATTAGGGAATCTAAACAAGTACATATAATGATCAGTAGAAGTTCGTAATTTAAACAGTGCTACGTCTCAATGTAGTAAATAATTTAAACTACTTTTGCATCCCAATTAGGTAATAAAGCTTTTCTCATTAGCTGAAACAAAGAAATGCATACTTGTATATATGTATACTCATATATCTTTAAATAGACAAATTAAACGCTATCACAAGAATACAACACAGTTTATTGACGACTTCCTTAACTGGTCAATAGATGTCAGCACAATCTGTGTTTTGTGCAACCATGTGCCGCTAACCTTAAAAAATATGTCAATGCAACCGCTCGTTCACTGCTTGAGCAACTAGTTAAATATACATATGCCGTGTAATATAAATTGATATGATGACAAAAAATTGTACGGTTACAAATAACACTGAAAGAAATACACATCTGTATGCAGGAGATGGATGTATGTCAGAATAAGAAGCAATTTGAATGCGTTTAAAAGAAGATTGACAGAATTTGCGCATTCGCGTGTGATAAATTTACTTAGTCGTTGCTTCTATTGCATCAGCAGAATAAAAAATCATGGTACTCTTTATTATTACTATTATTAGTGATATTACAATAATCATTTTTTCTAATATCATTCATACTAACGCTCAATATGATTTCAGGCGCGAAACGCCGAAAAAGCAATGTATGTATTTTTATAGCGTTTTCCTCTATTTGAAAATGAATATACATTTGAACAATTACTTATTATGTAAATTATAGGACTACTCTTGCTCGATGGCGTGCTGCCCAGAGTAATGATGGTGCAAGAAAGGAACAGGAGAGGAGGCCTTACTTAGCCTCTGAGTGTAGAGATTTACGAAAAGCAGAAAAGTGGAGGATGCAGATTATTAGAGAAATAGCAAAGAAGGTTGCACAAATACAAAATGCTGGTCTTGGTGAATTTCGTATTCGTGATTTAAATGACGAGATTAATAAGCTACTTAGAGAAAAACACCATTGGGAAGCACAAATAAAAGAATTGGGTGGGCCTGATTATTCTAGAGTGGGTCCACGGATGTTAGATCATGAAGGACGTGAGGTACGTATTAAAAAAAATGAATCTTAGAAAGAATTCTTGTTTCGTTGCGCAGACTCAATTGTAGTCATTTTTGATTTAACATAAATACTATTTCCCTATAATATGAAGGTACCAGGGAATCGTGGTTACAAATACTTTGGTGCTGCAAAAGAGTTGCCTGGTGTCAGGGAACTGTTTGAGCAGGAGCCTCCTCCACCCCCACGCAAGACACGTGCTGAATTGATGAAAGATATTGATGCTGATTATTACGGATATAGAGATGATGATGATGGTATACTGTTACCCCTGGAACAACGAGCTGAACAATTGGCGCGGGAGAAGGCGATTAAAGAATGGACCGAACAACATGAAAAAGAGCCGATTGAAGAAATGGAAATAGAGACAACGGCACAGAAGTCGATACCCTCGCGGCAAGATATCAAGAAAGCACTTCTTGAGAGGAAAAAGAAAGAGTTGTTAGAGAAATGTGACCTCTGATTATACTATACATATTTCCACCTTTCCTTGTTCTATATATATATACTCCTTTGATAACAACTATTCGTAAATTTATTAGCTCAGTTATGGTAGAATACATTTTTATAAAACGCGACAAATATAATTATGAGTCATTTATAAGTATATAATAACATACATTAAGATAATTACTTTGTGCAGTAGACGATAAAACTTGAATTAATATCTATATGCGAAAGAGTGCTGTAGATAAAATATAGGTAAAAATTTAACATTAGCCTGTTTATAATCTTCGCGACTTGCATGTTATTTCGACGATGAACACGCGATGCGGTTAGGAGTGGCAACGAAGGTAGAAGTAATTTGACTTACTTTATCGTAGAATGAAAATGGAGTTTAGTGTCGCTTTGTATAAATGCTCAGTATCGTATAGAAAATTTCTTGCGCACAGACAAGTAGGATTCGATATTAATGAGAGCTTGTTTAATTTTACCAAATACCACATCTACTTCTAGTAAATGTTAGTACCTCGATTAAGTGCGCTGTTAATTTACTTGCTTTCAATCTCTACAAAGAAGCGACGAAGTAGATTGTACAGTTTTTACAACTAACGGAAAAATGAAAGGAAGTAAATAAAGCTTTTCCCTCCGTGAAACTAACGGAATGTTGCTGAAAGCACTAACGAACAGAATAAACCGTCATTTCAATCTACAGTATCGTGTTGTTTATAAACAGACTGTATATCGCACAATTATGACTCCAGGACTCAGAAGTTTCAAATATCCTAAGAATACTACCATAATGTTCAGTATCATCGATTCTTCTAGAAGAAACGCCGTATCACATCTGAGAATGTTTCGAATGTATTCCAGCAAGTCAACGCTTATTTAAAAAAATTTTATCCATCCAATGATGTCTTAAAGATAGCGTTACGGTATCGTCGCAAGTACTATGATAATACGCTAATTTATGATTCACGATCTCTTAAAACCATGCCGTTTGCGGCCGTGTAAAAACTTCCATCTCCGAAGAATCTCTGCCGTGCGAGCCAAAGAACTTCTGAGTCCTCGCAATTGCAATTGATGATTAAGAAGTAAATTGACAGGACAGTTCGAGCATGGATTAATCATCGGTAACACCTAACGCTAATGCTTGAAAAAGTCAAGCGTTTATAAGATTCACAGCATCAAATTTTTTGTCCTAAGTCAGTCGCCGTCATCTTCCGTCAGCGTCCTTCCATTAATATAATATAAACCCATAGATAATGTTTTTTCACTACGTCTATGATCCTCGTGATCATGTACATTTCTATGTTTAATAGTAATATCAACTCTACAATCACATCTGCGTTTACAGGGTGCGTTTTGCGAGTTATTGTGCGTCATTGAATTGTGAATGCTATCAATATACACGTTCCATCCCCAGACACATCGTTCCAACCAACACTCACGATCTCTCGACAAACTGTCGCGTCCCCACCGTATCAATCCATTCTCGAACCATCTCGAGACACCGGTAATCGCCGCATCGACTCGGTATATGAATAAACCCTGCCGATCAAATATCCCTCCGCGGTGTCGTTAAATCGGGAGATGTCTCTATCGTACGTCTAATCGTCTTACCAGCTTTTTGCCAGAGCAACTTAGAGGATCGCGACGGTATAGATTCCATTCGGTTCTCATTACGTCCTCCGACGATTGTCCGTCGTCGAGCACGCCGCTTATAAAGGGTGAAAGGCACAAAGTAAAAAATAAATGGTACAGGTTACTGGCTCAGGCACATATCGAGTCGGAGAATCCGTGCCATCAGACCGATTGCGTTCAATATGTCGCGCACGATCCTTCGGATCACGTTGAAGTACATTCATGCATTCATTTTTTCATACATACACATGCGTCCGTACATACATCACATACAAAACAATACGTAAGTATGACGCGTGTTGCGTGACAGCGTGTGAACGTGTGTGCGTGTCTCTCTGCGTGTCCTCCTGCTGAGCGTGTTTCTATGTATTATCCTGTTATCGTGTTTCCGTGTAGACACAATATTCCGAACTCCCTCCGACGTATCAAAAATGAATGTACTTGGTACATCGGTAGTTTTTAACTCAGAGTTACGGCGCGCAAAAATTACAACGGCTCTGATTTTCGACATTGACAAGAACGACGTATTGATTTCTGCGTTCCGTCGCGGCAGTACGCGTTACGCTCTAAAGATTCGTTCTTCCGCAAAAAAGTACCATGCTCACGACTCTCTTTCGGATGCATACACCCCCATTATCTGCCTCCCTCTCACTCCGCCATCTCTCGCAAGCTCTTTCCATGAACCACTCCTTATACTCAGCGATCAACAAAACCGTATACATACGTCGTCGTCGGGTTTTTACCCGTAACAGGATACAAATCCCTGCAGAACAACACTTCAGGGACGTAATAGGGAGTGCCAGCGTTGAACTTGCGCAGGTTGCCTCGCTGCGCGCATATCGTTCCAATGCTGAAGCTCCTCCGATCCAGAACTGTTTAAGCCCAGACAAAGCCATCCGATCATTTCTCTTCCCTTTCTACCCATGCCGCTTCTTCGTCGATTATACACCGATATGAAAAGTGTTACGTCTCCCAATTGAAACAAGGCAACCTGCGGGAGCGGAGAAGACGATGATTCAAATTCTATTCTACGCCTCAAGGACTTTGTGCACCGATGTATAATACTTGCAACCCAGGTAAGTACAATTCACAGATTGGTGAGTATTAGATTCTCAAATTACTCACTAATAATGTCCAAGTTGAAAGTTGAGATAAATTTACTATTGTTCGAGCAGTGAAATGTACCTGAAATATGAATGTTTCCTTGTAAAGAGGATTGGGCTGGGCTCGCTTCAGTCCCGTCTTAGATCGACCCATTTCATGGCCGTTGCTGTCGACGAGAGCCAATTTGACATATGTATCGGGTGGCTTGGTATCGTTACCGCCGCCTCCGCGGAAGTGAGACCCTTTAATGATCTCTACAGATAGGCGCCCGGTCGTACCGTTGTATGCCAATCCGATTAAGATTTCCGCAACGCTACCACCTTTCATACTACTTCCGTAAGGAGGTACGGTCGGTGATGCATACGACTGCACCGATTGTTGGGAACCGGTGGAGTCGCTACGCGTAAGACTACTTGTCGTTCCCCAGTCTTGTGTCTGGAATTGAGATTCGTTAGACACGAAAACATCGTATTCTCATTTTCTCAATTGCCGGCATCAATGACAAAGTCGTACAAAGTCCATGACACTTATGCTGTTTCCATTTTTTAGTACGGAGGTGTCAATTTTAATCGTGTTACCTGAATATTATCAGCTTTTATGACAAGACGTGAGAACTGTACGAATAAGAGCATAGTGACGGAAACTTTTTCAAGAGAGCTTTCCTTGAGGTATGCGTGCAAGTAAATGCTTTATTCACATAGGTCGTAAACGAAATTTGTACGTAGTAAAGTCGAATGTATTAAGGCTCTATGATATAGGTTTTTTTTCTATATCTAGCTGAACTAGGATACAGTTATTTCTACCTTTCTTTTTGTCGACGTGATAGCGCCATTTGAATTTACTCTTCGATGAAAAGTCTGAAGAGTTTTTTTATTTTTTGTTTATATGGTTCCCATATATTAAAAGGTATGTATAATGTTGGGTTTTTGGCGAATTCGGTCTGTGTTTTAAGTAAATCAATTAAAAATCGATGATTTTTACTGTTATTCATTAAAGTGTACATAATGAGATGTAAACGTACATATTCCAATTGCAATTGCAAACATGATGTTAGAAAAATTCAAGATTCAAATTTCTACTGTACTCTTTCATCTTTTAGTTCAAGAAAATTGGTCGTGTGTCTTGCGTAGATTCAACGTGTTTACTTTAAGCAGTGAACGTTATAGATTTTTACGATTTTAATGCTACAATTTCTATGTAATTAATTGTAACTACAATCATAAGGCGGAAATGTTCTCACACATATGATCTAATTAACGTTACTTTTGCTTGTTGGCGCGCATTTAAAAAATGCAAAAATACTGTGAATACTGATAATTTTCGACGAAAAGAATTGTTGCCTCACAATAACTAATTATAAACACTGACTCTTTCGTTTATCAGAATAGATTTGTGTTTTGTCATTTGTCTTACCGAGGACGATGGCGGTGGTTGCAGCGTTAACCACAGCGTCGTCTCCAGTTGCAGATTGATCTGGTCAAAGGACACTCTTGCCTCTCCGAGCAACCTTTCCCTACGCATTCTGCCACCCCATAGATATACTCTCAGTCGGACGCCCATTGCGTTTACATCCTCGGGATTGACGCGAGGTAACAGAAAGCTTTCCATGTACTGCGGCGATGTTCCTTGTCTAACACGTGTCTTACGCCTTTGCTTTTTCGAAGGCAGCAATACCAAGCGCACTTGACTACCTCCGATGCCAGGAGGATAATTGCGACCTTGCAATACATGTACCTATAAGAAAAATTCAAGGGAAACACCCATTTTTAGTTAATATGCTTGCTTTAATAGCATCGAAGGTAATGTAATTTTATTCGTCGATCAAGTCTGCTGTTATCAGTGAAAACACTTTTGTTCAACAAGTGTCTCGCATTAAATTGGATTAAATTTATCATTCCATGCAATATTCATAATTTATAGCATAGTGATGACATTGACATCTTTCTGTTTAAAATCAATGTGACGTTTTTTAGACAACATTGTTATCACTATACGTTATCAGGTTTATTTAAAATATCAAATGTGAAGGCGAAAAAAGGTATTGAAGAAATAACGGTTATTAAACTGATAACACTAATTTATTATTTTTGAGAAGTATAATATACTTACTGTCATCTCGCGCATTGGTGCATCGTATAGGAAGGCAACCTCAAGGCTACCGATTTCCTCTGTCGCAGTGACCATCGTTGTGATAACGTCGTTTGTTGCGGATCCATTCTGTTCGATTTCTGTTTCTGGTTGTCTGCTGTCTAGAAGAATGCTGGGGGCGCCAACGTCAACTATACACTGTAGACAGATGTTACGACAGAATGAGCACAAAAGCATTGCAATATTTAATAATTTTTTTGTCTGTATACGAAACTGTCGGCTAATCGACCAACTATGTGTATTGGCTACACACGAAACTTGATTGAGTGCTCTGGGAGCATATTTACAGAACGACTAAATAAAATGTCATTTCCTAAACATCGTGTCATTGTCAGTATAATGAGTATGTCAATTTCGATAACGCGGGAACAACTATGCAAGAGTGCAATAGAGCGAAGCACATTTAGTGATACATTTTCTCGTATCACATTACGGAAGTCGATAAACACGCTTTGACGTCCGGTTATTCATTTTCGAGGCGGTTGGAATCTGTCGATATATGTTAGTGAAGGACCTTGTAAATTATATTTTTACTACCTGCTGTTGATCAGTCGGCGAATGTTCCTCTGTACAACTACTAGAAGTTGTCCCTGCATCTGAAAGAGTTGCGATAAACAATTGACTTATTCTTATTCTTCGCACGCTTTACAATTCTATACAACATACTTATAAATAATTATTGAAAATAGATCCTTGCAAATGATTTGGACGAGTTCTGTTCATTCGAATGTTTGCACATACTTGTAAAATGATGCAAAACGGACGATAATTATGTTTATCGTGCGTATTATGTTATGACAAAAATTACAGCAATTAAAGCGTGAAAGTGATTCAAAGTACTGATCATTTTAATAAGCATCTTTAGGCAGGTCGGCGTCTACGTCGTAACACAGTGTGGAAGTTTGAAGTACATATCTTTCGCTCTTCAATAATTCATTGTGTGCACATTAACTAACCAACGATTGTCGGACCATCTTCAGCTTGTATGGTTAATGTATCGGGCGGCGGATGAGGCCGGGAATTCAATCTTCGAAGCGCATCTTCCTCAGAGTCGGAACTTGTTTCTGGATCTGAGTAAGAGAATGTTTTCCCTGCAAAACCGACGTTAGCGACGGCGTTAGTGATAAGAAAAAAAAACGTATTACTCTTCATCTTGTAACGAAACGTATGTATGTGCGATATCACACGCACATATATGACGTATGCGAAATTAACAATTTCGTTAACGGCAGACTCAAATATGAACAGCCGTTCAACGATACAGGTCGCATCTGAAGTGTAAATGATACCCAAATGCATGCCAATGTAGTGACAAGAGTTTGGAGACAAAAACTGATATTTGTTAAGAATCCGTGTGCCCACCTATGTTTTTCGAGATTTGAGACGTGGAACTGTTGTTGGACTCACATAGCGGCACACAAACGCCACCGAAAAGCGTCGTCGTCGAGGGCGGTGTGAAACACCATGTTCGTGATAAGTACAGGAAGAGTGCCAGCAGAAGGACTACAAAGCCGGCAACGGCACCCAGAAATGCGGCTGCTTCCACAGGTACTGAAAGTAGTAAAGAAAAGGATATTATCACTTCTTAACTGCTCATAACGCTCTAGTTAATATAAATTGCGACAACAGATTGTTGCAAAAGTACATTGTTTATCTCCTCTATTTTCTTCAACCAATCCTCGGCAAATCGGTTTTTAAGTCTATCGTATATACAAACGGACGGCATTATCACAGTTTTCCGTTCGTTTAAATTTTGATATTATCTATAAACTGTGCAGAAACTATTGTTGATATAAATTTAATGAGTTTGAGTAGCGACACACACTTGCCCACAAAAAAAGGATATTATCATTTTCATAACTGCTTGTAACACTGGAGTTAACATAAAGCGAGGAAACAGATTGTTGCGGAAGTAGATTATTTATCTCCCTTATTTTCCTCAAACAAAATTCGGCAAATCGGTTTTTAGTAATATTTCGATTTCGCGAACGCGCGACATTGCAACAGTTTCTCGTTCGTTCATTTAAATGTTGGTATTATTCATAGACTATGCAGAAACAATTTTCGATGTAAGTTTAATGAGTTTGAGTAGCGACAAATAATTGCGAATGCGAGAGACAGCGTATCTAGTTAGGAGAAACGGGCTCGTTGTAAATGAGAAAGGATAATTTACTTATATCCACTCTGCGAGTTTGACTTGGTATTCTGTGAAGAATTTCATTCGTCGGTTACACTTGTAATAAAAGGAAGTCAGGTGAAGGTTCAGAGTAACACACGTGTTACGCATATATCGCAAGATTTCTAACATTTTATCGATCGTATTAATGCGGAAGACGGCATGTAACAAACACAAGCAGTATTGTACAATATGTGATAAAACGCAAATAAAGTACTACGTTACGTATTGCGTGGGAATGGACTTTGTCATAATCTCAGTTGCGTTCTGAAAAATTTCAGCCGGAAAATTGGCTGCGCAGTTTATGTGGTCAGTCTCATAAGCTGTCCGAAATGGCTTTGGGCATATTTATACGTTATAATTTGAAATTTTACAATGAATTTACGAGCGTGTATGCGTGTGATACACTTCGAAATTACTTGTACGTCGCACAGTTGTTTATCTACCATGTTGTGATCAACAATATAACACGCAGACATGATGATACTGTTGAATGAACGAACAATTTTCAAAAATATTGTGGACGATGCTTGGAGCAAACCACTGCGAGCAAGATGTTATACAATACGTAGAAAAAAGGCTGCAAAAGACAATCGTAATGGTTTGCTTTCGCGCGATGATATTCTGTAAAGATTTAGCAACAGTAACTGGTTCGTTACCGCTGTTCGTTACACGTTCCGAAACGTCTTTGTGATATCATTATCGATATTGAAAACGGATGACCGTTACTAATTGACATCAGTATGCAACGGCACAAGAGGTGCTACGGAGATGAACGCAGCGTGCATCGTGAAAGTGGAGAGAGCGAAAACAAGTTTTTTTGCTTGCCGTAACAAGGCAAAGGTGACATATAAGTTGACGGTCACGTATACTGACCACTCGACACTGTCAATCACGACGCAATCATAGCGTACGATAAAATCAACAGCGGCAATCGTTCCGCGCCAGTGTGTTCTCTGTTGCATCGCAATGCATCGTGCGATGAAACCACCCCTCGGTCGAGGACGGTCACGGCTCTGTACCACTCTCGTTCTGTATGCCGGTGCGACATGACCGATATACAAAGCACACACACTAATATAAAGCGAATCTTGAGGGGCGGATTGAAAAGTTGCGGATGGCTCGAAATCGGAAGGGTGCTCTCCCCCTCTGGAGGAAATAGCACGTTCCCTGTCCGAGTTGTACGCCGCCGACGATGTACCCCTTCCACAGTATATGAGAGATTTCGCACTGTCGCGGTAGGGCCCTGCTCACTTTCGAAAGGGCAGCACCCGCGCGCCTTGAGCAGTTTCCTCGCTCGCGTGTCTTCACGCATGTGAAAAAGGGCCGAGCGAAGACGAAGCGGGGTGACGTGTCGGTTGACGATAGTGGACTTACCCGCCAGAAAATGGTCTGATCCAACCAGAATCATGCTCGCCCGCCGTAGCGCGTTAAAGGCACCTTACACCCGTTTCTTGATGGCTCGCGGGCACTTATTGCCGAATGACGAATTCATCATATACTCCAGCCCCGGCGCTGAAACGAGACGCACCACGATACCTCCCGGCTCACTTGATCGTCGTAGAGCGTGTGTGCTTACTAACTTTGCGACGGACAACAGTACGTGGGCTGGGATGTACACACGGCACTCTGTTGCTCACTAGGACGTTTGCGCCTGTAATACCTCAGCCAGGCGTACGCCTGCGCGCTGCTCTAACGCCGCCAGCTCGAAGGATCTTAACGGCACTGCCTCTCTTTTCCTTTCATCGCTTTTCTTATTCTCTTATTTGCCGACGGTATTTCCGATATTGTTATTTTTATTCCTACCTGTGCGCACCTTAACCGCCTCCCTTAATCGGGGAGCGACGATTATGAGTAGCATTATTGTTGCGCTTCGGCATTTCCTTCCTTCTTTCGCTGTATGCCTATATAGGTTTACGCGTATTTTTGCAAGCATTTTCGTTGCAAAAGCATTTCTGAATTTACACCCTTGAATCATACATAAGTTATTACGATTTCTTATTTTATTGTTAATATCTCAATAAACATTTTTAATTTTTCTCGTCGTACATTTTTCCGTTGTTCTCATTTTGCTCTGTGATTACTGTGTAACGTTCTATAATTCTTCATCCGTGTGCAGACGAAATATGTCTATTTACGTATGCATATTGTTCTCGATCTCCTGTCCAACAGCACACGTACACTAGCGACATAGCGAACGATGCAGAAACTATCATCCCAGTCTCGGTTTTTATATCCTTTCTAGACATTGGCAGTAGTAAATGTTTTCAGTCGGTCACGGAAATTGTAGTGGTGTGTCTGCATTGATTAGTTAAATGGTCATAAGTAAGAAGATATACTTTTGGTTTAACGTAAAATTATATGTCATGTATACTAGCAGTGGTTTGAACCATCAGCCGTAAATATTATATCGGAGTTTGTTTATGAATGCCTCCTTTAAATGCTTTAATGAGATGACAATGCCATCGTACATTTACAACTATCCAGTGACTTTGTCACTGCTAGAAACATTGTTTTATATGCGAATAGATGATGGAGATATTTTGCAAACTCTAGCTGAAATGCATGAATTTTGTCGGCAGGAAAAGAGAACGATGAAAAGCATACTTGAAAAGCGATTTTTCAAAGTTTAAAACTTATTTTCCAGGCCATCGATAGTCGCAATTAAACACATGCACGATTTGGTATTTAAGCCATATACAGTTTAAAAGTATGAAGTTTCTATATGGCATTATGTTAACAGAGGGGGTAGAAGAGCATAAGAATGCTTGGTATGGAGTGGTATGGAGGTACTATTTGAAACATTCATGGCGTTGCTACAGTTGAATGCATCATCAAATCCATGCAACATTATTAATACTATTAGAATTATATGTGTTTTGACGGTCTAAAGATACCGTTTTATTAGTTCATTTTAATAAACATGTATAGTTGATTACTTTATGGCCAAATTGTTTTCATGATACCAATTCGTTAATACTATCGTACGTATTGAAGAATAAGAGTGTAATGAAATGGCTAAAAATACTTAGGTGAACTATTTAAACGAGTATAGTTCATCTTATTTGTAAGATATGACGTTCCACCAATATCATGCTGTTTATTGCGTCATAATAAGTTGAAATAAGAGTGCCCAGCGTTATTTTGTATAATCGTAAACATCCTCCCGCGTTCCGTGGTTTCATTAAAGGTTATGTTTCAATTTTGTATATCTTCGTTATCATGCATGCTGACCGATACTAATCCAGCATACAAATTTTATTACATATTCCTAATGAGCAATAGTTCATTGCGAGCACAATATTGTATATCGTGACAAGGAACATAAAGTAATTATTACGTTTTACTTGTGAGATGTTTGATTTCCTGAGTTATACTGCCTTCCAAAAATTATTGTTGTGTATTTGACTACTTACACACATATGTATACATTCTAAAACGCTTTAAAAATATTCTAATGAAATGTATTCAGTATTGCGATATACTTTGGTGTATGTTACTATACAATGAGTAATATTTCAAATGTTTATTTGCGCGTATTGACAAATGGAAAACTAAATGATATATCCAAGGTCTCGTTTATTAATTAAGAAATAAATATACTTGTTTTGGTCTGATAAAATGGATACTAGGTTAATTCTGGTAATACATTTATTTTCATGTTTGAAAACAGGAGAAGCAGCAAACTATGAGTCTTTTTACAATACTACATGTAAAACAGTCGTCAGCCTTACATAAATGTGTATTGGAAAAATGCATATGGCAATATTTAAAGGGGCAAATCAGAATTTATTGTGTTGGAGGCAGTCATCATCAAAAGCCTGGAATATCGAAAAAGGAAGGTTTCATTAAGAAACCTGCACTAAGGACACGTATCTTGCAAGATATTAGGCGTACACGACAAAAAGTGGGAGAAAGAATTGAAAGGGAAAATATCTGGACTGTTCCAAATTTTCTTTGTTTGGGTCGCATCGTAACATCACCATTCCTTGGATACTTGATAATGTCGCATAATTACCAGGCAAACATTTATTGGAAAAGAATTTTTTGATAAATCGGTACACCTGTGTATTGCCATTAACATAGATATTATTTCAGGTTGCTTTGTGCTTATTAGCACTTGCAGGATTAAGCGACTTAGCTGATGGCTGGATTGCACGTACATGGGTATCACAAGCATCAAAGCTTGGCAGTTTTCTAGATCCAGTTGCAGATAAATTACTTGTAGGATCTTTATTTTTTTCCTTGGCATGGGTCCATCTCATTCCCCTGCCGTTAACATGCCTGGTTATTAGTCGCGACGTTACATTGGTTGCAGCTGCTTCGTATATCAGATATCAGTCACTGCCACCACCTGTAGGTAGAAAATATATCCATCAATAATGATTAATAGCAGTTCTACTGTAGTAATATATTATTATTATTAGTTAACGATCAAATATTATTTTCAGAAAACTTTGGCAAGGTACTTTGATCCTACACATGCAACTGTTCAATTAGCACCAACCTTCATTAGCAAAATAAATACTGGTGTCCAACTCAGTTTGGTTGCTGGAACATTAGCTGCACCAGTGTTCCACTTTGTAAATCATCCTGTTCTGCAGGTTTTATGTTATGTAACAGCAGCAACAACTCTTGCAGGAGGTATAAGTTATTTAATATCAAAAGATACATATAAAATTCTAACTAAGAAGAAAGTTTCCACGTGATCATGGCCACAAGTATGTTTCTTACGCTAGTGTTATGCAATATATGAAAAATTTAACAAAATACATAATTTTTCTATTATATTTCCAATTTATACAGGCAATTTGTTTTCATAGCAAATATAATTTATTTATCCCATTTGTGTACAGTGGTTTTATACATTTTCTTAATTGGAATATATATGAAATATGCATTTATAGTTATACATAACAACTCAATATACATACATATATATATATATATATATTTATATTTTGAAATATGTATATATACATATATATATGTATGATAGGAAGATTAAATAAATTCAGTCAATTTCTATATACTTTCTAATTGTGCTTTATTGTTTAATATTTGTATATTTCATAAGCACAGTCTTCAATGTGTGAATAATCCATTCCTAAACCAATATGATCAATTTCTAATTTAAAAGGACCATTGGCCAAATCAGCTAATGTGATATTAAAACTTGACACCTCTGCTAGATCCAATGAAGACTGCCGATCTTGGATTTTACCTTTATTTCCAAGGATAAATTTGGAAAATGGTATTTTTACTTCTTGCCAATATGGTCCACCTCTTGTATACATTGTGTATGTGTAGAGATCATCCTTATGTAGATCAAAATATCCTGAATTTCCTATGTTAATCAAGTAAGGTCTACCGTCTCCTCTTACCCGAAGGAAGATAAAATTATAATTTGTCCAATTCCTAGGTCTTTCACGAAAAAAAGATATTTTATTTTGTGGTGCACAAAGGTTACAGTACCCACTCTTCCTTATTTTACCATCCTTTGGTAAACGTGTTGTTAAAATGCCAGAGAAAATTCCTGTGCCCCCAGATGATTGAGTAAAGCTAATAGCAGTATTTGACAAAATTTAAATTATTAATTACTCATTACTAATTACTCAAAAAAATATGCAATATGTACACAATTTTAAGGTATGCTCAATATGTACCTTGCACTGGAAAAACCTTGGTTGTGATCACTGTCGCATGTGACCATCCAATCATTACAACTTGAAGTATCATTAAATTTCCATATAATATCGACCTCATTGTGAGGTGTAATACCAAATTTACTTGCAGTGGATATGTGATCTTTTTGTTCATTCAACCATTTTTTTGTTTCACTCTTAAGGACATCAAACCCAAATACTATACGCCCAAAAAAAGTCTTTTGCTTAGGATCTTCTGGTACGACAGTGGAACTAAGATTCTGCTTCGCATGTGAAGTCTTGAGTACATGATATAAAGAGAAATTTCTTGCGTGGTGTACCGGTTGAATAAATCGAAACATTCCAAAAGTCCAAATGAGACAGTAAGTTTTTGTAATCAAATTTTCTATGCCTTTTTGGTGTTTGAAGCTTTTCCCTGGTTTTATATACATGGAAGAATCCAGACATAAATAAATGCTAATAATATATTACCCAACAGATGATAACTATATTCTACATTACGTGGATAAAAATGTATTAAATGAATGTTATATTCAACATACACAACTGTCCTGCCTTACATATTTTTTGTATTCAACATTGCAGAAATATCATTTATACTGTACTTAACAGGTTATGTTGCTGTACTCATGTTACTTGTGCTGTCGTTAGATGGCCACTTGGTTATAGAACAACAGGCGGGAAAACGTTCAACGATATAGTAATCGGGATTTAAATAAGATCCCATAAACATTTTTACGGTTTTGTCATCTGCACGATGTTTTTTATTGTCTACAATTAATGTGCAATGTAAATAGTTGGTTAAATTTTGCTATATAAAGACTGTACAATGCTACGTGCGTATCAAATTGCGAAGTCGATACTCTGTTTTTCACCGGAGCATAAGTTCAATTCCTTGAATTTATGGTCATTCTGTACATTCAATCTGTGTTTAATTATTAGGATACGCGCGCTTTTCGTCGAACAGAAACATATAGCACGTTTAACACTTCACTGTCAATTGAAAGAGTCTCTACTGAGCTGCCGAATTATTATGCATGCGTCGCCAACACGCTATTGTTATGTCCCATAGCAATAACATTACACAGGGCATTCGATATTATCACGGCTCGATGCTATGCAGCATGACATCCTGAGCGCACTCGCAGATTCTGTCACGTGCCTAACAATAAGTAGCACGTGTGAGAACCATGAGGAATACAGGACTTTGATGTACATAATTGTGATGCAGAATGTAGGATGGACAACAAGTCTTCCAGACATTGCAATAAGAAACAGCGTGCTGCATCAAGAGCGATGTTTTTTATTGTCTTCACGTGAACCACAATTTATATTTAACGTCTTTTAAATTTTTTAAAAATGTTAGCCCGTTCAATATACATAGTTACTGGGTATGGGTATGGACTATAGTCCATTCTGGGTATATCCCACATCAGTCATCCTGCAGTTCTGATTTGAATTTCGAAAAGGTTGATATAAAGTTTGAGTGCATTTTGTCTCTAGTTTGTCTTACAAAGAAAACGTAATATTACATGAAATTGTTACAGTTTCCAAATGCTAGTATCATTACCTTATTTATTACTGTACATTACTTGGCAATGCCAGTTCTACATTTAAACAGTCTATTTGTAAACTACCCGGTATCGGGTATAAAGCATAATGGACCAATGAAATGCGAATCAGATAGCACTCTGGGTACTATGCCGCTACAGTGAAGTTTCCACTGCGCAAAGCATATCCACTCGTGAAAGAGTACATATATACGATTCATGTACCGTTTAAAATACAAGCTCTTAAGAGATGGTTGTGTTTTCTTCAAGATATAGACTACTAAAATATCAAAACCTTCCGTTTTTCCGGTCGGGTAGTTGTAATAAGTTACAAAATGGGTGGTGCAAGAATATTTGTAAAATGCTCAATACGAAAGCTGGCAGGGAAGAAGCGCAGTTTTCTGATGGGTAAGTCAACATTAAACATTTCTTAATAGCGTGGTATTTATTAAACCTGAGTTTATTACGTAACTACTAATATAGCATCTTGTCAGTAATAGGAATAATTCAAATTACGTTCATATATATATATGAACATAACCTAGAACAGTGTATTTTAAGGCAATGTAAAGTTTGCCTTAATATGAGTGTACTATATAGATATTATTTTTGTTGTTGTTAGAAAAAACCTGACGGTGTCTACTGGCAAGTTTGCTCAATTTGCTGATGGTTGCACAACCGCAACTCTTGGAGAAACAACAGTTATGGCTGTCGTTGTGAGTAAGGAGCAGCAGTCTCCTACCTCATTTGTCCCTTTAAGTGTAGACTTTAGACAGAAGGCTGCGGCAGTTGGACGTATTCCCACCAATTTTTTGCGTAGAGAATTGGGGCCCACTGAGCATGACATTTTAGTCAGCAGGTTAATAGATAGATCCTTACGACCATTATTTCCACCTGGATTTTGCTACAAGACAGAGATTACTTGTAATACAATGAGTATTGACATGCACTATGATGCTGATGTGGTTGCAGTCAATGCTGCTTCTGCAGCGTTATCAGTATCAGATATTCCATGGAATGGTCCTGTTGGAGCTGTTAGAATTGGGCTATTAGGGGATACACCTTTGATAAATCCATCTAGACGTGAAATGAAAGATAGTGAATTAAATTTAATCCTGGCTGCTACAAAAAACAATCTTATTATTATGTTAGAAGGCTCAGCTAATGACATTTCTGTAAAGAGGTTTCAAAGTGCATTGGAAATTGGAATTCTGGAGTGTCAATCCATTGTAACTGCAATAGCAGCATTACAAGAAAACTGTGGTAAAATAAAAAGGACATTTGTAACACCAGAAGATAATGAGTTGAAGGAAACTGTGATAGCATTTGCAGAGAAAGCTTTGTTTGACATATTAACGGATTATAATCATGATAAAACATCCAGAGATAATGCCATTAAGAACGTTAAACAAAGCCTAATTGAACATATAATAAGTTCTGGTCAACCTGCAGATCTCAACAAAATAGATGTTATTTTCCCAGAATTAATTAAAGATGTAATTAAAAAACTTGCTCTTGTATATAACAAAAGGTATGCTTTACAAAAGATTTACTAGTGCTTTCAAAGTTTTTTCAGTGGATAGTAAAATCTAATTTTTCTCAGATGTGATGGTCGAAAACTGACCTCATTAAGGGACATCAATTGTGACATAAATCTGTTTAGTCCACTGCATGGATCAGCATTATTTCAGCGTGGACAGACTCAAGTTTTTTGTACAGTTACTTTAGATTCTTTAGACAGTGCTGCCAAGTTAGATACTGTGTCCATGATTCTCAGGTAAATATGCAGTATAATTTTATATATTGTCTATTCAGGTCATAACATTTTGTAGTTTTAATTTAATTTTAGTGGTATGAAGGAGAAGAACTTTTTTCTACATTACGAATTTCCACAGTATGCTGTGAATGAATTGAAACGTCCAGGAATCATTGGACGTAGAGAAGTGGGCCATGGAGCACTAGCTGAGAAAGGGATAAGGCCTGTTTTGCCCAAAGATTATAAATTTACAATACGATTGACTAGCGAAGTTCTTCAATCAAATGGTAATACGATTTCTTGATAGAGGAAGTACATCAAGAATTGCTTTGTACATTCTTTGTTACTAGGTTCTTCTTCAATGGCTTCCATATGTGGTGGAGCATTAGCCCTATTGGATGCTGGTGTACCTTTAAAGAGTCTAGTTGCAGGAGTAGCACTAGGTTTGATAACTGATGGCGATTTAACAAGTTCGCAAGCAAAGTATACAATTTTGACCGACATACAGGTAAGTGGGAAAATAAAGAAGTTTCTTCTTGTTTTACAATATCGGAATTTATGTTTTATAGGGTATGGAGGATTACTTCGGTGATATGGATTTCAAAATGGCAGGAACCAAAGAAGGAATAACTGCGATCCAAGCGGACATTAAAATTCCAGGTCTCCCATTAGAAATTGTTCTGAAAACTATTGACCAAGCAATGGTAGCTAACAGCTCTATTATTGATATTATGTCAAGGGTAATCTCAAAACCACGCTCGCATGACCCGCTGAGAATGCCAGTTACGGAAACTGTGGAGATTCCAACATATGCTGCGACAGTACTTTTTAGGCACGGCGGGCTGCATTTGAAACACATGTTCCTACAGACTGGAGTAAATGTATGTGTTACATGATATTGAGATGTAGTATAAAACGTTAGATGGTTTAAGATTTGTCGACCTGCTGCTAATCCCCTCTGCTAGACTTTCAATCGTTTATTGCTTATTGGATAATCATTGGTTACAGGTGCACGCGCATGGCGACAACAAATATGAATTATTTGCTCCCAATCAAGCAGCATTGATGGAGGCAAAAGAGATGATCGACGAACTCACTAAGAAGGACCCGCTACCACAACTAGAATTTGGTGGAGTTTATACCGCGAAAATCGTAGACTTGCGTGACGGAGGAGTTTTGGTGACTTTACATGAGGCAATGGCGCCAACATTTTTACCAAATACACAATTGGATAAGCGTAAAGTGCAACATCCGAGCGCACTTGGTCTTAAAATCGGACAAGAAATACAAGTCAAATTTTTTGGCCGTGATCCAGTCTCCGGCCAGATAAGACTGTCGCGGAAAGTATTGCAAGATCCAACTGGTGTAATTAAGACAATGTTTTAAGAGTTGCTAGTGTTCCTGAATCTATTCGTAATGTTTTGTACAATGTTAGCACTCGACATGTTCAAGGTAGACGAAACATGTAACACGAAATTGTTGGGTCATTGGACAAATTTTTTTTCTGTGTTAGGTGTCGTGTATTTTTAGAGAACAGAGGAAAATATGTGACGTCGATCCACTGTATAAACTGACAGAGCCTATTATTTTGTACTTCATTTTGTAAAATATCAGTTAGCGTACATATTATATACATTATTTGTACACATCATGTAAATCGCTATATTAAAGACTATATGTATTTCCAAAGTGGTTTATATTTCTGTGACTACGATTCTCATGCCATATCACTTCTGTTTTGACATCATTTTTATTGTACACAAAATTCATTAAATTTTTTAGGCCCTTTATTTAGTTTCCCCAAATTTTATTCTGCTTTGTTCTTCAACATACATTAGTTTTCTTATATTTATCTCAAACAGAAAAACATTTTTAAAATCGTTTTGAAAAAGAATGAATTTCGGTATTTTACTAATTATAAGTATCTTACCATTAAGTATATTACCATAACACAAAGGCTTATCCCCCGTTCTTTCTTCAGCAGTCGATGACCTTCGGCTGTTACCAATGAGACAAAATCATTGTCCAACGTTTCTCGTACGGGTTCAACTATTTTCACGACATATATTATGCGCCTACTGTTTATTTGATAATCATATGAAAGAGAAAAAGCAGTTTTACGTTGAATATTGTGTTTTATTCACACACTGACATTTTATTGTTCCTCGAATTTAGTAATTATATATGGACCATTTATTGTGAAAGTGGTAAAGGTTCATTCATTTTAAACGGATGTATTGAGATATACAATTAAATGAATATGTATGTGATAGATGTCAAGAGGATAGTTTTTCTTCCTTAACATGGTTTATGTTCATAAGCTAAAGGTTTCTATGCTAGCGAAGTACTTAATTATCAGGAAAACATGTTTTTTATATCTTAACTGTTAATTACAGAATTCGTTAATAAATTCTATTGTTTTATACATTTGAAACCGTTCCTCAAATATGAAATGGAACCAGTTATCTGAGTGGTTTTCGACCTCTAAACAAAACCGATATCACGAATCAATAAACAATGTGGACTGAAAACAGCATACATATTTGCATGCTCATTTGTTATGGATTGTTTTTTAAATTCAGCAAATATATCAGAGTGACAAGAGAGGGTACAAAACAATAATAACCGGAAACGCAAACCATATTATTTTTAGCAGAGCGAAGAGATCTCTAGTTATTTAACTAAGACATTACGGTGCTGTGCGAGATAGATTTTGGAAGAGGAATTATGCTGAGTCGTTTATTTTATCGCTACGTGTGTAAGCGCACATCGAATTTTGTCTTTGCAATGGTGTTGACAGCTGCCTTCTTTGAACGAGCTTACGACCACGCCTGCGAGTCTCTTTTCGAGTGGACAAACAAGGGAGTGAGTTTATCGGTTTAGTGACTATTCGAGATCTTCTTTATGTATAAAATGTGGCCTTGTTTCGTTTGAGTTGGCAATAAATAGAGTACCAAATATTTTCACGAATTTATCAGCTGCTCTCAAATTATTTCTATCGGTACTAATCGGTTGTTTATGACTACATGATGTGCCTTCAATGTAGCACAATATGCGAAGTGAGAAGTAGCATACATTATATTCTTATAATCGTGATGTTATAACTGCAACAAAACGGAGTGATGTAAAAAATGTATATAAACTTATCTATTTTAAAGTCATCATTCATTAAATTTTATGAACGGTAGCATTATCTTGAATGTAAATTACCATTATTATTTCCCAGAGGCTTTGGCGCGATTTGAAAGATAAATACGAAGATCCTAACATCGGCGAAAAAGTGTTAGAAACCTCAAATTCCCAAGAGAAATGAGGTTTAAGCATCGTCAACAGTGCGTGCATAGGTCTGTTTCAGCATTTCGTGGTAGGTATCTGATACCCTGAGACAGATTTGTTCAATTTTTATTTCATATCCGGTTTAACATAATCGATGACCACTGTGCAATACCTATTTGCTCTGTTAGCAAAATTTGTTTTAACTATACAGCATTTTAGGATGCTCGCAAGTTTGTCCTACTCAATCGTTCCAATTCCCTTAGTCAAATTACACATGCAAGATTTGTAGACGATATTTTACCGGCATCAGGTTCAAAGACGGTGGCATTTTCCATTACAAAATTTTGATGGGTTTGCGCAAGTGATCCGAAACAGCATATACGCGTGCTGCCGTGTCCGTCATTTCATCTGAAATTATGTTAAAATGTATTCTATATTTCATTAACGAGCTATGACGTATCAAAATTCAATAAGTCTATATATCTACATTATCGCTATTTATTACACTGTACGGTGCCTTAGCTTCTACATATTATCTGGAGCAACACGTTTATTATGCAAATAGTATTTTTGGTAATGGTATTTATTTTCATCAGTTGGTGACTGTTTTGATAGGTCAGCAAGCGCATTTACTAACAGCAAAGTTGGAGAGAATGGTTTTTATGGAAAGGTGGAAGTCCCGACGGTAGACATTCTCAACATCCATAATCATCATTATTCCACTTCTACTTCACTACACCACATATAGTCACTAGATCAGGGCCAGTTATCAGAGTGGTTTAATCTGAGTGATGCCATCACTAAAATTAAAATCGTTTTCCCTAGTGTCACCGTATATGGTACATCGATTATCGTAACACTATTTGACTCAGGTGTATTATTACGAAAATTATTTCATGAATGACGATTAATCTGTTATTTTATAACATTAAACTTATTAGTCTACAAGTATTAGCGTGTACATGTATATTTTACGCACTTAATATTTTTCTTTAATAAAGCATGTGCAAAATTTTCTTTTCCTTTGATGTCCTTACAATTAGGGATTGCAATATCGGACCAAAAGTTCAATACCGGTATTCGGAATTTTTTTACATCTTAATACCGGAATACCGGGTTTAGTACCGGTAGTAGGAATTTTAGAAAAAAAGAGAAAACACAGGTGTTTCTTGTTTTATTTAACTTATAAATTATAACAGTATATAAACAATCACAAAAACGTACAGGAACAAGGAACATCTTATGTATTTAAATCACAAAAAAGTGTAAATATCACTATTTAGTCTGTGATACTATTACATATTTTTGAAATGTGATCTTAAAAACGTAATTTTGGTCAAAAATTTCCAGCTGCCGAAAACGCTCTTTCAGCATCAACGCTAGTTGGTGGTACAGTTAACAATGCGCGATATACTTTTTCCAAGTATTCAACTCTAAATCCCTCATCTTCAAATAAATTGATTTCTTGTCGGATGGTTTTGGATATAACTGATTTCTGTACTGTATTTTGGTTTTGTTGACATTTTTTTAGTTATCGCTAATTCTAATTTTTATTCATGAGACAATTCCTTTTCAGTATCGACATTAGTATCATCATCTTCGATAACTGTACCGAATTCTTCTGAATGTGGATAGGTTTGTGGGTAAAAAATTTTAAGAAAATTTACTATAAATTTGACCAAATTTTAATTGGTTAGTCTCTTTTCTTCTTTTTCATTTTCATTTTTCAAATCATTACAATTATGTAACTACCGTAAGACATTTTCTATTTCGGTATGCCTTTCTTCTGTGAGGTTTTCAGTGTAATATACATATAATTCTTCAGATAGTGATGCTGTTCTTTCAGCTACTGCAACGTGAAATTTATTGTTGCATTAGCTGTTAATGAATTAGAATCTGCCCGACATAATGTCTCCACAGCCAGTTTTATTGGAAGTAGAGCTGATACAGTTCTGGATATTAAGTCGAATTCACTATCGGAAAAATTAATTTGCAGGTTTAAGTCAATTATTGTTTTTCTAGTAAATACTGGAAAAACGGTATTTAAACTTATGAATACCGGTATTACAAAGTTGTACAAATGGTTCAAAATGCCGGTATTCGGTATTCCGGTATATCGGTATTGCAATCCCTACTTACAATATAAAAAGTCGCCTTTCTCAGGCGTATTACACTTATTCTTAGATTGGATATTACAAGAAACTGAAAATTCTGCTGTCCACAGTTTTCCTTTCTAATCGATAGGTTATGCTAAGTCTTGGTCCATAAAGATGATATTAACATTGACATAATTATCGTATTGAACAGACGTCACTTTCATTCATCGTAATTTGTATGCGAACATTTAAACGCTTCGAAGAGTTTCGAGGAATTTAATAAGATAAATTTGTTACACTTTCTACAATCTTTCACAGTGTATCGACTTCCGGTTATATCATGGTCCAGATATATGCATAGAGTTACCTAGAAATAAGAGTACGATTCGATTCAGAGAACACATGTGGAAGGAAATAGGCGATAAGACAAGTGATGGCTAATGTGGAGAATAAGAGACAGGACTGATATTACAGAGATGAGCTTTGTGAAGAACAACGAGCGTTCGGTAGCGAGTAATATCGATGTATATGTCTATGTTAGGGTAAATGTGATTAATCCGGTGATTATGCATAATTGCCGGTTGTTATTGAAGATACTCGCTAGGACCCTCCGAGTGCTCAAGAAGACTTCTATCACATTTCGGTAGGAAGACCCGATAACACCTTTTGATTAATACTTTTTATAAGAAGCATGGCTAGTGACATCAATAAAAAAAAATCCTTCATTTAAATTTCTCTTAGCACCCATGTCTTTAAACAAACAAACAAATGTAGTAAGTGAATATTACAACAATTAGTATATATAATCTCTTAGATTGGTAAATGTGATAAAGTCTTGAATATTTGTCAAATTAACCGGTATAAATAACCAAATTGTACATAATCACTGGATTAATCACATTTATCGCAACATCTTCACCGAATGGAGGTTTTACTAAATAAATACATTAAAACAAAGTGTAATGCACTCACTTATTGAAATTTTCAAACACATTACACATAAAGTGTGCAACTAAAGTGTACACCTTACATAGACATGTAACAACTAATGAAACAGTACTGTATATGTATATATATCAGCTCACTCGACTGCCTGTCATCATAACAGCTTTGCTCAAAACCATCATACAAAACATTCACGCTGCACGGACGCTGATGTTCAATTTGCCGAAGTCATTTTGAGTTTTCGGTGCACCAATAATGCATACTATGCCTATTTACTTGTCCATGATTAGTAAAAGTAGATTCATCGGTAAAAAGAACGATGTGAACAATATTTCTGTTCCTTTGTAAACTTCTGTAATGCCTATTCATAAAAAACAACGCGATTAACAAAGTCATTACCATGGAGGTCCTGGTGCAACGAAATGTGCTATGGTTGTGATACTGTGGTATGCGACATACATATGTGTACTTGATTTTGAGATACCCGAAAAAAGGACAATTTTTTCGACAACCTGTAGATGGATCACTATTTACTGCGGCCAATACTAAAACTTGTTGTTATTTTCTCCAGTAGTCGCTTGTTTTCTTTTTAATTATTCAACACTGTCCGTTCAAATATATAACTGAACAATATGGTCAAAACTTTGTCGAAAGGAATGATGTTTTTCGGGATATCTCTCTGCATAGAGTCGTGCTACCTGTGCAGAGCTTCTTTTAGCCTCATCTTAAATAAAAATCATTTTAATGTTGTAATAAATATGCATGTGCCTTCAAAGCGTCTTCCATGTTACCGGCTTTCTAGTCATATATTTTGGTAGCAATAATGACAAAAATGTGTTGCATCGAGAAATTCATCTAGCAGTAACTATTAACTATTGTTGCACAGAGAACGGACTGAAAAACGATGACAAAAAAGGCACCTAACAGGATTCGAATCCAAAGAAAAAGTTCGCTTCGACAAAATAGACTGACACCTTACGCGTGTCGCGACCAACGATTTTTGTTTGATCTTCAATTTTTCAGAATATAAGGCGTACATTGTGACATTGATTTCATCCATTCATTTAGCTTTCTTGGATTATTACGACTGTGCAATGTAATCAATAACGTTTTGCTGATTGACTTTTCGGTTTTTATTTTTTTACTAATTGGATTTTTTATGTAAAAATCATAAAAAAATCGGGAATATGCGCGCCATTGCTAGATATGGCTCTGATTTTTTTCGAATCTTTTTATTCACTAGATTCTGAGAAAATGGTGGGAGAAGCGGACAGTACATTTTACACCCCCCGCCCCCGCCTCCCACGGTCAAGATACAGAGTTGAAAATTCACAAAAATGTTTCTTTTTTCAGAAGCTATCGAATGGTTCATTCAGAATTTCGATCGGTTTGGGAGCACATTTCACCGTCTTATTCACCTATGCCCTTTCTGTGCTCATGGTCATATGAAGGTCATAGTGTCATAAATCGATGAACTCCTCTCGACTACAGCTATGATCGTATGATAAGAAAAATATGTGACCCCATTTACGAAAACATCGATGACTTTGACATTTCGAGGAAAATGACCTTGAACAAATTTTTTCAACAATCGGAAAATTTTCCCCTTCGGATGCTGTACCTTTTTTCTCTAACATTTTTTATTAACCTGAAAAATAAGCGAGATACTCGCAACGCCTGAGTTAGACGGGGTACTCTGTATATCGGTACAGAGAATCACTACCATTATGTACTACCAAATGATATTCTATTAATAGTGTTTAACCCCGAATGGTTGTTGACAAAGAAGCAATCTTTTCCGGTAATATGCATTCTGATAATATATTCGTGTTAGTCACGCGAAAATATAGGTACAAAGTAAAATTAGAAGTTGTGAAAGTGAGTGAGTAGAAGTGTATATGTTATCTGCGCGCAATAAAAATTTTGGGTTGTACTTGATTGGGCAAACATTGGATTTTAAGTTAGATTGGCAACGATGAATGCTTTGACGTAACCTGTAAATACAGGGTGATTCTAGTAACTGGGCCAAGCTATAACTGTTTTTTAAATCAATTTAGAACAAAATCGTAGAGGAAAAGTTTGTATTAGTCGAAAAGCTCTATCATCCCATGCACCGACTTTTTTCCCAAGTGCATTAGTGCATGTGCAAAGTGCAGTTACACTGTTTTTTTAAATGGAACCACCCATTTTTTTTTACGTAATTGCGTTCCTTAGGCCATTCTGCAATAAAAATGTATAAGGGAAATCACCGAAAAAACAATAGTTTACGAGATATTGCGCTTTGTTGATAATCTGTACATCGCATCGCATTTTCATTGTGTATTGCACTTGCATTCGCTCAGCACATCAATTATCCTGAATAATTGTCATCTTTAAATGTTACTAATGCTAATGTAGTGTGTTTTGGACGCAACTTTGATTCAAGTTCACTCGTAAGACATTAAGATTTAGCAGAGAATACAATAGATTAGAAATAGTGGTTGAAGGATCATCTGATCAACTTGCCAAACCTTATTAATTCAAAGATGTCTATATATTTAGTTTATTTTGGTTTGGCGGCCATCCGAGGATTGGAACATTGGACATAAGTGATCAAAAGATCAGCGAACAAAGCATTTTATGTTCAGAGTTGGACTATAATGATATTGAGAACGTACATCCGATCACATATGGAATATAATATATCAATTCAAAGATTAGCCATAAGCAAAACCTTACGTACTTAAAATTTATCGTTTGACCAATTGTCAATACTAAACAGTGAATCTATATATCATTTAGTTCAAGTGAAATCGTTAGATTAGTCTTATAATATGATAGAAAATTGATCAAAATATAAAATGTATTTACTGAATATAATACTATGTGTCTTTGAGAAGCAATGGGCGGATGTCGATACGAAATCATATTGACATTAATCGAAAAAGTCGGTCATCTATGCGTGTAGAAGAGGTCAAAAAATTCTGAAAATCGCACATTTTCTTCAGGTTCGATAATTACACAAGAGTATTGTAACCCAATGCGCACCGAACTCGTTATCAATAGTGTTGACGTTCAATATCATGAAGAATGAAAGGTTCGCTTCTTACTATCATCTTACCTGCTTTGCTTGCAAATAATTTGAGAGCCGTACGGCCATGTTTGAGGCCCAAAGGAAGCATTAAATACGGTTAAGGGCGCATTAGCATTGTAAACGTCAGAACCGAACTAGACGTTCGCGAGGAAGGATCTTCTCTCAGCACCAAAACGTGAGTACTTTTGTATTTATTATTCATATTAAACTTCATCGGTTATCCTTTTCGTTAGTGGCTCCATATTTTCTCATTTTTACGTGTATTTTATCAGATAGATAAAACTTAGAAAACGTCAGAAAACGGGACATATTGTTCTCTACTTCTTTTTGTTTTAGATAGAATCGTAGTTTCTATTAGCGGATTCTCGATCTGTGTCTCGTATTCTTATTATGTGCACTTTGAAGGAAATGGATCCATTTATTATGCTACGCAAATGTTGCCAACAACGATGCTTGCGAAACGCGCGCAAACGCACGCAATGAGTTGGTGGATTAGGTCGTTAATTTCATTTCCATAATGAAGATTAAATACTTGTACTCTTAAAAAGCTGTACTACGTGATCGGTAGTAGGGTCTTAGGACAATAGAGCATGACTTCTTAACTTTGGAGGAAACATACGGACCTGAAGAAAATTATTTTTATCCCTTTGTCCAGCTACAATCAGGCAGATATAATAGCACAATTTGTTGACGGTACATTCTCTCAAAGACGCATATGCCTAAATTAAGAATACCACTGGAGAATGGTCTGATTTTCAACGGTCAAAAACGGATAGAAATAACATTAGTAAACGAAACAACAATTAGTATAAATGTCATTGTTTTTGTTTAAAGTATTTTATTAAAGACGGAACGGTCGCTTTTACCGCAGTTTAAGAGAAACTTCATCATATTTTAGAAAAACATCGTCATATTTATGAAAGCATGATTTTTCAATGTATCTGTACATAACTTGCGCTTAGCGTTGAATTTTGCATGTACATTGCTCCCAATTGCGCCACATAAGTCTTCGAGCAGTAATTCTGTCGTACTTTCAACGGTTAATGAGTATTATTATTGACAGTAAAAAGGAATCGCTTTAAGAACAAACACATGTGATGTAGAAAAAAATGGATATCTTGATTAAATGACAACGAATAATATTAATAAAACGTATTTCTTAATCTCCGTTTTGCACAACACTCTTTTTAATGTTAGGAACAGTGATATATCTCGGATATTAGGAGTATGGACAAACCATAGTTATAATAAGAATTCTTTCAGTATAAGTACCACATTACTATATTTTTTACAATGTAACAACTTTGACATTTTCAATGATATTTGATAAATTTCGTAAATTTGCCAATTAAAATAGTTAATAATGGCCTGATTTCATATTATGTGTCATGTATATAGTTATCGTAAGATTTTCTTTTAGATGCAAATAGTAAATAAAAACTGGTTTTGAATATTTTGTTTAAAATTTGTTGTAGATGGATGATATTCGTTTTTTGGCGCTTCTTATTTCTTCCTTCTGCATACAATGGTCAATATCCCAGGAGGAAAGCGTATTCCACATATTTTCAGGCAAATGTGAGGTTTCAGAACACGTTGCAGGTTTAAATTTCTCCAACGTGGGCTTCACTAGAATCAGCGATAATCTGATTAATAGTCCACATGTGAGTTGCTTAAGCCTTAGTAACAATGACATATCCGAAGTATCCATCAGAGCATTTGACTTGTTACCAAATTTGTTATACTTGGACGTGTCTAGTAATCGAATAAGTAAGAAGGCACTTTTCTGCGTTGGTGCTGGAACAAATATAACTACCCTTGTTTTGGATAAGAACCAAAGAAATCCCTATAACGATTATTACAATTCCGAAAACCTAATAGGCAACTGTATTTTGGATTATCCAAACTTGAAACATCTTTATGCACGGCGCTGCGATCTTTATTCAAACGAAATACCTTATTTAGGTGCGCCAAAGTTGACACATCTGTACTTGTCATCCAACAACATAGATTCACTTGACCCTTTGCATCCCTTGTTACCGAATGTCACGCATCTTTATTTAGATAAAAATAATATTGTAAGATCTAAACTCGATCAATTGGAATCTCTTGTTGTGTTAGACTTAAGTTTCAACAAGATTCAGTATTTATGCGGTGAGTTCGGCAATGATATTGGGTTGTCATTTTCTGGCACCACAAATCTTCAATATCTATCGTTAGCTGGAAACAAAATCGCGAATATAGAAGTCGATACATTCGACAGTATGATTAATCTAAGAGTACTTGACCTGTCAAATAACGCTATTATCGGGTTGAAAAAAGGCACATTTGAATCACTTAATTCGCTCCAAAACTTGTCACTGAGTCACAATCATTTGACAACTGTGCCAGAATTGTATCCGTTATGGAATCTGATGAAGTTAGATTTGAGTTTCAACAACATTGAAACAATTTCCAGCATGCGTACTGCTCAAGATGTAGATCTTCAAAGTATCGACTTGAGTAATAATAAAATATATTTTATTGCGGATGACACTTTTTCAAACCTTACTTCTATAGTACATTTAAATTTGTCGGAAAATAAGCTGCAGATGATTTCTGAAAATTGGACTGCGTCACTTTCGAAATTAAAGATTCTTCACATCGGTGGAAATCGTATTGAAAGTCTTGCGAGTCTTTATCTGAGTGGCGCTACCGCGTTAACTGATGTATTCTTAGAGAGAAACTTTATAACCGTTTTGAAGGCAAATGATATGTCTAATATTCCACCAAATGTTTCTCTACATTTTACAACGTAATATTATGATTCGGAATATAATGATCAATGTAATTTAGAATTGTTTGGTTCACTGTAAGCCTGTACGTTAGTGTTATTAAACGAGATATTGTTCAATTTATGTACAATCTATGTATTATATTTACAGCAGTTACATCTATGTTCTTATGTATTCACACTCCCGAGTGCTATTGTAATCTCTTTGTGAGACTGACAAATTAATAAATATAATTATTCGAAAGCTGTCAAGTGTTTTTTTAAATACTATTTTGTAACTCTACGTTGTGCGGCATAAAATTGATTGCTTATGTTAATTTCTTGGAAACTGTCACTAAATAAGTACTGAACGTGCATAAAATAGTGATCCAATGCGTTTGTAATGGTACTATGCACCTTTTGATTAAATACATTGATATAATATAAAAAACAAAATTATTATTCAATTTATAACTACAGTAATCATAACAAAAAATGGCAAATCATGTTCTACTGTTCTCCAATTATTGCCATAATCTTGAATCATGGCAGTTTTCTCTAAATAATCACAATATTTTCGAAATTAGGGGAACAGAATTTTCCATGGTGCCACAAAATGCATTGCGGTAAACGTGCAGGGAATATGTGTAAAAACCACAATTGAACGTCACATTGAATGTGCAAAATGAATAATCTTAAGAACGAACTTAATAATCTTAAGAACGACATTTTTTTAAACGAAAAATCCGTTCTATAGGGCGTACAGTAAATCACTTGTAGATGAAAATCGTTCCGCTATGCCAAAAATATTCAGTGTAAAAAAATCAATATACCAGAACTAAGGGAGTATTGCCTTATTATTAGTTCTGACGACTATCCGTTAAAAAAAATGAGAAAGTGACTGCAAAGCAAGATTGGCTGATAGAATTGTTTGGAGCAAGTATCAAGACCTGACTATCCAAGACATATTCTGAGACCGGAGCAGACCCTGATCAAGCAATGGTATTAACGTTGATACTAACGTGGTAATACCGTTAATTCTCGCTTAACGACGAAGGTTAGTATTGTTCAACTCTTTATTTCTTGTACAGTTTTAGTCGCGAATGTATTTCTATCTCTAATGGTACGATGGAATCACACCGCAGTCATGTTTTATTGCCTCAGTCATCTGACATGGAATCTTACGGTGTGCACAAAAAGTATTGGCGCACCCAGTTTTCTTCCAATATCTTTCAACCTTGAACTTATCTATGCCAACTATCTGTTATAGAGCCTTTTAACTTACAAAAATAGCGTATCTGTACAAAACTATCAGCTAATAATTTTAAAGAAGCAAAGTATGTGAAATATCATATTAAGTACCTATATAGTAATCATCATAAGTGAAGTTTCATTTTATGTGGTAGAAAATGTGTTGCCAGAACATGAGTATACACACTATGAAGACATTAATTAGGTCTGTAATCGACTGGATATTGGTTTCACATGTCTTTTGTACCGTTTTGATAGACATCTGCATTTTTAGATCTAATAGTTCGATACGGTATCTTACGAGGTTGATATGGAGTATTCGCGGTACTGTTCGGAGATACTTTGATACTTTAAAATGTAAACGCTCTTTTTTTTTTTGCTTGTCGTATGCTTCGAATCAGTACACGTGTTGGAAGCGAAATGTTTCTCTCATTCCTATTTTTCTTCTTTTCTCTAATAAATATTCTCGCAATTTATCAATATAAACCTTGGCATTCTTAACCCATTCTATAAGTACTGAATTTCCTCAGACACATATTTTTATGCTTTACCGCAATGTTAGGTTTTTCCCACACTTATATTTTTTCATCAGTAAACAAACATGCTTTAATTCCCATCCCAAAAAACAACGTTTCTATAAAATTGTATTGGTTTACTGACACAATTTTTTGCAAAATTGAGCTGTTTCTTCCTATAAGTACCTATCATCAACGATGAATTCTTCCACACTGCTTTACCAGAACTCTTCGTGCCTTGTGGAATATGGACTGTTTAACCACTAACTGATTTTTCTGGACATGTCGCAGTATCAGCACTTAAAATTGTAGAAGTTGCTATGGGACGTTTCAACGTTCCTTCAAGGATATCTCTTAAATTGCAATGTTATTGCCGATTTTTCGGTAACTTCCAGCGCGTTTATACGAGGACAATTTAATTTTGCGCATACAAGCTAGATGATAAGATAGACTGCGCAGATAGACTGATAAAATTAATCCATTTTACGCAAAATAGACTATTTTATTTCCACAAATTAGACAATTGCGGCTTCTAAGTAAACACAGTATTTGAGGATGACAAAGGTGTCAGACAAAGCTGGTGGTACTGGAACTTACAGGACCTCCAAGCACGTAGTTTAGCTGTTTGCAGTAAATGCGTTATTACGAGTACTAAGTGAAAACGGGTTTAGTCACATTTGAATTACTTTTCATTTCCGAGTGGCGACACATGTACAATCAGCAACAAAAGTTGAATTCATTATCGGACGCGATTCGCCTCCTACACCTTAAACATAAAGTGATTCTCTACATATCTGTCCACCTATCCATTCCCTCATTATCTTCGCACCACTTCTTGTCTTAATAGTCTATATTGCGTGCGTTCGCAATGCAATGGATTTAGTAAGATGTATAAAACGTTATGCTACATGTATACTTTTTATGGGAGAGGTGCGAGGGATGGGGGGAGAGGGAGGAGAGGGAGGGGAGCTGGAGGGAGAGGATAGTAGAGATACTGGGGGGGAAGGGCGAGGGGGAGGAATGGTTGAGGAGGTTGGAGGGAGAAAGGAGAAGGAAGGAGAGAGAGAGACGACGGAGGGGGGAGAGGGGGAGGCGGGGGAAAGGGGGGAGGAAGAAGGGGAGGAGGAAGGGTAGAATAGGAAAATAGAATATGATATAAGTGTATATATAGGGGATGACGTGGGAGGAGATTAGGTTGTAAGGAGAGGTTAAGATAATTTGTAAGAGATTTGTGTATAGTGGAGAAGGCTGGAAACCCGTAAGGGGACCAGGAATAAAGCATACAATACAATACAATGTACATTTTTTTTTTGCAGTAGATCATACCGTTGCTATAATTCGTTAAACTTTACAGCACCTGCAACGATGTATTGTTTTTAGCGATATCATTCACAACATCTATGCAATAGAAAACGAGCACTTTACCTAGAGATATTCCTCAACAACACACGACGTCCGTTAATAAGAAATTAATTATACAGCCAACGCTCAATGTGGCGTTCAATATTTCTTATATCAATTTGTTTCTGTAGTATTTGTCGCCATATTCAATTGTAGTTCCAATAGTATAACACATAGTTCAAACTGCTGGAACTATTATTATACCTATATCTAAGTGCTCGAATACTTTTATAATCGACTGATCCCAAGATCCAATGTGACCAATCTATCATGACACGTACGTACCTATTAGATAATGTTTTGCGAAAATAAATAAAATAGCGCGTATGTACAGAGAGCTTATCGTTAATATTACTGGCGTACGATAGAATTACGAATAAAGCGTTTGTCCCGGCTTATGGCGAAACGTCGTGCAAGTTCTTACGCTTATAAGACTATACTATACGAATATACTTGTTACAACGATAAAACAAGAATATAACAGAAAGGATCAAGATAACGTTGTAGGTGAATTGATAGATGTGTGTAAGTTACGTGTGTGTATGATGTCTCATAAAATGCTCTCTTTAGGTTGTGTGCTCTGCTAGACTCTGGATATGCCACTGTGTACAGCGTCAAAGTTGGCGGACAACTCATCGCCTATGAGCAATGCAACGTATATATTCTAGACGAAAATTGACTACCGTTACCATGCACTGCCTCGCGCCCGGCAATGGAAATACGTAACAGGACAGTGTCGTAAGAGACGGAAGGGGTAGAGGAGGCGGGGTTGATAGCAATTTGCAATTGATAGGTTTTCGGTGGAAGAGGTGGAAACAATTAAAGGTTGCGTATGTTGTCGTAATAATGGGATAGGTAATCGTAATCTGAAAGATTGAACGAGTGGTGTAGTTGTAATAATTGGTCTTTGAGGAGGGATTATGAGGGTTGAATGTGTTGTGTCTTTTTATATAATTCATGACATGTGCCTAATTGCAAAGAATGTTGCGACGCAACAGCGTTCGCCTGTTGCCGCCGTGTATCGTGTTTCGCTTACACTCAAATTTAGAGTAATATGATCACGTTTTCAGCAGGAAATCATTCGGAACATAAGACGGGGATAGTGTAGTCATTCCATGTCAAAAGCGATCTGAACGTTGGCAAAGAAGCATCGTCTGTTAACTGCAGAGACGTGAGTTTTCATTGCTTAAAACTTGTATAAAGGATTGACCGTAGTCATCTTTATTAATAGTCGCATGGTTCATAATTTTTTATAATATTAGCAAACAAATTTCAATACAATAGTGATGTAGTTTTATTTTCACCAAATTGCTGCCCGATAGGATTTCAGAGGTTTACGATATTCGAATTAAATAGAAGTATTCACTGTGTTTGAAATTAAGTTCCGTGGATATTGTGGGCGTTAAAGAGAGCTATTGGGTAGGCATGAAACTCAAATGGGCAAAGTGAATAAAATTTGTATATTTGAGTGTCAAGAAAACAAAATAAAAGTACCATAACGTGTAAAGGGCATAGCCGAATAATATGGTGAAGTGTCCCTAAACCGAGTGAAAGGGCATAGCCGGGTAAGATAGTGCAATGTGCCCCCAAACCGATCGAAATTCTGAATGAGCAAATCGATAGGATATGAAAAACGAAGCATTTCTGTTCATTTTTAACTTTGTATCTCGATATGGCGGGGGGGGTTAAGGGAGCGTAAAATCTACCGTCAGCTTCTCCCACCATTTTGTCGGAATCTAGTGGATAAAAAAAATCGAGAAATATCACAGCAACATCAACAGGAGGCACAATTGTGATTTTTTTGCAGATTTTTCCATAAAACATCAACCGGTAGAAAATAGAAACCAAAAAAACAATCAGAAAAATATCGATTTGATATTGAAGGAGCTGCGGATCACGAATGCCGATTTTTCCTGTGATTAGAAGTCTTTGGTCTGGTCTATGTCATATAACTATTTTATGAGATATTTAATGTTTCTGTGTACATTGAGCAGTCGTAAGAATACAGAAAACTAAATAAATTGAAGAAATCGATGTTACAGTGTAGCCGTATGTTAAAAAATATTAAGAATCATTCAAAGACCGTCGCAAGCGCTTCGACAATGTGTCAGTGTAGTAAACCCTGCAAACTATTTTTCTGGTTTCAAATTCTGTTAGCTGCTTTTTTTCGCAGTCATGTTTTTCCTTTCTCCATACAACAATAATTAACATTTACTGTAACATGTGTTCACATTATTTTGTCAATAATTCAATGTGTAATACACGTTTCAACCGCCTTCCAGGTTGCCGGTTTTCTAGCCATTTATTTTGGCAATTATGATTTTGTTTAACAATCCCTAAGGCAAAGTAAGGTATGATACGACTTTTCAGTAGATCGACGAGACACCTTGTCGAAGCGCTACTGATAGTCTTTAAATGATCTTCAATATTTGTGAACATACGGTCACACTGTAACATCAATTTCTTCTATTTATTTAGTTTTCTGCATTCGTACGACATGTACGATGTATACAGGGTGATTCTAGTAACTGGGCCAAGCGATAACTCTTTTTTAAATAAATTTAGAACAAAATCGTAGAGGAAAAGTTTGTATTAGGTGAAAAGCTCTATCATCCTATGCACCGACTTTTTTCCCAAGTGCATTGGTGCATGTGCAAAGTGCAGTTGCACTGTTTTTTTGAATGGAACCACCCATTTTTTTTTTACATAAACACGTTCCTTAAGCCATTCTGCAATAAAAACGTATAAGGGAAATCATCGAAAAAACAATAGTTTACGAGATATTTCACTTTATTCAAACAGGGTGATTCTAGTAACTGGGCCAAGCGATAACTCTTTTTTAAATAAATTTAGAACAAAATCGTAGAGGAAAAGTTTGTATTAGGTGAAAAGCTCTATCATCCTATGCACCGACTTTTTTCCCAAGTGCATTGGTGCATGTGCAAAGTGCAGTTGCACTGTTTTTTTAAATGGAACCACCCATTTTTTTTTACATAAACACGTTCCTTAAGCCATTCTGCAATAAAAACGTATAAGGGAAATCATCGAAAAAGCAATAGTTTACGAGATATTTCACTTTATTCAAACTCTTATAACAGATGCCCAAACCGTTCACTATCGCATTATCTAAACGTTTTTGGTCAGAGTTACGTTCCAATCATGTTTACTAACATCTCATACTCAAGGATAGGAACGTATTAAAAAATGTTTGCAAGCTAACGGTGAAACGTTCGAGTATCTGTTATAAGAGTTTGAATAAAGTGAAATATCTCGTAAACTATTGCTTTTTCGATGATTTCCCTTATACGTTTTTATTGCAGAATGGCTTAAGGAACGTGTTTATGTAAAAAAAAATGGGTGGTTCCATTTAAAAAAACAGTGCAACTGCACTTTGCACATGCACCAATGCACTTGGGAAAAAAGTCGGTGCATAGGATGATAGAGCTTTTCACCTAATACAAACTTTTCCTCTACGATTTTGTTCTAAATTTATTTAAAAAAGAGTTATCGCTTGGCCCAGTTACTAGAATCACCCTGTTTGAATAAAGTGAAATATCTCGTAAACTATTGTTTTTTCGATGATTTCCCTTATACGTTTTTATTGCAGAATGGCTTAAGGAACGTGTTTATGTAAAAAAAAATGGGTGGTTCCATTTAAAAAAACAGTGCAACTGCACTTTGCACATGCACCAATGCACTTGGGAAAAAAGTCGGTGCATAGGATGATAGAGCTTTTCACCTAATACAAACTTTTCCTCTACGATTTTGTTCTAAATTTATTTAAAAAAGAGTTATCGCTTGGCCCAGTTACTAGAATCACCCTGTATAGCAACATTATATGTCCCATAAAATATAATAGTTATGTGTCGAAAACTGAATCAAGGTTTGCCTCATACGAAATTCTGATGCGTACAAATTGACTAAAGAATGGGTTTTTGATATTTCCAACACTGTTTCACCATAGCCAAAAATGTGAAAAAATCAGGGATGCGTTATTAGTAACATCTAATCTCAGGAAAATGCGGCATTCGTGATCCGCAGCTCCTTCAGTATCAAATTAATTGTTTTTGATTGTTTTTTTAACAGTTGATTTTTTATGTAGAAAACTGGAAAAAGAATCTGAAATGTGTGCACTATCTTCAAATGTTACTGTGATTTTTTTCGAATTTTTTGATCCATTAAATTCCGACAACATGGTGGCAGAAGCTGGGAACACATTTTACCCTTGCCCGCCCACCACAGTCGAGATCGTTGAAAATTCACAACAAATGCTTCTTTTTTCATAAGTTTTCGAATAGCCCGTTCCAAACTTCAATCGGTTTGGGGGCACTTTTGACAATCTTATTCGCTATGCCTTGCAAATATGATAATAACGGTAGAGCTAAAGGTAAGTATCATGCTAGGGGATAAATGGTAGTTCTTTAAGTAAATACGGAAACTCATAATTAAATAATAAAACCACGTAAAAAAGTGGTACATGTATAGTTAAATTATGACTGTGCACAGTCGATAGCAATCGCAAAGCGATCAAATTGTTGTTTTGGTGAAATCTACTATCATACGATTATTGCGTATTGATGAATTTGCATGAATGAATATTTCGGTCTCATGGATACTGCTTAAAAATTGCGCATTGCATCTAATTACGTCTCAACGAGTCAACAATCGCTTGAGGTTCAAAAATTACATAAGGCGAACTCATTTGTATTCAACGACTTTCTAACATCAGTGGCACATAGCATATTTGACTTATGGATAAAAATAGATGAAATCCTTACAATTATTTATCGTAGTGATAATATTATACGATGCAAATTGTATTGTCATGCAGGTAAACATTTGGAAATTAGAAGAGTTCCAAGAAAGTCATTAACGAATGTCGTGTAGTAAATCATTTTGCGATCGCATCACGTTCAGTTCTTGATGTGCAATTCGTTATCTTCTTTTACGTGTTATGATCTTTCTGGTTACATTGTTATGCTCACCTTGACGAATATAATCGTATTATGACAGAAGGTGTACACAATCGAACTTCAAAACATTAAGTTGGCGCTGAAGTCACTTTTAAAGCATTATATAATAAATAATAATATTTTGCATTTAATAAAGGAGTTGTGTTCGCATTATGCGAACATCTATTTTTTGCTATCATGATTGATCTCATATTTTTATACTACTTAATAGAAATATTACGTTTTTCGAAGAGATATAATGTACGAGTTTTACTATTGGCTCCAGTTCAAGTATCAAGGTTAGGTCAACAATTGTTAATGACGTTCTTATCTTTATTTCTAATCCATTTCAAACGCGCATAAAAACATTTATTTTAGTAAGTACAACGTTTTCTGCTCCGAATATCAATCTGCATAAAGCAATTGGATTTTATTGTTCATTTCAAAATTGTTGCAGATGGCGCGGCTTCATTTGGTTGCTTTCTTCGTCTCTTTTTTCGGCTTACAATGGATATTAACAGAAGGAAACAGCGGATCCCAGGTAGACGTAGGCAAATGCAAAGACATGGACCCCGACGTCATTCTTAATTTGTCCAAGGTGGGCTTCACTGAAATCAGCGATTATGTAATTGATAGTCCACATGTAAGTTGCTTAAGCCTTAGCAACAATGACATATACCATGTGTCCGACAAAGCATTTGACTTGTTACCAAATTTGTTATACTTGGACGTATCTAGTAATCAAATAAGTAAGGAGGCACTTTTCTGCTTTGGTGGAGGAAAAAATATAACTACCCTTGTTGTGGATAACAACCCAAGAGATCCCTACAGAAGATTTTATGACTCACAAATGCGAATACGCAGCTGTATTTTAGGTTATCCAAATTTGAAACATATTTATGCACGGCGCTGCAATCTTGATTCAAACGATATACCTTATTTAAATGCACCAAATTTGACACATGTGTACTTGTCATCCAACAACATAGATTCATTTGATTTTATAGATAGGTTGCCGTCGAGTCCAACGCATCTTTATTTAGACCGAAACAACATTAAAAATTCGAGAAATCTCCGAGCATTGAAATACGTTGTTCACTTGGATTTAAGTTTCAATGGTATTACCTACTTATGTTATGAGTACTGTAGTAGTCCTGGAATTTCATTCGTTGGTGCTACGAGTCTTCAGTTTCTGTCATTAGCTGGTAACCATATCCTGAACATAGACAGTGGCGCATTCGATGATCTACAGAATCTTACTGTACTTGATCTATCAAATAACACTATTGTCGGATTTAAGAAAGGAACATTTGACTCATTGAGTTTGCTCCAAAACTTGTCACTCAGTCATAATTCCTTGTTAACTGTGCCGGAATTGTATCCATTATGGAGTCTGATACATTTAAATTTGAGTTTCAACCGCATTGAAACGATTTCTAGCATTCGTATTGCTCAGAACGCAAGTCTTCAAAGTATTGATCTGAGTCATAACAAAATATCCTCTATCGAGAATGACACATTTTCGAACTTTACTTCCATAATATATTTGGATTTGTCAGAAAATATGTTGTTCAAACTTTCCAACAATTGGGTCGCATCACTCCCGAATCTAAAAATCCTACACATCGGTGGGAATCACATTGAGAATATTGCGGATCTTTATCTGAGTGGTGCCACCACATTAACTGATGTATTCTTGGAGACAAACTTGATAACTTTGAAGGCAGATGATCTGCTTGGTATTTCACGTAATACTTCTCTACATTTGACAATCCAACAATGTACACGTGGTTTACCCTATCTGGTAGGAGGAATGATAGACTAAAGTGAGGACGGGTCCGAGGACCTAGAGGGAAGATACAGGGAATTCATAGAATAGATAAACAAGAGAGGATAAAAGAGTCGCATACTAATGAATGGTATGAGAAGATTAAAGAGCAGGGGTACCAGCATATTTGAGGAATAGAAAGTGGTCGGAAAAAAGAAAGAGGAGGTTAGTTAGGGCTAGGCTGGAGAATGAGATGAGGAAAGGGAGATATTGGCGTACGGACAAGGAAAGGGAGTGTAGAGTATGCGGGGAGGAGGAAGAGTCGTGGGAGCATGTGTGGGAGAGATGTAGGGGGTGGGATGGGGAGCCAGGGGTTAGGAGGCTATGGAGGGAAAATGTAAAAAAAGTATCAGGGGGGAGGGAGAAGGGGAAGAGTGGGTAACAAAATTGTAAGAGGTGAGAAATAGGGTAGGCTGAGAGAGGGAGTGTGTAGGGGGGGGGGGAGAGGTTGAATGCAGGGTATGAGTGAGAGAGCGAAAGTGAAAGAGAGAGGTGTGGAAACGACACGGAAGTCGGGTATGAGAGAGAGAGAGAGAGGGGGGGAGGAGAGGATGTGTGGGGGGATATGGAGGAGAGCGATGGTAGAGCGGTTAGATGTAAGGAGGCGAATTGTGTTAAGAAAACGATTTAGGTTAAGAAAGGAAATAGGTTAAGTCTAGGGTGAGGCGAATTAGGATAAAGGATAGTGGCATAAGAATAGCAATAAGGGCAAATAGTGTAAGGAAAATTGTAGCCCGTAAGGGTATCAATAAACGACATATCTACCTATCTATCTATCTATCTACATGTGGTTTAGTCTTATAAGTTTGAACATTATATATGGTATATGTATTGTAAGCGTTCCGATTAAGTGCTGGAAAGGGACCTTTGTACGGTCTTTTCTGTTCGTGCGTACTACCTACGCCAAATCAGGGGCGGTCTGTTATCGACCCCTCTTCGCATAAATGGGTTAGTACGAAGTGTCGGAGCTTTTTCTTCTACCTGTTCGCCATTCATTGTCAAGAATCGCTAACTATCACTAGAGGGTCGAGTCAGGTATATCGCAAACCATTGTAAGCTATCTCAAGCCATTTTGAGAGACCGGTCATTCGAACCATACCTCGTCGTGGACAACGAAGATACACCGGATGCACCGTCGATAATATATTCGGATCATAGGCGAAGCAACAAGGAGCAATCCGAAACCGGACCCGAAGAGTTAAGTTAGAATAGCTACTCACTAAGAGTCGCGTGCGATTAGTTTAATATAACACCGACATCAAAAATCTGCCATTGTCGCGTACCTTGCGGTTGCCAAGGCGTAGAAAGCATAAATTACAAACCAAAAAATTGCGACGGTTCCACTATGTGTACCGAACTACTTATATACAATGATCCAGATTTATTTTTTACGAACCTTTGTATGTTTCACGATTAGAAGTTAGAAATAAATAATATATGGATATAAGATTAAAAATGTTTTATTAAGAAGATATAATGAAGCTTGTAACATCATCTGGAAAAAAGAATAATGCGTAATAATCTGATCATGCGTAAGTAATGTGCTGTTTGATGATGTGTATGTGCATATTGTGTGCTTATTTTAGTTGTATTTATTGCTTTAAGTAAAGTGATTTCATGGAGATTTTGTATAAACACTACTAACGATCTGTATCTCGTATATGAATAGGTTTGTATCTGTTAAGTATACATTTGTGTTTTTGTATCTTTCTCTAAGGTGAGGGCGACGTTCGTGTTGATTTGGTATTCTTGTCTACAAGATTCGAATTTCCTACATTCATATAGGATATTGTAGACTGTTATAGGATTGGGGCAGGTATCACATTCGGGAGTGTCTTTCCTTTTGAGTAGGTGTTTATTCCTGATTCTGGTGTATGCTGTTCTGAGCCGGGACATCACTATCTTTTGTTTCCTGTTCAGGCCGTTGCTTATGGGGTCATGGTAGAAATTTTATACCATGTTATGAATCCTAGTTCTATTGGTATTGGTTCATATATGGTTCCATTCATCTTTGATTTTGTTGTTCGCATGTCTTGAAAGTTTCTGGTAGGGGATGGGGACTTTTATCAAATTCAGTTTGAGGTTCGTTGCTTTCTTGGAGTTCATGTTTGCTTTTTCATTTCCAGTGATTCCCTTGTGTGATGGTATCCAGGTGATAACGATGTTTTTATTTGTGTTGGAGAGCTTGGAATATGTTGTCTGAATATTTTGGATTATCTCGTTCGTGTCTCTTTTGGTATAGTATTTTACAGCTTGGATTACACTCATGGAGTCAGTGTGGCTAACATAATTTTGGTGTGGTGTTTCTTCTACGAACTTCAGGGCGTTGTATATTGCGTAGGCTTCAGCTGTGAATATGGATATTTCATTAGCTAGTCGTTGTTCTATTGTCTTGTCTTCTACGGGAACTGCATATCCCATCTCTTAAATAGATTCTGAAGCGTCGATATAGATTTTGTTATAGTGTATGTACTTGACGTTTAATTCTAAGAATTTAGCTTTGTATTCGTGGTTGCTTCTTTGTTCTTTTTATAAGTCTGCAAGGTACAGGTTTATTTGTCGACTTTTGATGGTCCATGGAGCTATTTCGCCTTGATGTTTGGTTACGATTGATGATAGTATTTGCCAATTCGACTATACAACGCAGTTGAGAGAGTGGGTTTCTTATAATGTGACCTTTTGAGCCTGTTTTTGAAAATGAAGTTAAATGTAGGGTTGTTAGAGGTAGAAGCTGTTCTTAGTGTTCGCGCTATGAGGGTGGCGCGAAGAGCGATTGGAGCGGTCACCGGGGAGAACTGTTGCGTATAGAAGGGCGCACGGTGTTTGAACACATTGAGTTGGAGGTGACCGTCTCACTGCGCTCCGATTGAAAGAAAACGCGATCGCGCGATGCGCGCAGCATTACCCCCGTTTTGATCTTGTTGGGATGCGATGGTTTGTTTACTCCCGGTAAGGCGCCCTTTCGTTGCCTTGCGGGCGGTTCGGAGCGCAAGGCGTTGCATAATGCGCTGCTCCCTCCTCCGAGGACTGGATCCTACCACACCTCGCAATGTAAGAGGGGAGGGAGTGGGTTAAAGGCGATTTTTTCGAAAACGGAGTGTTTAAAAAAAAATTGTCATACGTTTTTTTCGACTTATTTTTACATGTAGATTCACCCCCTTTTCGGTTGTACCACCGGATCGAAACCACCCTGTATACGCAAGCGACAACGATAAAAGGGATCATTTTTGTCTTAAAGGAATCAATCAATTAGAGCTGTAGCAGACGTCTCCATCCGTGTTCAGATAAAGTAATTGTTATCAGTCAGTTGCATTTTATTTTCAGAAAACCCCGCGCAGCAAGAGGCAGCGACGCTAGAACCAGTTTAGCGTAAAATACATAAGAGGAACGCGTCTCGTACACTTAGGGTGTACTTTGTGCTGATTAATTTTCATCCATGTTTAAGGGACATTTGTGTTGTTTTAAATTGTATTCCACTAATTGGACATGTACGGTATAGTCGTGTAGCTGTTTTCAGTGCCGCATTATGGACCGGTTCTATTATTTTATGGACGTGGGACTTTGCTGAACTATAGATGGTTGATCCGTAATCAATTTTGGAGAGGAATAAGGCCCGATATGTTTTTAAGTAAAGCTTCCTGATTTAACAAACGGAGAACGTTTTTTGCCAAAACACATGTCCAATATTTTCGGGTAAAGGAAGTCTGCGCAAAATTTGAACAAAATCGGTGACCCAAAAACCTGGTCCTCCCCTTGTGAGAAGTAATGAGGAAGTTTAGTAAATTCAGGCCACATTATTTCATAATTTTTTGGACATTAACCACCTTTTTGTACTTGCTCTGGGTTTCATATAACATGAATTCACACAACACGGCATTTTCTAGGAACCTATTTGCCATATTATAGGAGGACTAATTTATCTCTTTCAAGATGAATTAATCCATTATGTTTGTCTCATAGTAACTTACCTACGTACTGTGATATTGGAACACTTACCTATTAGGCCATAGAATGGAAGGCTAATTGCGTTTATTAAAATCCAACGGACAGAAAGGACTTCCGCTCGAAAAAATGAGAAGGAAATGTAGAATAAAATTCTTCTATTCAAAGCTTTGTTTCGAACAAAATATGTTTTGAGGAAGTAATAAATGAGTTTCAGGCTAAAATTTTTCACGAAATCCTTCTATTCCTGTTCCTAAATATCTTCAACGTTTATATACATCGAATACGTGCAAAATCAAAAAGCTGTTTATGTTACTAGTTATATTTACTGAAAAAACACGTAAGAAATGTCTTGTTTTATCTTACAACCGTATCTTTTGTATTTCTCTGCGTGACTTACTGAAAAGATCGCTCTGTCTACCGACTTTCAATCTCACCGTTTGCTGTAACTGCGCAATTATACAATATACCAGGCGTAGTCTTTCCATCCTACTTTTATCTCAGCAGTTGAACCAATAACAGTACTTATAGTACAAATATTAGATGAATTTACTTTTCGAAGTAATGATTATAATATCGTTGACATATCTGATGTATTATTTTATTGTATTATTATGCAGTATTATTTCGCTTTAGTTGTTCACTGTTATGTGATTGTTGCACCTAACGAATTTAATGTGAAGTCATAAGAAAAATGGAGTACTGATAGGTCCAGCATACCCACTATTATTACAAGTTGCCGTATTAATAGCAGTAGAAGAAGTATTATTTAGTAACATCCGAAGGCCTTCTTCGAAGAGCTCAAGAGAAGAGTAGTAGCGATACAAGATATACGCTTATTCTAGCAGTATTTGTAAAGATATGACGAAGTGTATGCTTTCTCGACAAATATTCAAACCATATCTTGAATTCAATTTTTATGTCCTACAAGTTCACATTCACTATCAATCACGGACATTTTGTATATGGATATGTACGTAGTTGAGCAGGGTGTGTGAAAACAAGTGGACTCTACTTCAGATATTCATTCAGTACGCTAAAATAAGAGAAATAGTTCAAATAAATATCAAGCCTATAATACCATATTTTCATATTATTTATATTGTTTATGTCTTCCAGTAGTTGTAATGACCTTGTTAATTGCTTTATGTAATTCTTCACACGTAATGAGACATTTTCGTAAAGTACCTTTGAATGCTACGTCGAAAAATTTATTCAGAACAGTGTTACTTTGACAGGTAAAAATTGAGTAGCGCAATCACGCACGATTATTAATATGAAAAATATTGTATTATGTGCATGCGTATGTGAATGCATGCTGTTGCGGTGAAAATATCTGCAGGATATTTGCGAACTTGGGAAGATACTTTTAACTTTCCGAGAAGTCTTTGTAAGATATGCAGCGAGCGACCGATAAGGTCGTACAGTAAATCACTTGTCGATGAAAATCGTTCCGGTATGCCAAAAATATTCAGTGTAAAAACACCAATCTACAAGAACTAAGAGAGCATTGCTCAGTTCTGACAACTGTCCGTTAAAAAAGAAATGGTATCAACTGTTGCGTACCATACATTTATTTTATGAAACTTAAGTAAGTAATCGTAAATTGACTGCCCTAAAAGGAACGTGATCTTTACAAACGCACTCTTTACAAAAACTATTATGTATGGATCGGTCTCTTTGTTCAAAACACGTACAACAAAGAGGTTAAGACCCCCTTCAATAAAACAGTCCTTCCTTGACTAGTCCCATACTCGGCCGTTATTACCTGACATATCCCAGACACACTAAAAACTCATCAATTCTCTTCCATCTGGGATGCACATGTTCCTTGGGCCACCCAACCCTTACCGAAGGTCAACCTTTTACCATCACCCCTCTCCTTTCTCTCTCCCTCGGTACTTGAGGGGTTTTCTTTAATTTTCCTATTGCCCACAAACGCGAACCTCTACCAATGAGAATATCTAAAAATCACCACCAACTCCTTATGCTCCACCTATAATGTTTATTTATACCGCATACTCCCAGAGCGAGCGTCATTACAATTACCTCAATCACTACAGTCCACTACAACTATCAATACTCGTCTAGTCGTCGTCACACAGTCAAACACTCAGTTACAACAAACCTTGACAAGTGTATAGTGCGACCACACATATGTAAATTCTGTGTAACATAGTGTGAAATATACTATTTATTAAAAAACTCACGACGATCAAAATACCTTCACTCGGAGAAATCGGACTGCGGGACGTTGCAAGCTACGCGACGGTAAGTACATTAACGTTGATCTGATCAATCAATGGTATTAACGTTGATACTAACGTGGTAATACCGTTAATTCTCGCCTAACAACGAAAGTTACTATCTTCCAACTCCTTCTTTCTTGTACAACATTAGTCGCGAATGTATTTCTATCTCTAACGGTAGAGTGGAATCACATCGCAGTCATGTCTTATTGCCTCAGTCATCCGACATGGAATCATACGGTGCGTACAAAAAGAGTTGGCGCACCCAGTTTTCTTCCAATATGTTTCAACCTTGAACTTATCTATGCCAACTATCTGTTATAGAGCCTTTTAACTTATAAAAATAGCGTATCTGTACAAAACTATGAGTTAATTGTTTCAAAGAAGCAAAGTAAGTGAAAAAATCATGTTATGCGGTCGAAAATGTATTGCCAGAACATGAGTATACGCACTGTGAAGACATTAATTACGTCTGTAATCGACCGGATATTGATTTCACATGTCTTTTGTACCGTTTTGATAGACATCTGAAGTTTTAGATCTAATAGTTTGATACGGTGCCTTACGAGATTGATATGGAGTATTCGCGGTAAGGCTGGGAGATACTTTAATCCTGTAAAATGTAAAGGTTTTTTTTTTTATTGTCGTATGCTTCGAATCAGTACTTACACATGTTTGAAGCGAAATATTTCTCTCATTCCCATCTTTCTTCCTTTCTATAATAAATATTCTCGCAATTTATCAATGTAAATTTTGGGATTCTTAACCCAATCTATAGGTACTGAATTTCCTCAGAAACATATTATATTTTTATGCTTTACCGGAATGTTAGGTTTTTCCCACACTTATATTTTTTCATCAGTAAACAAACGTGCTTTAAATCCCATCCCAGAAAACAACGTCTCTATAAAATTGCATTCGTTTACTTACACAATTTTTTGATAAACTGAGCCGCTTCTTTCTATAAGTACCAATCATTAAAAAATGAATTCTTCCAGACTGCTTTATCATAAATCTTCCCGCCGTGTGGAATATAGACTGTTTAAGCATTAACTGATCTTCCTGGACGTGTCGCAAAATCAGCAGTGTAAATTGCAGCACTTGCTGTGGGATGCTTTAACGTTCACTCAAAGATATGTCTTAAATTGCAATGTTACTACCGATTTTGCAGTAACATTCAGCGTGTTTATACGAGGACAATTTTACTTTGCGCATACAAGCTGGATACATTAAATGATGAAATTAATCCATTATACACTTTGTTGTTTCAAAAATATGGCAAAATATTTTCAACCGTAAAATTGTCCATTTTTTTATTTTATTTACACAAAATAGACAATTGCGGGTTCTAAGTAAACACCAGATTTGAGAATGACAAACGTATCGGACAAAGTTTAACGAATTATAGCTACATGAATGTCGTTTGACCAAAAACTTTGATATTTGTTTATCTGATTGGGCTTCCCGATACGACCATAATACCTCTTATAAAAATCCTACGGTATGATCTACTACAAAGAAATATATATGTAGCAGACCGTCTTACACTTCTTAATTTATTTTTTGACATTTTTTTGCCAAATAAGTTGTATATATATGTGCAAAACGTTGTGTAACAGTATAATTATATAAACTCCAAAATCCCCAAATAGGGATCGTGGCACCTGATGGGTTAAGACAAAAAGTGATACGAAGATAATGAGAGAATGAATAGGAGTTAATCGCGTCTGATAAAGAATTCTTTTTTCGTTCATATCCAAGATTCAATGTATCCAATTTATCATGACACATGCGTATTAGATTATTGTTTGCGAAAATAAATAAAATGCCGCGTATATACAGAGAACTCATTGTTAATATTACTGGCGTACGATAGAATTACGAATAAAGTGGTCTCCAGTTACCGCCATCTATCTTGTTTCGCTTACACTCAAATTGAGACTGCTACGATCGTTTTTAACAGGATGTCATTCGAAATACGATAAGACACGGATCGTGTAGTCATTCCATGTCAAAAGCGATCTGAACGTTGGCGAAGAAGGATCGTCTGTTAACTGCAGCAACGTGAGTTTTCATTACTTAAAACTTGTATAAAGGATTGACCGTAGTCATTTTTATTAATAATCGCATGGTTCGTCAGAATTAGATGATTGTTTATAATATTATTGAACAAATTTCAACACAATACTACATTAGTCTAAATCCATCAAATTGCTGTCCGATCGGAGTTCAAGTGTAGACGGTATTCAAGATGAATAGAAGTAACTGACTGTGTTTAATAAAGTTAAGTTCTGTGGAGATTGTGGACATTAAAGAACGCTGGGTTAGGCATCAAACTCATATCGACAAAGTGAATAAAATTGGAATGAACCCTTTTCTTGTGGTTGATGCGACACTAAATAACGAAATAATAAAAAAGAAAAAATTGGAACATTTGAGTGTCAAATAAACAAGAAAACTACCGAAACGTGTAAAGGTCATAGCCGAATAAGACGGTCAAAAGTACCCTAAACCGATTGGAATTCTGAATGAACTATTCGGTAGTTTGTGATAAAAGAAGCATTTTTGTGAATTTTAAACTTTGTATCTAGATTTTGGGGGGCGGGGTAGGATAAAATGTACTGTCAGCTTCTCCCACCATGTTATCGGAATATGGACGATCAAAAAATTCGAGAAAAATCACAGTAACGTTTGGAAATAGTGCGACAACTACAGAATCTTTTCCCAGTTTTCTATATATAAAAAATCAACTGGTAAAAAAATAAAACAATCAAAAACATCGATTCGATATTGAAGGAGCTGCGGATGACGAATGCCGCATTTTCCTGAGATTAGAGGGTACTATTAACGTCTCTCTGATTTTGTTCACATTTTTGGCTGTGGTGGAACAGTGTCGGAAAATCAAAAACTCATTGTTTAGGATATGAGGTAAATTTTGGTGTAGTTTTTGTCACATAACTATTTTATGGGACATTTAATGTTATTGAGTACATTGAACAATTGTAAGAATACAGAAAACTAAATAAATAGAAGAAATTGATGTTGCAGTGTGGCCGTATGCTTCAAAATATTAAAGATCATTCAAAGACCGTCACTAGCGCTTTGATAATGTGTCAGTGTGTGAAACCCTGCCAACTTTATTTCTTGGTTCAAATCCTATTATTAGCTGCTTCTTTTTGCAAACATTTTTTTCATTTCTCTATAGAACGATAATGTACATTTACTGTAAGATGTGTTCACATTATATTGTTGTTATTTCAATGTGTAATACACATTTACATACCTTCAAACCGCCTTCCATTTTACCGGTTTTCTAGACATTTATTTTAGCAATTATGGTTTTTTTTAACAGTTCCTAAGAAAAAGTGAGCTATGGTACGAGTTTTCCAACATTCTACATTCAAGAATTGTAAGCGTACTGTTTTAGCCCCGTGTACTGAACTATTAAACCAGAATACAATGTTGCGTTTAACTAACGGTGAAAAATATTTTTGGAGAAGGCATGTGCACGTGTGTTAAACATTAAAATGTTGACAAAATTATGTGAAAATATGTTACAGTAAATGTTAACTATTGTTGACCAGAGAAGGAGCAAAAATGGTTGCAAAATAAAAGCAGCTAACAGGATTTGAAAACAGAAAGAAAGTTGCTGGGGTCTACCAGACTGACATCTTGTTGAAGCGCAAGTGACGGCCTTTGAATGATCTGGAGTATTTGTGAACATAAGGCTACACTATACCATCAATTTTGTCCAATTTAGTTAGTTTTCTGCATTCTTAAGACTGTTCAATGAATTCAGTAACATTAAATATCCCATAAAATAGTTATGTGACAAAAACTCAACCAAAGTTTAATTTATACATTGTTCTGACATATAAAAACTGACTAGAGAAAGAGTTTTTGTTTTTCGACACTGTTCTATTACAGCCAAAAATATCAAAGAAATCAGAGAGACGTTATTAGTAACCTTTAGTTTCAGGAAAAAAGCGACATTCGTCATCCGCAACCCCTTCAGTATCAAACCGAAATTATTCTAATGGTTTTTTGATTTATATTTTCTTACTAGTTGATTTTTTACGTAAAAACCTAAAAAATTCAGAAATGTGTGCACCATTACCAGATGTTGCTCTGATTTTCTTCGAATTTTTTTATCCACTAGATTCCGAGAACATAATGAGAGATGCTGAGAGCACATTTTACCCTTGCCCGCCCACCACAGTCGAGATACAATGTTGAAAATTCACAAAAATCCTTCTTGTTTCGTAAGATATCGATTGGCCCATTCCAAATTTCAATCTGTTTACGGGCACTTTTGACCATCTTATTCGGCTATGCCTTGCAAATAAAATAATAATGGTAGAATTGAAAGAAAGCATCATGCTAGGAGAAAAATGGTAGTTCTTTAAGTTAATACAGGTAAAAAATAATTAAATAATAAAACCAACTAAAAGAGTGGTACATATGTCATTAAATTATGACTGTGCATAGCCGATAGCAATCGAAAAACGAGCAAATTATGTTATTTTGGTAAAATCTACTATCGTACCATGATTGTGTCTTGATGAACTTGCATGAATGAATATTTTGGTCTTATGGATATTGCCTAAAAATTGCTTATTCTACCAAATTACAATTATTACCGTAAGGGACAATATTATTCCATGGATACTATTTGTGATCTTCACTTACGCGTAATAATCTTATTGTTAGTGGTTCCATTGTTATGCTTACCTTGACGGATATAATTTGTATTATTACAGAAGGTGAACACAATCAAACTTGAAAACATTAAGTTGGCGGAGAAGTCACCTGTAAAGCATTAGAATGTAATGAAGCCAAATATTATTATTTTGTATCTAATGAAAGAGTCGTCTTTGCATTATGCAAACATCTATTTTTTGCTACCCTGATTGATCTCATACTTTTATACTATGTACTAGAAATATTACGTTTTTTGCAAAGATAAATCTACGAGTTTTGCTATTGACTCTGGTTCAAGTTTCAAGATTAGATCAACAATTTTTAATGAAATACTTATTTTGTATTTTTCAAATCCCTTTCATACGTACATACAAATATACATTTTGTTTATGAACATACATCGATGAAGAATGTATAATATAAATGCACGGGGTTATGGTTTCTTTTTGTACAACGTGTTCTGCTTTGAATATTAATCTGTATAGAAGCAATTGCATTTCATTGTTCACTTCAAAATGGTTGCAGATGGTGCGTCTTCATTTTGTTGCTGTCTTCGTCTTTTTTTTCGGCCTACAATGGATATTAACAGAAGGGAACAGCGCATCTCAGGTATACGCAGGGAAATGTAAAGACATGGACCCCGATGTAATTCTTAATTTGTCCAACGTGGGCTTCACTCGAATCGGAAAATATCTGATTGATAGTCCGCATGTAAGTTGCTTAAGCCTTACCAACAATGGCATATCCGACGTGTCCGACGAAGCATTTGACTTGTTACCAAATTTGTTATACTTGGACGTATCTAATAATCAAATAAGTAAGGAGGCATTTTTCTGCGTTGGTGCTGGAACAAATATAACTACCCTTGTTGTGGATAACAACGGAAGAGATCACTACGGAGGATATTACAACTCACAAAACCCAATAAACAGCTGTATTCCTCGTTATCCAAACTTGAAACATATTTATGCACGGCGCTGCAATCTTGATTCAAACGATATACCTTATTTAAATGCACCAAATTTGACACATGTGTACTTGTCATCCAACAACATAGATTCCCTTGATTTTATGGATAGGTTGTCGTCGAGTCCAACGCATCTTTATTTAGACCGAAACAACATTGAAAATTCGAGAAAACTTCGAGGATTGAAACACGTTGTTCACTTAGATTTAAGTTTCAATGGTATTACCTATTTATGTTATGACTACGGTAGTAATGCTGGAATTTCATTCGTTGGTGCTACGAGCCTTCAGTTTCTGTCATTAGCTGGTAACAATATCCGGAACATAGACAATGGCGCATTCGATGATCTACACAATCTTACTGTACTTGATCTATCAAATAACACAATTGTCGGATTTAAGAAAGGAACATTTGACTCGCTCAATTTGCTCCAAAACTTGTCACTCAGTGATAATTCCTTGTTAGCTGTGCCGGAATTGTATCCATTATGGAGTCTGATACACTTAAATTTGAGTTTCAACAGCATTGAAACGATTTCCAGCATTCGTATTGCTCAGAACGCAAGTCTTCAAAGTATTGATCTGAGTCATAACAAAATATCCTCTATCGAGAATGACACATTTTCGAACTTTACTTCCATAATATATTTGGATTTGTCGGGAAATGAGTTGTACACATTTTCCAACAATTGGGTCGCATCACTCCCGAATTTAAAAATCCTACACATCGGTAGGAATCACATTGAGAATATTGCGGATCTTTATCTGAGTGGTGCTACCGCATTAACTGATGTATTCTTGGAAGTAAACTTGATAACTTTGAAGGCAGATGATCTGCTTAATATTTCGCGTAATGTTTCCCTACATTTGACAACGCAACATTGTACATGTGGTTTAGTGTAAGTTTTAACATTATATATTATATATATATATACATATATCTGTACTGAACAACTTATACCTATAGATTGTTTCAGATTTCTTTTGTACGAATCTTTGTATGTTTCATGACCACAATTGAGAAATAAATAGTATATCAATATAAGTTAAAAAAATGTTTAATTAAGAAAGTATAATGAAACCTGTAACGTCATCTGGAAGAAAGAATGATGCGTAGTAATCTGATCATGCGTAATTCATGTGCTGTTTGATGATGTGTATGTGCATATTGTCTCTTTATTTCAGTTGTATTTATTGTTTCAAGTAAAGTGATTTTATGGAGATTTTGTATAAACCGTGCTAATGATCTGTACCTTGTATATGAATAGGTCTGTGTCTATTATATATTCAATTGTGTTTTTTGTATGTTTCTCTAAGGTGAAGGCGACGTTCGAGTTGATTTAGTATTTTTGTCTATAAGATTTGAGTTTCTTACATTCATGTAGGAGGTGATAGACTTTTATAAGCTTAGGGCGGGTATGGCATTCAGGAGTGTCCGTCCACTTGAGTAGGTGTTCATGTCTGATTTTGGTGTATGCTGTTCTCAGCCGGTAAATCACTATTTTTTGTTTCCTGTTGAGGTCGTTGCTTATCAATTCGGAGTGCTTGCAATCAATTTTGGAGAGGATTAAGGCTCGATAAGTTTTAGTAAAGTTTCCTGGTCTGTGCCCCAATTTTCATGGGTGTGAGCTTTTATAATATTTAATCTCTTGTGACACGTTTCTTTCGGGTACTTCATTTGGGGGGATCATGTTAGTTTGTTATCAAATACATTATAAGTACGAGGAGTTTTATACTGTGTACAAATTTTATTGTCGTGTTTCCGATGTTTAGTGTTAGTGTATTTTAGGGACGTCATTTTTTAGTAAATAGTATTTGCTTGCGTTTTGGAATCGCGGAAATTTGAGGCCTGATTTTTTGGACCACTCTAAGAGATTGCTGATGGTTTCTTGCAGTAGAATTTTTAAGGTTTCTCAGTTCTTTCCAGGTCCGCGACGTCGTTGCTGCAACAATAGTCGGCAGAGAGATGTCCTCTCCGATTACCCCACGTAGTGTTGCGCGCTGCTCCTCCCAAGCCGAGCAATGGACAAGCACATGCTCCGAGTCTTCGAAAGCGCAGTCACTCTCTGGACACTCCGCCGACGGATCTTTGCCTATCCGCTGGAGGTAGTAACCCAACGAACCATGACCGGTCATGATCTGTGTAACCACGAAAAGATAATGCTTCCCTATTCCCACCCATCCACGAATCAGAGACGGGAAGGATTCCTTCCGCTACTCTACGGCCCGATTCCGTGGCGCTATTGGCAAGGATTTTTCACCATACCCGGAGTGCCTCAGCTTGAAAACGGCACCGCCACGCCCGTGTTACCTCAGCCGGCGGTCGACATTCATCCCGGCCAATGGTACGTTTATAATAAAACCATCTACAATGGGTCTCGGCCAGCAGCTGGAATGGCAACATTTTCGCCAAGAGCAAGGCGGCATCGTGCGATACCATTTTGTATTCGCGTATAGCTCGTAGCGCGACCTGTCTCTGCCCTTGCCTTATAAGGATGAGGCTGTATCTGTCGTGCCGCAAGTCATCGGCCGATATGGGCGAGCCATACAACGCGACAGCCTGGGACGTATTCGCACAGAGGTGTCGAACATTGTGGTTTCGTTCTCTTAGGTTTGGCAGCAGCCTACCGAGCGCAGCCGCTGCCGCCGCAATCTTTGGCGCAATCTTCGCAAAATGGTTGCTTCATCGCCAAGAGTGTTTCAAGTGAAGATCTAGATACTTGAAACCTCTTCATACTTTGATAAGCCCATCCCCGATAGTTATTCAGAGTAATCCATGCGGCCGCCGAGCCCAAATCTTAAGTGTATACTTGGATAATTATTCTTTTTCATGAAGCAAAATTGATAAATCAACATTCTTATAAATTTATTCCGTATTTGTAAATTTATTAATTTATTATTTTATTATATAATTGAATAGGGAATTTTATCGTATTTTCAATAAACGCGACATTTCTGTGTTATCATTGTTACGGATCTCGATCTGAGCGTGAATAGGTAGATTTGGAATCAGTCTCGTATAGGGAAAGACGTAGACTCTTAGGAGGGTGTTAGCCACTTCAGACGCAGGCAGCAGGAAATACCCTTTTGCCGTAGCTGTCGTGAACTAACCAAGGGAGATAGACTCAGAACTCGGACGAGGCTCGTCAGAGTGACTGGCTCGTCACAAAGACAGGCTCGTCGGTCGTCTAAATCTACCAAGGCGTGCAAGCGTCCGAATTCGGGATCAGACAAGAGATCTGTCTTCACCGGAAACGTAGCTCGCGGAAGAAAGGATGACTGGTCGGGACGCGGACGAGGCTCGTCACAGACAGGCTCGTCGGTAGCCTCCCCAGTCTTAAGGATAGTAGGAGGGTTTCGATCAAGTTCGCAACATGCGATACGTCTCGAGCGGCTGAAACGTATCTGTGGGTTTGTCCGTATGTGATGCGTATAGGAGGGTAAAATAATAGAATGCAAGTTCTTCAATAATGAATATATTCTATCGACTTATATTGTACAAGCGAAGGGTCCAAAGAGCGTTCGCGAGGCAGTTTTAGGAATGAAGGTTTGGTCGGGCTTGGCTAACAAGTCCTGCTCCTCAGGTGACGCCTCGAAGCAGAGGCGGAGACTGGGACTTACGTTTGTGGAACCTAATTCCACCGAGGTGCGTTTGGACAAAGTGTCAGCACTAGAACGTATTCCAGAGTAGTCCGCTTTGGGGTTGTTCGGGCGCCCTTATATACGGTGGGACCCCGTAGGGTTCGTTCGGGAAAGTCGGCGGTGGTGGGGATGTGTATCCGGTGCTTGTGAGATAAGGGGCCGTCTTGCTTGCGAGGGAGACGTAGGCTGGATGCATACGTAACATCTAAACATCTAAACGGCCATTTTTTGATTAAGTACATGATGAACTAATTTTCATTTTCATTTAGCCATATTATTTTGTTATATTTCTTTATGCTGGTATTGTCGTCACCATTTTCGGTGTAATGTTTTGATAACCAGTAAATGTTATCCCATTTTAACTACCTGTTGCTGACATTGTAAAATTCTTTTTTAATCGTTTTTAAATTAAAGTTTCAGTATATATAATAGTCTATTACACAACGCCTTATGCTAACTTATCTTAGCTTCCCTTGCTGATACACTCCAACATCACACCTCCCTACATGCCATCTTATCCTACCTTAACCTATTGCGTAACTTATTGCTAGCTTACGATACTCTTATCTCTAGCGCCTATAACGTAAATTACTCACCTCCCTTACTCACACCTCCACTGACCTCGCATTCGTTCCTACCTCACCTCATTTATTCCTTCAATTCATTCATTCATTCCTCGCCCCCCCCCCAACGCCGCCCAGCTCTCCCCTATCTCCCTAAACAACCCCCCCCCCCTCCACCTCCCATAAGTGTCACCATGTCTCCTCCCCCCCTAGAAATCCTACATATCCTCTCCTCTTCATTCTTCCAACAACACTCCCCAACCAAAATCTCGCCACCCTCTTCCATATCTCCTCACCCCAACGTTTCTTCAAATACCCCGGCACTCCTCTTTCCTTGCACCCCCCATACTTCTGGTTCCACTTCGAACCCCCTATCCTCTCCCATCTCTCGCTCTTCTGTTCCTCCCTCTCCCACCTTATAATCTCCTCCCCCCTGATTCCCAAAGCCCCTCGCCCCAACTCCCAGCCCCTGCTTTCCCAAAACTCTCTCCCTCCCATCCTCTTTCCCCTTTCCTCCTTCCCATCCTGTCCATTATTTCTCTCAGGCACGGCTGTGATTAAAGGCTTTTTATTATAAAATTGTCACAGAAAGTTAAATTATTTCTTCTATGGTTAAAGAGCATAGCCGAATCAGACGGTTAAAAGTGCTTCTAAACCAATTGAAATTCTGAATGGGCCATTCGATAGCGTGTGCAAAAAGAATCATTTTTCTATATTTTCAACTTTGTAACTCGAACGTGGGAGGTGGAGGATGGTAAAATGTACTGTTTGCTTTTCCCACCATTTTCTCGGACCCTAGTGGCTCAAAAGATTTAACAAAAAATCAGAGCTATTTTTACATAACAAATATAACAGAATAAAAAAATAAAATCCAAAAAATGAACCAGAAAAACATCGATTTAATACTGAACAAATTGCAGATGTCTTTTTTCCTGAGATGAGATGTTACAATTAACGTTTCTCTGTTTTTTTTTAAATTTTTATATCCACTACGTTCCAAAAAAAATTCCAAAAAATTGGGTTGTTCGTTCATGGGGTAGAAGGCTCATTGTATCGGAGTAGTTTCCCAGTAAATACTTTATTAGTTCTTGTCAGTAGCCTCGTCGGAGCGAGGGTTTGCTACAGATTGGTCAAGATCGAATGCCTTTGAGGCGGGTACAGGCAGTTCTTAAATATCCTTAGGACTAGGATCCCAAGGACCCAGACGCTGGCCTACGTTATCTGGACGTGAAAAGGGTCCTACGATTGGGGCGGTAACTATTATATGTGTACGGTGATGACATAATGTTATAAGTTATAATTTATATAAATATAGGTATATGTTCTTTAATCGTTAATTATATTATAAATGTTACATTATAAATATTGTTATGTTACTTAATATTTGTTGCTTAGTTGGGAAAGCTTATAATTATATGTATAATACAGAAATGGAATGAGTTGTGGGTCGTAACATTCACGTTTGAGAAAAAAATTAGAACTAAACGTTTACCGACGACCGGATTAATTTAAAAAATTCGTATATCCATGTAAATTTTATTCAGAATTTCATCAAAAAAATCGAAGGGGGCATACATCTTGAAAAGAAACATTTTTTGCAATAAAGTAAAATTAGCCGATGAAGGCAATAATTTGGATCAAAATCATTTTTTTTTCTTGAAAGAACATACAAAAACAAACATTAAAAAAAACGATCCAATTGGTGTATTTTTCGCAAAGTTATGAACATTTGAAAAAAGCATCTGATTTTGAAAATATTCTTATTTTAAAAACAAATGATCAATAAACTATTGGAAAAATCCATGAACGCGCCTTTCATCGGTCTCAAAATCATACATCATTTTGAAAAAAATCGAAAGAGGTAACCCTAAAAAGTGGCGGATTTGGTACGGATTGCCCCATATGTTTAATGTTTCTAATCAAGTTTGGCAGAAACCTAAAGTTTCAACAACGTATATATTGCTTAAATAGGCAGCTTAGCAAACATTGCGATGTTTTGCAAATGCCTAATCCCTGAAGCAAATTAGTCCTGGCCATCATCTGTACATCGCATCGCATTTTCATTGTGAATTGAACTTGCATCCGCTCAGCACATCAATTATCTTGAATGCGTCATCTTTAAATGTGACTAATAGTAATGTAGTGTCCATTGGCCGCTACTTTGTTTCAAATCCACTCGTAAGACATTTAGATTTAGTAGATAATACAATAAATTAGAAATAGTGGGTGAAGGATCATCTGACCAACTTGCTAAACTTTATTATTTTAAACGTGTGTTACGGCCCACACTTCACACCCCATATAATTCAATATAAGAATACTATAATATTTATAATTAACATTAATTAAATACCATATATACTAATATATGTTACAGTGAAACACCGAAATCTGGAGAATGTCGACTTTCACCGGTGAATGTCAACATTCACAAACTCGCTTGGTGTATATCCGAAATATAATATTATATTTGCTAAATACATATTTCACACCTGCAGTACAGCCACTATGATATGGGGTGCGATATCTTGGCGCGGTCTTGGGCCACTTGTTATTCTGCATGGGAGGTTGATCCGTTGATTTGATATCCAATCACTATCTAAGCGTTCTAGGGGATCATGTCAATCCTTTTGTCCAGACTGTATTCCCTGGAGAGCGACCGCTTTTTCAGGACGACAACGCCCCTATCCACACTGCTGGGTGTGTTTAAAAATGGTTCTAAGAGCGTGACGATGCAGGTAAACATCTCGCCTGACCCCCTCAGTCTCCGGACTTGAATATTATTGAACATTTATGGTAATATTTGGAGTCCAAACTTCGTTCCCGATTTCCACCTCCATCCGGACATGCGGAATTAGAGACCGCTCTGCAGGAGGAATGGCTTAATATTCCTTTAAAAATTGTCCATGACCTTTATGCATCTATCCCACGTCGCTTAAATCTGTACTTCAGTCAAAGGGTGGTCCAACCCCCTATTAATAAAGATTTTCCATTATTTCACAGGTGTTCGTATTATTTTGTCCACCATCTGTATATACAATATGTACATATAATAACCATACATACAACATAGCTACAGCCCCAACATAAGACTCTTTTTTTATGACCTTATACCGCAGGCCTGCGTCTGGGCCTTTGTGGGCGCTGCGCACTCTCCGTACACCCACACATACACACATACATCTGTATACCTAGTTGTAAGCATATTAAGACCGTTCGTAACCGCCAGCGGGCATTCAATATTCGGCATTCCATATACGTCCGTCAACATTTAGTATAATTCATTCAGTCATGGACATTCTAGCTCCGACCAGAACGTTTACCAGATAATTAGTAAAGTATTTTAAAGTAAAACTACTGCAACACGAGGAGCTTTCTACCCCAAGACTGTAGAAAACCCACCACGTATCCCAGGCCGTAACACGTGTCTATAAGTTATATATTTAGTTTATTTTGGTTTGGCGGCCATCCAAAGATTGAAACGTTAGATATAAGTAATCAAAAAAACAACAAACGAAGCATAATTTTATGTTCAGGGTTTCCCCATCATCTGTACTCATAGAGGAGAATTTAGTTGAAATTAATGTCGATTGAATTAAATAGGAATACATTAATTCCCGAACAAAAGAACAATTTCCAAAATTGAAATATTTGGATTTTTACAACTCTTGAACTGGATCATACGTAGCCATTAGTATGTACTTATCTGAATCATTTACACATTTGTACCTGCATGAAAATAACATAATCTCAATGTCTTTTGTCTGTTAAACGGCTTGGCGGATTTACCGTTGGACTATAATGATATTGAAATTGGGGGAGGAAGGGGAGGTGGAGGAAATCAGGGAGCTGGGAAGGAGGGGAAGGGAAGGGGGAGACGAAAGGGGAATGGTGATAGTCAGGATGAAAAGTGTGGCGGGAAAGGAAGAAGTGATGGCGAAGAGGTGGAAAATGAGGGGAAAAGGAGTAAGGATAGAGGAGGATCGTACATGGGAAGAAAGGAGGATGAGGTGGAGGGTAGTGGAAAAGGCATGGGAGGAAAGGAGGAAGGGGAAGACGGTGTGGATGGGAGATGGAAGGATCAGGATAGAGAGGACATGGTGGAGGTGGGAGGAAGAGAAGGGGGAGTGGCGGGAGGAGGAAAGGAGCGATAAGGGGTAGGGGGGAGAAGGGAAGAAAGGGCCTGGGGAGAGAAAGGAGTAGGGGAAGGGGCAGAAGGGGGGGGGGGGGCGAATTGGCGAGAAGGAAGGAAGCAGAGGAAGAAATGCGGGCAGAGGGGAAGAAGAAGTCCAAGGAGAGCAGGAGGAGAGTGGGACGCATGTGCAAGATTGTTGTTTTGTAAATTGTATGGGCATGTATAATGATTGTTGTTTTGGTTTGTAAGGTGTATAAGTCGCAAACCCGGAAGGGAAGCGAGAATTAAGATATATATAATGATATTGAGAACGTACATCTAATCATATAGGTATGGATTATATAAATTTAAAGATTAGCCACAAGCAAAATCACACGTACTTATTGATTATAGATACGGATCTAGGACGAAACGCACACTCTTCAGAGACGTTCGATAATTAGTCAAGAGTGTAACCCTACGCGTATACAACCCGCTATAAATATTATTGACGTGTGATATCATGAGGAATGAAAGGTTTGCTTTTTACTATCGTCTTACCCACTTTGATTGCAGACAACTTGAAACCTGTACGGCTACATTCAAGAACCGGAGGAAGCATTAAATACGGCTAAGGGCGTATTAGCGTTGTAAACGTCAGAAATGAACTAGACGTTCGCGAAAAAGGATCTTCTCTCAACACCTAAAACGTGAGTACTTTTGTATTCATAATTGTACGCGAACGCAAATTCCGGCCGACGAGGCATTCTTGTTGCGTAGCATACCTCAAGTCGTCCACGACACAAGGACATAGAATAGATATAACAAATTGTATACCGTAGCTGTAAACAAGCGTCAATGGATCACGTGCGTCACTGATGCATCCGAGTGGATTTGAGTGCGTTTTTTGTTACAGCGACCGTAACCGCTCGGCACGGCCACGCTGCGACGCACGAACGCCCTTTCTCTGTCGCGATACTTCTCCCTTTTCTTTCTGACAATTTTTCGGAGAAGGGATAAGTGTCGAATGGGCCCATCGTCGTCAAGACGGACACGGGTTATTATTCTTGTAAGAGACTCTGGCGAGAGTAGGCGATTCTTAGGAATATAGATAAAACTAGGACCTGAGCACTCGTCTTGTATTTTAGGAATATTTCTTACACTTCCGTTAGTGGCCACACATTTTCTAATTTTTAAGGGAATTTTATGGGATGAATAAAACATACAAAACGTCAGAAAACGGAACATCTTGTTCTCTTCTTCTCCATCCTATTGTTTTAGATAAAATCATACGTTTCTCTTACAATTAGTGGAATCTCGATCTGGGTCTCCTATTCTTATCATGTGTACTTTGAAGAAAATGGATTAATTTATTATCTACCCAAATGTTGCCCACAACGATGTTTGTAAAACGTGTGCAAACGCACGAAATGAATTGGTGGATTAGGACGTCAATTTCAGTTAGATATTGAAGATCAAATACTTGTACTCTTAAGGAGCTATGCGATCGGTAGCAGGTCTTTTGGCAATACAACATACCGTAACTTTGGAGGAAACATACGCAACTGAAAAGAGTAATTTTTAATTCCATCTGCAATCAAGCAGACAATTACACGTTTTTGTTGACGGTACATTCCCTCAAAGACGCATATGCGTAAATTGAGGGGCTTAGTCTGATGTTCAATCGTCAAAAAAGGAACAATGTTACAGAAAATTACTACAGAGCAATTTTATACTTGGACATTTTTTGGTATCTTTTTTTACGAAAGGAAACGACATTTAATGTAAACATTATTCTACTTAGCGTAACTGAACGGTTGTTGTTTCCTTAGTTTAAGTGAAACACGACGTAGTCATACATGTATACAGAGTGGTTTCGATCCGATGGTACAACCGAAAAGGAGGTGAATCTACATGCAAAAATAAGTCGAAAAAAACGTATGACAATTTTTTTTTAAGCGTTCCGATTTTTCCTCGGTAATCTGACATGAAATCTTACGGTGCGCACAAGAAGTATTGGCGCACCCAGTTTTCTTCCAATATCTTTCAACCTTAAACATATTTATGCCAACTATCTGTTATTTAGCCTTTTAACTTATAAAAGCAGCATATCTGTACGAACTATCAGCTAATAATTTGAAAGAAGCAAAGTAAGTGAAATAATCATTTCATGCGATTGAAAATGTATTGTCAGAACATGAATATACATACTACGAAGACATTAGTTACGTCTATATCGACTGTATACTCATTTTACATGTCTTTAGTACAATTTTGAAAGACATCTGAAATTTTAGATCTAATAGCTCAATACGGTGTCTTACGAGATTGATATGGAGTATTCGCGGTAGTGTTAGGAGATACTTTGATACGTTAAAAAGTAACCGTTATTTTTTTTGTTTGCTTGTCGTGTGCTTTGAATCAGTACACGTGTTGGAAGCGAAATATTTCTCTCATTTCCATTTTTTTTCTATTCTCTAATAAATATTCTCGCAATTTATCAATATAAACCTTAGCATTTTTAACCCCATCAATAGGCACTGAATTGCCTCAGTCAGACACATATTTTTATTCTCTTCTGCAATGTTAGGTTTTTTCCTAAAACTGAACAGCTTCTTCCTATAAGTGCATCTCATTACCGAATGAATTCTTCCACACTGTTTTACCATAAATCTTTGTGCGGCGCCGTGTGGAATATAGACTCTTCTTCACTAACTGATCTTCCTGGATATGTTGCATAATCAGGAGTGTAAATTGTAGTACTTGCTATGGGATCTTTTGATGTTCCTTCAAGAATATGTCTTAAATTGCATTGTTACTACCGATTTTTCGATAACTTCCAGCGCGTTTATACGAGGACAATGTTACTTTGCGCATACAAGCTGAATGCATTAATTCTGGCCGCGACGTAACAATACAGAGAACGCATTGTTACTATTACTGGCGTACGATAGAATTACGAATAAAGCGGTCTCCAATTACCGCCATCTATCCTCTTTCGCTAACACTCAAACTGAGACTGGTACGATCGTTTTTAACAGGATGTCATTCAAAATACGATAAGACACGGATCGTGTAGTCATTCCATGTCAAAGGCGATCTGAACGTTGGCGAAGAAGGAGCGTCTGTTAACTGCAGCAATGTGAGTTTTCATTACTTAAAACTTGTATAAAGGATTGACCGTAGTCATATTTATTAATAATCGCATGGTTCGTCAGAATTAGATGGTTGTTTATAATATTATTAAACAAATTTCATTACAATACTACATTAGTCTAAATCCATCAAATTGCTGTCCGATCGGATTTCGAGTGTAGATGGTATTCAAAATGAATAGAAGTCCTGACTGTGTTTAAAATTTAATTCTGTGGAGATTGTGGACATTAAAGAGCGCTGGGTAGGCATCAAACTCATATTGACAAAGTGAATAAAATTGGAACATTTAAGTGTCAAGTAAACAAGAAAACTACCGAAACGTGTAAAGGCCATAGCCGAATAAGACGGTCAAAAGTACCTTAAACCGATTGGAATTCTGAATTAACTATTCGGTAGTTTGTGATAAAAGAAGCATTTTTGTGAATTTTAAACGTTGTATCTAGATTTTGGGAGGCGGGGTAGGGTAAAATGAACAAAATCGGAGAGACGTTAATAGTACCCTCTAATCTGAGGAAAATGCGGCATTTGTCATCCGCAGCTCTTTCAATATCGAATCGATGTTTTTAATTGTTATATTTTTTTACCAGTTGATTTTTTTTATATAAAAAAACTGGAAAAAGATTCTGAAATTGTCGCACTATTTCCAAACGTTACCGTGATTTTCCTCGAATTTTTTGATCGTCCATATTCCGATAACATGGTGGGAGAAGCTGAGAGCACATTTCACCCTTGCCCGCCGACCACAGTCGAGATACAATGTTAAAATTTCACAAAAATCCTTCTTGTTTCGTAAGCTATCGATTGGCCCATTCCAAATTTCAATCTGTTTACGGGCACATTTGACTATCTTATTTGGCTATGCCTTGCAAATAAGATAATAACGGTAGAGTTGAAAGCAAGCATCATGCTAGGAGAAAAATGGTAGTTCTTTAAGTTAACACAGGTAAAATATAATTAAATAATAAAACCAAATAAAAGAGTGGTACATACCTATGTCGTTAAATTATGACTGTGCATAGCCGATAGCAATCGAAAAGCGAGTAAATTATGTTGTTTTGGTAAAATCTACTATCGTACCATGATTGCGTCTTCATGAATTTGCATGAATGAAAATTTTGATCTTATGGATATTGCCTAAAAATTGCGTATTCTATTAAATTATGTATCAACGAATCAACAACCGCTTGTGATTAAAAAGTTACATAAGACGAGCTTATTTGTGTTTCATGACTTTCCAACATCGATGGCACAAAGGATATTTGACTCTTATGGATAAAAATACATTAGATCTTTACAATTATTACCGCATGGGACAATATTATTCGATGGATACTATTTGTTATCTTTACTATCGCATAATAATCTTTATGGTTACATTGTTACGCTTTCCTTGCCGGATATAATTATATTGTTACAGATGGTGTACACAATCAAACTTGAAAACATTAATTTGGCGCTGATGTCACTTTTAAAGCATTACAATGTAACAAAGGAAAATATTATTATTTTGTATCTAATAAAAGAGTCGTCTTTGCATTATACGAACATCTATTTTTTGCTACCATGATGGATTTCATATTTTTATACTATTTAATAAAATATTATGTTTTTTGAAAAGATATAATGTACGAGTTTTGCTATTGGCTCTGGTTCAAGTATCAAGATTAATTCAACAATTTTTAATGATATACTTATTTCCTATTTTCTTGATCCATTTCATATGCGCATATAAATATACATTTTGCTTATGAACATACATGTATGAAGAATGTATAAATGCCTGGCGTTATGGTTTCTTTTTGTACAACGTTTTCTGCTCTGAAAATCAGTCTGTAAGAAGCAATTGCATTTCATTGTTCACTTCAAAATTGTTGCAGATGGTGCGTCTTCATTTTGTTGCTATCTTCGTCTGTTATTTCGGCCTACAATGGATATTAACAGAAGGAAACAGCGGATCCCAGGTATACGCAGGGAAATGCAAAGACATGGAACCAGTTGTAATTCTTAATTTGTCCAACATGGGCTTTTCTAAAATCAGTGATTATCTGATTGATAGTCCACATGTAAGTTGCTTAAGCCTTAGCAATAATGACATATCCGACGTGTCCGACAAAGCATTTGACTTGTTACCAAACTTATTATACTTGGACGTATCTAATAATCAAATAAGTAAGGAGGCACTTTTCTGCGTTGGTGCAAGATGCAATATAACTACGCTTGTTTTGGATAACAACCGAAGACAGACACATCACACGTATTACAACTTAGAATATGATGAAGAATATGATGACAGAGATAGAGATGAAAGAAGTTACGATTTAGAAAAGCGAAGACTTTACTGTAATTTTGGTTATTCAAACTTGAAACATATATATGCACGAAACTGCGATCTCCATTCAAACGAAATACCTTCGTTGGATGCACCTCTGACACATGTGTACTTGTCATCCAACAACATAGATTCGCTTGATTTTATGGATAGGTTGCCGTCGAGTTTGACGCATCTTTATTTAGACCGAAACAACATTGTAAGTTCGAGAAATCTTCGAGGATTGAAACACGTTGTTCACTTAGATTTAAGTTTCAATGGTATTACCAATTTATGTCATAAGTACTGTAGTGGTCCTGGAATTTCATTCGGTGGTGCTACGAGTCTTCAGTTTCTGTCATTAGTTGGTAATAATATCCGGGACATAGACAGTGGCGCATTCGATGATCAATATAATCTTACTGTACTTGATCTATCAAATAACACTATTGTCGGATTTAAGAAAGGAACATTTGACTCACTCAGTTTGCTCCAAAACTTGTCACTCAGTGATAATTCCTTGTTAGCTGTGCCGGAATTGTATCCATTATGGAGTCTGATACACTTAAATTTGAGTTTCAACAGCATTGAAACGATTTCTAGCATTCGTATTGCTCAGAACGCAAGTCTTCAAAGTATTGATCTGAGTCATAACAAAATATCCTCTATCGAGAATGACACATTTTCGAACTTTACTTCCATAATATATTTGGATTTGTCGGAAAATGAGTTGTACACACTTTCCAACAATTGGGTCGCATCACTCCCGAATTTAGAAATCCTACACATCGGTGGGAATCACATTGAGAATATTGCGGATCTTTATCTGAGTGGTGCTACCGCATTAACTGATGTATTCTTGGAAGTAAACTTGATAACTTTGAAGGCAGATGATCTGCTTAATATTTCGCATAATGTTTCCCTACATTTGACAACGCAACATTGTACATGTGGTTTAGTGTAAGTTTTAACATTATATATTATATATATATATATACATATATCTGTACTGAACAACTTATACCTATAGATTGTTTCAGATTTCTTTTGTACGAATCTTTGTATGTTTCATGACCACAATTGAGAAATAAATAGTATATCAATATAAGTTAAAAAAATGTTTAATTAAGAAAGTATAATGAAGCCTGTAACGTCATCTGGAAGAAAGAATGATGCGTAGTATTCTGATCATGCGTAATTCATGTGCTGTTTGATGATGTGTATGTGCATATTGTCTCTTTATTTCAGTTGTATTTATTGTTTCAAGTAAAGTGATTTTATGGAGATTTTGTATAAACCGTGCTAATGATCTGTACCTTGTATATGAATAGGTCTGTGTCTATTATGTATTCAATTGTGTTTTTTGTATGTTTCTCTAAGGTGAAGGCGACGTTCGAGTTGATTTAGTATTTTTGTCTATAAGATTTGAGTTTCTTACATTCATGTAGGAGGTGATAGACTTTTATAAGCTTAGGGCGGGTATGGCATTCAGGAGTGTCCGTCCACTTGAGTAGGTGTTCATGTCTGATTATGGTGTATGCTGTTCTCAGCCGGCAAATCACTATTTTTTATTTCCTGTTGAGGTCGTTGCTTATCAATTCGGAGTGCTTGTAATCAATTTTGGAGAGGATTAAGGCTCGATAAGTTTTAGTAAAGTTTCCTGGTCTGTGCCCCAATTTTCATGGGTGTGAGCTTTTATAATATTTAATCTCTTGTGACACGTTTCTTTCGGGTACTTCATTTGGGGGGATCATGTTAGTTTGTTATCAAATACATTATAAGTACGAGGAGTTTTATACTGTGTACAAATTTTATTGTCGTGTTTCCGATGTTTAGTGTTAGTGTATTTTAGGGACGTCATTTTTTAGTAAATAGTATTGCTTGCGTTTTGGAATTGCGGAAATTTGAGGCCTGATTTTTGGACCACTCTAAGAGATTGCTGATGGTTTCTTGCAGTAGAATTTTTAAGGTTTCTCAGTTCTTTCCTATTGTATGTTACCGTGAGTGAGACCTCTATCTCTTCCTTTTTCCGCCGCCTTCTTTCTGGACATCACGTCCTCGCAGAAAACCGCGAAAGCATCTCAGGCATCTCTCCGCGACATCATTGCTGCAACAATAGCCGGCAGAGAGATGTCCTCTCCGATTACCCCACGTAGTGTTGCGCGGTGCTCCTCCCAAGCCGAGCAATGGACAAGCACATGCTCCGAGTCTTCGAAAGCGCAGTCACTCTCTGGACACTCCGCCGACGGATCTTTGCCTATCCGCTGGAGGTAGTAACCCAACGAACCATGACCGGTCATGATCTGTGTAACCACGAAAAGATAATGCTCCCTTATTCCCACCCATCCACGAATCAGAGACGGGAAGAATCGCTTCCGCTACTCTACGGCCCGATTCCGTGGCGCTATTGGCAAGGATTTTTGACCATACCCGGAGCGCCTCAGCTTGAAAACGGCACCGCCACGCCCGTGTTACCTCAGCCGGCGGTCGACATTCATCCCGGCCAATGGTACGTTTATAATAAAACCATCTACAATGGGTCTCGGCCAGCAGCTGGAATGGCAACATTTTCGCCAAGAGCAAGGCGGCATCGTGCGATACCATTTTGTATTCGCGTATAGCTCGTAGCGCGACCTGTCTCTGCCCTTGCCTTATAAGGATGAGGCTGTATCTGTCGTGCCGCAAGTCATCGGCCGATATGGGCGAGCCATACAACGCGACAGCCTGGGACGTATTCGCACAGAGGTGTCGAACATTGTGGTTTCGTTCTCTTAGGTTTGGCAGCAGCCTACCGAGCGCAGCCGCTGCCGCCGCAATCTTTGGCGCAATCTTCGCAAAATGGTTGCTTCATCGTCAAGAGTGTTTCAAGTGAAGATCTAGATACTTGTAAAATCGAAGGGGGCACAGGAGAAGAGGGCCTAAAGCGGGTGGCCCGCCTAAAGCGGGTAAGCTCTCTTATATTGCCTAATGTAATGCGATTGTGAATTTTCGCGTATGTCGTGATTACCCGAATACTCCCGAGTTTCGATCACTTCCAATCAGGCACCAAGTTGAGAACAGCGTTACCAGCTCCTTCACGTTGAAATTACCACACAATTTTGCGGGTTACCAACTCTATCACGTAAAAATGACCACACAGTGCCTACCCGCTTTGCCCAAACGGCTTACCCGCTTTAGGCCCCCTATTTGGCAAAGCGGGTTTTTGCAGAGTTTTTCATTTTTACTTCTAAATAATTATTTGTTGCAAAATGACACCATCTTGCTTTTTTATTGTTAAGTACGATATCTCTCCTACTACATGAAATCAAAATTGTTATTATAATCCAACAAAAGCTAAGATTTTTGAGCTTTTGACGTCAGCTTACCCGCTTTAGGCCCTCTTCCCCTACATCTTGAAAAGAAACATTTTTTGCAATACAGTAAAATTAAACGATGAAGGCAATAATTTAGATTAAAATCATTTTTTTCTTGAAAGAACATACAAAAACAAACATTAAAAAAAACGATCCAAACCTACAGTTTCAACAACATATATATTGCTTAAATAGGCAGCTTGGCAAACATTGCGCTGGTTTGCAAATTCTGATGATTCTTGATATTCTGATGCGCTGGTTTGAAAATTCTTCCTGAAGCAAATTAGTCCTGGCCATCATCTGTACATCGCATCGCATTTTCATTGCGTATTGAATGTGTCATCTTTAAATGTGACTAATGGTAATGTAGTGTCCATTGGCCGCTACTTTGTTTCAAGTCCACTCGTAAGACATTTAGATTTAGTAGATAATACAATAGATTAGAAATAGTGGGTGAAGGATCATCTGACCAACTTGCTAAACCTTATTAATTTAAACATGTCTATAAATTATTTATTTAGTTTATTTTAGTTTGGCAGCCATCCGAAGATTGAAATGTTAGATATAAGTAATCAAAAGAACAGCGAACAAAGCATAACTTTATGTTCAGAGTTTTCACATAATTTGTACTCATAGGAGATAATTTTGTTTATTAACGGCGATTGAATTAAAAAAGAATAGATTAATTTACAAACGAAAGAACAATTACTAGAAATTAAAATATTTGGATTTTTACAACTCTTGAACTGGACCATACGTAGTCGTTACTATGTACGTATCTGAATCAATTACTCATTTTAGCATGCATGAAAATAACATAATCTCTATGGTCGTTCGTTTGTTTAACAGCTTGGTGGGTTTAACGTTGGACTATAGTGATATTGAGAAAGTACAACCGATCATATATGGATTATGTCAATTCAAAGTTTAGCCATAAGCCAAATCGTACGTACCTAAGTTTATCGTTTGACCAATTGTTAATACTAAACAGTGAATCAATTTATGATTTAATTTCTAGCGGAAGTTTTGGATTAGACCTATAATATGATAGAAAATGTTAATTTTATTGAAAATTTACCAAAACATAAAATATGTCTATAAAACATAATACTATGTGTCTTCGAGAATCAATAGGCATTGTCGATACGAAAACATATTGAGATTAATCGAAAAACTCAATCGATCTATGCGGGCAGAAGAGGTCGGGAAACTACAAATCGTACATTTACTTCACTCCCGAAATTCTTCGAATTATGTAAGACGTTCGATAATTAATCAAGAGGGTAACGCTATGTGTATACAACCCGTTATCAATATTATTGACGTGTGATATCATGAGGAATGAAGGGTTCGTTTTCCACTATCGTCTTACCCGCTTTTATTGCAGATAATTTGAGACCTGTACGGCTATGTTCGAGGCCCGAAGAAAGCATTAAATACGGCTGTGGGCGTACTTGCATTGTAAATGTCAGAAACGAACTAGACGTTGACGAGGAAGGATCTTCTCTCAACACCAAAACGTGAGTACTTTTGTAATCATTATTTATATTAAACTTCATTGATTATCCTTTTCGCTAGTGGCTACATATTTTCTAATTTTCAAGTGAATTTTGTGGGATGAATAAAACATACAAAACCTCAGAAAACGGGACATTTTGTTCTCTTCTTCTCCATCTTATTGTTTTAGATAGAATCATACGTTTCTATTAGTGGAACCTTGATCTGTGTCTCTCATTCTTATCATGTATACTTTAAAGAAAATGGATGCATTTATTATCTACCCAAACGTTGCGCACAACAACGTTTGCGGAACGTGCGCGAACGCACGAAATGTATTGATGGATCAGATCGTTAATTTCACTTGCATAATGAAGATCAAATACTTGTACTCTAAAAAGCTATACTACGTGGTCGGTAGTAGGGTCTTATGACAATAGAGCATGACTTCGTAACTATGGAGGAAACATTCGGGCCTGAAGAGAATTATTTTTATCCCTTGTCCAACTACAATCGGGCAGATATGATAGCATATTTTTGTTGACGGTACATTCTCTCAAAGACGCATATGCCTAAATTAAGAATACCACTGGGGAATGGTCTGATTTTCAACGGTCAAAAAGGGATAAAAATAACATTAGTAAACGAAACAAAAATTAGTATAAATGTCATTCTTTTTGTTTAAAATATTTTATTAAAGACGGAACGGTCGCTTTTACCGTAGTTTAAGAAAAACTTAACATAGTCATATTTATGAAAGAATGATTTTTCAATGTATATGTACATAACTTGCGCTTAGCGTTGAATTTTGCATGTACGTTGCTCCCAATTGCGCCACATAAGTCTTCGAGCAGTAATTCTGTCATACTTTCAACGGTTAATGAGTATTATTATTGGCAGTGAAAAGGAATCGCTTTAAGAACAAACACATGTGATGTAGAAAAAAATGGATATCTTGATTAAATGACAATGAAAAATATTAATAAAACGTATTTCTTAATCTCCGCTTTTCACAACACTCTTTTTAATGTTAGGAACAGTGATATATCTCGGATATTAGGAGTATGGACAAACCATAATTATTATAAGAATTCGTTCAGTATAAGTACCACATTACTATATCTTTTACAATGTAACAACTTTCACATTTTCAAGGATATTTGGCAAATTTCATAAATTTGCCAATTAAAATAGTTAATAATGGCCTGATATCATATTATGTGTCATGTATATAGGTATCGTAAGATTTTCTTTTAGATGCGAAAAGTACATAAAAACTGGTATTGACTATTTCGTTTAAAATTTGTTGTAGATGGATGATATTCGTTTCTTGGCGCTTCTTATTTCTTCCTTCTGCATACAATGGTCAAAATCCCAGGAGGAAAGCGTATTCCACATATTTTCAGGCAAATGTGAGGTTTCAGAACACGGTGCAGGTTTGAATTTCTCCAACGTGGGCTTCGCCAGAATCAGCGATTATCTGATTAATAGTCCACATGTGAGTTGCTTAAGCCTTAGTAACAATGACATATCCGAAGTATCCATCAGAGCATTTGACTTGTTACCAAACTTGTTATTCTTGGACGTATCTAATAATAGAATAAGTAAGAAGGAACTTTTCTGCGTTGGTGCTGGAACAAATATAACTACCCTTGTTTTGGATAACAACCAAAGAAATCCCTATAACGATTATTACAATTCCGAAAACCTAATAGGCAACTGTATTTTGCGTTATCCAAACTTGAAACATATTTATGCACGGAGCTGCGATCTGTATTCAAACGAAATACCTTATTTAGGTGCGCCAAATTTGACACATCTGTACCTGTCATCTAATAACATAGATTCACTTGACTCTTTGCATCCATTGTTACCGAAAGTCACGCATCTTTATTTAGATCAAAATAATATTGTAAGATCTACACTCGATCAATTGGAATCTCTTGTTGTGTTAGACTTAAGTTTCAACAAGATTCAGTATTTATGCGGTGACTTCTGCAATGATATTGGGTTGTCATTTTCTGGCACCACAAATCTTCAATATCTATCGTTGGCTGGAAACAAAATAGGGAATATAGAAGTCGATACATTTGACAGTATCATTAATCTAAGAGCACTTGACTTGTCAAACAACGCTATTATCGGGTTGAAAAAAGGTACATTTGAATCACTTAATTCGCTCAAAAACTTGTCACTGAGTCACAATCATTTGACAACTGTGCCAGAATTGTATCCGTTATGGAATCTGATGAACTTAGATTTGAGTTTCAACAACATTGAAACAATTTCCAGCATGCGTACTGCTCAAGATGTAGACCTTCAAAGTATCGACTTGAGTAATAATAAAATATATTTTATTGCGGATGACACTTTTTCAAACCTTACTTCTTTAGTATATTTGGATTTGTCGGAAAATAAGCTGCGGACGGTTTCTCAAAGTTGGACCGCGTCACTTTCAAAATTAAAGATTCTTCACATCGGTGGAAATCGTATTGAAAGTTTTGCGAGTCTTTATCTGAGTGGCGCTACCGCGTTAACTGATGTATTCTTAGAGAGAAACTTTATAACCGTTTTGAAGGCAAATGATATGTCTAATATTCCACCAAATGTTTCTCTACATTTCTCAATGCAATTTTATGATTCGGAACGTAATCGTCAATATAATTCAGAATAATTTGATCCACCGTAAGCCTGTACCGTATTGCCATTAAATAGGGTATTGTTCAATTTATGTACAACCTATGTATTTATACTAGTTACATCCATGTTCGTATCTATTCTTACTCCCGAGTGCTATTGTAATTTCTTTATGAGACTGACAAATGAATAAATATAATTATTTGGAAGCTGTGAAGTACTTTTTTAATTACTATTTTGTAACTCTACGTTGTGCGGCATAAAATTGATTGTCTATGTTAATTTCTTGGAAACTGTGTCACTAAATAAGTACTACACGTGCTTTGTATCTTTTGCTTAAATACATTGACATTATATGAAAAAGAAAATGATTGATTAATCTAATTTACCTTCATGTGTACTTTTTGTATTATTTTTTAATTTACAACTACAGAAATCACAAAAAATATTGAAAAATGGTGTTACACAGGGTGGTTTCGATTCGGTGGTACAACCGAAAAGGAGGTGAATCTACACGCAAAAATAAGTCGAAAAAAACGAATGATAATTTTTTTTTAAACGTTCCGTTTGCGAGAAAATTGACTTTGAATTTTCGCAAAGTGCAAGCGCACCCTAGCGCGGCGCGATATACCGGGTGCGCTGTAGGAATCTTGGTCGCGGCGCAAGGGCTTATCTCATTGCGTGGCATCGAAGCAGGCCCGTCAGGGACATCCGGTATACGCGACAGTGGGACCGAAGCTGCCTATCGTGACGTCATAGCTGCCCGAACGTACTCGCAGACGACGAAAAGCGATAGATATGGATACACAATGCCATGCTTTAGGATGCTTGCACCTGACAAAAATTCAGTCATTTTCTCGAAAACGGAGCGTTTAAAAAAAAATTGTCATACATTCTGTTTTACTTATTTTTGCATGTAGATTCACCTCCTTTTCGGTTGTACCATCGGATCGAAACCACCCTGTATATGAGGCATTCCATGCCAAATCGAACACTTTTGTACCTCACCCTGTTCGAGATTTCGGTGTTTTATCTCGCGAGATTTGCCGGGATGGTGTTGAGCCGGGGTTGAGACAAGTAAAATTTACAATGATTAAAAGTCGTTTATTCTCAGGTACATTTTGAGATTTAGATCGTTGATCGCGCGAGCTTTGTTAGTGAGATTTTGTGATCGAGTTGTATATTTGAGAATAAAGTCCACGAGATTATATTAATGCAGCGAGAACTGAAGATGCGATTGAGAAGCACGAAGTTGACTACGTTGCGCCGCAATGTAGCTGCCGCATAGTTATATTAATTATGCGGCATTTCTGTGCAGAGAACGACTGTTCGAGATTGAGATTGTAATTGTTAAACTTACATAATCTCGTGGATCACAAGGAAGATGCAGCAAATCACAATTACTACTCACTAACAAAGACTTTTGTAACACGTGTTGTTCGCAATTTGAAAACTACGAGAGTGAGGCGCCGGTCGCACGAGGGCTACCGGTAGCCCGCGAGATGCGTGACGTCACAACCATGTGACTTCGGGCGCTTAGGAGCTGCTGCCGCCGAAGTCCTGTGGCCGGTGACCCAATTAATTCGGGAGATTCCCGAACACACCCCTTTCGATTTTTTTCAAAATTTTTTATGTTTTTAAGGTCGATGAAAGACGCGTTCAGGAATTTCTTCATATTTTTTTGACGGTCTGTTTTGGAAATATGAATTTTCTTAAAATTTGGGCTCATTTTTTTCAAATGTTCATAACTTTGTGAAAAATGCACGAATTGGATCGCTTTTTTTTCAAACTTTGTGTTTTTGAATGCTTTTTTTTTATTGTTTATTCTTAACTTAAAGCACAAAATGTTTTTTATCTCAAAACACGCCCCGATCGATTTTTTTGAAAAAACTCTCAAAGAAGTTTGGATGGATATAAGAACTTTTAAAATTTGTCCGATCGTGGGCAGTCCTCGTTTTTTTTTCTTTATTTGAAAATATCTGTTATCCAAACAAAAATAATTTTGATTAAAATCATATTTTTTTCTTGAAAGAGCATTCAAAAACACAAATATTGAAAAAAAGAACGATCCAATTGGTGCATTTTTCACAAAGTTATGAGCATTTGAAAAAAAAGAACCCAAGTTTTAAGAAAATTCATTGTTCTAAAACGGATCGTCAAAAAATTCTGAAGAAATTCATCAACGCGTTTTTCATCGACCTTAAAAATATAAAAAATTTTGAAAAAAATCGAAGAAGGTGAGGTACCTACAAAAGTGTCCGATTTGGCATGGAATGCCTCATATACACAAACCCCTCAACGCCGTGTCTGCCACAGAGCCACACAAACCACGGAAGGGCCTGCTCCGGCACCGTTTAGCAGGAATCGGAAGACCAGCTTCGAGATATGGAAAGAGGAGGTGACCTTGACCTTACAAGGACAACTGAGAAGAAAATGTAGAATAAAATTCTTTTGTTCGAGACTTTGTTTCGAACAAAATAATTTTTGAGGAAGTAAAAATGAGCATCTGATTAGCATTTTTCCACGAAATATTTCTATTCCTGTTCGTAAATATATTCAATGCTCGAATATGTGCTAAATCGGAAAGATGTTTGGGTTTCTAGTATTTACTAAAGAAATAGGTAAGAAATATCAGAATTTTGTCTTGTTTTATTTTACAACCGTATCTTTCATGTTTTTCTGCCTGACTGACTAAAAAGTTTGTTTGTCTACTGACTTTTATTCTCACCGCTTGCTTTAAATACGCAGTTATGCAGTATACACATTTATCCCAATTGTTGAACTAATAAGAGTAGCTATAGTACAGATATTAGATAACTTTAGTCTTCGAAATAATGATTACAATGTCGTAGACATAGCTGGGTTATTTTTCTAATGTATCATTATGCAGTAATGTTTAGCATTAGTTGTTCACTTTTATGTGACCGTTGCACCTAATAAACTTAATGTGTAGTCATCAGGAACAATCGAATAGTGATAGGTTCAGAATACTCAATATAATTACAAGTTGTCGTATCAACAGCAGTGGAAGAAGGAGTGATATTTAGTGACATCTTTGGGATTATACTAACAGTATTTGTAAAGATATAACGAAGTGTACGTCTTCTCGACAAATATTCAATCCATATTTTCTCGAAAATAAAGCTTTATGAGAAAGAATTTTACTCCATATCTTGAATTCAGTTTTTATGCGTCCTATAAGTTCACATTCACTATCAATCACGGACATTTTGTATATGGATATATGTATACGTTGATGAGCAGGGTGTTTGAAAACAAGCAGACTCTACTTCAGATATACATTCAGTACGCTAAAATAAAAGAAATAGTTTAAATAAATATCAAGCCAGTAAGACCACATTTTCACATGATTTAACTCGTTTGTCTTCCAGTAATTGTAACGATACTGTTCCCTGCCTTTTTCTAATTCATCACACGTAATGCATCATTAGAGAACAAAACAATGACACTAGTTTTTCTAAATTCATTGAAAATTATATAAATAACAAAGGTATAAAAGATCATGAAGAAAGTAGAAGTTGAGTTCTATCTTACAAAACGTATTTGCACATACAAAAAGTTATCTTTTCATCATAATTTTATATAAACCATTTATTACAAAGTATGTATATACTTTGCATTTCCAATATATTTTGTAACAAGATAAATAATATTACATAACAAAAATGAAAAATAACTCGAAGGTACATGGTAAGCGCCGAACGGTGGCAAAATTTTAGAAATCCTGTCTTGCTAATTGTTGGTTTGTCAAAAACAAAAATGTTTGAAACAAGCGGAAAACAACGGCAATTACAAAAAGATGCTTTCAAACTGTCACTGGGACAAAGCGAAATATACTGCTCACGAGAACGAGCGGGGAAAGACTAACTGACTGCTACGTCTCGCTGCGGCAACGCAATCTTATTTTTTCAAACAGTTGTTTATATCAAACGCTGTCGGCATGTTCCGACAAATGCCCAATGCAACGGCGATTTACGCCGAAGGTCGCATATCGCCTGAGCGGCGAACATCGATGTTTATGTTAGATTTCGTCAGCTGCAAGCGATAGGAAAAAGTCGTTGTCTACAACGAGTTAAAACGAAAAACTATTTTTTTTTAATTCTTTCATAATGAAATTAGACCATTTATAACGTATTATAAATTTATTTTGAAACAGAGTTTTCCCGCAATGTGAATAGTAAAGCGTTACAAGACGCGGGCCGATATATCTTTCACTTTACAAATGCTTATTTTCTGCTGGAAGAAATCAGATAACACCATGGTCGCCCAGCAGGGGCGGAGACCACACTCTGGGTCCATCTGTAGAGGAGAGAGAGGATTCTTCGTTGGTTGCCTTCTAAGGAGGAAAGGACATACAGGGTCTACCATTTAACGCGGAACGCTCGCTTGCGAGATAACGCTAAATGGCAACAGCGCTAGACTCGTGATACGCTCAAGAGTGTCGGTAGCGCCCGCGCACTGTCCCCGGCGGTGCGTGTATCGAGTCTAGCGCTGTTGCCATTTAGCGTGTTCTCGCAAGCGAGCGTTTCGCGTTAAATGGTAGACCCTGTAGGGTCCGCTGGCAAGAGAGACGATTCTAGGGTCACCCCTTGGAGGAAAGGACGGTAGTGCTCGCCATCGGCCGCTTCCTGAAGGGCAGAGTACAAGGGGGATCGCTAGGCAGCTACCCATAATTGACGAATAGTAGAATACCATATCTAAGGTCGGGAGCTGCGATGTCGAAGGTTTAATGGAGCCAACTCAGTTCTTAAAAGTCTGACATTTCAAGTCCTCGTAAACCCTTAAAAATTAATAAATCCTCTACGCTTTTCCCACAGATCCATATATCCTGCGCCTTGCTAATAACTGACCTAGCTACCTTACTACATTATTTTCTTTTTCCTGCGAATTGGAAAGCGAAATATTTTGTTTATTCCCATTTTTATTTTATCATCTAACTATCTCGCAATAGATCAATATAAATCTTGGAATTCGTAATTCCATCAATAGATACTGAATTTCCCTCCTCACGCTGCAACCTAGACCGCAAAACTATAACATGATACGCAGTTCACTATCAAACGAATATTTTTCTTCTCTGACTCAATGCTAGATTTTCTCCAAATAATTAAAATTCTCGTATCAGAAACAAAGATGCTTCTATTCCCGGCCTAGATAACAACGGTTCTCTAAAAGTAAATGGTTTATCTAAACAGTTTTTTGAAAAACTATTCCGCTTTTTCCTATGCTTAACATTACTGAATGAATTATTTCACTCTGCTTTACCATAAATCTTCGCACCCCAAGGAATATGGACCGTTTACGCACTAACTGATTTTCCCGGACATGTCACAATGTTCGCAGTAAAAATAGTAGCCCTTACTATGGATTTTTTCACAGTCCCTTTAAGATATCTCTTAAATTGCAATGTTACACCTAATTTTTAGGAGGGTTAATGGAGGACAATTTTATTACATCCACACAAGCTGAATGCATTAAAAATAATTCGTAATACATTCGTTGTTATAAAAGTATGACAATATATTTTTAACTGTAAAATTGTCATTTGCTGTATTTTATTTCCATAAAATAAACAATTGAGGTAGAGATATTCCTCAACAACACATGGCATCCGTTAATAAAAAATTATTAATATACCCAACGCTCAATGTGGCGCTCAATAATTTCTATAATGTCAATTTCTTTCTGTGGCATTTGTCGACATGTTTAATTGTAGTTGCAATAGTATAATTGTTCAAACTGCTCCAACTATTATCATATATCTAAGTGTTGATAGTCTAAGATTGTAGATTCCAAGATGTAATGTGACAAACATATCATGATTCGTACGTATTAGATAATTTTTTGCAAAAGTAAATAAAGTGGCACCTATATACAGAGAACTCATTGTTAACATTAGTGGCGTACAATTGAATTATGAATAAAGCTTCTCCATTTACTGTTATCCACCCTGTTTCGCTTACACTCAAATTGAGACTCGTACGATCACGATTTCAACAGGATATCAATCGAAACAAGATAAGACATGGATCGTGTAGTCATTCCATGTCAAAGGCGATCTGAACGTTGACCAAGGAGGATAATCTGTCAACTGCAGCAGCGTGAGTTTCCATTACTTAAAACTTGTGTAAAGCACCGTAGTCATTTGTATTAATAGGCGCATGGTTCGCCAGAATTAGATGCTTTTTTGTAATATTATTAAACAAATTCCAATACAATAGTACTTTAGTCTTTTTCCATCAAATTATTGCCTGATAGGACTTCAAGAGTACATGGTATCCAAGATAAATACAGGTACTGACTGTGTTTAAAATTATTAGGTTGGTGCATATGAAAAGTCGAATTTTTACAACAATACATGGACCGTTTAATTTGAAAGTGGTGTAAGTCCATTTTCTGTTGTTTCGAGTAAATTAAAGGCTAGCATATTAGTCAATTCAAAAATATACATTAATTATATCAAGTCTGGCAATGTTTTTACAATTTATCAATATGTAATTGATTATATACTTTTTTTTTTTACGTGAATTTAACTAAAATAATGTATATTTACGAGCTGTAAATGGACTTACACCACATTCATAATTAGGCAATTGTAAAAATCATTTAATTTCAATGAAAAATTAAGTATGACTAAATATATATTATGTTAATCCAATTTTGTTTATAAATAATAAGAACTAAAATAGGAGTAGTATTTTTTATTTTGAACGTTAATTAGTTTATGCTATTTAATTTTGCTATTAAGCTATTGTTTAGTTATTAAGGTAATAACTGCTGCATATGTTTATATTTTTCGTATGTAATTTGGTTTGGCATCGTTATACAATGTTGCCAGGACAATTCTTTAAAACTTTGGTCGTCTCTCTCGGCATGCAAATTATAAAAGGAACGTCTTAAATTCTGTATCCCCCATCGATGTTTTATCTAAGATAGCGCATGGTGCACTTCTACAAAACTTTACATTTTATACAAAACGCAACAGTTTGTCTTTTCTCCGTTAATAATTTTTCTTACCCGTTTTTCAATTCCGATTTGTAGATTCTTTATTGAAACAAAATTCTGTCGTCGTATTTCGTGTAAAATAAATGTATTATTTTGTCTACATTGTTTTATATCGTCATAATAATCCTGTGGTGTGTACGAGGTACGCGAAATAAAACACGTATAATCAAATGACCCACCTATGGCTATGAAAATTGCACTTACAGCACTTTCAAAATATACGGTCCATATACGACTGCATATCTTTTTTTTAAAGTTATTTATTTAATCAAAATACACTCAATTTACAGGAATACACTTTTTGGAACGAGATTTTAGTGCATAAATGCTTGTCTTAAAGAAATTCTGATCTTTGAAATCAATATACTCCGATACGGAGTTTTTCAGAATGTCTTCATTTTCATAGTGCTTAGGCCATAAAAACGGTTCTAAATGTTCAATAAAAAAAAAGTCGGTTGGCGAAGGATCTGATGGATATGCTGTTGTTTGCAAAGTTTCACATTTTAGTTCAGTTATTTTTGAAATCGTTGTGCACGTCATATGCGATTCAATCGATCCGGCTTATTTCGCTTGGCTAGCTCGTGCGGTAGCTACTTATCCATTTTGATTCATCTTGCCAATTTCAGACACTTGTCCCTATGTTATTGTATGGTCGACTTTCATTTTGATAGCAAGTTTCCTTATAGATAAAGTTGGATTCATTTCAACCAATGCTTTTAGAACATCATTATTGTTGACGTTTTGTGTCGTCCACGTGGTTCATTTTGTTGGGAAAAATCACAAGACCGAAATTTACCGTACCACACGCTACGATTTTCGTCCGATAACAATATTTTGCCCAAACGCCTGGTTTATATTGCGTGCAGCTTATGCAGCATTATTACCAAGTTTACGCTCATATCAAAAGATTACATGAACTTCGGTTGAAAAATATCCTAAACCGATTGGAATTCTGAATGAACTATTCGGTAGTTTGTGAAAAAAGAAGCAGTTTTGTGAATTTTAAACTTTGTATCTAGATTGTAGGAGATAGGAAAGGGTACAATGTACTGTCAGCTTCTCTACCATGTTGTCGGAATTTAATCGATCAAAAAATTCGAGAGAAATCATAGCAACATCTCGAAATAGTGCGCACAATTCAGATTTTTTCCAGATTTTTACAGAAAAAATCAACTGATAAAAAAATAAAGACCAAAAGAACAATCAGAAAAACATCAATTTGATACTGAAGGAGTTGCGGATCACGAATGCCGCATTTTCCTGAGATTAGAGGTTACTAATAAGCTCTCTGATTTTGTTCACATTTTTGGCTGTGGTGGCAGAGTGTCGGAAAAATAAAAAACCCATTCTTTGGTCAATTTTTACGCGTCGGAACAACGTATGAGGTAAACTTTGGTACACTTTTTGTCACATAACTATTTTACGGGACATTTAGTGTTGTTCAGTGCATTGAACAGTTGTAAGAATACAGAAAACTGAATAAATAGAAGAAATTGATGTTACAGTCTAGCCGTATGTTAAACAGTATTGAAGATCATTCGAAGACAGTCGCAAGTGCTTCAACAAGGTATCAGTCTAGTAGACCACATCAACTTTTTTTTTGGTTTCAAATCCTGTTAGCTGCTTTTATGATCGAATCATTTTTTCCCCTTCTCTGGGTAACAACAATGAAAATTTACTGTAACATTTATTCACATGATTTTGTCAACATTTTAATCTTTAACACACGTGCACATGCCTTCTCCAAAAATATTTTTAACCATTAATTAAACGCAACATTGTATTCTGGCTTAATAGTGGTTCAGTACACCGGACTAAAACAGTGTGCTTTCAAATCTTGAATGTTACATGTTGGAAAACTCGTACCACAGCTTACTTTATCTTAGGAACTGTAAAAAACCATAATTGCCAAAATAAATGATTACAAAACTGGTAACATGGAAAGCGGTTTGGAGGCATGTACGTATGTATTACGCGTTGAAATGTCAACAAAGTAATGTGAGCACATGTTACAGTAAATGTTCATTATTGTTCTATAGTGAAATGAAAGAAATGATTGCAAATAAAAGCAGCTAGTAATAGGATTTGAACCCAGAAAAAAAGTTGCTGGGGTCTACCCGACTGACAGCTTATCGAAGCGCTAGTGATGCCCTTTGAATGATCTTCAATACTTGTGCACATAAGGCTACACTATAATATTCATTTTTCCAATTTAGTTAGTCTTCTGCATTCTTACGACTATTCAATGAACTCAGTAACATTAAATATCCCATAAAGTAGTTATGTGTCAAAAAGTGAACCAAAGTTTATTTCATACATTCTTCTGATACACAAAAACTGACTAGAGAAAGAGTTTTTGTTATCCGACACTGTTATATTACAGCAAAAAATATGAAAAAAATCAGAATGACCTTATTAGTAACATTTAATTTCAGGAAAAAGGCGGTATTCGTGATCCGCAACGCCTTCACTATCAAGCCGAAGTTATTTTAATTTCTTTTTGTTTTACGTTTTCTTATTAGTTGATTTTTTATGTAAAAACATGAAAAAATTCTGAAATGTGTGCACCATTACCAGATGTTGCTCTAATTTTTTTTCGTAATTTTTTATCCACTAGATTCCGAGAAAATGATAAGAGAAGCTGAGAGCACATTTTACCCTTGCCCACCCACCACAGTCGACATAAAATGTTGAAAATTCACAAAAATCCTTGTTTTTTCGTAATTTATCGATTGACTCATTCCAAATTTCAATCTGTTTAGGGGCACTTTTGACCATCATATTCGGTTATGCCTTGTAAATAAGTTAATAATGGTCGGGTTGAAAGCATGCATCATGCTAGGAGAAAAATGGTAGCCCATTAAGTTAACACAGGTAAAAAATAATGAAATAATAAAACCAAGTAAAAGGATGCTACATCTGTAGTTAAATTATGGCTGTGCACAGCCGATAGCAATGGAAAAACGAGCAAATTATGTTGTTTTCGTAAAATCTACTATCGTACCATGATTGCGTCTTGATGAATTTGCATGAATGAATATTTTGGTCTTATGGATATTGCCTAAAAATTGCGTATTCTACCAAATTACGTATCAACGAATTAACAACCGCATGTGATTAAAAAATTACATAAGGCGAACTTATTTGTGTTCCACGACTTTCCAACATCGATGGCACAAAGGATATTTGATTTGTAGTGGGTTGGCTTAACCAAATCTCGAGGGAATTTTAGTCTATAGTATTTATTTGGACTATATACACTATTTACAAATTCCCTTTTGGCGAACGGGGATACGTCTTACTAATACAAAGACCAACAGGTCGCTAAAACTATGCCATCAAAGGGCTAAAACCAATTGGTCACAAAATATCCGCACGCGGCAAACACCAGGCCTAAACTTTTACGCTGGGTGACTGCGTCCGCAACCGCCCTCTGGCCATGCCCTTAGCGCCTCAAATAATAGCGACAAGTGCACGCGTTCTCTGGGCTTGCCGCGGTACTCTTTTTATGTCGCTCACCTATCGAGACGATCGACATGCTATAGATTCTGATGGATAAAAATACATTAGATCTTTACAATTATTACCGTAAGGGACAATATTATTCGATGGATACTATTTGTTATCTTCACTTACGCGTAATAATCTTAGTGGTTCCATTGTTATGCTTACCTTGACGGATATAATTGTATTATTACGGAAGGTGTACACAATCGAACTTGAAAACATTAAGTTGGCGCACAAGTCACTTTTAAAGCATTAGAATGTAACGAGGCCAAATATTATTATTTTGTATCCAATGAAAGAATCGTTTTTGCATCATGCAAACATCTATTTTTTGCTACCATGATTGATCTCATATTTTTATACTGCTTAAGAAAATATTATGTTTTTTGAAAAGATACAATGTACGAGTTTTGCTATTGGCTCTGCTTCAAGTTTCAAGATCGGATCAACAATTTTTAATGACATACTTATTTTTTTACTTTTCTAATTCGTTTCATATGCGCATATAAATATACATTTGGCTTATGAACATACATGTATAAAGAATGTATAAATGCCTTGGGTTATGGTTTCTTTTAGTACAACGTTTTCTGCTCTGAATATCAGTCTGTAAGAAGCAATTGCATTTCATTGTTCACTTCAAAATTGTTGCAGATGGTGCGTCTTCATTTTGTTGCTTTCTTCGTCCCTTTTTTCGGCCTACAATGGATATTAACAGAAGGAAACAGCAGATTCCAGGTACACGCAGGCAAATGCAAAGACATGGACCCCGATGTAATTCTTAATTTGTCCAACGTGGGTTTCAGTAAAATCAGCAATTTTCTGATTGATAGTCCACATGTAAGTTGCTTAAGTCTTAGCAACAATTACATATCCGATGTGTCCGACAAAGCATTTGACTTGTTACCAAATTTGTTATACTTGGACGTATCTAGTAATCAAATAAGTAAAGAGGCACTTTTCTGCGTTGGTGCTGGAACAAATATAACTACCCTTGTTGTGGATAACAACTCAAGAGATCCCCGCAGAAGATATTACGACTCACACATCCGAACAAGCAGCTGTATTTTAGGTTATCCAAATTTGAAACATATTTATGCACGGCGCTGCAATCTTGATTCAAACGATATACCTTCTTTAAATGCACCAAATTTGACACATGTGTACTTGTCATACAACAACATAGATTCACTTGATTTTATAGATTGGCTACCGTCGAGTTCAACGCATCTTTATTTAGACCGAAACAACATTAAAAATTCGATAAATCTCCGAGCATTGAAACAAGTTGTTCACCTAGATTTAAGTTTCAATGCTATTACCTATTTATGTTATAAGTACTGCAGTGAGCCTGGTTTTTCATTCGTTGGTGCTACGAGCCTTCAGTTTCTGTCATTAGCTGGTAACAATATGCTGAGCATAGACAGTGACGCATTCGATGATCTACACAAACTTACTGTACTTGATCTATCAAACACCACTATAGTCGAATTTGTGGAAGGAACATTGGACTCGCTTAAATTGCTCCAAAACTTGTCACTCAGTCATAATTCCTTGTTAGCTGTGCCGGAATTGTATCCATTATGGAGTCTGAAACACTTAAATTTGAGTTTCAACAGCATTGAAACGATTTCTAGCATTCGTATTGCTCAGAACGCAAGTCTTCAAAGTATTGACCTACGTCATAACAAAATATCCTCCATCGGGGATGACACATTTTCGAACTTTACTTCCATAATATGTTTGGATTTGTCGGAAAATGAGTTGTACACACTTTCCAACAATTGGGCCGCATTACTCCCGAATTTAAAAATCCTACACATCGGTGGGAATCACATTGAGAATATTGCGGATCTTTATCTAGGTGGTGCTACCACATTAACTGATGTATTCTTGGGGAGAGACTTGATAACTTTGAAGGTAGACGATCTGCTTAATATTTCACGTAATGTTTCACTACATTTGACAACATAACATTGTACATGTGGTTTAGTCTAAGTTTTAACATTATATATCGTATATATATATCTGTATTGAACCACTTATATAGATTGTTTCAGATTTCTTTTGTAAGAATCTTTGTATGTTTCATGTCCAGAATTGAGAAATAAATATTTTATCAATATAAGTTAAAAAAATGTTTAATTAAGAAGGTAAAATGTAGCCTGTGACATCATCTGGAACAAATAATAATGCTTAATAAACTTATCATGCGTAAGTGATGTGCCATTTGATGATGTGTATGCGCATCTTGTCTGCTTGGTTTAGTTGTGTTTATTATTTGAAGTAAAGAGCTTTTATGAATATTTTGTAAAAACATTACTGTATATCTTGTAGAGCATTAGTTAAAAAGATCTTCTGATTTCTCTTCATCAACAAATGCAAAACATATAGAGGGTGAGCCAGAATTCGAGGGAAAAAAAATTGAGGGGTGGTAGAACACATGAATACAAGCACTTTTTGTCAAATAATATATGGGTCGCAACCCAACGGATAAAAAGTTACAGGACATTTTTGCACCGTCACATTTAACGCGCTGACTGACCTGGCGGCGAACGTGTTAAAGAATTATCACAAGAATGAGAGCAGATATTTCACAAAGCACTTTATTAACATTAATATTATTGACTTATATGCCCAAAAATAAAATATTTAAGGGTAACACGCTAACTGCTATGCGAATTTATGTGGAAACAACCGTCAGCCACGCGTGCTGCTCAGAACTGCGCTAGTTTTGTGGAATAGCAATGCCAAGCGTACGTTAATTGTAAGATTAAGACTTACTCAATGCAGTTTTATACCATTTATCATTTGTGTAAGCCGATTTTGCTGATTTGGCCTATTTCAGTAAAGTATTACCTAGCGGGTCATACGATAACCAAGACAAAGCAGGATGCTTGGTGCTTATCGTCTTTAATAAATGTCTTCAATGATGGGACACAATGGTCCTGATACTTTTACACATCTGCATTGAGTAAGTTTTAATCTCAGAAGTACGTTTAGTATTGCTATCTCACAAAACCAGTGCAGTTCTTGGCAGCGCGCGAGGTTGACGGTTGTTTCCTCATAAATTCGCGTAGCAGTTAGCGTGTTACCCTTAAACTTTTTATTTTTGGGCATATAAGTCAATAATATTAGTGTTAATAAAGTGTTTTGTGAAATATCTGCTCTCGTTCTTGTAATAATTCTTTAACACGTTTGCCGCCAGGTCAGTCAGCGCGTCAAATATGACGGTGCAAAAATGCCCTATAACTTTTTATCCGTTGAGTTGCGATCCATATATTATTTGACAAAAAGTGCTTGTGTTCATGTGTTCTACCACCCCTCAATTCTTTTCCCTCGAATTCTGGCTCACCCTGTATTCATATTTTGTATAGATTGTACGCGCGTAACGAACGAGTTTCTTTCGGTGTCAATTTTGTACGGCCAGAAACGAGTATACTTTGAAGTTTAGTAATAAGATTAAATAGTTTCTTATAGATTTTTGTTGTACAGTTTAATAAATCATTTTCCGTCTTATGTTTAAATAATATTAAAGGTTGTGCGTAGTAAAAAGAAACATCGTGTTTCTTTTATTTAAATATTATGAATCTTTGTGTACGGCAAATAGATATGTTATTTTACAGTATCAAATACCATTTTATTTATTAATCTGACATGTATCACCAGTTTACATTGTGGACCGACCAATGTTTATCTTAATCTATTAAAAGCTGATTCGTGAAACACAGTATTACACATGTGTTTAAATGCGGTTAAATACGTTAACTGGTATACATCATATTGTGTAAATACTATGTAATCGCATAAAAACAAAATCTTATCAATTTTGGTGTGTTAAATGCAGGTACGGTTTATTCAATAGTAATAGAGATTTACTTTGTCTTTTGCTATATAATACACGAAGAAAAGATTCTTTTATGGGATGTATTATTGCTTTCTTATAACTATAGACATTTTGATAAATAATTAACGGTTTTCTGTCAATATCGACAATGTGTTGTGCGTTCCAAAAATATTGTAATCTGAAAAACTTTAAAATTGGTGACATTGATCCTCCGACGAGTGTAAAAGGATGCCGAGTTTACAGGCCAAGCTAATGTTACTTAAAGTGTCATTTAGAATTAAATAGAATCGTGGATGCAAGAACAAATTTTAGCGACTGTTGTGTATACACACATTTCTTTTGCATGTGTCAATAATATCCCCACTGCATCACCCAATCGTTCAACTCGTTGATATATTATTTTATTGCATTTTTACACTATGTCCTTACATCGATGATGCTTGGTGTCGTTTTATGTCTGGCATAAACAATTGTGTTGTCTTTCAAATTTGATAACTAGGTATACTGTATTTGAATAATACAATTTCTTGACATGTTTTTACGTTTTTCATTTTACCGTCATCAACATTTACTGGCTATACGCTGAGGCACCACAGTTGATGCAGAGTATATCAGTATACGACGAATACGATAGACGATAACCTTGCGATCTTTAGATTACCAATTATATTTATATTATAGTTTCTGCACAGAGCTGGAGCGCTACATCTGTGCACGCACGTTAGGTTTTTTCCTACGAAAAGCCTTGACGTTTAGCGGAAATAGAACAGGGTTATCTCTCGGAGTATAAAGACGCTGCAGAACCGAAATTTTAATGCATAAAATATTGGTTCGTCAGGACGGGACATCGGTTACAAACGCTCTACGTAAGTATAGGTATATACGTACATATTTACTTCAACACACTGGCTAAAGCATAGCCTATTACTCTTATGCAATACGATTAATTCATTCTACATTTTACCGACAATGTGTTCAACAATACTTGGAAAACCTAGGAATTACAAGGGGGGCTTTGTGTTGGCCTAAATAATGCCAGCGTTGAATTTACACATGTATATACATAGATGCATATGGGGCATTCCATACCAAATCGGCCACTTTTCAAGGTCACCCGTTTTGATTTGTTTCAAAATTTTATATGTTTTTCAGTCGGATGAAAAACACGTTCTAGAATTTTTTCAAATTTTTTTAACCACCCGTTTTTGAAACATGAACATTCTCAAAATTTTAGGTATTTCGTATCGATGAAGGCGATAATTTAGATTAAGATCACATTTTTTTCTTGAGAGAGCATTGAAAAAGAAAAATTAAAAAAACACGATCCAACCGGTCCATTTTTCGCAGTGTTATGAGCATTTAAAAAAAATTACCTTAAATTTGGAGAAAGTTCATATTTCAAAAATGGATGTTCAAAATAATTCGAAAAAATTCATGAACGGCTTTTTCATCGGTCTTAATAACATATAAAATTTAAAAAAAAATCGAAAGGGGAAACCAAAAAAAATGACTGATTTGGTATGGAATGCCCCATACCTATACACCACGCGTTTTTCCATGTGTATCAGTAATTGTTCCAAACGAGGTTAATTACAATGCAGTTGCTCTTATTGCATAAGAAAATTTAACTTGTATGCACGGTGTAAATAATATCTATATAATCATTATTTATTCCATCTGATAAGTTTGAATTGCGCAAACGTTATGTAGGCAATACTTGTGGCTCATAGGCTCGTAATTCTCTCTGTGTATGTTTGTGTACATTCTGAATTTGGATAGGTAATCTGTTCGATAACGGTCTGCATAATAAATATATTAGCCTAGTATAGGGTGAAAGCAATTTGAGCTGTTACCATTCGCTATGAGTCATAAAAGTACTACTTTACGTCGAAATTCGCATCATCATACTAATTCCTCATCTAACTTTTTCAGGCTCTTTATTGTAATAATGCGGCGCACATATTTCTTGATACTTTCCTTACAATTCCTCGCGTTAATCAGTGATTGCCGTACGCTGCACCTGAATCAGTTGTCGAGCAGAACGATAACGTTTCCTTTGAGAAACGTGATCAGATCGATCGACCTTGGTCCAGGATCTTTAAACGCTGATTACATACCCACTGGAAAATGCAAAGACGTCAGTGACGGTAGAGTGACCTTGAACTTGCCGGGGTCAGGCTTGCAGAAGCTCTACGTCGGTATCATCGAGAGTACTTCCGTTACCTGTTTAAGCCTGCGCGAAAATTACATCAACGAGATTAGCGTTGGCACGTTTAATCAGTTACCGATTCTCAAGTACCTGGACCTGTCGCACAATCGGATACCACATTGCGATTTGTTGACGTTCGGCAGTCATGCCGCATTGAGAACATTGATCCTAGATGAGAACGAGCCGTTGGCAGAGGACCTTGGCCGTACGATCATCAGCGCCAATTATTTCCCGCGTCTGGAGCATCTGTACATGCGCAAGAACGTTTTGCGCGGCTTTGAATTTTCCTTCCGCGAATCGTTCCCGTGCCTCGTCCGCTTGTACATGTCCGACAATAAAATCACGAGCGAATCTTTCCTGACGGATCCTCCGGCGTCCCTGGCCCATCTGCATCTCGAGAGAAACGAGATACATCGATTCGGCGGGCAGATTCTACGTAACTTACACTCGCTGTACCTTGACGCTAACAGCATCTCGACCATCTGCTATAGGGTCTGCGGGGATTCGTCGTTGCGTCTCGAGAATGCAGGCAATCTTCGGATACTGTCGGTATCGAAGAACAACGTCTTGACGATTGATAGGGACGCCTTCACGGAAGCGTGCAATCTGACTACCCTGAATCTGTCTCATAACAGAATCCGAACTATCGAATACGGAACGTTCGACCGCTTGCCCGTGCTCAAAGATCTCTCGTTGAGTCACAATCAACTGACGATAATACCGGACTTCACTCGTACAATTCTACTGACCAGCTTATCATTGAGTTACAACAATATTGACATGGTACCGACCGGCTCTCTGTCCTGTCTACCGCTGCTCAAGTGGCTCTCATTGGGCAATAACAGAATAGCGAGCATCGAAGTCGGAGCAATGCTTGATCTTCCGTCGTTGATGGAGCTGGATTTGTCTGAGAACAAGTTAGATCACTTGCTTATCGACTGGATGAGGCCGCAGTCCGCACTGCGTTGGATCGACGTCAGGGGAAACCGTTTCTCTTTGATCGAAAGGTTGAGTTTGCGGGGCGCATCGTCATTGACACGTATTGACATGCAACGGAACGGAGTGAAACAGGTGGCAATGCGCGACCTGATCGGTTTCAGCCCGGATGTTGTTGTTTACCTTAATGATGAATACAGCGCGTACAGACAGGCTTGCTACGAAAGATGTGAGAGAGACTCATCGGGCGGCATTCATTATTAATAGACTTGGCTAAGCGTAGTAGAAGAAATATTGACAGGGAATTGTAACAAAGTTGTTTTTCTGAAATTCATATATGTGACAAAGTGCTCTCGTAATCAATCTGTGCGGCACGTTGTCGGCGCTGTGTGACGACTAATGTATGATTCTTGAAACAAGCTTTGTAATAAACAGGTGTCAGATGTAAGTGTCAGTACGTTGGAATATGAATTTGAAAGAATAGAATGGAAAACCGAGAATTAAAATTTGAATGCATTTTGAAAACGGTAGAAAAATGTATCTGTTAACCTGACATTTGCGAATAGTTCACGGTGCAGTTGACAATATACTACATGCACTTCTCATTTCTGTGAATTTGAGAGGCAATATAATTGTTACTGGTAATGAATCATTTTGTTATATAGCAAATGCGTGATATGTACGGTTATTTGGAATAAATTTCTTATAAGAGTGTTACGAGCCCGAGCGTGGGCGAGTGTATTAGGATTGGTTGTGGTTGTGTGGAATGTTGTGGTGCCCGCTAGTAATTCCAGCGGGTTCTAGGAGTAGGACTATCTCAGACTAGGCCCAGAGGCGAACCAAAGGGCTGTCGCTTCGATCTCCTTTAGGAAAGGTGTTAGAAAGGGGTTTGGAATCGTAACACTATATAATTATGGAATACGTTCGAGCGGTAAAACGTATTCCTGTGGGCTGTTAACGGTGTAGGCCCAGGTTTCAAGGAGACTGAGCAATGAATAAAATGTTACTAAAATGAAATATATTCTCTGATAAAAATGATACTAAAGGGTAAATAGTCTTCGGTATAACGTAAGAAGCCTAAACTCTGTATGCGTCACATGGCGGGGTAGTTAAACTAAATGTCTTTACTATGTTCGCGTTCTTTTACGGTGGGTAACGCCGGAACCGTGCTCTCGGTTTTGACGCACGGAGAAAGCGGGTTCAAAGTCTTACAAAATTCTCACGGGTAGAACGGACGGCGACGTGCGATTTAGCGTACTTTCAGCGTAACGTTCTTGACAAGAGTGAACCCCGAGCGTGGATTTGGGCCTCCTTTTATAGTGCAGCATCTAGATCGGTGGGGGCACTTTTCGGCGATAGTGACGTCACAATGCAAGTCCTGGGTCTCTGTCTCTAAGCGCCTCGAACCGAGCGGGTGGGGCAACCATGCTCACAGACGATCGAGTGCAGGAGTAGTTGGAATTGTCCGCGGACTCGTACGTAATACACTAAACATCTCATTGACCCGATCCCCTACTAATAAACTCCGACTCTGACCCCCCGACCGACGACAAAGATTCCCCCCTCCCCCCGCGTCAGAGGGCGTCGACCCCGACACCCACCCTCCAAACATAATACGGACCAGGGATCTGTTCTTTTTGCAAAAATATCACCTATGCTATTTCCTCGACACCGACCGTAAACCAATTGACCACGGCTCTAAATCCCTGTTCGAAAGACTACTTCCCTCCTTGACTAACATCGAAACCGACACCCCCAAAACAGTAAAACGCGACGGACGGTATCACTGCATACTCCGCATCGACGAAACCACCGGAGACGGGCCCACCGAGAAACTGAGACTCTTGACACAAGTATTCATCTTACTCAGAAACGACTTGATCAAACGACAGGTCACTAGTATTAGTACCGCGAAAAGCCAATCCATATCCGGCATACCTTGGACAAACATCCTGCCGGTAATTTACAACACCTTTGAGAAGACCGAGATCAAAATTATAATTTTCCTTAACCTCGTTAAATGCCCTCCTACCGACGTAAGAGAAGAAATCCTTAAAGAAATGCATTGCTCCCCTATCGGAGGCCATCGAGGTGTAACCAAAACTTATAATAGAATCCGATAACATTACCAACGGGAACATTTAAAAGAAGATATGCTGAACTTCATACAGAAGTGCCTGCATTGTCAGCTAAAAAAACTAGTACGTGTAAAATCCAAACAACCAATGATAATAACTGACACACCGGGATGCGCGTTCGATAAGATCGCGATGGACATTGTAGGATCTTTACCCCCGACCAAACGACGCAACGATTACATTCTCACCATGCAACACCAACTAACAACATTTAGTATAGCCGTACCCTTACCTGACTAAACCGCCAATAATAGTACCCGACGCCTTCGTGAAACATTTCCTCTGCATATTCGGATCCTCACGAACCATACTCACCGACCAGGGATGGAATTTTGTTGGTGAACTTGAAGAGTGTTGCGTTTCGTCCTGGATCCGTCGGCGGATTCTTCAGTAGGACTATGCCGACGGATCTTGCCCTAGAAGCTGCTGCTCGGTGTTAGGGCGTCCTTGCTAGGCTCCGTGATCGTATATGTTCTGATCGAAGAGCGATCGAGCACTAGCGGGAAAGATGATGGCGGAGTGATGGTCGTGCGACATCTAGCGTCAGAGTTGGGTCGTCACAAACTCATGAAAAGACTGACCAAATTATTCCGCATAAAGAAAGTCCGAACGATCGCCTTCCGCCGATTCGCGCACTAATAGGATACGGTTATGCCAGTGGAAATAATAATGTCACGAGAGTTAAAATCTAACTACTATAATTCGACGAACTCCGAAGCCCTAAACGGTACAAATGTGTGCCGGTCGAGATAAAACCTAAGAAGACATCCACTTGCTACTAACCACTTCCAGTATTCAGGGGAAACAACGCCTTTTACCTTACCCCGCACTCATATCCTGTTAAAAATCTGAATCCCCTGTCCCCTTGCAGTCCCTCCACCCTATCGACCATACACCTGTTACAAGGAAGATGGAATATATTCACACCGAACTCAGTCCTTACCCTAAATCCCTTTGTATCGCGATCCACAACACTGACCACACGGAAACGCGTCAGCACGGAACACCTCGCCAATAATGGCATCTGCTCCAAATAAGAGTTTGAGGAATTATATTATACCTCAAATGCCCACTCCGGAAACCATCGAAAAACTTACCGAACCCACGTGGAAGAAACTCTTAGATGGACTCACAGACTGGAACTTACACCGCTGCTGTTATTATTATAATATGCATGGTTACCTTTACCACCAACACCATCATCCATTGAAAGATATTCCACTGCACGTACGGCTGATCCTTTATGCTAGTCGTTCCGTCATAAGCCACCCTAGCAAACCATCTGATTGCATGGACAGGAAAACGCCGCGTGCGCTTCCCAAAACTCATAGCAATTGAATATATGCTAGTAGAACCACCCGAAACCCCCAAAGAGGACAACAACCAAGGAAGAAGTCCGTCCTCGCTGCGCGAGCCAAGGAACAACACCCGAGGAGAGTTCTCGTTCCAGAGGGACTAGATCTTCCCTTTCCGTATAGTTATTTTATGTTATTTTGTTAGTCATCGCTCTCCGTCTTGCTAAATGTAGCACATATGTCCTTAGTTTGATTTTAGTCAATGAATATATTAGGGGAGACCGGGGCAAAATGGGACCGGGGCAAAACGGGTTTGGGGCAAAATGGAATAGTGAAAATCAACACTGCTGGAAAATACGTCATTGGGGCAAAACGGGATCGGGGCAAAATGGGACAGGAAAAATCGGAGATTTCTCCGGGATCGGGGCAAAATGGGACAGGAAAAATCGGAGATTTCTCCGGCCCATTTTGCCCCAGTCCCGTTTTGCCCCAATGACGTATTTTCCAGCAGTGTTGATTTTCACTATTCCATTTTGCCCCAAACCCGTTTTGCCCCGGTCCCATTTTGCCCCGGTCCCATTATGCCCCGCTATACCATTTTGCCCCGGTCTCCCCTATATGTAACGAATTCCAATTTCACATTTAAATACGTACATATTAACTCCAATTCAATTTTGCAATAATATATGCACCCATAAGGTAAACAAAATATTATACACACAACGAGGTAAATAATTGTGCAACAAACAGAACCCGAAACCGTAGCAAGGCACTCTCGCACGACATCTAAAATGTTAATTTTCCAGGCGACCGGAGAATTTAACCTGCAGAACACAGAGAGGGATTGTTACTGGAACGCGGAGCAAAAAGGAAACTAAATCGAGATGTACACCTGACGATGTACACCTGATGATGTAACGCGAAAAGGAGGACCACGCTAAGTTGCGACCAAACCGAACGTCAACAATACCTTTGCCGGTGGTAGACTGACTCCGCATATCAACGAGATTTCCCATACCTCCTGTGGAGGACAAAATAAAAGCCGCATCTCTATTTGCACAACTGGAAAATTGGAAAATGTCGGACAAATTTCGAAACAATGTACCATATTAAGATCGCCTCCCCCTTCGGTTACCGGGACATCTCATGTAGGAACAACATCTCTCTCTGGAGTCAACCCGATGAACGCCTTAGTTTAATGACGGGCAGGAGCGCCTTTATTCCGATTATTCTGATTATTAACCCTATCAAATTCTTTAAAGCTACATAATTTATCCCGTTGCGTGTAATCTATCCCTCTCTTGTCCTTACTCGTAACAAACGTATACTCAGCCTCGATTACCTGCTCTGCACGCTGGACCGGGTGGAGACACCACCCTCCACCTCTTCACCTGCAAATGCCGGGATCGCGCACCACGACATTTGTCTGCGGGGGGAGGGGGGGGGGGGAGGTGTTACGTCATCAGACTTCACCTTTTTTTTATAACCTTTCACCTTAGCCATGCCTCCACCCGGACACGTGGGAAACTACTCTTTTCTTAAAACCCTTTACAATCGAAACCAAGCGCGAGCACTTAGTCAAGGACCTAATTTATGGCAACGACAAACAGACGCGCAAACTGTTTAGTCTTAACCATCCTGAAAGGCGTGAGGTGACAGCTCGCCAAGCGACACCTCAATTCCGGGAAATAGAGCGAGAAACTCCGACCAACCAATTAACACCCAGGACCCACCCACAAGGGCCCAAGGATAACGCCCCGCGAGGCCCCTGGGTCTGGGGGTGCCGAGTCACCGGTTTTCCGCTCGTTCATTTTCCCGTCATTCCGTTTTTAGTAGCGTTCGATTAACTTCCAAAATCCCTTTTGCTCTTCTCGACCGAGATCTCTGTTTTTACTCATTTTAACTCCTAAATGATATTTGTGAATTCACCTCAGTACAACACACTATCAGTTCAAATACATATATATACATATTTAAACGCTTGCACATCATTACTCGAATCTCCTTCCCTTGCTTACGCGTGTGTATTACCTGACCGAGGTCCACTCCAGTCATTGCGATCAGCAGTAGACTTTGAACGCCTACACCTTTCCCACTACAGATTGGTAAGTACCTGAACTATGTATTCCCTGCACAAGTATTAATCCGGTGAAAACACCTTTCGCTCTCCCTGCATTTCCACCCGCTTTTATTTTCCCTTAGCTTCCACCTCCACCTTGCTCACAAATTACCTAACGTCTGGTCCCTGTAAATTCGCGGTACCGCGATTGACTAAAACAGACGTTCGTACGACGCCCGATCGAGGTCGGAATCGTACACATTGTTGCCGCGGTCTGTCTTCCTTGCCCAGATTGGTCAAAGAGGGCCCCTTTATTCTTTAATTCAGGCCGCAACGTAACAGTGGCGTACGATAGAATTATGAATAATGCTGTAGGGACTTAGTTTTAGCGACCGCAGCGCCAAGGCGCGTAGGGACTTAGATTTAAGTACACATGACTGCAGCGCCAAAGACACATCTAGATGTAGAAGCCAAAAGACGCATCTGGATGTAGAAGACAAAAGACACCAGTTCCTTAGTAACCATTCTACTGTGATCACGTTGAGTTTGTTAAAGAGAGAATATATGAGGCATTCCATGCCAAATCGGACACTTTCGGACCTCACCCCCTTCGATTTTTTTTTTAATTTTTTATGTTTTTAAGACTGATGAAATACGCGTTCAAGAATTTTTTCAGATTTTTTTGACCATCCGTTTCGAAAATATGAATTTTCTTAAAATTCGGGCTCATTTTTTTCAAATGCTCATAACTTTGCGAAATATGGACCAATTTGATCGTTCTTTTTTTCAAAATTTGTGTTTTTGAATGCTCTTTCAAGAAAAAAATATAATTTTTTTCGACATAATTTTTTTCTTTGTTTAATTTTTATTTCAAGGACAAAATATTTTCTATCTCGAAACACGTCACCTTCGATTTTTTTGAAAAAGTTCTCAAATAAACTTTGATGCATGTAAGAACTAAAAAAAAATTCCCATCGTGGGGAAACTCTCCGTTCTATTTTTTTTCATTATTCGAAACTATCTATTCTGTCACGGATTCTGTTCGTTTTGGTGGTTAAATTGAAATGGAACATACGATTTGTCAGAATAGATATTTTCGAATAAAGAAAAAAAATAGAACGGAGAGTTTCCCCAAGATGGGAAATTTTTTTTAGTTCTCACAAGCATCAAAGTTTATTTGAGAATTTTTTCAAAAAAATCGAAGGGGACATGTTTTGAGATAAAAAACATTTTCCGTTGTAACGGAACATACGATTTGTTAGAATAGATATTTTCAAATAAAGAAAAAAAATGGAACGAAGAGTTTCCCGACGATCGGAAAAATTTTTTAAGTTCTTACATGCATCAAAGCTTCTTTGAGAATTTTTTCCAAAAAATCGGACGGGGCATACATCTCGAAAAAAAAACATTTTTCATTGAAACGGAACAAACGATTTGAGAGAATGGTTATTTTCGAAAAAAGAAAAAAAATAGAACGAAGAGTTTCCCCACGATGGAAATTTTTTCATAGTTCTTACATGCATCAAAGTTTATTTGAGAATTTTTTCAAAAAAATCGAAGGTGACGTGTTTCGAGATAGAAAATATTTTGTCCTTGAAATAAAAATTAAACAATGAAAAAATTTATGTCGAAAAAAATTATATTTTTTTCTTGAAAGAGCATTCAAAAACACAAATTTTGAAAAAAAGAACGATCAAATTGGTCCATATTTCGCAAAGTTATGAGCATTTGAAAAAAATGAGCCCGAATTTTAAGAAAATTCATATTTTCGAAACGGATGGTCAAAAAAATCTGAAAAAATTCTTGAACGCGTATTTCATCAGTCTTAAAAACATAAAAAATTTAAAAAAAAATCGAAGGGGGTGAGGTCCGAAAGTGTCCGATTTGGCATGGAATGCCTCATATGTTTTGTTAAAGTTTACCGTTATTCTTTCCTTCTTCGCATCCTTGCCTTCGCGCAGAAACCGGCAATAAAATAAAAGAATAAGTGGGATACATCCCCACAAAGCTTGGCCAGTTACCGCCATCTGCCCTGTTTCGCTTACACTCAAATTGAGACTCGTACGATCACGTCTTGAACAGGATGTTATTCGAAACAAGATAAGATAGGGATCGTGTAGTCATTTCATGTCAAAAGCTATCCGAACGTTGGCCAAGAAGCATCGTCCGTTAACTGCAGCAACGTGAGTTTTTATTACTTAAAACTTGTATAAAGGATGGTAGTAATTTTTATTAATAGGCGCATGGTTCGTCAGAATTAGATGATTGTTTGTAATTTAACCCATTAACTGACAAATTTTTTTTTTTAAATGTCTGGATAAGTTATATATATGCACAAAATTTGTGTAACACTTACTAAACAGGTTTAATTATATAAATTCCAAAATCCCCAAATGGGGATCGTATCAGCTAATGGCTTAAAAAGAGCTATTGGGTAGGCATCAAACTCATATTGACAAAATTGGAATAAAATTGGAATAAAATTGGAACATGTGAGTCTCCAGAAAACAAGAAAACTACCACGACGTCTAAAGGGCAGCCGAATAAGACGATCAAAAGTAGCCTAAACCGGTTGGAAATCTAAATTAATTATTCGGTAGTTTGTGAAAAAAGAAGCATTTTTCAGTTGACTACCGGCGGTCATACCAACAAGACGTAGTCCGAGAGTGTCGTGAGTTAACGTTTTCAAAACAATACACTACCACTGTGACAACAAATAAGTGCCATAGCCTAACCACTGCGAGTTTCATGAACGAGCCTCAAAACACAAGTAATAAAATGATCTCTGAGTACAGGGATCATAACCCCGCTTAACCGAAACTCACCTAACTAATCCAAACACCGAAAATAAAAATTAATCAAAGCGCCGATCATACGTTGAAACCACCAACAATATGCCCCCCCCCTCCCAAAAAAAGAGGTCCATCAAGGATAACGCCAACGCTATCGGAAACAAAATTGGACTCGCGGCGATTAGATTTATCTCCTGCATCTTTAAGAAAAACAGTATCCGTACAATGTCCAAAATTACATATCTCAGAGCGGGAATACAGGAACCGGGCTTTTTACATATACTGAGATTTAGGAGACAAATCTTTATCAACCCAGAGGACACAGGAAAAATTCCTACATCATTCATCGTCACCCACAAAGAAACAGCATATAGAATTTTCGCAATAACAGACAAACCAAACTGCTTCATATGTAATGGAGAAAGACACATAGCCAAGCAATGTCCGAAAAGCGACCTCATAAACAGTAAACATCAGACACACATACACATCGAAGAAACAAACAAAAGCCTCCAACACAGGCAAGTATTAGGTTGAGTCATAAGTAACTTCCGATGAGACAAACCAAGAGCGGGACGTCCTCCCGACTTTGATGAAAACCTTTTAAAGGCAATATTGGAGCAAAATCCACGCCAATCAATATGCGAAATAGCAAAAAGGTTGAATACCTCACAAACAACTGTTAACTATGGGTACCTCACAATCAGAGAGAACGGAATAGAGAAGATCGGATGTCAGTCGCCACAAGTGTGCTCTCACGGGTAAAAATCGAGCCATTTTTAAACAGGATTATAACAGGCGATGAAAAATAGATTATTTAGGACAATATTGTCCGCAAAAGAAAGTGGCTTGATAAGGATCAACCACCCCTATCAGATCCGAAAGCAAACACTTATGGCAAAACGATTTTACTGTGTGTATGGTGGGATTGTCGAGGCATTATTCATTACGAGCTATTGAAATAATACTTAACGATTACTGCGGATAGATACATCCAGCAGCCGAAAATGTGCAAGAGAAACACCATGAAAAGCGTCTTGCACTCATCAATCGCAAAAACGTCATTCTTCTACACGACAATGCGCGACCACATACAGCAAGGGTGACTCAAAAAAATTTCTTGTGCTTGGATGGTCTGTTTTACCACACCCACCTTACTCCCTGGACCTTGCCCCAGGGACTACCACCTTTTCTGTTCCTTACAAAATTTTTTGAATGGAAAAACCTTCAATTCTGAAGAGCAAGTCAGTCAGGCTGTCGAAAATTTCTTCTAGTCCAAACCAACCACATTTTACAAGGAACGAATTGATAAACTACTAGGAAGATGGGAGAAGGTCATACATAATAGTGGCGAATACATAACAAATTAATAAAATTCTGTTATTCAATGAAAGCCAAATAACTGTCTGATAAAAAAACGGAAGTTACTTACGACTCAACCTAGTAATAACAGCAGTCTCTCTCAGCCAACAATAGAGGAATCTAACATTTCGACCAATATAATCAATAAAAAAAGAGCATATTCTAGATCCATGACAGACACAACTAATAATGAAATCATTACTACAGATCCCCAAAACTCTATGATCATACCGAGGATGATGCCGTCAAAGGTAGAAACAAAGTCACCAAAAGGAAGAAAATTAGTGTAAATCCAATACTAACCGTAGAATACATGCTAGAGCCAGCCAGAACAATAATTGTAAATAACTAACGGAACTTTCCGATTAATTACAACCAAATGCTAAATTTTCTGGAAAATACATTTGGATCAGAAAATCAAACTATAATAGCAAACGAACACACAGAAAAAATATTGGCCCTAGTACAAATGTTAACCCTCCGACTACCGAACTGAGTCTTCGCGCCTGGGTCATTCCTGTCCTCACAGACAGTTTACTAATACCAATCCGTGACGGCTCGAGCGAGCTGTTCGCCCGATGATGTCAGCCCGCTTCAAAGATATTTTATGCTCGACAGTCCATTGAATACTACAATGTCTTATATCTACGTCTGATTAGCGCTGTATGTTGCGGAAGAAGGAAATGATTGTGAATTTATATAAAGAGATATTTATTTGTATATGTGTTCGGCATTTCCAACGTTACATATGTCACATGTTTTGACGCGAAGTAATGTTGAACTCCGATTGCAAACGTGCCTATCACAATTACTCGACTTTGTTGCATATTTATTGTCGTTTCCAACGCAATAACAGCATCTTGCCCGCTTCTGTGCAGTGGCTCTTGGTTGTTTTGCAATTTTTCGTCCTGTTGCTTCTCGCGGAATAGCTAAACTCGTTATACACGTATTTATCGTTGGAAGTCTTATATTGAACTGAGAGTCGGCGTCACGGCTTCGTTTCGCACGCATGCAGAGGTCTGCTTATGTATGCGTTATCGCTTTGAGAACAATTGATCAACGCTGGCGACACCGGCCCAAGTAGAGAACGTCTTGTTAGAATGTTTGCGTTTCGGCAGCCAAGCCATCTCGGTACCGTGACCCAGGCACGGTAGTCGGAGGGTTAGTCAATTTTTACGTGTCAGAACAACGTATGAGGTCAATTTTGGTGCAGTTTTTGTCACGTAACTATTTTATGGGACATTTAATGTTATTGATTACATTGAACAGTTGTAAGAATACGGAACACTAAATAAATATTATAGGATTGATGTTACAGTGTGACCGCTTGTTAAAAAATATTGAAGATCGTTCAAAGACCGTCGGTAGCGCTTCGACAAGGTGTTAATGTAGTAAACCCTGCAAACTTTTTTCTGGGTTCAAATCCTAATTATTAGTTGCTTTTCTTTTGCAAGCATTTTTTTTAATTCTCTATAGAACGATAATGAACATTTACTGTAACATGTGTCCACATTATTATGTTAATATTTCAATGCGTAATACACATATACATGTATAATACATGCCACCAAATCGCTTTCCATGTCACCAGTTTTCTAGCCATTTATTTTGGCAATTATGGTTTTTTTTAACAGCTCCTAAGACAAACTAAGGTATGGTATGAGTTTTCCAACATGATACATTCAAAAATTATGAGCACACTGCTTTAGTCCGGTCTACTGAACCACTAACCCAGAATACAATGTTGGGTTTAACTAACGGCCAAAAATATTTTTGGAGAAAGCTTGTGCACGTATGTTAATCATTAAAAAGTTGACAAAATAATGTGAAAACATGTTACAGTAAATGTTCATTATTATTGCCCAGAGAAAGGATAAAAAGATTGCAACATAAAAGCAGCTGACAGGATTTGAAACCAGAAAAAAAGTTGCTGGAGTCTACCGGACTGACACCTTGTCGAAGCGCAAGTGACACCCTTTGAATGATCGTCAATACTTGTGAACATTAGGCTACACGATAACATCAATTTCTTCAATTTAGTTAGTTTTCTGCATTGTTACGACTGTTCAATGTACTCAGTAACATTAAAAGTCCCATAAAATAAGTTATATGTCAAAAACTGAACCAAAGTTTACTTCACACATTGTTCTGATACACAAAAACTGACTAGAGAAAGAGTTTTTGATTTTCCGACATTGTTCCACCACAGTCACAAATGTGAAAAAATTAGAGAGGTATTATTAGTAACTTTTAATCTCAGGAAAACGCGGCATCCGTGATCCGCAGCTTTTTCAGTATCGAATCGACGTTTTTGATTGTTTCTTTTTGGTTTTTATTTTTTTACCGGTGGATTTTTCATGTGGAAGGCTGGAAAAAGAATCTGAACTGTGCGCACTCTTTCCAAATGTTACTGTGATTTTTCTCGAATTTTTTGATCCACTAAATTCCGACAACATGGCGGGAGAAGCTAGGAGCACATTTTACCCTTGCCCGTCGACTACAGTCGAGATATAATGTTGAAAATTCACAAAAATCCTTATTTTTTCATAAGTTATCGAACTTTTGACCATCTTATTCAGCTATATCTTGTAAATAAGATAATAATGGTAGAGATAAAGGCAAGAGTCATGCTAGGAGAAAAATGGTAATTCTTTACGTAAATACGCGTAAAAAAGAAATAAATAGTAAAACCAAGTAGAAAGTGGTACATACCTATGTAGTTAAATTATGACTGTGCATGGCAGATAGCAAACGAAAAGCGACCAAAGTATGTTGTTTTAGTGAAATCTACTATCGTACCATCATTGCGTATTGATGAATTTGCATGAACGAATACTTTGTTCTTCTGGATGTTGTCTAAAAATTGTGTCTTATCAAATTACGTCTCAATGAATCAACAACCCTTTGAGATTAAAAAGTTACATAAGGCCAACTTCTTTGTGTTCAACGACTTTCCAACATCGATGGCGCAGAGGATATTAGAATCTTATGGATAAAAATAGATCAGATCTTTACAATTAGGTATTTATCGTACAATATTATACGATGGAAATTGTTGTTAACGAACATCATGTGCATTTCACCAATGTACTATTTGTAACCTTCTCTTACGTGTAACAGTCTTACAGGTTCCATCGTTATGCTCATCTTGACGGATATAATAGAATTATGACAGAAGGTGTACACAATTGAACTTGAGAACATTAAGGTAGCGCTGAAGTCACGTTTAAAGCATTACAATGTAACGAAGCAAAATATTATTATTTTGTATCTAATAAAAGAGTCGTGTTTGCATTATGCGGACATCTATTTTTTGTTACCATGATTGATTTCATATTTTTATACTACGTATTAAAATATTATGTTTTTTGAAAAGATATAACGTACGAGTTTTGCTATTGGCTCTGATTCAAGTATCAAGATTAGATCAACAATTTTAATGATATATTTATATATATTTTTTTAATCCATTTCATATGCGCATATAAATATACATTTTGCTTATGAACATACATGTATAAAGAATGTATAAACGTTTGGGGTTATGGTTTCATTTTGTACACCGTTTTCTGCTCTGAATATCCTGTCTTCAAGAAGCAATTGCATTTCATTGTTCACTTCAAAATTGTTGCAGATGGTGCGTCTTCATTTTGTTGCTTTCTTCGTCTCTTGTTTCGGCCTACAATGGATATTAACAGAAGGAAACAGCGAATACCAGGTACACGTTGGCAAATGCAAAGACATGGACCCCGATGTAATTCTTAATTTGACCAACGTGGGCTTCACTCAAATCGGAAAATATCTGATTGATAGTCCGCATGTAAGTTGCTTAAGCCTTAGCAACAATGACATATCCGATGTGTCCGACAAAGCATTCGACTTGTTACCAAACTTGTTATACTTGGACGTATCTAATAATCGAATAAGTAAGCGCGCACTTTTCTGCATTGGTGCAGGAACAAATACAGCTACCCTTGTTGTGGATAACAACTTAAACGGATATGGGAACCCAGAATCCTCAATGTGTATTTTGGGTTATCCAAATTTGAAACATATTTATGCACGACGCTGCGATCTCTATTCAAGTGAAATACCTTATTTAAATGCACCAAATTTGACACATGTGTACTTGTCATCCAACAACATAGATTCACTTGATTTTATGGATAGGTTGCCGTCAAGTCTGACGCATCTTTATTTAGACCAAAACAACATTCAAAATTCGAGAAATCGTCGAGGATTGAAACACGTTGTTCACTTAGATTTAAGTTTCAATGGTATTACCTATTTATGTTATGACTACTGTAGTAATGCTGGAATTTCATTCATTGGTGCTACGAGCCTTCAGTTTCTGTCATTAGCTGGTAACAATATCCGGAACATAGACAGTGGCGCATTCGATGATTTACACAACCTTACTGTACTTGATCTATCAAAAAACACTATTGTCGGATTTAAGAAAGGAACATTTGACTCGCTCAATTTGCTCAAAAACTTGTCACTCAGTCATAATTCCTTATTAGCTGTGCCGGAATTGTATCCATTATGGAGTCTGAAACACTTAAATTTGAGTTTCAACAGCATTGAAACGATTTCTAGCATTTGTATTGCTCAGAACGCAAGTCTTCAAAGTATTGACCTAAGTCATAACAAAATATCCTCTATCGAGGATGACACATTTTCGAACTTTGCTTCCATAATATATTTGGATTTGTCGGAAAATGAGTTGTACACACTTTCCAACAATTGGGTGGCATCACTCCCGAATTTAAAAATCTTACACTTCGGTGGGAATCACATTGAGCATATTGCGGATCTTTACCTAGGTGGTGCTACCACATTAACTGATGTATTCTTGGAGAAGAACTTGATAACTTTGAAGGTAGACGATCTGCTTAATATTTCACGTAATGTTTCCCTACATTTGACAACACAACATTGTACATGTGGTTAAGTGTAAGTTTTAACATTATATATTGTATATGTGTATCTATTTCGAACTGCTTATATAGATTGTTTCAGATTTCTTTTGTATGAATCTTTGTATGTATTATGATCAGAATTGAGAAATAAATATTATATCAATATAAGTTAAAAAAAATGTTTAATTAAGAAGGTAAAATGTAGCCTGTAACATCATCTGGAACAAAGAATAATGCGTAATAAACTTATCATGCGTAAGTGATGTGCCATTTGATGATGTGTATGCGCATCTTGTCTCCTTGTTTTAGTTGTGTTTATTATTTGAAGTTAAGAGCCTTTATGAATAGTTTGTATAACACTACTGTATATCTTGTAGAGCATTAGTTAAAAAAATCTTCAGATTTCTCTTTATCAACGAATGCAAAACTTATATTCATATTTTGTATAGGTTGCGCGCGAGAAACGAAACAGTTTCTTTCGGTGTCAATTTTTTTACAGCCAGAAAAAGGTATTATTTAAAGTTCATTAACAAGGTGAAATAGTTTCTTATAGATTTTTGTTGTATAGTCTAATAAATCATTTTCCGTCTTATGCTTATGCGCCGCTTTTTCTTCTTTCCATGTAAAGAACATAATATTAAAGATTGTGTGTAGTAAAAAGAAACATCGTGTTTCTTTTATTTACATATTATGAAGCGTTGTGTACGTCAAATAGATATGTTATTTTACTACAGTATCAAATACCATTTTATTTATTAATCTGACATGTATCACTAGTTTATATTGTGGATCGAAAAATGTTTACCTTAATCTATTGAAAGCTGATTCGTGAAGTACTACACAGTATTACACATGTATTTAAATGCGGTTAAATACGTTATCTGTTATACATCATATTGTGTAAATACTATGTAATGGCATAAAAACAAAGTCTTATAAATTTAGGTGTTTTTAGCAGTATGACTCATTAGTATCCTATACGTATATTTTTAAACTCATTGAAACGCAAACCCTTAAATATCTTGATTTGAAGATAAATGGACTTAGGCCACTTTCAAAATAAACGGCTCAGTTAATGGTTTTCTGTCAATGTCAACAATGTGTTGTGCGTTTCAAAATTATGGTAATCTGAAAAACTTTAAAACTGGTGACATCGATCCTCCGACGAGTGTAGAATGATGCCGAGTTTACAGGCCAAGCTAATGTTAATTAAAGTGTCATTTCGGATTAAATAGAATCGTGGATGCAAGAACAAATTTTAGCGACTGTTGTATATATACACATTCCTTATGCATGTGTCAATAACATCTCGATTGTATCGCCCAATCGTTCAAGTCGTTGATATATTATTTTATTGCATTTTTACACTATGTCCTTACACCGATGATGCTTGGTGTCGTTTCATGTCTGGCATAAACAATTGTACTGTCTTTCAAATTTGATAACTAGGTATACTGTATTTAAATAATACAATTTCTTAACATGTTTTTACGTTTTTCATTTTACCGTCATCAACATTCACTGGCTATACGCTGAGGCACCACAGGTCTATGAATACCTCTTGTGCAATAAGATTAATTCATAATACATTGTACCGACAATGTGTTCAATAATCCTTAGAAAAACTAGAAATTACAAGGGAAGCTTATGCCAGCGACGAATTAATACATGTATGTAGACACATATGGGGCATTCCATACCAAATCGGCCACTTTTCAAGGTCACCCGTTTTGATTTGTTTCAAAATATGTTTTTGAGACGGATGAAAAACGCGTTCATGAATTTTTTGAAATTTTTTTAACCACCCGTTTTTGAAACATAGATTTTCTCAAAATTTGAGGTATCTCGTATCGATGAAGGCGATAACTTAGATTAAGATCACATTTTTTTCTTGAAACAGCATTCTAAAACAAAAATATTCAAAAATAATCGATCCAATTGGTCCATTTTTCGCAAAGTTATGAGTATTTGAAAAAAATACCTTAAATTTTGAAAATGTTCATATTTCAAAAATGGATGGTCAAAATAATTCGAAAAAATTCATGAACGGGTTTCTCATCGGTCTTAAAAACATATAAAATTTGGAAAAAAATCGAAAGGTGAAACCTAAAAAAGTGGCCGATTTGGTATGGAATGCCCCATACCTATACGCCACGCGGTTTTGCATGTGTATCAGTAATTGTTCCAAATGAGGTTAATTACAATACAGTTGCTTTTATTGCATAAGAAAATTTAACTTGTATCACGGTGTAAATAATATCATTATAATCGTTACTTCTGTGGGATGTATGACTGATCCGGGAGTGAGTGATTATGAAAGTGTGAATGTGTCTGTAGTGGCGCAGCGAAGCTGGAACACGAAGACGATGCGTCGCAGAAAAAATTAACGGCGCATCAGAGAAGGGCTGTGAGGTGGAATTGGGTGGTAAAGGGAGGTATTTCGACGGAAAAGGGAAACGCGTAAACAGCGTTCGAACAGAAAAGTTACGGAAAGAGTCGCGAGAAGAGCAGTGAAACAGCGTTGTGTAGAGTGTGCGAATAGAGAGTCGAGTGTGTGTGAAAAAGAGACAGAGCATTCCTTAATACACACTTCATAATAAATATTGGTTCGTTTCAATGTAACCACGCAAACCGAATCCCACACTTATTCCATTTGATAAGTTTGGATTGTCCAAATGTTATGTAGGCAATACTTATAGCTCATAGGCTCGTAATTCTCTCTGTGTATGTTTGTGTACATTCTGAATATGGATAGGTAATCTGTTCGATAACGGTCTGCATATTAAATATATTAGCCTAGTATATGGTGAAAGCAATTTCAGCTGTAACCATTCGCTATGAGTCATAAAAGTACTACTTTACGTCGAAATTCGCATCATCATACTAATTCCTCATCTAACTTTTTCAGGCTCTTTATTGTAATAATGCGGCGCACATATTTCTTGATACTTTCCTTACAATTCCTCGCGTTAATCAGTGATTGCCGTACGCTGCACCTGAATCAGTTGTCGAGCAGAACGATAACGTTTCCTTTGAGAAACCTGATCAGATCGATCGACCTTGGTCCAGGATCTTTAAACGCTGATTACATACCCACTGCAAAATGCAAAGACGTCAGTGACTATAGAGTGACCTTGAACTTGCCGGGGTTAGGCTTGCAGAAGCTCTACGTCGGTATCATCGAGAGTGCTTCCGTTACCTGTTTAAGCCTGCGCGAAAATTACATCAACGAGATCAGCGTTGGCACGTATAATCAGTTACCGATTCTCAAGTACCTGGACCTGTCGCACAATCGGATACCACATTGCGACTTGTTGACGTTCGGCAGTCATGCCGTATTGAGAACATTGATCCTAGATGAGAACGAGCCGTTGGCGGAGGACCTTGGCCGTACTGTCATCAGCGCCAATCGTTTTCCGCGTCTGGAGCATCTGTACATTCGCAAGAACGTTTTGCGCGGCTTTGAATTTTTCTTCCGAGAATCGTTCCCGTGCCTCGTCCGTTTGTACATGTCCGACAATAAAATCACCAGCGAATTTTTCCTGACGGATCCTCCGGCGTCCCTGGCCCATCTGCATCTCGAGAGAAACGAGATACATCGATTCGGCGGGCAAATTCTACGCAACTTACACTCGCTCTGCCTCGGCGTTAACAGAATCTCGACAATCTGCTACAGGGTCTGCGGGGTTTCGTCGTTGCGTCTCGAGAATGCAGGCAATCTTCGAATACTGTCGGTATCGAAGAACAACGTCTTGACGAGGTAAAGGTAAAGAATCGCGGCCTCCTCACCGATTTGCATGAAACGTCGTATAATGGTACATTTTTGCATAAGAATAAGATCTGTAAAAACAAAAAAGCGCGCTCTCGCTTAATTAAAAAGTTATTAAGTGTTAAAGTTTATTAGAAAATCTGCCTTACCGGCAGCAAGAATGCTATCACAGCGCATGCGCACTGATGCCTGCGCATGCGCACTGACGTCCGCGCATGCGCACGAACAAGTTTGCAGGTAGAGTGCGCGTATTTGAAACGAAATGATATTGAATTGGCGAAGGCTAGGTGTGGGCAAGGCTTCCCTTCCATAATATTTAAGGGTTTTCAATCAAAAAATGGGTTGAGAGTTGGTTTAGGTCTATATTTCTTTCAGCCAAATCTCACTTTTCATTTTATTTCTACGGCTAGGTGCGGGCAAGGCTTCCCTTACATAATATTTAAGGGTTTTCAATCAAAAAATGGGTTGAGAGTTGGTTTAGGTCTATATTTCTTTCAGCCAAATCTCACTTTTCATTTTATTTCTACGGCTCGGTGCGGGCAAGGCTTCCCTTACATAATATTTAAGGGTTTTCAATCAAAAAATGGGTTGAGAGTTGGTTTAGGTCTATATTTCTTTCAGCCAAATCTTACTTTTTGTATTATTTAAGGGCTGGGTGTAGGCTAGGCTTCCCTTTTGTAGTGCTTTTGTCGATAGAAATGATGTTGCTGCACTTTTGCTATTAAAATAAAACCCGAACCAACTCTCAAACCATTGTTTGATTGAAAACCCTTAAATATTATGTAAGGGAAGCCTTGCCCGCACCGAGCCGTAGAAATAAAATGAAAAGTGAGATTTGGCTGAAAGAAATATAGACCTAAACCAACTCTCAACCCATTTTTTGATTGAAAACCCTTAAATATTATGTAAGGGAAGCCTTGCCCGCACCTAGCCGTAGAAATAAAATGAAAAGTGAGATTTGGCTGAAAGAAATATAGACCTAAACCAACTCTCAACCCATTTTTTGATTGAAAACCCTTAAATATTATGAAAGGGAAGCCTTGCCCACACTTAGCCTTCGCCAATTCAATATTTTTTCATTTCAAATACGCGCACTCTACCTGCAAACTTGTCCGTGCGCATGCGCAGACATCAGTGCGCATGCGCAGATAGCGTTCGCGGTGCCGGTAAGGCAGGTTTTACAATAAACTTTGACGCTTAATAACTTTTTAATTAGACGAGAGCGCGCTTTTTTTCTTTTACAGATCTTATTTTTATGCAAAAATTGATGTTCCTGCAAAGTTTCATGCAAATCGGTGAGGAGGCCGCGATTCTTTACCTTTACCCTTGACGATTGACAGGGATGCCTTCACGGAAGCGTGCAATCTGACTACCCTGAACTGTCTCATAATAAAAATCCAAACTATCGAATTCGAAACGTTCGACCGCTTGCCTCTGCTCAAAGATCACTCGCTAATTGTAAGTCACAATCAACTGACGGTAATACTGGACTTCACTGGTACAGTTCTACCGACCAGCTTATCATTGAGTTACGACACAGACGAGATAGGGATAGACATTGCACCTTATGGGACTTCGTGTCCACGCTGAAAAATACCGACAGCGCAAAAATATCGCGCAATTCGGAGCGCACTCTATGCTTTATGACGGTCAATCGTAGAACTAAGCCGAGCGCCACAACATTTCTTTGTGTGCGTTGTATGTATGTACGGCTTGTTACGTGGCTGCGTGAATCTATTTTTAACGTAGCGAATGTAATATGTTTCGTGGTTTCGTTGACTGGAGATTTTCGATGGCCCAGCCCAGCGCCTTCAGGAGATTTGACAACGCGCGCGCCGAAGCGAACACAAGTGGATAGGGTGGTCAAAACTGCACCCAAGACAAATAAAATAGTAAAATAACCATTCGATAGATTATGGAAAAATACTCATTTTTGGCATGCTTCAACCATATACACCGACTAGGACGGTAGTGGGAGGAATTGAAAAAAAACAGTAATTTCTCCTTGTTTTTTCGAAAATGAGGTGAAAAAATTTGGAAAAAATCAAGCGTGTGTCCAGATACGAAGTACATACCCTCGATTTTTTTCAGCTTTTAAAACTCAAACTCCGGTAATTGAAATATAAAAACAAGAAAAAAATTGAAAAATTTGCAATTTTGTATTAATGGACTTCTGGATGCATAACGAAAAGAAAACCCTGTATGACTGTAGTGATATGCCGTAGCCCTGTTTTTTTCCGATTTTTAAAAGGGGCGGGTGTTTGTAAAGAAAAAAGTAAAAATCTGTTACATTAGATTTTCGATATGAGTCTGATTTGAGCTACACGATATCTGTCCACGAATGGCCCCTTCCACAAAAGGGGGTCGCCGTCAGCTGCCGTCAGCCGAGCAGAGCGCGGTTGCTTGTTTCGCAGCGGCATATTTTGATGCTGACAATTGACAGTAAGAGTCTGTCGGTGAGATACTAACCCTAGTAAAGTAATGAAAAATTGTTAATTGCAATTTTTCGTTAAAAAGAAGTTTACTGGTATATTGGAGACATTTTTCCTATTAAAATGAGACTAAACACTATATGATTCGACACACGATTCACACGCAGTAGTTAATGTCTGAACGCCAAGGGCCATAAGAAGCCCGTCCTGCGTAACATTGTATTCGATTAATAAATATAGTCCGATTTATGTCGTGTTTGATCTCATTTTAATCAGAAAATTATAAATAGTACGTTGGAAACGTTTTCATGTTTTCATGTATCAAGAATTAATGTCAGAAATGTTTAAACATAAGGATTTGATACACTGATCTATAATTCGCTGACGTTGCCGTGACTCACGCCATATCGCTTTCTTTTGTCCGTCGTCGGCATCTCTTTTCAGCAAACTACAAAGTAAGTTCCGAGTTACGAAAACATATGTAGTCTCCGATTCTGAAAATGTCCGGTTTCGAGCCCCAGAGAGAAGCTCGTGGAGGGACAGAAACAAGGGAAGATCAGAACAGAAAACGCGAGCGCGATCTTCGATCTGCGATTCCCGAAACGCGGGAAGGCAGGTGGGAACAGCATGACGCCAATTGTTGAATGCCGTATTTTCCGTACAAGATGTTCAATTGTGGTTCCGCTTCTTTTTTCGCAAAATATATTTCTCTTCTTTGCAACAACGGGTGTTGCTTCAGATGACGACAACAAAACGTTGCCATCGCTGCCGATTGCTTGCTGCCGAGTGCCACCAAAGTAAATACAGTGAATTCTGTCATTTTGCCCTAGGTCGGGTACATCAGGTCGGATTCGAAGTCAGGTGGTCGTAGAATCCAAACACGCACTCACAGTGCGTAAATCACTTTGTATTTTGCCGATAGAAAGTGCCGACGACGAACAAAAGAAAGCGATAACACCTGAACCACGGCGACCTTAGCGTACTAAAGATCAGTGTATCAAACGCTTATGTTTAAACATTCTCTGTATTATTTTTTTCTCCACAAAAACGTTTCCAATATATTGTTAATAATTTCCTGATCAAAATGAGATCAAACACGACATAAATCGGATTACATTTACTGGTATTGATTAAGGCATTTAATACAATTATTGCATAAAATAATTACAAAACTAAAACGTTCAATAAAGCTCACAAAATATTTGTATATTTATCTGAATGATGTCCAGAGGTAACCTTTATTAATCGAATTTATAATAGTAATGTTACACAGGGCTGTCACATAACGACACCCGGCCAAGATCACTCTTCACAGCATTCGGCCGGTGGGCCATCCGAAGAGTGTTGGCTGGATATACATATTATCTGGTAATCGAATTCAGCCTTGCCGCGCGAGACATTGCTTGTTTAACAGTTGAATGTTGGGCAATAGTCGCACTTAGCGAACTTCTTTTATAGGAAACATATTCATATTGAATGGACAATGTAAGCCAGAATGTAAAAAGTAACGATTTTGCAAAAGATAAAGTGTAACGGGCGTTGTTGGACAGGGTAAACATTTAAAAATTGCGCTGTTTTAAATATCATCGAATGAGGCGATTTACGGTCAATATCTAAGATATAGATTGGACCCAATTGGCGTCTTTGACCCTGAACGCGTTATAAAATAACATACAGTACAGGAATTGGAAACTGTAGGGTTTCCACTGACGTACTCGATAGGAACATATATAAACTGTATTATACAATTACAGAATGTGCCGATTAATTTTGGTAGAAATATTAAGGAAAATTTGAATGTCATTGAAAAAATAAAGAAATATTGGATTGTCAGAGTTATCAATGAAAGTAAGAATTGGCCAGAAGGTTGCCAGAATGTTGTTGGAAGAAGATTATTTCTTACCAATAAACAACAACAATTAATAAGAGAAAATATGGAAAACAATTGTGGTTTTTTATTATGACACGAACTACAACTACGTATGTTTGAGTTTTGTAAGAATTATAGTAGCAATAGACTCTACATATTTTTCGTGCATAAAATTCATATGGGTTTTGCATATTTTACATCCTCGGTTTGTATAGAACTTGTAACATTTTCAATTTTGACAAATGTCAAATTTTCACTTTCAACAATCAAAAAATGTTTGTACTGGGCGAAAAATATTTTCGATGCGTCCCTGATCGCTTTTTAGTTCATATTCCCACATAGAGTGTCGTTGCCTCACAATTTTGCGTTCAACCGGTAACGTTGGACGTGACACCAAAATGGTATGGGGGCTCTAGAGCCCCCCGAGCGTGTGACAAAATTTTGCCCAGCATGCAATGTCTATCCCTATCTCGTCTGTGGTTACGACAATATTGACATGGTACCGACCGGCTCTCTGTCCTGTCTACCGCTGCTCAAGTGGCTCTCATTGGGCAATAACAGAATAGCGAGCATCGAAGTCGGAGCAATGCTTGATCTTCCGTCGTTGATGGAGCTGGATTTGTCTGAGAACAAGCTAGATCACTTGCTTATCGACTGGATGAGGCCGCAGTCCGCACTGCGTTGGATCGACGTCAGGGGAAACCGTTTCTCTTTGATCGAAAGGTTGAGTTTGCGGGGCGCATCGTCATTGACACGTATTGACATGCAACGGAACGGAGTGAAACAGGTGGCAATGCGCGACCTGATCGGTTTCAGCCCGGATGTTGTTGTTTACCTTAATGATGAATACAGCGCGTACAGACAGGCTTGCTACGAATGATGTGAGAGAGACTCATCGAGCGGCATTCATTATTAATAGATTTAGCTAAGCGTAGTATAAGAAATATTGACAGTGAATTGTAACAAAATAGTTTTTCTGAAATACATATATGTGACAAAGTGCTCTCGTAATCAATCTGTGCGACACGTCGTCGGCGCTGTGTGACGACTAATGTATGATTCTTGAAAACAAGCTTTGTAATAAACAGGTGTCAGTACGTAGGAATATGAATTTGAAAGAATAGAATGGAAAACCGAGAATTAAAATTTGAATGCATTTTGAAAATGGTAGAAAAATATAACAGTTAATCTGTCATTTGCGAATAGTTCACGGTGCAATTGACAACATACTATATGCATTTCTCGTTCATGTGAATTTGAGAGGCAATATAATTGTTACTGGTAATGAATCATTTTGTTATATAGCAAATGCGTGAAGTGTACGGTTATTTGGAATAAATTTCTTATAAGAGTTTCCTACGGTCTAATTAGAGTCAGGTATTGTATACTGATACATGTGTATGTTGCGTACGTGATATGGCACATTGTTCTCGGTTATCCTTCTTTGTCAAAGAATGCGAGAGATACATTAGAAAGAGTGGCGAAACGCCGTAAGGGGTCCTGAGGTACGAGGGTCAGCAGGAACGGAAGGAATGTTTTCCACTTAGGAGCCATCCGTGCGATGGGGCATCAACACCCGTCCATCGTTTTCTCTTTCATTGTGAGATACTTGAAATAAGGGTTACAAACCACAGAAGAAAAGAGCTAGCACTTCGCTGGAAGTTCACATCTGAAAATGATGTCCCCTTTATGTTGTTATCGGAGACTTTGTTCACAGAAACAAAAAATAGCCTTTTCATATTACATGCGCAAAAAGAAAAAAAAAACACCTTCAATTTATACCGAGTTGTAAGTATACTCGATTATCAACATAATTCAATTACGAATATCCAGACCCATAGGGTATGCTGAAACGAAAAGCCATCTTTGTGAATACAATAACGGTTTGCGGTCAATTTAACGGTCCGAGCAATATTTTGCCCTGAAGGGTATGGTAGTTGGCGACAAGTAGGCGACCGCGAGACATGTAAATATCCTGGGCAACTAATTATGAGAACTTTCGTGTGACACGGTGGCGGGAAAAGATTGTATTGATACAAAGACACGAAATCACGGGCATTGCTCGTAGTGTTTTAGAATTGCGGCAAAAGGTAGAGAGGGCAAAGGGTTCGGCTGGCAAAAGGAAAGACAATCGGCGGCGCGTCAGGGCGATAGAGAGATTCGAGACGCGAGTATCTCCTTACATCTGGTCTAGGCGGCTCGTCCGCCGCCTAGACGCGAGGCGTCGGTCAGGAGACTCCCTCTCTAGCCGGGGCGCCAGTCTGGTGGAGGAAGAAGGTGGGCGAATAGATGGAAACGCATGCGCCCATGCCGTTCGGTAGGTTGGCAAGGGTGCCGCCACGAGCGAGACAAGCGAGACAAGCGAGACGAGCCAGGGGAAGGAATGAGACCGACGGCGAGAAAGACACCAGGAGAAAAAAGGGAAGCTACTGCAGCTCAGGCAGGACTGAAGGAGTGAGAGCGAGATAGTACGAGCGAGGCTGGTCGAGCGTGTGTGCGCGAGTGCGAATGAAATGGAGTGAGCGAGCGAGCGAGAGAGGCGGACGGAGTGGTGGGGGTAGCGGTTGCTGAGTGGAAGGGAGCGTGGGAGGGAGCGATGGAGGGGGGAACGGGTGGGCGAGAGGGAGAGAAGCGCGGCGAGTCGAAGTGGGACGAGAATAGGCGAGGGCAGACAGAGAGACGAGAGAGCGGTGCGCGCGTGGTGGGACGAGGAAAGAAAAGGCGAGGTCTCCCGCGTCTGGCTAGCCGGAGACTACCGACTCCCACCAGCTCTCTCTTCCTTCCTCTCTTTCTCTCTCTCCTCTTTCAGTGTTCGTTCGAACGCGGCCCTGTACAGTTCTGTCGCCCCGTGGTGGTCAAAGGATTCTCTTCGTGATGGGAGCTCACTGCCGCGGTGGTATCGGCGAGTTACCCCGGTAGCCGATTCCGATACCGATGTAGATCCGTCTGGGGCGACACGCGCGGTCCGCTGTCAGTAAGGCTATCAGTCGTGTCGATCGGAAGTAACGAGGCAGGGAAAGTGTGTGCGAGAAGGGAGGTAGGAGGGGAAGTGACTTGAGAAAAGGAGTAGGCGAGGGAGGGTGGTAGAGTGAAAGCTGAGAAGAAACGAAGTGAGGGCGGAGAAGAAAAGGGTGTGAGGGAGAGAGCGAAAGAGAGTGAGTGATAGAGGGATAGAGTGTGTGAGAGAGAGATCGAGAGAGAGGGAGAGAAAGAAATAGAGAGAGAGAGAGTAAGAGAAGGGAGAGGGAGAGGAGAAGAAGAAAGGAGTGAGTGGTGTATGCGTATGTGTGCGAAGAAACGAATTGGAATAGCGACGTGGGTGATTGACTAGACAGAAGCAAGGAGAGGAGAAAGTAGGAGAAAAGGGAGAACCTTTCAAGGCTGTACCAATGAGGAAAGAGTGCTAAGACCTTGAGTGAACAGGAGGCGCGAGTTAATAAAAGTTGAAAGGTGCTGATAGTCGATATTGGCTAAAGAGCAGGAGAAAGGGTGGTTTGAATGGTGTGAGGTGTGCCGAAAATCAACGGAATCATTTCATCATACGCCATCGGTATCTCGGAGAACACTCGTAAATATCATGTATTGCCCATCAAGTTAAGAAGAAAGAAGATTGGCAAGGATTAACGGAGAAGGAAGAAGGGAGAACAGGAGCGATCGGTAGGAAAAGAAAATTTTGTGATACGCGCACCTCTTTCTCTACGAGGGTGAAAGGCGATTTTCATCGATCGTTACCTTACGACAGTGATCGTGAACGGTGAATAAGGAAGCCTCACAGGTGGAAAAAATGTCGGGGAATTACTCGACACGTTGCGAAGCTGGTCTAGTCGTGCCGAATTGGCACCCATCGGACAACCTAAGCTTGGCGGACATAGTGTTCCGCGGCGTGGTATACTTCTTCCTGTTACTATATTTGTTCATAGGCGTGTCGATCATTAGCGACCGGTTCATGGCGGCAATCGAGGTAATCACGTCGAAGGAGAAGGAGCTGGTGGTGCGTCGACAGGGCAGAGAGCCGCAGATTGTCGTGGTCAGAGTATGGAACGAAACTGTAGCCAATCTGACCCTGATGGCACTGGGCAGCAGCGCGCCAGAAATCCTCCTGTCCATCATCGAAATATGGGCCAAGAATTTTCAGGCTGGCGAGCTCGGGCCTGGTACGATAGTCGGCTCGGCTGCGTACAATCTCTTCGTCATCATCTCGTTGTGCGTGTTCGTCATACCGAACGGCGAGACGCGGAAAATCAAGCACCTGCGGGTCTTCTTCGTCACCGCCACATGGAGCATATTCGCGTACGTGTGGCTCTACGTGATACTCGCGGTCTCGAGTCCGGGCGTACTCGAGGTGTGGGAAGGCATTCTCACCTTCCTCTTCTTTCCCGCGACGGTGCTGACGGCCTACGTTGCTGATCGTCGCCTCCTAATCTACAAATATCTCCACAAAGGGTACAGAATGAACAAGAGAGGTGTCATCGTGCAGGCGGAGGCTGGCGACTCGGATGGCGGGGTGGAGCTCGAGATAAAGCCGCAGCAGGATGGCCTGCACGGGGCGATCGAGCGTCTAGGCGATGTCGACAGCCCGGAAGCGAGGGAGTTCGAGCAGACCAGGCGCGATTACATCAACACTCTGCGCGAGCTCAGGAAGAAGCATCCGACACTTCCGCTCGAGCAGCTCGAGGTAATGGCTCACGAGGAGGTCCTCGGCAAAGGCCCTAAGAGCCGGGCCTTCTATCGAGTCCAGGCGACGAGGAAGATGGTAGGCGCTGGCAATCTTAGCAGGAAGATCAGCGAGAGGGCACAGAGCGACCTTAGCGAGGTCAAGGCCGAGCTTCAGAAGGCCGAGGCCGAGAGCATCGACATCGAGAATATCAATGCCATGAGGGTCTTCTTTGAGCCTGGACATTACACTGTAATGGAGAATGTCGGCACCTTCGAGGTAGGAGTGACTAGAGCTGGCGGTGATCTCAACAAAGCCTGCAGCGTCGATTACTGCACCGAAGACGGCTCCGCAGAGGCTGGCTCCGATTACGTCAGTGCTAAGGGTACGTTGACCTTCGAGCCCGGCGAGACCAGAAAGACCATCAAGCTCTCCGTCATCGACGACGAACTCTTCGAAGAGGACGAACACTTTTACGTCAGGTGGGATAATATCGGTTGCGCATCTTCCCTTTCCTTCTCCCCCCAATCCTCTGCCAATGCGAAAGATCGAATCCCGCCAGTCGATGAACATTCCTACGGTTTCGGCAATACATCGCACCAATGCGCTCGATCGTTGACATCTTTAGGGAATTAAGAGCGTTGCTCCACTTACGACAGGATTCCGGCATCGGCGTCCTCAGTTCCGCGTCAAATAGCAGAAATATTTCAAAGAGAGAGAAGCACGCTCACCTAATTGCCCTTTATAGACGGTCATCGCGTCACATGTCGGAATAGGAGTTGCCGTAAGATACGATCAATTCCAGAATTAGTCAGCTGATCCGACGTCTAGCTCCGTTTCGTCGAGAAAGAGGCGTGGCTTCCGAGTCGCAGAGAGTACAGGTCGCGATTCTCGTATAATTGATCACTGTCCGAGGAACCAATCAACCGATTGCTTTCCAGCGAAAGCCCACCGTAATTTCATCGAAGGTTATCCATCGGTATTCAAGGGCGCCGGCTTGCTTATTCTACCTTCTTCGGTAGATTTATCGACGATCCGCGGCCGGTGTCCACTATTTCGAAACACTCTCGCCTTCGGCGGCATGACTAACAGCCCTGAATGACTCTGCGGCCCAGAAACCTCTCTTCAACGAAGGAAGAGTCCGTGAAAAATTGTTGCGGATAACGAGCCAAGTTGCGATAATTGACAATCGTCGGCTGGGACAGCTTTTAATTAACTTTCAACGAGTGACATCCGCCGCTACCGACCGATCGTTTTCGACCGGAATGCTAAGAGAACGTGATCGTTCATTGGGTGCCATCGATTACGAACACTCAATTCTTACAGTTTCATTGCCGATTAGAATTTTGCACGAAGTTGTCTATTAACCTTCGCGGCGTTGTCGACTGTAGTTCGCTTAGAGCAGCGAGAGACTTTTCATCAATTAGTCGCTGATGATAAAAAGACTACCCCATGCTAGAAATAAAGGGGCAACGGTTTCTATGACGTGTTTCCTGGCAAAGGAGAACGAGGAAGCGATGTGAAAGCAACCCTTCATGATATTTTCGGATGTACAAGACGACCGTCCGCTGGGTTAAATGTAGTAAAATTGCCAGTGTTTTGAGTCATTCGTCGTGACTGACCGTTTTCTCGGAAATGTACATCCGCTACTCTTCCGTATGAGCCCTTCCTTAATTTCGAAACAAATTTTCTTTTAACAGGGTCAGTAGTTTCACTTATGAAGTAGCAATTGTCTGATTTACCAAACAATCTTCTTTTCTCGGAAATGTACCCACATCCGTTATTCTTACGTATAAGCCTTTCCTTAATTTCGAAACAAATTTCCCTTTAACAGGGTCAGTCGTTTCATTTATGAAGTTGCCATTCTGTAATTTACAAAACAATTTTGTCCTCACACTCATAATGGGAGCCACCGTAAAAAACTTCAAAACAGTACGTGGTGTTTTCATTCGACCGTGTCAATGGTAAAAATATTCTTTATACGTTCAACTTATCTTCTTACCGATTCCTAAACAGAAGATTTATAGATAATTTGTTGTAAAGCATATTATTCGGAGAAAGTCAAGTTGTTAATAATCTGTATCGGTGATAGGACAATTTATTCGCCTGAGTCGTTTATAAATTTCCAATCTAAGTTTGATGCGCTATTCAATCGCAGAGTCGTCGGCAGTTTTTACCGCAAAATGTGCGCCTTATCTGCGTGAGAAGGGAGGAAAGGGTGGAATCGGCAAGGGCGGGGACGGGCAAGGAAGCTGAAAGTAGAAAAAGAGTGGCTGCTGGCGCTGCCGGCTACTTCAGACGAGTACTCGGTACTCGGATTAAGAGCGACCAAATTGCTCGTTTCCAGAACGAGTCTCTTACGGTGCCATCACACACAAACGTGACGAATGCTTAGAATATAATTGCTAGGGACAGACAAACTCTGTCGAACATTTCTGTCCCGAGCCTCGCGTTCATCGATGTAACACGTGAATGTTCGTACGATGGTGTGTGCTAAAGCAGGTACAGTTGAGTGAATAAATTTTTTGTTAACTTTGAATTACGTTGCTCAATTCCGTCAGTATAAAGAGAGATTCATCTTATTTTTGAATGTACGGCCTGGATCTGTGAATACGAAATAATCAATGAGATTTAAATTCTTAAGCGGTATACATTTAGGCAGTTGCAAAATGGAATGGTGACTTTTTTAACGTGGCAATTCTTCAATTTCGTATCAGCGATTGTTAAAAATTTCATGTCGATTTGTGGATTAATGTTACGTACGTATGTGTTAACAGTAGCATAAAGTCCTGTTTGTTTCTCAGTAAGTGGTGAAGGATCGGAGTACCTTATTATTAATAGCAATGAATTTTCAATGCGTTAAACGTCGTACTGATAAATATTAGGCATGTATCATTTTAAATGTAGATTTTCAGAATCATGACAATTGCTAATTTGTTACAGAATGACTATATTCCAAAGCTTTTCTTTGCTTGTTACTTCTATATAGCTATGTATAATTTTATTCGGAAAGATTTATGTAGACATCATTGTTGAGGTGTATAAGTCGTCTCCACAAACGCTATGTTCCACAAATGACCATTACAAGCTTAAGTATTATGAATTACGAACTTTGTTTGGATCAGTCAAAGTGACAGAAATGTCATTACGACGTACTCACAGGTACGTATCTGTGAATATACGAGCCAATCAATATACAAACGGATTTACAATCGCAAGGTGCCGAAACGTTGCCGAGAAAAACAAGTATCGATTGTCGAGTATTGGAAAGTAAACAAGTGAAGTTAGCCAGAACTCAGGTCCAATTTATTGTGCAGCGATACGACGTTTGCAAGAAGCATTCATTTGATGAATTCGAAAATCACTAAATAACGCAGGATGGTAGCTTTTACCAACAGGGACCGTTTGTTTTATTTCATATGCACCATACACTGTCCGATACACTTTACTGATGGGTTACGAATAATGCTAACTAACGTTCGATCATGTAAAGCTTCTTCAGTCACTCACCGATTAGCCATTGACTGTATACCGAATGTGTAGATAGCGAAAAGTACCCTAGTTTTCCAGTCTAGCACGGGAAGTCTCCTTTTGTTCTTAATAGCTCGACGTGTCATCTTGCGAGCGCTTTGTAAGTGCAAACTGTAAGTTTTGATCGCTGCAGTCCAATTCCTCGTCAGCTGATCGGAAATAACAGTTGTTACGAGTAAGCTCGTGCTGCGAACGGATTCCTTCTTTGATCGCAGCCTTGTCAGGGGTGCGCGAAAGGTTCGGGAACAAACTTTCCGTCAACAAGAAGGTACAGTTTGCGCGATAGAGCGTCGGAAATGTACGCCGGGCCTCTCCTTCGGATCATTCCGCGCCACCTGGCCTTTCATTTTCCAAGAGAAGTTCCGGCTGAAAATTTCCCTCCGCCGAAGCGAAACTTTCATCAGGATCGCGATGTTGGCCTATAATCTTTCTTTGAACGAGCGTCCCGCTATTATCAGTCAATGAAGCTTCGGCGCTGGAGATTTCATCCTGAAATTTATTTTTACGCCTTTACCTTGCTTTTCTGCTCCTCTCACCCTTCTCTCTCAGCCCCCCCCCCCCTCCCCGCCCCGCCCCTCCCGCATCTCTTCCGATACCGACGTTTGCCCCGTCGCTCCCGAGCAAAGCCTCACTTGTGCTCTACTTCCACTCACCCCTCTTTATTTATTGGATACGCGTACTGAGACGCTCGCAGAATCAATCAAAATCAGCACTCTCCGCGCACACGAGATAATTCGAGTAAAAAAGCAATTCTGTTCAGTCTTTCGAACATTTCAAATATGCATTCGACCTTTTCGTCTTTCGAAGATTTCAAGTATGAATTTAACTTGACTCGTCGATACGAGCGACGAATGCCAGAAGCATAAAGTTATTTTCCGAGTACTTACTATCGTAAAAGGAGCGCAAAACTGATAGAAAAAGTGAGCAGAGGTTTTGGGGAGAATGAATACGGAGTTTTAATGAGTACGATGCGATTATCGTTGCAGACTGAGCAACGTAACGCAGCCGGCGATGCTGGTGTCGCCAAGTTTGGCGACGGTAATGATTTTGGACGACGATCACAGCGGGATCTTCGGCTTCCCGGAGAGGGACATCGAGCTGGTGGAAAGCGTTGGCCAGTATCCGTTACGTGTGGTGAGATACAGCGGTGCCAGGGGTCGAGTTGTCGTTCCATACCGAACTATTGAGGGCACTGCGAAGCCGGGAAAACAGTATATGCATACAGAAGGCTCTCTCACCTTCGAGGATAACCAGACAGAGTAAGTAACCTCAACCTTTTTGGCGCTAAACTATTTTAAAATAGGTGAAATTTTACTGTGTATCGTTGGTCTGGTTTGTTTTGATTTACTGAAAAACAATAGCGTTTCAATGTGAAATTTTTATTTCTGAAGAAAGCAAGGTATGCCGGTGAAGGAAGATCAACCGATCGAATCACTGGATCATGAATTCACGTGACCTTGTTAGCCTTGTTAGAGTTGTGCACTGTCTTGTCGAGACTGTCTGAAAGATTTGATCGGTTTTGATGACGAGTGAGGGAAGGATGAATAGTTTTTATGCTATGGCCTATGGTTAATGGAAATCCATTGCTTCCTGCGATTCATTCGTCGTTTACGTTTATTTATGTCTTACAATCAGATTTTCTAGTTAATTACTAAGTACTTGTTATACATATAAAACATGCTGACTATAATTTGCTTATTCCTTGATGAAACGCTACGCGTATATTGGCGACACCATACGACTTATACGTTTATGAGGTTTACACTTATCGTTTCTAACATTGGTTTTGTAAAATGTGTGTATGTACTGAGACCTGCCTGATTCTGAATTGCCATCAACCTGACAATTTAATGGTTTCTGGTGTTTGTTTAGTCAAATCCGTAAATGTTTTGCGAATTCGAAGGTTACACCGTAACACTGCTGTATTAGAATCAATTAGAGACACTGATAGTTTGGGTGGGCCTAGTAAACAGATACTATCACTATCCAAGAGCTTCTAACGAAGCAAACGGCAATGTTTGCGAAACATCAACAAATAAGCCACGCGAACCGCGCGAAATCTCCGAAAGCTCCAGCTATTAACAGGATTCGTACATTTAAAATCTATAATATAATTTCTAGATGCAATCGTGAAGGCTGGATAATCTTGTCTGTTGTACATTATTGTTTTCGTTTCATCTACGACCGCATCAATAAGAAATATTTTCTCGTTAAATAATAAACGACGTATATTTTCCACTAAGAGATGGAGGGTCATGAGATTTCGCCGCATTAAAAAGAAAACTTCATATTTCCAAAGACAATATTGGATAATCAACCTTTTTTTCGCAAAATATTAATACATAAGAACAATCCTACATGAAAACAAGGAATAGTTACTATAAAACATTAAGTCTCCTTGGTCAAACAGTAGCGGAAACATTTGGCACTAAGTTACAGAAAATTATTCTTCGCACAAGGCCCTATAACGATGTAGTCATTGATCGTAACTGTTCCAATATTTCAAAATAGTTTCTTATTACCCAGGACTATTAAACTAAAATTTGTCTAAAAATTAATTTGACCCGTAGACCGCGACGGCGAAGATTCGTATGTTGCGTGATCTCCCGCGATTTCTCACTACCACCCTTTGTAGAATCTCACTCGAGGATCCGGACCCACGTTACGCATCGTCGTTGTAGTGCGAACGAGCATCGAATATCATATTACGATCTAATTGCTTGGCGGGAGTACTTAATTACTGATGGTGCCGCGATAATGGCCGACCGTCGCATTACGTGAGTTCAAATCGCCCGCCTTATTTCTCTACTCCTATTACAGTCACTGGATTGTCGAAGAAAACCGTAATCATCGTGGTCATTTCGTTGGCCGACTTAAGTGTGTAGAATCATGCGTGATTCTTTTTTTAATCGCCTTACAATATAGAATTTGAAATATGAGAGTCAAATGTGAACGAGACAACGTTTGTTATCCGATCGGCATCATTTTCGTGAGAGATTCTTTGTTAGCTAATCACTTCTTGCGAATAGCTGTACTATAAATTCTGTGCCTAGCCAGCGGGCGTTCTCGTTATCTGTACAAACGTCAGTCAACTTGGCAGATGAGTTGGCTAATAGCAATAAATATGTACGGTATTAGAAATCACGTTTAGAACGTTGAAGGCAGACATTGTTCCATACCAAAGCGATGCTCGCTTATAATACTACCATTAATTGCATGATATATGATATGCATTAATCGCATAGAATGCATTAATTATGTAGGTAATATTCTAAAGTGATTATGTTGTGTTGATTATGTAAGTAATATTCTAAAGTGTTAAACGATTGCTACATATGCGTATTTTGCAGAACAAAAATCTGTTTCGCTCAAGAAATAAATATTAAGACCAATCTTTCGTCAGCAAAAGACCCTCGCATAGACATCTTCGCGTCAATTGCCTGAAAATTCCAAATGACCTTGCGTATAACAACCGCCGACGGACGCCAAAACAAATATTTGACAGCAATTTGATTGTACATTGTCGGCTGGACGCTGCTGAAGCACGTCGGAATGAAATTCGAATTCGCACGTTTCTCGTCATCTTATTCGGCGCGTTAATTTTCCTCGTGAATCACAGCGTCGGACGCATCTGACGTTTTCCGGTCCCTCGAGTGCCCTTAAACCTCAACTTTTATGTTTTTCTCGCGCCCACTGTATGCAAATGCAATCTTCTCTCATCTCGCATTCCGTTCGCCCCGTTAAGTCAGCAGCACCTACGCTATCGTTTGCGCGCAAAAAAATCTCCCCCCTCCTCCCTCGCCCTCCACCGTTTGGCTCACCCCTATGTTCAGCCCCCGACGAACTATATTCTTCAATCTAACCCCTACTCGACACGTACGCCTGAAAGCGAAAACAATTTCGCGAATTTTATCGGGCTTATTTTATGGCCTTCCGTCTATTGTCAGTTTCCCTATTCAACGCCGCGAGGGTCCTTACATCCCAACGCTCGAATCATCGTACATGGGTGATGGATGTTTGCTGACGAAACGTCTAACTTTTATCAATATAAACAACTTCATTCGCCTTTCATTGGATGGGCTTGTCCAAAGACCTTTTTCGTACCGTTTCGATTGATATACTGAATACGGTGTAGAAGCATGTATTGTCCACATGGTAATGCACGAGTCATCTCAACAAATCAGCGACCTCATTCGACGAAAGCACCACATTCTCAGTGTGTTTTGTCTGCGTCATTCTGAAAAACATTTTTGGCGTTGAGAAGATGGAGAGCTTGATATACATTACAAAATGTTTACCTTTAGTATCTTGCAATATTTACTCATGCACGGGGCGGATATATTCATAAGATTTCTGTATCGTCTGTGAAGTACACACACACACACTCGTCGATTAGTGTATGCCGATTGCAGATTTAACGTTCTACAGTCGAAATGCCGAAATCTGAACATAGTGTGATGGCGTGTCAAATGGCGTGCGATCTCTCGAACGCGCTGATCATCAGCAATCTATTCTCTCGTCGGCAGGGTGCACGTTAGTCGACCTTGATATAGGAGGCCTTCTGGTAAGCGACGAGCGAAACGGCAGAAAGTGCCGTCGATAACGATCGCAGGGGAATTCCCGTTCGGACGAGCGAAGGCAGCCACGTGAGTGTGAATCACACACTGCGTCGATAAAGTCTACCGAACGCGATAATGTAGTCGGAGATATGCTAATTCGATGACAGGCGTCTTTATCGGAACTCATTTCGTCGCCGTTCAAGCCCTATCCAACCCCTCAGTGTCCTATCTCAAAGTAAACAATCAGCTAATTCGCCCTCTTTTTCATCCCTTAAGGAGTTTTAATTCTTTCCTCCGGGCCTCGGTCTTCCTAACGATACTTGAATCTTCCAGTGCTTTTACTCTTTATGAGCCTTCATGCCTAATCGATGGTTATCCATTTCACACATTTCTCCCACTTTAGGTCCAACATTTTCTATTATAAACACCACTCCTCAATAACAATGAAGAACCTGTGCTTTTCTCTATGGCATAATTCCTATCAAAGTTAGTTAGTTTTCTCTCGTCGCATCGCAGCAAATTTTAAGCAAACTTTGGCTCCAACACTCACTACCTAGCTCTCTATCTTCAACCATCATATTCACCTTGCATCATCCCATCTCGTCAATTGCATTCCCTTCCCCCTTTTCTTACCTTCTTTACCGCTTTCACACCCTGACTCTATTTATTGTAAATATATCCAGTCAACAGCATCGTTCACAACCCTCTCTCGATTTTCAATATTCCCGTCCACAAACAGCCCGACGAGGCGAGCAAGTTCGTCGATTGCACGAACATTTTCGCGGAGGGTGAAAAATGGCGTGACTAAAGGTTGTTGGACAATTATCGGGAAGTCTGGAGTAAAGTAGCGATCGGCATCGGTTGGGGGAATAACGGGGAATTGAGATTGTCAAGAGCTAGTTGTGTTGTGGGTCCTTCGGGCGAGATCGTTTATCACGATGTGACCTGCTTCTACGCGGTCAACAAGGAGGTTCTTTACGATAAGCGCAGGCCGCAAAGCCAGCGCAGATAAGGATCGCGCATCGGCTCGTTCGGTTCGAGAAAGAATGACAAATCGGAGTTGCGGGAAGTGTAATATTGACGCGATGTAGGAAAGCAGCTAAGACACAGTACGCTGGAGTGATAGGGATGGAAATCCGGAATGATTAGAGGAGCCAGAAGGTGTGTGTTTAGAAAACAAACTGGAGTGTTTGCGTTTTACAATTAGCTACGTTTAATTTAACAGTGAACTGTAAATACTGATTAACTGTACCACTTTCAGATATGAGTTTAAAGGGTCGAACTACGTGTATTCGTCTTGTTTTTATTATGGGTAAATGCGTATAGAACATTGATTACCGATTAGTTATATTAATATGCGCACACTCTGCAGTATACCGTTTTTTCGATGTTCTTAAAGCAATTCTATTCTATTTTCCTTAGTATACCGTAAAATCCGGAGTGTTTCTATTGCTGCGGAAAAAAATGTTGGTGAAAGATTTCAGTAACTTGATCAAATTGAAGCTAAACATTAATGACCTCGCAGGGAACGATTTCGGAGCTTCGCAGGATAAGTGCAGAACTGTTACGAAAGTATAATTTTACATTGAATGTGCTAATCGAATTTGACGGAAGGAGAAATTGTCTGAAAAGCGTGTATATGTAAATATAGGAATAACATTGCGTGGATGTACGGATGTTTTTATCTGGAAGCGGGTAACGATACAATGCAGATTTTGGCAAAGAATGTTACCGCACTGGCATAGCGATTCCGTGCGGATTTACGAGAGTGCTTTGTGCTTCCTGCAAGAACTTTGAATTATAACAGGATCCCTCCGAGCGGTGGACATTCATTGTCGGAAGGTTTCAGCGCCTTTCATTTTGAAGCGTATGTTTTTCTCGACTTGCTCAACTTAAATGTGTCAAGCAAAATGTTACGCTAATATTTCGCTGTTGCGATGAGTCTGTCAATATTTCATTGCCTGGTTCGATAAATGTTTGGCCAATTTTTAGTCATTTGTAGAAGTTACGACTCATAACAATTATTTTTTCAATTAATTAGGTTATTGGGATGTTGTATGAATAGATCTTAATGGTTCTGTTACATACTAGGTTAATGCAGTGATGTTATTGACACTGTCAGTAACTGTCCCTGATAATAACTTTTGTTTTTCTGTTTTTGTAAGTAAAGAGTTTGAACAGCAAATGTAAAAAGCGACTTACGAGTATTAATTTGTGTCTCTATAATATTACAAAGTATCGCTTATTTTCCGTTTGGGTAAGTCAAAATTGAGAGCACCAAAAAATACGTGAGCGGAAAGGTGACTTAAAGGGATTTTTCATAAAAACTTCGGGCAAATTGCTCGATTTATCAGCGTATCTAATACATTAATGGAGGTAAATTTTGTCTTATTGAACCCGAACGAATGCAGGAAAACATTCTATTGAATCAATGTACGTCGACTGAAGGAGTAGCAAAAATCTGCTGCATTGTTTGAATGTAAACTCTGGCTTGACGCAACTGTGGTTAGGATTGAAAATTGCCCTTAGCAGTGCCTCCCGCTGACCTATTATCGGCAAAACAATTAATGTTCGTCGCTCGCTAATTGAGATTTACCTTGCGATCAACTAAATGGCTTGGGGAGATCACGTTTATGATCCCGGAATTAAACGAAGAGGGAATGAAGTCGTTTAATAAGAATTATATTGAACTTTTTGTAATCGGCGGGAGATCGTCAAATTGCTGATAAACTTACATTTTATAGGTAACCGCTATTATGCAATACAGATTCGCTAACCTCAGATGTTGTACATTTGTTCGAAATTTCTGCCTTGTTTCGCTGAACATTTCGACAGTATAAATTTCTGTATAAATATAAGGTTGGGGAAAAAGAAATCCATTATTTTTGCGCGAAGTTCAAGACTTTATTTAACATGCTTTGGATTGTCCGATTTGGGTCAAATATGGACCATTTTGTTTGGTAATTTGTTGCCATTTTAAAGGTAATTTCATAATGCCTCTCTCATAGAAGTTTTGGTCCTTATTGGCGAAAAACTCTAATAATCGATTTTCACAATCTTCTCTTGATTCCAATTTCTTATCACACAGGATGTTTTGCAATGCGAGAAAAAGGTGGTAATCGCTTGGTGCCAGGTCCGGACTATATGGCGGATGCATTAAAATTTCCCAACCAAGCTTCAAGAGTTTCTGGCGAGTCACTACAGACGTGTGTGGCCTGGCGTTGTCCTGATAGAACACAACACCTCTTCTGTTGGCCAATTCTGGCCGTTTCTGGTCAATCGCTAGCTTCAAACAGTCCAGTTGTTGACAGTGGAGATCTGAATTTAGTGTTTGGCCATACGGAAGCAACTCATAACAAATTATTCCTTTCCAGTCCCACCAAATACACAGTAGAACCTTCCTGGCCGTTAGTCCTCGTTTGGCCACCGTTTGAGCTGCTTCACCGCGCTTTGACGACGATCGTTTTCGCACAATATTGTCGTATGTGACCCATTTCTCATCCCCAGTCACCATCCGTTTAAGAAATGGGTCGATTTCATTGCGTTTGGCCAAGGCTTCGCAGATGGAAATTCGATCCAACATGTTTTTCGGTGTTAATTAGTGTGGCACCCAAACATCGAGCTTCTTTTTGAATTCAACTTTGCGCAAATGGTTTAAAACTGTTTTATGGTCGATCTTTAGCTCCTGAGCGATGCTACGGCTACTAACATGCCGGTCAATATTGATTATTTCTGTGATTTGGTTGACATTTTCGACGATGGGCCTGCCTGTGCGAGGTGCATCTTTAACATCAAAAATGCCTGAACGGAATCGACGAAACCAAAATTGCACGTAATTAGCTGTTACAGTATCGGCACCATAAACACCATTTACAATTTCAGCCGCCTGGCTTGCATTTTCGCCTTTATCGAAGAAAAACTGTAAAATGTACCGAATGTTCGCTTTGTTGACTTCCATTTTTAACACCCTGTAACTCACAACTGAATGGACGAAACAAAAAACAACAAAAGAATTTTTTTTAGTGTGAAATGTCATCTTTACAACGAGCATAAATTTCAAATTTTTTGATCGATACTTTACGAGATATCGTTCACTACAGCCATGTACCGAAAAAATAATGGATTTCTTTTTCCCCAACCTTATATTCTATGAGCACTAATTCTAATACATTTTTTTAATGTGACGTTGGGTCGACCGCATCGATATTAATGTGACCCAGTTAAGTACAATTTTCATAAGGGCACATGATATTTACGTCTCGCAACGTGCTCACAAGCGTAACCTTAAATTATGTCCGCGTTCACTGTCAGCATTATCCGATAAATATTTCCAACTTTCTATGGTCACACCAAACAGCGATACGGGTTTACCGTAGGTACCTACCATCCGCATAATACATTCGCTTTGCGCGACATATCGGGTAGGCGAGAAAAATGAAATTTGCCCGAATTTTTGACGGTAGCACTCAACGAAAATACGTCCTTGTGAAAAGGGGCCAGCGCACAGATATGGACAGTGGTGACGAATTCTCTGCCATAAAATATTTGAAAGCGCTTTGCATCTGTAATGTCCGGCACATATTCATACGCTCCGCATGCCGGTACATGGGATGTCAGTGACATCTAGTCAACCTGGACAGTGTATGCGGAACGACTGCTGAAAAAGGATGGTGCGGGTGTGGAGAATTATGCGCGAAAAACATGGCCGAATCGGGGCCAGCGGGCAACTATAATGGAGATCGTGTTCGCGAAATCGTGCCACGGACTTCTACGTGCGATTTTACCTTTACGACCCCATTACCCACGGTTTTCCATCGCGTTTCAGCCCTCCTCCTCCACCCCCTTCACCCCCTCTCCCTCACTTGCTTTTTCTGCGGTTCACTACTTCTTGCGTCGCACCCTCTTTGTCTCTCCTTGAAGCTCCTTTCCGCCGATCGTATCCTTCCTCGACCAGAAGAAGGTACTTAAGAAGTAGAACAAAATTCGGAAGAGGAACGTCCACTGTTTAAAGTGTTTCACCCGTTCCGTTGCCTTTTCCGTGGGAGGGAGATGCTCGAATAGCTTTGCTGTCAAGAACTTTCTTTGCAGACAAGCGCTCAATTTTGCGCTGTCATCCCAAATTGCGCCTTCGAGAAACGAGTTGAGCAGTTAATACCATCTGATTTCCCTGCCAACGACTAATGAGGTTGACAGAAAGTTAAGGTTCACGAGCGGATGACATTTGTTTTGCCCTCGGTAAGCTGTGCGAGGATAGACCTGTCGGTTGAACAAGTATATCTACCGGTGGAGTAGAACATGTTCTGGGGTGAAGGTATTAGTATTATAGATTCTCAAAAAAAGTGAGAAAATAGATTTTGTTTATAGCGGAACACGCGCGGTATTGATCGCTTTCGCTTTCGATCATAGGAACGGTAGATTATTAGCAAAAATACTGCTTCAAGTTCATATTTTCCAATGCTTTGTTGACGTAACGTTCAGCTATCAACATCAGTGACTCCCAATGGTATACTTTAGGAGATGAGGGAGAAACTTCCGTCTATACGAATGTTTAAATCTTTGTGTTATGACATCTGACATCAGCTATTTATGAGAGTTGATGAAAAAGGTTATATTCCGTTTACCAACTTTTTCCACCGAGGAACTGGAAACAGGTATAGTCCTTCGCCGCGTCCGACTACCAGTAGTAATCAGGAAAAAGGAACAAAACTGTTATTTCGTCCTTTCTCGGCCTCAAAGTAAACGGGAACGAATTCGGGAGCTTATTAAGTACGACAGTTTGGGTAAGAGTAAATCCTCGCATCGTGCATCTCGCATGTCAGCCTGTCACGGTCGAGTCAACTTTGTCAAAAAGGCGAGGGATGGACTTCCGAGTGGTCGAAGAACGTTACGAAACAAAGTTGTCAAGTGACTCCCGCTTATTGACGTTACTCGGCTCGTTAGGATGACGACTACTTTGCAGTTTCAGCCTTAATCCATTCCCCGCGCAGTAAGGAGAGTGCGAATTGCAAAAAGTGCTCCGTGCAATTTCGCTCTGCCCCCACTCCCCCTTCCCCACTCATTTTCTCCTTCTATCCCTCGACCCTCTTCCATTACACACACACACACACACAGACACACCATCGCTCGCTGTCGCTTTCTATCCTACTCACCAGCGAAAAACGGTTCCTTCCTGACTCCTCAGCTTTCCTCCTCGCCTATCCAGCATTTCTCTCATTTTCCCGCCGTCCTTTTCCTTTTACGCTTCTCTCTGCCTGTTAAAACCACCGACGAAGAAACACGAACTTCAGTTCAGACCGGTAGGCTCTTACTTGACGCGACGAAATTTTCGCTCGACTACCTTAGGACAAATGAGCTTGACTCGTTCCTTGGAACGAGCCGCGAAAGTGTCAACGGCGACGCAAAGAACGGAAGGGCGAAGGTCGCAGGAGTAGGATATCTCCAGTGGGTTGGGTCCTCATGGGAATGTTTGATACCGGATGTTGCGCGTAACAAGAGTTAAAGCGCGAAATATGCGATGTACGTTGGATGATGCCGAAGTACGCGTAATGTTTTTATGTTTGGCAATTCTTAATAATTGGACATTGGATATGGTACACTGATATCTATCTTTGATCATTCTCTTTTAATCATCCCAGTTCGACAATTTCATCCTCTTCTCTTGTCTTACGTTCGTTACTACTTCCGTACCCTGCTTCTCTGACTCGTAAATATCTCTAGTCAACCATAGCGTCGATTACGGACACACACCTCTTCCTCGATTTTCGATTTTCCTGACCACATTCAAACAACCTGACGAGGTAGAAAAGTTCGTGAATTGCACGAATATTTTCGGTAATCGAAGGTGAAAAATGGCGTGACTTAAGGTTGTTAGACAATTATCGATGATCCTAGAGCAAAATCGTGATCAGCATTAGTTTGAGGAATAACGAGGAATTGACATTACCAAGAGCTAGTTGTGTTGCGGCTTATAAACAAATTGTAATATTTAAAAATTGAATGTAGTACATAAAGCGCAGCGATTAGATGAAATTCGACTCGGTAAAGTCGCTTCATAGATCGCAATGGTAGTCTCTGCGTAGCCAAAGATGTACTTTAACCTCCCGAGAGACGAAAAAGCTTAAAGAGCTTCGTTTCCGGTCGTGCCAGGAGGAAGGACTCGCGATTTGTCAGTGAGGAGGAAAAAATGGCGATACATCGATTCGGAACTACGTGCTTCGACGTCGACTCCTTACCCTCACGTTCGGACAAAATGATCTGCAAGGGAAGTTATTTATTTGCTCCCTCAGCATTTTGTCAACCTGTCAATGTTGCTCGTAGTAACACTTTTTAAACACTAAAAAATATTGCAGCGGTACGTATTATATAACTTCCAGTTCCACAATTTTGCATGTTCATTAGACAACATGATCGAATGGTAGAAACTGTCTATTCTCTGTCGGTATAAAGGAAAAATTGTCATTTGGGTATTTATCGACAGATTCTCATGAAATACTTGTATTTGGATAAACTACTGTTATTTCAACTTTCGTTGAAGTGTTTGCAGAATTCGTTGAGCAGTTTTGTCCTTGCAATCGTTTAGTCTTTGTTTTGTTATGTTTTCCACTCAAGTCAATGCGGTTAATTTGTGTGAATAAATAGAAGGAAAGAGACGGGAAATGACACGCTAGTCAAAGTGACTGCACGAATGTGACATGTGCCGTCATTTGAAATGAGCACCAACGCGTAATGATTTTCTCCTTATTTTCGTAATCAATAGGATGCAACGAGCTATTAGAGCATCCGCTTGTGTACTTATTATTCCATGACCATGAATATTGCATAATAAACAATTGAACGTTTTTCAAGATCCTTATGAGTTGAATTGTATGAGGACCTAAACGGTGGAAAACAATACACAGATTTGATCTCACGATATAAAGCGCAGCTTTGGAAACACTTCTTTCATTGTTTGTTCCTATTATGCACTTTGTTACCGTGCTTCTCTATCTCGGCGAAATCTTTACGCCTAATGCTACATTACGCAATTTTTAAAACACGAATTGTGGTGGTGTTCAAGATTATCAAATTGCGACCATTCGAACAATACATAATTGAGCAAGTCAACTATTAGATGAAACCAATACTTAGATTGGTTTGCGCAGTGCCCATATATCAATTATCCGAGAACACAGTATTCATCTCATCTTAATTATTTCAAATAGTTTCTGTACGTATGCGTCATTCATTATTTAACTCCAACGATACTTTTCATTCGATTACACCTACATACGTGTCTCCACACACTGCGAACAGAGTAAACCTAAAAGAGATCTACGAAGGTCATTCCGAACCGTATACTCTTTCCCACAAAGCGAGCAGCAGTATCATTTCATCGCCATTACCATCTCAACAGTCCACCTCGCTTACCTTCTTCTAAATCAGCCTGTTGCAAACAGCGACCGTCACCCAGATCTCGCTGAGGAAAATGTTCAATTCGTTAAGAGCAAAATGGCAAGGTCAGAGGCGGAAAGAGGCCGCGCGAAGGAGGTACTTTTGACATGTCGAATGCGCTCGAATCGCCATTCTGGCAGAGATAGGGGCGAGATCGTGATTTCGGATTCGCTTCGTTTATTCCGGGGAAGCGATAAAAAAAGAATAATTGCGGTGCTCGACGGCGTCGGTGTGCGGGAAGGACGAGGTCGAGGCGGGGAAGCATACGAGGCCGTAAGTGGGCCAATAGGGGGGCGGGAAGCCCTGACAGTGCACAGTGTTACGCCCCTGCTGCCCTCCTTACCCTCACAACAGGCAGCCCCGTTAACTTCTCAAGTGCTAAACACCCTCGCGCCCATTCCCTTTTCCGCCTTTTCCATTGTTTCGGCGTAAAACGCGCCGAGGCTTGCCGTGGCGTTTGCCTTTTTCGGTGCAACGATCCCCTCCCCTCTACCTATCCCCCTTCCCTGTCTCTTGCTTCGTTTCCCTTTTCAAATATCGCTCTTCCCTTAGGCGAGCTCCCGTAATAATATAAGAGCGCTCCGATGCACTTGGCCAAGTTAACGCTCGTTCGACATAATTGCAGAGACTAATGATGTGCGCAGTTTGTATGTATTGTATATAAGACGCGTCGGCTTGCAAAGGTTCGCTGATTTGAGTCTGTCGACGGTTGAGCGTTAAACTACGGTGACGGTAGTTTTTGAAAGTCGTAGTGTTAATGGTTTGCCGAGTTTTATACGCGAAGGGGGGTGGTAGTGCGGAGGAGGCGGGGGGGGGGGGGAGGGGGGGTGCGTTTGTGTGCTTGCTTTGACACGGAGCTGAGGCACGTTAAATTCTTAAGTTGTTAAACACTCGCTCAGCGCAGCCACTTTTTTTTCTGCAGTTTTTTAGCCTGAGAGACGTCAAGGTAACTGGCCGCGCCTTTTCGGAATGATTGCTTTTTCCGAGGAAGATTAACGCTGACACTTTTCCCGATGCTTTGTCAAGTGATACTTTTATACGGGTCTGTCCGTATGCAACGTTTTCGGGGGACACTTACAATGTTTGATGATCTTAAGTGACGCGCAAAGATATACTTTTTTTTCCAATTTTCGGACCCAGACTCTTTAAATTAATGACTGTATATAACATAGGTTCTATAATAGTTTTGTTACCGGCGCACCTAGATAGTTAGTGTGCAGGATATGCGTTATAAAAGTTGAATTTTAAAGCATCGTTATAACATTGGTATTGAATCGCTGAAGTCTAGCACTTAATTTACGTTCGATGTTTATATGCAGTCCCGATTCGTCGAACAGTACGTACTTCCCGTCTCCGTAATCCAGTCATACGATTTACATATCGATGGTATTCGCTCAATGGTACTTGTCAGTCTATCAATTCGAAATTATGTATTTGCCGCCCCGATTCAGTGTCCTCAGAGTAAAATCGAGTGTTATCATCCATTTTGACCATCGCCGCCAGCTCTATTCGACGGTCGGACGCTATTAACTTCAAATAATGTTCCGCAGGATTTCTTGTTCAGTAGGACTATCATTTCGCGCGAACACGCAATTGAGTTCCGTTTACTACAGAAGTTTCACCGTGGACTCACCTTGACGTAACTTGGTCGAATTCACGCGATATTTGTTTCCTTATTTTTTCTACGACGACGACCTACCCTCAATCCGAAGCCTTCGAGGGGAATGTACTCATTTTATTATTCGTTGTTCAATCTGGCTAACTTTCGACGCTACTCCGGAAAAGCGGAACCATTTACAATGAAACCCGCAGCACATAATCTCTTGGCATGTAATACTCGCCCGACAACCCGGTGGCAGATGTTCCCGACAATGCGTGTTCTCCCGTTCATAATCTAATCGCGAATACGACTGGCGTAATTCCACTTGGGCAACATTCTAATTCCGTGAGAGGAGCCAGTCGGATCTCACCGTAGAACAGATCTGGACAACGTAGACTTGCTCACGCATTTAAAAATCTTGACTCTTAATTCTCCGTAAATTCTTCTCTTCTCCGTATCTCATATTTTTCTTCAGCATTTCTCTTTTTCCATCCGGCGTGAATTTTCCTCCGCGACACCGGCAGAAACTTTTCGGCCGATGCGAAAGCCCAAGGATTCTGGAATCTACAGGACATAGCAAAGCACAATTTCCTGTCTTCCCAGCGTGCAGTTGGCGTATCTACGTCATTTCCGGGTAGATTGCGATTCACGGTAGACCGCGAAGTTTGCGGAACGATTACTTCGCCACCGAGAGGACTAGAATGTGATAGCAAACGAGAGCGGAATGTGCGTGGCATGTTCGAGGGATCCACGCTATCTTCACGTTTGCCTTTTCGTTAATCTCCAGCGACATTTGAGCGCGTGGGAGAGGCGATAAGAAAGCCGGATAGTGACGCAAGACGGGTAGAACGAGAGAGTGGAAGAGTGAATGACAGGGATGAGAGTGAGAGGGAACGTCGAACAGAGAACAGGTCGATACATTGAACCTCTTCACTCAATGTAGAACGTCCAGTTGAACGATGCTAGTCCCATTACGGCCGGGTTATCTGCTTTGCGGCTTTCCCTTCCACTGTTCAAGTACGACGCACACGGATACCGTAATTACAGAGTTTACGGTTTGCAGAGACACCATGTGCGGCGTGCTATTCATTTTCGTTTCCTAGAAATGCATTTGGTGTCAATTATGGTTTTTTGTAACTTTCGGTAAGATTTTGTTCCAGTGTTTCTTATGAGAAAATATGACATGTGACAATTTCTTCTAAGACCGTGTATAAACTTGAATTATGCTTTTCTCGTTCTGATACGCGATGTCTAAAAACATCGCCTGCTCTATTTGTATGTGTGGTTACAGGGGTCTTATTACAGTAGGTACATATGGAAGGTTGTTAGACCATGACATAAACTCTATTTACGGTGGGCAGCTGATTCTACCTTAAACAGTGTTTGCCAGAATCGTTAAAATGGTAGTTTGACTAATGTTTACTTTGTTGGCATATTGTGTCAATTGTATGTTTCATTCACATGTTTCAAGAACTTACAGAAAGAAGAGTTAACGGCATTATGGAGAATACATATTTATATTTGCAATAAGTGTTGAACAATTGTAAAATGCAGTACTCATCGCAGCAGTAGCCTAGGATTGTGAATAAGATAATGACTTGTAACAGCGTAACTGATGAGTATTGGACTAAGATACACAATATATGATATTCAGAATACGTCAGATGTTACGCAGTTCACAACAGTGAAAGCATATAACGTGAAACGTTGTGAACTTTTACATTCATATGATATAGTTTAAAATCTTTAAAAGCGGTTTGTAATCGTAAAGTCTCGGCGACAGTACGATTTTTAAAATACATAATTAATTGAAGATTTTGCTTATTCAATATCAAAGTTGGAATACACACAGTGGTTAACAAAACTCGAAAGGGCCACGAAAAAACCTGGTTTCGATGTGATTTACTTCAAATCGCATACGTGACTAAAGCCATTATACAAGCGGATGCACCGGATTTTGTATCAAACTATTTTTAGTCACATTTTTTAACGTAAGTGTACGAATGCTACTTATGTAAATACAAAAGCATAGACACAACAATTTTGAAGGCAAATTGTCCTATATTAGCAGAGCTTATGAGTCATGTATTCTGTGGTGACATAAGATCTACTTTCATCATTTTTTCAAATAATGTTAATGCCGGACAGTATTGGTTACACAGGTTAAAATGAGATAGTTATATAGGAATTGATATTTGCACATGTGTACTAACGTTGTACGCAGTTATTACTTTGACACTTCAGTAGTTGAGAGTTCTGCTGTTTTAACTAAACCCGGATGCTATAAAGCTCTGCTGTTTAAGTGTGGATACTCAAGTGTAATATACTGGAGTATCATTATGATTCACAATATATTTGCAAAATTACACAAAACTCGAATGTAACAAATACAACTTTTAAAACGCATTTCAATCAGTTTAAGTGTTGAAACAATGAAAGTTCATCCTTCATAGATCATAGTCAAGTTCTTGTTATGAAATTGTACTCGGGAAAAGAAATGGAAATCAATGTATAATACGTAGCTGACCAGCACCTACTACTTCGAATTACTATACTCCATCCACGATAATCCAATAACCTGCCTAATAGTCGACAAACTTCAGGTGATTGATTTACAGTGGATCGAACCTTACTTTACGTTTTAAACGTTTGAAAATCATATTTGTAAGACGTAAACGGCGATCTCTGCACTATAAGACATGATAGTGCATTTAAAGGCAGATCTGAAAAAAATAGACAATTGTTTGCTATTTGATTTCAGAACACGCGAATAAACCCCATTGTGGTACAGCCATTCCGTTTCTAACGCATGCTCTCAGAAAGAATAAATTGTTCCGCCATTAATCGTTTCTTACACGTTCGCGGTTACCAGTAGTACAGGACTAGTCCATATATACTCTCCCCCCCTCCCCCTCCCGCCCCCACCTCTCCCTCCATCCTACGGCCGTCTCTCACCCGGCCGCTACTATCAACCAACCGAAACTTGCCGCGAGCCCGGCGAAGTTTCGGAGTCGGAACTTGAAGCGGTTGGAATTTCATTCGATAGCAACTTTCCGTTAAATCCGTTGCAGTTGCCCCGTTAACTGCGCTTCGAGAGTTGTCGCGCCTTTCGCTTCCGGCGAGTTCTCGTTAGACGTCCGTCGCAAGCCTGGTACGTCAGCTTCGAGGGCGTAGAGACGCGGCTAGGCGGGGTCAAACGTTTTCCATCTCACCCCCGCCCCTCCCCACCCTCCTCTCAAGCCGTTGCGAGGACTAAGAATTTTGCAGCAAAATCGGCCTGTACGCTCTTTGCGTTTCTTACGCACCGATCGTCATCAAAGTGCGCGGATTACGCGGAGCGATTTTCAATCTCCGCGAGGGACAATCGATGCGCAAACCACACCCTTCGCCCCGCTCACGCTCCCCCGCCTGGATCCGTGCGTACGCGTGCTCCCACGTTTTGCCGCACGCCCACGCGAGCGTCGACTGAGCGAGCGAGCAATGTCTGCGGCCTTCCGTCCGTCCTTTGTGCCACATTCACAGGCCCCTCTGCACTTTCCCTGTCTCCCACCGCCCCTTCCCCCCCACTCTCTCGCAGTCACATCCCACCCCTCACCATCTCTATCCGCTGATTGCACTCCGCAAATTTACGAGCGGGACTTTCGACGAGGTCATAATTTTCGAACGGTTTCGCGAATGAATTCGAATGACGCCGGCGCGCTCGCCGACCATGACGGAGGCGCCGATAAATCGACCCACTGCCATAAATCCCATTGGTCGGTAGGGGCTGATTTCATCTTCGCTCACGGTGTCGGCATTACGTGTACGACAGTGGCAGCGAAGGCAGCAGCTTCTGACACCGGAGAAATCCCTCCGTCCGCTCTTAACTCGCCCTCTGCCCGCGAGGCGAACTTCTCTCTCTCTCTCTCTCTCTCTCTCTCCGACTTTGTCTCCTTCTCTCGCTCTGTCTTCCTCCCGCTTGCTCTGTTTCCCTGTCGCTCGCACGCCTTCCCGATCCTGGTCGCTCGTGCGCTAAGCTCTGTCTTTTTCGCTTATGCGCTTGCTCTGCCTCTATCCCTCTATCGCTCGCTGGTCCGCTTTCTCTCTCTGGCGTGAGGAAGCGATGCTCGTTAATTCTCGAAGGGGAGAACGTCGCTCTTCCCGTCAAGGAGTCGCCGCGCGATTGGCCGCGGGACAAAAGAGGGGCCGGGGGATCGTAATCAATCAGGAAATTAGAAGGACGACGCCGCGTGGCCCGTTGTAATACGTTGACCGTGAACAGGGTCCACGCTGCTTGCTGATCAACGGGAGACGTTTCCCGGCGAGGGGGAGCGCAGCGAGGATTCGATGATTCATCGGGCCAGTTCCCTCGACTTCGCTCTTCTTAACGGCCGGCGCCTTCCATTCGAAAATCGGCGGCGGCGGGGGCGGTGGCGGCGTCGTTCAATAACGAGAGCGCTATCGGAAGAAAGAAATCAGCGACGTTGAGGCGAAATTCCATTCGAGGCGGAAGTTACGGAACGGCGAGCGGGCGAAGTGTTAGCAGCGAAGCGTGTATTCCATATAGATTTTATGTTTTGATATAGCCTACCTTCAGCGCTAGCGTGCAAGGAACTTCGCCGAAGATGTTTACGTGAAATTTCGAACGACGAGGCGCGCTTTTCAATTTCCCGATAACGTAGAGGTGACGCTTTCAATACGGCTTAACGCACTGAGTAATTAAACGTTAGATGCGCGTGGCTGTAAAGGATAGAACTTCTGCGGACTGAATATTCGCCGAGATTACATTTGGCATATCAATTTTTATATGTGGAATAATCAATTTGGTATAGACTTTTAATGATGCCGGATTCAAATTCTCTCTTTTCATAAGAATAGTTATATAATGACGATGATATCCAACGCTTATCCTGCCAAGTTTGAATTGTTCATCGTGGCGATTACAATACGCCTATTGACGATAACGAAATGTTTAGATGGAAAATATTTATATTGATATCTCCTTAATTCGCACATTAATTCGCGAATTAGAATTGTGGAACAATACGTGTGACTTTCTCCCTTGAAATCGAACTGATTGAAAGATGAAAGGTATGCAAATATGCGACTTCAAAGCCAAATGACGCTATAGAAAGCAACCGCTGTCACTGCATTCGTGGGAAAATGACAAATCGAAGGAACGTGGATTAGAAACTGTCATCGACCCGTTATGCCGGTTGATTCAGAGCCAGCGGTCATTTGAAATTCATATGGGCCTGCCCGCGAAAGCCGAAAGAAATATCGGCCGGGCGAAAAAACGATCTTCGTGACCGGGTATCACAAAAGGTCTAAGTGCGGACGCCAACGCGGCAAAATGTCTGAATCGGAGAAAAAAATGCGGACGATACGGTGTAGAGACAGCGAGGACGAATGCTTACGAAATAATTCAAAGTGGTGGTATGTGTTCGAGGATTCCGTCAAGTTAATCTCCGAATATCTCCTCGGATTCGCCGCAAGAGAATAACCACCATAAATCTGTCCGATTCTACGCGGATATCTTCGGATTATAACGGCAATTCTCTGTCGGGTCCGCCCCGCCGTTTCGGGCTGAAAAATTTGCAGCTGCGGCGAATAAATCGTTTTCTTAATCGGAAAACTCTCCGCGTCGGGCATCCTCGGCGCACTGCCTCGAAAAGGGAGCGTAAAGATATGACGAACGTAACTCAGCCCGTCAGCAGAAGCTCACTGCATCGGACGGGAATCTGATAAGTCGTATTTCATGCTCGAAAGATACCTAACTACTTCACTCGAATTCGTACCCTTCCGCGATTGACTAATTAAGCGAATTGCTGCCATAAACATTTCAATCCCGTATAATACGGATAATTAATTTATACTTTAGCTGATTTAACATTATATGGCGAAAAGTTACCTCCCGCTAATACTTAGGCCAGTCAATAAGTAAATTACCCCTTTCAGCAGACTCTAACTTCTATTGTAGCGGACGTATGCAGTTGTCAGTGGGTGGTTCCATAGATGGAAACTGTTGTCACTGTACAGTGAGTGGTAACTGGATTATGTAATACCGTGTGTGACGGTATTTTATATGTGGAGTGTCTTGTAACAGCCGGAATACATCCAAGGTGGAAAGACGCGTATCATATAGCTTTTGAAGGCTGTCAACTGATTCTTACGTGCAATTCGTATGAAATAATCATCTTTGCTCAAAATCGTTACAGCCTTTATAAAAGACAATCTTCCGTAAAATGACGCCGTGAAAAGCGTTCGGAAAATGATAATAAACGAAGGATGGAGGGTTGAAATGGTATCGGACGTCGCACATTTTACTAACCTCTAGGATTTTTAATTTGAATACTGCAGTCTTCAACAACTATGACAAATTTGTACCATGTACAAAAACTAATTTTGCCAAGAAAACTGACGTAACAATAGTATACTGAGTTTAATGGCACTATTATATGGCGCTGTCTGTTGAATACATCTTAATAAACGTTCAATTATCTGAACTAAGCGTATACCTGCTGCACATTGATAGTGGTAACTGCATGCATGCATATTTTTATAACAAAAGTGAAACCAGGCACTGAAAGTAACTTACTTTTTAATTGAGCTACGTATAGACGCGAAATATAAGTAACGTGCAATCTGGGAAGTAATATTCAGTATTACCTTGACACTCCGTGGTTATATCTGAAATAATTTTCACTGCAATTTGTTAGAGCCGGTAGACTGCAATTGCATGAGGATTAATATGACGGACGTCACGACAGATGTTGCAATGCCCATCGCGGTGCAACCTTGTAATGCAGTCGAGCGGTCACACGAGCGTCTGTGAAACGTTACAATCGTGTTACACTGACGATGAACGACGTCAGTTTGTCGGCGTAGACGTCATTTAATGTACTTTACGTATTCCCGCGTACAGAATCAGCCACGTGGCAATCTATCTCGTCGACAATATCGATCTTTGGTTACAAATTCACTCTTCCTTTTTTTCTAATATATTGGGGATTGGAAAAGTTTCTGATTTTGGCGAGTTTACTAAGCACTGAAATGTAATGGCTATACTGACAATGAGCTATACAGTTTCGATAAGGGAAACTATGAACAATTACAAGTAGTTTGGTTTCAAACTATAATACGCTCTTGAGTGAAACACTGGTACAGGCATTTCGTAAATGGTGTAAACCGTTTCCATGGTGTGTCTGTAATATTTTTATAATTTATTGTCATTATCAATAAAGTCATTTTTGATATAATCTAATTAAAGCAGTAACATAAATATGCTAGTGTGTGCATATTTTTATCTGAGCACCTTCTCTGTATCAAGAAATGAATCTTTTCATAGTATAGGAAGACGAAACCAACACTTGCGCGATTATACTTGCTATGCGGTAAAGAATGATATCCATTCCTGTCTGTAATGCTCCTGCGGTTACTACCTTAAAGATAAATTGTAATCAGTCAGTAGTTGGCAACATATCTAATGGTACAAGTTCATACAAAACTATTTAGTACGTCGCGAATTCAAATAACGCGCCAAGAATGTAATAATTACTATTTTCATGCAAGGTGTTTTCTCATGAAATACATTACACAAAACAATGAAAGAATTGCCGTATTTAAACAAAAATTTGCCCCGGTTGAGCAAAATAGTAATTACGTAATTACTTGCATGCAGCAGTAATAAATATTTTGGGTGTTAAATTAATAGTGTACAAGGAAGTTTTTCTTAACACAAATTCATACAATTATAATACAAAAGGTCTGTAATATATATAAATTGTTGACAGTGTAACGTAGCAAAAGTATTCATTTATAAATAATTCTATTACTTTCATTGCTGACTATTGTTTCTACACTATGTACTTCATAAAGGAAGTGGAAACAATATCTCATTTAAAATTCTTTTGAGATCCATGTCAATGATTGCGAGCACATATACGAGTAATCAAGTGTGTGATAGGTTAATGAAAAGAATGAAGTGATGACACCGTTTTTTTGCGGGGAAAGATAGTGAAAACTCGTTTTTTTATGAGTGCGAGCGTTGCTGGAGTGTTAGAAGGTGACCGCGAATCAACAGCATAATTTATGAAAAGCTCTCTGCGGAAATGAGGATAAAAATCGCAGAAAGGCGATGAGGTGAATTCCGGGATTTAGTCGAGGAAAAATTAACATCGGGAACCACGTAATTACGTTGAACGAAAGGCGTGACCTATTCCAAACTAAACCTCGGTTATCTGAAGAACGATCAGAATCACGTATGCGTCAATTGCTCGCCACAACATTGGCATAACGAGGACAGCCATTAGACGTACCTAGGACAATTAATGTAATCTCGTATGAAAGTTTCGAAAGGGTTATCTATTCATGAATCGCAACATTTTCTCTCAATAATTGTAATATTGGTTTACGTAAAAATCAGTAAGAAAATTATAATCCTTTCCATCTTTTATAGTAAGTATGCGATCTTTCAAAACTTTCTGCACCTACTTCCTTTTCGGATATTAGGTAAAAAATTGAATATAATAAGCTTATGAGTTATTGATTTTCTGCGTTGAAAACATTACGCAATGCGCAGTACATATAAAGATTAATTTATGGAATAGCTTTTACATTACAAATTTGATACCGTTCGCCGTTTATTTAAAGCGTTCATTAAAGTATATAATTTTAACGAAAATTATGTAAGCAATTAACTTACGAGCGTCATAATCGATTAGATTTCAAATAAACTTCAACGATGCAGGGCATTTTACGTAGGTATGAATCAGTTATGTGAATTTCCTCAACTAGACACCATGACTGTGATTTACGCAGTTTATTGACGTTTATTTATCATTTGACCTTTATTACTGCATTCAGCGAATCATGGAACGATGGAAACGATAGAACGGGAAGATTTCATTTTTTTTCACTTTGAGACATCAAAATTATGTTCCGTTTGCTACAAGAAACATTGTTCGATTGGAAACCCGCGATCGCAACCTCTAGAACGTGTGTAGGCCTGTGTGTGTAAAATCATGCATCTGTCGGAGGTCAATGAAAGGTCAGAGTTCTCGGCATAATAGAGAAAAAGACCGAGGAAGCACACAAAATGGGGGTTGAAACGTCCGAATACGTCAAGAAACATTTGTACGAGCACGGCGATGTTAATACTCTACGTCAAGTGTCATTCCGCGTAATTAGACTCGACACTTGACACAGATTAAAATCTAGCCTGTCGACATATTGAAATAATCAAATTCCGCGGCAGTTATAACGTTCGCTCTACTTAGCCAGTTCCGCATGGAATGCTCAGCTTCGTCGGTAGAAACATCAATTATGCCGTCGTAACGCACGATAATGTATAGACTTGTCATTTTTTTGTCATTTCCGAACACGCAGACCTTCTCCATCGGGCACTTTAAATCGCCACCGAAAAAACCTGAGCCTCGCATTGATAAAAGTGTATAATCTCGCGTGCGTGTTAATGGTTATGAAGTGTCGTGCTACGTCACAAGGTTATACGGGGTGAGCTTCAGCAAAGCGGAGAGGGCCTTCTTGAAAAGCTGGTCGCGTGTCGGTAGCTTAAGTCGATGTAGGACGATATACGTACAGTGTATGTGATGGGGCTTGATGGGGCTCGGGATATTTTTGGTTTCATTAGGGCAATCTGTTCCCTATCTTCTTCCTGCCAGCCTCCGTGCCGCTATCTCCCCTCTCTCTCTTTCGTTCCCGCTAACCCCTCTCTCGCGGCTCACCTTCCTTCACTTACGTAGGTAGACACGGGCGCCCGTCGTTTCTCCTCCTGTCCTTTTTGCTCACTTGCCCAGTGGCTTCTGTTCACTGACCGTAGTCGCGCACGGGAGACAGAAATGCCAACGTTCGTTCTCACCTACTCTCTCTCTCTCTCTCTGTCCACCCCTTTCTTCCTCCCCTCATGCTCCCCCTACTTACCTTGTCCAACGCGACGGCACGCAAGCGTTACAAATGCCACCGGGAACGCTTATATTCTGTCTCCGTCCCTCCCTCCCGCCAGCTCGCTTCATCTTTCTCCCTCGAGCTTTCCATTTCTTGCTCACCCTGTCCACAGCGGCTGCACGCTAGAGTCAGAAATACCATCGGGAGCGTACGCGCGCACCGAGTCTCTTGCTTCGTTTATTCTCCCCCTGCCTTCCCCTCATCGCTCTTCTTTATCGCGACGGAGGTACGATCCGCGTTAACGAATCCGAGAGGGTGGATTCTGGTTCGGGGCTGCAATTTTCGGGGAATCGTTCTCGCGCAAACATCGATCGTCACGGAGAAGACTGTACGGTCGATCGTAACGCGCGTTCCGTGGCTGCCTTCTCTTTTGGTTTGAAGTGGAAGAGCGTCGATCGCGGTGCAGTAATCAAAAAATTGATTATGAATGGGACGGTGGGGGTGACGTCGACTTCGACAGTATTTTCAAGAAGAATTCGGACAAAGGCAACTCGTGCGGAGGGTCACGAAGTAATTCGAATTGTGCGCCTGATGGATCCGACTAATTGTAAGTGAAAACTTTAGAGATCAATTCTTTCCACCTATAAACGCGTTAAAAGGCTGAAGACAAAACGTAGACTTGTCTTAACAATTGGTTTGCTTCAAAAGGTAACAGCCGGATAAAATGGTCAAAGATGATCCTAAAACGAATTAAATTTTGAATGAGTTATTCGATAGGTTATTAAAATAGAACCATTTCCGTGAACTTTCAATTTTGTATATCGACTCTGGGAGTGGGAAAGGATGAAATAAAACACAAGGTTCTCCCACCATTTTATCGGAACCTAGCGGATAAAAGAATTTCATACAAATTACAGCGATACCCGATAACTTTGCACACATTTCAGATTTATATTACATCTTAAAATAAAAAATCCAACTGGTATAGAAGCAAAGGCCGAAAAACACAATTGGAAAAACATCGATTTGGTACTGAAGGAATCCTTGCACCAAAATGCCAGTATATTCTTAAGATTCCAAATACCATACGGTATCTCTGATTTGTTTCATATTTTTAGCTTTGGCGGACATCGATAAAAAGATGAAAACCCTTTCTCTGGCCATTTTTCGCGCGTCACAGCAACGTATGCGGCAAACGTTGAACGAAACCTTCGCGCAATCTAATTCTTTCGCCAATCCCCGGCCTCTCCGCATCGGCGTCGGCAATGCAGCTCGTGCGGACTGATAAATCCATATCGCGAGATATGCCCCCATGACAAATAGACTAGCGAGCGTGAGACTGTTGAGAGGTACGCGACGCATGCACGGCGGGTACCGTCATTCGTCTTGACAAATTGTTTCACGCTGCAGGGCGACGTCTTTCCGCCTCACACCCTCCTCGCAGCAACGGCATTGAACCAGGCTGTGCAACTGTGAGCTGGAAACTACCACTGTCGTCTTCGTCCCTCGTCTCCGTCGAGACCCCGAAGGTCGCGCTCAGGCGAGAGGGAGAAAGAATGAGAAAGTGAGAGAGAAAAAGAGAAAGGAAGAAAGGGAGAAAGGGAGAAAAGAGAAAGAGAGAGAAAAGCATCCCGACAGCAGGCGACAAATCGAGTATCCGCCGGCAATAAAGATGTATCCGCTGCTTCCCACGGCATATTGTGGCTGGCTCCCTTTGAACGAAAACCACCGGACCACCCCGAATAGATATCAAAGAGCAGCCAGGATTCGGTGCAATTCCGCGCGCAAGGCCGCAGCAAGCCACGTTCAACTGACTCCCCCCCCCCCCCCCCTATCCCGAAGCTTTTTCCGGGAATGAAAACGCAACTTGCCTCGCCACTTCGACCTGGCATCGATAGGTATTTCATCGACGTTTATCGGCCGACTCTGTTGCGAACTCTTAAGATCGGCTGCCTTCGACTCTATTGTGACGAAAATCCAGCGCGTTCGCCAGTAAGGCTCATCATCGATGTACGGCGTTAAGCACAATCGAACCGACTTGCTGTACGAGTGCCAACAACAGTCTCGAGGTATCTCTCGAAATCCTAATTTGCATTTCCCGCGCACGGATGATTGTCCGAGCATGATCGTCGATCGACGACGAAGAGGGACATTAAATCGAAACGCGCATTTGCTGCTTATTTCCATCGTGGGCACACCCGTGCGCGCATAAAATTTTCGTAAACCAATGACGCCGATTCACTTCGCGGCTAGTGCCTGACAATGCCCGGAATTAGGCAGTCAGTCGACATAGGAGGCCATAAAAGTGGAGCGCATTGTTATTTTCTTTAAACGCGCGCGTTTTTGCGACAGGCAATGTAAGAATTCGAAATAAAAAAATATTGTGTTTATACAATCTGTACGTACCTTTGTTACTGCGGTATGTTTGGTCTTTGCACGGATCGTGTCAGTGTTCTGAAGAATAAGTATTAGGTCTACCGGAAAGTTCTGTTCGCCTTTGCAATAAAGCAAAAGAATAAATTTCTCATACGCTGAATAAACTGAATTATATAATTGCCATCATTATTTATGACTTCTTCACACCACGACAACAATTTGTATATACCATTTTTAAAAAATGCCTTATTTCTAGAGACGAAAAATTGATTTAGCGCTTGCTTGGTATCTTTTTCGTTCTTGAATTTTTTGCCCGGCAGAAGATTTGTTAAGGACAGGAACAAGAGATTATCGGAGCGTGCTAGGTCCGGGAAGTATGGTGGTTGCGACAGAATTTCCCAGCCTAGCTCTGCTACCTTCCAACAAGTCTACCGAGAGCAAAAAATTCAAGAATGATAAAGATACCAAACGAGCACTGGTTCAATGTTTGGCCTCTAGAGATAAGTCGTTTTTTAAAAATGGGATATACGAATTACCATCGTGGTGGCAAGAAGTCATAAATAATGATGACAATTACATTATTCAAAAAAGTTTATTCAAGATATGAGAAATATGTTCTTTTGCTTTATGGCAAAGGCGGACGGAACTTTCCGGTAGACCTAATACTTATTCTTCAGAACACTGACACGATCCGTGCAAAGACCAAACATACCGCAGTAACAAAGGTACGTACAGATTGTAGAAACACAATATTTTTTTATTAGCATTGGCCACACAACTGGCGGAGAAACGTAAGTTGAGAGTCAGGATGATAGAAATCCATGCGAAAAGCGACGTTTGATGGAAAGAATGTTCCTGCTGAGACCCGAATGAACACGTTAGATAAAATAATAGAAAACAGAGAGAAAAGAGATCTCTGTGGACAAAAGTACTTTTATAAATGACACGCAGCCTCTCAGGAATTACCTCTCCAGAGTGGATTTATTTTTATGCTCTAAAAGCTACCGCACTTTGAATATCGTTTGTCAATACAATACTTATCGCAAACGGTATTAGGCACGTTACAGACGACTATCTCGGATTGCATTTTCAGAAGCGGCACGATACGTAACTTAAGTGGAAACTGGCGTTTCATTTACCTAAGTAAGTAAAAACGAGGTAATTCCAACCGATTAACAAATAGTGTTCGAAATCGTTCGGGTGAAATGAAGGGATCGGCAGTAAAGCATGTGAAGGAATCATCATTAAACTCAGAGTTTGTGCACAATGAGAAGCTAATATCACCAGCTGGAAACTCTCTAACAAAGTACGAACAAACGAACCTACCAAGTTTGGCAGTGAAGCGCGCTTCGGCAGATTCTATCCATTCGTCATTAGATAACGGCTAACAATCCACATAAGGTTACCCATTCTCGTTACTATCCGGAGTACAAAATGAACTCCGCTCGAAAGCTTTGCGGCGCTTGTCGTTCGTTGACACAGTAGACGAAAAGAATTCAAGAAATTTTCGATTGTACCCAGAGGCCGTTTCTGGACAAATGTCACTCTCGAGATTCTGCCTCACATTTCAATCGAACTGCACTCTGCTCAATGGAAAGTGCGTAAGATACCAGAGTGGAAATACTTGAACGAGCAAAGAGGGTTGGCCACTTGAGAGCGTACATCGGTGAGATAACGCATACTCGAGTGAGTACAACGTCCGGTTTAGATGCTGCATCCCACAACGCAAGTTCGATATCGTGAATATAGAAATCGCCCTATCTATACGTTCTCGCATACGTATGTGTTCAGTTAATAATAGACGTCGCCTATATGTAGTCTATTCAATTAAACTTCGTTTACGTAATATCGATCATGCAGTTTACAGTTCGTGTCGTAGTTATTCCGGTGGTAAGAAAGTCAAGTGCGTCCACTTTGCATTGCGTGCACATCTTGCGGGGGAACATATTACTTGTACGAAAATCGTTCCAATGATGGTAATGCGCGTTGATGACGATACCATCTAGACTGGAACCTGTACATCTCGAACGTCAGTGGACGTGACATGTAACAGTTTGTATGCAGTTTCGACGCGGATGAGCGTCGCTGAGCTCTACCTATAAATAGCGTTAGAACATCCATTTAAGTTCGTACGCACGTTAAATCGATCGACCTCCGTCGTCTTGCAGCTGGCGAAACAAACTTTTTACCTGAGCAATGCGGTTACTTGCCTGTCGCGCCCGGATTGCGAGCTGAGAATGTTCCGGGGTATTTTGTGAATGACTTTCTCAGACGTCGGTAGAAGCGCATGGCAGTTGCGCTACCAATTAATGGCGGCATAACGGCACTGACTCTACTCTGAGATGACTGACCGGCAAAAATTGTTCATTTTTTATATCTCCAATCTTGACCGCCGGCAATTACGCTCCCACAGGAAGGTTAAATGTGAATCGATTGTCATTGCCGCTGGTTATCTATAATATGTATATATCAGGTTGGCAAGAAGGTATCTTCGGTTTTCAATCATAGATAGCATTGTAAATTTGTCGATCAACTTCTGTCAGTGTCAAAATATTTTCCTCTTGACACTTGATTAATCACTTTTAAGTTACGGAACAATATAAAAAAATTAGAAAATTCATTGTTTCTCATCAGATCTGAAGTCATTACATTACTCTCCAATAATGTATTTCCAGTGTGTAATACTGTCCCATCATCGGGATACATCATTCACAAAAATATCTAAATCTACTTACCTACCTTACCTACAATAATTATCTGAGTACCTGTACATTCGAGTGTCCAATGACCTATTTTGAAATCGTCTATGGCGACTCGTTCGACTCCAACGTCATTGATGGGGCCGAATCCGGCAATTCGACTTAGCGCAATGCGCAGTGACTTTACGACTCCTCGAATATGCAGGATCCTGGTCCCTTTGAGCACGCCGCCGACGTAGACGGGAAAGCCCGTCGAAATTTCTTTAAAGCTCTCGTCCGCCTAATTGCGTTAGTACCGCGCGCATGGAAATTCAGGTAGGCAAACCGTTGAACGGGACGTTTGATTAAGCCGCGCGACAGGGTCCTTGGCAAATAGTACGGATGCGTTAATCCCGATACGAGGACGATATTACATCCGGTGGCGGAGAGGCTTCTCGGTACAAACGGATGGGGACCGTGCGAGGCCAGGTTCAAGACCCAGAATTACAGTACGATGATTAAAACGTCCCAGCGGCGCCGATGAATTAATTAATTACCCGCCCACTCGCTAATTAATCTTCCACTCGCGGCGCCGGGGGTTGGGTGGGCAGGGAATGGAATGCAATGACAATTACTTTCTATACCGTGGGACATTCGGCCGTCGCGACATTTCGGGATAGTGCATCAGTGCGACAGCGTTAGTTCGTTAACGTCATTCGGCGGAGGAAGTCTGATTAATTAGGAAGATCGCGCGTGAATCTATTTAAGCGGGATATTAATTATCGTTCGCACCCTGTACGGCCGACGTCGATGCTCACTGGCAATGAATTTGCTATGGGTTTGCGCCGCGAAAGTATCTCATTCGCGAGCGTAATGTGTTTCGTACAAAGGCAGGATAGTTATTGTTGTTAAACGCGCACGGGAACGCATTCGTTTGTTTCGCTTTTCTCAGCAAGTGTCGCTTTCTTTCTGCTTTTTATCATGCGAGGGAAGGGCGTCTCTGGTTTCAAGAAAAATTCACTGAGGGACAGTCAATATGTTTCCGCATTCGGCGTCCGATGTTTTTTTCTTTTTTTATCGAACGTACGCGCGGACACAGGCAGCTTTTTCATTTATAACGCATCAAACGTACAGTGCAATTATATCCGAACGTTCGAGCCAGGCTTACTGCAAATTCTATAAATATTCGATAAAGCGAATTTAAATAACGACACGCGATGCATACATTATAAACATGCTTGATGCAGGACGAACGCCGCATTACTCTTATATAGTGCGGACGTTTGTGCAACGTGGTAGACGTTAAATTCGTCCGACGAGTGCGCATCGCGTACTTTTATCCTTGAAATATGCAACAGTGCGGACGTTATTATTCTGTTAAATTAATAAAATAATAATAGACGTTATTATTCTATAAATCTAAAAAATTGACGTTATATTCACACGATTCTGTGATTAGAGAAGTAATGTACTTCAAGGTAATTCAATAATTATTTTCATCCTTTGCCAGATTTTATTATAGTTCAATCTATGTGTTTATACGAAAGTAATTTTGTCAGCGCAACTTATTTTCTATTTTGCGAAATTGTGTGTTGTTTTACTATATGCACAGTTTTTTTAAAGGTGACACGGGTTGTTGTTGATGGCAGTATATAATAGGAGGAAACTTCATAAAGATCCTCGTAAGTGACGGTACAAAAGGCATAAGTAACGATCGAAAATTGAACATTAGATGCAGATTCCACAAATTTCTTTTGCAGAAAAATTGTTTGCTCTCACTGTTTCTGCACGTTGCAAGCAGTATGCAACTTGTGTAGTTGTGAGTCATGTGTTAAAGTCACGTTGCGACGTGGTCGGTTGTGCACGATGAGAGCTGCGCGCGCAGAATATTTGTTACAACGCCGAGACACGGATAAGCAAACAAGACTTTCGGCACTCGCATGATTTGCTGCAGAAACGATGCACTTGCGCATCGTTTAACTCTGCTTACACCTCCTGTCGTTGCGAAAGTTTGTTACCACATTGAATCCCGGAACTTGATTCACTTTATTGCTGTTTCTGTAAAATGTTATGCATCGATTGCATAATATCAGATTGGGAAAAAAAGTAATTTCGGGTCTGCAGTATGAAATAAAACTCATATCTTGACACAAGGAATAAACTTTCATCAGCAATGTATTTCCCATTTCGTTCCGTAACCTAAATGTGGGTAACAACAAATGTCAAAAGGAACGTATATTAAGATACAGAAATAAAAATATTAATATACACAAAATACTTTCGTGCCAATTCAAAAGTTGACAAAATTTTTACATAGAGTTTGACTATATCGTTGCTACGCGCTGCTTTAGTGGACGATAGCAGAGTTAAAATGTTTGAAGTAACGCGAATGTCGAAAAACGTTTGAGGTAGTGTTACGAAAAGGCGAAGAAAATTGTCCCTAACTCCAAATACGGTTTCCTTCGAACGCCTCTACGTCTTATACATTCCCGCAACATTTTATGTACTTGCATCAAAAGCTTTACTTCTTGCACTCCTCTTTTCTATTCCGAGAGTGTAGCAAACGGAACACTCGAGTGTCTTCGGCATATTTTTCGCGTCACTGGAATAGCACGCTGCCTCTTTGCGAACCGAATCTATAGAACTGCAACATCCTAAAAAATCTTTTCATTCCTCTCTCTCCGCTTTCAACTCAATAAAATGCTATTGCGCATAAACCGCAAATGAGAACCGGCACTTTTTCGCAACCATCGTACGTTTCCTCGTTTTATGGTTTTGAACTGCAAAACATTTAACCGTAAGGGCTGAAAACAAAGTGCTTGGTCAAGCTGTCAGGAAGGAATGGAGACAATGAAAGGTCGGATTTATTCTGCGTCCGGATCTATCGAAGCCTCGATATAGTAACCGACTTTCTTATTCCCCTATCAAGCAAGCCTGATATAAGAAAAATGGAACCCACGCCAAGCATTCGGAATACGCAATTTATAGATACACGTGCGGGTATACTTACACGTTCACATATTACATCTATCTTCGATCTAAGATGCTCTGCAGTATCTGTACCGTACGTACCTATATGCATAGACGTACATACGTGCATATGATAGATGCGATCTACACACACGTAATTTTAGTCCCCTAGCGTAAGGTCCGCACACATGCCGTGCGACGAACAAACTCTACCTGTACACACACTCGGGGCGACAGAGCTTGCAAGCGTAACAAGACGTACACCGGGTGGGTAGTTTCAGTCGATACCGCGCTGAGTGACGAAGACGTTGGGAAGAGACTGCGCCGGATGCGCGACTGCATCAAAGGAAGCTATTCATGAAATTGCGCTTGCTGACGTACCGGCAATTTCGCTCACACCGTATGTAAAGTCTGTGAAATTAGCGCGAGACAAGTCAGCGTCTTACCAAACGTGTACTGCCAATGGAGTAAGGAAAACATGATTTATACTGTCAAATGCGACCGTGCGCGAAGAAAATTCTGTTAAAATAGTCTGTTGGTAGTTTCAGGGGTGTGAAGTAGTTGTTTATTTTGGCGCATAACGTTTACGTTCTAATTAAAGGGCCGGGGATCATTGTCATTGCGTTTTATTGTAAGCTTCACAATAGTCGATGCGAACTTGGGAGGCGTAAAGGGCCAGCTAGTGATGACTTAGGGCAGTGGTCGGCAAAGTGCGGCTCCAGAGCCGCATGTGGCTCTTTGGCTCCTTAAAGTGCGGCTCCGGCACAAATATCCACGGAAGGCGCAATAATATTTTCATTTAAAAAAGAAAACTTGGTAAGAAAAAATTTACATCTTATTTTGATAAATTAAAATTCTTCTATAAATCGAGAACATGTATAATTTTTTGTTTATGTTAAAAGATAGATAGGTAATTAAAATTTTATATTGTTGTAAAAATACGTAAAGATGCAAGCACGTTGTTCGCATTAATAAATATTTATTAAGTATGAAATTTAGTTTTATTTAATGTACTACTTATTTAGTGTAATAAAAATTTATAAACAAGCAGATTTGGCTCCCAATTTTTTTTTAAATCGTTGTAATGCTCATATTTGGCTCGTTGGCTAATAAGTTTGCCGACCACTGACTTGGGGCAATAAAACCAATCCGTCCTATTCCGTCAGCCTACATCTGGAGCTTTTAACACTAAAACTACCGTCGTCTCTTCATATTTTCATCTCATTGCCAAAATGATATGAGTCAGTACGTTTCAACATGAATATTTCAAAAAAATAAACTGTTCCACGAGAGAAAAATTAAGATAGGGCCTTGTCATTCCGATTGCTTCTGTTCTAACGATAACTAAATACGACCGTTTCAGCCAATGACACGTGTCAATTTTCCACCGACTAGGCCCGCATTCCTCTCAGCTCCTCTCCAGTTCTCCGCTGTACGTTGTCTCACTCGCGTTCGAACGATGTTCGTCCGATTTACTCGTTCTGCGCCACTTCGAGAAACTGGCTTCGAGCCGTTTATTCTCAGCCACTCTATATGCAAACCGAAGTTTTGGACTCGCATGCCCAGCGTGCTTTCGCGCGTACTTCTTTCACGCTGTCGAGCGTCGGTAGAAATAATACCAACCTCTCGCCTACACGAATCCCGTGTGCGCTGGGTATCGCTATACGAGGTTATCTATTTGCACCCACGTAGATGCATGCGTGCATGTGTGTGTGCGTCGGTGGCGGGAAGGCGAAATGTGTCAAGTGCAAGATTACGCTCCAATACGGGCGAACGATAGTACGAGCGGATCGGGGAGGAAAACTCTTCAACCTCCATCCTCTAACGAGTCGGCCGATACGATGACGAGCATCCGAAAACATTGTCAATGCGAAATGTCCGGCTATTTTCAATTTTCCTCCCGTTCTCGAACCACGCGCATCGAGGAAACTTTCTGCCCTTCCAATATCCCAGCCGACTCCGTGAGTTCGGCAATGGGCATGAATTGTTGCCGAGGATAACAATGTATTGGGGTAGAAAAAAATTAATCGATTTTCGATGTAAATCAGTCTGGGACGCTTCAGGCTGGCTTTATAGGTACGTTGAAGGTTCCTTGGGGTGTGTTGGAAACAGAGGAAAATAAATGTGAGTGAGAGTGAGGAAAGGGCGTAATCTTTGGGATAAAACGAAAATTATGGCAGTTTGCCGGTGCATTACTTCGCGAATGTAGTTTGATGTAAGGAGGGTGAAACCATGCTACCTTGCGGGAGTGTTTGACAAAACAGTTTATTTCGTAACTGCTTGATATATGAGGCGATGTAATGGGCCGTATCCATTACTCGAATCATTTATTTTCCAGGGAACGACGCGGCCAGACGAGCTAGATTGAGACCGACACAACGATCTATGCCGCGTTACGTAACCAGAGATTTAATAATGGCAATCGGGTAGTGTTGCTACTATAACTTTTGAGAAATTTCAACGAACGACGAACATCCGTTCAACGTACAATGCGTAAAGTTCGTTTAACGCGTGTAACTTTATTGATCGAAGAAACGTCAAGCTCTGTAATGTGTCGACTGTACGAAGTATTACATACATTATACCGGACAAATTTGAATATTGTTATTCGCCGCATGGCTGTGTGCATATGCGTAAGTGGTAAAGAGATCTTTTTTGATGTAACGGATAACGCAGTCGCGAGTGCAGAACAAGTTCAATTCGTAATACGCAAGTATATGAATTCAATGGGAGCGAAAAAAGTTCCGCCATTGCGACCGGCGGTGTCACGCACGCGGCGTCTGTGTTATGCGTTAAAATGCAAATGCTCCTGGAAAATGGAAGTATTCAGTTTGCAGAACGGCTCGAGGAAACGAGTCGATTAATCTCGCGCGTCCTTGCGCGCCGATCTAAATAAGATAATTTACGTTTGCCTTTTGACGCCGTCTCGGCGCATAATTCGCGCCGTTATTATAATGCAGCCCACATTCTTCGCCTCTCACCGGACGAGCGCAATGCGATTATTCCCAGCAAATGAATGCTCTTCCGACGCCGACGCCGACGCCGCTGTCGACACCGACACAGCGATTTCTGAACGCTCACTCCCGGAGTACAGTTAATTGATTCGAATCCGCAAAACCCATCTGTGATGCAAATCATTTTTTCAGAAGTTACATCACCTTCAAACCATTCGTCTGAATTACTCGAACGTTAAATAGCGGCGACGTAAACTTGCGCGCTGGAGTCAGTGGATTTAATTATTAAACTGGAACTATTCACCGACCCGTATCAATAAATAGGGTATTACGGAAAGCGGCTAATGAAATTTCGAGCCGGGCAAAGATTTACGATGTTTGCCGCCGGATGTAAACTGGTCGGCGGCAGGAGCCGATATCTTTTATCGCTTTCCGAAGATGTTTCGGAACGGAATTTCAAAGCGGCCGTCGAGAGTTTCCTCCGCGGCATCGATTTCTCATTACGAGTCCGGGAGATTGAAATGAGAGAACGCGGAGAATGTGTACGGAACTCTGTACGTGAAAATTGAGTGGGCACGGATGTACAGATGTCGCGCGGAAGGAAGCCTGAAAAGATGAGCTTTTAATCCGCCGGGGGCAACCCCTTTTTATCCAGAGCAGTATTTCGAATCAAAGGCTGCATCTTCTAAATTCCCTTAAGCCCTTTGAAACATTGATGTCTTTCCGACGACGGTACGTAAACAAGAATGCGTGATGTGATTAAAGGATTAAGTCGTCATCCGTCGACTTCTGTCATTTGCACTTTTCCATTTGAAAAAGCCTCTCATTATCTGTCGTCAACTTTCTCGATGACGTTTTCTTGGAAAGGGACGTAAAAAGCGTAGATTTGTTGATCTTTGTTCAATCAATTTTAAGCGTACAATCTGCCTATTGTAAGGATCCTTCGGAGAAATCTTGTGTAATAGCTTTGGCGGACGATTGTCTATACCTGGAGCAAAGTGATGTCATCGATGTAGTGTTGAAAACTACTCCGGGCCAGTATACGATACGGCACCGCCAAATGTATACATCATAACATAAGCATTCGCGACCGACTAACGCCGCGGAATATATTTTCAGGCAGACATTTTCGAAGGAACAACCATGCGCTTCGCGTAACGTAACCAAGTGTGTTACAAAAAGCGTACAGTTCCGCATGGGAGTTGTTTGCGAGAAGGAGGTTTGTGTATCGTCGACATAAAAAGATAGAGAAGTAACATCGCAGATTGTGGGAGTGGAAAAGTCTGGAGCAGAAGCAGTGTGGGCAGATTACACTCGCGAAGTTTGTAACACTCGCGCGAACGGGGCGTGTAACAAATTGGAGGAGCGCGTGAACGTTTCTAATTAAACTTGTAATTACAATTACAGCGAGTGCCTCTCGATTTGTGGGTAACGGAATGACGATCGTTAACGTAACGCGAGTCAGTCTCATCGGGATTCTTATTGTGCCCCATGAAATGCGAGCTGATGTCCTCTAACAGAAATAAACTCCGAGCTTTAAACGGCGTTAAGTTGAAACGTTCAGTGTAAATAAAGTTTAACGTTACGCGATAAAGCTGTACGGGTCTGAGCCGTCAAAAAAGTAACCTTTTCACGCGTGCTGCTATTTAGCAGCGATTACGTAACGTGAACGGTTGCCGATGGCTATTGGGAAAATGTCAGCGCGAACTTTGAGGTTGCCCGGCAATATCTTGATAGTAGATCGAACGACCATAAACGGAGCCGTCGCTTAGAATGTTGATGAAGTATTCATCGACGATAAAGGGATGTTTGCCCCGCCACGTTTTTATCGCGATAAAGACACGCGTCGAACGTTTATCTTTCAAATGGAATTCATAAATAAACCCGCTGTATACGTGATACATAGGTTGTTAAAATAAATTTTATAAGGGAAAGCTATACTTTATCACCGTTCGACGTTACGATTAGGTGCTTTATTGCTGCCAAAAATTTCACGGTTGACCTTTATTTCTTTCCTTACTAAAACCATTAGCGTTAGCACGAATTTCCTGAGAACGAAACGTTGAAATTTCGAGTCAGTCGCAACTTGAGACTGTCTCAATCTTTTCTCTTCTTACGATTGCGATCAGTTCTCAAGGCAGCCCGGAAAACACTCGAGCTTCGCTCGGGCGATTTGCGAACACCTTTCTCCCCAAACACGCGATACATAGAACACACACGGGCGTATGTATGCCGAGCAGACCCTTGAAACGAGATTGCCAAGGGCTCGACTGCGCATTAAAGTAGCAACGCTCTACCGAGGTTCGTTGTTTACTGAAAAGAGAGCGGCAGCCCGGAGTCCTTCAGGAGGAGTGCATCCTTGATATTCCAGTTCACGTTAGCCGGCTATAAAATAAGTATCTGTATCCAGAGTAGCCGGGCAAAAACCCGGAGGGTTGCTCGAGTTCTGCCGTGGCCATTATTTACGGTTTCTACGACGTTTTCACGCCCCGCGCGCTAGGGGAGAATTTCGTGTCTCGCGCATTGTTCGCTTCCCGGGGAAAAAGCTTCCCTGAATTTATATCGAAATGTCTGCGCTGGAAGACGCTGGCTCGGGATGGTAAAAATCACTTCACTGTCATTCGCAATTTAGCCGTTAACTTGATGTGTGCAATACTGCCGCTTCGTGAATCAGCCTAGTTCGATTCAATTGATGACGTGATGGCTCGAAGAAATAGTTGACTGTACCATGACAGAATACTTACATGCGTCAGTATGTACAAATTACCAATGACTTCTGTCATCGGAGTATGCAAATAGAACATGGACACTTAAACCACTTCCGCTGATATAAACTAGAAATTAATCGTGCGGTTGAAAAACTTGCGTCATAACACTTCGTTTTTATTCCAAAAATCGATTGCATTGTTCATGATCATTACCAACTTTCTTCTGCATAGAATTTTTTGCAACGAGATTGCCGATACTGTAACGATACGCCGCTCGGCGATAAAAATACCTGGTCACGCATCACCCTTCCTCGAAAATCGTTTCGTGACGTTCCGTCCACCTGTGCTTGCCTAATTTTTACGGTTTTATTTATTCTCACTCTCTCTCTCACCTTTTCCGCGAACGAAACATCGGGACCTCGACTAGATTGGATTGGTCAGCTCGTTCGAAATCGAACGGACGAGACTGGGCGTGTGAGAAGTACAGTGAAGGAGGTAGGGGATGAGAGGGGGGGGGGGGGGGGGGGGTGGAGTGTTGCAGAGGAGGGAGAAGGGGGTAAAACGGGACGCTATGGTAAAGCCCCGTAAAGGTAAAAAGTAACGAGGCGCCGCTGCACGTTTCCTCCTCGTCTCGGTGGACTTTTATTTGCCTGAAAAGTTCTCCTAGGATATGGGTCAGTTCCCTTGAAAAAGTACTCCGCCAAGAGGAAGAACAACCGATTCGCTTCGTCTTCCTCTTACTCATCTCTCGCTCTCCTTCCCCCTTCCCTTCCCCTCCGCCGCTTTCTTGTTTCACTCTATCAACCAACTCACCTCAGCTTCCCTTGAAACGGCACTTCCCCACTCTCTTCCACCGTGGCCGGGATACGAGTCGCATATACTACTTGGGGACGACTTCGGGGGCGACGTGAAAGTCAGTTTAAATCGGGCTAATGCCTTCGAGAAAGGAGTTCGCAGCGACTGGCGAAGTTACATGCATGTTTTCTTTTCGCGGAGAAGGCTGTGCAGAGATAAATCGCATATCGCCGCTATCGTTGCCGGATTACCGTTCGGATCCAGGCCGCCGCTAACATCGGGCTGGGTCAAAGTCAGGTAATAGATTTTCAATTTGTTTATCGAGTAACCGTGGATGGGAAGCAGATGTCGTTACGGAGCGATGCGATGCATAAAATGGCGCGACAACGCTACGACCCGATAGACATTCCGGTGTCAGGTCATTATAAGAAACGGTTCAATCGCATCGGATGCACGGCGAGGCGTGAACGATCGTAGGAACATAATGCAGCGGCGAGTTCCATTGTAGAAATGCCAATACGAGGTATCGGCGTTCTTACGCGATCTTTTCCGCGCCACCGTGCATTCAGACAATTGATCGAGCAACGGGCGGGAAATCGTTTAAGGAATGCAAATAGGAAAGACAATGGCCCGGCTGCAATCCTTAAACGATATTTTTGCCGTTAATTCGTTCGGCCAGTCGCGTACCGACGCTTGAAAAGCGCATTCTGTATCGGAGGAAAAAATTCCTATAACTTGGTAAACTGTGTACATTGAAAGTGACTAATGAGTCTTCAAAGTTTGCCTCCCAACTAGTTCATAATAGCCGTTCAAACACCACTTATTCCGCGCTGTAGTGGTCAGTACTCGCATGTAATGCTCGATTTGTTCGTTATTCGTTCCGTCGCAGACAACGTTGCCTGCAGCGCTTCTAGACTGGCATACTTCTTCGCATACCATTTCCGCGGAAAATCGTTGATCCGTTATAGCACAGAATGCCTTATGCTCTAAACCTAGCTAGACTCGACATTAGATGCCCTAAAAAGTTTCTGCGACTTAAGAGCAGTAAATCTTTTCCAGAAATTAAAAAAATTTCCATTCATATAAATCGACCTTTAAATCTATATCGAAAATGGTTCAATATCGGCCAACATCACGTATCACTAATCAAATCCTCTTTCGACTTATTAGTTGTGCACTGTATCATATCCGTATGTGAGCCTAAACGAGTGTCCGCTTTGATAAGATGTCAGTTTTGATAACTCGCGGTTGGAGGTATCCAAGATCAGCGTTCAGGCGAGCGTTGATTATCCGTATGATCATAAAATTGATATGCGACCGCGACGAAGAGCGTACGGCCAGCGTCAGGCTATGAGCTGGCATTCGCGCTTGACTTAAGCCGAATGTCAATCAGTTATTCCGGCTCTATAGACGGACGCGTTCATATCGATCGCACGGCGGTGCGCCTCACTGACACCGCAGCAGACTATCGGGATATTGGCGGCGGGTTATCGTCACGACGTGGCTTCAAGTGTAAGGTCAGAGAGCTATTTTAGAGAGACAACACTTCCGACAACTTAAAAAGCTCCGCCAGCGAGAGAGACGCATCGAAGCTTCGAACCGCGGGCGCGCGCGCGCGCGCATCTTTGCTCTAAGAGCATTTTCTACCCTTAACGCGATCTGAGAGGGCAACGTGAGCTTTTATGTTCCGTCATTGAACGTATCGTAATTACGCAATGACACTAAAGCCTGCCACGTTCAGTATTACTGTGCTTGGGAGGTTAACGGATGTGAAGTCTGAAAAAGTCTGACGGTAGCGTCGTATGGTTTGTTGGAGGGGAAGAAATGAAAGATGAGATAATTATCTGAGGATAGCGGTGTCGTATGTAAGAAGTAGGAAGAAGATTAGGGGGCGGAGAGGTGTTGTGAACGTTGCGCATAAGTAATAAATGATCTTAGGATTTTTGCCATCCGTAACAAGGATGACTTTAACCTACCGAAGATGATCGAGTCAAAATGCCGGCCTTTGATACTTTCCATGACAAGTAATATGAACCAGTGATCATTTTCTTCCTTTGTGCTTGATCTATACAGGGGACATGTAATGTACAATTGTCGTAATTGGTTTGTAAGAATACGCGGGTCTAAACGTGATATGCGGTGGCTATAAATATTTATGTTTCCTTTCATTTTGGTGTAGTATGACATTTATGGTAGCGACGCGAGTAAAAACAATTATGTCCGTTTTTGTCCTATGTTGTTGAATATTCTGTGATTCTGGGGCGGCATTACCTCCGACGTTTCCCCACGGAGTTTTATTGCTTCTCCGGCCAGACGTTACGTTCCCAGTGCTAAAGAATTTCATAAAAGGTATAGAATTCGTTATACTTCCAGTTATTCATCGTATTTTCCGTATGAATAGTGTCGGCTTAACACTGGAATGAAAAACAGCGATGTAACCTTTTCCACCGTCAATACCGCCAGCTTTACTTTTTCCCAGAATTTAATCGCACAATGTTAGAAATAGTATACACGGCAACCGTAGTTGTAATTGCACGACACATATTCTCGATAAGACATACCTATACATTAATTTTAATCGTAAAATGAACACGAAAATGATACCTTCGCCTCACATGTACCATTCTATCTCATCAAAATTTAGCTCGCATAACAGTATAACTCAATCGCACGGAGTCTCTTACAGAAAGCAGCAATGCATTTAAGGCGCGATTGAGTTAGCAAGCGTGCATTGTCACTGTGAATATTTGATTTTTCATTCATCTCTGTTACTGCGCTGATGAGGCAGTTCTCAGAGCGAGCGGAGAAAGTACGTATAACGTTTCTGCCTTCCGGGTATAGTACGGTCATTCGCTGATCGCTTCTATGAGCATTTTCCGGACGTAATGCGATGTAAGACGTACCCGTAAGCTTTTATGCTGTACTGCTCAACTGTAATTGCACAACGGTAACGGGTCCCCCGTCACCCATTTTGCGGATCAATGACGAGCATTTCCGCCGTTGTTTCGACGAATGACGTCGGTGCTAACTGCACGTAAAGGCGACGGGAAAGAACTGTCCTCCTATAACGCTCGGACAAAAAGTGCCAGTTGGCCCGAGCGCTGATTTCGAAAAGTTATAGCGGTAATCAATTTTAGCTGACCTGAAACGGATATGGTGCGTATCAAACCTTTCATCTGCGTTAACGCATAGCTTAATGAATGAAATGTTCAAATTCGGACGGTTACCGGAATGAGGATTCTTTAATGACAAAAAACATGTTTCTATCGGGTAACAAATTGGCGATACAATTTCCGAAGTGACTTTTTGCTGGAAGAGTGGAGGTTATTTGTGGAGGTTATAAAGTAAATCGTTTTTGTGTGAAGCAAAAATGGAACACGGTGACTGAAAAACAACTGTGATCGCAAACGATGGGTGATGTTTGTTGTATTAAGTTTCAAAAATATGAACTGTGTAAATACATGTTACTACCAGAAGTAAGGCTCAAAAATGTAAGACGAATGTAGTAACATTTGTCATGTTATCAAATGTTTATTATGGATGTGCCTGTATGTTGTGGAGACAACAAAAATATTTACGCGGATATTAAAAAAAAGTAATCTTAACGATACAACGTCTCAAGCCCCTAAATTTCTATCAGATATTGTATGCCATAAGCAAAACGAGAAAAAAAATGGTTTGCTTTATTAAAAAGTTATACGTTTTAACGTATTATATTAACATACATAGCCGTGCTGAGATTTGTTTATTATCCTTCAAAGTATACATTATGAATAAATACTTAGTGTTAATTAATGTTAATTTAACATACCTCTTAAATGGTGCGGCATATTTTTCTTCATTTACACTATTACAGTGTTCATAACTACACACAGTGCAAGTCACAATATTTACGTACTTACGGCGCACTACACATGTAACTTTGATAAAAAAACCATGTCGTAAGTCCTCGAACACTTTTGACATAACCGATGCAAACCTGAGTTCTTCCCGTTGGCGAGAGCGCGTGCCGCGCGGAATTGTCGGTGTTTAACAGGAAATTAGACGTCGAAATTTGAATTACAAATCCATTTGCCATATCCGGCAAATCAATTTACTCGGCTGTCTCCTTCGAACAATGCCGGCGCGAGATGGGATTCCGCATTGCCGCGGATCGCGAACTCCTCGTTTCTGCGTCAGCGTATCAGTTCCCATTTATGGTTGGCGCATAACGCGAGCAAGAACACGGCCGATAAACATCGCGCGGCCCCCCCCCCCGAACAAATGCAAATTTCGGCCCGGTAATTGCACTCTGTATTAATGGCGGCCCGCACTCCGCATTAGGCTGTCGCATAAAGTGCAGTTCGGATATCGTGGCCAGATTTGCGTCCGCGTTCGTGCACGTGCCCATGAACGGCAACCGTATCGTTTGCTTACGATATTCTCCCCCCCCCCCTCTCTCACTCTCTCTCTCTTTCTCTCTCCGCATTTTCACGAACGGTAGCACACATTACGTCCGAGGTCATCTTTGAACTTGACATATAATCCGACCTGACTGCGCAAACGTAGACCCGAAATCTACCAACTGTATGGTTTACGTTGCTTTCATAGCTCAACCTGTCAGATATTATGGGTTGTTCCTTCTATGGAAGATTTATGTTACGGTAAATGCGGTTAATGCAGCGATTATGCATAAATTCTGATTAATTTGATAAATATTGAATAATTCATAAAATTGATCAAAAGTAGTGATTATATATAATTGTAACATTTTTTCATCACATTTGCTTGTTTATTTAAAAGGGATGGGTAATAAGAAAGTTTTAAATGAAGAACTTTCTTTTGAAAATGATATCAGTCATGCCTCTTATACATGTAAAGCATGAACCAAATAGCAATCAAGTATGCAACCAAGAATTTTTCGTCAGCGCTCTGAGAATTCTATCGAGTCCTCGAGAATTCTATCGATACATAATCCCCTAACTAATCATAGTTACTGTAACATAGGCGTACATTTACATTGATATGAACGTTGGGGAAAAAACGCCAAAGCGACTATGTATTTCGACGGATTAAAATCGGCGAAGATATTGTGGAATCAGATCAAGGTGAAGGTTGCAGAATTTTAATATACACTGCGACCTGTAGTTGATCTGGGAATATAATGGAAGCTGCATGTTTTCAAATTATAGTCGGCAAAGAAGGACGTATTGTACGTGTGCAGTCTTGACGTCATGCACGTATTGAAATCATAGTATCAAAATTGCGAGAATTGATTAGCAGTAATGAAATGGATTCTGTTCAGCCGGAGCGAAGGATGACGCTGCAGATTCTGTATTTGAGACAGATTAAAAGTGGGAAAGCTATTGTGAGCGCAGATCAAGGCTAAGATACATCGTTCCGAAGGTCAGGTCTTCGCGCAATTTCCTGGAGACGATGGGTCCTCGTGATCAAGGACGAATTGTAGAATTCTAAAGAGGGTCGACGGCAAAGGCAAAAGGCATGCTACAGTGCAGAAATTGCTTAATCAACTCGGATATCCTCGACCGAGTTGCCATTATACCTTCTGGCACGTGAAGCTACATTACAACGCATAATTTTGATAATTATATTCTTACATCCTCTTTTCAATATTTTATGATTAAGTACATTTCAACTTCAACGCTGTGCAAGTATGCCCTTGTTAAAGTCGTTTGCACTACCTGCACACTTTCTTGACTTCCGAACCATTATTCACTCAAATCCATCAACGTTCGCATAATTCAGATCGAAATAGTTTCCGATAGTTTGTTATAATTAGTACTTTGTTTCTTTTTCGACTCCCACCTCTGCGAGAAAGGCATCTTCATCTCCATACTTCTTTATTATTTCAGCGTGTTATCTCAGTGAAGTTATTCACGGCAGTGCATCGCCTCGGATTACATTCATTCACATGGCCCATGCCCCGAACAATGCCCGTAGCTTTACCTAAAATGCCCTTAAAAGCATTTCCGACTCTGTAGGAGCGTACTGTTATCGTGCAAGTATGACGTATCACGCTTACCAACTGGCCGTGATATTGTACTGCTTCCTCGTACTTCCTTCGACCCTCGGCGAGCCAATGGTGCTGTCACATAACGCATGCACATACACGACGATTACACTGCGCCAATGTTAAACCGTGTGAGCCAGATTGAGCGTGTGGAAGCACGTACACCGAGCTTAGCTCGTGTTGGTGAGAGTCGATCACGTGACGATCGGCCGAATCGATAATTCGCTTATCCGTGATTGCCCCGAAAATTCTCCCCTGTATTATGCGCGTGCTACGAGATTTCTCGGAATGTTACCTGGTTCGTTTCGCGCGGCTCATCAAGGTCAAGGGAAGATCACTTTCGGCGAAGTGCTCCTTGCGGAGACATCGTTTCTGCCCCTATCTTAGGCCAGTGAGGGTATATAAGGTTTATTGTATTTCCTTACATGATGCTGCGAGATAAATATATAATTACATGAACACCTGATTGTAGACGGATTTGAAATTTCTCGCATATTTTAATCGGTGTCGAAAATGATATTAAAAGAAGATATTTGTGTCAATTTCGAACGTGAAATTATCCAAATTTGTACAAAATTGATGGTGGTAAGGGACTTCAGGATGACTTCGTAACTGATGAAAATATGGATACTGATAAGAATGGATATGACTTTCAAAGTATGCGAAGTATTAATAAGATGATATTACACTTAAACGTGCATGAAAAACACCTTAACGTAAGCGATGATTTTTCGTTACTTACAGACAATTTAAACACATTTGCTGAAAAAAAAAGCTGGCCATTAAGTGTGATTAGCAAGAAAATATTTGTCCGCTATATCCACACTCTATGTCATGTTCTTCTTTTGATTTTAAGTATAATTTGGTTGTAATGAGTGTTATAACTGTTGGAAGTTAATGTTAATGGAATACCTTTATGTATGATACCCGAATGTCTTTCCACGTGTTTACACGGCGTCCTCTTTACACGTGTGCTTCCGTAACGTTGGAAGATTACCAATGTACCAAAGTCACTTATATTCTTGATCTTACAGTGCGTAGGCCCTTGTACCCTACCGTTAGGGCAGTGTTCAAAACTAAACTAAAACTTAAGTTCTGAGTGAAGAGTACGAGTGTTCATTGAATACAGCCTCGACGTAAGGACTTGCTTCCGTGATTGCCATTGATACAATAAATGCTTCCAGAGCTTTCCTGCTGAATAAATGCTTCCAGAGCATTTATTGTGATCATTAACGTGTACCGTAGATCATCAATTTATGCAACATTATTATTGCAGTTAATGATAACTCACCTGCGACAAATATGTTAATTGTATAATATATTCCCTTGTACTATAAATTACGTAAGCGAGTGATCGTTATTTGAATTATGTCAGTTAATGACAATTAGGAATATCTGTATTGATCACATCAAACATATAAGTTCATGTTTCAAAACAAGTAGTATATCTTATTCTGACAACTCGTTGCGTCCGAAATAAAGCGAGTCATTAACGAAATTTTTCTCGTTCCAGAAAGGCGATCAATTTGATGATCATTGAGGAGGATTCTTATGAAAAGGATGCTCTATTCTATGTAGAACTCGGAGAACCGCAGCTGCAAGGAGGTGAGCATTGAACATTTCAATGTAATTCTAGTGACGTAATTACGCGAAAACTCCTTACACACGAAATTCGAAGGAACTTCTCGTTTATTTCGTTTCCCGACCCGTTTCTGCGCATCTTTATACATTTTTGCACGGCGTGGATCCATAAATTGATACTATTGAACATCTGTCGATTCAAGTGTGCGTGCATACGTGTGTATACTTTTGCGCGCACGGTTCGGACTACGTGTTACGAGCCTCGAAATTCCGATGAGTTAAACGCGAAATTTTTGTTCACACTTCCATTTCTACTACACGTTTGTTCACATGTTTCTATTTTCGCGAGCGCGGTTCGGTGTATTTGAGGTAACGTTGCTTTTTGCGGGTTTTCATTTCACTATGTTGGATTAGTAACGTGATACATGGAGAAAAAGCTTCTACCGGACGATGTTAAATCCTGTTAACTAGCGTCAACTTAAAGCTATTGCGAGCTCATAACTGATATATAAACGGATTAAACGTTCTTCACTTGCTCGCATTTCTTCATGAAGTACCTACATTATTACGTGATAACTCTATTGTCAACCAATTTGGACGTTAAAGTTAAACTTTTGTCAATACACTATGGACTACCTGAGTTTCAATGTTTAAACGTAGCTAAACAGTTGAGTAACTTAAATTAAAGACTGTTAAGGGTGTTCGAATTTTACAATAGGTCAAAATATACCAGTTTAAAATGGTTTCCTAAAGATATTTTGCGATATAGATGTCTGTCGTTTATGCACATAAATTTAAATGAAACGTGTTCGGTATCTTTATTTCTTCAATGACGGTAAAACATTAGACATTTTTTTGCGAAAAAGTTCGGAATTGCACAATGCTTCCCTGCTGAATTTGATTAGCGGAAAAAAAAGTTTAGCCACCTGTTCATGAATTATAAAGGGCAAAAATGTTTCCCGTCTATGATTTAAAGTGGAAAAAGATCCGCGAGTAAAAGTTGAATGATCTGAAGGTTCGTTTACTGATATCCTTTCCCATCTCGAGGCAAATGATGTACACCTTTCCCTCCTATAACACGGTAGTTAGGTTCCTAGAAAATGCCGTGTTGTGTGAAACCGTGTTGTATGAGACCCAGAGTTAGTACAAAAAGGGGGGTTACGTTCCAAAAACTTATTAAAAACAAATTGTTTTTTTTATTTCTAGATGAACAACTTAACTTTTATTAAGAATATAAATGTATGTATAGCACAAAGCAAAAAAAACGCAAAAAAATAATATTTTCATGAATAAATGATTCAAATCTTGTGGGTGACATGGAGCATTATCTAATAGTAATATCGCCTTGAAGTTCAAATTTTTCTGGCTTAAATAACGTTCAACGCTTGGCACAAAACAATTTGAAAACCAATCTTTAAATAAATTTCTAGTTACCCAAGCTTTTGGATTTGCTTTCCAATATACCGGCAAGGTGTTTTTATTTACGTCTTTAAGTGCACGAGGATTTAAAGATCTATAAACTAGCATGGGTTTTGCCATGAAGTCCCCCGATGCATTACTGCACAAAAGGAGCGTTAAACGATCTTTAGACACCTTAAATCCGGGTGCAACTCTTTCTTTTTTTGATATAAAAATAAATATTTCCGCAACATTGTATCTTTAGGACAGCAAACCTCGCCGCGGCTGTGGAACTACAATGTTGTACCAAGATTTTTGCAGTTTTCTTATTGACTTATAGCGAAACCGTGTTATAGGATGTCGTGTTGTAGGAGGGTTCCCGCAATTTACGAATTGTGTTATAGCGAAACCGTGTTATGAGATGCCGTGTTATAGGAGGGTTCCCGTAATTTACGAATCGTGTTATAGCGAAACCGTGTTACGAGATGCCGTGTTATAGGAGGGAAAGGTGTACTTAATCGATAGTTAAGAGTTGCTATGCAATTTGTGTGCTGTTGCCGAAGAGAAAACGTAATAACATATATTTTTGCTTGCGATATACACGCCAATAACGAGACTGTAACAAAAAGCAAGTATTCCGTTTTTTTTTTCAAATGTTAATTTGCCCGCGTTTCACGATATTGCACGGCGTAAGATTATTTTCACAGCAATCATGTAAAATAACCATCAGATCTGTTTATGTAACTAACTGACTAGCGACATCAAGCTGTCTATTTCAAGGATTAACCCGTTTCTTTGATAAACGATGTTCGATACACCCTGAAAATTGGATAAATAAATCGAGATCGTTGGAAACTGTTCATGTTTACCTTGTGTAATATACAATGATATGGCCATAGTTCTCTTTGGTGTACGATTATAGAGACGTGACACTTACACGCAGCAATGTTTAAAACACATTTCGAATGAAACAGAATTGCCTGAATTCGATTTTATTAGATATACATTTATTGATACATATAGCGCTTATCGATTATAGTTGCTCGCTTGTTAAGAAAGTTCGAAGAAAGAGGGAGAACAAAGTTAAAAACTTACGAAACATTCAAAATGCTGCAGCTTTTAACCAGGCGAAAATACTGTGAGACAGTCGTGAAACATTGCAAAAAATACAGCTTTGAATCCATATTTTATCGCATGTTTCGTATCTTGATCGAAGCTGTAAATATTTCACTGCTCTTTTACGTCCAATAAATCCATAGAATTTGAAATATACCTAAAAACATATCTGTATGTTACTTTATACTCTTCCGATCATAAATTAGATATATTTTTTTAGTGTTTTATACGCACATAACATAGATCCCTTTCTCCACCCATCTTAAAAGATTGACATGCAAGCAGGCAATGAAAACGGAAGAGTCACGTACACATCTGCAAGTACACCAAATCAAAATAAAATCCATCTCAGGCAGTTTTCATCGATTGGCATAGACTTTGGATCCTAAGAAGATCGATGAAGCATCTCTTCAAAATTTCCGACGGTTGCATCGAACGGGACTCTTTAAAATTCCGGCTGATCTGCTAATTGCATTTAATGCGACAATAAGCTGAATCATTCTCGGCCGTAATGAGTGCAATGATCCGAATGGTACTGAGTGCGAAGGCCGTCGTTTTCCGTCGCTAAGCTCTTTATCACTTGCCGTTGAAAGGGCCTACCCTGGCCATTAGTTGCGGACCGGTCACGTCGAGAGGATTGTCTGAAAATTAGGTGCGATCAATCGGAACTGGCGTTGATCGTTAACTACCGATCCGAACTTAACGGCAGCTAATCCGTTCGAAATCAATCCAGCGATGACAATAGAGCATCTCTCGTAAATTCAATTTCGCTGAACGATCACAATTGTTCGTAAGCAAAAAGTTCATAGAGAAATGCGAGCAAAACTAGCTTCAAGCGACAATTTATCGATTTTGTTGATGAGGCATTCTGATACTCACTATGTCAGAATGTAATACGGATACCAATGAAACATAATCAGTTCGTGTATGTATGTAAATAATGTTCGCAGCGAAAGGTAGACATTTTTTAGATTTTATTTCATAATATTATCGATTAAGTATCTCATTGTCAGATATAAAGACACGTTGATCGAATTCGCAAAGATGAATCGATGAAGATCAACGCGTAATTCGCTAAACACGTTCTATTCGAAAATCTATGTACTGTACAGTAATACAATTTTCAAATGTTAACATGTGACGTAATCGCTGACACGCACAAATATTTTAACCGAGATCGTCGTTATCGAGCTGAATTGATATCCATAATGTGTCTGTTTACACACTTATCGTGCCTACTGACCCACAATATGGATACGACGAAACTGAATGTAAGTGACATACTAGAAAGAAGAACTGTTGCGTGTGTACCATTAACAGCAACTTCTGCAGAATATATAGCGCTAGTATTGCAATTAATCCCCCGATTCTCATCGCAACTAGTTGATCAATACCAGCCAGCGTAGTGTACGTAGTTGTAACAATAGGCTATCGATATTAACAGTCGCGCGAATCGAAAGGGCAACATTAGTATAGCCGTAATATCCAGGTCTGCTTTTGAACACATATTCGTATTTGCTCATCGTAACTGCTGCAATAGTCGGAGGCCGTAATGAGGGTGGAATGTGGGCGTCTTATGATGCCTACAGGCCTCCATAAATACACACCGAAGCTCCAATCAATCTGCATTTTCAACCTATTTCCGAGTTCTGACTTTCGGAGCTACTGGCGATAAAGGTTTTGGCAACACGAAAATGCTAAAATGAATACATTCCGCCTCGATTTCGGATAAAAATACACCCAACGTTGTTATTTTGACGTTGTCGGGACAATGACGTCAAAACGGAATTGGCAAAATCTTGTGATTGCCACTTAACACAGTTACCTGTTTATTCGAAAAGATCAGAAGTAAGCTACAATGTCAAGTCCCAATTTCCTCTGCTGCGGAAATTGTAAGAGTTGGAAGGATCTTCCAGGTACGAGGATTGAAATGACTTCTATCAATTGGATAAAAATCAAATAAAATTAAAACTTCATAAAAAGTAAAATACAAAATCAGATTATAATATAAAATTCAAACGGTTGTTAACGAAATTTATCTGAAGTCACTCTCATGTTAATACTCTTAGATCTTGTGTGAGACAGAAACACGTATGCAATTGTATGATTACAACTTCGTGAAATTATTCAATTGATAATATATAAGAAAGAAACCGCATAATTTTCTACGCCCACAAAGGGACATTTTTCAAGTTTATTAATGCTACAATGCCTTTATGTTTTGCGCGCGAGATGCACATCATTCTAGAAATTATTATTATATTACGATAAATGGTTTATGTCGTGATGTGCACATAGGTATATGACACGTGGGACAAATAGTTTATAATAGTTCGTTACAATCTCTTTATAATTTAATATTGCGTTGTGATAGCGCACTAAATAATATTTAAACAATACCGGCAAACGAAACCGCAATAACTACAGTTGATTCTTGTAAAGTAACGGAAGCAAAATTTCTGAGCGTTCATACAATTCCTTTTTCTTATTAAACTCTGTATGCGGTAGCAACTTTGGTTGCTTCGAACTTTTTGACGTAGAAGAAAAAGATGTCAAAGTATACTAAACCATAGGCATATATTTACATCAGCGGTGAATTTACATTCGCGCAAATGCCCATAACATAACTGAACTTCTAAAGTATCCTGACTTGCACCGTCTCTAAACTATATAGTGCTACGTTCAATTTAATTCAACTTTTAGTTCGCCACGTCAGTCTGACATTATACGTCCAAAAGCTACCGCACAATTTTCCATATTTCGATACAATGACATTGTATCCAGCTCGATAAGCCTTATCAATGAATTATTCGGATAGTCTCGACCGAGTCAAATGCCGGCTTTACTTTCATTTCAGATCGATTATAGAAACATTTTTTTACGGAGCTTATGCCGACAATGAATCGGTCTCCAATTCTGAAATGTGTGCAAGAAAATCCCGCAAGTGGGTGTATGTGACATAGGCACACAAAGACGCACATGAGAGAATCGCGAACAAGTGTATCAAAATACGAGCAACAAGCGAATTTGAAAAGCTATTTTTGGGAAGCTTTAATGATAAACAATATGTATACAGGGTGAGCCAGAATTCGAGGGAAAAAAATTGAGGGGTGGTAGAACACATGAATACAAGCACTTTTTGTCAAATAATATATGGGTCGCAACTCAACGGATAAAAAGATGAATGTATTCTTTTCGATAAATTGGCCCTTCATGTTCTTCTATGCATTTCAATCTTTTCATTTAATTTTTGCGAATTCTATTACGTTACACTCTTTCAGACAACTTTAAAGCTTCCCTGAAGAGGATCCAAAGCAAGGATCGAAACGTTGGAACCATTTGAAAATTTGTTTTGCAAACATTTGCATCCGGTGTGACCGATACAGGGCCGAAAGAGAGTTGCTCTTTCTGAATTCATATATTAGGTTGAGTCATAAGTAACTTCCGATGAGACAAACCAAGAGCGGTACGTCCTCCCGACTTTGATGAAAACCTTTTAAAGGCAATATTGGAGCAAAATCCACGCCAATCAATATGCGGAATAGCAAAAAGGTTGAATACCTCACAAACAACTGTTAACAACTGTTAACTATGGGTACCTCACAATCAGAGAGAACGGAATAGAGAAGATCGCATGTCAGTCGCCACAAGTGTGCTCTCACGGGTATAAATCGAGCCATTTTTAAACAGGATTATAACAGGCGATGAAAAATGGATTATTTAGGACAATATCGTCCGCAAAAGAAAGTGGCTTGATAAGGCTCAACCACCCCTATCAGATCCGAAAGCAAACACTTATGGCAAAACGATTTTACTGTGTGTATGGTGGGATTGTCGAGGCATTATTCATTACGAGCTATTAAAATAATATTTAACGATTACTGCGGATAGATACGTCCAGCAGCCGAAAATGTGCAAGAGAAACACCATGAAAAGCGTCTTGCACTCATCAATCGCAAAAACGTCATTCTTCTACACGACAATGCGCGACCACATACAGCAAGGGTGACTCAAAAAAATTTCTTGAGCTTGGATGGTCTGTTTTACCACACCCACCTTACTCCCTGGACCTTGCCCCAGAGACTACCACCTTTTCTGTTCCTTACAAAACTTTTTGAATGAAAAAACCTTCAATTCTGAAGAGCAAGTCAGTCAGGCTGTCGAAAATTTCTTCTAGTCCAAACCAACCACATTTTACAAGGAAGGAATTAATAAACTGCCAGGAAGATGGGAGAAGGTCATACATAATAGTGGCGAATACATAACAAATTAATATAATTCTGTTATTCAATGAAAGCCAAATAACTGTCTGATAAAAAAACGGAAGTTACTTATGACTCAACCTAATATATTAGAAGTGATGAATTCTTGAACATTTATCAACTTCACCGGTAATATTAAATATTACACGTAATAATTACCGGATTAATCACGTTAACCGTAACATATACATAACATAGAGACTTTTAGTTGAACAACCTCTGTTCTGCCACCTTCCTTTTCCTTTCTTCTTTGATATACGCAGGTGATATTCTCACACGGCACCGTTTGGGCCTCGGCCGATCGGCCAGTGATTGCACCTTGATGGCAATCGAACGTCGGGAGGATTTTGCAAAGCGGATTACCGCGCAGATTGCCCGCTTCTCGAGCGTTTCGCTGTATAAAAATTGGATCATGATCAACGACAGGCCGATCGACGAGACATTCTCCTGCTGACAAGTTCCGCGATTCCATTTTTGACCATATCGTGTACGCTATCGCGTGTTAAAACATGTCCACACAGATCGCAGCTTCAAATTGTAGACACGCAAACGTCGTTCACCTTTTCATGTCACCCCTCTCATGATTCGTAGGTTTGTTACAAGTTAACTTTGACATATCATTGTCAGTCTTATAGATAATCCGACGCTACATGTTGACGCATCGCTCTACAATAGTAATTGTGCTCAACTTACCGATCTTTCTGTTACAACATACATATCCGTATCATATTTTACCACCAGGTCCACCATAATTCTTATCCCACTCAAGAATCACGTATTCATCTCCTTCCCACTTGCCAGGGCACAATGCGCACTTCTCCGTACATATAGCACATAGCGAGTATCAATGGTCTTGTATCGGCACATAAGATCGTCACCCCTCTTTCATTCTGTCAGGCCACCGTTCGCTGACCTCACACCTTCGTCCTTCACCTCCTCCCCCCTCCCATTATCTTTTATCAGATCCACGTAGACGCCTCTACACACGCGAGGCGCCATATCGAGACAGTCTCATCGCTCGACTTTCATCTCGCAAGAAACGCTCATAAGAATCGCTTTTGGGACCTTCCTCCCTGGTTCGCATGGCTTCTATGGCCACTCAAGTGCGATACATCGGATATTCGGCCGTCGACAGGCGTCAACGAAATTTGCCGATCTTTCGCCCTGTCGAAGGACACGTCCGCTGACCCTCGTCCTGTCCTTGCTTCAGGGTGCGTTACACGTTCTTCCCTCTCCTCAACCCCTATCCCCTTTTCGACCCTGCCCCAATCGCAACACACGCGCGCAGTACACACGCGAAGCATATTTGCATATTACGAGCTTTCGCAACACGTGTGCACCGACAACGGCGTTCGAACTCATGCATATGCATTAGCGTATTTTCCTGCATAATCTCGCGGTTCTTTTATATCTGTCCCCACCTCTTGTCTTTCTTTGGTACGTGTGTGTGTGAGAGAGAGAGAGAGAGAGGGAGAGAGAGAAAGATACGGGGGAGTCTATGCAGTTTCCGTCGCACGTTTTCGGCGTTCACCTTCGTCGGGGTGTCCGTCCTTCGCGGATGGCTTCGTTACGGACTCCCGTTGGACAACCAAAACCTCCCACCCTTGCCAAGACAGTAACTTCGTGCTTTTTACGACGCCCCGGTATCGGCCCCCTTTCCGTTGCCAGAAACGCGGCCGTAGCAGGTTTTACGAATAATTCCGACATTTATACGGAACTCGAGGTAACGTCCCGAATTTAAATCCGTACTGAAATCTTCTACTTCCGTTGCCGCCCAAATGCAGCTCGACTGGCTGATTCGATTTGGACGGTCTTGCATTTTTACTTCGTACTTCGTGCGTCAAACACCAACGATGTCACGGGAAATTTTGTACAACTTGAAATGAGTGCTGGTACACCTTCCCGGCTTTTTGGTATACATGGCCGAGGGTAATGGAAGGTACATTAATCTCCTCTCAAACTACCCTCTTAGAATCATAGGCATAACCTACTCAATACCTTGCAAGAAAACATAGCAGTAACTGTATTAATTATAATTCTAAGAAACAACTTGTTTTAGTATTTTTAGACTAGCCCCCTCCTTTTCCCGATTTTCAACCCAGTACCTCTTAAAAATCGCGGTTACATCAACTATCATATAAATAAGATGAATCTAGGCACCGGCAAATAGGTTAAAATACAATTTGACTCAGAGCACGTTGGTCCAGCGAAAAAAGTATTATTTACCAAGTCATTATATGAATCCAATACCGGGTCATTCACCAAGTTTCGCGTATCTTTAATTGAAGTTAGTTAATACTAATAGTCCGACATAACAGTGTGCTCACATAACGACCGCACATATGAAATACACTCTACGTGTAGAGAGCAGCGCGTACTAATGCATAATATAATCTCAACGCCAGATCTGTCTTTCCTTTGATTTTCATTACGCTTATGGGATAGAAATATGTTCGCACACGTCCGGACAGGGGGCGACTTTACGTCGGTACACTCTCGTGCTTAGAAACCGGCTTAACCATCCACCCTTACAGCGCCCTCCTTCAATGTTACATTATCGCATGTAAAATATACATCGTGTGCATCGGAATTTACGCGGAATCGTGATATACGTAACGGCGTATCTTAATACGCGATCTGCCCTTTATGAACCTCGCATAATTTAAAGTCCACACACCGCGGACTTTACGAGTGTGCATACTTCAGGCGCATTCCACATGCATGCCCCGTGCACGTGGGGTATCGATTTTCGGTAACGCGATGTGGTCCGCTTCCACCGAAGTGTCGCACGAAGCACACGCGCGCGTGCACGCCCGCACGCTCGCACGCCGCGCTAATTAGCCGGGCAATTCGCATGCTTAGTCGCGCATTTAGTTTCGCCCCGAGGGTAATTCCACGAGCGTCATCGGGTTCTCGAATCCTGCCAAGATTGACATCGGCCGTCTGACGTTCGAAAACGTCAAAGAGTCACGAGGACGACTCGCGATCGAATCGACGTCGAATAAAGATCGCACAGCAAGAAGCTGAGAACTCACATTGGATTATGGCCGAATCCGTTGCGATGTTCAAGAACTTGCCCTGCAAAAACCGGCGATTGAACTTATGACATATTGGCGAAAAGAAACAATCAGCCTCTAAATAAGTCGTCGATACATTTTTGCGCGTTCGTATTGTGGGAAATAAGGGAGTCTGTCTGAAATTAACCCCCTAGGAAAGTATAAGGAAACTAAAGGGCGATGAGAGAGACTGTAAGAAGAAGAATTGAAAAGAAAGATTAAAGGATAGAAGTGTAGATATTTAATGATATTTAATGAAGAAAGTCTTGCAGGTTCACAACTGTTATTCGCTCGCTGGTCCACACAACACACACTCTTAACTCAATCGCTTCCAAACTCGCACTGTCGCCAAGCGCGCTTTCTTTTCTCGCAGCTACTCGTCCTTCATGCATCCCATCCACACATGTTGTATATACCGACACTTAAACACGCACGCACTCTGTCACCAACACTCTCAGCTACAATGTACTCGCCATACACGTGTACCTTACCTACACAGACGCTCTCATTCTCTCGCATTCAACTCTCCTCCCCCATATCAAATCGTAACCCACAAGAATTTTCTGAATAATTGCCGCTCTTACGATTCTAATCATCTGCATCTACGTAACGTCGCAAAGAGCTATAATAATAAAAAGGCGCAATTATTAGCACTTTCTTCGAATAACTTTCCTGCCCTCCGCCATCTAAAGATGGACACTCACCGGTCATCGAGCACTCTTGGCTACAATGTTAGACGCTACACACACATGTCGTACTCACACTCTCTCATTTTCTCGCATTCGACTCTCCTCACCCACAGCAAATCATATCCTTCAGTACCGATACCAGATTAATACCGCGCTGTCTCCTTTTTTCGCGTCCCTCTTTTTCGGGGAGATTATCGGAGGAATGTATTTTTCAGCGGGTAGCATTTGCAATGCGTCGAAAAGTACGGTGCGATAAATGGTCGGCAGTCGGGGCGACGTAGGGAATAAATTTGTGCGCCGCCAGCGAGAGTCGGACAGAGGATGAGGAGCGACCTTTTTCCGTAAACATTCCGCGTGCATCTAGAGCGCGAGGGTGTAAATCAAAGTGGTCGGACGAGAATTTGGTCGATTACGCTGGCGCAGACATTGGCTGAAGGCGCGTCGCGTCGCCGTTTAAAAATAAACGAACCTGCGGACCCGACAACGTCACTTTAAGGTTCAGTCACACTCTCGTAATGTTACATGAACGTGGTCGCTGTAGGCGGGTTCCGGACGCTGAATTGGGTCGTTTGGACTCGACTGATTACGCACTGGAATCGCCCGAAGTTCGAAACTTCGCAGGAAGTATCAATTAAGTATTCGCTAGGCGGAGTCCGCAAGCTCATTAGTGGATTTCGAAACTTTCGCCGACGCTCGTTGAGCGAGACGGGTCAAATTATGGCTTGGATTCCATAAGAAATTGAACTTTGCACCGGCTTCCGATTGAAGGAATAAGCCTGGGGAAATGAAAAATGCGTGGTCACCCTGATAATCAGGAAAGTTGAACGTTCTTGGACCCTTCGAAAGGAGGCCCTATACTCGTATCGTAGGTAACGTTTTACAATACGTATTGTGGCTGCTTTCACTAGCAGCCTCGCAAGGAACAGCTTTTATCCTGAAATGGAGCAAAATATAACCTGAAAAAATGTCCTTTCAGTTCAGGCCACTGCGCGGTCGACAAATAACGGAACTGTGTGCTGATTTTATTGCCGTTACGGTTTCATTTGTGATACAATTTGTCAGTATTGTACGACGTAGGCACTGGGGAGAAAGGGTCGTGAAAGTTTAATGCGCAACGAGGATCGACAAAAGTACACTTTCAATTGCGGCAAATCGCCCACACTCGAATCGACTATATCCAATGGGGTAATCATGTAATCGTTTGAATTTGCACTTTGCGGCAGTTTAAAGGTAGTAGAGCCGCATAAGCATTCGTTCCGCGTACGCAAATAACATTCAAACTTTTCACGCAACACACTTTTCTTCTTTCGAACGCAATGACCTGCTCTTTACACATTTAAAGTTTCGTTCCGTTGCTTCAAACGACTGAGAATGCGGTAAAGAATATTTTCAACTCGAAGCTCGCGACGAACACCTCCGACGACCACACCCGAACACGATTTTAAGCGATATCTAATTCCGAAATTAGCAGATGCGTTGGCATATCGTTGCGGCCAATCACCGTTACTCTCGCACTCGTCGCGACATCGGCGAAATGATGCGCTCGCCAATGCACAAATTCGAAATTAGAGATGCGCCAGTATCGGCGTAGTCGCGGGTGCGTTACCAAACATCAGATTTATTGCGAGGATTAAGGATTTGCCGACTTGCGACGTAATGCCTCGTAATGTTTCACGGTCATCCCTCTTTACCTCCGCTACTCCCCCTCCCCCCACCTCCCTCTGCCGGCCATTTTCCCCCTCGTCCGCAGCGGATGTATCACGTAACTCGACACGCATTCGATGTAATCGAGAGATCTAAATTCGGCAATAAAAAAATAACCACTCGCCCCGTTAAACAGCCGCGAATGACTCGCTCGGGTTGCATTAATGTTCGTATATCACCTTCCGAGGAAGTTCGAGGTAAGGAGAGACTACAATGTGTATTCAAGTGGAGATCACTGTGGGTTTACTGCGTTCGGTATATTCAGTGGAAATGTACAGTCGGTCAATGGTTAACGGCGAGAAGTTATATTTCTTATGATCGTAACAGTGGTATTTATTGCAAGAATGCAAATTATTATTAAAAAGGGTTGATGGTAATGAACCAATAACAAGAGTTCATTTTTTGGTCCGTTATTGTACATTGATTTAAGTTTTCAATATGTTGATTGCAAGTAACAAGTTAATGCAAGAATTTGGAGATGTTTTATTTACACCCTGTATTCTACATGAAACTTTAAACGCTTTTTTTTGTATTAACTAGGTATATTAAGTAATATAGATGCAATCAATTTATTAATTATTATTGGTCATCTCTGTACGATATATATGTATCTATAATTTACACAAACGTACATCTTATAAGCGCGATGCAGCTTACAGGGTGCGGTGTTCTAAGTTTATCCAACGGGATATTGTTCTACCGGAATTTTCGCACTCTGTGTACGAAACACTTTAACCTCGTACAACACCCCCGCTTCCCAGTACGTCCAATGTTTCTAACACGGAAATCACAAGCGGATAAGTGTAAGAAGGCAGAGAAATATAAACCGGACGATCGTGTATTAGCAGCGCGTACTAGGCTTGCACTATTATTAGAAACTTACCTACGCGTTTGCACTTATTTCTGTCGGCAGTTCAAGGATCGTGATCAGACGGTGCTACATGTGTTGTAGCTTTTGCACCCTGAACATATAAATATACTCGCATGCATTTATTGTTACGCCCGTGGGCTCTTCTCAATCGAGCAAACTTGTCTATCTGTCGTAGACGATGAAACAGATCGTCGAGCATATTTCACGGGAGGTAATTTGCGATGTTTGCGCAATCGTTATCGTCACCTATGGCCCATTAACGTCCGTATCCGCGAAGCCGTTAGCTTCTCAAGTACAAAACCTCAGCGATTGAAACCCATAACTTCGCGAGAGCATTTGAGATTTGATACGCGAGTCTGCAATAATTATTTAAAACCGACTCTGTACAGTGAAACGTATTATATAGAAGTTCGTTGCGCCTACTAATTCGTCAAATGGCCCGGCAAATGATTTTGCCGCAAAGCGGGGCCATCGAGAAGTTATTCTGGAAGATGAAGACACCGCGAGCAAAGTTTGAAATGACTTCTCTTTCGTCACCTCGATCAGACTTGGGATCGCCGCATAGAAATGAGAAGATGATCATCGAGCACCGGCAGAATGGACGACAAGTCGGCATAGTAGGTTGGCCTATTATTAGTAACTCGCGTTGGTATTATTTCTGTCACCGGTTGAAAGTGCAGGATCGCTTCTTCGCGCATTCAAGCAATTTGCGTGCGCCGTATTATCGACGCACAGTTGCACGATTGCAGTTAAGTAAAGGTAGCTTGATACGATTCGAGCAAACTGCGACGATGCTCGGGCTTGCCGTGCATCCTGCACACCTCGAAGAAATTAATTCAAATATATACGTTCGCGTAACTTCCAAAATGCGTACGTAACATCGAACTCATTACTAAGTACCGTAACGTGCTTGCTACTTAAAATGCATTAAAATGCACGGTCGCCATCTAATAGGTACTTAGGGCCAAGGACACAGAAGCGAAACTTCAGTCTTCAATGCTCAGAGTTGACCAGTGAAACTTTGTTAACACATCAGTTAGCCTTGAAAAATAGCGAAGTTTATTGACACATCCATTCGTTCGTTTGAGCTTAGATCGGCTTCGATCGGCACTTCCTAAAGCCAATTTGTCCGCGTTGTCCGGCCGCACTCGAGCGACCATTGTCCATTCGGAGCCCAATCGATAATGAAATTCCACGTATGGACCGTTCGAAGTGCTGCACGCCGAAGTTGCTCCGTTCATAATCGGCGTTCGTGCTCTGCTCGAGCAGAAAGACGCGGATATTCAGGGCAGAGCAGTGTGTACTTGACAAGGGAGGAAACGTTGTAAACCGATTGCCGTAGGCGGCTGCGGCGAGCGACTTATCGGCTCTTGAGGTAAACTCGATAATCGAGCAGACGTCGGAGAAACAAAGGGGGAGGCAAAGGAGACAATCGAAAGTCCGCCGTCACCAATTTCGGCCTGAAATAGCTGCGAGATGGGAGTCGAGAGCAAGGTTCCGCGTAGCTGCAGAGAAGCAACACAGAAGCTACCGCAAAGCTAGAGAGGTGCTAGAGAGGTGCTAGAGAGGTGCTAGAGAGGAGCCAGAGGGGAACTAGAGTGAAGTTAGAGTGAAGTTAGAGCGAAGCTAGAGAGAAGCTAGAGAGAAGCTAAAGAGAAGCTATAGAGAAGTTAGAGAGGTGCTAGAGAGGTGCTAGAGAGGAGCCAGAGGGGAACTAGAGTGAAGATAGAGCGAAGCTAGAGAGAAGCTAGATAGAAGCTAAAGAGAAGCTATAGAGAAGTTAAAGAAGTTAGAGGAAAGCTAGAGCGAAGATAGAGGAACGCTACAGCGAGGCTAGAGAAAAGCTAGAGCGAAGCTAGAGCAAAGTTGGCGCAAAGCTATCGAGAGCGAAATAGCAGGCCATCAGACAAAACTAAAGCTCTTCCTTCGTAAAGAGCGTACGTATACGCACCCTGCCCTCCTACGTTCTCATGCATCGGGAGGCTAAAAATTCATGAATGTCACGTGGCCCGTACGCGCGCGTAAGTCACTGTAAATACGGCAGCGCAGCCAATTATAAACCCAGACCGAGGAAGTTCAGCAACCATCGTCGTTGGTTCTATAGTAGGTCTGTCCTTGGCGGCGCGGCGTCAAAATGTTGAAACGTTGCGGTTTTAATGTAACGAGAGATCGGGCGACGTTAGCAGATCGATAAACATAAATCGAACCGCATCGAATCATGGAAAAGTTTCACGGATATGTGGACTGTCAATATTAGCACTAGAACTACCGACCAGGCAACATGATTGGTCTGATTCCTTCTTAATAATGAATTTTCTCTTATGATCGATTCTATTTTTTCAAATATTCAATTATTAATAATATATCATTTTTTAAGTTGAAACATAAAAATTGATTTGTATCATTGCTGCGGGTATAACAAAAATTTGAATAGAAATTCTCGGTAGTTCTAGTGTTAACGGTGATAATTTGTTAATTGGCCTCCATGTCTCTTTTAAATATTCTAATCCACTCAGTGTGGGTTTCCTTCTCCTGGAAAATTTTTGGGTGAGCACATGGCGCATTCCCGATTTCGTGCGAACGAAATTAATGGTTTCAGGTGTCTTTAATATTTTAGAAGATGTCGATTATAATCCTTGCGAGTATCTGTTGCAAAACGTTGCAAGAAATTGTAAAGATTGTAACAGAATGTTTGGTACAGTAGTGATTAGAAATCGTTAGAACACAGTACGGTATTATTAATTTCACAACAAAGACGAGTTTGAGTAAACTAGTGCAACAATTAGTGCATTAGTGATATGGATTAAATAATGGATGTGGAATGCCCGCCGAGATTTCTGAAACTATAATTACTGCATCAATTTGTGAAGGCAGCTGCGTGAATAACCGAGATAAACGATCAGTCTCTACTGCTTTACTAGACCATGCGGAAATTAATTACATTATCGATATCCTAAATATTATGCTGCCAAAATTCCAGTCCTATGTACATACAAGACGTAACGACACTGAAGAAATAACTTTCAGCGTGCACTTTATGTACCTTCATGCTGTGTCAGTACATACAATTCTATGGAATATTGACTTTATATCGTCGTATTGAATGATCCGATTCTCTGCTCGCACAGCAAACGCAGCTAAAAAGAAAAATATGGGAAATCTGAATACTAAAGACGTTTATGTTCCGCGTATTGACAAGGGATGGTACATAACGTGCGCTCGAACCAAGACTTCTGTATAGATGCACATAATAAGAGTTTCTTCTGAAAGAGGTAGGATTCCAGTGCTAGTAATAGCCTGCCTACCAACATCGGTTAACGTCACAAAGATTCGAGCAACTTCCATTTCTCATTCGTTCCTGCTTTCTTTGCGGCATACATCGCCGCCAGATTCTGACTGGCCGAATTCTTTTCAACTCAATCTCGTCTTATGTCGCAATGCTTCGAAACACAGTCGGCGAAACTGAATTGCGTGCTTCAAACGTTTCGAATCCATTTAAACTATTTCTTCTTGTTTCGCGGGCTCTTTGTCATATTAACGTGGCGATGTCCCTTGATATTAGACTGATTACTGACACTTGCGAGTGTCACATCAATTTCACAAATTGACCTTAATCGCTATACAAGTGTTCACATTGCGGTGGCTAGATAAAATTCCGATCTGGCGTGTCCAGTAATCGCATCGAATTGTTTATACCGCTTCGAACTGGAACAGAAATCGTTAACAGAGTCGTTTGTCTGGATACCGACTGTTCTCGCGAAACGTTTATAGCGTTTGCGTTTCAATGATTACCATTTTCGAATGACGTTAGTAAGCATTTATGACTCGTACACGATACGCGTGAGTGGATGGTACTCTAGGGACATATGCATATATTTCACTCGATTCATAAATTTGAGGTATGCGGTCAAATCATTAAAAATAGATCGCGAAACATTATTCGACAAATAGAAGCGCGTAAAATGACGTTATCTACTTCGTTATCAAAATGAATAATGGCCCAGACGCTCTCCTGTTTCTCCAGATTAAATTCTTTAGATGCAAGAACTTTTTTTCGGGAAACTTGAAAATAACGCGGAACTCTAGATTTATATGACGTAATGCAAGAAAAATGTTGCCGCTCGGTACGCTCAGACTTTCCGTTATCCTCGCTCCGCAAATTTATAACTTGCTCATACATCTTCAGCGTCGTACACACTCTGAGATGAACTCTGTCGGCAACAACCGCATCGAACGGCACCGCAAAATACATGGCCTTACCACGAATTCGTTAACACAGTTTACGGTCTCCGTGCGGCTGCTCGTCAATGCACCGAGCTCCGCCGTTCGCCATTTCATATAAATGAAAAGCTTTCGACGTGCTGTTTACCAAAGAAAAGCAAACGTACTCAGTAACACAGAAATTGGTGGTCAAACATCAGTGCTAGCGTACACGAAAACGATAACGTGGGATTAATAATGTCTGTCCCAGGTAAAGCCCCCAAAAGGACGTTAGAAAAGTAAAAAAGGGTGGGAGGGACTGTGAAGAGAAGAATCAAAAGAAAAAGATTAAACGATAGAACCAAACCTTACATTGTTAAATATCGAAACAGTAGAACTATCGACCACTCAATATGACCGGTTTGAATATATGTTAATAATGAATGTTCTCTCATGATACATTTTATTTTCTGATATATTCTTTAGCACTCATAGAGGCAGGTATATGAGTCGTTGTTTTTTGTTTTGTAAGTTTAAACACGTCGACTGGTATCATTCGCGCGAGTTAAACGAAATATGAGTTTGGATCGTCGATAGTTCAAGCGAGTGTTAATCAAGAAATTCTAACCAGGTTACAATCGTTGTTGGTCACTGGACCACAGAACATACACTCTTCTCTCAATCAATTCGAAACTCGCACAGTCGCCAGACAGGCTTTTTTTTTGTTATAGTAATCGCGTCTCATGCATCCCATTCACGCATATCGTGAATAACCCCAACACTTTCCTATTAATGTAAGACATTACGCGGGCATACCTTACACCTCTCATTCTCTCGCATCCAACTTTCCTCACCTACGCAAACCCTACCCCACAACAATTTTCCGAAAAGCGACCACTGTCAGCATTCGATCATATCTATCTTCGCCACGTCGAAAACGCGTAAAATACCAAAAGACGCAATATTCTTTCATTTCTTAGCACATCTTTCACACGCTCCCAACACTCCGTCATAAATCGTTCATATTTTCGAAGGGACCATCACACTGTAAAATTCGTGGCAACACTCCTGTAACACACACCCACAAAGCGTAGCGCAGCGTCGAAGTTGCGCGGCCTACTTGCGCGCCACCCGGTAGAAAGGCGAGTCGTGCGCGGTCCGGGCCATCGCAAGTTGGCGCTAAGGCACGGTATCGGGGAAGATAATAATTACGCAATCGCGCTGCCCGCTCGCAGCGCATCTATTATCGTACGAACATTCCGCCCATCCGGTCGCTCGTCCCTGATTATGTCATAGGCTTCTCGCGGCATCGACTCTACGTTAGCACATACTTTAAGCGCCACCCTGACACGCACGGTCGGACGATAAGATACCACTGCGTAGACACGGAAGAAACTTTCTTTGGCTCCTGCGGCAGATAACGGCCAACGCTCGAGGCATTAACTGAGACGATAACGACGTTGAAAGGCGTGATCCGTTAAACGACCCTGAATCGCTGACGGCGATGATGGCCAGATGATTTGCGTAAACCTGATACTCTCGATTTCGGAGGACTCTCGAACTTTGAAGGAAGGAACGAAGATTGCTGTCAATGGGAGGCTTGCCGAGGATTTATGTATGTTTCCATTGGGGTGACATAAGTTTCCGTGAGCAAAGATTGTGGGGGCGAATTTTCTAGCAAGTTAGACTCTTAGTGTACTGTATTGGGTATAGTTTGCGTGGGAGCGTGCGTGCGTGCGTGCGTGCGTGTGAGTAGAGTCTTTGATTAGATAGAAGAAATATAAGACGTATGGTCTGAAAATGAATAGTCAAAAGCGATGAGTAAGCTGTGACGTTTGACGATTATAAATCATTAGCACATATTGTCATTTACTTTTATCTATATTTGTGTAAACTAACTTAGTCTTAGCACTTTTAATAAATATTCTTTGTGAAACTGCAGTGCCAGATGGTACGCAATTGATCATTCAATTATCTCATTGGTTAAGGTTCGATCTGCGGTGAGTTGATATTCAGAGGGGAGAAAGCTGTCATTTTAATTGATTTAGTAAATGTAATAGTAGTGAGAAATAGTGTATCGAAGAAGTAAATTGTAATTCGTTTACTTTGGAACGACGGAAACAGTCCGTTGCACGGTTTAAAATGGACAGCACTTCTGACTAGGTCTGTCGCTGCATGCCTTTATTGTTGCTATTTCTAGAGATCTTAGTTAAGTGACTTAGCTGTTACAAGCTTTACATCTGCGAAGCGGCAAACACGCGATACTACGCTAAATGTTTTTCGACATGAAAGAAAATAAGCATTCTCCTGTTCTTTGGCCCTTATGCCATGAAATGATAAAAACGCTATGACGCCATTTGGAATTCTCCGAGAAAACTTTTACAAAGTTCAATGATACTTGGATAATACACACATTTATTGAGCTAATGCAAATTTGTTATACTGAAAATAAACTTAATGTGTTTGTAAGTGCTGTAACTCGTACAGTAACAAGTATAAAGTTTCATCATTTCACATAAGTATAACATTACGTATATGTGTTACATGCAGATTAACATAGATTTCTAAGAAAAATTAGGATAAGTACGGCATTCTTCGGAATCAGTCACTCTACCGTCAACAAACTGGCCGTACTCTAATAACGTGTACATATGTCAATCACGTTCCATTACCAAACGAGCGAGCCGTCGAAAGAGACCATATACCTGCCTATCGATTTCACGACCGGCGCTAATGGCGTCGAGCATGGCCAGACTCCCGAGTGCCCTCGATCGTTGATTAGAAAGGGTGATTATATCCATACATTATCCGAACGAAGCAATTCTTCGCAGCTCGCTCACCCAAAAAGCGCACCGTCACGATCGCACCACCCCCCTATCATTCGCTAAACCCACACTCCTCCAACCCCACATTAACCTTACGCGAACCAGCCGATCCTCCCAATCCACTAGCGATTACGATAAAATTCACCCACTCCCAAAAACCGCAACTCTACGGAAGCCCGAGCGTCGCAGGACTCGTAACGCCCACCGATAACGTCGAGACTTGACCTCTCTTCCTCGACAGAGTAATCTGAAGGTCACGCCCGCCGAACCCGAACGACGCCCGCGAGGCGTCCATGAATGAGATTCCATTCCGGTCGAGCGACTAATCGCCGTGTCCGTTGTACGCCGATAACGCCGAGCTGAATGAGCTCTGAGTGAAAAGAGAGCGGCGCAGATAACGAGTCCGCCGTCACAACACTGATAGCGGCGAAGGTCAAAGATCGGCGCGTGCCCGGAACGACGCTATGCGGCTCAGGTTCGTTGCACGCCGCGAGTCGCAGATTAGACGCGTAACTGTCTCTGATAAAGAGCGCAAAGTGCATTTGCACGGCTCGATAAGTCTCGAGTGGCGCGTGCCTGCCCGCCTCGCCAATGTGAACCGATGAACTCATCGCGATACGCCCCCACCTGCTCCATCCCCCCTCCCCCTCCACCTCTTCCCATTTCCCCCTACGGAAACGTCGGCCACTTTTAATCCTTTTAAGTGATTCGCGAGAGTGTACGTACGCGTGCGCGCGCGCCATTCAGATTTCGCGCGATGTTCCTTGCCTGAGGCTCGCTGTCATGCAATCTGTGTCCATATGGAAGAGAGTGTATCGTTAACGCCTATCTGATGTTAACGATAATTAGAGGGGATAATCGGCCTGCGGAGCGCCGCTGTTCTTCGATGCTGAAAATTGAATGCGATCGTTTCGTGAGATCGTCGGTGCTTTGATAGATATTTACTGTTAGGTGTGACAGATTTGCGTCCAGGGAGGGTAATTGGTTCGTCTGTTGGCATTCGGTTGAAACGTGTTTACGCTACTCACAATCAGACGCGGGACAGATCTGTAACATCGTGCTCGTTCCGTTAGGCGAATTAAACCGGCGACGTTATTTTACACGGCACGTCGGGCGCAGAGGAAACGTAACGAGAAGACAAAGTGTGTCTATTTACGTGCGGAGAGAACGACCGCGAAGTGAGTCGCGTGACCTGAGAAAAATGTAGAGTGCATCATACGCGTACGTAATTGTCATTCGGCTGACGATCCAATCATACTGATTATGTCATCGCTGACGATACATTGCTAATTTAATGACGTGATAACGCGCAGTTTATTGGAGTTTATCGGAGTGGCGTAATACTTGACACCGATAAACGAGCATTAATTTCCATCCTGATAAGAGTGGCCTTTGAGCGTAACGACGGCGTGAACCCAATTAATTATTATAGCGGATGGCGAGTATTTGCCTTGACCCTCGAACGCGGCTCGTGTGTACACTGACGAGCGGGGGCGCCCGGCAAAGTGATATTAATAATTTATCAGAGGCATTCGACGGGAAAATGGAGGAGAATCGTAGCTGCGCCATGAGAATCGTCCTGTCTATCATTGCTCCCCCTATCTTCCGCATGCGACACACGACACGCGCACGTACCCTATTCAAGCACAAATATCTCTGCGGGCGTTCACGCGTGCAGACAAATCTAATCGGTGAAGTTGCCCGCGGAGACGGTGATACAGATTTATGGACACGTGATAATTCTAACCGACGCGCAAGTTCACGTACGTGCGCATGTATTCACGTGTTTACGCATCGGTCGCGTTTTATGCGCGCGTGTCGGATTATGAAATTACCGAACCGGTACATTAATTCCTGAATTGACGCTCGATCCGAATGTCCACGAGACACTGAGCGACGTTATCTTTTTAGGGGTACAATTTGGCAACGATGGGGAATATAATTGATGACGGTAGGGCGGATCGAGCGAGTCGGGATATTTAATTCGCCAGATTTATCGCTTCCTGCACGCAACACGTGCGCCTCCTGGACAGTCTCATTCAAGATTCTACCGTGCGCGTGGGTGCGCGTTATTTATGACAGGTTGTGCATAAACGGGGCGAGTTTCACGGGAGGGATCGGAAAAGAATGGGCTGCGTATTAATAGCACGGTTTACCGGGTGTGCGAACGGTAGCGAGCCTAGGGCTGCTTTATAAGTGCGAACGGGATCACTGCAAAATGAACGCTCCTTCAGCCATTGATCGAAAGCATTGGTGGGTTGGTGCGGCAAAATTGATCGAAGTTCGAATTAGCGTCCATTAGCAGCTTCTCCGCCGAGCACTGGGCGTGGAATAAATCGAATGCCGTATATAAACTCGTGGAGCGATGGCACGCGTTGCGTAACGTCAATCGAATCGCAGAGCGTAAGTCAACGCTTGGGCATTATGCGAAACTTATCGTCTTCCGTGGCACGAGCCGAACGTGAAATTTCTTACGTGCGTTGCATACTCGTTCGAGCCACGCGACCGCAGCACTTCTATTGCTATCATGGAAAGTAGTTCAGCATTCTCGTACAGGCCCGTAGAACTTTGAAAAAGAAGCGGCGCAGTTCAATGCCTCCGATGTTCTTTTCACAAGAGAATCCTTCGGGCATGGATATATGCGCATCTTAACATTTAGCCAACCGCATTGGCCACTGCGAACTATTCTACACTATCAGGCAAGGCACACTACGATGTCCAACACGAATTTTTTACAAATCGCGCGGTCTAATATTCATTACCTGAAGAACAAATAAGTTTAAAAATTGTTTCGGTGGTCAAATATATTTTGCGGTATCGATTTTGCTTGATGACTTCACACATTATTTATACAAAACATAACATTAAGAGTATACCTATAAGACTTATTTTTTGATATTAATGCGGAAAGTATAAGTAAAAGAGTTTGAAAAATAAAAACATTAAAGATGACTAAAGATAAATAACACGATTGAAACGTGGAATTAAAAATTAATAACGCAAATTATATTCTTTTACAGTAAGGTATCGTTCGAAATATGTCATCTTAGCGCTGTGGTAGATTACGGTATTCGTAAATACATCGTGTAGAAACAGTTTCCTCATTAGCAGAACATACACCAGATCAAGAAAACATGATAATAACAGAAGAAAAACCGCGTTGCTAAATTGAAAATGGGAGATCACCCCATTCGTTTGGGTAATTACAAGTGTTAAATTCAACGGGGGCATTCAAGCGCATATTGCAACTTTGCATATCCGTCTCAAAGAAAATTCTACTTTAACGACTATGTTCGGCCTAACGTCAAAGGTACTTCTACATTGACTGCACAAAGGTCCGTTAAGTTCTGACAAGCGGGACGAAGCGAAGCTTAGGCTCCCTAGAACGAATTTTCGCGCATCGAGACAGTCGTAGTTTCAGCGCAGGGAGACGAAATGAACCGTTGAACGTTTGCTCCGCTACGGTAGACAAGTAGAAATTGTCGGCTTTCTACGTGTGTGCGGTCGAAATCCCCGGTCCGACCAGCCAAAGTAGATGCGGACCGTGGATAAAGAGGCGCGCCGACGATGGTCCAATAGTGTACATCGCAGTCTTCTATTAGAAGCACCGGCACAGAAACCATTTCGGTCGGATGGACTTTATGCCGGCCGTAAACGTTGCCACAGAGCCGCCGCGGGAAGAACAAAACGAACGAGAAGTCACGTACGAGGATGCTCGGCTTCTCGGCAAAGTGTCTGTCCGAGCGGCGAGGCAGCCATCTTTGTCGATTATGTCCTCCTTTTTTCGGCGAACTCTTCCTCATTCCGCACGATCCCACGCGCGCATTTCAAAGGTGCGAGGGGTAGCTGATGTTTGAATGAGACAGTTTGATTCCGTTTGATGAACAATTAATTTTTCGTACTTTAAGGTAGTACCTCCGCGTTTGCAAAATTTCAAGAAGTCTGTAAAATTTGGAGTGTAAGTAGTTAAATGCATAATACACACGATGTTAAAATTTGGAAGCGATTGACCACACCAAACATGAGATAATTGCAATTAAAAATGACATGTTTTGTACATACAGCATAGGAGAAGCGTGGGAAAATGACATATTTTATATTTTTTTGCATTGAAGGACTGTTACCATCTTGATGAAAAACTAATATTTGTTAGAGTAATATATTTGAAATATCTTACAAAAAAATGGAAATTGTTTACCACGTAGTTTTAATGAAACATTCGAAAGAATAACATAGTTAGACGATTATTTTTTGTAGAGGGGATATCAATGAAGTCGCGTAGAAATGATGCGGCAACGAAGCTTTATCGGCGCTGCGCTAGTGTGTGTCTTTTCGTCGCCGGCCACGTTAACAACCGAAAAAAAATATGCGACGTTGCCACATTTTCACACAGAATAATATTTTATAGCATGTGTGTATTCGTATAGAGAATATGATAGCGTAAGAGGTACAATCTCGTAAAAAAAAACCACAGGCTGAATTTGCTGATATGTTTAATGTGGGTACTGAGTCAAAACTTTTTAACTGGATTGTCGCGGAGGTACTGCCTTAAGTTGTTTTGGCGAAGGTGGAGAAGGATTATTTTAAGGACAGTAACGAAATTGTATGCAATACTGTATTAAGGGTAGATGGAGTGTATGCCTGGGAGTGTAATAATTTCGAGAAATGGAAAAAATGCTGCGAGATATCTTGTAGTCTATTGTGAAATATTTCATACTGATAGGTAATTGGGAGAGGGGAAAGGATTACAAACATGTTAACATGAGCAGACAAAAACAGTGAGTGTACAGAAGTAATTATTCACGTTAGGAGTCGTACAAAAAATACCTCATACGTCCAATTGGCAACATTGGTACAAGTAGCAATTGGTAGCAAGAGGTAGTGTGACAAATTAAGTCACTGCAGCGTATGTAAAGTATTACAGTAACATTAAACTAAAATAGCGCCAAATGCAATAATAGTCTAAGGTAAAGTAAGTTTTGAAACGAAATTAACTATCCTGCCGTTCCGATACTAAAAAATTGATATATGTGTTCCTTTGCAAGACAACATTGTACACATGTAATGTAATACATAATGTAAATCGTCGCTAAAGGCCATGTAGTCCATGCGACGTAAATCGTGTAAATAAAAAAAAAAATATCGTACTCGTATTCCATGAACATAGTCAGTCAAAGAGTTATATATACCATATACAATCATAACATATAGAGCTTACATAATCAAAGACTTTATGTAGGACCGTGACAAAATAATCGCCTGCTATGGAAACCCTCCTACAGAATCAAACCACTACATGTATCATAGTCGACGTTATTACTTCAACGTTACACCCCCTCATCATATCTCATACTTCACAGGGATCGACTTCACTTTTTCATCCCATGACGCAGTACATGAAAGAAAAAACAGCATTCTGATTTCTGATTTCGGTTTTCTGATTCGTTCTCTATTGCAAATTCAGGAGTTGGCTTGCTCGTGCCCGACCTTATCGGATTTCGGCATGTGACATGAAAAGTTGATAAACTTTCGATGTAGCCCTTCAGCAGTGCCGAGACCCTGCCCGAAAATATGTACCCCGCGTATTCGAGTTACTCTTTCATAAGAAAATTTTCCTTCCCAGCCGTGTTGCGACCTTGAGCAGGTAGTGCCTTGGGCACCATGCTTATCAGGAGCGTCGGATGATGTAGAAAATATGTGTCGGATGTGAATTTCTTAAAAGAAGCGGAGGTAGCACGAGCGTCGTTCGCTCTAAATTTCCATTCGGCGCCTCGAACACCACCACCCCCCCCCCCCCTCCGTCGCCCACCCTCCTGTTCCTCTTTCTTCATCATTAACGTTCCCGTTTAACCGCTGGCTTGACGCCCTGCCACGCACGCTTTAATATTTAAATCCGTCGAGCGGCGTGTCTCAATGTCGCCACCGCTGCTTCCCACGCATCCGCTCGAAAGTAAAAAGGAACTGCGGTGGCGCTCCGATGGGATCAATGTCAGACGCAGCTATTGTCTGGAAACTGGGATAAGGATCTCCGGGAAGTGGGGCGCTAGTTGCATAGCGAAACCGGAGTAAGGACGAGATACACCGCCGTCATAATTACGGAAACGACTGATGTCGCTATTCAGTGATATTTCTTTGGTGTCTTTAATGGCCTCGACAGCCCTCTCCCTGTCTCCCTCTCTCCCTCTCTCTCTCTATCTTTCTCTTTCGCTCCTCTTTTTCTATCTTTATCGCTCTCAGTGTCTCCGTCGCCGACGCGGCAATCTTTTTCGAGTAACAGATCAGTCTGGCTACGCTTCCTTCTGACCCACATTATAGCGATGAATATTTCCCCGTTTCAATGTCGTTCCTTCTCCACATTCCCGTCTGCCAGTTCCGGTGGCTGCGACACTTGAGGCGACGTTTATCACAAGGTCGCATGCGTGAGAGAGAGGCGATGAGTTAGGCTGACAAGGGGAGGACCAGGGTTGTGGGTCACCGATTTTGTTCAAATTTTGCACAGACCTTCTTTAGCCGAAAATATTGGACACGTGTTTTGCCAAAAGTGGCAACACTCCCCCATTTTTGAAAAAATCGAGGTCAAAAATCAAAATTTTTCGATCGCGCTGAAATTTTGCAGAGGTGTTTAAAATTGCCTCCTAAAAGATACTTACACATTTGTTTTGCAAATAAACAATGTTTAAAAATGTACATCGTGTATAAGTTGTATAAAATTTACTTGGTTTTCATCGAAGCGGCGTAGCACAGTTAGTATGGTACTAGCGTAATAACTGACGGTCCGTGGTTCGATTCCCGATGCGGTTTTGCGATTTTTTTTTGCCCATTTTTATAACATTTAACACACAATTTTTTTCAAATGGATTTCTTTTTTGTTAAACGCGTTTGAACAACTACGCCGCCTTTGAACATTTTTGCCGGCGTTTTGGCGTCAGTTCCTGTAAAAACATAGGCACATGGGAATTTCAAGATTTGGAAGAAGCAATAAAAACAAATAACCCGGACCTGATTCGTTTATTAGTGTGATAAAATAACGGTCCGTTGATTGAATCCGGTATACGCAAATATAATTCGGAACGAGAATATAATTATATTATCTGAACTTCTTGGTAATAACTGCTGTCACTCCTGACTTACCTCTCGTGGTGAAAACATCAAGGTGAAAGTATCAAAAATGTATTTTCACTGGTGTGCTATAGTGCAAATTCACGGAGGGAGAAAACAAACTTTTGTGTTTAAAAAAAGTGCTGGGTGAGTACCATTATTTCTACAAAAATTAAAATCGGGATATTAGTTGTATTTCTTACAACGAAAATATTAGAGCATTTATGATATATAGTAGAATAATTTACAAAATCTATTTGACAGTAATTTCAGTGACATCAAACATGTGTCAACCATCGACTAGTGCTTCTGCTAATGAAGGGTTTGGCATCGCTCACAACAGTACAAGTCCCACAAAGCAGGAACTGACAGACGCCGTATAATATTTTTCAGAAATTCTTCGCGAGCAAAGTATCATTAGTGATACAGTTCATGTAGCATGTACAAAGACAGGAAAATTAATGAACTCACAACATGCCGTATATTTAAATCATATTTTAAAACCGTATGTAAATAAAAAAAATTTTGTTTGATTCTCAATTCATGGACTGGTCAAGTAGATCCTAGCGTATATAACAAAACATTTCTGAATGCAAATAATGATAGTTTGTGCACTTTGCAAGTCATTCCACCTCGCTGCATGCCGGTGTGTCAGCCTTGTGATGTTTATTTTTAGCGTCAAGTCAAATTATTTATTAAACGTATCCAAAATTCAAGTTCATTATTAGAAGAACAACGGGATTTAAGTAGCCGCGAAGACGCCATTAAAATACATTCATTAGTTCATCAACAGTTATCCGCGCCAATTTTTTCGGAAATGAGAGAATATTCATGGTTCGCGTCGAAGTGAACAAACTCGCGCAGATTTTTTTTAAACGTAAGACAGGTTTGTTTTTCTGAAGATGTCATACAAACAGTATGTACGTGCAAAATCCAGTCATTTATAAAATGCTCGTGGTGCCGACAAAATTGATGTTTTTCATGCTTTTACGATAAATACCACCCAAATAGTTGTACAGCATATTTATCACCTTAATTGTATTATGTATATATATTTATTATTGATATGTTTTAGAATGATTTTAGAATAGTCACAACCGAATGTTATAAAAATGGGCAAAAAAAAAATCGCAAAACTGCATCGGGAATCGAACCCCGGACCGTCAGTTATTACGCTAGTACCTTACTAACTGTGCTACGCCATTTCGATGAAAACCAAGTAAATTTTATATAACTTATACACGATATACATTTTTAAACATTGTTTATTTGCAAAACAAATGTGTAAGTATCTTTTAGGAAGCAATTTTAAACACCTCTGCAAAATTTCAGCGCGATCGAAAAATTTTGATTTTTGACCTCGATTTTTTCAAAAATGGGGGAGTGTTGCCACTTTTGGCAAAACACGTGTCCAATATTTTCGGCTAAAGAAGGTCTGTGCAAAATTTGAACAAAATCGGTGACCCACAACCCTGGTCCTCCCCTTGTGAGCGGAAAAAAGAGATTCGACAGTGAAAGACCGCCGAGGTCAAATATCTTGGCAGTGAACTTTGCGAATAAACATCGAGCCAGCTACCGCTCTCGTAATCTGGGATTATCATTTCGTTTCGTACTTTATTTCGGCCAGCCCCTCTGCGCCGGAAATGAATCATCCTCATCGCCGACCGCGCGATATATCGTTTGACAGGAGTTTAATTATACGCAGAAATTTATGGCGTCGATGCAAAGTGGAAAATTATTCTGGAAACGACCGACGGCGAGGAAGGGAGGGGGGGTTGAGATAGTCGGGGTGCATCAAGAATGAAAATCTTGGCAATGAACTTTTGCCGAAAACTCAAGCCAGCCAGGAGTCACTCTTAAGACAATGAATTTCGTGCTTTCCATTTCCCCCCTCCTCTGGATTCATGAGGGAGCCTGGGCCAATGACTTCCGACAATGTTACTCGCCGCTCATGTTCGATGCATGAAGTCTCGACATCGCGACTTTTCCACATTTTGCTCTGTGCTCGCGTTCGGCCAGGGGTGATTGAAGAATTTAAATGTCACCGCGGTCAGATAAGTTTCCTCGCAGAATCGTGTGCCTCATTGATTTCTTGACCGGGGCAGGAACATAAAAGATATAGTTGCATAAGATGATCAAAAGTTTCTTTAACCCGACTTAAATCTCAAATGAGTCGTTCGATAGTTTATAATAAAAGAATCATTTGTGTGAAGTTTCGATGTTGTGTCTTGACTGTGGTCGGTGGGAAAGGGAAAATTAAACACCAGAACCTCTACTATTTACTCAAATCCTGGATGACAAAAAGATCTCAAACAATATCACAGCTACATCTAGTAATGATGCATTTAAAATTTTTTCCTAGATTTTTTCATAGAAAATATAACTGGTACAAAAGCAAATACCAAAAAAACCATCAGAAAAATGCCGATTTTGCACTGAAGAACTAAAGAAGCACCTCTTTTCTTATTATCTTAAGATTACAAATTACTCATAACACATTTCTTATTTTTCTTGTCCTCCATCTCCCTCCCTTTTTTCCGCAACTGAAAGTGACCATCGTTTCTTTCGTTCACTATCCGCCCAACGATCGTTTCAAGGCAGTGAATGGATCGTTTCGTCTCCATCTCCCAAAGAGTTTCGTTCAACATTGACCCACATTTTAACGTCGCTCATTTCCCTCTTTCACGTCGTTAAGAGCTTGCGAAAACGCATGCGACGGCAAGGTCGCGCGTGGCAGCCAGCGACAAAACGACGCTTTAATGGGGAGGAAAAAATTCTGGCCGCGAGATAAAGGGTGGTGAAAGAGGAGAGAACGGTCTTTATGCCGTTCGAGCTGAGATCGATCGACGGTAATGAAATTCCATCGAGGAGTCGAGCAAACTCTAATTGGACCTCAGATTATGACCCTCTTCGTCTTGCTTTTCTCTTTGTCGCGACTTCGCCACCGATGCGATCCCTTTGCGCCGATATCATCGATCTGCGCTCCGTGGCCTTGAAGTAAGATGGTTTCGTTCGCTGGTTGTGTAAATTAGGTACAGAAAGTTTTAATCGGCGAAAAATAGTATATTAGTCGTTTCCCGTGTCTTATACTATTGTACGTTATAGTCATATTAAAGTAAATACGTATTTTTTAATTACATTATTTTTCTTATTAATATATATGTAGGTGAATTAAATGGTTAAGGCCTGGAAGGACTATGATTTACGTTTTTATTTGCCACTTATACTTCTAATAAAATCGTCGAGTTTCTACTTTGTCCTTCGGTTTTTCTACGCCTTAAAACTTACTCCTTTTTTACTTCCGCCCTACCCTCAACTCTTCTTACGTCCAACCCCCGTTCATTTGTTCGTTGCTTCGTCACCCATCCCTTCTCCCTTGTCCTACGCTACACTCTACACACTCATTTGTACATGTATTTGCCTCAGAAAACACATTGACGTCTATGAATGCGAATCTCAGATTATTATTGTTAGTATTCAACCACTATGATTTTAATTGCACTTGGTTTAGAAGCCCTCTTTTGTTCTGGTTGAAATTTTGTACCAAATATATATATTTTCCAAAGTTATATATATTTAATTACTTGTCTCTACATGTTTCGACGTCCTTACAACGTCCTCTTCAGGAGTCTATTATATAGAAGATCCTGTTTTCCTTATTCCTATTGATTTTTCCGGTGCAAGGAATACTTCACTATGTTTGGCTAGATGTTCTTCCGACTTATCTCCATTTTACGTCTAGCTTGGACGGACCGTTGCGGGCGAGTCTCAGATTATACGTACGGTACTCCGCGTATTTTTCCTTTCTACTTACACATACAATAAGAATGAAAAAACGAAACCACAAATGAGTAGAACCAGGCAACAATGCGTTATTAATAGATCAAAAGGATCTTGTTTGTATTTCTAATATGGAGCTTGTGCCCAACCGTGCGGAGTTAAGCGTTTATGAGCCCGTTTATTTCCACTGGCAAGACTGCGTTTCATCACTCGTTCTAAGCAGACCAGCGGGTCAAAGGAATAGAATGATGCGCAATCCTTGAAATGCTCGGTCACGACGGAAGCCGTTGATCGTTCCGGTACAATTCGTTCGTTAGCGACGGGAATGACTTCCTCGCAGAGACTCGTTGAGCATTAATTAAAACGGCGGCGAGAAATTCCATCGGACTAATTGCCACGAACGTTAGAAGCGCTACCGGTCGATGCTCGATTGGATGGCGTATTACATGTATGTATGAGAGTGATCTATACCAGTATGTTTGTGTGTGTAGCGACGTGTGTGCTATACCGTGAGTAAGTGAGCGTTGGTATTTTGTCGGATACGGATGAAAGATTATTGAGTGGGAGTCAGTGAGAGTGTCGTGCTCACTTCCAAGGTATGTCCTGTGAGTCAAAAGTGAAACGAAGTGTTTGGCGTAGAGGGTCTTCGTATTAGTTACAGTCAACCCTTCTATAATACGATTAATTCGTACCGCGTTATAAGGAAATCGTGCTTCAAGAAACGCAGATTTAACCTGGTTCAAAACAGGTTAGTTCCTGCTGCTTTATAAGAAAATTGCGATCCTAGAGGACCAAGGTATAATGTATGTGGTTCTGAAATAAAATGTTATAAATACAAATGGCAAGGTAACATATGATTAGTACGTACCAAATTATTTTTATTACATTGAATAGTTTACGTAAAGAAATGATCAAGGAACAAAGCTAAGAACTAATCTACATTAAACTAAAAAAACTATTTTCTGCTGGTTTAATTCTACGTTATATGGAAACAGCGTTATAAGAGTGTTGACTGACCAGTATTATGCGAGCTGATTATTATCCATCTTTTAATAAATATCCTTTCTAATATCTCAATCTCACTTTCCTTCTTTCTTCCCCATCTATATAATTTCTGCATACATTCGAACTAGAAGGATTAATAAGGCAATCGTCTATGATAGCGGCAGTACGATCCTAAATAAATAAATTAAATAAATAGAATCGAAATCCTTACGTTCAAACGAGTTTTCGTCGTCTTACAACCTTAATTACGAAGGATTAATCGGCGCATGGATTCGCCGAGTTTACATTGCGAGCGATCCGATTTCCGCGCGAATTACATGCCACTCGCGAATCAAATTCACCGTCATTAACGACGCCCGCGTTTCACATCGAATGGAACGAGGGTGCGCAGAACAAAAAACAGCGAGCTCCTCGCGGAGTCATTAAAGCCTAACGAGTTTCGAAAACATAAATATCGTACACGCGATGGCCGGGTTGAATACAGCGTTACTGCCAATTTGCCGAATGTAGTCAATTTGATTTTTGTGCGATTTTGATACTGTTTTTTCAGGCAGAATCATCCTTATTATTATTCCAGTGTGAATCTGTGAGCATGAAACGCATACATTTTTCGGGACTTGTTAATTCGCGACAGTTTCGCGATCAAAAATGGGGCAACTGCGAAAATAATCCAAGTATCATGCCATCTTAATGATGAGAAAAATTGTTCTGTATACGATCCAGAGTGTTAACATTCATTTCGAGTATAACGAGCCAGGATGACCCTCGCAAAAGTCTGCAAAATATCGTCCAATTATGCGTCGCATATAGGGTGACTCGCTGAATACACAACGTGCAAGGACAGCTGAGTGGAAACAAGAATCTGCGATTCCGCAAACACTTTGAGAAATAACGATTGCTGGCCGTGGCCAATTAGAGGGACAAAGGATAAACTCTCTTTAAGTGCTAATGGATTAGCCTTGGACGCCCCTATTTCGACGTGACCCAGAGGGATTGCCCGGGATTAAGCCCGGCAATAGGGACGCCCGGTCTCATCCTTGATGCAACAACACTACGGGGAAGAAATAATCGACGCTAAACTTTCGATAGGGACCTCCACTTCGTTCTCCACAAAGTCAAACCCTGCTCGTTTCCCGAATGATGATCGAAAAAGTTTCTACCATCGCCGACAAACATTAGCCCTTTCTAACGCGAGTAGTTTTTAAACTATTTCCTCCTGTCGAACCGATGCGAATCTCTACTTTATGTGCTCCTCCGCGCAGTATTCCTTGACAAAGTTTACGACTAACTTTGTGTTCACCGAAAGCTTTGGGCCAACGATACATCGTGATTCAATATTTCGTACGATTAGGCGGATCAAAAGATTCTTTACATTCGTGAATAATCAATCATGGACAACGACTATCTTGGCCTCTTTTATGTCTTCATCAATAACTTCAAAATCTTTATTACGCTCACAATCAGTTTTATATCGATTATGCTAATTGTAAGTGAAATATTGGCAAACTATAACGTGGCCAAGAAAAAAGAGATTTTTTCTGTTCAATTTTGTAAAAGTATATAGAGCGCAAAAGGATCGAACTTATCACTAGAATATTGAACGGCTGCTTCATTTTCGTTCGAATATATTCAACCTTTACATGGATCCTTCAGCATACAAACTGTTTCGGGTCAAGGGATGCCTATCGAACCGTCTCACGGATTTCACCCTACAGGGTTCGTACGGTGCTTGATTCTCTTGTGCGAGGCACTTCCAGGAAACTAAACAAGGAATTTTCGTCTCGATAAGCGGATTGTCGTAATGGCAGTATAACTGCTTCCACTGCAACGCGATAATCAAATTACTTGACAGTTTCAAGTTTTCCGATAGTTTAACAGTATAAATCCAGCGCATTAGCAAAGTTTAAAACCAATACAGAGACCTGACCTGTAGGCCAGGATAAACTCTTGTCCGTCATCTCACTTTAAGACAAAATATGAGTACGAAGTTTATAAATGACTTGCTCGGAAAATTCCACTTATTAATCGAATTTTGCGTTATCTTTCTGTATTGTGAGACACTTCTGGACACAGTTAACAGTGAAAGAGAATAAGGCTGAGTCGACACAGATGCAAGGGGGTTATCCCTGCTACTCTATCTGGTTCAATATTGATACTTTTAGCTAGTTTAGCAACAGCCTCCGCCGATCATAATGGACAGCCCAAGAGTTCTATCAATCAACAGTTCCTCCACCTTCAACCTCTCCAGCCTCTGACAGCCCCTCTAATCGTAACATTATACTTCCATCGTGGAAACCCCTCCTAAACATGGCGTCTCTCTTTCCAGCATCCTCCTCTCATTGCCTCTCCGTCCCATTTCCACTATTCTGTCTATCCATACCTACCACTTTGTCGATACTTCGACGCAGTCCGGCTTCTGACAATTCGAACTGTTACGTACACATACACTATCGTCCACCCCGATCTTCCTTCGAGTCAAGCAGCTTCGTCGGATTTCCGAGTAAAACGACATTGAAGCAAAAGACGTTTAATTAGGAGCCCACTCGATCGGCAACTTCGGACAGGAAATCGAAACGTCATTATAGCCGGACGTTCATGACGATTGATCGCCCTGCCCGTAGGTAGAATCGGCACGTAAGTCACGTTTGTCCCAGCTTGATCTTCCTCGAGGACGGTCGACTTTTCGCCCATTCCGCCCATTCCGCCCGAATCGGACGTCCTGCCCGTTTTTCTCGCCAACTCGAGGCTCCCTCTGCATTCTCTCAGCTGGCCAGTTCGCCGTAGCAGCGAGCAGGATACACCTTCAAACCTTTGATATATACGACGCACGTGCGCCATGTCTTACGAGGTAAACTCGGCCGAATGTTCCTGCGAGCAGTCTTCTTGGCTACCTGCAACGGCGAAGGCCGAACTCGGACCAGAAATGAGCGAGGAAGTGGGGGAAAAATGCCGTTGCCCTCCTTCGAAAACTTGGGGCCCGTCGACGAGAAGTTAATTAGCCGGTGCCTGTTTGTTTTTAATTAAATAGCTAGTTACTCGGTTAACGGGGACGCGGGAGTGTAATTGGAAACGCGCGGGCAATGTCTCCGTTTCGCGAGACTTCCTTCCGGCTCGGAAATAAGATTCTACTGGAGATTAGGTTATTAGCGCGAAACACGTTGAATTTACAGAATGTATACATGGATAGGCGAGAGCGTGTGGCGTGAAAAGGGTGAATTAGAGATTAGGCTTCATTAAAGACGTTTGCGTCTACCTCGCTGAAAACGTTGAAGTGAAGCATGGTCAGAGTTACAAGCAATTGTGTAAGTTCCATGCAATAGACATTGACTTCAATTCATTAGAGAAGCATTCTAAGTCAAAGGTGTCGAATTTTAAGTTTTCACCGCCCATGCAGTTCAGCTAACCGAATAACTGCGGAGAAAAAAATCTGCATCAAAAGGACTTAAATTGTGAAGCATGGTCAGAGTTACAAGCAATTGTGTAAGTTCCATGCAACAGGCATTGACTTCAATTCATTAGAGAAGCATTCTAAGTCAAAGGTGTCGAATATTAAGTTTTCACCGCCCATGCAGTTCAGCTAACCAAATAACTGCGGAGAAAAAAATCTGCATCAAAAGGACTTAAATTGTGAAACGTTGAAGGTCGTCAGTTTCACATAAGATGATTTTGTTACCACTTTACCGATTGAAAACGTACGGGCGCACATCTGATTTCTATCTATTTGATTCTAAACTAGTGATAGGATGAAATAGAATGATATGCAACGGTGAGAATTCTCAGTCTGCGGCCGTCGAAGCACGTTAACTCTCTGTTTCCTAAAATATGAAGACCCACAACCCTGGTCGAGCATAGCATCTTATCGCACTGACCTCAAAACGAGCTGTAGCCAACTTTGTTGTCGTGGGCACGAGCACTTGCGGTCGACGCGAACCAACTTCGTTCTGTGTTCCCAACTTTTACGTCGCTAAACTACACGTTGTCACGTCTTCTCTTTCCTGCCGAACGCGTTCCGCTGTACAACGCGACGAGGATGCGCCGGAATTATACCGCAAATACATTCTCATCGTGAACTTGCATTGTTTGTTGCAGCGGGTTGATAAGTCGTTCACAGGCCAACGACTCTTATTTGGTGCACTTGAGACAATGAGAAGCGTTTTCGACGTTTCATTGAACCTCGCCCTTGGCAACTTATAGTTCCGCAAACGTCAATGTACTCCCGTAAGCATCAGTTATGTGACTGATGAGGGTATAGTCTCAATAACTTACCGTAAGCGTTCCAATTATAGTCAACATGCCAAATTAATGGACGTATGTACCGATACTTATCGAGAGTCGTACAGCAAACTCTTGCCGTGAGTTCGTCATTAAAGTTTCGAAGGAAAAAAGGCGAATGTAGAACGCCTTAAATCGCCACAATTCTGTCAGCTCCGTGGAAAGTACCGCATCAATTATACGGGCGTGACTTTTGCGCGGCACGATCCAACTGGCAATTTGTTACCGTTTACAATTAGAAGCAAATTCGCCCGTCTCGCACACTCTTGCGCCGAATGCGCGAAGAAATTATTAACGATTTCCCACTCGTTGCCGACTCGAAGTCCGCGTGGCACGCGAGCACGGAACTCTCGAGATATCGAATCTATCGGGTGGCCCGACAAACGCGAGTAACGGCATTCCATGAAGTTTCGAGCCTTTCGCCTTTAACCCTTTCGCTTCGAAGAACGTATATATACGCCCTCGGTGAATGAACATTCATATACGATGAGCTTAAATACAGGGTGAGCCAGAATTCGAGGGAGGAAATTTAGGGGGTGGTAGAACCATGAATACAACCACTTTTTGCTTGTTTCGTGTGTTCTACCACACCCTAAAATTTCTCCCTCGAATTCTGGCTCACCCTGTATACGTTCATAACATGTATATGTACTTCGTAGCAATCCGTACATCAGTGGCGACTAGTCAGTAATGCGCTCCGTTCACAGCGATCATATTTTGTCACAAGTACGCCGTAGCGAAAAGGTTAATACTCGTAGTAGTTCCCCCACTGAAGCCGTAAGCGTAAGTGATCTTTGCCCAGGACTCGATTCCTGCATCGACTGCCTTCCGTCTCACCTTCCTATCGGTTCTTCGGCGAACTTCGACGCTATCTCGGGGTCCAAGGGGCAATTTTGCCAGGCGCGCATATCAGCGCGCTATAACGCCCTAACCTCGAAATTACTTTACGCTCGGAATTTTCGGCAGACCGCTACCGTCACAAAATGCCGAGCAGTTCCGGAATTCGCGTGAATCAACGAACTGCTCTTCGGCCAATTTATTTCGTCGATGAGGAGGACCAGGCTAATCGATATCCATACTTCGTCCGGCTCCTGAATTTATTGCTCCTTCGTTCCGGTCATATTTTAGCATACACGCTGATGGGAATTCTGTTCACGACGACAGCTCGATTAACTCTTTCTATACGTCTGGGGACAGCGACGATCGAAAGGTTCACGTTTGCCGGATACGAACAGTGAGTTTGGTCGATCGTTTCGAATCACACGCTCGGTAAAGGGGAACATGCGAACTTTCATCGTGAATTATGCTGAGAAAGTTAATTGTATACTTTGTAATACTATTTTTTCTGCGTGTTCTTGCTTCGAAATATTTGAACAACCCGCTTGACAATTTTCTTAACCGATTGATTGACACGACCTAATCTCACCGCCTTTGCGACTCAAGCTTCCCTATCGAAACGATCCAACGTAAATGTTTTACATCATTCAGCGTACTACTGCCGCGAGACTCGAACCGGAAGTGGACACATAACGTCGCAGACACATAGACCGGCCAGTCCAGTTCATCTTCGGCATAACGCGTCTAGACCCGCCAGTCGCATTCGAGAACAATGCGCTCTAAACTAATCTCCAGTGCAGAGTGAGCCGCCTAATCCGTCGCCGCGCCAAAACAGGTGTTTCGTGTCAGCCTCAGAGCGAATTGCTCGTCGACCACACCGAGAGCCGACGAGATCTTACCGGCTCCCTCCTTTCAAATCCGTTTTCCAGCCCTCGAGCGTATGCGCGGCACTCGCTTTCAGAAGTCTCTCGGCAAACGCGGCAGAATGAAAAACGAGTGGTTCGGTATGCGAGCTCATGAATTCGACTATTCACTTACGTCGGCTGCCTTTGCATTTACGCGGACCGGATATGCACGAAGAGAGCTATAATCGACGGGTTACGATTTGGAGCTCAGGCTTCCCATTTTATCCATCTGCGCCGTTTCACTCGGCAGAGTTCCGAACGGCGTTCGGGTAAAATATTAATGCCGATAATTGTCGGGAGAGAACGATGTACCAATTTGGCGTGGGCTTTTTTATGCTAGAGCTGTCGATGATTTCTATTCGCATTTTACCCTACAATGGAAAAGAATTAATCATTAGCTACCTCAGTGAGTGTTAAAGAATATCACAAAAATTACATTTTTTATGAGGGAAAAGTCATTATTACATTTTCAAAAGCACTCTGACAATACAAACTACGATGTTCAACATTCTGTCTAATATTCAGTACTTGAAAAACAAAGAAATCAAAAAATGATTCAAGCGGTCAGTTACATTTTGCAGTAACGGTTTCGTATATATTTTATATTGTTCATACAAAACATAAACTAAAAAGCAAAAGAAATTGAATTTAAAAATTCAAAATATTATAGACTACTAAAAATAAATAACACAGCCCGAACATAAAATAAAAAACGGACAATGCATTTTACTATTTGTTTACGGTGTGGCATCGTTCGTAGCATGTCACTATATGCAATGGCATATTCAAATATTCACAAATATATCGCTTATAGCCAATTTTCTTGTTAGCAGAGTAGCCTTCAGGTGAAGAAAACATGATAACAACAGAGAAAAGAAACGGCGTTGCGAAGCTCAAAATGCATGATCCCCCATTAGTGTTAAGATATGGTCCAGTCATTTCGACTGTTGGGTAATGATAGTATTAATGAATTTAGGCCAGTGGGCAAATGCATCGAAGTTCCGCCCATTTTCGCGATCGGTGCCATTAGGTCGAAAGTTCAGATAGGACTGAGAAGATTAAGGAAGTCGAAAAAGCGGCGGCTGTGTTTGCTTGGGTGCACAATTTCTGAGTCTTGTACCGAAGAGATTAAACGCCTAATCGATCGCACCCTCATCGACTATTCACGCAACGTGCCCAAGGCCTTAAAGACGCGCGGCGCGAATTACTAATCGCCTCGGCGAGTCCCAGCGCCTGGCAGCCATTTTAAGAATCGTTGGCGACTAATTAATATCGTGAAAAACGGAACGCGACCCTCTAACGTGAATATTGCTGAGGATCATTCTGTCCCTGATGAACAGCCGTCATTCAGCACGAGCTCGTTTCACTTTTACTTTCGAGTCCGACGTTTCCTCGGGCACTCGACGCGCAAAATTTTACTCTTTAACACGTTGAGTGCCACGCGATTTTATAAGGAAATCCCCGTCAAGGCACGCGCGTTGGTATCGTGGTACAGCAATGCGAAGCGCACTACTAATATATTAAAATTTATTCGATGTAAGTGTTTAAACATATCAGGGCTATTGTGTTTTATCGGCGGCACAGTGTGGCAGAAAAAAAGCAAGAAGTATTACCAAACAAGTTGTAACATTTTGTGATACTTGCGAGGGACAACCATTTTTATGCTTACCCTGTTCTAATAAAATCCATTAAAATTTTCGGGAAAAATGTTTAAGTACATTCATAATAAAACCCCGTATTATATAAAAATTAAGTGGACTTTGAATAAATTTTAGATAACAACTTAATACAATGTAAATTTGTTAGTTTTATATCATATTTTACACTGTCAGTCACCGTTCCAGTCAGTTTCCGTTCAGGCCGCGTCAGTCACCGATGACTGACGTGGCACTCAACGTGTTAGGCAGGGAGTTAATGAGTTAACACAAGTTCTCCACATTCTCGTTGTGAAATTGGATCAATTCGGTCTCGTACGCGTTCCTTATTCTCCTTTTGTTCAACGGCACTGAAAAGCTTCGGGGTACATGTCGAATGTCGGATCAAGGACGCCAAACTGGTAATATAAAAGGTTCATACGGAACAGTAGTTTTTAATTCATTACAGTTGAGGGAAAAGGAAACTTAACAATGAGAAGCGTTTAATCTGTAGCTACTTTATACTGTAGTTTGAAATAATGCCTCCAATTGACAGCTCTTTGAGTCTGCGGTCACATATACCCAGGATCATACAAACATTCCGAGCGGCGAAAATTGCATACACTTCTACCTACATAAACCTCCAAGTTTCTTATAAATTTCACAGAATTCGAATCTGCTGTTTCTAACGGAAGGTGTGAATAGTAAAATTGAAGGAACTGCGGAGTGTGCCAGTATACCGCGCCCTTACGATCTGTAAAGATGTGCGGGCAGGTTTAATTGTACCGAACGCGATTCAGGTGTGCCGGCATGAAAATTTAATATCCACCCCAGTATCCCTCGTCGCTTTGGGGGAGACACCGTGGCTCGTTTCTGTTTCCGGGAATTGTTTTTATTACCATTTTATTGAGCTCTTCTTTGACGAGTTTGGGGCAAAGCCAAGGAAAAGGTCGTCCCGATGATCGAGTCGCAAGCCCAGCACGATGTACAACGTAAGACTTCGATGTTGTCAGCCTCAAGGCAAAATATTCCGTCCCGTTTTCCCTCTCAACAAATTCTCTTATATGTTATACTCAAAATAACTGGTCAAAGAAATCAGACACTTTGCCTTATCCAATCTTTATGTACATTTTACGGTACCTCCATCGCCTTACTAAACTACAACTTGTGCAAAAAGGCAGATATGTACATAAATAAAAGACTCGATAACCGCGTATGAAAATAATACCTTGCTATTAGGAGTGAGAAGAAATGTTTATGATACTCTGTGTTCTACTTCGCAAATGTCAAAAGTAATGTCGATACAGGCTGGGCTGATAAAGGTTTCCAGGTACGAAACTTTGACATGTATCGGCAAGATTTTACGACGAGGTGAAAAGTACGGGTGGAGAAACAGTGTGAGCATTCGGGGTAGCCAGTGTACGTGAGGACGATTCGCTCCTGCAGTCTAGATTCAACCAGCGTGTCTCCCTTTGTCGATTCCAGGCGCCCACCATTCTACCAGCCGAGTCTCGCCAGGGCGATGGAAAAAAGTGGAGAGGAAATGCTTCGATAGGCATAACGAAATTTCCTCATCTGCTGCGGGAACAAAGGGATTTCGGGGGAGAAAAATATCCGAAGGAATAATCGAACTCATCCAGCGAGTTCGAACCTTGTCGTAGTGAACGATATTGAACGCTTACGTATTGGCCTGGCATGAAAGCATTGTTCTTTTTCAAACGTAACGTTGTAATTTTGTACGAACTTCTACCAGTCTCAAAATATTTTCCTTTTGACATTTGATATTAGTCACGCTTAAGTTACGGAACGAGATGGACGATATGCTGTTGACTAAAGTTTATTATTCGTATGAAAATATCAGTTTTATTTCGTACTACAAAACCGAAATGTTTTTCTTGTCTGATATCTACAGACGTCGAAAGTTTTAGAGCTGGCAATTATGAAAGTGTACTTATTTTATCGTACGTGTAAATGCTGAGAGAAAAGTGTGCTCTTCTCGTTATTCCGACCGCTTTCATAATCAGCGAGACAAATATTGAAAATGGTCGAAGGTATACAACCGAAGCAGGTCGGCTACCTCAAAGCAATTTTTTTGCCGATTGGTCGCGGGACGATCGCTCGGTAAAATGTCCGCGATTGCCATTTCATTTAGTCCCCGAGCGGTCTCACTCTCTTCCTCCCAGGGGAGCATAAAGGAAAAACGTTGTTTTGGCCATTGAATCATGTATGCCGTGTGGGAGTCGAGTTCACTCACCGAGTCCTCTTTCTGTTGACTCATTCAAGTAGCCGGCGCGTGCTGCACCGCCGGGCACCGACGTGGTTTGCGTACGAGAAAAAAAGGGGGGGAAAGGTGGGGAAATAGGAAAAAAGAGTGAGCTAACCGTTCTCAGGGAAAAGCCGATAGCCTCCCGGCAAATATTTCAGGCGCCCGTTCAAACGGCGACGTTCTTCGAACGGATGATTCGCGGCAATTTCATTCATCGTTCATTCAGCTTCGGCAACGATTGCGTTTCGAAACAATCCGAGAGATTCTACGAATCGTTGTCGCTGAAGCGCAATGAAAAGTCGCTAGAAAGATGGGCAGCAAGAAACGGACCTTGGCGTCGCACCTAATCGACATCGTTCCTTTGCGAAAGACTCGAAGTTCACTGATCAATCTTCCAACACGGTAGCCTGCAATTTTCGTATAATACTAGTCTCAGAGTCTCACAGTCTAATTAGGTTCTTTGAAACAACCAAAGCGATTCACTGTCTGCGTCACGTTTCTCTTAATTACAGTCACTTGTGCGAAAAGTGGAAAAACACCGGCAGTAAGCATAACTGTGCGGTACTTATATTTACTTCTCAAGAATGATAAAATATAAATTCAACGAAACCGACGGCGCTTTTCTTTCAGTGCTAAGAGCGGATAAAATGCCTTATGCCTCAATCTCGTGAAATCGGGCGTATATACAGGTCTGAAATACGTTTATCCCCACGAGCAGCAGAACAACTGCGTATACCCTAAAGGTAGCGTAACTTGTACCCAAAATGCATTATACAATGAGCGTAAGAGCGGAGACGTCAGAGTAGCAGACGTAATTAATGAGCGACGCGTCGCCGCTGCGAATAACACGTTCGAGCGTAATCGGTCGGGGCCGTGGATTATTTCTGGCCAGAGACGCTAGATTTCGAAAGGTGGACCCGCCCACTCGCGGTTGTGGATCGAAAACGCGAGTCGAAATTCGACGTGTCGACGCCAGCGCGAGACGCCGCTCCTTCCGTTGATCCTTACTACTTGGCGGCGAGCGTCGATGACCGATATACAGGGTGGCTTCGAGCCGGTGGTACAACCGAAAAGGAGGTGAATCTATACGCAAAAATAAGTCGAAAAAAACGAATGATAATTTTTTTTTAAACGTTGCGTTTGCGAGAAAATCGACTTTGAATTTTCGCAAATTGCAAGCGCACCCGAGCGCGGCGCGATATACCGGGTGCGCTGTAGGAAACTTCGTCGCGGCGCGATGGCTTATCTCATTGCGTGGCATCGAAGTAGGCCCGACAGGGACATCCGGTATGCGCGACAGTGGGACCGAAGCGGCCTATCGTGACGTCATAGCTGCCCGAACGTACTCGCAGACGACGCAAAGCGATAGATATAGATATACAATGCCATGCTTCAGGGCGCTTGCACCTGACAAAAATTCAAAGTCGATTTTCTCGAAACCGTCGCGTTTAAAAAAAAAATTGTATACGTTCTGTTTTATTTATTTTTGCATGTAGATTCACCTCCTTTTCGGTTGTACCATCGGATCGAAACCACCCTGTAGATGGATAGAGTAGAAAATAAAACGATGCCGACAGCCTTTGTTTTTTACTACTGCATTAGGTTGTGGACAAATTGAAGTATTGATGACGTTTACTGGATGCAACACTGGGAGACTAGAGATAAACTAGGCAAAAAAAAGTGTCGCTAAGCGATTAAGAACAGAAGTCAGATCCCGGCAAGGAAACGTACTGTTATGCCGTAAAGAAGGATTGAAGATAAATAGACCCAGACAAAAATGGCGATATTCAGTCCATCAAGTCGAGAAAAGGAGTGACGCTAGGACATCGAAATCCTTTGTCGAGAATTCCATACGCACTTATCGGTTGTTTAGTGACAGGGGTAGTCAACCCTTTTTATACCTATCACTTACATTTGTATCTCCGTTAGTAGTGAACTTTTCAAACCAACCTTCGGTTCCACAGTAACGATGATTTATAAAATAGGGAAGTAACCTTATTCTATAACATTTATAAAGCAGAGTTACAGCAAATTAAAGCATATAATAATAATTATTAATCAAATACGTTATGACTGACTTTCGCTAAGTTCAGCATAATACATGTTTATAAAATAACTTACTGTTGTTAAATTTATCTTTTCATTTATACTTTCCATACGTAGTAGCATGAAGTCTGGTCAAATTGCATTTAACTCATTAAACTCTTAATGAAATCCCTGAGGCTGATGCAGCGAAACTAAATATTGGATATCCGGCTGAATTTTTGTAAACAACACTTTAACAAATTTCTATTTCAATGTTTTCAAAAGGCCAATTTAATTAAAAAAAGGGAATGTGCTTCAGTATCGAACAAAACTCCAACCGCCCATCATGAAAGCTGCAGCGCCCACTAGTGGGCGTTTGGCTCCAGGTTGACTACTGCTGGTCTAAGGGATCACTGGTGAAAGATCCCTGGGTACAAATATAATAGGTGGCAAAGCAGTACGATTCGAAGAGCGACGATTTAGTTTAAATTTTGTGCTTTTACTCGAACACGAATTCACCACCGAGTTCCTGCCATAAGGAAGGAAGGATTCCACGTCGGTCGCGAAAACCGAACACCAGCTGAGCGTCCGGGCTACTGATCCATAATTCGACGGAAGTCTGGCTAGATGCACTCACGGCCCTCGCCGCTTCCACTTCCGGCTTCCGCGGGGGCGCGATTAATTATGCACCGACTAACAGCCGGTGTCTCGCGATGCGTTTAATGCGTTTACGAGCGCGCGGCGTCCGACAATGTTCATCTAACCGACAAACCCGTATAATGCCACCTAGAACTTGACGAGAGCTCGCGTCGCTTGCAAAGGGGACGTTCCTTCGTAGAGCTCGGAAGATGCCGACGTCGGCGAAAATTGCGTCTGAGCTAATGCGATCCGTCGCGCAGGCCGCGACTCTGACTAAGAAAGCAGTGAGAATTGTCTCGACGAGCAAAACGTCACGCTTCATTAACCAATCAGCCGTCTGCCTCGCGGCCGACAATTCGTTTAACGCTCCAAAATAAGATTCCGAGCAAGAAAGCTTTTGCGCCCAAGGTGTCCCAAATAAAGTTCAGGCAGCCCTCCCACGACACGGTAGATAGATTCCTAGAATACGCTGTGTTGTGTGAAACCGTAGTACACGGGAGCCAGAGCCAGGACAAAACGGGGGTTACGTTCCGAAAACTTATTAAGAACAAACATTTTGATTTATTCCATATAAGCAAAAATATTGTTAATAACAATGTAAATATATAACACGAAATGAAAAAATTACAAATAATATTATTTTCATTTAATATATCCTTAATTTAATCAACTTCTTCCTCATCAGTAGTCAGTATAATCAAACGAGAACGTTTTTTCGATCGTACGATAACGCCAACGATATAATGTCGGAATAGGGTTATGAGTAAATCATACTTTATTTATATATTTTCATTTAAAGGCACTATAGTTCATTATCTATTTCCGTCATTATTTCAAAGTAGTTCAGTTCTTAAATATGTCAAACAAAATTCATCGTACGCAGTGCTGTAGCAGTGCCCTATTGTACAAATGTTTTCGCAATTTTCTTATCGTGTTAAAGAGAAACCGTCATATAGAATACCGTGTTGCAGGAGGATTATGTGTACCTATATGTCTGTCAAAGGGGTTCGATCGTGGAATTTCGCATGTTTATTTATACCATGGGTCATTGCCCTTAATGATAGCGCGTACTCGGTCGCTGGAGTAGGTCAACGTGGATGTTGAGCTTCTAACGAGAATGAATTAGCCTCGCACAGTCCACTTTAATGCTTAACGCAATCCAACTTGGAAAGCACACCTCCCCCTATTTCCATTCGTTGCGTCGTTTCCGAGCGAGCGTAGCTGGGTGGTTGACTCGGTGGGTGGCAGGCGGGACTGAGGAGGGGGGTGGGGAGACTTCCGAAGTGAAAGATTATTAGAGCCACTGCACAGTCGTCTAAGAGACTGCACACGCCCACGTCTCTCCAAATCCCAATCTACTTACGGGTTAACGTCGCAGTCTGACTATTCAACGACGCGGTCCTTAAATCTCTTCAAAGGAGAAGCAGGCCATGCGTGCAGAAAGACTCTTTCTCTCTCTCTGCCCCTCTATCTTCCCCCTTTTTCCCTTCCACTTTCCTCATTCCTTCCCTGCATCTCTTTGCCAACAGAGCGCTACAGCCTGTGCGAGCTTACTCCGTTCCTCCCGTCGACTTACAGCTTACCGCCAGCGTCTTCGATCTTTCGGCGTACTTTCAAACGATTTTCAGATTTTTTTTACCAGTCCGCATCTTCACTCTACTAACTGCCTTGCCATTAGGGCATGACAGGACGTGCGCGCGCGCGCGCGCACAGTTTGTCTTCTCGCCATAAACCGCCGCATTCGTCTCGGTCAAGATCTTCTTCCGGCTCCTTGCTCTTCGTCCCCCTTACCCTACCGTTACTTTCCTTTTTCTTATGCCTTAATGGGCTCTCCTTCGATGATCCCTCCCCCCCTGCTCGCCCTCGCAGTCCATTATGAGAAGGCACACAATGCCTTCGTACCCTCTCTGTCATGACTTTTTCCCTTCTCTCGGATTTTATTTCATTCCTCGTCTTTCTCTCTACCCCCACTCTTTCGTCCTTCTCGATAACGTTTTTCCTCGACTTTTTTTCCCCTCCTTTTTTTACCAAGTTCCCCTCCTGGCTAGAACTAGGGGATGTTCTTCGATTCCGTGGGCTCTCTCTCTCTCTCTCTCTGTCAGTGACGCGGTGATTTGCTGCAATTTTCATGAATCGTCCCGATTAAAACGTTACGTCAATCGTTTTGTCATTATCTGTCCTAAGTGGGCTGCTTCTCAGTTCGTAATCGAGGTCGGGCTGAGTGACGCGTAAAAATGAAAGCCATTTTGCAGATCCGACATTTAACTTTCGTACCGGGAAAAAATGCAGTCCCCGAACGTAAGCAAAAGTAAGGGAGAAGAGAATTTTGGTACAATGCTCTTGTCAGGTTAAAATGGGTGGAATGCTCGATGCGTGTCGTCGAGTTTCAATTTGGAAAAACACAAACGGAAAGGCCATGGACGAGTGCGAGGGGCAGAAAATAACATTCGTGATTTTCGAAACGTAATTATCTGCGTTTCCCCCATCCTTCCGGCCGCCATTCCCGTTTAATCCGATACCGCGTAGCCTTCGATTGACATTGAAAAACGGAACTAATTTCCCGGACTAATTACGTTCCGCATCATTTGAACTGAGAGATTCTGGGAGGGAAAAAGCGAGCAATCCCGCAATTCGCGAATTTCGCGTGCCAAACGGAATTGTGAAGGACAATGGCGTCATAAACGCGAATCATTAATGGTCCGGCCGTCGATGATAGAAAACCGACAAATTTCGACGCCAAACAATTACGATCGAGTGAGACGATGGATTTCAAATGCCACTTTTTATAACAATGGGACTTTGGGAATTTGCACTTTCCGCAGAGAAGAAAATCGAACATATTTGTACATTATTGTACATATTCTATTCGCACAACACACATTAACGTTATTTCCTGCCGGACTTGCACATAAAGTACAATAACGTGTATTAGTACATTATATTATTTCTACCACTTACTACGAATTAGCTTGTACTGGATATAGGGACTTTGTCAAAAATGAATCTCTTGCTACACCTACGTCTGTAGCACTTAACTGCGTAAGTTAGATATAGGACAGATTTAATAACTCTTTCTTTTTAACTTTCAATGGTGCTCAAATTAATTGATGGAATTTAACAAGTGAAATAGATCCCGAACATCTAACAACTATATTCCATCGAACGGATCGTCATTTATTATGCTGGTAACGGCCTTTCCCTCTCTCTCTCTCTCTCTCTCTCTCTCTCTCTCTCTCTCTCTCTCTCTCTCTCTCTCTCTCTCTCTCTCTGCACAAGAATGAATTTACCGAACGATCGGATGCATTCAATTGAGCGAGGAAAGAACGATCGGCTTTAAAATAAATATAGAAGAATAGAGAGGTCGAACGTTCCCCAGGCATAGAGTACGTATTGCTATCGACTATTCAAAGCGGTTGAGTACGCGCCAGATTAATCGATCGGCTCGTTAAAGAAATTAAATTTTATTCTATTGGGGCATTTGTTTCGTCTACCGCCTTGTTTGCGTGTTTGCACAATAGCATCATGTGCTCTGCCACACGTAAACACAGAATTTCTCAAACTTTCCAGCGCAAACTTTTACGATATTGTATCAATTACGTTAACGCGTTTCAGAACACCAGACCAAAACATGAAAAAGAAACTGTTTTTAATATCATCTTGCGAACCAATTTAACAATACCGATCGTACCACCTAACAATTAAAATCTATGTTCTGTTACACGTCAAAGATATTCGACTAATGATTCAATGTTACGTGATTTTTTTCTACAGTTAGTTGATAATAAAATATCTTCGTACTCTTAGTAATTAAATTCGTGTTAGTTAAGCATCACATTATTATCTCCGCCACCAATACCTGCCACATCATAACTGTTTACACATATTAATAATACGACTTTTCACAGGAAAAAAAGAATTCAGTAAAAAAGAACCCATCCTAATCGACAGCATACAAAAGGCAAAATTTACTACTACACAAATAATTCCTTTGCCCCGTTGCCTTTCTCGCGGCGGATACTAACGTTCGTCCAACACGACTCCCCCTGAAACAAGTTCTCATGAAGGGTAACTTATTAACCGTATTACATGAGAATCGGCAATAGTACCGGGCGTGCAGAGAATGCGAATGCGCGACTCGCCAGGACATTCATAAAGGCGGCGTCCGACGCAAACGAGACCCGAAGCGGCCCAGAAATTGCTTCGCACTCGAGCGAGGGAGGCCCTACGATGACTATCGTCCCTCCTCCCTTAATCGAGCCTGTGCGCTTCCTCAAACTGCGCCCCCTTAATTTCGATCATCGCCTCTCGCGCCGGCTGCTCGATTCGGCACATCCACGAGCCGGACGCGGGCAAGTTCTGCCGACATGAGCACCGAGTGGCTTAGCGGCGAGTCATAAAATAGCTCATTTCGGGAAGTCGGCACTGCCGGGACAAGGCACCGAACGAAATTGAATCTGCCGGCGCAGATGGAAAACTCAGTAGGTAGACCCGTGATGTAACCAACCAGCTCGCTCGTCGGCAGCAGGGAATTTTCGTCGTGATATCAAGTTCCCTGGGATAAGAAGCTTTCCCTTCCACCTTCGAGAGACTCTCCAGACTAAGGGAACGAGCGGGGGGGGGGGGGGAGAGTAGCTCGCGTTAGAGTGGAGTAAAAAGCGAGACAAACAAAGTTATATTTTCCTCCGAAGTCGAGTGTGAAAGCGCGTGGGGGTGAGTAGGGAGTCTTTTTCGAAAAAATCTATGAAGCTACGGTTGGAAGGGATGGTGGAAAGGGGTATGACGGTCGGGGCGGTGGGAAAGATTAAGATTTAGCATTGAACGCGTATGGGAATTAATCTTCCGTGGATGTAAATATTGAAGTATCCGCAAGGTGTAGATACTATGTAAAATTGTTCCAACGAAAAAGTAGGAGGGAACGCGTAAATCTTCGTGATTTGTACTCTGCGAAATGTTGTTAGTAGAGATTGTTTACGAATATTCGGAATAATGTGTCCCTCAATACGGCACGCGCATTCAATTCATTCTGTTCATTAAATCTGACTGACTCGTTCAATCCTGCATCCGTTTCAGGTATAACAGGTTTATTTCGGATCGAATAAATTTAATCGAATTCGATGTGAGGCACGCAATTTATTATCGAATTTGGCATGAAAGATTTATGATCGGAAGTGGCAACGCATTACGTAGTAGAGCTTTATCGCGTCACGGAGCGCGAGTGCAGTTACAAGATCTACGCTACCTTGACATTATATGTCGGCAATAACGCTCGTAAACTCAATTCGCCGAAACTTTAATTCGGTCGTCCCGAATTCGTCGAGGGAGCGTCGTTCGAAAAAAAATTCGCGCGTCGCTAGATCGGTCGCATGCGCTTCCGAATAAATTCGAGCGTCCTTCTGACAGCAGATGCGAGAACGGGCCGGGACGCGGAAAAATCCGTGCTCGATATCTGCGACAGGGGATGCCGATGGCAGGAAATCGATCGCGTACTCTGGCGGAAAGGCAAGCCGACTCGCAGGATGCGCACGCGAGATGGTTTATTTACCTCAAGATGCGGCGACGTCTGCGGAAAGCTTTGAAACGGAGGCAATTTTCCGCGCGAGGGGTGCGACACTCGTCTGAGCCGGCAGGGGCAATGGGAGAGAAATAAAGGGGAAGTCTGCCGGCTTTCGACGGCTCGAGGTCGCTTCCGGCGAAGAAAGGGCCTGACGAATGCGGCGGATGCTGTTCCGCGGGCAGCGTCGAGAGATCGTGACTCGTCGTCGAAGTTCGTGCTTGTTCGGGCCGCCGGCCGAGATCGGCCCGACCGCTAATCCTATGCAAGGTCATTGGGGACGGCGGGCGAAGGCACGGACGTGCACGAGTGCGTGGCTTGTTAAGAGGCCGAGAATGGACGCGACGGAATTCGTCAATCCCTCCTGGAAACGTAATATCGTCGACTCTCCAGACGCTTAGGCAAATTATCCCGGGGGAAGGCGGCCGAGAGACGTTTCATCGATCCGCTTTCCAGGTTTCCGTGATGCGAGCCTTCCTTCTCGTGACCATCGCGATTTTTGTTCCGCCACACCTTTCGCTTGTTTATTGGGTTACTGGAATTGGAGCGATAGGTATGAGTGTAGGTTGGAAACGAGAGAGCTTTCTTTAATCGTGGCTGCCGTTGTTCGTTTCTTAGACGAACGAATTTAATATCGTGTATGCGTTTCGGAATAATGTTTTACCACGCGCTGGTTCAAGCCGAAGTTCAATGTTTCTTCTTGCAGGACGTTTTGTCATGTAATTTGCTCATGATGAAGTACACGTTTGGACTTTGCAATGTGTAGCTTTGTAGATTGTCACGCGATGACGCATGAATGTCAGAGTGCTTATGATAATTTATGCGTTGTCTCGTCCGTGCTTGCGATAGGAAAGAAATATTGAAAGACTGCCTAATGGGGGGAGAGTTGATTATGTAATCTTAGTTGGCCGACCAGACGAAATAATCGAAGAACGAAAATAGAAATAGGGTGGTAACGGTCACATTGCCGCGGAACTAACGAAATATAATGCACGAATGTCCGTGAAGCTATACATAAAAACGACAATAAAGCAATAGGTGAATTATTTACGATAGACTCAAGGATCAAGCTCGCGCGTAATCAATCGATCTACGTGAGGGTTTACGCAAATTGTTTCGCCACCTGGTATATGGATTCAACTCGGTATACGATAGGGAATATGGAAAATTATGTTGGTATAACAAATAGTCTTCCGATAAAAAAGTAAGCGCAACATAAAGTAAGTGCACATTAAACGCTGTAAAAGTTATAAAAGTCATAAAGCATGTTCTTTTAATTGCATATTAGCATACTGATTAATCGTTCGGAAACAAAGAAAACAATTACTGAAACATAGTTGTCCGTTTCATTGCACAGTTACGCGTCTTTAACCTATGAAATGTGACTCGGTATTATTCAAATGTAATTAGAGGCCGGCAAAAGAATTGTAATATAACATTTTATATTATTACATTGTGAAAGATTACAGAAGCGTTAGTTTTCAAGAGTTTTTGTACGTATGCCGGTGAATATGTCGAGCGAATCGTACGTTGTATAAATACATATCAAGCGACTGACAACAGGAATCAGAGAAACGGACGTAAGTCGCTTGGACATTTAAACTTTTATTTCAGTTTCTAAGAACACAGGTGAGACTATGACGACATTCAATAACGGTCTTGCATAGTTGAAAACGACTTTACCCTGTCCGTGCATAGCGATAATCGAACTGCGGCGTTACTGGCGTGCATAACCTAAATGACTACTGATATCGGTACGACGCTATAATTAGTATAACGGAAGTATTTGCAGTGGAAGCACGTCAACCAGCGATGATCGCAGACTATATTCAGATTATCAATCGTACATGACACACGCCGCTAAGATCAATTTCCGTTATTCCGCCTAAGCAGATGAGTAATTCACTGTCATCGAGAAGAAAATATGGACTACTCCTGGTTTTACTGTCGATTTGCATAGCGGATGATGTATTAACAATTTACTTAAAGCCTACGATGTAGTACACATTTCTGCATAAAGGCAAATATTATCAGTTCAATTAACAGAGTCAGAGTGTACAGTGTCTTGATAACATGACACGATATAATTTTGCATAATAATAATAATTTAAATAATAATCACAACACATGCATCTGTATAAATAAAATTAAGGAACACTTGAATAATTATGTATGGTGGGCGTTCTGTTTCAAACTAATCATACTACGAAAACAAGTGGAAATAAATAATATTGCCATGTGGGTTTTCGTATTTCGCGTTGAACATCGTAAACTGTTCCCATGTCGTGGAAAACCAAAATTATCATGATCACCTGTCTGTCATGCTTAAATCCTCGTCATAATACACGGTACGAGCGTGACACTGACAACCATTTTGATGCAACCGCCCGGCCGAGAGTTTATTCATTTATTTTACAGCGTGTGTTTGACCCATTAATCAAAAGGGAAGGGTCAAGCTGTAGCATTCTGGGATAGATTAATGAAACATACACTTTATTTTTCGCCTGTAGTTTGCGATAGTAAATAACCGTTTATATTCCGCGTGGTTCCATACACTTATTCTAAATTTACTGAAGATTAACACATCCATATTAAAATGTATTCAATATTATAACGAACCTTAGTTATTAGTTCGTCACGTGTATAATTCAAATTAAATAACCAAATGAAAATGAATGGTTCACATGATCTTAGTCAAATAATTTAATGAATTACTTAGATCCGACAGCGGTGGTTAAAATTTAAGGATACATACATAAATAATGAATAAATAGTATACATACTGTCAAATTATTTACACGCAGCTTACTTACACATACATTCGTACACTTTTGAATCTGCTATTACTAATCATTTGTGGTGGATTCTCTAAGACTTGCTATCCATGTCGAACGAGTTTATGGCGATATATTAATCTAAACACTACAGTTACAGCTTGTGTTTATACTTCGACAGACGACACAATTCTATTTCTTTAGGCACACATTTGCAATCTTGTCATCTCCTCGTCTCTCGCCGATCTCCTTCAAAGTCATATACGTTAGAATATACATGTTTACTTTACTCACCGACATACAGATATCCATAAATCACAACTAAGTATGATGTCAGTAACGTGTTAATTTCAATGCATCAACGCCAACGATGAAACACAGTCATGACGCATTAAAATAACCTCTACTCTAACCGCTTCTAAAAGCAACAAACCTTTCATGCATGACACCCCAAAAGATTTGAATAAACTACACTCGTTCGATCCTGTTACATTAAAAAAACGATGAATGAAAACGATGGAAATTTGGCAGACATCCCATTTGATACAAACGCAAAAACTGACCGAAATACTTCGAATTCACACGTCGTCGCGAACATAAAGTTATTATACGGAGCCGGATTAAGTAGGCGCTCGTATAAAAGTGCCTCGCCATCAAAATACTTTTCGCTTCCCTCTACCTACTCTTCCGCCACTTCTCATTGGGCAGCGAAACACATCGAGCGGGCTATATTTTCTCGCGAATTCCAGAATGTTCTAGTCCTGGCCGTAAGGCTAAAGCGGCCATTACCGGAAACGTGATAAATTCGTGCAAACGCGCAGAGGCAATATCCTGGAAGGTGTGTATGTGTGTGAGTGTACATCTCTCTCTCCCTCTCTCTCTCTCTCTCTCTCTCTCTCTCTCTCAACCACTCTCCTCCCACTATCGCGACAGAAGAGAAATGCAGATATCAGTAGAAGTGCGGGGAGAAGCGGAATATTTCTTCAAAGTTTAACTTGCCGATCGATCGGCAGGATGCGGCGGGTCGGTTTGCAAAGGTAGTAAGAGGCAAAGTACCGTCGTCGAACTTTATGGCGGGGGTGCGATCATGCGAACGCAGGGCGCATGCGCGCCGAACTCGGCCAGCTCTCGAAAAGTGGCAGTCTCATGTTAATGCGCGCCAATTGAATTTTCCGATCTTACTCCAGACCGTTACCGCGACCTCGCCCAAGCTCGAAACTCGAAGGACACGGACAGCGATTCATCGCGCGAATAAAGCCGGACGCCCATTGTCATTCCTCAGCTTTCGTCCTCGATAAGACGATGCGGAGGCTTTGTTCCGGCTGAGTTATGATTTCTGCGCGGACGGCGAACGAAGCTGGAAATTTTACGTCACCGCGCGCGTTTATTGTGTTATCAAGTATTTTCAGTTTTTAAACGTAGATAGCGTTCAGTTTTTCGCAGATAAGGACCAGAAGTTTCATGAACGCGAAGTTATGGTGTTGCCAGAAAAATGGCGGAGGGTCATTGAACAAAATGGAAAATACATGTTGATTAAAGTTTATTTTTTGTAGAAAAATATGAGTTTTATTTAACGCGTCAAAATCGAAATTACTTTCTTACCAGTCTGATACTTTGCGATATCTCGTTCTTCTTGTGGTAGAGCGTCGCTGTAGGGAGAGAGGGGTTGGCATTGGTGTAGGGAGATGCGACTTTTCCATTTTTGAGGAGACTGATGTTTTCGTCACTTTCCGTGACGATTCTTCGTTTCCGGACTGTTTTTATATGATTGAATTTGATAGTTGTATATACGTATACATGTATGAACAAAATAACAGAAAAATACAGGCGTGGAAAGTGTGATTGTGTGCGTGGATGTAAACTGTGATTGTGTGAATGTAGCCGTTCACAAACACGAGTTGTTACTAGCAAAACGTATGAACCCGAAGCGTTGAAGAGCAGTGTGGATGAGTAGTGTCAAAAGGACCGTGGGTGGTAAATTGGAGGAGAAGAAAAGGATCTGAAATGGGGATATGTTTCAAATTTCATATTTTGAAGAATGGGAAAGACTGGAACTTATAAAAGAAGTCATGACAATCGTGCGGTTTAGGGAAACGGCAATCATTTGTCCGTCGGGAACGAATAACTGAACGATGGAGATAACCCGGCATAAACGAAAACAGAATAAAGGCCTATCAGAATTAGGTATGTTTCGACCTGCACACCTATATATTGCGGTTTAGAACTGATGAGCCGTGTTGTTTCGAAAAGTATCGTCAAACGTCGAGCATATAAATTTTGGCCGCGTCGTGGCGAAACTCTGTAAATATGAAGGTATGTTCTCTGCTGATGACGCGAGAGTTCAGGAGAAGAAGAGTGGGAGGAGGGAGAGGAAAAGCAGGAAAGCTCACTCTCTTTGCGAATACTGTGCATCGGCACGAACGATAGTGCTATCTGACGGCCGGCGAGAATTTAGTCGAATGATGGACACGTTGCCAGAGAATCCGGGAGGCTTTTAAACACGGCCCGACGTGGATAATGCTACCGAATGTACATACGTCATCCCAACTTAGACCTAGGGAACACGAGAAATGAATTCACGCGTACACTGTTTCGCTATGTTCGAGACAATATCATTCATGGAAAGAATGCCATGTTTTTTTGGCTTACAATGTGTCAATGATATAATTCGCTTTTTTTCCCACTGGAAAAAGTACGATAATTACAAACAACGGATAATTAATGAACACGATGCAGTGGAGAATTATGATCGTGCCGCATTAATCCGGGTTATTAAGGGCTGAATATAAGAAGCGGAGCAGCGGTGTGGTTCTCTATTGGGAATTATCGGGAAAGTATTTAAATCATTGAGCATCTACTACGTTGAACCTCTTCAATATTGAACTGCACACACGGAATTTAGATTACGAGGTTATTTGACTAACGCAAATGCATCTGAACAAACGAATTCCATTGATAAAACAGCTTGAATACTTCTACATTTATATCACTTTAAGGTACGAAATTAAAGAATTTGAAAATTCCGTGAAATTAAAGAATTTTATCTACGTTTTCGTTATTCTTTTCAGTATATCTATAGTATATAATTAGAATATTAAAAGGTTGTAGGCAGTGGTCCATTATCTGTTACAGTTGTTAATAAAATAGAAATATATATAATATATATTACATTTCTATATTAACACAGTATACTTGATGTACACACATGCATCGATACTAATAATGCACCATTTTGCAGAAGTATTCTTAAATGAGCAGAGAAAGAGGACATGGAAAGGATATGTGTCTTCGCAACAGATGAATGCATAGAGGTTTAAATCGATATAAGAATTCAATCGAAAGCAGCTGCCGCTGCTAATATAAGCGACGTTGGATAGATTTAATAAAGTCTGTCCCTAGGCTGGCACTGGTTATCCATCAAAGCACCCAGGAGTACTTTATAAAATATAAAACGATATGCAACCAGTGCAGTCACCCATTATGCGTACAATGCATTCTAGAACCTGTGTGTATTTCTTTAGATAGACGCGACTTACATAGAAAATTAGTGCTAATTATCTTATTATCTAGCGTTAACAATCGATAGCAAACCTAACGCATCCCAGCTGACATCAGCTATTGTACTTGTAAGCATAAACTGAAGGAATTACTTCGAGAGCTACGTAAGCTGATATCGCAGCTTGTAGAGCCAGATGAAAGTAGTACAAGTCGGTACATGGTCAGACGTTCGGACGAAGTCGAAGTTATCGCTCGCCAAACGATTTTTGGGCATAATTTATGGAGGAATATGATAATGCGCCCGCGGGACAACGTGTCATGCGTCGACGTTGACGATTCCGGGTAACCAATCATTCCCATGGGTCGAAACTGCGTTACGAGTTGCCGCGTTCGCACGTTAACAATAGAAACGACATATCGATCGGGCGCATACAATCGGTACACAGAACATTTACCGAACCTTGCTTCCGATGCACTGTTTTTTTCCGGCCACCGTCTGTCTTTGTCGAATAACACTGAGCATATCCAGTTCCGCGAAAAAAAATCAGCACACTTCGTCTCCCTCAAACTCGCGTTCTTACGTTAGAGGCATTAAAGCCACAAGACGATGGCGTGCGAAATCGAGGGAAGCGCGTTAAAAAAGAAGGTGAACATATTTCACGCACGATCGAGACTCGGTGTACTTAAAGTTCATTACACGATGGAGAGCGGTGGAAACTTTGACGGAGACTCGCTTCTTATCAAATCGATGGCGCCCTGCTTCGCGCTCGCTGCGAGCTGTAACTTTGTATTCCTTCGCGGAATAAAATTGTTCGGAAATTATTATGTCGCCTAACCGCGCGTTCCCGCGGCCATAAACGCCTATACACCAACATACTTAAAACTGACGCGTGGGCGCGAATGCAGACATTAGACGTCCGAGAGCCGAGTATTGCAAACATAACATTGCACAGAGACGTACAGGTAGCCGGTAATAGCTTCACACTCGCACACAGGTCGGTTGGGTACCTACGTACTATTAGATACAGAGTCCACACGATCAGTCGGCTATATCTTCAGTCCGTTAGAGGGCAGGAACTCGCGGGCGCATAAATTTCCGCGATAGAAGTAAGGGCGGGCGCTCCGGACAAAATCAGCTGTTCACGAAACGTATGACCTTGTACCGACCACGTCGAGATACCTGGCAAGACTCGACACTATTGAAGCAGCAAGGCGTGATTTTCTGGTTTCAGCCGAGGCAGGAATTGCCGTCGCGGCGGAGTTGAAGCAGCCGGAGGATCGAACGGAGGAGGAGAAAATGGCTCTTTTGGGTAGGCCAAGATTGGGCGACGTGTCCAAGGCTCAAGTGAGGATCAAAGAGTCGAAGGAGTTCAAGAACACGGTGGACAAGCTCGTTCAAAGAGCCAACGCCTCGATACTGCTCGGTGAGTTTGCCCCGCTAAAATCCTCCCGGCAAAGCTCCCGGATCCCCCTTTTGCGGGACGCGCGAGTCGTTTGTCAAAATCTCGAGGACGTGCTCCCACGGCTCACGTTCCTCCGTTACCCCTCAAAGCTGTCGTTCCTTCACCTTCGACTTCTTAAACTTTCCCCGTGATGACCCGCAGCTGGGAGGGGGGCGACCGCTAAGATCAATGTAACTTCCTTCGACTTCTGCGTCCCTCTTTTTCTTTTCGGCCGCCGACGACAACCCCCACCTTCACATACGTGTATACCTACGTGCGTACTCGTTGAAAGTGACAACGGGAAAACTTTCGGCGTCCTTAACTTCCCACTCGTCATCGACGACGGAAGGGAAGCGGTTGAGTAAATTATCGGGAAGTTTTCGCACCGAACGAGTTCGAAGGAGGCTGCGAATTTTCAGGGCTCAGATTGAAGGGACCCAAGACGTCGCTCGGGTCAGTTTCCGTCTATCGGCCACCTCCTTTCCAGGCCTTCGGCTCAAGATTAGCTCCGGTTCGCGCTTCGCCAGACAAGAACGTATTACCGACGGGTGGCCACGAAGAAAAGATCCGAAGTACCGCGGAAACGTTCGCGGAGCGACGGACGATTCGGGATTCGGCTTTTCAGAAACGTGACCTGGCGAAATGACACAACGGCAGGCCGTGAAATTCAAGATCCGCCGTTCAGTGCCATATATGCGTGTCTCTCACGTTTCCGCGTCCGCCACATCCCACGCATTCATGTCTGCACCCTGTTTCCACAGTCCCTCTTTGCACTCTGACGTTTTATGATTCTCACTTCGGCACCCTTCTCAGCCTTCCGTAACTCTATTTTACTGGATTTCGCTGCTCCTGCCGAGTGTCATTCTGTTATGCAATAAGTGAAGAATCTCAATTATTCTTCACTGTGCCCTTACTCTTAGTACATTCGCTTCGGAATAGCTGTAAATTAAAGGTACTTTTCGAACAAGGTGTTTTTATTTTCAAAGGACTTACAGAACAGGATTAACTGGCGTAGGCTATAGCTCAAAATGCAGACTGGCAAAATAATAAGTTTCAGAGTAGGAACAGAATACGGAAGCAGATAATCAGTTTCAAGGAAAACGAAGATCCATATCTATGAAGAGTCGTAGGAATGATAAGGAACCTCCATGATGAGGATAAGGCACAACTCGTAGCTTAATTTGATTTATAATTGCTTGCGAATGCGTGTCATTTGAATAAATCAGCTGACATGTCAGCAGTCAGACGTAAAAAAGGATCGCGAAAGCTGTTTCGGATTAGTCCGGCATATCTTCTGCAATCTGCTGCGACATTTTTGTAACCTCATTTAAAAGGTTAAAAAAGCATTCCCTGCACATGTGGAAAACGTGCCCTTCGAACGCAGTTCGCATAGTTTGAGTCAACGATCGAGATACTTCAGCATCGCAGCAGTTCGCGCCGAATGTAGTTTTTCGAACTCGTTCAAACACTAATTAGAAAACTTCGCCGAATGCGAGACGTAAGTTATGCGCTACGTGTAACTTTTACCGCTTCCGACGAATTCCGCTGCTCGATAGTTGCCCCGGAAATGTGTTTAGACGAAGAACGCGGAAGTAAAGTTCAACTTTGTCCCGGTCGTGATAAATGTCGGCAGGCAAATTGGCTATATTCGTTTCCTATATGCCTTTTACTTGGTTTAGACAAGTTGCGTACGTTGTTGCACTTTAAAGTCCGGTAGGGACGTACCTATTACATCGGATTGAAAATAAAATATCTTCTACAGCAGATTCATCGTCTGATTCGAGTACAAAGACGCATACATTTCATATTCATCAAAACGGTCTTTCCGTCTTGAATTGCCTTTTTCAATGGCAATACCTACTTTTCATTCCTTTTCAATCCGCTGCCCGCAACGTTTGCTTTTCACAGAGTACCCTCAATATTGGTTCAAGAAAATCTTTCCTTCCCCACCCCCACATAATCCATAAACAATCCCAAGATATATTACGAGCCCGACAAAAATACGCCTCAAAGATTCCTTTCGCGAGTTCGCAAAACAGATTTACGCAGGGCAGACCTCCGGACTATCGGGTAATCGGTTTCATCTTCATAGGAAGTCAGCTGACTGCTCTATTACACCGTACTTCCTTTTGTTCGTCGTCCCCCTTTGCATTTCACGGCCTTCTCCCTTTTCTGCTGAAAGAAGAAGGATGAGGTGCAGGGGGCGCAGAAGTCGAAATCGTTCGAGCTGCCTCTCTTCAAAACACCCACAACTTTCTCCCACCGTCGACTCAACTTCTTCCCCTCTTTTTTCCACCCTTGTTGCCTTCATTCACCACCGACCCGGCGCCGTTGACTTCCGACGTTGATAAAATGTCACGCGATCGCACGAAATTGAGGTTAGGGTTACTCGCGGATTTAAGTCACTTCCAGTTGGAGTGAGCGAACGCCAGTTTTGCACCTCAAAGCTGAAACTTGCTCGTCGGCGGAATGTTGAGGAGAGAGTCGAGAACGTGACAGTCCGAGGGTGAGAAGCGTGGCGTTTTGGGATATTAATGGATGCGCGGTAGGATTTTGTTCGGACGACTATGACGAATGGCTTCCCACTGTAAGTGGCCTGACGATCTAATAACTCTCGCGATCCCTCACTTTTTGAGAGCCTTAAGAGGGCTGTGCCGGCGGCCACTATCAACGACAGTCTCTGCAGGGAAACGTCCGGTCTATTAGCTTGACGTCTCTTGGTTAAGACGGAAGTGTAGAAAGTGAGACGCCGGAGGGAAGACATTTTGTTCATTGTCAGGTCTCTAATACAGCGTGGCAAGCGTTGCAAACCAATTTTTCACGGTGTGCATTACGTGAGCGGAATATAATTAATCGTTGTACGAGAGCACGAATGTTGTTTAGTTAAGGATACATACAAGTACGTCGATCCATGGTCTACTAACGTATTTTTTTACGCTTATCGTTTGATGAATACAGTGCAAAAGACAACCAAGAATTTTCGGCGAATTAGACGGTACTTAAAACGTGAAAGAAATTCTGCCAGAAATTTAGGATTGAGATAACAGCATGTAGGTGTCGTTTAAATACCTGCCTTCTAAAGGTAACAAGCTTGAATAACATGACATGTAAACACATTCTCGTCGGTGCATTAATTTCGTGAGCAATCAAACGTACGTACGCGCGGTAAATGGAACAGGTACATACGTTGACGGTTATTATGTGTCTATGTGTCAATTTCGAACTCTTATGTTTGCATAACAAGCATCGTGCGCGTACAGTATGTAATTATCTAACGTGACTAATTGTAAGGAAAGAATTCATGACTGTGACTCAGAATGGAACTGAGAAAGATAACTAAACGAGAGCATGGAAATGTAGGAGGTTCCTTGGGGAAATTCGATGGAAAGCACCGCCTATGATTTTGCATTCGGCGCACGAAGATATCATCTTCTTGATATGGTCGCAAACTGTACAGTGTCGATTCCGTGAAAACAGGGTTGCACGCGGACTATTGCTGGAATCGAGTGTCAGTGCGCACCGGCTGTGTGCTATGAGATATTTGCACTGATGTGGAACTAAATCGAGAATTTTCTCTGTCGATATCACCGCTAAAAATAATAAAAAACAAAAACAGGTAAACGTATTGAAACCTGAGAATCAAAGAATAACTGTGATACTCTCTAATTTAGGAAAAGCTCTCTTATTTGTTTTATAAAAAATGCACACGTGTTTAATTAATTTTTAGTTGATTAAGTATTTCGTTTCACAATTTTTTGTATCTTAATAACTACCTAAATATTATATTATTTCGGTATTTTTTGGATCAGCTCAAAAACAACGTAAGAAATGAAAACATATATCAGCATTGATATGACATATTATTCTAGCTTGGATATTAACTTATATAATACAAGCATTTCAAAAGAATGTCACTGCTATACTTTTTACTTTATTTATTCACATCGGTCCACTAAACAAGAAATTAATTACAGTTACGTAAATCCATCTCACAAAAGACTAAGGAAATAATATTTACAAAATTTAATTGAGAAACATTTATTATTATATTAATTCACTGAAAATTCAACTAAAGCAAAATAAGAACATGTCTGAAACGGGATTAATATCACACAAAGATATTTTAATTACTTCACTGTTAGTTGCACGCTTATTTCATTACTTTCTTAAGAAGACTCGACAAACATTGCATGTAAACTTGCCAGTGACCCATACATGCTCTTCCTTTCACAAAGTGTGCGAAAAGAAATGACACGCAGAGGGAACACTCGCGTGTACATGACAAATCGCATAACTAATCCAGCGGGTCCTAAATGCTGCATGCATACCGCTTGCCCTGACGCACACTAAAACGTTTAACAACGCGCTTACATCGTTTGACGCTTTCGCATGCACAACGTTCAACGTATGCCTGCAGATGTGTGCACGTATACATGTATGCGCCAACACAAACGTAAAGCTCCAGCCAGTATAATTCATCCGTTGGTCCAAAGTTAGGGAGAACTTATGTTAATAGCGTAAGAACGCACAGCTAAATGTTCAAGTCAAGTGAACGGACCTTTGCGTCAAATAAGTATAGCACACAAGTTGAAACTATCACTAGATCGAAGGCAAGTCACATAACGATCCGAATATCAGCGAAAAATTTTATCTATCCCATTTCTGATATCGGAATTCATTTTTAATGACATTGGATGTAAACCGATAGTTTTATCGCTCACGCTAAAATATAAATGAGTAATCCTGTAGGATGCACGCTGGGAAGCTATTTCGTGAACTGAATCGGTTGCAGGATATCGAGAGTCGGAGTTAAATCTTTGAAATACACTTCGACGAACTTCTTCTCACAACGCTGCGAAAAGTTTCGACCCCATAAAGAGAGCGCTCCTTTGTGATGCGATAGACCGCCTACGTCCACTTTTTGTACGACCGACCTCAAAATTAACTAAGAAATTCATCGCGGCCTCCTTACGTACAATGGGTGCGGAAAATATTCGTACCGATATTAAGTAATAGGTAATTCGTGAAATCGTAATTTTTTAAGTAAACTCACTAAGCAATGGATTTGTACACGTTGCCTATAATGCCCAGTACAGATATTGTGCAAATGAAAATTTCTTGTTCAAATTATTTGCGAAGTTAATTAGGAAATTAAATTATGAAACGAAATATCAGAGTAATTTGAATACGTACAATTATTTGCATGGAATCATAAACAAATACTTCATAAAAATCAATTTAGTAACCAAAAATGTACTGAACAGTTAATTAATATTTCGGAGACTTTTCTTTTGATTTTACGTGTTAAGAGTTTATTCCATTCCTCTGTGAAAGCGTTTAAACGTTTTTTAAGAGAAATTTGTACGTTAATCTAACGATGTAAGGAATTCAACAGAAATTCTATTGATATCCGAATATTGTAGATGAGTTCGTAACTATACTGTTTTCTTGGCTAATTCTGTATTTGCATTCTTGCATTAAGCATGTGTAAGTCGACTTTCGATCGCCCTCACAAACAAAAATCAAATTGTTTAATGTGTCCGTAATTTGCATACTAGATGAAAGATTGTCTTTCAAAATACTAATATTAATCAGGTGGTCCATTATTCCATCAATAAAGTACAATATGTCAACATCGGTTGCACTCAAACAGCCTCAAACAAGTATAATAGCTCCGCAAGTTTTGTGGTTCAATTCTTCAATTTTTCTTCTCTAAATTACACATCGTCCATCAGATCCAAAAATCTCATAATATCTTTCGCCCGTAAACATTAACCCATCCCAACATTCAATTAGCCTATTAACATTATAATTTGCGAAATACAATCTTTGGTTTTCTATTTCTTTGATTTAGAAAGTAGTTTCTACGGACCATTCGGTCGTAAAATTTCTTTTTCCTGCAGAACTACGCATAGCGTCGGTAGATAGATATACATGTATACAAATAACTTGTTTAGGGTGCTCAAAAATTTGTACTGTACGTAATTTTGAATCATACTTTATTATTCTAACAATAACCCTCCCAGTATACTGGCAAATTTATCAAGGACGATCATTTCTTGGCTTATTTTGCAATTTTTTTTATTCATACTGGTCAATCGTACAGTATAATGTAGATCAGGATCTGCTTGAGATGTTTGTTTTTGTTAATCCTTACGTTGATTATGAAAATAAATAATAATTTTTCTTTCATCTATGATTGATTCACTGATGCTTATAACGTTTGTAAACATTCTGACATGCTCGATCGTAACTCACAAGAATTAATGTGACATGGTTACGTTACTGAATCTTTTATAAACAGCTCGTAAGACAAACTATACGAATACATATTGCTCCAATATTTCCGTCGATCTTTTTGTATTTTTCTTATTATCTCCGAAAATCATTTTTCAAATGCTTAAATGTTATTTGCATTATACATATTCTGGAGAGTGCGAGAATATGCTGAAACTTATTGTTTACAGACTATTATTCAATAAACTACAACTTCTCAAAGTTTTGTATCAAAGTAGCGACTATATAGATATCTTCAACACTCCGTACAAAGAGCATCTCTCGGTGTTGAGTACGGCTTCGCCGAAGATCAATTAAACGAATTCCGTATCTTAATTAACTCTTGTTACCAGTACCGACGCTTATAGAATTTAATATTTCCCTCTTGACTCCTCCATTGTTTTTGTTACTGTGGCCTCCCCATTTTGACCGTTTTCTTATTAAGCGAGTCACGGAAGACTCTCGCGTATTGAAGCTTGAAGTTATCCGGGCACAATGGCAGGCGGAGGCCAAAAACGGCGAGTTTCGATGACTTAGAAACTCAGACAGTGGCCAGATATATACTTCCGATGTGCCGATACGAAACCTGTTTCAATTGCCGCCGACATTTCGCTCCCAGACTCCTTCTCGAACGCCGCGCAAGATTTCCGGGGCAGTCTTAATCTTGCCGAGCGAAATCAAGATTATCCGTAGGATCGTCCCTGCGAGAAGCGAGCTCATAAATACGCCTGTCTCCGAAAAGTCCATAAAGGTGCGCCTGTAGAAACGGAACTTTCATCCTTATACTCGGCCAGAGAAATCTGTCCATTTTCGAGCCATTCGTTTGCTTAGGGGAGAGTAGCCCAAAGCGGGTAAGCTCTCTTATATTGCCAAATTTAATGCAATTTTACATTTTCGCGTATGTCGTGATTATCCGAATACTCCTGAGTTTAGATCACCTCCGATCAGTCACCAGATTTGAGATACAGCGAAAGTCGGCGTAATAAAAGAAATGTGGGGAATTCGTTAAAATATCCAATGATATGTAACTTCTGATTTGGCGAAAACTAGTACATATATCAAATTGTTAACATTATCATCTTATTTTGGCACGATTTTACTTTATAAATGTAAGTATCGGAATTTTTTTATTTTTTTTTTCGGTGAGTTTATAATTTATCAAGTTCGACATGTGCCTTTGGGCAAAGCGGGTAGAAGAGAGGAGCCCAAAGCGGGTAACCCGCCTGAAGCACGTGGGTTCTTGTATATCGCCGAATGTAAAGCGATTGTCAATTTTTCCTCATGCCGTGTTTACCCGAACACTCCCGAGTTTCGATCACTTGAAAACAGGCACCGAGTTGAGAACAGCGTTACCAACTCTTTTACGTAAAAATTACTACATAATTTTGCGGGTTCCCAACTCTTTCACGTAAAAATAACCACACAATGCTTACCCGCTTTAGGCCCCCTGTTTGGCAAGGCGGGTTTTTGCAGACTCTTTCATTTTTACTTCTAGATAATTATTTGTTGCAAAATTACACCAACTTGCTTTTTTATTCTTAAGTACGATATCTCCCCTACCACATGAAATCAAAATTGTTATTATAATCCAACAAAAACTATGATTTTTGATGTTTCAACGTTAGCTTACCCGCTTTGGGCCCTCTTCCCCTACTCCGTTCGGTTACGTAACGAAGCATCCATAAATACTGACTATTCCTACTACTAGAGTATAAGGAGTACGAACGAGATAGGAATGTCACTAGCTTTATAATCTGAAAATTCGTACAGATAGAGGGCGCGTCAGATAGCAGTTTTTGAGTCAGTTAGGTTAGTATAAGCTTTGTTTACATTACTACCGGTGACCTTTACCAAATTTTCTGTGTACTTTGTATATCTATATTTATCGGGAACTGTCGATACTAGCACCCTCTGCTGGATTAACTTGCATTGCTGTAGTAAAATTTGGAATATTTCTCTAACATGGTGTTCGTACTCCTGTTACTTTAGTCTCCATGATTCCGTTGCTCGAGTCAGTCCGACAAAATGAGCTGTCATGATCGAGTATGGCGGACGGTAGAGACTACGCTTCTCAATTCATCGTACCTCGAATACACTTTAGAACACTGTACCGTGGGGAAAGAAAACGAAGCTGCTCCCTGACGACAAAGCTTGTCTGATCCCTCGGCGTTCCTGCAAGATTACAGAGAGGATTAAGACGTGATTCTGCGGAACTCTGATCCTGAATACTCGCGTTTCTGGCGTGGCCCGGTTCATCGTCCTTTGATTCTCTCGCTCGCCTAACGATAAGAAACGCTCGAGCGACCGACGAAATGTGCGATTGTTCCAGTTGAGCAAAACCACTCAAGGGTTCATCGTCGAGCTCGTAACTTCTGATCCTTCCACTCCTTCTTGCCGAATCGGCCTAACACGGACGGCTCGCCCTTCGCTCGCCGCTGCAGCGTCCGAAACTATTTCTACTACCGAACGGGGAATCACGAGGCTTAGAAGCTTCGCCAGTGTTTTTTCCCACGGACGCAGTGCTCTGAAAATCGTCGCACGTCCGGAATAGAGAACAGAATCTGCCGAGTTTGCTCCCCGAAGAAGGCGCCGTGTGCGAATCCTGCGACCTACTGCGCGAGTAACGATCGGATTGCGCGTGAACTCGCGAAACACCTGCACGACATCGCTTCGAGAACCAACTTTGCGGAAGCAAGAGTCAAGAGAAAGATTCGGAAACGCGCGAGAGCCGAATCGACGATTTTAAAGCTGAAAATTTAAGCTGCTTCCCGAATTTTCGCTATTTTCTCACTCGACAAGTTTCGGAAGGTCGAAAGGTTTGATTCAAAAGTTCCTAACGTTCATAGAGGTAGAATGAGGGTGGGGGGCACTCGTGCCAAAGAAATTCGCAGAGAAACGGAGGCGTACAATGGAAACGAGCGTTCTTGGTCCTAAATCCTGAAATATTGCTTACAGGCACGAGCTCTTGGAAGGAACAATTCACGGAGGCGCTGACGGTCAGCGGGGGTGACGGAGATGAGGGGGAAGGTGGTACAGCTGAACCAGCGTCGCCCTCGGTCATGGATTACCTCATGCACTCCCTCACCATTTTCTGGAAAGTCCTCTTTGCCTTCGTGCCGCCTACCGGTGAGTACAAAATGTCTGTTTACCCGCTGAAAGATGAACGTCGCTCGGCGTACGTACTCGCCACTGTTGTCCGATGTCATCCGTCTTTCTTCGTCCCTTGCCCTGATCTTCGCGTAAGAAGCTTAAGAGGCGTCGTTAAAGGCGCATTCGAGTCAACTTCGCGACTTCGCCGAAAGAGTCGATAACAGACGGCGCGTTCGAAAGAAGTTCAACAAAAGGAAACGTAAACGACGTCACGCGCTACGTAAACGTCAAATAGCTCTATGTTCATGCATGCACATATATGTGTATATGTATGTTACATGTATCTATGTTCATATATATACGTAGATGTGTGTACATACACGTGTATAGATCTGCATATGTATATACGTATGCAGACGTATATACGTGAGCAAAGCCCAAAGCGGACCAAGAGAACAAAAGGAGTCTGATAACGTCGTCCCTCAAGTACCCTTGCGCTTCGTCGTTTCGATGAAACGGGTTAAGTATGTATATTCCGAAATCTCGGGATCGCGGAGCCGCTAAAAGCCTTCCACTCCGAACGGCAAACTTAGCAGAACAGACGTCATGTTATTCTTGCCGTCCCATTCGCGCTCCGCACTCGACGCCGAGGGGTATGAAAAATTCACCGCGTTCGATCGGCAATAGAAACGCATTGCGAGAGAGAGAGAGAGAGAGAGAGAGAGAGAGAGAGAGAGTCAGTGAGTGACTGAAAGGGTGAAAGGGTGAAAGGGGGGGAGGAAGAACTTGACAGAACATCAGATGCATTTCATCGTGTGTCACTGAACGTGAGTCGATACTCGTCGTCGATTCGTCAGCGCATACACGTTTCGTACCACTGCCTTCCTCTCGCAATCAGATGAAACAAAAAGCAGACACATCCCGAAGTCGATCTGTATCTTCGTCAAACACTCGGACAAAGTCGACGTTTTTAAACGCTTTTCGACCGTTCACGAAATCTTTTGTTTAATCTCGATCGATCAACAGCGAAGACACTACGAGCGTCTAGGAGTATAATTCTCGCACTAACTTGCGGACAATTTCTCAAGCCTATCGTCCGGATGATCCTCTTTCTCTCCCCCATCTCGTCGGATTCAGCTGCCGGTAAGTACCGGCAGACATTCCTCTCCCGGAAGGAAGATCCTCTCCCGCGGGTTTTACTGCGAAACGGGAGCGGTAAGTTACTGGCGTATATCACGGGGTGCTGCCGAATAACACGTGCAAGCGGCCACGGAGCGATTCCTTATGCGGAAATAAGGACAAAATGATAAAAGCACATTTTTTATTTATGGCATAGTTTCCGTGGAAGTCGTCTTTAAAAATCTGATCTGTACTTATGCTGTTAAGGATAAATTGGGCTTCCACGATCGTATAACATACGTCGTGTTATAAATAATGACTATGATGCAGTTAAAAGCTGTTGAGTTCGAGAAAAAAGCTGAGATTTTTAAGGAACGACATTGTATTTTATCATATTCAAAATTACTGAGGCTTTCCTTGCTCTTGTATGCATAAGTGTGTCCGTTTAATTATAGATGTGTAAACGCTCGATAATATGTTTTGATTTCTCAAATGTTCAAATGCGTGGAAAATACTTAGCACCAATTCATCACGATTTTGAATAGTTTGACTACTCACCTTTCCTTTAACATAACGTGACAAATAAAAGTCAGGGGTGTGTAAGATCTGAAAATCTTGAAGGTCAGACAACTGTCCATTCGCAGACTCTCGAACATTGACAGTATCCACCGAGAATGACCCTTACAATCCTCCTCGTATACAATGTGGCACAGCACCGTCATGTTAAAAAATGATTTGTTGTTAAATCACATAAGTTACATCAAAGTTGATAAATCTTCGTGCAAGAAGATGCAGAGAAGAGTCTCCTAGTAAAATATGCGGCAAAATTGTGGTTCAAAATATAGTCCTGAAGCAACCAATGACAAAGCGACATTCATGGTGTGAAATCGCATTCCGATAGTGCTTGCACTCGGGTCAAATGGTGCGGATATAGAGCACTACCATGTAGTATGCGACGAACAGTTCTATCGCTGACGTTGTACCGAGAAGATAACGATCCTGAACTAAGTCTAGGATTGTTGTAAATGTCTCCCAGAACCTTATCCTCGATAAAACTTCGGTAACGCACACGACTGCAATCTCGACGTCGTAGAACTGAAGAACCCGTTTCCAAAAGACGTTTTAATCTTTGCACCGTTTTTAGATCAAGAACACTTCGATTAAAAATGTAGTCTCTGTAATAACGATCAGTAGCAAAGTTCCACTAGAGACGCGAAAAGTTCAGACCTTATCACTGTATTCCCCATTCGTATACATAATCGCTAGACAGATCAATGAAAATGACCTGCTTAGGCAAGTAAGACATAAAAAATCTCAAATAATTGTTTACAAACACGATTAGCGTTATACATTGTTAGACGAACAGTATGTTGGCATAAGTACATACGGTTCGAATTTTTAAATCCATTTGTCTCGAAGGGTTTGAACAAAAAGAAATGTTATCCTACATTTCGATCTTCTTTCTTCATAAGAAAGTACCCGCTTCTACGCGTTATTCAGGTACACCCTGTATATTCGTGCGGCGCGACTTTTATTGCGGAGAGGCTCCCCGAGGAGATGGAAATCGACAGTCTCTGAGCCTTTGTACCTTCCTCAAGCTTAAATGGCATTATGTGCCTAAGCGATGCCTATTTCGCACTCGACAATATATATACATATACATATATATATAACACGACCGACAGACAGCCCACTTTGATATGCTCGCCTCTCGGCGGCCAAGTTCAAAGGAAATTCGCCGACGTTAACCCTTATTCCTCGAGTGTCCCTGGTGAATTTCCTGCGAATTTATCTCCATCCTTCCCTCGCTGCAATTGAAATGTGTTTGACGTGTAAACGTTGACTCGTCGAGACTTCTTTTCCCCTATACCCCGCAAGCTTTCGTTCCTTTTCCTCGGCTCGACGAGAGTCGATATTTTCCTGATACGGAAGGATAGCGAATTTCTGTAACGGTCCTTCGCCTCTGAAAAATCCCGGCAACGCTGTTCCATACTTGGTCACTTTGCTCGAAGAATCCTGCTTCCCGGTGCGATCGATACGGTTTGCAAGCTAAAGCGTAGAAAACCACAAACGGCGCAAGGCGTCCTGTTGTTCCCTTCCCTTAGCCTAGGCAGAAAGTTGATCTAAGATAACACATACACCACGACCGATTTTTCATCCTTTTTAATCCTTCCTGCAATCCGGCAGGCCCTAAATATCGTTTGTCGGTTGAAATTTCTGGAAGCAACTCGCTTTCTCATTTCCAAAAAACTTCTTCTGCACCAAGCCTCTCCTATCGACTCTCACTATCTTTGGATTTGTAAAGATAGTTGTGAGTACCTCCCGTTAGACTAAGTTAAGACATCGCACGAACGCCCCGTTGAAATTCGATGTTTCGAGTTTTTTAAGAAAATAATTTTATTTTTACTAAACTTATATACGAGAAATCTTACACTAGGTCTAAGTAATCTAGACTTAATATGTGGTTGACTCTACAGATGTGTTTAAGACGAGAAACAGGTTTAGTATTTAATAGGAAAAATGAGAGTGAAGAAGGAACCAATAGTCTTTTGTGCAGCATCTACTGTCAACGCGTAATGAATCGGGGATATCATGAGTATTATCTGCAGGAGATAAAAATGATTTTTCAATTTTAAGGACTAAGGACATTCCCAACGGTTTTTTGGAACGCTGACGGTTCTACAATACAAATTATTTATATAAAACTGCATAACGTCAGATATTCTTTATGCTTCGCCGGCATCCAAGACGGTTACTCCGACAGCATGAATAAAATATTTTTGAATCACTAAACCTTTCGTTTTCCATCTCTCGTTCACAATTATATTCTTATTGTTCTTAAACAATAGTGCATGCCAATAGGTCGGGACAACAGTACAATTAACTGTTCGGTTCCTGCTGCAAGCCCGTCCGCGAAAAAGTACGCACCCCTGCTAAAATGTTGCTAAACATTGAACGTTTGCCATTAAACGCTGCGTGGACGCACTCGACGATGCGCCGCTCTCTTTAACAATGGCCAAACGAGCGGAGAAAAATAATTGTTTCAACAGCGACAGTGACGCCGCCAAGCCGAGGAACTTTTAATGAGGCGCGTTTACATTCGAAGTCTACGGATTTCCGTGCGCGTCGATTTATGCGCTAACGGCAGCATAATGCGAACGAGCGAAACGTTGGAAACCATTGAGAACGCGTACCACAATGGAATCTACTACGCACCCAGCGCCATTTTGACGACACAAGTGTAATTAAAGCTGCAGCCCGCTCTCGTTCCTCACGATTATTCCGACGCACCTGCGAGCCCCCCAACTTGGAAAACTTCGTCGGCCGAACGGAGGCGACACGATGAAAATGGGCAAGACCTTAAATAAGCTATTTTTAACCGCCCTCCTCGAAGCATAATGTTCACCGGGAGCGACTTTTTTACGTCGACTTTAAAGCCCGATCGCATCGCCGGTGCCGTACCATAATTCGCGTGCACCCGTTATTCCATACTTATCGAGATAAAATCGCAAACTTGGACGTGGCGCGGGTAGCACGCGATTGATGAAGTTTGCAGAAAGTGTACCGCGGAACTAATGTCAGCCGCATCGGAAACTTGCCCGTACAAATTTCCTTTACGCAATTACGCGAGTCGCGAAATACGCGTGTTCTGCCGTGGAACACGACAGCTCGATTGTCGAGACTGGCAGGATCAGTATGCTCAGCGTACATTATTGCAGCGTATACGGATAATTCACTTCTCATACAGAGTTCACTTTTTATCCGACTTGATCTCTGTCAGTGTGTAATTTACCAACCATTCAATTGTATTCCGAGGAAAGCTAATTCGAAGATATCGTGCTGTAACAATGCGTACTGCTATAGTGTAGGTGGAGAATCACGTTTTTTTTCACCACGCCCTATCCCTTAGTCCACTGACCTCGGACTAAGTTAGGCTTAATTAAAGATAGGTTTGAAAGAAAATGTTTTTATCCCTTAACTTGAACAGGTTGAGTAGAATTTTGGAATACAAATAACTTAGGTTAGGGGGTGCCTTAAATATAGATTTAGAAAGAGGAAGAGGACGGGTAGTGACTCAAAGTGTGGACTGACATAATAACAAGATTAGAAGTTGGAAAAGGTGGTGACGCAGAGCTATGAGTTTTAGGGAAAACAAGGTTATTTATTTTTTTGGAGTCACAAGGCTGATGAGTAATCCCATAACGAGGGCAAGGCATAACAGTGCGATATCTGTCTTCGATTCATAGAACAAAATGGCATAAAAGAAAAATATCCCTACCGTATAAAAGTTGACCTCAATGAGCCTCAGACGCATCTTTCAAAAAAATGACCTGCATCCTAGAATCGGACAGCGAGCTGTCATGTTGAGTAAACCAACGTAACTGCAATTTCTGCGGAAAAGTCCTGACTGCCCGCCATCCTCAAAAGGATACATGACAGGATACATGGAAATAGAGATAGTATACCCGGAAAGTACACGCAAAAGTATACGCAGTGGCGCATATCGCACGGCTTTAACCTGTCGGAATCGCGGAAGCAGCCTAATCGCCGCGCCTAATTGGAACAGCAGATTACACGCGCCAAAATCCCAGAAGACAATGCGGGCCACGTTGCGACAATGTTAACATCGCATTCTGAACGCACCCGATAGAATTTCGACGTAGAGGGCAGAAAGTGGGCGAGCTGCGCGCGAATCCGTTGCAAACGCTCAGCTGCGAACTGAACGGAATTCAAATTACGGCATTAATTCCCTCGACATTAATCGCCAGCGTAAATTGCAAGAATCGTCTCGTCGCGTCATAAATACTCGGCGGGCTGGTGGGGGGGAAGGTGAGAGGAGCGAAACTCGAATGTCAATTTTTCCGTGAGATAGCAACCGACGGCCAATTAAAATGCATAACGGGCGGCCGGTAGAAAAACAAACGTCGTTCAATAAAGACACGGAGACAGATGACTGTCACGTATCAACTTTGCCGGACGAATCGTGTTACGCGTGTTATTGTATATTATTGTATATTATTGTACATCGTTGTTCGGCGAGAGTTGAATGACGTTCGAGGCATGTCCGTGGGATCGCGCGTGTCGTGTCCGTCGAAAGGCAATATACAGGGTGGGTAATGGCGACGTTAACGTAGCGTCACGTCGATCCCGGAATTTTAAATGAACGACCGGCGCGTCAATCGTTTAAAGGGCCAGGCGTAATTCGAAACTCGGCTTTTCCCCAGCTGGCAAAAGGAGGCGGGGAGGGGGGACGATCCGAAATAAACGGAAGAACGTTCGGACCTCGGCTACGTTGCGCGCATGCAGGCATGTATGGACGAGTTTTCGGCGGCGTGGGCGACGCAAGCTTTTTTCGACTCGCCTCGCGCTGAAAAGCACTGACATGTTTTCATTACGGGCCGGCTCGTAATAACAGAGTCGAGCCGATTGCTGTTGCGACCGCGGTTTCACGCAGCAGTTGTCACCGTTCGACCGTAAAGCTTTCGGTGGTCGATGCTCGTGGCGTGCGGAAACGTAATACGGCCAGCTCCGTGTTATCAGCGGAATGACGAAAAATTGACTGGCCGACTTCGTTTATCGGCCTTTCCGCCAAGCCCCGCTCCCGTTATCTAGACCTAACATTTTCGGCAAATCCGACCCATTCTGAAATGTTGGTATTACCCTGTGTAGCGTGGGTTTGTAAGTTCCGCTGCCGTTATCGTCCTGCGCGAACTTGTCACGTTAATTCCGATTGGAAGTTATGACTAGATATCCTTTCGCGTAGAAGTAATCGGCGAAGTCAGTTGTATCATTGGATCGCGTATAGGTAATTTCCAAGGTTGCAGTTTCAAGTGTTTTTGTATTCAAAGTAACACTTTGATACTAGAGATATCGTTCAGTCTTAACACGTTGCGTGCCACGCTGATTTTGCGTGTCCGCCGCGTCTGGCCAACGTGAATTTCTTATTATGCCTTACATATTTTTTCGAAATTTTTTGCACAACAGGTAAATTTTAGTATATAAGAGCGTATAATGCAATAATTTTTTTTGGGGTCACCGGTGACCCCCATGGCCAAACGGAGCGACTTAGTTTTGGTGACTGGTGACCCCCACCACCAGACGGACCGACGTCGACCGACAAACGATGATAATATTGAAAAATTTTAAAAACATTGAAAATTCACTCGAATTATGTGTTCTAATAATCTTGGCTCCGCCGGTCACCGGTGAGCCCCATGGCCAGACGGAGCCACTCGATGCCGGTCACCGGTGACCCCCATGGCATGCAACGTGTTAACCAACCTCATTAATCAGATCGATATTTTGTGCGAAATGAGACCTAAGCAACACTTATGTTTACCAGAGGTGGAGTATACGTATGAGATGTATGCATACGTAAACTGTGACCGTAGGTTATATGTATTACATTAAATGTGATTAGTCCAGTAATTACGTATAATTATCAGTTATTATTAAAGTTACTCGGTGGAATCCTCTCTGTGCTCAAGAAAAATTCTATCGCACTTTGGTAGAAAGACCCTATCACTTCCTTTGGTGTATAGTAGGGTTGCGAACAACCGGTTATTGACCGTCAGTAATAGATACAGTCGGTCACGAAATCATTCGGACACCACTGTGGATCCGACTATTCTACTCTGTATTTAACATAAACATACAATTACAAAAATTAAATACATAACATATATTACAATAGAGTATGTAGTTACTGGAAATATACGAAACATTTATATATAGTACCTGTGTCGGTAAATAATACGGGAAAAACAAAAAGACCGCTCATTTTTACCTCACGAAAACATTCGGACACTGGGAAATTTAAGTGTATAACTCTCATTAACAATGGTGTTTATGTGTATTAAAATTTTGTGGGATAACCTTTTTGTTTTATCACGTGTCGTAATCGTGTCGGCATGTTTAGGATAATTTTTTTTAAATAGTCTTGCCCAATGCATTGCCATTCCCCTTGTAAACGTTGTTTTAACGCTTCTGCAGAGTTTATGGGGGTTGCCCGAATTCGGCGGTCTAATTCATCCCATAAATTCTCTATGGGGTTCAAGTCTGATGATTGAGGCGGTGGTTGCAACACATTTTTTCACTATATGACAAATATTCCTGCACAATTCGCGGTTTGTGTTTCGGGTCATTATCTTGGTAGAATTTTATTCCACCTTGGAACCCCATATTTGTTGCACTTGTCACTAAATTATTTTTTTAAATGTCTAAATACCTGTTTTTGCCCAAAATATCGTTAATAAAAACTAATTGTCCTACTCCATAGGCCGAAATACAGCCCCAAACCATCACAGAGTCGCCACCGTGTTTTACTGTCGGCTGCAAGTGCTTCGGATTCAGCTCTTCTTTTGATTTTCGCCACACTCTGACCCTTCCATCGCATCGGTAAATGTTAAATTTTGATTCACCCGGAAAAATTACGTCACTCCACCACTCACTGTCTTTTAAAATGAACTCCTGAGCAAATTGCAATCTCTTCCTCCTATTTGTTGCGTTAATATACGGTTTCTTTCGGGCTATTCCCCCATTATCGCCCTCTGATCGTAGCACTCGTCTCACATTTTCGGGATACACGGACATTCCCAGTTCTTCGTTGAGCATGGCTGCTATTTTTGGCGCACTTATTTTAGGATTTTCTTTAACTTTTCGAATAACGGACCGATTGTCGCGAATACTTAGGATTGGTTTTTGTCCAGTTGGAGGGACAGATTCAATTCCATTTTCATTTTTATACTTTTGGACAATGTATCACACTGTACATTTACTAATATTTAACATATTAGAAATTTTTCTGTAGGAATTTCCTTTTTCGTAATGAAATATTACTAACTGCCGCATATTGAACAACGTGTTTTTACTTTTGCGACCCATTGCGAAGAAAATTGAACTAAGAATAACAGGTATTGAGACTCTACTATTCCTTAGAACAAGGCCAGTTACTGTGTTTATAAACATTGTCTCACCGACTTAATTGTAACTAGAATTTCCTTTATTATGTGTGCGTAGTCCGTGAGTGTCCGAATGTTTTCGTGAGGTGAAAATGAGCGGCCTTTTTGTTTTTCCCGTATTATTTACCGACACAGGTACTATTAATAAATTTTTCGTATCTTTCCAGTAACTACATACTCTATTATAATATATGTTATGTATTTAATTTTTGTTATTGTATGTTTATGTTAAATACAGAGTATAATAGTCGAATCCACAGTGGTGTCCGAATGATTTCGTGACCGACTGTATATAATAATAGGTTTTAGCAAATTCAGTCAGTGGTTCAAATACATCAACTAATTGTCAAGGATATTTTCTGAAATTCATTTAAGTACTATGATTGAACATTTTACTTCTCGAATGTTAATATAAAGCCTTCAATGGATACGAAACAATGAGGTGTTTGAGTTGAACATTTGATGTATACGTTTCAATTATGTCAGCAAGTGGGGGTTTACGGAATACGAATCGTAATTCGTTCTCCCCCATTCTAAGGCGTTGGTTGGAGAGAGACGGACATACTCTTAAACTGAGTGGGATAGGTGGGGGAGGGAACGGTGTGATCAGAAATGTAAGTAGTAGGTTTATGTGTTTTCTCAATTATTGCTAACTTCTATATTTTTACTACTGTTCGTATGTAACTTCTAATTTTAACTTTTTTTAGTGCATACATTTTATAAGAATCATAACTAACAACATAATTTAAAAAAGAAATCCTTTGTATAAATTTTCCTTATCACACTTTTCTTTAAACAAACAAATGTGGTAAGAAAATATTACTTCATGTATATTTATAATCAGCGCTAAATTTGGTAAATGTGGTGAATTCTTGAATGTTTATCAAATTAACAAAAATTAAAAAGCATACATAATCACTGGATTTATCACATTTACCGTAACGTATGAATTGGACAAGGAACAGTTACGTAGACATTGAACAAGAAAAATGACTATGAAAGTGAAGTTTATGGAGTTGATATGGCAGGAAGAGGAATGCCCAAATTTTAATTTAGTTACGGTACAGTATTCAAGAAAGAAGGATTACTGGGACAAAGTGTTTAGAGAAGATACCGTAGGATCTGCTTCTATTATACAATAATATCGGTTACGGACGTAACACCTTGTCGTGATTGCTTGTCAAGAGAAGTGGGACACAAAGGCCATTAACGATCTATATACGTTCACGAGGATGGAGCTGAAAATATTCCGTCAGCTTTTTGGAGAAAAGGACCTGCCTGGAAATTCGACGGAACTAATTTCGGCGGAATCTGAGAGCGCGTTAACGACGATATAATTCGACGAAGCTCGAGGAATTGGGTTGCCGCTAAATCGCCGAGCGAAAGTTTGTCTGCGAAAGCGTTGACGTGCTTTTTCTATCATTCGGAAAAAAAGCTCGCGTCAGGTCGACGAGAACGGGGGCGCGGCATTTTTCCAGTGACGAGATAAACGCGGTAAAACGAGATAATCTCCGAGACTAATCGCCGGTCGAAATTGCCTTGCGACGAGAAGGAAGCATGCTCGACGAACGTTCATCGTGGAAATTTACCCCGATAAAAATTCAGGTAACCGTGCCGTTAGACGTTAATTACCGACAAATGTGAAACAGTGCCAAGTTCCCTTTCTTTGCGTTACGTCTCGGATCGCCCCACTCTTCGCGTACTTAACGAAAGTATAAATGGCTTTGCGGACGTATCGCGACAATTTCCGGTGATAAAAATTCCACGAAGCCGCGGTCGGCACGAAAAATTTGTCAAAGAAATAATGGCTTTTTCCAAGAAAATTGCCGGGGTACGAAGCAGAGATAAGAAACGGTGTGTACGGCGGCAACGTGCGGGTGCCATACTGGTAAAACAAGGTGGAAATAAGCAAATTGCTGTTGGCGCTCTGCGGCGCACTAAATGCACATCGCCCTTTCGCAATGGACATGTTCGAGCAACACACGTTTAATTATCATATATTGGGCATGCTAATAATCTCATTACCGGTAAATCTGACCATTACCAACGTGCAATCTGAGCCGAGAGACATTTTTATCGCAAAACGTGAGTGCAATGTAAATCTACCGCTAATAACTTTAATACATTATGTTCGAGTACAGAACAGAACTGACTCCCTTTGCGACCACCTGTATAGGTATTTTCGTACATTCAGTTAGTTTTTGCATTCAGTTGTTTGTGACACAGCAACTGTAGGTAAACGTGTATCAAATATCTTATTAATTTCCCAATGCTTTACCCTTTTTAAATTAAAATTAATGCACGTCAGATATTACGATGAACAATCATTCAACTTCTTTGTTCAGTTAGAACGTTACAGACGTTAAATACAAAAATTACCGGATAGAAATAATACAATTTACATAAGGAAGAAGTGACAGTTTGAAAATTATCAGCGATCAAATATAGCGATCAAACTCTTCAGAAACAGTATCCCGATATATCGTGCGATTATGTAGCCCGATCGATTCGTCGTACCGGCCGAACAATACATTCTATCGTTATCATCTCAAGATGAGAGCCTATACACTCTTCGATCTATAAAGTACGTTCCCCGTCGGCGTATTATGCGAAAGAAGAAGCGAGGCAGAGGATGAGATCGTTTCACAACCAGCAGGTCCTACCGGGTCGACGGGCACTCGATAAACGCTTGAGTGAAAGTAAAGAGTGTTTCTGACACACCCTCGAGATAACAATCCGTTCGTGTGTAAACGTTTCGTACGCCTCAGACACTCGCGGGTACTTACAATCTCACGCACACACCACCGCATACTGATACAGCTCAGATTTGATGATGCAAACCTCTTCGGCGGAGGAGAGCCTTTTCTTTACAGCTTTCCCTGGCTGAAGATCTTTTATAATATAGGCAAACATTGTAAATACGTCGAGTGTAACCGAAAGGCGCGATATAACGCTATTTATGTTGTACATGCATCACCGTGGAACGTAAAATATTGAAATCGACGTTCCTAAAAATATATGCGTGATACGTAAAAGAGGACTAGGATAGGAAGTAAGATCTGAACTTAGATCCACGCCATAGTAGGAAATGTCTACCAAGAAATTCCGACCAACAACCTCAGTAGAAAGGAAAAAATAGTAATGGCCCGCTTAAGAACTGGACACAACCAGAGTCACACACGAATACCTACTGAAGAAGATGGCCCCACCTGAATGCAACACATGCCGGAAACCCACAACAGTCCGCCACCTATCATTTGAATGCAGGAAGTTCGAAATACACAGGCGGAAACACGAGATCAACCCTGACAACGTCCTCACATCACAAGGAAAAATAAACAATACAATCACGTACCTAATTGAAACAGATCTTTTCCACAAAATATAATCTATACGACACAGAACACCGTCGCTAAGGACCCAGTAGTCGATGCGACGTAAAGCTTTCAATAAAAAAAAACAAAAAAAAAAAGATCTGAACTTGGATCATTCCGTTTGTATCGTAAAATACTATACGCGTACGAAAACGTCTAATACTGTCGCACTTCTATCCATACATGAAACCTGCTCGCATGAGATGGGAAATATGAAGCTTTCAAGGACAGTTGTAGAGATTGAACAGCATAAACCGACACGAATTATTTCCTCCATAAAAATTGGCAGGAAAGTTATTACGTTTGTTTGTATTATGTTATGATATTAAATGGTATAATTACAACGTCACCAATGTAGACACGTATAAATCGACACTTAATGAACCATTCACGTGCTTGTTAATACTCCAAATAATTCGTGTCAGGAATGTGTCGCATTTCAGTGAAATAGCACGTTTCAAATTAAAATTGATATGTACATTACGAACGCGCGAGTCAACCAAATTATATCCTGTGCAATAGGCTAATGGTAATGAAGCATTATTAGGTAGCGTAACGTTTTTTTCCCAACGAACGATTGAGCGTTTTTTTCCCCGACGCTTTCCATTCCGAAACTATCGACTAAAAGTAACTTACCGTCATAATGAAGAGAAAATTAATGCACAGCAGAACGAAGAGAAGAGTCAGCCAGGGCAAAAACTAAATCCAAGAATTGAAGGTAAAGCTCATGAACAAACCTACTGGTATGTAAGTAACTATGCTCCAAGTTTGAACATTCGGCGGTGCGAAATTACAGAGAGTGGAAAAACACGTGTGAGAGCTGAAAAGGAGAGAAAAGTGCGAAATTGCAAGTGGGATTGCGTTCACGCCATTACAGGTCGGAGTTTTCGCCCAAGGCTGAAATTACGGTTCCGGCATTTTCGCCCTGCCATCGTTCGCCACTCGTCTTCACATCAGAGTTTCCGAGAAGCAAAAAAAAATGGATCGTCTAACCACCGAGACCCTCTAGTCTTAGGCGGTTTCGGGCAAAAACTGAATAGTGTTATGCCGCAAAGAAGGGTTGAAGAAAAACTCTCGGGCGATCTTCGTTCTCCTCTTTAACACTATTCGGTTTATTAGGAAAAACTCGAATTAATTGAATCCATCGAATCGTCGAATTATTGGGAAGGCATCTAAATGCTTTATTGAGAACTCCGTAAGCACTTATCGTTTGTTTACTCTAAGGGATCGCTTTAGTCGATATACCGAGTGGGGTACAGATATAGCGGGTGGCATAACAGTAGGAACAGAATGCTGGATGGCGCGACGAAGAAATTACAGCGAAAACAGACTGTCGCGATTAGCGTGACGAAGCTTCTCAAAGGTTATATTGATCGTGGCTGATGCAAAAAGCGGTGAGGGACGTAGGATCCTTCGAGGATGATGTTCTCTCGGGGAAAGGAGCGTGACGTGACGAGAGACGTGGGTTGCAGCGGGGAACAAGAAAAGTGTATCAAGGTTAGATCGATGGAAATGAGTCGAGGATTCCCGAACAGGACGCCTATAATGAGGTTGCCTTGAAGCCGATTGTATTCAATGATGGGAAGTAAATTGTCTTCTACCAGCCAAGCTTCGGCATCCAAGCTGATATCGGAGGACAAACAGCCTGAGTCCGTCCATTTACGAAAATTGATCCGATGATGCTCGGAATACAGTGCGTTATCGAACCGAATTGAATGAAAGGTCGTGAACCTAAGGATCATTAAGATATGAGGTAAATGCGTACGGGTCTCTCCCGATCCAAATTGTCTGGAAGTGTCCTCAAGTTAATGGCTAAAGGTTGCTGTATGGGGGACGATTCATGCCACGAGAAATTCGAGGATATTATCCTAGTGAGACACAGAGGAAGGGAGGTGAGAGTGAGAGAGAGAGAGAGAGAGAGAGGACTTCGCTGGAGGGATTTGCAGCTCTCATTGTCTGCTCGGCAGGTCCTTTTGGTTTCCTCCTAACGCCACGGAATTACGCTGATCCTTCACCAACTGTGCATTTACAGACCAAACCGATCTTGCAACAATTTCCCATCCTTCAGGATTTCCAGCTGTCTTCTCCTAAACCGATCTTCTACTCGAGCTATTTCACGTATTACGGAACATACCATATGCAATCATTATCACCATGTAGAATAATTCCTGACCCTACTCTAATTTCTTCCCTGTTTTTATTGTTTGCCATCTATAACCTTTGTCCGTGTCAACGGTCTTCAAGCAACTAACTGCAACAGGGATGGGTCCTTGGTTTTTATTCAAGCGAGCGTTACAACGGCCGTAATTACATTCTGTCGTCGCACAAACTAATTACGGGCCGTCCTCATGAAGTAGAGGCAGTTGAGAAGAAGTGACTCTTAAACGGAGGTAATTACGACGAATTACTTCTAAATACTGAGCGACGCAAATCTCCGGATGTCGCACAGTGCGACTGGAGTACCGAGAAGTCCCCGAGCTGATTAAATTAAGCGAGCAGCAGGCGAATGAGTTGACCCGTAGCGAGATGCCAATTAAATTATTATTCCTGCCGACAGAGAGACGCGTGTCGTTTAGTCCTGTCACCGATTCTGATATTGCCTGATAACCGCGTTAAGATTAATCCGACTAAGTGAGCTTATCCCTGCCGATGCATCGCGTTATTTATAAGCCTGCGCTGAGATTCTCGTACTTGTCGCGTCCGATAATTGTGTGAGGAGGTATGCTATGTTGCGGTAAAAACTGAAATTATTCTTCAGCCTGTCGCATCCACGTTTCCGGCTGCGGCAAGCTTAATCAACCTACGCGAGCCTTAGCCTATTAGGACGGATTATCAACCCGAGCCTTTCGTATAAGATGTTGCGACATCCTGCTGTAGTCCTTTATCTGCTTATATTCTTACGTTTCCCTTAAACACGCTCTACCTTTGTTGAGCTTATATTCGTCTCTTCTTTTACTAATCAAGCCGCGAGCACATAAATGAGTATTTCAACAATTCATGTCGTTCAATTCATTTTCAATTCATGACTTAGGAAATTCAAGCGGCAATTCTGAGGTTACTTAAAGAGCATGTACTTCGTTAACGGCGTCCTTGATACGCATCCCATCGGCCGTATCGAGCGTGAAGCGATAAAAGTGACACCCTGACCGTTTCCAACAGGCTCCAAAATTAATCTGGTGGATGGGAACGGTGGGAAAGGTAATGTCAGCGCGTTGATTTATAGCGATGACTAAGGGTCGCGAGTCTTGCTTCACGCCGCAGATATCGATCACACGAAATCCCGAAGCTTATCGGTGTTAAGCGGTTGGGAGCGAAATAAAATTGCGCGTACGTGGTTAGGTCGGATGGCTGCTCTCGCTTTCAACCCCCAGTCAGAAATATCCTGACGTCCCGGCAACAGACATGAGGGTGAACTGGCCCTCGACGGGATCGATCCACCATTTTCTTTTTTGCTTTCTCGAAGGAATATCGAGACAACGTTCAGGAATGGCGGTAACGAGTCGAGAGAGCGTCCAACATCCCTTTAACATTCTGCCGTTATCGGAATGGACATTTCGAATTTGGTTAATTCATGAATTACCCTCCCCTAGGGCGCGCCGTAAAACTTGTATAAAAAAAATAACGAGACCTCTCGCATAACGGCGGGCGAGCGCGAGATGAGAAGACGAGATGAAAGTTTTTTTTTCGTCATTGATCGTTACGCGATCGTGTTTTTTCAGGTTGATAGGTTTTACGAGAGAGGATTATCCGTGCGGGACACTTTTTTCTACTGTAATGAAATCCTTCGGCGATTGACGTGAGAGGAGTTATTAATGAAAGCGGTCAAATAAAGGAGGAAAAAAAGTGGAAGGTGGGGCACATAACGAAATAGGTCGTAAGGATAGCCTGACGTCTTCCCCTAACGAAAATGTGATCTCGAAAGTTTAATCAACGAGAATTGAGCCCGCCCCCCCCCCCCCCCCAGGCAACGTTTAATATCGCGTCGGCAATCAAATCAGCGCTGAGCTAATTTTAATAAAAGATCGTCGTTTTTTCGCTTGGCGAGCTCGTAAAACGTAACTGTCGACATTTAGCATCTCTGCGGAGGCAACGTCCGTTACCGACCTTTCGCGGATACATTTTGCTTGCCCGAACCGAGAACAAAACTTTCACCCCCCCTCGCCACCATAGAGCCGCACGCTCGAAATTTCCTGACCCCGGCAATTTTGATCGCGTCGAATTTTATTCGTTTTGAGCCACTGAAAGTTTCACCCCATATACGATAATACGTCTCTGTCGCATCTGCGTCGCTAAATGAATATTAATCATCCAACTCAATTCTCATAATTTCGCAAAAACTACAATCCGCCATAATAAGAACGATACGTTCTACCTCACCAAATTTGCAATGTATGCCGATTCCGCATTTGCCTGCCAGGCGTGAGATTTTTCAATTGCCATATCGAGAATTCCGCTCCACTTTATTGCTTCGACTTGACTTCGGAAGATTTCAAGTCACCAGGGTAGCATCCGCATCGTTGACGAGGATCGCTCTACCGGGTGGCAGTATTCATCGCACTCGACGGACCTTTTTCCGAAGAGCGTCGGCATGAAAAATTAACAGGATCTCGTTGCCACAGCGAAGAGTCGCTCAATCGTGCAGCATCACTTTGTCATAACGGTTAGGGGCCGGTGGAGATCTCTGAACAATCATAAGCCGGGAGACATGCTTCGAAGCTCTCCACCGACTCGCTACCACCCCTCCCCCCCCCCCCTCTCACACCCCTGCGCACTCCATGCTCAAGACTACCTCACTCGGCCGGCCCGAAGCGGAACGGTACAAGTTTTACGCTCGACTTATCACCGACGGAGAAGGACGACAAATAAAAGTAACGAGCGTCGACAGCCTGAAATTAGACGTTTCAAGCGCCGGCAGAAAGTTTCCACCCCGTATTCCGCTACAAGATTATTGTTCGCAGCGATGACGGATTAGATCGTCAGCGGCCGTGCGTTGTATTAAATTCCGGTGGAAGGAATCCGTTTCGGAAGAAAAGTTGCATCCACTTACTTTTGACAGCCAAGGTAGCTGCGCGAAAGTCTGACGTGAGGGATCTTCCGTGGATGTTTCCTCGATCCGAGCCATCGATATTCTTTCGACAGGCACGTGAGATACGACGTGTGACGCGTTAATAAGCGGCATGCATTATTCAACGCTGTAAATACGTCAGGCGTTTATCTGATCGCGAAGTAAACGGCTGAGAGGCTTTGCCGAGAGTATAAGAGGAACCTCTTGGACCCTGCGCCACTCGTGGCTCTCTCTCTCAAGACGTAAAGTCGGCCGTGGGAGGTGTTACATATATAACGCGGGAGTCTCGCAGTGTTATGTAAAATGTACCGTGGGGCGTATACGCTGCGCGGCGAGTGCTCCTAAGAGGGAACTAATTCAAACGCTCCCGGCGTACAGTTTACCAGCGGCGATTGCGCGCCATTCAAATTTCGATATCTCGAGCGAGGCAAGCCGCACGGCGACCGGGAGACAATATCTTAATCTTAAACGGTATAAATTGCGCCGCATCCCAGGGGTGAAATTAATTTCGGCCGCGTTCGCTAATAGGTTTACGCGTATTACTTATTTACGATCGCACGAGCATTGAGCATCGCGGATATTCGGAACAGAGACTGACTCCCGTCACGCGCTCAACTTTATTATCGGACAGTGTACGGATAATGATAAACTGTTTGATCGTAACTTTCGACGGAAACCACCGCAGGAGGGGTGAACTGTGGGGGGAAAAGGGATGGAGAGTGGATGGCCCTAAAACAACCTGCTCTCCTGATTAAATTCACCCCAAGCTCTACACGTGGAAGACAACCGTATCATTGCGGAAGAATAAACTTTACATACGTTAACATAATCCCGCAATTGATTCAACCGGTTTTATTACGCCGAATCCTCGAGAATTTCATTGTCCCGACACAGCGATAAAGAACGATTTACAAAGAGCAATTTCGAACGTGGATTCAGCGGGTAGGAAGAATCCGTGGAACGTTGAGCGTCATATCACTTACGGTTAGGGGAGTGTCAGATCGATAATTTTGATTTCTTCACCCCGGGAAGTTCGTATCGCGCGTTCGGCTCGGTAAGTGGTAGTTATCCGACTAACGCGAGTTCGCCGTGTCTTTCTGTCGGCATCCCACACAGCGACAGACGCCCGACTGATATTACGGCCTAACGCGGTGAAATGAAATTTCCGCAGGTAATTTCCGCCAGCTTTGAGATATCGATCGACGCCGCTAAGTAGCATCAATTTTTCTCAGCGCCCTCCCAACGTCCGCTTAAGGACGATTCCTGGAATGATTCTACCCGACGACGTCTCCAGCGAAGTGCTAAGGGAAGCTTCTTACCGTACTTTGAAGTCTGCCTGCAGACATGTGTGCTTCTTAACTTTTAATCGCAGCAGTGAAACTCTACCGTTCACTTTAATAAGAGGATTCAACGCCAGGCGTCGAAATTAACGGTATCCGATAATGAGTCATGTTGAACAAGCCGGGCTGATTACGGTTCGCACGAAATGTCTGAAATTTCAAAAGTGTCACGGTTTCGGTGATGTCTCCAAATGTTCGGTGACATTATCGTTATCATGCGGTTGCGTCTGTCGGTGATGAACAGGAAGAAATGAAATTTTCCGGCATTTCCCGTGCAACCGTGTATCATCCTCATTAACGGGTTCGCGTAACAGACGTGAAATCTGCGCAGTGTTATCGTTGATTACGTGTATCACGGCAGAGTAGATGAGCAGCTTGCCCTGATATCGCACAGACGTAGCTATAATTTAATAACTATCACGTGCAAACGTTCGACAGTAAACGTTCGCAAAAATTGAATTTTACGCCGCTTTAACGCTTTCGTGTTTCGCGTAAAGTGGTCTATCACCGACGCGAGTATAGGTGCTGGAGCAGAGCTGGAAATATCGACGATCGGGTACATTCCCCTCCGATTCTATCGTTTCTCACTTCGCACTCGGGCAAAAAAGGTTCGCCGAACGGACAAATCGTTTGTCGGGCGACAACGAGGGGGTGGCTTGTTTTATCTTCGATCTCCCAATGGATGCCCAGGTCTGCCCGTATCGCGCGAGGGTATAGCACCCGATGGCTGCAGTCGACGAAAAAATTGGCCAAGAAGGACCAAAGCCCAACGCCGCGTCGCATTACGTTACATACGCACCGTACAATTTCTGTAAATGTTTCGCAACGTACAGCGCGCAATAAGGGATTTATATGATACCCCTCCACCTCTTAGAAATACTTATATTCGATACCGCAATATTTATAATGGAATTATAATTTTTGTATTAATATGCGCAGAAATATCGTGTTTAAGCATTCTGATCCCTACATCTTCGCCTCATTGCGTTGCGGCGTGCGATTGTTGCGAAGCCTGTATTTTCAGGCAGTTACGGTTTAGGCGCTTCGAAAAGAAGAACACAGAACGAAAATATTTTACATTACGATTTTGTGTACCCTTATGCACTTTTACGGTGTATTTTTATGCTCGAACAATCTCATTCTTTTTTCATCGACTAAAATTGTAAGAAAATTATACAAAATATATCACATTATATTATTGTCACTAATGATTAATATTTCTCTATGTTATAAATTGTTTTATCTACGCAGATACGTATGTTATTGGTACACATTTAGATAGATAAGAATATATATATATCAATAAATCAATAATTAATCAGATTTTATATGCATTACTATTAGCAATGTTTACTATGTAATAAAGATATATACATTTAATGATTGTTAAGATATAGCACAAAGTTATTATAATATGCGGTCGTATCTTGCCAACCGAATCCGATATTTATTCTGCGCCTTCGCAGTTAGAGGGACGGCGCTAGAGGGACGGCGCTAGAGGTCAGAGCGATATGCAAGAAATTGAGAAGAGACAGCAGTGCAGGGCGAAATACGTGCCTCGAACGTCATGTGATTCCAGGCAAGTTGCGAGGGCGCGAACGGTAGAGGCTGAATACATAACTTGATACATAGCCGGAGGAATTCTTGCAGGCGTAGCCGAATCCGACGCCGTGTAGGTCGTGTCCGCACGTATTACCGGAATGTTGCCCCGTCTGCAGGAGACGCATATGTTAGCCGTGCTCGTGGGAAAATGGCTCCCGGGATACCGGGCGTGCCGGCGACGATGAGGGAAGAGGCAACAGAGAAGCGAGTCCGTGAAAATCCGAAATTTTCGCCATTCGCGCCAAGCCCAGAAATTTTCTTTTAATCCCGCATTCGACTATTTCCACATTCGCAGAGGATTGCGTACCATGCCTTTGCGCCTGTTCACATACAGAGAGCACGAAACGTTCGCTCCTATTTTCTGTTACGCTCGTACTTTTGGCCCGACGTTCCTCGCTCATCGATATCCGACCGATATATTTGTAGGAACATCCGACGCCGTCGTATCCGGGGAACAAAATTTTTATCGCGCGGAAAAGTGTGAAAATCCTCCGACTGCGGGCTCGATAGAATGACGGAGGGATGGAAGGAAGCGGTTCAAGGTCGGCCAGAAGGTCGCGGGAGCGATCGATTGTCCTGTTAACGTCGGAATTACACGCCGCTTTGCAACCTGTAGATCAGAGCGATTCGAATAAGGCCGATGTAAGAAGGACGCCGGACGAGAGAACCAATCGTAAACACTGCATATCCGATTATTCCGACAATCACGAGTCGGCCCAACGTTAATTTGGCACGAAATTGAGTTTCTAGCGGAACGAGAGGCTCCTCATTTGGACTGCGAATATTTTTCCACTTTCGCGGCGTATGAAATAACCGAGTCCTTGAACTTCAAGTGTGCGCGAGCGAATGGCTTACTTTTCGCAACCTACATAACGTGCAGCCGCGAACTGCACCGGGAAATGTAGATCAAGGCGCGTGCATTAGAGCGGTAAATCTCTGAAATCCGAATACTTAGGGAGAGGAGAGGGCGTGCATAAAGAGCGGCCGATGAAAAAACGGGGCTTTGTTCGCTCGCATCCTCTTAAAATTTCTAGGCATCGCGCAGCGTACGTAGGTTACTCCTTTGTCTCGTTCACTTCTGAAGAAGCTCTCGTTGCGAATGCGGTATCGCACACAATTGCAACTATACTCGCGCAGCGCGGACTAGCTCCGCTTTAACACTTCGTTCGTTTTCATTCAACATCCGGGCGCGGTACTCTTGACAATTTTCTAAATGTATCGCAAACTTCTAATGCAAATAGGAGCTCCTCCGTGGCTTCATTAGCAGACTGCATCGCTCGCGGTAGAACGTGTAATCCCGAAATGCACGAAACTGGACATTGCAATGCATTAAAAATCCCCAAGGAACTCGGGGCAGTACCTGGAACAAAGCGAAGGCGAGGCGAAATTTGTTGAAGCTACGGCTATATGAGGCAAACGCAGAGAAGAACGCTTACAGTTGCGTCGTCCATGGAACGCTAAAGAATGGAACAAGAAGAAGAAATAAAAGAAGAAGGAGAAGAAGTACTCGTTCGATTCAACATCAACCGGAAGAGACGATGATCAATCGAACTTGGCGATCTAACGTAAATCGCACCATCCAATCTTCCGAGTCCCGTATCTCTGCCCGTCGATCTAGCACACGTCGATCGTGGAAAAGAATGCATAAAGCAGAGCGAGAGATAGAACGTCGGCGGTAAAGAAATCGACGAGGACAGAGAAGGTTGAAAAATAAAAGGGAGTGGACAGCGGCGCGTACGGAGGAGGAAGCTACGCCGAAAGGGACGGAGTTAAGACACAGGGACGGGCCGCGGAGGTAGGATGGGACAAGGCAGAGTGAGTCATGGACAGCGGAGGGTGAACAGGGGGATGGAAAAGAGAGGATCGCCCATTGTGCGACGCGCAATTAGCCCCGTGTTTACGTCGCATTGTTCCCGAACTCGGTTCAATTCGTGCGAACGTTGCCTGTCCTACATCGTGAAATCTCCGCTCCCTGGCCGGTAGTCGGACACTCACACGCCTACATAGAGAGTTCCCATACGCCATGCAGAGACACCCCGTATGCGAAAGGGAGTCTCGAAGCTCGCGGAAACAGAAATGCAGGTCCGCCTTTCGTTTTGCTCGCCGCTATCGCGGATATCCGAGCTAAAATTGCATCCACATCCAACCGAAATTGTCGTTCGCCAGGTGCACTCGGCTCTTTGCATAACAGAAGATCCGAGCAGACTTTGGAAACGGGTTTAGCAGTTTCACCCTTGGCGAGTCATCCTCCACGCTCACCGAGCCGCTTAACATGCGGACATCGCAAATATAACATCTGCGCGTATCGCCGGAGCGTTTAGCGTTTCCGTTCTATCTACCTACATGTTCCACCTATGTATGCATGATCGCGAGTGTGGCAGCCGTGTGCTGTTCGCGCACGTTGATGCGGTGTGCGCCAAGTTACGCGACTTTTAATTTTGCGCTCGGCGGAAAGTTATGCACAGACGGTTTCAATCTTGCGTGACCTAGAGCTCATTATTCGAAAAGGAATTTAACCGTTTGGCTGCTGAGGAGCGCTATCGCGCTCTTCTTATATTACGATAAAAGTGCGAAGAGCGCCATTAGCGCTACTGTTTTGTTTATTTTTGTCGTTGCAATGCAATACACGTGAGTTTATTGTATGAAAAGTGTTTTACATTTTTTTCCCATACACGCGCAATCAGTGCCTGCCGCAGTTTTGTCATATGTCCGAAAAATACGTTAGCAGCCAAACGGTTAACGTACCGGATTGGAACGCTTCATCCGCATCGCTGCTATGGAAATGATAAAGGTATGGTTGTAAGTCTCTTGCCTTCGGATTTAAGACATTTGCGACTTATGTTATGCGTGTACATTTTTTCTACGCGGTGTTCATCCGATAGTTGCGATGACGTCGTATCATTAATAATAATCACCACCTGATTAAATGTCGCGACAATCATCGACGCGGGAATAGCATTGAACATCGTTTACGTTAGAACGAAGTAGGCGAGAAATTTTCTGTTGAACATCGTTACTCTTAGCGAAAAAGGATGAAAGGAAACCCTCGAAGTCTGGGTGTGTACGTGCGCGTGATTGTGTCTTGCGTGAGGAACTAAGACGGAGGAAAAGGAAGGGATGAAAAGAAAATACGCGGAGAGAAAGAACAGGGGAAAGGAAAGAATACGCTTTATTTCAACGGGCACAATCAAAATATCGCGAAAGCCTGCCGAACCGGCAAGAGCTCCAGAAGGTTCGCATCGAGCCCGTCACTCCTATTTTGTTTATCCGCAGCTCCTTTCACGGTGCCCTCATGAACAAACGGTCCTTTCGGGTCGTCGTATGAATCAGCGACAATTCGGATGCCTCGTTGCACAAAGCTACATTCTTGCCTCGAGAGACGTATGCATGCACGGCGGTACTTATATGTACCTCGCGAAATCAGGAATCGAATCCGCATGAGTTGCCATTCGAAATTCGCTTCGCCACACGTAACCACTTACTGTAGATTCCAATGACACGTGCAATTGAAATTCTTGACAGGCATTTAATCATGTCGATGTAGCTGGCTTGACACATGCCGCGAAATACGAACTCGGTACCCATGAAATTACGATGCTTATCTTTTTTCCTCTCGTTCTCTCTCTCTCCCTCTCTCTCCCTCTCTCTCTCTCTCTCTCTCTCTCTCTCTCTTCATCTCTAAAGCAATCTGTAGTGGGCTACATATTTCTCGCCAGCCAATGTATCCGCGTTCATTTTAGCATCGGGCCCGACGTGCAAACGAAAGAGGAGAGCGCGAGCGCACGCGAACCTTATATCCTCAGAATTTTTCGATCCCGCGAATATCTCCTGCCGGTTACCACAATTTTCCTGTCTGATGCGGCGAAGAAGCTCGCGGGACTACACGCGATTGAGTTTAGGCGTACAACGTTTTCAAAATGGAAAGCCGGTATCTCGACGAGGGAACCTTCAAACTTCTCGCGTCTCGGTGGAATGTCGGTGTACGTGATGAATGTGCCCGTGTGTGACCCTCTCTCGGCTTTCCCATGAAATTTTCCTGTGATTTATTACGGGACGGAGTTATGAACTCTTTCCCGAAGTAATTTTCATGAGATTTACGAGCCGACGAGCTCAGCAAATTTCGGGAAAGCATTACCGTGGACAAACATTCTACGTACGTTGCGTGTAATGTGTCTATTAATATGCACAAAAAAGGATTGAGGAACGCAGAAAAGGGACGAGGGAAGAAAGCTTTGATCTGTCGGCTCGTCAGAAAAGTTGAGCGCCCAACATATTGGACGGGGAACTAAAATTAACTATCTCTAAAATCTATTCTATCCACCTCCGTGTAACGCGTAAAAATGGCTCGTTGTCATTATCGTTAAACGCCGCAAAAGATGCCTTTTTCGAAAGCCACAAAATCGTCGTAACTTCTTGAAATACGCTGGAAATAGGGAAGCGTGCCATGATAATGAACACTGCCTCGACTGGCCACGTGCGAACAGTAAAACTACCCACTTGTTTACAGACTCTTTAGCTATATTTATACCGCTGCTGACCTTAAGCGAGCTTTTCCTATAAAGATCTCTAATAATAATTTCTCCATCATCAGAGAATGGAACGTTCGTGAGCGTTACGAGACAAAAGATATGCTCTTACTGACGTAAAACTTCCACATCTTTCGGTCTTTACCGCGGAATTCTTATAAAACAAGGAAGTAAACGCGCTCACATATTTCCCGTACGTGTACATCACCGCCAATCAGGAAGTACGCCGGTTTAACGAAAAACTGCCCACGCACTGATGTAATATAACCTAATCGTACATTCTACTCACGTAACAACCAGGCTAACACAGTCATCTAACAGATTTTAAAAAGATTTATTTATTAATATCATTGTAGGAATTCATTGGTCTGTCTCAAACAAACCCCTCAGGGATGTATAAAACTAAAAGAGGATGGGAGGGTCTTTAAGGAGAATTGAAAAGGAAGATTAAGGGATCTGACTATAGATATTTAACACTAAAATAATTGACCAGTAAAAATGATTGAACTGAACCTATCGCTCTAATGACTTTGCTCTCATAAAGTATTTTATTTTTTGAGATATTTTTAGCACTCATTGACGTAGATAAATGATTTATTGGTTTCCGTTTTGTAAGTTGAAACACATCGGCTTGTGTCATCCCGGAAAGTTAGATAGAACTATGAGTAGGAAGAGTCGGTGGTTCCACTGTTAATAAAGAAAGTCTCAATGGTTCACAACCTTCATTCGTCCGCTAAACTACGAAACCATGCCCGTTCGATCGTTTTCAAACTCGAACTGTTGCCAGGAATGCTTTCTTTTGTCACAGGCACTCGTTTCAGATGCGTCTTACTCACACATATCGCATGTACCAACACTTACAGACGCACTCACTCAATCGCCAAACAGAATTATTTACAGAATATTAGCCTCTACGCGGGCATGCCTTATCCGCACACACTCACATTACCTCATTTTCAATTTTCCTCACCTCATTTCAAATCAAATCCACAACAATTTTCTGAACAGATCATCTTTTTTACTATTTTAATCATCAGAATCTTCGGAACGTCGCAAATACGTATAATGACAAGTAACGCAATATTCAGCAATTTCTTAGCACAACTTCCATGCTCTCCGCCACTTAACACGTTGATCGCCCATCAGTCGTACTTGGATGTAGCCCCTGTGGCTATGTTTTCCGGATGGCAAATGAAATTCTTGTATATTATGTGTCCATTTATTGTTCCCTTTTGGGTTACAATCTTACTTACTTCTACCTTAGCCTATTTAACCTAACTTAATCACTCTATTCTTATTCTACTTTCGCCCGCTCGCACGCTCGCCCTCTCCCTCTCCGCTCGCTTCTCTCGCCTCTCGCACGCCTCCCTCTCCTCTCTCTCCCGCACTCATCACATTCTCTCTCTCTCTCTCACACCCGACTTCCGCTTCCTTCCCATTCATTCCAATCCCCTCTTCCTCCCCCCCTCTATTTGAAATTCTTGTATATATAGTTTATTTTTGTTTCCCTCTCGGGTTTACAACTTAGGTATAACAAACCCTATGCTACATAAATCCTTATACTACCTTATCCTAACGCCACTAACCTACACCTAAATGAAATTCTTGTAAACTACCTACAAAAATCCTGGTTCAATTGAACGAAGGAGAGTGTCATACTTCCATTTGTTAATATTTCCAATCTGTCTATTTTGTATATGCGTACTCGTCATTATTGTGATACAAAAGGAAATTATTGTAAACTACCTAGAAAATCCTGTTTCAATTGAACGAAGGAGAGTGTCATCCGGAAAACATAGCCACAGGGGCCGTCACCCAAGTACGGGTGACGTGGCGACGAACGTGTTAAAGACATACTTACTCAGTCACCAAGATTCTTAGCCAGGATGTTAAACTCTACGCAGGCGTAGCTTATCCAAACGTATTCATTCTCTCACATTCCACTTTCTTCCTCCACATTATCATTAACATAACGATATAAAAAGAACCTGCGACTATCAAGAACCACACCTAAAACAGATTGGCACCTACTAGCCCAAAATTTGATTCGACTGATCCACCCGTGGCGCGTGACGAAAGCGGCAGATTTTTCGGAATCAATCGCGATCGGGCGCGATTCGAGCTTCGTCGGACCGGACAAACATTGGCGGAAAACAATGGGTTGAGTGATATTAAGCGCAAGGATCCGTAAAATGGTCAGGGTGGGATTGCACGGAGCAAAACGACGAAGAGCAGCGCGCAGAGATGCGCTAGAAAGCAAGAGCCATAACGAGAGCGCGGTCATCCGTGTTGGACCGTATCCCATACATCAGGGATGTGTGTCACGTGTGCGTGACCATAATTTACACGACGGAATCGGGTCACAGTCCACGGACAAAACTGACCGTCCTACAACCGCTAAACGTAGACCTACCTGCTAATTGGGCTGCGAGTAGCTGGCCTGCACTCGGTACCCACGTCGCCAGCGGTGTCATTGCCACCGATTACACACGTCTCTACGACGCAGTTGGCTCCTCTGCCAGTGTGCCAATATCCAACCCCCACCCCCTAGCTGCCTCCCCAAATTTGCAAAAAAAACCAGCAGGCGGCGTCGGTAACGAACAAAGCGGCCAGCCCGACGTACAATTTAGTTCGATGGAACCAATTGGATCTGGCATCAGCGTTCGGGCTAGACGCAATTAACCCGGTAATGAATACGGCAAATAAGTAATATGCGCAGCAGTTACGCGGCGATAAACAACAATTAGTATGGTAATACGCGAACAAGTCGGCTGCGTACATTAACCCGGATCTATTATGCTTGCCCACGTATTTTTGAAAGAACGGTATTCATGAGGGACGCCATGGCCTCTGTTTTAATACAAAAAACTTGACACCTGATGCAGCGAAATAGATAAATGACGTTGCCGCGTTAGCAATCGCGCCTGCATTGTTAGAGAAATTCGGATGAAAAATAGAGCGGGCCGCGGGCATAAATAGACCTCGGCGAGCGTAAAACGGAGAATTATACGCGCCCGCGGATTCACACCGTGCGAAAGCAGACGTGGTTTATGTCCCGCACACGTGCACGGAACAATAAAGAAGATCGCACGGGAACTAATTAATCCGGGTGCCGCTCCGTCGGGGAGAAAAAAAAGCACCGCATCGCACAAATATTTGTACCCGCTACCAAGTTAAACGCACGGGACGGCCCATGGTAATTAGCCAGAGGTGCGAAACGACAATGTAGGAGGCTGAATGGAGAAGCGACGCGGAGCGGAGGGGGGGTAGGAGATTCAGCCGGGCTTTAATCTGCATTTATCAAATAGCCGAACTGCGAGGGGGTGGACGCATTACCGATTGCTTCGTAAATAAATGATGCATTCGCGAGGCACGCGCGAAATGCCGGTAAACGAAAGGTTCGCGTCCATTTAATAGGGCAACGAGTCCCGAAGCGGACGAATGCGGTCAAAATATAAACTGCCCGCTGAGGGCCTCTCACTCTCGCCCTCGATATTCGCCTAACGCATGCCGTAGCGTCGCTGTGTGCGCGGTTAATACCGCGGTCATTCGATCTGGCCACATTTTCGAGACCGAGGGCGTTAATGTTTTACGTCATCTGGCCGACAGGCGTAATCGGGATGTGGGAGAGTAGCGGAGGAAGGCACGGTTCGAGTTTTATCGAATTTAGCGCCGTTGGTAAATTGCGATTCGAGGCCTGGTACCAAAGACGATGCGGTGGTTAACGAGTGCGACCTCAACATCAAAGTCAGGCGAGGGAGAACAGAGGTAAACTGGTCGCCCGCTTCCAGTTTAGCCCTGCTCGAGCTTAGCTCGCAGCCAGGCTCTATAAGAACAGCCGTATCGCGCTCGCTGCATCAGCGATCGATAGCATGGGCGACCTCGTATATAGGATATTCGATATTAGACGCGTAAAACGTTCTTATTTATATCCAGACGCTGGAATCAATGAACTTCGTCGGTGGTGCGAAACGTGAAGCTAGCGTCGCGAACATTTTGTCGCCGGACAGCTCGCGCGTTTCGCTATTTGAACGGTCAACAACAGCTGCGGACACCGGATACACAACGGGGACAAACATACCGCGGACAAAATTCGGCAAATTGACAGTTCGAAGGAAGCCCGCTTTTTGCATCCGCGGGAAACATACACGCGTCGATCGAATATCCGCCAACGGTACGCCAATATCGGGGAGGTCAATGCGAACGATTTTCAGGGCAAACGTGATGAATCGAACGATCCGGACGAAAATTCGAGAAACTCGAAACAAGAACTGCAACCTAGGACGAGCTGAGGCCAAGGAGCGTGGATAGACGTGAAGAGACGTGGGTAGACGTGGATAAACGTAGATCGCTTAGCCGGCAAAGTGTCCGAGCCACCTTCCGGGTGGGCAGCAAATCGAATTTGGCGACTGACTATGCCAGTTAAGCGATCGATGTCCGTCGATCGATGCGGCGCAGCACTGGCCGAGCTCGTTTAGGCTGTTCTCAGGGCAGCTCGCGGTTATCGATTCGTCGTGTCCCTGGAATATTGGTCGCGCCAGCGGGGGAATCCGGGAGTCTGATTTATGGGCAAACCCCGTTCCCAGAAACCGCCTCGCATCCCGATCGCCGGGACGCGTACGGGATGCATTCGTCCTGCTACGTTCCCGCGTCCGTCTGTCGAACAGGACGTCGATTCATCCTGCCCAATCGTGTCACGGGAGAAATCAATGAAAGGAATTTCGGATTAAAGGAGATGGCCAAAGAGCCATCTAGACGAGCCTAATCTTACCCCTTGGACCAGCTACCAAAACTTAGGAACATTAACAGCAATTCCCAACTAAGCCTTATCTGAAAAAATGGGGGAGACTAGAAGAAGGATTAAAGAGTAAAAATTAAGGTGTTTAATGACTTGAGTCCCAGGGGTCATTGGAAAAACACTTGATTACGAAGAGACCCTAGCGGAGCGATAGTGCTCCTCTTATTTTACGCAAAGAAATGTCAGTCTTGATTGCTTGGAAGTCAAACCGTTAGTAAAGAAAGTCTCGCTGGTTCACAATCGTAATTGGCTCGCTAGACCACACAGCATGCGCTCCTTACTCAATCAGCTCCAACCGCGCACCCTCGCTTCGGATATCAGACTGACCCTTCAAAAAACATACTGTCGCCAGACACGTCTTTCTTTCGTACTAACCACACGTTTCCGATGCGTACCATTCACACATAACATATAGCGGCCCACCATTCAAAATGTATTGGCTCAATCCCCAAACACTTAATTAGAATGTTCATGACCTTCGATCCTTGTTAGACTGTGTATCGTGTGTCGGCGATGGTAGGATTTTATTTCATATATATGTATATCCACAAAAGATTCTATTATATGTTTGTACAACCTAACAGCTGAAGAGGACCTAATAAAGTGGTCGAAACGTACAATACAATTATATCATTTTACGATCCTACCATCGCCGACACACGATACACTTAATTAGAATGTTTAACACCGCGCAAACATACCATACCTACATACTATCATTCAGTCGTATTGAACTTTCCACACCCATACCAAATCAAAACTCACACAATTTTCTGAAAAAATTGCCACTCTCACCATTCCGATCTTCTGCATCTTCGTAACATCGCAAACACGTATAATAACAGGAAACACAATAGGCAGCCATTTCTTACCGCAACTTGCATACCCTCCGCCACTTACAGACGAATTCGCCAGTCACTAACACTCCTTGGCCGAAATGTTGGACACTACGCAAGCATGCTTTACTCACACACTCTCACTCTCTCGCAGTCCACTTTCCTCATTCATACCAAATCATATTCCACGTCTGCAAATGGCCAACCAATTCTGAGTGATGTCTGAGCCTTCGGGTCGAGTCGCAGACGAACCCCCGTTACACTGAACGTTACACTGAACGTTACACTGAACGTTACATTGAACGATTAGGAAATTGAAAAGCCGACGCATCGCTTACGCGGCTCGTAACGACGATCGAAATACATTGCGGGGGTGGAGATAGGACTCTTTTTCGCCCGTAAAGGGATTGACGCCAGCGGGAGCGAAGCTTGAAGAGGCTTCGCCGCCTTCGTCGCGTCATTCCGATAGGTGAGAGCGTGGGTGGGTCACCGGTTATAAAGACCATTGAAATGTCACGGCTGGCGAGCGATCTAATGCGTTTCAACGTCGCTGAAGCGAACGGCGAGCCGAACTGCTCGTGAAAAGGAAAAGCCGCCCTGACGGTGGGAAGTCCGTGTCTGTCACTTATTCAGAGTACCTTGACAACGTGCTTGCGTGGAAATATATTTAAACGTTGTCAACTTTCCGATATGTCGCACGTTAGATGCCACGAGGATAGATTAGCGCGTAGGGCGCGTACGTTTGGTCACGTGACGTTCGTGATGAACGAATAAAATCTAGGCTTACGATAGTGCGATAACCACCCGCTTGAAAAATACACCTACATTCTGCACGACGAAAGATATTATGAGTAAAGTATTGTACCGCGTCATTCTTGTACAAAGTACTTACTGTGTAGCAAAATGCGGGAATTTTACTGTTGCAATAAGCGGAACTATAAAACAGAACTTAAGGTGACAGTACCCAAGACAATCATATTGTGTATTTCCATTATTCATGCGCCAGGCATAAAAGTTCTCGTATAACGCGATTACCTATAACGGGATCACATGCGACATGTATTATATTATATTATCCACGCTACAAAACAAACTACTACGTATTAAAATTGGAAAAACGCGCAAGTGTGCGTTCAAAGGCAACCCCATTCCTTTGCTTTAACACAAGAACAACAGACCAGCCAATGTGACTGACCTGACCCTTCCTTAGCTACAATTATTCTCTGACGACATCATTTCCAATATAACTCTTGACACTCGTTCCGATTGGCAAATAGCTAATTTTTTTTCATCTCGTAAGTTCAGTCATACTCACTCGTATTCTTGAAGCAAGTTAAAAGTATGAATAACAGTCGTTGGTAGTTTACTATTAAATAGATCTCAGAAACAGTAAAACCACACTCGCCCACCGCATTTTTCCATCATACGCGAGGCTAGCAAAAAGATTGACATCATCGGCCGAATACAACATCAGGCATGCAGAGAACGAAAAGGACATTTGAAACAATAACGTACGATAAACTCGCGCCAGCGTTAATTAAACCTCGACCGTGAAGGGTTAAATGCAGGGCGTACGTCGCCAGAATCGCGAGTCGAACAACTTCCGTAACTGTCGCGGAGACGTTCACACGTGGTTAGATCGAGCATCGAGTCGTCAGGAAAGTTTCGGGAAGGAAAGTTTCTGGCAGTCGCGGTTCGGCAGATTCCGAGGATCAAACGGGCCGATACGAATTCCGAAACGGCGCCGCGGCTCGAATCCATTGTTTCGCCAAACTCGAGCGACGCGTAAGCGCTTAAAGCCGAACTTCCACGACAGTGAATTTCGTTCGGCTTCCGTCATCGTTCACATCCGTAATTAGTTACTACTCAATCACGTGTGCACTCGTAAATAAACCTCCATTTTACGTTAGAATTATGGGATGAAAATTACTGTCCGATGATCTTTGTATATTTCTTGTGAATGACGTTGGCGAGAAAGGAACTGAAGAGAATGCGGGCCTGTGTAGACGGTTATTACGTAGGGGTTTACTAAGATTTAGGACGAAATCGATTATAATGCTCTTATAACACAGGTCTGCACACTTTGCTCAATGAGCTTCCAATTCGGTCGTCCCGTCAGAGAAGTAGAATTACGCAGAGTTCAAAACACCATCAAGTATTATATAATTTTCAAGCTGTTATGTTTGCTAAGAAAATGAGTTATGCAGGATTTTAGGAAGAAACTAATTATAGCATTTTTACAGTAGAACTCTGTGCACTTTGGTCAGAGAACTTCTAATCCTTTTGTTCCGTCAGAAAGATAAAATTACTCAAAAACATCAAAATACGATCCAGTGCTAATTTTCAAGTATCTCACAAGACTAAAGTCGCCTATAAAATCAGTTCCTACCCTGTGTAAGCGTATCATCTTTCATATACTGTAATTCTGGTTTCAAGCGTCTGCAAAAGAACACCTTGCAAAACTAAATCCGAAACCCGACAGAACTCATAACAATCTCAACTTCCAGAATTTTCCGAGATTTATTAAGCCACTCCCTATTATCAGCACAAACGGAACGAGCCAAAAGAATCAACGATCGGGCAAAATCTTGTAGTACGAAAATCTCCCTCGCTCCCGTGCCATCCACGCTCTTTTCCTTTCTGCGTCCAACCGTACTAATCCCAGATAAACGTTGATTACCGTTAAAACACCGGCGGCCATACGGATCCGGAGCGAAAATTTCATTCGACAAGCCCCTGTTGAAGCAGCCGTCGCCGCACGCGCTACGCATACACAGCGCTTAATCCTAATCCTAATCTTCCTTTATGTAATTTATCACTCATCCTTCACCGCGAAACCCCTGCGTAACGATCGGGTCGTTAGACGTTGACGTGGCACCGATAAAAACATCGTTATTCGCTGGATACTAATGACAACAGGAGGCCACCCCGAATTCCATCTTGACGTTCGCGGTGTGCACGTGCGCGAACAACGCAGGGAGATTAATTCGCTCGTCTTTGAGGATCCTGCATTCACGATCACATTTAACGGGATGAATTATCGGAGCAGAGTTCCGCAACGATGATCGTCATAGGATTCGTCGGGGATTCGAAAGAGTAGCTTCGTGCGCGTGAGTGAAACTTTTGCAATTGGTGCGGCGGCAGCCATATCGGATAAACTCGTACGAACTACGTGCTGCTGTATCTGTCTCTCTATGTATATACATGTACGTATGGACATAGTGTCTGTATAGAGCGTACTTTAGTGTAGCGTCGTTTGTATGCGGTCCGGGATGCAGTTGGATTAACGCACTGCCTGCTGACTGAAATCTGGTAATACTTTGTTGGGAGGTGGGACAAAATCTTGTAGATATATGTTTGCTGTTTTATCGCTCTACGTCACAAACATTCGGATGGAATTAATGAGTGCGAAACAGAATGGATAATTTTGAAGGCGGATGTTGTGGACTACCAATTGTTCAACCTTATAGTAGAATGGATGCTGTACTCGAATAAACACGTGTATTGCTTCGATATCGTAAAATTTGAGCAAGAAAAAGACAACACTTCTCTAATTTACACATTTCGAAAAACAAGAGGTCTACATATAAAGTCGGTCAAAATGATCTAAAACCGATTTTTTTTTTTTGGAACACTTGTTAAGATGTATGAGGCTGAACTGATTTGATAATTCACTTTGCCGTTGCAAAGCAGCCCACAGGATGGCGATGGGGGGTCAATGTTAAAAATTTGCAAGGTAATTCGACAGGAATAACTTGTTACCTAACAAATCGAAACACCGTATTGACCTCCTTGGTCTTCTCTCAACAATACTACTCACGAGCTTCCAAAATTGTTGACCCTTATATACATCTGCATACGGACGAAACTAACAAAACCGATCTCTCGTCATTTTATCCGACTTCACACATAGCTCTTTATGCAGTATTCACATAAATCGCATTGAAAGAAGACTGTACACCACAGGGAGCATATTAGATTAGCTTTTCTTATGTTTGTTAAATCAGTAGTCTGTCTTCGGCGAGAAAAAATGGTAAAGAAAACTGCTGTCAAACTGTCCTACACATCATGTTATGACGTTACTCAACGATTTTTTAATCGCACAGCTTCCAGGAAAACGTAGGTGTCAATGTTTTCCAAGTGACAGGACATTAAACATCTAAACGGCTAAACATCTTGGCTCCGGAAGGAGAAGATTATGACCGCAGAATGAAGCGAGGCACGTTATTGCCTGCCCTTGCCGTTACCTGTCAAACTGATGCCTTCACGAACAGCTTGTCGATAGTTGGAACCCGGTTTATTGCAGCGATGCGGCGCTCGTTGTATTCGACCATTAAGCGGCCCTGATCAATCGACATACATGATAGAAAGGGTGGAGGGGGCAGGGAACATGGGAGAAGAAAGAGAGAGAGAGAGAGGCGAATAACGAAGAAATAAAACTTAGTTACATATTGACCTTTGTGAACTGAGCGGAGTCGAGCCGCAAAACTTCTTAACTTCCTTCTTAGTGCAATGGGATTGAATAAAAGTTAGCGGCAAAGAATAAAAACATCGCAGAAAGCGACGCATCCCCCCGTTTCCGTAGCGAAGGATTTTCTATCTTTCATCGGTCACGATTGGAGGGGAAGCGCGAGGCATGCAAACCGCGACCGGGACTTCTGAGCGTATCGTACCCATGAATAAATCGGTTTAACATTTTGATAGATTTATCGGTACGACATTAGATAATGGCGCGGGCCAATTCGATCAGCGTCTATCGATAGTGGCTTGCGTTGACGAACACGGGAAATTGATGTGAGCCTCGGTCATGCACGCCAAAACTGTGTGTATCTTCGCACTGACTATCGTCGGGTGCAGAAAATTCTGCGTCGGGATGAGTGCCGGCATTGTTTGCCCGGAACATAAAGGTCCCGTCGCTGATAAAACGCGGTCGGTCTAAACACGGTTTTCGTTGACTCTGATAGAAGTTCATCGAAAGGTCCACCCGCGGTAGGGACAATCGAATTACGGAAACAACTTCGTTTTAGAAACTCGTTTTGCAACGGTAGGACGCGGTTTGCCTATCTAAATAATGAAAAGGATGCGCGGCTGCTGTACGAGGTTAATTGTTATTTATTAATTGACGGCCGCACGAATATAAGCGCAATTAGACGTCGTTAAATATTACCGAGTGAAACGCGGACGCCGTAAATTTTAACGTGGATGGGAGTGGACGAATGTGCAAGGTGAGCCTTTTAAAATGAGATATGTCTCGTCAAATAGAGTGTACCGCACGCTCAACATTCATGCATCAACACTTTACAGTGGCGCTACGGAAAAATACGATTTCACGGAGATAAAATAATTTACAGTTAATCTTTGCTTCTAACTCAGAATTATATCACTATGAAGTTGACGTATTGTCCTGAAAGTATATTGTCTCTTGCGATACCGTATATTTGTGCCGACGAAGGATGTCGTGAGTGCATTTGATATTGTGTATTTGTAACGATGATTTGCGGTGAAAGGAACGCAACGTTCGTTAGGAAGAAAGTTCGAATGCAGATAGCGTCGAGAGTACAGTTAACAAAGTTATCTAAGCGCATATCTATACGCCTCCGTATGCGGGATTAACACTTGAGCATTAGTGCTGGTATTAAATGGATTCAAGAGCGTTATTCAGGTCGGATGCAAATGGCAAACCATTAAAATGAAATGGAGGGGACGGTCTTCCAGTAGGATCGCACGGTCCATCGTGATTATTCTATGGTTAACCATCCATGTTTCGTGGTTCTGGGCCCAGATGAATGGGATAACCCGCCAAGATAAACTACAGCCTTCCATTATGTTGGACGGAGCCAGCTCGAGTAACCATGCTCTGTATCGGTTCGGACCAGTCCTTTAACCTTATAGAGATTATCATTCGCAAGCCGGTTCTCTATCACGACCGTAAACCAACGTTCACTTCTTTATACTATTACGTTTCTGACAGCATTTACGTGAACTTAAGAAATCTCCTCGGCAAATATCGACGCATTACACTTGGTAAGTGTAACGTTCACAACACGCTATCTCTTCGCCGCAGAATTCAAATGGCACGATATAAAACATAACGTTTACCAGCTCCGACTGCACTTACCCGTTCCGCTAAACGAAAATCTCGCTACAATTACACCGGAACATCAATTGAGACGGGAATCAGATTAACTGGCGGCTGCCTCGGCAGCCTTCATTATCCCCAGCTAATCCCGCCTATGCGAGAAGTCTATTCAAACCCAGCCCTCATCACCGTCGGCATACGAAGCTGTAACAACCTTTATCGAAACGTACATATCCAATATACCGTCGGGTTGGCATGGTCAATACGGCAGTCTCGACGTAACGAGCAACACCCCAGTTCGGCTGGATGTGATTTAGCATCCGACTCATTTTGATTAGCAAACAAAGAGGCCGCTTCCGGCGGCGTCAATCAAAATCTGGAAGACTAGCCAGACTTTGCTCGGAACACAGTCGCTAGGAAATCTGGGCGACCCTGAGTCGGTTATCCATCGTGAGCCTTCGCGGGATCGGCCTGTTCGTGAGGTTTCATTAAATGATCTGATTAAAGTTACGGCAGACTGTTCCCGAATGTCTGAGTAAGCTCCGGCCGCGTGGTTGGTGCGCGGAACTGTGAATGGCTCGTTAATGATTTTCCATTTAGATGAGTTCGTGTTCCCTCTTTGCCCCCACCTCCACCCCACCCTCGGCGTGTTTATCAAGAAGGGGTGGCGATGCTCTTTAGGCAGTCGCGTTAACCAGGTCTTTGCCCTTGCATGACACAGCGAACACGAACACAATTTATGCACGGATTTGTTGCATTTTCATGCGTAGGCCTCGTACACTTTTCACTCGAATGCCGTACGGCAGCGTTGCGAACGGGAATAAAGTCCAAATACAGTTTTTGGGTCTCGTCGGAATTAGGGTCAATTTTTATTTCTCTCTCATCATAAAACACTCCGCGCAGAGAGCTCTGATTAAAGCGTCTCTTTGCCAGAGTTATTATTAGTTTGACTATCATACCTGAGCCTAACGACTGTTAGCGCGTTAGAAAATTAATTCTAATCCGATTGAGATTAATTAATTTATGCCGCGATGTACGGTGCGAGCGTAGAATCATCTTGGGAAAATTATGCGCAAAGCGTCGTGCTTTTACGTCATCGGCTTTTACGTATGCCTGTGTGTGTGTGTTTGTGTGTGTATGTGTCCAAATAAACTCGATTCGTGTACACTCTGTATCGGCGAGAATTATTACGGGAAGAAGAGCGATGAATCATCGAACGTAATCTAATTTTCTCCGAACGCAGCGGTTAACGAAAACGCAAGGGTACGATGAAAAAAAATAACCCCCGCCCCCTGACAACAGACTTAATTAAGTTTTCCAACCTGCTCCACGAGTGCATTAAGCGAATAAGCACATCGGCACGTGCGTTCCCTTTTTTTTTTATTCCACCGTCATCGATGATGTCACCGACGCGACGCCTTATTATAAAACGAATAATTAGGTTCCAATATTTTGGCGTCGTCGAGCCTGACAACGGAAACGTTTTACCTTCTCGGACCTTAACCCTTTCGGTCACAAATTATTATTTTTTAATAAAAAAATCCCATTTCTTGTTTATTAAATATTTAGTCCTTTTTTAACCATTTGGCATCATCGGCATAATTCTACCCCCCCCCCCCCCCCCCCCCCCCCCCCCCCCTTCACGTGTAACCACATGTCGAAATATGATGACACGAGATTTCGAAAAATCCTCAGAACGTCGCCATTGAAAAATTCGATAATTTTACACGTTGAACGTATATAGCGGACCCTTATTTATAACTGTGATAAGTTACAGCATTTGGTACGGATTATTTATTCACCTATTGAAAATCGAAAAATCGATCAACTTGGCCGTGTTTCGCACGTTACTGAAACTGCCGAGAACGATCAACTATTTGAGGATATGTTTTTGTTTACGTGCGTTAAATAACAATGTTGCCAATGAAAATACCCTTATAAATGTTCAATAATTAGACCCAGTGCAATTTAATTGCTGTTTTTTTTCAAAACTTAGGAACGGCAGGGGGTAGAATGTCGTGTCGTCAATTGACGACACTTTGACCGAAAGGGTTAATAGGCAGTCGAGAAGGAAAAGGTCAATGAAATCGCGAGCGCAGTCCGTATCGCAAATTCGCGTTATGACGCTACCGTGTCAGGCGAGCGACACGCATGAATAACGCATGTCAAACTATCAACGACAATGATTTTCAGATATTGCCGGGGGTTATCTCTGCTTCGTCGTCAGCATATTCGGAATTGGAGTGGTGACGGCGGTAATCGGAGACGTCGCGTCATATTTCGGATGTACCCTCGGCATCAAGGATTCCGTTACCGCGGTGGTTTTCGTCGCTCTGGGCACCAGCATTCCTGGTGAGTACACAATTCCTTTCTACGCACCCGAGTCTTACTTTCCGACAGATACATTCTTTGCCTTCGAGGGCGTCTTTGACTCTATCCATCGTAGCCTCGTAATACTTTGACGCTGTACATCGAATTCGTGAGAAGCTTTCCAACAAAAAGAACCTTACCTTCCTATGTCGGGTACGTACCGCAAATGGCGCCGTAATAACGGGAAGTATTCTTGTTGCGGTGAAAAAAAAATGACACGCGCAAGCGAGGCGCATTAAGCATCTATCTTGCAGGAGATGCGACGTGTAACGACATCATTTTCGCCAGGCCGGCAGAGTTTTGCCCATGTTTTATAAATGTGGGCAAAATGTCTGGTAGGGTGGGGCGGACTCGAGTGGCCTACAAATGATGCTAATTCTATTTGGAAACTGTTCGAAACTCTCGTTGCGCGCGAAAAAGTTTCGACGAGCTGCGCAACGTTGCGCTGGCGAACGATACCTTTGGCTACCGGGTGACGATTAAAATTCAGGCGATCGAACCGAATTTAACTCGCCGCGTTCGCGGTTGCCTGCGGTGTGACGAAAAGCAGCGAGCCGATAGTTCGATATAGTAGAGCGACATTATGGTCTATGGCATCGGGTCCCGTTTGCACCTAGTCGCACGCAACATATGTCACCGGTCGCACGCACACACCTCCGACACACCTGTCCCACTCTATCCCGCATTCTTATTCCGACTTCCGAGCGTGAGGCGGATTTACGTTACGTTGAGAACCCTCGTCGTCTCACGTATGTACGTACCTACAGCGAGCTTATCCGACGATCAATAAGATTGGACGCAATTCCTTCTCTTTAATTCGGCCGCCGGAGAAATTCGGTCTCGCGTCGCCTTTGACCACGACATTTTTCTCGCGCTTAATACAAGGTGCAATTATTTAAGAAGAAATTTCCTTGAAAACGTTCCACTTTTAAGTGAAGTAATGTTGCCAGACGAATTTTATGAGGTAGATGTATATGGTTTATACAACTTGAATGAATAATGAAATAAAAACAAAATTATATTAAATTCATGGAATAGATACATGAAATAAGTATGCGAATTGTGTTTGCGTGTATGTGTACCTCTTTTGTCAAAGTAACTAATGACTGCTGTCAACGTATATTAACGGTCAGGATGTTGTAGAAGAACTCACAGGTGGATAAGACTGGGAGTCGTTTATATGATGAGGAAGAAATGAAGTGGCCTGTTGCAAAATCTGTGTTTGGTCGGTGATAAGAATAGGGAAAGTTGCAGATGTGTTGGGAGTATAAGAATTGTAGAAGGGGGATAGGAAGGAGATTGGAAGGAAATGTTTAAGAAATTGTTTCAAACGTGAGATGCGCAACTGCCAAGGGAGAAGTAAAATTTTGAACACAAACTCAATTTTCATACCATAATCTCTACAAGTTTATAAAAATAATTACAATCATAGGATGGGAAGGCGAAGAGAAACAGTTCTTGTTTACGGAAGCATAGTAACATAAGGGATGGAAACCGCTGTAGGAAGAAGATGTGGGCAACGGACAGGAATCAATGAAACAAAGAATATGACGTAACTGTTTGATGCGGTAATTGGCTTGTCCGTTGATACCTGCAAAAGGTGTGAATAAAGCAATGGGCGACGAGGGGGAAGCAAGGGGACAGTTGAGTATTTGTATGTTATCGGTTCTGTACGTCCAAAAGAAATTCTATAAGAATGTAAATGCAATTAGAGGGCTGCACCAGACGACATCCGGTGAGAAGAGTAAAAAAAAAAAAACTCGAATTCGGCGGGCGGCACTGAGCGTAGGTGGTTTTTCTTTAAGGTGGAAGTAAAGCGGATCAAAGGGGTAGCGGATTGTTAATAAGGGAGGAGAGTTAAAAGGGTCGCCGCAAACTCGTTCGCGATATTGCCGAGGCGTTCAACCCTTTCGAGGGTGTGCGAGCCTCTGCGACGGTGTGCGAGCGTGAAATGGAACGTACGACCTGTGCGGCATGCTCGCCCGACCGCAACTTTTTTCCATCCCCTCCCCCCCCCCCCCTATCCCGACACCTTCGTCGATCGACGATGTTTTATCACTTCCTTCCCTTACGGTAACGGGAGAGGGACGGGGGGATGGCAACAGCTGGACGCGCCCGAAGTGCGTTATAAATCTCGTTCCAAGTCGCGTCAGTGGCAAGTACTGCTCGTCCCACGAGTCTCGGACTCTACGTGATCCTCTTTTCGATCCTCGTGCCTCTTTCCATGATGCGAGCGACGTTAAAATGAAAGTGACGGCGCCTTGAATATGGAGCGGGCCGAATTATTTACGCCGGACGGCGCGAAGTCGGCCGCTGACTAAAATATCCGGTAGCTATTCGGAAAATAAGCTATTTTCTTCGATCTCCTGTACCGCGCGCGCGCGCGCGCGCCTTGTATCGTGCAGAGTATAGGATCTGCAAGGGTCTCGGATCGTATAAAAGTGAGACCCTCCCGGAAAGAAGAAAGTTGTGCCAGAAAACAGGAAGCGAGCTTACGGCGTCGAATTTCCTCGACTTTCCTCGGAGGCGTACCTATATCGATTTTGTATGAGACGCTGCGTCTCCGTCGTTTTCACTATATAGCTGCCTGTGGCCGCTTCTGCGGTCAACGTTCGCAAGGATCTGATCAGATTCTGCTTAATAACGCTTCGTCGCTTCGCTCGCTCCGCCTGTCAACTATCGCCCCGCGGATTTGCGCGGAAAGAACGCGATGCTTCACGGAATTGCGAGAAACATTTCATCGCCTCAGTGCCGAAACGAAAACGGTACTTGATCCAGGAAAAACGGGATAACCTTAAGAATCGCTCTGATTGTGAGCCAAGGTTTCTGCACACTATCGTCACTGTCGGGGTTCTGCGCCAGAGATCGTACTACTTTCCCAGGCTCCCGCATATAATTACCGGCAAAGCAATTTGTCTCGTCTTTGTTTCGAGTTTGTTCGCAAACAGAAATTGCTCGCCAGACTGCCACTGTTCGCCTCCGTCACATCCACAGAGAGCCTATACTGGCTATAGATACAGCTGAGGTTTCGGTTCGGCCAGCGGAAAAGCGGAACCGACCGGCAACGGAAAGGAAATTTGAGGGTGGCAGCAAAGTGAACACGCTTCCTGATCGTCCACAGATCTCATCGCCTCGCTGGCCCCGTATGCGTCGGAAAGTTAAGCGACCCACCCTCCTGTAAGGATCGAACCGAGCCGACCCGCACTTTCCTATCGTCTAACAGCCACTCCCACCGGCTCACAATTTACTCGTCGGAAACTCGCGCATCGGGCAGGTTCTCGCACTTTCCTCGAATACACGTACAGATTCGTGCCGTAAAAGGAGTTTGCTCGAAATCGAATGAGAAATGGCCTCGCCGAGCGTGGAGAGCAAAAGCCGCCTCGCGCGACGGAAAAAAAGGAAGCGTCTGCCCTTCCACCCCCCCACCAGCCCCCTCCCTCCTCCTTCTCCGCCTCCTTCTTCTGCATCAAAATGGCCGCCGAGCTCATTCCTTTCCTCCTGCGCCGCGGGGGATGACGCCCCATGCTTTTTTGCGTCTAATTTGCGTGATACATGAGTGCGGAGTTCATGTTAGCTCGTTTAACGCTAATACTATATTATCCAAGCTGCGGCGTTGGGGCTGAAAGCCGGTAGACACCGTCGTTCCCCCGACGCGACACTCGGCGAGAATAAATTCTCCTTTAGGGCGGATGGCGTGCGCTTTAAATTTCGTCGAACGGCCGCTTGTCGCCCGGCTGCTTTCCTATATCCGCGCAATCTCGCGCTTGCCGCCGAGAGTTCAACTCCGATGGCTTTCCGCGAAACGCTACTGCATTGTGTACGTTCATGGCTCTTTATCCGGACAGGGAAATATCATGGGATATGATTTGGAATAGATGAGGAAAGCTGAGTGAGAGAGAACGGTGTGCGTGAGGTATGCCTGCGTACAATTTGACAGTGAAGGTGGAAGTATCGGTGTTATATACGGTATATGTGGATGAGGAGCATGACGAGACGCTATGACGAAAAAAGGCGTGCCTGGTTACAGTTCGAGTTTGTAAGCGTTTGAATGAAGAGCGTGCGTTTATGGTGCAGCGAACGAATAGCGATATTGAATCAGCGAGACTTTCTCTATTGATAGTATAATTACCGAGGATTCCCTAGTCATGTTTTCATTTATGTCGTAGCATGATACAAGCCGATGCGTTTAAACTTACAAAACGGAAAATAATTAGTCGTTTACCTACCTCATTGAGTACTAAAGAGTATTTCAAAAAATAAAATGTTTGGTGAAGGAATAGTTATTGTTAAGTTAGGTTTACACCTGTTATTTTGACACTCCAGTCCTCCTTTTGTTTTCTTATACATTATTGAGAGGTTTATTTGGGACACACTCATTATAATCCTATATTACGAACTCCGTAAATACAGAGTAGATGCAATTCCTTCATTTAAGCCGCCTCGCTTCGTCCGGCATGTTACGTAATAGTCATCTCGCAATAACATTCAGTTTCACGCGCATCTTTCAAAATCGCGCATGAATGATTTGTAACACGCGAACGTTTCAACATTCTGTCGTGAAAATCGTGATTCACTTTTCTTCTCACAGACACAACTTATGGTTTATTCGAGTATAGCGTTCGGTTTACAATATTCGGACTGAGAGTTGTTACTACGTAAATGATGTGTCTGAATTCACTGAAGGTGGCACTTTCATATGTCCAAAACGTAAGTGTCTCCAACCAATAGCATCGCTAGCTTTTGGATGTAACTCTGTTGCTAGCAGCCATGGAGACTAGATTATAAGGAGTACGAACGAGATAGGAATGTCCTTTTGGTGCGTTCGGGGAGTCACTACGAACGCTATGAACGCAAACACTACCAACGGCGTTCGCGGAGCCCGATAGCGCGATGGTGGTATCAAGCTCCGTGAACGCTCTACAGCGTAGCGTTAGCAGACGATCATCGTTTTGTGGGGGGGTTTTCAAATCGAAAAATTGTTTTTCAGTTTTTCTCACATACAAAATCGTTTGCGGGCTTAAGTTAAATAAGATAAATTGTTGAAAGTCGACTAAACTGAAGGCTACTAAACATATTTTTTTGTTGAACAATAAAAACGAAAGAAACTATTATTATTATTATTTGTCTGGCACGCGAATGAGGTTATAAATTTCAAAATGGCCCTTGGCAGAAAATAGGTTCCCCACCCCTGACTTACAGCGTGTGGTGCTATTGGCTGTTCACGGAATACCCCACGCAACGCAATCGACACACTACCTCGGAAGAAATAGCGTTCGTAGCGTTTAGTCATGACGTCGCACACCATAAGTAGTGACGTCACGGTAGTGTTTGATTGCGCTACCGTCGAGCTCCGCGAACAGTCTGTAGCGCCATGATTGCGCGAATAGTGACTCCCCGAACGCACCCTTTATAATCTGAAAATTCGTACAGATAGAGGGCGCGTCAGATAGCAGTTTTTGAGTCAGTTAGGTTAGTATAAGCTTTGTTTACAGTACTACCGGTAACCTTTACCAAATTTTCTGTGTACTTCGTATATCTATATTTATCAGTAACTGTCGATACTAGCGCCCTCTGCTGGATTAACTTTCATTGCTGTATTAATATCTGGAATATTTCTCTAACATGGCGTTCGTACTCCTGTTATTGTAGTCTCCATGCTAGCAGCCCTCAAAGGACACGGAACACTGCGGATAGTTACCATACGTAAGGGTCTCAAGATGTAAATATCTTATGTAATCCTTCAATGGCCTATCCAGAGGAAATACGGCTCATGCAGCCCGGCGTTGATTTATGGCATGCCGCACACTCTGACAGTACACAAAGTCTATCCTATCTATGCGCCATCGACGACGCACGATTCGCATTCAGAGCGCTCACGTGCGGCCGGTGACTTTTTTCGGCAAACTCTCGAGAAAGGACAAGGCAAATCTGTCGTCGCAGTGCAAAGGACGTCTGCGCCGTATATCCTGCATATTCGGCGTCGATATTCGAACCTAGAAAGCGAGTTGCACGTATGGACCGCATGGCGTTTGCACGTACAGTCGCCAGACATCGTAACATGTTTTGACAAACTTTTTAACTAGTTTCGTCCCTTGCCCGGGTAAGATAACGTATTCCTGTCCAGTCTGGTCGCTACATTCGCACAGTCCGATTCATGGCTTCCGCACGAAGACAGATGCGGCCATGTGTTTCGATGTCGAGACACGAGCAATTGCAGCTGCGCCAGCTGCGATTCGCGGACCGTGTGGAAAAAAGCAAAATTGGAAAAGTGGAAAGTAAATATCGGCAGCGGAAAGTACGCTAATCAAAACTCGGTGCAAGATGAACGAGGCGAGTGCGTTCGTCGAACGCGAGTCGAAGATACTGAATTGCATCGTACTTTTCGAATTCATCCGGCAGGCACTCCAATTCCAGCTTAAAGTAATTTCAAAACGAGCGTTAACTAACGTTCGAATACGCACCGTCGGAGATCGGTTGATTAACAAAGTTGTCATAATTCACTTCGAGAAATAGTAAACATAATGAACGTAAATCCGTAACGTAATAAAAATAATAAACGTAACCCCGCGTTCATCTTCCTCGACGCGTACTCACTCTTTGGAACTTTTATTTTATTTCGGCGGAAACACGCTAATTAGAGTGAGCGACGGTAGTCGGGCGGAATGTATTACTGGAATGAATATTGGAACGTTTAAAGGTGATAATTTCACGTTCCCCAAATTGCAGCCCTCGGAAAGCGAGTACATGTCTAGATACGTGCATTCTGCGCGATTTACGCGCATAATGAAATGGAACATGAGGTGAGTCAACAAGAGGCAACGAGTTTGGCAAACCTTGGACACTGCATATTCCGGACCGTGATGCATCTATGAAGTGTATAACGCTGGCGCGGCCCAAAAATGCAAATGCAAATCCAATTCGATAAAAGCACCCGCCGAGCTGATTTATTCTGATAATCGTACGTGTAACCACCCCAAGCGCACTACCACACGTGACGCGTGTGCTTTCTCGCGCGTGTGAGCCAAAGCAAACGGTCCCATATGACAATGCATTCGCCGAACGACTTTGCGCGCCTCTCGTCGGGAGGAAAGCGTCGGGGAAGGAAAACTAATGGACGGAAAAACTAATGGAACGCGGAAGCAAGCGATTCGGCAGCGTACTTAACCGTTACGACCTAATATGCCACGTGACATACAATTTTGCGGCGTTCGGCGAGAAATACGCACCCGTTTAATCTCGGAATGCACAAATGCTACGTTGCCAGCGACTCCGCCGCATTCGATGCCTTCGTAGGATAAAAACAGATTTTTGTTATCTCTTTTCCAGGATAAAATATGTTTAGTAGACCGTCACACGCCCGAATTTGCAAGAACAAACCTAACGGAAAGGAAGCTGATCTTTAATTCGTCAGAATGCGAGATATGCGTAGTAATGTATGAATGATTAAATTGTATAACGTATCACGGACATTAAAAGAGGAATTATCGGATTCCTTTGTCAGCGGAATGCCCATCCCCTTACGGAATCTATGCCCGAAGCTTTTGTTTGCCGCGAAGTTATAATGTACATAGTAATTACAGCGGGCATTACTGAGGCACGATCGCACAGAGGTCACCAAAGTCTGAGTAGTCGGAGTAGTCTCCCGGTAGTCCGACAAGCTCCGCGATAATTTATTGCGTTAGGTCTTTGTGTTCTAAAACAATGGAGCCCAGTCCGAGCTGCCTTTCATGCCAGCGTTCTATACGTATCGGTGTGGGGGTGCATACGTGCTTGATGGGCTAGTAATCAGGGCCATCTCGAATGCTTTATGAATTCCTTTAAAAATAGATCCTATTAAACGCACTAGACTCCGTGCTCATATTTGAAATGCCACAAGATTAACGGACAGAAGCTAATGGCGATTTGTATAAGCAATCTATATCGCCAGTTTAGGATATTAAAAATCATCCATCATCGCGGATTAACGTTACATCGAATACCCGATTACGCGACACGTGATCAACGTGAATTACACCGCACGCCAATATTCATTGTCCGTTACCGCGTCTCTGTACACCCACACGTACTGAATCGATAACGACCATACACACGCCCATTAAAAGAGATCACGTGATGCCAGCAGGCAATAAAATCTTCGAGTCGATATTATACGATACGCTCGTACGGCATGGAAAATTGCGCTCGTAAAAAAATTGTAGCGTAAGGACGCGAGCGAGATGGGGCAAGGAGACGGACATGGACGAATGTCGCTTTGAGGGTAAATAACACTCCGTGATCCGAGGCTTCAGTTACCGCGACGGCCTCTTATTGGCCGACGGGCGATTCTTTGTTAATGCCGGCGTCGCGTTTACAGCCCGTACACGCTGGATGCAAACAATTAAGAGAGGGTTACTTTACGACTGTCGTTAGCCGTTAGGAAGAATAACTATTAAATACTCGGAATGCAGAGAGGAACGATTTTCCTCGACCGCGAGAGGAGGATAATTAAGCGTCTGTTATCCTTCGGTGGTTGAGCAACGGGATTTCCGGGGGTCTTCCTTGGAGAACGCACTACTATGTGCGCAGTTCCCGGCGACACTTCGTAGAGGGGAAAGAGGCGAACGAAGCGAATTGCTGCCTTTTCGACATCGTGCCCACGGCATTTGATGCGAATTCCTGCTCTGGACGCCGCCCCATTCGCAGGCAAAATACATCGTAGAACTCGCGCTGAACGTAGCTGGCTGGGATTGCGAAAAATGTCGACCCGCTTTAATGCATCTGCCCTTCTGCGGGGATTAACATTGCAACGTACGTATGTTACGGGGACATAAGTGAGACTCATATCGACAGACGCGTCATCGTTGATGTCCCACGAGTACAACATCTCACTCCGTCCTTTTACTGCGCACGTGTTTATAGCGTACGATTTATAGCACGCTCATGAGATCCATCCGTTTCCTGTCAATGAATGTCAGATGGGAATTACAGGCTCGTGAAATCTGAGGGATGAAATTGAAAACCCTGTCTCTGACGTAGGACTGAGCCGCTGATTTCTCGAACGTCACGTTGAACAATTTTCTACGTTAGGTTCATACTTTCTTTCAGTACGTCTGACAAACTATATACGTATAACAAAGTTTCGTACTTGACGCGTCGAAGCTGCGTACGCTGAACGCGAGTTGTCCTTTTGCAGTCTCAACCGTCTCTGGCTCACTTCGTTAAGCAACCATCCATTGTGCTCCTTCCTGCCTCCTCGATACTATGGATTATTGATTCGCGGTCGCAATGAGCGTTCGACTTTTGCGGACGTTCGCCAACCTATCCTTCCGTTCTTGTCGTATTGCCCGTCAGCGCGACCCGTCAAACAATGCACTCAGGCCACTTCCCGATCAAAGCGAAATTAATTGGCGAACGGATGCGCAGAAAGAGCCGCGGCGAGTGGCAAAGGAAATCAGGTCAATTTAATGCATTTTCGATTTTCCCTCCCAGTCCCGCCATATTGCCAAATGAGGAACGGTAGCCCGATAAGTTCGACATACCGCGTAAATCTATTACGAATCGACAAGGAGCCTCGTCGTACGCAAACGCATCCGTCTCTCGACTATCTGGACGGCGCATGCGCGACGTCGAAATTGCGATCAAAATGATCGGACTCGCGAGCGAGTTGCGGAAAATTATGCGTTGGCTTTCGGCTCCGTGCGCGGAGGAAGGCGCGAAAACGGCCCGACGTGCGCATAATTATCGGGAGCGTCGAGCGTCAGGTAAGCTGCCGTGGAAAAAAGGCCAGATTTAAATTGCGTTACACCGACGGATTAAAGCGACGCGAGATTGGATTACGTTTCAGTCGGCGGGAGCGAAACGTCCTCCTGCATTCGTGATCGTTCGCCAATCTCAATCAGCGAAAATTGTTCGGTGCTTCGTGCATCGGCGGGGTCGAATCTACTTGACGCACATACTTTTTTTTCACGTCAGTACGTGTAGGAATTGTGTAGATGAGAAAGGAGGAATGTTAGAGGGATTGGGATATTTGTAAAGGATGTTTGTTGAAAGATGGGTAATAATTGTATAAGAAATGTATGTGCCACCGGCAATGGGGCTATCCCTTCCTTTAGATCAGTATAGATAAGGCTATCCCAGGGAACGAGTATAAAGAAGGGACAGTTTGGAAGGTCGAGCAGTCGTGACGCAAATCGTCGAGGGAAAAGATTGTGTAATTATTGAGCAAGTCCCTTACCGGAATAGTCCAATATAGCCTACCCCCTATAAACACCTCATAGTCCCGCCTGCACCTTCCCTTGTAGGTGTAGCATCGTCACCTCTCCCTCTCGCGCTTTGAGACTCATTGTCAGCCATTCTCTTCTTTTTTGTAGCGCCCCACAACCCTTTCCACCACCCCACACACCTCACAGTCCTTCACTCCCATCAGGAAGCCTACGATCAGGCGGAATATACACTTCGCGCAAAATCTTCACTCTTACTGAACTCATAAAGCACTCTATGCAAAATATTTTTACTCCCGTTCGGGACCCAAGACACACTCTGAAGGTTATCTCGATGATCCTCATTGAATCATTTTTCATGCAAATTCGATAGAACGCTAACGGTCAGTTTCAAATGCAGCACATGCGTCGACACAGACACATTCACATGCACGTGCGCGTCGCAACATAAGGCACACACACACACACATGAATAGATCGCTGTCATAGGTACATAAACATTTGCCGAAAATGCACGAGCATATCGGCAGTAAGGTGTGGCCGGACGAACGATGAACAAAATCCTGACATTTCGGCGTTCCAGTTCTCGGCTAATTACCATTGCAACCCTTCACGAATGGTTGATCGTCTAAGCTATTCCCGGTTGGAGAGTCTTCAGCAAACCCGAAACTCCTTACCATTAAAATTCACGGTCATTGTCGTGGATTTAAACTTTCGGAGTATCACATCGCCTTTGCCGGAAGACGTCGGCGGTAAAATACCACGTTAATGAATAATTGCCGCTTAACTGCGAGTCTCTTGTAGGGAGATGAGCAACCAAGGAAGATGGAATGTGACGAAGGAAATTGTACGAAACGCATTCAGAAATTAAGAGGCCAAGTTACGAATTGTTCACAATAATCAGAAATATGAAGGAATAACAAAGTAGAAACTTTGAAAACTATGGGCAATATAGACATTCTCAGTAATGTATGCTTGAAGTACTGTTCCAAGAGGAAACAATCTCATAATTTACGAAGTCCGAATCCTAGCCGACTTTATGTTACCAAGTTGTCATAAAATGAGTATTAAATGGTCTAATCGTAAATCCCTGCGCAAATTGGCCTCTTTCGCTTAGTCCTAACTACCTCTTGAAGAAACAACAGATTGCATTTATCTGAGCGTAATAAAACGTTGCGAATTATTTTGTTCTCGCGTACGTTGTGTCGATTGAAGAAGACACGCCAAGACACGGAAAACAGAATAGATTAACGTGTGGCCAGTACGCTTGCAGCTCAGCCCGGAGAAGAATGCTTTACAGACACGTGATACGAACATAAATAATCGCAAGTACTTCCGTCTGTCACAGATACTTGCGGCAGAAAAACGGCAAATGACGATGTTAATTAAGACTTCCCCCAAAAAGGAAGCTCGTCACGGCACACGTAGATAATCTGATTCGACACGCTCGACCTTCGGCTAAAATCCTGAGACCTGGATGCGTACATTGAACCTTAATATTCCTCGGTGACCTTCGCCAGACTCGTTCGACCTTCGGCAGTCATCCCCTCGTCGCCGCGAGTGCGGCACATAAGTTTGTCGCCAGCGACGCAGCCCTACAAACGCACAAACGGGGCAAGACGGTGGGTGGGCGAGAATTCCGCATCTAATGATTGTCGGAAAACTGAAAACAGCTGTATACGGGCCGAACTACCGGAGTGGCACTCCGGAGAATTCCGGTCCGCAGGAAACATGCCGCCCAGCGACATTAATATTGATGAGACCGTACCGCGAGGAAGAAAGTTGGCGTTAGTTTTCGCGAAATCGACTGAAGGCTATCAGCGTCAAGAGGCAATGTTGGTACTCTACTTGCCGCAGCTGTGGTAGTGGTTGTAACCGAAAGCGATCCTCGAGCCGTGAATTATGGAAATTTTGCCGCTCTAAACCCGCAGGCCGCCCAGGCACTTCCGATATAAGCGAATGCAGAAAATTGAATTAGAGATACCGTCCGCGTCGTCCGTCGCGACTGCCTACAAAGCTATTTAGGCCAGTTTGACAACTAAATGGCATTGAACAGCGGTCGATGTCTGACTCTCGACACGATACATCAACCCATTATGCGGATATGCAAATATAACTGAAAGTACGCGTTTGACGAAGATTACGGTTGATGTTGCGCGACGTTGGTTTTCAGCGGTAATACGATATTTTTAAACATTTTTACGGTTGTGCCAATAGAGTATCATGATTTGGGTTGTGAAGAAATGTCATTGGAACAGTAGTAAAAATAAGCTGTTATGATAAAGTTTAGGACATATTCAGATTACGTTCATGGTGGAGTTATAAATGTCGTTTATCATTTGTGAACAAAATAATGATATACATAAAATATCTACGTAGTATTAGTTATGCGGCGTTGACCGGATTTGTTTTAACAGAAACTGTTTAATATCAAAGGACGAGCTGAATCATGAGATGACAATTGCACTTGCAATTTTGGCATTATTCTACCCTGGAAATTACGCATAAAGTATTGAACGTACTTGCTGAAAGCTGTATTCCCATCTCCTTAAAGAGGCAACTATCATTGTATATAGTACACAAAAATTGCCCTATACTTTCTATTATTCGACTTAAGATTAATTTTTGCAAAAATCGGCTATTTATCTGTTCATACTCTCGCGAGCTATATTACCGTTAACAATTCAACCGTTCATTAATTTCTCGGGAGGTGCAAACTTTATTCCTTCTCGTCGCCACGTTTGGTCCATATCTCCGCACAGCATAGAACGAATTGTACACACTCAGAACCGCTAACTCCGCATATTCGGTACACGAAGCTTGCAATTGAGACAACGTGAAAACCGCCTTCGCAGCAAAAAGACGCGTTGCGACGGAGCCGATCTGTCAAATAACGTTCGCAGCTGAATGCCGACAAACGTAAAAGCCGACATTTTCGCGGCACGTCCGCCCGACAAAAGCGGGTACGATTGTCGCGTTTCCGGCGGCAATTCCCGTATTTCGCCGGCATCGGGACTCGAATAATTCCTGTGCGCTGTCTGGCCGAGCGGGGGCGTAAAATTCGGGGAAAAAATCGTGTCCGCCGCAATCAGCCATTCTGCCGTATGTGACAATAAATCCATACGCCGCGCTTAATCCCTGCCAGTCTCTCGCAAACATAAGCGCCCGTTCGCAGGCATCATGTTGCACACGCGTCTTTGTCCATTCATGCCAGGGCCGGCTCAGTTTCGATTGGCTCCACGAGCGATTGCGTTTTGTCATGCGAAAAGTATCCGGGCCGAAATCGATATAATGTCAATTAGATGCGAACAAAGCGCACATGAATATACGGCTCATTAAGGGGCAATATAATTCGACAATATTCGCTCGCCCACTCGCGCTTCGAATTATATTTATATTTGGCGATGAACATTTTGCGAGCGGGTCCGGGATTCTATTTTGCGTTCTATTAAAATGTGGTACGCCGCTGGGAACATACAGTCAAAGAATTTCGTCACGCTTTAATGCTGCTTGCGCAAACAAGGTACATCGTTTCATGAAGGCGAATTTATCATTGTTTCTGCCTGGCAATAATATTGAACAGTTAATAATATTTCTCATACACAACGGAGCCACTCTGAGCGCGCTTGAGGCGTAAAGTTGAAAATGGGTTGGTTAGGAGTGTGACGGATGGGAGTGGATAAGTGTTTGATGACGTTGGTTTCTGTAACAATAATAGAACAGATGAACAGATGTTTACAATAAATAGAGACGGTATAGATAAAAGAGAAAATTTAGACGATGGACTGTCAGGGAAGGGTAAAGTGCTGGAAAAGATCGATAGTGAAGTTAGTGAAGTAGTTAGAACTAGCGTAAATGCTGGCAGCTTCGGAAAGATTGCCGGTGAAAATAGGTTTAACGCTTCTGTACAATTCTTGGAACAACACTGACCAGTTCTGGAGCAATAATAGCTTGAAGTGAAACGAGAGGCTTCTTTTAAGTGAAAAGGAGAAGCGATCGTGGCCAATAGGAAGCCAAGAGAGACGGTTGTGCATAAGGAGTAAGGAAGGACCCCGGTGGATTCTGAGTTTCATTGCGATGATAAAGGGTAATCGGGATTCGTAAGAAAATTGTGGCAATTAGTGGGTGATTGGTTGGAAATAGGTAATGATAGTATATATAGAAAGGGGTTGACGTAATAAAGCAGATTAGGTACGCAAGGATAACGGAACAGGACCGTTCCGCATGTTGATGTGAACATACTCGTACACCGATAAACAGACCAAAGCGAACAGTACACTGTATACACACATATAACTAGTCGACATATTGTTCATCATACACCGAGGTACAACTTTTTGCCTTTCTCCGATCTGTTCCGGATGAGATGCATCCCTTAACAAGACCTTACTATTTACACACGCACAGCCGCAAACTGTGGGTTGTGAACTATGTGACCGACGCTGTTCAACGCCCTCAGGCCGCGGACATTGCGACCTTCAATGCTTTCGACGGATTTCTTCACAGTTCTCAAGAATCAATAACGCCTCACCGAAAACTCTTTTCCCAGCAACTTTTCATGTTACACGCTCGAGCGTAGTGAAACATCGGCTGTCAGACTTTGCAGCAGAATTTTTCGTACGAACGCAGTCGGTACAAAGCTATCCCAGCATCCGCCATATTTGAAGCGAGACGCATCCGTTTGCCGACGCCCTGCTATATATATTCAGGAACGTAAATCCTCGACCGTTTGCGAAACTACGTGGCCAACTGACGCTAAGGCACTGTCACAAGTCGCGGTACACCGCGAGCTTTAATGCTCCTGACGAATCTTGCCGGGACCGTGCCCGCAGAATATGTTCGCCTAACCTCACTTATTCGCGCCGCTTCCGAGCGCAGCGGAGTCTCGCGTTAGAAACATAACACGTACTCATTCTAGAATCTCATTATCGCGGCCTCGTTGGACAGCAATCCAACAAACGCGAACATTGTGTCATTGCGTTCGCGTCAGCGTCGAATTACTCAATTGCTCTCGCTGTTTATCCTCCACCGGAAGCATCGGAGCTGAGCATCGTGTCGAAAAGTAAGCAACACGGATGACTGAGTACGAGCATCGCAAAAATGTACGCGCGTTCTGCATCAGCGTTTAAATTTCACGCAATTGGAAACGTTAATGTTGCGAAATGTTACATGTCTGGATGAAAGTTGATTAAAATCCCGGTCCACGGTGACAAAGCGAATGGAATTTGTATGATCTGCTGATGCGCAATTTAATCTGAATCATCCACTTGGGAAATATTAATTTGGATAAAGTATATATATATATATATACATTTTTCAATGGGTAACAGTAAATCTTTTTATCAGATTTAATGTTACGTCATTGTTACGGAAAACGCAATCGGAAAAAATGAGTTACTGTCACTTTGAAGAATAGTGCAATATTGGAACACGTCATTCGTCTATGTTTAAGCGCAAAGTTAACGTCATTACGCCGTACGATCATTAACCGCCAAGGAAACCACGGTCACGGAAAGTCAGAAAGTTTTTAATCTTTGCAAACCTTTTAAAAGCTCATTTATTGTTCGAAACTTCACGTAAACTCTTTAAAAGCTTTGCACATTTTAAACCATTTGCCCATTCTCGTCACGCAACAAGCTCCCTTAACCTTGCTCGATCACATCAAAGGTATCCATTCAATTGATTCTTCAAATATCACAACTTGATACCAACTTCTTAAACTTGCAAAAAAAGAACGAAATATTTTAAACACGTTAAACATTTGAAGTTAACTCCTTACCTAAAATGAATTCCAAACGTCAAAATAGATTCCTTGTAGATAAAAATCACGATATTTTAAATCGATAACAAAGCACATCCGACTTTACAATATATAAAGCGAAGTGCCGTCACGTGCGCAAAGGGGTGAAATACAGATCGACCATACGGCACAGCGTGAGAATTGAAGTAAGTGCAACAATGGAACGACGGTGGTAGAATTCGCGAGGGTGTTGCAAGGTTTGGGAGGGTTGGGGAGAGAGGGAGGGTCGTTAGGATGAATGGCATCGCACACATGCGAACGAGAAACACTGAGATTGTGACGTATTTATTTCAGACACGTTCGCGAGCAAGGTGGCCGCCTGCCAGGACAAGTACGCCGATGCGAGCGTGGGAAACGTGACCGGAAGTAACGCGGTAAACGTCTTCCTGGGGATCGGCATTGCGTGGAGCATTGCCGCCATTTACCATGCCTGCCACGGCAACAAGTTCATGGTGGAGCCTGGCAAGTCAGTATCGAACAAGACCTCTCTTGCTTTTGCTCGCGATAGCTGGAATACGAATCTGTGGCGTGACCAGAGTCCGACACCTAACACAAGATACTTCTGGCACGCTTATGTTGACTTTTAGCACGGCTTAGAATCAGGCCATCCCGATTAGGGATTGCAATATCGGACCAAAAGTTCAATACCGGTATTCGGTATGTTTTAGATCCTAATACCGGAATACCGGGTTTAATACCGGTAGTACGAATATTAGAGAAAGAAAGAAAACACAGGTGTTTCTTGTTTTATTTAACTTATAAATTGTAACAGTATATAAAGAATCACAAAAACGTAAAGGAACAAGGAACATCTTATGTATTTAAATCAAAAAAGTGTATATATCACTATTTAGTCTGTGATACTATTACAAATTTTTGAAATGTGATCTTAAAAACGTAATTTTGTGTAAAAATTCCCAGCTGTCGTCAACGCTCTTTCAGCATCAACGCTAGTTGGTGGTACAGTTAACACTGCGCGATATACTTTTTTCCAAGTATTCAACTATAAATCCCTCATCTTCAAATAAATTGATTTCTCGTCGGATGGTTTTGGATATAACTGATTTCTGTATTGTATTTTGGTTTGTTGACATTTTTTTAGTTATCGCTAATTCTAATTTTTATTCAAGAGACAATTCCTTTTCAGTATCGACATTAGTATCATCATCTTCGATAACTGTACCGAATTCTTCTGAATGTGGATAGGTTCGTGGATAAAAATTTTAAGAAAATTTACTATAAATTTGACCAAATTTGAATTGGTTAGTCACTTTTCTTCTTTTGCATTTTTATTTTTAAAATCATTACAATTATGTAAATACCGTAAGACATTTTCTATTTCGGTATGCCTTTCTTCTGTGCAATTTTCAGTGTAATATACATATAATTCTTCAGATAGTGATTCGTGCTGTTCTTTCAGCGACTGCAACGTGAAATTTATTGTTGCATTAGCTGTTAATGAATTAGAATCTCCCCAACATAATGTCTCCACAGCCAGTTTTATTGGAAGTAGAACTGATACAGTTCTGGATATTAAGTCAAATTCACTATCGGAAAAATTAATTTGCAGGTTTAAGTCAATTATTGCTTTTCTAGTAAATACTGAAAAAACGGTAATTAAACTTATGAATACCGGTATCACAAAGTTGTACAAATGGCTCAAAATACCGGTATTCGGTATTCCGGTATACCGGTATTGCAATCCCTAATCCCGATGGATCCGTGACGACATTTCAGGTTTGACTGTTTTGTGGGCTGCACCGTTACAGCGACGGTGGGTGTATAACGAATGTCGAGGAAAACGTATGCTTTTTAATGAAGACCGATTGAGCACGGAAAGTAGAGGTTATGTTCCGACGTCAGACACGAGTCTTTGTTTTGTATATGCAGTCTATGCTTGAGACACGCAGTCGCCCGCTACGCCACGATATAAAGCGGTTAACGAAAGATACTTGGTTTCTTCGATACTGAGCTGGCACAACAGAAAAGTAATGGAAGTTCGCTGTGTTTCGTTCTGGTATTTCACGATTGGTTGCTCTTTTAAAACGGAACGAGGTCAGCCGCATGATTCGAAAACGTCAAACGACTCGCATGTAGGAGCTACGCCGTGCAATATGTACTTCACAATAAGTCACCTCTGGTTGCTCTCTGCATGCCATGGATTTACGGGAGTGTTGCAGGAGTCAATGTACCTTTTAAGTGCGACATGTAGCGACATGCCCACGAATTTTGTTTCCTTCGTTGCGTACGTTCTGTTATGTCGATTCAATATGATTTTTCAAGTTGTTCCTTAGGCATCCACAGAGTACATACTTACGAATTCATGTCATGCATGTTTATTGATACATTTTATACTTTTGATCAATAGACTTTGGCACGAACTTTTTGTTTGCCAAAAAAGAATAGAAATTCATTTTTATTTCTGATTTATAATAATGAATTTGGACGGTAATTGACGCTTTTATCGTTTTATATGCAAAAATTCTTTTTCCTAATAAACGAATATTTGTGCGAATAGATAAACGTCCAATAGCACACGGAATCTGTTCCTCCGAGTTTTAACTGGTTCAAATGCGTTTTCATTTTTCGGATATTGTTTCAATATAACACGGAGCATGGAAAGGAAATAGCGGATAAGAGACGATGCAAACTGAAACAATATCAGGTAAAGTACACCGATCTGGCTCCGATAACCAACCATGGTTTTCCATTTATGCTCTCGTCGGGAAACTTCACAAGAATTTGGTCAAAGATTGCGACAGAAACTTGGCCACGATTTCGTGTCGACCTCCAGTAAACTACTCCTGCTATTGAGGCCAACATTGTTTCTCAATTAATAACCTCAAAGCCTTTATTGAAAATATGTCGACACACACATCACCCTACATCCGTTCACGTTAACCCTTTCGGTCATAGTGTCGTCAATTGACGACATGACATTTTACCCCCTGCCGTTCCTAAGTTTTTAAAAAATACCGCAATTTTATTGTCTGGGTCTAATTGTTGAACATTTCTAAGGGTATTTTCATTGGCAACATTGTTATTTGACGCACGTAAACAAAAATATATCCTCAACTAGTTGATCGTCCTCGGCAGTTTCAGTAACGTGCGAAACACGGCCAAGTTGATCGATTTTTCGATTTTCAATAGGTGAATAAATAATCGATACCAAATGCTGTAACTTATCACAGTTATAAATAAGGGTCCGCTGTATACGTTCAACGTGTAAAATTATCGAATTTTTCAATAGCAACGTTCTGAGGATTTTTCGAAATCTCGTGTCGTCATTTTTCAACATGTGATTACACGTGATGGGGGGAGAGTAGAATTATGCCGATGATGCCAAATTGTTAAAAAAGGGATAAATATTTAATAAACAAGAAATGAGATTTTAAGATCAAAGGACAATAATTCGTGACCGAAAGGGTTAATATAAAAATGCTTACCCGCCGGCCAAACGCGCATTAACAACTCATCACGAATTTATATCCGTTTAACTTCAATTCCGTATCGGCCAACCAATTATCGGCACAAATTAATTGTTTACCTTATTACGCGATTAATACGGATTGGACAGGTCTGTAATAAAGGGAATTTGTAATGGTTACTTTTGCGCAGAATTTACGTCCTCCGATATTTAATCCGTTACCGACGGTAACTGCCTCACCGTAATGGACCATCTGGAGTGTAAATAGTAGGGTAACAAAGATTGACGAGTAGTATCGGGCTATAGGGCCGATGCCATGCGCGACTCGTAACTCACTCGTAATCAGGTATTTCCTATGCAAGATGCTACCGATGTCTCCGTACTGTTCTCAATCTTCTCAGTTGCCAGGCATGCGACGTTACGGATACTGCATCCTATTTTACGAGAATTTCTTTGTTCCGTCCCTAACCCCTTCCCTCCCTGGAGACTTTGTATCTCGAATGATATCCCGACGGCAGTTTCGCGAAAATTAGATGTATGAATGTGCGGAAAATGCGTCGAACGTAAATGGCGTAACAATGCTGTAATAGAAATAGCCTTTGTCGGGGAGGGGTGTAAATTCTTTACGGTCCATTCGCATTAACAATGGGCGCAAGACGTGAACTACGTTCGCTGCACGCCATAATTTTCGAATACGTCGTGCGCCACTCCTTTCCCGACTTTCGAGCCCACCTTATAGACGTCGGTAATTCGTTATCAATGAGCAGACGCCATCGCTATTTGAAATTCATACGAAGTGACTGGGAGGCATACCGGCTAATCGGTTGCATATATCATTCAAATTACGTGCCCGTATATATCTAGCGGCAAGTTTACCGTAATAGTTTCGGAGTGTAGGCACAGATGGCACCGTAATGACCGCAATCGTTTTACCACGTATACGTATATAGAGGCGCGTCGTTATAGATCGACTCAATTTCACATTCTACAGTCCCCGCCGTTGAATCATACGCAAAATGGCCCTACAGCGCGATGCACCTTATTGTTAGAAATTTACGATCGCGACAATAAGAGCTAGGGAGTCCGTTTAATCCATCGTCCCCTGCACACTTTGCTTCTCCAAGCACCAAGCTAAGTCGTAATCTTTGAGAGAATGTAGTGTCTGTATAGAAAGGAAAACACTTGTTGGCAGCAAACTCTCACTGTTTTATCTCCCAAGTATTTTTTGTAAGCTCTTTCAGCAGTAAAATGTCCCGATAGCTCGCTAATTGATTCTGCTTCTTTTCAAAACAAACTTGATTGCAGTCACAGGGTAAAAATCATATAAACACGCGTAATAAACCTCAAATAGAGAGTATTATTAAAATATATTATTTAGAATGTGCGAGATATTTGCTATCAAAATCATTTTAAACTGTTACAATGTATAAGTAAAAGGTACTAGAGTACCACCATCAGAATCAAATTTCGTACATTCTCTCGCTTTTATCAGCAAGCAAACCCGAAGAACGTACACGGACGCATGCAGATTCGGTAGATAAAGCCCCAAAGCTTTCGCAGCCACAGCGCCTTTGTAGAAATCTTGTCAGGCTTGATACTCTATCCATTCCTCGAAGTCTGATAGGTCAGACCGTAATATATCAGCGACGTTGGCGAAGCAACAATGCTTGACGTTTATACTCCGAGGCAGTGACTAACGTCGAGCAGCCAGATGAAAAGTTAACTCTGAGATATATTTGAAGGAATGGGATCATTTTTCTGCAAACAGCCTGGCCTTCTCTGTGACCCTGTTCTGTACGGAAGCCTGTCTGGTAATCCTGGTTCTCCTGTTGAGGCGGACGAAGAGTATCGGCGGCGAACTCGGTGGACCTTTTGTGCCGAAGGTCATCACATCCGTGATCCTTTTCTCCCTCTGGCTGTTCTACCTCATCATGTCCACTCTCGAGGCCTATGGCGTCATCCAGGGCTTCTAAACAGTCCGCGCAACGCCAATCAACGGCCTACCCGCTGCGTGTATCTTAACTCTTACGTCCGCCAAGGCGTGTGCTCAACGAAACGTTCTCTCGGTGAGTTCAAATGAAAATTAAAAATTATTTATGTTGCTCAACACTTTGATGAATTCTTGATTAATAGAAGAGACCCTTTTTTGGTTGAGTGATTTTGACCATGCTTTATTTTGAACAAATCTTCTCTACATGTTTCAACACAACAATGGTGTCCTCATCAGGAGTTCTACGAATGTTTATAATTATAAAGATTAAGATTATAAAGATTATAATTATAAGATAAAGATTTGTTCAAAATAAAGCATGGTCAAAATCACTCAACCAAAAAAGGGTCTCTTCTATTAATCAAGAAAATTAAAAATATTTCTGTCCGGCTCATTCGTCTCTATTGTAATTGTACAGTTAACGATGTACCGTGGGACCATGACTTGTTTTGTAATACATCAGTCGTCTAAATATTCATTAGAATTTTTCGCAAACTGTGTGACAGTCTAACTTATTTCTTGAAATCAATAAAAACTATCACGTAGAGTAACTGAGAATATATCGGTCTTGTAAAACAATATTCCAAATAAAAATTCCTTGTATCTGATGCTGTTTTTCAAACGGATTGGAGTAATTTTGAGTGAACGATGAGCAATTATGTACCTGGTATTAATTAACTTCGAACACCTGCGCGACACAAAATTTTTGTTAAAATTGACTTGTCAGCTGTTCTGTTAGTCGTCTTAGGATCAGACAACAAATTTGATGTAATACATAGGTATGAAAGTTTCGTATCTCCCAACATACAATAATCATTTTAAGCTTAATTTATTACCCTATGAATGAGTATCTAAATTTAAACAATTACGTAAAACACAGTTTAAAGTAAGCGATATAATAATTGCTAACCAGAATTGGTTACATTCTAAAACTTCAAACGTAAAGACATATCATACAATATTATATGTTTACTATGGACACAGTTCAATGTGCACAGTTCTGTTGAAAGTAAAAGAAAACGGTATCATTAGTTTCTTTTCTTTAGCGTATATGGTCAACCTAACGTCGCTTAATTACAAATTTACATACTTTTCGAATGAACTCGATTAAATATAATAGACTCATTATTGCAAATGAGCATACTTCTTGGCTCATGTTGTATATACGAAACATAAGATTTATAAATCCTATATTAATATGATCTTGTTTACAAAAGCATTATGTTTATTACGTGTGACGAGATATTAGTCCGATAATGTGAATGAATATTATACTTACGAGATATAAATCTCGGAAAGATTAATTCTTACCTGCATAACTTTACTCTCACTGACTAAAGGAAAGAAACTCAGAGTATCACGACGTAATAGACTGTTTCGAGGGCAAACGGTGCTGTGACCGTGCGACCCCAATTTTTCTTTTTTTTTCCAGGATAGGAAGAAGCGGAATCGAGAGGGTGCGATTTCGCGACGAACGAACTCTGTCTCTAACTGTGCCGGAAAACGATTAGTAGTTCACCCCCTCCTCCCGCAACAACCACCGACCCCAACCCCCAACCCCGGGGACGATTAACAACGAACGTAATAGCGTGACGTAAATATAAAGCGTGCGTGTGCGTACGTACCTGAGAAAGAGAGCGAGCGAGAGAGAGAGTGAGAGAGAGAGAGAGAGAGAGAGGGAGAGAATGAGCACGAGTATGACTGCCGTAAAAAGGTGCGCATGAGGTGAGAATGTGAATGACACATAGTTCGCCAAAGGAGGTGAAATAAGGTCTGACTAAAGGGGCGTCTGAGTTTGGTGTACACAATGTGCGTGCGAGCGATAAACGTGAGTTTGCCTTAAATTAACTTAAAACAAGAGGAGACGAGAATGCTGAAGAAGCAAAAATTCGTTCTAGTCGCACCGACCTCCCCTTGCTGCGGGGGGCGTCGGTTGTTATCGAATAACGATGAAAGAGAAGAGAATATATATATACATATAGATAGTGTATTTATTTAATCCTTTAAGGAATACAGGTTTCTATGGTATTTTAGTAGCGGACCGTTATTAATGCAATTCCTTTTTCGCCAGAGAAACGATCGCTAATTTTATATAAACGTATATTACCGTATCGACACTGCGCATTATGGACATAGACCTACGGTGTGGCGTATGTATATGTATTCCTTTCTGCGGCCTCGCTCGATTCCTGCGCATCCCGACGAAACGAGAGTCGAGGGAGGGGCCGTGAATCAAGCTGATTTACGAGACGATACCGATGACGAGGACCGGAAGTGTCACCTGCTCTTTTTCCCCCCGAGGGATGCGGGGCGAAGATCAGCTTAGCGGCCAGACGCGAAGCGAAGCGGGCTGGATATTTGGCCTGCCAGGTCAGCCAACCTAACCGGGGACGATCTTCCTGCCGCCTAGATACAATGCACGGATACCGACCTTTACCGAGTCCAGGAGCGTACACGGACACCTAACCGTCGACATCGCGTGTCCAGACATCCGGCAGAACAAACATCCAGGCGAGTATCCATACTTTGCGCGTCCGGCGTGCCGTGAATCAGGCTGATTTACGAGACGAGCCCGATGACGAAGCCCGGGAGTGTCGTTCTACCAGCGAGGGGGAGGCAGGGGTGGGTTTTCGGGCTTCGATTTGGCAGCCGGTTCGAAATGCGAGCGAGACGACCGGATCCATCCTCGCCGTGTCGACCGGCGAGCTTCTGACCCGATAAACAAATGAACAGCCACTTGGCAAGTGCTACTGGCGTCCATAGACGACGAAGATCGGAGCGTTGCTTAGCGAGAAAAACATTGGAATTCGATTAAAACGAAGGACCGCAAAGGCTAACGGATAGCCCAGACTTGATCCAATTTCTTATTGCATTTTTAACTCGCACTTCCAAACTCCTCTATTCTGTTCTTGGCAGCAGACGGAAAAGTTTCGGTGAAATCGTTCATTATTCTCGAATCTCCGATCAAGATCTCGTTTCATCCATCGTTCGTTTGTTCTCAGGGTCAATTGTTAAAGTTCACTCGACAGCTGATCGTTCGCCGTCAATCTCCGCAAGAGCCTCTTCGACCGGCATTTTTAAACATTGGAGAGTGTCTCCTGCATAGACGTAACTCAGTACATTGCCAAGACTCCCGTTGCGATGGCAATATGTTTGACGACAAAAGTGCCGAGACCCTCACCCGACGCGTTCAGCTCTTTATCCCGCGTGAATCCTGCACTCTAATTGCATTTTTCCGCTGCCCCGAATGGTCAAAGTAAATTTTGCGCGAGATGTCGGCGATCAAGGTGAGAGATCTGCTCGAAGCTGCTCTCTCTCTCACTCGCTGGTAGGATTTAAAGGATGAGGAACGACGGAAGTCGTTCCTCTCGTTAAGCGTAGCTGACTAGCGTAACCGATGAACTTACGATGTAACGTGGCGTTCGCAAATCGTTCGTCGAGGCGGCGGCCGTCGTTCGAATGTAAAAGTTTCGGTTGATCCTCACTGCCTTCGAACGATGGTTGCCGAAGGCGCAAAGGCGTTGACACAAATCGAATGGACAATTGCGTAGCGGCAGGTTACGGTAAGTGTGACGCGTACCGCGTGTGCGTCCGTAGACACGCGTGCACGCGCATATGACTTAACGTTAATTCTGATACCATGAAAATAAGATGATCGCGAGTGCGAAAGCGTTAGTTCTGCGAGATAGCGATGATTATCTATGAATATAGCGGGTACACCTATTTATTATACGGCACGTAACTGGTATCTGCAAATGAGAATTGACAGGCGTTGTCGTCGATTCTTACTGCGACTCTCATTCGGGAGTGCAACAGTCGAATTTCAGGAAATGACTGAAGAAATATGCTACGATAACGAGTTACTCTAGTCACCGCGCTGATTTCATCTAGTCAGTTTAAGAACAGCGCCTACGGATCGGACAGTTCGACGCGTCAGCGAAATCACAACTGCCGGAGAAAATTAATTCGCGTAAAGCACTGTCAGCTTCATCCTGATCGGATCGACGATAACAAACGTCAAGCGAAAAGGTTCGCCGACTCTTTTCAAGCTTCTCGCAACGCTCCTCGCCGCTTCTCCGCGTTCGTTTTAATTGAAACTCAGCGCTCTGCGTTGCGCAAAATCATGGCCGTGAAAAACTGCTCCCTTCAAGCTTTGGCCGAAGCAGCGAAAGAACTTAATTACCCTAATCCCGTGGAATTACCTGAAATACCTGGCCGTCCCGCTGGTCGAGCAGCGGAGGCCAAACTTTCTCGTCGCAGTGGTAGGGCAGACGTAATTAACGGAAACGCAAAGAGAAGACCTGAGAGAATGAAGCCGCTCAGTAAGAATCGGAGATTTTCCAACGTTGCCAAGGACTTCCCCGTCAATAGTGGACGTAACACGGACGGAAAGTAATATCGCCTCGGAAGGATACCGAACACACGGTCCGAAGAGTTGGAGATACATTAGACGCAAGAATCGAGAAAATCGCCCCAAGTCCGAACACTTGGCTAAAAGTCGACGACGGAAAGTAAACTTGGCCGGATGGACGATGGGGCGGAAAGGAGAGAGAGAGAGAGAGAGGTAGACACAGAAAGACAGGAGGATATCGTATTTCTCGGACGAGGGGTAGAGGGCGGGCGAGTGAATCAATCGCAAGTGACCTTTAAATCGTTTGCAGGCAAAGAAAGAAAAGGGGGAGAGCCTTGAGACGACGGCAAGGACAAGGGATGTGCCGCCGCAGGACAAAAGGCGCAAGGCCGCGTCCGGGACTTCGGAAAATCCCTCTGGGCTTCGCCGAACCGATGACCCGGCTTTCCGATAAAGACAGTGCCGGTGACAGGGTCTTTCAAATTTCTTCCCGCGTCCACGACTCTGTCGATACTACCGGACGCTGCAGCCGCCGGTAATAACCGAACCTCGTTACGTGCCACGTCAATTCGAATCCCAGGAGCGCGGGAATTTTAGAGCGTCGCCGCCCTTTTGTCCTTCCGGCCAAAGCGACTCTGCCCAGTCGAAACTTTTTTTAACTTTTACGTCCATACTCGGCTTGCACGCGTGTCACCAATTACCCGGCGCCGTGCGCCGTGGGAAAGCATTATTCTCCTACGTGGAACCCAAGCTCGCTTCGGCTTAACGTCGTTAACGAAGGTTAATGCACAGCTTAGGGATTTTTTATTTGCATGAAATTTTTACGCGTCTACCGTGGTGGGGCGTCCCGCGGGAAAATTTTCCGGGCAAAGCCGGTACACTGGCCCGAGTGGAGCTGCGAATAAAACGAGTAATATCGTTGCTCCCTTCGTACGACTCGCGTAAACGCGTTACCGATCAAATAACCGAACGAATAATCGAATGAATGAAACAGACTGCGCTCTTCGTTCGGTGACTATCGACTATACGGTCTAGAGCTAAAAATAACAGCGATTAACGGAAGTCATGACGTCAAGAAGTCAAGACATCACTATCTAAGCCGATAGCATCAAGTATTAGGTCAGTTTCTTTCTTTTCTCAGGTACGATCCGTGGAAATATGCATGGCGAGCGAATACGGGCTCTTGTCGAAGGCTTCGGTCGCCTATTTAGACCACCGTTTTCGTTATAGCTTTTGGCATCGGCAGCGTAGATCCGAGAAGACTTCAAGGTCGCGATATCTCACGCGAGACACGTCGATGCAACATGAAAAAATCAGCAGGTTGGAACGTTGAAGATTTTCGAGCAGAGGCGGGCAGTCGGTTCAAATTTCTTACGAAAGCGTCGTATTTCGCTGAACGGTCGGTGAGTTAAGGCTCATTGATTTCAATTTACGAAGAACGCCTCGCGCGATATCTAGAGCGGCCGGCACTTTAAATCTTGGCACGTGATCCAGACATTCGCGAGTTTCGCGAATCGAAGTGGCACGAGAGCGTGGATTCGCCGCACTGATCGTTGCGTGATCCGCATAATGAGCTCGCTCGTCGGCAAAGAATGTGAGACTAAAAATCCGACAGCTCTTTTCCGCAGAAGCAGGCTTATCAATGCGTCTGTATATTCTATCATCTGGCCCGGCGGCCGTTCAATGTCCCGATCGTGAACTTTCCGAGAGATTCGTTCCCAAGCGAATAGGCTCGAATACGTTCCACAAAGAGCCTCGAGGCAGCCCACTGTAAATTCATGACCTTAAACCAGAACTCGTGACCTCTACGAGCGCGCACATTCAATGGGAAGAAGCTTCCGCGAAGACCTCAAAAGCCTACTTACGAAAACATCCCGAAACTCCCTCAGCCTGATTCTCGACTTTCGCGTTCATCAATCATTTCCTGCGGGTGTTACAGTGATCGCATCTTCGTCAGAATGCCAGCTGCGGTGGGAGGGGGAATATAACGTATTTTTCGCAATAGAAATAACTCTGTGGATAAATCTCTTTTTGCAGCTGTCCGTTCAGCCGATTGAATCGCGTCCGGCCGCTTTCGGACTCGGGATAATGAAAATTTGCAGATCGTCGGAGTGCGGCTCGTGACCCCAAGCGGATTTTGTGCCGCAGACGAATGTACCTCGCACACCCCTGTAGAGAAGCCACGCAATAGTTCGCACTCCGTGTACAGTGACGGACGAAAGTATCTCAGCGCTTATCGTACAAAGCTTTTACGAATACGCGCGTTATACTAAACTCAGAGGAAATTCCGCCCGTGCATTAAGTAAATGTGGTTAGCGAAAGTATGCAGGTAAAGTTTGATGCAAAGAGTATGTAAGAGTTCTTAAATGTTATCTACGAATGTACTTACCGCGACGGAATTGTCTGAAGCATTTATTTAGTACCTACCATTAATGGCCCCGTCATGTAAAATTAATAACATACTTATAAGTACGCATGTACTTTCCGTGGCCACAGAGAAAGTTCACGTTCATAATAAATATTTCATTAATTTTATGCATACTGTCAGACTCGCGTTAAACTTCATTTACATATTTATGTTGGCCATGTTCGCTTATAGCACTAACGCTTATTAAGTCCGGTACGGCGCACGCATAATATTCATAAAGCTCTCGTACTACGAATGATCGAATACTTTCGTGAGTCACTGTATACTCCGTCCACCTCTGCGACCCGAAGCGGCGCTTGTCGTCCTGTGATCGAGCTTACGCAAGCTCGTTCGACGAGTACACGCGATTACGGACTCTCACCCGTCCATAACGAACCCATCCTGCCGATTTTGCGCTTATTCGCACGGCAAATTGTCCCGAAAAGCTCCTCACCGACTATCGAGCTCACATTTCGATTTTCATATCGGCTCGACCGCTTGTACAATACCAGAATCTGCTCGTTTTAGCCAGCGCGACGATAAAACACACTTTGTTTCACAGTTCTTCACCCGTCGAGATAAGAATCTTTTCTAGCGTAACGAGCCCGCTTGTTCGACGAGTGCACCTGCACAGAAATTCCTTGCAGATTCCTCAACTTCCCTTACGACATCACCTAGACACTGCGCTTACATGAGAATTCGATCGCACGAACTGGTCACTGAACCCGACGAGTAGCTTCTCGGCAAAGTGCTAGCTTGCAATCGTTGGTATCTTTTCACGTTACATTGAAGAGAACTGGCGATCGAGTCCGCCTTGCTGGCCATCGCGTAACGAGCTTATTTGTTCGCCCGAAAGTGGTGGAATAATCTACCCCTGTATCGCGACGAAGCGGATTACACCCTTCTAATTAGCGGCCGTTGAGATTCATCTTCCAAGAAGGACGACCGGTCTAAGAGTGAGGTTTGCGAAGAAGAGGCTGCTCGACGGAACTTCATTTTATCTCGGACTCTACGGGCATTCATCCGCATTCAGCGGCATTCAGCGGCATTCAGCGGCATCCCGCTGGATTTCCAGCGAATGCCGCGGCTTACTATCACGCGCCATTGTTCACCATTGTAGCCTCATAACCTTGTCGCTCGTGCCTATGTAGGTACGTCTCTATGGCCGTAGGGGTCGCCCGACGTCAGGCACTCATTTGCGTGGGTGCTTTTAAAAAGATCCGCCGCTTCAGACTCGGCTTCGAACGTCGCTCGGAAGTCGCCTAACAATAGGGCACGATGTCAGGGTCAAGGCTGTGGCACTCGACGAAATCGGAACCTCTCTTCGTTCGCGCGCCGACGGAATCGAATCAAATTATAAGAACGATTTGTCATGAACTGTGAGAAGATATATCACGATTTGTGGAGCTGTGGAATAGAGTGTGAAAGCGTCAACGATAGATCTACCGACGATTCTTACGCATATTTTCATTTAACTTATTGAAGAGATTGAAGTCGATGTGTTTGAACTTACAAAATGGAATTGTTACGCTGAATGTAACTGACCCGGTGATTATGTATAATCAACGGTTAATTTGATAAATATTCGATAATTGTGGTAATATTTCTTTATGACATTTTTGTTGTTTTTTTTTTCGTTTATTTTTTAATTAATAAATGTTTGTATAAATTTAGTCAGTGATATTTAATTTATCATCCTGTTTTATTTGTTTGTCTACATTCAATTAAAAATAATATTCATACGCATGTTATAGCTTCCATATGTATTTGTTTTTAAATTATGTTGTAAGTCATTATCGCATACGCAGAATTTTACATAATCACTAGAATAATCACATTTACCATAACAGTATATTTATCAAAATAAAATGTTTCGTGAGAGAAAAATCATTATTAGGATATGGCTAATTATTTTTTCTGGTCGGTAGTTCTGGTGTTAAAAACGCATAGTAACTGATTATAGTTGAGCACCGAAGCTGGGGTTTCCTTTTTTAGACGCGGTTAATAGGAGACGGCAATTTTTTATTATTTCTTGGAAATTAGGAAATAAATGTACTTGTGGGGCTTGGAAGGATTTTCGAACTGAGTCATATTGCTAATTGGAGGCTCTGTGAAAGAAGGTAGCTAAGATCCGAGTGTGCTTATAGGCAAACGTCTGGCTGTCTAAATATTTAGACGTGCAGACGCGTAAATAATACGCGCGGCTCGTAATGATATTAATTTGGGTGGAACGTCAAAAGTCACTTACCCGTATCATGCGTCCAAGCATACAAACAGAATATGTGATGAAGCGCAAGAGATCCGAACTACGTACAGTGCGGGACACTCAAAGTGATACTGTATCTACGGTTAGCTACCTGTTAGAATGCGAAGCCGCGGAATTTCGCGTGCAGCAAGTTACCTTCGGCGAAGGAATAATTAATCGCGTCGCACGCTCTTTCGTTACAGAAGCAAACATCGAAACTTTACCGATTATTCGTCAACGAACGACACGGGACATATATTTTTCTAAAATAACACTTGTGCTTCGCGTCTTACGCCGTGTCAGCATTATCGACGAAAATATAATGTGCAAGTTCTTCCAATTTGAAGGAACCCGAAAGAAGAGCAGATTTCTCCAGCATCGGATTCCATGCTCGAAAATAATGGGGCGGAATATATGCTCGTAACTGTACTAGCTACGCTAAATCAGTGGAGCTGGAAAGATAATCGGACGATCGAGAATTTCTTTCGCTGTATTTTCTGGATGAGATTCGATGTTTAAAAATAACAAAGCGTAATATGCGACCGTAGCCATATCCGTGTACATAACACGATGTTCTCCACCCGCAGACTAATGCAATATTCACCTTAATACTACCGGGACTTTCTACCCCCATATTTCAAAGCAATGAGATTTAAGTCGTGTTTGAACAGTCGTCGACGTACACGTTAAAGGACTATATGCAAAATAGGGCTAAATTACTTAACGCGAATTTTTTTTACTTTGGTACATTTTAACACATATATAAAGACCGTTCATCTCGGAAGTTTATTTTATGATCACATTTCTCGGAAGAGAGGAAGGGGGGATCAAAGTTCAGATTTTTAAAACGTTTCGACGCCAATTACTATTTGACTATTTGAGATATTCAGTTGATTACAATGACAAAAAATCATACAAAATTAAACTATATTTTGACATAATATGGTATATAGTTTGCAGTAACAATTTAGTTATACTGAAATATTAAAACATGATGTCTTGTGATTTTTACCAAATGCTCTTTATCACTTCTCTGTTTATCCTCTTTCAAGTGGTATTAAACTTGAGGAAAATATTCATTCAAAAGTTGTAATAAAAAGTTCCAGCAGCCTGGGTAATGAAAAATGAATTACCGTGAATAGAAGGAGGCTGTGACAGATCAAAATATGATGATATTGAATGAAAGACCCCAAACATTGACTGCTTGTTAAGCAAAAATATATTTCGACATTCACAAGGTAAGCAATCTGCTCATTAGACTTCATTGTTCTCCATTGAACATGTTTATAACCATCCCGCTGTAACTATATACTCTATACTTTAAGATGCCAAAAATCAAGTTCCACTTTTTTATGATCTTTATGATACTAAAATCAAGTCGAAATCTTAATTTACCAGAAAAAAAGATCGTCACCAAACTATTTTCCAAATCCAGGACTTTCACCCCTCGCAATGAACAATCATTGACAGATAAAACGTACGAGGTTTATACGCGAGTACGGATATACCTACCAAGAACTAAAATCAGCCAATTTCCCATGCAAACCTTTCGGGCGAGAAGAACTTTATCCGGCATTCGGCGTAAAGTACAGTTTGGCTAAAATTGAGATTTATCGCTTACCTCGTAATCCCCCCAGACCTCCTCGAGACCGAATCCATCGATATACAATGTACGTGAGAGACGATGGGGAAAGGAGAGGAAAAGGTTCCCAATAAGATTCGCACGTTGATATCGCGTCCGACGGCATTGGCACTGCTCGTTTGACGGAGACAATGGATCGTGAATAACATCGTCCTGATCGAAAAACGATAATCGCCTCGGCGCGTTGCTCGCGCAATGACACGCGGAAGGGAAATAAATTTCGCAGCGCTGACTATTGTCCCGACGCAAAGAGGAAGGAGTCGGCAGGGGAGGGAGGGGGTGGCAAAGAGTAAAGTGCCGGCGGTGAGAGAAATATCGGAGTACGTTAAGAAAATGAAATGGAACGGTACGTTTAATGCGCGCAAACGATTCTCTCTCAGACTTTTGTGCTCCTTTATTCCCTCGATTTGCTGGCGATTTGATGGGAGCGAGAGGGGAAAGAAAGTGAAATTTGTCGAACTCCATTAACCCTTTTACTACCGTCGAGCGGATACAGTTTGTGCGTTACGCAACGCTGAGAGCGATTGTGTCGAGTTAACTGAAATTGGCATCCTTTCTCACTGCCAGGCTACGTGCTAACGTATTTTCTATCGCTTGTGAGGTACAGTGGTCAACCTTGAAACGCGAAGAGGAGTCAGTGCGAGAAAGATACAGTACAGCGCCTTTGACGGAATAAATAGTCCAGCATAAAATTCAAGATACAAAGAAAGTGCTAAAATCGTTTGGTACAAATGATATTATTTTTTTGTCGGAAATAATTCGAAAGATGCATTTAGGATTCTGTCTTCTTTTCAATGTAAAACAGCGTGTCAGTTGTGTCTATAATATAATGGCGTCTATTAAGCACCGGCATATTATGCCATCAGATGTAATGAAGCATAAAACACTCATTGCCGATTACGAGCGTTTACATGCGATATGACTTTATTTATGAGATATTTTATGATTTTCGCTCAAACAGTACGCGCTAAACATGCGCCTGCTGTAAAAGGAGTTGAACGAATACAGGATGAAAAACAGATAAAATAGAGAAAATAGAGTTAGGTGAAGAAGGAGTTTGTTGGAAAATTGTTCTAAAATGAATTGGTTAATTCCATTCATTTTTATCTGATGCAAGTAGTTAAATTTTCACAGACTGTTTGTTGGCATAAATTTAGTTTCCTTTGCACCACCCTTTTTCGTTTTCACGTCAGATTTCCCTCTATCCGTTGCATCCGCTTTAATGAAAACAATAATGTACTTCGCAAACTACGGCTCTACTATCGAAAACAGATTATTACGTGTTGTTCCACAAAATGAATTATCACATGGCGTAAACAATATATCTGTTACACGTACACAGAGTGAAAAATGATCAGCAACCGAAAACAATTAAGTTAAGACACTTGAAACGCTACTAAAACGTAAAAACAGAAAGGAAACATCGCATACCTATTTCTAACTGTCATTCTCCTAGCGATCGGATCAACTTCGAAAATTATCCCGAGTTTGCCAGTAACTTGAACCGTTCCCCCTATGCACATTTTGCCGGTCATTTTGTGCTCCATAGCAAAACATAGTCAGCCACGTAAGCAAACGAAGGTTAACTCTACAAATAGCAGAAAAGTGACTTAAAAGTCTGACTAGGCTTTGAGTTACTACTTAAACGTACAAGCTCAACATGCGTACAACAGAAATGCGTTTCTACGGTGCGTATAATCCAGGCAAAGAAAAATCTACTTGTTCACAGAAGAAGATTATTTCAAAGCGAAAACTTGTGGCAACGGAAGAGGGTAAACAAACTAAAGAGACAGACATAGGTATTGCCTGTTAGCTGATTCTTCAACGCTCGACCGCTGCAGTCAAATTATTCTCTTACCGTTTGCGAGAAGCGTGCGAGAAGCGTGCGAGAAGCGTGCGAGAAGCGGGCGTGAAGCGTGCGAGAGGCGTGCGAGGACTCTCGACAAATGTCGACGATGAGGCGGAAAGAACCGAGGAACGAAGAAAATCGCATTAGAAAAACGTCGAGGACACTCGCAGGAGGAATTCGTCTATGAGAGTAGGCGAGCGAAGAGAACACTAAGTATATATATATATATATATATATACATATATTCGTAAATTCAGATTGTTCGTATACGTACGATATATAGATATTTTAATAAGAGGGCGGTTGAAGAGCCGATGATGAAACATTACTATACATTAAATATACGATATAGTAAGACCTACACGGAGACACTCAATAGCAAAGCGTTAAAGTGATAAACAGTAAATGGGATCCCGGACGTTACCGAATTTTCATCGTTCAGCCGCGTCGTGCGATCGAAGCGTCGGTGGTCGATCAAAATGAAACAGAAATAAAACAGTCGGACGAACGTTGAAGGGACTCGATGAAAAGCCGGGCGATCGAAAATCGAATCTTGCCGGTCGGCCGTTCCAGAATACAGTAATCGACTGAATTGGAATCGCGACGCGGTGTTGGTCGAATAATCGAAACGCGATATATCGGAACATCGACGATCGAACGTCTAAGCGACGTCGGCGACGAAAATTGACGGATACGCGCGATCTCTTTTTTTCGTGCATTTACTTAGATCCTTACGCTCGATCGGGCCGGACGTTCTCCCTTCCGTTCGTCCCGCTCGAGCAGGTTTAATAATCTTCTACGAAACGTACTTCACGTTTGTCACGCGAATCGTTCTTCGACTACCGAGCGTCGGAAAATCGACAACAATCGGTAAACGCGAACTCAATATTATTCCTATGTCGAAATATTTATTCCACGGCTAAAATCTTGTCCTGTACTTCGAGACTTCTTTCCGATCTTCTTTACGTAGTGCTTACTTTGAGAACTTACTCGAGAACTGTATTTCGAGCTACGCAGTACGGAGATTCTGTTCTTACCAAGAAGCTTTTTACACCGGTATTCAAATGTTATAAAATGATCATATCGTAAAGTTTTTTGAGCAAGTTTTGAAACAACTTTTTCAAGTACAGACTGTTAACGCATAAAAATTGACAAGTAATCAGACGTAAATAATATTCGCGGACAAACGGGTTTTCCCGACATTGTTATTCTATCGCGGATTAAGCGAAGGAATATTCACGTGTTGCATGGCAGAACAATGTGTAAATAGCGTTTCGATCAAAAGCGTTACCTTCTAATTTAACGTTCGTGTAGATAACGGAACGTGTAGATAAAGCGAGAAATAGAAGAAAGGCGCGCGCAGTGCCGACAGTTGTCGATTGCGCAGAAGTTGCACAGAAACAATCCATTGCCCGATCGTTCCAAGTATAGAAATTGATCAAACGACGAAGCTAAAGTCGGGCAATGAACAGCACTCTTTACCAGACTCTATCAACTTCACTAAAGACTCCTAGTTCGCACGGCGACCGTCGAAAGGAGAATCCAACCGTCGGTCGCTCAATTTCATATCAGATTTTTCCTACGATCTATTTCAATTTAACGGCATCGATCAAAATTGTATTCTAATCGCGCGAGCGTAATCTCACGTAGCTGAAAGTGTCGTGAGAGTCCAATGACCTTGCTGCGCGAACATTAAGACGTTGAACGCGTGAAGGATTGAAAGGCATCGCCTCGAGCCGATACCGGGTGATTCCGATTAGATTCGGCAATTAAGCGATCGTCTCGGACTTGAAACGGAGCGCCGTGCGAACGATGATTTGCTCGTACTAGAGCAGACATTCTGTTTACTTAATCCTAAGGACGGACCACTTACCGTCGCTCCGCGTGGTCAGCCCCACTATGCCAAGAGCCACGTGTTGATCATCGTCGACGAGGCACGCGAATCGATCTGAATCGAGCGTTCACAGCTCTTCTCACTCAGTTTCAAGGATGAATTTTCGGTTCTGTGGAACGTTAAATCCGTCGCACTTTCGAATTCGAGGCGCACAGCTTTCAGAAAAGTTCACGCCAAAATATCCAGCGCAATATCCTGTAAATCTACGATCTTTTCCTTGACAGTGATATGTTGATTTTTGGATTGGTCACCTTGTGGACGAGAAATCGGACATTTAGTACGTTCTCGATAAAAATTTGAATCAATTCCGAACTACGAATGACGAATTGAATTTGCAATGATTCGTGAGAGTAGGGTTCGGTGAAATTTTTGCTGAAATGCATCCAATGATGGCAAAACGTCGGCAAAATCGTGTTAGTTTGATACTTACAGCTGAATTTACATCACGAGATACGCTGTGTTAATGCGCGTGTTCGGAATTACGAAGATTGTTTCATGACAAGTGCATTATTGCGATTTAACGTTCCGATGAAATCGATCATGTGTTGCAGCTATTAAAATTCGGTAATTCGTCGAAAATATACTTCCGTTAAACGGTACCGAGTATTTTCTATGAGTAGCGAGTCGCAAGGTAAATTGTTGAAATTAAATAACGATAAAGAGATATCCTTAGTTTAGCTTTTCGATTTTAAGCCGGCGCACGGTGATTCGATACATCGATAGAATTGGCACGTTTGTTACCTTTTTGGTACTGTCAAACTTAGCTTTCTGTAATATCAAATTTTTACGATAACGTTTATTATATTTGTACAATATTTTAATGAAGAGAAGAGACTTCAAACGAACCAATTGTCAGAATCATAATAGACGCAGAGATACTTCTAAAATCTATAAGACTTATATATTAAGGCCGTCAAAACTGACGATCGTAATTTTATCATTTACAAAAATCTGACCAACGTCAAATACACTTAGTCTTCTGAATTGATACAATTGGAAGAGCGTTAGGACATGAAATTTACGAATCTATCGACGAACGCGATCGATCGATCGATCCATTGAATCGGCGATACAATGACTTACGTTCAAACTACATAGACTGGACGAAACCGAGCAGATTTCAAGCAAATTGCAAATGTCCGCCTCCTAACTGCCGTTCGCCGGCCAGTACGAGGAAGCAGGACGGAAAACATTACGCACAGTTAGAAACGGACTATTTAGAAGACGGACGTCCGTGGCGTGTAAAGAACGGTGCAAAAGGAAATCAATATACCGTCAGGTACTTCGTACGAAGGAGACCAATCGATGCAAGTCGTCTCTTCGCTATAGTTTCCCTCGGTATACACTAGTTTCGACGTTTTCTCTAGTCGTTAGTCAACGGTATACGCGGAACGACCAAACCGTAGGTGCGGAGATTTTTTCTATTCGGACCAAAAACGTTAGTTATGTCGACGTACGTTTAGTCCACTCATTCGATGCGTCTGGCGTTGAACGACGAACGACGTCCCACCAACCTTCGTCGGAATCCTGACGAATGACGCCTACGCGAGCCCAGAGAGCGAAAGGTAAGGAGCAAAGTGCTAAACGAGCCCGTCGTTCTCTTCGCCGAAAGGCGAGCGTAAAATTTCAATCAACCGTGACAACTTCAGCCGACGACGTTCGAATCTCGATCGTTGGCATTCCAATCTTCGTTTTACGCCCGACGCTTCGTTATCATTGTCCCACCCTCTTAAACCTATCGGTCTTTCTCATTCTCGAACCTCCATGGGGCTGGCCACAACTGTCTATCTGTACATAAAGAAGTGTCAATGTTTCTATCGTACTTTACGGGAAAAGAAAAAAGCAAAAAAGAAATGAATCCTATAGGAAATATACGCTAATCCTTCATTCTGTCTCTGTACGCGCGCGCTTCGCACACGCGCAATGCGTGTACGAGCGCGTACGCGCTGCATGGATTCGCGCGCGTTTATTATATACACATATACATGCATATATGTGCATATATGTCAAACTCGATCGATTTTGAAAACATATATGTACATATACATATATATTGTCCTCTTTGAAACTGTCATCTTACCTATATCGTGTTTACATGTCTCTAATTAATAACCGTTAGCGTCAACTAAATATACGAATGTTAAGTGTTTAGGACCATATCGAGTCTAATTATGGTAGCCGGCGGATGGCCGGTGCCATCGCAATTCTTCTGACAATGCCGTTGATGGTATTGCGCGTAATAAAGCGAAGAAAGTGGGAAAGCTAGTGGGCAAATAGTTTTTATCGACGTTCTTAGCCGGGAAAGAATATCGAGAAGCAAATTTCGATATGGCAGTTAATGCGTTAAGGGCGAAACTATACGAGATAGTCGGTGTGTTCCTTTAGAGAAACAATTTTTGTGAATCAAGAATATCTGTAATATACGTAGGCGTTTATAATGGGAGGACCGCAAGAGGATTCTATGTGGTTGAGCGTCACTAAGTAGTCAAAGTCAGAGAGGGTGCAGCGAGCGGCAGGAGATGCACACTGAATCTGAGTTTTGTACCGTCAGCGAAACATATTACTTAAAGAGTTAAAACGAGAATAACAAGCGTACTGCTCGCCAGTAGATATACATGTATATATATGCATTGTTGCGTTATTGCCTAATACTAAAATGTAGGTAACGTTATACAGAATGTAACCCGTACTCTTTCCCTTTTCCTCGTTGTCAGGAACGTCTGTCCGAAGATTGTTGCGAGTATAGATGATATAAATATATAAATAAATAAATAAAATATATATATAAATAAACAAAAATATATATATACATACAAACATCCCACTTGTAAATAGTAAAAAAAAAAAAAAATAAGGGCTGATTTTGTGCTATTACTGTGCAGCTTGGCGCGACGGAAAAATGCTATCGGCAAACATGCTCGATTCTCGCAAATGGTACACCGTAGTCCGTTAGCAGCTGGGAAATTATCGAGAAACCCATTCGAGGCCAATTCTGCCGCCAATTTGCCAATTTACGCGTCGCCACCGTAACGCGACGGTGAATTAAACTTCAGCACAAGTTAAATTCCGACGAGTCACTTCCAATTATGTACCCTCTTCCGCGCGCTGCACGTCGCGAAAGAGAAAGTGGGCGAGCATCGTGCTATCGAGTTATCGATCGATCCGTCGGCGAGCCCCCTCGGCCGCCATTCGGTAGACACATCGCGGAACTCCTGCGAATGAATCCTCAAAACGATGCCGTTCGCATTTTCCCGCCAGGCGCGAACGCTGCCCAAAAAATGTTTCGCCGTTTCGTTCAACCGTTTTACCCCCGCAGGTCGCTTAGAGGCCTCGATTATTCTCGTTGTTCGATCGATTGCCGAGATCCGCGACGGGTCGGCTGACGTCCCGTTAGTGCGTAAGGGATTTCGATAGGTTTTAAAGCCGTAGCGATGGTAAAAATTTCCTAAACGACTCTATGTAACCTAACGATTAAACGACTAGATAGCCGAATGGGTATAAAGTAGGGACGGAGAAAAAATACGTTCTAACGGAGTCCGTTCCGCACCTACACACACTCCGTACACATACACACACACACACGAGAGTCCTGTTAGACACCTTACCGGTAAAACTTCCCTTCACGACAGTCCTCGAGATTTCGAGTTCTTCCGCAGCTCGATCTCCTTTATCCTTTTTAATCAGTCCCCCGTGACTTTTACGATCTCTTAACTCTCTCCTCTCTTTCTCTCCGTCCTAGAATCGATCCTAGCGTCTTTCCTGCGCAATCTCCTCTCTCTTCGTCGTAGATACTTACGAGATCGCTTGAATTTGCCGATTAAAAATATGTACAGAGGGCGTTTCTCGGACCTACCTCTCGACCTTCGACGTCGGTCCATCCACTTCTATTTCTACGTCTATTCCTATTTCTATTTCTATCACTAAATACGTATACGCATCTCTTACGCAAGATGCTTCCACTGTCTGTCTGTAAAGCTAACGCCATACAACGAATTGCAATTACGTTTACGTTTGACCGCGTAAGTTGCGTTTCAGATCGTCGCGTCACTCGATAGAAACATGAAAGTAACGAGACGTTGTTTTGTTTCACGTAACAAGACGAGATCCGCATGAACAGTCGATGAAATGCCACGACATGGCAAGAAGAACGTACGGTATTACGCGTTGTTGTGATGTACCATTCTTCGTTACCGTTCTATATCACGTTAAAGAGTTCGAGATACCTCCGTTTCCGTATGTCACACGTATTGGATTGGTGCATAAGTTCGTGCGGTATTTGCTTGGGTTAGCAACAATGCGGCATGAATGAATTTTTTATCGTTATTCCGTGCTTTTAACTTAGTTTGGAGTTTGTGTATTGTGAAGCACAGGTTTTCTTGATTGTGATCGTATTATTTGTATATATTTCAGGCGATTGAAGATTGAATGTCATGTTGAGAAAAATGAGCATTTCCGACACATTTTACTCTTCGAGTTTAACCAAGGATTAAATGGCGTACAATAGTTGACTGATCACATTCAAAACCTTGCGCCATTTCCTCCAGGAATTGCTTCATTCTGGTATACTTCACAGATTGTACCCGCAGTACCTGCTGCACTGAATCCTCGGTTAAACTCGAAGAGTAAAATGTGTCGGAAATGCTCATTTTTCTCAGCTTGACATTCAATCTTCAATCGCCTGAAATATATACAAATAATTCGTTCACAATCAAGAAAACCGATGTTTCACAACACACAAACTCCAAACTAAGTTAAAACCACGGAATAACGATAAACAATTCGTTCATGCCGCATTGTTGGTAACCCAAGCAAATACCGCACGGACTTATGCACCAACCTAATATATTCGAACTGCATGCTAATGCGAGCATGCTGAGAAATCTTCGAATATGTCGAGCAACAAAGCGAACGTCCGGGCAACAATTATTTCGAAGCCATTCGTTATAACAAGCCATCGGACAGTCACGTTTCACTGAAGAAATGCAATTTCAACAATGTTGAGTGTAATTCACGTCGTATACGTCCTACGCAGTGTCGGAAAATCGCTCTGCCACATTGTTCACTCGACCCAACGCCAACGCTTTCATCAGAAGATCCATCTTCCGCAAACACGCGTACCTCAGCAAATGATCCCCCTCTCAAAAATGACCTCACACCTGCAATACCACTTTACAAAACGCATTCACGCTATCGCCGAAGCGACACCACTTCCTGAACCTCAAACGAATTTAACCGTTTCGAAACGACAGCAATATCTTTCCGCCGCACTTTCCTTTAAAAATATATACGAGGACGAAGATGGAGACACCTCTGTGGCCTTTCATTCTCGTGATCATCCGCGCTGAGCACGACCGTTTTGCAAGTACGACGTTCCATTGGATTACGTGCCATCTGCAACGGTAGTTCTCGACTAACATTATTTTCTGTCACGAGGCAAAATTCCGCTGACCGTTCAATTTTCAGTCGAGCCGAAACGGTTAACGTCACACACGCTTCCACCGTTTTCTTTTAGCCCGCAAAACGAATCTCGGGCTCGCTGCTCTCGGAACAGCGAGCGTCGAAACTCTACTCTTCCGTGTCCTATTTCATTGTATAATTCCCGTTTGTACAGATGGACATAACTGCGGATCGAGCTCGGTCCTACGTAAACTCGTTTTACGAAATTAAGCCGTTTTATGCCTACGCTCACTTACTGTCACTACTTTTACTGTCAATTCGCAGCCGTGCCGAACGTGACGCACTTCGGGTGGTCGAGGAATGGACGTCGAATTAGGGGTGAGTTTCAGTGACTGAAATGTGAGAGACTCGACTGTCCTGAATTGCCGGCGTTCGGTGCGGCTGCGAGGAACGTGTTAATTGTTGATGTACGATCTGGTTAAGAATGAGAACCCCTGTGAATCGAGGCGGAGAACTTCCTCGTTAAGAAGAATCGGGATATCGAGCAATGAAGAACGCACGCTTGCGACAGTCGTCCAGCGACGTGACAAAATTTGTCAGGACTAAAACTTTCGAAGCGTCCGTCAACTGATTCACCTCGATCAATTTCAAATGGCGGCATAAACGAGCGCATGCGAGCAATGAGTTTATTATTCCGTTACGAATCGTTTGGCGCAGGCACTCCTTTGTAAGCGAGCAAGACGGATGATAGTTCGATCGAAGATTGATTGAGAGTGGGAGACGGCGTGACACAATGTTAATATTTATTCTTACGATTGCTGTTGTAATTTGTTGGTTGTTATTGCATTTTAGTCTAGTTGCTGGACCGCAAGCGACGCGTACGTACACGTATAAGAAAATAAACTGCGACCGACTAAGAATCAATTAATTGTAATTGACTCGAAAGTGCAAAATATACAGACATTAAATGTTATTTACATCTAAAGACTCCTTATTTCATGCTCCGTAGTTATATATTATATTTTATTAATCTGCAGCCAGTCGCCAAAGAACTTAATTTTTTCGTTTCTACCCTCGTATCTTGAAGGAAGGAATGGCAAACGAATTAACGATTATAAAATTCGAGCTCAACGCTAAACTCACACTCTCATATGACCCACTACATTTTCAAACATATAGACTTGTGGAATTTGATAGTGCTTTAACGAACAGCTGACTCTTAAGCTTCCTAATTTTCTAATTTTACGCGACGAACGTATCGTGCGACACTCAATGTAGGATGTTACTCGCATAAATATGCCTGTTTCGACTTAATAAGCCGGGAATGAAGAAGTTTGGACACAGTGAGAGTGTGTTGTTATGTCAAGTAAACGTGGGACGAACGCTAAATCGGTGGAAGCTATTTTTTTTAAGTATGTCACTGTATTCCACGCTTGTCCTCGCTCATATGTGTACGTCCTCGAAAACTTCAAGCCGAAATAATTACAGTGGCAGCAGGTGGGAGTCCTGAAGGATAGTTATGAACCATGGTAGCATTCAACGTGTCAGCTAGATTATTAAGCCGCGCATGAATTGTTAATACTCTTTATGGAACGCTAAATGCTGCATTCTGTTGCTACAACGCAATTCTCTTCAATTATTCTCACCCTCTCGAGCTGCCACGAGTGAATACTTTAGTACACCTCGGACACTACGAAAGTGTACCCTTGTTCTCGATATCTGGATCTTTCCCCTGCAGTTTTTCATAAAACGCTCACAAAATTGAAGCATTCATTTTTTGTACGCTCTTCCGTCTGAATCGAATACAGTTTCATCGGAATGAGAACAAATCATTGCAAAGTTAGCCATATGTAAAAAATCATTAGAGAATTACAAGCTTAGCTGAGAATTGATAAGTAGCATAAACCGCAGGCAAATCATATCGCTGTAGGACTGATGCGATTAAAGTAGCAAGACAAGGTCTTGCTCCGTACGAAGAGAACTAGATGTGCATAGTTGAATAGTCCGCTCCGTCTATAGCTATGCGGACGTACACAGTCACTTTGTGTAACCAGAACAAATTTACATTATGTAATGGCAGTGTGGCAGAAGACCGCGAAAAGAAAAACAATTGTATGAAGCCACTGCAAACCGACGCTTTAAACCAGCGGTCGGGGAACCGGGGTAAATGACCCCAAATGGGGTAAAAATGAATTTTTTGGGGGTAAAAATGTAACTTTTGTGTGTAAAAAGTATATATTTTTAATTTGCTATTTTATATATGCATGGGGGCTATAATATGAAAGATGCTAAAAAGAGGCGATTTCGTTTTTTGTTTTTTGCTCTTCGCCATGGGGTAATATCAACTTACACAAAAATATTTTGGGGTAATGATTAAAAAAGTTCCCCGACCGCTGCTTTAAACCTTGCATCGTTCCAGAGCGTCAGACGTCATCGGGAACATTCACGACCGACTCGTTTCTCGGAACGAATCAACGTAGCGGGGCCCCATTTTTTGAACACCTTCGACGATAGCGCGAGATAGACCCTTAAAATTGTCAGGTTTCGTGGAAAAGCTCTTGCCGCTGTTGAAACGTAACGCCAACGGATGGCGACAATTAGTTTTATCGCGCGGCCAACATCATTCCGTAATGACTCAAATCATCGAAACTATTCTTAGAAGGGACAATATTCTCTGTTTCCTAATATCAATCGTTGAGCGACACTTGAGAAAGATGAAACTTTTTGAAGTTTATATGGGGTTTTATGATTGCAGAACCGATCGAGATCGTGATTGTTCGGCGGGAAGAGAAAAGTTGAACGTGTAGGGTGAAGTTAGGTCATATAACGCCCCTTTCAAAACTAATACTACATCTTTCTTCACGTTTTTATTTTATTTCTTTCAAATTGGTGGAATTACTGTCCAAAAAACAAGTAAATTGTTACCTTATATTTATGACGTCACCTATTGAGCTTAAATTTCAATGCTTTTTAAGGTACATTTATAATCGAGCAGTTATTTCAACATTCGAACGAACAGCAAACGAGACACGCAATCGAATTATAAGGTGTACAAAATATTCAGTCGCAGAACACATACATTTAATAAAAAACACACCTTTGCATACAAGATCAAATCATGATATCGTGATTGTTCAGCGGGAAGAGAAAATTTGAACATGTAGGGTGAAGTTTGGTCATATAACGCCCCTTTCAAAACTAATACTACATCTTTCTTCACGTTTTTATTTTATTTCTTTCAAATTGCTGGTATTACTGTCCGAAAAAACAAGTAAATTGTTAGCTTATATTTATGACGTCACCTATTGAGCTTAAATTTCAAAGCTTTTTAAGGTAAAATTATAATCGAGCAGATATTTCAACGTTCGAACGAACAGCAAACGAGACACGCAATCGAATTATGAGGTGTACAAAATATTCAGTCGCAGAACACATACATTTAATAAAAAACACACCTTTGCATACAGGAACAAATCATGATATCACGTAAAGTACATTCACGCATATTGACACAGGAAGATTATGTCAGGCAGCAACATTACTAGACTGTCGATGATCTGTCGTTGCAATATTTGTAATTTATTTTCATTATTGATGTGAACGTCACGCTTTGGGAAACGCTGCTGTTAGCCATAACTCCCTCTGCGTTACATCAGGCGGAAAAGATCAAACGCAGTCGATACCGTAACGCAGGGCGAGTCGTATCGGTCGATCATTATTCATACTACACAGAGAACCTCTTAAATGATAAACCGATAGATCTGCTCGGCTAGATAACTCCAATGCCATCTACATTCCCGCTTATTTTCAACGATTTGCGCACTGCCGCTGAACCGCTCAATTTATTTTGTTTTTCCACTATATGTATAAACACCTTATCAGTTGCTTGCACCACTTTTACTACGACCTAAATCCTGACATAAAACTGTGTTATCCAAAGACTTTTTATTCCTTTAGCCGAATATTTCGTAAATTATACTTGTTTCTGAAACTATGCTTTCATTATTCCTCTTTCGTATCTCGTGACCTCTTATAAGTACTTCTACACATTTTATTGGCCATATCTCTGCTTTGCTCACAGTTATTACAATATTTTTTTCTGTTTCTCTTTTAATCGCGTCATATGATTATTTGTTTCTTTAGGATGTCTATTCTTCATCCTTCCTTAATTAAATATATACAAAAAGATTTTCCAATATAATTTCATTCTTTCTCTATATTCAGATTCAAGTGTCGTAGGATCTTAAACTTTCTTCCAGCAACATTATCTTCATCCCTATAAATCCAATGCATGCAAGGTACACTTAAGATTTCTCTGTCTTCGTTATCGACATTCCGCGTTCTTAATTACTTCCGATTGTTTTCTCTCTACGTACATAGGTACTCCTTGAAGTACTCATGAAACAATCGCCCAGCCGTGCAGCTTCCTGCTCGAATTCCTTCTTACTCGGCAGCCGATTTCGATGTCTCCCTTTATGTAACTTACCGCTAACGCGCCAATGACGAGTTTCACGTGGCTCTTTAGCTGTATCAAAGCGCTTCGCGCCTCACTCTCGCTGTCCATTGTTTTCACAGTATAATACAGCCATTCCCACCCCATTCAGGGCTCTCAAAAAGGCAATTAGTCGCAGCAACTCGTCTCGAAACTAGCGAGGCGTCCTCGAAATCTTCCCAGCCCGACGCTCGTCGGCAAAAATCTGCGACGTTATCTTTCCACCGACTTTCCACGTTTTGCCGGTTCGCAAGTTCTGCCCACCTACCAAATTGAAACACTCACGTCCGACATCGATGTACTTCGTTTAATCGGCCAATCAAAATCGGCCCGTGTTTATCGGCCTGTCGGCGTGCGGCTCGCGGTAATTAATAATTTCAATAAAACCAAACACAGTTTTAATTGGAGCCCGTTCTTCGGCTGGCCCTCGTTACGCGATTCAAAGTTTCCCGTGTTGGGGTATTAATGGATTGGTTACGCGAACGAGCCCGATGCTGGATCACCGTGCAATACCTAGTAAGCGCGATATTGGGTTCGCCATATGCGATGCTCGCTATATTGCGCGTTGCCGCCTTTTATTTCATAGCGTTCGATGCTCGGCGCACTTTTCAATAAATGCGCGGGAATGTAAGCAGAGCGGTACGACAGATGTACACAATTTAGCATTGTCGGAGAATGAAATTTACAGTGAATCGAAAACATGATTATTGATAGTAAGCGATCTTCCGCGTGAGATAGTAATAGTAAGTGATACAATTTTGAATGGTGCGACAGTAAATATTACGATCTTCGAGAGTACTCGATCAATAGGGTGCATACAATCTGTCACTCGACATACATCACAAATAGAACATAGGCGAGAAAAAGAATTGCCGATACACGTTTTCGTTCCATGATGAACTTCTTATCCATTGAAAATATTATTTTTCTGCCGAACGATGTGACAAATGGTCTATTATTAACCGGCACAATGTGAACATTAAGATTGTCTCAGGTCATCCGGCCGACTATTGGGACAGTATCGCGAATCGGGAGTCAACTCGGATTAACTCGAATGTCAACGTTTACTACCAAACCGTTCACCGTCAAAATGATTGCCGCACAGTGCGCGAAGAGTGGACTTCCGAATGATAAGTTTGTCGCTGAACGAAGAACGTGCGTAAATAACGAGAGACGCTTGTTTTCGTCTAATTAACGTTGCGAGAAGAACGACAGTATCTGTTCATTTTGCATGGTGAGAAACGATGTGCAAGGAGGCAGGCGTGGGGAAAAAGAATAATAGATATGGTATATTGCTGAGGGTAGTGCAGAGATAAGGATACACATTAACCCCTGACGTGGACGTTTAGCTATCGCAGTATTTCGCAACAAAGTAAAAAAATTGTTCCGGCTACTATGCAAAGAATTTAGAAAGGCGTGACATTCGTCTTTTCAGAATCAAATTCGGACGTGATTTCGAATATAAGCGATATTACAAACTTTTACATACTTCAAATAAATTAACTTTTCTCAAGGTCTTTTATATAGGAAGGTTATAACGGCTACTTTCGCATTTAATTTTAAAATACATTTCCCGGATCATAATTAACGTCATAGCTTACTCATGTTCATATTTAAAACGGTGGTGGGTGTTAAGGTTCACGGTAAGGAAAATTGTTGGCGATTTTCAGATTCCTACGCTGTTATCGGACCATCATTGAGTATGACGTTGCTTAGAAACAATAAAAAAGAAAGTCATGAAAGTCGTATCAAAAATGTACACTCTTTGAATTATCATACTTCAACAGCAGATAACAACTATGTAGAAAGTAACATTAAAGAACCATTTATCCAAGCGAATAGGTTTCATATTCACAATCAGTCATATTTAAATCAGGTACTATACACACGGTACAAAAAACAAATATCCCGAATACAAAATTACTGCGTCCACGTACTACACAAGTCATGTACTATCACAAAACTGATCGATAAACTACAATCAATTCGCCAACAACAAAAATCAATTATTAAAGCTGAAAAACATCCTGCGGGCAATCCTTTCTCAACGTGTCGGCAAGCAAATAAACTCCGCTCGAACGCACATATTAAAACATAGGTATGAATTAAAAGATATTCTCATAAAATCTTTCAAGATAGCACGTTGTCAAAATTGTGCTCCTGCTCTCACGAACTCGAGCGAGTATGCGTTACTTAAAGAGCCGTTACCCTGATCAATGATCCGAGCTGAAACCGAACGAAAGCGCGAATTCGAGCTGGTCGTTAGCGTCGTTAGCGAATTAACACGTTGAACGCCCAAAAGTCGTACTTGGATGTAGCCCCTGTGGCTATGTTTCCCGGATGACACATGAAATTCTTGTAAACTATCTATAAAAATCCTGGTTCAAATGAACGAAGGAGCGTGTCATATTTCCATTTGTTAATATTTCCAATCTGTCTATTTTGTATATGCGTGCTCGTCATTGTTGTGATACAAAAGGAAATTATTGTAAACTACCTACAAAATCCTGTTTCAATTGAACGAAGGAGAGTGTCATCCGGAAAACATAGCCACAGGGGCCGTCACCCAAGTACGGGTGACGTGGCGACGCACGTGTTAATCGAAAACTCCTAATGCACGGGCCGTAGCATCATGCGAGCACGCTGACGATCGAACGGCATCCCTTTCGAAATCGGTTATCAGGCAACGTGCAAATTTTGCCGTCTCACGTCACTTTGCCCACCCCCCACCCCCCCTCCCCACCCTCTGCCTCCTCCTTCCCCATTCCGAGTCGCCCTCGACCGAACGAGCGATATCGATTACACCGATGGCACTCTCCGCGGACGATCATCGCGAGTACTTGACAGTCTGAATAGTGGGGGCGGTAAGAAAAGACGGGCTTGCAAGGAATTTGTGCGGTCAGGCAATCGGCGAGCAGAGCAGAATTTCAATCCTCGGCGAAGCTTCTGATTCCACCCTACAGGCACGTCCTCGCGGCCGCAATCGAAACGATTCTTTCCGGAGAAACGAATTCTCAGCGACGGAAAAACTTATTCTGACCGCCGCTCACGACACGTTTTCCGGTTGACGAGAGCAGCTTCCGGTCGAGCGGGAGGCGACCCGTGCCGATCTCGGTCGGACGGCAAATTTTGTCTTCGGCGCCATCGGGGGCCAGTGTTGTTCGGCCGGAAACGAGTCTGCGATAGGGTTGGTGCGATAATTAATATCGGGACTGGGACGGGCGGGACATTGGAATTGTCAGTGCAGAATTGCGAATCGATCCCGAACGATGTGAGCCGGGCCACTGTGAACGGTAACGGGACGGAAGTATTTCTCAGATCATTTCCCAAAGTCAAGTAAGTGCGTCCTGTACAATATGAGGACCCGGCAATCCGCGTGTAGATCTGCAATCTATGCGCAACAGACCGCGAGTGCAAATTTTATTAATTCTAGAATTACCTGGTCAAAATGGTTTTTACTTTAATTGTTTTCCAACTTCAAAGTTCAAACACAGTTGACTTGTATCATTCTGGCAAGTTAAATGAAAATATTTTCGTCTGTTGTTGGATAAATATCAAAACAACCCGTGTGAGCAAATACTTCTTTAGTGAAAACTGAAGTCTGTACCATTCTCCATGTCATTCATAGTATCGCGGTACTTGCAATTACATAGTTGCAAGCTTTAAGTCTTGCACGGTACGACAATTCTACGAATTAGAATATTGACGTCGAAAAGAAGCTATCAACTTATACCCGATCGACTTGCGACTCATGACGGTTACGTCGAGGGCTGTTCTGCATGTAATCCCTAACGTCGCGCGAATTTCCTATCAAAAGTTTAACCTTTCGTACGTTACGACAATTCGACGAATTTAAATATTGAGTCCGGAACGAATGCAAGAAAAAATGGAAGAATTATTGACTGACATCGATCGATACATAAACCATTAACTTCAGGCACCATATATAAATATCTTGACGTAACCGATATTGTTACACTCGACAATCATATACTCCGTCATTGCCAAAGAAAGCAAGTACGATTTGTGGCCTGATCTGCAATACGTATAGCGAACTTCCACCTTTACACATCGTCATGCAAAATTGAGCAAGTTACCGAGAGCTTTCTACTCTGTTTACTACCAGTTTACTACGCACTAGAGACGTTCGTTTGAAAAAAAAAAAGTAACGCAACTACGAGCAAGTACATCTTCAGCTTTGTTCATCTGGGGAAAACAAGTGCAGAACAGCCGTCGCTGGGTGACGACGAGCACAGGCATCGCGGACAGCCGCTAATTGCCTTTTAATTACCTGCGAGAGAATAATCCGGGGAACGAAAAGTGCGCAGAATAGGGAAATGAAAAACGGGAACAGATTCGACGGAATCAATTCGCGCGTTCTTACGGTTGAAGGCACGTGAGTACATCGATCGCACCTTTGACACCGAGTCGTACCCAGTAAGTGATATGAATAAGATATGGGCAGCCAGTCAGCAGTCCTATTCATCGAGCCGAGTGACGTCGCTAACAATCGTTCCGTCGGATAAACTTTAATGTCATCGCATCCGAGAGAAATGTACATAAACACAGCCGAAAATTCGTTGGCGTCCACTGTCACGTTTGCAGACACCGTAAAACACGGAAGGTCGTTGGTGACCCGACAGATAGGTCACAGTTTGAAGGGCAAAGAATTCGTAGTACGAGCGATCGTAAAGCATCAGCTTTTTTTACCAATTGTGAGTGATGCTGACTTCAAACGTTTACGGGGTATGGTGCTGTAATTAAAGGTCTGACGATGAGCGACATTCGTTTAACGTTCAAAAGATCGCATATTGAGGGTAACACACTTTTCGAAATTTTACGAAATTTCTGTCGTCAACGAAATTGGAGGAATAAAATGATTCGTACGTTCACGATCGATTGTTGATGTGTTTAGTCCGAACGAAAAAAGGCTGGTATTTCGGTCAACACTCAAATTCCATTTAAACGCGCGTTAAACGCTTCCGCGCAGTTACCAAGACCAAAATTGGAATTCGAGAAATGCGAAAATGGCCAAGAGACACGATATGCAAATTTCACTTAAAGACCAGTTTCTAGTCTTAGATTGCAGTAGTTCGCCTTTCATCGCTTCCGAAGCAAAATTGAACAAACTAGCTGATGAGCAGATAAATGCACAAGTAGACGGGGTAAATAGTATATTAAAATCGTACCACTTACATATCACTTATCTAAAACTGAGACTCCACTAATAATGTATCGAAGCTGTTAAAGACGCTATTTCATGTAAGTATTTGTCAAAATCTAAAAAACTCTAATACCTTGCCTTTACTTGAGTGATTTACGGCCTTATAGTAAGGAACTAGTTTGTGTTATTATAAACCTATTATGCTCCATTTCATGCAGTAAGTACCTATACCTGCGCATATAATAGGATTCATTCTAAATAAGAACTGGAATGAAACAAACGTTGAATAATTTAAATGCATGCGAAATAATTTTGCCTGATATGGCAAATCATGACAAATAACGATTTTTGATCAAACTTTTCTTTGACCTGAACAGTGCACAATTGGGTAAACACGTTCAGGAGAGTATGTGTTCCGTTATCTGAATACAGTCAAGCGAAAAAACTAGGGATGTATAACAGAGTAGCAGAAGCATAAGAGTATCAGAAAAACCTGTTCGATTCGCGAAACAAAACAACCGGCTGCCTGATATATCAAAACGGTGCGTACATTGAGAAAAGGGGAAAATTTACAAATAGAACGGGAGCTGTGTACGTACCAAGTCCACACATCGTCCAACTCAAAACTGTTCCTAACTCTATACTAACATTGGCTCGCATGACGATGTGTAAAATGTGGCGTAGGCAGATCAAAACTTTAGCCAAAAGTTGGATCGCGTTTCTCAACACGTAGTTACACGATCACCTTCGAACCGCAACAGAGTTTAACATTCGATCGCACAAGAGTCTTTGGCTGATGACTTAGGACTGCTGCCAGAGTCTAAACTGCCAGACAAATTTTTTCTTGGCAACTGTCGAAGAAACTGAATCGTTCCCGGACCACACCGTCCTTAGTCCAATTTTAAAGGTTTCCATAAGGTTGTAGTGACAAACGTAAAGAATTTATAAATTTTGAAGCATTTACAATGTTTCGATGTGTTCTGTTATGTAATGCAGGCTTTAGCTTTACTCGCAATGTTCAAATTTTAATGACTGAGCCCGCTTGGTACAAAATTGAATGATATCACGTCTGACCTTAAATATGGCATTCAACTGATTGGTCGCTAAGTTAGTAGATTAGGTCGCTAGTTTTCTAGCTATTCTTTGAACTTCGCCATCTGCGAGACGATGGATGATCAGTCCTGCCGTTCTCTCCGCCAGCGAGTGATTCAGAATTCAGTTGAACTATAGAGAACTCAAGAGACCAGATCTCCGGAATACTCTGCAGGAGGCAACCGGTCAAATCCTTCCATTTTTTCTTTGAGAAAGTAATGCAGGACTAGATTGAAACGTGACTCAAAAAAGCATCTTTGTAATCCATTCTGCAAGAAGCAACCGCGGTGAACTCTATCGTTGTCTTCACAAAAAGACAACCGGGACGAATCCTATCGTTCATTCCTCCCGGAAGTAACTCAGTGCTAGGTTGAATCTTGACTCGAAAGATGACATCCGTAGTCTACTCTCCAGCGAACGACCGTTGAGAATCATGCCGTTCTCTCCTCCAGGAAGTGACTCAGAGGTGGATCCGAAAAAGTGACTCTGCTGAGTAACCTTGCTCTCCTCTCCTCTCTCAGAAACATCCGGCAGTGAATTCAGCCTCTCAGTTCTTTCCTCCAGAGAGGGAACCAGGAATAGAGTTCCTTGCCTGAAGATGCCTCTGCATTTCCCTCCCAAGAAGATGATTGGCGTTGAATCATGGCGTTCCTTTCCCCTGAGAGGAGTTCAGGGGGACCCAACCCTGCTGGGCAACTGTATTACTTCGTTCTCTCTTAGTAGACGGAGCCGCGTTACTTATACTCCATAACTAAGGCAAATGGGCTAGACATAAAGTGCGCAAGCACGCGTCAAGGTCAAGTCGCGATCGGAAAACGTTGGCTTGTCTTCCACCATCAGTGCGGCAAGAACAGATAACTATATTTTCTCTCTCACTAGCGTGCGACGAATTTCCATCGTGTTCGTTGGCACTGGTTATTACAAGATGATGGCGTGATAAAATCGAGAAACCAACGAAGTACGAAAAGGAATAGAATAATTTTTCGTTTCAAACGGATGATCGAGGGAAAGAAAAATAAATGCAGGATTTATATGGTATTCTGGCGCCATATTAGATTGACCAAGCGATAATATGCGTACGATTGAAATATTCAAACGTTGACATGTGTGCGGTAGTACGTGGATGCGATGACATTACATTAAAGTGGAACGATATAGGTGGTGTACGTAGGAAATAAATAATAGGCGCTGTAATCGTATAGATTGTTAAACCGCTCTTCACGTCGCACTAATAACATAAGAAGTAGAGAATGTTTTGTTGAAGTAATCAGTTTCTTCGTCTCGTCACTTCCCGCCTTAAATTTATTTGTACCAGTGATACTCAACGTTGCTTCTAAATTGCTTCAGCAACGTTTGCGTATATTTGCGGTAGATATTACGTAATACAAATCGTATGTTTCAAAGATTATACATATGTTATTTTGTTGATCGATATCGAAGCATGAATATAACATTTGAACACAGTCTAATGTGTTTAATTACTGGAACACAACATTTTTTGATTGCACGTTCGTTCCGCAAATAGACAAACGTGTAACATAAACTAGTATTCTGCGAACATATTTATCATATACATTACATAAGTGTTACATGTGGCTCCATGGTGCAATCACACACTTAATACCATAAGTACTTCATGCTTTTGAAGACAAATGCGCTACGATATCTTATACAGCCGTTGTTTCTATTTACTATGGTTACAATTAGTAAATAGGAACACGAAATTGTCACGACAACCATTTCTGCTTCCCAAACAGGATTAATTAGTGGCGCGGGTCATATAACATCTCAGTCAAGGCATTACACTGTTAAAAAGGACACTATACTACGACTTGCAAATAAAGCCCGAAACGTATGTTGAAATTTGACGTTTGCATCGGACAATCGTGAGTTTTTACTTCGCATCGAAGATGCTTCCGCCAATGCGTAACGTTCTCCTGCTGACGAGCGCGTTTGGGCTTTTGATAAACATAACTCTTTGCCTGAACACTAATGACAAAGAATGGTGGGAAACCACGCTGGTTTATCAAGTTTGGCCGAGAGGCTTTCAGGACAGTGACGGTGATGGTGAAGGTGACCTTAAAGGTATGTAAAGAGACAGTTTTCAATTTATGTACTTTTGTGTACCAGAAGAGTATGGACATGCATATTAAGAATGTACACATGAAATTGTTACATAATGCTGTGTATTCTGTTACTATATGTAAGAGATAACGCAATAGCAAACTTATTATTTTCTCTAATTACTTTCTACTGTGATCCATTGCCATTATATCTAAATTATTAATTGGTGTTCATACCTTAGTGTTGTCATTCGTTATTGACTTTCAACTAGAAGTGCTCTGTGAAACGTTACATTGAATATCTTTCTGCGCAAATCTCATGTATACGAAAATCTTTTCACTATACTTTGCGTCAACTTTCGATATGGCCGAATAAACAAATCTCTCATTTTTTATCATTTTCTAAATTATTTTACTGGCTATATAGAAGTTTTTGACGGATTTTGTGCACGGATCCAAACCGAATATCTGCCCAACGGATAACAAATCATTTTCGGTATCGATAATCACGGACCGAATGATAAGAAAACTGTCTTGCTTTCATAATCGGTACATTATCTTTGGTTGGGAATATAGTTTTAAAAGAGTTACGTGATAGAAACGAATGTACGTATATTATTTTATTGCTTTAAAGCCTTATACGCAACTTATTTTCATATCAGAGGATCGATGGCTCAAGTAGGGTAACAGATCGAAAATTTCTACCCTAACATACATTTTTGGCTGGTGTCTGGCGCGTATTACATTGGCATATGGGCATATTCGATACAAACAGTGTTCTTATAATGACAGCTTTACGAACGACAAAAATATCAATGTATTTGAAATAGTAGCCCGATGAGTAGAGCGGTATGAAATTCCGTGTACGAAAGTTATATTTACTATTATTTGGGTATAAGTAATTGCAAGCATGTTTCTGGTATGTAGCATGTGCTCAAATAGCATTGATATACGCTCAACTGGTGTCATTGTTGTGAATTTGTTAGCATTTCATAAAAAATTGTATCAGATAAAGCAACTTCATGCATTAGATATATAGAAATACGGAAGTTTAAGACAACATAAAACTCAATCCATATTACCGTTACATATCAACATGTACATCAAATTTTAATGATTCCATTGTAAACAGGAATCATCAGTCGTCTGGACTACATCAAAGATTTGGGTATTGAAACAATTTGGTTAAATCCAATCTACCCATCTCCTTTAGTGGATGCTGGATATGACGTTTCCAATTATACTGATGTACATCCACTTTTTGGAACATTAGACGACTTTGATAAGTTGCTAAAGGAAGCACATGATCGCAGTAAGATTCCTAACTGACAAAGAGCCTACAATAACAATATAAAATTTATAACTGAGGAAACATTTTATTTTTCAGAACTGTACGTTATATTAGACATTGTACCAAATCATTCCAGCGATCAACATGACTGGTTTCAGTTATCGGCAAAAGGTATTGAACCATATTCCAATTATTATATATGGTCGAATGGGTCCAAGGATGAGGGTGGCAACAATATTCCCCCAAATAACTGGGTATGTTTATATCTTGTATCAGTATTAGTCACTTACATGGTTTACTTAACATTATTATGAAAGAGATACTAATTCACTGAACTTTCACGTGGGTATTATTGAAACAATTAGGTGAGTGCCTATAGTGATAAAGAAGGGTCAGCATGGACCTGGCACGACGTAAAAAAGCAGTGGTATTATCACAAATTTCACCAAACTCAACCTGATTTAAATCTACGAAATGAGAAAGTTGTGCAAGAATTACAGGTTAGATATACTGAGCATAATTAATATTAAGTTTTTATTATACCAAGCTAGGCAGTGACAATAATTCAATTCTTTACACATAATAGGATGTGTTTAATTTTTGGCTGAAAAGAGGTGTTGATGGTTTTCGAATAAGTGCAGTTCATTACTTTTTCGAAGACCCAGAATTGAAGAATGAATCCAAAGAGCAAAATGAAAATTTTACATTTGGACTTCCGGAAAACACTGAACTCTTATATGTATTCCGTGGTTATATAAATGATTGGGTAAATGAAAATAACAGTCCCCCAAAGTATGTAGGATTCATGATATATGTGCCCATAATTATGAAAGTGGTCTAAGTCAAGATTTAAAAAAAAAAAAATTACATTGAATAAATTTAGTGTAAACAAATGTGGTGTGAAATAACTGATAAACTCATTTTTTTTTAAATCTTGACTTAGACCACTTTCATAATTATGGGCACATATTACCTCCTGTTTTTGTGTCATGTATGTTTTTCTAATCAAGTAAATGTATCTTTTGCAGGTTACTAATTGCTGAATCATCAGATTCCATGCAGAAATTAATATCATATTATGGTAATGAGACACACGAAGGGATTGCTCCTTTCAATTTTCATTTTATTACTCACGTGAATAAAAATAGCGATGCTGATTACATAAAAAGTACAATTGAAAGCTGGTTGCATCTTATTCCAAGGAACACCAGTACCAATTGGGTGGTAAGGGAAAAAATGATTTGCTTTTGTTACCAGTGTTTACAACTGTAGAATGATTTGTAATTCTATAAAAGCATCATCATACTAAGCAGGTGCATTTCATATATATATGTAGTTATCGAACCACGACAACTCAAGAGTAGCGTCCAGAATTGGCCTAAACAGAGTTGATGGACTTCATATGCTGAGTCTACTGTTACCTGGTCAAGCGTATACCTACTACGGCGAAGAAATTGCGATGCTAGACACTGATCTCCGTTGGAACGAAACTATTGACCCATTGGGTTGTTCGCAAACTGAAGAAAGTTACAAACAATTTTCCAGAGATCCTGCTAGAACGCCAATGCAATGGAATTCAAATGTATCTGCTGGATTTTCAAATAATGTAACTACGTATCTTCCTGTGCATCCGAATTATGTAGACAGGAATGTAGCACTTCAAGAAAACCAAGAACATAGCACAATAAAAACATATAAACAGCTCGCATCTCTCAGGAAAGAGCCCGTTTTTACACACGGTCTTTATGAACTTGAAACTTTAAATGACAACCATGTTCTTGTTTTGAAAAGGTAATATTAATATCCGTCTTGTATCATTGTCTTAAAAATAATTTGGTTTATGTTACTTTTGTAGGTACCTGAAAGGTTATTCGGTATTCATCATTGTTGTTAACTTAGGATTAAAGACAGAAAACGTTAACTTGAAAACATTATATCCAAACTTGAAGGAAACTCTATTGGTGAACATTTCATCAGTTAACGCAATAAACATTTCGTAAGTGGCGTGTAACAAGCCCATTTGGAATTTATTGTAAAGTAGTCAAAATCGTTTTTGTATAAAGTTTATTTATTGTATTGTATGTATATATTAGGGACACCCTCTCCAGTAGTAATATCATGTTGACTGCAAATGCTGCTCTGGTACTACAAGGTGAAGAAATAGAACCTGTCACGGATGCAACAACACAGTCTATACCGACAAGTATAATACTCTTTATCACTGATAAAACAATGTGATAATATGCGAATGTTAAATTTTAATTAATATCGTTTTATTTTATGAAGCTACAACCGAAAGTACGACGAAAGTTACTGAACCTACTACTACTACTCCTACTACTACTACTACTACTACCCCTGCTCCAACTGAAAATCCGAAGACTACACCGACTGAAACTCCAATAGTAGTCATGACAACAACAAAACAAACTACAGTACCTACAACAACAATCCCTACTAAACCTGCTACTATGAAAACTACTACTACTCCTACGATTACTACCACCAAATCTATGCCAACTACAACTGTGAACACAATGACAACAACATTGAAAGAAGAAAGGAATTCAGGAGCGTGCAATACACCTATGTTAACATTAATTTTGTGTACATCTTATACTGTAATGATATTGTTTCAAAATTTCTAATGTTCTTGTAAGATAAGAATTTCTACAATAAAATTCCAAGTAAAGTATATCTTTTATTTCAAGCAATTTACGAATTAACAGATTAGCAGATTAATGAGATAGTTTATTCAAATGTTAAGCACATATGGAACTACAACTGTACAAAAGCAGTTCGTAAAATGAACCCCATATGTCTATAACAACGCTTCCATTTTAATACGTTTCTCGAGCGTAGACGATATTTAGTATGCAAATAGATGTTAATGCAGTAATTCGAAAAGTATACATGATGAATCATAACGGACTAAGAAAAGTATACTCAGATGAAATCCTTCAATCACCAGATGTACCCACGTGAAGCGATGGTTGTAATAATAGCATGCTGTAAGATAGACCGGTAGTAGACATTTATTCCTCCGAGAGACAGCGACACGAGTTCATTGTGCTTATTGACCACCTACGGAGAACCTGTCAGTGAAAATAAAAATCCACGCTTCTTGATCGTAAATTAATAAATACCAACATCGTTATGTTTAAGTAAGTAGAACATTTTAAGTACACTCATACTATAGCCAAAAACTTGATTGTACTATGTCGAAAAAAAAAACAAAATTAGTTTACGTTCACCATTTTACCCTGAGATAAGAGACTGCCGACAGCGTGTTAAAGTTGTCATACAGTGCAATTACGTTCGTGTCCAGCGAAGTATAGAACCTGTTATCGATAAATGTGTATACCTGTACTTCGATGTTCTAATGTCTAGGTATATTGCAAGTTATCTCGTCTGTCTCTGTGTGAAATGCTACTGAAAATCCTGCTGACGGATCTAAATATGTGCGCGTAACAAAAGTACCCCTGTATCGGCAAGGGGAATGTTTGCTTCGTAAGTAAGCGGAGATGTCTGTCCATGTCGATTGAGCATTAGTTGCTACGTGTCGTTCGGAAGAGTGTGAAGCCCTGGCCGGAGACGAGCATGAAAGATGGAGCGTAAGGATGAGAAGTCTTATCTTCTATGTGGAAGGCCGATATACGAGGCGGTCAGAATAAACGTCTCGAAACTGAAGATTATAGAAGGTTTGTGCGGCAAACACATTTTGAATTCGTCGGAGGAATATGCGCGAGAATTGAGGGGAAGATACACATGAATGGATCAACACTGTGTTTCAGATGAGAATGTTGAAGACTTTCGATATTACACGGCACCCCCGCTATGGATAAAAGTGCGACTATGTCTGTTCTGGACCCTGTGGATCGCGTTAATTCTCTCCCTGTTAACTTCTGTTTGCGCTTACTACTGCGTCGCACCGTTTTTGTGTGCCAACTTAAGACAGTATGCGAAAGCAAACACAGCACACATCCTAAACGGCCCTTGAACGACGCTGCGGAAAGTTTACAACTGCCGCCGAGTGCTGGAATCTGTTTGTGGTATATATCATATCTTTGTTGACGATCTGTCGTGCCCGATAAATGGACATGTGCGACAAAAAGTGTACCACATTTTTATTACCGATAAGAAACGTTTATTAATGCACACTTTGTTTCGGTGAACAGTGTACAATGATTTTCTTGTTAAAGAAGTTTTCCTATCGGTAAAAGGTAAACTTGACGAATTGTGGGTCGTTCACAAATGCGCCATATAACTGGCCTATCAGCAGGATGCCTGATAAATATCGCGCGAGCGTTTAACGTATACCAACTCAACTTAATCAGTCTTAAGTGTCGAGTGCAATAAATGCATAGATAATAAGGTAATTATGCGTTTCTATCGAAACGTATAGAAACTTAATTATGTGATATTTGCGAACAATAAGATACAAAGCAGATGTAACTGTGCACGTTGAGGTAATCGAATGTTTACCCTCTCGATATACACACACATATATATATATGTATATTAATTAGTTGAATAAAGTAATTTCAAACGTTGCAAAATATTATGCCTATAAAACTGTTCTGATTACGGTCGTTTTAATAATCATGTCAAGAATTTTAACAGTGTAGATCCTTTGGAATAACGGTCGTTAGGCGGATGTCCCGAATGAATCGATTCAGAAATTACGCGCCTTCAATTCGTGCTGACCATGCGCTCATCCGCGCTGTGTATCCATTCGTCCGTTGACAAAGAATGTAATGAAATCAGAGCACTTTAATGCCAACTATCCATCGCTCATCCATAGGACCCCGAGCAAAAAGCCGTCGCTCGTAAATAACGGTTCGAACTTTGCACGAAACTTATTCGCGTTCGTCTTTATTTACGCAGAATATACGATTCTCTCGAAGCCGATAATGCGCTTGAACGGAAAATAATCCTCGTTCCGTACACAATACGCTTTATCATTAATTCCGATACAGCCGGCTACATTAATATGTTGCATTCACGCGATCAGAACGTATATAATTATAGCTTCGTCACTGTAAATACTTCCGTCCCATCGACCTTAGCTATCAATATATCGTCGTTCTATCAATCTATTCAATGCACAGTGTTTATGTACAGGTTACTAGATATGGTGTCCCGCTCGCAACCAGGGCCTGGTCACTCCCCTCTTGTGAAACGTGGTAAGTACCGCCGCGCCGTCTGTAGTCGCGCAGAGTAAACTAATTAAATTTGTGCCTAGGATCGTGCCTGGATCGTGCTCCAAAAAGTCGATGCACTGTAGATTTGTTCTCGTAAAACGATTCTAAGTATTCAAGTGTACCAAAAGTTTAAAAGTTTAAATATTATTTATTGTTCTCTAGCAGAAATTACTTAAATCCGATAGAGAACAACAAATATTATTTAAACTTTTAAACTTTTGGTACACTTGAATACTTAGAATCGTTTTACGAGAACAAATCTACAGTGCATCGCAAATATAAACTTATGTGTTAAAAAGGGTTCTTTTAGGTATTAACAATATTAACAGCATGTAATTGTGAAATGAAATCTATATTCAGAAAAAGATGCACAAACGAACTTTACATATATGTTTCATATTATTAATTTCACCAATGCATTGTAGATAACTTTGGACAGCTGCGTGTATGAAACGCTTCTTAGGAACCTGAAAAAGAGAACTGTGATTAATACATGATCTGATTGTTTCGATGTGAACAATGCCTGCTCTTACTTCCCTTCTTATAAAGGATGTCTGTTCACCGTATTTTAACTAACTTAACTTTAAGTAACTTCTTGTTGTTGTAGGCCTGCCTGCGGATTAGTGATTGGGCCACTTTGTAGAGCTTGGCCATCTGTGGTGTTAAATTTGCTGCGTTTGTTCCTGCAGTTAACAAACGCAGCTGCTTCTTCTTCCTGCTTCGCATTGCTGAATTGCCAGACCTGGGTGTCTGCATACTTCCTAATGCCTGATTGTGCAAAAAGAAAACTTTTTTCAGATACTGTATAAAAATATGAGGGTATTACATATATTGCATTGGGCTGAGGGTATATGCCAAGTATGAGGGTGCTGTATATATCACACATACCTTTATTTCCATTTCGGGAGTGCATACAGAAGTATGCAACCTGGCTCTACTGCCACTTTCCAAGTTATCTGACCGCATTGGCTGCACATCTCCTGATATCTGGTTGCATGAGAGAAAACCAATTAGATTTTGCATGACATCATGAAGGTACAACACGCACTTTGTTTTAGAATAATTGTTACAAACCTTTATTTCTGTTGTGGAAGCACGTACAGGAATATGTGCCCTGTTGGTTCTGTCTCCACGTTGCACCTTGTAAGAACGAGAGGGCTGCATGGTTTCTATTATCTAATTATGCAAACCAATATATATTACATTTTTAATTAATATATAAGAATCTTATAGACGTATTGTAGGATTGAATGAAAGTGACATACGTTTATTTCCTCTGGAGATATGCTGTCAGCTTCTGGTAAATACAATGTTGGCACAACATTGCGTTTCAGCGTCCTGCGTGCAAATCCCACGCAGTAATCTTCTTCCTTAAAATGACGGTAGCAAACATTCCTCTTCCTTAGCTCATTGCTACTCAAACCCGTTTTTTTCCGAATACACTGCAGCTTTCCGCAATTCGAACCTCGCAGGGTCCTTTGGAAAACGGTGCGCTGGCACCGTACCCCTCGTTGAACGGCATCCAAGCACGCAGCACTCGCTAAGACTCATGGCTCTTACTTGCTCGCACCACACACTTCAAAAATGCACAAAAACGTAGAATTTTCCGCTAATGCGCACTAAATTTCCAGTTGCCTCGTGCCTCAACTTGCAACAAGAATGTAAACAATCGACAGGCGATGATTCATGTTTATATCAAATCTGTCATGGCTCCCGCAAAAATTCAGCCAATCGCAATCGAGCTACTACCGCGAGACCTGGTGTCGCGCAAATCGGAACTACTGCAAACTTACCACGTTTTGGATGGGGAGTGACCAGGCCCTGCTCGCAACCGCGTCGCCTGAGATCGTGAGAAAATCCCTGACACGCACCGAAGCACGAAGGGACGGCCCTGATTTATTTCCGCTGCGTCAGTACGTTGGTACGAGTAAATAGGTCGTGGATCGAAAAAGGGGAGTGAGGACACGGGGAGAACATTGGAGGAGTACAAAAGGCGTTGGTCAGTATAGTGTAAAGGTCGCTACCCGTCCGAACCCTCGTCTTCTTCCTCTGCATTTCGCTCTTGCTGAAGGGGTGCGTTCGCTGGTAACGGAGACGCGAGTTTCATCGGGTCAACTCTGGAGAAATCCTGTTCATCCCCGTTTAAATATAATACTTGCGCGTAGAGAGAGGCCGTCCTTGGGAACTGTTTCGCGATGGAGAGTGGGAGGACGGATTTAGATAGCGCCGAAGTGAACGGCACGCAGAAAGAGCCAGTCGCTGCCACGTACAAGCAGCAGACGGACGAGGAGCACGGTTGGGAGAATAAACGAGAGGACGCCACAATGGGCAAGCAAAACGGTGAAGGGGAATGCGAGGATGGAGCCCAGGAACGCATGCTGAAGGAGGACAATAAAATCTCGCCGACCAAGGACGCCACCGAGGTTTGCCTTACATTGACTTTTTTCTTTGAGTCTTGTGAAATTCTACTTGTTCAAAGATGGAAACTACATAATATGTGTATGTACAAATGGGAAGTTTATCGCTATCGCATATGCGTTTGCATGCACAATGTTGTCTGGCCACTATCTTAATTATTATGAATTTCAAACGCACAGTAACTTGTTTCCTACTTAACGACGGATAAGAAAAAGCATACAACTGTTCGGAATGTGTTTTGTGCCAGCGTGTAATGTTTGATACAAGGAAAAAAAGGAAAGATCGATATGTGCATCGAAAGAACATGAGCGGGATTATATATATGTATGAGGAAATAGTAAAAACTTCGACGGTTTCATTCAAAAATTCTGATATTTGAATAATGTTCCGTAACGGTGCCGCGTATTGATCGAAACAATGGCGGGTCTCTTTGGAAGTACAACCGTATTTAGGTGGGGGGACGATGAATAGTGTGAAGTGCACATGTCCGGAGTAAACTCGTCGCGACATTGCGTCATCTTTTTCCCGGACAATATAATCGTTCAAGGGGAAACCCTCATGATATGTTCTCTGATGAAACAGTAGAATTTCTTTCATCATATTCTTTATATAATTCATTGAATGAAATAAGAACCCATTTCAGGTCAAATTCATATCCGAAAATGGAGACGCAAAAATTGATATTGAGACTGTTAAGCAAACATTGTCTGGGATGGGCAAAGAAGAGTTGATGAAGTTTGCCAATGATCCTTTTTGGGTCCGTCTTCGATGGTTACTGTTCATTACATTTTGGCTGCTATGGCTTGGTATGCTAGCTGGTGCAGTTGCTATTATAGTAATGGCACCAAAGTGTACAGCACCAGAGCCAAAGCAATGGTGGGAAGAGAGCCCCATTGTTCAATTGGATGTTGCTGATTCTCCCACTCATGATTTGAAAGGCTTTGAATCTCTTCTAGATACATTGAATGAACACAACATTAAAGCTATATCTCTGCCCACAATTGTTAAAGAAACAAAATCAGGTAGTTTTATATTTTTCAAATAATGATACAGTATCATTTATGTTAAGAAAATAACATTTTTAATGACATTAATTTTAATAATTTAGGTCATACACTAGACTTTAAAGACATAAAGCCTCAACTGGGACAGATAAGTGACCTGGAAGCTTTGATAAAGGCAGCTAAGGACAGGGGTCAACATATCATTTTAGAGTTAGACCCCACACACTCATCTACAGAACATCCTTGGTTCAAGAGATCTGTTGCAAGGGAAGATCCATTTACGTCTTACTATATTTGGGCTGATGGAAAGACAAATTCAGATGGAAGACGTAATGCTCCTAATAACTGGGTTAGTATAGTTATATGAGAAATACATAAATATAATTCTTTAAAACTAATAACATATATAATTACCTTCTCTGATTCTAGCTTAACATAGCAGGTGGGTCTGCTTGGGAATGGAATGAAGAAAGAGGCCAATATTATCTGCATCAATTCAACAGTTCTCAACCTAACTTAAATTACAATAACTCTGCTGTAGTTGCAGAATTTGGAGTATGTATAACACATTAATTAATATGTCATAAACACAATTACTGGGTGTTTTATTGTCATTAATACTTGATTACACTTTTTGTTCTATAGGAAATTTTAACACATTGGCTAAAACTGGGTGTTAGCGGTTTTCGATTAGCAAACACTCAGTACTTAACAGTTGACCCAAGATTACTGGACGAGTCACGAAGTACTATACCTACAGAAGCTGATGACTACACATCATTGGTACATGTGTATACCAGAGATCGTCCTGAAAATGCTGTCATTCTAGCCAAATGGCATGAAATTGTTCACAATGAAACTAAAGGCAACGGGTATGTAATAAAATCAAGTGCTCTGTGGACTACTGTGGATATGTGCTTTGAAATTAACAAAAACATTGTTACAGATTGTTTGCCCTACAAGATGACATTGGTGCAGATATCCTAGCTGTGTTCAATGAAAAGAGGGTTATTAATCTCCCACAAAACTCACAGTTCCTCACTGCAGCTACTGCTGATGTCCAAGCATCAACATTACAAAAAAGTATTTCACAATGGATCAATGTAGCTCCATGGCCTGCTTGGGACGTAAGTAACCATTCCATAATACTAACTTGTTAACGAAGTATTTAATTGGTGTAATTATCAATGCATAACATTGCACGAATATAACGGTTTTAGTTAAATGGGAAGCAGCGCACTTTGCGACAACGTATGCCTGCGGATGTTGCTGCAAGTGTAACGTTGATGACGCTACTTTTACCTGGAACACCAATTCTCAGGTACAACGACACGTTGTCTGCCGGTGATGCATTTACAACGCTTACCAAAGCTCGTAGTGGTTTAACCTTCCTTCACGGAGAGATGAAGACAAAGACTGTAAATGGAACCGTTTTTGTTTACACAAGGTAATATCATTTCAAATCCAATCCGCTCAATACACAGAATTCTTAACCACAATTTATATTTTAACTTTTCTAACGAGTTGCTGCTATTTTGTAATCTTACGAGATGCAACTAAAATTTTGTCTCATTCTTAAGTATCCTTGACTATTTCGAATACGATCTTGTTTTGTGGGACATTGAATATAAGTCACGTGGTATAACTAATTTAAACGTAATCAAATAAGATCAGTAAACATTAAAGTATGAAGCAGCTATTTATTATGTGAAACTAATACATAACTTTTGTATTGTTAATTGTAACATGAGTTGGAACTAATTGATACACTCACACAATTTTACTACTGAACTGTATAATGAACTAACCAATTATTAATTTACCTTGTTCCACGCTTACTCCTACGCAACGCAGGAGCTGGTGAGTCCTCTTACTAACATATTGCATGAACCCTTTAGTCCAAAGTCTACCCTGGTGAAAAAAAGATTACGTATTAATAAGCACCATTTGAACTAATAGTATCATTAATTAGAAATAATGATTGTAAATTAAGGCATTATTAATAATTGTATAAAATACGTAGGCTAAAGAGCGGCAATCCTGGATATTTAGTCGCTTATCAAAGTGGTGATAATGCCACTATAATAAATTTGTCAACGATCCCGCAAGTTTCTGAAGAAATAAGCGTTCTTGCGTATAGTCCGAATTATGTCCAAGATGGCGATACAATCAGGTAAATAAATTAAATATGTTCATTCAGAAATTGATGTACCAAAATTAACTCATTATTTATAATTTCTGCTTTTATTGTAGGACGAAGTTACCATCTGACAAAGTACCAATATCGCCAAAGAGTACACTTGTGTTGACATTTGTACCCAAGGGATAACCGCTGTAGCAGATGCTAAAACATCAAATACTCGTTTGCATTAGTCAAGTGCATTTACTTATGTCGTATTTAATCGAGTACTTGTTCAACGAGTGAAACATATAAACGTATTCCAGCAAACAATGACACTGTTATATTCTAATTAACCCAATCTTGATCCTAAAACTCCAATCCGTTGTGTGCCAATTTTAGCTATCGAAATTTTGAAAATTCCTTAATCGATAAGAAAAAATAAACCAAAATTCCAAATGAATTATTTTGTACAGTCTTTATTCAATATGAAGTTTATGTGGGTCTGTAAACCTCGCTGTAAGAATATAAAACAATGCTGGCAGTGGCACCAAGGCGAGCATAGCTGGATGAATACTAAGGCCGCGAAGAGTTGCAACCGCCATTACTCCATATCCATGTAACAACCAATGACCCAAAATGACGATGACGTTTTTTATGTCCGAAACTGAGCTTAATAGTAAGGACTTCATCGTCTACAAAAATAAACAATTAGTAACTATAAGTTTGTTTTGGCATTCTTTATAACATCCTTACTTATGTTGTTTAATATATTTAATATGATTTCTTGTTCATTTACCTGATTTAGTTTAAATGCGAAATGAGCTGCATTAGACAACACTGATAAAATGATCGTAATATATGGAAATGAATAATCTGCGAATAAAAGAATATTGATAGTACCATTTTATCTGTTTGTTGTATTTTCTTCTTACTACTTACATATAAGACCTCCTCCAACTGCATGCAGTAATGCTAAAATTGGATAGAAGTACAAGGCAGCATATATTGAAGACTTCCCTTGCTTCGGTAAGAACTTTTTAGCAATCATTGGCCTTATTAATAACATGATTAATATTCCTAGAGCATAGAAGACAAATACCATAGTATATCTATAAATATAATAACAAATTAGATAAAAGTTGTATTCTGTAGCATAGTGAAGCTGAACTTTACGAAATCTATTACTAACAATGGATAAACAGCCTCCTGTGTACAGTGTAATGTTGTTTCATAGTTGGGACTGGGATTATGCAATAGTGTATACCAATCTGAAAGCCTTTTTGCTTTACATGATTTAATATTAAATGTCCCAATCGGTTCTGTTACTTGCAGAGTAATGAGCGATGCTGCCACAATCTCAAATAGTGCTGACAGATGTAATGCAATGACTTCTTTTGGAATGTTTCTCCTCATAGATACCATATCAATACAGAACCAATGTAACACCAATGCAAGTAATGCCATAAAACCTAGATACAGCCAATCATAGAACATTGGCATATCTTCGCAAGGTACACATGCTGAGGAAGAGTTTGTGCGAAATCCTCTAGGACAAGCACCGCAGTCACTCCAATTTCCGTCTAATAATAATTCTCTCCCACAATATAAACCAGGACACCTCACTAATGAGTTCATTGCTTTGTTGTATCTGTTAAATCAATGATCAAGCTGTTAGAAATTAAATTTATTAAAAAAATATAATTCACATATAAATTTATATTTTGATGTGTATAATTATGTACACAACATTGAATGAAGTGCATGATCCTTTTATATTTCGTCATAAAAATGCATTTGAAAACCTATGTTTATATAAATTGAGGTTAAAAGCACTGCAATACTAACCGCGACAATGAGGTATAGTAGTTATGACATTGTATATGTATGGCAAAACGTTGATCATTTTATTATGTTCGCAATGTGCCTTTTGACAGACAACAATATATAATACTTGTCATCGCAACCAATCGCTTCAATTACTATGGGAGATATAAGACACTGTCTCTCATAGCATCAAGAATTTGTTAGTAAATATTTCATGGTCAAGACAGCAGCAACATCTGGCGTTGCAAGTGCCCAATTGCGTACTGATCGGTAATGTCACGTCCCACGTTCTTTTATGATTCTCGTGTACAGTAGATAACGAAAACGTAATTTAACGAAAAAATTCGGTTCATCGTACAACAGATGGAAATTATTGATCCATATGCATGTATAATAACCTAAAAATTAGTCACGTTTCATTAAGAAATAAAATAAAATGTACAAGTTCTGAGTAATTTATAAATATTTTATTAAGATACATATAATATACAGGAACACTTTAGACTGTGCTAGCATTCGAAGATTGTAATATTTAAAGTTCATTTATATACACTTTCCTTATAGTTCGTATCGAAGTAAGAATACCTAACGACATAAACTTGACTTAAACGGCCGTGAACTGAACACATGAGATTGCAATACGAGAGCAAATTTTATCTGTGACGGCATTCTCCCGTCGAGAGCGCATTGGTACGTATCGATTGCGGTCGTAGTTTTGGACCAATACCCATTGACAGTCTGAGAGGTGTCATTGGTCGAAAATGGCTTTTGGTTGGCTAGTGAAAAATTCTATATGTTACAACATACTGGCTATCGTCGTCGTGTGGCGCCATCTGCAACGCTCGTGCCTCTCCGGGTAGCATCGGAAATCTCCGTACGATGATTGCCGAGCGCACATTACTATTTTCAGGCACACAAGGCACCTCTTGACGGGTTTTCAATAAGTGAAGAGGGCGACGGGTGCGAGCGATCTTTTTTCTTTTTAATTTAAATTGGACGTGCGGTAGATGCCGAAATTCTAGTTGCTCGTGCGTGTGCTGTAGAACGGACGATGCTGGAGCACGTCTCGGCAGGTCTCGGCGCCTGACGGTCGGTCGGTCGTGTCCGGCGAAAATGAAAGAAGCTCGTCGCTGCGAGCAGCTGATGGCGGCCGAGTACTGTTCGAGCCTCCGCGTTTCCCGTCGCGGCGTTTAAGTGAGTGTGTGGGTTCGAGTGCGCGAGCGGAGTGCGGCTGCCGCGTGCGGAAGCGAGATAATCCCCCGTGGACGATAGAATTCGCGCGGCGAACTACCGCCGTAGCAGCCTTCCTGCGAGAAGAGTATTTCGTAACGGTGCTTCGCGTTTGGCGACTCGGCAGAGGACCCGACACGCAGGCAGGCAGGGCGCACACACGGTACCGTGTAAGCTTGCCACCGAGACGAGCACGGACAGGGTCTCCCGGCATTCGTGGAACCTGAATCGAATTTTCGCCGTACCGTGCGAGGGAAGCGTAAGTGGAAAAAGCGGAAGGACGGGACCGCCCGTGTCGTGCCGCCACGAGTGCCAGTGCTTTTATTATCTGCCATAGAGAGGCGGATCGACAAAATTTTCGGTGCCGCTCTCTCGGTCCGCCGCTTAACGTTTGCCCGTGTTTTCTACGGCGGTATAGGTGGGAGCCTTATTCGATATCGCTATACAACAGGGCGTGCGGCCGCGTGTGACAACGCCTAACGAGAGAACATCGGGCTCCTTACTCTCCTTCGCATCCCGAGTCACGGACCTATAGCACGGACCGGTGACTCTTCAACGGATTTAGATCGAAGAGTGCGAGGTTGATGGATTGGGCGAATGACACCCACACTTGTCGTCGTCACTAAACGTATTGAGTGAACGCGTTGAACAAACGTGTATAGGCTAAGCGCATTCGATAAACGCAACGGCAAACGTAACGCCACCGCTGCCATCGCCGTCGCTGCCGCTGCCGCTGCCACCACCTCTGTCGTCGTCGCCCTCATCTCCGTCATCTTCGCCACCTTCGTTACCTTCGTCATCTTCGCCACCTTCGTTACCTTCGTCATCTTCGTCACCGCAACCATCAGCACTACCGACAGCACCACCAGCAGCATCACCATCCTCTCTGTCACCAACCGTTACATTCGAAAGCAAAAGGGAACAGCTTTGCCTCGTGCTATGCACGGTGGATTCGTGAGACACCTTACGAGCTATCCCACCGGCTTCAAGATCAATCTTACCTCAGGAACGCGTGAACAGTAGGTTACGTGACCAGGTACAGCCACGTGCGCTATCTGCTGAAACGTGCAGTGTTTTGCCTTGTCCTTGTGAGTGCAGTGAGTTCATCGTCGTCGTCACGGAATGCGGCCTCCTCGGAGTGGGCGCAATCCTCTCTAGTCGCGTGTAACGCCGAAAAAGTGCAGCTGAGGCACGAGTATACCTCCAGCGTTCCACTTCCCTCCAGCTCCCACAGTGCCTCTGTTAATCCCAACATGTCGTCAGGGACTTTTGTGGACCGGATAGATCCCTTTGCCAAGCGATCTCTCAAGAAGAAATCCAAAAAGTCACAGGGCTCATCTCGCTATCGCAACTCGCAGGATGTTGAGCTTCAGCAGTTGCCGCAGCTCAAAGGTGAGTTATACGTTCTATTACAAATCTTAGTTCTGACAAGTTACTATAACGCATGTGCCAATAGCCATATAAAAGACCATAGGGCTATGCTGATGCTTGTAAAATGTATGTAGTCTGGCCACAATGTCACAAATATATATTTCAACTAAATGTGTCATACATTAAAGACTAATAGGCAATGTTTCTCATATGGTATTTGTGGAATGGGTGATACCAATGTAATTAGCTTAAAATATTGGTCTTTATTAGACTCATGAGTTTTCACAATGTATAAATATATTGCTCATATAAATTTTCTCCATACATGATACAATTATAGCTATGTGTCACGCCTTCATAGTTTCATTGAATAATTTATTCAGATTTGGACATACAAATTGATATAAATTGTCTGTTCAACCGTTAGCTTAGTCATCCATCATTGTTTCATGCAGTATGATTGCTGGAATATTATCATTCATTTATATTACTGTGTTTGTTCTTCAATGTTGCTTTTATTGCACGTAAGAACTATGGTATTGCCAATTGCAGAAACTACTAGTTGCACTCAATTATTTTTTATTTATTAATCAATATCACCAATTGGCTGCCGTCCTTGAACTTATCTGGCAATTGGCAACGTTTTCACAATTTTCATGTGAAGTAACTCCAAAGTATAGACGGAGTCAGATCGTACAACTAATTTGATTATTGATCACATATCAATTATAGTAACTGTTATAATAAATGTATTACTTCCCAAGAAAAGTGCAATATTCTGCATCTACATGCAATTTTTTTGTAATGTCTTAACGGACACTGATCAGGACGCATATTGCTTTGATGGAAGAAATAGTATCGTGTTCTTCAAAAACTTAAATATACTGTTTTGTTTTACTTAAAATACATGCTTATTCCCAATTTATATTAACTGATAGTATTAAACAAATAATCTAGTTGCAATAATAATTTGCACACTAATGTTTAAAAGTGGGATGTTTCTGAGGATCTATTACAGCATAACAAGTAACTTCATAATGTTAAATTGTGCATCCCAAGCATTACTCTTGGTAACCCATATAAATGTCCTGAGCGTAAATTGAAGTACTGCCATGTGAAGTTAATTTACTACTATCACAAGTACAATGTTACATATAAGAGTCCAAAGAACAAGTTGAAGTATCATTTAATACCATGTACAGGTAGTCTGTGTTACAAATGTCGACTGGGTATATTGGCGCGCGAAATCCAGCATATCGATAATTAATTACGCACATGGGCGGTCATTGGCATGATATTTATTATGCGTGTGTAACTTTTTTTGACTGTCTACAATCACAGTTGTGGAAAGTGTTACTATCCATTATCACAAAACTGTTGAGTGAATGAGAGACAGTTGTTTGAAATTGGTAGATATGCTGAACGGTTGAAACATTTCGCTACAGTTTACAAAAGTTCGTGAGAGAAAGATCGGAAAATTTTGTGAGACTATATCTTTTTTTTTCGCCTCGCGGTCTCGTGTATCTACCGAATATACAAAAATCGCGTCGGCGACCTACAAACCCGTGGTCCACGTTTCAAACGACAAACGGTCATGCGAAATACAAGCGTTCACCTTGCTGTATACAGTGTCGTTCACCTCTGCCAATAAAACGGCAGTATCCCCCCCATCTTCTTTCCCCCTTTTCTTCCACCGTCCCTCCTTCTCTCTCTCTCTCTCTCTCTCTCTCTCTCTCTCATTTATATATGTACACCGCCTGCATAACCTATACGCACGTGTTTATAACTGAGGCATTGTATACGCGCATTTACGAATTGACGCGCCATGTCGCGTACTCGCATCGCCGTGGAAAACACAATATCACCCGGAGTTCATTAGAGAGAAACCATATCCTTTAGGCAGGAGACAACGATACGCAGTACGAGGATAAACAGTAAATAGGCTTTATAATTTCATCAGGATATTTGGCAGGTTGCGCATATGTTACTATGAACAGCAATTACGTTTCCAGTATGTGTGTGAGAGAGTCGACGCGCGCGCGCGCGTGTCTTTCTCTTTCTCTTCGGAACTGTGTAAATATTGGACAGATTCACGTTGTGGATTGCGTGGCGACCTTATGCAAAACCCTGTGATTTATCTTAATTATTCCACCAGCGCTTGTATAAATCCTCGTCGATATGCATCTTCCTTTCTTTATGGGTCATATCCGTGAATTTCGGTACATTGATTTCTTTTACGGCGTTTTACACTGTTCACAGCGCGTATCATCGTTGCTCGTTCGCGATCATGCGCAAGAAAACGCACGCCTCCGGTGTCGAGAAGATTCAGGCTACGTATACAGGTTAAGGCGAAGATTAATATTTCAATCACGATCCATATTTAAGACACTTACACGCGCTGTTGCAATGCTTGAAATAACTTGGAGTGGGGGGAGTCGTGACGATCAGTGCCGAGCGTACGATCATTGAGTGCGGTAAACATTTGAATTGTTAACGAGCGACGGGAAGGTATAATGGTAGAGTATGACGTACCACGGACAGAAAACGATTCGAATTATATTAAAAGCGCGCCCGCACTGTCGGATTACAAGAGACAATAATGCGGTATGCCGTTTCGAAACTTAATGATTCACGTTTTCCGCGGTGAGTCTCCTGCCCGACCGCAAGGCACGAACTTCAGACGAGGCACACTTCAGCTCCTCTTCTCTGTAGAGCCAACCTACGAATACGACTTATTTAGAATCACGTAGGTGTACCTATGCTCTACTCTGCCCCGCTCGTTCGTTCATTTGCTCTGTCTCGCTACATTTCACGTTGCTCAGACAATCGGCAGTTCCAAAGTGTTTTCAAGTTCCAGAATCGCTGGTAACATCCCGGTAAAGGGAAAACTTTTATGTGCTGCTGATTAGAACTTCGCCTTAATTCAATTAGATTCAATGAGTTTTCGACTGGTAAACAATACGAAGAGCCGAATCGTTAGTTAAAGCGTCAGCGTGCCTAAAATGAAATCTGGTCTTTGGAAAGAGGTAAAAGTCCGTTGACGTGAGCCTTTAAATCTTTTATCGATTTCTCGAAGCTATTACACTGACAAAAATTGCCCTCTGACCGAAATGCTTTGTACAACATCGTCTAGCGTTCATGTGGGACGATAGAAGTTTTTACCACGAGTAAATGTACTCATCATGTGACCAAGAGCTGTCTTTGTGTAGCCTTGTTCACTGTATGCGCCATAACGACATATGGAAGAATACCATAATATGTGGCGCACGTATTTAAAGTGATATATATTGTGAGTAATCGTCACATGATCTTATCAATTTACGTTTGATCAGCATAAATTTGTCTTGTCCTGGTACTGAAAACATATTGTGTACGCAAACCGGTATTAAACAAATATGCGGCGACGTAGAAATTGATATGTCAGCACGTGCAATGAAACTGCATATTAGATTTACTACTCACAGAGTAATCGGTCAATGCAGTATACCAAAACGTGTATCCTTTTATTCAACATTCTTATGTCTGCACATGGATACGTTTAACTAGTTGAAGAAACATAATTGTTTTTAAATAGAACGACGATGTGTACCATACGTTATGCGCCGTTTTAATCTGTGAAGTGTATTATTACATTTTCCAAGAACAAAGATTAGATGGTCAAGTTAATAGCGCATGCATCGACAACTGTTTCTTACATCTTCTGGTATAAGGTCAATATAATTTGCTCATTTAAATTTTTGCTTCAGACTGGTTTTTATCTCTGTGTACACGTCAAGTAAGAAATACGAAACTGTGCTAGCACCTTTTGAATACTTTAAACATATTGGATTCTTCCTCGGTACGTTACTCAAGCTTTATACTCATATGTTCTTGGAGTCACTCACACACTTTTTCGTTTTGAGTTGAAATAATAGGACTAGGAGCAACGCCAGAAAACGTAATGACGGAATGAAAAAAGTTCGATGTGTCTCTATCAACTGCCTCTTTCATACAACACAAAAATTTATATTACATAAAGTTATATTTTAAAACTATATAATCGCAACCTTGTATCAAAATTAGAATTAATAATAGCTTATACAGTTGGAGCTGAAGGAAGAAATATAATTCTTTCTCCATGCGCTTTCAAAGCTTTAGTATGTTTATGAAGCTTCATTATTACGACATACTTCCATGATCGTAGCAATCGTGTGGCGACAGATAAGAAGTGCAGGATTTATCATCTGGCAGAAAACAACTCCCTCTCCTATCGTCATATTTCGCTTTTCTTCTCTCTCCTTAGGTTTTCTAGCTCTCCTTTTTCTACCTCTTCTTGCTTCTGCAAGCAACCCTTCGCCTTCCTCCTTCGTCTGTCACCAGTTGCACGTAATTATAGACAACACGTGTAAGCGCGTGTGCACAGTGGCACGAATCGATCGTCTGACATCGCAAAATTGTAGCGTTCGACTGACGTCGATTCATATTCGTCGGTACCACTTGTGAAATCTCTTTAGTCGCATGACGCGCTTAGGAGATTATATCGGATTAGAGACTATCATTCGTCCAGTCGAACATCATCTGTCCACCCAACTAGCGCTAGATACATCTAGGCAACTAGATACATCGATCAGACACGCTGCACACCATTGCGTATGTCGGAATGCTTCTGTTACCGCACACAGTACAATTACTGTCTTTTTATACCTCTTCTGTCTGCATTCCCCCATTTTCTTGTCTTTCCTCCAACTACTCTTCTTCTGTACACGAAAGAACGTGCGTGTGATTTGTCTCTAGAAAATTAGGCCGGATGTCATGCTAGCTTTTTCCCTATCGACCTTATCTTCGATTCGTACCTTTGCGGTTATTAAAACTTCCTGTCTCTTGAGCTTCGTGTATGTCCTACAGCTCATCGCTGAAAGACCCTTTTTTCTCTATTCGTGTGTCAGTGACAGAATTCTATTGTCAAGCTAATTCTGTTTGCCGTCAGAATAACCGCCAAACTATCGTTAGATGCATAATGCTGGCTACGTGTCATTTTGAACGTTGGTCCTTTTTCACTACGTTAATTCAGTTTGCCAGTGTTGTACTGAAAAATCGTTGGGGTGTTTGAGAGGTGTAACGGTAGAATTGCAAAAGTGTCTGTCTTTCAAAACAGCACTGTACATTGGCGTCCGCGTCGAACGAACATGTGTTCTAATCAGCCTGCTTGTTAGACGAACTGTATGCTTTGCCGCTCATTACCCTTTTTCATCGACCATGTGATCGGGTGTCCTCATTGCGCCGAGCGACGAATTCTTCGCGTGGGCGCCATTCACCTTCTCGTTCAGTCTGTACACACGACGACGAAGATTCGTGGTAGAATTCCCGATTTCCTTGAAAGATAGCACCCTTCGCGAAACGCCTTCATTCTTGTCGCTATAAAAACCAACCTTTCACAAATTATTTTCCAGAAATTCATACACATGCTCGCTTCACATGTAACGGTTTAGAATTCTTTTCTAAAGACACGTGCAATGCAGTGTGGTATTCATTAGTTTATGGTAAATTCTGTTATTGACAGGCACAAATGTTGTGAAGTACAAATGTTCGCCCTTGACGTCTAGGAAGGAAAACAGTTGTTAAGGGAGTCATTTCCATCGTTATTAACGAACTATCTCTTTGAAGGTTGGGGCCTACGCGCGTGCGAATCGCCTAATTGATGGCGCCATTGATCGCCACGATCACTGTCAAGATCATGATGGCGCGAGAGAAGGATGATGATGCAGTTTTCATACGGCACACTGACGTTGTGCGCGAGTGGGGAAGAAAGAGAACACTGCCTCTTGTTTACACTACTCCTCTACCCGACCATTCCCTCCGCGATCATTGAACCGTACTAGCACTGTATATCCATTTAAGGAACACTTTCAATACCGTAATTGCATAGCGAATTTCGGAATCTATGATATTATCCTGCCAACGGTTATTTGGAGCGTAAATAATTTGCAGGCGACAATTTTATCGAAAATTCTGTTCGATCAATGCGACTTTAACCAAATATTGTTCACAGCCCGTTTTCCGTGTGTTATTAACAGCTTTCGATTAAGACGCGTTATACGTACTTGCGACTCTTATGCCGGACGAGAGTTGACCTCATCGATTCGCTACAGAGTGATAAGTGTGGAGTGTCGAACGGTGGACGTGTAACAAATCGTGCACATCGATGGAAGTTCTATTAACCGAATTGTGGGGTGGGAAGTGTAAACGATTCACGTGGGAAGTTTTTCTGCGGACCATTCCAGCGAGACTTTTTACTAGCTGCGTTTTTCCTCGCAACCGCTCTTTTTTGTTTGCTCTTAATATGACGGAACGTGTAGATAAATCGCTTGAAACGGAAAACAGTTTACTTGCAAGATGTAACTGACGTATGAGCAAGATCTTACTCCGTACGGCCACGGTAGGTTTGTACCCCTTATAGAGCACGACCTCATTAATGTGTCGCCAATTTCGAGTGTAACTAGGAGAAAATTATATCTACTGAAATACAGTCACACTCATTTACCACCAGCGATTAATTGATCTCACTCAACTCCTCCGAATGATTCTAACCTATTTTCAATGCATCTTAGAATGCACCGTTCCGCACAGCCTTCATATTGGTCCAACGTATCGCATTTGAATAAATTAATTCGTAACGCTTCGTGCGTACCGTAACGCGAGCCGCTCGTAGCGCCATGCCAGTCGATTGAATCCACATTTCTGGGCACCTAAAACTATCCGATAATTGCGAATGACGAAGTAATTTCGATGTGCGGCCTCGAGGAAGCGATTGGTTTCGCCGTGGAATGTCTGTCATTGACACTGACGGTCTCGAGTGGTGCGAGAGAGAAAGAGAGAGGACAAGGGTAGATGGTGGGGGGAGAGAGGGCTCTGGTCGTTAAGAGAAAACGCGTCGCGGTAATGACAGGTGCTCGCCGTTGGACGTTGTCGTCTGTGCAAGTTTAAGTGCATTCGCGGCGGCGGGCTGTCGAGTGTCGGACGAAAAGCGTCAATAAGCGGGACGGCATGGCGCATTCCGTCCACGTCCTTTCTTTTCGGCTTACTAATTGGGCTCGATTCGTTTAGCACCGGCGTTAACAGACCTATAGGTCTATCACTGGTTCTTGTGGCACACAATACGAGCGGGAGTTACCCGATTCGCGGGTACGCGACGGAAACGTAAAATGTGTTACTATGGCGAGATGCTTGGTGTACTTTGTCAACGGACATCTACGCTCTGAGCCATTTTGGTTGTCTTACTTGGACTCGCGCTGCTGTACAGTGGTCTTCTTTCCATCGTCCCCGTGCTTTCAGGTGCACTTACCTTCTTCGTGCTATGATAAATCGAGTTCATTAAATCTATAACTTTAACCGAACGGTGAATATCTTTCAAGTTGTTACATATTGAAAACACACGTTATATGTATGCGCTACGCCACATTTGATCGGTTCTAAAAAGAGGCTGGTTTATTGGACAAGCGGTAAGAACATTTCGACTTTACAAGAGCAAGATGTCCTGAACTATGTCCGAGTTTCGTGTAATTCATCGTTTTTTACATTCGGACCATGTAACTTTACGTATTATTGAACGGCAGCAACGGATGTTCCACGGATGCATTTATTGTTGCGAGCGTACAACTTGTTTTCGACACTTCTTTTGGTGCTCACTTTACAATTATTTTTTACTTCACCCCTCGTTAATGTAGATAGCGCCGTTTTTCTTGGCATCAGAGGCAATCGACTGTCATACTGCGCAGCAAATGAAATTAACGGACGTAATTGCCTGACGTAGATTCGATCTATTTTCGTCGGAGCGTACAAAGCACTGCAGAATTACTGTGATCGATACAAAACTCGTCTTACGCTCGCTGACGATAGGCGTATGTGGTCGGGAGGTGGACAGGAAGTCCTAGAGGCGAAGGAGAGACAGTCAGTACGGTGACCTATGAGTCATTGCCGAGGTCAAGCCGATATCCGAGCGGTGTATCCGACACTCTCGAGCATGTCGAGAGCAGCTGCAACTGCTGTACACCGAGCTAGACGGCGCATCGTCGGCACTAGTACCTGTGCAACTTAAGCACTCTCCTACGCTGTTTAGATTCGCCGGCGCAAAGTTCCGCCCGCAAAAGGCGTGATATCCCACTCGTCGGATACGGCCGGCAACAAATTTTTACTCGGACAATAAGCTACGGGCTGCAGGCAAATTGAATATGCACTCCTCCGGCGCTCCTAAATCTCAAGTACGGAAAGTTCTGGTCTGTGTATAGTTTTGGAATAGGCGTAATGAAAAAGCGGGATAAATAGAATATACAGTGTACAATGTTTAAATGGGATTTGAGCCTAACGAAAATTATTCAACGAGGATGTAACGACCGTAGGAAGAATTTGAGATGATGGAGAATTAGTAAAATTAGTAATTACATGTAAGCGTACTTCATAGTTCGTCTGGTATAAACAATATCTTTGGAAGAAATTGAAAGTTTACTAACAGAGGATGCGCTATTGCAAGTATGAGCGTTAGTTCTACTGTCGACCGTGAGTGCCATTATGAGGGAGAGTAAGTTCGACGTAACTTTTTTGTAAATTTTGACGTTCTATAATGTACACATAGAAACAGAATGACAGGCAATTTAAAATCCCGTCAACGATTATATTGATAATATGCGTACAGTTGCAAATACGATTGCTTGTACCTCCTTTACTTTGTTTTTGTATTGCATTAAAATATGCGAATGCACGCCGGCAGTGTATTACTTTGGCCAAACTTGATTTGAATACACAGTAATATTTAGCGTCCGTCTTTTAAGGATTTCTTAAGCCTCCATCGCTGACACTCCCCGACAGAAATAAATTAACAGTTCTGCCCGATACCGCCATATTTCATCGTCTTTAAAAGAATACGTTTCGTATGAAACCTGGTACGTTATGCATGAAAGATTAACTCGTTGCGAAGTGAGAAAAACAACAACGATCGTTTGCGGTGAACTGTTGTCACCGAACACGGCAATCGTGGGCGGCGCTAGAAAATTGAGCTTCACCTGCAAATGAAAAGAGTATGCAACGGTGCATGGAGGCACGTTGGGAGGAAAAGACGATGGCCGATAGAGAAGGGGAAATGGTAGGCGGAAGTGAGAACGAGAGTGACTGAATGAGCGATCGCGAGTTTCCTGACGCGTAACGGGCCCGCCGGCATTTTCTTTCAGCAACCATAAATAATATTATCGGCGTGCCGAACGTCGTATAGATTTTTCCCATCGCCACCGCCTCTCGTGCACTCTCATCGATTCAATTTCGTCGTAACTTATTGTCGAACTGATTTATACGCGCGCATAGAGTGCGCGCAAATGATGTATGACGTCATCGCACATGTCGTAGGATGCTATGTGTATTCAAACGATTATCGGGATGCGGACGTTGTTTATTTCCGTAAGCAGTGATAAGATCGCGGAAGAGAAGATAAATAATTATATTCCGCAAGTATTTAATGTGTGCATCCTGGTTACACGGGACACATGAAGCCGGCGGTCCCATTCTTATCACATCCCGGCTAGTCTGCCTGGTCTTCGTAGCCGTAATCAGTCTGCTCTTCAAATCAGGTGTACTCGCAGGTAGGGACACGTGGCATAAACACTTTGTCCTTGACGTAACCCCACAGAAAGTAGTCAAAGGAGCTGGGGGACCGTGCAGGCCATCGGCTGGGTACGTGGTGTATGACCAAGGGTGCTCTCATTGAACACTCAGAACCGCCTACGTGTGTCGTGCTCGTACAATATTTCTTTCATACACAATTTTGTTACAATCTTATACAACGCTCGCACTAAAATAACTTTCGAACCCTAGTGCTTATTGCGGTACATCTTGCACAGAGCACCATGAGTCTTCTAGATAATTTAGTCCCTGCACATTGTTCTATAGAGAATGAGATGTAGAGAAATAAACAAAAGGCCCATGCATATTGACGTTTCACGCTTGGTAGAGCATAAGTCAAAATGTTTGGGTTCTTTAACAAATCGTTGGAATACCTAGCGAAGAATGCAATCGTAATGAATGCTTGAAGCAATGTACAAATACAGGTACGGAATACGTGGAATATCTATGACATAATTCAGTGATATATTAATCAGATGCAGTAGTGTGATCAGAATAACGTGGGTAGAATATGACGTTGCAGTAAAGAGTCAAAAGGGATTAGAACACTTACCGAAAGTGTGAACGTCGTTGGAGATAAATGAGAACAACGTCGCTTGCAGAGTTTGAAGTTTTTTCTTGGATTACCTGTTCACGAATATGTCAGTGATTTGTACTGCATGTCTGGCGCGGATAGTGTGGGCTTCAATTGAGAACAATTTCTCGGTCATGTGTCCGGTAGTGCCCAAGTTTCGTAGCATTCTACACTTGAACTTCCTAAACAATGCCTGCACGCCGATAGCAGCTTACGTAGCTAGCAGATGTAGATGTCAGCCATTCTTTTGCGCAATAAGGCTTACCGGTTCAGAGACGAATTTATTTACAACTGATGCGCCTCTAGCTAGGTGACACTTGAGTTGACATTGAAACATCTGTCGAACATATTTTTGGAATGTCACTGTGTGCTTTTGGTGCGATATTTAGGTTCAATACTAAGCTACTCCAGAACTTAATCTAGACGTTTCCATCAATATTCTTAAATCGTTGGTATTTACCTCAAGTTCTTTGAGTGACATATTTGTTGATACCAAAATAATTAGTATTGCCATTCTCTGACATATGATCATTTAATTTAATCATTGTGGCTAATAAATTGTGTTTAGTACATATGTCTTGTATGTACAGCTATATACAGTATTATTCATTGTCTGCTTCAAAAATAGAAGGAACTGACACACGCACATCCTATCTTTATGTTGCAAATAAGCTTCGTTAGACAGACGATTGGTGAACTAACGTCAATCTATCCGTATAACGTTCCACGATTGTACAGTTTCGATTTGACGACATTCGTCTCGTAAATCACGTCCCACAGGAGAAACACTAAGGTCTGTCGGCCATGCTTCTGTGTTCCAGTCAATGGCACCCTAGACGATCATAATTAACGAGAAGCTGTTGTTCGAATTTACAGGACCGAAACATTCCTTAACAATGCATCGCCACTTGCTCTAACGTACGCTCGAACACAGCATCAATAAGAAGTTACCCAGCAATTGTGTACCATTACCATTCTGCGGTTAGTACTAAGTCTCATTTCGCAGTGACGTACCAGTGTAATTTTGCATAATTCAGTACATTGTTCTCTCCATCCCTTCAAAGTTCGATGCATTAAATCCAAAGAAGCTACGTAATTGATGAAAGAAACGCAACAATTACACCATTCGATTTCTAAACTCTCCTACTTCTTACACCCGAAAAACTTTGGTGCTACTATTCGGTGATTTTACTTTGCAACTTTGAATGGCAAGTGTACGTAACCTGAAAATGATAACCGACACAATCGTAATGAACGGTTTCAAGCGAGCTGGAATATGGGGAAGGTACGATGCCATTAAATCTCGGAATACGCTCTAATCAATCGGAGGATCCTCTTTCAGCCATAAAAGCCGTGGCACCAGTGTTGTCCGAGACATTCCTGTGTCGTGCGTGCAATGTTAGGGATCCTGCGCTCGTAATCGTAAAACACAAAGTGTCACACGAAGAAAGAGGAGGATGACGTTCGCGTGACGAGGGACAACGAGACACGATGGGAAGGAAAGGAAAGTGACATCATACTCTCTCAATGACGTACCGGTTATGAAACACTCATCGGGGTCTCCCTTCCGTTTTCTCCGTTGCTTACGGTAATCGAAGCGGATATCACACTTCAACGACTACATAACGCCGCCACAAACGCTATTGCGTTAAATTAACCTGGCGTTCATCGAATTCTGTACGGGGGGTAGACAAGGTGGAAAAAATCCCTGCTGCTTTGCCGGTTCCAATATGGAAGGGTGTATAAAGTACGTCTGTCGGGTTGTATAGCGGAACAGGATTCTTCTCTGTTCGAATATTCGATATCCTACTTTAGACGAGACCTATATCTATTATAACTTTTGTCGCACCTGTACTAAAATACGCCGTGACAGCACTGTGATGCAATGTAGGAACAATAGCGTGAGCACATTGATATTATGCATTGATCTTATACAACGTTTCGTTCACAGTTGGATTTTCGTTACTGTTTTCGTCTCAGAAAAGGGTCAAGAAAGTGGAGTCATGAAACTCACATAACGGGAACAAAGTGAAGCCAGTGCCATTATAACTTGATAGTTTAAGTACTTATGTTTGAAAAAGGAGAACTGATGCCCCAGTAACCGAATGACGAGATTCTCTCTCCGCGATTCATAACTAGACCCCGTGACCCGTGCGTAATATAAAGTGTCAAGTGTGGAGTTGAGTTCGTGCGTAGCATGACCAATTAACAATCTAAAGTGCATTTGTCCGTCGGGTACCTTACATTTTTTCGTCATCTGTAGTCGAATTTTGCCCTGCGCCGTTCAATTCAAGTTACCGCATCGAACATATCGCACTGACGATGCTTAACTTTTCGGGAATTTTCGGCGTCAAGTTGGCCCATTACGGTAATCGGTTGGACGGTGAACAAATCGGTCGCAAAGAGAGCCAGAATTGATGACGACAATTACGATGTCCTTGTTATACTGGAGGCCGGAGAATACGTTTCGTCATAGAACCATTTTACTTCTTGTACCTATTAGCGACGATCAACGCGACGCTCCGCATCCCGACGATGACACTCTTCCTCGACGAGTGCGATCGCAGGAATTAACTGTTCCTTCAAAAAATTAGACATGGCGACGCGAGTGAAAAACGCAAAAACTTCATCCGTCACTCGACACTTCAAATTTTAAATGCATCACCTTGATGCTTTGACGAAATTGAATAATCTTGCTCAGATACTGCTCTATCACCGTGCTATAAAATGAATTTAATGGACCCACATTATAATTGGGCACAAACATTTCCTGTATATGCATGCAACGATTTGATTTATACATGTAAAAAGAAATGTTTATGTACCTCATAAATCGCGGGCGCCTTTACCGATCACGTTATATAAATTCGATTAAGTCAGAGATCCATGCATCCTAGAATTTAATCAGACTCTTTTTCTGTCGACAGTGCAGTAAACATATCGAACGCACAGATTAGTAAGTTCAACGTACACGTGCGACGGTAGGAAAGCAAGGCTCCACGAGAGTATCTGTTTTTTTAATCAGTTGGATTACTTCCAACCGCATTGGCAGCGATATACATAGTTAATCGGGATAGCAGCGGACAGGATTCTTTTACGTTTGTAACCATAAAACAGAATGTATCATAGCAAGACACCCTCACCGTCGCGACCGGATGAAAAGATAAAAATACGGAGACAGAAAGAAAGGATAGGGGGGCGGGGGGGTGGTCAGTGGTAGAGATAGGGAGAAGTGACGTCACAGAATCCCTATGGTCCCCTCATTACGAAACCAAAGGTTCTCATTCGATAGAGTGTCCTTTGAAAGTCTGAGGGTATCGCATGCCAAACTCGAGGACCTCTAAGTCCTGAGCAGTTAAAGTGTCGCATCGGAAATTAAATTCTTAAGGGGTTATGTAACTTTAGAGGGTTAGGACGTATAAGCTTTGGCATGTAATAGTTAATTTTCGTTTCAGTCAACTGAATTGACTCTTATTTCGCTGCACGAACGAGGAGTTATGAATAATATTTTGGACTGAAACGGGCGTAAAATGGGATTCATGCGCTTTGAAAGTAATAAAGCGTCATTGAAAATTAGGAAGAACGTTTCCCAAATTAAATTCTATAACTCTACGAACTGAGCCTCTTTTTATAACTGTATAACTTACGTTAAAAATACAGAAAAAAAAAATTAAATATGTCGTAAATATACATTCCCTGCAGTTGAATATGTACTAGACCTGGCTGTACAAATAAGAGATTTTAGTTGACTCGGAACAAGACCGGCATAGACCTCAATCTGGTTAACCTTAATCACTCAACGTTCGATAGCGAATCATTTTTAAATTTAGTGTTAACGTCATCATCGTCTCTCTTTATACACACTACTGAATTTGATCTGCATTTCTGATTCTTCGTCATAACGGTTGATCCGGATAATGAGAAGTAATCTCTGCGTGTCACTGGGATTGTTGTACAGCATCGCCCCATTCACTTTTGAGAACCATCGACAGAGCAACTGACGGTGACTGAACGTTCGATACAGTTCAAGCAAAGTTCACAGTAGGTCTAGGTTACCATTGGGTCAGGTGAGCGTCTTGATAGCCCCATTCCAATCTCGTCACATGACGCGCTCTCAATTTTTTCCCTTATCTCTCGTACTCGCATTTCCTCGCAGTTAATGCCCAAAGTTCCATGCGTTATCGCTGAGCAAAGCTCATTATAGCGCCTCTTGTAATTTCGCCACCAGTCCGCTAATTAAAGAATGGCCGTGCATGTACTTTTTCCTCCTTCCCCTTCACTGCTCGAGGTTTTTGGTCTGGTTTAGGAGAAGGCGTAATAGCATTGAAATTTGTCGACATTCGCACCTGCATATCGATCTCCGTCCACCGCAATGCCGTTACCACGAAACGCCCAACACTTTGCGCAGGAAGGAATTCGAGAGACTAGACCCTCGATCGGAGCGTACGCAGTCTTGACCTTGAAACGGCTCGCACGACAATAGCAACTCGCTCATCGTTTATTGTAATCGTAAGATTTGTCTTAGGCTACGAGCGCGCAGTGCGAATCGTCACCTCGATGGCCGTATTCGGTCGGCAGATACGTAACGTTTCAATTGTGGGTGGAGTTAGTCGTCTGGCAGAAGGTTGAGTCGCGTCGGGGAACGCATTCGCGCTGGAAACGTGGCCAAGGTACACTGCTAGAGCAAAGAGCCCCGCCTCGTCAGCCGAATTCTTCGCCAAGCTCATTAGATTAGAAAGCGAGAGGGAAAAGGGGACAGAGTTCGTTTGTATCTCGTTGGAAAACGATTCGACTCGCACGTATTCCCCTCGAATAAAAGCAGAACAAACACGCTAACCGTTTTATTGAAAATCGGAGTGACAGGAGTCGTCACTGTCGGCGCAGCTGTACCGGTTCAGTTTCTTCCCCTTTAATGCCTAACAAATCGACGGCAAGAGGCAGATAAATAGAAATGTACACCGTCGCAGCAGTGCCTCGCAGCGCCGTGCTCTCGTTACCTTAAAAGAATGCGTGAAATGGAACGGTAGCTGCCGGAGTGGGGTAGCGCCAGGACGAATTAAAGTTCTGACTGACAGCGTAACTTGCAGGTAGCCAATTAGAGAAGATGAGCGAACTCTCTCGTCGTACTGCGCCCCCATGAAGTAGAATTGGCGGGAGGTGAGGTTGGCCTGGGGGTGGGGTGGGGTGGGGGGGGGGGGGGGGGGAGGGGGTTGAGCCACCTTCGTTCAATGAAGACCGCGGCAATCAGTCGATCAAACGCGGGATAGGAGGAGAAACTGATACAAGGGAATGCGCCAGACAGGGCGTCACACGTGCCGTTACGTAATTCTCATTAGCGGAACGACGTAAGGCGAAACCGTCTCAGCTGTTAGTGCGGGAAGGTCGACGTTCCAACGTTGGCGTTTGGATCCGGGTAGCGTGTTCTACGATCAACCGCGGATTAACGCGTCGCACGTGGTTCGCGAATAGTCAGATTTTAATGCGTGACGTCAATGTTCAAATATCACGGCTGGGCGATGCGTGATTCGATCGATCTCACGCGTCCGGCGGTTTTAGTCGTTAAACTTCACTTTTCCGGTGACTTTGACGGTTTCGGAAGGGAGATTGAAACAGCAAGATTTTTACACGCTGTTCTTTCGTTAAAGCAATACGGGCGTCTGATACTCGATGCATGACAAAATAGATATATGACGATTTTTTGGAGGGTTATAGGGTATTTCGTACAAAGTCTACTTGGTTTCAAGTTGTGCCAGATCCTGTCGTAGAATACGAGTAATGGATTTCGTCTTTTTCTGGCTCAGTTCTCAGGAATGCAGTCCGCATTGCAGATTTTGTATTATTTAGAAGTTATATTATGCAAGCGGCACGAGGATATACATATTTTATAATAGGCTGGACCCTTCGAATCGATCCGCACGAGCGTCTTCGAAATTCTAGGCAATACCAACGCGCAATTCAAAGAAACGTTATGCATTGCATTATTACCACCACCTTACATTATTTAAACCAAGATATCGCCTAGATTGCATGCTGTTTGCATGCCAAACTCAATTTCTTGTATGGAAAACAACGAGTGGTGTCGACTGGACTCAAATATACATGTTTTCCCGCTTGCAAGAACTATTAAACATTCTATATTCTTTCTTTTAAAGGAAAGAACACATTTTTCATATAATTCACACACACTCGAAACATTCAACTTTATCTAAAGCATCGGTTTTCGTTTCGGCAGTTCTGGAGACATTTCCAAGAATCGATCGAAAATGGGCCATCCTGTATGACGATGAGTAAAAGTTGCCAGTCCCCTTTTAGAGTGTGACTTTAGAAGCTCCGCCGGTCGGGAAGGGTCACTAATAAGGCGTTGATGCAATGTACCTACGTTTCAGCCCTCTGATATAGGTCCTCTTTAGGCGGCAGTTTATTAAATGAAACTGCGGACATGCAGCGTAGAAGACCATAATAATGTTTTGTGGGTGCATGCTCTCGTGACCAGGACAGGGAGCACTTATAATTGAGGAATACGTGGAATAACTAGAATTTGTTAGTGACATCAGGCCTATTGCGAGAACATTTAACGAACAATAGAGGCAGTGGAAAAATATCCCAAAGGCCCACTGGATTTACCGATAGGGCATATGCAATGAAACTGTATATTACAGAGTAATTAAGAATACATGTGGCGTGGTTTTAAATTTGATACGAACAGAGGAAAGAATACAGTGTTTTACTCATGAAATGCCACCCTCGCTGAAATTGTTCCGTGTTAAACGCATATCCAGGTTCATTAAGATAATTGGAAGTAACACATTAAAAGGAATATTTCCGAGTATTTAAGTGAGATTGTATTCATAAAATTTCTCCGATTGTTATTATTATGCTTCGCGGTATACCTAACATGCAGATCGCGCATTTTGTAGGCGACACAATCTACAGATCTGCACATCTGCTCGTGGGATAAAGAGTGCAGCAATGTCGAGACGATATAATAATACATACAACTGTTGATGCACCCGTAAAATATTCCGAGTGGCGCCATATCAAAACGCACAAAGACGATGAAAGCGGCATCCGTCGAACGATCCGCGTGGGGACACAAAATGTTGTATAGATTTTCACGTGCTTCCTCCCAATGCACATGGTAAAGCAGGAAGATGTAGCGGATCAGAAGGCGGAGAAAGAGGTGCAGTGGTCGCAGCCAGCGAAAGAGGGGAAGGAAAACGGATAGTGATGGCATACTTTCTAAAATGCATGCATGTGTACGGCGCAAGGGGGAGCCGGAAGTGTGTAGCAGAATAGGCCCGGTGGAAGCAAAAGGGGATAAGAAGGGGTTGCGGTGCGAACAAGGAAGAAACAAGAGAGCGATAAGGACAGCGTAACCTGGTAGAGAAGAGTCAGAATGAGAGGGGGTGCGAAAGAGGAAGGTTGCGACATGAGGCAGTGACAGAGTTGTTGAAAAGACGCAGGGGTGGAGAGTCAGGGTGAAAGCGGACTGTTAGCTTAACGAAGACGGGGCACGGACTGAAAGAAGGAGAAGGATAAGCGACGCAGAGATCCGGGAAAGAGCGGAAGACAGGATCTGTAGCGGGATGGTGGTGTGGGGGCTGGGAGGGAGAGAGAGAGAGGGAGAGAGAGAAAGGTAAAGGGAAAGAGCGGGCCACCCGACGAACCCCCACGGAGAAGCAACGGCGGTGGGAGTATTGATCCGGAATGCCGGCAACCGCCCGCCCGGAACGCTCTCTGGTACTCCTTTGCCTTCTCTTACACACCCTCTCACTCGCTCTCTCACCGATCTACCCTTCCTCGTTCCTCCCACCCTCCGGTCGTGCCCCTTCTCATTTCATGCCCCTACCTTACCTTCCATTCTGCACTCTCTCATTCTCTCCTCGTTCTCTCTCTCTCTCTCTCTCTCTCTCTCTCTCTCTCTCTCTCTGACTATCTTCCTGTCGCTCAATCACTCACTCACTCTCACTCTCACTCTCTCTCTTTCTCTCCAACTCCCCCCAATGCTTCTCCAGCACTGTCTTGCTGTCCGTCCTCTCTTCTCTTACGTCGCGACTACCCCTCATCGCCCTTCCTGTCCCTCTTACCTCCCCGACCATAGTCCCATCACTGCCTCTCATTTTGCGGCAAACGCCTAACTTAACCACAAATTACTTCTCTGCTACTTCTCGTTCAACGCCTGATTCTGAACGATGATTTTCCGTGTCACCGGCGCCGCTGTATTCGTGTCTACGTATCACGTTAGTCAAAGATCCAAAAGTGATGATTGGCCGCCAAAAATCGATATAACCTCGCTTGCCGCCATTAAATTAGTTGCACGTCGGACACGTTTTTGAGGAGTGGGAGCGCAAATGGAAGTTCCGTTACTCGAAATATGGTGGGCGTCGATTAAAAGCGAAGGGGGCCACATTTTAAATAGTTCATAATTCCCGAATACCGCGTGCTCAGTACATAATTCACGTAAAATGCACTTTCGAACGCGAGAATTTGCTTTTATCTAAAACGGCGCGAGGGCCCTTCCACGCATCGTGCAAAAATCGATATGTGCAAAGTGATATTTTAACAATCTCCATTACGGCTATCCAACTTGAGCGGGGGGTTGTTTTAACATATTTTTACTTGTGCCTGGATTTTTCAGTTACGAATTGGACGCCGATATGATCGCGGTTACTATTAGCTTGTGAGTTAAAGTCTCGCTTCACTAGCTGTTTTAGGGACTCTTCGAAAGTGGCTTGCAAAGACCAAGTTAGATTTCACTGTAGGGCGTTGGAAACAAGGGACGCCGTAAGGAGTATCCGCACGAATCAATAAGCGAATAACACCCGTCCCGAAAGACGGTGAAATGAGATTGCCCTCCGTGAGAACCTGTACAGTCGATCGATTATATAACAACTAATTCGGCGGTGCGATTCGAAACTGAAGGATCTGCTCAAGGGACGTTTCAATTCGACGTTGAATTCTACATTTATGTAATGACCTGACTCCCGTATGATACCCCATCTTTGATCTACTTTGGTGTTGCCCGAAGTATTAGTTTAGCAAGAAAGTAATTCTGGTTTTTCTTTAGTGAGAAATAAAACTCATATTTTATAGAAAGATTAAAGATTAATCTAAATTACAATTGTCTAAGTTTAAAAACCGAAAATTCCTTTTTATCAACTCAATGCTACCCATGTATCACTTTCGGTTTGCGATATCATTGGTAGCAACATCTTAAGGAGTAACAAAAAAACAAACGAAGACTGAAGATAGTTTAACTAACAGTTGATACAGATTGTACACAAAAGGATGTAATTTAACAGGAAATTCAATCGGATTACTTGCTAGAAAAGACGGAATTTGTTAATATCAAATATCAGACTCTTTGATTTTTGCTGTTATTTATTTCTATACATTGCACGCCACTGATAATGGGAACGTTATACTATAACGTCAGCATGCGTCCGATCACTTTTCAACTTGACCTCGGTGCGTATCATATCTGTAAGAGCGTATTCGTCGCATGTCAACATGAGATCGACATAATACAGAATACATAACCTCAATTCGTTCGCACTTTATCCGAAACTTGAATATATTCGATACATTGGTGCATATCTGAATGAGAGCCGCGGGGAAATGGTCAATAACAGGAGATCAAATGGTAGAATTATCTGAAACGTCTTTTTCAATCTCTTCCTTTTGTTCCCTTGTGGCCAAGGTGTGGCAATGCACTTTCGTTTCCCCTACATTTCTTCCCATCTGTCGAAGCGAGACAATCGAAAGGCAAGTTGAACACAAAATGGAACGAAAAGAACATGACCTACGTCCGTTAGGTTGTCTTTCTGCGCTTTTGCCAAAGTATTTCCACCGTTTCATGCTTAGTTCGAGCTTTCGTGAAGAACGGCAACGTTTAAAAAAGAGTGCACGGCCAATGATTACCGATTGAAACGCGAAAAAAGGTTCTTAAAAAAAATAAACCATTATCTCCGTGTAATGGACTACCTTCGCCCGGTATTTTTTATTGGGCCGTGCCGTTACGAATCATAATGACCAAAGCATTTTATTTAATTTAATTTTAGTGGAACCAAGATATTGGGCGAAAGGGAAAACGAAAAGCAGGGTTAATGTTAATGATTCGAGAGGTGCTAAACAATATAAAAATATGTGACTGAAGATGATAGTGTACGGCTGTTAAAGTGGAGAGTCTGGGTGAGTGCCGACGGTTTACATTCAGCAGTTGCAAGGTAGAGCATTCCAGACCAAATTTTACAAGACGAACATTTCGAGTACTTGCGTCTAATGAGAGAACAGAAACTGGCCTGCGATAGCATTTTTATTAAGTTTATTCAATCGTGCATAATTGTACCTAGTAATATGATGTATAACTACCACGGGAAAGTAGGTAAATAACACAGTGCTTGAATCCTTATTCATAAATATAATCAGTAAAAATAAATAAATCGCTCGGGACAGCAATTATCTCGATCCACACATGATTATTAAACAATACAATTGAACAAATATAAAACATAAAGGTTGGAAAATGCTCCACTGGTAGCAAAATTAGTTCTCTTTATTATCGCGAAATGTAATACGTTTAAGTAATGATAGTCAATTCACAGTTGATTACACACTTTACCATAACTTAAAACCATCATTCGCACGTTTTGTGTACATTATGCATTTCCCTACCCAGATTCAACCTTACTCACACTGACCATCAGATATGGAGCATACAAGTCACGCTCCGAGTAATTTCAACCGTTTGACATCGTCATACTGTATTGCGAGCAATCCTTCAAACGAAAGCCACATTGCACGGTCAGCAAGGATCGCTCCAAAACGTTTATCGGCAACTTCCATCGTGCCCCGAATTATTTCTCTCCTGACAGGTTGGCTAGAAAGTCTCGACGTGAAATGAGCCGCAGCAGCGTGTAAAGTTCATGAAGCAAGGACGAGGAGCGACGTTCGCATAGTACGGAACCGGTAACGAGTACGTGAAAGTACTCCGGGCACGTCATGAATGAAATTATAAATATATACATACCACTAGATGATCGTGTGCACGTAACTCAAGGAACGACGGGCCGAGCGTGTAACGCTATTTTTGGAATCCTTCGTCGCGACCGATTCTCTCGTGCTGCGACCTTCCTGTTACCGGCGTCTTTTTAACGGGCGTAATAGAATCGTGTTAAGGTCATTAACCGAACGAATGGTCATCGCATATTGGGCAGCCGAATCGGGCAGACCGAACGAACATCGTGTGTTATCAGGTGTTTTTCGCTTCTCGGCGAGACAGTCCATTTTTCTGACAAAACTTACGGTTCGAGAGTTGCTCTATTGTACAGTCGTTACCTTTCCTCATACTCAACTCCTATGCAGTTCGATACGTTAGTGTACTACCAGTCCGACAAAGCCTAGTCGTCACTTATTTTGTTAAAGCCATCACTTTATTCTTATAGTTTTGGATCTCTTGAGCACGCCCAACTTCCGAACATTGATAGATTCGCGCAAAATTAAATGCTCTATCAGTACCTTCTGCCAAAGAGACGGACGACGTTTGTAATCCAATGCCAACATTAGCATTCCATACGTGACGTCATCGATAACGTAGGTTTATCCTCACCGATACGACGTTGCGTGCAAGGCCAAATATGCCGTACGGGAAAATTCTAAATGTGTCATTGGACCGCTTACAAGGCTGTGTTCAGCTTGCAAACCGTCCAACTAAATGTCCGCTCGTGCGTATATGCACTTACGAGTCACGAAAGCGTACTTAGGGCCCGACGATTGATACCCAGTGTCCGATTGATCGGGTTTCCTCGGCGTACATTGTCTGCGCCGGATTGCGGTATCAATCCGATTACAAACAACTCGCCTCCATGCCTTTCGCGCCTTCTTTTTCGACCCAACAATACCCATCCGATATTGAACGCAACGTCGTTTGACGGACAACTTTAAATTTCTACGATACATTGTGCGACTCTTACGCGTTGCGCACATCTTTTGTGCTCCATTATGCGGACTCTTGTAACGCAGCAGCAATTTTCCATATGTACATATGGAAATGTGATGTACAAGGGAGCGATATTACATTTGTTCCGGAATGATACTGACTAAAAGCTTCGCGGATAATGCGCAGATGGGGATCTGATGTTTGCATACTGTATTACGATTCGTGTATGTGTTTATTTCAAATTAAAATTTTGAACGTTCTCAATTGGAAACTGAATTCAGGTTGACCATATAACGGACCTTGTGAACGATCATTTTTGTAGATAGGTATCTTTCTTTGCGACTTAAGCTCACATTGCGATATTTACGCAGAAACTTCAATAATGTTGTCCATGTTGTAATTTTTCTTGAATACTTTCACAAACTTTGACTTAGAATTGTATTAAGTTAAATGTTTGATTTTGTATGTCATTGTCAACCTCGTTACACTCGGTGCATTTATAACAAATCATTTTTGATGCTACTATTGCTACTTTTACACATCGGCAACACGTTATTGACAATCAACAATACAATCGTCGGTTTGAGTGCTACTTGAAAAATTGTAAAATACCTTTGTATTTAGAAGTGTCTGAACAGTTCCGGTGGAATTCATAACATTATCCCCAATTGTGTCTTCAAACATGCATTAGGTTTAAATGTAAGACTCTTTGTCTTAAGGCAAACTGGTGTATTTGCATCTTTTTATTTCTTTATAAAGAATGACAAACTTCTAAAAATACTCGCAGAAATATAAACATAACTGACATTTATTTTCATTAATCGTATGTTACACTGATGCTAGTGTTAGGTCTTTCAATTCGGCGAGACTGATGCAACTAGTACAGTTTGCAAGGATGCGACAGTTAAAGAGAGAGAGAATATAGAACGGTTGAGAAGACGTATGACAGGTGTTAGAATGTAATTGGTAGAGAGAGCGAAGAGAAGGAGAGAGAAATAGAGGCACTTTTTCAGCGTTCGACTCAATTTCAACGAGTTTGATCCAGTTATTTCTACCTAAACCTCTAACACGAGCAAGACACAACGTCTATTGAAATCAATATCATACCTTTATTACGACTCTCTACACGCTATGAATTTTATTAACCTATCAGTTTTGATTTTTTCATTGGAGCTAGCTTCCCAACGCATGTCTATTGTTTACATACCCCCGAAAATTTGTCTGCAAAATTTATCCCGCTACGAATTAAAACGTGTCACGTATTCCGATGCTTTGACGATTTCGAGGAATTTGATTGTAGAGCGGGCGATATATTGTTCGAAAATTTGGTACGCACACCGGTAGCAGCCGTTGTCGGCAACCCTTTGTGACGCACTCTCATGTCCTTGATGTCCAGCTCGCCGTCTCCGTCGTCGATGGAAGTGTGGAATTGCGTGACTCGCGCATTGCTGCGAGAGTTTCACATAATTCAATAAATTCATTGGGGCCGAGTCGCGTCACGACGGAAAGCAAAGTTGCTTCGGTACGATGGTTTGCTTCCTGCCCATGATTATTTTCCCGCCCTCCCGCAACAGCGAACCTATAACTGACGAATGAGGTGAGATTAATGAGTTGTTATCAGTATCGTGCAAAAAGTATCGCACTCCATCGTTTCCACCGTTCTCTGCACGTGCGAGGTATTAAAAATAGGACTTTACGGCTTTAGATGCTTCTTGCGTTTATTAACCCGTTAGGTGTGTATAAGGAACGTATTTTAAATAATTTTTAAAGTGGCATATCACAGGCTGTTTAGGCGAAGAATTTGGTATGGGACTGATTTAAATTTCACATGGATTCGACAGGCTTTCTTTGATGACTTACAATATATTACGTTTGAATTCGTGTTGTAATGCTTACGCTCTTCTTTCGCATTCCGTTGCTTACTCCACAGTTACATTCTAAGTCTTACCGTCTACCGTCCCGCTTCTCAACTTAGGATAGTGTGACCAGACCTTCGGTTACCATGCAACTCGTATGTTCTATACATTGTCTTTATATCATATCTTACACTTCAGTGAACATTAAATCATGTTATGAGTACGGGGATTCAATGTTCTAAAACAAAAATGAAATGAACGGAAAAACAAATTACTTGGCAGAAACTATACACAGTGCAGTATAATTATTTGCATACGTTTTCTCTTTATTTTTGCGATCTATTCTAGGCCGAATATTTATGAAGACTAAAAAGAAACTTCTTTACTGTACATTTGAAAAATGTCAATCTCTAAATACAAACCTATCCCAAATTTTGATCTTAAACGAAAATCAATTACTCCGAGACATGACAAGCAGAAAATCGTCAGAAATGATCTTGATAGCGACAAACTATTGTTTGTGGGACTAGATGGGTGTGTGACTTTGTGACAAATAAAAACAAATAACTACAGGAAAATCGATATGTCAGTATCTGACTTCAAAGTCGCATGAGTTTGTAGAGTGTTAAAATAGGACAACGCAGCTAAGGGGTTAGGAACACCGAACGTACGTAATCGGCCTGAATGAAGAATTCAACGTATTCTTCACGAGCGACAGACAGTGAATATGGGTCATTGTTTCAGTGCTTTTGGAATAAACGAGAGAATTTCATTAATAAATAACTCTCCAAAATTACATTTCAGCGCCGTATGTTGTACATGTTGAAGTTTATTGAAAAGAAGTGTTCAATGGGGCGATCACATTTACTTCGTTTCCAATTGAAAATTATCACACAAAGCTTTTACATTCAAAAATTATTTTGTAATAACAACGATTGTTATGTAGATGAATAACTACAAGACTAATAGCAACGCTAATTCAATTGTATTATTCGTAGGTAGCAGGTCAATGTAAGCGTGATTTTTTACTTTGAAAATGAACAACTCGAGGAGATGTTTGGAATACTTTAAGACACACAATCTAATGAAGTGACGATGTTTCTTAAATATAAAATTATATGTAGGAATCCATATTTGGGTTAGTCGTCCCGTGTATGTATGCATCCATACATTTACCCGGATTAAACGAAGAAATAGTACACCTTACAATATACACACTCTTGTTCGAAAATGAAACGTTAACAAGAATTAAAAGGAAAACGAAAATATCATTAAGCGTACAATACAACACATCTGTGCAAAACTGATTTTTAAGCACTGAATAAATATAACCACCTTGAAATGTTCCAGCGTGACATGTTTTTAATAATGAATGGATTTTTTTTAAGTAAACGATAATATCACAGATAACTTTGTGATGTGAACTATTATAAATTGTGAAATATTATAAAGTATGCCGATTAAGAATTAGGTATAACAAAGCAGTAGTTATTACTACAATGTCACATAGCGGCCGACCAGGTAATTTTTTATACGAATAATCTAAAATAAATAAACATATAAAACCAAGTAAGCAAGTCACAACATGAAAAGTAGTGTCCGAATATGTTCCTTTAACGAATATTCTGAAAACTCTAAATTCTATAGTGAAAAATCACTATGGAACTGACAGAACAGGTAGTAATTTATCGTACATGATGCTTTCTCAAATCATTTTATATTTGTTTATGCTACAACCGATTCATTGTAACAATAAAGATATCTCAGGTAGTTGCTCACTGGAACAAGGAAAAAAACGACCAGCATAAATATTTGTACGTCACTAACTTCAATAAAGGCGGTCCAATGGTTTGAATCCTTATGGATTGAACTCAACAAAAAATTGGAACGAAGAACGAAATCAATTCAAATCACACAGTGGTAACAGAGGGAATGAAATTACACGTTGACGGAAATGTCGAACATCACCTTACATGCGGCACGTTTCACTGTGAAAGGGAATCAGCTCTGCGAACCGCAGGTCACGTTATGCGATTATTGTTCATTCGAGACAATACCAGCTATGCTGTCTTTAATTATACACAATGCAACGCATTAAGAGAAGAGCACTTATTGTCAGTATTAGATTTGAGTATGAAGAGTGTCTAACCACAATATATCATCATTAACACGGCATGCAACAAAACTTTCCACGCTTTTTCCAAATCCTCACATCGATGATGATCTTTTGAATGCAATACTTGTTTTATTTGAACAGCTTATGAACTGCAGAAAATTTATCGATTTACTGTAACATCGTTCATCCTTGACATGTAAAGTATATAAATTGCTTTTAGTGTCAAAATAATACTTCATTTCGATATCCACAAAACATCTTGGTTTCTTAAAAAGTTATTGCTGACGGAGAATAGCCCTTGTATGTATATCTCTACACAGGCGCTGAAATTGAATAAACGGTGTTGACGAACTTTCATCGATTTTGCACATAGTCCTTTAAATATTGCACTTCTAGTAGGTCATCACGTTTATGCTTATGTGGGCACGTAGGACATTATACGTTACATTTTATCGATCAGGTTTACGTAATTCTTCTATACGTCACAGTAAATGACTCACGTACACAAAAATAACAGCATACTTCCATGCTGCTGATAGAAATCTATTGCTGTAAATGCGTATTCCACGCTCTCCAAGTTACTTGCACCAAAAAAATCTATGTGAACGTTAGATTCGCATGAACCACGGAGGCCATCTGTAATTAGAATACATTTTTCAACGTCGTAACGATCGAGCAAATGATTCGAAATGAACGACCAGACGACCTAGTGTGTAAGGATCTACGTATATAGAATAATAATACGCTATCATACCTTAGAACGATTCATTATGTGCCACATGGAATGTGATCTTTAAATGGCGTACAGTTCATGATGTAACTAATATGACGGAAATTTGAAGGCAAAATTTTATGTGAGGCGAATCCTTTAAGAGCTGACAGTCTCCGGTATATTTTAAAATAAACTGAAGCATAATCTCTGTCATATACTGGATATGTGCAACGGCTGAAGAAACGTGATAGAAAGAGGAAAAGGACACATGCGAGCCTGTGTTAATGGTTGCAAAAAAGGCAGAAAAGGGGGGGATAGAAGAGAAAACGCGAGAAAAAACTGTTCACGATTAGAGCCTCGACGAGCACGGCTCAAAACCGTGTTGCACAGAAATGAATGCAGCCAGTGACGCAATATTATTATGCACATCGTGTGCGTGACGTGACGTGCCTGCCCTGCAGAGGGATATATTCGTACAATGAAATTTATGAATGTTGCAAGTTGCAAAAGCCAAGCGCGTACACGTAGCGTATGTATACGAAAGCGTCCTATCAAATCTATCTAGGCACTGGACTGTCCGTCTTGTAACAGACATTACGTCCATTGCCTATTTACCGTTGCCGAGCATTCTCAGTGTAGCCCATTATTTTCGAAATGTCTTGAACGTGATACATACAAAATTTCGACAATACAGCCCACATTCAGTTCTGTTCTCACATTAACAATATTCGTACATGTAATTACGTACTCGTTAACAGTTTTTTTATAGTTACAGAAGCGTTTCACTGTTTCACTGAAATAAATTTGTTAAAAGTGGTCTACATGCTACGCTTTCTAGCCTTGTAGCATGGTAGCTTGCGATGTTTTAAAGATGAGTTTTTTAAATTGACGGTCAATAGCTATAAGTTGGCAATGTAATTGATCATCGCGATTGTATTAATCGTTTAGGCAGAAAAAAAAACAAAAAGAGATGATTTTTAAGGACAACTCAGTAGTTCGGTCGTTGCAAAAGGAGCAGTCTGATCATTATTGATCGCACGCTTCTTTTCTTTCTTATCCCGCGGCTGATCCTACAGTCGATAGAGATCAGATGATAGAGCAATTGAAAGGAGCAACTCAGAGACTGGGTCCATGAGATATACTGATAGTAGATGAGTGTGCGTGTAAGTCGTATGTCGAAGACATTGGTCTAAAATGCTTGAGTATTACAGTAATGCTTATAAGTTTTTTGTTTAAGTCTTTATGGTGGTGTCCTACATGTTTATTTTTGTCGCACCGACATTTATGTTGTTTAACCCTTTGCGGTCGGAGACTTTTTCGGCCGGACGAGGTGGCAGGTTGACGCGAGTTTTGCGAATGAGGCGGAAAGAACATCAATAGCTAAGAAACCTCTTCAAGTACCAATACTGTGTCCCTATCACTTGGTGATAACAAAATTTAACATAAACATCAATTGTCGCTGCTCCGGCGACATCCAACCTGCGGTGCGAATCTACGTGGCGCCGGAGCGGCGCCTTCCGACCGCAAAGGGTTAATGGACAGGTCATCTCTTGACTTTGATTGCTTTTATGCAGGCTAAGAAAATCAGTGTGCAATGTACAATAGACCTTATTCGTCTTCAACGGGCAGAATCAAAAAATGTGCAAAAATTGAAGCACGCAAGATTCACACCAAAATTATGCTATATACGCTGCATTGTGTAGCATATAGCTCGCCTTACACGTAACGGATGTAGCACACCATAATCGAAGTGAAAGTTTTGATAAGAACGGTAATTTTTCATATCAAGATATTTAATAAAGGCATATTAACAATATCATTACGAATTATATGTTTGTCAGGAATTCGATCTTAAAGATGATCATGTATAAAATGCCGTGCAACTTGCTCTAATGATCGCGATATTTTATCTACGTGACTGGTATTAGCCAGAATAAAAAACGAGGCCGTACTTTACCAGGATGTTACGTGAGAAGTGAAATGCGGGGAAATATGAATTTCATTTACGCTAATACCTGCGTATATTATAGCTGTGTTTCAAATGTTACTACGACCAAGGTGAATATAGATGCAACGCGACAATAATTGAAAATTCTTAAATGGGATGCGCAACGTTGAACAGAAAGAAGTAGAGATTCGCGTTGAAAAAGATTTACGGTAATATATGTAAGGGTCGGATGGAATGCAATATTAAAGTTACGTATTCCATAAATCAGTGGTGCAGATTACGACAGAGGCCTCCTGCCGCGGAAGCTCACATTCTCGACCAAGTAGTTACGTGAAAGTAACGTCACTGCCTCCAACTCGGTTATTATCTCACACGATAACCGTAATCTACGATTCAAAGCTACCAGAATATTTTTGCCAACTATTATCGCCATTATCGATCCAACACATCTTTGAACTTCATACCGCAGGGTTCTTTACTCGGTCAGTAAGTAGCACGTTTATCTGTGTCACGGTAACAGAAAGCTGACGAATTCGGTTCGATAGACATTCGACAAGTTCACTTTTTTCTCATACGGTTACAAGAGGTGGAAAATAGATAAAAGGATGGTCTTACATGTTTGACATCGTGTTCATCGCGAACAAGGAGCCAAACGTGTTACGTCTGCATTTGTTTAACCATGTTTATTTGTCATCTGATTGACACCGTCGCGATGGTATTGTATAATTATATCATAAAATGACGGCCTCATCTTCCAATGTTGGATATTATTGATATTCAGATTATATCCTCTAAACCGCAATAAGACGTCTGGGTATCTACGCTGAAGGACAGTAAATCAAAGAAATTACCGGAAGTCTACGAATTCACGGTTATTTCGCGTATTTTAGAACTTTGCTTATGTAAATGCTGTACACTGTTCGCACATCATAAATCGCAACTTTGGACAAAAACATGTTAGCGATACGTAATCTCACTCGGGCGATACGAAGGGATTTCATGAAAATCAGCCAATTCCGCGACGTTGTTCAATTTAAGCAAACCACCCGTAGATCTATATTCACGTCGCAGATAGCGGAGAGATGAATGAAGGAGAAAAAAAGCGAGTTTAGAAGTCTCGGACGGGGTGAACCAAAGTTCATCACCGATCGCGAATCAATACGCTAGGAAAGAGGGTGGGAGAAATAGAGGAGGAAGGGAAAAAGGGAGGGTGAGACAGACAGAAGAAGAAGAAGAAAGAGGAAAAGAATGGAAGAGTTACATTAAAAGTATCGGTGTAAACCTAGCTAGGGTCAGAGAAGGACAGAGAAATTCAAAGAATGGACAGAAGACGTATCAGAATCCTTCCCAACCTTCGACACTGCGTTCGTTATGAATGGAAAGCATCCAACAGAAAGACGGTCCACTACCTTCTCTTCCCTCAACAAGCACGCAAATAGACCGCACGTAAACTATATGGCAGTGATGCCCAACCCTAAAGACTTACTGTCCATTGTTTTTCTTACATTCGATGCAAATAATATAATAGACCATTTTAGGCGCTGAAAAAGTCCCCAAAAATGTTTGCTTTGAGCGAAAACAATTTTCATACAGTGGTATGTGATTATATATATAAGTCGTTCTATTACTTAAATTCCAAGGAAACGTTTGTTAAAATGTGAATATTGAATCACACTTAGCTTGAATGCTTCTATGCTTTCAGCCACGACTTTTCCCTGTAATAAGGCTTCCCGTAATATAGCAACAAAAATAGAATCCTTTTATCCACAGAACGAACTTTTATGTTTTGCTCCAAAAAGGCGCACAATTATTGTGTACTTCATACTATTCTGCAGTATGTTTTGTATGTTCGACGCAGTTTTTGTGAAATGCAATGAGAAGGTTTCTTTTTCTCTTCTATGCAACTAAAAATCTAATCATGGCACATCGGTGTAATGTAACTGCAAACATGATTGTTAGAACATCAGTTATGTTGTACCAGTGTAAAGTTACATACATTACAACCGATGCCACCACATGAATACACGCTACGATGGCTTCGAATATATTTTGCAATGGTGAATTAGGCTCTTGTTATAGAGAAGAAACATAACGCATTTCGTCATTTTCAAAGGGATCATACGTTTTTAATTACCCTGAAATGAGTTATTTAAGTGTTCATTTGCATTGTCATCGACCTACACCAGACGGGTGAAGGCTGAACAAATGGGTTGTGAGAGTAGCACATTTATTGAAAGTCGCGAGAAACTCTCGTAAGATGATACGGACCACACACGATGTCCCACATGAAACGCCGTACTTACCGCACAATAATTGCATGCACATTGTTTGTGGCGTGATTATATGATACATGCGCATCGGTTAAGTTAAAATCTGACGCGCTGCACTTTCTGCGCTATACAAGCGTTACGAAGCTGCTCTCCTTGTTTAGAGAATTCCAGAGAAGTTCCATTGAATCATATACAACTTAACTTCTGCTTATTTAACTTTGCCAGACATCACCTCCGCTATGTGGTCAAATACTAGCCACGTTGTCATAATATGGATTATGCTAATGTAATCGTGATATTATGCTAATAGATTTTGCGGCCCATCTTTGACGCAGTTCGTGCAATCTTCGAACCATAGCCAAACACGTGGTTTGCACTCTCGACGTTACGAATAAAATCTATTAAGAAACTTTGCGCAACTGAGCTTTGATGTCCTATATAAGGCGCACGTTCATAACTTGTCATGCTCAGTGCATTGTTACCTAATATCGTGGATTGCACCGGATCGAGGGACTCATACGATTCTTGTCATGACTAATTTCAATGCAGATCGGAAGTAATATGAAATGAAGTGTTGCTGTTTGAAATTCTAATCGGGCGTTTAATTGCGCACCCAGTCACGGCTGCTTTTTGTAGAACTGTCTCCACCCTCCCTCATGCAAGAGATTGCCCGGGGTTACTGCCATGTTACACGTGCATAAGGGCTTCTTTGAACCCTTTCACCGGTAAAGACGCCTATTGTCATCTAACGACTCGCTTTCGTCTCCCAACAACAGCAACAACCTCTGTCACAAGCACGGCGCGTAAACAATACTAATTTTGTATAGATTGTCCGTGCGTACTCTATCTTATAGATTCCGTATGACTCTTTCGTCATAATTTCTGATACTATATATTTCTTAGCAGTTTTTTATCCGTTAGTAATCGTCGCCACTTAGAGTGTTTATAAAGTCACACGCGATTGAGTTTCTTTTAAGATACAATCGTTACGTTTAAAAGCGATAGGTTATAAGCGTGATGATACACTCTTGAGCTTATTGATGAAATGTTTTCCCTGTCTGCCACTCATCCTTTGCCTAGATTAAGTAAAACCCATGTGCACGGCCCGATCGCAAATAAAATTTAAAGTAAAAAATAATTTAACTTGTTAAGGATTGAGAATTCTCCCTGCCTAGTTTTGCAATACGTATACGTTGCTTGACAAGTAATTTGTAATCGTAATTTGTAATCTAAAAACGTGATGTACGCATGTTTTGTGCCTACGTTATATGTGCCCATAATTATGAAAGTGGTCTAAGTCAAGGTTTAAAAAAAATGAGTTTATCAGTTATTTCACACCACATTTGTTTACACTAAATTTATTCAATGTAATTTTTTTTTTTTAAATCTTGACTTAGACCACTTTCATAATTATGGGCACATATATGTAAGCAATCGTACACATCGCGTACTTGAAATGTCGTATTGCATGAACATAGAAAGTACAGTATGATGCATGGCACAAGACGTTCAGATCAATGAGCAAAGTCCAAAATATCCCTATACCCATTTGCTTGTGGTATATCTACATCCAATACTATAAAAAAAACATCACCTTATTCTAAGGATGGGTAGAGTTCATAAGATGCGACGTCGCAGGATACGAAACGCCAAAAATATTGCTATTTACAATAGTAGTTACAATAAATCTCAGATACCAAGTCATTAAAATTATACGTCTTCAAGAGTAGGAATAGTTCTCAAATTTCTATCGTAAGATTAATCAATCTGGTATAACTATTTACAAATACCCTCGACTTTCCATGTAACTTGCAGGAAAGATAAACTTTTGGAAAAATTACTTTGCATCGTTCAACTGACAAACTCGTATCCTATATATACTTATTTATCACGTATTGATGGTGTTAAGAGTCATAAATGACTTATGTCACATTTTAGATTAAACAATTATTCTGATAACTATGTCACACGACAAAATTGACAAAGGTAAAAAGATCCCTATTGAACACTTTTACACACGCTCGCGACAGTATGCATTCTCAAGGACATACGTCACACTATCCATAACAACAATCAGTCCATGAACTAATTCATATCGTTCATCGATCGGATGGTCAGGAATCCGTCGTATTACCAATGTTTAAACGCTTCGACAATGTAGACGAAGTATAAAATGAAGGGTCGGACAAACGTACCGACTTTTGTTTGCCGGCTAGTTACGCAACCACTTGTATAAATTTCCTTTACTCAGGCGAATGTCATAAGCCAAACATAAACAACGCTGTCGAAGAAGTCAATCGCTAGAAAAAAAACTGGGCACCATTGAATATATACGGTCAAGGAAACAACGTCTACATCATTTCACGGTGATGGAGGAGGCTAGAATGCGGGTAGACTATGTTGAGCAGTGAGTGACGACGTCGACCGACAGTGTTGCCAACTGACTGACTGGTCACCGTGCAGGCCGCGTGGTGCGCGCGTGCGATTACGGAGCGACATAACCTTCTCGGTCATAACCTTAAGCCATCAGGATATGCTTCAACCAAGCCAATCGTTTTCGCACGAGTTTTGAGAAATATTTTGAGTAACACTATTAAAAAATATTTCAAAAAATGCTTCTAGAATATCTTGCAAATATAGCCTTATGAAGAGGTAATGTCAACCAGCATTGCTGATCGTGCAGGTTCCACACTTCACAAGTGTTTACACGATCCTTACCAAAATTAATTTTATGAATAACGCTATCTGGCTATAGACTTATTTAATCTACTTATAACTAAGTATACGAGCTCCAATTATTTTTCTCTATATATATAAGTAGTTTTTCAAACAAAATTTTAGGTAATGCATATTTCGTGCAAAGTTAAAAGTTTAGCGATAACTGTAATTAGTTTAAATGCGACATTTATTGAAAAAAAAAGTTGAAAACCTTGTTGCAAATTTGTACAGGAGTACTGCTCGGGAGATTTTATTCAACGCTAATCGCTCGCAAAACAAATATTCTTTACTCGTTCTCCGATACGATACCGGTATTGTGTATTCTTTTAAAAAATGTTCTCTAATCTCCGCCATTACATACCACAGCTTACGAATACATTTCACATCGGACGAAAGAAGCCAGTGCCAAGACATGACTAGTCTATCCTGCCATGATGTCATTCAAAATTAGACGAATCGTTCCCACGATTAATTCCACTTTTCGTCAATAATTAGTCGAACATACTTGGACAGATTTGTCCTTATAAGACAAAACGCGTTTCACATTCAAGACGGCACTAGCAATATGCGGTAAGAATTGAATGCCGCATTTCAATGCGTATGTTGATCCTGGCCTGAACATCCCAGATTTTCTCACAATATTTCCATAACATAACCGTTAACGCAAAGCTATGGTGGCATAAAAGGTGAGAGGTGAACGCTTCTTCCAATGATATTCCGTATTTTTGATCGAATACATTTAGTATAACCCGATGAAGTAAACAACCCATCGATTGGGAGAAATTTTTGCGGTTTCGAGTGAGAAACGCAAAATAAATCGAAGACGATAGCGATGGTGCCCGCAGTATCGCTCACATCCATGCGTTTGATAATCGCGACAACAGAAGGTCTCAACACCCACTGTTCCAGTTTCGGTCTAACTTGAACGCGGCTCCTCTTCGTTCCCGTGGACGTCACCGCAGTCCACGGGCGAACCGAAAATAACTTTCTACGGCCTGCTGACCCCGCTACACCGGGATGGACGCGGCTCGTAGGTGACATATCGAGTGATTAATATCACGAACGGCATAATGATACCACCAATGAGTGGTACCACATGAACGAATAGGATCGTGCTCGATGACTTGCGGCAATGTTCACAGGGTGACTATCAAGCACAGAACACGATACGATATGCACACTATACATTGACAAAAAGTACTGCAATTCCGTTTTACGCGAAATGTTCCTACAAATCCGCAACGACAATATTTTATGGAATTTTCAGCATGCTGCTTATACTGAGATTCAATAACAATAATGAAAAATTTTACTTCGACGATTTAAATATGTTACCTGTAGTTGGTGTACGTGGTGTGGTTTACATATTAAAAGATGAGCAAAAAAAAAATAGGGAGCAATAAATGTAAAGTTTCTGCATGACAAATACAAAGTTTAATTCTACTTTATATGAAGATGTTCATAATAACGCAATACATAATACTCTCATTTGAATACTTAAATTTTTATGCTATTATGTGCGAATGTTATTGCTTTATAGAAAAATGTTTTTCTGAAATAAATACATGCTACATGTAAATTTTTATTTAATTTCAGATGTCACTCCATCAGAGCAAGAAGATTTGTTTATTAGAAAGCTGCGACAGTGCTGCGTGGCATTTGATTTCATGGATCCAATGGCAGACCTTAAAGGAAAAGAGATCAAGCGTAGCACACTCAATGAATTGGTGGAGTATATCACAACTGGAAGAGGAGTTCTTACCGAGCCTGTTTACCCAGAAATCATTAAGATGGTATATATAGTTGAAACAAGTTTTCTTTACAATTGAACAATTAATGATTGTTATTTTTATTTAAAGATTTCTGCGAACCTATTCCGTACGTTGCCACCTAGTGAAAATCCAGATTTTGATCCAGAGGAAGATGATCCAACATTGGAGGCGAGCTGGCCCCACCTTCAGTTGGTTTATGAATTTTTTCTTCGTTTCCTCGAGTCCTCGGATTTCCAGCCGACCATTGGTAAAAGGGTTATTGACCAAAAATTTGTTTTACAAGTAAGCATTTACAGTGGGAATATTTTTTCTAATATTCAGTACAAACATTCTGTTCTATCGTATTTCTTTTATAGTTACTGGATTTGTTTGACTCGGAGGATCCTAGGGAGAGAGATTTTCTGAAAACTGTTCTGCATCGTATTTACGGGAAGTTCCTCGGTCTTCGGGCCTTTATACGCAAACAAATCAACAACATATTTCTGAGGTAATGATTTGCACATTAAGACTTTAGCTACCGGTTTGTTCAAACCCCTTTCAATACGACTAGATTGAAAACAGTAATATATCATCATTATGTGCAGTATTTTATCATTTGGTACTTAGATTAACCATGCAACTTGTTTGTAGGTTTGTGTATGAAACGGAACATTTCAATGGGGTTGGTGAACTTCTTGAAATATTGGGTAGCATTATTAATGGGTTTGCTCTTCCTCTAAAAGTAGAGCATAAGCAGTTCTTGGTTAAGGTATGAATATTTTCTCTTCTTTTTTAAATTTTGTCATAACCGGTTTCTAACATGCTCTACAATATTGTAGTTACTTTATATTTTTCTATGTATTTAATATGTACTCACAATTCAAATTCCTACATATTATCACTTGGATTTTAATTTAGTCTTGTATATTCTTTTAGGTGCTGCTACCATTACATAAAGTGAAGTGCTTATCGCTATATCATGCACAGCTAGCATATTGTGTAGTGCAATTTTTGGAAAAGGATGCAACTTTAACAGAGCCAGTTATGCGAAGCCTCCTTAAATTCTGGCCTAAGACGTGCAGCCAGAAGGAGGTAATGTTCCTGGGTGAAATCGAAGAGATATTGGATGTCATAGAACCTAGCCAATTTGTTAAAATACAGGAACCTTTATTCAGGCAAATTGCACGTTGTGTGTCTTCTCCACACTTTCAGGTAACATGCTCTGTCTTCTTATCATCTGGATTAACCAAGGATAAACCTTGTAAAATGATTTTTACAAGAGCCAGCCTGTTCACATTTTCTTACACCTAACATTTCTTTTCATTATACTAGGTTGCTGAAAGAGCGTTATACTTTTGGAATAATGAGTATATAATGTCTTTAATTGAAGAGAATAATCATGTAATAATGGGGATCATGTTCCCAGCATTGTATAGAATTAGCAAGGAGCATTGGAACCAGACGATTGTAGCCCTTGTTTATAATGTTCTCAAAACTTTTATGGAGATGAACAGCAAGCTCTTCGATGAACTTACTGCCAGTTATAAGTCTGAAAGGCAAAAGTAAGTTTTGTTTTGTTTCTTGGACATGTTAGTCCTCGTTGTTCCTGTATTTGTCGTTGAATGTCGCCTTTCTAAGAGTTGTGTTCTTCATTCAGGGAAAAGAAGAGAGAAAAGGAAAGAGACGAGTTGTGGAAGAAATTGAATGAACTGGAGATAGAGCGACGTAACGCTCTGACAGCGACCTGCAATACTCCAGTTCCTGCCACCACTGCACCTGTGACACGAGCCCGCCCCTGAGCTGGTGAGCGCATGCTTTTTAAAAACATGCTAGGTATTGTACATGTATATGATGCAACAGGGCATACGATGTAGTGAAAAAGAAATGAGAAAAAAGCTTGGTCGAAGTTACAGACGGTTGTCGAGCCACATAATGATTTTTCATGTAATTCATTAAATACACCTGTAGATTTACTCATTAGCAGAGAGTTTCTTAATAAAAACAGTGTGCCGATTCTTGAAAACTGTTGTTTGTTGTTAACGATACATTTCATTTCCCGACGTTCTTCCTGGCATACTCTATTTAATTAATTCGCGGTACATCTGTCTCTTGCCAAAGAAAGACAGAAGCAACCTAGAGAACGAGTGTCTAATAACTGTATCCCTTAAGAAATTGATGACGTGTTCTCTGAAACAGTATTTTTTTTATTGCAGGTGGACACTCTCTACCACGCTGCCCAATTATTAGTCCTTAGTTTACGTCAGTTGTCCATACACTACATACAAAGAAACAAAAAAAGATTATCGTTGTTAGCGAAAGAAAATGGCTCACGGTGACATGATTGACGTAATATCTTTCGTTTAACTAATTGCGCCCGAAAAGATAAGGGGCGGGAGAGTGAGTGTAGCGAAAAGAAATGGCATGAAAAACCAGTAAAAACGATTTAAGTCGCTCTTTTGTTTGTCTTAGACGTCATAATAATTGATGATTTTTAATAATTTTATTGTGTACATTACATTTCATTATCTTTTTCAACGGCAATGTTTTACGTTGTATAATGTACTCGTGTGTGAGCACATAATATGGAGGATGTTAGTCCCTTTTTGACTAAAAAAGGTGGTTTAGCTGTGCTCGGTAGGAGGGGATGATCAAGGTATCAAATTCGAATGAATAAAGTATATCAATATAATCCATACTTTTTTTTCGGATATGACATTGTGCTTCAGACTATACTTGTGGCTAGTGTCCTTTTTTGACTGATCCACCTCTCTACTCTGATCTTCGCCTCAGACAGAGCCAGCGGGGGCGTTGTTTGAAATGTATCATATATTCGTATTAATGATAATGATAACTATAACAAAACATAATAAAATTAGGTAAATATATAAATATATATATAAATATAATACAATATATTATAAAAATATAGTAATATCGATGATACACGCCACACACTTACACAAAACATACGTACACATCCAAACAATATATGACACATACATACAAAAGTATTACACCAAAACTGCGGTTAAGAAAAAAAAAAAGGAAACACGTGTAACGTATAAACTCATGTGCTACTACCGTTACTAACATTTGTGCTGACTGCATGCCCGCAGCAAATGGAACAAAACCTTTTTTCAAGAAGCGAAGAAGAAACGTAGAGTGATATGCGACAAACTGCATATCTAAAATATTACTAATGAATAATACGAATTCAATCTACTGAAAGAAAAAACGTAAAAAATATATGTTGTTTTTTAAATAAAAAAGGAATAAAAGATGCGAGGGGCAAGTATACAATAAATAAAAAAAATTTAATTGTACCAAAATATCCATTGCTTATAAATATAATAAATAATAGAGATACAATGCATAAGATTTATTCGGAGCTGTGCTCCCACTGGCCACCGTAAGAACGTGGGGATCGTTTTTAACATTTCTTACCATTGCATAATAATGATAATACAAAATAATAGCTAATAATAAATAGACCGTTAATGAACGATGAGTGACCCGCTTGCTCATATTTTCACGATATGTAGCCGAGATACATTTAAACTATTTAATTTGTTCGTATCCCTCTCTTTTTACTGTCTATTTAAATATCTTGTTGTCAATTCTATCACGAGAACCACACTTTTCTTATCCTTACGTTTAGCACTTCGATACTATTTCGCTTCACGAAATAAACACGTGGGCATAACAAATTGTCGTATTCGTCTATTGTATACGCTATGCTAAGTGTAACACCATGAGTTGTACGGGGGCGAACAGCATTGCGCGATATCTCCCTTCCGTATACTAAACACCTGAAACGCGTGAATAAACGAATGTATCATTTATTTCCAGTCAATCCCCATCTTAACTTTCTACAGTAGAAAAACACTGTGTTGTGCGTCGAGAAGATCATACTTTACATCATTGTTGTAATGTCGAGATCGGCGATCAATTTTTATGTGGCCTAATCCTTTGGAAACTCTACACGATAACATATTTACTTTCCCCCTTGTTTTCATTGACATCTGTTCCCTAGTCTGGAAAAGAACGGGAGCAACGAGGAAACCCATCTGCATATATGCACATGTTAACCCTTGGCCAAATAAAAAATGAATAGCATTAGTGCCAGATGACAATTACATTGTCGACCGCCCGAGGTTTAGCACAACAGATTTCTCTAGCACCGGAAAGTGTGGTGTACCGGAAATTGACAAGATTCAGTTCCCCACTTAGTGCATCAGTATTTTTCTATATGACGCAGAAAATTGCATTTTCAATGACAATAGGATCGATATACGTATTTCAGTGCTGTCGACGTCGTCGAAGTGCTGTCGCGCGACTTGCAATATTGTTTAATAGTGACAAAATGTGAAAGAAGCACGTAGCGACTGAAATAGAGCTAGAAGCTACCGGTGATCTATAATAATGCAGTAATAATGGTAGAAACACGCGATACGGCGCATACGCTAATAAAAGATGGAAAAACATGAAAGATTCACTGTGATAGTGTATCATAAACAGTACTGTTACTTGGTAGTTCGTCGTCGCAGCATAACTTCTGCCTATATCGATATGTATCAAACATTAATAATGATCGCGATGAATTGTCGAGCGCGCATATATATGTTACTAATCAAAATTAAACATAACGAATGCACTCCTTATTGTACATAGATGTAATGAGCGAGCAATTTAGACGTACGATGTAATAACGCTAGCAACAATCTGGTTGAGCAGCCAATAATTGTTAACGAGTCATGAGACACGGTTGGTGTTTACAATTGCGACAACCGTTGTTGTCATTGTCGGTGCACACAGCCCATGAAAACGAAGAGAGAAAACAAAAACCTTTCGTTAAATCGAGAGATAAGAAAAGGAAAAAAAACAGAAAATTGGTCACGCGGCATATTAAAAAATAAAAATGTTAAAATTTGACAATTGCTTTAAATATTTCGTAAAGTGGCAGTGAATTATTTAAATTATATATTTATGTTTTATACTTTTGCTTCTGTATGGGTATATATATATGTGTATATATAATATACAAACACGTGCACACATATATATGTATATGCATATATATATATATATATTTACAAGCATATATACATATGTATATAAAATGCATATACGTAGATGAAATTCCAACTTTACATTAACTTACACATAAGAAAACTATCGGACTTTTTCATTATTTCTACATTGGTATTGTCAAATTCTTCTTCTTATTATTGTTATATTTAATCTTGTCCTTATTATCATCATTATCATCACCATTATAGTCATCGAAATCAGTATCATTACCATTATTGTCATTATTAATATTATTATGATTATTATTATTATTATTACTATTATTATTATTATTATTACTATTATCATCATTATTGTTATTATTATTATGATTATGATTATTCATATTAATATTATTTGTCCTAGGTGTAACGTTAATCTTGTTATTAGTTGTAAGCTCGTGAATAACAATTGTGGTAATCAGTACATTAAGAACTATATAAAGTTTGTACATATATAAGTGTATCTGCAGTTACATATTGAATTTATTATAAACAATATAGCTGGCATTTCTGAAAGTACACGAATTCGTGTGGAAACGTGTAAGTAACGTTTGTGTTGTTTAATTTTTTCTTGTTTTTGTCGGGGGTAACGCCATTCTGAAGCACAATTAAAAACTATCTTCTGCAGATAGATTTTGTAAACGAATTTTATGACACATTCTGACTAATCTGTCCGTCTTGTCGTCGTCATTTTCATCTTTTTGACAGTATTAAATCACGTTGAAAGAATGCGCAGTGCCACTTTAATAGTAAAAGAACATTTTTGTTATCTGGTATAGTACAATGTAGGCTGTGGACGATTAATTCATTTTACGCAATAAAACATTGAGTAGAAGCGATTCAATTCGACGTAATAACCGTTAGTGTTCATGAAGAACCGCAACAAGATGAAATGTTATGGAGAAATAGTCTGCGGCGAGGAGAATAGATACCTCGTTTTGGTACTTATTGCCATCAATCATTGTATTCAGATGAGAGCATATAAAAGATATATTATTCTTTCTTTCCAGATTTTAGCGATAGTAATATTTACGCGTAGCATACGATGTGGATTAGGTGCTTATTAGACTCTGTTAGATTAATAAAAAGTATCGATCTATTGTTGGTTTGAGCGAGATTAGATCAACAAATGTGTCGTAATATATTTAATGCGACACAGGTAAGTTTCGGCATTTATTAATTTATTTGTGATGATATTGAGATCTTAAAGATTGTTTCTGAAACACTTTTATTTGATTTATTTCGGAATTTGTCTAGAAGAATGGGTCAATACGTATAGTTTTCTATAAGGTGTATAGATTGATATTTCAATATTTGTAGATCTGTGTTCATCAGACTAGCTTAATTGGTTCGTCAAATGTATGAGCGCGTACATATTAAATTATAAGGATAGGATAGTGTGACTGAGCACATTTTTCTTCAAGCTTGTATTTTATTGAAACATGCTGCGTCAATTGCATGACGTACGCTACAAGTAATTCTGTTTTTACGAATTAAATTGTTCTCAGACCTACATACTCGAAAAGTTTTCGTACCACTGTCACGTTAATGTAATTACCCGTTATTGCTTTCAAAACGTAAATTAAGAATTTCAAAGCAAAGTAACTTCGTTACTTGTCCAGGAAAATAATTTTGTCTTATTCTATGCGTATTTTGACTAAGTAATGTACAGCTTACAATTGATAGATAAAGCACGCGGAAAACAGTAAAAGCGCCCGTAGAATGATAACCTGATCAGCAAGTACCAGTTTATTCATTGGTAGTACCCGCTGCTCACCGTTTTACGACACAACTACTACTTATTCACTTTGACGTGCTTTGACGGTTGTGTTTAGCATGAACGTCATGCACTTAATGTGTGTAGACTTGTAGACGGGATATATTTGATGGTTTTGATCGTTCCAGTTACAGTCACAGTTTAATATTAAAAAATGTGATACTCTAAACATGTTGGACGCAGTCACACGACATCGGATATCATTGAATTAGCAGCGTCAACAGTGAAGGTTATACGCATCATATTATCGAACGAGATTGAAGAATTGTAATTTGCACAGATTTCATCGTATAGCACATCATTATGTTATCGCGCAAAAATAAAGACTTGCGGACGATTAAGGAAGGCGTCGTAGGAAAATATGTTAAGAAGGAAACACCACCCGAAATGCCAAGTAGGTAACCGTGCTACAGGGAAACTAGCGTTTTTTACATCCTTATTTAAAGGATTAAGTTTTTCATAATTTCTTTAAGTTATTAATGTTTGGACAACTGAACCAAACAGAAGAACCAGAAGAAGGAATAATCATCCTACAATGCCTACATCTATTGTGAGTTTTTATGCCTTTAGTTAGACTTTATGTTAATTGTTATTCAAAGTTGCACATATGATTTTACACAGTCAATACCTCAACAACCAAGTATGGTACAAAAATTTGGTAATACTAAGCCAACAATGAGCGCAGTAGGACTTGGGAGCCATGAGGGAAAATATACACCCAATAGCTCAGTTCCTGACTTGGCTCAAAGGTATTAAACATGAAGAGAAATATTTGTGAAGGAACATATATGCCATAATATTCTGTACAGATTTGCCGGTCTATCTGTCAATACCAGTACGAGTGATGTAATGTCATCACGCACTGCTACACCAATGTATCATTCTGGACTTTCACCTGCCATATCTCATACCTATGTTAACCAATATGCTGGTTCTGAATATCATTTAGACAGAGTTCAAACCCCGCAGATGTCCTATCTGCCCTTTGATATCGACACAGGTTATGAAGATTATAGTCATTCAGCATATCGACAGAATGCAGGGTATGATATACTAAGTATTGCGGTATGTTCTTTGTGCAATCAAGGTCTTCTATTAATCCTGATTGTTGTGCGCAGAAATATAAGTACTTTTATTATGGTTGTTTGATAGTTGATCAATTGAATGCAGTTAATGAATTGACAGGTTTATCTAAACTTTGAAAAGTGTAACATAATGCAACATGAACATCATTTCAAGGTATAGTAGATGTCACTCAGAGAGATCAAGTTCCAGAAATGAACAGCAAGAGGAACTTCCCTTACCTCCAGGCTGGTCTGTCGATTTTACATTAAGAGGGAGAAAATATTACATAGATCATAATACAAAGACTACACATTGGTCTCATCCGTTGGAGAAAGAGGGTTTGCCGACGGGTTGGGAGAGAATAGAGTCGCCAGAATATGGTGTTTACTACGTTAAGTAAGGAATGCACAATCACTTCGGTCAAACATTAACGTCAGGAGTTTTCCATCTATCTTAGAAATATTCTTTTTTTGTAGTCATATCACTCGTCAGGCTCAATATGAACATCCATGTTATCCACATGAAATGCAAGCGGTACGTGTTGTGTCTCCGCCGCGGCACACTCATTTTCATTCTCATAGCGTTTTAGTGCCAGCAAATCCATACCTCAATGAAGAAATACCACGCTGGTTATATGTGTATAGTAGAGCGTCGATAGCATTAGATCGTAAATTACGATGGGAACTGTTCCGTCTACCAGAGCTCGATTGTTTTAACGCAATGCTCACCAGACTTTACAAACAAGAACTGGAGGAGGTAGTAATGCGTTATGAAGAATACAGGTAAGTTCATCAAATACCCATACAATCATAAATTGTTATAACATGAACAGTTAATTATTAGGTCAGCTTTGTTATGTGAAATGGAACAAAGACTGAAGGAATTAAATCCAGAATCTGGGAATTCCTCCTCAGGTGCAATTGCTTTGCGAAGATCTTTACCTTGAATATTGTGAGACCTAAATTCTGACTGACATAAAGGTTCCTAGGATGTAGTAAGAGTAATTATTTTTCTTGTATCATTTATATCCACTAGTGATATGGCAACTAAAGGAATTAAGCTTATAGATAGTATTTTATTACATCTACAATAAATAATTGATATTGTGCATAATTTCTATGCATTACCTTGATATCCAAAACAAGACTGTTATGTATTCAGTAAAAAAAATGGGAAAGTGTAAGTAATAAAGTAGGAGGATAAGATAATGTATTATGCATTGTAAATGTTATAATTTGCTATCATAGTACCAAAATAAGTAACTGTATGGGGTAAATTTATCTCGTAACATTAACGTTAAAATGAATATCAAGTACCTATCCTTTTAACAAGTGAGCATAAGTCCATCCAGGTATTGTATGAAACAAATAAAAGAATTCTAATATTATGTTAACAATAATACTGTTTTCATTATTTGTAAAAATGTTGTGCAATTATTGACAGGTGTTAAACGAAATATAAAAATTGACATCACATTGTTGATAAGTTTAATTTAAAGAATCACAGAATTTTTAATGTTGAATATTTCTTTATAACCTAAAATGAAATTGTTATAGTATCACACTGTTATAAAGTGCTAATCGATGACAAATTTTATTTACGAAATTTAAATCTTAATTTACGTTAATGTCCGTTCTTTGAAGGGGAAGGGAGAACCGTTTATGATTGTGTGACATTTGCCGTATCTGGTTAGATTCATTTGAGGTGTGGAAGCACACCTGTTTGAAAAACGTAGCTGCAATTAGCAAAAGCTAATAAAGTTATATTTTGTTTGCAGAGCGATAATGCACTTAGATAATGTACGTTGTGATACACTGTTTTTTATCATAATTATTATTATTAACGAATGCCCCTGTTGGATACTGCACCATTAGCTGAAAACATCGTGAGAATGCACCTTGCATTGTAATTGGTCAGTCTCAGGACTGTACAACATGCGGTTCAGGTGCATTAAAAATGTAGCGTCTTTTAATATGACATAATGTCTATCTTAACCATCCTCGTTCCATAACCATAATTTGTTTAAGATTTTATATGGAATGAAATTTATGGTTACGAAAATTTTGAATTTTTTGCATATATATTATTTTCAACGCTTGCGAGAGTGATAATTGTTTTCATTTTTCACCATTGGTTGAAATAAATGAAGCGGAAAAAGATATGATAAAAACATGTACACATAGTGGAATTTTTTCAACGATTACAATTATGCGTCGTAAACAGGTTCGTTAATGTCTTCAGATTGCAAAACTATTAGATAATTTATTTGGCCACACCTCCGTATTTTTTGAGGTTTCCGTCCCATGTACCTTTGAAAACCTGTTTATAATATATTCGTGAAACACTTCGTGTGTAGATACACAGGAATTTTAATCTAACATAAACACATTCCTGTACTGAAATCATTTTCTACTAACTAGGCAACCGGTGATTGTCGCTAGAAATTTAATCATGTTTGGTAAGGATCGAATGAAAAAGTTGTCACGCAATCGCTTCAAATGCGAAGTTCTTATTCTTATAACCATTTCACTAATGTTCTGCGAACATAAACTTCTATAAACGCATCGACAAAGATTTGCAACTATCATCCTGCAGATGAATGCAAGAATATCAGAGTTATCGAAGTTCATTCGGTCAAGCAATAAGCATTTGCAACCTATCAGTATTTTACCCCCCAATACATTTGGTCATACGAAAATCTCACGAGTGTCAATGAAGTACGACGCGAATGTTAATAACGCATAAATTTACATTTCACGAATATTGGCGACCTTTAAGCTATCGTTTCTTATCGTACAGCACTGTGTTTCCTATCGGAAAGTGGATGGTGATTGGTCGCGTCGGACCCACACCAGAATGAGGCAGTGGAATGGGACGTCTGGCAATCGAATAAAAGGGGAAGGAGGAGCGATTTCGCGCGTTGACTGGATTCCGAATTATATCTGATAAATTCGTGTGCTGTGCAATCAAGGTATACCAGTCGGGACCCTACTATTTAGCAGGCGGGAGACGCTTTTGCTAGAAACCAACGAGATGTCCGTGATGGGCAAGGTGAGTGAATTATAAACGGCACGGAGAGATGTCAAAGTCCACGTTTACCCTTTACCCGCGATTGCCTCTTCCCTCATATCGTCAGCACCCCTCTTCATCTCGATTGCAACGATATTTACCTTATCGTAATTTATGATGAGCGTAGAGCCCCGGATGAACGAGATATTTTGAAACAGTCAGACTCATTGACTGCTACCGCGGTTGCATTTGCATCCTATTCCTTCCGTGTCGGCTTTTTTCTCCCTCGGCCTCGAACGCATTTGTCAGTCCGCGAGGACGTTCGAACCTACTAAACATCTTGCCGGGAGCGATGTTCTAAAATTTTCTATTCGTTTGTTTCTGCCACAGCCAATACTTTACTCCTATTGGCGGAGTTCCTGCTCCTGGAGAGTGCGAATTGGTAAGTGATTCTTTAATTTTTGAGGAAAATATAGTTTTTTTTATTCCGGGCAAACGATTTGTGTAGAAAGTAAGAAGTTTTACCTGTGAAATTTATACATTTTTTGTTATATTGTTTTACATCTGGAGTGTATGTAACAAAATGTTGTATGATCAATATTTAGGCAAACAACATTGTTTGTCTTAAGTGTTTTACAGTTTCACCACTCCCTACGTATATCAGTAGTTTATATGTATACAATGGTAGGTTTATTTCGTGATACACCGTTTCCCTGTTTGTTGACAGCGCTAAATTTAAAGGAAATACCTTATGATATAAAGCCTGTCAGTTTGGTCAAAGGGGGAGGTGAACAACATTCCAATGAGTTCCGTGAAATTAATCCTATGGAACAAGTACCGGCATTACACATTGATAATCATACGTTAATAGAGTCTGTAAGTATATTTGTTATATACATTAATATCTTAACAATGTCAGCATATAATGTACAATGAATCCTTTTGTTACAGTTGAATATACTGCAGTACCTAGAAGAAACCAGACCCCACCGTCCTTTAATGCCAGCGGACCCAGTCAAGAGGGCCAGAGTCAGAGAGATTTGCGAAGTTATAGCCAGTGGGATACAGCCCCTGCAAAATTTGGTTGTGTTGATTTATGTGGGGGAGGAGCGCAAAAAAGAGTGGGCACAGCACTGGATTACCAGAGGCTTTACAGGTTTGGATTACAATGATTACTCTCAAGCATGTGTATTGTACATGATTTGTAATTCTAATTTTACTTTGCAGCGGTTGAGAAATTACTATCATCAAGCGCTGGTAAATACTGTGTTGGAGATGAAATCACATTGGCGGACTGCTGCCTTGTTCCACAGATCTTTAATGCCAGAAGGTTTCATGTTGATCTGAGGCCATTCCCAACTATTTTAAGGGTAGACCGCCATTTAGAAAATCATCCAGCATTTACTGCTGCACACCCTAACAATCAGCCTGACTGCCCTCCTGAAGCGACTAAGTAGCAAGCAAGGCAGACCACCCTTTTTCTTTTCTAACATGTTAGAAAGACGAAAAGGGGTGGTCTATTATTATGTGGTCCAGTAGTGATAAAAGGTGACGGTATGATATCATAGATGTTATGATATAATTTTTATCACATTTCGTTGCGCGATGAAAGGGTCGTGTTGTGATTGCTAAAAATTATTGAAAATAAATACGCGGTATTTAAAATGTTTTACGTTTGGTCTTTTAGGCGGTTTGATAATTTTAGTATGTGTTTAACATTACATAATTTGATTGGAATGAAGAACAATCCAATCTGCATCAAATCATTCTGCGTCATTGCATATGGACAAATATTGGATTGCTAGATATATTATGGTGCGTTTGACTAATTTGGAAAAACACACCTTTTATCACTTATGAACTACATCTAAGTATTGAAATGGTTAGCAGTGCTACAAAACTTTTAGAGAGTCATAATTGTGCATAAGATCAAACAACGTGCTGTGCTATCTATTCCGGGGCAAAAGAGGACACTATACCATTTCCGTACTTACATAGAAAATACAAAATAGAGATGTTGGCCTATTTTTTGTATTTTTTTAAGTTTTCTTTTTATTTACAAGGCATAATCAAAATTAACAAAACTTTTCTCATTGTACACAGTATTCGCATAATACTTTGTAAAGAATATAGACCTATTATAAATAGGTTCTGTTGTCTGAAATCAAAAGTTTACTTTTTATACTTACGATAATCTAATTTTCGAGTTAATTTTAGCTTATATAGGTTAAGCAAGAAATGTTGGTATTGAATAGTAGTAAAGTATATCTTTCGAATTTTTTGCTGAGATTAGTGTAGATAACTGACGTGCATAAGGTACACATGCAAAGGAAAAACAACAAAAAAAAACCGGAAAAGAATAATGTGGTATAATGGAATTCTGCTCAAACTCTACAAATGATACTGAAAAATGAAAAGTACAAATCATGTTTACGTTTCTAGAACTCCTCTCTAATTTTTGTTTGTCGCATTCTGTTTATTAAAAATGAGACGAAGGTGTTTGGTGGTTTATCCTACGCAATTTAAAGTAACGATTAATGAGATTTTGTAGTTTTTATAAATCACTTTTAAATGTCGACTGCTGGTATGTTACATTTTATGAATTTAAATTAGTGGCGACTTTTGTACTTCCTGCATATTGCACCCTTGACTACGGTTAGTCGCGGTTAAGAGTGATTTCGGCAATTTCTATAACAACACCTCCATCACGAGTAAAATTAAAATATTACCATATTAGATTAAATAATTCTTCATATTTGTGGTATTATTTGTATTTAATAGAGGGATATTTGGGTTACGTAGGCAGAATTAGAGATACGATACTATTTAAACGAATTCGACTGTATAGAAGCCATTAGGTAAACAAACAACTTTTATAACAATTTTCCACTTCAATATTGAGCACATTTAAGAACGTAAGTGTTCGGCGCGGGGGTACCATTTTCAACTGATAAGAAATTGCTTCCCGTAACTTCTACTCCTTACGTACTCTTAAATATTTCCCAGTTAAATGGCGTACATAAAAACGATTTCAATTTATGAGAAATCGTCGCCGTATTAAGATATTATTCCGCGCAACGATCGTTACAATTTTTGAAAGACATCGTCAGACATATTTACTGCCTTCAAAAGTAAATATTTTTCTTTTGCCATTAAGTGTTTCTTTAGACTGAAGCCAGCTAGATTATGAATTTACATGAAAGAAAATGTTCTCTCGTGAAGTTTCCCTTCACGTTTTCAGAATCGATCTGTGTGTACAATACCTTTTAATATCTCTTATCACGGGCAATCATCCAAATTTGCGTTAGCTCATATTTTCTTTTAATATTTCGTTCCAATGTACAAGAGAATGATTACTTGTTTGTGTGCTTCCTGTTATGGTAAGAAAGTTATTATTTAATTGTAAACGTATACTTACGTAAGACCATCATGTTCTCCTATGTAATACGACAAAAAATGAGAATGAAGAAAAAGTCAACATTCGATATACTTATACATGTACACATTATTTATACAAATGTATGCATGCATGTGCGTGAATGTTGCAGTCTGCTAAATAATGTATATAATCATCCCATATGAAGCCTACGAAAATTTGTTCACGCATAAGAAAACATATGAACAATGACGCCTGATATGCCAAAAATTGATATACATACCTGCACAATTTGTACGAAGTTTGGGTTTCTATATATAGACATAAATACAAAAGCCTAAGACTGTAGAAGGAATACAAACAAGTGATACTCCCTAACGAAACCAATGATGTCAGCGTTGCATTTGGTTTCGTTTTGTTTGATGCTATGAAAATCTTTATGCGCGTATTACAATTATAATACAGTTCTGTTTGCACAGTTTGGTAAAATTGCAAATGCGTCTTATCAACCAACCATTCAGATTGCAAAAGTCGTAAAAAAACGTTATTTTTTATACCTTTATAAAGGAAATAAAAAATCGTAATTAATTTCTGATATAATAATTCTTTTTCCAAATAAAATTGAACAAAACTGAACAACTGGTTGAACGAATCATAGGTTTTCATAACAAATTGATTTCTGTAACTTTAATTATGTCATCCGTTACACGTACATCGTGATATAAATTTGTACAATGCTACAGAAACGTAATACCATGAGATGGACAAAAATTACAGTATTACTAATAACTGGCCAATAGGATATTATATCGTTGATCATTGTACTACGCACGATTTGCGTATGTTTGAAAAACATCATGAATTATTTGATAACGAAGTCTGTGTACTGTCCGAAACGTAAAGTGTAAGGTAATGCACAGTAATTATTATAACTCGCGAAATTAACGTGTATGTTGAAATCGGAGGGAGGAAAGTTGCCAGGATGAGAATTGTGGTGTGTTTATCCAACGTGCAGTATAGATATCTTTTTTCTTCGGCCTTGGAATATAAAACGATACACGAGTGCAGAACACATTAGAATCATTGTATAGTCCGACGGAGATAACGGCAATAAAAATGAATAATAATCGTAAACTTCATACTATGGCGGTCCTAAAGTAGATATTAGGAGCATCTACGTAATATTTGTAAAAGTATGCGTGAAGTTGATAGACGGAGAAATGAGAATTTGTATAATAATATAATAATAGTGATACGAACGTCGGCATAAGCCATCAACTGTACGCAATAGATATTTTGTAAGTGAAAATGAACGGTGTACGTTTATCGCTTATAGATGATAATACACGTTTTATTGTCATAGTGTATATGTAATACTAATGCTTCGTAGAGAGGCAAATTGAGTGGACAGAACAAAATAAAGGTAGAGTAAAATATGTGAGAACTAAGAACTACATAAAACAGGCAAAGAAGTAAGTAAATTTTGTGAATGTGCACTTATCATTTGAATAAAAATACATTTTGACTGTAATAATGGCGTTTAATTTGTTGCTCAGAACTCGCTATGTATAGTTGAAGAATACACATTTTAGAGAGGTATTATGCAATCGTTTTGTTTTATTGTGTATATATTTGTCAGATAATGTCTTGAAGGACAATATGTTCCTTTCTTGTTGTATAACTGGTTTCGAAGGACATATACGTTTTCGTTTTTCTTGTAACATATTTCTCACTTTCACGCTGATCATGCGGTCATTTGTCGTGTTTTTTCGCGAATATCACAGATTTTAATAGCGCCATAATATTATATGTTGCAGTATAAGGTTTTTTTTTTTAAACGAAAATGATGGAAAACGGCGGAATGCGCGGTGTGGCTGTTGTAAGGAAACAAACACATAACATATACGGACATTTTCCTCTCGTCAAACATAAATAAGTTGATCGTAAAAACTAATCTCATGTACGTGAAAATAATGGGAACACTTTGTACAAAATTGTGTACGATCAAATATCATATAAGACCTTTTTGTTGGCTGTGATAGGCGCGTTTAAAAGTAATCTTTATAAATACATGTATAAAAATCATGTACAAGGAAACGCAGCAATTGACACCGCACGAACTTTGCGCAAATATTGGCACAAGCTTCTAAATTAGAAATAAAGTGATCTGTATTCAGACAATTTTGATATAGATTTTCGTTGGGAATCAAAATGGATTCAAAATCGAGATGGGTGTCTATATTGATCATAAAGATTGGGGTGTTTATCATCTAATTCCATAGTTTTATAAAAGTGAATTACCTTTTTAATTGTATGGTCCCTTAACAGTATTCCAACGAATCCTCATTTGTTTTGAGTTGGTATAATTTCTGCACGATTTGAAGACAAATTCAACTAAACATGTAATATTTTCATTTATTATCAGAGATAAACCTGACAGGCACAAATTTAAACTATCAAATATATATAAAATTTCATCACAATCAACTGTAATTAAGTCTATTTTAAAAACATCTCGGTAAAGAAATTGTACATAAAATAGTTTCTCGCGCAAGTTATCAGACCTAGAAAAGATCAAAACGCATAAACATGTGTATTTCACAGTGTGGGATAAATTTCATGTGTGACAAACAATATAATTATTTACAGTGAACGCTACTTTCAGTTGTCGATATATGTAAAATAATGAGGACGACGATGTATTACGAAAAGCCCGGAGATTGCAACGTTGTAGATTCAACTCTTGCGCGACTACGAACTCTTCAGTGATTCATATTTTTCGACATGAATGAAATATGTACTGTTTGAAAACTCAAATCCATTTTCTTCCATTAAACTAATCTATCGATGAAAAAGTCGTGAAAAGATATCTTCATTTCTGACCTAAAAGTACCGTATACAATTTGAGCGAAATTCGTGTTGAGTCAATTGTAGTTTCTCCTCAACGGAGAGACATAATGATTTTTTAAAATGATAACGCATCAACGATCGGATGAATCAAATTAAGGTCGTTCGACTGCAAGACAAAATTCAGAGATCCGATCATGTATGCGATAAAAAATAGAACGAAATTAATTATACAAATGTGTTTTAATCGTAGTTTTATCACTCGACCGGCGGAACAAGTAACGATAGTAAAATACAATTACAATGGCTGGAGTCGTTTCTTTTTTTTTTCTTCCGTTTTTTTTTCTCCTTTCTCTAATAAGACTAAAACGCATCTGACGTAATTTGTACATACTTGCATAGTCCCAAATTGTACGTATTTTCCGCGTTGACAATTGTCAATGACCTTTATTATCTACTTTAATGAATTACGTAGAAAATACATTCCTTTATGCATTGACTAGATACAGTACCACTTTCTTTTTCTCCGTCTTCCATTTTCACCTCTCTCGCGCTGCCATTTATACCGCCCATCCACACTGGTGTGCAGTAACGGAATGTACTAATACACAGCTGGCAATTGACAGCTGATCCGTAGCCCATTCTCAATAAAAGAGACATAACATACACAAAAACATACAAATCTGTCCTTTAACTTTTAGATCGAGCGCGACGCAGCATCGCTGATATGTTAAGGGAAAAACCGTACGTATAGATTGGCGCGCGCTAAGTTAAGGATGGAATAATCACACTTCGTCATTCCTCTCTCGTTCCCATGACACGCGTCATAATCTATCGTAAGTATTGCAACGTGTGCCTTGGCGTCATCCCGCGCATAGCTGCCTGCACACAAAGAGAATAGAACGCTTTGCCTTTCAGTTCTCTCACCCCCTTTACATCTCTCCCGTCTTCCGAAGTAACGCTTACGCACTAAATGTTTACATGTTACCTTCGTCGAACTACGAAAAGACCGTACTATGGTACACGAGGAAGGACATGTTTAACAACGGTATTAACTTCGCTAAGATAAAGATAGACATTACATATGTACATGTTCTATTATCAAACTTCGTGCGCGTCACTCGCTTAATACGAATTACAAAAATAAAGGATCTGAAACGTGGTATAGAGAATTATCAATAGCTCGCCGACTACGGGAGCAGTTAGCGTGTTCTGGGAGGTTTTGCGAGGATCCCACGTGCTCCCGGCTATTATTCATGTTCGAGGTCAACAGGAGATCGTCCCATCATTGAATGAGGCCGAACAATCTCTCGCGCTTCAATGATTTTTACATGAGAGTCTCTCTCGCGCTTCCTGGGTACCCTCTCTTCGTATGTGAAAAATATAGTAGGCGCGCAGATTAGAGTACAGAAGGTATCTGACAAAAGCGCGTAGACCAGGTTTCTCACTTTGACGGTCGGCGTCGCTAATTTATCGTGTAACGGAGGGTCCGAGTAAGAGAGAAGTACGTGTAATGAGATATAATGCGTATGATATGATCATACAGCGACAGACTCGAATGGACAAATGGATGGATGTATGGATATATATATATATGGTGGCTAGGTCATGAAATGAATAACAACAGAATGCATTTAATGAGCGATTGTTTATTATGCTCTTATGATCACTTGTCATACAGGTAACGATGCTTCTCATGAGTGAAAATAGTTAATATATTATGTTTTTTATTTTATAATTATTTAACATTGAATGGAATAAATTGATGATGATAAAGAATAACAATTTATGGATGCAAATAAATGTGGTTAGAGTGTAGAGTAGTATTAGAAGTAGTTTCGAAATGCTGTGAACTAATTATACTTCGTTCGATAACAATAGTGGTGCCCAAGAGAGGTCACATTTAAAAGGGTATACAAGCCATTCTTTTGCCGTTTTATAACAAGAGAAATATGTATGAAACAAATGACGGGTATATTTAGATCGGCGTTTCGAACGTCGGTGTTCAAAGCGAGACCCGAATGGAGGATTTTGTATTATGCTATTGTTGGTAGTGTCATGAAAGAGGGTTCGAGTGCCCGATATCAACACGCACTCTCCCTTTTCCTTGCCCTGTACCCCTCTGTCCCAACTTCCGCCTTTCCATTCTCTCACCCTCAAATATTTTATACATTGATCAATTTTCATGAATTTCCGCGTTCCCGATTTTCGGGACCTGCGCATCATGACTGTCTCGAATCCGCAAAAAATGACGCCCTCACCGCATCATTTAACTGAGAACACTCGCGTGTTTTACAATTAACGATTTCAATCGGCGAATCTATATATACATGCATAACGATGCGATTTGTTTATGCACACATTTTCTCAATCTTTCTTCCCAGTTCTCTCTTTCTCTCTCTCTCTCACACACACACTTTCTCTCCCCTAACAAACTTTTTGCTCATTTTTGCACGTCTTGCCTTTAATAGCTCGAAAGAAACAGGAGCATCCAATGTGAAGATTAACGTGTAAATTACAGCATGTGTTAGAATTGAAAGCAAAAATGGGAGGAACGTCGTATAAGCGACGTGAATACATTGAATATACCAATGATTTTTAAACACGGCGTTTTGTGCTCAAACGTCCGTTTCCCTTCAATTTTTCATTTCGTCTCTTTCAGATTCCCTCTTTCCCCGATAATATTGTACGATCTTTCGAATATCACTCGGCAATTTCGTTTCGCGCGATACAATCTGCTTGTCCCCGCCGTAAATTGTCGGACCCAAAGTGAATAACGCTTCATTTTCGTTCGGCTTATCGCCGATAACCTGTTGTTCGTTTTCATCGTAACCAAATGAGATGTTTTCTTTCGTCAGCAAATTATGCGCGCTCGGTGGCTTACAATATTGACATTATTTTCGGGAAATTTCCTCGTGATATAAGATAATCACCGATCACAATCTATTTCTAGAAATTAAAAACTGATGAATTTTAGCCGCTTGAACATATGATGAAGTGTCATTAATTACAGCTTTTTCCCCAGTATTTTTAATATGCGTCTTTTTGATGTGTACCGCCCCCTCTCCTGCGCGTATGTTCTCACACACGCATATGCTCGCGCGCGCGCGCGCAAGCACACAGGCACACACGCGTTCTCACTCTCTCATTCTCTCGTTTCCTCTCCATATGTATGCGAATTTGTGGAATATTAAAAAATACAATTTTGCCCAATGCCCTTGAATGCACCATCCCATATTGTGACGAAAGTGAATGATTTTTGTTTGCTTGGCGTGCAGGGATGTAAAAGTCATAACAGATGACCCGATGCGATGAAACAAGTCTAATTTGTGTAGCATAATTTGCAACATGGTGAAACGCTCTTATATACGCAAGGTTCTGTCGTTAAATTACCTTATAGCCAAAGGAATGTAAGGTACAATACTTGATCGTATTCCATTATTTACGAACAATCTCTCTCTCTCTCTTCCTTTCTCTCTCTCTCTCTCTCTCTCTCTCTCTCTCTCTATGGTACCTTCGCAGCCAGCTGCTTACATTTTAAAGATTGCGGAAGATAATAGCTATTCTCGACGTAATTATGGGCATCCTAATTGTGATGCAGAACTTATAATGGTAAAGCACAACGTTTTGTTTCGCACGGCATGTTTTGCGTGGAAAATTGTTCCTATTTCGAACACCCTCTGTTTCAATTTTTCTCTCCTTCCTTCTCTCTCTCTCTCTCTCTCTCTCTTTCTCTCCCCCTGTCACTCTACCTTCGTCACTGCATTCTTTACTAACATTCCGTGTAGGTATGCGAACTTGACATTGCACAAATGTTCGGATGGTCTTCAACGGTATGATTCAAAATTCAATGAATATGAACATGCGCCGCATGTGTATACATGCCCACTTGCGACATGTGCACTTGCGACTTAGCAATATATCTACTTATACTCAACAAGGTACATATTTTATTTTATTTTTCTTCATCTTAAATCCCCGAGCTGCTATGTGCTACTTCTATCTCGTCAACAATAACTGTCTCACCCAAGTATGTGTCTCCATTTTTTTTTCGTATTTTTTTTTACATATGCTTACCCAAAATAATATACCATATTAACAGTCTAAATCTAATTCTCACTTCCGATAAAATAACATTACATACAATTTTGTACAATCCTCCTAAATCCGTTTACAACGAACGCTCATGGTGTACATCCAGGTAAACACGTATTTAATAATTTCAAAAACCATAACCTCTTCCCTTTCCTGCCCTCTCCCATTCTAATTCCATTCTCATATTCTCGATACTTTTTCATTAAAGGTGGGTATCTCATTTCGTGTTCACTTTTACGATGCATTTTATGGCGGTTATACTTAATCGTGAGAACGAAAGTGCGTGATATGAAAAATATTCTGAATCCGTTTTTATGCATTGCTAGGCTTTTTCTTCATCTCTCTTTCGTTCCCCTCACTCTTATATACGATAAGTTCGCTCTCCAATTTTGCACATCATCGGAACCATTTCTATTTATTATTATTGTTTCTTTGTCAATTACTCTGCCCCTTCCCTTCCTCCGTTCCTTCCTCCATTTGCGGATCTTACGTTAAACATGTCTCTCTCCGTACTCCTTATGACAGATCGATACCGTTGTCATTCCAAAAATGTTAATTCATTTCGTTTTACGCGGGAGTACGAAATCAATGTGGCGCGAGTCATTTCTTTTCTATTCTGAACGGCCAACGACATATCAATGTGCCCGTTCTTATCGTTCGATACACGCTAATCGTAAGAGAGATTTACAATGTACAATACACATTTATATGCATATTTACACAGTTCCGGCGCACGATAGGCGGTAATGTGCGTTAAATTCGATAACATTCGTATAACAATAGTCTACGACTCTTTTTTTTTTTTTTAATTCTTTTACGACGGTGGTTTGCACATCGTCGACGCAGTTTTTTTTGTTTCTTAAACACGCTCCCTCTCCTCGGATCGTCCGAGCAAAAATACAGTCCATGCGGAACAATGATGTTCCGATTGCATGCAAAATGGATGACGCGCAGTTATTATAATTCCTTTTATAACTAATAGAGCTCTTTTCGTCAGTGACGTACGTCTCTGTGCAATTTTAAATGTCTTCGGGATGATTTCGATTTCAATCTCTCAATGTTTTCCATTTCTCTCTCTCTCTCTCTCTCTCTCTCTCTCGCTCTCTCTCTCTCTCTCTCTGTTCACACATAATACATAACATTCCGCGGCGCTCTATTGTCAATGAATGCGATGCGATAATATAATTTCTTTTCTTCCTTCCGACATCTTTGTATTATATTTCTTAACGTAGTACCCCTTAGCAGTTAATATTACAGTTTTACATCAATGTTTTTTTTCCGTTCATCTTGGCTATTGTAATGACGCCTTATCGTTTAATCGTTTGATTATAAAGTGAATCGTTTGCAAAGAGTGGCAGTAAACGAATTATCAAGAGAAGCAGTGTTCGTAGGTGGGGAGGGACAAACGACGTTGATATTATAATAATTTCTCTCTTTCATTCTCTCTCTCTCTGTCTCTTTCTTTCTCCTTCGAAAGAAATTTCTGTTCCGCTATAGTAACGTAGTGAGGATTAACTGTGAAAGCAAATGAAAAGGCATTTGCTCATCGCTCTAGGCCCTTATAGTCTTTTTTATGTTCTCAATGCGTAATTCTTTGTTTTCATCCGTTTCCTTCGTCGTACGATTTTTTTTTAGCGATACGACGGTATACGATGGACGAACGATCTCTTTCATCATTTCCCGTATCGATTGGAACGATACTGAAGACGCGATGCAGGTAACGCAAGTCGAAGGAATCGATTCTGAGAACAGCTTTCGCCTAGCGAATGAAAGAAAGTGGAAGAACAGGCCACATATTCTGTTTATATTAATGCCTTGATGGGATGTCGAAGAATTGGTATCGCCCGTACGTTAGTTAAACACGCGCGCAAACAAGTGTATTGTCCTAAGTCGATAAACGGTGTTTTTCTTTCAGTTAACGAACAATGTGTTACGGAAGCTATTGAAAAAGCGCTAAAACAGGTGTAGCAAGGTGTGACAACGGTTACGCGACAAACGGAGAAGAGGGGCCAACGGAAGCTGGAAAAATGAAACGAGAATGATAAGGGGGAGAAAACGTAATCGAAACTAGCGCGCGAAAAGACGTTAAGCGTAACGAGGGCGGAAGGAATTTCATTTCCGTAAGGTACACGCATCTCTCGATTCGAACATGCTCTCCGTTATATCGTGTTACCGCAATGATGGACGTTTGCAAAAATTGTTTCCCCCGGAACATTAAACTAATCCCATTACGTAAACTAAGTAAAGGTGTATAAAGGTATTTCATATAATACTCGATAACGATTTAATATATAATGAGAAATAAACATACTCCGACTTTATTCAAAACAATCTGCGCAATCGCAGAATATACACATCTTTAACAACGCGTTCTACTGTCAAACGTCAACAAGTGTGGCTGATGAAGAAGGGGAATCATTAATATGGCACTAAAGTGATTGGGGTGTGGAGCACAAATATCGTGCGGAAAAACGTTTTTTTTTTCTCTCCTTTCTTTCCTCTCCATATATATATCAAATATGTCTCGCGCAATCTCGACTCGGAAATTCCACGTAATAATGACCAGCTTCGGCCATTGTTACGTGTCTTCTTCCCTCCCTTTCTCTCTCGCTCATATGGAGATTAATGAAGTTCTATGCGAGTGGAGTGATTAAATGATGGAACATGATTCACGATGTAGCCTAGCACACACAGCCAAGTTAATGCGACACGCGAGCCACCCCCAAACGCGGTGGACATTCAAGTGTCAAAGTTCAATTATAGTTACTGTAACAATATTCATATTAGAATTGAGGCGAGTCAATGCAATTCCTACAGTTCCCTGATTACTACGCTACATCTTTTTTTTTTCCACGTGCAGGTGTCAAATTGTGTGTACGTGTTCATGTGGTACGTGTATGTGTCTTGTACGTGTTCGTGTATGTATATATAATATATCTCATTATTTTACTTGTTCTGCAGACACTTCTCTGAGACGTTTAATCATTTAATTGATTAAAATGTCGAACCTGTAATAATGATCCATTTTTTTTTTCTTCATATAGAATTACAGATTTAAGAGACTACCTAGACAACATCTATTACCTATTAATTGTGTTATAACTAATAATATGACCGACAAAATAGCTTATCGTGTCATATCGTTACGCAAGTAAATGGAGAGAAGTTAGTTAAAATGAGACAAGCCAAACTGTACAAAAACAAAAGGAGCGGTCGTTATGAAGAACACGTCTAAAGATGGATTAGTATAGTCGTGACTGCCGAAGGGCGTGTGATGATGATTAATGACGTAATTTTTGCTATTAAACAACTCGTAGGTAACATTGACTGGCCAACCAATACTGATCTTCTGTCACCGTGCATTCAAGTCGCCCACAATATCTCTTTCTCGCTCTATGCGAACATTTTCGTTCAAAGCGCAGCGATGCTTTAAATCGTTACTATAGGAATTCTAGTTTCGCGCAAATCGAAGTATTAAGATGTGTTATATTATGCGTCTGTTTAAAATTAAGGGGAGGAAAAGAAGAACAATGAAAAAGGGTACCTACACATGTCAATATTTTCACGTTGTGTCAATCTTTGAATCGGATGCAAATTCGCATTCAGGTATCTTGACTCAATGCTCAAATACTAAAGTGTCTTGCCTTTTGAGTCATTCTCCTCACATTACTTCTCGTGTGAAAAATATTCGTTACTTTTATATCGTTACATGCCTATGTTACAAAACTCCGTTAACGATCGTTCGGCAAACTGATTTTGAATATCACTTTCGGATTATATGCGCTCCTTTCTTTCTTTTCTCATATGAGCGTTTGTTCTCTCGAATATATTTGGGAAAATCTTGTGTTCGGTTCAATTTTCGTAATTAGCCTGCATACATAATTGTGTGTTTGCTTCTTACCGAAATTGTAAGGAGATTTGTCTTCCATTGTTACGTTAATAGAAATACAGCCTCTTCGGGTAGGTCGTTGGTATTCGCATTGTTAATACACATCACGGACAATATCAACATGTCACACTCGACTATTATTTTGATCTACATTGGAAAGTGTAAGAACTCTCAGATACGTAGAAAGAAGCCCAGTTTCCTCTCCTTGTTGGCGAACATTGCATGGCGTCACAAGTTATTTTTCCTGCGCAAATAAATTCTACAGTTTTAACACACTATTTAAAATGAGGACAACGAAAAAAACGGCGTGGCATTTTTTCACATACTGGCTGCTGGTAATAATAATCCTTCCCTCACTTCCATCACAGCTAGTCTTATACAATATTCTGTCCTACTAAGGAATGTGTTTATTTGAGAAAGACCGTAATCTATTCTACTTCCTGCTACCTACAAGTTGTTTACGTCAGAATTGTCAACGAATGAAACAAAAAACAAAAAAAAAAACGGTAACGTTTAACTGCCTATAGTGTATGTCGTGTTCACATAAATCTGCACGTTACGATTCCCTATTTCATCTGTGCCGCGTAAATCTCAGAATTTCTCGCCCATAAAAAAGCAATATTTGCCTCCAGTACGAACGCCAATTTCACGATGAAACGAAAGAGTATCTCAAGAATATTAAATAAATGTGGATACATCAACGTTAACCATGACGAATGTCATGATGTTAAACGCATTTAACGTAATAATCAGCTAAAGAGGTAGCGAAACCTCGCGTTGTCGGCAACGATAGGATACAATATGAGCGTGTACAATGTACAATGTCAACGAATGAATCGATATAGACACGAAATTGGAGATGTGATGTATAAGGGACGGCATGAAACGTGCAAATTTCTCTGTACAAGTATAGCTCAAAATGAAGATATAATTGTAGCACGCAAACGGTTAATGCGCAGACTTTCGATATTACAACGAATAAACGATTAGAATACGTCATCTGTTCGGTTCAAATTGTCACGGTCACAATGCGAGCGTTACTGTGACGGGATATTTGCCCACCGGCAGTCAAAGAAGGTAACATTCACATAACCTCAACAAGAAGGATGACTTTATGAGATAAAAATGAGTAACAGTAGCCAATGAATATCTCTAATGTGATGATGCGATCGTAATTGATGAAACATTATTGTGTACAAGTAATATAAACGAAATATTATGCTGCCGTTGGTGTAAATAGCGCGAGAGCCATTAAAACACGCTAACCCATAACTTAAATTATACCTATACGTTACATTTATAGTATGCTCTATTAGAAGTTTAGAATAGATCTATCTACAGCAAAACCTAGTAATATTCTGCATCATTTATGTATATGCGTGACTTTTAATCCATTGTATCTGGGCAACACAGTGAAGTTTAATTGATAATAGTTCACATAGAATTTATGATTAAACACAAATCTGCTTTTCCTCCTTTGCGGACGCAAATATTTTGTCAACAATATTCATAATATCATTCCATTTTATATATTATTTGCATATATTATATTAATGTGTTTTTATATATATTTATATATATATATATAATTTTATTTCAGATAATATGAATTCTCTTTTTGTAATAATCTAATTCAACCTCTTCATGTATATATATATGTATCTTTATATATATATATAGATATATTCTTTCTCTGTGTAATATATTATTATTACTCACGTTATGCGATATTTATAAATATACAAGTCGTTATTTTAAAGAGCGGTGAGCCAGCGCCTCCAGCTATTAATTGTACTCATGTACACTTATATATTTTCATTTGACGCTACAGCTAATGTTTTTAGTTATTATTTTCACTATACCCATTATTGATTACCACCTATCTTATCTCATCCCTTCATAGTACCTACCCCCAAAGAAATAACAATTTAAACATCGTTAAGAAATAATAGAACTTCTCCCGTGTTTAGCATTCAAATATAGTTCAAATTTATATCGAACAGCGTCCAACTTAGAGAACACGTTTAAGTAATCTTACAGTGTTATCATCTAAGAAGCTGTTGCAGCTTTAAGGATTAAAATTTCGTTATCTAATTTTTAGTTTCTCTGAGACTGTTGCGGTTAAGCTCGAGACAGTTCCATAGAAACTATATCATACAGAACCCAGGGATGCATGACATGACAATATTTCGCGAAATTACGCGTATACGAACAAGTGTACCTTTGATGAATTGTGTAAACTACTATCATGTTTCCAATTTTAGATTCGTCATAAAAACCATATTGCACATTAGGAAATTGTATACCTTGTGAAAAAGAGTAATGAAAATGTATAATAGGACACTAACGTTGAGATGAAATTACATATAATGTCATGTGGTTGTTTAATGTGCGTGAAAACAAGCAGTTACTGCAAATAATATACGACATAAACACGTAGATTTGTAAAAAGTTAAATAGCTAATTGTTTAGCTACACACAGACTCTGTGCCCATTTTCTGAATCTATATTGTAAATCGTTACTTTGAAAATACTGTAATAATTTTTGGTGTACACTTTAAATTACGAAGAAAGACAAAAATAACTATTGTTATTACAAAGTCAATGTAAAGTAATTGCCGGTTTAATTGTATTCAACTGATATGCCTTGAAACTAAAAACAATTAGACAAAAACTATGATGTGTAGAATATATCTGTGACACTGTATGCAAAGTGTAAGTGTGATAAATTGAAATAATTGTTGAATTCCTTTTCTTAAATGACAATAGAACAACTTGTTCTTATGATAATGAAAATTTTAATAGATCCCTCTGTTGTGAGAGATTTATAAGAAAGACACAATCAAATACTAATCTATTTTCGTGTATACTAATCTATATGCTACAAAATATGATTGAATGAGGTTTTAATGTGCGGACTAAAAGCTTTGGAATTGAGAATAAAACTTGGCAATAAGGAATTATCTGTTATTTGTCTAGCTGGACCAGCCAGCTTTAAAGATATATAAATATATATTATGTTTATATGTAGAATAGCTCTCACTTTGTATGTATACTCATCTTCAAGCCAGGTTATCTCTGCTTGATATATATAACATCTTTGGTTTTGCCAAGGTATTATCAGTACTTAACAACGTAATAGCACACAAATTAAGGATAACGAAAGCCTAATCATTTCCTATTTCAAGGGACAGTTCAATACAATGCCTTAAAGCGTTAAAATTTTTGAAAGTAAATGAAAGAGATGTTTTAGAATAGCGCGATATATCGTACCTTCCGTTTCGAAGTCATTCAAATAATGAGTTCTGTATGACTTTGCTCTTACAGTCAGATTACAGTGTTCGTATATAATATTAGTAAATGAATTATTTAAAGAAAGTCGACATTAAGAAAAGACATGTTTTTTGTATAGCATTCGCCACATATTACGAACGTTTGTGGCCAAACGACGCCACGTCATTCCTAATTCACAACGTGTCATCTCTTTGAAATCCGCTATACCATATAACTATATATATTATGTGACTCTGACGTGGTATGTGTGTTATATGTGATAAAGCCCCGTAATGTGGTGTATCACAGAACAATTGTAGTAGTTATTATATAACATATAATGGTATATATCATAATAATCTTAAAAGATAGATAAATGTTGACGAGCCATGATGGATGCATGAATAGTGATGTAGTAATGCAAGCGCTATAGTGATGTAGCGATACATGACACCGGGTGGTAGGTGGTAGTGGACGAGTGTTAAAGAAGGGAGAAAGGAGCTGCCGTAGCATCGTTCTCAAGGTGTGAAGAGGCGAACAACGGAGCTCAATAATGGGAATGAAGAAGAGTGCTGTACTTGAAATCAATGCATCATACTGGCGATGGCATTCTGACGTGCTCGTTTTGCTTCCTCTTCACTGATCCTCTGCTCGATCAAGTATTGAGCAGTGCCGATCGCATTGGGATAACCCGTGATAGTCACTATGCGGTTCCTGGTACCAGGGGCAAACATGCCCTTCTTAGAGATTTGTATGTTGGCGCCACTTAGGTGCTGAATCTCAATGAGGGCACGACCACCGGGTCCCAGAATAGCTCCCACTATAACCTCTGCAATTTCTATGTCTACTTTCTTGGCCTCCTTGTTGTTCGCGTCAGCCTGTGTAGGACTCTTACTTACAAGTGATAACTGGTTAGTTCCCAGACCAAACGAATTGTTGTTCAGATGAATCGCGCTGGCAGCAGTGTTGTTCTGCCGGAATGGATCAAAGGGTTCATATCTATCGAGGGTGTTGCGAGGTGTAGGAGATGTCGATCCGAGTGCAGGTACTGTTCCAATGGGTCCAAATACACCTCCGTTGTTGTTCGAACCGTTCGCGGTCGTGGTACTATCCATTGGATTTCCGAGGTAACTCATACTCGACGGCATACCGATACCCATTCCGAGAACATTGTATTTTGCAAGAGTAGCGATGGCAGCCAAAATTTCGCTTGCGGCTGGTTCTGAGAAACCGGTGGTCCGCAAGTTCAATTTAATGTGCTCCAACAGTTGTGTCGTAACCGGTGCCGTACCCGCGGTGATAGCAGCACCTAAGTTCAAGTTAAGACTGAGGCCAGCACCATTCAGGAGACTTACTGAAAGATGTAAGAACAGATCGTATAACGAATTGGTTCGTATTCAGACGTTACGTCATTGCACTGTTGTGACGGATTTTGCGCGAGTGTGTATGCGCGCGCGCGAGTTCACCCCCCCCCCCCCCCCGTTTTCTCTATCTTTTTCTCTCGAGAAGAAATCATCGTTGGCACGACTTAAGCGTAACAAGAAACATGAGCAATGAAGCATGTAAGTTATTAATTATAAACTTGTCTTACCTGTGTTGAGGCCAGCAGTAGAAGTATACGTGGGAGTGCTTGTAGGAGCTTGCGCATATGGACTGCCTGTAGGATTGTAATTGGCAACAGGGCCACTTACATCCGCGTAACTAACATTAAGACAGGTACCACTTTGTGGATCGTCCGCTACTTTTGCTAAGATCATGAGCAACGCGTTACGATTATTTTCATTTTCACCGATCACCGTTATACACCTCTCTTGAAGGGACAGATCTTTAGCTTTTTGACTGATTTGTACATAAGATCCAGACTCTTCTTTGATCTGCTTAATATAATTCCCGGCTTTTCCTATTATCATACCCGCAGTGCTGTTAGGTACTAATATTTTCACCTAAAACATAATACAGCTCCTAAATAAATATTCTATTTTGAGCACCTCAAGGCACACTACAATTCACAGATTTATGTCTGATTGTTTGAAGCTCATAATTGTATAATGAATATAAAAACTCTAATGACGTAATGATGAATCTATGAATCACTGTTATTCGAGTCAAGGAACTACATTAAACTGTGAATATCCTGCAGATTTAAATTATGCTGGCATTTGGAATGCAGCAATCATTATGCTATATGTGTATTGTAAGTATGCGATGTCAAGAACCCAACATTTTTCAAGTTTAAGCCTTTCGCTTTGACACATTACAAAATAGCATATTTACACAGAATGACTAAGTATTATTATCTCTTGTCACTATCATTCTTTAATACAAATCAGAACTATACATGCTAAACATGTAAAACATGCAGCATTCAAGAGAAGATTGAATATTTGTATTTTTAGCAAAGTTTTTATTTTATATGTACCTGCTTGTCTCTCTCTGCAGTGGCCTTTCCAGAGTCAAAATCTACTGTTGTTTTTGAAGTAAGATCAGGTTTTTCTCTGATCTTTTCCATAATGAAATCCATAACAGCCATTATGGCTTCAACACTGCCAGTTATTAAACAAACCCTTTCTGTAGTCCCTGTAAAAAGAATTAGAACCAAAAGATGTATTACATATACATTAAATCTTACTAGCGGTCATTGATTTCAAATGAGTTATGCTAATGGCACAAACAGGTACCTGGATAAAAATCATGCGATTTAGACATTTTAACCCTGGCTCCTGTATCTTTCTGAAGTTGAGCAATTGTCTCTCCACCTTTTCCAATAATTGCCCCAGCAGCCACCCCAGGAACCAATACTTTGAGATGATAAGTTCCATCTCCTCCTATAATAAAGCAAACTCACTTAGTCTATAAGTTCATAGACAATTCTGTGGCTTTTGTAAGCATATCTTGATAGTAACGGTAAATGCCAAAATTTTAGGCAACGCAATTGCACATTTAGGACAAATACTCCTACGATATAAAATTGCAGAGAAGCTCACATACAATATGCATTGAAAGTACACTTCTATAATTGCTATAGTAGTATAAACATATTATTTGTGTACATTTAAAAATGTAGGTCGGATTAAGAAAGACCAGTGACAATTGTCAACCTTCTTAATATAACAAAATCAATTCCATAATTAGGAAGATTTATTAAGTTTCCTGTCAAGATGTTCATCAAATGAGGCCCGCACTTCATTTCTGCGGTTAGTGTTCAGCCATAACTATTGCTTTATATAATCAGATTACACACAGCGTACGCGTACAAAACATTCTGAAGTAGATGCGTTGGATCATACCGTTGAGTTGATGCACAACGGCCTAGGGTGAATTATATGCAAACACGAGTGACAGAGGAATGGTTCTCAGGTAATATCAGTGAGAAGATAGGGAATATTGATAGTGGTCCGTCCCGGGCGTACCGAAAACGCGTGACAGCGCATCCTCAGTCTCTCGAAGCGCAGAATCGAAAAAGGTGAGAAACTGGCCGTGTGGGGACTAAAACGAATCGCGTACAGAATTGGGATGCGAGAATGATGGAAAAGAAAGTCGGATGTACGAAGTTTGAACGTGCTGTAGACAAACAGCTGTTTGACAGATGGAAGCCCTGTGCGCTCACTCGCTTCGCACCGACCTTGACCCGCAACCTCGGCGGCGGAACGGTGTGCCTGACAACTCACCGATACGCCACATCCTAGTAACTGGTCACTTTACGGACAGCAGCGCGGCGTTCCCTTGATACGGCGCTCTTTCGCGGTAACGACGGCACTGCACTACGGGTATTGCGGCAGTGGCGAGGTGCACAATATGCGCACGAGATAAATACAATGCACACGGGCCCGTCCGTCTGCCGTCGACGTCTCTCGTAGCTGCTGCTAGCGATCGCGGTACGAGTGACGAGACGGGCGCGACGATGACAAACTTGCAGAGTCACGGAGTGTGTCGGGTAGTCACCGCCAGAACAGCAATCCTCCATTAACGAAGTCCACAGGCCGACCGCCCACGCAAAACCGACGACAAGGAGTAACGACGAAAAAAAGAAAATTTAATGAGAAGGGATGAAAAAAAAAGAGAAAATTTGGAAACACGGTTGCGGGGTAGGCGACGAAGGGAATCCGCGGTGCGATATAAATGATAGATAACGCACAAATCAGAAGGAAAAAAGAATGCGAGGAACGGGGAAAGAGAAGAGAAGGAGACGTGGCACGAGAGGATGCGCGAACCGCTGTGCAGTGCACCGTGTCGCGTTCTCGCCTCTGTGTACGCGTTCGCCAGGCGTTCGAAGTGGGAAACGAAAGGGAACGGTCGAGCGAGTAAGTGAGCGAACGAGCGAGCGAGTAAGCGAACGATCGCTGTGTCAACAGCAGCACCAGCGACAAGATTGTCAAAGACGCGCGAGAGTACAAGTGCAAGAGAGACAGAGGGAGAGAAAGAGATGAGAGAGGAGAGACAGAGAGACGGCGGGAAAGAAAAAGAAAGAGGGAGGGAGAGAGAGAGAGACAGATTGAGACGATGGGGGAGGGGGGAAGAAAGAGAGAGGGAGGAAATGTACGCGTACACTGCGCGTGTGTACGTATATATGTACACACTGGTGGCATGTACACACTGGTGGCATGTACACGCGAAAAGTACGAGCTCGTATATGCTCGTATATATCGCATGTACATTACATGATGTTGCGATCCTATGCACGGACGCGTGTATGAGTACCAATTCTATGAGAATGTGTGCGGGAGTATGAAGATGACTGTAGCGAATCTTTCGCGCTATCATCGATAATCGCGATTGACGGCGCGCGAGCAAAATACCTGATCCGTAGTGAGACCTCTTCGTCGCGCCATTTTCCGCGTCGCAGTCGAGTGGCCGCTTCCTGGAGTCTGCAATCTCCGGGGAGGGACACGTCTCCATTCCTGAATCGGCGGCCATCTTGGCTCGGTTATTCCGCGCACACACAAGGCAAACGGGGAAAGAGCGTGTGAGAGGGAGAGAGAGAGAAAGAGAGGAGGGTGTGTGGGTGTGTGAGAGAGAGAGTGAGAGAGACGTATGTCGACACAGAGACGTTGTTGGTCGACCGGGGGCAAGTGTCGTCCGGACAAGCAGGCAGACAGGCTGGCAAGCTGGCTGGCAGGCAGGCTAGCAGGCAAGCTAGCAGGAAGGCTAGCAGGCAGGCTAGCAGGCAGAGGCGCACCACTCACAGACCGGACGAACGGACGAACGTACGCACGACCACGATGAGGTTTTTAAGCGGAAGGGAGACGACGGACGTACGTACGCACGTACGGACGAACGAACAAATGACACACGCTCGCGGAGTGCCGCGTCTCACTGGCGACTGCTCGCGGCTCCCTTGCCAACCAGCTGGTTGATACTCGATGGTGTGCCTCGGCCCTCACGTTCCTCTCTCGCTCCGCGGCTTACCGTCTCGCTCTGCCCTGCCTACGGACCTATCGCCAGAGTTCGCCTCTCTCTTTTCCACCGGCCCTCGCGGGCTCTGCTCGCCAGGGCCGTATTAAACCCACTGCAATCGGGGGCGTCTCACTTCGGGCACGGGTCTCTCAACGAACTTTGCGCCACGGCCATACCATTTCCCTCATTTTTCTTACCAAGCCGCACTTGAACTTCCCCTAGTCGGATATAACATAATTACATAATCGCCTACTAAAATCCATTGTCTCTGGCAACGAATTAACGCGGCATCGTTCCACTAAATAGTTGATTGTCGTTGTTTATTCGGCTCCATCGAAGTCTTGCAAAATGCGCTTTCCTGTACTTTAACATTCGCTCGTCTCATTGGTGGATTAACTTCTTTCCTTTTTTTATCGGGGATTCAATAGGGATATACGCAACTTCAATTGACATTGTTATGATGCAATTCTGCGCCTAGATGCACTGCTACTGAGCTTATTTTTTTCATCGATAAACCTAGGCACGATATTGCCACAGAACCGTATTGATATTCGGTCCTCTAGTTGCACTTTGAGCGCATAAAACACATAAGGACACCATTACTCCCTTTTGCTTGGAACAGTCCAATGAAGGAAGTATACAGATTGCTGTATTAGGCGTACAATGAGTAATTGTCAACTACTGTGTCAAAGTTCTGCGTTTAAAGTAAAAATCGATTTACTATGCGACGTAGGATATAATCTTTGTTTGTCAAGCACCGATTAGTAAGGGACCACAATGGACTCTAAATTCCTTATCTACGCGTTATTAAGGGGTAATGTTTCGGTAACAGTTTATCTGAGGTTGACTCAAGAGTCGACGAATGTTTCAGAAAAAAAAAGAAAAGGAACTTATTAACAGTCTAACGAAGTACTGGGTTTGGGCACAATATCAACCGTTCGACAAACTAAGACGGTAAATGCAGTGCCGTTAGTGATGATGCCGTTCGGGGTATTTTTTAAATTTGTCCGTAGAAACGGACTGCTCCGCTTGAAAACGCAGATAATCTTCCGTCGTTTGACATAACGGCTCACTATCGACAAGGTCGAAGTCCAGCTGCTGCTGTGATTTCATCCGATATGGTACTGAATGGAGGAGCAGCTAAGAAGAGATGTTACATACTTTTGATTTGCAGTCGCGTGTCGCAGTGCCGTTGATCGTCGTAAGCGCAATACACCGTGTGTGTCGCTTATACCGACGATGACGGCGACAACTTACGAGCAAAGTGCTCACAGCCTATCGGGCCTTGCTTCTGAGCCATGAGGTGGCACCAAAGATTACCACGCACGTTTCGTCGTATTCATATATCCATCCCTGCATACTTACGTGCGCCCGCGCGGGACGCAGTTTTACCAGCATGAGCGAGTTCGTCAATCTCGATAGGTTTAGAGTGCAATTATGCAGTTGGTGTGCGCAACGTAACAACCAGGCACCGAGACATGCCCGATGCGCAAACTACTTTAATATTTTCGATCTCCTACGACACGTTATGCGTCCGGAAGGGCAGACCGTATAGGACTACGGGACTGGCTGGCATATAGGCATCGTTCGTCGGCTCTGCTTGATTGTATTTTTCTCTTCCGTGCGATGTACACTTTGCTGCACTCCCGATTACGCTTCACGCTTCCGTTAAATTCATGCGACCAGTAACAAGGAGCCAACGTGTGTTCCTCTGACGTTTAGCCTTTTCGTCACTCCTGCCCGATGTCCGTACGGTTGACCACAATAAAAAGTGATTCTTACTCGAGTAGCTGCGGCACGAACACTTCGGACCACCTGTATAACGAAAACATAGGCAGATACATAGGCCGACACTACGGCAATGCGACTCTCTCCGCTTTACCAGTATTTCATGCGGATCGAATATCGTTTCATCGACAGCACGCTTTTAGTCGCAAATGCCTGGATGCACGAAACTGTTTCGATTAATGTTACACGATAAAAGATTCTTTGGCTATTCCAGTCTTCCGCGCTGACTAATAATATTGGAATTTTCCCTTATTGCGTCGTATGTCCGAGTATTCGAATGAGCGAACATCTCTAAGCATACGTAACGACCGTCAACCGGTTTAAGGTGCGACGGTTTTTCGGTTACAGCGTGCATACAGTTTCTATCGAGTTATACAGCTTGCAAGGAATATGCTCCTTTAACGTAGAATGTCCTTGCTCCGCGGTAACTCAAGTGATCGAGCTAGATCTCTTGCATTCTTTTTTAGACTCCGGGTTAGCAGGCTATCCATCTATACTTAAGCATGAGCGCACATTGTGTTGCACGCACGATGCATACATTTGAATGCCTACTCAAGGCCGTTGCTCGTTGCTACACTTCAACGTACCGCAATGTTCATAAAATCATAGATCAAATGTCCTTCATTACGGAGTCCATCATCTCAGAGTAACCATAACGAGATCATCGATTTACCTGTTTACACCGTTTCGTCTTGCGAAACGTCAATTAGCAGTATATCACGAGAGTGCGTAGACAATGACATTGCCATACTTATTATAATCAGTCATGTATGCAATCGGAAATGTTCTTTCATTAGGAAAGACATTGACAGTAATTCAACAGATAAAGTTCCCTTTCCTCATCGTACGCTGCGCATTTAGAACAATGCGGTTCCTTGCTTCGTTGACCTCATTTCTCATGTGACCTTAATATTGTACAGGGTGTTCAGAATATGACAGTACCTCATCGACCATAGGTTACACATGTTTTGTAAGACTTCCGAAGTTACGTAAAGTTGCAATTATCTGATGTAAATCTGTAAGATATTTTTAGCCCGCTTGCCGTGCACTTTAAACAGAGGATACTCTGCTCACCACGTTGTGAGAAAGTGGTAATAAAATAGAGTCCTTTGGTTTGAATGCCTGTGACCACCATCGTGATACTACGCGGGTCGAACGAATGCTTTTATTGACATAGGTTTATGTTTAACTTTTCAATAAAATGTGAGACAACTTAATAAAGATATTAATTGCAAAACAATTGTTAAAATATTTATTTACTCATATCTAACTATTGTGCAACGCCGTTGGCAGTGTTTTGTTACTTAATCTTAGCGTATAATGGCAGCTTCTTCAATATGAGAAAACATAACCTCGACGAGTTGCGAATTAAACGAAATAACAGTAATTTCTACATGCGATATTAATTATGTAACATGCAATGCTCATTTCAACAGCTATGCTATTCTGCAATGAACATGGAGGAATATCTCAAACACATTTAATCTCATATCGAGTATAGTCTCGTGATGGAAGACAGTACTTCAAGTACGCAGGTGAAAATTTTCCTATTTGGCAAAGCAGCAGAACTAGCTAAAATTAAAGAACACCATCTTTTTGTATCGAAAAGTTTAACGTATGCCCAGTTATTGGATAAAATAACTCACAGTTTTCATCTAGAAAGTATACGTGATAATATCATTTTGGCCGTAAATGAGGAATTTATAGCTCCAGACACGAAGCTTATTTTATCCGAGACGGACGTAATTGCAGTTATTCCACCATTAAGCGGGGGTTTGTTATATTTCTAATATATCACTGAATAGTTACACTAAACACTAAAGTGTAAATAATTTGTGTAATTTACAATAATGATCATGCATATCCATTCACTGTAATATTATTACAATCTGTAACATGCACACAATATTTTATTTTAGGATAAAATGGGTACGACAAAGAATTTTGTGAAGCTCCAGAAAGAAGGACTAAATCTGAATGATATAATAACTTTAGTTAGTTCTCCTGACTGTGGTGCAATATCCAATTTTATTGGAGTTACCCGGAACAGCTTTGAAGGAAAGAAAGTATGTTGTTGTATTGACAGTAACTTATTTGTCTTAATATAGAGTCTCATAAAAGGGGTATCATTTTGCAGGTTGTAAAACTGGAATATGAAGCATATGAGCCAATGGCAATAAAGGAGATGGTTAATATCTGTGCCAAAATTCGCTCGCAATGGAATGTTGAGCGGATAGCTATATATCATAGACTTGGTGAAGTACCTGTATCTGAAGCAAGTGTTATTATAGCAATCTCGTCTCCTCATAGAAAGGAATCCCTGCAAGCCGTTGAATATGCAATAGATGCACTAAAGGCGTCGGTTCCTATATGGAAGAAAGAGGTGTATGATAATGAAGAAGCTATATGGAAAGAGAACAAAGAATGTGCTTGGGCAAATAGTAAATAGCATTTTCATAATTCTATGACAAAGTAGAAATATTGCTAAGATTAATTTTAAACAATATAATAGTAATAATGCCAAATAAGATAGCCTTGTTACAAATTTTTTAAAACTTTAATTAATATTAGGACATTTGTGTTTCCTACATTTCAAAAACGTACTTGTTAGGATAGTCACTTTCAGCTGTTTCTATACACTGTTTTGTTTGCAAAGAGTTTATATTTTATACCATTTTTTATAGAATGCCTCACAGCAAATTATGAGGCGTGTTATTCTGTTGATTAGATTTTCTACTGTTGAATGATCACAGAACTGTCAAACATGAATATTAGTAATTGTTACTGCTAATAAAAAGATTTTCCAAAATTGTTACAAGAGCACTAATGAAACTACCTATCCAATTTTTTACATAAAGCGTTAGTTCATTGGACACCTAATAAAAACAGTTATAGTAGTGAATATTAATAAATAATATTCTTTGCTGTAGAAAGTAAGAGAATGGAAGACGAGGAAGAAGAATGTCAGGAAATTATATATGAAGTTGACGAAAGGGAATCATCAGATTCAGTAATAATAGACCCCAGTCTTGTACAAATTCGTGCAAGTCCATGTGAGCTAAATCGTCGAATAGAGTCATTTATTGCAAGAAAGCGCCAACAAGTAAATGTTGTAAATGTACAGGAATTTTGTTGCCACAGGTACGTTTAAACGAATTTACCACTAGGTTTATTATGAAAATATATACTTTGCAACTGTCACATATTCTGTGCAGAGAACAAACCGACGAAAGTGAAAATTCATGTGCTCGTATTGATGCCATACTTATTCGACGTAAAGATTCAAAGAGTCATGTTAAAGGTAAAAGTTCCATGTTATTATCCGTTTTTCTTGCTGCATATTCTTGAAATGTTTATAACGTATTCATACGCTATCATTCATGGCTAGTTCACAGAGTATTAAATGCTTGGGGTCCTCAAACTGTTGATCAATCATCATTAAGGAAGGTAACTGCACCGAATACGGATAACAGTTATTCGTCCGTGTTGGACGATCGGATATCGACGACAGAACGAATCTTAGGAATAAATAAACCCGTTTCCCGTGATGTGTATGAAAGGCTTAAAAATATTGAGGATAAAATATTATACTTGGAAGGTGTTTCGCCCGAATACAAGGATTTTTGGGTAAATTAATAGAGTGAGATCAGTCGAAATAAGTATGTTGAATATAAACATAAATAGATAAGAGTTCAACATAATTATTTCGACCAAAATAATTACAGAAAACGTAATACTAAAAAATAAAATTTGATTACAGGCGACTGAAGATATACGACATCTTAAAGGTTCTTTCAAACCTGTAAGAAAAAGGGTACGCTTTCAATATAATATCGATCAATAACATAATGATTTATTTAAGTATAACATTTTATCTTTATATAAGAACATCTGTTTTCAGACGTATTCCATGGCAGAATTGGACACGAAACTGCACGAACTAGAAGACAAATACGTGAAGAAGATGAAATAATATTTTGTCACACTATATCTGTATTAATTTATTTTCTATTTTGTCTTGTTTCACCCGAGCTATATTGTACAAGCATTTCCAAATAAGTAAATATAAGCGTTCCATTTATGTACGATGTGTAATAATACATTGTTGCATTAATACCAGGCGCAAAACTCGTAACCAACTTTAATCTATCCTACATGTTATAATTTCAAAGATAATGATCACTTTATCAGTAAATGCCGGCAAGAGCCGCATTGGACTGTCGAATACAAGTATATTTCGGTATATAATATTTGCTACAAACGAAAACGTCTATAGGCAGAAAATTAACAAATACATTGCAGACATATTCGTTAGCTTAATGAAAAATCGGGCTACATTCCCGATTTTATTACTTCAAGAATAATACATTCAAACGGAATAAGCGTTTCGCGCGCTGTACAGCACGAATAAAACTTCTGCCCCGGATTGTACGCATATTAGTTCGATATACGGCAGATAGAGGCAGTCTTCGTCGCGCTACCATACGGTATGGCTGCGATTTGTCGAAGTTTTCTCTTCGTCCCTAAATAATGCGAAGTGAATCGTTCGGAGAGATGCATCTTCTGCTCCGAAGTTAGAAAATTATAAACGAGTACCCGTCCCGTCGCATCGCGGTGAGTTTTTCCGACGAATCAATTTAAAGTCAGCTATTTCCTGTTTTCAAGTAGCACGCGGACAGCACGTCGTCTGCCAGGGTGACAAGCATCCTTCTTCCCCTTCAGTTAGGGTGATGGACCGCTGAAAGATCATTGGGAATGTCGTTTAGTGTCATGATTGCCGCTCATTTCGTAGGCTCACCCTTCGTTTGTGTCATGTGAATTTTCAAATGTGCACTTGGTTTTTCGACGTTAAGACAGGCGGTCATTCGTTTACGAACTGTTTGTCGGTACGAAGAGCTTATAGTTTGTAATAGATTTTGACTTTTGGCCATCTTGAAGGATTTCGGCTAATAGTTTGGGTCTCGATGACATTTCAATGATAGTCATTAGTAAACACTTCGGACGACTGTGGTTAACCGTTCTGTCCGGAGCGGTGCTTGTTTAAATGTTTATTAAACTTTGACTTTAACCGCCTCAGCATTTAAGAATTGTATAGTTTAAGTGATTTAAAATGTATGGAAAATTAAGTTTTGCCTGGTGTAGTTTATTATTTGAAATGCAACGTCGAAGCTGAACGGCAGGTGTACGTAATAAGAAACACGTAAGAATTTGTATCGAAATAATTTCACATTAATATTGTATGTATATTAATAATACTTATTATTCACGGTACCTTAAGGCATAAATCGTATACAACAATGTCATTTTTGTTTAGCTGTAATACTAGTATTTGTTTTCAAAGTTGTAGAAAGAAATATTTATATGTAAATAAAACGTAAAGTGAGAAAATAAGAGGCAACGGTAATGAGTGAAATAAGACGCAACTATGAACCGACACACCAATCATGCAACTAACTTTGTCATTTTTAATATACGTATCTGCATGACATTTCCGTAAACTACCTACACCGTTTTCACGAACAGGCATAACTGCAAACTTCTTAACAATTGAAAAGTCGTTTTATCACTGTCACAAACCACTTTGCACACATTTTTCCGGCGAGAACTGTCGTAATGCAAATTTTGCCAAACTGTTGCTTTGTCAAATTGTTTCCTGCTTTGGCGTGTCTGTCACCTATACTGACACGTCGCACACTCTGTATCTGTTACACCGTGGTATTAATTACACATCTTTCACCATCTGGTAGCGCGTAGGAAATATGATTGCGTGATAAACGCGTACGGAATCGGATTCCTATCTTGATTTACAAGCGAGCTAATGCTAAAAGAGAAAACCGCAGCGCGATATGTCATGCATCGCCCTTTCGATTCAAATCGCACGGGCCAAAAACACCGTAGATCATGAATTGAAAGGATTCTGTGCAAAGGGGGTAAATCTGCGTAACGAATTAGATCCGTAGCCCGTCGTTCAATCGTACGCCTACGTGCTACTGAAAGACTTTCATCTTGCTCAGAGTGTTACCAAAAATATTTCTAAGGTCACTGATACATCACCCCATGTTTCCGAAATACGGTAATCTGAGCATTCATTAAGGGTGTATGTTTCTTTTATCGCACCGCTGCTTCAGCACCATTTTGGATCTATAAATAAATCGACGGGAGTGAAAACCTTAAACCGAAGGGTATTTATAAATCGCTTCTATATTTCTGTATATGTGATAGATTCTAAAACTCCAGCTTTGGTGTTCATGTTTCGCCGAGTTGTAACGTTTCTTGAACTAAAACTGAATGTATACATGATAACTTAAATGCTAACTTAAATATTTGGATAATAATTATTTCTGGTCAATAAATCTATGCAATTGACCCAAACGACTGTATATACTACCCACCGATGATTTTAGAGTTTTTACATTATAAAAACATGAATTTCTTACTATGTGCTGTACTGTTTGTAAACATAACGTTTTTCTATTAATAGGAAGTAAGACACGACGAAATTGTGATCATACTTCTTGTAACGAGACGTTTGTTTCTTCTTTTTTGTTTAAAGCAAATGAGGCATCCTCAGTATTTGTATCATTAGAAAAGTATAGGGTACCGTAAATTAAAATAGCGTACACAGATATTAAAGTGAAGATTAAAAAAAATCTACAAGATGCCCCAGTTGTTACCAAGTCTGAAATTTTTTAATAACTTTAATAGCGGTAAGGGTATTGCAGAGCAGATTATATCATATTTTGCGAGAAATGAGAAACATTATGGTAAATGCTGAATCATGACCATCATTTGTATCCGGATGACATTGATCACGGCTCACTATATTTTCGAACACGCTGAACTGTACATTCGGTGTCATTGTCCAAATTTCATTAACGGTTTCGTTTGATGCGTCTACCGCCTGCGACTCCTTATGGTACACCACTTCACTTTAGGTATCGCGATACAAAATCCAGTTGCGTTATGTCGCGTAAACACAGTCATTAAAATTGCTTGAGAAAACGGCAGCTAGTTGGAAATGACTTTCATTTCACAGAGTTCCTTGTTTTCAAATTGATTTGTATGCATCCTGAAAGCTTGTATACACGTTCCTGTCGTTCCTGGTTGTTACTTCGAAGCAATAGGAGCAACTATGCTCGAACGGGTTATCCCAAAGGAAAGTGCAAGCCTTTTTTAATGAAAGCATGTTTATCATTTTTTTTATGTAAATTTTGGCTGACCCATATGCGGAAATATTTATTCAAATATGCCCTTGAGATGAAAAAACGCCTTGTCCGAGAACAAAGTGTCTATCAGAATTCTCACATTTTTCTGAAGATATGTCTGAAATCGTGGGCGGAAAGACATTAATAATCGCCGATTGATACAGCATGTTCACCAGAAATGCTGGTTTTCGAGTTCATATACTATGCAACAACAGTGCAGAACTCCATTATCAATACGTCGTACTTTATTTTGAACATTAAAGAATTCCAGAAAGTTACTCAAATTGTGCTACGATACATTTATTAATGTCAAAATAATTGAAAGAACATTGGGCTTGGTAGAGAGAGAGAGAGAGAGAGAGAGAGACGCGGTCTGTACATACATATTAAACGAATTTCTAAAGTTGTCAAATCATTGCATAGAATGGATTATTAATCCACGAAAATTCATGAAAAATTCATGATTAAATATCTCGAAGTCTAAAGGAGGATTACACAGTGAAATTTGAGTAAAAGTATAGTCACAAATTGTCGGTGAAGACATTTCTCAGAAACAGTTATTCAACTCATTGTGAAAATTAAACTGTACATAGGAACTGTTGAGAATGTAGGAAAAACCTGTAAACACTCTGGAAGAATCATGGCTTGATAGTTTATATTAATATTTAATGTAAAGAAATTAGTTTCTAGCAACAATGTCATGAGCAGAGGGGAACATTGAAATAAATTGCTTATAGTGTCGTTGAGTAAGTACAGCAAGTACGGGAATTTAAAAAAACTAAGTGATAATTCCTAGAGTATTTGCGTCCTAGAAAGTGGAAAATTCTCAGTTATATTGTGTTTCAGTGCTGTTGTGTACTTTACATCAGATATAAATAGATGCCTGAATTAGGTAATTGAATTTTATTAACTGTAATGCTAACACGGGAGAATGCAATGTATCAGATTAAAAATCTAACACTTTCCGAATATGTATGTTACTGATTGACTGCGTTTTTTCTGTCCTTCTCTTTCATTCAAACGAAAGCCCACACAACGATTTCCATTTCGAGAGCGGCGCTTGAATACTGTGTATGTGCTTGTAGGAGGCCGCATTTGCTTCTTGTTGCGTTATTGTAATACGGCGGGTGAAAGTGTTCGCGTATCCAGAACGCATGTTCACGCTTGTTAACCAATTTCGTTAACAGCCATGCGTGCATCGTTGTTCGATGACCGTACAGCTGCGTGTTCGAAAGAAAACTCGGCAAAGTGTTCATTCGTCGTCAAGCGTGGCTCGAACTTCATTCGAAGATATCGATCCATACTTTTTCAAGTTTACTTTTTTAGTGTTCATAGTAATTCAGAGAAGATTATCTTCATTTTTCAGCGCGTATATCGTTTATTAACACTGCAAACATATTGTGCAATCGCAGAAAACGTTCAGAAGCGTCTATATGAAATCTGGAGAAAAGGTAGAATTTGGTAGGCTTCTCATTCCAGTGTTTGATATATTTAGGACGTTTTGAGAATAGTCCATCAATTGTTCATAGCAAGTGGTTTAGTCTCTGCTTCTTGACGTCAGTTCGGCACGATGTGAATGGATACACGTTGTAAATGCTGCAATATCGTGCCTGAAGCAAACCCTCCCGACATAGATTGTTTAAATCCCATGCTAGGGTTTCAGAATAATTTATCGTCCAGTCTGCCGGTGTGGTTGGTAATGTAGAAAGGCCTTTCATGTCGTCATTCTGACAAAAGTAAACCTCAATGCCGAGCATAGGAACCTCGTTTAAGTTTGCTTTAATGTTAAAGGGGACAGAGCTCTTTCCTTAGCCGCGAAAAGGCTGAGTGTGATGACCTTTCCGTTGTATATCCACACAAATGTTCATGGACGCCTCAATAGGTGAAAATGGATAGTTACTAATCCGTGCATTCATGGTTTTTCTCATTCAGTTACGCGACATTGCTAAATGACAAAATTTTAATACGTTCTTCGCTAACAATAGAGTAATTTCCTATTGTGCTACTTTTAGTTTCTCATATTGACCATGACTAACTTTAATTGCCCTTATTGCCTTTAAGGGACAGACATTTTTGGTTAGCGTGCAAGATAGGAAAAAAAACATTGAGTTGTGTTATTGCGATCCATCTCACGTTCTTCCAGATGCAGTAGAAATTTCAAGGTTTAGTAACGCACGCTGTGTCATGTTACAGGTTAATTTCTATATTATGTTAAAAAGGCAGGAAACGTTATTTCCTCCAAATGAAGGCATTTTCACGCGTAACTGATGGCGTAATGCGGCATTCATCGTCGACGGTGTAAACAGAATTTCAATAATACTCGGCTGGCCGGTTCTTACGTGCACCGCATGACAGTAAATCGGCGCCAATTTGAACCGGACACAAACACGAATGTTATGAGTTCCGCGTGTGTGACACGATATACATACGTTTTTTTCTTTGCTTTAGCTTTAAATTCTGTGCGATCATTAACGCAATGTAACTTACACAGTGATTAATCTCGGATATTGAATGCATAAACGTTTAAATTTTCAATTTCACTTCTAGTGTTTTGAATACCGAATGTTTCTGTCGGTCATCTTAGTTATCGAATGTTAATAGTCGCTTTGGGCAGGTAAATAGATGAAATTTTGTTACAGAATGAGATAGTCCAAAGTGCCAGTAACGAAATTAAATGTGGAATGAGCTATTCGAAAATTAAAAAAAAATGACCATTTATATGGAATGATAAGGCATGATCGAAAGTTTATCGTATATGTTGTACCAACACGCAAAAATTGATTAGAGAAAAAGTTTTCGATTTTTTAATTATGTTCCACCAAAACGAAAAGTACGATAAAAAATAAGAGATATGTTATTAGTAATTAATAATCCCAGGAAAAAGTGGCATCCCATTCCTTCAGTACCAAATGAACGTTTTTCTGATTGTTGTTTTGGTTTTTGCTTTTGCACCAGTTGGATTTTTTATTTAAAAATCTAAAAAATACTGAAATGCATCGTTACCAGGTGTGGCCCTGGTTCTATTGTTTGTCCGCCAACTACGTTCTGAGAAAAAGGTGGGAGCACCTGCTGTTTCATTTTAGCCGATTCCACCCAAACAATGGAGATACAAAGTTGAAACTGCATACAATTGATTGTACTGCTATTAGCTATCGAACAGCTCGCATCCAATCTTAATTCGATTTAGGGACACTTTTGACTATCTGATGCAACTACTTACACCCTTTGAAACAATTTCTTACGGTCCAATAAATTTACTTTTCAACCGTTTAGCTAGTTGGACTAGTTGATGTTGTTGGGTCAGTTGTAAGTTAGTGCAGTAGCGATTGCGACAGGTATATAGAACAAGTACTTCATCTATTACGTATGGGAAATGTATATTTCCTTCGTCAGTCGTGTATTTCATTTTATTCCTTCAGATAACAATATAGTTCATTCCTCTGTGATATATCAAGTGTCAATCGGCACATTTTGTGACTTAATCTGAATATACAGCTGCAAAGGACGAAATGTATCATGAATTTATTCGTATAGTATTAACCGTGCTCGAAATATTCAAAGCCGAACTGTTTGCTAAACCGAATCGTCTGTCGTGCTCGGATAAAAAATTGGGTCATAATTTAACGTGTACGTCGGGTTACCTTTCGCCTGGCTACACTAACGTGCATTGCGGATTGAAAAGAATGTGGTTATTAGCGCGCAAGGTAAAAAGCTACTTTTTTTTCTGTGTCGTTGATGTGATATCTCTCGAGGGCACGTGAAAGCTTTGTGCGAAGAGTTAAGCGTTTATCGTTTATTTCTATTCTAGTCAGGATTATCGAACAAGTCGGAAAAAAATGCCCTCCTTTGAACTTTCGACTGTTTAACATGCTCGTAAATCACACTACCAATGCAAACGATGTACAGCAACATGTGCTTGAAGAAATTAATTAATTGCAACATAACACGCAAACACCATCGAGAAGTATTCCTGTAACATTGGTTACAGTATTTAACGGCTATATTAAAGAACAAACAATATCTAATTTTGATTCGATGAAAAATATTTGTTTAACTCCGTTGCTCCAGGGACATAACGCAATTAACCGAGGATCATGTTTCACGTTAGATTTCATGTGTCCGCCATGAACGCACGCGGAGGTAATCAGTCAGCCGCGGTAACAAGGTGTCGTTTTTAAACAGTCAATTTAGGCGTCAAAGTTTGACACCGACACGCCTTCGACCGAGAAGTCGCGCACTCGACGTGAAATTATGATACGCGATATTTTATCGCGAACCTGTGCATGCTACGGGCACTACTAATTTCATCGACCCATTTCCCTAGCCGTGCACGCCCTATCGCCGACAATGTCCGATGACCTTGGCCGTCCGATTTCACGAACGCGTCTCTCCGCAGGTTTACGAGCGCGCTAACAATCAAAATTCTGAACTTGTCGATTCGACTAAAAGAAAAGGCACGTCCACCCTTCATTAGCTGGTCTGCGAAAGACGTCCAGTGTCCAACCTAATATAATTTTACAGTTAACTATAAGAAGTGTCGTAACAGGCTGTGCGGACGTAGGAGTGTTTCATAAGGCATATGTGATAGTACGGATTCCATATTGGCGATTATGCGAGGGGTAAGGCGATTTTAAATCGTCAGCAGGGTTATCGTGAAAAAGTTGTCGATCGTTCTCCATTCGTGACGCCTCGCCGAAAGGGAGTGTCACGGGGTAAAGACTGTAGCTAGTTTTTTAAAAGCACAAGAAGTATTACTGTAGCAATCACTCGTCCCTTTCATTTCGGTTGGCAAAAAAGTATTTTCGACCCTCAAACGTAGCATTGCCATTGTATTCAACAAATTGCGTCAATGTTAATATATCTTCCTTTCTGCATTTGATGTTAGTCACACTTAGGTTACGGATAAAAATGTAAAATGTTCATTAACACGTTGCGTGCCACGCTGATTTTGCGTGTCCGCCGCGTCTGGCCAACGTGAATTTCTTATTATGCCTTACATATTTTTTCGAAATTTTTTGCACAACAGGTAAATTTTAGTATATAAGAGCGTATAATGCAATAATTTTTTGTGGGGTCACCGGTGACCCCCATGGCCAGACGGAGCGACTTAGTTTTGGTGACTGGGGACCCCCACCACCAGACGGACCGACGTCGACCGACAAACGATGATAATATTGAAAAATTTTAAAAACATTGAAAATTCACTCGAATTATGTGTTCTAATAATCTTGGCTCCGCCGGTCACCGGTGACCCCCATGGCCAGACGGAGCGACTCGGTGCCGGTCACCGGTGACCCCCATGGCAACGTGTTAAAACTCTTTACAAAAATACGATTTTTATCTTACACTACGGAATTGGAAATACTTTTCTTCCAATCTGATATAAGCAACTCAGTCACTCGAGAAACTGCGAGTCGCTTTAGTGTTTACGGTCACGAGAACACCCCCCCGCGTAGGCCTGCCTTTTTTCGAAACCTTGCAAGCCTTGGTACGAGGTCCCATGCAGGTGGTTGTGCCGTACGTCGTTACATGGAGACACGATAGGCGTCTATGGGCCGTTGTGTGTACGGAGCCGACAATGACCCGGGGACAATTCGAGCAGCGGACAACGACTGGGCGTACGTTCACCGTCGAAACTGTTACTTCACGATTTCCTCGCTCGATCGATTACGTAATGGTGCGAACGGTGGGTACCGTTCGTTACTTCCGGGCCCGTCGCCCGGACGAGCGCAGGCTGTTAAAGGCTGTTACACGGTTCACGTTCAACGAGCACTTTATTATTCGCCGAAGGAGGCACGGGGCATATCGGAAATACCTGTTGGTAGTCTCCGTGAATGGATGGCAGGATTATGTCTATATCGTTGGGTCGTATCGTGACGACGTGCGCCCCCGCCGAGTCAGGATGTCGGACATTTGCATAGATAGCCGGCGAAAGGGCATGGCCGACTTCTTGGGCTCCGATCCTTCCCGATTGCGACGGTCCCACGGCGAATTCGCCGTGATATTCGACGTATAAGGGCGTTCGATGAACGCGCGGGCTAACGGTGTCCTTGAAAAGTGGCGCCAAGAGACGTTTCATACGCGGGAGAACGATTATGCGGCTTAACTACCGAATAATGGCACGTTGCAGTTTGGTGAAATTACGTGGCGTCGTGTCTACCAACGGAGACTCGCCGGAATGTTAATTAGCCGAGCTGTCGGAGGGAATGACAGTTCAATCGGTGAGAGGTGGGAGTGTAAATGGCGTTGCATGCCTCTTGCACGCTTTCCATTTTTGGGGGTGCTAGGCATGAATTTCCTACCGACGCTTCCGTGCGCCGAGGATTTCTTTAATTTCGGCCTCGAACCTTTCTCGTCCTGTGCCATTAGGTCCCTCGCATGTACGTATACATTTACATTCAAGTGCCACCTTTACTCATTGTGGAGTCACGTCACGATAGAATCTCAGATTTTATTCGCTTGGCGCTTAATTCGATTCCTAACCTAAATCCTTTCTTTAACGGCCCGGACGACAAACGGTAATCGTTTATGTCGCCTTGTATCCATCGATTTTTCAACAATAATCATTTGTTAAGAACCGCCGCGATTAGCATACGACTACTTTCTTCGTTCACAATTATAAGGTTTTTTTTATGAAAAGAGAGGAAAAGTCGATTATCATCGAATCGTGTTATTATAAAACCGTTCCTTTCTTTTCGAAAGCTCAGACCATTAAGCTACTGTATGTCGTAAATATAATTCTTCACAGTCAGCGGAACATCGAATTTACGCTCGAAGCAACTAAAGGATCTATGGTAGAAAGTAACGCACAGAGTCGAGTAGCGAGAAAATTTATACGCCTTTCCGCGGCAATTTCGAAAGAGATAAATCCACGGCGAAAGTCGCACATTTGCCATCCGTAAACAAAGTGTGGGCCAAAGAAGATTTACACGCGCGTGTCATGTTCGACGATGCTCTCGTCGTGTTGCTCGATCAACTACGGCTCAACACTCGATCGAGCATGATAGGATCATTGGATATGTTCGCTCGACGGTAGAAAACGCAACGCTAGAAACTGTGCCGATCCATTTAATATCATTGTCCCTAAGCAGCCGTAGATGGCAACAATGCTCGACGCTAATCCGACTGTGGCTGTTAAATGACGAGGTTTGCGGCTCGACAGACGTCTCTACGTGAAAATGTCGAGTGCAGTCGCGATGGAGAGAACCGTTCGATGAGCCCTTCGGAAAACATCCAACCGCAGACTCTATTGCATCTGAGGCGGAAGGTCGACCGCCTCTGATCCGCCGAAAGCCGTCAAGGTTGACCTTATTCTCCCGAAGAGTTTGCGTTCAGACTACACTTTCGCATCTCCGCGTCTTATCGAACGATGACTCATGTCCGTAATTAGTCGCGGGAGACCCGGTAATTACGGAATTCGCGTTCTTACATTAATAATGTCACGAGGCCTCGGAGTAAGCTTACGCTTTCATTGCATTATACCTACGCACACTGACACGTAGACACGTCACATGCCTACACTTACGAGCCTACAACGTGCTCCAACGACGAAGACGTGTCTAATGAGAGCGGAACTTCTCGTTAACGGGATCTCGTAACGGTCGTGAGATGAATATTTCGACTGACGTCGATTTCCGACGAGCAGCCTGCATTTTTCACTGGTCAGATATCGATCCGGGGCCAATTTACAGTTTTCACGGGATCGACTAGTCTCTGCGTCGAATGACCCTTGCCTCTCTTCCTTGCGGGATATTAAACGCGGACCTCGATATTTGGGGGGGAAAATTGCTGCCGACTCTTGTTTGACAATGGTCAGCCGAGTGGCGAAGCTTGAGACGGCCGTCGAGATTGACGCGAATGAAAGTCCCGTAAATACAGTCTCACCCTCGGCAGCGGGCTGCAACAATGGAAGCCCACCCTCGGATTTTAATTTCTGGCGTTTTTCATTTCCAGCCTGGATGGCGTTACCTCTTCCATGAATGGTCCATTCTCCGTCGCTCTCTTTGCAAAACCTATCCTCCAGTTTGTGCGAACACTGTATATAGGATATATCATGCAGGGTAGGCACGGTATACCCCGGAGCGGATGATCTGTCTTGCTTTCTTCTGGCGAGTAAAATATTCTTGTCTTACTCCGTAAAGGAGGAGTCGTCCGCGAAAATAAAAATAGTGACACAGATTATTGTATAATATATTGACGCATATTCGGCAGACAGTGCTTAAAGCGTAACGCTTTAATTATACACTGGAACAAAGGTCAACACTTAAGACCCGATTTAGGAGGCCCTCCAAGCTATCCAACAAAATTATTCCCTCTTTGTACAACGCACACTGTTACGTTTACATAATTCGACTGGCGTCGTGCAAACTCCGGATTCTATCGTCTGCATTTCATATTTACCATATCCGCCGAATGATTCTGTACAATCTGACAAGAGTGTTCCTCATCTTCCCGCGCTCCGCGTAACTTTCACGGAAATTCACAATCCTTCGCGACATTATCCTCCTCCACTTCTTTCGATATCGACCAATTCATGGATTGATTTCGCCGCTTGAAACCTATCCCATTCCGCATGCTTATATACTTTTAACAGACATTGTCCGGTGCGACGCCGGAGCTTTTCAAGCCTCGCCGTTTTACGATTCACCGGCGCAAGCCGGACATGACGCGGTTTATATAAAAGCCGTTTTCCATAATGAGCGCCGCCTCATTAGTGTTTTCGAAGCACGTGACGTTGCGTCAGTGCATTCCGAAGAAAGGAACGCGAGAGAGGGAGGACGCAGGTGGAAAACGGCAGAATAGGAAGAGAAGGCTCGGCGCAGGAGAGCAGAGGTTGGTGGGAGGGGAGGGTGGGGGAGTAGCAGCGGGAAGAAAAATATGGACGAAAGTTATGCGTGTGCGTGAAGCGCACGTGCGCGCACTAATGAACGTGTCCGCTGTTTCCATTCTCGCGCTTGGAGAAAATTCATGGCGAGACACTGTGGCTGCGAACAATACTCGCCGCAAGCGTTTGCTGAATGGCATGCAAGAAATCGGAAACCAGTCCAATCAATAAGTCTTCGTCCGACGCAGAGTGGCCGTGTGTGATCGCGCGATGCGGAATTAGTGGCGATGAACAGTTTTCAATGAACCTCGCACTGCTGACGACTTCTTTATTAACGGAACACTGCGTACGCCGGGTAATAGACTTAACTTTTTAAGGTACCTCGCAGTTGACATTGTTCGACCTGCTCACGTAATCGGATCAGTTATTGGGATCAGAGGACTGCCCGTCATCGTAAGATCGTCCCGATGTCGATACATTATTCGTACAGTACGAAAAGTTATGACTCCGGTGAATGGAACTCCTAGGCCGATGAACCCGACCTGCAAATATTTCAGTGGAACTAGTTATTACCATTTGCGGGAAGGGAATCGATCGCCGGGTAAGGAAACCTTGTATAAGACACCGTAGGCGATCGCGTGTCCTACGTATTACGCGGATAACTGATTTTAATTATTAGTTGAATTCGCCGCCTTAGTTGTTCCCATTACGATCGCACTTCTCGCCTCGCTAGTTATTCGAATAATTGAAAAGTCCGATGGCCGGTAGAAGGTTGCCCCGATAAGTCCTGTGGCGTGATTCCTTAAATACGGTGCGAGACTGTTCGACACAAGATTGCTATCGCGAGTCTTTACGTTCGCATCGATTCAACGACTGTGAACGGATGAGCGAATTTTTCCTGCGAAGCGACATTTCTTCGTTCCGCGTAATTATTTATGCATCTGCCGATACGTCCCGTTCGCCTGACATTGCGCACGTGACCACCTTTTGCCCGTACCTAAGGTCGTTTGTAATACATTGATGAAGGAAGTTATCGTGTCGAAGTTGACGCTCAACGAATCGTACGACATTACGCGAATATTCGCATGGAACCTTTATAGTGTCATCGATCTGTATCCGCTTCGATAAAATACTCCGCAAAAGCCAGGACGATCGTCATGCCTCGCGCGATGTTAAGAATGCATCGTCGAAACTTTCGTGCAATCCTAAGACACGTAACAAGACAGAAATGACTTTATGCTAATCGACGACATTTTACGTGGACAAAAGAAATCCGATGCTCCGTTAAAAAAACGTGAGAAACAGATAAGTCGACGGTTAGTATTATGCTATGTACAGTGATGTCAATCCAGTGCCATTCGATAGGCATCGAGTGTAAATCTCTCAACACAGGTGCACCACGGCTGTGTCTCATAGCTCGGCGTAGATTATTCGTTACGTTGATGCAAATTGAGCCGGCATCGTCAGAACTCATTAACCGAAAATTAACGCTGCGTCTATCGGCGTGATTTAGCGTTGAGAGGAACACGGAAGTGCACCCCTCGTGTCGGAGCCCATTTGCGTGCACGCCGACCCACATAGATGGTTACGAGATTATCGCGACAGTCTTATGTGGCGAAGTGCAAAAATCGATTCGTCGCCCAACGAAAACGAGTCCGGCGTATCGTTTCCATAGAAGTGCACCGGCTTCGTAACGCATAGGGGGGGTTAAAATCGGTAGTCATGGCAGCCCCATTCCGTACATTCCCATTATAACCCTTGTCCGTGTAATAACGGTTTATAGCGTCGGACCACGCTCTCTAGGAAACATTTTCGGGAGCGAGTGCACATTGTATCGTGCCGGCGATACGCTTCGCGGATCGTTTACGGGCCCGTCCGCGATTCTCTGCCCGTTTTAGGCAAGATTTATGCGAAGACAGTTTCAGGATCGGCGTCGAGAATGGCGCGATGGGTCTCGATTTTTTCGCGTGCCTCCCGTGATGTCGCGTGCGCCGTTTATGCGCTTATACTTCATCGTACAGACGCACACGATCTGGATGAACACGACCCAGTTTGTCCACTGCGAACGGGACGTAACGTTAGCCGTTCATTATTTTGTGCTTCGTTGTCTTTCGAAGCCGTTTTGTTCGCCGTTTTGTTCGTCGAGCGCGCGCGCGGAAACAAATTATTGCAACAGACTGCATATCTTACGTAATCGATGGGGGTTTGACACTTTCCTTCGCGCCATTTTCGTACGAGAGCTGGCACAATTCTCAGTTGGCCAGGTTACGCTTTCAGGTCAGGCACTTGCCGTACAAGTGTGTATTGTGGAGTTTGAAGCGTTGCGCTTATCGCGATTTAAATCCGCTCCAAATATGGAGGTTTAATGCCGGAAAGCTATAAAACCACTAGTAAGAATTCATAACAGTAAAGAAACGCGTCTTAAAGAACACGTCTTATTCTTGCTTACATTTCTGAGAGGACATTACTTAGCTCTTCTTACTCGACCACTCTGTCTAACCAATTGCCATTCGTTGCTTGTATCAAATTATTGAATTTACTTCAGTAAGCGTCAATTATTGACACTTTTCATACAGCTTTAAAAACTGCGTTTTTCATGTACATATCTTGCATTAACCTAAATACATACTCACATTATCAGTTAAGTATCCATTTTTAGACAGAATACATTTTCATCTAAAGAATGATATATGGAATGCTCTTATCGTTTATTTCATATTGATGTCTTCGGTAAGAAACTGAATGTATCGACAAATATTTGAAGATTGATGGTTGCATAATGCAAGTTGCTTAGGTCTTGACCACGTACAAGCAGGCACCTAGTTTTTTCTGACCTTTCCTGATAATAGGTACATTGTAGTGCAGCTATCGAAAGCGTGTGGAATTGGCCAGTATTGTCAGTTATAGCAGCAGACGATCTCAGGTTGCTCAGTGATGAACAGAGGTTTAATTGCGAAATAATATGTTTACTACGCAAATAGTATGCACGAAGCGATACTTTACCAGTAGAGTATCTAAATATTTCATCGAAGATGCAATTTTGAGGGTATGAAGGGTAATTGATAGGTTGCCTACGCAAACTTTATTAATAAGAATGTCAATAACTTCGGTTAATATGTGGCAAAATAATATGTTCAGTGGAGTATGAAACATCACAGTAACAATATACGTAAAATTGAATATATGCGGGTAGGTCCTGAGAAGTTATGCGGTTTAAATATAGATTACAAAATGCCTCCAGGAACATTAAGTAAAATATTGTCTTTAATATATTATGACAAAATAATGCTAGAACTCTTATGCTTCCTATAGAATTGAATAAATAATTGCTAATAAACTAAGTACAGTGAATGCAAACTATTTAGTAACTGACATATTATCACACGTTTGCTTATACGTAATTCTTTTAAAGATGTTGTAATGGGTATAATTAATTACAAATCTGTGTTATTTTCTCTTCGTTAGACATATAATTGTACTATTTCTATAACCGTTTACGATCTACCAACCATTGTTAATTAACTTTCACTTTAACTTTAACCCCTTAACGTACGGTTTCTTTGAAATAAACCGGCCAAAAAAAATCATTTTTTTTTTATGTAAAACACACTTTAGAACATTGTCTTGGCAAAGACAAAAAAAATACAAAATGAATCAAAATTTTTCTTTTATTTTTAGTAGCATCAAATACAACGCCGCCCGAATATACTCGGGTGTGCACGTTAAGGGGTTAATTATAAAAATAAAAGCCGTTCCAACGTAGTTAATCGGATGCATTACATTAATACAGAATGGATTGAGGTCAACGGTTCAAGCGAAGGATTATCTTAACCGTAAGGAGCAAACCGTTGTTTCAAAAGAAAAAACATCGCTACGCGAAGAAAGTAATTTCACCACAACTGAACACTACACATTCAAAGACCCGACAGCTAAAGAAAGATTCCCTTTCTTAACCGAACCTGTCCATTCATTTAGAATCACAGAATAATTCATGCCGCCGCCAGACTGGAACCGTAACGATTGCTGTCTCTCATTTCGTCCGAAGTTCGAGAATGATTTATAGACCGAAATATTAATAAAATCCATGAGAACTCTTCGTATACAGTGACCCACCTTCTAATTTAAAAACCAAGTCTTCTCACACCACTTTCGACTATTGCATTAAATTGCAAACTTTCCGGGCACTTAAGGAAGCTCAAAGGACGTTATGGACTGCTGCCTTTACACAATACTTTCCTGATCCGACACGCTTGCTTCCAAACACTATCTTTCGTCTCTCGATTGTTAGGCTGCCGCTATGAAGGCACATTCCGTTTTGACAACAGCTTGAAGCAATCGTTCGAACGGTACAGTTTCGTTCCATTAGGCTGTTTCTTTTCCACGTGATTTCTTTCTGTCGGTTCGTTGGTCGCGCAATATTATCGTGAAACTTCGTACAGCGAACACAGATACAATAGAGTGTAGTTGGGCAGTCGCCGAGGCTGGAAGTCGACGAATAAAATCCACTCGAGTTTTGAAATGCGCGTTCGACGGATGCTAAAAGTAAAAAAATGTAGTGCATCCGTGTAAAGCGGGTGATGCACGTGACAGTCGCGGACCCGGGAGTGGATCGATGTCTGTCTCCACCCATTTGCCGCGGAAAGGCGATGTGGTAATGCCGTGCGGAGAATCGGAAAAACGAAATCCGCAATGTGAATTGCAGTTGGGAAGCGAAAGCCTCCCAACCCCTTGCGGCACGGGATACCCGTCGCAGTCAGATCGCAGTCAGATCGCAGTCAGACGGAGAAAAGGGAAACAGAAAGAGGCGCGGGAGCACCCATTAGGGAATGATAACGAGAACTATGCAATCGCTTTTTTCCGTTTGACACAACGCCAGATGTTGTCTGCACTTGTCTCCCGTTGTTCGCTCGTCAACTCTCTTCTCTCTTTCTCTTTCTTTACCTGCCCCCTCCTCTCTCTCGCTCTCTCTCTCTCTCTCCCTCTCTCTGTCTTCGAATACAATTCTTTATTTTCCTGTCTCTTTCCCCTATCGGATTTCACAATTTTCTTTCTCCCAACTCCCATCCTTTTCTTCTTTCTCCCAATCTCTATCCTTTTGTCCTTTCTCACCATCTGCCTACCTACCCCAACTTCCGTTCTTTCCGTCCTCTTTCCCATTATCGTTCTTTAGTTTAGCTATAATATCGCGTGGCTTTAAGAACAAAGCGGGGAGACTGGAGATCCGGTAGCGAGCGGAAGGTGTAAAGTGATTTACCGCTAACAGGGTGTCTTGGATGTAAGCCAAATGCCCCCATCACTGAATTACGAAGCTACTGGCCGCTCAGGTGTGCGCAATTTTTAATTAAGCGAGTGAAAGTTGTCGGCGATACCCTATCTATCCAGCGCATTCGACAACATACAACTCATTGGCATTCTTGTTCGGAAACGACGCATGGCGTAGGATGAAATCGTTATCATTCCTGCTAGCTATGACGGGCTTCCTTAGCATAGGGTCGTTCTCTCTAACTTTTCGATCACTTTGCGCCTGTTCAGGTCACGGTCCCCTAACTGCGTCTGTGATGAATCATTCCTATGACACGCAGGCCAAGGGCTCAATGGATATTCAATTACGAGATGCGGCGCTTGAAGCTGTTATTAAATCTACACACTTCCATTACCTTTATTTACTTCCCTTTCTTGTTACCTTTTTCTTCCATACTCGGCCTTCGGAACGTTTAAGAATATCGGAACACAAGCAAACTTTTGATTTTTGCGCAAAATCGAGTGCATCGATTTCCAGAAGCGTGCGAATGAGAATTTGGGTTAGGTTATAAGTTAAGCGCGTGCCAGTTAAAGAACGCGCGCGCATGCGCACGCGTCCGCTCAAGGATTTCGAGCTCTAGATTGCGTAGGTCAGCACGATTTGCAATGTCCGCGTATGTTTCCTGCGACAGGAAAATTCTCGACATCCTTCCGACGTTGCGGATATCCCTTTCTGCAGCAGCATGACAATGCATAGTTCGCAAAAGTATTCACGCCGGCACGTACCCAGAGCCCTGTACATTCGATTGCCAATGGACTTTTAATCGGTGGAATACACTTGTTGTTACCGGTCCTGGCACGCTTCCTAATGGATTCCCGGTTAATTGCAGGCTCATCCATTCTCGTCGTGTTCCGATATCCTGCACATTGCGTTGTCCTCGTACCATCGTATCCATCCCAATGGCCCTCGTTAATTCGTCCTATACGAAAATACACGGTAACCTTTGCGTCTGAAATGCACTTGGGTCATCGCGAGACTAAAAATTACGTCGCGTCTAACTTCCGACAAAATGCCTTTCCTCATTTCACAACCTACCGATCACGTCTGGTCTCCTAGAGTCGGTGTACGTTGGTGTACGTACAATGTCCAACTTCGATTGTTTCAGGTTCGTGAAAGTTTCGCGACCTTCTCATACGGCGTTACCTTACAGTCACTTCGCATGAACTCTCCGAATGTACTATTTATGTAACCGTTGAGTTCGTACGTCGTGTAATTTCGTACTGCGCCTTTCTACACACTGCACGTACGAAGTATGCGTCCAATTAATTAAATTCTTCCGCCAGATCCACGTATCGGAGCTTTATCGAGCAGACATTTATCGACGCAGCTTTGTGCATTTTTCATTTACCTTAATTACCCGCATTGCGCGTGTACGTAACACGGAACAGTCTTATGCAATATCCGACGAGTTGTCCAAGTTTGCCACTCCCTGCCGAAAGTTTCATTAACCTCGCACGATCGGTCAGATCGATTAAACGCATTGTCCCTTCGGTTCGTATGCAAATGGTGCATGGTTGCCATCGCAGGGTATCATGACAATGAGTCATACGACGGGAATTCTTGTGCCAGCTGTTTTTCGTGTGCTTCGGCAGCGACGGGGGCGGCAGGTAACGACGTCACGTTTTGCGCTTTTTCGGTAAAGTAATTTAATGCGGCATTCTGCGCATGATCTTGGCGCGACTGCCGTGTGCAGTCGAGTTGCAAAAAGCGGTCGCAGGAACTGCATCGTGCCTATGATCGCCCCTTTTCCAACATCTAACAGTTCAATGGCACCGCGATCAAAATTGTAACATGAAACGTATTGACCTGAAATGTGCTTCGACCGAATGTACAATAATAATCATTTTGACATACACGCACAGTTTATCGATCTAACACTAGAAAGAGTATACTTCGCTATATTATGAGAAGTAGCAAATTTCGTGTTTACTATGGTACGGCATTTATATTGTTTGAGTATTTGCCGCCATGTCATTTGTGTCAAAGAAAATAAAGAAGCATAAATAAATCATAAAAGATTATAGCGTAAATATGAGAAAAATCAGGAGTAGGTTGTTAGTAAATGTTAATCTTAGGAAAATAGTGGCATCTTTGTGCAAGGTGTTCTTCAGTACTAAGTAAGTCGACGTTTTTCTCTTTTTCTTGTTCTCGTTTTTGTACCAGCTAAATTTTCTGTTTAAAAATCTAAAAAAAAATGTGAATTGCGTGCACTATTACAAGATGTAGCTGTGATTGTTTTTGAAATTTTTGTATTCTCTAGTTTTCGAGAAAATGGTCGGAGAACCCGGTGCTTCGTTAAACCCTTTCCCACCCCTCACAATTAGGAGACATAGATGAAACTGCATGCAGATGACTCTTCTTTTATAACCTGTCCTTTAATTTGATGAACGGGCACTTTTGTTCATCTTATCCAACTGTACCCTTTCAGCATTTGCTAATAGTTATTCCTTCGGGACAATGTAGTTCTCTGTAATGCGATAGAGGAGAAACACGATTCCTTTGCATAAATACAAATATTGCGCTAAATATGATTAATCCGTCGATTATGTATAATTGCCGATTATTATTGATGTTTCTCGATACAATCTTTCCAGTACACAAGAATAATTCTATCGCACTTTTACATCAAGATCCCACAACTCCCCTTGGTGCATACTTTTTATAAGAAGCATGTTTGAGTTGCACGCACGATGTGATAAGGACAGTACGACTGGTCTCGAAGATTCTTGTTTGTTTAAAATAGTGTACAATACTATGTTCCAATCGTGGTACAAAGTAAAAGCTGCTGTCTGCGGTGATACTCTTCGTTCTAATTAAAAAGATACTAATAATCCAAAAACTGGTAATCCGTGCCCTTAAAAGCCCTTACCTCACCCCCCACGCAACGCTTCCGTTGTCAAACGGGAGGTGGATTGCACGATGGTGATTGGTCATGCACAGGACGAGGCAAGGTTTGTCCACAGGGTCTCCTCGACGGGCCCTACTGATTTGGGACAATTAGTTTATCGTATAACTTCTCTATTGAGGTAGCGAAAAATATCCTAATACGGATCCCTATACGGAGAGAATACATGTTGGATAATAAGTGAACGTTCTCAAGAATAGAGATTTCAGGTACGTCCGCGTCATAATCTTAATCAGAAGCCCAACCCCCGTCGCAACATCGGTCTTGAACAAAGCATTTCTAACATCATTTATAAAAGAAAATCTTTTATTCAAATCTTCTTTATCATCCGTCTCTTTTAAACGAACAAGCAGTAAGGGAATTTTTCCACAAATATATATAATGACTACTGAAGGTTAAATGTGATGAATTATTGAATATTTATCAAATTATCCGGCAATTACACAATAATCACCGCATTTAATCACATTTACTGTAACATTAACAGTATTTGAACTCGCATCAATCTCATAACCATCGACACATATTTTGACTTCGGTAGTTCGTACGAAGCAGTGCCGTTCCTGGGGTGGCGAACGCCTGCGTGCAAGAATAATTTTGTGCGCCCCTATATACTATGCTTAAATTTTGATGATAAGGCCAATATTCATAATCATTTTTAGTTTGAGGTTTAAACTGAATAGTCGGTCGTAAGCCGAGTGCCGACACGTCGACAACAGATTTTTTGCATGTAAATTCCAGTGTAGAAGCAAACTGTAGAAGTTACTTCTTATATTAGTTTACTGTTTCTTCCTGTAATCAAAGTTTACAGCTTTGCTATAATTTGATTTTTAATACCCCGATTTTTCTTCCAATTAGAAGTGCGTTTTTGCAAGAGTAGCGAATAGTTGAATTTGGCGCCCCTTAAATTGGGCGCCTGCGTGCGGGGCATTCGCTGCATACCCGCCAGGAACGGCACTGGTACGAAGAACCAGATGTGTGCGAATCGTAATTCACGTGTATTAACGAGTACGTAAAATTGCGCGCTACTCCTAAAAGTACACATCGTATTTTCCATTTTAGCGCCGCCTAACGCATACCGCATGGATGCGTGACGGCTGTACCGTGTCGAGAAATACATCGGGGCTCATAATTTTCACCGAATAAGAGCCACGTGCCAGTCGTGCCTCTCGCCGCGCAAATACGAAGTGGTACTCTGAACTCTGACAATTCGCAGAGCTGATTGCGCTATCAGCGACCGATCCTTTCGTCGGGAGTGACTTCGATCGTTTGCAACGATCGGCCTCGTCTCGGTACGCGTGCAATTTCCAAATAGTGTTATATAGTCACGCGATTTTGCGTTAGGCGGTCGATCGATGAACCGTTTCGTGCTCGGAGTACAAGACGATTCCCCACCCCGCTATCATGGTTGCGTAGGTACGTGTGCTTAACAGGCGAATCAAACTTATGCGGCCGCGGTTATATTCGTACCCAGTTAACATTCCGAAGACGCTCCGCAAGGCGGATTCCACCTTGACGCACGTAACGTTAAATCAATGTCAGTTCATAAGCATAGAAATGAACAATTTACATGTAAGTTCACCTCGCTACGAATGCCGTTCGCTAATTTGATAAGAGACATAGAATGCTGCGCCGTCGTATTACAACTTAGCGAACATCGTGCTGTCATATCGGTATGGCATGAAAATGACAGGACAAGTTTCAAACAAGATTGCGCATTCGGTATCGTATCACTGCGATGCATTCGAAAACAATGAGCTTTATGCGTCGCGTGAAGAAATCTGAGCGGTCCGTATCTCAAATCCGCTACGCTCGTTTACCGAGCACCTGCCAGCTGAAAGAATGTTTTAATCGCCCGCATATTAGTCGTTCATGTGGTATAAGAAATGTCACGTGCCGGGATAAGCGAACCGGCCGAGTTTGATGTCAACGTTGTCCGCCGTTCTCCGAACATTGTTTCGTATGAGTTTGCTGCACTTTAGTCCGCATTTTACCGTTCGTCGTGCATTTTAATTGATCGGCCTGGCGTAACGAGAAGGTAGGCACTTGCCGTCGTTCCCCCTGATCCGTCCGTGGAAGCCGGTATCGACATTTCTGGCGACAGGGGGCCCGCGACAAATAAACGGCTCGTCAAACACGATACAATGAGAAGACCGAGCAGGAGTTACGTACAGAAATATAAGGTGACCAACTGTACTCATTTACTGAGTTTTGTACTCTTTTTTTCGCAAACCGTACTCTTTTCAAATCCTGTACTCTGAAAGTACTCATTTGTATAATTTTATACTCATTTGTATTTCTATAACATTTCTTTAGATTATTTCATTTCAATTTTATTAACCCTTTGACTGCTAAAGGCGTATATATACGCCCTCTCAAATCCATCAATATATACGAAAGGCGTATATATACGCCCTCACAAATCCATCAATATATACGAAAGCCGTATATATACGCCCTCTGTATTTTTGAACTATAACTCTTTTATTACTGTTTTGCCAACTGATTCAACATGAAATTTGTTGTCTAATGTAACATTGCAACTAAATATCGGCAATTGTTTCAATATCGTTCAATTTCCGGGTACTGTTTTGGTCACTGTCAAAGTACACTAGTCAGTGGCCAACTAGTCGCAGCGACTGACAAGCGAAAAACGCGCCGTCCATATGGATGGATTCGTCCGAGAGCGCGCCGCAGTCAAAGGGTTAATGTCATATCCCACATGAAAATTTAAAAGTTTTAATAGAAATTTCCTTATGTTGTCCAGGCACTAATGCTGCCGTTGAAAGGGTATTTTTTTACTAGGGAATGATTATTCGAGCAGTGAGAAGTCGCAACTTTCTGTAAAAACATTATCTGCCGTCTTAACAGTCAAATTTAATATGCAAAATGAAAGTTCTTCGGATGTGGCTACATTATTAGACGAACATCCTCATTTAGCAAAAAAATATCCACTCCGAAGAAAAATATGTTTTAGGAAAGAAAATAAAGTTTTTATCGTTTTTTCTTCTTCTTTTTTTTCACCTATGAAATACTTGCAAAGTGTACTCTTTTTGAACGAAAAATAGTCGGTCACCTTAAGAAATATCGTGTCGTGCACCGTTACTGTCGCACGATATATCGCTTATTATGCCGGTTGCAAATGAGAGTGACATTATTCGCTCCTCTGCCGATGCGGTCGGCAAAGGATTCCAATGCTCCTCGTCCGTATCGCCAGCGGATTTCATTGTGCAACGTGCGTGCTTCGCGAGCAAGTTGCGGCCGCGAACGATTTGCGGTCTTGCCGCTTCAAAACCTGTCACCGTTACGACACTTTACCACTCTCGGCATGCTTAGTATACATCCCCACCCTTGAACGCGGAAAACGTGAAAAACCGTTCCCGTACTCATAACGCTTCGGTTGTAAAAGTACAAACGACTTGGCAGCGCACTCCGCGCCGAAATGGAACAAGGCGGGTCTTTTGTAAGGCGGAATGTTCTTCGAACTTGCAACGTTATCGATTCGGGGTCGGATACGTCGGATGGGGATGTACATTTTGAAATATCGATTTCTGTCTGCGCGATGGGACAATGTGTTTCTTTATATAGAGCAATGAGTCGGTAGAGTTTGCACCGCTATTGACCTCATTAAACACGATGTTGCTGTTGAATTGATTAATGTTGTTATGCTTTTAGATAATACGATGAAGTGTTCTTTGACATAGACAGGTTTTGTTTGATCTTGCGACATTCTTGATTTGACGCTAGGTCGTCTCATGTTAAAAGTACTTCTTCAAATATAGCGTACTGTTTAAGTGACGTGCGTTGGTGCTGTTCTTTTACAGATCGACAATGTTAGCCCAGAGAAAAAACACTTCCATGGGGAAGATAGAAGGAAAACGGCCGAAAGAACTTATGTCGTCTTCCAGCCTTTCCGGTATGTCACAGCTCTCCAATAGCAGCGAGGAAACCCTGGAACCCTTCGTCCACAAGTCGCACAATTCAACGTCAGAGGGGTAAAATTTGACCCTTCACAGAATTACATCCCTGATATAGCGACCCTACTGTGAGCCTGCCAATGCTAACAGTAGGGATCAACTTAAGTGATACTCTTGCAAAAAACAGTCAGCAAGTACTACATTAATTCCTGTTATTATTATTTCACTATCAATTTTTTAATCATATTTGTCATTCTATTCGTAATATTATCTTGTCTATACTTCCCTTAAAACAGCAAAGTTATTTATGCTTCACAAAGCAAGTGCATACGTGTTGATAATTATGCAATCCGTCTAAGACGAAAGCTCGAGGATCTCAGATCACTTGTTAATTTTAACGTACATTGTTTACAATGATGAAATAAAGGATTAAAGTTTAATTTTTCTAATCATTTTTACTTACAATTAGAGCAAACCGTGATCACCGACACACGTATACGTTTCTAATTACTATTCCGTAATACGACAAAGTAAGAGTAACTCAGCAACATTACTGAAATAGACACATTCAATTAGTTATTATGTATCAGTAAAGTGTACATAAGTAAAACACACATAAACCACAACATAAAAGATTATTACAGTCGGGAGAAAGTTGACATGGAGAAGTCCGATGTGTATCTCGTTTCTAATTGTTTGATTTCTACGTGTATACATACTAAACACAGAATGTTGAACGTTTCAATGTTATTACAATACATGCTTCAGCCGGTGCAAGTAAAATTTTACGCTTAGATTTGTTGTTGTGGTACTTGAATCGGTCGTGGTCTCCGTAACACACGCAAATCAGGAGAAAATACTGTTAATCAGTTTCACCCGTTGCGTTCACACATATACCTCTGCTAACGACTTAAGAACTCACACATCATTAAAAAAAAGGCACTTGAGGCCTTGGTGGAAATTCGTTAGACACGCTTTACGAACACCGACATCGGTGTCGTGCGATTCCTTTCTTACCGACCGTCAGTATTCAGTGGCGCTGAATGTGGTAGCATTTACTCGTCAAAAATGTCTTGTTAAAGATGTCACTCCATGTCGAGCGCGATTTTTTCTTCTCTTATTTCACCTTTTCAAAAAGAGTATGTAGCTCCAAAGCAGAATTATATCAAGATTTCAAATAGAATGTATCAATCACTCTCATTTGTAGGTAGAAATCGAATTTTTCACTCATTTGATATTTGATTTTGTAGCACAACGAAGGATGCGAGTCCACCCAACAACGAATGGCTATTAAACGGGCCAGCCGGAAGTAAGGCGCCTATTTTACGATTTAAGTAAGTTCGCATGTTACACAACGGCTGAAACGTGATTCGAAATTGGTTTGGTCGAACGGACGCATGTGGCTATTCTGTATGTTTTTCTATGTAGGTGCTCCGCTTTAGCTACCCAACCGGAGGATCCGCCCGCAAAACAATTACATATGACTTACAAAATCTTTCAAACAGACACCAGACTCATCAATTTGCTGCTACAGTCTCATGGTTTATCCGAGGTGAGTTTACATTGTGCCGACTTTAATAAAAATAATCGGTAACACATGTGAATAATGAACAAAAGCTTTATTATACATACAAGATATATGGGAGATCGCTTTCTTAATCAGAATCGTTTAATACAAAAGCCAATATGATTTTTGACATTCAGCAGTCATTGTATATTATCCTACTTCAAACGTGTTACGCGGGACGTTTCTTTTAATCTTCCAGCAGATGATGTTTTGTTGGAAGATCAGAATATCAAATTATATCCATACAATCAATTGCGTTCTTTGTTTCAGACATTGTAACATTATTATGGTTAAAAAATGTATATATTACAGTATCGTGTTCACATCTGTATGGGGGTTATTTTTCAAATATTTAGTCTCTTTGCATTGATATACATTTGGCGTTTGCAATAAAAAGAAATGGGTTACGATGTACGACTATTAAACTTTGGTCACACTTAGCCAAAGAGTTTGTAATGGAAACTATTAGCATGCGATAGATATTTTTCACGTTCCTACATTAAACACTTCTATCGCTTCAACCGTATATCCGTCTTCGCAGATTAGTAAAACTTTTAATACTGACGAATTTACATTCTACCGCAATTTCAGTACTACAGCGTGGCTGTTGCCATTTTTGTCATGGTTTAAAGTATTTGAACAGCTGCGCCGCGGCTACCCAATCTATGACGTTTTAAATTTAAAGTACTATTGGATACAATTGCTCCAAAACCAGTGGGATCCGGGGCACAGGTCCACGTCTAAATTGGCACGCGCTAACGTTGTCCTTAACATTCTCACACCCTCACAATCCAAACCCCAGTTTGCCAAGTTACCAATTCGCCGTAACTGTTTGCAATGCTTGAACATATTAAGCACTGTTGTTGCGGACACTTTGCTTGCTTCGTATATGTAGAAGCACGTTAAATTTTGTACAAGGCTATTTTCACATTTCTCTAATTTCCGACCGTTTTTCGTTTTCGTCGACACACTCAACAGCTTTTCAAGATGATCATTTGTAAGGTCGAAACAACTGTGCACGTGAAGAGCTGTTAATTCCGGGGCTAATGATAAAATTTTCGTGATAGCTGTAGCGTTCACTGTTCGACCGAGTTGTATCTTTCTCAGGTACTTTAACGGTGGTGGATCGGGACCTTCCGCCCATATTACGTTTGAACCGCCTTGAGTGAATGTTCTCAGATTGGGACAGCAAGTGAATATTTCATTCAGATTTACTTGCAACGGATTGTCACTTTGACTTATTTGCAGGTTCAGTTCACGTAAGTTCTGTCCATGTGAATGCAAGTAACTGTAGAAACCGTCCAACCATTCTCGTTGAGGTGGAATACTATGTATACTAAGGGAAGTCACATATGGAAATAATCTCAACGCCTCGGGAGGGTGGTGAGGTTCAGAGATGTGTAATTTTTCGACACGCGGGCAAGCTTGTGCCAAGAGCTCCAAACGAGCAGCTGTCGTTCGACCGCTTCTTGCTTGCGTTAAACTGAACGGCGTTTTGAATCCGCTCAATCCTCTGTTCATAATCTCGACAACTCTGCCCATGTGACTATATTCGGCCAAAGACTCGAGTCGGGGAACATGCACGAGAGCTAAAAGTACGCCGGCACTTGTTACGCCCGTATTTGCAACGTTAAGTACTTTTAATGTATCGCAAAGGAAATTTCTGCTCTCATAATATTCAAGTAAGACGCCGAGCTTCTCTTTCTTTTCGGACTTTGAACCCCGCATCTTCAACTTTGAAAGCAATGTTTTTAATCTAGACCAGCTAGTAGGCTCTTGTGTCGTTGTGTGTGGTACCTTGTCCCGTAGTTCCACTTGTAAAAGTAGCTGCTTTAGTCCAGCGTCTGAAACTTGCCTGGAACAAGCAACGTCCAAAACCACCAGCTTTGGACAAGCTTTTCCTATGACCTCAAGTACTGTGTCACTGGCAATGTTGCGAAGTGTAAGACTTAGCAAGTTCTTCATATTAAGTAATGCAGAACGTAGTAACTTGCAGTCTAGTCTGAGTAATGCAGATCGGGCCAGCTCCAATGATTCCAAACCAATTCCTTCTATAGCAAGTAGTCGGAGAAGTAATGTTTGATGACTGCATCCATAATAACAACAAAGATTAACCTTCAGCTGCTTGATATCATGCCCAAGAAGGAGAGCTAGTAGATATAACGGTGCAGGGCCAGAAATTAAAGTAGATCCATCTGATGATGGCCCATATAGCATTCTCGAAGTCTCCTCAATGACTTGAGAGCGCAGGCGGGCTGGTAATGCATTGATGTAATAAGGTCTGATTGTTTGTCTCGCAAATGCTAACACCTGATCTGCAGACGATTCTTGTGAAAGCACCTGCAATCTTCGGCACGTCCCGTCGAGTTGCTGACACACACGTCCCAAACTAATCCCCTCTAGGGAGTTAGGCTGACGGTGGCCAGGCATCTTCCCTTGTTCATTCACTGAAACATAGAACATATGAATCCATCAGTATTTAGCAGATTTCATTCAGGTTTTCTATAATGTTATGTAAAGATACAAAGTTTAATAATACATTAGCTACAACGCATTTCTTGATTGAATTATAAGTTGCATATATGTGAAAATTACATATCAAATTGCTTTTTGTACAACTAGCATATATTTGTTTATCTGTTAGTACGGTCATTTTGAGGTTATCCTATACGCGTAAGATACAGCCAGCATACCTTTCCCCACAATTTTGCGTTGAACAGACTCATATGCAACTGGGAGTCATTATCAGGCTGACGTTAATTCATAAACATACATTTTTATTTTAAACGTCAACGTCTCTTCGTATTGTGGCAACAGTTGGGCGAATGCAAGTTTTTTACACAAATTCTCACTCCCCTCATATTTCCAACTTATACGGTTAATTTGTTATTTTGGCAGTCCGAGGAAACCGAATATTTAATGACTAAAGTGGGCGAATTGTACGCTTACGCGTCTGTTTTCACGACGAGAAATGCAGAAAAGGCGACGACAGGAACGACAAATATGACATTACCACAAGGACAGCATTGCGCGTGCGCATTCAGAAGAATAATTGGTCGCCCAATTTACGGCAAAATACAGTCCAGTCAGTGCGGAGCTCGTGAAATTTAAAGAGGAACTACTCGTTCTATGTTCGCATATGAACGGAAATCGAAATTGCATGTTCTTCGCAGTTCCTTAATAGTTTCCCAGTATGTATGCTTTATTAGCTGAATCAGGTGCTAATTGTCCGCTATACAAGTTTCCGTCGTTTGTCATTATAAACGTTCCATGACCTTACGTACACTCCATGTAATTATATACCGATGACAGATCATTTATAACAACTAGTTTAATTGAACGTTATACGCGCTTTTACGTCGTATGTCCAACCAACTTTCTCATTCAGATTTGGTTCAGCAGTGAATTAAACCGTTGTGTAATTCACAAGAGCAGTCAAATAATTATTTACAAGGAATGTGTATCATGACCTCTTTCGCTTAAAATAACTCTGTCGTTACAACGATCAATTTTTATTACCGATTCGTTCGTTCACGGTTGCTGTTATATATGTTATGCGTAAGCTAAAAGGAGACATATTTCTCTACGTAGGACCCGGTTCATTTGAAAGCTAATTATTGTCGAAATCCGCCAAAACAAGTTATACTCGCTCTGATGAAATCGTGAGCGGCTCATGGTCGTTGCACGCACGCACCGCTAACGATTTCATCGATTTTCACAAGTGTCGCCGATGTAAGCACCTTGACATTTAAACCAGAGTCGAACGAACATGCGTTATTCAATTCGCACTTTGTTAGTCGTGAGAAGAGTTCCCCTTCAACGTTGTACCATGAACATGGTCAGAATGAGCACATGGTACTCATCATCAAGGCGTGCTCCATTTACTTCAATGTGAGAACGCTGTGCCTGTTGACTTTTTCAATATTTTATGAGGTATAGTGTCACGGTTGATTACAAATTCTAAACGACACGTTGTTTATTATACAATGTGTATTTAACAATTGGGTGCACCATTCGTACTACGTAAAGCAATTAATCAGAAACACAAAACGTTTTCCCGAATTTTATACTTTCGATTTTAAGAAAATTACTTCTGTAATTGACATTGAGAAGCAATGGTTGGTATGGTCATTGCTTAATGATACTTTGATTAATACGTTTTATAAAGCATGATTTGTTTCTAAATGCTTCATTACTGAAGAACGAAGGTGATATTGTGATAAACATATCAAATTTCTACCAAATACGTCAATGACTATCGTATGCATTGTAATAGTCGAACACTTGTCATCTTATGTCTTTCATCGTCGCGCTTATATTATGAATATTTATTGGCGCTCTCATTTCATCCTCGTCAACAAAATCTTATGAGTCCCATTGTTAAGCCAATAAAGTGGAATAACATCTCTTCGTGTGTCGCGGTAAGCGTAATGCGTATTGCGCCAACGACTATTTGTCTCAAGTACACTTGCACTTGACGCCGAGAGTTATATTCGGCCACTGTCGACAGACTCATCTTGACGGACTCGATTTCACCGTACGAAATTCACGAACCTTCAGACGGTTTCTTTCGATTTAGCCAATCTCGAGCGGAACGCGTTTTGTCAGCTTGTTAGCAGCGCTCGTAAGATTTTCAGGTTTTTCGAATACAAAGCGGCGAGGTTACATTGACCGCGGTGACAGTTCAAGTGTACCAACGGAAGCGTGAAAAAAGCGGTACGTCAGGGCAACGAGGTGCAACGTGAATGAGCGCGTACGTCGCGGTTAAACAAATCGCCGGTGTAAAGTTAACGAGTATTTCAGTGATTCATAAAAGGAGTGGGTAGATCGAACGTAATCGTGTGAAAGAAAGGAGGAAAACAAGCTCATTGGCCGGGCGTCGGCGTATGTCGTATCATAGGTTTGCGGAACCTGAGTGGAACATGTGACAACCTCGGCGTTGAACGTGTTTACATCTGGAGACGAGAAAAACTTCCGCAACACGCACAACCATTTTATCGCAAGAGTTCGCGTCCTGTCACATGAGATTTAAATCCCCGGTCATGTTTAGGCACTCAGACGCTTCCTTCTCCACATCCTTCTGCGGACTCGTATCATATTCCATCCAGGAAATGTGGCGAACGCGCAATATGTATTGTCGACTCCACGCTGTGTAAACCTCGCTGTACACACTTACAGGCCGGATTCTCAATATCGAATTGTGCCACGGGAACGTGACGATATACGGACGGTTTTAATAATGGTTTTAAATCCCATTATGTATGGCTGTCAGTAGCCTCAAATGCGGGCAACCGTGTCACGATGACATAAATTACCGAACTATGTTACGGTGTCCACACTTGTAAGCGTGCATACCTTAAATAGGGGTAAACGTGTCACGACGTTATAAATTGGCAAATTATGCGACAGAGAGCCTGCCTTCGACGCTTCAAATACACGTTCGAGAAATAGAACAACGAAGGCTCCGGCGCAATTAATCTGATAGAAATCGAAGGTTATAAAAATTCTAGCATCCAGCTGAATCGACATCGTTTTAATTGCGATTGGAAACTTGGAGCGGCCTATTGCGGCATCGAGCAAGGCTCCTCGAATGATTCTAGTCGAAAGTAGCATGACACTTAACAAAGCGACACGATTCGTCGTCGAAGTAGTATCACGGATGTAGCCTGTTACTTTCGAGGCGACATCGTAAATGTCGCGACTTCTGTGCGACCAAGACTCTGTCACGGCTAACGTCCATCGTCTCATTAGCCTTGTGCCGTCTGTCCATCAACACGGCTGAGGAAGGAAAAAACAAGGGAAATAAGAAATATCAAGAGAAATAGTGGAGTAACGATCATTTGTAATTTATCAGATGTAATTGCGAGTGGGCATTATCGGACGTCCATTGCGAATGACAATGTTCCCTATGAATCTTTGCGAATCAAACGCAAACGGCTCTCGGTCGGACGACATGCACGGCGATTAAGTGTAATTCAATTAATTAAATCACCAGACCGCGATATAAGCGATGCGAAGCAGAACGAACTCAGTCTCTCTCGCATAAGAGACTTCGTGAAGTCGCTTGAAGAACAGCCGCGATTTTTATCACTATCCAACTACCTGAATCGCCACCTGTCCACGTGGGACATAATTATGCCACTTTTTTTTTTTACCATTACGGTTGTCAGTTCCTGACGTTTTCTCTTGTCGGTGCATTTTATGTTTAGTATCTTAACGGACTGTCTGTACATTCCATTACAGTTTCTGCGAGCTATTTTCCCGGTAAAAATATATCGCAGAACAATTTCAAATTGCGCGGACAACGTTTCTGAATAGTAATGCTGGTCAGGGTTAATTAAGCTTTTTTGCGAGCGTGTTATTCCGACTATTTCTGTCTACTCACGTTTCATACTGCGTGTCGGGTTTGATGTTTTTGCCCGCGAGAGAGGCATGAAAATGCCACACCTCTGATATGTGCAAACACGAACAGTTTGTAATGTTGATATGACTGAACAAACCATCGCTGAATTTTGGAAGAAATTACTAACGCTTATTTCCGCTTCGCAAAATACCATTCCTCAAAATTACAAAAAAAACATGCAGGCAATAGATAAAACACTGAACTTATAACATTGTAAGAGTAGATTGTGTTTTAATAATGTAGTTTAATGGTTAGAAAATAAGTTTTACTAGCATAGCGTATTTTTGATAAGAATATTTAATATTCTGGATTGCGAACAGTGCAGTTGCAGCTGTCTATTATTAGAACGAAAAAAGACGCAAAGTATTACAAAGGTGCTTGCACAGCGGCATGTCCATTTGTTGAAATGATACGTTCATGCCGTTAAAAATATGTACATTGCGCATATTGCGAATGATTGCAAATAGTGGAAGACGCGTTATGTTGATTAGTTCCATTTGGTATGGAAGTCTCCGCGTTAGACATTATATTCAGGTTTGAATCAAAGACACTTTCCTCTCTCGCAATTTGTCGGACAATTAGAAGTCCGGTAACTCAGTACATATCATAAAGTTCTTCTCTGTTATCACGTCTATCGTGGCTTTTTGTATCTCGTCGTCAACGTGACGCGCGAGAAAGTACTGTGTGTGTGTCTGTGTGTACGAGCAAAGTCCTGACTGTGGCAGGTGCATAAAACGGGAAGAAAATTAGCGTCGTGAACTACGAGCCGGTCTTTGTGCGCGTAATAATTCCGTTTAGTCGCATATGTACGATAAAGTGCTTCTCCTTGATTCCGTTACGACTAACGTTGCATAGATGGTGCATAGAAAAAGTATTTGCCACATTGACAAAATATTTGTTCACCGGCTGAATTGCCGCTCGTTTAATGAGATATCATGGATGCTTTTCTGAGAATGTTAAACGCGATTATTCTTTGATAGAAGGATGAAAGCCACGCTCGAAAGAGAGAAAAATCGTTACCATTCTATCTGTCCCGTAATCTACTCAAAAAAGAGTATGGGAGGCAATTTCAGGATTTAGAAATTTGATTACACGTGAGCGATCATGCTAGAAACGTTGAACGGCCCTAGTTGCCTTACTCCTATGAGCGTTTTACCGTGGCTTATTCCGAATTTAGGACGCGCACGTGACACAGCCGAAGACAATAAAAACAGCAACAAAAGTCGGCGGCATTCAGGTCGAATTCGCCTCGCCGTAATACAAACGATGCTCCATATCGCTTGACATTTTGCCGCTCGAGTTCCTTGTAACGTCCGCACCGTCAGAAAGAAAGGGGGGGGGGGGGGGGAGAAAGAGAGAGAAAGAAAGAGCACACGTGATCGATCAAATTTTGCCACTGATTCAAACAGTCCACGCGCGAAAAGGTCGAAGACAGCGGAAGACGAGCCAAGAGAACGACGATGCGACGTCTATCCACTCTCATCGCACACATGCTTTGCGCGAAGATAAGCGATTAAATCAGCTTCTAGCATGGGGACGCTCGCAGAGACGCCACCCCGTTGAGACACTTTCACTGGACCATTTCGACCGGCTGCATTTCGCGCGACCCGGCACGTTCGAGCGATCGGCACTACTTTCTAGTAACGGTATTTAAAAGCGCCCACCGAGCCCGGGCTTCTCTTGTTTCACTCGCGAACGCCAACGGTTGGCCGACTCTTTTCGGCAGCACTCGCCGAACGTTCGAAGATCGGCGACGCGTGGGTGAGATGTCGGACCGATCGGTGCGCCTACCTTGAAACAAGCAAGTCTCCTACGGGTGTCTCCTGAGCGGCGGCTCGTGCTAGACTGTCCGTGGCTTCGAAATTGCATGCGTCTCTCGACTTGACTCGCGACCTCGTCCGACACCGCTGCCCACCACGCGGCGCTACGCTTCTCTCTCTCTCTCTCTCTCCTTTCTGCGCTTCTCTCTCCTTCTTTCCGCGGTTCGCTGTCCTTCTTTCTGCGCTTCCCTCTCCTTCCTTCGCCGCCTCCTTCTTCCTTTTTCGTCTCTTTCTTCTTTCTACGCTTCTCTCTGCTTTCTGCGCTTCTCTCTTTCTTCTGCACTTCTCTCTCCTTTTTGCGTTTCTGTCTCCTTTCTGAACTTCTCCCTCCTTTCTACGCTTCACTCACGGTCTTCCGTGCCTCCTCCTTTATTCCGCGAGAGAGAGAGCGCGACTTCCACTCCTTCCTCTTCCATCGAGTGTCCCTACGATCCTGTCCTTCTCTCCCACCTCATGCTCCACCCGGCATTACTTTTTCGTCCCTCCTTTTTCCTTTCCGTGCCTTCTTCGAGCCACGCTCCTCTTCTCACACACCACTCATGTGTTTCCTCTTCTTCTCTCCACTTTGCTTTGGGTCATCTGCGTGATCCTCGTTCTCCGTTCACCGCCTTTACGCCGTTTTTCTGACCCTTTGTTGCTTTTCCAATGTTCTTCGCTTTCGATGCGTCTTTTTTGTTTCCGCCGTTGTCTGTCGGCTCTCAATATCTCGTCTGGTACGAAATGGGACGTTAGTTCTTATTTTGTCGTCCCATAACAAGATCTGGTATCTCCTTTCCTCGCTCGGCTGTTTTGGCCTCGGTGACTTGCTTTTCATTTCTTCTTTCTCCTTTCCGTCAGATTAGTTTCGTCGTTTTACATTCTGTCTGTTTTGTTTTACTTTCCGTAGATTCTGTTTTCCTTCTTTCTTCCTTTTCCGTTGCTGTAATCATGTACGTTTCATTCTATTTTCTTTCTTACATACATGTACGGATTCTCTGCACAGAAAATTTTACTTCATTTATTTATCAACTGCCTCCCACATCTGATTCCCCTTACTGCCAAGTAATGGGCAGCAAGGTGGCGCGGTGTTTATTTTACCGCAAACAAGTTCACACTTATTGTACCGGGCACGTATTATATTATGTTCTCTTTATGAGTTTAATACATAGCCGTTCTCCTTCAAAAGTACACTCCACGCTTGCAAAACCAAACAGGAGGTGTAACACGAACATGTTGTTTAAGTTCCCTACATTAATCACATAAACCCTACATTATTCTTGCTTACGTCAGGATTATACCAGACGGAATCAGTTTATATTTATAAGGACTCTATTTTAAGATAGGCTTTGGCAGAAGGAAAGAATACATAAGACAGGACCTGCACGCAACCCAATTATCCACTCACAACAGCATCGTACAAGTGTGCAATTTCTCTGCTCGCGTGCGGCGATAGTTATCGATTAATTTGATCACCTCGGCAAAATTTATTGGTGTCCGTGACACTTTTCGTTCGTGCCTCGCGGGTGACACGCCATAATGATCAATTCAGCTTTGTAGCCACCGACTCGGTATGTCGAACGACGTGTGCAGGGGTCGATTACCGATGACGCGCTGTAATTGAATGGCAGGGAAAGACGCGGTACGTCGAAATAGTTCCCATCCCACTTCGCCGTAATGATCAACCCGTCATTGGGAATCGTCGACGAGCTTATAGTGCTTTCCGACTCGCGCGATCAGTACGTCTGCGTTCCGCAAATGATACATCGCTCGCGCGGCCATTTATTCGCTCTACTTAACGACGCTTGCACCCCGTCACTCCTTAACACTGTACACAACGCCGTTTTGATTAAGTGTCTCATTGATCCTTATCTATCCAACGTGTGGCCACTGACCTATGACGTAGACCGCTTCCACGCGCCTAAGCGCGCGATTAACGCCGAACGCGATGGAACTTGCAAATTGCAGCGAGTACCCGTAAAGCGTTCACTTCTGGTAATTACGACGACTATCGCGACCCACTGCGATCGATCGTAATTTCTCGTTTACCGAAACTCGTTGCGACACGGTGAAACGCATTCCCCTAAGACGGAAATGAATAATGCGTACGGCTCCCGTCTAATTTGTCGGACAACCGGCAGATTTACTATGGAGTGTCACGTCAGTCACGATTAATCGTACGAGGGATGAATTATAATCCTGCAATTCGTGTCGGCGACGGCAAATTGCATATTCAGGCTTTCCACTCGTCGCCTCTTTTCTCCGCTTCATTCGATTACGCCTTCCCGAGTTTGAAATAATGGCGGGATTATTCGAGAACTTTGTTGTCTGCACTCCCGCAGACTCCTCGCGCGGTCCGCTCGTTATCCTTGATCAGTAATGTAATATGTGGCTCACGTACTTGAGGGGGAACAGGTACACTCGGTAGTTTTGATAGTGCGCACACCTCCGCTTAAGACAAACGCCGTGAAGTTCAGTCGTTTTCCTTGCGGCTGAATTCCCGTCAATCTATCACTACTTAGCCACATATTAATCTTTTATATATCGATCAGACACTAACAGTTCAATTTTTTAATAATAAGACGTTATGTGCAATCAGCTCTATTGGATTGGCAAACAGGTATTTTCGATTTTTAAATCTAGGTAGGATTGTAATTTTTTTAAATAGTTCTATAAGTGTTAAAATATTTTTCTCTTGACATTTGATATTAACCACATTTAAGTTACGGAACATTGTTAATTGAAGTGGATTCTTCGTGTAAAAGTATGAGTTTAATTCACATTACAAAACCGATAATACTTTCTTTATCAATCCGATAATAAAGTACTGGAATAATACTCATTGTCAGACTAATAAGTGTAATCTAACATAACATAACATAACATAGTCTAGCATAATTAACATACCCAAACTTCTTGCATCATAACCATATTTGGAACATAAGAGTGTTTCTACGCATCCTTAACCATTTTTATTGAACACTTTTCATAACTATTGAATCAAATATTATCCACGTTTTGTTACCTACGGTCTTTGCGTAGGTATTCAAGAAATAATGTTTTCATACACGGCGTTCTTGTGGAGAGAAGGTTATTCTAAATTAGTTCATATTCCAAGTAATGTTAACGGTCGATAATGCCGTATTTGTAAACAATGTCAGTGTCAACATCGGGTGTTGCTGTCCACCGCAAATTTTTATAGCTCTGTTCAATTACCGGAAACTCTGCCACTTGCGGTTATAATGACCTTAGTAGCCGATGCGAAGGATACATGTTCAGCAGACAAAGTGCCGTGTTAATGATCGTTAGAGTCAACGTTCTATCGTAAAGACGTGATCGCAAGGCGTCGAGGCTCAAGTAATAAACATTGAAAGTGGAATTTCCGTGCTCATACACTTTCTTGAAAGCCGGTCTGTTATCTATACGACGGTATAAAATAACAAACTTACTGCAAATCACACTTGAAGCTCATTAGAGTGCAACTTTGTTAACGGGGTACATTATGTAAGAGATCAGGTCTAACCGGAAGAGTTCTTTCTGCACACCGCACTCCCATCTCAAAACACCACTATAAATTCGTCGAAGCCTAAGTAAAATAATCGCGTTCATTAGCTGCAATGGTTATCCATTAAGTAGTTAGAATGACGTCGTGTCAATTATATTCATCGTTACGAGTATTTTTAGCATCCTTTTCAATGTGGATTATTGCATGACAAGATATCTTGAAAAACATATCGAAACCGTCGTAGTTTCTCTAACAAACGTCACCAATAATTTTTCCATTGCATCATTCGTGCTAAGGATTCGATTCCTTTACTGCGCGATTCTACGCAGGATTTTCGCCTGGTGTTTCCGCATTGATTAACCGCAAGTGGGGAAACACTTGAAATCGGAGAAGTAGATCCCGGATCATCTGTTGCTTTTTTCACGCCATCTGCCTGCATTACGAGGGACGATTATCTGCGAAGTTTCCTACGACAAGCTATAGTCGTCACGAATGATAAATCATTCTGTGTCAAATAATTCGTATCGTTATATCCCGTGGGTAAGTTCTTCAAGGTTATGGGTAATCCACTTCTTAAATAACCGTTCTATAGTTTTGCCTACATTTCTTGTCAAGGTTCATACCTGCCATTATCATTTACATGTTTCCAAGAAGAATTTTCATAACGATCGTAAGGACGTGTTGTGAATGAAAAAGTTGGTCTATATGTGACTACGTGCGGCTCGGCAGGAACCGAGTCTGTTCCAGGACCACAGATGATCGTAGTGATGCAGTTTTATAGATCTATACGTGCATCGATATACATATACCTCTTGCAAAAACCTGTGCTCATGACGCGTACAAATAGTAAAGCAGGAACAGACTCCCGACCATCCCGCATAAACGTTCATCCTCCTCTCCCGATTGAATAAGTTTCAGCCTCGAAGAGATATATTTTTAGAATGATTTTTCATCGTTCCCGCCAAACGTAGCAATCTCGTCCCATTTTCGTCCTGAATATTTACGACACCCTTGTATTTATAGGAACGGACTAATGAATTGATCTGTCCCCTCCTTCTTCCTTCACGCATTATGACGTCACTAACTCCTGCTCGCAAACGACGAAAAACGTCACCTTGAGCGAGAGGACAAAACTGTCGTCGTAATTTGAATTGTCAGCGGCGTCGAAATACGTTCACCCGACGTTTGAAGTTAAAAATGAGCTCGATCGGGGAATTGAGGGGGTGGAAAACAGAGCCCCGACGCAATGGAATACTTTAATTGACGCGGACGAGATATAGGAGCCACGTCACGAATCCGTAAAGGCCCCACGCGTATTTCCTGGTAGTGTGCGTTTCATGAGGCATTCGCGTAACGTTATGGCGGATACAGGTGAGGACACGATTGTAGTAGATCTGGTTGGATACAAAGCCCGACAGGGTCACCGCAGTCAGCTCGAAAGGTTCGTGACTGAAAAGTCAACCGGACTCCCTCTCTCTTTATCATCCATGCTCTTACCCCTCCCTCCCCACTCTGTTTCCCCTCTTCTCTCTCCTGCATTTCTCTTTCTTACGATCGGACTCCTTATAGATGTTGGGCCCTACTTCTTCGTCATTCCCATGTCCTCTTGTCCGCCGGGGACAGAGAACACGCACTGACAATGTGTACCACGTCCCTGACGTTTCCCCTACTCAGCTCTGTGCTTCCTCCTTAATTTCCGCATTGCTACTGTCGAACAGGCTGCCCAGGCTCCTTCCGTTCTCCGGAACGAAGCGGCACAACAACGTGCTGCTGTTATTGGTTACGCTTCGTTACGAGGACGGACCTTCGTCGAGCAGGAACCCAGTCCTTGTGCCATAACTCTCAATAAGAATCTACGACTCTTCGTGTCCGTCGACATTACGATTTTCACATATTTCCAAGAGAAACACTTGTTTTGTTGCAATATAGTTTCCGAATTTGCGAGAGGCTTCGGTCTTTCGACTGCCTAATCTATAATTGAAAATATATTGTATAATACAGGTGGTAGTGTATTACAGATTATGTTAATCGACGTATGTTAGTTCTTACATCGATCTGAGAATCTTGTAAGAGTAGCCTTTTCACGTTAATGATACAATGAATATGGGAATGTCGACAGATTAAGCTATGATCGGATACGAGTGCGATCGGTATCACAGTAAAGTATCCTCTTGCGATAGGTCAACGTTAGAGTACATTTAATTAAAGTAACAACAATTCTATTGAGGCGATAGGATATTCAGTTTCTCGCACGGCCAATTAAATAAACATGTTTCCGCTTCAAACTGACGGTAACCTCGATAAAGCGGTCTATAATCGCGTTCACCGTACAATTGATTAGCAACATCGTAAAACATGATTTTTTTGCCCGGATTCGTGCAGTTTACGAAAAGCCGATGAATCCAAAACCGGATTCAAAGCACGCTGCTCGAACAGGCGTGCAAATGTTACTTTTTGTCATTACGACAATCGTAGACGTTTTCAGTAATCTGACGTCATTCGATTTTCAACTGATTTTCCTCATAATTTGTCGCAGCTGTCTGTTGAATTTTACATGAATGCGAATACCGTTGATCGACGTCAAACAGCATTCTGTCTCACCCCCGACTGTTTTTTTGCGAGCCGCCTCTGCTTGTCCATCGAGACCAATTAAGAGAGTGCGATGATGGGTATAGATCTGCGCCAACACTTCGAGGGGCAGCGGGGGGAGGGTGGTCGTTTAACGATCTTGTTTCCTTCTCGAAGCACGCGTCTGTGACGCAAACGAGAATCCATTATGCCATGACGGTACTGAGGGGCCTACCGCTGTAAATGAAAAGTCAATGAGCCTGTCGTGCTCATGGTCACGTTGTCTATGGGATGCTCGTCTTCGGTTCAAACCCTCTCCCCCCTCGCAGGACGACACCCCGTTTTTCCTCCTCTAATTGCGCGAAGATGCGTCAAGATGCGTCAGGGATACGCTTACCATTCGTACTTCTTGGAAATGCGCTACGTCATCAGGGATGAAGATTCCGTGCTGTCGAAGATTGGCTAGAGTGGAATTTCTCGATCGTCATTGTCTGCCGTCTTAACGGGATATAAACACACTCACGTTCTTTGAACGGAAATAATGTTTGCATTAGAAAAACTGATCGTTGAAAATTACTTGTCTGGTAATATCTTAATAACGAGATCTCTCTCAACAAACATTTTAATTTTGAAAATATTCTTTAGCACTTTCTGAGACAGGTACGTGAGTAACCTAAACGTGATGGGGTTTGTAAATAGGCCGCATAATGTGTTGGTTTTTTCCTGGGAAGCATTGGACTACTCCTCATTGAGATAGGCAAATAATTAATTGTTTTCCATCTTGTAAGTTTGAATACGTGGACATGTACCTACCTATCATTCCGGCAAGTTCAGTATGAGTAGGAACCGTTGGTAGTTCTCGTGTAAGTGCAAAATGTAGATTAGTATGATTTTCCATAAAATCATTTAGAGTGTCGAGTTTTATGGAATATATGTTTAAAAAAAATGTAGCCATACACATGTTTATGGCGTACGTCAGAATATCTCAAAACGGTTGACTATGTTTTATATGGTAAGATCAAATAACTTACGAATTGAAGCTCGGTTGATAGATGATCGGTAGTGTCTTCGATGGAGTTGTTAAGTGCATGCGACATCGAAAATGTCAAACGATTGACGACGGACTATAAATCGAATTACGATAAGGTCGATCTTCATTAGTGTCAATTGATATGATCTACATTCGTTCTGGATCACGTGGTAGATTCTACGTCGCGTTATTTATCGAGCTTAGGTCATCGTCGCACAAATGCGCTAGGCGTTTTAACTAGAGTTAACTAGACAAAATGCTGGGCATCGCGTCCGTTTCGAGCTTTGATCCGCAGTAAAGGTCTTGAAAAAGGCAGATAGAATTATTGCCTACCCAGCAATAACAAAAGTTATGCACAGCCATTACGATCAATTATGAGTATGTGGGTACATCCTCATTTGTATTCAGCGGTTAAAGTAATAAAGTGAAGTTATAAAGTAACGTTTATCCACAGTTCAATCTTTCGGAAGTTGTCAGGCACTCGATTAATGGATGTGTAATTAAAAATCCTTGAAGTGTCTATATGCACATAGCACAGACACTTAGTCATATGTATATGGGACATTCTATACCAAACCGACAACTTTTTTAGGTCACCCACTTCAATTTTGTTCAAAATTTTATGTGTTTTTGAGACCGACGAAAAACCAATGAATGAACTTTTCAATTTTGGATTGATGAATTTTTTCAAGTTTTTTTGAACATCCGTTTTTGAAAAATTGAAGTTTCACAAAATTCGAGGTATTTTTTTTCAAATACTCATAATTTTTGCGAAAAATTAACCAATTGGATCGTTTTTTTTTTGGAAAATTGATGTTTTTGTACGATCTTTCAAGAAAAAAGTACGTTTTTAATGTAAATTATTACCTTCATTGTTGATTTTTAATTTAAAGCAAAAAATGTTTTTTTCTCGAGATGTATACCGCTTTCGATTTTTTTGAAAAAATTGTCAAAAAAACAGACATAAGAACTTTTTTAATTTGTCTGATTGTGGGTGAACGTTTAATTCTATTTCTTTCTTAATTTGCAAATTTTCTTTCTTTCAAATCGTATGTTCTGACTCAACTTTTCTCCGAACCTAGTAGATACAAAAATTTGAAAAGACAGCGAATCATTAGTTGTAACATCTCATCTCAGGAAAAAGCGACATTACTGATCTGCAATCCCTTCAGTATTGAATCGATGTTTTCCTACATCATTTTTTGGTTTTTCTGTTTTTATCAATTAGATTTCTTATATAAAAATCTGGAAAAATCTGAATTGTGTGCACTATTATAAGTGTAGCTCCGATTTTTTTCAAATTTTTTTTATCGAGTCGGTTGCGAAAAAATGGGGGGAGAAGCACACAGACATTTTGCTCTCGCCCACCCCCCGTGGTCGAGACACAAAGTTGAAAATTTACAAAAATGTTTCATTTTTCATACGCTATCGAATGGTTCATTGAGAATTTCAATCGGTTTAGGCGCACTTACGATCGTCTTATTCGGCTATGCTCTTCAACCATGGAAGAAATAATTTAACATTCCGTGACATTTTTGTATAAAAATGCCTCTAATTACTACAACTTCAATTGAGAAACGTCAAACAATGAATTTTACAATATAAACAACAGGTAGTTAAAGTGGCATAACATTTACTGGTTATCAAAATATTACTACGAAGATGGGGATGACAATACTAACATAAAGAAATATAACCAAATAATATTGCTGAATGAAAATTGAATTTAGTTCATCATGTAATCAAAACCTGTTCTTCTGCTGTTTCTACAATGATGCTTCTATCCGACATCTCCCTTAGAAGTCTTTACCTAACTGCGTTAAATATTCAATTTGCCCGACAATGGGGAGGTCCCAATCAACTTCACTTATTGCATTACGTGAACGGGATACTATTTGATCAACTGATCTTTCTATTTATGATTTCCCCTTATTCATCCACGTTCAGAGGAATCCTGCATATTTACACGCGCGTTTGATCGACATTGAATATTATTACTGCGGAACCTTGAGGAACGATGAGACGTATCATCAGTCAGTGTACCTTCTTCGCCTACGTCGCATGCAGCATGAGTTACATTATGCATCCCGTACCTGCGTACTTAAGAAGAGCTTAACCCGTTAGCCTGTCGCTTGGTTTTCATTGTCGGTCTTATTGTTAGTTGGTGCGGAATACGTGAGCGATCATTTTATCGGTCGCTGCGACTCACTGCTCTCGTAGAACGTCGTAGAAAGATTCTTTCCTTATTTTTATCAGGTCACAATGTCAGCCTCGGCGTCAGCAAGAACGCTTGCGGTCAAAAAGTAATTCCACTCACGATCAGCAAATGTTGGTTTATGTCATCGCTCATTGCCGTTCAGGGGCTCATTCTCACTTTGTTAGCTGCTTCGGGCAAAAAGTTTGCAACTGTGACGGGTCGCGATTCCCGAAATCTATCGGCACTGATAGATGAGTTCCTGTGCAAAAGAAAGCCAGAAATCGTGGTCTAAAATAACTTTACATGTAAAACATACTCTGCAACGGGAATAGTTAATATCTTTTTCAATATTAAATCCTTATAAATTAATTGATTTAAGTAACATTCTCTTATATCACAATAGTAATCATTAATTATGAATCAGCCACATTCCGCGATAAAACAGTGAATACTGTCAGTGCAGGGAAGTATCAAAATGTTGATTACTAAAGGTTTAAAAAAAAGTGCATTTCTCATCGATAATCAACTCATATTTTTTAGCCGCGAATGGTTAGTTAATGCCTCTAGTACAATTATTAGATCACATACGATACACTTAGGCGGAAATCCTTTTGTTAAATTGCCAGGTGCGTACATGCGTTCATATCAGCTGATCCTTCGTTCATCCATGTCGGTGTTTAGCTTATCCGCATTATTCGACAGGCGATTAAGTTGCGACATGACAAAAGGGTCGCATTTTATGATTCTGACGTTTGCGGAATGCCTGATCGTAAATTTTCAAAAACCCCCGGGGAGAACGGATGACTCACAAGATGGTCCGGTTATCCGACGTTATGATGTTACGACAAAGTAATTACGCCACTAGAGCAGATGCAGGCCGCGGAAGTTACGATGATGAATTGCAAACGTGCTCGCCTCTAACAGTTGTCACACACTTAATTAGCCGAAGCACAATTAGTTCCCGCGCTTACGATTCTACGCTCGAATTTTGCAGTAACTTTGTTTCTACGATCTGTCGGTATAAAAGTGCGCGTGTATACATTATTGACATACATAATTTCTGTAATTATTATTCAACTCACGAATTTTCATCATTTTCATGTAACCTTCCTCCTTGAATCTGTTCAAGATTAGTTCTCCAAATATTCTCGGATTGCCATCTATTTAACACTAAAACTCTCAAGACCGGTCAAATGACACTTTTTACCGATAATTTTATTGATGGGCTAAAATCATAGTAGTTTTGTGATAATGAGGTTGAAAGCATTTATTTACTCATAATTCTCGAATTCTCTAGCAACTGTCGACCTTGTGTATGTTGACACTGACGATGGTGTGAATAGAAGACAAACTCGAACTCGTTTAGCTACATTAGACTCGTTCGCATGCATATATGCAGATGATAAGTGCGGATGAATGTATGCGCGTTCATTAAGAAGTGTTGATAAATGCTATGAAAAAAATCATAGCGCAGCTTGATCTGATTAATGTTGTGTTTAATTAATCGACTGATGCTTATGGTTGTAATTACGCTTTGTTTTGTTATTGTTTTTGGTTGCTGTCCGTAATTTTATTATCTTTGTATATTAGCGTAAGTGTAACAAACCGATGCGTTCGGAAACTAATGTCGTGTGAAACTTTAACTACCGTTTCTACGGTAGGTCATTAAATCACATTTTTTGCATTCATGATCTTCGACGCGAGGTTTCTTCGAATAGATTCACGTGTTACACGAAGTGCGTATTGACTACGTGTTAAGAAAATCGATACTTCGCAGTTACTGCCGGCGAGATACAAAAATTGGTCGCCATCTTAAGTAGCTGGGGTGCAATTGTCGTTTGCTCAATTTAATGAAACCAAACTGATTTTAATTCTACAATTGACCACACCTAATTTTAAATAAGTGCATATAAAAGTGACATCATGCACTGGTACTGTTCGCTAAAAAAAAATAATGCGACTAAACGTTGGTCAGGGTGATATTGGTTAGTTTTGACTGAATATTATTTTCATCAATATTGGTGTAGCGATATCACTTTGACATGCATATTCAACTTATTGTCAATATGCAAACAGCTTTTTTTCTTCATCCAGTCATAATGTAACCGTACTTCCTATTTTATTTTATACTAAAAATGTACCTAGCTATCAACTCGAAAAATGTTTATATACATATATACATATATGTTAAAGTGAAATAGTCATTTCCGCGCATTGTGCATTGTATGTATATACACGGTCACGACATTATACAAAATCAACCCCTCGCACCCTACACTTATTCTTATTGATGTAAACAATGTAATGTCTTTGTGCAGTAATGCAGCGTTCCTTAAACGAGCGTTTATAACGATGTTCCATTTGGTTAAATAACTTTAGAGTACATCATGTAATTTTGCAACTGTCAAAGAGACACCTTAAACCGGAATATCTACGTAACCCACACACTCCAATGTGACAACAAAACGGAAAAATGTCTAATTTGCTTAAAAAAGTGTCCTGCGTAGTCTCCGATAATAAGTATCGCGCATAAAAGTAATTTGCGTGTCGCAATGAACGATGTATGACCGTTTGAGTCCAGGGGTCATTGAGAAAACACGATCGGCAAATGACGGAGCGCGCGATAGCGCTCTTCCCAAACGATTGTCAACAGTGCCAAGCGGCGCAATATCATTTGACACACTGATTTAACTGTATTGTCAGCGCGCCAGACAGCGGTCCCATGGCGTCCAAATGTACTGATTGTCAGTTTTTTCGATACAAAATCTGAAGAGCAATAGATTGTCCCGTGGGACTCAAACGTACAATAGCAACACACGTGCAAAGGTCTTCTGCAATTCAATTTGCCATTAGTCTCGTCATCGTTCGCTTAATTGCGGCGCGGTACAATGACTTTCGTCTTCTCACCCCATTCATTAATCCAACGCGGCCATTGAAAACGGCACCCGCGATCGCACATTGTGCATCGCGGTGCATTGTACGAGGTCCGGCATGATTAAAGGGAACCGAGCCGCACAGACCTTGAATCAACGCGTTAACCCACACACACTCGCGTCTAGAGTCGCGCGATTGACCTTGGCGGCAAAAATCGCGGGACTCCGAGCGTCTCGCGGCGAGTTTGAACGAGCCTGCTGAGAAGGCGTGAAGGTAAAGGGTATACGAGAGGGGGAGGCGGAGGAGGTGGGGGCAAAAAGGCCGCGAAGAGTTCAGGACAAAGAGAGCGATCGGGCGAGATACTATTAATAATACGCGCATAACTCCCGATGAATGACTGCGCTCCCGTGTCAAAGGGGAGAAATATTAGCCGCATGCGCGGCCGGACAAAACGCTCGCGATCGCTAGATAGGACAATGCAAATTCATACAGTCGTAGGTCATCGAAGAACCGCGAACGATGCTCAAAGATGGGAAAACGAATCGCGCGGAAGCATTGCCAACGGTACAGTGTCGCGGATTGTCTGAAGTTCAGTTCTAACCGGCGAACGACTAGTCTGAATCTATAGAACGCGACGTACGGATAGAAAACGGAAACTTCATGGGATCTTGGGCGATCGAGAATCAAAAGAGTCGTCTGGTTGCGCGGCATTCGATAGACGTGCGGAATGTAGAGAATGAAGTGCCGAAGCACGTGTTATGGGCGAAAAACAGTGAGAACGGTGTGAACGACACGCGGTCATTGTTCGGATCAAACGTGGATCTGCTGCTGCTGCGCACCTCCGACGTTCGGCTGTTTCTTCTTCTCGGCCACAGATGCGTGGAAACGAAGGAAGCGTGCTTGCGGTGGGGGGGGGGGGGGGGGGGCTGGTTCAAATGAGACGATACGCGCCACGAACGAATCACGATGTCGTTCCACTCTTGCCACGCAAAACTCGCGTCCGCCCTCTCGTACCATTAGCAGTCCGCCTGCGTAAGTATACATATTGTTCCGTCGAAAAGCGACCCGCAAGGTCGATGAAGACGCCGGCGTATAGCGCCGGACGGCAATGCAGGACGAATATTAAAGATGTGCGACGATGTATAGAAACACTTCCACGTTTCGTTAAATTCGCGCCGGAGTTTACGATCAGTCGTGTATGGCTTCCTTGAATGACGATCGTTCGTCGGTCGTATTGTTGGGAGTGAGCGATTAAGATTCCTCGTGAAACGGGCCCTTTGAATAGCCACCTTTATGCCCTGAATCCCATTATCTCAATGTCATAGTTCACATCGTGTGTCGCGCTGCCCATATGCATAACAGACACACTCTTACATACATACGTGTACGTGTCGCGACGACGCTTGACCGTTTTCGATTTCTAACTTTGAGCTTTTCGCTCTCGTTATTTTTTCTCGGCAGGTTCCCATGAACGAGACGGATTTCAATGTTCTGTGGATGGGTAACCATCCTAAGCCGGATATTCTTCGGAACCTGATGCCTTACCAAAAGATTAACCATTTTCCAAGGTACATGGACAGAATATCGAATGTTCAAATATGAGGTTTCATTGACGCAGCTGCGGTGTAGCCTAGAATGTTGTCGGATCAGTATCGAGTACTCTGGAATGATATCATATTTGAAATTATCTGCTTTGAGCTCTTGTATGAAATAGTTTACAACAAATCATTCATATAATTGCCAATAATAGTTGGTTCTTTATACTACGATAACTCAAATGTATTTGTATGAACTGGCAAAAATAAATGCAGATACAGTATCAATTCTATCGGGAAATTTGGAAAAAAAGATATATGAAATGCAAAAATTTGTGTGCGCCATTTGAATCATCTTTTAGCAAATGTTGTAAAATTTCACCTGATGAGCTATGAAATTCGTCGTTTGCAGGTCTTATGAAATAACACGAAAAGATCGCCTGTACAAAAACATTGAGGCAATGCAAAGGAGCAAGGGCCTAAGAAATTTGGATTTTATTCCCCAAACTTTTCTTCTGCCAAGTGAATCAAGAGAATTGCTCACCGCCCATTTTAGGTATCGAGGACCCTGGATCGTGAAACCAAAAGCCAGTTCCCGTGGTCGCGGCATATATATCGTTAATAGTGTGAGCACAACATCTTTCTCTGCTAATCTAAAGTTTTAACGCAGCTGGTATATTAATCAAACGCTACGTCAAAATAACCGACATTTGTCTGCTTTTTATTCTTTCGCTGTATACAACAGTACTTATTATTAGTTTATTACTTATTATTATAGTTTATACCGTGTCATGCATTATGCATTACATGTGTAACGTCTGCAATTTGAAAACCATGCTATCGACGAGTACATTGGTATCATTAAATCAATAATTAATACATTTTTGTTTAATAAATTTTCTCTTTGTTACGCATACTTGATTATCAAATGTAGCGCTAACAAAGCGTTAATGTTTAGTTGTACATGTTTTATTTAATTCTTTCCAGCCTGAAAAGATTCTCACCGACGAATCCGTAATCGTTGCTCAGTATATAAACAATCCGCTGTTGGTCGACGGCCACAAGTGCGATTTGCGGTTATACGTCGCCGTGACAAATTACGACCCCCTTTTGATATACTTGTACGAAGAAGGCCTGGTGAGATTTGCCACGGTCAAGTATGACGGTGGCAATCAGTATGTCTGGAACCCGTGTATGCACCTTTGTAATTACAGCATCAACAAGTTTCATGTTGATTACATCAAGTAAGATGATGTTTTTGTCTCCGCTCTTTACTGATTCTCATTTATTTCCTTCATGATTTCCCTCGATATTCATTTCTCTTTTAATATGACGTCTTTCCTTTAGGAGCGAAGATCCGGATGCCGAGGATGTTGGCCACAAATGGACGTTGTCTGCCTTGTTGAGACATCTACGTTCACTTGGGCAAGACACGGAATTGCTTATGCAAAGAATCGAGGACATTATAATAAAATCGATTCTGGCCACTGCGTCTGGCATCGTCAGTGGCGTTAAGCAATTCGTTAAACACCCGGAAACATGTTTCGGTAACGATTGACATTAATCAAAATACCACCAGCTATGCTATATCCTTCTTAACGATCACAATGTTTCCGGTGCTATCTCTAATCTACAATTCTTCGAATGCCTGATTTCAGCTTACTCCCTCCGATTTCGAGCAAATAAAGTCTGCGAATCTGCCTTTGAACATGTAGCACATACTTCCCTTTTATTTTATAGAACTGTTTGGCTTTGATATCTTGATTGACGATACCTTGAAACCCTGGTTGTTGGAAGTAAACCTGACTCCATCATTGGGGTGTGACTCTCCGCTGGACGTTAGATTGAAATCTGCCTTGATAGCAGATCTACTTACGCTTGTTGGTATCCCTGCTGTCGACCCGATCCTGCGACCTCAAAGTATGCATCTAAATCGCTCTACAACGAATCCCACTAAAAAAATAGCTAGTGTAAGTTGTACCCATTGCGTAATCCGATGAATTACGTGCAAACTCCATTAGGATATCTGAATACGAACTCTCAATTTACTTCAGTATAGAAGAGTTCACTCGGCTGAGACATTGTCCCAGAAGAAGAAGAACGCCGGAAAAGGCGGCATAAACAAAACGGGACTGACGTCCGAGCAACAACGAATAGTAGCTTCCGCAAAAGCTCAGTTTGAGCGACGTGGTGGATTTGTACGCATATTTCCCAGTCCAAAGTCGTGGGAAATGTACTCGCAATATTTAGGTAAAGTTTTTATTGCACTACTCTCATACTTTATGTAGTTTTTATAATTTCAGGAGTTTTTATAACACTTAAATTAATGTAATTGTTGTTTTACGTGCAGATCCAACAACAGGCATACCGGTAGTTTCAGACCCGCTGGGACCGGGAAGAATACCGCAGCACGTTAATACAAATCATAATTTAATGTTACATGAACAATTGTTTCCTGCGGCCAGTCGTTCAACTGGATTTTTAATTCCCGAGGTTACACTCGATAGACTATCCAGGTACGAAGTGCCACAAGTACTTCTGAACACGAAAGACATATGCCTGCATTGTTTGGTATAGAAACGAATGTCTTAACAAATTATATTCGTCAAGAGTGTATATTGATGCCGTAAATAAAGATGTAGATTAATTGGAAAATATGTTTTTACGATCATTCTGTGTATCAGATACGAGAGGTACGAAAGAGCGCTGGTAAAGGGTCACAAGCAGAGTCTGGACCGTGGTGAGAGTAAGGAGAACATGGATGTTGATACACATAAGTATAAAAGTCAAGTTGTGCAGTCAATGCAGGATGGAAATAAACTCAGGTGCGTTACTCTATACGTTGTTTTGATAGTGATCCGTATGAACTGAAGATGTCTACCTTTTAGTCCTGGTGAAGCGAGAAAGGCCTTTGGTTTATATTTGGGGCATATATTGCGCAAAATATCACAGCCTCATGCGGATCCTACGTGTTGCGACCTTGTTATGAAGTTTCTTCAGCAATCGTCCTGCAATTTGCGAACACCTTTCTTATTTACAGTAATTCACACTCATTTATTGTTTTAAATTGGGAACAAGCTAGCTTTGCCCGTGTGAACCCTTCACCACCTTTATTTGTCTCATGTTATAGTTGCCGAGCAGTAAGCTCAGTGATAAGGATCGCGCTGCTATTACGGCGAAGCAACTCTCTGACTTCTTGCATCTATACAACAGGGAAACGGATCTATACGCTGATACTGTAGACAGGCCGCGTACTGTACCCAATAGACTTTTCCAAAAGTTCCTGGCTGCTGCAAGGTAAGTTTTGTTCCAAAACAATTTTTGATTTATTAACTTTTAATTACATAACCAGATACGATAAATGTAGTGGATATAGCATTCAGTTTTATGCTATCCTTAGAATCTCTGTTATAGTATAGTTACATTACTGACGTTAGTGCCATAATGTAGCATTAGCCCAGTTAATATGACATTAGTGCTAATTATGACACTAGCCAGGTATTCCATAGCACTTACTTATACCAGTAGTAATAACTATCAGGGTATATAATCTTCATCGAAGTAATATTAACAAAAACGATATAATAGCTTTAAGTATGTTTATGCTAGAATAATTATACGTTATGGAATCTAAAGAAGTTAACAGAAATATGATATTGATATTATGATTTAGTGAGGAAGACCTTGACGACGTGTTGATTCTACAAACTCAGCTTTATAAATGTGCGCACAGTTTCTTGGGAAGGAGCGGTTTCGCCGGTAGTCTCCGTGGGCCTAATCTTCTGGGTTCCCTTCCGCATATTACATCGCGAGTACATTCTAATGCTATCACCACAGAACAATGTAAATGTAGTCAATCGAATAGGCCTACTAAAGCGCCACGCACATAGCTATATAATATAGTAAACAGCAAAAAGGAAACAGTGAACTAAATTTGAATGTTACGTGCATTGTTACCGTATATATATTATGTTAATTTATTTATTATAATTGACATGAGCACTTTATCCATTTGTTATTAAAGAGCGCATGTTTAATATAAACATATAGAATACGTTTTGGAATTATTTTTTTTGTTCAGCGTGTGTCTGTAAATTTAATTTTATTATTGATTTTAATTGTTTATGTTGGTATCATATTTGTGGCATGTTTGGTCTTTACTCACTGTTTCCTTGTAGATAGATGCATTTCGTTTATATTTATATTATTTATATTATGTGTTATATTCCTTTATTTATATAGATCACTGATCATTTCAAACATAGAAAGCAATTTAAACAGAATCAATAACTAAATGTACAAGCCAGCTTAATAATTATGACCACTTTGACAGTTTCCGTTACTTATAGAAATATACAACAACTTTAAGTTTAAATGCAGTTTGGTACGAAAACATTACGCATTGGTATTGACTTTCTTGTCGGAAGTTTTCCGGCAACTTCAGCTTTCGGAAAGTGTGAAGTTCGGCCCAATATTTGGAAGCAATACTACACCTTTCACATCCTAGTAAAGTAGCGAGTATTTAGACGATTAAGCTCTAACCGATTGATTAGTCATTTTTCATAAGACAGAATTGGACGTTCAGATAGAGAGTATAAAGAACAGATTCCACATCATCATAAGAGATGTTCAAAGTGACGTCAAGTTCAGCTGATACTCCATTGCAATTATTGCACTGCTAAAGGCCATATACTTTTTACATTCAGATGTAGGTGTGAAGGTCGGATAAAAAAATGATGTAGGAAGCATAAAAGTGACTTTTAAGTCTCTACAACATTTTTAGATACATAAAAATTTTAGCTGCCCCACTTATCCTCTTCCGTATTGCGTAAATTCTGAAACGGAAATTTTCGATATCTCTAAAAGTAACAGAAAACTTCAAAGTGGCCACAAGAATAGGACCACCCTGTAAAATATACTCCAAATTACATTCGCTGCGGAAGAAGGGTTTCACTAGAAAATCATATTCGATGAGATAATAATCATAAGGTGTACTTAATAGTCTCATTGGAGAACATTGTACCATGCACAATGAATCTCGTTTTTACCCTTCATTCTATGTTCAAATTATTGAAATATTGCTGATGGAACAATCCTTTTCTGTATTAAATTTTGGTCTGTGCTGTACAATTGCTTAGAGATTCTGAATGTTGTTGCATTATCCAAATATAAGTGAACAATCATGCATTGTCTAATGCTAAAAGCTCGTCATCTGTCAGACAAAAAAAAATGAAAAACGAAATACGGAATGGCTATGTTGGAAATGCTTGGAGGACGCTTAAAGGTTCGCCAATGAAATGTACTGAAAGCGTGTTTATTCTTGCACATTATAAATATAGCTCCAGTTGATTACTTACACATTACACTTGACAAAGTGTTTTTATTGTTTAGAATGAGATTCGTTTCCGCGGATTATTACTAGGATTTCTATTACATTCTGCAGACAAGTCTTTGATATCGAAGATATCGACCAAGACCTGCCATGTTGTAGCGTAAACGTAATGAAATTCTTCAATTATAATTCGCGTAAGTCTTACGTATGCATGTAAGACTACAGTAAGGCTACAGTAAGGCAAACTTAACATACTTTAGAATAAGTTAACTGTATTGATTCTTGGCCTAATTAATTGAATAATTCAAACGCTCTACGCCAATAACATTACGAAGTGCTACACATTGCATTTGTCCTACGCCGGGAATTCAACTTCGAATGTTAACGGCCACATTAGATAGTATCAATTGATACGTGTAATGCAATCAGATATTCTTAAACTTTATTTCGACCCAAACACGACTCGCTACATATTTTTGGTGAAACCATTTACACGTAATAGATTGTGAGAAATTTAAGTGTAAATATTTACGAAATGGAAAGTGTAATTCAGCGATCATTATTTAAGTGCGGCGCAGATGAAATTTTTTTTTGTAGGAATTTTAATAGCACGATAATGATACCTAATAAATTGAGGGCTCTGATAAATATTCAGTAATTTACACGAATGTATACTACGTCGTATGCCTAAAATGGGGAATAGTAGTGTACAAAAGAAATAAAAAATGATTGCCTACGTTACTACCACAATCGCAGCCCTCAATCTGTCAATACACACATAATGTTAGATAGAATAATATTTTTTCTAAGCATGTTCCTATTATTAGTACATCGTTCTGTTAATTTTTATCCAAAAGAAGATAAAGGAATGTTCTCCCAACTGCCTTCTGACGCATCTAGTCATCGAGGATAATAAGAAAATAGTAATTGTCTTTATGAAATTGGTAACATTGTTATGTAGTGATTTTTATTTACGAAGTTTACTTTTAATATATTTACGGATATGATAATTACTTTGCTATGAGAGGTCTAATCGTTAGTATTTCCGCAAGAACTTATTAGCCACGAACAAAAAACCGTCAGATAGTGCATGCACTTCGCTGAATGAAAGACAAAAAGTGAGGCGTTAGCTAGGCATTGATGCATTTGAGTACTTCTTACGAACAGCAGCAAACTGTTTCGTTAAAGTGCGATTTAAGACAAGTGTAATCTTTGCACAACGTTATCGTAAGGTGAACACACACATTATACGTATACCCTGCGACGATATAAGCTGTATAAAAAAATTTAATTATATGACGTTTCAGCTACATGCATGTGCCGAAGCATTGTTGCTTACAAAAACAGTCTAAGCTGGTTAGTGTTTAGAACATGTTACCCAATAGGATTGGCAGGTACCAGTCCATTGTGGTAATTTTACATAGAATGCCGTATCCATCCACATAAATCCGTCGGTATTCAGTCTGAAAGCTTGCTGCTTTTTCTTCCAAGATTAATGTATATGTATGTGTATCTTCGATTGCAACACATTAAACAGCTTCAATGTTGTAATTCCGCCAATAATAAGTGAAGCATCGTGTCTCGACTCGCGTTATTATGTTCAATATAATGTAACTTTTGAGAAAGCGAAAAAAAAGTGAAGTCAACTCACTCACTGTGATATAAGTACGTACATCAATTCAGACATAAGCTATACATAGCGACATACACCACTGTTACTATACGTTGTTCTCGCATAAGAAGCAAAGTTATTCAATGTCTATTGATACGCAGAAAGAAAAAAACAAGTATTGTTGCCATCATTAGACACGCAAAGCGGTGCAATTACGCGATATCGAGAATTGTACAAACCGGTCCAGCTTAGTATTACTGACACTAGCTAATGTAGTTTATAATTTTATGACGAAATATAAAGTTTTACAACGGGTGACGTTATATGTAGATTGATAAATGTAAGTCGTGTTGTCACCGTAACCGTACCAATGTTTCCTTTATGCCCATTTTGCAATTATTCTCTTTGTGTTCATCGAGTAAAACACATGATTCGATACTTGCTAAGAAATGTTTTGTAAGCAATGTAAGTTTGTAAGAATGACCGTAGCGTTGCAAGTAGTAAAATTAATTTTTTACGAAAATGACTGTGTTTTAAAAGTACCGTTGTGCTACAGAAACGGTATGTTTCTGTATCATACTTGGTCACGTGTAATCAAGTTTAAAACTACGTTCAATTTTGTTAAGATCTTATGTGAACGGTGGCGAAACTATATGTGCGCATCCCGTTTCATTGTTCATAATTTGCGTCCAGACAAATAGAATCCTGATGAGCTTAAACGTTTTAAACCTACATTTGTATATGTAACATCGTGTATACTGCCATTGATTCATATACATATCTTTTTTCAATAATGTAGTTTTTCTAACTGCATTTCGTTAGTATGAGTACACTAAATCTTTCAACACACCTGTATGTTATTAACTAATTTCGCATATATGGATGCACATATTTCCCACATATTCCGTTACAAATGCAAAATGTCAAACTAATTTCACGGATTAAGTTAAACGCCCGTCTACTCAAACACACATCATGAATAAGTTGGTACTTTATAAACAAATAGCAAAACCACATGACGGTTTTTCGAAGAAGCAGCTTCAATTTTATTCCCGATCAGCCCTGCTTCACCCCTTCAACAGAATCAATACAAGAATTTTAATATTTAATACATGTTTTACCGATTATCTCGATGGACAATTTTACGCACAAGTCCATTTTAAAACTATTATATGGCTACCCTATATTTATCTTGTCATTATTATTATAAAGTATTTTTCTAACACTGGTAAAGCTTATGTGTACGAATTAATGTGTCATTGTTTTTTATGTTTTGTAATGTATTACATTTGTTGCATTTATGTCTGTAGATTAATATATTAATATTTGCTTGTATGTCTGGTGTATTAAAACGCTTTAAATTATGTTACCATGAGCATATATGTGAACAAATTATATTGTGTCGATTTTGGATATGCAGTAAGTTTATCACTTGACGTTCGTTTGAAGTAAATTAAAACACAGCGGATTTATGATACATGCTACCAGGTCGTGTTTTACAATTTGACGAAATTAAATGCTACGTCACCGTTTGTGTAAAGCAATAGATAAATTTGTTGTGAGGGGACAAAACAACGGATGTATATATAAAAAAAAGGAAAAAAAATATTGTTAATACCTCTGTGTTGCACGCGCAACACTCCCTTCTATACCTGTGATTCGTAAGATTTACTAGTCAGCTTACTGCATTTACTATTAATAAAACGTTGTAACGAATATTGCTATATAAACTATTTTATTATAACCAGGTGAACGAAAAAGAAGAGATTACGAATTATATAGGCTCACATTCATGACAACTGTTATAATTATTATGAAGATGATTTTTTGCAATGAACATACTCTAAAATTAAAAAAAAATGAACATGAAGACATTGTAAAGAATTAGAAATGACGATAAACTTACTACTCGATATTCGAGCGAATATATACGATGATACGAAAAATTGGCTCAAGCCCATCATCATAATTCTCCAGTTGTTATGGATCTGAGTTACTGTGCAGCCTTTTTAGATATCAAAGCATTATAAAAATGCTTTGAGAAACATTAATATTGTACAAGCATATTTTCGCATTGTAAATTTATCCTCAAATTCAAATTATTCGAAATACATAAATAAAAATTTTAATTTTTTTCGCCCACGTTATTACCTGACCCTCGAATTGCAACGGTGAGAATTCTCTCCATAATTATATGTTTTATAACAAAATATAATCAAAAACATTGCGTTGCTATTGTTTACAACGTTTGTTCTACAATCCAGTGATTTATTATTATTTTTATATCGTGTAAAACGTTATCGTACAGACACAACATCATATTAGAAAGCGTCTTACGCTGAAAATTTATATTAAACATATACGCGGTAATGGGTAATGATTAATATATATCTTTTATTAAGAGGCAGGTTTTGGGAAAAATAATAGCGTCTGACGTGGAGTAAAAAGTAGTCTTCATACCGAATATTTATTTCTGATCCTGGTTCAAAATACAGTGGTCCATTCTCTTATTCAACGTATTGCAGCGAAATAACAGATGAGTGTAACAAACTAACGCAATAAAGTCTTCGTCATCTGACGACGTGATACCATCGAAACGTTCTTTTACATCTACTTTTTTAACCATTATCTGGCTACGAATTATTACACATATTAAGTAACGTCAATCCGGGATAAAGTAAGGTGCAGAAAAGTTAAGACTGCAAGCCTGTAGTTAACGTGTATTGTTGATAAGAGAATTGTGACAATATCATGAGCTTCAGTCTGTGAACGTGCATCACATTAACATCTACGTTACGGAGTATTGAGAACGACTTCACTGATTAAATAACCGAAAATGTATAAGTAGGCAAATGAATGATATTAACGGAAAAACTTTGAAGCGTAGACGTCTCTGACTAAATCAGACATTTGTATTTCTCACTTGGGTGCTATTCATGGAATATCATCTAATAAAATAGAGACTTTACAAACACAGTGGTATACTGTTTCTAATCAAGATGAACGACAAAAAATTTAAAGATGAACCGAAGTACATAATTAATTATTAATTCGACGAAAAGGTTGTATTCGAATCAAATTGTAAATGCAGTACGAGTACTTAGCAGTAAGTAATAAAATAGGTTTGATAATGTTTCAGAAACACACATAATGACCCCGAAGGTACAATCATAGCAGATTCAATATTGGACTCACTTAACGCATTTGACACCGAGTTAGCAAGTTTGATTATGCAGATTACGTGTAAGTACATTCGCCGGCGCAGCATTGACTTCGTCAATTATAATCTGAAATGTTGTAATTTTATTGTTTAAGAAACTCATCGAACGCAGGCCCAGACCCTGTCAACGGTGTATCACCGCAGACTTTCTGTACATACATGCTGTTGCACTCTCCCAAATCGTTTCACGCTGTAATGTTTTCCAGAGATTGTCCGAAGCTGATAATTGATTGATTGACACGAAACATTGATAAACGATTCTCTTGAGATTACTTTGATCGCCAACTGTTAAAGTCTCTGTTAACTGTGACACTATTTTATTCAATTGATAGATTATTTTATGTACGGTTTTGAATAAACGTAAAAATGTAAATAATATTGGATGCCGTTATCAAGTAGAACGCGTTGCTGCTCTATACAAACAAGTAGTAGAAATGTTCGGAAATAAGAAATTTTCCGGAAAATTCAGAATCCCAGAAAGGAACCCTTATTTTCTACACGTGAAGACACACAACATCCCACAGTTTTAGTCATGAACTCCAAATTACATATAAAAAGATCATTAGTTCCTTCTTAAATCCTGCTTTCCCAAAAATACAGTATTCCCGTCGACAACAGAGATGCACTCTAGAAATATATTCATTCTTATTCCGATTTTGAGATTTATTTCTTCCGCCTAGAAAGAACCATCAAGTTAGCAGGATAGAAAACAGCTTTAGTGTAAGATTTCGTGTACGCGACTTTTGTAGGAATAAAGTGATTTTTCTTAAAAACCCTAAACATCGAATTTCAACAATAAACAACTGTTCCTTCCTTTCGTTTTTTCTATTACGATTTAGTGAATAAAACCATTTAGTCTGCCATTCTTTGAATATTAGTTGCGTTATGAATAATAAAATGTTTGTCACAAATATTACGTATATTCTATCTACTTGAATATCTTGTGTGAATCACTTGATATCTCAATAGTTTTAAATGTAAAAATCATGTGTTATCTTCCTACTTGGATAGGCGTAAGGAAAAGAAAAAATGGCTCTATGTATAAAGAATGTTGGTACAACAGAAGGGACCTACATGTCCCGATTCCCAGCTAATCTATCGTGAAACCCTTCAGGAACATTATAAGTTGTACGTTTAAAGTACGTTATGTCTAAACTTCGTGAGAATGATGACGTCAGTTAATGAAAATGAATAGAGTTTAGATGTCTTTATTCCGTAACAAGAAATTAAATGTTTATATTATATTCTGTACATATAAGAAAGTAATTTTTTCATATATTTTTTACTTTATAAAACAAACAAAGCGAATGTTTTCTTACTTTTTATTGCAGGAAGTCTGTAAGCATATGTATCTTGACATCGGATATCAGTATCAGACGTTTTGGTAAAGGTAAAGAATCGCGGCCTCCTCACCGATTTGCATTGGTATTATTTAAGGGCTGGGTGTAGGCTAGTCTTCCCTTTCATAATGTTAAAGAGTTTTCAATCAAACAATGGTTTGAGAGTAGGTTTGGGCACAGACGAGATAGGGATAGACATTGCACCTTATGGGACTTCGTGTCCATGCTGAAAAATACCGACAGCGCAAAAATATCGCGCAATTCGGAGCGCACTCTATGCTTTATGACGGTCAATCGTAGAACTAAGCCGAGCGCCACAACATTTCTTTGTGTGCGTCGTATGTATGTACGACTTGTTACGTGGCTGCGTGAATCTATTTTTAACGTAGCGAATGTAATATGTTTCGTGGTTTCGTTGACTGGAGATTTTCGATGGCCCAGCCCAGCGCCTTCAGGAGATTTGACAACGCACGCGCCGAAGCGAACACAGGTGGATAGGGTGGTCAAAACTGCACCCAAGACAAATAATATAGTAAAATAACCATTCGATAGATTATGGAAAAATACTCATTTTTGGCATGCTTCAACCATATACACCGACTAGGACGGTAGTGGGAGGAATTGAAAAAAAACAGTCATTTCTCCTTGTTTTTTCGAAAATGAGGAAGTGAAAAAAATTGGAAAAAATCAAGCGTATGCCCAGATACGAAGTACATACCCTTGATTTTTTTCAGCTTTTAAAACTCAAACTCCGGTAATTGAAATATAAAAACAAGAAAAAAATTGGAAAATTTGCAATTTTGTATTAATGGACTTTTGGATGCATAACGAAAAGAAAACCCTGTATGACTGTAGTGATATGCCGTAGCCCTGTTTTTTTCAGATTTTTAAAAGGGGTGGGTGTTTGTAAAGAAAAAAGTAAAAACCTGTTACATTAGATTTTCGATATGAGTCTGATTTGAGCTACACGATATCTGTGCACGAATGGCCCCTTCCACAAAAGGGGGTCGCCGTCAGCTGCCGTCAGCCGAGCAGAGCGCGGTTGCTTGTTTCGCAGCGGCATATTTTGATGCTGACAATTGACAGTAATGAGTCTGTCGGTGAGATACTAACCCTAGTAAAGTAATGACAAATTGTTAATTGCAATTTTTCGTTAAAAAGAAGTTTACTGGTATATTGGAGACATTTTTCCTATTAAAATGAGACTAAACACTATATGATTCGACACACGTTTCACACGCAGTAGTTAATGTCTGAACGCCAAGTGCCATAAGAAGCCCGTCCTGCGTAACATTGTATTCGATTAATAAATATAGTCCGATTCATGTCGTGTTTGATCTCATTTTAATCAGAAAATTATAAATAGTACGTTGGAAACGTTTTCATGTTTTCATGTATCAAAAATGAATGTCAGAAATGTTTAAACATAAGGATTTGACACACTGATCTATAATTCGATGACGTTGCCGTGACTCACGCCATATCGCTTTCTTTTGTCCGTCGTCGGCATCTCTTTTCAGCAAACTACAAAGTAATTTCCGAGTTACGAAAACGTATGTAGTCTCCGATTCTGAAAATGTCCGGTTTCGAGTCCCAGAGAGAAGCTCGTGGAGGGACAGAAACAAGGGAAGATCAGAACAGAAAACGCGAGCGCGATCTTCGATCTGCGATTCCCGAAACGCGGGGAGGCAGGTGGGAACAGCATGACGCCAATTGTTGAATGCCGTATTTTCCGTACAAGATGTTCAATTGTGGTTCCGCTTCTTTTTTCGCAAAATATATTTCTCTTCTTTGCAACAACGGGTGTTGCTTCAGATGACGACAACAAAACGTTGCCATCGCTGCCGATTGCTTGCTGCCGAGTGCCGCCAAAGTAAATACAGTGAATTCTGTCAATTTGCCCTAGGTCGGGTACATCAGGTCGGATTCGAAGTCAGGTGGGTGTAGAATCCAAAACACGCACTCACAGTGCGTAATTCACTTTGTATTTTGCCGATAGAAAGTGCCGACGACGAACAAAAGAAAGCGATAACACCTGAACCACGGCGACCTTAGCGTACTAAAGATCAGTGTATCAAACGCTTATGTTTAAACGTTTTCTGTATTATTTTTCTCTCCACAAAAACGTTTCCAATATATTGTTAATAATTTCCTGATCAAAATGAGATCAAACACGACATAAATCGGATTACATTTACTGGTATTGATTAAGGCATTTAATATAATCATTGCATAAAATAATTACAAAACTAAAACGTACAATAAAGCTCACAAAATATTTGTATATTTATCTGAATGATGTCCAGAGGTAACCTTTATTAATCGAATTTATAATAGTAATGTTACACAGGGCTGTCACATAACGACACCCGGCCAAGATCACTCTTCACAGCATTCGGCCGGTGGGCCATCCGAAGAGTGTTGGCTGGATATACATATTATCTGGTAATCGAATTCAGCCTTGCCGCGCGAGACATTGCTTGTTTAACAGTTGAATGTTGGGCAATAGTCGCACTTAGCGAACTTCTTTTATAGGAAACATATTCATATTGAATGGACAATGTAAGCCAGAATGTAAAAAGTAACGATTTTGCAAAAGATAAAGTGTAACGGGCATTGTTGGACAGGGTAAACATTTAAAAATTGCGCTGTTTTAAACATCATCGAATGAGGCGATTTACGGTCAATATCTAAGATATAGATTGGACCCAATTGGCGTCTTTGACCCCGAACACGTTATAAAATAACATACAGTACAGGAATTGGAAACTGTAGGTTTTCCAGTGACGGACTCGATAGGAACATATATAAACTGTATTATACAATTACAGAATGTGCCGATTAATTTTGGTGGAAATATTAAGGAAAATTTGAATGTCATTGAAAAAATAAAGAAATATTGGATTGTCAGAGTTATCAATGAAAGTAAGGATTGGCCAGAAGGTTGCCAGAATATTGTTGGAAGAAGATTATTTCTTACCAATACACAACAACAATTAATAAGAGAAAATATGAAAAACAATTGTGGTTTTTTATTATGACACGAACTACAACTACGTATGTTTGAGTTTTGTAAGAATTATAGTATCAATAGACTCTACATATTTTTCGTGCATAAAATTCATATGGGTTTTGCATATTTTACATCCTCGGTTTGTATAGAACTTGTAACATTTTCAATTTTGACAAATGTCAAATTTTCACTTTCAACAATCAATAAATGTTTGTACTGGGCGAAAAATATTTTTGATGCGTCCCTGATCGGTTTTTTAGTTCATATTCCCACATAGAGTGTCGTTGCCTCACAATTTTGCGTTCAACCGGTAACGTTGGACGTGACACCAAAATGGTATGGGGGCTCTAGAGCCCCCCGAGCGTGTGACAAAATTTTGCCCAGCATGCAATGTCTATCCCTATCTCGTCTGTGGTTTGGGTTAGATTTTAACTGTTCAAAGTGCAATATTGTGAAAGGGAAGCCTACCCTACACCCCGCCATCAAATAATACAAAAAGTAAGATTTGGCTGAAAGAAAACAAAAACCTAACCCAAACCTCTACTCTAACCATTGTTTGATTGAAAACTCTTAAACATTATGAAAGAGAAGCCTTGCCCACACCTAGCCTTCGCCAATTCAAAATTATTTAATTTCAAATACGCGCACATTACCTACAAACTTGTCCATGCGCATGCGCTGACATCAGTGCGCATGCGCAGATGTCGTTGGTGCTGTCGATATGGCAGGTTTTATAACTAAACTTTAACGCTTAATAACTTTTTAATTAAACGAGTGCGCGCTTTTTGGCTTTTACAGATCTTATTTTTATGCAAAAATTGATCTTCCTGCAAAGTTTCATCCAAATCGGTGATGAGTACCCCTTTCTATACCTTTCCCCAAACAAGTTAGACTGTTTTATGGATTGAACATTTGTTCGATCCATTTATTTCGCATTCTCACAGTTGGGTGCGTTGTGATATTGATTTGAATCTACATCGGTAACCTAGAGCATGACAAAAAAATGGTAACAAAGGCGACAAAAAATTGCCTGGAATGAATGATCTATCTAGTAGCTGGTCCGTGATATTATACAGGTGTATTCATGTATTCATGCATGTGTGTATGTATGTTTATTTTCGTTTCCCTTACGTGTTTACGTATACAATCTCCTCTTCACCTCCTTCCCTCTTCTTTATATCGCTTAGCCTATTTGTTCTAATTTATCCTTATCCTATCTTTATCTAACATATTCTACCTTCCCATGTTTCCTCCTCCACTCCATAAATTCTGCACCTCCTCTCCTCTTTTTTTCTCCAATACTGCCCTCTCCTCTGCTCGTTTCCCATCCAGGTGTATTCATACCCCATTTCAATTATTATTCGAAATAATTCTGCGACTACTTATTTTAGCAATGGATCACCCTCGGAATTTATTAAAATTTTGTAATTCGGGCGTTTCTGCTTTTATGGCTCGCTGGCCAATATGCTGGCTACTTCCGCAGTTTGTCCAGAAGAACGTAGCTACATTGCAAAATATTACGACTGCTCTCATTACCTTTACAATCAATTCTGCAACATTCACTCTGTAATTCTTACTACGTAGTTGAAACCATTTTGTATAAAGTTATTAAAACAAGTACATAGGTATTTTATTCATGTGGAGCCATACCTTTTTCCGATTTCAACAGTGATGCTGCCATCTGTTGTTACACGCTAGAGAGAAAATGTGTCATTCGCATAGGAAATTTGTCATAAGCAATCGAATGACATGTAAACATTACTGAGCTTAGTGATCAATTTGTTTTTGCATTAAAAATCATATTCTAATATTTCTTAATAACAAATTGCGTTTATGCGCATATCTTATTGCTACTGTAACCTGTTTCAGTAAGTACATAATTGACTTAGTAGCCTGGAGATTAATTTTTTTAATAATTCTGCAGACAGAATATATTCTTAAAAAGCGTTACACGCATAACATCATAAATAACTTTATTGCCGCGTGTTTGTATTTTTGCTTGTTGTATTATAGGTAGGAAATTTTACTGTTATACTACTGAAATTGCAACTATATTACAACCAAATATATGCGTAGTATTGACCATTCTTCATTACTTTCTGTCTAAATAATTCTTTATTGAATATTACATATACATTGTATGCATAATTAAAATTATACATTATGTGTTTATAGATAATGTAAGTCAGCCATGAAATTATTCCTGGCTTTGTTTCATCTGGTGCTGTTAAGTGACATTGTCACGTGCAGTGATATAACACCAGCTGTATTTGGAAATATACTTGATGCAGTCCCAGCAGCTTTTGGGGACTTCAACTCTGATGAACTCACAGATGTGTTCATGGTACGAAAGGATGGTAAAACTGTCGAAATATTTCTGGCTGCAGAACAAGAACCTCTCTTAAGGCGGCAACAAGATTTTAGCTGCACCTTTGAGAATAATATCTCCAGTGTCGTTCCTGGTGATTTTGATGGAGACGTTTTTATGGACATTTTAATAACAACGTTTCATGGAGAGAATACATATGTTCATATTTTATGGGGAGGAAATGGTCGCTTGAATTGCAGTGCTAATCAGCAACCATTAATAGAAATGAAAGGGCAACCGTTAGCCATAGATTATAATCAAGATATGATCATAGATCTCTTTGGCTTAAACAAGGAACATGAAAGAGTATTCTGGATTTTTAATGAAAACAGAACAACACCCAAAGTTATACCAATGGAAGTTCGTGATGATTTAAAACCATTGCCTCGTATAAGTTATCCACATTCCAATGCCTTTCTTGACTGGGATAATGATTTTTTGCCAGATCTTGTTCTGACAACACCAAAATCTTTTGAAATTTGGAGAGGAATTGAATATGGTTTTGTGTTTGACAGAAAAATTGATTTACCATATAACATTTCCAAAAACAACGATTTTAATGGTGTCATGGGGCAAACATTGTACTTGGATGTTGAATTAACTGGGAAAATGGCGCTTTTGTTACCACTTTGTTTTGATACAAAATGTGCCAATAGTACCATAATGATGTACTCTAATGGTATGTGGTACAATATACCAATTAACTTTAGAGATAGTAATAATGCACTATGGGGTTTTGTCTACCCAAATGATCATCTCTATACGGATACTATAACTCTTCGAGGAGGTGATTTTAATATGGATGGTTATCCAGATTTGCTTGCTACGTTGCAATGCACAACAAACAAGCAACAACAATCTTTTCTCCTCCAGAATGTAGCATGCAATAATTGCAATTTTGTAAACCGAACTTTTGAAATACGATGGGAAGCATTAAATCCATTCAATAATGTCACAGCAATGGCTGTGTTCTATGATTTCTATCAAGATGGAATATTAGATGTTATATTGGTGGAACTTGATAAAAGTAGTAGCACTTACCGTATTGCTGCATTCAAAAACAGTTTGGATTATGATGCAAATTTTGTGAAAGTGATGGTGCTTACAGGACGTACAAACAGCATGTATCCCATTTCACCAGGTTCTTTAGGAAAGAAAAAGAGAACATATGGTACAAATCTACCAGGTCCTTCAATAGCTTATAAAACTACCACTCAAGATGGTAAACCACGTAACGCAATTGCCGCACAATTACCACAAAGTGCGCATTTTTCACTAAATTTACCGTACACAACGTTTGGTTTGGGAAGAACACCAAATTTTGTTGATACGCTGACCATAGGAGTAAATATGCAAATTATGTCAATATGCTGCTATTGTATTTGCAAAATAGTATCAGTGTAAACGTTCTCTTTATGTTTATTTCAGGTGGCTGGAAAGGCACGCGAATGGCCTCAAATCATTCCTAACTCTCAAATGGTCGTAATTCCCAATCCAATAGCTGAACCAAATAGATGGAAAGCACAGCTTTTTGTCACACCTAGCAAACTAATTTTATTGAGTGTCGCCGCATTAACCGGAACTTGTGGTTTAATATCCGCCATTATTGTTGCTTTATACTGGAAAGAAAGACGTGAAGATAAAATTGAAAGATTGCAGGAAGCGCACAGATTTCATTTCGATGCAATGTAACGGTATGATATGAGACGTACGTAATAAGGGCGGATTGTTTATAAAAAATTGTTCAATTAAGTGATACATGTTATTTAATAAATAAATTACGCGTATACTTGCGTTTTATTTCTCGTACAGCAACATTATGCGTACCAGCAATTAGATAGTCTTTTTGCAGATCATTTGTATGTATTTATATTCTGTTCGATCACATACACTCTTCAACGTCGCGTCAATAATTAAATTGGCAATTTATTGATTTATATTGGACATTCGTGTATAAAACAGGACCCGTCACAATGTTCGACAATGTCATTGACGTGTTAACCGTGAAATATCCCGGATACTTACAAATTTATGCCGTTTCAAAGAACCACAAACAGTAACTATGAACAAATGTATGAAGACTTGTTCAATGTTACTTTGAAATATTTGTTTAGTTAGTTATAAATGTGCCCTAATAAAATAAACAAATAGTGAAAGACGATTTTGAAACATTGACATAGTAAAGCTATAATCTCAATTCGGAAAAAACGTATTTTTATTGCAAACCAGGAAGGTTGATTACACTCTTAGTCGTTTTATATATGAGAAGTATGTAAAATGTTGACAATAGGGTTTAAAGTTTAGATATATCTCCTGTAGAAAGGTATTTTAATTTTTGGTTAACTATGATCCACAAAAACAGCAAAACAAATTAGTTTTCAACTGGTAACATATGTACAAGTATATCAAAACAAATAGTGTCTAAATAAGGTGTAGTATTATTTAATCTTGCACAGTGAAAATTAATAGTGTGTAGAAAAAATGAGTAAAGAATTAAAATTTCTATGTTTCTCCATTCCATCATTTGCTTCGCCTTCGCAATTGTGGACTTGTTTAACATAAGTTTTAAAGAGCGTTTTAAGATCACTTGTCTTATCCTTTTGTTATGTTGAAAAAAAATATACCATTTAATCTCTAAAACACAAAAGAACATTGAAGGAGCTTGAAACATTTCAGTGATGATTTTTTGCCTTATATTTTCATGTTCTACGTAGATGGCAATGCAAAAATTATTTTTTCAATCTTCTCGTACCTGTTACTGTTCGGCGGTTATTTCAAATGGCACAACGTCATAACTGTCTAGTATATTTTAAAAAACACTTTTTTGTAGAGGTTTCTTACTCTCTGCGCTACTTGCGCTACTTGCTTTTCGTCGTACTAAGCTAATGGGTTCTTGCTATTGGCACCGATCATTCTTTATGGCGGGGTTTAAGTCACTGAAGTATGAGTGTGCCATTGCCTCATCAGCTGGCAATCGGAGAGCTGGATTGCACACTAATAGTCTCTGAAATCACTTTAACAATTAGAACTATGACACAAAGTAGCAAACATACAATTTACACATTTTTTTCTGCTTTTATACCTGAAGTAAATCTTTTCCTTTTGGCGTAAGCTTTGGTGTAACATGTGCTAAACCTTGTGTAATATGATACTGTGGGAAAGTCTTATAATCTGGCAGAGATGTCAAATCTGGCCAAGTCGCTTCTGTCGGTGTACCCAACATTTTGAATATTCTTTTCAACTGATCATCCACATCTGAGCCAGGAAACAGTGGTCTTCCAGCATTAGCTAGTTCTACCACAGTTGTGCAAAACTCAAGTTATCACCGACACTATCACTACTAGTATGTTATGTCTTTAAAAACATGAAAATTTGAAAATGTTGCACTACCGGCAAATATGCACCCGGCACTCCACATATCAATGGACGTTGTGTATAGTTTGGCTCCAAAAAGAACATCAGGAGGACGGTACCATAATGTGACAACCTCCGCTGAATAACACTTGACTGGAATGCCAAATGCCCTCGCCAGCCCAAAATCAGCTAGTTTTAATTCACCATTCTGTAAGTAAACAAAGAATCATTACTTATAAATTCCTGCCAATGTATAGTATGCTCATCCTTTAGGAACCCTACCTTGTTAATGAGCAAATTTTGAGGCTTAAGATCTCTATGTAGCACATTTCGGCTATGGCAAAATGCCAATCCACGCAAAAGTTGATATCTAAAATAGGCATTATTAAGTCATGGCATAGTCACTATAATATAAATATAAATCTCAGATTAATGCTCACAAAAATGACTTCACAATATCCAAATCGATTTCTCCATTAAGACTGTCAAAGTATTTCTTTAAATCTTGATCACAATGTTCAAATACCAAAGTAAGTTTCTTGTCACTGTGTAATACATCATAAAGACGTACAATATTCTTGTGTTTTAATTCCTTTAATAAACAGATTTCTCTAAGAGCCGATGATGGCACACCCTACAATAAAAAACATAGGAGAATGTTTTAAGTATAAATGTTGCACAGATACCTCAATCATATATCTGGTTAATTTATGTTTATTAAACACCAAAGATATAATCGTAATCCATAAATTGCAGATAATTCAGGTTGTGTTTAATCTGTTATAAACACTTACTTCATCGTCGTCATCGAGCCGTACTCTTTTCAATGCGACGATTTCATGAGTTTCACGATTTTTAGCTTTAAAAACGGTTCCGTATGTGCCTGCAACATACAGTAGCCGATAATACGGAAGCCAATAATTACCAAAGATTAGACGTAGAACAATAATACGTATTTAAAGTATTTAAGCTACTGTCAGTGCTGTGTGTGAATGCAAAAACGTATACTCGTCCGCATACTGTTACTGCAAATAAATGGGTGAATGGAAAAAAGTTAATTTGATGGTATTTGAAAAATGATCAAATCCATTCATACCTTCTCCTATTTTTTCAAGTTTCTCATATTTTTGCATATTTTTGGCGGTCCTACGGGCGGAATGTATGCACGGTGGTTAGCGCTTTGCTTGGAACGGACGCATGCGCAACTCGTCGTTCTTATATGTTGAGTGTCATAGATAAGGTATTGGAAAGATATAATTGCATACTGAGATCGAAACAGATCTTCCATTCTACGGCAAATTGCATACCACGATTAGAAAGACAGATTCAAAGTTGAATGTGCTCAAGTGCACTTTTTTTTTTATAGACTCTTTTTCTAAATTTGAGGCTACAAATGTCATGTTGCCGTTATTAACATGAGCAATAAAAAACATGATTGTCGGGTGATATAAAAATATTCGTCCGTTACTTTTTAATACTTGGTTGCATACGCTGCATAAAAAGCAATTATCGGGCATAAAAGGTGTACCACATTATACTCACCAGTCAATATGATATGATCTTTTATTAGTCCAGTTATTGTATAAAAATGTATACGACCAAGTGCATTTATTTTCTTTTACCGCTTTAGAAAGTGTCAATGAAAGTAGTTCGGGTCGATATGCTTACGTTTAGATTATTAATTATGTCATAGGTACGCGTATATTCAGCGACTTAGGTTGCATTTCTTTTAAGATGTGAGTATGTTTATGGAAAATTGGTGTCACTTAAAATATGGCGTATATCAATGGCTATTACATACTGAAATAGCTATGTTATAATTTGCACCTATTATTATATTACTTTAGTTCTTCTTTACTTCTTCAGATACACTTTTTAGTGCGTTGTTTTTTGATGGACGCGTGCCAACTAAATTGGGTAGTGTGGCAACTGTAATAAGGAATCACGTTTGGTGATGCACAACCAAACTAGCTTCTAAAAGTTGTTAGTTACAAGTGGTTACAAGAGCTGATAACTTTCGAAATATTTTTCGTGGAATTTTTCAATCATGGCATTTCATTGCAACGCAAAGCAATATTTTTTTGCGGAAACAGTTCAAACAAACTTTAATTCGTCGACTTTACAATAAAATATTTAAATTCAATGGTAAAATCCGATCGGCATGCATCTATAGTGGTTCCGCTGCCTGTTGTTCATGTTAAAAACGTTCACATACTTTGTAAAGTAGTAGCAGTTTCACCACATTTTTTTCTGTTGATCCAGATTTTTTAAACAATTTTATATAGTTGATTATCGCAATACTATTATCGAAATCATAGTCAAATACAATAATTTTTGGCCAAAGTGAGCCCAATATTAAACACTATCAAGAGTGTTAGAATAGAGAAGTGCGTAATAGTTTACGCAAATCTGTATTATACATAACATATCTTTCAACGAATATAATTGCGAGGAAAGCCAGAAATTCTTTCTCTATTTGGAAAGAAACGAAACGGTTGCTCTTGTTAACAATTAATCTAGCAGGGCACATAAAAAAATTTGACACATTTTGAGCTTGGAATCAACAGAGTCCATGTGATTCAACGTGACATATATAATATATTGTAACAGAGTTTGTTGACGAGTCGTGCTACCTTGGGAACGACATGCTATAAGATACGTTGTTTCGTGTTATTTCATATTACATTGTATTGAGGTTCTTTGGAAGGACTGTGGCAAATCACATGATACATGGTTTTATAGCAGAAGTGAAAGGATTTATTAATTTTGAAGGATTTGCAGTTAATTGGTTGGTTTTGCAGGTAACGCAGTGAATTGTTTGACTCGAAATCTCCGACTTTTAATAACAGAGTCCGTTTGTCTAAAACCTTCGATGTTATAGTGTTCGATGTTAGATATTGTATTCTACTCCTTGTATTGTTAACCCTTTAATGCACGGTTTCTTTGAAATAAAACGGCCAAAAAAAATCAATTTTTTTTATGTGCAACACACACTTGAGAACATTGTCTTGGCAAAAAAATAAAAAAAAATAAAAAATTCATCAATATTTTTATTTTAACTTTGGATTTTCATCCACATTGCAGAAAAGAGCGGAACAGATAAGTGTATCTTTATAGACAGTCAGTTATTTTGTGATTACAGAAAATAAAATTGGATATATTGGATTTTCAAATTATTATTATTATTATTATTATTATTATTATTATATTTTATTTTGTATTATATTTTAGTAAAATATATATTGAAAAACAAGCGATTCAGAATCCGAATATGAATACGCTTTGTCGGAAAGCGGCTCAGAAGAAAGTGATAATTATAGTAGTGATTCTAAAGATAGTTCAGAAGAAGATACAGCCGTTGATTGGAAGGAAATAAGCAATGTGCAACCAAATTCATCTTCTCAAAACATTCCATTTGATATCGCTCCTGATTCAGCTTTTCTTTTGGTGAACAATTTTGATATACTGCGCTTCTGTTCCATGGAACAAGGCAATATTTTATTCTTGAATAAATAAGTGTTATAGCTGACAATCCTACGTGAATGATAAATATCAATAAAACGATTTTTTTTTCTTAGCTTTTACATTGTTATTTTCAATTCTCGATTATACGTGAGTGTTAAAATTATAGCAGCATCAAATACAACGCTGGACGAATATACTCGGGTCTGCACGGTTTGGCCGGTTTAGCGCGAACGAATATACTCGGGTCTGCACGTTAAGGGGTTAATACAATTTTTTGTTGGATAACCATCTCGTAATTATTCTATCTGTATTTTACTTTCTGGGAAGCGACTGGCTGTGAGACCAGCTGCTCTCTCCAATAACAGTGATCACCGAGTAACCTAAGGTCTAGGCCAGTTGTCTCTAAACTTTTTTAACTGCGTATTCTTATGATGAAAATAATCATAAATTATACTCCCTATGTCATCCAAATTTTGGTTTTCAGGTATAATTTTGCGCGTATAAGAGGACATAAGGTGTTTTGAAGAGAAATGTGGTGTACTCCCTAAAATTTTCTACGTAGTTCTCAGGGTAGGCGTACCACAATTTGGAGACCACTGGCCAAGGCCCGCAAATACCCTACTAGGCAGTTTTTCTGTACTCTTCTCTTGGAAGCGGCCGGTGGCGAGTCTTACCGTCCTCACCTTCAGAGGGTGACCAGAGAAAAATTCTGAAAGTGACTCTCCTGAGTAGCTTTCCTGTCCTCTACCCTTCTGGAGGCCGCCAAGAAGGTGACACTGTGCATTCCTACGCGTGAAGGTGCCATCGGTGGCGAATGGCATCCGCAGGATGTCACAAATCTTCTAGAACCTTCTAGAAGCTACCCCACCCGTTGTCATGGTGACTTGTTAACGCAGTTAGTGCGACGGAGAAGCTAGTCGTCTCTCTCGCTCACTCTTGTGTGGCAAAGAATTATTTTGGATAGCTTGGTTATTATAGTCAGTCGGACATTGTTACAGTGATCGGAATTAGGGGCTATGTGGTACATACAACTTCCGTATCGCAGTAATTGTTATATGACAGTAGGGTTATATAAAGGCATACGTCTGATAATTTCTTCGTTGCAAGATTTCGTTCTTATAGTCGAATGACCACGAATAAAGAATTCACTGAGTTGTGCAATTTTGTTTAATTCGTATGTATTATATTAGGTCTACCGGAAAGTTCTGTCCGTTTTTAGAATGAAACAAAAGAATAAATTTGTTCATACTTTGAAAAAACTTTATTGAATAATATAATTGCCATCATTATTTATGACTTCTTGCCAGCGTGATGGCAATTTGTATATACCATTTTTAAAAAATGTCTTATCTCTAGAGGCCAAAAATTGGACCAGTGCTTGTCTGATATCTTCTTCGTTCTTGAATTGTTTGCCCTGCAAGAAATTTTGTAAGGACAGAAACAAGTGATAATCGGAAGGTGCTAGGTCCGGGGAGTATGGCGGATGCGACAGAATTTCCCAGCCTAGTTCTGCGACTTTCTGACGAGTCCCCAAAGCAGCATGTGGCCTGGCATTGTCATGAAGCAGTATGATGTCCTTCCTATTGAACATCGCCGGCCTCTTTTCTTGGAGAGCTGTTTTTAATTTATCCAATTGCTGACAGTACCTCTCCGAATTTAGCCTTTCGTTTGGTTTCAACAGCTCAAAATGTATTGGTCTTAGAATGTCCCACCATATACACAACATTCTCTTGTTCAGACTCAACTTCGGTTTACAGGTGGAGGGGGCAGGTTTTCCGGGTTCACAATATGCCCTTTTCCTTATGATGTTTTCATAGGTAATCCACTTTTCATCCCCAGTTATGATCCGGTCCAGGAAGGGTTCGATTTTGTTGCGTGCAAGCAGAAATGTGATTGCAGGGCAAAATGCTCGAAAACAAAGACGACACCAGACAAGCACTGGTTCAATATTTGGCCTCTAGAGACAAGGAAATTTAAAAAAACGGGATATACAAATTTCCATCATGGTGGCAAGAAATCATAAATAATGATGGCAATTATATTTTTCGATAAAGTTAATTCAAGGTATCAGAAATTTACTCTTTTGCTTTATTGCAAAGACGGACAGAACTTTCCGGTAGACCTAATACTTGTAAAAAATTGGTAGGAACTTAATATGAAAATGTTAATAAACATTTATTTTATATCAGTCTGCCTATTAAGACCATTTACTGTTAACTTTAATAAAATTTCGTATTTTTCTGTGATTTAATTTTTGAAGCTTGAAATTACAGAAGGGTCGATTCCATTTACTTCTGTTTATCAGAATGTTCTTAAAATCCGGGGGCATTATCACTAACCATCAAATCCCAAATTGTTTCTGTGCATTTTTTTTTTATGTAAACTTGACTATCATAAGACTTTAGTGTTTGGACACAGGCGTTTCTCATTCGCACTAATCGAAGTTCATTCCGTATCAGAGTCCTGATGGCCACTACCAGGAAATGTGATGTGTGCATGAACCACACCTTCACTTTCTTTACCTATGTTGACAGTTGGCAATCCCATCCTTTATTTGTGTCTTCTGGGTGGCACGTTAGCGCTTTATCTGTAGGAAAGATTTTGCTCTGTCAGTAGGAAACTGACCATTCCGGGTTTCCCCGAGTCATTCTGCGCGTATCTGGATAAACTCGTCAGGTAGGTTCAATTAGTTGGCGCAGAATTGCGACTTTTGCGGTAGCGATGAATTAACCGCACACTTGTTTCGTTGTAGTGACGAAACGGTACTTTGGTATGGTCTTGTAAGTGTGAGAGTGATTTTGAGTACATATATGGAGCAATAACCGCACTGGAAGAGGGAACGGGTTAAGACGATCGATCTGTCTTGAATAGTAGGCTAAGAACTTTAAGGCAAACATACGGTGATAATATCTTTGAACGACCGTAAACAAAGGTGCATGGAATATATTCTGAAAATTTCAATATTTAGGTGGGGCCGTTGAAAACTATTTTGTATCTTCTCGTGTATCAGTCGTCTGTTTAATATAATATAATAGAACCGTAAGTAACAATACGTGGACGCTTATCAAACAGTAAATAGGTTTATATCTACTTGCAGTGATGCAATTTGAAGATGTATTATTTTATCAATTTGCAATTGCTGAAACAAAATGACAGGCAATACATACATCTATGCAAATACATATGAAAGTGGCTGACGCTAATTATTAATGGAATTTAAATTTATATTTCATTTTCAGTTACGACAATTATTGTTACAAAATAAACATTTACAATACTTGTTGTATTTTTTTAATTTATAATCACTTACACAATATTTGGCGCATATGTAACGCGTGCCTGAATGCAGATTTTTTCATCAACATTTTTAATCATTTATTATCATTTTTTAAGCCACCTTTGTTTTCTATATGTATAGTCCGATCATTATTATTTCCAGATATTAATTTGGTTTTTAATATTTTAAGTCTGAATCTATCTGATAAACGAAATTTCTAAAATATGTTCTGCTCGAACGCAAATCACATTCTATGTTATTAGATCAATATTGTACAGTGATTTGATTTCTGTTTCAGATGTCGACCGCAGTATGTGTTTCGGTGAACCTGTTAATTTTAACAGCGTCTCACTCTGATGAAGGTATGACAACCGTTCACACTTTCTCAAAAAGACGCAGGAGGCGCTATAGACAAATTCACGGTTGGCTATAAACGGATCCACTCTTACGGTTTTTGTCATCAAATGCCAAAAGTTTAATTTTGGCGAATAATGTATACACCATTGGACATAAATAAAACATGTCTTTGGCACAATTCCATTTATATGTACAGGATGTTTGTAAGAGTAAGCCGAGTTAGCCATTTTATACAGACAATTTCTCAATTGCTTGTCGAAAACAATAAGTTTCTTAGATGTGGCTAATTAAAAGCAATTTTTAACAGTATCTAACGCACTGTGCATTGATCTATTATCCGCTGTTGTGTACTCTCCACTAATACATTGCGGCATAATCATATGTAGTGTGAATTCATACAATCGTGCCAATTTGGACAAAGATGGGGGGGTGCACTATGATATACAAAAAATGCTTCAGACGAAGCACTGACATAAAAAGTATACCAGTAGAGAGAATAAAATTACCCTTGTTCAACGAGCGTCAGTAGCGTAGCGCACCATTTCTACATGATTTATGATTCACGAATTCATATGTGATTGATTAAGTTTACTGTGTTTGTACTTGTATCGCAGTTTGAGATAACCGCTCATCTGTAGATGTGACAAGGAATACCCAAGAATCGATATATTGTTTATATGAAACTACAATTGATGATTACAATCAGTAATGGAAAATTTTGCATGGATTATATTCATATTGAACTGCTGAAAAATAATTATATCTGATTCATAATATCTTAAATATAATTATATTCTCATACTTCGTTTAACAAAAGAGTTAAACTTCTTTAATCCTAGAAAAACTTAAGCATATAAAAAACGGACAAGTTCAGTGCATCGCCATTCTCCTGATAAGGAGAAAATTCTAATGTTTTGATTTTTCAGTATTTTTTTCTAATGTTAAAAACACCCTATTAGGAAGCAAAGCCTACGTAACGTTTTAATTAAATAAACACGGATCTAAAATAAAATGCCGTAATCAAAGATTTAAGTCCATACAGCTTTTCTCTGTGCGGGTGCATCAGACATTTTTTACTTATGTAACTCGCTTTTGTGCTCTTATTACAAAGCAAATGTTTAATTCAAACATATTTTTTGTTTCTTTCCCGCTATTGATGAATATAAATGGTGAGACATGTAAAACAGGTCACGTATTTATATCTACTTCTATCGGCGATACGAAAGAATGCTTCAGGCATTTGCATGTAGTAGAAAACTATCTTTATTCATAGCAGTACTTTTTTATTGATCGATGTACATAGAAAATCAGAAGGTCAACCTCATTTTTTGAAGAGAACTAGTATTTCTTTTTCGTTTCACTTAACATAAATGTAAGCGTATGATAGTCAGCGGTTCAGTCTTGTTGCGCAATTTCGTCTGATTGTAAGCATCCATGTAGGCTGTTGGAATCAAGTGGAGAATTCAATCTAAATTGATTGGATGAATGGCCAACTATTCCAATATTTGCCAGATTCGCACAGAACAGAGACTGAATCTCGGCCATTTCTATGTAATGTTTCTTCAACTATCTTCTACTTCGGAAAAATGAAACAAAAGTCTACAAGTAATATGACTCTATCAGGTTCCTGTTTTCTAGGCTTTTCGCCAATTCAGCAAATGGCAATTACAAGTTATTCCGCAAGCTTCACTCATTGGAATTTCCTTCATTTGAGCTATATTCGTTAAATATATCAATATACGCAGTTTATTAAACTTCCGCTTCTATCGTTATATGCGGAACTCAGAGTTTTATTACAGAAGATATTCCCAGACAAGATACTAAAACTTTGAGAGCTTGTAAAGAAACGATAAAGGAGTACAAAAGATATCCTTTCGAGATATGTTCGTTTTTGCGCTATGTTATGTAATGCAAAATTGAAGAAGTTGAATGCTGTTCATCCTTTCATTTATTCATTTGCACTATTATGCTCAGTAATCGTACTCTTACAAAACATTTGTTGGTAATAGAGTAGAAATAGCTCTAGGAACTGTGTTGAAACTTACAAAGAACGAAACAGCAACACAAAGTTGTTCATTTGTTCTGCAACATTGTTTTCCGATAATGAAAAATGTCACATTTATTTCAACATTCCCGATTGAATGTTCCAGTTGACAGGACATATTGTTCTATAAAGCTACAAACTAAAAATTATCTTTGAAAGGTTAAATATATAGGTAAGTACTCTATGAGATTTCTGTTGGGCTACCTATTGAACGCCGAATCGTATTACAGGTTCTGACACGCAGATTTACGAATAAAGGAATCACAAAAATTGCCCTGTTTTTTTTATTAGGAGAAACAGCGCGATCCTAAACTAATCGAAAAATGTTTCTATACACGAGCTTTTATGCAAGATGTTATCCTCATTTCGGTTCTGAACGGAATAAGATCATCCTTAAAAGCGGATTGTCGTTTTTGTTCAATTCTAATCTGTAACAGAGTTAGACCAGTCGTCATGTCAGTACATCAGTTGTCTTGTAGAACTGATGAACATGTGCGCAAAGTTGTTCTTCAACTAATTTCCAGAAAAGAAGAAAAAATTTCAATAGGAAATTTGCCACCATAGTGGTGTGCATTTGCGATAGAGCTTACTGTCGGACACAGTTTGCTTTCTCTGTAGATCTAATTTGCTTTCTAAGTTTGCTTTTAAGAGGTACCCAAAAGTTGGAATTTAGGATCTAATGTATCGTGGGTATAGATATTGTAGCGATAGAAATACAACACAATGAGATAATAAACAATTCAACATTACATCCAGTATAATAGTCTTCAAGTATTCTTAGGGTACGAAAAATTCTTTCTGAAAGAATTTACGTGTGTACTTGTGATCGTCATCAATTCGACACAGACTGCGCATACGCGTGTGTCGTGAAATAAGTCGAATACATTCCAATATTGCCATACTTCACATAATGTGATGTTGAACTTAATTGTTGCCGAATTGCTTAGGCAGGACATTTTGGAGAGTGACCTATACTGAAATGTAGTATTGTAGGCTGAATTGATTGCGTTGATAGAATCTTCTATAAGCTATGGTGTGGGATATCAGTAAAATTCGGAATAAGTACCCGAGTTACCATACTTTCCACCTCTCAAATTCATCCAACATCTGTGGTGGATTTAGTTTCGTAGGCTCCTCCGATTCTAATGTCATTGTTGCTTTAAGCATTTTGTGTATAATCGCTAGATTGGCGCAATGGAACTGTGTGCCAAGACCGCTCCTTGTGGTACAGAGTGTCCGGAAATGATAAACAATTTTTTTTCGGATCAGAACACAATCATCCGACATATAATCCCGGTCAAATCTCTTATCCTTGTATATAAGTAAAAAGCAGGAAACTGACGTTTCTGTTACTGTTTCCAAATCGGTGAGGTTAGTACTGATAAGACTACATCTACTCTGATAGTTAACTGATAGCAACCCCCGTCTAAGAACATCACGGAGTAAATGACATTGGTTGATTTTTCCGAAACCGTGCATGTCAGCCCCATAAATATATAAGATAAAGTTTTGTATATGTTCAAAAGTTCGTTGGAAATTTGAATGGGCCAGTTATAAACGTTTTTTGAAATTTCCTTTCTCGTAACCCGAATGGGCAAGACAGAATCCTCGACTCTGGAAGACGTGACCATAGCATTATGATTAGCTTGATAGAAATTTTTTAGGGTAGCAACCGTGAGATAAGACAGAAGCTTAGGTATGCCTGATATCGTAGATATGTATAGGACACAGATTGGGGTTTTCAATTCCGATATTAGGTAGATAATTTTTAATATACTAGATACGTATTGGATCCTGGATAGTCAATTCTAGCCTTGCGAAAGGAATATTTATTTGAAGTAGCTGCTAGCGATCATTCTCCGCACAAATACAAACATACGTAGATATGGTAGGGACACTTGGAATTCCATTACAATTGAGGTCTTACCACAATCGTTTGTAATAACATGAGGTTTATAGTCTATTAATTTTATTTTACCGTTGCTTACCGCACAACGGTCATAACGGAGCAAGGTATCATTTGTAAAAGTAATATGTAATATTTAATAATACATCTAAGGAGAAGAAATATTGGATACCGTCCTTTTTCACAGTATATCATTATGATTAACATCATTTCATACATGGTATCTCGTAATGGTACGACTTGCAATTGTGTACATATTCAAAATATTATATTGTTTTACATTTCTTATCCATATACACAAGTTACAATAAAAATATATGAATGTTTATATATTAGAAATATTATTTTTATCCTATAATATAATTATAGGATTAGCCATATTTACGTTCTACAGATTTTTGGGAAAACGTAGCTGCGGTCAATGCAACGCAACAAACACAAGTTACATAAGAAGATGCTATTATTAATTAAATTTTTATTAGCTGATACTTAAAATTATTAGCAAATTATTAAGTTGATGTATAATTATTGCGGCTTTCAATACAATTTTTTCAACAAAAACGATACAAATATTTAACGAATAGATGGTTTAATGATTATTGCGAAGCGTAGTCGAACGATTGAAAAACACTCGGCGCCAAGCAAACCTTCTTTCTTTTCACGTTTTTGAAAAGTAGTTATGATTTATTACTCGTGACGAGATTCTTTATAAACGGAGGTTCTTCATTTTGTTTGAACAAATCAGTAAAAATGCGGAGACATTCTGCTTTTTTGTTGTCTGAGAGTTCGTGTGGAACCCATCCAGCCAATTTCCACACCCTTCCGAGCTTTTTGAGACGACGAACGATCATGGATTGGTGGACATTGAAGTCGTGAGTTAGCATTCGTGTTGTTAGGCCTTGTTGTTCTCTTCCACGGCCGCTAGAAGGGCCTGGCCGTCGAAATCCGATGGTCGTCATCTTCCTTCTTCATGTGCAATGTCCGTGTCGCCCATTTTGAACCTCTTGAATCATCTTTCAACTTCGTTTTTGCTCATTGTTCGCTCGCTGAAAAGTTCGTTGAGAGTGCGAAATGACTCTGCCGCCATCCAACCTTTCTCAAAGTGATACACCATAATATGGCGAATATGAGTATGATATTTAACACGAATTTTCATTAACTGCAATAAATAGAGAAAATCATATAAAAAAAGCATACAAAACACGAATTTTTCAACGAAAAAAAGGCGCAATAATTATGCATCAACCTATACATTGATAGCTATCGGCTCGATTTGTCGGAGGCATTTTGGATTTTGATATGGTCAGTTTTAAAATTCTACGTATGATTAGACTAAGAAAAGAGTAAACGTATGTTTAGTCGGCAAGAAAGGACATAAAGTGATGTATTGAGAAAAAACTGTGAAGAATGCGATGAGACATTATATGTTGAATGGGGTTAATTAAGAATTGGGAAATATGAAGAAGGACCAATCATATTTTTGATTAATAGAATAGTAATTACAATTTGGGTATTTCAGAAATATTTAATGTAATTAAACATTTCTTCATGATGATCATGTTTCAATAATAAGTTTCATTTTTATACAAAATAAGATATTTTATTCACGTAGGCCAGGATTACAGAAAAATAATGTGTAACTCTTATCAACAGTGTAGAAGACGGTGTTTTATTCACCTTTAATTTTGTTATCACATATTTTACAATCCCAACAATAAAAATATGTATAATAATCTTACAATACTACGCAGAGTCATATTTTTAAGTATGTACATTGTTCATAAATATTTGTATAAAAATATGGTTTGTAGAATTTAGTGGTAAACAACTACGTTACTTGGCAACCCTCCGTTCGGTAACTTTTGCGTTTTGATATTTCAAATAAATATAATGTTATTACTCCTGAAGTCTTTCGTTCTTAAGCATATTATACAATATGGCGGAAGTTGTACATTTGCAAATGTCGTATATGTTTCATGTCTCATATTTTCTTTTTCATTAAGGACACTTCCATGTGGCAGAGAGATCGGCGTAGTTTTTAATAAAAGGCAATTTAAAATTACTTTGGCATCTCTATACTTGTAACGTAGCGGCAACACAGATGAAAATGAAACAAATTGTCTTTGGTCATCATTAGCTACCTGTTATTGTAGCCTCAGACGTTATAAATTATTTGTAGAAAGGCAAACTTCTGTAAACATCGCACGATTATATAAGAAACAACCGAAATGGGCGCATTAAACCGTGATTGCTATTCCGAAAACTTATTCTTTTTCAGGTATTTAATTGAACTGATCTGGCTTTCAAAGTCAACGTCTTAAAAATGTGCATGTTATGTAGCATAAAATTTATAACGTTTACATTTTAAGCACCAAATGAAAGAAAACTATCAACAAAACGACAATTACAATCTAAGAACCTTGAGTATCAATCTCGTCAACATAATTTTCGATTCCATATGAGATAACAGTTTTGTTCTTCTGTACGGTACAGCGTTCACAAGATTTAAGTTACAAGGATATCGAGAAACGGTGATGAAATATAAACTCTGCAATTCTTACGTTATTTTGTTAGATTTATGCAACAATAATTCTTTGTTTTAATCGTGAATTATAGCAATACTATAATAAGGTTTCATATTGTAACTTCGATACTCAAAATTGTACAAAACACTATCACATTTGTCATCGGTTGCTACTTTGTGCTGTTGAATGGGGGAAACAAGCTTATTAGTAAAAAATGCATCCTACACTAGTGTTCTTTTACAAGTATTCATTTTGCTACAATCGAGGTATGATGTTTCCTCTCTTCGCAAAAACGTATAAATAGTTATGAGCAATGACTCATTTTATATTTATAAATTAAACAGAGTTTAGACGCAACTATCTACAATATATATATAAACCATTCTTGTATTGTACTGTTACTTGCAGCAACGCTTGGAAGAACCATGAATTCTCAATAGTGGCAATGCCGTTTCCATTATCATTATCACTAACTCGGTGTACGCAATACAAAATGGCAGTAACTAACGATAAAAAGTCACATAACAAAGAGGGATGAATTAACGAGAGGGTGTTTTAATACTGCTGCTCAGTTTGCTATTGTCGAATGTACAATATCTAATTTGGAAAAGCGTTGTTAAAGCATAAATGTATTAAAACAGGGGACATTTTGTCCATACTGAATACACGTTTGTTATGATATTACTGTTACTGTAAGGTTGTTTTTTGTTTAATGTGGAACGATCATGACAGAAATATATTACTAGGAAAAGGGCAAAATTCTAAAAGAATACAATAATTTCAAACGTAGAGCCCTTTACACACATACGCCAATAATTATGTAGAATGAAAAATATCAGTGATCACGCCATGACATATTCTATGCGTGGATGAGTTATGAAGCAATATTTATATTCAATCTGGCCTGTTTTACCTCTTCTGTCATTGATCATTCAAGAAAACAAGAATATTCAATTCTTTTTGCAACTTACTGGGCCAAGAAATAGTACTAACAATTATTTCTAACGTCACGCCACTCTACCAAATTAGATATTGTTTTGATCAAACCATGCCATATGTAATTATATAGCATATAACTCGTTACATAATATACATCAATTTCTATCGATATTCTTATTACGGATTTATCATCTGATCAATATATATGCTTCCATCAAAATCAAAAAGTTTGGCAGCAAGGGCATAGACGAAAAACATTTATCGTAAAGTTATTCGAGAATACATAAAACACTGATTTAGTGCAACAGACCTAAATTTACTGTAAGCAACTCATTCAGAAAGTTATTGTGCCCTTGTAATGTACATTTATGTAGTGAATGCGATATTTTATATATCATCGCTGCTCCCTTCATAATATTCGAGGAATGCTTTTGTTCTATGGTTAATCAAATTTTATGGAAAGCACATAGAACCGATAAATAGTAGTATAGTAATTGAAGAAATCAAACATTACTGATGTATCTTGAGTCATATACACGCCTCTTTAGACTTATGAAATGTATTCCCCATGTTATTTGTTCCTCCGTCTCAATTCCTTCCGATGCATACGATATAGTTTTGTACGCTAATACACATTTCATATAACAATAAAACAATTCAGTACGCAACTTTAGCAGCGATATATAAATTTAAGAACTACCGCGGATGAAAAACTCAGAACAATAATTATGCATCATCCGCGGTAAATCAAAAGGGATCAGAAAAAGATGAATAATCAAGAAATGTTGAGATTAGTTTAGACACGTCACTGTAACTCGTTTCCAATTTTTACGGCTAAACAATATGGAGGGAATGAACGTACGTAGGCATATATCATCCGATTCAATTGTGCAAGCAGCACAACGAAATTACGCCACTAATGCTTTAATAAACACAATGTCAATGCCGCGTTTCGTTTATAACTTTGAGACCCTCCATATCTTTGTCGATTTTATCATCGTCCTTTTCCGGATTATCCCAACTTTGCCTTTGTCCTGAACCAAATATAATGTAAAACGTTGAACAGGCAATGTAAACACCAGCCGAAATCATGAAAACTATTCTCCATTTTTCTTGGGACGGCTATAAACGAAAAAAAGGCGAATATTAGTTCCTTTTCTAAAAGTTATTAGTCAATTAATTTTAACTGTTGTTTTTTAGTCTGTAACATTTGTTGGGTGACTATCGTAGCTTTTAACAGGCTGAGACGAAATGTAACACCTATTAATATTGTCTGTGAAAAAATTATTTTCATAAGTTATATCACTTTTAAATTTTATATAACATACAAAGCATGTATGCGAATACTGCACAGTTCTAGATTGTTCCAAGTATCGTCTGTTTTCAAGTATGTTGATTTCTTTTAAAATAACGTTTAAATATTTTTGAAAAACAAGAGATGAACACATGTGCTGGCCCGAATATGTTGAGAAATTTGTTCCCATTTTTCATGAAATTGGTGAGCTTGGGGTTAATTCGAACAACCCCAGTACACACGCATTCACATGGGCAATTTGCAATGAAGAATCATTTAGCTTGATCACGAATTAAATAATATCTGCTAATTTTAATATCTAAACATACTTACCATTTATTCTAACAAAGTATAGATGTCCCATTTCACACAAAGTCAGCAAAATTGTTCACAACACGCAAAAATTATAAAGTATTTGTATATAGAGTTTAAATAATGTTTGCAAGTCAAAATAAATGAATTTCCGAGTTTGTTTATCGAAGTAATAAACATCATAAGAAAATTAAAGGAAGTCTCAGTTTGTTTTAACCCACTAAAATGTACAACAATCGCCAAACAGATGTTACAAAACAGAGTTCGTGTTTGGATAACGTAATCAGCAACAAACAACACTATTAAAATATGCCTATTAAATGAGATCAGACAAATAATTACCGTGCCAACAATTATGTAACCAGCTGTAATCGGTGCGAGCAGCCCAGCGAGGTTAGCTAAACAATTGGTGAAGGACATGAGCACACCAGCAAATCGTGGTGAGATGTCAAGATGGTTCACTTTGAAACCCGAATAAATGCCACCATTGAGACCCACACCAACCGTAAGAATGGACACTGTCAACCATGGATCACAGCCAGTGTAAGATGCACCGATCAGTGCAACTGCAGGTCCATATTGACCGATGCTGTTTATAATTTTGCGTGTCACAGTATGATTGAATCTTCCGGTTGAAATCATCCAATCAGCAACATGGGAGATAAGCATTGAAAATATCCACATGGCTAAATACGGTAGAGACGAAACTGTACCGTTCTGAAAATAACGTTATTAATATGGCACATTTGGAAAAGCTCAGAGTAGTTTAAGCGCTGGCATTATTGTCTTCTTACCGATTTAATATTAAAGTGCAAAATTTGTTTCATAAACGTCGGTAGTTCTGTCATTAAAGTCTCGTAACCGTAATTCTGACCCATATGTGCAATTAAGATTGCCCAGAATGGTAAGGAGGTAATAATTGACTTCCAAGGCACAGGAGGAGACTGAAACAGTTTAAAGTGTAGCAGTATTAAATGAGGTACTAAGGTTGTAGCAATTAAATTATTATACTAAATCAACTGAACATCATACACATTTTTGTACATTTCTACATTAAAAGTAATACTCACAGACGCGCCTGCACTCCCCCAAAGTGCACTGAGTATATACTTTTTCTCATCTTCAGCAATGCGTGGATGCTTCTCAGGATCTTCGTATACCATTATTAAAAACGCGACACACCAAATCGTCCCGACAGCTCCAAAGACGTAGAAAATTGAGGGCCAACCACCGGCGAAACCATATTCCGACAGAAGACCGCTCAAAGGCATAGAGATTACTGTTCCAAATTGCGCACCTGTACAAGTATGATGAAAAAAACATTGAACATCGAGATTTTCAAAGAGCTGTGCGCGTGCGGAAAATAAACCGTTACCAATATCCATCAGAACTGAAAGATAGAAAGACTGGTGAAAGAATTATATCTTTTAATACTATCCAATAGGTAAGATCCTGTTTCCAGTTCCACGTTAATGCAGGAGAAGCGTCCACACGAACCGTCCAACTTATTCTTACATGATCGAAAGTGAAACAGAAACGGAGAGACCCGCTTAAACGAAGCAAAATTGCAACCAACGAGCTTACCAGCATAGACGAAGGCGCCCATTCGACTCCGTTCATTCGGCGGTATCCATTTTGCCAGCATTGCGTGCGTACAAGGCACAATTGGACCCTGCAATAGGGATAATCCATTCCTAGGGGGAGGAAATACACCCGAACAATCAAAAAGCGTTCACACTCGACAAGTCAATAATCCTTTAACCTAACTAGTTAACAATAATGTCGCATGGACGTACCATATGTTCTGTATTTGTTCTAGCCAAATTTTGTGTCTGACGTGGTATGTACAAATTGCATTTACATCGCACTCGTTTTTATTTCTCCCAAATAATATTACTGCATATCAGGTATACTAAGCGTAGATTGAATTACTTACCTCACCCAATCCCTGTATGAATCGGACAACCATTAACCAATAATATCCCCAATGTGCCGATATTGGGACTAAGAGTCCGAAGACAGAGTTGATCAACATTCCAATTCCAAGGAAATACTTTGATCCGTATCGTTTGGCGAGAATACCGAACGGTATTTGTGTGAGCACGTAGCCATAGAAAAACGAACTTAACAAGTAGCCCTGATCCGTTGAATTCCATATAAATTCGCCGTCACTACTTGACTGTAAAGAAAAAGAATTCAGTAATATTAAATCGTCTTTTCGCAATAAAATTGATTGAAGGATACAATTTATTCTTTCGTACCCGAATGTTTAATTTGAATCTGCGTCATGAGACAATACATCAATCAGCATAAAAGGCAAACTGTTATGTGCAACGACGTACCATCGAAATGTAACAAGAAATAATCTATAGTTTTAGATTTTTTGTTTAGAGGCAACGTATCTCTATGTTAAACAGTTCTTTTATATATGTTAATGAGTGCAGAAAAGTATATCGCGATGATGAATCTCTGCAATTTTACTTTAGTACAGCGATGACAGGATGTTTCAATTTGTCTGCATTATGTGTCAGAAATGTCAACGATTTAGCTAACCGCATGGTACGTACTTGAACGTAAGACGAAAAGAAACAACAGAAGTGCAATGAACATCTGTTAAAACATGCGCTAAAAAGCTGTTATAACGTTTCACAATTACTACAAAATCATTCGTCGTCTTTTATGTTCTGTCTGGTACGAGTTTAACGTTGCTCTAATTGTTAAAAAGCATAACATTCTGAATAGTTTTATGGTTATACGAACAAGTTAAAAACCTCTAAGGAAATTTATGCGAGGTTGTGGAAACTTGCAGGGTATCGGAAACACTGATTTTTTACAAGGAAGAATTATGAATTGATCAGTACTCACACTACTATCTTCAGTGCTGTTTGGAAGACCTCCACATTCGTTTACAACAATACCATCGTCTTTTTCTGTGATAGCCGAGTGATTAACCATGGCAACAATAGCTACAGACATATTGGTCCTCATAACGTAGGCATTTGCCATGCCGAGAAAAAGCATAAATGTGACTACGTGACGTGCCCCGACCAAGCCTGAAATTACATAATAATAAAAATTTTGATTAGTCGTAATGGTGATATTGCTCTTTCGTCAATACTTTATAATAACTATTCATTAAGATATTATCCGTTACTGCCGTTTCGGTGACTTTTAATGTAATTCAATGTCAATTAGTGCATTTTTTCTGTGTGCGCGTTGCGCATCTTCCAGTGCAACAACTATCATTTCTTTTAGTATTGTTTATTAAGCTCTATGTATCTAATTATGTATTTCCGAAAGCTGTAATTAATACATTGGCTCAGTAGTCTTCGTGCAGGAAGTATAACGGAAGTAATAAGTTAGAGAAATAACAACCGAATACTGCGTATCTATCAATACATTAAGTCTGTTGCCAAACATTGACATAAATAAATGAAGGCCAAAGCGCAGGAACTGCGAGAAAGCTCATTGCCGAAAAGCCGCTTGAAAGATATTACAGAACAATGTGTAAGTATATGTGTAAAGGGTGATGTCGATTTCCAGGCTTTAAGACAGATATGAAATAATGTCTTGTACGTATAGGTACTGTTTTATATATAAGTATAGCTTTTACTGCGACTAACCGAAGGAATTATAGTAATTATTTCGTTATTCGTTCATATCCTAATACGAGATTCATTGAACCGATGAACATAATTACTATATGGAATACGGATATATTAGATAAGTAAATTAAATTCCAGATAAATTAAAAATCTTCTATTTCATTACTATAATTACATCTAGGGACTGAATAAAACAGTTTGTATCTGCAGAAAAATACTTAATATGTATAAAGTCTTAACCCTTAAGTCTATATCAACGATAATTTTGAAAAAAAAATCCAATATTTTTCTTAAAGCACAAATTTGCATTGGCAGTTGCTTCGTACCACGGTACAATGATAAGAAAGCGTAATATGAATAACTACTATTACATATGCATGCTTTATTATTAATATACCTACAGTTAGCAATTAAACGGCTTGAGTTGCGCCCATATGCCATTGCCAAACGTAGGAGACTGTTTTCATTTTGTTTAGATTATTGTGTAAAACTTGAAAATAATTTAGATGAAATTTTATTATTTAAACGCAATCTCAAGTCTGCTTACTTTGGCCATGACAATGAATTATAGAAACATTGCATTGTTCACGCTTTGTTAGTATTTGTATGAATCTGACCCACAACCTATGCATTTGTTCATCTTTAGATAGTTTCAAAATGTAATAGTTCATCATTTCTGCAGCTGGCATTATCATGTCAATAAAAGAATAATGATATACAATTTTATCCCAATATTTCTCGGAAAACACTGCACTTACATTTATAAAAATATTAATATTAATCGTATCTATATTATAGTTGTTAATTGTTCATCTTTCAAAAGGGGAACATAAAGTGTACCATTAACGTTTGAGAACTAAAAGATACGAAAATTAATTTTTTATGTGCTATTGCGTGTACCTGCACGCATGTTGGCAATATACTTAGACTTGAGTGTAAAATCTAGATGTACTCATTGTGAATGGAAATTATAACGATGTACACACACTATGATTACGTGAAGAATGACAAGTTTTATGGTACCATTATCTTACACGCTGAAAAAATAATGTTTGTGGCTTTTTGGGGGGCTTTAGCAATAAATTTTAAAAGTGTAGGGTATATATCAATCAAACGATGTTGTAGCGATAAGTGTACACAGCGAAACCGACAATGATAAGTTCGTTACAGGAACCGCATTTTCCGGTCACAGTCATTATTGAGAGAAATATTATATACTTATGTGCACGCCAAATGTCTATATAGATGTATTAAATAGAGAGTGACACCTTTGTGACATATACACAAAACTTTTGTGTCAAAACGTCAACGTCAATCAAGGGACAATCTAAGATTTTTACAAATTACGCTCAGTCACAAATTTAACACCCGAGATAGTCAATAAATTACGTTTTTTTTTTCAAAAACGATGGTAAAGATGAGCATGCAAATTTGAAATAAAAACAATTTTTTGTATTAAGCTGAGATTAGAGGGCTCACACACATGACTTGTATGCTGTATGGAATTTCACCATTGCTTTACACTGTTAGTATTGAATCATTTTGTTGTACGTTTTGCACATTACGGTACATTGTCCAAGGTATTGGTCTTAACATATAGCCTTATGTGGTATCGTTTTTTAATATGAAACACGAAAGGAATACAATATTTAATATATTTACATTTTAAATGTCATTATGATTTTGATATCTGTTAAGATGCTGTACACTTTCAAGTTACGGTTTAAACATTTGAGATAAGCTTATAACGATGACGCAATTGTATTTCGAATTTCTGTACTTTGTATAGAAAATTAAAGCACGCGGAAAATGAATGTGGCGCCAGTATATGAAAAGTCATGAAATGTTTTTGTATGTCCTTTGTTTTGACCAGAAGGATATTACGTGTCACGTGAACGGTTTGCTAACAGACACAAAATTATGCAGTTGAAGAACATATGTAATCCCAACATGTGCAATACGAATGACCAGAAAGTAAATGATTGAGTAATTTTCCGCTATTCTTGTAAGTTTGCTGAAATTATGTAACTTACAAATAGTTCATAGTTGCAAGTAACAATATTCTCAACTGTATATTGTTTTAACATAGAGCATTTATATTTTGTTGTCAAGGATGAAGCAAATGTTTGTGACTATACTTTTCTTTACTAAAGTTACTTTGATAACGCAACAAAGTACTTTAAAAGTTTACTTTGGTTAAAAAGGGAGTAAAAATTGTCTCAATCAACATTATTAGATAAATATAAGAATGTGGCATACATGACATTGTTTTAGAGGCTTCTAATAAATGAAGAGTATTTTATCAGAATTTTTGTGACAGTTTGTAATCTCACATAATTTCCTGCGAAATAGTGAATAAAATAAATGTCTCGTTTCAAATATAGCGCATCGGTAATGATTGAATAAATAATGTAAAATGTTAAAGGTGACCATCGTGCACGGTCTATAAATATTAATAGATCGCTGCACATTAGTTCTATAATATTAATAGATTGTATGCCTTTATAACTTTATCTTTGTTAAACATTAACTCGTTTTAGTCCATGAGTGTATTAGTTTCAATAAACTCTTTGAATAAACCACTATCAAAATGAATATGACCTACATTTTGTCATTGTAGATTTGAAAAACTATAAAATGTATACATGCCGTGATTGGTGTTTATAACACATAGGTAGTATAAGACTGGCGAATAAAAATAATTCCTGCTTTTAGCAGCACCTTCCTATCAATACAGAATAACGTTAAAATAAAAATTTATACGTACTACATATAAATCGTTAATTTTGTAACGCATGTTCTCTATTGCACATACTGTCGCAACGAGATCTGAAATAAAACAATACGTTAACAAACTGAGATGAAATTACATGCTTGCCATTTTCCTAGTAGGCTAAGATATTTCGCTTATTACAGGTCGTCGTTACAATTTTTCAAGATAAGAAGATACACAGACATTGAGATTATATGTAAACAATTCCGTACCTCCTGTATCTCGTATAAGTTTCCACAGTTTACCTATCGTTGAAGCAGGTAAACGTTTTCACAGTGGTTCTCTTTGTTACATATTACGTAATATTACTATGGAAGCAAGAATCACCACCTTGATTAGCAGAGTTTGCGTAAGTATGGAGAAATCGTTCACACTTATGCGAATTATAAATTGTGCAATATTTTTCTTGTAAAATAGTATATAACTGAATGTTTATGTACTAGGGGCAATAAAAAAATGTTTAACACCAAAGTTATAGATTCTCATAGGTCCAGGATCTACAAAGTAACTCACAATTCCTCATGGCATGTTTTACCAGGATGTCCTATAGATCGCCGGAATTATTCTAGATAAATACGTATTTTCAAGTTAATATAACAAAACTTACTCAACGATGTTGACCATTTACGATATTTACAGTTAAATAATTTCTTCAACAATGTGCATATATATATAATTTTTTTTTTTTACTCAAGGTAATTTCATTTTAGAACAACGTCTTGTATACCTAATTTGTGCAAAACCGGTAAAAATGTACTTACAGTACTCAAAAAGAATAAATATAAAAAATGTTGCATATAACAATAAGTAAACTGAGTGATAAAAGCAGAGTATACAACTTCGACAACGTTCTCGTGATAAGCACGCGTGAAGGCCAAGATGAGAATTTACTGGCCAGAATCCAGTTGTGCCTGCATTTGAGACTGGCTTTTGCTGGTACATTTTATCTGCCGTCAAACCCTGAATGTGTACATGCCTGATTCATCGTTAAAACTTTTAAACGGAAATCATTCACATAGACATTAAATTTCATTATAAACGGTTTCATCTCTAGAGAAGCAAAAACGCACAAAAAAAGTAAAGGGGACAACTTTTATGAATGAAATAGCAGATACATTACAGCATCTATTTTTAGAAATGTATCATTTGCTTTCCACATGTTTGCGTAGTGGCAATAATTAGAATAAACATTATGCAATATTCTTATTTTTAGACAAAAATTCAAAGCGTAATGCATACTTGAATTGTTATCATATCAAGTTCTATTGACGTCTAACTAGATTTGCGTTCGGTTATCTGGTTTCCTTTAAGAGTACAAGAATATTTGACCAGGTGTTAATAATATGCAATAAAATAATAAAGATAAACAATAACAATAAGGTTAAAAAAATCAAACAAAATAAAGTATAATTTTAATTATAAAATCTCGAAGTATAAAACATATAAGTTAACAACATTAATCAGTCTCTGTTCCAGATGAAATCAAACAAATTGGTGGGCAGATTTGTACATTGAACGCACTCAACTATATACAACTTTGTTTCAAGTACGAATTCGGATCGTATAAAGCTACGCTTTTATTAACTAAGGACAGTGAGATTGTTTAATAATTATCGATGTTATTCCTAATCAACTGGTACTAATGTCATGCCGAAAAGCATGTATAGATGTATTGTCTTTTCCCAAGCTATCCGAAATGTATAGACAATTTGTAAACGATTCCCTGTTTCCGATCGCCGACAGTTGAGCATTGTCGTAATTTCGTGCATATTCGTGTCTATTCGTCTTTCTTCGTGAACATGAACGCGCGTTCGGCCAACTTCGTCATCGCCGCCAGCCACTGAGCACGTGGCTATTTGATAGAAATAGCTTTGTCGTATATGCCGCAAGGAAAGAATAGTAATAACTCAGGTTGTAAAATAAAAGTGAGGACTTAAAATGAGGAGAGATGCATTCGGATAAACGAGGAAAAACGTGGGAGTCGGAAGACGAGTTTCAGGAAAAGAAAATCAGACGTCACGAAAGTGGAGGATTGCTGTGAAAACCGACTGTGATTCAATGCACGTGAACGACGGATTGTGACGATGATCATGACATATGAGTACCCCTCATCCCTCCTCGTTTCTTGAATGCACACTGTGTCCCACACAGTCGCAGTGAACCTATCGTTTGCGAATACGAACTCGACGAGCGCCAACAGTATATGAGCATATATGTATGTTATTACCACTATTACGCCAACGATGTGGAGAATCACCACGTTCGCAAGAAATTGTCAACTTGTGCAGTTATGAACGATAAGAGGCAGCGAAGTTTGAAACGGTCGGAATAACTTTGGCAATGTTTGGAGATTGTAAGAATGTTTAGAAAGTAGACTGTATACGTAATAAGAATTAAACACAATACGTTACTTATATGTATAAATTCGTGTAGAACTCTTACATTTGGTCTTTTATTTCATTTTGGTCTCTCTACAAGTTTCCCATGATCTCATATTCGTTTGTCTCAATTTTAATGATTTCAAGATGCGAAATTCTTCCCCAAAAAGTATCACGGGTTAAATGGTTCCAAATGATTTTACGAAGGCTGATTGAATTTGTCCTTTTATTTTTTACAGCTGCCCTCAGCATCACGGATGATATGCAAATTATTAGTCCAATTGAGATTCTACGATTCAATTTAAGCGTTCATTTATATAGATACAAGTGCCATATACGTCAAACAGCTTATGTTTTACATATTGGCGGTACAGAGTATAGATTGTAGCTGATTTCGTAACATACTATATCAGCCGAAACGACATGGAAATTGCAGATGCAGATATTGTGTGGCATATTTTATGTGCATTACCATTTCATTCTTTATCACGTTTGTGACGCGGTCTTGTGATCGAACGTTTAACGTCATAGATCCGCAGTGTTAGCATGGCTTAATATTGATTAAGAAATTAATCAGTTTCCAAATTCTCATGAATTGATAAAGAGAGTCGGTGTGACCGAAAAAATATTCGGTGCCGATAATTATTTAGCGCTTAACACTTAGTCATGTACAAGATAACACGGGGAATTCTTTCTAATCCTAGTTGTTTCGTCGACGCAATTAACAGGAAAATAATGAGAAAAATGCATAAACAATTGAAAAATTCTACTTATAATTATGCGGGATTGCAATATTTACGAACTGTTGCAAATTAATAATTTTCCAATTAATACAGATGAAGGCGCCTTTAAGTAGACTAGGAAAAGAAATTTGGTAAAAAAAAAAAAGATTATAATTCAAATAAAAAAATAAAATAACAAACGCTTTACAAAGTACCAAAATTCCATTGAAGTCCACTGATATTTCATTGATAATTTTCTTAAGAACGTAAAGTGCTGAATAAGAAGTTATGTCGTAAGGTTACGCGCATGTTTCATCTACACGAATTTATCTTTGAACGACAGTATCCGTGTCCATCACGCGCAAATAAGCCTGTATCACTCACGCTTTCCATTCCTTCCGCGTCTCCAAATTCAACATTCGCAGTACAAATTCACACCTCAGGTGTTCTCATGACGGTAGTTTTCTTTTATCATTATTATTTGCGCCGAAGGTTTCATCGTGATGTTCATCATCGAATATCAATTAACCATTAATGAAACGGAGTGTTCATCTACTTCATAAAACTTAATTGTCAAGTTTGTCGTTCACGGACTATGCAATCAGACTTCCCAGAAAATTTGCAGGAACGACTATCGTTCCTAAGAAGCTTTGCAATCAACAGTTTAAAACGACCGACACACGGCAGACATGTGCTTTTCTTAACCCGTAAATAGATATTGTTGAGGAGGAACGTATTCGCACGTGTTAGAATTTCCCAACGGTATATCAATACTGTTGGCGGGTTTTTCTTAGCTGACGCACAGTACGACGATTTCTGCACGATGCGTCGAAATCTGAGGAAAAAATCAATGCCCAAATTGGTATACATATCATTTTTCGTCTCTCAGGTGTTCGAACGGGCGCATATTTGCGCATATGCAGCAAAGGAGGAAAGGCGTTACGGCGAAGAAAAACGGAAAACATAGAAATACCTCGTCGTTTTCGTGCAGGTTTATCAACATCCTCGAGGCCGGGTTGCTCCCATACCAACACGTGGCCATTTCGTCCCCTATTCTCTTCGCTGGCCCTACTGCTGTTACCGCCGGTCATCGCACGGTCTCACACAGGGCAAATATACACTTGGAAGTTAGAAACGTTTAGGATCAGCGGACTACCTTGAATGTCGAGATCCTGATCTGTCTTTATCGTGATGTCCGATATAGATGCACGCATGCACGAGCGCTTGTGTGAAAATACGAGACGCGGCCAGAGCTACGGCATTAATATGCGTTATTGTAATAGCTTAAAAACGTTTCTCGCCTCTAGTACATTTACGTCTAAGAGCGCGTACACGATACGAGTACACGATGAGCGACGATGACGGGAATGACGACGAGGACGTCGATAAGAACGATAGAAAAAACAATAACGTGCGAAAGAGGGAAAACGGCCGTACGCTGTGGCACACGAGGAAAACGACGGGACCTACGTAACTAGAATGTATTTAAGACACGGCGACTCACAGCACACTACTACGACCGGCTTCGGAGCAAAGCACGCCGGATAACGACGGCGAGCACACGATGATCGTACGGTCGCGTGCGCGCTACTTGTCTTTGTCGTGTTGGTACAGTAGAGAGTACGTCGAAATGTCGAACGGTAGCACGTAACTGACGCACAGTATAAACCAATAGGGAAGCGTAAAAGCTCGAGTCTGCGCAATGTACCCGACACTCGCCGCTATATGGAGCGCCAGCTGCTTGCCCGCCTTTCGACGAGTGCTCCACTGATTGTATGAGTATATTGGTAAATTTCACGTGTCGTTTCAATTCAGGATCGCTATTATTACGTCTGTCAAGGTTACACTTTCTACAGCTGCTTATTCAGTGTTTATTTCAAATCCATCTTCGCAATGCATATGCGTTTAAATAAATATTGCAGAATTGTCTGCTAAAGGTGGCAATGGAGTAAGAATACTTTCGGCGTCTATTTTAAATGATTTGTTGGCTAGCCAATATAAATATCGTAATTAGCAGTCAATTACGTGAATTCTTGCCTCATGTGTACCGTATGTATCTCCTTCGTTATTACTGCGGTTCTATTTTACACCGATGATTAAATGAAATTACAGATTTTGAAAAAAAAAACAGTAATTGAAAAGTAAACGTATGAAAGCGATATTCCTAACTCACGTCGAGTGTTAATGAACCAAGTTGTTTTTTTGTGAAAATAATTACTTTAAACTAGCTCATGCATTATGCATACCACATACTGATAGTCAATGCGTCGAAGTGATAGTGATGGCTAACCATTTGTAGCGTATTATATAACGTGTCAAATTCAAAAAATATCCAATGAATCAGTCATTCCAATATCCTGCCGGAGGTTCTCAAGATTAATATTCTGTTACCATTTCAGTGTCATGTGCGGTATTATCGACCGCGTGCGGTATTCGATTACAACGCTACATATGGTAGGAATTGATACTAAATGGACTGGCATGTGATTTTGAAGTTGGAGAATTATCTGGTCACGCAAATTAAACAATAAAAAACTATTGAATTGCATTATTTTCCAAGAAATTATTTATTCAATGAATTATGCAATGTGCTGATTTTCAATCACATACGCCTATTATTGTTATGGCATTCCAATCGCATTAGATATTACCATAAAAACCGAACGATTTGATATTTAAATATCTCAAATAATTAAATTCATTCCGCAAACCTTATTGTGCCTCTACGGTGGAATGTGCAATTTTATAGTATGTGACGTAGTGCTTCGTCCTTACAATTTGCCAATATATAAGACCTTTGTTAAAGGAAGTTTTTCAACACATTGCTTGCTTCATTGTCGACAAAAAATCATCAATTCAGTCCTTGCAAATTTTTCCGAAATATCACTTTATATAGTGCAGAATTAAGCTTCAGAGTAATGAAAATCTTTCAAATGTGAAAAGAGCATTGTAATAAACGTCTTATACAGGTGTGACTATGTCCTTAGTGGAAATGAGCGCGTGACACATGTGTAACGTTCCGTCGACAACGGAAATCGATGCGTCATAGATATGTGACGCTGGTAACAAAAGTGTGAATCGTTCAGTTGTTAACGGAATTTTACGTAATCAATTACCTCATCCACGAAAATGTGTTTTTTTTCTATAGAACGCCCAAACGGCATATAGTCGTGTTTATCTTTATTACATTAATTCTTTCACGGTATTATATTTCTTTTCTAATTGACAACTGATGGTAGCACCAGTATTTCACTGTACAGATTTATATGTTATCTAATATCTATTGTTTTTCAGAAATATCAATATCATATATCATTGATCATATCAATCATGTAATGAAACTTTATCAATATTATTTACGTACATATTATAGAATGAACAACAGTATGAAACACGTACGTACGAAAAGTAGAGTGGCAATGTGGTTAATTATAACATTTATTGTCGTGGTAAAAGTCAGGATTAAAAATCGTTTGCTCGCAGTCGACCCTTTGGTACAGATAACCAGTATGTGGTTAGTAATAAGAATGGGGATAAGATAGAGGATAATCCATTGGAATGTCATTTTTATTATACCAGACACACATTCCAATAATGGTACGGACACGTGTCTTAAATTGAATGCCGTTCCCCGATCAGGATGCAGTATGATGTGGGCCTGCTAACACACAATTCCAGCAGGAAGAGGAATTAGCCAAACATTTAATTCTCCGAATCTGTTGAAGGTTTAAAACTTGAATCGAACCGCCGGCGTAGTCACGCATTGTGACGTCACAGTTTTTAAAGGTTTTCTTGTGGCGCGCACGTATCGAGAGAAATAATAAAAATTGGCGATTGAACCGCAACCTTCAGAAACTTACTGTCTCGTCACCACACTTCGTGGAATGTCCATTTAAACGATTCTAAATAAAATAAAACGTTTCGTACAGTTTATTTTCGGAAACGTATAGGGATAAAAAAGATACAGTCTGTCGTCTCTGAAGACAGATCTTTCGACGCAGATTGTAATCGGAGTAAGAATGGACTGTGATTGCAAGGTAACATCGTTGGTCTATTTTTTTAACTTTGTCTTACGTCGTGAACGACGGTAAGGATAAAAAATTCGACATTACACTGCTCAAGATGCAAAGATCAATACATTTTCAAACAAACGCTTCCCATTACTCAAAGCCGCAACTTTCATTGTGTAGCAACCATGGCTCTTGGCGTCACAATTTGGACTTATTGCCGACAACTTGGAGCACATACCATTGTCGATTGGATTAGGTTCTTCAATGAACTCAGTTCCAATCCATCGAATGTATTACAAACAATGTCAGGAATTACAGCGCGATATGTGCTTCGTTTTCGTTGTATAAGTCAGCTCTTGATTACGTAGATCCGTGCACCTATGCTTAATATCACTAAGCTGATGCATTTTTTCAAGAAATCAAATCTTGAGTAGCTGTGCACGAGAGTGTCAACTATGATGCAATAAGTTGACGTAGTGACGATGCATTTAGCCTAAGATACGGAACTGCACATTTGTACTTCTAAACACATGCACGCACTCGCTTAATATGCAAAATTCGACTAACAACGTCCTGGCGATGCTTATCGGTTAATACTAATGACGGTGGAACTCTTCCAGATGTTTTTTTCACTCTTTTAGCTACATGCATGCTACAGTTTTTATGTGTCTTTCAACGCAGCAAAAAAGTAATTACGAAAGGTTTGATCGGAGTCCATAAAGACGTCACGCAGCGGGTAGTTCAACAAAACCAGCCCTGTTTTAAAAAATCAATCTCTATGTATTGACTTGCATTTAATCGAACACGTAGTTTGTTCAAAATTATCTGTGATACTTAACATTCATTATTTATACAATAAAACGTAGTTTTCTATATAATCGTTCAGAATACATTGACATTTAGTTAGAGGAACGTTCTTATATGATAGTTTAGAGATAATATATATGATACAGGCATTGGCGAACATTTCCAAACGCAAGATTTGAGACAAGCATTAAATCTCGAAGATTAGAGACGTTGGAACCAGAGTGCGGATGTTTTTACATATATCATTTGTGAGCTACTCAATAATTCTAAACAATTATTTTTTATAGGATAACTATTGTAAGTAGTGTCAGGGTGACTGACTATTGCAGAAGATATCATAGATACTTATGTGTGGGATATGTATGTGTGTGTGTGTGTGTACACGGGAAAAAGGTTAGCAACGAGCGCTTTGTATGAATGCCGAAACGAGTGCATGGGATGTGTGAGTGTGTGCGTCGTGAGTGTGTGAGGCTTGAAGTGTGAATGTTATTATATCATGTTTTAGTTTTTTGTTTGACTACGATTGAAGACGATCGACGACGACGTGACGATCGGACGAACAGGGAACAAAGGGCAGTGATTTTAAAAGTTGAAGGGTTCTTGATCAGGAGACTATCGAGTATCTAAAGCAACGTAGATAACAGTGTTTTGATTAAAAATCATATTTTTCATAAATAACGAACAGATGTTTTTTTTATTTGATTAGCAGCATACACATGCTATTGTATTGTGACTCCGCGATAAGATGTATGGAATGTAGCACAGGATAGTTTAAAATTACTAGCCATTTTTATCGTGGTTGAGACGACACAGGAACACTCACAATAAAAAGTAAAATTTTTTTGTCAAGTAATGAATTATAAAAACTCTTTAAACGCCCGCTGTAAACAAATTACAATATTTTGCAAACACTCGCAAACATCACCGACACTTTAAACTTTCAGGTTTTATAAGATCTTCGTTTTTCTGCTGTTTAACAGAGGAACAAATGTACGTGGTATTAACAATGGTTGCATGGAGTACGTGACGAAAATACTGAATCCAATGTTACAATTGGTCATTGAATTCAATGCAATGATTGCACCACTTCAGAATCAACACTGCAACTCACCGGATGATGTGAAAGCTGCAATCCAGAAATAGATTCGAGAAACTTTTGTGTCAATTTAGTGATAATATTAAGAAATTATACTGCGGTCGTTATAAACTTATTAGTGAGAAGAATTTTTGAATTATTATAATACCAGACATATTGGAAATACTTCTTAATACATCAAGCATCAAATTCAACTTCTTAATTCGGGGATCTTCCATAATTCTTCTAATTGTAAGTATACTGCTCCCCACATTAATTTGATATTAAGGTAAATTATGCTAGCACTAGAATATCTCACACAATCTCCTTTAAGGCGCCATTGAAAGGTCAAATAGGAGCAAAGTATCCATATTATAGAGACAATCATTATTTCGATGCAGTAAAGGGCGTACTTGATACAATGATCTTAATTGTTCAATAAAATCAGACCGAGCTGCTGTCAGATTGGACATATTTAATCTTGAGCCGTATCGTAACAAGTTAAAAGAGTGTACTTGAATATGACGTTCATCGTGATTTGATGCTTTCTGCACGATATCAAAAAAAATCGCGGACATTAATTGTCTTCAGACGCAGATAAAATACCAATTGCATTTGCGAACTGTTAAGAGTGCACTTCTTAGAATCCGGTGGAGCACTTCCAAAGTACAGTATTAATTAAAGTACTGATGATCAGCGATACTAAAGATATTGTCAGATATTTGCTGAGAGTAACGTTGTTTCGTTTTACACATGGACAGGTACTGTTATCTCTTTGTGCATTAGCAAACCAGAATAACATCGGTTAAAATATATATTAAAAATCAGTCGCTAATTTGTTTTTCTCCCTTTAGTTGTCATCGAGTCGAGGATTTAAAAAGGAGTCAACACTTTGCAAATTAACGTAATCAGATCCGACTGCGAGTATTAAAGTTAGTATTTTCAGCGTTATTTTTGGAAGATAAACGATCTGCAGCTGTCAATACGATTGCATATCAAATGATAGATGGATGCATATTTAGATTACATTCGACATTCATCGTCAATTTCAGAGAGTGATCGCCCGTATCTTTACTGGCGATATTGAGGAGTGCGTCGAGAAACGTAGCAACTGAAATGCAACAAAGGCGGACTATTGAAGCGTTGTCGTAAGTCTATTCTACGTATTGTGTACATTTTGGTCGCACCGGTTATTTCTTATTAGGTAAGATAATTTGGGTCAAGGTGGGCAGTAATCAAGATGAGTAATTTGTCAATTCAGACAAGTGGCGCATATGCCATGCATTGGACGAATTAAGTACATTCTAGTTCTATAGTTGATTTAGGAGAATTGAGTTTTGGCCAACGAAGACGTAAAGAATTAAGATATTCCCAGAATAAACGATGTCAAAATTATACACACATATGCACATATGCAAATACTTTGTTAGTAGTTTCTTAAAAGAGGTACCGAGCCTTCCTCAATTGCTGACGCACCTAGAAGACGTAAAGTTATAAACAATGTCTATGAATGGGTAATGAAACATCACTGCTATTTTCCAATTATGAAAGAAAAATATTACACTTCGGTTGCCTTCTTACATTGCTGGCATCAACAGTTTGGAAACCTTAGACTGATGATTGACTAATGATACTTTTTTGCATGCAGTAAGTAAGTAAGTAAGAAAATACATAAAACAATGCAACGAAATATAACTTTAATTTTAACAGACAACTAGTGTCACCAACTAATATGAACATCACACTATATGCATTGCTGTAAACACAAACACTCAGTGAAGTTTGTAAATGTGTAATTAATTAACATTCTTCCACGTGTAAATCATGGTAGATTAAGATACACGTTAAGATCACTTTACTATATATACGCTTATACGCATGGAATTAAAAATTGCAATTCAAAACTATACTGCGTCTTTTATTCCTCTATTTACAACCTTATGTTGCTTATACTATTTAATATGTACCCATTATAGATTCTTGGACAGACGCGAAGCCATGTACGAACATGTACAGAAACTTTTCACGTAAGATTATAAAGTCAGTTACGTTTATTTAACTTGCACTGTGCAGTGCTGATGACATCGTTGGAGTTAGAATATATGCCCTAATACATTACGTTTAGCTAACAGTAGTAAAATCATTGTGAAAATTTTATCTAACCATAAGTGGATTGTAGAGTGATTGAATCACATGCATTAAAAAAATGTATAGAAACTGCTTGGTATTATGCGCCCTCATTATTAAATTGACATTCATATTACATTAAAATTGGGAACGTGTAAAGTGAAATAGATTTGTAATCGTAGTAAAAGAAACTTCGGTGTCCTTCGTATCATATAGAGAAAGTATCCTTGGGAAGAAGTTTGATTTCAGTTACATATTTTGAAAGTATATCAGACAACATTATATATTCCGATCAATTAAGGTCTTCATGTAAATCGCGTTGTGTACTGTGCAAATCAGCAACTGCGTGTAACAAGAGGGATGTAGAACATTCATAAATGCCGATTCGAATAAAAAACATCAATCGGTGTCCATATTCATGTACGAAGTTAGGCAGCACTGGATATGGAACCTAATTACAGTTAATGCATTTGAAAGTTTACCCCGGCTCATTATAAGTGTTGTTTTACGTTTACAACTACATTATTTCTGTTCAATTAGACGCAATTAGGTATTTCTACACCTTTTAACTAACCCATTGAAAGCGTTGACGTAGAAAGTAAGTTCATTAAACATACATTAAGGTAGAATTATCAGTACGTTAATTGGTTAAATATTAAACTACTGTAAATCAAAAAATGTTTTGTGTCATATTCAACGTTCATGCCACAACAAAGCAGACTGATTTCACAATAATGTAACTTCGTTCAGTAGTGAACGTTGCTAATTACGTACCTTTGTCGCGCGATCGTTCTATCCGTAATCTTCAAGACATGTTATTACTATTAAAGATTATTTGTAGAATTATTGCAATTAATATGGATTTACGCATAGTATATGTTTGTCATAACGATTACAGTATATGACATCAGAGTTATCATTAATCACGAAATAATAATTGACGTCACGCTGTATGGCATTTGGACACATCAGATAAAGCGCATCAGATACTGACGGGAAACATTTGTGAAAATAGGCGTATTGAAAAAATATTTTTGATTTGATAGCATTATGCAGATAATATAAGACATAAGTAATATATCGCTTTAACTCTTACAAGCATTTTGAAGTAGCACTTAATATGTGTTCTCCAATATTGTTTCGATCTGTGGGTCGACTATATCATTATTTTCTTGACAGGAGTACTATTTGATTACTAGTCAAGTTCTAACATATATTTTCACTCGTGAAATACTATGACGCTTTTTCTAGATCGGCAATAAACAAGTAAACCGACCACACACCTTGCTCAGATATAACTAAAATAATTGTAACCTCTATATGTAATGTAAACAAATCCATTATGTCATCTACGTTGTGAGCAAAAATCAATACTGAAGAAATAATATGTATTGAAAACAGAATAGAACTGAGAAGATTTATGAACTTGTTGGCAAATTGAGAATATGAAAAGGAACGCCTTCCTTATGTTCATAGAGAGTATCTGTTAGGAATGATTTCTTTTATGATTACACCGATGTTTAATGCCTGCACATGATAGACACAAGGTCGAAAGTTACTGTCACAATTAGTCTCACGCTACAATTTTAAGTAGCAACTGTAACGGTTCGAAGAGCATTGAAACGATTTCCGGGTCTATTGTATAATAATGTCGTCAGTGGTACGTTGCTGGAACGACATTACAAGTTCTTTGAACACTACAGAGGGTGATCGAAAATTGATTACCGCGTAAACGCCACGAAAACATGGAAATAAAGGTAACGATCGTCCGACAAATATTACATATTTTCAAAAAGAACATCCCGTCATGTCTTTCATTATATTTTTGCCGCACAGTGTCACCTTCTCACTCAATAGGTGACGACACACTTTCTTCGGTGTAGAGAAGTTTACTTCATTACATGTAACTTTGTTTATTGACGATGTACATTTGTACATCTGTAATAACTGAAAACTGACATCATTTTTAGAGGCCCAAATATTGTATTAAAAGTTTCCTATACCATATTTTCTAGAAATGTCGGTATGCATCTTATTATTTTATATGTTTCAGGTGCAAATTAATTACGTTTTCATTGAAGCTCCGAAACGGGAAGTGGAACTTGAACATGATTCTCTATACGGAACTCTATATAACATTGATGTTGAATACAAAATCAAACAAGTGCAGGTGTGCGATCATTGAAAATGACGCAACATAGAGCGCAACAGTTAATGGGTGGAGGAAGAAATCAACTACATGAACATTGCCAGACTGGTGGTAAGGTTTGTATGTTATACTAACCAGTATCTCTACTGATGTATGTTCAGTTAACTCGGAGAGCTATAATCAACCTTATAACCGTGGAACTTAATTATAAATTACTCATAGACGAATAGAATTTCATACAATCTGTTGTATAATTTTAAGCAATTCTGAGCTGTTCTTTTACGCAGCAATTGCTTAGTGGCAATGAATATCGTTCGTTGACAATTCCATGACCAAAGCTGGTTACAGGTGACCTAGTATATCTGACTACTATGGTAAGAAGAAACAGGAACAGGCTTCCACGTTTCGATAAAATACATCCTGCTCCTGCGCGGTTATATAAATTGATGGTCAAGGATTTATGAAATTACGCAAGGTCAGAAGTAAGGACGAATTTAATACATTGTCAAACTGAATGCTAGCTTGATTATACAAAATCGTTATACATATTTAAAAACATGGCGCGTAAACATAGTTCATCGAATATGTATTGCGCACAAAGTTAGCCTTGAAACCGGTTACGCGCCGACCTCGTAAAGTTTAAGGTGAAATTGAATGAATGTCAGAGAGTAGCAAATTATGTCAAAGATATACAGTTCTCGGTTCAATTATTCGAAACACTTATTTCAAATTTTATCCGCGACAGGTTATGCGGAAGAGAAGGTGTAGTCAATTAGCTTTCGAAACAATAAAAACAATTAATTCACATTCCACAGAAACACGAATCAATATGTATGAGGTATCACAACAATTTTCAGCTGGCACGTGTTCCTTTAAGGATACTAAATTGTGTAATTAATTTTTGTGCAATATCGGGATGTAAATATTGTTTGCAACAGATCTTCTTATCTAGCAAATATATTGTACCATAACAAACGAACAATGTGTAGGAAATAAATTAGCTTTATCGGAAGTATACCGACAGTTTTGGAGAATACATCGAGAAAAAAGGAAAAGTTTCTCATCATAATATTACGATCTCCAGTTGCTCTGATATACAATATGAAAGGTAAATTCTACGCCTTCAAATGCAAAAATAATATTACTACTATTACAACGATATTCATGTTATATTAAATTAGTTGAGTTATAGTTACGGTAGTAATAATTTTTTCTTCCCAAGCAAGGATGAACACAACACCAAAGTTTGTTAGGTTTTTGTACCTGTTTACGAGATGGCCGGAAAACAAAATACTATTTAGTATACGTTCTACACTAAACTTCAACGTTTTACACATTCGTTATCGTAGCTTTTGCTTTATTTTCTGTCACTACGTGAAAACAAGTCCGAAAAACAGAAAATTCGAACACGGACACTTTCTCCTGTTGACGTAAACAGTCCTTACTAACTTCTTTCGATGTGTCATGCATACTTTCTCGGGATGGATGTATATATATGAATGAACACAAAATTATGTTATACAATAATATAACTTTGAAAAAGTACGGCCCAGACGTCGGCAAAAGTTAATGTTGACTGTATATACTTATATACCTTTATGTCAAATCACGTACGTCTCCAACAAATATGCTAATTTGGAAAGCCCAAAAGTGTTACGGTGGAAGAATTCAATGGATGATTCAGTGGTAACAGTACAATAACGATATCCCCGGAATTTACTATGCTACCTTGAAGAAACGTGATCAACAAAGTGATTATAAATCGTGGAAATTAACGGGCATTTACTGAATTCATTTCAAGAGGCAGTCCACAATCAGTTCCTTCTCGTCCCAATCAAAATCCAATCTTTGCCCACATATCTAACAGAGTGCTTGGACGTGCACATCGTACGTAAAACATTCATGTGATATTTCATTCTTACCCTGCAAGCAGTGTGCATGACCGAGACAATGGTGATAGAATGAAAAGAGAGTAATATGGACTACATAAAAACGTCGCAAGACAAAGACTACGTAATTAGTCGTATCGTGCAGAGTACGAGATTTTATGACATTGTTTCAGGAAGTGAAAACGTTTTGTGAAAATATTGTTAAACTAAACAGTTTCTATGCTCTACACGAACTGTGGGCTAACCTTCTGTCACAAGAGTAATTAAAATGTGTACACTTTCAGTAAAGGCACTCCTGCCAATTATGCCATTATTACAAAACAAATACATCTCATGCGGATCTGTGACTTTAGTTCCTGTTTTTGTTTTATTATCATGTGGTATGGTTATTACGGTCCAATTCAAGCTAGTATAAGCAATTTAATGCGTGCACACATGTAAGTCTATTGATATATGTACAGCTAAGCATGTCGGAAATGTAGGTACCGTTGCGTAAACCGTATCTTACGTGCGTATTCATAAACCATCTTATAACTTTTCAGCATGGAAGAATAGACAAAAGTGAAAACGATGCTAACGTTTTCTAAGTAACGTTTTCAAACGTAAGTCGTATTACACTCATGAAACACTTGATAACAGGCGCTAATTCAATCAAGACCCGACAATAGCACAAAATTGAGAGTACATTTAAAGTTACTTAGATTGTAATCAATAAATTTCGGTACTTGATTTTACTCGACACATATCGCATTTTGAATGACAAAACGATTCCCCTTGCAAGATTACTTCTGCCCTAAAGTATTACTAAAAATTATCGATTAATTAACGATTTCCGATACGAACTAGAAGGTGCAATACCGTATTTAAACAATGAAAATGTAGATCTTTAATAGAAAAAATCGTGTCATCTGAGGAGCCGGATTTAACCAGGAAACATTAATAAACGATATTGAAAGAAGTTTTTTTACCTGTTTCCAACGTATTATGAAGATAACGTTAAATTGATATTAACAATTTATTGGTAATCACACATAACGCTTATTTCTAGTTTTTTACTGTTCGTCGAACAATAAATTCAGCTGAACCTATACGTAGGCGATAAGATAATATCGATTTCGTCCTAATATAAGACCCACGAGTGCGTGAAAGAATTTCCGTAATTCAGTGTTCATAGATTCCGTATAAGACATAGTTTTAACTTCTTTGCGATATAAGAGTAATAAATTTACCTTTTGGCAGTGAGGTCTCCACTTCGAGATCATCTGGAACATTCTTAATTTCAGATCTCTTGCAGTCCAGTGACAGGTTTTTCTCTACCATTTTGATCGTACCGGTGTCGATGTTTCGATAAACCGATAACAATGGGCACGAAAACTTCAACCGTTACACTACGGCGATCACTTTGGTACTGTAGAAACGCAAGTAAACTCGCAACACTTACCAGCAGAAGCCCGGTACTCGACAGCCAATTAGAGCACACGGTTTGAGTCCTCCTGTCGCCCTCCCCTCCCTACCCCCTCACCGACAATCGCTTCTGTGTAGGCTCTGTCCTCCCTCCAACATTCAACTTTTTCGCGAATCGATCCTGGCGAAATCCGCTTTCAGTTTCCTCATAACAAAAGCGTAAGCATGTAGGCCAGATTACGTTGATTGCAGTTTGATTCGTAAAGGCACCGAAAATAAAGATTCTATCGTTGACGAATTATGTTTTCAAAACGACCATATTTGCCCTTGCTGCAACCAGTCAAACCTGATCGGTTGATATTTGTTGCGTGCAGATGACATGCGACTTGAACGAACTGAGTTTATAGTTTTTTTCATAGCAATCGCTGTGCCTTTCAACGTTTGTCTTTTGTCGTAAACGAGGTAGATACGAATAATTAACTGATAATCAGTGGAAGCAAACTATGTTGGCACGTTACAGGTTGAGCTCCATACTTGTTTTTATTAGCTAGTTATCTATTTTAGAATATTGGTTCTTATCAATCGTTGCTAATATTTCATAGCAAACGTTGTCAGATATTTGGACATTTAAGCACACATTTTAACGTTTCTTGCAGTAGTGTACACGTTTACCCGGTTCCTTTTTTACCTTTTGTTCGTGTATGGACGTGCGTACCGTCAAGAGACCGGAAGCACGCTTTGAGCAATTTATTTTTCGTTCACCTTGTAAGTAACGAGTGTCGAAACTATTAAACTGTAGCTAGTAAAGATGTTTAGCCACACTAGACACAATGATACTTGAGAAGAAGAGTGGCATTTAGAGATGCGACCGGACGCAATTGTTTTAACACGAAGTGAAATCAATCAGTCAATTGCACGATGACAGAGTATGCATGTCAAAAAAGTACACTGGTATGAAGGTACATAAACTTGGCTAACGTAAGAGCAATATTGTTTAGGGTGATAATAAGAACTTTTCCAGGAGTGTATAGAAGCAACAAAGAACGTGATGAATGTAGTTGTTCACAGGTGTACAAATCAACATGAAACATTAACCACATTTGGTGTAAGATACCTATTAAACACAATTTTGTGAATTGATAATATTTTATCAATCGAATAGTTGGACACGTTTTCTCAGTCAACAGAATGCAGAATATTTTTAGCCAATGGTGTGCTGAGACATTTTGTACTTACTATAACTTTTTGTTACCATCACACCTTTTTCAAAATTCATATTCAAGCGGAAATTGTTATTGTCACTGTATTAAGTAGATTGTCTAACAAACCGCCAACCAATAAATAATAACAATAGATCAATTTATCGATATTATCAATTATATATTACTGAGAATTAGAGAAATAGAATATCGAGAAACAACATCTGATAAAAGAATATTAATCTGTTGCAAGGCGTATAGTAATTGTTATGTTGTAAATAATATGCGACGATTTTTCTATGACTACAAATACTCAGCTACAAAAGTGCTCAAGTCTCCAAACCCGTTGGAATAATTGTAAAATTATGCTACAGATAAGATTACCAACAACTGAGAAGGAAATCTCGTCACTTTTAAAACAGTAAAATCGTCTTTTTGTTTCAACGCAAATACGGCGTTCGTTCTAAATGTATGCAGGTGGTTCCAAAAATTGTTCAATATACTGGGCACATAGAGTATGTACTAAATGGAATAGTGATGCAGGGATTTGATTTATAGTAGTGTCGTGAAACGTGACTCATGTTGATTTCTGCCTTTGACCAAGGCTGGGCAAAACAAATAATTCCATGCACGTAGCCATTTCCAGAACACATACACGGCAAGAAGGATTTTATTCGGGCCGCGTGCTCCTTCATTGCTAAAAGATTGAAGGTTCGGTGTATTCAAGTGTTCATGATCTCACTTCCAGATCAGTAGAATGTCGCAACCTAGTAATAATTTATTTGCTATCTACCTCCGTGAATAATTTTGACGCTTACATCTATCAAATTTATCTAACATAGTTTCTACGATGAACTTACTTGATAGAGATTCCGACATGTACTATGATATCAAAGTTAATCTAGACTATACAATCCACTGCAAATGTATCTTAATATAACCCTTCTAATACCATTCTTAAGACGGATTATACTACAGCTAGCAAGGGCATCATCGCTACGTTAACTAAAAATCTTTTAAGCAGTTAATACATAATGTCTGTTTGAATTGCTCGGCGCGTTCAAAATTAGTGTGCGATTTATATACGATTTAATGTACTAACGCATTTTCTCGCACGCCATCACAGAAATAAGGTCGTAAGAAGATGATTACTCAAACCATAAAGGTAACCGTCTAATGTATAATTTATGCGTTGATGTCCATCCGATTTTACGAGATATTTTTTTAAAAGCGATTTATAAAATTAATTTAATTATCACTAGTATGAAGCACGAAGTGTTATAAAGTTAAATTATTCATGAAATAGAATTGTGTTTATGTTATTGTATATATGTAGGTATACCTACATAAATTAGATATGTATATATAATTATGTGGACAGCTATATGAATATACTCATACTTACAAAGTTATTTTCTGTTGCACATTTTCTAATTTCCATACATTTGTAACAATATAATGATTCTACTCTTTGCCGTATGTCGTTTTATCACTTCTACACGATCTTCAACCGGAAAATGTACAATTGTAAAAACAATTTCAACTCTACTTCTTAAGTAGAATATATTTGTTCTCTGATTATAATGATTTTTGGAACAGTCTGTATTGTACGTCGCTCGCACGCCCGGATATACTTACTCTGACCGATTACCGTTATCGTGTAGGTATTAATGAAAATCCGTGTAGCACGTGTTCAACTCCGATTATATCAGAACATTTTTCTACAAGAAAACATGTCTAACTCTCAGACCGACATTATTGTTTTGCAGGAAAGTACTTTATTATATATGTTTTTTCAATGCAATGAGAAAATGCCAATTCATCAATGATGCCAATATAGTCTGAAGTATTTTAGACGGATAAGAGTTTATCTTGACAGTCCATCACATTCGGTGATTAGATTGTTTGTCAGAGTATTTATACTTTTGGTCAGTTTAATATAAATTAAGTAATACGTGCATTATGAATGTACGCAATCATACGTAAACATACAAATTCTAGGCTCTCGTAAGAAAATATAAAGTTAAAGTGTGTCATTCTATAAGGTACAATACGTGCGATAAATAATACACATTCTCTTTCGAGATATAGGACTCTTGATTTCTCGATATATCATAAAGTTTTCAATCATGATTATTTTATCTATCGATCAATCAGCTACAGGTTAATAATACAAATTAATAAACAAATGATAAACAAGTAATCGGCTGCACGATGTGCTTCTGGCAATGCAGCGTGCGGAAATTTTACATAATTTGCTCTCGCAAATCAAGCAACGTCGGGTACATTCGAAATATTTCCGCGGCAAACGGCATATATTTATACGAAGATTTGCATCTTGATACCATTGCAAACCAATCTTCGGTTATCATTGCAAAATGTCCGAATATCGTAGCCTGCGCCGTGTCGGTGTGTTATCAACGATGGAATTTTTGAAATGTATGTATTTGAAATGCTTTCTTCCGTAATAATGTTCCGCATTTTGATCAAGGTGTTTGTACTGTTATGTTGACACGTTCGTAAATTAGAGAGTGAGTAGAATGAAGAAAGTACTTCGGTATATTACGATTCTAGGCGAATGGTAGAATATTTAATATCACACTCCGTTATTAAAATAGGCAAACAGGTAGTTTACTTTATTATATGGATCACACAAACAAGTTTAATTCTGCCAATCATTGCCACGCTGAAATCTGACCGTGTGCACGTGTGTTTACCACTTATGATATCAATCTCGTGAATAAACGGAGATAAGGAAATGTTAGGAGGCTCGTCTCACGTGCAAATCACTAACGCATCACGCTATCTGCTGATGTCACTGTTCGACAAAGAGTAATTTTCAACTCAGTACTTGTCTTCTGAAATGTTTCACTTTTAGTTCATATCGATCACAATGGGAAGTACTTTTCCATGTTTTAATATCAGTTCCGTTGCTACAGGTTTGTCACCAAGATCTTGTGCCTCAATATCTGCGCTTTTTCATTACACTAAACTCCATTATGGTTCAGGTAGCTCATAAGTTACTTACTCTTTTTAAGCAATATAACTTTTATTTCAATATCATTATTTGTTTACGAAAATGTGTACTTATAGATATATAAAAGTGCCCGAGTATTTATTGGGCATTACTTCTAAGTATGATTCAGCAAAATCATTTGGGATTAAGTTAAGCAGATATAATCTATGAACTTCAACGCGAATACGTTTTTAGTACAGCTTCGTATTGGCGAGTATGGAAAACATTTTTGTAAGCGTAAAAGCAATGATATTTAATTAATACTCACTCTCCTTTTAGCTGGTAAGTATACAAGTGACACACATTTTTCAAAGTAGGTTGATTTGAACGTCTGATAACTAGACGCTTTCTTTATTGCAGATATGAATCCGTCACAGAATTTTTCCCCGGCTCAACGAATCCAAAACAATTTTAATGTAACAGCTGTGCACATTTATTGTTTTATAGGTGCCTTACGGGTACATCTCGTGTACACTTGCAAAATGCTAAACAAACTCAGTCTTATTTCACGTGAGCTTCACGGATATCTGACATGATGCACGGAAAGTTTGTGTAATCGTACAATCACAAAGCCACGATTCAATATCAAACCTATACGACTTGAATACTATTGAAACCCTTGTTTCAACCTTTCACAATAATCATAACAGTAGTAATCGACCGGATTATATTTTTTGAATAAAGCATGTGAGCTCAATCCTTCCGTATTGCCCGCTCATCTCTGCATAATGTGAACAACGTAAGCTCCCTCCATAAAATGTTGATGTCTCATCGTTGTCGCAATTTTGCGACAATCACAGTTATGCCGAGTAATGAATCCGTGAGAATAACGAAAGCTGTTGGGCTTAAAGCGTGTTATTCGGAAAGAGGTATCTTGCTAGAAGAGTCGGTCATTTGGAAGTAGCGTGCTACATCAGTGGATAGATTCCGAACTTACTATCACGGTTGTTGAATATTTCAAGACGTTCCTTAAGAGCTATGGGTCGATATATATTCATAAAGGACATCTGTCATCTGTTCTTCCTTTATTCCGTCCATTTGTCTCGTACACGTGACCAAGGTGATTTATCTTAAATAGTTTTAATATTCGGCAAAAACTTTAAGACATAATTACTTCATCAAAGATTTCGAAATATATAGTTGTAAAAACATTGGGATCAAAGTGGAAGGTCAGCATGATCTTCATCTTTAGTATTCTTGCAATTACGATTTGTGGTTTAGAAACAACGCTTTCTCAACAATTTGACGACATCCTCGTAACATTCATCAACGATGCCACTCCTTTTTTTTATCCATCAGCAAGAATCTGCTTGTACTGGTGTAGTAGCGAAGGTACAAATTATATTTTCAGTGTTATAATTCATGCTTTGACAGGGCCGTTAGTGTACTGGTTTGGAAATTGAAAGTTATTACTTTTAGAAAATCTCGTTCATTTATCAAGAGAACTGTCAAAACGATATATAACGCATCATGTTAAAAATATACTCACTGAATTTGACGGTGAGTTTTGTGAAGATATTGACGAGCATCAAGCTTTGAATGTGCTCGATCTACACTGCACATATGCAAAAGATGTTATAAAACAGGTAAGAAATATGCGTTTTTTTAAGTGTTTCTCGAACTAATACGTATGGCTCACTATTTAAAGTCAATTTTGATAAAATCAAATCCAGTAGTTTTGGGCAGTCACAAACCAAAATTGTGTGGCTGCATATGTAATTTATTTTTCATTTTTGTCCATTACGTGCCTTAACATTTACACATGATTTCCGGAAACTGTAACCTTAAAACCTGCCAGTTGTAGTTTTCTATAGCTATCTACTCAGATTTCGATAAAACGTTTTGGTAATATCACAATGAATTTGATTAGTCTTATCTTAGCAAATATATCTGAAAGTCGGAACCTATGAGTTTGATCGTATTCTTGTGCTCATTCATGTTAACAATAAAACATTTCTATAATGTGTGAAATCATCTTAACAAACCTATTTTTATACTCTTTACAATACATTTCTTTAACATGAAAAAAGTTACATCGTGTATTTAGAGAATTGATTTGTTTTTACCATCTCTAAATAATATTTCTAAAATTTCATGTGATATAGTAATTACTTCTTATAAAATAAAGCATATATTGATATTATAAAATTGCTGATTTATTTGTTCAGGCCAATTTGGACAGAATGTTCCGTAGCCCACAAAAATGGCTTATTTTCCAAGATGGAACGGAGGTTTACAATAATATTGGTGCCAAGGACGCGGACAACGATGTCATAGAAACTTTTGGCGAGTTGGACATTTACCCGGACAGTAATGTACTTCTTGCTCGACGATTCGAAAACAGTTTTCTAAACCTAATAGCTTTCTACCGACCTAGTCCGTACAGAGACATGATTTTTGAAGACCGTGGAAATTGGTCAATTTCCCATGGGATTCGACAGAAAGATCATTTTGTCGCTTCACGGCGGAGAAGAAATTTGCATTTGACACCACTCAAATCGTGCATACCGGTATTAGTAACTGATATGTGATATGTAGTTTCTATTTAGTGATACCAATGTGCTATGTTTATTAATTTGTAGTAGGCAGTGTAAATATCATTAAAATATTTGTAATTATCATAATCTTGTACATAAATCGATACATCAAAATATCTTGTCCATTTGTCAGAAATGAAAATCGTAAAATCAAAAGGGAAGTTTTTTTCTACATCTTTTCCGTTTTTTCAATGATGCAAAAATACATTATATAAAATCATTGCTACATCGATTACAATGTTCCTGACACATGCTTTAGTTCCTTAGTGAATTTTCCCACAGTTTAGTACAGTAGTTATAGACAAATACCAAAAAATTGACTACTGGTTAAGTGTAGTCAAAACATGACATTATATGTTTTGATGGTATCTCAATCCCGGGATATTTGTATTTACTTCAATGCAAGTAAATTGTAAGAAAATATTTTTTCCTATAGGAGAGTATTTAGGATATGCTAGTCAATGACAATAATCATCCATAAAAACTTCTAATCTATTATTCCTTCGTAAGATAAATGTTTATGATCATGTAGATTGTAGTTCAGAAGACTCTTTAGATAAATGTATCTACAATTTGTTATGTCCCATATTTGCTCAAATATCCAGGTATCTTTGGGGTATCCTTAGTGGTGTTTATCTGTTTGGCATTCTCAATAGCATTTGTTAATATAGAGAATAGAAAAATGTTTGATATATTCAAGCATGCTCAACCAGGAAGTTAAATAGAACAACAATTTTATTTATCAGCGATTTAAGGTTTAAAATAAAATGGTAGACATGTATTTATACTGCCTTAATTAACATTTTGGCTGCTACAGTTTTACACATAAAAAAAGTATGTATTGCTATTTACAAAGCTCAAACTGACTCCATTATTGCAGAAATGTAAGTCACAGCAAAATAGATGTGTGACACCTAATGAAAACTCCCTGCTGTATTTTATTTCTTATAAAACATATATTTATTAAATTCAGGAGTAACAAACTGTCTGAAATTTATATCCGCATTTCTTTATCGTGCATATAGGAAATTATGTAACAAATTAACGTCTGTCTACCATTAGAAGTCAGCAGCCCTTTCATGTTTTTCGAATAAATATTTGAGTACACAAACGTTGCAAATGAATAATAATTTACTTAATATGCACAAGAAATTTATCAACTGATTCCGCGTGCATAATACATTAATGGCTTATTATTGATTAATATGACATAACGTACATACAAGTTTTGTTGGATTACAGATGACACATCCTGATACAATCAATCATTTGACAGACTATCGTGATAGTCATATAGATCCAACTACAAAAGCGAATTACAGATGGATGTTACATCTGGTATCACGGTTGAACGCTACGTAAGTTTTTGCTCATCAACATTACATTTGTATGACTTGGCTTGTCTTCCAGGATAAGCTTCAACACTACATATGTCTGGGGATTTCGGAGTGAAAACGGTTCATATAATGGCATGATCGGAATGTTACAAAGACGAGAGATAGATTTAGGCGGAAGTGGCCTATATTTTGCTAAAGATCGTCTTGATGTAATTGAATATGTACAGCTGTACACACGAACTGGGTAAGGTTTTTCATGTTCATAGAGCCCAAACGTGCTTAGTGTAATGCCTAATGCAATGCTGTTTAAAGGTCCCGGTTTGTTTTCAAAAAACCATTGTTGTCCACTGTAAGCAATATATTTATACTACCATTTCATCGAAATGTGTGGATAGCTATTGCAGGCTTTTTTATATTGGTTTTTTGTTTACTCTATTTATCAATGAAATGGGAATTTCATCTTGGCGCCACCGATAACTCTGGTTCTTATTATGCAAATATGAATCCAAATGAACCCACAATTGGAGATGATTTCTTAATTATACTTGGTGCTGTGGCACAGCAAGGTAATTATGAACATACGATTGTTATTAATACGTTGAGCGCGGTGTCAGGTCCTGGGGACCGACAGCGAACTTTCCGTTCGGTCGCCGTCAGTCCCTCGGACCGACAGTGAACTTATCGCTTGGGCAGCGTCGGTTTCTGGGACCGATAGTATCAAGGAAATTAAATAAATGTGTAATTTTAATTAAATGTATTACAACATTCTAAACAAAACTATTCGGACGCAAGACAGCGAGAAAGTCAACCATAAACGTCGTCACCTTTTTTAATACATTTAAATCCAAACCATATTTTTGTTTAGAATGTTTTAATCGATTTAATTAAAATTACATATTTATTTTGTTTCCTTGATATTGTCGGTCCCAGGGACCGACGCTGCACATGCGATAAGTTCACTGTCAGTCCGAGGGACTGACGCCGACCGAACAGAAAGTTCGCTGTCAGTCCCTAGGGCCTAACACCGCGCTCAACGTGTTAATCAACGAATAGATTGGTTAATATTAAACGTTTTGTGTATTATAAGTGATACCATTTACTTTGACAGGTTACACATACGAAGCATACAGAGTACCGCCACGAATAGTAACATTTATGTTGTTAATTGCGGTGTTGAGTTTATATGCAGCTTATACAGCTAACATAGTTGCCTTTTTGCAATCTACTACAGATTCTATCAATACCCTTTCTGATCTCGTAAATAGTCCGTTAAAACTTGGTTCGCTTAATGTGTCTTACAACAGATATTATGCCAAGGTGCCTTTCAGAATAATTTCTTATCTGTAGGTAATAAAAAAAGGAATGACTTATTTTATTACCAATTTTGCTTTCCCACTGGGTAAATAGTCGTTCGAGGATCCAGTAAGGCGGGCCATTTTGCAGAAAATAGAACCAAAAGGCAAAAAATCAAATTGGATGACAGTTGAACAGGGAGTGCAACGAATGAGGGAAGGTCTCTTTGCCTTTCATGCTGAACTTGCTACAATTTACAAAATTATGCAGGAGACATATCAAGAGGATGAAAAGTGTGGGTTAACTGAAATTGACTATTTACATGTATTATATCCATTGCTTTGTATTCAAAAGCACTCACCATATTCAGAAATAATAAAAAACTGGTATGTATAGAAATAAATACATGTTACAAATTCAATAAATATGCTTAAAACTACAATAGAACATAAACAAGTTTTGTAGAATGATAGAATTAATACCTCTTAATATATACAACGTTATACTAGACTAGTATAAAATAAATACTTCTTTAGGGCTCTTTTAATGCAAGAAACTGGACTTAAGTTTCGGGACGAGTACCGTTTGTTTCCGAAGAAGCCCATATGTCATGGACAAACAAGTTTCATCACCATAGGCTTAACTGAATGTAACTTTGCTTTGGCAACTATGTGTTGGGGTATTGTTCTATCAGCCTTTACACTATTGTTAGAATTGGTGTGGTTTAGGTCATTGTCAACTTTAATCACAGATACAGCTGAGCTATATCATTATGTATGTAACATTCTTTACTATTTTTCTTACAGGTATAAACCTACATCAAGTATCACAATATAATTTTTGTGGAAAAATTTATGTAGATATTGTGTGTCTTTAGCAAATGGTGATATAATTTATCTTTTAATGTATGGAACACATTTCTGCATGCCTAAGTGATAAAAAAAGATTTGCTTGCATACTAGACTGTCGCAGGTAAAAAGCGTTCATAATACTTTTCTGTAAATTCTGTTACAACCGTCCGATGACATGAAGGTAAATCTTCAACCCATGTTGCAGGATTTCCAGCAAACTTAGTATAGGATGGAACAACTGTCTCAGGGGGTACAACTGCATTATCTTCAATATAACAGTAGTTCTTTAAAATACACCTCCTTCCCTGTAAATCATTATGCGTTTGTTGGTAATTTATGTATATATATAATAAATATAATAAATACAGTATGTTAACCTACAATGACTGCATTTTTTCCTATGTAGACGTAAGATCCGATTATAGGCGCATTCACTACTGCCCGTTCTCCAACAAATACATGGTGACCAATTTCCAACGGGAAGAATGCAACTCTAACATAATGTAAATGTTAATTGAATTTGACTTTTCTTAACTTGACGCATTTGTGCTATCTACGCAGAATTTAAAAACGATCAATATATGCAATTGTGATTTATAAATTAGAATTTTATGTTGCTTTAAATTGCTGTAGAATTATGTCAGTGTAAAAAAGCATAAGATACAAACCCTTTACTAAATTTTTTGAATGGTGGACGTATCACAGCATCCTTACTAATAATACAGTATCGACCCATTTGGACACTAGCTAAATCAGCTCTGATAATTGCATTAGATTGTATGATAACATGACCAAAAAGTATAATGTTCTGTGATCCACAGAGGACAGTTTGCCTACTTATTTTATTGCCTGACGACTATGAAAAAACGAACAAATTAGAGGTTATGTTCTTTTGTGGCTTAAATATTTAAGAATCAAACTATTCAATACCGTTTCAATGTATTCATCTTTGTCATAGTAAATATCCTGCAAATCCATTATTTCGCCAACTTTTAAATAAAGTATTGATCACTTGAACTAACTCTTAACTATTTTTCAACAATGATGACACTTCCAAACATGTGTGTGTCAACATGGAAACTGACTGAACCAGACTGAACTGACGGAATGATACGCATGGGTGGTAACAGCGGTAATATTGGAGCTTTTCTATGACGTTTTGTACCATGTACGAAAACAATGCTTGTCTCTTTAGGAATAAAATAAAAATTAATTTTAACAAATTAATTTTAATACACAAATGTTCCAGATATTAGGTTACATGAGAGTTCTTTAATAAACTTTATTTTGCATATATCTATATTGTTAATTCTATTTTTCCTTCTTGATACGGTCCCTTCAACAGGTTAATGCCACATATATGATACTTCTGTTTTGGATGATTACAATGAGTAACAAGAAACTACACCATATAGATTAGCATCATTCAAGAGATTTTTAGTATGTAAAAGTACTACAACTTTTATTCAATCAGTAGATTTGTTTCATTTACTAACATATAATTCTTTCCATGCTATCAGTATGAATTAAAAGATGTAAAGAAAAACTACTTGCGCTTGTGAGGGAAACAAATGTAAAAGAAACTCATTACAACTGTAACTGGTATACTTGTATGAATAAAAAATATATATTTTGCTACAAAATTAGTTATAACATAAGGAATTAATGCTTTCTGCAACACATAAATACTTTAAACATGATCTTTTCAAAATATCATGGAATAACATGCTCGCATACAAAAAATATAAATAGAATATGTATGTGTAAACTTTATAGAAGGTATTCTTTAGTATACCTGATAGCACTATATTTTATTTATGAGTACATTTTCAATTTCAATCCATGTTTAACCATATGATATACTAAATATATTTTTGAGTGCATACATCCATATCAAGTGCAGGTCAGTATATATTATATGGACTTGATAGGTATATCTGCAACATCCTACATCTGTGATCTCTATTACAATATACTGTGACAATATGGTCAGAACATGCAAATATAAAATTGCTATTATGCTCAAAGGTATATAAGTACTGTAGAATATTTTTTACTGTTACATAAGATTAAATCAAGTTGTGGGACACATTTACATCTGAAGTTTTTGATGTGTATATGTACATTAACTACGAGTACAGGTTCTAAAATAAATACAGTACTGTTTGGTTATTGTACCGAATTATCTTTATAAATTAATACGCACAAATCATGTATATTAATAGAAATTTGGCAATAAAATGGTCAAGATTGTTTCAAACCATTACATCTTTCAATATGTCATGTATTTCAGAAGCTTTAAAATTGTTTAAAATTTGTAGTTGTTATTTTGAACTATTAAAAACACAACAACATGCATTATGCACCAAAAATAAACCTGTGTGTTAGACATATTTTAAGAAATGTACAGACTGTTCCTGTTTATACACATAATAATTACTTTACATAAAGGAAAGGTGGTGTTAAGAGATTAAGTATTTCAGAAACAGTGTATCCAAATTTTCCTTACCATACTTTCAATTTGTTTAAGTAAAAAGTTGTTCAACAATTACTTTTTGTGGCAAGCCACATTTATGTGAAATCTTTTAACTAAATATGTTTATCGTAATGTTAGTTCACACACATAATAGTTTTTCTCTTAACTCCTGCAAGAATGAATTTATATATATATAATATAATAGAATATAATATTTAATAAAACTGGGGACTAAATATATTTATATGTTTTCAAACACCAGGTTTAAGTTTTACATTACTGTTTTATATCAAGTTTTACTCATATTAAATTATTTGCAAACTCAAATGCATTGGAAAATGTACAATACAGTTGTGAACAACTTAAGGAGATTTGAAGTACATTCTATCCTTCTAGACTTATCAATTGTGTGGGTATTTCCTAATCCAAAGTACCATAATACAGACCATAAGAAGAATGTGTGGATTACTTTGATGAGCAGTATCCATTTGGAGTGTTTGAATGAGATTCATGCAATGTTTAAGTTTGAGAATCCTCTTTCAGTTGACACAAAGTTATTTCTTTGCCAATTGCCTGGATCCCTTATTTTCACTTCCAGAACACTTAAATCTGATAGTCTTTTGTTTCTAGAGGTGTCATTATGGGCCGTTTTGCAGGGCTAATATCACTTGGCCCGGGAAAATAATATGTACCCATTCTCAATCAATAATAAGTCCCATCCGGACACCTAAAACAGTAAAATCAGTTAAAATACAAAAAGCGCGGTACCCACTATACATAGGATAACACGGGAAACAGGAAAAAAGGCAAGAATGTAACACAAGCCATTTCCTCGGATAGCAGTGAATAAAATAAAATAATATATCTGTTTAATATTCCTCCAACCTCTCGAAAATTTTTCAATTTGTAACTTTGTATCTTAGAGCTCCAAAAATAAGGGCACTAGTAGGGTAACGCCGCACTGGGCCGAAACCATCCCAGTCGGGAGAGGGGGGCCGCAGAAGCGATGAATACATACTACCGTTTTACGCCGTTGCGGTCCCACGCATTCTGGGGGCGCCAAGCGACGCCCAGGAGCACCCTCTCTTGAGGAGTGACGTCTGAGTTTTCGTCAGTAGGAATCTGACATACGCTGACCTCCCCCCATAGAGGCCAGAAGTCTTCCGAAGATTTCTCAGTCGTTAAAAAAAAAAAAGGGCTAATATCACTTCAGGCGCACCCTCTCTTGAGGAGTGACGTCTGACTTTTAGTCAGTAGGAATCTGACATACGCTGCCCTCCCCCCATAGAGGCCAGAAGTCTTCCGAAGATTTCTCAGTCGTCAAAAAAAAAAAAAAGGGCTAATATCACTTGCTTATTTTTCTTGTAGCAATATCTGAATACCATAATTCAGAAAGCGTTCGAAAAATGCGCCTTATCCAAATTAACCGCTTGGGAAAACACGTGGATCTGTTACCTACTAATGAGATGTGTAAAACTACGGTGGCTATATAAAGCCTTGACGCGTCCAGCTTCCATAAAATATTTTTAAACTCAGAAATCATTTACTAACATTAACTATGTTAAATAATATTTTGTGGCAAATCATAGCTACGCAGCGGAGCATATCGTTATGCCTGCGAAACAAAATTATTTCTTACTATAAACGCAATGAAAGTTACTGAAAAATTAGTAGACAATAAATGTGAGTTTCGGAAAAGTAAAAAATGTTATTAAAATGTTTAAAAAATGTCGTAGCCGTCGCATTAAACAATCTCTTTGGAAGTGCCATACGTTTAATTGCTGACATTGCGGCATGTACGAGAAAATCAGTAAGTGTTCAAACTGTAACAAATGCCCTACATTCTGCAGAGTTTTATAGTAGACCAACGAGGAAGAAGATATTCATTAATGAGAACGGTACGGAGAAGCAGTTCGATTTTGCATAAACCTGCTTAAACAAGTCAGTAGAATTTAATAAAACTGTTATGTTTGGCATGTGATAAACATCTTTGGGTCTGGCAGGATAATATTTATATATAAGAAATCTAATAATAAATTAAATCAGAAGAATATTTGTCCGATAGTGACACACGATGACGTCCTTAACGTTTGCGGGTTACGTCGTGTCATATAGTAGACAATCTGGCATTTATTGGCAGTGTTATCAATGTTGAACTTTTTATTGATGTGTTACGGGATAATTGACAAACCTATGACAAAACGTTTTGTGTTCATCAGGGTGATAATCCAAAGCGTACGACGCAAAAACAAGAGGGTGGTTGCTTTCTAATATTCCAAAGTAAGTTCTTATACGACTAAAATCACACGGTATTAATCCTAGGGAAACCTTTAGGCATACGGACCGTTTATTTTGAAAGTGGTGTAAATCCATATTTAAAAAAAATGAGATATATAATTTCTGATTAACGTGATGTTAACGGTTTATTTACGTAATATTTAATTTTTGTTTAAATAGACTTTTATATCACTTTAAAAATAACCGGTCCATATATTAAATTTGCAAACTAGGAAAAACAAAATAAGTAATAAACCAAGTTTAAAACAGAAGCTTGTAGAAAAGTGGCCGGAAATTTAATACGTACGATTATAACGTGTAATTAATGCCAGTGGTATGCACATAAAATGATAAATACATTTTGTGTTCTTCATAGATCGTACAATTATACATTATTTTTTTTTAATGTAAAATTTTTATTTACATTACTTTCTTAGAATAAACAAAAATGTTAAGTAAACATACTTTTTTTGGTGCCTAAAAAGGCATTATTGAACCTTGTTAGTGTTAAGAAATCCTTTCACGATTTAAAGAATGGTGCAGGACCTACTACAGTTCTCGTTATCGTTTAATTCAACGCATTCAAAGTGACTTTCGCGTTTAGCACTTTTCGCTCTAATTCTGGAATGTTCTTCTTGTAAACTAGATGGTGACGACATTGGTTCCATTTGTTTCCTACAAAGTGCAATATATGTCAGCAAAATTTAATTGTAGGCTGTTTATGATAAGGATCCACGAAATGAGATGTAATCCTGTTGCCTATAATTAATCCCCGCCGATACGAGTGTTAACTTAATGACGCCTTCTTAATTGCATTATTATTTGCCATAATTACACGTGATCTCAGCAGAATGTGAGTCATTCTGATGGTTGTCTGTGACTACCGTAACAGACCATCCACACATGATCTATCTCCGATAAGATACCATTCACACGTGGGCGTTTACATACATTAGTGAATTAATAGCTAGGTCAATTAGTGAGCGTTGTCTATCAGTGCACACACACACTGTGAAAATAATTCTTTTGTGTAATAAATCTTTTGTGACGTCGAGTTCTTTATATTTATTCAATCAAATGAATGTACCTTTATCATGCCAATCTAACATTTGTCAATAGTTATTCGCCATTCTATGATCTAAAAGTATAAGATGATTTGCCTGTATAAAAACGTTTGTTTATGATTAATATTTTATATAATACAGAAATTGCAATATCGTTTCAATAGTTTTATTGTGGCACACTGATATTACAGTAATAAACATATGCCATTAATCAGATTTAAAATAATAAGCATGAAAAGTACCCTAATAATGACATGTTGGTATAAGCTTACAATTTGATCGATTCGTTAGACAACAAATTGATAGTAAAGGATTATTGGAGGAATGTGGAAATGGATATAATACAATGTTTTAGTAAGTTGATTCCATGGCAACGCTTAGTACGTCACAAAATGGCGAGTAAATGGAATTTACTTCCACTATTGACAAAGTGGCTTAGTATGGCGCTTACTAGTTTCTCTCGTCTTTGTTTATATATCCATGCTAATAAGTAGAGTCACGTTATGTCATTGTTCAAGACGAAGGAATGGTGGAGGACGGAGTGTGGCGCGAACGAACGTTTTGATAAACGTAGTCTGTTGGTAGTACCATTGTTTGGTCCGGATTTTAAAGATATAATTATTATGTGTAGTCATAGTGGATATTTAAGGATCTACAGTCCATCCGCTCAATGGATCGAAGAAACAAGTGCATCAACAGGATACAAGTCAACAGATTTAATTATCGAGACGCAATTAGCTGACTGTATTATAGACGTAAAGGCGGGAAAGTTTGTGTCGTAAGTAACATTTTACTAATTTTGGAGAGACTGCCTTGTTATAGGTACTATTAGAACGCAGGCAAATTAAATATTTAATTCGTGAATTTCTATCGCTGGTATGTTTCCAACGTTTGATTACAAGTAACTATATAATCCTCGCATTTTTTTTTATCACAGAGGTTCGCAAGATCTTCATCTAGCTGTGTTAACGCCGTCCAAGTTGATTGTGTTTTCAGCCGTTTTACGCAAAGGATCTATGGAACACGGTTGGTAATTTGATACAGTATATTAGCGTAATATTGTTTTAATAACGTTATTCATATATTATCGCGTTACACTAACGAAAAATTGGTTACACTTACGTCACGAAGAAAAGACAGGCCGATTATGTTGATTACCTAATGGGAACGTGCAATACTTTTTAAAAAATGATAATAAAATACCATAGTACGTAGACTAATTTTAACGATTGCAGGAAACTCCAAACAAAGTTATGTGCCGGTTTATTAAATCATGCATAATTTGTAGACAAATGTTTTATTTTGTGAACGTGTAATAGAGAAAAATGAATATTAGATTTTGAAGAAGGTCTGTTGCAGCTAATACTTTCTGTTGTTCTATTATATACATATAATCAACTAATTTGTAATTAGTTTTTTTTTAAAGTACACCAGTGACCGAAAACGCTGAGAACGTTTTATTATACATCTTATACTGACGGTCAATAACCAATTAATTTTATAATCAACTAATTATGATGTAATAGAACTTCATCAAACTGAAATACCGTTGCAGGAATAAAGAATCATGAGCAACTTTCTAGTGATTTATTGGGCATAATGTTTATGGTCCCTATTTGAACATTAAGCTTAATGATGAAAAACATGACATTTTCCCAGAAATTTTATCAGTAGTACATTTTTAAAAAGACCCATTGATTAAACGTACTTTTCATCTATATTTCAGTCATTCTACCGCAATGTGTGAGTTTTCTAGAATTTCGTAAAATGTTTTACTTAGTCATTTTTACATCTGCGAGCATTTGGAAGATATGAACGCATTTGACATTTTTCCAATAAATCTTAGTATAATATATAGCGCGTTCGAAATACAATTGCGTAAGATTGATGACTGCTAATTGTAAGGAGCGAAAAGTTGCATAGTGTGGGTGTTTATCATGCAACGTAAATGTAAGGAAATCTAAACTGAGTCGTGTATTCCACTTTCGTAAAAAACGTAGAGAGAACGAAAGAGTCATACTTATATGAAAAAAATTCAATCAAGTATAAAAATGTACCAGAGGACGAATTTAAAAGATTTCTTTTATTTGAGTTTCTTAGCAATTCATCGTATTTACGCATATCCAACATGGCAAATTAATTAATTTCAAAAATCATGTAAAAGAGGTCTGTATATAATCTTACTTTCACACAAACTTATATTTTCATGTAAGTACATATCTTCGATCTGTATGTTGTTGTTGATATATAAGATAAGTCTAGAAGCGAGTCACATATTTTTACTAAACTAAAAGCAGTACAGATCAAAACCCATGGATAAGCAGTGTTAATTGCGTCTACAGTTCTGACCTGGTAGGTGTCATCGGATTGTCACTTGGAGTTATCATAGTGTTGACCTTGAAGGTCGTGTAGCCCTGATACGGCAGCTCAGTGTTGTGATAAAACCAACGGTATGAGCTCTATAGGCCCATGGATCAGTAATCATTTTGACGATCAAAGGAGAATGACTATCCTGGACTCAACAGACCGCATAGACTTAAGAACAATTCTCATCACACTATAAAGAAAACATTAGACAGTGATCATCCATGAACGTTGATATTTCAATGGCATCGTCATCATCATCCGTAAGAATCATACAGTTTATGACTCTTCGCATTACTCATTCTCAATCGATAGTCAAGACAGTTACCGACTGGACTACTCTCGACAGAATAACTTTTCATGACGTGTCATTTATACTCGTGTCAGCCAGTCTCAATTCATTGTCAAGGTGGGTACCGAGTCTTGGGACTACATGACACTGCCTACTGGATTTATCACAACACAGCGGCATCATATCACAGCTATACGACCTTCAAGATCAACAACATGATAGCGCCGGAGACAGTGTGATGCCACCTACCAGGTTAAAATCGTAGCCATGTTCTAAATAATTTGTATACAGTTGTCGGTCCCTGTAAACTGTGTGGTAAATTAAATGTTTATCATTGTAAAACCACTAAAGACTTTGATGTTTAATGAGAAGTGGGACACCCTATATGAATCACAGGTTACTGGTTATTCAAACTATGATTATGTTACTTGCCCAGTATTGGCTAGCTAATGTTGAACAGTCTATAACGTTAAATTCGTAGCAGCAGAATATGTGTATGATACTGTTTACTTGGCTTTCGCTTGATATATAAATATACTCATCGCCGTATGATAAAGAAAAAAATTAATGTCGTAAAGTGTTTTATCTTAAAGGAACCGTCTGTGCTGTTCAAAGTCTCTCTTTATATTTAGTTACTTTCACAATGATAATTGTATCATACCTTGAATGCTCTACAAACTAAGAAAAAACGTTCCACGTAATAAGACGACTGCTAAAAAGCTTTCCATTATCAGAATAAAAGCATACCCGTTATTCAACATCTTCAGTCAGCGGAAAGCACAATCCCGCTTAAACTCGTTAAAATTATTAAACTACTGTGCAAATACATTACGTTTATTTGTGTAGCTTCGTAAAATGTAGCTGTTTGCTATGTATCAGGTAAATCCAGGATACCTGTATTTCAGTTGTTAAACTGTCCTATTTACTCTGTACGCGAATGTATGAAAAAGTCTTTCGGTGGGAAGTACATTGTCGTGTAATGGGTGCAATGTTTATACATTTTGCGGTAACGTCCGAGTCTGTATTTATTTTCAGGTGATCGTTGTGACCTTGTAGTAGTTTACGAACACGCTCTTTCGAGTTTTCCCGCTTCTTTAACGAGCGGACCATTTGGTGGAGTACGTGGCAGAGATTTTCTATGCGTCCAATGCCTTGATGGCAGTTTGCACTTTTATGAACAGGAAACGTTTGCATTCGTTCAATTCCTACACAATCGTTTACTGCCGGAACCGATCGTTTACATTTCCAAAAATGATTTGTTTGTGACATCAACTTCTTCGTGGACACTTGAGTGTTACAGGCAAGTCATTTTTATTTGTCTTTATTGTCTCCATTTTTCTTATTTTTCTTATATCTTATCTCCATTGCTTTTGTAGCACAGCTTGTTTTCATACACTTACTTAATTTACCATTTTTGACATTACGTTGAAAGCTTTAAGATGCTTTTGTAACAAAAATTGTCGCCCCTTTAGAATAAAAATTACAATTCTGACATAATGAATTTTGTCCAAAAATTTTCCTTTTATTAGAACATTTTTCTTCATGTTTCCTCCGCCATAAAAGCTTCACCACCTTGTATTTTTTACAAATTTTTTGAAACATGTTACTGTTGACATGACCGAAACGGCGAAGCTTTTGTTATATGTACCTATATTGAAATTTTCGGAAAGGTTCAATTATGATATATAATAATATTCTCATATTATTGATAAAATATATTTGGTACTGATATGGAATTTGTATCCTTGAACTAGATAATTGCCAATAAACTTCTACATTTTTGCTTTAATCTGCTTACTTAGAATATATCTGACCGTTGGACGACGCGCACTGTTATTTACGACTTCTTGTTTCCAAAATGATTTAAATAAATGTCAGGTTGTTTAATGTAAAATTCTGTGTATTGAAATTAGACTCTGATTAAAATTGAACTGTGAACAGTGTACAGCGTGGGTATCGGTTGACAGCTAAGAATTTGCCAAACGCGTGTGTTGAAGATTCGAAAAGAAAAATGCCTGTTGAAATATCTGATATATAAGGAAACATTTAGAGAATAGAAAACTGAGGATTCGGGAATTGTTGCTAATGTGAAGAGGGAGTAAGAGACGCAGTAGGAAAGATAGTTGTAAAATGTGTTTAAGAAAGGATATTACAAAGATATCGAGGTACTATTTTAAAGGAAAAAGCGGGCGATGCAAGAGGGTTACCGAAGTATTATTAAATGTGGTTGACAAGGGATCGTTTAAGAAAGGATGTAAAAGATTATTAGTTTGTCCGCGGACAGTGTTGTAAGGTACTGCGAACTTTATTGTAGTTCATAACAGAATGTTCAAAAATGAGTTTACGGTTGTCAGAATACCTATTAGTTTTTTATTTGTAGTAACATGCTACCAACAGCAGTATAAGAATCTTATTTACTAGAATACACCAACAAACAATTCAATCCGAACGCGTCATTGTATTATACAGTCATGAGAAATAGCTCTACTAATGACAAGCATTTTCAATGACGATTTATTTAATTATGGTTATATTCAATATTTTATTTGGCCATTTTTATGTTCTTATGCTTCTAAAGAAAAATAATTTTTTTATTCTCTACCAAAAATTATCAATTACGTTGCACCGCTGTTTCTTCTGAAAGTTATAAATTATCTTGTAACAAACACATGCACTACTATATGAGCTTGACGAATCTTAATAACAATTATAACAAAGTACAACATTTAATTATAATCAAAGGTGAACTTTTAAAAAACAGGTATCAAAGCATGGCGGAATCTAATAAAAGTTTAAATACTGCAAAATCGGAGAACGACACTGTTGATAAAGGGTTGGAGCCGGACTGGACATACAACGTTGGAGAAGCTGTACTTGATGTCGAAGCGGTAACATTGAGCAGTTTTGAGGTTGGGATTATGATACTGGGCGAGAGAAATCTTTATTGTTTGAAAGACAATCGCACTTCATTCAAATACGCCAAGAGACTCGACTACAGAGCACTGTGCTTTTGCCCCTACGTGATTGGTAATGACTATTCACATTGAAAACTTGTAGTTTTATGAGAGCATCAGCAAATTCACTCTAGTCGTATTACTTCACAATTTGTGTATTCGGCACCAATGAGTGGAAGCAAAATTGCCCGAAATACGCGAAATCCGAATTAATTAAAATTTGGTATTTCCTTACATTTAGTACAAAAATTTATTCCGTCTAAACTTATCTAAAATTGACATATTTAAAGAGGGAAGCCTGAAAACCGGTAAGGATATTACGGCGTGACTGTAGTTCAAACTGTATTCAGAATAATAATTTATACAGGGTGAATCTGCAAATGTGGGCAAAACTTTACGGGGTGATAGAGCACATCTACACGAGTAATTTTTGTAATACAATGTATGGGTGGAACGCAAGGGGTGAAAAGTTACAGGGTAGTTTCTCACGGCCACATTTAACGCACTGATTGCCGCGCGAGTCGCAGATGTCCGACATGGCGGTTAACGTGTTAAAGAATTACATATTATAAGAATGAGAGGACATATTTCAGAAAACATTTTATTAATAGGAATGTCATTGATTTATATACTCCGGATACACATTCCCGTCCGCTGCACCGTGCACTAATTCTGAGCAGCGCGCGTGGTCTGAGGGATATTTCCTCATAAATTCGCATGGCAGTTAGCAGCGTTTTACTTTCTAACTTTTTTTTTCTTTGTGTATATAAACCTATAACAAATCTGTTAATGCGTTGTTTTCTGAAATATCTCCACCCATTCATGTGATAATTCTTTAACGGGTTAAATGTGACGATGGAAAATTTTGCACCCCCTGCGTTCCGCCCATACATTGTATTACAAAAATTGCTTCTGTAAATGTTTTCTATCATCTCATAAATTTTCTCCCTCAAATTTAGATTCACCCCGTATAGCCACTGTAATGAGCATAAAGAACACAAAACATACATAGAGTTAATGTAAGATAAAAAAACAATATGCAACATAGCTAATATTGTACAATGTCCGCGACGGGGCAAATGTCTACAACAGAAGAATTAAGGCTATTTTTGCATATAAGAATCAACAAAAATGCTGGCAAACAGTAGAACACAATAATACCATCGAACGATGCTTCACATCGAAAAAAAACTTCAAACATCGACAAGTGCAAAATCTAAAATTAGCAATTCTCTAACATAACAAAAATATAATGTATAACAGGAATTAAAATATACTTATACACGCTACTGAAAAATACTTTTGTATATAATCTTGTCAGCTATTTTTGTCGATGTCAATAACAAGGAAAGGGATTGGTGCGATTAATAAAATTGAACTTACTTAACCCGTGAGAACTCGCGCTATGAGACTTTGTGCCGCGCCGAGAACGAATTTAAGATATCTAAATAAATAGAAAAGATTAAAGACTGGAGTTCCTGGTGGAGATGTAAAACTCAGCCAGCCGAAACGCCAGTCTTCAATATTTTCTTGTCAAGACTTGACTTGACATATGTCGTATACAGTCTTGACTCTGCATTTACGTTCATATGATCATTGTGGAAAAGTAGTGAAGACTTCGTTAAGATAAGTTACACGCCGCGTCCAATTTAACATACTCAGTATGTTGCGAATTTATTCGCGTCAACATTTTTTTAACCTTTAACTACCCGCGGCCTGAATTTTCACGTAACTACCCGCACGCTCTACATACGCGCGGATACAACATGTATCACTGTATGACTGACTACAAATATTATTGTATTGGGACAAGAAAATTAGTCATATTCCATAAGGTATAACTATACGTGGGAGTAAAAGGCACGGTAATGCGACAACATTTCTTGGAACATTGGTATACTGTTTACACCAGCGTGGATAGTTATGGGTTGATGTTTCTATGTAGATTCCACCTCTACTAAAATAATACAAAGCAACTAAAATAGTCCGCTCCGCTGTGTAAATCTTCTCTTTTCCTCTATATTTCGACTTTATACAAAATGAAAAAATACTTTTGACCAGTCTTATATCTTCCACGATCTTTCGAAGTTGTGATTCCGCGGGTGTATCTGTGCGCGTACATATATATATTTTTAACTAGTATGGTAACTATCCGTAACCAATTCCTCTGCCAATTTTGGCCATATCAAGAACGCTATCAGCGAGGTCAAATGGTACCATGAATGTTTTCCTATCTGCTGGGTTCATCTTACCTATAAAGGGATACTATGTAATGATCCAGTACGTTTGAGGCCCTTACATTGGAGTGTCGCCGCTGTAAAAAGCAAGACCTCACTTTTATGCTGACATCTGCTATAGTCGATAACATATTCCGAGACTTATCGGGTCCGAGCTTCAAGAAGGCCTTAATCACGGATTTGCTGTCAAAGTGCAATCTACATGCTACCATTTGTATAGAGGCCATATCTTTGTTCAGCTTTCTTCCCACTGGGAAGTTCAACCATTATCACATGATTTTCTATCAAGAGATTCTTCTTCTTCGCAAAGTTAGCTGTGGGCAATACACATTGGTAACACTATGCCGTAATTGGGACCTGATTTGTTTCCTTCCAATATTTTGATACGGATAACATGGGGCGCCGAAAAATTGACGCACATTCTCTCTAAGTTCATTATATAAGGGTAAAGCTATGTGTAACTGTAAAATTCTTGGTATTTCATCATAGTAAACTTTTGTTTCACCACGGTTCTTTGACCTGCTAAATATCATGTAACAATTAATGTAGTTTACGATTTTGCTTCCATCCCCTGAAAATTTAATGAGGCGGAAACCTAACCGCACTAAACTGAGCGAACAGTCGGCCTTAAAAACAGAATCACGTGATAATGCATGAAAAGCCATCAAACTCCTACACTTATTTTATTATAGCCATTCAAAATTATAATAAGTAAATCAAAGAAGGTCTACAATTCCATACTGAGTACAAGAGTCAATTATTCTGTAAATTGCGTAATGCCAATTGTTTTTAATCAAAAACTTTAATTTAAACAAAAGTAAATAATTAAATTTCAATTTATTTCATTTTAATTTTAATTAAAGTTTGATAAAAACGCTACGAACTTATTCCCCAACCCAAATGAATATTATACACTTTGTCAAACAGCAAAAAATTCGTTGTAAAACAAAGCAAGTATAAAAAACGCTACGAACTTATTATCCAACCTAATAGAATCCCATCAGTTTTCACGTCATGTTGTAGTGACTGTAATTCAAAATTAACGGTTTAAATGTAGAAGATACTATCCGGTTGCTGAAACAATGATACTAAATTCAGATGCTCACAATGCACTACACAAAATTATTTATATTGAGAGATTAGTTGGAGGAAAATTATTATACAGTAAACATATCCCATAGAAAATTTCAGGAAAGCAAAAAAATAAAACCGTAGTATAGTATAATCCTGTACACAGATGGAACAACAATATGCAGTGAATCTAATACAAACCATGTAGACGAAGTCTAAAATAATGTAACTAGTACCCCGCGAAACAATGTTTAAAAATATAAACTATAATGGGAAGAAAAACAGAAATCCGTGAAATTAATACCGCTCATCATCTCAGTTTCATTTATAGGAAATATACGGAAAATGAACGCACAGATATTCATAAAAGCAGAGCACACACACAAACACGTTTTAAATATAGTAATACTCCACATATGTATTGTTATTAGTGACACTGTAGAATAAACAGATACCAAACGAAACCCGGGAAAACATGGAATGTAAATCGTAATGATAATGTTCAGTTAATTCTTATTAGTAGTATTAACAAGCAACTACATCTACAATTAGAATTGCATGACATGTATTTAATTCCCGCAAACACCAAACCAGTATGTTAATTGATACTTTACTTACAGAACCGGATGGTAAGCTAATGGTGCTTGTAGTCGCTGAAACAAGTACACTAATGACTTATGAAGGTACGACTCTTAAATGGTCGGCGCAATTACCATTTCCACCGGTTGCTGTAGTAAGAGCCTGTTTTCAGGTACATTATGTTATTCATATGTCTATTCTTGATGTAATATTACTGCAGCAATGTAGAACGCATGCAAATAAAAAAAGGGAATATTCGACTTGCCACAATGGTTTACTGAACTGGAAACTCCTAATCAGAATAATAAAAACAATTCAGATTAAGAACAGATATCGAATGGTTCAGGCTATTGAAGAAAATACACGGATTATTTTTATAGTCCTTATTTCTACCTTCTAAATGCTTGGGCTTAAAAACAACTCAGAAGTTATTATATAAGATAACCGACGAAGCTCTACATAAGTACTGTTTTGAATAGAGGATGTGTTTACCTATATCATTTTTAACGGTCCGTTTTGACAGGTATATAGTAATTACAATTAGACGAGGTAGATGAAAAACTACAATGGTATTATTACGCTGAAAGTACATGTCGAAAGCACTTAATTTCACTCGGAATTAGAAATGATTTTAACAATACTCTCCAAATGATACAGAATGTACAAGTTGTGTGAACTACCGTGTATATGCAAACATTTATTAGTGTAAGACATTGTCACTGTACTCCTAAGTCACACAGTTCTCATTAAAATATTCCGCATTCCTATTGTTACGCAACAACTGTATGACAATTTTCATAACTTTTAGTATATCCTCACACCCCTTTTTAAATTATCAACGACATTTAGATAATAAAAACAAGAATCGAATAAGTCATATTTACATCCACAAATCCTGTCTGAACAAAATTTGAATTTTTTTGTCAATCCAAACTTGGATATATAAACGCACATTCACGGAACTTCGTGTAACATGGTTCCCCATATTTATTCCTGAAGGCCTCTTTTCTTTTTGACCACGTGGTAAGGCTAAATTTTAAACATACTACGGATTAAAACGGAGATTTTTTTCAAAAATTAACCATAAAAACGCACCAGATGCTGGCTTCGTACAAAAAACGAAATATGCAAGTTGCGCAACATTGACAGAGTTTCTCCAACACTATCGTACATATGTAGCCTTGGGTTCAGGATGTTTCCCATTGAAATACCCCTAAATGGAGCACAATGTAAACAATGATGCCCGTAAAATCCTTATGGCCACGCACAGCTTTCAAGCTACATTGATTTTCACCCCTTACCAATTTATTCATTTTATATAAACTTTTATACTTGTAACGTAAATTTTTTTTGTTACTAACGGCTTTATATCACTTGGACTACAAGGCCATTAGCGTTGATGTTCTATGTATTATATGTTGCATTATATAACGTACAATTTATTTTATGTGCGATGAGAGTTTTATTTAAATAATTTTTTTATTTTTCCGATGAAAAAAAACAATTATTACTTACATAGATGTTTAACATGTAAAGATTTATTAGAAGTACTCAAGAAGGAATGAGGAAAAAAATGCGAGTTAAACATCGTATCAAATGTATTATATTTCTTATGCAGCGTCAAAACATGTGTTAATTTTGTTATTTCCTATTTAGCATTTAGATGGAGCTATCGTTATATTATCTGACGAAGGACATTTGGAAGCATGTTATCTCGGTTCGGAGCCATCCTTGTTTATTGCTCCGCCTCTTAACAGACGCGGATTTGACTGTGTAGCTGCTGAAGAGCAACTTTTTGAAATTCGACAAGCTCTCAAAAAGGACAAGACGTTCGGTAACAGTAATCAGTGTAACCTTTGTAGATGCGTTTTATTAACGTTTCTGAGCGTTATGCTAAATATGTGGTTGCATTAATAGGAGACCGTTTAACGAAAGCGACCACGGAAACTGAATTACTTATTTCTGTGACGGTCTCTCCCACTTTGGAACCATTAGATCAGGTTGTGAGTGGAGACATCAAAGAACATGGAGACCGACGTCACAACGTATGTAGAGCAACTGTAGAATTATTTTCATACATGACAGTCTATAACGTTCAAATTTACATCGAAGTGCCTAAGCCATTACTCGCGACGGAGGGCTTCGTAACAATTTCGAATCTTCGTAAGTTTTCTCAGATGATGACAGATTTGATTCAGATCATATCGGAGTTTGAATCATATGCACTCGACAAAATGGTGCGATTTAACTGTAACAGTGCAGCACATAGGTATATATATCATTGATGCTGTTGATATGGCAATACCGATACTATATAACAGGTTACAATAAAGTTTAACAGACGTTTTGATTGCAAAAAAAATGAATATCCAACTGCACTGGTACAGTTAAATTACATTAAGTGTATAAATATATTCGTACATTCTATGTATTTGCCTACAGCATATATATACAGAATAAACATTTTCTGTATGTAAGGCTTTATTATCAGGACAAGACTTTGGAAATACGTCCAGTAAACATACGCTTGAGAAAGCAAATGAATAGGTTTTGCTAAACGTTGCCTCTTCTTTGTAGACATTTTAGACCTGTTTTAACGGCAGTTTAAACATACTGACGTATATAAAGAACTTTTATATAAAATTCATAAACGTCAAGTATTTGCAACAAACAAAATGCACAGTTTTACAGTAATTTTTATCTTACGTTGGGAACTTGACTGTATATATTTAATTTGTATTTAATTGAGTAATTACTAGCTGGTCACTTCACATTGAAGTGATGTTGGTGCTAAAATTATGATCACTTCCTTGAACCTGAATGAGTGTTGAAATTTATGTTTGGGTCAGATTTGGTGGTTTTCTTTCGTAATGTTATGCATTATATCTACTCCGACTACAGCTAAATGTGGTTTCCGAAATGTTTAGCATTCTATTATCCGGACATGTTCGACCATAATGTTTCATGTTGTATACAGTAATGAGTGTCTTTCAAGAAATATGTTTTTTGATGTTCTTTTATTACGTGTGTGTGGACTATGTTGAAAGCTTGCTTGATTGTTCAGCAACGTTTACATTATTAAAGGTATTTCGCTTTCTTCACTGAATTTACCGAACATTAAATTAGCTGATCGGACATCTTCTAAGAGTTGAACTATACATGATTTTTAGAATTGTTAATATTTTAGGTTTAGCTACCTTAACATTAAAACTAACCACGATACCTACTCATATTTTCACTTAACATGTCAGAATCGCACAAGTTAATATGTTTAAACATACACAATGGAAATCAATTAATCATTTGCCTACCTAAATGACTACTATAGAATACTTCTAGAAGTAAAGAAATGTTTCATGAGAGAAAATTCATTATTAAGATAGGGTCAAATTAGTCACTTTGACTGGTTGGTAGTTTTAGTGTTAATAAAACAGTGGATTTATACGCGCTAATTAGCTTCGTGGTGAGTAGATTTTGATCTTGATTTAATTTCACTTGCTAGGAGTTTTTTTAAAGAGATAGAATTCAGCGTGCACATGATGGCGGAAACTCCAATATTGAAGTTGACTCGAATCCACGCATGTCATAATTATAATAGTGGCGTTAAAAACACCCTGGTGAAGATGTGCGACCGCAATACTCTTGCTGCATAACAACGTCACAATTTCCCAAATAATAATGTATACTCGATTGTGTGATGCACTTGAGGTTCAAGCTTCACTTATTATTTGCTAGGAAATTTAAAAAACTCTTTCGAGTTAGATGCACAGACCGTGTTAATCTTAATTGGATTATTCTGAAAAATACTTTACATTTCATTTTCGAACAGAATATTGTATCAGTCTTTCGCAAATACCTTATTTGATGACTTAAAGTCTACCTCTTTTTTATATTTACAACGTATATGTTGTTTAATGTTCGAAAAGTCCCATTTTCATCAGAACTTTCAGCCAGGAACGGAAAGCTAGTCGTAAAACAATTGCGATCTGTATGCGCTTGTCCTCTACGAACGTGACAACGACAGAGTTCATTTTGGGACAGTATCCTGCAAATCGCAAACCTGCTGGCATTGCTCTGCAAGAAAAGATTTCTTATATTCTTACTTAGATCATTGTTTCCGTAATCATAGCATACTTTTATTAATTGTTAAAATGCCTGTGGCGATAAAATAAATCACGAAAACGATATTCCGCAATTTAATTATTCTAATTGGAAAATCTTTCTCTTGGTATCAGACCAATTAGAACGTTGTTTTTAACAATTACCAATGCTAAAACATTATGACTACTTGAATTTGACGCAGTCGTTTCAGTGTTATAGGTAGACTCGACTACTCCTTTTGCATTTTTATTCAACCCATGCAAATACACGGCAGGCTCGATTATTGATTAATTATATCTTGTTTTTCTATCTTGTATTTTTATACTTAATATCTTGTATTTATTTGCAAAGCATAGTACTAAATCTTCTCATGTTATACAACAGTTAAAATGTGTACAAACAGGTGTTGACATTGTAAGGGCAATTTCGAACATAAAAACGTAAATTACGGTATAAACAATATCCATATATAAAATTGTAGAGCAATGCTTGCGGAACTATTTGAGAGGAAAGAGTATACAATAAAATCTGCTTAATTGAGGCTTGATTAAATGACTGATTAATGAGCTATTTTTGTAGTCGGAATATTTCTGTATAATCACCCCTTATCTGTTTGCATGCAAGCACACAGGAAAAGTTTCGTGACAAGAGAGAAACGAGTGAAACAAAAGTTATTTAGGTTCGGAGAGACTATTACACAGTAGCTAACATATTTTAACAGATAAACGTGCTTAGGATATTTATATACCTCCGTAATACTTGTAAATTGAACCTAAATATTCTTGAGTACCTTTAATTACACCGTATAAAATAGACGAACGGTCCGTAATATATCACTGTAAGTTTTTATTATGGGGCCCTGATGATTAGTACTGTTAAACATTCCGCAGTAGGTTTTTAATGTAAAGTTACGAAACTACGGTAAGTATACGATTCTGTTAAACACTTTGAATTCTGGGCCTACTTAAAAAAATTGGTGTTAGAAATAGTCAAGTGGTATTGTTGTTCAAGGTATGTCTCAATCGGCACCAGCGGGTCACGTGCGATGAATGTTGATTTTTTTTTATACATTATTTGCTATTAGGATTCAAAATACTACTACTTAATGAAATTTTATTATTACTTTATTGTTCTGCTGAATATGTTTATTGTTCCTTTATAGTGGAAATCAACTGTTAATAATGCGGACAATACTGTGTTTGAAAACAATCCATTAGCAAAATTCAGGAGTTAACTATGTAGGAGCCGAATATTTGAAAAGTACCAGGATATCTAAGATCAGTATGCGTGATTTTAACAAAAGCGTGTTGGGATCATAAGATGGTCGTACGTTCAGAATCCTTCAAGAACGCGCTAATCAATTGCAAAAGACATAGCTAGAGTAAGATTTATAAAAGAGTCACAGATGGAGTAAGCGTAAGAGTTAGAAAGGAATCAGACTTCATATAGAGTACGGAGAAAGACGTCATAATCAGAGTCACCACCAGAGTAAAGAATTTACTCGAGTATTCAAGTTTTATTGCCACTAATAAAGAGGGAGTTTTAGGTGTCTTCATAGGCTATACTTTCAGATTTATATTTTCAGATGCCGTATTATTCTTGCCACTGTAAGAAAGACAGGCTCATCAACGCAGTAATTCTTTCTATAATTATTTTATCATTGCATCGAGTGACCCTAATAACTATTCTAAGCACGATCACCTACTCAAATATGTATAGAATAACACAATGAGCTCGTACAAATCAAACTCTTTCAATGGTTTCTCTTCGTCTCGTATTAGGTGACTCACCCTGTATACATACATCTGGTGTCGGATTTGACCTTTATGCGTGGTTACTTTTTTTTTGTTGTAAAACAGTTGTTCAACCACAGAACCTTCAGGTGACTTTTGTTTTGCATATAACAGCTTAGTTCCACAATTAATTTATTAATATGCAAAATGTTTGTGATTCGTCATCATTTCACGCCATCCAATGAATTTCAAAGCTTGTGGAACCTTGTACATATACATACAGATCTTAATATAACAAGATTGAAAGCAGAGATATTAAATGAATATATTCGTTGTACGTAAAATTGGCACTTTGAGTATAATCAGTTGTCATATTCTTTGGTGTCTAACTTTCCAGGTGATCGGCATTACTTAAAAACAATAATTTACCCGAATGGTGATTTAACAGCTACATCGTCTGAAATAAGGGTGACAGTAACGTATGAAACTAACAGTGGACATATACGTGTAGCCCAAAAATCAGCTCAATTGCCTTTAAAAATGTTTCTTAAAGTGTGCCAACCTGAAAATACACCGACTTTTACAGCGACAATAAAATGTAGCGAACCACTCATCGCTCTAAATCAGCTATTTCCTGGTAAGAGAGCTTCTACCGAGCATGTTATTTTGCCATCTACGTACACTCATGCTATTGTTACGATGCATGTGACGTATACGTTTCTTTCAAAAGTGTTCATGTAACAGGTTCTCACTTTAGTCTAAAAATACTGCTCATATAGTAACAAATGCCAAACGTGAAAATCAAATATTATTCTTATCGCTTATTTCATTACATTTTACAGCATAAATATTATGCTACCCTTTTGAAAAGAGAAATTTCACTTTTCACTTTGTATAGTTATATAAACAGATAAAATATTGAAGAATATGAAAGAAAGAACGATATGGTACATTGCCGTTGAAATAATTGAGACAGTATCCTTTTTGCAGAGTTTGTTGAGGAGCAATCGAGGAAGCAGAATTGGAATGTGCTTGGTCTACAGCACATTTACAGTGGACATGTCGTAACAATTGTTTCCGGAGCCACCAGCAACCGATACCGAATGCAATCTAATGACGGTATATCTGTAACCTTCATTCTTCAGCAACTCATTAACAGACTTAAAGATAAGACCAATGCTGCTTTAACGACATCAATTGGTCAGATTCATATACATCTAATACATGCGCAAATGAATGCTCACTTTCAATGTCGCCAGGAAGTCGGCGAGATAATGGTACGAACATAGTACGCGTGTTCTACATTCTGAAATATGTTTTTAGCTTCGTGACAAAGTTAGAGGCAGACTTGGTAGAGTTTTATTCGTTACATCATATTTTCATTTATATATTCCATTAAACCAAATAAACAGACATTTTATTTTCTCTTGTCGTTTGCTCGTTTACTTCCGTTGTTGCTAAAAGTAGATTTGACGCATTAGCAAATAACATGATTTGCTTGATTCCCATGCAGTTAATTTTAATTTCATAATAATAACTGAATGTATACCTTTATGCAAATGGCAGGCAGAAATTAATCTGTTGACGAGCCAGTTGAGAAACATCGAGAGACAGATGTTACGTGCTACCAGAGAAAGGAATTGTCGATCTTTGGTTGATTCTGGGCTTCCATTTCTTTTACAGTCAACGCATCAAGCTATTTTCAAACTTCTGGACAACATTACAAACGCTAGAACGGTAACCTAACATGACATATTCCTACATGAATACTATGCATCGTGCAACGTCGTTTAGCGTTATAGACATCGTTGTTGATTTACATTATGTTATACACCTTTCCCTCCTATAACACGGCATCTCATAACACGGTTTCGCTATAACACGATTCGTAAATTGCGGGAACCCTCCTATAACACGGCATCTCATAACACGGTTTCGCTATAACACGATTCGTAAATTGCGGGAACCCTCCTACAACACGACATCCTATAACACGGTTTCGCTATAAGTCAATAAGAAAACTGCAAAAATCTTGGTACAACATTGTACTTCCACAGCCGCGGCGAGGTTAGCTGTCCTAAAGATACAATGTTGCGGAAATATTTATTTTTATATCAAAAAAAGAAAGAGTTGCACCCGGATTTAAGGTGTCTAAAGATCGTTTAACGCTCCTTTTGTGCAGTAATGCATCGGGGGACTTCATGGCAAAACCCATGCTAGTTTATAGATCTTTAAATCCTCGTGCACTTAAAGACATAAATAAAAACATATTGCCGGTAGATTGGAAAGCAAATCCAAAAGCTTGGGTAACTAGAAATTTATTTAAAGATTGGTTTTCAAATTGTTTTGTGCCAAGCGTTGAACGTTATTTAAGCCAGAAAAATTTGAACTTCAAGGCGCTATTACTATTAGATAATGCTCCACGTCACCCACAAGATTTGAATCATTTATTCATGAAAATATTATTTTTTTGCTGTTTTTTTTTGCTTTGTGCTATACATACATTTATATTTTTAATAAAAATTAAGTTGTTCATCTAGAAATAAAAAAAACAATTTGTTTTTAATAAGTTTTTGGAACGTAACCCCCCTTTTTGTACTAACTCTGGGTCTCATACAACACGGTTTCACACAACACGGCATTTTCTAGGAACCTAACTACCGTGTTATAGGAGGGAAAGGTGTACCACATATGGAATATCTTTGCTTATGTTGCTTATGTCGCTTATGCTTAACTCGCCCATATCTAAAGTACTGTCATCCAATTTTGCAGGATTGCGAACGGGCAAATCATAATTTACGATGCGCCTTGAAATTGCTACTTCTGTTCTTAAGTCTTAACACGGATTCTAACAACTATCCAATCATCGAGGCAGCTATCGGATTCGATCCACAGTTATGTGGGAACATGGTAAATCACTGCATATGACTTTAAGCCCCAAGGGTAGCTAACAGAAAATACTGACATATGTAAGAACCGTACAAAACGTGTTCGTGGAGGAAGAACGTTTAAATTGCAGTAGACATATAATCATATGATTGCCTCTATTAGAAAACATAATAATAAATGCCTAATAAATCACAATGATTATTATTAAGTTTATTTAAGTCAATTCGAGAAATTAAGTTTATTCGATAATTATATGTTATCTACATTCCGTTTGTACCGTATTCTATATATAAAATAATATAACAGTTCAAACTAAAGAATGCAAGATGTTTAGTATACAATTGTACAATACGAAAACTTGTGGGCCAATATTTAATATATTACACCACTTTAATTATGAATTAAAAATGTATTCACTTGGTTTTCTTTGTCTTTATCAGATTTGGGAAGAGGTAATTGACGTTACGCTGTTTACCGTCTTGAAACTGTTCTCCAAAAAAGGTGGTAATCTAGATGCAAAACCTACCACATGGAATTCATTTGTGTCAACAAAGGATTTATCCAAATTAAAGAAGCGATTAAGTCATGCAATAGAACGGTTGGACACGTCTGATAATGCTAATTTAGCGGAAAATGAAATCGTCGATGACAGTACCGAAATGTCTGGATGTAAATAATTTTCAAAGTTGGTAGATTATCTTCAAGCGTAATATGTTCTCTTAATTCAGACAATATTGCCGTGGTTATTAGAATTATACTCTGGGTCATTCCATGTCAAATCGACCAGTGGTTGGAATCGACCCTCTTTGATTTGGATGAATTTTGGCCAGAACATTTCTGTTATCATATAACGTTCAAAGTAAAAATCGCTAACCGCCATTCAATTTTTGGCTCAGATTTTTTTTTAGAGTACTTCTAACTAATCTCAAAAGATCCTGACATTTCAAGAGGGCGTTTTTTTTCTTTCAAAGATGAATTTCTGAATTTTGAAAAAAACATTTTTTTTCTTTGACACTTACTGATTGAAATAACGATAAATACACTTCTAACTTTTCTATTTTCAGACACAAAAATTACATTTATGACTTAAGGAGGTAGAAGTAAGAGCATAGTTAATATTACGTTCTTATTGTTTTGGTAGTAAATTTAAAATCATATCCGTTCAGAAGGAACACACTCTGCGATCTATGTACTTTCTACCAAAGTTTTTTCAACTAAATAATTACCATGGACTTCTCCAGAAGTCTCTATTTTCTATGGTATACTTGTAAATATCAGAAAATTTATATAAAATATTTCTTTTTGCTGTTCCAAGTATCCTCTTTAAAAAAAGTGTGCCCTATTTCTGTAACATTTTTAATTTCGCGTAACTTTAAAAAGAATTTTTTTTTATTTTTTTCCTTTGGCAGAACTTTGTTATATGACAAAAGAAAAGTTTCGACTAAAATTCATCCAAATCAAAAGGGGTCGATTCCAACCACTGGTCGATTTGACATGGAATGACCCCTCTATAATCGTGATCTACTCTCAAGCGTTTGATTAATAAAGTAATGCGGTTTCGTAAATATTATATTTTATATTCCATTACCTATAACGAATATTAATATACTCTTAGTTCGGATCAGTGCAACTGTTATTGCACCGAAATTATGTTTATGTTTTACCACCGTCAAGTACGGAAAGTGAGCCCATTTCCGACATCAGAAAATCGAGAATCGGAAAGTGTAATATTGTGAGTTATGCAATTCGATGCGTGCACAATCGTTTGTGAAATATACCGATGTTGTAGAAGTAATTATTTGAATCATTTATTCCACCGTCTTGCGCAAAATGGACTACAATAACGTGTTCTAATAGAAGATGGCGGTATCGACTAATCAAGCATAGTTACTTAAATATAGCTTGCTGCACACTCTATATAAGCGCATACACTTGTCTCTAGGTTTACGTAATTCTCCTGCTGACACGATTTTTTCGCTTTGCGTTTAACCGCATAACAAGGTAATCCAATCAATGCACGACAAAAATTGCTTACGTTCGATTATTGTACTCTTGAGCCGATAATCATAGTTGTTCCGATTGGTGGTTCCAGTTTCTTTTAGTTTCCGTTTCCAACTATTTCGAAATTACGTAACCGTTACTCACCACTGAAATTATTCTTATAGAACTCACAAAGCCATGAAACTTACTTCAATCATAGATCTATATTTGTCGCACCTTATGCAAAACACATAAACTGCAAGTAATAACATAACTCATCGAACAGATGCGTCAACGTGCACGAGGCAGAAACATGAGTGAATATTAGATTCAGTGAATCAATGCGGTCACGTAATCGTGCCTTACTGGTAGTGTAAGCATGCCGCTAAATAAAAATATCATTACTCTCTGCAAAGCTATCCGTACTTTTAGGCCTAAAAAAAGCGTGCCAGCTATGTGCGAAGTACAAGTGAGTACATGGTTTGTTTATCGCTTTATCGTGTCTCTTCGTATCCGAGAAAAGTCGGAAAAAGACAAGACTCGTATCTCGCGAGCAACAACACCAGGAAAAGGGAGGAGAGTTCGCCAAAGAGGTCAGGGCCTGACGCGTTATTGCTGTATCCAGTGTTTCTACCGTAGGAACGAAACACTCGTTCACTCGTATGTTGCTCTTATATCCACACATTTTAGAAACAGGATCACAAATACCACTGCGCGCCAATGCGCGCGTACCATTTTTTTTCTACTATCCACTAATACTACATCTTTCCGCTTGCACAAACGTCTTTCATACATCGCCTGGTAATAGCAGGCAACATTTGTCACATGTACGCAAAGAAAGTATGCTAGCATAATGCATAAGGAAATAATTGGCTATCGACATTTTTGAAATTACGTAGAAACGGGCAGTTGTGCAAATGTACACATATTTTGTGCTTAATAGCTAATCTCCAGGTTGAACGAATTTTTTACACACATTTTATAAGTGCTGGTGCTCATGAATCAATTTTTCCACACGTGGTATATATTCTGGATGATTCATTGATGAAACATTAAAATAGCAAAAAAGAATGACGACTGAGGTGGCAGGATGCTTAAAGGATAACAATCAATGAACAAGCTGTAATATAATTGGTACATAAAATTGGTCGGTATCATTATTCCTTAAGCAGTTGTTTTCATTACCTAAAGAGAAATGCGCAAATAGTTAACTTTCTTAATTGTGAAGAAAGAACAGGTGGGAAAACAATGGTACAAAGAAATTTCGCACAGAATTTTGTACATTTGGTAAGCATGGTAGTAGGAGTTTATACTAATTGAAAATGTACACATCAAACAAGGCTGTTATATTTTATACTGACATAATTTAAAAATATGAATTCCACGAGCATTTGAAAATGTGTAAAGTTACTTTTGATGTGCAACTGAAACAATTTTTGTGTTTCTTTTAGACTTTGATGTACAAAAAAGAAACAGACAAATTGATTTTGATAATAACTTTAAATTTAAATAAAAAACAAATTGGAGAGATGTATTTCGTTCGAAGGGCTAAACATGTTATACATAAATATAAACAGATGAAAAATTGTAAACTGCTTACTCTGCGCAAATTATTTTGCAAAAAAAGTTTCAATTTTTTGTCATGATGATTGAGTGAGGAAAATTCCAAACTCCTTACGCAACAAAGTAGCCAGTTCTGTTGAGACAATCATAATAGGTATATTCAGAGTAAATTTCGTCTTCGCATAAAAAACGAAAGTCCCTCGCTGTATACAGAGCGTCGTACTTCGGAATATTTTGGTACAAACTGGTCGTTCAATGACGTTGGGATTCAGGTCAGACTTACCGTTTTGACACTAAATTTTAAAAAATTTTGAAAATACGTATGGAGCTGGTGCTTTACCAATTTCAAAATACATATAAATATTTTTTAAATTTAATATTATGAGTGCAATATATTTTATTTACTCAAAAAGAGATTGCAGATTTATATCAACAAATAAAATTTCTTCAACTTTCTTCATTAACAACTTAAACGTGATATCCACGATAAAATGATAATATTTTCGATAGTTTGATTTGCAAAAGTGAGAGGTCAAGAAGCCTCATCAATTTTGTTTTTCTGCATAAACATCTGTGGAATCATAGAATACATTGGTATAAAAAATGTTAGCTTTGTTACAGCCCTATGTGATATATCGTCCACAAAATTAATTAACATCCTGGGCAATTAGCTCACAACCCATCGCTAGCAAGATCGTTTTTTGCACAAACTATTCTTGGAAACGAACTGCAGAAAAAAATTTGCTGATTTGTAGACGCATAAGGGTTTACTGGAACAAAACATCACCGTACGTCACAGGATACAGGAAACGGAATTAAGATTGTATGAAAAAAAAACATGCGGTTTGTGTCGTTCTTCCTGTCTAGACTAGGATATTTCAACGAAAAAAAAAATCGATGTGACGATCATTTCATATTGTTAATTGACAAAAGCAAAAGAATTAATACGAGTAATATTTTTACAAAAATGAGGAACGGAGTCTCGTAATTACGTTGTTCAACCATAAACAAATGCGATAGTATTTAGACAAAATGTGTATGTCACCACAAAGTGAAGCTTACATGCTTATGTACATTACATCGTTCATTCGGAAAGCACACAATCAGACTGACTACAGACGAAATTAGTCATATTTCGCCAGTAGTAATGGATGAGTCAAAAGGTTACCGGTGACTAATTTCGATATGTATTCAACTGTTGAGGCTTATTTCATGTACAAATACGGTAATGAGCGGTTATCGAAGTAAGGCATACAGACAATTCATCGAAACAAAGGATTTGTGCGACCTTATCCTCCGATAATTGACAGCTTTCACCACAGATTCACTAATGATTTTGGGTTCTGATTCAGCCTTAATTAGCTCTTCTGTCACATTGGCTCAATAGAGTAACCCACATTTACAATTAGAATGTTTGCACATCATAGCAGTTAAATACCGCTGAACGAATGTTTGAGTCGTTGCTACATCAGTTTATCATATACCTTTCCGAGTGTTACATTTTCTTATGCAAAAATCTCTGCAGAATTCTACGCACAAAATAGAAATAATTTAATTTGCATATTAACAATCGAATATTTATGAAAAATTACATTCTGTCAAATGTACTTTTTAGAAAATCTGATGACGACAAACAGGATATGCGGATTCATTTTTAGTGCAGCTTTTTCAAAGATCCTGTCCTGTACTTAATTGTTATTTTCCGATAACACTCCTGATATTTAATACAAAATTGTAGAAGATGAGAAAGATTAGTAATAAACAACATATAATATCCTGTATGAATGACTACAAACATTTCTGAGCAATTACAGACTAAATCTTTCATAAATTCGTTCCACACACTACACCGTTGAAATATTGGAAAGTCGATAATTGCACATGTATCGTATAAAAAGTTGGAAAAAGAGCAGCATGTTTTTGTAACTGAAGTACGATGAATGAATGCATGATGCATTATTTCAGCTATAGTTTGTTGAATTGAGTGAGAAAAAAACAATGGTGTAGCGTTTAAAGCCTTTTCATATCATGTAACTCATATTTCATGAACATACCTTATACACCCAAGTAAGCACACATTTCGTAGGTCACCATTCAAGTTATATTACGTATTAAATTACATTACAAAGCGTGTAAAATATGTACATGATTTGCATTATTTGTACTAGCGTTTCGGTTTCTTTTGCAAGAACATATTTATCTTCTTACCAATCAGATAACATTTTGTGGAGATCATAGTAGCTACGACTCGTGAAGTCACAAAATGTGTATGCATATACAACCGATAGGTAGAAATAGAATTCTGCTGTAATATATACAAGAAGAGAAAATCATAAAAGTCAAACGTAAAAAAGAAAGCTAATGTATATATGTACATGACCTTGACAGACTAACGTAATACAGGTCATTGAATTCGTTTCCGAATGGCCTACATGTTTAGCTAATTGGAAGTATACAACCCCACTTAAAACGATCAATTATCTTAAAATATCACGTTATAGCGACATAGACACGGTTTAGCTGTTTATAAAACGTTGTTTTTCAACCTGACTAAGGTCTTCATAGTGCTCATTAAACATTGCTTTCCGCAATGAATATTTGGGGAGGTAATGCACGCATTTTTGTATAGTACGATGTATATCGAATTTAGGACTTACAGAAATATTCATCAACGTTCGATGTGGCAAAATCAAACTTTTACGTTCGACTACATTAGAGCATATACAAATTATTTTTCCATTTTGCACCTAACAACAACTTTTTCAGCAATAAGTGATGAGAAGTTACGTATTGTATAAATTTATATTTTGTTAACCTAATTTATGTGTCACTTAAATTCGTCCTCTGTACATTTCCATTCTGTGAAGACACATTTTTCCACAAACAGTTTGTCGTAATTGAATAAAATTGTAGTCTAAAAATTAAGAATCTGTTTGACGATCATTTGTTATGGATATAGGATAGGTACATGTTATCGGTTATATTTAATATAAAAGCTTCAATTTTTATTGTTTTCACATTTTATTACGAGTACTGCGATGTGCTGGCACAAAAACAAGTTTGAATATTAAATTCACAGATACACAAAGTTCAAGTTAGGCAAAGTTGGATGCTGAAACATAAAATCATGTTAATTTACACTGTAATTGTTATTGCACAAAAATGTAAGCTTGGATGTGTTTAACTGTATAACTACAAATTGAATATTCCCAAATAATAAAGTGGTGCAAAAAATTGTACAAGGTACGCGGTAGACAATTGACAAGAAAAAGATAAAAGGAAATGTCAATACTGCGTTACGACGGAAACAACGCGTGACGATAAAAATATGAACATGCATATGTAATCTTTAATGTAAAGAAAATCTGCTTCTATAATCAAAGCATTTATACCCATTCTTCTGTTTTCCGTCATCAACATATGTGAACACCAGTTAAGGTGGCCGGGCATACTTGCAGGTGCCTTCGTGAAAGCAAGCATACCAGCCTAAGCGTCCATGTCGAGGATTCCGTCTCTTGTGCCTCGATGAATCCTTTATAGTGTATACTTGAGCACGTACACGTCACATACTCGCTTCAGTACCAGGTATCTGTTATTTATCCGTATTTTAATTTAACCACTGTGGTTGCTAGTACATACTGCCTTTGTGCACTGTATATACTTTGTGTATCATACGACGATTAAGCATTCTGTCTTTCTACATGTTCACAATTTCTCTCTTCATGTCCTTTTCACTTACAGTGAGTGGGGATAGGTTTTTCTCCGCCTACTGCTATTCCTCTCATGACTGTTTCACGGGAGTTGCTCTCCCAGTCTTTCTCCCCTCCATTAGGTGGTTCCCTACAAGACTAACACAGTTACATTCACACGCTCGCTGGTTTCACGTTCACTTGTAAGAATGCACGTGACTCTCTTACTAGGCTACACGTATAAAAGCGTAACATTCATAGAAAGTTAATATTTCTGTCTTTATCTCTCACCGTTCCACCTCCCGACTTTTCGCGCCTACTTTGTTGTTCTCTTCCGTGCCCTCCACGTCACAAATTCTGTAGTATCAATCCTTCTCCATCTTTTTTGCCCCTGCAATCTTTGCAATGGTAGTGACAACAATATGAATACGGTAATTTATTCGCCGCACTGATCATTACAGTTGTTACCATTATGACTACGATGGGTACATTTTTATACTTGTAAATTGCAATTATCATTATTATCACGGCAATTAGCGTTTTATTTATTATCACTACATTTACTGTTACGGCGGCTACCTCCGTCATCGAAGTTATTATCACTGCTGCTAGTGCCAACGCCATCGTAATCACTACCGCTACTGCTATCGGTACCACCATTACCGCCGCCACCGCCACGGACATCATCATCACTACCACTACCATTGCTGCCTTTTCTTCCTCTTCCCCTCCTCCTGTATCGGCCACGATCCTCATTATTCGTCGGGTATAGTGGTGGAAGTCGCAACGGAACTTCAGTGCAGCTGCGACAAGCAGCTGACGCGGAATCGTGGTTTTGTTTGTCTAGTGCGTTTGTATTACGGCGTGAGTCACAAAGTGCGACTGCATTGGTTTTATTAATGATCTTTCAAAAATTACGATTGAATTAATTTCTTCCACAATATACACTACGGAATTGAGTGTACTTTGTATCAGTTGCTTGTCTCTTCGTTTCGACGAGTAAAACGTTCACGTCCAGTGTCTCAGAAAGGACTGGCGCGCCAAGTGTTCATATAATATCGGCTATTACTCTATACCGTAGAGTTGACAATCGAATGTTAATAGCGTATTTTGTTGACCCGTTCTCGTGCCTGCTTTCTCCGTTTATTTCGTTCTGACCGTATCCTTATCGCGCACTTCGGAGGTGTACAATATTAAAACGTACACGAAAGTGTTGGCCGATACCACCATAAAGTATGTCGGTGTACGTGGACAATTCATTGATCGACGATAAGTGCATACGATTTCTAAACTCTGACAAGAGTGATAGGAGTGAGTGCGATTCAATTGATGAAAGTAGCAGGGACTAGGTGGAGAACTGTTGTGTATGCTTGTGCCAATGGATGGCCGGCAGAACGTAAAAGGAGCAGAGGCTGGATTGAGAAAAAAAACGAGGATATTGTTTCAATTATGCGCGACTCCTGCACATGACTAAGAACTCCAAAGCAGAAGCATAAACACAGCGACTCGGACACGGGACGCGGGTACGTGGTATACAGACGCAGGCACGAACGACGGGCAGGTACAGGCAGGCAAACGCAGACGCAAATACACGGACTGGCACAAACACCAGCTTCAAAGAAGACGGACAGCTGACGTCGCTGGCTGCGGAATAAAGCTGTGTGTGGGTCTTCGGTATCATATACTACCATGCACGAATACCATTAACAATACTCAAGTGTCTCAGGTAAACTAGCCTGAGATTTTGCGTTATACTCTAGAACTTGAGGCGTATTAATTACTGAAGGAAAAATTTTCCAACTACTCTGCTAAGTATAAACGTTACTATTTTCATTCGTACACGTCCACGGCACACGCGTCTGCATATTTCGACGAATCAGTGTGCAATGATTTAGATCAATGAAGACGAGGTATTGGCTATTAATCAGAAATCGAAGCGGCGTGTTCGCAACTGACAGTGGGGCATGCAAACCTAGATGTCACTGCCTGTTCTTCGCTTAATCTCACTCTCGCACGTTGTAGACGACTTTTCTCCGTCTTCTTTCTTCTATTTGTCTCAGCAATTTTTATTCCCTCCTCTATTCTTATTCTTTGCACGCTTACCTCAATGCATTCTTATTTTGGAGCTATTCTCTCTATGTTCTGCCGCCTTAACCGGAGAAATGTGAACGCAAATTTCACTAGCGATGCATTTACATGACTGCCTGCATGCGTGTTGGTGGATGAGTGTATAGCCGACGGCGCACGGACGCGCTGACGTCGTTGTGTGCGTACCGTGCCCAGTGTGCGCGGTGTGCGTGTGTGCATCCACATGTAGGCCCTTCTTTGCTTCACGCACCTGTTGTCTTGTCCTTTCTGCAGTCGTTTCGTAGCTGCACGCGACAGCTCGTGCCACTTACTTCCAGTTACTTCGCGGGAATCAGTGCTGACGGATGTGTTACACAAAGCAAACGTACGACCTCACTTCTCTTACTTTTCTCTTATATCAAATGTTGACGATCACTTGTATTTTGTAATTAATACTGATTGTGTCATGAAAAGATGTAAGTGAGTGTACCGCGGATGCGTTAAGTGCGCGATAGCTACGGGCTAGTGCCATGTCAGATTTCAATTTGTGCGTATCTGTCGGGAAATATTTCAATAAACTCGACGTTCTTCAGCACGCGAGGTCAAAGCGTTTCCTTTGATTGTTTTCCTAACCCCTTCTCTTTTGTGCTATTAGTTTTGTCTTTCTCCTATTTCTATTTCCCGATGTCTGGTATTTCTCAATGTATGGTCTCTCGCGGCGTTTTGTTTGGATTTCTTCAGTATTTTATCTTAAGAGTATTTCAACATATTTTTTATGTATACAAAGCGCCTAATAGTAGTTTTGTTCGATACGAGAAGAGTTAAAAGATTTGGAGATTGTCTCTGTTATTAGGAAATAATTTTTACTTATGGTCAATAAATTATATGTTGAAAACTAAGAGACGTCAGATGATATCTATATGTCGCTGGTTGGAATAAGATATATTTAATTACATACGAAACAACGTAGAATTATATTCGTTTTTAGATTGGGCTTTTTTTCCATTTGTGTTCAGAAATAAAAGTAAACAATTTTGTTAACATTCCAGTAATATTTTCTAATGAGCTTTTTTGTTCCCGCATTGTTGTTGCAAATAATTATTGTATGTGTGAAGGCTTACAATGCAGACACAGTCGCATGTAACAATTTACATGATCTCTATGACAATTATCGAAATATGTAGTACCCGTACATACATGTAAAGGTCGGTTGGTTGTCATCAGGAGTTGATATTGAATTGGTCGTTTTCAACTTTGCGTCTTTATATTTTCGTTATTCGCTTACATGTTTACAACGTAATTTTATGGCCTTGCCTCACAAATGCTACGGAAAACCGTTTAGGATTTACGCATTGGTAGCAATGGCGAGAGAAATTATTAATTTTCACGTTGATGTTTCTTTTCTTATCAATATATGAAGAGTTGCTATTATTCAAAGTACGTTTCCCCAATTTCATCTGTGCACATCTACTTCTTCTTTTTTTCTCCCGTACCTATTTTTGCCCTTCAACTTTAATTTCGATGTATCTTTTCACAACTTTAACAACATCAAGAGATGATCGTATTGATAATTGGAAATTAATATTTTTTTTTTATTTCGTTATTTAGTGTCGCATCAACCACAAGAAAAGGGTTATTAGCGACATTTCAAATGAATATTGTTATTTATAAATTGACACCATTTTCTTAACAGGTTTCTGTTAATTTGATTAATGACGTGTACTATCGTAAAATTGATATTTGAGACATTAAGGATCTAATGACGTAAATAAATGGATCGAAAAGGGAAAAAGCACGAGCGGTTTTTTAATTCATGAAATTACTCATTCGTCAAACCCACTCTTAGAAGCTTTACGACTATAGCCTAGAGTGTAACATTCGAGCAATTTGACAGTTTATATCTGTGAATTACATCTTATGTAAGAGGCGTACAAGAACAAATCGAAGCAAAGTCGATAACAAAAACCCGATGTTCAACTATCAAAAACTAGTATTAGAATATAATATACTTGCATACTTGTAAATCGATAAAGGTTATCGACACCCATTGTCTGTGTCCTTCTGATCTGTCTGTGAGAAAGTCAATGGGTGTAATGATTGTTGGAAATGTTTTGAAAAGTACACGAGATGCACGTTTTGACAAGCAGATATTGGATTGATGAAGACTAAAAGAAGAAACTGTTTTAAAATAAATAAACAGTAACAAACGTAAACAATTGTGTGGAATGTAATATTTCGTTTATACCTTATCGGTATTATACAAGTACAATAAGTAAAGTACATTATTTAAGTCTAGCAGCATATTTAAATAATCAGTACATAATAACTGTAATCTATGAATGACGATGGAAACAAATTACTTTATATGAATTAAATATTCTGGCGATATATAATAACATTCCTGTTTTTCGCTCCCGAGATCCACACATGTTCAAAATAATCGATTGTTCTGTTTCTGGATTTGATTATTATACCTAAACGACCAAGAATCCAATGATACCGTTTTTACTACCTTCGCGTATGAGGCAGAACAACTTGTAATCCGCATTTCAAAAATACAAATAATATAAGACAGATAGATGCCTCTATTTCTTTAAAAGTCTCTCCAATATGTCCTGTTTAAAAATGTGTAATCAACTACCTGTTACTCCCATTATGAAGTATTTTCGCCGGTATAACTAGTCGTTTGCATTTAAGAGATAGTTTACCAAATATGGTGCATGAATTTTATATTTTAATAATGCAAGCGGATAGAGGTGTATCAGTTAGGAAACTATGCAAATGATTTAAATTTACATATTTTTGTTGGATCAAGATTTTTTTTTGCGTATGTGGGCGGTAGGAAATGTATCTCACATATCGTGGTATGCACATTATATAATAGTTTACATTCGTACGATCGTAATCATTAAATTCGTGCCATTCTGTAATTTCTATGCTACAATCGAACATTCAAAGTGGAACTAATGAGCCATTTAAATATGAAGTATAATTTTGTGCTATCGCCATGCTCTCTATTGGAAGTAAACTCAAGCCCAAGTGTTGAGGAAATTACATGAATTATAATGTACTCGTGATACTGCGTTATGTCAGTATTTAACTACAATATGCAACGCAATTTCCAATTAAAACTGAACATTGCCTAATTCTTTTCTAAATAAGTTGTTCAGTGCAAACTTAATATTAGATCGCATAGATTGTGAGAACATTGGTATGGCTTGCGATATATTCAAGTAATATTTTACGAGACTTTAGTAGTATATTTAATAAACTTGTAAGAGGTTAGTGTGAAAATACATAAACTCACAATCGGTTAGTTCACTGTTGCAAACATTTATTTCTCATTATAATTGAAGAATACACAGTTGTAGTTATTCTTCTCGAGCATTTCCAAAAAATGGTTTAGAAGATAACAAAACTAGGTAACCTAAAATAAAAAGTACTTGACATTGTTTCTTGCAAATGTTTATTGTGAAGAAAGGCCAATTTGTCGTTTTAAAAATATTAGTGAAAATTGCATATCAGTAGATTGAAACAAATGTCGCTTTTTATGAGCAAGAGCATTCATCCTAAAATCATAACGTATAATATAAGCAAAAGCACGTGTGCAATTCAATCATGGTATTATGTGTAAGATTTACGATACAGAAATATACTCCCACGCAATGACTGTAAGCCTCAGTATGTTAAGTGTTATAGTTTTATGCCTTAACTTACAAAATGCGTTAAAACATAACATATAAATAAATATATATGCGTAATTCAGGTTCTCGTACATTTTGTACTAATACTTTTGCGATAATCTTAAACCGTACTGAAGTTCTTGAACTACATAATACATTCGAAAAAACTATTTGTTTCGCTGCGTGCAAGTGTGTTAACATATTCGCGATCAATCTTTTATGTCATTTGTTAGTAGAATAAGTCATTATTTGACGACCGTCAAGTTACCATAGTTCTACATTTGACAGTGATTAAGATTTTACTCACAGTACTATTCATTTTTATGATATATATTGAAGAAAGTATTATTTATCTATGTAGATTGTACTACCTTTCAGCGGAAAGAACTTTTAAGAAAAAGAATATTTATTCATTACCCGTATTTTTTTATTTTGTAGATCGTATAAATCATTACGACTTTTCATAGCTTTTCTTTACCGCCGTTTGCTGACTGAGTATTCTTGTACAAAATACATATTGTTGTGATGTCTACGTGTGCGTTCGTAGAATTTTCTTGATGTAGGATTAATAATGTATTAATAATAAGTAATATGCAAGTAAAACACAAGTAATAAATAAACAACTAACATTACTTCGAATTTTGTTTCAAATGCCTAAATTGAATTCTATCACGAATCGAAACGTATATTGCACATTCAGACGGTTTACGCATCGTTATTATCAAACGAGTGCAATAATACATGACCGTTGTAATAATTGTAATCCTTTCGGTTTTTTCTTAAAATTGCTAATTTTGTTTCTACATCAAAACAATGCAAAAATATTAAAGCCCCATGAGTTTTCAAAGTTTCAGAGTTCAGAAAGAACTGTGAGAGAGAAAGAGAAGCGAATTATTGGAGTATAGCTTTTACCTCAGACGCTTATGAACTCTTGAATGTTAAATTTAATCATAAGGATAAAAATATAGACATAATTAAATCAATGTTTCACTGTATATTTTTCCTCACTAACAAAAAATTTTGACCAATCAAATGAATGTCAAGTTAAAATCAAGTATAAACAGATCCGTGACTCATATTTTACCATATAATAAAGTAAGGGTGGAAGTAATTTATACGATGAGAAAAGTGTAGTGCGAGAAAACATTTGAATTTCAAGTACAGACTAAGAAGATCAGATATGTAACCAATTAAACATGTGGATCAAAATTCCATCAGTACATGTATACATTGAAAGAGATTAATGCGCAGAAGTTTTGTTTGAATTAAGACACGTGATTAATGTACTGTATACATTATTTTCGAAACATTGTGTATCAAGATACATTTTTATAGACATTACGCGTCAGTAGAATGGAGCATAGAAAAGGAAGCTTATAAACCAGTCAGCAAACTAATCTGCCGCAGTACTTTGTATACCATTATTTCTGGTATAATGTATATCGAAACAATGATTAATATTAACGTGACGTTTTTCAATTCTTCAGTATCATTTTGGAGTCATTCAATTACTCAACCATCTTTACTCTCTGAGTATCTGTTCGAATAAGTTTCACAAGTTCAAACTAAAATTGAGTAATTTCAATCGAAGTTAATTACTGTAGAATATGATTTGTCACATGATAGAGAAAACTACTGAAATGATTTATTATTTGAAATGCGTAGGGCATTAATAAACAAAACTTTAATCTGAAAAAATAATGTTTTGAGTATGTAGTACTTTAAACAGAAAGAGCTACGCTTGAGGGGAAGTGATTCTTACCGTGATGTGCAACAAAATATATACGTGAATAAGTATAACGAATAAGGAAACAATAATGGAACGTAACAGATTTAAGGTCTTAGGAGTCGTTAATGTAATCACGTCTGTCTACGGTTTTTAGGTTGAAACAACGTCCTTGAGTTATGAAAGCAGATGTTTTTGCTTTCGTTGGAGTTAGCTTTATTAGATCTTGGCGAGGGCATTGACACTTATGTTTACTGAACCAAAAGCTTTAAATTCCAAGAACGGTCGCGCATTTACTTAAAATGTTATATTGCTATGATTTAATGATGTACGTTTCGAGATTATAATTATAATGAGGCCACTTTTGCATTATTATGTTTCAGAAGGCACTGTATGTAGAGAGCAGAGATTGTTGGTGCTCAGGATAATGGAGCCAATGTCACTACCTGTTACACCTTCAACACACCTGACACATTCGGCATCTTCAATAACGGTGGCACCATTGGCCTTGGCTCTATTGTTGGCCCTGGCCTTTCTGTCAGCAGCGTATCGTTGTGATGCAGCTTCGGAAAGTATAATAGGTCAGTATATTCATCTGTTGCTTCACCATTCCCTTTGCCAAAGTCATATTTGCTTTCTATTAGAATTGCATTTGAAATATGTTTTCTTAAAACAGAAATTGAACAATCCGTTTCCGTTATCATTTCATCTGTATGCTAACGATTAATTATTGATTTAAGAAGAAAAATCTAAGAGTGGCAATGAGTTTCTTTTACAAGCATTTCGCTGAACACTTAATTTAAATTCGGCCTGCGTCCTGATCGAAGCGGAACTTGGGTTATTGCTATATCGATTCGATCGCTTGTGTTATTTACTAATATTTTTAGAAACCTTTTACGTCAATCGCACGAAACTTTGGCCTCGATCTAGCTTAAATTCAGATCCGGAAACATGAGTCGGGATACAACGTAATCACTTTCAGTTGCAAATAACATAGGGGTCATTTCTTACTCTTCAAAGGTATGCGAGGTACCTATTCTTTCTTCTAAGCACAAGGAATGATTGTTAAGTTCAGCGAATTCCAACGCAGCTATAGATTATAGTCTTGTTGGTCCATACCGTTACACCTAAACACGTAGTGACACATTTTCATCACAATGCCAGTTAGTTAGTGCCGATTTATGCTTAGAATTTGAAGTCATCACTTTCATTCGACACAAAGAGTCATAAATTACTATGAAATTGTATAAAACACGTAGAGATTTTTCGAATACATTTTTAATCATTATCGTAAATATCTGGATTGATTGATTCAAGTGTGATGTAATATTGTTAGCTATGTGATGTAAAAGATCACACACTGTTATACATTCTCAGCAACTGTTAGAAGGCTCTGCGCAGGGGTTTGCTTATGTTGCAATAATTAACATTAAATAAATGAGATGTATATTAGAAAAATATAATGTTAGATACGTTGTTTTGAAATTTGATAACGTAATTTTGAAGACATTGAATTAACTTATTTTACTTAAGAACAACCACAACTTTTATGCCACAATTGGAGCATGATGTTGAAAGTGTTTGAATATAGAGGTATTAAAAAAATTGTTGGCTGATTGGAACGAAAAACTATTTAATTGCTTAAAGACACTCGCATATGTCACATTCTGTTTCCTCTTTTAGTAGTATCTCGTATCTTCAATTTCGGTAATAGCATAGACTAAGCATTACACAAGATTATAGATGGTTGCATGAAATCATAATTTGTTTTCTAGTGGTTATGTGACACGTGGCAATTGTTATTTAGCAATGATACGCTTAGAAAATTAGATGAAGATATGACAGTTATAATCCTAGCATCTAAATCCGTTTACTTATATAATTGAAGCGCTCTCACAATGGTGCAGTTCTACTATATTCCGTTCGATTTTTGTTCGTTAAAATGATGTGCTGCGGTAAATAACCAAGACGACATGAAAACTAATATTTTATTTTAATTTGAGTGTATCCATATTTTAATATGGTACGATATTATAAGAAAACAAAAGTTTATTGTTTAGTTTTATTAGAGGCTAGTGATTTGAGCTAATGTTTAAAAATACCTAATAAACAGAAGTAATCCTTATACGTAATCAAAGGTTTCTTATCTCTACTATTTATAAAGTGCTTTATATAAAAGGAAACAAATTACCACACACACAACAATGTAACGTACAAAAATATTATTCAACTTTTACTTTGCATAACAGTAATATCTGCATTTCTTCTTGCTTATTGCAAGTGCTGTACTGAATTTGTCACTAATTTGCTGCATGTTTTGCGGCGAAAAAGTTAGTCTCCCTTGATATACAATTAAAAATAAAGGTAGAATAAAAAATTATTTTGGTAGTTGGAATACCATATACAGAAGTGTACAAGAAAGATTTTCTTATAAGAGGAATATTCCTTTTCCATTTTATTCGCACGCAACTGCAGCCCAATTCAGTTTAATAGCTCTGTATTCTTTGACACGAAAAGCAACATAAATTATAATACCTACCAGATGAAAGGTTAGTCGCATACTGTTCACTGAAAATGAATAAAACTACAGTTTTCTGAAATTGTGAACTAGCGAGCGTGAACTCTATTTGTTCTCGCCGGTCGCTTCACTGATCCATCATCCGGTTCAATCGAATATGAGTACACGGGTCGATGATGCTGTACTTTCTGTCGAATGAAACGATGGTTTGCCTATATGCCGCCGGTTGACCTAGTGTTTCGAAAAAAGTTTCATGACTGCCAATGCACCGTTGACTCCACGCCTAGTAAAGGTTTGTCAACCCACAATCCGTATATTTTTTAGGGTAGCAATAATTCCGTCTTATTGAGTGCTCCACGTTGTGAAACCCGTATTCTAATTCCGTTTACGTTCTTTCTCATTTCCATTGGTTCTCTAGTCTTACCCCGGGATGCCTCATGCCTCCACTCATCACGATTCTTCGTTGCTACTGGCAATTTGAATTCTGAGAACTTATCGGTGGTATGAGCTTAACCTAAAATAAATTGTCCTTTCCAGTAGTACCTGCACTTTAACGCTGCCTATAATGCTTTTCTTCCGCCTGTAAAGTGCGCAGTTGTAGAAAGCATGTCATACGTCATTTTTAACATAACCTAAACCCTTTGAATATTCCATCCGCTTTAATTAGTGATGGTTTCACCTGTAGCATCCATGTTTAGTCATGACCTAAGTTCGATGCTGCAATATGCTTACGCGTTCCCCGTATCAGCATTCCTGGTTTTGGAGAAATTAAAGGGTTCACCATTTGCGATTCTTCTCGTTTCCAGCACGCCATTGTTCTTCAAGTCTCATCTTAGCCGTGGACTTAACTTTCGTCTTTTTTGATCTTTAGCTCTACGTTATTCACCTTCTTCTGTTTCGTCTTTTACATTCGTCATCTACAAATTCGCCGGATTCCTTTCAACCAAAGTTATGACCCAGTACCGAGTACAGGACAATGTTCGAAAGTGTCTTACGCATTACATTATGTTGCTCAACATTAAATATCAGCTGAATCAACATCTGTCGCTACTGTTTATGTTATCTCAAGTTGACGCAGATCTATGTTGAAAGCTCCATTGATGTAAGCACCCGGATTGTCGTGCTATATTGACCTTGAAGTGGAAGTTGTGATGGTTCATACAAGCATCATCATCATTCATTCGTGTTTATTCTTCACGAGACCCAAATTGAAACATTGTTCTCTGGTGCAGGTTGCATCTTCTCTATGATTTGTGAATATATATAATAGATCTAACTCCTTGGTCATTCATTTTGTGGTCATGTCGCACAGAAGCGAAAGGGAGGATGTTAAATGTCAATTTTAGGAAAAGTTCGACGAGAATAATAGCTTAATGAACGTTGATATCGGATTGATTCTAATGTTGTCAAATAATTACAAAGTTTGAGCTTTAGTTTGGGGTAAATATTGCGTAGTTTGCATTTACAATTCGGAAATTGGAAACGAATTATCTTCTTGATTTAGATCCTTAATTTAGTTCTAGATTTGGAACAATTGTCATGAGTTGAAATATGAAGAAATTGTATTATCCGATTTTCGAAAAAACTCCTTTGTGAAACTCTGTTGTATATATATTGTTATAACTGTATAAAAGTTATAACAATAAATTAACATTCGACTTCAATTAACTCAAACGAATTAACTATTCGAAGGAACACAATACTAGTACTGCTATTTACTTGTTTTATTTTACATACAAAACATTGAGCCTGCTTATTGATCAAACGTGTTGATAAATAGAATCCAAATAAAACAGAATCCAAGGTGATTTTTCACCGCGGGAAATTAATGCAGTTTTGATGACTACAAACTCCTTAATCACTGTTGCATCTCAAGGCGGATAGTTGTTATAGACAAGATTCACCGTAGCGATTTAATCGGTTGTGCTCGTGGCAAGATTGTTAGTCATTATATTGACAGTACTAGAGCGAACTAAAAACTGCAAAACGCTTTGTCAGCGCTTTAATTATTACATGGTGCTAACAATTTTTTAAATATGGATACTTAACATAAGGAGATACCTAATAATAAGGAGAATCTGTGAGCAAGCATGTATGAATTCAGCGACGGACGTTGACACGACTATTAATTTTTAACACTTTCTATTAACATCAATTCAAGTAAATAAACAAATCTTTGTTTTTTTGCAATACACATATGTTTTTGCTAAACAAGCAACAGATGTGAAAAATCCTTTAACTGACATTAAGATTTTTTGATCCGTCACTTCCTTCTGCCCAAAATGCTCCAGCATTTACACACGGTTAGCTACAAGTTTTGCAACTTAAAAGAACACTAAACAGAAGTCCGATGAAGAGTTTTTGATCAAGATCAGGCGATACCATTTGGTGCTCTTACAACGTGTGTAAATCGTTGAAGAGATGAAGGGTCAATGAGATATTTTTAACCCTTGTATTATAAATACAAACTGTGTGATACAATATGTTCAAAGCAAACTTAAACTTTTTATTACCTCTTGACAGTGAAATCAATTCAATATCTCTATATATCAAAAAGTTATTTTGCAAATCTTGAATATTCAATCTTTCGCCCTTCGAAAAATTATTGACTTTCATACAATTACAAATGTACTACACTTGAATAAAAAACACGTTGGTAAACTGTTGATCTTGAATGTAGTCCTCTGCCATCTTACATGTACAGTTTAGATATACTCCTCTATCGTAAGAAATTTCAATGCGATGAGTAATAACACGTTTACGCCAAGCACTTCGCATATGAAATCATTAAAGAGCGGATAGCAGAAAGTTGCACCATACAACGTTCGTGTTATGTGCCTCAATGTCGGTGGTTCTTGTTTTTGTGTTTATCCGAAGAAGTCATCGCTAGCAAGTTTTTATATTTTGACGATACTGTATTCTTTAGCAATATTAGTTAATAAAGGACGTTTCTGTGTATTGCACTACAATTCACTTGCAGCTGCATAATTTTATCAAAACTGATAGTGCTTTAATGGTACTTACGTCCGCTAAATATAACTCGTTTACAAGAGAATTAAAGGAAAATAATTACATGTCGCGAATGAAGTCAAGAGAACGATTAGACTTTTTTCACTGACTGTATATCGAAAGAGGTATCAGGTCATACAGTTAATCATTTAGTTTTTTTATTACAGGGAGCCGGGAAACGTGTGATATTGAGGGAGAAGATTTTACAGTCGACAAAATTCCAAACACAAGATGCTTTAATTGTATTTGCAAGGTAAGTACGAGTTAAGTAATCTTTACGTGTCTGATACGCCTCGAATAACGTGAATAAAAAATAATTATTATATAAAAAAAGAACAATTATCATAATATAGCCAAGGGTATGATTGATGGGTAGAATTTTACTAAGAAGTTATTTTTTTCAATTCGAATTCGAAACAACGGGAACAGGTTGCATGAATAAAAATGAAAGAGAAACATTATGTTAACATTAGCACAAAAATGCTTCATTAAAAAAATGTAACATAAGAGCGATAAAACGGCAAACACGTTTTCTTTTCCTTTTTTTTTATTCATCGAATATGCTCATACCGATTTGGGTCCAACATTAGAGACACTCTTGATTGAGTCGTCTGGAATTTTGCAACAACAAAAGTTTTGGCCCAAATTTTTCAGATCATTATGATGCTACTATTCTGCTTAGGACGTGCATGCGTGTTAAATGAGTCAATTATATCAGTCTGCCACGGTTAATAGGTATTAATTAACGTGCGACAAGTTTATCATGTGGCGTAAACAACGACTGCGGGACATTTGTACATGTATACGTATAGTAATATGGCGAGAATTACAAGGATATCGTACAGGTGACCTGTTAGGTGCTGGGTTTTCTTTTAAATATGATCTATTTCGAGAAAATTACGTTATAATTTTTAAATACTTTCGGCAAACATTAGAAGAAGTTCGAAATTGCCGCCTATTGTTACTAGATTCGAAATCAGGATGCATGTTCTTGACATTGGAGCTGTGTAACGACGAGCATATGGATTAATGAAAAACATCCAACCGGATAATAAATACTTTAACCCAACTTGATTTGAACCAAATATTGTACAAAATATATGTTTACAATGTCCGAATTTAAATAATTTAGCATCAGAAACGTGTCTTTATTTAATCCTTTGAAAAATATTAAAGCAAAAATGAGTAAATCGTTTAGTGTGGTACGGGTGCGGTATTACTGTGCATACAACTACTGCAAAAGATAAAAACAATTTCTCAAGGTTCCTTGTCCAACGATTGAAAGAAGTAACATTTTGTTTTTTTCATAAGGGGAAGATCAGGGTTGTGGGTCATCAATTTTGTTCAAATTTTGCACAGACCTTCTTTAGCCGAAAATAGTGGACACGTGTTTTGCCAAAAGTGGCAACACTCCTCCATTTTTTAAAAATAGAGGTCAAAAATCAAAATTTTTCGATCGCGCTGAAACTTTGCAGACGCGTCCAAAATTGCCTCCTAAAAGATACTTACACATTTATTTTGCGAATAAACAGTGTTTAAAAATATGCATTATGGATAGGTTCGATAATATTTACTCGGTTTTCATCGAAGCGGCGCAGCAGCGTAAATATGATACTAGCGTAGTAGCTGACGGTTCGGGGTTCCAATCTCGATGCGGTTTTGCGTTTTTCTTTGTCTATTTTTTGTCACTTTTAGTTTTGACTGTAATTCGAAAATCTATCAATAATATATATATTACATTTATAGGAATTAATATGATGTACAACTAAGTGGATGATATTTATCGCAAGAGCATGTTAAACAAAAATTTTGTTAGCGCCGCGACCATATTATGAATGACTTTGTTTTTCACGTACACACTGTTTGCATATCTTCAGAAAAACGAACCTAGTTTACGTTTAAAAAAAATTAGCGGGAGTCTGTTAATTTTTACGCGTACTATGCATATTCAAACATTACCGAAATGATGGCCCGGATAATTGTTGATGAATTAAAGAATGCATTTTAATGACGTCTTTGCTACTGCTTAAATCCTGTTGTTCTTTTAGTAATATTGTTAATTTTGTACACGTTTAAGTAAATAATTTGACTTGGTCGTAAAAATATACAACGCAAAGCCGACATACCGGTATGCAGTGAGGCGGAATAACTTACAAAGTGCGCAAACTATCGTTATTGGCATTTAGAATTTTCTCATTATTTGCGCTCGGACCTACTTGACCAGTCTACGAATCAGGAACCGAACCTTTATTGTTCTTCACACATGGTTTGAAAATATGATTTAAATAGTCGACACAAAAGCACGAATATCTCTTTCTTCAATCAAATGATTGCGAGTCCACTTCTCGACGTTAGCATATTTGTCATAATTTGTCCCACCCGTGGCTATTACTCCCTCCCATCTATAAACTTTGTGTTTTTTTTCATCGGAAACCCTTTCTTTATCTGTAACGTTTTCAAACTCCATCTTAAATGAAGCCTTGCAAGCGTTATAATTTTTACTTTTTCTGTCAACGTGGCGTGTTGCATTTCTCCTTTCTTGGACGGTGGAGACGTAGAGTAATATTCAATACTTGAGGCAGGAGTCGACTCGTGTACTTGTTCCAACATTAAATTTTCTGATTTGCATCACTCACTATATCGCTTTCATGTTGTAATTCGTCACCTTCATCAAACCAAACTTGCAGTCCATATCAACCGCGACCAACACCATGAGGTATATCATGAGTGACAGTTATTAGCAAGAAGTTCGGATAATCTATTTTCATTCCGAATGATACCTGGGTATACCGCTTCCATCCACGGTACCGTTATTTTATTACGTGAATAAATTAATCAGGTTTGGATTATTTCATTCTATTGTTTTCTTTAAATCTGGATAATCCTATATGTAATATGTTCTTGTAGAAACTGACAATAAAAATATCGGAAAAATTATGGAATATAAGAAAATGTAATTGGTTTTAAGTGTCATATATTAAAGTACTGAAACCGCGCTTGGAAAAGGAAAATATGCATTTGAAAAAAAAATACAAAACGCCAAACCGTATGGAGACTTGGACCCTGGACCTTGAGTTACTACGTTAGTACCATACTTATTCTACTACGCCGCTTCGATGAAAATCGAGTAAATATTATGGAACTTATCCATAATGCATAAACATTGTTCATTTGCACAATAAATGTGTAAGTATCTTTTAGGAGGTAATTTTAAACACGTATGCAAAATTTCAGCGCGGTCGAAAAGATTGATTTTTGATCTCGTAATTTTCAAAAACGGGGGGTGTTGCTACCTTTGCAAAACACGTGTTCAATATTTTCGGCTAAAGAAAGTCTGTGCAAAATTTGTACAAAATGGGTGACCCACAACCCTGCCCCGCCCCTTGTCAGCGCACGAATCTGGGTAATTAAAAATTGATTGCTGTCAGACTCGACGAAAGCGTAGGATGTAGCAAGATATTCGATCCAAGCTGTAACAATTTGTACTGGTTCAAGAAAACGTTTGAAAATAAACGTTATCTTCACGCAATATGGTTCCGCAAAACTTAGTTAATTGTAAACGCTTTTTGCCAACTGTTTCTTTGAAATGATCGAGTTGTGAACAATATTTGTCAGCACAAAGTATTTCATTTTGCGAAAGAAGCTTGTAACATACAATCCTCTCGATGTCCCAGTAAAACGCACTCCATACCTTTCAGGGCATAGATGTCATGTTTGGGGTGTGGTTTACGCAGGTCCGCCTTCTTTGGCACACAATCTTTGGCACCTTACAGTGCTGTCCAGCAATCAACTTTGCATCGCCCGGTATCATTCATTTTATAACTGGAACATTTTCATTACGTTTGAGCAATAAAAAGCAGATGGAATGCCTGACCGTTCAATTTTTTTACTGAAATTTTGAAGAGAGCAAATAGTGTATTAAAACACGTTTAACAGTTCATGCAAATAGTTTGCCAATGTCTTCTGACATACGTCGGTTTCTTGTAGGATACCTTATTTTTGAAGCTTCAATAACGTCTCAATGTAGTTGTCTTCAGTCATCAATGGTCGATGAAATTATTTTATACTCAAACCAATAATTTCATAGCAATGACAATACGTCTATTTGTACCCAAATTCGTTTACGACGATACAATTTTTGCTTTGAAAAGAAGTACAACATATAAATCTGATGTGAAGAGGAACACTTTTCTTCCTAGTACGAATCTGGGAAGAAAGAATGTAAAAGAAATTTTGATCGTCGTATACTATGGACAGCAGTGGTCACTGGATAAGCCAAATACTGCATAAAAACCGACCATGGAGAATAAAGATAACCATAGAGGATAGAAATGATAGAGATATACCTTCCTTGTTACAGTGCTGAATCAGCTCTTTTGAGACTATTTGTTTTACGCAATCGCGTAACAGACAATGTTGACGGAATATAGGAGGAAGTCGTTAAACGTTCCAACATTTCGTCTTTTGACTTTGTGATTGTTGCAATGACGTCAGGCTTCGTTTTTCGAACTATGATATCTTAACCGTCGTCCTGATTTTCCTCACCTACTTTGGGGACTTGAACACAATGATCTAACCGGTTTTAATGCCATTCAAACGCATACTCAGAGTAACAACATTATTATGTATAGAATGCACACATATCTATTTAATCAATTCTATGCACATTCATATGATGGCAATTATTGGACGAGATTAGTAGATGAATAAAGAAAAAATAATTTTGAAATAGGTTACGCGAGTATAGAGCGTGCTCTTCTGAACAAAAATGCATTATTCTGTGTGAGAATATTTTTTATGAAAATATGTACCAAACCAACATATTAAAAGCGCTTCCATTTTACGTTTGCCGGAATTTACTTTGAGCATTACTGAAAAGCGCAAAGTCAATGTGATTGGCCCAACTTTAAAATCAACAATGTCTACTGTGAGACAATTATTTCATGTGAAGGATGCAGATTATAGTTAAACATAAGCACGAAATTCTAAAATATACCCCTAACACATTGCATAACTGCAAGAACACGAATGTCACGAAGATAATATTTTCCATTAAAATGCTGAGACGCATCACAGGGGAACGAAACAATAAGCACCTAGAAATCACGATAAAACTTTAAAATGTACGAAGTCCGAAAATATTCTTTTAGCAAACGAGTTAACCTTGCTGTAATTGCATCAAATCTGCAATTTACGTGATTTAGCTTTTCAACCAATTATCACTTAATGGCAAAGAAAAAGACTAGAACTAATAACGCCGACTTTTTTACTAGAAAGAAATTCAATAATTTGCGTAGAAAACAATATGGAGTAGACATAATACTAACAATAAGAAACAGAAAAGGTGAAATAACATTCATGCTGGAGATATACGTGTAAGACAAAATGAACATAAACTCCAACAAGGAGTAAAAATGAACGAAGACGTAATAAAGATAATAAAAATATTGCAGTAAAAAAAACCCTGAAATATTAGGTTGGTGCGAATGAAATGTCCGATTCTTAAGTGAATATATTAAACTGCATATCTTTTTCCAAAAGCTGTTTATTTAATCAAAATATGTTCCATTTACTTCAATACACTTTTCCCAACGAGATTTTAATGCATAGATGCCTGTCTTGAAGGAATTCTGATCTTTAGACTCAATGAACTCTGATATGGCATTTTCCAGACTGTCCTCATTTTCGTACTGTTTAGCCCGCAAAAACAGTTGTAAATGTTTAAATAAATGAAAGTTGGTTGGCGAAAAATCCGGTGAATAAGGTGGGTACTGCAAAATTTCATATTTTAATTCATTTAATTTCGTAATTGTTTTGTGCGATGTATGCGGCCGAGCGTTGTCGTGGAGAAGTATTGGGCCATGGCGATTAACAACTGATGGGCATATAATTTTCAATTTTTCATGCATTTCTTCAATGTACTGGCAATACTTTTCGGCTGTAATTGTCAGTCCAGTTCGAAGGAATGAGTAGTGTATCACTCCAGTCACATTACACCAAACTGTGATCAAAATTTTCCGTGGATGAAGTGATGGCCGTGGAGTATGAGCACTAGCCTCATCCCTATCAAGCCACCGAGCACACCTTTTCCTATTGTCGTAAAGAACCCATTTTTCATCGCAAGTAATGATCCGATCGAAAAATGGATCTCGATTAAATCGGGTTAGCAATGATGAGCATACGTTCAAGCGATTCAGCTTATTTCGCTCGGTTAGTTCGTGCGGTATCCACTTATCCATTTTTTTCACCTTGCCAATTTCAGAAAGATGTCGCAATATTGTTGTATGGTCAACTTCCATTCTGGCAGCAAGTTCCCTTGAAGAAACAGTTGGATTCGTTTCCACCAATGCTTTCAGAGCATCATTTTTAACAGACGTTTCGCGTCTTCCACGCGGTTCATTTTGCAAGGAAAAATCACCTGACCGAAATTTTTCAAACCAACGCCGCACTTTTCGATCGTTCACAGTATTCTCCCCAAACGCCTGGTTTATATTGCATGCAGTTTTTGCACCATTATTACCAAGTTTATACTCATGTAAGAAAATTACACGAATATCGGTTGAATTCATATCGGTGCAAAATTCAAAGCAAATAACAAAAGGGAACACTTTTGAGAAAATCTTTTTTGCTAAAATGTGACTCTGGCAATGTACAGTACGACTATAAACCAAGTTATGTCAAAAACAAAAGCATAACGAAAACAGGGAGACAAACGTTCACATTTAAAGAAAATCGGACATTTCATTCGCACCAACCTAATAGCTGCCATTCCCATAAGTAACGCTACATGCACTTATATATGTACAACGTGCATACATTCATCTGTAATATTAAAAACAGACAATTTAATTCGAAAATGTCCTCAGCTATAAATTAGTTACTTTATTTCACCCTCCGATTCTTGTTTTATTAGCATAGCGAACCAGAAGGATCTGTCTACATCGAAACCCGATGGTTCAAGTATTTCATAAAACAATACAGAAATTTTACACAAAATAATCACATTGTCAAAATGCGACAGAATTTTCACACACACAACCAAAATACTCCTAAAAATGATGGAAACTTACCCAGTTTCCTGCGAAGAAGTGTACGTAAAAGACATCAGACTTTGCAAAGACCGATTTTGTGTATGCACACTTTCTGAAAGATTATAGGTAGGATGCGAGAAGGGAGTAATATTAAGAATTTGCAACAACTTTAACAGTGCTACCTTTTTTACAAATGAGATTGCGGTTTGATTCCAAAATAATACGTAAGTTAAGCTTTTTTTGCTTATTATATCACTAATTTAAATTTATAATACAAACATTATAAATGGTTGGTTAATCGGAAAATTTAAGCCTAACAGTTACATCTGTGACCTAATTTGGACATTGATAAGTGTCTCTATGGACAATTATTTAGCATGGGAAGGCTTTTTAAACACATGATTGTGAGAAAAAATAACATACACTAATGTTAACACACATCGCTACTCATATTTATTGCTATAAGTTTTAAAGTAGCAATCCTTTTCGAAGTTCTGTCTTATACTGCCCGGAGGCATATAAAATAAGACCGTGACAATTAATTACAACTTTCTCACCAGAAATAAGAGATTCAATTTAAGTACCAATAGTATAACATGAAACCACTGTTTATTTATCCCTCCCCACTCCGTTTGTGGGAAGTATTCGGGTAATGAAACCATCAAAACGAAAGAAGAACATTGGTTTTAAATCATTTTGAACGCTGAGCAAAGAAGTAAAAACATTTACAACCAACAAGTGCTTAGGATAATTAAGAGCATATAAGTACTTCAGCTACTACCTTTACGAATATGCTTCATACTAGAAGGTAGTATTATCCATTGCAGGAAACTTTAAAAACACCTGCGAAGGTGCCAATAAGCATGCGGTACCAAATTTCACACATTACTTCAACTGCTTACCCTGACTATTGATGGGCAATTCTCACTTATTTCCGTTATATGCTTGTCTGTAAATTTTTTTATTTTCTGAGATTTAAGATTATTGAGAATTATACGAAAATAGTATTCAAACGATCAACAAACAGACAATAGAAATAGATTTAACACCAATAATGATCAAACAGTAGTCACCAACGGAAAAGGTATGCGAAATTATTTTCTCTCAGGAGAAATGATTCAAGAAATAGAACAGCCAAGGATTTGCATGAATCATGAATAACAATGTCGACACAATACATTTAGTTAAAAACGAAATATGATGTGATAATTCCAAACGTATTCGTTTGAGCTTCACACTACCGGTGAGATCGTTTCATCTACAAACCACACTAACACAGTCGACCTCAATCATAGGAATATCAACACTGAATATTGATAAAACATGGACAAATTCACGCTGCATAAGACTATCGTAAAATTTCGTACGTAAATCACAAGAATCACTTTATGAATATTAATCCAATGTATATAGCTGAGTGCGTACCTACTTTTCTAATGAAATCATAAAATTTAGTTGATATATTTGTATTTGCAAAACAAGACAGAACAACAACGGAAGCATTGAGGATTACGTAAGAGCGTAAATAAAATGTTCTGTTCGACACTTGAATTAGTTGAATCGTTGTATGACAGAGAATAAAATCTCGAGTGAAGACAGTAAAAGTTCTGAAGGAATCCACAAGCAATGCGTCAGAGTCTACCATGTTTGCGACCATACTCGCTGTTGATCATGTCGTTATCGTATAACAATACATAACGGGACAACGCTATGTGGTAACGGAGTAGTGAGAGAAGATTAAAGTGGCTGACCTGGTTCGAGAGGTCAAAGAGAGGGATTTCTACATTGATTTATCCAATCATCGACAGTGGATCATCCTGCAAATAGAGAAACTCCTACTAACTTTCTTACTCATTTCGCTAACAAATATATTTGTTTGGATCGGCATCAAGGTACACCATATAGAGCATGTCAATGATCCCCAAATAGTTTGTAACTAGAAGTTTTTTGCATCCTCCAAATATGTTAAGCAGCAAGCGATTATATCAAGCTATTTGGATGAATGGTTTCCATCGAAACATCGTTTTTTTTATTCGGTTGACGTATTCTTAGTGAGAATATTTCAACGATTTTTCAAAACTGTTTGTGTCTGCCGCAGATTACAGTCTATTATTGTTGGAGATTAAGTTTTATTACAAATTTTGGAACTCAGAATATAGGTACAGTACTATTTTAAACCATTGCAGGATTGCAAAACTATAACTGCTTTGAACGCCCTTAGGAAAATTTATGTTCGAAAAAATCTCATTTGTTCATTGATTTTTATTTTTTAACCGATTTTTCTTAGTGTCGTACATTTTTACTCGCCCCCACATACAAAGTTGAATCATATGAAACTGATACATTTATAATAGAAACAGAAACTGTTAAAAGGAGGTGTTATACCGCTCGAGTCCGCTTTGAATTGTAGAACGTTGCTAATTTTTATTATTAAAATAATATTGGTTTGTTCAGATGGGCTTCGAACCTGGCTGGGAGTTTTTATAAACGCACTGTATTTTTTGTGTGTATATAACCATGCTAAGTCTGAATTAGTGGTTCGATGAGTTTTCGTCCTTACCTAGTTGTAACTTATTCTGCATATCTACGCGAAGCTTTGACTGATAATTCTTTCAGAAAAAGAACACTGCACAGAAATAACATTATCATTCTTTATCGAAGGTTCAGACGGTCATCCACTAGCCCCCCGTAGTTAGAATTTCGAAACTGTCATCCTTTAGAGGATATTTGGACAAATATAAAAATCAAAATTGGTTAAAGCTAAACAAATTATTTTTTTCGAGTATCCAAAGAAAACATATTCCATCTGGTCCTGTATATCCAACTTCTTATCACTTCTTTTAGAAAGTGGAATATTGGATTAACATCATACATTCTGATATGTTAGAATTTTGTAAAATATTACCAATATAACAGAAAGACGAATAAGTATGTATCTAGAGTATGTCTATTAGGTCGTGACAAGTTCAAGCAATTGTATATACGAGACCGTTCTAGAATATTAATCGGGACAGTGTAACATTTGCTACCCTTAGAATCACCGCGTCTATAGTTACGATTCGTAAAGCACATTGTAATCAATTGCATGCGGCGCATTCAAATCGATTATTGTTCTAATATAGCCATCCGACTCATTAAAGTTTGTTACAACGATAGTCGTCATAGATTAATACTACGTTACTACGTACACAACATTCACCAACAATAAATTAATATAAGTGCAAATTCATATAGAGCAATAAGATATGACTATCACCTAAAATTGTACCAATTATAGAGCATAACGGCATCAGTAGCATAGCCCTAATAGACAAAGCTTTCTATTTATAGAGCAAGAAACCATATAACGCATTACTACACATTTCTATACATAATCACTTAAGCGTGACGAATTTTTCTCAGGGTTAAATTCAAGAAATACAAACGGTGTATATACACACACATACATAATAATACACGCAAATAAAGTGTCAAAAGAACTGTTACTGTGACCCCATCGGTTCAAGAAAAAATCACTTACCGATATTGAAATAGCCATTTTGAAATTGGGCAATGACAGTGAAGTGTTTTATATCGAAATACAAGTCAGGCTCTATGTAATTTAAGCAGTATTCAAGATGGGAAAATATTACATTTCATTCACAGGTTGGATATCCTTTTTGCGGAATGATAATTTGATTGCATACGTGCGCTTATATGTATATGGAATATAGATCATTGCATGTATCACATGATAGATTGAAACGAAGAAAGAACGGCCTCGTGAAACCGTTGTTTATCTGAGCGTTTGGTTCATTGACTCGGTGTTCACTGTCTCGGTAACTCTTGTTTTTGTTTTATAGCCAACAATGTGCGTTGTGACCGTATGATGCATTATTATATCCAGTGTACAGTTATTTTTGGTTATGAGTCTTGTTATACTGGTGCAAACATACAGATGTTTATATTCTTATTAAATCAATAGTTTCTACTCACACCTAAAGTACACAATGCTTTAAACAATCCAAAATGACAAAAGTTTGTTAACGTTGCTAATGACATACATTGTGTCTATCATTTTTGCTTTTTTTGATATTTCGTACTGTGACGTGACGGGTGAACGAAGTTTTCAATTACCATGAGGGCATCAATTTATTTTTGTTAGTAGGAAAGATTTTCGCACAGAATGTAAATATTGTATGTATATGTTTTCTTTTGTACGTGTTACACACAAAAAGATACATGGAAATGATCTTGATTTTTGTACGTGTTACATACAAAAAGATACATGGAAATGATCTTGATTTTTGTACGTGTTACATACAAAAAGATACATGGATGATCTTTGATGATTTACAAACTATAATATTTCTTTTGCGGTCAGAGTTTTAAGTAAAGCATTTTTGTGAAATTAGTCGAATATGACCAGATTACACTGCTTAAAACTATCACCAAGCAGCGTTGTTTCAATTGAATTTTCTTTCATGCAATAATCAATTTGCTTTCATTTTTTAATTTATTGCAATGTACTGAAATCAAAATCATAGTTGCGTTCAAAAGGAATCAGTTATAGTCAAATATAGGTATCATGTAAATTTCACGTAAATTTGACTTAAATTCGTAAGCACCTTACTTGCGTAAACTAAAATATTTCTAAACTTGTAATTGTTGTAAATATTTGAGACATGGAATGTGAAATTGTTACGCTTTATAAAACCGTGAGTATTTGGGCAATGGTTACTTTTCTAAAACAATGATAGATAGCTCTGTCAAATTCAAATATATGTTGGTAAATGTATGCGGCGTGGAAATGCGCACAGAAAATACTATGTTCCCAGAGTTACATCTTTGCTTCAGCAGAATCGCAAAATAAAAATTAATTAAGACGGTCAGAAATGATAACAATAAACAGCATTTAGAACAGATACAATGGGGGAGACTGATTACGGTATACATGTGTTCACCCCGAAGTCTGACCTCAAACCCTTTCAGTATTTATAAGATGAACTCATCGGGGCAGCTCAAAAATTGGATGTCATATCAGAAGACCATACAACTGGCGTCCTGCTTTTCTATATTTCCTATATCAGTAGCTGAGGAAATGCTTTTGAGCGGCACTGTACTTCGCACTAATAAATGGGGCTCAACGTCCAACAATGAACGAAGAAACTGGAATTGGAGTGTTCACTTTTAGTTTATATCATTTTTTAGCATAACTCACGTAAAAAATATCAGCGCTCGCAGTCGAATTATTAAAACTAGAATAGATCGCTTGCCATTGCTGTGTTTTCTGGGCAGTAATAGTCCCAATGTTTCGGCGATATTCGAAAACATTCGAAAACATAGACACTGATAGACTTGCATATGTGTAGATGATCATGCATACAGTCTGTGTCTTAATTTAACATTGCCTTGCTGTGTTGAACTGAATAATTCTGTGTCGAGATGAGCTAACTAAACATGTTGCACTCTAGTTTACCGAACTTATACAGGCATGATATGTCATAATGACATGAAACTGTTTATAATAATAACTGTGAAAGCATTAATTTAGATAAAAATACCATAATTAAAATAGTAAAAGTCATATTTCATGTTGACATACGTTATACTTTTAAAGAAAAAACTTTGTATTTGATCAAGTCGTTAAAATTACTGTAAGACAAATAAGATTTACGCTTTAAGGAGTATAATTTATTAACAAGGAAGATATATTAATGCCTCAACCACGTACCACAATTTCGTAAACTATGCTTTATTGGTTAATTATGAATAAGAATTGAGATAACCATTATTAAAATTATATGATATAGCACTGCATTAGATAACACTTGCAAGCATAATCATTCGGATTGTTTGAATGAAACGGGTAGTATACACATTTTGATCAAGGAACAGATCAACGTGTAAAGTGGCATGCAAAGGTATACACTTTGCAACAAATTGATGTTTCACAAATTCATGTTATAAATCAACAAATTAAGTATAATGAAGTTTTAACGTGTTACCGCCTACAGAGATGTTAATTTTATTATAGTATAGCGAGGCTTTGTCTAAAAAAACAGTTGCAAGCGTTAAAAAATTATTCTGTTAAATGTCTATGTAACGGCGCATAGTGCAGATAAACAATACTTGATCTATCATTTTAATGCCTTTGTAGTTTATTTGTATAATTAACCCAATATTTTCATGAATTTCTACACGATTTAACAAGTTGTTCGCCGTATTATCATACAGTGAAATTGTTACAATAATATCAGTAGCTGATAACCAATTCTAAATTTTATCCACTGATGCTGGTCCATTCATAAAGTGACATCCGGTCCATTAAATTTTATGTGTTTGTGATTTCGACAAATATATTTTCTACAATTCTGGAAGTAGATAAGCAAAGGCATATTTGATAACGGGCAGAAGGAATAATTACGCAATTACGATAAGAGCCAGAGCAGTCAAATTGGGAAGAATTAAATTATGTGTTGTATGTGAAATACTCGGATGTGCCGATGCAGATTCAGACTTAATTTAAGCAGGTTAATCGGCTTTAACTCTATTTAATTCATGAACATTGGTGAAATTAAAGAAGCTTCTATTTATTTTGCAGAATGGATTTGTAGAATGTCTGAAGCAACAATGTCCAAGTATCGAAGGTTGCTATACTCTTCTAGAACCACGTGATGACGAATGCTGTCATAAATGTAAAGGTTTGTATAGCAATTATTGACGAATATTTATGTAAACTACATTAATATTATTTATCAATACTAATATAGTAGAATATACTTGAATTCTATTTGTACCAAGACATTTTTCGCCTCATTGTCTCAACGCTTTGTCAATTAATAACTAACATTTTTAAAGTCGTTTTCAGAAGTACAACTATTATAAATTGCAAGACAAATACAGTCACATTTAATAATTGAATATGGTCTTTAAATCTCTAAAGCGTATTTGGCAATTGCAAATGTTTAACGACTATGCGATTCGCCACTTGGAATAAAAAAAACTTACTAATTATATGTTTCACATTATTTCCAAAATTGAAAGTATTCCTTAATTACTCGTGCTGTCGCGTAATTCACATTCATATTGAATCGCATTCAATCGTTTTCGAGTAAATGTGGACTGTTTCTTGATAGTGAATGTGTCACGATAAATATATCTTGGTAGTGATACGTTCTTGAAATTATATGGATTTCTGTCTCGCACTATGTCTCTGTGTGTACTGCATAAACATATTTCTTATCAAATTACAGTACATTATGGTATGCCAGTCGGCTAATTACCAGCTACTTATAAGCAGCTAAACTAAATCAACTGATTTTAGTCTGCCTTTTTTCCTACGCAAAGCTGTATATTCATGCATTTATTATATTTTTATTGAATCAACAGGATGTATTCGAAACGGAATATACCATGCATCCGAGACGGAATGGACAGAAGGAAATGATCCTTGTCGAATTTTAATCTGCAAAGCTGGCGTTATTACAGAATCAAGATTAAGATGTTACACGCCTTGTGTGAATCCAATTCCAGCAGCACCCGGCCAATGCTGTCCTGTTTGTGCAGGTATACCTTTTCTAATACTCATCAATTTTTAATGGCGAATGTCCTTAAGCCTACTTATTATAGACACCTTTTAGCGTTTTCCTGCTTAGTATGTGAACATTTTACGTTAACAAGCCAAGAATGGAAACGATGCATTATGTTTAGTATTTCTTAGCGGTTCTGTATTTCTTCTTTTAAAGATTTTTTTGTATGACTTAAAGAATACATAGTACAGATTGACTTTAATATAATATGCAAAAGTGATTATGCTCCCTTTTTGTGCAGGATGCTATGTAAATGGTCAAAAAGTAACGGCAGATAGATCGGTCACAACGATAGAAGATCCTTGCGTGACATGTAGGTGTAACCTTGGTCATTTAACCTGCGTAAAGCAGGCGTGCCCAGTGCTGCATTGTCCTGCCTCTAGGATAGCTCACGAACCTGGCGAATGTTGTGCCCATTGCAATGGTAAGTAATTAAAAAATAACTACTTATGTAATTGTTTTAATGCTAACACGCTTCCTTTTGACACATGACATTGTACAATTTTGTTTCATCGTTTTCCGACCATTTTTATGTTGCAATTATGTAATTATTTATCGGAGAATTCCTTTCGATCAATGTACATAACATTTTATTAGTTTAGTTGAAAACACTTAGTCCGGCCTTCAAATCCAATATTCAACATGTACATAAAACTGGGACAAACATAAGCTAGTATGTTTTTTAATAGTAAGTAGGTATTGCAATACCGGTATACCGGAATACCGGCATTTTAAGCCATTTGTACAACTTCGTAATACCGGTATTCATAAGGTTAAATGCCGTTTTTTCAGTATTTACTAGAAAAGCAATAATTGACTTAAACCTGCAAATTAATTTTTCCGATAGTGAATTCGATTTAATATTCAGAACTGTATCAGCTCTACTTCTAATAAAACTGGCTGCGGAGACATTATGTCGGGCAGATTCTAATTCATTTACAGCTAATGCAACAATAAATTTCACGTTGCAGTCGCTGAAAGAACAGCACGCATCACTATCTGAAGAATTATATGTATATTACATTGAAAACCGCATAGAAGAAAGGCATACCGAAATAGAAAATGTCTTACGGTGTTTACATAATTGTAATGATTTTAAAAATGAAAATGTAAAAGAAGAAAAGTGACTAACCAATTCAAATTTGGTCAAATTTATAGTAAATTTTCTTAAAATTGTTTACCCACAAAACTATCCACATTCAGAAGAATTCGGTACAGTCATCGAAGATGATGATACTAATGTCGATACTGAAAAGGAATTGTCTCTTGAATAAAAATTAGAATTAGCGACAACTAAAAAAATGTCAACAAACCAAAATACAATACAGAAATCAGTTATATCCAAAACCATCCAACGAGAAATCAATTTATTTGAAGATGAGGGATTTAGAGTTGAATACTTGGAAAAAAGTATATCGCGCAGTGTTAACTGTACCACCAACTAGCGTTGATGCTGAAAGAGCGTTAACGACAGCTGGAAATTTTTACACAAAATTACGTTTTTAAGATCACATTTCAAAAATATGTAATAGTATCACAGATTAAATAGTGATATTTACACTTTTTTGTGCTTTAAATACATAAGATGTTCCTTGTTCCTGTACGTTTTTGTGATTCTTTATATACTGTTAAAATTTATAAGTTAAATAAAACAAGAAACACCCGTGTTTTCTTTCTTTTTCTAAAATTCTTACTACCGGTATTAAATCCGGTATTCCGGTATTAAGATGAAAAAAATACCGAATATCGGTATTGAACTTTTGGTCCGATATTGCAATCCCTAATAGTAAGTAATCACGAGGTTTTATTTGATGAACTAATATTTTTTAGCTGGCTGGCTGGTCACTGAAAAAACATTCAATTAGTTCGAATACTAAATGCAAAGATTTGCTATTGTTTTTTTTTTAGAAATTTCTACTTTAGTAAAGCGTAAAAATCGGACAACCCGGAGTGTAGGAAAGCGTTGAGAAATAGGGGCTTGACAAATGTGACCACTTCGTGTCTACAGTTTGGTGAGGCAATAAATAAAAGGATGGTACGATACAAGGACACTGCGTCGTCGGTCCCGTAAAGATAGCATTACATTCTTGCCATTATCCGCCCTGGAACGATCTCATTCTCTCTCAGTCATTTACTCACTCACTCACTCCCTCATTCTCTATCGCTTAGAAAGGGTCGTCAGGCACGGTTGAAGCTATCTTTTTAGATGCCAGCCGAACTGCGGCATACAAATGGCCATACAAGGACACGATTGTTATCCGAAAACAACATCCGATTCTAATAATAATACTGACATTCAATGCTTCAACGTTTAAATAATAACATTCCTTAACCCATTACTCGATAAACTGGCTTTTAAATATAAAGAATAGAATTTGATCTTTGTGTATCACGTCGAAAACAAAAATATATATATTGCTAAAGTAACAGTATTATCCAGCACTGATACCAAGACAAGGCATGGGATCTAAATGTCGAATACATTTTTTTTTTTAATATTACAGGTAGCGCGAGGTTTCTGTCTCCACCGAAAGGCGCTTGCATGCTTGGAACGACGTTATACAACTCCGGTGCTCAATTTTACGTAGACCAATGTACGCGATGCAGTTGTGCCAACTCGGTAATATCTTGCGTTAAGGAGACATGCCCAGTCCTGGAATGCCCTAGTGAACATCAAACTACACTGCCTGGACGTTGTTGTCCGCAGTGTCCGCTCGTTGAAGAGAGTCGAGCGTTATGTACCTATGCTGGCAGAACTTATGAGGCGAGTGATTCCACTCTTTCTTTGTCTGTAACATAACCGGCAATATTTTTGGTATAACAATCGCATGACAATTGTACTATCGCAAACTTGTTTGAACATCTTTTATTGTCCTAGGCAGGATGGCGAATCTTGGAAGCTTGATCCCTGTAAGGCATGCGCTTGCATACAAGGCAAAGTACGTTGCGCAATGCCAATGTGCCCACCATTGAATCTTCCTTGCCCGCCGAATTCAAGACTTGAGCATCCCGAGGGCCAGTGTTGTCCTCGCTGCGTTGAAAGTGAGACACTGAGAAAATTAAGTCTGTATAAAGCTTTGTCAGCGAGGTATTCACCTACTTCATTTCCAGGCGACGGTGTATGCACAGTATTTGGAGATCCGCATTATCGTACCTTTGACGGAAAGTTTTATAGCTTTAAGGGGGCATGCAAATATCAACTAGCTAGCGATTGTTTAGGTCATTCATTCAGCATAAGAGTGACTAATGATGCGAGATCCACAAAGTCATCAGCATGGACGAAAACGATAGCGATGAAGGTTAGTATTTTTTAAATAAATTGTACGATTAATGTATAGAAAGAATGTACACGTATATGAGAATAGTGGGTATGAATCGCACATGAAGAGATATATGCGGAAACGACTGGACAGGTTTGACCAAGATCCTTGAGTAACTTACTTCGGCAACTAATCGGAAATCGGAAGGTGGCAGTTTGAATTCTGTCTTATTCAGGCGGGATTTTTTTCCCGCGCATGTGCCTTACATTCAAAACAAGTTTAAAAAAGGTGTATCCTAATTTGCCTGTAATTCGTTTAAAAAGATTTTCACCTGACATATGAAATCATTGAAACAAGTCAAATAAGTAGTTATACAATATCCAAGAATGGTTTAAGGTAAGAGTATAATACACATAAGGTTAATTTGACAGGTTGGAGATTTAAAAGTCAATCTTGGCCAACGGATGAGGGTTAAAGTAAATGGGCGAAAAGTTGATGTACCTTACCGAGCGAACAACAAGTTGGACATAAATAGAACTGCCGATAGTATAATCGTAAATACGCAGATTGGCATTAAGGTACTGTGGGATGGTATTAGCTTCCTGGAAATTTCTGCGCCAACTTCGTACAAAGGTCGACTCTGCGGTCTTTGCGGTAATTTCAATTCCTTACCGAAAGACGATTTTACAAGCAGACGCGGTAGACTGCTGCAAGATCCTCAACCATTCGGACAATCGTGGGCTGTCGGTGCCAAGAAAATATGCAGTCGTGTAAAAACTGCAAACCAAGACAGAGAAAGACGTTGTAGAGGAAGAAAAGACCATAGGTAATCGTTGGACCTGTTTAAAAAATAAGTAAATAATCACTGCCATTGTCATGAGTGAAATGATTAACAACGTTTACGAATTTTCAGATTGTGCAATCGACTGAGGTCGCAAATCTTTGACGCATGCCATAAGAAGGTCAACCCAACAATGTACTATAAGGCGTGCTTGCACGACATGTGCGAGTGCCCAAGTGAACATTGTTATTGCGAATCCTTCATGGCGTATGTACACGAGTGCCAACGGCTTGGCATACAATTACCTCACTGGCGAAAGTCGACGAGATGTCGAACGATCTGGGACCAATCGTCAATCATGTCCATTGAACCGATTGGGTCTACTGCTCTCGCCAAACGACATCTTCGTTAAGCTCGCATTTTCCATCCATTGCATTTACGTCCTTCGTTCTCCTACTCAAAATATTTGCCATTTCTGACCGTTACCTTTCCTTCGCTGCGCATTGCGTTGACATGTCATTGTCCAAACACAATGGAGCAATTATACCCATTTCCCTACGAATGCATTGACATTTTGGTTCTTACACGTTACGTAAATTCACCCGCCCACGCATTTTTAGTAAGCCTTCATTCATTTACCTTGCTTGGAAAATTGGGCACGAATAACGCTCGGCGAGAATCTACTAGTCACAGCTACTTTGTGTCAGTGCGTATTAATGGTGAGTTCATATACGTTTTTTGGCAATAACATATCTCATAAGGGAACTCTCTTGCATGACGTTCCATTGAGACAATGTATGCCATCGATGACGCACACGCACCGCAACGTATTATAAACTTTTATAATGTACGTCTCATATTATTTGTAAGAAGCCAAATATCAACTATACGCTAAGTAATCAAGGTCTATGCTTGTAGGTTCGTTAAGTTTTGTAAAGCACAAAAGAAACATTATTTTATATTAATATAAAGAGCACTTCAGATTAGCGAGTATCAGTTTCTAATATGTTTTATTTAACGGCCGTTGACATTTAAATGTAGTGCTTTAGTTGGAAATTTATATTTTGGATCTTATTTAGGATTGTATTACGGACCTTACAGTATAATATTCTATTTATTATTAAGATTGCAAACACGTACAGGGTAATTATTGATGTATAGCTATTGCAATTTGTTCACCCGTTACATTGTCATTGGTAGTCAATTGAACGTCCATTTGACGTAATATCTTCATTGTTTTCCGCCAACACAAAGTTTCACAAGACAAGAATGACATTCTGAATTTGCTACTTATTTTTCCATGACAAACTACTGCTACCTCCTAGTTCTACGATTTTCACGGTACCTTAAATCGTAATAATTTATTTGTATGTGATAAATTTTGAAAATTTTAGGACTATGGTGTACGCAAATCAAAAATGCATTCTTAGCGATGATATCTTGTTTTTATATCCGTCTACCATTGGTACGTTTACAAGAACGTATAATAGATAATGCGTTTGTTAAAACTATATTTGTAATAAAAATGATAATGAAAAGTAAGAAGGGTCGGGTTAATAGAAATGACACGTAAGGAATTAATAGTTCTAAGACCTTCACGCACAGACACGAAAGAAAAACTAAGCCTGCCCGCATATTTTGTAGAAAAAACTTTACATTGTATAAAGATAGTAGTATAACCCATATCCATTGTGTTTATATGAGGACGAAATTTTGGCAAAGTAGTTGTGCATGCCTTTTGTAATTTTCGGGAGGAACGTCAAAAGGGTTGAAGCAAGAGGTTGATTTATTGAATAAAATGGAAAATCAACATTTGAATAATACAGTGATAAATGGGACATACACTCAATGCGTATACTTTAGAAGAAAAGCCAAAGGATATTGTTAGAATTTGCAAGTATCTTAAACAAATAATGTAGGTAATTAAAAAAATAAGCAGAGGAGTGAATTCACTGTACCAATATATTAAACAAATTCATGTTTTGTTTTTGTCATACTCACATTTTACATAAAAAATATTATTAAATTCATTATATTATTATAAGTAAGTTTTGGTATATACCATTTTTGAAAAGGGATGCACAGCATTAAACTTTGAATGGTTATTATAATAACATTTCTCAATTTGTCTTAAGCTACTTCAGTAGTTTATTTTTTCACCTAGGTTATGGATCTACTTTTTAAATCCTCCAGCCCTTGTGCATAGACCTCGATCACTTGACCTGAAAGAATCTGTCCATCGATGAGAAAGTATGACTTACAAAGTGCACTGTATAATAAAGCGAATATTTTTGTCAAATAAACGCACTTAATCGATTTCATTATGTATTGGATTCATAATGCTAATCAATAGGGATAAGAATCAGAAAGTGCTACATTATAAACAGCTCAGGTTCAAACAATAAGTTTAACAGTAAAATCGTACTTCCGAATTACAGCGTACTAGTTAATTAACAATATTGATCTCAATAGCATTACAGTAAAGAGTGAGTAAAGCGCGACATTTACTCGTTATAAGTCAAGGTAACAACCCATAATAAATTGTGCTCTGTTTCAGAGCATCTTGCAGTATTTCGGCCGATGAGCAGGCTCGCGGCATAGCATGTATGTACATCCCAGTGCAATCACTCGATCAACCATCATTGTAGGATTAAGAAAAAAACATCTTTATTATGTTGTATATGTAGTACGTAACGCTGGATACTCAACTTTATGCGACGTGCTGATCATGACTGTATATAAACATCTTCGTTTTTTACTTTAAGTCTAACCGCGCCGATTGTGCATAGCATCACATAGTCGATTTAAACTTCTTTAGCATAATTGTAAGAAAACTATCAACTGCGATTGGCTAGTGTGTATGGTATAATTGTGATACAGTCCATAAGCACTGCAGTAACTGACTCTACGTAATTGAAATTGATCTTCGGCAATTTCAATTTGTTACTACAAACCGATGAATAATGAATCTGAAATATGTTATTTCACGGTAATCAGCAGCTTCCAACGACGAATCAAATACATTTTTACTGCAACAAATATTTTTATTGACGTCTTTGTACTCAATTATGCATACTTATGTATTTTATTATTACATACGTCAGAGAGATTGAATGTTTAATTCCGTTGGCACAAAAGCACATACATATGTAGAACCATCTTGTGCTAATATTGCCATATGTATCTATTAATTCTAAAGCATACGCAAAATATTGCAAGGTAGTAAAAGTTTGACATGTTGTCTGGAGTGGTGTCTAGCACAAAAAGCGCGTTCAATTGTATGTACTACACGTCTGCATCCATTTTTATAAATAAAATTAATTTAAAACACAAATAAAAAATCGCCAACAATTAAATTACTAAATAAATAATTAAAACTGGATTTTAGATTTAATAATTTATATCCAGCGATATAAATAATTTCCTATCGCTAAAATAAGTAATACAATGCAGTAAATATTAATGGCAAATGAATTAGCATTGCAATCGTTTATTGCAATATTTACAAGATGTTACAGAAACAAATAAATCATAATACAATGTTATAAATAAGAATAATTAAATTTTTCAAGCGATCTGTTTAGAATGATTTCTTTTAATACCGTGTTAACATGCCATTTACTAATAAATACATTTGTTATATCATATGTATTCTAAGTTAAGGGAATAAAGATTTCGTAAATCTTCCAAAATATCTTTTGGTATAAGTAAACAGCATTTGGCTTGTTCCGCTAACGAATATATCTTAAATACTACGGGTATTACAACGCTTAAATAATAAATAAGTAAATCTCGTAAACGGAAATCTTAGCAGAAATGTACATGTTTCTGAATACCTAGTGACTATGTCTTTCAATGTTTGATTACTACATTTCTTTGCTGATCAATCACTTGACAACTGCTCTGTTGTTGCCCGTTTTATGTGTTTATTACGGGGATTAACTTTAATGCTTCTTCTCATTTAATCTAACCACTTTTTGATGTAGCATGCCAGAACTTTTCAGTTCATGCGTATAGTTTTCTTCATGTACCTGCCCATTTCAGTTTATTACAAAATTGTACTATACGTTAAATGGTTGTCACGTCTCTGGATAAATTGATTGTTAACACTTTATTTCTCCCACTCTTACTCCAAAAACTGCACAATAAGAAAACGTTTTTATTTATGTTACAGATTTACGGTAGTAATGTACGATCAACATATTGTTCCATAGATTTCAAGTTGAATTGTACATTACATATCATATGGAGATCCGTTAGCTCTATTTTTATTATAGGGCAATATCATATTACATATACGTAATAGTTATTATCGTGCACGTACCCAAAATTATGCGTGTTCAAATTTATTATTTTACTCGAAAGAATTCTCCACTTTTTTGGCACCACGTAATACGTTTAAGGTGTAATTTTTAACACTTAAAGATAACTTTATTGTTACAGTTCAAGTATGTCAGATAATTTGGGCATCCTTCCTTTAAATAAAAACAAATTTGTCTTTGCTGCGCTTTGGTTTGCATTACTTCTTAAACTAGCATTTTATTGTAACTCTGCTAAGTTTGTGTCCAAAATAGAAGGCATTGGAAATTAATAACGGAATGTAATTATCCTATGTATAATGTAGGTGTATGCCATCCATGTAAAATTTCGAAGCTTCAACTACGCAGATACAGAAGTTTGTCGAATTGAATATAGCCGTATTTTGTGTAATTTTCGCTTAAAGCTTTGTAAGATTTAAGTGTTTTCAATCTTATAATGTTTCGATCAAATGTACGCGAACATGTACATTTAATGTGTGTTTTATTAGGTATAACTCGAAAAAGAGTATTTTAACGAGAATAATTAAAATAGTACCTACCGACAAGAATAGTGTCTTAATATATAAACTTTTATGACGTAGAATATCTTAATTATTATATTAATACAATATTTTTGTAAAATGTAATCCAACCCTGTTTTTAAGAGATTTGGCACAGTTCTTTAAACAGTGAAATCAAACTATTAACATACAGCGACGGACATATGTACATCGGATAACATATAATCCTCTTCAGAATAATTATAATTGTAGTGTCTTCCCGAAAATAACAAATAAAGAATACAATATGAGGCAGTAATTATCAATTTTTGAAATACTTTACGTATCTCTATAGAACTATTGAAGTCTGCAAAAAATTGTCATGATACTTAATGATTTTTCAATTAATTTTATCGTCATTGAAGTTAAGACTTAGCTGTTTACGTGCAGTAACTACATTATTTGCCTTCTAGAAGAAAATGTAAATATATTACATTAGATCTACCATATGGCCGCAATTTTTACTATACAATAATCAACACAATAAAATCGTCATATTTTACTCTCACGGCTTCTTTTCAACTCAAAAAACCTATATGAACAAAATATTATTAGGATATTATATTGAACATTTGGTAATGCATACAAGACTATTTTAAAAACTAAATATGTCACCTTTGCACTGTGACGAACATTTTTATATAGTCAAGCAAGTTGGTGTATCCTGTAAATATATAAACGTTAGTATGTTTTCATTTTTTTTTAAATTAGTTATTAACTGTCAAATAAGCATATACTCCATAGTTGATAAAACTAAATTGAATGGTTTACTGTTCATTGTTTTTGTAGTAAATCATAACTTAATTTAATTATGTAAATATTCTGCTAGGGCAACATTTTGTACAAAGTGAAAATGATTAATTATATTAATATTCATTTGTACGACATGATATATTATATCATGACCTGTGTATGACTTAAGGAAAAAGTTTAGGAATATATACAAATAATGAAACCAATTTTAAAATTACAACAAACTAATTACTGAACATAAGTTTGTCAGATGAAATAGTGCAAGCTATTAGCTTATGCATGTGGGACATAATGCTCGGACAATATTTGCGGTTCCTCGCGGCGCGTCGTTTGATCGTGGTCAGCGTGTATGTGTGAATGTGTACGCGGATATGGATGAGTGTGCCGCGTGGAGAGAGCACGTCGCGAGACAGTCCGATACTAATTGTAAGTCGCGGTCCGAGCGGTGTATATTTTTTATGTTCTTTATTTACGTACATTAAACTTTTGCTTTTATCTGAGTCTCTCATTTAACCCTCCCACCATCCTACATGCATGTCACTAAAGTTAACACTTAAGTTGCGACCTGCACTGTGTTTTTTGAACACAATATATCACGATGTTAATTTACTTTACTGATGACATATTTACACAGTTACAAACTATATTGATTGTTACAAACGCAGTTAGATACATATGTATCAATGATTACTGACTTCGAGACTGTAAAATTGTTGTTCTGAGAAAACGTTTATTAAGTATGCTGTAAAACTTCAGCAAATTGTTTAGTTTTGTGTGCACTTATCGTTTATAGAATTCTATTATATTGAATAGATCAGACCAAAATTAGATATCTTTTATAATATATGTTTCGCTATTAATCGATCTGTCATAGTTATGCTATTATTGATATATGTATGTATACATGCCTTCTTTTAATGCAAACAATGCTTCGCCTGACATTTTCCGATTTTTGAAAAACAAGAGATATTTCACGTGCTCAAATAAGTCTAGGTGTTTCACAAAATTCGTTGGTCCCATATCTCAAGATATGAAAAACCTTTTTTTTATAATTGTTATACCATATATTGATTTAGAGATGTAAATGATAAATTAGTAATCATTCATATTGTAACTGCAAGAATTGCAACAATTTCAACATGTATTAGCATATTTAATGAAGCAATACGCATTTTAACTCCACACTGTATCTTCTCAGATGAGGGATTTATAGAGCAAGTCTCAATTCAGTCATACGTGTCATGCTTCTTTGCATCGGTATAACACAGCAACAAATTATTTATTATAAAAATATGATAGTCTATATTTCTCTTTTTGCTATTTCTCAATTAAGTGTCCAGCTTCCAATAATTTCTTGAATGATGTTTAATAATGTAAATTTTGAATTAAGTACTCTCGATTATTGTATATTAGTTCCCTAAAATTTTTGAAACATTCACAATTTCTTCATTGATACACAAGTATGCTTCCCATTCAAGGTATTATTTCGTTAGAGGTGCTTCAAATGTAATATACATTTGAATTGTAATATACATTTGAAGCACCTCTAACGAAAATAACTTAATAGCTTATCTGTACGATATTATGTAATGTTCTATGCCACACAACTGTCACAAAAGTTTTCTGTATTCTTTAACATAATCAAGGTATTTTAGATAAATACAAAAAGTAGATCAACGTGAGCATGTTGTCAAAGTGAACATGCAATAAAAAATAATAAAATTAAATACTGACTCACTATGATAAGTCTCAGTATTTCACAGTACTCTTCCAAGCGTGAAAAAATTTAATTTATTCTCTGGCTTTAAGCAAGCCTGCGATATTTGAAATAATTACTATGAAAAATAAAACATAACAAATGAACTCTTTGAAAACACCAAAATTAACTTACATATATCGTAAATACTACGATTGACGCAAACATCATTTTTACCGTTCGGAGACTCTTTTTAGATCACATACTTGGTATTATACCCAATTTTTGCAGACTCCAATAGTTATACATACAGCGATGCCACAATAATCAATCATCGTTACTATAGTGTTTACAAGGCATATATCGAAAAAAAAAATCTGGATGGGATAAAACTAAATATTTTGCGTTATATTACAGTATAGTTTTTAGTTATGTAAATATAAAAGACTTTTCATTATTGCATGCAATTATTTAAATAATGAAACACACAGGGATAATTAGTTGATTCTTATGCCCCAGAAATATTCGAACATTACATAAACTATACTTACATTGTTAAAATAATGTTTGGTACGTTACAGGTTATATTATTTATACAGTATTCATACATGGAAGTCACATTTTTGCTTTTTGTTGAACTAGTGATGCTAAGAATGTGATATTTCTAATTTAATTGGACCTACCGCTGTTTACCGATACTTAGATTTCAAGAGATGATCAGAAGACATTTACACAACACATAACAAATTACTGTATATTCATTTTACACAAAACAAGGATTTTTAAGCCATTGTCATATTGAGACATTTTGTTTTGCAAAAACTTTCTAAATGTCAACAGATTGATGATTATTTGTACAGATTATTGAAAATACCGAGGATAAATCAATTTTGTTTCATTCATTGATATTTCTTACGGTCTAGAAACAATACTGTAATGTAACATGTGTCAAATTTTGTCATTATGCAAGTGCTTTAAATGAAAAAGTATAATGATCAAAATTATACTGATACCCAAATGTTTTGGTGGCCGACAGATATGGTTGTTTCTTTGAATTGATCCTGTAAAATGTCATTGAAATTATTAGACGCAATTCCGTCAACGCATTGACAATTTTCTAATGTCTGCAATAGTTTCTGATTGTCCACGAAAAGCACCAAACTATTTATGCCACAATCTCGACAGTTCAATGGGTATTTAAATTAAAATGTTTGAAGTTGTACTACCAAAATAAGACTTACATTTTTAATCTCGTCTAATCTACTGAAATGTGCTAATGTCTCCAAAGATGTTTTGTTTCAAGTTTCACAGTATTAAATAGCACGTACACTTTACCTCGTAAATTTTGTTTTTTCTTTCTATATCTTCATGCAATAATTTGATACAGTTGACGGAAGAGTTAGAGGCTGTCGCAATTTTTGCATTTTGTTTTATGAATATACTTTAAATCACCAGCTTTAAAAACAAGAATGCTAGTTGAAACAACATTATAAATAACAGTCAAATATCTTTGAAATTAATGAATTTTTGGCATAAATAGCGTAACAGTCTTTTATAGAGAATCATCAGCTACGTGAACTAAAAAATATCGTTTGAAGGATTAAAGTTATGCTTTGTACATCTTGTGTGCATCGAGTTAACAAAAATCAATTGCACCAAGTTATGTCTTGCAGAATCATTCATCTTTTTTTAGAAACATCTGTCGACGTTGTTAACAGTTTGACATTCCTGAAAATCGACCAAACTGCGATATTCCATATAAGAACGTAATAATTGTCAGTCTACTCTGTATATGAAGAACGGTGTGCCAACTATACTTATATGAATGAAGGATGCAAACAGTAATAGCATCAGAGCCCAAATTTCGTTCAGTTTATTTAAACATGCGATAACAGGTGAATACATTTAATCACTTGAATCAATAGATCAAGTAACATCAATGTAGGCGTGCCACAAACGTAACGGTACAGTTGCATTTTCTGAAAAGAATCAGGCATATTGTCTCCAATCGCAATTTTTTTTTGAAGGCTATCCATTTTCAACAAAGAAAACACATCATTGCTCGTATTTACCGTATTATGTAATCTTCTCGATCAAATCAATTTTTTATGTTTATGGAAATACTTCGCTCATGACATGTATAATTTGCGTGTTGAATACCATATATTAGTAATGTGTGCAAGTACACAATGAGTATAACAAACGTAATTTCCACAATTTCTTATATTTTGTAAACTTTAATAAAGGGTAAGAAATCACAAGTTGGGAGATTATTCCCTGATAATAGATTAAAATTGAAGCTAATGTGAACATAATGGAGAGTAACAAAGACAATACAGTCGTAGCACGATAGAATGAAATTATACCATAGCATACAGAAAATAAAAACTTCGTCCAGTTTTATTTACCATGCAACCATGTTGATCTTACAACCAACCTTGAGTTTCAAACAGATTATAATTGTAACAAGCGAATGTTAATAAACTGATCATCTATTGAATTCTTTTTATAACTTGGTTTGTTTTACTCGTTCGGTACACGCCGTTCCGTCACTAAAATATTTGTAGACAGCCTACATGATTCAAAGAAGCATAGAAATATTTAAGATTCGAGACGTCCAAAATTTCTGCTTCGCTATGCAGAAAAATGGCTGCTCTATACACACTATGCTTCTTACTTGATTTATTTGCCGTTTTTAATAATAATGAAAAAAACGGCATAATAGTGGACAAGTGGTAAGACTAATTGTGTCAACAATTACTACGAGAATACAATGAAGTCTGGGATGTAGGCGGACATATGGCACCGTTACAGACACAAAGTGATATATATATCTAGGACGCATAGAAAAACAGGAGAATTCTTGTCGACATGATAATCATAACGACAAGATTCTTATTGGAGTATATTTCTTTTGGTACAAAAATAGATATCGAGCATAGACCGCGCGCAGTCTCGCGTTCTGATACCATTTACAAAAATTCTCTACACGATATATTGAGATGCATCAAAAACATGATTTAACTTAAAATGATTTCATCAAATAAACGCTGAAACACAATAAATGTAGAATTGATTTTTAGTGTCTATTTATGTACCCCGATCTTTTTTACTACCATTTTGGTACATTTGTTTAAGCATTCTATTTTCAAACTAAATTAACACAATGTAAGGTGTTGTCTGTGTATGTATGGAATGTAAAAGTAGATTGCGATGTGTAAAATGTCCCGATGGAAGCTTGAAATGTATGATGTAGAATCTGAATTCAACATATGACAAAAGACTAGAAAACTAAAATTGCTGTTTGCAGTATAACGTGAAATTTAACTATATATAGTAGTTATATTGCATAGCTCGAAACAAGGACTTTGGCGAAGGAAAATTAAAATATATTATTTATTACCCTTCTCCTGATGGGCTAAATAAACATTTGATTGCTATTAAAGTATCACATAATGTAATGTATCACTTTAGTTGTTACTTAAATTCTACTGAAATAAAATTATATCTCAGATACATACTTGTTGGTATGAGATCAACTAGAAACCAACTAGATGAGAAAGACTATAAAACAATCAAGTAACAATAGTAGATCCAAAAATGGATCACTCTTAAGATTCTTACTCGTTGATCAGGTAATGAAAAATCAACGCTCAACTAAACAATAAACTATTGTTATTAGGGTCCACGCTTAGGCTGCGCGAGGTCGCTCGATTGAAGAACAAGATCAAATTAGCCCATCGAAAAGGGGCAAATTACAATGACTCTCTATTCGGAACACGATCCGCATAATTAGTACGATTGATCGTTGATAGTATTACCGACGTCGTCATTTTATCACCATATTTGTAGAGAAACACGAAACAAAGAATGAAGAAAATTTGTAAAAGGTTCAAATGTTTTTGATAAAATAGTATCTATTATTGTGTTTGTTTTTTGTTAATATTAATAATAAAACTATATTACAGAGCGTTATATATATTTTGCAATGCAATTATCTCCGACATGACTAGTTCCAACAAAAAATACGTCCTATAAATTTGATTCCCGATCAGGATAACATACAGAATGATGGCTCCATGCTTACACGAATAATGTCTAAGAATTTAAAAGACAAATTAAGTCTATTCTTATATGTAGAATATGAAAAAATGTTTTTTGCGCCTTAAAAGGACGATTAAAACCTTTAACGAACTGGATTATCTCACATGATCTCCAAGCATCAACTATGTCTCAATGACTGAGCCATGTAATTTACGTAACTAAACAAAAGTCTGTAATGGTGTAAAAAGACAGAAAATGAAATGTGGCATCAAAATTTCAAGTATAAACACATTTAGACGAGAGTTGTACCTAACCGGTGAAGCAGACTAAAAGATAACATTGTCAAGACTTTGTATATGATAGTGTTCAAAATTTACGTTTCTTTATGGTATGGGTCAGCAATTTTTTCGAAATTTAAATGTAAAAAGACATGAACAAATCAATATTATTATTCAAGTACAGCTAACGTCATTAAGAAAAAAACAATACGAAGCGATGATGCCTTTGGGCATTTTCCGCTAAAAATATAATTTAATTATAACGTATCTAAGCGGCAACTTCAACAATTATCTATGTGTGGTTCAAAACCAGAAATTTATACGGTCAACACTAAACGACTCAGTTTATTAAATCTGTCGAAACACTTAAATGGATGAACAAAATTGAAAGTAGGAAAACGTATTATTAGACAAATATAGAAACAACAATAATCTATTAACTGTAAAAGTGATCAACAAATGGTGATGACTGTAACGACGACGATAACTATAACAACGACGAAGGATTACCGAAATAAGTATATAAGGATAAGGAGTCAACCTTGTAGTCAAAGAAGTTCATTGAAGAACCGGAACGTAAGACGCATACAAGGCGTACGTGGTACTGTTCGTCGTTTGTACGTAGAGTTTCTCATTCCTTTATTTTTATTCGCTCTTTTTTTAAAGCGTTACTCCTTCGAAATTTATTCTTCTGTTATAACACTGTAACAAATTACGCGACTTGTCCTTAGAATTTTGGAGGAATTTGATGATACAGGTACAGTAAGTAAAGGACAATGAGATTTGTTTTCATTCGAGAAACATTGTTATTGAAGGAACAATGTGAAAGGTCTTTAACATACGAAAATTAATTAACAAAATATAGTTTGTAATTTTTGCATATAGAACAACACAGGCATGATAAACTTTATAGACTAAAACAAGATAACAAATTATTGAAGTTTCAAGTTGATTAATTTCTAGATGTGAACACTCCTTAATATTTACTTTTTCATTGTCACAGTATTTTCTGTTCTATAAAGATGACGACAATTATTACAAATGCCAATGGAGACATCATTATTGTAAACCTTTCAAGAAACCAGAATGAAAGTTATAAAATTTGCCAACCGAAAGTACGAACATTGTTGGTAAATTTTTTGTCAGTGGTCCACTTTTAATGTTTTAAGCCAAAGTGCATATAAACAATAACGACAATTGCATACAAACGCATCTAAAATTTTTTTTCAGTGTGTGCACACAATTATAGTACATATGCAAAGTGTTCTGTAATACGTAGAAATTGCTGCGAATGTCAGGCTCAAAACACATACACAAAAGAGGTTTATATAGACATATGTTTGACGTGAATGTCGTTTCAAATTTAAGCTAGATTTCGATTTGATTAGTTACGGACTGAGAAACATGTATCAATGTGGTGTTTTTTTTATATTATTTTGGTACAGTGAATCAGCCGAGAAAAACTGTCCCATATATTAGAAAACACCCTGTACATGTACCGATAGTTGTCAAAGTAGTAAAAGTTACGTCATTACAGATGCTGTGTATATCAGATTATATGCGATAGTAACACCCTATGACATTTTTACATGGACCACCTTCATAATCTCATTACTCATTGTTTCTCAATTACTTGTCATCATATGAAAAACTCTTTCAACATAAAAGTTCATTGTTAAACAGGGTTAGTTTCTTTAAAACTAAGATTGTATTCCATCTGTACATATTTAGGTTTATTGCCTTGTAGTCACGTTTAAGACAAATTGCTTAATATATCGTGAATCGTTAAAACAAATTTGAATTTCAAAATGTCCACAGAATAATGCAATTAAAAAGCTATCTGCAATTTGGCACATCAATGGCTACCCCTTGCTATTTCGCTAATACTTTTATCCGTTTGGATTTTCTTCGTGAGTTTCACCTTGCATGACTGCACAATATACGTACGAATATATACATGTTGTAGCATGCAAATATCGAAAGACATGTGTACTTTACTGCTCAGCATGCTTACGTACATTTGGGAAAAAATCTGTGATGGCACACACGTTATTGCTAGTGACTAATCGTATGATATGAGAAACTTTTTACCATGTTGAAGTTTACATTGATTGATCGTAAATTTGATCGTTGGTGGTTACCCTAAGGTCCTAATAATACACTAGATTATTGAATATTACTTCACTTCCTCCACGATTAAAACGAAAATATAAGATTTAAAAAATTAGCAATTTTTACAGTTCTAAGCTTGTGGAAGAAAAAAACAGTATTAAAAACAATGTGCTTCCATAGTCATATATAGATATTTAATTTCAATTGTAATTCGAAACGATTGCATACGCGTGATAATGACAAGTAATGGAGGTATTTAAGTATCCGATTTTGAATCCTTAAAATATTCGTGTATATACATATTGCAACAAATTTTAACAGTTAAAATTTTCTTTTTTACAAGAATATTAAAAAATGTACAAGTCGAACATTTTTCCAAAAAGATCCATCACATATTGATATGAAATTATGTATAAATCCTAACTTTAAGTCACAGTGCACGATCTGATAGCAAAGATCTAAACAAGATAATACTTAAAATAGAAAAGCCGATGGGCATTTCTCTTTTCATTACTTAGTTAATTACTATACTTGTCACAAATATCAAGGTGCAAATAACCCTTATATTTGCCCTCAATAACTCACCAAGACCGAAAGATAATTGAAATAAAAAATGGTCTTGAAATTATACAACAGTAGAATCTACATTTGCTGGATTACAAAATTCAGATGAATAGAACTATCATATTAGATTTCATTTCTCTTAAATTTTCAACCTCTTTTTTTTATAAAGTCAGCAAGAAAATTCAAAGGACAATAGTCAAATGTAGACACACAAATGCGTGTACAATTGATTTGTTACAGATGTTATTCAGAGGAATGATTTAACGTTGACGAATTATTGATAGAAACGCAATTGTACGCATATATACACAATTACACATATACATGTACGTATGTGTCTTTCCGTATATGATAAATTTCCGTCTATATATTCTGTCCATATATATATATACACACCATCAAATGCATTTGAACAATATGTATATGTATACACAGCCGTATTCATATATTAATTCATTTAATTTAATACATTTTATATGTATTTTGGAAGGCGACAGTAGAAACTACTGAAGTAAATGCACATTAATATACGTGAAAATGAAGACGAAGACTGCGATTGTTGTACACCATTAAGGTTTGCCCTTTGTTGATTTAACTGCTATGCATTGCAAATCACAATTCATTGACAATTGCCAACAGTTATCAGCTGTTTAACTTCGCCCATTTACGTACAATTACTATTTGCAGATTCGTTCTACGAATCTGCAGCGAGCAGCGTCGACGCTGGCATATGTATATATACATACATATGAATGTGTATATGTATCATGTGTGTACATATACCCGTGTCACATTAAATATGTTACGCACGTATTTTTTCTTACGCCGTAATAATACCTGCGCTCGAAATCTGCGCATTTATTTTAAAAATACACTGAAAAGTCTCGTATAATTATTTTTATGAGGTGAAAAGGTCAGTATTGTTCTAATGTTTCGTAAATTTTCAGTATTGATAAGAGCGCAAAGACGCGAGTGACATAAAAGTATTAGCCCTGAGTGATAGTACGAGGAAGATGAAAAGGAGGTAGATGTTGGAAATAAACTAAGAATGGCAATAAGATTGCAAGTGAAGAAGTGAACGAGAGAGGATGAACACGGAAGATAGCGAAGTGGTGGTAAGAAGGCAGAATCATCAATAACAGAACCATAACTTAGATATGCTGCACAAATTCCGGATTGAGGAAAGAGAAACCCATAAATTCCGTTTGATCCAAATTCATCATGAATAGCTTATCGGTGGGTGTCAAGTCTGTCTTCTCTGAAGTAAACTGCTTATCGAAGTTACTCACATCCTTCCGGTGTTTCTGACAACGAAAAACGAAAAATTAGTGAGATACCTCCTATGGAAAACAAGATTATTATAATTGCAATGAACTAAATTAAATTACATTAAAAATCATTAAATAAATAGATCGATCTCCTCTACTGTATACATAAGTTTTCCTGGTGGTACTTTCTTTACTAAATTAATACATTTAGCATCTTACCATAATGCAACAGAGAATATTCAATGATCATCGCCATAATAACTACCTTACCAGAAATGACGTGAGGTGCCTAAGCGTAAACGATATTTCTGTACAGTAATCCTTTACTTACGATTTTTGGTTTGAATGGTGGTTGCACTTCACGGTTTTCAATCTTTTCCCAATCAATCCGGCGGAAGAACGCATGACTGCGCACGTCATCTTCCCCGCGTAATCCACACCCTAGCCTCTTGCTTGGATTTTTTGTTAGGAACTAAAAAATACGATTAGAACAAAACTTGTCAATATATGGCAGAAGTTGTACAGTGTCATTGATTCAGTTAAGATTGATGAAACATAATACCGCTTTGCAAGCTTCTTTAGCTTCCTTTGATAAACTTTTTGGATAACTGACATTGTGATCCGTAATGGCGGCGAACAATTCTTCTTCATCTTCACCGTCAAATGGTGGCTGTCCAACTAACATCTCGTACAACAGCACACCATAAGCCCACCAATCAACGGATTTTCCATAAGGTTGGTATAGAATAATCTAATAATTCGTACAAAGAAAAAGAATACACATATATTCAAATGAGTTGCACGGTCTTTATTAGCAATCGTATGTAATATGTATGTCCTCATTCTTAATTCGATATGGCATTTGTGACTAACATATATAAGTCTTGAAGAATATCAGTTAATTAATTATACAAAAAAAAGGCACTCTGAACTAAAAATGATAAACTTTTAAATATAAAAGTAGTGCACCTGACAATGTGTGATGGTTTTAAGAAGTGTGTCAAGACCTTTTGTAATTACTTTCTTTTAACGTACGTATGACGAATTGAATAACGTAAGCAGGCAGTGGCGCCCGAAGAACGTTGAAAGAATGAAACACATAAAATAAGTGAAAAAAAAAACTTCTACATATGTTCTGTCCACATCAGTATTAACCAGTATGCATCACAAGAGTGTTTCCAGCCGAATTTTGCATAACGTGGGTGAATCTATAAATATTCATAGTTGCGTATCTTCCACCAAATATATCGTTCAAGGAAGGAACGTACGTTCTCGCATCACCATACTACTGCATATTGTTATTCAAAGTTTGATTGTGTCTAAGAAAGATGCATCAATTTATTCGAGTTGTTTCTTTGTCTTATACATTTGATATCCCTTTTCTATCGATTGTACCAGTCATCTATTATCAAATTGATCTAAGTATAGGTGTATGGACGAATTTAATCCAGACATAATCTAAGATTTAAATGAAGCTAACATCAATTTTTTACAGATTGCATTGTGTAATCTGTGACTTTATGCATAATGCATAGAATCTATTAAAAGTGCCTCACTTATAGCAAGTTCTTCTGATCAAAATGTGCACGATTGCTTAAATCATTGCCATTAAAGCCAAATTGTGATTGTAGGAGTAATAAGTATTGCACAAGAAATGCAGCAGGTATGAGTGATAGTAAGTTTGAAGTATAAAGTCACAAATGTTCGTACTCCGTTTTAGTCATTACCCCACATAACAGAGTAAAAGAGCCAAAGAATCCAACCGTGTATGATAATATTCTTCATTCAAACATTGTCACAACAAGCATTGTTGAAACTGCTTTTTCCACAATAAAAGTAAAATTACGATATTGTTCTGTCTTACTCACATCTGTTATCTTTATTCTTCTTTTTACATATACGTTATAACAAAGCAAATAAACAAAACGTCTTGAAAGCCTAAAATGCGACACACAGTGAAAGATTCACCACCTCAGTCTTTATCCGAAACGATATCCGGTTGAAGTAAAAAAAATATATATTTATTCCTAAAAACAGATTAAATTCAGAGACTATCTCTATCACCTAAGAAAAATTATATCTTTTATAGCTATACATCCCTGTTACGCCTAAAATATATTTCTACTCGATTCATTATACATTGGATATAAACCGAATGTACTTTTACAGAAATCTATCCATCATACATTTTAACCGCTCTTTTACTAATTAAATAAATCTTACCTCCGGAGCAATATAATCGGGAGTACCGCAAAATGTCTTGGTTGTTTTATCACCCGTAATGCCCTCTTTACACATACCAAAATCAGCTATCTTAATATGGCCATCTTGATCTAATAAGACGTTGTCCAGCTTCAAATCACGGTAGACAATGCCACGTGCGTGTAAAAAGAACAGGCCAATCGCTATTTCTGATGCATAAAATCTGCAGAAAACAATTTTGTAATGAGGTAAGTGTAAATCATGTTCACCGAAAACAAATGCATTTGCAACGCATGATAGACAAAAGAAACAGACTACGTGCAAGCTCACTTAGAAAAAGATGTTCGTGCTTAAAGTGCAAGAAATGTCATGATGCGAACGTGAATCACGTATGTTAATAGCACGAGTACTATTTTTCAGCTCGTAGACTTTCTAGTTTTACAATTATTTCGGCGCGTAAAACACCTGCAACGCGTTGCTCATACCGCTCTAAGTAAACATTGATGAAATTAAGGCGTTATTACTACCAAATCACAAATTGAACGTTGCTTAAGGATCAAAAACACTCACACTGCTACTGGTTCTTTGAATTTGCCGCACTGCTGGATCTGGTACATCAGATCACCACCATTAACGTACTCCATCACAAAATAGAGACGATCCTACAAGCGTAAATAAAGTATTTTGCAAAACGAAAAACAAATTACATTTTGACGTTAAAATGCCACGGAGTCTATGTAGAAATGGTCATTGTTTTCTTTCCCAAACTAAGAATTCGATCCGTACATTTTCTACCTGATGCAAATGATCCTACTAATGTTATTAACGTTCAATTATGGCATTTTGTGCAAGTTATCGTAGTTATCGAAAAGAATTACATTTAAATTCACATCCGGAATTGCTGAACTCTTAATAACATATAGCCATGTCATTTATTGTATTATATATATGTATTTACTAAGAGCACCCGCGTTGCATTTGATGAGACCTTTAAAAACATCTCAATTACAAAATTGTGCAACTTTTTACAAAAAACAGACTCCTTGGTCACAACAAAAGTATATGCTTATGCTCGACGTATGTATAAACACTTTTCGTAATGATACATCATGCTTGTCTCACAAGAAAAAAGCGAAATGTATGTGTATATTGTAAAAAAGGGAGCTCATCACGTATATGTCAAGTTACGTGCTCAACTCCCGATTCTTCCTCGATAATGCTTAATAAGCCTAAAGCCATCAGGTGCTTGGACGGTTCAACATACCATAGTTTGAAAACAAGAATGCAATTGCACTAAGAATGGTGGTTTGTTAGACAGTGCGAGAACTCGTTTTTCGACCATTGTACACTCCACATCGTCATCCTGTATAATTATATCCTTCTTCAATATTTTGATCGCGTAAAGCTCGTCTGTGCCTTTTCTTTCTGCCAAAAGAACCTTTCAACATACAATAACAATATATACATCGATTTTATTCACATTTTTGATTTGAATGTTGAATCAAGTAATTTTGAAAACCTTTCCAAAGCTTCCTTTGCCAAGAACCATAAGGAAATGGAAGTCGCTGGCTCTTATTAGATCGCTCTTTCCCATATTATGCGGTACATCCTTATCTTGTGTTGCTGTTGTTTTCTTTGTTACAGATGTCTTCTACAAATTACCAAATTTCTGCGTTTATACGTACACCGTAGCAATTTGAATAGAAGGCTTGATTTGACATTAAGACGAAAAATTATGTCGCGACGCATACAACAAAAATATTCAATGTGTCGAATACCCATAGATTAACATATTCTCAAAGGTTGCCGATGTATCGTATGGAGACCGCAAACAACGAAGAAACGCTATAGGTAGATTTAGGCATGATTACAAACCCTCATTTTACTCTTAAGCTCCGCAAGATCAACACCTTCTTCTGGCACAGGTACATTGTAAAATTCTCCTTCTTCTTGTGTGAGCAATTTAAACCATCCGCTAGCCGGGGCCTTAATCAGTTCTGAGATGCCAAAAGAGAGGGATCCCATAAAATCATTTCTTGACGTGCGATCCCAATCCCAAACTTCGATTAGTAGCCGTCTATCTTTATCTTCAGGTTTGAGATCGCTGAAATAAATATGATCTATTATTGCCTATTTCTTAATTTATCATCAAGACTTGCCCTGTTACACAGTTTTGTAGGAATTCAGAAATAACACCAATTACTTACATATGCTACACGTGTTCTATTCGAACCAAAGTATAAAAATATAATGTATGGTGTAATGACAATAGAAAAACATGTGTAGTCTGGTACTCACAAAACGATTGTCTCATTCCATTCAGGATTTAAAGATGACTTGATTGTCTTCGTTTTCTTCTTGACGTTGTCAGAGTCGGGAATAAGCTTGAGCTTCACATACGGATCCGAAAGTCCATTAGGATCCATCGGTATGAGATTTCGACCTTGCTTTACTATAAATACAGTAATAAAATAAATAAATTTGTAACTAAAATTACATTAGTGTATAGCGGATGCAGCATCTTCGATCATTTATTGGTTTAGTATACACGTTAACGAAACAGAAATAATTTTATTTGGAGACTGAATTTTAATAGAGTACGTAGTATGATCTACGTGATATTACTCAAGGGGAAAAAAGTTTAGGAAAAAATTTAGTTTGGAAAAATGTGAGTTCGATAGTTAACACACTGTCTTACTAAATGTCAGCAAAAACTGAGACATTCGCACGCCTACAGGATAATTGTCGCGGAAATTAGCTAAGTGAGCGATACTACATTTAAGATTACATTGTAACGGAGTATTTATTGTCAATAGCAAATGTAATATGTTTCTGACCGAATACCCGTAATGAGAGATGATTAATCATCAGTGCCGATTTAAAAACAGAAATAAGTAGAGACCTTGAAGAACAATGGCACGTCAAATCGTCATGTGTAAGCATCAGTTTAATTACATTTTCTTGCAACTAATAATAACCCTATTTAAATATGTATCATTGTAATCTATAATTGTGAGGGCAATATGTTGGGCTAATCTTGAAAATGTACGTATTAGTAATTTTAATTGTAAAGGCAGTGGTTTTTATAAAAAATCTGAAAAAATATACAATTGTACTACTATATTACGTCCATAAGACGCCTAAAATGGAAATAAACAGTATTATATCGAAGCGACCTTGAACATTTTTATTCTCTTATTAACCGATAAGAGTACGTCACAATGCAATGGAATTTACACCAATATTAAGTGCACTAAAAATGTCTAAATCCGTTATATGTACATTACATATCATAATTTCCCAATAACGTTATTTTGGGACCGTGATCGATAAGAACATAATTCGCCCTTTCACACATTTATGATCCATTATAGAACACGAACATCTTACTAGCAAAAGCACATAAACTAACCAATACCGAAATGTGTGATAACTGTCTTTAAAATTATTAGTTTACTTCTGTATAGAGAAGTTTCTTACTGTGTGTTTATTACTTCAGTATAAATAAGAGAAGAGCTACTCAGCTAATGGCGGTTAATAAATCCGCACAGTGTTTAGATTCATCATTATTTCTTGACTGATTCTACTCCATAACCTGGTACCGCAACCGTCACCACAATTGACCGATCATACAACACAATTTACTGAACTGCGGGTGACCAGCACACTCTCCATCAGCGAAAAGACATAAGATATACCAGCAAATCTGTTGGATTATTTACGGGAATTCGATTTCATTTTATATCAATATCAATAAATTCTAACTAATAATACTTTATATTATAACTGTTACTCAATACTATTTACCAAAGTCCTTATATATCATAATATATAATAATAAACCATTTATACAACTTAATAGATTTATAATTTAAGTAAAAAGATTCTATAATTTCCCGGTAGTTATTAGTACTAGTGATTATTGTTTAATAATAATAATAACAAAATGTTAAGTTTTGTTTGTTCCGGTTTACTTGAAGTATCTGAAACTGGACGTACCTTCCACAGTAAGCTTGCTGCCGGAACACGTGATATGGAGGTGTATACGACCACGTCTTTCGGTGTGATCGCATCCACAAAGATTCGGTACGCTCTCCTCGCACCTCTTGTGAACGTTCATGTCGCATGCTAGGTCATCATATCATCATTGATTATCATCATCGTCCGTGAGCGTGTTGGTTGGTCGTTATCATTGCCGCAGCTGTGGCGAGGCGTTTTGCCATTGCGTTTTACAATTAGCTCACATTTATCTTTTTCTAATTTTGTTCTCTTTGTCTTTTTCTTTTTTTTTTTTTTTTAATCTAATCTAGCCCTGTTCTTGAAAGCGGGTTGCAGGGAAATGCGTACTATGTCTTGTACGAAGGAACTGCAGCTGCTGATTGACTGAATGGACTTTCGATCGGACGCGATAAAATTCGATTACCCTCTGTCTAGCAGATCCTTACATAGACATTTTCAACCGCATAGTTCACGACTATAGCAACGGCTGCAGCCTAATAACGTATATACGTGCGAGAATTGGAAACAAAAAGATGACGTTTCTGACGGACTCGTACTTACTGCATAATAACAGCACGCACGCGAACTTGTTTGAATCAACAAATGTTTTTATTCCATCGTTTAACCGTGATTTATGGACGGCTACGGTAAGAGAATACTAAAGCCCTTTACGTAACGTAAATATATTAGAACATCGGCGCCTTAAGGTATTTCCTCCTAATATTTCTTTGCGATCGCCAAGAGGACAAGAATTTTTTTATTCTGTTCACCTTTCTTTTTCACATTCGCACGCATAAACTGTCTAGGAGTAATATAAAAAAGCATTATGATGCATTATTCACGGATGTGTTTATGAAAATAAACACATGAATTTATATAATCAGATATTAGCATAGATACGAAAAAGATAGATAGGAGTAAAAGAAACTTGAGTTATGAATCAAAGCAGCAACTTGACTTGTGTATGCGCATGATTACATAATGATGTCTACATTGCGAGTGCAAGCGTAAAATAAAACAGTGTAAGGTCAGACAGAGAAACTATTAAAGCATGAGGCATCTTTCTAAATTACGGGCTCACTCAGGTACTATACAGTCGAAGTCAAGAAGAACTGTTATCTATTATATAAAAATAATTCATATTTTCTGTAAAATACGTTATACCTTTGAGAAATTACATGAAATATTGTATTTGATGGAACCTAAATGCATTGTACTAATTTGACATAAAAAATTTCCAATAGTGCCGAGGTGACCTTGTGATGCAATATTGGGTAGAAACCCGTCCTTAAGTTCACCCCGTCTTTCTCGAACTATGAAAGGCTACAATTTTGAACTGGAATGCGGGAAAGCGCTGATACTAATGACGTCAAAGTTAAAAGAATGCCGAGAACGGCGACTTAAGGTTTGCTTCGTTTAAATCGCAAGTATCAATTTATCAGTTGTAACACATTATTGAAAAGAACACGTTATATTGTTTGACACAGTCGAACTCAATCGGATTCTTGGAAAAAAGTAAAAACATGTAACAAGTTACATAAGATAGCGATTCGTCTTGACTCATTCTCTATGAGATCACGTACAATACATACAAGTTTTTTGTTTTTTTGATAATAAGGAAGCATAAATGCGCTAAGAATGACGTGATTGCATGAAAGCAAAAAGCAGGAGTGGCACAAGGAAATGTATATATGTATGTATCCGTAAATACAGGGACGTATGTCAATATATACAGCATTCAAGTAGTCATCCGGGGTAACATCAATTGCGCGCGGACGCGTTGTTTAACATTACAACCTGGGATATTAACCTTTGATGATACAAACAGACAACGACGAAAAGACCGTTTCCACGCAAGAAGTACTTATTGAACATTTTTTGCAATAAATCACATGTCTTGTAATTTCGACATTACATCTATACAGCTTATATAGACTTGAATATATAATGTGTTTTAATTACCACATCATTGCGCTTGATAGGAAGATTTGTTCAATTACGTAAAGTACGCTCACCTTACTTACACGTCGTGCAGTATCGTTGAAAATAATTTATTGAAACATTCCGAGCCACTGCCTTGCAGTAAATTGACGAGAAAGCAACAAGACATAATTGTGTGGTTCGCGCAATTGCTTTCTTGCAAACAGACAAAACAAGCGAATCCTAATCATTGCTAAGGATTATGGGTAATTTTTGCAAAAGTCATGTAAGTTTGAGAACTAGAAATGGTGTACGACAAACTTGTAGTACAAATACTGTTTTTTTGCTACATATTAACGGAATATAAATTCAATTTTGAAGATATTTAATTATCTGATTCCCATAAAACACCATCGACCACATAGGAAGACCGTGAAGCTCTCATAAATTACTTGCCTGAAAGAACAATTCTTAGGGAAATGTAATTCATTCTTAATTGCCCCTTGTTAGTACGTTATCACTAAAAAGGGACTGTGAAGTAAAGTTAATCGAGTTCAAAAATCATATTTTGAGACAAAACATTTTCACAAAATAAGGTATTTTGAGTGTCATCTCAATCGAGAGAACTTTGTCTATAAAACCAACCTTTCGTGTTCTACATTTGACATTGAAATTTACAAATAAAAGCCTATAAAGATTGAATCAGAAATAACACAACTAAACCGGTAGGTCACGGAGAAGATCCCATATATGACGCAATATCTCAAACTTGTTTTCAAGGTGCTAAGAATGCCATTTCGATTTTCATAATAACTGCACTCTGATAGGGCAACTAACTTTTCTCATGACAGAGAGAAACACTTTAATCAAGGACGACCTTAGTCGGAGAATACATAGAATAGGAGAATAAGTGCTCTGTGACAATTTTGCAATAAAATAGTACCAACTTGTATACGATGATTTTTACGGAAAACGTACATACATACTTCGGTAGCTAAGTTCGAAGTTTTTGCTCTTTTCTGTTTGCTAGTCGACGATATGCGCAGCATTACCTTCAGCCACAGGCAGTAGGCATTTGCAAACAGAGATCGCTGACTATTTTGCTTTCAAATTCAGAACAGTTATATTGCAGAAAGACTAACAAATGCGCGAGTGATGTTGTAAAGAGAGTATTGAAACATTATTGATTAATATTTCAATGTGTCGCAAATAAATCACTTTGAAAACCAAAAATTCCAGTCACAATTAATTATATAAAGTGCATTGGCATCGACTGGTCGTTCATTACAAATTGCAACGTGAGAACAATCGGAGGATTATCACAAAGTCAGTATACGATACGTGGTTGAACACTGATTCACTCTCTTTTTCAATGCGACGTCACAACATCATTTCCATGCACAAGATGAGTTTCTTTCCTCATATATCTCTTTGTATCAGTACGAGAAACTAAAACGGCCCAGGTCGTAATATTGTATGTTTCACCTGTATGACATCAATAGATATACATGTACATACGCATGCATTGACGGGCGTGCATTGAGTATAACGGTAGTCTGTCACAGACGTGAAGATAAAAAGAAAGGGTATATATATATACATGACCCTTAAAAGGGGCCGCTAGCCACCTGATGATGAAATTTTACAAATACTTGTACAAGGCTGAAAAGAGTATACGCGTGACGGAGACAACGTAATCAAAATATTAAAACGCGTTTAAGACTACCTTGCCTTGAGAAGGGGATACATCGTGTAGTATGTTTCATTTTTTGCTAGGAAACGGCGGAACGTCTCGTAAACGACTAAAAGCATAAAAAGTTGACTACATGAGAAAAAATTCTTTATACCGTGCAATGTCCATCTTAACGCGAGGCAGGTTTAATAGTGACCACTTTTTCGTATCTTGAGACACTTACGAGTTACTCCGCCGCTTTTCAAGCAAAACAACGTACTGCACGCCTTTTCATACTAACTACTCTCTTGACATCTCAATGTGGGACGGTCTCAACACTACGTTAAAATTTAGCTTTCCGTGACCGCTGGAACATGAATGCTGTCCCTTCCAAGGATGCAAGATTCTCTCACCCTATGAGAATACCTTTTACTAGCTTGTGAGTAAATGCTAAGTGACGCTATGCAATACGTAACGAATGAAATGATTGATTTCATCCCTGAAATACACAGGCTCGTTGCTTCATTCTTTATTATTCACTTGCTGAAGCGTGCTTTTGAGTAACATGATGGCACAAAGGTTTTACTGCGAGTGCGATATGCTAAAGATAGCGAAGGATTCGCGTATGGCGTGAGAGTTCAAAGTTGCGATAAAAGTGACGAAAATAATGTATGTAAACAAAGTTGACGAAAGTAACATTAGGAAAGAATAAATGAAATAAGATTCTGAAATCAATTCATAAGATTCAGTTTAAAGAATGTCATGCCGTTTTGCATATCACACAAGAGGAGGAAGTTGAAAAATTTCTACTGCCTTAACTTAGTTAGGTTGTTATCACAAATCGTCATTTGCATGTTGAATTTGAGATGACTTTACTGCACAGGATAGAAACAGGTTGTGAGTTTTTGGACACGACCCGTTGGCAACTGTGCATTCTTGTGAACCCTGATTACGCTAATACGGTACCCAAGCAAAGCAGCGACATGTGCATAAAGGATAACTGGAACGCTGGCGCGAGAGCATGATTTACTAGATCAAAACATTGTTTCATCGGCTGAAATGCTTTGAAAGTGAAGTAGACTCCCAATAACGAAATAAGCGAGTCTTTACTGAAACCATAATCAAATAACTATGTACGCGCTATGACGCTAAAAACGAACGAACGAAGGTCAAAAATGATCGTCATTGAAAAAAGAGGGTAAATATGGTAATATTATAAATATAATAATAACGTAAATATAATAATAACGTAAACCAAGAAATATTACAAGGCTGATCTACTTAGAATCGTTGCCGAATAATGGACTATAAGTATATTTCTCTGTAAATGTAGTGATATCTGAATAATGCACTCTGCCTCACTTTATTTTTAACAACTTCATTTACTGTCACGTAATTGTATGTCCATATGAATAATGAAATGATAGGATCATTTCAAAAAAGTGACAAATCTTCATGTTTTTATACAGCTGAACAAAATGATCTGTGTTATTAATTTTCGTACATATTTATTAGTTCAAAAGAACTAATGTCTAAAATTTTCATGTTTTCAACTTTCATATACGAATACGAATAACAATAACTGATGTACTTCAGTGGTGTAATTCAGCAAAATCCATGAAAAATATAAGTAAGTGTTGGACAATAAAATAGTAAATGCTTAATTGGTAAAGCGTCACAAGACTTTAAAATAAACGAATTATGGAAAACATAAAAGTAAAGTTGGGGAACTAACAGACATTAAAAAAAGAGTAATATGGTTCATGGCAATGCTTTTAAGATGCAAAACACGATAATATTTGAAAGCGGTTACGTTCCTTCCGACATTGTTAATTTGATGGGAATGCAATCACGCTATCACCTTCAGAATGTTTAAATTCAATGGAACATTTATGCGATTGCGAACTTTGTCACAGGGTAATACATAGAAAAGAGAATTAGTTAGGTGTAATGCACTATTCTTACATCATATATGCCGCAAAGTGTATGAAACGTAACGAACAGGGAATGCATTCATATTTTTATATCTAACACAAAAAAAAAGAAAAAACAGAAGAAGCAATAAGAGGAAAAGAAGAGATCAATTAACATAAAAAAACACGAACGATCGAAACATATACTTTTTGAGCTCATCGTAATGAGTAGATCCGGTAATGAGCAAGATTAAAGTCTGCTATAATTTTTTACGGTGAAATGACAGTGATCAAATTATACGGAAATAATATATTTTGTCGCAAACGTTGAGAACTAATTGTTGGAAATTATAACGGGTGATTCTCTACAGCGCGCAGCATCAAAGGAATAAAGTGATTGATTGAACGATGTTACCGATAAAACGAAAAATATTTTTCACGTCTCAAGTTATATGTATAAAGAAATCTCTCCCACCATAGAGCGATTTCAGCGGAAAGAATAAAACAATATCAATAAAGGCACGCATTCCGCCACACCCGGGTTCATACTGATAATTCATCCATTCAGTTGGTGATGCAGCAAGTGTTTTTATATATCCAGATCAAATAACAACTGTACACAGAGATTCTACCAAAATAACTACCGCAATGATCGCAATACAATGCAATAATGGGAAAATCGTTCGATGCACTCACAGTAAATTGCGAACATCCATGATAACAAAATTTCAAATGAGTCTCGTCAAAATTTGACTACGCTGTACTTCCCCAACAAATGAATTACTTCTAATCCCACCGCAAATTTTGATTTGCCTCATCGTTCGCGTCGGCAAACGGGATTAGAGGAAGACAGGTCATGCAAGGTTTTTCACCCGGACCGAACAAAAAATAAATAAATAAATAAATAAATAAATAAATAAAGGAGTAAAGAAATGAAAAGTACATTGCGAGCCTTGGTCTCGAATCTTTTCTTGCGTCTTACGCTTCTACTCGTGAGATCCTGTTTTTTTTTTTTTTTTTTTGTAATGCGTTCGTTTGTTCGTTTGTCTGCGCTGCTTGATTTTGTCATTGATTTTTCGTGGCGTTTAACTACCTGAACATTTGAGTCCCTGATGCGCGATACCGTGAAGCATCGAGCCGCAGTGGTCGCAGAAGGTTGGCGTCAGGTACGTGAATACCTCCCATTTGTGTGGGGCGCTCACCGCCTGGGAACAAGAAAGAGGGGCCCGGGGAAGCCCGGGGGAGCCCGGTCCTTCAATGTGGTCTCATCCTGTGGGAGAGATCGAAAGACGACGGTGCATCGGCGATCGATTGCTACCCTCGATCAAAAACCGTTTCCTAACCTTCCGTTCTTCACCTACTTATTATCTACAGTGTCGCTAATGTTGTCGGCCGCATACAATGTGCGGCAGATAGGTTATGTACGCGTATGCACGCGAGGAACGTCAAGGCCCAATGGGCCTGGGAAGGGCGGGAAGAAATACGCCCTCCAGATCTATCGCTGGAATTTATCTTTTGCTCATTTTTCGCTGCTCATCTTCGAGATAAAGTAATGAGTACTGTCGACAATGTCAACCTACGGGGTGCTCGGATACGATGTACCTGATGAATTGAGGGAATGATGATAATTGTTATCGTTAATGCGGATTCTCTCAAGTAGCAGGCGATCTGAAAATGGAAGAAGAGGAGGCTGGCTAAAGTCAAGACAGGGAGGAGGATGGGACGTGTTGCCTAATTTGTATCGTAAGAATGATTGAACCGTAAAGTGATCCTTTTCACAGGACGATGAGATCTCGAATAGTACAACTATGAAAGCTGTTATCTGACTGGCGTGCGAGTGAAAAAAGTGCAAATTGTACATCTCGTTAGAAGATGGAAATGATAACCTTTGAAAGAGTCCGTCGCAAACTGTCATCGTGAGGCTCTATGATAAAATACCGCTAAAACAATTTATATTGTAAATAAAGACATTAAGAAATTAAACTATTAGTAATGATAGACGAGAATAAATAAGATTCAAAAAACTTCAAAAAATTAAAAATATATTTAGTATTTTGCACTATATTTTCATCTTTCCCCGTGACTCTCACATTTATATATTTGAAAGTACTTTTTCGGGATAAGTCGCGGTTTATACGGAAAACCTATTTGCCTTTTTATTTGCACAGAATAATGTATTTATTTATCACGAATAATACGGCACTGTTTCTTTCATTGCTTAGATGCTGAATGCGATTACGTGTTCCACTTTCAGAAGTTCCAATCAGGAATTTGACTAATCTTATTGTGAAATAGGAATAATATGAAACGACTGATATATCCACGAGCGAATTATTACCAACCAAGATCCTTTCTAATATAATACAAACAAATCCACTGAAACTTACTCAACTATTCGTATCCAGTTTCTCAAAAACGCAAATGCAATTATATCTATAAATTTGCCTGCGAGATGAGTAATTTATCAACAGGATTACGATCCTTTAAGAACTCTTATCTACTTAAGGTTTATTCGCATTGTGAAACTGCCCAGATTAACTATACAAAATGAAGATAATAATTAAAATCAATTGCTTTGTTTTTGATAAGTTGGATCTATTACAGTACGACCAACAGAATAACAAGGTATATTTCAAGAACGAATTATGTACAGTTAAGACAACCCACAACATGTTAAAGAGATAAACACTGACACTAATAAATCCAAATAGAAGTAAAATTAATATGAAGGAGTGTGTACAAGGGAACATGTTGAAACTTGATGTTTCACACTCGACAGAACTGAGAAACACAAAGAAGAAATTGAACCAGTTTTTGAGACGGATGTAATACTGTAAGTTTGGAAGGCGGCAAACATAATTAAACGTATACGGTACATAAGTACGAACAAACATCAGTAGACACAATACGAAACCACATACGCACGCGCGCAGATGCACAAAAATGCATACATAGTGAGAATACTTACAACAGACAATATATACACAGCAAAATAGGCTGTACATATAAATATTTACAATATTGATTAAAACCGAAGAAACGTAAATTTCAGTAATCTACCCTATCACGAATTGTAATTTTGCCAACTATATATCTTTAACAATATCGAATCGAAAACAACAATTGTTGACCGACTAACAAAGTGTAACGAAGCTGTAGCACCACATCTACGCGCCAAGAAATATTTGTAACTTCTTTGTACCTGATGTGCGTGAGAAAAATATACAAAGGTAAAGCAAAGTGTTTCTTCGTGATAAATGTTCTTTCAAAACATTTATCGAACACCAATTGATCTGTAAGAGTAACCGCAATGGAAACGTGGAAGAAGATATCCACTTATTGTTAAATAGTAGTCTAATTAATCATTACAACATTGATAACAATATAATTCTTCGTGATGCCCTCACAATGCACGACGTAAAAATATACGTGACATTATTTTTCTTGAGAAAATATCCTTGACCAAATATTTTCGCTCGGTTCCTATACATCAATATCAAGTGTAGCGTGGATACATTACATAGAACGTACAGATGAAAATAGTACGCATATAATTACCCACATGGAGAATGTGGCGTAACAAACGATTAAATACGATTTATACTCATGGATTCATGTAAGTATATTTATTTACAAAGAGGAGAGAAACGAGAATAAGACGGATCGACACGTAGTGGGAAGCGAAGAAATAGAATATGTATGTGGAGAAAGAAGATAAAAACAAAGCAACATCATTTGCATAGTGAGCTAATAATGATCGCAAGTACGATGTGCAACAATGTCGTGGTGGTGTGTGTGTGTGTGTGTGTGTGATGCGCGTGGTGGGGTTTGTGTATGTGTATATGTGTGTGCAATCTTGTACGCGTGTTAAGTTTTGCACTTCGCTGACTGTTTCTTCTTCTTTGCTTTATAATGATACCTTGGCACTTCATGCCCTGGTGGATGACACCATAGAGAAGACTACCGCAATGGTCACAGAAGGTGGGGCTGTTGTAGGTGTGTTGCTTGAATTGGTGCTTCGTCCGCGTGTCCTGCGTTATTACACCATTACACCGTGCACACACACGCAGACTCTCGGATTATGATTACACGATTTTCGAGGAATGCGCACAGGGGTACATGGAAGAAAGGACTGTTGGACAAACTTTAATCGATGCATCTCCCCAACTAGTCTTTTGTAATACTTTGCTCATTCTACTGTAATACTGTATTCCGTTCCATACTCCTTATGAACCAGTACAATATCTTTTAAACTAAATTATGGAAGCACCGTGTATATGACAGCATGACTAAGACAACAGTAATAAATAAAATTTACTACGAAACTTATATAGATTTCGTTCAGCATTCGCGAACTGCCTCTCATCAATCATCGTTTTTTCTGTTGCGTTCGCCGTCTCTAGACTAAAACAGACTTGGTTCTTAGAGTGAATGAATATCGGAATGAATTTATGGCGCAAGTACTAAATAAACAATGTTTTATTTTGTGATAATCAATCTCAACGAAGTGCTAACAAAATAATCAACAAAGCAATATCGATGCATTGGAAATTAATTGAATTTGCCATAGGGGAGATTCACCAACAACGAAAACTTGGAAACCGACAGGATCAGTATGGATTGCCTTCAAAGCACAGAAGCATAAGGAATTCAGCACCAGGACCAAGGGAATACACCAGGACATCAATTTTTCCACTAACGACTGACAAGAGCAAAACATACGTATTATCTTCCGCAGTGACTAAAAAACGCTTTCAGGTTCACACTTAAACCTTCAGAAGGTCCATATTATCTTAACCCTTTCTCGTCTAACCTGACTAAAATACAAATATGCTACACAGTTAGGAAACTGTCACATTTAATAAGTGACAATATGCTGCTGCAATCTTCTAAATACAGTCACATCAGTATAAGAATGCCTTCCCCGATGCTATAAAATAATAGGCATTAAATAAAATAGAATGACGCCACATGATTAGATTTTCCAAAACAAACTAGTAGCAATATTTTTAACTGTGAACAGCGCAATAATTGCAATAATTTCATTTACGAACAGCATATTGTGTTTTTACAACATACGACATAATGCACAGTATGAATTAGCCACCTCATTTATATTTTCAAACGAACCACAAGCGTCTTTTCCGTGGTTGACACTCGGAAGGAAAATACAATACTTTCATAATCCAACTCGCAAACTTATTCCGTATTCGCGCGGATGTGGTTATAAGCGTGGTTACGAAGCGCAGAAAACGCTTAGGCCAATCGTGCGCGGTGCGAGAAAATATGGTAGACTATGTATGTATTATGTGGTAGCTTTCAGCTCCAGATACATCCCTCCCCTATTCCAACCAAGGATACAATCTTTTCCATAAGTAAATTTCAATCATAAGTAAATGTCTGTACCCACCGCTTTGCTGCGCGCCCTCTCTACTCTCAAAAACATAAACAACGCAAACGCAAAACTTGGGCGCAGTTTTTTGGGTCCCGAATAGGTACATCCTTTGCAGCTATTCAAGATTTGAAAAGTTTATAATACACATTGTACTAAAACCGAAAGAAAATTACTTCAGCGGCGTATTAGAGTAAATGTTAACCCAAATAAATATGTTCAAGGCAACAAAATGGTAATTTTGATACTTGAATATCTGCAGTATGTAATTGAAACAGATACTTTAACTGTATATAGAAACTCGATAGACCTAGCTATATCGAAATTGAATGTAAAGGAAGGAAGAAGCATATCCTTGGTTGACAGAGAAAGGAGAACTGAGCACGAGATAAACTGCGTCGGATTGAGGAATAACGTTCAACGAAAGTGCCAAACGATCCGTGTTATAACAATCAACACTCACATCAGAGTCGGCTCCTTTGTCAGCACCCGGGCATGTGAAGGTCACGTACTCATGACATCGCTTGTGAACGACAAAGCTACATACTATAACACAGGAGAGGAAATGGGGATCCCTTATGTAAACGTGTAATTATTAGAACTATTTTTCACGACGAGATAAATGTTTTCTCACCTTGGCACTGATACCCTTGCTTCCCGAACCCCCTGAAACAAAGCAAGAGAATACAATTATGTCACAAACACTATTGCATACACATATTACGTAGGTTCAATAATGTGCCCGAAAAATGTTGATATAAAGCAACGCTTTGCCCTCAAGAAAAAGCATATAATAGCCTTTCGTAAAGCATATAAAGGCCTTTCATCTAACATTCTCGTAATTTACATTGTCACATAGATGTGATTTTGGGCAACAAAATAGTTGCGGTTTTTTGTTATTTGTTTCCAGTGTATATTGAAGTACGTTCATCGCAAGAATTAAGAATGTTGAAGCATTTGGTATTACGCGTGTTTTATCGGTTTGGTAAAAGAATAATTCATTTATACATTAAAGCATACATAGATGTTACTACAAGTCAACTATATCCAGCAAGATTGATTGACAGGCTTTGATAAAACTACAGCGAATCTCCACATAAGTTTGGTAATGCTGCAGAAAAGTCTGGTAAAAACTAGTAGACATATGTAGTGTGTACAGTAGGCAAAGGTTGGTTGTTCATTACAAAAGCGTTCTAATTGGCTTAGAAATTATAAATATAAATTGAACGACAATGAGCATGGCGATATGTAAGAGAGTAACGACATTAGGTCCAACAGGTCAACGTTCAAACCGCACGGAGAGATGAAATTAGAAACGCACGAACTTCCAACAAAACAAACTACATCAAGATACCAACAATGAATTAAATGATCTGCTGAAAATAATGATAAATTTATGATTTAAAACAATTGTTAGAACAAGTATATAAATATTACGAAAAAATCTAATAATCGAAGAGAAACTATATAACTCAACTAACAATATGAAAATCTAAAAGCAACTACAATAATTATTACTTTATCCTCAACAAGAATTAATCGGCCCGTGCAGCACTTCGACTAGATCTTGATGAGTAAAAATACAAATAGATACATAATCAAGTACGCTTCAATCTAAATCCACAAATAAAACCTATGTTATCGCTTCTAATTAGTTCCACATATCGATTTAATTCAATTTCAAAACCTCAATTTTAATTATATTAAAAAGTATCGTTACAGAAACAGTTTGAAACTGAATGCAAATGAACATTATTCAGTGTAAAAATTGTGGTCTGTTACAAAGATGCTGAAAATATACCACCCGAGACAACGTAAGATTAACAAAGCTAATGATAGTAATAACTTTATCAAAGGAATGTCTGTTATATGTTATACAGAATTGCTGGAGAATATGGACATTAAACGGTGTTTAGGGGCGCACAAAAGCCAATGTAATTTATTCACAAAGTACCTGTATGGTTAGTATACTACATGTTACAAGTATGTTAATATGTTTCCATTAAATATCCATCTTACATGAATAAAATGTACCATTGAGCAAGTACAAACTAATTTTATTACGACTCACAGCAGAGATTTACCGACACTGATTTTTGCTCATAATATATGTAGAATAGATGATATTCTCATTTGCCTATGATATTTGGGTGAAAGAGTTCCTAGACTTTAGGATACATCGGAGTCACTATGCTTAATATACAATCGTCTTATACAACATAAAAACTTTATCTTTGCTGTATGAAATATGAATGTGGTCATCATCTTATGGGTCTGAGAAAACTGCGTATTTTCCAAAGTTATGGTGCATTATTGATTAAGCCACCATAAATTTAACCAAATATTATTATATATACTAGTATTTTTCATGGTGGTGTACAAATCTAGCGATTGGTTCCGAATCTTGTGTTTATTATTACGGACTTCTGTAATTAATTTTACTTTAAAACATTATAAAAGTTTGACCATCCAGACTTGAAATGTTTGATGACATGACATATATTATACATCATTCCATTTTAATGCTTTGCCAATACGTTTTATTGTAATTATGGTAAGAATGTTACATATACATCGTGTGACCCGCCTGCACACGAGGTGCGTACGATCGTCTTTTGTCGCCGTCGAAAATTATCGGTAGAGTGGAAGGGATTTTGCGATACCTTCCGCATGACCAGACCGCGGGAGACACTTAGTCGTTTCCGGAGAGAGTGAAAGAATAGTTACATATCATCAAAACATAGTGTATATAGAGAGCATGTAGCGAAACAGAATATATACATATAATTGTTACCAGTGAGTTCCACCCCTGTTCTTCATTGCATAGATATCCATATACATCCATAGACATCCGCAGAATAATATCCTAACATCATCTCCTCGAACCGCACATTATTACATCATCTTCCAAAAGTACTACTAATTGTAAGTAATTCTGTTGTCTTCATTATTTTCTTTTCTTGTGGTCAAAAATTTTTAAAAATATTCCATGTGTGTTCAGAAGTTAATTGTTATAAACCCAACAAAAAACTACATCTATTATTTCTATTCTGAATTCATAATATTAATCTGATTTATATTATCACATATACACAATTTTAAATATATATTTTGAAGATCGACAGAATAGCAATACAAATGACATTACAATTTGTTTTTCCACAGTAATTTCAACTATTAGTGTAGTCAGAATTTGACTTGATTATCAAAGCTCTAAAAGAACGTCAAAGGGAAAAGTAGATTTACTTCAGAACGGTGAATGGTTACTTCAGAATGGTGAGTTTTGTGAATAAAATATCCCAGAACAGAATAATTCAGCAACAAAATAAAATCGCAACTATAGAGGGTGTAAAAATACAGAGAACACATGATATTGATCAGGAATAAATATATGTTTGGTAGTACAGGCAGGATGATTTACGTTAATTAAACTGTAGATTACACAAGAATAAGGGGTACATCCAACTATAGGAAGTTTCAGAAGGTAATATAGGATAGAGAAATATTTAATTCCAGTTCTGACAATAAAGAGTGTAAAGAATCAAAATAACAAATTGGAACAAAGCAGGGAACTAAGAAATGCACAAACTGCTGTATGTTTATATTAAAATATTGACTTTTCATAAAGAGGAGAATGGCGGTGTACAATTATGTGGGAAACAAAGAGACAAGAAAAAATAAGGGTACTATACATGAAAAAAGATGTGAGAATGTTTGGAGTGAAGAATCTGTGATGCCATAGTTTTTCATGTCTAAATGAAGCGAACAATTGAAAAGTAGATTTAAGTTGGATGTGTTTAATTTGAAAGAAAGAAGTGGAAAATGGCTAAACATAATAAGTGTTGGAGACAGAGGGTAGGAGTCAACAAATACAGGTGAACAAATTAACGATGGGTAGCAACTATTACTGAAATTACAAAGAGCAGTATATAAGAAATAGATTATGGAAAAAAGGAAGTAAAATAGAAATGTTTCAAAACGTATGTAAAATACCTGGTATTGTAAATCTCTTAAAGAATCTAACAGCAAACTAACCGGAAACATAAATAAATGAAAAAGAATAATCCATGAATTGCATAAAAACTTGTAGGTTTATGCTCAACACAAAAAGAAAACTAAGGAAATTTACAAACAAAATAAAATGGCAAAATCTCTGTAATATCAAATAGAAAACTATATTTAGGCATTGAAAGGCAACAAAATAGAGATTTGGGGATTATGATCAAAGCAAAAGATCAGAATTATAAAAAACAATTAGAAACCATGTCTAATATAGAAGATTTACATAAACAGTGGAAGATCATAAGGTTTTTCTGAAGTATTTAATAATTAGCAATAGGAAAGCAAAATAAAGATTACAAGTGCAAGTGTAAGACAGATTATTTTAGAACAGAGATAATAATTATGATTAATATAAAGATGATTATAGAATACCTCTATTTCGTCAGAATAAAAGAATGGCTCAATGAACAATAATCTAAAATTAGACCTGAAGAATTGTAAAAAAAAAAAAAGAGGTATGAAAGTGAGAATGTTTACTGGAGATCGCAACAGAAGGTGGAAGAACAAATAAATGTTTAGAAGCATAGAACTTGCAATTGACTGTGAGTATAAATTCTTAAAATTGTGTGCGTAACCTGCAAAATCTAGTTTAATAAATGCGACTATGCCAAAGCAAGTTAGTGTCAAAATGCAGCATATGTTGTGTATCGCACAATACAAAACCAGAAACAAGTTTTTGAAATAAAAACGTTTACTTAACAAATAACCCAGTAATGACAGCCGTATTACAATGCATGGACATGAAGTGGAATAATAAAATAAAATAAATAAAAAATAAAGTTGGAAGTTGCAAATACCTATAGTCCTATTACAACTATATGCAATGAACACAAGAAGCACAAAGATTGTGGGAGATTAAGTAAAAGTATATAACACAGTGAAGATTGGGGTGATTCATAATATGCAAGCAAAGCACAGGATAATAGAAATCCTACAATTCTACAAGAACCGTGATGAGGAAATCAAACTGGATTTAACAATGTACTGACGGACAAACTCGGTGAAAGACCAAATAAGAGACAGCGTATACGGCGTAAACGTGGCCATATGTGAAATGCCATATTTAAATAGGAGACGAATATAACAAAAATAAAAATAGAAGTGAAAGAATACAAATAACAAAAGGAATTGAGTGCTGTTGGAACTTTATTAATTCCATGCAGTACATTAGAATAAAGCCCATGGTTTATTTTTATTTTACACAAACAAAAGCAATTCGTCATCACAATTAAGTTAAACGTAATTATGCGAATGTTTTGTGAATCTTAAGATGTAATCTCTTTTTATTCTCTTCTGTTGAAAGGTTGGAAGGAGAACAAGTCACCGAAATTGATGTCCTTTAGACATGCAACACACACACTTATTTTATTTTTTTTACTTTGACTTGTTAAAAACTGAAGTGTATTACAAGATTTGAAAATCAGTATCCAATGATTTTGGCTATAAAAGTTTAATGCGGAGTTTGAACAACATTAGCGAGCACAACGCTGGCCCTCCCCTTAATAGCAGGTCAGTTATGAGTACCACTGACAAAGAGTTATATTTAATAGACTCGTGATTAGTAAATTATTTCAAACGGTTGGGATAAGCAAAAAAAAAAGACTTGGAAAATTTGAAATAATTTATATATATGTTACATGTTTATGGGTAATATAAATGTCGAATGGACATAGCGGTATACGTGTGTAAAAGTATCTAAACACGAAATTCGGTTTTTTGCATCAGCCTCTCGAAGATTTATACAAAAAACATTGACTTAATTGATTTCAGCAAATAAGAAAAACACTTTTTTTCTAAGACATTAGATAGCCTGTTCAGTCAAAATTTTCTTTAAGAGCACTTCGAATTTCTTATTAGGGTATGACCTTTTTTTTAAATAATGGTATGCTTGAGCTTGGCGAGAACCATACAGTAGAAAGCGTCCAAAGATAGATAGAAAGGCATCAACCAACTTGTAGTTGACCATACTGCATTTAAAAGGGAATCTTCTTCAAGTTGGCACACGGTATAGATTGAAAGGAATAGTGGTCCAGTTTGCGACGAAATGCAGTCAAAAAAGAATCTGCTTTCATCTCTCATAGAGTGTCGATCCGCTACGGAATTATTGGTAACATGCTTGAAACGGGTTAATGCCAGATCTTGCAGACTGTTCGAATCAGGCTATCCTAGGTAGGTTCGAAGAGGACTAATGCCCGATTTTGAAGAATGACGACCTAAAACGCAACTCCTTTTAGCCCTAGTGGCTTCATCTCGTCGTAACATGAAAGGAAAGACAAGTAGGCGAAAAGGTACGGAAATTTCGATGAAAATTCGGGATGGTCGGTTAAGCCATAGAAACATGAGACGTTCTAGCTTTTAGCCCGGGGATCAAGCGTTTATCCCTCAACCCAAACAGTATGTTTCTTACTCCAAGTAGGGTTCAAAGCTTTAGAGAATATCCTTACGGAATATTCCTACGGATTTTCTACTTACGTAATACTCATACAAAATATCCGTGTGTAACAGCTATATGCAGAGCTATCTATAAATCGTTTTTTTTTTTGGGGGGAAATAACTTTTGTAATGTTTTGGTTAAATCTGCGCCGTTATAGGAATTTTGAACTCTACTGTTCTTTACCGTGTCTATGAGGTGATCCTTATCACACAGGATTAAAATAAAATTGTACCACTTTTTCCTTGGTTACTTCGGCTTAAAAAATGGCGCCGAAAAATATGGTTTTGCGTGATTAAAGAATCTTTAAATCGTGCGTATACAGGGCAGACAATTATGTAGTCAATAAAGAAATAGTAAAGTTAAAGTTAAAAATAAAAAGTAAAATAACGCATTGAGGGTTTTGCAATATTAACTGTGCGATATTTTAATGTTGATTGAACGCATTAAGACGTACTCAGTAGACATTTTACGTAATTCTTTATGATTCCCTACAAAATGTGATGTTTAGAGATAATTTTAAACCCATTGTGTGATAAAGCAAATTATTTTGCGATAACTCAAAACCGAGGAAATCATTCAACAGTGTGCTATAAAAATTGTTGAAATGCGATTTAACAAACTTAACATTAATTCAGAAACCCCTTATTTTTCGGAAAACTTTTCGAAATCCTTTCAGATACAAGTTATCCGTTTTTCATAGGTGCATTTTATTTGAAATTAAACAAAAAACTATCTTTTATCAATTTTGCTTTCCGAAGATTGAAATGACCAAAAAAACAATTTCGTGATTCTCCTTCGAAACGATAAGGAATTCAAATTATATTAAAATGTAATAAATTAAAAATAAATAAAAGGCGAATTGATTTGTACGCGTAGTTGAGCGTGAAACAATTTATTACTTGTAAGACAATGTATAGCTTTCGGCCAATAACGTAGAATAGTATTTGGAAGTAATTGAATACAGTTTTAACCCCTTAACGTACGGTTTCTTTGAAATAAACCGGCCAAAGAAAAAAAGAACAGTTTTTTTTATGTAAAACACACTTTAGAACATTGTCTTGGCAAAAAATAAAAAAATATAAAATTAATCAATATTTTTATTTTAATTTTAGCAGCATCAAATACAACGCCGCTCGATATACTTGAGCATGCACAGTTTGGCCTGTTGAGCGTGCTCGAATATACTCGAGCGTGCACGTTAAGGGGTTAATGAAAATCTTGCTGTGCGCTCCAGATGTACGGATTAAATATGTGAAGAAGTCATATGAATTTATTAATATATGCTTATTTTAATCAATACTATCATAGATATGAAATATGCTATCTCTCATTATCAAGAACCACTTTGTAATACGTAACCTTTAAACATGCATCATGCAAAAGCAGAGAGAAAAGGTATTATCGTCGTAAAAGTGTGTAAGTTTAGCGTAATTATGTAATTAGATGTAATATAAGGAGACGCATTATTTTATTTGAAATGTAGCGGTATGTACCATGAACAGCAACTATTTGCACAATAACTGATATTCCTTTTATTCTTTTACAGCCCACATAGTGAATACAAAAGTCGCATAACAATGTAAAAGTATTCGGCGAATGGGTAATTTCTCAATGAGTGAATCTAAGTTTTCTTTTTTGTTGACATGCCACTTGTTCACTACAAATCTGGTTATATATTATATATTATCTCATACCCCGGTAACATTCAATTCCACCTATTTTGACCTTTATCTTTAGATACTCTTATATTGTACACATTCGTGTGCGTTTCTTAAGTGCATCTCGAAACCTTTAACGCAAGTTAATTGAGTTAGTTTGCTATCCATCGATCCTGACGTTTCTGTCATGCTTCCTCTTACCCCCCCCCCCCCCCCCCCCCCCGTATGGCCCTAATCTCACAAACGATATACATGTATGGAAGAACTACGTAGCCATCATTATAGTATCAATATAATTATTTCGAGTCAAATATATAAGTAATCTGTATCAACGTAAAAAAGTTAAAGCTGAATGAATAATTATACATTTTTCAAGTCGCCTTATAGATTTAATTAAAAACTGAAAATAAGCTTCTATGTACTTCAAGCTAAAGGGCATAGACGAATAAGACAGTGAAATGTGCCCCCAAACCATTTGGGGGGCGGGGGAGGGCAAAATGTAGTGTTTGCTTCTCACATGTCTACGGAACACAGTACGTGGTCCGTAGCGACTAACAATATTTGTGACCATTGTTAATTATTAAGAGATTGTTAAACAAAACCACAATTGCCAAAATATATGACTAGAAAAATAGTAATATGGGAGGCGCTTTGAAGGCATGAAATTTAAATAATACATTAAAATGTTGATAAAAATATTGTGAAAATATCTGACAATAAACGGTAGTTATTGTTACATAGAGAATGGAAAAAATGATGAAAAAAAAAATGCACCTAACAGGATTCGAACCCGGACAAAAATAATATATACATAATGAATAACTTCATGATTTTTGTTTTATACTACTCTACTTCAGATACAAAAACGTCAACTGTGGTCGTATAACGTTTTTATACCCATATTGGTAGAAACTCTTGTTCCGTTACCGGTCATTATAAATTTGGACAGTTCTTATAGGACCCTATGAAACATTGGTATCATATATCAGTGTCTCATAAAGTGATATCGTCCTCTGGTGAGCACTGGAACAGTGCACACAGGTGCATCTGTGGTCGTCGGATAAGAAAAGGGGGCAATGAAAGAATAAGGAAGAGGAAGAAAATACAGTTTATGAAAAAATGTGTACACGTTTCAACCTTTCCGCAATATACACAATCGTAGTGATCTCAAATGTTTTTATATGTAAAGGCACAAAATACAATTTTGAACCAAAAAATTGTCAAATGAACAATGCCATTCGAGAGGAGGATTGTGCAATTGTTTATGATGTGAAGAAGGAATGATTGACCCTAAAAGTCTGGGAACCTTTATAGATATGCCTTCTATTTTTATTGAACGTAAATATATACAATATATACCAATATATGTACATGCGAACGTTTAAGTAGGGTAGTTATACAGGGTGAATCTGAATTCGAGAGAGAAAATTTAAGAGGTGATAGAACACATCAATACAAGCAATTTTTGTAAAACAATGTATGGGCGGAACGCAAAGTGTAGTTTTCCAGCGTCACATTTAACGCGCTGACTGTCAAGCGTGCCGTCGATGCCTGACATGGCGGTTAACGCGTTGAAGAATTGTCACAGCAATGAGAGCAGATATTTGAGAAAACATTTTATTAACAGGAATATTATTGGTTGAGATGCTCCGGATACCGATCAGGGTAAAGTTGCTGCGCCTCGTACGCATTCGCGTCCGCCGCACCGTACACTAACAATAAGTAGTAAGCAGTAAGCAATTCTGAGCAGCGCGCGTGGCCTGACGGATATTTCCCCATAAATTCGCGTTAACTTTTTTTCCTTTCAGCATATAAATCAATAATATTGCTGTTAATAAAATGTTTTCTGAAATATCTCCTCTCATTCTTCTGATAATACTTTAATACGCGTTAAATGTGACGGTGGAAAACTACCCTGTAACTTTTCACCCCTTGCGTTGCGCCCATACGTTGTATTACAAAAATTGCTTGTATTGATGCCTTCTATCACGCCTTAAATTTTCTCCCTCGAATTCTGATTCACCCTGTATACTCAGGCAATGAGGGAAAATAATTTTAAAATAATTAATGATTTCCATTTAACAATTTTGGTATTTATTGTTAATATTTATTAATAGCAATTTTACATGATGGCAATCGAACGTTGTTATCATATAGTCCGTTATTATATTTGTCCGTCAAGTACTTGGCAGACCAGCAATCTATGCAATTATAGTTAAAATACTTTTTGCATAAAGTTAGATATTAAAATGGAGTTTAGGCCAGAGTATGCCGGAAACAAAAGATTTTAGTTGAAAAGTAAACTACAGAAGATTAGTACATCGAAGAAACAATAGAAATTATAAACATTTAACACATAGCTTTAATAAGGTGAAAAATTGGAAATTGACATTTATTTTGCAGTTCTTTCGAAGCCGATGTTGGAATCTATCAGAACCGACAATTGGACAATATCATTTTGATCCAAAAAATATTCATGAAATAAAATACTTTTAGATTACAATAGAATATTCAGAATAAATAAGCGGGTCAATCAGGAAAATCTTTATTCCTAACCACTAATTAAATACGGTGCCAATTTGAGAAATCCGAAATAGTAGCATTCAATTTCATTTTAAATTTAGAAAAAAATATAGTGTTTATTCCTATATCGTTTATTTATTTAACCATGCCGAGAAAAATTAATTTTAATGGCGTTAAAAGATCTTTTGTAAATATCCAAACTTCAAGTCTACATAATTTTAAGTCAACATTTCAACCGGAACTGTTCAAAGTGAAGGTCCCCGAGCGTTGAAATATGCATAATAGAGAATTGCAAATATCTGCTTGCCGACCACGCACGTGTATTGCAACTAATAGCGTCTTTCAGGACAATGAAAACCTCCTTTTTCTAATATTTCTTTCATTCAGACGCAAACAAAAAAGTATGATAACACTTGACAATTGTCTTAATCTTGACCAGAAATACGTGAAGATACATATAATTATTAGCAGCATTTCTTCACTAACGACTGCAGTACATTAAATAACTGCAATTAAATGGATGCAGCTAATAAAGTACCACAGTCGATCATTTAGATGAATCGACGTTTTATGGTAAGACGTCTTGGCCAGTATACTCATCACATACAATTTATGTACCAAAGCGATTACACAAGAGAACACAATTCAGGTTCTTGCCAATCATTTTGAGATAGGGTAACAAATAGATAGCCTATGGACTGTTTCCGCCGGGGAATGGATCAAAACGAAATGTAAAATGTTACCTTTTATTACTCCAGCTTTCGATGACGATTACATTTGCATTTACATTACATATTCTAAAGATTTGTATTGCATTGAAATTTAAATATTATCCAATGATGTAAAATTAATAAAATATTACAAACTGTTTTTTTTGCCCTTTTAACGGAACAAGTGTAGAATATTGCGAAATTGTAGAATAAATATGATTCTACTTGAAAACTGATGGAATTTTTGTGGCCATAAAAAAATACTTCAAAGAAGAATTTTATAGAGCTCTCAACAGGACAAACAAAACATTCCACAGAGATGACGTTTATTTAAAACAAATATTTTAATAGATTTTGACCCTGCCAACTGCAAATGACAACCGTAGCCAATTAAATATCAGGTTATATTTAAATGTGTTGTTTAAATATTTATCCAATCTCTTGTTATGTAAATATTTACTATAAATAGTATCCTATTTATGCGACTTCGCACATGTATTCATAGTAGATGTAGCTGCCTATATGCAATATAACTGTCATTTACAAAATTATTTTTAACACACATTCGTCAAGAGGGTTGCATGCGTTACAAGACGCTATATGAAAAGAATTATTCTGCGTGACTTTCTGCAAAAATGGAACAATGATTACATAAGTTTCAGCATTACATGGAGGTAATGGAGAATGTTATCCCTTCAAGTGCTGAAATATCCGGCATCGAGCCAAAGTCGTTTTTCATCCAAGCCAATATTTCACTATCAACTAAGATTTTATCGGAAAAAATGAACCTATTTATACATATTCAATATGTATATTTATCTATGCAACGATACAAGTACAAAATAAATATCAAGATGCTTCCGATTGTCTACCTTACGGAATCATGTAGGTCTAAACCGATTAACTGATTACTTCTCTTAGTATTATGGTATTATCCGGCTGGCAATAAAGTAATTTTGGTCTGGTAGTGTAAAAAAAATCTTATATGATGATATAAAGAATCAACTTTTTTCAGTTTGTTCCGTAACTTAATTGTGATTAATATTAAACGCCAATGAAAAATATTTTAATACTAAGCGGAATTCTTTAAAAATATTAGTGTTATCTATGATTGAAAACCGAAAATACTTTTATGCCAACCCAATATATACATACCTATTACTTTATGAATCGGCTTCTAACGAGCAAAAGTTCATTCGTATTCATTAATAATCGTACATCTATTCTGGATCTCAAACCGATAAAGAATACGCCACAAATTACTCAAAGATTGTGTGCATAAAAGCGAGAAATAAATATAATAATAATAAAATTCTACAAAGGACAAAAACGTAATTTCAAGGTAGCATCTTTGTTGAAAGAAATTATGTATACGCATATGCAAACATCTAGCTCGCCCTGTGACAAATTCGTTGACATATATCACGTGCGTCACCGTCAGTAAATGTGATTTATTATCATTTAAACTTTCCTTCCATTCAGAGCTGTAACAATCATGTCTCCGATATTCCAAAGAACAACCGTGAATAATACTTTTGTATTGCTTAGGGAAACAAACAATTTCTATTGTTGACGAAACTAAAAATTATTCTAGACGAATAACGAAAGTAAATTTTAAACCGCGATAAACGATCCTTAATGGGATTAGAAAGTCAATATGTTGTACGTTGGTGAGTTTGTTGCACAGCGGACTGTAAGGGCAAAGACATCCAGCCGTATTTAACATTGTAAAATGTAACAGAATATTTATGTTTTACATATTGGAGCAAAAATTTACAAAACATGATGAAAGTATAGGGAAATTACATTTACGTACTTATTGTTAGTAATGATAAATTTCAAATCAAACATATATAAACATCATAAATTGACTGATGAAATTTTGTAAAACGCATTCTTAAAGTATTTGTTGCAAAAATATATCTGCGCAAAATACATATTCTCTTGCCGTACACGATTAATGCTCACTGATCTAATTCAAAATTAAAGTAGAAAAAAGCAGAAATTGATTTAGATTGTGTGTAATTTAATTTTGTTTTAATAACATACAAAGTGAAGCAAGTTTAACGGTTAAATGCAACACAACAAATAAACGTATATACGGCACAAACTCCTTCTAATATTCTGTTTGAAATAGTAAAATGCTTAAAGCATTTTTAAATCTTCGGAATACGTCCGCTAGGATCAGAGTCATAAGCATTACATGATATCCTTCGGTGACCAACAGAGTTCATTTTGATTAGAACAATTTCCTTGCGAGTATCTAATTAAGGTAATAAAAAAACCTATGTATCCGATGTTCTGCTCAACGAAACATGTTTAACTTGAATTCTGGAAAAGAATTCATGTGAAATATACCTGTTGCGTAGTGCTATGTCACGCTATATGAAAACGCTTCTTCTATGGATACCATTGGATTACTCCTCCGATTGTAAGTTGTCATAATTTACGGGAATTGGAAATTTTATAATTCTAATAGACAATTGTACTACATGGAATGCATACGAAACTATCACTATTGCCTTCATGTTAATAGTTTTAAATATATTTTAGAAGGAGGTCTTAATAGAGGCATGAATCAATATTCGTATTCTGTTACATGTTACATATTGTTTAGTATGTTCCGTTTATATTAGTATTCTTTTTAGATCTATATGCTTTATTATTCTGTGTGTGTAGTAGTTTTTCACTTTTCTTTCTATAATGAGCATTTTATATTTGTGCATCCCAAATTCCATACCTACATTTTGTTTCTTTAAATTTTGTTACTACTTTTAGAAGGGCTTCAATTTAGATTATATCCGCTGCTATTATCTTAATATTTCTTCGTTTAGAAGAAAAAATGTTGTGACACAACTGAAAATTTCAGTATTTACGATCCTGGAACCATTTGTCATAGTTTTGGGTATGTTTGATGTGATGTGTTTTCGGTTTTCAAACATAAATACCATTCCAACTTTTTTGAACAAATTCTGTCAGTGCAAAAATATTTTTCTCTTGGCAGTTGATATAAATCGCATTTAAGTTACGGAACAAAATGGAAAATTCATTGTTAATTAAAGTTTATTCTTTGCATAAAAATATGAGTTTTATTTCACGCTACAAAATCGAAATTACTTTCTTGTCAGACTAATACATGTATACATATCCAGCGCTACAAGGTGCGATAAAGTTTACATTTAAATCCAATGTATAATATAATGAGTGGCTGATACTATAAGGCTTGATATATCTACGAGCAGTGTAGTGTAGTATCTGAAGAGCACGCAAAAGCTATTACTGTACGTTGTGTCGAAAGTGAAATGGCAATTTCTTCTAATGGGGCAATAGCAGACACGCACCTACTGTATGGGCATGCTCACTGTATTACGTTTGAAACAAGACGTCTCTATGCGAAGTGTTTTCCTAATAGACGCCTGCCAAATAACAGGGCTTTTCAGACAATACACGAACGTCTTCGACAAACGGTTCTTTTCAAAAAAGAGCTTCAAATAATGGTGACCTTGGCCGAAGACGTAATAATTTAGAAAAGAGGATTCGTAATCGTATTGAAGCAAATAACAGAATCAGTATTCGAAACATAGGGATAGTAGAGACTATTTCGCATAGAACTGTATTAAGAATTTTAAGAGAGCACCAGATGTATATGTATCACATTTTGCGAATACGAGAATTCCCTGAAAGTGAGTTTCTTCTATAAGAGTACTTTTTTTGCAGATGACTTATTCAAATGCTTATCCATGAGCCACGTTGTCCGGCTCGAATATTATTTGACGACAAAGCTTAATGCACAATAGATGGTATTGTACATTTGTACAATAGTTACAATTAGTTAACGAAAATACTAACGCCACCGTTCAGTCAAAACACTAGCAGCAACTTAGTTGAAATGTGTGAGCAGGAATGATCAGCGATAATTTAATGAGGTAGATTCCTTCTTGCTGGAAGAATAACAGGTCGGTTCAACTGTGATTTCTTGAACATCTGTTTGAATATGCTATTACAACTTCAAGTAGGTGTTAAATACCGTCCATTACGGTTTACGCGCGATATTGACTTGCTACGTTTATGCCGATTAACAGGAAAAGTTTTTACGAGTAATTTCCAAACAAGTGAATTTTCACTCATGTTTCTTTTGAATTGTATAGAAGATTCATGGACAAGAAGGAAAATCCCGTGAAAGGATTGAATAAAGCTAGCAACATATTCAAGAAATGGCTGAACACGTGGAGAGGGTGAGGCAATCGCTCATTAGACGACTGTAAGCTTGTGTGAAGGTACAACTAAGCAGTTTTAACCCTTTGCACTCGTGCGGCGCCGATCCGGCGCCCGGCTGATTTCAACTGTGAATTCGTCCAGCTCCCGATTGTTTTGAAGTTTTGTTTTGTTTTGAAGTCAAGCGACGCTGCTACGGCACAATGGTCTTTTGTGACTTGTGAAATTTTATTACTTCGATACGCTTGTTTGTTATCAATGTTTTTAAAGTACCTGTAAAATGTTTCCCTAATTTGGCCGAAATCGTCTCGAGTTGCTGGTTCGCGCAAGCGAAAAAGGCCTCGAGTGCAAAGGGTTAATATGTAAATGTATAAGTATATAAGTATATACAGTTAATTAAAATTCGAATTCAATATGCCTCCGAAACATTATCAAATAGGAGGTATGATCATATGAACTTTTTCCTTCTTTTTACATGCACACTGATCTCTGCAATATCACCCCTGTATATATGTATTAATTTCTATTGTTTTTGTTTTCCCATCCGATTGATTGGGAAATATATAGCAATATTCCAGGTTTACTGGGGTGAAAGCAAAAAGTTCTGTTCACGTGGGCCGATTTCATAAACTAGTAGCATCTTATTGTTAGTACTAGTAACTAATAGTGTAAGAAACTGCACAATAACTTATAAAATGGTTCTTTAAAATCCACATAACATATGCGATGCCGTTCCTGTTTGTCGGCTCGCCCCAGGATTTTATTTAGTTATATGTTTACATTAACTGAGTAAGCCATGTATCCATTAGCAGTATTATCCTTGTAAGTATACACTGACCTTAATATTCTGTTCGTTGTGTCTGCGTGAATACGTACTGATAGGTCTAGAAACTGTACATATACCGTGCGAAATTCTGAGAACTCGCTGTTTGAAGCTCCCTTTTTATGGTGTACATAGATGCATACTTACCTTTCCTGCCTATACGCTCGTTATTTAATGTACATAGGTATTTTCCTTGTTTTCATTTCTGTTCCTACGCTTTTCTATGCTCCTATTTACATGATTTTGTGTGACCACGTGTAATGTGTGATATGTGTGGACTCAAACCATTTGCTACTCCTGTCTGTATCGCATTTTTTTCAACAAAATTTGTTCAAAACATTTGTATTTGTTTCAACAAGTACCACCACAATTACGCATTTTACTCTTCCGTTTAAAAAATGTTTGTTAATTGTCAGACATCTACCTATCGTCGATTATGTAGTACAATAATTGTACAAGTCGGAAGTAATCACTAAATACGTATAACACACCGTAAGTCTGTTGTTTTTCCGATTTGAATTAATGCGAAGAATTTTGTGCGATACTATTGTTATGTGCTATATTATTAAAGTAATCTACATTTTTAGTGCAGTGAAAGTATTGGAAATTAAAGTTATATATCGTAAGGGGTTTATCTGCATGTTTTCCAGAATAAATCAAATTATATGCATTGAATCACTTTTGAAGAACATTATATATAACAAAAAATGTCGTACACAATTGCGTGTTGAATAACATTCCAAACCATAAAAGAAAAAAAAAATTTTTTAAGTAAAAGAAAATGTCGGCCTTTATTAGTTTTGAGTCTAGTAATTATCATACAATTTTAGTCTATTCTTGAAAGCGTACGTTGCGTAGTGTCAAGAAGGATTTTAAATATCGGTAAAGGTGTCCATATTGCTACATGTTTATGTGTCAATATTTATCAATGCTACATCATTTACCGTATCATATTTGCAGCAAAAAAATATATTACAGTAAAACAGAACTTGGAACCCCTGACCTACAGGCTTTAATACAATTACTATCCTGACTTGTTTTTGCATATTCATTATCTTTTTGAACATTTTTTGTGTGTAGAGTAAAAATATCCGTTTTCTTACACTTTCAATGTTGTTTACTGATCTTCCCCATTTCTGCATAATATGAACATAACCCACTCTCTTTTTTTTAAATATGGACTTTTTAGTACTATCAGTTAAATATGTAAAATCCTTATAATTATAGAAGCTGTATTTAAGTTTTCGAAAAAATAGTTTAGCCACAATTCTGATTATTCCGTTGTAAATACTAACAAGAGCGAAGTTGTATTGACTATACCGGCATGTTTACTGATAACATCGTATCACGCCCATTCAGTTAGGTAACGTAGAATAGATTTATGATTATATGATTGGGCAGTCTGACTCATGAATTGTAAAATCATTTATATCCTGAAACTTTTGCATTAGAATTGCAAAAAAGTAAGCAAAAACAAGTTTCTCTTTAGAAGTCTTTAAGAGTGTTCGTTATTCGTTTCCTTTTCGAGAAAGCAAACCTTCGAAACAGTGTTAATAAATATTCTTGTCTGTTTTCTCTAAAGCAGAAGCATTCGCTAAGCCGAAAAACAACACGAAGAGATTGACCATTTCTGAAATATTGACAGGTAAACTTCATTTTATGTTACCTTTAAAAAATGAACGAAGAAATTTGCGTATTTAAAGTAACAAACTGATACTGTCTTAATTATGTTTAAAAACACCAATTCTAAACGTCTGCCATTTAGTGTTGCGAATGAAATTCATGATTTTGATAACGATTGATTAGTGGATAACTCTGGCATATAAAAAGTAAAAAATAAATTAATTCAACTGTCCCTTTACACTGTCTGAATCGTTTATGACACAATATATACAAATGGCGACCAATGTCAAGTAACTTAATGATTGCGCGTCTTACTTTTAGAAAGTAACGATCACCTTAACGACACAACAAAAAAATGCACTGGAAACTGGGTATATAAAATTGGTACGATTAATCATGGTAACTGTAAGAAAGAAGTTATTGTTCTGATGCAGATATAGGTATTTAGTATCGTAATACCAAATGTCCTGCAAGAATAATATTTCAAAAATAAAAAAGGAAGAGTTGCCATTTTCTTTAGAATCTAGATTGAGCGTACTGAATTATAAAAGCTATAGGCATATCAAGTTTAAGTTGTCATTCAGTGGTATTTTGGAACTTTTAGTTGTTAGCATACGCAAAATACCTATGTCAGTTGGAAACGGACATCTCATAATGCTTGCAAAGTTAGGAAGTAACTTTTTAATAACCAGTCCATGTAGCATGCAAACAAAACCTGATATCAATTCGATTGCACTGCCCGTAAACACGAATCTTGCAAAACATAATTTAAACCATCGCTCGTCTCCCGTTAGATAACCTTTCTCATTCTCAAGATGAATGATATATACTCCGAAAGTTTATTCGTCTAAATATTAAATACCTAATTAATGAATCCAAAGCATTGACTGTACTCGACCAGCAATATACAATACTTTAGTAACTTAAACATAATGAAACTGTGTGCAATTTTGGAAAATAAATTTTATACATTCAGGCATGTTTTCCACATCGTATATATAGTATGGTCGAAATGCCACAACACAATAATAAAATTGTTTCTATCGCCATGCATACTTATTATCACAATCAGATATCTTACGCGATTGTTACATTTGTTATATAAATGCATTTCGAAAACAATCGTGCTGTTTAAGAAAAAGGCATATTAGTCAAAATAGAAGATTTAATCTGTCCTTGTCGCTATATAAACACCTTTTATTATATACATAAAACAAAAATCTTTTTTACAATTTTTCGCAATGGTTTTCAAGGCGGTTAATAACAGCTCTTAAAGCTATACTTTTTGCAACAAATGGTTTACCATGTTCTCCGAATATTGTTAATATCTATAGATATTTCTGTTGCAAACGTAACTTGTATAATTTTATTTACAAAGTTCTGCATGCAACGATATAAAATAGTTCGCTGAATGAAAAGTATAAAAATGAAAATTCTGTGTAAGGCTTGCTTGTTCCTGAATCGAACTGACGAAGCTATTTTAGAGTTACATCTACATTTTTATAATATATGAACCTTTATAATCACGTAACTGTTGCAACGAATTGGAGAAAATTGTAATTTTGCTGAATCATGCTATTCCATTTACTTAACAACTTACACCCATTATACGTAAACATACTACATCAAATTATTCATATGACGTAGATTTTGTAACGTAATAGTTTGACTTAAAACATTGTGTTGGTGGGGGGCTCCTACATAACGTTTTTACAATGTTATCTAAAAATGTTACACTTTTATTACTTCCACATTCCACCCACATAGTAACTATATACGTCCTGTGTCACGCCCATCACTCCTTTACACTAACCCTCATCATACTTGAGAAGAAAATATACATCCTAAACAAAGTAATCTGTCTGCTTACGTGGATCAAATCCGGAAAAACTTTAGTGTAATGTCATCTACAAACAGTATTAGTACCATCCGGTCAAACACAACTACAACACTCAATGTATAATAGTAAAAGGAACAGTTGGTAAACATTACAAGTACGTTATAAAATTACCGTCTGTATAAAATAAATATGAGTATTGTCGGCTACTCAAACTTCCAAAACCAGTGGAAGAATACTTGTAGAGTTTTCAATTAATGTGTCAAAAGAAAAAAAATTGATAAATGAATGAAAAACTGTGTACCTGTAACAGATATATTCAATATCACTACCTCGGTCTGCGAACGAAAACGGACATGCGTTTAAGTATGTACATATTTATGTCCAACTGTGTCACGTGAGTCGACACGCGCGTAGCCCCGTGAAACCCTTCAAGCAAATCTCATTTCGTTATCGTCCCTCACAATGTTACAAATGCAGACCAATACCTATGAAAACTTGTATTCGATGAATTAGATAACAAGATCTGAGTCGTAATACTTGCGTTTATACTTGATACAACGAGGAAAAAATTGATACCAAAGTGTACAGCAAAAGCATACAAATCTGAAAATTCTTTGATATTTTTCATTTACTCCTTTATGCGTTCATGTAACCAGATGGTTGCGACTATTGAGCCACCTTATGTTCATGTAAATTGTGAATAATGTGCGTTTCACAGTCGATTAACTAAACATTCTCTTCCACAAAACGAAACAAGTCTTCTATTACGGTAATTTTCTTCTTAGTAACTAAATTTCTCTGTAACGCCTGAAATACATACAATATTTTGATGTTACGTTTGCTGCATTGTCATAACAATCCATTATTACGATTTGGAAAATATCCGTATGTTTGTCTTTCATTTTGGGCTTACGTAGTCAGTTTAAACTAACACGTGTAAATTACAGGCAATAAAGGTACAAGCATAAATCAATAATATTTTGTAACATTGTATGTAACTGTAAATCATCTACCTTCAACAACTACGACTTTTACCTGGGATCACATTATAAGTGATGTAGGCATTGTTGCATGCTTCACACTTTACTTTCAATGCCAAGCTTTAACTTAATAATACGCTTGACTTATTTTAGGGATATTAAAACAGCCACTGCGATAATCGCTCTATTAATAAAATGGACGAAGGAAAAGCAGGGAGTTCTGATTTGTTTTTTGTATGGCATGGTATATCAGCACATTAAATCTATCAAAGTTTATAGTACTATGTAAAAACTGATTATCTTAAAAAGCGTAAACGATTACTGAGTTAAACATTTAAACATTAACTATTCTTACCAATAAATAAGTGAAGATTTGGTACAATTCTGCACGAAACTTTTATATTCTAAGGTATTGAATACAAGCACTGCTCAGAATGACAGTAATCCACTATTTTTGAAAAACTCAGTGCCAAAATTCAAAATTCCTCAGTTGTGCCGTTTCGGGGATTCGTATGTCATTGAAAATAAAGGAAACGCATTTTATTATTAAAAAAAGATTGAATATGTAACATACTGGAAAAGATTTTATTAATATACCTATGTCTTTTATGTAGGATACATAGTATTCTGCCATTGTCTCCAAACTCTAGTAAATTACCATGCATGTTACTGTACATATGTTTGATCATTTTCGGATGAAAAAAATATTTTAATTTTATGCATTCTTATCTTCATCTTAACTTCATCTTATAAAATAGAGCATGACTTGCACAGAAAACCGTAAAGTTAGAAAACTTGTTAGGCATTAAGCTCCGGTAAAAATCATTTATATTTTATGTTGTTTGAAGACACATTGCTCTTTACATAGATTTCTTGTTGCAACATAAAACATTTCTGGCTCTTGATTGTTGATTTTAAATATGTTTGCAAAAATGTAATACAGTTGGACAGTTAAGACTTTAACTTAGATTTTGTTTAAACTTATTGTTGTTGTCATTTTTGGTAAAACTCGTGTCTAATATTTTCAATTGTAAGTTTACTCCGAATGTGGATAAAAATCGGTCGATCTCATACTAGCATTTATTACTTTACTTCACAACAGAAAAAAGCTATCTACAGAACATAAAAAAAACCTTCACCGATGAATCGAGTTTACTAAGACGCAAACGGTCTTTGTTTGAAAAAATTGTGAGAACGTAATTTTATTTTTACTTTAATGCTGCCCTCAATTGCATTATTTACTAGCATTGAATTTGATATTTTACGTGTTAACAAAAGATTGTTGTATTACCATACACACTGACGGATGCATCCGTTGTACACGCACGTATAAACGTAATGTCAGTCAGGATTCTGTTGCAAAAAATGAACAGCGAAATCATTTTACTATTCACGGTAAAGATATTTTGATAACAGACAACCAAGACCAATTTTTAAACCATAATAACACATCCCGCTTATTATATGAAGAAATCCCATGGAAAACTGTTGAAATCAGAATAATTCACTCATAATAATCATGATTTGTCAACAAAAATAGTAGAATAAGTTATATAAAAACGTGATGGACAGATTTCAAGGCATTGTTCGTTTATATGTTTGTTGTCTTCATTTAAATGTCCAAGCATTGGCCCAATATTTGTTTAATACCTTTCATCCCCCGATCATACGCGGGTAGAGCTATCAATAACGAACAAACGATAACAGTACTGAGTAAGAGTACATATTTTTACTGTGTAATGACACATGTACTTCAGCCCTTATGATACGTGACTTCATTCCATCAATTTCTATCCTTAAGTGAATGCTTGCACGTATATAGATTTATATAGATTACGCTACTTGTGGACTCGTCGAGTAGGGGTGCAAGCATATCGTGACACAGTTAGTGAGCCATCGTAACTCTGCAATGATATCTTTAATGCCTTCAAGACATTTAGTTACTTATCGAAATTACGATATTGTTAAAGTATCTGGAAAGTACTATTTCGCTACCCTTTCAGAAAATGCTACAAACATGATGATGTATCACCATGAACACCTTTTTTAATGGATTTTCGGGAACACAAAAGAAATCGCAAACTTGAGTAATATATATATTTGCGCAATGTTTTACAATCATGATTACTTGTATATACACAGATGTACTAGGCTGTACATTTAATAAAAGAGACACAAATGTTCCGACATGTAAATACTATGTAGATGAACTGACGTAATCTATAACAACAGAGTATTGGGAAAAATAGATGGTAATATAATACAGAAACGTGACATTTTTTGTTTAACAAAAGTTACGTCTCCGCGAAAAATTTTCCGTGCTACCGTGGCACATCGTCCGTGTTTCAGTGAAATGGTGAACTTTGATAAAAAGTGCTTGAAAAAGTTGAATCACATTAGCACCTCGTCGTCACACATTAAAGTCTTAGTCAGTCCTGATTCGGATGGAACGAAACAAGTCTCGCCAAGGCCGGATCATTTAGTAAGCAGTGCCATTGTAGTGTCTTACTAAACGATATTGGCTGAACTTATATGTCTTCCTGCAGAAGAAGATAAGAGAAAAAACGCAAAATACGGAGTAAAGTAGAAACGAAAGGCAAAATATAAGACAGGTCCAAAGAGCTTATGAGTAGAAAGAGATATTGTCTAAATCGGAGCACAAAGCCAGAACTATTGAGTATATCTAAACGTAAAGTGTATAATCGCATCCCCCCTTTCCTCACAGTCGGCCGACTGCTATGTGGTACACAACTACATAAACATTCCGCCCTAACGTCTACATGCCGCTCAGGATTTTAACAAATATAGATACACTGTGTGCAGACCACTTAATGAAATGGTACAGCAACGTGTCAAATGTGCTGGTCGGGAAAAAAGTAAATGACACACAATCAATAGATACAGGTGGCCAAGGACGCAAGGCAGACGCGAGCAGAAAGAGCGACCAAGTTAAAGAGCCACTTAAGTGGAACATATCGGTAAGACTCACCATATGAAATCCTTGCAGTGACTACAAAATGTTGGTTGCTTGAAGAAGCGCGGCATAAAACTATGGTTTTTAACCATGTAGACATTCTTCTTCTTCAATGCACCTTTCCTGCCACGTAATTTCTTGGCAAAAGCTGTATTCGAATCCCCTGGACCGAGGGAATCCTCACACGTGTTATTTATCTCCTGGTCGTCCGCCATAGTGGTAATTCCTTATATCACGGGTATTAGTAAATTTTTATTAAAGTTTATCGCGATTTGCACGGTGTAACACACTCCGCTATTGCCTTTCCGCGTTCTCCCGTGCGACTGTCGTGACAAGATCTTGCGAGCAACGAACAGCAGGCAAATTGCACCAGTAAGGGAAAAAAAGAGAGTAAGGCGGAGAGAAAAAAGAGAGAAAGGGAAAAACGGCGGCCGTTTACGCGCTATCGAATCGGCGAGCAAGCGTGTTATGTCCAACGTGAGCTAGCACGATGGGTGGTAGTCTACTCCTCACGGTAACCCGCGTTTCGCTCGTTGTCGACTCCCCGACCTCGACGTTTTCTCTCTTTCCCTACTACCTTCCTCTCCACCTACCCACCTTGCTGTTTCCCCTCTCCTTACTGTTCACCCCCTCCCACGCTACTTCTCTCGCTCTCTCACTCTTTCCGCGTCTTGCTACCAGCACCAAACGTTACACCGTTTCACTCCTCTCTACTCACAACCTCTCTCGCTGCACAGCCCGTTTATGTCCGTAAATTAATTGTCATGCACCATTTCACCACTTAGTACAATTGTCTTTCTTTCTCTTCACGTCTTTCATATGTCGCTTCCCTCTCCGTACTTGTACATTTTCCTCGTTTACCTCTCTCTCTCTTTCTCACTCCCTCTCTCTCTCTCTCTTTCTCTCTCTCCCGCTCTCGGTCTCTCTCTCTCACACACCACTCACTCTGTTTCCGTCTTCGTCTATTACTCTTTCCCGTTCTCACTTACTCATTTGCTTACTCTCCCGCCCTCTTGCTCGATGCAAACCTACTAGCTTATTCGTCTTTCTTTCTCCCACCGGCGCACCATCCGATAATTTTAGATTCTCGGCGCAGTGGCTGAGCGCTGCCACTGCTCAGCCTGCGTCGCGCACTCGAATATCGACATCCGACCACCGCGAGACCCGCGATCGTACACGGTGGAAAAGATCGAAAGGACGACAATGCTAGGATGCGGGAGCAAGGAAGAGGCAGGGTGTACCATGCATGCAGATCTATAATGCCATTCTTGTCTCTTCCCTTCTTCAATGAACTCCTTACGTCAGTCTCTTGTATTATTACAAATTTAACTTTCCAGATGGTAATAATGATGATATGAACTAAATTCGCTTTAACTAATACGAAATATATATCTCACACAAAACTCAAGATACTCGCTTTATCCTTCGTCTCTCTGTATTAATTATATACTGTTTTACCACTTTTTCTTGCCGTGAATTACCGTTCCCTCACTTACACACAATGTGATGTTAAATCTTGTGCATCCATCCGCATAAATGTGTTCTACTTGTACTTTATGGTACACAATGATTCTTTAGCCTATCAAAATCATTCATACGGATATTTACTAGGAAAATGTATAATGTGGATCTTTTGCGGAGAATGGAACTGCATAGAGTGAAATCCGACGCGTCTCATATATTTGAATTTGTTAACAAGGCTGAGTAACAAAGGTTGGCGTAGAATTTAAGCACTTAATTCGGAATTAAACCATGTCCACGTAATATCTTTCCTTTGTCTTCCTTCTACTTCTCGTTTGCAGTGCTGTATAATAAAAGTGGCATTTATTGTATTGGCAGAAGATGCAGCCAATTCTCAAACATAAACGATTATATTCTATTTATGGGGATTAGTATCGCAGATGTTTCACTGTTAATACTTAGGGGAGTTACTGTCGATGTCATTGACGCGTTAAAATTCCACATGCAGGGTAATATAATCCCTTGTATTTTTCTTAACCGTTATGTTGCAGTAAGTGCAGCTAGGTTAGATCAGGAGCTATAGCTTGATTCTAAGCCGGTCAACCGGAAAGACCGTAACCCAACTTGTGACGCGCGGGTCAATAATACCCACGAGCTATTTTTAATAACACGTCCATGTACCAAGCTACCTCGTGTTCCTTGTGTACTCATACATATTTTCATTTACCTGCCGTATTTTATTGTATCCTAAAATGTCAATTGACGGAAACCTCCGAAAACTTCAATAAGTGGAATACGAATATCTTCATTTAAAATTTAACTTCAAATCAGCTTATCGTAATTGGTTTGAATCATTTTATTTTCACAGGGAAAAGATTCGTTAAACGTAAAGTACGGATAAAATGTGCGTTTTATTTCATTGTTCTATAAATTAAATGTGCCATTTATAACATCTGTCGAATGAACAAAACACTCGAATAGTGTATACGATTATACTATTATTTAATCAGTATTGGTTACGAAATTAAATGTATGACAGTACGCGCAAGGTGTCATGCGCCTACTGGCAACTGGCTTACGCCTAGGAATAAATTCATTCCACATGTGCGAAATAACGCAATGTTTACGGTGCTAGCGCCACAAGTAGTCTGTAATTTGATTCATCATTTTAACGCACGAGCGCGCTATTGTGCAGTATGAGTAAGATACATACGTTTGTAGGCTAAAAGTTTGTTGCCTTTTTTAATTTTTTAAATATATCTAGCTTTAGCAAAAATGTTTAGATTTTCGATCATTTTTGTGACACTTTTGGTCATTTGTGATGTAATACTTGGTAAGAGGATTTTAAGCACTTAAATCTACTCGTTCTTTACACTAATATTTTTCAGTTAACGCCCTAGAATGTTACGTTTGCAAGGAACAGGGCGGTAACGAAGCTAAATGTTTAAAAACAATAAAAACATGTGAACAAGGTGAAGATGTGTGTTTGACAGAAAGCAGCTGGGGAAGTATGTTTGATTTTACTATAAAAATTTACTTTACAGATTGTGAATTTTTGTGTCAGATCATTTTTAATTTCTACTTGTGTATGTATTTTGTAACCTCAGTAATAAGTTGAACTCATTATGCACAGGTACACCGTATTGGTCTCAAGGTTCAAAGAAACAATACTATATTTCAAAACGATGTTCAACAAAACGAGAATGTGAGAGATTGAGACGGAACAGTATGTCGGATTGTACTCATATATGGTATCAAGATTGGAAATGTTATGATTGTTGCCAAGGAGACCGTTGCAATTATTATATTATCGTAAATATTCTTAATATATAATATACATATTATTTAAGAAAATAACTAATTTTTAATTCCATACTAATTGTAATTTATACTTCTTTCAGTCTGCTGCTAATAAGTTAGGAGAATCAAGTATGTATATTATTGCATTTTACGTATTTATGCATTTCTACATGATTTGATCCTTTGTTCACTGGACAATTTTATACTTACTATGTAATAGTATATTAAGGTCTACAATTGCATGACGTTTCTTTAGTATATTAGTAGCTGGTTGTTGCAACAAAAGTGTTACTAGCAGAAAAATGCAAATGCAATGCAACATTGTATATATTCATGTTAATGTTGTAATATACTGACGAACAGTCTGATATTACCATGCTGGTTTATGTCAATACTGTTACATATATTAGAAAATGTTTTAAATGAGGTTGAATGGTGACAGGAGCAGTACATTTTAATATAATTCACATTTTTGTACACGAATATGTAAGGCATATCAGGAGATGAAATTTGTTTCCCAATAGAAACTACATATTCTTTTATGTTTTAGATTGCCATATGCTCTAAAGGTTATGGCATTGATGTAATCTTTATTGCAAATAATGCAATTCAATATTTACAAAATTATATTTATATTGAACTTTTGTCAAATCAAAGAGACCTCATGAATCTTTTTGATGCTGAGTAAATCTCTGGGTCTTACCAAGACAGGCACTATACGTTTGAGAGTATTTAAAGAATGATACTTACGTATTCTTGACGAGGCTACTTGCAAAAATATGTACAATATTAGAGTATTGTTAATTGCTTACCAAATAGGATTTGTTTTAAACTTTTTTTTTTTACTATAAATATTGAACTTGATGTAAATGTAGTACGTAATGTCAAAGAAGGTAGACTGCAGAATGTTTAAAATAATTGGAAAATACGCTTACTTTATTTCCTGTTGCAACAAGATTCTGCTAATATTGTCTTTTATGCTAGTGTTATAAAAGTGGTCTATGTCTAAGTTTCGTAAAGTCTTTAGTTTATTTACCTTTACATTATTTTGCTGTAATAAAATAGAGAGTTGAAACCGAAGTTTGTTCTTTACGCATAGATTGCTTTTGTAATCACCAGCACATATGTATGAAAACTGTATGTTATGTTTAACATTCCATAACCAATCACCTCTTTTATTACGTGTTTCACAACTAGTTTTTTATGAACAGTTCCAATTGTCTAAAAAGAGAAAAAAATTGGAAATTACGAAACAGTTAAACAAACACGAATGACTTTTTGATAAGTATGTGCTACTTTAACCCAAACAAGAGGAAAAGTAATACTCACCATGTATAAAAAAGTATTATTTGTGACAGTACACTGTAGTATTAGGTTTTACAGGATGACTTATTTTAATTACCCCACGTAATGATCTGTCAAAACTATTTGTTATTTCAAAAAGAATTTGTTTAGTGTTGCTTCCACACGAAAAGTCAACATTCCCCCGTCTGCATATTTTCGGTTGGATTAAAAATTATGTACTTTTGTTCAGCTAGATACGTAGCATGTTTCGACAGAAATGTACATAATAATCAGTTAAGACCGTTCATTGTATGGGTTGTTTCAATCTAATCGTCCTGTTTATTCTTTAGACCTCAATTTACTTACATCACACTTCCGTCCAAAATGTATATTGTATTTTTTATATTACGCCGGTAGCTATAATATATAAAAGTATATAGATATATTGCGTTAGACAACCGATCAAGTGAAATATGTGAAATTTTACTGATACAAGTAACCTAAGTAACATTTGCGAAAGAAAATTATCAGAATTTGCGCATTTTTGATTGATTGTAGCGTTAAGTCTGTTGAGAATGACATAAGTACTTCTGACTATTTCATATATTTGGCAATCGCATTTATTGCACGAATGAAAACTATAATCAATTTTTCTTAATTCAATACGAAGCAGAGCTCGTAAAATAAAAGAACAGTTTTATACACGTTTTTATCTGTAACTTTTTTTTAAATAAACCTGATTTTTGTACAATAATACATGTACAAACGAGTTCTTACCTGACCTATACAATGACATATATTACAATGGTTGTAAATTATTATTGATGAATGTCTGCAAATGCTCAGTCGGACTGCTGTAGCAGCATGTATCAATGTCGTTAACAATTAAAATGATACTTCCAACATTTAGCAAATAAGGATTGTTTTTTAAATATGTGATCAAAAACGCGTATCAACTTATTCTCCCCGCGATGTGATCGTATATCAAGTCTGTCACATAGGGGATAACCGATATCTATACAGATAAGCAGGATAACGAATAGTTATTATTTCGGAAAACAATTGCCAAGATCAGAGCATATCAATCGTATAATTGTCGTTAGCGTTCCGAAACATTTTCAGAAAGATTGGAACGACATTACAAGTCAGGTGCGCGGTCAGCGCTCAACAGTAAGTACTTCACTTTACTTGCATTCTTTGTGCCGCTTCAAATCATTATCTATCATGTCCGTTAATTGATACGAAAAAACGTTGCTTTAATACAATTTTGTGTTTATTAACAAATATATTAATTTGAAACAGTACAAAATTGCATAATGTAAAAAATAGTTAAGTCCAGTTCCATTATTTGCCACTGCAGGATACAAAATAACATTAACATATTTGATAATATCATATTTATTGATTTAAATTACAATTTTACGACCCACTTTAACTGTATGTTTTATACACCAAATCGATATATATTAGCGCAAGAGGTTGTTGCTTACTGCTTTTTAACCACGCTTGCAAGTACACACACATGTCTATTCAACCAAATATTTTGGACCAATTCGTTGTTTTATGCACTCAACTGAATAATACGATTAGTTTTTAAATGCTGCACAAGAGCATAAATACTTTTATGATTTCGCGATTTCCTGTTGCATATAAAATAGTTGTTTATGCTGAGTTATGCTTCCGTGAATTACACTCCTTTTTTTTTAGCAATTTACGTTCCGGATTATTCAATTTATATCATTTAAATGAATGCGAAGTGCACTTGTGATATAGAAAATGTTATTGTTCTGTTTCGGTTTATATTTGATACGACTTAGATGTCAATTAGTTTCTTGTATTATTGTAACCTTTGAGGTAAATATTATTAAACTCATGTATAACATCGCATCAACTATAATAACGTTATTAACGACAAGAATGGTTACATCACCAAAACTATGTACATAATTTTGTTAGGAGCACTTTTTCAATAAACGCAACAGTCATCAGACATATGTGTAGTTATTCTGAATGTTTCGATTAATAAAGTAATTAAGAAAGAAGTGACAAAAATATGTGGTTTATAATCAATTTAGCAAGTCAGTTGTGTAATCAATAGAACTTCATTGACACAATGCCTGCAATCAGACATATAATTGTTCATACATGTTCACAAAAATTTAGTGGTTGTTTGTAACAAAAAATTCAATGAATTATGTATTTTATCGAAATTCTGAATAAAACAAACTAGGAGAAACAGCGGAACAGAACACTACTATTACTACTATGACAGAGCAGTCACTGTCGCACTAGTATGAGTTTTATGTAACATTGAGATTATCAGTATTATGAGTATACTGGGGCGAATGATACACTTTCAATGTAAGCAGTTAATCTGTATGTATTCCTCAAGGCGTATCAGGTATTTGTATCAGATAAGTATGAGCATTGCTTCAATGATTAAGAATTGGTCGGGTAACTGGTTTATTGAAAAAAATGTCTCACGATAATTGCATCAACGTATTATTAGCGTAGCATTCAGATTATGTACAAAAAAAATGTTTATATTTATATGCAGATAAATATAAAGTATAGCATTTTCGATTGCGCAACATGCATGCAGATTTTCATATGGGAGCGAAAAAGTCATGTTGTTTAGTTTTCAGTAAATATTCCAGTGTAATAAGTATTGACGTTAGGTTTATCTTCCCATCATAACACGTTACACCTTCATCAAGAACTTATTGTTATGAATAAGATTTTAGTACCCTCTGTTAGGAAAACGGCATTATATAATATTTTTCTGCAAAATGATGAATTTTGCACCTATTTTAAATGTTTGTAGTAAGATGTGCAGTATTTTCATAAAGCGTTTCCGATGTGTATTGTTCAAAATACTTACAACAGAACCAAATACAATACTTAACTCTTTCACTGCTACGGACGCAAATATGCGTCCAGCGAAAGCTGTCACTGTGGCCTGTGAACGCACATGTGCGCTCGACGATGGCTTCGATCTTTTACTGCTGTCTTACTGTATTTGTCCAGAAATTATTTTATCGTATCCGTGAAACACTCTCAGAAACAACATATCTTGTTGCTTATCAAAAAGAAGAAATTAAATATAAAAAATTATAATTCAATACATTGCCCAACAGATTCATATTGCGTGAAAAAGTATTCACGCCGTTCATGCGAAGCGCTTTGGCTCAGAGTATTCAGTAGTCAAAGGGTTAATGCAAATCTCTGTGAGCATTCAAATAAATGTTTATCATTGCGTTAGATAAAGTGTCATTCATTTGGTGCATCGGTGAATTCCACTTTTGGTGTTCTCTTTCTATTTTGCTGTCAACCACTGGAGTAATTTCTCGTTTCGTTTTACACTAAAAAGTGACAATTTATTTAGCCCAAAGAACATTTTCTTGACCTATTTCCGAGTTAAAAGAAACAGTTACTATATTACCACTAAATTAGTCTAAACCACATTTGATAATTCAAATACGACGGCCGTGTATAGCCGGAAACAATTTGTAACCACCACCTTGGATAATAGATACCATAATGTTCATTTGAATTTCTATATAAAAACGAATCATTTAAATCATTGAATACTCTTGCTTCTCTTAAATCATATAAAAGAAACTGAAAATTCTTGCGAATGTTTTTTTGCCCCAAAGAAAATATACATATTGTCCGCATATGTTATTAGTTTTTGCTTTGTGCTGTTATTTCACTGCAGTACTGATGTCGTTGAAAACATATTATGTTCGCCCTCAACGCTTATTTTATTTATTGAATTCTGCGTTTCAATGTACGTTTTGCGGAAAGCAAAGACGATCGTTGCTTCTCCACTAAGCTGTACGAAATGAGTAAAAGCTTAGTTCTGATGATAAAGGTAATCCTTCTTTTATAGCGTACAATATATTGTGTACGCCGATCACGCGGTTTCTCAGTACGTCTTGTAACAAGAAAAGTATGTAGATTGGATTATTGCAATCGATGGATTAATAGTTCCCTCAGCTAAAAGCGTATTAGATAAAGTTGCGTGAAAAGTCGTTCACGTTGCACTAGATAGAAAGATGCATAAGTATTTATGTTGTCAAATTTGTATATTATATTCATATTCCAGTAATAACATATACTCGCGACGAAAATGAATTGTAGGGTGTGATGTAGTAGATGTCCAATACGGTATGACACTGGTACGTCGATTTAGGAATGATCAAATCATAAGTCTACCAATTGAGCAATCTCGAACTGCTTACAACAAGCAGGCAATTGTCGTGTTTGGTTTAAAGACATCTTAATTAACGCTTCTTAGTCTCAACCAGAGACATCGGCGCATTCTTCGCCGACTCACATTGTAGTTTATATCGTTCTATAAGGCCAAAATGGATTACATTTTAACAAAAATATTTTTGGTAAGTTGTTTATCGTTTTCTCTTTGGAAACTACGTATTGTGAGATGCAGTGGCCGCTATTCCGTGAAGTATTTTGCTTGTGGAGGAAAAAATCAAATAGCCTGCACTTTTCGGTCATCGATGTAAATGTGTTTTTACTAAAGTCTTGACATAAACAAGGATTCTTTAAGACATTTCACATTAAACGTCGGATACATGACGCCATGTAGCAGATTATACTAATGCAAAGGTCATGAACTGGGTTACAATATCTTTTAAACAATGTCGTCAGATATACAGTATGAAAAGATGGAATTGCCGGGACATATACAAGGCCTTTACTCGGAAAAAATGCGTGACCAATACGCAAGATTCAAAACTTGCTCGATGCTTATCAACTTTGGATCTCACGGCTCTGGGTATAGGATCAACTCTCGGCGTAGGTGTCTACGTTCTGGCAGGTTCTGTGTCCAAAGAGATTGCCGGTCCTGCCGTTGTGATTTCTTTCGCCATCGCAGCAATAGCGTCCATGTTCGCAGGTAAATGTTTTATTTATGGTGACGAACGTTTTAATGTCCACATTCGTTACAATTATAAAGCACAAAGAATCTTAACTATTATTAATAGAATGTGTCCGATCAGTACTGGAACAGAAATCTTTTTAATATGATGCCTCGTACATAATCATACAGTTTTGTATTTTGCTAAAATTAAATCAGTTTTTTCATCAGTTATATTTTAAATAAATGTCGCTCTTATTTATTAAATCTATCTACCTGTACGTAACTAGATATGTTATTAATATTAAATTATTTTACACTCATGAAATTTCAAACAGGAAATAACGATCGAATGCTTTTAGTCGTATTGGGAAATTTTTCTCAGTACATAATAATACAACGGGATACACTACATAATATTAAAATTAATCTCGTAATTTATAATACAGGTCTATGCTATGCAGAATTTGGGGCAAGGGTACCCAGGGCAGGTTCCGCATATGTTTATAGTTACGTTACGATGGGCGAATTTGTTGCGTTTCTCATTGGTTGGACTCTCATTTTGGAATATGTAATTGGATCAGCCAGTGTTGTACGCGGTTTAAGTACATATGTTGACGCACTTTTCAATAACTCGATGAGGAACGCATTTGAGACTGCCGCACCAATGGACGTCAGTCATCTCTCTTCTTATCCGGATTTCTTTGCTTTTGGAGTCACTCTTGTGTTTTCTGGTCAGTATAACAGCTACCAATTTACTTTCGTTAAGTTTAACTATGTCTAATTTTATCATAATTGTTGTGTTATAGCCGCATTGGCTTTCGGTGCTAAAGAATCTTCGACAGCAAACAATTTTTTTACTCTCGTAAATTTGTGTGTTGTCGTGTTCGTCATAATTGCTGGATCATTCAAAGGTATGCTATTTGCCATTTTTACGTAATTTATGTGTATCTTGTAAAACCTTTTCGCCGTTATCAACTATGCGGAATTGAGAATAGAATTATTAGCTTGCAATTACTTTACTTCATATTTATTTGATTTATCGTATATTTTTGTTTCGTGTGCAATAAAAGCGGATACGTCAAACTGGAAAACAACGCCAAGTTGTACGGAAGGAAGCTGTGAAAATGGAACCGGCGGATTTGCACCTTACGGCATATCCGGTATCATAACGGGGGCAGCCACATGTTTTTACGGCTTTATCGGTTTTGATTGCGTGGCAACCACGGGGGAAGAAGCAAAAAATCCACAAAAATCAATACCCATCGCTATCGTCGCTTCTCTGACAGTTGTTTTCTTGGCGTACTTCGGTGTATCGGCAGTTCTGACCATGGTACTGCCTTACTACGAACAGAATCCAGATGCGCCTTTTCCTCACCTGTTTGACAAAATCGGCTGGAGCTGGGCCAAATGGGTTGTTACGATAGGCGCCATTTGCGGATTATGTGCCAGGTAATAGAAAAACATTGGTATGACACCTGTTGCTTCTCATTCCGGCCGGATTTTAAAACGCTGTAGTTCACTGTGCTTCTCTAATCCATTGAAATTCTTATAATTTATTAGTTTGCTCGGCGCAATGTTTCCGTTGCCAAGAGTAATTTATGCCATGGCATCCGATGGTCTTATATTTAAGTGGATGGGGAAGGTGCATTCGAGGTTTCAAACACCGTTGATGGGAACCTTTTCAGCAGGCCTTCTCACCGGTATATTGACTTCATGTTTGAAATAATATGTTAGTACCTTCACATTTTGGATTTCAAATTTCAGTTGAACATTGAAAATATTGTAGGGGTGTTGGCAGCAATTTTTGAATTAGCTCAACTTGTTAATATGATGAGCATTGGTACGCTGCTCGCATATTCTATCGTTGCCGCTTGCGTACTGATATTACGGTAAAATTCTAAAATTATGCTAAGTCGGTGAAATTCTACAAGCCAGCATAGTTTCATAATATTTTGTTGTAGGTACGAAGAGAGTGAGGGATACGATAAGAGAGACGATCGTGATACATGGACCACCATGTGTGTTCTAAAACAACTAGTTAATACTAACAAATTGAAATATGCTACCAAACTTACTGCACAGATTGTCACTGCTTTAGTATTTTGTTATTGTGAGTATTTTTACTGAATACGCTTATTAGGTAGAAATTACGTTAAAACTACTATTTACATTATCATCGTTTTTCTCCAGTCGCTCTATGCATTTGCATCACTGCATTGATTTCTGTTTATTCAAGAGAAATTGGAAATGGTAATCTCGCACTTATCATACCGTTAGTCATATTGATTGTTGCACTATGTGTCACATTATTTTTTATTTACCTCCAACCGGTATCTGGGAGAAAGCTTGCGTTTTCGGTAAGTTAAACTGTACACGACATCCTTATATATGTTTTATTAGTTTCATATGCGTTGCTATTATGCATACATTAATAATATGTTCGTAATATTTTTCCTAGGTACCAATGGTGCCATTTTTACCGGCAGTTAGCATCATAATCAATATATACCTGATGATGATGTTAGACGTAATGACATGGGTGCGATTTGTTGTATGGATGGCTGTAGGTGAGTAATTTAATGTTTACTTATTTTGGTATTCCTTATCTAAGAACTCATGAACTTGTAAAGCACAAGTATTTAAAATGAAATAATTTGTTGAATATTTAACAATTATACCCAATATAAATGTTATAATTATGTTCTCACACAGGTCTTATAATATACTTTTTCTATGGTGTATGGCATAGTAACGTGCAGGATGAAGCATGTGCTTCTAAAGCACGCAATTCTTCAGCTCTCGGTGATGATTGGAAAGCTAGAGACACACCTTCATTCACATGATGTATTGCGCATCACTTCTTTTACATAATAAGGATTTTATAACGACGTTACAATTTTATTTATTTCATTTAAATTAAATCGGTCAACTTTGTAAGTATATTATTATTTTATTATCTGCAATCATCGTGAAAATTCAAATAGACATTCTTAAGCTGATAAAATTATCTTTAAGAGGGATACACTTACTCATACTTTGCAAATTAAAGATTACAAATATCTTCAAGTACGAAGAAATAGAATAAGCAATCATTCAGGAAGAAAATGACTTTATCAATACAGCCGTTGTCTTATATCGTTTATATAATACCTGCATTATTAGTATTAGCATGTATAATACATGGTCAACATTTATTTACGGTTTCAAAATGCAAATAAAAGTATATTATTGCGTGTATCACAAACAGTGCTTCTATCGTTGGCCTGAATGAGAAATTGCAGTTTCGAGACATACGATAAAGAATTTTAAAAAGATTTGCAAAGACATTTTGTGCAGTCCATTTTTGTTTCTACGTATCAATGTCATCTTTGGGAGCAAGTTTTTATATGTTATAACAATTGAATGTATGTTCCTTACAGAGATACAGAAAGCATTATTAAAAGAATAGCGAAAAAGAGAATGTTGAATCTGTAATGGCAATGCAAAACAGAACAATTCAAACATCTCTTGAAGTTTACAAGATGAACTTATACCTCACACTAAATCTAAGAAAAAATGATCGTTGCAAAGAACAATATATAATAAATATAAGGAACATTTTTTATCATGATCATTGTCTTATAAAAACTATCATTTTCCCAGTATTAACTTACTTAAGATAGGTACTGAAAGTACATATTTCTTGACACGAAATTTTTTCTATAGTAAGACTATAGTTAAACGTTCTCAAAACGTGTACATCGTACTAGTCTACCATACATGTGTACATACTTGCTTGGACTAACTATAACGGAGAAATTATCGTTACCCTATTGATCTAGAAAATACCGGTTTTATGGAAAGCATATGAAAAATCGTGTAAAGCCTGTGCATTCAAAGGCAAAACCGATTCGTATCGGCAATGTGGTGGAACATACAACTCGTGACGTGCACGTAGTTATGTACAATGTACTGGATATGTTCTGACATACTAGGCATGAAGTACTTATCAATCTGCATTTCCAGAAACAATGAGCTGTCTAATTACATCCGCGTTGAACCGTCGCAGGGCATGTAAATAGATACACTTATCATGTCCACTGCATTCACTGTTTGACTTTGAATTAAAAAACAGTAAAAATCATGATAGTATATATTTGTAGTGTTTATTATGAGGTACTCGTTACTTGGGTAATAGTGTCGAACATGGAATTTTTTTTCCTTTTTCCTATTTTTACTACTTATATCTAATTTTAACATTATCAAAGTTCGATTTACATCTTATCATCAGAAATAAACTGAAAACATTATCGAAGAATAATTACTGTGTGCGATAGGTATGCTCCTCTCTTGATACCTGAGACTAACACATACCAATTGGTAGCATGTGTAATTCTCTGTGAATACTTTTACGGAAGCGTTCCGTATCTGTTCGGTTAATATGAAACATTCTTGAACCTGTCTTATATATACGATAAATGTCGACGATATCGTCGATATCGATCGTTGATTCTCCCACCACATCAAAATATGTGCGCAAGAATATAATATACTGGGATGGGGTGTGGGGGGGGGGGGCTGATAAATGTAGCTACCCGAAACTGTACAAGGGATGGTTTCAAACTTTTCTATCGTAACGATACGGATACAAGATATTTTCATAATTATTAGAGCATATATCGCGTGTCTAGTTTAAGTGGACCTCCTTAAATATTGAGAAAACAGTATGAAAGATGCTGTACGAGGCGCTTTCGTCTTCTGTATTGTACGCTGAACTGTTTCTAGCGTCCCAGTCTCTTGCTGCGCGAGGTTTTCCCAAAATGAATTGCAACTGACTGGTAATATTAACTTTATTTTAACACGGTTGGAGACCTCTGCTACTGGTCTAATTGACTGATTCCTTTAAGACAGTGGTTCTTAACCGGGGTTCGATCGAACCCCAGGGGTTCGGTGGTTTTTTGTTCTTTGGTCTTAATGGTTTTGTTCTTTCATGGTTTTGTTCATTTTGTGGACTTATATATAAATATATACCTGTTTTGAATTTGAAAAAGTCATATTTCATTTTTCCAATTAAGAAGTGTTCGGTGAACGCGCATATGAAATTGGTGGGGTTCAATATCTCCAACAAGGTTAAGAACCACTGCTTTAAGACAACAATGATACCCTTTTACATTGCTGCTCGCGTACTTAACCTACTCCCTTCCCTTTACATTACGAGGTTTGGTAGGGTCCAGTCCTACAGGGAGGGAGAAGCGCAACACGCAACGCCTTGCGCTCCAAACCGCCCGCATGGCCACAAAGAAGCACCTTACCGGGAGTAAGCAAACCATCGTCTCCCAATAAGATCAAAACGGGGTTAACGATGGCCGCACAACGCGATTGGGTTTTCTTGGAATTGGAGCGCAGTGACACGGTCACCTCTAACTCAATGTGTACAAACACCGTGCCCCCTTCCATACGCATCGGTCCTCCCTGGTGACCGTGAGTGACCGCTCTAATCACTTTTCGCGCCAACCTCATAGCGCGAACAGATGCAAAAAAAATGATTCAATCAAAGATTATGTCATTTTAGGGAACAATTACTGGCAATTGTTTGTGCTGGACCTCTGTGATAAGACTCTTCTTCTTCTTCTTCTTTTTGGTTTTACGTCGCATCGACTGCAGGGTCATTAGCGACGGTGGGACTGGATTACAGTAGATGGTACATTTTTGCTTTCTTGAGGACGTTTAGCGTATTCCTTAGGTGATCCTGGTTAATTAGTGCTGTGTTTGAGTTTAGTTCGTATTTCTGTCTCTGGGTACTAAGGTTCCTTCACTCGTATAGAATGTGATAAGACTCTGTACGATTATATTTTCTTACATTATAAATTGGATTTTTATTTTTCTAATGCATCATAGTCCTATGGCCGATGAGAATATCCACAGAATGACTGTACCGTTCTTTTCATAATCATAAGATAAGCAAATAAAAATTAGTATTATTGTACAATAATTGATGTACAATCTTTAAAAGTATGTCAAATTACAACTCCATGTTTGTACAATCCTGTGAAACTAATATCAAGCCAGTGTTTCATTTTGTTACAAAGTTACTGCCGCCAAAATATTGTCGAATCTTGAACTTTGATCTTTATAAGTTCGCAAATGCACTGAATTTTAAAAAAATCGGTCATGTGGAATTTTGTATGATTTTCTAAAGATCGTGGAAGACCGTAAACACAAAGAAGAATATTTATTTTTTTCAGATTTAGTAACGAACAATTATCATGTATTTGAATCCGTCAAGGAGACACCTACTCGAAATATATTCTGCAATGACAATCAAATTCGGATAGTGATGTATCAGTAGTTACACAGCGACTTAGAAGCATTTTTTTTTCTCCTGGTATCCGAAAGTCGGTGAATACTATAGAGATTACACGGGAAACTAATGATATATTTTTCACTTTGTCCCACACTTTCTGTTAATAAAAAAAAGTCTAAGAAAATATTTTATCCTGCGTGTATTATTTATTAGTCAAAGTTTTAACATATGAAAAACAAGATAACTGTTCTTATAACCACCATAATGCTCCGAAATGTAGTTATACAAGCTATTTACCATTTACATTTGATAAAGCTTAAACTGACGTCATGTCAGTTTTTATGTTTTGAACCTTCAAACTGGCTTATATAAAATACATATGTAAATATGTAACATTTTGAACATTTGTTGACATCAGGTAAAAGAGACGACCACGGAAAACAGAATCTGTATTTCAAAAAGCATAATCTACTCAGGATTTCTCACGGTTTTCCAAAACGGAATTGAATCACATTATATTTCATAACCTTTAACGTGATTCATTAAATACGGCCATGCTATGTATCCCAATTTACAAATAAAGGTACCATCGATTATTAGCACTGTTTTTCTAGCTTCAACAGATACTATAATACCCTTTGTAACCCTAGTAAAACTCAAAATTATGGATAAAGTGATGGCTATCATTAGTACAGTTTGCAAATTATGAATACACAAATGCAAGGATACCTTGCTAATTGACATCACGTGATGTCACACATTTTTCGATCTAATTAACTAGATAGACTGTTGAGATAACAACTAGAAAATTGTTGACCTGCAAAATAAAACGGAACAAATTTTAGTAGATTTTTTGTGTCCTGTTTTTCTAATATTTACATTTTTGATAACATTTAACAATCACGTTCATCTTTTATATTAAGCTAACTACGACAAATGTTAATACTCTTTTCTTCTCGGCGCTACTGATGGCATTTCTGATCACCGACAATCCAGCTGCATTGTTAACAGTTAATGGTTGCACACTAACTCAACAACATTTCATATTACTTTCTTTATTGTTGAGTTCTGTTATCGTTCCGATCCAATGTTTAAGTCATACTAATAATAACCCACACGACGAACGCAGATGAAATGAAAAGTACATACGTCACTACCACCAACTGTTATGTGATACAACATTTTCGATCAGTCACAGTCAAATTTCAATGTCGATGAATTGATTTGATAACAAACAAATCCGTACAAGAGCTAAATTATTCTGAAGCAGATAAAATTTCGATTGACTGCATTTAGTTTATCGATATATTTGATTTTTTGTTTATTTTGTTAGACTTACTTAGAACAGTACAACAATTTTTCAAACGGCAATAATCGTGAACGTTTCCAAATATTATAATTTAAAATACATAAAACCAATGTTTTACCTTGTCTTCTAATTGCTCAATAGACTCACATTTAAGAATTTTAATACTTGCTATACTACACTAAAAGCTGTATTGTTCATTCTGTCATTGTTGTACCCCAAAAGTAAAATCAATATTGGGAAATCACAACTGTTGCAGTTCTAAAGAAACCAGTTTATCGCAAATTTAACGTCATACTTCTAGTAATACTTCAATATGTCATACGGAATAACACCGAGAGACGCCTAAAATTGACTAATACGTTTTTTTACCGATCAAGAATAGATACAGAATCTGAATTCCGGCACTTCGGGCGGGTTTTATTGATCTCTTGTCTATTTTTTTGATAAACATCACCTTTTTCTTTCAATTACAGGTCTTTATTAGCGGGGAATTTGTTGATACTTTCAGAGTAAGAATACAATCAGTATATTTCTTCTTCCTGCCTTGTTCGGAATTCGCAATTTGAGATTTTTTGAATCTGTTTGCCAACGACTCACTGTTCCTACATCTTATTCGGTTGTTTTCAACTGCAGAGCAAAAGTCTCATTCAAAATTGACAAAGATTTCGACGCACAATTGCTGTAAAATAAGCATCGCGTTAATCCAGTGGTTACAATTATACTGTCATTTGAACTTTGTTCTGGTAAAAACGCAAAATGAATTAAAATATTATATTTGCACGGCTTTTGGAACTGAGAATCAACCCGTTACATTCTTTGATCGTTCTCTAGATAACAGGACAAGCATGCCATAACGATCGAATTACTAATTGTAAGTTAAATCTTGGTTGCAATTGGTAAATTGTTTCCCAAATTCAAAACGAAACTCAAAGGCGATACAAAGTCTCTTCTGACAGAGAGGGTAGATAAAATGATAACGCATTAAAGTTTCTGGTCTATTAGGACTTTTGTTACATGATTCATTTTGTTACCTTACCATAACAATGGTAACTGTCGCCCATATAATTCCGAAGAAAACAACAATTTTACTTGGACCGCGTAAAGCAATAAGTCAAGATTACTTGAAAGATTTCAAAAATGTTTTAACAAAATTCAACATATTACACCAGTAGATGTGTTGGCTAAAATAATATATAGTAACGTAAACTTTATGTGAAACATAGTACCAAATCCTATCGAAATTACATAGTCTTAATACTTTGTTGCTTTTATTTTTGACTATCCTAAGTAAACAGGTCCATCGGAAAAAATAAAAACATTTATTAATTGTCTGCACTGATGTAGGATAGTTGCTATTTGATGTTCTCTGATTATGTGATGCACATGATGGTACGATTAATTTCACTAGTCTGGAATGATCGAGTCGAATAAATCAGAATGTTCACAATTCACATACCGCTAAAAATACACAGTACATTTAAGATAGAATCTTAATAATGATTCCCTCTTTTAATATTTTTTATTTTAACTTGCAGGAATATAACGTAGTCTTAAATACCGTACAAACGAATATGTTAATGCAAAAAATGCAAACTACCCCAAGCAAGATTTAATGAGGGCATTAAAATCAACCGAAGCCGAAGCCGAAGTGCGGCGTGTCAGATACACTCTCACAGATACTAGAATATAAAAATATGTGTACATCAGAAAAAGTCAAGTTCTCTGTGGCCTTTAACGGCTACGTGTACGTAAATATTCTTCGAATATAAACAGTCAATCTACACTAGTATTACTGAATTAAGGAGTTTTCTCTATATGGACCCATGTGCTTTGTATTCAATATGAATGTACTCGTTTGTTTTTTATTACTGTTAATGAGATATGTTAGCGCCAGATGATAAATCAATCAATCAATAGTAAAGGAATAAGAAGTTAAGATAATAAATAATTGGGTGGTTGCCAAGGTGGTAGCAAGTGGCCTGACGCCTTGTTGTGTGTCATCGCGGCAACGCGTTATTCTTTTGAGAGGACATCTGATTGGTCTAAGGAGGCAAGTGCGCGAGGCCGATGACCCGACGTCATCGATGCTTCGATTACGCACGCCACGCATTAAACATTAGAATAAAGGATCTGGCCACGAAGTGGGGGGAGCGGATGCTCTCTGGCAAGAGGACCGAGTCGAAGGACGAGGCACTTACCCACACTTACCCCAGAACTTTGATCTCGAGTAGACTATTCATTTTCATATCTTTAATTATAACAGATACTTAAACATGGATACACCACGACTTACACAACATATAAACAAATGTATGTTTAGAGATAAGAACTTATTCAAAAGTATCAGGCTTTATATTATTGTATTGTGTATGTCTTTATTGTTCCGTGCCGGATTAAAATCTTTATAGCGACTTTACATCTGCTCTTAGCCTATTATACTTCGCACTAATTTTACAATCAGGATTTATATCATTATTTCGTATTTATATTAGTCTCTTTATTATAAAAAGCTAAGAAAATCTCATGCTGTTAGAATTCCAACTGGAGTAATACATTACACTTTGCTGGTTTCAATCTGCTTACAGGACATGTCAAATCGTCTAACTAGTGGTATGACAGGGGCAGACAATTTCAATAGTAGATATATTATTTTCGGAGATACCAACTCATCTTTGTGTTTTCGCCAAGGGCAGTATTGATAATCAACTGAAGAAAGCGATAATCACAGTAATCGGGCAGTTTGAAGGTCAGTATAGCAAATGCACATGTTTTAATTTTGTTTGTTTTTTATTTTTCTGGATGAGAACGTTGCAAATATATTATTGATATTCATTTAGTTAAAATACGACGAAAGATAACTAATTCAACTATATTCACATATATTGTTTAATACGTTTAGTTGGACTACTTAACTTCGAATAAATTTCAAATCAAAGCACTCGAAGAATGCATCAAATATTTTTTGTCATAACTAAACAGTATGACGAAGTGACTCTGTAGTAAACAGATAAAATATTAATACACGGTGTTACATACGGTAGACACTGTAAAGTATGTATATTCCTATTCAAAGCCTTATCATACGAAATATTTTATGATCAGCGACCGACGTTTTAATTCTAACGAATAATTCGATAAAATGAATAACATATAATGTGCTGTGCGAACAAATAAATGTAGTTCAATTTATATCATCTTTAATGTCATATTAATCGGAAAAATCTCAGTAATATGCAAAAATTACAAATTAAAGAAAAAGTAAACTCAGAAGAATTTTTTGGTTGTTACCTATTATATTATCTATGAACAATTAAATCGTGGACTCTCGTCAATGAGTCGGTTTTCATGCTTGACCGACTCGGATTAAAGCAATATAGTTGTTGGAATATCGTAATTCTATGATGTGTATGCGCAGGTTGAGAATTTAAAAGACATGCCCGTGAGAAGAACAGAGACAATAATATCAATGGGCTACCTATGTAGGTGTGACTGTTATAATCATGTCCTAGCAACTACATCGCAAGGAACATCAGCAAAAAACAATACAACGGCAAGAAAGTACGGCAAAGTATACGTTGCCTTATACTTGTCTTCAAATTGTCTTGTTTTGCAGACACAGCTGATCGATGATTGCCGCAAGCAACGTTTTTTGGGTAGACCTATGCGACTACGGTCAAATTGTTAAAATTTGTTAACTTTTTAACAACATTTACAATGGATATTAACCCGTAATATGGCAATGTTAATCCACGTAATCGTTTTGAATCGCGCCGGTGTCTCTGAAACACATAGTATATAAGAGGCATTCCATGCCAAATCGGACACTTCTGTACCTCACCCCTTCGATTTTCTCAAAATTTTTTATGTTTTTAAGGTCGATGAAAAACGCGTTCATGAATTTTTTCAGATTTTTTTGACGGTCCGTTTTGAAAATATGAATATTCTTAAAATTTGGGCTTTTTTTTTTCAAATGCTCATAACTTTGTGAAAAATGCACCAATTGGATCGTTCTTTTTTTCAAAATTTGTGTTCCTGAATGCTCTTTCAAGAAAAAAATATGATTTTAATCAAAATTTTTTTTTAATGTTTATTTTTGATTCAAAGCATAAAATGTTTTTTTTATCTCAAAACACGCCTTGATCGATTTTTTTGATTTTGAAAAAAATCGAAGAGGGTGAGGTACAAAAGTGTCCGATTTGGCATGGAATGCCTCATAAACATTAATATGCAAACGTCCTTTCCCAATTTATGTTAACGTATAAATCCCCACGGAGATATTTAGAAGTAACATTCTTAATTGCAACAACTTTACTTGTATGTTTACATTTAAATTGTTTTGAAACCTATATGCTTTTCCCATTATTATTTTTACTTTACTCCCTCTGACCACCTTATAATTCGAACGTTGAACGATGAACAATGACACAAAACTCAATCGTGATCGAAATGTTCATGTTCTTCCCAGGTTACTGATAGCAAAATTTACTCCTTTCCAGAAAGGCGAGGAGTTCGACACTGTTGGGAGTGTATCCATGTGTTTGCCCCCACTATGCTACAGAAGCCGGGCGTGTTGTCACAGTCTGGCGGCCAACACAAAACTTCGCCTTGATACGACACGACACATGATGCCTGTAAAGACATATGACCGACTCTTGCAGTTGAAGTAAAGAGCGATAATACATTTTTAAGGAACGAGGAACTTTATGACAAATTTATGTAAACGTATAAAATATATATGGTAATGTTTGAATGAAAATAAACGATTTAATAATCGCAACACATATGTGTTGTTGCGTGAACATGTACAAGAACTGACATTTTAAATATAACATTTGGTAAATATGGCATGTGAGTATTATTGTGGACATAGCTTACACAAATCGATTACTTTCAATTGTGCAAAAATGTTTGAACAGGGCCGGCGCAAGGTAGGTTCAGCGCGTTCGCCGGAACCCGGCCCCGCGTTATGAGAGGCCCCGCGGCCTACGAAAATTACGCAATTAAAAAATACTGGTTTCGATTAACTTTTTACAAAATGATGGTACAATTAACAGATGCAAGACATTTTTAGTTGCGCCAATTCAGTTTAAAGGAGTGACAAAAATCAGACGCGCGCGGCGGTCAGCGCGATAAATGTGACGGTGCAAAAATACCCTCTAACTTTTTATCCCTTCAGTTGCGCCCCATATATTATTTGACAAGAAGTGCTTGTGTTTATGTGTTCTACCACCCCCTATATTTTCTCTCTCGAATTCTGGTTCACCTACTTAAGTATAGGATTTGAATGTGTATTCAGGCCCCGCAAAATTTTTGAACCCAGCCCCGCAAATGGTCACGCCGGCCCTGTGTTTGAAGTGGTAGTTCAAAATATTAGACGACGTACGGGTCTCTTTTTTAACTTTGAATTGAAACGTCATGTACATACTTCTATTTATTTGTAAAAGACTTATACGTTTTTATAAGCGTCAAGACCCTTGCATAAATGTCTATAAAATGCAATTTCTTTGAATAACACGATTTTCACGAATGAACACTTTGGATAACATGATTTTTGTTTTGCTAGGCAAGCTCATAGAATTCACACTTTAACATATACAATGGGGGTCTGAACCCGCAAAAATTGTATTAGTTAACATCAACTAAGCTGAAAACAATAACAAAGGATGAGCTGAAGATGTTTGATTAATAGATATTTGGAAATCTTCGTGCAAAAACCGTTCGAATCACTTTTTATTCGGATAATGGAAATTTATAACTAGTTTTGTTAACTACGCAAAGAGTAAAATGACACATTCTGCTTGGTTAGTTGGAATATTTGAACTTTGGCGGTCCAGCAAAATCTGACAGTATGTATGTATGTATGTATACTATCAGCTTAAGATTGGCTCTATTGCATGAAGTTTGGTAATCTGAAGAACTGTTATCTTTACAATTGTAGTTCCCGATATTACCGTTCATTCATGCAGAGTGCGCTGAAACTCATCTGATTTTCGGTAAAGTCGGTAATTGAGAACGTGAGTCACAAAGTCCTACAAGTTGTGGTCTATCTCTGTCTCGTTTGTACTTGTAGTTTTACTCTTAACCGTTTGGAACTTCACCAGCTCAGTCGGCAGATAGTGCACTACCTATGGCTTCCAGTAGTACGATTCAGGGTTGTATGTCGTGCTGTAAGAGACGTTGTTCTGTATTAGCACAAAATAGTGAATATTGACAGTAAAGCGCTCAGTTTATTGTGAACTTTTGAAATCCACTCCACTTACAATACAACAAGACGGTCAGTGCAGTTATTTCAATACCATCATTAAATATGTTATACTATTGGCTGTCCCAAATAACATCGTACAAAGCATAACCTATCAACAACACGCGTTATATATTCTTAACAGTTATATTATTGACGGGCAATTAACGACGCGTGACTATTGTTTTTTTTCACGCATTCCCGACAAGAATTGTACTCTAGATGTGATTATGTCGCGATCTACTACATTGCACAGTCCTGCATTTTATTCGGAACTTGTCGTTTAATGGCGTTGTTTGATTGAGGTTAGAATGTTAGTGTATTCTTTGGAATGTGTACGAAATGTTTAATTTACCTAAAATTATTTGAAATTTTGTGTATAATAATATTACCAACACAATTTTACTTTCCGCGTGTTTTACAATAAACCAATGTCATGTCCTTGCACAAACGCAATGTCAAAACACATACATGTAAAAGTATTTATTATTTGATAATATCGTGACTTTTATAGCAATTATTATCTAATTATGTTTTTACTACATAATGTAACATAAAGCAACAGTTTGCACATGTTAATGCATATATTCAAGTAGTTCTTTGTGAAGCGGAACACTACAGTCTTTGTGTCATATGGTTAACATCATTTTGGGTTTCAAACTGATAATATGATGATGAACTGACAGTAATTATCAAACATGCATTATAATTATCTTTAATTATCAATGTCACATTATATATAATTTTATATTATCATTATAACAAATTATTATGGACAATTTACAAATGTAAAATAAGTTGATACAAGATAGATATTAGACTTCTGTCAAGATGACATTCTAATTTAATAACATGCCTATTTATCGATTACTAGGTTTAAGTAATGGCCACAGCAGAATCCCTTGCAGAAGTGACAGACGTTGTTCAAATCCTGCGACAATGGGAAGAAGAACACACATCATCTACATACGATCCAATACCAACGTTACAAAGATTAGCAGAAATCATCGAATTAGAAACAGAAAATTACCTAAAGATGGATCCAGATCCATTTGACGAAAGGCATCCATCACGTACAGATCCGGAATGTAATTTTGGACATATTCTCAAGGTTCTTTTTCGAAAGGACAACTTTATGACAAAGGTAAACCTTTATATTGTGTTATTTCAAATATAGCTGTTCATTTAGTCTCACATTAGAAAAACTTATATAATTATTTATTTGGAGCAATACATATATTAATATTTACATTAAAAATTAGCATTCTACATCATTTGTTTTCAACACCCAGGAACAAAAAACGTAATTAAGAATGTAGCAATATACAATAATATTATAGGTAACTTAATTCTCTCCTGCACGAACATTATAACTTATATTAGGTATGTAAATAAACTGCAGCACTCCAGTACAACAACAAATAGCTGTGCCTACTTATATATTTAATTTGTTAGAACCAAATCAGTAATTGTAACTATTAAAATTTAATATTAATTTGTGGTGACGGAACAAATACATATACATATATTTTAATACATATTTATATATATTTTCACTACAAATGCAACATAATCTTACACTGAGACTTTATCTGTAATAATGTTAATGCATTTCACATTCCGAAAGTCGAATTTTTCGTGCAATGTATATTTGTTTTTATTTGCAGTTAATAAATGATTATCTAAGGGACACGTATTGGTCTCGAGCAGGAATTACCGGAAGGGATGTTAGAAAACTAAATATCGCTGCTTGCCGCTTAATGTTAGACATACTGCCAGGACTCGAGACATCGGCTGTGTTTCAACCCGATATGGAAGGTTTAATACACAGATTATTTTCTTGGGCAGAGAAGAGCATAGAGCCGTTGCAGAGTTACGCGACGGGTTTGTTGGCCGCCGCTATGGAGGTGCAAGACATTGCAACAGGCTTTCGGGAACACAACGGAAAAATGGTACCGTTGATGCTGCAAAGACTTCATAAACTTCAAGAAAAAGCACACGAAGACAGACAGTCCATAGCAAGTTCGCGACCTTTTGCACACTTCGCTCAAGATTCAAATAGTGTTGGGGATGGGGAGAATAAGGGGATTCCTGCAAAACGAAAGGTTCGAGAGAAAAAACGTGAGAATGGGACTATGAAGATCTCGTCCCAAGAGACATACTTCTCCGACGATGAGGAATCCATCAAAAATTCTGATGATGTTCCTCCTACTAAAAAGAGAAAGGATAATTCCGATGCCGAAACAACGCCTGTGAAAAATAATGAAAACCATTATCCACAAATAATGTCTCCGCCATTGTCCTTCCGCAAAGTTATTAATTCGTCTAGTACTGTAACGTCGTCAAAAGATCAAAGCAATCAGTCCACACGACCTGTCACTATATCTACACCTTCAAGATCGAGTTTTCAGAAACCATCCAGTATGCTGACACAGAATAGTAATATGTCTTCTGCATTGCTAGAAGGCAATTCAAATTCGTCTTGGGCCGAAATGGAATCATATGTCATTGGTAATGTTCAGATACATCCGCCAACACTAGCAACACGCCAGATGCTTATATTAAGGTACCTGACGCCTATGGGAGAGTATCAAGAATTTCTTGGGCATGTTTTCGAACAAAACGCTCTCGATCTAATACTTAAGTATATAAATGTCCGCGAAACCAAGGACAGTCGCCTTGCCTTTGAAGCTTTGAAGTATCTCGCATCACTTCTGTGTCATAAGAAGTTCTCTATTGAATTTCTCAATGTAGGAGGCTTGCAAAAACTGTTAGATGTTCCAAGGCCAAGTGTAGCAGCGACAGGTGTATCGATATGTCTTTATTACCTCGCCTATTGCGAAGATGCGATGGAAAGAGTTTGCTTATTGTCAAAACGCGTAATATCGGATTTGGTGACGTATGCTCTTTGGCTCTTAGAAAGAAGTCACGATTCGGGGCGTTGCCATGCAACTATGTTCTTTGGCTTTTCTTTTCCGTTCAAAGTTATACTTGAAGAATTTGATGCGCAAGATGGGTTACGAAAACTATTTAATGTGGTAAGATGTTGTAAAGTACACTTTGTGCATATTGTAATACTGGGTTGGGTTCTATAAGGAAAATGTGCATCGCAGTTCTTAAAAAAACGGACTTGTTCTTGCCTAGATATCAACACTACCAATTTTGAATATTGAAGAAGAACCAACTTTAAATGATGATGAAGAGTGTGCATCAAGACAAATAGTCAGGCATGTAGCTGTTGCTTTAAAACGATACATGGAAGCACATTTACATTTGAAAGCAGAACAACTGCAACGAGCAGAAAATGTAAGAACGGAGCGTGATACATGGCAACCGTCTTTACCACCGTACAAGGTAATGTTGAATATATGAATCAAATAAGGAGATTCTTGTCTAATGAAATGCATGCAATATTAATTTATATTCCAGGCATGCAAATTGAGTAGTGAAGAAGTTCAGGCAAAAGTTGAAATTCTACAAGAATTGATGTCTGTTAGAGCGGTCTGGCCTCCTGTAGAGGAACTGCACCGGCTAGGCGGTATTACACTTCTTTTGCAAATTATTGCCTTTGCACGCGAATGGAACTACAGCGGACGGTGCGTATGGAATATGCTCTACATAAATATGTATCTGATAAATTCACATTTTCATATCATCACAAATTTATTTCCAATATAATTTTTCATAGTGTGCATACGACGTCGAGTGCAGAAACAGTACGTTCATGTTTGGATGTAATTGCAATTTGTTCAGTAGTATCTAAAGTGATGCTGTTACTGTGCGAAAGAGTAGATATGCCAGATATGTCTATGACAATGGCAATCAATCTTCTATTAGCTGCTGCGGAATGCGAAATTATTGCCGATGCTGACGTACAGAGAGCAGCATTACGGGCTTTAGTTAATTGCGTCTGTGCACCTATAAACAGGGTATGCTTATTTTTTCTATTTTGCCATTCAATATTCATAATTAAAGTACAATGCAGAAGATATTTATTATTCGTGCAATTTTTAAAGGTTGGCGGAAATGTTGCGAGATATTCTATAACGGGTTCAGCCAAGAAAAAAGCAAACATTCATAACAGTGAAGAACTTATACAAAAGATTTGGGAAAGTGTACGGTCAAATAATGGGATCATGGTATGTAGATACGAATACTTAATTTATGATATAACTTATAATGCTGAAATACGAAATGCATGATTTCCATGTTTCTCTGTTCTCCAAATTAGGTTTTACTGCAGCTAATGATGGTAAAAACGCCTATCACAGATGCAGATAGCATACGGGCATTGGCCTGCCGTGCATTAGCTGGACTAGCACGCAGTGAAAAAGTCAGACAAATCATCAGTAAACTGCCAATGTTTACAGATGGGCAAATACAAGCTCTCATGAAAGATCCTATATTACAAGAAAAACGACAAGAACATGTAATGTTTCAAAAATATGCGCTGGAGTTAATGGAACGGGTGTCCGGTAAAGCAAAACCAACTGGTGCAGAATATGAAATATCACTTGTTAGCTTACACAGAGTAAGTTAGTAATATTTCTACTGTGTAACCATTTGACACTTTAATTGTAATTGTATCCTTAACATTGTAGGCAAATGTTGTTGCACAAACGAGAATTCAATACAATGAACAACAACTTAATCAACTTATATACCAACACCTTGTATCAAGAGGTTTGAGTGAAACAGCTGCTAATCTTCATAGAGAAGCAAATTTGGATTCAACAGCTATGATGAAACCTATAACTGTATACCAACCTTTTACGTATAGAAGTCCAGCTGCCACAGGGGTGAGTATTTATCGCATCTAAAATGTGTATCATGTTCTAATAACGTCAATCTATTTTCTTATAATTGTATTAATAGGTCAGAAATGGATTCTCTCCTGGAGCACCCGTTAATCTGTATAGCACAAGCAGATGCAACCAAAGAGAAATTACATGCAGAAACAATACGACTCCAACATCTTCTTCGCGATTTATATCGCATGCCGGATCTTTCGCCAGCTCGCCATCTTTAACTAACAATAGTAATATTAGAATAAAGTTAACTGATTCTCTTAGCCAAAACAATACATCCGCTACAACAGCGCAACCAATTAAATTACAAATTAACCAGAAGTAAGCCATGAATACTATGTTACATATTATGAACTACCTGGTAAAGGCACGTAAAAGATATGATTCAATTTTCATAAATGTTTATTTCCAGAAAAACCTCTCAAATTGATAGGCAACCTCTAGTCAGTTCGACCAATTGTCAAACTCCAATACTGTCACATACGAATACATGTAGATCACTTCAAAAGCAAATATCACGGGATCCTGGAGGTGGAGGTGGACCAGGGGTAGCTACGTCAAATTTATCTATGATTACTCTTGATTCAATTATAACAGAGTATTTAACAAATCAACATGCCCTTTGTAAAAATCCCATGGTGACATGTCCACAATTTAACCTTTTCGAGTAAGTTTATAGTGCATTCCAATATTGATTATAATTAATGTATTTTCTAAAATGACAAGTTATTTGTTGCAGGCCACATAAATGTCCTGACCCTTGTACAAAGAATTCCACTCCTACAAACGTAACGGTAAGACTTACAAGGCGGTCGTTGGGTATGGATGGTAGAAGGTTAGATAGGAGACATATTTACAGTCGTTTCTGCCCCGTGAAAACATTTCGACCTACGGACGTTGAAGGAACATTTACGTGTTGCATATTTTCAGTATGTTTCATTTTATACAGAGAAAATTTGAATTATTTCACATTTTATTTAGATACTGTATTTTACATGTCATTTATTTATTACTCGTAGCCGTGCCAGCAATATCTCATGTTAGGTACACATGTTGGTGATGTAAAAATGTTTAATATACACACGGGAATGGAGGAAGCGACGTACCAATGTCATGAGTCATATGTTTACCATATGGAGAGTAATCAACGTGGTAATCTGTTATTGACATCCACTGCCTGGAGAAGTCCCTTGTCTGCACTTTGGAGTATTGGCACCTTTTTTGATATGAGACTTCCTTTAGAAAATGAAGATTATGTAGAGTTCGGAAAGCTACAGGATAGGATAATTGGTACACAAGGAGAAAGCGCAACGGTCAGCAATATTCTGCCTTCAAAAATTCGTTTTTTACATATCTTGACCATGAAGATAATAACGATTTAATTTCTACAGATATATGATATAGCAACTGGTAAACTTCTCACTACACTCACTCCATCAATTTCCAACCAGTATACCAAAAACCGAGCGACATTTAGTATGAATGATGAATTAGTTTTGAGCGATGGTATACTGTGGGACGTTAACTCAGGAAAAGAAATACATAAGTTTGATAAACTAAATCAAACATTAAATGGTGTATTCCATCCTAACGGCACTGAAGTCGTATCAAATACAGAAGTGTGGGACTTGCGTACCTTCCATCTTCTCAAAACAGTACCCACTCTTGATCAAATGGAAGTCATTTTTTCGCCTGTGAATAATATAATTTACGCCGTTTCGTTGGATCAAGTAACAGAGGATGAGACCCACTACGTTACGTCTTTCAAAACGTTAGATGCTTTGGATTACAGTAACATTGGTCAGTAACGACTAATAGCAATTGACGATGTTCATATGTATAACATTGTGCATTATACAGGGTGGGTCATCTCATTATTGTTAGCAAAACGTGGAACGACGTTTCATGTAAAAGTTTAATAGTTTCAGAACATTTTTTGATACTGATTGTTGTATAAGTGGACATGTAAACTACTGAAAGATCATTTTTGTTTAAATCATATGTTTTTCAATACATTAGTTGAAGCAACTTGCTATTCCAAGAAAAAAGGAACGTTTAGTGATTTCTGCAGGAGTATTTTAGTGATATGATCTAACTACGATAATGGTTAATTTTTTTTAGGATAACAAGCTGCTTCAACGAATGTATTAAAACGTATGTAAAGTTCAACAAGAATTAACAAATTTGACATATCCGCACTTACATTTCCGCTTATTGAAAAAAAATATGTCCGTCGAAGTCGTACAAATTGATCTAACACATGTATGACTTCGGATAAACTTTAACGCGAATCAAAAAGATAATATAATCATAACCCCCCTGTATGTTATGATAGTTTTATGTCCTTGTAGTGGCATTTAAGGTTACCTGCATTTTATATTTCAGCCACATGTGATGTGAAAAGAGGCATTTACGATTTGGCGTGCAATAAACCTGACACTCAAATTGCTATCGTTGAAAACCAAGGAGAGTTTGATAGCATTCAAGAATCGTGTGTTAGATTGTATGACGTTGGAAGGCGACGGGATGACGAGGATGAAGCGGAAGACGATGATGACGATGATGATCTCGACGCCAGTGACGATGATGGTTCAAATTCTGGGTCTGACGATAACAATGCAGATGGTATGTGGTAATGCGTAATATTCAACCAAATTCTGTTTCTACTATCCCCATGCGCATATTAGAGAATAAGCTTCAAAAAAGTTACACATGTAATTTTTTAATCAAGTTTATGCATATCTTCATTGTGTTAAGCGGGCATTATAAACACAGCTTCTCCGAACATATGTATTCACGAACTTCTAAATCATGTTAACTATGTTAACGTTACAAAACTTTGCAATGAAAATATATTTTTGTGCATCACAAATTTCATGTGTCAGGATCAGGTGGGATAGAGTGGACTGAATATCACTGATTATTTCTCATTTATTTACTACCGATTGTATTCTTTCCGACGACTCGCTCTTCTCGAGGTCCTATATATACATAACGGGAACTCGTCAGCTCCTGCGTCCTTTCTTCCATGTCGTTTGTCGTCCGCTTATCGCCACTTACGTGTAAGGTCTGGCATACGACGCGACACTTTTGTTTCCTACATTCGGCTATACCTGACGAAAACTTGTCTTCGAGCTTTTCACTGTAGCATTGCATATCATACCCGAATTTCTTGATACAATACATATATGCAAACTTATGGTCTCACTTTAACCCTTTGCACTCGGCATCGTTTCGGACTTTACCTACCAGCAACTCGACGCCACTTTCTCGCGAAAATGTACACCCTGGAATCGTGATATTATATAGTACAACGTTTTGGAACCAAGTAAGGTAATCAAATTTGGTTTATATGTATTTGTGGACATTGAAGAACACATATTTACAACTAAAAATAAAAATTTGTTTCTTATATTTTTCTACAGTATAGTAAATTGATACGTCTTTTACGGTGATGTTTTCTTTTATACTACTTATATCGGTATCACTATCTATGAAATTTCTTCGTTTTTTTTGTTGGTTGGATAATATCATCATCATTATCATTACTATTATCTTATTCTGCTTGAATATAGTATGTGTCTGTATAAATGTTTATCCGGAACTCCTCTTCATTACTACTTACATCACGAGACTCACTGGTGTTTGGTCGTCTTATCAGTATTATGAAAAAAATAATAATATAAATTGAAAGAAAGGATAAAGAAATGGTTTGGAAATTACTAATGCTAAATTACAAAATTACAACACTCTCTTATTACTGCACAGATCTCTACTATTCGACGCTTCAATACGATCTGAATTCTTGTAAATTTCTTTTCTCAGTTCTCGGATTTCTTCATTATTTTATCAAGTTTTACTATATCATTGAGCCACACTTATGTACCTTTATTCGCTAATCCTACATATCGCTTAACGGTTTAGAGAAGTGTATAGTCGCTGTCGTGAACGCATCTCGCATGTTCTTTCTCATTTCGATAATTTTATCATATTTTTATATTTTTTATTTTTGTACCATTTTATTAGAAATCTACAGGAAAACGTGTGTTTCTTAAAAAGCTCCGGTGGAATAAATTCATTCTCCGTAATCGCTAATAAACGTTCATGTGCCCTCAGAAGGGACAACCGAGTGATATGCTAGCCTTACTCCTTTTACTTCCTAGACCCCTCAGAGGGGACGAGCGAGTGCAAAGGGTTAAATTAAAATTAATGTCTTAACTTGATTACGGAAACATACCGCTCACAAATGCTTAGCCTAATTTACGAACTTAGCCATGGTCTAAATTTCCTTTATTTTCATTTTCATGTTCATGACCTTCCTTCTCTCTTACGGCTTATTGTTAGTCGTAATTTTTACACGTCGCTGTTCCTCCGTTAGAGGTAACGGTTAGTTATCCCGTCAAAGTACATGGTTCGATACTCGATAGTCCACGTACAAACGTAACAACCCATACTCTGAAACTTCCTGGGTCTAATAACGTTTTTCTCGAGAATCTAATCGAAGATAATTCTTAATTGTTCCTTTTCCTTGTGCGAAATTCGTCGCGGGATACAATAAACTGTTTGGGATCGGCAAGCCTAAGTTCCAGCTCGACGTCACGTACTCTTTCATAAACACGGTCCATCATCCCCAAGCTGCATCCCCAAAACCTGCGCTTCGCGTTCCGCAAGTTCTTTTTGTCATTCGGATCAGTTCCATTTGCAATGCGCGTTGGGATAACGGATTTGTATGTCGTGGCGCTTTCATCTTAGATGCCTTCATCTTCGCTATCGGTCAGATTATATGCGATCGTATTCCAGCCATGTAGGTCGTGTCTATCTCACCTTCTGTAGGGTGTTCACCAGTTCGGCTTTGATGTCATACGACGGAAGTTTTATGGACCTTAGCTTATCTTTTAGATCGGTTACTCTCTTCATTTTAAAAAGTATCATACACCGAATTAAATTTCTGACTAAAGGTCCTCGCAAAGAATAAAGCTTTAACGAGCTTGTCACAAGCAACACTGAACTGCACTTCTAACCCAATGTGAAACATTGTGGGTGTACTAACCGACATGTACTGTTTGATTGTTTCACTTCTGAAATTGAAGAATTCGGTGAAACAAAGTGGGATTGTACTAAATACTGTACTGAATAACAACATGCACGTTTTCGCACACAGATGGGGATAATGCTGATGCTGCAGCTGAAGACAATGGCGATGATAACGAGCAAAATGACAGAGATGATAATGATTTCGATGAAGCGGATTTCGACGAAGGTGGCGACGATGATGATTCCGTAGATGACAGTGCAGATTACGATCCAAATATTGGTATCAACGATTTATCAGATGACTTCTCCGATCTGGAGGATTTTGAAATTTTATTTTGCTGAATACCAGTGATGTTTCCTAAAGCGGAAGTGTTAGACGAGTGTCATTATATATTATCACGTAATGCAAAGCTGTAATTGCGATAACCCGATCATCGCTATCCACTTTGACACGGGACTCTTGCAGATCATAAATTATTTTAAATACAATAAAAAGCTTCCGACGATTACGTAACGCGCGAAAAAATGGAAGGATTTAAATCTAGAAATCTCCTTGTATAACCGGTTAATATTATCTGTATCTTACAAGTAATGCGAAGTTTCACTTTGACAGTTCTTTTTCAATGTTAAGTGATTCATTTTGTATACTGTTACATTGAAATAGATATCATAAGAGACTCGCATGAGGCCTATTTATTTCAACATGAACCAGAATCAATCCTATGGTCTGTAATACCACAAAATGTTTTGTCGCATAAATATAACACTGAATGTGCTCACGATAGAAATTGATATATTAATTGCGTATTTTTAGGGAAGTTCAGGTGCCAAAACATTAACACCTTGTACAAGATATTACACTGGCCTCCTTAAGATTGTACCTTTCTAAAGTCTGGACACAGGGTTAGGAAACAGTATTAAAAGGAAAAATTAAACAAAAGTGCATACTTTATGCAAATATGCAAATGACCGTTAGCCTAAGAAATGTTGCTTTTGTTACTGTCGTTGGTTGAAGCTAAGTTCTTTTTCTTCTGAAACTTGTAAGTTTGTCGTATTGCTTTGTTATCGCAGTACGTTGATCCATAGGGAATTTGAAATACCATGAGCATTTGCTTTTTTTTGTACTCGTATGTACATTTGGTAAATTGATTAGAAAATACAACCGTAACTGCTATGCAGAAACATCAGTAGTGGCCATGATCGGATATTATTATAATAAATGGATATTTATGTATATTAAATAAAGTTTGTAAAAATCCTTGTAATTCTGTCATCTATTATTAATTACGAGACAATGAATTTGTAAAAACTCGCAGATATTTGTATCGAATATATGCAAAGCGTTATCATATCTATAAACTGCATTAATCTTTTGAAAAATAAAATGTGAAACCGTAAAAAGACATTATATCAAGTGAAATGTTGGGAAAGGTGACGAATGAATATGCAACCCCACTTTGATAAAGAGACTTGTCAATATTAATCACGACGATAACAACTGAAATCATGAATATTATCGTGTTATACCTATTGATATGTTTTACACATAATAGTATTCACTCTTCGTCAGGAATAAACGATACACAAACATATGATAGAATAATCTTATTTATTTATAATTAATATCGTATTTATATGTAGTATCATATAATGTGTACCTGCATAACACACACCATTTTTTAATGTTATTCTACATCAATAGACTTGTATTGTAGGAGGTAAAAAATGCAGAATGTTCATATCAGAGGTAGAAGATATGAGAACATTCTCAAATTTGATCAGTAATTGATTTTCATGTGACTAAGTTGTTTCGCACAACTCATTTTTGACTATTTATTTCATCGTTGCGGTTTCTACAAGGTACTCATCTAATGTTAAAACTTCTCACATGATATCACACATACCACGGCTAAGTATCGTTATGCATAATGTCCACATGTGCTTCTTGAACGAACACGCAAAACCATTGATAAAAATGTATGCAATGTACCTACATGGTGAGTCGCTTAAAACGGGACATTTAAATGCCTGCGTTACTTTATCTTCAGCAATATTTGATTACAGCAGTAAGTGACGAAGATGTTTAAATTACTTATTTTGCATGATTCATCATTGTATATACACATGCACACGACAAAAGGAAACGAATAATCTGTAGCCGTTAGTATTCTTCTTCCTCCTCAGTATTGGCTGCATCTTCTTGAACTTCGCGATAATCTAATTCTAAAGCAGCCAAATCCTCTCGAGCTTCGGAGAATTCACCTTCTTCCATACCCTCGCCAACAAACCTATAACAGAATCAACAAAATTTGTGATGTATTTGATTTCACAATGTAACGTCCAAATATAGATTATCGAATGATTTTTAGTGTGAAGCCTGAAAAGAGTTGGAAAATTAGAAGCTATTGTGTACACTTTGACGGGATTGTAGTTAAAAAAAGCTTTTTTCTCTATATACATCCTACAATCCTGTTACTCTGCAGCTATGTATTTCACACAATTTTCAATACGTTCCTATGAATCTTAGTTTGTTCGGATGTTATGTATGTAATAAGTAGTCAGACTTCAAGCCTGACAGAATTTTCAAATTGTAATATTTTGTAAGTAATCTTATACATACACAATTATATATGTCAATACTTATTTATAAATCTTTTCCCTATGTACTTTAAAGTGTACTTCGTATTACAAGGTAAAGTATACAATTTTTTCATATTATTATTATATGTTTTGTGTTTAATAATGTACAACGTTTTTCCAAATTCAATTTAAGTTCTTATTAAATTATGGTATTAAGTAAGTATTGCCTAATTTGCAAAATATGCGATGCTTACATTTACACGCCATTTAAAATTCGTGCAACTTTGAATAAAACGATATATCATACACACAGTTAGTGCTCAACTGACTTACCAATGAACGAAGGCTCTTTTCGCATACATTAGATCGAATTTATGATCTATTCTCGCCCACGCGTCGACAATAGCCGTAGTATTACAAAGACAGCAGACTGCCCTTTCTACTCGTGCGAGATCACCCCCCGGCACGATAGTCGGTGGCTGATAATTTATTCCTACCTACAATGTTATTTTCTATAGTGCCATTTCAATCATAAAGATCATATGCCCGCTACACAACGACAGTAGAGTAAATACATTAAAAAAGAAACTGAAAAGCTATTGAACTATTATGTGAGAAATTCCATCAATCATTCTATTCTCTTTCCACTTATTTACGACATGTAATGAAAATAAATAAAACATCTGTACTAGGTGCTCTCTGTAGAGATTATTAATTAGACAGAAAATTAATTACACAAATCTACCTCGCAACGGTCTTTGGACGTCTCTAAACATAAATATATAATTCACTTTAAAAAGACGGCTGCTTAACATTTGAAAAACATGAATACTTGGAAAGAAATGTATAACAATTTAAAAATATCATCTTTGAATTCCTTTCATTTTAAACATTTCGTACACAGTTCAAAATAATTAAGAAAGCGATATTATATGCAAAAGATGTATTAGTTACGAATATTTTTCTTTTATCTGTCAATTTTCCAAACAGATTTCCGATATCCTGCGACACCCATTATCATGATTTTGATAAATTGTTAATCTTGCACATTTTACTAAGCTAATTAACTTTATATGACCTAAAATCGCAAGTGTCCCAAAATGTTCAATCAGCTTTCAAAACTTTCAAATCAGACGCAGCTATACGGGTATGTGTACTGAGCAGCTTGTACCAAAAAAAATGTCACAAGACAATCGACAGTATTTAGTACTGCTATCATTGAATCTATAAGTGAAGAGAGAACAGAAAATGCTGAGCCTGAACGCCTCTTACAGCTTCTAAGCAATAATCCGCTTTTACTTTAACCAGTCAGCCACTAATGTGCTTTTACTGTTAAATATTGTTTAACAACTATAAATATAATAATGAAAAACAGACTTTAAACCCTGTTGGGCACCATTCGACGAATTGCACATGCTTCTGTTTCTTTATCATAGCGATTGCGGCGTTAACGTCCTTCGGCACGACATCTCCCCTGTAAAGCATGCATACGGCCATGTATTTGCCACGCCGTGGGTCACAGTTGACCATTTGATGATTGGGCTCAAAGCATGAGCTCGTAATCTCAGCGACTGTTACTCTTTCATGGCCAGCTTTAGCCGCGGACATTACCGGAGCATAAGTAGCCTGCCAACAAACTTCATTAGAACAAAAGAGACATCGAATTGCTTATCGCTAGCAATCGTACTAATACTAAATAAGAGCAAAGAAATGTCTATAAGAAAGGCAGCGTTAATCATGCATTTTTGAGATGGAAAACTTTACGAGAGGAAAATGTATCCGCGGGTAGGGCACTAAGTTTGTTTGGAATTCCGTGAGGTCCACGTTAAGGGCTCCATCAAATCGTAAGCTAGCAGTTATGGAGGACACAATTTGACCGATTAGTCGATTGAGGTTGGTGTACGTTGGCCTATCGATGTTTAGGTTTCTCCTGCAAAGCTCGTATATCGCCTGCAAAGTGCGTTGCAGATAAAAGATTTGAAAATAGCGACTCTCATCAATATGCAATATTTATCTGTAAATTATGCCTTTATGTTACGATATGGTTACATTTTTTGACATTCTTTGTTGTTATTATTATTACGTTATTATTATTAATTTAAGTTCTGGCAACATGTAAATACGTATCATAGTACTGATTTACGTATACACGATTCTAAATGTATAAAGGAAGGTACATTCATCCAGTTTGTCTATATGCCCCTAACATCTGTGTTTAACAAATTTTCATACCCATGACCATAACATAAGACCTACTTTTTTCTAAAGGGCATACAGATGAATCAATGATGCTTTATTGACAAACCTGATTGTCAACTATGAACGCGACCTCGCAGTGTTCCAGTGTTGGGTGTGTGTAAAGAATGGCATTATATGGTTCTACTACTGCAGTCGATACCTACAAGATCAGATTTGAAATGACAATGATTATGGTATCCCTATTTTTTCCTGGAATGTTATTGATTGTCAGTGATATTATCAAAAAGCGCACAGTTACAGATCATACTTCGTAATATATGTATTAAAGTCGATATAGTCAACATACCTGCGGTGCTGGATAAATGCTAAAGGTCAGTTTACTTTTTTTCGGATAATCGACTGATAATCTTTCCATCAACAGACTGGAAAATCCTGATCCCGTTCCGCCACCGAACGAGTGGAATATTAAAAAACCCTGCAGGCCCTTACACTGATCGGCGAGCCTGCGAATTCGATCTAATGTCAGATCGACGATTTCTTTGCCTAAAAATGATATAAGTAAACATAATCAAGATGCCGATGAGTGATTCAGTTAACAATTAGAACTGTACAGGCGACCCTTTACTTAAATTTAATATTTTTTAAGCGTTCCCTATGCAGAAAAGTTCCAATTTTCAATCAAGGTAAATGTACGTCTTTCATCTTTTTTGAATAAGCTATTATAAAGGAGATATTGATCGTCTATGTTGACCTTTTTTGCTATCATAATGTCTAACGTAACAACACAATTATCTCATGATGAAAATTTATTTCGGTTTAAAACCGATTTTAACGAGTATACTCTGATTGTAATTTAAGATCTGCCTGTACTTAATATACATCTTTCAACAACAATATTTGGCCCTGATAATACCTATCGTATAATGCCCCCGTGCGTAGTTATTAGCTGCGTCTTCTTTTCCTGTGATCAATTGCTCCGGATGGAATAGTTGTCTGTACGTACCAGTCCGAACTTCATCTGTGACAACGGGCCTCTTCTTTATATGTTTATATAATAAAAGACCGATACGGTCCAACGTAAGATATACCCGAAGTAAGTACGCGTGGAATGTTAACCGACGGAGCAGCAGCAAAACGCGAATAAAATAAAACAACCTAGTATTTTTACAGCCGAATACATTGAATCGTGCGACCTGCCGAATTAAAGTTAGTCAAAATACAAAAACATGTCAAATAAACATTAATCATTTTCCGTGCAGGAATCAGTACACGCTCCCAACTTCTTAATGTTAATGCCACTGTATAAACAGATTTATAGAATCGTACGAACGAAGTCAAACATAAAATGTACTTACTACTGTATGCTTGACTTGTGATTAATCTATTACACTTATTTCGTAGGCATCTTATGTTTGCGGCGAATACCAAAGGCAGCACGAAAAACAGTTAACAAACGGTTAACATGAAGGAACATAATAAAAATCAGAACTAGAACAAAATGTAATGTGGACCAGGTTTATAAAAGATATGCTGCGTAGGGCAAAGTTAATGAACCCTCACGTACATTATTATCATAATGTAATGTAAATTAGTAAACAGTAATATGCTTCGTATAGCTTCATTCCGTTCTTATGTCCGCATGAAACTCGGATTCAAAACGAGAACAAGGTTTACAGCGTGGGAAATATATTGCAGTAACGGTCGAGATAAGACATTGAACTTATTGATGCGTAGTACACTTGCCTACTACCGTAGGTTCGAGGTCCACAAACACAGCCCTCGGCACGTGTTTTCCTGAGCCCGTTTCCGAGAAGAAAGTGTTGAACGAATCGTCGCCATATCCGACGGAACTATCGCTAGGCATTTGCCCGTCTGGATGAATACCGTGCTCAAGGCAATAAAGTTCCCAGCAAGCGTTGCCCATTTGAACGCCCGCCTGACCGATGTGGATCGAGATACATTCCCGCTTTCAGAAAGAAACGGATGAGGACTAATTAAAATGCCGGCAGGTATTATTCATTGACGGTGAAGTCAACGAAAAATTTGTTTCTCGAATGCGATGTGGAAGCCAATTTTTATATTAAATACTGTAATCGTTCAATAAGAATATAAGAAATAAATTTAACATTATGTATTCAATTTTTAGTTCGAGAGGTTAATACGTCTGTGCAATGGATTTGCTATATGTACAGTCTCAATGTATACAACTTTCAAACCTAAATGTGATCGGCATTTGTCATCAATTAGATAAACGATCTGTATTTATGAATGTAATTCGGTAGTTTGCCATTCAAAACATAAATTGGAATTATATAAAAACTGATCCGCACACAACACTCAAAAATGTTTGTCCAATGTATAAATACATAAGTGACACATATCAATACTAAAACTGGCAGTTTTGACATATATAATATGTATAAATGTGAACAGCAAAGTACGTTCGTTGTAATTACTTCACGAATAATTATTTACCTATTATTAACTACAGTAACATTAATTAGATAAGGAGTTAAACTAATAGTATATTGTTTACATAATGAACAGTGTGTATTTTTACATGGCAAACGCATTATCAAGCTGAAAGATGAAATCTATAATAAGGAATGAGACTGTATTATTATAACTTTACCGCTATTTTCACGATCACAGAAATTGTGAGTAGATTTTGAAATTAACAACGCGTGCTGTTTCACACTCTCCTGTTATAAAGAATAATGAAAGTATATATGTAAATCATTACATGGCAAACATTCGTATATCAATGTACGTCAGTGATCTGCCAGAAATGATTACCTAAGTTCAACTAATCAAAAATTTGTAATTTTGAGTTAACGTGTTGATATTTTATAAACAAATAGATATTTAAGTCAGTCCATGTTAGAAAATTAAATCGACGCATTATTCCATAAAATAATTGAAAAATATACCAAGAGTGTCTGAAACCTTTCTAATATATCATTTATGGGCTATTGCCGAAGAAAATCTTAATTCAAACGTATACTGCATTCATCTGTCCTCCGCTTTGTTTATAGAAACATGTCGTACCAGCAGATCGTAATCGACACTTTGCTGACCGTGAGTATAAATTAACCGTAGTTCCTCATTCGCGGACAGTAAAAAACTTTTGTTTTACCCGTCGTTGTTATTTCTCGCGATATTGCGCTGTCTATATGCGACATCATGCCAGAAATCGATATTTGCAGGTTGTCATGCCAGTAACCATAGCAGCTTGATTGAACATTGCTGTCCAAGTTTATGACGTACTACAGCTAAGTTATCATTTGAAATCAAGGCAAAGATTAAATGCATTAGGAAACCAAAGTTGCTTACGTGAAAGACTGTAAGGTCTGCAAACGCGAATATATTATCGATTCATCTAAGATTTTATACTTCTTCAAAGTCTACACATTCTGAGAATTTTTGAAATTTGAATTCTTGTACTGTAACGTTACCTTAAATGCTAACATAATTATTATCTCTTAGCGCCGCGCTATAGTAAAAAAGAGAATGTCTTAACGATAAACATAAAATACTTCGTAGAATGGACTCTTATTTATTTTCCGTCAATTTAATTTTCAATACCTTTCTAAAAGAAAAGGTAATTTCTTCTACGTTTTCGTACTCCAATTCAGAGCGCCATTTTTGTTTAAATCTGACGTATTGTTGCGCGCACTGTGTTAAGTTAATTAATCTACAAATATTATTTATTTTAACATGCATGAGACGATTTATTGTCGACAACGGTGTAAAAATAAACAACTTACCATTTTTTATTCTTTCTATATCTTGGGAACAGCAGAAACAAGTGAATTGCGTTCGCCACTCGCACTACCGCCTGTCTGACTTACTAAACAGTTGGATCACTGAGAGAGCGGCTACATTAATAAGGCGCGTGTGTGTACATACCAATACTCAATACTTTCACGGAGCGTACACATAAAACACATGCAAAAGCTGATACACTTACACCGGATACATATTTAGAAGGATTGAAAGTTCTATATCTAGTATTGTCACGGTATGTTCTATGTTGACACAGTGAAAGAAATAAGTACGCATGATCAAAAGTGCAACTGTTACATAGTCTATGTAAAAATTCTACAGCAGATTTAAATTAGGACCATCTGCATATTACTATCTGCTTTGTATGTACAGTTATGTGCACAATATTCTTATTACATCTATTGCTATTCTCGACTTGCGTTTTCTGATTATTTAAACATTTTATTAGCATTACATACATTCATATTTTCCAAACGATATTTACTGTACTAACGTTACTGTATGCTGTAATTGAGATCTGTGTGATAAAATAAATGTCCCCGCCAATGTTCTTTGTTTGCATATTTACAAAATTTGGATGGCATTCAATTGTTAATTATTTATAATAATACCTGTATTCTTTTTAAGCTGATTTCACAAAACCGATACAAAGCGACTGCGCTGCGTAGTATATTCAAATTTGAATAAACCAGAGAACCCTTTATTCGCAAAGTTGTACCTACGTGAAATGTCTCAAAGTCATATACATATAGATTTCTCCGTGTTCATAGTTCGATAGATATCTTCGAGAGAACCGATTACATATTAACATAGTTTATGAAATAACCATAACATAAATTAATCGCATAAAAATGGTTAGCAAAATTCTTGAAGAGGCGAGCATATCATCAGGAAGGCAGTTGTATAAGTTTTTAATACGAGAATGTGATAAGCTTCCAAAAGGCCCACGGGAACATTATAAACATTTTGTGAAACAAGTATGTTTTAATTAGCTTAGACATTCAAATTTTTCCAAATATTATTTTACTACAGTTTATATGAACGAGTGGTACAAGGTTTTAATCGTGGCATAACCTTAAACAGCATTTTACACCTATGCATTTTAATAAAAGAAAAACATGTTGTTCTATGTGTAATTTTAATACTAATAAATAAAATTTATGTTAACTGTGTATAAATAAGGGGTAAAACTTATTCTTTTTTTCATAGAGTTTTAAACAACATGTTATCGAACCAGATCCGGAACGTGTTACAGAAATAATGGAAAAATCGTTATCAGACGCACAGTGGATATTAAAAAAGGTACATTAATCGTAATCGTATTTTAAATTTCATTGTTTATCGTTTCAAGCTAATGCGCATATCTGTATGTTCTTTTAGTATAACAAGGAGTTAACCAGACCTACAAAGGAGAAAAATTTAAAATAAATCTCTTTATATTTCCGTCAGAAACAATTGAGTGCACTATGTCTTGTAAGACCATTATTTCGCAGCCTATTGACATTGATCTACCACAGTTTTGGAAAGGAATTGAGGTGTATTTACGTTACCCACATGTTGTAAATCGTAGAATTAATGTGTTTCTACAGAAACTAACAGCAAAAATTATGTGTGAGTCGCCAGATTTAATAGGAAAATTTGTAGATTCGCCAAATCCCTTTGATCTTCTTTCAGAATTTCTACATACAAGCAACAAAAATAGTTTAGAAAGTTTCACCATATTAAAAGAGATAGACAATGATATTCCGATATCCTTAAATTCAGTTGAAATATCTACAAGTGGAATTTTAATATCAGTAAAAGAACTAATTCCACGGAAAGAAGATTTGTTCTCACATACTTTGGAGTTTGCCTTTATAAATACACAAACAAACTGTGTTACTTTCTTATATCACTCGACAACCGCAGAGAAACAATCCCTTGGTCCTGTTCGTCTTTTTACTGTACAATACAATGAAAACCAAGTTTTGTCAATAACTGTACAAGGTGCAGAGATTGAGAAACATTGTAGCATAGAATGGCTGAGAGAAACATTTTTTCCACGTCTTATTAAATGGATGACAAATGAAAACCCAAATAGTAATTCAATCTCAGGCTCTTTAGTTCTTATACCGCCAGAAAAATATGTAACATTATATAACGAACTTAAGAAAAAATATGGGACTCACTTAAGGTCAATATGGTCAGAATGCACAGACCCTGCAAAATTTATATATGAAGATATCGCTATTGCTACTTATCTTCTACTACTGTGGAAAAAAGAAAGGGAGGAAAAGGGAATATTGAAATTACAATCATTTTTGGATCTGGGTTGTGGAAATGGTCTGCTTGTATACATTTTGTCAAGTGAAGGGCATGAGGGAAGAGGAACTGATTTGCGCAAAAGGAAGATATGGGATCTGTATCCAGATTCCACACATTTGCATGTACGTTGAAAATGTCTGCAGTTTAAGGTCTATCAACTTTTCTATCATAATATACATTCCTGCATTGTACAGGTCCAATCTATTGTGCCATCATCAAGTACTGTTTACCCAGATGTAGATTGGATAATAGGAAATCACTCGGACGAACTTACACCATGGATACCTGTTATAGCTGCACGTAGTTCTTATGATTGCCGTTTTTTCTTATTACCGTGTTGTGCGTATGAATTTAATGGCGCAAAATATCGAAGATACAGCGCAGCTATGAGTCAGTACACCGAATACATTTCATACATTAAAATGGTGTGTGATACATGTGGTTTCAAGACCAGTATTGATAAATTAAGGATACCATCTACAAAAAGGACTTGCTTAATTGGGTGGGAAAGAACTTATGCAAAAGATGAAACGGATATATTAAACAAACGTATTGATGAAGTTATAACAGCAAGAGCAGTTTCCAACGCGACTGAAACTAAAGAATCGGCTGATTCGTGGTGTACGACATTTAAACCGAGAAACGCAACGGAAAAGGTCCGGAATTGTACACAGTTAAACAGTGGACTAATATCCGACATTGTACAAATTGTTTCTCAAACTCTCCTAGAGAATGGCAGTAGAATTCCAGTGGAAAATAAACCTGATGTAACGTGGAACGCAGGTCGAGAAATGAATCTTGGCGAACTTGTTAAATCTGTACCTGCACATATGCTTAATCAACTCAAAAATGAATGTGGTGGCCTGCAAACGTTATTAAGGAATCATAGTTATATATTCAGTGTTAAAGAAGGAAAAGTAAAATTTCGATTTCCTGGAACAGAGGTTTCTAGTAAAAAAAAACGTACAAGAAGTAAAACGTTAACGTCAACAAAAAGAAAGAAGTGTTGGTTTTACATAAATCACCCCGACGGATGTCCAGTATCAGATACAAAATGTAACTATGTACATTAAACCGTAATGTGCATCCTGAAAAATAAATTACGCATTGTTTAAGTTTCGGATTTCATTAATTTTATTTAAAACATTTCTGATGTATGTACAATATGTATATGTATATCTTGGATGTATTGAACACAAGTTATAAATGAACGATTGTTTGTTCCTTGGCAATGAAAAATAGAATTCATTAATACACATGTTATAAATAATAAACATTAACTTACTTTTAATTGATATTAAGACATTACAAATTTTCAATAAGCGCAGAGAAAAAGTATCAAATAGTTACGGATACCAGTGTACATAATATATAAATCACAGCTAGGTTTATTTATTTCTCTGTTGCGATATAGCAGAGATTTCAGTCTAACGTAGAACCATGGTATCTCTTTAAAAGAACATCTTCAATACAAACAAATTCATTTTTTTACATGTTTCGTCGTTCAGCACGGAAGCGTTAGAGATCTTGTTAAGCGCGATCGAGTTTTATTTTATAAAAAGCTTAATAATTGCGATGTTATTATTTCAAAAGTTCGACAAACGAAATGTCGTCTACATTAAGTATTTTTGTCTCACTTAAATTATCATGCAACAGCTTTGAACTGAGAACTTGTCCACGTCTTAGTTTCTTCACTTCAACTACGTCTAACTGATGAACACGTTTCAAATGAGTCTCCAGATTGCATTTCTGTGAGAATGAAAATTCACAGTAGGGACACGAGTGCGGTCGATCGCCCGTGTGGTGCTTTTGATGGATCTGTAACGTTGATTTTTGGGCAAATGACTTTGTGCACAAATCGCATTTGTATGGTCGCTCGCCTGTGTGGATACGTTTGTGTCTTTCTACTTGGCACGGTTTTACAAACGTTTTTCCACAAATGTCGCATTCTTTTTTGGATTGATTTCCTCCCTTCCCCCCGGTTTTCGACACTGTCCGTCCTGCTTTATCTGATCCACTGTTTGTTTGACCGATTTGTATTAAGCTCATACAGTTATTCAATTGTATTGACGTTTGGTCGGTTGTAGTGATAGGCAGTGCACGAATAGGGGTATGTGATGTTGGATTATCTTGTAACTGACTCGTTATCACTACTTGGTTACTATTTTCTTCGTTGGAAGGTATTGTGAGGGAGTTTGCCGTCACCAACTCATTTACCTTTGTTGTATCATGGTTGATATTTGTTTGTGAATTTTGCGGTTGAACTGTTAGTGTATCATCTGCTTGAATCGTCATTAGTCCATTGTCCAGTAGAAAATTGAGATTTGTGACAGCATAAAATTGATGACCTTCATTTATGGATAACATAGAATTGTTATTTAATATTGCGCCATCACTATTAAAAGTTATTGGATTTGTCAAAGCAGTTGCATCAAGACCAATTTGATCTACAGTTGGGTATTCAATATTTTGCTCAGCTTCATTATTAATTATTACAGGTTGTGGTACACTTTGGACAGATTTTTCAAGACTGGCAGCAACTTCTGCTATTGCAGCGACTTTTAGATGTTTTTGTTTACGCTTATTCGGGCTACTTTTATGGTCCCTTGCGTGTTTCATCAAATGAACTTTTCGGTGACCTGATGTTCGAAACCTTAAATCACATATTTGACAACGGAACGGTTTTGAACCTACAAGAAATTATATATGTCAACATTTAGTAATCATTTATGGTTTTTTCAATTATTACACTTATCTAAAGCTTACTTACCAGTATGCAGGCGCATGTGAACTTTTAAACTGCCTTTCGTTGCAAATAGACTACTACAGACATGACAGCAAAATGTTTTCTTTCCAGTGTGTACTTTCATATGTGAATCCAGTGTACATTTAACAGCAAAACTTTTGCTGCAAAAATCGCATTTATACGGCCGTTCTCCTGTGTGCGTTCGGACGTGTCTTATGAGGTCACTAGGTTTGCGAAACGTTTTTGGACAATATTTACATTTGTTGGTATACTCTTTTTGTTCTTTTTTCACCGAAACATCCTAGAAATGTTAATTACACGTGATATTAACACGAACAAAATGGAATTCATTTCACTAACAACAATAATAAGTATTACCTCCAAACGATCAATAATTTCTTTCTCTGCGACAGTATCCAAAAGAACTTTTTCTGATACAGAAGAATCTGACCTTATCTTAGTATCTAACGTATTGTTATATTGGATATTTGGCTCTAATGAAATTAAATCTCTTTGCGAGCTATCAGGTTCCATCGAAGTAACATTCCAACTATTCTCGGGTGTTTTATTCTGTAGCCTCAGTTGCAATCGGTTACTAACAGAAAATATATTGACATGAATAGATTATATGAACATAAAGTTCATAACGAAGTGCGGCGTGGCTTAAATGTAATGTATATTCTGTTCTTACTTTTTACTCAGGTGCATTTTTAAATGTCTGCTAAGACCACCGTTTGTGCAAAAGCGCAATGGACATTCAGTACATTGGTATTCCTTGGTACCACAATGGGTCTTCAAATGTTCCTATACAGAAATAAGTAATGAAGATTAATTTATTGATACGTTTTAAAATGAATATGGTTTCGTTCGGTGTGGCATTACAAAATAGACATATGTTGTACCTTTAATTCTACCGTTGTGAATCCGCGTTCATTACACATGTGACATTGAAGCAGGGACTCAGATTGAGTTACACACACGGTCCTCCCAGCGTTATCTGAACAAGTGATGCTCGCCATAGAATGCAACTTGGCGTGTGTTTCCATCTGCGTTAAGTTCTGAAAAACTTCATTGCACAGATCGCATCTGCGCAATGTCCATTATTACGTATATATTATGTTTTTTATATACTATTTTAATAAAAAGACTTACGCAAAGCTCACTGTATTCACATCATTCTCACAAGATTCAGTGCTATTCTGTTGTTTGTTAGATTCATCGTTACTACTTCGTGTTTCTGTTCTATCAGTCGTATCGGCTTTGGCTATAATCTTTGGATATTTTTGACACACTTGAACAAGACTGGGTATTTCAGTACAGTTTTCATCAGAACTTACGACCATTAAGCGCGTGTCCGATTTTATTTGATCTTCTGTTATTCTGTTAACGTTAGGGACAGAAACAAGCTGTTGCTGTTGCACATCTTGAATAGCTTTAGGGAAAATATTTGACATGCTAGCCGCATTTGTCGAATTGAGGCCAATATCTATGTCGGTGTCAGGTTGTAACGCAATTTGACTCATGTCGAAAGAATCGAAGTGCGATGTAAATATTGTGTTACCCGAGGATTCTAAATGCTTATTGTTCTCGTAAATTATATTCAGCACTGGTTGCTCTCTTGTCTCGAGAGAAGTCGTGTTTGTGTCATCAATTTGTCTTGAAAGATTACCGTTCAGGCTAAGATTGACACCCATATTGAATAATTGCTGATTCAACGTTTCTTCTATTTCACGAATGCTTTCCTGCATAAATTTTTTAACATTTTATATATCTTGCATTTGCTCATTTGCGTATTATAATCCTGAATATTGTTTATACCAACCGGTGTGAGAGTTTGATCCCCCGAATAATTGGGTAACGTTATTGTTCCCGTTTCGTCAGCGTGCAGGGTTTGCGATGATGCTATATTGCTCGTATCAACTTCGGGTAAACTATCTAAAAACCAAACAATAAAAAAGTGATGAAAATATGTAATTTATCATAAAAAATTGTTTAATAGGTTAGAGGTCTTGTATACTGCAGTAAAACTTACGACTAACGACTAATTGTGTTGTATTGGTTGTTGACAAAAAGGATTTTTCTTTCTCTTCCGTTATACTTTGAAATTGGTCAGAGAAGGCTTGTGTAAAGTCCGGTGCCATTTGAGGTTGAAACGACACTTCTATATCCTCGGACAATTCTAGGTTTTCAGTTAGTGTTGGCATTACCTCTTTCTGTTCTTCATACGTCTTATTCGAGTTATTTCCTTCAGATTTCTGTTGTTCTAATTGCTGTACAAAAAGACAGAGTTATTAAAATTCCATTCTTCACTAATGATTTCTGAAACAGTGTTCATACATACGCGTTGGGCCAATTCGTGTTTATGTATTTTCATATGTTTCCTACAGTTTACTGAAGTTTTGAATGTCTTATGACAATAAGGACACATAAAAGGCCTCTTGTTACTATGTGTAACCAAGTGTCGCTTCATACTGCTCTGAGTGGAAAACTTTGTGTTACATACAGAACAACTATATGGTCTCGTATCTTCATGAGTGTGTAAATGAGATTTAAGAACACTGTTTGATGTAAATCTCCTAAAATTGTGATCAATTCGATGTCAATTTCATGCGACTTAATAAGAGTGCCGTAATAAAAATAAATTTTACAAACCTGTCACATTTTGAACATTTATATGGTCGTTCTCCGGTATGTCTACGATAATGCTGCTTTAAGTGACTTATTTTTCTGAAAGCGGCAGGACAAACAAAACATTTATGCGGCCTTGCGACGTCTTGATTATTATACAATTGACCCTGCTTTGATTGAACCCGAGCCAAACTGATTTTATTATCAGCATCGCTGATCACTAATGGTTCTTGCAAAACGATCTGTGGTACGAGAACTTCTGCCTCCGGCGACAATTTTGGTTTTCCCTTTGAATGACTTTTCATATGATTTTTCAAAATTGCACTCGCACTAAATGATTTGTCACACACGCTACACTTGTAGGGCGTTGCATGTAATCTGTAAGGAAAAACTTTGGGTGATTATGTGTTTCTGATTAGATGTCCTTTCCCTTTTGGCTTTGTCTAATTAATTACTGAATTGTTCATGTTATAATCAGGATCACATTACCTTGCATGTACTGTGAGACCACTGTGACATGTGAATGTTTTATCGCAGGAGTCGCAAGCGTACTTTTTCGTCCCAGTATGTGTACGTTCATGGGCTATCATAGTTGACTTCAATGCGAACGAACGAAAGCAACGCGAGCACTAAGAATAAAAAATAAAATCACAAACATTGTCACTTTCATATAATTCCACAATATCACAATGATTGATTTGCGTTATTATATAATGTATGTAATCGCACGTACTTTAAAAGGCTTTTCTTGAGTATGCACGCGTAAGTGGCGTATTAGATCTGATGGCTTTTTGAATTCTTTGTGACAGAAAGAGCAAGAGTACCACCTCACGTTTCCTATGCACCGTTGCTTTATGGCCAAATACTTCCTATAATTGTTATTGTTAAAAGAATTTAAGCTTTCTTGCTCTAAAATTACTAATACGAACATACAGAAATGGTAAAGTTTCTGTTTGAGTTTGATAATATACCTCATGGAACCATCTGGTGCCCTGTCTAATAATGTTACGTACGCTGTTCGAGCATCCGTTTCTTTCTTGGTGTGATCATCTATCATGTAAAACAAAACCTTTGTACAGCCAATATTAACTTTAAATGCATGAATAATTGTAAATTGTACTCACTGTCAGTTGTTTTATGTTTACTCGGTAATCCGCTATTTTTGAGGGCTTCTTGCAAAATGTCGCTTTTTTTTGTTGGTGTCGTTCCGGAATTCGTAGAGTCAGCTACGTCATTAGTGGTAGACTCTAGAGATACTAGTTGTGATATAACGTTATTTACAGTTGCTCGTATGTCAGCTTCCGTCGAACTGTCACATTTTGCAGGAACCGACGATTCCTATATATTAAGTTTAAAATGATTACGTTGTATAGTACGCATTTCGCGACACGAGTACTTTTATATATTCAACGTGCAAGCTTACCTCTACAGGATTTGAATGCGTTCTTTTCATGTGTCCATTAAGACTACCAAGTTTCTTGAAGACACATGAACAATGCGTACAGCCGTATATTGGCTCTCCTTCTGGTGCGTTATGAACTCTAAGAATGTGGGCATTTAAATTTCCTGAAACAATGCTTCGTTAACAGCTACATCTATTATATAAGTATTAAATCAAGTACAACTGCCATGGTGCTGCCATTGTTTGTGGATCACTTAGTTATCATTTAGTAAATTACCTTTTTGACTAAATTTTGCGTTACACAAATTGCAAGTGTGTGGTCGTATACCGTTATGTTGCCACATGTGAATTTGTAAAGAACCCTTTTGTGTGAAGCCTCGATTGCATGTTGAACACTGTACAAAGAAAATATTTGTTTCTTGTAGAGAGAGAGTTTTCTCTCCGAGGAAGCTGCTATTGTCAAGAAGTATGCAATAGCAAAACATATTTCGAGTGAACATTGTACATACATATATCGGCGATTTTTTTAATTCAGTTTAGAACGTACCTTAAATGGTTTTTCACCCGTGTGCACCCTTATATGTCGCATTAATTGGCTCGGCTTTTGGAAGGATTTTAAACAAATGGTGCACTTGTACATTGTTTTGTGCTTTGTGCCCCGTTTTGTCTGTTTCACAATTTTTGTCTGCAACTGTATGGAAACAAAAAAGTAACAAATGCGTAACTACGTCTGTCACGTTTGCTTAACTATTATAAGAATGGCTTACTCTGTAATGTTCTCGTATGTGAAGTCGATAAAGGGCTGGTTGAACGAATTGCCTGTTACAAAGCTTGCATTTACGCACATCCTCTGAATTCCACTTTTCGCCATGTAGCTTTAAGTGCGCGTCTAGTTGAGCCTATGAAGAATAAGATATATATAAAATTGAAGAGTCGATTTCGCTACAGCGTATTATTCATAATTAATTCGCATAACGCCAAAACAATTTTTTTTTACGTTCAGATATTTTTCAAATTTTTTATCTCCCTTTAATAAACTTTTTACTAGGAAAAACTTGTTAACAAAAGTATATATATATATATATAAGAAAGTAATCGTAAACATTTCGTGCACGTTGAAGAGAAATGCTGTAAAAATAAACAATGAACTTGCGTAAAAAAATGCCATAAATAAGGTGAAATCAAATGTTATTAGATATTTAAGCATACCTTACAGTACTGCGCACCAAGGCCGAGCGCGAGCTCAAAGACACGTGAACAGATGACAAGAAGGGCAAAATTCAAACAGTCTACAGTGAACGACATTTTTGCCTAATTAATCGAATTGACGGAATATCGACCACAAGATAATAATCACGTGAAGATTAAGTAGTGCTCCAATGGTCATGTTGCAAAGACGCTCAGTTACGTTCTCGTTAATCACAAGAAAAATACAGTGCTATACTGACGAAGCGATATTAATACACAAACAAGAGTAATGATATATTTTCTCTGCGTTACGAAGAAAATATGCTCTTGTAGAATTTTCGATTCAAGTGCACTGTACAAAATGAACACCTATTTAAACTCACTCACGCCGCGATCAGATACACGCATTAAGCTTACAACAATTCTTACAATCATAAATAATCATAGAAAACGAGGCGTCTAACTATCAAAGAAACACTTTCAAAATAAAATAATACAACTTGAACTCAGAAGTACTAATAAGACGATAAAAATGAACACATTAGTGCAGTCATCCTCGCATTAGAATAATCAATATTTTATTCCTTCCTAAAATTATGTATGCCGAAGTTCAGTCATATGGATGACGACGTCGAGTTACGGTACTGAATATTGTTGTGTGAAACAACAGCACATGAACACCATGTTGAACACAATTGTTGTAGTCTCCGGCAATTCACATAAAGAATGTTTGACGCCCTCGTACTCTCCATTACAATGTCAGTAGTTTTTTTTACGAAAATCTGCGAAAGACGTATACGATAGAGCAGTTTGCAAGAACATCCATATTAAAATTAAAACATTATTCAAGATTAATTGCACTTGACTTTGTCGTCGCAAGAATTTGTTTATACGGTGTAAAACTTAACGGTTTGGTTCCGGTCACCCTCGACACGACTTAGACAATTTTTTTTCATGTACGTCAAACAAATAGTCTGTATTATCGCTAAGCGTCCAATGAGAAGATTGTGTCACTTAGTTGTTTTAAAACACCACATATGCACAAATTACACTTCGTAACTCATTGCTTTCAATACATTTGGTGACCGAAGAACTGTAAAAAACTTGATTGTCCACATGATTGCCGTGCAATAATATAAAACGTTTGTTCACGAATTTTTCTGTCTCATCGTTGAACCTCATCACTTCACAAATATTTTGCGTATTAGAAAGACAGCACCTACGGAACACTTTGTGTCGATACTTCATTGGCAGTAATGTTGTCCTCTCCAGCTAGCACGTATGCAAAGTATGATGATGAGTTCTAAAGAAGTCCGATCTTCTTCACGGCACGTCATTGAGAGCTCATAAGCGTGTATAGTATCTTATTTCATCTTCTGAGATTCATATTGATAAATGATCACTGCTGCCAGTCGAATAAGCGTCTCATGCTCGAACTTGTTGCACGTTGTGTATTCGATTATACCCAATAATGCTTTGTTCTCATTTTCTTCACGTACGATGTGCGCACATTTTTATTTTTACATTGGATAGTATTGAATTATTCTTTTTTCAAGGAAGGACGTCGTAACTCAGTTTCATCTATTGAGTCCGGAAACTAACCGCCTCTTTCTGATATATCCTGGGTCAAGCGATGCAGTTGAAGATCTTCCCTCGACAAATATCGATCAGAATCTTGAAATTCGTTCAAGATACCGTCCAACCCTTGCCCGCTTTTTTTCTGTTCACTTTATCTTGCAAGTCGTTATCCACCGTGTTCCTCCGCCGAATTCTCCTCCCGTTTCCGAGCCTTGCTTTATCAGCTTCCTTTCGACCGGATACATAACAACGCAAGTGCTGTCTGCTACCATCGAGGACGTCTCGAGCGTAGAAAGAATATCTTCAAAAACGGAATCGATCCTGGATATAGCCAGGTCGATCTGTTATTAAGCAGCACAGCGATCTAATTGAGGGAATCTGCGTATTAGTTATAATGTATCGTCGAAGAAATGAAAGTGCTATCGAGAACGAACGTCCAACGAACAGGAAATTTCTGATTCCATGTAGTACGGGAAAGTCGTAGTTTCTTTACAATGATCGTTTTCTAAATATTTGGAGCCTGCGCCGGATCGAAATACGAATGAAAAAAGAGGACGGAAGAAGAACCGAGTCTGTATGGAATTAAAGACAGTGTGGCTTCTGAGAGTAAAGGCGAATGACATATCGCCTAACACTGAAAAGGAAAGAGCGACTGGGGGAGGGGGTTTGACTCTTAATCAAGCTGGATATGACCGTTCAGGAAGTCTCACTCGATGCATCGCCCACCCTTTCTTTCCTGACGCATTATTCACTGCTACGGTGACAACAAGCGTGGAATAAAACGCAGTTATTAAATAACTCTTGAACGCGTATTACTTTCTGCACTTTCCATTTATAAAAATAAATCTGCGAATAATTTCCTGTGATAACACTAAAAGCGAACACAAACTGTGATGCATTATTTCAATTTATGACAATATGAAAATCTTGACTATGGAAAGCTGATGACTCTTAGTCACCGAAAATAATTTGTATACTTCGAATAGAAAAACATAATTTCGATTGATAATTTAAATTTGGATACATGTTGGTGGGACGCGCTATACGTACGAAGAATGTCATAACATTAGGGCGCTGAGAAAAACATTTCTTTTCGACGAGCAATTATGGTAAGATGTAAAAGAGGCATCGCTTTCGTAGAGAGAAAAAAGGAGAATTACCACTGGTCCTCCGATACATCACGTGCGCGTGAGCATGTGTCAAAACAAAGTTTGCGGTAGGGATACTTTGATGGTTCACTAACAGTGCCGTAAGAAAAAACTGAATGAAGGCCTGCAGCTTGCATCACTCTTCTTGCCCTGTCTTTATCACGTCGAAATGTGTAAAAATTGGCCAGCAGATGTTATAGGATATATAAAGGAAGTTCAGATTTGTTTAATCATGTAATCATGCGATACTGAAATGAAACTTAAAGAAGAGTATACATATATAAGACGTTTAATGCCAATAGCAATATTTGCAATGGCAGAAGGTGAACATGATAAAGTCTTGATAATAGTATTGAAACCGTTTAATTCGAATGCGGCTCACAAACAGTCGTCGTTTGAACTCCAGCGAACAGTATCACGCTATTCAACGCAAATTAAAAATATTTTTAATTCCGAAATCAATCTTTAAAACAAAGTTATAACTTATGTCATTTGTGGCTTCTCAATATATACTGAGAGCAGGCATTGCTTGCTACTTGACGTCTTACAATATTAAAAGACAAACGCTGGGGTGTCGGGAAGCTCTTTTTGATACGTTTTTTCGATAAGTCTTGGAACTCGAGTGGTCAAAACCGTATGTATCGATATGGCGTGTAGAAACAACACATTATAACAAATTCCATAGAAATGATTTATGCCTCTGACTATTGTTTATGCATTTATGAAACAAATACAATAATCCCAACTTGCGCTCAGTTATATACTTATATTTACACAACGAAATGCCCGAAACATAAATATCGTGGCAGTCAGTCACCAGAACCCATTTTTCCCTTTTTGTTTGCAAAATAGACTATTATGCGCTAACATGCATTTTACAACCAGATTAGTATAATTTGATTTCAATAACACTTCAATCACTCTATAAATTAATAGAGCATTATGAAATATATTTCAAAACAAATTGTTTCGACTTAATTTAAAAGAATTTCTTCCAATTACAAAGTATGTGCACTAATGATTTTTCTTCAAAAAAGTAATGTCACCCACTGAAACGTAAAGGAATATAATAAATCCAGATCAATAAAATGACTGCAAGCAGTTCTGCTTTAGACAGGGCATAGCTGTGAGTGCTTTTTGCGCGTTTCAGTCGCTGCAGAAAACGGACGCATAGACTCGCTCTCATTCTTTAAATGAGACGAACAAGATAGACGATGTCGCGTGATAAAACGTATTTCTGCTTAACTCGACCGTAAGACGACACTCGTATACTGTTCATGATACTATGTACGTGTAAACGCGCATACATCAAGTATGCATTAATGTACTACTTTAAGAGAAAGCAGAGAGTTTGGAAAAGGTACCGGGATTTGCAGTAACTAACGCTGATACGTTATCATCGTTTTGCAGCAAAATTTTACTTTACGAAAGACATTTCTCAAAGTAAGATGAAGGACATAGTAGGTATGAAATTAGATGCACTTTATTGCGCAAAGTCTATTATTATTCATGAAACATTAAATAAGAGGAAAGATAAATATTAGAGGATCCTAAAATAAATTGCGTTGTTCAAACAAGTTGTATAATAAAGCGTCATCTTAGTTTAAAATTATAATATTGCTGAATGAGTATTTATAGACTTTTCACAAAGTGTAACAAGAAATGTAAACTTGTATTGTTATACGGTATTGTAATAAGATGTGCATTTGTAATAAACGCTTTCTGCATCGACTTTTAAAGAGAATGTTTCTTCTACAATTTCCGTACAATAAATGGTTACATCAACAGAACGAATACATATCTATTAGCGGGATCTCTGGCAAACAGAGAAGATGAGGATGAGGAAGCATTTTATAACCCAATTAATTTAACCTTAAAAGTGTTAATTGTAATTCAAACGGATGAACGTTGTCCTGAAGAAGATTAGTTTCTACCGGTTTACACACGGATTTTGAATGTGTCATTTGATTTTTACTTCTCTAATTTATGATAAATCTGAACAACAAAATTTAAATAAATAATACCTCTTGTATTATCTACCTTAAAAAAAATGTGTAACATCAGCTATTTTAAAAAAACCTGTCGTTTATTTTATTATAATTCCTGTTTTTTATTCACTCATGAATATATCATTGGCAAAAGGCTTTCGAAAACAAATAAAGAATATTAAAAAAAAAAAAGAAACAAAAGTAATAATAGCAAATTAAATAATCTAGATGGCAAAGAAGATATCGTTTTAAATAATTATGACGTGCAATTGAATCTATTTGAATCGATTTGTTGTGTAATATAATAATCAAAAAGTTGTGAATGAAAACTTCCTTTCTTTCACCATGACATAGAATGTCGCAGGACTATATTCAATTTACAGCAAAGAGAGCAAACAACGTGTCCCGTACTGTTAGCCGAAGAAGCTGTTCTCCCATCTTTCTGTGTACATTTTTAAAAACTTTCGCCGAGATACGTCGAAAGGTCAAGTGAGACCCGCTTCAGGAGCCAACGACACGATCGTCGTCCCTGTTAAAAATGTACGGTACAGTGTATGCTCGGAATACCACATCGCAATCGCGAGGCGCACTCACATTTTGCAAGTTATTGAATGAAAACGTGCGTCTCGCACATGGGCGTGCACATGCGGAACCAATAGGCGAGAAATAGGAAGTAGAGCAGTCGTGCGATAAGGACTTTATGTTCCTGAACCGTTACCTTCCTCCATTTACGCTTTTCTCCGGTTCCCGATCATGGCGGAAAAATGGTCAAAGTGATTAGAACAGCTATCGTAAGGGGTCGTAGAACGCGTTTTTTAAAGAGGATTATATGTCCAATATTGATCCATGACTATCGTCAGATTTTGTCCTCTTGCGCGGCTACCATATACGACACGGTGTGAAGAAAATAATTAAAGGTGCATTATATAAACTGTACAAGATCGCGTGTGCAAGTTACCGAATTAAAAGATAATTAATTGGTTTCGTTCACTCAATGTAATGAAATTGTCTAATAAAACACTCAATGTTTACGATGATATTACGATCACTCAACGTTACTCCTTTAACATTGCACTAATTAATACTGTCATGCTGTACTATCTTTATTAGTATGCTTTTTATGTTTTTATGGCTGAAAAAATGAACATAGTATGACTGCAACGTTATGTACGATTGTACACATAAGCGCGAACTACTCAATTATCTTAAAGGTTGTATGGTCGGTGCATATTTAGTATTTCACACCTTAATTTGAGAGAGCACATCCTGGCTCAGCAGTGAAAACACACCCTTTGCAATACATTGAACTTCCGCACGTTGATCCTATAGCTAAACATAGGTACTGATACAATAATCACTATCAGCGTGACTTGTCGTAAAATGGCAAAGCTTAGAAATTGAAATTAGTCGCGCAATCGGCAGCGAGCGTCAACGTTTCAAATGCATGCGGCTGCAAAGATATTGAATCGTGACGCGATAAAATTTATACTTCGTTCATGCGGTTCATAGGCAACATGTATTTTCTGTCCGACAAGAATAGCATCTACGGAGGTATAAAGCCGAGGACATGTCCGCTGTGGAGCACCGGGCGAAAGAGACATATAAGGGAAAAGGATTGAGATATGACGGGGAAGAAAAACTTTTGCGTATTATGTAAACGAATATTTGGTCAGAGTTTCTCTCCTCCTTTCTCCGCCTACCTATATAGCGGGCTTAACCAACTTGCAGTCTCGTCCTCTTTCGCGAGTTTCTGTCGGCCAAAACCAGTTCTCGCTTTTAATCCCTTTGACCGATTCGTCATGCCCCGTGCCGCGAATTACGACGGAACAAGCTGCATTCTCTGTCCTCTCACCCCCATCCCCCTTCCGCCTCCTCTCCCTCTCCCTTCCACCGTTAAATAATATGCAAGGTATAACAAACCATCATGCCTTAAGTCATTCGGTCGCAGCGCGAAAAGTTTCGAGGACTTGAAAGGAAAGCGTTCTTTAGAAAGAACAGAATTTCGCAACACCTGAGCAGGTTTCAAATCGGGTAAGGGAACAAAAGGTAAAAGGAGGAAGTAGGTTCACAAAGGCCGACGTGCGGACAATCTGTACAGTCGTGAATATGAGAAAGAGTGGCAATAAGAAAAAAAGGGGGGGGGAAAGGGAAGGAGAGATGAGATGTATAAGTTGTCATGATATTAGCGGAGACAAAAAATAATAGAAATGAAATGGAAGGCATCCAGTGGCCGTTGTTCCTACTGCCTCCCCCCCCCCCAACCCCTTCCCCAACGCCCTCCACCGTCCGGACACCCTCGAACGTACTTTTTCTATCCTCTTTCGCTTTCTTTTCGCGTCAACACACGCGCTCAGATTTTCTCCTCCGCTTCCCTTTGTAGCGCTGGTACGCGGAACGTTGTATCAGACCTCTCTTTCTGTATATTTATTCGTCAGCATGTTTCACACACTCATTCACATGCACACATATGCATTTTTCCTCTCAGTACCAACGACCCCAGACTCTTCCGAGAAACGATAGCCACACGATGAAAGAGGACGGTTCTCGTAAAAATGACTTTAAGCACCGTCGCGTTCAATGATTTGACAACGGAAGACGGTACTGCGGCAAGATGTCGAGGGGAAAAGTGGTCTCGTTTCACGAATTCAATTATCATCGTAATTTACGTACTTTCCTCGCTCAGAGGTATGCATCGTAATTTTTTATCTGCCTTTCGGCAACGTATCCTCCGGCGCGAGATATATGCGCAAGACTAGTAATTGAACGGTTATTAGTTTTTAATCAAACACGCGGACGATGACGTTCGTCTATAGCTATTGCAGCATTTGTCGCGGCGGAGAGTGTATAAAAGTAGAATTCTTAATTGCTCTTGCAGATGACTGTCGTAGGAAAGATGGCCTCATCGAACGCATTCTCTTAGATCGTCCGAAGGAGGTCGAGCCGCGTGAGATCGTGGGTGTTGCACACTGTCCTCTTAAGATTACATGACTGTAAGATCGGACTACGCTTAAAGACGTATCGTCGAAACAGTTTCTGGAACGATAAAACGTGAAACGACCCAAATAGGGTGGCCGAGGCGCGTGTAGGCTCAGTCTACGACGCCTGACACGGGACAAAAATCGGAGTCTGAGTATGATGTAGGATGTTTTCGCCAAGATGCGACAGTTAATAACGAGGACATCAAAGATTTCCTGTTACAATATTCTCGATAGCACATCGCGGTAAGCAGAGCCGTACATATCTGGTACTTTATAGTACGTTTTCGATGCCGGGACACCTTTGCATAAACACTTTGAGTAACACACTTTGCCATCATAGCAGGGTGAACGATGCTATGGGAAACGTTTGACTGAACAAGGATTCAATGTCGCGGTGAATATTCGATTATGTTAAGCGTAATGCGCGGCGGATTTCCGACGAATTACGTTGTTAACGACATAGCGTTATTTCTCATGAACACTTTCGAACGTCAATGCGTCAGGAGCACGTGCGCGCACTACGAGATCCAGTTCCTTACTAACGAATCACTCGCAAAGGTCGTCTCGTCGTCGTTGTCATCGACACTCTTATCTCTTTTGTCGTTCTAACCGTCAGAGCGGTCGTCTCTAAAGATGGTGATCGTAGCATGGGTAGCAGCGATTTCAGTGAACGAGTAGGTCCGATAAAATTGCTTTATGACTTATGGATAACTTTTTGATTGTATATCCGTGAAACTTCAATTAACTGATAGCCTGAATCTGAGTATTCGAATTGTACGAAAGAGTTGTAAAAATGAGGGTAGTCCTGTTAGCCGTTCGAACAATCCCGATTGCGTGATGAGAGTTTCCATTCGAGAGTATTGGTAGCTCCATTTTGACGAACTGATACTGAACATTTCTGAGAAACGTGCACTGATATCCGGATACATTGACGAACATCATTTCGTATTTCGTTTGTAATGCATTTTTTACAAACTTTTAAATCGCTGTTACTAATAGTTCGAGAACTTTATCCGTTTGGGGAACTGTGTAATGCATTCCGACGGAATGATTTGAATATAATATATCTTAACGATATCGCAAAAATCGGAGTAATTCAGAGATCGGTGGTAGAACGGGAAATGAGATTCAAACGATTAAACTGTCCTGCTGCAGTGGGAGCATGTCAATCAGTACTGAAATATTTAACTGACAAAACTTGTAGAACCACCACATTTGATATCGCGTTACAACACTAAATAGAAAGTCTGGTATAAATGATTGGTTTAATGTAATTGTGTGTAAATATCAGGTATGCAGGTATATATGCATAATTAATTTTCATGAAATGAAACACAGCAGAGTATTCAAGTAACAATTGCTCACTAATACAATATTATTTTTTATTATCAATGAATAAAAGCAATGTTGGCAGTGGCAAATATTAGATAATTTATTACGTCTGATTTGTAGGCATCCAATTTGCTCCAATTTGTATGAAACTAATTGTTTACACTTCAATGCCAAAAACATTCGTTGCAATATCAATTCTGCTATCATGATAATCTACCGCCATTACATCGTTCCGTTTCAATGCATGCTACTGGTAATAGATTCTCCTTAATTTCCTCCCGCTTATAATGAGATTGTTACTTATACACTTAAAGACAAACGCACCCACTATCGACACGAGTAAAATGGCGAAAAAATATATTGTTGTGTCCACTTTTTCTTGAATAATTAAATCTGTATACGCCTTAACGTCCACTATGAACGACAACGGTGAGAAGCGTATCTTTCAAGTTTTTCAAAATCTTACAGATTATTATATTTGGGATTTTTGTTGACAACAGACTCATTACTAAGCAGTCTTTATTTCCGAGGCACGCAGCGCTAAACACAAATTTGATTTTAGTAGTTACTTATTATAAAAATTGTGTATAGTTGTCTGTGCGCTCCTTTTTCCCGCTTGCAAACAAATTTAAAAGTACAAAGATTTACTTATATGGAAATATCAGCAAATTAATTCTTGCGAAAATAAAACACAAATAACCATCCGAACGACGTAACTTCGTACGAAATTGACATAGAATACGTTTTTGTGCATATTTTCGACAATAAGTTCCGAAACACAAATAAATCCAATGTGGGGATTATAACTATGACGACAGAGCCACCCCCTGTTAAGTTTCTCGTCTTACGGGTTAACTCTGAAATTGGGATGGTGCATTTATTCTTAGATATACCAATCGCCTGAAGAAAATACCAGCGATACGAGAACTTCCAACTGTACGAAACTTTGTACCAGGCCTTTTTTAAGGAATTTACGGGTGCAGTGTCGTTACACACATCGAAACGCATTAGACCAAGTGCAAATATATTGCATAATGAACATTTAGCCTAAATTTAATTTATTTGTCTTATATATATCACAAAATAATTATACAAGGCTTGTGCACAGATTATGCCGATAAAATTGTTTTGTGGACACTGCCATGTCTTTATATATTACTTTTAAATCGGTTAAGAAGTGTCCAATCAATATTCCAAGCCAGCCGTACCTATTATGCTTAGTTCTTTGTTTATTGGAAAAATTGAAAAATATTTTCGAAAGTTTCTTGGTGCACAATGCATACTTTTTGAAGATATTGAATGCAGTCTCTCCTCACAAGCGCAACAGACAGATCTATGAGATCATACGATTCAGTTGCGTAACACATGTGTGCGACTGTCCTCTACCCGCTCCACCTACTAGCAGTTTTACAGGCCATATCCTTGTCACGGTTATGCATACACATGAAATACGGTTCCGCACATTTAACATACAGACAAAGAATTCCTTTTACTACTGCATTTGTTGCAGCGGGTGGATTCCATTACGCTGTATTATTAATTTATACTTATTGGTTTTGACTAAGATTAGTTAGATATCACTACTGTCCGTTGCTTTTGTTAGACTATAATATGACATCTATACATTCCGGAAATAATCGGCTCATATGTACATAAATAAACATATACTTATGTATTATATAACACGTTAATCATATAAATGAGCAACTATAAATGTGTATTCCAGCTTTGATTAGACAGATTGCAATTAGAAGATAATCGTCATAAACAAGTTAAAACGCCGATATTGTAAACATAAAATAGCTGCTTCTCGTCAGCACTCTTTACGCTACCCAAACAATAAAAATGTATCCTTCGCTATAAGAAAAATGGAGCCATTAAAGGCAGTACCGTGAATTACATAAACTGAAAGCTTTTACTGATAGCGAGCCGCACCACCGTACCATAAAAACGCGACACTGCTGAAGAGTGACCCAGGCGTTGGTATTTTTTGTCTCTTCTTGTACGATTTAATCTTGCCAGCAAGGCGCATAGATAGAAAGAGACGGGTCAATTCCTTGACCTCTGCCGAAACCATGTCAGAGTACTCTGAGATCTTAGTTTCTCGGTATATTGAAAGATCCCTTTTAGGGGTATTAACGTGATATCCGCATCTTACCGTATGATGTCGATGGAAAGTCATAAATCTTTGCATACGAAGTAAGTAGCAATATAATGTTCTGTTTAACAACCATAGATTTCGTTTATCGACGTAACCAGCAAAAATTTAATTTTACACCTTAACACGTATAAAATTATTTGACAACATAATGTACAAAAATATAATATATTACTAGAAAATAATACTTGCTATAACGGAAACGTACAGATACTATTGTCGATTACAACACAAAATTGTAGAAAATAAAAAGTATCAATACAATATAATACAAACGGTTTCGTAGTGATCATGTTGTTCCAAAGAAAGGATGCGAACCCCTCCTTCAATAAGTTTTCTGTGACGCACTAATCGTATACACGTTCTATGTGTTATCAGCATGGGTCCGATTCGCGTGGCCAACGAGAAAGCATTAAACGACAATAATAGAGTTTCGATAAATGAAGTTTCTGTTACACAAAACCGCTTCGCGATCCGTGTAATCTGTCGCCATAATCTTTTTCCTGATGTGTAAATAGTAGTTTCAGAGCAAACCTCATAAGATCTTCCGTTACATTGATTGCGTATATCATCAGATGCTCAACATTTTATTGATAATAAAATTGCGGAGATATTATGGCTAATAGACATTTACATGTTTGCATACCATGCCTATCATACAGTATTGTCATAAGATGAACCATGTCTACAGTACTACTTTAAAATTACGTCCATTCCTTTTGATTAGACAAATACGTATAAATACGGTTTCATAAAATACAAATATTAAAGTATATTTGGGCAATGATTAATTGTTTATCGCTATTTTTATATCATAACAACGAATCTAAATAAAAGAGAATCCTGAAATATACATTTAAATGGGGCCGTTCATTTCAACCGGATGCGTAATATGCAATTTTTATTATTATCATATTTGTATAAAAATGACGGTTTCCGCTAAAATAGTTGCGGAAATACACGAAAAGGTCTCTTTCGTGTGTTTTTCTTGTAAGAATGGTATATTACAAACTCATTGCGCACACACGCATAGATATATAAGGCGAGTGACAAAAGTAAAAGGAAAACAGAAATTTGCACTTACCCGTGTTGAAAAGGCATCCTCGCATTCCGTGCAAAAAAGATTTTCCTCCTTTTCATGAATCAGCATATGAGATTTCAAACTAGCCATTCTTGCAAATTTTCTGCCGCATTCTGGACATTTTGGTTCACCCGCATTATGCGTTGCCATGTGAAGCGTGAAATTAATCTGCAACATCATTGTGTGGAGTTAGTAGACTGTATCTCGCCTTCATAATGTGTTCTTATGCAAAAAATGATTTCCGAATATTAAACAGCAAAGAGGCAGATATCTCAATGATCTGATCAGGATAGACTTACTGGTATATTAAAAGAAGCAGGACATTTTGGACAGCGATGTGGCTTTTCCTCTGCATGTTGTTCCATATGTCTGCGAAATTGAACTTGCTTATTAAATTCTTGCCCACATATGTCACACTTCATATTGTGTAATGCCTGTAACAAGAATTTTGTCTGTCGTAATGATAGTTTTCCCCTCATTTAATTTTCTTTAGTTGTTATCAACAATTCTAATTTACGTAACAGTTAAGGCAACTGCTACTTACAACAAATTTTAGTTAACCAAAGAAGTAACATTAACGTGGTTAACGCAACATACACGAATATTTGCTCCAGATTTTCTTGGCCTGCCAGGATTTCTTTTATGGACATGTTTATCAGTGTGAACGGTATCTACTACATCCTCCTGGTACTTCTGTTCCTTTTCCTTCTGTGTTACCTCAGTATCGCTTAAAGCTGCATCAGTTACATAATTTTCACATTCTGTATTGTATTCTTTTTCTTGCAATGTTTCTGCTTGTTCAAAAACTATAGGTCCAGTACCAAGTGTCTGTACAGGCAACAAAGCTGTCTGATGAATCCCGTTTCCGATTAAGTTTTCTACATTTATTTGAAAAATAGCCTGGAAAATAACAAATATAGTTTCATGCCTAACTGCTTATAGCGAATAATTATGTTTTAGGATATCTCAAATCTAACATACAGGATGTAATATGATGTTTCCATCCACTGCCTTAATAAATGAATGTGGCACACTATCATTTTGCTGCAATAATGTCATAGGCGATGCCATGATCTCTAAGATACCATTATCGTGTTCTAGAATCAGTATAAAAATTATATACAGTATTATGTTTGGCACATACCCAATAATCAAAATTAGTAGTGTATCATGCAGATATTTATATATTAATTGTATCTATAATTGTTAACATCAAACTAACATCTCAAAAAGGTTCCATGATATTATTATTGGACTCACCTGTTACTGCAACAACTGCACGACCATCATCTGTTGTCACAAAACGAATTGGCCCTGTATCGGCACTTGGAGCCTCAATAATAACACATTGCTCAGTTAACATTTTGTTACTAGCTAATTGCCAAAGCAGGAAATGATTTTGTGTTGTTTACAGATTATGTACAATTTCTGATTCCTGTGTCATTGTAAACAAAATATTTATTTTGTCACCACACAACTAACAAGAGCACCCAACATTGTTTACTCCCGTTATAAGTAATTCGCATGAATCATTATACCATAACCACTTTGCTCATTTCTATGCATGAATCTTCAATTAACCTAAGTTAGCGTCAGATATACGATTTTTCTATTATATGAACAGAGAAGCCATTTAATGTTAAACGTCAGAACTTGTCGTACAATCGGTAATTATCGCTCCAACAGGTATCCTTCAAATCGTTGGAGGTACTACCTTAATTCATTATAAGTCGTTTGTTTTTTAGAAATTACTACGTATGGTTTCCACCATACCAAGGAGGAGGTAAGAGTGGTCCTAAAATTACAACTGAGATAGGGAGAGTTGTTATATGTTTGTATCTTTGTTTTCCACGTTTCGCCGCACTACTGCCCTTTTAACATTTTTGTATCAAATGCAACATTATCAGCTGAGTGAAGTATTGGTACAAGCGAATCGTGAACATTTCCATTTGCGCTGACACGTGCAATTCTAGTTTCAACTCCTACTACGAGTAACGCTCCAATCCGAAACTACATATGCTCTTTTAGTAATATCGCATCTGACACGCAAATAGTAACAGCATTTGAGGTGAGCGCAGGTGAGCGTTATCAAGCGTTATCAATCCAAAGAGATCCTGTTACTAACCTGGTCCATACTATATATCTCCTAGCTAGAAATGTTAGTCGGTTAAAAATATGAAACAAACTGTTAAATCGTATGTTAATTCTCGATTAGTCTGAATTGTTTAAAATTGAATGTAATGTGAAACTTATGATTGATTTGTTTAAAAGCAAATATTGATACTAAAGGAGATAGCTGAGAAAAACACTACAAAATACATACTGAGATTCTATCTGAAGTCGACTGTACAAATAGCATGGAAATATAAGCTATTAACTAAACATAACAAAAGTATACATTCCCTTTGTTGACATAAATTTGTCACTACCGTACACTGTGTAAAATTTCAGAACTATGTTTTTGTAATTACCGCGTTTCATGAACCAACTGAATAGTCATACTTTCTCTGTACGGTGGCGTTAAGGACATTTTTCACAGCAGTAGCAGGACTAGTTGGCCAGTCTTCATATTCTTCCATCTATGGTGTTCGTGGGCACGAACGTCTTGTGCTAGCTGTCGTATTTACAACTTTGTCTCCTTACTTAGTATTGGCTGCATTTTTATTAAAACAATGTTCGGAAGAATTGTACCGTTGATTGCACGACAAACTGCCCGACGTGGTAAGATATAAACCGAGTTTTATTATAACAACTCCGAGTACAAAGTATCTACATTTGCTTACGTAATACGAAATACGTCAATAACTTAGACTATTCAACCTCTATTACCTCGAAAACTTTGCGTTTTGAAGTCTTAATGAGATCAAATAAGTATCATTTTCTGGATTATCAGTTCTGTCTACTCATGTTAAGCAGTTCATAAACAACTTTTTGGTTATTTTGCATAATGATTAACAATTGTGGCACATCATTATGATATAGTCATAGGTAGTTTATTTGTAGGTTAAAAAGCAATTTATTTTCATTGTTATGTTCAAGAGAATTATCATTCGTCATTATTACATTAACGTTAAAATGCGTTTAATGGTATATATATAATCATTCTTATGTTTAGAGTGTAATATGCCACTATGTCGTTTATTTAAAGGTATCCGATCATATCACGAGGAACGCCTTTATCCAAAGGCAACATATAACGACGTGCCTGTACCTCATGGATCTTGGAAAGCAGCTCATGAACGTGATCAGAAACACTATAACGCAATGTTGCTAGCTGGAGTTACTGTGCTCACTGCAACAATAGCAATTGTACCTAATTGATAATAATATATTTATCTGTTTCTTAAATGAGGTAAATTATTAATTTTTATTTATTTTTTAGGGAAGAATGAGTGGATTCCTGGAGTTTAATCTCCTCCCACCTAAACCGGAATAATACCTACAATGCAGGAATGATTAGTTAATATAGTGTCTACAAATTATATAATGTACAGTAATATCTTATATAAGACATTTGCCAAACCAGCGATCGTGTTTTACTCCACAAAACATTTAACCAGTCCTATAATATTGAAGTTGTGTTTATGTCCTTTTAGCAGTAACAAAGAAAACTTCAGATCAAATAATCCAAAAACTATCAGATGTTCCATTCGTTTGTGAGGATTGGTGTTTTACATTTTTTATATGTACTTAGCACTAGGTAAATATTGACCATTGATACAAACTCTTTGTATGAACAGCAAAAAATATATGTATAATTCCCATTGCCTAGAGATTCTGGGCATCATAAAAAGTCGAAGGACAACAATGTAAGATTTAAATAACTCTTCCAAACCAGTGCAAACTTTCTGCTCTCTGAAAAGTAGTAAAACAGACATTATGTTTGTGTATTGATATTATTGTTTGATTATAACAGACTCTGCAATTTTATTGTGTAATGTCATTATGTGGTACCTTTCTTTCGTCAATTCTCTTCCGTTGTTCACATTCATGGAATATTTGAATGTTACACATTAGTCGAAGCATAAACTGCCGATCCGTCAGTCGTGTTAAGCCAGAGCCGTTTATTAACTCCATTTGAGTTTTAACAGCTACATGGCTAAATCTACATAAGCAGGATAACCAAGACTTTTCAATCAAAATTTCACAACATTTATCTTCAACTTACAGATATGTAGTATGCTCTTCTTCCCACCATGGCAGTGCATTCCTACTCGTTTGCAAATACGAATTGTATGTTCTTAAATTAGGCATTATTAATTTAGCGCACTGTCTGCTTCAATGAATCATGTTAGACACTAACGCGATCGTATATTTAATAACATTGATAATAAGATAAGAATACATTTTTTTGAAAACTATATTTGCGATTAGAGTAGTGGAATAATCAATAACAAATTTAAAGGTAATTCTTCTCTAAGGAGGTATATTCTATTCACTCAATAATTTTTGTGTGGCATATTCTGGGACCGTTTCTGGTACTTTTTTGAATTATTATTTCTATACCTCCATGGATGAAAATCAATAATCAAGTGAACAAATAGGCGATGTCAGCCGGTCAAACAAGTACACATACACGGACGTATAAATTGTACATTACAGACAAGATAGTGATACACCTTTCATGATAGACAAGTTTTTGTCACAATACCCCGATATACTTGAGACGTGGTGCAGGGATGGACGATATTTAATACATGAGCCCATGTATGAACCGATATAAAATCCGGCGAAGGTTTCATTTTGTATTGCGCTCATTGTTTAGAATTGGCTATTCCAGTATCTCTAGTAATATTACACATCTATTCCAGTATGTACAAAGTGTGTACCGGGTGACTCATTCGTCTAATCGTTGCGACATTTGCGAGAAATGATATAATAACAAAAACGTGTGACATAAATTGCATGTGTACTCTAGAATACTTTCATACGCTGGACATGGTGAAAAGATAGTTACGAATTATAATTTTATTGAAATTTATCTACAAGCAACGTATTTATATAGATTATTTCAAGTCTTAGGCATGAATACACTACAAAGTAAGCGTTTTATCACTAAATGCAGTTAAAATAACAAATACTTAAGAATGTAAATACAACTATTATTCAAATTTTTTCAAATACTTTAAACAACTGTCCATTCGTATAACGTGTCTGTGTACAATATGCAGCACATTGTCTTTAAAAAATTTAATTCGACAGGAAAGCCGATAACTTCCCGCCGTTTTCCCGTTTTTTATAGGAATGAATATTCAGCATTACGAAAGGGGTAAGAAAAAACAAATTCTAGCAGAAACGAGAAAGGATAGTGTAAATTGTGGCGACGGAAGATGAAAACATGGGAACATATCATAGAAAAGTCCATGGAGGATCGGAGAAGAGAAATAATCATCGCAGGACGAAGAAGACGAGGAAGGGGAAACAACAGGATGAGAAGGGAAGAAATGTAAAAGTGTGCATTACGACGATGTAATCAATGACGATCCACAAGCACGATGGAAGGGACGTACAAGAGAAAATATTTAATATTTATAAGGATGTATAGTTGGATAGCCGGAAGAGTGTAACATTGGTATTGTGTAAGATACAATAAATCAGAAACTTCTTGTACTCCGAAAAAGAATCATGTAAGTAAATGCTAGTATTAGAAAAACTATTTGTCGATCATGACTTCGAAAATTTAGTTGTAATTTAAAATTTGAAATCTGGTGATACTATTGCTTAACTTCCCACAAAAGCACTACGAACTCTTTGTAAAATAAAAGGTTCACACTTAAAGGTAAATTAACAGGTCGAAGGTATTGTTCAAAAATCATCAAATTCAGACAGTTGCTGAAAAGATTTTTATCTTACAAAAATAGCAGATGCAGACGTTTAAATGTGTCGTCATGAGTCGTAACACGAATAATATTTGTATGTTGTTTGAATCTTCTAAGTAGGAAAGTACATTTTTGAAGATGCATACAAAATTGGTGGACAGTGTGCGCTCATGAGATATGTTCCAGGAAGTGTGTGTGCACGTACGTAAACCGTAAACAGTGCGGTGGAAGATAGAATTGGGTTATGAAACCACCCTACGGCTTCTATCTTCAGTCACCTATGTGAATAAATGTTTTCCCGCGTGAAATCAGAAAACCCCTCACGATATGTACATAGATAGGTTCGTAGAAATGACGTTGAGCGAAACCGTGCTCTATGAAACCCAGAGTCAGTATAAAAGGGAGGGTAACATTCCAAAAACTTATTAAAAACAAACATTTTTATCAACGCCTTATAAGTAATTTAATTTTAATGGTTTTGCATGTTTACAACATTTAATGTATTTGCAGGATATCGGGTAAAGGTAAAGAATCCCGGCGTCCTCACCGATTTGCATAAAACTCCGTGTAATGGTAAATTTTTGCATAAAAATAAGATCTGTAAAAGCTAAAAAGCCCGCTCGCGTCTATAAAACCTGCCTTACCGACAGAACGAACGACATCTGCGCATGCGCACGGACAAGTTTGCAAGTAATATGCGCGTATTTGACATGAAATAATATTGAATTGGCGAAGGCTAGGTGTGGGCAAGGCTTCCCTTTCATATTGTTTAACCCTTTGCGGTCGAGTGTCGGCAAATAGCCGCCCAAGCCTTTTTCCCGTTGCGGACGCGTGTCGGCATATCGCCGTCCAATTGAATGTGATGAGATTGTCAAAACGTTTATTCATATTTAAATAGAGCTTTAGGTTTTATAACGCAAACGTTCAACGTGTACATTTTCAATATTACAAGCACCAATACATTTCGTCCACAGCGACGCCTCGCCCGTCGGACGGCTCCGACCGCAAAGGGTTAAGAGTCTTCAATCAAACAATGGTTAGAGTAGAGGTGTGGGCTAGGTTTTGTTTTCCCCGAAAGCGAAAACCCAACCAAATCTTACTTTTTGTATTACACCTTTCCCTCCTATAACACGGTAGTTAGGTTCCTAGAAAATGCCGTGTTGTGTGAAACCGTGTTGTATGAGACCCAGAGTTAGTACAAAAAGGGGGGTTACGTTCCAAAAACTTATTAAAAACAAATTGTTTTTTTTATTTCTAGATGAACAACTTAATTTTTATTAAAAATATAAATGTATGTATAGCACAAAGCAAAAAAAAACGCAAAAAAAATAATATTTTCATGAATAAATGATTCAAATCTTGTGGGTGACATGGAGCATTATCTAATAGTAATAGCGCCTTGAAGTTCAAATTTTTCTGGCTTAAATAACGTTCAACGCTTGGCACAAAACAATTTGAAAACCAATCTTTAAATTTTCTAGTTACCCAAGCTTTTGGATTTGCTTTCCAATATACCGGCAAGGTGTTTTTTATTTACGTCTTTAAGTGCACGAGGATTTAAAGATCTATAAACTAGCATGGGTTTTGCCATGAAGTCCCCCGATGCATTACTGCACAAAAGGAGCGTTAAACGATCTTTAGACACCTTAAATCCGGGTGCAACTCTTTCTTTTTTTGATATAAAAATAAATATTTCCGCAACATTGTATCTTTAGGACAGCAAACCTCGCCGCGGCTGTGGAAGTACAATGTTGTACCAAGATTTTTGCAGTTTTCTTATTGACTTATAGCGAAACCGTGTTATAGGATGTCGTGTTGTAGGGGGTTCCCGCAATTTACGAATCGTGTTATAGCGAAACCGTGTTATGAGATACCGTGTTATAGGAGGGTTCCCGCAATTTTCGAATCGTGTTATAGCGAAACCGTGTTATGAGATGCCGTGTTATAGGAGGGAAAGGTGTATTTAATGGCTGGGTGTAGGCTAGGCTTCCCTTTCATAATGTTTAAGAGTTTTCAATCAAACAACGGTTTGAGAGTAGGTTTCGGTTAGGTATTTGTTGTTCCCCGAAGGGGAAAACTTCCAGCCAAATCTTACTTTTTGTATTATTTCTATGGCTAGGTGTGGGCAAGGCTTCCCTTTCATAATGTCTTCAGTCAAACAATGTATTAAGTTATAGTTTGGGTTATATTTTAATTGCCAAAAGTGCGATAGCATTATTTATACAGACAAGAGCACGCTCGACTTCTATTGTAGAAAGACAAGTTACATAAAAAATAACAAAAAACGTGTAAAAGTACAGTGCAGTTTTAAACAGAGTGCCCGACTAGGCACGTGGTTAGTAAATCACAAAATCTCCGTAGACACTGTATGCGGAGTTACGGCATTATCCTCCTGAGCGGGCACATGGATCTTCGGGGGATATAGCTTCGCGACTTCGTTCCAAAACGCTGCTAGTAAGCCATCACGGCAGTGGGCCCTCTTGAATAGAAATTCGGCCAAATACCCCACTAAGTGCACTTTGGGTGTCCCATAACGTGGGATATTTGACCGAACCTCTCTCCACGTTCGCTCTATGTCTTGTGTGCGAGCACCTAACAGTGAATAAGAAACATATTTCGAAATTGTTAATATGAAATCGGAATAACAAATGCAATATCTTTTTACATGTATATATTCAAATGCACATACCTGTTCCCGGATCCACAAAGTTATAGCGGTGATTCACCGTCAGATGCTGGAAGCCCACGCTATTGAGATTTCTGTAGCTCTTCCAGCAATCTGAAATTATAGTCGATCCGGGAAGGATCCACTGCCTAATGATGGCCAGCAGCGTTTTCTCGGAACGGTCTGGAACGGGGACCAAAAACAGTTTTTTCGATCCCCGTTCGAATCCCCCGAAAATCCACTTGCCCTCGATGAGGCGCCCGCGGTTGTACTCGCGACGGCCAAATTTGGCTTCTTCTATCTCCACCGTAATACCTGGGCCGCCTATGGGCGTTGAATTGCGTTCGGCCCAATATATGCAGGTCTGCAACAATGTAAAAACTTGAGTTAAAGCACAAAGAAAATAAAAGTTATATAACGTTTGCAGTAAATGTTATGTAAAATATAACGATTAAATGTATACTTACATCACGGCAGAGACTTTGCCACTGTATGGCCGTCGGCTTGCTCAAATCCATGTCATTGATTATGTACTCGAGCCGCGGGTGCCTCATGCACAAAAAATATGCCGAGACTCGGCATACAGTGCCTATGGATATCTTACTATTCTCGAACCACGTGCCGAGTCGGGCACTCTGTTTAAATTTGCATTGTTGTTTTACACGTTTCTTGTTCCTATTTGTTATATAACTTGTCTTCCCACAAGAAAAGTCGAGCGTGCTCTTATTTATATAAATGATGCTATCGCATTTTGGGCAATTTATCTCTCCAAAAATAACCTTTTTTTCGATTAAAAAGTTTAATAACTCGTCTTCTTTCGCGCACAGTTCCAAAAAGCTGTGAAACTTCATGGCTGGGTACTGAAACTATACTGAGAATCATTGTAAGAGAAACGTAGAACAGGCAGCGAACGACTTTTCATCCTTCTACTGTTCGACAAGCGGCTGTTTTCGTTCCCTTGGCGACAATTGTCCCCTCAATCTAACGCAAACCATAGCTTAATACATTGTTTGACTGAAGACATTAAGAAAGGGAAGTCTTGCCCACACCTAGCCATAGAAATAATACAAAAAGTAAGATTTGGCTGGAAGTTTTTCCCTTCAGGGAGAACAAAAACCTAACCCAAACCTCTACTCTAACCATTGTTTGATTGAAAACTCTTAAACATTATGAAAGGGAAGCCTTGCCGACACCTAGCCTTCGCCAATTCAATATTATTTCATTTCAAATACACGCACATTACCTGCAAACTTGGCTGTGCGCATGCGCAGACGTCAGAACGCATGGGCAGACATCAGTGCACATGCGCAGATGTCTTTCACGCTGCCGGTAAGGCAGGTTTTATAACTATACTTTAACGCTTAATAACTTTTTAATTAGACGCGAGCGGGCTTTTTGGCTTTTACAGATCTTATTTTTATGCAAAAATTTACCATTACACGGAGTTTCATGCAAATCGGTGAGGAGGCCGGGATTCTTTACCTTTACCAAACTTTAACGTTTAATAATTTTTTAATGAGACGAGAGCGCGCATTTTTGCTTTTACAGATCTTATTTTTATGCAAAAATTGACCATTACACGAAGTTTCATGCAAATCGGTGCGGAGGACCGGATATCTAATCATTACCAGAGCGCGCTTTTTGGCTTTTACAGATCTTATTTTTATGCAAAAATTGATGTTCCTGCAAAGAGTCATGCAAATCGGTGAGGAGGCCGCGATTCTTTACCTTTACCAGATAATGTTAAAGTTAAATATTTATTTAAAGGTACTTGGGGGAAAAGTCAACATTGTGGAATATGTGTCAATGTACAATTAATTCATTAAAAAATGTTTTACTAATAAAAGTATATCTTACAAGTCTTAATTCTTAAAATCTTGGAATACTTAACATAAATTCATTCCTTTTTGCAAAAATAAAACCGATAAGGGAACTATTACTATAAAAATTACATTAAGAAATATGTACGCATTTCTCAATGCATTCTAATCAGCCGAAATACGAAGATCGACACAGGCTTCTTCATCTATGTCCAATGACTCTGGTGTATCCTTAGGGTTAATTTTCTCCCCGTCAAGATATAATTTAATTTTTGATTCTTCTGTGTTGAGCTGCTTAGCACAATTAATTATGACAGCTTTAAACTTTTGATCTTTCTTTATCGGAATAACAAAATTTTGCTTATTTGAGGTTTGTATTTTAATCTTGCATACATCTTCATCTGCTTCTGTTTGGTCATTCAAAATTCCCCCAGAAGAAATCATATCAGCATGCACTACACCACCCTCTATAAGGACAAAAAAAATGTATATTATTGTGGTTATAAGTACTACAACAACAATAACTGTGTCTTGGACTTCATTTATTGTATCTTACCAAGAATATCTATAACTGAAAGTCCTATGAAAGCTGGTGTATCAGTAATGTTAATAGTTTGCTTTTTGTTTGTGAGTAATATCTGTTCAACAGACACATTTTCCAAATCTGCAAAATGTTGAAATATTTTCTGGAAGTTTTCCCACTGCAACAAGAGACAGTGAATATCAGCACGACATTATTGCGTAAAAAAAAAACCATATGTCTCCATACCCTATGGATGTTTAATCGATGAATTGTTTTCGATTTCCACAACACTTTAATATTCATTTCATAGTCTTCATCATCATTACTGTCCGAATTATCATCACATATTACTATAACATTATTTTCATCATTGTTTGACATATTAACCACTTTTCTAGAGCTAGTAACATTTTCTTCCATAGACACAAATTCTAAGTCTGAATCTGAATTATTACACTCATTGCATGGTTGCTGCAAAAAGAGATTTATTGTTAGAAACTGTTTTTTCACACAACTATGATACAATTTTATATTGCTAACCTTTCTTCGCCTTGACTGCCTTTCTTTACCAGCATTTTTTGATGCAGGTGGTTTGGTTTTTGCTAGATTCCTGGCCGCTCTTGTTCTTCCCGCAACATTACTAAAAATTGATTATTGCATTGGACGAATGATAGAAAACTTATATTCGTTATTATAATTTATAAATATATTTTATGTACCAAGATTTACTTTCTATATTTGGAGTGTTTTCTGTTTTATCCTTTTCTTCATTATTTATACTTTTATCTATTTCAGGAGATTGTATAATTATCTGTTTCTGCAAAACTGGAAATAATGTTTACAATAGTCATTTTCTTCACTTGAAATAGACTTATGTATCCTGAATGTAATAAATATATTAAGTATACTGTACATTGTACATTAAATTAACCTTTTAAACGGGCAACAGAGTTGTACATATCATCCTCATCTTCTGATGAAGTAGCCGCCAACATAGTTGGTGTTTTATAAAATTTCTAACTTCTTTATATTTAGTTTCTATTTGTTTTCTATAATATTTCGTTAGTGTAACAGTATGTTAATATAACAACACATAGAAACTGTCGTACTGAATGTTAAGTGTCAAGAAGTAAAACCACGTCAGAAACTTCAAAGTTCAAATTAAATATTTTTTACGCGTTTAAGAATAGCACAATAACGAACAAATAAAATTAAATCATTTACACCGACGAGATATACTTAAAGACCGCTAGCCTTATGGGACTTTGTGTCGCACGAAAATTGAGCCGTACTGGGACGCCCTCTCGGCGTATAGAGCGGCCGAATCAGGAAACTCAAGGCAACGCAACGAACTCACTGATTCCAGTTTTTACACCAAGTTACGAAGAATTGCGAAGAACCACTGCCGTGACGATCGTGGTGGGGGAAAGTTCAGATGCGTGCTGTCAGTCAGCGAGTCGTCTACTACAATGTATCGAACGGAGTCAAAGAATGAGCTATGGCTCTGACTCTTCTCCGGCACGATCGTATGCGTGTTTCCTTTGACATAAGCCAGCGGTATTAAAATGCTTTTTCGTTCCTAACCTATCCGATAATCTGATAAAGTATTTTATTCGAAGGGTGTAGTTGGATGATGGGGTCAAAAGTGTTCCCAAAACAATTATAAATCGAAAACGTCATTTGATAGCTCATTAAAAAATACCCATTTTCATCACGTTTTAACGTTCAATCTAGAAGGGCAAGGGGCAGTAGGTTGTAAATTAAAAACTTTCGTTTTTGCTCATTTCTAAAAAAGGGATGTCCGTTAAAAAATCAAGAATTCTGGCCGATTCTGGCGTGTTAAAATTAATTTGTAGAACGAATTTTCATGCATCCTTTATAAGATAAGTATATTATGCAATATTCAATGCTATGAGATGGGGTACAATAAACAAATATAGATGCTAAGAAAACTGCTAAAACAAGGAGAATATGTAGTAATGGCGCTTGTTATATCCTAAAATATTTGTAGTTCCGCTAATATTATCGGTTGCACAACGGCATAACGTCTTTTTTCTCAGTACTGCTCTCTTTATTATTTTTTCCTTTAGTTTATTATTATTATTTTGTCGTTTCTTTCTTTTTCTTCTTTTTGTGTGCAGCATAATCTCTCTGTATTTTATCCTTTATTTTTCTTTTTCCTAGATATAAGTTAACATAATATTTAGGTTTAGTTATATTCAATTAGAAATTAAAGCCAGCTTCTTTTTTTGACCCATGTTCTGTAGCCCCCCGCATAAAACGAATGCGGTGCATGCGCCGAATTATATTTCATGTAATGTTCAAGCGCATTTAATGTTAACCGGACCGATTCAAACCTTCCCACTGCTGCGTTCCGGGAACACGTACCCACTTACATTTACACTTTCGGTATCTGCGCACGAATTCAATACTCTCAAGATCACTAGACATAGGGACACCCCTCCGCCATGCGATTGTCGTATTCTTGACGATTGTCATATTTTCGACGTATTCTTTACGTGCATTTTTATGTTTTTCTTCTTACAATGTATTTGTACAAGAAAAACATTAATATATATGCGAAATGTCTATTAGTAAATGTACTTGGCCGGCTTCAGGATCCAATGGTTACGATTCAGAACTCCTCACCTGAGTGTGAAATTTTTCCGATCCTGCATAAATTGTTATTAACATTTATTAGTTGCCAAGTTTTAAGAGTTCGCGGAGGCGATACAGTGGAGGCCCGATGAATTTTTTCTGAGATCTCCCAGATAAATTTTGACGCTTAAAACCCACCACTAGGCGGGATTCCCCCTCGCATTCGGCAACTGTCACGCCTGATATCGCAGCGTAATTCCTTTGAATACTAACGTAACGTGGTGAAAAGTTGATAATTTTATAAGTAATGTAAGGTGATTTTCGAGAAAACAACTACTATTCGGTTTAACTCTGATTTTCCTTGCATCTGCTCTGCTCTACTACTCAAAATGCTATATCCCTTGTCCGTCCGTGTCCGTCCGGTGCCGTCCGGAAAGAAACGCGCTTCGCGCCTCCCCTCGTGCAAATTCTGCTCGGTGACGTCAGCGGCCGCCAGCTCTAGCGTCCATTGACATGCGCCGGCTTGCGTTTGTTACAGCAACGACTATGTACATATGTACGAACGTGTAATATGTAAACGTTTTAATAAGTACAAATATAAACCGAGTTGTACTGTGTTTGGTCTCATTTTACTCGGAATAATATTACTAATATGTTTTGTCTTCAGTCCGTCTTTTTTCCTTATCTGCCGTTTCTACTTCTGATCATCCGTATCGGCAAAAAGCAAACGAACGAATTCGACTACAGTAGATTTTCTATATGTATGAGTCCGATTTGAGCTACACGATATCTGTCCCCGGATGCCCCTTTCACAAACAGGGGTCGTCGTCGGCCGAGCGGTTCCCCGTCGCTTGTATCGCAGTGGCATTTTTTGATGCTGACAATTGAACAGCGACGCGGTCTATCGGTGAGACACTAACCCTAGTTAAGAAATCAAAAATTGTTAATTGCAATTTTTCGGTAAAAAGAAGTTTACTGGTATATTGGAGACGTTTTTCTAATAAAAATAAGACCAAATACGAAATGGTTACGACACTTGGTTTCGCTATTCTGGCTTGTCAAACACACTGTCGCCTAAACGTCGCGAGATCAATGTGGTGTGAAGAAGGAACTTCTATTCGATGTGAATCAAGTACCTGGCGGATGAATCGACGACGCTTACCGTGGAGCTGGATGAGAAACAAAGTTTTCTTGAGTGGAATGAATGTCCCCTATTCGTTATAAGCCCATTTGGCGGCATTTTTTTTGCGTCTCTTACCGTGTAGGGACACCATTGGCAGGTGCCTCCTCACAAACTCACACAGGGATCCTGCTACAGTTTAGACGGCTTTAAACTCCTCATACGCAAATAAAGTGGCAAGCAATTTTATATGTAAATAGGAGTTTTAATTAGTAACAAAATATAACCCGATTGGTTTCGTGTTTGGTCTCATTTTACTTGGCAAAATATTAGCAATACGGTACTGACATTTTTATTCATAAAAATTCAAAGTTGTAAAAATTTCTTCGCTGCACTAGTGTTGCCTCATCGTCATGTGGAATTCAATCATTCAACAATGGCTTCACCTTCACTCCCTCTTTCTATATCAACTGTCCCTACGTTTGGCGGTGTCGGCAAATTACAAAGAGACGGGCGCGTGGCCCAGCGTGGCCGGCAACGTGGCGCAGAGACGACATTCGTGTCAAATCACCGGATGTATGTACGAGCAACGGAAAAACTTTAGAATTGCAAAGATAGAAATAAACAAGTTTTGCGTACAGACAGGGTCGTTTCGTTTCTCATGTTCCGATCATTTGTATGAAATGGAATACAATAATCAATGTAAGAGAGCAAGTGTATTGGAAGGCATTTACTTCTTTAATTAACAAGTACTTTTTGTAACATTTTCAACCTCGTCGGTGCTGCTAGCACTTAAAATTATCACGATACAAAAATTGGGAGTGATGGGATTCGATAAAGTATAAAAGTTCGTTCTACAAATTAGTTTAACACGCCAGTAAACGACTAGAAAGGATGATCTTGACTTTTTCACTGACACCCCTTTTTTAAAAATGAGCAAAAAGGGAAGTTTTCAATTTACACTTCACTGCCCATCGCCCTTGCAGATTCAACGTTAACACATGATGAAAATGGGAATTTTTTAATAAGCTTTCGAATGACGTTTTTGGTTTATAATTGTTTTGGGATCGCTTTTGAGCCCCATCATCACCCTTCGAATAAGATACTTTATCAGATTATCGGTTAGGTTAGGGACAAAAAGCATTTTAATACCGCTGGCTTATACCAAAGGAAACACTTGTATGCAATCGTGTCGGAGAGGAGTCGGAGCCGTAGCTTATTTCTTGTCTCCGTTCGGTACGTAGTAGACGACTCGCTGACTGAGAGCACGTATACATACATCTCAATGTACATCTTTTCCCCACCACGCCCGTCACGACAGTGGTTCTTAGGAATTCCTCGTCGGTGCTTGGTGTTACCTACAAAGTTAGAACCTCGGAATTCTTCCGTGCCGACAGAGCATTTGGGCCCCTTTGAGCCCCCTTGCGTGCCCGAAATTTTACCCAGGGCTAGCGGTCTTTAAGTATATCTCGTCGGTGTCATTTATCCGTACCGATGGTCGAGTAATCTGGCACCATAATAATAGTGTTTGTTTTGATTCAATAGTGGCGCCACTGTAATAAAGAATTGATTTCGTCAGTAACTGTGTTACCAATTTGAGGGAATACTCGTTTTCTGTTTGGCTTAATGTTGCTTAATGTGTAAATAGATATTAAAAAGCTCTAAGTTGCTTCAGATATTATAGCAATGACAGCAACATTCCAATATTGTCAAAAATATTTTGGGAATGCCTTTTCCTATGCTTATAAGGAATACGACGTATAAATTAGAAATGAATCAGTTAGCACTGATTAAAGTTTGTGAACAAAAAGAAAAAGTGCTTGCAACTTTATCGTTAAATAATAAGTTCTTGTACCAGTTATGCTTAGATTGTTAAATGACATAATGGTGAAAAGATGAAGCTCTTTAAATTAATTGTGCACCAAAAGAACTTTAGCGGTGAAGACCTGATAATTAATCCAAAAGATTATCCCGGTATAAAGACTGGAGATGTTGTCGAAATTTATCACCCGGAAGATGAATTTAGCCGTTTGTTATTGCAAGTTACTTGTTTCAAAGAAGACTTGCAAGGACGTGAGACGATTAGTATTGAAAATAATATTGCAACAATGTTTCAATTAAGAACGTTTGCTGATGTTTACATGAATATTGTAAATCCAGATGATGTTGCTTTAGATTCTGTTGAACTCACGTTCAAAGATCAGTATATGGGACGTAGTGAAATGTGGCGACTCAAGAATAGTTTGGTATAAAAAATTGTATATGTATTCATATAATAATTAAAATTTTCATGGAACATATTATCAATATACTTTGTTTGGCAGGTAAATACATGTGTATACATGAACAAAAAGATTGAATTTTGTGGTGGCAGTATACGTTGCCAAGTATATGAAATGTGGTCACAAGGGGATCGTGTTGCCTGTGGTGTAATAACTGATGATACCAAGGTATATTAAAACACATGTTAATTATTCTAAAAATAATGAAAACATTGTAAAACTTAAATTTTTATTACAGGTTGTATTCCGTTCATCAACAAGCATGGTATATTTGTTTATTCAAATGAGCTCGGAAATGTGGGACTTTGATATCCATGGTGATCTTTATTTTGAAAAAGCAGTAAATGGATTTCTCGCTGATCTCTTTCAAAAGTGGAAGAAAAATGGTAGTAACCATGAAGTGACAATTGTTCTTTTTTCAAGAACCTTTTATAATGCTACTAGTTTAGAAGAATTTCCAAACCACATGCGAGAGTGTTTGCAGCATGACTATAGGGGTAGATTTTATGAGGATTTTTATAGAGTGGCTGTGCAAAATGAAAGGTTTGAAGATTGGAGTAATGTTTTAGTGCAGTTAAGGAAACTCTTTACTGATTATCAAAAAATTGTACTTGAGTATCATCAGAAATCTGACATAGAGATGCCTGTTGCTATAAATTCTACTGCAGCACAGGGCAACTTCCTGGAAGTTTTAAATATGTCCCTTAATGGTAATTACATGTTTCTATTCATTAAGGTTTTAACCATTATTCCCCAGTTGTTTTTGTAATATATATTCTTATATGATTTATTTTACAGTGTTTGAAAAACATTATCTCGATCGCAGCTTTGATCGAACGGGTCAACTTTCAGTGGTCATTACCCCTGGTGTAGGAGTTTTTGAAGTTGACAGGGAATTAACAAATGTAACAAAACAAAGAATTATTGACAACGGTGTTGGAAGTGACTTGGTTTGTGTTGGGGAGCAACCATTGCATGCTGTGCCATTATTGAAAGTAAACATGATTTTAACTTTAATGACCATTGATTGGATCGTGAAATAATTACAAAAAATGTTATGATTGCAGTTTCACAATAAAGATACATCCAGTAACGCACCGGACGATTACAGCATGCCGCATTGGATTAATCTCAGTTTTTATTCTACTAACAAGAAAATTCCGTACTCTACATTTATTCCTCGCATAAAGCTTCCTCAGAGAGTTTCCAAAAATACGCTGGAGAATGGCAAAGTACACTGCAAAACAAAATTGCTACAAGAAGATCCCAGGGAGTGTTTGCATAATACTTTATTCGATTACGATGCTTATGATGCTCAAGTATTCCAGCTACCGCCTGTGCACACTTCACGGTAATTTGTTTTATCCATCGCATGCGTTTTCATATTTATTGTAGCCTTTATTACTTTTCTAAAGTAGTCTGCAAAGAGTTCCGACAAGAACCAAGAAAACAAGTGTAGCTTGTATGGAAACGCATAACAATGCTCATATACTGAAGCTTTTAAAACGCAAGATGTCAGATCCTGACATACACCATCCACCACCAGATGCAATCTCGCCACCAGCGGTGTCATCGAGAAGTGCAGCAATTTCAATACCTCATAGAACGGATGATGGCAGTAGCGATTCTAATGGGGAAAACAATGGTGCGGTAAACCAATCATACCTTCTTTACAGTTGTTACTATTTCCTTTCGAACGACGGGTATAACACTGTTTACAATATGCAAAGAAATACGACTCATTTTGAACGTATACCCGCCGTTCGGAACAGGATTAAACCAATTAGAATATTTACTGTATATTAATCATTATATTTTTTTTAGTATCACGAACGTCTGTTAAAAGTGATTTAACAGATTCGGAAATATCACCACCGTTCAGGCCAGTGGTTGGTAGTGCGGGTAGTCCAACAAATTCAATTTCCCAACCATCCAATATATTAAGGCCAAGCAGAGCTTTGATAAATCCATTTGATCCATCTCACGTTACGATTAAGTTAACTAGCAACAGGCGCAGATGGACTCACATTTTTCCAAAAGGTATTTTTTATTTCACAATTGTCATTGAAGGTATGGAGTGCAGTTAACGTTATGTTAATATTATCGTAAACTTACAAAGGTCCGACCGGCGTACTCATACAACAACATCATTACCAAGCCGTGCCGACTCAACAACGCTCCGAAACACAAAGTGACGCTACGTCGACAGTAAGCGGTTCCCCTATGGAACCTAGTGGAGTTACGCATGTACATTACATATCAAGATCAGCATCACAAATAGGTTTCCAGGACCGTCAGTATTTTTCGTTAGACGTATTAATTTTGGTACACTGTTTCAAAAAAATATTCTATTCTAGATACAAAAGGAAAATTGCAGCGACTCAATCTTCAGTTAGTTAGTAGTGAAAAAAATACAAACTCTGGTTTACCAGTGGGAAACAAAAGTTTGACATTACTGTGGGGTGCTACTGGTGAACAAGAATGGACCCCTGCTCTTACAACAGGTTTGCTTTACTTTTTCTTTAAATATATTGAGTCAAATATTTCGTACGAAAAGACGTAAAATGCAAAAACAAAGCTATTACAGACAATACATATTTAAAATAAAGATGGCGTACATTGTCTTCAGCGACAATATGCATGGTCGTTTACAGTGCCGTCATGAGTGAAATCGTACAGTTTGTAAAGTTTTAGCGGAGATAATGTCCAATTTTATTCTGATCCTACTTGTGCCGAGCTTTAGAGAGAAAGTATACTTTTCTACTTCCAATTCACATTACGTCGCAATATCATATTGAATTGCTGTCAAAAAAGGGATTTAAAGTAAGAAGTACTTTCTAGACATAAAAGATTAGATGTAAGTATATGTATGTAGCAACTGGCAATCTCTCCATCTGAAATTAATGATAACATAAAATATGTCAAGAGAAATGTTTGTTGAATACCTTAGTACTACAATCATTGCATTAATTTATATGGTACACTTCCCTTCTATTAATATCTAACATTTTATAACCAAGGAACAGAACCTGTAAGGTATAAGAAACCATAGATGGTTGGCATAGTACTTTTTTGGTACGTTTGTTAAGACAGTATTCATGTCAACAACCCAAGTAAATTATTTTGCATAAGATACCTATGCATCCTTGGCACTAAGATAAATTAACAATGTTTGATTATTAATTGTGTTTATCAAAGAATGAAAATAGCAACGACACAAAAAGCTTTTACAAATATGAAAAAAGCGAACTCTATTCTAGTTATGATGGACTCAACAGAATATTTTCATTCTTAGACAAAAGAATTCATTCCTATTTTTACACACTCATCTATCATGTATACAAATAATGTTATTACATTTATTTCCATGCTATGGTACGTCTTATTGGGATGCAACGCTGGACGCATTGACGCGTGTGTGATGTGCAACTATGATGTCACTTTAAACAGCAATCATAGGTTAGCGTCACACATTACTGGGGGTTCATTTGGTTATGGTACAGAATTTATTAGAGTATTAAATAATTTGAATAGTATATTTTACCACAGTGAATCTATACTGCCACTCTCGTCTTGTATTTGTTTCTCATGCATGCATATAATGCATAGTTGCATAACATTCTTGCAGAAAGTCTGCTAAATGTAGTGACGTGTTCATTATGGCTTCAAACATGTTTTTACTATTTTCGCAATGATTTGAATATATGTGGGCAAAATTACGTGTCATACTTGTATGTTTCATAAGGGTATCTGCAGTATCATGCGTAAAACGCTTGTTAATGTTCCGGCTATTTTGCTGTGTATAAGATATTATTTGCGCTCCAAATTGTTACTCTAACTGTGTTATAGCTTATATATTTTTTTTTACATGCCATTAGTAGATCCCTTATATACATGTAATTATCTGTTGTAATAGTACATTATCTTCACCTCATTTGTTACTGTTAAGTGTAATTATATCTTAATTTAAAAACAGTAATTACAGATAGTAATTTTTTGCTACTCACATTTTTTTGTATGCACATTAAGTTTATGTTTTGCACTCAAAACTATTATTATATTTTCTCTCTTTTGTATTCGTATAGGATGAACAAGTAATTCCTTGCACCACATTTCTATAAATAAATGTACAGTACACCGTTTACACGTTATTACAATAATGAAAAGTAAATTATGTATTGTCTCACAGTTTTATTTTACAAACATTTCACAACTAATCAGTCCTTAAACAGCATGAATAATCTATTTTGTAGAACAAATTGTTAATACACTGGCCATTTGTCTATCCGACGCAGAATATAGTAATTTTAGTTGGTTACGGGATATCCTTCTGTGGATTCTGTTAAAGTAGTGAAGAAATAGATAGAGAAGAAATCTGTTAATAGAATTTAATTAGAGATAATGTGCAGAATATTTCAAAGTCTTAATGTATCACAAGAATTATATTTATCTATTTCTTCTTGCTGTATCTATCAAAGTAAAATGATGTGCTAATCATGATCCCTTGCGTTTGCTGTTCCATAGGTGTTGACTGGAAATCGTTAACGATTCCAGCGTGTTTACCCATCACTACAGATTATTTTCCTGATAAAAGAAGTCTACAAAATGACTATGTTTTATCAGATTATGATCTTTTACCAGATGATGTTAACGCGGACTTTGCCCAGCAAAGAGCAATATATAAAAAACCCCTCACAACTGCTGAAGTTTTTAAAGAACTTGTCTCACAAAGGCTAGCGCAGGTAAAATGGTTCATTTAAATTTGATCGCTTTTTATATAAAGGTACGACTTTGTTTAAATACAACATAAAACATTTATTTTATGCAACTCCTAGGGTTTTCAATTAATCATATTACCACCTGTCAATAAAAATCAAAATAATACTCCTGGTAGTAATACAGTTCCACCTATAAGTACGGTAATGCGTGGTCGACAATCGGAATGCGAGCTGAAAGAAGAATATTTGCTCAGCATTGGCAGGATTTTTCACAAAATTACATTGTTCGGAAACTCTATTACTGTTACAAGATACAGACCACGGTAAACTATAAGCTGCCGAATATAAATAATGATGAATTGGCACTGTCTTATACAAATATATTATTCCGCTATTTGCAGACATCCGTACCCTCCGTTTAACATACATTATCGATATCGGTTCCATGCACCTCATCATGATACCTATGAAGTGTCGTGGGTATCGTTTACAACAGAGAAATTGGAAAATTACAATTGGAATTATTTGGACCACTATATCTGTACAAGAGGACATACAGATTTTTCTTTAGTGGAAGTATGTTGAATGTAATATATGATAAAGATTTTAAATTTGAATAAATGTAGTTGTAATGGTACGTATTCTTTCATTTTCAGGCTCTCAAATATTGGAGATTTCGTGTATTTTTATTACCGCTACACAATCCGGCAACGAAAAAAATTTTGGAAGGCTCACATAGATGTGACATATATGCACCACCAACACCTTCTGAACAAGCATCTCTTATGGATGGATTTTTACGATTTATCGAGGGATGGTTAAACAAAATTCGGCGTCCAAACCCTAATAAGAACTGGGTAATTTTTTCTGTCTTAGTTTCAATTTTAATACTGCCTACAAGCGCTTGTCCATTAAATTTATTATTCATTATTGAAAAAAAGTACCATACGTATATAAATGTATGAAACTTGAGTCTTATCAATTGATACAATTATTGAGGAAATAATACTGCCTCAGTAATATCAATGCCATTTTTTTAATTGTGTTTGTCAGATGACCTTTAATTATATTTACCTAACATATTCTTTTATTTACATCAAATTATGCTATTTGCGTTATAAAAGTGAATGCGCATGCTAATACATTTTTTTAGGTATTTCGCATATTACTTATTTGTTGCTTCCGTTATTTATGATTTTGCATTGTCTACTTAAAACTCGTTTTGTTTAAATTTTGCATTGAAAACTATATTACATTAACGTATTACGATATCTATTTTGAATCAGGTTAAATATTGTATCCCTATTACCTAGCGTAACTGTTCGTTTAATTTTGTAGATACTGTTTTTACACACTACGCATATTTAATATAACACGCTTTATGTAAAGAACACGGCGGGTAGTTGTAAATACATCATGTATAAAATGAGAGAAAATGAGAGAAAGAAGAAATGCACAGGTTAATAAGTAGCGTTGTGATATAAATAGGTACAATACTGGCAACGACAGTTGGGACAAGACATTTAACACAAATAACTCAATTTCCTTACAGTATCTATGGTTCTCGTACACTGAAACGGGTATCTTGCGAGCAGTCATTTATGAAGCAACAAAAAATCGGTTACCAAAATTCTGCAAATAAAGATACATCGTTAGGGTAGACTTGTAGCTGGAATGTTAGAAGAGGGAAGGGCATTCAGCATGATATGTTTCAGAGCCCCACAGCTCTAGGTGGTGTACCTCCGAGAGATCCTGCCTCTCACTTGACCAGACGCAGACACAGCACGAGCCTGATATTCCTCACTAACCAGGTACATCCTTCCCTCCTGTAGCCTTGTTACGCTGTGTCATCTGCCGATGGGATCGTTATACGATCTAAGCTTGAAACTTATTAATTTTATGCAGGACACTCAGGATCTTCTTGGAAATATTTATGCGTCTATGATAAATGATCTACACACTTATCAATTACACGGTTTCAAGTATTGCAAGATGCCTCTGAATATAATCTAATCGCTGCTTTGATATATGTTACTTGGATTGGTCAGACGGCTTAAATGGCATTATTCGACACAGTGACCATTACCGTGCTTGATATTTGCCTTGTATGTGCATCCGTAATTATTAGCAAGCTTCTTCGTTTGCGTGACATGTTAATGTTTAATATTGCCCTTATTACTGTCGTATGATGCAACCGTCTTAAACGTATTTTTGCTATCACTAGGTATCGCATTGACATAAATAATAATTTTTTTTTCGTGTCACTGGTTCACTCATACACTCTAGTTATCCATGCATTTCATCATACTTTACAGACCAGTCTAGTCGGCAGTTCTCCCTTCAGGGAGCGACTTGGAAGCAATCGTCTACCAGAGAAACCACGACCAAGGTTTGAACATGCTTAGATTGATCATTCAGCATTGTTGCTTTGTGGCCGATTTTATTGTGTAGTTTGCCGATCTTTAATTTCAGTGGAGCATTTCAAATTCCTGGTAGATGGTTTTTGTTTTGCCTGTTTTTTTTCTACTAGTAAATGGATGTTGAATCACTCTATTTGTAATAGCAAAGATATTTTGAAAAATATTCACATAGTAGTAAACACTTTATTGCACAAATCTTTTATTGTTCCTGGGGATTGATTCAATGTTCTTCAAACTATGCTACGATATTTGAATACCCTCAATATTCTGCTCTAATGTTTGGGTCTTGACCACTTCTTTTCAGTTTATTGCTTTGGTGACAGAAAACAACATAATCCAATTAAAAAAAAGACGTATTTATATTCATGTGATTTTAGTCAATTCCATACATTATGTTCAGGAATATAAGTACGTACGCTTCTTAAATTTATTTGAAAAATTGTGTGTGCCTGTTAATTACATTGTATATTCTTACATACTTTTATGCTATAGCGTATTGTGCTAATGTTATATGATTTTTAATTACTTCTCTATATACTTTCTTTTAAGAAACATCCCTGAATTACGGATGTTTATAACAAAATGGCCTCCTTACGACTTCAGCGAATGTACTGTATGCTTTAATCTTTTTAACAAACGACAAAATGTAACTCAATAACAATAACCACTAACATATGCCGATGTTATGCTTCCTGCTGGAAGGGATTTTATGGACAGGATAAATAGCTGATCTACGTATATATTTGAAGCGATTTTGTAATACCATTTCTGTACCTTTCAGCTTTTATCATCTTTTTGTTTATGGTCAGATAAATGCAAAGGAGCATTTGTACAAGATACTTTATCATTACACACACATTCGAATATAATGACAGTTAACGAAAGTATTGCTGTAAGAGAGAAAAATATTCTACATGATATGCGAACATTAATGAGTTTGTACCAGTGCTCCAGATAGTGTAAGATATTGGTAGTGAGTGAGGGAGTGACGGGGTTCTCTGTACAGGAGAGGCATGTAGTGAATACCGCTGCAACTGCCCGCACGTGCCTCGACACTCCTCGCCACGTGCCAAACAGGTTGGTTGCTCACTTATTTCCTTCAATTTTTAGTACAGTGTGACTTACCACCAATAAATTCTATCCGGGTAGATACGTACACGCGTAACACTGAATAGAACAGAATTCATGAGGATCCCTTTATGTAAATTATCTGTACAAACTAAACAATTGTAGTGTATATTATATACGTATCTACTGATGTAGAATAGTTTATTCCCATACGATCTCTTGATCAGGGTTATTGCAAATAATACTACACACATGGGAGAAAAGTCATTCTGGCTTCTAAACATAGCAATTATGTACGCTGCTTTATTTTTTTACTACCATGTATTTCTTTCTATGAGCATTTTTTATGTTAGTACAGTGCTATTATGTTTCATTTTTATGTCCTAATTAGATCAGGTTCTAAGGTAATGGATAGGGGCCGAGTCTCGCCAGCAAGTGAAGCAGTTTTACCCCTTGGTCTTGACCAGCAACAGCAAGACCACTTCGAAACCAATGAAGACAAGTACTTGCTTAAAGTTATTTCATATTAACATAATTTATAGCTTCAGTTTCTTTATATTTTCATATTTTTCTTTATAGCTCAAATGCAGAGCTGACAAAGATTAAATTGTCTGCATCAAATTTTGAAATATTAGAAAGTATGAAACATCCACAAACTGGTGTTGGATTTCTTACTCAGCATCCATCTCTTCCGAGTCAGACATTTGTTAGTGCAGATGCAATACAATGGCTGAACAATCATATGGAGGGAGGTATGACTGTAGAAGGTGGTATTAGTATTATGAAGGTAAGAAAGACATTCTGTAGAATAACATACAATCCACAAACACCAAAATAATGCCTGCACTGATTCAATAGGGGATGATACAGGAAAAATTAATATGTCATGCTTCTGGTGATTTTTCTAAACCATTCATTTTGGGATTTTACTTGTATCACATTGTACAAGATAAAGAAAATCAGAAAGGTAAGGAATGCGACCAAATTGTATGAATACATAATGTAATATACTGCAATATCTTTGTTAGCTGTTGATTATTCGCCACCGCTGGGCGATCTTCAAAGCTTCGAAAACGAATGGGTAGAAGTCGAAATGAGGGCACCTAAAGGCTGGTGCGAACCTGCAACTTCTCTGCCAACGGTTGCAACAATATCTTCACCTATTTCTATTCCCAGTTGTGACGCTGTTGATGAATCAAATGTACCACCATTCCTTAGGGACGATTTAGATTTCACGAATATACTGGATGATAGAGACTGGAGAAGTCAGTATCCCTTTTTTCACAACGTTAATCGTATAATATCCGAAGCAATCCGTACTCAAAATTGTTTCCAGCTCCGCTGTACAAACATACACACCTCGACATCGATATTAGTAACAAAAGTGACAGAATTGAATGGGGACACTTAAGATATCAATCGATATATAAAGTAGGCCATTCTTATGAACTTGCTGTGCAATGGGTTGCGTCATCCGGTAGCATAGTAGCCGATCTTGTAAGTTATTTCTCAAATTTCTGTCTGAACGTAGTTAGTTTTGCACGCCTTTTTCATCGTACAGAATTATAAAAAAAACCTAATATTCCTTGTATATGCTGAAGATATTTTTATGGCAACGCAAAGCTTATATATACGGAATTCAAATGGTACCAATACCTAGCGATTTGTTAGCGTTACCATTTACGCTGAAAAGTGATCCTCTCCGTGGACCGATTTTTATCCCCCTTGTCACGGAGTGTCTAATGGCTAACAAACGATATTTATTTGAAGGTTTGATACAAAGAGATATAATTTCGATTAACATTTTGAATTATTGCAAGAAGACGACCAATGTATCCTGTTTTTAGAATTCCGCGAAGATACCTATGCGCAAAGACTTTTCCTCTTTCAAGAAGCCATTCTGCAAAGATTCGGTTTTGTGCCATGCTTGGCGGAAAGCACGGAGAATGATCATCAATACGTGCATATAACCGGCAACGCATTCATACTTGTGCCATCTACGATCTGTAATAGACCACGTCCTCGAGCAGGTACTAATGTCGTGAGACGAAGTACAGGGCAAAAACGTTATCCCGTCCATCCAGATCAGCCTAGTCCGCATGAAGCGTACATTACAAGGCACGTGAGTGGCAAGGATAAGGATGATTACAGCATTGATAGAAAGGTATGTGTGTACATCAGCATATTGAATTACTTCAATCTTCATACAATTTTTGTTATAGATGGGATTCCTTTGGTCATGGAATCATATGGTTAGTCGTAAATGGAAGTCATTATCGACATCGGCTGGTGATGAATTATTCCAAAAAAAGCTCATACAGGATTTCAGATTATTCTGTTCTAATGGCGATAATAGATTAAAGCAATTTTGGGAATCGTGTTGGGAATTGAAAGAAAAAACTTGCACACGATTAGAATAATAAAGCACACCGTATATTTTTTGAAAACGTAAATGCTATTTACAAACATGTTGTTTGGTTAGTTATATGTGATGCATGTGCTGTCTTTTGTTTTTACTGTGTAACAGTAAATTCTCTCTCTCTCTTCTTACTTTCTAGCCAATAGTAACGTTTTTTAATAACTGTGATAAACGATATATATTAAATACAAAGTGATTAACAATGTTTATACAAAGTAAAAAATATATTTCCCTTTGTTATAGTCTACCAATTGTTAATACATTGTAAACGAAACAACCCTCACGTGTAAGCTTTTCTGTTTTAATATTTTGCACAATACCCACATTTGCAAATAACCATTCTGTTAAGTTATATCATTTTAGTTATTGCGTACATGTATACTTATTAATATTTCAGTCGTCATTAAAAAAATGTTTATTTTTTATTTTTTTTTATACGTATCTTCACCTTTGGGGACACATTATTGCAAAACAAATAAAATTATTTTAATGTGAACTTTCATTTTATGGTATGTGTCCGAAAATTGATTTTAAATCAACTGGGTAACGTATCCTGTGTACTTACTGTGCGCACCGGTTTTATTTATAAACGTAAGCGTTTCGTCAATTTTGTACACCTATAAATAAATTCTATTCCAGAACAGAAGATTTTTTGTGGTAGTCAAATGTAAGACTCAAGTGATTACAATAAACCATAGAAATACCATATTTTATCCGCATTAATATAAAGAAGGGTGTACAAGATTAATGTTCAGATATTCCGTGTGAAAAATATAATCCTATAAAATCCATTGTCAAAACAACAAATAATCCTCTGCGCCATGTGGCTATCCAGTCCACTTATGCCGTCAATTTTCAGTACCCCGCTTTAACTGGTGGAGTGGCGAAGTATTTCTTATTTTTTCTCGAAAACGTTCGACTAAAAATGAAAGAAAAATTAAATGGATATATTTCCTTTTAAATATGCTATTTATATTTTTAAAGAATTTTTTCACTTACCTGCTGGTCAGCGGTGTATTGAAAAAGCCCCGCGAAGCTGTACGTTTTAGAAGTGATTCAGTTGATGGCGTATGTCTGAGTTCTCCTGTCTTAGGGGTGCCAATTCCATTCAAATTATCAGGATTAACAAAATTAGCCCAATAATCTGACGGGATCTTTAACAGATTCTCCACAATCTAAAACAGACCGATAGTAATGTCATGTTATGCACGTGTTACACATTTTCATTATATACACAAGTACGTCAACTTACTGCAACTTGCGTTTTCGTTTCGCTAAGCATTGAAGTAGCGGACTGTTCCTGACAGCTATAGCCGACTAACGTTGGACCGAAAACTTTAGCCAAATTACTGATGGGCATTTTGCATTCTGGACTACTTGACACCCGTTGCAAATGCAAGATTAGGAACGCGAGTGTGTCACGATTTGGCTGCGGTAATTCTGATATTGCTTGATAAAGAGCTGCATCCGCATCCTGTTTGTCTGTAATAGTTGTAGCGCGTACAAAATCTGCCCAAAGTCCAACCGTAATTAGAGGTTCTTTCAAGGATCTGTGGATTAATAAAAAAACAATAACTTGGTATCAGGCATGTTACTGAAGTTCATATTACGTTCTGAAAGAAAAACTGTGTACCTCAAAAAATCTTTAAGTGTAGAACATATGGTAGAAATATCAATGTCAGAAAGATTTGGTGCACCTTTCCCTTTGAAAAACTTCTCTTTGAGACACTTCACTTCTGCTGATCCACCATTCACCCTGTATAAACCTTGTTCGTTCATACCCCGCAATTCAACTTCGTTGATGCAGTGTACAACCAGAGAAGGTACCATTGGTGGTATTGTTGGTGTATAATCCGCTATAGTGCCCTTTTAAAAAATCATTAGTTTTGTTTGTGGTTTTTGTTAACTAAAATGGTATACACATCTACTAATTGTGTTCAAGTGATTAGTAGTTCATTTAACATGTTACATTATTACTTACTGAAGCGCCACGTAAAGTAGGAGTGTTTCCAGTTGGAACGCATGGCAATGGAACTAAATCTTTACATTCTGTATGAGCAGTTGCTCTGCAATCTCTACACTTGAGAGCCACTTTTCCAAAGCGAATTCTGTTAATAAAATTAAAATATATATAAGTTTTTTTTAAACTGAATTCAAAATTTCATCTGTGTCTGTTGTATGAATGTTAAATGTCTATACCGTTTACCACAAGGTGTACATGCTTCAGGCTTGATTACTGTCTTAGCTGTGAAACTATGACCCCTGGCAGATTTTGTGTTAAGCGTATATCCACCAATGTTTGGACTAGGTTTAAATACACCTTCTGAATCTGACCCTGATGTTAAAATGTCAGCTTTCGGAGCTGATGGCTGAAAAATGTTTAGTACATATAATGATGTTATGTACATAATTGAAGTGAGTATCAACATAGTCTATTTCATAAATTTATCATAAATAATCTACCGCAGTGTCAATTGGTGGTTCCTTTACATCCATGTGCTGTAGCTTAGATCTGCTACGATCACTGCTTTTACGTCTTTTACGAGAACTATGCAATGAACTCTGTGGATCTGCATTTTCATCCCCAGGTATAGCTTCAATTACAGAAGATGCTGTAATTGTACCATCTTTTGGCATCATCACAGTAGTGGTAGCCACTATTTTGTCAGAAGAATTTAATTCTGCTATTTTCTGCAATGTACTACGTCGCTTTTTAGCTGAGTATTCACCACTAGGTCTATGTTCTTTCCATTCACGTTTCTTTTGGTTTTGTTGGATAATAGCACTTGCATCCAAATCATCTTCTGACTTTGAGAAGCAACTTAAATCACTAAGTATTGAACTAGTGGAGTCCAGCTCCGCTATTGTGTTAAGCCTACAAACATATTCATAAATCAGGAAATTGTTATTATTAGCACACTTTAATGAATACATACTTATCATTTGGGTGCAACTCTTTAATATGAACATTACTGTGACGTCCATTTAGTGTGGTATTATTAAGAAACTGTAGTTTCTCCCGTGTTTTATCATTTAACTCCCTTCCACAATCATTAAATAATAAGTCTCTGGCCCTTTCAATCTGTTTCTCCTATTGAACAATAATGATGAAGAGTAAGAATTTTATTTCTAGATGTTGCTAGTTTATGACTGTAGATTACCAAATTATTTCTTTGCTCTTCAACTGTACGTCGTTTTCGTTTCTCTTCATCTAAGAGTCTTCTTGCATGACTTAACTTTCTATCCAAGTCAGCTGCTTCATGATGAGCTTTTTCCAATGCAGAGTGAAGTCGCTGACATTCTTGAACAGAAGCTAACCACTTTTGCCGCATTTCCTCTTGATTTATGGCAAATTGTAGAAACTCTACAAAATACCAATGCATTGAAAGTATTAGCACAGCGGAAGAATTATATAATGCAGTAACAAATGTGCAAAACAATTTAGAGAAAACTAAATGTATGTGAAGCAATTGAAATGGTTAATGTCTGCTTTTGTACCTTCTTCACAAGCTCCATTGATGAGAACGTTTGTACAACGCACCACTTCGTCGTGCGTTGCCAACACTGATAATGATGTAGACATCTTCGCTTTCTTCCGTAAATTAAACTGAAATTATGGTAACAACCCCATTCGTGTACAAGCGACGCATGTAAGCTAACTTAAGTATAGAAGCGTCCCATGTGTGGCCAACGTACTGCTAAACCCCTTCAGGAAAGTTTAATTCACGTTTGAAGCTGTATCCTTGGCTGAAGATTAACCAACACAAGTAGCACAGTCTTAATAATATACCGATGGGAACTAAAAATCCGTTTTGTTTTACGAAATATCACACCGAAAAATATTCGTTGACAATCACACGCTGCAACAAATGTGAAAACCGGGCAACCGCTTTCGTTGGCGGTTTGAAACTGACCAATCACTGCACGTAACCTCATATAGTTCCGCTAACGACCTGCAGGTGTCGCTAATTAGGTTTAGGCGCTAAATATTTTTGTCTTCGGTGTATACATATTTGATATGTATTGTGACGTTAAAGTTTTACTGATAAAAGCATAAATTCGTTATTTAATGTTACAGTAAAATATACAATTTCTACATGCTATGTATGAAAACAACAATTATCACTTCATATTCAGATAGTATGTGTACATAAACACTATTTTTATATTCGCGTAAAAAGCTCAAAGTCAACGATAGAATAACATGATATAACGCATCCAGGCAATTGATATTGAAATACAAAGTAGCATTAAGTCTCGTCCTGATTCAAGAATTCGGGTCTTTTAATACACCGATGCCGTTGCCTTTCCTGCGAATTTAATTAAAAGCGCGCAATGGCACTTCAGCTAAGCGAATTAAAAGCAAGACTGCTTAATAGAAGTTCAATAATCGCACCTTCTATACCGATAATATCATTGGCAGCTTGTGCAAAAAGATAAAAAAAATCATGGTATGAAGAGAGTTTTTATGTCGCTACTTGGCGCAAACTAATTCGGTGATAACGGAACACTCGCTACATTAACATCATTGTTTTGTTTTTTGCTTGTATACAGAAGCATTCAACAGATCCTTACAACCTCACACACAGATGTATTCTTTCAATCTTAGAATGTTGAAAAAATGTAAGTGTAAATATGTGCCCATAATTATGAAAGTGGTCTAAGTCAAAATTAAAAAAAAAAAATTACATTGAATAAATGTAGTGTAAACAAATGTGGTGTGAAATAACTGATAAACTCATTTTTTTTTTAAATCTTGACTTAGACCACTTTCATAATTATGGGCACATATATCGTTTGTAATTTTGTCTACGATTTGTCTATTATTAAGGTGACCAACTGTACTCATTTACTGAGTTTTGTACTCTCTTTTCGTAAACCGTACTCTTTTCAAATCCTGTACTCTGAAAGTACTCATTTGTATAATTTTATACTCATTCGTATTTCTAAAACATTTTTTTAGATTATTTTATTTCAATTTTATTAATATCATATCCCACATGAAAATTTAAAAGTTTTAATAGAAATTTCCTTATGTTGTCCAGGCACTAATGCTGCTGTTGAAAGGGTATTTTCACTAGGGAATGATTATTGGAGCAGTGAGAAGTCGCAACTTTCTGTAAAAACATTATCTGCCGTCTTAACAGTCAAATTTAATATGCAAAATGAAAGTTGTTCGGATGTGGCTACATTATTAGACGAACATCCTCATTTAGCAAAAAAATCCACTCCGAAGAAAAATATGTTTTTAAAAGAAAATAAAGTTTTTATCGTTTTTTCTTTTTTTTTTCACCTATGAAATACTTGCAAAGTGTACTCTTTGTGAACATAAAATAGTTGGTCACCTTACTATTATTAAAGAAAACAAGCTACTTATATATCCAATTTATTACAATATTGTTGGATCAGGCATCTAGGAAATCATCATTTACATGAAGTGAAAGATAAAAGTGTTGTTAAGTGTCAAATACTATCACCTACAAAAAAGGTTGTGTAATGCGAGCGCTCCGTTTTGAGTAAGTCTGTCTGAAACAATGTTAATGGAGTAAAGGTATATTCCGTTCTTCGCGAGAAACGTTCTGCTTTTCTTTACATCCTGTGACACTTAGCGAGCGCGGCAGATGAAAAATCGCAATAATCGCCAGTGTCGTTGCGAATAGCTATAAAAACCTGTGCGATGTCGTCTCACTTAGACATTAATTCAGTAATAAGAGCGACAGCCGTAATAACGCGTATCGAATCAAATTAGAGCACCAGACATTATCGACACTTTATACATTTTTTCCCCGTCGCAGCCATTCGCCGTATTGCCGATTTACGAGGACCGTGAAAAATTGAAAAGCGATCTATGCGCTGGACTCGAAAGTATATAAATTCGGAATTGGAACAGTTGACGCCAAGTACTGTGTGCCTTGGGTTTCTTCAATTCCGACGTCATTTCGCGTTAAGAAGGAAAAAAACAAAGTTATACTGAAAAAATGTCGAGAAAATTAGATACGCGAGGGGGAGATCCAGAAGGGAAGAAGAGGAGAGAGAAAAAGAGAGGGGGCGAGGGGAATCCCTCCTCTCGTGGGGACGAAAGTGCACAGCCAAGCTATCCGGACCAACCGGGTACTCGCCAACTTCTCCTTAAGTCAACTAAAATAATGTCGAAGTATCGTGTAGAGCCTCACGGAACTTCCTACGCGGAATTTCTCGGTTATTCCCTTGACGAATTCCGTCTCTACCGGGTGTACGTGAAAGAGTTCTGGCTGGGTGGGAGAAAGGGCGCGAGAGGGGAAAAACGGGGTGGAACTTTCAGTCGACTCGTACCGTCGACCTCGTATTACACATCCGCAAAGGCGGCGAAGTATTATCGTCTGTTAGATTCCTGCGAGTATTGTACCTCACCTCCTCCCGCGATGTTTGCAAGAGCCGGCTATATTCTTTCAATGCACGAACGATCCCGAAATTGCGCCCGTTTAAGAAAACGTCAGGTGAGTGTTTCGATATTAAAAGCAGCTTCTGCTTAAACAAACTCCTGATATTTCTTGTTAGACTAGCCATAGCGCGCAAGTACTTGATGTGTAGAACTTTCACTGTTTATATGGAAAAATAGTCGAATCTGGATAATAATTAGCAAATTGTACGAACCCTTTCTGCCAAAACATTCATCTGAGGACGATGAGAAAATGAAAATAATAGGCGTTTGAACTTAAAAGGAAACAGGCAAGTATTTTATCTTGAGAAGATTAGTATTGGATGAGACGCTTTGGCAAAGGAGAGAACCAGCACGTAATTTGTTTTCTGAATCACACGTACGGGTGTGTCTTGGAAGTCGTTATACGCTTGAATGCAGAATAAAGAAGCGTTCGGCAATCTCACATTACTTCACATAACCCCTGTGCGTTAAGTTAAGCGCGGCTCACTATATTATAGCCATGCTCGCAATCTAACGATAGAACACTACAGACGTGAGAGATCACACCGTATATGCATGCTTAACGACGTACGTATAAGCGCTTCCTCGCACTTCTGCTCATTCGCAATCGCGTCGTACGTTGCCAGTCGCCGCCAGCCGTTACTTAAGTTGATCTTGGTCCACAGTAAAGTCGTCTCGGAAACTGCTTTCTATCTGTCGTTACCGCCCTCTTCCTTCTCGTTCGTCTCCACCCCCCCCCCCCCCAGTCCGATCCGCGTCCCTCCGCACCCTCTTCACACCGATTATCGTTCCCTCCCGTTTCGTCACTTTCCGTCCGCACGGCTCATCCTCTATCTCCCGCCGTTTTCCCGCTTTTATCACTCCCGTCGTACTCTACCTCGTTCCGTATCGCTTCTCACCGATCCTCACTCTCATTCTTTGCTCTCCGGCCCTCTCGCTCGAGATACTCTCTTTTCCGCGCTTCTTTTGTCTTCTTCCGTCCCGACACGCTCTCTCGTTCGCTTCCTCTTTGTCATTCTCCCGCCTATCCCATCTTCCCTCCTCACCCCGCATTCTCTCCCGATCCATCTTTATCAGTCTCTCTGGCTCTCCTCGTCGCACGAACGGCAGCTCATATCCGGGAACGGCAGTTTCCAGGACGACGGAGAGAACGATAAAAATGAATACCGCTACGTCCATACGTGAAACACAGCCGTTGAATCTCGGCTCAGAGGACACGGAGTGCGTGCGTACCATGGATCTGGACGCGAGCCATATATGCGCACAGGTACGTCCGTGCGTTACGCTAATAATTGACTCGGGCAGAAAATGAAAAAAAAGAGAGAGAGAGAGAGAGAGAGAGGGAGAGGACCCTGCATGCCGGGCATGATCGCGAGCGCATCCGACGTGAATTGCGACGCCCGCGGAAAGCTCGGTACGTCGTGTGGAAGATCGAAACGGAAAAAGGAGAGCGAGAATTGCTCGGGAGAGCACTTCATTTTATTACACGACATCCGCGCGTATTGTGGATATACGCGTAGAGCGGGGATGTATTCCAGTTTGTTTTTTTCCCCCCTATCGAGGTAGTTTATTGTCTGCCGGCGGGACAATTTGAGAGCCGATGAGTAATTATATTCTGCCTTGACGATAAGCAAATAAAGGCGCGTCGTATTGCGAGATGAAGGATTTGTCGGCAGAGGGGAGGGAAAAGAAGGGTGGGCGAGGGATGTCCGAGGGATGTACCGTGTAATTGACAGTGCGTTTGACCCGTTTCACGTATGCGTTTTGGGAACCGCGCGTCTGTTGTCCAAGACGCTCACGTATGTATTAGGCCGTGAGATAGCACGTGTGCGCACGCGCTCAGTTTCTTGATCGGCCATCGGTTGGGACTGGGGTATGCACGTACACTCGCACGTTCGTGAGCGAAATTACAAAGCGTCTCGTACTCGCCATAGCACGTTCGCCATTTACGATCTATGATCGTTCTCCGCATTTTTTTTTCCTGGACCGAGGGATTGGAAGCAGTATTTATCCGGACAGCGGGGCAACAACTTCCGGCAAGAGGTCTGAATGGGTCTCGGCCAGCCACGTTTGCCTCCCACTCTCAAATAGTGCATGAAAAGTGTAGATTGCTCGGATAAGTCTGGACAGCCAAATCAAGTTACCTGAGATCTACGATCATGAATATGTACGGGTAGAGCGAACAAAAAAGTGCAATAGTACGGTACGAAGTTTCAGCGTGCAGGAACAACGCTCTAGTTGCTGACAAGAGTGCCGTCAGCGTTCGAGAGGTTCGTTATCGTCATGAGTCTAGTTCCGTCGCGATGAAAGGGGACGATTGAGGCTAGTGTATTTTCGAAAGAGCCATGTGCCGTGGCTCGGCGGCATTACGCGGTGGCGTGCGCTTCTTCGAAATTGTAAAGATCTCAATCTGATAGGATAGAGAGAGAGAGAGAGAGAGAGAGAGAGAGAGAGAGAGAGAGAGAGAGAGAGAGAGAGAGAGAGAGAGAGAGAGAGAGAGAGAGAGAGCGAGAGAGTATAACAAAGCGGCCGCTAACTCGATGGAGATGGATCAACGAAGAGAATATGAGGGACGTTGCCGTAGGAGCGGACGGATGGGAGAGAGGTAAAAGCCGAAGAAAGATAGCGGGCGAGCGAGTTATGAGAGGGAGAGAGGTGGGGAGAGCGTGTGCGAGGGAGAGAGAAGTAAGCCCCCGTTAAGCCTATGAATGCTCGCCGAGCGCCGATAACAGAATTACTGCGGAGGGCTGTTTACACCGGGGTCAGTGCAGTCGTGTGCGGAGCACAGCTAATTGTTTTAACCGCCCGTACTTAACTACGCGGCTCAATAAGTCCCGGATTTATGTAGCCACCTATGGGGGCTATGGCACAATGACGCCTTTAACGAAGCGGCCCGCGATAACGGTTGACGGTACTGGATGAGACTGAAAGTGGCATTAGATTGCACGAGGATCCGTTCCGCCGGATTCGGCCGAATGACAGAAACGCGTAATGTCCGCGTGAGTCATGAAAAATTACGCCTCCGGTGCAGCAACGATTACGGCTTCGGCGGGGAATCTTTATTGGCTGTCTGTCATATCTAGAGGGGCGTGACTAATTAACTGTGATAACGGTCGTTAGAATCGAGAGACTGTTACGGACGTAGAGGTGGAAGATATATGGGCTGTCGAGTTGAAGAAAAAATATTTGAGGTGGTTCACTCGTTATTATGAAACATCTTCTATGCCATTGTACGTGCGTTCCTTTTCGTCACTATATATTTCACCTTTTACAGTGTCTTGTCTGAAACGAGTACGATAACATCGTTTCACTTCCATTCACCGCTATCTGGGCAACTCCTATAGTCTGCGAGATCATATCAATTGCTTACGCCGCGGAACGAAGATGTGAAAAATTATAATGTAGAGAGATATCCTTCCCGAAAGAAGTGTAAAGAAAGCTGTTAAGATCTGAACGAGATGACGTAGACCTCGACGGCGTCCGTACTGTCATTTTCTTCTTGTTCGGGATAAAATTATGGTTTGCATTCAGGAGCGAGTAACGATCTCCCGGGGAAATGAACTGCCACGCTTTTGCCGCTACCGCCACTTTGTTCTCGCAAATGCGCGCGTTGTGATTCTCGAAGGATCGGCCATTGAAATTCAAAGGGACGCTCCGGACGTGGATGTACGAGTTCTCGCATTCTTCCGAGGTAGCATTACGGCGGAAAAAGCCGTGTACCGTAGTTCTCGCTTATTTGGCCCCACCCCCCTTCCCCATCCTAGCGCAAGTTTTCAGTAGCTTTCCCCCCTTTAGCACTCCGACACTCGATTCGCGGCCATCGGCCTGGCACAGTACCGAAGCTGAGAGATGCGTCGGAGCGTTCATTGTCGGCAAAAAGAAAAAAAGGAGGAAAAGTGTCAACAACGTGTCGCTAGGAGGATCGTCAGCGCTCCATTTTCGTCATCGGCGGGGACAAAAAATTCACCGTCGAAAATGCCGTTGGAGCTAGAACCGTCCCGAAGCGACAAAGTTATCGGAGCGGCCGAAAGTATGATGCTAGAGGTCGCCACATACACAGTCGGCGGTGTACGCCGAGAGTTCGCTAACTTCCCTCCCGCCCTATATAAATGCTAATTTTTAGCCCGGCATCGAGTGACATCGCTAAGCGCGAATTCTATTGGCGATACCCGGCTGCCGAATTACTGCCGGGAGGAGAGTTTCGCGTCGTTCGAGTTACAGGTCGTTATTGTCAATATTTTTTTCGTGTCCCTCCCTCCTTCTGTTTCCGACAGTAACTGCGCTGCACGCTGGTCTCCCTTTGTCCCTTGCGCTCATATTTCCGTCTTGCCTCGCTCGCAGAGGTGTCCCCATTTTCGGCGGAAATATATTTCGGAGTACTTTCGAGCGCCTATTCCCGTCGGACGAAGAGTATAATGCGAAACTGCGGCTGGAAAGCTGCCCGCGGCACGGTACTCGAATGTATACTTTTCACGAGAAGCTCGACGTTAAACTGATTCGCTTCTGATGGTAACCCGAACAAAGGGAGCGCGCTGCGGCCAGGCTCGTTTTTAGCCTGTGGTCGGGAAAAAAAGTGGCGGATAAAGCGGCCGGGGAGTACGTTTTAAAGGAAACAGTTTTAACGCAACACTTGACGCTCCTTCGCGTATCGGAAAGTAGAGTTTTCCACTCGCGGCAGCAGTCTAATTTCGAGCGGGTAAAGATTACCCACTCCCTGTCTCCGGGTTCCTCCTTTTCATTGCGAACTACGTGCCATGTGTGTACGTAACAAACTCTGATTGGGGCAAATTCTCGTAAACTTGTCCCTTGCCAGAGGCGCCGCAGGAAATTTAGAGGAAACTTTATCGTTCGGTTGGTAAGTGCCAACGCCGCACGCTACCTTTTGGAACCTTCGGAGTATCGCAAACCCGATTTTCAAGAACCGCAGGAATAAAGGAGAGCCAAGTGGCTCGGCGCAAGAGATGTATCGGTCTGTTTCATATGAGATAAGGTTCCCTACGATTTCGAAGCTAACCGAAGCAGGCTTTGCACTTCGACCAACGATCGTTTTGATCGTTGATTTATTTGCCGTCTATAATATTGCATGGGATGTAAACAATTTTCATGCCCATTTCAAGGTTCATACGAAGACTCCTGTATCGTTAGAGAAACACTGTTGTGCAAGAATCTGGTTCGTTTAACAGCGCTGATCCGTTGAAAATAGTCTGAAGTAATATGCATTACACAATGCCGTGCGCACTCTACAGCTTTCCTTCATTGTGAATGAATCATCATTTCAAAAATCCCCGACAAAAGCAGCTGCCCACAAATACATGCACACGGGTATAATACCCATAACTTTGATTTGGAGTTAATATACCATTAACAATCGCGAGAGAATCCGCAGCGAGTGAATCAGGATCCGAGCATCGGTCCAGTTGAAATCTGCGAACAAGCATCAGCTCCCCTTTAGAATCTGAAAGAAATGCGAACCAGAATAACAAGTACTTCCGTCCACACTTGTCAACCTTACATATGATCAGTAACGTCATAAAGTGATAGAAACAGCTCCCTTAGGGCAGCCCTCTTTCTTCTCAACTCACAACAGTACATACTCACCCATTCACCTTCAACGTCGCAGATCTCGACCTCCATCGTCCTGCCGGAAGAATTAGGCTCCCCCAACCTCGGAGAAGTGAACGGACCAGAAGTTTGGACTCGACGATGGTATTTTGCTCGCAAAAGAAAGGAAAAATGCGACTCCAAACTAAGCAGGATGAGGAGGTCGCGGAGGAGTAGAAGGAAGAGAAGGAGGATAAGGAGGAGGAGCAGGAGGAGGAGGAGGAAGAGAAGGGGGAAATGAGGATAAGGAGGAGGAAAAGAGCAGGTCAGCCACGAGAGGCAATGTTCTTCGCGGAAACTCGTCCGCGAAAGATGCGACGCGCACGGGGAAGTGGCCGCGAACTTTTAATTAGGTGTACGCTTCCCGAAGGCGTGACTTCGACGTACGGAAGGGCATATCGAGGCTGGCTGGCGTTCGGCTAGGAGGATCGATGGCGAGATTCGCCTCCTTTCGTCCCGTGACCGTCCTCGCCGACGACGTTGCAGCCCCCGTCCGCCTTCTCCGTGCCCCACCCGCTGCGGGGGTTACGTTTAATCACCACGAAATTAGGATAACCTCGTGGCGCAGGGTCGTGATTAAGCTAAAGCTCGAGGCCAGGCCACCTGTGATGTGGTCTTTCAAAGTGGTGCGCAGACGGAGAGTAAGGGATCGAGGAGTGAGAGTTATGTCGGGGCGAGTGAGAGTGGCAGCGTGGGAGGAGGCGAGGGACATGACTTCGGCCCGGGAGTGGGGGAGGGAGGATGAGAGGGTGGCGGTGACGGGACCGGGGGCGGGTAAAGCATTTGCTAGACGTCGATGCCATAATCAAAGACCTACCCGTCGCGATATCGGGGGCTCTCAGAGTTAAAGCTGCTTTCGCTACGATGCCCCGGCCATCACCTGCGGACCCCGAAATAGGAAAGCAATTAGCTGAGACGTCATGAGTGAATGTAGACAGTTTAATCGGGCGGAGGGTGGCTCGCTTTTGGCGACCGCCCCAGATTCTTCGCTGTGATTTGCGCGGAGGACGGATCAGGAATTTGTTACGTTGACTCTGGGAATCGGGTAAAATGACTATTGATTTGCGTAAAGAATGACGTACGTTAGGTATCTTTTCTAAAGGTATGCACGGCCAAGCGGTCGCCTGTATTTCTTCCGCGTGCCTCTCTTTGACCGCTGATCAGCAGATGATGAAGAGTGGATACGGAGCAGGGATAATGTGAGGTGTATTGTGCGGGGAACTCTTGCCACTGATCGGGTTCACGGAGCAATGGCTGTCACTTGGGGCCGGGTAGCAATTGCATGCGTAGCATTGTGTTCATACGTCAAGCGCTACCTTTTCCTTTCCACTCGCGACTCGTAACCCAGTTACTTCCGTCCGCCTGTCCGTTCGCCTGCCTTGTCTCCGCCGGGCGTAATTGCATTTCACAGGGATCGATGCGCGTTATTGTCGAATCGCGAATTAACGACGTCATTAATTCAGGCATACGACGTGAATTGCGATCGTTCGATTGTACGTAGGTATGTTAGCGTGATTACGAAGCGGAGGACAGGTGTATTGGGACGGGTAAAATCGGGCTGTGATCCTTAGAAATTTCCTTGCGATCCGTCTTGCCCGCGAGAGGCATCGAGTGTAAAGAGACGAACCGCTTTCGACCCTCGTAGGACGGCTACCCAACGGCGCTTACTTCGAATCGATAATTAATGACCGTTAGGTACCTATAATTATCGATGCCGCATCGCGCGCTTGCCTACGAGCAGAATTGATTGATAATTGCGCAACTAATGACTCTCGCCCACGATCGACGCATCCTCCGTCCTCGGCCTTTATTCGCGCGGATCATTTGCATCGAGCCTCGCGGGCAGGATCTCGTGAAAATCTTGTTCCTAGTACGTTCAGCGACTGCCGTGGGAAATGGCTGTTAATTATAGTAAACAGTTAACTAACCAGTTAGGCGACTGATACCGCAAATTATCGCTGAACTTTCGTATCTTCGAAGTTGCTCGGCGCGGGGGCGTTAAAAGTATGTCGTAATATAATGCCGCTGACATTGGAATTACGTAATGAAGAGAGGTTTATTACGAGAGCCGCGATAACGCGTTAACTTCGCCAATAAAACCCCCCCGCTATAGTTTGCTGGGTACAATTAGCAAGGGAATTGCGTCGTTTCGGACTTCCACGCGGGATACGTCGAATTTTGTGGAGTAAGAAGATAGGACGCGGGTATACAGGCAAACATCACTCGACTTCGTCGTCCTTGACGCCCGTCATCCCCTACGGGATCATTCTTGTCCGGCCTCGTGGATCGATGTATTCGACTTTCCGCGTACGCATGCCGCGCAAGAACTGTAATTTATATTCTTTCCCGTGCCAATCTCGATGCGCATTCAATGAAGCCACACGCGTCAGCGTTACTTGCGACAAAAAATCGTGAGACCGGTATCAATGACGTAAGATCGATCTTCTACAAAGTATTTCCTTCGCGGTGCGCTCACCGCTTTATTCTTAGAGCCGGTAAATGTTTTCTATACGTAGCGACGGTCGCCCCGAACTTTCATTTGCGCGCGTTGCGGTATTGTTCCGTTGCATTTGCCTTAAGCGGCACATTCTACGCGAACATCCTATTCCATTCACCGACGTCGGGACCTTGCGAGGAGATGAAGAGAGCCGCGCATTACCGGGAGAAGGTATAGATGCCTATTATAAAGAGCTATCCAAGATTGCGGTAGCGCCGGATGACATACGAGGAATTAATTCAAATAATAAAGTTTCCTGGAAGTGGAAAGCAGTTGGTAATTGCATATGACGCGAATCGTTTCTGCGATAGCGTTCTTACGATTGACTGCCGATAGACTTTATTGTCGGGACGGTGTCGTCAGACGTGTCGCTGCTAAATATTCTTTCCGGGATGTGAACTATAGCGCTGTCCGTTGTTTTGTTGCATTATCTTCGCTCGCGCCGATTGCTACCGGCGATGTTTTGTTCCAGGGTGGAAAGCGTGGAGCTCGATCTCGTATTAAACAAGTTCCATTACCGGCATCCTCTAGCATTCGTTCATCTTGAAAGTTACATCGCATATTGTCAGATCCATACCCACGGGAGCGCGAAAGTCCCGATTAATACTGGGAATGGAAGCCGCGGCGGACGGAATAATATTGGTGGAAAACTGATAGATGGTCGTTATGTCCGACAATGCTCTAATCGAGGACCCGCAACGTCGATATCGGCTCTCGGAACGCGGGAAGGTTTTTGGGGCTGTCGGTGGCGAAAAGACGTGCGTCATTGTTCCTTTTTCGGCACCGAATTCTGCGCCTCGCATCATTAGTCAGTGACATTTTAAAGCTACTTCTCGTGATAAACGCGTGCTTCTGTCGATAAGGTCTTACTTTCCGTCGCGAGAAATATGGATGATGCGTTACAGTTCACGTTATTCCAAATTTCATATACTCCGCGTCTTCATACTTTATTAACCCTTTCGCTACGGAGCGCTTTTGACAAAATGTGATCGCTGGGGACGGAGCGTGTTGCTCAGCAGTTGACACTGAGGTACGGAATTCTACGACGTAATTAGAAGTCGTTTCTTGTTCTCTAAATTCTCTAAATCTATGTTCTCTATATTTATTATATAGTAAAGTAAGAAATAAAAGTATATGTGATATGAACGTATATGTACGCCCTTCGTACCTGAGCGTCCACTTTTGCAGGGCGTATATATACGCCCTTCGGAGCGAAAGGGTTAATATCTGCTGCCGAAGTATAATAACTTTACCTCCGATTAGACAGACATTTGAAATAGTCGTTTGATAAAATTAAAGGGCATAGAAGAATATAAAGGAAACCAAAGTTTATCTCATGCGATGTTCTGACAGGCAAAAACTGACCAGAGACGCGGTTTTTGATTTTTTCGACACTGTTCCACCAAAACAAAAATTATGAAAAAAAATCAGAGAGACGTTAATTCTAATATTACATCAGCGGCATCAATGATCCGGACCTCCTTCGTTGTCAAATTAATAATTTTCTGACTCACTCTTTGGTTTTTATTTTTTTTCTCGGTGGATATCTTATATAGAAATCTGAAAAAAAAACTGAAATGTGCGCACCATCACCAGATGTAACTCTAATTTTTTTCAATTTTTTTTATCCAATAGATTCCGAGAAAATCGTAGGAGAAGCGAACAGTACATTTTACCCTCCCCCGCCCCCCACGGTAGAGATACAAAGTTGAAAATTCACAAAAATGTTTCTTTTTTCATAAGCTATCGAATGGCCCATTCAGAATTTCAATCGGTTTGGGGGCACATTTCACTGTGTTATTCATCTATGCAGGATGCCGTATGGGTAGGAACATTCGAAAATTTAATCTTCGGATATCTTCGGCTTCCAACTGATTCGTGCCATTATATACCTGTATCCAGAGGTCAGAGGAAACTTTCAGGTCGCCCGTTACGCAATACGATCGATGACACGTTTGGCACACGGTTGACTCAGGTAGGAGCAGAATTTTGTGATTGCGAAGCGAGCAACGAGTGTAAACATCGGGAGAATAAATATTAAGTCGCCTGTGTATCGCTAGATTCCAGCAATCGAATCTGGCCATTCGTTTTATCTCTTTCTCATTCCCTTCTTCCGCAATAACTCCTTTCTTGTCTTAACGACGACGTTGCCCTAGGAAAAATCTCCACACCTTAATCTACGACTTTGATAACACACCACTGTTTCTCGTGCTTACAAACTCACGTTTCTCACTAATCTCTATTTCACTCCATCTCTTATATCCAAAGAATCTATACCATCATCATATTACATTGATTCGCGGAAAAATACAAAGTTTGATAATTATTATCTTTCACTTTTTTGCTGCCTGAGGGAAGATAAAAAAAATCATTGCGCTTCGGAATATAAAAATTTGTGTGCAAAAACAGTTTGTCCGAAACGCAACGTTTATCCGTCTGTCACACCGATTATAGGTTAGCGTTCGCTGGAAAGTCGAGGCGCCTTTGACATCATGGCTAGCACGGTCAAAAGCACGACAGCGTATTATTATTTCCTGAAATTGCGCCGGTCCATCTACATGGACGTAACGCACGTATTAGTTGGTCCACGGGCATTATCATGACATGCGGGCGGAGAATAGAGAACGACCCTTGCTCTTTCGTCTTCTCTGGTCCGAGTAATTCGGAGTCCGATTGTGGTAGGGTCTCTTCTATGCAGACTGATGGGCACAACGCTGAATAAAGGATAAGCCGTGTAATAAGGACACCCCCCTATCGATCCGTGCTTAATTTTTCACCGACGTCCATCGACGCGTGATATCTCTCCTGCCCGTAATGTGCCGACACTCCGCAGTCGATGAGACGATAGTCTTGTAATTTACGAAGTGAGCGCCGCGCGCTCGCTCTAATTAATAAACCGGTCCGTGCGAGAAGAAAATATTTTTTTTTCCCAGCAACGACGATACGCGCTGCTTCCGGCGTGCGTAGGAGTCGTTTTTCGTTTCGTTGCCCGATTCTTTTTCCGCGCGACGGGAAAAGGATAAGTCGAGCGGCGCCGTTATGCGTAACGGATTGCAGCGCGTCGCGGCGACTTTCAGATATGCAAATTGTACCTGACGAGGGTCCGAAAAAGAGTCGTCGGAATCCGGCGCGGTGCAAATTCACCTCGTTACGCACGAATGGCGGTACAACTTCGTAATGCAGTTTCTTACGCTCGCGATATCTCAACGCGTTCCTCTCGCCTCTTGCCTTTACATTCAATCGGAAGCTATTAATTCCCTTTGGTCATGAAAACCTTTTTGTCCGCCGATCTCTGTTCGCGTCGCGGCAATTCGTGTTACCGGGTGGCTTACGAAAAAAAAGGATCGTAACGACAATGTAATTGTGTCATTCGTAGTCGATGAGAAAAACACGATGCGTTTTCACACATATTTTCCAGCGATTGAAAAAGGAATATTAGGTCATCGTATGTCGGGGTATGTGACACGTATCGCCGGAATCGTTCAATTAGCGCCGTCGTTCGTAATATCCGCGACAGGGTTGTTAAACATTTACTGACTGCGATACCGCGTACATAATTTATCCCCTCCATCGCCGTAATTCTGTACGCCAAACGCGTGGCAATAATGTAAGCCTGACTCGCGTGCCTCCTTCTCATCCCGCCTTCTCATTGGTTTCCGGAAATTACTCTCGGACATTCGATATACCGGGAGTACGGCCGTTGCGATTTTCTTACCCGTATACTTGTACCGTTCGATTCCCCTTTTTTATCAGACCGTCGGGTTTCCTCGAACGCGAATAGAAGCGTAAGTCAGTCTACGTTCCTGATTTATGGCGCTGCGCTGGAGAGAAAGAGATCCCTTCGGGAAGGGAAATCGTGAAACAAGAAACGCAAACGCCGGGTAATAATAGTTTCTTGCATCTACTTGACAGCAAACAAGAAGGGCAGCAAGATAGAGAGAAGGAGAGAGAGAGGTAACGGGCGGGTTGGGGGGAGAGTGGGGGGTGGAGGGGGGGGGGGGGGCTAAAGAGAGCTAAGCGAAAAGTAATAGGAACGAAGAATAATACCCGTCATAAATTCCAGCGATAATAATTACAATGCATTTTTACCTGCCTCACTCTATAATGAAGCACGGCTTTGTCGTGAAATACATTGTCTCGCTCCGAACCGCATGCTATCTCCGAATCCATCCATTCGCAATGAAAGAGGATCGAAAGTAACGCCTAATCATCACCCTTCTTCCATCGCGCGATTCGCATATCTTTATCGGCTATCCCGCCCGTTTACGGCCGAAAAGCTCTTCCTTTCGCGGCGGTCTCCGGAGAGCGGATAAAGACGGGTCGGTTGTGTGCGAACCGAGGGCGACTGCAATTTTAAGGACGCACATAAATCTGCGGGTAACCGTAGCCGCACGCGGCATCTAAGCAACGTAAGTCTCCGCCGGTCTCTTTTTCTCTCGGACATCCTGTTCGCGTCGTAGTTCTCGCCGTCGTCGCTCAGCTCGCTTGCCAGGCCGAAACCGCTCTTACTCCTTTGTCTCGCCATCGATCTCCCCTGTCATCCGTCGAACATTCATGACAGATCGAGAGCCGACGTCTTCCGCGAGGAAGCCGTCTCTCGTCCCACGCGCGATCGACAATCGTTCCGGCCGGCGAAAAGGGATACGGCAGCAAATCAATGTTACGCGCTGGAAACCGCGGAAACGTAAATTACGTTTCGAAGGGACGAAACGTTCTAATTCGGGCGGCCTCTCGCCGTTGTTGTACACACCCCGACCACGAGCACCGTGCTACGGCTGGTAAATGGAGTTAGTTTCCTGAATACCTGGATGCTTCACGCACTAACGAGTTCCTGATGTTCCACGTGCCGCAATCTCGGACCGCGGCTTCGTTAGACGGAGATAAAGCGCTGCAGCAGCAGCAGCAGCAGCACCACCACCACCACCACCAGCACCAGCAGCAGCGACGGCAGCGGCAGCAGCAGCAGCAGAGGCAGCAACAGCGGCGGCGGCGGCGGCGGCAAGCAGCAAGCAGCAAGTAGCAACTAGCGACGGCAGTGCGAGCCGGCCGCAATAGCAGCTGCTACCGTTGCAGCGCAACGAGCGATCGTCTGGAAATTACACCTAAAGGCCACTTTCCCCGGAATCCGTCAGAAATCATCTCCGCCTTGTTGGCCCGCCGATGTGCGTTTGATACGCCGCGTTACACGAGTCCGCTGGAATGTATTGATTCCGCTACGTTCCGTTTTGATTGTGCCGTCCGGGTAATTGACTCAATTTATACGATGCGGGTAATGGGCGCCGGCAAGTTTTAAGAGTGTGGCGAGGGGGAGGGGGAAGGGGGGGGGGGCGTTACGCACAAATAGTTTGCGACACCTCGACGCGATAAGCTCCGTACGTCCTTTTGGTAGGACGACGGTGTATTCCTTTACATTGATTGTGATATAACACATCACTCAATAAGTCTCCGGTCAGACACATATATGGCAACATCATTGGCTAATCCATTTGATTTCTGGATAGTGCCAACTTTCAGACGAAAGGTGTAAAAATTTAATTGCAATCTGACAATTAGTTTATGGGTTACAGCGGTTTTACCGATCACAGTTTTGTAGTTTTCAAAACAATGAATAGAAATGAATTTTATGTCCTGATGTCTAATGAATTACATTTCGAATTTCTTTCCCACAGACCGTGCTCTCCAGATCTGGCCCCTAGCGACTACTGACTTTGCAGACATTAAAAAGATGCACCAGGGAAAAAGGTTTAGCTCAAATGAAGAAGTGACTGCCGAAACATAGGCCTATTTTGGGAGCAAGGACAAATCATTCTACAAAAGCGATATCGAAAAGTTTGAGAAGCGTTGGAATGAATATATACATACCTCTTGAAGGAGAGTGTGTTGATGAATAAAATCGAATTTCTGAAAAAAATGTGTTGTTCCTAGTTAGACCGGAGACTTATTCAGTGACGTATTACATCGTGCGGTATACTGGCTTATGTCATGACATTTGGTTTTGTATGATGCGTATTTCAATAAAAGATTGGTAAGCGTACCTATTTTATTGGATGTTGTCTAAGAAGAATTTTTATTTTGTAATGGATGTATTATGTTGACCTGTCATTCCACCGAAAAGTCCTGATTTATGCCAGTGTGGCTCATGTAGGATGCTTGAGCAATTCTAATGACAAAGGACAACGGAGGAACAACGTTCGGTGGCAGTAAATCTTGCGGCGATGCAGAATGCACCATGGTACCTACTGACGTATCACATATGTACATATGTGCCTACGCATTAGGTGAGTGTACGAATCGATTCATAAGCCACCTGTTTTGCAAGTTGATTTAGCCATGAAATAGTGCCAATTTGGTGGCTGTCTCAGAAGCGCACACAATCAGTTGATAATCATCGATATGAGTTTTCAAGCGAAATTTACGACCTGCTTGGGACGATACGGCGATATCCAGAATCCGCGCTGAAGTGTACGGCGGCAGAACATTAAATTGCTAACGACCATCGAAACGTTCGGTATGAATCAGCTTAGGCGGAGTTATGTAATTTAACTGCATGAAACGGCACACAGGAGTAGCGATCTCTTCAAAATTAATGTTTATGTATTTTTTTTCATCCATACCAGTTATCAGTTGTTGTCTGATAAGAGGAGAGTTAAGAGGTACGTTTAACCGGTCTCAGTATGTTTCGCAACGCATAATTTGTGTGGCGCACAACCATTACGAGCCATTGTCTTCATCTAATAGCTGTGCGCTCGCGGAATTAATAATACATCATCCAAACGGGTGCACATTTGGTGCTTGTCACTAACACAGCACAATGTATCGTCCAATTTGGTAAGCTACGTAATCCTATTATGTCAAACTCCCCAACACTTATCTGAACTCTCCAATCATTAGTTCGTGGCACATATCTCAACGTCACAGGATACACTCGTATTAATGGAATAACTAAGCATAACGTAGCCAATTACAATACATGTCCGTGTTAATGCAATTTCGGTCAAATTTACACAACGGGGTCATATTGAGTTCATTACAGCGATTGGTTTAACAAAATAAAAATCCTTCATTTGTTGACTAAAGCGTAAAACGTTCGATATGAAGGGAGACTAAAATTAGACATTGGGGGAAAAACGCATTTAAAAGTTCATTTTGATTTCCTCCGCAATCGCAAGAAAGCGGAGAAGTAGAGGGGTGCAACGTACAAGGAGGATGGCTAGTCGATCCTTATCGGAAAAGGACACCCCGCGGGCACAAGCGTCGACACGTGTATGTACACACTTACGCGGTTGTGGGTACGCAAGAAAACCACCGAAAACTCGGTCAAGGAGCATCCAGGAAAACACTCGGTTACGCTCACGCTGTAAAACGAGCTCGAGTAGGAGACAAGTGGGCACTTTTAGACTCGTTTAGGTTCCTCGACGTTGCTCCGTTGTTTCGGAACCTCCTGCGGATATCTATATGATATTCCGAAGTGATGTATCTGCTGCGAAGTTCTTTTGTCGCATCTTACGACAGTAATAACCATCAGCACTTTCCGACATCAGACACTGCCAGTCACTGTCATACTTACCCCTAGTTAAAGGTTTTATTCATCTGTGCGGTGTTTCTTGGCGTTCAGGAGAAAAGACATAAAAAAATGCCAAATATTTAGAGCAGACGTGCAGGAATGAAAAGTTGCCGTACAAACAAACGAAAGTATCGGATTGGATTTTGTAAATACCAACACGGTGTTTAGAGTTGCCAGTTGTCGTTCCGGTGTGGGAGATAAGTTGCACGATACAGGCTGTTAGCCAAGTGTCGTTCCTTCAATCAGGGAGGCGGTGCGAGGGTTACTAATTCATTGTCTTATCAATATGACTCCGGCGAAACACGCACGTGCGATCGAATCGAATAATTATCTCGTCCCATACGAGGAGCAGAAGGGGGCGAATGGGGTCGTGGTGCTAACGAACCGGACAATGAGTAGTTACGGTTCGTTAGATACTCAACAACCAAATAATTAGCACGCGCATTCGAATTCCCTCGTGCCTCCCGATTTTGACTCGGAGTCGTGCCTTTGGTTCGGTACAACGTTCGAGGTTTGAATTACACACATTGACGCTCATACCGCCTGTTTTATTTGCTTACCCTCCTTCGAGCGACACTGTTGCACCGAGGTTGAGCAATTTTCTTATGCGCGCTACTCGCCGTGCAGACATTCGATTTTACAATATTCTAAGTAGTCGGGCACTAGGACGAGGATTCAAGAAAGTTGCGTTTCACAAAATCAGGCTACTTAAATATGTCGAATTGGCGTTAAAGAAAAAATAGGTGCGTTTCTGAGAAGAGCTTTCTTGGTTTCCTGAGAGGATTGAATATTTTAATGAACTTCATTTCGATGCAGTTACTAATCCCAACTGCCGTCTGGTACGGGTAACGAAATATTCACCGTCACAAGCTGAAAGCCAAATCCACTAATACGGTTTGCCGCGAAATTCCTGATGAAAGTCTAATGTAAATCTCTGACCGGCATGCTCGCAAACGTTTGGACCCTCCGACTACTTGCATTGGGACAATTGACGGACATTGTTCGCGGAAATTAACTTCATGCAGAATGTTGCTCCCTGGCAACGTCCCGCAAATTTGATGAAAATTTAATTTCAAAATACGCCTCCGCCAGTCGCGGTATTTGCCGTGTAATTTGCATATTTCACGGAACGCATTTTAACGCAAATTCTCGGAAATATACAATGTTAATGAAGATACGATTTGCGATCACGAGAAGGGCGAAGTTATCTTATTGTCGGCGACGAGTGGCCAATTAAGAGTACAAAAACAGGTAACGTTTTGCACGGTCGCCGTGAGAGTGGTTCCTCGACTCAACATTTACACTTGCGGCATGTTAAATGTTTAACGCGCGTCTGCTACATGAAATTCTAACGCTCTCGGAGAGTGACGTATCCACCCGAGAAGGTAAGAGAGCCAGCACGAGGAAGAAGTACCAGGTGTAGCTTTATACAAGACAAGCATTTCGCCGCATAATTCCAGTCTTAAAGTGCACTTTATTAAAATAACAAGTAAGGAACAGAGTTAAGACCCTTCGAACAACCGGATCTTAACTCCGAACGATAGTCTTTGTCGAGAGTTCGTTCATTGGTAAGGGAAGCAAAAAAAATCACGCGCTTATAAATTATGTGGCACACTGATACTTACAAAAGGTCATTATGATTAAAATATAGTGTCTACCTATTTAAATATATATAGATCTGATAAAATAAAAGTAGAATAGTTTAACATATAGTTATAGACTTCTGATTTTCTCTGCAGTACAAACATATTGCCTTACGCTCTCTCAAAATATCTTGTAATTCTCAAAGTTTATCGAATCCAGGTATTCCCGGTGCTGTTGCGTCGTTATTGGCCAGATTATACTGTTATCGAATTGTATAGAAACATATCTGTCGGCAGCATCGTCCAATCTCGGCTGATTCTCTTTGTCCAACCACGGCCGCACGAATTTCACGTTGGTCTGTTTCCTTTTTTCCGCAACCAAGGTAGTCGACATGGTTTTCGATTTCTGTATTCTATTTTCTGTGAGGATCGTACCGCTCGCAGAACCTTTCTGCGTTATGACAACGTTTTCAAATTCTATATTCGTCGTGGCCGTAAATCGTTGCAAAATCAATTTTTTGACAGGCAGGTCAAAAGGAATTGGTGATTCGGAATGATCATTTAAATTCTCTGTTTGAAATTCGCTTATGGAATTACATTTGTCGCTGCCTTCGCACTGCTCCGCTTTTTCCGATTTTGCGTAATGGGAATTGTTGATTTCTACCGAATTGTCTGAATGATTTATGTCGGCTTTTTCGCTTTTCGGTGACGTGCCGAGGCCCGTTTTTAAGTAACGCCTCAGTCCGTTGTCAGTGAGAAAGTATATCAATGGAATGTTCTCAAGATGAAATTCGCTATAATTTATGGAATACTTAAAACGAAAGCTTGTCCTCAGTTCGACGTGCGTGTTATTATGAATATCAGCTGTACGCCTCTTGCGCAATCGATATTTGGAAAAACTGGGTGCCGGTTCCACCGTGGACGTAGGTGTCAGACATGGCTTGGCAACGTAATTGCAACAAATTTTGTACTTCAGTTTCGACGTTGTGGTGTGTTCCCTTTTTTTCGGATGAAATTCTTCGCAGTGCAAATAGTATTCCCCCTTTGTCAGGAAAGTTTCATCTGTGCAAATAAATTGCATAACATATTGAAAACTTTATTTTTTTAATAACGTGCATGAATTAAAAAAATTGTAATTTATCTGAGACTATATAATGATAATCTGCTATTGCAATTATATTGCATATTTGCAACAAGATTCGTCTGATTTTTTCTTATCATATCTTTAAACGAAAAATCGCAAAATTGTTTTAAAGAAACATATTTTTCGGAGCAGATATAGATTGAACATAATTGTATAATTACCGCAACAAATACGTGGCTTCCGTGCGCTATGTATTCTCATTTCATGACGAATAACATTGAAGTGTCGATCGCTCTCATACTGACAACTGGGGCACATATACTTGCGGTTCTTCTGTACAGCGCTTTTTTTGTGCACGACGATCTCTTTGCTGGCCGAAACTCTAAAATGATTGTAACATCATGATATCTGACGTCCGATCGTAATAACGTACGCTAGAGTCTTAAAATGTGCTAAGCACCGCTATTCAAAACGGAGCCATTAGCTCGAATTTGTACTGCGCTAGAAACTTTATGGAGCTCCTCCTAATCGTTCCACTTACTTTATCGTGTGCGTCCTCATCTTCGCAACAATGTCACGCATCAGTGAGAGAAAGAGTACCGCATAACGTCGTAGGCCTTTCACTTTATTCACACGATGATCACGCTCCCGTAAGAATCTCCGTTCCTCCGCCGACGTCGGAAAACTATTGTCACCCCGCAAATGTTTTGACCGGTTCCGAACGACTCGAGACGCCTACAATGTCACTATGCCGATGATGCCGAACGTGGGGGCCAACGGAGCAAGATTTCTACGATGTCCACCGCCCGACAACTGATGTTTAACTGAGGCCGGTAGTGCGAAAATTCAAAGGGATGGTATCACCTTCGACATCCACAAAGAGAACGAACGTGCGTTTGTCGAGCACGATATCCCCACCCCATTGGCCGCCTCCTTTCGGGTGTTCAGTTTTGGCCCTTTTGATGATGCCGGTAGCTGAATATTATCGCTTCGCCCATTGTGCGCAACAATATCCCGACCAATTGTGTATCCGAGCACACTTGGATTAAGACTGCACGCGTCGTATCTTCTTTCAGCCGAACACGTGCGTCCTGATAATCCTGCATAGCTGGCCACGTTAAAAACTCGGTACGTATGCTCGTACGTACGGTACCTAGACTTCATCGAATCTTGCCACTGTTTTCAGTGGACCGGTGGCTTTTACGGACAATGTAAGTTCGAAGTCGGCCCGACAAAGGCCATCGCGATGTAACCTGCGAAATGTCAGCGTCGCTGGCTATATACGGAGTACGCTCATTAGGAAGCTCGGTTCGGGTAAAATAACAGAGGAGTCGGTCGCAAAGAGAGTAAGACTGGTCTTATTTAACGAAGAGGATAGGTGAGCAAACGGAAGATTTTTACCTTGTTCGCGGTTCGTCGCACGCGATTGTCGAGTGTATTCGGCTTTTTGCGCAGCGTGGCGCAGTTTTCCTCACCATGCATTTCTGTAATGCGCAATTTCGAAATACTTTGAATATCGTTCGGTCAACCGCTGCTATGCATTTTAAGTGGCATCAGCCTGTTAAAGGGTGGGGAGGCTGTACCATGCGAATTTCGATAAGAGAGCCCTGTTCTCGAATGATAATTAGGGTTAATTGCAGACGTGTGCAATTGCCCCCCGCGCGTAGTAACACACTTACCGGCCGTTCGTTAAAGTGCTTTTCTTGAATCGTAATGAACCTTATCCACTTTCTCTGTTCTCGTTCGAATGATAATGATCATCGGCGCAAAGTAATTGCCCCGCAAAAACCTTTTCTTTTCAGTGCGGGTCTTCTCTCGCGGCTGGACGTGTCTAACTAATGATCGCGCAAATCTGATCGTCGAGCATGCTTCGGCAAACGGGAAAATGGGACACACACAGGTCAGTTCCGAACGGAAGACGACAATAGAAGGAATATCGATATAGTCGATGCTCGAACAAGCACATATCGTGTGCCTCGTCCGTTCTAGTAGCCGTAAAAAGTCTCCGTACTCGATCTGTGAGAAATAGTTCTGGCGAAGTGAATCCTGCAATCGGCCACTGAACTCTCGACCTGGAGGTCGGATGCTGTTTGAAGCCACGGTACGTAACGAAACGGCGTATCTACATCGTAAAAACGGAACTTTAATACCACACTGTCGTGATCGGTTGCTGTCAAAAAACACAATTCTCTACCGGTGTACAGATTGGTTCCGGAAAAAAGTATTAAAAACAGATTATACTAAAATATTGTTATTACGATGAGGATATTGCGTGACATATTGTTCCGATACCACCCAGTTTTGACGTAGTAAAACCGAAATTCATTTCACTCCCCAAGTATCGGAGAACGGTACGAAGACGTAAAACAGAATGGCGAGGCAGAAGTGACATTGGATAGCGGAGATCTGTGAGATTGCGACTCAACTTCATCGTTGTTGTTTTTTTTTTTGCGCGCGCCGTTATTCCCCTCCATTAGGGGCCAGCTAAAAATCTCCCCACGAGTCACGGCGGTGTAATACAGATTTTTCATTATGCGGCGAAGTGGCACAATTATCTACAGACCTCGCTTTTCCGCGCAACGTTTATCAAGTGGGCAACGAGAAACGGCTGATTTCCCAGGTGAGTCTAAGGCATCTACAGTTATACATAGAAACGCGGTAGGTACATCGCATGTATCTCTACAAATGTATACTCGGTCCAGGTAGGCAGGCAGGCAATATCTATCGTTGCGTACATGTTTGCAAACGTTTGCTCATGCTCTTATTTAGTTCACGCTTGTAGCCTAAGCCTGCCACGGAGGTACTGCGCTATCGCATTCTCTTTGAGCAGCGAAATCTCGATGTTCGGTGTGTCGCTATTCAGTAACTACACTGTCACGTAACCGAAAGCCCCGCTCGCTTTATGACTTTCAGAGAGCGACATCTCTTTAATGCAACGGATGTTTACACCCGGAAGCGCGACCCGCTCTGGGACTCGTTAAACGACAATGGACACGATCGTTTCCTATTGAACGTGTGCAACCATTAAACTTATTAAAAGGTGGCAAGCGGCACAGATATCTGCGGATAGAAAATATTAATGAGAGTCAATTTATTTGTCAGCCGTACGCTCGCCCGATAACGACGACGATAATCATATCGCCGATGAGAAGATAACGAATCTGCGAAGAGAATGACAGTCGATGATGAAACGAAACACACGGTGCGGACCATGTTTCTTTTACTTGAAATGTGTCATTTGGCAAGTCTCGAAATCGCTTTCACTCGTGTAAACACGACACGAAGCGCTGGACATACACAGGACGTAATGGCGCATTCAAAAGCCGACGTGCGACGCGCAACTGGCGGAATATAATTTACGAGTTTTATTTATCTGCGTGAGTCGCGGGAGTCGTCATTTGCTGCGTGGAGTAGGAAGGGGTGGGGGTGGCAGAGAGAGCAGGCGTGGGCCGGGATGGGCCATGGTCGCATAAAAAGTTCGGGCGCGGGTAGAAAAGAATTATTATGCGAAAAGTTCGCGCTCCTCGTTTCTTCCCTGATGGACGATTAAAACTTCCACCGTCGAATTTACAAATTCCTTCGGGGGCTCCGCCGGCGGAGGCATTAGTTCGCTTCGCCTAGCGAACTTAACCGACCCCTACCATTACCGACCCCGAATTAGAATTTAAATCCGTGGAAGGGCTCGCCGGTAATGGCTCGATTTCTTTCGTCGCGATTACGCGGTCGGATAAATGTTTCGGGACACTCGTCAAACTATCTCCGCTTACGCGTGCTCATCTGGCAGGATGCCACGCGGTTATAAATTCGGGCATAATTGGGTTACGTTTTAGATGAATCGTTGCTGTGACTGAGAGATGAGATACGCGAATTTCTCGGCAATGCGAAGACCTCAACGCGAATGAGCGATGTATCGTCACTTTCACGCGACATTTCGCGGTGGCAACGATTCTCCACTTCAGTGAAAAAAAGTAAACGTATTCATGAGTCACGTTATGCGTGTTGATATCGCGAACACATTCCTTTTCGCTCGCAAATAACTACAATCGCGACAGTTCAGTCGCGCGTCTACATCTATCAAGGGGAAAGCGTGGTAGACACTTTTCATTAACCGAGAGTCGGATTATTGGCGGGAGTTATCGCGCATCGAAGGAGACTAATTTCGGGATTTCCGTATCGCAGCGATAATTAATCTATTCAGACTTCCCGGGCGGGATGAAACGTAATGAAAAATTTGTCGGCGAACGATTATACATAAGCGGTTTTGGCCGTCTCCCTTTTCCCTGCAGTTTGCTCTCGATCTCATGGCATATGCATGCACGTACAGTGGACGCGAGTGTTGGACGCGGGTAGGAGTGTGCGCATAGACGTTCTTTCTCACTCTATATACGGCGCTTCTAAGAGTCGGTCGAGATCGGATGTGCTCGTGGCCCTCCGGTTCGCTGAGGCTGGTGGGGGATTAATTGTGGCCGGCCGGCGGGGAAGAGCGAGTCGAGCGGGTGGGGATACGGCGGGGAATAGTCAGGAGGAGTGCGGGAGGATGGCGAATCCGCGTGTCGTTGACAGCAACGGCGGCTACCAGGCCGAATCAGGCATTCGCCGACAGTCGAAGCCGGTCTGTCGGCGAGGTAGCATCGAGCTATTCCGTGAAAATCCGTTGTTTTCCCCTGCCGCTGTCGGTCCGATCTATCACTTACACCGGAAACTTTTCATCCGTACTCCGGAACATTCTCTCGGCCCGACTCTCGAAATAACTTCGCTGCTGCGTTTCAGTGCTTTCCCGGAAGAAGAAACGCGATGAGACATCGCGCGTCTCTCTGTCGGCGGGACGCTTAGTGCTACGAGGGAGAATATTCGGCGCGCGCGTGTGCTTCGCAGTGTTGCGGCAAGTGTGTGAATGTCAATCACCGAAAGCGCTACTTTCGTGATTTTTACCACGGCACCGAGGCGATCGAAGCGGCTTGACATTTGACCTATAGCCGAGGTAAGACTTTCCGTTCATTTCTTCCGCGCATCGGCCTCGCGTCTATAGAGGATGTCAGTTTGAAAATCGTGACCCATTTGTTCAGAATAGACGCGATAGAACGTATTGAATTCGTACGCGAATTCGAGCGGGACGTATAATTGACGTTCATTGCGATACGTGTCCTACGCGTCAATCATCCTTTGGCGTAACGTGCATCGGGGCAAATGTTTTGTTATCAATGAAGCATTTATTCGGTAATAAATTAAATCCCGCCGCGTTTCACACTCCTATTTCACGCTCCGTAACCCAGTGGCCGTTGACGTGACAGGTCGCTTCTTGTCTGATTGCGACCTACATAAACAGAAGTGCGCCAATTCGCACGTTTTCATACGGTCCCATTACTTTCTTTCGGGCAAGGGCGCCTCGCGCATCGGACACGTAAATGTTATTCCAACGAAATGGAATCCGTAAGAGGGAATTGTTCAGACGCTCATTGTTCATACTAAGTCTAACTCTCGGCTTTCGCTTTGATCTTTGTCCCAGGACGCGCGCACGCATTGCCTGCCGCCGAGCACATTCATAGATTTCGCCACAGTTCGTTGACGGACAAGAAATTATAATTGTGCCGCCGAAAGCGATTAACGCGAACCCTTTGTCGCGTTCGTACGTGAACGAATGTAACGCAATCCCATAATAATAGCCGATTATCATTTATGCGCTCCCTTGTTCTCGGTAAAATGGTCCTCCCGGCATTCGTTCAATCGTTCGCTTTAATAAAACCGTATCCAAGATTTATACCGTGATATGCAAGCTGTAATCAGCTGTCCGTTAACTCTCGCGTCGGCTTTGATTCGGGGCGTAACGCGTTAATTAAAATCGCTCGACATTCTCGGTGTACTTTTATCCGATGTCGCCCGACGCTACATTTCGTAAATGCTCTCTCGGGTTTGGCTAGGAATCGCTTGTCGATGCCCGTCAGTGTGTGTGTGTGTGTGCGTGCTAGGCCCCCCGACGCGGCAATTTAAATTCGTCAGGCGTAATACATGAAGCTGAACGAGCGTCGGTGAACGTTTCTTTGTATGCTCGAACGTTGTCTTCGATGTTGTGTCGCTCGAGAGATACCTTCCTGCCATAGAAGGAACCGTAGATACAAACTTTGTTTTTCATCGCCAGCATGCGTGACGGCGTACGGCGGTGCTGTTATCGTCTTGCACACTGCGCTGGATCTTGTGCCCGATTTATCAGACGGTGTCTATCACTCTAATGATATTCAGAACATGTAGGTGCGGTGCTAGTCTAGCACGGAGATAAACGTTTGCCGCGATGCGCGCCGGTTAAAGTGGATAATAATTTTCGAAGATGTAAAGATCGTCGTGTAATTCTCGCGACGATCTCGTTGGAAGTCTACGGCACGGTAGCGACAAGTTTGTACACTCGGGGCTTGACGAATGGTTATAGGGTGCAAAGGTGAATGGGAAGTAAACATTCGAGGATTTTTTTTCGGTGAAGTCGTTTTTGCCAGTTTTTGGAAGTACGTAATTCGGCCAATTTACACGACTTTAGCGCAGAGAAAACTGAAAATGGTCTATGATGCATTGAGTATGTACTCTCCGGTCATGAAACTTTGTTAAACGTGTGTAAATTTTAGACATGGAAATTACGCGTTTCAGGATGTATTTCGGAAATATTTGAATGAACACACAATGATTAATCGAAAACAATTTTCAAGCGAAATTACTTTACTGAATATTTCGTATTTTAGAACGAGATAACTACTGAGAGGAAATTTGTTTAAATGGACTTTACAGGCTGAGATTACGCTTTATAGGCTAAAAGCTTTTCTTCCGGGACTTGTTCGCGATTAAAGAACGCGTTAGTATTCGAATAAAGCTGTTCACGTCGTTAGTGAATGGCACGGGGTGAAAAAGTTTAATTGATTCGGCTTTGTAAGCGTAAATTCGACCGGTCATGGGAAAAATAAAATGTAAATATGAGGTCGATGCACGTCGTGTTGTAATCACGGATGGGCCGAAGTTGGGCCACTAGGGTCGGTCCATTCAACTTTAGAAATGAAGTGCAATGCATCTTTAATTAAATCTCCGGGTACGTTGGCGTCGGGGGCTGAAATTTATTCCGTGCATTTCAATCTCTGTTGTGATTTCATTTCTGCCCTTTCCCTCCCCATATCGATTTCGTGACTTTTTCTTTCTCGTCCCTTTCACATTCATTCTCTCCCTCTCGCTTCCACTCCACCCTCTCTTCCTCTTATCTTTTACTTCGTCTCTGCGTACGTCGTTATTTTTACTTCGTATAACTGATAGCCGACATGTTCACATCGTCTATCAATGATATCGCTGAGATTTTCACAGATTTCACTGTAAAATTCAAAAACATTGAAACGTCGGATCGCTTGTTATGATTTGAAAGCGGATTCCGGTGAACGATACGTAACAGCCATCTTTTCTCGTCCTTTCGGCCGCTATGCGGCTTCACCGAGTACGTACGTACATGTCCACCTGCTCGTAGCAGTTTATCATGATGCTGGCTCTGCGTTGGACTGCAACTGGCACTCTCAGTTCCCCAAATGCGCCCCACCCCTTCTCCAAAGCCTTTCAAGCGAATTGACGGGCTATCGCTGTTTTCCAACGTTTTCCCCTCAAAACTTTTCCCGTCGCACCACTCGGAGTATCATAAAACAGCCATAATTCCGCACGATCGTACGTTTCGCGCGATACCTCAACGTCCGGCAATGCGTCTGTTATATTAGCCCATTAGCAGATCGGTCCTTTACCCTCCTCCCCCCACTTTTTCCCACCCCACCAATGAAATCGTCGCAGGGTTACACGCCGAATAGTGGACCGCCGCGAGTATGAAAGACCATCGGTGACATATTTACAGTGCGTCGGACAGAGCATTTAAATTTTAAATGGCCAACCGGTATACCGTTGTACGTGCTGGCGCACGCTGTATGTTGTATGTTGTGCACCCTCCCTCCCCGTACCTCTGGCAGCTTCGGGTCACATAGCTGTAATTCGTTGTTTCCCCACGCCCTCCTGCCCTGCCCCCGCCCCGGCCGCGCGGGCGCTCGTCTTTTTTTATCGATTCGATCGAATCCAGAACGGCTAGGAATTTGGCCGTTCGGACATCCCCCCATATTGCTTCAATGCTCGGTCGCGCACAGCGGCTATGGATTATTGGTGAATTTCCGACGGACGACTTGGTTATACAACTCAGATTCGACCGACCGGGCCCTGTCCGCCACCCTAGATATTATTCGTCCTGCGAAGCAAGAAACACGAAAGATTGGCTCGCCGAAGGGGGATGGATATTGGTTCTATTGCTCGACAGAGTGCGACATTTGAAAATCAATCTCTTTTCGTCTCCCTCTCTCTCTCTCTCTCTCTCTCTCTCTTTCACACACTTTCTCTCGTACAACGCGTACATTGGCCTCTCCTTCTCATCCTTTTTGTCTCGAAGATTGTGCTCGAGGGCCAGGATAGGTGCCGTTGAAGTCTCGCCAGAGACTCGATATGCATCATCCGCCAGGCAGGGGGTCTTATCTAATGATTTTCGAACCTTGTATCATTGTGCGGCCATGGCGGAAGCGCGAAGGCCAGCTTTTTTCCCCTCTCCCTAATCCTCGGCTTGCAAGGTCAGAGGTCTCTTTATCTCCATTAAATCCGTCACTGATTTCCAAGGGGGATAAGCGTCGGGGCTCTCATGGAGGGTGTTGTTCCGATCGATTTGTTCCTTGGTGTAAATGTGGCTTAACGGAGGTTGCTTACGGTTCTGAGTGAACCCCATCCGGTTGCATAGCGACTTGCAGGCAAACATGTGGTTAGACCGGTTGACTCAGGCAGGTCGGTTCGGATCTCCATCGGCTATCCTCCCCTCTGCCCACCTCTAGTCATCTTAACGCGCGTGTGCGTGTGACAGTGTACGCGCGCGTGTGTGTCCGTGGATGCGTACGTGTGACGAGCGAGCGCGCTTACACCGTATTCGCCTCTCCTGTTGGCCGCTTCTCTTTTCCATCCTCCGCTCTCCTTCCCTCTTTCGTCCCCCTTTTTTTCTCCTCCCCCCCGTCGCTCGCGCTTTTCTCCTTTGGCAGTCACTATCGTATACATTCCGCCGTGGCATCCTTTCGCAGTATTATCTGCTTCCATATACGTGCCCGCTCATACGTGGCAGGAGCGTACAGGCGCACGCTCTCACATACACGCATAAACACACACACACACACACGGACACGTACCTCCTGTACTCGGCATGCGAGTACACACATAGTCTTGGAGGCCCTGGCTTCGATCGAGTATTCTGCCGTTTTGAGAAAACCTACCCGGGGCAAGAAGGATGCTCGGGGGACAAACATTGCGAGAGATGCATGTTCGGTGGGTTTTGCGAGCCGCTGGAAGCGTATGTGCATGCGGAATGCACCGCCGCGAATCCGAGTATCGACTGCATTGAGTGGACATCGTTGTACGATCTCTGACGATATCCGCGAAGAATCTGCCGGGAGAGCATGAGCGGGGTTAGAGCCGCGATTATCGCGTGGCGCGCATTAAACCTGACATGCCGTTTTGTTTCGCATTCATTTCGCATTTATTTCCCATTTATTCGCTCTCGCCCGGCATTAAAGTACGTTCGAAAGTTTGCTTAGCGATGCGCGGGAATCTGCTTACGTTTCGCGTCCGCGGATGCGTTAAATGCATCGTCGAAACCCGCATCGGATGATAATTCCGCCGTCGTGAAATTCCTATTCGCTGCGGTATTGGTTTTCGAAAGATAGTAGAAGTTTGGGGAGGGGACACGAGTGTGTGTTTGCGAGAGAGGCAGAGAGAGAGAGAGAGAGAGAGAGAGAGAGAGAGAGAGAGAGAGAGAGAGAGAGAGAGAGAGAGAGAGAGAGAGAGAGAGAGGCCTGCCATGTAAATGCCTCGGGCGTATGTGGGCTGTAATTTCACTTTGTTATTAAATTAACTGCGACTGATGCAAATAGTCGCGTGTAATGAAGCCGGGGTACGCATAAACGCGGCTTTAGACGCGGAGAAAGAAGTGAAACCGGCGCGTGAGTATGAAATCAATGCCCGGCGCAGAGTAATAGCGCAAACAGGGCGTAGGCAGAGTGTACTATTGATGTCCATATTGGAATTTTCGACAATATCGTATGGTTCGTTGACATTGCGTACACGCGTTATGCAGTTCAGTCGGTTCATTGTTTCGTTTCGCCTGCCCCATTATATCGAGCGAACGAAGTTTCCTCGATATTGGCCCAATCATTTTCCGTTGATTGCGGTGAACGGATGAAAATTAACGTTATATCAAATGATAATTGGATTTCACTTTGGTGCCGACGGCGCGTTAGTTGCAGAACGCTTTTACGCTTTTATTAATGCGCAGACATTCCCGCGTCACGCTTCTTGAATCATCCTGCCTGCCCATCTGTTTACTGGCACCGGAAAGACCGACGATGTGTCCCATTGGAAAGGGTAATCATTTTTGAAAGCAGGTTTCGGCGCTTTTCCGCCTGTAACAACTCCATTTGGCGATAAGCTGAAACGAAGCGGAACTGAAGGGGCAAAAAGTGTATTCGGAAAAATGCGATATTGCTAAAGCTCGGAAAATCACCGAGAGCCGACAAAATGGAGCGATGTAACTGCGCGGCCGTGTATCGTAAACGTTCAATGTTCAGCTTCGTTTAGCCGTTCTGAATTGGCAGAGAGCAGGTATAACTAAACGCATTGTACGCAACGGGGGGAGGTCGACTTCCACTCCTATAAACGATACTAAATGACATTTGATGGGACGCTATTTTAATTTAACCGATTTGCGCAGTTTGAATATTGCCGGTAACGAGCGCCAAAGGGTTGGGGGGGGGGGGGGGGGGCTGGCAATGCCCTCGTTGAAAGACAAATTACATACTACCTTTCTTTGAACTTTTTTTTCGAATGTCGGTGTGTTCTTCGATTCTCGTTAAATCGCGGCGAGTGTTTGTCGTTCTTGAAAGATATGACGGAGCATACATTTCCATAATATAACTGCTTCGTTTCCCTTTTCATAGCGGCAATTGTACCGGCGGCAGTGTTTCTTTTAGCCCTTGCTTGACGCAACTAGGTTATCGATCGAATTGACCGTACGAACATGGGTCTTCGGTGGCGTTTTGATTTCAAGACGTTGCATTGTTCAGTGAGAGTCTATTTTACGAAGCTGTTATAGATTCGAAGCGATGAACTCTACTCGGATAAAAAAAATGTTTGGTACGTTTTGACGTCTTTGATTAATAAAAGTGAGACAGCTGGCAACGGAATCACCGTGTTGTTTCGCAAGGAACGACTGGTTTACTTTAATTTAATTCTCCGCCTCTGTGTACACGGCCAGAGCCAGGGTAGCGCACTAAATCTCGATTTCGTGCATAATGAAGATAAATAATATCGCACTGCTCCGCAGTTCCCCTAGCAAATTTTAATTAAAAAAGGTGCATAAACTTCGGAACACACCCGCGACGGTATTAATATCGTTAATTTTGGTATGCGCATATTTACGGTTCGGGATATGTCTCGCGAACGGGGACGGTCGCGAATTGAAGGAAGTTTAATCAAGTTTGCGAAACGGCAACGGTCCACTCTTATTCGTGTCTATTTATATGTGCACCCATTCAATAAAATTCTATGTAATATCTATGCGTCGAGTATAAGAAAAAGTCGGAATGAATCCGCTTTTCACACTACGATGCACGGACTGAATAGTTCAGCAATACTGATTTCCAGCAGATATTAGATATGTCCCTTCAACATCTTTGAAATCCTAAACACTTATTTTGGACGGTAATACAGTGCATGTGACAAAACAGGGCCAATCCTTGTTTATCATCTGAAATTTTAATCAAACTCTTTTCGCACATCATTGCATGGGTTCGTATACGTTAGGCGGCGAGCATATTTCGGTTAATGCGATTACGATTATGCAGCCGGTATCGTAAATTCGTGCGTATTTCTTTGGAGTCCACGTCGAGGATCTGCAAGACATACCGCGCGTTACCTTCACTTGCCTCGTCCCTGCACGGAATGTTCAAGTTCTTTTGACAAATAGATCAACAGTCTCCGATCGAAACACGCTACTCTGCGCAATACGCACCTGCATGATGTAGCTCTAAAGGAATGCCGTGGATTCGCGGGAAGGAATGTCGGTAACTCCTTGGGGGAAATCGTGCAGCGCGAAGCAAACGAGGGTGTTATCGCAGCAATTCGTGCAGGTGCTCAGTTTCACGCAACAGATAACATTCCTTGACTATGCCGGGAGGCAAAGTACCGCCGCAGGTATGTCGTCCCTTGTGCTGAAAGGTGTACGTGTGTACGGAGTGTCCAAAAAGAATATGGGGCCAAATTTATGCGGCTCGCCAGTGAGGGTTGGGTTCGTGATCAAGACTCATATGAATTCCATTCCGAAGCATGTTTTATGGAAAAACTGTAAGAGATTTTCGTTGTAGCGGCAAAATGACCTTTTGTCGGAAGGTTAATCCGTGGGATTACACGCCGGCACGGAAACAATGAATACTAGATGTTTACATGTTGTCCATTTACATGTATAACGATATGCGCTGCAGCAGAAGCGTTTCAAGTTGTTTGAGGGTCAGTTCGCTTCTCTATTTACAGGGGAACGTAGTTTTAAGCATCCGCTGTAATTATATCAACGATGTTTGGTAGAATTGATCGATATTCTCTCCCAGAACATTTACGATGTAACCATTATATCAGGTGCATCGCAGTGTGTAATACTTATTTATAGCATTAGTAGTTACAGACATTTCTTTGGCCATAGGATATATGGTAACGATATCGAATGAACGAAATAAAGAGAATGCTTCAGTTTTAAAACGTTTTTTACCATTTTACTAACCAATTGATGGATAAAAGCTATTCATAACCTTATTTTCCTTACGTAGCTATTTCAATATCTTACCATTGACTTCGGCGAAAAGTGCAAATGTTAGTTTGCACCGTTCGTTCTTTGTACTTTGTAAAATAACTTTGTAAAATAGTAAGACTAAGGTTTTCCGTAATAGAACTCAATCGAATATGAATTTGATACTCGCCGATCATTTGCAATTCGTCGCGAACCAATACAGTTTCCATCTTCTGTTACTTTTATAGATAAATATAACTTGCAGTTAACTTGAGCAGAATAGTCAGAAGCAAAATCAGAGCGAGGAAAGAAGTGAAAGTTTATAAACCGCTCAAATTAAATTAATCTCGACAAAGTTATATGCTCGCGAAACAAAATTCTTAAATGGAACTGGAAATATCGAAGTGTTCCAAAAGTTATTAAAGCCATCCAATCTTCAGATCTGATATAGTTCTGTCGTGTAATGAGGTGGCGTTGCCGTCATAGACAATTAAATCTTGACGATTATCTAACTTACCGACGTCACTTCAAGCAGCTTTAGAACTACTGTCTTATGTCGTCGTGAAATTTTGAGCAGTATAAACTTTATAGGCCAGATAAAGCTCGGTACACGAATTTGAAACGGCGGCATAATAATTAAATGCGTAAGAAGCAATGCAGTTATTAAACGTAATAAACTTCAAACAAGCATTACAATTTCTGAGTAACATATGTATTTTCTTATAATTCGCATCGTTCGATTCTTCAATTTAAAAGTACGAGAAAACACATTTTTTCGATGCGTAGTAAATATCGAACGCTTTTTTTTACGGATGATGGTAGTAAAAAGAAAAATGTTATTTCAACTTTGTTCCTTTAGAAATACAACGTTCAGACGATACTAAAATAGTTGTCATTCTACAGCTTTCCGATAAAAAATATGTATAACGTTTTTTATCCATTGGATAAAATTTCACCATTAGAAATTCGATAACATTCTTAGAATTCTAACGCTTGATACAATTTCCAATAGATTGAAATAACTTGTTTCCTGGCATATTACTCTTTTCCTTCATGCGTCGACAAAACAGCAATAAATTTTTATTTTCCACGGTTTCGCACATCCCCAGTTTCAAATACATTACCTATCATTTTAGGGAGCTATGCATCGACTGAAAATACGAAATTGCAACCGATTTAGCTGTTTTTGCGTAAGTACCGAACATATTACAGAGCGAACGAAAAAGTCTGTTAACGTCAATAAAGCAACGCTCACAATTTTTCATTTCCGGTGATCAGTCCCCATTTAGAAAAAGCGCTTGAAAATGCCTGCTCTTTTATTGAAAGGGTGTACATACGCATGTCCGCATATATCATTAGTATCACCGCATTGCTTTAAATCCTCACGTTATTGCCGCATCGTTTCATTCCAAATAAGCTAATTTTTACCATTCCGCGGCGCTTATTTCCTGCAATTTTGACGTCGCTTTGAACCGTTTCGCTGGAGCTCATCTTTATCGAAATTTATTTGATGAGGCCGACTCTACTTTTACCTTCTATTTTCACCTTCTCCAGCAGAGAAAATCGTCAGCGGTTGAAACGCAGTTTCCTATGACGTTGGCAAGTTTGGCAATGGTTAGGAATTAATTGTTCGCAGCGGTGGCGCCATTCCTTCGCAAGGGGGTTTATATGAAGATAGGAAAACTTTGGCTATTTTCAGAACGTTCTTTGATGTTTAATTGAACTCCCGCGAGGCAGAGGAATGAGCGTCGTTTCAAAAATTTCGCGTCGTGCTCGCAGTGAAATTAGTTAAACTCGATTTTGCGACCATCTGTGCCTTTCCTAGTTATGATTTTGCTGTCAATCAACCCCCTCAGGCTGTTCATCGTAAGAGTTTGACTGGGAGAGGAAAACCTGGTTAGAAAGTTACCGGGAAAAAGTGGCAGTGGCTAACAGACTTCAGGAGTGATTCGTAAGTTTGACAATCGACATATTTGAGACGTTTTCCGTACGACACCTAACCTTTTCTGCGACATAGCAGTAATTGCGAACGATTAATTTTTCGCTGAATAAACAGACAATAAGTCAGAGTATATGATACTTTCGCCTGTTCTATTCAATTTCGTGACGTGCATAATAGGTGTAACTGATATGAATTCGGTGAGTTTAGTTGGGGAACGCTTAAAATATATCTTCGTGATATCGATCCTTGCTACGAAAACGTAGCACACGCGAGACGCTTTGCTCTTCGTGTCGGATAAATGAAGGGGTTAAAAACTGATTTATTGCTGCAAATATTGTTGGTTAACTGGACATTATTAACAACCTGGATGATCGAGTACTGATATATGCTTACTTTTCTACCTGTAAGCAAAAGTATACATTTCTGATATACGGCATGATTTATAATGCAACCGTGCCATTCGATAACGTCAAGAAATGCTCAGTATTTGAAGAAATAATGTTCCTTGTTTTGCAACCATAATATATTATGTCTTATATCGTTCAACCATACATTATTTGTTATCACCTTACGTTTGTTGGCTAGATAATTCCATGGTTGTTCATATGCATTTTGAGGTTGGATATTATAAACTTATCGGCATTATTTGGAATGAAAACGTATCTAAGTAAGGAGGAGTTACTGTATACTATAGTGACGCTCGAGGGATCTAAACAAGGTTTGGGACCTTTATCCAGGGACCGATTAGATCTTCGTAAGGGATTGCGAACGATCATCCTTCTATTCTGTGATTCCATTCACGCGGACCAGATGTCCTGGTCACCCATATGCGGGGACAGTCTTCGCAATGCATCTATGGTAGTTCACTTTGGAACGGTTGGCGTGGTCATTTTGAACGTGTTCCATTGGGAAACTTTTATTCAGAATCCGATTAAATTCTCGTGAGGGATTTCCAACAATTGTTCTCCCTTCCGCAGTTTCGGCTTGGGACAGTTATCACGACGCACACGATCTAGTTTATTTAAAAACCTCGGATTTTAAACTTCTACGTTTAGACTATTTCTGCCATCGACGGATGAACGTTCCGGATATATAGACTATTAGGACTAAATGTGACATGAACGAATCGATCTTTTGAAGTCGATGGGTCTTAATTTTAAAACTGTTTAAAAATGGATAAAATCTTGGCTTATGCAAAACTTTTAGAACTGTAATAGTCGCCACTATTTCAGTATCAACCCTATCATCGTTTGCCACGAGGCAATCAAGCGGTGCGCCTTGTTGCGCAAAAGGCCGTGATTGACCTTGCTTTTTCGCGATTCATTAAGTGCAGTGAAATCATCGTGGGGGCCAATGACCCTACCATTCGACGTATGCGTAAGATGACGCATGACGAATATACCTCTTCATCGACCGCTCTTGGCTCTAATGATCATTGTCCGCTTCCCGTTACCAATATCCTTATTATCGGTCTACCGCCTCTCTAGCAGCGATGCGTACTGTGCACGTTACCCCGTGACATAACCAGCGTCGTCTTTGTTTACCGTATCGGTTACACGCACATTGCATGTAGGCCTTTCATCTCTCTCTCAGAATTACAGGCGCACCTCGCATAGCAGTTCAGCTGCGTAAACCGTCTTGTATTATTCGCGCTACACTCATATTACGAGAACGCTAAGTACACACCGTGCGCACGGTCGTTTAAGGGCATACATACGATTAATCGAGTAGCGATCATATAAGCGTGACGTGTGCAGCCTAGTGCAAAGGGGTGGGGATAACGCGGTAAACACCGATCATTGTTCCGCGACTGTCGTCGCGGGTTCAGTCAGTTTTGTCTCTCGTGCTCGATCTCTCTCACCTCTCCCTCGATCGAGGAAGAGATGCAGATTGTAATCCGGCGTGCGCGTACGCGTGACGCACGAGTTACGCACTCGCGACACGATCCGCGCGTACGTACGTCGAACGTCAGCCCGGTCAGGTTAGATCAGGTTAGATCGCGTCAGAGCACGTTAGACCGCGTTCGATGGAACTGACGAAACATCGCGTCGATAAGGAACCGACTCGCCCAATGTACATTTTCGAGAACCGGCCTCCGCCAGTCGGTAAGCGGGCTCGTCGGTTCATCGGCTAATTTCCTGGGCGAGTTTTCGAGGCCCGCGAATTAGGAACTGTTGGGAAGAGTATAAAAGTGGAAGGAAGAGTGCGCGGAGGTGAAGATATATGGCGGCTCGGACGGGGGTGTGCGGGAGGGGGAACTCGCCGTAGCGAGTGGGCGGTGGAAATTGGCTCGTTGCAGTGCACTACTGCAACATACTTTGCGCAAAGTGAACTTGCGCCGCGGGCTTTAATGACCAAGCCTCGATTTTCCGCGGTCGTATGCCTAATTGACGTGCAATTAATTCGAAGTTGGAAACGCCGCTCGTGCGCCCGGCGAGAACGATGACTTCGTCCTTCTCTCTCTCTCTCTGTTCCTCTCTCTACCTCCCTCCCTCCTTCGTCTATTCGTGCGTCTTTCTCGCGAGAGTTTCGCCGCTTTCGCTGCGATTTCCATAGGAGGTTTTCAGTCTCGTTGCGTCTAATGCGAATGTCGCCGCGAGGCTGTTTCCCGTTGATTCAAAGCTCGCCGGTCGTTGTACCCCCCACCCCGTAAGACGGTTTTTCTCCCTTTACCGTGTGGTCTTGACGCAGTGTGTATATATATATATATATATATATTGGGGGGGCCGATTCGAAGCACGGGAGAAGCTCTTCAAATCGGATAGGTACGACCGAAAACGAGACTCTCGTCGTCTCTCAGGTTGGGTTTCCGTCTTCGTCGGTCCGCTCGTTCTTAGCGCGCGAAATCCAATTTTCTGTCTCCGACGAGTCTGCCTTCAACTCCCCACCCACCGCTCCCTCCTTTTTTTTGCCCCGTTTCCGCGCCTCTCTCGCATCGCGAACCCATCCTTATCCCGCTCCATCTTGCCTGCCGGTCGAATTCAATTCCGGACCGTTAAACTTTCGTCATTGCGAGGAGAGACGGGCGTTAACCATCGCGAAAGTGTTCATCCGGCGATTGGTTTGTAAGACGGGAGAGCGGAATCGCATTGGGAGCGTTCGGGTCTTGCACTTATATTTCTGAACCCGGCGTGATTAAGATCGTAACTGTTGTAATTGCCTTAATGAGCGACCCTCGCGGTGAGTTCACGCTCCTCGTGTACGTGAGAATTGTTCGCGCACAATTATATCGAGCGGCTCAATGCGCTCGGGCAAGTTTTATAGATTATTCCGTGTCCGTTAATCCGACGTTGCGCGTCGGCAATATTTCATCGATCGGCTCAAAAAGGCAGTTAATTACTGGCCGACGCGAGCGGTACTTCTGATAACGGATGGAATGTCAACCAGGTCTTAGACCGGATTGCAAGTGTAATTAGAGGTGTAATCATTTGGTTAGATTCGTCCTCTCTTGATCGTTCCCGTTCGTGCTCCTGTCGTCTTCGCCCTCGTCAAAGCTGCTCACCTCTTTCTTTTTTTACGTCTTCGTCTCCCATATCGGAGATTTTCTGCGAATTGGCGGCTCGCGTGATCGTCGTGAATCCAGAATAGCAGGTCGCTGTTTCTAGTTGTGCAGGTGCACTGCTCTCCTTCTAAGGTTTTGTGAATTTTCTGTTTTCGGGTCGATGCTCGATTTACTACCATACGATAATGGTAATTAATTGCTGTAATTGATCCTCTGAGTTTGAGAGTGCACAAACCAGCGGCCGCTATTGATTGTGTAAATGACAGGATTAAACACTGGCTTCATTCCTCGAGAGCAGAGAATGCAGGCGCGTTCAAAATAGCAGTAGACGCTGAATTGATTTGCGTTTATTTATCTTCTTTTCGCTCTGCATGTCTTTTTATGACAGTTTCGAGTCTTGCGGTAAGATTTTTCCTTTTACAGACGTTGAACATTCCATTACCCTAATCGATTACGATTAACATAATAAAGTTGTAATAGCAGTGTAGTAATTACCTAAAAGCAAAATATATCATTTACAAGCGATATAAATGCACGTCGATGCAACCTGCAGGATATTTCCAAAACTGGTTCGTTTACTGTTAATGGATTGGAAAGGTTCTAGCGCCTTTAACTTGCAGGATAGACGCTGGCATATTTCATCAATAATGAATAGTTACATGTCATGAATCTTGATTTATAAGACCAGAATATGATCCCACGACCTAGTTGCGAGTTTTCCGGTTATGTACACGTCTGACCTGGTGGTACAATTTAGAGCATTCACAGCGTACGAAGGGATCTGACCGGAACCCCTACCGCTTCTACTTCGTCTTTCGCATCGATCTGGGCACGGATACCTCGTCAGTTTGGTATCCCACACCACCGTCCGCTCCAAAATGTATATGGCACTTAATAAATAATTTCATGACATTATATTGCACAACGTAAAGTGGATAGGCCATCGTGCGACAGTCCTTCCGCTTGTACATCGTGCCTTTGCCGGTACATTTGAGGTTATGGACGTATGCTTTAAGCTAGAGTACCTACGTGCAAAAGCTGCGGACCCAATTAAAACCGCTTTCCTGCTGGGTCGCAGATGTTACAACGGGAAACTTTCTGAATTTGGGAGAGCGAGAGTAGCGAGAGGGGACGTAGATGGAACGCGAATTCACTCCGGTCTACTCTTGCTGTTACTCTTCCTCATACCATCTCTCTCCCTCTCCCCCTCTCTCTCTACCGCCACCTCCCCTCCCTTCTCCCTTTCTCAATGCTCGGTCCTTTCTCTCGCTCTCTCTTTCCCGCACGCCGGCATCATCGTTCTTCCTTCATTCCGGAAGTTTAAATTTTGCATCGCTGTCACGGTGTACACCATTCACTCGTATGCTTCATTGTGCACTTCTAGATAATGCCATGCCGTTATCAGCGGTTCCGTTTATTTTTACCCTTTCCACTCATCCCTCCTCCCCCTTCCCCGCCGGTCGAGATAATAATTGCGATACGAAATTTTGGCCGCGTATTATTTCGCGCCACTTCAGAGCGAAATTATTTGCCGGCATTTATTGTGCCTGGGATGGAAAAAAAAAATCGGGCAGGAAGTGAAATTGTATTCGCTCCGGTTTCATTTCGATGCGCTCGTTAATGTTAAATGCTCGCCGCTAAATTCTTTGCTGTAATCGATTCTTATTCACTGTCATGGCGGAATTTGTTGGGAGAATCGGTGATATCGATTTACGTGCATAAACTGTGCCTTGAAACATCGAGTTCTGACGAGAACACTCGAATAGAGTAGGAAACGACTTCCCGGTAATGATAACTACTGTCTGTAATCAGCAAATCTTCTTGCGTCAATCTTGTTACTTCGCCTACGCATTGAACGGTCATATTATGGTTAGGTACTTGAGAGAACTCATCAGCAAAGCCTGTCTCACTTCGTCTTCTCTCTTCCTTTTCGTCTGCCCCTTCTCTATCTATTTATCTATTTCTCTTTCTATCTATCTATCCATTTATCTATCTAACCATTTATCTATCTAACCATCTGTCTATATCTCTCTCTCTCTCTTTCTTTGCCTTTTTCTCACACCCTTTCGCTTTCCACTTCGACCTCAGTCCTTTATTCTCTTCCTGCTGCTACGTGTACGCCTCCTACTTAATTACTCTTTCTCCCGCGGCAAGGTAAACTTGATGATGATCGATCACCTTCTTCTACAGGTCGATTAGGTCTCGATACATCGACATGATCGCGGGCTGAAGTTAATTGAGCATTTTCGAAGGGCTATGGCTCGTGTCCCCCTCCGGGGGAATTGCATTTCTGGCATATCACGAGTTCGCCCGGTATCGACTTGATAGCACCGGATATTTGATTTTCATGCGTCGTTACAGCTACCGCGTTCTTACCAGACACCGTGTGACTGACAGGATGCCCGTACGAGTTTTGTTTTCAAAGCCACGTCTTGGAAAGATTAATAAGTTTTCGCCATGTTTGGCGTGGTATACTCATACGTACGAGTTAGACAGCGTGACGTATTTCTCATCATGTTCATAAGCATTGATACGTGGAAGATATATGTTAAAGGCTCGTTTTTAATGGAATCTAGAAATTGATTCTAGTATGCTCTGTAGGCGTCCAGGACTTCCACGTGACACGTTTCATTGGTTCGAACAGATGTAACAGTTATGAGTATATTAATTGTTAGGATATTTTACTTGCTATATATATAGTTCAGTTACGACGAGGCTGCTACATTCACACGCAACGGTGAATTCATTGTGCAATTTTTCTTACCCGCAGCCCTGTGCGAATATAGTGGATGTATGACATTCATGTAGGAATATTAACTTTTGACCTATGAGTAACGAGAATAAATGTTTCGAATATATCTTGCGGAACTCGGTTGTGGCTACGCAAGTACATAATTTTCTTGAGTTCCGTGTGCTCGTGTGCTCTTGATTGCTCGTTGATGCTCTGAGATTGAATTGAACTAATGGGTCAGTAAATTAGTGCGATGAAATGGCCGTAACAAGTGCGAATGAAGATGTTTTTCTCTTGTTTGTTCGTCAGGAGAAGGTAGTCTCGCGTAATCTGCAATTTTTTCTCTAACTCATTTCATGAATTAGAAAATCTTGCTGATGAAGAGCGAGCAAAGAAAAGTTGAAAGGAGAGAACTGATGATAGTCGTTGAGAGGATGTGAACTGGTCGTGCGAATGGAACAAACAAAGAAAATGAAAGAGAAAGGAACTCGTGGTTGCGCAGGAAACAAGAGTTAGACTTAAAGTCACCTCGCAAAAATGTGTATGCTGATCTTGCTTCATAGAAAATCTTCATTGGAGGTTATAAATGTTCGCGGCTGATAATTTTTCTCTTGCAACATTACAAACCCGACTCCTGCTGCAATAGATTAATAAATATCAGTTGTTTTTGTTCAACTTTGTTGCAACGGTTAATCGATTAGCGAGTCTTGCAGTTTACCAATTAATGTATTATAAACTTTACTAAATGTGAAGTGCACTTAGCGTACGCTGACACACCGGCCATTTTTTGCATTCTAACAGGATATGTTGCATGCTTTCCACAAAGCACCTAATTTGTTCCGTTACTTGCCACAAGACTAGTGCAACTGGCAAATCTTTCGACAGGGTCACAAGTCTCTGTTCTAACTTGACCTCGTTATACTTTAATCGTGGTAAAGGCAACTGACATTTTGCAACTATAGCAATGCCTCGATTTTTTTTTATTGGGAAGCAGGGTTGCGTAATACCAGTGAAAGGATCGACAGTGTTCCTTCTGATGTCGAAAGGTCGCTGTTATTTTCATATTTTCGTTTCCATGAGTTTTCCGGTGATATTGTAGTTACATATTCAATGTTTGGTTCCAAACATTACCTTTCCATTACAAGGGCGAAATAGTGCAATCTCAACTTTGTTTTCGCGGCTTTTCGGCGATGAACTATTATTACGGTAAATGAAGCATGCTAAATCCCTTCCAGCTTTCGTGCGTGCACGTGATATGGAAATGGTGTGTTTCCTGCATTAAATATGAACCTGCAGGATTCTCATTTTACGGACATCAATTTTGATTTTCGTATTACTTTTTCTTTCAAGCGTTAAAATATACATTTTCCATATACCAATGCATATTTATGTTATATAATTGAAGACTGTCCGATAACCATTAAAAATACACACTTCAATTCCTCCTCAATTTTTCACGTCGCCGTTAGTCGCCACGTAGTTAAAACAATTACTTGATTCGTTTCGTTATGATCGCATTCTATAGATAGTTGCAGGTACGCAATTTAAGGTGTGATACATTTTCGAAGCTATACCTATATCTTCGAATTTCGGAACTTTAAGTGTTTCCAACTTCCATACGCAAAAATATTTTATAGGATTTTACTGGCATTTTATGTGCGGCTATCACGTGGGTTGCGCATGCATGCGTATATGTGACTACGTATGAGGGCAGGCCACACTAATGCGCGCTAGCAAATACGCTGACGCCGCGAAAGAAATGTTCGTTAGTCCGTAATGAAATGTAGTACGGCGCGAGAAGTCATTATTACCGGATCGTAGATAATCGTTCGGAAATTTACGAGGAGAAATACGATGAATTATTATTGCCGTTCAAGTCAGTCGACGAGTGTCTAATCAGAGACACCCCGGCTATTTTATGCTAACGTTAAGGTAAATTACACGCAATATGATGTAAAGCGGTAAACTTTTATGCAGCAAAGGTCATTAAATTCAAAGCACATCTCCTAAATCTAAAGCTATCGTAAAACTGACGGGGTTAATTACAAGTTCCGGTGTAGTTACCGGGTAAATGGAACCAGGCACTGGGTAGCGGAAAGTTGCGAACTTCGCTCGTGTTACACATTCCACATTTTCACAGAGCACTCTCCAGAGAATGCATGTCGCATTTTTTCCCCCGCCGCGGAACATCGTCCAGATTCCGATTGGCCAGTGACCGGAAGCTTTTCTTCCGCTCTCATCCGCTCCTTGGGCTCCCGAGCACGATCGAGAAAGTGTATCCGGTTTTCCTATCGATATACTTCGTTTGCGCCTATGTCGCCCATTCGTGCCAATTTGCGTACCTTGCCATTGCGAATATTTGCTTCCTCGCAGCTAAATTTCGAACATTAATGATTACGCGAAAGTTATTGCCCCCATAAAGAATCCGGTAAATGCCATAACAATCCACCGAGTCCGGCACTGTGTCAGCTACTGGAAAGTGGTCAGATTCAGATTTCTCGCAGATATACCTGCGCGCAGCGTCTGCATTTGCATTGCTTTCAGCTTCGCGGGACGCAAAAAACGTAAATCCGTTCGCCGCCGGCGTTTTTAGCCGTTACGGCGCAAAAGCAGTTGTCGTCGATCGCGGAGATATCGAGATCGGATCGAAGTGGCCGACCCCCCGCGGGCGAAACTAGTGGGTATCGATCGCGAGTTTATGTCACGGGACGATGAAATCGTTGATAATAAATCGCGGCGGATTCCGATGGCTTAACGATTGCGGGAGTTCGATCGACCGAAACTCCGACGCCCGAAGAATTTATGTCACTCGCGCGGTGAGCCACCGCCTCGGTGAATTTCGATCTGAATTTTATGACTCTGTCGAGACGAAACGATACGAAACTGTAACGGTCGGCGGGGAGAGAGTCGCGGCCGAGCGAAATGCAACGTTCGCGACCGTTTCGCGATTGTCCAAGATTTCACGATTCATTTTATGCCGCCGCAATTCCACCCCCCCCTGCCCCATGTCGCCGAATCTGCCCCCGCATCTGCCCCCCCGCAGACGAAAGCAACCACCCGTCAAACGAAACGAGAGTCCACCGATCGTAGGTTTATCCTCGCTCCCCCGCCGACTCCGCTCAATCTAATCCTAAGAGTCAGAAATATGGCACGCCGCGTTTCGACGCCGAGGCGAGCGAAATAATATCGGTCAGTGGGTTATCGGCGCTGTTCGCGTCTCTGTTTCCCGCCTCTTCCCGTCGCCCAGAATAAAATGACGAAGGCGATAAAAGGCCGAGCAACAGGGCCGCGAACGAATCGCTTAAGCGGCCATAAAGGGCTTCTACCCAATTAATGATCGTTTTTCCAGGGAAGTGGGACCGAGATTGCGCTGTGTTACTCGCTCTTTTAGGATTGCCCTACTGTGTACACTCGCGTGCTCGTTCGCTCGCGCGCGCATGCGCACGTTCGTGCGGGACAATGGCATTGTGCGGATACACCGGCTAGGTACACCCATCCTCGGGGTAAATAATTGCACGACGGCGAGGCGGCTATTGTCTAGCTTGACGGTACGCTGGCGTAGTCGCGGCTTAGATGTAGATAGAGAGAGAGAGAGAGGCGCACTTATACCTGTGTACGTGCGTTGGACCCAGTACACTTCTGCGCGCGATCTGCTCATTCGTTTGATCGATGAGTATCGTTCGTCCTCGACCGAGCTGAGTATACATCGCCTCCTCTTGGCCATTCCTCCCTCTCCCCCCCTCCCGTAAGAGCGGATCTTGTGCAAACAGCTAATTCGCATCTTTCGCCTTCCCCACTTCTCTTTCACTTCCGGTTCGTCGCGCTGTCGTCAAGCGAGAGGTGCATTCCTACCGCGCGCTCGGCTTTTGTTTGAGATTGAGCCGTAAGTAAGGATTATTCGGTTGATTGTGTGCTTATCGGGCGAGCGTTTAGCCTTCAGTTTCCAATATGGGAGTGGCGGTAGTTTGATGTACTCCGTTCCGCTGAACGTCACTTTGAGAGACGCGCTGCGCTTTGAGAGGGAGGAAGAGCGCGGGAGGGAGGGAGGAAGAAAGTGTTGAGGGAGCGACGAAAATTCTTCCACTCTACGGATTAAAAACGGTAAATACGTGCAACCTGACACGCGTCGAGGAGTTTTCCACCGGTACTTGTCCCTGCGGAGTTAAAAGAGGTAAAGAGGGATAGAGGTACGGCTTGGCGATGCAGAAAGTCTACAGAAAGGGAGGATAGAATGCGAGGACAGAAAGCGTGATTACGAATTCACAATGGCATTGTGCAATCGTGTTCTCTCTCTCGGTCGCACTTTCTCTCTCGCTTTCTCGATCTTCTCCCCCCCCCCCCCCCCCCTTCTCTCTCTCTTTCTCTCTCTCCCTCTCTCTTTCATCCCTCTCTCCAGATCTATCCACTCTGCACTCCCTTCTGCGTCTCCCTGTCTGACCGACCACTTCCCTCTATACCTCCCTCTTCCTCTCTCACCTACTTCACGGCACTCTCCATTCCGCCATTAATGGTTTCCGCTTCCGGTGTCTCAATCTCGCATTCTCCACGCTTTGCCTCGAAGCCACAAGCCCCTTTCTTCCTTTGGCCCGTCTGAATCTTTCTTTTTCGTTTTAAGTCTCTTCTCTTCTCCTCCTACCTCTCCCCCTCCCCCTCCCCGCATTTAAGGATAGTTTCGTATTCCCACCGACTGGCCATCGCAATATTTATATTCCAACAAGTTCCTCATTGATAGGCGCAATTCGAAGTGGCGGTCGTCATTTCACTCTCGACTTAAACGGCCATTTGGGATCATTTCGCGAAATTGGTCGAATAGTTACGTGCGCGTATAAGCTCCTTATTGATCCCGGCAAAATGGTTCTTCACCTGAAAATCGGCACGTCGAGAGACGGGGGATAGAGCTAATTTCATGAAGATATATTCGTCATCGTCATCTATAATTGAAACCAGCCAACGATACACACGCCTGGCTCTTATCAGCGATCCCGGTCGTTGACTTTACGAGTGAGAGCGTTGCCCGAAATCATACATGTTTTGCTTACCGTCCGTGTAGATTATATATAGAAAAATGTCAGGCCGCCCCGACAGCTGAACAGGTAAAAATGTTCCGAAAGTTTTGCGAGAAACATTATCCAAATATGCATCCGCTGATTTACGTAAACTGGAGTGCGTAAATGTAAGCGCAGTCTTGTCGTCAGCCATTTATGCTTCTGCATTAAACGACGTTCATCAAGTAGCAAGTTATTCCGCTAACTGTAGTGGCAATAGGATTGCTCCTACATGCGAATGATACAGGATGTAAGGACCCTGCACACGCGCAAGCGTGGAAATTTGGAGTTCATATCTCATGCGCATAATGACGATTCGACCGATTTAATCGGCTTGCGCTAATGCGGCCGAGCAAATCCTCCGTCGAACAAGAGGTGCATTGGTCAGATGTATTCAGCACCTGTAGGGCTAAATCGCGTAATCCCTCTCTGAACGAGTCTCGTCTTCGGATCTCGCTTGTAGCGATCTTTCTCTCTCTCATCTACCTCAATCACTTTCCCCTCTTTGTTTCCTGTTGCTTCCACGCGCCTCTTGGCCGCCGCTCTCTCGCGTTTCTTTATTCATTGCTTACTCATAAGATTGCAAGAATCCGACATGCCATTCTTCCAGGCATTAAACTTAATCGCTTCTTCTCTCGTTCAATAGAATAATCATAACCTTTCGCAAGAGTCACATCCAGCCGTCAAAATTCAACAACGGCAACATCATTTTGACGTATCATTGCCACTCTCCATTAAGGCGAAAAGTCACACGTACGGTAAAGAGATCTTCGTAGGCTGTCAGTCGATGGTAATTATAACCTTTACTCGTAACCCAGCTGTACACGAGTTCGAAAGCTAATCTGGGACGAATTTCTGTTAAGCTTAATTCGCCGAACCGCGAGTTCTCGCGATAAGCATCTGCGATACGGGATAGAAATTTCGGGGGGATCGAGCATTGACCGCAAAAAGGGTATCAAAGTGCGCGATAAACTGCGGATTGCAATTGACGAAAATGTGTATACGCTCGTGATGGAAAGTCTGCGGATAAGTGCGAAAAGCGACTTTTGTTCCAGCAGTGGCACGAGGACTGCGTTATATGGATTCGCGAGGGTGGTCGTTCGATGGTCTGAGGGAAATCGTAGGTGGAGAAATCGAGAAGGAAATAAAATGTGGACGGCTGAGGGAACGGAAGCGGCAGCTCACTCTTTCCCTCTTCCTCTCCCCTCCGGCATTCTCGCCCTTCTCGCTCCTCATTGTTCCTTCCCTCCTTGTCACTCAAACGCTCGATCTCTCGGTGTATTTTTCTCGGAAGGCAGCGTTATTCGCATGGGCTCGCTCGCCAGGTAGACTTACCGGGATGATAAAACGATCTTGGACCTCGGATCGGGGAGCCGATATTCTGCTGGATATCGACGTCGTTCCTCGTTTTTGACTCTATGCGAATATCGGTGTAAAATCCCGGTCAACAGTTTACGTTGCGCGCCGTATACATTACCGATTTTCTTTAAACGAATCGTTCTTCCGTTATTGTCTATAGCTCTCCTCGTTAGATTTTCGTCCCTTTCGTTGCTCGCTGACAACGAACTCGGCTCTCGCTGCCTAATCCGCTGGCTAATGCACCGTGTTATTTTAGCGAACTGTGATTAGAGTAACTCGTGGGTATGTTATCGGAATTTGCATAATTTTGCGTACGCGCACGGATAATGGGTTATAATACTTACCGCGACTCGCAATACTCTATACTACTGGGAATATTCGGTTAATGTTTAATAACTTAGCGGCATTCCTATCATCACGCCCACTCCGCAACTGTCCAGTATTACGGCTGGCACATTTGCGAAGGCTGGGAATAAATGTGAAAACCTACGCTCAGCGGAATGGATGAGAGGTTTAGATGAATAAACTGCGTGCATCAGGTAAATTTAAGCGATGTAAGAAATGTGAAAATTGTAAGATTGCAGGCGAAGTAAAGAGCTCAAGGAATCACTGACAGTATTTCGTAGTGATAATTTTATTATACAATACATTGCAGCACATTGTTGTACAAACATATTATATAACACGCTGGGTTCAGTAAGGACGGATTTATGTTGTTTACGTTGTTGCTATTTATCATTCACACCAGTCGTGTAATGACAACCTTCATAGATAGCGGCGAAGCATGCTGAGTCGTCAAATTTTTAGTTAGCCGGTGATGGACACTTCGCCGACACCCGCTGAAAATTTGACCAACGTAAGCTTGTAATGTCACTTAGCACGCCACGGTACATTGAATCATACATGTACCATAGATCAAGTACTCTGATACACGATGCGAGGCCGTGACTTTGTTTATAAATGTCTCGAGTAGACCATTGGGTATAAGGTGATGACGGCATACGAAATTGAGGCTTCGCCTATCTCAAGTTACTTGACGAGTGTTACGTAGCACGCTTTCAGTCGTACGTTCCTCGTCTTCGATTCTTTGTACTCAACCCTAGACGATAACTAAGATAGACGACTGTCGGTTGTAAGTTTTGCCATGGCGGATACTTGACCCAGCACACGCGCAGCTTTAGTTGTTTAGTCGATAATCGCAGTTTTGGGTCGCTGTTACTTTCTTTAACAAATACAATGCCTATCTTATTAATAGCCGTACGTGTCATATCCGCGATGGGTGACCGCCGTCTATTTTCACGCTATAACAAACTCTCGTCATATATTAAGCGGCCGCAAAAAGTGAGCCGCACCGCAAACACTTGAATGGTTACGCGCACAGGCGTCTCGATATTAGTCGATGGTCCGCTTTGCCCAGGGGCTCATCAATATTCAGTTACACCGTTTAAAGCATCACGTGCAAACTGCGCCGGCTTATTATTTGCACGAGATCGCCCCTACTTGTCCCACAATTGCTTCCGACACGACGCATTTTTCCTCTCTCCCTCTCTCTCTCTTTCTCTCAGCTGGGCGAAAATAGGACGACGCTTCATGCACCGGCGTCGTCTAATACCTTCGAAACAGCGGCCGCCGCCTGGCGGTTGTTGTGTGTTTATTGATCCCTTAGCGCACCTGTAACCAATGGATGGCGCGTAAATACTTCAGTAACAGTTCTGCCCCTTTTCCTCTCGCTCTCACAAAAAGAATGCACTCTCAACGTTTTCACTCCTTCCGGCCCCCTCGTTGACCACCCTTTTCCCATCTCTTAATTTTTTCATTCTTGTAATTTTTATTTTTTCCCTCCCGCTGCATTATTCTTTCGCGTCCATTACGTATGCATGCGCGTCTATGCTGGGCGGGGATTTCCGAATTAATGTGAGCGCATTAACTATTTAAAATTGCTCGTATCTTTGAAATATTTAACGAGGATGCCGCGCGCGGCTTTTCACGATGGGAAAATAATTTTTTGCCTGGATATGCGGGCGCATGTTGAACCGCTTAATTGCTTCATCAGTGATGAACAAATATTTTTTCGCCCACCCTACTCCCCTCCCCCCCTCCCCGCCCACCCCCGCGTTGTGGCGATCGAAGCTACCGTTGCCAGCGCGAGATGGGGTACGATCGTTCGGCGGGGAGGTTGCTTCTAAATTCTGTTTGAGCGCGGGGCAAAAAAATATATCGTACGATAGATCGGCGAACGACTACATCGACTTCTACGTTCGCTTCTGCGTTCATTTCTACCCCATCGCCCCGTGCACTCGCGTCTACCCTCGTCTCTACCCTCGCGTCTACCATCGCGTCTACGCTCTTGTCTACTCCGCCGTCTACGCTCGCGACTCATTCGAGGTGCATTTGTGCACTTGAATGCGGCCACGTGTTCTCCCCGTTACCGAAGAGACACTTTACATGCGCGTACGCGCGCATTCAGGAATACGCGCGCAATCACGAGCGCCGGCTCAAAGGAGGGAGAGAGAGTGTGTCTCCCACGCGTGCTTTGCACGCACGATGCATTTTGATCCCAACGATTTTGCGTCTCCCAAGGAACGTCGGAGAGGGCGCGTCCCCTATTCACCCTCGTTCTTTCACGATATGTGCACTGCATTACAGCGCACTGTGCTGCACTGCTCCTCATCCTCCTCTTCCTCTTTCTTCCCCCTCCCCCACCGCTCCGAACCCCCTTCCACCGTTCGCCGCTTTTCACTCCTTTTCTTCCGGCACATAGCTGCAATTTATGGACTACTCGCGAGGAAGACGGTGAAGATGGGGAGGACAGGGAGGACCCGACCGATAAATCGTTGGTCGTAAACCGTCCTCCCACTTACGGGGGCCATAGGGCGAGCGATGGTAAAGGCGGCAGGACCAGAAGGCCAGAAGAAGGCCGGAAGGAGGGCGAGAGGGTGGGAGGGAGCGGTACGAACCCGCCGACGCTTCTAGTTTCGATCCGCCGATTTTTGCCCGCCCAAAATCTTTCCAGCGTCTGTCCTCGATGGTCATGGCGCTCGTCCGCTTCATATTCCGTACAGTCGTCGTGGATATCTGGAACGAATCGTTCCCGCTTACCGTCCCGCTTACCGTCCCGCTTACCGTCGCTCACCGGGATCGCACCGGCCAGATCTGTCAGCGACGCTGGAGGGGAGGGAGGAAAAAAGTGACAGCGCGCTTTTTATCCTGAACGTCGACGAACGAGGCGAAACATGCAAATGACGCTGCCTGTCGTTTTTGCGTCGCGCAGTTGCTACTCGATCGTGTTCGGCCGGCGATCGTTAAGCGGGGAATAATCTCGGACTGTTCGTCGACCCGTCGGAGATGTGCGTCAAGGTCAGCGCCTTGCGTCCTCTCAAGGAGATCGGGAAACGTTCCCCTCGCATCGCCGCACAATGGATAGACCTCTTGCGGGGAGAGCATTGACGACGGATTATGCCTGACTCACTGAGTATTTCAGGACGATTACCTGGCCGCGAGGCGCTCACGATAATTCATTTATCCTGACTGCGAGCGGCACACGCTCGTCTCACTTATCGCCGCTTATTGCGACTCGGCGAAAATTGTGCCGAGCGCACGGCAATTATTGATCGGCGAGCTACCGAGAGAGTCGGTCGCACGCGGCGCGTAAGTGCGTCGCACGTTTCTTACCGTAATTTACGGTTACTGCACTTGGGATGTCTACGGAGTTGGCGCATACTTCGTCGTTCCTCGACGACAGGAAACACTGAAATTGCGCCGTGCGCGCCGATACGTCTCGATCGGGTCGCGCGCGCACGCATTATCGAAAATTTTGAGGCGAGTAACTATTACGCGCGACGAGTCGCGTCGCTGCACGCGAACAAAACATTTACCGGCGGGTGCATAATGGGGCGCGGTGACTCCCAGCCATTGACTGGCAGGAGGGGAGTCAATTATCGATGTTCATGAACTGACGCTCGTGATCGGATTATTGTTCCGCGTCTCATAATATTTCCAAACAGCAAATTGACCCGCGCCGCCTGAACGATGATCGTGTTCACTCGTTGACCGTTACTGACCGGTCGAAAAGCGGATACGGTCCTCTTCAATCCCCCCGGCACTTCCGGCAGCCAGCGGGACTCGATCGTATGCGATTTTTGTCTCAATCGATACGCCGCCGGGTAGTTTATCTCGGATCGGAAATATATTCGGCGTTAACCTGTCGACGGAAATATTGCAGGCACGGTGAGAAATTTGCCACGGAGCACGGGGGTGCTGGGGGATAAAGTGGCATGGAGGGACGTGGGGTGGAAGGTAGGGGAGGGCTGCAAGGACCAGGGAACTTTATGCGCTGCAGCGTGAGCATAAATCCAAGTTTGCAGCGAGCGCGCCGGGCCTCTCCGCCCGTATTCGTATTAGGATGCCTGTATGAGCCCAGGGTATCTATGCATGTGCCAGCATGTTCCGTGGCACATATGTACCCCGTCCTCGGCCCGTTCTCTTTTTGATTACATCGATCCTTCGCCACTCTCTCCTCCGGCGAGCGTCTTCTCTTCCTCATTATTCGACTGAAGCAAGCGTCTCATACTTTTCCTTCTTTCAACACACTTCCCCCCCTCTCTTCCTCTCGTGTTATGTCGCCTCGACCAATTTCGTCGCGTGCTGCACGTTTGGTGTTTCGACCTCGACTTTCGTCCCCCCTCTTGTCTTTGCCCCTTTGCCTCCGAGCATTCTCTATTCACCCTTCCCAGGCTGCGCACGAGTGGACGTTCGAAAATTCAGGGAAAGGCTCGAAATCGCGAATCGACAAGTTGTACGCATTATTCTGCGCTATCGGCGTAGTCTGGACACGGAAGTTTATGCTCGCACTTCATTCTATCTCGCTGGATCTGCAAATGGGCCCGCTTATTGTAATGCGAGCGCATTAGTTTCGCGCGGCGCTCGAGCGAGCGTTTGGATAAGCGCCGCGAGAACTAATCGTTTCGACGTCCGTAACGTTCCTCGTTCCTGCTCTCGTTCCTGCTCTCGTTCCTGCGCTCGTTCCCGGTAGAAAGGCGAGAGGAATGGCCGGGCGTAACTTCTGCCGAGGCGATCGCTGTCAAACATGTCTGCCGGCGACGAAATTGCGGCGGTGAAAAATGTCAATAATCGCGGCGATCTGTAATCGTACGTATCCGGGGAAGTCGGTGCTGTGTGAGAGAAGCGGCAATTTTCTCGCGTCTCTGCGAACCGTGTTCAAGCAGGAGGATGAGAATTCCGCCATAAGCGTCCTTCCCATTTGTCGTACCCCCGCATCGAATCGAATCGATGCACCGCTCTTGACCCATTTCCGATTTTTTACGCAGCCTTCGCCGAGCGCGAGTGAAAACGTGCTCAGCGAGAGGGTGGAAAGCGTGGAGGTTTCGAGAAATTCGGGGGGTGGAGCGGAGATTTACGAGAAGACGAAAACAGTCTGACTGGGGGGGCCAGGCGAAGGAACGGAGAAATAGGCGGGAGGAAAAGCCATGAGTAGGGCAGAGCGGCGGGGTAGAAAGAATTGCTCGTCGCATTCCCATTTCCCACCGGTCGAAGCTTTAAATTTGCCAAAGCTTTTGTTACGTTTTGTTCTGGCGACGTCGGTGTGGGCCGGATTGGAAACAATCCCCATGCCCGCTGCCATCCGCGAGGACACACTCGAACTTGGAGATGTATCGAGCGGCTTCCGTCCTTCGATTCTCAATAGTTCTGCCCGAAATCGTCCGGAGAGCTTTCTATCGATAGATCGATCCGACTCGCGTCCGCGTAACTTCATTTCGTCCGGCGGTCGTCCAACGGTTTCAGCTACTTTTTACCTGCCCCGATTTAGCATCCGGCTTTTTTCGTACATTCGCGTGTAAATACCTACCGACATATCTTCTATTAGTTCCCAGAGTGCAATTCGCTTCGTTAAGAGGACGTACAATAATCTTCGTTCGCTGCTCCTTACAGCGGATGAGCATTTCGCTCTTTGCATATATTAGTAGGTGAGTAAACACCTGTCGATACGATTTCAATTGCCTCTGCGCGCGCGATGATCCCCAGTTCAAGTGCAAATGCCTGTGAAACCGTAGCCGTGCTCGTGTGACTTCATCACAGCGACACGCCAATACCACCGGTCATTGGAGACGCGACCATGTTCGGCTTGTAACGTTTCGAGGAGCCCGTCTGTCCGATTGTTCGGAGACATTTGTTCGACCCGGGGTCGTTGGTACTAATCGACCGTACCGCTCGTGCGTGCATACCGGGTCAGGCTGATAGACGCGTACGTAGGAACGTAGGGTACGGGACACGATTATCGGCGAATTCCGGGTCGCCTCCACTTTTAGTTATACACGAACGTCTTTCTCCGAGCGGGGTTGACGCCGATTTATAATTCAGAGCGGACTAATCGAATGGGAATTGCAAATAACCGGTCGGGACGTACGCGCGTCGTTCCTCGCTCGAGTGTGTTCCGTGCCTCTCTATCGCGTGTTCGTGATGGGCAAAAAAGCCAGGGCAAAAGAGTCGAACGGTCCGTACCGAGCCGAGCGCGGCTACAAAAAAAAACGAGCCAACGACGGGCACGAGGGACAGACAAGAGAGGGCAGCGCGGGCGGGGACAGTGAAAGCCAATCAAAAGATTGATCAAGTTCGAAGCGGGTCGAGCGAGCCGACTAGACCGAAATTATTCAGTGTAGGTAACGTTTTGCTACGCCGTGCTCCCTGCGGAGGCGACAAACGCGCGTACCGATTCCAGTTTATCCTCGTCCCATCCTCGCAGCTTCGTCTCTGTTACATTCGCGGCAAGGATACGACTCGCGTTAGGCCAGCGGCAGGATACATACTTGCCAGCGCGGGCGGAAGAGTCGACGGTCTCGAAAGTGGCATCGTGCATCGAATCCAGACTCTTTATTCGGGATTTGAGTCACATACCGATTCCGTGGGACGCGTGACTGCCTCTCGGTAATCGGCGCACGAAACCGATCGGTTTAGAATTTCGACCTCGCCTACTAGGCGGAGGTCTCCTCCTCCTCTTATTTACTTGACCTCGTGTGTCCCGTCGTGGCCAGCAAGCGGCGTACTGGCTGGGAAGATGATCGGACCAGAGGCAGGGGACCGGAACGGGCAAAGGAGAGTCGGTTATTGCATTCCGAGCAATAAATTGCGCGTATAATTAAAGGGACCGGCAACGCTGCTGGAAGTGCTAGGGAATAATTACTCGGCGCTCACCGGCGCTATCGAACGAGATAGGGAAGAAAGAGCGTGCGCGATCAGTTATGTACTTAGACTTAATTAGATAGTCTGTCTTGGGCTTAGATTCATTTCGGCGAAGAGGAGAGCAACGGATGTGCTCGATGCGCGTGTGCGTGTATCGTAGTGATCGCATTGATTAGAGAAGAGGGTAATTGATGTTTCAGCTAATTTGTCGAGTGTCAACTTTTCTATTCGATTGTCGGGTTGACATTGTAAGTTGTGCGAGGCGGGTGGGTGGTGGGCAGTGAAAAATGCGGGTCATGCCAGCAAGTAGCGAATAACGAGAATGTTTGGAATCAGTAATCGCCCTCTCTCGCCAATAATTCCGTTCCTCGATAATTCTCCTGGTAATTAATCGGGAACAGCGAAGTTGCATAGCTTCCTCGGGTTATCCCGTTTCATATGGTACAACCGTATCGCAGAGGAATCCTCACAGCGCGCAGTTCGGAGTACTTGAAGCATTATACATATAGAAGCAATTACAAAGTTCAAACAACTGAAAGGGTGCGAGGAAATTGAATGAACATACTTCCGCACCAAGATTCCATCAGACAGTTTGCGTCAAAAAGGACCGGCGGAGATTAATGATTCCTGCAATCGTGGACAGAGCGCAAATTTAATTGCACACTTCCACCGGTTTCGTAGTACACCCTTTCGGCATTAATATCACAGACCAATTTCGAACATTTCCTGCTACAATTAGGTAATATCTGGACCAGTGATGTCACTCAAAATTCTGTATTACATATATTAGCAATTAAATGACTTAAAACAGTAATCGGCTGTCATTTAATATCCGTCAAACGTTGTCATGAGTTGCCGCTATTTGTGGCCGTAGACACGTATATAATTGTACAGAATTTCACGGCTGCAAAACCTGACAAATTCTATATTTGTCAACGTAGCAAGGATCTGAATGTCATTACCACCTCGAATGCGTTCTTTCGTTTACTTTAACACAAAACAGAACCCATACCCTATAAGCACTACCTGTCCCACCTCACCCGTCCACTCCGCTCTCAAGAACAGTTCTAAAAATCGAATCCTCCCTCTTCCCTGTACGTCTACACCTGGATTACTATTAACAAAACGGCCAAGCCGTGCGTTTATTGAGCTCGCATCGACTTTCACTCTCTTCAACCCACCCATTCACAAGTCCGCTTGCTGCCCTCTCAAAAAACACCCTTCATTCACCGTACTTCGATGAGTTCTCGCCCGTGGCCCGCGTCAGTTAGCGGACAGTCTGCCTCTTCCGACAGGACTTACCGCCGAATTCGACGTACGATCAGTCGGCCAATCAATCAGCGGCTCGCCGCGTCTTCGATCGACGCGCCGCTGGGATTGGCTGGCGCGGGCGACCGGTCGCTATTCCATTGTTCGGGCCCGATTACTCGGCCTGACAGAGACTTCAGACATTCGCGACAGGTGTCAGTGGCTCGTGTACACCTGCAGTCGCGTGTGCACGGGCGGACGGACGGTCGGACGCAGAGACGCAGAGACGCACGGACAGACGGACGCACGGCGCACCGCACGCGGCCTCCCGTTTTGACGCGGGCTATACGTCAGCCAATCGTGGTTCGCCATCGTTCCATCACCCGCTCCGTGGGGGGGTTTCCTCCACGGTTCCTGCGGATGATTAACCGCGTTTAACCGCGTCGCAGCCTGCGGTTTGCGATGAATCGCTGCGTCCATTTGTTTTCGACCGTTCGCGAGAGCTCGTTCGACGCTCGCCGAGTACAGTGATCTTCCTCGGTCGTGTAAACATGGACGGGGCACTCTGCTCGATCGCTTGATAGGTTCTTATTGAGGCGGGGGGGGGGGGGGGGGGGGGGTTGTTAAACGAGGGTGGTCAGCCTCGTCGGTGGAAGAAATTGAACGCCTGTTGCGTCGGTTTCAGATTTTTTCCGGCCCTCTGATTTGTAGTCAGGATCGGCGGGGCTGGGAAAATTTGTATGCGCTTGATCGATTGCGGGAACTATTCGGTGGAAAATGCGAATGGCGAGGAGAATGTTTAACATTCGGTTCGGTGGGCGTGGATTGGGCATTTATCGGTGCTTTGTGGGAGATATTTTACGTGCGCGGTTATAACATGGATGAATGTGTCCGTTCGTGAAACGATGTTTATTTATAAATGTTTTGCTGCCAGGTTACGGTGGGTTTAGAGGGGAAATATTTGAGCTGTAGGTAATGTATAACTTTTATACACCGCATAACGGCGATGTTTAAGAAAATCTGACCACGGTGCTGCTTTCCAGTCTTTGTGGCGAAACCCATCTCGGGATGGGGCCAATTTTTACGAGCCGGAATTCTTCCTTTTTGCCGTCAGTAATCTTCCATCAGGCTCGGCGTAAGTTATCGAATTCGGGCGAATCGATTTTGCGCATCTTCCGATTTCGAATTTACGACGACTACGGCGAACGTCAACGCCTCGTCGATCTGTCTATCGATCGGCAATAAACGTTTTACGACGCAACGCGATGAAACCTCGCCATGCGGCGCATTGTGAAAAAGAACATCGCCTTACTTCGGCAAGAACTTTTCGCCGCGATGTTCTGCCCGGAGGAGGAGCACTAACATCTTTCGGTCCCCCTTCCCTCAGACCTCACCAAACCGACCGACGGCAGATAAGAAAAATCATTTTCGACCCATGCCGCGCAAAGTACCGGTTGATTAATACAAAAAAAAAAGTTCTCGACGGAGAAAACTGCCTCGCTCGAAAAACAAGACCGGACGAGAATCTAGCTGGGCGAACATTTTGCGAGCGTTCGATGGTAAAAGAGCGTCAAGGAGCGACGCAGGAAGTCTTTATCGAAAGCGTCACGTGAAGTTATCGCGTCGGGAGCACGAGTCAACGCTCACTACGACGTTTTCGACTGGAGGAAGGTCGGTAAAGTACCGCGGAGGATCAATAGCACTTCGTGTTCGTTATTAAATCGCGAACATTACGAGCCAGCCGTGCAGGTGTAACGTGTCGTTCACATTCGAACGGGGTCATGCACGTATGTACTTACCTAGGTACAAGCTGGTAGCACGCGCGCGCACGCGACAGGGAGAGGGAAGGAGAGAAAGAGAGAGAGACCTCTTATACACACTCGTTTTCTTAAACGTTCACGTATATAGCGGGTGTTGAAAAGAAATACGGCTGTTCGAAATTGAACTCGATATATATCGTCCCCGTAAGTACACACGCCCGGTACGCTTTCGGGGAGCCAAATCGAACCTTGCCGAGGCTTTCCGCAGGGTCGTCCGCGACCCGGAAGAGTGGATGTGACAGTGTGTTGTAACGAAGTGGCAAACAAGCTACTTCCAATACCCCCCCTCGGACAATATTCCCCGCCGTTACAATAAACGTTTTCGGATCGCTCGCTTCGGCGGCATTTTTCCCTCCACAGAGTCAGTTACAGTACAGTTACATCGCAGTCGAATCGCAAGTTACATCGCATCACGGCCGTTAACGCTCACCAGTATTTTCCACGCGGCAAGAAAGGGCCTCGGAACGATATCGCCTTATTAATGCCGAATGCGAACTCCCGCCGACCTCTCCCACGGATTCTTGATCCCGAGCATCGCGGCAAAACCGGAACGCGTCACTGACTTTGCCGGTTCGCAAACGACCTTCCCGCCCTACGCCGCTCCCCGTCGATTCGCTCTTCCGCGAGTCGAGCGCAAACAAATTCGCGCGCGGCACGAGATAAGAAATAATATTTGGTCGAAAAATAAGGGACGACGAGCGAACGGTCGAGGTTATGCCTCGGGCGGCAAACGCTAGGGAGAAGAAGTGGTGGGAGGGGTGGGGAGGGGAGGGGGGAGAGGAAAAAACGGCGGATCAATTCTTCGAGGCCGGACCGAGTTCTGGGAATGAGCGGATCCGACTCTCAAGGGCATTCCTCCTGTGGCCTGGAGCTTTAAAGTTGCATTGAGGTTCGGCTGCGGGAGAGAGGGACGCCCGATAGAGAACGCTCGCTCGGAATCGTGCGAGGGAAACGGTGAAAGAAGGAGGATGGAGCAAAAGCCGACCGGTTGGCCTCGAAAACGGGATTCCTCAGTCGCGAGATTGCTCGCTTCGTCTGTGAAAATCCGATACACGCATTCCACGGGAACGGGAGGCGCACACGGGTAGGGGAGGACTTTAGGGGGTGAGGGGGGGGGGGGGATGATGGTCGGCGAGAGAGGGTACGCGGAAGGGGAGGTACTGTTCGTACCGTTTTCCATCCCCTTCCTCGTTTTCATCGCTGCCGCCACACAGCGCTCGATGCCCGGAAGCGGCGAATTGAAACCGCTTCGTGGCAAAAAGTCTTACTCCTCCTGGCTCCCGTCCCTGCCCCGACCCTCGCCTCCTCCTTCTCGCTCTGCCTGCGGCCGCCCTTTTCCTCCTTCGCTTCTTTTACCCACTGCCTATCCTTCCACCGGTCTTGCCGGTGGAATCGACGCGGATAAAGACGATCGCGGGTTTTCTTTCACGCTCGATCGCATTTTCCTACCGTCCCTGGCCCCATCTTTCACATTCTCTGACTTTTCTCCCTTTCTCCCTCCCTCCCTCCCTCCCTCTCTCGACACGATCCGCCGTGCAAATATTATCGTGTCGCTCGGTAGCAGGCCACTTTTCATCTGGACGGGGCGGCCAGCGTTATACGGTAGGGCGGAAATCGACGTTGCAAATCATCTTTACGAGCACGGACGGGCCTGGGTTTACACTCGTCGTTACACGGGAAAATTAGTCGTTCAGTTTGTCGACGTGCCGCGCTCGCCTAGGCCAGCGTGCGGCCGGAGAAAGGAAGAAGACGGGTCGAGGGAAGGCAGGTCAGTTCGAACGTCGTACGTACACACTAGCCTGCTTCGCGGCGCGCGTATCGATCCCCCCACCGCTTGCGAAAGCGTTATTTCGTCGATGTGCGAAATTGCTGCGTGAACGTCGCTCCCGTGGCCGGGCGAGCGAACGAGCGCGTCCCGGAAAACATATTCGAGAAATGGTTTTACAGCGGCGGCGATGGGTCTGGTTAGATTGGTCTGAATACTTGCCACTTGCATCCGGCGCATTTGCTGTTTTACCCTGGCTCGAGAGTACCTTGCGGCTGACTTCGCTCGGGCCACGGGAACGTTTCCACCACTGGCGGAATTTCAAGGAATCCTGTTTTTTCCCCCCCCCTTATTTTCTACCCGCTCAAGTTTTACCGGCCGAAGATGGTTCTGCTTTTCAGAAACGCTGACGTACCGCGGTTGCATCGAAATACTTCCGCACGTTGGGAACACACCTGCAGATTTTGTCAAAGTAGCGAAGCTTGAAGCGGCGTTCTTAGCGTACTTACGTGATGCTAACGCATCGGTCGCTCATCGGGATCGACCTATCGATTCCCGTGCGACGTTTTGCGAATGGCGAATTGGAAATATCGAAGCCGGCAGATTCCATTTGCGTGCTGGCAGGGTCGCGCGCAAGGAGAGTGGCGTTATCGTCGGTGTAAAATTGCCGCTGCCAGTGTAACAGGACCCGCGGACTCGTAAAACTTTGCCCGGCCGTTATGCGGGCGAGCTTCATTTTTCCGCGAGTTAAATGTAAATATGTACAAACGCCCGGTTCCGCCCCCTCTTACCTTCAAAACGTCTCTGCTTCCTCTTCGCTCCTTCGCGCCCGCTTAAAGAGACCCTGGAAAGAGCGAGAAAAAAAGAGCAGCGAGAGGGGGAATGTTTGTCCCGCCGGTCATATTTTTCAGAAACTGTAATTTCGGCGAAACTTTCGTCTAGGATTCGCGGATGAGTTTTGACTCGACATTCCGGCAATAAGCGGAAACGGGACGAGAGATAATCCGCGGAGATGAGGAGTTTGCGTTCGCTAGCGGTAAAGTAAATTCAGCCTTTTTTCCCAACCTGTTCGCGAATTGTTTTTACACTCTCAGCGTACGCAGAAAAATCTTTTCCTTTTTTTTTTAGCGCTATTTTGTTTGCCCGACATTCGCTATTCCGTTGGTTGCAGGTCGATGGAAAAATCTGTCGGTCAGACGCGCGTTGCCGGAGATTGAAAATTGTGTTTGCCCATTCCGGCTTTTCGAACGCGGTAATGCGATTAAGTCGGTCGAGTTTCCGGCACATGCATGCATGCGACGGCTAGTAAAATTATCAGAGGTGGGAAATAGATTAGAATTGTAAGATTCATTGACGTCACGCTTAGCGAGCATAGCCAGCGTCAGAGATTGATTGGCGCATTCGTTATGTATTACTAACGTGTCAAAGCATATTGTACCATATCATGGAACTTATTATCACGACATGCGACCTAATTCTCTTGTTTTCGTCCACAGGTACGTAGCTGGGTTCATCTATAAATGTACACGCTATCGCTTGCCAAGCGCTGTGAGTACGTCTTTATACCATGCTTTAAGACTATTTTGTTTGGCCTAAAGGCGATCTTAACCTGTCTCGACATCATTCTTTCGAACAACTGACTCGGTGAGCTCCGCGCGAGTATTAGTTCCAAGTAATGGCGCGCACCCTCCCTCGTTGCCCATCCCTCCATTTTGCCTTGCTTATTTCCCGCTCCCATTCCCATCCCTCTTCCGTCTCTCTCATTCTTTCGAGCCGATACGTAAACTCGCTGAAACTCCGTCGGGGGTCATTCGTTCGGTTGCCGGACCACAAATTGAGCGGTTTGTTTCGTGTGGCCAAGCCGTGGCGAGGGTAACCGGCGGAAGGAAGAAGAGTCATGAGCTTCCTGGAACGAGGTTCTGATGCCTGCCATTTGTCAGGCCAGGGGGAAGAAATTTCCTTAGCTAGCATCTCTTTCCCCCCACCTTCGACCTCCTGTCCCCTCCTCTCCCTCTCGCCGTCCTCTCTCTATCTCTCCTTCCTCTTCCACGTCCAACCCCTTAACGCCCGGCACTTTGTTTCTGAGAATTTCATGATTACCGCGGCGGATAATTTTCCTCGGGAAAAATCGAGCGCTTTTTCACCCACCGTAAAAGTCGTCCGCCGATCGTTTCCGATAGCAACCCGCCGCCGTTTTCTTTCTAATTGTCGCATTGAGTTTTGCGCTCTTTCCGAGAAGCCCTATCCGCGTGTCACGTTGACTAATTGTGCATGGGTAATGTCGGCCGGCAGATCGATGGAACGTGTAAAAAATATGTTTTCCAGACGCGGGTCAGCGATGCACTGCGATCAGCCTGACGAGCGAGTCGCCTAATTGCGCATCCTATATCACGGGAATTCGTTAGCAGCGCCGATAAGCGGCATTCACGGAATCATCCTTGGGTCGAGTTTAATAGCTTTTATCAAGAAACGATTTATCCGCTTAACGTCCGATATTAATTTCCGATACTTTTCTTATCGATTTACGTTATAATTTGTTTTCGTTATCGTGGCCATTTGTTCGATACTCGGCTGGCGGGCAAATTAATGTTTACCACCGCGAAGCGGTCGATTATTATATCCGAAAATGGCGTTTGCCCTGTTCCGACAATGCGGCGGCGCGATAACTTTCGTCTCTTGCCGCTCGAACGTATCATTTTTGCCGCTTCGGCCGAAACGCAAGCCGGCTAATTAGTCTGACGCTGCCGCATCGTTATTCAAGACGAGCAGGGCGCGCGAAAAACGATCGGGTTTCGGCTCGTCTATCCGCGCTTGAAAAATCGCCGAGCGTTTCGAAAGCCCGCTCGCGCTAATTCGCGCGCTAATCGGATTCGGCGACGAAATTAATCGTCGATCGGATTATCCGGACGATCGTGACCAAGGTTTCCGCCGACCGTCCGACGTCGCCGGAAGACGGCGCGAAATTTGTGTCGCACGTCGCGTCCGCTGATCAGCGGTCCTTGAAATCAGTGCCATCCACTTTTGAATCTTCCCTTCGAATTCTGAGCACGTAGGCGAGGAAACGCGCTCGCGAGGCAGCAACCTTGACAGGATGCGCGCAGAGAGGATCCTCTGGGAATGGCCTGACGTTTATCCGGGAGCTTCAGGGAAACACGGTAAATTATGTCGGCCGAACGTCTCTGTATTTTACACGCTCGTTCGCGAATCCGGCAGCGTCGAAAATTCTGTCTTCCTTCTCCGAACTACAATGTGTCCTCCTTGTCGCCTCTACGTTTCAACACTTTGGCACATCCTCCCTCGCCTGGCCGTGAATCTCCATTTCGCTGCGTCGAAGGAGTCCGCCGGCTTTCCGAAGAAGGGAGCCTATATTGACACCTTTGTCTCTGCCCAGACGTCTGCGCATCGTCTGCATATAACGACGCTATTCTTGTACTCAATATTTCCCACGCCACTCGGCGATGTTTTACGGTACACGGGTTTATTTCTGTTAAAATAAGAGCGAGTTGTTAGTAAAACTTATTCACTTTATTAAGAGACTACTACAAATAAGCATGTTAACGCTTCTGAGGTCCACGGACGAGAGGTCGAGCAGAGCGCTACGTCTCACAGCGACGCAATAAAAAAACAAAACATAAAACAAATGGAGGGGGAATTCTCTATTGTGTTCCCTCCTTACACAACAAAACACGTATCGCTGTCGCGGATACATACCGTGTGTCAATCAAATGTATCTCAACTCTCAACAATTTCGATAATTCTGTTATTTGGCTATTTTTTTTTTAAAAGTAATTCTGTATGTTTTTTCTGGTACATACCTATAGCTGTTTGAAGCTCGGAATATGTATCAGCGGTACCGGACTCTCGTTACGATTCGCGGGTGGAATCGGGCTGGCGTATAAATCATTTTGCTTGCCGGTTGACCAGAAAATTTCCGTGTCATTAATGCCGGTTGGATTATTCGAATATTATCGAAAAATCCGATGTGGACGGCGTTTGCGCTTATAAGCGGTGACAGTGAATTTCCATCCCATATGGTAGTAGGACCGCGAACACTACACATCGGCCAAATTGCCGATACGGGAGAGACGTATTAATCTGTACCTGGTATCGGATTTTTAAGTTGACCGAACTTTATTGCACACTGTGACATTAACAAGCACTGGGAATTCGACGTACGGCACGATAAATTTATCAACCAATTTTTTCACTGACCCTTTCGACATATACCCATGTCACGCACAACCGAGCACACCCTCGCAAGCTGACACACCGACACGCTATCTACCCTCGTCACATTCGCGCACTCGTCCTCCCCCGTCATCGTTTAAGCTCCGGTGACGATGGATCGAATAGCATGAATCTCGGGGCTCAAAACAGGCGTTCGCCGCATTAATTCCGTCGGTGGAGTTTCGCGTCGAGGGCCAATTCTGCCGATTCCGGAGGGGCGGGCACCGGAGGGGTCAAACGAGTAGTCGATGTGCGGATTAAGTCGAGAGAGCACCTCGTAAATCAAAAGCTCAGCCAGCTATGTCTGCGGCGTCGGAGATAATAACCATTTTGCGCTTCCATAGGCTCCTCCTCCTCCTCCACCTCCTCCCCTTCTCCTCGTCATCCTCCACCCCCTCCTCCTCCTGCTCACCGTCGTTATAAGCGATCTTACCACGAGGGTAGAGGACCCATTCAATTAACTCCGTAAAACGTAAATCGGCCCGCCCCCTCCACCCCTCTTCTTCGGCTACTTCCTCCGTGTCTCCTTCTCGCCCTGTGCCCCGTACCTCTCCGAGCCACCCCGTGCCAACCTCCTTCATCCAGGAGCGCCTCGTCCCGCTGTCTGCGTCTTCTCGAACGTCGCCGAGTTTCGCGCGCATTCAGCAAACACCTTGCCGCTCCGTCTGTCTCTCGGATACGCTCGGATTAGCGCGGCGACGCGAGCCGAGCAGTTACGCGCCTTTGCCAGAAATTGAGTTATAAAGGTCTGCGATTAAGGAGGGGGGGGATTTGCGGAAAATGTTCCGCACCCGGGCACACTGTGTCATTATCGGCTGATTTACGTTTCGCCGGCCGCTCGGACGAGGCCGCAAGGCAGATAGGGAAGTGCGTTAAGAGCCGGTTATTACCACCGGCTTTGGCGGATCTTTCTCTTTAGGCCGCGGATTAAAGATGACGTAGTGCGTTTAATAAGTATTACACCCGGCCGATTAGACGGCGAAGGCGTGTTGCCGCTCGTTATCTATTCGTTTCCACCCCACCGTCTTGTTCGCAGTCCGTTCTCGAAGTTGCCGTTTATCGCTCTTCTCGCGAGCGACTTAGGTGAAAAAAGAGGAGGGAAGACTGTTGTCGAGAGGCATATTCGAATGCGCGTTGCGAACAGGACGCATCGACGTCCGTATTGTTGAGAGTTTCTTGGAATATTTAGCATAAGCGACGCTGGGGGCCGCTAAACATTTGATGAACCGCAAAATTCACGGCATCTCCTCCTGCCTCGCTGGCCGCCGGTTCCGCGATCGATACAAATGGCCACATTGAAAAGTAGCTTCGCAATGCGATAGGAATTGGGAATGCCCGGTGCGCTGATGCGCGCCCCGCGTCTGCCTTCCTAGTATCCGTGTAGAGGCCGTACGTCGGCTGGTTACACACGTTACTCCTGCCAATGAACGTGACGGTACTGAGGAAAGGAAGTTTCGATCCTGAAAATTTGATGGGCATATCACATTCGGCGCATGCCGGCTGGAATGAACTCTCTCTTTCAGGCACAAGCGCACACACACACACAGAGACACACATGCGCGCGCAAATACATCGACTCGCAGGCTGGGAAGAAGACTGGCCTGGCAGCGCGCATTTGTGCGATCCGTAATTATTTAGTGCACTTACCTATCCGCCGCACTCGTGTGGCGCTCACGATACCGCGATAGGTTCTTTAATGTGCAACATCAGCGTCGTGAACTTCAGCCGTTCCCGTTTCTACGTCTCTAATCCGGCCGTCTTACCGGCCGCACTCTCTGTTCGGGTACACGGGCCATGGAAGATGTATAAATAGCCGACGAGCGATGAAATGGCTCGGGATGCGAGCGACTGTGGCGAAAACTAGTTTCGGGAACGTGCGAGGGATCTGAAACTCTGGCAACGGCAGAAGGGGGTCGGCTGCTCGTAGAGGGGGGGGGGGGGGGGGGGGGGGGGAGAGGGTGGCAGAGCGAGGAGGGGCATATGCGAGATACGCGTTGGCCCAGCATTTCACTGGCATCCCCGATTCCGTGGAGCCGTATATCCGCATTACATGTTAATCTTCTCCTAAGAACGTGACGTTCCCGAGGAAATCGGTAGACGGCGAGGCAGGTGGAACGAGGTAAAGGCCGAATCCTCGAGACTTGGCAGATGGATCGTGCCCGGGTAATGGCATTTTCAAATGCTTTGGCCCGAGCTGCCCTCCGTCCCCCGTCGGCCCCCCCCCCTTCGCCTATCAACTACCCTCCCTGCGAAGAGGGACCTAAGGGTGGTTCCAGGGTATTCCTGCCTCTAATAGAGGCAGCTCCGAGATTTATCGCTCGCGATGCAACGCCGCTCTTATATACCACCCTTCACGCGCGTACTACCCTTACTTCTCCCACTCTCGACCTTTCTCTTTCTCTTTCTCTCCATCTTTACCCGACTCTCCCTTCCTCTTCCCCCTGTCCGCCCGTCCCACTCGCTCGGTCACATTCCTCGTAGTATCTTCTGCAGGCGCATTCAGGACCGGAACTAAAAAGGAAACGCGTAGATGCCCGCCGGCCTACCGACTGAATACCAACGAGGCCTGGTCAAGGCTGCCGTACGGGGCCGGTGCCTAAGGCCTCGTACATCATATGGGTTTGTCGAATTTGTGCTATCTTATTTCTCAGCGAAACGATCAATGGCCCGCGCACCGGAGTCTCCGAGTCCGCCGCTCGTTTTCTCGCATTGTCGAGCTTCCGATTGCCGACATAAATTCGGTGTCTCCGAGGCGCCGCCGTAAATAACATTATCATGCTGGAATATTTCTTGGGGGAAAAAAATTGAGAAGAAAGAGGAGAGAGGGTCCGAGAGAAAAATAGATTGCTCGCGCGGTACACCTCCTCCTCGATGCGCAGAAACGAATGACCGGCTCACTTTCATATCGTCGTCGATCTTTCTAACGAATACACGCCGCGCGCACCGAGCGTACGTTCCGCTAGACTACTCCTATCCAATTTCAAGGGCATTCATAAGAAGTGGCGTTTCAGCGGGCGAGGAAGCCACGTGGAAGTCTGCTCGATGCGTCTGAGGAAGAGAGAGAGAGAGACGGAGAGAGATAGAGAGAGAGAGAGAGAGAGTGAGTGTGAGTCACGCGTGTGTGTGCATGCACGTGGACTGGCGCTTTACGAGCTTCATGATACGTACCTGGCGCCCATGAAAGGGGGTGAGAATATAGTGGTGCGCGTTCCTTAATCTTGCCTGGAATGCACGAGGCCTGCTCGTTCCGCAAGGATGCATCGCAGTGACGACTCTGGCCTTGGTGCCGTGGCGAGACTGCTGACGGTGGTGGTGATGGTGTAAAGCTGAGAAAGAGGAGAGAAGAGGGAGTGGGGGTGGGACGTGGAAAGGGAAGGGCGGAAAGGGGGGGTGCAGGGTCCTGCAGGATCCTTGGCCGCATATCAAGCAGCTCCAGACGCGGCACAAGATTAATGCGGCCCGTCCCCGATGGTCGTTACGGACCTAAGACGATTACATCCTCCTTAAGTTCAGGAGCCGTCGTCTTAATCGTTGAGGCTGTCGGATATACGCCGTTCTAATTAGTTAATCCGTGTTACCTGCGCTAAGTAAGGACCCTCCACCCTCCCTCCTAGCGCCGAGTCGCGGAACAGATGTCAACACGATCTGTACCAGTCGGCAGGGTTTTGCGATGCGTTTCAACGAATTTATACTCGCGTGCCTTTCGGCGAAATTCGCGTCGCGGCACGTTATAATGCGTGTGCAGCCTCGCTAGACGTGGCAAATTGGAGCTTTGAAGTTGACGTTACATCGAGAGGAGGCCAGCTTTGTTCGGTGCGCCGAGAGAGTTAGGTCGTTAAGTCTCGTCCTCGAGGACGAGGTTAGAACGGATAGGACGACGTAAGACGGCACTCCGTATTTTTCTGCAGCGAACGATTAATTCCTGCTCACGTATTACGGTGTCGGTCGACACGCCGGCTCTCAAAGGTAACTCGATAGCGTTAAAGCGGGGTGCGAAGTTTCATATTTGACATGGCGTCTGCGTGTCACGGCTATGAAGGAGATTACATGTTACATCGTTGAGATAGGGGTGACAGGAATACGTGCAAATTGAACTCGCTCAGGATACAGGGACCCTCGTCTGGCGCTGATTAGAGCCATATCCCCCTCCCCCCTCCTGCTGCTTCGCAGCTATGCCGTGAAATTTCTTGCGATATTGATAACTGAATTTTGCAACCCTGCCGCGATTTCCCGCCACCTTAACGGTTCGTTTCTCGCAATTATCCCGGCGTCGATCTCCGACTAGCGTTTTACTCTGCGCGCGTATTCCCTGATATTGTCTTCATTAACGATGCGCCGCCACTGTGATACGACGAGTGTAACCGAGAGCCAACTGTGCGATTCGTGTACGTTCGGAAGCGAGAGTTCATTCTCGCTCGAAACTCGTGCGTCGAACGTTTCGAATCGCAGTGGGAATCGGAAAATACGGATGACATGCGATCGTCCGTATCGAGCTCGCCAAAACGAAAGTCTCTCGCAGTTTGTCGCGGGACGAGCCCGTGTTTATGTCTACCATGGTGTTCATCTGCCCGCTCTCTCTATCGTGCAACAGAGGGCTGCCGCCTTATAACGTAAATCTTCGGGCGATATCGTGCGATTTACAGAGCGTCGATCGGCTTTGCAGCGTTAGCGGACCCTTAGCATTTTGTAAGTCAGCATTTTTGCCGGCGGGGGAATATATTTCTCGCTGCCGAGGCGTATCTCAGTCGGTTACAGGAACGTGGTTACGGTACGTGTACCTTATTCGTCTTCCACCGACCGCGGAGTTCATCTCTTCGTCTTTTTATCCTGGCCTGCCTCGCCTTCTTTCCTCCTTCCACGTCTATTCCTTATCCTCGGCTCTCTCTCCCTCTGCCACTCGCACTCTGTCTCTCTCTCTATCTCTCCTTCGTCCGTCGGATTCTTCCCCGCTTTCCTCGCTGTCTACCGTATACAAGCTCAACGATGCATGATTCCGTACAGTTTCTCTTCAGAAATGATGCGATATTGCCCCGAGCTATAAACTTCTCATTCGTGATCTCCCGTCTCGGGCTCTGCCTCTTTTGCGTTTCCCTCCTTTTCTTCGTCTTCGCCTGCTCTTTTTTTATACCCTGTCGTTCCGCGTGTTCATTATATTCCGTTGCTCGCCGTTTAACAGGATATGGAATTACGTCGTGAGTGTCATTATTCGAAGTGTCCTCCGGCCACGATAAAAAAAAACTGTTCTGATTTTTCTCTCCGAAGTCTCAATCACCAGTCATTTCTTTTACGCTGGCAACCCTATTATTTAAAGGCATCAAAAAGAGAATGCTTCGGAGAGTTCGTTAACACTCAAAAAGACGGTATTTTCCAAGAATTTATTTCTGAACGTGAATGAAACGATTCGTTTAGTCAGGACGTCAAATTATTTTTCCACGATATAAAATTCATGCTTTTTCTTGCTTCTTTTTCGGACGACGTTCATCGGGGCCGTCTCCGTCAGGCTATTCGTTCGTTTATCGTTAAGAAACACTTTCCAAAATTCGATGCGAGATCAGCGCCCGTTCCCACGCCGTCTTCTTATTGGGAATTCCTCAACGGTGATCGGATAGACGGTTCTATTAGCCTCGGCTGCTTAATCTCGGCCAACCTATAGGATGATAAGATGGAGCATCCGCGAGCGTTGCAGCCATTTTATCGCGGATGTTGAACGCTCGCTTTTTGTTTACTTTATTTGGCATCGTGCTTACTAGGGATAAACGCCCGTAGTCGGAGGTTATCGAACATTTAATAACGTTAGAATTAATAATGCCTCGGGTGTGGCGAGCGCGCACGGTTTGCCTGTACGCCCGGAAGGGCAATCGGGTTGGTAACATACAGGGTGCAACGGAGGGTTAAATTAAATTAATCTTGCACCGTGTCTCTCGCGTTATGGTTGACCATGTATCGACTGGCCGCCCATGGAAACTCTGACAGATCCATGTGCGGAAATGCAGTGAGCGCATTATCAGATCTATATTGGTATAATTGATCACGTCTTACTGATAACGAGCCCATTATTTAGCTTAACTTCAGATTACACGGTACATTACGTTTCCTTTCGACCGTTAAGTAGGTCGGCTTGAGTTTGCTTGCAGCTTTTTACCCCCTCATGTTGCGGTTGACAATGTATTGGCGAACCGTATCAGGGAATACTAGGCCGAGAAAATTTGTCGGGAAGATGCGGAGAGATAAGTGCATCGGATCCATATCAGCGGAATGAATGACGTTTCATTAGTAACAACCGAATGAGTCGATTTGGCCGCGGTGGAAAATTACATTCGCTTCCCTTTCAGTCGTCGTGTGCGGCGATTTGAGTTTAGCTCTAGTTCTACCGAATTCTGAAAATCGGAATTTACGTTTGATTACGTCCGATGGCGCAAATACGCGCATCGGTGTAGATCTACGGTGCTGAGTGTTTGCTAATTAGCTATTTGGCGTGTAAAGTTTACGCGCTCCTCCACGCGTGCGGCGCATTTGGCCACCGTGTTCCGTTTCCGGCGCTTTATCATAGCTCATAATTTCTTCGGGAGCCGTAGGAAAAAGCCAGCGATAATGCGTTCGGCGGGAAAATGTTTAATAGACTCCGCCGTATCGCTGGGCGACAATTTCGACGACGGGCGCGTATCAGCTGTAAATAATGAGCGTAACGACGGCGACGGGTACCGGATTGTAGCTCGTAATATGTCGGATATGATGAAGAGCTACGCTGAGTGCGATCACGGTTTGCGTTTCGCGCCGGCATTGACGTGTGTGCGTCCGTGTCGTTAGTGCTCGTACGAATTGATGAAAACTTCATTCCGCACCGGTGGCGCGTAATTACGGGCAAACTGTCGCCTAAATAATTACATTTTCAATTAACTCCGGCGCCTAGCCGACACGACCTTTTCCTACTTTACGCGGCCGGCGCATTATCAATTGTGGCGCTCGGCCTCGCTCGCCGTATCATCGCGATTAGAAAGCAATGACATTACGCGTTCGCATTGGGCGGGAATGCGTATTTGTTGCGCCGGTTTCGGTTAACGGACGGCTGCCGAGAGCTCCGCCGAAATCTGGCCGACCGGGAGCCAGAGCTTTATCAGGGGGGGGATTATGTTCCATTAATTATGCGCGAAATCGTCGAAGAATAAGTTACGCTTCGGCTTTCATCAGGCGGCTGCATCCGTTAATGATCAATTTCTGTCCGCTGTAACATCGGCCCGTACGTCCCAATGTTGGGCGGCAAATGCGCTACAAATTGTATTATTGCGCCGTCGGACAACGATACCCGGATTATTAGCTAATGGAGTGCTTAAAACTGGCCCACGTCGCATAAAGTAACGAAATTAGCGACATCATGACTCTATTTAGAATGTGCCACTAGTCCCATTAGGACTCCGCGGACTGTAGGTTTGCTTCTGTGAAATCTGATATACGTAATCCGTTATCATAGTTGTGTCAATAAGTGCAATGCCCCCGTGCCGCCGGGAGAGATTCATTTAACGTTTCGACGAAGTAACACCGACTGTATGTCGACTGAGTGCATGCACCTACGTTACCGCATTTGCTACTGGCACGCGTGTAACGTGTCCATTCTCGACAGCTACGCGTCAGATACATACGGCAAAAGTAATTTTTGATTTTCACACCATTCAATAAAAAATTGACGGTCTTCGAAAGGTAAAACCATTGACTGTAATGGCCACCATTTAGTTCCTCGCAATAGGAACGTGTTAATTCTCGCATAGTACCAGACGTACTTGTGAGGTGGCTGTGTTAAATGTTATGTAAAAACAACGTAGGCGTGACCTTTTTACGTAGTTGTAATACGGATGTCGGACCTTGCCAGCGGACGAACATTTTAGTTGGCAATGCGCACGGCGGTATGCAGGGTTAAATTAAATGAATTATGCATCACACTCCTTGCTCCACGCTTGAACATACATTGAAGGGTTGCGCTAATCGTTGGCGAGTCGTTCGTGGATGTTCGCCGAATCATAATGTATTATATCATTCGCGATATGTTTCTTACGCATGTTACCGGCTCTCGTTACAATGTTTACCGGCTATAGACAGGAGTATGTGGATGGGATACGTGGCGATCATAACTGTTCTCTCTGCTTTCGGCGCGTTTATTCCGTCTCGCGCAGTACATAAAAGCATTGAGCATATCGTGCCGTTAATTAAACGTTAATTTTGATCGGTACGCGCGCAGCGTTGTAATCCGCTCGTTCTTCTAATCGGTAGCGAGGATTCAATGCTGTCATTATATAATACGTCAAACTATTCGCCGGACGTTCAATCTAATAGCGCGTCTCATTCATTCGGAATTTAATCGCGAAATCTCTGTGATGGAGGGCGCCCGGTGGAGCGTCCCGACGCACGCAATTTTCATCGAATTTATTTATAATGATAATACTTCGATGCACAACCATTATTGTCGAATTGGAATCATTGGAAATTTGGTCCTGATATTGCAAATGAAGAGCAAATCCATGTTCTCATTATACGACTCACGGTACAATGACTTTTTATGTTGATCACTGTTTAATATTCAAACCGCAAATTTTAAAAATCACCGCAAAAGGAAAAGACTTATGCTTATCGATAGTTCGAATAAATGAGACCAGTTACTCACTTTGCCTCATTCGATTTGCAAGTAAAATTCGGAACTGAGCATATTCCTTATATTATTTCATCTCAGGTCACTTTGCAATTCGCATGCGTCTCCAGCGGAATAACAAAAAATACCCTTACTTCGCCAGCAATTCAATTTAATTTTTGATCGGCGCCTTTCATTCGTCGTTCGAATGCGTTGACGTCAGAAGCAGGCCAGGCCAGAAAATAGCCCGATCGTCAGGACGCGAACACCGATGGCGTCCGTTACACGGACAAACTGCCATTCCGGGCAATAATAACGTAAATCCGCGAACTGTCAGCGCGTTTGACCGTGCCATGCGTTTCGAACGGACGAGCGTAGACGCGCCAAGCTGCAACTAAGTAATTAGTTCTTGCACATTAATTCCGTGCGCCCGCTAATTGGTGCAAAGTGATCGGACGCGTTATCGACCGGACGAGCGGACAAACGAGCCCTGTACTGCCCTGCACTTCCATCTCTCTGCATACGGAGACAGAATGGCGTACGCACCGAAGTCATCGTTCGCCAGAAAAAGGTGCATTTTCACGCCCGTCATCGGCGTTAGAAAGAAAAACGGCAGCGTCCGCCGTCACCGTTCCGTTCCGTTCCGTTCGGCGCGAAACGTTCGGCTGCGAAGTTGGCGGCCGAGAGAGCGATCGCCCCGTTAATATGGCCGGTCAAGCGGGGGATGAAATGAAATTAATCGTGCATTCGCGTTTTCTGCGCCACGGGGTACGAGATAAACACCGAGCGGCACGGGCGAACGCTGTTCCGATCGTCGATAAATATTCTTCATGGCGATACGTCGAAAACCGGACGGTTTTTCATTTTGTCCTGGCAGCCCTCCTCCTCCCCCCCCCCCCCCCCCTCTCGGCAGCTATGAAGTTGACTGCGTACAATGTTTGACTAAACGGGAGAGATGTGTGCGCGCCGGTCGTAAGCTCTCGCGAGCGTTAGCTATTGAAAACAGTAGCGGTAGTAAAATGGTGTTATAGGATGATCGTACTGTTGAGTTTCGTACAGTTAATAAATGCCGCGCCGCGCTCCCCCACCTCCGCCGATTGCTACGAATCACGGTACGCAGCTGTCTGTATTGTTTGATAAGTGTTCGTGCCGCGAGTCTGCTTCGACGCTATCGTCGGTGTCACTCGGATTACTGTAACGCGTCCCGATCGTTTCTCGTTTGCGGATTTGTTTCTTCATTCCATTTTCAAGTTTCGTTATCGATTTCAGCCTTTGAAATACTGGTATGTACGGTGGTAGAATTTCGGCTGTAATATCAGTATTTTCGAAGACATCAATTATTTAACTCGATAAACTGTGAACGAGCGAAGCTTTTAGTGAGTACGATTTCGATAATAGATCTCTTGTAGCAAGTTACTTTTAGCCCACATTATTAGATCCATTTAAAACTTGTTTTCGTCGTGATCAGTTCATAATATACCTTTGAGCCTTCGTATCTGAGACATTATAAGAGCGTTTATCAAGTTTTATATCCGCGGTGCGCGCGAATGATGAACACCCCACGATTTTACTAAGCTTTTTTCTCGACCACCTTATTCTCTTTAAAGCGGCGGGCGTTGTTGGTACGGATTGGGGCTGTAAAGAAACAGGATCTTACGACGTTAAATAAGCGCGTTCCACCTTCCTTACTCCGTCCCCCCCTCTCTCTCTCTCTCTGCCTCCGACTTTCTCCCTCTCTCACACCCGCGCGCGTTCTTTCCGCATCTCTCAGTCTGTCTCACCTTCTCTTCGATATCCTTCGCTCCTACGGGCAGGATGAAGGAGCTCGAGGAAACGATAAAGTTTCCGGACTACACCAACGCGTCTTTTATTTCTGTCGTAGTTACTTCGTGATTTGCAGTGCCATAGCTTCATCCGAGTCGGTGCGGAGGAGGGGAAACGGTGAATTTTGCGTCAGACGGTAAGAAAAATATTCGGACTTTGTTGGAAGTGCTTCCGAAGATCCTACAAATTTCTTTCGTATTTCGAGACGCTTCCCTCTCTCTCTCTCTTTCTCCCTTGTGCCTTCGCTTTTGCTCTTTCTTTCTCGACTATGGTTATGGCACTGAAGCTCACCTCAGTTCGAGGACGGTCGTTACACACCGCGTAAATTGATACTCCCACCGACCCGAGACGCGACACCTTTTTTTTTGTCTCCCAACACGAAAACGCACGCCATATTTCAGAGCCGACCGCGCACGAGACGGCGCGCATTTACATGCATATTTTCCTTGTTAAGCGGAACGCGAAAAATGATAATGCGTGTTCTAGAATGAAAACGAAAAAAGGATGGAGAGGTAGCGCGACGTTAATTTACGGCAGCGAGCGGGGCGCATGCGCGCCGGCCACTTTTTCCAGCCGCACGACTTCACCTCCAAGTCGTCCCAAAAGTGCGGTGGGAAGCGGTAAATTAATTAGAAGCCGATCGAGCCGACGTTCTTACGGAGCACTCGAATCAGTGGGAAATCCAATAACTCGGAAGCCGTTAATATTTTTCTCGCTCCCCTCGAAACCTTCGGTCTGTCCTTTTCTAATTACGAACGCGAGCCAACGGCAGCGGCAGTAGCACCGACGCCGGCCGTACTTACGGGTAATGTCGGTAAATCTTCCGGCCGGGAGCCGCGAGTGGGCGATTATTGTTCCGAGAAGAAGAGATTCTGCTGGTCATTAACGTCCGAGCCGGAACTTCCTCTTCCGGCAGTCGTTATCGTCGTTCGGAGGTCAGTTTCCGGCCCTTTTTCGTGAATGCGCCAGCTCGCCGGCGGCGTGGGATGAAATGACGTCGAGAGCCGCGGGTCACAACTTTTATTATCTCCCCCTCACCCTCCCCGAAGAGTACCGTCCAAACAAACGTCTGCCCTTATACCGCGCTCCGATGCGAAACTTTTCGCCCATAATCCGCGCCTACTCGCTCCGGACCCGGCGAGCGCGTGCCTGACGTGTAATTTAATTAATTCAATTAACGAACGTGCTCGATGAAAATTTGATTCAATTGCGAGTCCATCGAGCGCGCAATTTGGCGCCGTTACAGCGGGGCCGGCGATAAAGCCGAGTGAGCAATTGCGATATTATTAATTATAATCGCTCGCTGCCAGATTCTGCCTGCTGCGGATCAATTTCGAGCCGGATGAAGTCATTATCGAGATCGACGCCTCGTCATTCTCCGCTACTCGTTAGTCGCCGATCGCCGCCGGAGACATTTTTCGATCGATCTCCACCCAGCGTAGGTACATATATCATGGCCGATCGTTCGCAGTGGGCCCCCGCGGAGGCAGACGCGTCATCTATCTTATCGTTCGCTGATAAATCGTTCAAAAATTCTTCGCGCCCTTCCCGCTTGCCGGGAGCATTCATCTTGTCCTTCGTCTCTTAGCCAGCGGCCGCGAAATAGGTCTGTACGTCCGTATCGTAGCCGGTCACGTGAGTGGCGGTTGAACGATGCTCGACGATGCTCGACGATGCTCGACGATGCCGGACGATGCCAGACGACGTCGGACTATACCGGCCGTGACGTAGCTCGCCTGTATCGCCCCGGTGTATTATAACATGACCGCCGGTGCAACAAGGTAATCTGCTCATCTCCTCGAAAGACTCGGCCGTGCCTTTCAAGTTAATTGTTTCCTAGAGCTCGAGCGTCTGTCGCACTAATGCTATTAGCTCCTTATAGTCCTAGCCATTAGAAGGCGACTTCGCGCTGGCGCGATAAGGTGCGCGGCGCCGAGGCTTCCGAGGACGATGGACCGTTCCACGTCGAGCTACGAAAACGTCCCTGTCCCGCTTTTTCACTCCCGACCCCTCGACAGCCACTTAATTTCCTCCGGTTGTGCTGAAGAAAAATTTATCCTTCTGCCTCGTTCGAGGATTCTCAATTGGTTCGAGGAATGTACCGCTACTCTCTTGGCGTAAGAATCGTCATCGCTGTGTTTAGCATTTAATATTGTAGAGAGATCACGTTACATGTTTGAAGCTGCAAACACGGTAGGATGCTACGAATGTATACATATAGGAATATGTAAGGCACGATTACATGAGAAATGCACGAGGTGAGCGTAGAAATCCCATCATTACTTCAATCAAACGTCAATACAAAGTATTAATTTAAAGTTAATTGTAATAACTTTGTAACGTTTAGATATATTGTAAAGCAAAGATTTATAATTACATTTATGTTTTTTTTTTTTCGTTGTTAGTAATAAGACTCGTACTTTTCAACGTTTGTTTGACGGTATCGTTTCCAGTGTCCGTTTTGACGGCTTCCTGCCTTACCTCGTGACATTTAACGGAGTCTTAGCGGCCGCTCCGCTAAATTCCAGTACATATACACAATCACGCTTCAGCCACGTACGTAAGTTTGTCGAGGGAAGCTCGCGAATTGGAACGTGTCCAGGGGCAAGTCACTCCTTGAAACATCCTGATTGTTCCGAGTTCCATTATAGCTCGGCTCGGCAGTGGAAGGGGGGGTAGAGGTAGGAGGTAGGATACCGCGGCTGGAATATCTTGTCGGAAGTTGAGTTATTTCGATCACAGAAGAAGTTCAATCAGCGAGATGATGTTTACCGTTGTCTGGAAAGGATTCGTAGGACCGACCTCCTCGGCGTGGAATGTACTTATGTCTCGCCGCGGCACCAATCAATGCAAACAGGAGCCGACTAGAAGCCAACGTTCCGTCAAACGCAATAAACGGGAACCTGTCGGCGATATTTGCGTCTCTTACCTTTGACTCGGCAGCACGAACGACGATGACCGGCAAATGTCAGTGAATTAACCGTAATCCCCTTTGCGTGGTACGAGCGCACCGGATTGGCTCGCGTTTCGATCGGTTGGCAACCCTTTTGCGCGGCAGATCGCTCTCCGATTCAATCTCGTGGCCGCGGACCACGCTCGGGATACCGTTATTAATCCGGCGTGTGCGTAAGGCGAGCTTCTAATCTCCGCTCATCGCCCGCACCGAGCTTCTCCGAGGGGCTGGGCCAAAGACGCGTTTACGGCGCCAGATTTAATCTGCATCGGATTTAATTAAAATCAAGTGCCTCCATCCAGAATACGCTCTCGTTGACAATTGCATGCAGATTGAATTAAGCTTGGAACTAGAACGGAGCGTGAATTTACGCTTCGCGCGAATCTGCTGGCTGTTTGTTCACATTAATATTCGAATCCCTCGAAACAGAACGGCGCCCGCTCGCGATCCACTCGATGGAAGCGTGTGCGATCGCGGCGACCGATTTCGATGACGAGGATAGAGAGAATCTGGGAGCGCGGGAGAGCGCGCGCGCGCGCACGCCTCCGACTCGATGATTTGCGTCGAAAATCAAGCGAACCATTTACCGATGCGCGTCAGTGCGTGGTCGCGTGTTTAAAGCGAACGCTCGCCCCGACGCCGACGTCCGCGATGCATTTTGGCGCACTGCGCCTCGCATCGCACTGTCTTGTGTCAATGTCAGTTTTATGACGGTCGCAAACAATCGATTTTTATCCGAAATTCGATTAAACCTTCATTCACTTATACGCTCGATCGACAGTAGAACTATCCATGATTTCTATTCATCGTTTTGTTTAACTTGCGGGAATGATATAAGTTCGCGTGTTTGAGTTCACAAAACGGAGGACAATTAATAATTTACCAATATGCGCTAAAACTAGTTTAAAAAATATGTTACGTGAGAGATCTGGCATTATTAAGATATGGTCAGACCGGTTTTTGGTATTACAGATTTCATCATTAAAAAAAAACGCCATTCATGTAAATGCACGTTCAATTCTGTCCTTAATGTTTGTTTCGTATGATTCTGCATAACAGGCTCCATAGCTGATGGCTTTCTATTAATGGATATGCTTTTGTCATCGATGCTTCCATCGACGAGATGTTTTTTTTGTATTGTTATCTGGGGGCATTTCAAATTTGGTACGACGCCGTCCGTTCTGTCGCATCATGCGCTCTCCATCGTTCTCAAACGAGCGCCAGATCCTACTTCCGCTTCCTCGCGTCACCGGGCTTGTCGGCAATATCGGCCGAATAGTTGGGGCGATATTACCACTTTGTTGGCAAACATCGATTCTTCATCGTGCTTTTGCAGGAGCTGGGTGGCGTGCGCGGCCTTGCCGCCGCTCCCTTTGCCTTCCGCAACGGGAACTTTTCGCATCATCCGCATATTCCTCCTTGTCTCCTTGCTGAGCAGACAGAACGAATTCTGTGTTCCTTCCGCGGGTAATCCATTGTAACTCCCTCATATTACGTAAAAATGCCGAGCGCGACCGTGTTCTATTAGCGCCGCGCTCCCGCGGCGGCAATTTTAATTCAACCTTCCACCCAGGAAATGTTGCTGTTCTAATCAATTTTTTGCCGACACCTAAAAATTTCGCCCCCAGCCCCACTCCGAGCTCGCTTTTCACCCCGGCTCGATTACATTCAGCTTCTTCGACGCGAATTATTAGAACCCGCCATTCCGTACGTCCGTTCATCGCACGCTCGCTTCGAGAGTGTACACAGGTCGATCATCCGCATATCGAATTATCTTTCCGATTAATTTCGCGCTGAACTTTCCGGGAAATGTGAACTCGGCTCGGTATCGATTCGTGGGACATTACGTAAGACGATATCGAAGTGTTACATCGCCGATGAACTTCCGTTTTTAACGCAGCCGGCCACGTAAGCCCGTTGCGCATTCTGGAACTCAATTAGGGCGTTTTTGTCGGGTCGGGAAAGAGGCGCGGAATATCATATAGCCCCGTGCAACGGCGAGAATCAGGAGGGCACGACGGTAGGGAAAAAGCGTGTTCCTGCAGCGGTCGCACGCGTGTGCTGGTGCGCACGCCAACTTGCACGTGCGCCGGTATTACGGGAAGAGCGGCATGCGAGGAGAACGCCGGCGGTAAGGTCTCTTGCGCGAGCTGGTGGAAAATTTACACGCGAGCCCTTTCGACGCGATGTCGAAATTTCTGTCCGGCTCTTCGTGCATTTACAGCCGTGGCCGGCTGCGTAAAATCTGACTCCGCAGTCGAGTTCCACCCCGTCCACGCCCGCTTCATATACACCCGATTAAACACGTAACCGAATTTATAATTTCTGCCCTCCCTCCGCCCTCGTCCGCGCCCGCTGTTCGCCCAGCTTATTTTTACGAGCGGTCCGTTTGAATGTGAAACGTTTAGCCCGCTCGTTGTTGATGCAAGGAAATGCATGGCACGTGCAAGAATGTGGTTGTGGCTGTTCGACGCGCGAGCAATAATGTCAGTTCTGCATTGTATCGCGCTTTCAAACGGGACATCCTGTAGCTCGCGCAGTTCACTCCGGTGCGCTTTCTATGGACCCGTGATTTCATATCTTCCCAGGCACTGTCCGATGCAATTTCTAGTCGGAAGACTCCTGGCCGTTCTCTCAAACAAATTCTACCGTATCGATGAGTGCCGACATTCTATCGGACTCAGTCAAAGAGTGAGTTCGTTACCGCGAGTAACCCGGCCGTGGCAAGAAGCCGGATAACGATCCTGTTGTTTAATAAATGAATGTCAAGGTAAACGCAGTACCTCGAGCTATCGCAGAAATTGCCGGCATCGCCGATAATTTTGACGGACAAAGTTCGGCCGGGCCATCGAGGAAAATGTACTCAATCACTTAACGGGACGAAGTTTTCGCGCGCGCGCGCGCACTCTCCGGTATCGAGCGCAAACATGACTTTCCGTTTTCCGTCCGTCGACACTTCGGTCTCTCGGTTATGAGCCGTCGTTGTTGGAAAGGTAAGAGAGAGGCGAGGGCGTCGTCGTCGGAGAAGACGTATCGGGAGGCCAGGGTCAGGATCCGACACGTGCAAGCCAAGAGAGGCCGAGCACGCGGACGTTCAAAGTTTTCCCCGATAATCCGACTTAACATCTGCCGCTCGTCGCGCATAATTAACGTACGCCAGCGCGAGCCTTGTCGCTTCCGTGCTTCGAAATCCTCGTTGCGTCATCCTCGGGGAAGCCAGACGAGCTTCCGCAGAACGAAACCGGACGCCCTGGCCACCCCCTGGGACCGCTGCCCAAATCTGAACTCGCACGTTCCTCTGGGTGCCGCACGGAGGTCGAGTCTGCCAGACGGCCGTTTCTTTCGAATGCATATTCCATTCTTCCAATCTTTGTCGACGATTTTCACCTCCTGCCGTCTAAGTTCCATCGATCTCTATGCATAGAGGCGCGCTGTTAGCTGAGCAAGAAATACAAGTAGCCCGCCTATAACACCATCCTATAAACCTTTTTGCATCAAATTCAGAGGGGGGTGGGGTGGGGGGGGGGGGTACACCCTACAAAGTTATTAAAACGAAATGTTTTCAAAAATTTTATAGTTAAAACATATTTAATATAAATATTTAAATTTTATATGAACAACCCAATTTTGATTAAAAACATAAATGTACGTAACGCACGAATCCAAATAGAACAAAAAATATTATCTTCGTTTAATGTAACTCAAATTTATTTTTCATTTCATTACTACACAGTGCAATCTGATGAGAATGTTTTTACGGTTGAATGATATCATCAACGGTATAACGTCGAAATAGTAATATGTTAAATAAATATCATGATATCCAGTGTTGTACAAGTACTGTGTTTTATCAAGATTTTCGTAATTTTCTTATCGTGTTAGACCGAAACAGAATAACAGATTGCAGTGCTATACGCGGGTTCCTGTAATTTATCCTGCCATGGTAGAGCGAAACCGTGTTGTAGGAGGGCCACCCGTACTCGCGTTTCAAAACGGTTTCTTCATCCTTTTTCCTCGCTCTCCCTCCCCGCGTTCAGTTTTTCGCCAATTCGTCCAGGCAACGGTACAATTGATGCGTAACGATTGTTTTTATATTATTACCGTCCGCGGGCAAATGACCGATTTAAATTAATCTGAATTTCGTACGCCTCGCGTGGCAGTGGCCGTTTTCACGGGAAAAGCGGCGGAACACAGTCATGCGGAAAGCGTTTCTGTTTTTCATATCGCGCTCGTTGCGGGCGCAGCCGCGCAACGCCTGGTGTGCTTTTTAAATACGTAAATATCAAAATAAAGCAAAAAAACTCGACAGCGCGGCAGGGGCAGGAGGAGAGGGCAGAGGAGGAGGAGGAGGAGGAAGAGTAGGACGACGAGGGGTGGAGGAGGTTCGGAGGGGTGGTATCCGTACATTCGTTACCGACGGACGAACGTATGAAAAATGTATGGCGCCGGAAGGATCGTTATGCTAATCCAACGAGTAACGCGCTCGTTTCGTATACAAACGGCACTGCGTCGAACCGATGATATATACACACGGCAGCGTATACCCAGTACGCCTCCTCATCGATTGTAATTAAAGCTGTCCATCGTACTTGCGTGGCCCAGTCGTTTCTCCGGCTCGTCGATCCGTTTCTGCGGCCGTTCCTCCTCACTCTCGATGCCGATTCCCTAACGAAAGCGTCAGTTCGTTTCCACGATAATCACTAATAACGCCCGGCTGCCATCTCACTTCGCCGAACGATGATTTACGCGACAGATCCGGGGAATGGACGCGGGTGGCGAAGGGGTGGCGAAGGGGTGGCGAGGAGGGTGGCAGCAAACGCCGCAAAGCAAGTTTGACGTATCAGACGGCCGACTAATTGTCATACGTCACTACGGTGTAACGGGTGGCTCTTGGTCGTGCGTAATCGACACGGTTATCGGATCGACGTGTCTCTTATTTACCTCCTCTGCCACGCTGCCTTCCGGTCGTCAGTTTTATTCATTTATCCCGCCACATTTTTATGGACGTACTCGTAGAACTTCCGTGCAGGCCTCCTTTATCGGGGCACGGTGAGTTTTGACGAGGAAGATGAATGATGTGTGCGGCGGATAGGTCGATCGCTTCTTGCATAACTGAAAGCTTTAACGTTCGTACGGCTGTCGTCGTGTGAAACGTACGGGAAAAAGCAGAGGGAAGCGCGGTACGGTTCCACGCACGTAATTCTTTATGCTCGACGCATACGAATTAACGTGGACGCAAGCGTCCATCGCGCTCTCGCGGGTTGGCGCGCACTCAATGACGCGGAAGCTGAGTTCAAAAAGAACGGCAGGAATTACAAATTGAACAGCGAATCGACGTGACAGAGACCGCAATTAGCGCGGAGGGACGTCTGCGCCCGCTAATTTCTTTGTTATCGCCCGAGCGCTCGTAATATCATTTCGAGCGAGCTGTAACGTCATTATTCCGTCTCTCGGCCGCGTTACATTAATTCGCGCCGATTAACGAGAAACGCGGCACGCCGGACGCTCCGCTGCGCGAAGGGTTTTACACTCGCCGCGCTGCCGTTCGATACATACGCGTTAAATCGCGCGACAAGTGTCGTCTCGGAAATAGGTACGTATCCTCGCCTAGGTCCGCGTCCCCCACGCTATTGATATTCAATTATTCACAATATCCGTTCGACGAGTCGTTGGCGAGCGCTAATGCCACATTGTCGGTCGGACGAAATTACAGTTCCTACGAGACGTAGACCGCGAATCGTGGGCGGGGCGTCGTGTATTTGACGTCGGTGGTCTAATAAAATGGGGTCTTTGCAAAATGGTGCTCGTTCCGCACGGATTGCCGCGCGATCAACGATAATTTTCCTACCGGGTAGCCGGCGATGTGCAAATATCGTGTCGGCGGCGCGATCGTTAGCGCGTGTTCTTACGAGAGCGCAGATAAGATGATTGCAAATTGTTTGGTTTCCTGGCGCTCCCTCCTTTCTTCTCTCTCCCCTTATGCAGCGAACATGTCTGTACGATCAACCGTGTAACAATCGAACGAAGTTCGCGGCTCGGAAATAGATACGAATCGTGTACATATTCAACGCACGTGTCAGAGAAGTGTAACAAGCAACGGATATATTCAATAGTTTACGCGTACTCGATCGATCATCAGAGTGTTTATACGCGACATGTTATTATACGTCCTCGGGAGCAGAACAAATTCTCGCTCGCATTTCGTGCAGGACGAATGAGCGTGCGTTGCACGAACTCGATGTACGTTATTCACGTATGACACGCCTTCGTCTCTGTCTCTGTCATTCACCCCCCTCCCCTCTCTCTCTCTCTCTCTCTCTCACTCTCTAGAGCGTCAAGCTCGACGATGGAAAGGCGAGGGCGAAATGTGTAATTCCGGATTAGACAAATGACTTTATACCGTGCACGCGTCATCATCCGCGCTCGCGAGCGCACCGCGGTGGACGGTAGCAAGAAGTGTAAATAGGGTTTTCTGGAATTTCACGCCGTCCGCCGCGGTAATTACACCCGCCGCTGTCACGTCTGAGAAACGATAATTCGAGGCGGCTGGCGCCGGAAAAAGAGAATGGGCAGGATGCCTAATCGCAACGCCGAGGATGCTAGCCCCGCGCGCCGCTTCTCTGTAATTCAAGCATCGGCATGGCCTTGAGCTTCCTCCGACGGTGTTTATTTTCCTTCCACCGCCGACGAAGCTAATTTGCCGCGCTGCGAGGCTAACAACCGTTTCATTATTCATGTCTAATTGCGAGCCTCTTATTACCGGGCCCCGGCGCGCATTACGCGTGTACACGCATTATACTCGCTTGAACGGCCGACTAATTTGACTACCGTAGGCGCGATCGCGCAACGCCGGCTACGATTCCGATTGCCGTCCGAGATGTTTTCAACTCTCGGCTAACGATCCGTCAGCATCTCGGCAAGGGCTTATTGCGCGTCCTCGGCCGTCATTTTAATCGATTTACGCCGAAGCGCGAGGCGAGTGGGGCAGCTTCCTCATTTTCCGCGGGAACGAGACCCGTATGCGGAAGCCCAGCGAAGCCGTTCGTAAATACGGGGCCGGGCGAGACCTCGAATGAATATTAATTTTCTAACGTCGGCCGTCGATACTCACGTGCACGTTTACGATGCAATTTCATTATCCTCTGACCAAGGGCGTTTTACGATCCAAGTAGTCGTGCCAAATGGGCGTGGAAGGAAAGGGGCGGTCGAGTTTAGGGCGGTGGGTGGGCAGGGTGGTGGTGGGTGCTGGTTGTACGAGGAGAAGGTGCTAGATTTCGTGGACCACGATAATTAGATTTATTTTCAAGATTTACGGTCGGCACTGGCGGTGCGTTAATGGCTAAATGATTTTCAATTCATCTCACTTACTTGGCCAACGATCGTTTCACCCCCTTGATTGCATACGTGACCCTGCACCGTTAACTGCGTATTACTATAGTTACCTTTCATATTTATGACTCTCACGTGTGCCCCTACCTTTGAGCGCATTAAACCGGGCGGCGGTGGTGGAAAGTGGGAGTAAACGTGCCTCTCTCGGCGGACTTATTTCCCTTTTTTTTTGTCGCCGCGCTCGCAATTATCCTATGCCGAATCATCCGGACGGATCGCGATCGGCTCGACCAACGAAAATCGGCCGAATCGATTAAGCTCGCCAATACGCGCAGCGTTCGCTGTTTATTATATTGACCCGATAATACGATGGCTAAAGCCCCGGCGCGCGCGCGCGCGCGCGCTGAATTACGCTACCGATTTAATTGAACGGTATCGCCTATCATTGCCTGCCATTTGCCGATTACTTCGCAGGCTCATTAGCGGTGACGCGCGCGTTACACCCGCTTAAATTTACCTGTTTATCCGAATTTCGGCCTCGATCCGTCATGCACGACCCCCCGAACCTCGCCCACCCAATCGACGCCGACGTTTCCGCGCGTGCCCCGCCGCGGTGAGCTCTCGGTGCCCGGATATTATGCCATCTTTTCCGCACGTACTGCCGCCCGCACGCCCTTTCGCACGGTCGCTCTAACTTCACTTCAAACTGGGAGTGACGGAATTGCTCGCACTTTATTCCCCATTCCATTATCCTCGGGATCGTGGAAGTCTCATGCATCATAAAAGAACGACCGCCCCAATGAATTCGCCCTCCTGCTCCAGAAACCGCCCGCGACGAGGAGCGATTGGGGGTGGAAGGAGGGGGGCAAATAAAATCGCTTCGAGATTCTGCCCTCGTGCCTTCGATTGGCTCATTCAATCTGTCAATGCGTTTCGACATCCCGTTAGACTCGGGCAAAGGGCATAGCCGGGTAAGATAGTGAAATGTGCCCCCAAACCGATCAAAATTCTGAATGAGCTATTCGATAGCTTATGAAGAAAGAAACATTTTTGTGAATTTTCAACTTCGTATCTCGACCGTGGGGGGCGAGGGGGTGTAAAATGTACTGTCCGCTTCTCCCACCATTTTCTCGGAATCTAGTACACAAAAAAATTCGAAAAAAATCAGAGGTGTTTCGAGTAATGGCGCGCATATTCCAGATTTTTTTCAGATTTTTAAACAAAAAATTCAATTGATAAAAAAATAAAAACCGAAAATTCAATCAGAAAAAAATCGATTTGATACCGAAGGAGGTCCGGATCAGTGATGCCGCTTTTTTCTGTAATGTAATATTACAATCAACATCTCTCTGATTTTTTTTATAATTTTTGCTCACCAGCAACAGTGTCGGAAAAATGAAAAACCCGTTTTTTCGTCAGTTTTTGGGTGTCAGAACTACATATGAGAAAAACTTTGGTTCAATTTTTGTCACTAACTGTTTTATGCAATGTTTAATGTTATTGATTACATTCCACAGTCATAATAATGCAAGAAAATTAAATAAATGGAAGAACTCGATGTCACAATGTATGCCTTATGTTCTGAAAAATTGAAGACCAACCAAACATCGTTGGTAGCGACACGCGTAAGGTGACAGTCTATTTTGTCGAAGCAAACTTTTTCTTTGGGTTCGAATCCTGTTAGGTGCCTTTTTTTTCATCGTTTTTTTTTATCCTTTCTCTATGCAACAATAATTAATATTTAATGTGAGATGATTTCACAATATTTTTGCCAACATTTTAATGTTGTAATAAATATGCACGTGCCTTCTAACCGCCTTCCATGTTTCCGTTATTCTAGTCATATATTTTGGCAGTTATAATGACAAAAATGTGTTGCACAGAGCAAGTCATCTGACATTAAATATTAACTATTGTTGCATAGAGAAAGGACAACAAAAAACGATGAAAAAAAAGGCACCTAACAGGATTCGAACCCAAAGAAAAAGTTTGCTTCGACAAAACAGACTGTCACCTTACGCGTGTCGCTACCAACGATGTTTGGTTGATCTTCAATTTTTCAGAACATAAGGCATACATTGTGACATCGAGTTCTTCCATTTATTTAATTTTCTTGCATTATTATGACTGTGGAATGTAATCAATAACATTAAACATTGCATAAAACAGTTAGTGACAAAAATTGAACCAAAGTTTTTCTCATATGTAGTTCTGACACCCAAAAACTGACGAAAAAACGGGTTTTTCATTTTTCCGACACTGTTGCTGGTGAGCAAAAATGATAAAAAAAATCAGAGAGATGTTGATTGTAATATTACATTACAGAAAAAAGCGGCATCACTGATCCGGACCTCCTTCGGTATCAAATCGATTTTTTTCTGATTGAATTTTCGGTTTTTATTTTTTTATCAATTGAATTTTTTGTTTAAAAATCTGAAAAAAATCTGGAATATGCGCGCCATTACGCGAAACACCTCTGATTTTTTTCGAATTTTTTTGTGTACTAGATTCCGAGAAAATGGTGGGAGAAGCGGACAGTACATTTTACACCCCCTCGCCCCCCACGGTCGAGATACGAAGTTGAAAATTCACAAAAATGTTTCTTTTTTCATAAGCTATCGAATGGCTCATTCAGAATTTTGATCGGTTTGGGGGCACATTTCACTATCTTACCCGGCTATGCCCTTTCTCGGCTCTTATTTTTTTCCGAGGAAATATGAATCGACGCGGCACCGTCGAGGCAGTTAAAACGAAGGCCCGGCGTCGATAAATATTACGGCGGTGTAAAAAGTGTTATCGGCTCGTTTGTATCGTTCGCTGCGAAGTCGAGGTGGGAGTCTAGCGTTTTTCGGCGGTAACATGCGTGACGTCGCCATCAGACACGTTGAACGACGTTAATATTTATTACGTCTGTTAAACATTTTAGCCCTTTGCCGCTGGCGCGATAGGGCAATAGTTGTACGCGTCAAAAAAGATTCCGGATACGCACGCGGCAGCGCATACATTGTACCCGGATTTTAATAATTGAAAAGATCCTATCGTTCGCCTTCACGCGAAGCTCGCGCATTATTAAGGAAAAAACGAGAATTTACGTTGACGTACATGAATCACACGCTTTTCGTTCACTATCGGCGACGCGGACGCGTATCGCGCACTATTTAAATATTTACAACGCCGTAATCGTCCTATGGGCAAAAACATTACGGGTCCGGTCGCTGTTGCTATATTTAACCAGCATTAGTATCGCGACTGCAGTCGAATCGGGGAAGATCAACAGCGGCGGCAACGTGAAAGGAATTTAACGCTCAAGCGAATTCATAAATACCTCCCCGCGCATTGAGATAACTGTTTTATCGGTCGGACAATGCACGAGGTATTCACACGAGCGAGCCCCATATTCATTCATTCCTCCCCTCAGCCCGCTGAGAGCATCTTCCCTCTTACCCCGCCCTGTACGTGCCATCCAGCAGCAGGCATTTTGCCGAGCATTCCCTAGGCAAATACAGTGGGCCGACATAAAGCACCTTGATCGCGAAATCGTTCGGCGCCCTTTACACGCGAAGGTAAACAAACTGCGGCCACGTAGGGCCTTAAAATATAAAAGCGAAGGCTCGCGCGGAATAAGAATCAAGTTATGAATACGTATTGGTCTGCCAGGGAGGCTCGTCCGAGCGGGTAATTAGCCGCCCTTTAAAATTTCAGTCATGCCTCCCGATTAGGCGGCCATTTCGCGAAACAGCGGCTGGACGTTGATATGATATTAATTGTAACGTAACGTTAATTGCAGCTGTAATAGACCCATTTGGCCGGGAGCCATTACCTGCCGCCGCCTATTCGCATCGGATTACGGCGAAATTCGTTATTGCCAGAGGGGGTTGGCGGCGGCGGGCGGGGGGTGCGCTCCTCGTTTAATTAAAAAGGATATTTGGAAAAAGGGTTTGATTGGCGCAGCTCCGGCCAGCGATATCGAATGATAACGGAACGCCAGCCGACGATAACCCTGTAACGATACACGCCGGCCATCGTGTAAACGTTGTACGTAATAATACTAACCGATGCATGACGCAACTGCGCGCGCGCGCAAGCTTGCGGAGTTTCGATTATGGGAGCGGCAATGAATTTTTATCGGCGCACGGGAAAATGGTGCGTGTACCTGATTAACGGCCGCCTCTCCTACGGTCGAAATATCGATAAGCGCACTCTGGGAATCTGGGTGAGAGTCTCCTCAGGAAGAGGAAGTTCGCGGCTCTGATGTAATCGGCCGCTAGCTAGCTAGTTTGCCGAATCGCATCGGGCGAGATCGCGTTCCCAAACTTTTCGACTCTTTCCTACCGTTTCGCGCACTATCCTCCTTTACTTTCTATCCGTGCCGGCATGGTTTTATGATAGGGTCGCAGCTCGGCTGGTGCAAGCGTTTCGTTATGCATTCTCGATCGCAGATGTTAAGGCGCACGGGAAAGACGTGTTATTGTCCTCGGAATTCGTTCGGATATCGTAATATAGAGCGCTGTGACGTAAGTACGAAGTAAGCGATGTAACTTTGACGAAGATTTACGTAAGAGGCTTTAAGAAGGAATATGTAGCGACGTTTTGCCGGCTTCGTTCGATTAAATGGATGTAATACTTTGTCAACGACCTACGTGCTCGGCCCGCGCGTATCCGTTACTGTCACTGGCGTGCGAAGAAAACGAATTGTTCCGTGTACGAATAAATCGTCGAGCAGTTCATGACAGCGGCTGGATATCGTCGCGTGTAGAAAAGTGAGGTCCCAAACTCGATTGTGTTTTAATGAAGTGTTATTTAATTGCGGCCACCGCGACCGCCCCGTTACTAGGCGAGTTTGAAAGTTATACGGAAAGTTCGGGAAATTATTGCGCGCGAGTTTTAATTCGCTCGCGACGATTATACGAAGTAGTGACTCTCCGCGGCGGTTTACGGAATTTGATTACCCCACGTTATTAGGTCGTTTGCGGAAGTCGAGCCGGGCCCGTTGTCTGCGCTATTTATTTTCATCCCTCGCCCGACCCACCAGCCCCGGACACTTGTCCGAAGATAAATCCGCAGATGACGCGCTTCAGCATGGAAACTTCCCGAACAGCCGTAACCGTTCCTCACAAACGTTATCCGCCAACTTTCCGCCGTGCCCGCTCTATCAGCGTTCGCGAAACAAATTCCGCGAAACACACGTTACACTGTCGAAGATGAAATACGTGCCCGCTCGGACGGACCGGGGCCGAGCGCTCGACGACAAAAAGAATTCGGCCGCCGTATATACCCCGGCGGGGGGGAGACGGACCCTTTGAAAGGCAAAATTTATTTCGCGGGGTAATGCGACCGCGCTCTCGCAATCAGAAATTGTCGAAGCAGCGAAGCGTATTTCACTCGGCGCGGGAAAATTTGTCACGGCCTCGCCGGGCATGAATATTCGTTGGGTTACCGATGAAGCCCGTCATTTGTTCGCTGTCGGCAGCGCGGGGGAAAGAAAGGACATAGGGACATAGGACATCGAGGGGGCAGAAGCGCGGCACTGGCTGCTTCCAGCGTATTGTCGGTCCACTTGCTACGCGCAGCAACGCCATTCGCCCTCATTAATTTCCCTTTAACGCACCCCGAGCGTGCACGACGGCCGAAAAGTGCGTTATCTCTCTTGCCCAGAGTATTTCGCCCGGTGACTCGGCGAGCAAAAGCTTTTTCCGGCTGCTCGCGCCTCCGTGTGACGTCGGTGTGACGTCGCTGTGACGTCGGCGGTCGTCGTAATGAACCTGCGCGCCGAAGTATGAACTTCCGGCGCAGGTAACCTACCTCGGAGGCATACCTCGCAGCTACGTCGATTGCACGCTCGCAATTCCTCGATTATTCCGATTCTCGCGGCCGACGACCGCTGTCGATTCCTCGTTCATCTTCGCTTTGACGCCCGCGCCCGGATCTCTTTGATCGTTTTTATTCCGTCCGTCCTCGTCTCTTACTCTTCTCGCGCCGGGAAATTCCTTTCTCGGGTTGCGCAACAGTTGGACTTATCGTCGCTCGGGTGAGGTGTAAAATGTATGTGGCTTTTCTGGGATGAGCATTTGTCGGAGGATTGAATAATGTACTAAGAAATTAAACGTGTCTCTCTAATTATTACGTTACATCTCCGTGATTTATCGATGGAATTACCGTAGAATTGCTGGACTTCTTAACAAGGTTCAGGTGTCATCCACTGAAATGTGTCCGCCTCGTACGATTCGTTCCTTTTTAACACGGCTTCTCACACTGTAACGTGCGGACGACGGTATTTAAAGAACAGATCTTCGGTCGTTTCGTTAAGTAAAATGTTCATTTTCTGCTTCTCGTTAAGGGAGCAGCGGAGAAACTTGCAGATTTCTTCGCGGAAGTATTAAAAGTCAGTAGCATGGTTTGTCTTTACCGAAACGAAACAATGCTTGGAAATCTTTACTTCATCGCGAAACTCGAACGGCGTAATTTCCATCCTTCCTCATTGTAACAAATTCCGCTATCTTTTGCGCATTGCACAAGACGTCGTCTTTTATTCATCGGAATTAATTCTGTATTATCCGGAATTCGTATTCGTTAACATGGATCTATATAAAGCCAATGCTCGAATGCACTTTTACTCCCTCAATTTATCCTATCTCAGAATTTTTCATTCTCCCATCCGATAAATTACTTTTTGGCATCAAATGTAAAAGGGCATTTTAATTAAAAGCATAAAAATTTACTTTGAACGATGAGTCTGGCCAGTACTGTTCCTATCTCTGATTTCACGATTCCCGTGGTGTTTTCCACCCTAAGTGCCGTGTAACCTGAGCTCGGGAGAGAACCCTTCCTGCGACTCCTTTTTCTCGTAACGATCTCCCGAGTTGTTAAAGTTCCGCTATTAACTAGTATGCAAAATAAGGCCGAGCGATGCTCAATAATTAGTAAGATCTTCTTGGCAAATCATGAAGGTTCATTCGAGAAGTTTCGAGATGTAACTATGGGTGGATCTTCGTCGTTAAAATGATAATCTTTGCGATGTCTTTTCACATTATCATCGTTCACCGCAAATACATATATACATACGTACTTAAACTTCCATATTGTAGCGTTCTAGAGATTCAGTGAACGCCGGTTTTGGATGAGTGAAAGATTTGGCTTTTGCGAATTACTTTAATTCAGGCTGATAGTTGTCTCAAATACGATTTTGGCTGTGATACGTGTTACGGTTTATTCTACTTCCTGCGTGAGCACCAGAAAGGTGAATTGTATCCGCATGACAACAGCTATGAGTCATCGGGACAAAGCTTGTTAGGAAGAATACGTTCTCCGACGATCTTCAGTTCTTCAGCAGCAAAGCGAAGGCTCTCACTTTCACGGAAAAGTGAAGCATCACCTTGCGTCTTCCGGCAAAGTGTCGCTTATTGTGCAACGCGATATATTTTTGTATCCGAGCCAAGAGGGAAAGGAAGCAAGGAGTTAAGCGTGTGCTCGAAAAGAATGAAAGTTCTTATTTAAATCCAAAAGCACAATCTTCTGGGTAGCACAGACGGAAGGAATGACAACGACCCGAGCGAAGGTCAGCCATGTTTCATTCGACCGCTTCTCTCCGGCCAGGAATATTGTACAGATACTTTCGTCAAAGACATCCTGCTACGTTTTAACCACGCGGACCAACTCTCTCATAGATTCCGGCAAGCCTCCGTTCCGTTTGCCACGCAGGCCCGCGACAGACAAAGAGAAGCGTTATTGTGCCAAAAACGTGGCCGCCGATCGGATTCGCGGAGAATGGAACGTTTCCGGATCGGTCGGTCAACGTTTGGCGAAGGGCGGCCACCGGATGGCGAGCGTCGAACGATCAGTTCCTCTGCCAGCTCCCGCGACCCGCTGAAATCCGGCCCTCTTTTCCGGCCACCCCGGCCGCGGTAATTTAAGGCAAACAATCGAGCCGTCAATCACGCTAATCGCGACCATCCATCTCTGTTTCAGGCGTTTGATCGACATCGGCCCTGTTTGCGGACCTTGATCGAGCCCGCTGCGACGGAACGTAAGTAGCTGCGCACACTAAATAGCTGCCCGAATTAGACGCGTCTCCCTCGCCTGATCCGAATATGATCGATGCGCGGGCAAGTTGCCGTCGCCCATCCCAGAATCGACGAGGGCCAATTTCGTCGCCCGTTACAATGCTCGCCCTGTGTATATCCCGGAGCCGGCAGCTCGCGTCGAAAACTTCGCTCACGGGGCGCCCGGACGACATTCAATGAATCCGAGAGTATCATTCTCCCTTTCTGCTCCGTGTCGCTGGCGACGTGAATGGCCGGGATTAACCAAAGGACGAATTTATCGAGCGAAGTTTATGTAAGGGAGCGGGCGCGCGAGCGCTCCGCGTGTTGCGGCCGGTGCCAAGAAATTGGAGCGTAGCGTTTGTGAAGGTGGCTTCCAAATGGTTTTCAGCTCGTTGAGCGCCTTTGTGCGCGGGGGGTCAAGAGAACAGAGCCGAGTCTCGCCCTCTCCTTCTTTCCTCGATCCTAACCCCCTTCAACCCCATCATCCACTCCCTCGCTCTCTCTCTCTCTCTCTCTGTCCCTCTCCAGTCTCTCTCTCTCTCTCTCTCTGTCTGTGGCTTGCGTAGTACTCGGCTTCGTTCTTCTTCGCGGCCTGTTGTACTACGGTCTTCGCCGCGGTAAGGCGATTTCGCCTTCGTTCCTCGACCAATGACTCTGTCTCTTTACCCTCAACGCCATTCATTCCGCTCCGCGGATTTATCCTGCTCTCGGTAGCTTCGTATCTTCTTAGGCTCATTATCAAGTCCCCTTTTCGGGGTTAGTCTTCTTCCTCCCGCTCCCCCACCTCCTCCTCCCCCTTCTCCTCCTTCCCCTCCTGCCCCGTTCCCTTACCAAGCTCTCGGCCGGCACTCGTTCCTTTGTCCGAAGCGATCTCGCGGCTGAATTTATGAAACCGTTGCGATATGGAACGAGCTACTAGCCGGCAAGCTCTGTCGGTTATTCGCCCCCGGAGAGTTTATAATAGCCGCTTTACTGTTCTGCCGAAGAAGCGGCGGGCATTAAATAACGTTTATGAAAAAACTTGGCGGCCGCGCGCCATCTCCCGCCGCATTGCTCGGGATTATAAATATTCCGAGATTAAGTATCGGACGTTGGCGATCTCGAGAGCCGACGTCCCTCGTCAACTTAAAATTCTGTATAACGAACGTGACGTCATTGAGGCGACCGCGCGAAGTCCCCCGGCAAACTAGGGAGGATGTAATATTCGGCGAGCATCCGAACTTTGCGCAGCCTCAGTTCCGGCGGTTCTATTAATGAAGTCGAGAATTACTTCGTTTTCATGGCGATCGAACGTGACCCCGCCCGAGCCGGCGTAATTCTAATTGAATTCGTGCACTTGACACATAGTTTTGCGAGATCAGATCGAGATGTACGACGATGCGATTGAAGCCGTTAAAACAATTACGCGCCAAAGTTCCTGATCCGAGAAGTTTCGCCCGGGTCAATTGGCGGCGCGGGGGGGTCGCAGGGTGGGTTGGGACTAATTCGGCATTCCTTCGTAGCTCGCAGATTCTCATCCTGACCCGGGACATCCGAATCGACTCATCTCCATCTTCCGGGCGAGGTCGGGGATGTTGCGACGAACTTGCGGAATAGCGAGATAATTCGTGAGAGAACTGACACGGTCGATCAGTCCCGACTGTACGCTTGTTTAGTTTTCCGTACGTTCGTCCCGACTAAAAGGCCCAAGCTCTGTTTATCTCACCGATCCCCCTATCAGCCCTTTCCAAGCCCGCGATACGTGGATCTGCACGTCAATGGATTTGTACAGCACACTCGTCCCTCTCTATACCTATTCATTCAGGAACCGACCCCGTATTCGCATCCGCGTGCACTGCTCAAATGTCCGCGTGTATCTGCGGAATATCCCAACAGCGAGCGAAACCAAAAATACGCCACTGAATCGCGTACGTCGCATCTAATTCCCGGAAGGCAGTGTCGAATTTCATTACGCGTCAAATTTCTCTGCGCAACGAACGTATGGAGCTCGATTCTTCTCGCCTCGACGTTAACGAAGAAGAACGGACGGACCGGTCTTCGTTTCTTTGCCGAAACTCTCGACGATGGGCCGGGTCTGTTGCTCGTGGAAACGTTCCCACCGATAAATCCGTATCACACTCCAGGCGCGTAGTTCGCAGAAAACTGAAATCGAGGATCGTCGAGTTGATTAGAAACCTCCGCCGAAGCTCGCAGCTGTCCTCGTAGGCTTAAAAGGGACCTTGTAAAATCAGCCCTTACGTGACCGATCGCACAACATTATTTATCGTTATGTCCCATGGCACGCTCTCCAGCGAGCCAGGTGGAATTCAAGGTTCGTGTCCCTGACATGAGCGATTAGTCATCCCGGGCCACTCGTTTCTTCTTAGGCCGAAAGATTAACGTATCATCCGACCTGGCACGCGAAAATTTGGAAATTCGACGTTGGCATGCGTTCCAGGTTAAGCCACGTTCCGTTGGTCGGAAAGAGGCGGTGGATACGTGCTCGCTCGCACGCACCGACAAGCAAGCCGTTCGTGCTGCCGACGGGAAAGACACTCGGCACGCGCGTGCACCTTTTTTTTCACGACCATCGAAAATGTTCATTCCGGTCCAACGATGTTCGCGGGCAAAAATAACCGACGCCGCTCGAGACTGAAAGTTTGGGTATTCACTCGCGTCGGGCGTATTTTTTTTTCCGCGGCCCTTTTTCAACCGTTTTTGTTGAAGCGAAGAATGACGAGGGACGTTCGATGAGAAGGATGGCTGCGATCGTAAGCTGAATGGAGTTTGATGGTATTGCGGCGCTATGTGGCCTGCGAGCGCGAATGCGAAACGGCCGGGAGGACTCTTGATGTTTTAAGCAGACGTCAGTAAATCAGGCCGCGCGTGCCCCCGGGGCAGAGACAAAGTAATTATTTTTGCTCCCCCGACGGGGGATAAAGGGGAGTGACAAAGCACGCGTTGTACATTCGTCCTCGGCTCTGCCCGTCCGAGAATTAATGGACCGTCTCACGCGCTCGTTTAGAGCATTGAAGAATTATCCGCGCATTTATCCGGTCCGCGTTTCGCTGCAGTAAGGAAAACAGTGGATAAAGAGGACGTCGGGCCACGGTGCATCGGCAAAGAAACCAGCCGAAAACAGTCGAAAGCAGCCGAAACGGCCGACGTCTCCCGTAATATTATATTTTGCCGATGGATTACGTTGCGTTACGTCAATTTCATGCTCAAAAGTCGCTTCTCCTATCTGATTTTTTCGTGTACGATCTCTTTCCCCGTCTCGCTGCCGCTTTAACCTCCCGTACTTTGATGAGTCTGACTCGTGGTGCACATTTCGGGCTAAACGTGAATATCACGAGTCAGGTTCCTGGTCGTAATTTCATGTCAAACGGTCACTAGTCTGACTCGTGATGAACATTTCGCACCAAAGGTGAATATCAAGAGTCGAACTCACTACTGATTAATTATAATATTATTCTACAGAATTCGTCGAAATTATATGTAAAAATTAGCGCACGGCAACTTCATAAGCAGTCGCAAGGTATCACGTTACAAATTCCGACACAATGTTCCACTGCTTCGACTCTTTGCCCGACCATTCCAACTTGGGCCTGAGTTCTTCCGAGTTAAATGGTACGACAAGGGGTTAACGAGCGACTCTATAGGATTGAGTTTACGAGATCATTGTTGCCGTCCGCCGATTCGTCCGCAGACGAGCCCAATTCGTCCCACCCGGCGGATGGCCTCGAGCTCCCTCCATCGCTGAGACAGGGCTATCGACAGGTTCGGCAAATTCGTAAAGCGTCCCGGACGTCTTCTGATCCGACCCCTGACACTCGTCCGTCCCTCCAGCCCTTCTCACCCACCCCTACCTCACCCAACCCCTCCGTCTTCGCCTGAAATATCATCCGCATTAAGAAAAGAAAGTGGGAAGCGGCGCGACCCTCGATCATCATAAACGTGATGCGACATGACGAATGAGTCTGTACGCTCAATCGACTCGCTGCTATCGCTCCCCCACCCCATCGTCCAATTCCGACTACCCCGCACCCGGGGAGCACTGGCTCCCGGTGGAAATGGAGGTCGTTACGCGATGATCGAAATTCCGGCTCGTTTTGGCGGGCAGCGGTTTTACGATGCTCGGCCGCTTTAATCTCTTCACTCCGCTCGCATCTACCGCGCCTCTCTTTGTTTCAAGTGAAATATTTTCTAATATCGGCCCGGCCTTGAGCGACGATCGTAGGCGAACGTTCTCGCGCCGGGGTGTGGAGAGGATTAATGAAGAGTGATCCTCGACGAGTCTCGCCGAGCAAGGCGAGATCGAACAGGGTGGAGGTAATAACCTGCCAGATTTGTCCGAAATTTATAACTACCATTGTCGAGGACGCGATCGCTTATTGATATGTTGATTCCATTTGAATTGCCACCGAGCCAGCGAGATCCGTCGGCACGCGCGGTAATGAGAGCCGAGAATGCCGGGGAAAATCCGAGAATTCGAAGGGGTGGAGGCTGAGGGGGAAAGGGAGACAGAGAAAGTACGATGGATGGATCGAGGAATGGAGTGAGACAGAAGGGAGGAGGAAAGGACAGAGAGGGATAGTCGAAGGGGGTGGTGTAAGAGAGTGACAGTATGTTAGCGCGTCAGGATCGATAATTCTACAAGCTTCTCATTTCCTCCATCGCCGCCGACATATTCGACGACGAAAGACAGACTACCCCCCCCCCCCCCCCCCTCCGCCTGCCCTTCTCCACCTCTTCCTACCTTCTCGCCCTACCCCTTCGCCCCCCCTCGAGATTCCGTCGAGCGCACAAACGGGCGCGCCACCTTGGGCAAGTGGGTTTATCGCATTGAATGGCCGAATGGTAATTTATCGTGGTACTTAATTAAGCAGCGGGTCGCTAATGGGGGCCAGGCTCCTACAGAGTTGAGTGTTTAATTCGAGCGAGTGCGCGAGGACGGATATGAAGAAACCTAAAGTAACGTCAAGGACGTAATTAACTGTAGATTCGCGAATATTGTCGGCGAGGGTGGCGTGCGCCACTCCTGGGTCAGGGAAAGAATTTTTGCTCACGGCAGAGACGACAGGTTCGACGTTGGAACGCGAAATGAGACCGACGATGCATTCGGCATCAAGGTTTTGAACCATTACTGGCATCGCCGGCAATGGAATTTTCCTACGGTCTCGCAGTAATGGCTGTATTTGGATTTTCGCGTTCCGCAGTTTGTCGTGGATGGAGTATTAACGGCGAAATGGGGTTGATACGCGAATCGGAGGACGTACCTTCGTCCTGGAAGTCATGGACGAAATCCATTATTACGCTTTAATTATGGAATAATTCCCGTTGCCCCGAAAAACATCGGAAAATAATTCCCAGCGGGCCGCATAGAGTACGATGCAATCCCGCGGGCGGAGCAAAAAATGTTCAGTCCTTTGTTCAAAATTCACAGCCGACATACCGTAGAAGCACTTTAGCGCAATTATCAAAAATTTAGTGTATCCCCCAGGCATCCCGACAGTACGCCGAAGCTGCGGCAATTATGTTTCGTCTCACGTTCCTCGATCACGTACAGTCTCGCGCGCGAAAATTCGTTCGCGCCCTGTCCGTCTGAAATCCGCAAAAAAATCGTCTACCCGTCCCAGTTCTTTTTGTCACTCGAAACAAAAGTCGGACGTGCGAGTTAGACGCCGACGGCTTGCTAAGCGCCTCCGGACACGCGCTACGCACGCGTTTATTCATGACGCGGAAGATGCGCGATGCGGGGAAAAGAAAGGCCGAACGAAAATGATGCGCGAGGCGGATTGAAAGTTCGCGCTCGAGCGACGGCGCGGAACATTAATCTTTTCACCTCGACACCCTCGCCCTCCCCGCGCCTCGCCCAGAGACGTTGGCAAAAAAATTGCATCTAAATAATGCACTTCGCGCTCGCCGGCAAAATTTCCGTCCCCTCCCCATCTCGGTCGCCCCTCTCTCCGCCTCTTTATCCAGAGTAGCGCGATGCGTCGACCCGGCCAATGGATGCGGAAAATTGCGTGGACAGTTTATCAGAGCGTAGAGCTCGAGCGGAGGGTCCCGTGCTATTACGGGCCGATCGTGTTTTTCGCAAAGGCTCGCGAAGGTCCGCGCAGGTTCGCGTTGGCCGACTCCGACCGGAGCTGGAAGTGGGACGCTTCGAGTGACTCAACGATCTGACGGAGGTGCGCACAGACGCACACGGCGTCACTTTATCGAATCCAGCATCTTGCGACGATTCTACTCTGCCGATCCTTCTCTCCAGATCCTACTCTCGCCATCCAACTCCGACGATCTTCCTCCCAACGCACTCAATTACCCCCACCACCGACGGACACGGTCGCCGACATTAACGCGGACCGCGCGTTCCGAGCGTTAATTCGCGAATCGAATTAACGCGCGCGCATTTGTCCGGACGCAATCGGGCGGCTGGATTAATTGAGAAAATTGACATCGCGCCGTTGGCGAGAGAGCGCCGGGGCTCGGAGAGTGGCGAATGAAAAAGGGAATGAAACGGCCCCAAAAAGGGAGGGGGGTGGGTAGGGTGGAAAAAAAAGTGAGTGCATATAACGAACGTTCGCGCCGGCGAAGAGAGAGTCGGAGTTGGCCGGGGCAGTTGTCGCTCTCTTGGTCCATTTCGCGGGCGTTTGTTTCACGGGCGACGAGGTGGGCGGCCCTCTCGCCGAATTGCGTCCTAAATAATGCATCATTCGTTGGAACGCTCGGCCGAGCGGAAATATGGGGGGCATAAAAGTGATGTAAGATCGGGCCGAAACGGCTCGTTCGATCGTTCGACCCTGGCGGGTGATGCTAGATGGGCTCCTGCGCACCCCCCTTGCAACTCACCCCCTCTCGTTTGCCAGGGAATTTCTGTAAAAGAGCCCGATCGGCGATCCTCCCCGGAAGTGAGGGGGGAGTTAGCCGTATGCGTCGGCGAATTTACTTGCCGGCCGACATTCGAAGCGGCCGCGAGCGATCGAGATCGTTACGCGTGTCCGGATCCAGCACCGGCATCGTAATTCGACGAGCGAAGGACTTCCTTTCCCGGCAATTGCCTCGATGAAAGTCTCCTTTCTCTTTCTTCATCTCTCTACACGTGTCTCCTCGCTCATTTTGTATTTATTCATCCATTTTCGAAGTGACGGGGTAAGAGCACCTGATCGAGGAATATGACGTATCGGTATTAACGCTCTGAGTTGCGGTTAGAGCGTCAGCGGCAGCATTCGGTACAATCCCTATTTTTCCGAACGTAAAGAAAGCAGCGTTTCAAACGTACATCGTATAATGTATTACAAGGCCTGACAGGTTATTTCCGAACAATCGTACGATTGAAATGCTCGCCGTGATTGACTTACTGTTACACAACGTCCATATTACTCTTGAATTACGTACTACCTAAGCATACCCCTCCCCTCCTCCCGCCACATTTCTCCTACCGATGCCGCACATGAAGCCATCAGTCAGCGGCGGGCAAATTGTCCGTGAGAAATATGCTGCGCCGGATGCTATCTCATTTGGAAGTACGTTAACGGGCAAAATTTATCTCACTCTCGCCGCTTGACTGTTGTCCCGACGAGAAATATCGCAACGAAGTCCGGTAATCCTGAGAAGGCCGCATCGGGCAGACCCGAGCGATTTGCATCGAGAATCATAAATCTTGCGGGGGAGGGTGACGTGGGTTTCTTCCACTTTGCTCGTTGACATGTGCTCCGGCATTTCGTCGATATTTCGATACACCCGCCTCGCGCACGGCACACACGTTCGACGGCTTGTACATTGTGCGCGTGCGCGTGCGCGCGCGTGTGCGGCCAACGGGTTACGAGCTGCACTCGGTGTACGACGATCAAGAAAGCGGGAAACAAAGTGGATATTGGAACTTCGCTTCCGGTCAACGATATTCGACTGGCGGACACACGGCTCCTATAACGGCGGGCGTTCCGTTCTAACGGATCGTCTTTCCCTGTTTACGGAATAGGTAGAGAGTGCAATTTCGAATCTGGCGGAGAGGTAGCATAAGATTTTACGAGTTCGGACTGACGCCGGAATCTTTAATACGGCTGTGTTTGACTGAAAGCGTTCGCTGTACCTTAATTACGGCGTTTGCCGCCGCCCACGCTCGACCGGGGCAGAGAGGATCTTTGAACTTTTATGGAAACTGCCTTGTATTTTTACTATGCTCGCGGAACGTGCCGATGAACGCGAGGCACCGAGCGAAAAAGAAGAATGTGAAGTAGGTGGAAGGGCAGGGCTATGTGAAGCAATCAAAAGGCAACGGTAGCACAAAGGAGAGGTGAGAGAGGGTGGGAGAGGGAGAAATTCTCGAATCGTGATTAAATAAGCGTCGTGCACCGCTTCGGAATAGAAAGAGGGGCTCTCGGCGGGTGGAAAACTGTGTAGAGCGGGCCAGGAATCGGGTGGGGTGGGAGGGGAGGGGTGATAGGAGTTTTTTAAAGGGTTTCCGCTCGCGAAGGAATCAAAGTCTACAAAGGAGCCCTGTTACTCACGCCCCTTTACTGATTTATTAATTATATCCTGGGCAGGAACATAGGAAATTGAAGGCCGGACGTAAGGCGCGATTAATTATGATTTTGCCGTTCGGCTAGGAAATGAGATATGGAGGTCGACCTTCTTGCTTCCCGGCGAGAGCGCTTTGAAGGGGTTAGGTACCTGACACTCGCCGATATCGTCCTCGGAACGGAAACGCCGACGAGTCTTCCGTCTCTTAATGAGCGAACGATGCTTTTCGGAGATGATCGCGATCGCAGTTACGCGCCATGTTCGATAATAGAATCAGGCGATAGTGGCTCGTACCGGCTTAACGTTCTCGGCTCTTTCTAGAAATTCAACCTGCTTTCTTCTCCTTTTTTTTTCCCGATAGAATCTTAGACACAATAGCCATAATGAGGATCCGGTATAATCGCGTGATAATTCGGCAATTATCGGCTCTCGGAGGATTCGCGAAAACTTTCCGTATCAATTGACTGGCTCAGTTGGCTTGCATATCGCTTTTCAATAATCATCAAAGGTTCGTGCAGCTTCTTCCGTTTCATTGGGAGGCAAGGTTGTACGGCTAATTTCTTGGGGACCTCGCGAGGGAATCGTACGAAGTTGTTCAGCTACCGTCAGATATACACAGAAGGCACCGAAATTGGCGAACGGCAAGAAGTGTTTTGTTCGGTATATGTATACCTCCGATCGATTCGAATTCCCGGGCTTGTCTCGCTCAGCGTTCCACGTTTCCGACTCTCGTGCCGGACAAATCTCGTGAAACTTTTCTCCGCTTTCGCCCGTTCGCGAACGAAGTGAATCAACGATCGAATCTAAACCTCATCGGTTCCGAAGATTACGTTTAATCAGAATTAAGGATGTACTTGAGGACGCCATCTCCTACTCGGGACTCGCCGACGATTCCCGTGTCATTTGCGCAACTGAGTGAGTCTAATCTGAGGCAGAGTTTCCTGGGGCCAGCCAGGAGTTCACCCCCACGAAGTTTCGGATCTTTGCCGATCAATGCCGTCGACGGTAATCGTTTCCGCCTTAATTATTTTTTACCCTCGCTCGCTGACGAGCGCGCGGAAAAAGCGAACGAGGTCGAAAGTCGCACGCCGACTCGAGACGAATCCGATTTAAATGTTGAATCTCGATTTTCGCGGCTCGGCATGCCTCCCTCTCGCTTAAACTTTAACCGTTCAATTACTTACCCGCAGCGGGAAGAAAACGGAAGCGCAAACAAGCGGCGAGGAGCGGCCTCCGGAGTCGCTCGTACTCGCTCGTCTCGCGTTTTATTCCGCGCCGATTGAATTCCGCCCGCTCGCGATTCCGATAAGTTACGACCGACGTCGACTCGAGTTTCCCGCTTCCGGCCAGCAAATCTTCAGACGGGAGAGGTCGAATTTACGGGCAGTGTAATGCGAAAAATCGCCATCGGCGCAGAGGGACAAATTCGGCCGCGAGACATGCATCTGCGAAAGAAAATTGCTTTCCGCTTTGTTCCTCGCTCGCGCTTAATTTCATTTGCGTATCGTGGTAAGCTTGGTGCCGAGTTAAATCTCAGGAGAAAAACGTGTCGCAGATCGATATCGTGGCCTGTCGAAAATTGTATTCTTGCACCCAGCCGTAACTCGCCCCGACAAGGAAGTCCCGTCCCACCGACTCCCACCAATCCTCATTCGCCGCCTCAAGCCCGCAAATGCCAAAATCCATTACACGCCTCCCGATTATCATTCCGCTCATTCATTAAATCTTCCGCCTAAACGTTCGACTTAATCTGCGACACGTGTACGAACACCGAGTCCAACCGCGCCGCCGAACTCTCCGCCTCGACGCTTACGTAAGATTGACACTCGCCGCGCGTCATTAATAAGCTTTTATCCCCCCGATAATCCGAACAAGACTACCGGGTCTCCACACGAGAGAGAGTGAGAGAGAGAGAGAGAGAGAGTGTGAGAGAGAGAGAGAGAGCCCTCGCAGTTTGTTAAAGTCCGCAATGTCATCTCTCCCCATCTGGGCGGCAGCGGTAGCTGCACGGTTTCTCTCCAACAGGTGTGGAATCGATGGTTTACGGTTTAATTCCAGAAAGTGTAGAAAATCCGAGAAGATCCTCCCGGCCCCCTTCCCAGCCCCCCCTCCAACCCTCGAATCGCTCCCGTTCGACTCGGCGAGAGATCCGAAGCGTTGCACAATCGTCCGGAGACGTCGGCGAAGGTTCGTTCGGCTTTCGCAAAGGCCATCGGGTGCGGGTATCGCTCCTCTCCCCCACCTCCCTCCCCTCGCCTCCTCCCCCTCCAACCCCATCCCGCGCGCTCACCTTCTCCTACTCCGAGCAGGTCTCTCAGGTGTGTAGGAGCCAGGCATCGTCCGACCTGCCCGTCCTCCTCCGGCTTCAGTTCGCGCGTAGACGTCGAGAAGTGTGCCCGTACTTTCGCCGGGAAACGACGATCAGCGGCCCGGATCAGTGATTACGGTTTGTGAATGGCTTATACAGGGTGACGGACGAATCGATATTCTCCGCCGGCGTCGACTGTTGCGCGTCCGCTCTTCAGGTATGCGCGCTGCCGGCGACGAGGAGCGCGACAATTATGTGCGACACGTGATCGGCGAGGGAACGAGTTGACGTGGAAGTTCGAGGACGTTCGTTCACCGGGTGTACACGAAAACAGGTGAGTCGATGGCTTCTGACTCGCACCTGTACCTCCTCTTAGTCGCGCTCGGACTTCGCTTCACTTTGGCCGATAAATTTTCGGCGTGCGTTGAGGTTGCATCGTGGTTGGTTCGAGAAGGATGACGCGCTTGACTGAAGCTGTGGCCGACGGAGACGGTGGCATGTAAAGAGTGCGCTGGTGAATCGAACGCGAAGTCGAACTTGAGCACGTGCCAGCTTCGCATGACCGCAGTGGAATTTCAATACGTCGGGGAGTGTAGAAGTTTTTCCCCGTTCTTTCGCTCCCTGTCGTAATCGATTGGTGGGATCGATGGCACGCACGTTATTTCTGTCTTTGTCGGTCTTACGTCCCCGATTGTTACGAGAGTGGGATATAGGATGGTTGAGAGTGCTATATGCTCATTGTTAGCGAAGTGGGTCGTCGGCCGTTCGCTTTGCCGGCCGCTGGATCTGCCTGGCGAGCGTATTTAAGTAGCTGTAAATTATCGTTTCTACCTTCGTTGCCACGAGGACTTCCTTCCGGAGTCGTGACGCACGTGTGCATTTCTGCCGCGCTCGCTGTCGAGTTTTTCTGTTTTTTTTTCCCTGCTGTATACCATCGAACCCGAATTAAAATGGAATATTTCGAGTATGATTATTTGGATTGAAATTTTTTTTTAGACCCCGTGCCTAGCATTTCAGTATCTCTTCGCTTCCGTACCTTGTGCGCGACCGAATTTCCACAGGGTCCCGTGGGAAAAATCCGCGTGACACGTGCGCGGCGAAAGCTGAATCTGATTATGCGACTCTCGTTCGATAAACGGCCGTTATTGCGAGCGACGTTTCAGGGACTCGTTTCGAGGCTCGTAAACGCGGAACATAAACGGCCGATCAGCTGGGAGACCATGTGGACCTATAATAACTGCCGTGCCAATTCGAGCTTTCGATATTTCCGATACTCGCGGAAGAATAGCACAATCGAGCATTTTAGCATCAATTTACGATTTGGTACGTTTGTAGTCATTTCGATAATATTGACCTTGGCTATTAGATGCATACCGTTCGTCAATGATCCGCTGTAATAATAACACAGTAGACAGTCTTTGGTAGAAACTACTCACAAACAGTGTAACATCTCGAAACACGGATAGCAATATCAACAGAAGCCTGTAACATAAAGTTCCGTACAAACGTTACTAGCCCTCAAGCCATGGAAAGCGGGACGAGGAAAGGAAAGGAAAAAAAAAGGAAAAAAAAAAGGAAAGGTCGGTCGAGTGGGCCAATACACGGTCGAGAAGAAAGCAGCGGAAGAATATTGCGTTAACGACCGCGTGCCTTAACGACCTCCAGCGTCTCAGATTATCTTCTGGTGACACCTCGGAAGCCTTACGAAGGGGTCTCCCCCCGGTTGCGGTCATCGTTTCTACGTTTTACCGCCGTTTCATTGGCCCTCGACCCCTCGCGCCGGCCATAAACGGTTCGTCCGGTTCAATTATTCGACACGCGAGTCGTGACGAGTATGCGTCTGGTTCGCCAGCGCGCCATTTTAAGAAGCTGCGCGCGCAGGATCCTCGCTCGGCGATCTTCCGGATTCCGACAGGACGATCCGACTCTTTTCTCGCTCAAATTCGATTGTACTCCGCGTTGCAATTCATTATGGGCGCACGGCTGGCAGCGTGCTGTGCGAGGATTGCGCCGACAGCTTGTTGGCGGGACGGTGAAAGACTTCCTATTAACAGATTGCCGTGATTAAGCCGCTTACGGAAATTGTGCGCGGATAATACCGGCGACAAGGCTCGGCGTCTGATCCGCTTGCAGAATAAATCCCGAGTCATATTCGAGCTGCGAACGATGTCCTCAAGATTCCTCACCTCCTCTCGGCATCGGCGGAGCTAAATTATTGAGAGAGAATTGTGAAAGCGTCGTTGGCGAATCGTTCGCGAATCGTTCGCTTCCTCCGCGAACGATCGCGGGATTCTATTTTGCGGCGCTTAATCCGAATTCGGACAGTTTCTCCCGAGGAAATATCAGTTTTCTGCTGCGCCGACGGCAGAGTCCCTCGACAAAATGGAAGATGGTTCGCGGCAACGACCGACTCCGATTCCGCCGTTTCCGCGCATTACGATTCCACGCTACGTTTCTCTCGCTCCGGAGGGGGAGAGCCGTATCGGATTTCGGCGCCGCGATATGGAACGTTTCTTTCGCTTTCGTGCTTTCATGGTATCAATTTCGTCCGCCTCGTCCTCGCTCGGCGCCCCCATACAATCGGCGAACTCGACGAGTTCGACTCTTCCTCGATATAATGGCCTTATCGACATCTTACCCTTGAGTGCTGAAATGACGTATGAAGCGGAAAACGTCTGGAGACAAACGACAGGAATCGCCGCGAGCGTAACTTCAACTGGAAGTCGCAGAAAGGCAGATGATACGAACTCGGACCGACAGTAATTTCAATTAGCATGCTATATTGGCACTGTATAATTCCATTGCAAACGCTGACTGTCAGAAACCGTCGGTCATCCCGAATTACGAACAGAAGCCGTCAAGTCAAAAGCGTCAAGAACACCGACCGTGATAACCACTTTCACTGAAAGGAACCTGAATCGAATTATCACAAGTTCCGATCGTCGCTCAGCGTGGCCAAAAGCAGTCACCGAGCGAGTCGGCGGCGTCAAAGATCGACTAGGTCAGATCGGCAAGCATGAATCCTCTCCCTCCCCCCTCTGCCTCGCCTGATCTCTTTTTCCTTTCAGCCCGAAGCCATGCGCGTGACTCGAAACGCTTCGACCGCATTTCGCACCGGTTATTTACGTGCATACACGATTGCGTGGCGATGTCACGGGCGTCGGGTGGCTGTCAGCGAGAATGGTAAATTCGAGCCTGTTAGGCGCTCGAAGCGGCACGGATAATCGGCCGACGATTATGCCCTTAAAGAGACGAAATTGCGCTTACCCCTCTAGGTGTGTGCGTGTACGTGGACGCGGCCGCGAGGAAGAAGAACGGGGGCGAATTAAGGATTCGCTTCGGGGCCGGGCGCTTTTCTTGCCGTGAGAAACGATCGTTTTGGATTCGAGGAGCGACGATAACCTAGGAGGGGGGGGAGAAGCTGTCGTCCAGGCGTGCCTCGCGATGCCGATTGCGCCGCTTGTTGCCAATCCGTGCCACTGCCGCGACGATAAATAAGGCGATTATGTCGTAATCTAATCCCCCGTAGCGGAGAGCTTCTCCTCGCGAGAGTGTGCGCGTGCTCGTGTATTAGGGCTCGTGTACCGGGCTCGTATACGATCTCTTGTGTACGCTGCGAGCCCGGTGTATGCTCGACGGAGTCGTGCGGGGCTTGTGTATGCGCAAGGACGAGATGGTCGCTGATAAGCTTGCCGACGAAATGACGACGTCGACGACGACGACGACGAGGGCGACGGCGACGCCGAGACGACACGTAGGCAACCGTCTTGTCTCGCGTGGGAATCGCGGAGGTGAGCGTACCGGATGCGTCGGGGCTGAAATTTCGTATTCAATACTTGATCATCAAATATTTCGCGCACGTGTTCATCAGACCGGCAGCCGTACACGCAACGGTTATTACGTCGCGCATTCTTCGCATATCGTTCGCTTAATGGGATGCGGCTGTAAGCGACCCACGAATTCGAACGGGTTGGGAATCGATTCCGTTCTCCGAATGTGACACGGTTGGTACTGGTAATTAATGGTGAAAACTAATTTTTGCATCGTTACGATAGCGTTGTGCATAGAAAATAATGGACTTGAAAGAACGTGCTTGAACAAAAGCTATATTTAGAGGTGTAAGGACACGTTCGCAAAAGATAGCGGTTCGGAGAACCGGACGTTCTTGCATCGGTCCGTCGATACTTACGCATTCTCGCTCGCGGTCATAAGTAAAATTTCTGCTCACGTCCCCGAAAACAATAGTTCGCCGTAGCCGCAGGAAAGCGGAGTGACGCGAGCGCGCTCTTGGAATCGGACGGTTCGAAAAATCTGCCCGTTTCGGGTCGAATCGAATCCGGGCTCCGAAGCGAAGCCGCGCGCATGCACGTTTCGATTTCACTATCCGGATTGGCCGGATTGGCGGGATTGGCCGGCGTTATGGCCTAACCGCAGCTGCGCCCGATCCTCGGGACACGTGCGCCCGTTATTTCGTCGTAAAGTTGCCGGTCGCAGCGGATTTCGGCATGACACCTGGATCGCGATCGCGGCTAAATCGTCGTCCAGTCCATTTCCCGCCCCCTGCGCAATCTCTTAACCTTGCACTTCTGCCTCGATTTCCTGCCCGTTTGACGCGTCCGACGCGTCCGACGGACGCAAAACATGTACGTACCCTCTTCCACCCTCCGCCGACGGGGATGAGGCTGGTGGTTTGGAGGGATGGTCAGCGTGCAAGCAAACGAACGGCAAAGCGAACGGCACAAGCGAACTGCAAAGCGAAAGAAGGGGGGAGCGAACGGCGAGAGAACGAAACGGTCGCGCACTTACGGCTAGATAGGGGCCACTGCGAAGCCAGCATTTCATTACGGGTTTATTACGCCGGCGAATTAGGTCGAAGCTTTACGAGGCGGGCTTTATACCGTGGACCCCGCTTTACGATCGTGCCTCATCGAAAAGAAAAGCAGCCCGGGACGCGCGCGCGCACACTTCAGACTCCATGGGACGCGGCCACTGCGGAAGTGTTTCAAGGGTGTTTTTTAGCGGCGCTCTTTTCATCCTATCCCCTTCCGTTCGCGCCGTTTTACGCCCAATCCCACTCGCGCGACGATCGTTCGCTTCCTTTCTCTCCCTCTCTCCCTCTTTCTCTCTCCATCTCGCTACCCTCGATCGGATGATTGGTCCGGCGATCGGTGTTTTTCGCCGTTAATCTGTTGCTCGATTAAACTGCCCCCGGTGGGACAAGTTTGCACAGTCCGAATCCGAGTTCGCGCCCGCCTAACGACCTCCGATTCAATTCGACCTTTGCGCGCCTCCCTCTGCAGCCACGGTTCCGGTATGCGCGCCGAATAAGTGCCGGATAACGAGCAATTACAAGGTGGACTTAGTCGAAGGTTGCAGTTATCGGCGCCGGCGGTCATTGATGCTGATGAGTGAAGGAAGATATCGAGCAGGCCAGCGCTAAGGGTCTTCGGGATCAATGGGCTTCGCTCGTACTATTGAGCGAGAGGCTGATGACGTTAGCCCGAATAGGGTGCAGGCGAGTTCTCTTACAAAGCTGCTCCGGCCCGAGGCCTTATTTTTTGATTCGCCGCGTACATATCGATTCGTAGTCAAACCGTGAACACCGCAGAAGTGGTTCATGAATATCGCATACACATTTTCGACCCGCGAGAAAGCTCCGTTCCGGGCGGCTTATAGAACGATAAGATCGTTGCCGACGCGAATTTTCAAAAGTTCCCAGCGTCCCGTTGACGGCCGTGTCGTCGAAAACGTCGATTATTAATGTGCATAGCTAAGTGCGCCGCGTTGGGAATAACGAATCGTCCGCATTAATTAGGCCCGCGGCCGATATTAATATTCGCGTTATTGTTGTCGTTATTATTATTCGGGACGGGGTTAAATCGCGCACGTGAGTCCAATGTGGACACGCAGGCGAGTATCATTGTTTACCGTAGCGACTTATTGCGCGACGTTAATTTCGCGCTAAGTCTCAATGGAAGCGTACGAAACGGACCGGAGCGATAATTAAACGAAGAGCCAGCGCGTTTGTTTAGAAAGGCTCATAACGATCGGAACACAGGCGTTTCAAAAAACACTGTTCCAGATTATTTGGCGTCCTCGCCGGTCGAGTTACACGCTTACATCGCGCGGCAGCGGAGCAAGGTTGCTGTGTAAAAGAGGGAAATAACAATATAGGTCTCTGTGCGAATTATATTATGCGTACGTAACGGGAGGAGGGCACTTAACATTCAATTTGTCGAGCGCGTAACGCGTACGCGAGCAGCGGCCTCGCGAGCAGGTTCGATTGTTGGGATTCCAAGGGGTCCGTTCAGGTAGTACTAACAGTTTCCTTTCCTTCGCTCAGCCCGCCATGGCGATCAGCAATTATAATCACGGTCGTAATTGTATATCACTTTATAATAAAACATATCGCGCCTCGCATCTAGCAGGCCGACTCGTAAATCCCGTTCCAGGATCCGCGTATATATAGCGTTAAGTAATCGGTATGCAAGCCAAAGTTCACCTACCCGTTCCACCCTCGCGCAGTGCCGCCAATCGATATTCCCCGTATATCGCACATTCTTTCCGCCGCTCTCTCGCACGGCAGAGACCGAAAGTGCAGCCTGACGCTTTGCCTCCCTACGCTTCCCTGCATCGCTCGCCGACGGAAAATTGACACTTAATAGCGCACCGTGACGCAATGTGACTCGACCTTTAGGCTCGTCGTATTAAGGGACTTTATCGCCGGAACACGTGTTCCCGATCGATCGACCCCACCATTGTGCTCTGCCCCCGGAATCCAATCGCGGCTTCGCGTCGGACGAAAGTTTATGCAGATGGGGCGAATTTCGAGGCTGAGCCGACCGGGTCGTCATTCGCGCCTCTCGTTGAGAGTCCGACGACCGAGAGGGACAGAGAGAGAAGGAGATCTCTCGGTGCGACGCAACTTTTTATTTCCATCGGCCGTTCAGCGAGGTTGCCCCCTTCTAACCGCGGTTAATGCCATTCAGCGGCGCGGTAATTACCTCCTCCCCGGGTCTAGGCTTTAAGATATGCATCTGAGCGCATCTTCGAGACAGAGAGACTGTTCCTCCTCTCTCCCCCCCCCCCCCCTCCTCCCCCCTCCCGGTAACCAGATTCGCGATCAATTTGCCCGATGTAGAAACGGGGATTACGGGTTTAATTCCTCCCACTCGAACAACCGCCGGCTCAAGCGGATTCGACGTCGGCGTTCTACCTACAGCTCGGCAAGGATCGATCCCGGGCTAACGGCGCTATTATCAAACCTGTAATATAATTCGCGCACGGGAATCGCTCGTAAACAAAACGGGGCCCGTTTATTTAACATAGCCGCCTTCGCCCGTTTATTGGCCCTCCAGTGCGCGTAAGAACGGATCATTTGCCGCGTCAGCGCTGTGTATCCCGGTTAAATGAACTGCTCCCGCTTTTCCAGAGTTCATTAATGAGCGAAACCGCCGGCGTGGCGCCGCACGTTAATGTCGACCCTTGCCACGCAGTGCACTTTTCTTGGGAAATTAAAAATATTCCGCGTGGCGATGGAGTGACGAGTTTGGAGTTTCTGAGACGTTCTCGTCCGTCGTCTGGATCGTCTACTGTCGACGTCAGGAATACAGTGACGTATGACATTGTTTTTAACCTTTTACATACTACCGGACATCGGTTATTGGACGTCCACTGTTGAATTGTTGATTCGCAACCTTAATGGAGTATAGCAGTTTTATCTCCGTGCCTGCGGATGTTTTCTCTTTCATCGTTTCTGGCGATAGAACGTTCATGTACCTACGTCGTAACTGAGCCGGCGAGTTTGCGACCTCAATACTCGTTACAGAAACGTCATACTCGCAAATCGCATACAAAGATGTTATACCGTCAAATTTTCAGCTCGGTAACTCTGAACGCTCAGGTAATGACGATGAAAGTTCTTAACCAGCCCTCTGCCACGATTCGACGTTAACCTGACATTGACTTACAACCCGTACCCCATTCGATTCCGTTCAACGCCGAGAAGCGAACTATTCATTCCCGGCCCGAAGCTTCCAGCTCGCAGCGGATCTAGAGATCGCGAAGCCCAGACGTTCGCTCGTACACGTCGAAAGCCGCATGGCGGGAGAGAGAGGAAGAGAGAGAGAGAGAGAGAGGCAGAAAGAGAGAATCGTAAGCCACAGTTTTCCACCATACTCAGGTCCTCTGGCACGACCGCTCTCCCCCTGCCAAAAGAAGGAGGCAGGAGAGAGTGGGGCAGGTGGAGAATGGGGGGTGGTTTCGAGGGCCGAATTTTTGGCGAATATCCAGAAACGCCGACACCCCCTCCTCCGATCCCGGGGTTCATCCCACTCTCGCAGTCTTCCTCGGTCTCTATTTCCCTCGTCCGTGACATCGAGTGGGCGGATTTATATCCGCAGCGAGCGCGGCCGCTGGATGCCTCTCTTTCCTTCCGTCCGCGTCTCGTTGTTTGTTCCCCTCCCGCGGGCCGCGTTCCCCAGACATTTCGGTACGTTTTATAGTTTCCCCGGGCACGTCGGCCGACGAGCCGGAGAAGGACGGCCATCCTCCTCTCGCCGCAATGGCGTTGCCGTTCGGCGAGGAGTCGGCGAGGAGTCGGCGAGGAGTCGGCGTTAGACGGCGAAAGATTATTTAAATTGGGCAACGACCGTTCGCCGAGGCGATTACGTCTGCGGTCCCGCTAATTGCGTGCACGCCTGACTCTCGTTTCTGCCCTCCTCGCCGTTCCGCTCGTTCTGCTCGTTCCGCTCGTTCCACTCGTTCCACTCGTCCTCGTCGGCTTCGTAGTCAGGCGTCGTTGACGAAATATTCGCGCGCCGCGTCGTCGAACGAAAAAGAGATTTTGCCCACCGCTAATTTGCGGACGGCCAAGACGAGTTTTCGTTCGGCTTTCGTTCGGCTTTCGTTCGGCTCTCGTACCGGCTTTCGTGTTCAGTTTATACGGATCGCTATCCTGACAGGAAGTGCAGTTACGTGCTGTCCGACGCGATCATGCTATTATCGCTTCCGCGCTTATTGCTGCAAATCGTATCGGTTCCGACGCGCGGTGATTATTTTTCCTTCCCGCTACATCAACGGGACGTATTATCGAGATATCGAGGTATATCGAGACACGGTGAGAGTCTGATGTCCCCGTTACATCAAAGCCTGACGCGAGGCGCTATCAATAGATTTGCCTTATATTCCCTCGCTGCGCACGCGGCTCTTATTGATAAGAAAGCGTCGTCGATCGCAAGTTTTACGGATAACTCTTGTTTTTTGCCCATTTGACTGCGGGCTATCGGTATAACAGTATTTTCGGTTAAGAGTACTTCGTTGCAGTATACTTTTGCTTATCTACCAATGAGCCAGGTAATCCACGTGAATTTCGAATAAACCGGCTGAGAGCGGAGCTCTTACCAACAACTCGGTAAACTCCTCGAACTGTACACTCGCTCTTATGTATATCGCCATGCACCCGTACCTATACCCGGTAGCCTGAATAAATGATCACGATTACAGAGACGCCATTCTCTCTGCTTCCTCTCCATCGTCCGTCTTTAATGAAACATTCTGTCTACAATTTTCCGCCACGCTCGGCTCGCGAATGTTTGAATTTACCGACGTAAGCGGTGCTCTGCTTTCCGTCAGGCTATCATTGCGGCCCGTTAGCCACTAATCGTTAGCCGAGGTCAGATCAGTGCACAGTTGGACGAGAAATCCATAGGATCGAAGCCGCCCGATAATTTCCTTTGACGTTCATGAGCGAGCATAATCATAAGTTCTTTTGACGTTCATAGAGACTCGTATGCCGCGGACGACAGGCAAAAAGATGGGCACTAATTCATCGTGACCGAAATTTCGCGGCCGAAATTTATGGACGGAGTGTCTGCTCGTTGTTGTGCGCCAACCCCACGTAGAACATCGTCTAGTCCCGCCAATCAGAATCGCGCTGCTGTCTATCGTTTAATCTCCGGTTCGAGGTGTGCGCACCGAGCACTTTGACGATTACGCGGGCACCAATAACGGCTTTTGACGGACGGAACCGATATTCGTGAGCCCGCGTGTGATGCCGACTGTATGACTTGTCGGAAGAATGGAGGCAGTAATAACTCAACGGCGAAACGATCTGTTGTCGGACGGATGGAAAAAGCCGGATCGATTCATCGCGGTTTCGCCGAATGCCTCCGCTGACGATCGACAATTAATCCGTCGTTCCTCGGTTAATGCTGCGAAACTGTCGTTTAACTCTAAGGATGCTGATTGCACTTGCGTGGTTTATCACGATGCGAACAGCTGGAAATATGGCCAGGGAAAGTATGACATTCACTTTTCGGTTGCCTCATTACAGACTCATCATAGACACATGTTGTCCATCACTCAGCCTTCATTATTGACTCCATCGTTCAGTATAGAAATCTGGCCACGTATCCAGGTAGTCAAAAAAGAAGAAAGTGTTGTCATGATTGTAAATTCAGTTCGGGCAAGTACGAATGCGTCGAATTGAACGGGTAAATTATCCATCTTGCTTTATGCCGTTTCGGTGTTCCTTTTATCATCGCCGTACGGTACGTTGCACGAATTTAATAATACGTACCGGCACTACGACAAAGAGGCGGAGTTCGGAGGGCATTCAACCGTTTCTTCCCTTAAGGTCTGCCCGTTTGACCGCTCGCACGCTTACCAGTCTCTGTCTACGCAGAACATATTGCGATGACTGCCGGGCCACTGTTGTGCCCAGGAACGTAAACAGCGACGCAATAGCGAAGCCGCGCGATTATACGTTACGCCTTGGCCCTATCGATTTTGCATTCTGCCAAGTTCGTGCTCCGTGGAATTTTCGAGATACGGAATCTATCGGCGCGCAATCTGCGGTCACGGTACTCGCGCGTGTTTACATGCAAATGGAAGGGGGCAAGAAATTGCATGGAAGACGATTGATGCACGATCGTCGCGGTGTCAAATACGCCCGGCGTCTCCTGACATTTGCCGACCCACCATTGTTCGCGGCCGGCGAGAAAAATGAAATACTTGTCGACGGGGCGAGTGACTGCGACTCGTTCGTAATCGATCGATCGTATCGCTCCGCGTACCGTTTCTGCGCATCTATGCTCGTGTCGCAACGAGCTTTCACAGCCAACCGCGACTTCGAGCCGGTTACAATCTTAATGACAGTCTTAACGACAGTCCGCGTTAAAGATCTTCGCGACCCTATTCGTAGGCCGTTCTCAAGGCGTTCGTTCGGTTCAGTCGTCGAACGGGCCTGTAACGGTCATTCTCATTATGACTTCATTGCCGTCCTTTGCGAACTCCTTGATTTACTCTCGCCGCAGAGCACTCAATCGTCCCCGGCTGAACTTTTTTTCAACGCGTCGCGTAACGTCGCGCAACAAAAGTCGCGGCAATTACGTCTCGTCGACGTTTTCATTGCCGGTTACCGACTTATTGTCATCTTAATGGCGAAAGCGTTACGTTAGCCTAGTCCCTATCTGTGCCGTGAGTCTAACCGGGCCGCTTACGAAATATCCTGCTTCCTCGCTAACGACGCTTCCCGAGCCTCCGTCTCGCCCGTCGATCCGTGAAATGGTCAATGATTTCATAATTCGCGCTCGGCGACGGAAGCTCGCGGCTGTTCCTTTTCCTCCGTTTCGGTGCAGTAAGTGAGCGAGCGATTATCAACGGCGCGGAATGACGGAACTGTTTGTTCGCGCCCAGTTCAATCGACCGTCGCCGAAAATGACGCTATCGATTATCCGTAATCCCGCGGCTTGCTTCATTTCAGGCAACGAGCTCGGAAGATCGTTGTCATAACCGTTCTGTAGTAACACTTTCCGAGAACTTTCGAGCAATTTCCAAACGTCCCTCCTCCTTCTTTCGGGCGTTATAAATGTTAACCGCAAAGTAGGAAGCGTGACCCGTAAACTGCAGCAGTCGCCGGGGTAATTGCTTTTTCCGTCGTAATTGCAGTTTCTTGCCGCGTGCCCGAATTGCCTCTCGTCCCGAATTGTGGAACGGTTACGTCACGAGGCATCATCGTTTTCGCTCTGTCCTATCGATTATTGACAATTTCTCGCCGCGATTAGTTTCACCGGCGTAACGGATCGGCGTCGATAAATTGCGGCACGTTTAACGACGTGGCTCCGATCGTATTTCTTCTCGGTGTGGGAGAAACGAGAAGTATATGAGATTCCTGTACGTTAGCGATGCCGTTTGCTGTGAAGCAGGTGGCTCGCGGCGAGAGTCGGACAGTGGAATAATGACAAATGTGCGAAACGTGCGCGCGGTCGCTTTCCATTTTATTCATACATTTCCGCAGTCACCTATTCATTGCCATCAGGTTCATTTGTGATTACACGCTCAAGGTGTCATACGTTCCGAGCAAACCGCTGTGACGCTTGAAGGAACGGTACGGTCAGCGTTCTTTTATCGCCGCACGGAAGATTACATTCGGCTCCGGTGTCTCAGAATTTCGAAACATTAACATGTAGCGATTGCCTCGCGGCGTAGGACTAAAGTCGCTCTCCGTGCCCAGAAATCGTTTTGCGGTGGGCCGACAGTAGCTTTTAGCAGCGAGAGCTCTCCAGTCATTGTTTCCCCGCGCATACCTAACCGAGTCCTACGTATTAGCTCTTTGCGGTCAAAATTACTTCCATTGTCCCGTGCCGAACGGGCCGCAAAAAAAAACCTTTCATTCGCACCCTTCTTACGTCCAGAGCCCATCCGAACTCCTCGACGTTCCTCCGGCTCAAAGCACACGGAACCTATCCGACACAATACGCGGCACTCGCACTTGTCCTCCGAACCGGTGTCCGGTTTACGGACCGACACCGTGAAAGATCGTAATGAGAGACTGTTTCGCGACCGGTTCGACACGCCCGCCGCAAAGGGTCGACCTGTCCTGACAAGAGTTTCCTTTGATTTCCTGTCCGGAAGGCTTCGGCTTTCCCTGCTGCTGGACGGAAAGTGCTTCGCCATTATCAGCAGGGTGTCGCGGTCCGTGCTCTCGAGCGGCGAAGCCGTGATGCCGGAGGGATATGCCCGACTAGACTTTCTCGGCTGAAAGTCTCCTTCGGGGAATGTCGAAAAACCGGTTATGCGCATTCTAACGTCAACATCGGCGCGAAGGCGTTTGAACGATTCTCCGCGCGCGATTAGCGTAGGCTAAAATACGAGGTGTCTCGCGCGTTGGCGGTCTCGTGATCGAGAACTCTATTTCCCGCTCGCAGCTAAATTAGCACACTTTCGCGTGATCGTCGGCCGAAATGTCCGAGGACTTTCTACGTCTCCGGGGCGCCGTGAGCCATTGCGCCGCTAATTCAGCCTGTCAAAAAACGACGAGCTCTTTACCGATCCGCTGCAGGCAGCCTTGCCTGCGGTGAAAATCTGCGATAACGATGCTAATTCGGCGATATCGATACGCTTTTCGAGAAATTATGATATCGGTCGATCGATAATGTCTCCGGCAAAGGTGGGCTTTGTTGAAGTAGATTGATCGTTACGTTTGCGGCAATTGAGATATATGATTTTAAAGAGATTTTGATCATTGAGCCAAGATTCCTGTCTTTCGTCGAAAAACACTCTATGCACCAATTACACTCGAGTGCAGTCGCTAATCGTTTAAGTAGGGAGTTAAGATAAGGATTTTAGAAGATAAGAAGCTATTGAACGGAATGCTTGGATTTGCTTTCACGTTCGTATCCGAGAGACGCTCGATTCTCGATCCTTCAATTTTACAGTCCGCTGACGGCATTATCGAATATGCTCAAAATGCTTCCGAGCGAGGTGCGGATTGTTGTGGATTTATGCGAAGCTTGTCGAGCGATTTTTCGTAAAAGGTACTCCCGTCCTCTTCGTTTTACCTCCGATCTTGTCCGTTTCACCTCTTTCGACTTCATTTCTTTCCTGTCTTCCAACGACGAGCTTTATGTGCCGACTCTCGCGCTTGTTTGTCGCCAAGGTCACATGTTGTCTCGTACGAAAGTGCGAGTGAACATGATTCTGCGCATCGTCTTATGGCCACGGACCGCTTTCACGCATAGAAACGGCTGGCGGAAGTCGGTACAAGAGCGAAGCATACACGTTAAACACGTTTGACCTCAACGTTTCTGCACGGGATGTGATCGAGAGGTAGTTACATTTCCCCAACACGCGTTTTTCGTTGTTACGGAGTGTCGAGAGCAAAAAACATTTTTCCCCGGCGTTTCCATTCACCCCTTATTCTTTTATAAGCACTAAATCATGCACGAGACCCATCAGCGAGCAAAACATAAATATGCTGCAAAATATGGAATGTTCCTCGCGCAGAAATATTATTTAACCGGAGCAAATATGATTCGAACAAAATATATCTAAAAATAATTAAAACGCCTTTTCGGATGATTTTTTCTTATTTAAACAAGTCATAAGTTCGTAATGTGTGTAATTTAAGAAAACAGTGTGTAATATAAGAAAAAATCTGCATCATTCGGCGCGAGGCAAACATGTCAATGTACGATATAAATCGGGCAATGCATTATGAGATACAAGACTCTGTCTCGGATCTTAAGCCATTTAATACGCGACAGATTGATGCGATCCAAATTAGTCCAGTGACGTGCAGTCATCTTGCTGTGATGTGGCAACGGAGTTGAGAGAGGGGCAAATTTCTTGACTGACAAACGACACGATCCGACGCCAGCGTCGCCGGCACGGGCGGTCGCCGCGGATTGTCGGATTTACGAAGCTCGTCCGGGCGATTTTCATAAAACCGTGCCCCCACCCGGCTCTCATAATATGCTAATATCGAACTAATAAAAATTCAGTGTTCCCCCCCGCCGCCGACGAAGCGGAATGGGGGGGTGGGCAGGGTGAGGAAATGAGCTAGTGAATGAGAGAGCGGGGAAAAAAGTGTGAGTGTAAGAGATCGGACCGTAAGAAGGGACGGAAAAAGAAAGAGAGTGAGAGTTTGTAGGAGGAAAAGGAGGTGCTCGAGGATTTTATACGGCCGGCTTGGCATTCACGCGAAACGATTGCAGGGCTTTTTGAGAATGCAAGAGGTGTGCGTCATGAGCTTAGACCACCGCTTGTCGCCTGAGAACGTCGACGCAATTCTCGCTGTCACGCGAGCCCGGCGACTTCTTACCGGCAGTCGTCATTAATTCTCACATCAATGGACTGTGGGGCAAAAAGGGCTAGGTATATGCCACACTTTATCAGCTCATCGGGGAGCGGCGAAGGGGGAGGAGGGGGGTGGTCTGCGGTTCGACGGCGGGAATTTCGAAGAACGCGTTTGTCAGCGAAATTAGAAACCCGTATTGACTTCTCGTCAGCATGAATAATGGATCGGCCGAATGAACATGACGGTTCGTTTTGTCCATAAAACGGATTACGGAGCATGTAATACGCGAGGTTTATCGCCAGCCAAAGCCTCGCGGACATTAGCATAAGCCGGCTTTCCTCAGCGGAATCATTTCGATTGCACTTAAACGTCGCCGATATTATTCCATGCGAACGCTCGATCATACTCCAGCGAGAAAATAGAATCTGCGAGATCATCGATCAGCGAATCAGTTCCATCCGGCGGCGACGATCGTCCTCTCGTTGTTGAGTTAACCTCAGCTCGCTTCTACCCGCGGAGTTCAAAAGAGAAATCTCGAAGTAGCAAATTCATAGAAGACCCAGCCTCGAAGTGCATTCTTTCCAACTTTCTACCCGCTAGCGCGCGCGCGCGCGCGCTCGCGCACCGTAGGCGCTGAATCTTTCCGGAAGCGTGTGGGACACCGACAGAAGGTTGGGCCTATGGACGAGTATGTGCGCGCCTTGTGCGTCGTAGAGGTTACGACTCTACGACGGCGACTACGTCACGTGAGGTCGCGCGAGCGGAGAATGACGAGCAGAAGAGTGCGGCGGGGCGAGGGGGAGGTCGTCTCTCATCGGCATCGGGAAAGTGTGCCGTCGAAAGGTCACCGTTTACTCCGCTCGACGATGGCAGCCGCCTCTTCCACCTCCGCCTCTCGCCCCCACTTGCTGAGCCGTCTTCGTCCTCTCCTTCAGTCGACTCGCGCTCCCAGACGCGGTTGTCGGAATCAAAGGCAGGGAGAGGGGTCTTCCTCAGGACGTTGAGCGGGCACAAAGGGGCGTACGAATCGGTAGATGGAAGCAAAGGCCTCCCGCAATTACCGTACTACTATATACACCCTCTCCATCCCTCTCTCATCTCCCTTCATCCCCCCCTCCATCCCTCCTATTCCGCGTTCGTCTTCGCCTAACAGGCACCCGCTTCCTGCTCACTCGAGACCTTTCCCCAATTCGACCCCCCCCCCCCCCCCCCCCTCTCCCGCCGTCTTACCGGCACCGCCCGTTTTCCCGTTCCTACTGCCAGGTCCCAGTTTCATTCTCCTCCGCAGTCTCTTCCTTCAGTCTTTCCTCCTGGAAATGATCCGCTCGCGAAACCTGGTCACGTACCCTTCACCTGGACACCCCCCAATCGTTGGCCCTCTCGACGGTAGATTCGACCGCGCTACTTCCTGTCGGGCACGGATCGCGAGCGAGAGCTAGCGTCGGGGGCCAGGAACGACGGTGGAGGCCACGAGTGTCGTTCGAGGGAAAGGGGGATTAGAAAGAGGCCATTAAGGTGGCCCCCGCGGATCTGCAGCCTCGGCAAAGCCAGTCGAGCGCGTCTCTCCTCTCGACTGTCCTCCTGGCGACTGGCCAGAATTCGCGAGTAGATCCGCGATATTCGCGTCACCGTCCTACGCCGTATGCGCGCGTGTGCTCCTGACGTCGGGGGGGCATTAATAAAGGGGCTTGTCGATACCAAAACGAAGCTTGAGCGCGCGCGCACACGCTAGCTACCCATTTTCCGCTATCCCTAGCTACCGCTCCGCGGTTCGCTTCTCCGGCGAGGAAGAGGAGAGGACACTTTAATGTTTCCGCGGGAACGTAATATATTTTTCCCACGTATGCTAGCTCCTCTCCAGAGCTGCCTTCTTTTTCATTCCCCTCCCCCGCTCTCTGCCCACCTACCACTCCTCCGCTTCGGGTACGTCTGTTACTGATATACGATACGATCGGGCTGTGTATCGCCAGAGATACCCGTCTTAGACGGGCCTTCCTTTTTTCCACCCTTTCATACCGCGCGGAAGAGTAATGCGCGCGAGGCTATCGACTCTTTTCCTGCCATTCTCACGACGTAGCTCGGTCGCCGTTCGCGATATTTCGCTAACGCCAGGAGTGCACGGTGCGAGTGTCGATACGTTTGAGCGGCACTCGCACCTGTTGGCGGTGGGAAATAAATTATCGGCGATCGACCGACGACGGATCCGCGGCCCGTTTAATTACCGTTTATATTAAATTCAAGCGGCCCCCCTCTCACCGATCCGAACCCCCGTTATCCGGACGCCGTCGATGTATCATTCATGGCGAGGAATTAATTGAACTTAGTACCGATCCGGCGGCGCACTTTAATTAATTCGCCTCTATCCGTTATAATTGAATGGGATTAAGGATACCATTCGCTCTCCGATGTACGCGCTTCTCACGGAGAAAGTTTGAAAATCTCAACGGATACCGACCCCGCTCGTCGCCGGCGTCTCTTCCCTCCTCAGAGAGCTGCGCGCGGATTGCCAAATCGCGAAGAGAAAAACGACAGCGGGAGAAGGACAGACGGAGTCGAGAAGGAGGGATGGGGGGGAAGGGAAGCAAATTGCGCGAATCCGCGCGCGATTAGTCTAATTTCGCGGGCCGCTCGTCACCGGCAGAAACTGCATGCCCGGGGGCGAACGTAGAATTAAGTTAAGGAGAGCCCGCCTCTCCTACTTTTCCTCGCTCTACCCTGCCAGCCCTCCCTCCCTCCCTCTCCGTCGCTCGACCCCGCATCTGGCCGTCGAACCGGCTTGCCGAGGAAATTGGGACGGGTGCAAGATTTGTCACTGCGGCCGGCGATTAGGCAACACGAGCGTCGACGGAGAAAAATCTCGGCCTGGCCGGATTTCAGTCGGAGGCAGCTCTCGTCTTCTCGCCTCCCAAAACGAATCGTCCCGCTTGCGAGACACGGCAATTTTTGCGCCGGGCCTCGCCTGTCGCTCGACTCGTTACGCGAAACGATGACATTGATGCGACTCGACTCAATTCATTACCGCTCGCTCAACGGCGTTTATCAAGCGGCATTAATTCGCCCCACTCCGTGCGAATACGACGCCGAAGACGACGGTGCCTTCGCTGCAGCCTCCTCGAATAAATTATACAGTCTTGAGAAACTTTCCCGGGGCATTATAAAATTCCTGAGCTCTCGCCCGCCGGCAATTTTTTCCGTTACATCCCGGCGTCGGCCGGCCGACAGCGATCGATAATATTCTATTCCGCGCGCATTCCGTCTCCTCGCGCATTAAGGGGCGAAACTATTAGAGGGCCTTTTTCCGCGCTATCAGCGTCGGCGGGACGGGTGGGAGCGTGGGAGGGGGAGAGGGTCCACGTTAAACGAGGTGTACGCTCGCAGAGTTAATTAACTTCGTCCGAGGGCCGACGTTTCAGCCTTCGCCCATTGCGAATCCGCTCCTGAGGAAACATCGTAATGCGCAATTATCCCGGCTGGTAATGCGCGCTCGCGTCCACTCGGACGTGCAATTTTCAGCCCGGGAGGAGGACGACTTTTGCCCGCGCAACTTTCCCGAGGACGATCTACTCCCCCCCCCCCCCCCCCCCCCGCGCGCGCGCCCCGGCTTCCTTAAAAGCCGCGCTCAGATTTTCGCACTTTCGCTTAATCGAAATTTATTGCGGCCCCCTCGTCCCTCCCCGCCGCAGCTCCTTCTCCTCGTCAGCGTCGTTCTCGTCGTCGTTCTCGCCGTCGTTCTCGCCGTCGTTCTCGCCGTCGTTCTCGCCGTCGTTCCCGTCGTCGTTCCCGTCCTCGTTCCTGTCCTCGTTCTCATCCTCGTTCACGTCGTCGCCGTCTCCCTTTTTACCTCTAACTGCCCTCCTCTTTCTAGCCGGTGCACTACCAAGTTCCTGCCAAGATAAAAGCAAAGTTTCGCGGGTCTTCCTCCGGCAGCGAGAGTTTCTGCCGGGCGCCGTCTCTTACGCACTCGCATAAATCTGCGCGTTATCGCTGCTCTCGCGTGAAGTAGACGTGATCCGTCCGGGGAGCCATCATCATCCGCTGAAAAAAAGAAACTGGAAATACCCTCCCAGCGTCCGTTCTTCTTTCTTTGATTACGGTGTACGGGATGAGATCTTTCCTAGGAAGTCTCTGACTCGCTTTATGCACCTACGGCAGACCTTACGTTTACGACCGACAATGAATATGTACCTAAGGGTAGAGAGTTTTAAACGTGCCGCCAGCGAATCTGTACTTGAACCGCGAGCACGCGAAGACGACGTTTCTGTCAAATCTGTTTTAAATCGTGAGAATATTTGCCAGAGACGAGAGCTTAACGACTTCAGTGAGCCTCTCTCCGCTCTGTCGACACGAAAGCAGAAGTCCGGTGTCAAGCTACGAGACGCGAGCCGGCTAAAGAAATTTGAAGGCGCGCAAAGTTCGGAGTACCCAAATTAAAATCAGCGGACTCTTAGCCCGGACAGCCAGCGTCGCGGAAGAATGGAAAGAAGAAGTGACTTGGCGCCGGGAGAAGCGCGCGCGCGCACTCGCGACGAACAAGAGGGACAAACAAGAGACCGGCTCGTTTTACATCTCACGTTGCCTGGAGGTGATGAACAGCCCCGGCCGCTTCTGCGACGCTACTTGCGAAGCAGCCCGCGAGACGCACCAACACCCAGCCCGCTTACTTTTCTTTCCGGACGTGTGCCGTTGCCACCGTAATATCGTCATAATTTATACGAGGAGAAAGAGTGAAGAGATTACGTCCTCTCGTCTTCCACCACCTCCGGCTCCTCGTCCCGCCGGCAATACCCTCCTCTTGTTCGCCATTCTTCCCAGCCCCTCCCCAACCCCCTCGCCCGTAGGACGGCCACCGCCCCCGCGCGTTCGTTCCTTCGTTCCTAGGGTTGCTATACCTGCGGCCAATTTCTTTCGCAGGTGCACCGACGTGGAAGTAGACTGCGCGCGAGCATAAGCCATAAAATTAGCATTTTAATGGCGACTCTTTTCTCTCCGGCACGGCGTCTGGCGACGAAATGCCACGTTGTAGCTAATGGCATGTCTTATGCTTAGTAGGCGTTAAATAATCGAGGGCCACCCGGTTACGTCAAGTCTGGCTGATGGCCGACGACGTTGGGCCGATTTTTCGTCCGCGAGCGAAGTGCTTCTTTGTTCCGACGCTGCTCGTCGTTGGCATTGTACAGCGTTCGGCAATTCGGTCTCGCGGCCGCGCGCGTCGCTGTTAAAATGTAAAGCTCGCCGTTCGAGGTCGTCGGAGGTCGACGGAGGTCGACGACTGTAAAACGTTTGAAGCGGCCGCCCGCCGGGCTCGAAACGTCACATTCCGAACTTCGAATTTCCTTGACTCCGCGCCGCAACCGGCGTGTGCTATACGCTTCCGGAGAGACTTCTTTTTTTTTTCCCCAGACATTTCGAAAGTTTCTCCCTCAGAGTCCGACGACCGTTACGATCCGCTCCCGATTCAGCGGCGTACAATTAATTGGACCCGTTTTTGTTTAACGTCGCTGGCGCGTAAAGGGCTGAAGGATTTAACTGTCGGAGCTACTTGACTCGCTTTATGCGACTGTACGCCGTGTAACGTTAAGTACCTTTGTTTCAATTTTAAACGGTCCGCGTCCGGTTCAGCTGGATAAAGTCACTCGAAATATTCGAAAGTATCGTACCGGCTCTGCGCTCCGAGCATCGCGAGGTACTCCTTCTGTCTGCCGGTGCGAGTCGAAAAGTCTGCGCGAACGTTCCCGCGCAAAATCTGGCGTCCCTATTTAGCGTCGAATTATCCGCAAATACGGGGATATCGTGCGGCGAGGGTGCAATTTTCAGCACGAAGGTGTCAGGTGGGCCCAGCCCTGATGCCCTGGCGCGGATCCTTTTTTCGAGCGCGGTGCTCGATGACAAAACGACTTTCGTGCATTAAGGGCGGACATTAGCCGGAGTCGGGCGTAGATCCCGGAATGAGATGCACCCCTCGAATGAGCGTCCCTGATTTTCATTTCGCGTGTTCACCAGCCGTGGGGTCGGCGCTTCATGAAGGTCCTTCACCCCACCTTCAGCCATCCCTTAAACGCGACGTGTGGCTAATTACGGGCACGACGATGACCGGGCGCAAACTGTGCTCGGAATTAAAAGGAGTCTTCCGAAAACTTGGGAAATCATAGTGGCGAGGCTTCATTGTGCATGTTTCTGCGCGAATCCCGCTCTCGTCTACATTCTTCTACACTCATTTACGTCCGCGTATCTTCGTCTACGTTCATCTACGTCCTTCTACTACGTTCTTCCGTGTAGGAAGACGTATACGTTAACTAAGCGAAGTCTCTTTGCTTGAATACGACGCTTGGCGATAAAAAGGAATCCTTTTGACTTGCCCCAGCTGGCTCACTCCTATTAGAGGGTTTTTACGCGAATTAATGAGAGCCTTTTGTCTATTTGTACGGTATTATCTTCCCTCTGCGATCCTTGCCACTCGCTGCCTTATCAAAGGCGGCTATGCTGTGGTGTCACATCGCTGATGATCAGATTTGTTGGGGGCGGCCAGTCGGCGTCAAAGTGCATTAGAGACATTTCGAGCGACGAACGGAGCGAGATGTCATAACTATTGTCAAATCCATTATCGTAGCGACGAAATATCGCGACGTCTGTCGGGACTAACGCCATTTTATTGGATATGAGAAACAATAGCGACGGAAGGCAGAACCGTTACGTCCTCCTAGCGTAGTGGGTAGAAACGGCAGGTAGAAGCAGAACTATCTCATAGGCCGTACGTTCTGATCTGAGATCAAGATAGTAGAAACGACGGCGCCGTTCTGGCTGAGAAAGGAGGAACACATTTCTTTCTTATTCCCCCCCTCCTGCGCTGAAACAGAAATGCCTTATGCAGATTCGCTGTTCTACATCGTCGTGTCTGTATGTCCGCCGTCTCCTTGTAAGCCGCGTTTTATCACAGGCTGGCAGTACACCTCGCGCCCCCGTCGGTATTATTAGAAGTGCATCGTCGCAGTGCTTGCGAAAAAGTACGCGTGGAGCAACCGTAGACGCGCATAAAGAGATCAATGCGACAACCCCCGCGCATATTCCCAACATGCACAAATATTAAAGTCGCGAATCGATTAGCAAACACGATCCGAAACGTGGAATCGAATAATCAATTCTCCAATTCTCCAGCGGCAGGCATAATTTGCTTACGGCCGACGGGCAGACACCTTCTAATCAGGCGGACTCGTTAATCCGGCCAGTTAATTTCGCAGCTCCCCCATGTCGGGTCGCTCGCGCGTAAAAACATCGGCGGCGCGCTGGCTCGATGGAACGTAAACATGCATTCGCGCTATATACCCGAGACGCGACTTCTGGCCACGGGGAAGAGCTGTTCACAGTTCGAGGATGACTGTTAAAAACACGGTCTCCCGTGGGCTGTAAAAACTGGCGCTGCCACCGACGCTACGAGTGTACCGGTGTGCTTGCGTATGTGTGCGCCTGCTTCGTCAGAGTGTAGGCTTGCGCGTGTACGTATGTGTGTGCGCGCGCGCGCGCGCGCAAGAGTCGAGGGTGTGGACGGGCGAGTAAGTGAGTGAGAGAAAGGGAGGGGGGCGAGAAAGAAGGGGTCGGAAACGAAGGAGCCTGGGTACTGGGGTCTTAATTAACTCGCTTCACCGGGCGGCACCTACGGGCTTTTGCCTTCTGCCCCCTTCCACCCTCTGCCCTTCGCCCAACTATCCTCCACGTCGGCCTCATAAATCCCTCTTATATCCCAGGCATCTTTCACGGCCGCTTTCCCTCGTGCGCGTCGAGGGCAAGAGGAAGCGGGAGAGAGGAAGCGCGAGAGGGGGACAAGGGTCAGGAAGGAGGGAGAAAGAAGGGAAGAGCCGGAAGTAGGAGCCATAGGGAAGGTGAGGTCGTCGTCGGCGGATAGAGGGGCAGGGGGAGGGGAGGGGGTGGCTCCTTGCAAACAGAGATTCGTCCGGCTTTCGGCTCAGCCGTTAAATCCATTAACCGCCGGCTCCAGACGCGAGTGGAAAGAGAAGCGAGAGAGCAACGGCTCAGGAGGGGGAGGGCGAGTGGGTGGACGAGGAGGAGGAGGAGGAGGAGAAAGGGGGTGGCCAAGGAGGGGGCGGAGGAAGAAGAAGAGATGAGGCTCGCGGAGGGTGGGGAAGGATTGAGGAATCGCACGTGCATCGCGTGCCAAACCGAGGAGGGAACTTCGTTATGAGAAAGCTCGTCGTCGTACGACAATCCCCTGCGGAGGGGGTGGAAAAGGCCCTCCATTCGAAAAGTCCTTGGACCTAGCTCACCCAGTGCCATCCACTTTCTTCCTTCTCCTTTTCCGTCCTCCGACGCCCTCTATCCCGCGCCCTCCCTCCCCTCGGCTTCTAGTAACTTTCCTCCCCTACCCTCCGCCGCCGCCCCCTCCAGCCTTCAGTAGTCCTCTTCCCCTCCTGCGTCCATTCCGCTAGCGAGGTCCCTCGAATCTTATTCCGGGGAAATTTGCATCGATCGAGCGGCAACGGACTTCAGCCCGCACGATTTCCGCTCGTCTTTCGGTGGGGCGGGACAGAGGCGAGGGACAGAAGAGCGGAGGGACTGTGGGGGGGAGGGGGTGGGCGGTGGGGGCGAAATGAAACTCCAAACGACGAGACGGAGAGCTCGTCGACGACGGCCGGCTACGACTGGGAAACGACGACAATGAGAAAGAGCAATGCCTCCGATGTATATTCCTATGGCAGCCGGGCCAGCTGCGAGAGACGTGCCCCGGAGTTACGGCTTTAATTTGTATTAAGCCGAAGGCTGAATTTGTTGCTCGCCCCGGAATCGATCGTGACGTGGGTTAAACATCGGGACGCCCCGAGAAACGCGGCTCGTTACGGCACTTACGCTCCTTGGGGGTGTTCTCGCGTTACGCCGGGAACATGCTCGCCTTTGAACGCTTTCTGCGTTTCGAGAGAGAGAGAGAGAGAGAGAGCAAGAGAGAAGAGAAAGAGGGAGAGAGAGGGGGTGGCGCGTTTTGCTCTGATTTGCAGTGATTGCCTGCTACGTTTCAATTACGCTCCCCGTACCTTTGCGCGATCTAACGTGCATTTTAACGGCGAGCACTCCTCTCGCGGCGAAATTGCCCTCCAGGCGGGAGGGGGGGGGGGGTAAAGCGCGGGAGGCCGGGTCGAAGCTACTGTCGTCGCAAAACTGCGCTTTTGTTTACCCAATGCGACGTAACTCCGGTGTGGCCCCGATTGAAGTCGGTTACCGTGTAATTTGCGAGCCGTTTAAGGCGGCCGCTCTCCGCGGAGGAACGTCGGCCACTTTCGGGCGACGGCCGGAGTCATTGTAGAAAGTTAATTTCGTCCGCTCGCGCTGCTCAGAGGAGGAGATTACATCGTACGAATTACCATGGCGCGACTGCCGGCGAAGGGAGAAAGAGGGCTGAGGGGGAGGTGAGGAGGAGGCACGACGGGTGTTCGAGAGAAGAAAGAAACGGCCGTGGAAGAGGACGTTGGGGGAAAGAGCGGCGTTTTCTCGCTGGCGAGGGTGTTAGAGGGAATTGCGCGAAGGATCGGCTCATTGTTGCGACTCGTGGCAGGGAAATTCTTATCGGTAGCCCTTTTCCTCGGCCTCTCCCCCCCCCCCCCCCCCGCTTGTTCCGCGAGTTTAACGAAGATCGCGCGGATCGACTCCGCTTTTCTTCGCGCTTCTTCGCTTTACGGCCAGCTTAGCGGAATGCCGGGAGTCGAGATGTGAATCGATGGATGGTGTGCTCGCTGACGTCTTTCTGCAATCTCCCCTCCTGAACAAAGAATACGTCGAGTTTCTTTTTCTCTTTCGCCTAATCACTCGCGGGTCATTCCCGAAGCAAAGATTTGCCACGGATTAGGGAGGTTAGAGGGTCCGGCGGATGATCTATCGTTGAACAATCGTTCGGGAACGTGTGGTTGTCGTTTTGATTAATTGAACAACGATCTGTAATGTATTCGGCTCCTATCGGTAAAGCTGCGAGTTTTTCGGGGAATTGCTGGCATTCCCGGCATTTCTGGCAACGTGTCGATAATAGCTTCGGTATGAAGAACGTTACAGGACTGCCTATCCTCGAGAGGGCAGGCACACTTTGCTGACGATACGAAAGGAGCGGATACGAGAGGGGATAGGGTCTATTTGGCTCGAGGCACCGTTGTTCTTCCCGCTGGCGAATGTCGATGATCGCCGATACATTTCTGACACGCGATACGTTCTCCGCGCCCGTAGGCGCGAAGATCAATCGAGTCTCGTTTATCGAACGTCTACCGTATAGGAGGAGGGCCCGTGCGCGATCAGGGTAAGGGCTGGGCGGGTAGACGTGGCTTGACGTGCCGAACGAGGACGAAGTTCCGAGGTTGATTTTCAGGAATAGCGAAGGACCACGTCCCTGCTAGAGGGGTGCGCCGTGAAAAACGACGTACCTGTCGGGACCCCGCCCACCCTAATCGATGGAGTTAGCTTCGATGTAAACGGTAACGTGCGGACAAAGGCGAACTTTCCGGCCCGTGTTCAACGATCAGGGCACCTGACTGACGAAGGGAGCAGAAATGGAAAAGGATAGAATAAGTCTTGGCGTAAGAGACGCTGGCCGGGGGTGGGTGGCAGTAGAGGAATAGGGGTGAGCGTAAGGGAGGAAAGAAGGAGGAAGACAGAAAGAGAAAGAGAGGGAGAGGGAGACGGAAGACAAGCACGATATCGGGATGACATGAGAGGAGGAAGAAAGAAAATAGCGCGGGGGAAAAGCACCACGAAAAAGCTTTCGTGGGGGCGACGGAGGCATTTTTCAAGGGACACAATGCCGAATTTACATTGTCACGGCAGCGAGGGGCGAGATAGCGCCAGACAGGAGGGTGGACGGACGGGATGGGTGGGTGGGGTGGGGTGGGCTGGCTGTACGTTGGAGCGAAGAAAAAGGGAGACGGAGGACGTTTCATTCGTTAGTTTTGACCCGCCGCGTTTACTCAACGTCCGCCGGATTCCTTTTGTAGTCGAGAAATGTCCGAACATCCTTAATCCTGGCTGCCGGCGCGGGATCCTCTTTGTGCGCGCCTCTTTCTGCATCCACCGTGCGTCCTTTATAAACGCGACTCCCCACTTACGATTTTTCCCTCCCCCACCCTCCACGCCGTTCGGGCGAGATAAGTTTAAGAGCGAGCGCGCGAGAATGCGCGAGACTATGAGAGAGTAAGCGAGAGTGCGCGGATACTTCTCGCTCGGCTGCACTCTGCATAGCCTGGCCGAACTCTCTGGCTGCCGCAACGAAGAATTCTCCACGGTATATATTCCCGACACTTTCCTAGGCGGGCGGTGTATTACGGCGAAGATCGCGCAATTCGCAGGAAAAAAAGAGTGCTCCCGTAACGGCGCTCGTCCACGAACCATTCTCGCGTTTTCCTCCCCTTTTTTGCACATCTCTTCCTCTCGCTTCGTTTCCTCCCCTCCCCTTCGCTCCATTTTCTCTTCTAGCCGAGATCGGTGTGGGACTTGCGGCCGACTTATTGTCAAATTCGTCCACGGGGGCGTGTCGCGCGCCTCTTTTCCCTGGAGTTCTAATTCTCGAGGAATCGCCGGTGTTCGGCTCCACTTTTCGCCGCCTTATCCCGTTCCATTGTTTTTCCTAGCCGTACATCACCGACTTATCCCCGCGAGATCCAATTTCTATGTATTTTGACGTTTGGGCACTGAGCCGCACGTGCGGCTTCACCTTTCGTTTTACTTACCATCCTTCCTTCCTCTTTCCTTCCTTCCTTCCTTCCTTCCTTCCTCCTTCCTTCCTCGTTGCTTCCTTCCTTCCTTCCGTTCTTCCTTCCTTCCTTCCCTTCTTCCCTCCCTTTTTCCACGCCTCCCCCTTTCCTGCCTCTCTTTCTACCTTCAGCCACGGTCACGATGAAATTTCCCCCGATAAGAGACGAGAATTTCATGTCTTCTTTCCGCGCTGATATATCAGTCCCAAGGGAAGGAATACATTTTCTGAGCGCTATCGGCTACATTGAATCCCATATTAACCTTGTTAGCGCGGAACATGCCGCCATTGGACGCGGCGGTATTACCGGGTGGCGGTAACTTCACTGTTGACTACCGCCCCTGTGATTCGAACCAACAATGTAATCCTAACAGAGATATCGTGTAAACACTTCGTAACAGGGTTATCCGTCATTTTGAGGGGAATCCAGTTAACTGGCTCCGAAGAGACGGAAAATTCTGATTATGTTTCTGTTTCGCTGATTGATACAATATTACGGATGTCGACTATTTTGTCATCTGCTACGACTGCCTCTTTCAATATTTGCGTCCAGATATTCTGTGACTATTGCCGTTGGTTACAGCAGAATACGAGTGCGCACTGTTACTACACAGTATCAATGCGTTACTGTAAAAGTATTCAATTACGTGGCTTAAATAGGAACGTTGTCCAAGTCAAAATTTTGCGCAACGCGAACGAACTAATTATTTTCACTAGCGCTGTTAATTGTAATGGAATAAAATATTGGAATCATTTATTTTATGACTTTAACTTCCTACTTTTTCATAGCAACCGTGTATCGGTGCGTATACACTTTGTCCGACTGTGACAGACATATTTCTTGGCTCGTACTTTACTTCCCTGGCCCATCTGCCAAGAGTGAGAGTGCGGTCGAAGAAATGTTGCGATGGCTTTTCATCGTAGAACGACATGTAATAAAGAGTTTGACATTGATCTCCGGGAAAAGCCTATTTTACCCTATGATGGTTTCATTTTCGAAAAGAGCTTACGGTACTCCGCTCGTCGCGGCGCCGACGGAAGTGGTTGACCGCAAGCGGTTTCCGGCGAGGCTTATGATCGCATTTTCCTTGAACCCACCTTTTACTTCGAATAACCGAAGTACCTTTCCCGGTGCGACGAAAAAGCTGCTCCGCCGCCGATGCTCTCTTGGCCCCGTAATATTTGATGTCGCCACGCTTTTAAAACCTGCTCCCAGTCAAATGAAGTATTCATCTACGCACAACGGGACAAAGTCCTCCTCTTGTGCTCCGTGAGTGCGACTTTTGTTCGACGACGATGTCCGAGTTTCTCTCGAAAGCCCTCGCGGATTGGCAGACGAAATTGGATGTATTCGCGACGCTTCGTTTGCCGAGAAATCGAATCGCCGAGATTGTTACTCGACCGGCCGATAACGCGCGCAACAATCCGTCGGTATCCTTTCATCGGCTTCTCAATTTTCCCCGTCCTGCAACAGACCCATCCTCCCCGTCCGCTTTTCGGCAAGTTCAAACGCACGGAGCGTGTTGGTCGTCCCACGTCCCATGTTGTCATCGTGTTAATATTTGAACAAGGCTGCCTGGCGTTGACTCGCTCCCGTTGATGGATGATTTTCACCCCCTCGCCCACCTTCGCGCACAAGGACACAGCTACTTCCCATCCTCCCCTGCCTCAATTTTCCTCAAGATCCCTCGGACGAAATTAGTCATGTTTAAAACAAATACCTACATCGACGACGGGAAGCGTTCATCCACGTCGATCTTTCTCTCGCCAACGGTCTGTTGGCCGAAGGGCTGACAACGTTGTGTGTTCAGGGATTAAATGTCCATCGGAGCCTCTCAAGCGTTCTCGATGTGACTAACGTATCGAGCTCTTCCGCGCTTATTTCGAGGGCGATTCGAAAGGGTCGGAAAAGTGGTCAGTGCTTTCTTCTTCCGCGCCCGGAACTTCCATTTTGATGCTCGGGCTCGGGACAAAAGCGAGCTCGAGTCAATATCGATGTATTTTTCGCGACGTACTCTGGGGATCGTCGCGGCTACAGCGGAAAGTAATAACGGACTGTCCGGCGAAGACGTCGAGGATGCTTGGGATGGCGTGTAATAATAAACGTGCTGAGACGGAGGAGCGTTTTTCAGAAAGTGCAACTGCGGACGACAGCGGAGAATTCTTCGATCAAGACGTCGAGATTCGAGGAAAAAAGCGGTGCTGTTCGGTTCGTTTTTCGGTTCGTTTTTCGGTCGAGGCGGACGGCCGGATTTTCCCACTATTTTCGCCGTGTTTTTCCGGGAGGGTGGAAATCGGCGGATAGGCGTAATGTGTAATGAGCGCGCAACAGCGGTCGGGCCGAAGTCACGTCGCGTAGGTCGTGTAAAAACATTTCTCTCCCGCCATGTTCGGCGAGCGAGCACGTAGACTGCCGGGGAATCCAAGTTGCTGAAGCTGCCGTTACAAAACGTCGGGGCTATTAAGCCGGCAGTGGCGGGATTTTATCGTGACTCTTACGGGGTCAACGTTGCCACTAGCTTCGCTCCTTCCCTCGTCTCCAACTCTTTTTCTTCCCCGTTCTCGGTATCCGCCGTTCGTATCCGCTCCTCGTATCCGCCGTTCGCGCCCGGCATTATTCACAGTTCAAAGGAGATCGCGGAAAGGATTTGCTTCGCAGCAGTGAGGCAACATTTGAATTTTCGTTCCGCAGTAATACCTACTCTCGATCGTCTAGCGATTTCCAGCTTTTTCCGGCTTTCAATATCGGTTGCACTTATTCTCGTCGGCCCCTTTCTTTCCACCCCCCCCTCCTCCTCTTCCTCCTCCTCTTCTCGTTTCGTTCCCTCAATTTTCTTCCGGTCCTCTCACTCGCCTTCTTTTTCTCCCGCAATACTTCGCACGCGCGCACACTTCGGAACACTTGACGTTCTCGGTCCGCGTCTGGCTCGTTCGCCCTGGCCGAGAGTGAGGCTAGGTTATCTATTTATGTGTCTCCCTTTTTGGGCAAGGCGCGCGCGCGCGCGCGCGCGAGGCCGTCTTGTAAAGGGTCTTTGTCCGACTAGGCGCGGACCACCGCCACTGGCTCTCCCATTTGAGAGCTTAGAAAAGCGTCCGCGGCCTTTCGCGACCACTCGGGCGTGTCTACATTTGTAACGGCAGCTTTTCGCAGGATTCCGGAAACTTTCGCGGTTACTTGGCCCCGCCGCCGAACAAGGAAGGCGAGCCAGAGACACGAATGGCTGTCGGCGTACTCCTTCTGCCGAACGGTTTCCGTGTGAAACTGTCCCCCGTCTCTCTCGCCCCCTCTCCCGCCTTGAAGCTGAGAGCTGATGAATTGTGAACGGAAGTCGATCGTCCGCCGAGATCGGAAGCGTCTATCTCTAAGGACGCTCTCACGCTTCGAAAGTGAAACGAAGTGTATTGTAGTTTCACGCTACGCGGACTCCTTCCTTGGCTCATTAAGTTATCGCGCTTACGACACGATTATGCTTCGACCGGGGAGGACGCTCCTCGAGCAATTTGGCGCATTGTCCTTTAAACGTCGACTTTCAGCGACGCATTTCCTACTCGCAACGTCGCGGCACCGACGTTACGTAAATCGAATTTTTCTACCGCGGTATTTAAATATTATTCGGCTCTCACCTTCGCTTTCGCCCGCCGCCCGCTGACGCATAATCGGCCGGATTGAATAATGCCGAGTGAACGGGATTCCTCGAGACTTTCGATATCAGAAAAATGTCGACATCGCCATTACATTAGCATCGAAAGAATTTTTGTCGACGTCGAGCATAATTTACCTTTCCAACTCCTGTTTGCCGTGCTTATCGAAATGAAAAGTGAATGTCGTTTAGAACTTCTTCTCTTTGGTACCGTACAACGGACGAAAAAATAACCTACTGGAATGATCAAACTCCACCCTCTTTTATAGTCACCCCATTCGCCGCAGATCGGGCCACTTTTTCCTGATAGTCACGAAACACCATGACGATCGTTGACATATTTCCCGCTCATTAAGCGATGCTCCGTGAACCCGTTAGCGTCAGATGTCGTCGCATCTGCGACGCCGATCCGAGTAATCTCAATTTCGTCGTGGTGTACGCGCCTACCGAAACAATGGAGCGGTCGGGGCTAGATGGGCGCATACAGATATATCCCCCCCCTCACCTCCCTGCACACAGGTGCGTATTCAGATGCACAGTTGAATCGGGAGCGTGAGCGCGTGCGCGAACGGGCCTTCGTGCGTGTAGAGAGATACCATTGCGCGCGCGTGCACGTAGATACGCGATATCATGCACATCGTTAAGCCGAGTATCCACGCCTAACCTACCCCTTTGTGCTTCTTAGACAAAGGAGCGGGTGGTGGGACGCGTACGTCATGGGAAGGGAGCGGGACGCGATGCTCGTAGGAAGGAAGCGGCACGCTCGAGGCAGATAAAGATACTGGGGGGATACCGGGAAAAGTGGGCGAAGGAGGGGGGGCAGCGGTAAGACCGAGATTTCTTGGCGAGCGAGAGAGGCGTCTCTCTTTCGTAGAGCTAAAACGGGAATAACAAAGTTTTCGCAGTGGGCTGCGGCGGGAATCGACGACAAAGGGGAAGCCGAGTCGCTGGATTCTGCCAGCGAACGGTTTGGCTTTGAATCCAGCCAAATAGAGACGACGCACACCTGACGCTAGTCTTACTCTCCTCTAGCTGTGTCTTCTCATCCCCACCCCCTGCTCGTCCCCCTCCGGCCCTTCATTTCGCGTGCACCTTGCCTCGCTACAGCGACTGTTCCAATTAGATTAATAAGCGGCATCATTTGTTAAGCTTCTCCCGGCATGCGGTACCTTTGACGTACGTCGAAGGGGGGGTAGATTACTCCCGATAGTTTCGGGCTTAGGTGGGAGGAGGGGGTCGAGGAGGGCTGTGTGCCAAGTAGCGTTTTGATGCGTTCTGGCGGGGAATGCTTTCTTACCCTTTACGACGAACGGTTTATGTCCCCGAGACGCGGCTCGGATCTCGAAGCGACGTTCGCCGCGCATAACTTCACCTTCATTGTTTCAGTCGGATGGTGTCAACTTCTTGGCAAACGACTTATTCCATTGTGCGCGTATTCGGTTCCTCGCTGACGACTCGGCGGTCCCGTTCGTTTGCCGTCGAGCTCGACGCGGCTGTTTGCGAACGACGCGCATTATCGTCTTGACAATACATTCGCGATGCACATCGATGCGCGCTCGCGATCGTGTACAGCACGTCGCATTCCTCAGTTCTTATCCCGGATGGTAAATAAAACATTTGCGTTATGGATTCGGTTTCCGCGGGTAGCCGTCGATGCGTATAAATTGCATTTCATATACAGTCGCTTTGCATCTGTATACGGAGCGAGTTACGGTAAACACGCTATCGTGGCAGTATCGCCAATGCGCGGCTGTGTGTGCCGAAACGATTTCGTTATCCGCCGATACGTAGGAATGGCATCGCACGTTCGATCGTACCATTTCCGAATTCGTATAGTTACTGTAAATAAAAACGTGTACGCTTTGAATTCGGTAAGCGCCGGCGTGTACATCATCGGTTATGTATGAATCGGCATTCCATTCACAATGACAGGGCGTATCTTGCGTTCCTGCGGAACATCATAACGCGCGCGCGCGGGCGCGCATCGGATACTTCACGTATCTGTGCCAATATTACGCGTCAGCGTGCTAAAACGCTTTCGTGTTACCTGTCGGTCCGCGTAAATAGCATTACACGCTTCACCGTGGCCCTTTCCGTTTGTCCCGACTTTCAGCTTACGCTAAAAGCTCAACAGCGGAACTGTGTCAGCGACTCGTTTGTACGCTAAAGCGCGGACGATTCTACTTAACTTCTCGTTAACAGTTTTTTTTCCCTCCCCTTCCCCGATAGTCTTCGTACCCGGAGCGTTCTCTCACTCCTGTCCCGATGGCCCCGATCCGGTGCAAAGTCTTTCCCGATCTATCCCACCGTCCGCTACACTTCCCCCTCGCCTCTTCAATTAACGTTTACCTTCGCGGAAAGCGAACTTCAAGGGAACGGATGCGCTCGACGTTCCGTTTCCCTTTCGCGACACTCAACCGGTAAATTACTTTTTAAGTGCAGCCGGCCGACGTTAAGAGGGCGATAACGCTACTTAATAGCCGGCCATGCACATAAGAAACCTTCGAAAAGACTGGCTCAACGGGCAATACGGTTACCCGAAAATCACGTCCTAACGAGGACTCGGATTTTCCCAAATTCCGAGTGACTTACTCAACGCTCAGACCTCCGCGCACTTAATTCCTTATCTGGTAACAGCTCTCGCCCTCCCCCTCCCCCCCCCTCCTTCGTTAAATCAATTGACTCGTCGAACATCGATTCGGGACGTTACTTAATTACGGACACATTTTCGTATCGCATTCCGTGCCGGGCGACGGTGTCGAAAGAAGGCCTCGTAGCTCGAATTGCCAAACCGGATTAGTCCCGAATCTGGCGATCTCTGGTGTAAGGCTCGAGGCGCGGCTAATTATTTACAGATTTAGCTGCGAGACGATCGTGAGAAGCGGCCGTCTTCTCTCTCGCTGGGGGGAATATCCCGGCGTCCGTCTTCGCACGACAGTTTCATTGCTCCGACGGGATGACCTTCGCCAGACTCTCCTTTCCCGAGCGACGGCCCTCGGACAGATCCTTCGAATCATTCGCCAGTCACGGTCGAGAGCCATCGTGTCCTCTCCCGAGTGTGGCAACGATGCCCGTTCGACAGTGAGAGCGAACGACGACTCGTTCTCAGCTTTAAATGTCGCGATAAACTCGCCGGTAAGAGGCGGACGAAAGGTCTTCTCGGGCGAGAAGGACGCGTTCCACTCGAAAATTTGCATCGGACGGGGAGATCGCGCGCCATTTTGCAACGTTCGCGTAGCGTCTGGCTTCGATCGTAACCGAGCTCGTATCCGACTGTCGGCTTACGCGCGCAAATGGAGCCCAGGAAGGCGGAACGGCGCTGGAGAGGTAAACAAGACGTAAATAAGCCACGTCGACTCGCTTGTAACTGTGACGATGAGTCGGGAGGGGTGAAGCGGGGGTGGAGGGGGTGAGCTTGGGGCCCTTCTAAGAAGATTTCCCTTTGTTTTCGGCATCCGGTTAATTCCCGTCGATGTCGCACCGGGCCCCCTGGGGAAAGGTGAGGGACGAGACGCGGCAGTCATGAGCAGGCTGATCCTCTTAAATGTGAAGAATGGCGTCATCCTACCCCGTGCCGCCCTCAAAGACGCTGACTCGCCGACGTTGAAAAAGCGCTCTCTTAGCATAGGTTAGTCGGGCCCGTGGCTAAGGTCGCGAGAGCGATTAACGTGTCAGCGTCTTCAAGAGATGGCCGCAGCTCTCGTGGAAATGCCACCTCTTTAAAAAGATTCCGCGCACGACCTCCCCACCTCGCCGACGAACGCATTCCCTCCGAAATCCGGCGCGCGCGGACGAATTAATTGAAACGAAAATTCCACCCTCCGCCGATCTGCCGCCGCTCTCCGTTTAACGGGCCAAATTAAATTTGATTCCCGAACGCGGCTTTCGAGCGTCGAGTCGTCCGACGGTAAATAAGCAAAAGAGAAATTGGGGAGAAATACGTTGCCGTTGACGCATCTCGTCTCGAAAGTAATTACTCTTCCCTGCCCGTTCGTCGTAGGGCGGACTCGCCGGCCGTCGTTCAAAGCTGACCCCGGGACAGGGGTAGCGGGTCGCGGTCGTACAGTTTCGCCCGGGGGAGGGTGATGGGGGTGGCGAAAAAAAAGAGGCGCGCTCCCCGCTTTCGTTCGGCGACGAACGAGGCCAAAAGCGTAGAGTTCGGATGCGCGCCGGTAAATCGAAATGTTTTTCTCCGCCCGGACGCGACTGGCTCGCACCGACGAACCGTCGAAAGGGAAAGCGATTAGTCAGCCCGCCTGCGAGCAGTGGAATGGCCACGGTAATTTCAGTCCTGCATTCTCTGCGATACCGGGCACCCCCCGAGCAGAGCGCACACTCGCTTCTCAGACACACACGAGCACGCACGTGCGCGCGCGCGCGCTCGGCTAAAGCGTATACGGACTGCCACTTGTGGAGAGCGCACATGCGACTTCTACATATGTACACATTTGTAGCCACAGATATTCGTCCGTCGCATGTGCCAGGTGAGATATGTGTCGTTCACGACAGGATCTCCACCCATTGAGAGATATATGGGTGTGTATAGCTGTGTGTGCATAGGTGTGCGATGCGGTGACCGTCCTTGGTCAGTTATCCTGCCCACTTTCGTATGTATGCCTAACTGTGGACGCGCCGATGTCCACGGGTGTCTCACGTTCGAATTCCTGAGATTCCAGTGTCTTTTCGGCGTTGATTCAGAACCAAGCGACGAGTTTCGTCCATTCTTATCGTAATGTAAGTGTGTATCGTTTAACGTTGAGAGGTTCACTTAATGTGCAGATTTTATACCGAAGGTTTCGAGCTGCGCACAGTTCGGTACACCTTATTCTGAGGCTTGGAGATGAAGGCAAATGAAGTGTGGTTCGACTTGTAATTATCTATCGATAGAACGTCATTAATAAAGGTGACTCTTGTTCGAGACGTTAAACACGTTACACTAATAATTCGTGATGAAGTCATTTGAATTCCTAATATCGGACGATAGCCTCAATACATACCTTACGAAATTCTAATTTGAATACCAGTTTGACTTATTTCATGGTGCGTAGGAGCCATCGGCGCTATGCTAATCCGCCGGTGCGCAGTTTCGAAAATTCTGGCCCATCGGTTCTCCACGCCAGCGGAAAGTGGCGCTTCCAGGCCGTGTGTGCAATTTCAATATTCGATTCCTTCGCCGGAGAGCATCGATTCGCGGTCGACGACAGAATGCAAATTACGGCTGGAGCGTTATAACAATTATCGACCACCGACGGCGAGTCCCGGTGCTCCAATTATTTACTGTACCACAGGAACATCGCGCGCATGCGCCTTCGAAAATGGAACGTCCGCATAGGCGGCCAAAGGGGGCTCGGCTGGAAAAAAGAGTGAGAGAGAGAGAGAGAGAGAGAGAGAGAGAGAGAGAGAGAGAGAGAGAGAGGGAGCGAAAGAAGGTGGCGAAAATAGGATCGCACGCGACACGAATGACGTAGCGAGAGTTCGCATTTCCGGCCGTTGACTGATCGGCGAACGGAGAGATTTTTCTTTGCCCGAAGAATCGCCCTCGGCTGCAGACATTTTTGCCGGGCGGGCGTTATGAAAAAGTGAGCTCGCTTAAAATTCCGCGCTGCCTCCCGCGGAAGCGTCGGTGGCGCGATGACACGCGCGTTTGCGGACTCGGCACGCGATGACACGCGTCTGCAGAATCCGCACGCGAAAACGGGCCAGCGTGCGGAATCTCGACAATGCGGCCAAGAGAATAAGCAAGTGGGCGCGATACTTTTTCGCCCGATTTAGTATCTGTTCACCCGCTTGATCTGTCAACCAGCTCTTAAGCTGTCGCTTAAAAAAATTGCGTCGATTCGAGAATTGGATAGCTGCTTTTGCCACCATTTTTCTTGTTACAGACTACGTGCGCGGGCTTGTAATCAATAATGCGAGATATACCGCTCTTTTGGGGAAACCGATAAATTCGTCTTTGACGAGCAAAATGCTGCGCCTGCTTTTTTACACCGGAGGGTCTCAGCGACGTCGTTATGAGGGATATTTCTCCGGCTCATCGCTCGCTCGATTTGGCCATGTTGAACTTTGATCGGCCAATGCTGCTTATAGGTTCAGTAGCGTTTGTCGATCAGGACGTTAACGTTTCATTCGGATCACGATTGAGTCATGAACCAATATCTGCCGTGTCTCGTTTCGCAGAGGCTAAACCTTCCTCCTGCCCAAGCCCAGTGCAAAGAGTGTCTAACCGTCATTCCTTGCGCGGCTAAGCCATTCATTACTGCCCTCGCCAATTCAGCCAGCCAGGCCAAACTCGAGCAACAAAGAACGAAGTCCGAGGAGGAAAGACAAAATTCCGTTATAACGAGGCGTGACGTTCCGCGGATGTTTCTGGTCGTTATACGAGGAAATCGACAGCAGCCTGGAGGGGTGAGGAATAAGGAGAGGAACGGGGAGGTGAAGGAGAAGTGGAAGCGAAGAATTTGAGGTGGCGAGCGAGCGGCGTGGCTTGTACGGCACGAAAGGAGGTGGTTCGTCGGGAACCTGAGGGAAGAAAGACAGCTCGAAGGTCGAGGCGAGTGGAAAGAAGCACGAGCAGGAGGAGAAGGGGGGAGGAAGGGAGCGGGGGAGGTTGGGGTGGCGGCAGGGGGAGGGTGGTGCAGAAGAAGAAGAAGGAGAGGGATCGGGCAGTTAAGAACTTTCTCAGGAGCTTTTTCTGCGATTCCATAGGGAGGCAAAAAGGGAGGGTTACCACTCCTTCCGGTAATCCTACTTAGGAAGTTCGGTAATGCTGAGGCTATGAATAACGGTGGGATTACGCGGCAAAAGTCGGCGGCCGATCTCTTCTTTCGGGCTGGCCGCGAGGGGCAGGAACTTTCGTATCTCCGTATCGCCTCCCGCCGTCGCGCTCGACTTTTCGCCAGCGAGCCCGAAAGAATCGGCCCGCCGGAGGGGATGGCCACAATAAATACAATCAAAGCGCCTCCCTCCGCCCGACCAGAGAGTTTAACTCGCCGGAAAAATAATAGTCGCGCCGCGCCGATAGGAGGCACTCTCCTTATCGACCGGAATATTATCCCACTTTTCTATTTTTTTTTCCTTACGCCGGATACGCTTAATTTCGAATCGGCGAGCAGTGTACTTCTTTCCTTCTCGTTGAGGCGGCTGGCAGGCAGCTTTCTTTCATCCGTCAGTCTCCTTCGGGCCCTGTCAGGTCGCTGACATCGCCGATGACTGCATAATTCGCTCAGCAAAGCTTTCTGTCCGATATTTCACTCCCCTCCAATTTCCACCGTTTCAGCTACGTCGCGAACGTGACCCATTTTAATAATTACGTTTCCGTCGCCTCGCGCGTATTTCGCAAAACACTCTGTCGGGCTATTAAACTTAACCGACGCGACATTATTAAACGCGACGTTATTAAATAGGGATAACCGAGTCCTGGGTTCTTCGCGGCTCGGAAGTTGGAATGAGGCGGCAGTTGGCTGTCGGATTAGCGCGTTTTACGGCTCGCATCGATAGATCGGCATTATTAATTATTCCGAACAGACAGTCTCGTTGCGAGGATTTCCTCGGATTGCTTTGGTTGCCATCTCCTCGCAGGCTACGTCGATGTTGCTTGAATAGGAGCCGTCGCTCGGCGTGCATGGCGTCTAAAAGGGAGAGAGGCCCTAAGTATCCACTTTGGCGTCTTCTTCTTCCCGGCAGAATTCTACGAACGCTTAATAAGGGACTATCGCGTTCATCAAAGCGCCCTAATTACCTTAGACATTAATAACGGAACGCTTTGATCCGCGTTAAGGACCGTGAGGAGAGACTAACAAGGGAAAAGGGAACAGGACGACAACGGAGGACAGGTAATAGGCGATGACGTAGTAGCGATCGTCGACGGTTCTGCTCAGTTTTTTTTTCCAGCCCACTTCCGATGCGCTTTTGACACCGCACAGTGCCTTTCCGCGTACAAGAGCTGAGAAACCTTTTTTGCGCGCCGTTCGTCGACTTCGTGGTAGTAAAGATGATTGGGGTATAATTGGGGACGTACGGTGTAATAATCTCCCAAGGCGGAAGAAGCTGCCGCGGTGAATGTTCGCTTTGCTCACTGGATGAATTCGCAGTAGGAGATTTTCTTACCGGGCTGCCGGTAATATCGGCGCAAATAGTGGCCAACGATGGTTTTGAGTCGTTGTTTGCGAGTCTGACGATGACCGCTTTATTTCTATTGCTCTACTTTGCAAGTGAAAACGGGTTGATTTCGAAATAAAAGGCGGTTGTATTTCGAACTTTCCGATCAATTCGCTGTCCCATGATGTATGTAATATTTAAGCATGACGGTTATCGTATCTCGATAATTGGAAAAGAAGTTGACGTATTGACGGTTCTGTCACTATATTAGCCAGATGAGAAATAAAGGCAGGATATCGACTCTGAAAATGAAAAATATTATTGACCCTGCAAAAATGCGCATAGAGATTTCCATATTTAGAGAGTAGCGCTCGAGGAGAATTCTCAAACTCTCACCCAACTTGTCCTTAAATTCGTTACTTTTTCCACTTCCCGTTGTTTACACGCGACTGGCGACTTCCCGTAAATGGTTTTATACGTAAGCCGCTACATATTCTTCCTCATTCACCCCGTACGAAATTACTCTCATTAAGCGCGCTGTACGGCCGCCTACGGTGTCGCCGTAAAAGTCCTACTAAAATTCCAAGGTTGAAGGCCGTTAAAGCCGCGATACAGACTTATCATTAACCACAGGCCATTTTATCAGTCCGACAAGTGTCAGGCGTAGACGCATTCTTGGCGAGGGGGACCGACTTTCACGTGATCCGGCATGCTTAAGAAAATAACGCGGGGCGAGCCGAACGAGTCACGTGGGATTTATTGCTAATTATTTTTCTCCGTGCTCGGGCAGGTTGAAGGCCTCGGCGCCCTTGTTACAGATCGAACGATATTTCGAAATTGCCAGCGGGCTCGGGAGCGGGACGAGACCAGTTTGCCCGACGAACGGTGGAAAGAGTCAGTATTCGGTGCGGCGCGCTTTGAATAATGGCAGTTGCATGGCCCACTGTGAAAACCGAGAATTAATAACGGTAATTCGTCCGATCGTCCGAAATTTCGCGCGAAGCCCACTGTATGCACGGTGATATGTCACGTGCAATCTGTAAACCTTTTCTGACCCTCTCTCTCTCTTTTTCTCTTTCTCTCTCACGCGCCCGCTCATTCTGTGGCTTATACACGGTTGCCCGCTTTTTCAGGCTGAATGGATTCTCCTCTCTTCGTTCCTCGCGCGCGCAGAGACGAATCGGGCGACACACAGGTTCTTTCGGTCTCGAAAGTGTGCGAGCTCGCGCATACGAGATCGCCTGTGCGCCAGTCGGGGGCTGATTGTTTCCGCTGATTTTGGAAATTCACCGGCCGACGTCGGATCGCGGATCTGCATAATTCATTAGCCGGGCTCCGCTTTGATACGGGCGCTATCCGATTTAATCCGGAAAGTCAATTTTTTCGATAACCGGGGATTATCGGCGTGACGTCGCAGATGCTTCAAGATGGCTTCGGGTACAACGAGATAATACGTTATCTACCTGCCCTCGACGGCGTGCAGGGTTGAAATTTAATCGATGCGACAACGTTACACGCCGTCGGGAAGTCACGGATGATGAGCTCGGTCGGGTGCGGATGAGTTTCAGAATGTGACAGTTTTTTTGCGCTGACTCGCGTAATATGCATGGGGCCAGAGAGAATAAGTTGGGACGAAGTTGTTCGAGATCGGCATAAAATTAGTTCCTTTATGAATCTTCCGCGATTCATAAGTCTCTTCTTTCGACATTTAAAGTGGCAAATCTAAGTAACTGAGATCCTCCCCTACCTATCTACCTACCTCCTCCCTTTACCGCCGATAGTATTTCACCCGGCGAGGTACCGCCAGTGAATATGTATGAACGCGCTTTATTTCACTGTCATTGCGAAAAAGAAATAACTGATATTCAAAGCGAGCCGTGTACCGCCGGCATGCGCGACACTGCGATCGGCAAATATTTTCGCCGTCGAGTTGGCTTGACTAACGGACTTGTATCAGGATCCTGTTCCTCTACCCTCTATGACGTCATCGGCACTTCGAGACAGCGTTATACCCGCGATCTCGTCGGCTGCACTTGGAATAGGCGCATTCCAATATAGACTTTGCCGGCAATGAGGAAAGGTGTGGGGAGGGGGGGGGGGGGGGTAGGTGGAATTATTGACCGGTAAATTCTTGACGCAGCTGGGAGAAGAGACTTCTTCGCGCGGTTCGCCAAGTTGCCCGGATCGGAGGGCTGAGAATGTTGGCGTGAGGGAGGTCAAGGGTGAAGGCGAGGGGTACTTTGAATAATCAATGCGACAACGTTTTCGCGTCGACCTAAAAAGCAGCCTGAGACGACGTCCGACGCTCTGCGCTCTGCCTTCAGGATGAATATGACGATTTTGTCCCGTAACCGCTCGGCAGGCGTGTACGGGCAGCCGTCGGTGAGTCTGAAAGATTCAGGGACGGCAGAGAATGACGAGCGCGCGGAATCGGAAAGGGGTAGGTCGCAAGAGGGGTGAGCCGGAATCGAAACAATTCGGACAGCTCGTAGGCCGGAATCGTCTGCGAATTTACGCGTCGACGTGTTTCGACGAACTTCTCATTGGGGAGCTGGGCAAAGTGAACCGGTCGATCGGACGTGGCAACAAAAGCTGTCAAAGGTACACCGTGAATCGGGACGGAAAAGGGGGTCGCTGCGATGGAAATTGCGCCGGACGGTCCGTGAAATTCAGTCTCCCTCTTCCCAACCCTCTCTCATCCTGCCTGTCTCTCTCTCTCTCTCTCTACTCACTTTTTTTGCCACGTCGAAAAAATATCGAGCGTAGGAAATAAATCAAAACGTCAGGCCGCATCGAGCGATCCCTTCCACGCGGTGCCTCCGTCGAAACTGCCGGGGCTCTCTGCGAACATTCGAGGACCCCCGAAACTAGTGGAGGGTGTCGGCCGATGGAGAAAGACGAGACGGGGTGAGCGAGAGGATGAGGGGGGAGGCGTGCGAGAGCCAAAGTTACTGTGAAAGCCCGGAAGTGGACTCATTTGCGTCGAAACGAATTTAAATCCTCGATCGCCCGCAGGATTTGATTGAAAACTATGCTCGGCCCTAGGCTAAACGATTCTCATCCAGTTCTGATCCCATTCCGAGCCCCACCTCGTCCGCTGACCCCTCTTCGTCGTAGACTCTTCTTCGATTCGAAGCCATGCGCACCGGCTTCCGAATTTTTTAACCTCGCCTCGGCTCTCACATTCAGGAATTTCTCTTCTTTTTTGTTTCAGACCTTATTACTTTTTTATCTGGCTGAGTGGCGGAAAGTTGGGGCTCGAAGAAGGATAAATTGGATGATTGCGGTTATTGTTGAGGTGGGTTCGTCTCGTCGATTATGATGTCCGTCATGAATTACGGTTAGTCAATTAATGGATTAATTTAAGGTCAATTTATTGATTGGCCATGCCAATTTTGAGAGGACTGAGTCAGATTACTGGTTGTAAGCGGTTTTATTTGGATTTGGTTTCTATATACGGATCTCTCGAAGTAAGGAGCGACGTCTTATCTTGTTGCTTTATATCACAGCTGCGAAAGCTTGTTCCGGCAGGGTCAATATTATCGCGGCGCAGTCAGTACGGAGTTAAGAGTTATTCATTCCGTCGTCTATCGATCCTTTCACTTTATTGGTATCTCGATTCTCCCGCATAATGATGCATCGGTTTGCGGTGGTTAACCTACGATTTTCCGATGAAGAGATCCCACGACACTCAATCAGAACTGTGCGATCCGTATACAGTGTTCGAAATAACATCGCACGACCGTACTTTCGCTAATATTGAAGATTATAGGAGGTGAATACGACCGAAGTATTCTAATGCGTTATCGGACTGACGATCTCTGACATTTGAATCTCAGTTCTGTCCCATGACGATTCGGAAGCGGACGACGATGTAGCGCGATTCGGTCTATGAGCAACATTTCCTTGGCCACCTCGTATGCGCGGACGATCAGAGGAAACGGTAACGCAACCGTTCGTTATAAATATCGTCCACTTTTGCCCGGCGTCACGGTGCGCACTGGTCGTCGAGGAAACAAAACGAGAGAAATGCCCGATAGTTATCGCGGCGCCGATGGCGTCGTTACGTCTGCCGGTTCAGGCGAAACGACGACACTTTTATCATTCGAAAGTGGCCCAGAGGAGTGTCTGCCCTGCGCGAACGAGCGCGCGCGCGCGAACACACGTAGGGCGGGCGATTTTTGCGCGCCAATTTTCTGCCGGACTGCAATTTCACGGTTAGCGCGGCGAAATTTCGTGACGTATTAACGCGACGTGAATATTTCCCCCTTTATGACTTCGTTCGCCGTGCACTGTTCCACGTTATAATCGAAGCGGTCGAAGGTACAAAGGGAAATTAATGCGCTCGCCAATCAGTTTTTATTTAACGGCCTCGCGAGGGAGAGAGAGAGAGAGAGAGAGAGAGGGAGAGAGAGAGAGAGGCTCAATGTGAGAGCTTTCCAGGGTGGAAATTAGGTTGTCCCAATTTATTAGCGAAAATGGAAAGTGGAGAGGGCGGAGGCACGGTGGGTGGAGGGTGAGGGTGGTGTAGAACATTTTATTATGCGTCGAAATACACTTTTCGCGAAAGCGACGTGAATCAGTTTATACGTTAAAAATCATTCGTCGCTTTCGATTACGTGTATGCAGGACTCAATGAACGAGGGGGCGGACGTGTGCGAGTTTAAATTTCGAATCTGAATAGCGTACGTGCGAACGAGAGCGCGTGCATCGCGTGAGGGACATTGTCGAGGAAAACATTCGGAGAGAGAGAAAGAGAGAGAGAGAGAAGCTAAATGACGGATCACTATTTTCGTACTAATAACGTGCGTTGTTTTACGAAATCGTCCAACGGACTTCGGCCGAGATTCGCTCGTTTCCCGTTTTCCCTCGTTTCACCGTTTTCGGGATTGCGGGGCATGTTTGTCAACGATACACACATCGAGTTCGAGGCCGCGTGACTAAAGCGCTCACGCCTCCTTTATTTTCACGCCGAGCCCCCGTCCTTTGCCGGACCCGCCATAAGAACGCTAATTTAATATTCCATTTATTTCCATTCGCTGGACTTCCGCGCCAGTACTGAATTTCGCTTGTATAATTTTACACGGCACGCTGAATGAATTTTACTCGACGCGGCGGGAGTATCTCATTTTCCTGAAAAATTCACCCCCTCGCCCTGCCCCGCCGCCCTTCGCGCCGTCCGTCGGCCCCTTCGTTAGTCACATGTTTAATTAGGGAGCGCTGCACGCTAGACGCGGTCGCGATTATGAATTCGTTCGCCCGGATAATTTTATAATTATTCACGCTCTCGCGCCGTATCCGAAACCCACTGACAATAACCTCCCTCATGAAAGTGGGGCAGAAGTCGTTCGTACGAGACGTAATACGTCCGCGCGTATGTCCGAGCTTGTTCGTCGGGATGAAATTGAAAAGTCGGAAAATCCCGCTCGTTCATCCGGCCAAAATCGAACCATGCTAGTTTTCCACGCGTTCCCGCGAAAAACTTTGCTCGTTAGTGCAGTTCCGAACGATTTGCCTCGCTCTTAAACACGAGCCAGGCATCGAGTCTGATGCAAATATATATGTATATTATATATATATACATAGATATTATATGTATGTCGGTGGAGTAAGAGTTACTGTACTTCACGGCCTCAGTTTCTCACCGGCAATTCTAGCCAGACGAGGCCGAACTTCGAATGCTTGCGCAGCAGCAACTGCACATTTCCAAGTAAGATTCGAACGCAGCCAGGTTCGGCCGGGCAGAGGCGTGCAAATGCAAACGTTTGAAGCGATCCCGCTGCAGCCCGATCTCGTCTTGCATGCCGTTCGACCAATTAAGTTGCCCGTCGAAAATTGCGCGCTCTCCAATCATGGTTGTTCTGCGTTTCGAACGGCTGACTCGAGAGTCGGATAGAACGTGTTTCGGATCTTCGATTCGCGAGTCTGATCGAAGGCAAACGTCCCACTTTTAACACCGAGGGGATCGGTAGCGTTAAAACCGTATAATTTAAAATTCAACTGTTGAGTACGGTCACTGTAATCATATGTAGCATCAAATTTTTTTGCTGGATGCCTATCATTTATTTTTACATCAATGAGAAATCCGTAGCTGAGTATCTGCTGCTAGTACAGTTCAATTATCCTATTAATCATGTTCTGAGAATTTGTACGTTTTTTACAGTAAGGTTTTTATCACTTTTTGCTGCAATAGCAGTAATTCTACGTTACCATCAATACTTTGTTTTCATCAGTATGCGTTTAAAGTATATAGTATATGTTTTTCTCAAGCTTCACGCAACACAGCAATGTAAACATGGCATCAACACGAGTAGTTGAATTCACATGTATTATTCGAGAATCAAACTGTATCAGTATTGGGATATATTTGGACATTGCATATAAAATGGCCACGAACGTACTGAGTCGGATAAACCGAAGGCCTCTGAGCCATCCGACTTTTGAGACAGATGGAAGGCGCCCGACTCTCGAGTCAGATCGAAGGCGTTCAGTTGTACTTCGAAGGCCGGTAACTTCGCCTTGTCCGAAGGCGAGAACGTTCGCGGGGTCGAGCGGCACAACGGCTTCGAGAAGGTCGCGATCTAGATCTTGACTTTTGCGAAACCAGTTTGTGTGAGGCCGCGGCGCGTTGTTGCTCAGTGTCGCAACACGTTGAGGCTACTGACCCCCCGTCGGCTGCATGCATTGAAAGCCAGTTACGTGTGTACGTGTAGCCGTGGCTCAACGGTGAGCGACGAAGGAGGAATTGATGTTCCGGCGCATGTGCATCGCGAGGAACGATGAAGATAAGAGGTTTGATTGAGACGTCTTTGCTAGCTCTTTTGGAAAGTTCTTTCGACCTTACCGTGAAGCGAAATAGTGTTGAAGAGATTGAACACTGACTGTTTGGAGCGAGGTCACGCGGGGACTGAAATTCTCGATGCTTCAGAGAAATTAAAGGGAGTATGTTAACGTAAAACCTTACTTGATTGTATTAACTGCTTCGGCTACGATAGAAAGAGTTATTCTATTTGATATCGATTTAGCCGTATTATACGTACTTGTGCGCTATAATACGACAGAACAGTTTACGGGTAGGAAAAGAATGGAAAACGAGTGCCGTCCGTTGTACGACTGGCAGCAATGCCGGTTAATCTCGAAAAAAACGTGACACGGTGAATTTATCAAGTAACAAACGTGAGAAACAGCGCCTCGCATTTTCTGCGCGACGCGCACACGAAGGAGAAATGAATCCTACCTTAATTCCGTGTCTGTTATGACAATGACGACAGACGGGAACTGCTGTCCGGAATTACGTCTTTGTACAACCAATTTATCGCGAGCGGGGAAACAAGTGCCATAGATAAAGCGGCCTATTTGAGAACGGCACACGCGCGATTCCGCCTCAATTGCAAACGTTTCGCTCGACGGGAGCTTAATGCAGGCCCATAGATATTGCTAGATTGAGTAATGCCTCGTCGTGGCAAAAGCATAATATCTTGCGCTACCAGCGTTTTCCTCAACACGCATATCGTACACCTTGCTACTTCTTCCTCGTATCTGATCGATTTTACTCTAAATCAGCGACATACCGCGTTCAATAAACGACGCGCCGACGTCACATAGCGTATTATTAATCGAATTACGCTTATTGTGATATTTGTGGATTTCGGGAAGAGCCGAAAATCACATTTAAACCCGACATCGGCTATCAGGATTTCAAGGTATCTACACCCCTCGATTTGTTGCGCTTATTAAATTGGCCCCGTTCCCTCGTAATATTCCCGATCCGCGCCAACGGGAGATACTGATCGACAAGACAAATTTCTCATAAGTTATAAATTACAGAATAGTGTGGCGCGATCGAGAGCGGAATGCGATTAGAAGGCACTTAGACATCGTGTGCTTCCCATTCTCTTATCCTCCGCCAGGATCCCATTATCCTGGGCTCCGTGATGGGGCCAGGAGGTCAGGTCGAGCCGTCCTCTTTCTCGGTATTCCATACTCCGTACTCCTCCCCCTCCCCACTTTCTCCCCGTCTCCCTCATCGACACAGTATCCTCCTCGCTACAGTGAATCCGCTCATCCCCCGCCTAGCCCGCCTTCATACACTCATTTATACTCATACTTCCCCCGCTTATTTTTCTCCTCTCGCCATGCTTCTCCTCGCTCTCCACTTCTGGCGGGGCTCGTAGTTCAAACCTCCTCTCGTTCGGAGTCTCACGCTCTGGCCGCCTGGTCTTTAATGTTCGTCAAGGAGGTGAGAGAGAGACACGAGAGAGAGAGAGAGAGAGAGAGAGAGAGGGGGTCGAGAAAGAGAGAGAGGAGAGAAGAGGGCAGCCAGGTAGAGACGCTGACTCGATGTAAGAGAAGTAGCGAACCCGGATGTCGGCCATCGAACCCTGAACACGAGCGCACTCCGGCCCGATACATTATGTCGAACTTGTCTGACAGACGAGGGATTCCGATGACTGCCTCCGAACGCTTTAAACGGTCCACGCGAATGTGTGCACGCGTCCGTGCGTGCGCGCACACATTCTGCTCAGTGTCGGTAGGTGCGTGTAAGCGCGAGATAGGACGCCGGGAAGGCAAGAGTTAACGGTGACCGAATTATCGGTACGCTCTTATCCGACGTCGTAACTGCATTTCGTTGAATCAGAATAATCCACACTCCGCTCGCGCCGCTCGCCTCCTCGAACCGCTCTAATAGTTGCTAAGTCGACTCTACCTACTGTCCGAAAGCCGCTTTGAAAGGCTCATTGATTCGGAGATTCGACGGAAGTTCGACGCTCGGGGCCGGGAAGAAGGTGGCGCGGGGAGAATATTGAGATTGTAACGTTTCCCTTATCTGCCTTGTGCAAGGACGTAGCACGCGGCCGGCGCTCTATTTACGAGCGGAAAAAGGACATTGGCGACGAACCGGTTGCCACTCTGTCGCAGCGGAGCCATTTTGTTTAACGGGAAGAGTGCCCGCTGCGCGCAATTGAAAGTGTCTTTGCGCCGATCGGTTTACGCGGTATCGTATTACCTACGTTCTTCATGTAACTGAGATTCCTGCAACACTGTTCGAAATATTATACTCGAACCTCAGTTTCTCGGTATAAAATCGTGAGTGTCGCAATTATTCTACTCAAAGTGCTAACTCGCGCGTCGTAGTTAATCCCTTTAATAATTCATTTTTACTTTCGAAGGAACATTAATTTTACCTCTGCTGTTCACAATCCATGTCCCGTACAATATAGAGTTCTACTGTTCGGAGACCATGTAATTTCATTCGTAACTCTGCCAGATGTAAATGAGACTTCCTTCAAGTCCGATTAGCCCGTTAGAAGGTTAAACGCATGTCGTTAAATCCTGAACGTTGTCAGGTAACGCGAAGGCGCAAATTCCGTACGCTCAATTCTTAACGTCGTCCAGTTCATTTCAGGCTCATTTTAAACGCGCCACTCGTATACGCCCAATTTCAACAATACCAAACGTCCACTTCGGCATTCGGGCTGCGCGCCGTGCCTTGATAATCCCGTACGCGCCGACTGTCGGAAATTGCGTTAAAATCGTCGACGATTCCGCTGTCCCTCCTCGAAGCTGTATCGATTAATTAGGGCTATGTGGGCGTGCACGACAAGAATTTGCTAATTGAAGCTGGCCGGCGTGCCTGCCGGGCCTCGGGCGAATTAGATTGGAGGGCTGGAGCCGGGCGAGTTGCGCGCGGGAAGGCACCAGTTAGAAGCCACCCCCGTGGCAAAGGTTCGGGGCCTCTTATTACAGGCCGCCATCTGGCGCCACTTATTGTGCCGTGATTCGTCCGACGATATTGCACCTGAACGCGGAATTCAAATGCGAATGCGACAACGACGGATTCTATTGCCCGGCGTATATAGCCGCGATAATACCGGCTTATGTACGATGCCGTTGGTCTATTCGCGCACGTTCGCTCTGCAGTTTCATTAAATCGTCATTGCCAGCAGAACGTGCGCGCGCGCGCGCTCGCGCGTCCCGGCTAGCGCACGTGCGCGTCAAACGATCTTTCATCCAGGTTGCCGCACTTTGTTTACCAGATCGCACTTAGCCAATGGACTCCGTTAATGGACGTTAATCGTGCACGCTCCGGCCTGTTAATATGGAGGATAATGGACAAAATTTGAATTGTGTAACTGAGGATGATTCACCGCTCGTTTGCGCACGTTCAACGTACGTACGTACGTACGTACGGTACCCTACCTATTGACGATGGGCGCACATATTTGCGCCCGAGTTAGCCATGGGGCCGATTCCCTCGGCCGCGTTGCTTAAAACTTAACCCGAGTTTAACGATAGAATCTCCACCCACTTGATTGGCTCGCGACGTAGTTAAACTCTGATAAACTTTCGGCCTGCGTCAGAGGAATTGGCCCTCGCTGCCCTTTGATCCGACACCGTCGACTGGCTTTGGATATAGGTATATTCTACCTGTTGGTCAAGTGAAATACCAGGAATTGTGTTTCCAATTAGAAATTTGGTAGGATGGCGGCGTCCTCGCATTTTGGGAGGCGAGCTATTTCTTCTCTTACCGTTTGTGTAGCAATTTTTGCATTTTGCTGCTATGCCTGCACTTTGCGGAAAGTAGGCCGAACGGCCAAGCTCGTACTTTTGGCGAAAGATCGATGTCGATCCAGGTGCCTGACGACGATGTCCGCTCGTGAAATATGCATTTTTCTTTCTCGTACGAGGCTGCAATGGCGGACTTGCGGACTTCAACGCGCAGACGGAATCGATTGGTCGCCGCAAGTTTATTACTCATTTCCAGGATTTACGAACTCCGGGGGGGGGACGAAATGACTGACCATTATTCTTTTACCTTCGATCCGTGCCAAACCGTTTCGCGACATTTCACGAAATTTGATATCGACTAGCGAGATTGCATTCCGCGAATGTCTCCCGCGGAAAAATCTTCGGCATGATTCGTTTCGTCAACGAGCCATGCCTGTGACTTATAGGTACAATGTACAAGTTGAATGCGTAGTACCAGACCGTGCTTCTCTTCCAACCATTACCAACTTTTCTCTAAAATTCTTCTCTCTGTCGAATAAATCCTACAGAACAGAATGCAGTATACTAAAACAAATTCCTAAAGCATGAGTGAATATCACTTAGCTGTCTGCACCAATCTTCCATTCAAAAATGAACATGGAAAGTATCGAACGACCCTTCCAACTTACATCGTACAAAAAACTAAACAAACATATTCAACCTGTTCGAACGATGACTTCGGCATTTCGAGCAGGTCTGAACTCATCAGCTGCCACTTATTAAATTTAGGAACATTACTTAAATCATCATCTACCTACCTCGATGCATCCGCGAACTGCCATCTCATCCCTCGAAGATGATAAATTGATGTTTCACGATTAAGTCGTTACTGGACGTTATCGTCGGGCCTAAGTCGAGTTGACAGCGACAGGGCAAAGATCGTTATCGTATCGGAATGCCGGGTATTGATTTCTGGTCGACACACGCACCGTGTTCGGGGTACACCTTCGCTCGTTGTCCGTGAATTCTCGTAACATACCTTCGACATGCGGAGCGCGAAGATGCCAGCGGCATCACGCAAACACGCAGTGGCAACCTCCGACTGAAATTAGCCAGGCGGGACCGGGTTGGGCTACATTATCCATATAGTCGCGCCGTTTAACCTGCCGACGTCTTACTTGACAGCCTCATTCGGCATTCCCACGTACGCCCGACTCTCTCCTTTTTGACGCTCTTTTCATGGCTTCCCTGTGACCGCGTCCTTTTGTTCCGCTGAAAGGCGGATACGAACTAGGATGCATGAATTTCTAAAATCATACGAACGAGCAGAAAAATGATTTGCATTCAAAGAATGCGAATGATATCCTGTCCGTACGCTGAATATTCTTGAGTCGGGACTTTCGAACATTTCTGTCGCGCGATAGGAAATTTATAGTTTTGCCTCCATTCTATCGTTGCGTTCGAATCGATGGAAAAGGTATGGACTGTTTTTGCGGATTAGAATCGTGAAAGGATCGAGCGGGAAGCGTACGGCCCGGTGTCAATTTTCATAGAACGGCGAAAGGAGCATTTGTCTTGATCCCTCCGTACACTTTGGTAATCCGCGTATCGACGGTGCTAATACCGGCCTTCGTGTCGATAAACTTCCCGAAGAAACGGTAAGTCCTAATCCACTCCTTCACCCACGTCGCGTCCCGTTCCGCGAGAATAACTCCGAGCTATTTTGCGGAGATACCCGCTTCCGGCGATCGTAATTGATACGTTACGCCCCCCGACCTTTTTTCGAAAAGGAAACGCGATACTGCGCTGTTTAAGCGGACAAACTGGATTGGCCCTCCCGTAAGATTCGTTTTGCGGTGGGTAAACTGGAAATTCTATTTGATATCGTTACCCAACCTGCAATCACTTTGCCCGTCGGGAGAGGGAATTTTATTTTCGTGTGCCGGAAATAGGAATTTATTCTACTCCCGTCTACTGTATTCGGGATGTATAGCCGTTCTTCGACCGACGGAATAACAAAGGTGCTCGGGGTTAGTAAGAATACAACGGGCAAGTACGTCTCGGATTTTCCCGGTGGAAATTTGATTCGGGGGACGTCGGTCCCGCGGAACGTTTCTTTTTCGAGCTTATCGACAGTGTTTTCGGCCCAATATTGTATCTGCTCGTAATTAGGCGCGTCGACGACTGATTTTATGCGCTTGTCGTTATCGCGTCTAGACTGCGGATTACCGTACGAACGGGAAATAGCCCGACGATTAAATCGTTGTCGATATCCAACGGCGTTGAAAGTGGATGTCGACCTCGCCGAATATGGATGAGTCGAAATTTTCGCTAGGTCGACGCGTTCTAATATCGGAAACTGGCTTTCATTGCGATTTCCCGGCCGGCTCGAGTACACACGCGCGATACCCGCGTGACGACGCTGGACAGCATAAATTGTTTGAATTGCCGGCAAATTTCAATCTGCCCAGCTGGGAGTGTAATTTAGCCAGCACTTCGATATTAATTACCATTGTCTCGCTACGGTGATCTCGGTCCTGCGCTGGCTAGGCAAAGGAAATTTATCAGCGTATTGCGTAACCCGGGCCAATATTAACCGATACGAGCATTTAGTTTAATAATGCATGTTATCCTATGCGATACAGTGGCCCCGAAACGAGGTTGTCGCGCGTAAATGTTGGTACGAGCCGTAAAAGTCGTCGGTTCAAATACGTCAGCCGGAGACTTCGGTCTCGCCCAATTTATGCGCGTCCGACGAACTTCCATCGAAATATCCGGCGCAGAGACGGAAACAGGATTCATCATAATTGTATACCCGGCTTGTTAAAATATGATCGCGCCGCGTCTCTATTGGGAAAGTAAACTCTTCGTTCTCATTAACGTGCCGGGCATACGGCGTTGTCGAAAATAACTCCGGCTTTCGCGCGGTATAAGAATAACACGATTATATTACTCCCGCCCGAGCCGTTCGCCATTTCCCTTAATGCCATCGACTCTCTCGCCTCTGACAAAACAATCACCGTCGCCCCCGCGTAATTTTCGACGAGCTCCACTCCGGCAGCGACGAGCTCGTCCAAACTAGTTTCAGTGCCTCCCATCCATTCCGGAGACATCCGGCAAGAAGCGAACATCCGGCATTTGTGTACCAAAAAAAAAAAAAAGTTTCATCCGAACACGCGAAGCTCCGGAATTGGACGAGTAAACGGACAACAAGGGGATAATGAGCGTACTTATAAGCGTACCGATGGCGGTGCGGCAAATATGCCCTCCGACTTCTCGCTAATGAATTTGTCAACTAACAATGGCGGAGGAGTAGTCTCGGCCCTGATTGCTTTTCGAGAGCTAAACGATCTCTTACTCTTTTTGCCCCTTCGCCCGAAAGACAAGGTGGAAGCAGGCGGAGATGGGCAAGGAGGGTGGAGGAGATATTAAGGGAGGGGGTCAGAATAAGAGGGAGAGAGAAGAGACGCGGTAGGGGTAGTAAATTGCACTTCGATCGACCCAGTTTTTATTTCAATTTGTCGTGAATTTATGTGCGAATTATCGGGAAGGAGCGCGGTAGAATGGGAAGATGCGAGGCCGAAGTGGGTGGGGTTAGCACGATTTACTCGCGTCGTTTCTCGGGCGCCCCTGCTAACTACGATTCAATTTGCATTTCATCCAATAAATCGGACTCCGATCGCGTGCGCGCGCGCGCGCTCGGGCGGACCGCTTCGCTTCTAATCCGACACATACGCTCGGCGCATTTTCGAGCGGACTCCTCGGCTTCTTATTTGTCGGATTGCGGCGTGTTGCGCAATTTACAAGACAAGATTACAGGTAAGAGAAAGGAGCCTCTGCATCCTTTTGAGGCGACCGCCCTTTTTCTGTGTTGATTGGAAGAAGGTTATGAAATTTCGCTGTGCGTTCAGTAACGGATGATCGCTGATCATCGATATCTTTTTAAGGCAGCGATGTTGAATACCTGTTGCCCTCCAATGGGGTTCGAGCAGAAACAATGAATTTTCATTTATTTAAATCACGTTAGCGTGATTTATGACGTTACAGCCTTACGCATGAACACCGGATCGATGGCAGAAGCTTCGGAGATTCTCACATAACCGTGAAGATTCAAAGGCGTATACTAACAATTCTACCGTCATCCACCCTTTGCCTGCTGGGGATCCGCTCAAATCCAAGACAGCTCCCTCGACGCGGAACCTTCTCATTAAAACCGACACCGCTCGACAAAATACGTGCTTCGTAAAACTTGAAATCTATCAGGACCCTAACCGTCCCAGACTAACCCGCGTCGAGCTGACTTCCGCATCGTTATACTGCGATAAAATCGCTCGGAACTGACCGCTTTCCTCCGATCTCCGCCAATGGCCTCCCTCGGAATATTCGCATTCTCATCCGCAGAAGCTGACTGTGCGCGCGCGCGCGCACTCGCTTAAAATGTATTCTCTCCCTCCCGGGACTCACGTTCTTCTCCCTTCCGCCGTCGTTAGACTCTCATAGACGATATTTCCTCGCGCGTCGAAGATCCGTATCGCGGAAAAAAAGACGTGGCCCGACAGTCCGGAAGATGATTGCCTCTGTCAGCTCATTACGGAGGCTTGGCAAAAAGCTACGGCCGCCGGGTAGTTTCTTAGAGAGCGGACCTAGCATTGAAAGCCGAATCCGTGTAACTGAGACCCGACTCGCGCGTTGCCCAGTGATTTTCGAGCGATCCCGGACTTTGATTTTATCGCGTCGCTCTCTCGCTCGGCGATATCTCGACTTTCGCCTCCGCGAACGCCGATAGAGAGACCGGGAGTTCCGGAGTTCGCTTCGTTAAGCGGAAGAGCAAATACGACCTGCGGAGAGATCGCGTTAACGTTCCGTTGACGGACGATGTTGGGAGCACCTCGGCAAGGCACGGAATCGGTCGTTTTGTACGCGTTTTCGCGCTGGGTCTATTTATCAGCTATTTGCCGTTGCCAGGCGCAAGATGGCATGCTCTGCGCGGAAAGTTGCACAAATATCGTGAGTTCGAAATAATAAATACGTATGTAGGCGGAAGTGAGCTTTTATCGATTGATTGTATCGGTAGGTTGATAAATTAGAGAAGAAAATATGGTATTGTACATTGGAGTGATTAGTTAAGGCTGTCCGGCTAATGACGTAATTGGATTTTATTGCATAAATAGCCATGTCTTATGAACGTTTATTTCGAATTGCAATTTTTGCGTAGTTCTACGACGTGCAGTTTTCCGTACTGATGTAAAACTTAAAACGCCGATATTATTCAAATTGGCCGTTGCGGTGAGCTACTTTCAAGCGAGCTTACACGTTAAGTGCATCGTAGATCTTCGCCTGAGCTATTAGTAGGAAGCTTAGCATTCAAGCTCTTCGCGCGCAGTGCACTTCGCGGCTTTTCTTACACGACTCTTAAACGACTTACAAATGGTCGTCGTCTATTCTTCATGGCATGCACACGTGTTCGACGATACTTCACCGACTTTCAAGCTGGCAACCAATTCTTGCTCTCACTCCTTCCTGCCTCTCTCGCCCCCTCTCATTCTTTCCACCGTTCTTGTGTTTCTCTTAACTACACTTTGGTTGCAATTCCTTCTTCCGCTTGTTTGACTCGGGAGAAGATTTCTAGCGAAAAAGCAGTACTGTATAGTACGTATGCCGAGCTCGATCGATGGAGCCGTTAGAAACGCTTGAGTAGACCTTGCATCGATAGGTTTCTAACGATACGCGAGATGAGGAATATACGGACTTTAAAATGAAAATCTACGAGATATTATAAATTTGTATACCAAGGCATACTCCGCAGGTCAAAGAGTACTTTAAATGAAGTTCTGTTAAAGACCGATAGAAGCACAATGTGCTTTTGAAGTTTCGCAGGGCACTATTAATTAACAATTTATTCCTGTACACTGAACGAAAAGATTATTCGGCAAAGTTGTTGCCAACCAAAAAATTCGTACAGCATTTCTCTCCGTATTTAACTTCATCAGCGATAAACCGTCAAAATTACCATAATCGCTCGTACAAGTACACGGCGCGTATACTCTTCTCTCAACATTCCCGTATCCACGCCTACACAAACAAGTCCAAAAAACATCACCGTATTTTCCTAGCAAACAGTGAGCTTATCGCAAAACCAGCGTCCAAACGCGCTTAAAACTTCCGACACCCATCTCTCTTCGCTGGCCTTCGTACTCTCGCAAATCGCTTGACTAGCAACCGTCGCCATTGAAAAACTAAAAATTGCTGCACCCCTTTTCCGCGGGGGTGTGCTAACGCGGCGCGCTCCCTAAGTTCTCTGCTCGGCCGACGTCGCGGGATGCACGAAACGTTGACGAGTCGGTGCGTTTCTGCGCCGGCACCGCGTCATTAAACTTTTGTCTTTGTCGGCCGTGTGCGGTTAACCCCGCACCCTGTTCCGTACGCCACGTACCCCCTCCCGTGCGCACGCGTGTACCCCGCCGCACAGCGGGCAAAACCACTCGCAGGCGGGCCAGGTTATGCCGAGCGTTAAAACGCACTCTCGTACACGTGTACGTACGCGTCCTCCATGCATATTCGCCAGGCATTGCCCGGCGGTGCCCGACCAGTATGTATGGCCGGTATATTACTTTTCCCGACGTTTCGTAATAGCCTCATTTTTTACTTAACCGTCTCCGCGCAGAGCCCCGTGCATTGTCGGGACAGTGATATCAAAGAAAGGCAACGCACGTAGCTACGACGTGCAGACACGCCACGCGCCTGCCTTTCGCCTCACCGACAACCCCCGCGCTCTATAGACCTATTGTAATGTGGCTGGCCTGTGCATCGGGTGCCCTGCGGTACCCCCCAACCCTCCCCTGCCCACCTGCCATCCCCGGACCGCCCCATTAAATGCTTCGCGCGCTAACGTTTATTTCCCCGCTAAACGTGAAATATGCTCGGGGATCTTTAATGCGGGGGCCGCGCGAGAGTTTGTGGCCCGTTCCGATGAAAAATTGTGCCCCCGCCGTCTTGCGAAGGGGTCACGTGCTTGCGCGCGGGGGATGTGGTTTATTACGGGAGGGGGTGGAGATTCGATTACACGGCGCTTTATCGTGTTGCGGAGGGCCGGTTCGATCGATTTGCTTCCTTTTCTCCGAGAGGATCGCTGGATAAGACTGTATCGGGGGAGCCGCGGTCCTTTTTGGCGAAATGTTTTTGCGAACGGCTCGTTCGGCTTTGTACGTTTAAGTATGTATGCGTATCGAGCGAGGGGCAGTTCCCCGCGATGGGAGGTGAAATCTGGATTAGAGGGAGGAAGGTTAGCGGGGTCGGTGGATAACGGATGGCGGAACTGTGGACGGAAAAATAACTGATCCTCCCTTTCCTTTCGTTCTCGATTTTTTTTCCCCCGCCCTCTCTGTTTCTCTTTTTTCGGCTCGCTACGACCCCTCCCTACGTCTCTGTCCAGGCTGCATTGTTGATATCTCTGTGAAACATTCAGAAACACATCGATTTCCCATTCCACGAGTTTATACCGCCAGCCCTCTCTCTTTCTCTAGCCGCGCGCATAGTTCGCAGAGAATGTCATGAATTTTAGCTGACCCATCGACAGAAATCTATTTTTCCCTTCTCGACACGGCCAGACACGCTAAGTGGACCGTGGCTGCCGAAAGTGAAGTTCGCTGGACGCGTGGCACGTCGTTATGGAGAACGGCGTGCTCGGGAATATCTTCGGCGAATTAAAAGTACCACTTACGTCTCTGCCAGGCTCTGTTTATACGGACGCGTACGTAGGTCGTCTCTATGGCGGGCTATTTTTCCGCGCACGCAACGAACCCTGGCTCGCTGTCGCATTTCGAACAATATCCGTGTCCCTCCGGCGCGAGTATAATCCGCGGCGCACACGAAAGATTCGCATTTCATTCGCGTCACGACGTGCGCACCTCTCGCACGCGATGTCCGCTGCCCCAGACAAAAGAGTGGCAATCATTAAGTGGAGGAAGAGAGCGAGATGTGTATATGTATAGAATAAGAGAGAGACAGACAGAGAGAGAGGAGATAGAGGGAGGCTGAGAGGAGAGAAGCCACGCCAGTTCTAGCGCTGTTTGGCATTCCTGCAACTAAATGCAGAAACTTTTCCCCTGTCCTCGCCTTTTTTCGCTCGCCTCATCACGCCGCATTTAAATATATTTGCGAGTTAAAACTCACCGCACGGTATTCGAGGAAAATAAAACAAAGCAATTCGCGCGGATGAAAGGTGAAAGCCCAGTTGTAGGGAGGTAAGATCGTTGATAGAATGCAAATTCGACCCTGGGGTGGAAGCTTCTCGGTCTGTTTTATTCAGGAGCACCATTCGTCGCACTCCGTCTCTCTTCGTCGCTGTCCGTTTCCCGTCACTGCTCTTCTCATCTTCTCTCTCTCTCTCTCTCTCTCTCTCTCTCTCTCTCTCTCTCAAACTCGAACTCTATCTCCGTCTACATCCTCTCTTTGTCCCCGCGCCAGATGTATATACAATTTTTTTTGCGCTCCTCCTTTTTTTTCGTTCACTTTATCCTACTCGTAATTCCGCCGCGGGACGAGGAGTCGGAAACGTCACCGTCGAGAATTTCCAGCGGGTCTTAACGTTAGCGAGCTTTGAAGCATGATTGCCCCCTCGACGCAAGACATTCTGACGCGACAAACGCTTTCCACCCTGACGATCCGCCGCGTTTTGCCGGCCACCACGGCTTCGTCCTTCGCCTCCTTCGTCCTCCTCCACCTCCATCGTCCTTCTCTTACTCGCCGGCCAGACGCGAAACAGTGCGATATAAAGCATCGTTCCCGCTGCTGCTACCTAATTGTTCCTCCCTTATACTCCGTGCCAACGTAATCCCGCGGACAAGATATTCTCAACGATGACGGATGACGTTCGGGAACTTTGTAAGTTACGCTGGCTGGGGTATATGTATTCAGGGGGTGTACTCTAGGTACGTCATCGGGACTCGTTAATCATCCGCGTGTCGCACGGAAAATGGTCGCTCGCCGGTCCCTGATGGCCGTCCAAGAAACTTCGGCGAATCCGCGATTGGAGGCTATGATTGTCGATCCAAAGTTTCGCCTCCTGTCTCCCTTTTGCCACGAGCGAGAGACGCCTTGCGGTCCACTCGAGCGACGTAGTGGAACGCTTCAGCGTTGGAAGTACGTCTATTTACGGAGGAGACCTTAAAGAGCCCGGTGAAAAAGTCCTACAGGACGTGTGTGTGTGTGTGTGCGCCTGTGCGCGAGAAGGGTTGTTTAGGATCCGTGCGAAGAGTCCATTTCCATGTCGATTTACGCTCGTCGTTTAAAATCACGTTTCACGGTCACGGTCGTTTTAATGAGATGTGATTTCGTACGAGAATATCCCGTCGCGTTTCTTGAAACTTCGGTTTTGCGCGTCCAGTTTTCATTGTTAATTAGCGGCAGACTGTGAAAAGTCTGTCCATTGTTTCGCGGGCCTGTATTATATTCCAGTGACCCAGATCCATCCAGCGGCGATGTACGAAATTTGTTGCCAAGGCTAATTAAAAAGCCGGGCTACGCAGCACTTGCTTTCCCCGCAAAATTGGGAGCTATTTTTGTACGAGAAGCGAAAGTTTAAGTTCTGTCTGACGCTGGAAGGCGGAGCCGGCGCGGATTCGTTAACTCATTTAGGGTTCTGCGGGCAAACTAGAATTTATTAGCGGCAGCTTAGCAGTTTCTCTCCTAACGTGTTCCCAGCCCAGCGAGGGTGGCTGTTGGATTATGTCAGTTGCGACATTCACGGAATTTCGTCTTTACTCTGAATCGATTCAGCCGAGCTTCTTGAACGTCTTCGTAAGTCATGGCTAAACTCGCTCAACTTCGTCGACTTCAATTTGGTTATTTTCTTCACGTTAACGCCGTACAATAGAAGATTAAAGAAGATTGTTAAATCGCGTCTAGCATTGTACCGTGCTGAAGTAATACATGGAGGACAGCTTAATAAGCCGGTTTGTTTATGCGGATCGCACTGAAACGTCCGCGACGTTCAAGAATTTACCCCGCTCACTAATTAAGTTCCGCTCTCTCAATTACGAGCATGAACTGGGAAGTTTCGCGCCCGTTTCTCCTTCCCGTCCAGGGACATCTTCATTTTTACGCTTCCTCGTCGGCGCGTTTGTCCTTTGCGAGCTGCTCGGCCATCTTCTCCCTTGGCCGCCTCCTTGACGCTACACACTTTAAACGTCTCATTAATCGTGGCACCAGTCATTGCTATCCGGGCTCGTTAATCCAGGGCGTTGGAGTGAAAATTTACTGGATCGCGGGAAAAGCGTAGACTCTTAGGATGTGTGTGTGTGTAAGAGAGAGAAACGGGGAGGAGGCGAACGGGATGAAAAGCGGCACCTGAAAATGACTGTGACAATACTGACGGCAAAAACATGGAAAAATACGATGGCTTTCCGAAACCTATCGGATTGGAACTGTCTGTTATCCTTTGACGTTAGATTTTTGCAACTCATCGTCTATGAACAATGGTTCATTTCGTGAGCGACCCTTTGAACTTTTACACGAAATTATTTACGCTCCAGAGGTTCCAGCGGGGAAAGTATCTTAGCTTACATTTTTTTTTGCTTTTCTTTCGCGGCACTTTGTAAACGGTAAGAGGCTGCGCGATTCAAAGATTACCTTAATTATAACAGGCATTTGGCAGAACACGCAGATTATTACCTCAGCTCGCGATTCACTTGTTATGATCCAAGTACCGGCAACCGTCCCGAGCGGTCATAACATCTCCACACCGGCCAATTCCATTTCCCGAGCCAGGATAATTTATTACCCCGCATTCTCTCCGACAACTCATTCGTATGATGCATACCGCGTCCTGCCCGGAATCGATCGCTCCGAGATTCACCGTTGACCGAAGCGAAACTTTTCTTCCCCTGCGCATCGGCAACGTCGACGGCAGACATTCCAGACTGCGGAAACAAAGCTTGCGCACCGAACTGCCTCGGCTTTCGCGGCGTTCTCTCCCGTGTCGCTTTTGTACGGACTCCCTCTATCCCGGGGAAACATCGACGTACGCCAGTTTTGTCGCGAGAAATCCCGCACAACCCGTAGTTTCCGGCGCAGCAAGATTTTTCGCCGGAGTTTAGCCGATCGAATCCGTCGGACCAGTCGCGAGCTGAATCCGAGCCTCGTGCTCGGCCTAACCAGCCGCTTACCGCGAGGACAACGAAGTTTACGCGACGTCGGGCGCCGTTATCTTACGACAGGGCGGTGGATTAAGTTTCGAGGATCGTCGAGCTTGCACTTCTCGGCTGCTGATCGTGCTCGGGATCACGTGCCTATCCCAAGCTTCGTCGCGCTTCCCTGATCTTTCTTCCCGTCGGAGATGAAGGTCCGCTGTGTAGCTCGTCTCCTCCCCGCATCTCTCCCCCCTTTCTTCGTCGTCGATCACTGGCGCATGACCGTCACTCTGCTTTACTTTCCTTCGTTTGCACGCACGGAGCGCGCAAAATGCTAATCTTCGCCAGCGAGGACCGTCCACTGAGAGCGATGAGACTAATCTCGCGGACGTAAATTTGCTCAGCGAGCGTCGTTAATGCTTGGCTACGCGCTCGATCATTCGAGCGAGCTCGAGTATATGACTGAAATTATCTTCGGGTCAGTCCAGTGACTACAGCCGCCGACGTCCAGGTTAAGGTGAAGGTTCTCTTGCTTACGTGGTCACTCGTTCGATTAGTATTTCCTGAGATTATTCTACTTGAACTCTACTTGAGCTCTTCCGCACTACATCCTTCGTCCATACTTTCCGAAACAGTAATTACAGTCATCGTCATTCTATCGCTTCGCAAAAATTTCCCTCAACCCCGAAGCGAACTCTCTGCCGCTCGAGCTCTCCCCCGCGCGAACTTTATAAAACGCCTTTTCATCCTGCTGCCACGCGCTCGCGCACTCGCGACAATCGGGTCGACTTCTTTGTTGCGATACGATTTATCGCGACGGCGGTTTCGCTCCTCGACGCGTAACGAGCTCAGAAAGGAGCCTCTCCTTTTTTCTGAAACGCGTCTCGAGAGATTCTCCCTCGGCGCGGAATCCCAGCAGCAGCAGCAGCAGCACCGACACCAGCACCATCGCAAGTACAAGTACAAGTATATACGGCACGAGTATATAGACTCCTTTACGACGGTCGGTGCGCGTCGCGAAGACTCGAGCTGCTCGCCGAGCCGGCTGCAAAAAGTAGTTTGACGTTAATGGGTCGGTAAAGATTACGAGGAGCCGTGAATCAGCTCGGAAGCGGGAGGCGTAAGGGAGGAGTCGGACAGGAGGGGAAGGAGGGGAGGGCAAAGGACAAAGTGCCGTTACTCGTTGTGCCACGATGCACCGATATCCACGCTGCCGGCAACCTACGGGTTCCCCGGGTATTATCCCGAACGGAGGGGGGGGGGGGGGGGGTGAAGTTTTCGTTGAATTATGCATGATCGCAAGGCTTCGTCTGTCAGGATAAGCGGCGGGACTCGCGTCACCGGCACTTTTCCCGTGCCTTATTTAATAACAATGATAACCCACGCCTACGCTCCTTATCGGGATTATCAGCGATTATCGGCCGCGCTTCGTTCGCGCGACGCATTCCGCGCCACGGCGACGTTAAATGTACTGGCGGATTATCCTCAAGCTACGGAACAATAAGCCAGTGTCGAGCTTATGAGCCTTTTTATCGGACGTCGATCGATGGATCCTCGGCGCTTGTCTCCGAAGCGTTCGGTAAGAGGATTCGCGTACTATTCGCTGATTGGAGATTTGTCGCGAGATTGAGGCGCTATGCTGATTCCGTGTCAACGATAGCTATCGCCGAATCCGGGGCCACTGTTCATTCCCATCTCCGTCGTCCTCCCTTGTTTTCACTTCTCACACTCACGCGCGCGAGCGCACGGAGAGAGAGAGAGCGTCCCGACGGTCCTTCGCGTCATGACGCTCGATCGACAAATCGTGTTGTTCCTGCCGTCTGGGCTCTCGAATCGACTGTCGCCGGCGCTGGGACCTCTGACTTGCCAATCAAGCCCCGCATAAGTACATTCGCGCGCGAGTAATTCGATACGTGCGCTTTAGAGGCAGGCACGCGGCAAATTCGATCGCGAATCGATGCCGTCGCTTATCGAGTTTGCTAACTGGTTTTGTTGAAACAGCTTCGCGTTAAATCTCCGCGACGTGCCTAAGAGTGCCTTCTCCTAGCCTAGGGTAGTCTGAGAGAGGAGAGGGGGAGGGTGGGTTAAAGGCCAAACAAAGTACCTGCCGCCAGAAATGGATCCGCCGAGCGGAATGCCACTTCGGCATCTTTACGCGGCGCGTCAAAAATTGATCGCTCGCTCTCCCGGCTTCCGCGCAGAACCGTACGAAGGCACAGCTTGGGACTCAGGTGAACGACGAAGAGAACGGAACAGGGGGAGGTGGAGGATATGACTCGGAATTTTTGGCTTTGACGCTGTCGCGAGGCACGCGCGCCGAAGGAATTTTTCGCTCGACCTTTTTTCCCGCCGAACGAATCCGCGTGCATATCCGCAAATAACGGACGGGCCCGGGGGCCCCGACGAAAGAGGATTCCTCTTGGATTATTACTTCCGGTCCTTCCTACGCGGCGTCCGCAGGGAAACGGACGGATCCCGTGATTTTTGGCCGTCCGACCGGGAAAGTTTGCCAAGGGGTGGAAAACGGTCGGGCAGAAAATGCGATTGCTCGCTCGTTCAGGCAAATCCTCGCTTCGAGCGAGATTGGAGTGGCCGGGTAGACGCAGGAAAGGGGCACGGATTAACCTAATGGGTTAACCGTGTAAACGCGGAGCCGGGGGAACGATGGGTGGGGTGAGCGACGATACTGTCGCGGACGTGTCATGTTCTGGCTGCCTTCCACCGCGATTCACGACGCTAGATAAAAGATCGACGCCGGAGCTGCGCTTTGACAGCGCCCGATGACGAGCCATCGGTGCAAATCCCGTGTCTGACTTCGCCGAAATGAGCCGGGGATCGGCCGGATTGCGGAATATCCGCTTGGCACGGACTGTTACAATGCTGGGAGCCGCATACGACCTCCTGGTGGGCTGTACTTTCTGTCAGGAGTCTTGTACCGCGAACGCTGCAGATCACACCTGTGACGCACGCAAAAATTTATCGAACCCGGCACTTACGTTCCATTATCTATATCGGTCATAACGTTTCCTTATGATTGGGCTGCCGAGTTGCTCCGTTCAATCGCCATTGTTCTATGACAAACTGCACGCACAGCGACCAGTACCGAATGCATTCGACTGCCACACGGCGAGCGCGGTCAAAGATATCCGAAAGGAGGCCATCAAATTAGAGCGACGCTCGACAGCACTCTCTTCCATCTAATCCTCTCCGATTCCTTCTCCGCGTCAGAGCGCGCGCGCGCGCGCGCGAATCGATTGAAATCGCTCAAAGGAACGAGCTGAGCCCAGACAAGGTTGGAATTTTGGTCGCGCGCCATTATCCGTTCTGGCCTCATTCGATGCCCCGTCGACGTGACTCTCATATATCGTCATTCGTAATCGAGATTCTCGCATCTCGAGGTTGGTGGCTCGCATCCTCTGCTCGCATCCTCTGCTCGGATCCTCTGCTCGGATCCTCTGCTCGTCGCTTCTTCGCTCGCTCGCCGACGCGACTCCGGCCAGGGAGGACGGGGGGAAAAATTGGCCTGCGCACCGTTAGCGGTGCAGAAACCGGTTTCCCACTCCGGCTCCGGATACCGGTTTGAGTATCCGTAGGTACTCTTAATCGCTTCGATTTGCCACGATGAATGCCCGGCTGCGACAAATTGCTAGAATCGCAGAGCGAGTCCGCTTCGAGCGTCCCGCAAATCGGCTTTCGAGCGTTTCGAGATGGGCGACCAGGACCGGAATGGAACAGGAGGGGTGGGGGGAGGAGGATGGGGTTGAGGTGGGGAGCGAAATAGATGAAAAGCGAACTCGGCCAGGTGACGGCAGGGGTAGAATAAGCTCGGTGGAGCCAGGGGTCAGTACAGGCCATGGGGAGGGGGGGGGGGGGGGATAGGAGCGTGAGGGAGAACGGGGTGGTTGCGGGAAATGTCGACGCTGGGGTCGGGGGGATGATACACGAAAAATCGAAAAATAACCACGGTCTCGCACAATGCGGGATACCCGGACTCATTTTTGATGACCGTTTTTCCCCATCGAGATACACACGTCGCCCGATGGATTTCGCTCACGATTGCATCGGTTATCGCCGCGAACTAACAATCCGTGCAGATATCGTTTCGCTCGCTGCCGAGCGGCGGCCGATGGTGAGCGAGGTGTGGAGAAGGAGGGGGGAATGCGTGGGGGGGCAAAGAGCAAAAACATTTACCGCACTTCGTTACGCGTCGCTCCTCTTATTTTGAATTCATTGAAAGCGCGAGCGAGCCGGGCCCCGCTTAAGCACGCGCGCACACAAACAGGAAACGTCGGGGGATAAATGTCGCGAGGAATCGTTAAGTAGCTTACGAGTACGTACCGCCATTCGCGAGCTCTGCAGCTCGAAAATCCGCGCCGTTGCGCAACGCGTGCAGCGCGCGTTGCACCTCATTTACGTTCTCGAATTTAATAGCGAGCCAAAGCCCCCGACAGAATCAGCCCACGCTTTTCCCGAGCGTGGATCTCGTAGCGTGGCACTCGACGTACGGTCCATAAAACTGCGGCGTAACGCGCACAATTATCGCGCGCCGTGGCACCAACTTTGTCGACCCCATGCCTCTCAGGGGGGGTGGCATCTCGCGCGCACAGAATCGGGACGAGAATTATGTACCGGGTCAGGACTGCTGGTCGAGACGGCGATAAAAATCCATCCGCCGGGTACGTCTGCCTACCCAGTACCAGCCACCCCCCTCAAACCCTCTTCCCCCTCCCGCCCCGGCAGTGCCACTCGCCGGAGGCAAACTCCCTGGGGATTTAGGAAACGAGAAAGTTTGCCCGGGCGATGCCGCGTTAAATTAAATTACGGCGGAATTGCCGCACGAATTTTCGTGCCGCCTGGTCGTGGCGGTGTGTGTCGTCGGGAGGGGGTTAGCGGGAGGGGGGTCGAATGGGTGGCAAACTTGGCGGGTACGTACTTAACGGGCAGCGGGAGGGTGGTACGCGTTTGTCATTGTTCAGTCCTGGCCGCGAGCGGCACGATACGCAACAACAACGCGGACCCGGTAATTGGACTGTTTCTTTCCCTCTTTTCCGCTTGCCGAGCACTGCCTCCTGCCGGAATTAACGATACGCAAGTACGCTTCTACCTGCTCGCTAATTCGTAGCTAATCTATACCGGAATCGACGCCGTCCGCGGCAATCGTGCCGGACCGATAATTGCATCGATCGCTTCTTATGGAATCCGCTTTTTCTGCGCGACTCTCTCGATATTAAGATACCGTTAATGCTGGAACGAACGGCGTCGGACGTTTGTTTGTCGTTATGCCCCCCTGTCGCTCGACGATACGCAATAACGCCCGGTAATTGGGCTATTTCTTTCCTTCTCCCGCCGAGAGCCGCGTGTTTTACCCGTTCCCCGCGCCGGAGTCCGCGTTAACGATATACGAAACCGAGTTGCGTGGTACGCTCCTTCTAAGTAATCTGTAGCGGAATCGACAGCGTGCCAGTGTGCTGGCGCGGTAATTGCGCTAATTGCTTTTTATATATTCCCCGTTGCCGGGAGGAAGGCCTCGATATAAAGATATCGTTAACGTACGATTAGGCGGACCTCGAGTTCGTCGAGCCTCCCAGCCTCTCCGACATCCTGCGGCCGTAATTTGAATCTAATTCCTAATTTGTCTAACTGCAGTTCCTATCTGCATATGCTCGCGGAAAATGTTCTCGCGCGTTAATAATTCCGACTGCGCGCCGAGGGGTTGGTTGCCGCGAGCGTAACAAACTCTCATCGCCTCCTTACGTTGCCGAGTCGAGTTCCTGAGCCATTGGCGGAAGTTTCGGATTAGGGCAAAGGTGTGTACAACGGCTCGCCCTGACTATCGTCGAAGATCGTAATTTCGTCGACCTTAACACTGCCCATGATCCTCCGACTCGTTCAGGGTTTCTGTTTACCGGACGCGCGTTTTCAATTTATCGTCGCAAACGGAACATTGCCAAGGCTCATAAAGCATCCGAGTAAACGGGAGAGACTAGCGTTTGTCATCCTCGATTTTCGCTCTCGTCGCGAGAAACGACACGAAGAAACATACAGCGAGCTCTGATATTAGGAGACACCTCTGAAAAAGCATTTCCTCGCCGCCTTTGAGAGACGGCCATGTTTTAATTTGCCTTTTCGGCAAACCTGACGACGGCATCCTGGTAGCGAACCGCGGACGGATGCGGCAACTTCTACCTACTGACTTTCTTACGTTCGCGGCTTTCGGACTTGCCCGAGTTATTCGCCGTAACTTCCCAGGAAGCTCGATAACGCGCGCTGCGGTTTTCAAAGCCGGCGACGACAGCGGTAATTCTAGTTACTTTATCGTAACCAATTAGTTTGCATTTGGTTATGCTTTGAGCCCGGTAATTACACCGCCTCTCCCCTAACCGCTGGCTACACCGCACGTTTCTCGTGTGTACTCGATAAATTATACGTATAATTTCTGCGACGTCGTACTCTCTTCAGCTTCTTACCTTCCCGAGTCGAGAGGTGAAAATGCATTTTTTTGCCCTCTCGCCGAGACTTGACTCATTGCGGTCGCAACGAGTTTCAGACGTAAGTGTGTTAGTGGTACGAATCGTTAATAGCGCATTAGACGCCTAATACGCGATAATGCTGTCAACCGTTCTAGAATAAATGTACCTGTCCAGCATTGCCTACGTTTATTTTGAAAATGATATCAGACTTATATCCCACTTCCCCGTTCAGACGATCAATCCTTAACCGGTTATCATCGACAACAGCAATCGTTTACCTTTCCAGAACCCTTCTCACCCTAACCTACTCCAACGGTCCAGTCATAAATAAACAATTACCTCCACTTCATCGCTAGAGCGGCGGAAGTATCTGCCAGCGCCAGACTAGTCGAGTGCAAAACACTTTTCACCTCCCACGGTCATTTCGCAGCCAAGTCTCAATTCTCAGTACGACTTTCTTTCTCTCGTCCGGTCTCGAGCTCTAGAGCCGTTTGACGCGAGTACGGCGCACCGCAGGGACTCCATATTTTAAGATACCCCGCTGACCTCGAGAAGACCACCCCCTTCCCCCTTCCCCTTGCTTCCTCCTTCATCCTCTTGCAGGCGATCCTCAGCCAGACCGGCGAACTACTTAGCGGCTACTTACTCGTATTACCGTGCCCGCCGCTGTTACTTGCCGGTACATTAGCGGGGCGTATCGTTAGTAACAGCGTCGGATACAAAACGTCGGGTTGCAACGTCGGGCTGCAACGTCGAGTGTAATGTCGGGTGCAACGTCGGCAAGGTTGTTGTTGCGCATCCCCCGGCTCGTTGCACCGAAGAAAAGTGTTGAGCTGCGCGTGACGTCCGGCGCGCCTCGAGCCCGCGCAAAAGTAACGCCGGCAACTTACAACCTACAACCTACGCTCCGATGCACTCGCGCTCGTTTCCACCTCTTCCGGAACTCCTTTCCCGCCTTCCGGTTCTGCCGTCGGTGATCCTTTACTCCTGCGATGACCGGTCTAGCCGAACTGGCCGGTCTGGTTCCTCCCGAGTCCTTTCGCACGATTTTTTTTCGGCTACCTTGTTGGAGGGATCGTGAGACAAGGCGGTAAACTTTGAGTGTGTGAATTTACGGCGTGAGAAGTATTTTTCAGTACTCGTGAAGTATTGGATGCATTGGCTGGCTCATGGGATAATCACTTTTTATCCGTTTTGGGTTATTGCAGTACTTTGTATTCGTCACTTGGATAGAATTCTTCCTTTCTTCGGATGCTGTTCTGAATCGTCTATACAATGGAATTGTGGACGGCATTGTGAGCGGGCGAGGAAGTAGATGCGGGCGTAGACTCAAAAGAAGTCGAAAGGAACTGTTCGCGCTCGCAAGCTCGACATTCCGTTCGCTCGAGTGTAGACTCAACGCTCCGTGCCATTCATTTTCGTTCCGCCCGGACTTCTGCAGTTCTCTCCCCTCCCCCCGCCCCTTCCCACCCGCCATCCACCGTCAGTCCTTTAAAGCCCTCTCCGTTTCGCCGACTATCTTCTTTTCATCCGCCGCTGTCTTTACCACTCCTGTCAAAATCCTTCCGCTGGACCTTTGAACTTCCGCGGCGGAATTATCAGCGTCGCTCGTGAATCGAATCTGCAGACAAACGTGCGAGATGGGTTCCGGGAGCGGGTGCCAGAAGTAGATCTCGATGTAGACACGTGCGCGCACGCACGATCGGGTCATTTGGGTCAGTCGTGCACGGTGTGCCGTGCAGACGTGCGCACGCGAACGAACACTGGATGCTCTTTTCTCGTCGGCGCCACTTAGACGATGGACTCCTCGCCGTTTCTTTGCCATTTTCTTTGCCGCTTCTTTCCTCGTACCTTCCCGGTACCTACCCGATACCTTCTCGGTACCCTCGTCGTACCTTCGCCGCTTCCTCGCCGACGTTCGGGCGAGATCACGAATACTCCGCACTTTGCGGAATCAGGAAGACGTCTTCTTGCTCCTGGAACTACTTCCGCGTGTCACGCGAGCGTAATTGTCCTGCTTTTCGCTCTTTCTCCCATTTTCCCCGTCAAGACTTCCTCCCGCGATCCGTCCGCGACGCTTTAAATGCACTGCGACGCGCGCATCCTTCATTGTTCCTCGGCTAGAGCGTGGGAGAGGCAATACGATGCGCGCACGAAAGAAGTTAGCTATCGATAAAGGTATTTCTCCGGATGGAATAGATCTTTCTAATCACTCTGTTTTCTTCTTATTAACGTACTGCCGGCGCTTAATTAATTAGAATACGCTTGTTCTCGGCTCATCGAAAGAATGCAGATCGCCTTACCCCTTTTTCAATAATCCCGTATAATTAGCTATTATGTATAATTATGAACGGTACCCTGGCGCTTACGTAATCCTCGCTTTACGTAAGGCGCGTTACTTGCGGAAAGTTAATAATGGTAATTTTCGCCCAGGCCGGGTAGAGTCGATCACTTATCCGGCCGTTAAAAATACTTCCTCCGCGCGCTATTCCCGATCAGTCTCGGGCGGATGTGTCGCCGTAGACCGGATACTCACGTGTGTGCGGCTCGGTGAAGCGGCAAGGAAGGATCGTTACACGGTCGACGAATGTTAATCGCGTGAGAGAATGCCTCCTCGCTGCTAATGTAATGTTCTCATGAAAACGCTCCGGATTACGTATCTTTGTCACATAATCGCGCAACGCGATGCGTTACATGTCTCATCGTGCGCCACGTTGTACGCCATACTGTACACCACATTCTAGCTTAATGATACGACGGTTATCGAGTTACCTGCGCGATTTCCCCGACGACACTTTCCTCAACTGACCGTACGTGTTCTTTCGTTGCCAAGAGCTAGAAGTCGTACATGTCTCTCCGCATCCCAATTTGCAATTCTAATCATTTGCGTCGCTAACACTTTCGCCAACAATTTCTTCGCGCGGTAAAAACCCGTATTTTTCTTGCACTTTTTTTTTTAATGTCCCTGAAGATATCACCTATGTCAGCATCGTAGCGTCGTCGGACGCGGCACTTGCCGGAGATCAGAGACGACGATTTGTCGCCGGCTTCTTTCATCGTTTCTTTAATTGAACGCGAGCCAGTGGCCGCGCTCGATGTTATTGCGCGAACAATGGGACGAAAGAGTGGTGCGGTCGCGCGCAATTTTGCCTCTCCTGCGCATCGTTCGGGCTCCTAACGTGCGTCGCGGCCGTTAATGCGAACGAATTAGCGGCTAACGAGGAGGCGAAAAACATTGTGCGCTTTGTCTTCGCGACGTCGGCCGAGCGTAATTGCACGTGGAATCTCTGCTTTATGTCTCCTCGCTGGCCGAAATTCGGGCTGGCCCAAATTCAGGCTTAGCCTCCTGCGACGCCTAACGTGGCGCCCGCGGACGATAATTCATGATCGACTCCCGGCACCCCGTATGCATTGTTCTTGACTTCGATCGGTCAATACATCAATGCGTACCGGTGTTCATATTTCACTCGAGCCCCGGTCTGTGCGCGCGCGCGCGCACGCGAGAGCGCCTCTCTTGCTCACTCGATCGAGCAGTTCCACTTTAAGCGGCATAGTGTTTCCACTTGAGCGATAAGTGTCTGCGCCACAGGCACGGTGTCTTATGGGGGCGGTATTAGCGAAGGGGTTGCGGCTATAGAGGGCTGATCGTAAGTGACGAAATTTCAAATTTCCAATTTACGCAGCCACTCGACTGATCCGGCTGACGTGGGATGCGGAGAGAGTCGGGTGCTCGATCGAATGGATGATTTTAATTGTCGACGTGCGACGGTTTAATGAATAGGGTCGGCTTTATAATGTCACGGTACTGTGCGAGGAAGATTGTCGGGGCACGGCGTCATAATGAGAAGCGGGGCAATGGATTCGTACGGGTCGAGGTGTAGAAGATTGCCGGACGATATTGACTTTGCATTCGGTATCTGCTGACTGGCAACATGTATGGCCCGCAGTGTAACTCGAGGCGAGGAATGATTTATACCGAACAACGGCCATTCCTCAAGTTACGTGACGTTTGTAACGAATCGTGTTCTCAGTTCGAGCAATTAGTATGCGTTACTATTACAATGATCTTGATATTAGCGACAGGAATTAATATACATGCCGTACGCATACGCCCGTGAAGTCGTACGCTTTATGCGAAACGTTTCTTCGCTATCCTTGTACTTGGTATCCAAGAATTTTTTAATACTATGAACACTCCGTTAAGAGGCACGGATTACTTACGTTATCAGACGAGAAACGTATCTACGCTAAGCAGCTTCTATCGGAATCTCTTTAACGGTACCCTAAGAACCGTCCGACACACTGAAATATTCGCCTCAACTCAACCTCATCGCGACCGGTAACAGTAAATCGTATCCCGTCCCCCGTTTCTTCGTGCACGCCTGATTGAAATCACTGCTGCTGACGTTTTCACGATGACTCCTCTGATTCCAGGTTGGATCCCTTCGGCCTGCCTGCCGACGTTTCCGCTCATGTCACGGGACGAGACTGATTCCGCTGCCTGACAAGTGGCGGATGCCTCGCGATTCCTGAACGAAAAAAGGACCAGCAGGTGCGTACAGAGCAGATCGCCGCTTGTTTCTCGCCTCAGGGAAACCTCGAAAAACCTCCTGTACGACGCCATTGTTGACCCTCCAAGAGTCTCTCTCCCGCTTTCTGCCCTCTCCCCCTCTCGACTGGCGAGCAAAAGGAACCGGCGCGATGCCGTGAATGGGCCGGCTTGATAACAAAACTCGCAGGAGCGCCGGGCGATATTAATGCCCGCCTCGCGAAGACAGTTTTAATAAGTCCGCGACGTAATGAAAACCATTCATATAAAAGTTTTCCGCGGGAAGTGACGCTTTAATTGAACCGGCTGGGCCCAGGACGCGCGAGCGGCGACGTCTTTAGCCCGTCCTTCCACCCTTCTTGCGCCGCGATGTAACAAGATGTCAGAGATTACCTCAAGTTCCCGTCCGACCCTCCTTCGCTAACACTGCCCTCCTCCCACCCTCCGCCCCTACCCCACCTGATCCTCCTCGGCGTCGACGTCTACCTTCTGCTCGGTCACATTTTCCGACGGGGAAATATTTTTTAAAATCTCATCCGTTCCCTCGCCAACTTTCATTTAAACTTTCCGCCGAGTCCCACGCGTTACGCTTCTGACACGATTACGGGGGTCGCCGCCCAAAATTCGTGGCTTTGATCGATGCCCGCACAGTTCTGGTCATGATTTTTCAACGTTTTCGCAGCTGAGTCGTGTTCTTGAGTTAGGCTGGCACGGCAGACCGTCTAGAGGGAAGTTTGGTTTAGAGCCTCGCGTGTGGTTGTGGGATCTGGTTTCGTTCTGGCGCTGTGTGCGTGTGTGGTTAGGAATGCAGGCTTGATGCTTGCGTGCCTCTCTGTTTAGATTACCCGATCGCGAATCCTCCCGATTCCTAAATTTCATCGGCGCCGGTATGTACTTCCCGGAATAATTTTACGTAATTTCTCTCTTGATTTCCTGCATTCTGTGTCTGACTCCGCGTCGTAAACCGTCTGGATCGGTAAGTTGGGTTTGCGCGTTGCGCTTTGCGCGCGGTAGTGGGGTCCGGTTTTCGTTTGTTTGGGTCTGGTCTGGGTGGAGGAGCAAGTTCAGGATGCAGTAAAGTGTAGACACGGCCAGAACCACGGGTATGTAGCTCAGTTATGATTCTCAACTCGGCGTTGTACGTTTCAGCGCTTGAACGCCCGGTTTAACGGTCAACTAAACGCTGCCGTAAATATGGGCCAGATGAATATAAAGTAACAGAAACGCGAGAGAGGCTAATAGGAACGCGTGAAAAGTTTTAATCGACGACACTGTTTGCGTTTCGCTGCGTTTCAATGACACTGGCCGCGCCGTGAATTGCCCTCTTCATTACAGCGCCAACTTTCCCTTAGTTGTTAATCGTTCAATTTGAACGCAATACAAGCTATATTTGAAATTTAGCGGCCGTCAGACGCAAACTATACGCGTCAACGAGTTTGCAGAATGATTTTACACCGGCGCGGGGCAAAATATCGAATGCGCTTTAAATTCAGTTGTTTGACAATGCGGTTACGCGAATGCAACCGCGTATGTTTTGCCTTTTAACGTCCCGACTACAGCTTATCGCTGACTGCGTTTTATGGCGATGTCGGATATAAAGTTTGTTCCGCTGGAGTGGCGGTTTGGAACGGAATTCAGATGAAAACGAAAAAATGTGATAATGTTAAGGGACGTAAAAGTCATCGCTACTCCTGTTACTGCGTGGCGGAACATTTCCGAGTATAGAATACTTTCTTCTCGCACTTCGTTTCAGTGTATATTCAATTTGAGCGCGATTGTAAATTTCCATTTATATACATAAATCTTATTTTCAAGCTTCGGTATTATTTTATATTTAGCATGATAAAGCGCGGCGGAATATGCATCGATTTAAAGTTGTTTAATAATATTTCGCGCATTTGCATGCATCACTTTTCTTTTTCATTAATTTCTACAGAATTTCGTACTAAATATAAAACGGATTTATTCAAATTGAAAGAGCCTGAAACAGCTCTACTCTTACGCGGTATTTTGACGTATTATCGACCATAGCAGTCGATCTACAGTCGGCACGTGAAAAAATTCAGAATAATTACTGCAGACATTTGCCCTAGATTTTCTAGTACCTAAAAATATCGACACGTTTCGTCAAGGTGATATTCAAATCTGTCGACATTCTTGTCCTTACCGCGAAGGAATCTGATTTATCAACCACCTTTCGTAAACCAATTTACGTGAATTATGCAAAGAGGGTCCGATTTTAACTGTGCACAAAATTTATGCAAGCCTGATAAAGCAGCACTTTTCATTTATATTCTCTGATCGTTTAAATATTCGGTATAGCCATCGGCGAATTGACTGGAATGGATATGTGCACTGGTCATCTCGATTGCCTGACCCCGCAGCGTTAAATTATTTTCTTTGAGGTTTGATGAAACCATTGGTTTATGCCGCAGTTGTTACCGCACAAGGAGAAATAAAGGATTTTTTTTAGGAAAGCCACAGTGAGCGACATAAATAATGTATGAAGCCCGACCAAGAATTGCAGATTAAACTTATTGGACGTTAAGTTAATAAAATGCTAATAATACTTAATAATTCTTTCCAACGTTATTTTACCTTAAGGATATATCCATAAATATTTTTGTTGACGCGCATTTCGTCAATGAAAAAATTAGTCCACCGGACAGAATCATTATGCAAGAGTTGCGGGATATTTATCAAATTCTTGGCGAAGAGAAATTTTCTATTTTTATGTCGCTTATCCCATTCAGACCCGTCTCCTGTGTATAAAGTTTCGTTCAAGAAGTAATTCTCTTTAAAGTTTCCGCATATAAAGTACATTGCCGATAACCGTATTTTCAAACTTTCTGATTTTACAAGGGATCAAGTAAATGTTATCAATTTTCCTATACTTTGCTACAATGGCCAGAAATTTCGTAAAAGAAATCGTCTCGAAAAGTGCACAAAGGTCAAATAATTTGTAAAAGTACCATTTTTACGTACTAACTATCCTTTTATAAAAAATGTTAATTCCACCACTACGAACGATCAACATCCAGAGCATGTACATAACATTTCCCGCAACTACCCACTTGTATTACGGCATTTTATATTCTTATAATTTCCTTTCCTCTTACAAGTCCGCTTCGTAAAAGCGACAACAGAAAGGAAAAACATTCTTTAATCCCCATTACATTTACGCTACATACTTCGAACACGCAAGTCACACTTATTCGTTTTACCTTTCTCAAAAACCATCTCCCTTTCATCCGACGTGTTAAACGAAAAGCGTGTACATAAATGGCCCGCAATTTGAAAGCGCAGTAGGTCGATGAGACCGTAGCGGCTCAAAACGATCCTAAATCTCCCTCCCTCCATCCGTAAACAATGGGTGCCGAGAAATCGTTCCCCGAAGCTCCGCGAAAGCCGCACACTTTCGCACGAACGGCACCGGCGAATGCGCACTTCGATAATTCCGGCATACGTAACGTTTGCCGCATTATTGCGCCGTTGTGTCGCCGGGCCGATATACTCGAAACGCCCACCGAGAGCGGTTCGATCCGAGTGCGTCACATCGATACCGACCGCCCCCGAAAGCCCGCTCTGCCTCGATCCGACGCGATCCGACTCGATCCGTCGGGCTCCTTTTGTCGACGCCAGTTTAGAACAATTAATCGCCGCTATTGAAGTTTAACGCGCCTCGGCGCATTTCGATTCCCGGCCGAGTATCGTCTCCTACCTATATCGCCGTCCCGCCGCTCGGGACGGATTAGAGGGATGGTAATGACGCTGCTCGGATCGGATCCCACCCTGAATTCCGCCCGCAAAGACGGAAGCGTCGGTTAATGAGCGCAAAAATCTACCCTCCCCGCCCCGCTTAACAAGACCGATTTCGACCTAACGAGATCCGCCGCGACTCGACAGACCGGAGAGCGACGAATGGAGACTCGAATGAATTCCGATCCGTCGATGGGCTAGAGCTGTTTATCGATTATGGTCGTTGTTACTCGCGATCCATCGTTCGTAGTCTTACATTCGCGTGCCGCGGCTCGGAGAGATGCGACTTTGCCGAATGGAGAGCAGGGGGAGAGCAGGGGGTGAGTCTTTTGACTTCAGCTTGAAAATCGACGGCTTAAGGGGATTGCGGAATAAGCAGCGGGAATGGAGCTTTTCATGTTTTCCTTTGTAATATCTTCCGGTTAATCGGATGTAGACTCTTTGCGCAAAGCGTACCGGCAGTTTTCTTCCCCCTCCCCCATCCGCCGCCCACCCCCCTACTCTCTATGCCGTTCGCAGTTGATCCAACAATTTCCTCTCTCTGGACATTCGTATTACCGCAGTGCGGTTGCGTCCTCCGCTTTTGTAACGGTAATTTCAGTCACGTACCGACCAGAAACGTATTTATGTTAAAACTCTCCTTGCCCCATGAAATTTGAAACAATTAGCGAGCGTTATTGCAGTTTAAGCGGAGTTCAACGAACTTGACCTCAGGGCTACGCGATGTATCGTTGCCAGGAATATGCCGGGTTGACCTTACGGATACAAATTGTTAATCGATCGCTTATTGTAAATTCATGACGATCTGGACCGTCGGCGCGGGTTAGGTGGGCGCTTTGACTTGCACAGTAGCAATTTTGGTCACGAATCAAGGAACAGACTCTCCGTATAATCATCCTCGCTGTCTGGCATTTCGTAACGGTCAGTCGTCGGGATGTTTTTGTTGCAGCTCGTGAGGTTGCATGTTCCAGGGATAATGATGCGATTTTTGCTTCGGATAATGAGTCTGGAAATATAAATTATTGTCTGGCTTGCACATTATTCTATAGTTGTATTTGGCAATGTACGCGAGCCGCTTTTATTTTACATTTGCAAGAATATCAGTGATTAAGGAATAAGTACTCGTTTTTTTTGTTCGGTTTGGGCAACTGATGAACGTATTTACATCATCAGGCAAAACAAAGAACAAGCTTATTCGAACTTTTCTCTGTTATTAAGCTTCATAATGCAGTGCGAATTATGTGAAAAATGTCTGCCATCAGATTCTTTTAATGTGCGCGTACGTAAACACTTTGCAACGAAAGCGAATCAAAGCGATAGGAAATGTCAGTACAGCTCGAGAGTCGTACTTTCTGCATTGTAAACCGCAAAAATCACGTTGCATTAAATTTCAGTGTACGACGCGTATGAATGACATTATTATTATGCACGTAGTTTGCTTTTATATATTCAAATGTTTTCTTTTAAATTCAGCAACACGATAAACATTAACGGCCGTTCTGCATAACTCGTAAAGTAATACAATATTTTTTCAATTCGTTTTCAAAAATCATTCGTAACTGTAACATTTACACTCTGCCAGTATGAAACAGCATCAGCCATTATGCGTGCTTGTGCGTGGAATTACAGGAATGAGCATTTTCGTGTATTATAACGAACGCACTGTTATGTAACATAATTGTAATGATCCAATTTGCGCAGTCTATCGTGACCCAGATAACACCTGCCGCGAATATTTTGCGCGCGGGTCACTCTTTATATCGCACTAAAAGCGTGCTTGTGTAGTTTACATATGTATATATTCACACGGGGCCGATAATAATGAACAGATATTTGTCCGACAGCGAACAGCGTGTAGAAAGTAAAAAATGAAGTCATTAGGCGCAATGTGTACGTATGTATATGCCATACGTACTTAATGACGTTACGTGTAGGTCGCTTTATCATCTGAGTTTCCTTATCGCACTTCACCTGTTCAACCACGCAAGATACTGCGATAGCTCTCTCGATATCTATCAGTTCTTCGTGTCGCTCTGTCGCTCAAACCTCGCTGGTTCCCCTCGTTAAAAGTGTTAGAATTTTCTCTTCGTAATTGTTCGCACAAATAACTATCATTTTGACATTCGCGCAAGAATATTCGTTTCACACCGATTATGCCTAATTCTCGTCTAGCGTCAGTGTTAACCGTGATATAGTGATCAGCGTTTTTCACTTCCGCGTACAAAATGAAAGGGCTGATTAAGATCAACGGTATGTATGCGTATGATAAATAAATTCGGTTGACCGTTTAATGTGTCAACTGCCAGTATGGTCACGTTTTGCGAATTATACTTCTTCCGCATTCTGCTAAAATCGGGAAACATATGTCAGTTACACGTGTCAAGTCAATTATTCAGAGGGTTCTGTTTTACGTTTCGCGTGTACCAGAACTGATCCGGTGATTCGATACATGTACGTATAGATACTTACACACGTGCCACCGCGTCCGCATCCTACCATACGTGAGGCACATGTTTGACTTTTACGATCGTTTTTATGTTATTTGCTCTCGAAAAGGTACACATTATACGAAAATGCTTATCGTCGCGTAAAATAACCATCCGGTGGACCGTTCGGCGCATTCTCAAAATTAGCGCATCGTAAAATTCCAATCAATTTTTGGCCGCGCTCGTCTTCGCTCTCTGAATTTATTTTGCAACCCGCCGACCATACGAGCCAATCCATTGTGCCACCCGTTACGGAACACGCAGCGCGTTATTGATACATCTCCTGCCTCTCCGTACGCGCATTCCATCGTCGGGACAAACATTGATCGGCAGAGCGTCCGAAAGTTTCAGCCGCGCGACAATGCGTCGGCTCGCGAACGCGCAAATTAGTTTGCTCTGCAAATTTCGTTCCGATTACCTTGTTTGCGCCTTGTTAACGATGCCTCCCTTAATACTCTGCGGCCCCGTAGCGAAAAACGCGGTTGAGTACCTGTTGAAAAGAGCCTTCTCCTAGTTACTCGCCGACTTCTTGTACAACAACGGGACTTTCCTGGCCGCGGGAAGAAAGTTTCGGATAAGAAGTCGACGGCGTCAGCGATGCCCGCGAACTTCGACGTTTCGAGTGAATCGCGCGAGGGCGAAACGATCCTGAGAGATGAACTTTGCCGACCGATTCCGAGCACCGCCGGCACCGATTACGCGGCTATGCATGCCAAAAAAAGACAATGAGAGCGAGAGACCGTTCGTCCCATTGACGGGCAGCTGTTAAATGCTTTTAATCTCTGACGCCGGATAAGCGAACTTTTCCGATATTCGGATTAAGGGCGGTGTCCATTTCGAGCAATTATATTCGAGGTTCATTCGCGCATTTGAAATGCAGATATTGTATTATTCGAATTAAGGCACTCGATGTACGGTCGGAGGGGACGTCCGTCTTAATATTTCCTGACCGCGACGTGAATGAGACGATCGATGCGCAGGTAGCTTTTTTCGTACATTTCAGTGTAAAAATATAGTTTAAGCTTCCCATTCGGTCTCTGAGTCGGCTTCATCGTTTCAAGCGGTTAGTATTAGTCACGTTGCACTCTTTACAGTATCGAGGAGTAATTTTGAATCGATCGAAATTACTCCAAGGATGAACTGTCTTGCATCTGTCTTTGTTTGCCACTCACGGATAGACATTTTGGGTAGATTACGTCCTACATTTATCCTAACGCGGAATACATCCCCCGTCAACGATGATGCCCAATTCGTTCGCAATAAACTGTACTTAACACGTCGTTAATTTATGTTACGTAACCGTCGAAAAACACGATTAAAAATGTTACGCTCCGACTGTCGAGCGATTGTCGGTCGTTCGTGCCCGAGCGAAATTGGCTGTCGCCCATTTTCCACTTAATCATTTCATTGCCGAGAAGCTTAACAGTACCGTCGTCGACTGCGCATGGCCAGGTCGGCAGAGGCAATCTGCCGACCGCGCTGAGTACTTTTCCATATTTAGTTTTCATATCCCGCCCGACGAATAGCTCCGAACTCCTACGGGAGCGCAAAAAGATGGCGGGAATAACGCGCGCGAGCGGTAGAAGGAATTTTAAGTCGGCGAAATCGGCTGTTTACCTTCGTCGACCGATTACGGGCGACAGTCGAAATAAAGCCTCGGCCCCGAGTGTCAGTCGGTTTGCGGAGCAATCAGATATGGGTCTCGAATTTTTCTTTGACAGCGGGTAACGAGCGACGAGGGGGATCCGAGTCGACGGCTCTCGCTTGCCGACGATAAGATTGAAATTTCCCGGCGTCTGTCAGTCACTTCCCGATATTGCTGCCGCAGCAGCCAGTACCGTCGAAACCGTTCCTTACTCCTCCGCCCCCTCCTCTTCCAGCCCCGGATTCCTCCTCCGCGCGCACGTCGTTGCCGCAGCCGCTGGCGAAGGTCTTGCCTTCAGGGCCGATGCCGCGCTCGCGGATTTCCCATTGTGTCAGACTTCCGGTTCGTTAAAACTTTCGGCGGCATGTTGACGTTTGTTCGGTTATTCAGACGTATCGCGGATAATTATTGCCGTCGTTGTCCGACTTTCGCGATACCCTGACGCCGTCGGCATCGGGAGGCGCCTATGTTATACGATACTGTCCTGCTGGAATGAGAGTTTGCGGATTTTCCGGCCGAGAATGAAGCGTTTTTCGCCGTTTCAAAAGCGGCACGCCGCTGCTTGCCTCCCGACATTGTCACTGCTTCGTTTACGACGCTATTTTATGCTTCTGGTTTTCATGCTTTTTTTCTTCCTTTAGTCACGTCTAGCTCGTATGACACTGCCGCGGTATGCCTCCACTTTACGTTCGTGCGGCATCTAATTAGAAGGTGCCCTGACGTACCCTTTCAAGTCGAGCAAAAAGTTCAGTGACGTGATCGTAAAGGTACTTTATCCAATTGCTTTCTCCGTAATCCGCATTAAATGCATAAATTTTATTGTTACGGGACAGGATACGTTACATGCGCTTTTCAAACTGAAAATCGTCCGAGCGCTTTGTTGCCCGCCTCTGCGCGTATTATCCCCTTTTCCGTCGGGAGCATCTACCCGACGTCAGATTGAAATAACCTTTCGCACAGGCGCATCGTTTAAGCGAAAATTTTGCGCTCTCTAATTGAGAAACAAACTTCCTCATCGCGCTGCGCTCACTTTTAACAACGTCTATTATATACCGCGTCCTCGCCTAAGGCGAATGGAAATTCCATGACGGCGCGCCGCGCTGAACTAAATGAGCGTCGCTGTTTAAGCAAAAACTCGTGGCGATAACTCGTTTTAAGCCGACCCACGGAACCGGACACTCGGCGCATCCTTCAGCCGGCACTCGCGGCAAACCACCTTAAGGGACAGGCACTTGCCGCGCTAGTCGTTTGCCAACGAACGCAGAAACGGCCGCTTCGAACCGGCGGTCCGTTACTTCCAGCGGATTAATTAGCTTGACAATAAGTACGCGTCCCGACGGCCGTCGTCGGGCGGAACACGCGGCGTGCGTCACTTTTATGGGATCGTTCGGCGGAAGAAAAAAGCCACGCTCGCCGCCGGCTACGAGCCCGACGACGATCTGCCCGCGACGCGAGATTTACTCTTTAAACGACATTTTTACGGAAGCTCTCCCCCTACCCCCTACCTAACCATCTCGGCCGCATCGCGAGCCAACAAAAATGTCGGGAACGTCGAGGCGTGCGTCCGTGACGACTTTTCGCGCCCGACGGAGCCGCGGAACGAAGCGGAAATGGAAAAGTTCCATTATCTGTGTAGCGTTCGAGGCGTGGCATTCCGTGTTTATTCGAAAACTTTCGGAACTTCATGGAAATCCACCGCGACGACTAGGAGGACGATGATGACGCCGAGGACGAGGACGTAGACGGCGTCGACGACGACGGACCGAGAACGGCTGGCGCGAGGGTTCGTTACGATGGAATCGTCGAGTATTCCCTGGCTCTCTTTCTCTCGAGGGTGCACTCGCAATCTCCATTGTTTCGCCGAAGGAAGAGAGGACGGCGGCGAAAGGAGACGGCGAAACTTCCGCGAAGCACGCCTCGTAGCCGTCCAAATTAATTAATACCTTGACCGTAAGGGTTCTCCTGGGCGGCACATGAATGTGCCCCCTCTCACGGGATAATGAATTAGGATAAATCGAGAGAGACAGAGGGAGAAAGGGAGAGAGAGAGAGGCAGAGGGAGAGGCCGGAGGCTGATTCTTCCCGATAACTTCGACTTTGGCCGGCACTTATCGGGGGCCGATATTAATTGCCGCCGGCCGGATAATTAGCGGACTTCCGGCGCGAGTTGGCCGCGGCCCGAAGTGGCGTGCTCGAAATTAAATTACAGGGATATTATCGTAGTTGTATCGCGATGCTAGGAGTACCTACGGAGAGACGGCGGAGTAATTAGACGGACGCGAGGCTCGATTCTGACGCGGTCTCAATTTGCGAAGCGCGTCCGACCGAATAACGGGATCTCTAATTATGCCAAGGAGCTCTTCAGGCAAAGTTCAATATTTATGCCTGAAGGGTGTGGTCATTGATTAATCGGCGCGGCTGTCGAAGAGTCAATGGGACACGTCGATGCTCGCCGAAGTTAGTGTATTTAAAGGTGCGAGACAGCGATAGCGAAGTCTGATAAGCACTGACCGCGATGAACTGATACTTCGTCTAAGATTACGATACTGAAACATTGGCGAATTCGTGTATCCTGGATCGCTGGTCTACGATTAGTTCGCTCGCGGATCAAAGGTAGAGCGTATTTCAGTATCGCGAACATTTTGAAAAGTCTTCCTCGTTCAGCGTTTCGTTCCTCGTTTCCTGTCCTTCTTTCATTTTCCAAATGGATCTGTCGTCTGGCGTTAATGCGCATCCGGGTAGGGAACTACGACAATGCAGTCAGCGATGTGTAAGCCCTACCGAGAGGAAGATCGCTCGTTTATGTGTTCATTACGCTTTTGCTATTTTTTTGGGTTCCTTTCCTCTGCATTTTCGGTCTCTCGCTCTCCTGGTATGCTTTCGGTTTGTTGCACGCTCTCTCTATTTCTCTCTCTCTCCCTCTCTCTCTCCATTCTTCTCTTCCACACGCTCATCTCTAGTTTTTCTCGTCTGCACCGTGTTTATGGCTTCCTCTTTATTTGTCCTATATTATTAAATCCTTCCTTTCCCCGATATACAGTTTTTCCCCGAAATTATTTAAAGGCTACATTTCGCGAAAGTCAGATTTTTGTTGGGGCTGCTTGTTTCTATTAGAGATCAAAAAGAATCTAGTAGCTGCTAGCCACCCGTCTCTTTTCATGTTTCTCAATTTCTCCGAGGCTCCCTGTTTGACTTTGTCGAACTACGCGCTCTATCAATGAGCTCGTGCGAAAGATAAATTTAGACTTCGACTTTACCGTATCGCTGACACTTTCCAAGTTCGAGACACGGGCGTCGTTCGAAGCTGATTCTGTTTGCTTCCGTTTCGGGGTAAACGAGTGTGCGTTGTGCGGCGCTTGATTTGTTCGCTGTTTTCCTTTCTTTGACATAAGGCACACACGGGTCCGGCGTAAGCTCTGTTTGCACGATATCATTGGCACTACATCCATATTGTGCACGACGCTGTTATGCCTACGCCCGTACGTGCGCCTGTGTGCGTGCGGCTATGTGTCAATATGTGCGCTCAGTCTGTCGTCGATCCTTTACGTAGAACAGGGGACCGATTATTGGCATGTAATTCTCCAGACATACACCTTTTCTTCTTCCGTAATTTTGCCGTTAAAGACCGGACGCCTTTCGCAGACCCGTTAGAACATCGTGTTACCTTTCGAATCTTTGACGCTTCCTCTAGACTCGCAAACGCATTCGTTTTTTCAGTACCCCGAAGTGTCACGTGCCCGCTCGCGAATCTTCCGTCATAAAATAGGTTTATCATAACATCGCATTATTCGCGCACGCCTTACTTAGTTGCTAATGCAACATTGCCACTGTATGCGCTCTTGTCTGCAGCGTTTACAAAGGAAGAGCAGTTCATTATCTCGTCCCTGCAAATGCATTACTCGCATAATTCTGCTTTGCTAATGATAACGAACACACGCAAGAACGTGAAACTGAGATCCTGTGAGAAGTGAAACCTCAACGAGATAAAGTCTGAACTTGATATATCCGTTTAATCATCTATATGCAATTGTGTTACGGCGACGCATGGAAACAGTAATATGTGGACAGCATTGATTGAGTTATGTAACCAAAGTATACTCAGTTTTTAGTTATTCAAGTGTGAAGGGGCTTCAGCAGACACGCGGTTTCGAAATGTTTGACTAACCCAATTTTGGTTTTATATTATTCGGGTTATGGAATATTCCGACCCACATTTTGAATTCGAATTACGGCTTTGGGAAGAAATGTCGTCTCAATCCAGCGTTTTATTATTATTGCTTTGGAAACAATACGTAAATAATTTGTAACGTTGTGTATGTTCAAATGAAGTTGCTTTCATCAAATAAAGATTAACGGAGATAATCGTAACCACCATTATTTTCCGGGAAACAATCAGTTTCAACATCAGCACGAAGGATAAAAAATTACTTTGACCGAAATGGACAGTTACGTGAGTGTATCGTTCGGCGTAACATATTCATAAACACACCAGAATGTTTCGACAACAAGAGTCATTCGTTCGGGGCTGTAGTCGTAATCCTATATGAAACGGCATGTATAAGCCATCAGACACCGCGGATTATTTCGAGACTACAATATGCGTATGTTTCCGCTGAAACATGTGCCGTTCACATACGATACCATTTATCAGACTTCCGTAGAGATTCACGATTATTGCATGGAAGACTATATTCGGACAACCAGACAGAGAGCAAACCTTTTATCTATCAAACGAATATTTATGTCCTCCTTTAAGAAAGTTTGTTAAAACAATGAGTAAACATCGTATATTATTCGAGTTTCCTGTTGTTTAAATAGGTTACTCAAAGTGTTTGAACACGTGCGATGAAATTTCGGAAACGTTTCTTTACATTTCTATTGACGTATATGTCGATAGTAAAACATAGACATTGCGCAAGAACGTAAATTCACTTACGTTCGCACGGTGACTACATTTTGTTCCGAAATAATCTACGACTTTCTTGGTAAACTATTGTACCGACTGGTGTTTTGTTAACACACGTTGCTGCGATGGAATGAAATCCGAGCGTTAATTCGTTCCGTGCAAAAAATACGCGGCGAAACTCACAAAACGCATTGAGAGAGTCAAGTGGGCGAAGAAAAGTTTATGCGAAGCTATATTCGGGCTTTTTGTTTTCAACCCGTAAGTCTCTTATAACTTTTAGCTCAAGTATTCTCAAACGTGGGTACGTATGAACTTTTTTCACTTGCTCGACCTCGTTAGCAAGTTCTGCACTTTCAACCGCATATTTTGCGAGTACCCCGTATAATAACGAGACAGTCGGTCAATCGTTCGTTGAAGTTGATCTCATCAGCGACGTGTGTCGTAAAAAGCTCTCTCTGCATGCTGCGGGATTCCGATTAATTATACGCTGATAATTACGAGACTTACCGAAGGCACTCGACTCTGCCTCCGGGATGTGGCTTTCTCAGAATTTTTAAATACAATCGCGTTTACAAAGAAACTCATCGAGATAGAACTTTTATCGAAACGAGCGAGGCCAACTCCACAGTCGCAGAATGCACAATATGTGAAGAATGTCCGACATTCGCATTATTTTGCCGGGGCAATTAAATCACGGCGGAATATTTAATGACTCACGCCATGAAACTGGCGCCACCTGTAGGCGGTAGCAACAGCAAAGCCTGGAGCTTTCAGTTTTCAACGTTTGGCTCGCATATTGTGAACCCTGCTCAAGTTTCTCGATGTTTAATTCCATTCACACGTAGAGGTGGCGTCATTGTCGCGACATTTGAAACTAATTCAGTTGAGACATTTTCGGTGTCGCGAAAAGAACGAGATCTCGCGATTTTACGGCATCCTCTGCACTTACCGTCCGTGATTCCCTCTTCAATCACCCAATCGACAACTTATCTACCACAGAAAACTCCGACCTTAGCCTGTTCCCGAAGACCATCTCGGCAACGCTACATTTTCCGTCCTCCTGCAAACGTCTTCGGTAAGTCCAGCGATTATCGTAATTCGATCACGACAAACTCTCATCGGAAGCCTCACCCCTCTCATGCGATGACGTCAGCGTCATCAAATCATCGAAAAGCTGCAACGCCGTTAGCCGCGAACGCGCCATATATCACGTATGCCACGTGAGTTAGGTGGCTAAAGCGCGTTAATTAATCACGTACGCGATTCGCGCATGTGTTGGACCCGGTGGAAAGATCGCAGCTTCTTACTCCGCGCTCAGCTTTTCACGCGGTAACCATGGCCAGAGCATGTTTGCTCGACGCTTGTTAAGTCATGCGGAGAGTTGACAGACGTTGTGGAATTACGGTCCGCATAGCGCGGTGTACGCTTGTCCGTTATAAACGGCGGGATTCGCCCTTCTCGTTTTTCTTCTTCATAGAACGTCGACGCAACAATGGCACACACCGTGCACAAGCCTCGTGTCAGACAAGCGTGCATACGCGGGGCAAGGGAAACGTGCGTGCAACGCGAAACTAGGAATCCAGTTCGGACGTTACTGTCACGCTGACGTTCGTTTTCTCGGCCCATTTTGCCTTCCTCTTTCTTCTGCAATCATCATGTTTCACTTCTGATGTACGCTTATGCTGCGGTATACGGACGATTATGAGGAAGGGAAGATACGTTTTAATCAACGGTGCTCTGACCTAGCGGCTAAAACGCTTGACCAGGTTACTTTTTCGTACTTTCGCTCTAACGATCTTTACATTCGGTTCATCACTTTCGCGCGAGGAAATAAAGGTTTACGTAATGCGAGATAGATTTATAAGGTGATTGCATGGCCGTCTGAAATTAGGGAGATGTTTGGTTTTCTAGAAAGTGTGCTGAAAGTTTCTGCCTGTTATGCTGGCAATGCTTGTGTAATACATTCTGGTAGTGTTATACGCGGCCTATTGTAACCTCGGCGTGATCTTTATGTAAATCTGAAATTGTGCTGAAATTGTAGGTTTCCCTTAAAAGTCTGGGATGCTCATGTATTTTCTGCTCTGTAAGGTTGTCAATCCGAAGGCGCCAGAAAAGCAAACGTCACGGAGAAAGTCACACATGACACGCTGTACATTTCTTAACCCCGGCAGTAAATGTCAGGTTAACGTTCTCCCGTAAATATCGCCTTCGTTTTCTGACTTCAAGGCTTACGTCTTCCTGCACCGTAAGCGGGTGTAAATTAAATTTACTGCTGTATTATGATTCCTATGTAGGTAGTGTCTGTTGTTCGTCTAATTGGAAGGTTTACTCAGGATTGCCTTTTTTAAACCTGAAGCCGTGTTGAAAGGAGTCATTTTGCAGATTTGGGGAGAGATTAGTAGGACAGGGCTGTCATTTTGTCAGTGCTAGTGTTACCCAGAAAAAATAATTGCAAATTAACAACAAGGCCGGTAAAACGCTGCCACTTTAAACATTGCAACGTTAGCATAATTATTTGCAAATTAAGTTAATGGCATAGCATTTCATTACTGTTTGTCTGAGTTCTTGAAAGAGTCGGAGACGTATGTTCAGCATGGCGTTATTAACAATTATATTTAATTTGACCAATTTAAATTGTTAACATGATATAATCTTTGTTGAGGTAGCGGTGTAAGATAGTAGGAATCTTAAAAAGTACAGCGATAGTGGCGACAAATTGTAGAACCACTAAACAGTAACGTAGCAATCGTGACATTTCGTTTGCCCATACCACTCAACATAATGCCATATAATTTCGACTGAGTGAGTGCGAAGTGACCCAAGTCGAGTGTAAAGCAAAGTCAACTTGCGAGTGTCGGGGAATATTTGGCAAATTCGGAGTGCAGTTTCGAAACTTCAATGGCTCCCGTTCGTACGACCGAAATCCAAAACGATCATGTTCTTCTTCGTATGTGTACATACATGTCAGAAATGCCTCGATATATCGAGTGATTCAGATACTCTGCTTTTTAACTCTGTCCACTCCATCAAAGCGTGCATTAAGGATGCCAAAAATTGAATAATACATGGCGCACTACATCATTCCCTGAAAAGACGCGCAGCCAATGCATTGTTAGTAAATAACGGAATCAACCCTGCTGCCTCATAAATATTCTCGTAATTACGAAAATGGTCCATGCAAAAATAATATAAAAATCGCTTCAACTGCTAGCGTCATAAATATTTGCGTTATACATCATTTGTAATCACCGACGCATGACCACAATGTCTCTAAATGTAATTAATACATACAGTGTGTAATTATCGGAACAAGACATCCGTAAAAGCGATCCTACCGATAAACTAACGTTCGACCGTGTTGAAAAAACGGAACGAATAGAGAGAAAACCCCGAAAACGTCGCAAAGTACAAGAAGCCGACCGATCGCCGTAAATTCCTTTACAAATATATTTCCAATCTAGCCCATCGAATATCCTCGGAGCGGCGGAAGTTCGGCGGATAATGGAACGGTTTCCCGTTCGCGAGCGAAATCCTCGCGTTAAACGGGCCGCGCACTCGAGCTCTTGTATTCGTCTGGGCTCACTCCGGATCTTTGGGCGCGTCATTTTCTGTAACGCGGAGGCGCGCGGGAGGGGAAGGGGTAGGTAGGTAGGAGGAGGAGGTGGAGAACTCTCCCTGCGACGTTCGCGAATCCGATTTGAAGTTCCAATCACGTTTGAGAGACCCGCGGTCTCGCGAGTAATCAAAACGGCTCTCCTGGCTGCTATCGCACTCGGCTACGCCGCATTGCGACCGCGATTCTTATTTGATTCCTTCCTAAGTTTCGAGCTCGTCCCCGTGACAGACGTCCCTTGGAAATTGTACACCTCCTCACCCTCATTCCCCCTCCCCCCTCATTCCCCGACCCCCTCTCGTGTCCCCGCGAGCGAGATACAATTTTGTTTCCCGACGAACGACAGACGACGCGTCGGTATCTACAGGAGGACAAACACCTCGGAAAAAAAGTGTTGGTGCGCGGTATCGATCGAGTTGTCGAGTCGCAGAGGAGCGTAACTCACACTTACGCCAACGCGTGGTCCGATGAAAATGCTTAACCGACGCACTCGAGGTACCGGCGACTTTTATTCCGCTTTAGACTCGTTCTAGGGCTTTTAACTTATCAAATTGACGTTTGTCGTTTATATGGCAGACTGTGCGCGAGTGTGCGCTCGTAACTTGGCAAGGGAGCGTTCGTGCCTGATGTGCGGGTGGGGGAATTTTAATGTTGACGAAGAGAACGTAATGAATTGTCTCAGGCGGAGCGTAATTTGCCTTTACGCAAGCGAATATGCTGACGCTAGCTCTGGCTCTAATGAAAATGTTAATTCGGCGCACGAACGGTGGATACTTTTATTTCGCCGGGGGTTCGTTCGACCGTTTTAAACTTTTCGATTCGACGCTTTTAGCGCTCTCGCCGAGGAAGGTGTCTGTGCGTTCTTCTACGATCGTGCTAATCCCCGGATATTCATAACTATTGACATGCAAATGCGGGCCTGAGCACGGCTGAATATTTATACATTTATTAATGCGGAGATAGTTGTTCTAATATATTCATGCATAATTATGTGAACAGAGGGATACCTGTAAGCGGGTGGGTACTATCAAAGCCTAAGCACGCTCGGCATCAAGGGAGCCGAGGCCCTTTGACAATACGGGCACTTGTCAAAGATTTTGCCTGGTCGCCCCCACCGCACACGGAACAATTACATAATTAACATATATCGTTTTCGTTTCGTCGGGAAACGGGCTTTCAGACGCAATTAGGTGAAAGCGAGCGCTACCCTTTCGTCGGATAAGCTTCCCGCTCGCGCATTGGTAGTCGGGTAATAATCCGCTAAGTCTCATGCACGCGAGCGCTTTCCGATTACAAAAGAAGCAATTCGCAATAGGGCCGTGTAAAACTAAGATTATCCGAAATTGGAGTTTCAATCGCAGGTGCCAAAGGGCGGCAATCGCTCGGACTTTCGGTAGACATGCGACGAAAGACGGAATCGTACCTAGCTCAATCAATTAGCGTAATCGTGTTCGAACTCTCTCTTCATCTCACTCTCGGGCACGTTCACAGTCATGCAACGGCACAGACACACACAAACACACACACGCGCGGGCGCGCGCGCAGACACTGTCGAGTTCTCTTTCGCAAAGTTCCTTCATGGCCCTCCGCACTGCAATGGCGCGCCGCCGATCGTTATCGTTGCCAATATCATTACGCGGCGTACCATTAATTACACTGCGCCTCAATAAATATCGCCCCACTCCCGTGCGCGCACTTTCAATTGCATCTACCTTGTGAAGGTCGGTCCTCTCTCGAAAGCCCATCGACGCTCGTACTCCGAGCCTACCGACACCGGCGTCGCTACTACGATGTCGGTGGTTTCCTTTAGGTAGACGCCATTCACCGGGCGTACCGGGGTCCTAATTCCGGAAAATTAATTAGCATCGGCCTCGGCGGAGCAGTCGGTGGGGCCTTTCGAGCCGACGACTTCACTTGCCCTCCTGTCCGGCCTCGAGAACGAGACGGATGATGTCGGCCGTGTACGTCGGAGAAACAGGGATTGCGATGTAGAGAGAAGGGCTTAGACGTGGACGATACTAAAGAGAGAAAGAGAGTGAGAGTGTGTGTGTGTGTGTGAGAGAGAGAGAGAGAGAGAGAGACTCGTGAAATCAAGCGCAACTCGTCCCACGGGCATGAATTTGATTAGCCGTCCCGTGTCGTCGCGGCTGGCGTTAAACCCTCCGGCGAATTTCCATGAGCCACAAAATCCTGAGCGTATAGGGAAGGCGACAGAGCGACGCCTGCGGAGGGTGCTCGGAGGGGTGGAAAACGACGGGGAATGGGGCGGAACACCTCGTTACCTGCCCTGTCGTCCACCTTCGTGGGTCGCGGCTAATTCTCTCCCTTGGCGTCGGTATATATTTACCTACACGACGACCCTCCCCCCAACCCCTCCCAGCCCTTCGGGACTCATCGAAAGTCAGCCGCGCGAACCTCGAAATTTTCGCCTCTTTTCGAGGCTCGGGGCGCGCGGCCCTCGGTTTTGTGTATGTTGGGGCTGATCGTTCAAATGAAATTACACTTTGGGCGCGCAAAGTCGAGAGTCGAGTGTTGAGCTTGAAAAGTGAATTACGCGCGTCTCCCAGGGATGATTATAAATTACGCAAAGGTTCGTTTCGTTCATAACGACGTTTTGACCCTTTCCGCCTCGTTATCATGAAATTATCATTTTTCACCCCCTCGCGGTGAAGTAGGGGGTAGGTGTCGTTATTGGGGGAGATGTAAGGGTGTTACGGTTGGCAGTTAAGTGTGCTTATGTATAAATTCTGTATTGCTCGGGACCACTGACCGAGCTTAAACTTCACATGTTCTTTCTTACGAGCTCAGCGGTGGGAATGTGTGAGTTAATAGGGTCAGTCACGCGACTGGATTGTCGTGTTTTGTTCCTTGACGAAAGACACAGAAAAAAGAGCGGTGGAAAAGTTAAATGGTTTAATAAGGTCAAGCTTTAGAGACTTTCTTCTCCCCTGTGTGCAAACATAATTCCGTACTGTGTGGTTCTACCTTTTTTTTTGGCTGGGTAAGCTATTCTATTTCGAGTCTTGCTTGGAAACACTGGAGTCACTTGTATTGCATTAGAAGGAAAGTTTAGCCGTCCTAATTGTTAATTTGAATAAGCTCAAAGATAATATCTATAGGCGTCAAATTAATATCGTCGACTCCACTTGCTTAAGATGTCAGCTTGACCTTCCAATTACGTACATTTTCACCAACATCCATTCTAACTCTTCTCAAAAGTCACACTACCACACGTGTAATATTTATCGCAAATGCCACAATATTATATCTCAATCCAGATGTTGTACTTTCTTATCAACCGAACATAAATACATGTCAAATAAAACATCAAAGCACCTAATCAGATTCACCTTAACACACTTACCTAAAGCGTACCGGCATAATTAATATCCACCCTACATCCATCTAATTAGCACGAGAAAGATACATTAATTGACCAGACGATTAATATCAGTCTCAATGACACAGAAGTATTGCTTCCTCCGCCTTACAATGACAACGCACAAAAATTGACCGCGACACGCGAAATGTTCTTAATGAACCGTATCAATGGTAGTAATCAGAAAGTCCTTAAAATTCGTAAAATCTATCATTTTCTTCGTCACGGCTTTAAATTATTTTCAATATGATTTTCGGATGGATTTTCGATCAGAAAATCATTGAAAAGGAATAACGAGACTCTGTCGACGGGTTTGATGGTAGTCGCGGAGCTATAAACGTCCCAAGTCACGTAATACGACTTCTTGTCAGGCTGGCTCACAGTGGCCCCGTGACCTTTGACCCGGCGAAACAGGTGCTACCTAGGTCCTCACGCACACTCGATCCCGATGATGTGCATGTCGCGCGTACATAAGCTGACGACGCCCACACCGAGTAGCGAAAGATTTACGCGCCACGTTACATGAACTCATTATCCTCGGGGGGTTCCGAAGATTCTGCGATCGTGATTGTGACGGCCGGATGAAGGGTGTACATGGGTATCCTTCGCAAGAGGTTAGGTCCGACGTTCTGTTGAAGGAGGGGTTTTGAAATCCGGGGCCCTTCGACCCTTTACGATATAAAGCTTGAAGGATTCACCGTTCGTAAGATAATTATTTTTGTTTCAACTTTGGAGTAAAGTACCTCAGATATACATTTCCTATAAGGGGCTGGCGTGTTTAGATTCTGGGAAAACTTATGGCGGAATTGTACTTCTAGATACGGCAAGTAGGGAGTATAAAATGCTTTTAATACTGTGTAATTAAAGGACATTGCATCGACATTGCTAAAAGTTGCAGGTGAAGCTGTCAATATTCGCAAGGATGTCGTAACATTGAAATGGCAATGTTACTAATTACGCGAATAATATGCAAATTACGTAGAAGCCACTAATTAATGTCGACGACTATAAGGTTTGACATATGAATTTGCTCGAAAACATCGCGAAAACTGCTTCGCTTTCACGACAGATATTATCAGCTCAAGCACGCAGGAACGTTCGAAAGGGTAAAATTCAAGCGATTAATCCGCAGAGTAATACTTATTGAAAATGAAATTACGACCGCAGCTTACGTAATCCAAAAAAATATTACCCCTTGGTTATTACCGTTATTGCGCCCCCGCCCGATTATATTTATCATAGAAATATGAAGCCACTCGCGGATATTCGCTGCGCGAGTGGCGGCTGTTTAATTAAAACAGCCGGGGAGAACAGTTTCCGGAGACTTGAAAATGGTGCGCCTCAAATCCGTCGCATTAACTTTTTAGAAAAGCGTCGCGCTTCTTAACGAACGCCGCGGCTTCCATTGTGCATTTTCGTCGACGGACGCGACGGTAATGGCGGCCTTTGAAAACTCGCGCGTCATAAGCATCGCTCGCGGTGCGCGCGTTGTTTTGATCAGGAGGCCATTCTTTAAATTGGCTTCCCATCCAGCGTGTCCTCCGTATGGCGCATTTTTCCGGTCCAAGGGGTTAATGGAGATTACGTCCCGCTCGCGCGCGCGCCGACCTCTACGCTTTTGTTAAAGGTCATCTCGGGAAGATGCGATTCTTTATCAGCAACTAATTTCATTGCGCGTCACGGTTTATTGTATTACGCCCGATTACGGCGTATCGCCGGGGCTGAATTTCAATTTCAATGTAAATAGGCTCTGCAATTCAATTCGGTCATTTGAATAACTTTATCAGCTTTAATGCGAGCCGTCGTTCGTTTTTCATGCGCGCGATTGCAATTAAATTGCTGCACGTTTCCTCCGCGTTACGATTTCCCTTGTTTCCGGAGTGTTTGACAATTTTCGGTAATACTTGAGCAGGGGAAAAGTAAATACCCTGTATATTCCGTTCGTACCTTTTACACGGAAAGGTTCGAACACTTTGCGCGAGGCAGTCGATGCTTCGCCGAACAGTATCTTCGGGCCGAATCCGTTTCTGGCCGTCTCATCTTCAATTTAAATTCGCTATTAGAGCAACCTTCGGCTCTCGCGAAATCGTTCCCGCCGGCGGAAATTTGTGGAAGCTTAAGCCATTCTTAATCCTTTCGAGCGTGATGAAAGGTGCGGCGGAAAGAGGTCGTGATAATGGTTACTACCGTTAGACAAACTATCCGCTCGCTCTCTTAATACATTTCCTCCCTTTCCGTCTGCGGTCTGCCTTTTGCTTCCTTTCGACCGCCATCATCTCCGTGACCCCCTCGCCATTCTCACGGGTATTCTCCGCGAATTTTCGAGTCGGCCCAGTGAAAACAGTGGAGAAGGTCCGATTTGCTCCGTCGAGAATAGTCTCCGAGCACGGCGGTCATCGAAAAATCTTTCTAGCGCGAAAAGGAAGAGAAAACGTGGAAAAGTATCGTGCGTTGCAACGGATGGAACGGTGGACGGAGGAGAAAGAAGAAGAGAAATACCGAATGGGAGAACGATGGAGGGAGGGAGGGGGAAGTACAGGGGATGCAGAGAAGCACGCGATATTCCAGAGGGATGGCGTACTTATTTGGCGATGGTCCAGCCGCTGTCTGCACGCTAGGAATGTCCATTACTCCATTAGCGGTTACCGTGTTAACTCTTTATTGCCACGGTATATAAGCCTCGGTGCCTTTCATTAATGCCCAGCGCTGCCGAGTGGGAGAGTCGGCGAGGGAGAGAGAGGCTTAATGTCCACATTTTCCGTAGGATTACCGTAAAATCGGTTCCGCTGACCGAGCGTGAGCGAACACCCCTTCCTCCCGGGGGGGATGTTCCTGTTTTCCGCCCTCTGTCGAGGAATCGACAATGGATCGTGGCGCGCGTACCTTGAGCCGATTGCGTGCGGAAATCCCTCGACTATCGATTTTTACTCTCTCCCGCCCTCTCCTCCCTGTCCGACAATTCGTCCGTCCTCCTCTGCGGCTGTTTTAAATACTGGCGAACGAGGAATGAAATTTTTATCGATGCCGGACGCTTTTAACCGAAAATTACGGAAAATGTGCATTTTAATATCGCGTATTTCGCTCGTCGCTGTTGCCGCGTCTCGTTTCAGTGGCTCTCCCACGTCTTTCGCGGACACGAACATGGATATGAACGCTTTTACCAGCACGTAAATGTCTCTCAGCTTACATTGCGTCCGACGTTTGCGTTGTTACTGTCAAGCGTTCGCTAAGTGACAGGTGTATGGAAAAAAAAAATGAAGAAAGGGGGCAAGCGCGCTTGTAAAGCGTCGCCGTCCAGAGAAGTGGAGTAGTAAGATTGGAGAAAGTACGTTTTCATTAAGCGATGCAATTTTTTCCTCCTTCTGTTCTACTCTCGGCCGCCTGTCACGCACAGTGAAAAATGCTGCTCGGCGATAATCCAAACATCTCCCGCGCGCGGACGTTTCCCGAGACGATTTAATATCCAGACTCGCTAGCTTGAGGGAGAAATACGGCCACTTACGATATTTTATAACGATCCCCGAGATTATTAGCACGCGTCCCATATACGGCTGGAGACGCAATTTCGTGCATCGGCGAGCTTTTCGAATTTCTCGCCGCCTCGCCTCGACCTTCGCCGAGACGTCGTGCTGGCAAAGTGCGCGAATATCACGTCAGCGTGTTGGCAACGGTGTGCGTGTCACACGTACGGAGGCGGCGGATGCATCAGCGTGCACTTTGATACCCGCCGCCGGGATTCGGATTCAAAGATTTTACATCGGTCTTCCCGTCCTTTTTCCCGTGCCTCCCCTTACATTACTGTTTTCCCGCGGTTTTTGACTCCCGGCGAACAATGAAAGCACTTCCTTTCCTTCCTTTCGTTCCCGTGAAAGGTCCGTCGCAATCGAGAGCGGGGGGAATCTTGAACGCGCTGCAATCTAGCAGGAGTCTCCTGGCGTGGCGAAACTTTTTTACCCGACCGAGTCCCTTTGTTCCGGCGCTTTTCAAAAAGTGGACACTTCTTGGTTGTCATGACCGAAGGAGGTGGAAAAATGGGGAAGCCGGTTGACGCGTGTCTACGGAGATAATATTGTCTCTCGCTCGGCGGACGCTTTTACAGGGTCGAATTATGTGAGGGGCGGGAGGGAGCGGGAATGAGTAAGAAAGTCGGTGGCGGAAAGCGGCGAGGATGTGAAGCTCGAGTGAGCGGTGAACAGATAGACGGAGAGGAGGGAGAGTGTTTGAGATAGAGAGAAAGTGTGAGTGTGTGTATGCGACGGAGAGAGAGAGAGAGAGAGAGAGAGAGAGAGAGAGAGAGAGAGAGAGAGAGAGAGAGAGAGAGAGGGGCAGCATGCAAGGACGGACGGAAGGAAGGAAGGAAAGCAGAAAGAATGAAAGAGGCCGAGAGAGCGAAAGAGTTGAGTAACCGAGAAGCCGAGATAGCCGAGGAGAAAAGCTCGGCGCAGGGAGAGGAGGAAAAAAGCACTCTCCTCGTGGGGAGAAAAAGGAAGTCGCGCACAGCGTCGGTACTTCTCGCATCGGACCGCACTCTCGTGTGTGCGTCCGTGTACCTAGATTGTGCCGGTAGTACGCCTGCATATCTCTTTCTGTCTATCTGCTCGTCCACCTCATCCCTCTCTCTCTCACTCTCTCTCTCGCTCTCCTCTTGCCTTCGTTCTCTTTTTCTTTGTTACCCATACTTTCTCACTTTGCTCATTCACTTTCCTTTTCCATCCCTCATCCTCACCTCCCCTCCCCTCGCTGCGCTCCTCTTTTTCGCGCACATACCCCCGGTACACGGTGAACTCAAACGTTCCACGTTCTACGCTAAGATATGCATGTATCCGCGTGTGTGCGCCGACGAACCACATCGGCCATCTCTCTTTTCCAATTGTTTTCCCAATCTCTCTCTTATCGTCCGCCCGACCGGGGTGGGTAGGGGTGTTATAGCGGTTCGAGGGCTCATGCAGATTTGAAATCCTTTCCTCCTCCTCCTCTGGCCCCCCTCTCTCGCCTATCTTCTTCTCGTTTTTCCTTCGCTCTCGGCGTCCTCCGGTGCGCTGAAACTACCGTGAGGAAGACAATCCGGCGCGGCTTATTTTCCCAGTCGTCCGCGCATGCAGATTCTCCGGGACGTTCTTCCGGCCCTCTGCTGTTTCTCTTCCCCTCCCATCGCTTTTTTTCCGCCACCCATTCCCCCCCCCCCCTCCCCCCTTTCGTTTTTTCGTTGTCACTCTAGAATTTTGCCCCAACTACGCCTTTGATCGCTCCTACCACTCCTCTCGTACTTCCCATAATTGGCATTTCGTGACCCACTTCCCGAACGCTCGACAAGGAATTGTCGCGCAATCTGAAGAGATGTTTTTCAATCTCGTTCGGAGGGCAAGCCATTTTCTTGCTTCGACTCTTCGCGCCCCGATGACGCCGGGCTCAGGGACGTGCAACAAGGTCGCGGGCCAGGAAAGTAGCACGATCTCCTGGGCTCATTTTCTCTCCGGCGAGCGTCATATGCCGAGAGGTTCCCGATATTCGTGGGCTTTGTTTAGCCAGGCGCCGAGCGGTGGGATTTGTCAAAGTTCGGGGAAAGCGCGATCCGGAACGGAAATGAAGTGTCCGTCCTCGACTGGGACGATCACAGCGCTGCTCATGCGCAATCGTTGCCCGTGGATGCCGTATGCGAAAATAGAAGCCGATCTATATAAATAGCGACACGCGACCGAGTTGTTATCTGTAGCGTGTCTCGCGGTAACTCGGAAGATTAACACGGAAAGGCAATCGAGCCGAGGAAGCTCGTGCACAAGCGATTCGGAACGTCGTGCCGTAGAAACGACGCCTTACCCTCCCGAGTAATTCATGCGGGAAAACATTTTTCCCTTTCGCAGCAGCCCCTCTGTCCCTCTCCACCTTCGTCCTTTCCACTCTTTTTTCCTCTCCTTCCGTCAACACTCCGTGCCAGTCACAAACGACCGTCCCCGCTTACGTTATTCAAGCGCGCCCCTGCGCGGGGGGTGAAAAAAGTTTCTGCCTCGATACGCCCTCGAGCACTTTCGAGAAGCAATAAACTCTGTCGCAGAAAGTGTCGCCGATAGTAACGGGCACTAAAAACCGACTGGAGGCCACTTCGCCACGCACGGTCCTAGCACACTTTGCTTCTCTCTCTCTCTCTCTCTCTCTCTCTCTCTCTCTCTCTCTCCCTCTCCCTCTCTCCGTCGTCGGGCCGACTCGGTATTAACGTTTCTTCAACAGCCCTTCAAACGCGGCCCACTTCCTTCTCGCACGTGTCTCTCTTCCGAGACAATGTCCTTTCGTTCGGAAACGATTCTCCCGCACTCTCCCCACGTTTAATCGCGGAGAACTACGCTCCGATAGTCTCTCGGACAGGCTCGCCAAGACACGAGAACGGGTGGCAGGGCGAACTAGAGCACGGATATAGTTGGGGCACGCTCTTAGCGTTCGGCGTAATAGACTGGGGCCGATTGTTAAAAATATAATAATACCGTGGCAGACCGCAATAACCGCGGCGTAGCGTCCCACGGATCGTGCAATTACCGCGCTGTCGTTCCGCTGAACACACGCCTGAAGCCTTCGAAATTACGAGTACCGTTGCGCGGAAATCGGATATCGAAAGTGGAGAGGCCACTCGTAATCCGAACATTTCTGTTAACCCCCTGCGGGGCGACGGTCATTTTTGCAATCCGTACGATTTGCATCCGCCGAATCAGTACGTTTTCTTTTGCCCCGCCTCGCTTAACCTACCCGCCATTTTTTCCCTTCCAATCTGCATGGCGGATTTGAGCGATGTAAAAAGTTGTGACCGGAAAAAGCTCGCGCGGCGACGCCGGCGGACGGTTAACGTATTTCGAGTTTCGAAGCGAATGCACCGTTGTGTAACGCTGTAATATTTACAACGCACTTAAATTTGTATGCCCTTACTTGTACTGCGCACGGTAGGTACGTGTGGCAGGTACATGCACGTGTCGGCGCATAACACGCACAGTTCTACCTCATTTGTCGCTGCGTACCGGGTGCTCCACCGAGGTCTGTACTTAAAAAAGTGGCCTGCTTCTGGCAACGCTCGCCAATAAGAAGTAATGCTCGAACGTGTCGGCACGCATCGCCCGAATAAGCTTTTGCGGAGCTTTTCGCATTTAGAATCTTTCGAGATGTCGAGTGCGTGGGAGGCAGCCATAAGCAAGGCCTTTCATCGTTTCCTCGGCAGGCCACTTTTCCCCCTCCCCCCCCTCTTTCTCTCACACCGTTCCCCGTCGTTCCGCATGCAGCTCTCGATTCTCTGATACGGTAGACAACTTCGGACAATTTGCGAGATTGCGCGAGGCGCAAACTTTGCGCCGGGTAACGCTTCCGTATCCTCCGTCGTGTGCCGTATGTGAGCATGGCCAAGATAAAGAAAAGTCTCCTACGAGCACGCGTACTCGTACACAGTTCGCGCGCAAACTGCGTAACGATCGTTGCATCCCTTCTGCTCCTCGATGTCTTGGGCCAGCCAATTTCATATTTGCAGAACGGCGCGAGGCGAGAATGGGCAGGCGCCATTGCCGGCAATCGTTCGAAAGGATTTGCTCCCGTTCGATTGCGCTGATTTCCCGTTTTATCGCGCGTACCATAGCGGACAGCTGCGTGGAAATAAACGTGGCGCAACCGGGGCAGCTGCGAGTCAATCGTAACGTTTAAATCCACTTATGAAACTCTGAACCGTTGCGATATCACCGGCATTGCTTAATTTTCATCGTCGCGTCCGTTGAAAATTCATCATCGGGGTCAAATTTATCGTGCGTCCCTCTGCCATATGAACAGCGATGGGCAAGGAGACGCGATTAAACCGCTCCGCTCCGTAATTAAGGTCTTGAAGCATTAATGTCGTTTACGTACGGGCAAAAAAACTATAGATTTTAATGTACATCGCGAAACGCGGCAACGTTAATCCTTAATAGACAGTTATGAATGATTGTGTCGGGGGAACGTTGACGTGTACGTAGCCTCGATAACTTACATGCGATTCTCGCGCGCCTGCATTCCGCGAGCACGTAATGGACGGTTTAGTTAAAAATAAACAGAAGGAGGGCACGATAGCGGAAACCGGCGGATTTGTCGGTCGGACGGTTCGTTAATTACAGGAACACCTCGATACGTCGTCGAGTTTTTAGCCCCGTTACCGGGATCAATGCTCGATGACCTAAACTCGACCGCCAGATCGAACTCTCTCTCTCTCTCTCTCTCTCTCTCTCTCTCTCTCTCTCTCTCTCGCGGCGGAGGCGGCGGGGCAAACGAAACAATTTTCTTTCGTCCCGGTGAAATCGAGCGTCGGATCGATTGTGCGTTAGCCTCACTAAATTCAATTGTGTCGCCGCCCGCGGAGTGCCGAGAGTTTCGCTTTTTACGATGCGACGAGGCCGTTTCGCGTTCATTTTATGTCTACCTTCACCCTACAGCCGTACACGTACGTATCCCGGCGGCGGGCGTCGATGCATCGGCCGACGTTTCTCAATACGGCGAGAAAGAAGTCTCGACTCGTCCATTCAGCCTCTCTCCCCGGCCTCTGTCGGGAGAATTTTCCACGGAAAAGCCGACGCTCCCTGCCATTGTCCGGCCCCCTTATCTGCCGGCCATTGAATTACGCCCGTGACGGCCCGTACGCGAATTCTCGTGTAACGTTTCCCTTTCGTGTTCTCGCAACGACGCTCAACAATCCGGACGCACGCGAGATTAAATTTCGACGAATCGCACATACGTGCCCGCGCACGAAAGGATTCCGAACGTTGCCGAATCCGGTTTTCCGTACCGTTGACGATTATTTCGCCGGTTAGACCCGTCGCGCACGTCGGAAGCGTGTGTATATCCCTCTTCCGTCACGAATCCGAAGATATTTTTTCAGCCAGCCCCCTTCCCTTTCGTTCCAGCGAGCCGAAATTCGCGCTCGAATAACATCGCGCTGCCGACGCTTTGTTTCGCTGCCGAAACCTCGGACTATATTTCGACTGCGTCCGTCTGCGCGAGTAGATGTTCGGAGGGGAGGGAGGTGGGGTGTCTTCGAAAGATTAAAGTGTTTATCTTACAAGCGCGTTCGGACGACTTTATCGGTTTGCCGTTCGTGTCCTGCTAAATGAAAGGGTCATTACGGGAAGCAAGGTACGCGCATGAAACGGAACTCGAGAACGATCAATCATTCCCTTCGCCCGGACTGTTGGCACATTCTTGCCCCGCGACGTATCCCGTGCCACGCGTTTTCCTTCGCCGCGGGAGGAAGAAAGGATCGCGCCTTCAACTCGGCCGGGCCGCGCTTCGGCACGTAAGCGATTATCGTCCCGATAGCGGACAATTCATAATTCCGCGCTCGATTGCGGCAACTTTAACGGCAGCGGCTCGAAACGCCCAACTGCTATGCGTCCCAATTCTCATTTCTCTCCGCGTTCTTGCTTTGTCCAATGTTGAGCGTGGAGGCGGAAGGCGCGCTCGGCGCGCCAATTACAGAATCTTCATTCTTCATTTTCCCCTCTCGTAATCTGCGTAACGTTGCGCCAGCCTCCCCGACACAATTACCGCCTTTCTGGCCGTGTACATTATTCGCATCTTCGAGCGCGCAACATGTAAACGTACTTTCCTCTCATTAACCGTGCCACCGCTCCTACGCTAATGCGCGTTAATATTAAGAGTCGCGGGGGGAAAATGGTTGACCCGCGTCAACCCTGCCAGCCGGCTTTACGTGTTCGATAAGATTCCGGAGGACTTTGGTTAGGTCATTTTTAACCTCTATCGTCCTCGCGAGGCATACTTCGAAACTTTCGGGACGAAGGAAGGTCGATTTGGGTGGATGGAGAACATCGAGCATTCTTCTCACTCTTGCCAGAACGAGTGCGAAAGTTACCCTGACTGTGTGTCACCAATATCATCGTGCGGCGCCAATCGGGTCAATAAGCTGCGAACCCGAACGCCATTAACGTTTTCCGCATTGTCGACAATTGAACGCGACCAACGCGGAGTTCTATATGTACAGTCGTGACTTTCGGTTCGGAGAGCAACGGGAGGAGGTAGCTGTTAAAATTTCCGCGTGACGAATCACAATACGGAAGGGTTGGTTGGTAATCGGTCTGCGGATTAAAGCGCGATTTGTTCGAAGGGAGCGATAAATAAATAGGCGCCGGTGGGAAAGTGAACAGCAGCAATGCTTGCGTGATCCTGGTATTTGATGGACGATTCAGCTCCGTAATTCGTATAATCTTGGCAAATTTTCTAAATTCCTCGCCTTCGCTCTGCTTGAAATTGTAATCTCGCTACTTATACTTTCATTCGGCATCGAACGGCCGCAAGAAATATCTCTCCTCCTATTCACGTAACTCACGACACATTACTTATACCGTTTCAACGGATTATTGATCTTACCCAATCCTGAATCACAGCAATAACCCATGTTCAATCTTCTGATTCCAGGTGACAGAATGCGGTGACGCCGAACAAGTAAACAATCTCCACCGAAAAGGATACATATCAACGATACATATGAGGGCATTAATTTAGGAAGTACATCGAGTGAACAAACATATCAAAACGCGAGCCGAAAGGAAAGTCTAGAAACCGAACGCGGTAAAAGAATCATCTGTTATCTTCGTCGCTTTATTCGAATTTGGCCGTCATCGGGAAAACTCAGTGTTCCGCCGAGAATGATTCGACGGCAATTGACGTGCGCCGGCAGAGTCGATCGTTCAGGATCGGCGAGAGCATTTCAACTCCGTTGAACGGACCGCGCTCCTCTCCTAACTCAAAAACTTTTCCTGCAACCGGGAGCGGCCAATCTTTCCTCTCGCTCTGCCGAGCAGAAAAAATCGAGCCGCCGATCAATCGCGAGCATCCTCGAAGGCGTCGCTGTCCTCGTCGCTCTGGGAAGGACGAGACGGAAAGTGAACGGAAGAAAGCGTGAAACAGGAGGATGTTGCTGAGGTAACACGCGCCGGATACCGTAGGCGAACGAGAGAACGAGAAGAAACCGAAAAGGGGCAGGAGGGGTGGAAGGGCGGTGACGGAAGAGAAGGGAAGAGAAAGTACCGCTTGGCGAGAAGAAACGAGCGGGAAAGTGTAGGGAAGAGCTGCCTGCTTCGGAACGAGCGGCTCAAGGTGAGGCGTTTAGGCGGAAGGGAAGAAGGAAAGGAGGGTGGCAGAGGGGAAGGCAGAAGGGAAGGCAGAAGGGAAGGCAGAGAAAGTGCCGACGGTGTTGAGGGATCATGGGCTTTCCGCGGAGACGATCCCTATGGCTGAAGGTGGCCGTCCTGGCGGCGGCGGTCTGGGTGACCGTTTGCTTCCTTCTTTATACGGAGGATCGGGCAGCAGACGCTGTCCAGGGTCTGGCGCCGTCGGGAGTAGCTGCGCCGCAAGTGGCCAACGGATTCGTTCCGCCGGCCGCACCAATTAGGAGGGAAACCCCCGGGAACGCGCAGAACAAGCAGAAGATCAATCAGGCCGGCCCGGAGCAAGGTAATTACCACCCGACGATCAGTTTCCTTAACCTTTGCGTATAAGAATATACGGTGGATACTTTCGTAGGCAGACACGCCGTTCGACGGTGTTATATCGATCGCACCACGTGTATATCATACGGGGCTGGTGACTGTGAAACTAATATGAGTTAACGTAATGAAAAAGTTGTTTCATCGTTCATTTTATTGTACCGAAGGACGGTAAATTCATTCGGCTTCTATGAATTTTTGGAATCTGTTTCATATTCAGTAGCGCGTGCGGTGCGAGCGCATGGTAAGTTGTTTTATTAACTAGGTTGTACTGCACGGTATTTTCCAGTGAAATTGAGGTAAATTTCGAGTGTAACTGATATTACGGTGTAGAAGATATTTTTTCGACTTTCCTGACATTTTTATAAGATTGTTCTCGCAGAGTATATGATAATGCTTGGTCTTTATGCGTTAAGGGTGAAAAATCGAATAGTCGAACACCTGCCGCGGGAACAAAAGGCGGATTTTGAATGGTTAGACGGTTAATATCACTAGTCATTGACATCGCGAATCGCCGTTCTCTTGCCCATTATTACTGCACCTTTACGCCCGGCCGCACATTTCATACGCGCAGGTGGTCCCCTTTTATCTCAATCCGATGCTGTTTGTGCTCAATGCGCGCACGCCCTTGTCTTCTTTTTCGCGCGGAAAAATCGCTGCCGTTCATCTCACGCTATCGCCATTCTAATTACCCTTTCCATTACGATCGATGCGCATAGAACTTTGAGGTTTTCTCTCCGGCGCTGCAATTACACGGAGATAATTTCGATGAATGATGGTATTGAAAGTCTTTAGCCAGTAATTACACAATGATTTACTGCCAGTTTTCACTTCTGGTAGCCCGGTTACGCTTTCATTATTACGTAAAACGTTCGCCGTTCAGTCATTACTATCAATCTTTTAGCTAGACTCATTTTCTTTCCACCGAGATGGCACGGTGCGCTACTTCAACGCCTATACGCCTCGGCGAGCGTCATTCCCATTACAATAACGATAAATATGAAATCTCATTTCCATGACTCGTCAAATATGATGCAGTACCAGCACTCCTCCACGCCTCATTAAGCGCAACGAAATTCTCGATTTTATGACATCAAGACTTTCATTTTCCCATTAAAAGTTCTACAATTCCTTGCCCTCCTTAAAAAGGGACTCAAAGAAATATACCTGGTGCAACTCTTGTAATTTACATCAACATCGCCTCCGCTCTACCCCTTTCAAACAAGCCACCCTGCCGGCCATCTCACCCCCTCAGATCGTCGCGAATCAAAGCTGCGTTTACCAAGGAATTTCAGCGCACTGTCTCGGCACCGAAGTGGGCTGTTACTCGGTTGGCTAGCCTGGCGCAGTAGTGATGTACGCCGCGAGTTTCCGCGCGAAGTTCGGCACGGGCCTGGGTCGGCGCTAAAGCAATTTGTCGTCCTCTTTATTGCCACATCGTACACACCAGGGCCCAACTTTGTCGAGCGGGATAAAATTATTTTCAGGACAAGCGAGAAGGCGAGCGAGCTAACGCCGGCTAGCCTCGCAGGCTGGCAAACGTGGGGAAGGTAGGAACAAGCTTGCCAGTCGGCCATCCAGCCATATCGTACCGGCGCGCACTTACCGTGTTCGCTTTAGGTATGCCCAGCCAGTATGGCGCCGGCAAATAAAACCGGAGTTTATGCGAGAAAGCTCTTAGAAGGTATACGGCCTCTATGCGGCCGGCGGATGTGGATGTCCTGAAAATTCAATTCGCGATGTCCTCCGTCTAACCTCTCACTACGTTCGACGTGTCTGTTTGTTGAACCGTCCTTCACGCGCTTCAACTTGCGTCATTCTTTAAGGTAGAGCTGACGAAAGAAATTGGGAAAATAAGAGAAGAAATGTCCTTAGTATCCTATTGGAAGCTATCTTTGACACTGTTGTGTCCGCCCCTGACAATGATACGCGGCAATGGACGTTGCGAAGCAGGCCAGCTTTCAGCTTCTCACCGTCTAACGGCTTGCTCTCATTGTTTCGTTCCGTTGCAGGTGGCGGAGTCCTGGCTGCACCTCGCGAGCCTGATCCTGCCGCGCACGGCGAGATGGGGAGGCCCGTTATCCTGCCGACGAATCTGACCGCCGAGACAAAGAAGCTCGTCGACGATGGATGGCTCAATAACGCGTTTAATCAGTACGTCAGCGACCTCATCTCCGTCCACAGGACTTTGCCGGACCCCCGTGACCAATGGTGAGTCGAATTCGTAATGCAATCCGATGTATCATGCGTCATTCCGGCGAACGTCCGGGGGCCAGGGCAATGATTAATGTCGATAATGTTCGTAAGGTCGGGCGCAAATGTTGCGCCGCGGACGGTTGCTCGATCAGATTAGCCGATGTCGTGATTTATCACGGAGTACACTCTTGCCGGGCTCACTTTTTTTTTCCGCTCCCTCCGATGTTTGGGACGGTCCGCGTCGACAAGAAGTCCTCCGTTAGGATGGCGGCCTTTTTTGCGCGCCACGGACGAGTTTCTTCTGGGAAAAATTAAATGGTCGTACAAGCTGTCGGTCGTATCGCTTCTTTTTCTTGGAATACGAGTAATCCATGGACCGATCGTCTCATATGTACCAAAGGATGTCGTTGCTTGAATGTCCAATGTAATTCAATGTTATACAAGGAACAGTATATTCAATGGGACAGATAATATTCGCTGTAATGTGTATCGAAGCAGCTACGGTATTTGACAGTATGTGAAGGTACATGCAACCGTTCGATACAAATCTCGTTTATCAAGAGAGTCGCTCGCACGGAATCAATCGGGCTTTGATTCCCATGACAAAGGAGAGTGCGTAGACCGAGTCCTGCGGTGAATCAAAATCCAGCGGGGGCAAAAGCTCGCAAATGGATTCTTCTGCTTTTACACGCGATACCGAAGACATCCGGACCGTTTCACTTGTTGACGATGATAGGTGGCGGCCATTGCCGGGCGAAGCCGTATACGCACCCGTAAATGCCCCGAGTCATTTCCTTTTACTGCGAGTGGCGGCGAGTTATAACGTGACCGTTAATAAAACGCATCGCATCATGGGTTCGACCGCTCTCGGCGAGAGGCCGTTTCACTTGAAACTTTTATTCTCTCCTCTGGGGAAATGCGAAGATCATACCCGGAGCCTGTCGATGTGTCAGCAAAAATGGATCGTGAAAAACTGCATTGGGCACGCTGCGTGCTTCTGATAGCAACGTAACTGCACTTCTCCACGCTGTAGGCGAGCATGGGGGTGGGGAGGTGGAGCGGGGTGGGGGTGTTGAAACGATTGAAAAATATTTTTGCGTTCGCTCACCTTTCGCTCGCGACCGAGCGTCGACAGATATCTGTCATTTGAATTGGACCGATGGTCGGACGAGTGCTTACAACGTTAATTTCGCTCGGAATTCCTTCCAACGGGATGTACTTATAACGCACTTACGGCTAACGGTGCAGCTTTAACTAACTGACGTACAAAGTTCCCGGCCGCGATTACAGCCGACTAGGCGACCGTCTTGCTCCGCAATATTGTGTCCCATGTACGCCATATTGAGAAGTATGCGATCGCGATGCTGGCGTCTCATTCTCTTTTCAATCCCAGCAGCCAGCGTTTAGCCTTTGGTTACGCTCGGGTAGACTAAGATTAGTCGAAGTCAACGAACTTCGGAGGCGCGCGAGTCTGTCATAATGACATTGACGCCGACGCAGAATCTTTGACAAAGTTCGGTGAAACCTTCGCCAATGACGTGAAACTCTATACATGAGCTAATATCGAAGTACATCAATTTTGTCCCTGCGCACCGTCGGCAAACAACAGTTGGCACGGCCACTTGGCCGTACGTAACTTATTTCTCATTCGTATAAGTACCTAGCATATTCTTCACTTGCGTCGGATTCGCCCGAATTAAATATAACGAACGGAGACTAAAATCACTTAAAGTAGCGTAGACGTAATTAAGTAGCAGACGCTGCAAATAACGTTGGCAATTAATCGCGTACGCGGAATTATTCACCCCTGGCGACCTCGCACGTTGTAATTCATGCCGTACGTTATAATTTGGCCCAGGGTATGTTCCGCGTTACGTACGCGAGCGCGGTCCGACGTTTCCCGACGGTTCCCGACGATTTCTCAATTCACGCGCCGTAGATTTCGCAACGGCAGGTGTTCGCCCTGCTTCTTCGAGGCGTGTACCGCCTTACGCGGCGGGGAAGAGCGAATTAAACGTCGAAAACGCGAAACTGGTAAAAGTACTGCCACCGTGGTACCCGCAACTAGTCTCGCGTGTAAATACGAACGGAGAGCTCAGCGCTTCTCCCATTGTACAAGTGCCATATACACGTACATGCCCATATACATGTACATATGTATCTGCATTCGGCGCTCTTGGAAGTACCTTTCGCGAGTGTTGCAGCAGGTACACTTGGGCGACGGCTGGAATTTACACGTTCTATGTGTAATTAAGTGCATCGCACTTAATGCGGCCATTGCCGCCGCTGGCAGCGAATAACGCTGAATTCCGAAAGAAACATTAACACCCGTTAGTCGCCTGCGTCCAAATGACGAAGACCGCTTTGAGGTCGCAGCGTTCTCCCTGTCAATATCTCAGCGCTCTGCTATGACACGCCGTGAAAGTTACAATGGGAAACGTTGCAGGATCCGATTACAGGCACGTAATTACGAATCTTCGCACGCGTTCAAACGCTGTTATCGCCGCACTCGATCAGTAACTTAGATTACTCCGATCGGTAATCTAACTTACCTTACGACGTGCGCGGCGGGGATACAGTTGTCGGTGCCGCGGCTAAAAGTAAATCAGAGTGGGTAAGGATGAGTGGAAAGTGGCAATGGTGGGGTTTTCGCTCGGTTGGAGGGGGGCGGTGTACGTTCGAAATATGCTTCTCCACCGATCGTAAATTCTCGGTAAAACTTTCCGACATGGCGGGGGCTGAAAACCGGCTGCCGGGCCGAACCATGGCAAAATTAACCCCATGAATATTAATTACAATTTACATGATATTAACCGACATTACCAGGACAGGTGGGCAAACTTCGCGCTTACTGGTGGGGGTCTCTGTGCTCCGTTATCCTCTCAGTTCTCTCTCTCTCTCTCTCTCTCCCTCTCTCTCTCTCTCTCTCTCTCTACCTCCCTCCCTCCCTCTCTTCCCCTCACTCTCTATCTTTTTCTCTTTCCATCTCTCGCGCCCGTTGCTACTGACACCGTCATTGTCGTTAAACGGCCATAAACGAGTAAAGGTGCCGCATCGACACAGGTGCGTCGGATCGCGGGGTAGTCCGTGCTTTCGCCAAGCATGTGCCTCTGATTTACTGGCTTTGAAACTGTTCGCGAGGAACAATCAGTGGCGACATTATCGCCGCAGGGTGATTAGCGATACCATTGAATTTTCCCGGCAGATAGGTGCGTGCGCGGTGCCGGTCGCGCGCTTATGGCCTAGCAGGTGAAAGTTTGTCACAGTATGAGGGAGACAGACCGACAGAGGGGGAGAGAAGGAGAGAGAGAGAGAGAGAGAGACAGAGATGGAGGCAAACTGCACCAACCGGCCGTTTGCGAACCGGGCTCGTTTCGAATTTATGCATCGCGACGCGCATTTGTTTCACCTCCAAGTGCCAAAGCCAGACACGCCATTCGGAACGTAATCTCCGTTCTCGCCGCTAGTTCCGGTCTGCTCGCGAACGGTGGTCCGACTCTGTTCATCATCGTGTTCCGAATTATTTCCCCACTCGCGACCCTGTTTCCGACGCTAAAATCCGGCCCAGGCAACCGGTGTGTCGGTTCGATATCTTCGCGCAACTGGCTCTACTTTCATTTGTTTTGTTTCTGCGTTTATGAGGGAAGTGCGTGAGTGGGATCATTGTGCTCGGCGGTGGTCTCTCTGTTATGCAAAGCAACCGACGCCACTCCCGAAACTCGCTGGGCAAACAAGTGCGTGGGCGGTTAAAGGATCCGCCGTAAGGTTGAACGATTGAGTCTCCCCCTCGTCGGGCTCCGTTACAACTCACTCGCCGACTCATTCTCTCCCTTAATCTCATTCTCCCCCTTTTCGCTCTCTATTTATGATCTTCATCTCCATATCCCTTTCAACGCCTCCCCCGGATCAATTTCCAGAAACTTCTTTATCTTCGCATCCGGCATCATTCGTTTCCGCTCGTAGTTGTCCGCATCCAGCGTCACGAAATTTTTCAACATTTTAGCCCGCTCCCTCTGCCAGCCTTCAACGCTCTTTCACTCCATTCTTTCGCAATTTTCCGTCCGAACGTTCGCCCGTTTCAGCGCACGCCTTTTAATACCATCCCCTACTCCAGCTCTCCGACGTTTTTGCTCCCGTGCCTGTTTCAACATTGCGCTAGTCCATTCCTCGACAGTTTCTCTATCCTATCTATCCGCTCGCTCCTTCACTTCCGCTCGCGTCTGCTTTTTAATACCCGGTCCTCACCCCTGCACTTGCCACTCACCCCATCTTATTTCGCTCCTTGCCAGGCTAACGCTCGGCGAAAGATCGAGGAAACGAGCCGAAAAAGAGCGTCTCTCGCAGCCTATCCTCCGCGAGGGGTAACCTCGACTTTGCGGAACCAACCCTCCTCACAGTTTCCCTCCAGGGCCCACTCCTCGCGAGGCGGCCGACCGCTGGATGAGAATTTAAATATGCAAATGGCGTAACGCTTAGTTTAATAAGACGCTCTTTCAGCGACTGTTAAGCGCGGCTGGCCACGGCGCGTCGACTAATTATCGCGTTAGCAGAGTGTGACAGAGCGCGGGTGGCTGAAGGGGGCGGTGGTGGGAGGTGGGGGATGAATGGAGAGGGTGGCCAGGCAGATGCAGGCTGGGCTGGATCAGAGCTGCCGCTGGATGCTACTTTCGCGCAGGTTATTCCGGTCGACAGAGAGACGACGCGGAAAGAGACGGCATAGGTTGATGGCGGTGGGTGGTGTCTGGTGGCACAGGGGTCGCAGGGAGCGGAGTTCGGGCGCATGAGGGGCGAAACAAACGCATTAACTGGAATACAGATGCGCAGCTACTGGCTGTTGTCCCGATAATGCTCTCCACGTGGGTATACGAGGGCTCGTTTGCAGCCGCCTCGCACTGGGTCGCGGTTTAAAGCCTGGCGCAATTCGCCGCCTGACTTTGGCCCTATAATGCGGACGTTAAAACAATCGCCCCTTGTCCCTTCTTCGCCATTTCGGCCGCCCTACGAGCCGCCCGCTAGAGTACGCGCGCGCGCGTGTACCTGGCTGAGTCGGAGGCGTACGTACGTGTCTCTGTGTGCGCGCAGGCTTGCAGCTTGCCGTATTACGCGTCCCGCTTCTCGTTACGCCGCTAACAAATTTCTACTTCGCCATTGAGTTATGAGCCGGCCTTTTTTTTCGAGCTTAATGAAACATCTTCTTCTCGCAGACGCCGCGGATGCGCGAGATGCTTTATCGTTGTTACGCTTCGAGTTACCTCCTTGTATTTTCAAGAAATTACTCGGTGAAATAGCATACTCTCCCCGGCGTTGATGGTTTGTTCAGCTCTGATTTACTGCCGCGTCGCTGTAACAAGTTACATTGTAATTTCTTACCCCGCTAAGTTTTCGCCGGCGCTCGCACCGGCCTGATCAAGGCTTTTCAATCTGTCGGACCGGAATTTTGTAGTTCCTCGACATTGCTCGCCTCTTTTTCCTTTTACTGTTACGTATCTGCTCATTGTTATCGGCGCTGACTTATGAGCTATCAATGTTGTCGACATCTTGTTTCTTTGTACGGAGGTAGTTGCATCTCATTAAGTGAGAGTTCCACCTTGACTAAGGTAAGGTCGCCGTCCTCCTCTTCTTCTTCTGCTTCTTCTTCTCCTTCTTCTTCATACCAAACCGCGAAGGCAAAATTGGCAATGTCGTTCTGTCGAGCAGAAGCTAAAAAGAGAGGACGAGTTGGAAGGGGGGTGAAGATGCGGACGACTTTAACGAGGAGTTATGAGCAGCTCGGTTGGCTCGTCCGCCTGCAATTTCTCGGTAGGTTGCGGGAAAGGTTCGTATTGCTTGATGCTAGCAACGGCTATTCTCGCGTCACTTCTTGTTGGACGTATTCCGTAACTTACTCCTCCCACGTTATGGCGGCCAAGATGGAATGCTTGTTATAAGTCTTTCCTAACTCATCGACGCTCCGCGTTACGATTTCAAATGTGCCTTTCCAGTTAGGAAAGAAATATTGCCTCTACTATCCCTGTCGCAATCGGCCAAGATTTCTTTCGGCGAAGGCTCGAACTTTCGATTTCGACGAATTTCGCGCAAAATCAGTGACTCATACGTGGCGCTTTCGTCTGGCTCAATGTTGTAATTACAGTTTGAGTGATCGATGCGTGTCTAGGGATGCCTCGTATAATCCCTTTTCGGTTTTAATCAAAATTTCCATAAAACGCGGGTCGCCGGTAAATGAAAGTACAACGCGTACGAATAATATATGAGTAAAGATAACGAATTTAAATGCATACCGCGGCCGTATGCCGAAGTAACGATGTAATTATTTGCATATTTTTAATAAACGTAATAAATTTATCCCTTCGCCCCATTATTTAATCACGCAATGAATATTCCTTAATAAAAACCGTAATCCGATATTAATTAAAATTTTACACCAACAAATGCCGCCGGATGAGCACGCTATCGCGAATATCATATTGTTTGTTAGATACCCGATGGAAACTTGAGGCAGGAATTGCATGTAGCGTATTTGCCGTTGAAGACAAGAGGATTGTTCATTTAAAGTCAGCGTATGCGGCGCTGGAGAGGCCGATTGCGACGGTTTGATCCCTTTTCTTCTTAGTGGATAAGGGCTGACTGTATACTGCAATTTAGCCCCGGCGAGAGCGTAGAGTGGGTGGAAACGCGAGGGGCGTAATGAAAAAATATGTGCGGGATCCGACCGTCTGACTGGCCGATTTCCGCTTCGCGCACCTGGAAGCGGAGGGGCCAATATTTTTCAATTACCAGCTGGCGTCGGCTTTATTTCGTTTGTTTACCTTCACACCGATGTAACGGTCCAGATTAGATTAGGTTCATTCGGGCCCGCGCCAATGTTCATAGCGCGCGTTGCGGATTGAAAAAATCACCGCTGTCTATTCCCATCCCGGCAGAATATTCTCACGGAGGAGTTAGGTCGACCGAATTTTTCCGTCACGCGACACTTAACCTTTTCCCAATATTCTAGGTCTATTCTCATCTCCTCGGTGACCACGGCCGAGTCAATTTAAGGCTTACCTTTACGTCATAAATTGACGACCTAATACCGGTATCGAGCTAGCCATTTTGCTCGAATTGCGCCACGTTTTTTTCTTCCCGACTCTTAACCCTCTCCGCGAGTCAAGCTTATATATCTAAAAACTCAGTTCCACCTCATCGCCCGTTTAAATTCATTGCGAAAAATGCCATCCATTCCCCCGTCACGTCCACTAAACTCTCCGGATTACCTATTCTCTCCAGTATACTTCCAGCCGAACGGGCCGTATACGCTTTAAAGTGCCGAACGAGCAGCTCCGGTATCTCAAAGTAGCGCCATTCGTCCACTTCCGGAAAGAGTCGAAGTTAGCCGTGGCCAGGTCGGACTCTCGGTCGGCCGATCGTCGGCGCTCGCTTAGTATGCCGAATTGTTCGAGAAATAACGGGCTGCAATTTAGAGAACGGCCGAGCTCGAAGGGGACGAAGGAAGAAGAAGCGCGGGTTGCGACGCTGAGAGGGCCGTCATGAAGGTAAAGGAGGGATAAGAGAGGGAGGTGGATGGTGGCCGGGCGGCAGAGGGGGAGGGGGGGCTAGTCACCGACGACCGGGTCAGCAAAGGGGCAAGAACGGAGCTCGGCGGATTGAAGAGAACGAGGGTGGAAGTGCATTCCCGGAGGTCCGCAGTTGGCCGGAAGGAATGAGCCGACGTCGGGGGCGGAGGGAGGGTGGCCCGAAGGGTGGGCCGGAGGGGGTGCAGGAAGGTGGGGCAGAAATCGCGACTCGAATGTAAAACGATCGGCGGCGAGCGGAGCGCGCGCCATTGTTGCCAGGGGGGGGGGGGGGGGGGGTGTGCCTTGGAAATCCATTCGCGGGACGGCATTGTGGCGGTCAGCTTCCTCCTCCTTGCTCGCCTCTTCCGGCCGCTGGAAGCGGACGAAACGAGCGGCAGCGACGTAAACGTATTCCGGATCCGTAAAGATAGCGTGGCCGACCCCGGAATGGACGTCCGTCGAGGCCAGCGGCGACGACCCCGGGACGCGGGCGTCGACGAGCCGGTGGCCGGAAGTCGGGGACCGGTAGTTGTTGCTCGAACCTAGCCCTGCCTCCTGCCGATGTCCCTGTCCGACGTCTGCGTCCGACTGGCAGCCGACCAATCTGAGCAGCGAGTTCGACGCGCTTCGATCGTTTCTGCTCTTTCTTCTCGAGGCCTGCGCTGCCAACGAAACCGGCCGACCAGTGGACCGTCACTCAACGCTATTTGCCGAGCTTTTATCGGGCCCGCCTGCTGACAAACGCGTTTGACGCACCGGTCTATGGAAAAATGAACCTGCGCCCGCCGTAACTCCGGCATTGGCGAACAGGCTTAAGCGATGTATCGGTTGTCCCGGATAAAGTGCTTCTCCTCGGTCTGGCTGAAGAGGGAAGTGGAGGGGGGTGTGGGAGTTAAGAGTGTTGAGGATTAGAATCGGACCGGGAAGGTTGGGGGGGGAGGGTAGCGTCGGTCTGGAGTGTTTGAGGTTCTACTATCTTCCGATGTATTTACGCTCCTATTAGCTTCGTCCGCGTTCCCGCTTATTCGCCGATTTATCTTGTATTGTTGCCGATGCTCTCTTCTTGTTTTCTACTTCAGCCGGGCCCGCGTATCCGAGTGGAATCGGCTGGTGAACCCTCACTCACCGATATTTGCCGAGCTTTTATCCGCTCGCCTATCGAAGCAGTCATCGACCTGATTAGCGAAAGGGATGGTGTAGACTTTGGCGACTCTATTTCGAGGGACTATCAGTGCACACAAGGCTTCACCACGATAAAAGATGTAAAGTGCTTTGGTGGAAAGAGATCGTCTTTCATTCCGATGAAAATCTTTAATTTCTGCAATACGGTTGAATAACTTATAACGTATCAAATGATACGTAGACGTAAAATGGATATCTGCGAAATGTTGAATCATGACAGACATGATAACTACGTTTTTGCCCTTCGGTAACAGTTTCATTTAGTTTTAATGTTTTAAGCAATGGACGTCTAATTACTTCTCCTGAGTTATATTTCAGCGATTGCATGAGATTGGCATTAACCGTATTGTGCGTCGAATTGAACGTCCTGTCGGTATGGACATGGACTCGGTACGCATATGAAACTCGGTTGCTGGAAACGTTCTCGTGAGTGCACTCCAGTCCACTGACAGTTTCAACCCCCGACCTCTTCCTTTCCCACTTCCTCTCCATCTCCCTCTCCCTGTCTCTCTCCTACTCCGGCAGCCATTTCGCCTTCTCTTACGCAACTCATACATTTCTTCGCTCGTCGTTGCCCTTATCTGCTCGGCATAACTTCGAAAGTTCGTTCCGACACTCCAAGTTTCATCGACTCGACGGCCGAGTCGTTTTCGTTCTCTCAGAACGTCTACTTTCCGCGAATGCGCAAACTCGATCTGCGAATCTGACGTTCACTCGATTTACATGATAATTCCCCGTGTAATTGCTTGCCCGAGCCCCACCGGACTCACATCTATGCGCCGACGATGTGCATTCTCAATTGTCCACTACCGTTTCGCCGAAAGTGGTCCATAATGGAGGTTGTTTGACATTAACACGGTACTTCTACCGTTGATTATCGTTTTACGAGAGGATTCTACAACTCCGTGATGCTATTTTATCGTTATACGAGACAGACGCCATTAGCTTGAAGTCTGCTCGATTTCAATTGCATCGCCAAATCCTACATTTCTACCTAAAATGAACTAGATTGCAACTAACCGTTCAACGTTTCAAATATAAATATTTGGTTTATGTAGACATTTAAAAAATCTGATATCACTCGTCTTTATATTTGTCATCGAATAAACCTGATTATCCTCCTTTTCCATACGTTGCGGGCATATGTCAAAAAGACAAGCAAGCAAAGACAGATCGTGCAGATTCAAACATTTACTAGAGGCATGGTGCAGCTGGCCTTAAAGATGGCGGACCTTCTCTGATATGGTGCCAGTACTTACCCCTAACGAACTAGTTCTCTTTCATTCCCGTTGCCTGCGAGGGCTAAGTTAAGTGAAAGCGTCTTATCACCTTAACGATGATCGACGTCGACGATCTTACCTCAGGATCGTTAAGTAAGGTCCACGCTGCGAAGAGCGTAAGCTACTCTGACGTTTACACAAGACCACCGACAGACAGCCGACAGCTTCATTACCGATATCTCGGCCGGTTTTGTTTTAAGCATGACATTCTTACCCTGAGCTAATTGACGGGTCCGCTGATAAAAGCTTCGGGACTTGCGAAACGGTAATTAAGATCAGTTTCGCTTCGCTACAAACTGAGAAACTTGGCGAACGGGCAAGTTCGATCGTTAGTTATCCCGTGTTTGTACGGTGTCCCTGGACGGTCTTAATTTTGTTAAAAGGGAATCCGCTACGGCATGTATATTATTTAATGAAAACATATATACCACCGTTCCAATTATCGTCTCCCAGACTTTGGAGTTACGCGTTTTGTTATGGTGTTAATTGATCTGCTTGTCGCTTCTTGGCTTTCGGTTTGTCTTCGATTTGTCGATGCTGAAAAGCGTAAAGCCAGGATGCAACTTTAATTTAAAATAATATAATTATTGTAAGATTCTGTTTTGATATCGCAACATTGATGTTGGAAAAACTCTTATAACATAGCGCGCGGCATATTGTATACATTCTACGTGAAGGTTAGTTTCAGTTCTCGCGAATTTTTAGGGATTTCGAGAAATGTGATACGAAGCGAAAGGTTGCAGAATACATCTAACGATTTTTTCATTCAAAAATTCTTTTGAAATTGTGTGGCTTCACAAAAAGCCCAAATACGTTTTTTGATTTTCCAATACCGTTACTGAACAATCAACGTATCAAGATCATTCTGTTTTATCTGCGCGTACTTGGTAATTATTTAACTTTGTCTCATTCGTTGCGTAAGATTAAAGGTTGGAAGGCACTCGGGTTTCCAATAAAACTTTTGCGTAGACGCTCATGTGTTTTCGTAAAGCCCATGACAAGAGTCGGGCGCCTCGTACATACCAAGTAGTCGCTACGGTATTCATGATGCAACCGAATGAAATTAAGTGTCGTTAGTTCAGAACCAGCTGTGCAACTGGACGTGACTAAAAAAAACTCAATTTCATTACTCAACTCCATGTAATTTCGTTTATCTGTAAGAGGCAAGCTCCTCGCGCGACGTTGCCAAGCTAAAAAGAATAATCCTTCAGGGTTAAAATTACAATTTTAAATGGGCGTCTGAGCGTAACGAATCGTGGCAAACATTATATTTAGAGATAGTTTGCCCATTTAGTAGTTGCTTTTCGCAAAACAGTGTTTAATTCGCCCCGAAACTCATTTCAACTGCCCTCTTATTATCTCAAATGTGGTTGAACATAGACAACAACGCACTTTAACGTTATTCGTGGTACCTTCAAGCATGCCGCGTCGCGTTAAACTTATTGCCCACGTTCATTGCGGATTCGCAATTCAAGGTACTATTTCTACTATCGATTCAGCAATATCCGCGATGCATTTACATATTCGCGAAAGTGTAATTTGCATGTAGCGCGGAGAGCATAGGAGGCGGGACGACGAAAACAGTTACACTCGATAAGTCACAATTCAAAAATTCGAATTCGCCCATCGAAACTTTTCCCTTCACGGCGGTCCGCCTCCTCTGCATCCGAAGTTACGCGCGAAAAGAAAAGCCGCGGCGGGGAGGGACCCGTTCGAGCACGAGTTCCGAGTCCGACCTTTAAGAGTGCGCACGAAACCCAGTTTGAGGACGGAGTTTCTTTCTCGCCGAACGATTCGCCGATATAACTGTGCCCGGCGATCTGCGCCGTATCGAATTTTCAAATTCCCTAAATCCGCCCCGTAAGACACTGCGTCGACGTTCGGCCTTGGCAGCGATCCTCGCAATATATTTCCTTACTTACACCCTCCACCCCTTGATCGGCCATCTAACGAGCATACCTTTGTTCGACTATACCGCAAAGCTCGTAATTCCGTCAGGAATCGGACGGTAAGAATTTTCCACCCCTCTCCCTCCCTACCGTTCCATCTCTCTCTCTCCACGGAACGTCTCGTATACATCACCGAGGAACCTCGGGGTAATTGGATTTAGTGCGATTCCCAGGATTCTGTTTCAAGGCTCTACCCTCTCGAACGGCCCCCGATTCGAGGATTCGAAGACACTTTCGAATCGATGGGCTCTCCCCGTCGAAACGGGCGCCGTGAATCCCGTTGCGAGAGACGGAGGGAGACGGCGAACGGGATCAAGATGTGAAGAAGAAAAGGGACTCGGGGCGGGGAGGAGAAGCGTTAGAAAGAGGTAAATGGAGAGTGAGAGCGAGAGATAGGTGAGGAGGGTGGGTGGCGGTTGAGGCGGCTGGCAAGGGTCAGCTCCCTGTCAGTGGGTAGGGAGAGAAGGGTCCAGACCTGACAAGGGTATTTCGTATCGTAAGGGCCGAGGATTTGATGCTCCGGGGTGTGCTAGCCGGACAGATTCTCGTGGGCGGCGCAATCGAGATGGTTGGGCGCGGAATAAAGTGTTGCATCGCCTCGTTCTCTCGCTCCTCGCGAACTCGGAATATTTTTCCCGAGCCAGTTAAGTCTGCCCGCCGGAGAGACTTGCTCGGGACAAAGGAACAGACTCTCGCGCGTTTCCCTCTCCCTTCCTTTCTTTCCCTGCCTCCCTGTGCTCCTCTTTGGCTCGCAAACGTCGAGAGACGGCGCTCTCCTACGCTTTGTAACGCGGATGGCCGATTATGAGCGACGAAACGCGTCTTCCAGGCGAGATATGAGACGCACGACAAAAGACGTACACGTCCTACGTACACTCTGGCAAACGCTGCCGACTCGATGCTCCCCTCTCGCCCCCTGGCCGCGGAAAGTAATGTGCTTTAGCGCGCGGCCGAGCCCGGTTCTTCTCGTTTGCGCGCCCGCGCGCACGTAGCTCGTTATCGGAATGGGAACCTGGCGTTTGGTTTCGTAATGCGCGCCGCCGACTACCGCCGACTGCCGCCGACCGGGACAAGTTGCATTAATGCCGACACATTTCGCGCGCAACGGGCCACGTGAGCGTTACATAGTCATTCGGAGAAAGATACTCATTAACGTTAATTATTAGCCCCGGCACGGAGCGCCGGGTAAATAACGTTTGCGAAATTAAACATTAAATTGCTACCGCCTGAGATTCGGATGGGATCTCGCGGTGGATGTATCTCGATTCTGATGGCTGGCGGTGGTAAATGCAGGTCGCGCAGAGAGGCTCGGATTGACGCGAGGACGATCGTCGGGCCGGACAGCGTCGAGAGACGGGCGGAAGAACGTCGAGCTGGTTAAATGGACTGAAAATACAGCGGAGGCGTCCTCTGGGCGGTCGAGTCGCGCCTTCTCGAGGGCTCGACGTCGCAGAATTAACCCAGCCCCGGCTAATTAGTATTATCTGCGGACGGGCCCGGGATTTACACTGCAAAACGTCCAATTAGGATGGCGCGATAGACAATAGAATCGCACCGTCGCGGAAATTGTACCGCCGAGGACTGGGCTCGTGCAAATAACCTTATGTATATTCTCGGCGACACACGTACGTACTGGGGCGAGAGAGCCTCGGCGAAAACGCACACTTAAGTACACAGAGAGTGAAATGGGGTGAGGGCACCGTGACGGAGACGGGGACGACGGCGACGGAATCGTCGAGGAAAAAGATGAGAGGGATAACGGCTGGAACAAGAGGAGAGTCAATCATTATCCGGGCGACGAAAGAGGAATGACGCGAGAGACGCGATAAGGCAGGTGAAGGAACGGGCCCTGGCTGGGGGGTAAGGAAAAAGTTTCGTGAAAAATGAAACTTCGCGACTATAAAAGAAGCGGCGCGAAACTAGAGAGAGAGAAAGAGGCAGAGAGAGAGAGGGAGAGAGAGAGAGTCGACCTCGCCACTTCATCCCCACCTACCCCTCTCGCGTTTCCTGCATTCACCTTTTTCCAAGCCTCGCCGTTTTTCGCGATCCGCCCGATCTAATAAGGGCGCACTTTTGTAAGTAATACGTAAGTCGCACTTTTTCCATCCGGCGAATTGCCGTATCTCGCGGCAGAAGGTAGCCTGGCTGTCGCCGTTGTCTTCGATCACGACTATCCCCCTAATTGGATCGTCCCGGTTGCAGTGGGCGCACGTCGCGTCATCCGGCTACGTAACGATTTCTTATTTCTGCGTCGGCGATAGATCACATCCCCCGGCTTAATTATGAGCCGGGAAGAATAATGACTGAGCTTGTTCGGGTCAAAGCCTTCGCAGGCAGAGGGCATCACGTGCGTGCGCGGAGACGTTTAGTGAAACTGTTTAAAGGAGGATCGATACGCTGATATGAAATTGCGTTCCTACGTGTAATCGTATAATAATGGATTTGAGCACGACCGGTTTAGTTCGAGTTCCAAGACCCGCGTACGCGAGCCCGTGTGTGTTATTATACGTATAATGGCTCGAAAGTGATTTTAATCAGCGGCGTGTGGACCTGTATTGTTATTGCTCGTGACACGGAAAGTGTACGATTTGAGAAATGCTGTACGCTACGTCTGTTGCGAATGGGAGAGGCGAAGGAGAAATTTGCAGAAACGCTTACGTTTATTGGAGCGGACATTTTCTACCCTGTATCGTCTATTGTTACATTTCGAAATTTATTCGGTAACCGAGTCGGTCGACTACGTCTTTTCCTGCATTCGCTATGCATTTACCTGCTTCGTTAATCACTGCTTCCATTCATAGCAGCTGGGCAGGACGTAAGAAAGACAGTAGTGGAGTTCGGAGATAATCTTCAATTTTATGGCGATGTCCTTGGGGTCGTCGACCCTTTAAGAACATTATAATTCTGCACTCTTCCTCCTTTTCGTCCAAGCCGAATATTATACATTTTTCATACTGCCGGTAAAGTGCCAAGACGGATTTGCGTAAAGTTAAAACTTAAAGGACTGTCTGTCGATACGACTATTCTCGATAAATTGGACAGTCGTAGTCGCTGGATCGCGTGTCTTCTACGAGGGACAACGACCTTCGCAGCAATTAATTTTCCGCCCTTCGACGGGTGTACGCTACAGTAACTTAACAACACCCCGTTTTCTGTCCGATTATCTGGCTAACAGCTGCTCTATAGATTTCGAACTTGCCGTTCTACGCGCCGTACAACGTAGCTACTTAAACTACAATATATTCTACCTCCAACATCGAGATTAAGAATGGGCATTACGAGATTTCCGTTGCCGTATCTGAATTAGCAAACATCAACTTAGCAGTTCCAGCAATCTTTCTCTTGAGGTACCTTTTCCTCCTTCTCTTCCTCTTATCTGTTTCTTAGTTCTCCGCGATTTTATATTCTCGCCTTTTTCTTATATGGTTCGCGGAAGACGCTGGCGCACTCTTGGCGAAGTTTCGCTACTCGCATCTCGCTTTTCGCCGTCATCCACCTTACGTCGCTTGGCTTCCCTTCCGTTTCCCTTCGCGATCCAATACATCTCCCTCGTCCAACTCATTTCGTAATGTGTCCTATCGTCCCGACGTCTGCCCCACTACCAGTAATAAGGGCGAAACTTTGTTTTCGCATCTGGATACATATTTACGTCCTCCGGGGCAATTGGCGATGATGCACCAGACTAGTAATACGTTTCTTCAATTTTTCATCGAGAAATCGTTACTACGTTTTGCCGCGAATGAGCGTAATGCAAGTTGACTCTGTAAAATTTGCAAAACAGCGACTGTACGACAGCTGCGTTTATTATTTCGAATAAGAACTCATTGCTTCCACGTTTTACATTTTTTCATGATTTCTCTTAGTCCATTACTCTTTCCATTCCCTTCTCTCCGACTCTGTCCCACTCTTCGCTGCCTTTCTCCGTTTTCTTCTTATAAGCGCGCCTCGGCCATCTAAATATTCTATTAGTTTTCTTGTTAGACGCGAGTTGCGCGAAGTTTTATTCGGAGCACGGAGTTATCTTCGCTTTCTTGCCGGATAGCTAGATTCTCACCGCGGCAGATAGCGCGCCTATCCCTGCGACAGTTTCGTTTTATCTCCCTGTTGCCGGGATTCTCGTCAGTATCGTTGAGAAGCAATTAGCGCGCTGAACTGGGTCGGCATGCTTTTTGCGTCTTCGCGGACAATTAGCTGATTATAAAATCTATCGGCGGCAAACGAAAAAGTCACCGAAACGCCACATTCTTTTCAAATTAAACATTTATCATTACCGGCTTTGCATTTTTCAAATTCCCCTCTTAGCTACGAAATTACCGTGAATCTCATGAAACTCACGTTTACTACGCTGTACTTATTACGAATAATTTGCGCTAACATTTAGTCAAGGAACAAATGCATAAGCCGAAGCACGCTGGTACTCAAAAATACATATCGCGTCGCGTACGTATTAACATCAGGTTACGCGGCGGGAGTCTCGTAAAAATCGCCGCGTAACGGAAGAGCAGGACGCTTCCGGCCGAAAAGCTAAACCAGAAATACGGGTTTAATTCTTTCCATCCGCGGCTTTGTTTCTAAACAAAATGTTTTTCACGTAGAATTACCTTGTTTGCGGTCGCGGGCCAGTTTTCCACCGCATCCCCGTACACCCGATCGTAAACTTCATGCGCATTGAAACGCGGGTGGGCCACGTACACGCGTACGTACACGCATACACGTTTCTTACAACGGACTCGGTCCTGCCAGCCGCGATCACAATGCTCTCGGCGGACTGCGAAAATGCGCGTCATCGCAGTATCCACTTTTTCCGCATTAAACGTGAGACCCAAGCGGTAGGTTGCCCATGCGGAAAAGGCTCGCGCGTAATCTCCCGAAAATCTTCCGTACGATTTTCCGCTGTTTTCAACCCCGCGAGTCGGGCATTAATGCCAGGCACAAGTGGGCTGATGTAGATAGGCAGTAGCCTAGTGCGCGACGCAGCGTATATATGCGCTCGCGTCTCATGCACACATGTGCGGGTATGTGTGCGCCCTCTGTTGAATTTCTCCCAGGAAGATGTTCCTCACGATTGAGTTTTACGAGCCGCGCACGTCACGTGTAAGTGAAACGATAGCGCGCCCGCGCTTACGCTCGACTGCGAATGCGTCGTAAAAATCAGCGAGCGGTTGAAGAATTTCGGAAAAAAGGACCCAGGGAACGGAGTACGTCGGGGCGGGAGGGGCGGTGAAACAGAGAAAGAGAGGGAGGGGCGGAATGAGACGGGAGGAGAGCGCGGGACAGGAGGCGCAGCGTACCGTGAAAACTTCTACCTTGCCCCGCCCGTAGGTGTATTGGAGTTTTTCTTTGAAACCGGCACGAGTGCCCTTGTCGACGATTCAATGAAACGTTGCCTCCGGTACGTGCGCGACCGACCGCCACCGTGGCGGCGGCACAGTTTCGCCGGCTCCTTTTTTTTTCCCTCCCAGCGACACGACGAATTCCGTCTCGGGCTGGATGTAGATTTTTCAATGGAACCGCTGAGACATGTCGCCACAATGAGAGGCACGGGGAGAATGATATTCCCTCAACGGGAAAAACGTTGACTTCTTCTCAAGCATGAAGCACCCTCTGTCTCTCTCCCGCGCACGCACACGCCCGACTCGTTACCTCTCTCTATTCATTTCTACTTCTTTCTTCCATCTCTCATGGCCGGGTATAGTCTTCCTGTACGCCCCGGTCTTCCCGGCAGTGTCTATGCCGTTTCGCGACGCTGAAAAACGTCGCCTGAATTTCCGCGGCCGTAATTTCGTCAAAATACGCGCTTCCAATTAGCTAATTATGCGCCGCTCCGCGCATCCGTTCCGAGGGATCCCCTTCCCCTTTGTTCGTCACGTTTCTTCGCCCGGCCGTTCAATTCTGCCTACGACGCGAACGAGAGTTGAGCGCGATACGGGAACGTTCAATAGCGCTCGAAATCGAGACTTTTGAACGGTTCCCATCCGCTCCGGGGGCGGACCGTGCAGCTCGGTCGCCTTACGTCGAACAATTCGGGCTTGCCCCGGCTCGGGCGAACAAAAGTTAGAGGCGAAACGTGTTTATTGTCTTCCGCCGTTCGAGCGCGCGATGGGTCGCATCGACGTGCCGATAAATAAATTCTGCAACAAATTCACTCCGAGCGGAGAATGCGGCCCTTTATTAATTAATTGTTTGAATTGTTTTCGTTTTTTTTTCCTGCGAGCCTGCGAAATGGAGCCTGTAACGGTACAATATTTATTTTACATGACCGGGAAAAAAATGTTGTAGCGCAGAACGTCGAGGCGATCAATCTGGCGCGCACAGTTCTCGGTATGATCACCACCCTCTCGTCACCCCCCAACATCCCTTCAGGTCCACACACCCTCCTCCCCTCCGTACATGTTTCAATTAATGGCCCTGCTGAAATAACGTTTTGTTCTCCATTCGTAGTCTCCCTCACTCTCTCTCTCTTCTCTCTCTCTCTCTCTCTCTCTCTCTCTCTCTCTCTCACTCGCCCGCTCTCTTTGTCTACTCTCCTCCCGGCGCACTCTTTTTGTCTCTACCTCTCTGCATTTTATCCCGCGCAATTCAGTTTTCAGGATTAATTCGTCGCATTTTTCAATAGGTAATAGCCGACGCGCGCTCGGTTTGGTTTTTCGCGTTTCCCCTTACATGCGGCGCTGATTGGATCGGAAATTGGAACGCATATTTGCTCTTCCTTGTACTGGCAGCGCTGAAAAGTGCTACGCATAGCCATTACACGACAAGCCGCGTCCTTTTTCCCCTTCGCCTGTCAAGAATCTTTGACACTTGCCTACCCCTTTCCTACAACGTCCCACGGTTTCGTAATTGTCACTTTGCTTCCACGAAAAGGCAACGTTCGGCGTGGTAACAGCGTATAACGGTGTTTGAAAGTCTCGTCGCTCCTGTCATCAACAATTATCGATTGATAGTCGACATTCCTGCGGCGTCGCGAATGTAGAGTGAGCTCAAATTCCATTCCTCGCCTTGCCGAAAGTGAGAAACGAAGCGACGGACCTTGCCTTTTATCGACGACGACGACTTACCCGTCGCGGCGAACGTTTCCGGTGAGAACGCATGAAATTCGAGTTAATTGAAAATGCCCACCCCGCCCAGACCTCCGCACTCGTTATCGCGGAGTTTCAACTGTCGTCAATAAGTGGAAACTGATTGCGCGTCGGCAGCTCGCGGTGACAAAGCTTTCGCCACCCCTTCTCCGCCCCATCCACCCCCTCTCCAGCCATCTACACCGTTAATAACCTCGGCGAAGGGTTACGTGATTTATGATGCGCCAATTAATCTTGCCCGATATATGCGCGCCCCGGCGCGCTCGCGTATTTTTCATATTTATCGGCCCGACTCTCGTTTGTCGTAGAAATTTTGCGCATTCGTCTTGCAGGGCGCGAAACTCGATGCGTCGCGCACCTTCTCGACCCTGCGCGCACCCTCCGACGACCCGCGCGATTTTCCATTATTCACCCGGCGTTCTGGGACAAATGCGATGGCCGAGCCGTACCTACCGTTCGTTTTCAAAGGGTAGATCCGTAGTGTGCGCGATGCCAATTTTGATGAAACTTTGCACGATTCTAAAGTGCATGGAAGTTGATACGCATTTTGTGTACCGCTGCCAGTGTGTGCGTTTAAAAGCAAGAGTATTGCCGATAGCTCGGCTCTCCTGTTACGTTCCGTAACGTTTCTGCACTCCGGTTGAGTGTAAAGGCATTCGGCATATGGAACTCCCTGGAATTTTGACGGTTCATAGCTCGCTGAAAGTTTTATTTGTTATGCACTGGACCGGTTAATATCTAATGGAAGTAATCATGCTTCAGACGAAGGTGTGATTACATTTCAGAAGTTTTTGTACGCGTGGCACGAAGTATTTTATGGAGAAAGTGCATTGGTTTCTTTCTGGAGCGTCATATGTTAGGATAATGAAAAAGCCATATTGAAACAATGAAGCTCAGGAAGTTTCGATACGGGCACAAAAGCCGCGGTCGGTTTTCAGATTTTTTGCCAGCGTCCTGGAAACACGAACTAATACGTGACTATTTTCCTGGTTATTTAAGTAGAAAGTGTATTCTCCACTGGCAGCAATGATAATTTGTAATATAATTGCGCGGCATTTTATAGAGCGTACGTTATATAGCGAATTTTGTCATAAGTATTGCACAAGACTCGCACGGATATTAAATAATTCTAATTTCATAGAAAAGTTTCTATTTTATTCGAGGAATGAAGGAACACAATAAGATCTCGAATGTATGCCTGCCGCGTAATACATTTCGCAAACCGTCAAATTTCGTTACCGACGGAATGGCACAGATCGAACGGCAGGTATGAAACACAATTCGTATCGAGGGGAATTCAATCTTGAAGAATGCTCCTCTCCACCCAGCGGATGCCATTCCGTAAAATATTCCCGGTCGCGCGAGCAGAAGGATTCGGCGGTCAGTTATATCCGTAAAAAGAAGTTGCCCGGCACTACTCTCGATGGACTCGCGGAAATCCGTCCGGACGTGAAAGTTTCTCAATTTGCCAACTCCCATTCCGCTTAATTCGCGCACGGGGGAAACTGTATCTCGCGCATTTTTAGTTGTTTGAATATTCATTCGCCGGCGGGCGCTCGATCGTATCGGACTCGTTGCCATTCGGCAACGCCGGGATCGGAGAGTTAATAACTTCCATTCCCTTAATAGTTTCCCCTCCTCCCCTCCTTCCACCTCCCACCCCCTCAGACTCTGACTCTGCCCCGTCATCATCCCTTCGGTGTAACAATTTAAGCCGTTCGGCCCGATAGTCATCTCATTACCGGAATTGATAACTGCCAGCCGCGACAAATTGAGCGCTAACCCTTAGCTAAACCACCTTATTCAAAAAAATTAGTTTCACGACCTAACAGTCGCCACTCGAAAATTGTCTATAAATCGCTCGACGATCGCAAGGCCCACGGGTGGGGATGTTCCCCTGGCAAGCCTTTGAGCACGTCTCGCTCTAATTACGCGGTACATGGGTACCCGCGCAAGATGCATATGTATGCACATACAGACAGAGGCCGACAGCTCAGCGATCTCGTAGACTAGCGCGCGCGCGCGCTCGCGTCCTTCATACACCGCCACGGCTAAGTAGAGTGAGCCCGACGAAGGCCGTGAGAGGGAGGGATGGGGTGTTCACGACGTCGCATACTCGCGGGAAGACAGGCGAGGGACGACGAAGGCACGACGAAGGCACGACCATCCACCTTTTTGTCTCGTATGTGAAGGAGAGTGCCGTGAAGTAGGGAGGTACGTCGCGCAGGTACAATCGGCTGCAGAAGTTCGCACTCGTAAAAGTAACGCTCGCCTTCCTCGTAAAATCTCCCCACCTACTCCACCCTCCTTCGCCATCAGTAGCAGCAGCAGCAGCAGCAGGAGCAGCAGCCACGTTCAAAAGCAAGTTTATTCGCGACGGCGGAAGACTGAACGTTGAACGGTATAATCGAGGCTGACGTTTAAAAATGCAGCGTTCGAGGCCGGCATCGATGACGTCCGATTTCCCGTGCCGGCCACAGCGTCCATTAGCGAGCCCGTGCATAATTCCTCCTTGACCGAATCCGAGGATGGATCGTGGGAGGATGATGGGGGTTGAGAACGGGAGTCGTTACTTCGTCTCGGCTGGCTCGTCATTCGCGGCCGGCTTTTAGCGTGCGTCGCGAGGGGTGGCTTTCGATATTTGTGCGCTCAACTGTACGCACCCTTTCCTTGCCCTGTCACCCCCTCGGCGGAGCCCTTCCTCGGTCCGTCTCCCTCCCTCGCTCCCTCCATCGCGACGTCTCCACTCGTGGCGCCCCGTGACTTTGTAGCCCGTACATCGGCATTCGGGCAGCCTGGCGTGGGTGTAAGTGCGGATCCACTTGTCTGGGGGCACTCAGGTGTGCGCTCATTAGACACCGGGTCAATGAGGCGACGGGACTTCACCCTTTTGTAAATCCCCGAGCGAGGGTCGGCTGGGGAAAAAAGAGAGGGCGAGGCCCGGCCGGAATCGGCGAAACGGAAGCTGATCGGAATCGCGCGATCGCGGCTTTCTTTTGATCGTCGGCGTTTAAGGCCGGGGAAGTTCCGACGCCTTGTCGATCAGGAGGGCAGGATGATGAATGGCCGCGATGGCTGCCGGGAGTTTAATATTTTTCCCCTCGACGGCGCGATAAGTTACGCTGACGAACGATGTTTGCTGCTCCTGTGTTCTGCCGACCGATAACGTAAATAGGGAGATCGAAATGAAGCGAGTGGTTATGTCACTTTTGGCGGATGAATTGATCGCCGTTACATTTGCGCCGCCGTAGAATTCTGATTCTATTGATCGGCGGTAGGATGAATAATGAATTTGCTGGGATCTTATTGGGATAATGTAATGTGGGTCCGTATAAACGTTTGAATTATTCAAGGGTTAGGAAAATGTAGAGGTATATTCTTTATGATTTTATATGAAATTTTCAGGTGCATGAGAAGAATGGATGTGTTGAGATTGTTGAAGTGATATTATCTTTCAGCCTTCGTTATGTCGTTTGCTTTGTGAAATGTCTCATCCCGGGTTTTGAAAAATAACTACACGGTCTTTAACTTTCGAAAAATTAGATTTGCGAGAGTGTTGCAGAGCGTAATAGAATTTCCATTGTCGTGTAAAACCGCTATCGCCTATTTCAACATTTACGCAGGACACACTTTAACGCTCTCGCAATGGCCAGATTTAAAAGTAAAATACGCTGCATTTTGTGGAAACATTTTTATGATATCCTCTCTCCTACCTTACGCGAGAGCAGCGTACTTTATTGCCCTTATACCGCCGACCATATTGTCCTGTCCGTCGTCTGGTAGCTACAAGAATATAAGAACCGACTCTTATCTTCAATAAATAAATCTCCTCAAATACTCACCAATTCCGACAATTTTACGTTCCCTTCGCTATTTGCGTCGCTTCGTATTACGTCATTGTTTCAAAATTTACATTCTCCCGTATATCGTCCACGAATCGACTTTACAGAAAAATGTCGATTGTTTCAACGTTGGACCGATTCAATTCCCGGATATCGCGAGGGTCTTTGCCGAGCGGCGATGTAATGAGAGCAAAGGTTCGTACGGGAAAAAAGGGAACCGGTGGGAAAGAGGGCAAGAAAAAATGGCTGACGGGCTCGCGCGAAGGACATGAGTTTCGCTCGGTAGGAATGCAACAAACGGTGAACGGAACAAGCGGAATATTGAATTAGTGCCGCGGTTGGTTGTGCAGCGCGCAGTCGACGTAGTAGCATTCGAGAGTTGGGTACATGCGAACGGCGAAGAGGGATCGGATAACAGGTAAAGAGAGCCATTGACCGTTTTCCTCTGATTATCCGCCGATGCGAGTCAAAGGATCCCTATACTTTTTCGATCCGCGACTCAAGTGTCGTATTCGCTGGCGAGGGCACGTCCGCCGATGCGCGCTCCGCTTTGATTTGCCATTCTTTTTCCCCGAAACAAACGGCCAGATAACATGTTGACTTCCGTGTAGCGACGCGTCGTTTCTGCGAACGGCGTGCGTGGAGAACAAAATTGCTCGTAACGCGTGTACACGGCCACGGCCGTCTCGCATGCAATTTGTCTAACCTGGTAGACAAATCCTTCCGGCCATCGAATCCTCATTTCCTCTCGCGCAGGTTCGCACAATTTCGCACAATTTTGTACAATTTCGCTTCCTTGCCTGCCGTAAGAATTGAACTTACGACGAATGTCTCTTGCGTGTAATCGCGAACAAGTATGCACAACGGTAGCGGATAAAAAGATAACCTTGCGAACGAGACTCAATCAGCTGAGATCAGCGTCGTGTGATAAAGCGATGAGCGGGCCGGAAGTATTGGAAGCGCAAATATGGCGGTCGACTTGCGCTTCGCTCAAATCACACCGTAATCAAAGGTTCGGAGAAGGTAGGGAGCAGAGCCGCCGAACGGCAAAGTACGCTGCACTCGGTTAACGTTTCGCGTGCTACCGCGTCCTCGACTTTTTGTCAGTGAAAATGGACTACGCGGAAAGCGCGAGCTGTGCGAGCGTACAAACCGAGCGAACTTAAAGAAGAAAGGGCCGCATTAGTGTGCATATTCGACGAAGCGAACGCCGCTGCCGCCGCCGCCGCCGCCACTACTGTGTCCGCGTTTATTGGAGACTGGGTCGGCGATGAATATAGAGAGCGACCCTCGTCTTTTTTTAATGTGCGTGCGCCTGTGTACGCCTGCGTCCGTGTGTCCAGAATAAACGGGGCCGCCTATGCATTCGGCGCTCTTTCAACGTCAGTTTCGGCAGAGAATAACTCGGCCGCGATGAGCGTTAAAATTGGACGCCGGAAAGGTACAAACGCGCAAAGAGAGTGAGAGACAGAGAGACAGAGAGAAAGGGATAGAAAGAGAAAGGGAGAGAGCGAGAGAGAGAGAGAGAGAGAGAGAAGGGTAGAAAGAGCGACCAATAGGTGCGTGCTCGCGTTTTCGGAGGTAAAAACGGAAAAGGTGGCTGGCTAGATGGCGCTGTAAGCCGCGTCGGTGGACAGGGAGAAAGGGGGAATGAGAAGGGTGGAAAAGGAAAAGGCCGGGGAGGCCGGGCCGGAAACAATCAGCGTAGATAAATAAAAGTCACCGATGGCAACGAGGCCGCGGAGGCGGTCGCTTTGAGGTTAATCTCGGGAACAATAACGAGCTCAGCGACCGAAACGGGAGAAGTTCCCTTTGGCCGTGTCTTGGAGTGCCGCTTTGTACTCTCGCCGGAGCCCTGTGTCTCAAGTCCGAACCAAAGCCCTCGAGGCCGCCCCTCTCCCAACCCCACCGCCACCCCTCCCCGTTAGCCACCACCCTCTTGAAGCCGCGGCGAGCTCGGCAAAGTTCAAGAACGCGCCGGATGTCGCCGCAAAGGCTCCCTGCTCTCACGGGATCGCCGATGATCAAAACTCGGCATGCCATTCCGTTCGCACCTTGCCGCGCGAGACTCCGCTCGAACGAACTCGCCTCTTCGCCGTTACAAAGCCGAAGGGCCTGCGGGGCGATCCTCCGTTGCCGGGCGTGTGCCTGGCAAAGTGGGGTAATGGACGGCGGCCAGTCGTTAACCTCCCCGAGACTCGGCGGAGGATAGTTGTTAGCGACGCCGAGAACGAGGGACCGGAAGTACCTCGGAGACGTCGCATAATGCGGATCGTCCCGCTCTCGCATGATTGGAACGATAGCCGTTAACGAGATAACGGTAATGAAGATAAGAAGACGCGGTGTCCATCTTAAATGGCGTTAAGGAGTGTCGTAAAGTCCGGTGGACGGGGAGGATTATGGTGAGCGGAGACTTTTGACGGCGAGGGCTCGCTTCGTACTCTGCGATTACGTGCCTGGAGAGACGTTGACAGCGCGATCGGAATGGCTTGTAATCTGGGACGGTAGATAAGAGTGCATCGTTATCGGCCGGCGCTCTGTCACGGGCACGTACGGTTTTCGTCATTATTCCGCTGTCCGTAACGTAACAATGTGTTTTTTTCCCGTTTGCAAATAATTACGTAGGGTATGTGATGACATGGGGACGATAAGATAATGACCTTTAAGTAATGCTCAATGCATTGGTGGGGAATGTGTCTTTGGTGGGTACGACGAGAGTGGCGGCCGTTAATGGGGCAAAGAGTAATATCGTTGTCTGTTGTTATCCTTAGTGGCAATCAAGTATCATTTCGCTGGCTGTGTTGACTTTACGAGCGGACATACGGCGTTGGGGGATATTGACAAACCGGGTGGTAAGGATGGTTAGTGCTAATAGAGTCAACGAACAGTTTAATAAAATACGAGTTATGTTCACGGGTGGAACGATTTCAAACATGTCAGTTGCTGGAACCGAGAGTCAACGTAATAATCTTGTGTAAGCATGTTAATTCTATCTCTCTTAAAAAACTTTACTATTTGGTACATCTAGAATTCAATTAGTACAGAGTTATATATTATACATACGCTATTAGTTTTACTTCTATTATAAAGTTTCGATTTGTAACTGAACTGAACTTTACATATTAGATATCTATCAATCTCGCCAACAATTGCGAAAACAGTACATTTACTCACGTAACGGGAAAATGGGTCGCTTATCACATGTCCGCTACAGGAACCTAACAGCGCTAAAAACCCGGAGCTTCGCCACTGAACTAAATCATTCGCCACCGAAGCCAGACCCCGTATTACACCGCCCAATGTAACCTAAATGAGTTCGTGCGTTGAGCCGCACGAAAAACCAACAACGCCTTGACAAATTGCGCAGTAATTACATCTCTAATTACAAATTCGATTTCGTCATGCCCGTTCTTCTCCCCTCCCGGAGAATACCGGTCGTTCCCGAAGTTAAGTCTCGGCCGTTCATAAGTCAGTGCGGGTAACGAGCTCGAACAATTTCCATGTAGCGTGTTACAACTCGAGGCGAGTCTGGGCGGCGAGCGACGCCGACGGCGGGCGTGCTTTTAATTCGCAACCATCAGCCGCAGTCGCGTAATTTTGCAAGTTCGTTAACGTTCGTTCGAACTTACCCAGCCCGCACCGGAATGGCCGTGAAAGTTGCGCCCGTGTCTCTTTGCGTCGGCGAGAATTGCCCGCGTGTGCGTGCGAACGACCTACGCAAACACGGAGGGGGTGCCAAGTTTTTGCCGCCGAACGTCGAGACCGTATTGGCGGGGATGAAAACGAGGAAAAATTGTAATACGCGCGTTGCCTGCCGTAATACGCGCGTTGCTTCGTTGAGAGACTAACCTAAAGGCTATATTTGTCCATGATAATTTAATTATAACAGCTTTATCAATATTTAGTAATCAACGCACCTTGGCGGTGTCCAAACAAAATCTGTTAGTGTCCCGTAAAAAAATGGTGACTAAGACGCGTTCTCGATTTACATGCTGGTTGGAATCTCGCCGACAGTTACGTCAGCAACACGCACGCTTTGGTACGGTTTCTTCTTCATCGGTGAAATAAAATTTATTTGTCGGTTCTCTCGAAGCAGCTGAAAGTTTGCCTGTGAAGGGAAGGCGAGCCATGCAGAGAGGCAGCTTGGAAAGAAGAAGAGAGAGAGAAGGAGAAAGAGTGAGATCGACAGATATCGTATGAGCGAGTAGCGAGGGCAAAGAGCGGCTGGCCTGGCTGGTTGAAACTGTGAAGGAGCCCGAGATAGAGAGAAGGCGGTATTAGTTCAAAAGTTAGGCATCTCCCTGGTAAGCCCCATGGGTTATAACGGAAGATCAAAAGATTACAATATATCGATATCATCGCGGCAAACGCGGCTCCCGGCGGGGGCGGAGGCGGAGGGCATGATGAGAAAGAGGGAAGGTCGAGAAGGAAAGCCCTGACTGAAGGAGAAAGCCGCGCTCAAAGGAGCAGTCGTAAGCACGTAATAAGGGTAGCTGCGGGGGCGAGTTGGGCTTGGGAGAAAGGGGGGCTTGGAAAGGGGAGGGCTTGGAACCGAAGTGAAACTAATATTTTTGCTGCCCTGACACGGCGAGGGATGAAGATCTCTAGGTTCGCGCGAGGGATGAAAGAGCGAGCGACGAGCTCGTCGTCTTGACCGACGTCTTCATTGGGCAGACGCTGGCTGACGCTCGTAGACGCTGGTAGACGCTGGCAGGCGTACCCCCTTGAAATTCCTCGCTCGCTCGTTTGACGTCGTTCCGATCTCAATTCCCGTCGCCTCGCGTCCGGGTCGTTTAGCCGACATTCATTTCGCTCAAAAATTTACTCCTCCCGCTTTCGTTACCCGAGAATTCTTATCCGATCGAGTGCTCCCCCCGGGATAAGAATTTCACTTTGCTCACCGGCCCAAGATAGAAAGGCCGCTCGTTCATTATTCTCGCATAAGGGAACCTCGGTGGCGCTTACCTTCCCGATACTTTCGATATCTGATACTCGGCGCGATACTTTGTCTAGAGGGTGTCGGAGTGCCGCGGCAGAAATTTGCAGCTCTGACTAGACGACATTTTCCACTCTTTTTCCCCTCCGCCTATCTCTTGCCTCGAGGCATCGCACGTCTGTTACGTTCGTTTGTTACGTAATGTTAACATGCGCCTGAAGTATGGACGTCACGTTGGATTATATTTCTCGGCGATGTTACATCGCGACTGATACATATAAAGATGACTCGTACAAGGATACGCTGGCTTTCCTGGAAAAGGCCAGGGGCAGACTTTTAATCAGATCCGCGTTGTAACATATCACATTTTCGACCGACGTAATATACGTCCGGAGCAGCGCAAGAGGTTGAAATTATTTATGAATACACTGAATCCGCCGGTAATCGCACCATTTACATTATATAAAAGGCATTCTTCCCAGTTGACGGTGCGGGAAACACGTTCCCCTCGTTGGTATATTTGAGATGGCCGACAGTTCCTACTTCCCGCTCGGTAGCCATATCGAAATTGCCGAAGCTCAAATCCGATGGTTTAGTCATACTCCGAGCTCGCCGGGCAACCGATCCCTTTCCCCCCACTTTTAATCTGATCGGCGAACGTTTATCCGCGGCAACATTCGCGAGATTGATCCGGACCATTGCCGAGATAAGAGTTTTCCTTCGTGCCCGCTCGCCCTGATAAGAAAGGTGGCTTTTCATTACCCGCATTACCGATCGAATCGCTCGTGCATGCCGTCCGCGCGACCGATTTCGCTGAGTCTGGTCGACATCGTTGGCGAATTTGCGGGAAGAGGAAATGACGCCACCCAAGCCCAGTCGTCTCCTACCCCATCCAAACCCCCCCCCCCCCCCCCCCTGGCTCCGGCAGCTTCTTTTTCGACGATTCGACGGAATCCAATTCGGCGAGTCCGACTGAGGAATCATGAGGGGAGAATCTCGATATCGCTTACACGGAGCGTCAATCCCTCCTTCGTTTAAGGCGCATCTGAGCAGCCCAAAAATTCTGACGCTCGAATGTTCCATCAGATTCAACCCTCTCTCTCTCTCGCCGCCGGGAGGGGGATCGCGCGAGGGCAAATAGGAAAAATGCACGGCGAGCCGATTCGACGAATTGCGCTACAGTTTCAATCTTTGTCGGCGCAGCCATTTTTCGAATCTTCTCATGAATGCTGATGATGGTAGGTACTGGGACGCGTATCTGAAAAGATTTTCTGCGGACTTTTTTCGGATGTCGGTGGTATTTCGGTTACTCGACGCAGTTGTGATACTTCTCGTATATTCGAATGTGTACGGTAATGGGAGTAATGAAATTTCCGAGGGATTTACAGAATTGCTATCGAGGGATTTTGAAGATGAAGTTTGGACTTACTTAAGTAGAGTGGGACTGCCTCGAAAATTGCATTAAGGGGGAAATCATAGCTTTGAAGTAAAATATTGATTGAACTCACATTGAAACTCTATGACAATACTATTACTAGCGGTGATAGTAGTAGTAGTAGTCATAGTAATGAGATTATTGCTGCATTAATAAACGTTGATGACTACATAACATTGCACAAAGATAGGAATGTTGCTTCGTTATTATCTAATAGGCTCTTACCTCATCGTTTTGTTTCTCATCGATGCCGCATATGAACATTCTTTCAAGATTGCCAACTTCATCTCCTTAACACCTATCCGTAGTATGCCATCTTTATAAGCATCAATCAATAGAAAATCCTTACAGTGTGTTTCTTCTACGGTTATTTAATAACATACAATTAGTCTCTCAACGTCCCATCCACTTCCTCTCACGTAATTTATCCAAGACACGAACCGCACGACAGTTAATTCCGTGCGCGTATCGATTATCCCGCTGCAATTTTCGCGAAATTCGACAGGCACCGATTGGCTGCCGGGAAAATATCAAAAGTGTCCACTCGCAGCATGACTGGCGCAAGGTTTTCAAAATAGAAAAGTACCGAGAAAGCATGCGCGCGTTGACGGCGCAGCGCGATTTTTCCATTAACCGTTCGACTCGCGCACACGGTGGCCTAATATCCTTCAAATAAAGGCTGCTGCGTCGATTTTTGCCCGTCAGGAGCGGCAGGAAGTGCCGAACGAGTGTCATCGCCCCTCGGAAGATAAATTCGATCCGCCTCCCGTTGACTGCACGTTCTCACTCCAGACGGCAGCGATCTAGAATAACGACGGCCGATTTCCACCCGGGCACAATGTGATATACTTAGAAGTAATCGAAGGTCGATCGATACGCGTAGCGTAAGAAATAAGAGGTAACGAAGGTATCCGTCGCTGAAAGCGGTTATTGAGACAGAAAAGAAGGGTCTGCGTGGCTTCTTCCTCCCGTGCTTTTCGGGATATTTCATATCGATGTCTGCGGACGAGAGCGGCAGCCAACCGGACGTTGGGTAGGGGTGGATGGAAGAAGATAGATGAGGGGTGAGGGGGAGTTGTGGCGGGCCTGAAACATATCGGTCCATTATTGTGCCAGCCCGGTGGACGCCGGCACCAGGGTTGACACGTCATTAATTAACTGTTCCGCGTAATTAGTATTTGGTTTTTATGCAGCGCCGGAAATCGTGCGCCGTATCGATGTTTCGACCGTCAAAATGGATTTTTCCGCGGTGCGACTGACAGCCCCATCGGAGGCACCGCCAATTATCGCGCGATTGCGCGCAGGGACTTTTCGCTCTTAATTGACGATGCAAATAACTTGATGCCCAGCGTCCGAACCTTTGTTTCAGCGCCGCACCACCCCTCCTCCCTATTCTGTTTAAACTCGGATCGCTTGCGGTTAATTAGGGAGCGAGAGATAAAGCTGGCCTCTCGTTTTTTGACAATTCGTCGGACGGAGCGAGTAATTACCGCGACGTTTCGATGGATTTTGGATTATGGCATTTTCACTGGGCTTGGAAAGGAACGCATTTTTCTTCGGTTCTCGCCGAGCGTACTGACGAAGCAATCAGAATCATCTACGCTTATTTACTGATGATTCGAGGAAAGTAGCGCTCGCTTTCAATAACCCACATTTCCAACGATCGTCAGGTGATTTTTCCATCAATCCCATCGGCGCGAGTCGAATGGACCGTGCCAATCTGCCTTATTGGAATCGGAGAATGTTTTCTTATTCAATTCCGCAGAATTTGCCTTGAAAACGGTGAAAAAGTTCCTCCGCGCGCCTAACGCTACCCCGGGCAATAAACAGGTTATTTCATCGGGCGCCGGGTGTACCCTTCGAATGTAAAAGTTCAATGACGGGTGCCCCGGCTATAGGTTTGTCTCTCCGCCCATTCACCGCCATTGAAAGTTGATGCGCACGGGCGGCAGAGTGCCGATATGAAAGGGAACGCTTTAAAAAAGAAACGCGGGATTTACACGGTGCGCGATGAAGCGATATCCGGTGAAATTGTACTTTGAATACCCCTAACATTCAGCGTGCCGGGGCTATGTCTACCCCCGCGAGCGCGCGCGCGCGCGCGCACTGCGTTCGGCAATCCTTGATGCAGCCGAGGATTAATCGCCCCTAAAGCCACTTTTCCGATGCCTGATTCCATCGTCAGCCAGGAAGCGTACTGCCATGGCTTTTGCGTGCGCGCCGGCGCGATTTGGGACGGCGATAATTCGCGCGCAACGTTGTATTCAGAAGGCATAAAGGAAATTGCGTTGACACGTATTATTGAAGCGGATTTCCACGGGCTCGATTTAATAGAGGCGCTTGCTCTTTCTATCCTCTCACTGTCTCTCACTTACTCGCACACTCTCTCTCGCGTTTGCAATAGCGTTTGCGCGTTCGGCGACGAACTACTTTCGCATCCTTTCACTTTAAACGCTATTGGACCCTGGCGAGGGCCATGCCGCGTTACGTCAGGGACGGAAAGGACAATACTGGGAAACGCGAGTATCGATTGCGCCACCGGACGCTCCCGGCGTCATTTATTTCTCTATCCTGCCCACCCCCGCGCCCGGCACTCCCTCGCCAGGAATTAATTAGCGATCAGGCGTTCATTCGCCGGTGCGCGGCCGTTATCAAAGGATCGTGAATCGTATGAAGAGGACTGACCCGGCAAATGGAACGTCGATTTTTATCGCGACGTTCGTGAGATAATGCATCTTTGCGCTTAGTTGAACTTTTTTTTTGATCGAATGGTGGTTTCGGGCAGAACATTGTTTTAGGGATTACCCTTCGACGGGCTGACAATAACTGTCTCGTAATTTTGAAACTGACGGTAGTTTACATTTAGAATTCAAGTGAAAGTATCTATAATTGCATGAAAGGAGATCGTTAATCACATGTACCGACAAAGTGTTCTGATCGCGTTGAAGAATCGCTCATGTTTGATTATTTTGTTACTGTAATGATACGATTAGAACGATTAATTTACCATTTCAAACTTAACCTACTTTCGCCACGACCGTCACGCGTATCCTTTTCAGCGAACATATCTTGATAATGAATCACATTTTACCGTCCGCCGCTTTAGAGTACCGACGGTAGTTGCATCTGTCTATCGAGCCAACGATTTTCACAACTTCCCTCACGCCTCTGAACGCCTGGCGCATAGCAGCTCTCGCCGCGGCATGTGCGGAAAATCCATGGAGAACGGGGCCAAAGATAACCGTGCCGCCGTCATTTGGGCAACACTCGCGCATACATAGATCGTTAGCCCCGCGCCTTCCAACCTTCGCGTTTCGGATGTAAATTGTTCCCGTTTGTCGGGAGAGAGTGCGCTCGCGCTCTCTCTCTCTCGTCCTGCCTCGAGCCCGCTCGGCCCGCTTTGTTAGGCTCAATTTATGCACTTCTGTTCGGGAGGGAGGGCCGCATTAGCCCGATCGCGCGTACGCATATTTAAGTGCTCCGATGAATTTCGCACGAGCGGCGCCGAGTCAGTCTACACCTGCAATTCATACCGCGAATTGCAGGCCCCGGCCCCTGTTGTTTATGATTAATGGGACGCTGCCTGCCTAACAGATACACAGCTCTCTCGCACTGTGTCACAGGGCGTATAATGCATACGTTAATTAAATGTCGCTGTCGCGGCTCGTTCGTTCGCGCAGCAGCAGCAGCAGCACCACCAGCAGCATCACTAGCGGCAGCAGCGGCAACGGTAGCAGCAGAGTAGCAACGGTAGCAGCGGGCCAGGCAACGTAACGTCATTTGGGACAGTCGGTTACGTTAACGACGTAAAATAATTCACGTATCTCCGAACGACCGTAACTCTTACACAGCCGGATGATGCATCCCGGCCGGCCGCCGGCGCCGAACGATGCAGTTTGCGCCATTATGCAAATGTCAAATGCGGCATAAGAGAGTGCCCCGGATGATCGTTTTATTTTCAATGTTGCCGCTCGTTTAAGGCTCGCGCAAAATGGACCGAATAACTGCCCGCCGGGGGTGAGTCGAGGCTTTTATCAAATAGGCGCGCTAGATGCGTACGTGCTTTATCGTCTTGGATAGCGACCGTTCCGATGTCATTTGTATTCCGAAACGGTTGATGTCGGTTGTTTGGTCGCGTAGCTCTTTTGTTAATGCTTTAAATGGTGCGGTGGTTAGCGACAGTTACTGGTGATAGTCTGCAATTTATTGCATCGGTCGATTGCGTCGATTTTCACGTGTTAATCATCATGAACAATACAGTGAGATAGATTAAAACTGTCATTGCTGATTCATTTTTAGCAACACAGATCGTGACTGGTAGTAATGGATTTGATCAATGATTATCTTAGTATCACGTTTGGTAACCAAACGTAATTAACAAATATACAAAATTATCCTACGAACTTTATACATTTTCGAAAAAGCATAGCTTTATACACCGGTGAACTATATGATAGGTTTATCACAGGTGGCAGGACTCAAAACGTATTATCCTACTCTAATCTTATTCATCCAATGAATCTAATTTGCGTCATGTCCTCCCTGTACGCGGTTAGCCCGCCGGTCCTCAACGTATCATTAATTAAGGACACAAATTACCAATCCCCGGTAGAGCCTAGATCCGACCGGTGCCAGCTATTGTGCGGTGTCCTGTCCATTATATTTCACATTGTAATTCGACGCTGGTCCTTTTCTCCGTCTCCGCGAAGCCGCGCTAATTACTTCTTAAGACGTTAAGCGCTCACCTTTCTCTTCCTCTATTTTTCTCTCTTTTCCTTCGTCTATTTCACTTCACCCCCTCGACCTCCTATCTCTCTCTCTCTCTCTCTCCCTGCCCTCCCAAACTCTTCGTGAGTGCTCGGTTCTGTCTCATTCTCCGGAGAATCTCGCACTGTGAAATATTAAAGGCCGGATCAGTTTCGAGACTCTCAGATGCATTAACAAGACGACCTTCGCCTTCCGGTATTATCTCTCTCCAGGGTATCTAGGCCTTCTCCGGGAGGGAAGGTCACGATCCGGGTAAGAGACGCTTTGAGCATATAGAATAGAGCTTACGTCGTATGACGGGTACGGTACCTGTGTCATTTACGGATGTTTTATGGCGACATATATTACGCGTACGGCGAGTATTTATAAATGATAAATGAATGGTAGTTTTGCACTTTTGCAAATCTCCAAATCTTATGATATAAGAGAGATACACTTTCACGTACGGCATACGTAAAAACAGTGCGTTTTTCACTATAGACTTACCTTCTCTACTAGTTGTTTAGCCCAGAGAGAAAATCGACAAAAATAATATAAATACTGAGGAGAAATTATACTTCAATTAGTAACAAATCTTACTTTACTCACGTATTACAAAGTTAAATACTGAAGTATTATTTTTGTTTATACTTCGTGGAAAAATTAATGTTATACAGACGTATTCCTGTACTTTCTTCATGAACATAGTACCAATTAATTTAAAGGAAAAGACCCGTTCCATCGCCCACAACTTACGACCCTGCGTCCTGCAATATAACCGACGAGCAGCAAAGATCCCAAACGTGTCGTACGACGTTAACGTCATCGTGCCATAGAGAGCGAAAATGGTCTTTCGCAGCGAAAGGTTACCGAGAGCGTCCGGCGACCCGGAGAAGACGCAGATAAGGGAAAGGAGGGTGGCAAGGGGATTCCGAAGGAACGTTCGGGATAAAGAAGGGATAAACCTTTGCTCATGACAGTCCGATGCTGAACGGGCAAGCGGAGGCTGGGCGCGAGGGAGGCGGAAATGTGGGAATTCAACTTTCCATGAGAAGTCTGCGGAGGCGGTCCGCGTCGCCGCTGTATTAAAACTTCCAGCGAACCCTTTACCAGCCGTACCTACCACCCCGCCAACCCCCGCACTCCTTCCTTTATTCCCCGCTAACCGCCGTCCTCTCGTTATTAATCTTCCGCGCGAAAGTTGGCAACGCCGGGATATTAATCATGGCCGGGCATCGCGGTAATTTCGTGGGACCTACTAATCACGGGGCAAGACCAATTAATTCGTAACGATATAGGGGTCTGAGCGAGGTACGACTGAATGGTCGGGAAATGTCGAGTGCCCCGGAGAGAGGGGTGGATGAGAAATTGGTGGGAGAGAAAAAAAAATGAGCGCCCGAAACGATGATATGGCCGTTGTCGGACTGATCTTTTCTCCGATTTCGAGAAATTGGGAAAGTCTTGACGCTGCGAGCTCGGTTCGCCGAACATCGTAGCCATGAATAAGAAAGCTTTCGTCGATTAGCGTGTGTCCGCGGCTTTCCGAGGACGCTCGTTCAAATTTAGTGCCGTAACTGTCGAGCGAACGTGGCTTCATCCGGTCGTGGCCAATTATACTGATCGCGTTTGCGGTATCATTAACCGTTTGATCGCCCTCGGACATCGGGATAGCTGGTAAAATTTGTCATTTATAGACGACGTGAGGAGATAGTCGGCTATTATTCAGGGGAGGAATGTCGGGCCATTGACTTATTTACGGATCGACTACGTTGTCGGTCCTCCCACAATGGCACCGGTAGTAATTATAACTTGTGCACCGTATACAACTCGTCTACGGTCACACGCACACACTTGCGAGCCACAGCGCGTACGACTGTGTACGTGTACAGACACACCGGCGACATACTCGCGACGGGGGTGTTCTTATTTATGATGTCACGTTACGTTCTGCATATTAGATTTACTGCCTTTCCATACATTCTCGCGTTCACGGTATATGTGCGAGACGCATTTATTAATGTCAACGATGTTTTGTAGTAAAGAACGGGGTTGACGGCATTATTATGCCAAAGCGGATATTCCGCAATTTTGCATGGAGTAAACTTTCGCTTGGGATTAATCTGGCAGCAGTTTGAAACACTTCTTCCTGAGGCTGTCAAAGCGTATTCAATGCGCATTCAAAATTGCTATTACTGTTCTTTCCTCCCCATTCTAGAATTGCGTGATCATTTTGAATTCGCGTCGAAATGTTCAAAGTTTCCACGCGGAAGGACAACGTTGAGCGAACGGTGGACGGGGAAAATTCATTAGAAGAAAAATTGTGCGGTTCAAAGAAAGTGTATTTCTTCTTGAATGAGACTTCCGCCTCTACCTTGGTCGGAGAACAGTGTCAACTCTTAAGACAGAGGAGTCAGCGAAAGTAAGAAATTGAACTAGGGAGGAGTGTGGCGGGGACAATTGCTTGAAAATAAAACCGGTAATAGCCAGACAAATGAAATTAATGCTCAATATTTATTCGATGCAAGCACTAGCACCGCGGATGGAAAAACTAATCAGACCCTCCCATCAGTTCTCTCTGCCGCCCAATTGCGTCCTCTGCCAATTTCCCACCGATATCTAAAAACGCTTTGCACGTAGAGCACTGATATCGAACGGCTATCATCCGTACAAGGTCCATTAATTAGAAATTTGTGCGGTTCACGGAAAGCGTATCCCTTTCCGAAAGAGAGCTCGATGTCCGAGCGATGGAGGGGAGTCCAGACAGTCCGAAGTGTAACTACGACAGGGGGCTTGAAGTGGGGTGAAGAAATTGAGACGGGCAGAGGTGGGGGAGGGGGTGAAGGAACGAGAGGGAAAGGAAAATGGTGAAATGGGAATGAGTGGGGGGTGGAAGGAAGCAGACGACGCGGCCGAGGGAAAGACAAAGATCGGGGAAGAGGGAGAACGGAAATGGTCTCCCAATAAGCAGCCGGAAACTTGGCCCGCTTCCAAATAGGAAGTAATACCCGCCTTGGCCAAAGCCTGCAGGAGTAGGAGCGTCTTCGGCAAACCGTGGCCTGTCCGTAGCAATAGTTTCGCAGTGGCTAACGAGCGCCATTGTCTGGAGATGCCGATAATTATGTTAGTTCGCCACGTCCCCTGACAGTTTCGGACATCGAGTAACGAGGGTTCTTCCTTTCCTGTCCTCCGCGACCGGACGTAGGGCGAGTGTCGCGTGTCATTGCCCGAAGCAGATGGAAAAATCGATCTGCAGAACAGACCCGGAAGCGGCCGGCTGTCATCGGTGATGCCGAATAATCGTGAGGAGGGATGTCACTCGCGGAACAACTTTACACGATCGTTATCCGTTCATCGCTTTTAATTGCGAACTCTCGGCCCGGATCGAGTGGCCGACGGAAAATTTTCAAATTTTTTACGCTCATCCGTACCCCGCTGCGTCAAAGTGCTTTCCCACCCCCTTCTCCACCACTCGCCCCGTAAACAACGTACCTATGAGTCTATAACAAAACTAAATCATCTGTCGCGTAGCCGCTGGCTGTAAAATTTCAGCGGTTAATTATTCATTGGCAAGATTCAGCTCCGCGCAGCTGCTTAGCGGGTATCGTATTAATTACGTATCCGGTCGACGGGCGGAAGGTATGCCTCATAAATGTGTAACGTTCGCTGCCCAGCTCCCTTCCTCCTCCGTTCCCTCTACTTCTCGTTGCTCCTCTTTGCCCGATTGACCTTTCGCGTAGGGCATTCGGAGACTGAGGGAGAGGAGACGAGGAAGCGATGGAAAGAGAGAGACGCTTCATTTCTCGCGGTAATCAGTTTAATGGCGTTCGGCTGATGTTTCAATTTGAATACGTAGGCGCACGCACGCGTCCGCCGCGGACGGCGACAGCGTTATTTGCCGGCTGCAATCACGTCGGGCGCTTAATGTCGAGATACAGGCCAAATTTCAGGCTCGCATTACCCGAGGACACATTGCGCCCCGGCGTTCGTTCCCTTTGAAAACCGCGGCAGTTAAGCGCGCGGATTTCTACTCGCCCCCCTCCGCCTAACCTACCCTTCTGCATCTGCCACACTCACCCCCCCCCCCCCCCCCCCCCCGCCAATGTTGTCGGCCCTTCTTTGTGTCCCTGTGCCATCCGCGACTGCGGTGCCTATTCGTCCCGAGCAGACCTCATTGTCGTGGTTGAGTTGAGCGGCGCGCAAATATGCGTGCGCGGACGTGTACACGGACGTGCACACGTCGGTGCGCCGAGAGATTTTGCGAAAACACGTAGGAATAGGATGCAAACGAGAATGCTTGTTAGCGACTCTCGCTCGCTCTCTCTCTGTTTTCCACTCCTTCGTGCCGCCCCCTCTCGCTTTCTCCCCGTTCCACCCTCCCTTGTCTCTCTGTCCCTTCTGCATCGCAGCCGGCGATGCGCTTCTCTTTCCGCGTGCCTTTCTCAGCCTCGTCACGAATCCGCTCTGTCTCCCGCTCCGGCGACCATGAGAATGTTTACTCATTACAAGTAAACATCATTCGTCACGTGCCCTCCGCGCCTTTCGTTGCTCCCGTCGAAACTCTCCTCGCTCTTTTCTTCCGTCTCTTGTCTGCAACGCCAGATTCAACTGTCGCGTATAAGTACGGGTAAGGGTTGGCCACTGCGCACGCACGAGGTTGTGTGTCCGGTACGAAATATTGTTTCTTCGGGACCGCAGGTGCGCGAAGAAGGAGACAGTGGAGACAGGCTGACGGTAAATTTCGTCGTTTGTTCAATTTGTTCGTCTGATCCTGCAAAGACATATGACGCTGAGACATGATTGCGCGCCGTGACTTTATTGAGAGGGCGGACTTCAAACGAAATTCTTTCAACCCTTATGTAACATGTTTTAACAGGTTATATATCGTAGCGATGAGTCGTATTTTACCAATTTTTAATTTCGTCATCCGCTTCCACTCCGTCGAATTTATTTTTTCCTGCGATCGGTTTCGCGGTCCGAAAATGAAACGGGACAAGTAACGGGAAAAAAAAACAATTTCAGTTTACGTACCCATCCCGAATGGGTTTACGATAGGCTTTTTTTTCCCGGGGAGAACTATGAAAACAGGCGTGGCTATCTTCTCGACGAAGTACCGGCATTGGCGTTATCAATTATTGGAAACCGTACGATCGTTCGTGCGCTGGCGCTGATTAAAGGCAGCCGATTTTGGGTTACCCGATCCGTTTCGAATTGGTATAAACTTCACGCATTGTTTTCGATAAATCTTCGAAATTCAATCGGCCGAGCCTATCTCGAATGCCGATCTGATTTAACTATCTGGCCCGTTCGACGAAAAGTGACAATAAAAAGTTATCGATATATGGCCCGACTCTACACGGCGCAGTACGCTGCCCGACTCCTATCTACTGGCGTGATACACGCTCGTTATTTGATAGTAACAAAGCTACGTTCTAGTCAGCCGGATATCAATCAGTAATTACTTCGCATTGCAAGGGAATAGGCGGTTGCCCGTCGATTCGCGAACGACGATGACGTGAAAGATGCAATTTTGCGTAACCGATCATTTCGTTCTCAACGGCGTCATGCGAAAATGGGTCAACACTCTTTCTCCTCCACTCTAAAACTCGTTGAAAGATTACATCAGTTACACTTTGCGGAAATAAGCAAATAATGGCTACGATTCGGCCGCGCGGTACGTTCAGGTGCGCGGAGTGTCGGAAACGAATGTTGTTTATTCGAACGAAAAAATATTGGAATTTAATTAATTATCGTGGCGTTATAAGTTAGGCGTAGTTCGACGTTCCGTTTTAATGCGATAAGCGCTATAAATTTACCCATTATGAAAATGAACTTTGCCAACTCCACTTTGCCGAACTTTTAATCCATTTCAAACTATCGACTATCCTGTTATTCATATTCTCGTTGTTTATGTTCGACGCGTCGTTTAAAAGAACTGCTATTCGAAAAAGCATCGCAAATGCAAACTTGGACTCTCCGTTACGAGAGGAGAAAGTGCATAAATATTATTTCCGGAATCACAGAGTCTCATTACACATCACGAAATTACATTTACATATTATACTGACCCCAAACTACGTCTCCTGTAAATACAACCAATTACACAAGGCAACATGACGTACGTCATCCAGTCGACCGTAAAATGTCGCTATCCCCTCACACGATCCCTCTTCTCCCCATTCCAAGAGAATTCCTGAAAAACATCACGGCATTAGACCTCAAAACCATTCGTCCTCCCTCCAAACCCTCTTCCCCGGAGAATTCGAATGCCCTCGTCATCGAAGACGTATTTCTCCGGAAGAGCATACGCTTGCCAGGCACAATCAGAAATCTGTACCGGACATAAATTCGGGGCAATACGGTCGGGTCCGCAATATGCGAGTTGCCGACGATACCGAGGGAGGAGACGATAGGAACAAGTCCGGGAAGCTTCCCGGCATTGTATCGGGAATGGGCGTCGAGTGCCACGTGTCCCAAACCGTCTCGAGGTGTCGTCCCGGTACACAAACCTGTCATGTTATTGCCGGTGCCCACCTGGGATTTTATAAGACGTACCGGCCGTGTGGGTGTTACACGTATCGGCCGCGTGCGTGCGTGCACGTGCGCGCGCTCTACATAACCCTCTCTCTCTCTCTCTCTCTCTCTCCTTCTCCCTGCCTCTCTATGTCTCTCCCTCTATCTCCCTTCTTCGCCCTCTCTCAGACTCGAGCACGTTTGTACACACGACTCGAGCGTGTATGGGAAATTTCTACTCGACGGCGTATGCCACGAATCCCGAAGGACTTTGTGCCACCGTTGAGCCGGTCCTGATATTACCGGGGATCTCGTCGGCGCCGACAAACGCTTGTACAATTTTTCGATCGATACCTGCCAGCGATTTCTATTCTCGGAGCCTGTCGCCGTCGGCTCCGTCTGCTGTCATGCGCGAGTTTTCGGTTATTCGTTAGCGAAATGTTGATAAGCCGTGGTTACGGCCGTGGCCGCTGAGTTACCGTATACCGTTGTACATGGGGAGTATTTGAGGGTTTAAGTAGTTCTATCGAGTTACGGTGCAAAGTTGCACCCTGACAACAAGTCCGAAACATCATATATCTACTAAAGGCTATATTGATATAACAGCCAAGTAGCTTTTAATATATTCTTGTCTTTCCATCTACTTACCGCTTAGCGATCTTCCATGAATGTTTTATTCAAGTGCATTAATAAACAGTTTAATAGCATACAGTTCTATTATAGTTAAATATACTCGTTGAGTTCTGCTACTCGTAGCAGTAGCGGCCAGTCGAAAGAGGCGTAACAGTGTAACACGGATCGATAGAAAGACATTTTCTTTTTCATTCACGCCGATCTTACATGAAAATCGAACACGTCAGCAGGCTAGTTCCACGGTGTTGGAAATTGAAGAAGGTGCGTGGCATGTAATTTTCATCGCGGCTAATGCCCGCCCAGATAGGCTGTTGTCGATATAATAATTCGAAGTATCACGGTATATGCGATTGGATATATTCCGTTCACGCTCGCGTGCAGAAACTCTCGTAACTTACGGGAGAGAGCGCGGGTTTTCACGCACGGCCTTCGCTTTCGGTGTGGAGGGAAACATACTTTCCTGTGCGAGGTGAGAAACACTTCATCATGGGGTATCCTCGTTACCCTCATGGCCGAAAGTCCGCGCCCCCCGGCCATTACAAATCTTTACAGCACCCAACGGACGGAACCGTACAGTCGACGGGCGCAATATTCTCGCGGCGAACTAATTGAAACAGTGCTCTCGCGCTTTATTTTTCCTTTGTCACGTAGTTGACACTCGTAACGAGAAACGAGAACGTATCGTTAGGGGAGTCCCACATTTATGCTTTGGGAAATGGGATTTGAAAGGACGCAAGTTGGATGCCAGATGCGTAGGCGGATGGAAAAAGTGTGGAGACAGAGAGAGAGACAGAACGATTCGGGGTAGCTGAATAATAACGAAAAATTGTGTTGTACTACTTCCGACTCCCTATGAGATTGTTTATGCCGGGGGAAAATGAAATTAAGGTCGCAAAAGCCGTGCCTCTGTTCATCCTTGATACCGCGTCGCGAGACGTAAACAGACGGATGATGAAAGGCAAATAGTTGACTGTCCTCAAGCGAGGTGCACTTGAACGGCTTTTTACGGGACTCCGGTTTCCGTGTCAAGGTTGATATCGAGAGATCGATATAGGTCCACATTCCCCGAGCAGACGTTTCAGTACAGAATTGCGGTTTTATGTGTGCACAGGTGTGCTTGCCTGGAGCAATGTTGTGTACTCGATGTCCTAAAGACACGCGCCTTTGGACTACTCCGACGTTGGCCATCTTAAGTCTTTATGCCCTCACGTCATATTTGCAGTACGCGATGTGCTCCACATTCTTTGAACGGGAAGTGGACTCCTCGAGCGACTGTGCGAAGCTTTACGCAAAAAAAGGAGAAGCTACAAAATTACTCCTTCCCTTTCAAACACCTTTGTGGACGGAAGCTATCAATGCCTGGCGTTCGCGTCATTTCGAAGCAAGCTCGCCGAATACAATGAGAACACGGTTCACGCGCGTGCGACGTTTCTAAAGGAAACTGCGCGCGATTCTAAAAGCCCATCCCATTGACCCTGAGACGACTCGGGGTGAAAAGTTAGGACGGCAGACGTTGAACATTCGTCGCGGTAAGAGAGGAGGGCGGGCGAGAGAATCGAGTAATAGAGAGACAGAAGAAATAAGAAGCGAAGAAAGCGTGAAAAAAGGCGACAGCCAGAAGAGTTTCCCTCGTCTAGGAGGTTCGAAGGTGCGTTTGAACGAGCGATAATCGTATTTCGCCGGGATACGAGCCGTGCCACGATCGGGAGGTACTTTCGAACGATCCGGCATCGTTTCTCTTAAAGCGCGGATCTATTTCTCTCCCTCGTCGCAGAAATCGCCCTCCAACCCCGTACGCGGGAAGCACCCTCATCCATCGGTTATGACGAGCGCCGCCCTGGGCGACGGAGGATCCTTCCGGCGCGAACTTATTCTCTCTCTTTTTTTTTTGCCGAGGGGGCGCCAAATGTAGCGTAACTTATCAGGGATATCGCCGCGAATCCAATTTCGGTGTCGTGTGATTTCTGACGGTCGGGATCTGCGTCTCGAATAAAATCGGCGGAATGTTTTCGGGCGGCGAGCAGGGCTGATCGAGAGGCTTTGTTGTTCGAAATGGCGAATCTGAAATGTGCTATGCGGAGAGCAATGCGTTTTCTTTAAAAGAGCTTCTTAGTGTAAATATAAACACTGTTTGATGCGTATCGTGTAGTTTTACATGTGCTAACAGTTACGAAAGTCTTCAAAGATAATTTGAGGAAATACGATACTAATCTTGTTGAATTTGATTACCGTCATCGAATAAACACGATTTTGGTATTACTTCGATTCAAATCGCTTTTGCAGCACGTAATGCATTTTTGTACTGCAATTTAAACATTATATTTATTAATTAAGTTATCTCTGTGACATCCGACTGCACTCAGAATAGGTGTATTTACGGACAATGTAGCAGAGTGCGTCGCTTCCTTGTTTTTGCAATTTAAAGCAATAGCACGGATATATCAGCGTCACGTATTTATATTCAAGCTACCGCCGACGTTTCGGTACCGGCGCCGCAACCTGTTTCCTCGCGCTTCGCACATTCTGAATGTTTTTCGCCCCCCTCCCCTCCCGGACCCCAGCAGATACGCCGCGAAGAATGGTCGCTTAAGTACCAGATGCACAAATTGCATTATCAGTGAATTACGTTCTATATTTCGCCTCTCCGAACCGCGCGAGCCGGCGGCAGTACGCACAATACCGTCGTGCGAATCGGTTTATCAGCTCGAAAACATTATGTAGACTCCGTGCTGGTACGCGGATTCTAGGCTGCGTCGACTTAACTTCATAAATTCCGCGCGGCTCGCAGCTCCTACGACAACGGGCCGAAACAGTCGATGTTCCCGGAGAATATATCGGCGCTGTATTCCAAAACTGCCGGCGCCACCGGATTGCGCCGGGCATAAAAGCCAATGGCGTTGCGTGAAAAATGTTTAATAGCCGCGGGCATGGCCGACGATTAAATTTCAGCCACGGCAATTTGTGACAGGGAATAAGAATTATGCCCGGAGTCGATCCTGGGAGGCTCGATGACGCGAAATTTGACGCGGCATCCTAGGAAATTGAAGGCCGATTCCGGCTTCCTGGCCCGGAACGGTAACGTTCTCGGTGCGCAAACGATCGGAGGGAACCCGGGGGATATCTTCGCTGGCTTTATGACGGCGCGAGGAAGTCAATAAATTTTTTCCCCCTCGCCGCTCCCGACGCCATTTTGAGGAGAGAAATCGGCCGCGTCCGTCTGCAGGATCGAGGGAAACTCGGTAATAGTCGAGGACTCGCGCGTCGCTCGCGATGCTGGAAAAGGGCGGAAGGGGGTGGGGTGGGGAGGGGTGGAGAGTAACCTCGTTAGAAGGCGTCAGCTATCCGGCAGTTAATTTCGTCGTGCCGGAGGTGAGGCTCGGACGGAGGAGGGCGAGCGTTAGGCGCGAACAAAGTGGAAAGTCCCTTAAATCGGTAAATGCGCCTCAATCGTTTCTAGTCGATTGCCGCTCAACAGCGATATCCTCTTTCTCGGTGACAAAAGAGGCTCCCATTGTGTTGGGTGGGGCGCCGTGGGGATTGGGTACACGCCGAAATCAGACGCGGATATCGAATGAGAGAGACGGGAAGTCGGCTTCCTCGCGTGCGTTCGGCGCATTCGGCACCCTTTGCACCCTTTTCTGCCATTCTCGCTTCCGCACTCTTCCTCTTTTCCTCACCTCTCCCCCTCACCTACCCCTCCTTCCACGGGTACTCCCTTTTCGATTGTCGAGGCGTTACACTCGATCAGACGCATCACGTTCTTCGCTCCTATCGTTCAAACGCTGAAAATTCCTTTCCCGCTCCGCCCTTCCCCCTGTCTGCCTGCCTATCTAACTATCTATCCGTCCATCCATCTCCGTATTTTGTCTCGCATACGCAAGCTTCCGGCTAGGGCACCGACGCCTTCGCCCGATCAGAATCGAGAAAACAGACAACCGTAAATCGAGTCGAGCGACGCGCGCGGGGCGCAGTCGTTCGCGACGTTATTTCGCGCCCGCGATCCTTTCTTTCCTTCCTTCCTTCCTCATTTCTTCGCTTCCCTTTCCTTTTACGAGCGCCCGCGCGCGGCGACGAGCTCGGAAATATTCCCGGCGTTTCGGGGGGGATGCGCGCGGCTCGCCTTGCCAATGACGGGGAGGATATTACTGTGACGCACGGAATGAATGCAGATTTAGTGTTAAACGGAATGCGGCGGCACTACTTGCGAGCATGAAAATTTGAATAGTTTCGAGCGTACCGCTTCGCTGCCGCTTATCAGCATACGGTTTAGCCGGATACCGTCGCGGATTGGAGTGGGTTCATGTATTAAACAATGTTGGGTTCCCAAGACGTCCCTCTTACTTCTACTATCGAACTCGTTTCACGTTAATCATCTGCTCACATTCGGCGAGCAACGGAGAACGCCGAGTTCACAGCCATTTGGCAAATTGCGCTTGCTGGATTTTGAAGTCCGCGAAAGGGAAACATAAGGCTGCTATGAAAATTGGTAAAGGAAATGATCGAGCTCAGAGCTGGATTTAGCGGCAGGGAGCATGCGGTTCGAGTTTGCCAAGTTGAAATCCGATGCGTCTGTTGCGATTTTAATTAAATCCGAGATGAATTCTGTAATAACACCTGGATCTGTATCATGAAGTTTCGGCGCTTGTAAAAGCTGATGAGTGGTGCAGGTCCGTTATCAATTAGTTTCGATGTAAAATATTACTTGCGCTTAATTTTTTCAATTTCATCAGAGAATTATTATACATGTCACAAACCTTCTTCCATTTCCCTCCTCAGGCGTAATGTAATATCCGCACGTGTATTTCTCTACTATATTCATTAACACGATTGAACACCTGATAGCAATTTTTTAAATAAAGTTTATACGATGTCCTACCACATAATTTTCTCTTTGCATAAATACACATCTCAAAGCCCATACTACTGAATAGTCAATCACGGTCTGTTTTTGTCTAGTTCAGAATTCTCATATGTGTTCTTGGTCTCCTTTCCCTTCTAAGCAAACGCCACACTTTTCCCTCTGTTTGTCGATCGTATAAACTTGAACTAACTTCAAATTGATCTCGCATAAGCGTAGGCGGACGCAAAATGCAATTTGCCCCGAGCATCGCCGACAATGCACGATTACGCAGCGGCGTGAAGTTTTTTGTTTATAGCCAAACCGAAAGTTCGAAGCACACGCTTAAAGCTCTCCTCGTGGAAATAATTCCTGATGGCGCTTGTAACTCGAACTTGCTGCCCGTGTGTTCCGTCTCGCCCGACAAATTTTCGCTCCGTTACAATGGCGAAATGTAAAAATGAACCGCCAATTAAGGTGCGTCGAGAGTTATACGGGCGACGTGTTCATTTGCTTTTTCTCCTCCCCTTTTTTTTCTGCTCCCGCCAAATTTTCCGCCCCAGTGCTTCGCGGCGGCTTCAATACAAAAACCCGTGTAACTTTGTAATTAATTTACGGATTCGCTTACGTGACTTATGGTAGAGAGTTTCCACGCTGCCGGTGTTCCTGTATGACTTTTATTTTCGGAATTTTCATCGGTCCTCGGTGAAGTGGCGCGTATTTGCATTCGTAGCAATGAACGTTAGTCAAAAATTTGGGTCGCAGCGAGCGTCAATCTACCATTGATATTCTTCCGTTAAAGCATTTCCGTGAAAGCATTCTAATGGCAATCGAAAAACTACTTCCCGTCAATGACTTTTCAATTTAATCTTTCATTATACCGACTCTCAGCGCTTACGAATTATTCACGACAGAAGGTCATTAAAACAGCAAAGGGCAGAAAGTAAACAGTCTCGCGTACCTCTCATTTATGTCTCTTTTCCGTCGCATTTCCATGTACTCTACGCTTCTCAACGATGTTTACTTTGACAATCTCGTCAGTGCCCGATCTAAGACCGTCTCTCCTCTCACGTTACAGGTGCAAAGAGCCAGGCAGATACGGGAAGGACCTGCCGGCAACGGCCGTGATCATCTGCTTCCACAACGAGGCCTGGTCAGTCCTCCTGCGAACGGTGCACTCCGTCCTGGACAGATCCCCGGACAACCTGATCCAGGAGATAATCCTCGTCGACGATTTTTCCGATATGCGTAAGTAGGAAAGATCGCGCGCGAACACGGCCGCCAACCATTAACGGCTCGTTAATGAAGACGGAGCGTCGGCGATGTTAAAGGGAAAGTGTCGAAAGAGGAGAAGGTCGGCGGCGTAATTCGTCTCGCTGCCAGGGACGCAAGATTATTCCCAGCTTTCGGCGATGAAAAATCTCCTGTACATTAGCGCGAAACTCTCCTGGCGTTGCTCGACCGGAAGTAGAAGGCGGCGAGGGGGGCGGCTGTCGGCGGTGAAATAAAAAGTGCGGGTCATTATACTCGCGTGGCGCTTGTTCGGTCACACCCGTGTTCTATTCAGCCCCGGTGATTCGTTATCGTCGCAACGTTCCGTAGTTTCACGATAGATCGATTAATCGCAATCCATCTCCCTTCTCTAAGGCCGCCAACCTAACGGCTGTCCGACGTGAATGGAGGAGAAACTCTCGCGTTCGCCTCGGCTCTCGCGCGCGCATCTCACACATCTGACGGAAAATTTCTTAACACGTCTTGATAACGTGTCCCGCCCTAATGCCTTTCGCCGAGATTCGCCGAGATTCAACGCTAATCATTCGGCGAAAGGCGACCGTGCTCTTCGGCAGCGAAATCTTGCTCGGCGCTCATTTTTGCGCACCTGTCCAGCGAAACGTCGGCGGCGTTGGGAATAAAGACTGTGTTCTTTCGACAGGTTACGCGAAGTCTGCGACGTAACGATCTTTTTCCGAGCGGAAACAACGGTCTTACGTAGGCTGACCATATGTCGGATTATTTTCGCGAGCGGATCGTCACGCGGGCAACGTTCTGAAAGGAACATGAAGCGAACTCGATAGAGATACTCGCGATTAAGGGGTAAAGCACTTAAAAACTCGCTGGAAACTCGGTAAAAGACTTGCTCGAGAGTAATTAGGGTCTAATTGAAGATTAACCATAATGCTTAGCACGGAATATTAAGAGCTCCGCCGCACTCGCGCATGCCGTTCACGAAGTCGCGCGTGCTGATTATCTTACGGCCTTGTTCCGCTCAAAGGAAAGGAAAGTTCGGTGGCGAACCTTCGTCGTTTTGCCTGTGACAAATCTTGAGCCCACAAAGACTTGTTTCCTCAATTTGCATCTTCGAAGTCACGATCATTCTCCGCCGTCTCGTGCGCCCTTTCCTTAATGATCTTTTCGTTCTTTTCTACGGCCGAAGCAAAGGGTTGTTTTCAATAGGCGTTGCGCCGAGAGTCAGCTTCAAAATATGAAATCTCTGGCACTCGTTTACAGAGAACATTGCGGAATTGTCTGGCAGCTCTCACCGCGCCACTCAAAATTGTGCCGTTGCAAACGTGCCCTTTGTCACCTGCGCTTAATCTTTTCCTTTTTCATGGATTAACCGAGTCGTTAGGATCGTACTAATAACCATTTTTCGTGCGACTTCGCCATTTTCAAGCGTGCACGACTACCCCCTCGGCAAGCAAAATCTCGCGTTACAATGGTTATTATGTCATCCGATGCAAGCGACGCTTTTAATTAGAGGAAATGGCGTATAGCGAAAGGTGTGGAAAATGAAAATGTACAAAGGGCGGCGGGATCTTTCAGGAAACGTAGAAAATCGCGCCTCGAAAATCGTCGTCCGTTGGGAAAAACTCTGACATTCGTCTTAAAAGCGTATTACAATTCTCGGCTCGCCTTATTAAAGAAATATAAATTAATTCTCGCCGACGCCCCAGCTAGCGTACAATTACAATGTCGCCCGTCGAATGAGAATATTAATTATGCGTAGTCACGCATGCCGGGGAGCGTTTGAAATCTCGAAGTTAGCGCAGCTTATGTGCATACATACGAACGTATGTATTTGTAAGTGACTGTCTTGACATCCGAGTCGAAAGTTGAAAAATACTTACATCGCGTGATTACTATCGAAATGACAAAAGTATACGTACGATTTTCTACGGTCGAAGCGAAGATACATGGAAATTGAAGGTGTGTTCTTTACCATTTAAAGAACAGCATTCTGAAGCAGACGTAGTAATTGCAACTCGGTGAATAAAGACGATGTTGCACGCAAGAGGCGTAATAACTGAGTATTAACATTTTGCTGATTCAACGGTAGAAACATGTATTACTCTGTAGCTACATTTCGAGAATCGCGTATTAAACTCTCAAACGCAAAATGATACTTTTGAAACCGTACGAATGGCCTTGTTAACATTGTTTCGGTTGTTTCAAGAGTATAAGTCAATTTATTCCGCTATTTCAGTTTACACTCGAATCCGACAAGAGCATAACACCGCAAGTACTCGGTAAATTGGCAAAAATTTAATCAAATTGCGTATCCGACGAATCAATTGATTACCAAACATCGCGTGTTTTACCCATTGATTTTATTCCCGGCTTCACACCTATCAACGATGCTTACATCGATTTACAACCCACGAAATACCTAAATAATGAAGCTTACATCACTCTCTGAAATACAGCTCCTCCTTTATCGCCACCCCTCCGAGAACGATAAAGATCCTTCAAGCTCGCATATCACATTCAAACTCAACACAAAATTCGTCAGAGTTCTTGCACCGTACCCGACCCAACCCGATAAGCCACCCCTTAAGTGTTAACCCAGGCAGAAGGCAATATTAACAAAGAAAAGGTCTCCGCTCATGCTCGTACTACACTCGCCGCGATAACATAGCTCAAACTGCTTTATAACAAGGAGATACTAGACATTAGGTCTCAATTAACGTATTATCCGGGGCGAGAGTCGGCCAGCGAGTCGGCCAGAGAGTCGGCCAGAGAGCGGGAACGAAGAGGTTGTACGTAGGTAGGAACTTAATCTGGCGGAGTCATGCGTAACGCGGCGCGGGGAATAAAAAGTAGCCGTAGAAAGGGTGGCGAGATTAAACCTCAGGACTAGGTTAGGGAAAACGTAGTGAAGGTAGGAGGCGAGAGGTGTATAGCAGCTCCGAGGGGTTGTGCAATCCCCCTTAAAAGCCGCAGATAAGCCTCCGTACTGGCCGGAAGCGAGACTCATAAACATAGGTACTTGCCAACCCCTCTGGCTGCTTCACGGACGGCATGGCGTGTGTACCATTACCGACCGTCTGATTGTTTTATCATAGGAACGAGATAATACGGTGCCTTCGCCCTATCCGCCGACCGTGCGCCTCTCCTTCCTTCTTTTTACCTTCATTTTACCTTCATTTTACCTTCATTTTCTCGTTCGCGCGCGCGCGCGCACGCCTGCACGGCCCAGTGACACTCACGAAACTCTCGCACGGACGCACGCTGCCACACTATAATTCCATTCTGCTTTTTGCCGCGAAACATGCAGCGAGAGCCGGAATTAATTAGATATCGGATTGGGAGTGGGGCTTTGCGTTCTTTGCCGTTTCGCGATTCGGATGGAGATGAAAAAGCGTGCGCCGATCATAGCTGTTGCTCGCGATAATTGTTCGAAAATTAGAGTACGTTCGTTATTAATTGAGCCGGAATTAAGCTATTTTATTCTTGCTGGGTCTGATTAAGTGGTAAACTCTCGACGGCGAAGCGGTGAAAGCTTCATAATTTCGGGGAATAAGCATAGTGCAGTAGCGGGCAGTTAGCGTCGGCACATTCCTTAAATAAAATACAACAAATTACTTTTTTCCTCCCGCGCGAATGCACCTGCGAATAACAGGCGTTCTCACTTTTTCTATTTTCTTCGGCCCGATGGCTCTCCTTAACGCAACCCATTGCACGGTCTGGGTGTAAGAAAAAAGGAGGACCGTGTCGATGGCGAGAGAAAATTGGATGGTTTAGTATGTGCAAACGAAGAAGGGAAACATGAAAGGTGTGCGCTGCGCGCGAGTGACGAGGAAAGAGCGAGTGAGTTGTTAGTCGGCGCAATTCCATGAAATTGCCATGCGATGCCTGGCATTCCAGGATGTGGCGGATTCCGTCGGGATATTTGACCTCTCGACTCTCTTGGAATTCAGACTCGAATCTACTAATATTAATATCGCGGTCAGCTGTTCTCGCTGAATGCACATTTCTCCCGAAACGGATACGTTTAAATGCCTCCGCTGCGAAATAGGTTTAATACCATTGATATTGAGTCGCGACGAGTCTCGTGGCAGCTGTGCAACAGATTTCGCTATCGTCCGGCTCCAGTTTACGCTGCTTTCTATTTCGTTAGTAGAGCCTGGCCCATACCACTTGCCATTCTTCTTGCCATGAGCGGAGAAAAATACAGAAACAGACGGCGTGTACCGAAAAAAAAGTATCACGTTATTCTACATTAATGTAGCAGTAAACTATTTGCCACGTATAGACATGCGCTACTTTCTTATTATTTTCAGTTTTATCGCCCCCTTCCATTACATAGACTTTCTACCCTCTTATTCTGTAAAAATGATCTTCCTTTCACTCTTTACTAGAGAAACACGGTCTTATTTCCATTACTCCAAGTTTTCAAAACCGATTTGTACGTTGTCATTATTATCATTCACTCGATACTGCTTTTTACCGCGTTCCGGTTACGGTCGCAATTAATTCAGCAGTGTTCGATAAAAGTCTCCTCTTCCAGGCCATTGCACGGGCAATGCTGGCTCGCGATAGGCCGATTATTCGATGCGTCAGTACTATTGCACTTACACACGGGACAGGCTGATCTGCGGAATCCCTCTATACCGCAGATAACTAAGCGCGCACCACGGCGGTTTAGGATTAGTAACGGGGGCCCTCATAAAGCCATCTTAACGGAGAATAAATCACGGGTGTCTAGCAATTACTAGCAGGCAGCCCGCTACTATAGGCGGCCATGTGCCTCGTAAATCTAAATCTCGCGTACGATTGGACGAAGCCAGCGCGTGACTCCGCGAGACTTTCCCGCTTTCCGTCAGACTCGGCTCATTGGTACGTATCACGAGCCTTCTTATTTGGAGTGAAAAAGTTACGGCCGACCTGCCGAGGGTGGGGATAATTTACGGGAGATTCCTGGAAATCGAAGATGGTTCACTTTGCGGAGGTACGGACACGCACGTCGCTCGTCGTTAACGTTCGAGTCTACAAAACGCGAGATTGCCCCGATCGTTAGCGGCCATGTTTCCTTTTCGTTATTGCCTCTTTCCGTTTCGTTACCGCGGTCCGACATGTCTCGGTGGCCGTATAAGCGTCGCGACGCTCGTTCCACCGCGTCGGCTCTCGCTTTTGCGGGAGTGTGCGCCAACGAGGCGTGCCATTGTTACGCAGAACGTTTGACAGTAATTTCTGTCAAATACGGAGCCCGCGCTAACGATGATATATAAATTACTGGACACGATGGAGGAGATTCGAGGATCGTCTGATAATTGGCTCATTCGTTCTCCCGCTTTCTCTTAGCTACCTTAACGGGAACGCACTTCCCTCCGGTACGCTAGTCAGGAACAAATATCGTAAATTGTCTTGGAAATAAACCGGGTCAATGACGAGGCGGCCCTTTGCCTACTCCCTTTATAGCCGAGTTCAATTGCGTCGCTAACGATTCGCCGGCAAATCCCGATATTCCTCCGAATTTTTTTAACCAACTCTGAAAGCAAAATTTCGCCTCGTATTGACGATAAATCTCGGTTAATTCTTTGACAAGCTTGTAATAGTCTGGTCCACGTCATTTACCTAGAAGGATAAAAGCATAAAACGAATTCTCTCACTTAGCATATTTTCTATAATTAGCGCAAATATCAGTTTTCAAAATGCGGTTCCTCATTAATGTCAAAATAAATTAAATTTTATAAAAGTTCGTACATCTTCGAACCTATGTACAATAAATTTGTTTTCAAGCTATCTAATCGATTCTTGCAGCCCACCTGAAGCGTCAGCTCGAAGACTACATGATGAACTACCCTAAGGTGAAGATCATTAGAGCTCAGAAGAGGGAGGGTCTGATAAGGGCCCGATTGCTGGGCGCATCGGTGGCAAAGGCACCGGTCCTTACGTATTTGGACAGTCACTGCGAATGTACAGAAGGCTGGCTAGAGCCTCTCCTAGATCGAATTGCCCGGGATTCGACGACAGTAGTTTGTCCGGTGATCGACGTTATCGACGACAATACGCTGGAGTACCATTGGAGGGACTCCGGCGGCGTGAACGTCGGTGGCTTCGATTGGAATCTTCAGGTAAACAGAAAATTACGCCTTTGGCTAGAGAGAGATCGCCGAAATTACCGGATCAGCATTCTGACATAACCGTTATAGTTTGTCCTCAATTTTCTAGGATTAGCCTCATAATTTTCCCACGCTTCCGAACTCATAACTTTTACACCCCGTCAGCTGATCGCCCCTAAATGATAGCAACTTTTCGTTAATGAAGAAGTATGGATCGTTCCGCTTACAAGGCTTGTAACGTGCGGAAATCCTTGAAAAATATTCGCTAAATTACGGACTAATTTGATATACGACCCCCCGGGGCAAGTTCTATTACAAGTAATCGTTATTGCTGTTCGTGGTTGAAAATTTATAGTCGTCGGTGCAAGCCTCGCGCTCCACTGTGTGCACACAGCTTGAGCCTCTATTTATAGGAGATTATTAAAATATGTATCTGGCTGTCATCCATTTTTCGACTGTTTATCGTACTTTTCCACGTTGCCTGGCATTTCATCGAATCTGTCGATTAGTTCAACTGGCATGCGGTACCGGAAAGGGAGAAGAAGCGACACAAGAATCCGGCCGAGCCCGTTTGGTCGCCAACGATGGCAGGTGGTCTCTTTTCGATAGACCGAGCTTTCTTCGAACGACTCGGTACATATGACAGCGGCTTTGACATCTGGGGCGGCGAGAATCTTGAGCTCTCGTTCAAAACCTGGATGTGTGGAGGTAGGAGTGCTTCAGCGTTAAAACGTCAGAACGCGCGGATCCGACGCCGTGGCAAGCTCCTAATCTCGCGACGTCAAAAATTTCCCGAAATTGATGTCACGATATTTTGAGCGAACTTACGCGATCGTTAGTTGCTAACACAGTTTTATTCTATTCCTGTATTTTACACGGATTTGCCGAAGGAACGTCACCTTATGTTTATAAGGATGATTCTAAAAACGACTTCGGCTAAATGATAATATTATGTCTTTTTAGCAGATAAATGGTATTAACGGTAAAATGTCATTCAGTTCCTGCAATTTAGATTAATTGACCAATCGAAGGTAGTAATTTTATATTCATATCGGTTTTTATGGAAGTTATTCGGATCCAATGCAATGCTTCAATTACAGGTCATTAGGAGTTACAGTATTCCTTGTTCAAAGATAAGTTTCGCGGAATCAATACTTATGTGCCCGATAATTTAGTATTTACCTGGATTACTCTAATAATACAATACTTAAATAAGCATTTATTTCCTGTACTAAATTTAAGTTCATCACGAAGCAGTAGTTCGAAACCACAACTCGCGAGCAGAAGAATCAATTTTCCTTACTAGTTGTACTTTCAACACTATTTAGCCTTAATTTTTTGCATTACTTTAAGATGAGATCTGATACTTCTATATTATTCATCGGACTAAAGTAAAAGATTCAGTCGCACTTTCAACGTGCATCACACCGATCGCTTCCACCTCGACAAGACCATTTATCGCTCTGCTATATTTAACACTGTCGGCCATCAAAGACTAGTTACGGTTTTATAGTTCCGAATGCACTGCATCGATATGTATCAAACGTAGCTTTCCGGCAGTCAATAAAATTTCTTCACTCTCCCCCCTACCCCTAGCCCCGCACCCCAACCCTGGCAGTCGCGCTCGTGGCGCAACTCTATTCCGCGGTAAGAAAATTTTTCTGAAAGCTCTGATCCAATAACTCCTACCTGCCTCAGGTACTCTGGAAATCGTGCCGTGCTCGCACGTGGGCCACATCTTCAGGAAACGTTCGCCTTACAAGTGGCGCAGCGGCGTGAACGTGCTCAAGAGGAACAGCATAAGGCTGAGCGAAGTGTGGTTGGATGAGTACGCCAAGTACTACTACCAGAGGATAGGTCACGACAAAGTGAGTACTCTCTCACTTTTATTCTAGCCCCTGTTCCCCGCCATCCTACCCTCTCTCTCTCCATCTCACCTCCCCTCTTCCACCCTTCCTCCGTTTTGCACCTCATCCACCTGACTCAGGCTCTGTTTCCCTTAAGAACAGGTATGTACATTATCTCTTTCATTCCCTCGCTATTTGCACGAGTAACCTCTGTCGTCACCTTTCAACCCTCATACAAACCCCCCCACGCCGTTCCCCTCTCGGGCAAACAGCGGGAAGCGGGACAATGCGAAACTTGCCGCAGGAACAGTCGAGTGGAATTAAAATAATATTGATCAGTTGAAGCGTGCCTCGAAGCGAGGCCGAGCCGCCGCATCGGATTAACCTTATTCAGAGGCAAATTTCAAGGAACGCTCGCGAATTCTTCCCCCGTATCGGAATTTATCCGTCGCGTTTATCGGCGGATTAATCGCAATGCGATTATCGGAGCCGGAAGCGGTTCCCGATTGCGCGGAAGGATACCGACTTCTGTTTGACTTGAGGTCTTCCGCCGATTCTCTGTTTGCCCACCGGCAGCAAACACGGGAGCGAGATCGGATCGACCCAAGTTTTTCTGTTTCGAAGTCGCTTCCCGCTCGATTTACAGACGTTCTTCGAGCCTGGCGCACGTACCTACATGCTAACTCATTTGGTCGATTGGACGTCGTCTTCGCGGGAACGTTTCGATACAGGCGGGGGGAAGAGGGCAGAGGAGAGTGAAGCAGGGTGAAAAAGCGTGCGCGGTGGGGACAGGGCGAGAATAATAGGAGTTCATGATGGGGCTGGGATTGTAGACGGCGTGGAGTCGTAAAAAAAGTGGCGATAAACGTACGGGAGCGGTCTTAAACTCCGGCTGCGCCCTGAATTTCCCGGCAAGCTCTCCTTTCCGCGGTAATAACGATCTGTCTTTACCATCGGTCCCAGCGTGAGCTTCTTCGCTCGGAGCCAAACCGCGATCGACAGCTCGAAACGATGAGATAAAAATAGATCCCGCCGGTCAGGCACTCGGGAACGACCGACGCTGACCGTGTCTGATAGACAGCCCGCGTATTTTTCCCGACGATGATTACACCCGCCAGCGCGTCACGATCGTGAAAGAGTCGAGTGACGCGCAAATTTTCTTCCTCTCCCCCCTTTTTTTTTCCGTCGTATTAGTTCGTCGACGGTAGACAATAATCGACGAATTTACGCTTTTCAGCCAGAACGGCAGCGCGGGTGAGTGTCTTTCCGCGTATTCGGCGAGTATCAGATTCTTGTATCATCGATTTTAACGTTGACGCGCAGCAATGCGCGCGAATACGCGTCGCTGACACGTGTAATCGTATCGATGGCACGAAGTCTGCCCGAACGGCATAAATACGGATGCCGTGTAAATGATACAATTTGAAATAGGTTCGACAGAGTGTCGGCTTCGGGTGTCGGCGAACCGGCGCCATTGTAACCGATACTTGACGAATGCGCGTAAATGGACTCTCGGCGGCGGGTAATCGTTATCGTTGCCGTTTGAGAATACGAGGCACCTAACATGGCGGATTCTCTCGGCGCACCCTTATATCTCATCGGCCCTCGTACATCGTTACCTTTAGCCGCATGTCCGCTGGCGGTTTCATTTCTTCGCTTTTTCCCCCACGACGAACTCCGCTTACTCCACTCGTCTCCGCTGACTGTCGCGATCGTTTCCAGCGTTAAAGCGAACGACGATGTTTCAGGGCAACTACGGCGACGTCTCGGACCGGAAGGCCCTCAGGAAGAAGCTTGGCTGCAAATCGTTCAAATGGTACCTCGACAACATTTATCCCGAGCTCTTCATCCCCGGCGAGGCAGTTGCGTCTGGCGAGGTAAGACGGTGGCACATCTATCTATGGGAAAGAGTTCTCTTTCGCAGGTGCAGCAATTCCGCCCGGTGAGTCATGGCCGAAATCAACGACCGGGGCTCGTAAACGAGGAGGACGCGGCTCGCATTTTTGACAGGCCACGAGCGGCAGCCTTTGATCCATCGAGGTGTCGATTTACGCGGCTTTGCTCAAAGGCTCTTCCCACCTGAAGAAGGTTTAGCACGGCGAGTGACGTGAGCTACGGTGAGAAAAGGGAGGAAGGTCGGGACCTTCCTCGTGTAACATCCCTTCGATTTTCATGTACCTTTACATGTGACTGTTCGATAAGTCGATTCGACTCGTTATTAAATCCGACTAGTGGAAGCGTCATTTTTATGCGGCGATGTGATTTTGCGCCGCTAATTTGTCCGCGCGCCGATTCGTTAATTCGGGCTCCATGTGTTTGCCGAAGATTTATGAAATTATTTTCGAAATGTGCCGGACAGCGGTACTTTTTCCTCCGCGTATTGCCGGAACGTACTTATCGTGCGGTGCGACCGCTTTTCCCTTTTAATTAAATTCGGAAAACGTCATCTTCCTCGTGCTTTATTATTTTTAGACGTTACACGCCGGACGGTGTATACGGGTCGTTTCGGATTTTATCATTTTTTAATTCCTGCTGTCCCGGTGCAGGACAAGTATTGTTTGCGGATGTATTTAATTTCTTCCTGCCACACATTTGATACGCGTATTAATCGAGTAGGACTTAATTTTCACCTGCTATACGCACGATATCTTCTGATGATCTTCGATTGTCATTCGATCGTGAGCGATGCGACGTTAAAACAGTCATTAGCATGTTTCGTCTATATGGCGGGGCTTGTGTGCGCTGTTAATTGATCTACTCATATGGGTTGCATACATTAACGCAAATTTGGCATCGCGTGTCGCCGGCATTACCGGGCTGCCGTCGGTACGTTCGATTTGAATCCCTCGCGGGATAAAGACGAGCTGAGTGAAATCAACATAATCAGAAATGTGAGCAAATGTCAGTAACCGTACAGGCGCGTTCCGCGTCTCACACTGTGCGCATCGTCTGCTTTTATCTTCTCATTCCTCTCTTACTGCTCCTCTATTCGACTCTTCTCATGCATAATTTCACTGTAGCTCCGCATTTATATGCATACGCCGGCCAGCGCGCTTACGTTAATTACGCGCCTATATCGGCCGTAGACCGTCCATCAATATCGTGTCCGCATCTAATATTTGCCCAGGCCTCCGCTTCTTCTTTACCGAATTTCCAATATTTGCGCCTCACCGAAAGAACTCAATTTTATCATCGACCCGGCCAGCCAAACAGTATGCAACGACCATCTCTTAGCGTCATTTGTCGACTGTCCGCCCGATATTAATTGGCAATGAATACGTTTCGCCTATTTATTTGGGTTTCGCCGCGCTTATAATTGAACTATCCCACCCGATATGTTTTCATTCGACACGTTGATTTACTCTTTCCGCGTATTAACGCAAATTCGGCATAACTGGTCTCGTTCGCATTATCGCGCTGTCAGTGGGCTCAATTTAAAGCTCCGAGGGGACAGGATGCGAACGAACTGATCGGTCGGGTTAATCAAACATGCGAATAAATGCCGGGCAATTTTCGCGAGTCGCGTCGCGCGCAGCCGGTCCTTTGTCCTAACGTTTCTCTCTTACATCACTTCCGGCTCGGCCCTTCTCGTCTGTAACCTCGCTTTATCTCGGGCCCGGCGTATGCGTCCTGCGAACGTACACAGACACGCATATGCATACACGTATATATCGTATAGATCGGTGTCGATTGTTAGCATCAGAGGCGATGATTGATGTCGACGAGCTTGCGACACAGGAAACAAAGCCTTCGATTGGGAAACAATGCAGCTCCGTGGCTGAGGCAATCCCGATCCGATCACGAGTGAAGGCTTGTTCGACTTCCGATCGGAAATCGATTCCTCTCCGCCTGGTGGCATTGTGCATTCTTGGCTCGGTTCAAACCGAAATCGCGCCGACGGATCATCGAGGCGAGACGATCGTTCATTTTTCGCGTTTTCTTCCCATTTTTTATTTCCCATTTCTTTATTGCCGGGCGCTCCTCTTTCTGGGTCGACCCGACAACGGCCGATTTCGTAATTAAGCGGAGAGTGCCTCTCCGAACATTTGCTTCCTTCGCGGAGCGGGCGCTTCTTTCTTTGTTCGCGGACTCGAAGAGATTGGCTTAATTGTGTATCCGTTACTTTCATTCAATGCGGATCGACGATATGCGGCGGTACAATTATTCTTCCGAGCAGAACGGCACGATAATTATTTATGTAAGCCCGACGAGCGTTTCTTTATCTTCGACTCCGGTCCGCCTGACGCATTCTGAAAGAACGATTTCTGCCCATTTCGCATTCCAGCCGCGCTTCGGTCGAATCCGCTTAAATATTCAAGCGTGGGTCGCCGAAATTAACCGCGTTAAAGGTGACATCGTAAAATTTCCGTTGTATAATTGCCGAATGTCAAGGCGGCTCGCGGCAGTTTCATTCTCTCGGCGTTTCGTGCCGCTGCAATACAATACTTTTGATTTGTGCGTTTGTTTCGACGCCGCTGGCAAACGTTGCCTTTTCAAAGGGCCTTTCCCATGCAGGGCACGCAGTATCATTTTTACCTTCGCGTGTCTCTTTTCGGCGGTCGCTCAATTCGGATACGCCATGGTATAGGTATCAGAAGGGCCGTGGATGGGAAAGGACGAGAACGGAAACGTACCGAATTTTACAACGCGCCGAGCTGTCGGCATTCCATATTCGCCGCTCGCCGGTCCACAAAAGTCTCTGCTCCACTTATTTCTCCCGACGAAAATTTCAATGAAGCCTGCCCCGAACTCCGAGCCCATACCCTTTGCGGTATTTTTTCATTAAACCTTCCCGCTCGCCACTTTGTCACTATTTCAGAACCTTCAATTTCCATTACCGCAGTCGCTCTCGTCCCTTTTTTTTTCGACTAACGCCCGCTTAGCTATATACACGGGAGCACCCGTTTGAACAACAGGGAAATTCGTGCGCGACCCGTTGATCATTTGAGGGAATATTTGCGGAACGGCCAGGCCTCCCCCCAAAACATCCGTCTTTTTTCCAATTGTACGACATATATTTGCCATCTGTATATTCATATTTATTCTTCCCTCGGCGCTCTGTCAGAGATAAAAATCGGCTCGTATTGACAGCGCTCGGACATGCATCCGATGCGAAACGTCGCTCTCGCCTGATCCGTCAAAACTGCACAACTTCTACACGCGGCTAAACCCCTGTTAACCCTCCTCCACCTCCCACTACCACCCCCTCCTCCTCCTCCTCCTCATCCTGTTCTGCCCACCTCTAACTGCCAGAGGAGTCTCGTCGTGCGCACGATTGATAGTGCATTAATTTTCGTCGTCATGTACGAATTCACGGCAGACGATCAATCATGCCCCCGATTTGTTCCCACGACGACGTCCTACCTATTTCAACCTTCCTCCTCTTCCTTCCTCACCTCTCACTCCCTCTCTATCCCTCAGCTCAATCCACCGCTGCTCCCCAACGCTCGTGCATTCGTAATTGCGAAACGATTGTGGCACTCGACAACGACGACAATCCTAACTGCTGTCTGTGTACCTTTCGCTCTTTTTCTTCTCGCTGCTCCTCGTCTCTTCGGTGCTCCGTCCTCGCGCAATTCCGCCGATCTCACTAGCTTTCGATCGTTACAAGCCCCACCTCTCCCCTGCTCTCCTCTCCCCTGCCGTCGCGATGCCCGCACTCGGGAGCGTGACACCATATAAACGACATCTAGCAGGGATTAAAGCCACGTAAGAGCACGTCTGGCCGCTCGTACGCTCGTACTACTGTCACGCGACTCGAATATTTCGCCTCATGCCTTCTGTTCCACTCCCCTCTTTCTCTCTCTCTCTCTTTCTCTCTCTCTCTCTCTCTCTCTCTCTCTCTCTCACGCTCTCCTTCCTCGTTCACTTTTCTAAATTGTTCCTACTCTACCAACTATCTTCCCTCTCTCTTTCTCCACCTTCCCCCCCTGGGGCACCTCCGTCGGTGTCTTGTGATCCTCGTCCTCTCGGACTTCTCATATCAGGATCATCTGGCCCGACGTTATCTGCACATGCCTTATGAGACAGCCGCGGATAGTAACGTTCCCTGTACCGGAAATTCCGCGCGACTTCCTGACCTCCGAAATACAGTTGGCCGCTTGCGGGTAGAAAATGTACGCGCTTTCGAGAGAGAAATTTTCCCGAACGATCCCGACGCACGGAATTACCTCGCCTTTGTCACCCTTGCACAACCGATGCGACCGCGTATCATTGCGATGAGATTCGCTGCGCGGCGCGTCAAGAGGCAAAGGTATACTTGTCGCGAAAAAAGAATCGTCGCATCCACGGCTTGCGTACGGGAAGTTTAGCGTAATTTAATCTCTTCTGTACGGCGGAGTGAATATAAGATTTCCGACGGGGAGTACGGTTAATACAAATGCTGGCACGTTTACCTTTATCCGCGTACCCATTAGAAGCACCGGGGAACGCAGACACCATAATGTAATAGCTGAGCACGGGACAGTCGTGTGTGTACAGCAAGGAGTGTAAGAGTACACACGAGGAGAAACATTTATGAAGCCGCAAAGTGCCACATATCGCTTAAGACGGAGAAATCATATTAGCGAGCACGGCGGAGAAAGAGTTCTCGGGAGAGCGAACGTATAATTTCGTCGGTCCTCGTTCGTTTCCACTTAGGTACCTCCTCACGTCGGCTTGACGAACGTGCGTGGAGAGTGACAGTCAAAGAGAAAGAGTCGAAAGGAAAGTGTGGGAAATAGAGGGAACGGTCCTGTCACGTTCGAGCATTAATTTCTCAGAGTATCGTGAAAAATTAAAATCGTCGAGTGCTCTTCGGCCACGGCATCGAATCGTTTACAGTTTGTTGACTAGTTTCTTGGCCCGCTCTCGTGCAGGCATTCGGCCTCGGAAGTTGTGCGTTTCGTCGCTGGCCAGCTACAAAGACACCGTCGGCATCTGCGTCGGCTATGACTAGAACGCGCGCGCGCGTTCACGCGAGCCGATAGAACATGATAATAAAAGGCAACGGAATCCGATACCGTTCGAATACGATGAAATGAAATCGAGTACACGCACCCCCCACCCTCTCCCCCTCTCGTCACCCCCCGCGATTCTCGCTCGACGCTCTTACGTACGCCATCACCATCTGAGCCATTCACTCGGCTCGCTTTCCTCGCCGGGGAAGGAATGCATTTCGCAATATTTTTTTTCCCCTCCTCCGCTTCTTCTTCTCAATGTTCGGAGCGTGCATTTGCGGAACACGATGAGAGAGGCGTGCGATGGGTGGCTCCAAGGGGGTTGGAAGGAGGGTGCTGGTGCGGAAAAGAGAGAAGGGGTGGTCGAGCAACACAGGGTGGTTGTAGATGCGCTCTGCCGGCCCAGGGGAGGGTGGAGGAGGAGGAGGAGCGGGGGGGATGAAAAAGGAGGAGCGCATAAAGGATGGGCAGACATTTTCGCGAAGAAGCATTTCACGCGATGTGCGCTTCGGAATGCGGTTCGCACCGCATGCGAAATAACAATTTCGCTGGTCGAGCGGGGCCGCGCACGGTCTGTGTGCCGACTCCCGCACAAAACTTATGCTCCTACCGTACCCTCTTCCACCCCCCGCCGGTCTCTTCCATTCGCCTCTTCACCCGCCTCTTCACCCGCCTCTCCACCCGCTTCTCCACCAGCTTCTCCACCTTCCTTCCATTCTACAATTTTCACCGCCCCCCTGCTTTCCTGCCTTTCCTTTTCGTCCTGTTCCTATTCCCCTCAACACTTTTCCTTTCTTAACCCGCCCGGTTCTGTTTCTCTTCTCTCTGCGAGTCGTTTCGCACGGTGACAAATTCTTTTTGGTCCTCTCTGTACCATCCCATCACCGCGGATATTTCGGCTGTATCACACTGTTCGTCTCTGCCTTCGCGCACTTTTTCTCCCCAACCCATCGTTACCGGAAGGACGAGGAAGGTCTTGTACCCTTCACGCGCAACAGATCCGGAGATTGCATTGATACCATGCGAATAATTCTGTGTCGTGCTCGGATATCCGTACGTGACGTTGGAGGAATAGAAATACGTCCTTCTGGTGAAAAAAATGGTTTACCTTTTTTCTGGCCTCCTGTAATCTCGGCAACCGTTCAGACGGGAATCGTTCGAATAATGGAATCCGTATTTGTACACTCCGCGAGCGTGTAGCCGATAATAAAGATCTCAGTTTCAAAGAGGTAGATTTACACGGTTTAATATCAGCTTACCGTGCGCATTCGTTGTTTCGTTGCAAATTAATCGTTTCATATCGAACAGTCGCAAAGTACTGACCTTTTGCGCTTAACATTAAAAGACCGTTAACGGATTCCGTACACAATGTGTGGAAAGGACGAGTTACTGCACCTTAGTGTGGGGAGAGTCTCGGAGAGTCGCTTTAATAATCTCGACGGTCGGCGGGACCGGCTCAGGTGACCTGACCTTTGGAATTTTATCGGGAGCCCGGACAGTCTGGCAATAAATCACTAGTTTTTATTCCAGCCTGCGCAACCAGAGGCAGCCAGTCGCCGACAAGGACGAGACCCGCCGCAGGAAGAAAGGTGAAAGGGATCGAAGAAGACGCTTACATTGAAAGTGCAACGGTCACAGAATCCTGGCGCTTAACGAAATCAGGACTGCCGGCAAGAATTCTGAATGCAATCCAATTCATCTGCCTTATTGAAATACGTATGCCGAGGCAGAACCGTGCTCGTACGAGAATAAGTAATCGCCTATATGGCGGACGACGAGGCTTCGCCGAGCCCTATCGAGTCAGTGAAATAATAAAGGCGAACGCTGAGAATATTCTGAATGCAGTCCTGGTTCTCGTAACGCCCCAAATAGCCGCCCGATCGAAGCTAGGTGTGCGAGAGGGCGGACGAGAGTCAGAAATCTCGGCGGAGCGGGCATTCGATACCTGTTTCAAATGCTCGTTAAATAAATTGAAAGAGGGGCATCTCGTAAGTGCGGCTACGCGTGGCGTCTCGTTAAAGGAAAAGGGATCGTCAAATTTTTACGAGTTCCACCAAATTAAGCCTCCGAGTGTCTACGGGCCTGATGATTTAATAACTTTTCCTTTCCCACCTATCCTCGCCCTTCTCATTCCCCCGCTCTCTCACTTTTTTCCTACCCCGTCCCCGAAAACTTAGGCTTTTTACGTCGCAAATTTTGATGTCGCAGACGGTATGCGACGGAGTTGGCGGAGTTTAATTAACAATTTATCTCGTAGCCGTACATCCAGATTTACCCCTGCAGCCTTGTTATACATTTGCCGTCAGTTTTCTGAAGCAGACTGTCGTCTGCACGGGGCAAAACGTTTGATATTTATTGTATGTTATGACGACGTATGTCTCATGTATGGCTAACGATGCGAATAACAGTAGTGACGTTAGTAATGTGATTAACCGTGAACGACAACAGGTTCGCAATCTTGGCGAAGGCGGCAACACCTGCTTGGACTCGCCGGCCCGCAAAGCTGACTTGCACAAGCCAGCTGGACTCTATCCCTGCCATCGGCAGGGCGGCAATCAGGTACAGACTGACGCTGCACTCGAAGGAATCCTAACCCAGACGCACCTTAGCGTCACCTATGATCTGCCCGCTCTGCGTGTTATGTGCTTGTTCAACGTGAAATCGTGAATTCGTTACACTTTTCCGCCCGTGCAAAAAAGGCTGCTCGCTGCAATGCATGCGCTAGCGATCGTAGCACTTGCCTCTATCCTCTGTCCTTGCCTCTTGCAGCTCCACTGAAACATGCATTAGCGTTTCTGTTCGTTGCACGGATCCGTGTGAATCGATAGGATAGATGAATCCGGAGCGGATAGAGACCGAATCCACGATTTCACCGGCAATTAATTTCTTAGCGTTCCACCAGTAGTTCGAGCTTGTCCCTACATGTGTTATTTAGATAGAGAATTTTCGTTTGACCGCCATGTCCCTATGTATGTATGTGTGTGTGTGTGTGTGTGCGTATGTGTGGCGTGTTTTGCGAACGAGTGTGTGATTGTGAGCCCGAGCTTCTGGCCCATTGACCCGCAACTATTAGCGCAGATAGACACGGACGGTACACATATAGGAAACTGCGAAGGACATACGTGATATCATCGTGAACGAGATCGCAACTGCCTACCGAGCAGCGCTACGACCTCTCTCTGTCCATGTTTGTTTCTTCTCCGACGCTGAATTCGCACCAAACCCACTGTCGGTAGTAATCGTGTGAAACTTTGTTGAATTTCAATGCAGATAAGACAGCTCGCTAGCGGCATATGTATAGACTCGCCAGGCAAACCGGAAGACTTGCACCAGCCGGTGGGCTTATATCCCTGTCACCGTCAGGGCGGAAATCAGGTACACGAAAGTAGACACGCTCCGCGCGGGTGCGAAAGTTAAAAGTGGCGCGGTGGATATACCGGGGGGGGGGTGCGATTGTCGGGGCACGTGGTTGCTGATGCACGCTAACAGAGTGATACCGCAATATCGGCGACCTGTTCCACTTAACAAACTTGGCCGCCTCTATGTAACGTTCGGCTTAACTCGGCTCGTTGCCTACCGGGTGCTAATCGGCGGACGATGACGGTTCGATCGCCGTGTACATAAGCTCAGATCGATTCGTCGTAACGCGTTTTTACGCATCGCCGTGAGTCACCGGACTCGCGGAAGGTGACGGTGCGATCGCAAGAATTCGCGACTCCTGGTACCCTGGTGAAAGGTAACGCTTTGGGATGCCAATGGTTTGCCATTGGCTCGACAATTAACCCACACGCAAGACTCGACGCATCTGCACATACATGTCTTACCTATGTGTTCGTCCTACAATCGTGACGCATTAGCGTCCAGCTCTTACGCTGATTTTTCAGCATCACGTAATGTCTGCTCGCACTGTTGGCACGAGTATCGTCCGGCTTCTTTTTTTTCTCGCAAAATAGGCTTAAAAGAGAGAGGGAGAGAGGAAGAGTGAAAGTGTGCGCATGCAGAGTTGCACAAGGGGAAAGAGGACTCTAGTCGGCAAGTCGAAAATCGCAGGTTGTACCAGCTTCGTCGCGATGCTTATCGACGAAACGCGAACGCGGACAAAAGATCGACGAATTGCCGCTCGCACGCCAACTCGGCGCTAATCTCGGCCCATTTTCGGCGCAATTAGTAACGACGCTAATCTGGTGCAGGCGGTCATCAATCGTCGAGACCCTCCTTTTGGCACGATGACCCGGCCAGAACCGGCGGCGCAACACGCTCCGAACGTTTCTCTCCTGCGATCGCTTAAATTCACCTTAATACCGACGCCGGTGACAGTTGGCAATGGCAATCGGGGCCTGGCTATCGCGTTTCAATTGCCGCTTTATTTCTGAACCGGACCCAGTCGATGCATCCCGCGAAACGAGAATGAGAACCGCGATAAATCTTTCACGGCTAACGCCTCGATAAATCCTCTCCTACGATATTGCGTCCTCACCCGTTATACAGAGTGCGTCCGCGCGCGCGCGCGCAGTTTGTCTAATCCGTCGGAGAAGGGAAGCACTTTGCGCCCAACGGATTCTTTCGCCCCCTTTTCTTTTGACAACAATCTTAATCCACCTCCGAGCGTCAATTGCCGATATGACGGAGAAGAATAATCATATGTGGAGAATTATTGTAGACTCGCGAATGAGGGCCAAGGTTCTAGAGACTCGGTGAAAAGCCGCACTGGCGCTATTGTTCTTAAATGGAAAGAAGAAAAGCGTGAGGGAAGAAATAGAGTGTGGGTAGGAACGGAAAGGAACAGCTTCTCGACCGCGAGGGAGTTATTGCGTGAGTTATGGCGGACTCGTGCAAAGCGGCATTCTCGTTTCTTGCGCTCATTCGGTCGCGCTCCTGGACGGCCTGTCATTAAAGGCGCGGAATTGTTCACGTACGCGCAGAGTGGCGTGCGCATTGAGCGGCATTGGCCGTACAAACGGTGGCGGGAAATACGTACACGGCCGTGCCCGCAAAATCTGCCACAACTGGGCTCGACAGCCGCGGTGACCGGTTACAACCAAAAACACAATCAGTCGACGCTTACTTAGCCACGCGCGCAAAGCGCGGCTTTAATTTAGCTATTTGCCCTCGCAATTAAGCCGCGGTTTTACGGCAATTACGCTCTCGGCTGACAGGCTCGTGCCGATAAAGTCGTGACCTTATCCGTGCATCGATTACTTCGGTCCGCCGCGAACATCTTGCGAAAGCCAGAAAAAACGGCTTTATAAAGATTGCATGATGGTTCATTAACTTTCTTGAGTCATTCTTTGTAAGCGGTTGGCAACGTACGTTTGAAATTGATGAGAGAAACATTAGAGATCCGTCGCGTAATTTTCGTCGGCAGCTGAACAGAAGAACGCGTTTAAGAAGATTTAGTAGAAGTTTACTTGTTCGTCTTTTATTAGAATTCGTAATGAGTATACATTCGATGTGAAAGCGAGAAGTATTAACACGTCAATGCACGATGGATAGAATCGTTCAGAACTTGCTGAAATAGTCTTACCTTTCGGCACGGCGTGCATCACCAAAGCCAACTAAGAATTGTATATACCATCGAAAAAAGGAAAAAAAAGTAACAACTGGACATGTTACAGTGTAAAACCGATAATCCGCAAGAGAGATCGAGACAACGACCAACCACGAATTTTTGTTTTACAGACATTGACGGAATGACTAAAATCTATTAAGACTTAATTTCAACCTGTGCAGATTGCATTTCGTTGGAAGTCGAGCGCGCAGCGTCGAAAGTCGGCAACGAGCGTCGGTTTCCGAGCGAAACACCGACTCGCCCGTCAAGTTTGTCGGGCGACGCACCGCTGAGCGGTCGACTCGAGCGATTTGTAATTTCCAAGATATGCAGAATGGGGTGTAAGCGGCAATTTTCTCGCCAGAATTAAGATAGTGATCTCGTTTACGTGTATCGTAACATTCGACGTTTCCCTTCTGCTCTCCCCACCTCCAGGCGGCAGCTACCGTAGGTATGGCAGGGCAATTGCACGGCTGATAACACCTGATAAAGCATGCATACCACGAACTCACCCCTTCCATCCCACCAGCCGCTTCTCGTTATCCCGCCGAGCTTGTAATCCGTAATCGTCGTGTACGCTCTCGCTGTTGCACGTGATACGCACTTTCGGCCTGCTCGCCGCTTTCTGACAGCAAATCGCCGCCCGTAATGCGGGAAAGGGAGCCGCAAGACGGGCAGAGCTCGCGTTATCTTTATCGTTTCGCATAAAACAGCCGACCGTGCCGTCACTCATCCCGCTACCCCCCTCGCCCGCCCTTCCGTCGCATCGTAACGATCATTGTGCGTGGAAGAAAGGCATGCGTAGAGGCGCGTAAACTGCGATCGTTGGTATGCACGGCAGGCGCGGGGGCACGGGAGAAAAGACAATATGGCGGGAGATTAGGGCAAAAGTGCGAACGTGAGGTAAATCGGCGCAGACCGCTTAATTACGCGAGCGGCGCGGAGTTTAGCGTTGCCGAGCAGGGAATGGGCTTTTTTAAGGCAGTGATTTCGCATGAAGTGACGTTTCCGGGTAACGCAAGTGCCGGAGGCACATGAAAAGAGCAATATGCGTAAGTTTTGTTTCGGAGTTCGAATGAGAAATGTTGAAAAATTGCTCTCGGGACTTGAAATCCGCGAAGCGCTAATAGTAGATCTGTGACATATTAGTTTAGTTTCGTTGCGTCGGCGGAACGGGATTTAATATCTGAAAATCGGTTCAAATTGGACGGCGCTCGCCATTACGGGATCATTTCTTCGGAACAAGGCATTAAAGAACGTTTATAGACGTCACGGCTTTATTAATACGGAGCAATACGCAGCGCGCCGGAAAGCGTAAGCGATTAAAAATGATCGGATACGTCGAGTGCGCAGTGCGCAATCTGTTAGTCGTTCGGCGTGAAATGGGAAAGCATAAAGCTGCCTCGGGCGCGGATTATACAAAAGCGCCGATTTCGAACGAGTTTGCCAATTCCGTGGGTAAAAATAAAACCTGAATAAATAATATGCTCGTCGAGCGCACAAAATGGCATCGACAGAGGTCAACATAGATCATCGGCGTCTATTCTGAGCGACATGATCGAATTATCTTCCGCCGAAGATAGTTGACGTCTTTCCAATAAGATTCGTTCGTATTCCGTCAAGATCGCTAAAAATCTTCTAGCACATTCAATACCGTTCACCCGACATCATATTGAATCATTCAACTAAAGTTTCGTAACTTAATTACGATCCACTGAATGGTTAATCTATTTAAACCGTACATTTCTCGACGTTAACGATTCTTCCGGCGTGTTACTCTTATCTCTTGTTACTACAGATATTTCCTCATCATAAAGCAATATCACCTATATTTAAACAGCACCGCGGTGGTACCGCCGCGATATTCGTTTCTAAAAATGGAGAGAGTCATATCCGACGCGCGGCAAAAAGCGACGCCGAAAGTCACGAACGCGCCAAGAGTGCAAAAAAGCATACAGTCCTCGAATATCCGAGATTTCATAGCGCGAAAGAATCCGCTGCGTTCCGAGCTCGCAAAGCGGGGCCAGTCGAGTGGAATAGCGCAAACGGCGGCGTGTGTAGCTATCGGAGAGTTCGGACGCGTTCGGCTCGGCGCAATTTCGAGGACCACTGGACTCGATTATCGGCGATCGGCGCTCATTAGCGGCGCGAGCCGCTTTGACGCGCCTCATCTCGTTCGACCTGCGTCCGTCCAAACTCAGTGTTCATCGGCGACGGAACAATAACTGTGCATAAACGGCAGCGGGCCAGCGGCAGCTGCTCGCACGAAGGGATGCGTCCGATTGCATAACGGCCGCGAGATCAGCGTTGCATAACGTCAGCGCGGAGCGACGCGTACAAACGCACGCCCGGCAGCGGCGAATCTCGCGATTACTCGAGCCGACCGATTGCAGTCATCAATTCGCGAGCTGGCCACGCACGGACTCATCGAAGGCGGACGCATCTAATTCTCGGCCCTCGCCTGGCCCAATTAACGGCCGTGCAGAGTACGCGCGCGCGCGTCATCCGACTGTTCGTCGCAATTAATCCGCAGCCCGACGTCTTTGAGCGCGCAATTAGCCGCGGCTCGAATTCGAATTATGAATTATGAAGGCGAGGGTGGCGCCGAGGGGTGAGGCGAGGAGTTTTCGACGGCACGGTGGCACATTTTGCCCCGAGGGGGCGGTATTGATTTTCGGCGGCTTACGGGCTTAGGTGTGTGTCGGTTCTTTGAGTTGATGCGATCGATTCGAATCGCGCTGGGGTGCGGGGGTGCACGCGTGCATGTCGGGGGGGTCGACGGTGGTGGCCGAGTGCGGGAGGTCAAGATCCTCGCGATATTAATCTTGATCGTTTGTCACAGTACTGGATGCTGAGCAAGACCGGTGAAATCCGCAGAGACGAATCGTGTTTGGATTACAGCGGTACCGACGTCATCCTCTATCCTTGCCACGGGAGCAAGGGGAATCAGCAATGGATTTACAATCCTCAGGTATGGCCTTCAGCGCGTGACACGGGAACACGGACGGCAGGCATTAAACATTGCGCTGGTCAGGAGATAGCAAGTAGCGTCGGAGCATACATCTACTCGGATGGAGATTAATACGCGAACGTTTCATTCGTAGCTTGTCGATGACACGTTCGGTAGGAGAGGGACGGTAGTAACGTCGCTTGCAAAAATAGACTTAATATTGATTTGAAAAGGTATTAGTAGAAGATAAAAATACGATCCGCTCCGCGCGGAATTGAGTGAGCGATATATATTCCGTCACCTCTCTCGTCAGGTTCCTGATACTGCCGGAGGTACCAGGTCGACGAACGTAAACAAAATTACAGAAACGCGACATATGCATTTCGCTTAGATCTCTACGCTACTTGAGAATCTTCGGGCACAACAGCGCATAATTCAGCGATCGTTTCAATTACGAACTTCCCTCCAGTCATTGTCCCGTATAATTCCTTCCAGACGAAGCAGATAAGGCACGGCAGCAGCGACAAGTGCTTGGCGATCACCGAGAGCAAACAGCGACTATTGATGGAGGACTGCTCCCAATCGGCGCCGAGGCAAAAATGGTCATTCGAGAACTACGACCCGTCAAAGCTGTGATATCGCGTTTTCTCACGCCGCCAATCGCACAGTCTTGGCCGAGGCTTCGATCGTCCTGGATCCCTGATGTCCTTGCAGCGATACTCCGTCGCGAAGACCCGTTTCGGCAGATAGACGACACGACGAACGGACCGCAAGCGAACGCGGGATCTTCATCGATTCTGATCGCCAACATGGCGACTCCTCCGCAGCCTCGATCGCTGCCCATTCCGAAGAAACTGTTCGGACCGAGGAAGAGAGCGTCGCGGCGGGAGCCTCCTTCTCTCTCGTCGGCGTCGGCCGAGTTTAATTATGTCAGCGAATCCGCAACTGTGTTCGACCGCCATTCAAAAAAGAGAGAGGGAGGGAGGACTCTCGCAAAGGGACTTTTGTTCTGTGCGAATTTAATTCCGACGCGCCATTTGCGGGGATTCCCGGCCGATTGATTGCGACCGGGAGGGACTCCACCTTCGCGTCTCATTTTCGAATCGAACGTCGCGTCGCAATCGGAAATGGGACGGCGTCGTTCGAGATGGTGCGAAATTCGCTGCTCGGAAGATTCGCAAGCTTCGGTTGTAAATTGGCCAGTGCCATTGTAATAAAGCGGCGTGTCGTTTCTATGTCGCGACGAGGACGAATCGTCGATCGACGAGCGTGCCCAAACATCGATAATCCCTTCTTTTCTGATAAATCATTATAATTATAGTCGGACTACTTACGTCGGACGTTAAGAGTCGTCAGTTGCATAAGATAATTATTCTGCGCATCTAGTATTATTTGAATGACGTTCCTGTTCAGCGGAGAGGTCAAGTGCGCCGAATGTAACGAAAACTTGACCCGCCGCGAACAGTGTAGATCGAAAATTGTCTATTGATGTTGGTATTCGCTCGGAAACCATTGACGCCGATGTTGAAACACACTCCGATCGACGATTCGCCGTTCGCTCTTCCCACGGGGGAAGCTAATATCATACATTCCAAGTTCGCCCAAACTGTTCCACGGTTCTCGTGCAATTTCCAGCGCTGCGAGCGGGCAATTTCTCCTCTCTGACCTAGTTTGACGAGGGGAAGGACGAAGGCGACGAGACCGCAGCGCGCGGCACGAGATTCACCGGTTGACGGGCGGGTCTTTGTAAATTTCTGTAAAATAAGTATCTCGATGCCAGTTCGTTTAGGTACTGCCTAAGTAAGTCTACGAAATGTACGGTGATATATGTGCGAGAGTAATGATGCGGATCGCGTCAGCTTTTGCTTGCGTCGCGCGGCCTCGCTCGCGGCGTCCGGACGGCATGAAAGTAGGAGAATTATCTTCGACATAATATATCGGATGGACGCGATCCGCAGACGTTTTGCGTGCCAACGAAATCGTAAATGCCGCTGCCTGTCGCGTTGCGTGTGAATGTACCGCCACTTTTGTAAGTCACTTTTTCCGATAATAGTCATCGACTTCTCTCTGTGCGTCTCTTTTTATACTGTGTATTATGTGTCGGTAATCAGTGCGGCTACTTCATACATATCTTCGTTGTCACCCGCGCCCTAGTGAAGCAGTCGGTTGACGAATGTATCGTGGAGCGTGCGGAGTTGAGAGAAAGAGAGAGAGAGAGAGAGAGAGAGAAAGCGAGAGAGTGAGTTTCCAACTTCTTCTACTCTGTAAGGTTCGTGCCTATTTTTCGAATAGACGAGCGTACACGTATCATTTACTCGATAGGCCATCAGCCAGGAGGACAACCCCTTCACCTTCGACTTTTCCAGAAGACAATATCAAACTATCGGTAGCCGTAGCGTTAATTGACCGCCCGCTGTGTCGATCGGAGGCGCGTTTATGTATGCATGTGTGTATGCTATCGTCGCGGGCCACCTGCCGGCGAATTCTGGGATGCGGGAGAAGCGGATTTGCGATTTCACGTGTGACTACTAGAGTGTGCGCGATTGTCGCGAACGCGCTGCGTGGCCGCGCGCATCGATTCAATTAATTACGTTAAGAAACTTCGGTGGAGATTGCTCGCCGACTGGCCTCCCAGCCTTTCGGCGTGCGCTTAACTAGGTACGACTAACTAGTAATTTTCATTCTAAAATAGTAGAATGAGGTCTTGTCGTGGGGCGGCGAGCCCTCGCGTCGGATGTCTCGGCGACCGACAGAAGCTTTGCCCATTGTTTAACGAAAGTCGTGCTGCAAACGGTCCCTCGCGATCAGCGTGTCCATATTCTATCGATAGACTATTCAACGAGACACCCCCGAAGGTTCTTTCATTCTGGATTATGCCACGGCCGACTAGGACGGACACGAGGTGAAATTCGTACGAGACGACGTTTATACATATAGATATATCCATATATTATATGTATATATGCATATATATATATACATATATATATACATAAAAAGACATTTTCTACATTTGGTAAGGATGTTGCATATCGTAAATGAGAAGGGAGTAAAGAAAAAAAAAGAGAGATAAGAAATCGTCGTCGCGTTCGTGAGAACGGGAACGCCCGTCGACGCATTAATTAATGTAATATCAAACGTGCCTTATTTCATGTATATATGAATATTATTATCATTATTATCATTACTACGACCTCTATCATAACGTGCAAGTATTTGTGTTGAATAAATCGATGTTGTTTTATGTTACTGATGGATATTCACGTTATCCTTGCTCGTTGTATATTGTTCGCCCTGTTTTTCTTTCTCAACATACGTCCACTGTTAACTTGATAGAATCGTATTAGTGAGTAATAATTTCGTTGTTCCGTTCAACTTCTTCAGAGTATACGATTTGTCAATGTGACAATGGTTACAGTAACGAGCAGAAGCAGCGACGAAGTACCGTAGTACGTAGCAACGTCGTGTAATGTTTCGCAAATCGTTATCCCCTTCGTTCGTAGACGTAGCTTAAGTGTTAAACTTCAGATCCGTTCTACGCTTCGTTAATTTCAACGTTACCCAGTGGCGATCTAATCGCATTTTTGCCGGCCGTCCGGGGCTTCGTTAGAGAACAATTATCCGCGTCGACCAGGTGGCGGATTATCGACTAAAGGTACGACACTGTTTTTTCCCTTTCTTTCTGTAAGCCAGCCAACGTCGAGAGCGATCTCTCGGCTGGTGCGTCGTGGCCGATATGGAGAGCGGGGGGGGGAGGATTGCGGAATTCAATAAATGCATTTATTGTCAGTAAAAACGATCGTCCCCGTGCGAAGAGACACCGATCGTGACACACTTTCGGTCAACCCTGACCCATTTTGCGCCAGAGCTTGTTGCCCGCGATCTCGCCATTGTTCGCCGGAACAATGGGAAATGGAATCCTTGATCGCCGTTTGAGCGTTCGACATTCCGTCGCTTCTGAAAACGGAAAGCTCGTCGTCGTCGTCCCGATCCGCGCCGACTTTCTCATCGTCGGCGGCTAAATCTAATCAGCGGGAGTGTATCTTTGCACAGTCAAATTGGTTTGATGTACAGGGGCGCCTTCGTTTGCGCGGCGTTCATTATGAAGAGTGGCCGTCTATCTATCAAATCGTTTGCCAATTATCGCGCGGGCTGCTACGGAAACGAGAATGAAATCGCTCGTTATTCTCGCGCAGGCGTGCTTGGCGTGTTGCCGTGCCTTCAGCGCACCTTGCTGACGCAGGCAGTCCGACTCTGCTATCATGGGTTCTTATTAGAAAATTGGAAAAAGCCTTTAGGTCATTACGGTTAGCCCGTTACCGAGGTACGTAAGATATTTATAATTTTATATCGTCTAGTTTAATCTTAAACGACTTTTTCGTACTTTATCGTATTTGACACGCTGACATATTTTAAAGAACTCTTCATTTGTTGCTCATCGTTCCGCGCCCAATTTTAAAATGTTCATGTTGTCTAAATTGTCATACGTTGCTGTTTATAAATGTTACTTTCTTTTTCATGTTAACAACGCGATTTCTTATATTTTTATCTCTTGTCTCGTGTTGTAAGCTATGAACGCTCAGATGATTTATTTAGTTTTGTTCACAATCTGTTTACGCTAAACAGTGAATCTTCTGTTACAGGAGAACTGTTTAATCATGAATGTTTATCAAATTTTCCCTCCGTCACCAGTGTGAAGACTACTTGTTGCAGTGTCGGATGTTATTGATTTACGGAGAAGGACGAAGACGCTCGAGGAGGGAGACGAAAGTTTCTCCACAGACATGAATGGCTCTGATGCACGTAGCCAGATTTTGAGCTTGACCCGGATTCGTCACGGTGGAGTTCACGTTTACCTTCACTTTCGTCGGGCTGCGTTACAGTTTGATATCATCCGGGAAGAATCAATAAGATGATTGCGCGTCAATGCGGATTATTATATTTAGATAGAACTATTGAAGGTGTACAGATACATGCCGCATGAAACAGTATTCGTCTGCTACAACTTACAGCTTATCATCTGAAAACTTTGCAAACCAATATGTTAAGGTTAATGAAATAATTGTTTGGTAAGGTAGTTGAGTACTGTTAAAACTCTTCTTGATACGAATCGCTCTGTTACGAATAACTATTTTAGTGTATAGAAAACAAAATCTAAACTATAGATAATCTAAACACCTACAGGTTGTAAATATATAATAATGCGTAGAAGATATTTATTTTATACAAAAGGCTGGAAATAAACGTTGCTTCGAAAATATGTTGTGTACGCATCGCGCGTTGGCAAATACGAATTTCATATTCAAAATGGCTGTCCATTCGTAAGCTTGCGAAAATTTTGCCAACCATAGCCACCTTCCGAACCACAGAAATATTCCAGGGCCTCGAGCTTACCCGCAAGTTGATTCTCTCCCTACCCCACCCCGCCATCGGTCTATTCTTTCACCCCTTCTCGCTCGTTGCAGGGCTTGGCAAGTGTTTCGACGCTTGCGCGGCAAAACAGGTCCGGCTCAATAGCGCACCACCCAGGGTGACAACTTCCCACAAATACCAATTTCGAACGATTCTACAACCTAGACACCTTAACATAACCCACAGACTCAGCTGCAGTACTCGATCAACCGTACACCTGTAATTCACCTCCGATTATCCCACAACACGGACAACATACCGCCCCATCTACCGAACCAATCGAAACCTAAAATCCAATTCGAAAACCGGGCTGCCCCAGTGAAACGAGTCCCTCCCTATTCCCGAGATCGTTAACTCTCCCCGAGCCGCAGGGTGAGCGAGCCGAGCCTTTTCGTCCCTGGGCCTTCGAAAGGCTGCCTAGTGGAAGGTCTGCGCGATGAAAGCCGTCGAGGGCGCATCCCCTCGCGTTCCGCGGCTGCGAGCGTCCATTCACGGCTCCGGCCTTCCTGCGTTCGAGTCCTGCGCGTTATCGACTTGCGGGCCGACGAAAGCGTGCTCGTTCCGTTTTTATCCCGTCAGTCCTTGCCCAGCCATTGTTCTGCCCGCACATCGCGTGCTCCCCGTGCGAACGAGAGGCTCGCCAAGTGTCCGCCACGACGCTCTCTCGCCCGCTCCGAGTCCCTGGGGATCGACCGTCGAGCTCTCCTTCGAGGTCAGCGCGGATTCTCGTCCCGCACCACCCTCCGACCGATACTCTGTCCGATCGGCGGAGAAGGGCGGAAGAGTTCATTAGCGAGTCGTGGGAGTGGACTGCTTCCTTCCCGACGGGACTGCCTTGGGCAGAGTCCGGGCGAACTGACCGCTGGCGACGGCAGCAGGGATGTTCTGAGCCACTGTCGAAGCGAGCGTTGACGAGGCATCGCGAGCTGGTCGGATTATGCGTGAAGCCAGCGCGGACGAAGGGAGGTAAAAGTGTTTTTTCGGGGCAAAAGCAGCCCGGCGAGCGAGGAGGCTCCGGGATCCGAGCAACAGGTAATTTACCGTCTCTCGGCTGCGTGACACTTTGGCCTGATCTTCGTCTCTTCTTTCTCTTCTCTCTCTTCTTTCTCTTCTCCTTCGTTTCCTTCTGTTCTTCTTTCGGTGCTTCTTTTCGGCGCCTCGGACGCGGCCTGGAATTTTTTCCGATTCGCTCAACTTACGGTGCGTTAATAAACGGCCGCTCAACTATGAACTTTTTAGCCCCGCTCCGCTGACCTTTCGAGCAATTTATTCGGCGTTAGCGGAGTGAGTAACGGCTCGCTCACGCATTCCTTTTTTGCACAACTTCATGAATTATTGATCTATTTACTTTGCCACTGTTTTTTTTTTTTATTTTTAATCTGCGTAGTTGCGTAAGGTGCGACGATAATGATTGAAGTGAATCTCGATGGCGATTGATGTAATCAAGTTTTTCGATCGTAATGGCTATTTAATCGTTATACTGGCACCCGCAACGCTGTTATGTAAAGGAAAACAACAGCGTGTAAATATGAATTTATTTCCGTCGGCATGCGCGAGGGGCGAAAAAGGATCTTTTCACGCAAGTAGGTTAACTGCACGGCAGATAAGGGACCTTGTTACACAGAGGGGTAGTTAAGTCTTTCATCAGGGGGTGATTTATTGACGGGCTCGCTGATTTTTCCGTTCCGATAGAGGAAAGTGCACTTAGTCCATAGAACCTTGGGTCTCCAGTTTTGCCTATCGCGTAGAAACTGACCGTATACCTCAGTGAATAGATCTAACTCACTTTTTTCGTACGTTTGAAACTTTCCTCGTAACTCATTGGGTCACAGTGGCGTGCTAACCCTGCCAGCCATCTGGTCATATTACTCTACTTTCGCACAAGAATGAAAATTTAGTTCATTTTTTTTCTGTTTATCCTGTGTTTATGTCTGACACTGATGCATATCTTTATCGCTGTTGATTTTGCTACTGTAATACAAGATATCCGTTGTTAATACATTACCAATTATGATTTATGCTTCTTTTATTTATCCATTCACTCCTTCCATCCACAATTACACCATCCATACCGTACTAAGATAATCAATGTTAATAATAAATAGATCTAAGTCTACAACGTTCAAATAAATTATTTATTTTTGACAAATCGTCATGTAAATCGACTTTATCCCACCTTTATCATTTTGCACGTACAGATATATGTTGAGAGCCTTTTTCTGCCATCATTTCAGCAATTTCTTAAACATTAAGCGTTATCATAATCGTCGTCGACGTCGACGAATGAAATTCGATAACTCCGCAGATTCGAGCAGCTTGGCATCGTATCTTAAACGAAGCGTGACGGGGGAATAATCCGTTTTCAGGAAAGCACGGGCTCGATGCCGGAGGCTTCGGGGTCGGGGGTCACCGACGAGTCGGATTATTCGACTTTCGAGAATAAGACCGGCCTCGCCGAAGACATGAAATTCCTTGCGAGTATGCCGGAACTATGCGACGTGACGTTCCTCGTCGGTGACACAAGGGAGCCAGTATGCGCTGTCAAGGCAGTACTAGCGGCAAGGAGTAGGTTCGTTATCGTTCAAATGAACGCTATTAGCACAGAGAAACAGAAATATGGCACGATTGTGCGCCTCAGTAATTGTTACGTTAACATCGCGCGTACGGCAAATGTTTACTTAATGAGCGGTCGGCTCAATTATTGACACTACGCTGAAACATGGAATTGTTCGCTGGCGATACGGACACGCTAATTTCGTTCGAACGCCCGTGGCAAATTTTCAACTATCCGCCAGATTAATGCTTACGACGGTAAAAACTGTTACTTGACATTTGCACGCGCATAATTTCACGGATTGTACGTGAAAACGTGATTTGACCGTGCCTGGATCGTTTGCACGTTATTCAAACTCGGCAATTACGCGCGATAGAGACGTACGATTACGTTGAGCATAATTGTCGGACACAATAAAAGCCTATCGCCGCTTACGATCGTTCTTCATTGTCCAGGGTGTTTCACAAGATGCTGTACCAGGCGCCGAGTCCGCAAAGGAAGAAAGAGCCGCCGGCGCGCGAGAACAAAATCCGTCTCTTCCTGAAAAGGAGCTCCGAGCCGCTGTTGAATCTGCAGAACGCGGCGCAACAGGTAATTAATCGACACCGACTAACGGAAGCCCTGATTTTCCACTAATGAGACTCCCTTTCTCTATCCTCATTGGCCGAAACAATGAGACTCGCGCATTGTACATAGGAAGGCGCATTCATAGAGCGAACCCGAATCCAAATATACTGATAATTCACTCCGAATTCCACTTTTCACCGTTTCACACTCGATCTTGCACTGCGCATCGTTCGCAATAATTTTTACGTTTTTCGTTAAATACATCCGTCGTACGAACCTCTCGGAAGCCAAGCGATCAATCTTTCCGTATCTCTCGCTAATCGAAGAGAATGTATTATACATGCAATTTACTTGCGTCTTATATCCGGCGATCGGTAGGTTTGGCATTCGGGAGGGGCGGTTATGTGTTCGGATACGAATGAAATGGCACGCATTGCGTTGAAGGAGAAATGAGTGGGCGATTAGAACAGGGTGGGTGATTAGAACAGGGTGTGTTAGGTGGCTCGATTAGCGCTCGAGTCTGCGTCAGTTTATAATTGATGTAACGTAAAACGTCGATCCCAGAATACCACGAAGGACATCGTTCCATTATAAGTCGCTTAGTACAGTCGATCAGACGATATTTCAATTACGAGGCCCATCCGGATAATGTACAGATTACACGTATATAACATAAGCCGTACCGAACACGAGAATTCCCGTTACCATGAACTGAAATAGTAAGTGTGTTACGTTTTGTTATGGTGTCGTGTAGCGGTCAGGGTTCACGCAGCAGTTGGCTCCCATACAAGAGGTACTTTTGAAATGTCAATTACGTACAATGTTAATATTTCACTGTATTGCGAGACTGTCTACGCGTATTTCATATCAGTAATTACTTCTTGTACATTCTTCGCTCTTTCTCTCTATTCTACTTCCTCTCTTTCTCTTATTCTTACTTATCTCTCGTGTCGTCAACGTTCGAATAGAGGTCGTAATTCCGAGATTTTACAAATCTCTGACCCTCCTATTCGAATGTATCCTACGCTTTCTTCACTGTTTTCCGATATTAGATGTGGGAATTGAATTTTAAGATAACATTTTAGTATCGATTTAAATAACTAGGTAACATTGTCATTTCCACATGTTATGGGATCATTTAGCATTTGTGTCAATATAATTTTAGATTTTATTGTGCTTCATATATGAAACTTCCATTTAGACGGATCGTGTAAATTATTTTACTTTCATTTTGTAAATATCTTTTAAATTATTATTTCTACCAACTACTACTCTACGTCCATACCTCAACTTTCACAAAATGCCCGAAGGTTCGATTATTAAGACACGGTAATCATCGTAAAATAATATATATATTTCACTTTCACGTATAAAAGCCTTATTACTGTTAGATTACTTGGACATGAAAGTCAAAGTTCTTCTCAGAATTGAATTCCTGCAAATCAAACTTATCTATTATAATTCATCGTGTGGTGAGCGTTATTGATATCTTCGCACTACAGTAAACATGCATCCGCCATTGTATGTAAGATATCTACTAAACAATCTATTGTGGACAATGGCGAAATTTAAATGTTTACTTGCATGGTTCGTGAACGCGAATAAATAAAAGCGTAAAGTGCATTTCTTCTATTAACCGATAATACTAAATGATCTTTAAAGCAGAATATAGAAGAATAATGTGGTTAAAGCGGTACAGGATGTCTAAATATTTGAGTAATTATCGCATTATCAAAAATGTGATAAAGACAGCTACATCATTGAAAACTACTGCACATGTACTGAAAGTCATTCGCAAAACTAATTGGTTTGAAGTTATTGAACACTTAAAGTAACTTGCATATCAAATAAGCCTAGTGCCATACATTTCACGTTTATAGGCATTTTATAGAGCAGAATCATAAAATCTGCTAATGATTTATGTCGAACGATTAAATTAGTCGGGGGTGGAACTAATTGTATTTTATCATCTCTCGTTAAGTGAGCATGCATTTCCATACATACATTACTACACAATTAATACGACCAGACAGTTTGTTACGTGGTTATATTCTTAGATGCAAATTTATGTTTTAGTTATAGACTGGGCACGTGGGCACGTACTTAATATCATAACGATTCTTACATAGTCAATATTTTGAATCAAATTTATCTGGTCACTTATGCACTTCGCTGGGCGCAATGTCTTCGCCATATGACATAAACATGTTCAAATCTCGTTCCCTGAAGAGAAGCAATTTAAAAGGTGAACTGACATAAAGAAAGTAAACCTTTATTGAAAGACTTTGCAACTTGAAGAAACACATGAAACATTTGTGCCTCTTGACATATTGGAAGAATTCAATCGTGTATGTAATAAAAAAAATCATCAAAGGAGCATAGAAAATTGTTCTATTCCAACTTTATGCTTTCACAGCCTCAGCCTCTCATTGTACACGACGATCTATAGTAGAGTTTCTATTGCTCTCATGTCGTTACTCAAGCCTTCCCAGTAATTGCCATAATTACATTACTCGTATTAAGACTTTTCCATTTCACATTAATTGTTTCGCTCGTTTCCGCTCAATTTCACCTGCAGAATTGGTTCTCTCTCGAGGAAGACGATCTCTTTTAGTGATATAGTGTAGACGTAGAGAACCTCCTTACGGTTATACTGGCGTGTCATGCACCGTAGTGTCGCACTTGAAGAGTTTGCACAAGTGTTAGTGATAGACGATAGTCACACGACTAAACGGATATACGTTATTTGGGCAGATATGTGCGTTAGTCCGCGTCACTTCGGAGGAACCTGCTTAGCATGGGTTTTTCTATAGTCTTTTAGTCTCCGGATTGATGAGATGTGAACTTTCGTTCGATTTCGCAATTTCACTGAACACTCTGTTCCCGTTTCGTTCAACAGCCGCAATCGAATCAGCATCACACTCTGATCATCGAGGAGTTTGAGCCTGACGTTTTTCGTCAGCTCATTGAATACATTCATACGGGATGTGTTACGTTGCAGCCCAGGACTTTGCTAGGTAACACCATCAAACATTTAATATTATCAACTAACTGAGTTACTAAAGACTGACATGCATTAGCCAAGTTCACAAGATATTTGCGCGAATATCACTTGAGCATTAATACTTTACCATTAAACGCTGGCAAATCTTTCTATTACAATTTTTTGGGAAATATATTTTAAATGACTCACATACTTTGATTTTATATATGTTATGTGCGATAACTATTGTTAATCGGTTTGTCAAATCTACATTGGTGTTTAACAAGTATAGAACGAAAAATGGTAGACGAACTCGTATAATTGTTTATTAGGCATGTGATGTAAATATGTTCTGCTAATTAAAACTGTATAGGAGTGATGAATGCCGCCGACTATTACGGATTGGACGAGCTGCGAAGGGCCTGTGCCGGATTTGTGCAATGCTGTATCACCGTCGACACCGTGTGTGCCCTGTTGGCATCGGCCGAACGTTACATACAATACAAGTGCACAAAGTCACTGGTTCAGAAGGTAAACACCGACACCTAAGTAATCGCAGACACATAACGAGCACTCAACTATTATCATACCTGTTTACGTCAAATTAACTTTGACTTTATCAATAGAGTGTGACACGTGACTCGTACTACTATCGCAATCGAATTCGAAATTCCGACGGTTATGTAGGGTAAATACCCGTCATAGTTATCGCAGAAAAGCAGAAAACATCAATGTAATCTGGGGAGATAAGAAAAAAGGGCTTGGCACATACGTGGTCTCAAAACAAATTGATAAAACGCACAAATGGTGTTCTCTGATAAGTCATACATTGTCACAACGTCTTTACATACTATGTTGATTTCCTGTTAAGCAAAGTCTTCTTGAAACTCGATCGCAATCGTAGCAAACTGTATCCCCCCCCCCCCCGGGGGGGGGGGGGCAGATCCTTTCGAATAAGCTTCTGCAAAATGCTAATGATCGGCTGAACTTTCCTAATCTTCTTTTTAGGTGTTGGAATTTGTTGACGAACACGGGAACGAAGTTTTGAACTTGGGTTCCTTCACCCTTTTGCCGCAGCACGTTGTCAGATTGATTCTTGCCAGGGAAGAATTGCGCGCTGACGAGTTCACCAAATTCCAGGTATACCGGGCACTGTCGGTTACGTAATGAATGTTATAAGCGCGACCGTTTTCCATGAAGGAGAAAAAATGAATTAATATACGAAGACGTATGTACTAATCGCATGTGTACAGACTTATCCTAATCAAATGACACGGCTCAAGTAGCAAAGAAACCGCTATCCATAAACATGTGTTATACCGTATTCTTTTTACTCATTCAGGCAGCGCTGATGTGGAGCAAAAAATATTGCGACAGCAATGAGAATACGCCGTTGAAAGACGTAATTGGCAATTTCCTCGAATACATTCAATTTCACAAGATTCCGGCGAACGTCCTCATGCGTGAAGTTCATCCTTTGGGTCTGGTCCCTTACGGCATTATCATGACAGCTTTAGCCTACCAGGTGCGTGTTGCTTTCGCGATCTTCTCTGAAAAGATAAGCACTCATTACAAAAAGAATATCGCGAGTGGATCAATTATCTATTTAATCGATCGATTAGTTATTATCGATGATAAAGTGACTTCTTCGCTCTTCTTTCTCCTAACTGTCGTCGGCTGTGTGCCTGCCTTAAGTTCATTTACTGCGTAGATTTGTTAAAGCTGCATGACATTGACAGTCTCACGAGTGTTTTGAATCGCAATAAGATGTGTAGAGATTGTATTAATTCGATGAGTATGTTACGTATACTTGTAAGTTCCGGAACTACAGATAGAAAGCAATCTGATCACTTCAATGACATTTGCTATACTCAATGTCGTAACGAAAATTCGAGAGCTGATTAGAATTGCACATAGAAATATCCAAAGCATGCAAGAATTAAAGATAGTTATTAATAAAATCAGGTTAAGATGCGCATGCATCTATATTTCTCTTCAATTTAAAATGCCAAACAAATTACAGTAATTTTCTAATAATTCAAGAACGTGAGCTATCATTTGACCATTAAACATACATAAACGAAAGCTTTATTCCAGCATTCATTCAAAGAAAGTGCCGTTCATAAAAGCACCTGATTTTATTACCTAAATAACCTGTATCTTATAACCCACGATCAACCCTTTGCGGTCGTACAATCCCACGTACTCGCTGTGAGACCGTATCCCTACCATTCTATCACACCGCGACCACGTACTCACCCCAAAGGGTCAATCGTGCGCCCCCCAAAAACCAGCGAAACTCTCGGCGTCGACGATTCAAGCAGTACAATTTCATTGCCGTTCTAGTGTGAGAATACCGACGAATCCGGTACGGATCAGTCACACCGAGATCTGGAAGTCACTTGACCGAAGGGTTGTTGCAGGCAGACCCGACCAGTGTCGATCCCGGGAAGCTCTCCCCCCACAGAGTGAGGAGACAGGGTCGCAGTATGTCGGTCCAGTCCTCACTGGACCCGTACGGCAGCAATACGACATTGAGCTCCAGCGGCTCCGATGCCGGGTCGGACCAGAAACAGCACTCCGGTAGCAACTAACCTCTGGCTACGGCCGCACCGATCGCGGCCGTTTCGGACGAGTCTCGGCGTGAGACCGTTTTCACGAGCGAGGAAAACGTGCGCGCGCCCACCGATCACGATCCGAAGTTCGCCCTAGTCGCCGTCGAGAAGGTGGCCGTCGTCGGCCATCAGCCGTACGGCGACATCGATCGTCAGGAGCAGGAGCGGCTCGAGCAGGAGCGTCAGGAGCAACAGTGGCAGGAGAGCATCGAGCAGCAGCGGCTGGAGCGGATCGAGCGACAGCTACGGCTCGAGCAGATGCAGAAGGCCGAGCAGCAGGAGAGGGAGGAGCAGTTGAAGAAGTTCGAGGAGCGCGAGAAGAAGGCAACCGAGGAGAAGGAGGGCAAGGAGGGCAAGGAGGGCAAGGAGGGAGAGGAGGGCAAGGAGGCAGGGGAGAAGGAGAGCGAGCAAGGGGAGGCTTCGAGGGAGTCGGCCGACGATCAGGACCGGGGAGAGGAGGGGAGGGGATTGACGGAGGCGAGGGAGGGTCTGCGATTGGAGGATCGGACGGCGGACGAGCAGGAGCGGCAGGAGCGATTGGAGATACAGGAGCGACAGGAGAGGCAGGAGCGGCAGGAGTCGCAATTGTTTGAGGAGCAGCGGGGGGAGAGTTTGATGATTAGCCTGACGCGGGAGGAACGGGAGACTCGGGAAAAGGGGGTGGCGGAGGTCGGCGGGCAGGAATTGTTGCCGGAAGAGAGTCGGGGAGGAAAGGAAGAGGTGCAGGATGGGGTGCGGGATGGGGAGGATGCGCGAGGAGCGAAGGAGCTTGACGGGGAAGCGCCGCAGCGACAGCTGATTTCGAGAGAACGGGAAGACGAGGAACAGCGAGGGGAGCAGCAACAGCAGCAACCGAGTCAACGAGAAAATGTCGATCCTGTTCAGAGATTACATACGAGCGGCCTTTACATACGATTAGTGCTAAGGCAAGAAGGACGTGCGAACTTGGTGTGGCTGTACAAAACGCACATGTTCTAACACCCCCGTCGTCGTTCCGATGACTCGCATTTGTCTGTTTGTTCCGTGGGTGTGAAGAGATATCGATTGACCGTTACTTCAAATGTCAACGCATTCGACGTGACCATTATTAATGTCACATTATCGCCTAGCTGTGCTACGGCATCGTTGAGCGATGGCGAGTTCATCAATTTTTATTTCGCGATAATGAATCGACCGATGTCTTGTCGATAAACGTTACGAGGAAAACTACTGTGTTTCGAGGAACACGCATTTGAATTGTTAATCGGTGAGCGTGCACTGATGTTGCATGCCATCGTTGACGTGTGCAACGTCGCATTGAATTGCCAAGGAATTCTCGTTTGGCGCTTCCGTTATTTTTCAATTCATACTAATGAAGTGATTTCATTTACGTACGTATCCGCATTTTAGGCAGACTTATGCATATTAGCATCACTACGACTCGTGCAATCTAGTTTCAATACGATCATTAGTAATAGGAAAGTTTGTTACCGACGTATTTGCTTAAAATATGTTTTAAAACCACAATCGTAGTCTTACAGTGCTCGGAAGCCGTAATCTCAATTACGGGTTACTTTGAACGGTCGAGGTTTTGTCGTGTGATACGTTACGCTCTTGTTCGCAGAAGCAAAAATTGGTGACATACGGTGTTCTTGGGTACCTCCCGATATACTAACGATAAGAGTTAACGTCACTTGCAAACATTGTATTTGAAGATAATATAGCTATTGCGCGATGCTACTTACGTCATGAAAAGTTTGAATTGGACAAGTACAGCGCAGATACGTTATTGTTGAACATTTTATTATATGACATATCCATCGATTACGATAACGGTGTCAGAGAATCGCAGATTCGCATTATAAACGACATATAAAAAGTATATATATATATACATACATATATATTTGATACTATAGTAAAGCAGCAAAATACGTTATATCACTAATTCACGGCGATACTGTCGAGCAGCCGTTGCCATCGTCGATGATTTGACAGTGATATATAATCCTACGGCAAATTCTTTCAACGATGCCCCAAGGGGACTGTCGCGTACCTAGAATCACAGCTTCAATTTCATTCTCAGTCCCGTTTCGTCCGTGTCGTAAAATCGTTTCGACGTATGAGCGTGTTTTCTGTCGTCGGTGTAATGTGTCAAGTAATCGGTCGGAGAGAAAAAAGAGATTTCAAGCGTCAGAGTATAATGTATCGTTATCGTCGTACGTAAACTGATCCAATTATCGGCGAGAAGACAGAGTATTTGGGAATTTTGAACGTTGCCGATTATATAGAAACGTTGACTAATTTTTATTCGCCAGTTTATATTACATTGTTATCGTTACGTACCGTGTGTACTGTGTTTTCGCGAGCGCGACGTTCTACAAATTTGACATTCGCCAAATTTGACATTCGATCCCCGGAACGATTTTCGTCTCACGCTTCATGGCAATGGCGGGCGCCGACAATGAATAACGATCGCGGCGCGTAGACTGTACAAAAGAGGAAGAAACGACCGAGTCTACGCGTCGTAAGGTGTTTCGCTATCCGAGATAGATTGGGAACAATCGTTCTATCGACTCACTGTCAGTAGTAAGGAAAACAGAGATATTTATTCAGCGCTATCGACGTACGTAACGAAAGAGAAATTCTTCGCCGCGCGTCACGACGCGACATTTCGAGGATTGCGCTCCGAATTAAGGATTATTCTTGATATCTCATTCCCCTCTTACTGTGCATCCCTCGTTTCGAGCCGGGAACATCGATAGTCGCCCGGGGCAGGGCCGACCCGTGCGCAGTGGCACGAAAAATGCTGAAGATGTCACCGATCGGGCGCGAGTCGAAAGCATCGCCGGTTCGACGCTCCATTTCTCTCCGCGCAGCCAAATTTTGAACACGAAGAGTCCGAGACATCGCACCGAGATATAAATATATCGGCGATAACCGAGAACGAGAGCGGTATCGAATGAATGAGAAAGAGAGAGAGAGAGAGAGAGAGAGAGAGGACTGCTCGGACGAGAACGAGAACGGAAGTACCGCGAGGTCCTCCGAGTACGATCGGGCGAAAAACGAATGAACGGAGGCGAATGAAAGGAATGGGAAACTATCCGTCGAGCGTGCCGTTATTTTTTTCGTCAGCGAGCCTCGCTCTATCGCGATCGGTCGTTCATCACTCGCGGGACGCTCGCGATCGAGTTGGTTGCTACCGATCGTAAGAGTGTTGGCGCGGTTTTCTACTCTCCCGGCAGGAGTACGACTGCGCGCCGCGCAACAGACGGTGCACATAAATTATGACACGCCGGTGTCAGCGCCGATATCCTATCCGACGTCGATCGCAGAAGTCTGAGACACCTCGGCGAACGCTGTGCTTTCTAGACCGCTTGCCTGCCCGCGCCGCCTCTGCCGCATATGCGCGGCGCAATTTTTCAAAGTGTCACGTGACAGCTGATCCAATGGGCTGCGTTACGCTCCGGAAGAGTCGCGCGTGACGTAAACGGTGGACGAGGATCGAATAAGCGTAATGAGGGAGGTAACTGACGGACTTCGGCGATCGGCGACTGTGCATGTATTATGTATATCAGACGCTTACTCGTACTCATCGCTTGCGCAATTTGTCCTGCGTCTTAGAGGGGCACTGAACAGCAGCGGAGAGAGAAAGAGAGAGAGAGAGAGAGAGGGAGAGAGATCAGCCGAGACGGTCTGTGTAATTTCCCGCGTTCTATCCTCGGACCGTAGGCCTCCGACTCTGTCCTGCGGCGGAAAATTGACCGCAGACACTTCCGTTACTTTACGGCCCGTACGCGTTTCAATGTTCGCAGCGGCCAAAAAGGAAAGCGCGGTCGCGTGCGTCTGTTGTAAATAAACGGGATAATGAGAAAAGAAGCGTGTACCGGCCGAAGCGCGTTCAGCCTTACGCGAATGCGCTAAAATCGCGAAGTTAGCGCGCAGAAGCTTTCACCATTGAACTCGGCTGGTTTGCAATTAACAATCTCTGCGTGCGAGGCGGTCGCCAGGCGACGGAAGGAGCGGAGAATAACGGTGACCGTGGCCAGACGGCCAGTTCTACGCTCGAAAACTCGTGCGGATGGCACCTCGCTCGATCGGATCCTATGCAAATTGACTGCGCATTGTTGCCTGCGCGCTCGAGCGTTCCAAAGTTGCGCGCGCGAGGAGCTGTGCGTGTAGCGGATCTTGGCGCGTGCCGCTTATTTTTGTTGTCGCGGCGAACGACCGCGTTGTTCGTCTAGACGCTTAGATGTTCACGCGTCTAAACGTTCAACAAGCGTCGATCTCCGAACGTCGGATACGGGAGATATCGATGTGACTAAGTAACCTGATGTAAGTAAGGTGTCTTGATGTTCGAGTACATGCACGTCTGAGTGTCTAGATTTAGGATTATGCAGACAATATGCGTATCAGCGTCGGGGAAGAAGTCGAGCTGGACGCGACGCTCTGAGCGAATGTTAGCATCGAACGCCTAGGAGTTCGCTACATGTATCAGCGAGTGTTCCTCGCAGCCTGCCTGTGCCCCCAGTGTATCGAAATGTTAAGCGCGACCATGTTTTTCCGTCTTCTCATTATCACCGTTCAGTACCGTGTGTTTTCTTAACGCTAGCGACACTAGGAGATTCCGTAAGGTGCCGTCGCACTCGGCCAAAAGCTATTTGTCGATTCGAGTGCCTCGAAACTTTACGGCGGACCACCCGCGGTTATTGCCGACTCCTCGCCTTTTTGCTCTGCGAGCGTCATCGTTCGAGAACTTGAAACTCGAGCTAGCCGACGGGACGGCGCCACGTTAGCGACGGAACCGAATACTTCGCAATTGCTGTAAACCAGTGCCAACAACGATCGTCCGTCGCGGAAGTTCCGATGGTATCGATTTCGATTGCCTTTCTGCCCGATTCGTATCTGACTCCTTAGTTGCCATATCTCGCTCGTACGGATACTTACAACTTGTCGTGTGGAAGTGAAATGATCGTATCGCGGAATGCTTGACATTTTCGAGGATACTATTTATAGAATCCGCACTTAATTATCGGAGCGAACATATTGTTCGCGGAGCGGCTTTCAGTGCCCTTTGAATCGTAGAGTCTACGTTGGCAGCGAGCGTTGCCGTCCCGTCGCTAATCGTGAGGTCGCTCTTTCAATTAGTCAAATGTTGACTCGACAGCGGCGACAATCGCAATTTACATTTGACGATTTGTCGTGCGCGTGAACGAACCGCGGGCACCGAAGGTGTCAGAGTTATTCATTACCGAGTCACGTCACGTGCAGCGTATCGATTGCATAAGTGTCAAGGGTGTATTTATAAATGTCGCATACATACTTACGTCTATTATAATGTCGTCTGTCTGTGGGCATCAATATTTCTATCGTTTTGTACCCGAACGTGTGCATTGCGCAATGTTTAATTGTCGGCCGAGGCCGCCAAATCCGTCATTCCGTAGCGTTAGGCCGATCGCGCGTTTTTGCGGAATGAATCGGCCCGATCGTCTCATGCCAGTTTCGCTTGTCGATGTCAATGAGGGTACCGCTAACTGTAGACAAACGCGGCGCTGTCGAAATCGGTGACGGGCGTCACTACACGTACAGGTGCACAATTGTCATTCTCTTGATTTCCGAGTACCTTCGACGAAGTAGTTCGATACTCGGGAAAAAGATTTAATTTTGCGGGAAAAACCAAATTGCGAACACTTTTGTTGTATCCATAAATTGTGAACTGGAAATGAAAATTCTAAAAAAAAACGAATATACAGCGTCAATGTTCACCTTACATGTTCTTGTCACGTCGTCAGCCATCACGATCGGAAGTTTCGATAAAACGCTCGAGTTTACTAATTAATTCGCCGACGATTGGTATGATTCTACCTAAAGTTCGATCTCTATAATGTTGTGATACACTGTAGCCAAATCAGTCCGAAAGTAAATAAAGAGTGGCGCAATGCCAAAGATCAATGGACGTGTCGCGACATTTTCTCATTCGAGACTCCTCTTGACCTTGAAGCTCCGATCGCTCGTTATGAGCGCCAGATGGTGAGCGTACCGGCGCGAATAATTATATTAAACGGCGCAACGATGTTTATGACGTAAGGATTCGTCCAATTGGCCCGATGATAGTTTATCAATCGCGCCATCTGCCACTGAAACGAGCGGGGACTTTAATGGTCAGATTGAGCAATCGTTTCGATCGCCTCGAGTATCGTACCGTTCACTCATGGGTTCAAGTCGGACGGTTTCGGGTACCGAATTATTGTTTGAATGAATCTCAACGACCCGCGCGAGCGGCATGATAGATTTTCAGAATTGTTTTCTTTTCATCAAGCCGCCATTTCCATGCATTTGTCAGCGCGTAGGCGTAATTCCGATAATGAACGACCATCCGTCGCACGCGCAATGTCTCTAAGCGGGGTGACAAATGCCATTGTTACTGCAGTCCAGTCAGATATGATCTATAATTGCGTCGAGCCCATTGTACGATAGAGAAACACAGAGCAGTTTTCTATAAAACGGCCGGCGTCGATGCAACAGAATAGTTCCAGAGCACAGGAGGTAAGCTTCGCGGTATCAAAATGTGGTTTACCATCGTCTCCTTCGGTGTCTTATTGGTGGCGGCATCCTGCCAAAAGGATCCCCAGTATATCGGCGACAGAACGACTATGGTTCATTTATTCGAATGGAAGTTCAGCGACGTCGCTGACGAATGTGAGGAATTCTTGGGTCCAAAAGACTATGGAGCTGTCCAGGTACGTTCGCGACAAATATGTCGCGTGTTAAAATAATATTCTCCTTTATGTAACCACGAAGATAGCGATCGAATAATGTTGATCAGCGGTTATAACGTTGACGCATCTACTATCTTTTGTATGATTCGAACGAGGGTTCAAATTAGATATTTCAATAGAATGGTTGATGTGTTGCAGTATTTCAAATATGTCCAAGTACGCTCGCGACAAATATGTCGCGTGTTAAAATAATATTCTCCTTTATGTAACCATGAAGATAGCGATCGAATAATGTTGATCAGCTGTTATAACGTTGACGCATCTACTATCTTTTGTATGATTCGAACGAGGGTTCAAATTAGATATTTCAATAGAATGTTTGACGTGTTGCAGAATTTCAAAGTTTCGTATATTTCCCGTTTAAGCATGAACTTGCTGTTTATTAGTTCTCACGATATTGATTTGATAGATTTCTCCCATTCAAGAGAACTTAATATTGGACGGTAGACCCTGGTTCGAAAGGTATCAACCAATCTCATACAAGCTCGAGAGTCGATCCGGGAACGAGGCTGAGTTTCGGGACATGGTAAAAAGATGCAATGATGCGAACGTCCGCGTATTCGTCGACGTGGTGTTCAATCACATGGCAGCCGATAAAAAGCCTGCAATTGGTACGGCCGGCTCGATCGCGGATACTGAACATCGCAGCTTCCCGGCTGTTCCCTACGATATCGACGACTTCCACCCCTCGTGCGAGATCAACAATTACAACGATGGTGAAAACGTTCGAAACTGCGAGCTGGACGGTCTCCACGACTTGGATCATACTCGAGAGCACGTCAGAGAAAGAATCGTCGATCTCTTGAATCGAATTCTCGACGCCGGAGCAGCCGGTTTTCGGTAAGAATACTTTCTCTCTGTTCAAATATTAACGGCGTAGAGAACTACCCGAGACACAGTAGCAAGCGTTAATACTGGTTTGTGGTAAGATCTGACGTAAAATGCTGAGAAACGTTGATATACAGACTTCTCTCTCTCTCTCTCTCTCTCTCTCTCTCTCTCTCTCTTCTTCTCTCTCTCAACTCTCTCCGTGTCCTGAAATTCTCTCCCTCCAACTTTGACACCGTCAACGAACCTCCCCCAACGCGCTGACAAATTCACAGTTGAAACGTTCGCGCAATTAAGCGTCTCGACCGATGTAGTCCGTACCGGTAACATGTAAGTCGTTGCATATCGATCCTACAGCACATGCACCCTTGCTCTGCAGGCAAACTGCGAACGTTACATCCTCAGAGCATCGCGACGAAAGCCTTTCATCACCAAGGACAACTCGAGCTCAGCTACCTGTCACGAGCAATCGCGCCATTCGCGTCTGCTCGCCGTCTGCCAGCGTCGCGCAGTTGCGTGCGCGAACGTTTCAATCGGGCCAGCAGGACCTTCGATCGGCATTATTGCGGAAAAATAATCGGCACCCATGCGATTGAGCCATCGTGATGCGCGGTAATTACCTCGCCTCATATCGGCGACGTACCCGCCCTATCAAAGGACGATTTACGAGACGATATACATTCCGCGGCCTAATATGCAAATGAGACATAAACTTGAGGCGTAAACTAGTCTGACGTCGGAAGATACAGGGGGCAAGAGGGGAAGGTATGGCGGGAGACTGATGACGTTTAACATTAAGCCGAACGAGCGTCGGGGTGGAAAAGGCGAACGCTGGTCGGATGGGATTAATAAATGGGGGACATCAGCTTTTAATTACGCGCCTCGCTCGTAATTGTAACCCGCTGCGAAATCGTGCCACTTCTGCGCCCCCCGCCCCCCTGGTCTCCGGCCGTTCTTTCGGACTCTCGTGCCTTGTTTCTCGGAACTCATCGCGCTTTCTGAGTCGCATCAGAGGACGTGACTTCCGAATGCGGTGCAATGCTGTTTCTGTTTCATTGTCACTCATTGTGTTCTTTGTACTTTCAACAGTGCGAGCACTGTCGTTATTCGCGTTTGCAGATGTTGGACTCACCTTGGGACTAGCGCATTAGGAAGTGAGTAATTGAAATTGGTACGAGATCTTGATGTATGAACTGTTCAGAGTTTGTACTCTGGAGAATATTTGCATATTACAGAATAATGTTAGGCTTCCTTTGTATTACTTTTATTCTTAAAGCTAGGCAAACGTATGTGAGTATAATAATTACTGGGATTGTACAACTGATGACTGGATTATGATTGCACTCGAACGATACTTGAACGTCAAAGATACTTTAGTTAAACGTTGTAGGCGACACAGTAACGGCAAAGTATTTAAACACTGATTTTGTAATTATAACTCATCTTTTACAGCGTTGACGCCGCAAAACACATGTGGCCCGAGGATCTGGCAGTCATATACAATCGTATTAATAACTTGAGCACCGAGCACGGCTTCCCACCGAATGCCCGCCCCTTCATCTACCAAGAGGTGATCGATCTCGGCCACGAGGGCATCAGCAAAATGGAATACACTCACCTGGGGGCCGTCATCGAGTTCCTCTACGGAATCATCCTCGGCTACATGTTCCGCGGCTTAGACAATCTCAGCCGACTTTCGACATACGAAAATGCCGAGGCATGGTACATGCCATCGAGCCAGGGCGCCGTTGTCATGGTCGACAATCACGATAATCAGAGGGCGCACGGAGCCGGTGGCAAGGCGATTGTAACCTTCAACGATCCGAGGCCATATAAGGTACGCGCGTCGAATCGTCGGGGAAACGACGATCGACTACCGCTGACGATTCTAATCCGAGCGTCGTCGGCGGACGATCAATTTTCACCGCCGTTCTCACTTGCGGGCCAACAATGCGATTCTGCACGCCGCATGCCGCCTTGAATATATATAATATGCTCGGCAGGACCGTAACGATGGCGCGCGGTCCGCCGCGATTGAGATTAATATTCGGCTTGAAACGATCTTCCATAGATGGCGACAGCCTTTATGCTGAGCCACCCGTACGGCTGGTCGCGCGTGATGAGCTCCTACAGATTTGACGATCCCTCGCAAGGACCTCCGGCGGACGTCGAGGGTAACATCATCTCGCGCGGGATCGCCGACGACGGATCCTGCACGAACGGCTGGGTCTGCGAGCACAGATGGCCGGAAATCTATCGGATGGTCGCCTTCCGCAATCTGGTCAACAAGGAGAAGCTGACGAACTGGTGGTCCGGCGCATCGAATCAGATCGCGTTCTCACGCGGCGACAAGGGCTTCGTGGCCTTCGCCGCCGACGAGGACCTTCGCGAGACGCTGCAGACCGGCTTGCCGGAAGGAACTTACTGTGACGTCATATCCGGCGACCTTGTCGACGGTGCCTGCAGCGGGAAGATGATTCGGGTAGGACCCAATGGCACGGCCTTCGTCGAGATTCTGCAAAGCGACCCGGACGGCGTCATTGCCATACACGTTAAGGTGAGTGGCGAGAGGGGAATACTGCAAATATGACGCTCGGGATGTATGGATAATGGACGTTTGTCGGCGGGCGAGCGCTGATTTACGGCCGAAGGATGGGAAACGCGAGAGGACTGTGTGCGATCGGTTCGCACGAATTGAGCAATAATCTTGTTTCCAGGCAAAGCTGTAAAAACCGGCGGACTCGGTGAATCATTCTCACGGAGAGAAGATGTCGAAGCGTTACGATGCGGCTAACCGTAATTGCGTTATTTCCATAGCGATACCAAATGTTATTTCCGTGCTGAGATGTTTTAATAAAGTTACACGGGTACATTGTTGAGTCTCTGTGTACAGATTCCCACTGAAACGTTCGCGTATGTGACCTACGCTTCGCTTCGGCAAACGTGTAGTATCTGAGCGTGCAAAGTCCTTCGTGCTACGCGACGGGCCTCAATCATAAACAAATTTTATCGGCCTTTGACGACTCGTGACTGCAGTTAACGATTAGCGCCGTTTTATACTGACGTCATAGCTTAGATGGGAAGAGAAACTTACAGCTCGAGGTACAGTTATCGTAGTAAAAACGACTGCCGATAGCACTGCGGCAGTTTGCAGCGACGATAATGCCATTTTTTAAATGTCGTGCCGTATAATGTATCGATTGCGAAATCGGCTGGCTAGTTTCGCCGAGTGTAGACCCTGGAACACTTCGTAAGAACGGTGAGTGCTCAGATCTATCTCAGCGTTGCGCTAACCTATTAATAGATACAGCTCGAATCGTTGGAAATCGATCAAAGATACGAATATCTTTCGGCGTACATCAGTTTTGCTTCCACTTACATTCCCGCGTGCCCTTCAAATTTGATCCTTATCGTACATGCGAAAATCGAGTGACTCTCGAGTTCCGGAAAAGCTTCGAGGCTTACCTTAACAGATCCTACTCATCGCTGATCAACAGAACGGCGCGTGACCTTTGGAAGTGCGGGGACGATTAGCTCTCAGGAGCCTGGTTATATATTGTGAGCCAGATAATTCGCTACATCACACTTCAGTATGCTGCTAGTCGCTGCCCTGTTAACACTGCTGTCAGCGGCGCTCGCCAACAAGAATCCACATTATGTCAGGGGCCGTGGCACTATGGTGCACCTGTTCGAGTGGAAGTGGCTGGATATTGCCACGGAGTGCGAGGAATTTCTCGGCCCCATGGGCTACGGCGGTGTTCAGGTGACAAAAAGATTTTCTCCGCTAACTTTCCATCTCACAACGCAGAAACAAGTGTATTTCCGAATTTCGCCAATACTTGAATAGCAATTACGTACGCAAAATTTAGCATGACTACATCGCGAAAAAATGATATCCTATGCAATCGAAGACGTAAGTCAATGTACCTCGGAGCAGTTGTTCAGTGAGCATCGCATTTGAAAGTTCTGTTACCGTCAAGAGCACATATCGAATCGTTATCGGAGCATCGTTTGACTAATCGAAAGTGATAATCTGACTAACGATAGCTTCGTCGGTTGCCCCCAGGTCTCTCCGATCCAGGAAAACGTGATTATAGAGCACAGGCCATGGTTTGAACGTTATCAGCCCATATCGTACTTGTGGAACACGCGCTCCGGCACGGCAAAGGAATTTCGGGACATGGTGAGAAGATGTAACGACGCCGGCGTGCGGATATACGTCGACACGGTGTTCAATCACATGACCGGCAATCATGAAGTGTCCATCGGCACGGGTGGATCGCACGCGAACACCTTTCAATTAGAGTATCCGGCTGTTCCGTACAATTCGAAGGACTTTCACAGCTACTGTGCCGTTGACAACTATCAGGACCCAAGGAATGTGCGAGACTGCGAGCTAGTCGGTTTGCACGATCTCAATCAGACCAGCGAGTACGTCAGGAAGGAGATCGTCGACTTTATGAACGAGGCTATTGATGCGGGAGTGGCTGGCTTTAGGTTCGTATCGAGTTGTTTGTCATCAATTAAAACGTAACTCCAACCTGCTTCAGATACAGCGTTTGCATGCTCTTAGTCAACAGTCATCTTATCACGTTCCGTACATATTTCCTTGCGACGTTTATTTTTCTTCCATGTCCGCTAATTGGCTTATCTTGTTCCACACTCATCTTTATTGACGTTTATTTTTCTCGCTTGGATCGCTAATTGCTAATTGCTCGCAAATTCGAATTGTGGTATCTGCAATTTGTGGGACACTTAAAATTGACCCAGTTGACCAATGAGTAAAACACTGTTGATAGTTATATTGTACGTTATCGCGGTAAAATTGCGTTGTAATGAAGCAAAATGAAAAAAACTATCCAGATAAGAATAATCGAAAAATTCATTTTCTTGGAATGAATATTATCATCGAATTATCGTTCTGTAATCAATTCATGTTTCAACCTGTTTATTTTGTCCGCAGGATCGATGCTGCTAAGCACATGTGGCCCAATGATTTGAAAATCATTTACTCTAGACTAAGGAAATTAAATGCTAAACACGGATTTCCAGAAAATGCCAGTCCGTACATATTTCAAGAAGTTATCGATTTGGGCGGTGAAGGTGTTTCAAAGTACGAGTACAACGAGTTTGCCGCAGTGACAGAATTCAAGCACGGCTATGAATTGAGCAACGCCATGAGGGGTAACAATCCACTGAAGTGGTTTAAAAGTTGGGGTGAAGCTTGGAGTCTGATACCGTCCAAGGATGCTCTAGTATTCGTCGACAACCATGACACACAACGATCTGGAGACAACACAATACTCACTTATAAGTCATCTAAACAATACAAGGTACGTCGCCCTAGATAAAGTAACACGAACAAAAAGTAATACGGCATATTTTCGCTCAACATCTGATCAATGAACAGAGCAACAAATTTACACTTGTTTACGCTTCTTTACGATTCCTTTTTTTACGAGTGTAAGAATCGAATTTTTGCTCCGGTTTTCCCCGAACACTTGACGGATGAGCTGTCCTTCCCTTTCATACTGTTCTCCAGTAATCTTAATTCCGATTACTTAACCGAACTTTCGAGCGACGGACGTCATCGAAAGCGTCGTCCACGAGGCTCATAAATCATGCGATTCCATTCCGGAATGGCTAACAACTCGGCGATAATCCGCGAGCTCCCCTCATTATCCAGAAACGTCTAACGTCATATGACCATACATAAGTGGCGATACGCGCGTGAATTCCGTCCCATATTCGGGCGGAGAGAAATGATACGATCAATGGACCGGCACGTCGCGCACTCGCACTCTAATAATACATACGCGAACCGTCCACAAATTGGAATCTGCCAGGAGCGAACAATGCGGCTGATATACTCGGCTGAAAGACAACTAATTACGGAGTGATTGCATCATGGCGGCGAATCGTTTCCAGATGGCAGTCGCCTTTATGCTGGCACACCCCTACGGAACGCCGCGCGTCATGAGCTCCTTCGATTTCCGCGACTTTAATCAAGGCCCGCCGTCCGATTCCGAAGGGAACATTCTGTCGCCGATCATCAACCCCGACGACACGTGCGGCAACGGCTGGATATGCGAGCATCGCTGGCGTCAAATTTATAACATGGTACGCTTCCGCAACGTCGCCAACGATACGCAATTGGCCGGCTGGTGGGATAATGGCGGCAATCAGATCGCGTTCTGTCGCGGCGACCGCGGATTCGTCGCCTTCAACGCGGAGCGAAGCGATCTCAAGGCGACCCTTCACACCTGCCTGCCGCCCGGCACCTACTGCGACGTCATTTCCGGGAATCTCGTCGATCGAAGGTGCACGGGAAAAGTCGTCAAGGTCGATGGTAGCGGGAACGCTTACGTCGAGATCTTAAGCTGGGAGGAGGACGGAGTGCTGGCCATCCATGCGGGGGTGAGTAGTGACTCTTTCTAATTATGCTGTTGTGACGTAGAAATACGGATGTGGACGGTCGATTTTGAGTATGTATATGTTTCAGGCGAGATTGATCTAAACGAGACTGACCAGCCGACGAGTTCGGTGCTGAACGGATACTACGGAGATATTAAGTTATTTATATGCGTTGATTTTGTTAAAGACCTGTCATCCGTGGACGGTGTACTGTTAGGTCCACTTCCGGTGATCGTACTCTTCGTCGAATGTACCTTTTATAAGATGAAAGATAAGAGAATAAACATTAAGATATTTTTTATACCTGTGATTTATTGTAATTCTTCTGATATAATGATATCGTCTTAGAATATGTTCTTTATACACCTTTTTGACATCTTATGTTTCTTCTTAGAGAGTGACAAATACTACAGAAGTCTTATAGTACAGAACTCGATTGAGAGACGGTCTTTACAGTTTCTTTAAATTAGCGCGAAATGAAATGTACGGTAGACATTTCCATGAAAGATAATAATTTATTGACGCTGTCGCGCCTCAGCGAAGGATCATTTGGCAGGTAATCGAATCCGCACGTATCTATTTTTCAACAAGTTTATTTTAACAGAAACAATGTACTGTTTTTCTCTTTTCACCATTAATTTCTACTATACATATTATATTACGACAATTAATTGTAAAATAATACACGACAGACTTGCGCTTGAGAAATAAAAAAAAAGGGATAGGGTGGGAGTGGGGTGGGGTGATGGGAAGTGGGGGAAGATGGAAATGGCGAGCGTGGATGTACAATGCGCTGTAAGTTAAAATGACGTTGAGTGGGGTAGGAAACAAAAAAAAAACGGAGGACGCGGGAAGTGGGTAGAAATTGAAGTATCACAAAGTTGCCTTGTCGCTCGATTTCTTCTTTTTCTTTTTTTCACCTCTCTCTCTCTCTCTCTCTTTCTCTCTCTCCCTCTACACATACATGTCGCTGTTCGTTACACTCTGCCCCATTTTGGCCTCCTGCCGTTCGCTTAATCTACATACGTCGCGACGTTCCCACCCACGATCTTCCTACTCACTCAATTCGAACGATCCTGCTGCTCGAAAAGAAGAAGTGGTGCGCGCATGATGCAGCCCTTGACGCTGCACAAGTGATAATGTGCGTGAGCCTCGCTTACGAGGCCGAATAAAATACTACGCCTCCATTCGTAAAAGCCACGATATAAATAAATGCTTAATCGTTACTTATGTACAGTGATTTCGTTTTAAGTAAAAGCCGCTAGTTCCTGTTAGTGTTACGTCGCGTCTCTCATGCCTGTCGTTTGCGCAATTGTGAAAGAGATACGCGACTCTTCGCAACGATACAATTTATTGATCAATCGCATCCGTCGCCTTGATTGTCGTCCAACCCCCTCTACGAGTATCATCCCTCAATTGACGCTGAAACGTATAAGAGACATGTCGCGGATAGAAATTAGTTTACTCGTACGCGCTTGATATCGATTCGAAATTAGAAACTGTCGTCCGACGAGACCGATTTCACGGAATTTTACGCACATGTGTCTTTGATGTTGGTGTACTTGTTCGTATGCTTGTGCGCAGGTGCACGCGCACGCTTGTCCCTCGCGTACACGTGCGTCTGCGTTCGTTTATATGTATAAGTATATCATTTTCGCAGTACGTTCAGGCTAATGTAAATCTAAAAATACTGCTCATCCATATGAACCGATCGCCTTGCCTTCCCAATGCACAAAACGGTATATAGCGCTACCTTTACACCTTCAACTATCTCCGCATCTTACGTATTAATTATTACAGCGAATACAATAAGGCGACAGGGACTTTATCTCTAAATAAATAAACGTCTCCGGTGTACGTTGGAAAAGAAAAAGGAAGAAAATGTACAATTATCTAACGACCTATACGTATCGACCGCTCGTAAACACTACTTACTTTTAGCGCTATATACTGTATCTCTCTCTTTACATATATATCTATTTATATATATATATATATAATATTTATAATGCGAGCCGATGCGCATCTCGCGCTCGCACATTCGTGAATTTAATTTTTTTGTTTGCACATACAGCGTTAGCAAAAATATAATTTAGTATATTTATCATCGTAACCATCCATATAAAAACTTCGTTAAAATATATAAAAGAAACAACGATTTGAGCAAATACGTATCCACTATGGTTAAAAGTATCGCGTCGAAACGTGTTTATTGTTATTGCACATAATTCTCGCTAATTAGGTCGTCTCTCTACTTTTTTGCTCTCAATCTCAACCATCGTCTATCTCTTCGTCGCTTGTCGTGTGCGTTCCTTTACAAACGTACGGTTTGTTCATTCATCCCTTATGCTACATACGTTTACGTATGTACTCGCGTGATCCGAATTCGTCGCTTTAACTTTATAAGCCGATTCGGGCGGATAACATAATCAATTTATACCTGCTGGCCGTGAGGCAATAATTCATGCGCTTGATGCGATTATAAGAGTATTCAAGTGATACGGTTTACTCCTGGAAGACTGAGGTAATTAGGCACTCATTTCGTAGTTGATTTTTCACTCATTCATCCTATGCGTGTTTTGGGTTGTAACCTATGCCAAAATGTTAAACATGTGCACCATCAACATCCGAATTACATGAAAACAATGAAAGATAGTAAATTAAATAGTGTAATTTCTAACCAATATTTTTAACATAACGATCTTTTTGTGGCACAGCATCTATTTTTGATTTGATAAAATATTTGAGTACCGTATTGCTAAAGATTGTGTATAACGTCATTTATGTTCAATGACATAAATTTCAATGTATATCACTTTCTGTATATACATATAGCCTTCATGGAATATACGTAATTGTAAGTTTGCACATTTAAACGTATCCATTTGCATTTACGTAAGATCATCATACTAGCATCGCTAGGAGAGATGACAGTACCTGATAAACAATTCCATAAAAATTTTGTATCACGTATTCAGTATATCAAAATCTCAGACCATATTACGGATATGCTTCTCGAAACCTATTCTCCACCTTTTCTTTTGCCCCACATTTGGCCGTTCAGCATCAAGGCACACAGTTGCATCTACATTAAACATGACTATCACCTGACAAACAGCACACTTGACTCCTCAACGTATCGTCCCGCATAATCCGTACACCTCACGCAACGAGTACATCCAAGACTCAACCCACCAACCCCAAAACAGTTAACCTACCTTACACCCCGCGAAATCCTACACCGTCAACGTCAGTCACACCCCTCCCCTATCTCAACCTCGAATCTCTAAAAATCCGCATCCCTCTCCTCCGAACGTCAGCAGCGCCGGAAGTCGACGATCGCGAACAATAAGTACTTCCGTGCGATAGCTTCAATCGCACCCCCTGCGCAAAATCGCCACATCCCTCTTCTGCGTACATCACGCCGAGCGTCTCCTCAGTCTGATTCGTCGGCGACGAACCTACGCTCGCGTTCCTCCTCGCTCCCCTTAGGTACATTGGTACTGACAAAGAAAAAAAAAAAGGAAAAAAGACCGGCGGAGTCTCCGAGCTCCCGAGTATAATACGAGTATCGCGCTGTGCCTCCCCGAAGGTACGATCGGCGTCAGTCTGTGCGCGTGTCGCGCACGCAGCGTTCGTCCTGGCCGTCGATGCGGCCATTGGCGGCGCGTCACTGCTTGATCGGCTTCTTGAAGACCACCTCCGGCTTGCGGACCGGACGCGGTAGGCGCCGTTCTATCCTGAGAGCCCGGTTCGGGTCCGGGGAGTCTGCTGCGCACGCGGTCGTCGCTGCCTCGGGCCCCAACGTGGGAGTCTCCGCCAGTGTTTGTCAGTTTCCGGTGCTGCTCGGCCGTCTGCCGGGCGCCTGCTGTTGTTGCTGCTGCTGCTGCTGCTGTTGCTGTTGCTGCTGCTGTTGCTGCTGGTTCGCTGCGGCGGCCGCGGCCGCTGCCGCGCTCAAGGCCGGAAGCGGCGTCTGATGGCAGTGGGCGCAGTGCAGGCAAACTGTGCAAGCGCCGAGCTTTCGGGCGAGAAGCGCGCGCAGCTTGAGGGCAGGGCCCAGCTTCATGCCCATCGGGCCCGTCAGGTGGTCCTCGGACAGCAGCGGCAGCGCAGCTCCGTCTATGCGGTGCTCCCGGAAGTTCTGCAAGCAGAGAATAGCGACGGTCAGTCGGAATCGAGCGATCCTATCCTCCTGCGCATTAGCGCGCAGGACCACCGACTTAATCTCATCGGAAGGTATCTCGCGCGCGCTCGAAGGAGGCATGGAACCGGGAAGTAGGCAGGCATTTAGACGTCGAACGTTCAGGCATGTAAACAAGACGGCCGCCGCCGCCGCCGCCGCCGCCGCCGCGGCGAGAGCACATGTGCGAGCCGTGAGTCAGACGGCAGGGCGTTGGAACAGTTACGTGTCATAAGGTCCGAGCGTTGGCCGAGGATGGGGAAAAAAAGCTCCTGCCGAGAGGCTACGCCCTCGGGGCCGGGGCAACTCCCAGGACGAGGAGAGGGTTACGCTCGGCCACGGAGCTCATCTCGGCGATGAGCCTCGCCAGAGACGCTCCGAGGCTGACCTGCGACCCCGCGATGCGCCCGAAGGTCGACCGGCGCGTTTCACGGCAGCTGCAACCGCATCACGCGGAATCCCGTGAATTCGTCTCGCGGTGCTGCTGCAGGCAAGGTGCATCATCGGTCGGCACGATGTAAAACGGCGCACGGGCCATTATTTCCTCGGCATGCAAAAACGACGTCGAGTCGGCCCCTTCTCCGCGCCCGGCGACGAGGAAGGCGAGGATGGCCGAGGATGGGGAGGGGGGACGAAGGAGGAAGAGCGCGAGAACGCCGCGCAGAAGGGGGAGGAGGAGGAGGAGGAGGAGGAGGAGGAGGAGGAGGAGGAGGAGGCGGAGGGAGAGAGAGGGGAAAAAAAGGGAGAGGAGGGACAGCGCACGGAGTTTCATTCACGGCTCCGGGGGCCGCGGACGTAATTGCCGGCAGGAACGGGCGGCGATGCTGGCGTGTGTATGCCTTAGTAGGCAGGATCGCTATACACGTTCGCGGAATACCGCGGATAGGCCCCGGCCACGGCTTATGAATGAAATATTCAACGGCGTAATGCGAGTCGCGCACGCAACGTCGGACCGGTCTCTGCACGCGCGCCGATCTCAATCCGCGGACGGACGGACGGACGGACGAACGAACGGACGAATGGTAGGCGCTGGTAGTAGTGGTGGTAGTGGTAGCAGTGGGATTCGGTCCGATGAGAGCCCCCGGGCGGCTCGTAGAATCCGCCGTTCCTCACGGTGGTCTTCAACGGGTTCTCCCGACGCTGAACGCGAAGTGAGAATCCTCGACGACGCCCAGCTGGCGAACGATTCGACGTATGAATCGGCGGCTACCGATTGATAGGGAGTTCCGGCTTCTGGTAGGTAGGGTCGAGGATCGGCGAGGGTGTGTTCGCAGTCGCGCCGCTTTGATGCGACTGGATAGGAACTTTGTAGGAATTTCTATGAATATCATAAAGGCAATTGCGGTAATAATGGGTAGCTGAGAGTTCTGAGATGAGGCGTGTCGTGTCGTGCTGGACGAAGAGCGAGAAATTGGAGATGAAGTACGGAAAGAATGGGTGTGAAGAAGAAGCCGGGAGACGATGTAATTCGCCGCGATGCCGTCGACATTGTTTGGTCCCGATTCACACTTGCGATTATAACGGTACGGGTATAGGGGTGGTCGTGGACGTAAGAATGGTTAGCCGCGATGCGCTATGCCTCTTCACGGTCGCTTCGCGTAAACGTTAATTAGCCAACTCGTTACGCGGGAAGAAGACGTTCGCCGCTCGGTAGGAGGTATACCGAAATGACCATTATTAGAGCTGCGTAAATACGAGGCCTGCTTCGCACGATCGCCCAAAGTGCGGGGCTTAATGATGCGCGCGAGTGAGTTATGTCCCTGAAACAACGATTCGGATTAGTCTAATGTCCGTCCATGCCAGGTTTGTGGCACTACGTTGCCTCGCATGCTCATCCATTATCTTTGAACGTCTTCCCACGAGCGAGTCAGCCATTACGAATTACAGGGAATATTTCATTCGATATATAAGATATATAGTACAACGCTTTTTACCGTAACGATAACAAGGGATTTACATAACACAGTCGCTGAAAATGTAAACACGGCTACAGAGACGTTACCGCGTACGCCATAAGTGCATACCGTTGTAAGGTAAACGCAAGAAAATATTACCCCTGCGAGGGCATGGGTGCCGTGACAGGCGGACATTCGGAAATGCACATGTTAAGGCTCGCGGGCCAATTTTTCATCCCGTCCATGGCACACGGTAGCACTTTTTTTTGCATAGCGGTACGGTGAGTCCGTTGTGCGCTAAGGGGAAGTACGGTCAGAAGTCTCGAAATCTCAGGGTGGACCGAATGGCCCGTGCATCAAGACGTAAGTACGTATGCGGCTACGTATGCGGCTACGTATGTACGTAGGTAAGGATCCGCAGCTGCAGTTGCCGGGAATATATCATCCTCGTGTTGCACCGCGGGCGACCGTGGGTTCCAAAGGCCGAGCCACGAAGACAACCTATATTTTCTCCACCCAGTTCCAAACTCTTAAGGGCAGACGCAATCTCTTCCGGGCCCGGCATCAATTATACCCGGGCCCGTCTCGTCTCGCGATCGATTTACACGATCTGCGCGCAAGCGCGAGGGCCGAGTGTGTCAAAAGTGACTTTCATATCGCGGGAAGTCGGCCAAATGGCCGATCGGCCGATTCGTAAAAAGAGGAGGGACAACGATTTAAGGCGAAAGCACTGGGATTAAGACGCCTTCGTTCCTCAGCGGGATCCGTGAATGAACTGGCGCGCCATTACGCGGTAATAATTACGACGGCCGTTGTGCAAGCGATGATCATAACACGCCCGTACCGGGCGAGGTCGTTAACGAAAGGTAGAATTTCGTGGATCGAGCGGTGATAGGTAATGAATATTCAGGGAGCCGGAGAGTCCGTTTCGACGGCAGATGAAAGAGGGAAAGGAAGACGAAAGGGAAGGAAAGGGACGGGAAAAGGGAAGGTGTTCGCTCGGTTGAGGAATCGTTAAAACGATTGGCGGAGCAGCATTCGAGCGTGACCTGGGAAAGGATCGAGGATCCTCGAAAAGTAACGGCCCCGTTCTTGCGGAGTTCGAATTCCTGACCCGAAGGATCCCAACGCCGCGGCTGTAACCTCGGAAGAGCATCGAGTCGGAACCGCGTCACGTTGCCCGCTTCACAGCGAACCTGAGGAATCTTCCTCTCTCGACGAGGATCAATCGATTTCTCGGGAAGGTGGAAAAAAAAGCAGGTGCCGCGGCGTGGGCTGGCCGACTACCGGTTGGCGCTAAGCAATCCTGCTCGGATACCGCAGGATTCTCCTCGTTAGAGTTCATAACAGTATCCAGTTTGGACTAGTATATCGGTTCCACTAGGAGAAGCCTCGTTGTGCGCTCGGTCGTGTCATTCTCGGAGATGCTCGTTTCGAAGGAAATGCAAGGTGTCTGAACCGTTGTAATTCGATCGACTAATCCTAGCAGTGCATCGTACAATTATCGATCGAAAGAAAACGCTTCTCCTGGCCGTGCTAAAAATAACGATTCGCGTAGAACTGTCCGTTTCCGAGAATCGCCGGCAAAATAGCTGACATTGCATCGGTACGTTTTATTTGCCCGCCTCGGCGCATACTCTCGCGGATAAATTCCCGCGAGGATTTCTGCCGAGCTTCATCGCTTTATTGTCTTGCGCTGCAACGACGCTCACGTTACCTCTAACGTGACCGTTCGCGCAAACGATCCGCCGCCACTCCCCACACGACGTCGAACCGTCCGACAGCGCACGAACGGTATGCAAAGCAGCATCTATCCTCCGATTATTCAGAAGCAGTAAATCAAGCCGCATCGAGGAAGTTGGCAGCGCGCGCGTCAATTCCGCCGACGGGGCCGTCATAAAAGTCGCGCTCTCTCAGTGGCAGCTTCCGACTACCGCGGCCATTATCACACCTGTCGCGCGTTACGAAATGGCCCAGGCAAATACGGCCCTCTCAGGCGAGGTCTCCGCATTCGTTACAGTGGCACAAATTGCCGTAGCGTTAACATTACTTACTCCGACGACGATTTCCTGTAATCGTTACCTGCGAAGCGGCATATATCACCGACCGACGGACGATACTTCCATAAGACGTTAGAGGCGTCCGAGGTAAACGATTCGGGGTCGCAGTTGGGCATTGGCCGACCAGAGGACAGGATTTGCGGCCAGCGAACTGGGCTGAGGAGCATTTTTCCTAGCTCGGACGAGATCGACGTTATCGCGGACAAGACATCGAACCACGAGGCGGAGCGATATTTTATAACGCGCGTATATCCGTTCATAATGAATAATCGATCTTATCGCGTCGGCCGGCATGATTCAAGCGGTAACCTCGACACCGCACCGAAGTAGATCTCTCGGCGTCCACCTCGCTTTCCGTCGCGGGGAACCCGTTCGCGCGTCGGCCCCCTGACATTACCAATGAAGTATTAACTAATAAGTGTGCGGCGCGAGTGACGCGGGAGAGACTTACGGCCGCGGCTGTAAACTTTTGTTGCCGGCCGCTACCGCGTCCAGCTGCCACCATTTCCACCCGGGGCGATTTTGCCCGCGAAGAGTAGGAACCGGGCGAGAGAACGAGCCGACTGTGCGAGAATTGTTTAGAAAGCGGTGCCTGTGGTTTACTACTGGGATTACTGGGTGCCCAGAACTTCTGCGAGTCCTGGTATGCGGATACTCCGCACAATGTCCAGATTGGATGGTGCCAAGTTGCCTCTACCGTTGGCTACCCAGCACGCGAACTGCTCACTGCAGAGGGTCGGTTCTCGGCCGGATAGCTGCGCCGAGTAGCCACGCGTATCGCGAAATCTACGGACGGCAGAAAAGCCCAGCTATTAAACCCTGCGCGCGTGTCGTTAATACGAATTACACACCCGCCGCTTTTATATATATCATAAACGCTCCACTTACGCAACTATCCCGGCGAAATATCGCCGGGCTCGATCTCGCGGAGCGCACAAATCACGAGGCTGACGGATTTATACGAGACTCGCGCGCATCTACGCGGTACATTTTTCCCGAGATTCAAATCGTAAACATTTTCCGCCTCCTCTCTGACCTATTGCGCCACTGCCGCCGAACGTTTCGCTAGCGAATAGCTTTTCTGGAACGTCGACGATCCAGGAGCTTTTTTATGGCCTCCAAGCATCCGTTATAAATGGAACTTGTAGCTGGACAAGGAGGTACCCGATCGTTTTTCGCCTCCGACCGAGGCGGAACATATTGGGTCGTGCTCGGGGCCCGTTCGATCGATTACTACGCCACTGTGCAAGAGCGAGCGAAGACCGGTGACCTGCCACGCCCTGTCGAGGTCGTCGCGCGCCTCTCTCGCCAGCCGACGACTGGCGTACCGACGACGACCGGCGCGAACCGACGACCGCTGCGAGCACCGGCCTAACCAGATCAACATCCCTCCTCGCCCTCTCACACGCACGCACACGCTCGCGCCGCGACCTATACGTGCACGTACGCGATCGCGCGATTTCTCATTCCTCCTCGGACTTCACCGGTAGCTTCCGTCCCTCTCGTGCCACAACTCTCTCTTACTCGCTCCTACTCGCTCCTACTCGCTTCAACTCGCTCCAGCTCCCTCGATCTCGATCTTCTCCCCCTCCCCTTCGATTCCCCGCGCCCTCTTTCCACGGTTGCATTCTCCGTTCCTCTTTCTCTCTTTGCCATGTCATACCCGGCCACTTCGTGTCAACATTTCGCAGTCCTTTTGCTTCCATCGGACGGCCTCAAATTTTGCCTCTTCTCGCTCCTGGTTTCCTCGCTCGGTCTTAGGGACCCTCCTTTTTCTCCTTTCTCAACGCTGAACTCTCGTTCCTGGCGATCAGCGACGTTTTAAGCTGACGATGACCCGAGACTTGTACGGACAAGCCTGTTTCCGTGATTTTTAAACCTGCTCGTCAGATATATGTCTCACTCGCAGACGTCGGATTATGCGTCGCCTCAGAAAGTTTACGTGTATTGACTGCATAGCAGGCTTCAAAGTGTGAATGGGGGAAGATCGAGGCGTTGCTCAAGAAGCGTGTGCTTCTTTCGTCTAAAATGCCCTTTCCGCCGATTTATCGGCCGGCGAAACTCGAGCAATAACAGAACCGCGCCCAGTTTATTGCCCGCTCGTGGATCGACTCGGCGCGCGAAATTTCTTCTCATTACAGGCGAGAAGTATGTTGAGCCTCTATGCCAGACCTCGACCATCGCGCATCTCGATCTTACATCTGCCACGGCTCGCTTCCTGTCTTCATTCTCCCCCCCCCCCCCCCCCCCCCACCCGTGCTCGCTCATTCACTCACTTCTCCGCAGTTCAACTCTCCTATTCCGGTTCCGATCGCGTAAACTGAAACTCGTTACCTTCCTCGCTCGGGCGCCTCTATCCTGCTCGGCAGTTAACGCTTCTTCTTTCGCCGGCGAAGGATAAGCTTCGGCGTACAACGAACGTCCGAATAGCAGCAAAGGCCCGGGCTCGAGGCTAATTGACTCGTAAAGTGAACACCGCGGCCATTGGGACGCTTCCATCGGAACCGTTTCCTCGTCCCGGCTACGCCCTCATTGAGATTCAATATTAACGACTCGGGGGAAGCGAGCCGGGGCAGTATCCGCAATTGGAAGCATCGGGAGTCGATGCAAAGCAGCCGATTCGATCGGTTGCCATTAAAGCGGGTAAGAGCTTCATCGGACGATAGCCGGGACGGTAGCGAGCGGTAGCGGTCAGTAGCGGAAGGGAGGAGGTGGTGGGGGGAAGGGGGGGGGGAAGGGACGTAAGGGCGAGTCGAGGTGTTATCGCAGGTGACGGACGCGAGAGAGTATCGTGGCCGGCGCGAGAAGTAGGAAGGAAAGCGGCAGACTAGGCGGAGTGTAAAAAGCTCGCGGCTCAATCTCGATCGGCATGGCCTTGCCGGTGGACGACGTCGTGTCGCCGTGTAATTGAGAGACATTCAGAGTGCATTAGCACTGCCGGCCAAGGGGCAGGCAGGCGTATTAATTGCTCATCAGCGGTAATGAAGGGTTTGTAAGTCGATATTAGCATAACTAACAGGTTTCCCGGTAATGAAGCCACGCTCACGGCCCCGATGCTCGTCTTTATGTCTCCGGCCTTCTCTCGTCTACTCGCACGTCTACTACGCTCGTCTACTCGCCGGTCGATCCGCTCGTCCGCTCTGAAACTCGCGAGCGAGTCCCACGGAACTGGCAGAGTGGAAATAGGACGAGTGCCGATCGCTTCCAGCGACGTTCGGTACGGACGAACGACGTTTCCGCGATGAAAATCGAGCGTGCGTAACGATGCCGAAAGGGCTGCGGCTCGCTGCTATCGCGGCGCTGTCGTTTAATCGAGGGAAAAGAGGCAAGGGACGCGGGAAAAGGAATCTTCGGAGACGGGAACGGCTCGACGTTTGTGCGGCTATGAGTCGACGTGCGCAGAAGCGGACGTTCGAAAGAAGGCTCGCTTCCGATCGGATGGCAGTGGATGACTTTGAGCCGCAACAAGAACCTATGAAGACGATGGGTGATTGATTCCTGCGTCCGAGAGGATAGTTTCAATTCGTTAGAAGAGATGGGACGAGGTTACGTGGATAAGAGGAGTCGCTGAGGACTTATCCTTTGTTCCCTCCCCTTTCTTCGTAGTCGATCCACGTCTTTTTCTCATCCGATCCCATTCCTCGCACTACGTTGACGTTAATTACCGTCCTCTCTTAACGACCGCGCGGGAAAGCACCGCGACACGTACACCGACTTACGGCATGCATTCTCGAACACTGAAATGTCCATTCGCACACGTACACAACGCCCTTCTACGTGCAACCTAAGTCGCCGCGGCTATCACGATCTCGTTATCGACTCGACCTTTCCTACGTTTTTCCTGCACCCGCGCCCGATACTTTCTCCGATTGTTCTACCTGGGGCACCGGTTGATCGAGTTTCTCATATAACAATTTATTCCGCTCACGTGGGTCGCGTTATCGTCTCGATTTCTCGAGCAGGACGCGCGTCCGCTCGCGCAAAAATCCGCTCACACCCACATGTTGCCAACTCTGTCAGCGAGGACTGTCCCCGAAATCTCGCTGTCGAGAGTCGATGGCGTGATGTCGCCTTTTAAACTTTCAGACGGAAAAAAGGGGGGGGGGGGCGCTAAAAGAATCGGTAAGAGTGAGGCTGAGAGAGACGGAGAGAAGAACGAAGGCGAGTAAGACACGTGGGTGGTTACACTTTATTATCGAGCGCGATACAAATTGCCGCCTCCACGCATTGCCCACGACCTGCCGCTTTCTATTATTGGCTAAATCCCTGATAAATGCTCGTCCGCGCTTGCGACGTCGCCGCCGCCGTCGAGAGAGTTGCACACAGGCACCGAGCAATAACTCGCCATTAATGTGCCGGCCGACCGATAAACTGGCGCCGATAAATCGACGCGATTCGCCGCGCTCGCAAATCATATTTCCGCAGCGAGTACCGCGCGCGGTTCTGCATTTTGCCCTCGCAGCTTGCCTTCTACAGTTCGCAGGAACGGGGGGGGGACCCGTATTCGGGAGGTCGATCGCCCGTTGAAAGGCTGGCACGTGGAAAAAGATAAAGTAGGAGTGGACAGGAGGAAATTCTGTGCGAGACACAATGAAGCCGAGCCGGCGAAAAGAAACGGTGGGATACGAATGTGTATGAGTGCGCAGAGTATTTCTTTGTTATTAATCTTTTCTGGCCTAAGATATTGGGACGCTGCGAGATATTCGATACTGAATTAGCGCCTGGTAATCCGGCAATTCAGGTCCCGCTGAAAAGCATTCTGCGTCCTCCGTTATTCATGTAAGTCTCCCTCCTCATTGTACGACTTCCTTTGCGCGACTTGTCCTGCGCGCAAAGTCATTTGTCAAACCTGTCCTTTAATGATGCAGAATTCTATTCACGACTACGTGTGGGCAGTGTGAATCCTGTGTTTTACCTTCGGGTAGGATCTGATCATGGCTTCTTTGTATGCATGTCAGCGGATTCCTTAGATCTCGATCTCGATCATCTTTATTACATGCCGCACAAATCGTTCTGTTAAAAATGATGCGAGGAAAGTGGCTATCCTTTTCTAAGCAAAGTTAGCGCGTACAAGGGTTTTAGAGAGTGGCGTTGGAAGATATCCGTCGTGTACGCCAAGTGCAATTTCTTGAAGTGAGGCACTTTCCAGAGAGGCACTTTCCAGTCCGTACGACTGTTTGTTTACACTCGGAGGTACCAATTCACGTCGATACCTCTTCCAGCGTAATTTCTACAAATATTGGATGCAATAGCGCTCGATTGAATGATACGGCGGCTGAAATATCCCAGACGTGAAAGGACACTCAAGCCTCGAGGCAGAAATAAGAGCGTGCGGACTTGATGTCGACGTAATGTCATCCGCACTGACCGACGTCCGATATCGTATTGCACTCCGTGATGGTTTCCGCAATTCTTTCCGTATAATATCTATCGAATGGCATCGTCCGCACGGACAACCGACTGCATATGCACAATCAAGCCTCCGTTCCGTATCTTGTTCTCCGCGATCACGTATTCCTGCGTACCAGTATCGTAAACGTAGACGCTCTAATATAGACGTCGCATAAACATTACACATGTAAAAGGTAAGTAATCCGATATGCGGTAGCGCAAGAAATAAAGTTGCGTTATTTAAATGTCGTGCCCGGTGCAACGGACCTACCGAAAGACATTCAGCTTTCATTACCAGAATATCGAACGGATTTATAATATGTCCGAGGCTATTTGCTTACTGTCACTTTAGGGAAAAGTGTAATATTATATATTCAGGTCAGCCGGAATGGCCCCAACGTTCGACAATCGTATCTTACGCAACGCGGCCAATTAAATCAAATTCGCAAACGTCATAATCCGACCGTTCGGTGGAAAAATAATGTTATCGTGGAACTGTGGCAGGCTAAGGGGCTCTTATTAAATTCGAATAACATGTAGACACGAGTCTGTCGTTCCGGCGACTGGGGAGACTCGTTGCGCGTTTCACGGTTCCTTCGTTTTCGAAGGCAGCGATCAACAACCTCCTTTTTCAATTAGCTCCGCAGCGCCGCTCGTTAAACTTTTATGTTTTACTCAACGAGCCGCTACTCGTACGTACTCGTACGTATGCGCGCCGCGGGGCTGGAGATGAACATTTCAAGCGCCACGGACCACTTTTATGTCAGGCTCATTTCCCCGAATTATAGCCGAAACGTTTGCCGGGGAGGAAGAGTGCACCATCGGCTATCCTTATCGGCGGCGGTTCAGCAATAAAGTCCCGGCCGAGTGTAAGGTCCTCCTTAAGAATCGTCCGTTTATTATGCTTTATACGATTGGGCGTATAAAAAGTTTTCTAAATGATCTCGTCGAAAGATATAGATGCAAAGCGAGCCTTTTCGTAAACGAGAGAGATTTCTGGCCGAAGGATGAGCGGCTATGGAGACGTTTTCGTAATCGGGGGCTGACGGAATGTTATGAAAGTTATCGGTACTGTATGGTACCTCCTTTCCGTAAGTGATATCGCGGTAAAGGTATCTCAGGTGGGGCGATTAAGATTCTGATTATAGCGCTGTAATTAATAACGTCCCGGCGGACTGTAAACTTCTTTTTAAGAAAGTCGGGCTCGTTACGGTCGATGCGGGCATCCGTTGAAATTTTTCTGAAATTGTTTCGCCGAAAGGTAAGCGGGCGAAGTCTTTCTTCGGAACGGAGCTAGCTTCGCGAATAATGGTCGAGGATTAATCGTTCTCCTCTTCGCTTCCGCAATCGGCGATTAAACACTTCGCAATTAAGCTGCCGATTAATCAAGCGCCCGATCGGAAGCACTTTTGAAAGTTGTTTTTCCATAATAGCCGCTCGTTTCTCGAGCACGAATTTTGATTGCCCGGGGAACGTGCGGGCACGCACGTATCTGGATGACCCTGAACTTTCTAAGCTAATTTAAATTCTCGACCGGCGCTCGAAGGTGCGTCCAGACCTTTCGTCTCGACCTCGCCTCCTCGCTTCCGGTGAAAACTTCGCAGCCAACCTCCGCTCCCAACATCGGCACGTTCGCTTTCCGCCAAATGGCCCTTCGGAAACACTCCCACCCACATCCTCCCGCATTCCAAAAGAAGCAAGAGCGCAAATCATTCATCCCGACACCCTACCTTGCAGCAGCCATTGAAAAATACAGACAAAAACCCAGGAAAACGTCCAGGTCCAGTAGAAACCAATCCTACCATCATTCATTATTCTTTTGCCGCTCTCAGGAAATAATCAATCGCTCAATTTATTCATTCCAATAATCAACCTCCCAACAGCCATTGAAAATAAGAAGAAAAGCTTAAGAAAACGTTCAGTTCCGGTAGAAACGAGTCCATTATTCTTTCGCCACTGCAAGCTTCAGGGTGGGGTAGGGTATAAAAAGAGGAGGACGCGGAAGGTCAATGAGCATCGGCCTCGGCTATCTATCCGCAGCGGCGAAGTAATCGGCTCGATAGGCGACGTGTGATTTCGCGAGGCGAACCCGAGGCACGCTCGTCGAGCATCTTTCGCGCCATACCACCGACGGGCGTGTACGCTCTCCAGGATGCCCTCTTGCTCCGGGTACAGGTAAGAGCATACCAGGGTGATCATATGGGGAAAGTGGTCGCCTCGAGGAGAGGTTCGCCGAGGCGGCCTCTTCGAAAGGCAACCTTGCAATGACCTCGCGTGAACCCGGGTAACAGCGGCGAGCCGCGTAAGACATGTACATATCGCACACACGTACACACACGCGCGTACGGACGCGCACGTACGGTTCGGACTCACACGTTCGATAATCGCACAGGCGCACTCGCGCCATGCTTCTCGCGGGTGCGCGCGCGCGCGCGCACTCCGGCGAACGCGTACGTGTACGGTCCGATGCACGCATACGAGGCCAGGCTACGAGCCCGTGCATTATATAGAAATATACACGCAAACAGGCGAGCGGAGGGCGAGTTCACCTATGGCCACCGGCGAACCTCCGTGCCGTCGGGAGTTATCTGCAGGAAATCTACTCTTGTAGGCATGCCACGCGAGGGGAGCGGCAACGGTCCGCGAATGGGACCCGGTGGCTGGAGTGAGAGGGAGAGAGGGAGGGCGGGAGGGGAGGCTGAGAGAGAGAAGGAGAGCAGGGGCGAGTCGAAAGGGATGGCAGCTTGCCCCACGACGCCCTCGGCGTGTCCTCCTTCGGAGCCAGCAGCCGCCACTGCGCTCCGCAGGAAGAGAGGAGAGTGAGAGAAAGAGATGGAGAGGGGGAGAGGGGAGAGGGAAGAAACGAACGCGAAGGAGAGGCGAATGGCAGTGCCGCGCATAGAGAAGAGAACACGCTGCTACCAGCAGGGGATCGCTGCACCGATACAAGATACTGCCACGTGTTACACGCTGTTCGCCACCAGAAGAAACCTCTCCTGCTCTTTTACTTCCTCCCACTGTCTCACGGACCCATGCGCGCGCAGCCTCTTTCCGCTCCGCTATGCATCTTTTGAATAGGCTGCAACTTTTGTCGCGCACTTTTTCCCGCCGGAGACCCGGTCGGCGCGTGGGCGGCTAGAAGTATTCATCTATTGACGCTCCTATTATTAGGTTCTGGCTACAGGACGCCGGGTCTCTTAGCGGAGCTAACCGTCCGGATGACTGAAGTATTTATCTTGGGACGGCGTGGAATTTGGGAGGCCGAGCTTCTTGGAACCGACTTCTGTTTCGCCGCCGATCAAGTGTGGCTTTCGGTCGAATTGAGGGGGTTACTTATCAAACGGACAAAGTTCGCCAAAGCAATAAAGAATAATAGGGTTCCGCAACGTACTCGCGCGGCAACTATTAATGGTGCAAAGGAAAATTACCGGCAGCTAACGTCATTACAGTTTCATTCGCCGCAAGTGTGCAACACAGCGCGCAATCAAAATTTCTTGCGCAACATTCGGACCGCAGCAAAAATTGTTCCCGCACCGACGCGAGTCCTCACGACAACTTATTCCGCGGATAGGGTATCCGAGAAAGTAACGACTTACAATTAGTTAAGTACGGACGGAGGCGAAAAAATGAATGCGCCGCGCGGCGTAATCGGCAATGAGATTGGAAAACGATGATTTTGCGTACATGTTCATTTTTTCGTACGCGCGTTCTTGTCAATATCGACACGACATCAGGGAGGCTTAACGTAACCCGCGACGCAATAAATTGCGTAACCGTAGAGATGCATTCTTGATTCCTACCATTGCGTCACGAGTGTCTACTGTCTGAGTAAGTTTGTTAGGCAAACAACAGGTGACACGAGGATGATCTATTATCAGTTCTCCTCCATTGTAAACACCTTGGCCGCTAGAAAACGGTAAACAATTGTGTTGCTGGCAACGCGAAACACTTTAAAACCCACTAACCTTAATGTAACCATTCTTCACAAGTGCAGACCGTTCTTTAGATATTAAAAAACCGCCCCTATGTAAACATGTTTAAATTGATTCTAGAATCGTATTCAATCGTTTCTCATCGTTCAATTAAACCCTCGTCCGCGCGCCAATCGCATCTCATCAGGAATCGCAAGCAAGGATGGCGAGAATTCGCGAAAACGAATCCGACTGCCATCGAACTTTCTCCTAGCGCGAGCGTCCCGACTTGTCATTATTTCGTCGCCCCGCACAAATTTCTCGATCCCGTATTCGCGAGACTTGCACAGAAGTGAATGGGTCCCTCAGCATTTCTTGCCTCGCGACGGTCTCTCGATCCGCATGCGCGTTATCGGCGCGCGATCGGTATATCGTTCGCATAAACGCAGCCCGCCGCTTTCCAGATGCCTTTTAAAGATTATGCAAATGCCCGACGCTCGGAGCGCGCAGGGCCGAGCGGAGCATTTTAAAAGCCGCGCGGCCGCTTCACTCTCTCAAATTGAGATATTCGAGGAAGAATCCGATCTTACGTGCAACTCTCCCCATCCCCGGCCGACTCCCTTTTTACGACGCTCAGCCTACCGAATATCGCCTCGAATCATTTTCCCCGCCTACCCCTCCCTGCCGCTCAAAGCTCACCTCAAGTTACCACCGATGCTCTCTGCACGGACGCCTGAGTCAACCTCGCTCCGACCCGTTCTTCCCCAAGGTCGCCGCTGACGCTCGTTTTCATCCATACACAATTTTTCTATGGACTCCATAGATAATTGTTCTCTTCGACACTCGTGCCGAGTGTGAGTTACTCCGTTAAAAGGCGATACATCAATCACGTTATTCAGGGGCCCGCCAAAGGTTTTCGTCCGAAATTAATTCTCGGACGTCCGCGGGCTGGGCTTCGATGCTCGAAGCGAGCTTCCTCGACGTAACAAGGGAACGTACACGTATTTAAGATGATGGCGCGCACGCTCTGGCCTCATGCGATGTCGGCTCATTCTCCCAGGCCGCTCGTTCCGGCCATTCATGAAATCGCGCCCTCGACTTCCCATAGAGGCACCGGGTGCCCACGAAAAAGGCTCGTGGCCGAAGCTCGGCTACGTGCGGGCATCGATCACCGTCCTTTTCAAAGAGTGACATTTACTGCCGTGGGTGGTGGGCGCCACGCCAAGGGAAATGTCACGGGGCACGAGTGGAACACTGCCGGCAGGCAATTCGACGTACGCGCGAGCGAGAATGACCGCGTGTGTGGGAGTGAAAAGCGAAGGGGGCGATGCAAATTTATCGGCAACATCTCTCCGCTCGGCGTTTCTTTAAAGGCTCGCTGGAACGCGAATGACGGCGGCACGGCGGATAATTGCCGATCGAGTTCGCGGCTCGGGCACGATCGACGTTTCCGAGACGCTTTCGAGACGCTTTCGAGTCGCTTTCGAGTCGGACCCCTAACGAAATTACATAATGGGATACTGCGCTCGTCCCGTTTCGGGCACGAGCTGGGACGCTGTCACGGTTAGGAGGGGAGAATGTTGTTCATGGATTTTCGTTTTTGCATAGGTGCGGAGCGTTGATCCGCTATGGAGACGGGCTCGGTTTGTAAAAGTGGATCTAAAGGTTAAGCTTTAACGGCGGTAATTACGGTTTAATGATTGCGCCGAACAATACTGGGAATATGAGGTAATTTTTAAGCGGTGCTTAAGGACGCCTTCTTACGCTCGTTCTTGTGTCAATCATGCTGTTTGCCGAAGCAAAAATCGTAATAAAAAGCGTTTTTGCGTACGGGTAATAGTGATATAATCGAGTTGCGATGTGTTGAGTAACGCTGCTGCTGCTGCTGCTCTATACCGTGGATAATGAACGCTCAAAACTACTGATAGCAATAGCGCAGTTGACAAGCGGGCACTACGTAAATCATAACACCATTTCATGCGTTCGCACTACAATGACAAATGCACCGCGTCGTAATTATGTGTCGTCGACAAATTTTTTTTAATATCGCCAAATCGTTCACGTGACTAAGCCATCCGAATTGTCGGATCCTTTTTTTTCCGCAGGCCAATTTTGTAGCGCCATGATTTACTACGCCGATAAGATCTGAATCGAGTCTTTCCTGTATACACAGGGAATATCAGCGAGCCGACGTGTTGCTGCGTGTATTTTACTGCACGGCAAGTCGCGTGTGGGTTTGCCGAACAAGTTCAGGACCGTGAAAGATTATAATTCGTGGCCTTACGGGATGTCAATAAATTTTCATAACGTAGCATCACGGAATCCTTTACTGGCATCAATCTTCGTGCGGCGAAAATTACTCAATGAAATTTATGTTCCCCGCCGAGCTATTGATCAAAAAACGTTCCGCAACATGAACTTAAAAGGCGATACATCCAGCGAATAATATAACCGACTCATACGTCGGCGAGTAAAAAGCAACGATTTTTACAACCCGTGCGTTATTGAAAATCTCTTACACCGAAGGAAATACGAGTGGAATAAGCAATATCCTCATGATTATTCAGATCCGTATCCACCATAATTCTGCACATATGCCGATGATCATCGAAGTGCTCGAAGACAAAACACCGAGCAACATCCTTTAAATCATTAATACGTTTACATAGGCCAAAATGATGGATTGACGTTTCAATTTTTTATACTCACATAACTTTCAGATACACCGCTACGATCAACATACTACTACCATCATACTATTTCAATCCAAAACTCCATTAGAAACCATGAGCCCATTCAATCCAGTAAAACAAAAATTCCTCTCTTTAATGACTAAAGCTCCAACAGTGAAAATGAGTGGACACCTCCAAAGCAATACCCTCGATGCCAAAGTTCCTCGCGACGTCAATTGTCACCGACTGTCCAGCCTCGGAGTCTGACGGCGCCGGTTCGCAAACGTTCAAGTTCGATCTACCGTGAACCGCGCGATACCAATTGGACAGTTAATATCTCACTTCGGTGGCTCGGGCTCTTTGCATGTCTGCCGCTTGCGCGGCACGAGGGATTGGAAAGGCGAGTTTATGTATTCATTTCTCGCCGAGTCTCACGTGATGTATGAACGTGTGTGGGAGCGGGCCGTTACGTCATCCTCGCTGCGCCAGTGGCGCGCGCGCGCGGGCGCTTGCTCGCTCGATGCGGCCGTGCAGCCGTGTCCGTTCGAGTCACTCGCGACCCGGCGTGCGATGTGTGGGAGAAATTCGTGAACCGTCGCACCGACGATCGAGGAGGAAGGTGCGATTCATGAGGGGGGGTGGAGGCGGCTGATATAGTAAGTTCGCGAAAGCTTGCCGCGGCGCATAATTAATGTTCGTGCGACTTCGTGTAAGCGCTCATTGTTCGACAGCGTATCGGACCCCCCGCGGCGTCTGCTACCGAACAATATAATGCCATCGTGATTTACGCGGAATCGATGTAGGTGGAAAACGCTGGCGGTTCGTCGCCCTGCTCGGCATTCAGCTGCCAAAGCTTCTCTCCTCCGCGCTTTGCCGCCAGCAATCGTCGGAAGCCGACGTCGTGCCGAGTCGTACGTCAAACTTCACGGTCGTTAGATACCGACTGGAAAAAGGCGCGCGCGCGCGCTCGTACTTTGAGCTAAAATACGCTGGCGAGCGAAGAGGCTGAGGCTGGATCGCGGATGCGGAGTGCGAACGCAGAGTGCGAACGCGGAGTGCGAATGCGGAGTGCGGCGAGCGACGCATCATTCATCTACGTTCAAAGGCAGCTTTTTACGAGACTCGCCGACGCACTCTCGCGGTTACGGCACGGCCAGTATCGGTTTCTCCACAAAGCGGCGGGCAGAGCGCCACTAATGAGACAGCTGCCCTTTTCGCAAGCGAATAGTCCATTTCGCGGGTAATAAAGCTTATGCCGTGTCGCCCCGTCGTTAATGACCGCAATGCCACAGACGCGCCTGCTCCCACGACGACCTCAGAATTGGAAATGATTTTGAGCCCGGTTCGACGCCGCTTAAGCCTCATAAATCAACGTTGAGCTCGGGGGGGAAAAAAAAGTCATCCGCTACGTGCCAATACGTAATTGCGGCGTGTGTGTACAACGTTGCGTTTTCCATGATTTATGCTCTTCCTTGCATTTCGCGGGGATTGAATGAAATGGATTCCGCTCAGGTGAGGCTGGCAGCGACGAAGAGGTTTGACGGAGCGGCGTCGACGCGCGCGCAGGTTACGTTCGCCAGGTGACGCAAGTCGTTCCAGTTCGAAGAGTCGTGCAAACTCGCGCGCGCGCGTTCCTGAGGGATGATTGCGAGCGTTTCCTAAACTCCGATCCTCGACACGGCTGGAAAAAAGTTATTGCACTGCTTCGCGCGGTCCGCGTAATCTCTTCTGCCGTGCAATATAACAATATCCTCGGAACAAGGGTGTCAACATCCACGCGTTACATACATTTTTCTCGAGCGTGGATGACAAAACTGCGGAACATCGAATGAGAATTACGTCATCCTCTCGGTCCCCGGCACAGTTCTAATGCTCATCGCGTATCCCAATCATAGCAATCGGCGGCCGTAAAGCATCCTAAGTAATGTCCCGTCCTTTTTCATCAATTTTGCGCCGAGTCCGCGACTCGGCTGAGTATTGCGCGAGAGTCCTGCAGCCTCGAACGCGTCGGAGTGCAGCTTTCGTCTCAACTAGGCACTTCGGGAGCCGTCTCGATTTATGGCGCGTCCGTCCGTTCATCCTCGAAACCGCGGAATGCAGAAGTCCGCGGTTTTCTCGTCCGTCTCGAACGAAGTCGAAGCCCAGTCCTCGCCTCCTCCGACGCCAATCCGCTTTGCGCCGACGCGAAAACCAATCCTCTCGGCCGGCACTCGGGGCTCCGGCAAAAAACGAATGAGAGAGACTTTCCTCCGCGAAATCGCGAGTGGACTGCGTAATTTCGCGGTTGCCGCGGTCGCCGAGCGAGGAGTCGCCCCGATGGAAGCTTCGACGACATTGTCGCAATCGATCGATCCGCGGGAGAGCGACGCTGGGAATCGGGGCTGCGAGCGATTTGGAAAAACTTCCCCCGGCGCTTCCCTTTCGAGTACCTCGACGTTTCTTCGGCCGGCCGATCGTTTTTGCGCGCGAGCGCGCTCCCGCGGATACCCTTGCGCGAGTCGAGAGAAACCTCAAAGCTGCGTGGCGAGCTACAATTTGTAACCTATTTGCATTCTTTGGATAGAGGGGAAAAAACTGGACTTGTGATTGGAATAACGAACAGTCGATCGATCGTGCGCTGGATGAGGGGAGATGAGGAGAGTCAAAGTGAGCCTGAGACTCGCTGGAAAGCGAAGGCTGAGCGGGAGAAAAAGAGGGAGGAGAATGAAAACGGAGAAATCTAGAAGAGGAGGGCAAGGGGTCGAGGGTTCACGGTGCGTTCGTGTTGTCATACGTCGTCGGTCCAATAAAAGCATTAGATTGAAAGGAAGACAGGACTCGTTGGCGAGCGGGGGGTGAGGGGAAGGGAGAGGAGTAGAGAAAGAAGTGAAGGGACAACAGAGATGGAGAAAGAAATGGGAAGAGGGAGGGAAAGAGCCGCGATGAAACGAGAAAGAAAGAGAAGGAAAGAATGAAACACAGACGCAGAGAGAGAGAGAGAGAGAGGGAAACCAAGAGAGAGAAAGAGAGAGAGAGAGAGAGAGAGAGAGAAGGGGTAGGGAAGAAAAAGTCAATCGAGCCCCTCCATTACCATACGTTATTGGCCAGCTTCGGGCCGGTCAGTGTTTGCCATAACTCCAGATAAATAAACCCAAGGGGCAGATAAATCTGCGTGCGCGCCGCGGCGTGTATAATGCAAATGCAATCATGTCCGCGATCCGCCGGTGCCATGCGCCTTAAAACTCGGACGTGGCCCCTTAAGAGCCTTGTCTATAAAGGGCACGCAACCGAACCCTTCACGAATTTACAACTCGGCCTGAAACCCCGGACTCGCTCGTCGTATCCCTGTATCCCCCGAGGAAGTACGAAGAAAAACGAGTGAGGCGGCGACTCGCGGCCGGCAAGAGACGAGAATCCATCGAGCAGAGGAAGTAATTAAGATAAAGACGAAAATATCAGGACGCCGACAGAATTGACCGAGCGCTACCGTGCGTTCATTACCGAACGAAATAACGCGTCGATAAGAGCCCAACGCACACAAACACGCACGCACGCTGCGCGCGCAGGGAGTTGCAGAGTCGGACAATCCAGTTCGAAGGAATTTTTATTTCCTCGCTGAGTCATAAGAGACGGCCGTATTTACGTTTGCGAGATTGTTAAGGAACAATTTCCGCGTGGCCGACAATCGTCGCCAAGGCGGACGTAGGCTAATTAATGCGATCCCGAACGAGACAATCGGTACGGGCGCGTACGCGGCGGGAGACTATCGTTCCTGATCTGAGCGTTCGAATAAAGGGAATCACTTGAAGCGTGATAACGTGAAACGCGCGGAACGTGGAACCGCAGCCAACCCACACGCGACCGGTAGCGGTACGGCTCTCGATCGGATCGATTCGCGGGACGATTTATGGCTAATTATCGGCCCGGCGGACGTGGCGTGGCAATGCTTTCGATTATGCTGCCAAACGAGGGACCGCGCGTTGTGCAATGGAAATGCAGCCGGCAGCCGGGCCTGCCGGGCTCGCCTGCTTCGATTTCTCGGCCATGCGGCAGGCAGAAGCGAGCAGAAGCGAGCAGAAGCGAGTCGGAGAGCACATCCCGCAAGATCACCGCTGACCTCTCTCCCCTCCCCTCCCTCCCTCCTCTTTTACGGTAGCTCAACTTTTCTAAGCCGCAGATTGATGCTGAAGCACCGCCGATCGTTGCGGCAACATTCGCGCTCGCTCGCCTTTGTGTCTTCGCGGGAATCAAGAGCGAAACGTTTTCCGCCGTCGCGGCCTCTATTTATTGGACGGCGAAAATGGGAAACGTTCCCCGCTACATCTGCTCAGTCACCTTTCGCGTCGACAGCTAAAACTCGCGATTCGACGGACCGAATCGCCTCGTTTCGAAACCTCGGCATCCGTAATGTCGCTCTTAACCTACGGCTTCGGCTGCGACTCTCGCAGGTTGATGATTATGCCTCTACAGCGGCAACCTATCGTAAGGCCACTGACTTCGCGAACCTTGAGCCGAATGTTGCACCTCATGACGTATTGCGACACGATAATCGGCTCGAAAGTTCCTTAACGAGATCGCGAGTACGCGGCCACGCGAATTTTAACAGGACTGGCCGAGAAAATAGTTTCGCGGAAGTTTCACGTAGAACGCGCCGATTCGCCGACAGGAGGGGATAGGGTAAAAAAAAATGCGCTGCCGCAGGCGTAGTCCACGTCGGTCGTCAGTGTCTCCGCGTCCCTGATCACTCGATTACCGCAAATTGAATCCTCGTACGATCGACTCGCCCCTTTTTTGCCCGGCCAGGCGAAACGGCGGAGCGCGGGGAATTCACAATTAAACGTAATATCTCTTGATTTATCGAAGTCATCGTAGAAACGGGAGAGAGAGAGAGGGGGAGAGAGAGGGAATGTGATGGAAAGAGAGAGAATTACTGCGCATATCCGTAGAAGGCAGCCTGGTTAGCGGCTTATTGATGACGATCCTTCCACGAAGCCGCGCGGTCGTCGTACACGCGAAGGGACGTTATGTACACCATAATGACGAGAATAATGATCGCGCTAATGCACATAATTAAGGCCCGCATCGATTCCCGCGCATGTCGGTGATAAAATGTGGTGCCCGCCGCATTAGATTCTGCCGGCGAGAGCTAGCACGGATTCGCGCCGTCGGCACGGGACTCCGTGTATTAAACGATCGCGAGAGCTCATCGTTCACGGATACACGTTGGATGAACGCGGACCGATAACAACGGTAATGTGTCTCGCGCAATTTACCGCGACAATTGCAACTGTGTTTTTATTCCATGCCCTCTCTGCCTGCCTGCCCGTCTGCCTATATCTGCCTGCTTGCCACCATCTTCGGCAGCGAGCTGCGGGCAATTTCCCTGTCGCTTCTTCACTTTCTCTCCCACGCGTCGGTAATGTAATCCTGCTTAAACGCTTGAAAAATATTGTATCGCTTATGTCATCCCAGAATTACTTCCTTCGATTTGCCAAGTTTCGCGCTCTCCGCGCAATTTGTTCGCACTGATTGCCTTTCCGACGTTACGCCGTTCATTGTTCCGCGCATCAGAGCTTACCCGCTTTCGTTTTATTAATATTATAGTTCGGCGGACTCTTCGCTTTCCTCTGCGGGGCACGCCGTAGAGGCGCGGAGCGATTTTCTAAGGCCGATGTTTGTCGGGAATCACCTCAATTATTAACTTTCCTCCTCGTAGCGCGATACGGAGATGCCGACGAAAGCTGTGTCAGACGAGGCCGGATGATAGATGAGGATCTCGATGCAGTTACAAAAGGGAGGAACGGAGGCGTAAGAGGGAAGCCGCAGGAGAGCGAGGAGGTGAAAGGAAGAAGCATTTGGTTTATCGTGTTCTCTGATTAAGTTCACGCAATGGGTGCGAGGATAGTTATGTCATTGATAGTATCCGTTTTCTGTTACTTAATACGAGAAAAATGATTTTTTTCCGGCCACAAACCAAGTAACGAAATATAATCGAGAATTTTTCATTGAAAAATCACTCAAAAATTGGCGAATGCATCGAAAGAATCTACTCGGGAGTCTACACACTTGATTTCTATGGATCGGATCATTTCCTTTCGCTGCCATTGACGTTTGGTTTTTGTCGAGCGATAAGTGAGTGCCCGTGGGAGAGTGTAAGATAAAAACAGCGTACAAAGTCATGAGTATCGCGTCATCCTTGTTATCAGTCAATGCCTCTGTGGATACTATCTGATAGCGTGGCTAAAAATATATTCGCGCGTAGCTTATGCAACGCAGTACGCCAAACAGAAATAACGAGAACCTTTTGTCCGTAAGTATGACATTTTTCAACACTTTATGTGTCATTTAACGATTTTACGGATCATTTGTAATGCGTTATCGAAAAGGCCAATATTTGTACATGTTTATGTGCGCACGTGCATGAGTAAGTGTATATGATATTACACGGGCAGGAGTAAATTCATTATAGATGAGGCATTTACATGTGCTTACACTGAGTGTAGGTAAATAGTCGTAAGGTGGGAGTCATGACTCACAGTACCAATGAAAATAGAAATTCATGAGGAAAGACTAAAAATGCTCTTCTTTCGAACTAATATTTAAAGATCGTAAAGTACTTTCATCGTGGATATAGACAATGATATTCCGCGACTTAAGCACGCGCGCTAAAGATAGATGGGGTACAAATAACGTAGTAGTGAAACAACTGTTTGTGTTAATTGCAATACCTTAGGTTACGTCCATCGTATTGGGAACCACTGATACGGACTTACCTGTAACAGAAAAAGACACGTTCGTTAGATAAGATACATTAAAGGCAAATGCCTTCCTGTATTTAGGAGCAACTGACCATTTCTCGGCTGATTATCATCAGTATAAAAAAAACACGCATAGAGAGATAACAATAACGCATACTATTATTTCGAAGGAGGTTGTATTTCGAAAGACGCTCAAGGCATTACTTGAAAAACGATAAGGATACAATCTCGGCAAACCGCACTTCAGCGTCTTAGAAGTTTCTAACCAGAAGCTGGCGAGCATTCGAGTCCTAAGTAAAAGTTCATCCCCAATTTTTTAGTTTCGACTGGCTTCCACTTTATCGTCAGTTGCCGACAAATTATAATATCGACCCGGCGTATGCAAAAGGTGTTTATCGGGGGTTGCATAACGAATTCTTTGCAAATTATGAAGGCGAACGCCGGATCAAGTCGTGTGATCAATGCAACCTATCGCGTATACCGTAAAGAATTTTGTAACATTATTCCATCGTCGTTCATTAGATGAGTCTGATTCAGCGTACCGAATGGCGATCGGCGCAGAATTCCATTGAAATCGCATTTTTACCTCCGTAGAGGGGTGAGCGGAGGGAAACTTGCCGGGAATGCATCGACGCACGCCGGGATGCTCTTAAAAAGCAGGCAATCGAAGGCCCATAAACATCGACATTTCCATTATCGACCGTTCGGCCGGCCGCCTGCGTTGTCGAACGATAGCGCGGATGAGAATCTCTGTCATGATAGAATTTGCGCGACCGATAACCGCGGACATTCTTTAATTAAAAGGAGGCAGTAGCCCGGGGAGAATGCCTGACCGCATTCATTCGCTATCGTTGTCGGCGGAAGCATCTCCGTGAGATTGGCAACTCTTTGACGGAGGCAAAAGAGGCTCGCATGAAAGGTCACGACACGGCTTCCTTCCGTCTATAGAAAAGGTTATTCACTGGGCTCTCTCTTTTCGCCTCTTTCTCAAGTCTACCCCCCTCTCCTTCTCTCTCTCCCTCTCTCGTCTTCCCCTCCGCCGCGTCTCACTTCGCGGATCAGCGCCAAGATCTAGATCTGGTCTGACCCTTCTTTGATCTCCGACAGACCCTCGGCGACAGACCTTCTTTCAAGACGATCCTTTCGACAATGAGCTTGGAGAGGCGCACGTTTTACCCGACGAGGCTCATCCACGGGGACAAGTGTTGGGGCCACGCTGCCAGATATTTTGTCCGGTACCGTGGGGCTTATTTTGTCCCGGGTATCGAGCCTGCCTCCCTGCGATTAATGCCATATTCAACGCCGAGCGGATTCCACTTTATTACGGCGGACATTCGAAACTACCGTGCTAATATTTAGCGCGCCATTAAACGGAACCAGCTCCGCGCCGGGTCGCGAGATAAACGAGATACATAGGCGGGCGGAAAGGAAGCTGCGGATGAGAAACAGGGTACATTAAATTGGGATTAGTCTTTGCGCGGCGTACAATTTGGACGATGTCATGGCTAACAGTTATCAACGCTGGTCGAGTGTCGTTTTCTGTGCTTCATTCGCCGCGGACTGGAACACGTGAGCGGCGCACGCGAAAGATCTGTAATGTGGAACGGTACATGCGTTTCCGATGCATGACCGTACGATAAGATAATGCGATGGAAGTCATGCGCTGTACGTTTGTGTGTCGCCGAGAGAGTCGTAAAGTTGCGCTTACTGGAAATATAGTCCTCAGTAATGAACATATTTTTTCGTAAGCAAATTAAATACGCCTGAATATTATTGGTTGATCGCACAAGAAGGTATGGTTGTAGCATGAGGTTCGTCGAACGTACGAGGTTGCTGCGAAGTCGTGCAAGATTGCAGAGAAAGCTGGTTGCAAACGGAGGATGCGACATCAAATCTGGAGCGTATCGATTCGGTCGTATCTACAGGTAGTTAAAGTCGAAGATCTCTCAGTGACAAGACTATGCCTTTAGTAACTGCTGATGAGCAGTACGGCATCGTTGCGGACAGGGAAGAGAAGGGTATCGCGATCGCGACGTGTGTGGTCGCCTTTAAGGATGATTTAAAACTCGAACTGAGCAGCTCGCCGCGGGTAGAAGAGCGCGCGCGCGCGCGCGCGCGCACGTTTCACGCCAAGCTGCCTCGTCTTAGGATGAGAAAAATAACGTGAAACAAAAGTTAACTGGGGAAAGTTTGCATTGCATCTTTGACGGGAAATCCGAATAAACGCATTACTCATGGTATAATAATCTCACGTTCGTCTTCTCCTTTCAATAATTTTTCTCAAGATACACGAATCTGCATTTATTATACCGTTGTAACGGATGAGTAAGATTTATCTGCGTAAAGCCAACTGTACAGGACTGTCTTGCTATGGGGATTAAAAATGCATTGAGACACATTGCGTTTAGTAACATCAGAAAAATTCCTTTGTTACATACAGAGAGACTAAAACAATAGGAAGTAACAACGTGGAAAACAAACGATTGTACAATCGCAACGAAACGAGCATGCAACCCTAAAGCTTCGTTTTCTAACAGTAATAGAATCATGTCACACGATTTCTACTCTCAGCCGTTCCGGAATGCGGTTCTGCCGACCAGGAACAATAATGGTTTCGTTTCAAATGGGATTAAGTCGAGCGCCGTGTGTCTGGAATAAATCGATTTTACTCGATCGAGCGACCGTCGGGGTGTCCCGCCAGTTTTCTCCGACAGCTTCCCTTTCATTTTCCGGCGAGGCCTACTTTTTCTTCGCACATAACAAATTGAGACCCTCCCATATCATTTCGTCCGCTTAATTTCGTGCCCCCCCTTTCGATTTAATTCCCTCCACGGCCGAGACGGCCTCCTATCCGCATCCTGCTCTTCCCTCTTCAATTCGACTTTCGTCCTTTGAGCGCTCCCTGCCCTTTGCCGTTCATCCGTTTTTCCTCGACCGCCTCTCGCCGCCCGTTTCTCTTTCATCAGTCCGGCGTGACGAAGTATCGTGCGGCATGCACATGCTTTGCATAGTCACCAGTCGTTACAGCGGGATTAAGATTTAATTGCGCCCGCGCAACCGATCGTTGCCTTTCGATTTTCCGCTCTATTTTCATGCCCGCCACCTGCAACGAGTAACCCGCTTCGCAATTCCTGTTCTAATAACTGCCAATTAATCGCGCCTAAAGGTAAATCGCTTGTTTTGACGCGCTAATACGTCGATGATCTGATTGCCCGTGCTCAACGCTCGACGGTTGGTAAGCGCTAAGGAGCCGACAGCTTTGATTGAGCTTCGGCTAGAATATTGCACGGTACGGATTCCTGAATCGTTGAAGTGTCGCACTTGTTTATCATCGATTAGCTACGAACTAATTGATTACCAACATGGTAGTCGGAACGATACACCTACGCCCGCGCCTTTCGTTTCTATGCACGCGTTATATCGACTCTGTCAATTTCGAATAAAACGTGTATTCCGCCAACGACATTATCGCGCAACCTACTACTTATACGAATAAGTTGAAACGGTATATCCTCGATCTCATGCACCTATACATAAACAAAGTAATAATCTCCGCATACGTCCGCCATTGATAAAAGAAGTAGCTGATACACGACACCGAAATCAACAAATTCCAATACGACATCCGAAGATACACGAGTAACGAGTCCGACAATTTGCCAGTCTCCTTTTTCTTCCCCCCCAGAGCGGTATATAAAAATTCGGCGCATGAAAGTGAATCTTGGCTGAACAGGGAGGTCGAAAGACAGAGGGAGAGAGAGAAGGAGAGCGCGCGCGCACCGACGACGAGGGGAACCTTTCGTTTTACATGCAGATCAGCCAGTCCTGTGGGGCGCGGCACTCGGAAAGGACGATACGGCCCTGGGGAGAGCCCCCGGCGCGATTAATGCCGATTAAAAAGGCAAAACGTCCCGCCTCTGATCATTATGGCGAGCGGACCGACGGCGCTGGTAATTCCGTGGTCGAAGTAAGGTAGCCGTGGCGACCCTCTCTTATTCCCCCGGACTCTTTTTTTCTCCCCCTGCACCGATTCCCGGTGCAGTTCCTCCTGCCGGCAGCGGACTCGCTCCTCTTCTTCGTCCGGCCGATGTTCCGTTGCTGCCGACGTTCGATGCTGGTGGGGAGCCTTCGGGGGCAAGTAATTACTTCTAGTCCGGCGCTGTGCTTCGCCGGCGGTTCGATAGCCAAACTTATAATTTAATGGTTAATTATATAAGGGGTCCCCCGCGATTCGACGGAGCCACTGGGCGGACACGGTGACGTGCAGGAATGCCTGCACTTTTTGATCGAAGGATACACACACGAGACTCGTTTTCCAAGACTCATTTCTCTCTCTCTCTCTCACACACACTCCTTTCTCTGTCTAGATCTCTGTCCTCCTCTCTCTCTCTCTCTCTCTCCCTCTCTCTCTCTCTCTCTCTCTCTCTCTTTCTCCTCCACTTTGTCGCCATCTTGGGCCTGTATCGTAGGAACCAGGTCCGGAGCGCGACTATGATGGGATCTTCGAACTTTGTCTGGCTCTAAATCGACGCCAATGCCGAGGCAATGGACCGCTCCTCGAAGTGGACGAGTCAGCGGAGGCCAATCAGTGCGGAACTGCTACCCCTTTTTTCTATAGGGCCCGAGCACTCGTTGAAATGCAGAGTTACCCGGACGGCGGCCGGTAAGAAAAGAGATTGAATCGAGGCGGCTTCGAGACGATTCTCGAAAAGAGCGCGGCCCAGTTCGTTCGCCGATCGTCAGCGAGGACGGAGAATTCCGGGCAGAGGACGAGAACGTGCTCGGACACGTTACAGATACACTTAATCACCGTTTTACGAGCGTGTCAGAGGACGACATTGTCCCGAACGTCTCAACTCGTTAATCGTTGATTATTCCGAATGACCTATCGCGAGGCAATTTTAAACGCTGACAAGGCGTGCATAAATTCACAGCACTTTGGCTATCCTCGTTTTCGCCGACGCTCATTCATATGTATAGCGCTTGCCCGATTATCCGTTATGAATATTGATAAAGAGATGGCGGTCGTCGCCTATGACTGTCTCTATCGGCCGAGCCGAACGGGACGGCCGTCTGCAGCTCTAGCAAACTCGGATTAAGTGGATTTTCGAGGCGGTCCATTCTGGACGCGAGGTAACGGCAACATTATCCTCCGGAGAACGCTTCCCAGAAGAAAGCGATGACCTGCCAATGGATTTATCCGGCGGCCGCCGACGGCGGTTAATAAAATTAACGTGAGTCTGGCTCGAGTTACGAGTCGGCGAATCGACGGAGGAAATTTGATTTGTCGGTGGCCGCCTTCCGTTAAGCTTCGCCCGACGGTAGAGAGCGTTGGGCAGCGAACGTGCGAGCAGGAAGGATTGCCAGCTCAATCGGTCTCGAACGAACGGCTCGACGAAAGCTAATTGTACTGGGCACGAATTTTTCCTTGTTATCTGCTCGCTGAAACTCTTTCAGCGGGGCAGTATGTTTAGCGGGAAAACACTCCTGACATTTAAATGTGATTTCTCTCGCACGGATAGGAGCGTTTCTATCGAATCAATCGAACGTTCCCGCATGCTCCGAACGAAGCGAGCATTTCGCTGCCGCGATAAAACTTTGCAACAGTACGCTGACTTTCTGCATGTAAGCGTGACACGCGACCTCTCCTATCAACCGTAACATTTCATTTTTCCGTAGGGAAAGATGGGATGGGAAGGTGTATAATGCTGAACGTAACAAAAATGAATCACTCCTGACATACGTATTCTCTGAGATTCGTACGAAAGTTTAGGTATATTTAGAGATACATCGCTATTCACCGCGCATCCGAATATTTCCTTCGCAATCGTACTCAACGCCAGTCTCGGAACATCGGCGGAGAACAAAACGCGGCGCGTATCAGTTTCAGCCGGGCAACGTACAATTTAGCGCGGTCACATACGCGTTCGTTGGCCGTCAAAAGCGATTAACTGTATCCCGTAGCGTGACGCCGAAGGAAGTGCCGCGCAGGAATAGGCGCGGAGCGGAGAAAATAAGAGGAGTGCGGGTTGCGCATCTGTCCACGAAATCGGAGAGTACATGGGCGTGTGCTCGTATCGAGATCACGGCTGGCGTCGCCAAGTGTATAAAGGTGTCCGGCGTCGGAACCCGACGGAACACGAGGAATTCCACGGCGAACCTGTAAGTCGTTCCGCGTCCTCGCACACTAGGCGTGCCTGTCTCTTCTCAGCTCGATACCGCCCAGAGGAATCGTCGATCGTCAAACAAATTTCTTCCCCGGCGTAATGCGCTGTTCGCACATCCGTGAAAATCGACGCGCATGATCGATCGCGAGTCCGTCGGTCGACCTGCGCGCGCACCGTGTCCGCGAATCCGTCAAAAGTGGTACGTGCCCGATTCCCGATAACTCGGAAATATCCGAGGCCCTCATTGACGGAACTCGATCGACCGACTCGCAACTCCTCGATTCGACCCTGTGCTCGACGATTATTTCAACGATTACGCAACGTGATTTAATTTGAAATTTTCAGATTTCCATAGTAGGATTTCTGCAATCATTGAATCCACTTAAACGGTTGGATGATATACCAGCATTCGTTCGGTAGAAAAATGTCAGTGAGCAAGCAATAACAAGCCATCTACCTGATTTCTCACGCGCTATCTTGTATCACTCAATTGTATCGGATCGACGCATCTCCAATTTCATTAACATGATCGCGCGGCGTAATTTATCTACCGCCACGCCGAGTAGGAACCAGCTCGAAATGGCAGCAATTAGCGGTCTCTCCGGGCGATCGAAAAAGTCGACATTTCCCGCGAGTCACGAGCGGCGAGCGAGGGGACGAGTATTCTAAGCGACTCGAATGTCGTGACGGCGAAGCGTCAGCGGGTATCGTTGAACGTCGTCGACGGCGTAATTAATAACGTCTCGCTGGCTGACACGCTCGCGCGTCGGCTGTCGGCAGTCATTATAATTTACGCCTTCTGCGGCTCGCTTTCCCGAAAGTGGCGAGACCCTTAGCTGGGGGTCACGGGGTCAGGCTGGAGCGACGTGTCTCGCGCGGCACCGAATAGACTCGAATGGATGCGAATGGAAGCGAATGGAAGCGAATACGAGCGAAAAATGAGAGATGCCACCGGGCGATCGTAAATAAGACGCGAGAGTCGCACGAAAGAGCGTAATTAATCGTCGAGCGGAGAAAAACGAGTTGCCGGGGCTCGGCCGCCCGTCGTCGGTGGAAAGACACGTAATCGGGGTTAAGATGAGGTACAGCTGGCTGCCGAGTTCGCTCGCTGCCTCAACCGGCATTGCCCCTTACCTTCCCTCCCCCTCCTGCTCCTCCTCCACCACCTCCACCTCCTCCTCCCGCCCCTCCTTCTCCTCCATCTTTTTCGCAGCCGTTCAAGTTGCGCGGATCCGCGACCGGCGGCAGGCACAACTGTTATTTCTGTTTATGAATAATGCATTCGCGATTGGCAGCGCTGATAACCGAACTCCGTATGTAATTACGTTCGGCGCGGGTGCCGTGATAATTGCGAGGAACGCGAGTCGAGATTCAGCGATTCGGGGTTGGGCAACGATCTGACACCCGGACAGGCTCCCGTCGCTTGCCGAGAGACGAGGAGGGTCGATGGAACAGGGAGCACTCAACAGAGATGTTACCGATAGAGAGACAGAGAGTTCGGGATGGGAGAGAGTACAAATGACATTTAGTAAAACGAGCTTGTCGATTAACATCGTTAAATTCGCATTCTGCAGACGACGCTGTCGAGGGGCTCAGCGTTTTGTTCGTCGATTTTCGATCGATTCGTAATTAAGCACGGTGAGAGAGCGTCCGACTTTACGGGACGTCAAAAAATCTGTTTAGAGGAGCGCGTTAACTCGGTAAGCGATGATTTTTCAGTGACTAGGAAGAGTTCGACGGGTCCGAACTCTCTCCCATTCTCTCTCTCTCCTTCTCTCTCTACTTTCGATCGGACCAGGTCAAACTCTCCGGGGTGGACCGTAAAAAGATAATGAAGGAAAGGCCGCGCGCCTTATCCGAATCAATCGATGGGGCCGGTAAATGGGAAGCCGAAATGCCCTAATTGTCGATACAGGGACCCCCTATTGGCCACGCGGTACGTATAATTACAAGGGAATGACTCGGCGCGACTCGGACGAAGAGAAGTCTCTCTCTCTTTCTCTCTCTCTCTCTCTCCCTCTCTCTCCTACCGCCGCATCTTATCGGTTGCCGGCAGCGCTCGCTCTCGTGTGGCTACGGCCAAAGTCATTTAATCGCATGACATCACGGGGCCTGACCTCTTCTCTCCTCCGGTAACCTACCGCGGTCATTTCGCGAACGGTCTACGGCTTTGTTTGAGACCCTCTCAGGCCGAAGCCCGGCCGAGCCAGACCCAATACTCCGCGCAGATAAGGGGAACGAAGCAATTCCATAATAGTAAATATTTCCAGGAATCCAGAGGACAGAGGACACACTTTTTCTGACCTGTCGTGCTAAGGTGCATTTGCGCTCAGGTAATAAAGACCGCTGTTAGGATTACGTTTTTACCTCTTATCCTCTCGAATCCGTACATTAAACGTACACATAGCTGGCAGTGGGTAAAAGGAAATTCGACGATGGCAGAAGTGATTGAGAAGTAGTAAACGTTTTGGGCTACATTTTGCAGACTAGTGGCAAGTATTAAAGCATTCTTGTTGCTCTTAAATTTTCTTTAAGGTCCAAACTGAAAATAGCGCCACCGATTATCCTCTCGAATCAGTATATAAAACGTGCGCATTACTGACAGTGAGCAAAAGTAAATGCGATGACGACAGAAGTGATTGAGAAGCAGTAAATATTTTCGGCTACATTTCGTAGACTAGTCGCAAGTAACGATGCATCGTTGTCGCGCATAGAATTCTCTTTTAGGTCCGAACTGAAAGTCGCATCAGCCATATCAGATGCCCGATACTAGGGTAAATTACACCGTTGCACGAATAGTCCCCGATGCGGTCGTATCAATGACGCGCAATATCTACCGAAAATGACGGGCGCACGATATCCGCTCGGCGCGATATCTATGATTTCGCTGAACTCCCCTTTCTAGCCGGGGACGACGGAGTGCCGTAGGGGCAAGGAGGGGGTGCGAATACCGATATTCGCCAGCGCGGCTCTGCGCTTCCATCGAGCCAGCCCTGAGGCGGACCAGGCCCGATCTGGTATAAACACGAGGCGAGGTCGGCTAAAGGCATATACCAAAGCCACGTGGCGTGCGCGCTTCTGTGATTGCAGAGTTCGGCCCGTCATTACGCGACCCCGGCATGACCTTTTCGCGAGAGGCCTTCGGGGTACCGGGGGGGCCTATATGTATGCGGACATATACGGAACACGATGGCCAAAGCGAGCAGTGGCGGGGCAGATATTTACAGCGCCAGGCACTGCGCTCCAATATCGAACGGATGTTTGACTTGTCGGTGTCGCATGATCATCGGCGGATCGCATGAAAATTGGCCTGCCCGCCAGGGTTGATAAGTACCCGAGAGAGTAGGATCTTCGTAATTTAGCTCTGGGCGAGGTTTGGCTAGAACTTGTTCTTTGTTAGCTGTGACTAGTATTTTAAACTTCTTAACACGTTTCGGCGGGGTAATGTAGGTATAGTATTACGTGATAGGATAGTCTATAACCGGTATGATGAATTAGACGAAAACAGATGTGATGCACAAAGTAGAAATATGTCGAGGATTCAACGTTAGACTAGCTTCGCAGTAGACGAAGTTTTGCGCGACTTGCGAAATGGCTGACCACCCAGACTAACGTTCTGCTCGCTTGACGAAGTAGGAATTCGAAAAGAAGAGAGAGGCACAACTGGATGCAGGCTGTGTTCCGCAGGCATATCGGTCGAGAGAGTACGTTTATTCGCCGTTTCCATAGCTTTCGACCTTAAAAGCGTGCCGGCTTCAAGCCGGACCATAGGATACTGCGGCTATCTTGCGAAGGGATCTCTCGTAGACTTTTTCACCGTTGCGCCAGGAATGCGTTTACGCGCTCCCGGCGTCGCTCAGTCTCTTTAGATGCTTTCTCATTGGTGCGAAATATGTAAAGACAGTGAAGAGGGAGAGGACGCTTTCATCCGATCAAATAGCAACGCAACCTCATCCAATGACATTCAACACACCGCGATTAAGTACGTTCCTCCCATGACTGCCGTCAACGATAATTCGCCAACAAAGTTTCATCTCCTAGGGAGATCGTACACGGCCATCGTGGTAGCGTAAAACTCAAGCATCTCCTCCCCCCACGCATCGGGCTCATCCAGCGCAGAGCCCCGAGGAGGCGAGCGGAGGGGGAATTAATTTCGTGACCTCGTTCAACGAAAACGTCAGCGTTAATTCCCTGATGGGAGTTCATCGCGGCAGAAGACATTATCCGTTCACGGTCGTCGCTGTGGCGCAAAGCTCGTATTCGAGCTGCTCCTCCACGGCATCAGGGTTGCTCGCTAGCCCGGGGGAGACGAGGAAGGGAGGAGTCGGTCCTGGTGGGGGAATTAATTTCGTGACCTCGTTCAGGAAGAACCTGCGGAGAACGAGGTGGAGACGGAGGTGAACGAGTGGCGGGCTTCGACGGGAGGGGAAGAAGAAGAGGAGGAGAAGGAGGAGGAGGAGGAGGAGCAGGAGGTAAAGGTGGATGAAGAGGAGTAAAGAGAGTCATGAGCTCCCACAGGGGCTGACCCCCTGACCCTATCAGCCGGGCCCCTCTCTCGGGATTGTTTATAGCGGCGAGCCGTGCACCGAGCACGGGACCGCCATTGTTTCACGAACGCTCCATTGTCTCCCGAACGCTCTTTTCCCGCCGCGGCCACGACGGCCTGCCCTGCCACCGTGCCGTAATTTACAGAGATATAAAGCCCGCGCCTAATTATCGCCGAGTAATTGCTCAATTCGGATCGGCCGCGGCGTCAATAAGACGCCACCTGCGCGCCTCGGGTGGTGAAATCCGTTTTGCGCGCCCGGAACGAGACCTCGATCGCTTACCGTCCCGTCCGTCTGTCCGATTCCTCGATCGGCGAGAAAAGTGACGGCTCCGATCGGTGCCGAGGATCGCGCGGCGGCCTCCCTTCTGCACCCGGAGCGTCCAGATGCTCGATCGACTCGACGGCGCGTGAAATAAAGGCCAAGACGCACGCGTACGTTCGCAAGCGGTCGGAGTCGGATTCGAGGCGAGCGAGGAAAGTAGAGGCTGAAGCGTCATGCTCGTGCGTCCTTTAAAAGGACTCATTGTCGCGGACTTTTTCAGCGTCTCGGCCGGTCGACATACGCAAGAGGGAATGAGATACGTGTCGGTTCGAGGCCGGGCTGTTCATCCGCGACGAGGATGGTGCGTGCGTTCGATCGGGAGAATCGGCGGAGCGGTGGGCGGGGGTCGGTGGCATTTTTCGCAGGAATCACGCTAATGTGACAGTGCGTGAAGTCCGGCACGAAAGGGGAGGGGGAGGGAGGGAGAGAGAGAAGGATGGAGACGGACGCAGAACGTTGCGGCCGTGTGTCGGTCATCGACGACGTAATCACTGTGATCGGAGTGACGTCGGGAAAAGTAGAGGCCACGAGGACTTCGCCACGACTCCCTCGAGGGGGGGTAGAGCAAATCCTTCTCTCCTTTTGCTCTGCCTAGCCTCTCCCCTCGCCGCTTTCCCCGCCTGCCCGGCCGTCCTTTCCTTTCAGCCCCTTCGAGGTGCTTTTCTTCGAGGACGCGGCGGCAGATGGTGGATGCACACGAACCACTATCTTTCCGCTGCGAGCCGGTATCAAGCAGGGTTCGACGAAGTGCCTACCTCGCGGCCTACCTCTAATGACAATGTAGATGTGGATCAGGGTAATGATGATGGCCGGCTTGTGTCGGCCACGGTGCACGATTCACGGTTGTGAGCGCATCCGTGCGTAAATCTCGACGCCGACGACGACGGCGACGGTGACGGAGACGAAACTCGCGTCTTCCAGCCACTCTGCTTAGAAGTCGCCCGTGCGCGGCACTGTCCAGCTGCCCACTTTTTTTTTCCGGAACCGCTCGCGACGGCGGTCTCATTAAAAGATACCGAAGAAACCTTTTTCGAAAGATCGTTTTTCACCGCCTCCTTGGACGCGGATTTGACGTCGGCATGCAATAGACACGGTGCTCGTAACGCGGACCCATTCAATCTTCAATGGCCTTACGACCGGCGCGTAAATTTAACACATCATGCCCCGTTCCTATTATCCGGCGGGGCATTAGGATTTTTCCGTCAATAAATTGTGCATTAAGTTCGTGATTGGCCGGGCTCGGGATCCCGATCCGATTTACAACCCTCGGACCCCCGGCAGGCGGAATTTCGCGTTACGTCAACGGCGTCTGGTGCACGACCCCGCGATGTGAAGCCATTAACCCGGGTAGAAGTGAATGCGGCCGCGGCAGAAATTGCGCTTTTAGTTTAATTGCGGTGAAAGTTCAGTGTATATATAGCGCGCACACGTATCCTGCATGAGCCACGTCCGTGCCCACGAATCTTCGCGCGGGTTCGGCCAGAAGGGTTACGAGCCTAGGCAGTTCCTCGTGCCGGAGGCTTGCCATTTAATTGCGATCGTTCCAGTTTCAGGACGCGTTTTCACCGTCTCGCTAAATTCCCGGAATGCGCTCTTCCGCCAAGGATGAATTGCCGGCGAAAGAAACGCAATCGTGCCCGTATCGAACGGAGTAAAGTCGTTCGCAGTATCGTCGCGAGCGGCACTCCGGCAATAATTTACCGCAAAAAAAGTAACAGTCGCGGCCGTATTTTGCGGCAATTTATGCGACGCTCAGATGTCTGGGGGGGTTAATTAAAAAACGTCAAACATCGTGACCAGTCACATTAGCACGTCGGTGAGCACGCTTAATTAAATCTCCGCAATCGTCTGCCGTCAAGTAAACTAATAACGCCGTGATTTACGGACCGGCCGACGCTGCCGAAGCGTACGCGAACGTCGAATAAAACGAATAGTTATATTCCACCGATCGGATCTGGCCTCATCGGCATCGCGACGCAGTAATTTCCGTCGAAATTCGCGTCTCGATCGGGAACGGGCCGTGTCGAACGAAATTGTCATTTACGCACCTTAATCCGCTTGACTCCCGTCAACGTCTGGGCTCGAGATTAGACACGGCGATAATAAAATTCGGCGTTTACCGTTCTCCGATATCGATTCCAGAATAATTTTCGGTGAAATCGGGTCGTACGTCGGGACGTGAAAGCCTGGTATAACTGAATCTGACGTTAATCGCAGGTCATTTTCCTTTATCCCGCTGACGACATCCTACTCGGTCGATCGTTGGGACCAATCAGGCTTTTTCTAGAAAAAGCTCGCCTCCATCGACAGTCTTCCAATGAGTTTTTCCGTGATTGGCTACCTTCGGCTGTCTCGGACTTTCCACCCGACGGCGTGTCCAATGTCTTTCTTCTGTTTTCCACATTCCGCGATGCCGCTTCTCATGCCTCGTCCATTACGCGGCAATAACGATCACACGTGTTTCTCTGTATCGTTCGATCGATCGAGGGGTCGGCGTTACGTAAACGCCGATGTACGTACTTATCCCACCGTCCCGTCGTATCATCAAACTATTCGAGTTTAAGGAATTAGTGTTTTTGCACGGTCGCCGGTACGGGCAGAATGGCAGAATGCAGTTGTATAATCTAATAAGCGATGAGTAACGGCGAATGCCGCGCGCCACAATGCGGCACCGTCGAAATGTTAATCCGCGAACGCATCATGGCACGCATCAAAGTGCGTCGAGCGTAATCGAGTTAGCAAGCTGAAAAATCCATTGCGCAACCGTTGACGCGCAGTCCCACGATCGGGAACGGTTCGCGGATGGAGAGTACGAATGGGAGTACGAATCGTAGTCGATTGAGAGTCGAATGAGAGTCGGATGAGAGTAGGATGCGAGTAGGATGAGAGTCGGGCCCGCGTAACAGCGGCCTCTTTAAAGGTATGTTAATTACCGAATACTCCCCTCGCACCGCCGCTCCTGTCGGCAATTAAAGAACGATTTAACGATTAACGAAGACCTCATTACGTATACTAACGGCGAGTCTGAAGGAATAATCGGCGAGGAGCGGGCTGTAAGCGTGCGAGCGAGCAAGCGAGCGAGGCCGTTTCTCGAAGGATCAAAGGTCCTTGAAGCCACCTGGCTGGGCGTTGTACGTTAAATTTCAGCGAGAGCTCGCCGAGAGAAGTTCGCTGCCTAGGCGTTCTAAGAAAAAAGGGCGGAAAGACGGATAGAGAGAAGACGCGGTGCGGAGAGAACGAGTGGCCGCTACGGCGGCGGCGGTGGCGGCGGCGGCGGCGGCCAAGGGACAGGGAAGGAGAGAGAAGAAAATCGGCGAATAAAGAGAGGCCGGGGAGAGAGAGAAGGAGAGAGAAGGAGAGAGAAAATAAGAGAGGGAGGTGATGTTCGACCTGGACGCACGCGCCGGGGGCAACCAGAGGCTCGCGCTCTGTAATCACTTCCCTTCCTCTCCCGTCTTCAACCATACCGAAACACACGCGTGTGCGGACGTAAAGGAGGAGTAGAAGCAGGAGGCGGCCAAGTGGGAGGGAGTGGTGCCGGCCAGTGCGCCAGAGCGCGCGCGCGCGCGCACGCCCGTGCAAGTGCAGCCACGTACACGTATACCGGATCAGCGAGGTACCTATACCACTCTGTCCCGCGTGTGCATATTAATTCCGGATGAAAGTACGGTGCCGTGTACGTACGCGCGAGAGAGGAGAGAGACTCGGGAAGAGGCCAGCCGAGCGATGAAGAGAGGGACCGAGCGGGAATAGCAGGCAGGGCAAGGAGGCAAAGAGCAACAGGGCTGGGGAAAAGAAGAAAGGAAGAAGAGAGTGCTGGTCCCGACACTGGCCACTCCGCTCACGCGTCCTCTTCTCCGCCAGACACACATCTGCGTAATTGTCCCCGCTGGCAGCATCCGACCGTACGCCGCTCTGTCGGACACGGTCTTATCGTACAGTTCCATTCAAAAGCAGACTCGGAAGCAGCGCTCGCTTCGCCTACGCGGACCCGAGCGACCCGCTCGCGTAGGTGGTATCCGCTGATTGATGCTGACTAGATTCCCCGATGCTGTTGCTCGTAGGTCCACCTCATTCGTCAGGCTCGAGACCCGGAGGATTTCTTACGGATCGCGGATTCCGCTAACGCCGAGTCAGATAACGCCAGCGAGCGTGTCTAGAGTCTGATCTTTTACTTCGCAGGACGAAGGATCGGTCTGCCAGAGTAGGAGGTGATCAATGATCCACAGATTGTCGGTCTCAAGATTTTGTTTAATATCTTTATGTGTACTAATTGAAATTACGTGGCTCTGAAGCAGTGAGCGACTGTTTAACGATCATCACGCTGTTCGAGAGCCGAGGGTACCTCGGTCAAGTCGCAGGCACGAATTTGGCGCGGGCAAAACGTTTTCGCATGTTTGTCATTAGAACCGGCGGGCCAGAGTCGGCCAATTTGCGTACGATCCGATCGCCGGAGGTTGCGCAAATTTTTGCTACCCGCCGATACCACCGGAGGATTTAAGAACTTCTGACCCGTCTGAAAGACCAGTTCGCGTTATCGAGCCTCGGGTATACTAAACGAGTTTTGAATTCTCTCGCGCGTATTCGCGAGCGTTCGTGGGTTGGGTAACTACCGACCATCCGCCGGCGCACGGGCCTGCATAATTCCTCGGAGCTGTGTGAGGAGGTGGAGAAACAGGAGGAGACCCTGCTGAGCACCCCTTTCGCCTTCCCACCCCTCCCGAGCTATCGCCCTCAAGGGAGGCATATTCACAGTCGCCGCGGTGTGATTTATTTTTGGAAAATAGCTACATCGACGCGCCGTCGTCTTTAGAAAAGGGTGACGACGACGATAATCGTTGACGATGCTAAAGAATGAAGATGAACAGAGGAGGGGAGGTAAGGGTGGGGGGATGGGGTGAGAAGAAGGTCGACGTTGTTTTATGCCCGAAAGGACGATCCGCGAAACACTTTGCACATTTTAACCCAGGTCCGGGAACCGTTTTCTCCTCACCAGTATTCCTAGGCAGGAAGTCTAGTATTATAGCTCCTAAAGATCAGGCTCCGATATGGGAATTTTTATCCCACATCTCCCGTAACGGTCGTGTATTCTGCATTTCTGTTTGGGAAGATCGCAAGTACGGGGACGTTCATTGAAGGCGCTGTTAATACGCCGAGATCGAACAATCGGAAAGTAATAAGCCTTTTACTCCGTCCACGCGTCTGTCGATTCTTCAGACATAAAAATCCGGCGTATCGACGATGCTATCTCGACTTAATGAAGAATTCTCAACGTGAAACGAACGAACGTACGCACCTAAGCAGCCCATTCTCGCGACCCCAAGACCCACCGATCGTAGACACCGCAATATTGCACTGTTCGTCCCCGATCACAATGATTCTTTTGTTCGCGACGGGGCTCTGTCTCGACATAAAGAATCGCATTCATCGGCGCGCCGCTCTCTACTCCCGATCCACCATCGGCGAGGATCGATCAAATCCGGCCACACATCGAGAGCTCACGTCGTGGGACATTGGCGCGAACAGGTTGTTTCGCGGAAAGCCATCGGAATTACGAGAGTGCATCGACGACACGGCGTACAGCGTACAAGGCAGATCTTCGTCGAAAGATACAAACGACGCCTCGTATCTAGAATGTGCGAGGATCTTCCGCCCACCGATTGCCTCCTTGGCGCACGGTACATGTGTTACGATTTCGACACGGGCAAGAATGGGGATGGAAGGGAGGAGAAGGGACGGGGAAGGAGAGACCCTCTCTCGCTCGTTTCTAAATCATGGCGTCGCCGTTTTCTGCGGCGATATATCTACGTAAACCGAGAACGTGGCCCGCCGTCACGATTACCTCATTGTGTTCATACTAATGGGCTCGAAATAGCATTACCTTGTTCGCCGCATGGTGCGCGCATACGTCCCGCAGTCACGCTTGTGTACACACAGACAAAGGGGTCCACGCACACGTGCGTGCCCGCGAGAGGCGGGTGTCGGCCCCGTGCCTTTGTGTATACGGAGGTGTTATGTGTCGTATATCGGGGCGAGCGTGAGTGTACGTGTGTACATCGGCGGGCCCCGTGCCCGTCTAACAGTACGTATTCCTCCGACCGTAACCCCTCGCATGCCCCCTCGCCTACACCGGGCGCATAATAAGCCGCGGAGAAAGAGATACAAAAGAGTTATAGCGGCAAGGATCGAGCGAGAGCGGGGGAGAGGGAGCGGGATGAATAGATCGCGAGAGCGGCCGTAGAAGAGAGTAGGAGAGAGTGAGTGTGAGAGAGAGAGAGAGAGAGAGAGGCAGTAGAAGAGGGCTCATCGACTGGCCGACGTTTACTCGTCGGTCTGGTTACGTCTCTCTGGGAAAGTCTGCAACTCTCGTGGCGCGACCGACACATCGCGGAGGTAATAAATCTTCGGCACACTCGGAGGTGGAGAGACCCGTCTTCTATTTGGCCCACCGACTCACTCCGTCTCGTCTCCGGCCAGGCCGTTTATGACAATATGTACTACCAGCGCTTGAACAACGTTACCGTATAAGCGAGCCATGTATTCACGTCGCGCGAGTACACGACGCGATTATGAGGGCCGTTTTCACTGCGCGATATGCGCCACCGTGCGATGCCGGGTTTCGCTGCTCGAGAAAACGGACATTCGCCTCGGGACTTATCCCGCGTCCGATCGAGCGAAAAGAAGTTCGATAGGACGGATTTATGAATGGCATCACCACGACAGCTGTTTTTCCCCCTTCTTTTGGATTCCGTAATATATACGGCGGATGATAAATGCGCGGCACGCTCATTACAGCAATGCGGCTCGCTCTTCGGAAATAATGTACTTTTATGCGTCTCCGATTGTAAAGCATGCGCCGGTCCTCGCGTTTGATTAAGCACCATTACGTTAGGGGAGGTAAAAGAGAGCGAGAGAGAGAGAGAGAGGGGGGAGGCACTACTTAACTAGACGCGCGCGATCATAAACACGAGTTGAACTTTTTTTCCCTCCCCACCGCAACCCCCGACACGGTAAACATGTACTTCGGCGAATGGCGAGTACCATAACCATTCCCGACAGGATTCGAGTCTGGTTCTTGCATCACGAGAGCGGCCAAGAGCAGCGGGCATACATAAGCAGGCCGAAAGAAAGGTAATTTCGAAGAAACGAGGCAGAAGGAACGACCGTGACACGATATCTTTTACACGCACACGTCCGAACGATTCCGATACCCTCATTCGTTCGGCTCGCAATCGCATCGGAGCGACGCAGCTCAGCCTTTAAAATCTTGGCGACCGTTCGCCAAGCGCTCCGGGAGCTCAGCAATATGGTGATCTCCCCTTGGAGGATCGCGTTTCTTGCAACTTCGTCCCGGGGTTATAATCGACTCACCTGACCCAACCCGGAGGGTTCTTCGAACCCGAGAAGGATCCTGCGCAGGTACCGTTCGCCAGGGTCAACCCGACGAGGAGAACCGGAACGGTAACGCCGGAGTAGGTGACGTTATTAATTGGTTAATGGGAAGAAAAAGAAGGAAAATACGAAGAAGAGGACGCGGGAGTAGATGAAGCGAGCCGGCCGAGCTGACCAGGAAGAAGAATAAAGTACGAGAAGAAAGCCTCCCGGCTGACCTCAGGCGCCTCCGACGTTGACCGTCGTGGTGTGTTCGGCTGAGAGGAACGGTCCCTGGTGGATTAATTATCATTACCCTTGTACGCGGAATGAGATCGTGTCTACCCCACCTAGTCTTACTTACCTTCGCCGTGACTGGCTACCGCGCCCGTGCCACGACCCACTTCTCTTCCACCCGGCTATAACGAGAAGTCTGATTGAGGGGAGAGAGAGAGAGAGAGAGAGAAAAAAGGAGCCGGACTAGCGGTGCAGAGAGGATAGATAAACGGCGCGTGGATCGGGAAAAATGGGCGGCTCGAGAGGCGAGGATCGAGACTAATATGCGGACTGCTCCGCGGAACTCCTTATTTACGAGGACGCAGGCGTTCGCTTCGGAATCTGATAATTAGGCGCGAGAACATGAGCGACGCGTCGCTCCATCAATTAGCTCTCAAAATACGAGCATCCTCGAAACTTCGTATCTGGCACGCATCCGAAAAATGATCCTCTCCGCTTCCTCGTTCTGCGGGCAAGTTCGTCGATCACGGCTTTCTCCGCTCTTTACCCATGTCAGAAGCGCGAGCGGAATCGAGGCAGGAGATGACGATCGTGGGACGATTAGCCGGGACACCCTGTACGTACACGAGGTACTCGAGATCACGTGCTGGACTCGCATCGATGTCTTCTCGTCCCGTTCGTCAGAGTTACTCTTCCAGTCGCTCCGACTGGCTCGATCCTTGCTGACTCAAGCAGGCTGACTCGAGCTGCTGCCGCCGCTGGTGCTGCTGCTGGTCGAGTTGCTGCTTGGGCTGCCTGAACCGCGGTATACTGACACGCTCCGCTCCTTTACGTGAACGGCTAACGATGCCCATTAGAGCACGAGGACTTCGAGTCTTCCTGACTAATCGGCAATGCGCACGACTCCATACCTCATGCAGATCGGCTATTCGTCTTGGCGGTATCCTCCAGTTTGTCAGCCGAATCGATTCGATAAAGATACCAGCTGTCTATGACGTCCGGCATTAGAGCCGTCCTCGTACGTGCCTCTCCTCGTCGATGAGGAGGAGAGAGAGAGAGAGAGAGAGAGAGAGAGAGAGAGAAGAGGGGGGATAGGAGGAGAAGGCTCGAGGCTGCCCTCCTCCCTTTCCGACGCATTTCGACGTACGACAGAAACGACGTCCGCCTCTACGTACAGTGGCGCGCGTATGTGGCCCAACGAGCAGACCGGCCAGCTTGGCAGACCCTTTAAAGGAAAGGCCGCGTTCGTTTACCACATTTCCAGCGCGCCTCGCGGTACGTTCCCAATGGGCGCCCGCGGATCGATGGCTTTTAACGAGACGATGATTGAAACGGAGAGCAGGCCGATGCCCGTCGAGAAAGCCCCTTTCTCTGTGTCATTATCCGCGAGCTTCGCCTCTCGCTCCCCCCGATCCTTCCTTCTCTGCCTTTTCCGAGGAGTCACGATGGAAGCGTCTCAACGCGGAAAGAAAACGACATGTGACGTCGCTCTTGGCACCCGTTTAGATAATAGCAAAACCGTCAACGGTCGCGGTTCACCGTCGGCTACCGGGCAGCTGGAGCATGGGAGGCCGAGGAAGTCGGGCAACGGAAAAGATTTCTGCTCTCCGCGGTGAAAAAGCGCCTCCTCCATCAGATGGCATTTCGTCGGATCCCGTCTTTAAAGAGCACTCGCGGGTCGCACGCTCGGCAAATATTGAACGTAGCGCTCCGTAGCCCGTGCACTCGGCGCAGAACGAAAGCAATTGCCCGACGTAGACGCGTCAATCTCGCGTCGGGCCGATCGGCCGGGAGTACGTGCACGAATACCAGGCCAGCGCCGAGAGTGGCCGTATCATCCAGCCTTATGACTGTTTCGTTTCGTTCCGCGACCGAATTAGCGCTAACGAAACGGAGAATGGTTATTAAGTGGCTAACGACGTGGTGTCGCAAGCATCAGCCGGCCATGCAGACGTCTGATTCGCGAGACTGTACGCGCGTCTGTGCGCGAGTCTGTTCGCGACTCTCATGAGCCAGACTCCTCGCAAGACCGTCCGCGAAGCTATCCGCGAGGCTGCTCGCGAATATATCGCCGAAGCGTGTCTTCCCGCTTGCTTCCTTGACGATGATCGACGTGGATCGGGCCGTCTGGGACAGGACGGTGAAAATGCCAGGCGCGCAAACTTTGCTCCCGCCGGCTAAACTCCGCTCGATCCCGCGGGAAAGGAGAGCGGCTCGCCGATTTCTTCACAACGGAAAATGGCGGGAAGAAGGGGAGGAGGAGGAGGAGGACGCAGAGTGCCGGAGACGAAGCGGCGGCGGGGGGGATCGGCGGTGACGTAAGTTCAGGCAACCCAGATCTGTCACCGATGGCGCACGACGAGTGCGAGGGAGGATCACGTGCTGCGCGGCGAGGGGAGCAGTGAAAGAATACGGGGACGAGAGAAAGACGGGGCTGCACCGGGACGAGATGAGAAAGGGATAGAGACGAGGAAGAGGAGGAGAAAGAAAGATGTCGATCTGGCCATTCATCAGACGGCAACACGAAGAGAGCCGCTACGAGAGAGTGCGGAGAGAGAGATGGAGAGATTTGTGGCGATGCACACATTTTAACTGGCGGACATGTATATGGGGGAGAGTAAGAGAGGGAGAGAGAAAGAAAGAGAGAGAGAGAGAGTACGTCGTCATCGTTTCACGATTCCAGGCCTCATCTTCGCGCAATCATACGTTCAAAGAGGCCCGCGCGCCGCGCCGCGTTTCGTAATCATCCTTAAATGATAACGAGATACGTGTAGGGAGAACGAGACGAGTGACCTCACCGGGTGGAAAACGGAGATAGATGTGGATCTATAACTGAACGCGTTAGAGCGGAGATCTTTGCGCGCCTGATGCAGAGGACGTCGATGAGGGACTTTAGGAAAATAGGAGGTCGTGATGAATCTACAAATGTTTGACTACGTACAAGTAGCTCCGCTTGGCGAAGCGGTTACGTCGAGGGACGTCGTCTGTTCGCGTCCGTAAGTCGGTGACCGCGAAAAGGACCATTATCATTACGAAATAAATTGAGAAAGGTGTACTTTAAAATTACGTCCGAGCAACGCGCGGCGACACGTAACTGATCGATGGGAGGGAAATGTATCTGTAGAGAAAGTCACGTCAGTTCGAGTCGACAAATAGAGCCGCGGAGCAGACGGCAAAGATTACAGCCGCCGACGTGACATTCAAGGCTGAAAACAAACTGGAATAATTAAAAGAGCCCGACTCCGCGAGGGGGATAGCGTTGGCCGTGCGTAAAATCGAGCCAGTCCCCCAGAAGAGAACCTGTTGCCGCATCGAAGATCAGAAGTGCGATAGCACCGAAAGCGGAGGTGGAATCCCGCCCACGGTGTAATTAAGCATTGACCTATAACGAGGTATAATTAGTCATAGCCTAACGAGCCGCATAGAAATCAATCGATGCGAGTTGCCGATACGGCGAGGATAGCCGCGCTCAAAAGAGCCACCGATCCCGGAGAATCGCGACCTCCCGCTCGCCGATCTGCCAGCCGCTTAGAATATCCGAGAGTGAAATAAAGAGAGAGCGAGAGAGATCCTAACACCTACGCCGCATTCAGCTTCATTCTCGAGAGCGTGCCCTTCTGATTCTATGCTCGCTACCGTAACAGGTTCGCGCGGACTCAATGGCGAGTTCTAAAGGCCTCCCGGCCGCCTCGCCATTGGAATCGAGTATCGGAGGCGAGTATCCGAGAAGAGTACCCGAGAAGAGGTATCGTAGGTACGCCGCGAACGGCGCCAATTGCGCTGGCGAGTAACGCAGCCTATAATTTACGCCCGGCGTAATCGTCCGCGGCGGCGGTGGCGGCGGCGGCGGCGGCGTCGACGTGAAAAATGTCCGGGCCAGGTGTCGGACGCCGAGCGCACTCGACGTCGTCCCGACGACGGAGCTCAATAAACGGAGCCAATGATTTGGCGTTTCCACTCGAGATTCTATCGGGACGCCGTCCGCCACGGCGCTCGAATCGGCGGCGACGAGGACGGTAGCCGGAAGAACTGCTCACCGCTCATTGCCGAAGATGGGCACCGCCGGAGTTATGGCCAAAGACACGCGCGGCGTGGCCAATAAGGCGTTGATTACGGCTCGTCTTCGTAGGCCAGGTTGTCAATATAACCAGCGCACGCGCCTGCAAGCGGAGCGAACGTCTTTTCGTACGAGCGTGTGGCAAGATCTGCGGCTTCTGTTGGCTTCCACCTTTTTCTACCTCGCTTCGCTACCTTCTTTCCCTGACTTCTTGCCTCCTCCCCTCTACCGCCTCCCTACAGAGCCGGCGCGACCTCCGCACGTATTTTCCCTCCATTTCTGTCCGTCTCGCTCGCGCGTTGTTAGCGACTGACCGGAGATTACAATGTCCATATGTAACGGCGTGTAGGATGCGTGTTAGCCTTAACTGGTTGCCGGGAATATGTGGTAACCCGACGTTACGCCGGCGGGGGCCCCGCGGTCTGAACCACCACGTAGAAAACGTGAGTGATGGCTCGCGGGCTCGCCGATCGCGACGATCGTTATACCAGACCAGCGAAAATGGGGAAGAACGGTGGAAAAAGGGGGGCAACAATCGAAGTTGAGTAAGCCGCGAAAGGAGACGCTCGCCGGTAATTGGAGTCCTCGGCGTAAAGGCAATCGCAGGGAAATATTTGAGCGAGCGCCGAGAGGACATCGAGCGGATCGAGGATCGAAAGTGGCCGCGGTCGGCGAGGGAAAACTGAAAAGATCGACTTGCGAAACTGTCCGTAGCATCCCCTCGCTTCCATTCCCATCTCGATTCGAGTAATTTATTGAATACGCTCACGCTCCGCGCGCCGATTGCCCAACGACAATGGCTCAAAGGTCTCCGGGTACCTTCGGTTATCAAGCGCATATTCCGGGCAGCACGATGTACGGTAGCGATCTGTCAGCGGGAGAAAAATCGGCGAGCGCGGCAGCCGCGCGTGCTGGAACGCCATTTGCGCATGCTCGCACGCAACTACGCACGATGGAACGCGGCCCGATGCGGCCTGATGCGGCGCGCATGCGCGCGCGTGATCCAGCTCGCACTCCGCGGCACGCACCGTGCACGGATCGCGGACGCGCGCAGGATCGTACGCTTACATATTTAAAGAGCCGTCGCTGGAGAAAGCGCGCACGTGGCCTCCAGGCTAATTAACGTTCTGCCGATTAGGCACACGACGCTCTGCCGACGCTCCAGCGTCGCTCACCGCAACGCTCGGCCACGTGCGTCGTTCAATCTATCGACGAATCATCAGTCGACCGCCGCTGGAAAGCCTTCCAGCGCTTTTCTGGCCGGAACGATAAGCGTCCGCTTTCTCATCGTGATTCCTGACCAGGCGATTCGAATCGCAGCCCTCGCTCGAGCTTATCTCGCCGATAAAGAGGCAGCTCGTAAAAAAGGCACGTTGCCGCGTCGAGAGCGTCTGGCGCGGAATCTCTCCGAGCCGTAGCCTCGATCGGCGGACTGAATTACAAGATTGGCAGGACGCGTCACCTAATCGGGAACCTGTCCGAGATTCTTACGCGAACGTATTCATCCGCGATCGATCCCACCTCCGATCGGCGATCGGCGGGCAGGAATCAGGCGAGGCATCGCTCTCGGCCCGACAACTTTGATCGACGTGGAGGAAGCGTAGATCGGCCGACGCTATTTTTAGGCGAATGGATCTGGAACGATCCGAGGCGATCCTTCGCATTATTAGCGTCGTCGGCCGGCAAGCAGGAGATACCGTTCGCGGCTACGTCTCGGCCCGACGTGCGAGTGAGCGGATATTATCGCCTATTAATGATTAATTGACCGCTCCGCAGAGACGGCCAGTACGTGTGTGAAGGTGCTACACGCTGGCCGCCTCTGCGAACGAAAAGGTCGCCTCGGGTCGGATCATGCTTCAGCGCCGAATCGTTAGAAAGTCCCTCTCCCTGCCTCGTCGAGAGCTCGCCGAGTCGAGGATTCTCCGCAGGAAAGGACGATCCGCGAAATTGATCCGCCGTCTCGATTTGCCCGGACCGCTCTCGGTCCCTCTTCTCCGAGCGTTCCATCGCCTGTTGTTAACGCGCCACCGTCGGCTACGATGAAGAGAGCTTCCCCTTCGTCCGCCCGCTCGCGGTTCGTTACGCTGGAAAAGTCTTGCGCAATCGAGAGTGTCTCGCGATACGTTACGATATGCGCATCGACATATAAATCGGCGCTCTTCCTTCCCTACATGTCGCTGCGACGAGCGAACGACAGCGGACCACCGCGCATCGGTCGGACGGGACTAACTAAGTCCATATATAACTCTTTCCCTCCTCGCGTCCCGCCAATCTGGCCGCCCCTCTTCCCCGGACGCTTCTCGGCTAGTCGGGAGGGAAAAAAGATTCGGTTCATTCCTGGCTTAAGATACGTCCGAGCCACTCTTCGCCTTCGCGATAGGCGCATTCGTCCGTCGACGTTCCGGTTCGTTAGGCCTCGCGAAATGTCCTTCTCAAGAATGACGCCGCGCGGGACAAGCGGAACAATCTCAATAAATCGAGCATTCCGACCCCATGCAAATTCAGCCTATGTACGAGTAGCGCGAGCGAGCAGTGTGAGGGGAGGAAAAGAAACTGGACAGAAATCCGCTCAGTTCACCGACCGACAAATGACACGCCGGAATTAAAGCGTGATCAGCCTCGCCTATTGGTTCTAACCCGACGAGTACTGGTTCTCGCCGAAAAAGAAGTGGCTCGGCCGCGCAGGGATCAGGGTGAGGTCTCGGTACTGGTTTCCGAACGGTCGACGTGTTGAGGAGCGATAAAAGTTCGCGGGACAAGGGAGTGCGATAGAGGAGCTCGCATGAAGAGCGAGCGTGGGACGCGGGGACAAGATATCTCGGTGTGCACAGCATCGCGGAAGACGAAGTACGAGCCGAAGCGATCCACATTCATGACTTTCTAACGATCCGACCCCTGACAGTGTGTTTGTTTCGCGCCCGTGTGCTTTCCCCGGCTTCGCGTACGCGGCATACGCCCCATGCCTCGGTGTGAGTGCGGCCTCTTTATCCTCCCTCCTCCCCCCACCCTTTCCTCCCTCCGCCGATCGTTCCTTCCACCCTTGCCACCCTCGGGAGACCGAAGTTGCTCGTCCCATCGCGACGTCCCTTGTTACCATAAGTTACACCTACATGCTTATCGGCCGAGTCTTCCTACCGACGACGACACGCGGCTAAGTGGATATATTACAATTACTTTTACTCCCGACGATTGCATAATGCCGGGATAGTTGGCCGACACTGCGGGGTATGTTACCCTGAGCTTTGAGCTCCGCTCGAGGCTCTAACGAAATACATATATCTGCCGCTCGGGACGTAAGTGGAAGTCGACTGGTTAGTACGTAACGCTGGAGGTAGCGCGCGATGAGCACGGGTGGAAAAAATGGAAACGTGTGGTGAGGAGCAAAAACGTTCGGAGAGCAACTCGGCTTCGATACGCGGATGAAGTAAGGATACTGGTTTGAAATGTTGTAACGGATTGACGGCCGAGCGTCGGGTAGTGGTCCAGAGTTTGTTTCGGTGATTGTTCGACGTGAATATAGGTATTCAAATGGCGCGGTAAAGAATTGAGACGAAGGTTTGGATACCGAATGGACTGCAGACGCCGATCCGCAGGATTATAATGGATCAATGGTTAACCGTTAGATAAACTGATATACCACTTAACCTGTAATTTGGCAATTATTCGGTGTTGCTCGGCGAAGACAATTAAGATCGGTTGACCCGCCTGTTCGCGAGGCGGTTAAATAAATAACGATGTTCTATCGTTCGAGAGCCCGCTTTCACGCGGTTCGAACGAAATTGAGCATCCACCGGCAAGGATCGTGAGCGGCGCGCCGCTATTGCGGAATTAGATAAGGATCGACGCTATAATTTGAGCCGATCTACGTAAGAATCTCCCGCTGTTGATTCGTTCGCGGTATCTTCTGCGAGATAAGGATCGGCGCCATAATTTTGAGAAGATCCGTCTGAAGGCACCTTATTTCGCCGCTTCGAGGAACAAGATGACCGCGCACGCCGTCCGATCCTTTCGCTTCAACCCCCTGCGATAACGTGCCAAAGAAGCCTACATAGCCGGGCAGCGAAGCATAACACCTATACACGCCGTACACGCATGAACGCGCACACTCGCTCGACGCGCACGTACGCTTTTCACGCATCAGCCTGAAAAAGTGTCTTCGCGCGGTATGTTGCTTGCCGACTCGGCGTAATCGAATTCAGCCTTCGTCGTATTCGGAACGAGTCGACGATCAATCAAGATACCTGAGCATTTTCGGTTCATCTCCTCCACTCTCGCTCTCACTTTCTTTTTCTCTTTCTTCTCTTTCTTTCTCCCTCCTTCTGCCTCTCGCTCCCTTTCGTCCCTCTCTCTCTCTCTCTCTCTTTCTCTCTCTTCTCGCTTCTTCGCGTCTCGCTTTCTTCCCGTCCTCATCCCTCCCTTCCACTCTCCCCTCTCACCTTTCGCCCGATTACGTCCGCGTATTCATGAATATGCATGACGGAGTGTGCGTCCGCGCAAAAATTGCGGCCCTGACAGCCTGACGTTTCGAGGACCGCGCGACCGTAAACGAGACTTAACGATATCCGAGGATAATCGAACCTGACAGCTCTCGACGGCGTACGAAGCCATACTGCTTCACGACAAGTGTGTTCAGCGGTCCGCAAGATCCCACGGTGACGTCTCACGCCGCGTCCTTCGCAGAAACGAGACTGTTATCGAGGGGGCAAAAAAGGAAGCCGAGGGAAATAGTTGACGCGGAGCGAACCGGGTACGAGAGGGAAAATTGTGCCGGATAAGCGGACGCGAGGAAGGAACGATACGGGGTACTTTCAGTGAACGTAGTCGAAGCGAGTAGCGCAACGGCGGACATGGAAATCCATCCTGCGAACAAGGGTCCTCGGTCTTCGAAAGGAGCGAGGAAAGAACGTAACGAGCCGGACAACAGTTTCCTGTCAAGAAACTAACGACGTTGTCCTTCAATACTCCGCTCATCCGTAACGGCCCGTTCGAAGAAAGTTAAGAGCTAAAACTGTGGAGATGCGGCCGAATTGACGCTTTCGCAAAAGGATGCAGTAAAGTAAGGTAGAGTGAAGCGACACGGAGGAAATCGACGCTGCCTAAATTCGTAAGGATAAAAAGTGAAATAATTGTTACCGTCGAGTGGCTCGAAGCGAGTCGTCCGAGATAGCAGGGCAATTTCACCTTCCGCCATGGAGAGTCGAGCGGAGTGGAAGGTAAAAATGGCGCGGTGGGGGTAGAAAGTGTGGACGGCAGAAGGTGCAGAGAGGGGTGTAGGGTCGATAGTTGCTTCGAGGGGTCATTATAGAGCTCTCCTAGCGAAGCGTGCCAAGGCACAGTCTACGACCGCTTCTCTCGTGCTCTCTCTCTCTCTGTCTCTCTCTCTCGCTCCCATACTCCCACCGGTGCCCGACTGTCCGGATTGACTGATGCCAGGTCATTCAAAGCCCCCTAGATCTCCCTTGTTGCCTCACTGACGTGTAGGAGTCGAGAGGAGGCCGAACGCCTCGAAGGATATTGCGCGATGAGCCCGCAGAGGAGGTGCGTCATTACGAGATCGACTTTCAAAAGCAATTAAAACGGTTTCGAGCTTATTTAGCCGGCTCGAGCCGACGTGCGTTCCATCGACTTTTGAACGTCAATTAATTTCCCGCGAACGACGCCGAGGTATGCCGACGGCGGGACAATGAGTCGAAGGAGCCGGCTCGAAAGAAGCCGAACGCGCGCGCAGGATTTGTGCGCGAACGGACGAGCGTTCAGCACATCCGGTCGGTACGATGGACGTGTTTTTCTCGACGGAGCTCAGTGTTATAATCAGTCCGTTCTTGCAGCGCCAGGAGTGACGCTGGAGTCGCATAACGCGGATAGGTAACAGAGGCATTACGCGGACGCATACTGCGGACGCATACTGGCGACGCAGTGACGTAAGTCAGTCCCACGACGTTCCACCTTGAGATGGAGCGGGGTCGGGGGAGAAGAAAAATGACGGTGACTCACTCACCTGTGCGTACTCGGCGCAGATGTCGATCGAGGAGACGTAGCTGACGACGTCCTCGATGGTCCAGCGATTGACTGCCTGACCGTCGCCGCACGGCATGTGACCGCAGAGGGATGGACACCGCACTGGCGGGGGTGTGCTGGGTCGAGGGGTTGGTTTCGGTTTTGGGGAAACGCTGCCGGATCTTCTCGTCTCCGTCCTTTGTCGCTTGCGCGGCGCAAAGCCACCGGGGCTGGACAGGTCCAGGGGACTTGTCACACCTGCGTCTCTTTTGTTCGCACCTGGACGGGGAACAGGATGCGGGTTAACTTGCAATCTAGATCGGGCTTCGTTTTTTAATCATTTTTTGATCATCTTTTTTCTTCGTTAAAGAAGTACATAACGAGTGCTGGTGTTATTAGTGGAATATTATAGAAAATTTTAATATGCATAAAAGCGGATTATCATGACGGTCAAGTGAAGGAACTTTTGAAATGCAATAAATGGAGACTTGTTAATCCAAGCTTTTCAAAGGGGTCATCGTGATAAATAATTTGGAAGATCGAAAAGCACAAGCCGAAACTATCAAAACACAAACTCGGTACCGACCTAATCAGACAGTAAAATGCCGCAATACTAAATATTTACGTAGCTCTTGAAATACATAAAATCAAAGACACCTTGATACTAACCTTTCAGGTACGTTTCTAATTCGGCAGCGTTCTGCGCCGCATTGGCAGTTCGCACCATGTGCAGAAGGGCCTGTGTCGACGACATGTCGAGCATGGGCGGGAAGACAGGACTACCGAAAAGACTGTCTTGCTTCTGCTCCTTAGGATCCTTAGTCGAAAGAGGCGACGTGGTGGGCACTGTCGGTGGCTGAGGCGCGCCAAGCGGCGCCATCAGCCCGACGAACGGCGTCGCGGCGGTCTTGAACGCCGGAAACCTCGGGTCCAAGCCGGGAGGGTAGCCGTTCCGAGGTGTGCTGAAGTAACTGAAAACGTCGAAATTCATCTTTCTTCTGGGCGCCCTTCACTAAACGATACACGGAACACCGTTCTGCGAAACCGGAGCACAACCGACGGAATTCTCATTCTTCTGCCTCTTCGAAGACCGCGAAGAGCCTAACAGGTAACTCTGACGCATCGAACGAAAGGTTCTTTAGCTTCATCTTTGTCGCGGTTCTCATAGCCTCTCGTCTCGTTCGTTTTCATCGATTCGCTCGCCGTACGAGTCGCGGCATACTTCAGGCAACCCCGAGCAGGAAAGCTCGGCTGTTAGGCAAGAATACGGATAGCTTTTCGCGCTCCGGTCCTATCGAACGTGCCGCGCCGGGACACGGCTATTTATTCAGCGAATTGGAACGAAGTCGAAGGCGAGACGAACGGGAGAGACTTTCTCCTCGAAATGCCAAAGATCGTAAGCGCGCGAGCGCGGGGGCATGTGCCTCGAATCGGCGCACGAATCGGGGGCCCAATGTCTGATTGATCGTCAGCGAGCGGGTTGATATCGTCTACGTCGCGCTGGCCCGACTTCTGGCCCAGGGGTACAAAGTTGAAAGTCAAACGTGCACGCGAGCGTGCGGCCGACCGGTTTCGCGCGAAGCCGAAGGTTCGTTGATATGTGGACAAAAATCGAAAAATCGAAAATTCCCTCCGGCTGCCCGTCGCTTACGATTGTCCCTAGAGGCTGCTGAGTAATCGTCCCTGATTGCGGTCCGATTAATTACCCGAAATTTGTGAGGAAGGTAACCGGGTCTCAGTTGCAATACGTAGCGAATACCTCTTTTCTTTTGATTTGAATTCTAAACAAATTGATTATTTTTGCTTGTCACGGTTAAATAACTTCCATTCCATTGGAAAAATATGCAAATGACATAATTGAATTCTTTACTTCACCGCTCGCTACTATCGCTTAATATGTCAAAAACACTTCCTTCAACAAGAAACCTGACAAAAACGTCTGAATATACCTCTGCACTCATGAATGTAAAAGACTCCGAAATAAGTTACCAAACATATTGATATCTGACATGACGAAAAAGTAACCATAAACGCGTCTCAATAACTGTCCTACGTTACGAAAGGCGGCGAAATTGAAGCAAAATAAAATATAATATCTGTCGACGCCATCGTTCTGTACACCGTATGTCGAGAATGGAGAATATTCCGCTTCCCGTTTCGTCGGCCGGTCAATCCGTATCATTATAGAGAAGAGCTTTCCGCGGATCGATAGGACGTGAACGGTGGCGAACGTACTCGTTAGGGTTGGCGTTGTTGTACTTGGCGGCGAGGCTTCTCATGAAATCGCTGTAGTTTCGTCCCATCATCTGCTCCATATGCTTGAGATGATGGGGTGGCGGCGGGCCCTCCGGTCCGCCGAGGGGCGTTGCATTTGGTGGCGTGCCTGGGTGACTCGACGACGACGGTGTCACGCTCCTCGACGACGTCGAATTGTTATCCGGCGTGAGTCGCTCAGTTTTCACCTGGAGCAAGAGACAGGCCCTGATTGACAGTGATTCCGGAGGCAGCGGGGGTTAAAGATTTCAGACACTGCCGCCCGTTGCCGCCGGCGGCTTTCTCTGCGCCAGAGTAGTGTCATACGTTCGGCTATGCAAGGTCTACCGTGGTATGCGAAGTCGAATGATGCGGGTTTGAACTTTGGCGAAGAGAGCTGTCGGCTAAACGGCGGAATGCGAGGAACTGCATCGGCTCACGAGATATTTACCATCCGACATGCCTGACCACCGAAAGACGAATCCTAGCGTGAATCCAGTTACAGCGGTAAACTGCGCAATGTTCAACACGCGTTCCAGCCAGCGTCGGCGGTTAAACAATTAACGGGGGCCTCTTATCGCAAATCCGCCGACGGTCGCGTGCGCGCACACGACCTTCCCGCTATCGGACGAATACTTTTCCCCCGAGCTTGGCAAAGACGAGGTTCACACGCAGCCTCGTGCAAGAGTAAGAGTGATCGAGATACTCCCGGGTACGTTCCCGTGCGGTTTCACTTAGGGAAGATCCCCGCTAGTAGTAGGAAATATCTCGGTGCATTAATTCCCGGGAACAGATTGCATCTGAGATATGGTAATGAAGGCAACGCGTGGCGTAAGAGTTGACTCCTCGCCGAGTGGCTCGGCGTGACACTAAGAAGAACGAGAGTCGATTGGCGTAGAATAGGGTCCCCGAGGAGTCCGGAGGAGGCGCTCCATGAAGAGAGCCACGGTAAATCTCTTTCTCGCCTCGAGACCTCTTCCTGACAAGGGACCGCTTCGGGGCTCACGGCGTAGACACGATCTCGTATATACGTTTCGAATGGCTCGGGCTCAGGCCGGGCTCAGACCGGGCTCAGGCCGGGCTCAGGCCGGGCGAGCTGCCAGCAGAGAAAACGGGCCCCAAGCGCACAAGATATTCGCAGTTCGGTAACAAGGATTCGCGACTGCCTCCTCGAACGCCGAATACTCTGACCCTTTTTTCGCGTTACGTCAACCCTGCTTACTTCTCACGTTCGACTCTCGCGATCGAATTGTCAATTTTTATTTGTAGCGGAACGGTCGGAATCCATTGTGCGACTCTCAGAACGTAGATTCCGGATGGAAGAAAGTGACGGTGATATTGACATATTTTGAAGACTTATACCCTGTGTCAAGATTTCTTTATTCGCGTACTTATGCGCAGTATACCGCGGTAATCTTTCACGGCTAATATTACTTTTCGGATTAGCGCCGTATACAAGGATGAGAAAGGTTGAGTCGTCCAATTTATGCTTTCGTTCGGGTCAACGAGGGTTTGAAACGTCATAAGCCCTATGTCGACATTTCGGATGTCCAGAGAAACGGTACCAGTCACGAGAGATTTTCATCTGTCACCGAATGACTATTTCATCTAACGATGACCGTCAATTTTTATCCCGCCTCTGACCTGACCGGTCGCCGCCACCGAATGGATATCTCTATCTCTATGGTCCCTCTCGGCTTTAAGAGGCTTACAGAAGCGTCAACCGTTCCGCGGATGTCAGCGACCGAATGACACTGCGTGTTTTTCGAAGCGGTTGACATCGGCGTTACCGGTGCGTCCGTTCAAATTCGAACGGGACTCTAACAATCATTCTACACGTGTAGCCTAGCTACTGGCATCGTCCTGACGGCGGGCACTGACATTTTCTACCTAACCCTCCTGCCCGCCCTTCCGTTTCTTTAAGTTTCACCCGACCCCCCCCCCCCTTTTTTTCTAGTAGTTTCCGTTCTTCTATTTATCTATGCCTCTCCGCGTTATCTTCCCTTCGCGCGGAGAACTCTCGAAAGTCTCGCGCGTGTTTCATAGCGACGCGAACATGATCAAACACTTCAGATCGGTACGGAAAAGAAGCGGGTCTCTCGAAAATTTGTACAAGCGTCGCGTATTTACGTTGGCATCCGACGAACTTCTCGTCAAAGAGAAAAAATGAAAGGTTCGAGTAGAACGTATATACATGCGGCATTATTTGCTTGCAATGCATTCAGTGGCGTAACTGTACTTAACCCTCGCGGTTATTAACAAAATACAAAGAAACTTTACGAACTTTCATATCCAATTTCTCGTACGCAACGTCTAATTTCAAACCATATGCACATATTTACCGTTGTGATTCTAATATTCTGATATCAGATTCTTTGCACGCATAGTCGAGAGTTAAATGTGCAAGTGTACAATTGTCACCATTTTCGGCTGCGTAGGTATATGCGCTGGAGTAGAAAAGTATGGGAGATTTACCTGAGTAGTGTCGAGACCATTTTGATTTTGCCGCCTCCTGCCCCTCGGAGGCCTCGGAGTTGCCGCGCCTGACAGGTGGGCGCCCTGGGGACTTCCGCCCCTCGCGTCGACTGCCGTATTCGCTGCCAGGGTGGCCCCGTCGTTGTTTTCTGTATGCGTTCCTAAGTCCGCCGCTTCTCCACGATCGCCGCCACCGCGTGGTCCCGATCCCGCGGATACGTTTTCACTTGACACCTCACCTGAAACAAGCGAAATGGCAAACCAACGTTAGACATATAGCGGATAGTCAACTAACGTCGTGTCGCATCTCAACTAACATATACACCACCCTGAAGATTCGAGTAAGGTGGATTGGGGTAAAACCGACCCAGAAATTGTAAAGATTACTTTGAACTGATGTATTTTATTTTATATTTTATATCTATTCCACTAAAACCTAATAATCTTAGTGTTTTTATTTAGCGCATGGTTTATTCTTTAAATTGCATTCATTTTGGACTAAAAATATCTTGTGAAACATATGATTTTTTTAATAAATTAAAAACAGTGCTGCTAGGGCGGACTCGCCCCGGAACTGAGGCAAAATTGTCCAACCGGTTTAAAAATTGTTGAACCTTATATCCTTATATTGTAGGGCAAAAGCGGAATTATTATTAGTAATACGAATTTTGTCGAACGAGTTAAATGGGGGAATCATAGAATACATGGCGGTCACCTATGTTGAATACTATCCAAATTATTGAATGCTAACCAAAGAAAGGTCTCTACCTTACAGATGGTGCAATCCAACGTATATTCGAATAAATAAGGGCCTAGTGCGGATTTGCCCCGTGTACGGATTTACCCCACTGCACCTTATACAACTTTGTCACGGCTTACGATTGGGAGCACGAACAAGCTACTTGAGCAAAGAAGGATACATTTTTCGCAGTTCGTAATATGAACGAATCTCGTGCCATTTCGGATAATGTCCGCAATTAAAAGAATTGGGCGCGGATGTTTCAAAGTCGGCGGTAGAATGTCCGCGCATAATTATCCTGCACCCTGCGAGCGTTGTGCACTTTTTAGGAGTCAGCCAGCTCCGTGTCGCTTCGGCGAGCGGACAGGAATAATTGACAAGCGAGTCGTCAAGATTCAGTAAAGCCACTTTGGCGCCGTGACGCGAGCATAAACTCCCCGGCGGGGAGAGTTCACGAATCAAGCTCGTACGTTTCTCCGTTCCGCGAGCGTCGAGATCGCGCCGCTTCGGACTTTTCGTGTAATAAAGCAGCGAGCGGAATAGACGCCGTAATGCCTCCTTAACCCGCGGCCAACGCAGAAACGATGCCTTTCGACACCGAGAATTTCGACGAAGCGCACTTAAAAGGCATATAAACGTAAGAGTCGATTACACGGACGCCGTATGCACACGGCGCGTACGACTAGCGTGCAAAGGAAGAGAAGGAGAGAGAGAGAGAGAGAGAGAGAGGGAAGGAAGCAAGACTCGAACGAAAAGACGGAGAGGATCGAAATAAGGAAGTGTAAAGAGAGAGAGTACAGAAGCAGAGAGCGAAGGAGAAGAGGGAGAAGGAGACAGAGATTTACGCCCAATAAATGGACCCGTCCTGGCCGCGTTATCTACCTCCTCGATCTGAGGCGCGTATCTACCGAAGACGATGGCCTGGACAAGAGGTGGGATGAGAGGGGGGGGGGGGGGGGGGGGGGGGAAGGTAAGGGCAGGAGGAGAGGACAGGGTGGAAGGGAGCTCTTCAGTGGAGTGCGACGACTCGCGAGGGTCACTGTCCACGGCGGCTACCAAAAATATCCAATAAATTCTTGTCATCGTTAAACTCCTGGAATTTTATGAAGGCAGTAACTCGTGCGCATCGCCGAATTTGCTGCTCGATACGATCGGACGCCCTTTCCGACCGTGGCGGCACCTCAACGGCTGGCAAAGAGAGGCGAGTATACTTTTGAGTAGGTCACGGGGTGAGACGCGTCAAAGAATCGCGGACTTCCTTTCGTTTATCAGTGTCATCGCGCGGAACGTTCGCTTTCGGATTCGTGCATAATGCGGCCTGCGTGGGCAAATTTTGGTGTGCGCGTTTGGTAGAGACGCAAAAACACGAAATGTATAAAAGGCTACTTTCTTGGGTACGAATATTTGTTTCAATGACAATAATTCTGTAAGAAATGAAGAGTTCACATATATCATTGCGTGCTGTGTTCTGGGCAAAAATATAGAAATTATTCTAACCAGTATGAATGTAACCAAACAATATTTATGTATTATATACCGTAATGATGTAAAACATAATAATTAAAATTCTACAGATATGTACAGCATATTCTCTGAAAAATATAAACTTGCATGCATCCCTCTATGGCTTTCAGACGCCGTATAATTTGATTTGATTTACGACCGTTGTATTTTGCCCAATAAAAATGTTATACCCCCCAAAAATGTCTTATCCGACGCCGTTATAAAACAGTCCAATAGCGATGGGACAGAATCTAGGATCAAGTTTACGACACTTATCGCCATATTGGGCCATTTTGTCACTCGTCAAACACCGATTCCGGTAGATTGATCGAACTTTTACGAGCCGAAACGAAACCAAGCTAAAGGGGCACTCGTAAAAGGCATCGTTACTATGAATACTCACTACCAAATGTACTCGTCCGAACGGCCCCAGGTATTTACAACTGTCCATAAAAATTCCATTAGACACTGTTTTATGAGACCGCGACGTCTTCTTCGCAGCCGGCGATAAGCGTAAGAATCCTCCTATCTGACAGATCTTACAAAAGCTCACAAAGCCCCCCCCCCCCTCCCCTCCGAAAGGAACTCTACGAAGCCCCAAGGGCCGATCGTCGCTCATTTTAATCTCGACAATATCATCTATTACGCAGCTAAGATACCTGATAGCATCTCCCTACCATCACTCCCTACAATTTTTCTTCGGTCAAGACTGAAACGACTCCACGGCCAGTCGGAAGCACCGAAGCACGCGGACCGAAGACGCAGCTCGCAATAGTCAGATTAATCGCCATCGCATTCCGCACTCCCGATAATCCATATCCGTGACTTTTTTATGGCACGTCGGTAGCCCATCGGCGGCACGTACGACAAATATCGTAACCGGAATTATCTGCAGAGACGCCTGACGAAGGAGACAGCGTTGTTTGAGGATCGGTCGTCGCAGCGGACGACACGTCGTCGGCATATTTGCGCAGGTTCCTCGGAGAAAGAAGGAGTCGCTCGTTCGCGAAGGCGGATCGTGGCTGGGATACCTACGTGTCGTATCTCGGCAACGAGTTTCCGCGGATCGTTTTATAGCTCGTACCTTAGGAACGATCGTGGCCGGACGAGGCGATACTCTTTGTCCTTCTAATGTTACGAGTGCGTGTAAGGGAACCGACGGACGCGGTGATTTCTGTTTGACTCGGCTACACAGGATACTTCGACCGGTGCCTGAGCACACACGACTCCCCTTGCTTGCTCTGGCCGATGACTGACATTTTTCGAAAAGAGTCGTTCTCGCGCGAAGCGCACGGGAGCCGAGAAATATCATTTACGATCGCCTCAAAATCAACTTCGAACTAACGACGCTGCAGTTGAATAGTTGCGCCCGAGAGTTATAGGCCGGGTAGTGTTCCTTGTTTTACTCGCTGCGAGTCGTAATTGAAACGGCAAACGGCAAAAGGTTTTTGCCAGTCGAAAAAGTGCACGATAATCAGTTTAACGTGGAGGACAAACGTTGGATCGCGTGATATTCGATGTTTGAAACAGTGTGCTTCTCGAGCTTAGTGCATTTGAAGTCGTGACACGAAGGTTGAAAATACGCTCGAACGTTGAGCAACATTCGAGTTTGGTAATCGGAAACGAAATGTCATCTGTAAAGTGACATGAGCAGCTGGCCCATTCTCAACGTCAATAATCGTCGTTGCGCCGGGATCAAAGTTTACACTAAACGCTCTGAACGCACCGATCAGCCCATTACGCCGGCCGTTCGATATTTTTGATTTGCACAACCGTTACGCGATCCTGCTTTCAGAGAGTGACACATTGACATTAAACTGACGGGTCCGAGGCAGCGTACAATAGCGGTCGAGGAAGATGCGTTACCCGACGATATTTAAGATGCACGTTAGACCGTTTTAACACGTCATTACGACATTTCACACTCGCGAGTAGTATCGTTGAGAGCGCCAGTCGAAGTAACCCGGTGCTGTTAACCTCTCCCATTTGGCCCGTCGCTGAGAACGTAAAGGAACTAAAAACATGCCCGCAAACACAGCCCCTGGCAAACTTGTCGAATGATTAGTACGAAAACGAACGCCTCGTAATGTCTTCTTGAACGGGACGTAGCCACGAAGAGATCGCTTTACGGCTCAGCGCGAGAAGACCAATTTAGGAACCTTTACAGGCAAAAAAAACAGTACGATCCACTCATATGTACAGCTCAAGGCGGTGGGTTGAATTATTGGAGGTTTTAACTCTACATTTTGACGAAATGTGTTTTGCAGAAATTTGTCTATATGAGGACATATTTGTGGCACAATTAAAAAATGAAAAATATATGTATTATGAGATAGAATGTTGAGAGAAGTCGACTAATATCGGAGGTAACTGTGGATAATAGATTGCTGAGAAAGCTGAACCTAACAGCCTACACTTAACTGCACCACTGCTACCTGACGAACTTAAAAGGCTCGCAGTGCGGCTTAAAAATTATATTTATGAGCCCCCGGGAAAAGTGTGCTTACGCATCCCAATAGACCCTTTCGTACTTCGCTTAGAATACGCCGTTCCGTTAGACGCTAAGGATCATGTCCAGCATTCGGAATCAGTCAAGTCGCGCATATGTCGGAAATGAAAATGCGTAGCGTGGAAGTCTCCTATCTTACGATCCGCTGCGTTGCCGTCGAAGAAAAGTTAAAGGAAGCGAGTTGGGAAGGGACCGGCGCGGAACTCACCGCGGTGATAAGTGTTGGGCATAAATTACGGCGCGAGTTTGCCGCTAAAACGAATTAACCTCCGAGGTCGGGAACAGACTAAAGGCGCGCGACAGGAATAAAGATGGCACCGGCGCGTCTTTGGGTCGATGTTAATTATTCCTCCGTTAAGAGCCCCTCCTGACAAGACGAAATCCGCACTTCGCTCGCCTCGCCTCGAGGTCGACGCGGAATCGAGTCCGACGAGGTTGAGAAACGAAAAGATTGGAGGAGATGGAGAGAGAGAGAGAGAGAGAGTGAGAGAAAGAAGGAGGACAAGGAGGAAAAAAAGGAAGACCGGTAACATTACAATCAAGCATCTGTCAGAACGACGACGTGGACAACGAGCGATCTTCGCCAGCTGTCAGGTTTTCTCTAGTCGGCGTGCGTATTCTGACGTTTCGTCGTCTTGTTTTAACCGGAAAACGCAAATACCGTTCTTGACTGTGTACCTTTGTGATTATCGTTCGACACCAATGACGAAAAGCTCGAGTACCACTGATGATACCCTCATGATTCGGGTACTTCAATGATATCGAACGAATACGACAGACCCAGAAATGCGAAATATCAGGATATTAACACTTTTTCGTAATGAGCAACTTCATTTAATGATAAGAAGCTGGTAATTAAACATAAATTCGACTGTCCGACGTATCTCATTTAATATCCGTTAATATCCGGGTAATCGGTAGCTACGGGTAATTCAACTTTATTCCCCGATATTTGAATTACACCCTGTACATCGGTGCTGGTCCGGGTACCTATTACAGCACCCCTACACACACTGACAGCAAAAGTATCGCTCAAAACAGTACGGAATATACCACATAACTGTCCTATCAGTTAATGGCATCACATACGATCATATTTATTGCACTTATTTCATAATTTACTCGCCGAACGGACAGTCTTACGTTCGTCAAATTGAGACGAGGGCGCGCCAGCTGTATGGACGATCCCACGTTTTCTTTTTCCTCCGCCGAACATCGATCTGGGTAAAACCGGATGCGGGTGCATACGTGCCGTTTCCTTTCGACAGGAGTTTGCCGGCCTCGACAAGGTTGCGCCGTTCGCGGCGACATTCGACGCGGTCGAACCCCGCGTTCCCATACACGCGGCAACGGCGTCAAACGTTCGAAAGCTCACGTCGTCACGCGCTCGTCTCGCATCCTGGCCCCTCTTCGTGTCCCTACGCCTCGAACCCGGGCTCCGTCGGCGATAAAACCTGCTTCCCTCGTCCTACCGCGAGACACATCGAGAGCTATCATTATCGCTTCTCTAACCCGACGAATAGTCATTATTCCCCGCGCACTTCCAGCCTTCCGTTCCGCGAACCTGGCTCCGTTTCGACGCACGCGAGGCGGAGTGTCGTCGATCGAGAAGGCCGGATACTTTCGGTGAAAGTAAATTGCCGCCTATGCCAGCTGACGAAACGCGCGGCCGATCGTAGGTTAATTGCCGCGTCGTGCCCGGAAATGGCGCGGGACGAAGGGTTTCGGTTATGTTATAATTTCGCGGGTCCCTCACTTTCTCCGCGCGACGAGGGTCTCGGTCACTCGGCCGATAAGCGAAGCCTCACTTTTTCGATACGCGCCTAACTCGACAGCGATCCATGCGCGACGCTTCGCTGCCAGCTCCTCCTCCCCTCCCCCACCTTCCGTGCGCCGACATTAATTGCGTCGCGTTACGTCAAGGTTTCATTACCGTACGCGCCGAACGCCCGTTACAGTCGTCGGCGGTAATAAATGTTGCCGTAACGACCTTTAAAGGCCGCGCGTCACGGGAGGAAATCAGGGGACAGAATGAGAAAGGATACGAAGGCGGCGAACGAGTCCACGCAGAAATCCGAAGGAAAGGCGCCTGGAACAATGAACGGAATGGTAGGGGGCCCCGACCGGACAAGTTGAAAGAGCTTGCGACCTAGCGAGACAAAGCGAGCGGCCGGAGACAGGCGGAAAGGTTGAAAGGGGGAAGAGGGACACTGAGAGGGTAGGAAAAAATGATCGGTGTCACGGTGTTAACGCGATCAGCGCCATCAGCGAGGCAGGACGTCGGTGGATCCGACCCGCTGTAAATCTGCTATAAGTTATGCACGACTGGGAGGGCCGGCCGTGCCATTAAAGCGGGTTATGCCCATTTCAAGTGGAAAATCATAAGCACCGCAAATACGCCGTTATTACTATAGACACGCCACGAGCTCGCCACTTACTTTGTAATCATGACTAATGCATAATGCAGTAGCGAGTGTGCGCGGCGCGTGTGTGCACGCACGCGCACGCCTCTCGCGTCGGTGTGCGCGCACACGCCTACGCATTCGCGGCCCTCTCTACGAGGCATGCCGCCAGTTTCTATGCACGCCCGACGCTCAGAACTGTGTGCGAGTCGTCGGGCATATACTCCCGATGAATGCGATTCATCGATCCGCTGGCATGCAGCAGACTTCTTTGTTGTATGTAGGTGAAGACGCCGGCGGGGCAGATCGCTTTGAAGATCGAAATGTGTAACGGCGGAATGTGAAGTTCGAGATGCTGGGAGATCAACTGCTTTCCGGAGGCGGTTTTGTTTTTTGTTGCGGTAGAATGAATCGCCGAGTCGATGCGGTGAGCGATGGATTCTGATTATTTCACTATGTGTGCGCCTCGTCGATGAGTTTGCGAGAAGGGAGAGATATGATGAACGGGTAAAAATAGTCAGGATCGGAAACAGTGGCGGTTAACCCAGGAACGGGTTAACCTGTCGGAAACTAGAGTTTGTAATAAGCGGAAAATTGTCATGCCGCTTTGCCGAGTTCTCGTTTTTAATGGGTTAAGCGTAAGACAGGCGTTTGCGACATTTTCATGCAGATAGAAAGTAAACCCGATCGCGTACACTTTGCGAACGCCCGTAACATTCTAAGTCGTTCAACGTTACTTTACGAAATATAATCTGAATAAGTAACCTTTCAGCATCCCGGAACACCTTAAACGATGACATTTCCGACAGAACGACCGAGTGACGATAAACAAAGGGATCAAATCCTTCGCACTCTAAAGTTCAACCTTGATTGCATAGACCGCCGCGGCGGAATCAGCTGTTTCAACTCAGTTGCCCGTTGCCACGGTACACAATGGAGGTCACGTGCCGCAAGCTTGCTTATTAGAGACGCAGATCGGAAAAGAACGCGGTAGCGATTCGCAGCCAGCGAAGTCGAACAACGTTGCAAACTTTGCGACCGATCCGGCGCGAAGGTCATATGACGTACGCGTACGCGCGCGGGCGCGCGCGCGCTCCTTGAAACACAGTCTCATCGAAGAAGGTCGCCATATGTTTGACTCTGCGTAGGAATGTGTGCAATGTCTACGCGCCAACGCATTCCCGCAACTAATTAGCACCCATTGTAAGTATCGTAGCACTTGACACTGGCAGGGTCACGCACCGCTTTTCACTCCTCCCCCCTCTCCCTCTTGGCCGCCTCTTGAGGATCCTTTCTTCGTTCCACCTCACGTATCTGTCCCAACAGCGTACCGTTCTTCGCCTCGACCCTCGACGGACCCATCCCTTTTTCGCGTCTCGTCCTTCACCCTCGCGTCCCCCTCGCCGTTCCCACCTATTCACTTTTGTTTTCCGTCTTTGTTCGCCCCCGTCCTCAGATCGGCTCGCATACATACTTCGCGCTCATTATGGCAGCGAGCGCCGACGAAATTGCGCGGACGGTGACATTGTAGACGCTCCTCAGGGTCGAAGGCTCGTAACGTAACGCCTAGCGGTGAAGAAATTCCGTGTACCGAGATCCTGATCTCGGGATGCGTCGATCATTATCGTCGCTCGCCTCCACCACCGCCTCCTTCAACCCGTAGCATGACACGCGTCCCGCTAAATTGGTTGGCAGGAGATAACGTTTTCGCGGAAACGCTCGCCGCGTTCGATTAATCTAACCGACGGACGCGCGCGCGCGATGTATCGCCTCCATTGAAATATCAGACGTTCGGAGTAAATTAGCATTGGCGAGTGACAGGCGTTAATAAACTGTATACAATAAATCTGGCGTCGCGTCCGGCCTCAACCGACGCGCACCGGGTCCATCTCAATCCCGTCATTGGCGTGAACCACACTTAACCCCGCCGATTCAGGGCTCCTCAAGAAACGCTCGCATGCGATCGGAAAAGAAATTCGTTGCGACTCGAAACCATTGAACCCGAGCCGGAGCCCGCCGCGGAGGAAGTTCCTCCTCGAAGCGAGCGAAGAAAAGAGGCTCATCTCCCGTGATTCACCGTCCGTTTCGCCGATGGCACCGGCTGCCCTCCGACCTCCTCACCCCCTCGAGACGCACGAAACGGCCTAAGGGGCCGAGGTCGGGTCCGCGGCGCTTGACGAGGAAGCGAGAGCCGAGTCTGTCCGGCCAAGGCGACGGAAGGAGGAAGATGACAACGGCAGAGGATGAAGAGACGAGGACTGTCGTGGCGAGATGCGAGATGCGAGCGGTAAGGACGAGCGGTAAGGACGAGCGAGCGTTCCTGCGTGACGTAGCTTTCGCAGGCCATCACGCATATGTTACCCTCCTCGCGGAGGGACCCTTACGCTCGCTCGCGCGCGCGCGCGCACGCTGCGGTACAATACGATACGCGGGGTCATTCCACCGAGTTCTGCCTCTCCGAGCCCGACTCTCGCCTTCATCGTCTTTGTCGCCGTCGCGGCGAGCCTTCCCTTCCTTCCTTTTCTCCCCCCCCCCCCCTCCACCCTCCTTCACCGTCTCTCCGCAGCCCCTCTCTCCAGAGGCCTAACCCCTCTGGCCTTCCCCCTCCCCCGTCGCTGCCCCTTGCCTACTTCCATATGGCCTCCATACAGTCGGCACACGTAGGAGTGCGGCTGATACTCGCGCCTAATCCTCCACCGGGGTCGAGGTGAGTGCCAAGGCGTAGGTGTCACGAATGCCTGGGCGTGACTCCGGTGTCACTCTCGTGGCCGATCGACGCCGCACGGCCTGGGGGGCTACCAGACGTGTCGTTAACGGATGCAGATATTACGAGCGGGGGCCTTGAGGAAGCGCGAGGCGGCCGATTTCGCGGCCAGCCGACGAAACTGGGCCTTGCTGAGACACGAAAGGATGACGAAACAGTAACGAAGGGATGACGTAACGCTGACAGATCGCGGTAATGATGGATTTGAGTTCGTATGCGGGCGACTCGATGCATTGGCTAATTGCAAGCGAAGAAGCCAGACGCAGGAATACGGGAGATAGGTATGCTGGTGTCTGAGACTTCAATCTGGATCGGAACGGAAAAACGGAAAATATCATCGACGTACTCCGTGCCCTTCCCACTCGTGCGCGAACTCGCATGCCAGGCAATTACTAAGCTTTTCTGAACACCACTACTAATTGCCGCGGAGCCACACGCAACTGCCTACATTGTGTACAACCGCACGCTTCCACCGCGGTACTTCCTGACATTCAAGTGCTATTTTCCCAGTCTTTTTCTTCGTGCATATCTTAATTCCTCACTATTCGAATCGTCCGCTTGCAACGCGCGCGCACGTTCAATCAAGTAAAAGCTCGACAAATTGCGAGCGCGAATACAAACAAAGGACAGAGCGGACTCGTGAGTGAGGAACGATTAGCGTGAGCAATTCGTCCTCTCCGTGCACGACGTGAGAGCAGGAAGAAAAGAGGCTGCCAGATGGGGCATGGTGGAGGCGGACGAGGTGAGGGAGGGAGGCGAGGGGGGGCAGAAATGACGAGGAGGAGTGGAAGTCAGGTACGTGGGTCGGGCAAGGGTCAGAGTCAGACCACGACGAGTCACCTGCGGTGTGACCGATGCGAGCCGCCAGCAAACGCGCTCGCTATCATCTCACCGAGTCCCTGGCCTTCTTCGTCATCATGCCTAATGCTAACTGCTCAGTAGCGTACAGTCCGCGGCAAAAAGCGTCGGCCCGCCGAGCGCGCATTCTACGCCGCTTAGGAATTGTAGATATTACGCTCTGCCGGATGGGGGAAGGTGCAAAAAATGGTGATGCTGAAGACGGGTATTATGTGAAGGCGATATTTGCAATGTATCGGCCGGATGACTGACAGTGGATGGAATGCGCGGTGCGCAATGTAATGAATGTGCGGAACAGAGCAAGTATGTGGAAACTGCTGCATATTCGATTGTTCAACTGAATAGAAGAAATAATTGGAAGATTCAATGTTGTAAAATGTAGAGAATTCTTTCGAGCTAAGTCAACCATTTTTTTTTTAATTTCAACGAAGAATGAGAAATTTTCGGAAACAAAATGAGTATGTAGAAATGTACGGTGGCCGTTATTTGGATATTGTCCGAGGGATTCGATCGACAGACCGATGATATTTCAGCAGATACGCTTGCTCATCGTGCGATATCGCGAATCACTCATCACGGATGAAGGCCAGGTAGATGGTGTGACTCTTGCCCCCTGTAAAGTTAATGATACCCGCGCGAGATGTTGATCCTTATATGGCTACGGGATGCGTAACTTTTCGCCAGTATGTTCGTCAGCACGCATCATTTCGAGTGATGTATTACTCACCGAGTGTCATCGGGAAACGGTTATGTGACCCTTGACGACTTCTGACGGTCAGGGACTCGGTCAACGGGCACTGAGTTTCTACTGGATCGTCGGCGATGAACTTCGAACGATCGGCTGGAATTCGTTTGTCCGACCCAGACGTTCAGAAGTTATCGTTTAGTCGTTTCCGGATCAGTTCGCCCGATGCTTTCGACACACGCGATCAGTCTGGCGTTACATATCACTAATAAGATTGTAAGCTCATCTGTATTTATTTATGCGGTATTTACGATGCGTTCAGAGAAGCGGAATTGGATTTCATTTAAACCCTATTTCACAATTTATCTCCACGCGTAACGTCTATATACCTATGCGACTATTTACCACTCGCCATATATCGACTTAATTAAAAACAGTTTTTTACTCCGATTAAATATACTTTGGCGCTATCACTCTAAATCTTCCTCGCATAATTTGAAAGTTTCCACGACTCTAAAGATCATTTCACAATCCTAATGAACTAACAAGCGACGCCGCGTTTGAAACACACAGCACAGAGTCCGGCGACGTACATAATCCGACTTAATGGCTCACAAATCAGATCCGTACTACTATTCCCAATAAGCCCTATTGACAAACCGTAATTAGAAAGCGGATTAACCCATCGAAACATATTCATAACTGCGGCGTACAGAAGCGACCATACTTTCGATCCTTCCCACGCAATAAATCCGTCTGGCTCCACGCGGAAGATGCAGCCGCTCGAATAATTACCCCAGCGCCGTAAACCGCCTCAGCTCGCGCAGGGTATCGCGCGCGTCATGCTCGTTTCCGCGATTCCGCGAGCGCGCAATAAACGTCGTTCGGCGGGCGTCGTGCCGTTTAATTCTCCCGCCGATCGCCGCCGATCGCCGCCGATCGCCGCTCGGGCGCACAGAAGGGAATCGTGCGGTCGTCCGTCCCGAAAAGCGTGACCGATCCGGCCGATTACCCTCTCCTTCGGTGATATCGTAGGCCCCGGCTAATTAATCGCGAGCATGTCGCCGCGTCGGTTGCGCTTCGATGCGCGGGAGGGCAGAAGACGGACGATCTCGAGAGCGAGAGGGAGAATGCGCAGAGAGAAAGAATGAGAGGACGAGGGTATGAAGAAGACGGAGACAGAAAGAGAAGGGGTGTGTGTGTGAGAAAGAGAGAGAGAGAGAGAGGGTGGAAGGGAGGACTCTGGATGAGGATATATCGTACTGCTGTGTATAGACCGACGATGTTCGAAGCACGGCCACCCACGACAGGCCCTCACGGTATCGTCGACAAACGTAAATTAGCGACTTATCGTATCGCGGTGGTCGTTAGGCGCCTCGCGGAGGAAGGCTGCACGAATCAGCGCGAAATTCGAAGACGCTTCCAGCCGCGGCGAGACGTCTGTCGTTAATCTGACCGTTTCCACCAGACTCCGGTATCGGGGAGAGAGGCTGTGAGGCGTATTGAGACGCGTCGAGTTTTGCGGTAATGACGGTTCGTAATCATTCTCCGATTGTCGGTATGGGGAGGGTCAAGTATTTAGATTATGATCGGTTCGACAATTACTCGTTGCTGTCGTTCTAAAGCGTGAAGTTCATATCCATTTGTTGAGAGTCGTGACAATGTATGAAAACGTTATGATTGAACCTAGGATCTTTAAAAGTTTTTTGCTTATACGTAGGACTGAAGAAAAAAGGCAGTTCCGCCTCACCGAAAGAGATAAGGCAAATGGCCCTAACACAGGAACGCACTATCCGTTGTTGTCTGCGTAAGTGCAGAAAAGACTGACAGCGCTAAGTGTGCAAAGATACGTGTCTCGTCAAGTGTCCCGTGAATTATGGAGAGGAGGTCGAACAGACTTTAGGGTACACCCGGTAGAAAAGTTACCTGAACCTCAGGGGCTGAACATCCTCCCGCACTGACCCCGGGAAGGGTCCAAAGGTCGACAGACGAGGAATGTCGGGCCCAGATATACCTCGCTAATGAACTCTCGAGTCTCGTCTCCGTCTACCGGTGCGTGCCTATTCACCGACAAATGAAAAGATCTGCCCAATCGCGGTTCTGCCGATCGCATTCAGCCTTGGACTCGCATGAACAAAGGAACCAATATGCCGCAGACAATAAACATTTCGATATCCTCTTTCCACCATCCTTCACGGCGTGTCGAGAGTCGTATACTTTTTGTGCGCAAAAGTGAAAAGGACAATATGAGACTGTAGGCGAATGCTTGCGCACAACAATGAAGGATGCACGCGTATTGTTGAGTTGAAACCGTTAATGCGAGGAACAAGTGTTTATTAATGTACTAGATTGCGTCGACCGCTGTATACTGATATCGATATGTGATATCGGTCTGACTGATAGAGAGGGCGATATTAGTCAGAGCACCAAGCTATCGAGCGTGGAAAGTGGCCGACTCATTATTGTCGGTAGCGGTTGCGCTGCCAGTCGAGTTTGTTGTATTAATAAGTTGCTCAACCTTTTACACGAAATACCGCTCGCACAACATTAATTGAAGATATGCTTGCGCAGATAGGCCCGAGAGAAAGTTCGCCTAACGTTTCTGAGTCCTTAATGACAGCTTTCGTAAATGTTTTAACACGCACGGCAATGTGTAATGTCCGATGTCAGATCATTGGCATGTACAATTACTTTCGTGTACGATGATAGCGGCGGTAATTGATGAAACATTACCATTTAGTGCTCCCGAGTAATAAATATGGACCACCTTCGCGGAGAATATATATTTCATAGCATCGGAACTTCTCGGCGCAGCTGAAAAATGTCGGATCATTCCCGATCATCTTATTCAATCAGTAAATCATAGTGATTTAACAGCGCTTAACACATGCCTGATAGATGCGGTGGCTTTCCGATCAATCCCTGAAATCATCGTTCAACCCCGCGGCACCGTGGATAAACCAATTAGCAGCAAGATCGAAAGAGCTAGTTCATCGATATACAATCGATTGCCATTTGTACGTGTCAGCGTACCGATGTCAGCGCAATCGTCTTCCTTTCGCAGCCCTCATGCATAAACATCATCGTGACAATGAGAATTATTACCGCAGCACAGAGGCCATGGGATAAAACAATGCGCCATTATAATAAACACCGCTTGTCTCTAATATCGAAAGAGGCTCCAAAGGTGTGCAAATAAACGTCCAAACAAAAAGGTTACTTTAATGTCGCGTAGAATCGTCGACCAAATCTGTGAAAGCGGCCTACCTCAAAAACCACGTCGACCTACGGTTGTCGGCAGTAAAGTTGTACGGCACTCTAATGAAATAATAGAATCAAACCTGTTTGTTATTCACTTCACCGTTTTGTACATATACGAGCAAGGTATAAAGCTTAAAAAACCGGTACTTGCAACGTCGCCCAAAGCAGGGGACATAAGTCTAACACGAAACCGATGAAAGATAGGACCCGACACCTCGAAACAATGCCCGCTGGAAGCGACTGCCGTCGATCCAACGGCCACAAAAGCATCCGACGTCCGTATCAACGCACGTCGAACAGAAGGCTCGGCGCGCAACAACGGGAACGAGGCAGAGCGAACCTAAAATCAAGCGGCAGGTGCACCGGCCGGCCGGACTGCCTACGGAGCCAGTGAGGTCGAGAGAGTTAGAGAGAGGAAGTTCCGACGCAGGATTCCTCCGAGAAGTAACAGGGAAGCGACCCGTACCCAATACACATGTACGCGCATACTCTCTCTCCCTCCTTTTTCTGTCTTCCTCTCGCGATGCAAATGAGAGACTCGGAGGAAGGTCTGCGCTCGTTCGCTCGCCCGCTCGCGCGCCGCCGGTAGGCGAATGAAAGCTCGAGCAATTAAATTCTCATTGGAAGCCGGACACGTGTTGCTGCGTGTCTGACGCGTGGCGGTCACGGCGATCGCGACCTCGAGATCGTTGATATCGTCGCACCGCGCGACAAATCGTCGACCTTCGTTGCCCGCGAACGAAGACCGCCCCCGTCCCGCCGACTTGCCGACGAAGGATACGTTCGGTACGCGCGCGCGCACACACACACACACACATGCTCACCGTCGAGACCTGCGGCAGAGTCGACTTTTCGCGCAGCGCATGCCTTCATATGTAATTTCACACCGACGGTGTCGGAAGCGTGGATTGACGGATATAGGCGAGACGAAGTTGGTCGTGACGTACCGCGATTTCGTATCGAGCGAGCGGATGTTCAGGAGAAAAGGTCGAGGAGGGACTGTAAAAGGGTCAATGAGGCGGAGAGTGGGACGGAAGCGGAGCGAGCGTTGTTCAGGCGTGACAGTAAAGTAGGTCGGACTGGACGTAGAGATAGATGTGCCGTAAGGTGTGACGCATGAGACTTTTTACATGCCACGATGTTCGCCTAATTGAATTCCTGCTAATCGTCAGCGTAATGCTCGAGAAATGACCGACGGGAGGGACAATGTGAGAGAGGCACAATTAAAAAGGTCATCGGCGGATACCGGGAACGCCCATGCTCGAATGACCAACCGACCGACCTCAAACTACAGCTCTAATTCCCAGCCCCCCTCGCTCTGTAAGTAGCCGTAAAGGCTCGACTCGTCCCATATTTCAATCAACCGCGTGCGCGGCAATCAGTTTTCCCGATCGGCGCGCTGAAACGTAAATCCGCGAGTCTCGCAGCGTCGCAGTCTCAATCGGCTCGACGTTTGAAATCGAGCCACGGCCCGGAACCGGTCAGAGGTGCCGAATGGAAGCTGCGGACCGAGCCCAGGCTCAATTCCTGCGAAACAATCCCCCCCCCCCCCCCACCCGCCTTCACCGACTGCACTACACTCCCGCGCATCGGCCAACGTACGTTTCGCCATATCAGCAGGCTCGACTCTTTCGCCGAGTGTCTTGTCGTTTAAAGGAATTATCACGACGCCGCGGCGACGTGGACGATTAATCTTGGCGGTGCGAAGGTGGCTTTTCGTCGTGCCACTCCTCTCCCCGTTGCCTCCCCTCGCCGTCCCCCTCCCCATCCCCGTCCTCGGCAGGACCCCGTCATCGGGCCGCAAGTTCTGCCTGCCGGGCTCACCGTCGTGCCTCGAGAGGTGGCTGCCGATCGAGAGAAGGAAGGTTTCGCTCGCTCTTATCTCGTCACGACGATCTGCCGACAGATACACCGCACGCCTTGACACGTAACAATGCATGCATGAATTAATAGCGCCCGCTGCCGTGCTCGTACTTCTCGCTTACAGGGAGATTTACATCTTTATCGCGGCTTGGGAGGTGTCGTTAATGCTGCCGAGAGGAGATTCATCTCTCTCCTCTCTCTCTCTCTCTCTCTCTCTCTCTCAAACACACACACACACACACACACACACTATCTCTCTGTCTAGAAGACGCTGGACCGTTCCGCTGACTTTTCAAGCGACCTCCCCGGTTCCGCCGAATGGCGAGGATTCAATTTGCGTATGGCACGCCGGGCCGCGAGTAATTATACCGGAATGCCGTGGAAGACAGGTGTACCGAGTCCGTTTACTGTTACGACGGAATTCGTGCTACAATCGTATTCCTTCGCAAGCTGCGCCGGTGAGATTGAGCGCGAGCCGAGCTAGAGCGACAAAGAGGGAGGAGGAGGGGGCGGTGGGAGAAAATAACTCCTCTAGCGTCTCGTTTCCACGGACTCGATCCCGACTCCCGTCCATAACGTCCTACCCGCCTCGCGATCCACGTAGCGGAAAAGTATCGGAGAATTTTATCCCAGCTTTTTCTCCCGCTCCCCGAGGCATTGTACCAACTTTCCCAGAATCAAATGCGTTCGAGCCGAGACACGCTATTACGTGAGGTTATTAGACGTAATTGTGAACCTGAGAGAGGTCTCCCCGCGGAACGGGGGAGGGACGCGGTAGGTGGAGAGGGGAGGAGGTGAGGTGCTCGAGAAAAAAGAGGCAAATCTCGTGAGTAGAATCGAACGAGGGTAGCGAGAGTGTGCCGCTCGCGGTGAAAACGCGAAAGGTTAGCGCTTCCATAAATTCTGATGAGCGGAACGTGCCGTGCTCTCGATCGATCTCCATCGTTGTCGATTCGCCGAAGCGGCCTGAGCCAGTGGCCCCTAACGAGCCCGACGGACGAGGAATGCGTGGAAACGCGATATTAATGATACACACGTTGTTACCGGCTTAAATTACATCGCCTATTAGGCCCGCATTTCAGATAAAGTGATTAAGATGCGCATTATTGTCGGCGGGCTAAAATTCATGGGCCCCCTTTGCGAAACGGGCCGTTTAGATTTTTCTTTTCTAACGATTACGTTGAAATGCGGTTTGGGTTTTTTTTTTGTTCCCCCTTGACGGATGGTGGCGTCTGTCGCAAAATACGTCGACTTACTATTCTTACCGTGTCGCTCGCCGTCGATAAATTCATCGCGTCGTCCGTTTGTCCGCTTGTTAACCTTGATTAACGGCAGCTTACGGCTGCGGGGTTTTATTCGAAATTAGCTAGCGTGCGGCTCGATAAGAATGATACGATAACGGTGCGAAGGGGGGAATAAAAATGGGGTGTACGGTCGACGGGCGATTTAAAATCTTACACGTCCGCGGCTAGGCGCGAAAGGTTAACGGTTCCATAAATCCTTCGACCTACGTGTCTTTAGGCGCTCCACCTTCGCGCGTGCACGCGCGCGCGTTCGCACGTCGTTTCATTCGAGATTTCCGCGTGAACGGGCGCGCCGAAAGGTTGAGAATTCCTTCGGGTCTCTTCGGAAACGTTTCACATGGATGCGAGGCAGCGATACGTTGCCGAAATTACGCGGGAATTGCTCGGATGATGTGTGACAATTACCTTGCGCAAGAGAGCTTTCTAAGAAGATTAAGCGGCCTAACTTTGTCTCACTTTCACGCTTGGCAGCGATGCATTTGCTTACCTGCAACAAAAAATGAAAACACAATTAAGATAGATGAAGGCTTAATTCTGCAACATTTATCTATTTTACACAGGTTTCACCAGAGCATCATTTTCTCAGATAGCTTGACGATTCATTTTTGACAAAAATCAATAGTCGCTCACGCCGACAAAGAGTCGAAAACAATTTTCGTAGGAAAGCGAATTTATCTCCAGTACCAATCGCCTAATAGGAAATCCCTAGGAAGACATGAGGGACGCATAAGCGAACAATGAATGAAACATAAGCGTGCGCGTATCATTTATCCACTCATCGATCCCACGTGCGGCCTTAATGATTGCATGGATTCATCGTTGCGCCTATTAAGAAATTCATGAGGTCAGCGACACGCGGCACGATAAGTCAAGCCGCATTCGCGAAAGGGTAGAAGTGCGACCGTCCCGAGGGTGTCTCCGTGAAGAAATACTAGAGTCGATGCCAAGGCAGGCAAGGTTGGAAGAGCGAGCCAGATGAGGAAAGAGAAAGAGGAAGAGAGAGATAGAGAGAGAGAGAGAACGAGATTCACGGGGCATACGCTGACGTGAATGACGATGCGTACGGCGGTCACGTGGGCAGGAGACACAATGCAGGGTGCGGCTTCACCTCTGACACGACGAAGTCACGACCTATTCCCGTATACACGCGGCCCGCAGTATGGATATCCACGCGCGCGAAGCCCAACGCGGTCTGCCCAACCCACGTCCAACGCCAACACGCTCGTCGAACTTCTAAGCTCTGAGTCTCGTTGGAATTTCACCGCTCGGGGAATAAGACGAGAAGGGTCGAGAGAGTGTGTGAAAGAGAGAGAGAGAGAGAGAGGGGGGGAGGGGCGAGAGCGGGACAGAGGGAGAGAGAGCTGGCCAGAGGAAGTTTCCTCCGTATGTGTACGTGCTCGATGATGAAGAGGAGAAAGAGGAGTCAGACAGAGGAAGAGAGCGAGAGAAAGAGAGAGAGAGGGAGAGAGAGAGAGAGAGAGAGAGGTGAATGTGGCGCGAGTGTGGCCGATTTGATGATGTAGAAAATTGCTCGAGAAGCAATGTGGAAGCGGCGGCAGGTCGTACGAGCGGGTTAACTTTCAACGGAAAAAAGAAGATTTATGCTGATGGACCGGAGGGATCCGTTGCCACACAGGCGTAAAGTCTTCAGAGATTGCCTTGGGGAGGAAGATTTCCTCCTACCGGACTCCTCCGGCCGTTCGAGGGTCGCACCCTGACGCCAGGCGAGGCAGGATGAATCGATTGTACACAAGAGGTGCAAAGCTCTCGTTAATCGTCCGCTCGCTGCGACGGCAGACTCGCGTGCGACCTTCGCGCGAGAGGTCCGGAGCATCGTTCTCCATCAGGAAAGCACGAGCGCTCGCCGCGTTCGGCACTTCTTCTGCAAGAAGCTGCAGAACGGCGGAAAGAACTCTGTCATCCGCCGCCGCCTCCTTCTTCGTTTTCTGCTCTTTACCACCTCGCCGACTTCCTCGAGGTTAATGCGGCCGAAAGCTGTGTCCACCGCCATAGACGGGTATGCGTGCTCGCGAACGCCTACGGGCATCTCATATCTCACGGATGAAGTCATTTACGAGGATCCTTCTTGCACGCGACGCTCACTCGCGCCCGACCGTTTTTCACCGCGCCGCGGTAATACTCTCCCTTTCTTTGCCGCCCTTCCATCTGCCTTTCCGCGTTGTCTGCCACCCCACCCCCGCGTCAACGGCTGACGAACTAAATATGGCATCGGTCCGATTCGTCAACCGCCTTTGCGCGTCGCACCGATACGCGGACGGCGCGGCGAGTGGAAGCAAGACGTGCACTTAATTACGAGGCACGTCGCGGCATTGTGTTGTCTGGGAAGGATATTGGCCGGGATAGGGGAATCGAGAGATCGCAAAGAGCGCGTCATGACGTAAATCCCATTCTCGTCAGCGACGAGACATTATCGGGAAAGTGCATCTCGCGTTTCCGATTCCAGCGAAGAATTTCTCTGGACGGACTCTCCGCTTGCGCAACTTCCCGCTCGGCTGAGAATTCGAGTTCTGCGAAAAAAGACAATTACCCATTCTATCGATTGCCTTGCGAAATGACCTACGCGAGTAAGAGTCGGACGTACGTGCGTTATGAACTCTGTCGCGCCAATGACGGATTGCTCAATAGAGCCGGTCCTTCGCAACGAATCGTTTTATAGACCCACACTAAAATTCAGTGAGAAAACATCAATTTATACGCGGTACTTACAAATTCATCCGATTCCCATGTTGTCAATCAACCCGCCCAATCTAACTTCAGCATCGAAATATCCATAATAACAAAATCCACCCAGAACGACGAATCATTCCTTCGCTCTCATAACGGTCAAGTCGAAAGTTCAATTAAAAAAAATCTTTCACCTCGCGGCCCCCGAACGATTACATCTACGGGGAATTCCGAGAAGGGGAGTTAAAGTGCGAGGTCCGCTCGGGACCTCGGCGAAATTCTCGGATGAAAAATGTCGGCCGCCGAGCAGCCATACGCTACGCACACGTAGGAAGCGTGCACGCGCGCGTTCACACGTACGGTGGCCGAGCGTATACGCAAGCGAGCGCGTATTGGTCTGCGAAACGTGCTCGCGTACGTGCGAGCGAGCCGTTTCTTATACGAGACGTGGCACGTCGCAAAAGTCAGAGGTGACGTGTCACCGAAGGTGACGACGATTCCACGGTTTTCCGTTGTGCAATGGCACGAGGACAAAACGGCCGTAGGCGCAGGCGAGCGAGCGAGCGAGCGAACGAACGACAGCCGACTCGACTCGCGAAACGTGTCGTCACTGCGTTTCGGCTTCTATCATCTCGCCGGCAGCGAGTAGAAGAGACGCGGTGACAATGGAATCGGAGGAATGTCAAGCGTCGGAGGCAGGTGTCACTCGGTGACATTTGCATTGACGAACGACGCACGTATGCGCCTACGGCGGCGGGCTCCAGAGGAAGAAGAAGAAGAAGGTTGTTTATGGCGCTATCGATTCGAACGGGACGACTGGGAGCTCGAGTGTCGGATGCCCTACAGTGAAAACAGCCTGTTCTACGGTGTAAGCTGGCAGCGGGATGTAGTTTTGCGCATGGTACACGTAGGATAACTATAAAGTTCTTGTCGGCGGAAACCTTGACTTTCAGAATGGTCCTTGTATTGTATCGCGAATGAAAATGATCGTTTTATAACAGGCGGTATCGCGTTGGGAAATACATGTCGTTATAGACATAAAATAGAATCCAACGTGTGACATTATTCATGTAATGCAGTGACCCGGATTACTCGAATAACAGCGGAACCTCGCATTCTTCAGCCACGGTGACACGCGGTGTCATTAGCCAATTAGGTTAGACGCATCGTCACCTAGAACACGCTTCGGTTCGTTCCGCGAACAGGCTCGAAGGAGGTGACCTTTGTTCGCTTCGTACCGACGATCGCTCCGACGCTCGTTTCGACCGTCGAGCTCCGCATTAAGTTCTTATCTGCCTCTCTTCCTCTCTATCTCGCTGATAAGCGAAAAATCTCCGCCGTTCCGCATACCTGCCGTTCGATCGCGGCGACCGGCGGAAAAAAGGCAGAGAGCCGATGATGGCGACCGATCGCAGAACGGTAAACGATATAAGAGCAAATTATCGGCGGCCAGGAATCGTCTCCTCGCGCGAATTCATGCGGACTCATGCGGAACGGTCAGGCGTTAAGAAGAGAATTACGAACCGTAGTAATGGCCGACGAGTGGGCGAGGACTACGGCGAATCTTGCGAATTCTGCGCCAATTTTCCCGAGCCACGCTCTCCGCGGCCGGTATTTTCTCTTCCGGCATACCGATTGGAAATATGAAATCGTCGCTGTCAATCGTCGATCGAGATCGAGACATTCCGCGCGAAGCCGTCCGCTTCCTGTGATATAAGTCAATTGCGCCGTACCGTCTCTCCCCTCCCCTCTTCTCTCCTCGTCTATTTTTCCCTCCTCGCCGTATCTCTCCGACGGCGCACCTCTCCGCTGCTCCCGATAGAGATCAAAGACCGTGTTGTGTATCGCGGTTACGATTATAAGTCCCTGAATTGCCGGCGTGCATGACTCGTTGTTTCCGTCACCCGCGCGGAACACGCGTCACATCAAAGTGCGCCGCATTCTCGACTCGGCGACCATAGGTGCCTACACGTACGATACGTACTCAGGAGACACGCACGAACGCTTCGATCGGAAGTGCATGCGATTTCAATAAGGAGAGCGCTTCTTGCCGTATCTATTTCCTACAAAGTGCACGCACGGCGGATCGGTAACGTGAACTTGCCGACTAACTTGTAAAGCACGCGTCGCACTCGAGCAATCGACGTTCGTACCCAACACTTGACATTTTCCCGCTATTATCCCGAGCAATCGCGTATCACGCTTTTACATCTATTTTCGTCCGATCGTATCGGGCGTAATTACGCTCCCATTTGCATGCTCGCTCAACGAATCGGACCTCACACGAAATCTACTAATTCATTAATATACTTGTCACCGTCTACAATTACTCAATTTCCCGCCTTGTCCGCCTCGTGCGCGCTAAACGTGCATTGCAGGCGTCTCAGGAATCGAACTACACCCAGGAAAGACTCTGCTCGCCTATTCGCTTCGATTCAGCGCTCTAGGCCCGCGGAGTTGAGAACCGCTGGGTCCCGCATAGAACGAATACGAGGCGGACCGGTTCAGGTCACGGAGCCTCCGCTCGGGTCGTGTCCTCCGCTACGCTACGAATAAACGCGGACCCCCTCCCCTCACCCTCTTTCGGCCCTCTCTCCCTCGCGTGACACGCACACTCCGTGCCTGCGCCTTAAGACGACTTAAGGCTCTCTTCGGGGAAGATTGAAAAACGACACGCGAGAGAGCTGAGGAGAGACGGGCGGGAGGAGACGGAAAGGGCTCGCCGAAGGGAGAGAGAGCGAGAGAGTGAGGGAGAGAGGGGGAGGGAGGGAGAGAAGGAGAGAGAAAAAAAGAGGAGCGTACGAGACGACGAGCAGGTACACGACACTGTACCGATATCGTCGATCGATGTCCACCCGGCACGTCCGGAGAGAGCTCGGCGAGATTCCACGAGGCGGTTGTCGACGTAGGCGAGACGCACGATGTGTCTCGGTATCGCGCATCCCATAACCTGACACGCCAGACCACGCCGCGAGACGCCTTGTAAAGTGATATTAAGGGATTAGTGTCTCTCACGGGGTGGGATTCGACCGGTTCGTGAAACGTTTGCCTTCGCTGGCATTAGACGCCGCGATCGTTTGACCGCTGCCCGGAGATGAAGAGATGGGGATATAGAGAGGAGAGAGAGAGAGAGAGAGAGAGAGAGAGAGAGAGAGAGAGAGAGAGAGAGGAGGAGGAGGAAGAGGGAATGAGAGGAATGAGCAGAAGATTGGAGCGTGGGGCCTGATCCGATCGATACGCGAACGTCAGGAGCCATTTTTCTGTTCTGTCGCGACTATTCCATGCTTCATCCGGTAGGAATTAATATAGTCGTAGAGATCGGTCCGCGAAGGGCTTTGTCCGTTCGGCTGACAGCTGGCGTGTTCGACGCCTTGTACTTGTCCCTACGTTTTTCGGAGATACTCATAATACGCGCGCCCGGCTCGTAGTTAAGATTTGACGTACGCACAAAGAGGATCGCGAGTGTGGGGAGGGAGTATCCCGAGCGGGCCAAAGCATTCCTCGCCGCGATTATAGGAGACGAGCGCATTTCTACGCCCTCCCCCCCACGGCCCCGCGGCTGGCCCCTCCTTCCTTCTCCACCGGGGTAATTGCGGAGGCCAGGCTAAGTCTCCGACGCACGACATTCTGAATTTTAATGGCCCGAGCACATCATCGCGCTCTCCCCGGGCACTCCTGTTATACAATTGACGCTCGTCCAAGCTCGCCGATCCTATCCTCGGAGGTAGGGCATCGCCGTCGCCGCGGTTGCGGGCCAATTATTCTGACCGTTTTTCGAATTCGACGTTTTCGGAACACGCACGGCCGCCCGGCATCGTTCGACGTCCAGCCGTATTATGAGCACTCCCGACGATCGTTAGGATGATTCTCTCACAATCGCTGCCCGGTGGGCAGGTTCGCCTGGCCGTCGGGGGGCCGGAAGGGTGGGGAAGGAGGGTAGAAGGGTCGGGGAGGGTCTCGGAGACGAAGACCTTCCTCGTTTTCTTCGTGACGGCAGAAGCCTCCGCGTTTCTCCTTCTTTTCGAGCGAGGTCGTGCGACCCCGAAACGTGGACGCGACCGCAGGCTTCCAGGTTCAAGCGGGGCGAGACACGCGTGCGTGCGAGCGAGTGTGCGTGCGCGGCTACCTGGCCGTGTGCGCCTGTGCGGACGGACGGACAGCGGGGGCACGCGTGTATATGCACGGTACGCCTCGTAAGGCGATGGAATGCACCCGTCCTCCGGACTGCCCGGATGGATGGCTTTGTCTTCGCGATCTGACGTCTCGCTCTCCGAGCCATTCCGACCGGGAGGAGCGCATCGGTTCCTTATCCCGCGACAGTGGGACGTCGTCTGGACGACAGAATACTAGCATCGCGCTTCACCTAATCCGCGGTAATCGAATTCCACGGTCTAGTTCTGCTTTCCAGGCCGCGATGTCGTTTCAATCGATCGGCGCCGTTCTCCTTCGGCGACACGCGGTATAAGTACCTAATCGGTAAGTGCGGTCGTGAACTCTCGGTGAACCTGGAGCGCAGGATGAATGTAGATTTCACGAGTCGGAGACGGGAGATTTATAGTTCCGTCGAAGAGAGTCGAAAATTTTGAAGCGGATCATTATATGTAGATGACGCAGATCCGCGAGTGTGACGCACGTTCGACGCGTCGGTGAATTCGAGTCGATTCGAAAGGAGCGAAACGGAATCGCATTCGGTTCTAAAGAAGTCCGAGTGCGTCCCGCGGCGAGGGCAACTCGAGACGGGAGAATGGAGGACGACGAGGACAAAGTTCACGTCCCGATGGCCCGCGCGAAGGTAATCGCCATGAACACGTGTTTATCGCATCGCCCGCTCCGGCATGAGCGAGTTACACGATATCCTTTCGTGACGGAACGTACGCACACGCTCGCGGCCGCACACACGTACGGTCAATTGCGGGCGCGCTTTACATCGCGATCACATTTTTCGCGTCAGTGCGAACCGTCTCGTGGACAAGTCCTGCTCGCCGGTGATATATCGCCTGACGAGCCGCGTCTATTAGTTCCTTTTCATGCGGCGATCGGCGGTGCCGAGTTTGAGTTATGGGGGCCCCGCGCTATCCTTCGACGTAACGAAACAATCGCGGCCGCGCGTCCAGAGTTTACCGGAGGTGGCCGATAAGTGCGCTGCCGAGTGATAAAACTTTAAATTGGCAGAGGAGTCCGAGCTGTGTCCTCGGCCAACGCCGGTGCGCAGGGCACATCCGCCGAGATGTAGCGTAATTAATGGATTGTTCACACCTCGCCCACGCTCCCCGGGCCCTTTCCTTCTCCGTCGTGTGTCGTTTGTTCCCGACCCCTCTTTGTCTCGCCTCACTCTCCTCGCCACCTCTCAGCCACCTCTCAGCCACCTCGGCAACGGCAATCCCTCTTCCTCGATCGCAACTACGCGAGCCACTCTCGCCTCCGTAAGAACGCGAGCCTTCGATAATTAATCACTCCGTGGCGATCGCTGGCTGCCGGCGAACGCTAACGAAGCAAATCGTCTCCGGTTTCCTTTTGTACGCGAGCCTTTCGGACGCTTCCGACTGACTATACTCGGCGAGGAGCGGATAATTCGGCTCCACGTGAGGATTTTATTGATCGCGCCACCTTTTCGTACCGGATGATGTCGTTTGCGGGACGGACTGCGATGCACTCGGCGGGCTAATTCGCACGGACGACGATCGTGGCTGCATTACACGGCTTCAATTACGCGCCGGCATAGAACTCGGCAGTGTGTCGAATTCTCGGGAAACAATCGAGAGCTGGGGCACGACGGCGAACGCCGAGGCGAGACAATGAATTGAAGCGGAGAATGGCATGCGAGAGGAGCGAGTGAAAATAGACCGATCAACGAGCCGAGCGAGTCTGGTGAATAGGCGCGAAATAAGAAGGCGGGCCCGCATTAGGCGGTCTCTACGTGTACTTGACAATAACAAAGAACGATCATCGACGGGAAACGCGAAGGCAAGTCCGCACCGACGGTGCATAATGAATGGATCGTTCGCACCTCGCCCACGTCCTCTATCTTTCAGTCTCCCGTACTTGACACCTTCTACCTCTGTCTCTCTTCGGCCTCTTCTCCTTCTTTGCACCTCTCTCTCTCTCTCTCCCTCTCTTTCCCTCTCGCTCTCAGCTTCTCTCACGAGTGCCGGATCGGCACGATCTTCCCGAAGGAGAGAGCGCCAGATCGATAATTAATTACTTTGAGTGATCGAGGGCCGTAGATCCCACTGCGTGGCACCGTCGGAAGTAGCGGGCCAATTTGTCACGATAGTCACGCGCTTTCTTCGAATCCGACAGCGACAATGAGCAAAGGGTCCCGCGACTCTTATTGTCATTCCAAAAGGACGCGTCAGCCTCTCTCGCCGTCTACAGGATTACTTGCCATCAACTTTGTTACGTTCGACGACGGTTACCGCGATGTCCGCGCGCGCTGATCGACGGCGAGTACTTATCGCCCGATTGAATAACTTTTCCAGAGATCGCGCGCTCGTTAGCGGGTTCTTCTTTCCGCGAGGTTTCGAAAAGTGCTCCTCCGTAGACGGGATGAATTCGAATTCTCGTCACCCTCGGCTCATACCTTCTCGGGGGAGTGCGAAGCGACGAATTGATCGGAGCGTGCAATCATGCAGCGAGGCCGAGCGTCGATTTGTAAGGAGACACTTTACATGGCCGTGGCCGGTTCTTGCGCGAATTCGATTAGCATTCAGGTTAGGAGCCCCGGCCATTCGTAACTTTATTTTTATCGATGAGCCTCCGTCGTCCGCTCCGTACTTGTGCAGCCGGCGAGTCGTCGTCATTGCTAGCTCTCGCGAGCGTGTTACGCGAGACGAGCGTAGTCGGCTTCGTGGCGGGAGGCGCTCGTTAGAAAAGTTTTGCTTTTAAGATGGATCCTTAAAATGCGGAACACGGCCTGCGCGCGGGGGCAAAAAAGAGTGGCGCGAACGGACGAAAGTGAGGGGAGGCTAAATTCGAAAACGCTCATTATCGAGCCGGTCCCGGAGTCAACGAACCGGGCTCGAAGGAAAGTTCGCGCCGGTCGCACTCAAAACCGTTATTACCAAACTCGATCGTCACTTTCACGTCGGGCGAGGCTAAACATTCTTCGAGCGTCGTCGCGCGAGTTTGTCACTGTCAAAAATTCGACCGCCCTCCCTGCCGCCCATCTTCCTCGCACAGCATCATCATCATCCCGCGGGGTCTCTCGTTTTCCGCTCAATTATACCGGGAATGCATTTTTTCCAAATCGACGTCCCGACGTCTCGGCGAGATCTCACGGATGTTTTCGGAGGCATCACGTACCGGGTGGCCCCGTACGAAGAGGGCACGCCGGCGTTGCACCTGCCAGGTCATTAGGGTATAAACGGCAGGTAGAGAGGTGGATCTGGGACTCTTTCTCTCTCCCTCCCCTATCCTCTCTCTTTCTCTCTCTCTCTCTCTCTCTCTCTCTCTGCCTCTCTTTCGCTCTCTGTCTTCTCATACCTGCCTCTCTCCGCTCTTCGGTAAGAGAGACACGGTCTCCCGAGAGACAGAGGATCCGTGCGTAAAAGAGAAGCAGCGGTGCCCCCGTCAAGTACGAAGAAGCCGTCGGGCGGGAGGGAGGGGGAAGGGACGAAAAAGGGGAAAAGGAGAGTCGGTAGGGTGAGGTCGAGGAGTCCGGGAGGGATGCGGAGGAAAAAGGATGTAAAATAAGAGGCCGAGGAGTCGTGCCGGGAGTCCGGCCGGGCCGAGGAGGAAAAAGGAGGGGTGGCGGAGGACGAAGGAGTGCACAGCGAGAGAGGACCAAGGAGGAGGGACCCGTCACGAACCTCGGGCTAATTGTCCGGGAGATTGCTCCTGCAGCCTGCCCGGCGCTGCCGTTGCAGCTGATGCTGCCGACTGTCCTACACGTTGTTTCCTCGACCTCAAGGCAACCTCGGGGCGTCCTTAAGATCTTGATCTGCTCGGGATCGAATCTCTCCGTCCATGATTCTCAACTCTTCGTACACGCTTTCGTGCAGCCTTTGAATACAGTGCTCACTCGGGAAGCGTCGGCTATTCTCGGTTATGACGTCGATTTTTTCGATGCGCGAGAAACGTTTCCGTTCGAAAGTAACTGGTCGATACTGCATTTAGAGGGATATGTAGGAAAGTGATGGTACTACAGGAGAAGACAATGAAATATGTCGGATGTTGTAGACTAGGAAGCGTGTTAGAACTAACTCGATTCAATCACGGAAGGCAAGAATCGCACGACACCCACCAGCCGCATCGGCACAGGGTACATAGAGAAATTTCTTGCGGCCACGTTTCTCCTTGTTTCATTGAATGACGCGGTAGAGAGCTACTGCCGGCCCCGGCAGGCGAAGATATCGCATTCGAAATCTTTCTCTTGCTCTTATCGCGGAAAGGCCCGTGCTCGACATTTTGTGAAAGTAAATTCGAAATCGATCAGGCGTCCGAAATATATATCTGGATACACATATGCGTGGAGCATATGAACTGTGACGTGATGTTTATCCGTGCGGTCACGTATAATAAACTTATAGGTATAGATAAGAAACACACTTGATGTCTAGAATAACGAATTAACATAATAATAAACTGAAAGCGTGCTATTACTTTCGAAACGGCAAATCTGTTATAGCCTGATACCACTTCCCATAAAAATAAAAAATAATAATTCAATAGTCGCCCCTATAATGCCAACTCTATAGTTCAACCACTCGTCTCGCACACCATGCACATCTAGACAATTGAAACCACACAATCCGTTGGCTCGGAAAAAAACAACTAAAACCTCAACGACCCAACAACGCGCCCCAACGCCGTTCTCGCGTATTGCACAAAGCAAACGGAAGAAAAATGGCCGGACAGAAGTACTAGCTCTGGCCGAGCGGCTCGTACCATCGAATCTGGCCAGTGTACGGTGGCTGGAGGATACTCAAAGCGTAGCAGGAGTTCGGCTCAATGATGGAGCTCACGGCCAGTCAGCCAGTACTAATTAACCGTGGAATGCTGTATCTAGATTGAAATCTGGGTGACCCGACGCCCTGGGGCCATCACCTCAGCTCAACCTCGAAGGATCGTTCGTAGCCGAGTTCACTGGGCTCAGCTGCACAGCTTCCACTGCCCGACGGATACATTCTTGCAAGTTGTACGTACAACCGCGCAACTTGCAGCTTACACCGCGATCGTGATCAATTTGCACTTACTACACGCGCGGCCGCGTGTGCGTGCCATGGCCCTAGCGTAGAAAGCGCTCTTCTGCCACTGATTCTCGCTTATCCTGTCCCTCTTCCCCCATCACCCCCTTTCTCAATCCCTCCCACGATCCCTTCTCGCTCCCTCATCCTTCTCCCTCCATCGCTCAACCTTTCGCCGCACTTCCCTTCCCGCGCGTTATGGCACTTATACGCGTTCATCACGGGGGTCGGTTACTACCCGCGATTACTACTTAATATAATTCGAAATTACACCGGGTATCGCTAAGATTCGCGCAGGCGATTTGCGGCCCAATGAAATGGCGTATAACGCCGCCGAGTAAGATTGATGCGAAAAAACGAGACGCGCGCGCGAGCCGCCTCGCGAACGTTTCCTGATTTAAAAGGTATAATTAAGATGGGCAGAAAAAACCGTTTATACGGTGTATCAGTCAACGAAGTTCTCTCCGGCGTACGGTGGGATTAATTCGGAGCAATGGGAATGATAAATTGCCGAATCGTCGGCGTACGGTGTTATTGCCGATCTTCGTGAATGAATGACTGATGTTCGTGGCCGGCCGCGTACGCCGATGGATGTCCGACGGTGACGCGCAGAATCGATGATCGCTGCGATAATGATCAAAAACAATCGATACGCAAACTTTTTCTTCGCCACGACGTTCGGCGTCGGTCTTGACCCGGGAGCAAAGTAAGTCCTCGAGTCCGCGAAGTTTGATCGCGCTTATTGATTCAAGGATCGAGTCGAGAGGCACGGAATTTGCATGCGACACGCGAGGCGGCCTGTTTTTCGGCCGATATATCTACCCTGGCCGAGTAGAGCGCCACCGTCGATTCGTCGAGAGCGTGTTATTACTCGGGTATCGGTAACGACAGTGGAAAGCGTCCAGTTTGCGAGAAATTCCAGTGTCGGCCGGCGTCGAAGACAATGAATTCTATTTTGCGCAGCGTCTGTTGCGTAAATATGAGAGCGGAGATCGGGGCGAATAGATAAATTCAGTTGCCGTAAAACGAAGCGGGAGATTGTAAAAAGTATCGTAATCGGTACGGGCCGCGCCGCTAACCATTATTACGTCGGTATCATATACGCGATCGTATAAAGGTCACCGCGTTATTTTAGCCTCTCGCTATCGGCAATAGTAACCTTTAAGGATACGTATCAGCCGTTCTCATTAAAACTTAACAATAAAACGGCCGCCTTACCCTGACCCATTGGCATATTACTAAATTAGCGCTAAATTGTTTTCGTCCGCGACGCTCGTCCGGACACGATCGAGTTACGTCCGACCTTAGTCGACGGGCATCGAACGCGGCGGCGCGATAATAATCGTAAATTATTTAACGCTTACGTTTCCCGCGCACGCCCGCGATTGGCGGTGACGTCGGCCGTTCGTTTCGTCGGACAGGCTCGCGTGCGCGCCGTTTTCTTAAATCTCAATCTTTCGGTGCTTAATAGACCGGATCGACGGCGCGGTCAGCGGCTCGCATTAATCCAGTCGGTGATTTAATGAAAACCATTCTCCCCCTCCCACTCCTAGTGCTCGCCGACCGGTACCCGAGATGGCAAAAGTGCAGAAGTTGCGCTCGTCGAGCGAGAATACAATTTTTTCTCCGCCGTCCGCTCGTACGTCGAGCGCGCCGCCGACAAGATCAAAAGATCAATGGACAGGTCGAGAAATTTTACTGTCCACGGGAGTCACGACGATCGGATACGTACGTAGCAGGGGTTCGTGTGCCTGTATATGTGCACCGTGCACGTACGTACGGTATAGGCGCCTGCCGCGAAAAACGTGCGACTCTCGGCGCGCATGACCTATCCGCCTTCGTGATTTCCTTTGCTCAGGGGACCCGATTTATCATCTCGAAACCCCGGGCTCTCCCGGGTACGAAAAAGAAATCGGCCCGACGATCCCCGTGCCTGCCACGGTCCCGATAACGACGGGATACGGCGCTGTACATCAATCCGATCGCGTAATGATCGGTTGCCACCGCGGCAGAAATCCATTACCGCGTCACCAATGATTTACCCCGGATCGTTACAAAGCCGATACCTTGTTGCCGCGTGACTTTTCCTGCGGTGTACAACAGCGTTTTCCAGCTAACATATTCTGTCAATGCCAAGGGTCCGGGTGCGAGGGCCGATTGCGAATGCAGCGAAATGAATCGGATCCGTCTGTGCGCGCGTGCGCGCGCGCGCGCGCGCCAGCGCTAGACACGATCCTTGCCGCGAATGAGACACGCGCGTAAAGATCAGACAGTTTGCCGGTAATGACTGATAGACCGACTGGCTCGAGCTGGCGAGAGAGTGGGCTTAGCCGTGATGTGGCTCGAGGTATAATTTCGATCGTACTCGCGGGGATAACAATGGTGTTGTGCAATTGTAAATATTTATTATTATTTCATGGTCAAATCGGATTGCCGTACGGCGAGCGTAACAGGATAGTCGAGTGAAAATGATATTGGGACACGCTCCACTTGAATCGCACGCGCGAAGATTGCATAACTCGTAGTTCTTTAAAAAATGCAGAACAAATGCCCCGACTCCTCGTATCTCCGGCAACGATTGCGAACCTTTTATTAATTCCACGGTTCACGGTATCCACCCACGCTTACGTTTGAATTCTAGCAGCGCGTCGTTGAATGCAGGGAATCCGTTGTACAGGTCGCTACAGTTTCGAACGAACTCTCGGTGACGGACCGCTGGTCGAACGATTCGCATCACTTGTCACGATAGTTTCTCCCTTTCTGTCCGAGTGGAAACTCATCGAACGAAAGGCGCCGAACGGGCAAGAAGGTACCTTTGCCTCTTAACCTTTTGCTTAATCACGCGCTTAATAACGACGTACGATCGTAAGCATAAATCATCGGGCCGTTCGAGGCGGCCGTTTAAAATACATCTCGGAAAGCATCCCTTCGAGAACGACAGTTCGACACGGTCGTAAAGTCACCTCCGTAGCACCGTACGGGGACAACCTCCGGGTTAAGTTGTCACCGTGGCCGTGGCAGTGCCTCGTAAGAGGTGAGGCGGGTTGCTGAGGGAGCATTAAGCGTGGAATCATCCTGAAATATAGGCAGATAAAAACAGCAGGCTACGACCTGCGGGACATGCCTGTAGTCAGGTCGGGTTACGTATCGACTTTACAAACGACTGACCTCCGCCCCGTTGACTCAAATCAAGAAAGGTAAAGAGTCCGAAACGATGCGAGTCGATGCGACGGGAGGGACGGGAGAGGGTCGGCGGGACAGGGAGGCGGGGAGAAAATATAGTAACCTCGAGGCGATAACCTTGCCTTACATAGTTTCCAGGTAAGACGAGTCTTCGTTACTGAATCCAGGCCAAAGGAGAGGCCCGAACACGTACGCGACGCACGTAATAATAACGCCGGCAAGAGCGCAGTAAACATCTGCCGTAAAAAGAGGTACAATTTCATTGATTTTCTCGGACAGAGGAAACTTTACTCGGGGCAAAGGATAACTGTTGACACGGCAGCCAAAGGTGAGCTCTCCCCGATGCCGGACGATGCGACCATCGACCGAAATAACTCGCGTTCGTGGCTGTTCGCGATAATCTACGAGAAAATCAAAGTGCAAACTGTTTCGCTCGTTCTACGGTACAGTCCACCGGCGAAGATTATACAAAGGCGCATGCCTTCAGCCGGTACGTCCGCGGACGAATTCTGCGCTGAACACTTGGCACGTACTTAGGCTGCAGGTTCACTTAATATACTCTCTCGCGAGCGCGAGGGGAGCGCGAAGAAGCGGATGACTTATCTCGAGCACGGGATATCGTGCGCATTCATTGCGGGATCGGCCCATTTCCGAGCCGTAGAAGGTCAAGAACGTTTTCGCCGTGCGTTTTGCGAACTTTCTGCGAGAATATGCGCTCCGGGCAGCGCACGGTATCCGTGTATCCGGGACGAGAAGGAACGGAACGAGCGTGTAAACGTCGCGTATTTCACGCCAATGAAAACCGCACGGATCATTACGGGCGATCGCGGTGGGACGGGGAAATTTTCTGCTGCGGTTGAGCGTGCGTATACAGAGAGGTAACGTTAACCGAAGTACCGCCCGGCGAAAGGGAAAAAGAGCGACGAGGCTGCGAGGAGGATGTCGAAGACGGGACGGAGAGGAAAGCTATCCGCGTACGTACGGGAGCAAGGTACGCTTGAGGAGAGCAGCTTCGAAAGAGATCTGCGATGTGAGCGAGACAGGGCGAGGAGTCAGAGCGAACAATGGGGAAAGGGGAAGAAGGAGAGGTGGCCAAGAACGGAGGCGAGGAGAGACAATGAGAATTAAAAAGGAGAAAAAAGCGGAGAGGAGGAACGGCGTTACGTTTACGCCCACCGAATCGAACGGAAGAGGGGGAAGGGAGGGTGGCGGAGAGAGAGACATTAGAGAGCCGAGTCCCGAGTATGCCTTTACGATACCGTCCTTCGCCATAAACGTCACGTATCTTTGGCTAAAGAGAAGCCGTACTGGCGCCCTCCGCGCGCACACTCGCCCCGCACCTTTATTAACGACGTGACTTTGCCTTTCGCCGACTTCCGGGACCGACGGCGGTGCGTCCCGGGACCCTCTGCCATCGGTGTCGAACAGAAGGAAAAATGGAGAACGGTGCAGGCGGGGAGCCGCGCGCGTTTGTTCCCTCGAAACAATTATGTTGCCGAACGGGACAACCGGGAATGCGCGTCGCTTGCCGAGGAGGCCGAAAACGGACGAGGACCGGTTTTACGAAACTTCGCGAAATGTTTCGAGTCCTCGCGCTGACCTTATTGATCGAGCGGGGGGAGGGGGCCTCATGGGCCCGAGCTCGGTGTCGATGGGATGCGCGCTGGGACGGGAAGGACGTGGGGAACGGGCTGCAAGCAGAGACGTCAGGATAGGCTGGGTGATATCGGAGAGTGGGCAGAAGAGCGTTTGATAATCTTTGCCCCGTTCGAACTTGATACGTCGACCAGACGAGAGTCGATAATCAGGGAATGGTGAGTATTTCGTTCTAGAGACAGTCGTTCCGTGTCTCAGGTCAAGATACAATCGACTAACTTATTCGAAATGAAACATTTTTAGAGGATAGCCGACAAAAATTGCTCTCATCGCATTCTCTAACACCCTCTCATTAAGAGCCTTCGGTCCCCGGGACGCGAGGGAGGGGTCCCAAGCCGCCTGACGGCCGAGAGCAGGTCGAATTGCGGGCCGGGTCCTGTCGGGCGCAAATATTTGCGGATATCGGCAAGGATTGGGGAATCCTCGCGTTAAGCTCCCAGGATCGAGGCTTCGGGTGTCTCTCGATTAAGAGCGAGCTTGCGTTCCAAGGCGCTCGTAACGCCGCTCTAAGAGCCCGTACCTGTCCACGGCCGGGTAATACCTGAAAACATGTCTCTATCACGAAGGGGAATCTCCCTCGTCCGGTAACGCCTTCGCATAAAACCGACGTTTTATCCCGTCTCCGGCGGCCGCGACGTGTTTACGGCGTTTCTATAGTCGACGGTGCAATAAGCTCGGTGACGGGGGAGACAGTGGACGGCGTGGAGGCAGACTGTGGACGGGGACGAGTCGCGGGAGGGGCTGGGGAGAGGGGAATATTTTCACGGGGCGGCTTCTAAATTAAGAGACAGGAGCGTAAGGTGGCGCCGAGGAGAGGAGCGGCTTTTTCTACCCTTTTCCGGTTTCGCTCTCGAGAGCGTCCTGCAACGAGCACCAATACCAATCTGCGAGCGGCGAGAGAACGCGAGGAGGTTAAGTGCTCTCCTTTAAGGGCTCCCCTCGACTCGACTCCTCTTCCCTCCTGTCGCTACCCACATCGCAACCTTTCCTCCTTCCTGCTCCACCTCTTCCACTTCTTGCCCGTCATCCGCTCTCGCGCACGGAGTCTGGCCAGCGTCGTTAAGGCCGTCCTGCCGAACAACTTGTCCAATCGACGCTCTTGTCTAATTAGGTACGGAATAATTGGCCGATAATCGAGCGCGGCGAAAATTTCGACCCAGTCGCGTCCGCTATCCGCACTGTCTGCCGATGATCTACGATCGGTACCGATGACGGACGAGCGTTCGTCCGAGCTTCTGTGGAATAAATTGCGCTCCCGCGAACGAGACGAAACTTTCGGATTGACTCCTGCATTTTTTGCCGAAGCCCTCCTCTCTTTCTCCCTATCTCCGAATCCCTCCACGTCCGTCGAATTTACACGTTCGCCTTTGCGTTATTCCGCTCAGCCGCCACGCTCGGATCTCACGGCGAATCCTCGCGGCCTCGCCGTCATGCTCGAAAGAAATCGCAATCGGAATTCCTGTGCCGATATAGGAGGAGGAGAAGGAGGAGGAGGAGAGGAAGGGAGAGAAAAAAATTCGAGTCGCACGTTGACGCGAGGAACGAACGGTGATCGGTTGACCGACACAGAGTCTCTGGTGGCCGTTCGCAAGAAGGACGGCGATTGGTATTCCGTCGACGTCCCGTCTGGGTCGTCATACCGACACGCCAGCAGCGACGCTCCGCGTCTGCTGAGCGAGTAGTTGGTAGGCAGACGCGATGCGGCCCGACGTCTAAATATGCTCAAAGTCACGAATCCGTCGATCCGCTCGCCCGACGCCGGCCGCATCTCGCCGTCTGCAGCTTTGTTTGTCCCTGCGATCGAGACTCGCTCCTAGTCTGACCATCGTCACGACACTCTTTGCCTAACGCGCATGGCGTCCGAGTGCGATCGAGTAACTGTTTGGCAGCGTACTTGGCTTCGGACGCGTGCGAGACATACCGTAAGTCTAGGACGAGCGTTCTTTTTACTCTCTTCGGAAGGACGCTAGAAGTGTTCAAGAGACAATGGGTGCAAAATATTAATTTAAACAGAAGGATTTGAATTTTTTAAGGAAAATAAAGTAATACGTTTTGAAGCATGATAGCCGATGTTTTTTGATTTCGGGAAAGAGGAGAACTGGTCGGTCTTAAGAACTTAATTTTTTTAATTAAAACGAGGTAACTGATTTTTAAGGATGACAGGTGACATGGACGAATAAAGTTGTTTTTTGTATTTCGAAAAAAGGGAGGCCGACGACAAGTGTATCGGCTAGGAGGAAATATATGCAGGCGACGGAGAGGCGAAATTTCACGTTCCTCTAAACTATGTAATTCGTACGACCGACAGCGATCTCGAAATCGCGAAGGCGACTCGAGCCAATCACGCGATTGAGATTTGTAACTGGTTTGGAGCGTTATTCACGCTCGCAGCGATCAATGACGACAGTTGACTGCGGCCATAAAAAACTTTATCTGCGGGACAGAGAGAGGCCTAGGGGACATTTGCATTTTCATTGGCCCGTGAGGTGTAGTAGTTCACAACTCGTTATGTCGGTTCGCCGGAACAAGAGGCCGGCCACTTTGGACACTTCGACAGTTCCAATCTCTGCCCTCGCAGCGAGAAAAATTCGCACCTCCACGAAACTAATCGTTTCATTCCGCGTACGCCTCTCTGCCGGATTACGCACTTATCGACGGAACGGACGGGCAAGGTGACGTATGGAAATGTGAACCAAAACTTTCACCCGAAGTTTCGTCCGAAGGACCTGTCACGCGAAATGGAACGAGGTTTCGTGTTTGTCTCTGATCGGAGACACGAAAAGTCGAAAGTCAAGATCACCGTGAAAACTCTGCCATAATAACACACGGCCTGGACTCCGACTCGCGTTATCCACATTCAAATCGAAACCTTACAACCGAAGATGACAGCGAGAAGTGGACAAACTAACTTCGACGGTCGGCTCGTTGTTCCGCTAACAGTCGGTAATGATTAGAACACGGAAGACGTAAGTGTACGATCATTCTCTTGCGGCGGATCCGCACGAAAGATATAAATTGAATGTTGAACGCTCGCAGCATCGCTCGCAGCATCGCTCGCAACGTACGGTCGACCGTTGCATTCATCCTGGCATACGAGAGGGCAATTCGTACGAACGTCTTTCAGTGGCGGTTATCAATCTATAACGCTGCTCGCCGGCCGCAGAAGGAGGCCCGATCAACGAGAACAAACGAAGCCAGCTACGCGATCGTTCCTCCGCTCCCTACACCCATCACATTGTCTATCCATCAATCCCGACAACGTCTCACGGATCAATCCGGCTCGGCGCTCGAGACAGGTGAAATATTTTCGGGCCACCTGCGCGGCCGAAGATGAGTCCATTAAACCTTTGACGTCTCTCGACGGAGTACATGCACGTGCGTGGAGCGATGTATGCACGAGGTACCAGTTACTGAATCCTCTCCTGCGGTCGTTTCTTTTATCGATTGCGCCGGCCTTGACGTGCCATCCTTCATTCATACCAACCTACATAAAGCGGACGCGGACGCGGACTCTCCTGCTCTCGTACGCTCGTGTACCTACGCGCATGCCTGCGCACACACGCGCGCCTATCCTACAGCGAAGCGTTCAGAAGCCCGCGCTCACTGTTTACAGAGCGTAACGACTCGCCGATGAAACGGGGAATAGAAATGATTTTTTTCCCCGCACAACGGAGCCCTGCCACCTGTCGTTTACTCGGGACGAAAAGGATGACGAGGGGGAAAAAGTGCGAGTCCGTTCCTCACTTCCTCTGGACTCTCTTGCCGCGCAGAGTCCCTCTTCTCGGCCGCGAGTTCGTATTCCGGCTCGTTATCGTTCCGCGGTCAGTTGTTCCGTTGTCGGCAGACGCTCCTGTACATATCGGTGCAATAATAGCGAGCACGCGGACCCTTGATGAGAGGGACTCGCGGACATCGGAGTGTTTCCCGAAAGATAACCGCGGCAGTCAGTGACGTCTCGCGGCGCGACACGCGATTCAACGATTCGCATGGGCAATTAAGCGACGTGACTCGACGCCGTTCGCGCTATGAAAACGTCATGGCGCGATTAAGGCCTCCTCCTGTCACCTGTCGACGGGTCTGGCCAGGGTGCTGAGGCTCGTTCGCACGCGCCTACCGTTGCCCGAGAGTCCTTTCCGACCGAAGGAGAGTCCGATTTATCGGGCGCCCTTCGAGAGGATCGCCTGGGAATTAATAAGAGTCGAGGCTGACCCAGTTCTCGACCGGACGGCGTATTGACTGATCAAATATTTATCGGGGCTCGCTCGGAAAAATGGCCGGAGATAGAAGGGAAGTACGGTGTGTGTGTAAGGAGAAATTGATTTTGGCGCGGGGTTTGTAGGCTATGGATGGGCTGGGTGAAAGGAATTAGGTTTTAGGTAAGTTTGAAGGTATGGATGAGGCTGTGTGATGGAAACTACTTTTGATGAAGTTTCTATTAAGGAATTATGGAGATTTAAAAAGAAGTAAATTTAATTTTGTATGTAGATAAAGATGCATTACGAATAAGTTTCCGGTAGCTAATATGTAGCCCGTATTGATTTTCCTATCTTATATTTTAGATTGTACGTGAAATACTTTTCGAGTAACAGAAACAATATGGATGATTCAACATGATATGGAAGTTATGAATGATTCAATGCTCTTTCGCGCCATATCCCTTGCTAAAGCATCGTCAAATATTTATTTAAGCACACCGCTGAACGGCAATTGTGCTTCAACCGAAAGTTACTCATGCTCATAATAAGCCTTCCGAGAAAACTGTGCATAATTGGAGCGAGATCTAGAAGAGCCCCGTTACCAGCTCCACCTTTTATCTGTCGGACCTTTGCTAGATCTGTTTAAACAAGATAAGCCACGTGTTGGCAAACTTAGCGCGATACCCTTCGGCGTAACATTCGCGGAAAGTAAATCATGCCGCGGATCTTCTGATAGCGCTGCCACCATGACGAACAACGTTTTCGCTCGAACATAACTCTCGCCGAGCCAACTCGGGAAGCCAAAGACAACCCTTTACATCGTTCTTTCGCCAACGCGACCGTCTCGGTCGGCCTTCCAGAAAACAGACTATTTTCGCGTGGAGCCAGCGAACGAAGGAAGAGACGAAAATGGGTGAGAGGCAGGACGTCGGGGCGGGTAGCAGAAGAGGGCGAAGGGGGAGAAAACGGCAGCTAAGTTCGTTAAGGCCGTACCCCGCTGTTCGAGAGACTAATAGGCGTGCCATTATGACGGAAGCAGGAGCCGCCTCAAAATTGCACCGCGAAGATTCCTAATCACGTTTTCTCAAGACAAAGGGCAGCAGCCGGAGAGACGAGCGGAGAATAGAGGAAGGGCGAAACGAGGGGGACGGCATGAGAAGGACGGGAGAGACTACGAGAGAGAGAGAGAGAGAGAGAGAGAGAGATTGAGAGAGAGAGAGATTGAGAGAGAAGAGGGACGCGAGAAAAAGTGGCAGGCCGCTGAGCGAGCCCGAGGTGGGAACAAAAGCCACCTCTTCTTCTTCTTCTTCCACCTTCCCTCGTCTGCGGAGGCATTTGGCGCACCAACGCAGAAGGATCACTTCGTTCAACCATTGTGACTTCTTGCACGTATGAAAAACCACAAACCACTGACGTTATTTCGCGGCTGCGAACACGAAGGGCCCTCCTCCCCCCCGCGCCGCCCCTCCCCTGCCCGTCCTCATCCTCGTGCTCGCCTCATCTTCACCCCCTTGCCTCGTAGCCCGAACCACATAGGTAATACCTTTCCAGTCCCCCGGCCCTGCCGCGCACCCCCTCGCCTCGCGCTCCTATCTTCCCTTTCAAATTGATTCTTTAACGTCCATGGTAACGCGTCGCCAGAATGGGACAGGCTTCTCGTTGAAAGGGGACTTTTACGCTAGCGATGACAAGATTCGCTTCCATCCGACGCGGCACTCTCGGTAATTCAACGCAGTCGTACTCGAGGCCGCAAGCCGGGAGCGCGCGGGACGTTCATCACGGGCCGAATTCAATTTAGGATGGCCGACCAGGCGTACCGTTCGCCTGATATCTCTCGCTGGTACGCTTTATCGGCCGTCAGGTTACCGGGAAGAAAACAAAGAGCTCGACCGCACGATCCATTCAACCGATGTTCCTGTCCCTCTCCCTCCGCTCTTTCTCGCTCCGCTCCGCGGATAGAATGATAGTCAGACGATGCTTTGTGGACCATAAATAAGTCAATCGTCGATGGCGACGGGGACCGGCCGAGGCGAGCAGGAGAATCGCGTTTGTATTTTGAGCGACAGCCAATATTTAACTCCGCCAATGGCAGCCGGAACGACGACGACGGCGACGACGACGACGAGGACGACGACGACGGGGACGAGGACAACGACGACAACGACGAAGACGACGACGAGGAGGACCCGAGGGGACTACCGGAGACAAGTCGTGTTCTCTCGACGGAAGGCGAAGGTCGAAGAGAGCCGTCTGTCCCCCGTGTACGAGAACCGCGTGTGTACGTGATTCTTCTTCGACGTACCTATCCGGAGAACCCGTACATGGCGCTTTCGACAAGGTAACCGGAGACGGTTCGACGAGACCTGCGATTCTTGGAAACGGCGCTGTCTCGCCGGACAATAACTCACAAAACTGACGAGAATATACCAAGCGTTACCTCGACCCGTTCTCGCCATCGGCTCGACACCGACTGACGCGCCTTTAATTCGGAACGGCGCCAACGATTGCCTCAGCTCTTTTCTAATACGCGAGGCGGCGGAATCTTTCCGCGGAATGCGAAAAGATTGGCCAGCGCGCGTGATGAACGCTGATGCGACGAACTATGAGCGCGACGACGCTCAGCTCCCGTTCCCGGTCAAACTTTCAGCGGGCAATCATCAGGATTGGGATCCTGGAACAATGTCCGTTTCCTACTCGGCGTTAATGCCATTAGCGCTCCGCTCGAGAATAGCATTTGCGAGGCGGTTGGCTCGTCAAATGCTTGCCGCGTCGTCGCTATTATGCCGTGGCGAATTTCTGCCGCTAATCGTGGAATCGAGTCTGTCACTGGCACCGAGCATCAGGTGTTGTCCAGAATTGGCCAACGTGGAGGGTAACTTCGAAGGATACGGTCTTTGTGAAGTCCGACGGTAGCGCGAAATTGGCAATTAGAAGACACGTCCGCTTTGAGTTTGATTGCGCTCATTATTGGCTTCGATCGGTGTGCGAGATAAGAGCTGTTTGCTGCGCTGAACGTTTCAGCGCCTCATTTTAATCAGTGGAACGATGATCACGGGCGTGCGATGGTGAAATCTATCGATTAACACCGTCGTTTCACGGCTGAAGACATTTCGTCAAGCGTTTCTTCATACTTGCGCCACTTAAATAAGGACCGGAATAAACAAATTTATTTAACCCAGTTCTGGGGAAGATTATTTTGTTTTCGGTAATTTGGCCCGATTAACATACTCGTAGCGAAAGAGGCCGATTTTATCCGGGGCCACAATTTCGTGCATAAAATTGTATGTCACGCGAGGAACGAGTCCTACGTTCAGGTGTGCGAGGTTGATCGGACGGCAAAATTCTCGGCCGTCGGAACGCTCAATTCCGGAGGCGGTCGACATCAGGTCGAAGGATTGACGATTACCGGGCGACATTTTCGAGTAAGGGTGGAACCCGCCAGTCGTCCTCGCGAAAAGATCAGCGGGCCTCCTCTTAATTGGAGGATACCGACGAATAACGTCGGCCGATTGGCCAAGATAACGCGGCCGAAGTTGCGGGAGCTGAGTAAAGATCCCTTCCTCCCTCTCGCCTTCCCCATCCCTCCGAGCACTCCGGACAGCTCTCCCGTTCGCTACCGACAGCTCCCAAGGGTTCCTAATTGTCAAGATCGAGCACCGTAATTACACCCTCGACGATTCTCTCTCCTCGCCGGGAATGAAGGGCGCCCAGTTAACGGGGCTCCGAACGAATCCCTTCCGAGGTAAAACGATACTCAGAATGAAACAGGTAGTCGGCCGAGAGCGTTTCGTTCTAACCGGGGCTCTGATAAGAGCTGATACCAGTCGTAACCTCCGCTTTCCTCCCTTCCCCATTCTTCTCCTGCCGTGCCCTCCCTCGTCGGCAGACCCGGCGGGGCGGACCTTCTCGTAAATACCTGAGGAATCCATTAACGAGCGGACGTCGTGAGCCGGAATACAAACCGGCGGCTTCCAGTTGCGTTTCATAACTTGGTGCAAGCCGACACCCACGGCGTCGAGTTGCGGCGCGCCTCAATACGATTTTGTTGACACGTTCGAGAAAGATATCGTCAAACCTCGTTGAAACTTCCGAGAAATTGAGACGACCGCCGCGGTGATAAACGAATGCAACGCCCGTTGCCGCACGATCCTGTATCGGCGAGGCTACCTTCGCGAGAAGCCTCGATCTTATCTGGCGCGAGATGATCTACTTTAACACATTGTTTGCGGCGCGCAGCGCGTCTCCTTTTCGGTTCAGATGGTTATCGTCGGATTCCGGAGTGTCCCTTACTTTTCGCCGGAAGCGACCGAAGGCAAGTGCACTGTTTCCCGACGCGAGTCGGAAAATCATTGCTGCAGTTCTACCGATCGTAGGCAGAGTTCGAAGTTCGTCGAATCGAAGCGTGGACTGAACGTGAATGAATCGCCGATCGGATATAATAATACAGCGCGATGTTTACAGTTTTCGGAGATACGCGACGATAAGATCGATCGTCGCTGTTTATTTTGTAGCTATCACCCGACACCGGAATGTGACTCGTACGTGACCGGACAATTCCAAATTCTGCAAAGAGCCGTGGTTCGCGCCCGCCGACCGTTCGTCGACGCGCGCGATCAGGTCGCAGCGGGAACGTGACAAATGCAGAGGCGTCATCGTTAAATCGAAGACTCTCCCGCGCATAACCTCGCCGCACGACAAACCGTCGTTCGCCAACTGTCATCGAGGAGCGTCGCTCCAGCGGGAATTATTCAACTAACCGCAGCGCGAACGAGCGCAAACGTTTGCCTGCCGACGATAAAGTTATCGGCCGCTAACGAGACGTGTCCCCGATACGCAATCGAACGATCTCGAGTCCCACGAATTTTCGTACAATCGTGTTTGTCGGTCATGCGGCAGATAGCGAGGCCCGACAGCGTCGACGCCTACACTCGGGTTACATGTGCGTTTTCGCGCATTTGCGCAAGTCGCGAGCGACGTCTGGCATCCGCGGGCGTACCGCGGGGCTCAATATAATTTCGTCCGGCTATCTCGCGCTCGAGTTGGCAACACGACAAGCGAGCGAACGTTCGCCCGATCGCCCGACTGGATCCGAGAGCGTGGCTGGCAGCGCATGCGATAGACGATCGACTCGAAGGATCAATTCGTAGCAGCGAGCGCGCGCGCGAGAATGCCTAATGCGCCCGCGATCGAAATCGATGATCCGAAATGACACGCTCCGGCTGACAGGGCCCGGCCGAACGCTAATTATTCCGACGTACTCGACGTAATCTCGCGATCCGAATCGATCCTCGTCCGTCTCCTCAGACTCCTGACACGCTCTCACTCTCGGCGGGCGCCGCTCGCGAGAACTCTCCTTTCCACGAACTCACCAGTGTAACACCAGGCCGGCCAAACGACAGGGCTCTCGGTGTCCAGCTCCCTCATTCTCTCAGCGACCCGCGGACATCTCCACTCGGTTCTGCCCGATGTGGCCCTAAGAATGTCCAGGTTGTCGTCGAGTCCTCGATGCGGCGCGAAGAGCGGGTACTGCGACTTTTGGCAAGCCTCCAGCGTGGAACGATCTCGGGGTTGCCGATCGAGGCCGCGGACGTCCAACTTTTGCGCAAGCTGATCACCGAACTGCAACGTTCGACCACCTGTTGAACGTCGCCGAAGAAAGGTCGCCGCTGCTCACTGACCTTTCTGCGAAAGAGTCCACGCGAGAGTCCTCGGTAATCGGAAGAGGAGACTCGGAGTGACAGGAGCGAGCTCTCGAAAAATTCGCAGTCACGCGTTGGGTTCCTTCTCGAGCCCCTTATCGAGGACATGCACGTGCAAGGGCCCGCTTCCAAGAGACAGATAACGCGGACGATAAAGTCGGCCGGTGTCACCGGGCTCTAACCGTAACGCTGATAAGGCACGGAGGAATCGTCATCGAGTCAATTCTGTCTCCGCCGGCTTCCCTCGCTACCTTCCACTCTTCTTTCTTCGTCCGCTTCCTCGCTCAGTCCGACTCCATTCCGCGAAACTTGCTTCCAAAGAATGTGAAAGCAATTTCGTTCCTATTAGATCTCTCCTCCCGCCTTTCGTCGCAACTTTGACCTCGGCAAGTCTCGCTCCGCGTTAATCCCTTGTCACGCGTGTTACACAGGCAAAGGTGCCGGGCGTACGACTCGAATCGCGCACTAAATGTCACGGAAATGTCAATGAGGATTCACTGAGGCCTGACACCTTCTCACGAATCGAGAGTCGCCGCCGATTCCGGCTCACGTAACAGGCCTCCCGTTCCCGCGACGGATCTGTACACCTACAGTGACACTGTCAGGATCTCGGTACACCTCCCGAACACTCTGTCCTCGTCCGCTCGACGCTTTTTCGCTCCGATCTGGCGTCTTCGCGTCAAGCACGGCTCGCCGAGTCCACTCGCGGCGAAGATCCTCGCCTGCCTGTCAGGTGAAATTTATCTGGCTCGGCCTCGAGTCCTCCGTATCACTGATATCTCCGGCAATTCTCGCACGCAAATCACCGACAATACCGAACAAAACACGTTTTCCCGCGTTCGGCGGCCGCTGGCTTCCTCTCCGGCGCTTCGCAAGTGTCAGGCGCGTACGTCCTCGGTGCCGCTGACGTTATCGTGAGAGACACACAGCACCAGGCACGTTCGTTGCCGTCCGCGAGTCTATCCGATGTCCTCGACGACACACGCGCGATCTCCCTCGGTCGCGGCCGGCAATCGGCAAGGAAGCACGTTTCACGCCGCTCGCACCCCGGAGTCTATTGAGCGTCTAGCCGCCGTCGCATTCCTGGCGAGTGGAATCAACAGGTGGCCGAGGGAGAAAGAAGAGAGAGAGAGAGAGAGAGGGAGAGAGTGAGAGAGACAGCGAGAGAGAGGGCCGATGCCGGGGTGAATGCCGGCGGTCGGCTACGATATCGGGGGAGAATCTTCAACCCCTCGTCGGTTCGCTCGCTTCGAGGGCCGATCCGTTTTTCCACGGGGATCGTTGACGTAGCGCGAGATGACACGACACTACACACTGGCCGCCTCGGACGTCGAAAGGGGAGACGGACGATCGAGACTGAAAGAGCGACGAGGAAGGACGAGGAGCGTGCGCGCGGAAAGGGAGTAGTTAGCGAAGAAAGATAGGTAGACAGGAAGAAAGGGGGAGGCGGAGGGAGGAGGGGGTGAGCGAGAGAGAGAGATGGGGAAGACAGGTAGGGGATAGGATGGAGGAAAAAGAGACATAGAAAGAAGACGGAGATGAACAGAAAAAGAGAGAGGGAGAGAGAGGGAGAGAGAGAAAGAGAGAGGAAGGAGAAGAGAGAGGGGAGATGGGGAAAGAGGGAGTCGGAAAAAGGGAGAAGGAGAGAGAGAGAGGGAAGAACCTGACCACCGGACACACTGTGCTCTGCCTCGGTAGGCACAACACACAGGCAAGCGGAGTGGCACTTAGGTTGGTGCACCTGCCGCGAGAGTCCGCGTCGTAATGGGAGCGGGGCAACGGGCGGCAGGTAGGCAGGCCCACGGCTCGTCAACCTGCGGGAGAAGGGGAATCAGTCACATGGCGAGGTGGCTCACGCTGCCTGGCGAAGAAGGAGGTGGTAGCCGAAGCGGACGATGCCGGTGGTGGTGGTGGTGGTGGCGATGCCGAAGGTGGAGGTGGCGGTGGAGGTGGTAGCGGCGGTGGCAGCGGTGCTGGCCGACGGTCCTGGCAACGGCGGTGCTGACGGGAGCGACGCCGGTGGTGGTGGCAGTCGTGGCGGTGGCAGTCGTCGCGGTGGCGCAGGCCAAAGGAGTAGGAATCGCTGAGGGACCTCGGAGAGAGCAAATCACCGCCTAACCCTCTCACTAAATCTACCGTCGCGGAAGGTCACCGAGGTCTGAGGGCTCCCTTCTCGCTTCTCGGGCTTCGGAGTCGAGATGAGAGAATTTTAATGCTGCGTCGAATGTTTCTTTATCTTTCGTTTAAATTATATACGTTGAGTTTAGGCAAGGGAATCTGCATGGAGAGGCAGTGGGATATTTCGAGTGCCGGAGGTGTAGGAGCAGATTGAACTGTTCGAAAATTAGTTCGTTCTAGGGATATTAGGTAGGATGGAGTCTTCTCGTGCAAAGCTCGTTTACCGTAAACGATGCTTTCTACGTAGGCACACGCGCGCATGTGAGGGCGAGCGAGTCGTGCATTTACATCGGAGCAAGGGCAGAAGGAATTCCATTCATGTCTGGCGGCGCAAGGAAATCATTATAGGATGACCTATAATTGCACGGCTTGATCGATTCCATTTACGAGCTAAACAGAGACGTGCGTGAGTGGAAAATTGACGTATAAGTTCGTCCTTTTCCAGAATACGTGCTTTCGATGAAGCGGACACGAAGCAAATGTGCGACGTCTCTGACTTTGTCATGCCGAAAGAAAGATGCGCAACGGGTCCCTTGATGCCCTGCACGCCGATTATGGTACCCCATAATCGCCAGCGGCCGGGCTCCATATTTGGATGCACTCTACTTCAGGGGAAGGAAACGAAAAAATTCCTTATTGAATTCCAGGCATTTCCAAACATCGTCTGTAACGTCCGACGATAGATCGCCAATACTTATCTTCTGTCAAACATGCCACGAACATTGTCAAACCATCTCTTACTCTACCTTCACACGCCTCTCGCACAATGAAAATAAATGGCTCAATAACGCCGACACCTCAGAGCCGTGGAAAGTGTCGAACGTTTCCACGCATCGCTGCAATTCGATCCATTAAACTCGCCAGTTCAATTCCCGCCACATAAACTACATACTGTTACGCTAGTATTCCATAAAGAGCGGTCCTCGCGCAACATTTTCATACCCATCGATCAGCCGATCCTTTACCGGTTGCGCGGCAATCAGGCGGGTATGAGTTTCAATTTGCCTCCTCGTTACTCCCTTATACTTCCTTTTACGTGAAAGCCGCGGCAAGAGTCGCGGCGTTAAAACGTATCGATGACATCAGCCCGGCGTATTTCCCAATAAGAGCGGACTCGAGCGAACAATATTACGTCGCCGGGCACAAAAACGATCGGAGGCATGCGCCGGATCGCCGAGGATGAATTCGATCCGTCCTATCGGGTGTCGCGCTCGCGAGAGACGGGCGCAGCGGGGCGAATCGCTGGCATCGATAAAGGAAATCGACTTTCGCAAACGAGAGTTCTGAAAATCGTGCTCGCGGCGACCCTTCGCGGTTTAAAGTGACCACAACTGCGAGACGAACGACTTGCAACCGTGCACCACGGTAGGGATACCATGTGGAGCACGGATGAGAGCTTGTTAGGTTAACCATCACATTGTTTCGCAAGGGCGTGGTGCCCGTGTTGCTGCAACGAGGTGCGTGGATGTGCAACGAGGAGGCTGCCTGCTTCTCCTGCGGCTCAAGGATCGAGGCGTACCATCGAGTGCGATATATCGCGGCCGATATATATCACTCGTCCGGCAACCGACTTCTATACGTTTGACCGGCTACGCGTACAATGTCCGAAATGGATGCTGTGACCATTATCGGCGTGCGAGCCTTGCGAACAGCTCGCAAGTGTTGATAGACATGAAATTCTAAGAGTGAATAAATGGTATTGGTGATATAGAAACTTATAAAGCAAGAAATACGTAATGTCATATTACGTGTAGAACAAATTTTGAAGGAAATTCATAACGTAACATATGTATGGCACTGGCAAAGCGTAATAGCAGTGAAAAGGGACGAACGATGCAGAGAGATTCGAGAAGAGAGGTCGACATAAACATTGCGCGAGGACGGGAATTGCAGGCTTACAGCGAATGCGGTGATTGATTTGAAGAACGTTCCCTCCGCTGGGCGAAAGTCATACATATGGAATTATTTTCGGAGAATAATTACTTAAGCAATTTATAATGGAAATCAGAGCGTTAGTCCAATCAGGGCGCCATATTGAGCACACTTTGTAACCTGGGCGCAGGTATGCCCGTGTGTGCGCTCACGTGAGCGTGTACGCGGATCGCCCGGAGGCTAGCTTCAAGGTTCTCGTTTAAATATCCGCTCGCTCGAAGATTATTCGAGGCAACGACGTTGCCTCTCGAGACGACCCGATGGATGGAGCGTTATATTGGTATCCTATCTACTGTCGATCGCGGAGCTTCCGCAGGTAACGATTACCACCTCGGCCATTTTCTTCGCTGGAAACCTATCAGCGATTAAACGTTCCATCGACCTCCTGCGCTGCCCGCGCAACGGTGAATGTATTGATCGATCGTGACGATTAACAGGAAGCACATGCTTTATGCGCCCGGCGAAGAACGAGATTTATCAATGAAGCCCGCTCGGAGGGACCCAATCGGTGTCTTTCCTTCCTTAAGCCACTCGGGATTCGTACTCGGGATAAAGGTGATCTTAGCGAATGACGCCCTTCGAAGACAGTCCCTTAATCTCAGTGGCGTGCTTAAAATCCATTAGTCTGGGCGGGTAACGATGACTTATATTCGATACGCCGCTTTCTTTACGGCAAAATCGTATTCACGACACTCGATGGAGGGGAGGCGCGTCTTTATTAATGCCGCTACCGGTATTTATAAATCGCGAACAAGGACTGCGTGCTTATAGTCAATTTTTCCAGTGGCCTACGTCACCGTATCATGCATGGCTGATACGTTCAATTTAATTATCGCATAACTCACATCGAACCTCACGATACCCTCCATTACTGGCCATAAAAAGTACGGTAAGCATTGTATCGCGCTAGACAGGATTCTATCGCATAACTAACGCGAGCAGGGGTAATCGCACCGCGCGTATCGCGTTCACGAAATTGCCTATAAAATATTTTACAACTCTCACGGCCCGGCCCGTAAGAAGGCAATATAATCCGAAGGGACGACGCTACCAAAAATCTTGCCTTACACACTCGCGTAAGTCACGCAGCGGCCATTGCCGTCGGAATCGAAGACGCTGAGAGCCTGATATAGGACGCTAATCGCGGCGTAACGGGGCGAACTGCCTAAAAGCCGAAAATGAGATACTTTCTAAGCCGTAACGCGCGTCCCTCCGCTTTTCCAACCGACGAAGAAGCTGCGCAAGGAGGCCGACGTACGAGTTCCCCGGGCTCCACCTAGCCGGCCGGCTCATCTTCACAGACGAGAAGTAACCGGTGGCGTTCATGAATACGTGTTCATTATTTATGAGCAACGCCTCTCGGCATCAACTGGACCGGCCTCTCTCTACCTACCGGTAGGCACGAGGAGAGGCAACCGGATAACGTACTACGTCTTCATATTTTTTCCCCTCCCGCCGTCGCCTCATGCACGACCGGTAATTAAAGGTGCCCCGCCAAGGACCTCGATGATTTATCGCCAGCGCCTACTCGACCTGATAAGATGGGTCCGCTGATAACGAGGTGCCTTTTGTATATCGAGAGACTGATCGAGCGAAAGGACTCCCTCCCCCCTTCTCTCCCCCTCCTATGCCCTCGTGTCCTCCCGCCCCACCCCACCGTGCCACGACCTCACCGCATCCCCCTGAGCCCATCTCCGTCTCACCTTCTGACCGTGTTATTCGAACTTCTGGCCTCTGGCTACCGCCGAGGTCTCGACACGTCCCGATGCATCCTCCAAGTTGCGCTCGGAGCGCGCATTAAACCGGCGCGTTCGTCGCACCGCACGCAGAATGCAGCGACGTGGGGGCCAGCCATCATTCGGGATCGGGCCGTGCGTCGAAAATTACACGCTTCGCGACAAGAACGGGCGCGCTCCCCTCCCGATCCCCCGATTCGATTCACGAGGGAGGGCCGAGATTCGCGGAAACCGATGAAACATCCGACGCGTGTCCGTCGGTGAAAGTGTCCGAGGCGGCGGCGGCCAGCACGCGATATTCGCCTCTTATTCATCGGCGGGAACCCGCTCTTCCGTTCGAAGGAACATGTCGGCGGCATTCCTCCCCTCTCCCGCCGTAATCTCTAATTCTATCGGCTACTTTAAATTTGGATAGAAATCGATGTAATATTTTATCGCGGCGGCGGATCGAGAATTTATCTACTTGGCGCTGGTGGAGTGAATCATGCTATCAACGGAGTCGAAGACTTTATTCAGTGGATTGCCGGCATTGGGCGAAATAACGTGGGGAGACGTAGGCTTAATCCGATGGTAAGCCGACGTCAGTCGCGGGACCTTAGACACCTGCGATTCCGGGCGGCGAAGGTTGCGCGGGAAGGGAGGGAGGGGGACCTTTAAAAAGCGTAAGGTATTCCCTTTCTCATTACGGTACGCCGGATCAGAAGTGCTCATATTTCATAGAGTCGTTCGCGCGCAACTCGGCGCGGCTTCCACGCAACGTCACATGCGCACTGCTTGCCATCCTTGCCATCGCGTGCGTAAGTGGAAGGGAAGTTGCGGTCCCGTTGACCAAAGAAATTTACGCGCAACTAGGATCCGGAGTAATGCCGCTGGATTTAACGACGCGCGCTCACCTACGGACGACGGCCAGTATATTTAAATCAATTTCGCTTCCTCTCGTAGTACCTCTCAGCGAGTGCGTGCGTCGTTTATATCCGAAATGCTGATAAGTAGCTAAGTGCGGAATGCGTCCTGTCAATTTAGTAATAGTCATGAAGGATATTTAGGTATCGCAAGAAAAATGTAGTGTGCGAGAGATAACAGACTGTCGGCAAGTACGGATGAAATATCAAATTTGCATGTTATTACCCGTTAAGGAGATAAGCATCGGCGTTGGTAAATGGCGGCATTTAGTAGGAAATTACGTCTGCTATGATCTCTAATCGACGCAGTGATTAGCCTATAAGTTGATCACTGATAATAACAAATTACTTGGCAAAATTACAGCTGAAGCGCAGTGGAACGAGACAAGGCAAATAAGCGTTAATTTGCAGAAATAGCGTCGGGATGATGAGGTAAGGCGACAGACAAAGCGCACTCGATATCAATAAAAGTGACAGCCACGTCCGAAAGAGACTCGGCGATGGGAAGACGGACGTAAGGGATGTCCGCTGATGATCTCGAAAATTTAATTGAGACGTCAGGCAGGTACTAAAAAGCTCCTCGTCAGACGGTACCGACGCGCAAAGCGTCCTTTCTTTTTTGCCTCATCCGCACCCTCACACTCCCATCTTCGTACTTTACTCGAGAAACAGATACCATATCTCATGGCCGCTTCGTCGCCCGTACGCTCTCCCGGTCTCTCGAATTTTTCGAGTCCGGCCGAGGTGACGTTTTATTGGCCGCCTGATTTACGACGAGCTTCGACCGGCGCGTAATTTGTTGCGCCGTATTTAATTTGCCTTAAAAGCGACCGTGCGAGCGTCGGACGTAGCGGGGACGCGAGCGCAAGAAGTCAAGGGATCGGATCGTTAGATACAGCGACTGGTGGGGCAGTGGAGGAGTTGGGGGGACAAAGAAAGAAACAATGAAGCGAGGGGAAAGGGAGAATCGGGTCGGATAGATCATGATCCTGCGCGCTGATCGTTAAGCTCGCTCCCGTAAGAGGCGTAAAAACGATTACAGCTGGCTCCGAGGAATTTTTATTATGGTCCGAGTCGCAGCACGCGAGTCGCGACTTTAATGAGGCGTCGAAAATAAGAGGAAGCGTTTATTGACGTGACGGCGCGATAGACGAATTCATTTGCGGCTCTCTGGAAACGTCAGAGTCATCGTCGCTGGTCCGCGGTTCGACTTCAAGCCTCCTCCTCCTCCTTCTCCTCCCCCTCGACCTTCCCATCCTCCACATTCTCCCACTGCCACCCCGATTTACTCGTCACGCTGTCCTCGGGCGACTTCGCAGGAAATCGAGAAGTCAACGAACCGTTGATGACCGATCGATATCTTCCGCTACATCGCTCCGGCCACTCGTTAATTGAAGGGAACGCGGAGAGATTCGTTACTTCTTTGATCGATCGCTCGCTCGAAGTTTTATCAATTTGCTCGCTGAGGGTAAAGAAAATTGACGGCTGGAAATGGAAAGGAGCGGACGGGCGCATGGCAACGAGAAAACCTTGACGCGCGCGCGCGCGCGCGCCTAACAAGTTCAAGCCAGAAATCGACTATCGCTAGACGACGATGGACAGGCCGGAGCCTGGACGATTCTCGGTGGACGTCGGCCGAATTTGACCGCCGACGCTCGCCGCGTTCGAACCTCTTCCTCGAAGAGAGTAATTGCACTGAGAACGGAAGCTGCAGGCGGACAGATCTAATTAAGAGTAATACGCGGAGACATGTGTTTTTCCGCCAGCTCCCGGCGAGCTCGACGACGACGGACGGTGGAAAGAGGACGATCGCGAGGAAGGAAGAACAAGGTAGAAGGTCCGCGTGGCCTTTAAACCCGACCTCACGTAGTCCGGCGAGTTTCTTTTTTGCCACGCAGGAGAAAAAAGCGCGCTCGCCTTCGTAACTTACGGTTTAACTCCGGGCAGCAGAGCGAGCATTCGCGAGCACGTGACTGAAGCGTACGTGTGGCCAGGATTCAGCCCCAAAACGGGAGAAGAGAGGGCAGTTATGGCCGCGCAATAATGATCGTCGGGCAAAATGTGTTACGAGTGCGAGCCGCTTCTCGATTCGGAGGGCGAACGAGCGAATTCTCGCTTCTCGATCGATTATCGCGTCGGCGCTGACGAACGATAAATGGAATGATAAATGCAAACGCGCGCGATTATAAATTATGGAGTCTCGCGTCCTCTAGCTTCGAGAGTGTGTGTGTGTGAGAGAGAGAGAGAGAGAGAGAGAGAGGAGGGAAGGGAGCGAGCGGAGAATAGAGAGAAACGGGAGAGTGTCGATGATTCAGCGGAGGTAAAGGTCAGAAGGATAATCGTGCACTTCAAAGGTCAAGGGAAGAGCATCGAGGTGTCGAGTGGAATCCTCGATAAAAATATCGGCTAGATCGCCGAATGACGTCTTCCATTGGGCGCAACAACATTTCCGCGAAGTGCCGTAGTAAATTCCCACTGGGATTATGTTTATTAATTCCGACGACGCTGTCTCGCGAATGTTGGGGTAAATGATTTCGGCGAGGTGATCGAAGAAATGCTATGTCTCAGGCGTGGTATACGAGTGTCGCTCGGCGATGAGAATATTTTAATAAATTATCCGAGATAATACGGTTCATCGCCGTCGATTAATATCGTATTATGGCTGAGAACTGCTGATTTCCAGATACGCGCGCGATACTTGCCAGGCGACTCCTTTTATAGCCTCACTTTATGTCAGGGCGGATATATCATCCGAATTATCCATAACTCTCGGATCGTATGACCTGACCCGAGGCGATCTCGAAAATATTAGCCGATTATTCAAATAAAAGCTTAGCGAACGAATAACGGCATAAATTATACTTTTAATTATTATCCCACTTATCAATATATAACTGTCAACAACTTAACGACGATCTGAGAAGCATAAAGGTGAATGCCAATATGGAACGGCAAAGTCAGTGTTATCAAGAGTTTCTTTCGCGTCTAACGCACTTAATTTCTGGAAAAAATCATTCGTGGAACGGTTACGTTCCCTGTCGTTCAAACATCGCGAACATATAAATTGAATAATTTACGAGCAATAATTCGATCGCACACGGGGCGACGCTTACGGAAGACGCTTCTGAAATCGAAAGGAGACGCCGCCGACTAATTTACTATTCCCGGCTGAAACACGACGCCGGCTAGCCAATAAACATGCGGCTCTTAATTAACCGTGAAGGGAGCCGTTATGCGATGATTCGGAGGTGTCCGAGTGCTACTTACTCGCGCAAAGAGTTGATGCCTTTTAACGCCGCCGAGATCCGGCATCGTCTCTATTCCGCCGATGGAAAAAGGTGGCCGAGCGTTAGATGACGTCGATAACGTGTCGGATAAAGTACATATATCGTCGGCTTTTGCCTCGCTGGCACATGCGCGGCGCGCGACTTTCGAGGCGTTAATATTCTTACGATCGGCTCGCCGCTCGCCGATATGACGCGGCGCCTTCTTCTTTTTCAATTTATCGCCGATGCGCGACTAGCGGGAAGTCTAATTAAAGTCTAATAAGTAACTCGGCGCGAGTGCGCGGCCGACGTGAGCCACTTCGTAACCCAGCGCGCCTCTTTCGGATATTGTAATGAGCTCGTATTAGTCGGGAACGGTATCGATCGAGTTTCACCGGAAAAAAGCTGACTAGCTGCAAAAAAAAGCTCATACGGAGCGCAATCGTGGTAAGCTACGAGCGCCCCGACTGTCTCTCGATCGATTTATATAGGCTCGCGCGTAAATAGATGCGAAATAAGTAGGCGGTGGCGAAAGGACGGTCTCTCGGAATGTAAGATTGCGCGAAAATATAATTTTCCCGGGGGATCGTCGTCTGAGCTTGCCGGAAGATCGTATTCGCGGAAGCGTCGGGGAAAACTGAGTACGGCCGAATAGCAGGAGGAAGGCTGAACTTTACCGTGGCAGGCCTGCCGGCTTTTTGACGGAACGTAATCGCGGGTACGCGTACTAAAGAGGGACAGTGTTAAGGCCGTGCCGGACCAACGGAGAGGGAAAAGAAAGGGAAAGAGGGCGCGCACGGTGCACAAAGTGCAATTTCATAATTTTTCCCTCGTAAAATCCAAGCAATGAGCGACGTAAAAATGAATAACTGGAGGAGCGTTCACCCGTGGAACGAACAAGTCGATGGAACACCTTATTCTCCCTCCTCTCCACCTCCCTCTCTCTCCCTCTCCCTCGCTCTTTATAGCTTTTCCTCTACCGTTCCATCGGCGAGAGAGCTGGCGCTCGTCTTTCTCCTTCTTTGTTATTCTCTCCCCCCCCCCCCTCCACCCCTCCCCCCAGCCGCCCCGCGAGAGGTATGGCTCATGCGGGCGACGGTGGCTGCAATGTTGTTCTCGGCCTCCATGGCAGCCGGAACGATTTTTATCTTCCGGGTGGAATAGATTATCTTTATTTACGAGCAATCTGCGGTATGGGCAAATTGTTTGGGAACGAGAGGGCCGCTTATTTAAAAGCCGTAAACTATTCAATACGTCGGGGCGAACTGAAATCTTCCGTAGGAGCGAAAGTGTGAGAATGCGCGAGAGTGCGGCGGTGGTCCCTTACGGACCCTTCGCGAGCGTCGCTGAATTCGTATCCAGGGGCTCATGAACGTTCGTGACGCTCGTTCCCAAGGTAGCGGCTCTAGTCGGGGTCTAGGACGTTCGAGGCGGCTGCGGACGCCGCGATAGTAAGTGCGTTCTCCTTTAAAGAGGTCGATGCACTATTCATCGCCGGTACAACAAGTAGAAACTGAGCCGATGAGGTGTGTCAGAACGGGTGCAGCTAAAATAAAAGCTGTACGGAGGGACTGAGATGCAAAAGTCCGGATGCAAACGAGCAAAATGGATGATAAGAATGCAGAGAGCCCGCACACTTTTGTAAGACAGTTCGTTTTGCGCCGACGACGATGAGGAACGATAAATAAATACCGAAAAATCTCCTAAAACGTCGATCCGAGATTTATGATACCAATTTCTCGCAACGGCTTTCGAATCGTCGAAAGTAATTCATCCTGCGAACACCCTCCTCCGAGCGGCACCAACCGAAAAATCATCATCTCCCGAGCCAGCGTCAGTGGCGAGCGACGCCTCGCGGCGCAGCGCGAGCGGATTAGAGCGGCCCAATTAAGTGAATCAGAAAGAGGCGGAACGGCGTAAAATGTGAGACGCGCGATACGGTACGTATCGACACTCGCGAGCGGCGTCCGAGGATCAATAATGGTAGCGAGAGAGTTGCGGAGGTCTCGCGGAGGCGAGGAAAGCCGTCGGAGGAAGCAGAAGCGAGACGGAAGGAGACGGAAGGAGACGAAAGGCGACGGGAGCGGGTGGGAGCGAGACGAAGCGAGAGGACGCGGCGAGGGAGGAGGGAGGCTCCGAGCGGGGGGAGAAGAAGTAGCAGAAGAAGTGGAAGAAGAAGTAGTAGAAGAGGCGAGGAAGAAGAGCAACAAGAGGCGCGCAGCCTCGGGTACCGGGCGGGGCTCAGATGTTTATCCCGGTCGACCTCTTCCCCTGGCCTCCCTCGGGCCCCTCTCCGGGTCCCTCCGCTGGTCCCTCCGCTGGTCCCTCTTCTGGTCCCTCTCCCGGTACCTCTCCCGGTCGGCGAGCCGTGCCCCCTTCACCTCCGCTTCATGCCGGCAAGGAGCGCGCCCTCTGCAATCCGGCGCTGCAGAGCGTTGCATCTACGTTATGCGTGCTCTTGTTGCTCGGATGCACTCCGGCCAGTGGCGTCGCAAGCGTCCTCCTTCAAACGGATTTTCTCCTACCGCTCGACACGCGCATGTACGAGATCCTATCGGGCCGTGTTGAACGAACGTTTCTGCCCGCTCGCCGCGGCCTGGACGGGGCAATTTTGAGAATGTCGTTTTTAATAAGCCCGCCACGCACCGACGCTCATCTCCATGCGGCGCCCACGGCCGACGCTCCGAGAGTCTAGGATCAAGATGTTTCGACGTCTCGGGAATCGATTCGATTGGGCGGCGGATATCGGCGGGGACTGCGCTCGAAGGAGGAGGATGCACTCGTCGCGGATGACGCCGGCTGGAATCGGAGCAGGTCGCGGAATGCGGGGAAAGAAGCGATATTTGAGAGCAGGCGTAATGATGACAATAAAATTGTGACAGTCCAGAAGAAGTTCCCCTGATGGCAGAATAATTTCTGAAATTAGCGTTGAGCCACCTACTCAAATAGCCGTGCCGCTTGTAATCGAGGCCGAGACCGGAAAGGAAGCAAAGAGGGCGAGGTCGTCGCCTCGTGACGAGCCGTCCGACAGTCGGTACTCGCAAAAAAAGCAACGTTAATCAGACACTTGGTATCGCCTCTATTCAGCTCCCGGAGAGCCGAGTGATCTAGCTCGCAGCAGGTTCCTCGGGGCAAAAAATCGATGAATGAAGCTTCGTCAGAGCGGATGCCTAGCGCTCAACATGACCGGGGAGCATTGGATTCACTGAATTTCGAACTCGGCTCGCGGCAATACTCGTACACCATTAATCCTTAATAATACAATTAATGTCAGGGGGAAAAAAATGTATTTACCGCGCTACGATGAAAGTGCGCGGAATGTGGACGTAAGATGATCGCCATTCGGTCGACCTCATTGGCGCGTGCGAAATTGACTTGTCAGCGGGTTAATTTCGACCGATATGACCTATCGCTGATATGTCAGCTCACGCTTCGTCTCTTTCGCTTTAAATCTTACAGGTCCATTCGTTGATCATTGACGAGAGCTGACGCTCTTCAAGTTACGTCGACCGTAATACTCTATTCGATTTAAAATAAATTTATATCTTCCAACTACTAGAAACAGTCCCAAATAATATCTTCTATCCATACCACCCCGCGGCGGGCCAATTAACAAATCAGCGTCGGCTCTCAAATCCTAAATATCCCTGCCGATCTTTTCCCCGGCGTACGTATCTCATTGATGACGCACTTCCGGCCGAGTGAACCCTCGCGGTGGCCCCGTGATAATTCCGGGGGATCGAGAGGAGCCGAGAGATCCATCCACCGTGACTTCATGGCCCCGTGACGACCCCGGTAGATGTTTGCTCTTGTTGCGGTGCCGAGCGGTCGGCAAGCAGAAGCGAGAGGGGAGAAGAACAAGGTGGAGAGAGTGACGAGCTGGAGGAAGATGAGAGGAGGATGGGAGGAGGATGAGAATGAGCGAGCCAGCGCGATAGAGACGGGACGAGGGGCGAAAGGAGGAGGATGAGGACGAGATGATGAGGAGGAGGAGGAGGAGGAAGAGAAGAAGAAGAAGAAGAAGAAGAAGAAGGCGAGCCTAGCCTCCGAAGGAGCACTCAAGACTGCCGTGCACCCGATGGTAGTAGCGGTTCGCTCATCATTGTAATTACTTCGCGAGGATGTACCAGTATATTGGATCATTATCGACTGCTCCATATCTACCACCTAGCCCGGTAAGTATAGACTTATGCTGCCTGCGCGATCTTCGTTGATACCTCCTTGAACATGCGTAGAGCCCGGCGTTATATTGTGTGCAAGCGTGCGCAAACGTGTGCGGCTGGCGGAGGTGCGTATATGCGCGTGTACATTTCCCGCGCTCGTACATCAATTGAATTTCGATCTTATTTTGCACGGTTTTGTTTGGCGGCTTTTTTACTGCTCGCCCGAGCCGTGCTGGAAGAGCGAATGAGACGGAGACTCGTTCCTAGCGTTTCCTCATGGAATAATGGTATGTCGCGACGAATTTGTCGATCGATTTATTTTTGCGAACCTTAACAGATTTATGGCACCTTATCTACGTGTATGTTCAACGTACAAGTATTACAGTAATTCCTCATATCTTCTGTTATGAGCAATTAACTTATTACTTTCGCAACTCGCGCTACAACAATGTACAACTAATAAATCCATAATAATCCTCCATAGGGTGACGATAAAAAAATTCCGCTCGCGCAGATTCAAACATCTGTAAACTTATATCCGTATAAATACATCTCGCATCGATCTCGCAGCATTCTGCCGAACGCATAAAGTATGGAGGCTGAAAATCGTTTCAGAGCGTAGAATGGCCGGTCGGAATGCCGTAGAAATTCGATCGCGAGCTTGTCGGCTCACGCGATGCGACCGCAAGGAGAGGTCTCGCTTCTGCTCGAACGATAATCATCGATACGTCTCGATACGTCTCCTAGGTATACGCGGCGCCTTCTTTGTCCGCGAAGCCTCGAGCTCCCCGCCTCTCTGTCACGCGAACCCACGACCCCTGAATACATCGGATAACCAGATAACTTTTCTTGCCGGCCGTTGGGCGCTGTCGCGAGAGTCGAAAGAAAATTGTGCGCAAAGCAATTCCGGTTGAGCGTACAATACGACTCATCGTTGCCGGAATGTTCGGCGAAGAATTTGTAACGACATCCACGACCGCCTCCCGTATTGTACTCCAATTTTGTCTCATGGAATAAGAAAGTATTTTTCTTATTTTCAGTACCTCTTGATTGTCTGTTGATTTCTTTATTTGAGCCTGTACATGTTACGTCCCGATTTTCGAGAGTATGTTGTTTGCATTATGCATTTTCTCCTCGGCAACTCAATCTGCAGAACGTTATTGCAAAATGTCTGCCGTATATGTATACAGGTAGACTGACCGATAGGTACGTCTGCAGATTAACAATTATCAAACACGACGTTTCGAGCCCAGAGGCCAAGGAAAGTTCACGGCGGGCAGAAGCGAGACATCGTCGAGATGCGTGCGGCACGAGGACGTGAAGTCGTGCATTAAAATCAGGGCAAAGGAAGAAACGGGAATATAGAAGCTTTCGCGGGAGCTATCCCGGACGCGCAACGGGAGCCAGTGAAGCAACGGGAGCGTATCGAAAGATCTGGCGTCGATAATCCTTCAGGGTAGGTCGGTGCATCGTGCTTACCGAGAGTTACCTATCGAGGTGAGCAGTTGAGAAAGCGGAGAAAGAGAGAAAAAGAGAATGAGAGAGAGGGAGAGAGAGAGAGGAAGGGAGCAAAAGAGAAAAAGGGGTATCTCCCGCCTTCCACGCCGTCGTTCTCTCTCTCTCTCTCTCTCTCTCTCTCTCTCTCTCTCTCACTCGCTCATTCTTTCTCGATTCTTTCCCTCTCACTCTTTCACCGGAGCCGACCTACGTGGCGATGCTCAGGTGTAAAACCGTTGATTGCCACGGCAGTATTTTCTCTTTGCACGGCGATGGTAGCGGTGGGCGTGCCGGGCACGACCGAAGGGAGACGGCCAAGGCCTCCTCATCGTGCTACCGCGATTATGTTTATTATACTTTGGCACACGCGTGTACGTACGTGCGCGTACTTATCGCGTCCAACTTCGGGAACGCGCATCAACCCGCGTCCGAAGACGCGTAGGGCTTCGTACACTTTTTCGAGGGACGTTGGCATCGTCAGACGAACATGGGCACCGTCGGTTGAGAAAGTTTTTAAGATCGGCTCGATCTAATGTTCCGGCAGAACGTTTAAATATAACTTGTTTTTTTTTGTTCTAACGTAAACATTGTGTATTTCGAAAAATGTCATTGCGGAATTTAATAGGGGTAGTTTTTGTAGGTGGTTCGGACTTTAAGATTCTTAGTTTCAGGCATTCGGTATACTAATGGGCACTGATTGAAACCTGTCCGGTGCTAAGTGCCGTTTTTGCGCCTGCGAAGCGGTGAATTTTATACTGCTGTCATCAGGTCGACATGACGTGACTATATTTACGTAAATGTTGAATCCGTCGTTCCGTTCACTTTTACTTGTACATTTCACGAAATATATGGGTACGTTCGAAGAAGCAACGTAATATGGTGTAATTTATTTCCTTTGAAAATCAGCAACTTTTTTAAATTGTATCTTACAACGACTTTAAATTCTCCATCCCATTGTTATGCAATGCATAATAATCACCAGTCACTCAACCTTGTCAGCAGAACACCTCTATCTCAAACAATTGCTAAGAAACTAAAAAAAAAAAAAAACAACTTCACACCAACGGTAAATCTATAATCTCCTTAACCATCCTTCACGATATGTCTCTTAACAGGATCCTACCCAGCGAGTCCGGTATCACAATAAGAAAGTTCCACAAATCGAAACAGCTAGCCAGGTAAAGGCGTACGCCCATCATCCGGCTTAAGGTAATCCCAAATTTTCATACAAAGTCCACACGGCGTATCGAGTTATCGGCCTTAAAAGTGCAGATCGCAAGGTTTTCCATGCGTGTAATCGCATTAACATCGAGCAATCTCGCGTTGGCCGACGCCGATGACGCGCACGCATACGTGCGCGGCTCGTTTCGAGTCCGATCCTCAGCTGTCGAGGATGAAGCTGCGTTAGAATTCCACCGAGGTGGAGCCTTGACATTTCGTGGCCTGGAATCGGCCGGTATAATTGATCGGCCTCTGCGGCTCCCATTCGGAGAACGGCCGTGCTATTCGATTCCGTCCGGCACGTCTATGACACAAACCGTGAATGCGGCCGCCGCTGCGTCCAGAATCGATGCTGCAACGCTACTTTGCACAGCAATTTTCTTCCCACCGGGCCCCGCCCTCGCAACTTCCCGAGCCAATTGATGCAAGCGTTATAAATATGCGCGAAACGGAACGGTTTCTGCGTTCTACGCCTCGGACGCTGACGGACGTGACATACGCTTGGGGGGGGAAAGCTGATTTTCACGGCGAGAAAGGGATTTGCGGGACCGTTCCAGCCGCAGTAGGTTCGCGGCAATGATGAAAAGAAAATTGACATTCCCATATAGATTCCGGGACTTTTTTTCCGCCGGTTATTACGTTTGCGAGAGGAATTTTCTACTCTGCGTTGTTGGAAACGCTCCTTGAACTTTAACAATTCGAAGGTAGGACGAGGCTCTAATCGGTTGAAGAAAGGGTTGTTAGTAACATTCTTGCCGAGTGGCTAACCTTTATGTATGCATTCGTAGGTTTCATCCATATTGGCTTTTGTTTTCTTTATGAGGATTACGCTACAAGACGCAGAGCGTAAGTTTCCAACGGAACATTATTCATTCAATTATTATCGTTACTCAGTGGGAAATTCCTCTCAATGGAAGTTTACTGGCGCAATTCGAGACTGCCACAGGTTTTTCATACTGTTCGTCAACGCATGACTGAGTTTCTTAGAAAGGTAACCGCTGTCATCTCGCATCAAACAATACCAATGCCATGTTGCAGTGTAGTAATGGCAAAAATGTATTGTGGGATTAATTTCAGTAGCGCGATGACGAGGATATCGACAACCATAGTTTTTATGCGATTGTTCTACTTGGATAGGTGCAGAGTGTGACGAATAAGCCTAACCATCGGCGACAAAAAAAGCAAAGTATGAATCGCAATTTTGCATGATCAAATAGTGCAAAGTTAGAATGAGATCATTCGAATCGAAGAACATCGACGAGAACGGATCTTACATAAGAGATTCTACGTTACTACGTCAAACGGAGTAGCGGAAACAGTGACAATGTATTACTAAACAACACGACAAGACAGCAGAGATGAATCTTAGATATGTATAATTCATCTGGTTGCTTCAAAGAAATTGGTGTGTTATTCAAATTGCAGTTGCGGCAGAAAATAAAATGATAAGTAATATTTAACGTATTGTACTCAGCTAACTGTAACTATCGTACTAATCTGTTAGTTAAATTAATTCGACGATGTCAACGCATCTTTGAACTCTTATGATTGTTCTACAGTGTATGGCGACCCGCGTCCTTATGGAGAAAACAATTCGCGCGGTTCGTGTCGTAGAGCCATTCAATTTACATATACACGTACTCGTCGATTGCCGAACCAGATAGTCGCGCATTATTACTTCAACGACTGGTTAGCGGTATCGTAGAACTTCAAATAATCGTTAGCCCCTAATTGTTCTAGTACGGGACAAGTTCACCTCCGATTGGTACTCAAATTGTAATATTTCAATATCCTCGTATTCACATTGCACATTCTCTGCGCACCATCAATATTCACTTATTTTCCCAATGTGCCATTTCAAAAAGAACACTTTTGCAGCCATATAAAGCAAAGTGCAGAGGTCGCAAATGTTTTAGTATGCACGAAGCAATATCGCGTTCTATATAAGGTATGCTGATGTAACATACCAATTTTGACTATCTCCTACTTAACCTTTTCAAATGCTATGAGTTCATAGGTACTTACTTCTGTTGTAGTCAATTGGTGAACGCTATTGATTCATGTATACATTCGCCAAATGTCAACGATACATACCAACAACGCATAATATATGGCATGGACAATATAATAAGCATACTGCAGCTAGATACATACATTTTACATTAAACATTTTCATTTCTACCTATTCATTGAAATTTCTCATGTTCTGCTCAACACAAGCGGTATATGGCATATGGAATAATTAATAGTTGTAAATTCCGAAGAGAACAATAGTACCGCTTAATTAGGAGCATAACATGGTACAATATTACAATGTTTCACTCACCAAAATGACACGCGAAGACGCCTCCGCTGTCCAGAAAGCCGTTCTTCTCAGAACCTGTAACATAACATACATGTAACTACTCTTCATAATAAACTTGGACAAAATAGCAACTTTTATAAATCAATAATAAAAATATGTAGTACTTAATTGAAAATCACATATCATTACATTTAACAATGAATAAGGTTTGAACACACATGTTACTCAAAATAATCGCCCTTAATCAATTAAATTCTTCTCACACATCAACATACTACATCCATACGTCTTACGTCTACCGACACGTTGTATCCGTTTTGCAGCAGCGTGCATTTCAAGCGACTCGATTTGTAGAACGAAACCGCTACATCGTCTAACGAAAGTATTCAGCTCCGATCGCGTGTCGAAGATTCGCGCAAAGGACGCAAGCAATTCCGATCACTTGGGGATGGAACGTGCATCGATCGATTGATCGACGAATACCGCATGCTCTGTTAGTGCATCTGGAGGTGGTAGTTGGGTGCACCACCCACGAAGTGCCTACTTAGCATACACAACCAGCCAGAAGGTACCTACCTACCTATCTGACAAGGTTAACTAATACAGCTTCCCTGGTCGCGAGCGTACGTTCTTTCTTCCTTCCACCTATTCACTCTCGCGGTCTCTTGATTAGAAATACGGCGATATATCAGAGAGGAGAAGGACGAGGAGGCGCGGCGAAGATAACTGAGGAGAGAAAGAGAAAGGGAAAATGAGGGGGAGCGACGGAGAGGGAGAGAGAGAGAGAGAGAGAGACTGAAAGGGAGATCGAAGCAGAGAAGGGAGCGAGAATCGAGTCCCTCGGTAATTGATCGACTTATACGCGTGTATATGCACTCCTACTTCGGGCGATCGAGACTTTTGCGCGGTTGTAACGAGATAATTAAATCAATATAGGAGCGTGCTGCCACGGAGGAGAGTTTAATTGGACGTTATGTTCGCCAATGTATTCCTCTATTTGCTGCGATGTTACAACATGCCGCGTCAAAACGTTCAAAATGAGCGGGACGATGAAGTATGGGATTAGTGGAGCGAAGGGAAGGTGAGAGTGTGCGTGTTTCGTAAGGGAAGGGGAATGATTTTTGTCGGGTTATTAGAGGAGAGAAGGTTAGCGATTCTGAAATTGTAGTTGTTGGGAACGTCCAATGTGTACGGTAATTTATGTTCCCAGTCGAAGATTATCGTGTAAGTATCTAATTAGGAATTATTTCTCTGGCGCCACTCATTCCTGAGTTTTCTTTCTGAATGTGAAGGGTAACGTTGAGAGGAACGTAACTTACCTCGGTATCGACCTGGCAGAAAATGGAAGCCCCAGTCCAAGCTGAACATGTCAACGTTTATTTTCTCACTATTCGTTAGGTCACGTAGTTACGACGTAATAGTTTTATGCTGACGCGCATTGATTCTCACTTAGAATTACTGGAACATTTATCACCAATAGTCACCGTGTTCGAATCATTCCTCACAGCACTTGAGTTGGTCTCTCTGAATTGAACGTATACATCTATGTGATAATCCGTGGTATAATGAAAAGGGGTACAATACTTGATTTAAATCGTGTCGTTAGAAAATAAATCGAAATCATAATAATAAACAGTTGTTCCGTAATGTGCCTTCAAGAACACAGGTTAAAGTAATAAATAATTCTGCTGCCCTTTGGTCAATACCACGAAGCCTAAGTATTTGCACGTGGGTCAGGAAAGTACCTCGTTGCCGTTGCAAAGCATACCGTAGTGTCACTATGAATTCCATTCATTCATATGACGCGACACGTGAACATACCGTTTGGGAAAGGCTGTAGATTACTGTTTTATGTCGCGATGAATCTGTCTCTACTCTAGGTGCGGCCGGGTACATTCATAAGTCGTTGGTAAAAGAAAAGCTCCGGATTTCCTTACACCTGCCTTCCGTTTACGGTACAAACTTTCCGCTACATTTGAGCTTCTAGTCCCTGCCGAGTATATATGCTACAATTTCTTCCACAACTGACAAAAGATACAAAAGCAACATTACTGTTTTATGTACACATTTATGATCACACGATGATTTCAACACTTATTGGTGCTTGTACAACTTGTAAAGTCATCTACGTACCGAAAATGTCAACGTTAAAATTGATGGATGCCAACGAAACTACACTGTTACCAGTCATCAATTACAGAAACCAATCATTTTTGGTCAATATCTTCTAGTGAAAATCTTTCTCATCTAACTTATTACGATGTACACTTATAAGACCATCTGCTCGTATTATCCGTCAGCCTGTCAATTTCGACATACATAGACAGATATGTCAATATCGGTTTGTATCGTTGCCTCTGTAGATTGTCAGTTACGTGTGTCCGTCTGTACATCGCCATGCTAGTTTCATAATTTACGACGTCAATATCTTCATCTGCCCCTAATGCACAGGCCCAAGCAACGGGATCGATCTATGAATGGACAGGACACTTAAAAGTCTCCTACTTATGCGGAGAACTATTGTCCCGTCGGCGGTCAGCAGATAAGATGCAATCGGTTTCAACTTGGTACAGTTTCCCGCTTTTGTTTCCCATCGTGTGCGCAGTTTAATGCTTAAATTGAATAGAAACCTATGTATCGCGACTAAAGCGTGGCACACAAAACAAGTCAATTCTTTCATAGAGGTTTTACTTGGTGCGAACAATAGAGAAACGTACATTATTATCGTTGAAAGTGGCACCAGAATATTTGTACAAGGATCTCGGAATAAACCGTCATAATGCACTTGCTTCAGTGTGGACAAAATAATTAATACACTTCGAAAGGAACTCTCGATTTTGCCGTGAATCCATTCTGCATTTATTCGCGTGTTGTAATCATTCTTTTAATAGAAGTATATTCAAATTTTTATACCCATTGAAGGTTATGAGCACGCTGTATATATCAACATTCGTTTGCTTTTTGGATGCGGAACAAGAATGTTCAGAACATGTGTTGTTTACACGTTTAGGTTATATGTATACCGGACCAGATCTTATGTATCTATAGTCATATAAAACGATATAGTTATTCGAACGCTAATACCACGAGATCGGCAATAATGACAATATAGTTCAGTAAATCCTTCGGAAATATGTTCTAAACGATGAAGTTCTGACAATGGCAAAACTTACCTACCCACGCCATTCGAAACCTGTACTCGGACCACCGTCACTTGTTTCAACAAATTTGCAGGCCGCGTTGCCTTTTCCAGTCAAACTCTATTCGGAAACAGGTTCAAGAGGTGGATTGAAAGTTGACTCACCGCGGATAAAATGCGCTGCAAGGCATAAAGTCACAATTTTACGGCAATTTCGAGAGATCGATACGCGGTCACGACGCGAAATTTGAAAACGAGAATGGAACTGATGCCACTGTTGCGCGCGAATTCAATTGAACATTGGAAAACTTCATAAGCCGTCGATAGATGGCCGAACTTGGGAAGCTGCGAGTGCCACTTGGTTAATATCTGAACGACGGGTAGAGGAACTAATCGTTCTTTTTGTTACCAACAATTTACAAAGCGATATGCAGAATTAATTAAGATTGCGTAACTGTTGTTACCTGTCAGTCGGTAATATCTTAAACTCCTTTTATCTCGACGCAGGTTATGACTTATCGGTTTCGAGAAGATTTCGAATACATCAATTTTCAAAAGTTTATACTATTTTACTTTCGCCCAACTGAATATAAGCAATCTTGTTATTTAATAGAGACAAGGGTTTTTTTAATGTAAATCTCTTTAACTCTAAAAGAAATCATCAACACGACACGCGGAAGGATGTGTCAGTTTTCAATGCCCGTTTGTAAACAGCTCAAGTTCAGTGATCCTCAATAAAACGACGCACAAAGATGGCGTGACGGTAGTAACCTCTTTTAAAAGTGTTGTGACGAGATCGTACCGTTCCATCGAAATCGAACCAAACGTCACAAGTTCCCTCTGCATCTACATTTCATCAGAACCCGAGAAGACAGTCCTGCATCAACAGCTGCTGACCGAAAACATGCTCTTCTAATCGCACCGGTAAGTCCGACAATCATCATGCACGCTTATCTTACGAAAGCCATCAAAGTCGCCCAAAGCCATCCGTGTCGGACAAAACTGAGTTTCGAAGCGGCGAGCTCTGAAAAGTCAACAAGCGGTGGCTCGCGAGTGCAAACACCGTGTCAATGTCAGCCGGCGGGCGAAACGTAAGAAGCGAGAGCAATGGCACAACAACAGAGTATGCGAACTCGCTTAATGCGCGAATCTCCATCGCTAGGCGTGTCGTCGGTTTTCGTTCTCGGAAATGTGTAACAGGTAGCCTCGGGTGGGCGGTGATTTTCCTTGGTAAATCACCGGCAGGCCGGTGCGCAGCGCGAAAACGATTAGTTACCGGTGGAAATGATGGCGTGTCCGGTCCGCAGCTAGTCGCTTTTATCGTGATCGCGCGGCCTATAAAGGATTCCCGGTATACGAGCCTCGTTACATGGCAATGATTACGCGTACATCGGGAAGGATACTTTGTAGTACGACGTCGTTCGCTCTGGTATTTCGTACCCTCGTGGTTACGGGATAACGACGCGGCTACTTTACATGACGGACAGGCCCGAGTGCGCATTATTCGGAACGGCAGAAGCTGTTCTTTTCTGGGCAGAGGGGTGTAATTGGCGGCGCGCGCTGCGCACCGGAATCGGGAATAGGGTAAATGCGAGCGAAAATGACAGTTGGCAATCTAGAATAACATATTTTTTTCCCCCGATGCGGCCTGCCTCGCGTGAGAGGTAATTGGGGGTATCGGAAATTGATCGGGTTCATGCGTTGAATACATTTATCTTTTTGTCGTTTCCATGACGATGCTGCGGGTCCGCTCATATCTTAGCACTGATTGTGAGTTGAAAGTGTCATATGCTGTTCTAAGCATCTAATAGCACTATGTGTATGTTATATTGGGTGCGCTTATAATAATCAAAAGTTTTAACAAATCCCAATTGCTCGTTTCATTTTTAAACGTTACGGTATATTGCTCTTATACCAAGACCGTGTCAACGTACGGTACTCGTCATCATAATCTCAATTGCTACCCAACGAACAGGCGACGTTTTTCACGAGCCAACCAAAAAACTCGCGTCGTACGATATCAAGGAAGCCCGCGGGAGGATACAATAACCGACGATTTCCGTTAGTCCGGTGCCGCGCTTTACAATCACGGTACGGTTGCATAACGAAAAGATAATTAGAAGTGGCCCGTAATTACGCGATTAGCGTTCCAGAAGACACGAGATTTGTAGTTGGTCGCGCGCCTCCGCCCGCGGCGGCTCCGCTTCGTTTACTCTCGCATGTTCACGTTAATGAGAATTTTTTCGTCTCCCACCCCTCCCCTCCGCCCCCGTCTTCCCACCGTTCGACCTCACCCTTCCCTCACGCGTGTCACGCACGAGACACCCACTCGGGACGTTCATTAACGTCGCCGGACAAGAAGCGGGAGAACCGATGCCGTCCTAATCCTTACTACGCCGCTCTCGAGCCTATCCACCGGTTGCAGGTCCGTTCGATGATCGTAAAGTCAAATATTCGTGGCTCGCGCAACGGAGGCCGGTAATTTTCCGCGCGTTAACCGAGATATTTTACGTTCGTACCTGACGGCCTCGCCACGCGGCCCGATCGATTTTTGCCTTCTTGCCTGCCGACCGCGGCCAAACGTTATGCCACTTTCCAGCCTTCGACCGTTTCGCGAACGATTGCGCGAGTTGCGCGAGAAGAAACGACGCGCCTCGTAGGAAGAAAAAAAGGAGAAGGAAAAATGAAGGCAAGCTGGTGAGGGAGGGCGGAGAGGTGGATGGGGGGGGGGGGGGGGGGTTAAAGTGGGAGGCTGTGGAATGTATGCGCGGTCGGCGAGCGGAAGAGGTCAGTCCGTTGGCCCGTTAACGCGCCCGCTTGCCATTGGGAGGCCGACTTTCGAGAGTATCGCGGAGACTTTCGCCTGGCAATGCCTCGCTTCGATATTTTCGCGATGCCGGAGTCGCTTTCCGCGAAAATAGCTTAGGCGGCGACTAAAAAGTACGCGGAAGCGTTACACTTCGCGCCCGGCTCGGTAGCCGGGATCGTTCGCGGATCTGGGCCAGGTTTTTGTGACAGGGAGTGGGAGGAAGAGGAAGAGGAAGATAGAGAGAGAGAAAGAGAGAGAGAGAGAGAGAGAGGGCTCTGACGATTCGGGCGATTCGGAGGTGCCGCCGATGCGAAATCGAAGAGAAACGAGTCGCGTGGGAGTTCATGGGGATGGAGCGAAGGGAATGAGCAAGCACGCGTTGTGGGCGGACCTCGGAGGAGTTGGTGGAGGTTAAGGAGGCGGCGTTGGTAGGGGCCACCTCGATAAAACCAGAACTACGAAGCGGCGAGGAGCCGAACTTCCTCGCCCCTTGCCTCTCGCGGCAAATGCAAATCCCTTCCTTCTCATCCTCCCCCCCCCCCCCCCCCCCCCCCCTCCACCTCCTGTGCCACAGTCGCGGTGGTGACCGATACCGAAACGAACTCTCGGCGAGGACTCGCCTTTAAATCTCCTCCGCTTAATGGATCTCATTACGCAATCTTATCTCATTGCGAGCGGGTAATGGCTCGTTTCAGAGAGCTGCCGACGCACAATAATAGTCGTAACTGAACTTGAGCGCGATGTTTTAATATTCATTCGATCTAATCATTGTCACGTCAGCGCGCTCGTTAAAAGGAGCGTTTAGCGGGTAAACGTTGCCGATTATACGCGCGATATGCAAATCGCGGCGATTCTATCGCGCGCAAATGATTTAATACGTTACGCGACCCGATATCGACCGTTTTCAATGGCGTCCTACGAAAACGGAACTCGGCCAAGCTTGCGCGTAGCCGTATTCCCATCGAGGAGGTCAATTCTCTAATTCTCGTTTCGCCGGTCCGATTAATTAGCCGTTTCGCCGAACTCCCTCGCGGGAGAGGTTCGTGGAAGCGGCGCGAACCAATTCCGCGATCAGTTTTTCCAGCCGACAGTCCGTCGGCGAGCTCGAATTTGCATGAGGGGGCCGGCTTCGGCCGCGTGCACGGCTGATTGCTCGTAATTAGCGACGCGTGGCCCGCGCCCACGTTCGGTCAGCGTCGTTCATCGAGGTAGACGTAGACGAGGATGCCCGGAGTCCTACTAACGAACCATAGTGTAAGGTCATCCGCAACCAACGCGCTAGCCCCGACATCTGCTACGCACCTACGCGCTCACACGCGACAAGGATGCACGGCATGCAACGCTCCTCTTCCCGTAATCAAGTGTACCATTCACTCCGTAATTACAACACCTACCGGGACTATTATTCTCCTCCCCGGCCGGCCAGCGGCTCCTCACGCTCCGCCATTCGGACCACATTCGAATCGATAACGAATTTTAATTCACGTCGTTCAGCGCGCGCTTAATTCCTCGTTACGCCTGCTTGATGCCCGATAATGCGACGGGCCGCTCGTAGGATGATAGTTTTCAAGGATGCGACGGAGGCGAGCCCCGCGGTCATCGATGGACGACGGACGACTCCGTTATTAATGATTCCGTTGACCTACGATCTTGATTGACCGACAATTCATTTGTCCGCACCGCGTAAGATCATCATTTACGGCGGTAACGATCGTCGGACGGTATGATCTACGATCGGCGCCGATCGCGTTATTATGCAAGGAACAATGAGACGCCGGACGTCGGAGATACTGTTCGATGTTACGCGCGCCTCGTAGGAAGATATATTCGAATTTTAGTGGCGCTCATTGAATCGCATGCGAACCGGAATATCTGTTATGCGTGCCGATGGGTTACATTTATACGACGTCTAAACAAAAGTGAAGCGAAACATTTTGCAAGGTCGGGTGAAAGTTGCGACCCGGCTTCCGATTTAGAACCCCGTTTCCGACTCTCGGTAACAACGTTGCCCTCTGTACAGCGAAAATAGCATTCAGCCGTGGGTCGCCGCGAATAACTCGGGACCGATACTTGTCGAATAAACTAATCAAACGGCCTCCGCGGGATAATGATATCGTACATTGCGGAATTATTAATACCGTCTATCGATTGTAACGGGTCTCCTACTCTAAACTCAGCTGCTCGTAAACTCTACTCAACAATGACTGAGTTGATTACTGATACCTCAGGGATATTATTCTCCGCGTCCGTCAATCAAGTCCCATAATGTGTTGCGATTATTTGCAAAGAGTACATTGTTACGGAAGTAATGTTACTGTCTATTAATAACGATTTATGAGCTATATTTGTCGACACACTGAAGCGAGCCTTAATGAATAGCAGTATGATAACTTCATTGATAATGTACAGTTAACGGGCTATCTGAGCGGAGACGATACTTAGTAGCATTCGAAGAATTACATACGCAATCTGTGCGCACACTCTTAAGGCTGCAGATATTAGACGTTGAATTTGCATCTTCATTATAAAGTACTTTTACTGTTCATGACGAACTCAGGTTCTCATTTAGCATGAGCGAGAAGTGAGTTTTCTTAATGACATGCTGCGAAGAGAATTTGTTCAAGGATTGCCTTTTCTTTACAAAGATTACGTTACAACATTTTATAAACAAACAATGTCTATGACGGAAAATTCAATTTATAAAGTATATGAACATACCTTTATCTATAGAACGAATTAGGTAACAGGAATGATAAAATCAAAAAACAGCAAAGTACCTCCGTCGCCAAACGAATGTTCACAATGATACGTGCAAATAGGGTTCAAAAGTACACATTGCATTCTTACGCTCCGACATGACAATTAACCGACCCACGGTCGTGCATCGTTCGGAATTGCTACCGTACGTCACTCATTACTGAATACGGTAGCTAGGTACCGACCGACGGCATCAAAAAACATTTCAATTTACGATCTGCATACGGCTACCGTGCGGGCAACCGGCGAACATGACAAACGTCCCGACAAATCAAACTGTCACACGACCGCCGAACGAACGGCCAACGAAGTCCCATTCAATCTGTACACACTATCGGCGCACGTGAACTCAGCGTCTGCGCTCCAACTGACACGTGTATAATTTGGCGAGGTAGCATTATCGTTGAAGGAAGTGAGCGGAGGTCCGCCGATAGAATCGTCATATATACCCTCGGCACCGAGGTCCGTGCAGCTGCACCGGGGATGCACCGATCCGCCGTTCGTCTTCAGCACTCCGCACAGCCCGACGTATCATTCGTTAACCGTCTAGCACACGCATCGACCGACAGCCTCCCCCCACACGCGTGCGCCCGCGCGCGGTCCCACACACACACACACGCGCGCACACACCCTCTCGCACGTGTCCTTGCGCGGCACACCACTCGCGTCACGTAAGATGAGCAAGGGAAGTCGGGCACGGGAAGTGGGCTCGGAGGGAAGGAGGCTACGGAGGAAGTGAGGGGAGGGGATGATAGCGGGTAAGAGGGCCGTAACGAGAGCATCCACCCGCGCACACGCGATATGCTTTCCGGGCGGAAAAGACGTTGCCGGCGCAAGCGGTGCGAAGTAGCGGCGAGACGATTTTTTTGCCCGCTCGCGCTGCCGGCAGGCCGGAGCGATTCGCGCCTGTTATTTTTCGCCGCGGAGACGAACGAGTCCGTCGTGAGTCCCGGAGCCGAGTCGAGCCGACCGCGAAGTAGAATCGGTCGAGGCTCTAGGTACGGCTCGGGTAGGGGTCCGCACAGGGTCTCGGGAGAGGAGCTGGAAGGGGATAAGGTCGAAGGTCAGGGCTATGCCGTACGACCCGTCACCTCTGACCCTCTCGAACCGCCGACCCGGCCGACCCCCTACCCACCCGTCTCCGCCACCTCCTCCTCCTCCTTTACCTCCTCCCTCCGCCTGCCCGCCCTGTCCTACTCTTCTCCGTCTCCTCCTCGTCTTGCTTCTGGCTCCTCGTTGTCTTCTACCTCCACTTCTTCTCCGCCGCGCTTTGCCGCGGCACCACTCTCCCCTCCTCCTCCGCCCGCCCTTCCTCCCCCATCCCGCTCAGACTTTTTCCCTCTCTCAAATGTCAGTCGACGCGCCAGCAACACACACGGCCAGCTACCATGCGAGCGCGAGTGTGTGTACGCGCGACGTACGTCGTGACCAGCCTCGAATGGAGCTCTATTATGATCGATCGGCTCCGATGTTCGTCGGAAGTTTCGCAAAGCGCTATGTAGCTGGTAGCTTATCCGCACGACAGAGAAAAATAGCTAGAGGGAGAGAGAAAGAGAGAGTGTGAAATTCTCGACGCGACGAGTTACGATTGCGTAAGCGTGAATGCACGCATTAGACTCGCTGTATTTTAGGCTGGTGAGGAACTCGGGATTACCATATTCGTGCGTGGCGCACCCACGTGCGTCTGAATATCGAAAGAATTCAGACTCTCCTTTTCTCTCTTTCTCTCTCGCCCCCTCCACCTTTTTTTTCTCTTTCCCAGGCCGGCTTCCGTCTTCCGTTGCCAACACCGGTCCATTTTGCGCGTCTCGAAGACGCGTCCCATCTTTTTGCCTGATTTTCTTTCGCCCGACCGCCGTGCTTCCCGACGACATTCCGCTAGGAAAAAGATAGAGAAACGTGATCGCCTGGCCGCGACGCGGAGGCTGCTCGACGGGGCGTGGTGCGGTTTTTCTTGTCCGGCTGAATTACGCGCGCCTCGTGTTCCGCGGTTTCATCGCAACGCCATTACGATGATTGGGAGAACAAATTGATTTCCCATCGTTCGCCCGCAGCGACGAAACAGAATACGTCTCGCAGGTCAGAGCTTTGGCTCTGCGAGTTTTTCGGAGCACCCTCCCTTCACCGCGAGCCGAGCGAACAAATTGGCAGGGATCGACCTGAACTCAGAATTTTGCCAGATCAGCCCTAACCGGAAGCGACCAGTAGACAAGAGGCAATGCACGCCGCTCTGACGTCAGCGAGGAGGCGACGAGTTTCCTGACTGCTCGCGTTTTATCGACCGATCGAACCTCTTGAACGTGAATGACCTCAAAGTTCGCGGAATCCGCCTCGGCAAATGAATCAATTATTAATAGATATGTACGCTCAAAATTCATAATGCACTTCCCGAATCCATTCGGCGACCTGCGACAGGCATACATGAAATTGCAAAACATCGATGTGTATGATTATCGGGTCGGCGAAGCAGACTGCCAATGCCGTAGGTGCACATGAGAAAGCCGGGCTTGCGCAGTGCGCAACGAGCATGTATCCATAACGCTGTATCCGTATCGGCGAATCCCTCCATTCAGCGGGGGTCAACGTTCGTCGGCGAGTGCGCATCTAATTGAATGTGACTCAAAGATTATCTTTAGAAACTCGGGTAGGAGCGTCGCGGGCAAAAAGTGCCCGCTTTGCCGCCGATACGCCGTTTCTTCATTGGCGAACGGATCATGATTGCGAGTCAGTTTCATGAGAGCACTGTCAACGATACGGATGCCTGAAAATTCGCCCGCTAACAAGATCGCTGCGAGCGAGCGAGCGGGCGAACGGCCTACCGACGATAATGACGACATGATTAATTGCGTGAAAGGCACTCATTAAAAGCAGATTACTTTCACGAGGGCCGCCGAGTAAGTCACGCGTTCTCCGGTGAGCGCGGTTAGCGGCCGCCGGCTTGGAAATATGATATTTTTTGTTGCGATCAGAGACGGGATCAGGGCCGTGCTGAACGATGACAGTTACCGTGAACCACGTGCCCGTTCGTTTAACTCTTTCGCCGTTTGATAGAAGCGCACTGCGACTGCATAACGTACGGATGCTGGCGTGATGAAGTGCGCGAGTATACGGAAACTTCTCATCGTGATACTATAAGAAAATTTCAGACGCGAAGTACGTCGTTTGACCGATGCTATGTAAATGGTGAAGAATAACTTTATAACCCGTAGGACATAGTATGTAGCTGTAAAACAGTATAAGGAAGTAGGTGCCATTTGTAACAGAAGCGTGTACGTAGTATGTCACGAAGATTAGTGTAGAAAAGGTTCAGCGAGTCTTCTTCGTGCTCGACAGCGTGGCTGAAAGTACATGAAAGTGAGCCATTTAATATGGATGTGTGCAGAAGACCCGCGTTGGACCTTTGAACCATGACCCCGACATCGGGACCATCAGCGACGGACCGAACGCTCGCTTCAAGAGGCAGAAAAATTTCACGCTGCGCGCGTGAATATAAATTACGATCGAGATGATTATTGCCTCCGCTTGAATTTTTGTCAGTTCCTCGGGTTTCTGTGTCACGAAATTTACCCGCTCCAACGGTATAGCTTCATCCTGCGCACTTTATGCGACCCGGAGAGTTGTATAAACGCAGCATGCAAAGTGAGTGCGCGCATATTTATGAATAACTCGTATAAGTGCAAATATATACCGGTAAAGCGTGGAACGTTCTGTTAATCGTTCTTTTTCAGATACCGCCGTATATCTTTTTCTCATTAAATTATAAAAATGTATGAAGACGGATTATCAATGTATTCTTAACACCACGCTTCAGTTGAGTTCTAATTTATAAGCATAATTCGAGTCAGCCAACGCATATGTTTATGCGTTGAGCGGAAAATAAACTTCCACTGTAAACGCGCGGCAAGGTAAAATTGCCGTAGTCACAAAAACGAAACATATGTGCACGGCCGGAGATTAGGTCGCATTTACGGGTGTTTACAAAGGAAGACACGTTCCGTATTGAAATCTCGTGCGTATCATACAGCTGACAATAGACACGTGTTCGCCCGGGAGCTCGCGAAGCACGTACGAGCCGCTGCCGATCTCAAGCTGTAGTTCGAGAAGCCGACCATATGGGTTTTCGGCGAAGGTCATCATGGTTCACGTGTCGGACGCGGTGGGAACGTGCGACGTGACCGACTCAATCAACCTTCTGCTCGGTTCACGAGTCCCTTGCGGCTCACCGTTTATACGTTGCTAAGATTAGATTTCGCGAGACGCTCTACAATCTGCAGACGTTAAATTAATCACTTGATCCCGATAAAGCCTTTCTTCGACGCACACCGGCTTTCACGAACTACGTTGTGTCTCGAGGATTGTTAAACAAAGCTCGATAACAATTGCGTTCAAATAAATGTACTGGCAACAGTATAATTGAACAATGAGAGATACGTAGAGGTTTGATCAAGAGCAGCGAATGACTGGATTAGAATCAGGAAGGGTGCAAAAGTAGTTCAAGTCGACTTGTAGTCAGCCATAGTACAGATCAGCCTGTTTCTATTTTCATTTTAAGTCTATAGCCCTTAGCTTACCACCGAACGTATTCGTTACTCGTAATAAAATATCATTACGACTTTCTTCGTCTTTGGGTACAGGAGTTAACTATATAATGCAAAATATTTAAAGTAGCACATTAGCGTTCGCGAAAATTTCACCGATCGCGCTTGGAACTTCGTTTTTCCAAAGAAATCACGGGTGCACCTTGGTCCCCTCATATTTTCACCCATATCTCGGCCAACGATCTCCCGCTAACGACGGCACGCCTAGCCATCACCAATTCGTTCGTCCCGCAGAGACGTCCGCCGACTCACCTACATTAAATCTCAATCATAAATCTCGCCGGCAATTAATCGCATCGCGGCATACGTTCGTTCGGCTCGGAAAGCGCTCGGTAGCGTTCGATACAGTTCCCTCAACCTCTGAAGTCCCGATAAATCAGGCAACGCTCGCCGATAAATTCAGCGCAGCCGCGGCCGGTTGCAATTAATATCGAAACTATAAATATGCCCCGCGCGAATGGGAATTTTTCGATGGAAAAAAGTGGAATCGGCCGCGGCCCCGTAAGATTAGCTCCTTCACACGCACGGCATCACGCGGCGTACGTTAGGGGGCTCCCGGTGATTTCGCTGATTTCTCAGCGTGAAAGGTAGAAGCAGTAGAGGCAGTCGGGGGGGGGGGGGGGGGGGGGGTGGTCGGCGATGGCGGAAAGAAGATCGACTCGGTCGGCGGCAGCCGTAGGACGAGGAGGGAGATGGTCAGCGGAAAAAAAGAAAGGGCTCAAGGAAGAGGGCCGCCAGGGGGAGGGAGGGAGCAGAGGTACAGGGACGAAGGAACATTTCGATAAACAGGCGCGACATCGATATTTATCGCGCGGCCAGAGTCGGGCGTACAAGTTAAAGCCGGCCGACGAGCGTTAATCATACGCGGACGCTACCGACGTGAGGCCAGCCGGACTCTACGAATTGATGATTCCTAATTAAGGCCCCGCGGTACAATTAATGAGACGCGCTCCTTTAATTGCGGCGATCAATAAAAGGGTGGGGGGAGGGAGGGCACGGTGTCGCTGGATAAATGTTTTCGTGCTACCGTACTCGCAGGTACAACCCGCTGCCTCGATGGTGGCGAACAGATAGCGATCTGAGGTAACATTGATCAGATTTGACGTTAAGATATAATGTTCACGGTCTAAGTACTTCGCGGTAGGCACGATAAGTATGGAGGCTAATTTTTAAACATCTGCCTTGGTAAAAGGGATATAGTTCTTATACTAGTACTTGTGTATGTTCGACATTTGATGCTTTACAATGTCCGTAACTTTTGTCCGAAGCGAGCTTACTTTTTCAGTCAACTAACTTAATGTAAAAGTTAAGCCGCCGAATATTGGAAGCAGCAGTAGGCTACTGTGTGCAGGTTGCACCTGCATCAAATCTGGGCAGTGTACGCGTAAATGCGAATCGGCTTGAAGTTCCACCTCCCTTTTAGCGTCCGCCCTTCGTCGTGCCGCCACCCTTCCGCCTCCCCTTCATCGTCGTCGTCGTCGTCGTCGTCGTCGGCAGCGGGCAGTGGCGGCGGCGGCGACCGCTGGAATTTCTCAATTCGATTTCCGTCCGGGCGCTCATTAATTGCGACCAGCTCCTTAAGCTCCTTAAGCGGCGAAACGAAGGTCCTCCCGAGATCGCGTTTTCTTAATTGGATTGCGACGGCGTGCATGCCGCGAGGTAAAATTCGTACCCGCGATGCCGCTGGGCGCACGTATGATTTGCAAATATGCGCCATCCTTTTTCCACCCTACCACTGTTCTTGCCCGCCGCTCGATTATGAGAACGGATGACTGCATCGCTTTGTCCGAATGTCTTTAGCTGCCGACTTCTTCCACGGCAAGTGGTAATTACCGGGCACTCGACGCATACAAAGTCACTAAACCCGAATCACGCGATAATGATGAAACATTTATGTCTAACTTACATCGACTGCATTTCGACGGCCGTCCTTGTACGATTATTCGGCACGAAGAATATCTTATGCATTCGGAATCGTATCGACTGTATTTCAAGAAGCGTATTTTAACAAGCGCCCGGGAGCGGTAGCCCTGCGCAGTGGCGAGTCTCAATGCCCGAAGCTGGCATCGGCCGATAGATAAGTAGAGAAAGCGACCCGCCGAAAGAAAGGAACAGGAGCGACCGGGGAGGGGCCATCGTCTAAAAGTCCGTATGCGGACAGGTCGGTTTCTTTTTTGACGGGAGCGGTTCGAGTGAATCGAGACGAATAAATTCCAGCCGCGACAAAAGGAGGACGCTCTTATGCGAACCTAATAGCCTCCCCCGGCGGTAACTGTGCCGAACACATACAGCACAGTCTGCGCGACCGCTGGCGACTCTCTGCACACAGAGACGGAAGGCCGTGCGTCTCGTGGAGGCGCACCGAATCTTTATTCCTCCTGGAAGCAGGACGAAATAACGACCGGACGTTTCTGTGTCGGGCAGCCGTCCGGCCACGTCGAGCCGTGGCCTTCGATCGGACAGAGGGCGAAGGGAGCTTTTAGGGCAGCTGGTACCATCCTCCGTTCCCTGCTTTCGAACGCCCGCCAGGCAACGAAGGAAGGAAGGAAGGAAGGAAGGAACCTGGGACCTCGCGATGCCGAGCAAATCCGCGCTGCTCCCCCACGGTATACCCCGGGCCCAATGTAAATGAAAAATGTAAATTGGGCCCGATTGCCCTTACCGATCGGTTGCGGCCTTTCGGGCCGAATCTACTATCCGTATGTCCGGGGGAAAAAAGTGATCTAAAACGCTTGCGCCGGGGCCGCTGCCGAACGGAGGGACGGGGAGAAAAAGAGGAGGTGAAGAAAGCTTCGGTGATGGCGGGCGGTGGGAGGGGGAGGCGGGAGACTCTCGCTAGACTGAAGAGACAATGCCATTGTTTTTAGACTTCAAAGGGGCTTGGCCGCTTCGCGAACTGGGCCTTTGCTCTCGCCGTCGCTCCTAAATTCTTCTACGTCAAGCGGCGCGCTCCCCGTAACCGCGAATCCTTCGACTTCTCTCCTTCTCTCGCTCGTCTCTTCTCTCTCTCTCACACCTTCTGCCTATCCTTCCCCTTCGTCTTCGCTTCCTTGCTCACTCTCACTCTCGCTCTCTCCTTCTTTCGTCTCCCTGGCGTTTCGTCTGCCACGGCCCGCCTTCTATTATAGTTCTTTCTACTCCTTGCATTATGTACGAACGAAAGCTGCCCGAAGGGACGTTCGTTAACCCTCGACGAGAAGAGGACGCGCACTCGCGGCCCATCTCGTCTACCCCTGTCCCCCCCCCCCCCCCATCCTGCCCGCCTCCCTCCCCATTCGCTACCTCGATTCCGCCCTTTACCTCGATTCCGCATGCGGATTTTAATCGGATGCTTAATTGCGCCTGTCCGACCCGAAGGAGCAGATTGTTCTGGCAATTGTTTATTCAGGCGAATTTATTGAAAGCGGACTTCCCCCTTAAATTAATTGTCCTCTCGGTGCCAGCTCGCCGGCAAATGATTTTTAACGACGTCGACGGGATTCGCGGCGGAGATCCCGTGAAGTTGCGTAAATGCGTTACGGCGATGGAATGTTTCGAAATTGCGCGTGTTTGCTTAGAAGAAAGACCTTGTTGCACGAGCTTTAGGGAAAGGAATTGCACTGCATTTTTGTTATGGCTCGTAACTGAATATAGTTGTCTCAAGTACTAGGACAAAAAACAGTGGTGAAAGACAAGAAGTATGCCATGGCAAACTTTGTCCTGTACACTCAGTGGAAAGGACGAGGTCGTTGTAATAATTCAGCTTCAACCACCACCCCTGAGTCCAGCACATTGAATCAACCACCGCACTCCCCCCGATCATAACCCAAACAAACCCACATTTTTCTCGCGCGCCAACGAGAACACCCCAAAAAGAGGACCGGCCAACGACTCCTCAAGCAGCGAGATAACGATGCAGGACGAAAAAAAAGGATTCAGAAATTAAGGAATCAGCCTGGGAGAACGCGCGAGAGCGCAATAAGGAGCGCAATAGGGAAAGAGCTGAAGCGGCGAAAGAAACAAGAAGATAGCATCGAAATAAGGGGAAAAAAGGCGGAAAAAAGGACAAAGGAGAGAAAGGGACATAGCGTGGAAAGAGAAAGCTCGAGTCCGAGCGACGAGCGAAGGGAGAGGAAGGAGGCGAGCGAGGACGAGCGGAGAGGAAAGGAGAGGAGCAGAGGAAAGGGGGGAAGAAGGGGCAGGGAGAGAAGGAGGAGGAGAAGGAGGAGGAAGGACGAGGGCGAAAGGAAGACAGCCTCTTTGAGGAGCATCCGCAGGAGCCGGCGGGCAAGCGCGGTAATTGCTATGCTGGCGCGGCCTTCGCTCCAATAAGCCATACCATATGCTCCGGCCGTACTCCGCGAACGAAGTCGAGCATAGAGCGTGCGTCGTGAGAGGAGGAAGGCGAACGGGCGAGTCTTACTCGCACGACCAGTTCGCGGTGTATATAACCCCGCGTAGGAGCGCGCTCGTGCGTATGTAAATGCGTATTGTCTTACTCCGCCGATAAAAAGACCTCCGCCAGCGTCCGCTGCATTACCGGGGCTCGCAGTATATTAGCCCTTTGATTTATGTCGGATCGCCATATAAGCCCTACAATGCCCCGGCGAATCGACCCGGGGTACACGTGTGGGTGTTGGTACGCGTGCGCACGCGCACGCCCTCCCTCTCTCGCTCTCTCCGGCTCCCTCACACTTCCCTCTATCGTGCGCGAGGGCATGAAGTGGCCTTTCAGGTGCGCAAGAAAAGAAGCGGCGCGCGAGGCAAAAACTTGCTCTTTTCCTAAATTCGAGGAACTGCGCAGGCAGTTCCAGCTATGGGGATGGGTATGAATGCTTTTGAAGGATTCTCTTTCAGGGTTGGTGAATGAGGATGCGTAATTGAGGCTCGGTGCAGGTGTGCGAGTTGAAGGCTCGCTTCTCCGCTGGATTCTGTGAGAAGTGGGCTTTGTGTTTGTGGACTGACGCGTGTGCGACGCTTGTCTCTCCGTTGATCCTTTTCGAGCTAGTTTTACATAGGTGGGTAATTTACAGTGCACTACCCGTACTCTATTTAATGCAGGCAATCCTCTCCGCATATGTGCAGAATTCTTATCTGCTAAAGGGTAAAGAATGTGCGATTCTTTGACCGCGTACACCTAAGCTGAACATACAACGTTCGCAATTCGAATATGGCCGTCGGCGCGGCGACGAACAATGCCTGGCGGCAATAATACTCGCGGTGCAATTTACATGTTCACGGGAATATCAGCGGTTTCGCATCGTGCAATTAATAAATTCGCCCCGTCCCCTGCATTATTCATTTCATCCTTCGCAGTGCTTATCGACGTCCTTCCCTTCACAGCGTCCTCTAACCCCTCGCTGGCTTCCTTTCACATTTTACTTACTCCCGATATCCTCGCATCCATTGAACTAGCCTGCTGCAACCCATCATAGCCGGCAACACGCCGAACCGATAAGAACCGACCCATCGACAAAACCCGCACTAACGACCAAACCACGTCCCTGCCCTCGCCCCGCCAGCTAGCAAAAACTAGCAGCCAGCCACTAGATACATCTATATAACCTTTCCACATTCGGCGAAGTAGACACATGAGCAGAGAAGGCTCACGGAAGAGCATCCTGCACAGAAGCCAAACGCGGCGAGAAGATAGAGGAAAGAGAAAGAGTGAGCGAGAGAGACAGAGAGAGAGAGAGAGAGAAGGGCAGTCAGAGAAAGCGAAAACAAGAAGGACAAAGAGAAAAATAAGGAACAGGGGGAAGAGGAGGAGGAGGATGAGTAAGCGAGAGAGGAAAGCGGACGAATTCCGGCGGCGGTAAAGCGTCGGTGCCAGAAACGACGGTAAATTATTGCCAGACGTTCGAAGCGTTTCTGCGGCGGTTTCGTCGAGGGCCTCCCCGCTTTTTCATTCGCCGCGTGGTCCCGGGGCCAGGGCCCCAGAAGGAAGCGGGACTCTCGCGGTGGCGAACAAAAGGGAGTACATAGCGGGCTCCCGACGGTCGTCCTCGTCGCTCGTCTTCGTTGTCCCGTCGTTGTCGTCGTCTTCCTCCGCGACCGGTAGCCTCCTGGGGACCTCGTTATCGGTACGATGTTGATATATGGCGTGCATTGCTCCTCCATCCACGCCCTGCACGCTGCACGCTTCGTGCTCTCCTTGCCGAGGCCGCGCCTGAGAGAGGTCCTTGTTACACACGACACACGGCCCGCACACAAACGTGCCCCATTCTTCTCTCTCCCTCTCTCTCTCTCTCTCTCTCTCTCTCTCTCTCTCTCTCTCTCTCTCTCTGTCGCACTCTGTCCACACACTCCCCGTCTCCTCTGCCTACCTGCCTGCCTTCCCTGCCTAACTGCTTGCCTGCCTTCCCTGTTCGCCGACCCGGCCGTTCATGCGATACTGTCTTATTATAAGGCGGCAATATCGGGACCCTCTTGTCTCACACTTGTAGACACGTCGTAGCGTTCTTTGCTCTAACGTGCTCGCGAGCTCACGCGAAGGGAGTGTAGGGGACCGAGAATGCTGGCCTTTTCGGGGACGATTTTACTCCGCGCTGCCCGGTGCCTGGGCTTCCGTCGAATGCTGCAGGTTGGGCGAAAAATGGAATTTGAGTATGGTGTACGACAGAGCTAACGATCGACGGATAGCTTCCTCGCGTTGAATTATACCTTTCGCTGGTCGAATCGAAAAAAGGTAATTGAAAGGGGCGTAAGAAAGACAAGAAGCGCGAAGCAGCGTGTGAAAGCATAAGAAAGCTGCAAACTTGTAGGAACAACGCGCGCGCGCGCGACCGGGGAAAGAGGCGGCCGGCAGATTTCTCACAAAGAAGGATCAAAAAGCGAAAAGGTCGGCCGACGAGGCGAGCGGGGAGGTGAGAGGGAGCGCGGGGGAGAAGGATAAAGAGTCATGTTGCCGTGGAGGGCGTTCATTCGCTTAGCCCGCCGCGCGCGACGGCAAAAAGCCGGTGTTGGTTTAACCGGGCTCGCGGGTTATGATGAGAAATGTAATTTAAATTATCCACGCTTTTTGCTCGGCCTGCTCCTTTTTTCTGACGTAACAATCAGTGACATAGCACCGGCCCACCTCCCCCGCCCGTACTTCGTTCGCGAACGTCGCATGAGAACGACGTGACGGTCTTGGCCGTAAGAAGCAGGACGAGAAGGGGGAGGAGGTGGGGGCGGCCGGGAAAAACGAAATGAGAACTGCTGAGGAAGAGCCGAGGGCCGACGCAGGGAGACGGAGAAAGTGAGCGCGATGCAGATACGGCGGAGGGAACGACGATGAAGATAGACTCCGGCGCGTAGGAGGGGAGACAAGGGGGAGTCCTCTTCATGAATGAAATTGTAACCTGCCGCGACGACTACGATAATATTCTCTTACGCAACGTGTCATGATCTTCCTGTCCGGTGGGTCAACGCCATCGTCGGGCGGCCGCGCTTCGGCGTCGGGGCAGAAACTTTCGAATAAATTATTTTCCATTCGCGCGCTCCTCGCCGCGAATCGTCGACTCTCCAACGCGCGTCGCCCGACCGAGCGCGGCAATCTATACGATGATTGATAACCTCGTAACAGTATAACGAACTACTTACATTTATCTTCATCATCGTCCCGAGCGATCTACATTTACCGCGGACCACTGAGAGCGGTCAATTATCGTTCGCTTTTTTTTACATCTGCCCGCGCGGGCAGAAGCGCCAATGGCCCGTTAAGTTCTCGGCAGAATCTAAGAACGTGGCTCTATCTTCAGCGCTAACGCTAGTTCACGTTCGCTTCGATCGTACCTACCGTTCTGGAGAAGGCGAGATTCTTTTATCGCGCAATGATCAGAGGCACCGAACCCGGACTTTATTCATCCAACTTCTCGGCGAATTTTTGAATGAACGCTCGAGAATCTTCTTTCACGGCTTACGTCCGTCAGTTTCATTCCGTCCGTCCGTTCTTGTCGACTCCTCCTACTTCTATCTCCCTCTCCCCCAGGCCTCCCTCTCTCTCCCTCTCTGTCTAACAGCGCGCGCGGCGCGCTAGAATTGTCCGGTTACTCCTTGTCGGGTAATGGGACTTAATGCAACGTGGAAAAGCTCGTGAATGAGTTGCGTGACACGTAGGAGGTTTGCAAGGCCTCCATGCGAAGATCCGCGTGACTCCGCTCCTCGGCGTATAGGAATCTGGACTTCCTGTCCGCGCTCACATGTCGGACTCCCAACCATTATAGCATCATCTACTGCCGGCCGTCGTTGTGGGAGAGTAAGCATCGCTCGCACGTCACGTTATGTGACCACTCGAATGATCGCCTCTTCTTCTGCTTCCTCCGCTTCTTCTGCCTCTCCTTCGTCCTCGCTCTTCTGCCCCTCCATCTTTCTTCCCCACTCGCCTTTCCCATTCATACGGAGCCTGACGAGATTCCTCCCTTCACGCGAGCGGACCTCAGCGCTTACTTCTTCGATTCTGGAATCGGACCGAGTCAGCAATTTTTGGTCGGAATAATCCACACCCTGGCGCCGGACGACGGCAAGTAAGTCAAGACAGCCGATGATCCCGACATTCTATACGAGGGTATCCTGGCTGTCGTCTATCAATCGCAACGAGACCGGAGAGCGAGCGACGTCGTGTAACGCTTCGCTTTTACGACGCGCAGGCGTCACAATTACATCCGCGTCGGTGACACGAGGAGCTACAAATTTTCTTTTACGAGATGTTGACTACGCGCCACGAGAGCTCGGCCACAATGGTCCCCGGGTCCGCATAAGCGGTTACGAGCGATTCGGTTAGATTTATTGCGCCACGCGCGCAACCCCCGCACTCTTCCACCCCGTCGGAATGAGCGTACTGAGATGTCGCTGAAGTGTCTTCAGGCCTTTCATGATTCAACGTTCGCAATGGCGAGCGCTGTCGGGCCGGATCGGGCTAACTGAATTATTGCGCGCGTTAAATTTATTCAACGGCGCACGGCCATTGTCATAATGTAACGCAGCGAAAAGTTACGCGCCCTGACGTTGGCGACGTGTCGCCCGATGGGGCGGATGCATTAAAAGGGGATGCATGGGAGCGTGCGTTGGCAGGCCTGAGTACGGCGAACCGGATGCGCGAGAGGAAAAATTCTCGCTCATAATGCGGCTTCGTCGGGAGACTAATGAAGAGGCACAGTTTAGGCAGCGAGAGGCTCGCATGTATCTGGTAATTAATTGAATCTCCATTCGGGACGAAAAACGATAGACATGCCTCGGACCAATCGACATCCCCTCGTCTTATTTCCATGTCATTGAGAAGCGGACCCCGATCTCCCGCGAGCGTGCACGCACATCGTAGACGTCCTTCCCTCTCTTTCTCTCTTTCTCTCTCTCTCTCTCACTCTCTCTCTCTCTCTCTCTTCGTCCCTCGGCCCCTCTTCTCTTTCCACGGCAAGCAGTCGGCGACACTCCTTAACGAAGGGACCCCGTGGCCAGGGACATCATTAATAAGACAACGAGGCGAGGATGTAAAAGTTTCGGGAAGGAAAGGAGAGAGAAATTGAGTACACTGAATCCTGCAAGGTTGGCGGGGGAAAAAGGAGGAAAGAACGGGAAGGGCGAGTCCTTTAACATATAGGTGTATATAAAGAACCTGCGATAGTATTCCTCTGTCAGTGTCAACGTTGACAAACTGACCCATAATTGAAATACTTTAACCTTACACGGTTTAATATTTTACGGAACACTGTTTCTGATATCTTTTAAATCTTGTACGATTAATTCATTTCTTTATATTGATTGTGAGAAAGGAGTACAAGTTTACGAAAGTACAGACCACCTGTAAAGCGATGTAAGAGATATTTGACAATCTACCAGTTCACCTGCAAAATAATTTTAAGTCTCAGCCGTCCTTACGCATTTTTCTTCAATCTATTCCACTCGGCACAGTCACCCAGCCCAGATTATTATAACCAACAAATTACTCTCCCTCCCTAACTGAACAGTAACCTGACACCAACGTAAACAGTCTTGCGATCCAACTGCACCCCAACTCTTCAAACAGCATACAGTTAAAATGTCCAAGCTGAATCATATCGCAAAGAATATCGATGTACCATTTACTACGGTTCGACGTTCAACAAAAAACCAAAGCGTTTCATTTCTGGCAGAATTAATTACCCAAACCTCAGCAAAATTTCCACTACTCAACGAACTATAGACAACCCAAAAGCACAAGATTGTCGCCAACCTCAGTCCGATCGAAAGTGAAACCTGACACGATCGTGCGACGCAATCGTAAGAAAGGGTCCGACCTGAATCGCGGCATATCGATTTATCCGTCGATCGGCTGTGAACCGCCGCTGACGTCATCGTCCTGCCGGTTGCCCACGCGCATCGGTGCCAACTGCAAGGGTCTCGGGGCAGGCCAATAAGCCGACGCTGCTCGCACGATCGCAATATGCCGCTGCAAATGGGCGAGTAGCGTTGTTAATTGCCGCGACGGTCGCACAACCGGTAGCCCGTTAATTGCCACCGGCGTGCCCCGACAGTTGGTAGGCCTGAGTCGCGCGCGCCTCGTACCCGATAAAGCGGTGCACGTGCCTTTTCTCGTACCGTGAAAATGTGCAACGTGCCTCGGCTAGCCTCCCTCGAGCGCGGCCAGCTTCGTAACGCGCGAGAACGTTTCTCTCCTGGCGGGAAAAATGGCGCAGAACGGCCGGTAGTCGTTGGAAAATTGCAGTGAGCGATGACTGTCTGCGTCAACGCTGGCTGCAAGCTATCGAACGATGTATTTCGTCCTTAACGAGACGTGCGCTCGTCATCGTTTCGAGAAGTAACGAGACTCGTCGACGGTATGCACGTACGTACGTAGGTCTGCACGTAGGTAAAGAGCATTTAAGAATTTGTAAGCTGCAGGAGAAATCGCTGGTTATTGGGAAAGGATGGATTTAATAGGAATTTATTGATTTGAGGTGGCTGCGTTTGAGTTGAATGCGTCGGGTGGGAAATGTACGAGCGGGCGGCAAACGGATCGCGCGAGGCGAATTCCGAAAGTATGTACAAGAGGGGAAAAGCGATAGTTCTACGCGCCCGTAAGATGTATGCAATTCCCAGTATGCGAGGCGTATCGGCGTAATTGACATCTAACCTTGCGTCAGAGCGCATGCCGGTTAAATAACATGTGCCGTTCGTTACAAAACAATATGCGGCCCGTGTCTGCCGACAATTGTTTCACAAGCCGCCGGTATGCAAATGTAACTGATCCGGAACGAGAATCTGTATCCAAGATGTCATCCACCGTCGTTCTTGCACCTAAATGCTTTTGGCACTGAAACGAATGTTAGAAACTTAGTCGCGAGTCGGGCGAAATTTGACTGTAACGTCGGCGAGCATTCTTTATCTCACCTTGACGCATGCTTTCACAGAGCTCAAATCATTTATGATATATGGACATTAACTTGCGCGTACATGGCGCTGAAATGGTACACCGCGCATAAGATCAGTAACGCACTTATCAAGATTAGTCCGGCTTATGCAAGAAATGCATTACCGCTCGTAGCACAATATCTGTTTTACAGTGCTATTTAAGGGATGTACATCGCGCAGCGCGCCTCTCATAGCGTAGGGACTGCACAATGTGTAAATCCGTCGCTTACAACTTGAGCGCGTCGGAGAAGGCGAATTCACCATAGAAGGGCTAACGCCATTCAGCTGGTTGATTATACGCCGCGTTATGAGTATCATTGCATCGTGCGTTATGCGTTGGCATTCCATAGAAGGCACCCAGTTTCTGTCGATCAGGCTCAGTAACGAAGTGCGTTAATGCCGCCAGCGGCTGTTCATTGTGGGAGCGGCTGAGTTACTTATAGGCAGCCGCTGCGATATCTTTTTGCCGCCGGAATGAGAGGGAGAGAGACGTGGGGAGGGTGAGAAGCAGATAGAGAGAGCCGGAGACTAGGCTTGTTAACGATAGAAATCCGATCGGGTACAATACCATTATTTAACTCCTATGTACGCCTTGCCATTAGTGGCTGGCAGGCTCAGCCCGTACGACAGGTAATGATTTCATTTCGACGCCGACCTCACCGGCGGAATTGCAGGGGCAATATTACCCGTGTTTTGCCCGTTCCGAGCGCGACACGATTCCGTGCCGCGCATCGATAATCGTTTCCATCGAAATCATCCTTGCCGGAATGGCACCGCGGCCAGTTCTTCCCACCCGCCGATGCATCCCGATCGGGGGTCCGATCAGCAAAATGCGATCTACCGATTAGCCAATTGGGACCTCAATAAGAACAGCTGCTTTGCGGCACGCAGGTTCACGTTCTACACTTTAACGTCGCGTCTCCCGATATCGAAATCCATCCGTGACACAGACTGTCGGCGAAATAAGTTCGCAAGGCGCGCGCTGATTCGTACGGATGATTCACAGTTAATGAAATCGGAGGCAGTCGGAAGTGCACGTGCGGAGAAGAATCTGTCGACGCAGCCTTACCGGATCGCCCTGAGGAGAGCACTGGGAGCGAACGGTCACCGGATAACGACCCGGGGAATATTTAACAATGATCTTGCCGCGGATCGGCTCGGCATTTCGCGTTTATTGCTCAGCTATGAAAGCCGACCTGGAGGGCCGGAAATGAGCGCTTACAACGCGGCTCTCTGCGGATAAGACCTGGCTACGTCCTGACCTTTAATTAGTTACCGCGGGGCTGCCGGCAGAATTAACGGCTTCCTGGCCTGCTAAATAAATAAAAGAAATCTACTGCGCGCGAAGTAGGCGCACACACGTACATACGTGCCGGCGTGCGCGTGCGCGCGCACCCGCTCGTTCACGTCTAGACGTACAGAGACGTATACATCGTCGGCGTAACTTGCCTACTTGCCTCTCGCAGAGAAGACGAAGAGACAGAGAAGATGCGAGCGGCGGAGGAGCGAGCCGGAGATAGAAGAAGTATACGAACGTATAATCGGGACTCGGGCAGCTGATTATATGCGAACGCCACGCACGGCGGCTCAAGCACATCGCCAGGAGGACTCGCGTGGAAATTCAAACGCGCCTTTCCGTCCGTGATCTTGCGCCTTCCTTCCTCCTTGCGCCGGTAATTAATTGGCCGGCACACCGGTCTTCAGTGCCGAGAACCGACCGAATTTCAGGCCGGCTGATATATCGGCAGCGTTCATGCGCCGGCTCACGCGATAAAGCGCGCGCGCGCGCGCGCGTACCAACCTCCGACAGTTTCTAGCATTTTAAAATTGCCCGCCAGAAGGCAGTAACGACGGCGCGCCCTGTATAATCGTGTAATTAATTTTGCCCGCCGCGGAAATATGGCATTAACTCGTTAATGGATTACCACGGAGTTGACGTATTTGCACTGCCGCGCGAGTCAGCGTGATATTTCTATCGCAACACTGTATGTAACTGGAGTAATGAGAGCGCGTGAGGGGAGCGTTGAGAAGCGGGTAGGAAGAGCTTCTGATACCGTCGGAATAGCGTACACGGTGCTCACGGGATAAGTACTCGATCGACAATGTGCCCGACGTCCTTTCATTCTCCATTTTCCGCGTAAGAAGTTCTATACTTTTTCTAACAAGAAGCAGCGATGATCTGAAAGATGATTAGTCATATTGGATTACGGACGCGATCTGAGCGCGGCATAAATCGCTCGGCGAGATATTGCCGGGCTTTATCACACCGTAATTTCACAGTTTAGCGGTGGTTAATGATTTCAAGGCCTTCCTCCCCCCCCCCCCCCCTTCTCCTCGCGATCTGGCTCGGCTCGCAACTGCACCGTCCAAGGAGAATGTAGCGCGATCAGCTTCCGTGACGATCGCGCGGCTCCGACAGACTGCCCATCTTAATAATACACGCCGCCGTTTTCTTGCCTCCGACTTAGACCTGCCCCATTGCTAACCGTCACGCCAGCGATTCTAATTAAATTACCGCTAATTAAGATCGACACTAATGCGCACTCCCGAGTCCACTATTGGCTGTTATGAATTCATTTGCGCGCGACACGCGCGACCGCCGAAATGGGCGAGTCCCGATTCGACAGACTCTCGATCGAGGATCGGCTGAGAAAGACTCGATAAAGGCAGGCCTGACTGCGTGGGAGCATAGGGCAAAGTTGAACTTAGTCTCCGGTTCGACGGAAACGTACGGGCACTGCTGTAGAATAGACAGTTGAGTACTCTAAGACCGAATCGATGCTGACAACTCAATGCGAGATAATAGCAGTTTCAGTCATACAATCTCACTTCTGAATCTCATGAATTAAACTAAGCTCTGCGGATAATGAATGCTGGCTTTATAGGACTCCAGCGTTAATAAATAACATTTACCTCTTCCGCAAGCACCGACAAGCCTCGCCAAAACCCAACCCACCATCCGGAACCCCGTCAATCAGCCTCCCCCCCCTTCTCATCGACCGTTGAACGCCGAAATAAGTTCGCGCGCGTGTCGACGATTAAAAAGAAAGCCGGCAGCGGGCGCCAAAAGCAGCGAGCGCGTGGGCGCTCCTCGGGCCACCTGTTTCCAGCAAAATTCCGGCAAGAAGTCTCACGCGATATCCTAAGTAAAGACAGTAGAAGGCGCGTACCGGTGCTCGCCACCGATTTGGTGGCTGCACCCGCGGAACCCCTAATTACCGTAAACAGGAAGCGAGATGAGGAAGGCAGGGGAGGCGGCCGGGAAGGGGGTGAAGGTGGAGGAGGAGGAGGAGGATGAGGAGGAGGTCGACCGACGGGAGAAGGCACGAACGTGCACTTCTGGTTCGTTCGTTCGACCTTCCTTCCTCCCGTTTGCCTCCCCCACCCTCGCACTCCGCATCTCCGTCCGCTTTTCGCCTCCCTCGCTCCTTGACGATCCGTTTCTGGCGTCGGGCGGCAGGGGTGGAGGAGGGGGCAGGCGAAGAGGGATGAATAGCGTGCGTTCACGGTAAGGCGCTCTTGGTAATGGTGGCACACGCCGGTACCACCACGAGCAAGTACGAAGCGTGCGTGTGCGCCCGTGTAGTGGCCGGTCCGCGCGCACGGCTCTACTTACAATAATTAACATGATTGCCATTATACGTACGTGCGCCGGCGTGCGCCGTAATGGGCAAGCAACGACCACCGTTGCGAAACCCCCGCTCGGCCAGGAACGCCTTCCCGAGACGGATATCCCCCCGAGAGGATGCCGGAGGGCGACCCCTCGACAGCCGCGGCCTCGCCAGAGGCCCCCGAGGAAGGAGCTCAAAACGAACAATGCCTACTTTCGCCGATTTATGAACGTATGGAGATCGGGATGCCTTATTGCCGAGATGGTTACGTGCGCTTGAAAGTACGCGCGGCGATTATGAAAGTCGGGCGGAAGGTTCGGTGTCAATACTGTACTTCATGGCCTTGATGCGATTCGTTGAAGGGTTATTCTTAAAACTTTTACGCGTTACACTTTTGTAAGCATCGTGATCTTGAGGTCTCCAAGGGAAGGTAATCTAGTGATTGGACGTTCTGGATATCTTCCGGATGTCGTCATCGAACCAACCCTAACAGTCCCCAATCACGCTTCCGTCACTCGGACAGACGACTCAATGTCGGCCAACTATTTCGATTAAGTCTGCCCGCAATAAGACGAGCCGTCTTTAATCGTCGTATTCTTCGATGCTCCTCGCGTACGAGGCCCAATAAGCGGTATCCGTCCCTGAGAAAGAGTAGGTGTACGTTGGAAGAAGTTGCGGGCAGAGAAGCTTGAACGGAACGAGGGAGGCAGAGCGAGAGACGGAGCGGGAGGATCGCGCTATGGAAGCAGAGAGAGAGAGAGAGAGAGAGAGAGAGAGAGAGAGAGAGAAAGGGAGGGAGAGGTTGGCAGACACGAGCCATTACCATGGTGGGCGAAGGTAGCGAGGTAGCGAGTCCGACGGTAATGGTCATTAGGAGCACGCTTCGCTGATTGTGCACCGCGCCACGGGACCGAGGCGGAGAGGGCATCATCGCCGACCCGGAGACCCGCTCTAACTGCCGGCTCCTCTTCTGCGCACCGATTGGCACGAGGTACCCGGCATGCGAGCCCTCGATGGTGTCATTCCCTCCGCGAACGAGGCCGTCCGCGAGACACGCGCGAGCGCTGCCCGACCACAACTGGCGACACTTATTTTACAATATGACAAATGCGTCGCGCGGATCGCGTCCTGATATGCCTGGCTCGTGTCAGGTGGCGAGGCTAATTTATGGCTCTCGGGATTCATGGGGCTCGGAGAGTCGAGTGGAGTAGGGATCAGGGGATGCTCGGAGAGCGAAAGGGAGGATTAGGGATTGGACTGGAGTTACGAGGGAGAAGGATTTTTGGTTAAAGTGAAATTTATTTGAGTACGGTTTGAATACTTTTTTTCCCCTGTGTAATTACTGAAGGAACCAGTGATTTTGAAGAGGGAGTATATTATTAACCTCTTGTTTTTGCATTAATTAATTTTGCGCGGGTAGAAACAGGGAGGATGGCCCGACGGAAAAATGTTGCGTCAGAGGTACGTAAATATGTTTAAGTGTATGATAATCTGTAGGGAAAAATTCAGGCAAGAAATGACGAGACCCCGTGGTATTATAATACCGAAAAGGAAGTATCGTTAGGTTACCGATAAAACACGAGATTGTTGACGTCGGAATCTACATTTACGTCTGCCTTACACGGACCTAACTTTTTCACCGCAAATTACGTACGCTAACGCATGCGTTTCTTGTTCGAAGGCGCATTGAAAATTCTCCTGAATGAAACACAATTTCTTGGAAGCGCACGCTGCTTAGATCCGCAAAAAGTTTCAATTAGCAGCCATACCTATGACCGACTAACGCGGAATACGAAAATCATTTAACTCTGAACGTCCAAGGATCACGAGTGGAAGGAGGATAATGCATGGGGATCGTCGATGACAGTGGATGATCATAATTCTTCGGGTAATCGTTACGGTTCGGCCCATTAAACGATTATAAACCATATAGCGTTCGTTAGTGAATTTAATGCCGGCGGGCAGCCTCGCTAAGATGGCCCTATATCACTTTAACGCACTGACGCGAAGTTCAGGGCTACCCCAGGTACGATGAACTCGTTCGACAGAACCACACAACCATACAAAACAATCCTCTTCAGTCGCAAACCACATGAACAACGAAACGGACCCTACGATCCTTACCGAACAAATGAAAAACCACCTACATCCACCTCGGCGCAAGAATTGAACGCATCGCCCGACAATGCTAACTTTTTCGCCATCCAGTCGATAAAGTAAATCACACCCTAAAAGAGGCGACGCATCCGTTTCCGCGGCAAGATCCAACGGCACGACCTCGCGTGGCATCTAAGATCAGCCTTCCCTTATAAGATCCTCCCAACGTCTTCGTGGGCACAGGTGGCATCGCACGTTCTCTAACCAGAGCTAAGCTGCCGGTCACAGATAAGTGAGTGAGAGAGACAGAAAGAGAGAGGGAGACAGAGAAAGGGCGAGCTGCTGCCAAGGGAAGCAAGGAGGAATCAAAGAGAGAGAGAGAGAGAAAGAAAGACAAAGAAAGAGAAATGGAGAGGGGGAGAGAGGGGCACGAGCCTCTGTAATTACGGGCCAATATGCAACCGGGCCGCGCGCAATGTACATCGATCGGCGGTATGCAACGCCGGTTAAAGTCAGCGCGAGTCGCAGCAGATCGCAAGATAGGCGTATTATGGGATACCAGTTTCGCATACGGACCACCTCCTTCTTCCTTAGCAGCCTTCCTCCTCCTACTCCTTCTTCGGCTCCTCTTCTTTTTTCCACCGCGGCCGCTTCTTCTGCTTCCGCCGCGATGGCGCGCACGTACGTTCAGAATGATTAATACGCTCCCCGGCCCTCGTAACACCTGATCTGTCTGAGGTTAAAATTACGTGCGTTCTCTCTTTCTCTGCTTCGTTCTCTCCTGTCTCTTTACTCGCCTCTCTCTCTCTCTCTCTCTCTCCCTCTCTCCTTTTTCCTCTCTCGCTTGACGTACAGGAGCTTCACGCGGTGGCGTCTATAGATTTACTTGTGCTCACACACGTGCACCGTGTACGTAGATATGTGTGCGCGCGCGCACGATCGTGAGGACACCCGGAAGATCAGGATCGGTCGCGATCGGAATTGACCTGAGATCGTTGAACTGAGAAAGGTCGGCCTCTTGATCCGCAAGGAGCTTCCTCGTATAGCAAACTCGCTCAGACTACTATTAGATAAGAGTAGACGTGCGGAGCGATGTACTGCGACAGGAATATTGATTCATTTTTGGTCCCTTTTTGTACGGCTTAACTACGGGAACTGAAGGGGCGTATATCTGTGCTCGGATAAACTTAAGTATTCGCACGTATTCTGATATCTGTAAAATGGCAGTAATATAGCTGCCAGTGTGAAATATATTTATTGATAGAACGATTAGAATGAATTATTCGATCCTACGAACCAGACAGGTAGAAGCTACTTTTCTGCTCTGCTACAGTCAACTTCTGCGTCTGAATGAAAAAAAAAAACGTAGCTACATCATTCGAACGAGTCGAGTTACCCCGTTAGACGCATGGCTGCATAATTACACGGGAGAAAATCGAATGAAAAATTTCATGCTCCCTAAGACGAGATCGGCAATTAATTACACGCCTCTGTGATGCGGCTATCAGGAAAGTGTAATGCGAATTGTGCCTATGATTACATCTTACGCGCACAAGAACCGGCGGTGGCGTTAATTACGACGAATAAAGCAGCGCATTACAATACGAATAGAAAAAGGAAATGGCCGACTCCATTCACCGCTCGCTTTGCTCGCATTATTCACGAAACCACGTGTGTGCATACGGTCTTATCTCATCTCTACATGCTGTTCCTGTCTTTATTTAGTCAACGCTACGCGGTCGCGCGGGGGGAAATGCTGGAAGCGTGTTACATTTAATAAGAAGTTAATAGGAAAAGGAAAGTGTACTATGGTAACTAATCATATGCGCTTGCAGCGAGACTGAGGGAAACAACATAATATACATTGCGGCACTCGAACAAAGCTGAGCTGTTACACAACCATCGTCATATTAGCACAAGAAATTAAAAAGGCAAAAAATCCTCCATTAGAAGAGCGGCGATAAGGAAAAAGAACATTCAGCCCTCGCCTCGCCTGCGCTACTATACTTTGAGCACACTTCTCGACGTCGCATCTACATTTCACGGAATCGGCCGTAAATCTCGCACGCGACATAAAGAGGAGTCCATCACAACACCCCAAGCCGGCGCCGCATCGCGAGAGATCAAAACAGCGCTCCGGATACAAATAAATTACGCCCATAGTTCGTCGCGTGGGTAAATAACCTTAGAACGAGTTGAGCCCGGCGCGGCGATAATTAATGCAACTCAGATACTTGCGATCCTACCTCTTAACCAGAAACATTACGCTCCACGCACACAAACAACGTCATTAGGCGTGCGCTCGGCGACCACTCGAACGTTCGAACGTTCGAACATTCGAACATTCGAACAGTCCGAGCAACGACATGCGCGCCTACAACTGCGCACAGATATACGCCGTCGGCGCGTCTTCGGCACTCGTAAAGAAAATCGAAAGTAAGCCGACGAGAAAAGGAGAGGCGGCTCTCGCCAATGTGAACGCGACCGCGTTACTGTATGCAAAGCAGCCGTTTACGGGTAAGCATCCCACGGTGCGCTCGCGTGTTACGTGCGCGGTGCGCACTTTATCCGTCCTGCGCGGCCCTCGTTTACTTCTGGCCGCCGCTCGCCATTGGTCGCCGTGCGGCCGAAAGGGGGTAGTTTTATTGGCGCGATACCGTCGCATCGAGCGATCGCCCTTGCGTCCCTTTAACGATCGCCGACGTCGGCGCGAGGGCGCGAGAGTAAATGGAAGGACAATGCAGGTGTGAATGGGATTAAGGATGTGCGCCCGGGAGAGCGAGCTTTCGCGCAGGTGCGAGAAGATGGCTGTTCCGCCGAGCCGGAGTCGATGAATGGACGCGATGCGCAGCTGCTGCGAAAACTCGCGCCGCGAAGCGCGCGCGCGCGCGCGCGCTCTCCGCGAAATTTAATTGAGCGGAGAGAATCGCGCTTGCGGTCCGAGACGAAATTTTCGCGGAGCGCGGCGATGATTTGCGTACGTTGAGAGAACGGGCGGTAAGGTATTTTCGGGTAAAATCAGGTAAGCGAGGCGTATGTCTTGAGGTGGAAGTAAAGCGTCCATTTAAATATACATGTTTAAAGATGCGAACTTGCCAGAGCATTTCTTGGAATGCTCGGTAAAGATTCAAAGTACTCGGGGGCGTAAGAGAGTGAAAGATAATAGGGACGTAAAGCATGTGTTAGACAGACTGTGTCTGTTAGATGTTGCCGCTGAGTGCTTTATGGGATTAAGAGATTTTGAGTGAAATTAAGAGAATGAAGGTGCGGCGTAAGTATTAGGTTTGAATGGAACGAATTATGATGGCGATTAGTACGTGGACGTACTGTTTCTCACAAGAGCGTTTACCTTCCGATTAGACGACGCGCGGCTGACTGCACAGGTAAATTAAACTATGGAGTAGGATTGTATAAATAGCTAATGTCAAAGTTCAGTAAAGTGAAATAACTGGTACAAGCCTGTGCGACTAGGTGCGTTGTAGTCCGTACGTTAGAAAGCGTATCATACCTATTAATGTCGATAAATATCATGTTTGCAGAAGTAACTTTACTAAAATCAACATCATGCGCCTGCGCTCGCACAGCATTAGCCTTGCCCGATACAAAAATCGAGGATCGACAGTATTTATTACGTCATGAATCAGACTTATGGTCCGAGCGTGCACACACGAGCTACAATACAAACAGAGCGACTACGCATAAACAAGAATATAATCACGGCAAATATGAGCGCCGACTGATCGCCACGACGAATTAAAACAAACAGACCCAAAGCTCGCTGTGCGCAGACGTGTGGAACGCGCACGCACACGCATACGTCGATGCTAATGTACTGCTTACGCACGTGCGTAAGAATAAGGGCTATCGACTCGTTCGGCGAATGTAAGGAAGACAGCTTCCGCGCGAGCAGACCAGATTGTGAGATTTCATTCTCTGAACCCGCAATTTGCGAAATTGACGGGGCAATTTGTTTACCAGTAATTGCGATACGATCGAGCGGCGCATCGTTCCAAGTAGCTAGAATCGGCATTATTCCTGAAGAGTCGATATCGAGGAAGTCCTCGCCAGTTAGAATGGCATCCTTACACGCGACTGCCAACGTAATCACCGTAATCGAGGCATATGAATTTCTCGCTTGGGCCTAATCGATACTTTTACTCCTCAGGAACACTCAAATAAAGCTCTCTTCATTACCAGACGATAATGTCACTTTTTACACAAAATGAATGACGGCAATTCCACCTGAATCATTCGAAAGCTATTATTTCGATGTTCCAGGTTCTTCTGCTTCAAAAGTTGCCTTCAATTCCAACATATGCCGATACAATCACATAACCAAAGCCTTGAAATAAACTACTAAAATCCCTACATACAGATACTTCTTACGTATTTCAATGTCTTCTACCCCCACTCAGCAACTCCACCAACTACGACACAAATCAAATAAAAAAAACTAGCCCACCACTCTTTCGGAAACGCTGAAGACGATTTAATTCGAGCGGAAAGTGTCCGCAGAAAGGTGGAAAGTCTCTCATACAAGTCGTGCAAGTGGAATATCGCGGAAGATCGCGGTGATATCCCTAGTCCGCGCGTCTGCTGGGCTAGAATCGAGGACGAGAGAGGAAGCGGAATGGAGAATGCCGGGGGTTGAGCGGGCGATCGTTCCATCGGCTAGGTCATCGTCGGAGTCATCGATCAACCTCAGGCAAGGGTCACCCTGTGACCCGGCAGCAGCTGTTCGGTCGGCTCGGTCAGTCATCGATCTACGGATCCAGCCGTAGATCACACCGGTCGATATCCGCCGCAACGGTACGGCAATATATAGGCGCGCGCTGGACGAAAATCGCGCGGCCATTATTTATGTGCTCGTAATCTGTCATAACCGGGGGCCACCTTATGTAACCTGACGATATCGTTACGGTCTAACGGAAACGCCTACTAACTGTCTCTCCGTCTTTCTCCCCTGTCTTTCGGCCCGTCTCTCTCGCCAGCCCCCTCTCCCTCTCGCTGGGACAATTTCTTTCTTCGTTCGACTTCGTGCTTGCTCGGTCGACCTCTCCTTTCCACCCAGCCTCTCGCGAGTTCGATGTTTGCTTCTCCTTTCGTCATTCTTCGAGAATGCGGCGACAGCTATCGAAATTCGAATCTCGTCTGGCGAAAATTATGCTACTCGTATTCTTCCGCTCTGACCCTCTGTCTTTCTCTCTTTCGCTCTTATGAGAAACAGCCCGTTGCGTAATTAATGCTTTACTGCCACTTTGATAACGATCATGGCGTACACGTGTACGTACTCTGTACTCGGCGTATCAGTGTGCTCGGTAATGACTCACACGTCAGTTAAAATCGTATTTGCCGCAACGTTTTCGAAAGTATTATCTTGGACCCCTTTTTTTACTCCCGTGTCCTCCATTGTCTTCCATCAATAAGTATAATAATAAAATCGAGTAATTACTCGTAACACTAATCTGATAAAATGATATCGTGCATGCTCTACCGTTCGTGTCCAACCTTGTTTCAGCATCTACTGTCCAGATCTCGCGTCAGTCATACGTAGAAATATCTCGTTCGAAACGTACGGATCTAAAAGCAAAAAAATAAATACTGGACTCTGCGCTCATGGCGCAGACATTTTCTTTGTCAACTCATCTTAACGACTTTCGCTGTCCTGCGGACACAAATCGTCTTGACTTCTAGCACGAGCACTCTCTTCCTGCCGCGAGCGTACTCTATACCGATCAGATACCTATCAGTCCATTTCGATTCATTATTCTCAATCCTTCCGCAAAATGCTCATCTACGACCGCAGAAAAAAGTGCTCAGAAATCATTCGAGCCCGATCGTCGCGCAGCTCTAAACCGATACGTATCGTTCCGTTCGGCCGCCGAGAAAGATCCAAGAAAGATCCATTGAACTCGCCGATCGTAAACCACGTCTCGATCGGCTCGCGAAAAGTTTCTCGGCAATCGAAATCCATGTCACTCGCCGCTTCGCGACATTCCTCATTACGCAACGATCGTTCTTCGATCGTCGCTACCGTTTTTCCTCCCGCGGTGCCTGTCAGGCCACCGTATCTCGGCTAAATTCATTCAGTACGCGGCTCGTAAAGCTTACCTAACTCCGCCGATCCGTCGCAATTTGTAATTCCATATTCGCGGAGGGCAATAAAGGTTTTTCCGGGGGCGAGCGTTTTAAGCTGTTTACGCTGCTCGCTCACGATCCTTCTCGATAATTCTCTCTCGCGGCCCGGCCAGAGGACGATTCATGCGCTCGAGGTCCTTGCTCTCGTAAAACTAATCTTCTCCTCCGCCCGCGGTATCAGCGGCGGGAGGGCCTCGTGAAATTTCACCGGGGCTTTATAATCCGAGAGCCCGAAATGCGCGAGGCTAATAAACGCATCTCGCACATGTTACCGTAGCCGGAGGTACTTTTTTATAACGGTCGACCGTAGAGGCATAAAAAAAAGCAGGCCTGGTAGGGTGGGGAGAAGCATGTGAAAAATGTGCGCCACCATCGCGAGCCCCGTCTCATCCGAAATTCTCGCGACGATCGTTTTACTGGATCGTAAAGATCTGCCCTCGAGTGGCTCCGAGAGCGAGATATGAAGCTGCCCGATGAGTAACCGAGCCTCCAATCGTCGCGTCCGAATTTGATCGCGTCCGCGTCATACGCCGATGCGAAAGTCGTACGTTCCACGGAGCTCCGAGTATGCGTGACGGAAGAATCGCGAGTGCCGTTACGACAGTTAACCCCGAATCAGCGCTTGAGACGGCTTCATTCGAGCCTCTAAAAGTGGGAATCCGAGGACAGTTACTTGTTTCAGATGAAAAGAGTGTTTTGATAGAATCGACATTTCTAGTTTACTCTCTACATTTCTGGAAACGTTAGACGATGCTGCTTTCGTGTCCAAAGTCAATATAAGCGATCAGTACAGCAGAATCGATTCCTGGCGCTGCGAGTTATTTTTGCGGGAAAATTCAAGGTGGCTGAAGCGTTGATAAGCGCGCTATGCGTTCGGTAAGGAAGAAATTCATAGAGTTCCGCCGAACACCGAGTCAGGTGCGGCACGGTGAGTACGCACGCAGTTTCCTAGCGAGAGCTACAAGGATTCCCTCTTATCTGGCCCTCGGCGAGTATCAGGAATCCGCTATGATGAGTCGTCGAAACGCTTCGAGCACCTCGAATTCCCGCGATACTGCTCCGGTCACTCGACCCCGACCTCCAGCCCGCAGGAGCGCTCAGTCTCCTTCAAGGACGACGGCGGAGCCTCTAGGATTATGAGCATTCTCGCCGCTTCCTGGAATTCTCCGGGTCATCCGCGTCTGTATTAGACGGACACACCTCGAGATCGTGCGGATAAGGCCAGCTTCCATTGATGAACGCGCGGATAAAAAGCTCGCCGACATCTTAAACGGACGCCGGACGATGTTATTTCACCTCCGCAGAGGACCCTATCTCCCCGCTATTAATTTTCGTAAATTGCCTGGCAGAGCGCGAGGAGATACGATACGCGCAAGCATAATGTAATACCTTCATTTCGCTGAGATAAGAGAGAGGCCAGGGATTATTGTGCTGACCGTTTCGTAAACTCGACGACTTCTACAATAATGCCCCTTGCCGAGGATGCGTCTTTATTTTACCGATATCGCTGCCTTTCCCATGAAGAAAATGGTCGTCGGCGTTGCGATATAAACTCCTCACTACTCTTTTAACTGACGCCCAACAGCAACTTCTGAGCCCCCGCTGTTTTAAGGCTTCATTCAACTATCCTCGATGGCAACTTCTTGAAGTACCATTACAGTCGCCGTCAGGGATGAAAATTATCAGCGTCGCAATTCTTCTTCCCTACACTTTATATCAATAATTCATTACTATCCTTTACCTCCTGCTCCCAGCTTTTCGTTTTAACTTTACTTTATCTAATCCCCTCCTACATCGCCGCAGCGACTACCGTCGAGTAAAATGCTATTATCCGAGAGTCTGGCCAACCCACGTCAATTGTGTCATGGAAAAAAAAATGCACTCGCCTCCTCAAGCGTCCGAAATGGCCCTCGGTCGGCCGCGATCGTTAGCTGGGAGAGAAATGAGCGGTCGACGTTCGGATGATCGACGACAGGAGCCCGATACCGCAACGAACGTCGCCAGGCCGTGTCATAGTGATCGTCGGTGTCGTTCGTGACCATGGAGATCGCGATCGTTCGTCGCGAGGGCCGCCTCTCTGACCGCAAGGGACGTAGGTCCTGGCTGCGACTTTTTATACGGATTTCCATGTAGGGAGAGGCGGACGGTGAGACGTGATACGACGTACTGCCGGGCCCGGCACGGCGGCGAAGAAGGTCCCAGGGCCAGAAGGAGGGACCTACATACCCCCGCGGCACGCATCGATCCTGCCCGCTTCGTCCTTTTGGACGAAAAGGGACACCGCTTCGGGTGAATCTGGAAGGCGCGCCCGATCGGGCAGAAGACTTTTTTGCCCCGGGCATCCTTTATTCATCGGACCAACCGCGTGATCGTCGGATCGGCATGGCCTTTTGGCCGCGTGGCCTTTCCGAAATCTGTATTCGCTCGACGAATGCCCGCTTCGATCATTCCTTCGATTACGATACTCTGGGTTACACTGTAATCCGAAAAGCGTTCAGATTGCCATGTACTGTACGTTGGCGTATATGTGCGTTTTACTTTCATATTTATTTTTGATCTACATTTTAAGGTACGTTTCGGTATTAAATATGCAGAACGTAGATCTGAAATGTCTGAGCTGAGCAAAGTTGAATATACGAATTAGGAATCTAAAGCAGCAAACTGCGTAGAAACCTGAAATGCAAATCAACGTTTAACTTTGGTAACAGACATTCTCAAGAAATAAAATACCGAAACGTGACGACCCATTACATTCTCCGGTTGATTTACCTCCGAACAGAATGTCGCCAAAAGTAATTCAAACAACCACGCGGTCACGTCAAATCAACGAAGGATCACCATCGAATTTCAACCCATCCTTAAATCATCGCTTTACACCTCCGTAATCTTATACCCATCGTACAATATCACGGTGAATCTACAACTAATTACACCCCTCGCCAGCGTGGGCACCCTTCACCAACACATTGTAACCGTCCGCATTTACTTACGCCGGTATCGCGCCCACTACAGCCCGGCCTGTCTTCATATTTCAGCGCGGCGGCTCGCATTAAAAGCGTGCATTAACCCGCGCGCGAACGTGCGTGCACGGTGGGTAACGCGATATTAATAGGACACGTTCGGTAGCTCGACGTCGAACGAGAAACGATTTAAGCATTCCGCCGTAACCGCGCACTGCGCAGCTGCTATGGCACTCGCAGTGGTAGTCGGTGTGGCAGTCACGCTAGCAATGATTGTGACAGTCGCTCTGGCATTTACTGTAACAATCACTGTGGCAGTCACTATGGCAGTTTCTATGGCAGTCAGTATGGCAGTTGCTATGGCAGTTGCTGTAACAATTACTGTAGCAGGCCGCGGTGGCAGTCACTATGACAGTTGTTACGGTTGGCGCTATGGTAGGCGCTGTACTAGTGACTGTGGCAGTCGCTGTGCCAGTTCCTATGGCAGCCGCTGTGACAATTGCTATAGCACTTACAGTGGCAGTCACTATGACAATTGTCATGGCTGTCGCTATGGCAGTCGCTGTGCTAGCGACTGTGGCAGTCACTGTAGCAGTCACCGCGACAGTCGCTATAACAATCGCTATGGCAGTTAGTCACTGCAGCAGTCGCCACAATAGTCGCAGTGGCAGTCACTGCGACAGTCACAGTGACAGTCGCTATAGCAATCACTATGCAGTCGTTAAGGCAGTAGCGATCTGCGTCGCCATCGGCGTCGCGCCGGAAAGCAGAGATCGGCATCGCCATCGACGTCACGCTGCAAAGCAGAAATCTGGCGAACGGCGTTACCGGTATCGAGGGCCAAGGCGCGATAGAGAGAAGAATAAAGAGAAAAAGAGAAAAAAGGGCAGCGACGCGAACGGAGGGTACGTACTGCGCGCCGACGGTGAGAGCGCGTGCTGGAAATTACGGCGGCCACCGTCGATGACTAATGGGAAATTCACGCGGCCGCTAATGTACCGTATCGTTATCACCTTCCCGTGCGACTGAAGTCGAGGTATCCGGATACGATTTACCGGCGCCGGTAGCCGCCGAGAAAGAGAGAAAGTCACGCTCCGAGCACCCCACCTCTCTCACTCGGCGTCGCACGAAAATACTGATTGGGAAGGACTCGATAGGGGAGGGAAAAAGTTCATCGATGGAATTTGTGTCGAGGTCCGGAGAGCCATGGAAATTGTTCGAACGAGATTAAGAACTGTTTGCTCGGTTGGCAGGGGACGGTTGAACGAGCTGTGCGAATTAGTTTCCGATATTGAACACTGTGTACAGAGTGGAAGTTGTCGGACTGTACCGGTATATTTGCATGTACACGAAGGAGAACACAACGCGAGGCAAGAACAGAGAGGGGTGGAAATGAGAGTGAAGCGGTAATAAAGTAAAGTTATGCGCAGGAATAAAAGAAGACATGTACAAGAGTGGGAGCCAGGAAAATTCTGTTCTGCACCTTGGCTACCGATCGAGAAGTAATGAAGTCCGTGTAGCAATATGCACCGAACACGTTCGCGCATGCTCCAGCCTATGATAGGCGATTTGAATTGTTCGCGATCGCGCGCTGCTTCTCGCAGAACTACCGTCGATATATCCCTCGCCTCCCACTTTCGGTTATCCACCGCTACCTCCCGCCGATCGTCACAACTTTTAGGCCACTCTCGCTCTTCATCGAAACTCACCCCTTCCCGCTTATCGGCCAGTTTCCCGCCGACGATCGGGCCCGAGTCACGAATCACGATCATTCTATATATTCCCAACTGTCATCGAGTCACGATAAAGCCGCTCGCCGAAGCGTTTTCGCTTGTGTTCGATTTATTACATCCGGCTCCGGCGCGCATATGCGCCGTATCTTCGCGGACACCTGTACACATATCCACTGACCGCGCGCGATCGAACGTGATTGGACGCGGCGCGGATCCCGTAATACATCATCATTACGATACCGTAATTTTTCCGTCAAACTACCTGCCTGCCCGGCTGCCCGCGTAGTGCGGCCGTGTCACTCGGCAAATCTCGATTCCGCGTTCGACGACGGCCGTAACCGAGCGGCGTGCTCGACCTAGCGCAAGGACGAACGCGGACGCAAGAAATTTCACGCCGGGAACGCAAACGAGATGCATTTGTATCTTGCCGACGCTAGGTGAGTCATCTTAGCGGTACCGAGTGTATAAATCTCGATCTGATCCGAGATAGACGGCGGCGTACGCGTCTATATCAGTATCTTCGAGCGCGGGGGCAAGATAGGGGGGAGGTTGAGGGGGGAGGGGCGGGGGGTGAAAGAAAGGTACGGTAGACGCGCCACACCTGCGAAGTCGGGAAAGGGTCAAATTCTTCTCGTGCGTATCCTGTAAAGAGACGGAGAGAGTCGGAGGTCAGCCGGGCACACACGATTCCTAGAGTTTGCGCACCGTAAGTAAGTCGGCGTGGCGGGCAAAAGGATTGCCGTGTCATTTTCGGCGCGCGTATCGCCTACCGTATCTCGCCTCTCCTTCCCGGACGCGACCTTGAATTAGAGCCGATCTATCCGGGCCGCTTGCACACTTAAGGTAGTACCCCCACGTATGCAAAATTACAAGAAGTCTTTAAAATTTGGAGTGTAAGTAGTTAAATGCATAACACAGACGTTGTTAAAATTTTGAGACGTTTGAACACACCAAACATGAGATAATTGCAATTAAAAGTGACATGTTTTGTACACATAGCATAGGAGAAGCGTGGGAAAATGACATATTTTATATTTTTTTGCAATGAAGGACTTTTACCATCTTGATCAAAAACTAATATTTGTTAGAGTAATATATTCGGAATATCTTACAAAAAAATGGAAATTGTTTAATATGTAGTTTTATTGAAACATTGGAAAGAATAACATAGTTAGACGATTATTTTGTGTGGAGGGGATATCAGTGAAGTCGCGTAGAAATGATGCGGCAACGATGCATTGTCGGCGCTGTGCGAGTGTGTGTGTCTTTTCGTCGCCGGCCACGTTAACAACCGAAAAAGAATATGCGACGTTGTCACATTTCCACACAGAATACTATTTCATAGTATGTGTGTATTCGTATAGAGAATATGATAGTGTAAGAGGTACAATCTCGTAAAACAAACCACAGGCTACAGACTGAATTTGCTGATATGTTTAATGTGGGTACTGAGTCAAAACTTTTTACTTGGATTGTCGCGAAGGTACTACCTTAAGTGTATCGCGGTACGTCCATCGTGATGGATGGGAAAAAGATAGGTGAGCTGCGCGCCGGCCCATTATATACGGAGGCCCCGAGATAGGCGCAGGTACATGTGCCTGATGCGGATGAAATTTTCCGCAGTGGCACGCTAACGTCGCTTCCTCTGATACAGATCATTAAGGCTACCCGATGGGGAGACGCGGAGATCGGATTATACGGCTTCATAATTCTATTCGAGCGACGTCGTTACACGGATACATCTCTGATTTCTGTTCCAGACCCGGTTAGCTAAAAGGTACATTGTTCGACGACGCCTTTAATCAACGTACGACCCTACGCGCTCGGAATATGCACGGGAAGACGATATTATTATAAAGCGTCTTTCTCTAAACATCGCATGGAAACGTTGCGCAAGCCCGTCAGGGGGCACCATCGCGCAGATTTACGATCACGCGGAAACAAAGCTGAGGAATACATTGACATTAAATCTTGCCTACGCGGAGAGAGAGGTATACCTACGTACGCGTATACATAATATATACGTATGAGCGTGCGCCCCGCGCTGCTCGCCGATAGAATCAATTACGTTGCCGAAATGATATACGAGCCGTCAAAATGTTTACAAGCGAAACGTCGCGACACTATTGCGACTCGATAAGAACAGCATCCGCGGAACAGTACACGGTATTAAGTTTCGAAAGTAGCCGCGGGATCGTTGAGAGAGTAGTTCGGCCGTACATAAATTCCGTCTAACCGGTGGCGGGCGTGAGTGATCAAAATAATGGCCGGCGGCATGGCGCATATGGTGCGGAATGGTATGGGGGCCCCCGACGAACAGCGTACCGGTTGCCGGCGCTGCACGACTTTTTAAAATGAAATTCCTCTGAAAGTCAAGGGTCGAGGAACTGTCCGAAACGCCGTAACGGCCGTGACGTTAAATTTACTGACGGCCGAGCACGATGACAGCCTCGTGTGCGGTTGCTAAGCCTCTGTCATTTCGCGAATATATGAACGAAGAAATTGACCTTGGGCAGGGAGCATCTCATTATACCTAGCATTCGTTTCGGTGATTGAAAACGATCTATGGGCCGATGATACATATTCACGGAAACGTATATTGCGAATGCGTCCTGAGTAATTTTAAAATATTGGACGGACTAGAATCGCTAACATGTTGGGTACTAATGCCTGTTGATGTTTGAATTGAATGGTTTATTTTCAGAAATAAACATACATGTATTTGGATAAAAAATAGTCCTTGTTTGAACTGTGCACTTTAAGGAAAGGAAAACTAAAATGATTAAACATTTGGTATAAATGCATATAAATGTACCTTAGATTGCGACACGATAAATCTACACAGTTTGCACAACATATGGATTTAGCACATTGCGCATACAGGAAGTTAATGTTAGTCCTTCTGTCCCAACACCCAGAGACGATCTAGGTGTACCTATAGGAACGTGCACCTCGTCCTTATGTTAATAAATCTTCGACTTCTTCACGCCAAACATTTGAAATTCTAGCTTCTCCCGCCCGCACCGTAATGTTTTCAAATTTATGTGGAGTCCGAAGTTTATACATCACAGGACGAGCCGCGAGGTTCGTAGTACAACCGACACCATTCAAGCTGAACACTGTACTCTGAGCAGTAGTTCTCGCATTGCCCCTTCACCTCCTACCGAACGGATGTTGGATGCCCGATGTAATATTTCTCAATGCTTCCTCGTGACATGAGCCCGATATGTGCGCTCTCGTGCACCTCATAAATTCACCGGGCAACATTTGGCATGAGTAGCACTTGCCGGTAACTGATTGGCGGATCGACGCATTGCGAAACGATCGTGTAGACTTTCAGCCGAAAGCGGAAGCGGAAGCACTTCTCTACACGCTCGTGGCCCACTTTTTGCTCGATGATGCCGATTAAACTGCTTGCCAGCCTATCCGAAATAAAGAATCATCCACTTGGGCTCAATTAACCTTATGCAGCTTTTAGAGCAGTCAGCACATTTCGCATGACGACATAAACACATTTATAGCCAACGTTCCGGCTATAAAGCAGATCTTCAATATGGTGGTATTTCATCGGAATTTAACAATTTTTTGTATGTGCAGCATTCTGCGAGTACATGGCAGCCCACGCTTATCCCACTATCTGAAGTTCTCGATGCCACAATCAGGCGGAGGAGAAGAAATCGCGGGTATTTGAATATCACCGTGTATCGAGACGTGGCATCGTCTCGTTTCCGATCAGCTGACAGGAATCCAAAGAAGAAAAGAAGGAGTCAGAAGGGGAGTAAGGAGAAGGCCCCGCTCGATATTTCTTTCTCGTCGTGGCGAGATACGACCGAGGGCAGGGTTACTGCAACATAACCTCCCTGACGTATCTCCCATCGGTAATTATTGCTGATTAACGACCCGCTGCTGCCCCGTTATCTCCAATGCGTCGGGTAAGAGGGACCCGATTGGTCCCGATCGGCTTCGATTTCGGCTCGACGCCTCGCTCCGCTCGAATTCGGCTCCGGGTATCCAAACAAGTTCTCGAAGAAGCTGGCTCAAGCGTGCCGCAGCCGGTGGACTGCTTCATAATGAAGTTTTTGTGTGTGTCGAGTCGAGCCTTCGCAGTCAAAGGCTCTTAAGTTCGGCAACACGTTCGGGCAAATCGTATGCTTACATAAACATTCCTTCAATCTTCTTACGCTTGCGTTCTCACGCGAACCGAAATGTATTTTTATAGGGTGGAATACACGGTGAACTCGAATCAAGCTGTTTATGTTTGCCCCTTTTTATTCTTTCCGCCGATTCATTCTGTCTGGGCAATGATGGGTCTGATCAAAATTCTACGGCTGTTGTCTTAGGCCTTACCTTTCGTCTCTCTTCGTCACAATAAACCCTTTTTATTATTTTTCTTTTTGTTTCGTTCCGCCGTCCTCTCTCTTCGATTTTTTGGAATCCCAGCTCGTATATCAATACAGTTCTTATAATCGCTACCTTCGCGGTGGCCGAAGAAGTACTTTTATTCCCTACTTAGTAGCGGCTTCTTCGGACAAAAACAAATCACCACAATTTTTCAATCAGTTCTGTACCAGCACACGGTCAATCATCACAAATCTAACTTTCGGACAACCTTCACTCTTCAAACATGACATTCGTCCACTCCGCTTCGAATCTTATTCACGTGCTCTGTGCAGTATCATTGCGTTTTAACTCATAATCTCACTTAAGATCTTTTCTCCAAGACGACGGAGCCATTACGAACTTTAAGAGGAGCATATCGAGAGCATAACGTAAGGCCCACACCTGCCACGTGGACCGTATCTTCCGATCGTCCCAGCAAAAAAGGAACTAAATGTCTATGCACACCAGTTGCATCTCAAGGGAAAAACGTTCAGACTTTACGGACGGCGAGCGGTCGTATGCGGCTTACTCAGAAACTATTATACCGGAAGCTGACTGATGTTTTGTGAGCCGTGTATGTACGTTCACGCTTATACCGGGAAGAGGATAGAGCCTTTAAAGCGTCGCCGGTAATGCCTCGAACGACGAGCGGATCTTTTTCGATGTCACCTGCCTGCTGGCCTCCGGTTAAATCTTCGGCCAACAGCAGGCATGACGACGGTCGCGCTACCGAGTTTAACTGCATGCTACTTCAGTTTCCGGTATTCACGACGTACGCCGAACTGCGCGGACACGCTGACGGCGGCGAACAGCGCGACGCACTCGGAATGCCGGGAATTCTGAGCGTAATAGATTTCTCGATTATGAATCGGAGACAGAGTAATGGAGACGAAGTTTGCGAATAACTTTGAGGCTGCGATATTTCACCGGCGTACTTTGTCAACGCGTTGTTGCGCGACAGTGACATATACTTACGCTTCGAGGGGCCTTTGTACGCTCGCTGTGTCGCTACTCTTAATACGCATTCTTCGCCCGAGTGAAATAGTCGAAGGAAAGGCTGATGTAACGAGAATGTCATAACACCGTGGAAGATAAACAATGAAATGCCCCGAACGAGCTGAAAGGGTAACTCTTTCGAAACGGGAAGAGTCAAAAGGACAGCGACGTGGATATCCCTAATGGAGGAGTTCGCGGAGATTCTATTCGGAGAGCGTCTAACGATCGCGACTTCACCCGAAATCGGTATGTCCCGATCGAAAAGAGAAAGCGAGCGCGGGGCGCCTGAGAAAAGATAAGAGCCGACCGAGCGAAGTGTTTGACGCGGCGAGCCTAATTGCGATCTCTCGATCGCGGCCGTTGCCAAACAAGGAAGGCGGCGCTGTCTTATTGCCTGGCAATTCCTTCAATCTGACCCTCGATACGCGTGTTTATACGCTACGCCACTTAGGGTTGCGCTAACTTCAGGCCGAAACGGCTCGGCGACGATCATTTTACACGCTCGCCACGAATGTGGCATTAAATTCCTGTCACTAATGGGTGATCTACCGCCGCCGAGTTATAAACGTTGAGTATCAAAGGATAGAGGCACGTCCGATCCTGCAGAATGCCTGATTCTTACCCGGCCCGCAAGCGCTTGATAAGGCAACGGGCAACCGTAAACGGATTTCAAACTTGCAGATATGCATATACTTGATGCGCGAGAGGTGTGAGGGAAGATAAATGAAGAAATTCGGAACAATTTAGAATGCATGAGAAATTTCTTGCGAAAACGTGCCGGACCGAACGTAGATAAGTTCCCTCGATATCGATCGTTTCTCATAGAAAGTGAGTTGCCACAGATGATAGATTCTGACAGAGATTTGAATGAAAAAGTACTGCCTTCAAAATGAAGGAGTTTGAAGCACGTAACTTTCAAGATTAGTTTATCTTAAAAGTTCACTGAGATACGAAGACGAGAACAATAGAATTATATATTCCTCCGAACATTAAACTTGACTCCGACAATCAATTGTAAGTAACTAGTTTACTCGAATTTTGCAATAGCCATCACATCGAGTCATGATATCTCATACGCATCCTTACATTTCCCAATTATCAAATCCACGACCCATCTCATTATGGTAATTGGTACACATATTTACGCTCGACAATTAAGCCACCGCAAAATTACGCCAACTAAACCTCTACCACCCCCTTCCTACCTAAATCCGAAAGCCACCTGACGAACGCAGATGCTCTCCGATCCATTGATGCTCCGCATAAAGGTCGCAGGATTCACGCCGAGCGAGCCACCGAAGAAGAACCCGTGGCCTCCAGTCGCACGCGCGCGCACCTTCACGTACGAGGTGCACTACCACGTCCGAAGATAATTGCCGATGTCTGGATAACAAAAGCGTGTCAATAATTAATCGGTCCTGAAGCGGAGATTAATCAATTTGGTTAACGCCATGGCGAACGTGCGGCTGAGGGGATCGCTCGTAGTAGTTCGCTGCCGTGTTAAAAGGCAGGCCGCGACTTGCTTTCCCTGCCACCCCCCCCCCCCCCGCCCCCTTCCCTCTGCTCTTGCCCCCTCCCTCCACTCCTACCCTCCCGATCTCCCACCGGGTCGCCATCCAGGCCTCCGCAAACGTCGGTTACCAGCTCGTGTTAATTAACCCCATTGAGATCCCAGTTAAGATATCATTGTTTCGCGCGGACTTTACGTTTGCGACGAAAAACAAGAAGCCCGCCGAGCCGCCGGCAGTCGGGCAGACCTGGCAGCCGAGCCCCGAGGACCACACCGGGTTTTCGCGTAGCGAGAGAGCCAATTGGCGAGAGACCCAATTTCGTTTGCTCTGTGCCGGAGCTCGGATTATCATCTGACATTTCGCGGAGGACGTAGAAAGCGGTCAGCGCCGCCGCCGCCGCCGCCGCGTTCTCCCTACCAGCGGACGCATGGCACAGCCACACGCATTCGGCCTCTACGTGTGTATGGATTAATTTGCGCCGACCGATTTCTATCGCTCTTCACCCCCCCCCCCCCCCTTAAAGTCTCCTCCTCCTCGTCCTCCTCCTCGTCCTTCTCCTCCTCCTTCTCCTCCTCGCCGCACCCCGTAATTTTCGGAGCGAGCACCCGGTCGCTGAGCCGTGCACGCTCGGCTTAGCGTGTAAAATGTCAGAAAGCAAATATATTATACAGAAGCCACGCTCGACTGGCGAGCGGCGAGTTCGCGTTTTTCGCCTCGCCCGCTGAAAAGAGTGTAATGAACCCTCCCCGGGAGCGTACGTCGATAAATCGAGGAACGATCCTCAATTTGTGTAACGAGTGATCCTGCTTCGCGAAACACGCGCCTCGCCGTCGCTCGAGACTCCGGAGGAAGCTGTCGGTCGCTGCCCGGGTGGGGTTAGGCAGACCGACGGGGGGGAGAGGAGGATTCAAACGCGTCCGCCGAGAAACTGGATCGCCCTGGATATCGTCTGTCACGGTCAATGATTCCTAGGCGATCCCCGCAATGGAGGCGAGATGGCGAACAAACGAGCCTGGGCTGTCGTCCGATCATAAACCGTGCGCTAAAAGAGAGTGGAAAGCATCGGTCGCCCGCTCCAGTTCCAACTGCATCGCCGTCGTTCGCTTCCCGACCGGAAGAAAGACCCTTTATCGAAATCCAAGTGGCAATTTTTGCCTGGCACTCGTTACCGGAGGTGTCGCAAAGTAGAATTTTCTAATTGCCCCGTTAGAACTCGAAGCCGGGAAAAAGGGTGTCCGCATCGTGGAAATGGCCGGAGCGCGGCATCGAGGCGGGAAAAAGTTGATTTCGCAAGACGAGGTTGCAACGGGTGGACATGTTACGAATCGCGGGCGAGGGTCAGTTACATTGCTGAATGACTGCGAAATCGTGCGCAGGTGCGGCGCACTCGGGCGCGCATAATTAACGGCCTTAACGGCGACGACGCCTACATCGACGCTCGCTGACCGATTACGGTTCCTCGCGATTATCTTCTCTCGAACTCGTCCCGCACTCGTTAACGTCGTGAGTGCGCGCGTGTGACGACGGAGCGCGCGGCTCGTAACGCTCGTAATGGTCCTTGAGCGCAAATTTCATCCTGCCCGGGCAGCGGCAATTGAAGAACGTCCGCGGGACGACGTTGGTAGCCGTGCGAGCGTCCTCGGACGAGCAGCCTGGCAGCGTACGGCGAGACAAACGGCGAGACAAACGGCTCGCGAGCCGTTCGAGTTCATCGTTATCGGACAATTTTTCCGCGGCCCCGTCGCGTCGGACAATTTTCTCCCGCCACTCCAATTATTGTTTCGCGGTCACATCAAACGGCGCCCCGATCGCGAATTGATTCCTTCCGCAGGTGCCACGATGGCGCTGCTGCTGCTGCTGCTGGTGCTGCTGCTGCTGCTGGTGCTACTGCTGCTGCTCGTAATTGTATCGCGGGCCCTGACATAGAAATGGCCTAATCGGAACAGGATCTCGCCGCGTGTGTAATTGCTGAAAAGGCACCGTTGCCTACGGACGCTCGCCGGAGGAACGTCATTTTCTACTTTAACAAACTGGTCGGGCCGGCGCATTATACAAACGGGAAATGATGCAAGGAGGTATCCTGATGAAACCGACATCCGCTCGGCTCTCGGTATCGGTCAAAAGGTTCGATCGAGCCGACGAGATATCATTATCCGATGACCTTTGCGATTACGGCCAGCTTCGCGCCGGCCGCGCGAGCTACCTGGAAAGTATTTCATCTGACTGTAGGTAGGTCGATAAGGAGCGAACGACAAAAAATCGACACTTCCAGCCACCATTACGATCACCTCCCCCCACCCCTGCCGAACCCCTTCCACCTTCTCTCTGTCTCCCCATTTATCTTCTATCTCCTTTCTCCGGTGCTCTCCATCGGATAATGACGGCAGGTTGGTTTTTTCCGTGACGGAAAGGACGAACTTCCAGGAAACATGCGTTACATGTCGTCCTGGGTCCTTCATGGCCGAGTGAAATTATTATAAGAGCCAGTTACACATGTACGTAAAAGTCGTGCCGGCGAGATGGTGTTCGCTCGCTTGTCGCCGCCCCGAGCAACTAACCTTCCTGTTGTTGCATGACCCGTGCCTCCTTCAGCATCTCTCCTGCCGCCCTCCTCCTCCTCCACCTCCTCCCCCCTTCTTTATGCTTCTTTTTATCCTTTCCCCTCGAGACCGTTGCCCATCGGAGACAGATGCCGACGCGGCCTGCACGAAACCGAGCCATTCTATATATCCCGACACGCACCAGCAGTTTGCCTACGAAGAACTTCAGGCCCGGCACTTCGCTCGGCCATACTTCATTCACTCTTTTCGCGAATGCAGAACCCGCGAGCCGACCGATCGTAATCGAGCCGTGACCGCTCGAATTAAAGTTCGCGCGTATCCGCTGAAAACGCGTCCGAAGGCGGTTAACATTTTCTCTTATCTCTTTCTTTCCCTCCCACAGCAGTGGCGGCAGAGGAAGGGTAAGTTTTACGAGGGTGACCTCGTAATCAAGGTGAGTCGGCGTCATTATTCAGGAACGTTTCATTCAGAGACTTATTCGCTTCCCTCTTGATCCTCGGCGTCCCCCTCTCTCCCCCCCTCTTTCTCTCTCTCTCTCGCTTTCTTTCTGTTCGTCTCCTTCTCCGTTCAGCATGGCCTGCCTCTTTCTTCCTCGGCTGTGCTCGTTTCGAGACTCGCGAACCTGGTTATTCGTTCGTCGATGTCATCGGTGCCTTGGGCGAGCATATCCTTCCCGCACACAGTCTGACCTCGGTGGACCTCTAAGAAGCCCAACCCAGTCTACCAACCCACCGACCCACCAAGCCCACCATTAGTAACCTACTCCGTTACCGGCAAGACGATCAAGACGATTTCGTTTCGCTCGTTCGCCGATGTAGAGAGGTAACGATGCATTAAAGTAATGATACGTCGCATTAAAAGAAAATCGACCGGCGAAAAGAATGCAAAGATATTTTACGTGCGTGCGGATACGATAACGTTCCTCGTTACCCGACGATGGCCATCTATAATGTTGCTTCCCGAACGAGAGCGAGGCATTTTCTCGCAGCACGCTTTCCGTCACTTCGCTCGTCATTTCGTTCGTCATTCCGGGCGTCATTAGCGATCGCGCGGATGATTTTTGGAGAGGAACGTCGACGAACGTTAACGGGAGAGTCTTCAGGCGAGTCACGTAAATAACTTGATCTTCTGAAGCTGCCAGGCAGCTAAGAGAAGCTTCGCCCGTTCCCCTTTTTTCGATTTTGCGCACCCGACTCCGGGCTCCTACTTAGGCTCTTAGTCTTTTTTCGCGACTCGCCGGACAACCCGTGGGCGGACTTCGGACTCGGGGTTGACACGCGTTTCAAGGGGAACTGGACGGACGGAACCGATCGAGAGCCCGATCCGCAGGGTTTACCTTCTTATCGCGCACCTTTCCAGCGGCAGCAACGTCCCGCTCCGTAGGCGTGCCCGGCCCGTGGCGTACTTTCGAGCTAAATGATTTGTGGAATGCTGAAATTATCGCGAGGACGTAGGACGGCGAGCGCAATGGCGGCCAGTTCCGAACTCACGGCTAATACTCGAACCGTTCTCGTCGGGGCACTTTCGAAACACGAAACGTACGGAAGCCGAACTTGGCAGATATTAACGGATCTGCATGGAAAAACCATTTAACAGTTCTGTCCGTACGATACGCCGGACGTCGACGCTGGCAAACATTTCGGTCGAATGCGTCGGAAACGGTATCTGGCTACTCGAATCACTAGAATCACTCGAAGCGCGATGCAGGGCTCGAGGAACGGAAAGACTGAACTGCACCTGGCGCGAGTGCGACCGAAAGCGGGCGAAAGAGGGAAGGAAGGCGTGGCAGAGGCGAACGGCGAAAAGAATACGGAGAATAGACGGAGAGGGCGATAGAGATAAGCTAGACGGGAAATATTAATAATCCCATTCAAGAGAGCGTCGGGCATATCCCACGTCTTTATTCGCACGGAATTTGATAGGCCTAAGTTGAGAGACCGCATCGACGGGAGAGTGAATTTTTTCGCGCGCCATTCGTCCCTGTTCGATCCTTCGCCGATAGGAAAGACGCCCGGAACACCCTCGAACGCGGTGACCTCGGCTCGGATACCTGTTGCCACAATGCGGCCACGAGTGTTTACATTTTCCTTCGGCCCGGAGGCCGGCCCCGGTCCGCCATTGTTGTTCGAAGAGGTTGCAAATCTTTCTCCGTGCGCGCACCTCGCCCCGTCTCCTCTCTCTCTCCCCACTCTCTCCTTCATTCTTGCGCGGGAAGTTCTTGAGCTAGATAACAGGATGGGGAATATTAATCATTCCATTCACCTGATATCCGTGATCATTAATTCAGGCGCGCGCGCGCGCGCGAGCGCGTGTGTTTGCGCACGGACGCGTGCAAGCGAAAGACGTGCAATCGAATCAGAGCGCGATCGGCGGACGCTGGGAGTAATAAAATGTGCACGATTCGGAATAAATTATCGGCGGGAATCCTGTAACGAAGGCTGGACCGTATCTGGCGTACGGCAGTGTGCGCCAATGGTACGGTACACGCGAACGGATAGAGACACGCAGCCCGAGCGGATAGGCGTGTACCCTCGAACAGGATCGACGACACTGTTTCCACTGTCTTAACTCTCGGCAAGGTACTAAAGCGCAATAAAGTCAACAATAAACGCTCGCCCGCCGCACTCGAATCGAGGTGCATCGAGGGGGCCATAAATGCCAATGTTAATAAGCCGCGGAAACGAATGAAATACAATGACGCTCGCTTAGAACGGGCCGATTTGCATACCGACGCCGAGCGGGGACAATACGGGAGCGCCTGTCGAGACGTCGATCCAGTTGGTCGATCAAACCTTTCGCGATCCTGTCATGCCTGGTGGCAATACGTTTTTCCGAGCGTAAGCCAACGCGCGACAAGGCAGGCTGATAAATCGATCGAATGAATATTTATTCCCACCGTTAATAGATGTTTGCGGAAGTGATCCAAGGAGAAAAATTTCACAGCGCTACAAGTAGGCTACTGGACTGGTTGAACTTCGCCTGAAGTATAAGTCGATCAAAATGAGTCAAGTTTGACTTGCTATAAAATATTCTAACAATTTATAGTTCGTCCTAGATATTCCAGCTAAAGCGACCTATCGAAGAGCGGAAAACGCGTCGCAGCTAGAACAAGACAAATATCCTGATCAACAAGGCGAAGCAGAAAATTTACACTAATCTTCCTGAACGTATCTCCAGCCCGATAGGTCATCCTTGGGCAGGAAGACAAAGGACGGAGAGGAGCCAGGCGAAAAGAAGCGGCTCTCGGTAATCCCATTCCAGCGGCTCACCCGATATCTTAATTCCACCCGTTAAAGGGGTCACGTTACGTTCTTCCTCCCGCGAGTCCTGATGGCGCAGGAACTCTCTGTTCTCCGCTGACTGTTCCTGGTTTCTCGTGCTGCCGACGAGAAGTCGGAGGGCCGGACGTGGCTGACAACGACTAATAGTCCGGCAGAGCGGCATGAAGGGTACCAGATAAAGCTGCGCCCGAACAAGGGTAACCGGGCTCATTCCATTTTCTCGTTTACACGCGACCACGTTAGCGTTTTGTCCTGCGAATTGATCGGTACACAATCCTACGCACGGCACCGGACGAAGGGCAGGACCCAGGCGTCCGCTCGTTAAGAGAAGGAACTTGGACCCTAAGCAGTCCGGCAGCGAACTTCTGCCGTGATCCAGGCACGAGGACGCGGCGGGAGATCGATCCTTATTCACGATCGACGACCCGCCTCTCGATCACGAGCGGACTCGCGATTTCGATGACGGTTACCTCGTTAAATCGCTCACCTTTCAGCGAAACCGTACTCGGTCGGTGAATAAGTCATTCATTGCGGTGCTTGCTTCTATTTACGATGGCCGTACGTTGAGAGAAGTGTTTTGTGAAAATGTATTTTGTTTTATGGTTTGAATATCGGACGTTACGATCTTGGCCTGATTACTGTATAAAAATATCAATTGTTTCATCAGGTTTAGTTCGACGAGATTTACCTTTGCCTCTGCTCTGTGTTCTGTTAAAATGAAAGTTTATTAGTTATAGGCTTTGAAACTGCAAAACAAGACATGTGCCTTGCATCCATATAATTATTCGATATGATATGAAGAACGTTCATCTTTCACACTTTTCAACTCGTCGAATCATTCTAATACCTTTCTTACATTCCGCCTGCAAAAAATACAAAGAATTCAACAATAAAATTAAATTGAATCTTATTACAGATACTAAACGAAAAACAAGCTAATCATTTATACGTTTGCGGAAGCACAGCACACGTTCGAATAAAATGCTGAATTGTAGAATGAAGGATCGAATGCTAAGAGCGAGCGAGTGTGTGTGTGTGTATGGGACAGAGTGTCCAAGGGCCGAACAAAAGAGGCGATAACATTGTACGAGTGCCGAACGCACGTGCAGTCCTCGGGAAGTGCGTCAGTTAAGAAACGGCTACGACAACGAATAGACGCGACCACGAAATTACGAACTACGAATTACGAATTACGAACACGAGTTTTGTATATTGACTTAAATATAGTTTTTATTCTTTCACTTGGGAATTAAGACCTTTACCCACCACTACCCTCTCAGCCACCAAACAATCCTACAGAATTGATCCTGCAGAGATCCAGACGTCGATGACTTATTGACAGAGTCAACGGATGCTGGCCGAAAGACGCACGACTCTCGATAAAGAGAATCGTGCCGCGGTTTTAATGTACTCTTTCCCGCGATACGCAATAACTCTCAGTCCTACGCGCGAACGCGAGCGTCGCGGACGTAGGAATAAGCTTAGCAAGGAGCCCAGGCTAGAGCACCATCCGTTACACGCATCCAATATACCGAGGAGCATCCATTATCCGCCGCCGTCCGGTGCGTATTGTATTCTCGCCAGTTTCCAGCACGCCTCAGCTCTACATTCTCCATGTCCTGCGCAAGCTACCTTTATTAATGGCTTCATCCGCCCCGTTATGAAGATGCGCCTTCAAACACGGTTATCCGAACGGCGTAAACTCGAGGCGAACAATATCCGAACACGATCCGCGAGACGCGACCAAATCACAACAATTCGTGCGAACTCAAACTCAAACTTAAACCATCTCTATGAAAGCAGGAATCTGTACATTGAACGAAACCTAACGTTTCGGAACGGTGGCTTCTTCAGAAGCAAGAATGAAGTTATATGAAAGACTGAGAATTTCATAATGTAAAGCTCAACGTTGTACTCGGTCACGCATCTTGTTCCAGTGTTAATTTTATATAATTGGAGTCTAAATCTTTCGCGCAGGTTGAGTCTTTGAAAGATAGATGAGACGATATCGAGGTATTGAGCACTGTTGACCATAAAATACCCGTCTTTTCATAAGTGACACGTGACTCTTATTAACTCTTTCCGACTACCATAATTAATATTAGCAGTCAATAAATTCTGTGAAACATAAAATATTTCGATTCTCGAACACCGAGGCCTTAAACACAGAAAGTAGAATCGTTTCGAGGACTCTCGGTTCCCATTGTACGATGCTGTAGAGGCAACGGTCACGATCCGACAGATGCGGTTGGCTGCCGGTTCGATGTGGATGCGGTAGGAAAGTGCAGAAGGCACGTTCGCGGGGCAATCAATGAGCGATTATCGTAATTACGTCTGCGATTAACGGTTCGGGGCTTGGCTTGGCTCCTTCGCGCCAGCTTCTCTTCCTTCCCCGTGCATCGAAGGGGGAACTTTCTAATATCTCGTTGATTTTAAAATAATCAGCGGCTCCGATCGCTGCCCCTCGCGAGGCAAACTCACACACACACACACACACACACACGTACACGTAGACTTCACGCCCGCTCAGCGTGCCTGAATAACGAGCCCCGCCATTGTGCCAAGCGGATCGGCGAAATCGAAATGTAAATAATGACTATCTCGGCGTAATCGTAAACCGTACGAGAGCAGTCAGCTCGGCTGCCTCTTGCGCTACCGTGACAGCTTGATCTTAAAATGAAATATATCATTGCTTTAGCATCGCTCTCAAAATGGTACTCATCGACAGTTACGTACGAGTACGCCACGAAGAAACACGTATGGCCCGGATGGAAAGAGAACGAGAGAGAGAGAGAGAGAAAGAGAGAGAGAGATGAAGAGAGATTCTTACAACTTTCCTCTTAGAAACGATTATCCTCGTTGTTACGAGCGTTCTATGAATATCCCGGTGGGCGCATGGAAGCAGGTGGGGTCGGTGCTCATCAAACCTCTCTCCCGTATATCTCATTTTTCCGACTAACTGGAGCACGCCAGTGACGTCACGCGTGGAAGGCAGTACCTTCACTGTTAGCGAGCGCTTACCGATTTTTCGATTGCCGGCGAACCCTCTGACCCGCTCTCGATCTCGTAAACGAACGTACCGTACGCCGACGAGGCTCGTGTAGACACGTGATCGAGCGTGGATATGTTCGGCTGCTTAGAGAAGATTCAATTCTCGACCGCAATTAATCTCGCTTCCTGATACGTACGAGGCCGCCAGCGAAACTTGAGAATACATCAGGAGTACTGCTATGACCTGCCACGGAACTTTTGTCGGCCCGATATTTTTGGCCCGCCGTTTCGACGACTTCTTGTTCGATGCCGACAGGAGGAACGCGTCCATTAGGAGGCATAAGAAGTAAACGTAGGGACAGAAAAACGGCGGGAATGATACGCGCCCGGCGCGCAATGGAAGTGTGCTCAGTGTAATAGTAAAAATGCATAACCGTAAACAACCTGTGCCGAGTGCAGGAGGAATCCTCATTAGCATCGTAACGCCATAAGTTACTGCGCCTAATGATAGAGACGCCCCTAACCATGGCGGAAGGAAGAAAAAACGAGACACGGTAGGACGTGGGGTAAGTGCTGCACGCACGCCGCGGAAAGCTACCAAAGAAGGTAAAGCGACTATGAATCCTAGAAAGAGGTTAATCCTTTGCACTCGGAGCGAATTTCATTAGCGCGCGCAAAATGCCGCGCGCGGAACTTAACATTCCTCTAGTCAAACTTTGGTAACACTTACCGGTCGAGTCATGAAGAAGCATATTTGACGATCCAGCGTCGGAAATTACAAACTTAACTCAAAAGTAAAGCGTTATCCAACGCGTCCGTCCCCAAAAATGATACATTCACTTTTCCAATAGCGCACAAGCGTCAAAATCCCATAGGATGCAGTAGTCAGATATTTACCGATCGCATAACTCTTGATCCCTGAGAGGAGCCCCAAGAGAAGGAGCGCGAATTTGCGTGCGTGCACTTTGATCGAGACACAAAAATGATCGCCCGTGCAAGAAACTCGTATCAGGGAGGAGGAGGGGGGGTTCGACTAGCCAGGAATTTAATGTCGGCGAAAAGTCGTTCGCGCGTGTGGACATCCAGCTAAGCCAGTTCGACGCCAATCGCAATGCTTCATTGGATGGGTCGGCGCTCGCAAGTGAGTTTCGTGCAGGGACGGAGAAATAATGAAAAGCCGAGCGATAAATAATGCATCGGCTACCGCGGGAGGCATATAACTCATTCCATGGGTATATAGCCCCCGCATCGGCCCAGGTTTCTCCCCTCCCCCCCTTCCCTCCAATCTGCCCTCTCCCTCTCACCCTCTCGTTCACTATCATTCTCCTTCCCTCTCGCCATCCACACCGACTTCTCATTCTCCCGCCGTTTCTTGCCCTCCTTCTTTCTCCTCTTCTTCGTCCTCCTCGATCCTTACTCTTCCTTCCCTCTCCTATCCCCTGCCCCCCTCCCTCTTCGGGTGCTGCCCTCCTTGGTGCGCCTCACGGTGGATTCTCCACCTGCCATAAATCCGAGCGCTACCATCCGAGGCTCTAATTGCATTATAAATTGTGCATGCGCCTCCATCCTGGCGAACGCAAGCGCGCACGACCCTTGCCTCCGTGTCGAATCGGCGCTTCCAGGATATGCTGCCGATGGTGGAACCGAGACGGAGAGTCGCCGAAGGAGAGGAGGGAGGAGGAATCCGTACGATTCGCTCGAAAGGATATACCGAGAAATTGTTATCCTTCATTTTTCTCGGCCGACGCTGAAAATGCCGCTCGGCGCGGACGACTTTAACCCCTTCGCAGTTGATAACGAATTGCGAGAACGTAGGTTGAAGGTAGGTACAGGTACGGGTATAGGTCTCGCGAGTCGCGGAGATGAGAGATTGGGAAGCGACAAAAAGCAGCAATCTTTTTTTGCGCGCACTCGATGCAGAGAGCGAACTGCATCCGCGACGCGCAATGTCTGAGATAAGGCTGATTATTACGCAAATTTGCATAGCCGTCAGCGATGGGCGATTTACCCGATCGGCAAGCCCACGCGCACGGCCGAAGTGGCTTTACGGCTGGGGCATAAAATATCTTTTAGATATGATAGCCATCGTCGCGGAATGATTTATGCACATGACACGGGAGCAGAATGCCGGCTCGGTGCCGGCCGCATAAAACCGTTTGGAAACTCGATCGTAACGCGAGACCGCTCCCACAATCGGCTCGAATTAAAATCGCGGCTAATGACAAACGAATCTATCTCCCCGGATCATCACTCGGCGCCTTATTAGGCCTGGCAAAATGGCAATGTACGCCGAACGGGAGACGTGGCGCATGCCGGCGCGGGGAACGGCTGAAAATTGCCTGGAGGTGAGCAGAGCCAGCCATATGATGTCATCCGGCGTAGAACAAGCACGGCATAATGATATACGTCCTCGCCGGTACGTATCTCCTCGATTATCCTGGAACAACTAATAGCCCGATCCAGTCCCACCTCGGATTCCCGATACATCGACTCGCCGAACAAAAACGCTTTTCGACCGTAATTCCACCATCCGTTCGCATCGCGTACTAACCAATAACGAACGCCGTTAAATCCGCGTACGTCGAAATATTGATCACAGTAGCCGCACTCGTTTCCGAGCCCGTTTCGCACTGGATCCAGTAGCGAGGCTGAAAATCTTCTTCAAAGGCGCAAGAAGAGTCCGACCTCGGTTCTCGTGTTCCTCAATGAATCCCATTGCCGTCTGCAGGGCAAGCGCATCATCCCCGTCCTCTCCTAGACTGGCTCCTCAATGGGGCAGAGGCAGATCGTTAGATAGGATCGGTGCCCCGTAGCCGGCTCTATAAATCCTCGGCGAGCACAATTATGCGGGGGATAAGGATTATTGTTACGGCGAGGGTCCAGAGGAGATGGAAAGGGAGGGCGGGAGCGACAGAGGAGGATAGAGAGAGAGAGAGAGAGAGAGAGAGAGAGTCCGTCGACGTTCAGCAGTTCGAACCGCGGCCCTTTCGTATGGCCGCGAACCATCGCGGGGATTACCCTCATAAATATATCCCGTGCCCATTATACCGGCGCGCGGACGTTGATAACGTAATAATGAAGGGCGTGGGCTAATGAGACGCGCTGAAAACTCGTGCCGTAATCGTGATTGACGTTGGGATCTTTCCCCGTTCTCGACTCTGCCTCTCCTCCTCCCCCTCCTCCGCCTCCTGTGATCGCTCTCCTTCTCATCCGACTTCGATTCCGCATCCGTTACGCCTCCCTTGGCTCGCCGTAACTCCCTATATGCCCGGCTTCGGGAGCGTGCTCGGGATAGTATGGCGAGGGGTAGAGGCTGGAAAAGGCTGTCGTCGGCGGAGACATTCGTTTCACTCGAGAGAATCGCGCGCATCGACGAACCGGCTACTCGCACGGTCGTCCTGCTTATGTGCCTCCCCTGCCTCTAATTACCTGGAATGAAGATGTCACGAGAACCGCGCTCCGCGGCCTTCTCGCTCTCTTCGCATCCTGTCTCCCTCCCGCCACCTGCTTTCCGCTTTACTCCCCCTCTTCCCGCCTTCCCCTTGCCACTGCAGCAGCTTCGGAACAGGGCGACGGAAAGCGCTCGCTCGAGTTTTGTTGCGCTCAACGTTTCTCTAATTACGCTCTATTACGTTCCAACGACGCCAGTTCGGACCGATTATCCGAGTGTCCGGCGATAAGGTGCCGTTCCTTACCTTTAATGGCGATCGGCGCTTGGGCGAGACAATTTTTAACGTGCGCCGCGTATAAATATGAAGATTTATGCAGATAGTCCCGGTCGAGATGAGCGCCGTCTTCGGGAGTAAGAACTTGCCGGAGCGAATGTTTCATCACCTCGCGTGTATCGACGCACTCCTTTCGGAGATCACTTCGGCGCAGCTAACGTTCCCTACTTTCGCATCGATTTATTACGTGGCAATATCAATTTACTAGATTGCATTGACGTTACTTCGTTTAATATCCTCAATTACGCGTTAATTGCATATCTTATTTGCCTCGGGTTAATATGCTCCAAAGGTCAGGCAATAACGATACGAACGCGCGTAGCGCAAAATTGGCATAGAATACATTCGATTTGCACACTGTTTTCTTAAGGATATAAATCGCTTTCGTTTCCTTCTTGTCGGAATAACTGTTACATATTCACCCGCTTCGAGTGAACGATTCAACATTGTTTTATTCTTAGTAAGCATCTCGTGTATTATACTAACACATGAATGAGATTGGTACTACGTTGCTGCCAATGGGGTAATATCCGAGGATATGATATAAAAGCGACGCCTGAGGGTGAATGATAAACAGACACGATATCTGACTCACCATTGTGCAGTCTGCTTTTGGATGTGCGTAGGTGCTCGATAATGGAGGTGAGGGGTCTGCGGCCACTACCGCCGCCACCCCCACAACTCCAAGGGGAATCACGCTCCGAGCCGTCCGCCAGGTTGTCACAATCCTGAAATCCACGAAAAAGAAGGAATAGAAACAAATGGAAATAACTCGAAGAACGGTGCGCTAAACTTCTCGCAATTTCTCACGTTGCGCGTCGCATTAGTGCACATCGTCCTCGACCTCAAGGAAAAGTGCAACCTCGATGACTCAGATGTTAGCAATGAACTACTCACGACGTCTGCGCGCGAGGAATGGCTAGGAAAAGCTAATATTGTGAGAACTGGGCAGGGAAAACAATCAGAGATAATTCGACGCGATGAAAGTGCGGCGAGATCCTCCGCGTCCGACTGATCGCTAGGATCGAGTCACGCCTGTTGAGACCAGGCTCGGATAAGTGAGCGGCTCTCCTTGTTAATTACGTACGTGCCGAGTCCGTCATTATGCGTACAATGTGACGGAAAAATGTAATGCGGCGCAATTGTCCCGCGGCCTAATAAATAAGATTGCGCGCGACGCTTTCGTAATTGCACGGTTGCGCGGGGAGTCAATTGAAAAGTCAACGGATTCCTTTGTGAGCGCGGACAACGGCGCGATTCTTTTCGCATGACTCCCTTGACAACCGATAATCACGCGGCACGAAACCTTAATTATTTTGATGCTCGCTTATAAGGCGAGCGAGACGGAGTGAGCGGGAGTAGCCGGCAGGAGATGGGAAGGGAGGGGGGGGGGGGGCGAAAAAATATTGTCTGCCACCGTTTGAACCCGGATACACCTCGTAGGTATTCATTAACATCGGGCGATTCGACTTTAAAGAGCTGATAAGCGCCGTAATTAAACCGTGTCCATTTCGCAACGGCAACGAAACGAATCGCGGACTCACGTTCGGCCGAAGCTACCCAGAAACAGTGCCGATGCTCTCCATGTAATATGGTTAGCCGCGACGTAATACAGACGAATCGTTTCTTAATGATGCTCAGTCAGCGAAACACGGGAGTACCGTCGCTCCGATCGTCATTCCTCCCCGACTTCCTCGAGAAATTTTCGCAGATCATGCCAGGCGAGCGGCTAAATTGCCCGCTGAAAGCAATGCGATCAACGACACCTGCGAGAAACACGATTTTTTCCGAAGCATCGGCGGAATGAAACGAACGTTCCACGCCATACGTTCCTCCAACATGTTCAGACACTCGTCGCTCCCGTCGAAGCAAAAATGAGTTGTACGGTAGTACGATCCCGCTCCCAGTCAGCTTAACGACATAAACAGGGAACATTCCGCGCGAACGCGAGTCCACATACCTTCTCCACCTACTCCCAGCGACGCAGAACGCCAATCCCACGACAAAGCGCGACACGCCGTCGTCCGCGGCGCATCGAGCTAATAAGAACACGAGCCGCCATCCGCCGGAGCGGCTTCATAATGAAAACACATGTCCGTGTCAGGGTCTCATAAGCGGGGCCGATAAAGGCGAGCACGGCGATAGGGGCGTCGATCCGCGCCGGTGCCCGGCATTTTATTCGCCGTCCGTCGTATACAAGTGGAGCCGAGTACTCTTGTTCGACGAGAGAATCGCCGGCTCGATCCGCTCCGAACTTATGGTTAGGTCGCCTTACAACCGGATCGGATCGATTCACCATGACACGTATGGCGGTGTCGCCCGTGCATTATAGAGGCCGTGTCTCGATCGCTCAAGGGATCGCCGTGAGCACTGAGGACGTCCCCCTCGCCCCTCACCGCCCTTCGCTGAACGTTACGGCGGACAGGGCCCAAGTTTAGAATTCTCGCGGATCGTAACGCTCGGCGACGGAGTCCGGGCGAAACCGTTACCGAGAAGTCGTTAAGCCTCGTCGTTAAGTCGATTATCCGCAGCCCTTGACGACGAAGATCTCGCATCGAGTTTCCTCGCCCGGAGGGGAGGGGACGCGGGCCCTACGGGTCCCGGGGTTTATCGACTAGGCGAGAAGGGCCGTCGCGGCCAGGGGAGCATGGGAGCGAATCTACGGCGTCCGAGATCGACGTCGGACAGGACTCTTTTTCCCGATGGTTATCCGATAACCGGCGGACGAGCTTTCTGCCTCGCGCGCCATTTGACGGAAACGAACGGCGAGTATCGGCTTACCGGGACAGCTTTATCGCGCGACACGCGATAATGTCCTCACCGGCCCTGGGCTGCGCGGGGCAAATTCGTACGACGAACGGGAAATCGCATCGATTGCCCTTCCATCTCCGCTTGCTAGTGGCGTGGGACAAGAACAACGGCTCGCCAGAGTGACCCGTTGTCGATAAATCGCGGTGGCTCGATACCGTCGCTTTGCGCGCGGGGGGAAAAAATGAAGAAGCGTGCGCGCGCGCGCGGCAACGGAAGAATGAGGAGGAAGGAGTCGAAGATGGCGCGCACTGGCCGTCGCAGCCTGCCACCTGTCTCTTACGGTGCCACTCGAGCTGTAATTGCCGAAGAGAGACCGTCGTAATCGTCCTCGTCGTTCGTCCGAGGCGACAAGGGTCGACCCTCTTCGAGAAAACTTAAGCACCGCAAGAGGAGCGGGCGCGCGCGCGCGCGCGCGCACACGCTCTGTCGAGTGCCGTAGAGTGTCATCAGCGGTTTGCAACGGCGACGACAACGGTCGACAGTTTTCGCGGGAACCTGAAGACCGTCGCAGGAGGACAGGCCGCATACCTTGTTTGCCATTATAAACCGGCGCGCTCGAGTGCGCGCGAACACGGAAAAGCTTCGTCCCGATGCGCGGAGAGTCCCGGGCGGCTTTGTTGGACGGCCAGGGAGTAGCAATCAATGTGGATCGTCCTTATGAATTTTTCTCGGCCGCGAAGCGCCCTTCGCGAGGGAAACGGTGGCGCAAACTAAGACGTTGGTAAGAGTTTGACGTGAGAAATTCAAAGTAAATTGCGACTGTGCAATTTGTACAATTAGAGCCAATGTTGTGCTGCGAGTTGTTGCACGGAATTGTGGATGCCACGAAAGAAACGAACCTCTGCATGATTACGCAGAAGACTCTTGATGTTAGGTAAAAATAGACTTCGAACGGTCGAAATGTTACTCTAGCGGCAGGAATGTTGGGACAAGCGCGAAGGTACGTTCGTCAAATAAGTCCTCGGAGTATCTTCAGCTAACCGCAGCTGCGTGTCAAATAGGCTCGCGGTGTCTCTCTGAAGCGAATGCAAGCGTAAAGGAATCTTCGCGCAAAACACTTAAAAACCATTAGAAACACAGTCCCCTATATAATCTCGCCGACTATGCGAAGCAAAGGAACCCGTAAGCTCGCATAACTCGTGCGCTTCGGAAAAATGTCAACCGATATATCCACGATGCCCGGTATGTCGCCAACTGCTGACCGGAACAATCCTATCGAAAGGGGCCCGACAATTTATCACAGCCGAAAAAAGGCAGTGCCTCCAATTCGATAGAGGCACTCGCCACGTTCCGTCGAGTTGAAGGTATCCCCGGTCCGGGCGCAATCACTCACGATCCATAAAAGCTTATCGTGCGCACGCTGCTCTCGATTACTGTCACGGCGCAAAAGCTGTCCGGCCGTGTGAAGTCGCCGCTCCGCTCGGCATACCCTGCATCCGCTTTCGGCCGGAGCGGATACCCCGGCCGAGTTCGTGCGCGCTATCGCGAAAAAGTAAGAGTCTCGTTATCACGAATTTACAATTTACCCAGTCCTCGCTGGCTCGCTCGCCGATCGGGGCCGGACCGCTCTGTACACAGAGCCGTAAATTGCGGCAAGCTCCTCGTGTTCGCGCGAGTACCCGACCGATTAGCTTCCAGACGCGTACTCTTCCCTCTGCCGTCCTCCTTTTCCAACGGCTCCCCCTATCTTCCCATTGGCAGCGTGTAACCGATGAAACCTTTCCGCGAAAGCTCAGTCGGCTACCGATGCATCGGTATCGATGTCGAACTCTCCTGTACAGAGAGTGAGATAAAGAGAGAGACAGAGGGAGAGAGAGAGAGAGAGAGGACGGCGGCGCGAGCAGGCTGCTTTGAAGGCAATGGTATGTCGACACGGCATTGTACGAGTGATCTCCTGGAATCGGCATGTAATTAGCTGACCCGGTAGACTACCAGCTGGTCGACGAGTGACGCACGCTAATGTGGCTCTAATGTCGTCAGACCCCCTTCAGCCCTCCTTTTGTGCGCTTAGTCCTGAGTGCCGGACTCGGTGCCGGCTGACTCTCCGACGACCGCGTTGCCGTTCGCGCTGCCGTTCGCGCTGCCGTTCGCGAGGCCTTTTAGAGTCCGAGTGCCAGTCGTGAGGGGATTCCTCGCATACGATCCCGTGCCAAGGTATTACGTGCCTTACCGCCGTCCTGCTACCCTGGGCACCACCGGTGCTACGCGCCTCGCCGAGATAGAGGAAGCTGCTCGCGTATAGATCTGCTACGCCCGGCACGAGGCCGGAGTTACGAGCACTGTTCCCCGGATTCTTTTTTCTCCGGCCTAGCGGATGCCAGTGACCGCGAAGAGCGGGTCTTTGTACGTACGGCCAGGCCGAACGCTGAATTAGATGCTCAGGTGGTGCGATACGTTGAGGGAATTGAAGGATCATCGGTAGGACAAGCGAGTAGAATAAGTAGCTGCATGTTTTTACGTTGAAAGTCGAAAGTATTCGCATTTTTTGCAAGTTTAGACTCTATCTTATATGTAGGGTAATGCGGGCTTGAGTGAGTGGGAATGAAAGAGGGCGACAGAGAATAAGCGAGGAAGGATGAGCGGCGCGGTGGGAAAGGAATTGAATGGTGGTGGTAAAGAGAGATTCGACGGCAAACGAAAGACATAGGGTAGAGTTTTCCGAAAGACGGAAGAGATGAATCAAAGAGAAGCGAGACACGAGTAGAGACGAATCATAGTGACGCCAGAGACCCATAAATCTAAGACCAGTGTAATTCTGTATTTCAATTCAAATAAATAAATAGGATCAACTCAACACCAATAAAAATCCTACATATATGTGCACTCAACTGCACAGTATTCTCCGGTATAAAAGTACTGTCAAAGTAAATCAGTACCTACCGCAAATATTGACACTGTTACCGACCCGACTTCCACCCTAATCAAAAAATCCCACAAACTGCCGTCGTATCCCCCGTAAGAACGGATCGAGGCAACGGAACGGTATCGGGTCGAAAAGCCAGAGGCCGATTCCTCCTGGAAAGGATTACCGCCGTCGGACCGGTCTTTGTGAGTCGCGCAGGTTGGCAAAAAGGGCCCCGGGTACCGGATGACCCGCAGAGACGATGACAAACGCGATGAGTGAAATAATCGAGCGCATCGATAAGCCGAGTAATCGGGTGACGGGAGGGCGAGGTCCGGCGAGGAGTCGGACTCTCATCAGGGACGCATTAGGGAAGGTCTTCGCCGGGTGTCCCGCGGAGAAAGGGTGAGAAAGGCGAACGATGTCGAGCGACGTGGAAGGGACGGGCATCGATCAAATCGCATTCGCGGACTTTTCAGTCGAGCGCCCCCGGAGGGGAACCCTGTCTGCGCGAACGGCATGGCCGCCTTTGATGAATCTGCCGCAATTATCGAAGCGAGCCTCGCGCGCTGACGGCACTGCCAAGCGAGCGCAAGAAAATGCCACAGCCTGATCGAACGACACGCTATTAGCGAGCACGAAATTGTTCCGCGCCGAACGGGAAGGTCGGACTTCTTGATCTTGTTCGGTGGAAATTATCGCGGGGGGTAGGTGGCCTTCTTTCGGACGTTTCGATGAGGACTGTGGGTGGAGATGACAGGAGATGAATTTGTGAAGAAAGAGAGGAAGGGGGTGGGTATTTGTACTCGGAATGACGAATGAGGCTGATGAACTTGAGGGTTTCGATACGAGTCGTTCGCTGGATTGAAATAACGGTTTAAAGGAATTTTGATTTGTTTGAAGCAGTCTCATAAGCGGCGAGTTTAGATGGTAAGCGATTTTATTTGTGAGATTGTTATGCTTTGTATGTGTCTTGGGGCAATGTAAATTGGAAACTTTGCCTCGGTGCGGGATTGAAGTGAAAATGATTGGAGCAGAAGTGCAATAAAACTATGAATAATCAACGTTCGGATATGAAGCTATCACGAGAATATGTGAGGTACAAATTGAGGCCATCATTGGCAGTAAAATGGAACGAATTCGGTTTGACCTTTTCTCCTCAACAAGATTAACAAGATTGATGCGGTTGAAATCTTTCTCACTTTCTTTGTACGAATCCATCTCCAAGAGTTACAGATACGATCGCGGATCATCCTGGGACCCGAGCGTCGCGATTTCTACTCATTGACATTTGAGCAATTAACGTGAGTTTCTCTCATTTGCCCGATGATTTCCAACGATAATCATCGCCGAAGTTAGATAAGTATCTCCGCGCATATCGATGCGAAAATTTGGCCCACCCATCGTACCCCGTCATTACCGAAGTAAAAGTCGATTTTCAGTTCACGCTTCCGATACCGAAGAAAAATCGCACCGCTCCGCCATCCTTTCACCGTTCGAACTTATCATCTGTCAGCGAACGCTCGCACGAGCCAGCACGTAATCTCGAGCCCGCTATGCGCGACCGTTTACTCTTCAAACGGTAAAAAACTTCGCGAGCACAGTTCAAGTTTCATTATCTCGGCACCTTAACTAGGAAACTTTTTAACCGTTTCGGTTAGGGCCCTCGCATTATCTCTCGGCGAGCCGCCATTTGCAATTAATCATCTTTCGAATTGAGGTCGACCACCGGGGAGGAACGTGCCGTAGGCGGAAACAATTTTCACGTGACGGGTAGAAGGCGCGCACGAGCCTTTAATCGATCGTTCTGCCACATAATCGTTTAGCATTGCGAGTCGAGCAATGCTCGCGTCGCCTGTGAATGTCAAGAGCCGATTCCCGGGATTCCAGTTTAGTCACGCCTGTGCGCGCGTAACGAAGGTATGGAAACCGGTGCGAGTTCTTTCTCCTATGTACGTGAAGAGCGACTGGCGACATCTTGGCATCACGTTCAGTCTCAATCCGATGCCTCCCCTCTACGGCTTCCACACTCTGTCGCAGTACTGACACGAACCCCGTTACGACATCGCCATGGTAAACTGCCGGGTAACGCTATCTTCGCGATTAACCTTCCTACTAGGATGGCATTTTTTTTCCATCCTTTATTACCGCGCGCCACTTTTTCGCAGATACTATCAATCGCTATCGTCGCGAGTAACGATCCTGCAAGGACAACATCTTTTTAATCTTCCTCGCAACGAGCTGCGCTTTTTAAACGTTACCAGTCGTCGGATTGCTTGTTCGATTTGCAGAAACGTTTTTTTTTCTTATTTTCTCAAGAAGCATGTTCCGCAATGTTGTAAGAGAGCAACTTGATTTCCCCCAAACATATTTGTGTTATCTTAAGAATCATTTTCTCCCGGAAAATCTTACCCTTTCCATGAAGGCTTTCAAGTGGAATTTCTCTTTTAAAGAAAAGGAAGATTTCGTAGTCTCGATCTTCCGCGTCGTGAGTCTAGTAGGAACGATCTCGTCGATCGTCGCTTCGCTCTCGAGCAGGCGCGCTCGCGAGCAAGATTTCATTGACGGCGTGGGCGCCCGCGTCTGTTGCGATAGAGGCTGGGGGCCAAAGGGGGCAAAGGACAAAGAGAAGGTCATCCGTCGGGAGAGTATCGGCAATTAGGCGCTATTCAGAGCTAGAGCCAAGGCTGCTTACCGTAATCGCATCTCGCGGATACGCTCGCGAAAGGTACGCTCGCCGCTGCTCTCAACTCGAATAGAACAGGAGAGGAGAGGAGAGCGCGCGCGGGCGCGCGAGCGCGAGGAAGAGAGAGAGAGAGAGAGAGAAATCTTTCTTCTGCTCGCCCGCGAGTTCCCCGTCGCTCGGCGTGTTTACGTAACGGGCGACGCTTTTTGCATTCGACCAGCCGCGAGAGCCCCGTACGGAACTGGCGAACCGTGAAACCGCGGCACCTCTTTGCAACTTACCACGAGTGGCACAGAACGACGTACGGAGAGCGAGAGACGACGAGAGACACGGCGGAAGAGGGAGGGAGGGAGAGGGCGGGAAAAAAAGATTCCGCGCGATAATGACCGGACTGTACCGCATCAGTGATTTACTCGCAAAGAATTTCGCTCGACAGAGCCACGGTACATATTCGCTTCCTACATCGAGAGACGTAGGTGTAGGTACGTAGGAACGTTCCTCGCCAGTCTCGCGCGCGCTCGCGGCCACGAGTTGATGTCATTCGGTGTCCTTTGTTACGTAACGCCTCCGCGGACGTTTAACTTTTGACTCGGAACGGACGGCGAAGACTGTTTCTGCGGTTTGATTCCGAAAGGTGGCGAGGCGAGAAAAAGCTGGCAGTTTTAACAGCGCTCATTGTCGCCCGAACTTCTTGCCACCTCGCGAGAGAAGAGCTTTCCCGTTCGCGATGAATCGAATGACAATTAAATGGTTCGACCCTCGATTCCGACGAATGTTAAGAGTCGGAGACAGCGAGGGGAGAAGTACAGTGATCGCTGGAAGAAGTCTGCGGCACTAATTGAAACTCGAAGAGCAGCGCTAATGGTGTGCGCACGTCATCCCGACGCTGCTCTCCTGCGCCGCGAGCGTTGATTATGAAATCACAGACTGTAGGTGGTCGCGGACGATTAGCGCTCTTGGCAACGTTCGAGCATCATCAATGTACCCTCCTTTGTCCCTGCAGGCTCCCATCCTCCATCCGTGAGCAGGCTGCACGTGCCCGAGTCGCGGAGCACACTCCATTGTGTCTCGGATCCATCAGGGAACTCGAACTTATTAGAGACGCTTCAACGACGGGCGCAACGATGCGTCGTGCGATCGGCGGCAGGCGGTCGCGTTTAAAAAGGAAATTAAAAGGGAAATATCCGAAGGACGCAAATAATCGTGCAGCAGGCAGCGTCGACGGATTAACTCGGCTCTCCAGCTCGCGCACAAAAGGCGGGCACAGGCGCGCTCGAACGCAACAGGTTAAAACTGTTCACAGGCGAGCGTCAGCGCGCCGCGACACCTTTTTTACGCTAAAAATGGAACTCTGGATATTACGGTATCGGCGCTGGCGAGCGTATAAATAGCGTCCGATCGTCGGCGATCCGAGCGGGATGACGCTCGGAGTCGATCGTAAGTGTAACAGCTAAGCCGGCGAGCGTAATGGCGCATTCGTCACGTAGCCGTGACGAAGCGCGGCTTCGCGCCCGCGGAACTCGAAATCGTGCTGCGCACGCTTCGGCGGAGTCCGCGCAGAAGAGCGTCGGCTGTGCGAGAGGGCCGGCGAACAGGACGGCGAGCAAGGCGGCGAAGAAGAGGCAGAATGCGCCGCACACAGGCGCGCCTCCGACTACGCTCCTGTGTCAAGAGGTGAAGGTCTAACACGGCCTTGAGGAGCATCGTACGTTCCGCAACACGTTCCCTACCATTTCCTCATTGGCTCTCGTGACTCTCTTCCGCGAACATCAAATCCGTGCGCCTCCGTACGTGGCGAGCGTCGACCTTTCCGCGAACCTGAACTCCAATTTGTTCGTCTGGCGAACGACTCGGCCCGATTAATTGCCTCGCGCACGATTCCGTTTGCCGCGAAAAAAGGCATTCGTCGCTTTCGAATACCGTCTAAACGTCGGATACCGCTCGCTCGAGCTCCGGGAAACGTCCGACAATCGTCACGATCGGCGGTGTTACGTTCGGTTTCGCGAATTCTTACTCGGGCCGCGAGCGGCTCGCTGCAAATGATGCCCATTTCGCTTCGCGGAACCGGCGAGCTTCACGGACAATTTCCCCGCTTACGTGTACAAATGCTCTCGTTATGAAATGTGCCGCGCTAAGTGCCGTGATATAGGTATCCGACCCTCGATCAATAACTCGACGTGTAACCGCGCTTAGGATACGCGCCGCTCCGAGGCGCACGGAGGTGACAATGTGAAAAACGACCTACAAGACTCTCGGGCAGGCCACTTTTATTTCACGTCCTCGCGTCCTATGCCGGCCGCCCCGCTGATACACGCGCGGGACGCGAGTCGGTATGTTTCGCATTCAGGTCATTTCGATTCAATGTACCTTCGCTTCCTGGCCGCCGGTTAATCAATAGTCCCGCCGAGCGTGTTCCGAACGGATACTTTTGCCGAACCACCTGCTTTTGACATACATAGTCGGAAGCCGGGAGAGCTCCGGAGCGTAACTTGAGGACCGTTCAGCCTCGCTCCACATTCTGCGACTGTCGAGACTCGCCGGCGAGGGCGGTCGAGAGTGAGGGAGGATTTACGACTGTCACGATCTGTGCGTCGAATTGATTTCACTGATTCTGCGAGCGGCCCGAAACGAGCCCACCACCGTCCGTCCACCCTCTTCTCCCTCGAATGCTCTCCTGCCCTCTTTCGTTTCTTTATTTATGACGTGCGGTTCGCAAAATAGAAAAAAACTGTACACTGCCTGCTCTTGTGGAGAGTGCAGGGTAAAGAACGTCAGTTCTGTACAAGCAGGTGGATAAGCGATCATCTGACCCGTATACTTCTAGTCCGCTAATTATCTTACAAAGATGACAGGAAAAATATTTTAAACTGACGCTTTTGCTCACGTCGATACGGAATGGATGTTAGAATAGTAAAATAAAAAATGTATGAACATTAACCAACTCTGTAAAATTGCTCATTTTTCTTGCGAATTAATGACGCTGCCAATATCGATTACCTCCAAAAATGATTTAGTGCCAGCAAACCTGAAAAGGATCCTATCGAATATTACATTCCCAAGCACTCGTTTATCCATCCGTTCCATCTCACGCTCGCCATACTTTTAACTAAATGCCATTACTCGATTAAACATCGATACCGATCGAAAGTTATTGTTCCCATCAGTATCCAGCAACGACGTTGCGCAAGCGACAGAGAGTCGAAGGGAAGTAGGCAGAACTGGCGATACACAGGAGTCGCCAGGAGCGGGGAAGGAGAGAGAGAGAGAGAGAGAGAGAGAGAGAGACTGCCGATCGGCAGAGAGAGACGGCGAGTGGACCTTTCCTCCTAGTTGGTCCACATTAATTAACCTGCTCTCTTAATTGCGCGGCTTGTTTATTGCATGGCCACGGCCATTTGTCGATGGCTGCCTCGCGTCGGCTCCTGCACCGCATAGAGGGCTATTATCCGATCTCCACCGTGCTCTCTGAATCCGATATACATATGTATATCGATCCGATGAGGGCCCACCGCGATCTACATACAAACAGGTATGCCCCGAAGTTCCCCGAGGGTCGCCCTAAACGAACGCCTTCCTTTCCCGCGCCCGGAGCCGAACTCGCAATCTGTTGTCAAGAACTCTTCCTTCGAACTGACGCGCGAGTCACAACTCGTAATCTATGAATCGCAACAAGAAATAGAAGACAGTAAAATACAGTAGGTGGCCAACTGAAACCATGAAACTCGTCCCTTTTGCATTGGACTGTATTTCGGCGCGGTTAATTAATCACGTCGACGAAATCTCGAATAATTACTCGGCGAATAATTTCCCTGTCGAGAGTCAAAATGAAAGCGGCGCGCGGACGGAGATAGGATCGTTCGTCTGAGCTGTCGTTGGCGTATCGCGATCGTTCCCGGGTAGAAAACCGGAAGTCCGCCGAGCGTGTCCGAGGAAGAAATCGTGGACGCGGAGAAGTTTTCCGCGATCACGAACGAGCAGTCGGAGGGAAGAGCGGAAGGCCGCCGGCAGATACGGTGGCGAACTGCACCTGTCTAATGAAGCAATCCTCGAGATCAGGAAGGAGCTCTTGCCGGTTCCAGGCATGCCTCCCCCTTGCCTCGTCCTTTCCGCACTTCTTGTCTCGCAGGATTCTCGCCGACGAGAGGCAAACATTCGTGACGGCGGACACTTTCTCACCTCCTCGTCCTTCTCGACGAGCGGCGAACGTCGAATCCGCCCGCTTCGAAATAAGCGGCGCGAGACGGTAAAAGGACGGAGAAAGGCGGAGAGAAAGGCGGGGAGAAAGGGGAGGAAGGCAGGGTAGGAGGGGGGGGGGAGAACGGAAGAAAGGGTTCCGACGAGGGTCAGAAGGAGCTCTGATGAACCGAACGACATGAATCGCTAATTAAGGCCCGGTGGCAATTAGTAATTACGGTAGCCTCGATCGACGCCGGGAGTCCAATCAAAGAGGGACAGGGATCGCTGCTCGGAGGGAGGGAGGGAGAGGAGGACGATGCGCTCCTCTCCGTTCGTTTCATCTCCTCGAAACTTCCTGTCGGGGGCCCCACGGCGTTATCATAAGTCGAGTTTTTCATTGACGCCGGTAGCCACGGGTCGAAACCGGTCCATGGAGATCGGACCTGCGAAGGAAGAGGAGCAACAGGAGCTTGGCTGGCTGCTTCGCAGTGATCTTCGCAGTGGGCCTCGCAGTGGGCTTCGCAGTCGGCTTCGCAGTCGGCTTCGCAGTCAGCTTCGCAGTCAGCATCGCGGGCAGAGTCGACCATCAGCGTCGAAGCAGCAGGAGGAGCCTCGGCATCGACTCCGGCGATCGGGGAATCCAGGGGTGGAGAGGAGGCACAAACCTGCTGACTCCACCTCATTGCGCGGCACCGAGGCCGTCCGCGGCTACCAGCGCGGCCGACGCTTCCCTGACTGACTCCATAAAATGCTAAATGTTCAGGGAAGGACGACACGTGATATTCCGTCGGGTATATCGCGCGGCCTTCCACGCCGCGGGATACGCCGCGCTCTGCTCCTTTTTCAGAGGCTGCCACCGATGTCATTGGGCACGGCCGCATTGATACGTCCACAAATCAACCATAAATGCGCGCGGAACGTAGGCAAGAACGGCGCGCCGCGAACAGTATTGAGCTCGGTGTCAAAAACCTTGATGCGTAAGAATGTAAATTACTCGTCCGGGCCGAGAACGTGTCGCGTGGAGCATCGCCGTAAAAGGACCTCTTCATTGCGGCCGACGCTCTCGAATCCTTTGCCAGTACCACTTGACGTTGAGCCCTGACAGACCCGACCTGGACCGTCTGGAATTGTTACATGCGCCCTACGGTAATTGCAAGGTAGAGCGGAGTCAACGTAGATGAGCTGGAGACGTCGATTCAATGCGCGACGTTCGGTGCGAAAAAGTGAGAGGCTATCGGATGACAATCGGTTCGAAATAGAGCGAATCGGAAGGTGCAGCGGACTGTGTTGGAAAACGAGAGACGATGGACCCGAGATCCCGCCTTGCGGTGAAGGCAAGGGAGGGGTAAGAGTGTGGGATAAGAAAGAAGAAGGGGATTTCAGACGAAATGGATCGCTTTGGACCAAGACGTCGACTTTCGTCTGTCTCCCCCGCTCACCCCACCGACCCCCTTCGCCGCCGTAATGGAGGGAGAAGAGAGAGATAGGCAGATGGACGCGGAGAGAAAGAGAGAGAGAGAGAGAGAAAGAGTGACAGAGAGGGGGGCGAGAGAGAGGGAAAAATAGAGAGAGACAGCGGCGAGTTACGAGAGCCGAACCTATTTTCGGTCAGCAAAATGCAAGCAGAACGATAGTCCCGTGATGCATCGCGGCATATGGCGTAAATCAAGCAGCTGCGACGACTGATTCCAGTGGTACCAACCCACGCTCGCATTATATCAGCCGGGTAGGCATATTTATTACCTCGGGCCGCCTGGATTGGAACAAATGCTATGTTGCTGCCGGCACATCCATACACAGACATGGCCGCTCGCCTGCGTGCCTGACTCTTCGGTCGCCTCCTCGCGGGTCACGTTATACCAGATTCGACGATGAGCACGGATCAATTGGCACCTTGTTCCATCGCCTCGCTAATAACTTCGAGGTTCATCACGTGCCGTGCCAAGACCACTTAATCTCCCCGACGCTCCACCTACATCCGAAATCCGCCCCGAACGTCTCGCGAACCACGCGTTGGCCTATCTGTACAGTCGAAGCTTCAAATGTCAGACTTTATCGGATCCCTGACATGCGATTAACGAGTTCGAAAAAAGGCCAGAAAGGCGAAAAGTTTGCCGGCGCACGGCAGATCGTATATTCCGTACAGACTGGATGTGAGAGGACTTACTGATGATAAGCGCGCTTATAGATGCGAACGCGAACGTGCACGCGATAAACCGACGCATACGTCGTCGCGACGCGACGAGGAAGTCGGGATTTGTAGTACCGAGAAGCGGTGATTGCTGCGTCACGGCGGCCGTCGGTACGTTCATTACCGATCGTGCCATTAATCTGGGCACGGCCTGATGGCTCGCAGGCCACTAAATATATGGAACGATAACATCTGCGACTTAACGTTCGTTCCGCAGATCGGAGAGAGCGCCTCGACGCCTCTTCCCGTCGCGGCAGCCTGCTCCGCGTTCGTTGTCAGCTCGCGAGCATCGCGATCGCCGATTAAGCCGAACCTCATCGAAGGCAGCGATATTTTCGGAATCCCAGCCGAAATCCGCTGAAAGCGACGGCCAGCGAGGAAACTTTTCGTTCTTCGGCCAGATTCGAACGCCGTCGTCTGGCGCGAAGGTGTTCGCGCGCCGCTTCGAGTAATTAGATATCCCTGGAAATACGTCAGGTGTTGACTGGCCGGCCAGATCCTTCCGCGAGCTCGTACAAGAGCGCGAGAAGTGTCTCGCACTCCTGCGGAATAAGCGATATTGGCTTACGAGATTGGGAAAGCGATAGCCTTGTCTCGACGCCACGACCACGCGACGATTCACACATACGTCGGCACACAGGCGGCGCGCGTTCCGTCGTGGAACGCACCCCTTATGTGCCTCGACTCGACCTTTACGTACGTGAGTGCCTTGCAGAGCACCTTGCACTTAAATTGCCCTGCGCGTGCGTAAGCTTTTTCCCCGCGCACCTATGCGTGCCGCGGGCGGAAAACATGAGGGTACGCTTGATTAAGTCTCGCTCAAAATAACCCTACCGCAATATGGCATCTATTGCGGATAAGCGGAGGATTTTTCCTTTCGATCCGCGAACAGGAGAGCAACGGAGAATGTAAATAATCCGCCTTTGTCGATGATCGCGTGTGCGGGCGAGGGCCATAGTTGGTCTAAACGCGTACGTGTTTCTCATCGTGAAAACTGGTACGTAATACTGTCGATGTTCTCTGTTAACAGGCTCGCGATGTATCAACGTGTAACGGATATCGGTACTACACGGGTACTAGGGAAACATGGCCCGTCTACTTTTATGTGCCTGGCGCACGCAGCTTGTGTTAACATCCCCTGCGCGTAAAAAGCAGGCGAGTACGAGGAACTAATTGTAAGAGGAAATACAGACTGCGCGAGCGGAAAGCGATACGGCGCATGGACAATTTTAACGCGCGATTCTCACCTCGAATATGCCGCGGAAGCGAGTCCGAGTCGACGGGCAGACGGGAAGATCGAGGAATATCAAACAACGGTAAGCGAGATGCGGTAAGATTAGAGTGGAGATGAGCGTTTAACGCACACAGATCGGCAACTGAGTTACAAGCGTTGGGTTAGGTATAATCGGTTGCCGCGAAGGGGGATAGGACGGGTAGTGAGAAATGAAGAGAAAGGGAGAGGGCGGCGCAGGGGAAGATATCACGGGACTGCGAGCAATTAAATCTCGAAGACAATAATTAACTCTCTCAACCGCTTGTAGGCGCCTGCAATGCACGGGGAATTGGAAAACGGGCTTTCGATCTCGGCCTGATGTATAAACGATTACGAACGAGTACGAGACAGGGTCGACGAGCGACCGGCGCGCTGGAATTATTGGCGAATTTGCATCTTAATGGAACTACCTACCTACCCGCGAGCACACGCGGCCCACGTCATAATTCCTCGCGATATTCGCTACCGTCGACGGGAGCGGAGAGAACGAGAAAGAATGAAAGAGAAAGAGAGAAAGAGAGAGAGAGAGAGAGAGGGACAGAGAAGAAAAAGGAACAGACGCTGAGTGGGGCGGACAAAAAAATTAGCTCTGAAAATAGTAGCATCGCCGGTTGCGAAGGATGCGTCTCTGTTTACGCGAAATCAGAAATCTTTTTCCCGCCGCCGCGTTCGACGACATAAGCCACGCGCGTTGCACGGTTCGTCGAGCGCTTCCGTTCTTAGCGTGCTTTGATCTTCGAGTTGCTTCATTTTGGCGGCTGCGCGAGGGTCGGCGCGCGCAGCTAGCCGGCACAGCGTCGCTCTTGAAAATTAATAAACGTTTTGTTGACGCCGCGAGTCTCGAGCGCGGGTGCGCATTGTGCGTCGTTTTATCACTCTCGAAATATCTCGAACCTACATTCTGAGCGTCCTCAGGCTCCGTCGTCGCTTGCGCAACGGCGATCCATCCCGCGATCGGTTCCCAGGGCGCATTGACTATTTAAAAACGAATGATTGGCAGCGAGGCCTCCCATTCCAGAATTCCGGCATCGCCGAACATTCCCTGCCCGTCTCCCGCGGCGCGCGAGAGGGGAAAACTCTGAAATAGAAGTGCAGGAGGAACGAGCCAGAGAACGAGATACTATTTCGGGTGAGGTCAGAGGCTGAGGTCAGTCTATAAGGCCTGGTCAGCCTCCCACGAGTCCTGGAACCCTGCCAAGCGCGACACCCACGCGAACGACCGAACAGAAACCTGCGGGAACTCGAGCAGCGCCGTTTCGTGGATCATGATGTACGAGATCCGTGTACCGTGAATTCATCTACAAGCGCGGCCCTCCTCTACTCGTTTCTCGAACGTACGTCCGCGCCGCGCTCCGGCATAATTCTGAGCTCGCTGAATTCTTATGGGGCGCATTTATTCGATCTGGCCCAGCGCCTCGTAAGGGAGACAGAGAGAGAGAGAGAGAGAGAGGCACACGAAAGCAAATAGCGGCCCGTCATTGTTTCGCGTAAAGCACGAACGTTGCGAGGTATTTCATAGATTAGTATCTACCGAATGTCAAGTGATTCGTACCACGCGGTGCAGCGGGCCGCTTACACGGGTAGATAGGCACGTAGATGCACACAGATACAGGCGGGATAGGGGGGCACGATGTTCGAGAATGCGAAAGCTCGTTGCGTAGTAGGGCACGTAGCCTGGGTGTACGGAGTTGTGTCAGAAAGCGGCAGACGGACAGGTAGATAGACGAGCGGACGGACGAGGACAAACTTACGCGGCGCGGATCGAGCGCATTGAAACACCCTGTATGCTCCCACTCGGTATAAGAAAGAATTTACTGCTACGTCGCGGTGAAATATGGTAATCGCCGTTACATGGCAGATATTAGCAACGATTACCACTTGCGGCACTGACTACCCGTACAGCACTTTCATATACGTACGTAAGTCCGCGGCTACCCGTCGCCGGCCCGTATGCTCGTCACGGAGTGTGAGAGTACGTTTCGACGAGGTTTACATAGAAATTTCTATCGTCTACCGCGCGGGGGCCCCCTTTAACGAGACGTGAATAATGACGATATTTCGCCGTTACGAAATGCGAGACGTTCGATCGCCAATGGAAATAATTCAGCGATAATGGCCGTAGAAATTTGTACGTGTGCCGCGTAATCTCCCACGACGTGAGAATCGTCTACGCGATCAGCTGCTGCCACCGCGAGAGAGAGAGAGACACAGGCTACGCGCTATACCTAACTAAGCCACGATCGAGTTTTACCGCCGATGTTTCCGCTCACTCTACCGCTCCGTGTCTCTTTCTCTCTCTGACTCTCTCTGTTTCTCCATCTATCGCCCTCTAATTCGTTCTTCGCCTCCATGCCTCTCTACAGCCTTTCCTGCCGGACGTTATCGGATGTCGTTCTGAATTGTCTCAGGTGCACGATCTCGTACGATTACGAAACAGGTAGCTAGCCAGCCAGGCTCGCCTCTGTATCCGACAACGTTCGCCTCCCAACACCCGACATTCTTCCCATCGGCTCGTTTCGCCGATCGGCTCCCGCTAACTCCTCGAGCATTTTCCACATCCTAAACGCTATCGAATATCCGCTCGCAGTTTCAAACTGCTGCGACGACGAGCACCACGACGACGACGACGACGACGACGACGACGACGCCATTCGGTTGGCCGGCAGCCAAGGAAAGGAAGGGTGGCGTGGGTGACTGGCGCGAGGCAAGAGATCTGACCCGAACTCTCGTCGTGTACGAGTCGACCTCCTCGAATCCCAGCGTCGTTCCTTCTCTCTTTTCCATCCGCGCTGAAAATAACCGCTGTTGCCTCGTTTGACGTCACCGGACCATTCGAAATCAACCACCCCGATGCCCCGCCCCTACACCTTGTCCCATCCCTTATCCTCTGCTTTTTACTCTCCCAATTTTTTGTCGATACTTCAAAGTGAGGAAGTAATTGAAAATAGTTATGGCTTCTAGCAGCTGGCGACGAAGTAAAAAAATGAAAAATGAGTTATGAGTTTGAGTTGAGTCCGTAACATGCTGATGATATTGACGCAGGCGATTTCTCGGAACGATCGGACCGCACACAATAAACGTCCATCTTCAATGTGGATCGTCGGCGAAAATGTTGTGGGGTGGGAAGAAGAGAGGAAGATAGAGCGACAGAGAGAGTGAGAGAGGGAGAGAGAGAGAGAAGGGGAGAGAGACGTGAGACGCTCGAGCAACACTGCAATCAATCCCAAAGCGGGGTCAAGCGGATAGCGCAATTTCAGCCCGATGGACCAATACCACCTCAATCACGATCGATAGCGATTTACCGAAGAAAGATGGCACAAGATACGTGACGGTGATCTTGAAGAATGGAAATCAAAGCGAGCGGATCGTTCGCGTCTGCGCATGTCTCGGGGCGCGCGTACAGATACGTTGGCGCATAAGAGAATGAGAGAAAAGAGGTAAACCGAGCACGACGGGGCGAGGGAAGGGGGAACGTAAACGGTAGGAGAAGGTAGGTAAGAGAGGTCGAGAATGCGTACGGATCGGATCGCGGCGCCCGTTTCCGATTGAAGAAGACCGGATGCATCGCTCATTGCCGGTAACTCGCGAGTCGGCCCGAAGTGGTTCGTCCAGCGCTAATGGGCCGAGGGAAATAAATAGCGCTCGTTACCGGAAAGAGCGCAAAAAGCTGCGCCGCACGGCCGATGGAGACATAGAAAGTCGAACGTATGTACGAGCGTCCGCCGAAAGTAAAGATTCCGCGCGGCGGAGAGCGAGCTTTATAGGGCATATAATCTTTATAGGGCATATAACCGGGGGGGGTAGGCCGAGCGGCGCGGGGTAGGGAGTCGGGAGGGGGGAGGGGAAAAAGGAGAAGCTGCCAATGAAGAGGAACGCGGAGACGGTCGGTGCGTAGGTATACGCGCCGTCGGCGTGTCTGTGTAACGCTTCGGCCGGTTTGTCGGTTATAAACGTACGGTTAGTTAAGTGCTTATAGAAAGGGTCGGTATACACGCCAATAAATAATTGCTCTACTAGCGCGCGGTGATGGCGCCCGAGTTCCGGCCGGTTAATTAACGAGGCGGTTCGCGACGTATATCGTGAACGTCACTAAAACGCACCTTCATTACGGGCCAGTGGCGTATCTATCGACAATCTGGGCCAACGGACGAGGAAACGACAACGGGCCGTGGTTCCTCGTGGGGACTGCCGTCTCTCGAAATCGTCCGACGAGCGGCCGGCTACCCGGTGCCGAGGGGTTCCGCGTTGCCAAAGAAATAATGCAAGTACCGATGCGAGCGTCTAACGTGCGTCGTCGCGCGCGGAAAGATACAGGGAGCGATTAACGTTAACTCCCGGCCAAACGATCGCACGCGAATCGGCCGAACGCTAGGCGAATGCGCGTGCGCGCCGTTCTCTATCGGCTAGACGGTATTTATCACTGCATATTTCAATTAATCGCGCGATTATCGGCGAGGCCCGAACGTTAACGGGCGCCTTTACCGAGACATTAGCGTGCAATTGCGCGCCGACGATAGCCGTACAAATCGTCCCGAGATCAACTTCGTCCCCGTCCGGCGCAAATCAGCCTGGCTCGTAAACGGCCGAGGCGTCGCGTAAACAACAATCGTCGTCGGGCCGAACATTGTGCATGAGAATCGCGGACGCCGGATCGATCGGCAGCCGGGCATAACTTCGGGCATAAATCCGTTTCGCCGGTGATTACCGTGTCAACGGCAGCGCTAATTACAATGGCGATATCGTTATCGAATTTTTCGGATCTCGCTAGCTTGGTAGCGCTCGGCCGCGGACAAATCGCGAGCGATAGGGAGGCGGTTAATAGCTGTGCCGATGTAAATTTCTTCGTGAAACTCGACCGTACCCGGCGCGCTCGCAGCCGCGCGCACGATGAGATTAATTGCCGCGATCTGTACGATTGCCGGCGTACATGAAATTGGTATCGCGTGAATCCGCCGACTTCGAGTCGTACCTACGTATCTACGTACCTACGTACGGACGTACACCCTCCCGCTCGCGTAATATTCGAGCTGGCGCGTGTGTGTACGCGCACGCGCGCACACTTCTGCCTTTGAAAGTGGCCGCATACGCCTATCGTAGGTGAAACGTCGATGCGGTCCACACATGAGCGCGAAGCCCATAATACGAATGTACGTTAACGTGACACGGAGGGAGACAATGCAGACATTCGTTTATCTTCGACACGCACGCTGATTTACGGAGGCCTCGATAAATCTCTCTCGCTGCCGCGCGCGACGAAGCGTGTTTCGTGATATTTCGAGCGAGTCCAGCCAGTCCGAGGAACAATCGCTCGCTATTGCGTGCCGCTGGACGCCGTTGCACAAATTGAATTCTATACCGACGATTATTTGACGTTACGTAAGCCGAGAACGAAGCCGCGCTGCGTTTCAATGAGCGTCGACGAAGAGTCGACTGGCGGCAAAAAGGTCAGGCTCGGCGAAGAGGGATAGCGTTTGATAACCGCAACTTAATAACTGATCCAGATTATCAAGGTAATCGTGTCCGGACAGGCATCTGTCATGAACTTGAGCGTTGGATATTGTCAACGTCGCAGACCGGTGCAACTACATTCTTCGATCCTTCCACTGGAAGAATGTACGCGCGCTAGAGGAGAGCATCAGGAATGTGTTTTTCCCGCCCGAGTGCAACGATGTCACTTTCGATTCGACACACTTTCGATCGAATATCGATGACGTATGTTCCGGGGCGTACGCTGGATGATGATCGGAACTGTTCTGACAAAAACAGCGCTGAAGCATGGATCATGACACTTACTACAGCGTCGACATCAATACTTTATAAAAACATTTAAATAACGAGCGACCGAGATAAATCGGTATTATTCAACGTTCCAAAGCTCAACATGTCGAATTGCAAAGTCTAGACTCGTTAAATTCAGCTTCATTGTATGAAAAAGCGCGCGCACAATACAGCGCAATTAAAATATCTGAACCTGGTATCGCAACGATGTTCGAGATCCCTTGCCAAGTATCTGGTGCGCAAAAACCGATGAATTACATCATTGTGATTTGGTACTCAGTACTAACTCAATGTCGAACGGACGGCCGTAAAGGATGCAAAGCATCTGCGGTTACGTGCGGGGACGGTTCATCAATTAAGCGCGCAACCCGTAGTGACAAATGAGTTTCATTTATCACCACCGCTCAAGACACGCCTGAGTCGGCGACATGATATATTAATGCGATTTCCTGTAATGCGATAAACATATAATCACGTATTCCATATACCATACGGAAGCGCGGACAAGAAATACTTAAAAAAAGAAGCTCGAAACACCTAAGTGAATGTGGCTTAATGATTTACTATAGACATGTTGAAAAAACCAGAGTTATACTCTGCTGTAGATGGAAAAGGTGATGATTCGAGGTAGTAATTCGTTAAGTTAAAGGGGAAATTTAATGTCCAATAAAAAGTGTGTGCAATCCCGAACGTAATCAACGCACGGAGATATAACGATTCGACGCAAGAGAGGACTAAAAGTTTGCGAGTGCGCCTTCGATATGCGGTTGCGAACGGCGATGAAGAGAAACATCCCGAGGTCCTTCCGATTCCTTTCCTGATACTCCTAAACCCATCTGAGTACCTCTTCTTCGAAGCTTTCTCTCCTCTCTCTCTCCCGGCCTCTCTTTCTCCCTTTCACTGCGATGTGAGGGCACGCGTGGGCAGGCGTGAAATACTGCCGAACGGGGAACATTTTATAGGTGGAAACGAGGGGCGTGAATGGTAGGGACAAGGTCGGATCCCTAGCAGACCGATTAAAAGTACGAACACGGGGCTCATGGGCGATAATTAATTCACGGTACTGTGCACGCTAGACGTCTTATCCGGACGATCCACGCGAGAGGATGGCGGGAAGATTCGAAAGCGACCTTCTTCCTTTTTCGTCATACATATACATACAAACATATCGCGGCGCTCGGAGAGTGCATTTAAATATTTCTTTAACGAAAACTGATACCCCCCCCTTCGTCCGTGTCTGACGATTTCATTATGTTCGCAGGAAACGGTGCCGCTCGAAGGTTAACGCGTACATGACTTCCTTCAAAACGTATCCTTCGGCCTGCAGGATGGTCGGCGCTTACGAACGCACACATCCACGACTCCCCGCATGAGTGAGTATGAAGCGGAGACGTGCAGTAAATGTTCGGGAAGGACTTTATTCCAGTCCTGTGATGAGCACTACCACGGCCACGATTCAAGTCAGACGGACTCCGTGTCCGAATAATCGAAGGAGTCGCAGATCGATCATGGCGCACTCTCGTACGACTTTCGCATCATCCTTTTTTTTCCATCCTCCTTCCCTCCCGAGCAACAACGACGTCGGACAGCAGTAGATGCAAAGCGAGATTTGCTCTGCCCCGAGGGCTCACTTCGAATGTATTCAGCGAATCCTTTTCGTTAACGAAGGAATCGCCGGTTCGACTTTGTAATTAACCCGCCACTAGAGCGACAACCACATCAATGAAATTCTCGTTACAGATGTACACGTCGCTCGGCTTTCTTCTTCCTCGTTTCTCCCATCTCCCTCTGACTCCCCTCTCACTGTCTCTCTCTCTCTGTTACACACACACGGCTCCCGCACAGGGGCCTGCCCCTCTTTGTTCCTCCGCATTCAGCTTCCCGTTCCCCTCATCCTACCGAGTTCGAGATCGTGGCTCTCGGCACGGCCACGTCGCAGAAAGTAATTACAATAATGAATGTTTATTTTCGCAATCAGCTCAACCGCGGTAGGTAGACGTACACGTACACCATTCCGCAAGGTAACTTCTCGAGTCTCTTTCTCAACCCCTCCGGCAAGGTGGTCCCTCCTCTTCTGCCCGGTCGGAGGCATCAATGTGCCTTGCCAATCAGGACATATACTCTCTTCACCAATTTCCTTTTGCTCCGCATTTGTTCCTGACGGACAGGTCGGACTTTCAGCGACGCGGAGGAACCCGCTCTCTCGGTCAACAGTCGCTGGCATATTTAACGAGCTCGCGAAGGTCTGCGTACCTTGCGATATCGCGAGTCGCTCCCAATCGCGCATCCGCCATAGAGCACCGTCCACCGTAACCAACATCTGCGCGCACGCTAGCCGCGCAGGCAGGCTACGCAAAAGGTGGCACGGCATAGCCCACGCGCGGAAATTACACGGTAGGAGAATCAATTATTGTCGCGGGCGAAAATGAACGGCTGCGATGCGTCCTCATGCGTGAAAGGCCGCGCCGCACTTGTCGGCGTTTTCAGCGGGCATATATTAAGAAATCAATTTCTGAATGAAATTGCGAAATCGGCCGATGCGCCTCGGCATCCCGAGCGGTTCTCTCTCGTAAGATATACGCGATTACTTATCCCCCTACGTTCTCTCTCTTTCTCTCTCTCTCTCCGCCACCACCTCTCTTCCTCTTCCCCCCCGGTCCCTCTCCTCATCATGTCTCTCTTTCTTGCGGCCTCTACCCCCCCGCTGCCACGTAAGCGGCGTAGGACGATTTCTGCGCCATTTATCCCCGCCGATCGCCGACATATGTAAATTTACGGAGCCGTTAATTGCGGCGAACTTCTTTCGGGGCCTTTCGAACCAGAAAAACCGCCGCCATCGCTCGAGGCATGCGCCGCCACTTATGCCTCCCGTGTACCGATTGCACGCGCTTACCCCGCCCTCCTGGTATGCGTACGTCCGCGAGCGCGCGCGCGCCCGCACGCTCTTAATGCGAAAATGTTCAGTATTCAAATAGCCACATTAATAGGGATCGGCCTCTCCGGAGTCGGCCGCTGAAACGCCATCATTACGCGCACGAATTCGAGCTGGCCGAATTTTTCAATTCGGGCCCTGCGCTCGAATTTGCCCCGCTTCGAGAGATTAATTCCCGACGAATTGGGACGTTAAGCCCGCGCGCATCCCGCGGGATCGAGAGACCTGCCTTATCGTTTCCATCAATGGGTTAGCCGACGCTCGGGCAATATCCGCGAGTATCCATTACCCGGCGGCCGCTCTCCTGCTCGTTTTACTTTCGGAACTATGCAATTGTATCGATAAAACAAAAGCGGCCTATCGCCGCTATCGTATCCGTTAATGGTGCCTCCCGGTTCCTTACCCGCTCCCGTGTTATGCGATAATCCGATGCGGCGACAGCGGCCAGTACGCCGGCGTTACCTTGAGCGTCCCTTTGTATACATTAGCCGGCGGTGGAACAAACTAAGAAATTGTTGCGAGAGAGCGGTCTCGCGCGGGCGCGCGCGCGCGCTCGCGAGCGCACAATCAGAAAAGTACCATATGCTCTACATACGGCGCCCCACGTACGGGCCAGAGCTCGCGGCGAGGAAATTTATGCTAAGCAGAGACAAAGCCCTTTGTTCGAAAGTCGTGCGGAACGCAGGCTCGCATCAAACCGCGAGAGATGCTCTCACGATGTAACGTCAGGGAAACCGGGAATATCGGGCGATACGTTTTCGGACACGATAACAGGTGTCCCGCACTTTTGCCGAGCTCCGTCTTGCTCGACCCACGTACGCTGTCCGACGTGCGAAAGTGATCGCTCTCAGCGAACGACGCGCCCGTCTAAGGCGGGCCTAACGATATGAATCAGCCTGCCTGATCTTCATTATTTGCAAATACGGAATCGGGAGCTCGCTCTTGCGCGGGAGCCGCCGTAAAGCAGACGCTATCTCGAGGCGAACGACGCAAGGCGTCCCTAGCGCCTATTCGGCCGACGAGCGAAACTATTCGGGCAGCTTTCGCACGCGACATAACTCAGCCCCACCCCTCGTCACTCTTCGGCCAACATATCGTTCAGCGCGCGCGACCCATCGTCCGTGCGAAAATGCCGCTATTCAGACGGTAAATGTCAAAAGCGCGAGAGCAGCCGCTTGCCAGGACGAGGTCGGGAGGTACGTGCGTGTCGCACACGCGTTCCATTTAGCGAGAGTGTGCGGACAGAGGCGCGAGCGCGCGCGCGCCAGGGGTTGAAGGAAGGTAGCGCTACCAGTAGTGCACCTCCACACTAGGTAATATGCATTCGAACCAGTTGCACTGGGCAGCCGAGGTCGGGGTGAACGCCCAACGCCTTTAAAGAGAGCATGCCGATGCGATACGATGCGCCTCGCCCTGCCGGCCCTCCGCTTCTTCCTCCTCTTCCTCCTCCTCCTTCCTCCTCCTTCCACCTCCGTGCCTTCGGCGTAAGGGTACGTTTCCACCGGTCGCCCTGCGCGCGCTAACCTTGGAGCAAATCTAATTTCGCGAGCGCACGCTTCCGGCGCATTCAGAGACTGCCCATTACGTCGGACGAAATCACAGCATTGCGCGCCAGGTACGACGGGAGATGAGCGTCGATTTGTATCGGGGGCCCGAACGGAAACGGAGCACCGTTACGCGCGAATCGAGTCAAGAGGGAGGCGAGGACGAGCATTGACTTTCGGCTGTTTACGTTGGCAGAATCGGCTAACGGGGAGAGCGAAGGGATAGTCGGGTGAGACGCGCGAAGAGCAGGTACGTCGGAATGTTTTCGATACGCGTGCGGGCAAGTGGGCGGTAATAAAGTGAATTCTAATGACTCGCGATGGATCGGCATGTTACCTACGCATTGGCACCGTTCGCGGCTGGCTGACCAGTGGGAATGTGCCCTAACACGCGCTGCATCCGATTCTTCCCGTGTCTCAAAGACACACGTCGCCGAACGGGAGAATGCGATTCGCGATACGCTTGAGTCCGATGCGAGATTAATGGAAGATATCGGTGATGAGCGGGCACGTTCATCAGCGAAATTGGTGAGTAAGTGCGGCTGTGTGCGCCGCTTGTCGGTGAGGTCGTGCAGGGGCAGGCAGATACAGTCCCATCGAGTAAATGTAAATATCCACTGGAGCATTGCCGAAAGTAGAGCCAGAATTTCTTCATTAAATTCAACTTTTAATTTTTTTTAAATTTTGGCGTCAAAAATGGGGCACGCGTATCCTTGACATATGCGGAAAGTATTATATTTGTTTCTATTTATAGGAGACCAAAAATGCATTGTCAGCAAGGATTTAATTGGTATGTTGTTTCGAGTGATTGATTCAGTTGTTCGCGAGCAATGAAGCGTAAGCGTTTAAATCAGGAACAGCCTATTAAATCAGTATGACGTTACACGCGAGGGAGAGTATTAAATGTGGAGCGAAAAAGCGTTACGAACCTCTGTAGGTACAAACCTCGTTACCATATCGCATTGCTGATAAAACATGTTCTATGATAACAGTCGGTTTAGTCGCTGACAGCAACGAACATTAATTGAACTCTGCGGTAAGATAACGCCGTAAGGCGCGTACTCCGCATATGCGGTCGCTATTAATAGCGACATTTATGTTCTACACCGGATTATTTAAAAAGTATCATTTTTCGCTGAATCTGACTAACCTTTCGCTGGTTAGCACGGCCTAAAGCAAACCATTTCTCGGCCTGCTAATTCGAAAGGGGGAGAATAAGTCAGTTAGTGAGCTCATCGAACGTCCCATGAAGAAATGTCGTGCCGGCAACTTTCGATCATCGATCGGATGCCATTATCGCCTGCAAAGTCAGCGGTCGCCGGTCAAACGAGTGCGAATGCCTGACCACAGGGCGAGGATCAGGGCGTACGCATACATATGGAACGTGGAACGCGGAGGGCGCGGATTGCGGTGCCAGATACTCAAATCGGCAGAAGCAAAAAGCAGCCGGCTCGAGCTATTTTCTTAAACACGTCTTAAATTCCAGCTAATAATTGAGCAGCTGAACGTCTGGGCGGGGATACTGGAATTATGCAAATCGCGTCAGATCGAGATCGTGTCCCGAGGGCGCGACGTCCACGGCAAAAGAAGGAAGGAAGAGAAGGAAGTGAAGGAGGAAGGAGAAGAAGAAGCAAAAGGAGAAGAGTAGGACGAGGCGAAGGAAGGTGGAGATAGGCAAAGGGTCCGTCGAGGGAGGAGGACAAGGTGGAGAAGTGGAAGGAATGGATCGAAACGGAGTGAGCGAAGAGGAGAAAGAGGCTGGGGACGCTGAAGAAGGAGCAATGAGAGCGTACTCCTCAGTAGAGGGCAGGATGAGGAGGGGGAGGAAGGAGAGGCAAGAAGAGAGGGAAGAGAGAGACTCGCCCCATTGTGATTGCTGTACCCACGGGCAGAATGTTTCTGCGTTGTGCCGTCTCATGCCGACCTGCAACCAAACGCGAACAACTCTCATCCTACCGTACGTTTGCCGTCCCGGCAACGGAGCAACAGGTTGCACAACCTTCCACCTGCTCCTCTTGTTTGTCGGCCCTCCATACATATATACACGCGCCACTAGCGCGTTCCCTTTGTACGATCACCGAAGAGAGGAATGGGAGAGACACGGGAGGGACGTTCGAGTCGGGGAGGACAGAGAGAAAGAGAGACAGAGAGAAAGGGAAAGGTACGTGGACAGCTAGAAAGAAAGAGAGAGAGAAAGAAAGTGAGGAAGAGAGCGGAAGAAAAGGGCAGAGAGAGGCCAGACTCCTACCGATGCGGCTACGAGTAGCACAGTGTACGAAAAGTGTTCGACAAGTCGGCAAAGAAAGGGTTCCGCCGCGAGTCCTACTGCGCGTGACAAGATATTCGAGCCTAATCTCGCCCGCATCTTCCTCGGCTAGATGCGAGGGGAGGGGAGGGGGCTCACTTCGAGGAATCAGATTGAATCGGTGGAGCGCGACGCGGAAGGTTTCACGACGATGCAGCGATGAGGGACGCGCTTCTTTCCGCCGCCGCGATGGAAATGAAACGTGCGATTATCGATCCGTCGGCCTATATATTTTCAAGCGACGTCGGGGGAGAGAATGGCCGAGACCGGCAACTAGAACGATTGAGCGCTGATGCGCGAGCTGATGACCGGTATGAAAAGCGTGCAACGCCCATCGAGGACGGACAGGCTGCTCGCTTCGCGCATTTTCCCGATGGACTCTCGATAGATAGCTTCGCCTTCCCCTCTTCACCCCTCCCCACCCATCCTCTCTCTCTCTCTTCCCTCCGCAGACGACGGATATCGGGGTAATGGCGTGTCGGCATGCATAATGAACGATAACTTTCGTACTTCCCCGGCCTGACTCGCATCTGGGCGTACATCGGAGCGGACGGGGACGAAAACCGAAAGCCATTGTGGCTATCTCGATATCCAGCCCCGGTAATACGATACGGCCGGGACGCGGGAGAATTTATAAACCTGTTACTACCGACTATCATGCCGTCCGCATCAGAAAATAACCTTATCACGGGGCCGAGAGTCGTGAGTGGCCCGGATCGGCGGCCGCACTCTTCGCCCATCCGTCGAGAATGCTCGCCTAATACTCCGCGATGGGCAAGGGGAGGAGGGGCAGAGGACGTGTCATGAGGGAGAGCGCTGAATCGATGTTTTTCCAGTTAAGAAGACCGGCGTACGCTACCTATTCCGCGGTCGCGAGGCGTTCCAGGCGAACGCAGTCGATTTTTGCGAGCCAGCCAAGCACAACGAGGAACGTCAATGGTGACGGAAGTGCGCCCTGCGAGCGAGCTAGGACGCCTGCATGGTCGATGACGGAACGAGATTCGCGGGGTAAAAGTGTCCGGGGGCCGAGAGGAAGAAGTCGATGAAGTCGGTAGACATACACCGGTGCACACGGGCTATTACCGTCATCGCCGCTTCTACCGACTACCGCACCGCCCCGGCGTCTGACTCCTCTGCCATCATCATCGTCGTCGCCGTCGTCGTCGTCGTCGTCGTCACCGCCGTCACCGACGCCGCGACGGTCGATGCCACGGTGCCGCGGTCGAACGACCTTTTTCTACCTTTTTTCGCCTTCGAACGGAAGGAGAGCGCGCTCGCGCGCGCGCGCGCCACTGGATGCACGCTCGAAACGAGATCGACGCATGCGGTACACCGTGAAGGCGTGGTTGGTGGACAAGATCGCATCTTTGTGGGTCGAAGAAGGACGGTGGATCGGTCGACGAGGAGTGGGACCTGCGGGGCTGGGGGACGGGGGGAGAGTATAGCGCTCATGCATCCGCGTTTGCACACGAACGTTCCGTCTCGCGCGTGTGTCGTGTGTTCGTGCGAAACGCCGGACGGAGAAGGACGAGGAAAGGTGAGGGAGACGATCTGCATGGCGTCCAGTCGCGCTAAGTCGACGGAAGGCCGCGATGCGAGGGGCAGAGGAGGCGTCGGTAGGAGGGGAGGGGGGTGGGGTTCTGGAAATCAGAACAGGCGACGCGAAGATAGGGCGCGGATCTGCGGTGCACCATTGCGATGTAGACATTATAGCGGAGGTGTACCGTCGGTCTCGTGCATACGGCCAGACACATTTCGTGCCCCGCGAGCGCGGCCGTGTGTTACCGCACGATATCAACCGTGCCGTACGGTGCAGAGGTCAGAGATAAAAGGCCGAGATAAGGATACCTCGGACGCAGGTGAACTAAGTGTAAGCGAGTCGATAACCGGCCCCGCTATCTTATCTGCTCACTTCGCTTCGATACACCGTAGTCGGCCGATAGAACATCGAGCTGAATTCTACGGTTCGTTAGGGAGCGAGAGGTAAGCCCCGAGCGAGGAGGAAGGAAAAGTACGGCAAACGAAGAGAGAGAGAAAAAGAGAGAGAGAGAGAGAGAGAGAGAGAGAGAGAGAGAGAGAGAGAGAGACGGAGAAACTGAAGAAGGCGTGAGGGTGCGCGCGCGCGCGCGCGCGAGCGAACTCGGACTCTATGTGCGTTGTGTCTCTTCGTAACGACGTCTCGTGAAAAAGCTAACGACCGCCGTTTCGTCCCAGTCGACGAGTGCGTTTCGACTCGTTAAGGGTTGACTCGAACCATCGCCGATGCGAAGTGCAATCGAGATTCGTCCGGGAGGCGTTTACGATCGATAGGCGATTATGAGCGCGCCACATCGAGCGTGTCCGACGCTCGTCGATCAACGAGCTTCGCGCTTACAGATTATATTTCGAGAGCGACACGAGGGGCGATAATCGGATTTGAGGGAAAAGAGGTGTCTCCGAAAAAGATTCCGCTTTTTTTCGTTGCCGGACGATGCGAGCCAAGAGTGCCTCGCGAATGTTATTTTGGAGTACGGGTTATACTTAGAAAATTGACGTGCCGTTGGGTATCCTTGGAAGAAAAATGTGTTTCACGTGAGATAACGTCGCTTCATCCGCGTGGGGCGTTAATAAATGTTTTGAGACGATGATCGATGAACCGTCATCAATAATCGGATGCAAAAAAACAATTGGAGCGCCAAAGGTTAAGCTGCGCAAAACGCAATTTCGTGCCCGTCGCTAACCGCGCAGCGGCCTAGACCAGCGCTGCCCGATCAAACTTTTTCATAAGAATGTACTTGAATGTGTGCCTACATATTCACCTCGAGTTCCGCTATCAGCGGCCTGTACTTCCGCTGACCGCTGCCTCTATCTCTGTAACCTTATGGCATACGTTATATAAAATATTTGCAACATTCGAAGCCTTCAATTTGCCATTGTACTGGCACTTAGTGTGTCGCTCGCCACGGCAAATACGGACAATACGGCATACGTACGATATTGACGTTAAAATTTGCCCGTAACGACGGCACCGTTTCGCAAACAGAGATACAGGCCTGACGCGCATGTTTCCACGAGAAATAAACGCTCGATTACCTGATAACCCGTTGTTTATGAGCTAATCGAGCGCGCCTGAAACTTCCGCCCGGCGAGTAACATAAACGGGCCAGATTACGCATCTGGAGAAAGTTCGCATTCCTGAGCAACGATTAAGGCGAACTTCTGCTTAGCGCCGAGAGTATCCATCGCCGCTGGCAGCCCGACCGGCGAAGGTCGCTCTCACGCTTCTTTTTACGCAGGACAGGCACCTTCCGCGCTCCAAAACATTGGCCATCCGCTTAAACGCCAACCTTAGCGATTGTCCGGGGCGCGCGAGTGTTGCAACGGGGAAAAAAAAGGTGCTGAGCAAAACTCGGCGCACACTTACCAGGTCGATGCTCGAAGCGGACACTGTCGATCGAGATTGTCTCTAGATATCACCTCTGACCCTCTTCATTTTCGCTGCGCACACATATAATAAACAATGCCGTCGAATGATGACGACGACGACGACGACGACGACGGCGGCGACGACGACAACGACCTCCGCTTTTACACCTCCGCGACGGATCTGTTTACATACACACAGGCTGGAGAAGTACACGAACTCTTGGTCCACGATGGGCCACGTGACCCGTGGGCGTTGATCAGGCGCGCAACGGCACACGATACACACATACACACGCGCGACACATATCCCCGCACGACGTCACATACGTTTAAAGTTAGCGCATACGCACGCAGAGACTCAACATAGTGTCAAGGCGATTACTGTCTCCGTCTTTTACAACTCTGCCCCCCCTCCTCTCTCGCGCACAGTCACGCTATCTTTCTCGCACACACACACACACTCTCTCTATCTTCTTTTCGCTCGCACTCTCACTCCGTTTCTTTCTCCGTCTGTCCCTCTCTCTCTCTCCGCCGTATTCTCACACGTCTGGTTAAGGTAAGAAGAGAGGTTATGTTCGACGATGCTGACCACGTTCGTCTCTGGCGGCACGGCGGCAGCGAGGCGATTGTCGCGGTTGCACGCGCGAAATCGTACTGGCGTGCCGTACGAGTCCGCGGACTCACCGGCGAACCCGCGATTTCGAAGGTGCGCGGATAACGCAAGGCGCGAACCGTGCGAGAGAGGCCTGACGTTCTCGCTTCCGACCGATCATCCGTCGCTTCTCGCCCGATCAGTCGCAAGTAAACAAAACCTCGGACTCGTCGACTAGTCGTCTTGCGAGCCCGTGCCTACCGCCCTCGCAACGCTGTCCACATTTACGGCCGACGGCCTCCTCCGCAACCCCTGCCAGTCGGCAGTTCTATCCCCGGTTACTGTCAGCGGAGACGTTTGTCGGACATGCCTAGGCTACGGGTACGTTCACTCACCTGTCTGACCTACGACAATGTAAATCGCGAGACAGGTTCCATTTGGAATGGCTTGCGGATTCTGTCGGAGCGAGCGTGGCGCAGATGTCAATTGTACTCGCGGTGGAAAACATTCGGTTATGGTCGGGGTTGACGGATTGACCGTTGTACGGCTGATATCTGGTGATGTATGAGGAGTCGGTTACACGAGCGTAGGTTGTCGGCCGCGTGCCCGATGAGAGTAGGAAAGTGTCCGAGCGTCTTGTGCCGCTGCTGTTGCTGCTGCCGCTGCCGCTGCCGCTGCTGCTGCGGCGCGAGAGCTGCAAGATCTGCGAACATTACGCGGTGGCACTGGATAGAAAGAGCGGTTCGCTTCAAAGTACCGTGATTGCCTACAGTTACTGTTGCCAGTGCGCCGTTATTGACCGGACACAAAGGATTTCAGCAGCTTAACCGCTGTCCCAGGGAAAAAAGGAACGACGAGAAAGCGAGTCTGAGACCGTCGACATTACCTCCCGGCATTAGATTCCATTAGACCTGGACCCGGTATGAGGAAGAAGGCACCGCTCGGAGGATTAGATGATTGATTTACGGCGTTCGTGACTTATTATAACCGAATCCCGGTCGCGATGTATGCAATAATGCGCGGGCCGGCGCGCTCATCAGTGTCAATGAACGACTCTCGTTACCCAGATAGCGAAGTTACGAAAAAGCGACGGCCACGCTTCCACTCTCGAACGCATTCCGTGCGAGAACGGCGATCGTTGCGTACCGCTCGCTCTCTCGCTACGGAGAGGAAAAAAAAAAGATATGTAAAGCATAAAGCTTGACAGGCCCCGCCGTCCTGTTCCACAATGGCAGCGAATTGGCAAGCGTACGCTTGTTACCGAGAAACAAGCGGATGCAATTAATTACGACGTCGAAATAATTAACAAGATCTCACGTGCGATTGGCACGGCCGCTGCGATCGAGCGAAATACCTCGGGCGCGTCACGCTTTTGGTCATAAATCACCAAATATCCGCGATCCGATCTAGAATCGCGTGAGCGCGCGCGCGCGCGCGCCCGCTCTCCTTCGTCTAAATTACTGGCCGTTAGGCGAGATCTGAATTACCGGTTAACACCGATTGTCGTATCAAGAACGCGGAGCACGATGGGCAAAAAGGGGCCTTGCCGGTGTACCACAGTAGTTAGGCTCACCGTGCCACGAGTGCCGATGCGGCAATAGCGTCGGCAATAGTGACCGTCCTGCGCCTGTGTTGGTTTGCCCAGTAGTAGCGGTGGCATAGCTATGGGCAGCCATGCGGAATGGTGGCAGAAACGACTTCCAGGTTTTCGCGTTCCGAGCCGCGGTGGGCAATAGATCGAATCGCAAGGGGCACTGCCATTGTGCCCGTTTCCAATGTTACTACCGCGACGAGCCCTTCCCAGCCAGTTACGGAGTGCCTGCCGCGACAGCGTTCGGGGAACATGCCTCGCTCTAATCATGACTCAATACGGTTCCGTGATTTGTTAAACGCTCTGGCGGGAGATAATGAATCATCGGGCGGCTGCCAGTTCGCAGATACCGCTGATCGCGATACCGCCTGACAACCGACGTGGCAAATAATCGGCCGCTGACGATAGTTGCTACGGTAGTTGGTAGCTGAGGATGACAGAGGTTTTTGGGTGGTTCTTGAATTCGATCGATCGTGGATGTTGCTCAAAAATGTGTACATTGGTTCGATGGCGTGTAATGGGTACTGTTACATGTGTTGGTTTGGGCTGCTAGCAAGTCTCCTTTCGTAATTTTTTCTGTTCTGATTAAGTTCTCTACTGTTTTGGTGGTTCCCTTCCTCTTCCTTTTCTTGTGTTTCTCCCTCTGTCTCTCTCTCTCTCTCCCTCTCGTGAAGAAATGGGCGAGGCGATGCCCCTGATGGTCGATCGCTGAAACGGGTGTCGTACGCGCCTCGTAAAATGAATACGATCAACACGCAACATAGGCAAGACCTCCTTTAAACTGCATGAATATCGTTATCGACTTCTAACGGTCCGTTCTACTACAGCTTTCGAACTTCCACGAGCGAGAGAATCGGACGCACACGTGCGCTTGGGAACAAATAGAATGTGCAACACGGTCTTTGCATATACGGATGCTGTCTGTGAAAACCATATGCAATGCGCGCCCGATAAGATCTTCACGACAACGGCGTCTTGACGGCTGCATCAAGGTCTATGTTAATTTCAACTATTATAGAAAGTAACCCTCTCTCTCTCTCTCTCGGGAGCGGATTTCGGTAAAATGAATTTATTCGCTCCGCTCACGATCTCGACGCGTTCACCGAGAGCAAAGGCGAACGGGCGTGTCCCTCTGCCGTTTCCTCTATCCTATCGGATACGCCATTCCCGAACGAGCGCAAGGCGAAGGTCCTGTGCCGTCAAACGGGTTTCAGGGTATCTGGCAGGACGCATAAATAAATGAGCATCGTTCCGCGTCCGCGATCGAGATGACACGCCGAGTCGCAAGGCTTATCTCGCCCGTCGATGCATCGACGGCCACTCCCACCGTATTCATTAACGTCATTAATTGTCGTGCCTCTCGCGCCAACCCCCTCTTAACCCTTTTGTCCGCGAAGGAATCGTCAACCGACATTGACACCGACCGCGGCCATCCTCCAGGATTTTCCAGCCAACTGGTATACCTTCGGTGCGTGCGCTCCGGGTTCAGAAACTATGCGGAACAGGCGCAGCACGCCCATCCTCTTTCTTACACGATGCAAATTGCAGAAGCATATCCCCGACACGACGTATTAATACAGTTTGCTCCTATCCGCTCTTCAGCGCGTTTTTTTACAGCCTCGTAAATTAGCCCACCGTACTGCGGGAGCGTTTATTTTCCGCCGGGACGAGCATCGAGCCGTGACCGGTCCCGATCGCAATAGCCGCCCGTCGCAGGGTATAAAACTTTTCGCGGGACCTCGTCGACGAATAAACGACGCTCGCGGTTGCGCGCGCGCGCGCGCGCTCCCGTGCACGCGCGCATGCGCACACTCGGTTGCCGACGATCGCCGCTAGCCCCGGCTTACTCTCCTAATTAAGTTCCGCCCGGTTCCCGAGCGTTACTAGTACGCGACTCGGTCGCGTCGGGAGCTAAAGAGGTCCGGAGAGAAAGACATTAACGCCCAGCACGTCTCCTCCGCGTCGGCGAGCCGGCGAACGGACAAAGATAGAAGGAGATGCGGGGCGGCCATTAAAGTCGACGCCGTTGCACCGCGCTGCGGAAAATATCGCGCGACGTCGCATAAATATCGCGAGCGTAAGAGCCAATAATAAAATCGTAAAAGTGGCTCGAACCGCACGAGCCGAAGTTCAAAAGGGAAGGCGCACTCAAGCTCCTCGTCCTCGATATCCTCCCGGAGGCTTCAAGCACCGCTGCCCGTCCGGTTGAACGCTCGCACTATTTAAGCCAGACTCGCTCGCTCGCCTGCACGCCTTCTCGTTCGACTACTTACTTCCTCGTTAATGGCGATGCGACGACTCGTACGCGCAATAGAATCTCGGGGAATTCTCTTCTTTGTGACCCTCAGCCTCTCTCTCTCTCTCTCTCTCTCTCTCTCTCTCTCTCTCTCTTCCTCTTTGTCTGCCTCCCTGTTTATCTTATTCGTTTCGTCGTTCGATGTCTCTCTCATTTTCTCACTCTACGTACCCTGTGCGCGACATCGAAGGAGAAGAAGATGCAGAGAGCGCGTGGAAACGCATGTGTGAATGCGCGTACGAATGTGTACGCGCGACCTCGGCCGCTCCAATTCGCCGTTAATTGGGCGACATTTTCGCCGTGCGCCTTTTTTACGCTCCTGGCCTATCTCAACGAGCCTATATCCCGCTGAAGTGGGCATAAATTACAGCGATTATCCGGTCGAAGAGGGGGGAGAGTCCCTCCGCGCCGGTAGTCGATTCGGCTCGCTAATTATCGGCTCCGTGTAAATTTCCATCGTTTCTCCGTCCTTACTTCATCTTGCCTCCCTGCCCGCGCCCGTTTCGTCCTCCTCGTCCTCCACCTCCCCCTCCTCCAACTCCTCCTCCTCCTTCTTACCTTCCTTCTCATCCTCGTCCCGGTCCTCGGCGTCCTCGCACTCGGCTCAACTTGAATCACGGGCTCCTCCAACGGATGCCGCCGATAGAGAAATAAATGCCCACGTTATGGCCCCGCCGTTAATACGCTCCTGGCAAGTGGCTTCACACTGGCACACCACAGACGGGACTCGACGTGGTGCTTAAAAGCTGATCGAGCTACCGGTATAATGTTAATATCAGGCAGATAATGTCGTTCCTTTTTCATTCGACTCGTACGTACGCGTTTACGTCCCTGTCTCCCTGTATTCGTGGCCACACCGTGGCGCGCTTATATAAATATATAGGCGTCCGTATATGCGCGCCCACAGCCAGCCTGCCGTCTATGTGCGCGTGCGATTGCGTTCCTCGGGAGCAAAAGACGCCCCTTCTCGGGGTTCGTTGGTATGCGAAAACGTTCGACAGGTGCGCGCAGATAAGGTGGGCCGAACGTTAGAATTACCATGAAAAAGTGTTTAACATACGGTGGACCTAGCGCACGGGCAGCTCGCGGTAAAGAGCGAACGACGCGTAAAATCTGACCGAACGCCGGCAAGAAGTTTATATCTCGAAAGTTGGACTAGGTTCATCGCGTAACGAAGTTAAGGATTTACGAGGTTTTGCCGAGCGGCGGCAAAACCGCGCTTCGAGAGAGAGAGAACGCTCGCGAGTACTCGCCTTGAGATCGGTCGATCGGGTTCATAGGCCCCGTTCAGTCGCCTCTCGCAAGAACGGACGGTGAAAAAGCGTGAAGCGTTAATTCGGCCCCGATAAGAAGAATCATCGCGATGCGTCGACTACCGTCGCAAGAACGGGGAAAAATTCGTGTAACCTGTCATGCGGGCGGCCCCGCTGATACGGGGAGCATATTATTGGCCAATTGGCTCGGAACCCGTTTGGCCATTTTGACGAAAGTCGTGCCTGCTTTCCGTCTTTAACGGCATCGCTTATCGTGTCGACGGGGTGGAAGGGGGTGGATGACAAAAACGAGAGGGAGAGACGTGCGCGGATGAGAGGAAAATGCGGTTGAGACCCTCATAACGGCGAAGCATTTTCTTTCCTAGTCGTATACTTGGTCAGGCTACGTGACACTTCGATTTATTCGTACCGATAAATGGTCGTGTATACTTTTCTTTACTTTACTGGTTTATGCGACGAGGTTACATTATAACATGATATATATATATCTTTTCTAACAATTTTGAGTTTTTATATGTTATTCTTCAATGATCTGGTATGGAATTTGCTGTTGGTTTTCATAAATTTTATTACTTTGTTAAGATTCTATTAAAGCGATAATCACGTTTTGCCTTAAGCCTTACGTCGTACAATTTTCATTTGTACAAAATAGAGATGATCAAATGGTAACAGTTGTCCCGAACACATTAACTCTTCCATACTCTTCATTGAGTACGTAATCTTGGCCATTGAAATGCGGTGTTTACCTTTCATTTGCTCCCGCAACTGTTGCGATGCACGTGTCAGAAGAACAAATTCCCTCACGCAAAAAATGTTCACCTCTATTGGCAAGCAATTGCTTTCGTTCGAAGGCTGGCTACGTTCGCGTACTTTTCGTGCCAGCTACAATTGCCCCTGTTGTACGTGAGTACCATGAGGAAGCTATAAAAAAGAAACAAGGTAAGAGTACAGTGGCGAAGCAGTTGTTTTGAGTTCTCCAAATGCTTCAGTTCTTTGCCACTGATGTCACGTCCTTGCTCCGCAACATTCATCTCATTCGAATCAAAACACTTGTACGTTTGGATCAGTAAAAACTACTGACACTCTTGCTTCTTACCAATGAATATCACGCGTTGAACGCGCTTAAGTAGGATCATCGACATGAATGAAAACTGCCTTATTTACAACTTGTATCTCACACAGATACAGCTACCCACACAATCAAGAAACTCTTCCAGTAATTGTCGAAACGGCTCCAAAACAGTTCTTTCATCACCTCCATCAACAATCTTCCCCATAAACATAATTCCATTTATAGCAGAATCACAGCCAAACAACGTACTCAGGCACTAGCTCAATCGTAAGAATGTACTTTTTAAACCAGCTTTGTCTCACATCCCTGCAAGCGAGAATTGCGATCTCGGAAGTATGTTAAATTCGAGCGAGGAAGCAGGACGAGAGTGCGTCTCTATGCGCGCGTGTACGGGAACGGAGTTTGCGCAGCTTCCCCTCGGCATCCTTCAGCCCGTACGAAGGGGCTGTCTTGCGCTGACTCTTCCGCAGGCTGCAAGCCCGCAGGAGGCGAGAACAGAGCAGCAATTTGCGTAATTGCGATGCCTCTACCTGGCGAGCAACGACGAGCAGGAGGTGCTTCTCGACGCAGCTCAGCCCATGGGCCCCGGGCCATGCGTTCGTCCCCTGATCTTCGTCGGGGCCATATACATTTATATATATATATATACATACATATATACATATACGTATACATATATACATATGTATATATATATTTGTAAGCGGTGCGCATGGAAATTTTGCAGCTATGCGGCAGCCAACCCCTCCTTCGGAGAAAAGATGGCTCGTGCTCTTGTCAATTAACCGTATTCGCGCCTGCGTCGCTCGCTTGCATTTAGATATAAGCGTACTGCCATTAGTCTCCGTAATGGCCACATTTCTCTGAAAGTATGTCCATAATGAGTGGTCGCGGTAAACCCAGCCTGATTGATATATTTTGTAATGACGCTTAATTCGGGACTCGTTGGGAGCGTTTGGGGATTCATTTAGTGCGACGAATTTTGGGCTGTTGTACGAGTGGTTTTATTGATTAGGGAATTGGCAGTATGTTTGATTTTATCTGGTCGGAGGTGTACGATATTCAGGATGACGCGATGGGTAACTTTGGGTAGCTTTAATTAGTTTTTTCGGTCAATATAATTTAGTTATTGGATATATGTTTTAATTAGTTCGAGAAAGCTAGAGTTAGTTCTACTAGAAAGCAATTCGTATTTTAGAAGGAAAGCAGAATATTATTGTTATCGATAAAAGCGTCACGGAAAAGGTTTTATGTTGATTTAAACGATACGTTGAATCACCTGCTCGTTAATTTTAGTTATGGTAACATTGTTCCCTTCTTTACGTAGAAAGTGCCAAGGGCAAGAGCGCAGGAAACGATTTTCTTGTGTCCTGTACGAACGTTGTATCTGTAACGCGACACGCGAAGTCGCATTTAACTTGGCCGCGTCCGGTTCGCGCTACACTTGCGTTCGGCCAACGATGTGTTTTATTACAGCTTCAATGACCCACGGATGCCGCTGTAAAAAACGCAACACTGATTCTTTCACCGTAAGAGAATTATCGCATATCGGGATCGTTGCACCGTAAATAAACAACAGCGACATTGGATAATCGATGAATATCGGATATTCTCCGATATTAGTTTTTACCGTCCAGTCCAATAATAAAATTCGCATTACGCCGTCAGAAGAACTGCACACAAGCCCTGCTTGCGTTCGCCGATAGCGTTTTACTTGAAATATTGTAATAGCAGGTATCCAACCTTCTATTACGCACACAGAATGTTAAGTGCACCGCGAATGTTACACTCTACCGTGCTCACGAGCTGATACGAAAGCATACATTCAGGGGCCATTACGTCATTTACGTACGCGGCCTATCAGACGACATACAAACGCAACATTTCAATAAAACATTTCCATTAAACGATTCAGCACGATCCCAAAAGTACCTCCTTTGTCACACTGTTAGCTAACGACAGATATAATTCACCGGCTAAAAAATTCCGCGAATATCTCCGCACTCTGCCAGATGGCCATCCATCAGCATAGAGGCGAACATCCTTTGCCGTCGTTTGCCATCCCGGGACAAACGTGCTCTCGCTAATCCGGACCTTTATCAAAGAATTGATTCGCCTATTAAGAAGCGACGCAGAAAACATCGGCAACCGCCCCGGTCTCATATTGCTACCGTTCATTACCCAGATTACCGGAAGCCGTTTCTCGATACGCCATTCATGAGTTTCATGGCGGTCATGTCGCGCGCGAATGTGTACATAGTCAAGAATCTCCGGCGAGCTGAGTGCATGTCTCCTGGGCGCGCCCCTTTGCGCAACGTGCAACCGGTGCATCTCTGTGTCGGTGCACTCGGGATGCGAGATCAGCAAATCTAAGATCGTGCAACCGGTGTACGGTGGCGTGTCCGCGGCATACGTTGCCAATGTTCGCCGATGGCTGGAGCGCGAGCTGGAGGGGGGAGGAGGAGAGTAGAGGAGAGAGGACAGCCGAGTGGATGCGAGCGAAGAGTAAACGATGAAGGGGGCTGAAGAAGAAGGGGAGCCACGAGGAACCGAAGAGCGGCTGAGGGGAAGTGGACTGCACGGTTCTCGAAGGAGGAGCTGTCGGCGGTGAAAAATCACGCACCCCGCCACCACTGCCATGGCCAGCATCTGCTCTACATACCTTGACTCTCAACCTCGAAGTTTTGTCTCCCGCTAAGCGAGCCTGCCTCCGACGAGCTCGCTCGTTCGTACGACACATTCCGGACATCCCCGGCGGATCGGCGGGAGTTCAGCCGTATTGTCGTAGATGCGTTAAGATGTACTCGCGAGGAATGTTCAGGTGCACGGTGGTCCCGCTGACTGCGTCCTAGCTGCGATGTTATAAGTAATCGGTATATGTGTACGGATGCATGCGTACATGCGAGGAGATGGAAGAGGCATTGGCTAGGAATGGAATTTTGTATCGGGCAATTTTGTATTGCAGGTCAGTCGGAGCAAGCCCATAAAAGCACCTGATCCAGGAGTGGCGATGAGCACGAAAGAAGTAGTCCCGTCGGAATGTGACACTCCGTCGGCCGCGAGTGACTGAATTCATCAATGAGAACCTCGAAGAATCGTAGCGCGGTGTAGCAGAGCAAGATATACGTGTGCTGGCTGGGCTACCGGTCGGTCGGGTCGGGTCGCTGTTCTCCTGTATTTCATCTCTCTCTTTTGGTCTGTTTTGCTGTTTCTCCCCCTGCCCACCTCTTTTCACCTCGCTCCATCCGCGCTCACTCACCCTTTCTTCCTATCTTTCTCTCGCGGCAGCTTACTCTCGAGGAGAGTTGTTGTTCGACTGTTTTATTACTTTTATAAATGCCGCCGCTACTGCCACCACCACTACCATCACCACCAACACCACCACCACCGTCGCCATCGACGCACCATCGCCGCAATTGCAGGCGTTTCCTTTGTCGACGTACCCCCGGTCCATTGTTACTGGCGAAAAGATGCGAATTTTGAATCTGACGCGGTGCTACATTATTTATGCACGCTCACCTCGTCCCACCGACGCTCTCCGATTTTGCCGCCTGACGCAGAGTCATCGTTGCTTAGAACCTAGCTTTCAAGGCCAAGAATGATATAATCTGATAAGAGACGCGTTAGCAAGATTGCCGCGGACGATTGTGCTAATCACTGTCTAGCGAGAAAAAACCTTCCTGAATGAAACGTTCAGATCTGTCAAATGTTGACAAAAAAACGTGTGTACGTGACGGTTAGGAATTGGGTTCGGCGTGTTTCTTATTTCTGGCAATGAACGATCAACTCGCACCATTACACGGGAATCATTCATTGTTCTAGTCGGGTCCATTGTGCCTTCCGTGGTAATTAATTCTCTACAAGCGCAATCTAATTATTGCCGCGTTCATGTTTGCCCCGAACAACGGGGCGCCATGTGACTTGCGCATTTGCACCGAGTCCACCTGGAAATCAATATCAGCCGACGTCCAGGCTACGCTCCGTGCCAGTGTCACAACAGAATGCGCAACAGTTGCGTGTGAACAGAGAAGCGGGAAGGGATGACAGAAGAGTACCATCGCGAGGCAGCCTCATTTCACCGTTGACGAGTAAAAAGTTGGACATCTGGTGCGGCGTTAAATTCTAAGCGCGAGACGTCCACGGCAGGAATCGATGGACGCTCAGAGACAATGTCATGCAACACTGGCAATCGCAGTAACCGAGATATACAGAATCAAAGATATTTGAGAGGACACTGTCACAAGTGGAACAGTCGAATAATGCATGAGTCCTGAAGGACTCGTTCGCCAACCGAGAGCAAGGTCACCGCTCAAGATGACTGAAAGACGGCTACCTCTGTTTATCAATGTCAGCATTCTCGTAATTCTAACGATATTCGGCGCACTACTGTCTCTCCCGCTGCAGCTGCTGCTCGACACCAACTACTACACTAGGAATCAGAGTGTCGACGGTGCAGCGCCAGTGAACGCGACGAGCGAAAAACTTCCCCGACCGCTTGACCTTCGGAAATTGAGACGATGCCCGAACATGAAGTACGAGGACCGTATGAGGTCAGTGTACCAGAGCGATTACGATGGCAATTGCACGTACGTCCGGCTCTTGCCGAAGAGGCCAATTGAAGAAATTGACGTGGCATGTGTCGCGAGTAGCGAGAAGGCAGTGGCCGAGAACTGGCAGGAATCGAAGGAGATCATCGGTGAGAATGTTACCGAAGACGCCGAGGACGCGCCAAAGGCGCGCAGAATGAAGTCCATACCAGTTGCAGGACACATCCTCGTGACGATGTTACTCGTCTCGGCGATCGCTGCACTCGTCGAAGTACTGCGCGTGCGATTTTCCAGGAACAAGGTATCTCAGCATCAATTAACAGTGCCCCGATGTTCCCACGATAATAACCCTATTCCAATCCGCATCCAACCATCAATCAATCTGGGTAAAAAATTTTCTTAATAGAACATAGAGCTCCTCTTTCTTTGGTGTCTTGAGTAATTCAATATAGTCGACGTAAGTGTCTTCTTAAGGAGGTATAATTGCATGTCGCGTCTTTCATTGTCGAGCACCTCGCACGTGCCTCTCCTAAGCGGCGAAAAATTCTCACGTACCGTATCATCGCGCAAATGATAGGATTCAGCCAAGGGTGACGCCGCCACGCCGAGGAGAATATCAAGCGTCGATTTTTCCGTTCAAAAGCGTTTTGTGCCGCGGCAGCCAATGAGGAGCCAGCGCTCGTTCGAGGTCCAAGGAATGCATCGTTTGTTGGGTATGAAACGCAACTATGCACGCGCGCGCCTGCTTTAACGTACGTACGTACGGTGGCAATTTGCTCGCCGGTACAAACATTTAACCGAACACCGTAGGAGCACGACCTCCGCTCATTCGTCGCTCTTCGTTTCCAACGCAGCCCGCTAAGCAATCTGCTTCGTCAATCGCTGGGACGCCGAACCGGATGTCGCGACGTCAATCGGCCGAGTCTGACGAAGAAATCGGGGGTATCATCAATGCTCTTCATCACCGCACTCGCTTGATCCGACGCCATTAAGGTATGATAAACCGATTTGCATCGTTACTCCCATTAAGCTTTTGCGGAATGCTCGTTCTTGCTTCGCTTACGCTGATCAACCTTCTTTCCAGTAACAGTGGCTACCTGTTTTTCGAAAGTTTTCCTGTAACAACGCAAACAGGGTACGCGTACTCCGTCAATGGTATGCTCCTTATATTATTCAACGACATATGATCGGTTCATAAGGGGAAAATGTATTGATTTTCGAGAACGTGCGCACTTTGAAGGATATTGCAATGACTTTTTTTTTAGGTTGGATACGCATTGCACAACGATCACGTCCGCGTCTATTTTCTAAACTTCGAACATCTTCGAACGTGCACGGAAAAAACTGCAACTGTCTCCCGAACGTATGGGCGGCAAAAGTAACTTTGAAACAGTGTCGTTCTCTCTGACCTGTTCCCGGCACGTCGCAAACTCTCAACGTCGACTATTACGTCTCTTTAATGTTTCGTGCCCTCAAGTATCATTCGGAGATAATCGACACGCTCAAGAATGGATGTCTCTTGTTGTAGACCGTTTAGATTCAATATAAAGTACTTGATCTTCATCGAATGTAAGGTAAGTTGGGCAAAATGACTAAAGAATGTTTAAAACTGCGAAAATGTCTGTCGTTTCAAAATATTTCTATTCAGGGAAGACAGACCGACAAAATGGATGTGCCATTTTGTTGGCAATCGAAATTATCGAAGAAGGATTGTAAGTTAAAATATTAACGGTAGGACTCTTGCTACGTCAAGGAAACTCATCGGAACAACGTAAACTATATTATAGCGAACGAAGAGAAGAAGCGTAAAGTACCTACGACATATTTTCGTAATAATAAATTACAATGTCGCTCCCTATATATCCTATAACGTATAGAATATTTATTCAAACGACTTCCACCGTCTTTCATGTGATTTGTAAAATACTATACGTAACATAAGAAATATATAAATCTATAAATACTGCACAAGACCTGACATCAATTTTTCCGCCAAATGTTATCCCTTAGAGATCGCACGAACCAAATCCCGTTACAGAATACGCGTATCGCCCGTAATCGTCGTTTCAATGTCGGAAGCCCGCAACACAAACCAAATTAACGGTCGTAAGAACAAACAATAGAATATCAGTCGAGTCTAGAGACGTTTGAAACTTCAAATTCGTCGCTTTATCGTCAAGCGTCCTCCTATTGGTCAACATGGACGACGCGTGTTTCACGAGGAGACGCCTGACTCGCGCCAGATGACGCCACTCTCAAGGCCGTCGAGCATACTCGCCTGGAGGAACACGCAGAAAAATGGAATCATGAATTAAAGTCGTTCCCGTACACCGTTCGCCCTCCGTGCTTCCGTAAAGCGAGTGAAAATGTGCTACGTCGATTTTCGTCGCGTCTCCGTTTAATTGAAATCTTGGGAGAGTGTCTAAGTGCGAACGTTAGTGGTCTCGCTTGTTGCACAGTTGCCAAGGCGACTAAGGTTGCCAATCGTATGTACGTGCGTGGTTCGTTGTCGTCGTCGTCACTGTCGTCGTCGTCGTCGTGCGATATCGTGCGTGTGCATGTGTACGAAAAGTGTGCTACATATGAAAGGAGTCCGATTAGTGAGACGCCGATTCCGCAATCATCATCGCATCGCCGACAATTCGATGTCTCAGGAGCGATCGACGTGAACACGAGAATATTATGGACTACCCGGTTTTGGGCCACTACGATCCGTCCGTAGAGGCCACGGCCGGTAGCGGTGGCGACGAGCAGGAGCTACTCTGTAAGTCGCTTTCCTATTGACAGTCGACTCTTTCCTCTGTCGTGCCGTGCTAAAGCGCGCGAAAAATCATTGCCCCTCTCGACCCAGCGTGAGAGCGACGCAATGGATAAACAGCGCCAATTCTACTGTTCTCTACCACTGCCTACGACTCTTCGCGCGGAACGCAATCTACAATCTGTTTACGACCCGTTCATCCTTACCTCTCGACTTCTTACCGTTTGTCTATTTTCTACGTTCACTGATCCTATGTTGATGCACGTGACTGCCTCCTATTTGCTCGCCTCGAAAATATTTACGGTTAGATGCAAACGTAAAAATGCGATGGCACTAGAGATAAGTTTTCATTTTGGATGTGCACACGCAAATTGTTTATTGCGCGCAAAGAGTTAATGAGCAGATTTAATGTATATAATGTACAGATTTTGTAGCAATGATATTCGCAGGCTTGGAGAATTCATGTATTTTGTGCTCGACTTCTGATTTCTAAAAATAAAGATTTATTTTTAATTATTGAAATTGTAACATTGTTTATTGTATGATAATTCTGTTCTGACAGGGGAAGAGCAGAACTATGTATTACCCGGAGAAGAATTTGTACCTGTCGCAGAACAGTTTGGAGAAGATTTTGCTGGAGCAGAATTTCATGAGACACGTACATTGCTTGCCGATGGCGGCGACAGGTTTGGAGTATCTACTGCCACTTTTGACACAGTTGAGGAGCTCATGTGGATGGGAAACCAAGGGGTAAGACAATTTTTTATTGTATTGTCTATCATATAATCTACCTGCATATTATACATATTAATTTTTTATTCTTATTGTATTTAGGGTCATGTCACATCATACTATGGCCCCAGTTTGCAGAAGTATACGTCTTTCCAAGTTCATGCAACACAAGAGGTTCGGCATATTCATCCGTTAGAAGATGGAATTTTAGTACTTACACAAAGCATACTGCGATACCAGCTACGGCGTGGGATTCCCATTTTTACTCATATGTATGTCAATAAGATGCATATCAATTTAGAGAACCTACATTAATTTTGTGTGTTTCTAGGTCATCAAATATGTTTGACATGCAATGCATGTTACAAATTTCACCAACCAGATTGCTTATGGGTGGGCATCAAGATAAAATAATTGATTTTGATTTAAATAGAGGCAAAGAGACTGGTCTAGTAAGTTTCCATGCTAATAAATATACCTGAGTTATTATAGAGTCATTTGAATCATAAATTTAATTTTTATAGGTTCATGTAGGTGAGAACGGTTGTGCAATACTAAGGCAACACAGTAGGCTTGTCTGCGCTGGAAATCCAGCAGGAAAAATTGATCTCAGGGATCCACATACTTTATCAATAGAACATACCTTTGATACTCATAGTGGTTCTCTTAGTGATTTTGATGTGCAGGGAAATTATCTTGTAACGTGTGGTTTCAGTAACAGGTAGAACAATCTTCTTAAGTACATTTAAGTACAGTTTAATGAAATAAATGCATTTTTATTAATTGACTTCAATTTTTAGTCGTCAGGGCCTCTCGGTAGATCGATTTCTGATGGCATACGATTTAAGACAGATGAGAGCACTAAGTCCTGTTACTACTTTGGTGTACCCTCTTCTTTTGAAGTTCCTACCTAGTTACTCAAGTCGCCTTGCGGTTGTGTCACCGTTGGGCCAAATGCAATTGCTGGATACTATATATGCCAATGTACAACCGCCCATGACATGTTTGTACCAAGTAAGTATTCTAGCTTTCTATTTACATAATCGTTCTGATATGTTGAAAGACCTCAACCTATTCAGGCTGTTCTAATATTATCAGGTTGCTACGGGCGGTGCAATGGTGTTATCTTTTGATGTTTCTTCTACATCTCAATGCCTTTGCTTTGGCGATGCAGCAGGCTCTGTGCATCTCATGTCCACGAATACTCCAGAACCTCAATTCAATACATTTTCAAGGTTACTATTAGCTAATACAATCAAATAAAACATGACCGACACAAAAGCATGTTGATCAAGGGAACTAAAATTGTTATTGAATTTATTAGGCCAACAGAATTTGCCGATCCTGTTGAGACGCTGCAACCGATTACTTTTGAAGATGATGTCACTCCGTTAAGCACGATACCCGTGTTTTATAGCGGGCATCCATTACTGAGTGACTGGCCCGAGGAGTATTTAAAAAAAGTTTATAGGTAAGTAAGTATGTCAGTAAGTACGTGTTTGGTAGTCAATAAACGCTTTCGATCAATAAATCGAGAGTGTAACAAAATCAAATATGGTTGATATTTGACAGTATAAAAGTTGTACACTTACAAGTAATGCCGAAAAATGCCTATATATAGATTTATATCCATAGGCTATATACAAGCCAATTTATATATATTATATCTTTTTTAAATCGATAACATGAAGACCATTTCTGTGTATTTATTACAGGAAAACGCCACCAATTGATTCCGATATATTGCGCACAATGAAGATGCAAGGAACAATAGGTTACGCTCCAAATCCTCAAGTTTTTCGCCGAAATCAAGTGAGGAAACAATATTCTCCCACTCTTATACAGTATTCGACTCCGTCACTCCTTAAGTTCCCTTAAAGATACATAATTCTCAAGATCTCCCAAGCCATCTCGTCCAGTTGTGCTCCCATTTATCTTTCGGGGGATAACCGCTCTTTCAAAATTTGTATTACATGTGATCATTTCAGCTTTATTTTCAATAGCTGATATAGTAGTTTATAATAAGTTATTTTCTTCCCGCCATTGAATAGTTTTGAATACATCCACTTTGTCCTCGAAGGATAAAGACCATGTTTTTCTTTGATAAGTTTATATTATTTGTGGGGCAGGGTTAAACGTGGAACAGATTATTTAATGAATTTTGAACGCAATATTTACATATTGTATTCACTCTCAGATGCCTAAAAGGTACATGCTCTCCATTAGCAGTGCAATATTTAATGCTTTGATTTTTACGTCAAAGTGGCACAACAAGTTAAAGCAATACTGTTAATATAAATATAAAAGCTCAATGTGATTGAAGCGTTTAATTTTGTAGGCAAGAAATTTGACCTAATATTATTAAGACTGATAACGTTTCGTGATAATTATTGTAGTCCGTAAAAAGAATATCAAGCAAACGTGATAATATTATATTTTCGTAAGGTAGTCTATTGTATTTTAATTATTTTAGTGCGGTAGTGTACGAAATGCAAAATTTATATATCCAAAAGTATATTATGTATTGATTTACCACCACAGCAGTTATTGCTTTTGTCTCAAGGCATAGTTGCAAATTATGGCTGCTAGAAACATCTCGCTGTTGCAACTTACTCATCTGTAGATTTTCTTTCCAACAATAGACTTGCCAAAATGTGTGTCAGAGTAAAAATAAGTATCCGGCAATACCATGACAGTGTTCTAATGATACATTTGTTTATATTAGATCTTCACAGAGATTTAACAGTCTAATAAAAACAATATAAAATTTCGTTGACCACAAAAGCAATAAAAATGAAACAGTTTTTGAGAATTCTAATTCGCGATGAACACTGCAAATATATAAACCTCTAACGTCGCAAGTTGCTGCTATTTTATTAATGTGCCAATTCATAAAGCATAAAGAGCAGAGTTAATCGAAGTGTTGTGCTATATCTATAAATAAATACATAATGCGTAATATATTTTTGTTATCCACTTGAAGATTCAGAATAGATGATACTTAATTGACATAAACTCTTCCTGATAATTGTGAAAGGATAAATCTGATACGCTATAAACGATTTTCGTTATACCTTTTCCTGTTACGATTAATCCCGATGAATTGTATATCAGATTAATTGCATTTGACACAGCATGTTCATACTTGACGTTTTAGCAAAACTCTCAAGATATTACATATGCTTGCAACAATTATCACATCGATATTTTATGTAATTTACGATTTTTCATCTTGTCCTGTTGAATGCTATATTAGTTCAGTTGATTTGTTTTCTGCAACAATGATTAATTGATTTTTCAATTAATTTGTTGTCATTAATTAATTTACAATCAGTGATGCTTCATGATACTGCATTGCGTGTTGGATGTTCATGTATTTTTTCCAAGCTCAGTGTCTTTGTGATGTATAAACGTACATTATAAAAACGTGATATGCACATAATATTACACATAAGTGTATTTATTTTTTAGTAATGTGAATGCCTGTATTTTATAAAAGTACATCTGCAGTCACGCAACGGAACTGATATAACAGTTCCCTCTGTGTTAAAAATAACGTTTGATGAATAAATCAGTTACACGTTGGAAAGTTTGTTTTAGGGGGTCACAAAAAAGGGTGCATTAGAGATGGCCCAAAAGATGAACTGAACACCTTAATTTCTATATGCCCCGTCATAGTACTAAGCCGTTGATCATTTTGAGTCTTTTGAGAGATTCTGTAACGTTTCACGTAGTTGATAATTTTGAAAAAAAAGGAAAGTAAGAAATTCCGGTTTGTTTCATCGACCAAAGCCCATATATTCCTCTTGGACTGTGTTATCCTTGAATATCAACAATCGTCCTGTTACTCAGCTATCTTCAACCCCGCACTTTCACACAAAATGTCTGCCATTGATGAAATTGAATGCTTTCTGATTAACTGACTTAGTATACATACGCATAGAATACGTTGCTCACGAAATGTATAATCAAAGTTGTATTTGAGTGAAATAAAGGTTGTGTATTATATTGGCAAGCCTAACTTTAATCATGCGCCACTTATTGGCGCGCTCCCATGTGCTCTCTCTAGGTATTATTTATTTTTTCTTCCCCGTCAAAGACTAATACCACATTTACGCACTGGGCTATGCAAGTTTTAACTATACACAATTCATTGAAATTTGCACGCAGCGATAATTGGACCTCGCTGCGCGCTAAACGGTTCGTTTGTTAGCGACACGAAGATAAATAATACCTCTTTTGCAGATACCGTACAATTTGGAAAAACGACGTGGCATTGTCGCAAAGCTTTTTCCCGGCGATACACGAGCTAAGACCGATGAGGGTACCTTCGTGGCCATACCGAAACGATATCGTAAGATAGAGGTGAAATACTCACGACTCGGCTATGACGAGTTCGATTTTGATCAGTACAATCACACCAGCTTTTGCGGTTTGGAGGCAACGCTTCCAAACAGTTATTGTAATGCTATGCTACAGGTAAGTTGCGCTGGCTGACTAGCATGCAAACGATGCTTTCTCAGGGATCACTAATAATACCGTCAAATTTTTAACGCCTTTCAGTTACTGTATTATTGTGAGCCCGTAAGAATAGCTTTACTTTCTCACTCGTGCCAAAGAGAGTTCTGTCTTTCCTGCGAACTGGGATTCCTGTTCCACATGTTGGACACTTCGCGTGGATTACCTTGCCAAGCTGCGAACTTTCTTAGAGCTTTTCGCACTGTTCCGGAAGCGGCGGCCTTAGGACTTATATTGAGTGATCTCCATCCCGAGGCAAAACGGAAGACGAGCCTAATCAGACTGATACAAGTACGGTGTTGCAAAATTGAGTGATTGTCACATCAGCTCGCTAATATTGTATCACTTGAATGATTTCCCCTTTCTTTTTTAAACGTTTGCCAGAGCTGGAACCGATTCATTCTACATCAAATGCATTATGAGATTTTGGAGACGAGAAAACGGCAACAAGAAGAGAAGGAAGCGGCACGTCTTAAGTCTGGTCACAAGTATCCAGCTTTCGTTTACTGCGAGCAAGACTTTCCCAGTATCTTGCAGGACATCGGCTCAAGGTATCGGAGTCACGACGATGAAAGGAAAAAGAGGCGGAAGCAAGAGGAGGATGGTAAATATATGTGGATCACATCGAAAGGTAAACACAATTTATGTGTAACCTTTGCATTGGGCACTTTTTGTGTTTATTTTTCAACCTGGATGTGATTGTCTGACTGTGTACTTGATCAAAGGCTGCAGCTACATATATCCGAAGAATAACAAGAGGCATCCGGAGACATATCATTTTCTGCTGCAAGTATTTTCATAGTGGTCAATGAGATATCTCTTTATAGCATATTAGTTTCTTATCTTGATAGAGTTTAAAGAATTTTCCTATACTTGTATTCTTAGGATATTACGACTGAAGCTTTTTACAAAGAACGCGGAAAGGCATAAACTTTATGACTTGTAGCTCTTTTCGCTGGTATTGCTAAAATTGCAAGCTGCGGTAATGCTTTTCCCCTAATGCTCATTAAAGTGCTTTCATATGTATTTTACGTAAGTCCCACCTTTTTTTTAGTAGATAGTAAATACCTCGCTTTACGAAGATGCATGTTTTGGCTTTTGCACAAAACCAAAGAATTAAATGTATTCCTTGAAGTTACAATTTTTTTGAGATACGTAAATATGTCTGACCGACATCGTTACAAACATGTTATTGTAAAGTTTCTTTTCATCAATCATTGATGCTGATGTTTACCTTCAGTTTTTTTTTACCAAACAATTACCGTGTTTGCATTCCATACATGTATCCATACAACTCCTGATGCCTGCCGCACGATTGAAATTTGGTTGTCACGTCTGAAGAAACTTTCGATAGAGCATTGAGTGCTGTATGGTTACAAATACAATGTCTTAAATTATATATTAAGAATAATTATTTAAAGCGAGGAATATTGGTTATATTCGAATATTAAAGATTGTCAAATAATTAATATCAATATCGTCAGTGAACGTTACTATCTATTAAGACAATAAATCCCCTAAAAATAATTGCAATGACATACTTATTGCAAATAGATAAGAACACAAAAAAATCTACCGAAGAAAACGAAGTTCGAGATGAAGAAACGGAAATCAGTCGACTGTTTGGATCTGAACAAATGCACATACACCGTTGTCTCAAATGTGGGCAAGAGGCCACGAAACACTCCATCATGTTGCTCTGTAACTTGGTTTACCCAGAAGTGACAAATCCATGTAAGACAATTTGCGAATATAGTTCTGATTAGCCCTACATTTACCGTACACACTGCTAAAATGTTTCCGCGTTTTCCACTTGTAGCCGACGAAGTTCCATTCACAAGTGTTCTCACTCGAAGCTTAAGACCTGAAAAAATTACACCTGCATGGTGTGACAACTGTCAAAAATTTACACCCACACTTCAGTCCCGACAGCTGATGAAATTACCTCAAATTTTAGCTCTAAATTGTGGTTTAGATACTCATCAGGTATTCTACAGTTATAAAGCGCACACATCAAGCATTCGTCATATGCTAAATACTATTTAAACCGTATTGTGAATTTACTATAAAGCAATTTATTATTTTATATGGTGTCTACAAGTACGATAATTTTAGGACAAAGCTTTTTGGCAAAATCAGATGGACATTGTGGTGCAGAAGGTCTTAAATGGAAAAGAAGGCTGTAGTCCATCATCCAGCCCCGTTCCAATTACTGTAAAACCATGTCGATATGGTATAAACTGCACTCGAAGTGGTTGCAGATTCAGGCATGTCGGGCGTGATTCAGGTAGACGAAGTGCCTACTTTCCTTAATATCGAAATTCTAGTGGAAGTTGATAAATTACTAAACTTACGAAAATCCTTGTTTCTTTAGAAGCTGTACAGTCTGCGGTAACACCGCCAACAACAAATAGTACACCTGTTGCCACGCCACCTAGTCATTTCTATTATTCCCACTCTTGGATACCTCATAATATTGAGATCTCCCTTAACGAGGAAGGTGTTCTGTCTGTCGCAAAAGTTTCCAATATCGATGGCGACGTGAGTGAAGCTGCGACGACGCAACCGAAGGTTACCGAAAATGGCCAAGGTGATGGTAAAGTACAAAAAATGTCGGATACTCCCGACGCAGAGTCGGAGACGAGAGAACACGAAAGTACCATTGCTGGTGACCTTGAAAGCGGCGACAGCGAAATGGAAAAGATCGACAAGGAGACAAATAAAAAAGTTCAAAAGGTTCATTATAGTCTAAATGCGGTTGTGTGCTACGTTGACGATAAGAACAATGAAGACCGAAGAAACATAGTAGCTCTATTGCGCGTTGGTCCGAATTACCATGAACGATCAACCGGCAGTGCGGTAGCGCAATGGTACATTTTTAATGATTTCTGGTGAGTTTACGTTCTGCATAATAATATTTCGTATACGTGTTGAACAGTAGAACAATAATTACGTATATTGCAGTATATCAGCGGTGACGCCTCAGGAGGCAGTATGGTTTAATCTCGACTGGAAAGTACCGTGTGTGCTTCATTACACGGCTATACCTGCACCTGAACCAACGCAATTCATTAGTCCTCTTACTTACGATGTCTTTGGAGAGGACAAATGTATAGCTCGCAGCGGCGGAACAAGAGGAATTACCTTCACTCCGTTGACGACCGATGAAATGCCAAAGAAAGGTGTGTGAAATTTTATACGTACTTACATTTGGAACACGTTACAGATTTGTCTTCATCTGTGATGGTTATAGGAGAACTGGTCGGCATTGATGCAGAGTTCGTTACCTTGAATCAAGAGGAATCCGAACTTCGCAGTGACGGAAAAATGTCAACTATAAAACCAAGTCATATGTCGGTGGCACGTATTACGTGCATAAGAGGGTACGGTTGTTAAACGCATTTTAGATCGTCATTTACTTGTGTTCTGTTCTATATTATGTAAGTCGCCTTTTTCTGTACCGCAGTCAAGGACCTTTGGAGGGCACGCCGTTTATAGACGATTACATAAGTACACAGGAACAAGTTGTCGATTATCTTACCAAGTTTAGTGGCATTCAACCGGGCGACCTGGATGCCAATTTCAGCAGCAAACATCTTACTACACTGAAATCAACCTATCAAAAATTACGTTTCTTGGTTGATAATGGTATAATATTTGTCGGTCACGGACTAAAAAATGATTTCAGGTATGCCTTGCTGCGTATGATTAAAGAAGTTATTAATCGAAGATAAGTTAAGTTAGATAAGGAAATATTGGCACACAATAGTCGCATTCCTTACCTCCTTCCATGCATCCAGTAAATGGATCCACACATATGTATGTGGGATTTTTTGGAGTAATGGCAACGGCACGAGCAAGCAAAGAAAGAGATTTATTAAGAAGGTTGAAAATGTACGTGCCAATACGACTGTCGATGAAAGGCTGAGTCTGGATTGTCGCTAAACACAAATGGCAGAGCATGGAAAGCTAGGATGTTCGGCTATTGGTGCTAATATTTCTTGTTTTATTGTCTTAATGTAGCTTCTCAACAAACGATCAGTTACAATTATTTCACGAGTATAACGTTACAGGGTAATAAATCTGGTGGTACCAGCAGAGCAAGTAGTAGACACGGTATTGCTCTTTCATTTACCGCATCATCGGATGGTGTCTCTGCGCTTTTTGACCTGGCATTTCTTGGGCAAGAAAATCCAGTCCGAAACGCACGACTCGGCGGAAGACGCTCGCGCTGCTCTTGAACTGTATCGCAAGTACAAGGATTTAGAGAAGTCTGGGAAATTGACGGAAACCCTTAAAGAACTCTATAATATTGGTACCCAACTCCATTGGAAAGTAAGTGAAATCAATGCCAATATTATGGAAAGAAAGGACTATACTGCTAGATCAATTTCCCTCTTGGGATATTCATTGCGGTTTAGATAGTTTTATATAATTTGTGTACAATATAATTATACTTGCCAGACGTGATTAGGACTTGATACTGAAACGCAATGATTTTTATATATTGTATAATTGTATGTGTTCGTGTTACAATTTACAGATGAAGAAGACCATTCATTACGTATAGTACAATTTAGCACGAAGTTTTTTGTTTATTCGAATTTTAACGTTTGTTCTTTCTCATGGAAATGCGAAAGAACATTTACACTATTTGTGTACATCGACGTCACAATTAATTGGTTTCTCTTCTATTAAGTTCATTTAGATGAAGTGGGTTTTTAGACAGGCATACTATTTTGTTTATATTATGTTAGTTTTTGTCGGGGTATTGTGTACAACTAAATGTCAAAGTCCACTTCACCTAGTCGCTTTCAGTTATTTTCCATAAGTTATCTGTTTTATTCGCGTCTGTTATTAGGCATCAAACATTGCTGGAATTCAAATATGAGTGTATAGAATGCATTCACGATAGGCCATTGTTGTCGTTTATTCGATAGAATGATTATATAATCAGTGTGATAGCTGTAATTTTTAATTGTTTGACACCAAATTCATCCTTAGGTTCCGGACAGCTGATACGAAGATCGCTCCTGTACAGAAGAAGTCGACGTAATCAATTCAGGAGATGATAAAAAATCATAGTCAACACGCGAACATTTAATGTGTAAGGTAAACGGTTGAAAAGTTGTTTAGCTATCAGAAAAACCCCCATGTTCATTAATATCGGTGTCATAGTTCAATTTTCACGACGGAAATCGATGTGATTCCCGTTCACTGTTTGATAAGAATTTGAGTTGAGCAAGGTGCAAGTAAATTAGGTGATTTTTGTTTTATAGAAGTAAGCGATGGCAAGTCATCGCGAGATTTACAATTACGGGTATAATAACATTACCATTCATTTAGTAACAATCCCGTCAATGTTTCGCTCTGTCTCATTCTAGGTCAATAATTCATTCATTATATTCATTCGTGTGGTGCGCTAACATGATACAACGGGAACTCTGATTTCGTGTACTCAGTATGACAAATTTCGATCAGTATCAGTTTTATCGGTTACAAAAACTTAAATGTGAAAATGATGTAAGAATATTCTTGTTGACCATGATTTTGGGAAAAAACGTAGATTTAAGCTGTTTAATATACAGTCATTTTGTACATAATGTCCAATAGCACATTAGCGTTTTGGAGAGCAGTAACACTATTCCACTGCCTAACGGGAAAAAAACATTCAATATTTATTTTAATTACCCAAGACATGTATCGTATACCAAATGGGAGATAACGTAATCCATCCTCATCCATAGCAAAATTACAAATTATGTACATAGGTAATAGATAGACGTACTAATAGTTGATTGGTGGACTATACCATAATCTTTTACCATTTTTTTTTTATATGTATTTCCCTTATTTCATGTCGACTTTTTCTATCATCAGTACTGTTGTTTTATGCGAATCTTTGTACGCGTTTTATTATTTCAACTCGATGGATTTGTTACTCGAGTGATATTGACTGTTCCCACCTTTCTCTGCTCTTTTATTTGTTGAAATGACAACCAAATATTTTAATCCGGATTTCGTTGTATAGAGCTCTCAAAACGCAAAGGTATTAATGAGATGGTAGTATATTTTACAAACTAACAATTGTACGCATTATAGGTTATTTTTATATACATTTTACCAATAAAACGTGAAAAATATTATCAAAATCTATTGAAAGGGGAAAGATTAACAAAGCATATATTTTTTTATATCTGGAAAAATTTTTCTCATGATTTGTGCACCATGTAACATACATGCCAATTCCAACTAAGAAAGACGGTGCATTTAGTTGACTTAGTAAAAATAATGGCACTATGATGTTAATAGTAATACATTTGTTTTATGTCTATTACTGTTACGTCATTGTGATTTTTAAATAAATGGTTGAATGCAAAACGTTGTGTAGTTCTTTACCAGTTCACAAGAAATAATCCAACCCATAGAACCACCGGAAGACTGTGGTCAACTCCCAGGCAGAGAAGAAAGACGAACGAGATTTCATATTAATATTATTATATACTTTTTTTTTTAATATTACTCCTTAATTCTGTATATACAAATCAGTTCTATCCTCCCGCTTACCGGGAACCCCTTCTGCTATGGCTAATTATTATTGCATTAGGTTACGCTTTGTGGGTATTCTTAGCAATACAATTAATAATTTACAAGATTGTACACACATACAACAAAGCCGTTGACCCGTTCGTATTCGGGCACATTAGCGTGCGTGGTGTAACGTGTAAAAATTTAATAAATAATAATATAGTTCCGTGCTCTCGAGTCTGCGTCAGCGATTTGACGAAGGTGGCGGCATTAGTAGCTATCGAAGCCTATGAAACGTTGAATTAGCCGAATGTCAGTTCAAAGAAAATCTACGATTTCATCTAACTAACACTGCTCTCCCCATCGATTCCGAAGAAAGCAGGCATGACACATCCTCGTACGTCTCACTGGTGTCTGTCTATTGCAATACAAAAAAAAATAAAAGAAAATATACAAATATGTATATATTTACATACGTGACAATGTCCGAATGTTGAATTTTATCCGCTCTTACTGACGGTGAGCCGGCCGCTTTAAGTAAGTTATTACAGGTAAAGAAAACGTCTCCTGACTAGAAACTTGCATATAATCGAGCTGCAGGAGCTGGAAGGAGTATTCAATGGCAGTATACGCATGACGGACGAAGAAGTATTAAGAATCGCTTCGGGAAAATGCTGCTTCGTGCGTGCGACATTTAAGAGAAAGACACTTGCGCAGTATTAATCGTTAGAGCGAAAAAGTACTACCGGAAGTGCCCGGCGCGCTGATCGTGTCAATCGAAGAAACCTGGGCGCTATGCGTTCGTTGCCTTTTCCGTGAGATTCGAGCATCAAGGCACTTTGCTTCGTATGTTCGTTCGCAATAATCAGGATTGTCGTTCGTCAACGATTCGATCGAAGAGTGTTAAAAAGTCGTACAACTCTAGTGATATAAAAAAAACAATTCAAGTAATGTTGCTAATGGTCATCGCCATGCTGGAAGTGGCCGTTTCTGTTAAGCGGTTGCCTCTCCGGTGCGTCTGATGGTCTGTTCCTCTTGAAGAAGCCACACTGTAAACAAAAGTACATTGTCACGAATGAACAGGGTAAAAAAATTACGTTAAAGCAGCTTAAATTGCAACAAGATCCGAAAAATTCGAAACGTGAGCCAAGAATTTCGTTACATATTAACTGTGTATATTTCCATAATCGGATGCTTACCTTATGCAGTAAGTATATAAGAAGCAGCAGAATGATCGTTCCAGCACAGGCGGAAGGCACCACTACCCAAATAGGGATGATGTCTGGAGCAGAAGGTGGCGCGCTGGGCTCAACATTCGTGTAGGTCTCGTAACTCTTGATCACTTGTTCAGCTGGGGTGCCGATGAACGGTTGCTTCGTAACTCGAGCGACAAGTTGCGTGGACACTTTCACCTTCTCCTTGTAGGCGATCTTTTTAAGTGTTCTGGCGTTCACGCGGTATCTCGCTCCTATCCAAACTTCTTCGTTTTTCTTAAGTGGGCCGAGAACGCAACGCAACGTAACGCAATTGGCCGCTTCGCAGAGAGGAACCTCTTTCTTCGGTTCGATGCCAGCCTGCCTGGCATTGCGAGCATTCTCTTGATAAAAGGCATCCTCGTCGGCCAGAACATCTTCATCGACCTCCCTCGGATGCCTATGACGTCGTTCGTACCTTTTGAAGTCCTCCACGTTCACCATGTCGTCCCGCCTGATTCTCGAATTAATCGCATTGGGATCAAGTCTCAGACGCAAGTTATCACTCTCCAGATGACCATTAGCTCCGTGTAATCTCGTGCTTAGCCTGCGTTCTTCCGTTCGTCGTTCCTCGGTCCTTCGTTCTTCGTACGAACGAGTCTGATAAGTATCATCGTCGTGCCAGGTCTGACCATGAGTCCTGGAGTCGCGATTATTGTCGCCGTCTTGGGATCCAGCGAGAGTGTATGAACGTTCTTCCGTGTACGTGTAGCTACCCTGAAGAGCGAAACGTCGGCCGTCTTTCAGCACGATGAATCCCTTGCCTTCTTGAGATACCATAAGTTGACCCTCGATCCGGATGAAGCGCGTGTCGTGCTGATCGACAGCTTCCGACGAGTAACTCTGCCTGCCGGTGTGATCCAGAAGAGGGAATATTGAGCCATCCTGAAACTCTATATATTCCCTCCTGTCAGCTGCCGTTCTGAATCTACCCCGGAACTGCACGTACTGCCGCCCTTGCCTGCCGTAAAGTTCGAAACCAGAAGCCTCCTTCGACACGATACCCAAGAACTTCTCCAAATCCTGCGTCGACGTGACATTGTGCAGCCGGAAGCCGAAGTCTCCGCCGCCAATCACTTCCTCCCGATCGCCAGAAATCAAGCCACCCTCCCTGTCACGACCTCGACCGTGCAGTCTATCCTCATCATACTCGGTTTGATGACCTTGCTGCCTTCGCCGCTGCTCTTCCTCTTCTCGTTGTCGCTGCACGGCAATTCTTTGTTCCTCACGCTGCCTTTGACGTTCCTCTTCTTCCCTTCTACGTTGCAAGGCCAGTCTTCTCTCTTCCTGGATCCTCCTCGCGCGTTTCTCGTCTTCTTGCCTGAGGGCTTCTTCTTCCTGACGACGACGCTGCTCCAGCTGCAGCCTCAGAAGTTCCTGGTAACGTCTCTCGTTTTCTTCCTTCTCCGTGTACACGCTCGAACCTGTTCCAATCGTTGCCGAAGTGTGGTGCTCAACGTGACTTTCGCCCCAACGATTTTCGTAATCAGTCTGTCCGTAGTTGTCGATATTCGGTCTGTTCGTGGGGAAGGGACTTGGATAGATAGTCGTCGGGAAGCCAGCGTCCATAGTTGTTCCGCTGCCGGACTCTTGGAAGAAAATGCCGGAAGTACCGTGAGACAGGTCGCCAGCGTTGTCGTGGCCGGTTCCTGAAGAGTTCTGAGTGTAAGTCGTTGTGACTACTCCAGAATTGTCGCTGGACGTGAGCTGTATTCGTCGAGTCTCTGACGTGCTGACGCTGGCAGACTCGTCAGTATGGGAATGACGACTCTTTTGGATGCTGGAGCTGTCGCCGCTGTGTATATCCGTGTCCTTTTGGCTAAGCTTGTTGTGCTCCGACTGAGTCTGAAATCCTCTTTGCACGTTGATCGTTTGTCCCGTGTGTGACTCATGCAGTATAACCCCCGAAGGATCGGGATACGGAATGTGAACTCTCCTCCGCTGATCGAGCTGTAACAAAAGTCTCTGTCATCGCAAATTCTTTCAAAGCCTAATCCGATAAGGTTCGTTCGCCGATAAGATTGGCAACTTTGTGAAAATTTCTCAATGCACTCACCTTAAGACTGAGATAGTTCGCGTTTGCGGTTCCGCAAGTGACAGATCCGGACGTCTCAGGTTGTTCCAGCAGATACACCAGTTCGTCACCGGCCAAAGTCTGAGCTGGCCATACGAGGAAGACCTCAGCTTCCAGGATATCGGAAGGACCCTGATTCTGAATCGTGTAATTGTGCGTCATCGCCGGGCCGAACTCGAGCTCCGTCGTAATATTCTCCGCTGTGTAATTGTCCGGATTGTAGTAGAGATCCTTAGGCTTGCTCTCGCCGATCAGAAGCAGTTCCGTCTCGATCCAAATCGGCAGCGAGATGAAGCGTACGTTGTCGTCCGTTGTGTCTTGGTCCTCGGGATTCGTGGTGTTCACTCGCATGTGAAAATCGTAGGACGGTTTCATCCCGTTCGACGTGACCGGCTGAAGCAGCACTTTGAAGTGAACCAGCTGCCTTCGAGGCAAAGGATTTCCGATATCGCAGCGAAGCGTATTGTTGTTGGATTGCTTCGGCGCCGAACACTGAACCGGAACTTCCGTCTTGTCGATGCGCTCGATCTTAATGTAGTCGATACCGGGTGGCATCTGAAGTGAATAGGTGGCTTCGAACGCATCCTCTCCATCGTTCTGGACCAGGATCTCCAGTTCGAGTTTCTTCCCGGAGCCGAGAAGGTACTTGGCGACGTTCGGCTGGACGGAAAGCTGCAGGTCTGGGATACAGACGTTGTCGGAGCCGCAATTCTTCCGGATGGCAAGCGAGTCCTTGGTAGACGTCGTTGTGCCGAGAACAGGCGTCAACGGCATCCTAGGGAACCGACGCTCATGTTGTACGACACGATCGTCCTTTAAGCTCATTCGCATTTCCGCGTCTAGTGACGTCAGTTTGTCGCGGATGTTCGGCATTACGTACACCTGTAAATTGAAAGGCACGTTGAGAACGATTGAACACCCATCTGCTCCATTGTCGAATGGAGCGTCTGAACTGAAGCCAGGTTGTGAGGGAAGTGAATTACTGCCGACGACAGATGCTACTCACCTGAACAGCGCGACAGAATTGGTGTCCGCGCGTGGCACTGATCGTGAGATTCATAATGTTTCTACCTTCCAGCTCGAGGAAGAACAGTCTCGGGTTCTTCGTCTTCTTCACGTCCAGTACGTACTGAATGTTGAAATCCTGCTTCCAAGGCACACCGTCGCCCTTGAACTCGAAGCAGGTCCTCAACGGGAGACAGGTGACTTTTGTCCCGTCGGAGAGAGTGCAATTTCTGTTGTCCAGAGATATCAGCTTCGACTCGGATCCGAAGGTCACGAACGAGTCCATCTTGATGACAGGCCTCGCCCGGAAGAACATGGCCGTACTGGATTCGTAGGCGCCGACCACCATGTCGGGATAACGATTTCCATCCAAATCGAGGCCACCGGCCAGCGAGAAGCCGAAAGTCTGAACTGGCGTGTCCAGGTCCTCGGCGTGAATGGCCTGCGAGTACTTCTCCAGGACACCGTTTCGGGATCCGTGATAGATGTAGACGATCCCGCGACCGTTCGCTCCACCGTAAGGAGCACCGACGGCGAAATCCCCGTAGCCGTCACGGTCGATGTCCCCGAGAGAAGCGAGTGACAAACCGAACCGTCCACGGTTACTCTCTCCGTCTCTGTGAAACGATAAACGGTTATCGCGGAGAGTTCAACGGACAGCTTCGACGTGTTCGACGCTTTTTGGCAGGAGACTAGTGAGTCTGCGTGGGGTGGATTAAATCATTCGTTTAGGTAAAATGTGTTCTTTGAGTAAGCTAATACTGAGTTTCTGGTGTTTACTGCAAAAGCAGCGGACTATTTAGTCTACATGGGATGGATTAAATCATTCGTTTAGATAAAACATGTTCTAGAAGTGAGTCAATACTGATTCTTTGGTGTTTAGTGTAAAGGCAGGAAACTGGTTAGTCTGCGCAGAGTGAATTAAAACATTCGTTTAGATAAAATGTGTTCTATGAGTAATTCGTCGATAATGTTTCTCTAGAGATTATTGAATCCGTGGATATATCATTGATTAGATATGTTTTGAGTATAAATGCATGGCTTGAGCAGTATTCTTTTCTGTTAAATGTTGTACTCTGTACTGTGAACATAATTGTAGAATATATTTGTATATAGTGCTGGCATAAAGGATTGCTCAGTTCTACAATGCGTTTAAATCATATATCTAAACCTTGCAATTCCTTGTAATACCCAAACGAGGAAAGAATTTCAATCAGGTAAGCAGCTCAACAGGTATAGCAGCGTTATCGTGTAAAAATGGCCCGATCGTTCATAACATTATATTACACGTTTTGTGGGAACGTTTCTACCATTAAATTCAACCACCCCACATGATATAAACAGCATTGCATCCCGCGCATAGTGCCAAAAGATAATAACGATTCGGCAAGAATTACCTGCTATCGACTTTGCGGAATTTCTCCGGGCCTGTACCCTGGTAGATTACATAAATTCTTCCAGTTTCAATAGTCATCTCCGGATTACCGGGCACGGTGTACATAGGTGCGCCGATTATCAAGTCATCCAGTCCGTCACCGTCGATATCGCCGGAAGCGACGGCATACCCGAAATAAGCCCCCATTTGCTCGCCCGTCACATTCTGATGATTCGTCATATTCGACGTAAAGAGGACGACCTGAAATCATCGTTTTTAGCATCGTCAGTACAACGGTCAACGAACTTTATTAAGTAGTCAAAGCCGGACAATACTTGACGCTCAACAATGCCAATAATCCTTATAAATCACATACATCACAATATCTGATTTTCCTCAACTCTCATGCAAGTCAGTGCAATCCGCGATACGATAAACGAATAGCAAAAATAGATGAACCATTTACATTTGTTTCCGCCAGTGACTGGATATGATATATGCATATCGGTTTTTATTTGAATTCTAGTCGAAGACGATTAGCGAAATGACGAATGTAGAAGTTTGACGCACCTTGCCACGAAGTCCGGAGCCCCGTGGGACACCAACTGCCGTTCCACTGTCTCCATTTCCGACAAAGTCACCCGTGGTGACGGCGTAACCCATGTAACTATCGTCTTCCGTCGCTGGTCCCTCCTTCGTGAACATTACTTTGGCACGGCTGCCCAGCGCCTGCGAAAACGCTTGTCCTGCAAAACAGATCGCGATCGTTCAGACAAACGGGAATGAAACAGACGACTTTGCCGTTACGCGTGTCCTGTTACGCTCGCAGCAATTTCCGCGACTGCAATTTCCATGCGGCTACCCTTTATCGAACTCGCGTCCATACAGCTCCGAATTGAATCAGCTCAAAACTGGAATGACTAATTGCAGTCGCGAAACGCTTGACAATTAATTGGATACGGGTGGCAAAGGTGATTAAGCTACATTACGTATTATTATTATTATTAAGTATTATTATTATTATTATTCTCATCATCGTTACTGAAATTAATACCATTATTAATCTAGCTTCTAAGCGTATCGCTACATCGGCAATTACGTTGGATAATACATTCGGTCGTTATTATTATTGGTCAATCGTAAATATACGCAGCGAGGGTGACCGCTCGTTGTCTCGAGGGGATTGACATCTTCGTTGAGAGAGGTCGGGTCCTCGAGACACAAGAGGCATGGCGGTAGTTGGGTTACGGTATGATAGCGTGGTAGCTTTGACTTCGTATTACTGCGACTCTGGGCTGCGACGAGAAGCTGTAAGAAGCGGGCCCGCACCTGTTACACGTCATCGTCCACGACTCGACTGGCAGTAATCAAGCGATCGTTGTCGATACGACGATCGGCAGCCGATAAGATCATCGATAAGCTTTCGACCCATGCCTAGTTTAACGGCTCACGCGATGAGAAAGCGGTCGAGCGGTCGTACAGTGAAAATGCGTAAAATCATTGTAGGTGGAGCGGAGATACAAACGTTCGGTCAAGGAGTGTCAACAGCGGAAGGTCGACTCCGAGATACAGGTGACACTACCGTAACAATTAGCCAGCGAGCATCGTCTCAAATCACTGCCAGGCAAGGATGAAGGGGTGAAAGATTCGTCGCGTTGATATTCGTTTTTTCGGCTATATTCGTTTTTTCGGCCCGAGCGCACAATTTTGTTGAGATCGAGAATCGAGATCGAGAATGATGATTGGATTCGGGGAATTTCCGCTTACACCCCCTCCCCCCACCCTCAGTAGTACGATGTCGTTTGCGGTATAATACGTCTCACAGTCAAGCAACACATAAGTTATTAATATGATACGCAGAGAGTTTTGTCAATGAGAGAGTGACAGCTTATTGATGGTTTGGGGCCTGTTAGGGGCACAAGGGGGTTGGACAGCGGCGCGGATTGTTTTATTTGGTTTTGCTGTTTTGTTTTGATTAGGGGACGCCTGCAAATGCCCGGTACCTGATACTTCTGCCTCGGAGGCGAACAACATCGTCGAGACAAACTGGAACCTCATTGCGCTGCTGATCGAATATAGCTGACCTGTAAGTTTTCGTAACGATATTCTCCTCAAGTGGCAGTAGTTAGAGTGTCTCTAGCTAGATTTCGCGACTGGCGCCGGCCTATGTTTTCCTCCCATCCGTCACGTTTCATTATGATCGTGCGGTCGCGATTGTGTGCCGAATAAAAATTGCGCAGACTCTGAAATAAGCTGATCGTCCGACGCGTCTGCCGGCATTGTCAGTGCCCGACTCCAGGCCCCTCTCGCATTCGAGCTCTCAGGCACAAAGAATCGCTGAACTTCGACGCCGAAGGAACGAGAATGATAATTACGTAAGCTCCGAGATGGGCGAGTCCCGAGAGCTCACATACCTTCGACAAAAATTTGAAACGGCCTCGGCATGACGTTTCGCTTATTTCTGAGATACCGAAGGCAATTCTGATCGAAGGAATTTTCATTGCGACCACTTTAGAGCGCGGTGGGATCTCTTACCTTGCCAGTACCAGCTGCCGGGGGCCCCGATGAACAGTCTCTCTCCATTCTGAAATTAATAGAAAGTGGCGTTAGGAGCATTCGTTTGGGCCGGCTGCATTTAGATAAAGCGACACTTTAGTCATCATTGTCGTTATCCGAGCAATTTCATTCCATTACAGAGATAAGTTTCGGTGATCTCAGTTCAAATTATTATTCTTTAATCAACAATAAAATCTGGCTTGGCTCGTATGTCATTCAATACTGTTATCTTATATGCAATTAATTGTACGTTACTATACAGTCGCGTGAGCATGCTTACTTTTCCTTACGAAGTTGTTTGTATCATTTCCTCTGCCAACATTTACTACCCTCGACGCACGATAAATAATACACAGCCTATCCTAACTCCGGCTCGTTCTAGGGTTACATAATTAGTATTGTATTCGATAGGTCCCAAAGCGCATAATTATGAATTTTCCGACTGACATTCGAGAAGGCCATGCTTTTCTCCGTAACAGTAGACGGCGGTATTTTGCGTTACGCCAGTTACAGGAAACGGACGCACCCACGAATTTTTCCATAATTCGCGAGATAATACGAGGAGATAGTGAGTTCGCTCGTGGCGCGGGTCGCTTCCTCGAGTACGATAAATCACACGCTCGACGCAGCGCATTTGCTGCACGCGCACGAGCACGGACGTACGTACACGCTCTCATCGTGCATTTCAATGCGCTACGACGAGGTGGCCTCCACGAGCGGTGGACTTTTCGAATTCTAATCGAGGCGTCATTGATCACGGGCGAGCCTCGTCATCGTCTCGCCGAGTCCTAACTTGAGCCGTAACGTAAAATCTGTCCGTGCACCGACGCTTAAGGAAGACGCCACTTTTTCCTCGAGTTTCACTTTCGACGTGCCTCTTCTAAAAATAGAATAATAGAATCGGTCGGCGACTCTGACAACATTCGAAATCACCGATGGACCGTTTAAAATGCCGGTAATGCCAAATGGATCGTATTACTGTTAGTAATTGTAAGGAAGAAGTTGATCGACCGCAAAAGCCGGTATATTCATCACGCTTAGCGTCTTGTACCGAGTGCACGGGTAGTATATATTGGGATGGTCGTATCAAGTTCGAGAATTAATGCCGGACTGGCCTCGGACCGCTGTGGTACTGTTCAAGTATCGTAAACACGCTAGTTCGACTCTAGCCGTCCTACTCGGCACACACCCAACACCCCTGACTCCAGATATTCAAGTATCCGACCGGCTGGATCCCACGTACGCTAATAGCATCGCCGCGTACGGTTCACACATTAGCCTGTATGCGCAACTGCACTTAATCCGTGCGCCAGTAGTACCTCGAGTGGCACTCGAATCGCCGACGTACTTTATGCCGCTGACGAACCCTTTGCACACTCGGTTCCCATACCGTATCTGGCACTCTCACTTTAAATACGACGATCAATCGTCGGACGCGAGAACCGCGTTCGGTAATGCTCTCTCTCTCTGCCCGTCCTTTTTTCCCTTTCCTTCCCTCCCTTCCCCCCTTTCCCGCTGCAAGATCATCTCTAGGAAGCACCGACGTTAGCCGCGCTCTCTTACACGTACCAATGCGTTTTATGTTTCACGCATACGTAACGGTAAACTACGCCGGGAGAGACTGAGTAACGGCAACGGAAAACATTGCCGAGCATAAATATTAATCGGTCGGTCTACATTAAACGGTGATTCGATGGAATCCGAACGAGTGCACGCGCGGCCGTCGACGGTCTATGCGTGCGACATGAATTACGTGCAAAGGTCGCTATGATCAACTGGAAGCCGGCCACGATCGGACAACTCGTTTCCCGGTACAATTGTCACTCTGCCGCGGTCGCAACAATGATTCCCACCTATTCATTAGCCGTATTTATGAACGGTCGGAAGTTGCCGACGCCGGTGGGGAGATCAATGGCGGTGTCATTCGCAATGACACGACCGGCCTCCGGGATGTTCCTGGCATCGCGACGTCGCCGAAACGGGAAACGACGAGAATTCCATTTGAATATTACCGGGATCAAAGTGTTAATCGCGGCACAATGCCGCCGGACCTTCTCGTTATGCGCACCTACGCATCGACTGGCCGATGGTCAGGGCTGCCCACGCGGCGGCAAATCGAGCGCGGCACGAAAAGAAGTTACGCTATTCAGCGCGAGGATAGGGCAACCGCCTGGAAGGCGGACGATTTACTGCCAATCCGACGAGTTCGATCGAGAAACCTTAGGAGCGAGAATTCCGCCGAAAAACGGCCTAGGAACCTAGCGTCCCGATGCGAGGACAACTGAAAGCTCCACCGGGAGCCAAGCGGCGTCCATTAGCAGGGGCAGCAAAACAATGGTCGTAAATTGCAACGGAAGCGGACAGCGAGTGGCGCGGAATAAAAGGATGAAGTTGAGATCCGGGGGTGGGGGTAAGAAGGCGAGCGCGGAAAGAGAGATAAGCGAGGCTGAATGCGAAAGGAAGGCGGAAGGCATGAAGAGGCATGAAGAGGCATGAAGAGGCATGAAGAGGCAAGAGGAGGCGAGACGAGGTGAGACGAGGCGAGACAAGGCAAGGCTCGGCAAAGGGGGTGCGGAGGGGCCGGGGTAAGTAGAAGCGAGGTGGGTTACACCGACTGGCGAAAAGAGCGTGTCTAGTTTCGTTTTATTCTGCTTATCATGAGAAATGGCGGACGCTTATAAAACAATGCAACCGCCAACGGCGGAGGACCACCGGCGCGTAGGTGGCCTCCTCGGAGCGGCCCGACGACGGTATACACGGTGCACGGTGACAGAACGAAATGTCCGAGCCTTAAATGGCCACCTGAAACTCGCCCGTCGCTGCTGCCGCTGCCATTCCGGCTCTGACTCTCATCCCCGCGTGCCACCTTCCTCCCTTTGCTTTCTCACGCTGCCTCCTCTCGCCTGAGGCCAAACGAATTGAGGGTGGATTGTGCCGCGGACGGCTGCCCGATAAAGTACTTGCCTTGTCTAGCTTGCCGAGGGGGATGTTATGGGATGATGCACCATCGACGATGGTATGTAATATGGCTTTGGTTCACGGCGTAGTGCTACGGTGGTTGCTTCGATTGAGAGTGCGGTTTTCAGGGTGGTGCTTGTTAAGGTCTTTGTTGGGATTTAAGGATGATGCCGATTCGGTATCAGCTGGCACTCAGAAACGAAAGAGAGGTCGGAAGGCGAAGATACTATAGTAATGTACGTGTACTGGTTTGCATTGATGTTAATGTTTTATAGTACGTGCCTTTGTTTCATGTACAATGTCTGTAGTAACGTTAGCTTATTCATAAACGTGTGAAGTCAAAGGCGGAAATGTAATATTATCGTTTCGAATGACTTCCTCAAAATGGCTGTGTTAAAAAATCCTTATACTTCAAAGCACCGCTGCGCAGTCTTGAGTGCCGTAGAAATAAGTGAGACCTTTTAACACTTTAATGACGGCCGTATTGATACAAGAACTAGAAGCCATATCACTTTCCGTCCGCCCCTCGGCTGTTTCGCCGCGCTAAGAAGCTTTTCTCAGCAAAAATGTAATTGCTTTGCACTGCAATTTCTATGCATCCGGTTTTCAACCGTTTCCGTCTTAGATAAGCGTTAGCAGCTGCGTATGATTGTAGCCGCAAGTGCATTTATTCATTATCTGTTCAATATCAATGTTTTCTCACGTATGAACATTGTTTCGGACAGAGAATTAGAAAACGCAATGCCACCGGTCAGGTTTCTTTCAGCTCTAACTGTCATACATAATCGCGGATGACTCGCTCATTCTAAGAATAAGTAAATGTAAACGTCTTAAAAGCTGTGGCGAGCGTGATTATGACCGCCGACTGCTCTTAACAACGATTTCACTCGCAGTTATACTACCATATCCCGGCTTCTTAAGGCATTGACTCACTGACATTTGCATTTCGCTGTTCTTTCTAACGTCGCGACTACCACGATTTACATTTCTCCCGCGACAAAGTTATGTGGGCGGTTCACTCGTAAGAAGTTAAGCGGCCCTGTACGCGTAACTGCGTCAAATGTGGCCGAGTAATTTACGAAAGCGAGTTGGCCACGCGCGAACTACGTCCGTTGTAGGTGCCGTTTACTATTTTAATCGTACCACCATCTATGGTCATCTAATACTATTTATGTCACCGTAACATCCCTGCCCAAGATTTTCTAAACCAGCTACAGCTCAAAGTCTTTCGAATTTCCTCTCATTATCTAGATGAACCAGAAAAATATTAACAGACCAATATTATAGAAATGACAAAAATGTGCTGAGAACGGCGCACAGAAAAAGTACGAACGATAAGCGGGGCTCGGGACAAAAACTTTCACGACGAGTGTTCTCCCGGCGTTGCAAAATCTGTGGGCCAAAAAAAATAAATGGCAAGAGCAGGCGCGACACGATGCGCAGAGAGCGGAGGATCGCAAGAAAGAGAAGTCGCCTACGTAAGAACTGGTAGCATGAAAATCTGAAGGGTACACGGTGCCTAGGACGAGAAGGGGGTGAGTGGAGGGGGGACACGAGTTAGGCTGGCGCCAGTTCGGTGCCGCATTTTTGTCCGCGACAACCTTTATTTATCGTCGTGTGCCAATGTTATTATTTGCGAGTCGGCATACGCGGACCAGCTGCGATTCGCACGCTCGCCGAACAATGGACCCTCCATCCTTTCCACCCTGTCCACCATCCACCCCCATCCCCCCCCCCCCCCCCCTCCCCCCGACGCCACCTCCTTCGCCGCCACCTCCGCGTACGTTGTCCGACAACAATGTCAAACGTGCGAGCGAGTCACGTGTGTACGCCCAATGTCCCGATGCATTTTGCGTGGACGGGCGCAGCAACCGTGACTTCTGTGTTCCCGCGACATTAGCATGCACGCCCGACGAATCACTTTTGCGAGATGCCAGGAAGGGCTCCGAGCTGAGCATTCACCTCTCGCTTTTTCGGCGACAAGAGTAGGAAGCACTCTTCTCGACGCGAGACGCAACAAACTCATGCTTGGCTAAATGATGTATTTGTACTTGTTAAGGACTAATTTAACGTAGCGGTCATTGAAGTTGTTGAGTGAGGATTCGCGATGTTGAGCAGAAAGATTTCAAATGTTGTTGTATAAGTTCCATATGACAATGGAGAAAGGTAAGTTTTGAAGCGTCAGTGCGCTTCTGAGTCTTGGAAAGTAACTGCGAGGACGAGTGGGAATCGATGAGAAATCTATATCCGGATAAACGGGGAACTAGAGGCTAGACAACACAGCGGGGCGCAGCCGGCATTTTGTCGGCGCATTAGTCGAGTGATAGCGAGCGGTAGCGAACAAATTTGCACAGTTATTGTTCGACGTCATAAGACTCGCAAGGGCACGGTACAAGAAGGCAGTCTCACGGCGGCCTCTTATGTACGGAACGATTGCATGTGAGCGAGGCGGAGGTAGGGTAGAGGGGGGTGGAGAGAGGAAGGTAGGACGGTATACGATGTACCCCCTATGGAGTAGCACTGGCTCGATGCTTATACACGCAAAAATTTGCAACCGGAGACAATGGCGGTCAGATCCCGGTCTGTCTACACGAAACACGACTGGCACGAGTTATGTTCTGGCGCCGATTCGATGGAGAGCAGCGTGCGCGAGAGAGACGGAGAAGGGTGGAGGGAGGAAGGCGATATGAGAGGGAGGAAAGGATGGCGCTCGGGAAGAAGAAGGTGGGTGACGCAACTGTTCCAGATTGAAATATAACCGGGCGGCCAAATATGTATGCGAACGGGCCACTGAAATTTATGCCACGGGCTTCCCCAGCATCGCACACAAACACACACACACACACACACTCTACATGCGTTGGTCCGGCAACGTGCATCTAAGTGCACGTCGGCTAAGTGCACCCGCGGACACTTCAAGCGGAGAAATCGTACAATGCGCACCGTTCACGGTGTCAATACGTTCAAATTGGCCCGTTTCGCACATCTTCACACGACGAATGAAAGAAGGTAAGAACTTCAGCCTCTTAGTTCCACGCAAGCCTCGGATGTTCAGTTTGAATCGAATCAATCCTCAGTTTCGAGGAAAGTGTGTCGTCCACGTCGCGGACGACTAATATCTCCTCGTGGGATGACATTCGTCGAGCGAATTGGAATAACAGTTTATTGCCGACCACCTGCGAGTCGCTTCTAACAAGTGTAACGTCCGTTCACTCCTGGCCGTGAATCGACCGTCCGGCGTAAAAACTGCTCAATCCCCAAGTACGGGGTTATACGCCTCGGGTAAGAGAGATCGGGGCAGATCTTACGAGCGTGTCGATGCGGGACGAAGGGGATGAGTCGTTGCAACGAGTCGTATCGGGCCGATATCGATCGCCCTATCGATCGATCTCCCGTAGATCCTTCGCCGGATATCGTGCGCTCAGCGTGTACGGCAGGACACGAACAGAAGTAGTGAATAGAGACTGGGCGGAGAGTGTGGCCGCCGACAATCGAGCACGAAGATCGATGCTCGATCGCATCGATGATGGCGTTGACTCGGACCTCTAAATCACCCCGGACGAGATTTAGTGCAGGCGAACGATTTCTCCCGGTACTCATGTCCCGGGACAATGGCATTTGTCTTCGAAAAGGGCACAAAGAATCCTGGCTCGCTCCAATCGCTCCTCAAGCGGTCTCTCTCTCTCTCTCTCTCTCTCTCTCTCTAAGCAGGGAATCGAATTTGCCTAAAATCATTGCGTTTGCGTTCCGGGCGAGAAAGGAGAGAAAAAAGCGGGGGGGTTGGGGAGGCGAGGGCAGCGGGGTTGAACGAGGGGTGGATCGTGGGTAAGAGTGCGATTGAGCCCGGCAGCGAGGGCGGAGTATTAACATTGAATGCTGAAACAGAGTTTAGAGTCGGGTTACGGTCCACCGTTACGGAGAGCATGCATTAAACATCCACCATATAACCGGACAATTCTGAATTATACATCCGAGCGAAGATAGCCGGCTGAGTGGCCGTGGAATTGTCCCACTATTTCTTTGGCGGTAATCGAAGCTGTCCTGCTGCGCGATAACGTTTTCCTTTCCTCCCTCTCTCTCTCCCACCCTTTCTCACTCCCTGTCCTTCTTTCTGCCCCCTCTGCTCTCCTTCCGCTACTCCCTCCTCCGATCGGAACTTCTCGCAAGCGCGCCGCTAAGATTTCTGACCGCGTTCGACGGAATGAGAGAAGTGAATTAGATCGAAGCTGGCAGGTCACACGGTAGAAAGAAACAGCGGAGTCAACGGAAATCTAATGTGCCACGCACGTAAAGAACGTCACGCGCGGAATTCAGCAAAACATTCGCCGCAAATGTAGTGAAACTCCCCAGAAGCGATTAACCAATGGCAGGGAACTGTTCTGTCGTAATTGACGTGACGTGTCTCAATAAACCGAGCATTATCGAACATTCCCAACTCCGTCAGCTTTATTTCGAAATTGCCCTTCTCGCGCGACAATCTTTCCCGCGCCGCCGAATCTGGCGGCGGGCCTTGCATCATGGCGGATATTCAAATTGACGTCGACGATTACCCCACTCGATACGTGTATATCGCAAGCGCGTGGAAACCACCGCCTGAAGAAGGTATCACTGCGAATCGTGCAGGTGCAGGCGTCGCATGGTCAGCGAGCGAGAGAGCGAGAGAGAGAGAGAGAGAGAGAAAAGAGAGAAGGAAGAGAAAGAGAGCGTATCCGCCGGAAAGATCTCGGCAGAAAGCGAGTAAAAAGGTCGAGCGCGACGCCTACGGCCCTCTTCGGGGCCCGATCGGGACTCAAGATCTGCCGGCCGGGCAGAAAATCGAGCTTTCGACAAGACAATCGTATACGAGAGGGCCCCCGCCGATTGGCTTTATACCCGCGGATCGTAACGCCGCCGGGAATACAAATGCCCGCTCCTCTCCGAAGGTGCGTGCGATAGGAATTCACATTCCTGGCCATATTCGGCTCTCGCCGACCCCTCGCGCGTGTCCGTTTCTTAACTCTTTCAGGCGAGCGTGGCGTGCAACGGGGCACTCGGAGGTTACACGGCCCTTCTGCTGGGAACCCATCGCCTGCATCCGATGCCATCCGAAATCGGCGGACTTCGCTCGACGCCGCGTATCAGTTTCCCTCGACGATGACGTAACCGGTCGAAAAAAGTAACGTGAGTCAATGGCTCGCGCCACTTTGATACGGCGCGTGTTACGTCGGGCACTTTATCGTTCGCGGAGACGCCGATACGGAGATCGTAAAAATATCCGCATCGCTGCCCAAGGTGCAATGTTTGCCAGTAAGCGACGATACGTCAGTAGCAGCGGAGCGTACGCAAGTACGCTTCGGTGTGGGTATGTTGTTCTCGATAGGACAGGGACCGTTTCGATCCTTACGCTGTGAAATCGTTTAAAGCACTTTCTCAAGCACTTACCTTCGCTACGGAGGCTCCCAATCCAGCCTGACAGGACCCTTGTCTGTGGTATCCCCAGAACCCTGAAACCGGAAACGGGCAATTACGTCATATTGTCCTAGTCACTTGACGAACGCTTATAGATGTCATATCTTAACTGCCCGACTGTCTCCGGACTTCCGATTCGGTATATCGTTATTTTCCGTCGTACAAGGGATCGTGCACCTTTCCTCGGGCTATGTCACAATATATATGGGGTCTTACGAAGTGAAACTTTACGTTATGCCCCCCGTGTTCGAGAATCGGGGCTTCTAATCAATAAACGACAATGACACACGGCATCCTTTGGTCGCCTCTCGTAATCTACAATTATAGACCGTGCGCATAAGGTAAGCCCGCAGTTGCGGATTTATAAAAGGAAATTCCGTGCGCGGCTACAAGGCACCGAAAGTTTCGAAAAAAAAGTGGCCTCGAGGATGTTATAAATTGTCTCTCGACAAAGTGCACGCCCGAGGCAGCGTCGATAGGCGCGCAGAACTTGTAGCCCGCATTAAGAGAAGGAGAGAGAGAGAGAGAGTGAGAAAGAGAGAGGGCGAGAGGGAGAGAGAGAAAGAGAGAAAGAGAAAGAGAGAGAGGCAGGCGAGGGAGAGGTGTTACAAGCACGTTCGCAGAACGTCTGTAAGGAGTCACGGAGGTCGCCGAGTATCGAGTTATCGACTAGGAAGTCGAGTGGCATCGTTTGAAAGAGCGACTACGCGCCCAACGCTCGCTGCATATAAGCTGAACGATGCGTGCACGCACCATTAAGTCTTGATCGATCTTCGCGACGCCTTCGCGATCCATTTTCTACGAGCTGTTCCACGCAATTGCCGCGGAACCCGCGTCTGCTCCTTCGCGAACTTCTGTTCTCGGAAGGGTCAAACGATCCGTTCTCCAGATTGGAACCGGGGAAAGAAAAGAACGGTCTAGGCTGGGAATATCGAATTGTCTTACGAAGGCGTGCTGCGAAAAAGTGCAAAATGGAACCGCGTAGAAAGCCGTTCTCCTTGTCCTCGGGCGAGTTACCCTAATAGTTTCTCGACAAGTATTCGATAGACCTCGTGCCAGGATAGTCGTGTCGTGACTGTTATTATCATGAAACATGACAACGGGCGATCGGACTCCTCTTAAAGAGTCATGAACGTTGTAGACGATGAGAATTGGATTTGGTGATCGGAGTCATTCGACAATCACATCAACTCATCGTAAAATTCTATTTCAATCGTCACGCTGGTTAATTCAATAACAATCAATCAAGCACCTCTTAGAGTCTTACGTTCACCAGAAGGTCAAAAGCTACGGTTTTGAGAGCCTTTAACGCTTGGGTAGTACAGCACTAATAACTTAATTTTCATTCAATACGTCACCTTACCTCCTAACGCGGGGTTAGATGAAAGCCGACTCTCGACGTCATTACGCGCTCTTTATAAAACGCCGCGGTGAGTACGCGTCTGTAAAGTGTCCCCAGAGCACGATGATATTTCAGGAGAATGTCGGTAATCCACTGAGCGTGATTCAGGCCCGACAAGGCAACGTCGCCGCGAGCGGACATGAGGGTCTGAAAGGGATTTGTACCTCTTTCTCTCTTTCTCTCCCTCTCTATCATTCTTTCTCTTCGTCGAGAAGCAGGACGCGCAAGGAGTGCAAGGAGCCATCGCGTTCGAGGGAATGGAAGACCTTTCCTTTCCTTTCCTTTCCTTTCCTTTCCTTTCCTTTCACGTGCCGCTCACACCACCTTCGTCCGTCCCCCGCAGCAAGTGGTGAAACCGTACGGAAGCTCGCCGACGTCGATGGCTCGCATCCATCACCGTATATCAGTCGCAGAGATAAGAATGCAGAGCTACGGGAATCGGGCGAGCGTGTCGCCATTATTTTTCACTTTCCTACCCGCAACCCCCTTATGGGCCACGTGCGATTCCGCGGAAGATCGCCGAAAGATTGGCTGACAGAAATGTCGGCGGATTTGCAGCTGTAATTCGGTCAATTTGTATAGGAACGTTGGAGGGTAAAACGGCAATTTGTCGTGCGAGAGAAAAATGTAAAGTTTACAAATGAAACGGTTGATTTTATTGACCCAGGTATACGCTCTTATGTACTCTTTAATGGAACCAATTATCAATTAGTATACTTTGTCCGGTATACTAAAATGTAATTTTGTAACAATCGAATCTGACACCAGGGCGGTGTTCAATTGCCTGATAATGTGCTGGAATGAAGTAGCGTCCGCCATTCGTCACCGATCGTTTCCCACTTTCACATTAATTAAGCCCCTGATCGGTGCTTTGATCGAGGAGTTATCTGATTGCCGGCGCAAGTGTCGGCATTATCCGGCAACTGCCCATTAGTGTCGACACACTCAATAAAATCCACCGGTAAAACGAACGTTTTTCGACAATCAGTCCCCGCAAGATTAATTACAAGATCACTATCGCATCACCTCGATCATTCAAATCACTGGTAACATTCTAACGATATAATCACCATATTCATGAGCCTAATCTAAAGCAGTAAAATACAAATAAAATTTCCTAAGCCACTGACATCTCCCCGAAAATTCCATAACATCCACAATATCCTCTACAAAATTCACCACATCTACCGTCTGTAAAAAAATTACTATTCTCCCCCAACCTTCCCATAATGCATTACTGAGCGTACGACACATTTCGATAATAATGCGAGAGTCGAACATCGCTCGGTTGGCCCTTCTGATCAGCCGTGCGTGCACGCGTGTCCCTGTATATGAACGTGCGGATAAGAAAACGACTTGTCTCTGTGTGGGAATATCCGGTGAAGCCGCCCGCCTGAACTGCCGTGACTGTGCCTTCCCTCGCGCATATACATACGTGCATATATATACACGCATATACATACATGCATATATATACCCATATATACATATGCATATACGTAGATATATAAGTATAGGCATACGTGCGCGCATGCATACGTGTAAGCACGGCGAACGACGAAGGGATTCTGACAAACGATCGGTCACTTCAGACGAGCTGCCAGTCACGCAGTTACATTCATCGCCGGCTCCATCCGACTCCCGTAAGCTCCCGGACAATTGTCATCGACGAAGAAATCGTACGAAGACGAATGACCAGATTCCGCGCGAGCGCGACGAATGGATTTCGCGTAGCTTAAGTCCGTACAGAGCGCAAGAAGGCGGATATCAGCGTATCTGCCATGATCGATACGCTCGCCAACGATGCTGGAAACGAAAATGGCGAACAGTAGGTTCAATTACGCGATATCGTTTTGGGCCGACCTATTTATACACGATTGCCTCTTGCGAGGGGGCTATTCTTGTCGACGTAAGAAGCCACTCCGCGTACAAGCTTAAGTTCGGATTAGTGACGGACGAAAGTGAAATCTTTCCACTTGAGGTGCAGTGAGCACTTTTATGTGGGATCGAGAGTATCCTTCTTAGCTGATGTGAGGAAGTGTAAGCTCCTTTACGGGACAGGGCAGAAAACCACGCAGAATCCGATAGCGCCTACAGTATACGACGATGAATCTTGCGTTTAATCAAATTTTATTCTGTATTTTATTTTCTATTACTTAACAATGAATACTCAAAGTTAACTCGAATCTTTATACAATCAGGACGAGTACGTGCAACACGATATGCGGCAACAATAAAGAATGGAAAATACCGGAAAATATATTTTCAAATAGCTGCAGCTATTGACAGTTGACGATGTACTTTGAATGGGTCTGATTGTTGCGCAAATTGAAAGGGATTGACGTGGATTTCGCGCAATCGTTAGTACGGTGTTATTTATAAACAAAATCGACGCAGCTTCGCGCGATGCCAGTCGCAAATCCAACGTTTTGTACGCGTCCCTTAATCGCGTTACACGAGCATGAATGGAGCTACTGTAATACCGATACCTCGTTAATGCCCGTCTCTGCAGTGGCACGCTCGTAGACGCACAGTTACACACATCCCGATGTAAGCATTATCGCACAGTTTCAGTTTATTTCAAAGGTCGTTCAAAAGTCGCAATCGGCTAAGACCTCTCATTGATAGTTCATTGATAGTTTTCAGACGAACGGAGGACCGCGTTCTTGCCCGAATCGTAAATCACTGGAACGGCGATATCTACGTAATTACGTTCACAGACATGGTTTATGGCATCGCGAGCGAAGAACCGGGAGAGCTAAATTGTTCTCCGGCGATTCGACGGATCGTAATGTACAACTTTTTTTCGAGACGGACGGATTAGAAGCGAAGAAATTCGATGCGACGTCACGGAAGCAATGAACGTGATGTGGGGCAAATGTTTCTGTGAACTGGCCTTTAATCGCGGGAAGGAAATTACGGTAAATGATTGGTTCGTCTGCGTTGCATACACATACTCGCTTAATTACACTGTAATGGCGTCGATAATTCAGCTCCTTGTTATTGCTACTAATGATCGTATTATCGGGATGCGACAGATCGCAGATTCAATTGTAAGTACGAAATGTATTTTAATTACATACATTCGATTACGTTGAATCAGCGATGACAGCGTCACTTTCTACAGCAAAATTGATTTATTGCATTTTATTATCAGCTTTATGCGGAACGAGAGAAGAAACTTAAGCCGACGTTTGCCGCGGAGAACGATTGCGATCGCCGAGAAGGCCTAAAAACCACAATGATCTAACGCGTCGCTCGATCCTATGATTCCCAGGAAAAACTGGCTCCGAATGCTTCCCCATTCGCCAACTCTTTCCTCCGTCGGTTCGTTCGCTCGCGCTCCCTTCTCGCGCGAATTGTTTAATTGTCTGGCCAGCGAAGAATTTCTGGACGATGAGCTCATGTGGCGTGTCGGTTTGTTTCCACGATCCCCGGACTCGCCGTATGTTTGCCAGCTAGCACGTAGTCCGCGGGAAAAAGTCACCTTCGAATCGGCCACGTGCTAGCCCCGCTTATGACAAATGTTGAAAAACGTTGAGGACCGTGCGTCGTAATATGAGAAGCGCAACTCGGCAATTCGGTCGTAAAGGAGGAAGCTGGGAAGCCAGTTGCGTCCATACGAGGATAATTCGTCTCGTGTTTCGTAAGAAAAGCGAACCGTAGGCGGAAGAGTGTCGGCTGGAGGGGTAGAGAACCTGCGATGAAGTTTGCGGCGGGCGAGGACAGTTGCCAAATGCTTCGTTGCACGAAAGAAAGCGTTTGACTTTAATTGCAGGAAAGAGAGACTCTAAAAGCCGAGCGTAGCGTTATTTGCGTCCGTTCGAAGTTCACGGCTTCGGCTTAAGTGCTTCACTTTAGCGGGGGGGGGGGGGGGGGGGGAGGCTTCTGAAATCGAACTGAACGAATGCGCCGTTTACGGAGGATGTTACTGTCGTTTCGGACCGGTCATGCGCTTCCGACTTTTGTCTGCTTTCTCGGACTTACCCGCGCGCGCGCACCCAGCTACCACGTGTGTGGATATAGACCATGTGTTCGTTTTCTACCCCACGATGCTTTCGCGAAAGGCACGCTTATGTCGATCTGTCTTTACCCTCCATGTTGCGAGCAAAACGTACTGTGTTGTGGCCATTTCTTCGTTTAAAATGAAGATTCATTTCATTGAATCATGAAGGTTCATTATCAATAACAAAATGCAGGAGTAACCATACTTTATTTAGAAAGATTTTGTTTAACGTCTGTTAACATCCTATTGTCCATTCAAAACAAGTTGTTAAGAATCATATGTGTAGGTAAAGATTTACTCTTGCGCTGTCACTTATTCGAGCGATAGTACGAATCTGGACACACCTTTAAATGACAATCTGACCATCGTGGGAGGCCCAGAAGCGATACTAAATTACTCATGTTTCTTCGGCAGTGATAACTTCTGAACTGCACACTGACAGCCGGTCTAGACGTCGATAACCGATTGATAACGTGAAAACGCAGTACTTTTCAGAGAGCACTATCTCGTAACGAACGCCAAAGTATTATCGTGAGGGACAGAGAAAAGTGCACTTTGTGTGCGCTGCTGATTAGATGATTATGCCTAAAAAAAACTTGTCTGAAAGTTAAGGGAAACCCCTTAACCAATAGCTGTAACGCAACCCAAAATTTGGTATGCAATGATACTGGCGACACAATGTCTTAGTCAAATGTACTTTGCCTTCAAATGCCTCAAACATTACATGCGCTTTTACTGTACGCTTGAAAACATTTTTTCGGACGCAGCTTTCAGAAACTTTGCCAATTAAATTATTAATTAAAATTTTCCACGGCGTGACTACCTGTCAGATGTTAAATTTCAGTTTCTTAACGAAGGTCCTTTGTCATTACGACACGAGGTGGACCTACGTAGTTGGCAGGAAGTATCCTGTTACAGGGCATATTTATGGTTAGCATACTTCAAGGACACGGCCATATGTCGCGCGCGATCCTTACAAGGCCCGCAGGGAAATTTGTCCCTGCGAGACCTTCAGGACGGGCGATTTACTTCTTAAGTAGCAAATGGCATATTCACGTAATGCATCGGTAACATGGCGCGAGTAAAAGGAAGTGAAGGGGCGCAGTGTTGTGCTAAAGGAACACACGAGGGGGAAGGAAAGTGGCATACCGTGGTACCGAAACGACAGGGGCTGTTTACAACTGGCCGTAGCACTCGACGTGAGTATAACCAGGCATGTGAATGTTCACCAACTTTTCGTATAAACCGAGCTAAATCCGGACTAAAGCACAAAGGGGACCGTAAATCACGCACTTTGTTTAAGTTAAACGCGGAGGAACGAGAAAAGTAGGCAATTCTTCAGACGACAATCCGGTGGACTTGCGCTATTCATTTTGGGGTCTGGCCTTGAACCTAGCCACTTCCTAGGATTCCCTCTTGCTCGTCTGACTTTCAGTTTAGCCGATCAAACCGCATAGTGCAGTAAGCATGAATCAATTCCGATATATTCTATCTACGAGATATTGAATCGCTTTTCATCGGACTCATATCAGATTTCTTGAAGTAGGTTGTAGTAATATAGTACAATTTATATGATGAGATTTGGATAAGAACTTACTCGTTCGACACGGGGAGTATTCGACGGAGTCGGTGAAGTTGCTATTAACGACCCAGCAGGTTCCCACCGGTTCTCTTCGATTGCCCACCGTCGCTTCCTTTGTCCACCTGTTGTCATCAGGATCATATCTCGGCTGAGATGTGGAGAACCAAATGTATCTCGGAGCGCAGGCCTGCAACAAGACGAGAGTGCGTTATATTTACGACAATACCTGCACTTCCATCCAATTTATCAACGCTCTATTCGCACGCAAATGCGACGGATCGCATGATTTACTGTCAGATAGCTTACTGGATCCGGAGAATGAGACCCGACGACGGTTAAGTCCCGATAAACCGGAATTTACGGACGGCGCATGCGCTTCCTTCGTTTCACGTACGCACACGGCTTATCAATGGCTTTTACGATACATTAGAACGCTAGTATGCGAGCGCGCCGTTCGCAACACAATCAAGGTGCGATTCATCGCCGCGTTCAGAGGTTCCTTATGCGAGGGCAGACACTTTTTTCTCGCCATTTGCATTTACACGCGAATCCATTAAGAACCACTCTGGAACTCCGATCTCAAACCGCGAGGCGCGATGCACTGCCTTGCGGTTACGTATGAATGCCGCTATTACCGCCTTTCTATTTTTGAGATCTAAGAAATTACGGCGTGCCATTGCGCGCCAGAAGCATTGGTTTACGCTCGGCACATCGCTCTTCCGTCCAGACGTATCGAAATGTAACGTTCTAAATGCGGATTTCGACCCAGTTACGAACCATCCAGCTCTGTTTCGCTCGACGATTGTCGCGTTACGTCAATCGCCCGCACTTGACCGGGCAAGTAGAAGAAGCAGCTGACGACCTTAATCGCGTACCGGCGAATCTGCATACGCCTGACTCTCCTATCAGCTCGATTCCTGAAAACGGTTCGCGAAACGACTACGCCGAATTACCGAACATCGTTTACGGGAATAATCGTATTTGCCCTCTCTCGACGAATCGGCGCGCGAGAGTCTCGTGCGCGGAGGGACGGCCACTTTCGAAGAAATTCGTCTGCGGCGCTTAATTTGGAGAGAATTATAAATCAAACGTGAGAAGAATATTTGCATGCCGAGTGGCCGTGCGCGGACTGAGAATGAAGACGGTACCCCCGTCGAGGCGCGCGTGTGCGTCACATTGTTGTGGCCGTTCTCACTAACATTTTAATCAGTTTTCAAGGTTGCCCCGTGTAAACGAGCCTTAACGAGCGCGAGCGCTGATTCTGCATGCGCGAGTATCGCGTGTAAGCTGCCCGGCCGCGAGACTCCTCGGTAGAAGAATTATGCGCTCGCATCGGCCGGCCGTCCGGGCTAAGTGCAGCGACGGGGCTCGTTATTAATTGCGAGTCAATTAAGGCATGTTACGCGGGTCGTTCTGAGCGCGATGCGATGCCAAATCGTCGCGGCCGAAACAGTTGGCCGCGCAACTTTAATCGAGAATTATCAGGCCGGAGCGCACTCGCTCATTGATTAAGCTGTCTCGCTGATGAAGGCATTATTAGCGCTTTCTTCTTGTTATCCCGTCGATGCTCCGTCCCTCTTCACCCCTCCACGAAAAGGATCGGGGCAATCACGTTTCCGGTTCGTTAACTCGCCTCGCTTTCGACCGCGATAAATTGGCAGCGCCGACGTAACAATGATCGTAAAGGTAACAATGGGGGTAAAAACGGGCCGGTTACCGGAACGTTGTTAAAACGATTGCTCGAGCGTCGACAGTCTAGAAACGAGTCTTTCCAGTGAACGATCGAGTGCCTCCAGGGTGTCAATATTCAAATCGGCAGGAGGTTTGTCTCGCCGAGTGCGACACGCCGCTCAATTAGCGCCTGTCGCTGTATCCGTGAAGCGCGAGGAAAGTCTTTTGAAGAAAAGCCGAACTGTCATCGCCGTCGCGAGTTAATTGAACGTAACGACCGTGACGTACCCGTCCGTCTGAGCGCCGATTCGGCGAGAGCCGTCGTGGAACGGCTCGCGAAGATGGCGAACACAAAGTGAGAATGGACGACGATGCGCCGAAGTACGGCAATTTATCCATTGCGCCAGTTTAGCTCAATCGCTCAAGGATTAAGTACGGGCCGAGCTCATTGGATGAGGTACGATGCGCAGCGAACGTTGCTAAAACAACCGTTACCCACGCCGGCGCATCGTGACGCGCTAATCGGTAGGATGTTGCGAGGCCCTTTCTTCCCTTCCGAGCGGATATTGAATGAAAGCTTCCGAGCGCCGCCTATCGACGATCGCGACCGTCGTATCAGCTCGGGATGCTGATCGATCGTCGCCTAAGCATTGTTCATTCTCGCTTCGCGACGAGCCACTTAAACGTCATGCGCCCAGTCAGCGCTTAATTATCATTACCACCGATGCCATTTAAGCGATCTAAGCGATCCGGATTGCGGCGAGGCGAGGCTCGCTTAAACAAGCGGCGGGTTATAAAACGTCCGACTCGCGTTTTATGCCCTCCTCTCGTCTAACAAGCCTAAGCGCGGTGAGTCGCGCGCTAAAACGGAACAAAGAGTCGAGGTGGAAGAGGAGAACGGCGATGATGCGTGGAAGGCGGAGGTAAGAGGATGAGGCGAACATCTGCCAGGATACCGAACCGATACGATCGAGATTCATCGAGTAAATCGAGCCCACGTAGTTTGGCACGAGGCCAGCTGCCGCTGCCTCGCGATCTATATCGATCGATCGACAGCTGCCCGAATCACTCGAATTAATGATACGCCCGATAATGATATTAACTTTGTCGGCGATCAGCGGTAGTTTAGCCTACCCTAAGTCCCGCGCTCCACCTAAGCTTAACGTGTCATTAAATCCGTTCGCCGCCGGGCTTCTCCGGGAGCGAAGAAAGGATTCTACGGACGCTTCGTCGATGATTCGCCCGCTTATTACGCACGCCTCCGTCGCTCCGGAATCCGTAGATTGTCATGCCAACTCTGCGCTCCGGAGTCACGATTCTCACGACATCGAGATAAGAGCGCCGCTGCCGATCGCCAGGATCGCTCGCTTCCTTTGTCACGCATTCCAAAGAGCATAACGGTCCGTGATGAAGGCTTCCCTTCGGTGGCGACGATAAATTATCGCCAAGATGCGATCCGACGAGGGACCGTCGGCCAGTTCGGCGGACACGCTTCGATCCGAAGATTGCCGCGGTTCGTTTGCCGCCGGCTGAATGCAGTCGAGCACAAAAGTGCAGTGGCTTCGTTATCGGCCTCCTCGGACAATTCGCGGTTGAAGGAAGCGGACGGCGCTAATAGCAATAATGGCGCGTTCGGATGCTCTCTGCATAGAACTCGAATCTTGCCACCTCACTCGGATTCCGACTGCCGCTGTCGAGAGATTGAATTGCGGAAGTGTATAGGTGTGAAAGTCATTGTTGGAATGATTTCCAAATGATTTTCACCGGAGTTTACGCACGCTTTATTTAGTCGCATTTACACGTTCAATGTTTGCTGTATTAGTGTTGGAGAAATGGTCATTGTGTATGAGGATAGTTTTTATTCGATCAGGTTTTAAATATCTTCGGGAGAGTGGAACTCTGACGTTTGGTATTGTGTAACATGGTGGGTAAAAAATAGATGGCCTGAACATTACGAAACTCTGTAGTCTCTGAAGGTTTTCACGTAAATTGGTCTAATAGTAATTAGGCGAACATTGTATATTAAAGATGCTCATATTTCGTGGACTAAGCATGTCAATATCCCTATTTGTTTCTTCATAATGTCTTTCGTTCATGCTATCTCATTCCGATCATTACTATATTAAACATTATTGTCAGTACCTGTAATATTTCAGATTTTATGGGCCATATCAATAAATTCATTAAATTAAAGTTCAAATTGCACCATTTGGACTATACTCACTTTCTGCATGCTAATAAACTCTTTACGTAATACATTACGCGTTCTTGTTTTTTTCGGACTGTGCGCGTATTACGCTTTCGATAAGCTCGGATGAAGGGGCCATTGGCAGAACTGCGAACAGCGGAGTGTTAAAAGGAGTACTCGAGAGAACTTAAAGTCGGCTAATGGCACGGTTCCTTTAATGTCTTCACCCGACCACTCCAGGCGTCTTTCAACGGACGCACCCGTTCGAGGACGAGATCGCGATGCAACTTTTTTCGGACCGATCGAGATCGAACTGATCACGCAACATCATCTGTTTCACTTTGGATAAATTTGATAGCGGGTCGTTTGAAATGGAAGTTGCCCGCGGTATTACATTTTCCGCCCGATCGGAATTGGAGATATGTCCAGTCGATACGTCGCTGACATGCTTCTAAATGATTCGAGCGTGTCTGCAAAAATGTCTCTAACCCAATGACTGCACATTTCGTACATAGACACCATTAAAATTAAGCTGTTCCTAGGTACTGATCTTTACGACTTTACGGCGTTGAAATTTTGAACGACTTTATGAACTCATCTGCTTCAATTTCATGTCTATGCTCCTGAACCATAACTACTGACAATATGACTGTCATAAAACTGAAGTGCCTATGTCAGAAGTACGATTAAAATTATTTTTCTTGCTTTCATTCTACTATTCATATACGTAACAATGAAGTAAATTGCGATCATTTAAGAACGAGAATCTCTCGTCTGGGTCATTCGCGGAGCGCCGACGAAAACAAGTCGTCGCCGAGAGCGAGACAGTTAAAGTGCCTACAAGGACTTAACCTTTACGGTTCTGCCAAAACTTTACGACTGAAGTCGGCAGACCGGCAGCCCCGACAATCGTAAAACTCTCCCCGAATTCGATCTTTTATCGCGCGAAACGTGTAACGCACATGTGCACCTAGGAAATTCTCTATCCGGCAGAGCCGGACAAATCCAGCGAACTATAATAGTAGGCGTGTACCCTTTCAACCGTGACAATGCCGTTCATTGTGTCGATCGTTTCGTCTCTCTAAATTTGGGTCTAAATCGACGCTATATTCCGCACGCACACCAGAACTCACGTACGCGAGCGCACCCTTCGATGCATCGAATTCTATGAAGGACAAAAAATGGAGTGCCTAACGAGCCATTCGCTTATTTACGAGGAAAGGGAGGAGAATGCTTATCTGAACGACGACGTGAGAGTGTAGAATTTACTATCTGTGCCGGATCGATAAATTTGATAGGATGAGGGAGGGTTCGTGGGTCGCATCGTTCGAACACCGCCATCGGGAGGAAGCGAAGGTTATTTTTGGGCGCGAACGAGGTCATCTTGGGTCGGCCACGCTCAACTAGATCCCTCGCATAGATTGGACGAGCCCCGAACGAAATTGACAGTCCCTTCGCGTGGCACGAAACGAAGTGAGCTAATTGCGGGGCCGTCAGCGGAAAATCTTTTCATCCCGCTGATTGCGGACTTCGTTCCGGCCCTCCAGCGCTCCGGTAAGGCCCGACTACGACATACGCTGGCCGTCATAAAAAGAGGGAGTCGTAAAGGTTGAGGGATCAGTGCGAATCAGTACCCGGAACTCGGTAAATGTCGAAACGCGAAAAAGTCGGCACGTGTGCAACGAAACGGACGCTGAATTTTACGGATAATCACCGTCGTAAAACGTCGCGCTCCTTTGCTCGGCTCTCCTCGAGGAAATCTTTATCACTTCATTTGGCTCGAATTAAATTAATGACGCGGCAAAATGTGCTCGAGTCCGTCCGCACGCGGCAAATCCGACGAATGAGAGAGAGAGAAAGAAAAATACAGGAGAAAAGTGAAGGAGAAACACGGCTCGCACGTAGAAGCTAACGGCGAAATTAAGCTTCACGCGGTGACCCCAATTCGAAGATTCATCACGTCAATTCGCCTCTATTGTCATCCCGTGATCTCGATACGACATATACGGTGAACAGCTGTAAGATGATACACCGACGTAGCGATCGTTTAATGACAGCTCGAACGAATGAAGATTGCAGTTCGTTGGCAATACGCAACGCATGCACTTAATTGAACTGTTACAGTTTCGAGCCATGGGACAAGAATCCAACTAAACTCTCTCACCGTAATTATTCTGGGATTTTATTGCATTGGGTTCCGAGAAAAAAGAACAAACTTCGCAAAAAAGAATGAAGAGGAAAATTACGAATGACAAACAGGATGATAGACAATCGCTTGTGTTGCGAGAACGGAGTCTAGTGGCCAGCAACGACACGCTTCAGTTTCGTGGTTGACTCACCTCTTGCACACTGAGTCACGACATTATTTATACATCATACGGATACAAGCATAATCCGGTCGCGAATACGAGAGGGAGACTCTTAAGACCGAGATATACCTGGCCGAACGAACACGAGGATATTTGTCAGGGTGGGCAGAGAGCGGGCCGCGTGTCAAGGGTGCCATATCTTACAGACATATAAATGTATTTTCCATCTCGGTCACCGACGATATCCCGAGAAGCTGCGGATCTGCGCCTCTCGAAGCAGCGTGACGATATTCTATTCAAATAGGCCATCGTTACGTCGTTACATTATCGTGCATCGTTGCCTTTCCCGAATTCGAGTAATTTCGTATCTGGCGCACGTGATGCATTTTTAGACCGTACAAATGTATTCTTCAGTTCCCTACGACCGATCAGGCTCTTTTATTCATTCCCACGCTATGTGATTCAAATCGACCGCAGTTACGTCATATCTTTGCACTTTGCCGACTTCCTCATATTTCATCGGCATTAAAACGCGGTAACCTCAACTACTTAACGACCGCAAGAAATTTCGGGCCTCACATCAACGTTGTAACGTATTACGAACACATAAATGCACTTTCCATCTCACGTGGCGTCACGAGAACGACCGAAAACATTCTCGCACATACGCGCCTGTCCAGCAATGGGACGATAGGCTATTTACATCGACGATCGTTACATCGTCGAATGTTTTTCAAATTCCGCGGATGCTGAATCGCGGTAATCTTCGGTGCGGAACGACCGCAAGAAGTTTCCGTCCAACGTCGGGCAAGAGGTAGGTAAGCGAGTGGCGGGACGAAATCAATTTCGTCCCTGCTTCATAATCGGAGCGAATGATCCGGTGCGGTTTTGCCGCGTTATGAACCGATCCCGGTGCCGTCCACGGCGTACATCGTCACGTCGCTAAGCAGCTCGAGGAGGATGCGCGCTCGCGCGCAGGATCCATCGCGCAGCCGAGCAGGAGCCGGACGAAAGGCAGCCGCGCGCAAAAACCGATCGTTTAATGGGCGTTGCAATTTGTCCCACGGGCAAAACATACGAGGGGAATGCGTATTGTCTGACCATTCGGTTATTCGCCTCTTTCGGCTTCCCCTTTCTCTGAATTCCTTACCGCTTCATTCTTATACCCCCTGATAGCGGTACTTTCGAAAAAGTCGTTGAATTAAAAATGAGATATGCGCAAAAAAGCGTATGTCGGCTGAACGTCGATCATCGCGTCGGAGAATTGCAGACGAAAGTGTAGCATGTTATTGGTAAACATGATAAATGCATTGTTCTCGTTGTGTTATTCGAATTTTATGATGCAATGATGTAATGTCCTGCGGAAGGTGACGTTTGCAAGATAAGTTCAATGTGTCGATCATAAATTCCACGGCATTAGCTTTGTAAATGCTTACGTGTCATGTATTATACGTTGGATGGAACGAATTGGGCAAAGGGTAGGAATTTCAATTTTGAAATGGAACACCGACAAAGGGAGATCTCGTGTTTATCGATCCCGTCTTCCCCGGAAGGATCCACCTACGAACTGTTGAAAAGAGCGAAACCTTAACTCGCAATGCCACAAAAGGTTGGCGGTGGCAGAAGGAAACCGAAAAAGAAGGAAGACCGAATAAAAAGCGACGGTCGGAGAAGAAGAGGAGAAACAAGCGGCATGGAGGGACTTGGATTTCATACAAGGCTCTGCTTTCAGGCTGGGTCGTTGAGATCGTGATTGTCCTTTGCTCCGATAGCGCTCGAGATTGCGCTCGATTTTCGCTTTTAATAAGTCCGTTCTCGCTACCGACGGTAGAGAACTTACTGTGCCGCGAACGGAAACGTCATCTGTCAGGATTGCCAACGCCACGTGACCGTCGGTCACGCTACTATAGTCACACGAGCGCACTCAAACTTTATTGTTTTCAATTGTCCGATCTTGCGACTGTGCGAGAGCCGGTCGACTCGGGAAGAATAGTTTTTGCACTCCGCGAGACTTTCGTCTCGGGGTCTTCTCTTTGTCTCCCTTGTCGCCTTGCAAATACAGAATCCTCACTGCAATTGGCTGGATACTGTAAGTGGGGAACGCGTGGAATGTCAGCGATTCGACCGAAAGCCCTTTGCGACGCCGCTGGAGGGGAAAAAACTATAACGCGGGCTAATGAAGAGTCGATCGAAACGTCATCTTCGAGCAAGATGATGATTTTATTCGATCGTGGCCTGAATCCGATAGGTGAACAGGAATCGTTTAGGGAGCGGCGGGGTCAGTTGACTTAACCCAGATGATCGACGCGGATAAGAAACAGATCTGTTCGCGCTGGATATGATAGAATAATAAAATCGTATATTTTCTCTGTCCTGCGAGCCGGGGGGGGGGGGGGGGGGTTGAACGAAGAAAGACTGGTGGCGTAAAACATCTGGCGGCAATCAGGGAGTCGCATCTTCAAAATGTCGGAAGATCGCGAGAGAGGGCAGAACCGCGATAAAGAAAAAGAAGAAGAGCGAATTGGATTGCAGTAAAAAGGGTCGGAGGCACGACGATCCCGCGTAAGATGTGAAGATGTAGGCAGCGGCCCTAGAAGAAGAGTGGAAGAAAGCTGAAGGGTCCGAAGGGGCAATGAAAAATCTGGCCGTCCACGACATTCTTACCTTACGCCTAACCAAGTAAATTATTTCACGTAATTTCTATAAAGCAGTTACGATTGAGTCTGATACATTATACCTGACTAACTCGTTGAATTAATTGATCATTTGCACTTGTTTCAAATAGAAATTGTATGCTTAATGTTTTTGGCTGGCAATAGATTGCAGTGAATACTTTAAAGAAATTATTGTGCAAAATAAAAACGTTTTATCCACGATTTAACGATAAGGGACGAAAGTACATTTTTCTTACTAAAGGCAGCTTTGTATTTTTCCGCGACATTTTGCCTGCTTTCAGACTGAAGCTCGCTCGCGGAACTAATTAAAGTAGCAGACAATTGAAGTACCCGGTCCCTAAGAGACTACGCAAGGCGCTGGGCGACAGTTGAATGCCGTAGAGTTATTGCAAGGAGGGAAAAGTGGGTAAAAGTGGAGCACAGTTAAGCGCCGAAGAAACATTAATACACAGAAAGAACTTAAGACGCCTGTAATTACTAACTTTTCAAGCCTTCGGAGAAAAAAGAATTGAAAAAGGAAATGATATTCCTATCCTTCGCTTGAGAACCACTTCGAACATTCGGTCTATAAGCGCAGCGTGTATCCGGAAAATTGTTATCCACATTCCTGCTCTACGTTATTAACTTGCATTAACTGCGGTAATTGCACCATAAAAGACCGTTTAAGCGGTCCCTGAACAAATTAACGACGTCGTTCGGTATACCGAGTAGGTCATCATGCACAGTAATAACTACGAATTATTTCCATATTCGAGCGCAATGCGAGATACCTGTCGCGACAAAGAGGCATTTTCACGAAGGAGCATGTAATAACGTATCGAGCCAGTCGAGAAAATTCGCCCCCTTTCCTAAGGATGACTTTTTGTTCCCCATTACGTAGGCCGAGTGAGTTTTGCTCACCTTTCGAGCGCAACCTTTGAGGATGACCTTTCTCTCGGAAGCAATTAATAACGAGGGGAGCAGTTTGCGGTGTCCCCTTGCAGACTAAATCGACGAGCGAATGACGATGCACGCTGGTATCGAGCGCAAGAAACGCTTTCGTCCGCGCTTAACATCGCCATAAATCATTCCTAACTCCGGCGACACGTGCAAGAAGTTCCAATGCACGCTGGCCGGCAGATCTTGCCGATAGACAATATTTTCGCGTGACCGATCACCTGCTGAAAAGGACATTCAATGGAACGACTCAAGGAGGTTTCTACCGAAACATGCGTCGTGACCTTTCGTGCGTGCGCTTCCCGTCTGCCGACGAACTTTCCGAAAGCGATATACTGCGCCGATCTAAACGTCGATTCGTTAAGTAGGAGAGAACAGGTAAGATGAACCGTACCGAACATCGGTATTCGAGAAAAGCTTCATCGGACAAGACTCGATTAATTACCATTCCGAATAGCGATATCGATTAACGTTCGTAACGCGCGAAGCTGGGATGAAGTAATGTCAACCCTTCTGTTAACATCTGTACACCCTCCTGTTTCCTTAATGGCTCCTTTTGTCCGGCACCTGAATCGTCTGAGAGCGAGTCGATTAAGGTAGAACGTTCCTGGGAACGAGTCAATTTGAATACGAAAATCTTAATCGGTTAAGTACAAAGGAGCCCGAGGATCGGCGGTCGTTAAAGTCAATTTTCGAAGGGCGTCGAACTTGCTAGACGCGAGTCGCTCGTAAGGTGAATGACAATCATCCGACGGGCACATTGTTTTAGCGCCGCGGATGATGGCCGCTGAGACGTTTGGCGTCAGGACGCATGCGATTCACGTACGCACCTCCGGTCGTGAAAGACGACACGAGCCGACTTCCATCGAATTTTCTCTTTAACACGATTAATGACATAAGAAAGCGGCGAATTCCTGGCACGAACGTTACCTCTCGGGCACGACGGACGAACATGAGCCTCGTAAGCTTTAAACGCGCCGCTCGGTACACGTGTACATACGACCTACGTCCATTCAAGCGCTCGGCTCTCGTACGCGAGCGTCGTACGACGATCGAATTCCGATATCGGGACGAAATTCATAAATCAGCGATGAGAACGCCCGCCGCCCGCGGAGTACATAGAACATACGAGCTTATGAAAGGATACGCGATGACTCGCGAACACTTGCCGGCAATTACTTATCTTTAATTGGCGGACGTCGCGATGGCAAAGAGTGAGGCGCAAGAAGGGCGGGGAAAAAAGGCGAGAGAGGAGAGGATGAGCGATGGGTGAAAAAAGTCGCGAACATTCGCGGCGGAACGTAGGCTCGCATTCTGGAGTAAGTAGATAATGCCGGGCATAATGCCGGTGCCGTTCGGCATGGGAATGTCACTGGTCGTCGTTCCTCAGGAAAAGTCGTCCGCGCTATCGTTCTCGCTATCTGTCCAGCACGTCACCGATCGCGGCTGCAGGCGCGATATATCGCAACCTGGAAATTATGCGGACGACGGGTCGATAATCGTCGCTAATACGTTGTTCCTGTGCACGGCGCAGCCGGTCGGGCTTTATTTATAGGCCCCCATCTCCGACAAGTCGACTTTCAGCCCGATTTCTGTCGACTGGATCGGATTTCACGGAACGTGCTAAGTTACGAACCGTCGCATCGGCGAGCGAGGTAATGGAACACCGAATTTGTAAAGTGTGTCGAATGCACGGCGCTTGCAACTAAGTGGGCCTCGGACGATGTTATACTCTGATAACAATCGAAACGGTCTTAAGGAAGAATCCGCGATGTGAACGAGTCTTATTCTAGCAAATTCCATCTGGCCGGCAAGCTAATTTCGAGAAAATCCGTAGATGCAGCGCGTCAACCCTTCGACAAATTGCCAAATATTAGTTGCTGCACCCACATCTTACAGCAGCCGAACGGTCCATCAAACCTATTTAGCACGCTCGTGTTCCGTCATCAACGCATCCATCCACCGCCCAGCGACGAGTTTGACGATGGAAACAGAAGACTCTAAACTTATGTCGGTATCTTAATTGCAGCCACTCTCCGGATCCAGCGGCCGGTTAGGTTGAATTCGCCGAGATTTAACTCCTCTTCCCTTCCCCATTTTTTCTCCGCCCGTCTATTCGCTCAATCTCCCCGTCCGTCTAACAGACCCCACCGCAGCCGTGCGTGATGAACGTACGCATATGCGTGCAACGTACATACGTGCCCGACGCCGTGCGTAGGTTCGAAAGTACGTGCTGGTGCGCTCGTCCGCTGCGCTCGTCTGCTGCGCTCGTCTGCTGCGCTCGTCCGCTCTAACGTATATAGGTTCGAAGGCGTGCGCAACCGCGGCTCGTATAAAGTTAGATAAGGGCGGCCGTACATCATAGGGACCGACCGGGCGAGAGACCGACGGAAAGGTCCACCGGGCCCAGGAAGGGGAGAGATCTTCGCGCTAGATTGGTATCCGGACCGCATTTCACCGACTCGCGCACCATTGCAAAGTGCATCTACGCCGGGTGCAGCGATGCGCATTCCGGGAGCACGTGCAGAATGAACGTAACGGGTACGCGCACGCAGGCTGAATAAAAAATTTGCCCGAACGCTCTCGCCGCGTCCGACGTTTTCGATCGATGTGACGTCGCGCGACAAATAAGGTGTGACGTCGGACGACAAAAAGGGAGTCGGGTATCGGGGAATGCGTCTGTTTGGGAGAACGGACGGAGGTAGGAAAGTTGCAAATCAGAGATCGGCGGCAGTCGGTGAAGTCTGCTTTCCAAGGATGAGGGGTGGGCGAACGTTGGAAGTTTGAGTCGGTGCGCCGAGATTGGAGGGAAGTTAATGGTAATGTTTGCGGCAAAGGGAGGGTGTGTCATAATTAGCGGAGGCTGGGTCCTACAGATTCTCTGCTAATTTCATTCTCTCGCCAGACGAGTTAGCGTTTCGACGGAGCCCATAGCGAGGCGGAATTCGTTTGTTTTCGAATCCTGAAATAGATAGCGTGGACCTCTGTGCGCTCACGACAGTAATATCTCATGTGATCCGTTCGCCTATGCAGACGCGAGGATTATCGTGGCAATAGTAATTTTGGTTTGTCTTTTCTTATCAATTATGGATAACAGCCTAGTTGTATTTTTTATATGTCGAGAACAAAGAGAATGTAGATGATATGGAAAAATTGGACGTAGTTTAATCGTATCGATCTTGTCTTGTATGATTTCATTTTGAACTTACCAAAATTGGCCCTCCATCCTTTGTCGAAGCAGAAACTGTCGCACCAAACCACTGCAAGGTTTTGTTGTCGATTTGGCTCAATCCATTGCCCACGTTCGGAGTTCGAATATGATTATTTCCTACAAACATCAAACGTCTGCATTATTTGTTGTTACATTAACACAGATAACAATCGAATAACTGTTTAAGCCATCCGTAATAACAGTAAAAATATCATTGCTTGCCTTGAATAATCGTCTAACCTATCTACTATTAATTACGTCAAACTCTTCTTATATTTGCTACGTACAGTCATTCAATACCCCTTTCAGTTTCCCATATCAAAGATACATTGCCATAGCATAAATGTAACTTTCACAGAAATACCCAGCGTGCCTGTTTCACAATATGGATGTTGTATTTGGAAATGCGAAGATATTAGAAGAAAACGAATAGGCATTCTATATGTTCGGCCCGAGTCGTTATTCAGGCATGGTATGAAACCTAATATGTCGCTGGATAAGGTGGACTACACACGGTGAAGTGGAATGGAATGGAGTTGAAAAGACGTGTTTCAGCGGCTTTCGTACCTGGTAATACGAACATGGGGTTAATCCAGGTCGAACCGAGCCTCTTGTAATATCCATTTGCTAATGGCTCGATTCGACAAGCGTAACATACGATACACATCAATACCAATCGCGCTATTGGATGCTTCCAGGGCACTGCTAATTCGAAAATCGTTTACTTCCTTCGCGATCCACCCAGATCTAATCAATCTGCACATCAGAACCTCATTAATATCGATGATACAGAAAAATCCATCATTTCCAACCCGATTTAAACGAACATTGAAGACTGATATGAAAATTGGATGTAGATCACATTCTATGATGCTAATGAAAAGTGTTTTTGCTTTTCTTGAATTCACACGATGCATACTCTGCTGCAAATTTAATACTCCGGTGAAGGTTTATTTAATGGACGCTTCGTTTAACATGGAGAAGTAATCAGGAACTCGAGCGACGTGAGTCGAGCAAGTGTGAGAGTGGATAGACGTCCACAAGTGCACCCTGGACTTTTCTTACTCGATTTTGTCAGCAGAATGAACCCGTTAACCGTATCAGTCGGGATTGTTCCTTACAGGAAAGTTGTCCTTCGCCTTCCATCCCCCTGCCGGAGAATTGTACGTCGATGCTAGGACATCGACGTAAACTGAGAAAATCGTAAGAAGAACAACCTGCTAGCGAACTCCATCATTTAAACTAAATCAAATTATTCTATGAAACGTTCTCACTCTCTGACACCACCGAACTAATTACTACAGATCTAATCGTCAAAAAAGTGCATTTTCATTGCTAGAGTCATTCACGAAATGCATTCTTCAGAAGCGTCTTGTGAAGAGTGTGCGACAAACTGACACGGATGACAAGTCAATTAAGCAATCGCGAGTGTTCTGTGACCTCCTGAAGGTCTCCAGGTGGCAGGTGATAAGAAACGCCGAAGTTGCCGAGGGAAGGGCCGTACGTAGAATGACCTTACGGTTTTCTGTATTAGGCAGTAACGACTTCTTGCATGGAGGCGATTCTCAGTACGCCGACACAGCCCACGGTGGCACTTCAACGCTCCATAGGGTGTACCTAACCGGCGAGGAGTTCCTCGAGAGACATCTTCGGTCGAGTACCCAAAGAGTGAGTGACCTCGAAGACCTGTACGAGGTCTTCGAGCAACTTCCTCGTACGCGAACTGAATCACGGACACAGGATGCGAGACGATCGTTTGGCACTTTACCATGCAGGTGGATCGACGGGATCAGCCTTCGATCGAGATCGAACGTGGCATTCGAGTTGATCAGCTTCGAAGAACATCGTGATAATGCCTACGAACTTGATACCACCCCGTCTTAACTGCCACTACCTGCTTTTTGTTCGTAGATTTATACATGTGCGCAAAATGAATTACTGACATGTGTGATACTGATAATGCCAGCGGCATATCAATTTCGTATCTTTGTAATTTGAGAGAATCTCGTCTGGATTAATTCGGGATTCGTAATGATAGTCTGTCTCATGGTTGCAGGTCTAATGAGTCAGAACGGGATCGAATTTCGACGATTCCCCGGGCTGCGCTTCGATATCGGATAGAAATGAGGCAAGGTTAATACGGCGGGCCCCGATATTGTTTCAATGATTTCTTTCAACCGTGTAAACACGTCGCAGCTATTTTTGTGAGCGCCCGTTTGCGCGCCCTCAACGACACCATAAATCTGTGCGCCGACGAAGTCACCACTATTTTAAACCATACTAAAACAGCTGAATCGTACAATAACGCTTTCAGAAATAGCACAAACTCACGAAATAAGCCAATCTCTCCATCTTCAAGACCATTGCCGACTATTCAATTTACCATTAATTATAACCAACGTCTACCCATAAGATCATCATGCCATCATATCCGATAGGACAAATTATTCCGCGCTCAAATGAAAGTACTTTGCCGCCTATCTGTCCAATCCTAAGAGCGTAGCACACATTTCCCCGACATATGGACTCAGCCACGCCCGCGGAACGATATCAGGGAACGATTTACCTGCATTAACGAGCACCGAGAATCAATGACGCGCGCGCGTACGCGTATCGTCACGAAAAATAACGAGGAATGGCATCCTCGTTGATCAGCGAGGGGTCCGTAGGATTCACGGCAGGTGGAATAGGCCGTTCGAGCTACCGGGCGCGATCGTAATTGGACGGGATCGTGGCAGGATCGGGCATCCGATCGGGCTAATTATCGATCAAAGCGAAGTGTTCGGAGGAGACCGGTAGAGAGTCGACTAATTGGACATGCCCAAGCAAGGCCCTTCCCGTGTACGCGCCCCGTCGAAGTTCTGCTCGCGGTACGGGAACACGCGCGAACGAGCCGAGGGACAAAGATAAATGCCAGGGAAGGTGGAACGAGGAAATGAGAGTTCGTCGCGTTCGGATAGATTCCCTCTCGCGCTTCCATACGGAGGTATTTAAAGCGAGCGTCCGACTGCTACGCGGCTCTCTCGTGACTCCTTATCGGCCGCGGATCGCCGGAGAGCAGATTATTTAGCCGACAGAGACTGGCCTGATAGGTGTTGCCCATCGGACGTCCAATCGGCAAACGGAAGCTAACCGTTACGACCTGTCTAACTGAGACTAATTCGCATCGTGCCCGGTCCCAGTGCTAATTTGTATTAGTTAGGCGGCCCCGATCCGGTACCTCGTCGTCGGCATTCGCGATCAAGTCAGACATCTGCCGCGGATGAGCAAACATTGTGGGCGGCAGAGACTAAGGAGTGATAGCGGCTTGAGTCTCTTTCTGTTTTTTCTGTACTGTTTATGAGCACTCCTCGCGCGGTCGCGAATATTTGCCCGCGGGAACGGTGAGAAGTGGCGCTGCGAAACGTGAACTTGTTGACCAGAGCGTGATATAGACCATAAACTTAGAAGCAGGTAGGACAAAACTTGAAGACGCAGGGGGTCAACGACAGGGTAGGTGGAAAGCCACTAAGAATAGCACGTTCTATAAGCAGCCGCGGCGGTTACTTCGCAGTTCCTTGGGTTATGAAGCTTCTCTAGGGTTATGGTAGTAGAGAAACCGGTGGGGGAGGTTGAAATGTAGGTCAGCGACGCAGCGACTATGAGAATATGGGGTGTAATTCGCTTTGTTTCGAACCGGAGCGTGTTTTAACGGGTCTTGTAACAAGATGGGGCAACGAAGCGTCAAACTTTATGATAATCGCATACGAAATAATGTCATCTTTACACCTTTACGATGGAGATACAGAAGTTTCGACTCATTCCCAAGTCATTCTATAATTCTTTATTTCCGCATTATAAGTTCAAGGCCCGTAAAGGATAAATATCAGAACAACCTTTGAATGTGTTATCACGAATAAATTTAAAAAACCGGCCGTACGTTCCTTTCACCCGTAACCTTTGAACAGAACTGACATTGTCGATCGGAAATAGTTCGAATTAATTCATTCAACGCGTGTCCGAAATATTTTATTGCACCGATCGGCGGCAAAAAATGTAGCGAAACTCGATAAACATGTAACTGGCATCTAGCTCCTGGAAAAAGTAATTCCTTCGATCTTACATAAATCCTTTTTTTGCGCCCACGTCATCGGAGATTAGTCAGCGAATGCTGCACCCGCCTCCGAAGCTTGCCTACGAGCCGGCACAGTATTCGCACCGTGGCCAATCGATCATGACGGCGGGACAGGCAGAAATAAGCGCGCCCATTGATGACTGCCCTTACCTTTGTCGTCGAAATGGATCGTGTCACAACTATCGTCCGCCCCGATGTCGCATCTGAAAACGGCCCCGCCTCGATAGACGCCAACCTGCGACGTTTCAGCCTCCGGGGCACCCACGATCGCCCTGAAATCCGAGGAGAAAAGTTGCCGATGAATGGAGGAGCGACTCTTGGCCAATCGAAGTCGGGAAGAATTTCGATCGAGATCGATCATCGCCCGAGCGGCGTCGACACGACATTTTCTCGCCAATTTCGCCGTCGCATGCCGAGGTTATCGTTCGATATCGGCTATCGTATCGGCGGAGACCGGCCGGACAGCGTGTCGGTGTGCGTGTGGGTGCGTATGTATATCCGAGATCGAGGTCAGTGGTCACGAGCTATTTTCAACCGTGGCGTAAGACTGACTCGCCGCTGATTCGCCTAATGACCGACGAACGAATCTACCTGGATCCCCACGGCCGGCGCTTCGAATGATTTTTGCGAAGGCGCGAGGCTTCCCGCGCCGGCCAGGATCGGCAGGATACGAAAGGATCTTATTATGGGCGCGATAATAGCGCGATTAGCGCCGTTATTATGGCACGTCGTCGTGCCGGCTTATCGTTAGTTCAATCGGAGCTTCCCTTTTTTTCGCCGCACCGGGCGTCAAAATAATTACCGAACGAAATAATAGCGCGGATATAATGAACGGCCCAACACCCTCAATTACCTTTAACGATCCGCGCTCCGCGTGCCAAATTGCCCATTAGCATTATTGACTTAAGGATTACCATCTACTCTCCTTCTTCGTCCGCTCTTTTTGTCTAATGGACGCCACTGCGGGATTCGACTATACCGGCTATTACAGTGATTGGAACGGACCCTGGCGCAATTTATTATCCTTACACGAGCTGCCCGAGACGCGCCAGTTTAAAACATAAAGGTGTTACGTGACTCGGCCGATAGCGATCTTGTGCGAACGACGCGAAAATGGACAAAACGTTCGATCGTTTAATTATGAATAATGGATGATCGTTTACGGGGAATCGTACTTTTCTATTGTTGAGGACGATGCTCCAGCGAATTATGTCCGGCATTGTGACTCTCAATATAACGCAGTCATGCGATTTCGTCATTGTATGTCCTCAGTGGGAAATGGCGTTGAAAGCTTTCATATGATATAAATTGCGTGATATAATGTTTCATTTTCCGCCATTTGATCCGTGACCTCTGTTAAATCGGAATTTCTCCGACCATGATAAATGATGTTACGGCTTCTTGCGGTGAACATGTCAGAAGGGACGAAGAAGGCATTATTAGTTTAACCCGATGAAGTAGCTAATACTCTAACAGCTTCCTACTTTTAACCAAGAATCCTTTCAGTATCCGTTTGCACTAAAAAACCATTCAGCGTGCTCAGCACACATGTGAACCTATGTGAACTATATAGAGTAACATTCTCAGACTTATCGCAATGCCTTACAGGCGCCTAGAATCCTTGAATAACGTGAAAATATCATCGGCGACACGGCAACCTTGGCATACTCTGACTTCTAGGTTGCATGGTTAGACGAAATGTGTAGGTAAGACACGTATATGGCTACGCGAGCGTGCACGTGAGCATGAAATGCGTGGAAGGAGAGAAGCCGATTATGCGTATTATGTAAGCGATTCATAAGTGCATACATCAAGTAACGAGAGCGTCGCTGGAGTATCGTACGGCACATTCGCACGACGACCCAAGTACGCTCATACGTGCGAGCACACATGCTCGCAAGCACTCGGCAGTAAGAAGACGGAATACGACGCACCGGTGCCGTGAAACATTCTCGTTCACGGTCAGCGCAACTTTTACACTAGAAACGTCCAAACATGGAAATCCGTTCGCTCGACCCGACGATGAGCGTCGCTTTACTACCTCACCTTCCCGTATTTCGAACGATGACGAAGTCGCCGCGTCAGTATGTACCGCGAATATCATCGATAAGATAGAATTCCGAAAACGCATCTCCGCTGACGCTGAGAGGGAAAGAATTGGGCAATCGGAATTGCCTTCCGCAAAAGGCCAACGAAGGCAAGATCCGACACGTTTAACGTCCCCGATCGTTGGCGCGCGAGTATCGGCGACAGGTATCGTTAAATAACGCGCACGTGGGCAGAATATGACGGGCCTCGAGCTCGCCCACTCCGTTTTTCCTTCTCCTTCCTTTTTTCCCCTCGACACTTTTCTTTTTCTCCCCCCTTTTTTTCCCTACTTTCTGCATCGGCGAGGAAGCACGGGCACCGATATGTGACGCATGCGCTCGAACGGGAATGTAGAGGCGAACCGGTCCCGCAGGATACCGGCGACACGAGCCGGGCGAGATCGCGTTCCTCCGAAGGGGCGAGCAATTCCCGTAAGCGCGATTCGGAGTTTCGAGGAGGCTGCGAGAGGATCAGGTGAGCCAATCCGGGCGTCAGCGGGCGCGCGACGAAGGTAGGCGTCGAACTTGGTCCGTTGCGCAGGCCGAGTTACGCGAGGAAAGGCGAGCTGCCCATTGATGAAAGTCGACGGTGCCCGACCGACGGCAGTAACGACCGATCGGCACTTTTCAGTCACGGGTGTCCAGGATTTTCCCGATTACGGCTTACGGTTCCGCGAAAAGACGCGGAGGCTTCCGGACGCTGTCTTGCTCAATGTACGGCTGATACTGTCATTTACGCCAGCGGGAAAAATCGGAAATTACAGGAAAGTCGGAATGACAGTCTGGGACGGTTCGCAAAAAGGTTCGACGCCTTGTTGACAGGTTGGTATTCACGCTGACGAGCGAGTATTGTATTGAAACTTGTACGGCGGTCCGTGCAACGACGTGAGTACTGATTAAGATTACTGACTAATCGCTTCTAGCGTGGATGCGTCTTTTTACGAGTGCGATGGTCGGCGGACGATTTTGCAGGGAGCAGAAGGAAGGTGCGTTAGAGGAGAAAAACTAATTCTCGTGCAGATTAATGGATATATCGCAATCAGTCGAGTGCCTTGAAGCCGGCCGCGACGCACGGAGCCTCGTTCGCGTTCGAGCTCGAGCCCGACGGTGCGTTGGGGAAATAAATATCGGCTTCCTTTATTCGCGGACACGCGAGGCTGCAGTATTGACTTATAATCGCGCGGGTAGGCCGGACAGACGGGCATTTGTAACCCCGTATTTGGCAAAATCGGACGGCTCCATCCATACAACTCCGTACTTGGCCAATTGCTCAATGCCGAACCGTTCCGTTGCCAGAAGGAATCCCGGCGCTTTTAATCTCACCGTCGCATCTGATACCGATGCTCGGCGTACCTTAGCTTCAGCCGTAGATGCGCAAGCTCGAGGTGACAAACGACAAGCTCGAAAATTAACCGCCCTCGTAGGAACATATCGCGTTAAGGCGCAGTTAGGCATGCGATCGGCACGGTTGACGCGGAGTCACGCTTGAATTGCGAATCGAAGTTGAACGCTTGCGCGAAAGGTAATCGCGGCTGGCTGCGGCCGACGAACATTGAGAGCCGGGGCGGTAAGTGGCCCATTCGAAAATAACTCAGTCGAATTAGCGTCTGCGGCGGGGCCCTATTTCATGTCAGCCGGAACGTACGCGACTCGTGAACTTCCGTGGAACTATTACAGTCAAATGCGCACACGTGCGTGCACATAGGGACGGCCGATTGTAATGCAGCCTCTTGTTTCAAGCCGGAAATCACGTAACACTTTAAGACCCTACGAAGGGAAGTGTTTTCTATTCCTGCGATGATATATGAAAGATGTTGGCAGTTCTGTGCTGACACGATCGTCAGGCGAGAAACGTTTGCCTCTTCCGCACATTATTTCATGTCCGGCAACGATACTGTCAGGTTTTACGATAGATGTTGAGGGATGTAACGGTTGCAGACAATGGGCGACTTGGAGATTGATGTAGTAATTTGAATTTTACGTTTCGTCGCTTTCGTACGCGCGCGGGAAATTAATTGAAAGAGTGAAAACTGTATCCGAATTGAATATTTAGTTTGGTTATGAATCAAGGCGAACTTCGGAATTTCTCCAATTACGTAGGGTGCATCTACATGCTAATGAATCGTCCGCGCTGAGAAATTTAAAACCACGCAAATCCGCTTTTCATGCAGTGCGACGTGTACACGAACGGTGCCCGCGCAGGAGTATAATGAAGCTACGTTAAATTAGTAACATTCGCGTTTAACTGATTTTACATTTCCTTTTTCATACCGCACGACGTATCATGTTTCCTCCTCCTCGGCTCTCATTTTCTATTCCCATGTGCACATACTTGCTTTATTACGCGTTAAATAGATTAACAAGGAATAAGGAACAGAACAATCACACTTTCGCTACATACTATTCGTAGCGAATTCAAATTATTATTATTCAGTTTATTATTATCATACAGTTAATCAATTTATAGCTTTTCTATTTCCTTACTAATTTTAGGTCATTGGGAGACGTTGATTCTGACGCGTGATCGAATGTTTAGATTTCTTTGAGTCCAGTTATCTCGAGCTTCCGCTGAACAAACGACAAGTTCCTCAGGCGACGACACACATGCAACACGCGTCAAAGAGACGCACGATCAGTCGATGACGCAATGCGAACGGAGGCGTATCGACGCCAAGTCTCTGCTACTTTATAAGGAGCACCTTCTCACTAACACCATTCGACTTTCACTGTGAAAAGGGTGAGCGAATGTCGATTCGCAGCGAAATCGTGCGTGCATGATTAAGCACGTTGTGTACGCATAATTGAACGCTACGTTTCTAAAACGCAGCTAATACGATGTACAGTTTCCAATGTCTCTCGTTCCACTTGCAGCTCTTTAGCAAAATAAGCGCACGCAACCGTTTGGCCGAATAATCGACGTCACAAAGCAAGGAAATACCGGCAGATTCAACCTATCAATTTCATCCTGTGGCTACGTCGCATATCATCCGATTTTTTTTGTCGAGATCTCGCCTGCAAATTTCATTCCTAGGAACGTCGACTTTTACGGCGCTGAATCTTCGGCCATTCCTTATTCCGCAGGAAATATCGCCGCAATTTCTGCCCATGGAGGAAAACTCATTAGCTCCGCCCGGCGGGCGCGCAGAATTATACTCCTCATTAAATATTTCTCGAGCATAATTCGCGGCCGAACGGTGAGCTGAGCGTGCAGCGGGCGACGTACGTAAATGTTAGCTTTGAATGAATCCAAGGTCATTTGGTCGGCCAACTGTTTCGGCGCATAATCAAGGCCGGGCGATACCTATGGTCATCGCGGCGAGTCCCTGCGAGCTTCCTGCGTTAGGTGAAGCGTAAGAAGGCTGTGATTTATACCGACGCAGGAGCGGTCATGAGAATATGCAGCCATGTGGGTGCCAGACTCGACGGAACTCGGGAAACCGAATGGAATCCCACCGCTCTCTACGTTAGCCGACTGGCGAACTGCAGTCGCTCGCATGTCAGCGCAATATATGCCCACCGACCAGCTGTGTTGACTTTTTTCCACTAATTCGCAACGATAACGAAAAGTGACGAACAGTCGCATACCTCAGACTCGACGAGACGAATCGACTACTCGATTAAATCCTCCGGAAAGCTCGCGTCGTGAGTACGCCAAAATTTAATGGATCCCCGAAGACGCTCTGGGATGCGAATACCAGCGAGCTGCGAAGAGTCATGCGCTTTAGCGGACGATGATTTATCGCATGAGAGAAGATAACGTTTCCGCGTGCTCGAGATGCTGAGCGCGTAAATGCGTTCGACGGCGTCGGCAATCGAAGAAATTGGGTCGCGACAAACGGATTAATTAGGTAGCCTTAATCGCATTAGTTAACGAGCCAGTAAATCTTCATCGTTTCATCGTCGGTCGTGACATAACGGACCGCTTCTATTGCCGGCGTTAATAAGACAGAAAGCGTTATTGCGGAGAACAATCGTCCGTCTGATTTATCTGTTCTTCCTTAAAAGGCTCTACTCGCTGGAGCAATCTGGCGAAATTGCGTGCCAGCTAATCGCACGTACATCTTGAGAGTCAAGAAAGAATGGGAGAGTAGACGCGGACGTCAAACTGTTGAAAGCCATAATATGACGGGAAAGTTTTCGAAGGGTCAGCTTTATGTTTTTCCGCAGGATAACTGACCTTGCATTCGACGCCCATTCCCGACGTAGCAACCCTACGGAAGGAAACATGTGTCGGACAAGCTCTGCACGGTAACAATGCAATTTCAATGTGCGAGCACGCGGTCTGTGCAGAACCATATGGCTGACAGAACTGACTGGATGATTCCCGGAAACGCTTTAAAAGTCATTGGCAGAGGAGAGCTTCATTAGGAATCTTTAATTTGCATTTCGGTACTTATGGACAAGTGCAATGAGGAGATGTCCGAAGAACGTTGCGACAAAAGCATGTTGCGTTAAGCTTGAATATTAACGGCGGTAAAATTTAAATACCACGCGGGGATATGCGAATGAATTGTAAATATGCGACAAATTACGTGATTGTATATAATATGTGGAAAATATATGATAAACGTATATTTAAGTTTCAATGTTACTTGTTGGTCTTCATATTCCAGATTCACTTCTGAGTGACCTTTTCAAATATTAAGTGTAATAATTTCTTAACATCCGACATTTTCCAATGTCACAAAAATTAAATTTGAAAAGGTCATATATTTACACAGTCGGAATGTAGAATACCTTGAATTCGCACATTTTGAATGTAGTGACCAAGTTTCACGGATAATTATATTCACCGAATTTTGCAAGTACATTAATTTAATAAAAACCACTATGTATGCAAACTATGGTTGACCTACGTGACGCATTTACCAAATGTATTTTCTTGTCTCTATGTCTACACGTGTATTCCATTGCGATTGTCATCTCAAGTGTATCATGAATCACTTGGTAGAGCAATATGACACCGACACGCGATACATACACTGTCAATTCTTGTTACCGCGAAGTATGTCATTGCTACTCATTTGGCCGGTCCACGAATTAATATAATCTCAAATGGGAATCTGCTGTGACTGAAGATCAAAACGGTTGCCACGTCCTTCATCGTCATTTAAAAGGACATTACTATCAACTTTCCTATCCTGCTTTTTAATGTCTTTGCGAACTTCAACATTATCGTGCACACCGCACTATAAAAGTGATTCAATACATAATTTACATCCCTGGCATTTCATTACTTTAACCGCATCGGATTAAACTTACACAATCAGATAACGAATCACGCGAAACTGCATTTTATGCCGACGGTATAATGAGCTTAATACAGACTCCGTTAGACAATACAAATGCGTTATCTCACGAAAGGGAAAAGAATGAATACACGGTACTGCATTACGTAATTTTAATAACACATCCGCAATTACTTAATCCATACGTGCGCCAGATAGTCAAAGTCACTAACTCCACCGTCAAACCGCAAATTATTTTCGCCGATTAAAACGTCTACATATACCTAGTGATCATCCTAAACTGTGATGGCAACCTGTCGGATTAAGACGAAGCCAATAAACTTGAAATCACGAATCACTCTGTACGAATACTTCGGAAGTCGATAGGTGCCAAGCGACAGATATACTCTCCAAACTTACTCTCCAAACTATTACGTGTCATTGGCACGGACGGCAATCAAGATGTTTTATCTATCTCTGCCGGCTGATTACCGCATATTTATGTTTTATCATTACTCGTCAGCGTGGATGTGGCATTCGGGGCGTGCGAACTTCGCACAATTTACGCAACGCTTTACTGAACGATGCATGTATCGTGGAGCGCGAAATCGTCAGCGCTCGACGATTGTATTATACTTACATACATACGCACGTATGCATATATATATGCGGCGGCTGTTCGCGCATGCAGGTAAACGTAACAGGCCCTGAGGCTGCTGACTTGTCGGGATAATGACATAGGCAGAGCTGCAGGCACGTGCCTCACGCGATCCTCATTATTCCTTGTCCTCCACTTCCTCTTTTACCGCCATATCCCCTCTTCGTCTTACGAACCTCCGGCGATATCTACCCCGCAGGTTACGAATTTTGACTTTGCTACCGGAACGATTCGAGGAGTGTAGAGATAGTGGAATATAGATATACTGCTAATATAATGAGCAAATAAATGGATCATAATGTGCCTTTTGACTATGATACCAGAGATTGAGCACAGGTTAAAACAAAAATGTTTCATCGACTAATGTTATAGGCATTAAATTGGCTAAGAATTGTATAATTCTTTTACGCGTGACATTCTGATAAACAGAGTACCCGTTTACTCTCCACGCTCATCAAAAACTTTCATACATATTCGCATGAAACGCACGATCTCTTGGTACGAGCTCGCAGCTGAGATTTATGATAAGAGGAGAAAGTAGCAGAAGTTCCAAATCCAGCTTAGAAAAAGATCGTCACCACAGATCCTTCCACGTACGCACAATACTAGTGCAGAACCGGTCAACATTTTCCTCCGACTATAAAGGAACTAGCGATGTACCGCTTCGAGCGAGCATTGCCAACAGAAGACAGATACCAATATGAAAACTGAACGAAACGAAGCATTGTTGAATGGCAATTAAGTGTACAGCGCGCTTATCTCGCGTAGGCGGGCAGTGATAACAGAAATATGTTTCTCAGAACGGATCGGCCAAAAAATACGAGCAGAAAATTGCCGCACAAAGGATAAATATCGTGTTCGAAGAAACAATGAACCGGTGCGGGAGGTTGTCAGATAGCGCGAGCGCAATATTACGATGCGCGTCAATTATTAATCAGTGGAAACGCGGCTGATAGATTGATATTGAGTCGGGCAGTCAAAGAGAGTGATGCCGCCGGCATTTTCTGTTTGTTCGACTCGGGAGTCGCTCGGGCTTTATCGCCGTCGCGGACTTCGTGAAATAACGCCTATATTTAGTGCTCGAATAACCTGACTCAAGCCTATTGATTTGCGCAGCGCGCGGATCCGCGAAAAGGAGTCATCGTTTTTCTAATACGCCGCGACATTGAACGCTGCCGGAAGTTTTCTTCTTAAGGTGCCTGTCACGAGCAAATCTCTTGCCGTCACGTTAGCCAAGCCCACTTACATTCAGCGATCATTGTAACGGGCAAGAGACGATTGTCAGTTGAGAGATTTCGGCTGATCGTTTTTACGATTATGCAAATGCGTTACATCTGTAGTTTGTACTGATAGAAGAAGTGCAGTAATCCATGGAGCGTGACGGGGCAGAATACCGTGGTGGAAAATAGCAGATTGGCTATTCGTAGGGAGCGTGGTTCGCGTTTTAAAATGGTAATATGTGTACACCGATCGGTGTAGATCGTATAGAGGGTTCTTATCGCGGGTGTATGCATGAGAGCGCAACAGGAGGTCGAATCCTTAATTCCTAGTTCCTCGAAACACAATCACTCGGTCGCGTACGGTCGCCGGTAGAAAAAGGCTGGAAAAGGCAAGGTGAGCGACTTCGTCGGGACGATAACTGAATGTTGACGTATTGTCGCGTCGGGGACGCAGTGCCAGATCGAATGTAAGGATTACAAACGTATTAATCAGAGCGACACGACAATGATGAGCCGCCCACGTACCAATGTCATAGTAGCGATGACCTAACATCCTGTATCAAGACAGTTTCTCATACATACTGGTCGCCACGTGCTCCTCCTTAAATTGTTACATACGACTGCATAATTGTGTAAAAAAAAAAAACTTCGGAAACAGCGGGAAGGAAACTTCGATGTTATCTCATTCCTTTATATTACAAATATTAGTGAAGCTCGGGTACTTGCAGCCGGATATCCAGCGTTTTACTTAGGGCATTAGTGTAAAGTATATGTTGCAGCGAGAACAGTTGCGTGAAAATGCAGACTGTTTTCGGGGAGGTGAAACGTTAAGGACGGGGAGAAACTCGTAAAAGCTCCGACGTACTGACCTAAAAATAAGAACCATACGACTATAACTGTCTGACTCCGGTAATTTCAATGTCCGCGATGAGTTGAAATTGTGGACTAAAATCTTCTACCACCATATCTTTGTCTTCGTGATGTTTAATTTTCTTTTTTTTTTTGGGATTTGCAAGCTTGAGGAAAAAATGTCTTGTCGACAAACCAATCCAATACAGCAGATTAAAAAGTAAATATAACCGTGTCGTGTTCTTGGGGCTATGGATTTTTCGGCGAAATGATACGGATACGTGACGAAATATTCGTGCAAATGGAAGTGGGCAAATCCAATTTCCGCGGGTGTGAAAATGGAACAAAGGAGGCAGAGGAAGCCCGTCCGAATCCGATAAACGATACGCGGAATCAATAACTTCGGCCCGGCGGTCACGTTTACATTAATTACGACCGGGAAGCGAATCTCTCTCGCCATTTACTGAACTCTCGGGGCGCGAAGATTTTCACGACGAGCCACCACCGTGGATGTAACCTCCGTGATGCCGCGTTTAACCGCGTTTCCTCGTTCTGTCGGTATTATTTATATTCGTCGCCGCCGCAGGAGCTGGAGCAGAAACATTTATTCGTGGCCCGTCGCGAACGTGAGTCACGAGAGATTCGTAGGAACGAGCGAGAAGTGAGAAAGGAGAGGATAGTCGGATAGATTGAGGAAAACGGAGAGACTCGGAGGAGTTCCGAGGGAACGAGAGAACGAGTGTGAGGGGAGGGGAGAGGGAAAGAGTGAATGAGGGAGAGCGTAAGAGAGAAAACGACAGGCTGATGATGAGCGAGAAGAAGAAGAAGAAGAAGAAGAAGAAGAAGAGACAGGGAGCTTGCGCCTTTCTTAAGATGGCCCAGATTGCGCGAGGTGAGCCGTCTTCGGCGTCGCAGGGTGACGGCCAGTCCGGAGGGGAGGGAAAAAAAGTCTGCTCGTGCGAGGAGAAACGGCCCGACCGATCATACTTATCGGTGACGGATGAAAGTTTATCACTCGTCACTGAGGAGTTACGGTGGCTCCGGATGAAACGGGAGAAGCCAACTCCGGCGGCGTTGTGCGCGACGCGGACTTAAAAGGAGGGCGAAACCGTGTTGCCATGAACGAACACAGCCACGCGGCTGTGCTATGAGCACCTGCAGCCTACGAAAAGATCATGAAGCGTAAACGAGCGTTTTTGCGCCGGACGATGGGGCTCAGTTTTCTGTCGGCCGGACGGATTGCGGCGGGTGTGTTCGGATGATCTCCGACACGAAGCTTGCATCGTTGAAAGAGACGTCTATACGAATCTGTCGTTGAGAGGGTACTCGATTATTCGCAATCTTGTAGTATGAAGTTGACGTGGGCAGATGTCCGGCTAATTCGTAGCTGCGGCGTGACACACCTGAATTGACGCTTGGGAAAGTTGGATGACGCGTACGGCGGGAATCGAATCTACACTGTTTGATAATGAATCACTTGCAAAGGTATCGATAACTATTGAAATTGAGTCACTGCGCTAATCGGCTGATCGCTTGGAGCATATTTCCAAAACATTAAGTGAACGTATCCGAGGGTTGTATACACGCGTGTCTAATTAATCAGTTTAATCGCACGTAAACACTATTGAAGTATCTATCCACCGCATCGCGCATTGCACTATAAACGATCCACCTACACGTAGCACCTATCGCGTTCACCTATTGGTACACCTACGTAAGCTGAAGCAATGCGCTGTCAACAGGTGATGACGGAAGCTATGACTGTGCCGCACGATCAAGCTCACTTCCAGGATCTCCCATGTGTCAGTGTGATACTACATCGACGCTTCTTCCTCACGCATGAGTAATAAACATATTTTCGTGCACATCGAACGAAACATCTCGGCAGCGCGCGTAACCACGGATCACCAATTTAAAAAGTGACATCACTGCCGCTCGCGTGTCACCTCGATACAGCTTCGAGGGCACGATCTACCACGCAAATTACTCACCATCCGCGTCCTTGCCGATCTCGATACGTTGAGACCGCGAAGCCGAACATAGACTTCGCCTCGTTGCGATAGACAGCGTAATGTCTCGTCTCGATGTTGAAGGCTTCCGTCACCCAGGGCGGCGAACCGACTAGCACCAGTCCAAGAAGGACGACGAACATCCTCATGATCCACATGTTCCGCTCAACTGACAATCGGCCTCACTCTCGCGATTTAAGCACTTGAAACACTCGCGCGAGCGCGCGCGCGCGCCCTGTGAGTCCCGATGAGCGACGACAAAACGATTCGGCTCGAAGGGTGCAGCGATCGGGATCGAGATCGATGCCGATGCTGATGCGCGAACGAGCTCGGAGCGAACTGACGATCGTCAGGGTGCCGGTAGCAGCAGCTGCACCGCGCACGACATGTGGCTTCCTCGGTACACGCGACGAGAGTGGGTAGCAGAAGGAGGTGAGGGTGGGAGGATGATGCGGCGGGAGTTAGACAAGTCTGCTTGACGAACGGTCGAGGACAGACTGAGTGGAAGTCCGTTCTTTCGGTTACTCTTCACTCTCGGTAGAACCAACTCCCACCCACCGCGCGCGCTGTTCGACTTCGAAGTCGCGCGCTGCTACTCTTCCATATGTCGTCTGCCAGATATACCGCACGTTCGGGAGCACTCAACGTCCGACCGCCACTGCGAATAGACTCACTTCAACTGCCATCCGCGATACGTGTTGCCCCTTTGCTGATTCAAAAGCTGCGATAATCGCTGTCCCGGTCCGATAATCGATTCTGTCAATTGACTTCACCTGAATCTGATTCGATTCTGAACAGCTCATTTGGCGCCAATTGAAAGGTGTAGAAAACAACTTGATCGTTTGCTTTGACCGTTTGCTGTGTAGATATGTCAATGTAATTGTTACATAAATGGCTCGGGGTGCACTTACGAGCAATACAGTTGTTTCTGGAGTTAGTAGCAGTTTAAGTCCGATATCATTACACGACATGATAATATGATTCATCTGAGCGTAACGAGCGTTTAGAAGTTTATTTATTCATGTTTTTATATAACATGCATTTCTTAACTATATCGGATACCAAGAACAACAAATACAATAATAACATCGATTGTTGGGAGTAAAAAGTACGACAAAAAATCACATGAAATCGTATTAAATTTGATAGAACATAATAGAAATACATATAATACAAACGTGGAACATCCCTATTCCAAAATTTCAAATTTGTCAGACGAAGCGCACCAATCGGAAATTTGCTGAACTAAAACTATCAACAGTACCCAACCTAACATTACTGGACGCAGTATGATGCACAATCCGGCATGTTAACCTAACGTAATGTGTTTACACACGCGATACGTCAAGTGTAAATAATGTTGTAGAATACTTACCATTAAATTAAATTTTTTGCCAAACTGTACGGTAATCATGGAGTGTGATTTAGCATTAGAGGAACATTCTTCACAAAAACATTCAGAAAATGGCACCGTACCCTCAAATGACGTGTGTACAACACAGTATACAAATGATTTACCAAGTTTGGTGCAGAGTACAAAAGCTATAACGTTGGAAAACCATAATAGTACGAACGAGTCAGTGCATTACGAGGATGAAACGCAAAAAACTGTCGACTTAGGATATGATAATGTGGTTCCAGAAATAAATGTAAACAATATGTGTATAAACGAATCTCTTGTTCTTGAGCCTGCTTCAACCGAAGTTGAGATCTCAGATTATTCAAGTTCGTTCAGTTACAAATGGGATAATGTTCCTAAACTCTTATGTTCAGCTACAAAAGAATATGAACCTAATGATTTGTATGAGAATTTTACAAAGGGTTGTCAATGGTCTCCAGATGGTACATGCTTGCTTGTTCCATCTGAAGATTTTAGACTACGCATATACGAACTTCCTCGTGAACTGTACTCTGGCGAAGTGCCAGAAGATTTGCCTTTAAATTTTGTACCAGCATTAACTATTAAGGAAGGTGGAACGATATATGATAGTTGTTGGTATCCTTTAATGAGTTCATGGGACCCAATAACATGTTGTTTTCTCAGTGCAAGCAAAGAAAGTCCTGTTCATTTATGGGATGCTTTTACAGGGAAACTGAGGGCAACTTATAGAGCGTATAATCAGTATGTAATTCCTGTTTTATAATGTGATAATGTAAAGTGCCAGAAATGATTGTAAAGTTTGAAGATTTTCATATCGAACTAATTTTTCATTTCATTTTAGAGTAGATGAAGTTGAAGCACCTATCAGTGTGCAGTTTGTTCAATCTGGGGGAGAAGTCTGGTGTGGGTTTAAAAATGCTATAAGAACATTTAATGTGGAGCGTTCTACTCGTCAGGCAAAGAATATAGAATTTAAGAAAGATTTCCCAAACGCAAAGGGTCTTGTTTCCTGTATACGAGAAAATCCTATGATACCAGGATTGGTAGCTTTTGGAACATATTCCAAATGCATAGGCATGTACTAACTCTGTTTTTAAAATAGTTTGTGCATCGTAAATGATTGATGATAATTTACAGGAATGTATAAGGATGGTCCTCTTTGCACTTTTAGAACTGATAATGGAGTGACTCAAATCGAATTTAGTCCTTGCGGAACAAAATTGTACTCCGCTGTAAGACGTAGTAACGAATTTTTATGTTGGGATCTTCGAAATCCTGGCGTTGTGTTGTACTCTCTTCAAGGTCGTCAGTCCGATACAAATCAAAGAATACAATTTGCAGTGACACTTACTGGTGATGGAATTGTTTCTGGTAAATTGAATTATAATTTTGCAATCAAAATCTATTACACTACATACCATAAACTCAATGTAAATAACTCTGTCATAGGTGGAATAGACGGTAAAATTCAGATCTGGAATGTATCAGATCATAAAACTGAGATAGAAGAAGTACAAACAAAATATAGAATAGGCCTCTCTAATGACTGTGTAAATGGAACAAGTTTACATAGAAGCTTGCCTATTGTGGCAACAAGTACTGGCCAAAGATTATGTGACACAGACACAAAACAGAGAAATAATGGCGTCCATATATGGTGGATTAGTTGACATTGATTTTTTTTGTATGTTTTCAAAAAACAATACCCAAAACACAATAAACGGCAAATTTTCTTTATTGTTTGTATTGGACAATAAACATAACGGAAATTTGCAGTATAAGATTATAAGTAAATTATGGCGTTATTCTTTATACTTAGCGTGCAAAACAGTACGAGAAACACCTTAATCTTCCACAAAAGATACAATTCTGTTCTAAAGTTAGTGCTGATTGTGACAACCCGCATTTTTAATTGTATTTCTAATGTGCATCTCTTTAGAGTGTTAATTGAGGTTTGTAAATGGGAAACTTATATTATTTAGAATTTACATGTTTATTTACGTCCGCTGTGAAGACAATGACAAAATTGCAATTTTTGGCAATGCAACAAATTGACAGCGTACATAAGTAGTGTATACAATTAAATTCATATTTTATTTAACTTAAGTTTACCAATTCAAATGCATTTCATATTTTGCAAATACTTTATCACGTGTCTATATTCTTCCTAAAAATACTTCTGCTATACATATATTCGAGCAGATAAACGCGTTGAAGTATTCCTTACAGTCGTATAAGAAAATTTGGAAGTATGAAAATGCCAAAAGATATAACAATTATAAAAGTCCACTTTATAAACACTTACTACTTCCTACTTTATAAACGTCTAGTTTTTAACAATACAGGTGTAAATATTTTACGACAATAACTTACAATTGCGAAAGGTATAGACAGATAACGAATAAAGCTTAAGTATAACAAGTTTAGATACACATTCTAAGGATGACTTGTGAAATAGAATGTGTACGAATTCGGCGATATCTGTTTCTCAAATAAACCTGTACATCAGTGCACTTTCCGAGTCGATCTTCTTACTCTTGCGGGAACTAAAATATCACAAAAAACGATGACATAACGGAACTGTGTCTAATCAGTTTTAATTGTGCTTACTTTTCTGTGGTGTATCAAACAACATTAGGTCCCCATTTGGTAAAGGTGTTACTTCTTCTTTTTGTACTATTCCCAATAAACTTAATTTTGGTTGCATGCTACGTTTAGTATGTGGTGTTACTGGATGGACAGGCTTAAATGGCGTACATCCCGTACAATTCTTGGCTGCAACATAGTTCATAGATGTGCACATTCTTATGTATTCTGCAAGGTAAACACTGCATATTTGAAAGTATCTTGCACTTCATTACCATCAAACGTAACGCTTTTTCTTGACGATTTTCTTCTCTCACGAATGTTAATTGTTGCTGTTGTTGTTTCCTCAGCAACATTCATACTATTTTCATGTATTTTATCATCACCGCTTGTGATGGAACTTTTTCGTAGACTTCTCCTTCTATCAACTCTGGGACTTTTGTTTTCCTTACGATCAGCAATATTTTCAATCGTTCCCTAAAATAAATGTTTACATGAAAAAAGTGGCAATACAACTTCAAATATCAAAAACATAACAATAAAATGACTTACATTAATGGTTTTCCTTGAAATTTTCGAAGTACCGTTTGTAACAGTTCGATTTCTTAAAACTCGTGTTGTTGATGAACTCGTTTGATTACTGTCCGAGATTTTAACAGGAGATATGTGGTTTGATTCTGTTAGAGGCGTCATTGAAATATTACTGTCCCGACTGGGAACACCACTTGTGTTTTCTTCAACAGGATCAATGTTCTTTGTTGCGTTATCATGCAAAAATACAGAGTCATCTTCTTCATTAAAACTGTCGTTTTCAAAGTCAAGTCTTTTTTCAGCATTAATTTTTACACCTGCGTTTAGGTTGTCAAAATCAAAACTATCAATTCTAGCTAATGCAAGAGATAAATTCAATTTCGTCTGGAGTTCTTCGTCAATTGGGACTTCGTTCATTACCACGTGATCATCGAAATTTACTTTATTTGATGATTTTACAGTAGAACACTTGTCTTCAAATGATTTTTCTAATCGTTTCAATATACTTTTACCCGGCGTCTGATCAGAGTTAACATACGAAATTGTTTCATCTAATTGAACTTCCGGTGTTTTGCACATTTTGCTGACTTTCATTATAGTTAATGGACTTCTTATCTTTTTGGATGCTTCTGATAGCTGTACTTTCTGTAGAAGACTTGTCCTGGATCTGTCCTGTTTTCCTGGTGTAACTTTATTGTACACTTGTGGAGACATAGATCTTTTCTGAGACATACTGTGTCTAGCACTAGAAATACTTTGTTCTGTAGTAACATATTTTTGCACATCATTTGTCTCACTTATACCTTCCATATTATTTTGCTGCTCTACTTTTTTCTTTCTTGCAGCTAAAATTAAATTCCTAATTGAACTTCTTGTGGCTGGTTTCGCAGGAACTGTACTTTTTGGCTTATTTTTCTTCTGTCCTATCTTTTTCTTAACATTGTGATGTACTGTAGTAAATTCTTCTTCTTCTACCCAATTATTAGAACGCAATTTCTCTAACTTGTCAAATCTAGAGTCACAGTTTTTTATTTCCATATACATTGCATCCCAAAAGCCTTGCAAATCTTTACATGTTACTAACATTTCTCCTTTACCAGTTTCGCAATCCTGCACTAATCCCTGGAATCTTTGAAACTTTTTGCGTATTAATAAATTTGTTTGGCCTATAGCTTGATTGATCAAATATTGTCCATCTTCTGTGGTATCTGGTGTTGATTGGACTTCTGTCCATTTATCACAAAGGTCGGTGAGTCTTGAAATCTCCTTGTTCAAAATAAACTTGAAATACTGTGCTGTACGCTCTTCTTCTTCCACTGATATGTTAAGGTTCTTTATAACTGTATCCTTTGTAGGTATATCATCAGATCCTTGAGTACCAATTCCAAGACGCAATTTCTGCTCTTTCCTAGCACTACTCTTTCCACGACTCAAAACAATGTATGGGGAAAAGAAAGCTGGTGTCTGAGGTGTAACAGGTGACCCAGGTACTGGGGTAGATGAATTGTCTTTATGACTGCCAAGTGAAACATTATGAATGCTTGGTTTTCTTTGACTTTCATGGGAGGAATTAACTGTGTCTTGTTCGTCAGATGACAAATGTAATGTTACAGCTTCAATTGAGGAATCCTTTGTATCATGTAACATAAAATTCTCAACTTCTACTCTTAATTCTTTCATTTCCACACATCCCTTGCTATCATGTTCACTGTCGTTGAAGCTTGTATTTGACACTTCTGTCGCTTCAGACTTTATATATTTACCTTTTGGTGTATTTGCTATAGCTATACGGCCAAACATTGGAACATGGGATAAATTTTCAGGTGCTTTAAATTTGTAATTGGGTGGTGCAAAAGATTCTTCTTGCTTTTCCTGTATAGCTACTTTTTTCTTAGTAGAAAATGATCCTTTTTTTTCCAATTCAACATGCTCCAACTTTATGCCATTCACTGTCTGCATTTTGGTTGCTTCACTTTTTGCAAGCAAACGCTTTTGAGTGGCCCTTGTAATCCTTTTTTGTGGTGTCTTTGACTTCACCATTTGTGTACAAATTTTGCCCACAGGTTTTATTTCACCTGTCTTTTCATTGGGTGAATAGAAATGATGGTGTACAACACCAACTTTGAAGACAGGCTTCTTGTTCATTGATTCTATTTTCCTACGTCTTTCTCTATCAGCTTTCCATTTTAATAATTTATTCATTCTGTCTTCCACAAGAACAGAACTAATTGGTTCTGTGAACATTTATGACATAATATTAGTCAAACATTGTTCTTAGAAATCATTACTATTTAAATTATCATTAATTACTATCATATTTTCATTAAAAACATTTAAAGAATTGTATGATATTATAATGCAAGAAAAGAAAATATTACACAATTTTAAAGTATAAACAAGAAACTTTAATAAATAATATTAGATATTGTAACGTTAATTGATTATGCTACAAAACTATAGCCACTTATACACACCTGCACCTTGTATCGGAGTGGTAGCAACATCAGGTATGTTTCGATTTCTTATGAAATGTTGCATCCTTTGCTCCTTACGAGATTTTTCCTGCTGCTCGGCACGAATGAGTCGACTCTCTCTTGTATTTCCAAAACCAAACGGTTTCTTCTTGTAATGTCGTTGCATGGCCATTACTTTATTTATACTTAAACCGTTTAATATTTGACACTCCGCGAAAACGACAACTAAATCCTCTTGAAAATTATTTACCCTAACCGGTCATCAGTAAAACACGTTACAACTGGCACTGCTTCAAAAACGACGTACGCTGTTTGAATGTACCTTATCCGTTCTGTGATTGGCTGCAGCGCGCACACATTCAAGAGCGGTGAACGTAATCCAATTGCAGGACTCAGGCTCACAAGTATTGTGTGCAGCGCTCTCTGTTACCCTGGGAACGGAGGCGACTCACATTTATTCCGTAGGATGCCGATTTCGTGGTATGTGTATCAAAAAGGCGCCAATAGTTGTTAACGATCGTTTCAGTATCATTTGGTTAGATGTCACTCAAAGACGCCCACTACGGCGTATTTAAAGTACCCCGTATGCACGTGGACGGCGTTTAAAAATGTTGACGCCTAAATGAATAGCGTGCGTCGGTGGCATATTAATTTGCGCACGAGTACAGATACTTGACGTGCGTGGTCGTAGATCACGATAAACGACGCATAACAAACAGTTTGGTTTCGGCGTGTAAATCGTATACCCACATTTTGAAATAGAATTCGAAATGCCGATGCCAACCGAACCGTTATATCGTGGGCGATTGTGAAATATGATAAACGTTGCTGGTAACGCGAATCTGATCACTGTCTAAGCATCCGTACTTGAAGAAAGATATGTTAAGGCAAGAGGGTTTGTTGAAGTCGAAATGACAAATGTGACACTACTTGAGAACGGAGCCCGAAGCGTGCAAACTGCGCACACTGCGAACTGCTACTGATTTTGTTGCGAACGTACCAATATACGTGTCTGTGTTAATTGACTGGTCAGCGTGCCCGTGCTGTTTTCTACGAAACAAACGCGGTGCGACTCTATTTCCTATAACTAATTTATCTGCATAGATATATCATTGTGCGGATATCGACGGATACACGTTTAATTTTTATCAAATAGCACGCTCGTGTACCACACGCTCGTTGGGACGATTTTATTTGTTCGCAATTTCAGGCGAACCGAATCCTGCCATTCGTTCAATGCTTGCAAAGGAGACAGGGTACATAGATTGCCGGATTGTCAGGCAATTCTATCGGGCGCGAAAGCTGTTACAGTGAGAATATTATTCTTACGCGCGAACAAAAGACGAGAGCTTGCAGAGCAATGACCTAATATCAAATTTATTAAGTTTGCCGAAAAAAAATCAGAAATTGCGAGATGGCTACCACCATGCAGAATTTTCCAAAGATACTGAAAATGTTGCGGGAGAACAGCAACATGAAAGAGAAAAGGAAAGCTTTAACCTATATTAGCAGGTAATAATCCTTGCAAAATTCCACACATCGCGTTAGCTTTAAAATTTTAACGGCGACAGTAGATCCATAATGTGTCATGCTGAGTTTGTGCTTGTGCTAAACAATGTTTTTTTTTCATTGCTTTGTATGCTTTAGTACACAAAGCCTTAATTATATTTTTGCATTTCACACATTGAGATACTACATTCGCTCATACACAGACTCATAAACATGTCGTTTACAATACTACATCAACATATACATAGTGGCATCAGTTGGAATTATTTTTTAAAAGCGTTGTGTCAGTGTTCCTCATAATATTATGTTACAGTAATGCAAGAAAATTAGACTCCAGTGGTGTAATTAAAGAAGAACAATATAAGGAATTATGTAAATTAGTCATTGAAATATTTACGAATACAGAGCAAGATGCGCACTATGAGGCATATTCAGCACTGAGTACTATCATACAAGACTTTAAAGATCACAAGTTAAATCTCTTTGAATCATTGTTGCAAACAAATAGGAAAAACAGGTTTGTTATTCAATTAAAAATATAATTAAAGCATCAAACACACTAAATATTTAGAAAACATAATGTTAATGTTGTAGATTGAAGATAATCAAGTTATTAGAAATATTAGAGGATAATGCTATATCTGCAGCTGCCAAAGACGTCATGACAATGAATTTTTTCAATGACTGCATGCATACAGTGCAGTCTCATACAATGGAATGGTCAACACCTACGACAGCTACAGACAATGCAGATGCTACGCCAGAAGGAGATACTCAGTCGTTATCTGATGAACAAAAGTTGGAAGAAGAAATGATTAACTATGCAGTGGCATTGTTACGTAGATTATACAAACTTGCTGATAAAACAACAGATCAAACAATTCACAGGGTACATCAAGTGCTGTTAATATTGCATTATTTAAACGTAATTATAAGTTCAATCCCTATATTGCTTTGTTCACTTTAACATGGTTTTTACAGTTTGATACATTACTAATGGATAAAATAGTAACACTAGCATACCTTGGTAACAAGCGCCAACGTGGTACTGCCTTGAAACTATTAAAGGAGGCTGTTACCACAAACTTTCCAACACGCATAAGAACTAATCATGCTGATGTATGGTCACAATATAAATCAACTCTGCAGTCTGTATACTGCAAGCGCATGTTATTCTTAGTAGGAAGTTGTGACATTGATTGGGCTACACAATGGAATATAAGTATTCAGTTTTTGGGTACGGATCTTCATCATGGAGCTAGTTTAATTAACAATCTCCTAAGTGTTGAAGAAAGAGCTTTTAAATCTACTGACTCAATCATACGCAGGTAAGCGTGCTAAGGATTTCGTGCATGAATGTACAGGTAGAATTAAAGTACAACATTTTATGACAAATACTTTAAATAACATATATGTAATCTAATTTTCAGACAAGCATTTCTTTCTTGGAAATTACTGGTGGATAATTTTGCCTTAGATCCCCAAGAACTTGCAACTGCAAGGCGCATAAAATTACTTTGTATACCATTGAATGCTAAAAATAGTAAAACTGAATTAATTGCACTAACGAAATTAGAAGTGTGGTGGCATCTCATAATTAAACTGTACAAGGATATTTTTAAGTTTGTTAACCCCGTGATATCGCAGTTTTTAAACTTTTGTTTCGGACCTCTTGGAGATACACCGTTGCTGTCTACAAAGTTTGACGTTGTTGCCTCTCCTGGCAAAAGATTTTCCAAGACAAAAGTAGTTGCGATAGACGCTTTACGGCAGCTTCTTGTTCCGAAACAAGAATCGAATACAGACTTCACAGGTGTTTTGGAAGAGAGACTTCCATATTCGATATCCAATGCAGTCTTCCAAGAATGTTATAAGAGCATTATTCATAGTGTAGGTGAAGCATTACTTGTTCTCAGTCAACTCACTGATAAAGATATGAAAAATAGATCTCATATTGGTAAAACTTTATGGGTTAGCCTGATTAATTATATCAAAGATGCAAAAACGGAAATAAAGGTTGGTTGTTCAAATTGCACTTTACATAGATTTGTTATAACCGTCAGAATATGTGATGAGTATGAATTTTACTAAGTAAGAGTACTTTAATATTATAGAATCTACTCTACAAAGATATCGTTTTACTCATAATAGAACTCTTAAACCATGCTACTACAAAACCATTGATCAACGATTTGATCATGAATTTAATATTACCTGAACTTGTAAAAGTATTTGGGGATGTTCAGTTCAACGACGACATTTTAGCGGATTTAGTGTTGAAACTTATATCGACAGAAACAGTTTTAGAGATGGAAAGGTAAGTAATTAATTTGTATAATGTAAAGGGTAACTTATCATTTGACGCAAATATAAATGCATTTTTAGTGTTCATTGTGATGCAATCAAGACCTTGTTGACATACCACTCAAATACCCTTCATTTTTTGGGTCAAATAGCAGAAAAAATGCAGTCTATTACGGTTACAGACAAAAGCAGGTAAGTTCATCAAACTTATAAGACAAAGGTCTGTTATTCACCTGCACCATATGATATTGTAGGTCTGTTGTATCTGAACTATGGTGTATATTAGCTGACGCAATAACAAAATACATGGAAGCCGATGGAAATATCAATGAGGGTAATATGGAAGAACACAAATTTTCATCTTTGCAATGCATTCTTTCAGTTCCGTTTACGCAATGTTTAGTCGACGATACAAATCAGGTTTGAAGCTCGTAAAAGTTTCCATTGTAATTTTCTTCAGAACCGTCAGTAATTATGTTTACCAAAGTTTACTATTTTCAGACAAACACAATTATAAAAATGTGGAGGACAGTATATAAACAATTTGAGTCAAAAGCGGATTCACTAGGAACAAACCGATCGAACGAAATTGTGTTTAAAACTACTGATATGATCCAATCTAGTTTGAAGAACAATAAAAAATGTTGTTATCTTGCTGTACAGTGTGTGGATGTGTTGTTAAGCACTGTCAATTATAAGGTTTTATCTGGTATGCTCAGTATGCTAGAAGATCAAATTAGCCATTGCGCATATAGAATTACACATTGTTTATAAATTGTTTCAGAGAAACACGGTATACCGTCTGTCGTAACACTAATAGTGGATTTATGTTTGCAATCACTCAATGAAGGAAACGAGAACGAAGCAGAAATTGCATTAAAAGCCCAATCCACACTTCTTATTACTGTATTTGGGCATGATCCAGGGACTGTGGTGCCCTACTTGTGTGCTTCTAAACCGGTGATTGAACTTATGCTTGCGAATAGTTCTTCGTCATTATGCAAAGAGGTACGGATGCGAGTTGCTTACAGTACGGCAAATGTCAATGTGATTTAACTTGTGCTACATTGTAATATTCAATAACGTGTACCGCAATTGTTGCAGATCACAAATACGTGGGAAACCGTCGTTAGTATTTTTAAAGGACTCAATAAATTGCTCACATACGATCTTTTATCAATGTTTGAAGAAATCATTCTGCAGGCTGTTAATCATTCCAATACAGATATTCAGAGACAAGCCTTTTCAATTTTAGAAATTCGCGAAGGACTACAGGATACGACCAAGAACTTATTAGAAGAAATACAGACAAAAGTGAAGCAAGATAAAGAGTTACTAAAGTCCGATCAGAGTAAGAAAACTCAAAGTAGTGACAAAATGTCGATGCCCGAACATTCTGTTCGTCGCTACTTCAGTAGAATAAACGAAGCCCCAAAGACAATAAATAAAAAGCAAACGAACAAAGATGAAAAGAAAGTGCCTCATTCACTGGATTCTGATACTGAGGTAATAGATGTTTCCAATTATAATATTTGTTCCGCTATTTTTTTTTTATAGTAGCGTTTGGTTAATGAAAAATTTACTTCTGCAGGAATACGTTCTAATTAAAACTGACTTGAATTTCGATGTCAATCGTCTAACCGAAAATCAAAAGGAATCTCTGAAACGCCGGCGAGACGATATTCCCGCGATGTGCAATGATTTATCACAATCATCGTCGCAAGACACACAGCAATTACGAGAATGGTTTTCTACAAAAAATAAATTTATAGACGCTGTGAACAAATCAGACGCGACAAAGAAAGATAACATTGAAAAAAACGAGAATATTGATTACGATGCTAACAAGGAAAATAAACTCAAGGCAAAGGAATTGATATCGACTGGGAGTGAGAACCCTCTTTCAACTGTGAGTGAAGCAAAAAATGGCAATGACGCTGCACAGATTGCGTTAAATAACACAATTAATGATACAAATGACATTACGAAAACGGTGGACGAAGTTGTGTCAGAAGGCATGCTGAAGGATGCCGATATTACAGATGATAATTCTGAAGTGACAAAAATTATGACTGAATCTGTATCTGACAAGACGTCCGACGTCGCTCGTCCATCCAAATTAGTAGGCACAAGATTGGATTTCGAGTCACGTGACGAGTTTCCTGAGGATAATTATTGCGAACGGTCAGAATCTCCGTCTGTGTTGGATTCCAGTAGGCGTCGAAACCGATTTACTGGAAAGGTCGTAGCTGGGACTGACGAAACAACGAGAAATGAAGAATCGTCGTCGAAAGACGCTGGAGGTAGTAAGAGAACATTGAGAGGAAAATCCGAGCAGAATAAGCCTTTCGTAAAGGAATCTCTCGTTATCAACGAAATCAAAAGAGGTCTGAAACGAAAATCTGCATCTGACAGTGAGACAGACGTTGGTATGCACTTACGTCGTCGAAGAAAACTATCGAATGGCAGTGAAGCTTCGACCTCTGATTCACATAACATTAAGTCTGCAGAAAATAAAATATTGTCTCGAGAAATGGTCGCAGCGTTGGAGAATGAAAGCTTGAGCGAGAAATCGAAAAAGGAAATAATGCGGCTCCAAATCAATATGGTATTCGACAGTCCATTGCCGAAACGACGTCGTTCTAAACTTCCGGATGAATCGAACAAAGGCACTGAATCGAACGCTGAGAAAACGCCGAATCCCTCTCCAGAGAATAAAGGAGCTAAACTTAAAGTTGACGTACGATCAGCAGAGCAGATCAAGGATCTCAAGAAAGTCACGAAAAATTTAGAGAAAGATGCTAAACCAACTGTTGCTCAGTCAATAAGCACCAGGCGGAAGAGACGAAGTTTGAGACAGGAAACAGACAAAAATGATGATTTTTCAGAAGGTGCAGATGAGAAATCTAGCGATACTAAGGAAAACGGATCGAACGTAGAATATGCGGACAATACAGGTTCTTCTACGTCTGACTCATCACCTGAAGTAGAAGACTGCGTAAACAGAGATATTGACTCGCCTAATCTAGGTATGATAGAAAATGAAACGCCTGACGACCTAGGAAAAGAAAAAGAGCTACATAAAACAGACCCTCAGAGTACCAAAGAAAAGCCGATGAATCAGGATGATGGAGAAGATATAATTGAAAACTCACAGGAATATACCAAGACTTCCAAAGTAGAAAAAAACCAAACTGATAAGCAATGTGTCGTTGCAATGGAGAAAATGGACAGCAGCCGTGCAACTAATGGCGACGAAGTTACAGCTGTAGCGACTGATGTACCTGAATGTAACATGACAGAGAAGTCGTCTGATTTGGAAGATCCAAAAATAGATACAGTGGAGAGTCATTCAACACAACCTATTCAAATTGACAAAACTGATACAGTCGGTGATACTCAAGTTGATATTTCGCAAGATACTTCTGGTAGTCAGCAAGAGGATGGTAAAACTTCATTGATAGAAAGCAGTCAAAAATCGAATGAAAACAGTACACTAAGTAAATCGATTTCCATAATTACTCAGTCGCCGAAAAGTAACCCCAAACGTTTTTCAAAGCTTAAAGCATACCCTACTGGACGTGCGGCACATATGTTAGGATTGGTAACTAAACAAGGACTCATGGAAAATGATGGTGCCGTTATACGCACGGACGATGAAACCTCGAGTAAGAAAGTGAAGTCTCGGGATATAGAGAACGAATCTGGCAAGAAAGAGAAACTCCCTGTGATTAAAGAAGTAGAAAAAATTGGTGGCCCTTGCGGTAGCCGACAGGAGAAGATATTTAGTAATATGAGATCGACAGATTTTAACTCATCGTCCCCTATTAAATTGTTTTCCAATTTGAAAAATGATGGCGAAAAAATGTCATCTAAAGTGGAAAAACGGATGTCAGACACGCCAACGATAGGTGAACAAGGGAGCGGAAAGGAGAATGACGATAATTTGTCGCCTTTGCATGAAAAAGATGATTTACCAATGTTAGAGTGGTCCAGTGCTAACCCGCCTTCATTAACTGCATCCCCCAGTGCCAGTATACTCAAGCGTAACAGAGCTGTTGTTCCAGAGCCTGATACAGACTCTACACCAAACAAGGTTTGTGTTTTCATTTTACTTTGTTAAATAATTTCAGATATATTCTGTCAATAAAGCATAAACGTCGTCTAACACAATGTTCTTTTCGCAGAGAAAACGAGTGAGTTTTGCTGATCCACCGGTATCGAAAGAAATGGGATACGAAATTACAAACACAGGTTCTCCGCACAAAATTAACAAATTGTCTACACCGCGGGCATTCCTCTTTCGTAAAGATTCGCCGCTTAGGTTGAGGCAGAACAAATTGAAATTTATTCAGATCGATCCGGAGAAGACAGAGAAAGAAAGTGAAACTCAGGAAGATAGTACATCTGAAGTCGATTTGCAATGTGAAAGAGAAAATGAACTTTTATCGAAGATTGCTGAAGAGTTAGAATATACCGAAAACATGTCAATGGATGTTGAGCCTTCGACTTCTTGCAATTATATGGATATTGAAAGTATGTCCGAGGATCCAGAAGCAGCGCAGGGAACGAAAGCCTCAACTCACAGCTTAGATGATGAACTTGGAATAAAAGAGTCAGCGATGTCAAGAAGTGAAAGTGATTTAACGAAGAACACGAAGAACAATACTTCAATAAGTCCAGAAGCGGAGGAATCAGACACGCAGCAAGATATATTCAGCTGTGCCGAAGAGAAAAATTTACGGGAAATGTCTGATAATTCTATTAGTAAACTCGGAGAGGATAAGGACATAATGTCTCCTGGGGATGTTTCAATTGATCAGATTAAAATGAGCATTACAGATGACTCAATTATTGCACCTCATGACGATTCACACTTAGAAACACTAGAAGATACCGTGGATGTGCAAAATGTGACAAATTTGAATTTCACCGCGAATTGCGAAGAAATGTTCGCTGGGAAGCTAATAAGAACTAGTACACAAGCTGCAGAAAGCACAGCTCAAGAAGATACTTTACCCGTGACGGATTCCATGGTCGTAAGTCAAGACAGCGAGCAGATTATTCAAGCGGATACAGATACGTATCATTCAGAGCCCGCAAATTCTGTTCGACCAATATTTGCCAGTTTAATATCAAATAACGATCCGATTGCCTCTATATTCAGGCAACTTATAGGTCCATCTTCAGTGGACTACTTGTCCACCTATTTCGCGAATATAGGATTGCGTACAGTAGGCGATCTTGCACAACTTTCAGAGCAGGAATTTAGTAAATTGTCTGTTAAAGGAAAGCTTAAAGTTGACCTGGTTAAAAGCGTTTTACAACGTTTTGAAAGTACTCGTTCAGATCAACAGCTGATTCCGTCAGGCGGTACGCCTGTCCTGAAAAAGAAAATTCTTCTTGAACCCAGTGAAGGATTGAATAATTCAGTCAATTTAAATGATTCAGCGATTAACGCAAGCGATAACACTAAAAGCGTTGGGAATATTTCCGAGCTGAATTCAACCGTTAAGTTAGATAAAATGAGAACAACGAATAGTATTACGTGTTCAAAGTCGAGTACCGATATCCTGGAAGGAAAACAATGTGAAACAAGCTCACCTAAGACTTACGGAAATGGACGACTGTCCCAAGTAAAACCTACATTGTCTACAACCACAAATATTTCAAACTTAACAGCAGAGTACGTCCCAATTTTTCTGTTTATTCCTATGTCGTATTGTACTATTTTTGTGTAATATGATATCCCTGTGTCTTTGTATATTGACATGTCTAAATTTTGCTCAGTCGCATGTTGAGCATGCCAACATGTTCTACGTCTAGCGCTCTGGAAAATAACAGGGACCGTTCGCTGAGAACAACCGGCACCATTACTGACCCCGTTTGCGTTTCAACGAGAAAAGCGACGAAATCCGTGGCGTCTCAGATGACACTGGAAGATTTATTGGACGAGGTCGACGTCAACTTGGTCCTAGAAAGTGCAGTGAGGAGGTGTAATCCTCAACATATACTGTCTGAGTACAAGGTAAATTATTTCTTTTGAGTCATAACCCACAATGTGATAACAAAATAAAGAGCTCATGAAACGAAATTTATTTTGAAATTGCAGTCAAAAATGAGGCACATGCCTGAGGCGGAATTAGGTAGAGAGACATTGCGAATGATTGGCATAGAGAACACAGCGAGCTGTAACGACGTGACTTTAAAGTCTGTGTGTCGAGCGTGTGGCGTGAACAAAGTTCTCTTGAGACTCCCCGACATTTTTAGCACCGATAAAGAATTTTTCGTAAAAGTATTCACGGCGTATCGTCAGAAGATCAGTGCGAAAGATTGTTTGGAAGTTTATGATTCTAACGAATTGAAAGAGGCGATTTGTCAAAAGTGCACCACATCAGAACTTGCCCAGATATTGTCTAAGAGACTAAAGGAAGACGAAGGTCAAGGCATCAGAACACCCATGGCGGAACTACCGAGTTTGAATGCGATGCTGAAGAGGATGCCGATGGATGTAATCATCAGTCATACGGTCGCGAATGATGAACTTATACCCTCACAAGTCGTTCTGGATATTGCGTTGCAGAACAATACACCGGAAGACATAATGCATGCTTTAGAATCTCGAGCGCCAATGGTCACTAAGTATACGCTTGACAAGCTGTGGACTCCGCAAGCTGTAACAAAATATATTCAAGACAAAGTCAATGACAGGGAGGCATTGCTCGACCTTTACAAAGTTGTGACTGCGAAGCTGAGTATGCAGGATCTTATCAACGCTTCGCACGAATCTATGAGGCAGAAGGTCGAAACGATAAAGGAGGAGAAATAGAAGAATAACCGGTAGCGGTTTCGTTAATTAATCGACGCGACTGACGTTAATCTGTAGTTCTGACAGTTCTAGTAGCCAAAAATAGCTTTGAACATGTGCGCTTATTCGTAAGTTTATTTTATTTATATGACTTATATTGGCTGTTCCTGGCACAGCGCGTAATGACATTTTACGTAGTAAAATTTAGTTTTAATCGCACTCCTCCGATTGCCTTCTCTACAAGTCTGATTTGAATAGGTTACCTACGTTAAATGACAAACACATACATTATGATCGACAATTAACGTGCCTCTATCACTCCAATCATTAGAAAGCTTTACATTCGTTTTGACTCTTTGAGAAATCAACTCGTACTTTCTTCGTAATTGTTCTTTATGTATTTATATCTATTTTTTTATCTGTTGAACATTGTAATATTTCACACTAAATGTGTTCAATCATGCAACTGTGTTTGTGAACTTTTTAAATTTGTGCATAAATTCCTAGATCGGCCTTGTACATAAGTTTTATTTTAAATATTATCCGTTCCGTTATGTCATGACTAATATTGGATTAGTTAACAAAACCCATTTACTACAGTAGTGAACTAATTTCAGTAAGATTATGCCATTTAAAAGTTTGTCAGACAAGGAGGCGTAACCAGTTTTTAACGTAATTTCAAACTACACATAAGCGTTCCTCTATTACCTTATTGGGACCTTTTCCGAATCGTCTATTACTGTTTACAATAGACGGTACTCTTAGTATTCCAACATACACTATACCACTACATCGTAGTATATAGTACCGCATTATGTTATTATGTAGTTACTATCGTTCTTTTCGAAATTCATGTTTGAATTAATTCGCAAGATCAAACGAGCCCGAGATAAACTAAACAGACTGCCTATTATAACTTTCAGAACTGACGTGCAGGTATTAGAGACTGTGTAACTGACCAAATAACAAAAATTATTCGCGATTCGTAGGTTTAATTATTTGGTATTGTAAATAAGCGTATATAAATATATATATATCTACGACAATAGTCATCGATTAACATGTGTAACGATGATCTTGGCGTAAGAAAAATGATTAATAGATTAAGCTGAACGTTTCACATAGTGATTTATCGTATCCTTAATACCCAACAGCAAATCTTGAAAATACCCGAAAAAAAATCCTTCATAACAGTTTAGAAACTTCACATAGTGGCGCGGTGTTGAAATTACGAGGCGAAGATAGTGAAGATAGCTACAATGATGATATGTTGGCAGAACGATACGTTTTCATCGACACGTTATCTCCCCAAGTATGGACGCCGCAAACTACTAAGTGATCAAGTACGTACATTACGATTCGTAATATTAAAATATCGCAACTAGCGATGTTACGCAGTAACTTCATACATAACGTATTACATGTAATGATAGAACAATAAAAATATAATTTGTACAAACGAAGAACACGTTTATCATTCATAATTACCCAACTGTCCCTCCTTCATCCCATTTCGTTGAAGTTCGTACGGAACTAATAATTTACATAGCGCTGTGTCACTCTTCACGCGAAGGCGTTGAAATGTTCTCAGACCTTTTTTTTTGTGGAATACCATTGGAGAATGCCGTCCCAGCAGTGTCAAAGTGACGAATGTCGGGTCAATTAAATGTGATATATCTTATTCCCCGAAGGGTCGATCTCAAAATATGATACCGAACGTTTGACGTCACTGGATTACATTATATCCAGGTTCTTATTGCACGTCCCTTGACACGATGGGATTGACAGATGATACTAAGACTCATTGCCTTCGATATACGCCCGAACGATTGCTTTACGAAGTGTAATCCTCGTTATTATCGTCGCCGTCGTCTGGCCCGCCGAGAATCTTACGCATGATCAGGAAAGACAAAAAAAAGAATTCGCCGATTGACCGTCCGGCCGTATCGGCCTCTTTCGGCAGAGCGGCAATGTAATAAAGAGAAAGAATCGGGAAACAATCGCTAAAGGTCGAAGAAGTACGCCAACACAGTATTCTCGTGGTGCGCCGAGTGCGGGCGATTTTTTTTTTTTCTTATTGCCCTTCGGCTGACACGCAATAATCGTGCATATTAACCCGGCGGCGAATGAAAAACTGCGTCCTTTCTTCCCTCCCGCGCACAGTTTCATTTTTTCTCCTTCCGACGCGTTCCTCGCCCGTGAGGCTCGCGCGCGCGCGCTCGTGTGCGAGGAACGTGCGTGCGTGTGCGGGGAACATACGTGCGTGTATTCTCGCGCAACGGGTACACCATCGTGTGCCGACGTGCGGTAGATATAAACCACCATTGGATATAGTTACGCTATGGGGGTGGAACGCCTGCGCGGGGTGAAATGCACCCTATATAAGGAGTGAACACGTTCTAAAAGCGTTACTCACATTTGGAAGTCCGCATCCCGAGGAACACGTTGATCTTCCCCCGGAAATGGACTTCACGAGGAGCTATCTCATAAGTCTCTTCCTCTGTATCTCCGTGATCAACGAAATCCCAAGAGTGAGTTTCCAATATTCTCTTGTCGTTCCCGTCTTTCGCGCTCTTCCACGCTCGTCGTTCGCGACGCATGTCAGACAAAATCCTTCCGATTTTCGTTATTTAAAGAAATGCCAGAAACAGCGGACGTGCCTTTTTCTTTAACTTATATTCTCGCGTGAGTTTCTAACGTCAATGCGTTTAGTTAGAGGAATCGGTGCGGTTCGAGAAATTTGTTTTCTCGCTTCTACGCTTTGTTGTGCATACATAACGAGAGTGTGGCTTCGGAAGACGTTTGAACGCGTGGAAATTTGCGTGCGCGAACGTGAATAGCATCCGGTCTCAGGCAATTAACGCGGGTACGGTTTGGACTGCTCTTCTAATGATTGGGAAATTCAAGGACCCACTCCGGCCTACGCCGGTGTTGGTGCTTTTAGAGAGCTTTGCGTGAGGCGGCGCACAAAGGGAATCTGTTGATCGGACGGATTACAGCTGAAAATTCGCCTGTCGCGTTTAGGTATTACGTCCTGTTCCCGGATAATTGAAAGTCCCGTAAGAATTGACAATGCCGTCTGTCCGGTTGTCACGCGTTTTTCGAACAGTGGGCTTTGTTTTACGGATTCGTTCGGTTATCCGGGCAGATTGCCTGCCGACGATCGACGAAAATTGAGTAAATATCGAGCGAACGACGATATTGAGGCTTTAAAAACTTGGCTTTCGCGTCGGACAAGGGAACAGAATTTGTCCGAAGAGCGAGGGTAAGATTGATAATTGCACTTGATCGCAAAGTAATAAGCAATAAATACGGGGTACTAGCGGGAAGTTTTAATTATATGCTCGATGGATTTCAAAGATTTCGATAATCTAAGCCTAATAATAATTTTTTCTTGTACTTCTGCGACGTAAGAATGTAGACCCGGTGTTTCGCGGCGCGAAACGTTTCCGCGATAAGACTTTGTCCCACTTGGAAAACTACCCTTGGCCAGATCGAACAATACTTCGCCCTCTGGTCTTCTATGCACAATTTCTCAGTCCGGAGGCACGGCTGAGAAATCTGAGCCCAGAGTGGGACTGAAACAGAATGCGAATTTGACGCACGGAAAGTTTTGCGCCGGGAAAAAATGGGGAGCTCAACTTCGCGACAGGATTAATATTTCATCGTGGCCGAGCGAAGGTTTTGATCGCGTACCATCGATGCAAATATTCGAAGCGGCACGTCGATCCGACGGCCGCCCGGACGTACTTGGCAAGTTTTTTAATTTCACACTGCAATTTTGTACAGATTCTTCTCACCTCGCGTCGGCCGGAGGCGGCTAAAAACTTCCGAAGCCCTCTGACAAGCCGGACTCCGCGAGTTTTATTTCCCATACTGCGTCATTTCCGTTAGATACACTTTCCGAGGAACGTCGCTCCAGGTTTACGCGCTTCGGGCTACTTTGTCTTCTTTAAAGTTCACGGGGGTGACTTAAATAAACGATCGAGTAACTAGGGCCGACCAATTAAAGAATGCACGCTCGTGCAGTCGTCGACGATATTGCGAAATTATTCGTCATTGGAACAATACAAAACTGAAAGGAAGCAACGTAACAAGAATCGAGTTTAGATTGTTTGTTTCGGTATCGTTTCAGCAAGGCTCTTGATACAAATAACTTCGATGCTGGGTATATAGCAAAGTTCTCGATAGAAGTTGCGACGATTGACGTGAAACTTACCAGTTCCTACTTCTGTTTCCCCCGAGTTCAATATTTCTTGCTGCACTTCTGATAATACTACGCGAGACAAGATACCAAGAACAAAGACGGTATTGGCAGTATTTTTATCTTACATTCAATGAAAATTGATAGCAGGAGACAAAAGATAAAAAGGTACTTTTCTGGGTACAGAAACGTTGAATAGTCCTGTTTTTATTTCGATCAATCAGAGTCGGTGTCATTGATACGCGGTGCAAGATTTTGGTGTAACTGAGCAACTAGATTGCGGCGAATTATTGAGCTGATTGAATTCTATGGTTACAATGGGGGTGACAATATGTGAACAGATCGCGGTTGACACACTGCTATTGATGCGAACGCACAATTTAATCTTGTATTACCCTCAAATGTGATTTGCAACGTAAACAATGGATTCAAACCCATTCGCGTGAGTCGTAACGTAACGAATTTACACCACACCTTTTCGATTAAAAACTTGTTACTGCACATCGGAAAAGGGAGTGCAGAGAGCAAATATGAAAGATAGTGAATGTGCAATCATTTTTTTTATCATCGCAATACCGATATACACTCTAATAATAATACAAATAGAAGCTTTATTGCCAATAAAGTTAGCACGTATACGCTAACGTTACAAAATTGGTGGTTTCACGTAATTCCATATAATATCCCGTTACTGCGTTTTAGTCCGAACGTTATAAAGCTGATACATTCTGATAAAAATTTGGTGGTTTAATTGGTTTCCCTCATAATTTTAGTAGAAGTTTTTCCACGAGGAATTTGATAATTGTTGGTATTTTACATCTTTCCTTCTTGTAGGTACCCGACGCGCTTGTAATGTCGAATGTTTACATTCACATGCTAACCGAAAATTTTCATAATTTCGTTATCTCACTGCTTCGTCGAGAGTCGAACGCGCGTCAGCCGATAACTCTATTAGAAAATGACCGAGCGTCGTTAATAGGGTTTGTGCGCCATTCAACGGTACACCTGATGGCAACACACACATACACACACATTGTACTTTCGAGGCTGGTGGGTGTTCTTAATTGGAAACAAAGGCTACTTACAGCCACAGACTTATAAGCATCTGGCACTGAAATTGTCTCCAAGAAAATGCCTTTTACGTACATGTGCTTGCAACAACCATTTCGACTTCTTTTCGTACTATTTCGACCTCTTCGAAAACCATTAACAGTACAGTAGAACAATGCCGTGTTCGTGTAACGTGCCTCGTAAGGACTGATACGCGCATGGAATCGCATTCATGGGACAGGCACATATTCTTTTACAACTCGCACACGACGTGACAGTAAAAGAGATACGTGGATATACGAATCTGTCTTCCCATGAATAGATTTGTGTCGAGTTAACTGCTTGGTAAACGGTAAGATAACGCCCGAGCCCTTTTTTTTTTTACGAAAAAGGCCCATCGTTATTACACTCGCGCCATTCACAGCCGGATGATTGATAGAGACGACGATCTGGGACGATTGCAAAATCGATTGAACGATTACTGTGCCGCGGGAAGTGTGTACAACGAAGGACGTACCGCTATCGTCGTTTGAATACAACCGTAATCTGACACTGTGCCTCTCATCTCGACATCTTTTAGCATCTATCTCGAATCAGTAATTTCCGGACGGCGACGGTGAGACAAGAACAAGCGAGGGTTGCTTGAAGCAAACCTTAGTTAAAGATGCCGCGAGTCGAACCAAGTCTCTCCCGACGTCTACGACCATCAGCTTGATTCGATCGGCCATTCTCGGGGTACTCGTCGCGTTTTATCGTTTGGCCAATGCATGAGAAATCATGCATCTTCCATTCCGATGACAACACCTGTGCGTCCTGTCACACTTTTCGGAAAAACATCGACGAGCGGGCGGCGAAGTTCGACGGGGGCAGTATTAATTCGAAAGTTCCTAGGACAGCGTCCCGGACACGACATTAATCAAATCCACATGCACGACACGCGGGTATCAACCGATGCGTTTGCGTACGATGTATGCGCGCATCGTGATTTATTATTGTCCTTCGCACCGCCTGCATGATAAGTGGTAAACTATTGACAATAGTTTGATGCGCGCTCTCCCTGTAATGCAGGCAGGCACGTAATTTCCATTCATCGGGAGTTGATTTCGGATCGTGGAAGGATAGGTGCGTGTTAAAGGGAGCTTCGGTTCTGCGCTCTCGATCGAAGGACCGTTCAATATTTACCAACGCTTTCGCGTCTTCATTTCCATACATCGAATGTATCGTTTCCGTTTACTCTTTAAATTCATACACTTCCCTGCCTTTTAAGACCGTTAACGTTGTCTCAGAATAATATTGCTATGAAAACGTAATGTATGCCATTATGGTACAACTCATGTTTGAACTTAATATCATCCTCGCAGCACGTTAAGCTCAAAATGTCTTCACATCTTCCTTTGCCTCCCGACGGTTTTCTCGATATTGTACAGATGTAGCGTTGAACGTTATTAACGCTATCGTATCTCGGTAACGTCGCTGTTTAGATTCTCGGGATAGAAACATAGGGCGACGCATATGCTGCCGTAACATTACCGCGTCAAAGGCCGATACCGAAGCTAATGTCGCGCGACGAAAGGTCAGGAGGCGTAAATCGCGTACAAAACGTCGAACGTTCGCGCCTGGGCCGGATCTGTCGTCGGGCGGACAACAAAATTCTCGAGAAAAAGGCGAGCGATTAATGACGCGACGCCGGATCCGTGATCGATCATCCTGGTCCTTCGTTACTCGCTCGTCGAGGGAGCGTATGTCGTGGAAGGAATTAACGAGGTCCTTCGGCCGCGGAACAAATGTCCTCGGGCTCCCGTTAGCCCAGCGACGGCATCGCACTCTCGTCACGTTTTATTAGACCTTTATTCGCCTCGGCTGATACTTACTTGCAGCCCGCCATTCTACCCTCGCTATGAACTTCTACGCGGGTCCTGCAGGCTTCACCTTCTCATCCACCTCCGCCTTCTCCACCCCCGGCGCCATTCTAATTTCTCGTGTCCCTGAAAGCGTGCCAGCCGAGCTCCCTCCTTCCGCAACGTAATGGAATTCCTTCGCGTGACACGCGTGCACCGCGCACGGCGGACGAAATCTGCCGGCCACGCGGATGTCATCTACATTGTTGCCGCATGAAACTTTCGCAATTCGATTTTGACACCGGGCACGGATGCGCGGCAGAAATTTTCGGCTAAACTTTCCTCGCGGTGAGTCAAGTGCAGCGTCGATTTATAGGATTTGAGTTCGGCGGGCTGAGTTAGGTACTATGGATCGTTTCAACGTTGCAGCGGAATCGGTTTTTTTTTTATACAGTCGATATATTTATACGCACCCGATGGAACGGGTTTGCGATCAATGCTTTAATGCCGATTTTTCGTTCAGCGAGCGTTGCTTCTCTAAAATTGTCCTTAGCGGGTAATGAGACGAGTCACCGAGTAACCGTGTCTGCTTTAATGAGGACAAAAATCGTCGGTGGGTTCCACCTGGTAAATTGTTTCGTCATCTAATGATATGCGTCGCATATCATTAAAGAAAGCAAGTTCCACCACGCTGTGGAAGCTGTAGGTGTGACGACAACGCGACGTAACTCGGTTAAACGTGTCGGAATACCGATCAATCACTGGAGGACGATAATCACGCCGGGGCACATATTAAAATCGCGTTCGTCCAATTAGTCGAAGGCCCCGCCTATCTCGTTTCAGCGACGTCGCGAGGGATATTCATGCCCGTGGTCGGTGGCTGGAAGTTAAGGCCGAGGCGGGTAATGACGAGCACGTGTTAAGCAGACGTCTCCGGCTTTGGTTTATTAACGAGCGAGCTTCGACTCGACGCCCGCCATTATCTTCCTCGTCTGCCCTTCATAGGATATCTCTTAAGTATTCCAGACTGGCGGAAGTTAAGCACCGCTAATGGACCAGGAGGCAGCTCTTTGAGCGCGAAACTGAAAGGGAAGGGCGGGAAAGAGGGATGCGCGCCGAGGAGAGCGCGGAATGAGAGAGAGAGAGCGGAAAAAGGGAAAGATATCGGGGACGAATTCTGGATGTATCAGCAGCCAGGGACATTATACCATTTTTTTTTCGCCTCGCCTCGTAAATGGCCGCTCGGTCATGCGGAAATCATGTGGGATGAAGACCGTTAGCTTCGACATGTCCCGATCGCGATAGCCGTGACGATGACGACGTCGATACGTTTGCATAATTCGCGTGGGCGGCCAGTAGGTCGTTACCGTCTCGGCGCGTTAAAGGCCGTGCGAAGCGTCTGCTGACAGGATCTTCGGCGAACGATTTGTTAATTCGTACGAACGCGACCGTCGTCCGCGGTGCGTTTCTGCGCAGCTTCCACTTCCTGGCTGATTTCGTCGAATTTTGCGGCGTTAACGAGCTCCAGGGACGAATTCATATATCACGGACGAGTTCGGGGAAAAGGGGTGGGTTATCAGCGAAATTTGGCTCAAAGGCCATGGCGGGGGTGTCAAGCATTGTGATGACGCTGGGGCTTTAATAACTCGAAGCAGGGACGACTGTGCCGCGACAGAAATAATCGGTTCACGAGAAAGACTGGAGAATGAAGCACAGGGCGTATTAACTTTCACATAAGAATGACGCTCCCGGGTCTAATTATTAAATCATTCGAGCCGAGAAAAGGCTCTCCCTTAAAATATCCCGGCGAGCACGTTTAGCGGCGATATTTAATCGATAGAAATTGTGCGAATAAGAGAAATGGGTCCGCAATGTTAGAGGTGCAATAAATTATGACGACGGGCGATCGTTGGAAAATGCGCAGCACGCTGAGAAACGGACGCGCGTCCTTCGGGAGCGGGATACGTGCCGGGGCGATCGTTGACAACGAACATTGACGGATCGGAAAACACTTTGTCACTCGCCGTTGCATTCTGTTAAAGCATCCGACTGCGCCACGCAGTACGATGTTGGCCACGTATATCTGAATTCTGGTCGTTGAAAGGAAGTACGAATAATTCGGAACGTCTCTGCTTTCCTTCAAGACCCTCAAGGGTTCCGCTTGGCAACTGCTTCAGCAGACGCGAATCATTTCTTGCCGCGATGCACTCTGGGAAAATGAGTAGGATGCCGAGGTAATCAAGCGGAAGTCGCGTTTGACCGTTTAGCGACTCGTAGGCGGACGACGAGAGATCCCGGGCCAGAGAGTTAAAGATACCATCTTATTAAGGCTGTGAAGGGCCTTCCGAGAGGTCTGAATTCCGTCGGCGTGTCCGTTGGCCTTCGATATTAGCCGGCCTGGAATTTCGTTGCGAGGACAGCGCTCAGTGTAAATCTATATGTTTTAAGAAAATTCCGCAGGAACTGTCTAGGATCTGTCGCAATAATGGCGGAACCGGAGCATGCACCCTTGAGAAGACAATGCGCTTAGGGGTCGACTATCGGCTTCCCTTTTTCCCTCTCCCTCTTTATATTGCCTCCCCGTAATTCCTGCCGCAGAGGGGGTAACAAATCGTGGATCGTTCGCTGTCAGTCGATCGTTTCGGGGTCGAACGGTCGAATTGACGGCCGTGAGAGATGTTCTGTGAAATATCGGACGGAAGATGCGGCCAGTCGGTTGATCGCCTCGGCAAACAAATGCAGCCCGGATTGCGAAATGGGAAGGGTCAACCTTGCCAGTCTAATGAGCCGGAACGCCTGCACGGGAAAGTGGAATAGGCTGATCATCGACGAATTATATCGACGCAATTAACCCAATTAGGGGGGGCGAAATTGCGATGCTGCGAACAATATTTTCGACGGCATTCATTACTGATCGCGTGCCGAAATTAAAGTCCGATGATTTCTCGATAATATTACGGACAGAAGTTTTTAAATTATAAATTTTATCTTTCATATTCTGTTGAATTTGTACGTTGAGAGTAACGCACATTTTTTTTTTGGCTAGTGCGCGAAGCGATATGCGCGAATATAATTAGGGGTAATTTCGTTACTCTTATTACTGCATTAAGTCAAATTACGACATGCATTCGCGTTGATTTTGGATAATGCTGGTTTATGATACGGAATATAAGCTTGACGCGACGTCACAGCTACGCTATTAATCACTGTGAGGATTTTATAAACATTAATTGCAAGACAGAATTACGTCTCAAGGGAGAAAGTAATTCCATTGTGTCGTAATATTTTGCTTCAAAGAATTGTCTTTTTATTTCAGTAAGGTTTTTAGTTGCAGTAGCAAAAAACTACAAAGTTAGTTATTTTCTTTCTCTTCTCTGGAATTACGGAAATTCTTTTCATTTAATTCGCAACACGCTGATCTTCTTTTAATATAATTCCAACGGCTTATGCTTATGCGGAGAAGACTCGGTTATAATAACAGAGTATTACAGCTCTCAACATTTTATTTTGTTTCTTTGCTGTTGCCTGTTAATCGTTGAATATTACTGAAGAATTAACGAAAATTATATTTTATATCTTCAATTAAGTTTTAGATTTTTTACTCACTTTTCACTGATTATTTCACTAAAGCAGTGTAAAAGGCTGTAAAAATACACCAACGACGAGTTCTTTGTTACACCACCCGGTATTTGGATTAGTTAATTACCGGGGTACTTTCGTTTCCTTCTCTACTCGCGGAGTGGAATCTGCCACTCCAGGAATTCAATTTAATTTGGCCGTGCGACGGTACGGTAATTTAACCTGTATCGAGGAGACAGAATCATTTGAACTGGACAATACTGTAATTAACCCATCATATTTTTTTCCACAGTTTAAATAACCTCGTCCCCTTATTCTTCATATGTCATTCGTAATAAAGAATTCAGAAACAGCTGGAAAGACATATTCGCAATAAATTCCGATTTTATCCTGCAAAACAAAAAGTACATTTTCCAGGCCCATGAATATTAATTTAACGATTATCAACTAGGTCATAATAAAAGTGTAAACTTTACAAGGAAATTAAACTTCCCTTCTAAATCGATTTTCAGTCAAATTTAAATGATAAAACGCAGTAAATTCGGATACCGTTTCAAAAATTCACCGTAGGAGTACACGACTACGGTGCGCACAATAATACTATTTGACTGTCAATACATTACTCGTCTGATCGCATGAAAATTGACAGTAATCGTGGCCTCGGTCCCATTACCCAAGCTTTGCAACTCAACGCTTGTGACATGCGACGTACGCAAACATTCAATTCCGAACAACAGGCCCACACAACAGTCTCAACAGTGGCTTAAAGGGTACCTAAGTTAATAACGGCCCCATCGCTGGCTGACATCGCACGTCAACCATGTGCGGGCATCACTCACAGCGATGACCATCGCACGCGTAATTTCGGACAGGACACGCGTGCGTCCGAGATCCACGGCGCAGAGCAGCCTGAATAGATTAGGCTTCAAAATGCGCGGCGAGCGTCGCGCGTTATAATTGCAGCTATTACATTTGGCTTGACGTCACTCCCGAACGCCATTGAAATCGAACGTTCGCCGATCCTATGCCGAGCCAATACCTTACGCACCCTAATTACGCCCAGCGCAATGTCAACGATTGTTTCGTCCCGCTCTCGACGTGCCGCGTCGAAGCACCTAATCAGTTTCCGCTTGCCGAACAAGAGAATGAGCGCCAATGAGATCGGATCCGATTTTTGACCGATAACAAACTCCCGGAGTCAATGTGGAAGCTGTCAGGAGGAAATAAATGGCTGATTCGCGATGCGTAATTGCTCAGTGTACAGGCTAAGTGTATCGGCGTTCAATTAACGATAGCGTGGCGTACGTTTTACCTTGCGTTAATCAGCTGACCCGTGATTTCATGCGGATGCATGGGATAGTACGACTACCTACTCGCAGGCGCGAATGTTCCACGCTGGCATTATTTACGGCCGTTCGCCAGTTAACGTCGACGCCATGTGTCCAGTTATTGTTACCCATAGGTGTAACCGTTGACGCGTAAAATCGGCCGGAAGTCACTCCTTCCTCGCACCGAGCAAGGGTTTGATTCGAATCGCGGATGTTCCGTAAATGAAATTCGCCTGACATTTGCGCGAGGCGCAGCGGCGTCAAGGATTACGTGATAAAAATACGAGATTTTCGGTCGGTCGGATTTAAATGTCATTGGGGAATGCGTGCGTCGTTACGGCGATGATCGTTGCTCCCTCGTCATGTTAAGCTGAAATTAATATCGGGTGCCGTGACGATCATTTAATTCCTGCCAGTGTTGACCGCGGCCTCGTGAGTTATGCACAGATTGAATATAGCGGGATGAAATTTTGCCACGTCAAATTTTCATAAATCCTCCAAGTCGCATATGAGCTTCCCTTTTCGCCACGCGCGCGTCGCAGGTGGCAGAAATATTATCAGCGTGCGACGCTCATTTCCGGCGATCGCTTCCGTAATTTGCGTACGAACGATGAATCGTTGGATTGCGTACCGCGAACACTGTCTCTCCACGCGTATCCGGTTGGACACATGCGTCCGTGATGAAATACAGTATCTCATAAAAACACGTATAGCGTCTTTTTATGTGATATTGACATAACCGTTTTGTTTTTATCGTCTTATATGCATTGATAGCGTCTTCCTTTAAACCGTTAACGAAGTTTATATGACTTTTCGTTGATTTAATACAACATCGTATAAGATTATTCCAAAATGTTTACGATGCTACAATAGCCACTTATGGTCAGCTCTACATAATAGGATGAGCACGCTTACTCCTTAACAAAGTTACGAAGTTTACCAATATGTTAGCCACCGCGAGGAATTGTGTAGCTTCGTGTAACTTACAAGCTCGGATTCAAGCGACATCGGACGCGATATGAGAAGTTTATTGATGGCTGGCAATACGCATTCTACCAGAAAAGTTTGGGTCAGTCGGTAAACTTGCGGCTGCTCGTCATGGCTGACATATTTCCCGAGACGGTCATGCGTGAGATTAGATTCCCGGGCCGATACATAAAATACGACCTTTTTAAAAGTTACGCGTAGCGTGAACAAGCAACGACGTCCGATGCAATAAAGGACTGGTCAGGGACTCAGAAATCTTATCCCTGTATCGCAATAGCGTGCTCGGGAATAAAAGTGACATATACTCCACATTTTTGTTCCAGGTTACCTGTCAGGACGAAGAAGGCAGTCAATGTCTCCCGAAGAAGGCTTTCCTGGCTCTGCTGCGGCTGCCGGAAATCAGCTCGAACCTGGCCGCCTACTCAAGGACATCGCGGATCATTCAAGATGGAAGGAACCATAACGACTTCGCGCATTTGAAGGCCAGCGCCGAAGAAAACGACGACACCGAGATCTGCATACCCGGTGCACTCTACTTGGAACTCTTCCGCGACCCCAACATCCGAGGACACCTCACTTCGATCGCCAGGACGCACAGGGTGTCCGACTATCCTGCTTCCAGATCTTACGATGACAGCGACGAAGTCGATGCGAAGGACATAGTCACTGATGCGGAGAAGCGAAGCATCGCAACTTTGGCCAAAAACGACGACCTGCCCATCTCGATCCAGGATCGCCAGGAGAACCAGGATGACGACGAGAAGAGAAGTTACATGACCAGGTACGCGATTATTTCTCCCAAATACGGGATGTTCGTTACCTCTTACCGATGTCTAACATAACATGAATGTTCTCTTCCCACCTTTGCATGCCGCATGATTCGACTGTTACAGGAGCTGCAAACGTTCATTTTCATATGTTTGTTAAGGGTCGAAAAATATATGCTACGTTTCAGTAGGCATCGACGGCGATTTGTGTTGGCCTCTGACGCTGTGAGTTGAAAAAGCTTTCATCGTGCCTCAACACAATTTACTTTACCCATCACCAAAAAAAATACAAAGTTAATTCGACTCACCGTGCCAAATATGATTTGAGCCCGATCAGTTACCATGTACCCACATACGTTACGCGCGGAGTTAATTTAATTTTCCTCGGCGAGCGATCGATGCGCCAAGAGTAATAATTCCACATCGAACACCGCAGCCACTTTTTTCCCCCCATGCGACGCCTATCCGTCTATCGACCGCCATTTTAATTCCCCTTAACGTAACGAAAGCGGCTTTAATTACGGCCGCCGTTCGGCAGAGTTTAGCGGAAGCTCGGCGAGTAGAATCGGGCGACGATAGAACAAGAGGTTCCCTCCCTATCGAACTCCGTCGACAATCACATCCCTGAGAGGCGATCCGCATTGATTAACAGGTTCGATTTGCCGAGCAGCGACAGTTCGGACGCCCTCGTTCGCGCGCTCGCCGAAGAAGACCCCAGACGAAATCTGCTCAGCATGCTGCAGGATTACACGCTGCTCAACGGCGACCTCGACGTGGACACCCTGATGCGCGACTACCCTCTGGGCAAGAGGAACGTGGGATCCCTGGCCAGGGAGTATGCTTTGCCACTTGGCCGACGAAATCTCGCATCCTTGGCTCGCGATTCCGGCCTGCCGAGCGGCAAGAGGAACATAGGATCGTTGGCGCGCGAACAAATGCTGCCTTACACGGCCGGCAAGAGGAACGTGGCTTCCCTGGCGAAGGTCTACATGCTGCCCCAGGGGAAGAGGAACATCGCCGCCCTGGCCAGAGACTTCTCGTTGCCCTACGGCAAGCGATACATGGGCACCATCTCGCGCACCGGGCCAGTTCCTTTCGGAATGAACTACGAGGATGCCGTTAAGAGAAACATCGCGTCGATCGCCAGGAACGCTGGCCGATCGCGATTCGTCAAGAGGAGCGTGCCTGCCGGTGGATACGTCTTGAAGGCCTTCAACGGGCAGGGCAGAAGGACGGCAGGATTCGTGGATCAGGCGGCGGACGATCTGGCCAGGAACGGGTCCGGTCAGAAATCGAATGCTCAGGAGAAGAGGAGCAAGCGACAGATCGACTTCTCCGACGAATATCCGCTACCCGTCATGCAGAATACCAATGCTCTGGACTACGAGGAGATGCTGGAGGCACTAGCCGGCCAGTACCCGAACGCGGAGAAGAGATTTATGGGTGAGTGTTGATCTCGATAATATTTCTTCTCGCTGTTCGATCCGAATAATCGATCCGACGATTGTGATTAATTGCGCGGGTGGTGGGCTCAGTTTGGTTTGCGGCCGGATCGGATTCGAGTCGCGATGCAATCGTTCTATCAGTTCTCCGGTCGGAAATGCTCATGACGTGTACGTATAACGAGTCTATTGGGCTGGGGATAATGGATTTTTAGACGGGGAGCGGAAGTCGGGTAAAGAGATTTAGTTCCGGACTCAGGTTTCCCGATAAAGCTGATTTTGCGCGAGGTTAACTTCGACGTCGGACGCTTTCAGTTGGGCGATACTTGTTTTCATGACAGAAGTTAATAAACGCCAAGCTCAAGCCTAGACGGATTTAATTTGGTTACGACATTTTTGAATTTGCCCACTTTAATGGCAACGGTAGTATGAACGGTTTAATTTCGGTATTTTTTTTAAATAACATATACAATGTGATTGAACCACGTATAAGTGATTCCGCTGAAAAAATACAGAATGTATTCATCAAGAGAAAACATGCATATGAAAATAGGTACATATATTCGATACCGTTGCAAGCTATGCCAGCAATGTCCATTAAATATTGGTTCGGATTGGCATATGGTGATTCTTGGATCGTTCAATATTTCGGATATTGATTCAATTTTTATCGGTTATGCTATAAATGATACCAGGGTAATTTAAGCGGTGTGTGTACCATGTCAAGAATGTGTGTAAAGCTAAAATTGAGAGAGTAAAGAATTATTTAACTTTGATTTATCAGGACGGCACAGATATTAATGTTTAAAGACCATATAAAGTGTTTAATCCATCTTCACTTATAGCTCAACATAAAGAATAAACGATGCAAGTGCATCGCATGGAAGCCAGTTACGGTAACTTTTTCGATTTACAATCTCAGTTAAAGTTAATCGAGAGTGAGGGTGTTTATGAAAAATGTTCTCCGTTACACGTTTATATGTCACAATCCGCGAAATGGACACACAGGCTAGAAATGAGCAGTGACCTACATACATTCGCGAGAGAATCTGCGACGATAACCTGTGTATGAAAAAAAAATGCTGACTTGTGACCTTCAGAACGGGACGTCGAAAACTGATACCGAATAAAATGTTAAGCATCCATGCGCAGTACAGAGTTTTCAGGCTACGGTGGGTTTTTTATTGTTAAAAAAAATAAAAGCATAAATGCTATGTTTATATATGGATATAATTCCGTGACTTCTAAATAAATTCGGGATAGAAGATGGAAGATACGCGATAAATATTTTTGAAACTGGTAATCTCCTATGTTGGTCAAATATCGTAAAGGACGGCTTAAAGTTGCAGTCCTCTCAAACAGAATCTGAAATCATGTTATTCCGCTAGATTTGGAGAACGCTGAAATGTTTTCAGATCTTTAAGTCAAGTACTGAAAATTCTTGAATGAAAACATCGGATTTTAAATTGGACCAGTGTCACTCCCCTCTTTAAAACTTAAAAATTCAAAAGCTCCTAAACTCAAACTTCAATTTGCGATCAATCAAGTTCAATACCTCAACCTTTTACGTATCAAACGATAAAGGAAAACAGATTCGACAGTCCCGTTACACGCCATCGATATGTAATACCAAGCCGAACGTTCCTTTATACGGCCTAGCGAACGAAGTAGAAAGCGCAAAAGAACATACCACCCCAAAAACTATTTATCCTACCAAGGAACTACTGTCACTCGCTCTGTCCAATCTCCGACCTAATACTCAGAACGCTTTTACGGGGCTCGGCCGTGATATTTGAGATTCGACGCCTTCTGCTTCGTCCGCCGGCCTTAAGTCACTGAACCCGAACGTTGTCACTCGAAGTAAGTAGGATTCGCGATAGATTCGCTCGCGCACGCATCGGCAGGGCCGGTTCCATTGAGTTCTGAACTGTCAGGAACAGGTCCCGCGCCGGAGAGAATGCAGGCGGACATAACCCCTGTTGGCTATCCCGAGGCAAATCAACCAAGTAAGAGACATATCGGAGCTCTGGCGCGACTTGGTTGGCTTCCATCATTCAGAGCGGCGCGATTCTCTCGATCACCGCGATATCTTGTCGGCAGGTCAGACCATTAGGATCTCACCTGCGCTCTTCGTGTGGATACCGCAAAAACATTGCTATCTTATTATCCATGACACTCGGTGTGACCTTGTTGCTGTTAGATCATCGTGCTCATCCGTAAACCCACATGCAAGATACATACGATCGTTTCACAGTCGGCACTCGAACTCGTGGCGCGTAAGAATCGGCTTTGTGTCACACTGAATCCGTAAGCCAACGCGACCGCGGTCACGTTCCACTTTTTGACTTGCAGCGAGTTGCACAGGGGGGTACCCTAATTCGTGGTAGAATGTAAATGGTACGTGTCACGTTGTATAAGGGAATGACAAATATATAGCATTTTGTTGTTTTAAAGGTCATGTGTTGTGTAGGTGTTTAGTATAAGTGGAAGTAATCGTTTGATGTTTATGTTGGTTGTTTCTCTTTTGGAGAAATAAGAACATCGGTGTATGGGGTGTGTTTAATCAAAATTAATCCTTGCTAGGCGACACTACGAATTAGGGTGCACTCTGTATGAACTTTGCACTATCTTCGTTCTTTGCGAAACAGTTGTTATATATGAGTCGAATGTATACTTTTTGCTAGTTGATTAATCATTATAGTACGACATATAGCGGCAGTCAAGTTTTTGTTTCATTGATCAACAGACTTTCCTAGGCGCCATTATCATTCGTCCGAGAACGCCACATACAGTACACGCTCGATCGTACGACAGTTTGCGAAACCGTTTCTAGTCCCAATTCCGTATTCTTGCGCCTCCTTCATCATCGTCACCTCGAATCTTTCACAGTAGCTGGGTGTAGCATCGATGTTCGTAGATTTAGTCGCAACTCGAACGAGAGGAGCGATAGTAAAGCAACAGAGTACATCGCTATCAACGCCATTGGTGTCTCGATGTTAGGTCGACGTTAGTGGTAGCTCGATGTTAGATGATTAGACTGCTACATCACCGTATTAGACTGTTCCATGTTTAAAATCATATACACAATAACTCTACATATATGTGTACATGTCGCTGGTAGATTCTATGTACAGTAGACTAGTTTCCTATTTTTCGTACCACGGTTATCCTTTCACGATCTCTATGTGGCCACGCAGTATTTACCGGTGAAACGATGAAAATTTCTAACTTTCACCGGAGACACTGTACGATCATTGATGTTCAATGTTAGTTCCACAGACAGTTCTCAGAGTTGCATTAATTATCGCCCTGCCGCGCCGTTCAATTTTTCAATATCTAGGTTGCAGCTTCCAACAAAATTGTGGCCTGAGTTTACAGTGTACTTGCAACTCTGAGAACTGCGTTTAATGTTTGATCACGAGAAAGATGTTGATTCACATAGCGTAGGTGAGGCGCACCCCGTAATCGAATTGTGCGATGTAACGAACACGGAATCGATTTATTTCAGGGAGAATCCCGCAGATGGGCCCTCGGCCGACTACTCCATCGACGCGCCGGCTCGGCCGTTAAAATCGAATTTTGGTTCGAGACCTCGCTACCTGCAAGCCTTGCACGGAGACTGTCGGCACGGCTTCAAGAGGTTCCTGTTACTACCGGCGGCCGATAATTTTCTCCCTCAGAAGCTTCATATGCCCTCCAGACCCGTTTAGACAGCATCGGCGCCCACTAATAAAATAAGCGTCGCTAATAAGTCTCTCCTCACAAGACAATAATATCATAACAGCGGACACGTGCGGGTAGCGTCGAACGAAGCTTCAGTCAGCTTATTGATTTTTTCGTAATGAGTTTAGAATCGTTACCATGTTACGCGACGTGATTGATTAGCGGTTGATAAGGAACTTCAGTTCTTAACAGATCGACAGATGGACTCAGAGTTGAATATTTCGAGTTTTGAATTTGAGCACCGAGATACTTTAATACAATGACAGGAGAGCGTACGTTGTGTTTGTAAATATTTAGGGTTTTGCGTTATCTTCTTTAACAACGTTCGGTGCGTGATACGTAGAAAACATGCGCCATGTGTAAATTCTTTCTAGCGTCGTGGTTCGTTCAGTTTCGTCAATTTTGACGTTTTCGGAAGTTACGATTCTCTTTCTGTTCAGTAGTTATGAATGATTTAAGAGCTGAGATAGGTTAATTTTAATTATTGACAATGAATGCAAACGTTGCGTCGATTACCGCAGTGTCCGATTAATGACAATAATTTCACTTTACATTGACAATAATTTTACGTAGTCTTCATGTATGCATAAATATATATGTGTGCGCACATATGCGCCATATTGTAATGTCGCTTGCAAGAATGGCTTGTCGATACGTGTCGTTCCAAAATGCGCGTTCCACGCTCTAGAGATTTTCCACGTCTTCTCATAGTTGCCACTTGTAGAATTTTTTCAACGAAGATATTCAAATTCTCAGAGTTTCTGACGCCATGTTGCTGCGAAGCTATCTTTTGCCACGATAATGTACACTTTTCTTTCCATTCCGCAATTGCGCTTCAGTCGTAAATGAACAAAAATATTACCTTCTTGCATAACAAAAAGCACAAACGAACTGGCAATTAATCCTTCACCAATTATCAAAAGAGTTCATGCGAATACTTGTCGAGAATCGGCATGGGCAATGGCGGACTCGGTGAGTCACGCGACGATGCATCATTCCAGATCGACACTGTGAAACAGATTTTGCTTGCCGACTTTTCTCGCCGCATAAATTTCAACGAACGAATACACCCAGATCTCGCATGCAATGGCAAACTACTCAATATGGATGCAACTGTAACAGTAAATACCTCATAGACGATGTTTACACCCGCTGCTCCGCTTGCCAAAGTGTCAGATTTTCGATAGTTTACATCATTTCCGAATCTACGTGTTTTCAAATTTATATGTAATGTACCTCATGCTTTAATTCGCCCTTTCCATCCTTTGTCAACGATCGCAACTACTCGGCCGCGCTGGTTACGATCGATAGTGGCCACGGTGACATTCCCGTTTCGTAGTTAATGCAGATGTCCGTGCTCAGACAAACTTGCGGAGGCTCAATGGTATTTAAGGCGAATTCAATTATCCTTCCGACAGTTCTTTAACTGCGCACCCGGTATCCATTGCGCTCGCGATCCAGCACTTGATGGAAGCCGCGGTGTCATATGTGTGCGATAAATAATACGTAATATATGCAACCGTCATAATGACATTGTTCGGTAACTATGTAAGAAGCTAGGAGAACTCTGTGGGGGTGTTCCTCGTCGCTGTGGAACATTCACCGACTTATCATTGCTGTGGATGACATATAACATCTTTACGATCCTCTATCTTCACGATAATGTACTATGTGTTTACCTAGACAATAATGGATAGCCAACGTGACAATAAAGCGATTATAACATTGAAGTAAATAACTTTTATGTCTGTGTTTCTTGTTTGCCGAATCCGTTACTTCCGTATTTCCAGTCTACCTCGCACTCCTTCCGGATTGTTAGTGAGACCGGTTAACTTTCCTATTTTGTGATGCTTTTTGCGGTTTAAAGAGTACTTACACTTGAGATAAGGTTTAGAGGGAATATGTTTTGAGTAACTTAAATCTATATTATATTTATTTTATGTACATAAGAGCAGGCACTATACATAGAGCTACGCTTGACTGCTCATTTCTACACCAATATAAATGATGTACTACAAAAATTGTGAATGTTGTTTGGTAGTAGGCTTATTGGCCACTAAGGTTTAAAATAATTCTGAGAATTAAGCGTAGGAAAAACGCAAAATCTCTCTTTTCTTGAGTTCTTGGATCGTCCGACAGATCTTCGTCACTTTCGTTGTCTCCCGATACCTCATCCGATTCTTCTGGCCTTACGTCATCAGAATTTGAATTGTCACCATTTTCATTCCCGTTCACAACATTTTGGTTCACATCGCTGTCATCGTGTTCGCTATCGTTTATTATAGCATTAGAAATTTGCCTAGCACTCTCTTTAGCTTCATAGGGGGAGATTCGATTTCTGATAGAAGAAATGATACGCCTCCAACGTTCGCGAAGACGCCTCAATATTTCGTCCCTCCTCTCACTTCTGTTACTCCAATCAATTGCGCGAGTGTCCTCGCCATTCTCATTCTCGTTGTCAGATACTTCCTTGTTGCTGTTGTCGTTGCCGGAATTGCTGATTATCAATGAGTACAGGAACGATCGCTTGAGACGTACGTTTCCAGAATCTTTACTGTCACCGTTGGAGTTGCCATTCACTAGATTTCCGTCAACATCGTCGTCGCCATTGGACACTTTATTATTGGAGTTCCAATCGCCGGCATTATTTATAATCAAGGATGACGCAGCTGGAATCGAGCGTGGTCTTCGTACATTTCCGGAATTTTCATTGTTTCCGTTGTTGTTACCGTTTACTAGATTTCCGTCGATGTTATCATTGCCATTCGATACACTGTTTCCGCTATTGGCACTGCCAGAATTATTGATAATCAATGAAGCCAAATCCGGACCATTTCTTTGAACGTTACCAGAGTTTTGGTTGTTTCCGTTGCCGTTTCCGTTCACTAGATTACCGTCGACCTTATCATCACCATTCGATACACTATTTCCACTGTTTACGTCGCCAGAATTATTGATTATCAATGATGCCAATCCCGGGTCATTTCTTTGAACGTTACCAGAATTTTCGTTGTTTCCGTTGCTGTTTCCGTTTACGAGATTACCGTCAACATTGTCATTACCGTTGGATACGCTGTTTCCTCTATTGGCGCTGCCAGAATTATTGATAATCAATGAAGCCAAACCCGGACCATTTCTTTGAACGTTACCAGAGTTTTCGTTGTTTCCGTTGCTGTTTCCGTTTACGAGATTACCGTCGACATTGTCATTACCGTTCGATACGCTGTTTCCTCTATTGGCGCTGCCAGAATTATTGATAATCAATGAAGCCAAACCCGGACCATTTCTTTGAACGTTACCAGAGTTTTGGTTGTTTCCGTTGCTGTTGCCGTTTACGAGATTACCGTCGACATTGTCATTACCATTTGATACGCTATTTCCACTATTGGCGCTACCGGAATTATTAATAATAAGTGGAGCCACAGCTGGAGGACTTCTGTTAACATTGCCAGAATTTTCATTATTTCCGTTGCCGTTCCCGTTTACTAGATTTCCGTCAACGTTGTCATCACCGTTCGATACGCTATTTCCGCTATTGGCGCTGCCAGAATTATTGATAATCAATGAAGCCAAACCCGGGCCATTTCTGTGAACGTTACCAGAGTTTTGGTTGTTTCCATTGCTGTTTCCATTTACTAGATTACCGTCGACATTGTCATTACCATTTGATACGCTATTTCCACTATTGGCGCTACCGGAATTATTAATAATTAGTGGAGCCACAGCTGGAGGACTTCTGTTAACATTGCCAGAATTTTCATTATTTCCGTTGCCGTTGCCGTTTACTAGATTTCCGTCAACATTGTCATCACCGTTCGATACGCTATTTCCGCTATTGGCGCTGCCAGAATTATTGATAATCAATGAAGCCAAACCCGGGCCATTTCTTTGAACGTTACCAGAGTTTTGGTTGTTTCCGTTGCTGTTTCCATTTACTAGATTACCGTCGACATTGTCATTACCATTTGATACGCTATTTCCACTATTGGCGCTACCGGAATTATTAATAATTAGTGGAGCCACAGTTGGAGGACTTCTGTTAACATTGCCAGAATTTTCATTATTTCCGTTGCCGTTCCCGTTTACTAGATTTCCGTCAACGTTGTCATCACCGTTCGATACGCTATTTCCGCTATTGGCGCTGCCAGAATTATTGATAATCAATGAAGCCAAACCCGGGCCATTTCTTTGAACGTTACCAGAGTTTTGGTTGTTTCCGTTGCTGTTTCCATTTACTAGATTACCGTCGACATTGTCATTACCATTTGATACGCTATTTCCACTATTAGCGCTACCGGAATTATTAATAATTAGTGGAGCCACAGCTGGAGGATTTCTGTTAACATTGCCAGAATTTTGGTTGTTCCCATTATTGTTTCCGTTTACCAGATTCCCATCGATGTTGTCATTACCGTTGGATACCCTGTTACCGCTGTTTGCACTGCCAGCATTGTTGATAATTAGCGAAGATGCCAATGGACCATTGTTGTTACTGACACTGTAGGCCGCATCACCTCTATCTTCAGACGAATCATCGCCTCCATTTCCAGAACTGCCGCTTCCAGACGAGCTGTCACCACCACTTCCGGAATCACTGCCTCCAGTGGTACCGTCGCCAACGTCTCCAGAACTGCTGTCTCCACCATAACCGCTTTCGCTGCCTCCGGCAGAATCGCTGACATTGGAGCCATCAACATTTCCAGAGTTTTCATTGTTTCCATTGCTGTTTCCATTTACTAGATTTCCATTAACATTGTCGTCACCGTTGGATACTTGGTTATGTCTATTACCGCTGCCGGCATTGTTAATAATCAGGGAAGATGCGATTGGACTTGACCGTTTACTTCGGACGTTTCCCGAATTCTGATTATTCCCGTTATCGTTTCCGTTTACCAGATTGCCACCGACGTTGTCGTTACCGTTGGATACCCTGTTACCGCTGTTTGCACTACCAGCATTGTTGATAATCAGCGAAGATGCCACTGGACCATTGTTGTTACTGACACTGTAGAAACCAGCACCATCTCCAGACGAATCATCGCCGCCATTTCCAGAATTGTCGCCTCCAGACGAGCCGGCGCCTTCATTTCCAGAATTGTCGCCTCCAGACGAGCCGGCGCCTTCATTTCCAGAATTGTCGCCTCCAGACGAGCCGGCGCCTTCATTTCCAGAATTGTCGCCTCCAGACGAGCCGGCGCCTTCATTTCCAGAATTGTCGCCTCCAGACGAGCCGGCGCCTTCATTTCCAGGATTGTCGTCTCCAGACGGATCATTGCCGCCATTTCCAGAATTGTCGCTTCCAGCCGAATCATCGCCGCCATTTCCAGAATTGTCGCCTCCAGAATTGCCGCCTCCAGAACTACCGTCTCCAGAACTGCCGCCTCCAGAACCGCCATCTCCAGATGAGCCATTACCGCCACTTCCTGAATCGCCGCCGCTAGAGGAACCGCCGTCACCGCCTCCAGAACTGCCGCCTCCAGAACCGCCATCTCCAGACGAGCCATTACCGCCATTTCCTGAATCGCTACCTCCAGAGGAATTGTCGCCACCGTCCCCAGAACTGCCGCTTCCAGACGAGCCGTTACCGCCTCCAGAGGAACCGCCGTCACCGTCTCCAGAACTGCCGCCTCCAGAGGAACCGCCGTCTCCGTCTCCAGAACTGCCGCCTCCAGAGGAACCGCCGTCACCGTCTCCAGAACTGCCGCCGCCAGACGAGCCGTCGCCTCCATTTCCAGAACTGCCACCGCCAGAACTGCCACCTCCAGAATTGCCGTCTCCAGACGAGCCGTCGCCTCCATTTCCAGAACTGCCACCGCCAGAACTGCCACCTCCAGAACTACCGCCTCCAGACGAGCCGTCGCCTCCATTTCCAGAACTGCCACCTCCTGAACTGCCGCCTCCAGATGAGCCGTCGTCTCCAGAGGAACCGCCGTCACCGTCTCCAGAACTACCGCCTCCAGACGAGCCGCCGCCTCCATTTCCAGAACTGCCGTCTCCAGAGGAACCGCCGTCACCGTCTCCAGAACTACCGCCTCCAGACGAGCCGTCGCCTCCATTACCAGAACTGCCGCCTCCAGAGGAACCGCCGTCACCGTCTCCAGAACTACCGCCTCCAGACGAGCCGTCGCCTCCATTACCAGAACTGCCGCCTCCAGAGGAACCATCGCCACTTCCAGAAGATCCGCCTTCAGAAGAACAGTTACGATCAACATCATCATTATTCTGATTATCATTATCATCATTACCACTACTGACGAGCGACTGCTTACAAGGATCTCCCGATATGTCCGCCAAGCAGGCAGCACTGGCGGAGCACCTGCCCAATTTCTCGTCGAAGCCCTCGTTGCATGCGCAGGAATGCTGCGTCATTACGTACTTCCTCAATCCGACCTCCGAACATCTGATGTAGCTCTGACATTGTCCCTCCAAGGGCTGATTGCCGACGGCCCTGCATGTGCGCACGCACTTCCTCTGGTCCACGTCGTACCTCTCGTAATCCTTGCATCTTCCCGTGAGAAGCGGCCTGCCGTTAACGCATGCCCCCCAAATACGGTCGTCCTTGGGATAGACAATGGACTGGCCATCTTTTTTCGCGCAGTTCACAGTGACGCAGTCCTTGACTCGCCTCCGACGAACGCACTCGCCCACGCTGTGGTCGTAGACATTTTTTGCCGGGCAAACATTCATCACCGGCTGACCCTTTCCACATACGTAATAACGCGTGCAATCTTCTGGATCCGGATAAGTACCGTCAGGAGATGGACAGACCGGCCGGCCGGGCAGACAGCTCGCGGAAGCTACGTTCGTGCAGAGTCCGTTTTGGGAATTGCAATAGGGCCCACCGGATTGGCTGGTGCATTTCACTGTCCCGAGTTGAACCAGCTTCCCGTTGCTGGGCACGCATATTCGGCCCGTATTGCAGCTGAGGCACTCTCGCATGCTGCTGCATGTCGAACCGTCCGGGTCAATGTCGATCGATAGGTTTTGCCCGTCATTACTGTGGACGCTCGTGCCGCTGGCCAAGAGCGACTAGAAAAAAGGAACGAAGAACGAACTGTCTTTATCTCTGCTACGCAACTTGCGAATATTGATGAATCGATTTTGGTTAATGTTCGATGGGCGAATTCTTTGGTTGCGAGTGAGACAAGATGAAGGTGAGGTTCGTTACGATCAGTCTGAATGGAATCTTTACGTGGCAAACAACTTACCAAGAGGACCAGTAATAGGTAGCCTGACTGTCTGTGTCTCACCATTTTCGTAAAACAGTCAGAGAATTGTCCTTCCGCGTTCTCTCTTATATGGGATCTACATCTTAAAATTCTCTGATACCGCTCGCGCACGGCAAATATCTGACGTAAGACATTTGAAAATATTTGTTACTCAAGGACCGGCAGTCGGCATGCAGTAAATCCGTGTGATAACGGCCTTTCCAAGAAGCAACGCAGCAGTTCTCCGCTTTTCTCTTCTGCAGAGTCAACTGTTCGCTTCGGTGCGGGTTCTTACTCATGTTAGATGAAATTTATCGTTGACACGAGGCTCAAAGGCTTCTGAGTGCAAATGAGACAGGAGTCTGCTGCATTTGCTGTCAAATAGATCTTCGGATGCTTATTAGATCAACGTGCCGGTAAGGGTAAGCTTAATGTGCTCGAGGAAAGTGAGACAGAGATGTGTTTATCGCTTCAATCTGCGAAAGGTCTGGGGTAGGTCAAACTATGCAAATAAATTATGCAATTCTGTGCAAATTAAAATTGGCTCACGTGTTTCTAACTCGCAAAGTACACAGAGTTGTTATCATATGTCACGAAGCAGATAACGTTAAACCCGTTTTAAGCAACAAAATGTTGTTTCCTACCAGGCGAAATAGTTTCCGCAATCGGTCCGATCTAGGAAGCTGGTTGAATCAGGATATCGGAAGGGGAGAAAACAAGAAATAGACAATAATTGTATATAATATATATATGTGTATTTTATGTACAATAATACTCTCTTTGCTTCATGGCGTTGTTTCTACCTAATATTCGTACAGCTATCTTAGGCTAAAATATTCCACCCACGCTACGATGATAGTTGAGCTGAGCATGCTGCGCGTATTCGTAGCTCTGATCGTACCATTCCGCTGTGTTTATCGGATTCGCGGTACTGGACGGCTGAGTACTGTGATTGGCGTGTGCCGTAGGTTGATGGCTCGCATGATTTGAGGCGTAGTCGCTTCCTTGAAAGTGATTGAACTGTCCCCAACCGAGTTGCGTTCTGGACCAGTCCGCGCTTCCTGCAACAACGTCAATAAAACCTTTCTATTAATCAAGAGTGATGCTAGAAGATCAAGGCATCGCTTGAACGCCGAGAAACTACCTAACTCCGTCGTGTAATTACACTGTTCTCTACTACAATAACATACTTCGCATATTTCTTCATTTATCTATTATGTACATCCCACATATTTTCCATTAATTCTAAAATGAAACCCACAACTTATACCCCTGATTAAATAATCATAGACAATCTTCCTCACTCCTACATCCACTAATTCGTTCACCATCCCTCAAACGCTCCCAATAAACACGACCTCAACACATCGTTCAAATCCAAATCTCAAAGAACCGGTTCCCTACGTAAAACTTAACAGTCAACAAATCGATCAAAAAATACAATTCGAACAGTACTAACGTCACCGAGAATCGTACCTGCATTGGGGGTGAACGCCGTAGGGGTCAAGCTGGTAGGCGCACCATGGGCAGCGGGTGGCTGAATAGTGGGCACCTGTCCGAGCTGCATGGCATTGGCGTGAGACGGTAGGCCCCCTAGATGCCCGGAAATGGCAACGGCGTGTCCTTGAAGGGCGTTGCTCATGGTGGTCGGTACCTGCGCTATGCTGGTCGGTATCTGGCTGCCGGGCACTTGGTGAACGCCGCTCGGCGTCTGATGCAGGGCCGTCGGACTCTGATGGAGCGTGGTCGGCACCTGCGGTATTCCGCCTGGCATGTTCGGTACTTGCGGTATTTGCCCGAGCTCGTGACTAGTCGCCGCGTACTGACAGGGCGTCAACGGCAGACTCGCCACCGAGTGCGCTATGCTGCCCGCGTGCTTTCGCAAACGAGCCCTGCGATTACTGAACCAGACCTGAAAGATCGACGCCAACGTTCGATTGTTAATGGCATGCCCGCGTCGACTGATGCAAATGCGCGCGAGGGCGCTTAGGGAGTTGGCGGCGGATTCTATGGATTCTGATCGAAACGATTCGATCGTGCGCGTTAAGAGCGTACGCCGAATCGCGGCGAACTTCTACTTTGTACTTGGGATCGGTTGCGGAGAAGCATTAGTTGCGTCAATCGCTAGTTATGAGGCCATCGGTCGGTACGTATGATCCGTGTTCGAATGTAACGTTCTTGTATTACCGGGTAAAGTAATCATAGGTTCGCCGTTGCTCTATCAGCGAAATGTCGATTTGGATCGGTTGATGGGAGGGGGCGGGGGGGGGTGAGGGGGTAGCGTGTGCTCACCTGAATCTTGCTCTCCGGGAGATCGGTCCTCTGGGCAAGTTCTTCCCTGGCGTAAATGTCTGGATACTGTGCACGCTGGAAGGCTGCTTCGAGCTGTTCGAGTTGCTCGCCGGTGAAGGTTGTTCGGCTTCTGCGTTGTTTTCGTTTCAGAGGAATGCCTGGCTCGCTTTCCGTATCCGAGTCTTCACCGCAACGACCTTAGAACAAGATTGTTTGGTTGTTAAATTCTTGTAATGTACACGCTACGATAAACGTGTTCGCGACTGCGTCATTTCGTGTAGGTATTTTTATATATGTGTATGTACTTGAAGATGGTCGAGTAAAGATAATGAATATATTATGGAAGGACTATCAATGTAAATTAAGAATGTAGTGATCAGAGTGACTGGCAGGGAGGCAGGACTTTCAAATGATTCCGTGTAACAATCAATAAATCACGGGGACTGTTGAGTCATCAATTTCAGAAATCCTGTTCTAATGAACTTGTTTTTTTTTTTTCTCTGAATACGATTCTGATGAACGCTTCGCTGCAAAGCGGCGTCTATTCCTCACTCGCAGAATCGGTCGAGCATTGTTGCACGAATCTACTTCTTCCATCCACAATTGCCGTCTAATTTCCCCGAATCTTATATGAATGCCATACTATTCCGAGGATCAAACATTCGACTCAGATGGAAAATACTGCGGCGAACAATGTTAAGCCGTGCACGGCACAGAATGATATTTTCCTGCGGCAGGACTTTCAGTTATGCTGTACGTCGCATGCCAATCCTTCTCAAAGGACGTTAGGTACCTTTTAATATCGAGCCATTCATTCCGGCCGTGTTTCAAGCCCGTTCGAAGAATGACCCACTGACCGATCCATTGATGTTCACTTGCGCGAGAGAAGTAGGAGCTCGTGCGTTCGTCTTTTCCGTCCGATAAAAGGAAAAGCTTTGCGTACACAGCGCGCGCACGCTGGAAAAAGAAAGAGAGACTCTGCGAGAACGCTCCGTCGTCGCTTTTACCAAATATTTGCCCTTAAGTCGACTCTCCCCCTATTATCCCACTTCTCTCCCATTATCGTCAAATTGAGCGTCCTCGCGGAAGTGCCCATTGTCCTGTCACGAGGATCGAAGTTCCAGCATTGATACTCCGATGTGCTTTTCCACCGTTCCTCACATCTTTTCTCCCCCGATCTCTTTCCATTGCAATGGTCACTACGGTCTCGTCGATTTACGTTAAAGTGGAATTTAATTTCACGGTTCGCCTGAACCGAGGTAAAGTCGGTCACGAGAATGGCCCGATCGTTGACGTGCGTCTCGCGCGGAATTTGGCACGAAGGGAGGCCAACTGCGGAGGTTAACGTTCCTTCGTGACGCTCGTTTTTGGCCGCACGCTTCGCTCGTTCGACAGTGGCATAACAAACAAGCCAGAGAGATCCTCTTCCCCATTATCCCTTCCCGTCCCTGCCCCGCGCAAATCCATTCTCGCGATGCGTAAAGGATAATGCCGTTGATCGCATTCACAAATATTATAGTGCGGGCTCGCATTAAGTCGAGCCCGTAAGAAACTTCTCAAAGAGCCTCTGCCGTGGACTTAATACGGCAAATGTAATTACGGATCCCTTCGGCACAGTTCCGTGCACCCAGTTCGATGTTCATTACGAACAATTAAATCGCGTCTCGGCCCTCAAGATTCGGCCCGGCAAGCAGTTCGAACATCTTCGGGGGCCATTTTTCACCCTCGGACAGGCAAATTGTCGCCGGCTTCCCACACTGAAGAAGGGTCCTGCCGCACGGACAAAACTCGACAGCCCTTCTCGAAAGAGCCGTTTTCAGTGAGTATTTCCCCACGCGCACAGTACGACCTGTCCCGAATTGTAAGCGAGGAACGAACAATGACCGTTCTCCGTGCGGTTTCCATCTCGGCCGCGACACGCCCGTAAATTGAGCGACGGCCAGGCCGCCGATTAGAATATTGCTCCCACGAGCCGCGTCCCGACGCCGTTCCCCCTTTTGTGGCGGCGTCGCCTTGCGTTTCCCGGCCGTTGATAAAGACTCCTTCCCCGTCCAATCTATCATAGGATTCACACCTCGATGCCGAGCTGCGGCAAGGATGCAACTTCTGCCGACATCGGGCCCACGTATTATCATTGCCCGCTTATTCTCGCCGTAAAATATCGCCGTACATTTTTCGGTGTCCGACTTAAACCTCCTCCCCCTCCCCTGTCTCTCCTCTCGCTCTCGGTATCCATCTCTGTCTCTCTCTCTCTCTCTCTCTCTTCCCGTTGGCCGAGTCCTTCGGCGGCGGAGGCGACAGGAATTTAAGCCGGGCGTCCACCGCCTATATTGTAGATGCAACTTGTCTCCGAGTCATTCTTTCGCTCTTCCGTTTTGTCACACGACAAACGCGCGCGGCGCCGCCAAAGGAGCCGCCGAAGATTTCGTCCTTACAAGGACCACGCCGACGTTCGACGATCGACGCGGAAGTTTTACCGAGCACAATGACGAAGTCGGCTCCTCCCTTCGAATCCGCACTTACGTCTGACCGGCCTTAACGACCCCCCCCCTCCCTTCCGCCCCCTTCACCACCCCCGCCCCTCTTCATGTCCAAATTACTCGCGCGAATTACGTTCTATCCGATCGATTAACGGAAATTCGACGCGGTGCCCTGCGGGCAATTTATATCGTCGCGTCCGCGGAATCGGGCGAACGGACGGACCACGGAACGGAACCTACGTCACGAGGCGTCCTGCCAGCGATTTTCGCATCCTTCGGCCATAAGAGGCGCGCAACGAAACGCTTCTGCCCCAAACGAAACACTACACGTCAAGTGCCGTCGAGCAATTAATCAACCGTTCGCGTAACGTCGTTCCATTAGTCGAGACGGGAAAAGAATAATAAAAAAAAAGTGCACACCGCCGGCTCCACCATTCTTTCATTAGCCATCGCGGCCGATTGATTATCAATTAATGTAATTAGTCGTCGAACGCCGTCGGAGGGTGGCTCGTCGCTCGTTTAGGCGCATTCGGCGCAGCCGAGCGAAAGAGGGGGTGGTGGGGGGAGGGGGCGAGAAGAAGGCCCAGGTGTGTTTCTTACGTGCCCGTTCGTCGGCCGAGTCGGGGCTAAGGGAGTCGATCCGGCATTCCTTCGCGCGCCCTCTGACATCGGCGGTCCTCTCAGAAGGTGCTCTTCATCTTCCTTCGACCCTCGGGTCCACCCATCGTTCCCTCTTGGTCGCGCGTGGCGAGGGACGGAAAGCGAAAAGGAAGAGTAGGAAAGGAGTAAAAGAGGAGATGAGCTTCGACGACCGGGAGGGAGGGAGGGGTGGGGCGAGGGAGAATGAGAGAGAGAGAGAGAGAGAGAGAGAGAGAGAGAGAGAGAGAGAGAGAGAGAGAGAGAGAGAGAGAGAGAGGGAGGCAGCGATGAGAGATCGGGTGTGATCGTTTAGGTGCCCATATGTTGGACTTGTAATGAGAGAACGAACTCGACAGCTCGAAGACGGCGGCGGGAAAGAAGGCGGGCACTCGATGAAATGCTTTATAGATTATCGTCCCGCCATTGTTTCTCGCCGAGTCTTTGCCCCGTTAGCGGCGGGCGGCTGTGCCTCTTGAAAATCAATTATCGAGCGAGCGTCGGACGGAAATTGTTCGGTTTCGGGGGGCTTCCGGAGGTGCGCGAGGTCGTCCGGTAATGGTGCGATCTGTTAACGAGTCTGTGGTAAGCGAATTAACTGAGATTGTGAGGCTGTTAAGGGAAAGAGCTAAGTGCTCCGAAATGGGGTTATTGTAATAGCTTCGATTGAGGATCGTACGGATAATTAAGGTAATATTGTGTTTCTGCGAAAATTTCGTTGCCCTTACACTGCATTTTCAAGGAAAGAATCGGCAAAGACCCGGAAAATACATTCTTCTAGTTCTACATTTGAGTGTATAAGTTGCGGTAAATGTGATTAACCCGGTGATTATGTATAATTGTCTGTTATTATTGAAGTTAATCGATGGAATCTTCTCAATTCTCAAGAATTCTATCAGACTTCGATAGAAAGACACTATAACTCCCTTTGGTGCATACGTATTATAAGAAGCTCGAACCATAATTTTTAAAAGGATCTCCTGTATCTAAATCTTCCTTATCCAAAATTTGGTAAATGTGATGAATTCTTGAATATTTATCAAATTAACCGGAAAATATACATAATCACCGGATAAATCATACCTACCGTAACATATAAACCAGATCTTTGAATGTAAGAATATGTTCATCGCTAAGCAGAACTTCCGCTGAGTTGTTTCACTAGCGAACTGTCATTCTAGGAGAGTGACACGATCGATTAAGAAGTACTATATATTGTCTCCGGAGATCTATAACATCGGGCTCGCTGTCAGATCGATTAGCAGAGGCCGAAGACTTAAGAGTGACAAACGGCATGCGACACAAGCGACGCTGCCACGGGATATACGTTTCGCTGCCAATTTGATCTCATTGATAGCGATGATGCACGATGAACAGATACGGATGTAGTCCAATTCTCAAGACGCTGCCCGTTTACACGTTGATAGGCACAATCAATATCGGCCTTCCCGAAATGAAAAGCCGCCGATCGGTTGAATAGAGCGCGTGAAAAGATGCGTGTAATCAATTAGGGATTGCCCGCGGAGTTAAGAGCAAATATCTCATTCGAAGCAACGTCATCCAGAAATGTGCTGGTCAGCATCCCCGCTGTGCCCCGATCGTTCACACGTACTTATACACGGCACTATATGCCTCCCATCAAACACAACGTGTCGCATCTTGACTAATCCCCACGCTCTCGGTCTACAAGTTTTTCCGCACAGATCCGTTGCACTCCGTGTATTTCGATTGCGGAACCGACAACGACATATCAACTGCATCCAATATGCGATAGCTTAACGTGATTAAGTGTGTGCATGGACCTGCTTTTGATGCCAGCACTCAGTAGGTAAGGTTTACAGGAAGATAATTGAATTTCCTCACGTGTGTACTCGTATAAACGAGTACGAACGATTATTGATAAAGTTCGATGCATTTGGTCGTTTCAAGGATAAAGATACATGATACATGGGTTACGAGTGACTTGAGGGTAGAATATGCTTATTCAGAATATGGATGCAGCATTCCCAAGCGAAGTTCTGACAGCAACCGTGTGTATCCCACGCTCGTACAGTCATGTGGATCGGAATCGCATTTTTACCCGAGGCACATTATCATTTCTTGAATATTCCACAAATTGGTAGAGGAAGATGCGCATTGATCCCGAGAGGTTGAGAATGTTTCTCATGATAGGAACGGCCCTCTGGCGACAACAAAGTCGCATCGGATAAAGTGTTCGATATCATCCCCACCGCGGTCGCATTTTTCCATGACAATGGCGAGCGAGAGACGATCTTCGGCCGGATCCGTTGTGTGCACAACGATCTTCGTTTTCCTGTGCCTCCCTTTCGCTTTCCGCGTGTCGAATCGCACTCTGAATGGTGGAAAAGGTGCCGCACCTTGGTAGGTTATAAATCTAACTGGACCCTCCTGGGCCCCACCTTCCCTCTCTCCGACTTCTCATGGGGGTCCTAGAGAGTGTGTGAGGTCCCCCTAAATGGTAACAAATGTCCTCGAAATGCCAACAATGAACGCTGGCGCGGTTGACACCCGAGAGGCCAGTGTGTCTTCCTGTCAACGCCTATTCCGGTATCAGAAGCAAAGAAATGACGCCGGGACAGAAGGAAAGACAGTGGGGGCTTTTTATAATTTCCCAAAAATGCAAACATGTCTATTGCAAAATTCACTACGGGTTTCAATATTTTTTTTCTAGAAATTACGATATTGAGTTTGCGAAATTTGCCTTGGGTATACCTATGTTTAACGAAATTTAGTATTGTAGCGAAGAGGCTGCTTTTTGTTTCGCAGGATAAACAAAAGGGCGATTTTGCCTGTGCCGAAAGAAAATAGCGGTACGTCGGCATTGCGATAAGTACGGTTCAGAAATCGACCGCCCAGCAGCCATTAGCCACAACGGCGGTGGTCTGCAAGAAGGAAACCACGTTACCGCACCGATCTCTTCCTGTTGTCATCGGACACTTCAACTCCCACGCTTTTCGGCGTTAAGAGTAAGATTAGTAACTCACATGGTTTCGCAAAAACCCGCATGTTGAACATGCATTTTTTTCCGGTACAAAATATTACTTAATTAACGTGTCAGTAAACCTAGTACCTTATAGATACATGTTCAATTCTTACGAACATAAATAATGAATTGTCTGGTATATATTGTTCACGAGAACTCATTTCATCAATTAAGAAAAAAACGACTTATAAGTTTAATCCGTAAAATGTCTCTTCTAGTGTCCACATTGATCATCCCTACAGCTCTCTCTGTGTCAAGTCCGTGTTTCACTACGGCAGAATTCTCCGAACCGCTATCAGTGTCCCCGTGGAATATTCTCTCGTCTTCCGTTCCCGGACCGTGTTCCTCGTAATTAGCATTTTTCCTCGACGCGAAGCGCAAGAGCGCGGCTAGGTGAGCCCGATTAAATCGCGAGCTAATGAAAGGAGAGAGGAGGGTAATCGTGGGCCGAAGGCTGGCTGAAAACAAAAGGGAGAGAGCGTGCTCGGAGGCCAGGCTCGAGTCGAAGATAGAGAGAGATTGAGAGAGAGAGAGAGAGAGAGAGAGAGAGAACTTGAGCTTCGAACGACAGAGAACGATGAGGAATGGCGAGGGAAAGCGACGACAAGAACGAAGCCTTGCTAGAGGAACTTTGTAGATGAAGTGGGCGGTTTATTCACGTACCGGCCGATGCAGCCCGCGATACAGGCGCATTACATCGAGTCACCCGTCCCTCGTCGAGGGATTATACGCTAACGTGACAAGGATTGCGGTCTCGACGTTCCGCCGTGCGGCACGATTCGTGTAATGCATTAGATACACGGCACAATGCCGAAGTTCAACAAAGTACCGCCGCTATCGCGTCCGCTACTCTCGCTTTTTACTCCCCGCACCACGTTGCACTCCATTTTTCTCGAATCTTCGCGTATCTCTATGTATTTTTCGATATCATGGGTCGATACGAGGCTCGCGTCGATCGATTGAGTTTGATTTTAACGAAAGTCAAGGCTGCAAATCTGCGAATTCAAACGATACAGTTGTTGGTATTATCATTATTAGAGTGGAAAGTAGTGAGGTTCGATATTGTTCCTGGCGAAACAGTTGTCCCCGACGATTCGCCCCCTGCGACTCATTGCCATCTCTCAGGCCCCATCCTCGATTTGTCATAACGTTCGACGTATCCTGTCACAGTTAGGATCCCGCCGCTTAAGGATTTATGATGTTCCGTGAGTCGCCGAGAGTTTTCGGACAGAGCGTCGATCGAGCGATACAATCAATAAACCTGGTTGTGAATCACTTAGCAGCGTTGTTCATCGACTGGAGGGGCCTCGATTGTGTAGGAGGCCGATAGTGGTGTGGGGGGGGATCAGGATGGATATACATATTACACACGTGTGAAGGTACTGCGGGAGGGGTGGGCAGGACCCATTAGGCTAATCCCTCGTCGGCGGCCGAGGCCAAAGGAACGGAATAAGAAGGAATAAGAAAGCTACAGGCTACGTGTCATTCCTGCTCGCCTGCCGACACCTATACCTAACCGACACCTTCGCTATACTACGAGTATATCCGTTCAGAGGTGCTCCCTATCACGACTGTCCCCGCTCAACTTCGCCATTCTCCGGGCCGATATAATTGTAATTCAGGTGCCTCCGCCGTACGAGTCTTACTCGCCCGGGCGGCACCTTTGAAGAAGGTCGAATGCTGCGGGTAACGTTGATCCGGCCTCTATGGGTGACGTCCGGACTAGCTTTGCGAGTTCTGGAAATGGAGCGAGTATTTCTTTGGGATTTGCGGTGCGACGGTGCGTACGACGACCGAGTTGGTGTGAGAAGGTCGGACGCGTCGGAGTTTCAGGGAGGTTCGAACGAAGCTCGAGATTTGGCAGAGTACTAAGTAAAACGTTTTAAGTGACCATGGCAGTACTGCGAGTTCACGGTTAAAGATGAATATAACTATTAATTATTATACTGCCAAGCTCCGAGAGTTACTAGCCATTCCAGAACGCTGTTCGGATCAACCAGTTAGCCTTCAGGGAAATCTTTCTATGACGCGGCTGATTAATCACACGAACCATTTTCAGCAACTCGATGAATACCGTCGAATCCTCATCAACTCTCTTCACAGCACTCCAAACTTAGCGTCCACTTCTCGCCACAAAAATGATCATCCTTCGCCAAGGTTCCGATATCCACAGCTACCCAAATCCAATCATTTCTCCTGATACCTTTCCTCTCCTAAATTCCACCAATCACTATCCGCGACTGGTAAAACACAAGACCCTCAGAGCCAGTAGTCAGATTCCAAATCTGTTCGTTTAACGAGAATGGAGAAGCCATTAGCGACATTGTGAACGTTAACGAGTGAAACGTATCGCTGATAAGAGCCGCGGAGCCCGAGTTGGGAACCACTGCCGACGTGTGGCAGGCGGCCCGTTTGATCTCCGCGGGACCCTCGCGGGGCCCCTGGGCCCTGGGGCCCGCTCTTGGCTCTCGGCTCTCGACTCTTTCCTCACATTCTCGACGGTCCACGATCGAAGGATCTCTTTCTCCTTTTCCTCTGCCGGCCCTCTCCTTCCCTCACGGCTCAGCGGCGTGCACGACTATCTGACTTTTAAGACTCCGGGACACCTGTACCACTAATTCTTCCATGTCTACCTGTACCGCTCACGAAAACAAATTCCTGCCCCGTGTCAATAGGAACTGACCTGCCGCTGGCTCGGCGCATTCGTTTTATTCCCGGCCAATCGAGAGCTCTGCCCGTAATTCGATCGGGCGGATCGGCGATACACCTTCTTTTTGGCCGACTCCGAATGGTAGGGCGGAATTTGTTCTAACGGGACGGTTAGCGGAATTTTTGTTGGGCATTAAACGGACCCGATGCCGTGTTACTTTGTGCTTCTGCTTCTGACTGCCGTAGAATGTTTCGAGTGTGGAGTAGTGGACGAGTGCGGCGATAAAGGAGAAAATGTCGAAGAGGAAGGAGGGCAGAAGTCGAGGATCTTAGTGTCGAAGAAAGGGAAGACGAAGACGAAGAAGAAGAAGAAGAAGCGAGGGAAGAAGAGGAATAATGCGTACCCCGTAAGATATTGACACTCCTGTAATCCGTTTGTCGGACGTGTGGGCAACCTGGCTAATCCTGCTCACGCCCACCGGAGATTAAATCCTGCCCGGCTGGCTCATTCGAGCTAACTCGGCCTAACCTACACAAGATCGGACTTAAAGTCCCGTACACACGCTCGCGTATGTCAAACTTCGTCCGAAGGTACCGGGAGGTTAAAAGCTCTAGATGCCCTCCGACGATGGATCCCTTCAGCCTCCACTCACTCTTTTTTTCAACTCATTCGCGATATCGTCCTGGCATAGTGCCTCCTTCGCTCCCGCCTAAGACACTCGTCTTCCCAGCCGCTGACAGTCGAAAGGGTAATTAACCGTTCCGTCTGTCACTGGACACTACCGTGTAATTCTTGTTCCTGCCCCTATACCAGTCACTCACGTTCGTTACAGTCGCAAGGTGCCCGATCGAGGACAAATAGCAATCAATACATTCGTCGTCGAACTGATTAAATTGAGCCAAGGATCGTAGGTACTTACCACCGCCGAGGATGCCGTCTATCGTGTAGTCCTTCTTCCCATCGTCTCCGGGACGTCCGCCGCGCAGCAGCCTGCTGATGGAGCTGACGCTGGGTGGATCGGAAAAGCCTTCCTGCGGGGCAGAGGGAGACAGGTCATTGTTTCGATACTGAGAAATCCTTGTCTCGTCCGAGCATCGGCCGATAGCCGTGGGTACGATGCGTCGAGATTACGCAACCGGCCACGGTCAACATAGCGCGCTCTCCGGTATTTGCAACTGCAGGCTACCGCACTACAATTTGACGCTATTATTTCCCCGATGCACGTGTATTTTGCCCTCACGACGCACGGGCGTTATTGCATATTGTGCCGCGGCACCGTTACGTAGGCATACGAGTACGGCCGTGGCGCTGGCGATATTCTCGGCGCGGAGTGGCGGGACGGTGACTTTAGCGACATACTGTGAAAATTGAAATTACCGTAGTTCGGCTGACAAAAAGTCGCCGCCTGAATGCAGCCGCTCAAGTTCCTGGCCGCTCTCTATGGGCGACGCGTTCGAAATAAATTCGCGTCTCCCGCAACATGGCTCCTTTTTTCTCCCCGATAATGCCGAGTACTTTTCTTTAATCGCGCCCAATTGAAAACGTCCGCCGCGACATTAATAACGTCAACGGCCTCAATGGCCGATGGGGAGGCGCGCGTCAAAGGACAAGTCGGCAGACGCATTTAGCATCCGTCCTAGGCCCGAAACTCGGCGCCGTTACGTCGTGGCGCGCGGAGGTAATTAAATTGCACAATGCGACGTTAATCGCGCATATGAATCATCGCTCTCGCATCGGTCTCCGCCGACGAGCGAAAACAACCCCGAAGCGGAGCCGCGAAAAGTTGCGAAAATCTTGCCGTACGCGAAACTCCCTCCGATGCCTATCGATCGCCTTTATTTTACACAATGCGATCGAGATAAGCAAAGTTCTCGGCCGCAAAATGACGGAAGAAGGGGGAGGCACCGTAAGTGGGGGGGCAGGGGGTGCGGTTATGAAAAGGAGAGAGAATATTCGAGCCAAGGTGAAAGAACTGCCTTTGCCTTTACCGAAGATTTAAAAGGAGAAAAAAAGGAAAGGGGGTCGCCGGTGTCGATCGCTATCTCCCGCATCGCCGATCTCAGAAACAATAACGATCCTTCTGCCGGTGGTGGCCGAGGCGTTGGGTCCGGGGCGATGACAGGAGGAGAGAGACGGGACGAGAAAGAGGAGGACAGTTGAGGAGACCGGGCGGGAGGGAGAGAAAGGGAGTGGAAGACAGAATGAGAAAGGAGAGAGAGAAAGAGAGAAACGGAGACGGAGACAGAGAGAGAAAGAAAGAGAGAGACAGTGTCGGAGAGGGCCCCTGGGGGCCTCAGGCCCAGGAACGCCCCCTTCCAACATTAAATGCCGTATTAATGCCGGCCACGACCGCCTGCCTCTACGCCGCTGCAGCGGCGTACGTGTTCTCGAAACCGTTTTTCGTCCTGACGTCGCATCCTCTTCTCACCTCCTCGCCCTCTTCCCTACTCCTTTCAGCCCCCTTCCGCCCACCCTCAATCTAGCCCATTCTCTCGCCTCTCTCAATGATCCCTCTTCTTTTTCCTCGGATTTATCTCTCTATCAGAGATCACCGTGAGGACACGTGGAGATTCGTTCAGACGGTGAAGGAACGGACGCGCGCGAAAAAAGGTAGAGATAGAATGTTAGACCGAGAGATAGAGAGAGGAGGAGGGGGTGGAATGGGGGAGAGTGACCCTCTTGGAATTTCGCACGGTGTCGGATTGAGAACCGTCGCTGATTTTATCGAACTCGCCGCCGGAGAGGTACTTCGGTTCCGTGCCATCGGATGCCCCGACTTTTGTTGCTCGACGAAGCAACTGCTACCGCTTCTCAATTCGTGGATCGATGATACGGCCGCTAGTCGAAAATCCGGAGGATTGATGCCGACAGAGCGTCCGCGCTCGATATCGAACGATCGATACCGATCAAGCAGACGACGCGGTATCCGGACGTACGAACATCTTCCTTGTTCGTTTCTAAGCAGGTAAGAATCCGCGACTTGTTTCACGTATTCTGAATCAAGCTAACGTTACGGAGTCTGATTGAATTTGGCGACAGTTTCTGCATCAGCGTTCTGCCTTCTCTATCTCGATAAGACGCGTGAGCGCGGCGTCGCCCAGAATCGTTGGGTTAGGTTGGGAAAAATAAATTTGATTTTCGCGGCAGAAGGCGACATTGAGCCGCCGATCGTAAATTGTTCGCTGCGCGTCGCGATAACCGTAATACGCGGAAGAGACGCGTGTTCCCGGAAAGGCTATTTTGCATACGCGAAAATCGAGGCTCGCCAGGCGACGTGTTACGCCAATGAGGTGTGGGTGTAGGCGGCAGGCAGTAACGTATTAAAGGACACGCGAGACGCCCCGGGGTGCTCACGTACACCCCTACTCACCTCATGCACGCCTCGTGCACAAGATTAAAAAGCCCCATTCAGCGTGATCCTCGAGAGAGATAGAGGGACGAATAACCGTGCAAGAACGTCCACCTCAGCCAACCCCTTCTGATCGAGAGGTCGAGCGATAACCGAAGTTTTCCGTGGAGGGAAAAAGGGTCGACTAATGGATTTCCTCTTTCGGCGAAATAATTGGAGGTTTGCTTTGCGCTCCTTGAGCCGGGCCGGCGTGTAATTGATATCGTACGCATTCGTTTGAGAACGGCTATTTCCGATGTAAGTTGTATTTATAGGATACCGCTTCGTTCTGCTTCAAGTTAAGCAGCATTATTTTGGCTATTAATACATTCACGTTGTATTTGTTTATCGAACGTATTTATTTCAGGATTTGTCGGTCGAAATAAGCAATGCTCAATTCTTATGTTTGCATAACTGTGGATAATTTATGAAATAGCGTCACGGGATACGCTTTAAAGGTATTAAGAGTTTCGAATTAAAATGGTCTGTTTCAAAGGTATTTATTGTACGATTAATGGATTGGAAGTAAGCATTGCTAAGTGGGATTGGGAAAGTGTGGGACTACATCGATGGTCAAGAGAAAACATATTATGTCTCTTTCCTTACCTTCATGAGCTTGTCTCTAATCTCCCAGGAGAATATTCCAGGATTATCTCTCTTGAGTTCTTCGATCCTGGCCTCCACTTCCGGCGTGGCGACGCGGGGCTTACTGCCGCCGATCACCCCCGGCCTGATCGATCCTGTTTCCTGATATCGATTCAGGATCTTCGAGACGCATCCATGCGAGACTCGAAGTTGCCTCGATATGACGCAAGGACGGACGCCGGCCGCGGCCATTTCTACGATTTTCAGCCGTATGTGATTCGGGAGCGGTCGGCCATTGATGAATACACCCCCCAGCTGATTCATTCGTCCTTGTCCTGCGGAGAGTAAAAGAGGAACGTTCGATCGTCGTTCAAATTTTCCACGGACGTTGTCGAGACTGTCGCGAGAAGGGCCGAGGGGTAAAGGAGTGCGCGCTCGTTAAATGTAATTTTCCTTCCTCATGGCCGGATCTGCGAAGAGGGTGGTGGGACAAGAACGCTTTCGGCAAAACGAGAAACAATCGTCGGCGGGGAAATTACTGTGATTGCGGTTGAAATGAGCGACGGGGATCGGTGGGAGTCGGAGAAAACGTGAAATCGGATAACAGGACGGCAGGATGCCGATGGCGTAGACCAAAAACGGGGCTAACAGCCGTAAAATTGAAGAAGTTATGCGCGCGAGAGGGCGTGCACGGTCGTTTCCAACGGCTAACGAGTATAAAGTCGGATCGTTAGTCGAATTAGGCACCCTTCCGTACGTGACATTAGCTACCTGCATCATCGCTCTCAGGGCATGCGCTCGTGTAATTACTATGTTTACGCATCACGAATGGGCCCCGCGTTCCGAATAAACGGCAACGGCCGAACGTCCAATTATTATAATAATCAATTCTACCCCGAGCTGCGTTTCCGTCCTGCTTGCGTGCGCTTTTAACGAGGGACAGAACGCGGGAAACGTTCTTTGTCATTCGCGCAACGACAGTTTCTTCCCTGTACCCCCTTCGTACTTGCGTCCTTCGCTCGGCGCGTGAATTAATGAAATTACGCTCGGACTCGAATATTCCGTTTCGGCCTCGAAACGCGGATGAGTAATGGATATTAATTTAAATCAGGGAATAGGAATACACGGCACGCGGCGAGGTGGTAACGAACACGTTACCAGCTAATTTACGATCGACACCGGGGCGCGTTCGCTTCGCTCAGAATTGATTTATCAAAATTACAGCTGTATAATCAATCGAAAGTATCTAAATAGCAATCGTGACTGGATTTAATTAACGCTCTAATAATAAACTGCCCGCGTGACTCGATGGGGGCCGGCCGCATTGTCATAAGGCGTCATTGTATTTTTACAATTCTATTTGCCGGCCATTATCCTTTTTTACGGTCCCGATTCATTTATCACACGTGCCGTTCGTTACCCTGGCTCGCCGACGATGCCACGTGTAAATAAGATTACGGGGCGGGTTACAGATATAATTGCCGAAATCATGAATCACGGAAGATCGGAGAGCGTTCTTAAGCGTAATTGGATAAGTAAACGGTATAGTGACGGATGATTCGAACGATCCCACGAGACACTGTCATATTACCGGTACGTTATTGAGACGATAAAACTGATTATAGACTTGGAGACTTAACTAGCGAACGACAGCAAGGCCGTAACTCTGTAATAGCGCAGAGACACGTCCAACGGACTCTCATCCTCCCATGCAACGTAAATCAGTACAATAAACGCATTCGACTAACCATGAAACGGGTATCCACTAAAAATCGGTCTCATCCCACTAGTGACATCCATCCTCCTCTACGTGCGTACCACTGTCACTGTCCGTACGGCCTTGCCTCCTCTTGCCGAAAGTATCCAACGGGCACACACGAAGTCACTTACACAGACCGGAAGCGAAGGCCGTAACCGTGAAGTGCACCGTCACCGTCCCGAGGCAAGAAGCGCTCGTGGCGCAGGATAAGTTACATCCGACGTGCCCCGACAAGGACAACCCGCTCGCGAAGATGAGCCTCGTCGGACAAAGAGGGGCGCCGGTCGAATCGAGGACGTCGGAAATGGCCGGTTTCGGGAGAATTTCGAGCGCGGAGGATGTCTCGCCTCGACTTCGATCTCGCGAGTCCGCCGGAGAGGAAGATGTTGACGCACACGCGCGGACGAGAGACAGGAAAGGCGAATGGGCAAGCACGCGTGGCTTTCGGTACGAGGGGTACTGCGGCAATAACGTGTCAGTTGGGGTTACCGGTCCCCTCGTGTCTCTCCGACTCTCGTGCTGACTCTCGTGCTGACTCTCGCTCTGACTCTCGCTCTGACTCTCCTTCTGACTCTCGTTCTGACTCTCGTGCAGACTCTCGCTCCGACTCTCGCTCCTCTCGAGCCCACGGGGGGCTCTCCGCGTACGCGACAATAGGGGGGTCCGCCGGATCGTTGGGACTTATGGTACCACCGAGGTCCCATCATTGGCTACGCCCTACCACGTGGTTGGTAACCAAGGCCCTCACAATGGGCGTCCCCGGTCACGGAACCGCCTACGGAACGTGCCCGCACTTACGGCCGAACCGAACGTTCTTCTAGCTGCGCTCGTGGACTCGGCGTGTGACGTTGATGTTGTTGACGCTGTAGTTGAGGGAAGTGGGGTGAACGTAGCTCGTAGATGCGAATTAAGATTGTGTGACCGACTGTCATTGATTATGAATATTCTTTCTGCGAGGGAAGAATTTGTAATTGGAGATATGGCGTGATCATCTCCAGCATGGGATTGTTGTGAGAAGACACGTGTTGACTGAGTGCATGGGGTTATAAGCTCAGTTCGGCGGTTGATGGTTAATTTTGAGTGTTTTACTTTTCAGCGTATAAATGAACCTTTTCTGAAGAGGGTGTAGTACTTGAGATTTTATTCCGGTATCATCGCAGTTCCCGCTAATGCTGGAATTCGATGGTGAGAGGTACAGATTAGGCACGTTCGACTAGTTCCCGCAAAGATTGAAAGAGACAGTCGCGGACTGACATTCCGGGGCGAGAATTCTCGCTGCCGAGCGACAAGCGATCGTGTCCCAGCAATATCCGCGTTATACCGATTCCACCGGGTATGAATTACGACGTCTCAACGAGGCAATCACGAAGGGACATGAACGTCAGCCAACCGCTCGGCAGCCAGCCAGTTGCCCAGGATAATTTCAAACCCGATAATACCATCGTTTCTCCTCGCCGCCGCGCGCTTTAACCCAGCGTCTAGCGAAACAACTGGCAATCCATCATCGTTCCAGGATCTACCAGGAAGAGAGACAACCCGGGGGACCAGTTCCAGGCGCTGGCCTTAAAACGGGCAATATTTACGGCCGTCACTGTCTCGGAGTAAAATCATAATGAACGCATGATGGACCGGTATAAATTTTTACAAAAGCAGGCCCCTGCCATATAAACGGTCCCGATGCCGGGCTTGTAAATCTTTTGCGCACGGTAGCGGGGGCTCACGATTGGTCGCTCGTGAGAGGAACGGAGGGCGACCGAGGGCGGCCGTGAGGAGACGTGAGCGAGCGTGAGGAAGCGTGAGCGACCGAGTGCGACCAGAGGGTAGCAGCGGGTGGCCAACGGAAGAAGGTGCCAGCGCGAATCGACGTTTGCGAGGACACGCTCGCCGTACGGAGAGGAAGAGGACACTTTCCGGCAGCCGAGCTCGCCGTGGGTGGCTGCAAAATATTGTGCGTTTCGCCTCACCGGCCCGGCGACGCAAGATTTAGGGCTCTCCCTGCCCCGAGTCGCTACCCGAATTGTACCGGGACAACTTTGCGCGAAGAGCGCATTAGCGAGATCATTTGCGCTACGGGAGATTAACGCCTTTACGGCTAGGCTGCTTGCAACGCTCGGGTTCGAGGTGATAGGAATTGGCTGGGCCGTTTGCTCGGGGATAGGGCACATTAGCGGAACGTATGTCGAGTAATGCGGGTAAACGTTAGGGCCTTTACGTGCTCGTGTTTTAGCGTGCTTGCATGGAGGGTTTACATGGTTTATGGAGGTTTATGAATTAACTGTTCTCCGGTTGAATCTGTTTCATGTGTTTGGCCATAACTCTGGATGGATGTCATTTGGTGTGGTGATGAAACTGTTCGTGTATTCATTTTACAGAAAGTATTTTAATACTTAATATTTTTGGATATGCGTTGGAGGGTACAGCGGTATGAGTTTACATGTAGATTTGTTGTTGTTTGTATATTTACTTATAAACTCAGTAGGTAATATCTAGTGAATCTAAATAATATCTTCAAGGCACAAAATATTACATATAACAGAATGTAAGAATTCACTGTACTGCTCCAAACAAAAATTGTCAATACTATCAAACTTCCTGTCCTCAATAGAGCCTCTGCGACATGGAAGATCGATGTACCTACTCTCAGTAGGTTCCATCGGTTTTCCTCATCCCGTTCGAACCAGCCAGTCAATCAGTAGCGGAAGACGCACCTGCCCGAGGAAGCGCTGAAAAAAGGCATCCATTGAACAATTAGCCTACGGAACGTAGCGTGTCATCCCTCGAAACGAAACGTTGCGAAATCAGTTTAGTTCCGTGTCCCGTTCCAGCGCTCCTAGACAAAGTTCGTCTCAATATTTCCGTGCGCCGGTATTTTTCATCCATTGTCTCGTGACCGGTCAAATTCGGCGTGAACTGTGGAAGGAATGCCGGTAGCTCGTAGGGCTGGCCTAGTCGTTGGCCGGCGACGAAGGGAGGGAAAGGAGAAAGCACGGCTAGGCCATTGGCGATCGGCAAGGTCACGTGGCAAATCGGCAAAGGAGATCGAAGCCGAAAGACGGCATGGCGTCAGGTAGCACGGTGTAACGCGGAAAAAATTGATTAGCCGATGTCGGGGACTCGCTGAATATCTTGACCGTCGAGGAACATTGTTCGTGTTGAAAATTTCCGCTGACGCGAGCAGGGTTGTAAGAGTCGACGGCTACTTCGCGTTGACCGTATCCTCCGGTCAAATTTTCTTTACTACGGTATGTCGTCTGTCACCTGAGCGCCGAGAGAAATCTTAGTACCCGCAGTACGAGCCCTTACACGTGACGTGCTGATTTTTTTTTGCGACATGAAACTTGCATTTGTTCCTTTGTAAACGTATGAATGTCAGCCTGTTACATTTGCAATATTTATGCTTATAGAACGTACGATGCATAACCCTATCATCCCGAAATGTTTCTCAGATGTTGAAAGATAATTAATAAACATCAATATAAGTTTCAGAAAAAATGTGTTTGAACTGAGTCAATATGTGCAGCTTTTTCAACTTTTCACATGTCAGCGCGTAATACTTACGGTACTTACGTTCACAGGACGTACGATGCGCAACCCTGTCATCCTGAAAATTGTTTTCAAATGCTGAAAGATCATTAGTAAAGAATAATATGAACTTCAGAAATAATGCCTTTGAACTGAGTTTAACATGTGTAACTGTCTGAACTATTCACATGTCAACCCATTATATTTGCAGTACTTACGTTCACTGAACGTACGATGTATAATTCCGTCTTCCTGAAATTGTTTCTCAAATTTTGAAAGATAATTTATTAACAATAATATCACTTTCAGTAATAATATGTGTTAAACTGAATCAACATTTGAAACTCTCTCATCCTTTCACATGTCAGCGCGTTACATTTAAACTACTTACGTTCACTGAACGTACGATGCATAATTCTGTCATCCGAAAACTGTTCCGCAAATTTCGGAAGACAATTTCTTAACAATAATATCAATTTCAGAAATAACGTGTTAAACCTAAATCAACATATGTAATTCTCTTAACTTTTTCGTATCGCTTTAAAGGATCGAAACGCAGAGTTATCCTGACTCTCGGCAAATATACAGTCCCGCCGACCATTTTCGCAAATCCGACGTAGCGAGGCTCTTCTGTGCGGAGCTCGCGGCGGGCCGCAGGAAAAGAAAAGAAAGGCGAAAGCTTGGGGTGCCGAGGTAGGAAGAGGCCGAACTTGTCGAGCGTAGCAAGGAGAGCGGAGGCATTTAGAAGAGCTCCTACGCGCTCACCGCTGCAGTTCCCATTTCGTTGGAGCAGCGTGCCCACTAAACGAACGCATTAAAAATTCTAATAGGGCCACGCACATCCCGAGTTTCTCACCTAGTTTAACATAACAACGACACGGTCCCTCGTGGCGGGCGCGCAGTCGGCCGAGGAAGAAAAAAAAAAAATCCCTTCTCTCCATCGTCAGCGTCTCCACGCTGGCCCCGGAATCGGTCGCGTGTGGTGGAAATACGTGTGGACCTCGCCGCGGGCGTCTTTGACAACGAGACTGATGTCGGCGTATCAGTCATCAAGATTTATCGGGACTTAGACTAATTGCCGCTTTTAATAGAAATTCGTCCGACACCGGCCCGGACGCGCTCGCTTCTTCTTTCACTCTAGCCTGACGACTCTTGTTCTAGGCCAGACTCTTGTACATCGGCGAAAAGCCGACTAATTCCTACGAAAGCTGCGAGTGTATATTGTTTTGAATTTTTCCTGTTTTAACAGTTCGCTCAGAATTGGTTTGCGCACTGTAGGAATTATGAACATTGTTTCTCGCTGAAAGTTGTAACTCGATCCTTTGTTGAGGCGCAGTACGGATGCGTATTAATTGCACTTTCATTAAGATCTTGAAGCTTGGAAGAAGGGAAAGAAGCGATATGCATATCCATTGTGTCAACCGGTAGAATGCAGGGAGTCGAAGTTCAGGGGAAGTGAGCCTTGGGAACCCGTACTTTCGAGTGCGGTCGCCGAACATGCCCGGTTGAATAGATGACTCAAAACTGAAAAGTCAGAACCTTCGTTGCTTTAGTCTTTCTTAACCGCAGGCGCTTCGTTAGACTACCAAATGCTCCAAATATCTGCCTGATTACCTTATTGAGCGGCTGAATGCGTCCTTTGCATAACTGTTGAACCGAACTGAACTGGGCCATTGCCGGCGGACGACCACCCGCGTATTTTGTCGTTAGAGGGAAAGAGGTTAGCACGAGCGCTCACGGAGTCGAGGGAAATTATGCAAAATCTTCTGTTAGCCGTGCTTGACGTATCACCCTCGTCTACCAAAATTATTTCCAGCCTTTCTGTCGTCCTGAATGCGCGCAGCCACGGGCGAGCATTCACGGCCGTTTATACACGCAGGATAGGATCTCTCATTGTCCGATGGAAAGTGTTTTAGGGCAAAGCAGATAACGATCTCAATTAGCCCGCGCCGCGATTAGGGATGCTGCTTTCCGTTCTGTTGTCCGGGGTGACTTTTCTGGTCACGCTAGAATTCTGCACATGAATTGTGTCGCGTATAATTTGCTTGCGAGAAAGTTCGAGCCTGACTTGTGCCTCATAAGAGACGAGCCAAGGAGACAAATTGGCAGGTGCCGCTATACTCGACCATTCTCCTACAAGCGATCATGGCAGTTCTTGTCTCGATCATCGTTATCAGAATGCAGCAACATCAACAGTTTGCGCAACGGAACATCAATTTAACACCCATTACTCGATCGGTCTTCCCAAAAATAAACAAACAAGCACGTATCTCCGGAGCAAAAATCTTAATTGAACATAAGCAATCGCATCGTGAGCGTACATTACTATAATGCGTTGCTGACAGAAACGTTGAGGCCGAACCCAGAAACAGGGGCGAGAATTAAATCCCGCCGCTGAAGCGACGGTAAAGATCGAATCTGGTTAAACGCGACGACCACGACTACATTCTCGACATTCGCGGGTAGGTGGACGAATCCAGCTCGAAGGATACGTGCCTCGTCGATTGGCCAGGACGATATTCGATGCCCGGTCACCGTCGACGACGCGCTCTTCACGGGAACGAGGTTTTTACGACGGAAACAGCCGTTCGGCGTAATCCGTGACGTCACATAATTTACGTAAAATTTGCCGATAAGTTCTCTGCCGCAGAGGTGGCCGGATACGGGCCGCGGCACCTTTGAGGGAATTAGTCTTATTGGGCACAAAATTGGAACAGAGGCCCTCCTGACCTCGCATAGGCCACACAGCCCATAAGGCCCCGGCTCGTGGGGGCCCCTTCTTGGCACCGTTCACGTATAACGAGCTGAATTATGTTCATACCCCGGTGCTGCTGCCCTCCCTCCCCCCCTCTCCGCCCCATTCCCGCGTCCACCTCGTCCACCCTCTCGCAGGGCCCACGAACGGGGCCCCCACACGTAGACCGCTTCTTCTCTTTCGCTTTCACGACTTTTTCTTCCCACTCCTCCCCTCCCCTTGTCTCCTCTGTACGTTTCCTTCCCCGCACCCGCCAGGGAACACCCACAATAAACCCGGCGCATTGACGCCTCGGACGACGAGTGATCGATAGATCCTTCACTGCCGGCCATCTGGGATCGGTCGAGAGCGCCTTCTGTGCACCCTCTCGAGATCTCGACAGGTCCTGTGAGACGCGCGCGACTCAAGGCGTTCGACGTCTTAATCGCAGTCTTTTTTATTGTTCAGTAAGTTTTCGGTCACGGACGCTTGGGAATGTTATGTAACTGTCGATGAGAAAGAGAACTTTGTCACTGATAATTAATGGTATGGGATGATATCGATTGCTGTATATCTTGCGTATAAGCCGGATCACGTCCATTCGCGACGTAACAACGAATATCAATCAGGCGATAAATCGGATGTCGCGCGGATGTCGAAAAATTGAATATCGCGGAAAGCGACTGTCCGCCGCGCGTCGTAGTGGACGAACATCCTTCGAGCGCGAGGAATCAGAAGTTATTTATCGCCGGGTGGAACCGCCGGTTACCGGGAATGTTTTATGTATAAGCGAAATGCAATCATGTGAGACGACTGATGTGGCGCCAGAACGGGAGGTCGGGCCACGGTTCCGAGTGCATGCACTTCCCTCCTGCGGTAGCAACGTACCTAAACGTAAATCCGTAATAAGCAATAGGTATTGGCTTTGTACGTAACTTACGCCCGGTAAGATATGTGGCGACCTTTGACGTTTCGCGCATCCTCTGATTGTGAGAAGAGCCTTCCTTCCCCCCTTCGCCCTTCCTCCCCTCTTCCCTTCCGCTTGGCCTCCTTGCCTCGTTCAACTCATTCCTACCCCCCCCCCCCCCCTCCTCTCCCTCTCCCTAACCTTCGTGCCCCGAGTCCTCTCTATCCAACTTCTTTCTTACCCCGTCGCAGACGCCCGCGAACGATACTTTATGCCACGCGCATCTAGCAACACTTTCGTTCGCTTTCGCGAGAATCTACGCGGCGCATACGTTATCATCGATGTCGGGGATTTTTCTGCGAATAACCGACTTCGGAGGTAGAAGGTCCACCGCTGAGAAAATTGCCGTCGGCCAAGCACGATGATGCGGAATTGGCGATGTACGGTTTGTCGCCAGCGGAAGGTGGGACGTTTACTTTGCGAATGATACTCGGATTTGGGGTGGATGAACGCGAATTGTGTTTCTAGGTTAGTAGACTCTTATTTTGGGAAATCTAGCAGATTGAGTGTAAGTGTTTTCGACCGAAACACCTAGCGGGAGAATTTCGTGGGAATTTAATCATTCCGCGCGTTTTCTCTCTTTAATTATTGTTTAAGAATACGGCTTTTTTTGAATAGGTAAATATAAAAGACTGCAGTTATGACACCCGCTCTACCAGCGAAAGTCTATTATACCTACGTACGTTTACGTAATTCGCGCTCAAGTGACAGTCCGCAAAAATCGTAAAAGTACGACTTCCGCAATAAGTATGCTAGAATATGCCTAAACATTAAATTTGTTATTCGTAGTATTAGATACGTAAAGTGTTTCTAACGGAATCATTGCAGAACAGAAGTGGCCCTATGTAATAAATTTGAAGATATTGAAATTGAAGTTCAAATGAAGAATGAACTAGTGAATGTACGGTTAAACTTAAAATACCATACGACTATCAAATTCTTCATTCCGACAACCCGTGAGCAACAGAGCGCAAGCCGTCTCTTCACGTAATCTCAACTTAATGGCTCGCACATCTCAAGATACCTTCGGTAACCGCTTTACGTTAAAAACTTAATCGCCCATCGTTCGCCCACATCTCACAAGAAGTTACAGAATGCGCAAGAAGGAAAGTATCGCTGTCTCGGCGGAATATTAAGCTGCGAGCTTACGACAGAGTCATTCGTCATCCGTTGCGGATGAGTTAAGGGATCGCGTGAGGGAGCAAAGACGGTTGGCAAGGACGCGAGGCGATGGAATACGCGAGAAACGAACTGAGCACAGAGAGGAGGAGGAGGTGGAGGGGAGGAGGGGGTGGAGTGGTCGGACAAGGGGAGGAAGGAGAGTGAAAACGGTAATCCGGCATATCGGCGTACACGCGTGGCTATAAAGGTACTTCGGTAATGGGCTCGAGTCGGCCGACAAAGGGCTTTATTTAAATAACTCGCGGCAGGCGCGACGGCCAGTTCTAAAATCCGGGGGACGTGCCGGCGATATTGCTGCGAGGCCGACGATATTCGACCGGTCGCTAGCTCCGCGACACTCGGATTGCCTGCTCTGCATGCGCAATCACGAACGGACGTCCCTTTTCCTCGCTGCACTTGGCCGTCGCGATTGTTTTTGCCATCATGCCCATGGAAGGGACCCACCTCGCGTAGGCACATAGGGATCTGATAGGAAGTTAACTGACGCGTTTCAATTCCGCGACTCCGACGTCAACTTTTTTCGCCGGCCAACCCTCGCGGACGCTAATTCGACGTGGAACACGTAAGTTGAATTCTCGCCGGGGCATCCTAGCCGACTGAGAGTTCCGTGGCTTGCGAAAAAGTCGAGCGGAATACTCATCGGCGGATAATTAACGCGCAGGTAGAATGCCTGTCGGGCCTCGGCGAGCAAAATTCCAGGTCACCCTGACAGGTTCGTTGGTTTGTCGCTTGTGAAGAACATTTTTGATCCGCAGCGATGCTTTTTATCAAAAGACAACCTTAACCTTGTCAAGAAGACGTTCAACACACGTATTAGCTTCAGTTTTGCAGCAACCTGTAATAAAATTCTCATGTATACAATTCATCACACAGATTTAATACACTCATATGTGTTAGATTTACAGGAACCTATAAACAAAATTCTCAAGTAAGGTACAGTGGGGTAAAACCGTACACGGAACAAATCCGCACTAGGCCCTTATTTATTCGAATATACGTTGCATTGTACCAACTGTAAGGTAGAAATCTTCCTTTGGTTAGTTTTCAATGGTTTGGATAGTATTCAAAATAGGTGGCCGCCATGTATTCTGTGATTTCCCCGTTTAACTCGTTCACCACAATTTTGGTATTGTTAATAATAATTTCAGTTTTGCCCTATAATATAAGGACATAAGACTCAATAATTTTTAAACAGGTTCGGTGGTTTTGCCCCAGTTCCGGGGCAAGTACGCCCTAGCAGCACTCTTTTTAATTTATTAAGAGAATCATAAGTTTCAGAAGATATTTTTAATCCAAATTATTGCGACTTAAAGAATAAACCATGAGCTAAATAAAAACACTAAGATTATTAGGTTTCAGTGGAAAAGATAGAAAATACATCAGTTTAAAGTAAACTTTACAATTTCTGGGTCGGTTTTACCCCACTCCACCTTATAGGTATAATTCATCAGACAGATCCAATAATCCTTAAACCTGCTTTCTACGTTATCACGAAAATCTGCTGTCTCTTATCGATGAGCTCTCCATCCGACGCCTGCATCAGCGCCAAGAATCGGAGGGGGATGGGTGGGGGGGTATAATTAAAAGGTGGTCGGTTGCTTTGTGGTTCGTCGAGCGTGGGCGGTGGTCCGATGCGTGCGACGTGTGTAGCGGAATTCCATACGCGGTGTGACCGCTTCGCGGCACGCTCTCAACCTCCCGGCCGGATCCGTGCACAAAGAGGGCGGAAGGGTGGAAGGACGGAAGGTGGAAAGCTATCCGCGGTGGCCGCGCACGGAGGCATTCTAATTTATTCCAGCCGTCAATCGCCCCCGTCGTTCGCGGCAGACTGCCGCTCGCGCGCCGGCGCGAAAAATGCGACTATTATTATCGCCCCGGCAAATACTTAATGACCGCGCGCGAGCCAGGAATCGTGGGGGTCGATCGCTCCTCGAAGTCGACACTTCCCGTACACCCGATACCTCGGCGATCGTTTCCGGCCGCGCGTGACGGAGAGTGTCGCGGCCGAGATCGTCGAAGCGACGTCGTCCGCGAGTGCAGGATAAAAACCTGCTAAACGATCGGCGTCCCGAGGGCAGTTCATCGGAGGATGTCTAATGAAAGGCACGCGCAAGTCTGACGGGCCGGCGTGAGAATTAAATAATTAGCTGAGTCGCCCCTTTTGCGCGCCGCTCACCTCCGCTCCTAAATCCTTTCCGCTCGCTCTCCTTCTCTCCGATCACGAGGAGGGAGAGGAGGCGGGGGGGGGGGGGCGTGCGGAGGCCGAGGGAGTGAGAGGGAGAGAGGAGAGGAAACGGAATACGAAAGTGTCGAGAAAGATGAAACGAGGTGGAAGTGCCGGGGGTGGAAGGATACGACCGCTTGGCCAGGTGGGTCGTAAAGCCTTAGAATGATGCTCTAATAAATCCCACTGAAAAATTGCGAGCCCTCCGGCGAACCGAGAAGTTTCTCTCCCCCTCCCCGCCTCTCCTCTCGCTTCCTGCGCCCTGTTCCTTCCTCGCCCTCGCCATCGTCGTCGTCGTGGTCGTCTTCTTCTTCTTCTTCTTCTTCTTCTTCATCTTCGAGGTCCTTCTCGGTAATGGCCGAGAACAATTTCAGACAAGAACGTGGCCGGCCACGGTCTTCTGCTTAGCCGTTCCGCATTCGTTCGTGACTTTAATGTCTCGATGGCTAAACACATTACGGATGAGTAGTGCCGTTTTGCCGAATCGAAATGGGGATCGGTGCACTTCCCTGCGATGCGCTCGAGGCTTAAGTACTCGCGATGACAATCCGGTGGGTGGGAATATTCGGGTCTGGAACGTCGGGACGGATTCGGGAATGGAACCTCATCAATGTCGCTGTCAGAGGGAACATTCCTGCATCTAGAATATTTTTCTTACGATGTTCGTAAGGGAGGAGTGTGAATCATCGTGTCTGGGTCTTTCGAGGATCCTCGTAACCATGAAGATGTTCAACTGATGGCCGGGGAATCATCTTTCACAGAGGTATCCCGACGCGAGTGTGGAACTCCGAATTTAAATAACCCGGAAGATTTACGTCATAGGAAGCGGCCCCGGTAATCGATGTGAGATATTTATTATGCCGACGCACTGGCATCGGAGCGAGAAATGTTAATGAATTCTTCATACATTCCTTCCAACAGTCGTTCGCTTCTTTAATCAACCGGTATCAAACACTGGAGAAATTGTACTCTACTCACATCTATCTCAACTTTTCCAACCCTATCTCGTTCGCCACCCTCGCGGACCTAAATGGACTATTTTCTCGTTCGATTTCGTAATGAATGTCAGTGCCACACACATAATCGATTACACACGCACGCGTATCGTAAGGCTGCACCTTTTCACACACACACGCATATACACGTCGAACTCATCGACGCTAGCCGAGACGAGCACGCACTCTTTTCTGCCCCATGCGCGCGTAATACGTCTTACGGTTTTACGTCTGGACCTTTCCTTTTTTTTTCCCCCATTGACTCGGTGGGCAAGGCGGCACCTTTGTGCGTCGGCAGCGCGTTCCGTGGTCGATATCCAATTGCCTTTACCAGCGCAAACGATGAAATCGATCGTTTCTCGCTTTACTCGAATCGCGCTGATTAAATCTGCTGCCGGTGCCGGCGGCTACTCCCCGTCTGTCGGCGAAGTCAGCCCGATAGCACCGACAAACACGACCTTTCGCCACTCGGCGAGGGGGAGTTTTCACTTTTGCATGCGCTCCTCGTGCAGGCGAATAACGAAATTAAGCTCTTTTTGCGTTCCGCGCGGCGGCAAGCGGCGAGAAACGCTCTTCTCGCTGCTTTACCTCTTAATCTAGCCCGTTCTGCTGCACTTTTTCTCCTTTCTCATTTATTCTCCCCTTCTCCCGGCCGTTAATCGCTTTTTTAAGGAATCTTTCATTATTCCGGATTAAGGTTGCTTGTTTCCTCTGCGCGCCGAGAAGAAAATATACGACTGCGTAGATTGGTTAATACACTCCTGACTAATGTAAGTCAGTGCAAAAACAGTTGTGATTCATATAAGTCAAGGTTCGGTACACGGAAACTGCGGATGTTAATAAAAATGGCAAATAATTGACATAATCCAAGATTTAGACCACGAGCCTTCGTTGTAGGTGGCAAGACGTTTAAATCCGAAACTTTCCGATTTTCTGGAAATCCGTCGATCGGGCGCTTCCTGGCACATTCTCGCAGCGACGTTCGATCTCCCACATTTGTCCCGCTTTTTTTCTCAACAAAGATGAAACTCCGGCGGGCCGATCCTTTATGCACACGAGCTAAGCTTTATTTGAGCGGCAAGTAGCAGTGGAAAGGCGTTCGGGCGATGTTCTATGGATCTCGGAAGATTTCGTGTTTCGTCACAGTCCGCTTCCTCCGTGAACTCGGATTGGATTCGGCCCGGTGTCGTTCGCTCGCGACGTCGTCCTATTTACTCATTATTCACCGTGTCCTCCCGGCCGAGGACGAGAGGTCCTGCCGTATTCTCGCGGGCCACGGCCCATGCCGACTGTCATGGCGGCCTCCGTCCGGTGATTTTTCGGTTAACTTACAGCTGTACTTGGCGGTCCGTTACAAATCTATAGTAACGAAGAGCGCTCCGAAGGCAGGAGCCTCCTTCGAGACTTTGTCGACCCGGCGCGAGGAACTAATCAGGAAGAACGCGCACGGAGGAAGAGGAATCGAACGTGTCCGTCGTTTGTCAGCGTGCTGCCTTCGACTCTCAGGCCGAGAAGTGCGAATGTAGCGGAAGCTCTCCCCCGAGATATGATGGAGTGCCTCTTCAGGGGCCTCTCGGTGACTTTACACTTTTTTTTCGACAGAAATGGAGAGAATGGTCAGTATCCTGATTCTCGAGTAGAGAGGCGCAGAATGTTTCGTATAAAATATTGTCCTACGTATCTATCTCAGATGTCAGAATAGTCTTAACCCATTGGCGACGTATGACCCGTTTTCGCATTATTCAGGTTCCTTACATAGGTACGGATAACGCGTTTTCGCGTACCGATATTTTTAGATAAAAATTATCAAATACGGGATCCTCAACAGAATTCCTTTGAGAAATATTGATTAGTTAAAAAGTTATACCAGTAACGCGATTACAATGGAAACCGACCCCTACCCACATTAAATGGATCTTCAAACGCCCCGTCATCAACGCGTTAAGATTCTGTCGTAAACAGACTTAAGCAATTTTCCTCGCAAAACATATCGAGTATCACCCAGTTTTCCGTCCATCCTAAAATAACAGTCGCCGCAAAGTGAACTTGTCGCGCGTCAAGGGCAATCAGCGATCGTTCCAGCGATCGTCGGATCGGAGAGCCGAAGTGACAAGTGGTTGGAACCTAAGATAACTAGTTTCGACGTGCGACAATAGCTGGTTGGAGAAGGTTCGCGCGTAAATGCCGGCACCTGACGAAAACAAGCGATCAGAGGCGACAGAAAGGGAGAGACGTCGAGTCGGCCGTGCGAGAGATTACGCCGAGAAACCTGCGGCTACGGGTTAAACACGAAGAAGAGATCATCATTGGGTAGCCGAAGACGGCGGGCAAAAGGAGGGAGAGGAAGGAGACGGAGAGCGAGGAGGAGAGTATGCGAGGGACCCCCCAGTAAGATAATGCGTCCTCTTGCCCTCTTGCCTCGAGACTTAGACCCGTCTTACCCACTGGATAAGCCGCGAAGCTGACACTAACCCCGTTAACCGTTAGCCCCGTAGCTCCTGACTTTTTAAACCGTTGTTTATTTACCGCGGCAGCGATGAAATTCCTAGTCTCCGACTTCCAAGTCCTTTCATCGCAATGATCCTGGCGGAAAAGTCATTTTTACCCATCGTCGGATGCGAGCTTTGTTCGCGACAGTTCACTCGAACAGCCGGAGACCGAAATGCGCTGTTCTTAACAAAACTTGTTTATTCATGAATGTTTTAGACCCTCGGCCGTCTCGTTGCTCATGCGAGTTTTCAGCCGGACGCAAGACAGTGAATCTGCGAATGAACTGGTTTGATTCCCCGCATCGCCTATGACGAATGGCGTAACGAGGAATGTCGAATTTTCCGTGTCCACATCTATATCATCGTCATAACCAAACGAAACTAATCCCGGCCGACCGTCTTAACTAGCTTAACTAAAGTAACAAACGCGGTGCGTTACCGTATCCACGTTTATCCACAGTCCCTTCCGTTCGCTACATCTCGTTCCTTCTCCCCCCCTCTCTCTCTCTTTCTCTCTGTATCTGTCCCTCTCTCCCCACTCACACCATCGCCTTCCTTTCCTCGTGGCTGCGTGAAACTGCAATATACACGCACGACTCCGACGAGAACGAGTCTCTACCTAGTTCGCGGGTGCCAACTCAGGGTGGCCGTGGCTTTTGAACGAGCTTCGTTAAGGGCTGCGAACTATTCCCAATTCGGCCCTGCCGCTTTTTCGACCCTCCGCTCGACGCCCTGCACGCTTAAATCATATTTGTACGCCTGATTCGTACGTACCCATGGCCCGACCCCGAGGAGCGAACGAACGGAGAGCAACGGCGGCAGGGAGGCCTCCTTTGACTCGACTCTTTGACCGACCGGTCCCCGGATATTTACAGTTTCGTTACAGATTGTCAGATCTTCACGCCGCTGTTAATGCCGGACTCGCCGTAACGAGACGCTTCGATATGAAGATGCGTGCGCTGATTCCCGCTTAATCCGAGCAAATTCGAGTTTCTTCCCTTTGTCACGTTTTGCGTGTGATGTATCTTGTCGGATGATGGGGTTGTTTGTTGACGCGGTGGACGAGACTCTGGCCTTGCTGAACTTGCATTCGTTACGTGAAGATTCAATGATGACATGGCTGTAAGACAGCAAGACGTACGGAAGTACTTCGAAAGAGTAGGATATTACGTGAAAAATTGTTTAAACATTACTTATTGCATGTTTATGTCAAAATGATTAAATAATAGACTTTTTATTCGCTGGATATACCACTGATTAAAGAATCCTGCATGTATAAGTAAGTAGGTACATCTTACATGAATAAAGTACGTAGTCCATATTTTTCTGGAATTTATTTGATGTGAAATATGTTCATGCGATGCGAAGTTAATCTCAACCGTTGAAATGTTAAAAGAGCCATCGCCAGCGTCTTGTCTCATGCTTTTCCTGCGACGACATTCGAATGGGCCGAAGCGAAATTACTTTCGCATGATCGTGACCTCTGTCACTACAATGTTCACAATTTTGACAAGAAACGAAGTTAATCTTCTTCGACACGGCGACAGAAAAAGCGGGAGCATCGGGCTCATCGGAAAAGTCCTATCCGTGGAAAGGATTGTAATCCCGAAGGCTGCCGGTCCAGAATGGCTAAGCTAGCAACGCCCACTTCGTGTTTTCACATGAGCGTCAAACCGGCGGTTCTTAAGGCGGCCGCGCAAATCTGCGGGATTTCGATCCTTTCGGCGCTCACTGGGTGACTTCTTTTTCAACGACGTGAAAGCCAAGCTCGCAGATCTCACAATATTTTTGACGGGATTTCACGAGTGACGGCACTCTCGAGGCGACCTGGCCATTGTTTCAGAAAGAGCTGCCCTAAGTAGATTAAGTCTAGATTAGATTTCTCGCGGCCGGTGGTATATTCAGTCTGTTATGAAGCGAGAAAATATCAGAGGTGAGTGGTAGTATACAAGTGAACGTTTAAAAACAAGGGCAATGCAACATTAACTTTATAGATAAAGTTGCTTGTTATAACCGGCATTCCTGTAAATAATGTAGAACTTAAAAGTACCGATACATATGTAGTGGACTTATATCATAGAAAAAAAATGAAGTAGATATTTATTCAGTTAGACCCTATCGCTTTACGAAAGTTTAATTTAATCCGATACACGGATACTTGGGTGCACTTTACATGCTTATTTATACCGTCGATGGATCCTGCTTCAAGGTTTTTACTCTCTGAATTCGTGAAGAATTTGATTATGCCCATTATACGGCACCAATCGGATCTTCACGTGAAATTAGATTGGTCATGTCGGTCATAGATGTTACGCGCGGAACCTTTTTACCACGCTACCCCGGCATGTGCCGTACCATCATACGAATATCATTTCGGACATCTATCTAACATCTCAACACATCATCCTTCTGCTATTATCCATCTACAATATCAAATTTCCAACATTACCCGTTCTAACGTTCATCCTCTAAACAATTCTTGATAAGGACATAAAATAAATGTCGTAGAAGACACACACCGATCTTTCCTTAGTCTTACACACGCCGAAAACATCATACATTTCATACAAGGACAGACCAATGTTAAAAATATCATCTAAACAATTCCCCCGATAACTCCTAAAACCATTCACCTCAAAAATTCGACGAACTCGAATGCATTCCTACCTTCATCCTTTACTCTAATGAAACGTGTGATTAAGCCAACCCTTTTCCCTTCCACCGCTTTTACAGTAGCCTCAATTGCTCCTAACCATCGGAAAGCATTCCGGCTACACAAAAAGCGACGAAAGTACACGCTCTGCGTACTCGGCGCGTACACGGTTTTTATCGCAAGGCAGGACGCGCTCAGTTTTTCCGAGCCGGGCTCAACGGCCTGTCGGTAGCAATGAAAGGGGAGAGGGAACAAGGCATCGAGGTTCCGATGGAAGGTAAGAGGGATTTTTCGGGGACCGCTGCACGCTGTAACCAGGGGCTTGATGAATGAACGAGAGCTTGATGCCGCCTTAGTCGGCGTTGCCCGCACGGCAGCTGGCCACTGCGCGCTGATTAGACGCGCATCACGCCGCGTTTGTGAATCTTTTGCGAGGCAATGCGCGCATATACACCCGGGCCACCCCAACTGGCGGACCCCCGTCGAACCGTCGGCGTCGTTCTGGTTTTCGGGGTACGCCAAGGTGCGACGCTGCCAAGCTGAGTTCGCGTCCGCGCGAAAAAGCTTCGAACTCCGACAAAATCAAGCAACGCAGAACAACACTCTTCGGAGGAGCGCCTCCAAGTGTTCAAGGTCGTTCTATGACACAGCCAGTAACACTTTAGCGACTGGCACGATGTCCGATGAAAGTAGGTGTTGACGAACGATCACAGCCAAAACGGTGTCGCTAATGACTGTTCGATCGTCGTGGATCGTTAGAGGGCCCGATCCCGGCATCGATCGTTAAATTCGCAACACCATGGAGACCCGCTTCGTTCCAGGTTGTTCCCATAGTTTCCGCTCCCGCTTCCGCGGTGTCGCTTGCCGAGCTTAGACATCACGCCAGCGGAGCCCACGTACGCATCCCCTACGCGAGATTTGCACGGTTTTCATTGGCTCGGTTAAGTTTGATTAATCTGTTCGCCCGGGACTATTGTTCGTACCGCGTGTCGACGTGTCCCATTGGCTGAAAAACTGTTCGGCCGTGCGGAGAACGTTACGACGGGCGGTCGACGGAGGGAGAGGGGGGTTGGGGGAGAGGGAGAGGGGAGTGTAGAAAATGCGGGCAGGGAAGGGCAAAATGTGATAGAGAGAGGCGAGGTGCGGGGCAGCGGGGACAGACAAAAAGGGACGTAGTCGGAGGAAATGGAAGGCAGGGAGCGCGCCGGCATCGAAAAGGGGGGAACAGCCATCATGTCCCGCCGCTCGGACTGGTTCTGTGTGTTTTTCGCTTCACTCCATTTTATCTCCTATCCTCGTGCGCTTAAGCCGACAATGATTTGTATGCCTCCTCCCTGGGCGTCGCGGTGCCGACCGCCGGCTCTGGCCCTGATCGTACGACCTGCGCACGCTCGCCGAGTCGTGAGCGAAGAGGGCAGAGCGTCGACGGAGGACGATCATTTAGTTTTTGATAGGTACGATCGCCGCGATACGCGCCGCGAAGGCTGACGTAAGGCTGAGGTGAAAGCCGAGGCGAGCCGCCATTAAACGACTGATTTGTCGGCCGAGGATCACGGCGACTGCTTTGCGATCGGCGAGCAGGAGTTGGGGACGTTTCGTTTGCTAGAGACGCGGATTATTGCAAACAACTGCACAGTTTGGGTCGGTTCTGATCTGTCGATGGATATGTCGGAATGATCGCTTTGGCAAATTCGAGATTTTGGGGTAATAACGCTCGAAAGTTGTCCGAATTTAGAATAGTCGAATTTCGGCATTTTGTTTTGACTGTATTGTTTACTTCTATTTATATACTAAGGATTTTAGTCGTGCGGATAGGATAAGTAGATTAAGTAGGGATTGTTATTATTATTAATTGTAGGAGTAGTTTAAGGAAATTGAAATTGAAATTGAAAATTGTGATTGAAACCTGAAAGGGGACAGTAAACGATGTATATAAATACTAACCATTCTAGTTGCTGCTTCGCCAAAATTTTCAATGCAGTTTTTATCGAGTATATGTAAGTTTCGGCCGATCTGCGAAAAATTGAATTTGGCCAGTGTGGGCCTACATTGTCTAGACGGCAAGCGCGTGAGTTTCGAGAACGAATCTCACGCTCTTCGGCGTTATGCGAATCGGGTTGGTAAAACGTGGGACGGGATTGCGCAATGCACGCGCACGGATAGAGGGTCGCTCCTGACGCCGCCCTCAGATTTCCAGCGCGAGGGTGCGGCTTAAGCCTGGGAGGTCGTCACACCTATCAGTTTTGCCGTTGCCGATGCATCTGTCCTGCTTATTGCGCTCGGAGAGACGCTGGTGGGGGCAGGAATGTTGGCCATGTCGAAAATCGAAAACGTATTCTCACGAACGTCCGCGAACGTTCTCGAAATACATCGAAACAAATCGTTCTAGGAATCATTCAATGTTACATTTTCTTAATTTCTAAACGTCTCTTGTAAATCAACGCCTTCGTGCCGTAGAATAGTCAAGGTTAAACATGTATTTATAGAAATATAATGACTTCCACGGATAGAATATCAGGCTGATAAGCATTTTATTTTCCGACGTTGAACAGATTTGAATATGATTTGTTAATGAAATGAAGAGACACAGAGATTTGTTGATAGAAAAGTAGAACTGATGCTTAAGCGATGTCGGAGGGTAAAAGAGTCGGTCGGACCCCACATATCGCTCCTACCAGCACCGTGATTCGCTATTCAGCGATCCCCGCCCATATTCCAACCCCCATGGGCTCGTTTCGGAGGGTTGCTTTCGGCGCGGCTCCTTTGAGACAGACTACTCTCCCGCTCCCATTGCCAATCCCGTCTGGCCTTTCCCCGTCCAATCTGTTGCTCCAAAATTCTCCTACTCCCCTGCTAATGCGGTAGGTCAGCGATAAACTTGCGACGTAGCCGAGAGCCGATCGTGTGAGCCTCGGGAAACTTTCCGGAATTTCCCACATTCCGAAGTGTCCGCACATTGCACAGTCACGACTGCTAAACCTCAGTTCACTTATTGAACCGTTACTTAGCTTACCATTTGCATTCACTGTCTCATCAACGACTATTGCCATCATTTCTTTCTTTTCACAGTAATATTTACCGTAGACGTACGATTCATTTAATTGTGAAATAATAATGTGTACTCGGTACGCGCTGAAAGTAATTGTTTGGCAGATTAATAGCTATTTGACCGACACGACCGCAGAGGTGGCAACAGTTTGAGAAAAATCGTTCTGCCCCTATGTCAAAAGATAGGCGCGCACCGTGGGCCAGATACACTTTTATGTTACGCGCGCGCGCGCAGAGAAACTAAGAAAGGGAATGAAAGAGAGTTCCGACCACCTACTTCGCAGACACAATGGGGCACAAATGCGTGGCGACAGGGCCCGTAGATATACGGCAGGCTGATTGCTCGTTGTCACTGCATGCCCGATTGTCGGCTCCTAAGAAACCCTCCGTGCGACCCCACCCCCGCACCATCCCCAAATCTGCGATTCAAAAAGCGACCGAACTAATGTCCGCCACCGCACCTCCTTTCTACCGTTCTTTAAGATTATCGCAGTATATTCAAATCGCTTATTTAGTGTCACGTATTCCATGTAATTATAACGAACGCTTGCGTCAGATCCAATATTTTGGTATTACGGACACTCTTCTGAAGAAGGGTAACTTTTTTGCGGATCTATTCAGCTAGGGGATAAATTTATTTTTTTTATATTTGAATCGTTTTTTAAAGAATAGATGACATGGAAGATGTTTGTTAAGTATGTACGCAGTGTAGTGTTTAATTTGTGGAATTTTGGATTGGGATAGGTTGAAGGTTTGTGAAAACAAAGCGATTTATGTTATTTATAAAGGTCATTTATTATGTAACGTTGGATTGTACAAGCTGAATGTAGCAATCGGGTGCATCTAGTCGCCGGAGTGCACCGTGTAAAATCTTTATATACAATAATGATATGTGTCTTGATTAGTTAAATAATTCAAATTAGCATCATCGCAACGATATAAAAATGTTTCTATATATCCTTTTAGCGAATCGAAAAACTGCTTAAGTCTAATCGTATATACAGTCGTATTCAGTAATTGTGTAACCCTTATGTGTCGATAGACGGATTGTGATAACGATATACGATTAAGTTACGCTTTAAGGCAATCATAATGTGAAAGAACGTTCAAAGGCACCGTATTGGTATTCGTAAAAAGATCGTAATAGCTGAGTGTAATCGATTACAATACACACTAAAAGTTTACACGCATAAAAATCTAACTCGTATGATGTGTCTCTGACGATGTAACACAGGTCACTGGAGAGACAGTTAATTTTGTCCGATCACATTACTACTGTGAAAGAAAGAGCTACCGTCTATTTACAAGGATCTACATAGAACGCTTATTAACAATCCGAACACTCAATTCGAACGAAAGAAGTTGCATATATGAGAGCAACGAAAATATCCAGAAACCTGAAGTACCATAATATCGTTAGTACTTCTTCCTGAACTCAATTTACAAACAGCAACCCTCCTATAATCTACAAAATGAACCCCTTTCATTTCTACCTTTCCATCGATGAATACAATACCTGCAATAACTTGCAGTGAACTGCTCATTTAAAATAAACTTCTTCAACTACCTATCCGCGTAAGTGATTAACCCTTTGCACTCGAGGCCCTTTTCGCTTGCGCGAACCAGCAACTCGAGACGATTTCGGCCAAATTAGGGAAACATTTTACAGGTACTTTAAAAATATTTATAAACAAACAAACGTATCGAAGTAATACAATTTCACAAGTCACAAAAGACTATAGTGCCGTGGCAGCGTCGCTTGACTTCAAAACAAAACAAAACTTCAAAACAATCGGGAGCTGTACGAGTTCACAGTTGAAATCAGCCGGGCGCCGTATCGGTGCCGCTCGAGTTGACACTCAACATCAGCCGGGCGCCGGATCGGCGCCGCTCGAGTGCAAAGGGTTAAGATCAAATGAACATGTTCGCTTGCGCTCAAGCTTCTCAGATCAGATCGATGTTGTTTAACAGTTATCCAAAGTGATTACCATCCACTATTGTGCTAGAAGTCAAACGCGAATCGTGGATCAGCCCGTTTCTCAGAAGATAGATTTGCTCCATCTGAACTAGTTAAAATTGCGAACGGAATTCAACTTCGACTCAGTGCACTCTGCCGCAAACCTGCGAATCGATGCTTCCCAAGTACGGATATCCGCTTTTTGCTTCGCTCGGGCTGTGTGGCGTGACATGATGGCTCATCCCCGTTGTCGTCGGCACCCCGGAAGTCGCACCCTGTACCATGCAGGCACTCATGTTGGACGCGGTGGGACTGACACTTCCACCGAGACTGCCCAGATTGAGGTTGGCCGAGGTTAGATTCGAAGCGAGGTTGCTGTTGCCGTAATGGGATGCATTGAACAATCTGTGACACATAAATAATAAAGCCTGAATTTAAAATATGTTTTTTACATAAGTTATATTTGAACAGGGGTAATATAACTGACCGAAATACCGAAAGGAAAGAGTATTATGGCGTGTAAGAATTTATGACAAATTAATGGCAATGCCTGAATTTTAAGAATGTGTTTCGTATAACTTATTAGTGCAGCTGCTAATGATGTACCTGGTAGCCCTTTCATTTCGTGAGAATCCAATTGACAAAAATTTCGCTAATTAAAATATTGAACATAAATGATAACGTGAGCACGCAACTGACGTCGTTAGTCAGTTAATTATCAGAAACAGCTAATTATCAGAAAATCACTATGCGACCAGGCATGACATTAACGTTCGCGCTAAAAGTTAGAGAGCCGAAAAATTCCATGACATCAATGAAAGTCAGCGTAAAGACCACGTGCACGTTCCTCCGCAAAGGACATTCCCAAGTCCGTCCGGTTGTCAAAGTAAGACCGCCGACCGTTCTCCCGTGAACATTTCGCTCATTTTGCAGCGCAATCAAGGCACGCTGCTCGTTTGCAAGCCGATACTTTCGTGCACACGTGAACGCACGCGCGTTGCCAGCGAGCGAATTCGATTAGGGCGTGTCGAGAGAGCCAACAATCGGTCTCGAAAACGCAGTCGCGGCTCTTTGACCGTTTCGGTACAGCAGCACAGTTAAGGGCCCTAAATCGTGCCGATTCGAGAACCCTGCCTTTCCTCTTTTTTCCCTGCTTCCTTTCCAACTTTTTTTTCCTCGACCGCCTCTCCCTTGCCTCTCATCTAAGTCCTTGCGCGACGAGGCTCGAGATTCCTGTCGGAAGCCGGCCAATGATTTACGAACTGTCCTTTCGAACCTTGTCAACTCGACTGTGGCGGCGTGCAAGAATGTTTATCGTTGATCGAGTGTCGCGTCGTACTCTCCTGATTTTGCGAAAGCTTCCAACGGCGAGCATTGAGAGCACGGAGCCCGACATTAAATTCCGCCATTACGCTAATATCGTTAATCACACCGGCGCACGGATATGGCCATTGAAATCGGACGGGGAAAGTACCGCGTACCCAGGCCGAGTAGGAACGAGAAATGGAGCGAGCCGGAAAACAGGAAGAGGGAAAGAGCGAGGGTTAGAACGGGACGGGATCAGAAGTAGAGTAAGGGGAAAGAGGAAAGCAAGGGACAGGGGAGCGGCGGAGAACGAGAGCTTGCACTCGAGAGAGTAAAATAGAGCGAAAGAAAGCGGGAGGGCGAGCAAGAGAGAGGCAGAGGTAGAAAGAAAAAGAAAGACAGAGAAAGAAAGGGAGAGAGAGAGAGAGAGAGGCAGAGAGAAAGAGAGCGAGCGAGTACCAAGATCAAGACGCGGTTGGATTATTAGCCGGTAGCGTTTCATTACGGGGCCCAAGCAACATAATTGAGGACCACACAGAAAACGTGTCGGTGGGGTCCCTCTACACCGGGGCGAGCATCTCTCTCCCTTCGCCCTGGCATCCTTCTCCTCCCATACCCTCACCCCTCCCCACCCCACTTCCTCCACTACCTCTGGCGAGCCTCCCTGTCCAAAGTGAATCGGGTGGCTCCGGCGAACGGCTCGGCGTGTAACAACGCCGTAGCGCAGCACACTGTAGCAGCTCGGGCAACTGGCCAACCTGTTATTACGCCACAATGGCTGAATTAATTGTTCGAAACATCCCGTGCGCACCGAGGGCCCTCGCGAGCTGCTCAAAAGGCTCCCTCTCGCTCGCACTCTCACGCCGTCCCGCTCCGCGTCCCACTCCATCGCTCGGCCGTCTTCGCCCTCCTTCGCCCTCCTTCGCCCTCCTTCGCCATCCTTCGCCATCCTTCGCGCCATCACGTGGCCGGCGAGGTTTAAACGTCCCGGATAATGCCGCTCTCTACCCCGCCATTGAGCGCCGGCCGAAGGGGGCGAGAGGGAAAAAGAGCGGACGCGTCTCGTGGGGGGTCCGAGGCGAATTTCCGCCTTCCGAGAGGAAAAAAAAGGAGGCCGGAGCATCGATGACGGCGGACTAACGGTATGGCGGTATCCGATAAGCGTGATACGATTATTGACCCCCCTCGCGGCGGTCAGCGTTTGAACTTGGCTCCGGGCTATGCGCGCTGGGCGGAATGAGGATGAGGCCTTGATTCGGTGTCAGTGCGGCAACGGAATGCTTAGGATTTCTGATGGCGGCGGGAAAATGATGGTAGGAAGGGATGCGGGATGTGTAACGGTACGCTTGCGATCGGATGAATGCGATAGGATTATCGAGCAGTGTGTCTGAGGTACGTGAGGAGGATGAGAATTTTGGCGCTGAACGCTTGCGACTAGTGTCGTGAGTACAGAGATGGATATGAAAGGAATTGTGTACTTACCCATAATTTTCAGCGCCCGTACGTGGCCACTGCTGCTGCGCCGCGTAGTAATTGTCGCTGTAGTTGTAGTGCTGAGGATAACCGGCGGACGTTGCTGCAGCAGCGGCGACAGAGGCCTGCCCGTAGCTTTGATAGCTTTCGGCACCACTGGCGTAGTGCTGGGTCTGGAAGGACTGAAGGCTCATCGTGTTGAAAGCTGTCAGTTGCTGGCTGTTGATCTGTTTGCGTAGTCTCGCACGCCTGTTGCTGAACCACACCTGCACGCGATGCTCCGTTAATTGTGTCCTGGAACAGGTTGTGAAGAAAAGTCTGTTATGTACAGTCGAAAGGGTATAGAAGCATGTAAAATACAAAGCCGGAATTGAGAAAGGGTTAGTTACTTCTGACACATGAACGAACGTAATCTTGCAAACAGAAAAGATCAATCTACTGAATTAGGTAAACGAAATTGTTCATCAAGTTAAATACATTTACTTTGGATCGGTATCAAGTGATGGTGTTTAGTATCGTAAAAAGAGCAATTACAGTAGATATCGCAAACTTACTTTTGAGCCAGTTCCTCCCTCGTGCAAACATCAGGATATTGCGTTCGAAGAAAAGCTTCTTCCAAATGGCCAAGCTGTTCGCCGGTGAAGGTCGTTCTGGTTCTACGTTGTTTTCTCTTTAAAGGTATCCCCGGCTCGCTCTCCGTTTCAGAATCATCGCCACTGCTGCAGGCTGGAACCCAAAAATCAAGCATCCGGTTTACAACCACCACTTCCGCAACAATAAAATGAAGACCGCTACGAAATCATACAATCTTCTCTGCTCCCCGATCCAAGCACCAGAGTATGCAAACCACCGAGGCAAGTATCAAAACATTTTTTCCAAACTCGACGTTGTGCAAACACTACTTTCTCTAATCAACTTCCTTATCCACGCGCTGCTCGAATTGGCGCATCAAATCGCAAACTATACCCAAGCAGATGATCACCGATTACGTGCAGCCATTTCGAAACACCCATCGCGTATCACAAAAAGAAACGCAGGCAACACTCGGCATATCTCATGAATAAGTAGATTCCTCCGATTGTCGGGCAAGAAGGGTAAAAAGTCGCGCTTCTATAAGACACAGCGATATTTTATTCATCGTCAACAAGCGATCGGAATTTGCGTTTAAAATTGTAGACGATAGGAGAGCCGATGACTGCCATCGGCGATTTTGTATATGCGTACTAATAGCCGCGAGATATTCTCTCTCTCTACCCTTCGGTCCAGCACGTGCTGCACGTCAGATACCGAAGATAGGAAGCGAGTCGTTCCCGCCCACAGTTCACACGCCGGACTCAGCAACCCACCATTAAGACCCTCCTGATTACAGCCGTGCCAGCCGAACCTATACTAAACTAAAACACCGGAGAAATTAGGGTCCGCCGCGAAGAAATTAAGTTCTTTGACATGTCCCGTCCCACCCAAGCTAAACGAAAGGCCGAGTGGAACGTCGGAACGACGGCGAAAGCACTGGCAGACGTTCTTCGGAGAAAAGAATTTCTCTCGCGAAAACGGGAAAATTTTGCATTTACCATTCTTCCACCGTTCTCGTCATCCGATCGTTCTCGGTCACGAAGCTAGGATTCGATGTAGTGACTTTGAATTTTGTTAGACGTATTGCGCTTCCCGGTAAGTTTGGGGGTGACATGTTTCATAATATGTTTACGTTCTCGATGGCGAGGTTTGAATTAAATCCTTTGCAGATTGCCGCTGGCCTCTAGCGCCGAATTGCCAGATGGTCGAATTAAGTCGACCAATCGACGGGAACGAACATCTAAATCAATAGCACCTGTGCGAACAAGTCTGCCCGTGATACGATGATCGAGAGCCACGAGGTTGCACGGCGGTTCTTTTGAGATTAAAGACTGCGGCTCGGCCGTAAATCCTCGGGAAGCTTCGAGGAGCACACCTAACGATTTCTCGAGACCTTAACGCTTTTCTTCGACCCATCAGCGCCCGCCGATAGACACCCAGGCCAGGTCGACTTACCTTCGAGGGAATAAAAAAAAAGGGCATGTCCGCTAACGTCCGCAAAATGATATGCTATAAATCATTGTCGCTAAACGTGCTCGAGTCGGCCGGTCATGCGTGTCGCGCGAAAAACGCGTAATGGCGAGCGACTGAGGAAGTCGACCGGAATGGCTCGAGGAACAATCTCGATGATCGTTTTATCTCGCTTCGCTTGCGCGCGCCAGTCTTGCGTCACGAGGAAATTGTTTCTACCGATACGCCGCACTTCTCGCTTAACGATCGCATGACAGATCTGTCCTAGCGGCTTGCGCTCGTATTGCATTCAAAACCGTACGGTGGAAATAGAGAACCATCTACTCCTGCAGAAGAGTCGAAGAAAAACGTATCGGCTCAATTAAATCTGTACCTATAACTGTAATCTGCTCTTATCCCGTCTCATGTGTCAACACAACGAACATTCGCATGAAACTCAGTGATCAGGGTACAGAATCTCACTGCTTTCCGGTTCCTTCGAGAGACACAAAGAGCAAAACGTGGCTTTATGAGAAGAAACGACCGTTATTAAGCGTCGTAAGCTGTCTTCGGCCCTATCGTGCGAAAACGGAGAAACGATCCGACTGCGAAGGAGCTGTACCGGAAAAGATGTCGGGGACCATTTACCCGGACCCCCTCACGTCGGGCCGCTTAGCTGAAAAATCGGTTAAATCCCCTCGTACACACCGCCGACTTCGATCGCACGGCCGAGAGTTTCGTGTGAGTCGGCCATTGAGTTAGTCACGGGCATAGCACGTAAACAATTACGGAACGAGATAGCCGGCTTCGTGCGGAGTTTCGCGATTCGAGTGCCGGGTACGTCTCAATCACGGGAGACCGCAAGTCTGCCCCGCAGTAAGAACATCTAAATCAATAGAGGGCGCTGATGTTCCTCGAACAAAACGGCAGGCCGGGCTGTTGTTGGCGGTTTGTAAGATTAGAGACAGGCTGCGGCTTCGAGCCCTGAGAGACCACACGCCGTGTTACTGTGTATATGCGACCGAGCTCACGCTTCTTCCTTCTTCCTCCCTCGCTCTCGCATACGCACGCGCGCGCATTAACATCCTCCGTCTCCCTCGGCTCGCACCCAGAGCCGTTCGGCTCGTACCACTTTTCTCTCCTGCCTCCCCCGAACAGTTTAACGTGCTCTTCGTTTTCCGAGATTCCCCTGATGGGCCCCGTCGATCTCTCGCGCTCCAAGTATCGAGATTGAGGTTTTAATAAGATTTCGTTAACCGTTTGGCTTCGCGTTTGGTCCGTCTTCTTTATTGAATCTCGTCGCGAAGTTAGGTACGGTAAAGCGTACGCTTTCAACGCGATGAACGATTGATAAAATGGTTTTTCGTTTTGAAAGGGTAAATGATACGCGAAACGCGATATTAGTTGTTGGTTACGATTCTGAACGAGCATCGTCTGGCGTGGTATGTGGATGTTGCGTCATACTTCCGCTAATGCTGGAAAGTCTATCGGGCTTCCAACTGGGATTCGCAGTACAATTTCACGCGAATGAAGTTGCAACTTAGGTGCAAAACGCTGGCCATTAGTCATTAAGCGAAGATTCAGACGCGGACTGCGGAGTAACGGTCCGGTGCCCTTGCATCGCTTATTCGAAGTTGCAATCTCGAGCATGCGTCTAATCAAAACTAAATCTTCCCGACAAGGTAATAAACTCAACACATCTATGCGCCACGGGACGCCTAATATTTCTTCACGGGCCTTACCGCCGGTAATAAATAAAAAGAAAAGGAATTCCCTTTACGCTCGCCGACCAGACCTATATTTCTGCTAATCCCCGCATGCCCTTCCAACTGTTCAAGGTTCGAGAACGCAGAGAGACGCTAGCGCGAACTTCTCGACCGAGCCATCGGATGCCAACTAAAATTGCGCTGGTCGCATATACACCGTTTCGAGGATTAATTCGATTAGGCGTCGAAAACGTCCGGATTCCAAATTCAATTACCGCGAGAAACGCTTCGCGAAAGTTCTTAATCAATTGCCGGCCAATCGCCCGTCAAATAACTCTCGCGTTTCAATTATTTTTCCGCTCGCTACCGACGATCAGCCCCTCTCGCTCGGCAATTATTATCGCTTGTCAACGGTCTCCCGAGGCACTTTTTACGTTCCCGAAGTTCTAATTGAGTTTGGCTGTGCCTTCGAAACGAACGCCTCGCGCGGCAAGTTGCGCAGCGGGATGGGACGTGATCTTAGTTTACGGCAACGCGGCCAGAACGGTCTTGGATTCGTCGAATTAAGAGGGATCCATGCGTGTACGTGCGCTCACCCTTGCACGAGTTATCCCCGCAAACGCATTAGCACAATTAACTTGACGCCAGTGCCGACGGTGTAATTACGCTTATCGCTCGATTAACTCCGGCATTTCATTTGCCGGCTACCAATATTTTATGCGGCGTTAAGATGGGGATACTGATTGCGGACGGAACCGAAAATTGCAATCAAAATTAGCCACGCTCGTTGCCATTGAGATATCGTGCTCGCCGCGTCAATATGTGATAACGCATTATCGCCAAATGGGTGAAAAATTGTCAACAACACTGTAGGTGTTAGAGAAAAGGCATGCTAATTGGTTTTGTTATAGACGATATTAAATTGAGTTGGGAATTCAAATAAATAACAGATTTTTCTGTGAGAAGCGTAGCGGCAAAAGTCGGAGATATTCCTACTACTACCTTTAGAAATACGTCATAGAGGTGGGTACATGCGGTTAAAAGAATCGTTTTGTATTCTCACCGAGAATTCCGTCGATGGAATGGTTTCTTCGAGGATCCTCGCCGGGTCGGGTTTGATTGGCAGGACTGCGAAGAAGCCTGGAGATGCTGGAGACTGAAGGCACGGTTGCCTTGTCGCAAACTCCGTCCTGCTGGCAAAACGATGTAGGAACGGTTAGGATATGCTTTTCAATGTTCTTATATCGTTACACAATTATTTATTCTTATCGCGAATATTAACCGAAATATCTTAAGTCAAAAAGTCGAGAGTATGCAAAGTGCATTCCCGCAAGAAGCAACTTTCAATCAAAAATTACTTAAAGCTTACAATCTTCTCAAATCAAAACTGAACATTTTTATTTCACTCTCTGTCGTACTAAGAACGTAATCGTACTATAAAACGTTTAAGCATTTCAGATAATGGTACAGGTCAACAGACCTTTATCAATTTGTCCCGTATCTCCCAGCTAAAGATGCCTGGATTCTGTCTCTTCAAGTCTTCAATTCTGGCTTCCACCTCTGGCGTCGCTACGCGCGGCTTGCTGCCTCCGATTACTCCAGGTCTAATCGATCCAGTCTCTTGATATCGATTCAAGATCTTCGACACGCAACCGTGGGACACTCTCAGCTGTCGAGAAATGACACACGGCCTGACTCCGGTGGCAGCCATTTCCACAATTTTCAGACGAATGTGGTTCGGCAGCGGACGGCCATTGATGAAAACGCCTCCCAGTTGGTTTACTCGGCCCTGGCCTGCAACAAAAATAGACGTACAACGTTAATTTACTGCCATGACTTACGTGCACACCAAAGCAAGTTTCGTATCACCGTTACTGAAATCTTACGCTGCGACAAAAGATCAAACAATCCGCATCAGTGCTTAATACGGCCAACGTACAGTGAAACGTAATCCGTTTCCTGCCCGTATTGTAATTGCACTTATCTCGCGTAACCGTACGTAATGGCATCGATAACAGACGATTTTATGCACCTCGAATACGAGCGCGGCAGAACGCGACTGTAACCTGTTCGCCGTTTTGAAGTAACGCACGCGTGCGATAAGCGAACAAAAACGCAGGAGCGCATAAATCCTGAAGGCGCATTATGAGCAAATTGTCTGGGCATCGTCAGCGAAACCTCTGTCTTCTATTACGCGCAGTCGAAGAGTGGCAACGTCTCTCCGAGAGGCGATCGAAGGTACATACCGGAACAGGTACGCTCGCAAAAATTCATAATCATTTCCTGCACTTTCGCCCATCGTAAGCCTATCCGCCGACGACCGAATCTTCGCCGCCAGTATCGATCGATCTTAAACTCAATATCCCGATGTCACGGTTAACGACGCTGCAGGAATGTAGGCCAAATGAGTCCGATCGAAAACGCAAATTAAATCGATTATCAGCCCCACGCCTACCGTCTCCTCGTACATCCTGTTAGATTGCGTACATACCGCTCCGATCAGAAGCTTGCCGACGAACATTAGGCCGAGACGAACGAAGCCAGCTTCGAAACGGTAGCAGCGAAGCACGACTCGGGCAAAAAGTCATCCCGAGCGGCAAGAAGCGCCGCGGACGGCGTCGTTCGTCCAGAAATCGGTACAGGAATAATTTCCGAGAGGGGGCGTGCAGGCCTGACGACTTCGGGGGAACGACGCACGCAGCACGCACGCAGCACGCACGAGATCGGCGAGAGGGATCGGAGAAAGGACGAACGCGGGCACACCTCTAGTGGACAGTCGGAGTGCGGGTGGAGGGGGGAGGAGACGGAAAAAGGGCCGTTTGGTTCGTAAGGATGCGAACTTTACGGACAAAAGACGCGCGCGAAGGGACTGAAACAAGCCGGCAGCTAGCAGTTTCTGCACGCAAGGTGCCGCACAAACGTTCCTAATTACCGGTAATTAGCTCCCCCCTTAATTAACTTAATTATAATCGCGAAGGCAAACAAACGGCGTCGCATGCGTCCACTTTCGGTGCCGGCAGGCTGGGGGCGGCCAAAGAAGCGAATGAGATGCGCAAACGGTGGCAAGCGTCTCTCGTAACGTTGGCCGAGGATGACGAGGATGAGGTTCGCGTGCTGATTCTGCCTTCCGCTGGGTCTGACGCATAGCTCGGCCTCCGACTGGCCAGCGACAAGCGTTTTCTGCGTGTGCGTCTGTTCAGGTGCGTCTCGCTGCCGCGAGTTTGAAAGCTCGAGCGCGCGCGCGCGCGCGCGGGAGAGGTTACGGTTTTGTTGCCAGCAGTAAAAGTTGGGAAGACGGCGTCCACCTTCTCGTTCTCCGGCTTATTCCGCTCCTCCCCGAGCTTCTTTCGCCTCCTCCTCTGCGTGACATGCAGGATGAGGAAGAGGTCGTTTAGGAATGCGCGTCCTTCGGTCGTTGATATCTTTCTCGTTAGACGTTTCCGCTGACTTTTGCGAGCTAGAGCTTCGCAAGGGACGCTGAGTGACGACGAGGAAGGAGAAATAGGACAGAGTAGAGCAGAGGGTGGGTGTGGTAAGGGGTATGACGGGGAGGAGGATGGGGGAACGCTGTCGGAATGAGGAGACGGCCATTCCGCGTTTACGCGTATTTACATAAAGAAGCGTTTGCATAAGAGACGCGCCGCGCGATGCGAGTTTCGTAAGCTGGTGTGCGTGGACATTCGTGGCATGTGGAAATGAAACCGGTGTGCGTCGAGGGTCGACGTTGCCGCATGCGACCGCTCGCGAGCCCGAGATGATTCATTTGCGCGGCGTCGGTATATGGATTTTAATAAATTCGCGTGTCATTGATTTATGCGCTCGTCATACTTTACTTTCGCTCAAGAGCGTATCCGCCACTGATAAATTCGATATCTCGGAACCTATCCTAGCCGCGAAAAAAGATCGGTCATTATCTAGTATCCTGCCGATTTCGATTACGAGCCGATGGAGTAACCTGTTCGAAGCGTTAAGGTTCCCTAAGTAACAGAATTTTTGGGATTATCCCGTGTCATAGAGCGCGCAGAAACTGTTTTACGGAAAGTATCTTCGGCATAATAGCCGTGGGTGTGTAGAGGTAAAAGCTGAATATTAATAGAGGGTAAACAGATTAAAATCGGCGATGAACATAGATCAGGAGTTATCTTGGGTAATCGAGTAATCCGACGCAATTGGTCTCCCCACGTGGAAACGGCAGTGTGCTCGCAGAGCGTAACCTTCCGTCTGTTGCTTTTGATTCAACGACGTTTGTAAACACTTCCGAGGGTGACATGCGTACTTAATTCACCGTATAATTGAAACACTCGCGTGAGGCGCCTTCCCAGGAATTAACTTCCATTTAGCATGCCTAAACTGCCGCACTTTGCGGAACACGTTTCTGAACATTAATTCCTTCATCTTTCGATGATACTGATTTTCAACAATGTAATATCGAGAAATTGTCACACTATCAAACTCCAAGCGTATTAAATAAATAACCCGAGCGAATTCTCAAACAAAACGCGACAATAGTTCTGCCTAGCAGAAAAGCAACCCCTACGAAGATACGCACCTTAGATTAAAAAGAAGCACGTCCCAACACACCATCAGTCCCATATTTACTTTACCGAGACGAACTAGCCCGCAACAAAATATGCACCCGGTAACGACGAGGAACGTCAAGGCGGATGTTATCGCGCCTCCCTAATTACTGCCGGAGCAATTTGAGTGTCTCGGGGCCAGAGCACAATGTTGATCCCGTTTCGTCGTTCATCAACGGGCCCGGGATTTACATCGACCTCTCCCGCTGTTCGCCCCTCCCGTCCCCCTCTCATTACGACGTCGTTCAAAGGCATCGTCGGCGAGGACATATCCGTAAATGCGGACGACCGCGCAGGCGCGCGCGCGCGCACGCGGCCGCTCTCACAGCCTTCCCATAGGGCCCCAAAGGAGACGCAACGTGTATACGGGTTACGGTCCCGGCGGACACTTCTCCGGTGTATGACGTCAGTCAGGCCGCGGGGCCCGACGGGATTACAGGCAAGATCAAAAGGCGCCGACCGCCGCCGCCGCCGCCGCCGACTCGCTCTTGGTTGCGCGCGCACGAGTCGCGCGGACCCGGAATGGACCTCTGAACGGATCCCAGCGAGCGGGCCCAAAGCGAGCCGGCCGGGCTCGTGAACTGACCTTCTTCGAGGCGACCGAACGAGCGGGAGAAGCTGTTTAGAATTCGCGGGATGTGGAATGTTGCTCATGGGGAGGAACGTATGGCTCGATTTGACGCGGGGTAGTTGATGACGTAAATCGGTGAGGAGGCTTGTTAGGCTGAGTGCACTCAAGTTGCGAGGTGTTGAATGATGGGGGAGGAATATGTAAGGACGGCTTGATAGGTAGAGTGGCTTTGCGACTGTACTGCGAACGTAGTTGGAGAGAGTGATTTTTAGTGCTTGTTCTTGTTAGACATCTTGGTATATTGGAAGATTCAAACGTTTCACGCGCACGTATTCATGGGTTGCTTCTATGGAGCAGGCACTTCGCACGTCTTGCGAAAGTTTGTTAAACGACGTCGGTCATCGCCTTAAATAATTCATGAGCTTCTCTTTATCGCAAAGGATGGTCATCGATTCAGGGGAGAACGGCGCACTGCCTGTAACCTGTTGCGAAAGAGACGTTTCCGATCTCGATAAAGTCATCCCCCTGTGACGTAATCGGATCTACGTCTCAATTTGCTCAGACCGCGGGAATTAACATGGCCGCGCGGAATTCCTTTAATCGCCACTTTCGGCCCGCCATTTCCAGGCAGCTGTGCGTAGCCGGCAATTGAAGGAAAACTTGAACGGACTCCCGGAGAACGTAGGGAACGCGAGTTGTACATTCCGTTCGTGTTTCCGAACGCCGACATGCGTGCCGCGCACGATTCGCACGAAGAGTTCGCCGACGAACGTTGCGTCGGGCCGACGAATTGTGAACACAGGATGCAATTATGAAATTGAAAGTTCGATAGTTCGCCGGAACAGCCCTCAGACGCATTTTTCGCCGCTCGCCGTCGTGTCTGCCTTGATGAATGTGCCCGGCAATGTTCTTGCGAAAGACTCGAAAGTGCCCCATGCACTCGCTGTGAACCGACTGCGCGGGGCAATTAGTTTACACGATAATTAGGATAATACAGTTAATCGATCTATCCGTGCACCCCATTCATTATAATTGCGTCAGGTCCCGTAGATGAGCTTGCCAATCAGTCGGAGAGTTCCTCGGAATATTAATGGACGATGTGTAACTGATGGCACTGTGTCTGTTTGTTTATAAGAATGTCCGATTCTCCGACGCAGTAACCTCATTCGCTGCTAGGTTCTGCTTCCAGACTTACTGTGATTGGACGTTCGAACAAGGCACGTTATTCGCAGCATCACAAACCTGAGTTTGCACATGTTTGTTCTAATCGAAGCATCTGCCATACACTCACAATCCAGCTTTCCTATGACACCGTAAAAATTCTTGTCTATTGTCAAGTACGATATTAACCAGCCGGCTTGCGTGAGATTATCACACTGTGCCGCTACTTCAACCCCCACGACGTATAATTGACCTTCATCGCCACGCGGCGTAATAAGCGCGATCGCCAATTGGACCACCCTGTAGAAACGAGGAGTCGCGACACGTTGCACGACGAGCAAAATGGTTGCGGGGAAACAATTTGATACATGAATTATTGATAACGGGAAATTGATTGTGAGCGATCACGATAATGTGCATGATCGCGGCCACGATGTGACGCGATAGCGAGCCCCCTGCTACTTTGAATTCGTAAGACGCACCGTTCATCATTAAACTTCCCCTCAAGCAGCAAGGCGCACCGTCACGTCGTAGACAGAGAGCGATCGGCGCCGCGAAAAAACCGAAAAATTCCCCCTTCGAACAACTGATCATTTTCTCGACCGGTTCTCCGCCGCGAGAGTGTTAATTAACGGCAACAGTAAATAAATCCGACCGCGTTCCGAACCGCGCGTAATACCGGCTTATCCCTTCACCCTCCCACGGCGAATACTCCCTTCGCTCTTCTGGCCAGAAAGAGCGCAGCTCTGAACCCCTCTGAAAAAGCGTTGAAAAAATACGCAACCCCAGCCAGCCGCCCAAAAAAGCAATCTGTCAGGCTGACCTATCTCCTACGTCGAAGGACACACTTACCGCGCCAATCGAAGCAGAAAGTCATCCGCCATTCGTCCCGCAGTTTTCGCAAGCTATCGCGACACGTAGCCGGGAACGGCGATGGTGCGCACGCACGATAATCGTCCCTGATATCTGTTGCGTATACGTGCACCGTCGTCCGTCCGGCATTACAGTCATCGATCTGCTTCCATCGGCATTCTTCGCCGAGATAATATCAATTTGTCGATTACATCGTCTCGCTCCCTCCCCTCCTCCTCCTTCTCCTCCTCCTCCTCCTCCCCCTCATCTTCCTCGTCTCGGCGATGCGACCGTGCTTCATCCTCTCTAGAGGCGATCTACTGAAAGCGTGAGGCACGAGAGGGGAGGTGGAGGGGGTAGGGGGGGGGGAGCAGGAGGAGGAAGAAGATGCGTAGTGCCGCGGTAAGCAGGTGAGTGGGTGTACCGGCCGCATGTACCGCAGCGAAGAATGCATGTACTCAGCGGTTCGGTGTGAGTTCCGAGTTGCGAAGGCTTCAATCAGCGCGCCGTCGCCCGGGGCCTATTCGATATCAGACATTAGGTACCCACGGGCTCTAGCCGTACTCTTCCCTCCGACTCTCTTCCACGTTCCGACGCCCACGATCCGCGAGCGTATCTGTCGAAGCGACGAGATGCGAGTCGTGCCGATCATTTTTCGTTCGTGTCACCTTTCGATGTCGTCCCGGCTGCACGTGCGATTTTCTGCCGAAAAGTGAGCGTCCGGGGGGTCGGCGGAGTGCACTGCGATTGGCAGCGGGGGATGGTGGGTATGTCGGTATTGGAGGATATTTGTATCCGGACCGGTGAGAAAGGGGTTTAATGGAAGAATTTGAGGGGGTTGGGATAATTGCTCACTTTGGCGTTTGTTGTAAGTATATTAAGATTATTGTTGAACTTTTAAGTAGAATTACTTTTGTGATCATCGGTTTGTGCATCTTGGTTTCAAACATTTTTGTTTGTTGACTATTGTTTATAGTGTATGATATTATCTATGGTGTATGTCGGAATGGCATTTTTTTTTTTTTTTGTTGATTTTAATTACGAATAAGGAGTTCTGAACCTTTGCCGATATTTTCGCACCGAGTATGTGTGTAGGACGTTTCGCGGAAGGCATTCCTATTTTCCTGCGAGCGAGTCCATTGGCGTCTGTCCAACGCTATGCACCATTCTTTCGTTCAACTCTCTTTCACGTTGGCAATAAGCGCAATGTAAGCACGTCATTGGTCGCATAGCAGCGCTAAGCGCTTAAGAAGCATTCCTTCTGGACCGGAGAAATGCCTTTTTCGTTGCGTCGTAACTCAACGTAATTCTCAGCTTCAGTATTTACGATGTCCAGCTGAACATTGGGGAAAGTAGTGCAGTAAGTGTTTAAACAATGCATTTTTCATTATTTAATCCTAATTTAGTAATCATTTACGCATTAAGGTTTACGACACAACAGAAAACTATGGTATGCACGCAGCGAAGTATTTAATTGGTTAATAATAATAGCTGTACTATGTGGATAACGTCAACGTTTATAGATATACTAATGTGAGCAGAAATAATTCGCGAACCGGTAAACTCCCGTCAAGCAAAACCGAATTTGTTATTAAAAAGTTTGCAATGAAAGCACAACTCCTTTCCTGCCAACTAATTGCGCTGTTACCCGCGCCACATTGATTGCGACATAACTTCGTGCACAGTCAAAGCACACGGGGAGACAATGTCTCATTAAACTTTAAACGTTGCAAAACTTTTTCGAAGTCACCGCCGCAAAGATACCGGCTCGTTTGCAACGGAACACGATAATCCGCCAGGCATGTGCTACGCCGTTAATATCATAATTTGCATCATAAGAAATTGCCATAGCACACGTCCCGCTGAATATTCATCGCATCCTTGCAAACATATCTATTGTATACAAATCACGCGTTTAAATGATTTCAATGCGACCCGATGTAAAATTCAACGCCGGTAGGGACTCTCGGCTGTTGATATACAAAGGACCTGTTGCAAAAAATGGAAAAATCAGGGATGAGAGCAGTTCTCGATGGCACTCGGGGGCCAAATTGATTCCCCGCTGGCGAGGAATCGCGCAATCGAGTTCGACAGTTACTGCAGGCTCAATGTTGCGAAAGACGCGGAGAGGTCAGGCGAAAGGGTTCGCTTAACTGGCAGCGAATAATTCTGTCAAACGGCATCGTAAAATCATTAACATCGGGCTGTAAAGCTGCTCCTCGCCGGTTGCAAAAAGTCAGCCGAGGCGTCGGACGTCGCTCGCCGATCGTCCGACTGACATTAATCGCATTTGAAACTGCGCCGCGCACGGAAAACGCACGCGGAAGATTAAGCGAAGGCTGGATCCCCGCTTCATAAATCTCGGGGATGGTCACGCGCTTTAGTATCGCCTTGTTGAGCGAATTGTTTAAGCAACGCTGTCGATCATTTCTCGAGTGAACAGATTCTGGCAGAACTCGTGACTTTAGTGCGCATCGCGAACGGAAAATTGACCAAAACTCTTGAAATCGCTGTCGCAAGCTGAGCAACTATGTTCTCTGATCTTATAATTCATTTTTGAGGATAAGATAATATAAAACTATGCTGAAGAACTGCTAAGATAGTCGCAAAAGATTTTCTCTTTATAATCGAATGACGCGAGCAACAAAGACCTTAACGCATTGAAATGTAAATCGATCTGTTCAGTTCCAAGAACATTGACGTTCCAATCGGCGAGCCACCCGTCAAAGGGCACAGATGCTAGTAATCTCTTACCTTGAAACGGATATCCAGTGAAGTACGGTGCCATGTTAAGAGCGCTGACTGCCATCTAGCTGTCGATCCGTCGCATCCAGCTCTTGCTAAGCGCACTACGCGATTAAACACAAAACGAATCTTCCTCTCCTCCCTCTCTCGCCGCCTCTTGATCTTCTGCGAGGTGTGCGAACCTTATCGAACAAAGTACCGAAACACACTGGCCCCTCGTGCCTCCTGAACAACCGATATCCGCGACGTACGATCCCGGAAGACCGAAGGGTCTCGAGACTGGGGAAGCAAGGGACTTCTCGTCCAACGATCGGCCGACTAACGAGGTGGTGGACTTCCGGCTGCGTCTTGAAGAGTGCACCCCAGCGAAACGGAGGCGATCGTCGAGAGGACCTGCTTGCTTCGGGGTCTCGACTGAAACTGCTCGTATATGGGACGGAGTTCGGGCCGGCTAGCCGGAGGAAAAGGAAAGGAGCGTCGAGGCAGGTAGTCCTTCAAGGTGGAAAGGAGAGAAGGCTCCGCCTTCGTCGCGGGGCCCCTTCCCGAAGGAAGGAGCCTCGGTCCCAGGCAACTCCATGCCTTTGTCCGGGGTGTGCATTGGTCATCGGGAAGGTGATGCCGGTCTCCAGGAGGTGGTCTCAAGACAGGCTCCGCCCGCGTCTCGGCCAACCTTCCTTCTCCACCCACGAGAAGCGAGCGTATCTCGGACTCGCCCCGGCGTCTTTTACCCTGGCGATTATCGATATCGATATCGCGATCGGCCGCGCGAACGTGCCTCTGTGTCGTTCGCTCGGTTCCCTGATTAGGCATGGCACGTTACGCACGGAAAGAAATGCGAGTCGAGATCGGCAAGAAATCGTCGGCCGAGCCGTTTAGTGATGCGATGTTGAGTCTCGATATCTGAGACTGACCAGAGACGGAAGTTGAATCGGTAACTGGACGACTCGTGAACGTCCTGCGAACGTTTTCTCATTTTCTGTACTTGAGGCGTTGTATGTTATCGAATCTTGATTTAAGGATGTAGGACCTATATATATATATACATATATATATATAAGCAAAAGTAGGCTGAGTTCACGGTGCACAATCTTTCCTCTCGTTCATTTTTCGAAACCTGTCGAAGAGTTTCTTACCCCCCCACCTGTCGGAAGGACCATTAATAAAAATCAGAGATAGCCCGCGCACACTTGACGGATCGCACGTCTTCCTCAATCACGCCATTTTCCATTCCATTCGCGCGTGTTCCTCTTCCCATTATCCAAAACATCGATCCCGCCCCTGTGTCAGCCTTTCCCTCGAATGTATGCCAACTTATTCGTAGAGTCAACGATCTTTTCACATTCCTCGAGAAAATTAATCGTCATCCCGATCACGCCCATCGGGACCCTCGCGAGCAAATTGTCAAGACGGCGTTGACCGCCGGTAGGAGGGTAAACTCTCGCCACTGTCCGAGGGCGACGGACCTGTCAAAATACGTCAATGCATGAGTAATAGCCGTCGGTCGAAAGTGTCGTACGACGCGAGCTCGATGGTGGGGGGCAATTGAGTTGACGGCCAACTGCCGCGCCCCCATTGGCCGCGCAAAAAAGGGGTGAATGGGGAACAATTAGGTGGATCGCCGTCCTCGTGGGAATTCCTTTCCCGCCGTTCGAGTCTTCTTTCATTGACACCTCGCTGTCGAGAGACAGAGCTCGAGAACAGACTCCGAGGCGTCTTCGAGCGAGAATTTCGCTCCCCTGGGTACGCTCGCGACAATATGTCGACCTTTCTCGATGTTGTTCGCCGGCAATGGACAGCTCGTACAACCATTTGTAACTGTTTTGTTGGGCCACAGGGCCGATTGCGCGGGAGTGTCTGGCGAGTAGCGCGAGTCGTCGATACTTTCTGCCAAGTTGGCGAGCGTGGGGGTGCGACCGGCTTCCGTCTCTGAGATTTTTTTGTCTAGCTGCCGCTTGGATTATAGCTTCGGGCGTCGCGGGCGGATCCCACGCTTCAAGGTCGCTCGAACTGGCCGATCGAGTCCTGGACGTTCTCTGCGTCGTTCCCAGCAGACCGATTGATCATCGCAGAGGCGTGCACCGTTTTACCCCCGCGAGAGAGGCCGAGGTTCATGCGGATGTCGCAAACAATCGGCCCGATTGAGAGATTTCGGTTATTTCGTGCTGCGTGATGGAACTCGCTCTGGAGACTAACGTCTCAATTGTTCTGCTGTCGGGTCGTCCTGGTGGGAATTCTCTTCCCTGGAACTTTATCGCGGGTGATATTTCGGGTACCTGTTGCGTGACGGCGGGAGTTGGCTCTTGAATTAACAGGGTGCTCGTGATCATTCATGTGATTAGGGTTCCTAAATCTCTTGATAATGTAGATTCTAAATAATGTATAACAGGGTTGAGAACAACCGGTTATATAAGTAATGCTAACGAGCGTAACGATTACTGGATAGCAATGCACTGGTGTAGATCTTGAAAATAGTAAACCAAGATCTCTTGCAAGTCAACCATAATATTATTTCCGTAAAAATATCGCAACATCTACAAAATTAAAATGAAATAATGGAAGAAATTCACAAATATGCCTTTTGCGAAATGATAAATCTGTGAAGAAAACCACGGTCGTCGTGTTCAATATTTATAATTAATAAAGCAGCGAAATGAATCGTATTCTACCTAGCAAATATTCCTTTACTCGCAGATTCTTCGACAAAGCAGTGCCGTAGGAAAATGGCCGCCGAGACTTACACAACCCGACGGTAGTTGGCAGTATTCGCGTGCTGCAGTGATAACGTTTCTAATGGTCTACCGATTTTATAACCGGCATAAAGGTTCTCAATACGTTCGCGTATAATAGAATAGAACGTTGTTACGTCCTCTTTACGCGCCCTGCGATTCGTCACAGAGTTTTCCGGCCATTCCGGCATCATTCTCCTTTCATTCCGCGTTGTTACGTGGCCTTGCGGACGATTAACACAATAGTTAAACTTCGAGCGCGGCTCGGGCCGGTAACACGTGCGTCTGCCGCGATGCATGCGTTCATCGCAAAAACTCAATTCGCCACGCGTACATGAAAGACCAGTAAATTCATGCTCATTCCGACAATTCATTTCGTTGTTAGTAAATTGTTTTATCGGCGATGTGCGTCGACTTTTTGCCCGCCGCGCGGAATTCGCTCTTAGCGCGAGAAAAAGCGGAACGTCAAACGCGCAAGCGACATTCAATTTCAGGGCTGCGATAAAACGTATTAACAATCTTCGTTAGCTGCCTGTTGCGACTGTTCGCTCGTAATTCCATTTTTCAGAGGCCGCCCCAGCGACGTGTTACAGATACGCCGTTCGCGAATTGAAAATAAACCGCTTAACGCGTCTGCCTGTAATTACGAAAGTCGCCTCGGAATGCAAAAAGTTCGAGCAATTTGCATCAGCGGCTCATTTTTACCCGCGGCATTTGCCGTAATGAAATAAAGGGCGGAATGCAATTTCTATCATTTTCACGCAGACGACATTCACCAGTCAGCAGCGCACGCACTTTCATATATCAAAATTTTCATCGCATACTAAAATCAAAAACACACATAGTGAACTCACTCCTCCTGAAGTCATATTAAGTTAACAAATGAAACATGATACATATATCATATTTATCAGACATCATATTAAATTATTCAATTAAACATTGAAACGGAAAAGACAACCGAATACAAACGACTCCAAATCCATTTACCGTACAGTATCGTGTATCGCCGGAAGCGGAATTGTCTTATAATCCGCGGCGTCAACTGTCATAGACCAGCCACGTCGGAGTTCATCGTCGGCGGGTCCGCTTTACGCGAAATTTATGCGATCGCATGTGTGTCCGGTTCGAAGCAACGAGAAACAAACTTTACCGATCGGACACGCCGCGCACATCGTCGCTAGGGCATAATGCATATCTTAATGATTATGAAACGAAACACTGACAGGGCAATGTATACGTAAGAGGGAGCGGACGGGAGGGTGCCAAGGATTGGTGGGGAGGGCGAAGGGGGGAAGAAGGGACGAGTTGACGGGGAGAGAAAGAAGGAGAGCGGGAACGAATGAATGGCGTCGACGCGAGCAACAGGGGCCATCCACAATCCAAGCAACCGTCCCACGCTTCTGCAATCAGCTCCCCATAAACTACAATCACGACACGTGCTATCGCGTCCCGGCGCATCGTTCGCCCCAACGTTCCTTTTTTCCCCGGATTTTGTTCCTCCCTTTCTTTTTGATAGATCATAGGGGCCGAACTGGGCCCGACTCGCTCGCGCGCAGTCTGACTTGAGTGAGACATGAGCGAGAATGCGTTCAGAGGATTCGCACGAAGCACCGTACGATTCCACAGTTTTTGAAAAATGGATCTAGTTTCCGAACTAAGTGACGCGGTAATGAGATGTTTTTTGCAGCGATCCACTAAAGATGATTTCTTCTTAAACTCGCATTTTCCTTCCTTTCGAGTCTTACTCCGGCACTTTAGGTAGAGAATTTTTACGGAACGTGTGTTCGAAATTAAACTGTAATCGGACGTGATGTAAATGTTGTTGTACTAGAGGCAACTGAAGGTGTGCAGCAAAAAGTAGATAGCGGACAGCAGCGCGTGGGGAAGAAGTACGTCGTTGCCTTCGACTTAATTAATCATAACCAGCGGACAGGCCGGGTAGCAAAAACGACTATCAGCGTTAAAAGTGAGCGTTAATAAAACGGCGTAAAATTCCGGGCATGTGCTAATAGTAATTATGTTGTAGTGGTATCGCGGATCACATTATCCCGGGGCAGAGTGCAGATTTCGCTCGTAAATGAGCGAAATAACCGCGAGATACGATGCTCGCTCGAAGGCATAGCTTGCGTATTAATCCCGCTTAAGGCTTCTAAAGTCTATTGTATCTGATTGCGATGCTCGTCCGGACGACTGCTCGTGGCTTTTCGGCCGTTGTCCGAAGTGATTACACGCGAATCAGACAAGGTGGTTTCGTCGCGGCGGGGAACCTGTCCGAAATGTCTAATGTACCAGCCGATGGTGGGGGAAAATCTGTCCATCTGGCAGGAAGCAATATATATCCGAGTCCGACTGATCCATTTTCGAGAGCTCCGCGTGTCAGATCACGACCTTACTTTGCACCTGATAAGTATGATGCTGTGAAGGTCAAATAGACGCTACAGGTCGTTTTACTGATAACTCTGTTCGTAAAAGATGGAATTACAGATGAGGGGACTGATACGTAAAACGTACCTAGTTGTCGAAGTTCCTAGGTGGATGATATTACGTTTGTAATAGGTAATTGTGAGTTTCATTGAGGCGAAGTAAATGCACGCCGCCTTTCGGTCAGGCGGACGAGTACTTAATTAATTTCAATTAACGACGCAGGGAGAAACCTGCACGTACCGAGTGCGGCCCTTTCTGAACTTTGCGCGATCTCATTATCAGAGCACGCAATGAGATTGTGGGCAGTGCATGCATAGTACAGAGGCCGAGCAACTTTCATAACAAATCCTTCGCGAATTTACAGCGAAGGTAAAAATACTTTCCGTTCATCATGGCGAACGAGAATTGTACAGGTACATGTGGTTGTCATTCTACTTACTGAATCATAATCAAAACACACATTCTTTAAGCGTATTATATTTTCATCCTAAGATGCTTATTTTGTTAAAATACGACATATAATAGCAAAATGTACATATATATTATATTCATTGACGGCAAGATGGTTGCAAAAGCTCAGACAACGGATTATGGACAATATATTATTAACAAAACGTTCAACTACGGTATGAGCAAATATTATACGTTAAAACCTCGTGACACACTTACACCATTCATCGCATCTGGCTCGCGTCATTCACACCCGTCACGTCTGCTATTTTAATCAATTACGTTACATGCATATCATTTAAGAGAACTGTAATATATGGCATTTAGCGCGCATTGGAAATATCTAAATACTGAACGGCAAGTCAAGAAATGTGAAAAAAATCTTTCCCGTACCGTCGACATTCTCGCTCGCGGAAACTTTCCTAACAACATTGTACAGCGTATGTAACACATCGCCCGGAGGTCGGCCACATCAGCGCACGTACCGTTCAACGTACACGGCAGGCCGCGGCATAAATGCGAATTTCTTATCACGAACATGTTCCAGCGTTGTCAGGCCCGCGGTAGCCCCCAGCGAGAAACTGTCGATAGGAGGTTAATAATCAGCGATTGTACATGTGTATCCCACGTCACCGGTTTCAGGTAGAGGCGAAGCAGGATGCAAACCATTAAATAACAGCTAGCGGGGTGATAGATGGGTCGCATGCCGATCGTTCTTGTTGGCGAGGCCCATTAAAGCGCGTGGGTTAGGCTCAAGCTGGCTCGCTTTTACACCTGAGCTTCGACTCTCCGAGACTCGTGAGCCCGCGAGAAACGGCGAGCTGAATAGAAAAGGAGCGCGAACGTTCGTCCAAGGGTAGAAGAGGCAGTCGTATTAGAAAGAAAGAGCGAGAGAGAAAGAGAGAGAGAGAGAGAGAACGGCCAAAAAAAGAAACAGAGCGCAGAGAGGAAAGGGTGAAGGAAAAGGCGAGAGAGCTGGGAGAGAGAAGGAAGGGATAAGGGTAGAGGAGGGGAGAGAAGAGAGTGAAGGACGGAGGACTCGAACCCCAAGACCTGGCCCGCAGTTAATTGCCAGCATTTAATGAGCGCTCTTTGACGCGCCGCGCGAACCGCCACAGTACCAGTCGTAATGGCCGAAGCTTTTCTGACGACTGCACGTACCTATGTACGAATACTCATGCGCGGCGGGAAATAAAAATGGCTGCTTGCGCGCATTACCGGACGACTGTATATACGCGGCGCACCGACGAAAACCACTTTGACGATTGAGATATTAGCCGGCCTCCGTGCGAGACCGCAGAAGAGTTCGTTTCAACGATCTCATCAGGACGCCTCGAAGAACGACCTCCGTACGCGGCCGCAACATTTTTTCGCACTCCTTTTTTGCAGGGAAACGTCCGTGACGTCACGCTAGTCCGATGCCCCAATTGTAGCGTCTCGTTGCCTTCGCGCGGAGAGTTAGGGGAAATTTTGAGGACGAAGAACGGGTGATGATCGTTTATCGCTTGAGAGTCAGCCGATGACAATAGGTATCTGAAGATTTGGGGAGGTACTTACTTGCATCGTGCTTTCGAGATATATTCAATACTTGACAGACTTACGATCATTTATAAAGTATTTAATGATGTATGAGGAAAAGCAATTTAGGATTAATATAGCTTTCAGATCGGTGCATTCCATGCTAATTCCATGTTTTTTCTCATGCATGCACAACTTTGGTTGTACATTCAGAGAGATTTGGATTTGGCAGTCACAGAACCCAATATTTTTTTTTGTGCAAAAGGTCGTACTCAGCTAGCGTCCCACGAAATTTCCAAAAATGTCGAATTTCACTGAAACGGGAATTCACTCCTTCGTTACCTGCAGTATCGCGGCCTTTTAGTGAGAGCGCAGAGTTTGTCAACAATCAGACTTGTACACAATTGCGGTCACTAAATCAAAATGGCGGCACTTTTGTCGGTCCCAGCGAACCCCCTGAAAATATGGCGGCACACAGCCGCCCGCACAAAGCTTTAACATTTTGCCGATCCCATTGTCGACGTTACGTTTGAGTAGCTCTGAAGCACCGACCGCACAATGACCAGTGACAGCAAGCGGCAAAATATAAGAATGAAAAAAATGACTTTTCCGGCTTCCACTTTACACAGCGGCAACGTTAGATCTGTTTGCTGTTCAGCCTTTTACTTGATGCCCTCGTCCTTTAGGCGTGAGTTATTTCATAGTTTTGACGTTTTGTAAGACCTACTTTCAGATCGTTTAACTAACTAAGGCAGTATATGAATATATTATGTATGTGTGTCGCAAGGAGTATAATGAGCACATGCATGGTATATGGTTATTGCTCATATAACATTTGGAGATTTACATGCTTCTATACTTTCCACATTATTCTTTGTATATAACTATGCATAAATGACCGATATTAGTTTTATCTCATATTTTGTTTTATTCCGAAAAGCTGTCTATTCCTAAAAATTGAAACAGTAAAGACACTGGAAAACAAATTTAGTTTAATTGAATGACAACAATGCAGACTATATGAAATAATGTGTTCATTAACTGTTGTCAAATTGACATTTCCGTGTAACTATTCTACTAACCGTTAGTGTTTCTAACTTTACTGTATACCTACACAATAGCATTTCTTCACCAACATAACCCAAAATATCTAATTGATTATCTCATCAAGTCTTCAATAAATTTGCGTAAGGCCTAAGGTAATTTTCCTTCATTTATATGAACTCCAGTCGGAGCTCAGCGTGACCTCTTCACTACAAAACACAAGTAAGATGCACTACCACCGGAGTAATTTTACTAAAATTGGGGAAGTTTACACTTCTTTCCAAACTCTGATATGTCAGAAGTTGACACTGTCCTTCTATGGTAGTAGTTACCCCATGACAAAATATCGACTACATCCCACTTCAAGTACAATAAGGCGCCATCTAGTTCATCATTTGTGTACCTGTGGTCGGTATATGTCTGAAAGCTTCGATGGAAACCAGTCGACATGGGCGACACTACCAGGATAACTCATCAACGTACAGCGCTAGTGTGCATAGTCTATAATGGCGCTGCCAACTATGGTTAGGAACAACATTTTGTGTGGAAGGACACCCTTAAAAATGTCTTTAACACATCCGTTATTGAAGATATTCTTTAGTATAAAAACAATTATTACTTTGATGCTTGCATTGACTAAGTATAGGATAGACTAATAACCTTATGGGCCTTCGTGTCCCATGTTCTGAAATACCGACTCGACGAAAAAGCAGACAATTTCGAGCGCACTCTACGATTTATCGTGGTCAATTTGGAAACTATGTGAAGGAGAGAAGGCAGATGAGATCGCTCCATAGTTTGTATCATTTCCTGTAAAATAAAACTGCATAGTTTAACCCTTTGCACTCGAGCGGGGCCGATCCGACGCCCGGCTGATGTTAAGTGTCAACTCGAGCGGCGCCGATACGGCGCCCGGCTGATTTCAACTGTGAACTCGTGCAGCTCCCTATTGTTTTGAAGTTTTGTTTTGTTTTGAAGTCAAGCGCCGCTGCTACGGCACTATGGTCTTTTGTGACTTGTGAATTTTTATTACTTCGATACGCCTGTTTGTTTATATATGTTTTTAAAGTACCTGTAAAATGTTTCCCTAATTTGGCCGAAATCGTCTCGAGTTGCTGGTTCGCGCAAGCGAAAAAGGCCTCGGGTGCAAAGGGTTAACTGTCTGACACCATTTTTGAGCAACAGTTTTCCACACACCCAAATAATATCTGTTACCCAAGTCCACTAGAAAGCAGTGTTATACTGGTGGGATTATGTATATCAGGCATTTCCTGTCAAATCGGACACTTTTGTACCTCACCCCCTTCGATTTTTTTTCACAATTTTTTATGGTTTTAACCCTTTGACTGCTAAAGGCGTATATATACGCCCTCTCAAATCCATCAATATATACGAATGGCGTATATATACGCCCTCACAAATCCATCAATATATACGAAAGGCGTATATATACGCCCTCTGTATTTTTTAACTATAACTCTTTTATTACTGTTTTGCCAACTGATTCAACATGAAATTTGTTGTCTAATGTAACATTGCAACTAAATATCGGCAATTGTTTCAATATCGTTCAATCAATTGTCTTCATATTACACTGTTGCGGCCCAAACCCAACAATGGCACACCATATACAAGACTACTCGCAGCGACTGACAAGCGAAAAACTCGCCGTCCATATGGATGGATTCGTCCGAGACCGCGCCGCAGTCAAAGGGTTAAGGTCAATGAAAAACGCGTTCATGAATTTTTTCAGAGACATGAATTCTCTTAAAATGTGGGCTCTTTTTTTTCAAATGTTTATAACTTTGTGAAGAATGCACCAATTGGATCGTTCTTTTTTCAAGATTTGTGTTTTTGAATGCTCTCTTAAGAAAAAAATATAATTTTAATAAAAAATTATTTTTATTTATTATATTTGTTACAAGTAACTACTGAGTCCTCTGCATTCATTTGGCGAGTTGTCGTAAGAGCACAATGTACGCGTGTAAAAAACGGTACTTTGATAGCTCTAAAGTCGTGAGAAAATACATGTGTGCCGTGAAACCATACATATCAATTTTTCGTTTGTACAAATCATGGAACATCGAATCATAATGTCCTTGCCATTGAATGCCAGTATCCAATACATGATATTTACACATGCATGCCTTTCTTTCAACTTAGTTCCACTACTAATTTGCTAATGAAATTATTAATTTGAGGAGTTCAATAACAAAGTAATAGTGTTAACAGAATGAGCCACGTGAAGGTGTGAAAGAAGGTCTTTCTCATTCCTGAGCATACTTAATGTTCATAAGAATATATTACGATTTATCAAAAAAAGAAATGCCAGACAGATAAACATTAAATGTACTCAAAATTAGATATATTATGCTTTATTAGTAGCGAAAAACAAAACAACAAGCTAAGCAATAAGCGAAGCAATAAACAAAGCACCAAGCAAAACAATAACCGAAGCAATAAACAAATCAGTGGACAAAGCAGTAACCAAAGCAATGGGCAAAGGCAGTGAAGGCAAGCAAAACTACATATGCATGCACTTGAGGCAAAAAATAGCGATTGAGACATAACATATATTACTAAAAAATGTGTTTTCAAACATGTTTCAGATGTGATAATTTTGCATTTTTATTATAATTTGCATTAAATCTCAACTGTTGTCCGAGCCACACGGTGTCTTTATGAATTTTAACGATTAAAGTAAAATATACTAAATTTTTTCGATGAACAGCGCATTTATCGTGGTTAAACCATCCTCGATATTTTTCTTCGATTAGCCGAGAAATGATAAAAAATAGTTTATCCAGGATCAATGCTTCGCTGCGTATCTTAGGATAATAAATATCAAAAATTTTATTAATATTTTGGAATATGTTTCAAAATTCTTTGCTCGGGACATAAAGATGCCCAAAATCCAATGTGTCGTCAACCATGTAGGCACGGAAAGACAACAGTATTTGTCTGTTATTAAAAGGTCCTGGAATCGTTGAGACAAACCTGTCGTAACATGTGGAAGACGGCATTTTCTCTACACATTTTTTAAGAATATATCCGACAAAATACTCTACTGCGCAAGTTTCCAATGTGCATGCAGATCATCGACAATATATTCAATGTTCATGTCGATGTCGTCCTCATCATGCTCTACAAGCAATGGTGGAACATCAGAAAACGTGGTGGGTTCATGTTGTGAATCAAAATCCTCCAGTAATAACGGTGCGTCATCGTCTGGCATACAATTTGTAATAAAAATGAAGAACTTTGAAAATGTAATAAAATGTTATATTTTAAAGTAAGTCTCACCGCTTTTACGGAAGGATTACTATTATAGGTGCCACCATGCATCCATAGAACAGAGAAGAAATTTTCTAGACAATCTGTATTTAACCGCTAAGTCATTAAAAACGTAAACCCTTCTTCTCTTAAATCGTTCCATAGTTGCAGGGTGGCACTCACGGATTGCTCTAATCCTAGAAAACATGGTGGCGCTTTTAATCCATTCGGTGATTTTACGAACCAATTTTTCATTTCTTGTTATTTTGATGTCAAGTTATTTTCAACGTCTACATAAAACCGCGAAAGCGCGCACTTATTTGGATTAGGATCACGAGCAGTCCTACTATTTAAATGATCAAATAAATCATTTAAAGTTTCAAAGAATATCGCCGTATTTTGAACTGTTTTTGTTTTTATGCAACCAGTTACTGATGCTGTTAACAATACGCACGAAACTCTTTTACTGAAAACTTGTAGTGTGAGCTTACATTTCACTTTATCAAAACAGTTTGGCCTTACATGTTTTTCCGAGAATATGTAAGCCGCTCGAGTACTATTATTTTTTTCTAAATTCCAAAGTCGCACCAGGAAACAATAGAATTTGTACCGTTGCGTAGCTCGCGATGTCCCGCAGTCCGATTTCTCGGAGTGAAGGTATTTTTGTTGGTTTGGGCTTTTTGATAAATAGTATAGTTACACTATGTTACACACAAATTTGTAGAGTTTGTTCTAACTAACTAGACGAGTATTGATATTGGACTGTAGTGTAGCGGAGTGAAGTGTATGCTGTCGAGGCTTGCGGACAACCAACTTTTGCCTATTGCCTATGGGCAATGAACCTATTTTATGTTATATGACAAGAGACGATCGTTGCTACGCGATGGTTCTCGCCCGGTGCCGGGAAGACGCGAGCATCCCGCCAAATTCGTCCATAGGAAAATGAGTCGCGTTGCCATGCGCTGGCTCGCGCCCGGTAACGGGAAGACGCAAGCATCCCGCCAAAAGAGTAACTTTCATACAAAAAAGCGTGTGGTACGCAACAGAATTGTTAATCAGAAAATTATTTTTTATCAAATTATTCCTGATGCTTTTAAACAAATGGAAATAATCAAAAATAAAATAAATTTTGTGGCCATTGTGCATAAAAAATGGATTTTCAATAGAAGTTCTTTCAGTTGCAATGCTCTGGTTACTAGCTCCCTGATCGGAAACAACTGCTCTGACCTTTAATCCGGTCTCAACCAACATATGTATTTAACATTTTGTTTAAAACATTAGATAAATCAGTTCTTTTAACTCTTGATTGCGATTCAAAAAATGCTAAAGGTTGTTTCCAATTAGTGAACAAACCGTGAAGCATAAAAACATGAACTTTTGTTCCTACGACTGCGCTACGGCCTAAAAAACCTAAGACCTCGAAACCTTCAATGATCTGTTGATTTGGGTGGAAGCTCAAACATTTTTTTACAGCCATTTCATCGAATAAAAGAACGCAATTTTTATCTGCGACTTTCATATGCGCAGCTTTAATTTTGAGGCGAAAAATACGTTGTGACACAATCCAGGCCAAATATCCGTTTTTCCGAACCACCGAATAACTGTGATGGGACTTGATAATCGAAAATGGATAAGATCGCGCATCTTATTATACAATGATGGCGAAGTATAATGCATTGCCATACACATTCACTTTTTATTTTGACAAAAGCATTCTTCGGGGCTCTAAACAGCAACATCATGACAAACGTCAGTACCATCCCCGATACTTTTTTCGCGATTGCTTTCTTCAGGCACGTATCACTGATAGCACCCGAAGAAAGTTTCATTTTCAAACGATTATATGCTTTACGCTTTGTCCTTAATTTCAAGCGAAGAACATTGTACTTGTTCTTCTCTTGACTTAACACTTGGCCTGCGGGCAACGTATTTTTACGTGTTTTGCAGACTGTCACTCGAGCGCGTGTCACGTAAAAATACGTATTTCATAGATTTGTGGTGATTATCGGGTATCCACCACGAATGTGCTAAATACATATAATTACAAGGATGTGTGACATTATGTGCGTACTGTTTGTGTTGCTAGGCAACGCTTTGCACTTTTTCTTCCAACAATTTATGATTGTCGAGTTACTTGGTCTTAAAAAAACGCCCGCTGCACGCGTAATTCGGCGGAGAAGTATACCCGCATGCCAAGTGTTAACTTCTCTTCCATTTCCGATAACTGATCTTCCCGTTCATCGCGTTCTTCCATTGGCAAAGTGGCTTTATCGCTATCATACTAATAAAATAATTTCGGCACAGCATCTTTGCGTAAAATGCCCGATGCATGGAAACTACTTTTTCAAAAATAAAGGCTGCAAATATATTTTTATTCTAATTCTGAACTAGCCAATTCCACCCAATCATCTATACCGCAATTAACCAGCCACGTTATGCAATTATTATCGCGAACAGGGAATTTGTGAAACGTTATTTTGTTCTCCGAATTACGGTTCGTTAAGCCGCAATTTGGGTTCACGCATTTTCTATAGTGCGTTTTATTCTGCTGTTTCTGCTGTTCCATCTTCTACTAATAAAGCTAATAAGAAATATAAAATAAATTCTGATTTACCGTGATACGTACCTTTCGGGGACATCTGGTAATCTGATGAAGAATAACGAATTCTTTTGTTTCAAACGCACGTGAAAAATAGCGGATTCTTCTGTTTTCGACGTAAATGTGTGGCATAGTGTGATCACATGCGGGCCATTTACTATACAAATCGATTAATTCCACTCTTTGAAAAATCTTTGTTTTAAGTGTCAAAGCACTTGGTAGTCATAACTTTTAATATTTACAATAACTTTCCTGAATAATAAAGATTGGCATCACTTAACTTTTTGGCCGTCAATAATAAATAATTTATTTCAGAAATCAGTCTAAGTATTGTAGGAAGAACACCCCTACTCACATTCACTTCCTCTTCCTTTATTCAAATTGATTCAGATACACACGATACTATAATTTCACAATGCTAACTCTCTCTCTCTACTACGCTTCACGGCTCTCCCAAGAATGACCGTCTCCTCCTCGATCCTGCCTGGCGTTCCCGCCCGGCCTCCCCGTGTTTTGTCTTATCTCCTCCGTGCCTCTCGTCAATTGTCCTAGGCCTACGTCATCCCGGCGCGTACACGAGGTCTTACTCATACGCGTTGCAATCGGCCCTTCTCAGGTAGCTGTGGACAGAAATAGCGCGGCGCGATACGAACCTCCCGTACTTTCCCTACAGTACTGTATGTATCTCCGTACTGTAATGCAAATTGTTGCAGTATTGCAAATAAAATGAATTAGCGAGAAGTGAATGCATTCTATGAAATTGATTTGAATTTATATTATAAAGGACATTGAAAAAATTATGCTACATGATTAATTTTTATTACTTTTCTCATCCTTTTCTTTCGTGGAAATAGTCGATTTGGGCAATAAGCGGTTCAGATATTGACGCAATTTCATTTTTATACACAAACACATGTAACTACTTTGGCGGGATCCTCGTGTCTTCCCGTTGCCGGGCGCGGGCCAGCGCATGGTAACGATATTCATTTTTCTATTGACTAATTTGGAGGTTCCTCGCGTCTTCCCGTTGCCGGGCGCGGGCCAGCGTATGGTAACGATATTCATTTTTCTCGCGTAGCATAGGCGAGACTCATTGCCCATAAGCTGCCATAAGTAGAGTCACTTGTCCACAAGCCGTGACGGCATCAAGTCAGATTCTTATAGACAGTCGAGGCGCACATACACTTTTCATATTATAAATTTCTATAAGCAGTCTGGCGTGTGTATTATTTCTTAAATCCTCACATTCGACTTCGCCGATTAGTTTCACGCGAAGGAAGCGCATTCAATCCAAAGTTCGAATAATAGTCGAGGTTTGACGAGTGTGCGACAGATATGTGTTTGATTGCTTAAGCAATTAAGCGAGGTGTAACACTGGAAATCAGAATATGTTTGAGGTAGATCAGTGTTGTCCAACCGGCGGCATCGAAAAGCCATACAGCCCAGTCTATGCGTCGCATAATGAAAGTGGCTTGTGTGCGAAAAAACACACTTACAGTGCGGCCCAAGGAAGCTAAAATGTTGGACAACTATGAGGTAGATGGATAAATTGATAGTTTCTTAGGGGAAGGAACGGAACATGGGGAGGGGGAAGATAAACAAGAGAAGAATGAACAGCAAGATGTAAAAGGTGACGTGAAAGCGTGGAAGGGAACAAGCATGAAAATGTAAGTAAGACAAAAGAAGGCAGTAACTCCTGCTCCGCAACAAAGTATTGTTAAAATAGTTTATTTTCAAAATGCTCACAAAAGGAAATGTTATTAATAATAGATTTTGCGTCCGTGAATAAATATTTGAGTATGACCGTATTGTGTAATGGGAGTTGTTACATCACATCATTATTTTTGTTTATTATATTTTTTGTAATAGTTACAAGCATCTTTAGCCCTTTGCATTCTGAACCATGCTGGACGTTAGCCATCACATCCTAAGCGCCACTTTCCCTGTTGAAACGTGTACATACAAATCCTTATGTTACATTTTATAGTTTTGGAACCAGTTTGTGTACTATAATAATATTGAAATTATGTGAATTTGTGGACAACGAGAAATATAATGTATTTCACAAACTTTAATGTCCTATCAGAGGGGAATATCAAGTGCAAACAGTTAACTACGGAATCCTCTGCATTAATTTGACAACATATATGTATAAATGAATGAACAAACAATACCCACGTATTATAAATTCATATTTGCCTCCATATCAATGACGCTGTTGTGGTCCTTAATCGGTAACGTCGCGTGTGACACGAAAATGGTAAGGGGGCTACATAGCCCCCTTGACGTGGGACAAATTTTAACATTGTATGTTATGTCTATCCTATACTTCGGCAATGGTAGTACTGACCTCAAACAATAAAATCAAATATCGTACATATGTATAAGGCAACCGCAGTCACGTTCAGAAATACATTACGTACGAGGTCAAAGACAAAAAAACTAGAATTATAACTAGAAAATATATTATTACATTTTTCAGCATCCATATAAAGAGCGCAAACCAATTCTTTCAGAGATTTGAAAAGTATAAAAATGCCGCGTATGGTTTTTGCTTTGATTGGCCGTAGTTGAGAACCACACATTAGCTCAGGCAATTGTGTGCGAATAACGACAAGAAGATGATCAAAGCTGGTGAGTTCCAAAATTTTAGACAATTTTCTTAACAAATACATGTTAGATTATAACCAAATTTGCAAAAATATCGTACATTAAGTAGAGGGTAACACTGTGAACCGACTGCTTTACTCGAATATACTAACTCATGTAAATTATCCGATATTTATATCAGGTACATTTAACGTGTCAACACGACAACGGATGCTGTCAAATTCATACATCACTTGTGGTGAGTTTAAACTGATTCAATGTTCTACTTGCATGCTGGATTTACCGTAGCATGCTATTACTAATACCTTCATATTAATCTTGTTTGGCATTTTTTTATTAACTGACCGTTTTTTGCGTTCCTTGCCGCTTAAGAGATGAAAGTTATAAGAATGCAGAACCGCAAGTTAACTGTTCAAATAAAGCGTTAGTAAACTTTGTTTACACTTTGGCACTCTTGCTAACAACAAGTGAGATGTTATATTTTTGAGTAATTTCTGCTATTTGTCTGTTTTATTTTTCATTAGCTCTTAGGCACGTGTTTCCATTTTGATTCGGGCAGTAATTAATAACAACAAATGATAACAACAAAATAATTTTATTCTCAGCCGATATTGTTGGGTGGGTTGAAAAAGCAGTAATCAAATGGTAATGCATCTAAAATTTCACGGCAAACGGTAAAATAATTCCACTAATTCGTTACATTTAACCAGATTTAAGACAAATTATTCCTTATTGCATTTGCCATTTTTTTATTTATTTAAAAGTTGTAGAACCTAACCTCACTGTAAGAATGGATTTGTACCATCAGTTAGTTTTGACTGGTCGATCATACTTGCACCACTTTGTTAGCAAATATTCGTTTAATAAGAAAGAATTGGCGTTTGTTCTTGCGGAATTTTATTATATGTATTTTTGCTTTTGAATTCAAGTATATACTGGTAATATTTATTACTGTTAAACGTTTTTATTAAGTTTAGCTCGTCTTTATCCATGTTTGGTTTTCATCGTCATTTTGTTAGTCTTCATAGATGGCGTCTTGCTAGAAAGATAAATGTAGAGTTCTAACTTATCACTTTTAAACACGAAGGAGGGAACAATGAGAAATTGGGAATAATAACATTACTTTAGAGTACGTTGAATAACGAATATGAGGCAAATTTCACTTAAACGCTGTTTTACTATGTGACACCATACTTTGAAAAACAGTTGTGAAAAGCATTCAATGTTTGAAGAGGTCTTTATCACAATTGAATAAAGAGATCTGGTGTAGGTGCTGACAACTTTTATTAAAAATCTGAGTGGTATCATACTATTCAATAATCATAAATGACATCTTATCGCTATCACAGATTAATCACGTGTATAAAATGCAGACACGAATATGAAAACTGAAATAAATATCTCTATGCAATGATCCTTCCGCATTAAACACTAACCGTAAAATATTCCGTATAAACTATACCATAATCTTTACCATATCGTAATAGTAAAACTATACATAAATCGATATCAGATTCTCCGATTAACTGATATGACAATACAACTTCTAACACTTAACGTAACTAACGTAAATTGCGCTTACGAAACGATAAGCAGTACGCTCTCAAGTCGCACTCGTCGATAATTTCGAACGCATTTCAGTTCCACGCGCCAAAAAGTTGCCGCCTCGATCAGCTAAATCCTCTCTAATCAACCTTCGCGCAAGGTACGCACCTCGAATCACATACGACACTAAGTTAACAACGAGCTACAAACTACTGAATTAAAGCCAAGTACCAAATACGTAAAGTCGGTGTAAAGCCAATGTCATCGCAGAATTTCGCAATAATTTACGGAACTCGCGCCCGCTCGCGCGCAGTTCATTTCGCAACACGTTCGCCAGAAGGAAAACATCCTGGCGCGTCCGAAGGCTCGAGACGCCGTTCGTAAACAGCGCGCGCGCAGTTTACAAATCGCGCGAAATGAATGAACGGAATGCCCGGCAGCGTGAATGAAAGCTGCGTCGCGTATATTTAGCGTTTCGTCATTTCGCTCCGCGAGTAAAGGCCGCGCGATTCCGCCGCCATTCCGGCGTGCGGCGCTAAACGTAACAATGTTCATTTGGTAAACGATCGTTCTCGCGCGTCCTTGTCTTCTCATCGGAAGGAATCGCTACCAGGGTCTCCACATTGGATCGTTGTCGTCGAGACGTTCGACGTCGATCTCTTCCTCGTCGTCGACGCCGGCGCTCTGCGAATCGTTCGACTTGTTTTTCTCACCACTTCGACGATCCCTTGTCGTTGATACCTTTGCGACTGTTTCTTCCTCTTCTGTGGTTTTACTCGACTCTCGAATATCTTGGCTCGACTCCGCGTCCATTTCTGGTTCTACAGCGTCTTCTGACGATTTGACTCCTGGTGTGATTTTCGGAGACGGTTGTCTGCAAGGCACTGTTCCGCTTACTGTCGTCGTGACGTCATCTTTCCCCGAGGAGCAGGGCGCGACCAGGTTTGCGGTTCGTTCCAGGCTGGCGAGGGTTGGCGACAGGAGATTTGGTTTCGGCTATATTGGAGAAAATAAATTTATTTATATATGAAAAATTAAAAAGAAATCAACGGAAACAAAATGGTTTGGCGCATAAATGATCAAAGAATGTTTTAATGCGGGACAGGATGCAGGGGAAAACAGTTTACTCAGGACGAGGTTTTGTACTTGAAAAAAGGACGTGTTTTGAATCTGCTCGGGAGAGTTTAGGGAGGAGCAAGGCGTAGCCATGAACGTTTCATAATCTCAAGTTTCTTCTCCTGCCGCGAATTAAACTCGTTTTGCTCGCCCTGCACGTTGCACAGGACCCTGTATAATGATTGATAATTACCGAAGTGCTCGAGGGTCTATTCGTCTGAAGACCCGCTGCAAGATGTCTTGCCAATCTTTCGGCAGCCTCGCCTGGCAGCGCCGAGAGAAATCTGCAGGCCTCTGCGGCGCAATGGCCGAAGCCGGATTGCCAACGATTTTCGGCTACCGCATCCTCCGCCGTGATTGAACTTGATAAGCCGGATGGCCTGGCCGCCTGAAGTCTCTGCAGATGACGAACGGTCAGCTCTAGGATGTCCGCCTTTTCCAGCTTGCTGATGCTCTCTCCTTCCGTCTGCAAATTGTCGCGCGGATGAGAAACAGGACCCCCATTTTTCTCAATTCCTCTACCGTTAGGATTGTTAGCGCCAAATTGGCCCCAGGGGCCGTCGTTCTCCAGTTTACAAAGTGCATTAGTCTTTTTCAAGTTCACGTATTACGATAATTGCGCGTCGCGTTTTGATGGTTTTTCGTTGGATTACGCCGGAAATGAAAGTTGGAAATTGTAAACAGTTGCTTTTCGTGACCCGTCGGTATTAGTTGAGATAGGCTGAGAGTACAAATTGGCGGTTGAACAATGTAGAACTTTCTTTCTCTACGCTCGAGCGATTCGTATTGGTTCATTTTAATCGTTCAGGGCAAAATTCTTATTTCCTGGACGATAGCGACGAGTCCCATGAGGTTATAAATTCTCTCCTCAAGGCGGGATGCGGATCACCTTCGTTTCCCCGAGCTTACGCTGCCCTTGTCAGCGTTTGTTTGTTTTACAAAATCACCCCGGCAAAAAAGCGACGCGAATTCGGGTCTACGTCCGTTTACACAAGGCGTGCATGAGTCGATCATGATGGTTTCACGCTTCGCGGCTCGAACGAATGGCGGGAGCGATTGTTAACGTGGAATGTAATCTGTTCGGCTTCGCAGGTATAAGAATCCATCGAAACGGAACAAACTGAATCACGCCGGACTCTTCGGGAACGGAGGCGAAAGTAAACTAGTTGAAGATGACAGGATACTTCGGACTAAACTTGACGTACTAAGATCGTTACAGCCAATCGTTTTCCCGAGATTTTATAGCGCTGTTTGTATAAGTAATCGATTAAAACCCATTGAACACTTTTAGAAATATTAGTCGTAAACGTGAAACGCATGTTATAGGTCCATTTATATTATTTTGGTGAAAAAACGACGATTGCCATCTACATACTAAAAATAATTCTTGAATGCCTCTCTGGTTATTCATGCTTTTTAATAAGGAACGCACGTCCGTTGCTCTTCCGCGCTGTTTTGAAAGGTCGTTAACACGTTAACACGTTTGTTATGCATACATTCGCGCTAAGCCATTGCAACACTACTCTCCAGCCGCCATTATTGTTCGTAGCTAGGAACTATGCGCTTGAGCGAGGAAACGTACTCTTTTGCACCGACTTATCATATCAAACTCCGGTAATCGTAGAATCGAGCGTTATAATTATGAAAGTTACGCGTCGTTAGAATCACGCGGTCGTTACATCGCACTTTGTTGACATTAGCGTGAGTTCCCACGCTCCGGGAATATTTAAGAAGGAAAATCGCCTGCACGCGTAGTTGCGGCCGGAGAATGCATTTCCTGTAAGGCATGATCCATAAAATTGCAGAAGAGGGGAACGGTATATCATAAATACCGGCGGCGAACGAGGCAAGAAACACGGGTTTCCTTTGATAAGTTTCACGGCGCGGGAGAAAAAGAGTAAATAGCACGTGCTTGTTCGACCAATAATCGAAAGTACGCCGCTGAAAATGGCAACGTTTCCGTTTAGTCCTTCAAGAATCGATCCTTCCCAGAACAATTTACAACTTGCGCGCAGAAAGTAGCCTTCGCTTCCAGACTTTCGCGCTGCAAGCATTAAAAAGATTGCTAATGAAACAAAAAGGCGAGGACGTTCTCCAGAGTCTCGACTATTCGCTGTATTACCTGCGACGCTTGTTATCAAGTATTTTTATTGTATCCGAAAGTCTACATAATAAACAACACGATGAATTAAACAATATTAAATCGCGTGATAAATTATATAAACATATCAGCGCGAATAATTGTAATTGAAATAATGACGGCGTAGAATGGTACAAAAACCGCAGCTCGACGAATCGCAAAAATCTGCATTCACCGAAAAACATGATACAATTAATCCATACGATAGCAGTCGTTAATTAACGCCCCGTCCGATTACGTGCCCGTCGCTGACAAAAACGCGTAGCAACAGCCAATGAGGATTGCACAACTGCTTTCACTTACCTCCAAAGCATCCACCATAAGATCCTTGAGCTCATCGAGGCATCGATTTATCCTGGCCCGCCTCTTTCTCTCCAGCAGCGGTTTGGTTATCTAACCAAAACGACATAAAAGAACAAACAATGAAAAGCCACTCGTTCCGACAAGATTCAAGTGTCAAAATTAACCGAAATCCGCAAGCAGGTCAATAGACACGCGTGACACGTTCGAGGATCAATGTTGTCGAACGATCGTTAGCGACACATCGCGGCCGAGTGGATCGCGCATAGGGGCGGCTTGATTTAAGGACCGTAACGTCGATTACCGCGTCCTCAACTATTAATTTGTTAAATCATCGGTAATTCAGTTGCCGCGACAGCCGGTGCGCACGCTGCGAATTGGCCCGAAAGCCAGTCGACACGTTCGACGTCGTGCATTACCATTCATCATTCCACGGGAGGAATATTATCGGCTTCCCGCGCTGCTTAATTAAGCGACGATTAAAGAGAGGCCTGAGTTACGAGCATCGTCAGAGTCCTGCCGACGAGCGAGATTGATAAATACGATTCACGTGCAGCTCCTCGCTGGCAAAAAGATTTCGATCCACGAAGCGCCGATCGCTGGCACGCGGCGGGAAAGCGGACGCGCGAGGCTTCAAACGGCGACAGCTATATTATACCATTAGTATTTCATAAGTCGCAATAAACGGCGCGTGCGATCGTTTCTCGGCCAGTCGCGAACGTTTACGCGCAAGGTCGCGCTTATCGCGCTTGGACAGGTTCATTCACGAACTATCGCCCGTTAGCCATGCGGCGCGAGCTCATTTGCCAATGGTAATTGATGGACTTACCTTTTTGTACTGGTACGTCCTCGATACCGCGTGAGTATAGTCGTACGACATCATGGCACGTCCGTTCGGAATGTTCCTCGACGTGTCTCTTTATCACTGTGGCAGACGCTGTTGCGCGCGCGGGAGAGAGAGAGTGTGTGAGAGAGAGAGAGGAAGAGAGAGAGAGAGAGAGAGACGACGTATGATATCCGGCGAGCGATGAAATCGTAACGTTTGACAGATCCACGCCGGCTGACATTAAACGACGCGGATGCACGCCATGAAGTCCCTACACGAACTGACTCGTTGCCCGGTGCTGCCATTCCGACAGTGCCTACCCTCACCAACTTCGAACCCTCCGCAGAAGCTACTTCGGACGGAAGGTCGCTCCAAATGCCTCCACTGTATTGCACGAGAGAGAGAGAGTGAGTGCGAGAACGGGCGCGCGCGCGCGCGCGCGCACGCCACGTTCGACGTGATTGGCTACGTGCGAAACGCGCCCGATCTACGGACCGATAGTATCGTTGGCCGAATGAGATCGTTCACGAAATCTGCCCGCCGGACGGATCGTTCTCGGCGCACGCTCATTTTGAAAATGGCGTTGCCACGGATCGTGACAGTTGATCGGAATTTCATTAACGTTACGTTCGAATAACGTTACGTGTCTCATGTAATGAGATTGAAGATTTTGGGAGGAGGCGATATCGATGAATGATGTAGATAATCGTGAGGCGCTTTGCTGTATTTATGTTCGAGTTTTAGGGGGGAATTAAAAATAGGTGTAAGGTAATATTTTCTCGTATCTTTCCGGTTGATCACGTTTTTTTGGATTTAAAGCAATTTACGCAATGTGACTTGTTCATGTTGAAGAAGTCACTATCTAGTCGTTTTAGATGTCGGTTTATTGTTAAAGTACATGTTGCTGCACAGCAGTGACAGCATGTATTTCTTTTACGAAATTACTTGTCACGTTCGTACAGTCCACGCGCAGATGAACAGAATTAAAAGTGACACGTTTAACGAAATGTACGAGCATCGCGCAATGACGTGTTTGCACCGTGCGCGCAGTCGGGTATCATTAAGTTCCTGAACGTACAAACAAAGTCGCCTCCGCCAATTTCACGCTCAGTCACAAGAACGGTATTTAATTACCGTTTTTATACGCGCCGGGGCGCGCGTCGGTGCTGTTTGTAAAATACAGCAAATCGCGCCGAGCTTGCATGCGCAAACGGTAATTTGAGCCAGCGTCGCCAACGGCTCGGAACAACATTCTAACAGACTCGCTTTTACCGACAAACGTCTAGCACTGACGATACGGTTCGACGTAACGCATTAACTGCGAATAAAATACGCTTATCAATATGTAGGAAAAAAGTTGATCCAAGAGTTGACACTCTCGGATGCATCGCGATAACCGATCATTAGGGCCACACCATTTTCTGCCAGGTTATTACAACGTTCGCGCCGCAATCATTAGGCCTAGTTAATTTTCGCGCGTCAAACCGTAGACACATAACGTATCATCTTCGTGACGCTTTACTTTTTCGCGGCGCGTATGTATCGCGCATATAAATTAGCATCATTGCGGTAACAAGTAATTTTCCCCGTTCATTAGCGTCGTCCGCACCGGATTAATAGCGCGTACGAACGCGCGCACGTACCTATTTGCAGAATGATCGAGACAAAGAGCGAGAGAGTACATTAATTCATAATAATTTATAATTCGCCACTCGGGCTCATTACTTACGGTAATCAGTAATTAAGGACTATAGCTTATTGCCGGCAGGCGGGACGGGACGTTCTTTGTATCACTTATCCGTTCAGTGCTCTTCGCCCCGTCAACTTTTTCAATCGTTCGGTGCATTCGACGTGAGGCACGGCGGTGGGTAAAAAAAGGTTTGAGGATCGTCGGCAGATCCAGTCCCGTCTCTGCGAAGCGTCAACTGCCAAGCGACTCCTCGTCGTCAAATTTTCGACCGGTTCTCCGCGAACGATAATGATAAGCGGGACTTTCACAGTCCCCCCCATTAACGTTATCTGCCGTCAGGACCGATTCGTCAGGCACTCGCCGACGACAGAGATGCGCCGGGACGAGTGTCGCGCTTGACGCGTTCGATGCGACAGCTTTGACCTTCGCGCGACCTCGGGACGCACCGGATTTCGGAGAAGCGCGGCCCTCCTTTGAACGTCCCGTGTCTCTGGCTTCTCTCATCCTTCGATCACTCTCATTAGCCTACTCCTCCGTCCCGTCTCTCGTCAAGTAAGCTCTCAACCGAAATCGTAGAAAAGAAGCGGGAAAATAAACGTAAATGCAAAATGAAAATTCAACCGGAACCCGCTCAAACCTCTCAATCATCTCCATCTTCGCACTTCGACTCCCGCCGATGTCGAATCGCAACGCTGCTGACAAACTCACGCGCCCTTCCGTCTCCCTCCACGCCTCCCACACTTCTCGTATGACTTTCGAGGGAGCGCCTACGACGGAGGTGTCTGCTGCCCCGGAATACCGGGAAGGAAAACAATAATTAGTGATGTCAGCCGCGCTCGAAAAGGCTCGTTCACGACGTCGCGCTGCCCCTTATCTCGGTGCCCTTATCGCCGCCCCGGGGGCCCTATCGGCCGGCGTACGTGCAGAAAGAGGCGGCTCGCCCGATCCGACGTGTCGTCTGCGTGCGAGCGGAATGTACACACTGGGCCGCCCGGACGCGGACGTGGAGCGTGCGAATGTTTACGGCTCGTGTCCGATCCCCGATGCGTAGGTGGGCGTCAATGAAAGCGGACTCGCCACGGCCCGTATATCCGACGTAGGACGCGCGCTGATGCACGCGTGTGCGGCACAGCGTGCGCTGTACCTAATGTGCACGCGCGTCAACGGACGAGCCTTATGAATGACGGCATCGTGCGGGCCAACTGACGCTACTTTCACGTCCACGGCTCGCGGGACGGAGGAGAGCGATATACTCTGTCGAGCTTCGAAAATAACTTCGGGCCGTACGATCGGGTTACGCTTCCTCTCCGAGCGGGCAGGACGAACCTGATCGGCGCCCATAATCGTTCGCCAAACGCGTCGTTATTGGCGCGAAGCGTCGAGCGAGCGCGCGCGCGCGCGCCGTCGAACGAATCTCGGGCTCGTTAGCCAGGGGAACGGCTAACGAATTTACAGGGGCGACGCAGCTCGCCACCCGTGGCCCGAGCCGATTACGCTCGCGCACGTACATTCCGGGCGATACTCCGCTTCCTCGCGGTTGTGAGACTGGCGGATAAAAAAATTAATATTCGTGCGGCTTCACATTATTTCTTCCACATCCTCGGGCTCATTTCTCATGCACGTAGGGCGTAAAATCGTTGCTCCCTCTTTTCGTCTCGCTTTAACTTACCACCCCCCTCCCACTCTTCCTCTCTCTCTCTCTCTCTCTCTCTCTCGTTCTCTGGCTGCCCTTTTTCTCGTCTCCTCTCTCTCTCCTTACCTCCGTCGACTCTTTTTCCCTCTCGCCGCGGAGCACTCCAAGTTTACGATCCGTCGCAACCTTGCCATCTTGCGTGCACGTAAAAAGAGGTAGCCGCGTTTCTCCCCCTATTTTTTTAACTTTATTGCGGCTGATTGCGGGGCCAGGACCCCGTGCAAAACTTAATGCACGAATCCGTGTGCCCTTTCCCCTCCGGGGGCGCAGCGACGCTTGAGCAACTCGAAAAATTGCCTCGCGATAATCATGAAGAAGCGGCGAAAAAGCGTAAAAAAAGGGAGGGCGCGAGGGGGAGGAGAGGGGGCGGAGGAGGGGAAGGGGGAGAACAGAACGAGAACGTGGCATCATTGTGCGCGGAGAGAAAGTGCGTAAGGAGAGGCGGAAGATGGTGAGCAGGCGGGGGTAAGAGGGGAGGGTAAGTCGAAAACGGACGTGGCGCAATCTCGAGGAGTAAATCTTCCGCGCGTCAAAGTTACATTTATCTGTGTGAAAGCTGCACGAAAGAAGTCGAATTACCGCCGGCCGCGGCGTACATCGCCGCCGGATGTGCGGGAATCGCGAAATTAAGCGTTACCGAATTCGATCCCTTTGGGAATCGAGCGAGCGAGTCCGGGGGCAGGATTGGGAGCCGAGTTTCTTAAATCAATGAATACCGACGCTCGATGCTTAACAAAACGTCAATTATCCTTACCGTTCAATACGCTCCTCTCCCTCTCTGAGCCCCCCGCCGTCTGTCTCCCTTTGGCATCGTCTGCCAATGGCCGCAAGCTTCATTCTGGGCGCGAGAGAGAGAGAGAGAGAGAGAGAGAGAGAGAGAGAGACGTCCGGCGCGCGTAACGGGAGGAAGAAGGAGGAGCGGCAAAATTACACGTTATCCGATCCTCGCCCGGCGGGAATTGGGCGAAACAGATTGAAACGGCGCATTGACGCGTTGACGCACGATAGAGTCGCTCGGTACGCACTTCCGCCGAATCAAGGATCCGGACCGTGAGTTCGTCCTTCCCCTTCTCCTACGTTCTCAAAATCCTCATCTCAATCAGGCCAGAAAGCGATGCAAGACGAAGCTGAGAAGGAAGAGGTAAAGCGATCGAATAGGCGATCAAGCTTGAAAAAGAGAGAAAGTAACAAGAACAAGAGAAGAAGAGAAAGAGAGAGAGAGAGAGAGAGGGAGAGAGGGGAGGAGAAGAGAAATAAAAAAATCTGGGTCCACCAATAGTGGGTGTAGCGGGCGTGAGCCGGGATCGGCGAAGTGTGCTGTACTCGTCCTCGGCGAGAGGCTCCCGGCAAGGGAGGAGAAGGCGAGTGGCTGAGGCTGAAAAAAACGCGGTTTGTGTTCGCGGCTCGAGCGTCGGACGTGTGCGAGTCGCGTGTGGGGCTCGCGCCTGTCGTTGTCTCTGTCGCGAGCACGGGGACCGGGTGCGGGGCCCTCCTCGGCCGGGCCCGAGCTGTCGCGATCTCTGTCGGGCCCCGTGCCGGCTGATGGGCCCGTGTGGGACGCGAGGCCTCGCCTCGTTCTCACGGTAGCCTCCGACAGGGGCCCGCTTTTGCCTGCTTCCTCCTCCCCCCCCCCCCCCCACCATGCCCTGCCTACCCCTCCTCGCCCCTCTACTCCCCCGGCCGTAGGCCTCCGCTCAGACCCTGCGCCTCCCCTACCTCCGGCCCTATCGTTACCAGGCTGTGCGCGGGTCCGTGACTCGCGTGCACACGCGTGCGCGTGTGCGTGTCGTGGCAAGCACGCGTCCTCCCCTCCTCTCGCTCCGCTTCACGACGTCCGACGCCCAGCCACTCCGGCTTCCTTTTTCTCCATTCTCGATGAGTTTTCGGATTTCCCGGCCTCTCGCTCGCTTTGTTTGATCGGAGTAATGGAGGGAGCTTCGGAGGCATTTACGCTTTTTTGGGTATTGGGGAGGTCCGGTCGGGAGGAACAAGGAGTTTTTGGGAATGGTTGAATTAATTGGCAGATGTGCAGGGGTGGCGATTGCGGATGGAGGGTGTAGGGGAGAACGTATGCGGTGGTCGGAAATTGAGAGTGGCTCTCTGACTTGCGCTGATTAAATATTGTGCTTTGAAGGCAGCGATCGAGGCGTTAAATTTAAAGTACAGGTGCAGGTTTGTTCGGGTATACCTACATTGAGCGGAAATACTTGCGGAATTGCAGTCGCAAAGTTAATGGGATTCTAATTGGAAGATTTCGTTCGGATACGTAACTTATTCTACGTATCCCGCAGAAAGATGACCTAAATATTGAATTTCCTGTGCGCGCAAACGACGTTTGATTTCATTCTCTTATACCGCGGGCGTTATAAATTTTTATGAAACCGCGTAATGACAGTTCTGCGTGCGCGAGTTTTTTTCGTGCAGCCCCCCCGTTAATCGACTGATTAAAGTTAATTGGTTCGAATCTGGAGGCACTCACGGCCGAAGATTCGGCGATTCGGCGCGTCACGCGCATTAAGGAACGACACTTCCGGCGATATTATTTGCATGAAATATCGCCGAAGAAACGGGCCAATTAAATATGAAAATACCCATGTTGTATTGGCGCGGACGCGGTGAAAGTGAAGCAAATAAAACTTTTAACGAAGCCCCGGTCATATCGATATCGACGGATATTCTCGGCCGTCGTTGCGATTCAAATGCCAGTGTCATTAAAATGTTGCCTTTTATCGTTGTATTTATATTTTAATTGGACGGCGCGCATTATTAGCTTGTTCCCGCTTAGCCTCCATCAATAAGGAGCTATCGGAGTCGCCGTTTCCTATTAAAAAAAGTGCTACCCCGTTATAACATCCTAATCAATGGTTAATTAATGTACGCTGCTTGACGTGATACGGCCTGCGACGGTATCGTGTAGCAGAATAAATGATACGGGTTGTCTGCCATTTAATTATTCGAAAGACTCCGCTTATTTCTTACGACCGCAGGGTTGCTACAACGAGATTGCCCGATGCAGAGATACAGTGCGGATTCGTCCAGGCCGAGAATTTCATTAAGTATTAAGCTCCGGCGCGGTAAAATATTTTACATCAGCATCTGGCCAAGTAGCACATCCGACTTAATCGCCGTCTTCTGCCGTGCAGCATCATTTCATCAACCTACCATTAGCGATACAATATCAAACTACTCTGCTTATCCTTACTTTCTAAACGCGTGCAGTCTTCCTCCGTCCTATCTTTGACGTCGCCTGATCGATTCCTTGCAACGAGACATCGAAAACATTCTCGAGCAGACTACGCAGGACACCCTTCGTTAACCGAAAATCCAGCGTGCGCTTCGTTTCGATTTCGTATCGTCGATAAAGTCTGTCGGCGGAATGTCAGTGTTCGCAGAACGTCGAGCATTCCAGGCATACGTCGCGAGGATATATCGGGAACGGATCAACCGACGTATCCAGAAGCGGCGAACTCGTACGAGACGCCATGAATGAATCGGCGTCGCGGGTTCTCACGCAAAATTTCAATTTCCGGTTCGCACGAAAAGGGAACGCGAGTCTGGCCAAAGTGTGCACATGCAATCAGAGAGCGACACATTCTATGCGGGCCGACCGGTGAATGAGCCTTGCCCGTTTGCCTCCCCATTTTCCTTCCCTGATGGGGCCCATTCGCAAACGACTGTCGGTGGCGGGCCTTGCACGAGGACGAAATTATTGGGAATCAAAGGTGCTGGACACAGTTGGCGGCACAATGAGCCGGCCGGCCGTTCGTGAATGAAACGCGTGTGTACGCACGAGCCACGCGAGGAAGTAGGGAGGAAGTAGCGAGGAAGGAGCGAGGAAGAGGTGGTCGACTCTTTGGAGAAGGGCACGGATTGAGAGGGGCCCTCCGAAGTGGCCCTTCGAATGGGCCCCCCGAAGGTGCCCATCCAGATACGCACCAAGGATTTACGCCCGTGCCTCCTCCTCCCCCTCCTACTCCTCCTCCTCCTCCCTTCTGACGTCCTCCCGTCGAAATCCCGTCTCATTGTTATTTCGTAAATATTCATGAGCGTCTAGCGTCCGAATCCGTTCTGAATGAACGAACGTGCCCCGCCGATCGTGGGAATTCCGCCCCGCCTTCGTGTTTCGGCCGGTGAATCGATCGCAGGTGGCTCCGAATCGTGGAGAATAAAGATTTCCCCGTTTCGAGTCGCGGCCCGATGCCGTTAGGGCGTTGCCCTGCTTTTTACGCCCGTTCCTCCGCATTTCTGTGAACCGCCAACGGTCCACTTCAATTCATCCGTAAGACACGTACCGTCGACTCGCCGCGTGCGTTAATGTCATTTGCGTCAAAGGAGAGCAGGACGTCGATCACGTCGTGACCATTTTTTCCTTATCAAGAGTTGCTTGATCCTTGAATGCCACCGAAATACAGGAAAACGGGAAATATTAATGACGTACGTCAAATTTTCTCGTAGTGTTCATTTATTTCACTTCAGAAATCAGAAAAGAGGATAATATTTTATTCATAGTAAATATGGTGTGCGTTGTTGATTGTAACAGTTGCACGTTCTGTAAGTGGACATTTTTTTAAAGTTCTTGAATGTACTTAAAGTACTTGAACGTATTTCTTACAAAGGGTGCAAAATCGCATCCTGGGCTATAGTTCAGAATTCAAGAACGGAATATGTGAACTTTGGGTTTTGTTTTGATGTCTTCCGGAGGAGGAGCATAATTTGCGGTACAAGCGGATATCAAGCGATGTCCATAGAGATTCATAGTTGTGCAGAGGCATGAGTCGAGCGCTGTGCGTGTGTCACTTCCGCTGACCACGATTGTCGCCAAATTGCTCCGCCGCCGGTAGAACAGGTGTACCCGTCTGAAGGCAGATTGTGCATTAACTTCTGCAATCCGTACATCCGGACGGTCAGCTCCTACCGAGCCGGCGTCAATTCTTTCGCCCGTGTATACCTAGCCTGTCGCTTTTGCCACATAAGTGCAGCAAATGCACCGTGACAGGATACCTGATGCGGATAATGCGTGTGAACATCTTCAAAGTTTTCACTCGGCACCGGCTGCAGCTTACGATTACACGCCGAGTTGAATCCCGATCGTTTCGTTCGCTTCCCCGCCACAAGACCGATGATAATGACATAAATAAATGGTATACGAATACGAAGCACGGATCGCGTATGCGACCGATTAAGACCGAGTTTACGGATCGTCATTTTTGCTGACGTTAATGGACGCATGCGTGACGTCGATACCGCACTCGGTATATCTTATACGGCGATGGAAAATTTACCTTGACACGGTATCGATAATTGCGGGTAAAAATGCATCGATAAGCAAAGTGGCATGTCCGCCGATTTCGCGAAACATTGAAATCTCCGCTCCCGGCATAGCGACACGCGAGAGAAGCGTATTTCCACTGATTGCCCCCGCGCTACAATTTTCTTCAATCTCGTGACACTTCCGTTTCGCGACAGTTGAATTACGGCCCTATGTATATAAATCGAGAGGTGAAGATACTCTTGCACGCGTTCGTGTGCCGTCTTATTTCGCAGCGGTCGTAACGAGGGTCCGACAGTGAAAGGAAGATTGCACGTATCACGGAGAAAAATCAGAACATCATTCCCGACCGACGCTCTCCCAAAGCTCATAGCACATACAGAAACAACGATCGTCAACAATTCTCATCCCACCTCCCCCCCTTCATGAACCCAAAAATCTCATCCTCTCCCACCCGAATCGAGAGCACTCGCCTCCAAACTTTCTACCTCCGACAAAAGAGTCAAAATCAACAATCCGGACAATCAACGAAAGTCAAAGCGTCGAAAGGCCAACAATGGCCCTCACGTAAACCGAAGCCTGTCAAACCTCATCCCCCCCTTACCCCTGCCCCCCTTCCCAGACCACATCGAGTCGATATCCTCTATCTTGCCCTGTCCGTGCGATCGCTCGATCGGCATTACTGAAACTGGTCCTCGAGAATCGCTCGAGGGAGAGGATCGCCTACGCGGTGCCCATTTTCTTGAGCGATGATGAGGAAGCCGATTGGAGCGTGGGCGTTGTCAAGATGATTCAAGCGCACTGAGACGGGAGGACGGGGCCCGAGGTTGTTAAAGACGCTCCGGTGATCGCGGGAGCGGAACATGAAGCGCTTCCTGAAACGCTTCAGCGCCGACGGCCGTTCCGTTCCCACGAAGTACACCGTCCCGTAGCCCTTCTTCATCTCTCTCCCCCCCCCCCTCTGCCGCCACCTCCTCCTCCTCCTCCTCCGACGTCGTCCTCTCCTGCCTCGCTAAGCTCGAAGCCCGACCGCCAATTCGAATGGACTGCTAACGATCATCCTTCTCGAATACCTGCTCGTTCGCGTGTACAATGTTGGTACGGCGAGCGTCCGGTGCCTGAAGCGTGGCAGACACGTGGTCCCGACCAGTCCGGATGGTATTGCTGATCTTCGCTGATCTCCGCTGATCCTCAAGCCCTGCCGCTCCCTTGCGGGCGATCGTCCTCTCACCGTTTCGCTGGCTTGCCGTATCGCTCGCGATTTATGGCGGATGGAGATCTTGCTTTCTTTCCCGTCGCTTCGGCTGAATGTGGGATTGAACATAAGTGGGTTATGGGGTTTTTGTGGGAGGGAGGGAGGAAGTTATGGGTCGGTTTACTTGGTTCTGTTTTGCTTTGGCTTCGATATTGCTGATGCTCGATATGTCAGAGACGTTTTTACTGCGAAGTAATTTAGTTTCGTAATGGTATGGTTTCCTACTGTTCTATATAAGACTGTTGACTTCTAGTTTGATCGGTGATGTCCAAGCCGACTAACCTTAATCAGTTATTTCGATTCTTTTCATAATTTTATGTACTTTCCATAATGTCTGGCTAATGTAGGTAATACGTTCGTCGCATCGACGTTCCCAAAGTTTGGCCGCCAATACTTTTCCGCTTCTTTTCCCCCGTAATCTGCACACACGACTGCGCCCGTAGTGGCGCATAATTTGTATATTTTAGCGAGCCGCCGACAATTCGCGAGGTGGGAAGGTAGCGTTCGCGCCTCTCGAGTGCTGAATAAACAGCCGCCGCTAAGGATTGGCGAACGTCCGACGAAGCGTGTCTCGCATGCCTATATTTTTTTTCTCCTTAAAACGGAAACGTGTTCCTAAAAGTGACACGGACGAACGGTAAACGTCGTTGTCTGCATATAACAGTACATCCAGGAGAACGATCACGGAGTCTCGACGGGCGATCGTCGCCGTCGTCGTGCGACGTCCTCGCCATCGTCGTCGTCGTCGTCGTCGTCGGTCGGCAAATAATTAAAGCATCCAGTCATGCTCGTTTTACCGTGCTCGAACGAAACGATCCTCGATCATCGGGAACGACGTCGGCTTGGCGTCATTGTTCGCGTGGCAGTCGCGTGCATAACGAGTGAGACGAACAATCTCGTGATCCGATTCCACGTCCCACCCCTCCCTGCCCGCTGCCGGAGCGGGCTCAGGATGGTGCGCGGCGAGGATTCCCACGATTCTGAAAGTACTAGATTTTCGGCCTTAAAGAGCGAAGTGCGTGTCCGGTCGCGTGGCCGTTTCGTTTTCTATTCGGATCCAGGTGGCCGACGTCAGGCCCGAGAAACCCGCCGGACGGATTCTGTGGGATTCTTCCCATCGATGGTCGGCACGGTCACAATGAGACAGCGCGCGACAGTCACGATCTAACCGGAGGATCTCTCTCCTTCTCTCTGCCGCTCTCTCTTTCTCTCTCCCTCTCTCTCTCTCTCTGTCTCTCTCTCTCTTCCTCTCTCTCCCCCTCCTTCTACCTGGATGCGCGGCATCATCGAGACCTCGGCGCAACGATGATCGACAGACTGGAACGGTCTCGGGTTGAATTCCGAAATCTGGCCGCGTCGCCCGAAAGTCGAAGGCAAATAAAGTGCCACGAGCCTCTCAGATTCTCCGCCGCGATACGCTGTAATCCGAGATCCGGGGATTAAAAAGAAAGCGTCGTCCGGATCGGTGGCGTACGAAGGACAGAGGCCCAGTTTTATTATTATCATTATGTGCATTGCTCCTCTCACTCGCATCACGCCCATCGCCCGACACTTTTTCCCCGCATCGATTTTTCCCGAGCGCAACAGTTTACGCTTCGAACCTCTCAATCATCGCGGGACGCAGAACCTGGTATTTAATTTTAATACGACATTAATCAGGTTGCGTTCTCGATCTCACGCTCTTCGTGAAATCCGCGCGTTATCCCCGCATTTTCATCCGCCGTCGACATCCTCGTAATTAACATGTAAAAACGACGAAGTAGGCTGAAAAAAAATCGGTTGCAAAAAGAGACTCTTCCGTTGATAAAATTACGAATCCTTCTCCCGACCGTCTTCTATCCGACCTTCTCCGCTCTTCCGCCCTCGTGCTTACGCGCGCCTGCCCATATAATTTCAATTTCTTAAAGGCGTTCATCACGCACGAAAAATGGGTCGGGTATATGAAGAGCGGAGGGGTGAGGGAGGAGCGCGGGGGGGGGGGGGGGGGAGCCCGGGACAGAGCCAAATCTGGCCGTTACAGTTGAAGGAGCGTGGGAAGGCAGAAGTCGCGAATCCTTGTAAGGAACCGTTGTACTTCCTGAAGGAGGTCCTGCACCTGACGTTCTACCCGCCCGTGAGAAAGACTCTCCGGCACCCGATATCTTCCTCCTCATCCCCCCCGCCGCCCCTCTCTATCCCCTACCCCCTCGTTCTCATCCTCCCGTAACGGCCACGCGAGCAGCACGCTTTCAGCACGTTTTGACGACGTGGGAAGGATCTCGTGCCCTCTCGAACGCGAGCTTTTCCCTCCATTTTTTTTTTGCTCCTGCCCACCTTTTTTCACTCGTCTACGTGACAATCCTCGGCAGCGAGGCCATAGGAAAATCGGCGGCTCGTTGTCGCTCGCGTTCCCAGTGCGGCGGATGATTTTTATTAGCGCTCGTTAGCACATCTTCCTTCCGTCTGGCCGGAAGCGTGCGCAAACACTGGAGCAAATGGGCAGCTGACTTTCTCATCGCTTCGCGGCTGAATGAACGTTCAACGATGCAGGCGCAAAGCTCTGCTACGGGCACCGTATATACGGTGTAGCTTCGCAGGAAGCGTCGGCTCGATTTCGGCATATTGTGCAACTGTCTTACATTCGACTCCTCGGTAGCGAAACATCGATCATCGTGGGTGTCTCGGGAAGTGGGTCAATGACGTCAGGGCCGAGGAACGAGGGGGCGAGGGGGGGAAAAAAAGCGGGAGGCAAAATGAAAAGTCGCGGCGGCGGGGTGAGTCCCCTCTGTCAACGGTTAATTTCTTATTCATGGGAATGCTCCCCCACATCGTGGACGCACGGCCAAATCCGTTCGCGCAAAAACGCGTCTGCGAGCGCCGAAATGGCGAGTGTGACGCGTCGGTAAAAACTGCGTACGGAGATGGCGGGCGAGCCGAGGCATTGCTACTATTGTGGATTTCCATCGGCGATCCGACTATTCTTCGACACGATCGTCGGCCACGATCCTCTCCTATTGTCGGCCGACTTCGGTTCCACGGCTCGATCGTCCAAGGTCATTGACAGCAAGCTTTTTCTCGCAAATCGGCCCAGGGGAAGGACTCCGACCGACAGAATAGAGCGTACGTAGAGTCGCGCTCGTCCGTAAAAGCCGTACGCCACGTGGCCATGTGTCGGTCTGCGCGAGTGCGCGTGTAGAGAGTATCGGCGCGCAGAGAGATGCCTAAACAACATTCGTACAAGGCCGCAAGAGATACAGGGCGCGCGCACACGTGCACATGCGTGCTGGAAATGGTGCTAGGGCGGAGCCGGGGGGTTCTGTTATGGAGTTTACATCTATTTCAAGGGGTGAAGAAAGAGGGGGCTGCACGCACCCCACGCTAGCCACCTGACGCACCCCGGTCGTGGGAACCGAAAAAACCGTAGGAATCCTCCTCTAACGTCGCTCGTCGTGCTCTCCCTACCTAGCTCCCTCTCTCTCATCCTCTCTCTCCCTCTTTATCCTTCTCCCTTCCTCTTTCCCTGTTTTCGGCTCCTTCCCTCACGGACCGACGCACACGTACAAACCAGTGCACCACCGCGTGCCGATACACGCTCCTAATATCACGGTGCCCCGGATCGAGGAAGGAACCGTTCACCCCTAAATTACTCCGACGCCACGCGCTTTTTTTCATGCTAACGGATCGGGACTCCCTCTGGAAATCGCTACGAAATCGGTCCGATCCGGGCGATAACTAACTAGCCGCGCCCACATCGAGAGTGCGCGCGAATTTCATGAAATTCCATGGCCGCTGGTAGGCGTTCTCGTACTCTTTAAGCGCTAGGTTCGCTATTGGGCGGGAGGAAAAATGATCGCGAGCCGATTATCTTTGACGCTCCTGCACTTTCGCGAGACGGATAGGCCGATTTTACGCGCGTCGGTCGCGCAACGTTGCCGATCCGGCCGATTATGCCCCCGAGGGGAGCGCTTTAATTTCCTGCAAAAACTGATTCCGTGCAATTTGAGCCCGATCTAGCTCGGCCGCACGATGGCCTAGACGCTTTCGGAAATTGCCGCCGATGGCTCGTATTTCTTGATGAACGACGGCGTTAACCCTTTATAGGCTGTAAAATCAATACGCTCCTCGATCGTCGCATCCGGCTGACAATGGCCATCCGGCAATTTTTGTATTCACCTAGGATAATCAAACTCGCCCAATGTCAGCAGAACGACAATTGAACCTTCCACATAGAAAATATTCGACTTCAAGCACCCTCGTAGTCCAACAAGCGCATACCTTTCTCAAGAATATCCAACTATAAATAAAAATTCCAACAGTTACGTAATCGACGGCATCCTGAAAGCCTTATCTCGCGGGAGACGAACGAAACGAATTCCCTGAGTCGTATCTCGACGAAACACGGAATGGGAGGGATCGAGAGTGCCGTCGATCGATGGCTCGCTTCGTGGTCTCGCTGGAAGTCTCGTTGCAAGTCTCGATGGGAGTCCTCGACGAGCCTCTCGTCGGGAGTCCCGTCCGACCGGTCGGTCGGGTGCTGCGCACGCGTTCCGTTTGTCCCGCGCGTGTCTCCCGTGTGTCGGAGGTGACGGTACGCGTGCATGGGAATAAGGTGCGTGACAATATTCATCGCCCCGGCCGAGAAAAGGAGGCGGTTTACGAGCGGACGGACGGCGTGAAAGTATGTGGGAAGTCCATTGCGATTCGAGGGAGCGTCCGGCCCCGACGCAGCCTCGTAATCGTGCACGTACGCGTACGCGAGGTGGGAAGAAAGGGGATGGCGCGGTGGCCGACGTCGGGGCGGGGAGGAGGGGGAGGGGGAGGGGGCCGGGATAACGTGGAAAGAGGTGAGATCGAAGGGAGAAATAGACGGCGCGGCGGTGGGGACGCGAGGGGGTGGGGAGGGGGAGCGAGCTGGGGGAGGGGAAGGAAGAGCTCGGTACCCAAGATTATTGTAATGCTGAAACAATGGGCCACTCTGTATGTATGAGCGGACCGTGTACTGTTGCGGAGAAGAGCGTGCCGCGTCGCACGAGCGCCGCGTGCGCGACTCTCACGTACACTCGATTGCAAAAGTTTCGCCGACGACTCGCTGTCGGCTACCCGCGGCGATCGTCCGGATGCGCGCCACGGATGGGGAGACGTTCGGAATTAGGCGTCGTCGACGAATCTCTGGGGTACGGTAATCCTGCGTCTCGGTGACTGACTTTTCCGAAAGGCGTGGGGTTCGATGACTGTTGATACTCGAGCGCTTAAATGCTTTCCGGTCGTGCGCTGGGTACGATACAGACGCATATTTAGGATAGCGTAGTCGACGGCTCGTTTGGTAAGAACATATTTCTCGTCGTTATCGAATTCCTGGATGAGTAAGTGGCCTCGGGAGGGAGGACAGGGGTAAGGTTTGATTCTAGCTCCAATCTGACGAACGACGACGCTGGAATACGATAAATGGAAGAAACGGTCCTAAGCGAGCCCGGCTCCGAAAACCTTCGAACGAGGCATACTTAAAAATAGCGATAGCATTCGCATCGAACGCGAGGCACGAGGCCGAACTCTCACCTCGGCCGGGGCCCCCCTTTCAGTTGTTGACCCGACGGGGCCCGGCAACGAGCACGAGATCGCGATGTCACCCGCTCTGCTATTCAGCAGGCAAGCTCCGCGTACACGAATCTAGAACATTTTTCGAATTCGAATTTTGGCCGTTGGGGCGAGCGCGCGACGGAAGCGTGGGAACGGGCGTCCTCGAGTCTTCTCAAAACAAAACACGAGCTAACGAAGAGGCAGGGGGAGGGGGGCACGCGACGCACCTGACTACCACTGAACCCCCGCCCCCACACTCCACGTGCCCTTGCCCCCCTCCCGCGCACCACCCGGGCCCCTCTCCCTGGCCCCCTCAACGGTTTATTAAGTCGTTACCCAGGGCCGAGCACGCCCCCGCACGCCGCCGAATTCCGCGTCTGTCTACGTCTCCCTCCTTCTCTCTCACCCTCTCACTCCCTCCGCCGCTTCGCTTTGTCTCACTCTCTCTCTGCCTTCTTTCCTCTTTCACCTCCACTCTCTATTCCTTCAACCTTTTCTTCTCTCCTTCTTTTCTTCCTTCCTTCCTCCCTCCTCCTCCCACATTCTCTATTTATGTTCCTGTCCCGATTCATCTCATTCTTCTCGCCTCGCTCGCTCGCTCGCTCTCTCCTCCCATCTCTTTCACAATCTCGTTCCCGAGTGCCGCCGTTGGGCTATCTTCCTCCCGGTCGGCGAGCGATTCGTTCTCGTTTAGATGTACGATTTGGAGCGAAGGCAAATTATTGCCCGACGGCGCGCGCCTTCTGGTTGCATTATGAATTCAGTTCCTTCGATTTGGCGGGCTCGTTATGCATATGCATGCCCGTTACGCGCTCGACACAGGGGGAATTACCGCAACTTCGAAGGAGATGGCCGTTCGATACCTCGAGGTGACTCGAGAAATTAATTTCTCCCTACGCCATTGTCGATAACGCCCTAATGAGATTCCATTCTTTTTTTAAACATAGTTGATGATTGCGAAAATACTCGCCTCATTTGAAACCTATCTACGAAGATCTGGCACGAACATTTGCATACGAGACAGATTTCAAATTCAGCACTAACCTCTGCAATCACCTGACGTGTATCGTAAATTTCGAAGGTCAAGTTCAATTTACCACTGGCAAGAACTCTTCAAGGCGCGAACAGTATTCGAATGACGGGACCGTAATTAATCGATCGAGCTATCGAGATAGGAAACGTTCAGCGCGCCAACACCGTGTTTCGTATCTCCAAGCATTCGCACCGTACTGTACTTATTTAACTGTCACTAACTACTTCAGTTAATTCATTGATCCTGATATATCCACGACCTTCCCTCGCGCCGTCGGCCGTGCGCAACAGACACTGACGATTCGCGTAATAAAGAGTGCGCACTCGCACATTTCTCGCGGTCGCGGCAATCAGTGTCCATGAGTAACTCCGTTCGCCATGAGTGGCGAAAGCGTGTAGATCCGTATCTTGCCGCGTTACTGGTCTTATCGCGGGATCTCGGAAAATGATGCTCCCGAGAATCAGTATCCTCCCTGCCGGATCCGTCTGTCTCGCTTTCAGCTGAAACGACGCTGATACAAGATACATTGGACGCTGACTTCTGGACGGGGAGGGAGCGGAAGGTCGTAAAAAGTCAGAAGTTGTTCATGGCTACACCGAGTATACTAACGGATATTCGCCGATCGGTCCCTGATTTCAACTGGTTATAAAGTAAACCCGTCCGGGCACGAATGTTAAATCCGTCGCGCATGTCACGCGCACGATGTACTGCGAGGCCAAATAACATCCAGCAAAAGGGTCCGACGGAGGAAATAGCCACGAATACATCAATCGAATCCTTGAGTAACGTCGGACGTTTTAACGCTTGCTTTCCGCCAGTTCCCCGCTGTAGGTTCTTAATTCGACGACAGGCTTCATTCATTCGTATTGTGTTGCAGTACAGTCTCTTCTGATTAATTTTGCCTAGAACTTTGAGGTACATGACAATTGTTGGTAAGATGCGACTGCTGTTTTGATTGAACTGTGAATTTGTTAACGTCGGATTACGTTATCACAAATAGATATATTGGAAAGTGATTTTGATCAGTACTGTATCAGACGGGTGGGATTGTTGCGTAGATTGAATCGTACGTGAGGATTGCATAATTTTAGAGGTCGACCGTACGCCGATTGTTGTCCGGGATAAATGTTGAACTCTGAATAGGCATGATAAATGCCATGCAATCTCTAATTAAAGTGACCAGCACGAGCACATCCGCATTTCTATGTATGAACTTACGTTTTACTTTTTTTTTCGAGCGTCATTACGACATTACGTCCGTGCCACGTATTCGCACAAAAGCCGGATGCAGCATATGATACATGAACGCAGCACCGGTAATGAATGCATGGTTACGTTTGAATATGACAGTCAATATCGGCCATAGTTGTCGGATGCGACGATAACGAATCCGCACGCCGCGTTTTTCCGGTTCAAGCCAGTATGTTGCCGGTCACAAATATATCACCACTGATTTATAGGTAGAGTCCGGGTTCATTTGTTTTGCAGTAACTTATCACATCAACGTTATTCACGATATTCCATTGTCTCATTTAGTTTACATTCCATTCATAACAATTTACATGCTCATTCAAAGTTCAGGATGTCATCGCAAATTATCCATGCCGACAAGGTTTAGAAGATAAAAAATAGAAGGTAGCAAAAAGGATAGAGAATAAAAATATCGCCGATGTATGAAAAATAGTTGAGGCGGCGGAGCGTTGAATTTGCCTCAGCTCGGCGACAAGGCAGTTTGTGTTACTTTGCGACGTTTAGCATGGCAGATAATTTGAAGTGCAGCAAATTGTTATACGCACCGTCCGCTCAGTACACGTCGACATGTCACATTTTGACGTACTCGGTGGTCCCTTTTGCCATACCCCGGTCGCCGTAAGAGGCAGTCGTTAGGTGTACCCAACATACCTTATTATTATCATCTAACGACGTGTAATTTCAGTGCGACGGATCACTCCGAGAGTGCCAGACTGAAACTTAACGTTCGGATAGCCGCTTCCACGAAGCGAGAGTTTTCATTAGTGGCCTTCCGTGGAATCAATTTGACCAAGTGACAAAGCGTAATCGCGGTCAGATTCGGGCCCCACCAATTAAAGAGGCCCACGTATCTGATTTCGAACATCCGGCTTGCGGCAGGCATTCGGCCCACGGTAATACGATCAAATCTGGCAAATGCTCGTGTACGGAGGAAGTTTAATGAGCGCTAAACCGGTAACATTTCGAGGAAGAAAAAAAGCGCTGCGCCTCCTCCGCCCGTTAATATTACATTCGGCCGGACGATCTTCGCACGCATTGTTAAAACTCGTTCGACTTCGCCACCTTCACACGTGCACCTTGCCCACTTGCATGCACGCGGTCACGTATGTCAGATTACCTTCCACTCTGCCCACCGTCTCGCTCGGTCTCGCTCGAGTTTCGTACCCACGACAAAGACGGGGTCTTTAGCCTTACGCGCCGACTTTGTATTGGTTACATAACACATTTGTAGCTCGGCCCGTATGAATGAATACATTCATAAAGGCTATCCTACGTGGCGCAAACGTCGCCGCATACATGCACGCCGGGCTGCAATCTCAATAAGAAAATATGTCTATTATGTTGTTACAATAACGATATCAATTCATTGACTGCCGTGCCACTGTGCGAGCCCATTGTCTTCAAACGACTGTTTGGTGCTATATTTGATGCACGATATAATCAGCCATTATTGGCTCAGTCGAATTCCGAGTTTCTACCATTCCACACATTTTCGCCCAATCGCATCGCGGACGTTGTCGCGTCGGGATTCGCAGCGTGTACGTTCATTCTTTCCTGTCAGCGGATTGCCACACTCCGTGACATCCGATCGGAAGGGAAAACTTTAATTTCGAGATCGGGCTCACAGATTAACTTCGATGGCGGCTGATTTCATTTTTCTCTTTCCGCATCGCAGCCATCTGCATCCTCCAGACAAAACTGATATATGATGTTTTAAGTGGCGGAGCACTATCCAGTAATTGAATTTAAAGGGCGGAAGCGAAGAAATCTGGTCCCCTTTCGCATTAACCTAATCAAGTTCAGTTGCCGGGCACCGTCGGCCGTCGCGGCCACAATAGAGACATTAAATTGTCAGTACGGATTTATTAAACCCGGCGCTGTTATAACCGTGAAACCGTTTAACTCCCCCGAAGGTCTGCACCGTCGCAGCGACGAACGAACTTGGCGATGATGAATGAACTCGGTCACGGATCCGTGTGATTCCATTCGCACGCCTCGACCGTCGGCGCACGGCAAACGTGCGTGTTACGTAATCGTTATATTTTCCGGCAGTTTAAGCCTATCGAAAGCTACACCTAAGATACGATCTCAAAAGACCATTAACGCGATATCCAAAGAATTTGTCTCTATTACTTTACCAGGCTTTATTTCGTGGAATAATGTTTGGCAGTTTAAATACACTTTATTAAAAAATATGTCAATTTCGCAAACAGTCACACAGCGATGATGATTCTCACTAAACTTGGCGAGCGATACGGCGAACGATATATGTAGAATTAGTATTGTTAATGGAGTGTAACGAAGCAATTTAGCGGTGGATAATGACAAACATTCATTCAGCGCATTCCGATGGCAGGTTCATGATTCATACGACGCGCGGATTCTTCAGCAATAGCCGGAGGGAACTCACCTTGTCCGACAAAGCTTCGGTCATCAGTATGTCACGGTCTAGATGTTAAGCGAAAAAGCGCGCGATATGCTTGCGCAAACACGAGATAAGACATCCAGATAAGGCTGGTGCCGATAGAAAATTGTAAATGACGCTAATTTAGCAGATAAGCTCGTGCGGACACTTTCGATGTCGTCCCAGCTGAAAGCGAACCTTGCAGCGAATATCGATACCTACCCAGGATGGTGTAAGTATCAACGAAGGACTGGAAGAGTATCGTGTCAGGGTCCAAAGCAGCTGGGCAACGTCGATGTAGGGGTTCATGGAAAATGATTTATTAAAGCCAAAATTTCGTTACAATAAAATGAATTCGCACAACCGTGAGAAAGGCACATAATGAAGTCAGAGAACGGCTTCAGTGTGACGCGAGCGTCATCGCGTCAGTCGATTCCGCGCAATACGGAACAGTTAGAAAACGTACGATCACCCGTACAGGCTCGGGCGTACGTGTGAGTTGGCGCTAAAAAAAGTTTCACACATTGAATTTCGAACACGTACTCCACGACGCCCGAATGCAGCTATCTACAGCGCGTACGTATCGGGACCATTGATAACTACTAGCTAAAAGACCACTTGCTGCTCGAGATGATACTTAGTCTTGCAAAGCTTCTGCAGTCTGTGTATCCCTTTCGAGCGATCCTCACCGTGCTTCGTCTCCCAGGCGTCGAACAGCATGTTGTAGTACCTGGGCACGTCGAAGTACTGAAGATACTCGTGGGTAGTGGAAGTGGGGAATATTTTCTCGAACCTATCGAGCTGCGTGAGCTCGTCCTCGTAAGCGATCAGATGGCGAACGTCGTCGGGGGTCAGGTCCTCAAGTATCTCGTCGAGGTAATCCTCGCGATTCCTCAGGTTCGCGTACATCGACTGCTTGTGCCTCTCCTGATAGCTGACGCTGGTCCGATGCAGCCTGAAGTCCTGACATACGGAGTCCAGCTGATACCTTTGTGAGAGCTTCTCGACTTCGTCCTTGGGCAGTGAGACGGGAAGCTGGTATCCGGCTATGTTGAAGACGTTCTTGATGAGCGGACCTTTGACGTCGACGTCCAGCTTGGAGGACGACTGCAGGGAGGGTGATATGTTTACTTCGAGCAACCAGGGCTTGAGATGCTCGTCCAAGAGAATGTCGACGCCGAAAAGCTCGTAGCAGCAGTATCTCGACGTGGTATTGGCCCTGGTCAGAGTGTTGATCGACGACTCGCCGGCGATCATCGTCTTGACAACGATGTCCTTCATCGAGTTCCAGAGCTTCGTCACGTTGACGTGCTCGCGCTCGAGATACGACCAGAGCGTCTTTAGCGTCCACTTATGGCCGGTGCACGAATCGGTGCAGTCGTTGCTCGTGTACGTCGAGCTGGTCTTATTGATGCTATAATTCGTCAAGTGCATGAAACGATCGCTGAGGTAGTTTATATCATCGCTGTATTTGACCGAGGCGAAGCGCACCAGGCCGTCCGGGTAGAGATAGATCTTCAAGGGGTTAAAGTTCGTCACGAGAACGTAGAGACGAAGGTCGAACTTGGCGCCGCGGATCAGCCTCGGCCTGGAGAGGTACTGCTGGACGACGACCGCCCGCTTCTTCGGTATCTGGGACCATCGATGGACCACCTTTATCCCGGTGCCGCGCGCCGACGCCGGCGGCTTGATGATCCACTTCTCCTTACCGCCCGTCTTCTCCCAGACCTGACGGAAGCAGCGCAGGTCCTGCGGCAGGACGTAGGTTCGCGGTACGAAGTTGAACTCCCGCTTGCCGAACTTCAGCATCATCCTGCTGAGGTTCCGCCAGAGTCGGTCCTTGCGTCCGATCTGAAAGGTGCCCGGGAAGTGATTGATCTTCTGCGACTCCTTGAGACTCTTGAAGCAGACGGACTTCATGTGCTTGCCCCAGGTGCCGCACCAGTCCTGCGACTTCTTCATCAGCCTGTAGCCGGAGTTGACCAGGGTCCGTCGGACGATCAGCGGCGTGATGGTGCTGAGGCGCCACTTGAGATGTCTCGAGACATCGGTAGGAAGGATCGGCACCTTGCGGTCGTAGGACTGGAAGGCGATGTAGGGCGGCACGTGAGCGAAGAGACTCGCCCGGAACGGGAGTTTGCCCCTTTTGTCGCCGCCGGCGCCGATCGACTCGTCGTCGATCGCCAGCAAGCCGCGATCGATGTCGATGTAAGGCACTATCTCCTCGGCCTCATCCTCGTACTGTGTCTCGATGTCGCCGCCGTCGATGCTGCTCGCTATGCTCGGGATCTCGTGATGATGGTTGTACGATGCGATTACGTCCATCTTAGCAGATCTGTAACATCTACGGTAACGGAGAATTAAGGCAAGGTCAGCCTGCCTTTCTGCCTGATAGCACGCTCGCGGCCTTTAGGCTGGCGCGAAGGTCGCCGGAGAGGCGGAGCCTGCGAACGTCGCTGATCGAAATCTGCAAGGTGCAGAACGACACTCCGTGCGAACGCGAGCTGTGAGGTAGGACATGGCGGCGCAGAGTGCAATTAAGTGCAATTAAGTGCAATGCGATCGAGTCGACGCGTACGATGCTAATTCGTGTTCCGGATACCTGTCTTCCGATCGAGAACGCGCCTGATTGGGTCGGACGATACGTTTTCGAATCCGGGTTACCTTTCATCTGTCAATTTGAGGGAAAATTTGGGATCGTCTCTCCGCTTCGCCGATGGCATCCGACAATCGAGAGGCAATTGGCGGGATATTCTCGTTTTGCCGGAAATCTCGTTGGCTCGTGATTAATTGCGTGCCAGACGTTGGCAAATTTTCGTGAAGAGGGAATTAATGAAGTCGATGCACGGAATCACACTCGTTATCTGTCCGTCGAAACATTGAAATTATACGGTTGCAGTGAGACGGTCTACATTTCGGCGCGCTAACGTGCGCAATTATTATTCTTCCTTTAACGTCCTCGGCCGCCTCGGCGCGGTGTTTATCGATGAGAGTTTAAAATTAAATACGCCGATATATAACGACGTACATTGAAACGAGAAAGTGGCTTATCGCTTATGCAAATCGAAGAGCGGGTCTCGCCCGCGACGCGTTCTTAAGCACATTTAATTCCAGACGCACGTGCCGCGGAAATAATTCGCGGATGAAAATTACATACCTATCCTATTTAAATTCCGTCAGCTGTCAGCATTATGGCGTCGCGATTGCCGGCACCTGAAACAGAAATTGCACCTTCGTTAGTCCGATGCGAGTACGAGCGCCGCCAAATATAACCGCCGATTGTTATTAGTCGAAACAGTCTTTCGCAATGTCAACAGGCGCGCTCGATAAAATAATATTGCCAAAATCTGTTCTGACGTAGATGCCGGTGCGCGCGCGCGCGCGCGTCACCTCTGTATACGTATCATGACTTCAGCCTGATTGCGTAACGAGCGCGGGAAACGTTAATTCGCCTCCATCAGTCCCCTTTTTCCGGATTTGCCAGAATCGAGCGCGATTTCGCACGATATTTCCACGCGCACGTTTCGCACGTGTCAGCACTTTCTAAACGGTCCGCCGAGCTGCGAATTGTTGTTATTTGTAAAAGTTCGCCACGGTAGTCAATGACCTCGTTGTATATCCTGATACCGTAATTGCGGACGCAATCGCTGGGACGTGAGTGGCCAGCTCTGTGAATTGTACGTTGCACTTGAATGAGAAACGGCGCGAAGCGCTTACTTGCCTCACATGCGAATCGTGCAAATATTTTGCTCCGCAAACGACTCGAAACAATTAATGCACTTCCGCGGGGTCCGATGACGCACTTACCTCGATCGCTTTTGTAAGGTGCTCCGAATTTATTAAAAGCGTTCGTCGACCGTGTTACATCGTCAAACGGCGGAATCGTTGAATAAACACAACCGGGTTGCAGAAACATTTTCGGCACTCGCGCCGGCCGTTAATTGATACACAGTGATCCTAACGTGTCGAGTTATACCTACTGCTTTTACGACACACGATTCCGAAGGAAAATACTGCTACTGTCCGCGCGCTAATCGTTCGAATATGTTAAGTCCGCCGTGAAGAAATTTTACAACAGCGCTATTTTCGTTACGATAACGTTATCGTTAGGCGCGACGCTTCCGTTTTTGCAATACCCCAACGAACGGAAGGTGCCTCCCTCAATTTTTGGCCTCCACTCTCGTCCAGCATGAATCCCAATCACAATATCTTTTTGCCGAAAGGCTTCTCTTCGGCGAATAATCCCTGCAGCTGCGAACGGGACGACGTCCGGTTAACGACCCTGCGCGTCGACAATGCTTAAATCTCATTATCGGCCGAAAGAAAGTTGTCGCCGTTAATCGTAATTTTCATTGATCGCCGCGTTTCGCCACGTTCGCCCCGTTTGTTCCACTTACGTAAAAGCGTAATCAGCGTCAGCTGCTCTAAATCGTCGGCAAAAGAAAGGGAGACTGTCACCGGCGGTGTCGCTCAAAAACGCGTGAAAGCGTTTCGTTCGATTCTCGGCGGTGATTAATAAATGGCCATTAATAAAGGCACACGGACAAGTAGTCCCTGACCCGCTCCGAATTGTTTCGCGGCGAGTTCCGGCGGCGGCGCGCATTTTGTTGAATCGATTAACGAGCAACATCTGTCCCGAGCAATTACGATGCCATATAATTGGCCTTCGTGAGAAAGTTGCAGCAAAGTAACCTTTCGCAGGTAGAACGCATCGATCATCCTCGCTGTCGTCGATCTCATTCTTCCCCACCCCGGACCAGACGCGAAACGTTATCGCCGATATTGTCGAGTGACGGGCCTCGTAATGGGGAGGCAGCCGCTTTTTCGCCGGGTCACTCGGTGGCAGCGTCGAAAAAAGAATTGATTTAATTTCAAATTTAAAGCGTACCGACGTTCACGCACGCGGTCAAGATCGTCGAATGTATTTTCGCTGACATTTTGACCTTCAGTTTTGATGTTCCGAGCGGGCAATGAAAGAGGACAGGTCTCGACGTACTGTCCGACGATCTATTCTTTTTGACAAGAAAACCCGCAATGTATGCCGGTAGCAGAGAAACGATGTCGATTGCGAGAAGCGCGTGTTGATCGAACGATATTTATCAATAAAACTTGCGAAACTTTTATGTAACGGAAGCAAACGTCGAGTTTATTTAATTGATCGTTACTTTAGTGGGCTCTCAGATATATTGTTAGTTTGTTGATTGATAAGTGAGCGGCAAGGCAAGTGCTTTAGAAGAACGCAAGCTCTACGGCTCGCTGCGCATTCGGAGTATATGGCGAGGATTCGGGAAAGGGTTCGGGTGACATAAGTAATCGTGATTACAACAGATTCTCGGTGAAACAAGGTATTTATTGAATTCTCCGCGCCGGCCTCGACCGGCGCTAACAAACTGTTAAGCTTTCTCTTACATCTTTAAAAAGAGATTCTTAAACATAACAAATTAACATCTATATAATAATCGCTATACTTTATGAGAAAATAGTCATCTCAGGTACAAAATGAAACCCTATCACAGACATCACTTAAAGCTTTATCACCTATGTACAATCTGAACGAGATAAAGTATAATAAGAAGAGGCTCGAACGGACGAAGGAGTCCGTCCGTCCGTTCATGACGATGCGAATCGATTGCTGGGATCAGCTTCTCGCCTCCTTATCGAGGTTCCGTCGCCTTCGGAATTTCAACGTTTTGGAAGACAATGATTTGTCGTTTTCCTTCTCCGGCCGTGCGCGCACGGCTCATCGTGTCCTCCGCCGGCAGTCTCCGGTTCACAGTGTCCACCGGGCGCCAACTTGGAGGGCAGCAACAGTAGATCAAACATCTCGATCTCGATTCCTTCGAGTCTTCGAAAGGATCGATCACCACGGTCGCCAGACGGAATTCGGCGAGTCCGTCGAGTCGCCGGATGAGCTGGCCACGCTGACAGGACTCTGGGGTGGTGTGTAGACGTTCTGTGGCACTGTCACGGAGGTCAGACCCGCGACCTTGGCCGTCATTGCACTGGCGGTGGGCGTCGTGGCTGTCGCGCCGGCAGCGTTGCCTGATGGGCTTCCCAGGGCTCCGTTGGTAGGTCCCTCCAATCTTCGCAGGCATCCGCCAAGATGTCTCATCAGCTGTGCTCCCGCGGCAGGGTGAACGGCAGCGGCTACCGGTGTTGACAGGAAGGTCGAGACCTCCTGTGCGCACTGGGTGAAACCGTCGCGGAATCTGTCCGCGTAACTGTTCTCCGGAGTGAGGGTGAGTCTCCTCGCTGCTCGCAGGGTGTGAAGATGACGAACGGTCAGCTCGAGAATGTCTGCTTTCTCGAGCTTGGCAACGTTCTCGCCCTCGGCCTGCAGCGCGGTCACCATCAGATCCTTGAGCTCGTCCAGGCAGCGATTGATCCGCGCCCTCCTCTTCCTCTCCAGCATCGGCTTCATGACCTTCCGATACTGGTAGGTCCTCGACACCGGCTCCTCGTACTCCATACCACTGACAGGCGTGTAACTCGTGTGCGGCGCCATGGTATCTTCGATTCTTGTCACTGTGTCTCACTTATCACCCACCGAATTACTATCCGATGATAATATCCGATAACGGCAGTAGTCTCTGTCGGGCGAATATCCTCCCGCGTTAATGTGTAACACCTCTCGTCGTGTCTTCCCAAATGAAGGAAAGGCAACAGTTGTCTCAGAGCAGAGAACGTGATGGAGAGGGGAAAGTGTCGTACTCGGTACGAAAAACGTCTTTCGGAATGGTCTCGGAGTGCCGAGCTGCGTCTGAGGCGGATTCACAGACAGTTCTGAAGCTCTGGTGGGGATCGGCGCGATACTTATACCCTCGAGCCTCCCCGGCCCCCACCAGGCGGGCCCGGTTCCCTCCTCGTGCCCCCTTCGCGCGCCGAGCGTGGGGACCGTCCGCCGACGGATCCCGACAGAGGGAACGCGGAGTGGCGAGCGGCATGGCGCGGAGAGGAGAGGAGCGGAGGGGCCGGTAGAGGAGAGGAGAGAGGGGTGAGGAAGGGGAGGAAGGAGAAGCATGGGTGAACCCTGGCAGCCCAGCGGCGCAGCCAGCCAGCAGCCGGAGCGTATCGTGGGAAGCTCGCGGGCCGGAGCGTTCCCACAGACCAGGGGCCTGCTGGGGCCTGCACAGGTTCTCTATACCGTTGGTGGCCTCTCGCTCGCGCCCTCTCCCTTCCCTATCGCTCGCACTCGCTCGCTCCCTGGCACGGGGGGGCCCCCGCGCGCGTCCGCAAAGGAGGGGGGCGAGGGAAGGGCACGAGGGGACCTTCTCCGAGCACACCTGCACGCTACGCGCTCACGGCGGATGGAGGAAAGGAGGGCTACGCGCCGGAGCGAGAGAGGCGGAGAGTGAGAGAGCGAGACGGGGAAAAAGAGCTGGCGAGCACACGCCACGACGCGCGACCAGCACGAGGACGACTCGCGCGTTACTCAACTCCGATCTTCGCGGCTTCCCTCCTCCGTGATCGAGAGCAGCGCGGCCTCTCCGCCGCTCGTTAGGATCAAATGTCGTCAGCTTCCTTTTGCCCCCTCGAATCTTGATGATTTGCATGGGGATGGAGGGTGGGAGGGGTGGTCATGGGGAAGGGTGGAGTTGTTTTGGCAGACTAGGTTTGCGGAAGACGGGGTCGATTATTTTTGAATTAGCTCGGCCGTGGATCAGGTGGATCGAGGCGGGGTGTACGCACTTCCGATACTTAATTAGTCGGCCCGCGAGTCACTGCCGCCGCTCTCTGTCTCGTCAACAGTGGCCTGTTTGCGCAGTTGGAGATTTTCTGCGAATCGTTCCGCGACGAGGGAAGGAGCGCTCGATGACGCTTTCGTTTGACCGGTTTGTCGGCGTCGCGCAGCCTCTATTCTCGATTCTCGATTCCCGATTCGCGATTCCTGCTACGGCCCGGCCCGGAGTGCATGGACACTTGTCGATTCGCTGGAATACCACCGACGGTGGTGCGTGCACGTGCACGCGCGTGTTGTCGACAGCACTCCTCCTGGCACTGGCCTACGGTGAATCACGACTCGGCACCGCCTCGCGTACTCGAGTATCGACACTCGGAATTGGCTCGGAATCCGTACGTTTCCACTCTCCGCTCGCGTCGTGCGTCGGACGATTTCGTTCTTTAACTGGCGGCTCGTTCAACTGTAACGCGATAATGCCCATGGAACTGGCTCGGTGCTCACAAAGGGAACACTTGCGAAAACCGGAAACATCAAAATCTCGCGGCGTTACTGCGACGTGTAGGCAACACTGCCCGCACGTTCTCCATCGAAGCACGACTAAGGTGGATGACTTCGCGCCGTAAATTTTGCCGAGACCCGGGGTGCGATTCGTGTCTCGCGCGAGTCACACTGTATAATTTGAGAATCGGTCCGATCGCTCAGAGCCTTATCGTGCGACAATTTAATGCGCTCCCGCAAAGGAAACAAAACGCGCAGGCGCGCGCGCGCGCGCGCACGTGACACTTTTCGTTTTTCAACACGTGCCGAGCGGCAGCATAACTTCATCGATAATATTTTGCATCCAGTACCAGGCAGCAGCGCGCCAATGTGAGATATAAGCGCATGCATCACACGCCTTTATGATCATCAAGCAACCGGTTCCTCGCTTTGCGATCGGCGCGGGTCGACAGCCGATTTTTCGAATTAAATGTACGATCTTAACGACCCGCCTTCGTGTTTCCAGTCATGTCTGCCATTGAGACAGGTTTCGCTCGCGGTCGGACTTCATGCGGCGTTTGGCCCTTTTCGGAGGCCACTGACCATATCGGTGGATTCAAATAAGCGTGGACAGTATTTTACGACTGCTTCGGGGCGTAAATTTGAAGAATAATTCCCAAGAGTCCGATCCCCGGAGAACAATTAATTTTCGCCCACCTCCCGCCTCCTACCGTACGAGACTTTGTAACAAGATGCCACTCACAGGTACTCGATCGACTCGACGATGAACTCGGCGCCGTAGGATAGGTCTCCCATCATCGATTAACGTCACGAGCGCAGCCGAAACTGTGAGAACTCTTTTCATTAAAGGTCTCGCACCGGCGACACGTACGCTCCAGGTGCACTTTCACCGTTCCACATGACTGCAAGAAATCGGCGAACACTTTTCGACGCTTAATTCGCCGCTCGAGCCTTCACATCCCGCTCTCATGAGCCACGCGGTTCCGCACCAAGTGTTAACTGACTGAGGAGCCCTTCCGCTCGGCACGGACAATTATATATTTTCCCCTTGCCTTTGGCAGCGCGCCCAACCTCGTCACACGCGCTAAAATCATTTCGTTAGCTGCCCATCGATGTGTCATACATTATTAATAATCCCTTTCAATAAAGCCGCGTTCCGATCGTATTATAATTAGGCCGCCGCCGCTAACTACGCATGCCTTTTTTGGGCCCCCACTAAGCGCAGAATCCTCGGGCATAGCATTCGAACAGGTCACCGGCGACAGTTCGGATAACCGACTCGCCCTTGGCCAATGGCGAGCGACGCCGTAATGATCCATTTTTCTGCTCGTAAAATTCTCATATATCGTCGTCGTTCGTTTTCGTAGGACGATCGTATATGTCGTCGGACGTTTTATCCGCGCAGATCGTAGCTCGATGCTAGGATACGAAAACGAGGTGATAGCCGTTGCCACGGTAGCAGAACCGGCAAGATAATTACACTGATTGGTCATCCGAGCCGGATGTAAGTTGGCCCGATGGCGCACGCGCTGTCCTGCCTTCTCTCTCCCTCGCTCTCACTGGCGTCCGTCTCCTTCTCCGTCGGACTCGCGCGAGTTCTCTCTCTCGCTCGCTCGCGTGCGCTGGTTAAGTCCAACAAAACGAGCTTTATCCGTGCCGACACGACGGCAACCGGTGCGCACGTTATTACTCTCTGGGTTAACAACTCGTTATAATCCGCACGAATCCTTCGCTCCGACGATCGAGTGGAAGGACCGAGAATATTCACCGGAGAGCCTTGACGATGATAATAACCATTGTTCGCTCCGCCGTACGGCATTCATCTTTTGACGACAGGAATAAACGACGCACCGGGAGAACTTTAGTCATCCAAACGCGGCATTCAAGGGTGGATTAAGTTGTCAAGGTAATTGAATGCGTCGTGATATGTGCATTAGCGTAGCCAAGAAAACGGAAGGCCTACATGAGAAAAATTGTCCTCCTCATCCATAGAAAACCAATTACAGTCAACCCTCCTGTAATGCGGTACTCTTGTAACACGGTTTCCATATAACGCGGAGTTAAAACTGCGGCAGGCCACCTATAATACGGTACTCTTATAACGCGGTTTCCATTCAACAACATTCCATCAAATGAATTGGCTTAAGAAGATTCTCTGTAGGACGAACATTTTTCCTTATACGAACTGTTCAATCCTATAAAAATAATTTTTGCCTTTTATATTTATAAAACTTTGCCCTGCGTTTCCTACGACGCGGTACGAATTAATCACGTTATAGGAGGATTGACAGTATCCAAAATTCATTTCGAAAGAATCCCTACAGTCCCTGACGGTACCTACTATTCGTAACAAACGAGAAATAAAGGACAGCGAGCGTGGTGGTGGGCGCGAACGTCGGACGAAGGGGAAGAGGGAAGGATCGTAATGCTAATTCGGAACGTGCTGCTATACGAAGCACTTCCTACTGCCAGTTCCCTCCGCCCGCCTTCCTTTTCCTCGACAGATCTCTCTGCCCTCTCTCGCTCCCGGCCGCCTCGTCTATTTCCTTCCCAGTCGGGTCCCGAGCGGCTCCTCTCCGTTGCATAAGTCCTCTCCTCCACGGCCGCAAGAATCGGTAGGCCTGCCGCTCGCCACCGAAATTCCTCGGGTGTATACTCTCGTTGGCTCGTGCTACGGAACGTGGGAATATTCTCAGGCGCATTGGATGCCGCACTCCCTCCTGCCGGAGCCCCTTCCCACAAAAACCCCCCTGGCTCGGCTACCTTTTATCGTAACGGCGGCGAACGCCCGCTGTTCTCCTATACAAGCCCCCGCGTGTGAGAGCGGGCGCGCGCGCGCACACGCGCGCGCACGCCCGTGCGCATCGCGTGTTACACACGGAGGACGGGCGGAGAGTTTGCGAAAGAGGGACGAGGTAGCGCGTACAGCGTCCGCAGGCATCGATGGTGTCAAGTTCATTAAGCCAACTGTCTCTATCGAAGCCTTCCGCGACATTCTGTTATCTCACTCGACATCGCGTATGGACACGAGTCCTGCGCGCACGGCTGCGCATTTAGTTCTTATCTCGTCTGCCCTATGCGAGTCGCTCGCGAACGAGAATCGAGGATCGACGGTGACGAACGCTCGATATGACTCTCGATATGACTCTCGATATGACTCTCGATACGACGCTCACGATCTCGACACGGAGCACACACGCGTGTGCATTGCAGGCAGATATAGTGGTTCGGCAGCAAGTTTGCAATTGTGCGCCGAAGCCGTGAATCTCGTCTCTCTTTGTGCGCGAGGAGAGGCAACCGGGCGGCAGTGTAACCTTAGTGCAAGCACCGTCGCCAGTGTTGTGCACATAATGCGAGGCTATTGTACCGGGGCACGGGCCATATTGTTGCCTGCATCTTGCCGTCACCCTCGGCCTGCCCCGGCCGCTTCTTCTCTCCTCCGCGCTTCTCGTTTCACCGATGCCGGTAGCCGGAGCCACTTCCCCCCTTCTTCCTTCCCCATCTTCCTTCCACATCTTCCTTCCTCATCTACCAGCGGTGTCGACGGAACATCATCCTTTTTTACTCCGCTCTCCATCCCTCGCCCTCGAACGTTCGCAGCTCCTGCCGCTTCCTTGCAAACGTCTCTCTGTTTTCTCTCGCCGTTTTCTCTCTCCCGGCAAGAAACCGCCACGCGCGCGACTCCGCGCGCGTAATTGTCGAGATTGTAATACTCGGCAGTTTTTATTTCAGGTACGGAACTAGAGTCCTAAGGCGGTTACGGCCGCGTTAATCGGGCCCGCTCGATTGCGAGCGGTCGAGGCTGGAAGGAGGTTAAAGTTTACGACCGTCGGGCGTAAGGATATGTTTATGGGGAGATTGTTAGAGGGCCGATACCGTTGCGCGTGTACAGAGCGCTTCAAAAAGGCGCATGCGAACGTTTTCGCAGGCAAGCTCGCGTGGCTGGGTGAACGGAGCCAGGTAAATGATCTCCGGTCCGATTCGGAAAGATCGCAGCAGTTATGACTGTTATTAAGCGCGAATCAAGCTTTAGCGCGCGCGGAAAGTATGTGGATCATCAATTTTTAATGCTTCCGTTACACGAGCGTACAGTTAATTGTATAGATAATTAAGGCAGATAATTAAATAAATATAGACCGCTTTAACTGAATAGCGGAATATTAATAATGCATACAATTTGTGTCACCTGCGAAACACATGGTTCACATTTTTCCCCCCTCCGAGTGACGAAGAAGGTCGTGTAAGCAATTATGACTGTATAATGAGGCCAATTAAAGTAACTACGCGATTTAAATAAAATTAATTAAATGGAAGTATACAATTATCCGGCCTCTGTGATACTTTCCTGCTCGTAAAATGACGTTGAATGTCGATAACCTTTTATATTGGCTTTCTTTTATGCTTTTGATACGAATAAATAAGTTAAATAAGTTCTTCGTTAAGTCAATTATCGCTAAATGAGAGAAAAGCACTTCCTTGAGAGCCGTTACGACCAGCAGGTTAAAGATTTCAAATCTCGAAAGTCGCGAAACCAAAGTACAGTGCGGAAGATAAAGGCAGCGTACGCAGTTGCGATCGAACAAAAGGAGGCTAATCGGAAGTGGAGCATTGAAAGCGCAGGGTTTTGACCCAACGACGGGAGAAATTCGACAAAAATATTTTGTCAGCCTCACGGCGGCCTTTTATCACGTTTGAAAACACTTAATTCCATCGCGCGAGATATGATGCGCGGCGATCACACGCTCTTAACGAAAGAGGTGCACCTCACTTCCTACGGCGCACGTGGAAAAATATCAAATAAATAACAGCGCGGTATCGATATACCACCGGCTATGTTTGCACAGTCGTCGATTATGTCCACTCACACAGGTATGCGACCCGTGTCCGTGCGATTTATTTTAAACGTTTCTCCCGCGTGACAAGCACGCCCGCTCCCGTTTTCAAGCGTAATTCGACCTTTAAAGAAAAACGAGGAAGTCAGCTCGGCCGTCTGTAATTTCTCTGCGTTCATCACGCGCACGCAATTGATTACGAGCTCGCGAAACACGCGTTGGCAACTTCCAGCTCACTCTCGCCGCTTCGGAAGACATTCGGGGCGCACATTTTATTGCGCCTGCTGGGAGTGTGGGACAGACTCGTATTTGGACCTCGGTGCCGTTCTATGGACGTGTTATGCACGCGGTAGTGGCATTAGGGGTCGTTATGTAAGTTCCATTACGCGCGCGCTCACGCGTGTGCGTGCGTCTGTCGGTGCGTTCGCTCGTTGAATGTGTCGCGAGTGGAGCGACGATTTACAGAAGAACGGGGAGCGGTGATTAATTGGGCTCGTGCGGATGGGACCGACTGGATTTCTGTGCTCCGCGGACTTACGTAAGTCCCGGGACAAGGCTTTACCGCTCAATCTGAGCGAGGCGGTGAAAGTTTAACAGAAGATGTTACCGAAGAAATGAGACTTCGAAATCGAAGGCGGCCGCGCGGCGCCGGGTAATTGCTCGAAAATCGGAAGAACCTCTCCGGGTCTATGATCTATGCTCTCGCCGACCGAGTCAGCTTAATGTCAGAGCTCGGAGGATGCTCTTAATGCCACATGCGCAACATCGCCGATGGATTTATTCCTGCTGAAATGTTGGTTAACGAAAAAAAATGTTCACTCCGCACGATCCTCCGCGGCCAGCAGCGCACGCGTGGATTTAGCCATTATTCTATAAATTACGAAAGGGAGGGCAAAAACGCATTTGCGCGGCAGCTTAAAATATGACCCGTAAATCAGTCGAGCGAAGATTTCTCAATATCCAATCAACTGGTTTGTACTTCTCGTAGCGTCAGGAAGCAAATTGTAGTCGCTCGAGTTTTATGGTCGGTCATGTAACAGAGCGAATCCAGCCGGCCGGATCGATGAATATTTACTTTGTGCGGACCGATGTGCGTTAGCGGAAAAATCAGAAAGCGTTCATGAGTTCGGCCGAAAACGTCACGGGGCCCGAAGATAAATAACCATTAACAGCGCGAAGGCACGGTCCATCCACGCTCGCTATGCTCCTTTCGTGCCGTTTTTTTTTTTCTGCCGGGCAGCGAATGATCGAGCACGATATTACAAGAAATTCAGCGGCGGCATGTCCCGAAGTCGTTCGACGTCCCGAGAGGAAGAAGACCCGTTCGACTTAATGCCCGATTATTCGTGGCACGAATGAATCAGGGCATCGATCTCCGAGGCGGCTCCTTTGTAAGCATTAATCCGCGTGCCAAACGGGGAGAGAGAGAAAAAGAATGAGGGGGAGAGAGAGAGGGATATACACCCGGGCTGCCTGCATTTCATTGAATACCAAACCTAACCGGGCCAGGTACAATTTATCAAAGTAACAGCTACCGATAGAAACTAAATCATTATACTGCTTCTGATTAAATTGCTTTTAATTAGAAGGACAAAACACGTTCTCAGTGCTATGTAGTAGTATGGAAGGTAGCATGACTTACGTAAAGGACTTTCTTCTTTACCGTCGTACGAGCAACGATCCGAACCACCGACAATCGAAATAAATCCGAAGAATGGCTGTAATTCGAGATTCGTAATTAAAGAATTACGCCGAAACGTTCGCCCGGACGTTGAAAGCGTACGGTCAGCCGCGATAGAAATCTCTTATGCGAAAGTTCGAAAAAGTGCGAGCAGGGGGAGAGGACGAGTTTAAGAAACGATTCTAAACGAGCGGCAGACAGAGACCTTTTTTATTGCTTTCCATTGAGCGAGACGCGCGAGGTAACCTCTCGGCACCGCTGCGATAACCAATCCTTTTATTTGCTTTTAGGTCGCCGTTCCTACGAGTATAGAGGCAATGAATGCCTTAATTAGGACCTACCTGTGCGCCACCACCAGTGAAGCGGCTACCTATCTCGCATACAGGCGCACACCACGCCGGAACGTATATTACCGAGCCACCTGCTTTCTCATTACGAGAGCTCTCCTCGCCTATCGGCACTCCGTTTTCATTAGAACTTCCCGTGGGCGGTGCACGGCGATCGGACGCGAACAAAATGCGTCGAGGTTTGCGAAATACGAGATAATCGGTAATTGCCGGCGAGCCAGACGTCGACGTCGTCGTCATCCTCGTCGTCGGCAAAATTAAAGTAGCATCGCCGGATGTTGATGGAGTGGATCGATCGCGTTCCGATAGACTGTTGCGCCGAGATTTTAATTATCGACCCCTGCGGCACGCAGGGCCGGCAGTAGGAGTCGGGGTGGGGATTAAAATGTTTCGGCTGTGGAGCGAAGCCGATATAAACGTCCGATGTGACCGCGTGACCCGCTTAGCAACGCTCAATTACGCGGCCGAGCACGAGAAAAATTGCACCTGCCGGCTTTACGGGTCCCGGGGCCCAATGTCGATAGGAGTCGCTGATACGGCCGAGTTTGCGATGCAGGCAGCGCGAGCCGTGACTCACACGCTAGCCGTCCCGAAAATGCATCCGCGACGGGATGCGAGCGTCGGCCGAAAAGGGGGGACGCTGCCGAAAAAAGCCGAGGAGGTCGCAGGACTGCAATTTTCGCGGTTGGCATTTTTCTCCATCGGCGGCTTGTACCGTTACTTCCCGGTAATCGTGCTTCATCGTTCGAGTCCTGGTTCCTCCACGAAACAGCCACCTGCCTCTCCTGCTTCCTATACGCGAAGTCGAATGACTTCGATACTGACTGAAAGGTCAGTCGAGCAACGGTCCTCCCCATACGAGCTCGCAACTTCCACTTTTAATCCGTACACAGTCCCGCTAAGCTGTCGGCGTGCAACTTTCCGCCATTCTTCGCCGGCTTAGCTTAACGCCAGCGAGCTTCTGCTACTTCGCTCTCCGTTACGCGTCGACGGATTTTCGACCGTCGACGACGAGTGAAGCAACATTCTCGAATATTCGTCCGTCGGTGGAATTTGTACGGACAAGTCGGCTTCACCGAACTCGAACGGAGGAGTGTCATGGCAAATGAAGCAAAAAAGATCATTAGGCGTGAGAGAACGGCCAGACCATGCCGCAGGAGTTGTCCTTCACGACTATCAAGGGCCGTCTAAAATTAACTCCGAACGAAAAGGACCGCCGGTACTCGAGCGACGGCGTGTGTGTCGTCCGTGCCGTTTCCTCCTAACGCAGGCGGCCTTCGTCACTGATCTTAAACGCCGGGGCGCACTAATTAACAAGCACCACCAATTAACGCGTATTTCGAGAGGCACTCGTCTCGCAGCATGGCAATATACCTCTTTTCAGAATATACTTAACGTCGTCGATGCGGCCGGGGCGAGAAAAAAGATATGTCACTTCCTTCGAAGCTTTCCGTAGCTCGATGCCTTTGACACTATGTTTCGCCTTTGATGGCATAAGAAATATCTGAATACCTCTTTAGCATCGGAAAAACATTCTTACCCGCCTCTGACAAACATGACTCCAGTCCACGCTTTAGCTTTCAGTTACGATGCTAACAAACGAGTCCTTGCTTACGTAGACCTAAACAGAGACATAAGGTCGAAGAAAAGCGAACTATCGGCCGGCAATCAGCCTCTAACGATTAAACCGACAGCCGCGCGAACTGGCGGGAAATAGGGAGGCAAGGAGAATCGTACTTAACTGCCAGCGACACGAGTTGACCCTGGCTCGCCTATTAATCCGGGCCGCGTACCTCTTGTCACAGAACAGGGGCGAGCCTTAACCCCTGAATCGTTTAACACCCACCCCGATGCGATGGCTCGCAATACTCCCCACAGCTTTTCGTTCCGCTCCTCTCTCTCCCTCTCTCTCTCCCTCTCCTTTCCCCGATCGAAATTAGGGTCGAAAATCATGCCGCTCCTCCCTCCGTCTCTCCCCTCTTCGACGGGGTTGCCCATCTTCGTTCCGACGCACAGGTGGTGCTTCTCCTCGTGGGAACTCGTCGAACGGAGTCTTCCCGTGTTACAAGGGGCCCCGTTTGCAGGAGGCTCTTTTCCTCCCCCCTTCCTCCCTCGGCAGGGCCCATTCTTCCCGTCCGGCCGCTCTTCACGAGCCACCCCAACGCTATAAGGAGTCTCAAAGCCGTGCAAGTGTGTCCCGTATAGGGCCACCCCAAGATTGGGCTATTCTGGTGGGTGTCAGTAAATAGGGTACCTGGTCGGCTCGTTTGGCCCTCCGCGCCGAACCGATTTCTTTTCCCCTGCGACACACGCACGCACAATGAGCCCAGCCCAACCCTGCCTTGCCCCTGCCATGCCTTGCCATGCCTCGCCATGCCTCGGCATGCCTCGCCATGCGTCGCCATGCGTCGCCATGCTTTGCCATGCTCGCTCTCCTACTCGCCTCTACGAGATTCGATGCCAGCCGCATTGAGACTCGAGGGGCTGCGTGCCGTCGGGAGTGTGCTGCTCGTGTGCTGCCCGAAGCATGCCGAGAGACGACGAACCCCTCGGCGTCGGGCAGCGCGAGCTAGGCGCCCGCCGGCTTGTTAGCCGTAATGGCTCGTCACACGGAATCCTGGAATCCGACGTCGACGAAGCTTTCGGTGCCTCGGTGCGCAGCGCGCTTGGGCCTTTGGTACCAGTAATTGTAATGACCTAATCGTTTTCATCCAGCTACTTGATTCTTAGGACTGGAGTGTAATGATATGTATAGGGTGCATGACGTTCGGACGGTTGCAGCCCGCTGTGAGCGGGAAAATGAGGAAGAAAGGTGTAAATGAAGGTTCTGGGAAGATTTATTGAAAAGCGGTTGAATTTCAGTCGGTGACGTAATTGTTCTGTAATTTGCAGTGGGTTATGTTCAACTGCTTTCAGGTTTGTCGATGATGATGGTGTATGTTTACCCGTACCCGTAAAGTAGGTAGTTTGAATGGAAAAATGTCAACAGATATACAAATATTTGTTTCGTAAATTTCCTAATAAATACAATGAGCCGCTATTTTTACTTTTCGTTTTCAGCATAATTAAAATGTATGTGTCGATTTCGTATGTTTCGGAAATAGGAATCTTTAGTAAAACAAACATCTGCTCAACAGATACACGTGTTATTTACCCAGTTTTACTTCAGATACCATTCCAATCTAGGCACCTGTCAGATCAGTGAAAAACATATCACGATTGCAAAGCTAAAGAGTACAGAAGCTGAACCCAATAACTATTGATTATCCCACAACATGTATTCCAAAAAGATTATATTGAAGAAAAAGAACAGGAATTTACCATCTGCGTCATAAAGGAAATATGTGCTGATTAGGGTAAGTACCTGGAAATATGTATATTCCTCGGGGCGGAAAAATTGTAGAGGAGTAAAAGGGTGAAGCCACTCTTGCATGTCGACGAGGACGAGAGAACTCCATGTTCGATGTACATAATCGGACAGAGCGAGTCTTAGGCAGCAGGTGCGCGAGCGACATCGGGGTGCAAATATGTAGATCGGATTTTCAGTTTGAGGCATTCGATTATTCGTCCTGTTGCCGGGATCGGAGGGAGGAGATAAGGGAAGGGTCGGTGCGGGGCTCGGCTTCGAGTTTGAAGTAGAATAATTGCTTCTCATTACGGGGCGTACACGCACGGCCGGCAGGCGCACGCTCTTTCAATAAGGCCCTCATGCCGCACGCCTATGCATGATTTTACATGACAGACTAAAAAGGTCTGACGCTCATATTTAATGAGATGGAAAGTACCTCGCAGTTTGAGAATTGTGTCTTTTTATCTAAATGTATGCACAGTTTTGCATTTGCATACCCTTGGAAGATATGCTGCGCTGCGGCATCGCCATTGCTACGTGATGTTTCAATGAGGGTACTTTATCCATTTTGCATACGCCTCGCGCGTACTTCGAGCGAGTTTAATCATTTGTTTACGTTTCTGGGATAAGATCGAACGTAGAAAAGTCACTTTTACTTTGCACGTTCCGTTCGGTCAGCTTTCTGTCCACGTTGTTCAGAATGTTGTTAAATAAAAGAATAAAATTAGCACACAGGATGAACGTAGAATACGGATTATAATACGAATTGACGAAATTCTACACTTATCCGCTTTAACATTCCTATTTGAGGAATATATCAGAAATGTTCAGATTTCACAACCTTATAGGCGTTCCTTTGTCAATTCCCGGTCCCCGGTCCCCGCCCTCCCAAGCTTCCGGTTTGACGAGCCAGAATTACCGATCGACTCGCTTCTGTCATCGTGCCTTCGAGAAACCAGATTGATACGAGCGCACGTTCCGTCGGTGGTCTCTCGTGGCATCATTATCTTAATCGAACGAGCACGGCTTCTGGCGCGGACGGATTCCGAGTGCTCACTTCCGGGAGAGAGCATCGAAGCCTCATCGAACCGCGGCCCGACCCAAAGCCACGCATTGATGCACGCAGAGTCGAGGCGACAAAGCCGCACGCCAATCACGTGGCACACGAGGAGCACTCTCTGTTTTATCCGATCGGGCAAACACACTCGACATCGGCGCAGGTCGTGTCCGTCCGATGTCACGACTCTGGATAAATATTATGCCGCATCGCGATCCGAGATAAACTCTATCCGCGCGTCGTGACCGAGGCATCGAGAATTTCCGATCCGACGTACGTCGATTATTTTTGTCTGCGATGGTAAGCACGTGGTAGACAAGGTAATTGCGGCCTGGGCGGTGAATTTCGTTGGCTCTTATCGGGTCGTCGGTGGCCGAGCGATACCGCGATCTGAGAAATTTCAGTCGAAACGTTAAGCGAATGTTATTTCAGTGTGACCGACGAACGACTCTTGATATTATCACGACGCATAATTTTTCAAGCATGGAGCAAGAAACGCGTCAGTTCGCATCGTTGAGCTCGAAAAAAGGCACTTATCTGTCCCAAGAAACAGAGCGCTGTCAGCCTGTACAAGGTGTCCTGAAACGAGCGAATTCCAAGCGGCTTCGCGTCGTTCCGATTGGAAGATGTGCTGGATAGCGTGAACACGGATCGTTAATTATCTATAAGCTAATTGATATCGTCGATGCGAATCTGGTGACGAGGTACGAGCAAATCGAAGCGCAGCCGCTTCTTGCTGGATGTAATGATTAGCTGGCGATCTTGTGGCAATACCCGCCAACTTTGTAATTAACGATCGAGATCTACCTGCGCGCAGCACGATTCCTAATTGAAACATTTTTTGGACCGATCGCTATCATCACGCCGCTGTCGGCAACTTTTCGCACACCCTGTACACGCGACTACCTGTCCTTGCGAAAACGCATTCTCCATTAAACGATGCATGCATGCCCCGCCGATGATACTGAGCGTTGTTCGCATGCGAATAATCGATGGATCGCATCGAACACGGCGCACTCCACTCTCAATCCCTCTCATTTCCTTCAACCGACCGATTCTCTCGCCCGTACAAGGCGTTATCGTTTCCGAGAAAATAACGAGCACCGAAAGAGGAGTCGATCATTTTCGTTAGCCGGACTCCAGCCTAACCCGATAGACAACTTCGACGAGGGTATGGCGCGAACAGAAACAAACTCAAAAAGGGAACCTTCTCCGCAATTAAGTAAATTCTGAAATTCGATCGTTGAAATTTCTCTCTGAGTCAACAGCGGCGTCAGAAGCAGCGTCGGAAGCCTGCGTGTCTCGGGAACGGGACCGAATTAAGACGCAGGTACGTAGCGCATTAGGGAAAAAAGAGCAGTTTGCTCGCTGATCAGTACGTTCGATATATCGAGCGGCGTGTACCCGTGAGCTCGTGCTCCGTCGAGGCGGGAGTCAATAATTTCGCACCCCACTCCCCGATTCGCGCTCTTCGCGGAAAGCGATCGTTAAGGTAACCACGCTTCGGCAGGTCGGCCTCCGCGAATGAGTACGTTCGCGAAATCGGCACGAGGCTCGTGTCGCAATTATCGGACGGTGTCACTTTCGCGGGACGCTTACCGGGACTCCTCGTGAGGCGTCGTGGAAGCTCGTGCCCGAGGTGTCCGCGAAGGGCAGCGGCCGGCCAATTACGTCGATCCGCGCCCGATTAAGTCAAATTAACGCCCTTGTCGCGCGCTCGCCCGGCAACCAAGCGAATAACATGAATTTTCGACGCGAGAGAAACGACTCCGTCGGACTCCGATCGCGATCGTCGGATTCGGCGGGCCGATTGGCCATTCCTCGAAGGACCAGTATCTCGGGGCCCGTTCACGGCAAATGGGCCGGCCGCGCGGGCTTCGCCAATTTTCGAGCCTCGACCCTTCGAGGAAGGCGCAATTTCCTTTTGGCGGCGTACGCGCGCTCGCGATAACAGCCGGGACGGGCTCGTTAATCGATCGGGCCTTCTTCGCACCTCTCGCGATCGAGAAATTTTTCTGTTGCAGGGCGAATGATCGCTTGGGGCGAAAGGGGGTTGGAGCGGAAGCAGACAGCGCAGAAGGGAACGGACAGAACAGGACAGAAGACTGCAGAACATGACAGAACAGGACAGAACAGAACGAACAGAAAAGAATATCGTGTCTTTATTAACCACGTGCCGTACTTTGATGAGTCTGATTCGTGACAAGAATATTGGGCCGAACGTGAATATCACGAGTCGAACACGCCATTGGTTATCATTAGAACTCCCAACCAATTAAAATGACTGCTCTGACTCTATCTTACTAATGACTTTTCTTTCATAAAGCTTTTAATTTTTTATAATATTCTTGGATTGATTGTGGCAGTTAAATAATTACTTTTCTCGCATTTTGTAAACGTAAACACATTGACTTCTACCATTCCGGCAAGTTAAAGGAAAATATGAGTACGAATCGTTGGTAATTCTAGTGTTACTTATAAGATTATTACTTATACAGGATCAGTCGTGAATATTCGAAAAAGAAACGATACAGAAAGGGGTTAAACCTCTCTTGGTCTACACTGGACAAACTCTGTCACTCGACTGGACTGCGGGCGTCCTGCGAGAGCTCGGGTAAGACTCGCGACGCGATCTTATCGTATACCTGCATTTAAGTTCGTAATGAATTTAGTCTTAGTACGATGGCCAAAATCGCTTACACTTCCGGTTCTAATATTACCAGACATAGCCGATGCCGCGACTCAACGTTAACAACTGCCCTCGCCCCGCCTCTGCCACCCTATGCCGCGTAAAGACGCCATCCGCCGGCCGACCATATCCGGTAGAGCTAATTTGCAATTCGCACTGGCTACCGAGCGAGAATTTACCCGCGACGATAAAAGAACACCGCCGTCGATGCGCTCGCCGTGCCTTCAATGACGTTCATATCGCCGACCGTCCCTTTGACGATGCGCGTCCTCAATGACGACCGACGGAGGCACAATGAACTGGTGGCACCGAGAGCCGGACAATTTCCTTCGCGACGAGGGACTCGCCTCTTTCAAAGGAGTAGGCATCCGTCAGGCCGGTCCGGCGTAGAGAGCGTGCGCGCGCGCGCGCGAAATAAAGCGGGAAAAGAAGTTACGGCATGCGGTAAACCCGTTTGCGCCGATTTCATGGATGCGAAGGTTAAGAAGCGGGAGAACAAAAAAGGGACTGGGGAGGCGAAGGGTTGGCGGGGGGGAGGGAGAGAAAGGGAGAAGTGCACGCGTTCGCACGAGCGCGTACGAGTTATTGTCCGTCATTGTCCGTCATTGTATCGTCCCCTTTGATATATACGCGAGCTCGTGCTATCGCGCCGGAGGTCGAAAGGGGGGGTAGGAGGGGTGGTGGCCGAGGATGGTCGCACCTGTGGCTTCTTGCCGCGCTGCAAAACTTCTCGCCGAGGAATTCACATCGATGCGTCTCGCGAGCGAGCGAGGAGGCGACCGATCGAATCTTTCAATGAGGTCCCTGCACTGTCGATGTTCGTTAACCTTGTCCGAGGTGCGGGGATGATTTTGCGGCGACCGGCGGACGAATGGCAAACTTTTTACCCTGCCGTTCCTTCGCGTGGGTATGACGCGAACGACGTATAGTCTGAGAGCGGCGCAGAGACGTGCAAGGATAACTGAAAGATTGACCGATAAACAGCGTCGAGGTAAAAGGAACTGCGTTGCGAGATGTTTACTTCGAACGTGCTGTTTATCAATGCCAGCTGCGAGAGGATATTACTCAAATGTCGGTTAACTCTTGTTTGCACTCTTCCTCAATGTAGACTTTTCATTTCTACCAGACGCGTGTGATGCGGAGTAGGATACTCGGTGCGCTGGCAAACTCTAGACTCACACATAGTTGGTCATGATGAGTGAAGGTAGTTATTCCAGGTACACGGAACCTCGTGGACTTCCAATTGATGGTTAAACGTACTCAAACATCTGTACGCGTGCACGTATCTTGTAGAACGGCCCGTCGATAAAAACGACACACGACAGCCTGGACTCGCTGTTTAATCGTAATCTTATTGAAGAGCGTGAATATTCTTATTTAGTCGGGAAAAGCTGATAGCGACGATGGCAAAATCGCGCTCGTGCGTACATCAGCCCCGCTGCAGCGGCCGATTATAATGTTCACTGAATGTGCGCGGAGGAAACGAGGCTAACATCGTCCACGCGCAGTCGTAACGATTTGAATTTCACGAGGTCACGTAGATTGGACAGTTTATACGACCGGCCCGCTGATAGCGTCGTTGTAAAAGGACAAGGAGAGACTGTGGCACCTTGTTCTCCGTCTCGTTACTCGTATGCACGATTGATTTTACCCAGGCTATCGCCGATGCAGGTACCTTTATCGTGGGACACGAGCATGGGAGGACACCGATTTCCACTGATTGTACCGTGCACTTAACGACCATCTAATTACCGCTATACAAGATTAAACGATACCAACATTCGGCGGTGTTAATTGTATTCAACCTGTTCACACCGTATGCGATCCTGTATCTCTGCAAAGTAAGGCCTGCCTCCCCTCACCTCTTCATCCCCTTCTCCACTTTTTTTCCATACAGATTACTAGCTAACCAGTTAATGACCAATGGAGTTGCAACCCAGTTGCGCACCTGCCGCTATTTATAGGAAACAAGTTCTCGACGTGCAATCTAGCATCTTTTCGCGAGAAGCAATCTCCACAATGTTGGCAAATAAATCCAGCCTGAGCACCTACAGCGCGTCAAAATTTAAACGCCGTAATACAAGAGGTGTGTCCCGCATGACATGCACTTGGCGATGAGGGTGAAAGGAGAGGAGAGATTGCAAAAAGTTGGCCATAATGGCACATTAACGGATTGAAGCAACGGAGGGTAGAAGCGAGCAACGTGAATTCCACTGGAAAGAACTTTCCGTAACTTGCAAGAATCCGAGCGGATCTCGTCGAATGCCGAACATTTCCCAATTCGCCGATGTCGCCGCAGGAGTCGGACAAGCGAGGAGACAGACGAAACCGACATTCAGAGACATTCAGATACATTCAGATACAGACAGACAGAAAGACAGACAGACAGGCATGCACGCACGCACCGACGAGAGATCCGGTTGGTCACGCATCCTGTCCGCGCGGCACCGTGGTTTCCTTTTGTCAGGCAAATTGTCGATGCGAGCCGCGACACGTCCTCTAACGGCCTCGAGAGAACAACACATGCCATCACACAGTGCGTTCCCATAGTGTAGTACCCCGTGATACCCGTACCATTGGGCCATGTATATCGAGCTCGTGCCTTTTCGCCTCTCTCGCCTCCTCCCTCTTCGCTCCCTCTTCTCTCGCTTTCCATTACCGCTTTGTATTCCGCCGCCACGTACGGAGGGCTACTACGTTTCGTTCGACGAGCAGTCCGACGTTTTCGGCCGCGAATGCTTTCTCTCCTGCCGCGCGATACCGCCTACCTACGCCTACCTATGCGTACGCGCACGTACGCGCGCCTACGAGCACGTGTGAGGGCGTGCGTACGTATTTTCTCGATAAGCGGCAACTCACGTTCGCCGTCCACCGCCTCGGACAGAGACGGACGTGTCGTGTGTGCCGAGAGTGCCGAGAGTGCCCAGAGTGCCCGTCGCTGAGCTGACGATCGCCGAATGATGTTCCAGAGGACGTGAAAATCGTCGAATGCCTCTACGGTGACGTCCGTGAGGACCGACAGTTACTACTGACTCGATTAGCGTCGGGACGCGGAAGCGGAGGAGGTCATTGAATGCGGAATAGATTGTCATGATTTCTGGATCTTATTCGTTTTCGGTATTTTCAGGTGGGGTGCGTTTAGGGATTGATAGAACTGTCTGATATTTTGAGGCTGTTCACTGAAAAATTTAGTATTTGTGGCGCTTACCAAGCAATTTGGTCTTTCGCAAATTGTGGCTAGGAAACAAGGACAAAGTAGATATGTCGGAAAACTACATTGCCGTATGTAAACGATATATAGATAACCATCCTATAACACGGCAGATAAATTCCTAGGAAACGCCGTGTTGTGTGAAACTGTGTCCTGTGAGTCTCAGAGCTAATAAAGAAAAAAGGGGTTATGTTCCGAAACCATATTAAAAACAAACTTTGTTTCTAATTTCACATAAGCAATCTAATTTTCATAAAAAAAATATAAATGTATATATAACACAAAATAAAAATAGGAATAAAAAATATTAGTCTTGACTGTTGATGAGACGTGTTGATGAACGTGAGATGCTTGTTCTCCTTTTAAAAGACGACCCAAGATTTGTATCTTTACAGGTAAAGAAATAAATATCTTCTAAACGTTGTTTTTTTATCTTTATCAGACATGACTTAGGATAGAAACTTAACTTTGCAAATATTAGTCTTAAAGACAAAAAATTCTCTCCACTACATATCGCGACTCGAGGTTTTCGCAATTTTCTGATTGTATTAGAGAGAAAACGTGTTATAGGACGCCGTGCTACAGGAGCGCTACCTGTAACGCGTAACGGATATAATGCAATGACAGCGAAAAGTAAGATAGAGCAGGAAGCAATAAAGGAAAGGTCATGTGAAATGAATTTTGGTGATCGTTCGTGCACGATCGGCTCATTACCGGCGTCGAAATAGAGTAAAAGGTAAAGGGTACCGATGAGTCACGGATGAAAGAGGGGCGTGTAGGGTTCAAGTCGGGAGAGTGAACGGCCGCGACACGGTGTTACGTTTCTCGTCTCGCTTGCCAGTAGAACCAACAAACTTCTTGTTGATTCAACAATTTCTTCCCGAACGCGGAAAACGTGTTTATGCACGGTAGACATCCGTTCCCACCGTAGGCGAGCGAGACGAGGACAGAAAGGGCGTCCCTGGTTGTTTGGCTTCCGATCTGTGAAGCCCGGAGGAAAAAAGTCAGCGACTAATCGCTCTTTGGTCGCGCATTCTTTGTTACACCTTTGTACGCCTCGAGGATCCCTTTACATTCCCTTGGGCCGCTCACGTTTTTTCCGACCGCTCCGCCGTCGGAAGCCAGAAACGAACAGCCGATCGTACCACACAGCCGTCTCATTGCGAAACAAGATCCACAATTTTGATGAAAACTAGCCTGATCGCTTCTCACACTTTTTGCCCCCTGCTCGATTAGACCATATTCCTACAAAGGAGAAGGAAACTGTTCCGTCCGCGCCGACCCAGATGGCATAACTACGGACTGCGGAAGGTAAACACAAAGTTGAATCGAATCGTTGATCGCTTACCGTTCAAAAAAGGACGCCGCGGACGAAGAGTGCGATTTGTAGCACGAAAGTAGAGATATCAATCACCGGCGGTAAAAAACATTTTAACATTGATGGCTCATTGGGAGTGGCCGAGCACCGAAATGTGTAATTACGATCGAGTCATGTAAAACGGGCTGCAGTGATACTTGCGCGGATCTTAATTCTCATGCGGGTTTGATCAGCGACGTGCATCCATCGCAGGCTGCAAATCTGAGCCGCCTTAAGTGCAACCTGCGCTCATTCGCGTCGTGTTCAACGTTGAAGAGGATGAAGAGCCGGGCAACCGAAATATGCGTTTGTCCTGCCCTTTTTTACTCGGCACCGCGCTCTTTCATGTACATTAATCAGGCCCCGAGGGCCTAAGGACGTCCGAGCGATGCAGTTCCGTGCACGAAATCAAAATTACCGCGCAAGACGCGAACCGATCGGAAATGCAACAGGATGTGATTTGGTAGCAAAGATCAGAAGCTGGCGGCTGTCTAAGGTGTCTCTTTCCGCAGCGGACGGACACGTTGGGGCCTTATTAAGTCGGAAAACGATGCCCAAGGTGTAATTACGGATATCAATATGTATAGGGCGTGCTGAACTGGTATAGATATGATTTGGCAGTGCGGTGAAAAGATTTAGTCACCGCCCAACGTGCCCTTTTTTAAACAATTTTTACTGCAAATGCATATTTTATAAACGATAAGTCTGTTAACACTACATGTTTTAAACCAGTTAAAACGGCTTGTGACTTGACCTGTCTTAACAATACCCTTCTACTCTCCAAATATTTGATTTTTCCAAGGTTAGTTCGCCATTTAACGAGATCGTTAAACGATTAATCTTTCCACACTGGTTCACGTCAATGTGACAACTTAATCAGCATAAATCGTCGATAATATTAATCTTAAGTCGAAGAACATGTCCCAGTGGGACCGATACTCGTATCTGAACAGTGTCGGTATCCTCTAGAGCAGCAGATTCTCTTTTCTGATTTGGTAGGAAATCAAATGGTCACAGACCGGTCACATGATCGAGCCCGGAACTTATTCCGGAGCCGGGCTTATTAAGTCGGAAAAGAGGGCCCAATAATTACGGACATCGATATCTAAAGGGTGTCGCATCGACTTCGTGAAGCGCATCCCGATCGTGTGAGAGTTTAGCACGACCTTTCCGCGAATCGGCGGCAATTCAGGCATGCACAATGAACACGTACGCGGACGAGAGCTCTCCGCGTCCGAACGAACTCCGAAGCGAAGACCGCTAATTGACATTCCCGGTACGGCGTAGTCTGCGAAATTCGTGAGAACAATTTCTGGACAGGTACGGACTTGTAAAAGTGGGCGGTCACGAATGATTGCTACAACTGGCCCGAACCCGCGCATCGTGCACATTGCAGCTACGGAATTTTAAAGGGTCCTTAACGAGTTTCGGGAGGAATCGGCCAATGTAAAATGCATGCTCCTTCGGCGGACGATGCGTCGACACGATTCCGTCTACACCTCGTGAATTCAATAACGTGTGCCTGCGCGAAGTGACAAGAGATCTCTCGTTAAGCCCAACGACGTACAGGGATCCATCGACCTCGGCTCATTACGCGTAACGAGTCCGCACGATATATCGGAGATTAAATTAGAATAATTATCCCTTTCCGTGTTCGATTAACTTGAGGGCATTACGCGTTAAATCCGGTTACTTAACACAATAAGTCATAAATTCACGGACACCGGATCAGCCTCGGCTGAGCCGATCAAGGACCAGGCAAAAATTATCCTTTCCAATTATCCCGAAAAGCATCGGCAATAAATCCCTGCCTATCGTTTCCTCTGGAAGATACTGATCCGCACGACGTCCTGATCCTCTACCCGCATCCTCGTCATGTAATATACTCATGTAAACATGAGGCGAGCCCGCGTTCAGGGTACAACATTGAACAAAACGCGACGTTTCCCGGATCAACCTACGCGATTCGCGATTGGATCTAATTAACCTGACGTCGTTATCCTTTCGGTCCATTTGGCCGAGACAGATAACCGTCGCGGCGGCAATTGAAGTTTTATCGCGTCCGTGTGGAAGAGAGAGGTAGAGAGGTAGAGAGCGAGTGAGAGAGAGAGAGAGAGAGAGAGAGAGAGAGAGAGAGAGAGAGGTCTCGACTGTATTCGACGCGTTGTGAGCGTCGCATAAAAGCGTCGGTGCACGCGCGAGGTCGCACTAAAGTGGCACCTGTTGAAAAGTGGTGCAGAAGGCCGTTGGAGGCCGTGATTTTCAGGATGACCGCCGCGCGTCACGTGTCGCGTCCGCAACTCAACAAGTCGACGTCCGTCGTCGTCGGCATACGTTATGCCGCAACGTTCGACGTCGACGAGATCCGGATGCCAATCACGTAGCACGCGAGTTGAAAATTTCTATCAGCTGCCCGCGAGCACTTCCTCGTCGCTTCGCTCGTCCGACCTAACCCGACCTAACCCGACCTGTCGGACGCCCAGTTTTCCGCAAACGAGATTTTCACGAACATCGAGACATTTTTCATCGCGGTCGACTGGCGTCAGCACAAGTAGGTGACTGACGATTTTTGGTCAATGGAATTGATTGGCGAACGATTTGCGTCATGTTATCGTAGATGAATTTATTTTCGATTATGTGGACGTCAATTATGAAAATTTATCGTATTGAGCCAAATGTCATGAAATGCTTTTTATCTGTAATAGGTACAGGATTTAATAAAGTAAATAGTGAAATATTTACTGGAATTTTTAAAATTACTAGAGAATGCTTGCATAATATTTAATAAATGAAAATTAATGTAGGAATTTTGTAGTAAAGAATAGTAATATCGTTTAGGCATATAAAGGAAAATAAGTGAAATGTTTTGCAGAAATCCGATATTACTTTTCGATCAGTCCGACGTATGATACTTTGACTATATACAAAATGTAATACCGTACTGCTTAGTGAGCTCGAGAGCTAAGTATCGTTAGCCATGATTGCCGCTCAGTGCCTCTCGGCAAACGGTTCGAAAATCTCGCACAGAAGCGTTAATATCGTCAGCGAGCTTCCTCATTAAGAAAACGTTTCGCCTTAATTTGTTCGATTCCCTCCCGCATTGCATGATTCGAAAGCGAAACCGGTTCCACCCTGCGATTCGTTGATCATTATCTCTGGATATCGCTCGTTGTCATGGAAATTAATTTAAAATTTACAAATGAGCGAGTGCCGCAAAAACGGCCTCTTCATTACAGCACGCTATTTTTTCATATGAGCGGCTATCATTAACACGACGATTTAGTGTGTCCGAATGTGCGCGGCGCCTAATAGGCATACATTTTTATAAAAATCTTTGATAGCAGAGACTCAATTCGTTATAGTTGAAAAAATGCTAGGGGGATAGTTAGAAATCGTTCAAGCGCTTAACGAGGAAGCTAAGCAGCGTTGTTTTTGTTACGAAACTCACAAGCCACTTGCCACCGGTAAGATATTATCGTCGTTTACGTTATCTTTTCACCGGGCCGAATATATTTAGCCTTACTGTCGGATCAGACACTTTCAACTCGATTTTCAGCTAATTTAACTTCGCTCGTTCCGTTGACATTTCCATTTAAAGATAGAATTGTCATTGCAGTTACAGCGTACGTTTCACCAAGTCATACGTTTTCGCAAACTTTGCGCACAGTCTTCTCAACGAACCTAAAATCTTTCGCAATTAGCACCGCCGTCCCGAACGTCTAGCGGAAACGAAAATACATTCAATTCTGCTCGTGTCAAAGGTACGCAAACGCGCACGCCTTTCGCGCGTCTCCTTTTATTTATGCACATAATTTATTAACAATTCGCGTTGCGTACCGCGCAATACATACATCGATACATCTTATTCCGCCGTAAACGGAAGAGCGTATCATTCACACGTGCCATCCTCCCGTTAACACAACTCGCACGGCCGACACATTCGTCGATCGCAGAATCTCGCGCAATCCTCCTCGTCGCGAACAGTCTTACGGCGAAGCGAGACTTCATTACGTTCGCCGAAACAAAAGTGAATGGAAAAAAAAATGTCGCTAAAAGGCCGTAGCTCACAGAACAGTTCGCCTTCTCCAACCTCGATCGATAATACTCGACGATTATCGTCCATTTACGGCCGCCAGCGTGGTCGGCAGTCGCGAAAGTGTCATCAGAGCTTAATGATCGGCTGCCGGCCACCGCAATTTTACGCTTATCGTCCTCAGCTCTCAATGGCAGCCGACACTTTGTCCGCGGCTCTCGAGACGCAGCTTCGTGGAGGAATCTCGGCACGGGAATCCTTGAGAGACGGAGGATATCGGGGCGCGATATACGATAAGCTGCGCTCGATAGTGAGAAAGAGAGAGAGAGAGAAAGAGATAGATGCACGAATCGAGAGACTCACGACGCCTTCCCCACGACTTTCGAGCGTGCTTCCACGGACGTGCGCTCCTATCTGCGGGAATAATTGTAACGCGCGTCGGGCCATTAACGCTGATACGGCACGGCGAATGAGAATGTGGTTATACGCGAGGCAGGAGGGGCGGCGAAGGGCAAGGGGAGGCAAAAGGATTGCGCGCGCGAGGAGCCGGCGGAGGGGAGGGGAAAGAAAATTACTATCGGTCGCACTGTACGCTGACCAGTCCTGCCGGTTTCTTTCAGCTTGATCGTTACGGACGATCACAGAAAAGTGAGGATCCGAGGGAGAAGAGGAGGAGGAAGTTGAACGGGCGAATCGTATATATCGGCGGGACGAGGCAGGTGCATCGCGTGTGCACGCACGGGGAACGATGCGCGGGAAAAGATGAGATACGCCCGGCGGAACAATCGGTCTCATTCACTGATTGAATTGTACTACGTTCCTACGTGCCGCGATAACCGACCGGCGAGACAGGACTCTTGTTTTCATGAGACTCGAGGCCGAAGTCGGATTTCGTGCTTCGCGGCTCCCCCTATATTAATCAATCCATCATATCGTTCGCGGCTCGATTAGCGTCAGCGTTATTTACGATATCTAGCCGCGAGCCATTTCTGTCGATCGGATCGGTGCACAATCATTCCTGCCGCGTACCCAAAGATCCCTACTGTCGTCCGACCAGGGCAGGCCGGCGAGCAAAACCTCTTTTTCCCGCCAATTTCGCCGTGAGGCCGCGACATTCGCAAGGACGCCGTTTAAAAGGTCACGATATGCGTGGACCAGAAGTTCGGCGTCATCGGCGATCCTCCGGCACGTCCAGCCGCCGCGTGTGTACACGCGTGCAGGCGTGTGCACGCGTACCACCAAAGCAGTGTGCCGAGAGAGCCAAAGAGACGTGCCCCGCGCACACAGAGGCGTCCCTCTCGCCACTCGTCCGTAAACTCTGCGGCTCTCGCGCGCGCGCGCGCGCACGCCGGATCAGGCAAACAACGTGCGAGAGGTAGCGAGGAGAGGAGCGCGAGGAGCAGTGACGTCACGTCCGGCGCGAGGGCAACGAGTGTGGGAACCGGCGGCAGGTGCGTCCGAGAGTCAGCCAGAGAGTGGAGTAGCTCGAACGGGGGGAAGGGAGGGGTTGAGGGGGGTCGCCCGGCGGAGAGGGGGAAGCGGCCGAGCGAGAGAAACGGAGAGGGATCGAGTCGGCGAGCGGCGGAAGGACGGAGAGAGGCGAGGAGGCGAGGCGGTGAAAAAAGGAATAAGGCAAGGGGCGAGGTGGACGAAGGGTGACGAGATCGACGGCAGGGTGGGTCTCTCATCCTCTCCTTGCTCATCCTCTTCTAGCCGGGGGGGGGACGGGAGGGGGGCGCAGGCCTGGAAGGGCAAAAAGTGGAACCCACACCGCATGCCGCCACGCTCTTCGCGCACGCCACTTACACGGACGCGGACGATACACGCGAGCCGGGCTCACGCACACGGCCAGCACACGCGCGTGACACCTACACCGCGCGCGAGAGAGCGCACGCCGGTCGAGAGAGCCACGCACCACGCACACGACACGAACGGAGTAACGGGTGTATAGGTACGGGGACGGCCTATCTGACGGGCGAGCCTGAGTGTTGAGGAGCGTGCGTGTGTGTTTGCATGGATGGCTAGGGACGCTCTGAGCTGTGACTATGATGAATTCGTGCGAAACGGACTTGCGTAGTGTCGTTAATAGATGGTCTTTCATGCCTGCATCTAGATTTCGTCTGGCACACGTGTGCGGCGAATATATGGGGGTTTGATTCGATTTTAAATACGGGAATTACATGATACGATTACTCGCTGTTTTCTTGGGTCTTTTTTTTTTTTTTGAGAGGATCACGCGAGGAGAAAATGTCGCGTGGATGTTGCGCATGTACCGAGTCAGGTATTATTTATTGAGGATACACTAGATAGGGACGCCGCGGAGGAATACAGCTGGCCATGTGCGTGTGTACGCTAAATGCGTACGTCGGACAGGATGAATGAGATGTGCGGAGAGAACACGTTGGCGCGGCGTCAGATGCACGAATTTGACACGCACGCACGTTCGCGACCCGCATGGCTCGTAACTGAGAGTGTCGCGCGCCACTCAAGCTCGAAGAGTCTGCAATCTGAGTGGGTGTACATTGTGTGCGCCGGCGATGGGTTTAAGAGCATTCACGGGCACACGCGTCTTCTCCCGGAATCTCGCACGTTCGCATTATCAGTACTAATTTCGAAAAAAGGTAGAAAATTCCGTATGCCTCGGAGCCATTGTAACAGCTCATGAAGGCAAAGAGGAGAGCCGAGTCACGCAACTGTCGACTCGTACGTAACGTCCGCGGTACAGACAGCGCATCACAATGAACCGCGAAATTCATGCCAATAAGGATAATTGGAACGACGTCACCGGCCGAAGAGTCATCGGAGCCAGACAGCTTAGCAGTTTCAGCTCCCGAACCGACTAGATCGAACGTCATGCACGCGACCGTATTCATTACGAGCGCCCGGCGAGACGAGCGGCTTACATATGTAAAGTCCTGAAAACAAGCCGAATCGAAAGAGGAGGAGGAGTGAACGGGCGGGAAAAAAGTAGAGAAAGGAGTGACGCGCTAAAAGATCGGGCGAAACTAACAATACCCGAGGCAAGACTCGTCGGACTGCGAAACTGGTACTCGCGTGTTGCGTTATCTGGCCGCGAGCGTGCCGGGTGGATACCAGTTTTCCTCCTTCCTTCGGCGAACGTTCCGTGAAGGAAGAGGACGCAGTCGCTTCTTGAATGAACCGGCCAGGATCCGCGCGCCGAGCTCAATTGTGCGCGTCGATCGGATGCGAAAGACAGAGGGAGAAGGGAAACGAGAAGAGAGTGAGAGAGTGAGGGAGAGGAAGAAAGAGAAAGAGAGAACGAAGCGCTGCGCATCTGCGCCGCAGTGCACATGCGCACTGATTTATATGGAAATTGTACGGGGGCCCAGGCCGTGATTCATTGCGCCTCGTTATTTTTTCAGGCAAATATCTAGGATCGCAGGACCCCCGGGCGACGGAGGCGATGGCGTGCGCTCAAACGCTCTGCCGTGCGAGTTAAATCCTCGCGAGCGGTCCGAGGGTCCGCCTACCATTATGGCCATTTCCGATCCGATCGGCGGGACACAACGCGCGTGTACCGTTTGTCGCCTCCTTCGGCCTCGCGGCCGCCGTCGAGGACTTTATTTTCCCGTCTCAAATTTGCCGCCACCGCGAGAGGGTAGCGTGCGAGGTAACCCGCTGCCCTCGTTCGGCAGCTCGTCCTTTCGGGAGAGAATTCCGGCGTGTTTGCGCCGGGACCTCATTGACGGACGTAATTCCTTTTCGGTTCGAAAGGTGTCTCGCGGGACGGAGTGGGGGAGGAGGGGCGGGCAGGCCTGGCGTGCGCCCTCGTTTCAATCGCAAAAGTCTCCTTTCTCGGGCAGCCTTGTCGTCCCGCAATTTACATATCCATGGTCAACGTTCATTTCCTCGCGTGCGTTCCTCCCGGCAGGGATCATCTTGACGTTTCGCAACGAAACGTCGCGAACGTCGTTTTTCGACCATCCGGACCCTTTATTCTGCCATCGACGTAAGGAGACGACGACGACGACGACGACGAAGAAGAAGAAGAAGAAGAAGGCGCCTGTCGATGGAAGTGACGCTGAACGTACAACATACCGGCAAGCAACAACAGCGGACAGACTCTTACTAATGCGGATGGAAGTTGGACATCGCACGCGTACGTTGTCCCCGTATTTTTTCAGAAAGCATCCGATCTATTCGGTTCGTTGAACCGACTTCCACGTTTCAGCCGGTTGAGCTGACGTCGCGCTTGGCGCAAATTTATTATTTCAGGCACCCGGGGAGGACGAAATTCGGCAGTCATTATTCTGTGGCCCGCTGTTTGCACGGCCTCGGAGATGAGAGTCGACGTCAGAGAAGCGCGCCGGCGAATATCGAGAGGGGCCTCGTTTGCCAGCCTCGCGGATATTTATCGTTCCGATTCGATGCTGTTCTTCCTGGCCGACCCCTTTGAGATAACGCCGATAACTGCACTCGACGGCGCAGCTGTCACAACACGCTCCGATCCCGTGCAATTAAGCAGGGGACATTTATATTTTTCCGATCGGCCGCAATCGTGTTTTTACGGCTGCGAATTCTGGCACGCTGTCGCGAAGCGCGAGCTCGCCGAAGGTGGTAGGTGGAAGGTAGGAAGGAAGGCGCGGCTGATTGGAAAAAGACTCCCTTTTTTTGCCTCCAACTTTTTCTAGGACTCTGTCCTCGCCGAGATGCCCTCAAGAGTCTCTCGTCACGTGGACGTGTGGCTTTCGTGCGATCCTTTGTTGGGTGGTCCACCGGGTGGTCCGATATGAGTGGGTCCGCTTTTTGCCGGCTTTGCTAGACTTTGGAAGAACTCATCCTGTTCACGTGCTGTCCTCAATACGAGCGTTAGAATCTCATTTGGGCTAGCCGCCCGTCGAACGACACTTTCGCGTTTTCTACCGTCCCTAACGTCAAGTTTCTTAATCGTTAAGTCACTCTTGTTTAAACGATCGAACGTTTCGTTACGAGGCTCAATGCGTATCGCACGCTTACGAGACGCCCATCCGAATATGTCTAGTCACGGTGGCCTTTGGCGGGAGAGCGCGTTTCACTTCTGACGGGAACGAAAATCAACGCTCAGCTCTTGAAGCGTACCGAGATAATTCCCGCCGCTAATAGCGTCAATAAAAAGGCGAAAGACGGGCGTGTGACGTATTATCCATTGGCCATTATCGATCGTAAACAAGCCTGGGCAGAGCGGAGGCGATCGTTAATGTTGGCCCGCTCGCCGTCCAGTCACGGTGTGTAATCACGGAACTTATAATAATCTAGTGTCTTCGCTCCCGGTGCTCGACTGTAACGACCTGGAATTATAAGCGATATCAATTTTATACTCGGAGCGCCGCGATCGTAACTGGCAGGCGTGCGCGAACACCTGTCATGAACGATTCCGCACTTTCCTTCGCGAAAAACAGTCGTACCACCACGCTCGACGACGATCCCCGACGCTGACACAGGATTTTTCTCCCATTACCGGCGACAGCTTCCAACGAGCGCGTCCTCGCCGTTTAACCGTCATGGTTATTAATTCCGACGCTGCGCGCCGTGCGCTCGAAGCGGAAGGACAAAGAGAAAACGCGAAGGAGAGAGGAAAGAGAGACGGAGCAGCGGTTATTTATCCAATTCGGCGACAACGACGTGGCATTAATACCGGCGCGCATTAAACTAAGGACCGTCATCTCATTCGAAGATTCGAATCACCGCGACGGATCCTGCCCGTGACAATATCAGCATCCCGACTTACGTCGGCGTCCGCCGCGGCGCTCCTTAGGCCAATTTGCGAGTTCCGATCGAAAGCCGCGCGAAGTGGCCGTTCGACTTATCGGCACTTATGCCAATAACGCATGCGGCAGCGTATATAACCGACATTTTGTAATAAACGCTTCGAGTATCAATTACGGCAGTCGTTCGAGTACATTATCTCGCGCGGATTACATCTGGCGTTCCATCAAAGGCGCGAAACCTTGATCCCGTCGGCATGTTTAACCGTTTTTCATTACCTTTTTCAATTAGGCATATTTATAAAACTGGAACGACGTAGACGACGACGCCGACGACGGCGATAGCGGCGGAGGTGGCGGAAGATAATGAACGTATACCATGTGCGACATTATGTTATAAGCACTCGCACTCGCGGCGAGTGGCATTTTGCCCAGAGCGTAAAGCTAATTCTTTAATCCGATAACCGATATGCACTCCGCTACGCGCAAGAGAGTTCTCGCTCATTCATGACGCCTATCGCCGCGAATTACTCCGGCAGCGCCTACGTGTTGACATCCACGGGCAAAGAGTGCAAATCGAGGACGGAAAGATGGAAATGAGCTCGGTGAACGGGCGCTCGAACAGGCGGGAGAGAGTGATGGAGGGGGGGAAAAAAAGGAAGAAAATCATGATGACGAGGATGAAGAGGACGGGAAGGATGAGGAGGATGAGGAGGATGAGGAGGATGAGGAGGATGAGGAGGATGAGGAGGATGAGGAGGACGAGGCGGAGGAAGGACGAGAAGCGGGGAGCGATGTCAGGACAGAAAAGGTACAACACGCCGGAATATCCGGCGAGGGTTCACGAACGTTCGCTATATTGGCATTCTAATTGCAGCTCGGCATCAATTACAAGACAGGGCCGGGCTTTAAGAGTTCGACACGCACGTGCAGCGTGCGCCGCACGATGATACGTGCCGCGTCGAGCATGCGGGAGATTCGAGGAGTACGCTCGACGTACAATATGCACAGTATGTGCACCTACACGCGGCGCGCGCACGTACGCGTATAACGTACACGTACGGGTACGGGCGGTAGGTACTCGCACGCTGGATTGGCTATCTGTCGCGCTTTGTGCGCGTCGAGAAGCGCGGAGGAGAGTCGCGAGCGGAGCGATTCGTTTTGCCGGCTCGTGACAATGCTAATAATTGCGCGCGGATAGAGGAGTGATAGCGGATTCAACAATGGGACACGCTGTCTTGTTTGCGCACGCTTCCACCGGTAACGAGCGAGCGTTCAATGCCGGTCATAAAGTCGTGTCGGCTTAGAATGTGCATCCGTAATCAATGATAGTGAGTCATTGTTCGACTCCGGACGACAATGAGCGTTTATGAGCACTGAGCGTAATTGGGAAATGCGCGCTAGGTGAGGCTGTATGCCGACGCATGAGAGCCGAGTGCATAAAAGCGGACGAGAGTCTTCGCTTCATTAGCCGCGGACGTCGGTCTCGCGCAGACATCGGAAGATGGAGCAATAGGAGCGCACTTACGATCGAAATTTATGTGCCGCGAGAGCGTTTATCGTCGCCGAACGATCTCAATAAATCGCATGACAATTAGGAGCTACCTGGCGCGGTACCGGCAATTCCCCGTATCGGCGAACTTGATCGCCGTACGAGTTTTGCACGCCGCACAGAGTAGTAGTCCGACGCTGTCGAGGATGCGCACAGCGTCCGGGGCTCGAATAATCACCGACTACGAATCCTGTATTTGCTCTTACGTGTACTCATAAATTTCTCAACGGACGAGGCCGCTCGCGCGGTTAGCATACCGAGGAGTTAGCAGTATAACGCGTACGCTGTTTTGAGAGTACGTGCCAAGCCGTTCGGGTATATATACTGTACGCTTCCTGTCCGTATTTGTCGGGGTTTAAGTTACGGGCGCTACTTAATGCGGAGGTAAGTGTCTAAATGTGTGTCCGGGTAAATTTGTAAATCGGCGACTGCCTCTCATTTAATTCCACTATCGAGCTTGCCTCGACCGCGTATTTGCTCTCGAGACAGATATTGAAAGTAACGCTAATTCCGGGGAAATATAGTGACGACGGGAGAACGGGCCCTTGAGTAATCAATTTACGGTCGGTGAGGCTGAAGGTGCCCTCCTTCGCTACCTACGCAGAGACAATTTTCGTAAAGGCCCGCCATCGTTAGTCCGCCGAGGCAGCCTGCAATCACACACTCGTTACTTCGACAGCGAATCCTTCGGAGTGCATCCGCGAGTGATGCACGCACAATTCCTCTCCTTTCTTTTTCCCTCCCCGGTCTTTTTTCCCTTCCACGTCGGAAGGGCTGGCGGCAATTACGCAATGGTTCCTGCAGATTCAGACGGCCGAAGGAAGAACAGAAGCGAGCGAGCGAGCCAACGGCAGGCGAGAGAGAGAGGGAGAGAGGGATGCTGAGCCAAAAAGAAGAGGAGCCAGAAGGTCGAAAACGGCGAAGATGAGCAGGATGCGGCGAATGAGAAATCCGTGAAGGGAAACGGTAAAAGGGAAGACACGGGAGATCGAGAGACGGGAAGGAACGAAAAACACCGACTCGGACGTGCACGTGTTCCTGCGCATGCGCCGGAGCGCGCGCGCGTATATTATATACAATCTTAAAGTACGGTACCGCAGAGTCATGGAGGCGAACATAACGAATTTCGCTGCAATTTCGCAGCAATTTGCTTGAACTGCGCTCGGGGGCCCTTTAATGAGCGCGCTTTCCTGGCCTGGCGCCTTCTTCGAGTCGACATTCAGCGAACATTCTCCTCCCAGCCCCGCTGCACCCCTCGCGGACTCTGCCCGGACGGCTCTCGTATTATTCATCCTTCGTCCCCTCTTCCTGGCCGGTAATTGCTCACGCGGTACGCCAGAAAATTCAACGCGGCCGCGAACGATCGTGTCCCGACGAGCGCCGGATGTCGTTTGATGAGCTACGTGACGCTGACGTTGTTTCTTCGCACGATTGTCTTCGGCTCGCGAGGCCAGCCGCGAGAAGATGCGCTCGGCTAATTGTCGGTATATTGCCGTCGACGTGTGCTGCCTGTCCGCTTTGCGGAAGGACGGGGAGAAAGTTGAAGGGAAAGGGTCGGCCGCTTAAACGTGTGCGTGCTTACGTGCGTGCGTACGTGCGTGCGTACGTGCGTGCGTACGTGCGTGCGTGCGCGCCCTGTATGCCTTGAGAATGCTGCCCCGATGCGAGACGGTTCGCGAACTGTTACTTTGGCCGGATTTATTGAATTAAACGGCCGCGCCAGCTGCGTCGCTCGCGAGATATTACGTGCGGACCCTTTTATCGCTCGAGGAGGAGAAAGCGGAGAGAAAAGGGCCGCGGGCGCGGATGATGGATTTACGAAAGCGGCCTATGGGATGGAAGCTGTAGTTCAACTGCTTCTTAGCTGAGGTCGCTCGATTATCTCGGATCAATGCGGTATATTTGCTTTTGGACGACTTAGTACGGCTCGCTGTATTTCATGGATTAGAACAGATTTATTCTTATTGAATATTGATTTATTGTGGATTAGAGTTGAGTTCAGTTCGAATTAATGGGATTTATGAAATGTTGCGTAAGCGTGTTACGAGGAATGTTCGGCTTGGATGAAGTCTTGGAGGTAAGATTGACTTTTTAACGTGCCGCACGACTGGACTGGATCGTTTCGTCGGTCAATGCCGACAGTTTAATAACCGTTGCCGCGCGATTGGCGCAGATAAATTACGCGCTCGATGAATCGTTGCGCGAGTCGGCGGAAGAAAGACATAATTGAAAGCAGTTAGCGCGTACAGGAATCGCTAACCGGCGTCGCATTTGGTGTGGTGCTGCTGCTCTTTCGCATAACTGCGTCCAATTAAGGACACGGGGCATTCCTGTTATGCGAATACGACGGTCGGGGCCCGCGTTCGCGAACAACGCGACGAATACGGGTCTCAAATTCCGGAAATTCGTCGAATACCCTCGAACCTTACCGCACTTTTGTTCTTCTTCCCGCGATCGTGCGCAATCTTTCTTCCCGATGCTAATGAACAGCGTGTAAGGGGCATCCTGTAATTACGCGCAACAACCAGGAAAGGGATGAGTAGTGACGATAGAACGAACCAAGAAAGGGGATTGAGTCCATTTTTTCCTGGATTTCCGGGCAAGCACGCATACTGCTGAACATTGACTCGTCTTCAGTGTCAGAAGCTTTTCGAATCGTTCGCTCTTAGTCTTTCGGAAGTGGCGGGAGGTAGCTGGAAGTCGTTAAATAGAATGCTATCCTGCATTTTGCAATTTAACGGCATTACGGACTCATTATGCGGGATCGGTAGTAAAAAACGGAGACGCGATGAACGATGTATTCCATACTGCCAATTACACATTTTGCGCAGAAAGGTAAATGCGGCCGTTTGTCCGTACCCAATCGTAATTGAACTTAATGTTAGGATATTAATTAGCAATCCCACTTGCCGCTGGATATTTACGTTCTTATCCGTTATTACGCTGCCCATTATCCAAACGTAATTACGAAAGTATCCTAAACAAATCTAAATGTATCTCGACTGCCAATTCAACTTAAAAGAACTATCACTCTTCATCGTCCGCTCATAAATTAACTCACCGCCCATTAATTTCCTCGCCAAAATTCACCTACCGAACTACAAAAATTAAGCAAACACAATGAAGACAGGCAAAAGCGAGCAATCGATTCGGCCCTCAAATTCTCAATCTACTATTGCAGTCATCGCATTCCGTCGATTACGAGATGCAGCGCGCATCCACCTCAATTCGTACGAAAGCTCCGCGTGAGCTGCGCGCGCAGAATCCACGCGTCGAAAGCGCGTCTCCCGCTTCTGCTCTCCGGCTCGGGCGTCGCGACGTCCGCGCTTTTTCGGTACGCGGCCCCCGACGCCGTCGCAAGCTCGACCCAGCGACGCCTCCTGCTGCCCGGATAACGGGGGCTGCTCGCAAGCAACCGCCTGGATGCTTCGTCTTACCGAAAGCTCCCCGGGGTCTGGAGCTTCGATCCTCCCTTTTTACTTGGCGCCGAAAAGAAGTCTTCGCGCCCGCCGTACGTCGGTCAGGAAAGAAGCGGGGTGTGACACCCTTCCGCCGACGTTGACAAGCAAAAAGTACGGACAAAAAATCCGAGCCCCTTCCCCCACCCGCGAGCCGTCCAATCGCGTCAGGTCTGAACAAACGATACACGTGGCGAGCGCACCGCGACAATGGACGATCAGGATACGTGCGTGTGATGTACGATTGTTACGTGTGCGAGTGGCATATGTGTGTGTGACTGTGAGCTATGGATCACGAGCGATCGCACGTGCATCCGAGGGGTCCGCGTTCGTTACGTTTTATTATTGGCAGTCGCCCCGATATTTACTGTGCGTGCTCTCCTGATAGAGCGCCGCGACGTCGACCGACCGACGCCCTTGACTCGATGCGGTTCGAGGAGGAAGGTGCTTCTGCGGCGTCGTTTTGATTGGGGGTGAAGTCTGGGGGAGATAGATTTCGAAGGGGATGAGATTCCGAGGTGGTGTAGGTGGGTGGAGAAGTGATAAGTGGTAAGGTGGAGGGTTGGGATTTTTTAACACTGGTTGTATTGGAGAATGTGGGATGATTTGTTCAAATTGATAGGGGTTGTGAAACGTTGGGTGATGAGATTAGTGAGATGTTTGTTATGATAAGCAGGATAAAAACGAATGTTAGGGAATATTACTACCCTGGGGTGTTTCAATAGCCAGTAGAATTTTGCATTTACAATGATGTTCATATCTGAATTTCTTCATCTTAATCAATTTGAAAAACATTTACTAGTATAGCATCCGGCCAACTATCATCTTACACCAAAAATTAAAAAATAAAAATGAGAATTAAAATTCGACATCTCCATCGAACTTGCGACCCTCATTACCACAAAAACCACTCCATCTTAAAAAAAACACACTCAAACATCCCAAAACCCCATTCCATTGCCACAATCAAGCACCCTCAAGATAAAAGCACCTTAAAAAACAATCTAACCCAAATTACCCAACGTTCCGGCAAGTTTTCTCTATCGCTCACGCACGCTCACCTATACGAAGCAGCCGACCCTCCAACACATCCCCGACGCCCGTCGGCGTCGCGACGTCCAACGTGGCCTGATAGGCGCCTGGTGCGGTGCCAGCCCGTCTCCCGACCTGCGACTGCAATCTCGCTCAGGTGTGCCGCGAGGGTCTTCCACGTTACGGCGCCGCGACGCCGGGCGTCGGGGACGCGTCGAATTGACCGACGCCGAAGCGAGGGTCGACAAGCTTCCGATCCTGACGAGAATTGGCCACCTGTCGCTCACCGCCTGTCGCGGTTCGGTCGCGACGAGCCTTCGTACGCGGCGAGCAGGTCGTGGGAGGAGGTCGGGACGGCAGGCGTCGCGACGCCGAAGGGGTCGGCTCGGACGTCCCACGACGGTGCCAGTCCTCGCGCGTCCCGACGCCCGAGCAGGAGAGCAGGCTGCGAAAACGGCCGACAGCCGCCGGCTGACCGAACGACGTGTCGTATCACTTGTGCTTTTTACTAAGGAGAATGATGGGGTGGAGTATGTTACTTATGTTGCTTGGGATGTTATGTGCTTGACTCGGTGAATTGTGGTATATGGAGGTTTGGAGGATTGGATACGGTGGTTGGTTTAATTCATGAGAAAGAATGGTGTGGGCGATGTGTGATGGGGGTGTGATGGAGAAGGGGTGGTATGGAGTCTGAGGTGGTGATGGGGTTTTGATTGTTAGGACTTATGGTTAGGATTGGTGTTAGAGTGTATTGAGTACTGTTGATCGTATTTGCTGATATGAGAATGACAATTATGTGAGTAGGAGTTAAGGTGTACATAAGGCGGACGTCTGACTTTTCGATCTTAATCTTGATAATGTCTTAACTCCGACCATGTCAAGCTTTCGAAATTTCTATATGACAAAAATAATAAGCAAATGCTGTACTTTCAGCGTGTCAATCGTTACTTGTAAAAATCACTGTAAAAATCAACCCTCGCAAACCTGAACATACCGAAAATTCTCTTAGAACACGAGTACCGTCTAACCTAAACTCACAGCAAAATCTTAATACAATCGCTCCCCTCGACACAAATCCTAACTTTTATCAACCCCACATCCAGACACCGTTCAATTCCTCCTTTCCCCCACGGTGATCCTACCTCACCTCAGACCACGTCAGCGCTTATTCTCAGAAAAATCTCAAGAGAATCGCCCCTGATAAAGCTCTGCGGCGCCCTAGCGTCGCGGCGCCGTACCCGGGAAACATGAACAGGACCGACGCCAGGCGTCACTCGGCGTTTTGACGGAGCTGCCCGTCAAACGGAAGACGTCGTCTGACGTACCAGCGTCGCAGGATTTCATAACCCAGCAGGAGGCGTCGGCGCCGTCCGCGATGTTCAAGGTCGGGCGTCGCGACGCCCGCCACGGAGGCATCCTCGCCCGAATGGTCAACGTCAGAGGCTGCGCCTTGACGTCCTCGGCGGCCAGGAGAACAATAGCGTCGGAAGGATGAAGAGCGTCGGGCGTCGTCTCGAGCGAAGCGTCACGGCGGGCGTCGTTACGGCGAGAAATCCGAGCAGGGAGGCAGAAGCCAGGAAGAGCTGGCAGGCGTCGCGACGCCGCGTGATTCTAAACGGGTCCCCTCTGCCAAGCGAGGGATGGAAATAGACACGGGTACGCCCCCGTGTACGCTCTGCGCACGCGTCGCCAACGTGCGTCGGATCTCGATTTGTCCGACTCTCCCCCGCTTTTTCGTTGTGGGGAGGACGATATAGGTCTACACAGCGAGAATATCGATTCCGAGCCGCGAAGCTTTCCGTAAAGTTCGGATGTTGAGAATGAGCGGAGAGACGCTTTTCGTAAATATCATGTTTGTATACGCAACTTGCCGGTGGTTTCGATGCAAGAATAAACTTGAAGAGCGACCTAAGTCAGTATATATCAGCCATTTTCAGCGCATCACGCAATATAACCAAATAAACAAACAATTAATTTTCCCCAATTTTTTATTTACCACTTTCACAGTTATCACCCCGATTAGCACGCTAGAAATTAAAGATTCCAGAACAAAGCCGTATTTTAGAAATGAACGCGAAGTCTCAGTATTAAGACGTACGGAACATGTACATTCAACCTATGTAGTATAGTACGCGAGTCAAGTATTTGACACGGAAGCAGTGATGTTCTTGTGAAAGCTGCAGCACCGAACATCCCCATACCAGATCTTAGGAGAGCTTTTCACGGGTATCATCGTATTAGGATCGTATAACGGATGGCAGCTTAGACTGGGTGAAAAGTCGCGTCGGAAGTTGCCGAGTTTCGGTGCTTACGATGGGTAAGCGTCGCGACGCTCTAGCAGGGAAGCATGCGTGGGTATTAATTCGAGGCGGTTTGCTCCGCGGGCGTCGGTGTGAGACGTGACAAACTGTCGGGTCTCGTGATCGGCATGCTCAATAGATTCGTGGCCGCTGATTTAGCGGTCGGAAATGTCGCGGTTATGTAACAGGCGAGCAGGTTAATTAGAGTGTGGGTGCACTTTCTAGAAGTGGGCGTTACGTATCAACGTGCAGCTGAAATCCGTCTGTTCGAAACAATTCAGCATTTCAAGAACGATATAACGAGAAGTATTAGTAGTGAATATTTGATTGCATTTGTATAGTGTCGAAAAAGTTTGGCAACAGTTAACAAGTTAAGTTTATACTAATGTACTGTTTATACGAATGCTGCAAGTCGATAAAGAGAGATATTGCAAAAGAAAAAGAAAAATTTTGATTGATATTACTTGTGTTGAACGTACCTGTACTGAACGAATAGCACTTAATAACATATTGCAGATTGTTTAATCACATATTTAATTGCGTCTAAAGAACCTATTATATCAATGTTTTTATAGTGAAAATTTACTCAAACCTTCATAAATACTATAGTACGATATGAGTAGCATGTAGGTTTTTACTACTTGACACACCTGTGCTGACCGTATCTACTGAGTGCGCAGTGCAAACTTTACCCACTTTCTCTACTCCCCATTCCAATTTATGCATCCATTATAAGTCCAATTATATGCATGCAACATTTAAGTAAATCTATCAAGTATTGCTTCTTTTGCACCTCGTTACTCTGACGTTTTAAGTATTTTGCGTGACACGAGGAAAATTAACGCGCAGCTCGCGCTACCCGACCGGAAATTAGATCGGTCGGATGTTACTCCCACTTGCGAACGCTTTAAACACGGTCGTTTTGCAAAGCTTCTTTTTTTCTTTATCTTCTCACCGCAACAAGTCACACCCAATACTGACGTGTGCGCGTCAACTGACACATCCATTTTCTGTCTGTTCACATTCAATCTAGCATTCATCTCACATCCTGTTGTTACGTCGACTAACACTGTAAACATTCACAATGTCAATACCAACTGCATTAGATAACAGCGTCCACGTCGTACTGGGTGCGGTTGTCGTTATAGCCATACGTTATCATCACAAATATCCCTTATTCTGATTTAAAAATTTAACCATATATTACCTATACTCAAAAGTAGATTGTAATGTAACACAACAATAATACATTTGATTTTGGTGCTGAAACTTTACAACTGCTGTCTGTGTATATGCAACACGTTATGTTGTAGTTGCAGAGGTTCAATACTTGTTCATCTGTTAACGTTCATTCATAATCCCTGGCACGTAAGTGTCTTTAGGGAATAACTTGAATGCGGAGTCTCTCATACGTTTCTTTGCGCACCGTCCGAGTAAATTGAAGTTTCCAATGTCGCACATTTTTACCCGTGACAAGTGTGCGGCGTGAAGCACCTGAGACCGAAAGGCAGGTCTGATTAATGGGGACATAAATCAATTTAATGCGCTTTAATTTCCAGCTCGTAGGGATCAGCGTGCGATCTTGAACAAGCACTTACGGGACAAATAAAATACAAGACGCTGATTACCTCTGGGACCGCGAGTGCGCGTGCAACGAGAGACCCGCGGTTATAAACGTATGTCCATTGACTTTCAATTGACGAAATAGCAGCGTGACATTCTGCGACCGAAAGTGGAGTAAAAGCGAAAGTAAATTACACGTGTCGGTTGGAATGTAACGATTTAAATTTCTCCTTTAATTCAACAAACGTGTAATACGATAATGTATCGCGGCACATTCCGCGGGATCGGATATTGACGGGCGTGTACGGCTCGCGAAGATAAATGAGATCGTTCGTCACCATAAAAGTCGACCGTCAATCTATAATTGTTTCGGAAGAAAGTCGGGCACACCGCATTGTCCGTACCGTATGAAGACGTGGACTCTCGTGTAAACGATACCGGCGGTCGAAAGAGGCAACGTCAGATGTTGCACGCGGCCGATTTGCATTTCTTACGCAAGGACAAATTAAGCGTCGCCCGAGAGGTTGATAGCCGCCCGCGGCCTCATCGGGATGAAGCAACAAATAACACGTTACATCGGATTCGACGAGCATAACGCGCGCACGCTGATTGATCCCAATGTCGGCAAAGAGATTTTCGCCTCGGACGAAAAACGATGCCGAGACGCGGGACGGCGCGCCGCCAGAAGCGCAGAAATAAAAACCGCTGAAAGAAGGTGGAAAGGAGGCGGACGGGAGGGGAGGGCGAGGAAGCGGGAGGGGGGGGGGGGGGTGAAAAAAATTAACAGCGGCGTGCATTTCAAGCTGCGCAATAATTCCCGGGGCGCATGTTATTCGCGGAGTGCGATGTTTTCTTTTTTAAAAATTTATGGGCGCAACGACTCTTGCACGGTCGCCGCAAGGTGAATTCGCACGAATAAAAAATCGGGCTCGGGACTGTCTGGCCAGAAGGAAAGGCACGGCCGAAGCAAAGGCGGCCGACGCGCCAGAAGGAGACGGGGAGAAATGACGCGCGCGTATAGAGCGACATACGTAAATGTGCGTCACGAAAGATTATCGCGTCTAGCTGGAGGGAGAGGAACCGATTGAGATAGAAAGAGGGGGGAGGGCAGGAGACAGAGAGAGAGGGAAAGTGCAGCGGGTGACGATCCGGGCTAGAGTCCCGGGAAACTTATCAGTCGTTATCTCGACTCGATCGCGGCCGTTATTTGCCTCTAATAAAGCGGTATCGGCAGTGAACAACGGCGCCGCATTAATCAGCCAATGGACATCCCTCTCCGAAGCGTGCGACAAACTGTAATGGGCACGTAATGAACGGTGGCTTACAATGTCCGTAACGCGAGATCTACGACGAAAACGACGACGACGATAACGACATAATCACGCACGGCGGCGGTGGCACGAAAATTAATCGACGATGATAATCGCGATAATAATGACGATGACGCGGACAAAAGAGGCGAGGAAGAAAGGACTGCGAGAGGGCGAGGGCAAAGCCCCAGCGTATTTCAAAGTCGTACAAACAGAAACAAAAGTGCGCGCGGCAGCTCTTGCGGCGCGGGAAGGGGGGGCGAGTGGGGCCCGGGAGTGGAAAAAAAGGTTGAAAGCGGGGTGGGGGTGGGGGGAAGAAAAAAGATTATCGTGGGGGCCTGAAACGAGCGGCGGCGGCGGACCAATCCGGTCGAGCCGAGGCTCGCGGAGGTGTGGTGAAATCCTTCGGACGGATCCTCTCTTGTTTCAGGCCGGCCAATCGCGTGCGGGGCCCGCTCCCGTGAGGCCCCAATTACCGTGCGGCCGCGCGCTCGCCGCCGTGTCACAATAGCTCACTGCCATTTCGCCGAGCAAACATTCTGTTATGACCGGGCCACCGCTCCGGAGAATGGAAAATAATCGGGCGACGAGCGTGACGTTCGATCGCATGCTCGGGACGCGATTCGAAACAAGCGGCTAGCGCAGGACGCGCAGTATCGTTTTACGGTCCAATCACTGGCTAGATATATGACTTTCGAATCCTGCCTCTTCTGGCAGCTCGGCCTATCGTCCGTATTTCCCGCGCGTCTCTTCACGGCACATAAATCAGGCTGGCAAGGCGAGAGCGTAGAAGCCGGGAGGAATCCGATCGAGACTCTCTCCCTCTCCCCCTCCCCCCTCTTCGGGTAATGGTCGTCGCGCAAGGGATAAAAACAGGAAGGCAAAGTGGGAGGAGTAGTTTCGGTTGGCCTCCTTTGTATCAGTGATTCTAGGGTAAGACGAGAAATGCGCGTCCTCGCCCCCCGGGCCACGGTTTCCTCCCTCCACTTTTTTCCCTCCTCTCCGTCTAAAAGGGTCCTAATTTCCTTGTACACACGACTCTCCTCTGTCCATCGTGAAACACTTTCACTCCTCCTGCCCTCCCTCCCCTCCCCCCTCTCACCGAGATCCCCGACCCCTCCGCCCTGCTCTCCATTCACCTTTTTTCATTATACACTTTGCACTGTGCCGCGCACCTGTGCACTGTGGGTCCCCAAAACACACAATGCCACTTGTCCCATCGTACAGCCCTCCAGTGGGGTTGAACAACAATGACAGCTATGGAGATGGGGGACGGTGGAAGGGGAGAGAACAAGGGAGATTCCCCCCATTTCAGCGTCATTCGGTGATTTCAATGCACTGCTTCGTATAGCACCGAGCGAGGACGCCGGGGGGGTAAACGGTTAATAATGAATCTGTTATCAAACATCGAACGAAATACCACGCGGAAGCTCGTGTAGACACAGGCTGCGAAAAAAAACATAATCCTGAAACGTTTACTGTAGAAAACGATTATGAACGTAGCATATTTCGTTGGATATTTTCTGACGCCTGATTATGACGATTGTTTGAATTAAAACAATATGCCGAAGCGCGATCTATGCAATGGAAGATGATACGATAATTAATCTCTGGACAAATCGGACTCACAGTATTGAATAGAGTATAGATTCGTATCGTCGTTCCCCAAACACGATCGTCGACATCGTCCACACGAGAGGCGCTCGGCGGCCATTTTTTTCTCCGCTAACGAAACGTTATAAACAAGACTTTTTTTCCCTCCGAACGCGGACCGCCAGGAGATATGCCTCCGACGTGCCACTTCGCATACGGGGCTGAGAACCAGATTGCATTCTTAACCAGAAGATATCTTCGACAAGTTTGTCTCCCCATATCGTTTCTCAGCCCCCTTGTCAGGCAATACGCGGTGCCCATTTTCTCATTTTATTTTTGCTCCGAGCACCTCGCCTCTCTCTCCCGCCCCCCTCTTTCTTCTTCCATTTATCGCATACGCGCATACGAACACGTACTTTGTTACCCTCCCCTCCCCCTCCCACCTCCGCCACATCCCTCTCCCTCCCTCCATCTTACTTTAGATAATGCCATACCCCGCGTACAAACGAGTGGCTCTCATTCCCGAGGAGAGGCGAACGTGTGCATACGGGGTGTGTATCTCGTGACGGCCCGAAAATATCTAAAAATAAATAAGCGTGCTTGATCTTCCCCCCGGTCCCTCGCTTTGCCGCGCTAGCCGTTTCAACGACGGCGTGCACACGTGTGCTGCTCGCGTCGGCGACGGGAGGAGGGCAGCGGGTTAAAAAGAGAAGACTGCGCAAAGAGGGAAAGACCGAGTGCCAAGAGTGAGCGAGAGAGAGAGAGAGAGAGAGAGAGAGAGTACGAGCCGTCAGAGAGACGGAGAGAAATACCGAAAACAGACATCGGGAGCGAGTGGGATCGAGAGAGAAAGGAAGAAAAGAGAGGGAGGAGCGAGAGAGGTTATGTTCGATGAGTGAGCGAGCGAGCGCGAGAGAGAGAGGTGGAACAGAGGAAAGATGAGGCGAACGTGAGCCTCGGCGTGGGAATAAGCGGCAGGTGCGCGACGGCGCTACCGGGGAGCCACTTGTGGGGGCAAAGTCCCCCCAGGGGTCCCACCTCTGGGCCCCTTCGACACCCGTCCCGCGACCCTGGTGTCTCTCCCTTTTAGTCCGTCCACCCGAGTCCTCATCGCCGATCCCTCTCGCGTACATCCCTTTCCTCCCCCTTCCGCCACCCCTTTCTACCTATCGTCCTACCGACTCCCCCTGCCACCCCGCACCCTCCCAGTCACCTCGCCTCATCAGCCCTCCGGAGGACGCAGGACGCCTTCATAAAGTAATCAAAAAGTATTGCGCGCGTAAAATCGATCTTTCGATCGAGAACGTGATCCGGTCGATAACCTCGCGGTCGTGGGCCCCGACGAGCGATTTACACACGTCTCCTTGTCTTGGCTGGTCGTCGATGTCGTCGGTGTCATCCTCGTGCATCGATAACAATCGGCCCAGCGTCGAGGGAAGCGTGAGACGCTTGAGAACGCGGTCGCCCGGCGAATCGACAATTTTTTTACGACGAAAATACGGTTTCGGCCGCGGCGAGGATCGTTTTAGGTGGCGACGATGGTGCGATTAAAGCGACGGCCTTATTGAAATTGAGGCGGGAGGACCGGGTACGAAGGATTGGCTCGCAGTAACGTAACGAGCCTCATGTCAACTCCTCCTTTTTTCGCATAAGTAAACCCGAATCCGAGGTACGGCTTTTCGGGGCGAGTGCCGTGGGGAGGATCAATGAAGAAATCGGAGAAATACGACGTCGGAATACGCCGAACGTCGACGTCGGATTAAGATCGTTATCGATTCCGCTAACGATGTCGTTCGAGTCGAGTTACGTCGCTCGGACGTTCCGCGAAGGTTATACAATATCGTGCGTCGATCGAGGATCGAGGGCCGATGCGTGTCGCCCGATCGGCGCAGGCGCGAAGCGACCTTGATGCGATCCGGTAGGCGGCCGCGGGCGAAAAATGATCACCCGGCGAGAGTTGATCATATAAAACGTCGAGTGCTACGTGCACGGGCGTGTATCCGGTACACTTTGTCCGGCTCCGGGAGGAGCGTATAATGCGATGAGGGCGCGAATTCTGCTTGGATTTCTTTCGCAAGCGAACGTACAAAGAGCGCGAGAGCACTCCGAACCCGAGGCGGACAAGGACGATGGCGGGAGGTCAAGGATGTTGGGGGTACGCGCGAGGGCCTTTTAAAAAGGGGCATCAGGTGCAGGACGCGTTCTCTCCGCTCAAGGTGGAATTTAATTGTTGACGTAAATTTCGCAGTCAAGGACGCACGTCCATACGTTTCCCCGCGGCGGAACCGTCAAGGTCGAATGCCGAGGGCACGCAGTCTTGCCGAGCGAAGGAATCGCGAGGTTCGATCGGATCGGCGGACGACTATAGCCGCCCGACATCATTCACAGTTCTCGCTGGAACGTAAACGATTCGAGTCGACGTACCGAGAAGCCGCTTTGACTCGGGACGATCGTTTGATCGATCGACTCTTACCGTCTTCCGGTGAAAGAACAGGGGCGAGATGTTATCGGAATCGTTGACTCCGAATGCATCGGCAGCATGAGCGACGGCTCTTACGCTCTGCGAGAAAGAAAGGCCATTATCGTAATTGTTCCCTTCAGATTAATCCGGTGCAACGGTACGATCGCTTTCCGCATTTCTCGCGTAAGAGAGAGGCGTCTTATTATCGAAATCGTCCATTCCAGATTTATCCGATGCACGAGTGCGATTACACTATGGTTTCCGCGTAAGAATAAGGCGTATGCCGCTGTTCGCGTTTTCGGCTTTCGAATGAACCGATCACGGAAACCGTTTATTCAGGAATTATTCCCCCCGAGTGTACGAATTCTCTTTACGCTTTCAGCGGAACGACGAAACCAAGTGTTATCGACATCTGTGCTTCGACATTTGGACCGTTTATTTTGAATTTGGTGTGTCCATTTAAAAAAAAGAAAGTTAAATATCACGTAAATAAACCGCACCACCATGTTAATCATAAATTATATGACATCTCATTTTTTTTAAATATGGACTTACACCGCTTTGAAAATAAACGGTCTATTTCTCCTCTGCGAAGATTGCTTTTCAACTTTTCCCTGTAAGAACAACTTTATTAAGTCGTCGTTATCTGTTTGAGTCCCAGGGGTATTGAAAAGCCACGGTTGAAAAATAACGAACAGCGCGGTAGCACTTGCCTCAATCGATTCTGTGGAGAACTAAGCGGCGCGATAACACTCGTCAGACTAGTATCGAAAAATGTCATCTCCACTGTTACATTAATTAAAACGGTATGTTCATAAGATTAAAAACATTTTTAATTTGTAATCTGTTACGTGCGTCAATTCACGCGCGATTACGTTCCATGGAACTGAAACGATTGGGTCATTAATTCGAGATTCATCTTCTGCCAACGTACCATCGCTTCTTACGCTTTTGGCGTAAGAAACGCAACAAGATGCTATTGAAATCCATGACTCCACATTAATCCGCCGAACAGGAACGCTTTCCGCGGCGTCCGGCGCAAGAACGAGGCGCGCCATTAAATCGAAATCGTTGATTCCAGATTTACCCCTTGCAAGAGCACGTCGGCGTTTTTCGGCTGACGCGCGAGGTGCGTGCCGCGCAAATGATTTACGAGATCCTCATTAACCCGCTCCGAAAGAAGATTATGCCCCTGGCCGGCCCAATGTGTCCCATCAATCAATGCGCGCGATCCGTAATTAAAATTGTGAAACGTCGTGCACTTCGGGCGAGAGAGGGAGGCAGGAGGAAGATTGTATCCGGGGGAGGTTGGGGAGGGGAGGGGGGGGGGGGGCGTTTATCGTAGCGGTAGTAAACCAACGTGTAACTAGCTGTAATTAAAAACGTCGGGGTGCCGAAGAGGGGCCAGTTCGTGTTGTAAACCTTGTCGCGAGTAACAATGTCGACTTTTTTACGATGAACCGGGGCGTCCGGCGAGGGCACTTTTTGGTTTTTTGCGACGGACGATCACGACAACGGACCGTCTACCCGTGGGGGGGAAACGAGACGTGGGGGAGGGGGATGTGAAAAATGACGAGACATGGAAATCATGTCGTGCGGCACGCACACTCTTCCGAGAATATTTTCGGCGCTGTCCGTGGCGTTTCTCAGTACGGCGATTAAGGACCGTCTTCATTACACGATCGGACTATAGCCTTTGACGAAGGTATCTTGTTACGCGGAATGGCGGGGGAAAAAAGTTGAGCTCGATACATTGTAGAGATGCCTGATTGTTCCTTTTGAGGAACTGACATACTCCTCGTACGCGCGGGTATGAATGCTTGTGTCTGCCGATATTACCAATTGGTCGGGCCACATATTTCTACGATTTCATATTTGCCTGATAGAGATCTAAGTACAAAGATTGTCTGCAGAAGTTGAGTTAAACGATTATTGGATTTGTCATTCTTTATAACCGTAAAAATATTGAAGATTGATCAGACCAGAGAATTATATGATTTTCTATGTGCCTGACAGGGGTCTAGGTACACAGAATATTTGCGGGTGTTGACTGAAGTGATCATTTGATTTAACGTTATCTACTGTCAACATATCAAAATTTGAATTAGTTTGTTTACTATTTTGATATGAACCTCTTCCGTAGATAGCTTACGTTTAGCAAGAGGGTGATGATGAAACAGAAGATGAGTAATGGTAGGAAATCAGCTAGGGGAACGGATGTAGGTAAGTATGGATTATTACAGATGTTTGTGTCAAGAAAATATTAACGAGACCGGTAAGGAGGGGTACCTGGAAAATCATACGTGCGCGATAAGGGATATTTATAGCGCCAGCATTTATGCACGCATTTTTCGACTACTCGACCGATTGCATGTACGCGAATACCCGCGTATGTCTGCACACGCGTCGTCCGCCGTTGCGTTTCTATCACGTTTACAGTCTTTATAAATTCAATCCAGGTGCGCCGCGATATATGCAAAACTGATTGCACGAGAAAGTAAATGACATCGTGTGTTTCAAAATGCAAATTCCCGCGCTCTACCAAAGGATCGTTAATCAGGGCAGCGTACAGTGCAATTCCGGGACGTCCTCCTTTTGCCGTATCAAACATCATCTAAAAGACCAAAATATCGGTTCAACTTTCATGTCCACATTCGCACCATTAACGATCGCGAGAAGTAATAAACCGAGAAACAGTTCGAATTTCCAGATGTCCATCGATCCGAAAATAACGAGCAAAGCATCAAACAGTAGGTCCGCATTCTAATAAAAATAATTCTCATGTCGCTCTAAATGACGCAATCCCACAAGACAACTTACGGCATCTACTCGATGCACAGAAGCAACTGCCGCATAATCCATGCCTCGATCGTACGACGAATCCAATAAACAACCCCTAATATCGGCATAAAAGCGACGAGATTCAAGAAGCTTGAATGAAAGAAGCCAAACGTTCTCATTATCCGTTAGAGCACCTGCGGAAAGCATAACGATCCGGCAGCGATTCGCCGGTTGACATACAGGTCCATTTCCCCGCAGGCAGGAAAGAAGGAGCATCGATTTCGATAAAACGCGGACTGAGAACGAGGCGACTTGGCACATTCTCATTCGCCGGGCGTTGATAATTTTCTCGGAAATGATCGCCGCGAAACATTGACGTTGCGGACGCACGTGTGCGACGGTGGTATGGGCCCGATGGGTGAAAGATAATCGCGGATCGAAGGAAATCCGACGATCACGGACCGGCAGAAGACCAGTCCCTATCCACTGCCCGGGTGTGCGTTCAGTAATCCTGCGCGATGTCCGTGCGATTCACGGCGGAAATAACCGAGCAGCGCCGAGGCATACGTAGAAGCTGGGGGCAAAGCAATCTCGTGGGAAAAAGGAGCAGGTGTGACTCGACCAAGAGACTCCGTGGAGAGTCTCGGAACCTTTAACGGAGGCCACGAGGAGAGACGAGCGGGCACGCACACGCACGGATGCGCGCGGCCGAGTCGGCGCGCACGCACGCACGCACGCACGCACACGATCCGAGCGCGTGTGGAACACGTGGTCACGCCGCGGTGGGCGTGCGTGAGAGAGGGCCCAACGAAGAGGGAGGAAGCGCAAGGAGAAGGGTACGGCCAAGGGAAAGGCCGATCGAAAAGGGAGAAAAAAAAAAAGGTCGGCGCGACGAGTCGCGTGCAGGAAGAGGACGGAGATAAATAGATAGATACGGGAAGAGGAGACAAAGTGGGAGAGTAAGGGGAGAAGGGGGGGTGGGGGGTGAGGGGGGATGAAGAAAAAGATGAGTCCAGGGACGAAGACTGGACGAGGAGTGGACGAATCGGGGAGGAGGGCAGAAAAACGGTGGGGTGCACCCGGGTAGGGCCAGTAGGGCCGGAGGGGAAGAGGGTTGTCTCCCTAAAAGAAGCACGGCGGAAGGTAATTATCGGTCATCATCGATGGATCATTCGAACCATGCCGCGATTTCACGCAGTTCCAATAATTGCGCGCCGATACGAGATTAAGAGGGCGCGGTGCACGTACGTTCGTCTGTTAACGCCGAGGTTGTAATTTCTCCGGAATTATCCGTCCCAAAATTGTAGCGTCAGGCCACTGCGCCCGGGGTGGAGAGGGCCCGGTCTGGCGAACGAGGATCGCCGACGCGAAACGTCTGGCTTCGATGCCCGGTCGCGGTAGTCGGTCACCATTATTTTTACGAGTCTCTCAAATTAATTTCGCCTTTAATTCCTCGGTCGTTAATTAATCCGACGACTGCGGACGCCTCCGGCGCTGGCCCATTTTTTGTTTACACAGCCCGGCCAATGTCGGAGTAACTGTAACCTCGATTTTATGATACCTTCTGCCGCTGCCCTTCCGCTCGTCGAGACATCGGACGCGAAGAAAGTGACTCGAGATGGAGAATCTTCAGGGAAGATTGACTTTTACGCATGATTCCGGGGCAGATTGCGTACCGCGATTAACAGCGATTTCAGACAGAAATGATCCGTGACTCAATACACGCTTGAGAGAACATCGATGTCTGTAGTAACCACCCCTATGAGTGCCGAGACGAAGAGTGAACCTCGCATTGCACCGGCAAGCCATGAACGATATTTATAGGTGTCTTCACCGGACTCACCCCTCTAATGACGAAATCGATACGTGCCGTCATGAAACGACAGAGGGGAGTGGTATAGGTGGAGCATGAAGTAGTCGCAGACGAGGGGGGCTATCGGATATCGTTCGAACGATTTAATAGTACGTTCGGCGCCTTCATGCTATTTATAGCGAGCAACAGGTTAACGCATCGTGAATACGTATTTAATAGGGAATTAAGGGTGTTTACACGCCCCCCCTCGCTCAATCACACCCCGCGAGGGGGTGAATGGTAAGCTAGGCGGGAATTATGCCCTGTGCGCGATCGCTACCTCGCTTGAACACAGGCATTTTTCCGCGTGAAAATTCTCGTCGTAACAGTCGACGAGCACGATCATACGTACGCACGTCTCGGTACTGTATGACAAAATGCTTCCAGGTGCTCGTCGATATTCTTACGCGTTGCGTGCGTAGAATGAAGCGGGAGTTACGCGAAAATACTCGGCAATGTCTTATGCGTTATGAACGCGAATGGATATGGGAAGATTGTTGATTCAATCCTGTCACCCGCTTTGCAATTCTATCCGGCGTTTCCATTCGGCATGCGGACAAACATAACGGTCGGGATAAAAGCGCAGATGACGAACAGGGTGTAATTTTAGTAAAATCATACGTGCGTCCTAATAAGAAAAGATAGACGTCTCCGCAGAATAAGTTGACTAGTTAATGTAGTAATTTTCCCGCGAATGTAACGACTACGTTAAACGCACTCGCTAAATTCCCTAAACATAGCATTTGTTAACACGGTGTAACCACTATTTGTATAGAGCATGGTAAGACTTCTGTAATGTGGAATTGACAAGTAATTACGCCCCATGCAACGTCGAATATTGAATGTTTAAATGGAGAATATTTGGTTTAATGTAATGAAATAAAGTTGCCAAAAAATGGCCAAAAAAATTAATACTTCACACTTTAAAGTCACATAGTTCTGTAGAAGCGTAAGATATATATAAAAAACAGTCCATATTATTTGGAGGCGACAGAACTACAACCGCAGTGCAAGAATAACATATTTGTAGATTCTGTACAGTTGTATAGTTAATACAACGCAATCTTACAATCCCCATTGTTGGAGCACATTCGCGGAACAGGGCGCAGGAACAGCCTCGGGAGGCCCGCATTAGCACTCGTCATTCTCGAAAAAGGGATAATCAATAATCCGTCGACTTTCTCAATTTTACGATTTTCAACATTAACCTTAATAACACGCGGGGCGCCCGACGGATTTATCGTCCGCGTACGCATCCGTCCTACCGGCTTCCCTTTCGAAATTGCTCCATTTGCGGATAATGCCCGACTCTCATTTGAAATTATAGTGGTGCGTCCTCCGTGTCGGGCCACGTGCAAGTCCGTGCGAATTAACGCAATTTCCGTCTCCTGGCGCGGAGCGACAGGTTCATTGCCGGTTTTCGAAGGTACGACCTCTTTTTCGTCCTCGCGTCGAGGGCATCTACGCCGGGTTGACCGTTATAAGACCTAATTTTTTTTCCCTTCGCGCGATTGTTCCCGATACGTACGAGCGTGCCGTGTCAACGTGGGGCCAACTCGTCGGGGCAGAGGGGAAAAAAAAAAGGTGAGCAGGGCAGGAGGGGAGGACGCGGGAGGGAGAATCGCAGTGGGACGCATGTACGGGCGTCGGGACGCTGGGAGGGACGAGGGACTGAAAAGGGCCACGCACGTTTCTCGCACACGACCACCACGTTCCTTGCACGCTTAACTCGCCATCCTCCTTTCATGCGGGGTTGCACGGAACAGAAGCGGGCCCCGCCGAGTGTGCGAGGCCTCGGAAAAGGAAAAAATTCAGGTCGGAACGCCCTGCGATCTCGATCCCTTTCCGAGCCCGGGCATATAAAGGAGGCGGTCGGTTTACGGATATTTCCCGTAAAGCTCCATACAGGAAATGACGGCTGAATCCCGCGGCATCCGTCCGTCCACCGCTCGATCCTTATTAAATCAGCGATCGGGAATTAGCCCCGCTGCGAAATTGTAAGTTGGCGCTGGCGGCGGACGCGAGACATCGGATTACACGAGATTAATCCCCCTTCCGTAAAATTGACTCATTACGAGCGGCGCCGTTAGACGGCGACGCGCGCGCACGCGCTCTCTCACTCTCTCCCCCTCCCTCTCCCGCCCGACAGTTTAGCCGTAATAACGCTATCGCTTACGAGATTCCACGGCGCGGTCGGGCGATCGGCGAAGCGTCAAATAATGAATCCCCTAATTGGCGAGGTTAAGAAATTCATAATTCGCGCTGGCGCGCGCGCGCGCGATCGCGAGCGGCACCGTAAAATGTTGCAGCCACTGCCCGATCGGCAGGGGCACGACGGACTACTTATCGATAGGCGGCTAAAATTGCAGACGTGATCAATGACGAGGCCACAATCTTCCCCGGTACTGTCATTAAATAATCGATCAAGTTAACTCGCTGATGTTATCCATCCGGTTGACCGGCGTGCGGAGGGAAAGGCGTGATTACCTCGCGAAAAGGGTTGGCGTGCACGGCGAAAGATTCGTCCTCATCGTCGGTCGCGCAATAAGAGGAAAGAGGCCGCGCGACGAGAGCGGTCGGAGGAGAGTGGCGCGCGGAGAGGGTGGGGGGGAATAGGGAGGGTAAACGACGGGGAAAGAGGGTTGGCAGTCGCCTCCAGAGAGCAGCACGAGGACAGGTGGCGACGGGAACCAGGGAACCGCAGAGCCACCGAGTTCTCACGCGCGAAACCTCCAGCTGCCACCAGAAAGATATACATACGCTGCCACTCTCGGACGGGCCTGATGCCAGACAAGCCGATGAACGCACCCTCGAAAAACGCATTTGCGGACCAAGGAGAGCGCGCGCGCGCGCGCGCACGCTCGCACCCGCAACTTCTTCGATGGCCGAGGCACATTATGAATGTCGACGAGGGTTACGGGGGGAGGGCGAGGGGGGAGGGGGCATTTCACGCGTCACGTATCGACAGATGCTATCATATAAGAGTTTAGATAATGACGCTGCTATGTAACTGTTGCGCTTCGTGGGGTGCGTTCTCCCTCTCGGGGGTGGGGTCATCTGGCTGAGGCTAATTGCCCGGTTGCGCTTCGGAGGGTTGGAGTGTTTAGAATCCGAGGAGCAGGAGAGCTTGTTTCTTGATGGGTGACTTGTACTTTTTTGTGTACGGAAAATATTTATGTATACGGAACGTTTATGCTCCGTAAATAAGTATGGCGCTTGGGGCATGTATTGCAGGTCTGTCGAGTTTGCAACGTATAAAACTGTTCCACTTGTTAGGACGATTGTTTATGTTTCATAGTTTATCATTAATTATCATTTTTCTGTGTTTTTTATTTATAAATAAATTACGTAAATGTCTTAAATGTGTTTCGTTTCTAAAATACCAGTTGCCTTTCAATATTATAAGCTATTTCGTTTCTTACGGTCAAAGAATTGCGCTAATAAGAAAACAGACATAGAATCGGGTCAATGACCTTTCGTTTACAAAATAAAACGGAGTCCAACTGAAATTTCTCCGCGGCATCTATTCAAATGTATAATTACAACTCTCGCTCATCGATTATTGCAACCTCACATTCGCCAAGCCCCCACCATGAATTATGACATTAGCGCGCCAGAATTGGCGAGCAAAACAAAGGTCAAGCAAAATCGAATGAAAAACACCGGTGGCATTACGTGTCGCCGCGCAACAGGTTATCCATTTACTCACCGCTAGTTCTAACTTCTTCCACCGGCCACCCCCTATCGAAATCGCCGTTTATCTCTCCTCTCCTCTTCTCCTATGCTCGATGTATCAGTGCGCCATCCCCCCTCTTTAACACCATCACGACACCCTCTCGCCCCCCGCCCACCCTCCCTCGCCTGACCACCGACCCGATTCGATTCACTTGCCGATCTCGGACGTACGGACCTCTCTTCCTGTCCTCTCTTCTCTCGTCTCTCTCTCTCTCGTCTATCTCACTCTCTCAACCGCTGACTCCTTCTCTATCCAGCACGAGCTCTCCACGTGCTTCCCTCGCACTCGCCTCTCTCATCTTACCCGGGCATGTGCCACGCATGCGCTGTGTTGCTACCGTGCGCAGCTCGTGCTGCGCGTGCGCCCTGCTCGAGCCAGCTCCTTCACCCCCCTCCCCTCCTGCCGCGCCGCCAAACGACTCGCCGTCAAGCTCCTTTCATCCGCCCTCTCTCTCGGCCGCGCGCCGCGGCCAGTCTCCTCTCTCTCTTCCCTCGCTCCTTCCTGGTTCGACGAGGACGGGTCGTTCCATGCTCCCTCTCCCTCCCGCCTCAATCGTACCGTGCGCAGCTCGTGCTGCGCGCGCGCGCCTTTATTTTTCTCTTCCCGCTCTCTGCTCCTCCGCCTCTTCCTCGTCCGCGACCCGTTCCCTCGGCGCGATCCCACTTTTTCTCCGTTTTTCTCCCTTTCTACCCTGCTTCCCTCTCCTCGCCCCACCTCCCTGGCCGAAGGTTCACCGTGCCTTTGCCGGCGTATCTCTCCTCTCCTTCTCTTCGCGCCTTCGTTCGCCACCCTCCCTCTCGACCACGGCGCGTGATCCGCGTGTCCTCCTCTTCCTGTCCTCTATCCCTCTCACTTAACGCTCCCCACCCCGCCACCTTTCACGCACGTGTGGCGCTTCGAAGTCGCTCCAGGTAAGCCCGCGTATCGGCCAGCGCCGATGTGGTGGTGCGGCCCGCCGGTGTGCGTGAGCGATTCTCGGATAGCGCGACATGCGTGCGCCGAGGTTCACGTGTAAAACGGTAGCGACGCGTCTCCCCCCAATGGGCGAGAGAAGGACGGAGCATGACGATCTTGTCAAATTGTAACCTGACTGTGGGATAAGGAATATGCCTATGTATGCGTGCGTTGTTTGCGAAGCGCTTTGTTAACGATCGCAGCGTAACGCTTAATTGCAGGTAGATATGCAACCGAGGAAATGAAATTTGTTGACCCTTTTAATCGACATGAAGGAATTAAGCGATTATGAATTAGACAATAAGGTGCGTTGATAATGTGAGCATTTTGACGATTTGTAATGTAAATCGATGACCATCGAAGTGCAGTTAGGCGTTAAGTGCGCAGCGTGACCGATAGGAAAGAAATTCGGGGGAGGTAAGGGCTACCTGTGCGCCCCTTACGCAGGGACGATACGCTTCCACGCACACAGGGGCGCACCCCACGCATGTGCGTGTACCTGTGCGTGCGCGAAACGGCGCCTCCACCCTCCGAGCTCTCGGCGTCCGGCGCATGCGCGAGTCTCGAGGGTATATAAGCCGAGCAGTTCTCATCCCAGCTCACATTCAATCACACCCACTCAAACGTGAGCTCGTCCGAGACGTCAAAAGGGAAAGGGCCACGGCGGTTCACGACACACCATATACCGACACACACATTCGCAAAAAAAAGAAGCACCTCGTGCTCTCCCGTGCACGCGTGCACGTGTGTTTATCGGCATCAGCTCCTACTGCTTGCGGTACGCGCAAGTAACATCTCTCAGATCTTGAACTCCGGCCACTTGCTTCCACGCGCAGATCGTGTGCTTATCCTGCACACAGTCATACCGACTCACACACACACACAGCCATCCGCAAAGATTACGAATACCACGCACGCGAACTCGGTTCAAAGGCACGTACTCGTCAATAATCCTCGACGTCGAAGTCGCCAGTCTGGTCGAGAGTCGTCGCCGGAGTCGCGACCGGTTTTTGTCGTCAGCATATCCTGGGCAAGGTGCCAACATGAGATCCGAGAAGAGCTCGGCTACGGCAGCGATCGGCGAGGATCAACAACTCTGCCCTTCGACGAGATCGAGGCAAATGGCGAGGCGATTCGTCGATACGGCGAATCGATCCACCAGACGAACTGTCAAGAGCACGCTGCTGACCCTGAAGAGATGGTACGGCAAGATTCATCGGAGGGCCGAAGCTGGGAACGGGCGAGACGTCATCGAATGTCATTGCCAGAATCGGATCAACGAGAGCAAGCTGAATGGCGAAACATCGCCGAAGACTGAGGAAGACGTCAAGGACACATGGGACTTCGCCAATGAGAACCTGGAGAACGAGTTGAGGGAGCTGACGGGAAATTCGTCGGCGACGTTCGGCGAGGGATGTCAGACGAGTTTTGTGGGTGACATGTCATTGTAGTGCACGAAGAATTCTGTTAAACGGCGAGGGACGAAGAACTGAAGAAGAAGAGCGCCCCACTGAAGAGACGGAACTTCATCATCGTTGGACCACTCAGTAATTGACAGAACGGAGAATTCGTAAGGTCTTTTTTCAAATAACGAGAACTTTAAACGTAGCTTTAATTCGTTTAGCCATTACAGTAAGGGTTTATTAGTTGCGTATATTTGAAGGTTGTAACTCGACTTGCCAATTAACTCCTGGTTTGGAGCTTTAACTGGATTAAGTGATTTCCGATGCAATCATTAACTCAAGATTTCGATCGCGTAGGTTAGTGATTAGCTTAATGTTATTTGCTAGAGTTAGATCAGTGCGTATAAGCAATCCTTAGTTCTTCCATTTGTTCGAAACTGTGATAGTAGTTTTAATTGATTGACGATAGATGTTCGATTGTAGGGTATATATAGATAATGTTAAGTAACGTCGAATGACGTTTGAGAACATAGGCCGCCCAGTGCATATTTCATAATATGAAAACTTGTGATACGCGAGGAGAAATTTTATATAAATCATATAAAGCTTATATAGAATGCGTTCATACGAAATTAGTGGCAATAGCACCCGTGCAAGGCAAATATGTTAATCTTTGCACGCGTGCCTTATATGTATAAACTGTGATACTAGCAGTAGGTTCTCGATTATAATTTTAATGTACTGTCTGTGATCTCATATGCTTTAAGAAAACTTTAATCAATACTCACTGATCTCATTACGCAAATTTCATATATTCTAACATTAGAACGTAAGCGTAACAATAAGATCGAAGAGAAACTATAAGGAACAATGACATTTAAACTGTGATAATACTTTCGTAGCGATAGACTGTAGTTAATTGTAAGATAGATTAAGATCTAGAAATCAGAGCTCGAGCGATAATTTGTGATACATTTGTAACTCTTTTTGTAAGAGCCACTCGATCCGGATCATTCCGGTCGACATGCTCGCGTCAATTATTCTTTTTTTGTACTCAAGTTTGGTGTGTCAAAATTTTGTTTTCTTCACTTATTCTGATACAGTTATGTATGTTTTGCGATGCCACTTCTTGCACATAATTCATTCTCGTTTATATCCTTAGTTGTATTAATCGCACTTGTATCCACTTATCTTGCGTTGTTTGTTTAATCTATCATCTCCTTGCGTTTATCAATTGCATGATTCAATGATAACTTTGTGTTTAACTTACTATTGTAACCACAATTAATAAACGATTTGTGTGAACATAAACAAATGTATTTATTCCTGTACAAGCTACACCTACCCTCGATTTTACCATTGCGAAAATGCCCATATTAAGAAAGTTGAATTTGGTAGAAGTAGAAGTTAGAGTAAAATAAAAACAGTAGAAGTAAAAAGCCTTGATTCAAATCGATATAGCTAAAGATAATTTGCCTGAACCAAATGAATCGAAAAATAGGTTTCCAGTTAAATAAAAAGAACAACAGTCAACATTCATTGCACAATTAAGAATAATGCGAGCAACTGATATGATTTTTTAATCAAATCTACACTATTGTAAAGTCAAGTCGTAATTCAAGATAAAGAAAGTTAGACTTAAATAAAAGATATGAATTTTCCGTATTCAAAATGGTAAAAAATATCATAACAGAATATATTAATAAAAATTCGACATTATGGGTTTTGTTGTGCACTTCATTACATTGTTAAGAAATAAAGATAAGGGACGTAAGTATATTCAGAAGACGAAAAGAATTGAGCAACATTATACGTATCGCCTTGGTCCTTCAAACTTGAAGCCAAGGATTGCTTCCCGCATTTTTTCAAGGGAGTTCGTTGCACCATCTATTATAAGATTTCCTAACCCTCGCCAACTGCATAGTTGCACCCTCGCGCCACAGATGGCGGTTATGAAAAGGGCCGTAGGGCCCTTCTAACCACATAATCTTCTTTCAAGTAATTCCAGTTCTTTCGTCAGTAAACCGTACGAACATTAACACATGGCACATTCCGTCAAGTTTCATTTTTATTTAATTTGTTGTGACAATAGTGGATGTTGGTTACAGCAATAAGGGCATCGTTAGCACTAAATAAGTCGTGTGAAAAGTGATTATATTTCGATAAGAGATGATATGTAAAACGGCTTGTTACACGATAGGTTGTCGTATTTGTAATTAAAGATAGCCTGGAGAGCAATGCTGGGCAGGTCAAAAAAAGAATACTAAAAAGCATAAGTTGATCGTACACTTGTCTTTTCATTCCAACATGATCCCGAAAGTATGTAGTGTCGATTAGTCAATAAGATATGAAATGGAATAACTTGTTCCTGTACAGTACAAATACGGCTCCTACGTAGTACCAGGTGTTACAATTTCATGCATAATGCAGAAACCATGACAATTAGATAAATTGAAAATCTGTGTCACGATGACAATTTCGCACTACGCATTTACATATAATTGCGATTCAATTTCCATTGACCGTCATCGGAGCGGCGTAATATACACTTAATAATATTACATTACGCGCGACAACCGTCATTACATTAAAACGAAAATTGGTCCAGGCATTTTATTACATACTGGGACACTGCAATACAATTTTGTACTTAAACTGATCTAATCTAGTGCCGATCTAGCTTAATGCGATCAAACGCTGTTCAAGAGGTAGGTACCCTGAGGTAGTGCAACGTGACACCACTATGCTCGCACACAGAGAACCGTCCTTAGAGCCCGGATTTACACCGCATAAAAGAATTCCACGTTTCTATGGGACCCCCTAATCATGGCCTAAAGTGGCAGAGTATTGGGTTCTGTTTTGAAACTTTTGAAAACATTCTTAAATATTTGCTACCCTCGTGCAAGGAACGTTTTTCACCGAAATTCTCGCATTCCTGCCCCTGTAATTCGATATTGTCCTATCGGATGGAACATCGTGTTAGATTCCTGACAATGCATCTACGAGAAATGAACTGATTAACGGAACTTTCGTTTCTTACTAAATAACAAATATGTCGGATAGAAATTGAAATATTAAAAATGTTGGCCCAATTCGTTGTTTGAAATATGAACTACGTTTGGATAACAAATATAAATAAGCGATGTAATAGATTCAAGTATATCATGATAATAGTACTTGTAAAATATACAATCATACGAATCACTTATTCCATTACTAAATCGGCTAACTTTCTACTCCGTCAACGAGAAACTCTAAAACCTTTGGATACTCACAATCATACCGAATTTACAAAGGACTCTTTCTTTGTCAGTTGGCCCAGTATTATGGAGAGATTTTCGAGTTATTCCAACTTATTCTTCACAAAAACTCGGCTAGGCGGGACAGATCTCCATTGAACGACGTCGCGGTCATTGGCGTAAGAATTCTACAATTTTTACTTCGCATTGGGACTCTCACAAGTATGTTCCATTGCATGCTTACTAAATTCAACAAAAATCATTAATTTGCAGCTCCAATTTTTAAATTACAAGTACTCATTCTTACGACGACGATACTACCATTTCACACAGTGTGTTCAAGTGAGTTGACAAATCTGTCCGAATTCGTGTCGTTTTACGCCAATGCAAGCCTGCGGGATTCAGCTGCGGGACAAACTGACTTGAACTTCAGCGAGCCAATCCGGCACAGAAGGTTATGAAGTGACAAATTTCTTAAAAATGTACCTTTTCGACTCCTAAAAGGGACAATTATTGTATTATTTGACGCAGTTTAGACCTCGAAAGGCGAACTTAAAGACTCAGCACGGATCGGATCACAGGCTCAAAGGAACTCTGGCGGTCGGTGAAAAAATAATTCGAACGAGGGATCAGGATGCCGGCTTGAGCTAACGCCAAAATGTTATTCTTACGCGGTGCAATGGAAATATTTTCGAAATAAAGGTTTCGAAGGAAGCTCGTCTCGGCAGAACCAGGTGGCTATCTAACTTATTGGCTTTAATAATAGACATATTAAGTCACATTCAGCGTCGGCCCTCAGCTTTCTTTAGCCCGTTCTCCAGCTGAATGCACTAACTGAAAAATACCGTTGTGCCAGTTCGGACACTCGCGAAATTTTGACGTTTACTCGCGACAAAGAGGGGTAGGAATTGTAAGGACGATTTGGCAGCTAGAAAAACTCTACTAGCGGCAGTAATAACAAATCAGGCCAAAATATCTCATATTGCTGGCAATGACAATACATAACCGAATGGAATCATTGAAACTTATAAATATCAAATGTAGTTTCTAACATGAGGATACAATTATCAAAACAGTGTATTATTTGCAAAATTTCAATTTTAATCAAATAATTCGTTCTCTCGATAAATTAAACGGGCGATTTGAATAAATAAATAAAATTCCTAACATAACACTAGTATCAGACGTACTTACAATTAACTGTGCAATAATATCAACACGTAGCAATATTTATAAGATAACTACATTTATAGTTTCATAGAAATACAGACAGGACCGCTATTGGCTGTCAGTATCGAACGGTAGGACAGGCGACAACAATAGAAGACTCGTACATTTCGTTGCAATATCCCAAGAACGCCCCGAAATATACGATGACACTCAACTCTCGGTAATACAAGTCCCACCTTCGGGATCGTTACGTTCGCGAAGAAAAGGTTCCCTCCTTCCACCACTTAGGTATCAATTTTTCTTGCGTTTTCCGTCAATCGTTTCGTGTGGAACCGGGTCGAGCCCTTTTCCTTACAGCCATCCTCCCACGTATTTTGGCCAATTCGTATGGGCGCATAGGGAGAGACGGGGGGGGGGGGGGGGGGGGGGAGGAAGAGGCCAGAAAGAATCGATCCCTTCTCGCACGGCCGAATACACACACTCTATACGAATAGCTTTCCTCCCTTTCAGCATCCTTCGACTCGACTCGCTTTTTGAGGCGAGACACGGTCCGATGTTCCTTTGTGAACACGTGCACGAGAAATCGTAAATCTAACTAAAGAAAATCTTCGCAGGAAATGAAAGGGAACGGGATGGACCGTGGCGAGGGAGAGAGGGAGACGGAGTGAAGAAAAGAACGAAAAGGAGACCGCTGGGGTACTTACGACCGAGCCGTATACACGGAGGGCTCGAAGAAATCTATACTAAGTGGATAATGGATCAGTGGCGTAAGGTCTGCCTCGTGCTCGCCGGTCTTCGAAGGGCTGCGAGGCCGAGGACGATTCCCGAAGACTACGACTCTGTCCCGATGCGCAGGAAATGGAGGACCGCTAAACTCTCCACGGGTAAGGGTGCATTGTCTGCTCGCTCCTCATTGTCACAGACGGCTGGGTGGATAGAAATATTTGTATCTCAGCGCACCGCGGACCGCGGCGGGGTACGGGGGAGGGTCAGTTTTCGTGGCATTCAGAAACGTCATTTCGCTTATCTTCGATCCCTTGATGCACATCGAAATAGATAATCATGATTGAACGTCTCCCGCGTCTATAAATCAAGCTTTGACCGCTCAATGCTACCGTACGCACCGATGGAAGCGCGAAGAGTACGTGCCAGATCGCATACTTCCTCAAAGAGATAATCATCAGCCGATGCGATCGACCCACGGCGCATAACGTATTTTAGGAACGAACCGTAGGATGTTTAGCGCGTCGATGTCGGGCCAGCTTAATTAACATACTGTTTTCTTAAGGGCAGACCAATGGCTAGTTAACGGGCCATATGTGCCAACCGGTGGCAAACTTATGGCGGTCGATGCGCTGACACTGAACAGGAGACACACAGTTCATCGTTAATCTTGCGACAGAGTACAGGGGGTCGACGGACACGATGCAACGGGGGATGAGGTCGAAACGTGCGTGGATATACGTACGGGGTCGACGACGGAAGGAGAGTAGTGCCATGCAGCGACGAAATTCGACCTTCCGCTAAGACCTGTCGTCCAAATGTTTTCAATGACCGTTCCAAATACGTTTCGCGCCCGAGCTCCGGCCGCCCTTCCGTCGTAATATAAGCGTCCGCCCGTCGACGGTATATTTGTCAAGGGCCGAAAGGGAAAAAGATGCTGGGATGGAAGCGGCGAGCGAACGAGATGGGGGAGGGAAGAGGGAAAGGGGGCGAAGGGGATGGGGAGGGAGGGGGGGGGGGGGGAGCAGTGAGGGAACTGTCGTTTCGGCTTTCAGTCACGTGTGTCTCCCATTACGGACGTGAAGCACTTTTTTTTCTCTCACCGCCGCGAGAGGGGAACCCCAAATTTCGCGCACATGCCGCTGCACTCTCCCATTGACTCATGGTGGTCGCGCCATCGTACTCGAGCCCAATTATTATTGGTCTCGAGTGACCGCTTCCGCTCGGCCTCGTAGCCGTACGTGATCGAGTGACGCCCGATCGAAATGCGATCGCGTTCGCACGTCCTTCTTACACCGCCCCGTCGCGCACGAAGGGATCTTTTTACGGTACGCCGGCGATTCAATACCCGATCGCCATTTAGCTCGACGCGGAAGTTTGCCTCCGCTCACGTGTCTCAAATTGTCCGCAAATAGTCCGCAAATCGTTCGCGGGAGTCAACGTGCGAGGTTCTCTCGTCAGTCAACGCAACTTTTAGCCCTATTGCGAGTTAACGTCGGAACTTCCGTCGATTCCTAATCATATCTTCATTTAACTCATCGGAATTATAGAAGTCCTTGCGTTTGAACTTGCAAACTAGAGAGCGATCAATCATTTACCTAGCTCAAAGAGTGCCAAAAAATATTTTGATAAATGAAACGTTTCAAGAGAGAAAAGTCATTGTTGAGATCGGGTCAGCCTAGTAATTTTTACTAGTCCAACGTTCTGGTGTTGAACAGTGGGTATTCCTTAAATTCTTCGCTCGTTCGCGAGACGCGCCGTTTTTCGAACTCGTAGTGGAAGGGAAGAGGATACGACTGATTATCGGGCGAAAGTGAGCGTGCCCGTGCCTATTAATAGACGAGCGTCTACGAGCGATGTGGTTGGTAAAAAACAGTCTCTGGGAAGAAACCTTAGGTGTAAAGGAAAAAACGGCGGAGGGTGGTTGACCACGTGCAGCGGCACACGTGACGCCGTGGGAAAGGCGAGGCTACGATAAAGCAAAAAAAAAGTCGAAGAAGAAATGGGGAAAGGGGGAGGGAGGGGACGAGCAGGAAGAAAATTCCGATGCCGAGGATTTGTTAGGCGCCGCCATAAACATCGCCGTGACCTGAATCTCGGGATTAAATTGTGATCGGCCTTTTTTTCAGTAACTTTTTTCTCCCGCTCGCTCGAATATGTGGCAAAGAATCGAGGCGGAGCACAACTGCAGGTGTATTGAGCTAGAGTACTGGATATAGTAACTGTCTAGCCCAGATCTGCTCAGGTATATCGCTTTTTTTTTATTTCTGCCAGCGAGACAGTTACCGACCCCATTTTTTATAACCCGGATCGGGGCTGAACTGATGACTTTATTAGGGAATTCCAGCAAAAAGAGCTGCTTGCTAAAAATAACAAATTTGCATACCGTAAAACGATGCACTAAATTAGTGATGCGCTATCAAGATGGGAAATCCTACCATTTTGCAGTGAAATTATCGGAAGCCGTACTGTTGTACCATATTATCCTTACATCCGCGTGCCTTCGGCATACCAGCATTTCGTATACGTAATAAGTATTATTTTGGCAAAAATTACGAAACGTCTTCTCAAGACCCTCGCTCAATTCTCTCTTTTACAACAATAATTGTGTAATTAGCGAAAACGATATTTAACTCCTACTGTCAACGTCGATTCGTTCATCTTAACCATTACATCATGTAACATCCTAAATTGGTATATAACACGCCTATCAAAGCATGTACCCCATGCCTGACCCGCAATTCACACTCGATAATCAATGACGTGTCTAATTTATCAGCACCCTCTCACGTTTAACCGAATTAACGCAAGTGCCGCGAACTTTCGAGCTAATTCGATGATGAGACGTGCCGTGACGATGATCGGACCCGACAGGGGGATGAAATGGAAGGAGTGAAGGTGGAAGGACGCAAACGAACCCCGGCGAGTCACGCTATCCCCTTAATGCGTCTCACGAAATCCACCGCAGTCACGCAACTGATTCGTCGCAATAAATCGCCGAGTTAAGTTTCATAAGGTTACGGGCGCGATCTTTTGTTTGATTAATAACGCGACCAGAACCGGTAGTGCGGCGTGCGCAGGGGGGCCCACCTGAAACGTGATCTTCGCCTACCTATCGCAACATGAGAACGGAAAGGTTTCTCCCAATTTAAGTTTTTAACGATGAAACTGGATATTCCAGATGAATTTACGGGCGGGCCTGATTGCGTTCGAATTACAATCTGCGCCGGACAGTGCGTAACGTCGAGGACGATTTAACCGAGAAGCCCGTAATAGATTGTACCGTGCCACGGAAAGATGCATCTCAGATCGTCCACCCTTGATATGCACTTCGTACCTACAGACGTCGGTGTGCATCGAACTCGGGAGGATTTTCTGCGAAGAAAGCGCAACTGCCAAGACATCAACCGACTTATCATTCAGTCGTCGGACAGGTCTGATTATTTTTCCGCTCTACTACTTGACCCATTCAAGCATAGAACGATGTACCACAACTCGGTACTACTCACTGTAAGTTGCAAATAAAAATGTTGTACTTTGTTACTATCTTTGTCCTCAGAACTGAATTTGTTATGAATAAGTATTACATTCCCATTTTGTGTCACCCTTAAACTGCGTGACGTTATTAGAACCGTTAAATGACCCGTTATACCGAAATCCAGACCACCGCCCGAGTCATTAGAGCAAACCTAACCACTTGTTGCTCCCCCTTTCCCGCATCCACCACCGGCTCCCGTCGGCGTCGTGGCAGAAGGGGCGGAAAGATAAAGGATAGAACAATCCTTGTAGATTCACGCTTTAGCCTATTGCTACCGCCATTACACGCTTATCGGGGTGCCCGAAAAGATTTTTCCCCCGTAACATTATACTTGCGCGCGCACCTGCACGCTCGCCTGGCAGCTCCTCTCCTGTGACACGAGGAACGGAAGAGAGACCAGCGGGCAAGATAACCGACGAAAAGGTCTCCCTAAGTGGCGCGACCATTTTAACGTAGCACTCAAATTACTGTAATTTTTTTCCCTTAATCTCCCTCCTCCCCCACTCGCGCACCCTCTTCGTCGCCCGTTCCTCTACCGGCACTGGCCGACATTTAGAGCCGTCCGGCGAGGCCAATTGAATAGTGCCGGACAGGAAATGCTTACAATACTTTTTTCTCGTCCTTACCCTCCACGACGCTCCCGACGAAATCTCGCACAAATCTGTAATCCCGGCATCCGGTTTCGGGTTTCCGTGTAGGAGAACCTGACGCCCCGGACATTTCTATGCATTGTCGGGCACGAATGAGTGCAGCCTCTCACAAATGACTCGATCTGACCTCCCGCAGTCCCGCTTATCCCCAGCACGATGCAGGAGGGAGAGAATCGCGCCGACGGCATGATTAATGGCGTTACTCAATACGCGCTCGTCTTCGGAAGTGACGTGGTGAGTCATTCAACGGCGGAAATAATCGTTGCTACGGCCAAATCCGGTTTGGATGCGGGGCAGTGTGGAGGGTGTGCATTTCGAAATGTTCGTGGAATATTTTTTAAGAGCAGGTAGAAGATGAATTTTGGTTCTAGTGAAACTGAATAAGTCATGGTATAGTATATTTCAGAGCATTGGCTAACTGTAGATTTGGGAAATACTGATTCTTGATTTAATTCCTTTTCTAGTACAGATGTACAGTACATGCAAGACCAAAATACTGAAGTAGGGTCGAATAGTATTGATTATTAATTTACTGTTTGTTACGGTACACTTGTAGAAGCAAATGTAGCATATCTGAAAAGTGCTGTTAATGTACTCATTTCACTTTTTTGATGTTACATATCACGTATACCATACCATTTCAACTTACAATTAGATGTTTTACCGAATCATGAACAACTGAACCTCTATTATACTTCCATGTAAAATAGGTCTCAAGCGAGATTCCCTAATCCCCCGACTCCGCCTGAATCCCGTTTGAGAAGAAACTGAATCAAGCATCCCGTGCATACAGTACTCCACCGTTTCATCGACAATGTCCGCCCCGAGTCTCCACCTCTCCACTTTATCCGTCATCTCGCAACAGAGAGACGCTAAACGGGCCCTTCGCCGTACACATGTTCGTGAGCGAAATAGTTGTCAGCGTCTCGTGTAGGCGGACACAATGGCTGACTCTTTGCAAAGCGAGTAGCAGAGGAAGGAGAAGAAAGGGGAGCAAGGAAAAAGCGCGCGTGTGCGAGAAGGAGCGTCAGGAAAGGAGAGCATGGAGAGGGACGAGCGTAGGGAAGAAGCGAGTGAAAGGAGAAGGAAAGGAGAGAAGGAGGGCTGTGCCGAGGTTTTTGTCGACTCTATACAAGGGGTGGCCGTCGAGGACGGCGAAGGTTGAGAGAGAAGGAGAGACAGACAGAGAGAATGGAGGGAAGGGAGAGGACGCCATCCACGTTTGCTTGTGTTTGCGCGCTCCCGCGGAAAATCCATTGAGTCGATGGTCCAACAGTGCTGCATGGCCACCATTGTGGCAGCCCACAGCGTTGTTATGGTTACCCGTAGGATATGGGCCCGTCCTCGTCCCCGTGTTTGGGGTGCGGCGAGGGTGTAAAGGGGGCACGATGGGGGCGCAGTCAAATGCGCCGACCCACTCTTTGTCGTCGTTAGGAATTTATTTCGCAGCAGGGTAAACGGCCTGGCAGGTATGCGAGCGAGCCTTTCTTCTTCAGGCAGCGTTTTAGATCGATTAGGACGATCCGTGAGCGGTGATACTTACTTTGCCGTGCGATCGATTGGGAGCGTTAAGGCTCAGTTAAAGAGGAAGATGCGGAGGGCTGATTGTACTTGATGTTTTGACGGGGTGTATGAAGGATGTCGTTCGTTTCGTAAACTAGTTCGGCGCTCGATAAGCACTGGGAGAGGCATATATTTGTTGAGCTTGCCGTGGGCGCTGTTAGATCGATCGTACTCTCATGTCACGCTGTCGTTTAGAGTTTGTTTAGTGAGAGGGTTGAGACTCGAGGGCGCAGGTGTGTCGCCGGCTTAGATCAGGGCGATATGTTGCTATTGATACGTCTCTGTGATAATTGAGCAATGATGTTCGAATTGAGTTGCGGGAGAAGATGCGGGGATATGACGGCCGTGAGATTGTTTCGAATGTGTATCGAGTGGGACGGGCAGTGGACAGTCTTCGAAAGCAAGGTCCGGTTGTTAAAAGTCGCACAATGGGTCGTTAGGACAAACGTGCTTGCTGATCTTATTACGCACGCATACAATTAACTTCAATGTCGGCCGCCGTCTGCAGCCCGATGATGCCACTCCCTTCGTTATTCCAACCTCGTTTTACGATTCCACGAAAACGGGAGTGAGCAGAAAAGTCGTTCGGGTCTTTAATTGGCGTACACAATGACTCCAGATATCGATCCGGTATGTCTGACTCTTAAATACACCCGTAGGAAATACTTCGACTTTTTCCGAATTTCAACTGAAAGCATAAGATCCATAAATTTTATGATATTCTTTCTACCTCTATTGCTCATGTTTCCTCTTTTTGATTATACTATACTCAAAACTGCTTTTTGTGCCAAACACTCACTTTTCCAAATACTTTTACAAATACTGCGTCATTCCGTCGGAAATACTTCCGTCATTGACACGAAACTTCTATAGCTCAGTATGCCTTTCGTTCTCACCCTGGTTCCAAATTGAACTCGACGGCCACCAATTCTACACTCTCTCGCCCCCACAGAGCAGAAACGTCAGCCTTTGGAACATCCAGTACGTGCGAGAACGATCCCGGAACGCGTCCGTGCCAAAAGCAAAGACTGTCACGGGAAAAGGCACAATGAAGTCAACAGCGAGAACCTCGTTGGCCAATTCTTCGTCGAGCGTGAAGACTCGAGGCTTCGAAAACGGTCAACGATCGAATGGGATGTGTCTATCAATGAAAATTGTGCGCAGGACCGTTCGAAGTAATGAAGCACTTCGGGGTCCCCGGCATGTCCTTTTCTTCGCGTCCTTCGAGCGAATCAGGACGCGCCGGTGGGCAACCGCTCGCGACAAAAGGGGATCGCCTTGGAAGAAAATATTTAACAACAGCCAGCATTGTCCTAGGTCCCCCCACGGAGCCGGGGTCGAAAGTGACACGACCGGCCTTACCGTCCAGAAATTGAACCATTGTACGCATCACGGCGCGCTCGGAGGCTTAAGACGCGCAACAACGAATTCTTCACGACTCGCGGCTATATTGGCCAAGCGACACGCTGTTCTTCTGGCCAAAGTTTGCCCACGGCGATCCTTTCATGACGCAGGAATCGCTCACGGTTCACGGAGTTGTTACGTATTATTTAAACGGTGTCTAGCGCCGCTTGAGGCGCCCTTTTGTCGAAGGTGGCGATCGCTAGGAAGTCATCTGCCGTTTCCGCCACCTACGACGAGCAGATGCGTACTGGATAATGCCGAGATCGTAAATGGTTTAGTTGACACTCGTGTCGTGACATGTCTGTTCGTTGCCATTGCGCTGGGACACTTGGCAGGGTTGTAAAGTTGGATGGATCGGGTGGAGATAATCGATTCGTCTGCGTGTCTGCTAGACTAGAGGTAATTGTAATTGTTAGTGCGTCTAGTATGGAAATTATTGAGATAATACCCTTTGTTAGGTAAAAAGTGTATGACGGATCAAAAATAGTTCATAACTCTATCAGGGAGTCTGTGTTTCCAATTGGAACGGTCTAGCTGTAAACTGAATATAAATTTGTCTCCCAACACGATAAACTTCTACCTACTGTATCTTAATATAAGGTTGGGGAAAAAGAAATCCATTATTTTTGCGCGAAGTTCAAGACTTTATTTAACATGCTTTGGATTTTCCGATTTGGGTCAAATATGGACCATTTTGTTGGGTAATTTGTTGCCATTTTAAAGGTAATTTCATAATGCCTCTCTCATAGAAGTTTTGGTCCTTATTGGCGAAAAACTCTAATAATCGATTTTCACAATCTTCTCTTGATTCCAATTTCTTATCACACAGGATGTTTTGCAATGCGAGAAAAAGGTGGTAATCGCTTGGTGCCAGGTCCGGACTATATGGCGGATGCATTAAAATTTTCCAACCAAGCTTCAAGAGTTTCTGGCGAGTCACTACAGACGTGTGTGGCCTGGCGTTGTCCTGATGGAACACAACACCTCTTCTGTTGGCCAATTCTGGCCGTTTCTGGTCAATCGCTAGCTTCAAACAGTCCAGTTGTTGACAGTGGAGATCTGAATTTAGTGTTTGGCCATACGGAAACAAACTCATAACAAATTATTCCTTTCCAGTCCCACCAAATACACAGTAGAACCTTCCTGGCCGTTAGTCCTCGTTTGGCCACCGTTTGAGCTGCTTCACCGCGCTTTGACGACGATCGTTTTCGCACAATATTGTCGTATGTGACCCATTTCTCATCCCCAGTCACCATCCGTTTAAGAAATGGGTCGATTTCATTGCGTTTGGCCAAGGCTTCGCAGATGGAAATTCGATCCAACATGTTTTTCGGTGTTAATTAGTGTGGCACCCAAACATCGAGCTTCTTTTTGAATCCAACTTTGCGCAAATGGTTTAAAACTGTTTTATGGTCGATCTTTAGCTCCTGAGCGATGCTACGGCTACTAACATGCCGGTCAATATTGATTATTTCTGCGATTTGGTTGACATTTTCGACGATGGGCCTGCCTGCGCGAGGTGCATCTTTAACATCAAAAATGCCTGAACGGAATCGACGAAACCAAAATTGCACGTAATTAGCTGTTACAGTATCGGCACCATAAACACCATTTACAATTTCAGCCGCCTGGCTTGCATTTTCGCCTTTATCGAAGAAAAACTGTAAAATGTACCGAATGTTCGCTTTGCTGACTTCCATTTTTAACACCCTGTAACTCACAACTGAATGGACGAAACAAAAAACAACAAAAGAATTTTTTTTAGTGTGAAATGTCATCTTTACAACGAGCATAAATTTCAAATTTTTTGATCGATACTTTACGAGATATCGTTCACTACAGCCATGTACCGAAAAAATAATGGATTTCTTTTTCCCCAACCTAATATATTTTAACAAATTATGTGTTCTACTCCAATGAAGCAGAATGTCAGGAATGAATAAACCTCGCCAATACCACCAAACAGTACTATACATTCTTCCATATTCATATTCTATCGCAAAGTATCACGTACCGAAAACCTACCTTCACCCCGCAACCCATAAACATACAGTTTCCCTCCGGCTGTAAAGAATTACATTACCCAAGCGCCACTAAAAAAACACTAGTCCGCTACCCGCATAGCCGTAAGGAATCCGCCTGATCACCGGAGTCCCTCGGAGGCCAAGGACTCCGGGACCTAATCGTGATGCACTTTTTTCCCCACCCCGTAATCCAAGGACACCTCAATCTAGGTTTCGCCCGGCCATTATGACAACAAGCAGCGCGGTGTCACCTTCGACGCCCCCGAAGGCGGCTTGGCCCATTTTCATCGTCCCGATTCTCGGTAAAGCATAAACAGCCTCCACACCTCTCCTCGTGGGCACACTTCGCGACGGCGAGTATCCCTTTTCAGGAAAGGCAAAAACAGGCCGCCCTTCCCGGCGACACGATATACCTTTCCCTGCCCATCGGGCTCCACTGGCATTAGTAAAAGTGGCTCCGAGCGGCGCAGGGATAAGGAGGCCAAGGATCGTTACTTCGGGGTGCCAAAAGAGGAGGAGGATCTCGCGCCCGAATGGAGGCAGTGAAAGCGTATTCTGCTTCTGCTTCTTCTCCGCCGCCTCGATTACGTCTCAAGCACGCCGCACGATGGATGGGAAGCGTTTCCGGAAACTGCGATAAGGCGAGGGTAATGTTTTGAGATCTGGGTCGATGATGAGCGGGGCCGAACGTTCAATTATTGCATAACGGTAGGTGGATGTTGTATAAGGCAATTTATTTAATGCTGAAGATTGTAATATGGTAATAATAATTCTATTTCTGTATGTGCGACTTAGTTATGTTATATATTAGAAATATAGGTATATATGAATTAGCGTTGGTTGATACTATTGATTCTGAAGATATTAAAAATAATCAACTTGGGGCCTGTTAACATTTTTGTATAACCGGATATTTATACCGAGAAATATGTGGATGTATGATTAAATCACATATGATTATATTTATATTACATGATTATTGTTGCAATTGTGCAAAGTGCGTTACAGATATGAACCCTTTAGAATTATCACATCTCGAACTGAAACTATTATTTCAGCGAACACATTATTCGAATGAACAAATATTTATTCTGACGCTTATGTACTTTGGAGATGCAACCTATTTGTCGAGGGAAATATTGTCGCTAATGCAATACATCCAGCTGCTAATGCGACCACGCTATGACGGACACTTGTGCGCTTACGGAGCCGAGATAGTGAAAACAGATTGTGCTCCACTTCTCCAAAGATACCACTTATGTGAACAGAGAGAACCGCAGTGCGTTCGCAGCACATCGCAGGAAGCGTGAAAAGGCCTTTGAGGGCCATGATCTGGACAATGTCATTAGAGCGACACTTTTCTAGAGGAAGCATCCTGAACTGATCATCGCCAAGCAATTTGGTGCGAGTGCTCCTTCGGTATCTCCTTTGATAGCGACGGCGAGAAAAACGAGCTGAAGAAGTGCTCCATCTTCCATAAGTGCAGGATACGCAGAAGGTTCGGCTGAACTCGAGTATCTCAAATATTTCCGCCCGTTTCAACGGCACCGGAGAATATCCGACGAGCAAATTATCCGTTCCGAGGGTGGACGAAGACAAATTTTCTCGACTAATAGGATAACTTCTCAACGGCCACTTTTTTCCTAGATCGAGAAGTTGTTGACGTTCTTTCATACCACCCCAGCAATTTGCCAACACACAATATATTGCGCATACCCTCTATCCACAGCAACTCGAAAGTATGTAATGTAAGGATGAACGACACACAGTGCACTTCACGCTAAGGAAGTTTCTCTACGTTTACCCAATCCGACTGGCAAATATACCCCGTCACGTTGCATCATCGGATAACTTCTGAATCGGTAACCGTTTTACAGGTCGGGGCCATTAGCGATTAGTCATCCCTCGAGGCTGTAGAATCCTACTTCCGGTGAGGATGCGGGAGAGGATAAAGAGAAGAACGGGTCCTGAAACGAGTGAAATTAGTTCGGAACGGTACCCTTGTCCTTTCTGAGCCCTGGCCAGTCGGGTGGTACGGAGAGACACAGAGAAGTGAAAGAGAGAGAAAGAGAGAGAGAGAGGGCGAGAACGATGGAAAGAGAACGGAAGCGAGTGGAAGAGATGAGAAAAAAAGAGGAGACCGTAAATTGGGACCGCTGAACGATTTCTATGGGAGACCCAAGGGATTGTGGGCGGGGACCTGCCCCCGGCGAGGAGGCAGATCAGGGACCAACTATGAGATCACGGCTAACTAAGTACGACGAGGGGGTGCAGGTGTTCAGGTTTTCCAAAGATCCCCCCAACTGTAGTGCCGATGCCGTACTCGCTTCGGTATAGATTCGCGGATGAAAAGGTGAGATAGTCGGGTCATTTTCTTTAACCGTAGATTATCGCCGATAGTTACTGTGACTACGGTTTTTTCTTTCACTCTTTTTGGTGGAATTGTCTCGCAGAACAAAAGGTAACGGTAGAGGTAGGTGGAGGAAAGGATGAAATGAAGATGAATTGATGGGACGGGTAACGATCCCTGATGAGATATATGCGAGATAGTATTCTTCTAACAGTGTAATTTGTGAGAATTAACGGTTAATGAACTGGGTGCGACTTTCAAGTTCCGCCACAGGTGTTATCGATCGTATAATTTAGTCTAAGGATCAATGGCTTAGTAGTTTTTCGTTGCTTAGTGCAACTACAGATGCGGTTCATCAAAATAAAAAATAAAAAATTTTGCAATTTAAATGCTTTGATTTTTTGTCCTCCTTACCCTCATTTTTTGATATTGTTTTCATAACAGATTTTAGATATTTGTAACAAAAACGAAATTTCTTTTTCTTTATTATATTGACTTTTGTAGAGGCCGCAAGTTCTTAATTATTATCGTTACAAAACATCAAATGCATTTTAATAATTTTCCTGAGTTTAAAGCTTATTAATTTATTGTCTTAGATTCTGTTATTTGTGACTCGTTGTACTTGAAAATACTACAGCATCAGAAACGACCTAGACATTCATCTACACAAGACATTGTATCATGATTAAGTATACACGTTTTCAAATTTTCAAGATATGTGGATATATTTTCTACTTTTACATAGATTGTCTCAAATATTTACATATACCATATTAAAAACATGTGGCACTCGCAATAAATTTGATTTTAGGACATCAATTAAAAGGAAAAAATTGTTTATAGGCAGGACCTTTGAGCCAATAATTCCATTTCTGGAAATTTTACTATTCTTATGCACATGATCATTTTGAACATACCGAGTCTCTTAAAGTATAAGGCCAAACGTTGCACAACTTACTAAAACGAAGTAAAAAATCTTCGTGTAAATTGTCTTATATAAATAACACTTTCTGATGACACGCAAACAATGACGCAGGATTCGAGCAACTTGGAGCCAGAGTGCGTCTGGACGGCGCAAATTCCATGAGATTTTTGCGGATTTGGACCCGCGCGCCATTCTACGTCCTTCGCACGATGTAACCTCCCTATTCAATGTTCAGACGACACCTAATTCAAAGTCCCTACACGTTCGGCGTCCCAACTTACGGCTCACTATGAAGGTACGCTTCGATGATTCGCGATCCGAAAGAGCTCAACTCATGCGTAATGCATGCTCCCTGACCTTCCAAAGACGATCTCTCATTCTTGCTCCCTTTTTGGCGACAATCTGAGAGATCGGGCCTGATTAGGCCCGCACCCAATACTTCCCTGTCGGCTTTCTCCATTGCCAGCGATTCCGGTAGGCCGACGGCGACAAAATGGGTATTTGGAAAACACGAGCTCGCCTCGGGTGTCTTCACGGATCGACGACGAAATTTAACGATACGATTTCCAAAGGCGGCCTGATCCTCGACGCATTAGCTGCGGATTTACACATACAAGTGCATTGAATCGATCGGCGGCACGCACTTGGCGCAGGCATGCCACCGAAAGGAAAACATCGGTAAATTCGTGAGATGTAACGCGGAGAAACATGAGATCAGCTCCTTGAAAGTTTCTGACAGCAGTTTATGGTTGTTGAGTGTTAGAGTTTGTAGTTTGGGAATGACAGGAACCGTTCGATTGTCTAGTCCATGTTAATGTTATTATAAATCTTTGATAATATTTGAATGGCGTCTGTTGCGAATAAGTTCATCTTCAGCAAACTTTCTAATTATTTCGTTAGCTGATTATTGTAAGTGATATAGATAAGATGGTAAGTATGTGACCAACACGACAAACGGTCATTATGGTTAAACATTTTCAGGGTTATGTTGAATTTTGTGACAGTTGTATATACGAGAAGAAACAATGAACAAGAAACAAATAATTTATATCACACTTATTGTTAGATGTTTTGACGTACAAATTCTGGTTCCGTAAATTTTTTGTCTAGGTTCAAATGCTCTTACTTACTTTTTATGTTACAGTTTTTGTTCATGCTTTAACTAAGTATTTAAGGTAACAGGCATCATACGCCATAGAGTCGTCAAAATATCGTTGTTTCACGAATATTTTCACAATTTTCTCACCTTTTCTTAACCATATCACCGACACTATTGCACTAAAAAAGCTCGGGTTTCGATTTTTGCGATCCACTTTTGAATCTTTATCAAAGTGCTAAACCACAAGTCGATCTGAAGATTTTCATTTTTTGGTCTATGTTTCGAGCCCTAATTTACGACGGTTTTTTTGGGCTGTAACTCCAAAACTAATGTAAGTTTTGAAGAACGGGAAACAGCTCTGTGAGTTATTTTTAGCCCCTATCAGGTAGCAAAAGGGTGATTCGATCCGCCGACCTTCGAATTTTCGCAAAAAAAAAAATCCCACAAAAAAAAGTCGCTATTTTTTCAATCGCCTGTAACTTTTAAACCAACAATCAAAACCTATGATAATCATACATTTTTTTGAAGCTTTTAACGCAAACTTTCAAACAGAAACATCAGCAGGAGTTAATCTTTAAAACAATTTTTTTTTGTTTCAGAAAAATAGCTGTACCTTACAAACTATGAGGAATTCAAAACTCTACTTGCGACCAACTTTTAGAGCTAGTTTAAATTTATCGGATAGGGTAGATATAAATCCAAACATTTTTTGACGTTTTTTTTTGTGATTCTGAAGGTTTTATAACGTTTTGGTAGGTCCAAGTTATGCCAAAGAACTCTCCATTGGTCAATCAACGTCATGTTATAAGCATAAGCCAGTCCAACATGCTTCGAAATGAAGGTAACATCGATCTTTGTTGAGCAAAATCCAATAAAGGCTATTGGCATAATTCTACTATCTTTAACTAGATGCAATGTAGGCCTAGGTACCACTTCTTGATCGTCGAATGACGTATTATAAAGATACGTCAGCCAAGCATGTATTACATGGGGGCTAAAATGCTCTTTTAACGCCCAATACTCTAAAAATAGCGCAAATATTCCGTAATAATAACATGCACTAACGTAAAGTGATATAAAGCAATGTAACATAACGCAAAACAATGTCACGGTATGCAAAAAGATCTCGATAGTCCCCCTAAAACAATGTAGAAATCGAAAGAAACCGTTTTCTGCGCATTTGAAAGGTGTTACCGTGTTTTAATAGGATAAAATTATGCTCTCCCGCCAAGTACCCTCCATTACCCACCCAATGGCAGATACTTTACTGTCAGACGTGTTCACAATAATTGTGTCAAAAATGTTGTAATACACGTGCACATTACCAGTGAAACGGTTTTTGATTTTTCAAATTTTTTTATCCACTAAATTCCGAGAAAATGGTGGGAGCAGCAGACAGTACATTTTACCCTTTCTCACCCTGCGCAGTCGAGATACAAAGTTGAAAATTCAGACAAATGCTTTCTCTTTTTATAGCCTATCGAATGGCTTCTTCGGAATTTCAATCAGTTTAGAGGCACTTATTACCAACTGATTCGGCTAAGCCCTTTCTCTAAAGTAACTACTTACTACTTTATAAGAAATATCAATGTACTCCACAAAATTTATTACCCTTCTCTCCCAAGTATAGTAGATCATTACTAGACCCACGTCCGTTAGGAGGAAACACTCGTCCCCGAGTATCTCTGCATCAGCATGTTCGACCGCGCCATCAAATACCAAACGCATTAACTCGTGACATTGCATAACTCTAAAGCCGAAACGATCCGCCGACATCAAAGGTATTACCCCGAATCCGACGCTAACGACAACCTTCCCCGATCGTCAAACAAACACCACCGCCCGCTCATAAGAGTTCAACGAGAGGAACGAAGTACCCGTGACGACCCATCGATCCGTGAACGTCGCCCGAAGTGTCCCACAATCGAAACCAACACTCGACAATCGCACGACACTTCGCGCTGCGAGTACCATGTAACGCAGCCCGAATAAGTGAATTACACGATCCCCGTTCTAGATCGAAATAATTCTCTACGCAGCGTTAGCACGCTGCCCACCGCAGAATTTTCGCGCCACTTTTCCGCGCTCGGCGTCAATCGACAATGGGAGATCACCCGCGGCCATCGTTCACGGTGCCGATTTTCCACGGTGCCGACGGAATGGCCCGTGGAATAGGCCCTCGGATTTATCCGGGTACCATGCCTCATTGTCCCCGGCAAGCTGTACTCTTCCCAAAAAGACAGACACTGAATGCGTTCTGCGCGATATAACGGGCGCTCACGTCGTAGACTCCGCGAGGGACTCCGATCGCGTCACGCCGATTTTCGCGTCACAGAGAGATCCCTTTTGAGCGTTCGGGCCCGCAAAAGGTGAGGCCGTTGAAAGAAGGGACAGACCAATGGGTGGGAGGAGGACGGAAACGGTGGCCGCGCGAAGCAGCACGAATGGGAGCGCCCGTTCCGCCGCGTTAGCCGACGCCGACGTCGACGTCGGTCACTTCTCGTTTCTACCTTTCACGCGAACCGATACGCCGATTTTCGGATCCCTCTTCCTTTTCTCCGCAACCTCGCCGACGATCCTCTAAGTCGCGGCAAAGGGCCTCCTCTTACGGCTTGCGCGGAAGGCGGCTCACCTTTGTCCGGGTCTCGATCTCTGTCGCGACGGAGCTCGCCGTCCTCGTCGGACTCATTGCCGTTCGGCCGGTCGCTCTAATATTCCGTGACGACAGGTCACTCCCGTCTCTTGTACTCCGGCAGCTAACTCTGCGACCCGTCCGCGTCCTTGCCCACCATTGTGCTCGGCTAAACGTTATTTACAGCGGCGTCGATGTCGTTAAGGGCGGCTGTACGTTGGCCAGCGTCGAGAATGGAGACTCGCAGCGACGAGAGAATGCGATTGCTTCCTATTAGCGTGACGTCACGTCGCATTTCGGAGGTAAGAGCGCTGTCGGTAAACGAGGTTTATGATCGCGCTTTGATGTTGACGCCTTTCGAGATGTAATTCGACTGCTCTCGCTCGGTGCTCCCGAGACTCGGTATATAGAGCCGTTTCGTTGAAGAGGGGTTGTTTTATTGGGCCTAGGGAAGCGTGAGGGTTAGGGATGAATTTTACGCTGGATGGTGGTGATAGAAAGTATGAGGAACGAAGTTATGTTTTTAAGGGAAAGGTTAACTTTTTTCAGTCTTTCGACGGTTATGCGTGAGGCAGGTAGTTGGTCTGAGTCGGTTTCTGTGGTGGAGATAACGTCGGCAAATACTGATCTTCTATGTCGTAAACTAAGGCAAATAAGAATTCGAAACCTGCGACCTAGACTTCAAAATATGACACTGTTGTAGATACATATAATGTGAAAGAATAATCAGAAGAAGTGTTTATCACAAGAATGATTTAAAAATATGCTGGTCGAATGCATTTCAACCCAATTGCACACTTTCAACACATCCCAATGATGCGTCGCGTACAATTTTCTGCTTACACCGCGGGCAAAAACGTAATAGACTCTGCTGTGTAACAAGTTGACGTACCGACTCCGATTTAACGTCGTCTCACGAGTCAACGAATTCTCCCAAAGATTATCCTTTTTGTCCGAAAGAACAAAATCGAGGAAACGAAATGCTTCGAAACTAATCGTCACGGTGGCCAGGGATGGGGCGTCTATATAATAACACGGAAGAAGCTTTTTGTGCGACGCCGTTCTGCGCCCCTCGTAATAACACGGACGGATATTCTTTCTCCGTTCTTCTCTTCTTTTTTTTCCCCCCTTCATTTCCAACACGAAGATTCCACGACGACAGAAATAATGCCACTAGCTTTTGGGAAGTGTACGGGAATCATTAGGCCATTTCGAATATACGATAGAGCCCCCTCTCCCCTACGGGCCCAGGTCTCCCCCTCCGTTCATCTGAATGGCCCCAGAAATTTTTTTGTACCCTCTGGGGGTTTATATCGCCGATGAGGCACTTGTTATGTCCGTAGATGCACGTGTTCTAATGGACATGCTAGGGTCCAGTGACGGAGAGCGAGAGAGGGAAAAAGGCCCAGCGGATCTTCTCTAGGCGTAGGTTAGGTTAGGTTAGAAGGCATCTAGAAGTCGGATCCGCAGGATAGATGAGATGTATGATGAGCTCGAGGCATTCAGGGCCGCACTCTTTCCGTCCGACGCATGGCCGGGCGTAAAACAAAGATTGCATAACCGATTTCGGCCATACCCGCATCGGGTGACATGGGCCCGAATCGAAGGGATCGACCGAATTCCAAAATTCTGCGAACGGACGACCGTACGTACCTATATACCCCCGTCGCTCGAGTGTTTATTTCTTAGTTATCGAAGAGGAGGACGGTCCCGTCGTAAGAGATAGGGCGGTGATCGTTTGTGTGCGCACCGAGAAGTTTCGAAAAGTGGACGATACAGCCCTGGACGAGGATCGTTATCTAAAGGAGAAATCTTGGAGGGGTCCTTCCACTCGTCCCTCCGTATCCCTCATGCACTCTGTCACACCCAGAATCCAGTCCTCTCGCCTCTCCCTCTCCCTCGCCCCCCCCTCCGCCCTCCTCTCTTCTACTCCTCTTCCCCCCCATCACGCGTCGGGGCCTTCTCTTTTTCTGACTCACCCTTGCACGTGTTCAATTTCAGCCCCTTTGAAAGCTCGTTCCTTGTCCCGCCGGTCAGGATCCTCTAGGATTCTAGTTTACCGGACCAGAACGGGGCTCTTTCTTGGTCGACCGCTCCGCCCACAGGACCTTTCGCGTCCGAGAAAAGGATCGAGAGTCAAGAAAGACCCATCAAACTGCCTCTCGTCCGAGAATATGTGTAATAAAGGAAGGAGGAAGGAAAAGTGGAGGGCTAGCGCTGCCTCGTCTTTAGCGCCGCCGCATCTTTATAGTCGTCGTATTCGCAAAAAGTCATTGTCATGGGATTGTGCGTTTCCCGCATTGTCCGCGTTTGCGACAAACTTTCTATGCGCTGGAGTATGGAGTAACTTTTTTTCGCCGATTCGTCGAATGTGACCGTTTCAATGCCCGCTCGTATTGCATACACGTTCATATTGATTACGGCAATTGCACTTTGATAAAGTTCGGCATAAATTATTTTTAATGCATTGCATCGTACGAGGCCATCGTGTGTTTTCACCATGGTTATACAATTCTTACATCGTTTACTGCTCTCATGGGTTGATACGTAAGGACGCGTAATATCTTAATATTTTGAAGCAGTTACACTCCCACGTCTTGGCGCTAAAAGGAGCCCAACCTTACCAGAAGAAAGAAGACTCGTAGAACGGGAAATCAGACTGAATGGAAAATCGGGCGTTTCGTGGGCTCAACCTTCAGAAGTCAGCGTCTCGCCCACTTCGCCCATGCACCACTCCCACCAAACACTGAAGCGTCGAACGTACATTCAATTCCACGAAATTACGTGTAAAATAAAACTCGGACCCTCCTCAATGACTCCATTAGCATCCTCATCAGTTCCATTCGCGACTACGTCACAGAACTCGAACTCTCAGTCTCGGCGGCAGTCGATTCGAACGAAACGAGTCGGGCAACGATAAAGGGACGAAGACGAAATCGGGTAGACCGGAAAAGCCGTGGAAAAAAAAACGAGCATCGTAGAAGGGTCCGCGTTCTATGCCCCCTATTCTCCGGATCTTCGAGCGAAGGGACAAGGAATCGAGCGGACAGGATACCGCGATGACACGGTCCGCACTAATCTCCGCGATAGAAATCTCCGTTCGCTACCAGCTAACCGTGCTCGCACTGGGGGGGAGAAGGGGGGAAAGAAGGGCAGAAGGGAATGTATAATTTATAACGATAATCCTTTAAGAATGGATCCGTGCCCCGCGGCCAGATTCACGTTCGTCTGACCTTCAATGAGATTTCTGCCAGCTCTTTCGGCCCTCCGCATTCCCCGTTGTCCACTCCTCGGCGTCACGATTCTCTCCCCCTGCGACTCGCACAGCCCACCCCCTCGGCAGACCGAAAGTATTCAGCCCCAATGCCTCTTTCTTCCCGACCGCGCCGAGCGAGTCTCGGATCAATCCGCTCGGAGGAGTTCCGTGAGGATCCGATGTTTACATAGGTGGCAGCCTTCACGAGATACGGGCGGTGGCCAAAAACCCCCCTCATGTTTATTTAGGACCATAATGGCGCGATTCGTAGGCGGACACGAAGCCACGTCGACGGGCTTTCGGCAAAAAGTGCGCGCGATCCGACGTCGGGCACGATTTCCTTCGTCTTGGCGGGTCCTGATGTTGGGCCTGACGGATGAAGTTTCCGCTCGAAGTTTGCGTCCACCGCGACGATGGCCCGACCGACCTTCGTCTCGGAGAGAGGTTTGCCGAGACTCTTCAGGCGAATGTTTGATATTGGGATACTGGCTTGACGATGTCAATAATCGCTTTGGCGAATTTGTTGACTGTCGGTCGTTCGGAGATGGGCTATTTGGGAATTAGGAATTCCGATTATCCGCGGCTGAAGTGTCGGATTCCGTACGAGAGAGTGCGTAATGTGATTTCGATAATTGGGACCCCTCGTTCCGTGCAAATATTATCTTCTGCACCGGCCTTCCCCGTATACTCGACGGAGGTTAAGATTTTCAGCGGATTTTCGTTCGGTCTGCTTTACATGGGCAGTGAGTTCTGTCGAAAATGCAAGTCGTTTTCATTGAAATGGAAAATATTTTATTCAACTCCGCTCCCATGAGTTTCAGCGGATCGAAAGTAAGATGAATGAACTTTAAAAATGTTCAAACCGTATTGAGGAGCGTCCAGCTTGCATCAACCGGTTAGACTTTTGTTCGCATGCGAGGTACAATCGCACCGAAATGTGTGACCGTAACTGAACGGATAAACACCCCCTTTTTCCCAGGGTACATTCATTACGGCGAGATTCGCCATTGAGTCGATACGTGTCTTCGCATTCGGCGAGAGAGTTATGCCCGCGGCACCGAAACTATTCAACCCTCCGAAGTCTTTCGCCAGCCTCCCACGCGAGATTTCCTATTGAAACTCGGCGGCAGGTACATCCGGCAGTTTCTATCCTTGCGCAAGACATTAGGACGAGCTACGAATGCTGATCTATTTTGCCACGGCTCCGAACGAGTCTGAACAAGTCTGAGCAAGTCCGGACGCGTTTCGAACGTTTCCTCAACGAGGCGCGAAGAACTTGGCTGTGACGAATTCTACGGCGTATACAGGTTCAAACCTGCAGTGAACCAGGTCAATTGAAGAAAGAACTCCCCGGACGCTGTGAATTTACGTAATCCTGAGCGCAAAAGGATCCTTTCAAAAAGGCGAAACCTGTCCGAACTTGCACGCACTCTTCTCGAGAACTGGCTCCATCTTTGTCGATCTTTCGTTCGGAGTCAACAGTCAATTCTAGTCGAAAATGTACAAGGAAAATGGCCAAGACTACAAAATAATTTTTCACAAAACCGTAAAAGAACAAGAATAAATTTTGCAGCGCGAAGACAATAAGTTTAAAAGTTTAAAATCGAAGCATGAAGTATTTCGTGAACAAATTATATCCTTATTTAACCCCTTAACGTGCACGCTCGAGTATATTCGAGCGGCGTTGTATTTGATGCTGCTAAAATGAAAATAATTTTTTTAATTAATTTTGTATTTTTTTATTTTTTTATGTTTTTGCCAAGACAATGTTCTAAAGCGTGTGTTTTTCATAAAATAAAATAAATATTGATCTTTTTTGGCCGGTTTATTTCAAAGAGACCGTACGTTAAGGGATTAATATTACATTCTAAAGAATAATTTTCGTCACAATGTGTAGCACGAAAAGACACGAGATAGTATCAAACCCTTAAAGTTTTGTATCAATCCTAATGGCCTATAAAAGCTACGCGATACGAACTAAGCATTTCGCCGCACAATGCGTATCTTAATTTCTATGGTAAATTCCCTAATCGCAGTCTATTATTACGCACCGTTACAGCGGAACACTCGAGATCGACCTACAGAGATAAATTGCGAGCACAATAATGACGCATTCACGCCGTTACCGCTAATCGGGCAACTCTATCTGGACCAGATCGGCCAGCAATCCTTTGACCCAGAAATCCAACCCTTTACCTGCCCGCCCGCTCGGCCCGAGGGCAAAAAGGGTTAGCGGAAACAGGATAACAATGCAGCCGGGGGGAAAAAGGGTTCTCGCCCTGAAAGATTCACCTGTGAAAGGGTTTAAAACGTGACACCGAGACTGCGGATCGGCGTCAAGTAACGCTATTTCTGCGGCAAGTGCACTTGGCTAAAAAAAAAAGAAAAAGAAAAAGGCGAGTGGCAAAAACTCTTTCGATGGCGACTAGTAAAAAAACGACGCTGCTCGGCATCGCGAGCGGGAATAAAATCGCGCCAGCGCGTCCACCTGGCCTTTTGTCCGAACTCGGAAAAGGAGTCGAAGCGGCACAGCTGCGAAATGCACATTTTCCGCGCGACGGCCAATCGCGAGAGTGCACCGTCGGGACGCAAGTTGCGTCCGGCAGGTTTGTCGTCGAGATTCGCACGTGTGCGCTCACCGGGTAGACACGCCGTGAACGGAAGGATTCGTTCACGAAGCGGACAGTTACGCAGGTTCGCCTGAATAGCGTCCGATCAGCTCGAGCCGTTCGATCGAGAAATGTCCCGCATCTCTCTATTATGATCGCGCCCGAGGACGTCAGATGGGGAGGGGGGGGTGAGAAAGAAGGGTGAAGAAAGGGTCCGCGAGGGTGTAAGGGGACACACACGCTGGCAAGTTGAGCGTACGAGCCCTTTGTGCGACCTGTTTTGACCCTTTCTACCTGGCCTACCGCCGCCACCGCGGCGACTGAGTCGACGGCGACGAACAAATACTGCTACCACCCTCCTGCACCCCCGTCGACCCCCTTAACGGCGAACGATCTATTCAGCTCGCGTAAGATATGCATCTACGTCCCTGAATGGGGTGGAAATAACGAAAATTCCGCCGGAGATTTTCGTGATTTTGAATAATATTGCATGCCACCGGTTTCCCCCCTTTTTCCCTTTCGCTTGTGTGTACCCAAACCCCCTTCGACCCCTACCCCCCCCCTCTCCTTTGCCACTCGGTTTTCGTCTCTCCCCCTTTCACTCGGCACCGCTCGGACGTTTCAAAAGGGATCGAAAGGGTCCGTAGAGAGGAGCCTTTACCGGGCGGCCTCTTTTTATTGTGCCCTCGAAAAATTCCCTGGACCGGTCCGGGGGGGGACAAAGGATTCTGCGTACATTTCGATGATGGACAACCGAGCCCAGCCTCGATAAAGGATATATATCTGCACTCTCTCGAAGAACGTCGAGGCGATGCATGCGTGATGGTAAGAATGAACCGGCGGGGGAGGGCGAGGGAGGTTCGTAGGTGGCGCGATAAAAAGGTTTCGTAAAGGCTTCATAAAGGTCTCATGCGCATCGATAAGTTCGCGCGTCCTGCACGTGTTTCGCTCTCGGCACAAAGCCGCCAATTTTTCTCTGTTCCGGCATGCAAAAAAAAAAAATTGCGGAAAATGTTTCTGTTACTCACCAGCCAATGAAAACGAGGAGGGCTCAGAGATCGTGCTTCCTTGTCGATCGTGCTGGCTGTCTGATCCTGGTTACTTCGGCTAGAATTGAAAGCGTCCTCGTTAAACATACATGATCCTTTCAAGAATGTCATTTCGGAGGGGGGGGGGGGGGGGGGGGGCTCTCGTGCGCGGACGGTTTTCGCGGATCACATCGGCGATCCGTGGAGAATGCTCGTTAGATACCCGGAGCACCCTTTTTCCCGGTAATTCGAGAAGTAATTCGGCCCGATTACACACGGTACCGCCCTAATAACCGAAATTCGTATCGACGCCACAGCGGTGGCCCCTAAAAAATATTTAATAAGCAGGAAAAAAGCGTAATAGTCTTGCGGCCGCTATAAATTCACCCCGTTCGAGCATTCGAGAGAGGCGAGGCGAGAGAGCGGGATGAGGGGAGAGCGAGAGATAAAATTCCAATTACGGAGATCTCTATCTGAATCTGGGTGCCTACCTGCCGAAAACGATTACCAGCGCCGTAGAAGCGAGAAACAAAAAACGAATACAGTAGTCCATGGACTATTTTTCGCCCGTAGCCGAACGAGCCTCCCCTCCCCTCCCCCCCTTCCCTCCCAGCCCTCCAATTTTTACTACCCTCTTTTTAACACTCAATTCCCGTCTCGCTGCTCATTAGTTGTCGGGGACGAGCAAAAAGAGGCGGCCCGATAGCCGTCTTACGTGAATTCTTCATTAACAGCTGCCTTATAAAAGCGCGGGAAGTTCTGTATTAATGTCGGATTACTCGCAATCGTACGTACCGTATCGTACAATCGTAATCGAACAGGTTTCCGTAAGAACTGCCTCTTTCCCGCGAAAGTTTCTTCGAGATACCATTATTCAGTCAAGTTTCACGTCTATCACTCCCCTTCCAGTATCAATGTCAACACGGTAGGTACACCTTGATAACATACTATCGCATCGTGCCCAATCCACCCGAGCCCGACAATCGACACCTACAATCTTCAGCCACATTTTCCATGCTCCCGTTCTACATCGAGCATTGGCCGGCCCTCTCTTGTACGGCGATCGTCGTCTACGTATTTGTTTTCCGTCGTTCCGCATGGACGGCGGAGGCGAACGTGTGCGTGGAAGCGCCAAGGGCCCTCGAAGGTATCTCGATTTTGAAATCAGTACATGCACGAGTACGAGAGGAGGCAGGAGAAAAAAGCAGGAAGAGAGGCGAGTCCGAGGAGGGAAGGGCTGAGGAACGAGGATGGGGAAGGAAAGAGGTTGGCTGTGGCAGGAGAGGAACGGGGAGAGGGAGGTGGAGGAGAAGGAGGAGATAGGGGGGCCCTCTCGTGGGTCGAGATGGTAGAAGGGAGAGGACGGAGAGCGAGAGGGACGGACAGCGATTTGCACCTGCCGGTGACGTCACAGCGGATTTCTTGTTTGGACCTGCGCAGCCCCGGGGGTCACTACTACTGTTTTAGGTCGACTCATGCTCCTTTTGCCTCCTTTCTCGACTCCTCTACCTCCTTCGTGCGCAATCTCGTCCCTCCGCCCTTCGTGTAAGTAGGTACGCTCACCGCGCACGGCGTACAGCGTGGCGTAGCATAATCGGGAAATAAATACTGTCGTTCCGAATACATTAGTATTACGATCGCGAAAGAGGGGGGACGATCGAAATTGCGAAATGAGAGGACGGCGATCGACTGAGAGGAGGGGGGATGGCGGGGAAAGTAATATCACGTGGAGGCATGCCGGAGGAACGAGATTGATATAGATGGAGACGTAATTTGTTCTATGGGGTGTCGCGGGGTAAGATGTTGAAAATCTAGGTCGAAATAATCGACGGTTTAAGATGGCGAAATTGTTATCGTAACTGAAGAAGAAGAGTGAGAAGAAAAAATCTTGATTGTTGGTTAAAATTTGGTTAGTTATTGCCGCTGGTCGTTATTAATAATCGAGAGTAATGGGAAGAATAATTCAATTGAAATCACGTTGATCTACACTGACGTTTCTCCTTATACCTCGGTCGACTTTGGCATTCTGCTACGGGCAAGTGTCAGAAGCACACGTGCACCAGGACCGTAACTGGCGTATCTCTGAATATGTTTCCCCGCAACGAGATTTACATAATCTGATATTTTCAATCAGATAGAATATACGCGGACACCTTACGCATTAATACGCATATTCATGCGCTCGCGCCAATCCATGTGAGTGTGCATCTCATGTGATGCATTTTTTATGTACCTTTCATGGCTAGCTTGAAACGCACATCATAAAATCGACCCTTTCAGAATGATCGTCCCCGCGAGGGAAAATATCATAGGCTGATCACGCTCATTCTTATTCATTACCTTCGGACATGCGAAAACGAGTTTATTAATCTGAGCGTATCTTGCGATGCCGCATTCTCGCCGCCGGAGACAAGATTATTTGATAGCAATTCAACAGTCGGTCAGTACGTTTGCCCAGATTAACGATTAAGTTAGGTGAAAGAGAGCTCGGCAGTTATTTGTATTTTTAAGTAAGCATGATATTATCGCTTGCCTTGCATTGCCTGTATTTCGTCACAATTAATTTGGTATCAATTGAACGGAACAGCCAGATTCGACAAACATTTGCTATTCAAGTATTATAAATGTATTGTCGATGTCATGCAACCCAGTGAGTTTAACTACAAACCAACATTTAAAAAAAATAGTACTTTACCCTTTTATTAACCCACCACGAAATAAACTATTTTCCATAATATATTTTATATCCCGCCAAACGATAGATGAATAAAGATTGCAAAATACGTCCGCTTCACGATATGTACGTAATTTCACCAACAGTAATTCTTTCTAATACCACCGTATACCTTACCGTACCCCGTCTATTTAGCTTAACCTTACCACCAACGTCCATCCGAGACACTCACTCCCGAACTTCGTGCAGCTTCGTCTACGGCCAAGTTGCAAATCCGACTAAGTCCTTCGCGCAAGAACAAAAACGAGCCTTCCCGACAAATAGCTGAGAATCGGAATGAGTAAGCGGAAGCTTCGCAAGAGTAACGTCACAATTCGCAGCAGGTAAATAACCGTTTTTACAGGTTGCGCGCTCATGGTCAGAGCTCACCTGCCCCGAAACTGTGGCTCGGAAGTGCAAGTGAAAACAAATACCATGAATGCGTACCTGTCCTCAGAGGGGGCAGCAGACGGGGGCTCGCCCCGTGATACATTCATGGTGGCATGTCCCTCGGCTCTACGGGATCTTTCACGACCCTCCCAGCCTCGGCTCCGACCTCCAACAGATTCCCCATCGCTGCACTTGCGCCGACTACGGCGATGTTTACCAAATATTTCAGCGAAACCAACTAACCGCCCTTCATTCATACGAGCGGCGTGTAAACTCGCCGGCGAACTGGGTCGCATGGGGCTTTTGTTTCACCCTTCGTTAGTGCGTTACTAATTAATATCCTCATTACAACATCAGTCGAACGTAAATAGAAACAGTTGAGAATTATTTAACCGGTAATCACCGCGAATCGAACGTGTACGTTGCGACAACAAAGTTGTACAAATTGCCCTGCACGGAAATATTGATTCAGTTATGACAACATTCGAAAGTGTTGTAGCAACTTTTTGTTGCCCACCTGACCCTGGAACGCATAATTGGAGAAAAAACGTGTGTGACGGAGGAGTCGTCCGCGCCCGGGGAAGAACGCTGAAAAAAGAGTGTTCTTATAGACCTGAAAAAAGAGGGGTAGGCTTTTTAGGCGCGACGTTAATAGACTTCAGCCCTCCGTGCGCGGGTGTGACGAGCATCGGTGACGCTCGTGGTGACGCGGACAGGTTCTGCACTTCTGCGCGGCAAAAAAATCGATTCGAAGATAGGCCTAACGACCGTGACCCGGCACCGTCATATTTCAGCTCCGCTAAACGCTCGACACCGTCGACGCAACTTGCGACAGAACAATGCAACCCTTGACAAGCGCAAATGGCCCAATCGACAATCAGAGCGCACCAATCTGTAAACCAGCCTCAATGCTCATCGACCGCGAGCGAAACTTTCGACTGACCCGCAAATTGCACGAAACCCGTTCGTCCGGCCGCCGAAGTAGCCCCGTCCGATGTAATTTGACCGTGAACGGTCCCGATTGACACGAGAATTCGCGTGGAGAGCGGGAGAGGCGGGCAGGGAATTTAAAGGGCTCATCGCGTGATTCCATTGATTAAGGTGACAAACAATTGGTAGCGAGGAGCTCGGCAACGACAGAGTGCCGAGGACCCTCTCGTCACGCAACCTCACGTGACGAGTTGCCAGCGAGTCGCAACAGGTTCGATCCTGTTCGAGGGAGAACTCCAAGCCACCCCCGGCGCGTTTCTTTCGAGTCCTACTTAGGGTCTCTGCGCATTTCCTCGCCGTAGGAGAGGATAGGGAAGGCAGCGTGAGCGAAAGAGAGGGGAAGAGAGGACGCAAAGAAGTTCGAGCCGAAAGTCGAAGACAGTGGAAATTGGAGAGGGCCTTTACGGAAAGGAAGGATCCAGAGGGCATTGAAGGGTGCCGAGGACGGGGGTGGGTCTCGGGACTCGTCGTAGTTTGCCGGGGTGCTACGATCGTCGAGGGCTCCGGCAGGGCGGGAGTGAGGGGGAGGGTGGCGGAGGAGAGAAGAGACCCGGCAGATGGTCGGCGTGGACCCCGACGTGGGAAGCTCCGAATTCTCCAAGTTCCCACAGCCAGAGTGCACCTGCCCTCCCCACTCTGTCACCCCGTCGCACCGGCGGCGCGCTATATAAGGGCCGGGGTTGCTCGTCTACGGCATCATTCGCTCGCTAGCGCTCCGTTCCAAAGCATCTCCAAAAACCTCTATCAACCTCCCTCGACACCGTACGCTCGACTATCGGACGATACGCTCCTTCACGAAAACATCCACATTGCCACATTCGTGATTTCGCATCGTATCACGTGCTCCGAGTTCTGTCCGGGAAGAGTAGTACGAGCCTTGATAAAACCGGTTCAGTGCAAGTTCCGCGGAAAGGAAGGATCGAGCAAAAAGTGGAAGGAGTAGAGGAGTGGACGAACGAAAACGAGTAGCTGAGAGAGAGGGAAGAAGAAGGGGACAGAGAGAAAGAGGAAGAAGGAAAGAAACCGAAGACAAACGAAGATGGCCGACACCAGCATGAACCACGTGTTCGAGTGCGAGAACGAGCTGAACGACAATCTGTACAATCTCAAGATGTCCGGCAAGCCGGCGAGCGGCAACAACAGCGGTAGCGGTAGCGGCAGCAAGCGGGTCAGGAAGATGCTGAAGCCGCTGCTTCGCCTGCTGAAGAAGAGGACCAACAGCGGCAAGTACTCGAAGGGCCAGAAGGCCGTGCCGCAGGCCGAGATCTTCACCGAGGAGGTTGACAATCAGAACAACGCCAACGAGGCGCTGGAACGCAGACTCTTGGCCGACCTTCAGGACGCCGAGGAAGGTGCCGCGATCACAGTCTGCCTCGATGGCCAGATGACCGTCGTCCCGGTCGTACCTGGACAGTGCTACGTGCCGGTACATTTCGCGCACACCCACGCCGGCGACTTCTACTGGACGACCCTGAGCCTGGCCGACAGTGACTTGTGCTACAAGGAGCGCGCCTTCTCCCAGCATCAGACGCCGGAGATGCAGGTCGCATGAATTTCACCCGGCCGAACGTCGACCCGATCGAACAACGCTGCCTACCTCAAGTGCCGAAGGACGAATGTTCCTGCGGATGTCCTGGATCGAGCCTGGACAGCCTCGCGTCGTACGAGCTGACGATGCGGAGAGAGTGTCCGGGAAGATTTTTACCCGGCCCGAAAATGGAATGGGAACCTTTCACCGGCGCTCACTCTCTCCGACGAAGAAGAAGAAGAAGAAGAAGAGGAAGGGGGAGGAGAAGGAGATGAAAGATTTTGCCGACCCCGGCTGATCGAACACAAACACCAGACACCAACCTCAGGTGTAACCTCCGACCGAGAGAGAAGCGAAGAACTTTAGATAAGATTCATTCAAACTGTGATCGATAGATTAGGAGATAGATAGATTTTAATTTATGACCACGACTGAAAGTTCCTCCCGGTTGTTCGAGGGGGAAAATGTTAAATTAATAGAGGCTTTTTTCCTTTCGACATGCCAGACTTATTGTACAAATCAGTGCCTGGCTCATTTTTTTTTTTTTTTGAGATTGACGAGATGCGAGATAGTTATAGAAACATTTTATTTTTTGTTTCAATCTGCGATTGGGAGCAATCGCAACATGTGATATTGGTACCTACTAGATGTATAGAATTTAAGGCGACGTTTATATTGTGATATTGGCTTTAAATATGATCGGCTTGTGCCATCATGATCTTCCTAATGTCTTCCAATTGAAAAAATAAATAAATATTACTGATACAAAACAAAAACATATTTGCCATCATTAACTATAACCCACTATACGAATCCATACTCCACTAGTTCTATCATCAATCTAAAGAGATGTGAAATATATTTACTCGATATTGGTCACAATCTCTGGTCTGAGAGTAGATTTGAATCCTTTTGTGGCAGGTATAACATTTTTCCAAATTGAGATACGCACCTAGAGCCTCAATGGAAAATGCTTTCTCCCACGCTAGAATGCACGCATACCTGCTACCTTTGAAAAGGTCTAACGTTTTCGACCTGACCAAATTTCCCACGGAAACTTTTCGATCTAAACCTGACCTGAAGTCTAACAAACCGCCTGATCTTTACAAAGGATGAAAGAAAATTCCTTCCCTTCTGTACCAAATTCAAAGATAATCTGATTGTAGGTAGAGCCGCCACTCATCCTTGAATTTGTATATGGATCATTGATGACACAGAATGGTTTAACTGTACGCTACAAATTAGCATGACGGTATGCAAACTTAATCGCAATGCGTATCTCATTAAAAAACAAAGAAATATACAAGTATTCGTGATAACTATTATCAAAACCCACTCGCATCAAATATGTCTTGCATACGAATTAATTTATCTATAAGTTGTACCTCAAAATTAAATCAGCTCATTTTATTTTAATTAAAGAACTAACACAATGTTCAGTTACTAACATTTTTATGTTCGGTCCGTTAACGGCAAAAAGCACATTTGTGTACCTCGATACTGTAAAAAGACATATGATGCCAATCAGGAAAAAATCGTTAGAGTTCGTCGGACACAATGTTAGGAAAATGTGCACACGTGTTACCCATATGTGACAGGCACATGCTGACAATAGGGTAAGTGGGGTGTATGAATTCACATGATTTTCCATGACCGCCAGGGGTGTGCGACCCTACAAACCCAAAAAATAACAAAAGACATCATAGAGCGGCAAAGGGGTGAATATATTAAGGATGCTACAATGATGGGGTTAATTCAATGTTCATTTATTCTGTGGTCAGCAGCCGCTCTAAACAAATAAGGGATACCTTTCTTTACTTAACATAAGTATAGTAACGCACGTTGATCGCTCAACTATAATTTGCAACATGGTATACAACAAAATAAAAATTGGACGAATGATTTTTGCTAACATTATAATTATTAATATAAATAATGGAAAATGTGTGATAATAATGATTCTTTTTCTTATAATACAATTCCATTGCAATTTTCGTATGAAAACATGGTATACAACAAAATAAAAATTGAACGAATGATTATTGTTAACATTATAATTATTTAATATAAATAATGGAAAATGTTTGATAATAATGATTCTTTTTCTTATAACACAATTCCATTGCAACTTTCATATGAAAACGCAAGATTGTTTTTTAGTTCTCATCTAAGGTTGTGTGGTGCATAGTCCTTTAGGGATAGAATCTGCACCCTGAAGGATCGGCAACCCTTCGTACAACCCTGCGTTATACTCCTCAATATTTAATTTTAAGGGGCAAATGTCTTCATCAGTACCGTTCGCAAAAATCATTCGACAGGATACCTACAATGTGTCTTTAATTTCATTTACTTGACGGGGCAGTTATTTTCAAAATTTTTTAATTAATACTTAATTATAATTAATTAATTATTGATTAGTCTTATTCTATTCTCCTACTGTCCAATTACACCTGAAGCATTATAAACTAGCCGTAATTTGTTAACTATTAAAACAATAATAATCTGTCATACAAAACTTGAATCACGTAGCAATAACATCAAACTCTAAAAAGTCTCCATCTAACCACAATTCCGCCTCAAAAATCCTATCCGTGAAATGAACGCAAACCTCTACCCCTAATCCGTAAAATAAAACCGCAACAACTCTCCGCAAATACAATTTGCACATTTCGCACGCGTCACACGCACTTTCTACACCTAACCTAAACTCCAAACCACCTCCAACCACCAGCCATACTTCAAAACAAAACATTCACCAAAATAACCCTCACCTCCAATTCTCTCCAACTCAATCATTCCGAATCCATAAATCATTCCTCAGACCGTCTGAATCACACCGAGCGTGCGCGCGCGCGCGCGCGCGCGGTTGGAAATATCGCGCGCGACCAAGAACAAGGCAAGTCCGCTCGTGGGGAAAAGCACGTGTCACGGAATCAGGGTTCGCGGCTTCCACTTCCTCGCGCGCGCGCGCTCGCGCACGCTCTCTCTCTTAGGCAGCGAGCGAGCGAACGACTGCCGCTCGTATCTCTGTCTCTCTCGTCGCGCACGCTGCGGCAGGTAAGTCCGTCCTCTTTGCCGAGCTCGTGCCAGGGCTCTCTCGCGGCGCTCGTTCATTCCCACGGTCCCTGTCGCCACGTATAAATACGTCCGCGAACTCGTGTCGGGCGTGCGCGCGCATGTCTGCGAGCCTTCGGCCTCGTAGGTGAGAGAGCGAGTCGGAGCGGACGAAGCCGGTCTCAAACTGGCGCGGCGACACGCACGCACGCACGCACGCACGCACGCGCCGCGAGCCACGTGTTGCGCGCCACTTTTTTCATTGGCGCCAACCTTCCGCGAAACTCTGAGAGTCTCTTTCGCTGCTAGATCGAGCCTTTGTCGATCGCCTCGCGCGGCTGATTCATTCTCCTCAGCTGGGTTTTCGGTTCAATGCTTCATTTTCGTTCGACACTTTTTGGGTTGGTTAAGATCGTCAGAGAATTGCTTGGAGTTTGTGACAGTGTCGTGTGTCGGGAATGAGGCTTTGAGGGACAGTGCGTAATTGTGTGTTCAGATTTCTGTGGAGATCGTTGCTTTGATCTAAGGGAAAATTAGATGACACGGTGGTTTCGAAGGTGTGGATGCTAAATATATCGTCATGTTTTTTGGCTGGCGTTAGGGTCGCGTTCTACTAGCTACTTGTCATTTTAACTGGTACAGTAAATGTGGTGATATTCGGTTACGCGCCGTTGGTGGTATCACGATAGTTTTACAAGCGACAAAATTCTTCTGGGAAGCTAAAAATTGTCTGTGGCACAAATTGTGTTTGTATTTATGGAATTGGATGTTATAACTAATTAACTGAGATAACCTGATTCACTTTTGTATTCACTAGGTTAATAGCGACAGGCCGTCGATTGTGATGAACTCGGGCCGAAAATAATTCGCTTCTCCGAAGCAAAAGAGGTTTCAGATTAAGAACTACACACGTCATTGCCTTCCGCAAGAGTGCGGTGCCGAGAGAGAGAAGTTGTCATCGAGTGAGGAGATGAAACGAGGGCTCTCGAAGAAGAGCTTAGAGAAGAAACTCACTCCGCAGAATGTCGTCCTCGCTCAATTGTCCGTATAGCAGATAATTATAGGATACCCTAGTCAAGGCACAACGACTCAATAAAAATACGTGACGCGTTTTTCCATAATGTCAATACTTTTGCATGCCTCAAGAAATACGTTACTCTCTCAACCTCAAAATAATAGAATAAATGTACCCACACATATTCCGTAACAGATTCATTAGAAATTGATCCGTAATGCGACCCGACCAAAAGTTACGGTTTATGCAGAACCAGTATGACATATTATCTTCGGACGGACGTCAATACTCGCGTGGGATAGAAATAGAGAATGGAAGTCCGTGGTTAAGAGCGATTAATACGGATTGCCGCGAACTGCCACGAGTGCTTTCTCTCTCTCTCTCTCTGTCTCTCTGTCTCTCTCTCTTTCCCTCTCTTCCTCCTTCCCTCTCACTGTGCGCACGTGTACATTCGCGTCATGCTCGTGCCTAGCTCGTGCGAACAGCCTACCGAGCACGAACCGGCGCTGACTAACTATGCAAGATGAATGGAAGAGAGATCGACGAGCAATGGAGACGTTTCAAGCTGTGCACTTGTGCGTTAAAGGCGCACTTACGGTTGTCTAACTCATTCAACCTCTTATTCAGATATGAATACCTATTCCATTACAGGTTGTAAAGGTTAATTGTTCCATCTGATAATTGACTATCCCTGTTTATTTTTTTTTTAAACATTTGACATTGTAAAGTACATTAAATCTTGGGTGTCTTATTCCACCGATTTATTCTCTTTCACTCATTCATATTACGTTATCGTTCAATTTGTTATAACTTATGTAATTGACAAAATTCAAATTTCGTAATTGTTCGAACGAAAATAAAGTGGTTTGCGAATGAAAAAAAAGTAAAAAAAAAAAAATGTCGAACCATTGGAGCACACGATACTGATACGCGACCGATTGAGATTACCATTCTATCCGGTCGACCCGTTTGACTGAAAGTTTATCATCTTCTCTAACGAGTAGTCTACTTAAACTCTTTCCAGCGCGGCAGCGTAAAACCACTTCCCGCATCGACAGGCCATAAACATTATAGCCGCTAACATCCGCTTCCCGCAGGACGAGACACAAGCTTGGATACACGTTGGCTATGAAAAAGGAGCGAGTCAACGTCTAACAGCATTAGCCCGATAAGGAAGTTGTGTATTATGCGCGCGGCGATAGGATTAATCGGTAAACTATACAGCAAACGCGACAGCTTAAACTGCGATTAGCGCCGAGATATAAATTTAGATAACGTCTCACTGACACATATCACAGGACTGCGTCGGAAAAAGTAATAAAGGTTGTTTGTAAATTATGAGAAACCAGGTTCAACAATGCAGTCCATTCAATTCTATGGAGACAAGCGTGAATTATAAATACCATAAATATGTAACTACGATCGATGGTCAATAATCTTCTTGACAAGTATACGCGACTACGTACTTGACTACCTATTGCTGTATTTCAAGTCGTCGCAAGTTAAGGGTTATGAGCAAAGTACTATGTATTCATAAACACCTTCGCTATCAATTGATCTCATCTCAGGTTTCATACCGTAAGTTCCCATTGGTAGGCGCCAGGGTTTACCGAACAGTCGCAAAGTCGTTGCTCAATAATTGTGTCTAAATAAATCAATTTCCACGCGCCGAGAAAGTGATACGAGCACAATAGAACTGTGCATGCACCTGTATTCAGGCCGAATACGGTAGCGAGCGCCAATAAATCACTCATCTGGCAATGCGGTTAGATAAGTAGTCGCATAGTAAACGTTATTAATAGGAGCAATCATTGAATGACACACGGAATAAATATGTTTCGAATTGCCAACTAGTCAAAGTGTAAAAGGCAATCTTGCAGATAAGCCTCTAAGAGTAGTATCCCGTGCATCGTCGCAATTTCATGAAAACCGCCACGAATACATTATTCGCCAATTTAACTCTACTTCAACTCCATCAAATTGCAAAACTATCGTTTCCACATTGAACGTCATCCCACCCCCGTCCATTATCACCGACACGATCAATGTCCCAAGTAACCGTCACAACACGACAATGGCCCACCATCCCAAGCCCTCCCAGCCAGAGTACCGTTCGCTACAGAAACCCTCAACAAATTTGCATAACGGTACACCCTAGACCGCGCTAGAAAGCTCAGAGGCGTATCCCCGCCCGCCCGCACTTGAAAGAAAACCCGCGCGTGACTCAGCCGGATCGCGAAACGTTCCGATCCTCTATATCGGAATTCATACAGAGGAACGTGTACTCTGTCAACAGATCCCGAAGATCGAGCCAGAAGTGCATGTCGTTTCGCGTAGCCGACTCCCGCCAAAAGTCCGACCAAAGTCAGATGACACCGAGGCGTATGCGTACAGGCAGGTATATGGGCAGCGTGTCGGAAGAGTGTTAAAAAGAGCATTTGAGGGGGCCGTTTTCAATCAAGGGTGAATTCTACGTACGTTCGTCACCTAATCTGGCGCAGCGTTAACGAGCACACGAGCCGACGGGGGAGCAAGGTACGGGAAGAAGAGTTTGGCGCACTACTGGCGGCGGGTCTAGGCCGTATCGGCCACGTGTACGCACGCTCTCCGGTGGGAGCCGGCTCGGAATAGCAGGACGAAACTTTCTCGGCTGCACCTCCCGGCAGCACGGCTTCTCCTCTCGGCCGTTCTCGTGGGAACTTGAGACAGATGCGTCGCGCGTGAGAATCTCGGGCAGATGCGGACTTACGCACCTTCTCGAGTGCGCCACGCACTGCCTCGTATTTATAAGACGTACACAGTCGCCACGGTTTATACGTGTACGACATACCAGCGCGTATTATATGCCTGAGCCTTAACCCGCTTACGGGTCCGTCCTCTCTCTCCGTCCGAAGACCGCTTGGTCTCTCTCTCTCTCTCTCTCGCGCGCGCGCTCTCGCTCTCTTACTCTCTCACTCGCTCGAGCGTAAACCTCGTACTCCTTGCTCTTCAACCACCCTCCTCCCTCCGTTTCGCCCTCTCGCTCCTTCGCATCCTCGGCCTCTCTTCTTTCCCTCCTGCCATCTACGAGCGCGCGTCGTGATTGTAATATAGGCTCGCCGCCGTCCGACGCGTGTGCACGGAACGTGTGCGGAACGTGGCTCTTTTCTTCGTGTTGCCTTTTCTTCTCTCCTATCGTTTCCTGCCCCCCTGCTCCCCGCTCGTTGCGGCTAATATCGCTCGCCGCGGCCAACCACCGAGCAATGTCGCCCGCTGGGCGACTTGCGAGACGCGATCTCTGTCGTTCGTGGAGGTGCGGATAGGATTTAATTGATTCGCGGCGTACGGCGCGCAAGGGGTAATTAATCGACTGGGGTGATTGTCACTTAGGTCGGCGTCGTTGCTTTGGTCGCTGCGCTCGAAATATTAATTACGTTCACCCTAACAGGATATTTACATTTATTTATGTTTTCGTATTTTATTAACGGAAGAACGTGCTTGCGTAAGATGTCCATTGATATTTGATCTCAAGTGAAAACTGGCAACTACTATACAAGGAACTGAGCAGTATCAAAACAAGTATAACGTATGACCAGAGGGGCTTGAACGAGAGCAATTAGCGTACACGCCGTTTAAAGGTGGAAGGAGTAAATATGATAAAGGGTAGCTCCTCTTGTTTTTCGAGACGCTTCGCGACCGTGAAGTTATCGTAAAAGGGAAACGACATCGACGGACGCGATTGTCAATGAAGAGCTAAATTCGGATTGTTCCGAGACGTCGTACTCTTACGAGAGTGTCGCGAGTAGTCGACATATCATCAAGCTTCCATTTGCGGAACTCGGCGCGGCGATCGACAGTAAGTTCGTCAGTGGGCCCGCGCAAGAAATCGTACTCCAATGGCGGGTCGACAGCTTCTCGGACGTAAACGGGGCTTAATTATCCGGCGTCATTTGTCAAATCGTTACCCGATGCCGCTTGCCCGGCAGGCCAACCGGGGTAGTGTCATTCCAGCGGGACCTGCCGAAGAGTACGCATGCGCTCATCTGATATATTGCGCACGCTCGTTGCAACAGAAGTATATCGGCGAGAGAGAAACCGCGCGGACGGTATGCCGCGGCGAGTTTACGAGTCGCTCAGGGTCCTGCCGCTGACCCGCTTTCATGGAAAGAAGTATGTTGGCACCCGGGACGCCGATAATCTTTCCGAACGCACTTTATTGTCCGGCCGAATTGGGGAGAGCGCGTTGACTCTCGTAACGAGCGCGAAAGTAGACGCGAAAAGGCTCGCGATCGGTCGCAGAGACAAATGGCGGCCTCGCGGCCGAGAGAAAAATTGGTACGAATCGATAACTTAAATGGGCCGAACCGCGGGCACTCGGATTAACCCCGGGGTATGCCTCGTGTACGATACGAACGTTACAGAGTCGTTATTGCGCCTCGGTATGCGAGGCCAAATTGGGAGCATGAAGACTTCGATGTTAATGTAATTAGTCATCTTACTGCCGGTGGCAGGTATACCGTACGAAAGGAAATATATGAAATCGGTGATTGTTGTTTTTTTTTTAGTTTTGGCTTGACTTGAGTGTTTTGTTTGGCAAGTGAAAGATATTGATTATTTCTATATCATTTTTCACGTCTGTAGAAATAGGAGTTACATTGCGGCAAGTTGTGGAATAATTGATATCGTTCTGCAGTAAGATCATTTCTCATTACGAAACATTAACGTTTTCCGACATTTCTGTGAAATGGAATGAGAAGAGGTTATTTCTTCCTCATATACGTAGCTGTCGGACGATTTTATTTAAACTTTCGCGCTGCTGCAAATAATTGCGTTATTCGCACGTCGGACGCTTACATAAAAGATACTTATCGGGATATTTCGGCGGTTAAAACCGCGAAAAAAATGGCAATCTTGAAAAAGGAAGGTTCACCGCAAGGCAGAGGGGAACAAAGTAGTCGGGCAACGAGTATTCCTTCGGGGAGCATTCAAGTATCCGAATAAGGCTACTGTGGCCACCACGGTTCGCGAAGGTGTATCGGGCAAATTGCTAAGATCATCTTGTAGATTGATTTTTCATAACCCGTTATTCTCCTTTTTGTCCCTGTTTCAATGCCATTGCCTCCGTTTGGCCATAGGCGGCTTGCAACTATACGGTCGCTAAGGTCGGGCCCCTCGTAAATTTCACTTTTGTGAAACCACATGCGCTCGATTGAAATACGCGGCGCCCTGATTGATACTTTCGTAGCTGCGGCTATACGCAAGAAACGCCGCTGAAATGCGGCTTACAATTTTCGATATCTTCATGATGATATCGGAATTCCTTTTCCGTTTGTTTTGACCCCATGCTGTACGCGGAGTAATTTGAGTAACGCCAGAAATGCGAAACAAGATTCAAGATATACTTAATTCTCTCCTCCCAGTAATATGTTCGTAATGAACAGTGTGCGAAGAACGTTGTAACACTGTAGGTAAACCGTGTATGACGATATGTATTGACGAGAATCGAGTACCCCTCAAAACAGAGCAACTGGTTTACTAATAGCAGGATTAGCAAGGTACCGACGTAATTAAGGGCGACAATAAAAAAGTGCGATAAACGCTGCAAATTAAGTCAGCCGCAAATTGCGAATGAAGGGCGATAGCGAGCATAATTACAATGCGCGCGTAATTGACCATAAACGCGGCGAATTAGTCGACTAGTAAACCATAAATCGCGCAAGATCGCGCGAGATCGCTCGCGTAATTACTGTACGTCTCTTATTTTAATATTCACTATTTTTTGCTCTTGAAGGGTTGCTCAGCGGGCCGATACGATCGATCCTTTTCCCCGATCCGCAGGAAAGTACCTTCGCCCTTAATGCTTCCGATCCGCTTGATAGTTACACGCCTCGGTACAGGATCTCCGCGATCGAGGCGATCAACTTCCCGTAATTAGAGTTTATCGATTCGTGCAACAATTCGATGCCGAAGCGGCTACGCCCGAAAATCGTCAAAGCGACGTTCCGTATAAGCACGCATCGAGCGAAGAATAATGTTACCGCGTGGATGCAGCCACCGCTTTGAGAGAGACATTAAGACCCGTACCATTGATGGATCCGTTGCTGCGGGGTGGACGCGGGAGACAAAGTGAGCACGAAAAATGTACTCCCCGTAAATAAGTTTCACTCCTCCGGCGTCACGTGTTTCGCAGTTTGGCAACGTGTAATTTCTCACCGCGCAATCTCGCGTCCCCCATATTTTGTACAAGACGACAGGATCTCACGGCGGGCGCGAGGATGTCCCGTTACGATTTATCGGTCGGCTTCGGTAGATGAAGAGAGGGCAAGAGCCGACGAAAAAGGAGTAACGTCCCGAATTTTCGCGCGAAACCCCCGTGCACTCATAATTATTTTTAATCCCCGCCCAAAAGCGTCGGCCGCTCGGCGTTGGCCGAAATCCGTGTCAGCGTTACGTATGCGCAGAATAACGAGAACGAGCGGATCGCCGGCGTCGGTGCCAAGATAAGCGGAGCGCCGAAGCTAGAGAGACGTGGGGGCATCTTGGATGGAATTCAAGATCACGTGCTGCTCGCCGACGTGCGACATTTTCGCGCCTCGCGACCGAGCGAAGGCACGTGCAACCGGAAACATGACCTTTTCTACCGGGCGACGAAAAAAAGTGGGCCGCGGCGTCGAGACGCCGAGCGAGACCCTAGCAGCGCGCCACGTAAGTACCGTACTTTTTGGTAGATAACGCGCGCGAAAAGTTAAAATTTGATCAAATAAGAACCTGCGCGTTATACATTACAAAACGACATGTAGGAAACCAAATTCAATAATAAAACTATGGTGGCATTATCTATACAAAAAAAAAAAATTATGCCGTAAAGATAGAAGTGCGCGTAATACAATAGGTGCGTGTTGTCTATCGAGGAATACGGTAATCGGATCTTCCGACGTGCGAACACTCGATATGGAACCCATTACATCCCTTCCGAGCGTACGCGAATCGCGCGCGAACGAGGGATGACGAGGATCGGCGAAGCTTCCTCTACGGCAGGCCGCTGTTTATAACGCTGACACGTGGTGAGGAGTCGTGCAAACGCACCGGATCACGGAATCCCTCGGCGAGGAACGGAAAAAAGGGAAGCTAGCGAGAGGGGGAGCCACCCCATAACTCGTGCAGCACACGAGCGAGCCGATGCACATGCCCGATATTCCCATGGATTCTTTGCCTTATGGCGGCCGTCGCGCTGCGGACAGCGTATAGGTCCGGTCTTCTCCCCTTCCATCTTTTTCTCCTCCACCTCACTCCGCCTTTTCGCCTTTCCCTCTCTCACTCTCACTCTCCCTTCCGTCTCTCTCACTCCCTCCGACACCCTAAGATTTCCCCTTCGTGTGCGGACCACGAGGCACGACGTGTGTAGGCACGCACATGTCCCGAATTCCCACAGTCCCAAGGCATCGCCGTCACCTTGTGGGAGAAGCACGAGAAAGGACGAAGGATGTGCGTCATAGGGCCCCTCGGAACTTACGAGCACACCCGCGGTCGCACGCACGACACACGCTCAACGTCAAAGAACGGCCACGTGTACTCACGTGCGCGCACTTTGGCGCGCTATTCTCAGCTGTGAAAGTGTATCCCTTATAAATGGGTACGGCCCGATCGTAGAGGTGCGGGCCACTTATTTCGCGTGTACCGTCTCAATTGCGTCATGCCTATCGCGCTCTCCTTTTTTTTGGGGGGGGGGGGGGGGGGGGGGAGATTTTTATTCGATGTCGCAACTGGAGTACTCGGGAATTTTTCTCATTCTGACAGGGAATTCGATAACTGGGTCGCGTTTTAACAATGTATGCTGGACGTGTAATTAATGTTTTTCCCTCGCGGTATATTGTTTGGGGAGGCTGAGGGAGGAGGGTAAAGTAACGGAGGGATGTTTACCCGCGCACGGCGTTAAACGCGGTGTCTGTTTATTTTGATACAGTTCGGCCATCCTTCATATTTACTTTCGGGAACGGACGTACTACATCAAGTTTCACGCGCATAATTATGCGACTATATGTGTGTACGCGTACGCGTATGCATGTAGGTATACGTGCGCGTATGGGCGAGCGCTCGTCGGTTTGATGGATTGTAACGGGTACTGTTATGAGATCGATTAAGCATGAGGCGTAACATGTGTGTGGGCCGTTGATCGCAGTAGTTACCGACCAGTGTATCATGTTCCTCCGCTAGTCTCTTCCTAAATAAGAGCGCCATTTTTCAATCGTTATTCGCTCTCAGTCGGTTCTCGCGGTCATTAACGATAAGTTAGATGAGTCGTGTCACGAGAGAGAGAGAGAGAGAGAGAGAGAGAGAGAAAAGGGAAAATACTGAGATTGCGAGAGAGTGAGAAACCGTAGCGCGATCAAAATCACGGGACGGTGAAAAAAAAATGCAGAGGTAAGAGTTAACTATAACCCACATTATCATGCCGTTACCCTTTTTGTTCACATGGCCCCGAGGGTTCGTAACTTTAATGTCACGTTTTCGCGCTCAACTAAGTATGGAACGCACGTGTCAGACTCGCTCAATGGGACCTGCAGCTAGTCGACCGTGCGTTCGTATATACGAGCAACAGGTTACACTTACTCGGCCTCCTTGCAGAGAAAACATGTGCTCGCGCAATTAACGGACGTCGCGCGCGAGTCTCCATTTGTTCTTAATTAAGCTCGCATTAGCGCTGGACACAGAGAACTCTACGAAAACAAGATATCGTTCGCACTCTGACAATTCCGACCGCAATATGTATCATCAACTATCCCTCAAGTGCCCTTCAATACCACAATTCATCGTCCCAATCGTGACGAAACCCTTACATCGTTAAAGCGTGCATCAGGAGGCATGACCTTGACTCTGCGAACTGCTCATTAAGCCTAAGAGGAATCGGCCGCAACTGAATGGGAAAGAATAGACGAGTGGATCGGAGTGGGGAGGGGGGAGGGGGGAGGGTGAGGGGGAGGGGGAGGGCAACGCTTTGGGAAGAGAGCAAATAGATAAACAAAAAAAAAAGATCCTCGAATAGGAACCGCCGCCGAGGGAGACGCGAATGGGGTGAGGCAGAGGTGGCCGAGAATTCGGGACACATATTCGCGAGCCGCTGAGTAATACGGCAGATGAGAGGCTGCAGGAGTCCGTGGGAAACATCCTCGGTGGTTCCTTCCTTAGAGGAGGCGTGTGGGTATCCTTAGTGGTCGTGTGCACGTACACGCGAGCGCCGTCGAGAGAGGACTTTCAGGGCAGGCCATCTGCCCCAGTCTCTCACGATTCCAGGCCAGCTGCCGATATCTTCGCGCACAAGCGTGCATCATGAAAGAGGCCCCGGGGCGCTAAATGCCCGGCCGCGTACACACTTATATATATTTCGCGACTAGGTGTGCAAAGTGTGGCGCTCCTACAATCGCCGGGGGCGATCTCCTCTCGAGCGCGCTGATTTTTAATCCCCAGCGCCTCGCGACTCCCAACCCTCCGGCTTCTGCCTTCTTGACTTTCCTCCCCCCCCCCCCCTCAACCCCTCCCCGCCCCTAGCCCAGCCACCCTATTCTACCCCAATGACGAATCGCGCGCTCCGCTTCCTCGCCGGATTACGGAAGTGGACTGTCTTTTTTCGGTGGCGGCCGCTTAGGAAGTGGGGTACGCTTATTGACCTACCGCAAGCTGACCCTGTCACCACCCTCCTCTGACATGTGCTGACCACGTGCAGTGCACGAGTTGTTTTATTCACGGCGGTAGAGCTGGCCGAAGCTCGTGGGGGGCAGCCATCTTCGGCGGGATTGATACAGGTTCGAAAGAATGGTCTGGCAGCGTTAACAAGCGGTAATGCGCCTTTGAAGAGGTTGCGAGACGACGAATGCATTCGGTGCGTTTTGTTATGAGGATGTATCGGTTGTAATGAGAATTGTGGGCAGGAAAGGGTATGCCCCTGCCGGAGGAGGGATGTTCTGTTTCTGTTCGCTATTATTGTCCTCGGAGGTGGACGCTCGTGTACGCGGGCGAGTGTGTCTGTGCGCGACCTTAATGGGCCAATGAGGAACGTGGAAACGGAACTGTACAAAAACCGGATCTGTCATTGAACGTCTATACAGAAACCTGTTGCAGTCGCGGCGCGGGGTTGAAGAAAACCTGGAAGCCATCGAATCAGTTTTATATTTCATAATACGAAACATGCGATCGGGAGGAGATAAAGACCAGTGCGCCGTTTTTACCTGCTTACCCGTTTACCTGTTTAGCCAGATAAACTACTCTCCTCCGCTGCTTCTGCGCTGGCTCGTTCGCGTATGAGAAAGATTATTGTTGCAGTAAAATGTTGAACGTGAATCCAATCGCGAGGGATTGCATATTTTTAGACGCCTAATGTTATCTCTGGAAGGAATCGTACCCTCTTAATTGTAGTATCCCAGATGTGACCCATTCGGCACAAGGGGTCTTTACAAATTCGGGTCGAAGTTATACCGGTCAAGATCCCTCCTCGTGGCGAAGTTCAAAGGAACACCGAAAGCTCGCCGCGGTCGAGCGCGAACATCTTGTCGAACCACAACTTGTCGCATACCGTAAGACAAGTTTTTCATTCGGCCCAAAATAATTAGCCTGGTCATATACAGTGTATGAGGCCAATTAATTACTGTCACATCTGTTACAAATGGCTCCTCGGCTCGGCCGCGCACTCAGTGTCTTTAAAACCGTACCGAGTCATAATTCAATCTGCGCGACGAGAACGCGGAGTGCTGATACGTTAAGAGATTGAAGTCAATGTAAAAACGCAGGCCGCTAATGGGAGCGCAGAGACGTAAGGAAACAAATTCGACGAAAATCGCGCGTCCTAACGTACGAGTACAGCGAACGAGATGAAAGGGTGGATCCGGCACGGTATCATTATCTTCATCGTTTCTGGGAATACCCGGGGTCACATCGAGAACAAAGATTTACATCCCAAAGCGATATTCGGAATAAAGTCATTTTCCCAGACGGGGCGCTCTGTAATCAGAGGACCGAAAATTCGAAATCAGCAAATACAGATAATAGAACCACCGCCTCCTATCGCGTCGACGTACAACACGATTCAATGTACATAGCCGTATCTCCCCTCGCTGCCTAATGGCCGAAATTCACGGAGGAGGATCGGGCCGAACGTATGATCCCGGAGGATGATTGGCGAGGGGATCGATAGCTGAGGACCTAACGATTACGTTTCGGTACATTCCCGCACGTCTGACTCACCTCGTGCCAGCACGTGTTCTACCTGCTTACCGTCGGGAGATTTTACCCGCGTCTTCCTCTCCCCATCCTCCCGCTCTGCGCTGCTTGCGCGGATACACACGCGCACGCGTGCTCTCGAGCTCGCATTCTCGCGCGCCAACACACTCTCGCCAGCTCACGGACACACGCGCGCGCCCGGTCGCGTACGTGCGTAAACGTACGCTGCGCGCACGGTTAGACCGATATCTCGCCCCTTTTCACTGTCGGAGGCCACGTTCCCTTTCCTGTCCCTCTTCCACTCCCTCGGTCTCTCTCCGACTCGATCCCTTCCTCGTCTCCCCTCTCGCTCGGCCATCGATGCTCCCCTTCACGCTCCCTATCTCACTTTCTTTGACTCCTTCTCCTCGTCCTTCTCGTCCCTGCCTCCTCCGCTCCGTCCTCCGCGGTTCGTCCTCGTCTATCTCATCGGTATTCGAGAGGTTTGCTCGGGGCTCGTGGGAAAATGAGGCAGGTGGTAGTTAGATCTCGGAGAAGCCGGAGAACGAGAGAGATGTGCCTCCTCTCCGCCCGGCAGCATCGCCATTCATTCGTGCGGGTATATTATACCGGGCGTACCTGTGTGCGTCCGTAGTAAAGGCGGGGTTACGCCTGTGTGCGTCCTCTGCGTACAGGCACGCACACGCTTGCGCCGCTCGCAGCTCGTGTGTTGCGCGTGCGGGCGTGTGCGTGCGCGCGTGTGAGTGCCCGTGCCGCGCGATGCGTGTGTGCGACAGGCCGCAGCAGGTACATATTTTTGTTCGGCGATCAAGACAGGACTAATTAACGGATACCCCTTAACGAGGGCTTCCGGCTCGATTAAAGCGAAACCGTGAGCGCCTCGACGACGCCTTTTTACGCGCCTCCTCGCGATTTTATAAGCGCATCGGAGGGGGGTAACGTGCATCGCGTGTCTATGGGCCGCGATTGGTCAGGCTCTGATCGAAGGAAATCCGCGAGGACGCGGCTTGTTATTACGATGCGCGCGGTGCGTAATGCGTGAGCAGGTAGAAGCATCCTCTCTCGGTATCGGACTCGAAGATTTTGCTCTTTGCATCGTTTCTCGGCCCCATCTAAAATCGTCCGCATGCTCCGGTGAAAGTGGTCTAATGTAAGCGGCACTTGCTTTAGCCCCGTATTTACTGGCGGGACTTTAGAGTGTCACTGAATGTAAACTTTATAGCACCGTTAACTATGAATGAATTCTCAGGGCTTTGCAGTACATCATAGTACTAATATTTGATTTTGTCAACAAAAATGGTTTCACCGAATATTATAAAATATGGCATATACAATGTCGATAATCAATATGAAATAGTGTATGATACTATCTAAACTACTAAGCTAGTACGTCTTGCGGGGGTCTTAAAAAATGCATTTTTTAAAAACATGAAATAAAATATATTCAAAATAAAAGTCTTTTAACATCCCACTTCAAAAAATGTACCCTTACGTATCCTAAGAAAAATTATGAAGCTACGTTGTTTTTTTTTATTTAGTAAATGAAGGGTTAAAACGTACAGCTCAGGCAAACACGTTTTACGCTCGTATTGTTAGTTGACTGAATTAGCTCAATCTTATATAATGATCAAGTGATCGCCTATGAAAACATGAGATAGTTCACATGGCTTCAAAATATCTAAGCGCTTGGTTCGAGGGTTACGCTAACATCCAGATTAGAAAAAAAATGCCCGCCACTTTCGTCAAAGTGTCAGACGACCAGAGCGGTCTCGTGTTACGAGGATGCAGGGACGAGCGGACAGGAAGGGGCCTTAATTTCCAATGTCTTAGACCCGTGCTCGCAACAATGGGCCCGGCTGACGCGTCTCATCCTTTATACCGTTTCAAATTGTCCCGGCTTCTTGAAACGTCGGTCGGCTGCGAACTACTATACACGTGGGAACACTGAGCACGTGCGCAATCTTGGGGCCCGAAGGCGAGGCCACAAAGGACGCCCTATCGTGTCCGCCTTCCCTTCGGCAGGGCCGAGGTCAGTCCGCAGAATAGGAGAGTCCCTAAATCGATTTTAACCTCCGACACCGGGCCCACGTGTGTTTCTCACGGCATGCTCGTTCACGAAATTGACTGAACGCCTGACCCAGAATGCGCGACCCCTAACGTGAGTGGCTGCGGAGATAATTGCTGCGAGGGGGGAGAAGAGGAATGAAAGAAATCCCTGCATAATTGACGACTAAGTCAACTAATCTGCTTCACCCTTTGCGAAGGGTGAACAAAAACGATTGACGGCTCACCCCTTGGTTTACCCGCTCTACATAGCTACTGTCGCTATAACTGTGTATCAATTGTGAAAGTATCAGACTACAGGTAAGATGCTTTCATGGATCGGTCAGGAACAGATTTGATACTCAAGTCAAGTTAGCGCGTTTCGTTTGATCGCAATTAGGAAATGAAAATAATACCGCTAAGAACGCGGAAGATTGATAGGAGAAGAGAGAGATGGAGAGGGGTGACAGAGAGGGACAGGGAGAGGGAGAGAGAGAGAGAGAGAGAGGAAGGGAGAAAAAGAAGAAAGAAGCAGAACAGAACCAGAAGGTCGAGAGAACGAGAGGGAAGATGGTGTGTACGGAAGTAACGGCATGTGTGAGTATTGTGAGCACGTGCCGTAACGGGGGGCACTGTTCAATTAAAAAAACGAAGAAGAAAAAAGGGGGAGGAGGAGAAAAGGCCATTTAAATAGGGTGAAGCTCAGAGCGCCTTGGCATGTGCTCACGGTGCCAGGTGAACTCGGCACTCCGTGAGAATGTTCCGCTTCTACCTCCTGTACCTCTTTCCTTTCCTTCCCGTCACTATTTCACGGATGTTTGCGCACGGCCGATATTTGCCATTAACAAGTCGGCCGGAAGTGCGATACCATTTATCATTGCGTCGCCCGCGCAATGTGTTACGTTTCTGTTAGAAACGTGAGCTGCGCAAGGAATCGAGACGCCGTAATCAATGCGCCAGATTGACGTCACGAACGGAAGATGATTAGGTCGACGATGGTACACAAATACAATCGCGTACAAGGCCAAGTATAGTATGTGTCGCACGAAGAAGTATTCGGAAGAAAAAGAAGGGACAAACGACTACGCGAAGGCTAATGAATTGCAAAGTAGCGGATATTTTGCAATTATGATAATTAGAAGTTGTAACAGATATTTGTCCGCTATATATATATAGCATGGATATATATATGGATGCTATATATAGACCCGGTGAAGTGGCAGTACAGGCGCACGCTCAAATCGATTGGTGCGAATCTATGTCACACGGGGGGGGTTGGTAGTCTATATATACGTTCGTGTAGGGGTGAAAGTGGGGTCACGATACGATCGGCACGAGCCGGGCGGCTTACGACATATGTTCCTAGACAGCTGATGTACTCACTAATAAGTCGACAGGATGCCCCCTCCGCGATTCCCATTGCCTCTGAACACGTGAGTGCGTGCGCGACCCCCGCGTATGCGCTAAAAGCTGGGAAAGTAAAAACGGCGGGTTCGCGTGTGAGAAAATTTGCCCGCCTCCCCATCTGGCCCATGTGCCGAAATACCCCCTTAAGGTAGTACCCCCGCGTATGCAAAATTACAAGAAGTCTTTAAAATTTGGAGTGTAAGTAGTTAAATGCATAACACAGACGTTGTTAAAATTTTGAGACGTTTGAACACACCAAACATGAGATAATTGCAATTAAAAGTGACATGTTTTGTACACATAGCATAGGAGAAGCGTGGGAAAATGACATATTTTATATTTTTTTGCAATGAAGGACTTTTACCATCTTGATCAAAAACTAATATTTGTTAGAGTAATATATTCGGAATATCTTACAAAAAAATGGAAATTGTTTAATATGTAGTTTTATTGAAACATTGGAAAGAATAACATAGTTAGACGATTATTTTGTGTGGAGGGGATATCAGTGAAGTCGCGTAGAAATGATGCGGCAACGATGCATTGTCGGCGCTGTGCGAGTGTGTGTGTCTTTTCGTCGCCGGCCACGTTAACAACCGAAAAAGAATATGCGACGTTGTCACATTTCCACACAGAATACTATTTCATAGTATGTGTGTATTCGTATAGAGAATATGATAGTGTAAGAGGTACAATCTCGTAAAACAAACCACAGGCTACAGACTGAATTTGCTGATATGTTTAATGTGGGTACTGAGTCAAAACTTTTTACTTGGATTGTCGCGAAGGTACTACCTTAAACGAGTAAGCGAATAAACAAAAATCTTCCTTCCCGGAAAAACATGTTCCACCTAATCCGGCGCACAGTGAAGCATGAGCATGTACAGAGAGAGCCCGCATCATCTTGCGGGAGACTCAAACGTGCGAGCCGACGAAGAAAAACAATCAAACTTCACATTCTATACACTGTGCACAAAAACGCGAGAGCCAATGTCTGTCGCACCGAACAACGTAGCTGAAGAAAAAGGGTTACGTCACAGCAGCATCTCCGACCCGATCCAACAACAAAATCACTTTGCAAGAAAAATTGAAATCAAGATAAATACCGCGTCGAAGAACACAGGACCGTAACGTCGCACAAAGCTCTTCGGCGGCGTAAAGATTCGTAACAAATGGACGTTAACGGCAATTTCCCATTAAGTACGAATACGCGAAAAGCACTGACTCGCGTCCGTAGTGTCCTCGGCTCCTCGTAGCTTCGGCCGAACGACACGTGTTGTCCCATAGCACGTGCGTGCCGTCCGCGAAGGGTGCGCCCGTGTACGCGCACGTGGACTGATCCCAGACCGGAATTAAGCTCGGCATTGATCAGCCGATCGGCCTGGAAATTTCCTCGGCGACACGTCTAATGAGCCACGCTGTGCCCCCAGCGACACGCGACGGCGAACAATGGAAGGAGGCGAATTTGAATGCAGCCTGACACTGCCGGCGTTGCTCACCACCGTCCGCACGTGGCTCGTATCGTGTTTTCCGCCCTCGGCTTCGCCTCCTTTTAATGAAGTGCCATTTGTAATGCGGTCCACGTGCGCTGCCGATGCTCCGCTATGAAATCGACACTATCGTTACGATATGCGATCGACAAGTTGGATGTAGGGGCTGCTGTTTACGGGGGAGTCTCGATCACTCGGAAAACTTATCGGTGCCAGCTGAGAATACGGCTTATAATCCTTGCGAGTGAGTCAGAATTAAAAGAAGCGCGCTTTATCGTGTAAACGGACTGATCTTAATAGTGAACGCGGTAGATGCTAGGAGGGTAATTGTACGTATGATCAATGTCATCGGCCGTTGGAGGTGATCGGTAGGAAACTTTGCTGGAAGCGTGTGACGTAGAACTTTGCCGCCTAGGCTTGCGGTGATTCGAAGTCAAAGTTTATGGATGTAAGGAAGGGATGAGGTCGTAAGTCTCAATTCCGCGGTCAAAAGAGTAGTTTGCGGTGGAACGGTTAAAGCGCAGAATTTATGCAAAACACCTGACGAAAGGAAAGCAATTCTCGCCATAAAGCACTGCGCAAGTATGAAAAAGGAGAAAAAAGAAAGTAGCCCCCGAAAATGAAGAGCGCGCACAAGAGAGCGAGATAGAGAAAGAAAGAGAGAGAGAGAGAGAGAGAGAGAGAGAGAAAGAGAGAGAATAAATACCGAGGTTACGGCTATAGCATGCTAATGAGATCGTTCGTCTCCCCGAAGCACAGGATGTATTCAATTAAGTATTTTCCCAGAACATACGACTTAATTTACTTTCACCGCGAGAACTGAGCCACCGATGCATCCACACTCTCGGCTCATCTTAACTTGTTAAATCCCACAACGTCACGCTAATTAGGTCCTGCGAGGGTTTGACAAGGAGTAGTAAAAGTAGGAAGAGAGGGCCGTGGTGCGGGAAACGTGACGGAAAAGGACGGGGAACCCGGGGAAGAGGGGCGAAGGAAGGATTAAGGAACTTTGATTTGCCGGACCGTGGGGTGGAACGAGTTACGGACGAAGTTACTATCTTGCCATCGCGTCAGATTCTATCGATGTTGCCGGCACTCGTTAAGGACACGTGCAATCGCCGAGCTATATGTACAAGGGGAAGAGATGAAAAAAGAGACAAGAGGAGGGACGAAAAAAGATCGAAAAGGAGGTAGAAGGGGCAGTCGGGGGGGATCAGGGGGAGGAAAGGACAGGGGGACGAAAAGGGAAAGGAACTGACGGCGGGCTCGGAGAGGAGAGAGAGAGAGAGAGAGAGAGAGAGAGAGGCGCACTGGAATCGGAAGGATGGCTCGTAAAGTTGCGGTAGCCCGAGTAAATAGCCAAGGAATACGACAGGGGGGTGAGGAGGGGAGCGGGGCAGGAGGAACGAGGCAGGAAGAGTGAAACGAGCGTACATAATTATTCGGCGCGAACGACGTTTAAGTACCTCGCTGGCTGCAAAATGAGGAAGACGGACAGCGAGTAAAGGGCCGGGACGCGGAGGACGTAGTTGTGTGCGAGAAGATGAGAGGGAGGCCGGAGATGGGGATGCAGAGCGGCAAACGGCACACACAGCGGAAGATGAAGATGAAGACGAGTGAGAGACGCGAAAGGGAGAGCGGAGGATATAATTCAGCCACCGCCTCTTCAAAATTGCTATGTCGAAGGGACCCGGGTCGTTCGCGCAAAACGTTGCCGAGGAAAGTCACCTTCGGCGGCGCGTCTTGCGCGCTGGCAATTTCTACGATCGCGGACGGGAAGCGTTTGGCGGTCGGTTAGGATTTTTGCTAAATTTTCCGCGCCGTCGCTCGTCAGCGCGGACCTAGCCTGTCATTCCTGCTTGGCGAGCCTTTCTTGACAGTTGACAAACATGGGTAAGGACGTTGGCGAGCGTTTATGGCAGAAAACGATACTGGCTCGCTCCTGTTTTTGATATCTTGTTTCGCATCTGACAACTATCGCGGCATCGGCCGATTGGTCGAACGGACAGCGCGTAAGACACGCGGTTACTCAACGTAGATTCGTATCGCTCTATGCACGGCAGCGGGCTGTTTTGAACGATCGATGAGAAGCAATTTCCCCAACATCGGTTCGCGCGCGTTATTGAGATGTTACCGAAGTAATCGATTAATTACCCTTGAATTGAATGATACGGGACGATCGGTACCGTAACCGTTGCTAATACCCTCGGGTTACCGCGACTTATAGGTACATGTATTACGACTTAGCCGCGCTGCCGGGATTGCAATCATGAGCGAATGAGAGGGAGGACGCTGGACTTGTGCCCAGCACGCTCCACGGCCGAGCCGGTTGGCTTGTCGGGTAGAGAAAAAAAAAAAAAGGAAATGGTCAGGAAGTGAGAGAAGGAGAAACGGAGAAGGACGGGTTAGAAAGGAACGGTGACACGAAATCTCGATAAGAAGACCAGTATGAGTGGTCAAGTAGCGCCGCGACGGAGAAGGACGGAGGAACTAGTATTGCGGGGAGAGTATCGCGCCGTCCCTCCATCTCCCTTCCACGCGTCGTCCCTCGGCCAGCTCCCTCTCTCTCCAAACTTCTTTTACCTCTAACCGAGAAGAGGACGACAGCGACACACGACCGCGAGTCCTTCTGTGCGAGCGCACGCTCGCGAAGGAGCGAGAGAGCGCGGAGACCGATGGAGTCAGAATGAGAGATAGTGCGACCGATTGAAGGGGCCGAACGACGACGAGGAAGGAGAGAGCGAAGGAGGAAGGAGAGAAGGAGAGCGCATACCGTGGCATGACTACTCGACGAGATCAGACAATGTACGACGCATCCGCAGGCGGAGTAGGTGCAAAGAGGACGAAGGAACGGTGACGATGGCTTGGTGTGGGCGCGTGTCTGGCAGCTGCCGCTTACAGGTGGTGTGCTTGCTTGGGAACCAACCTCTACGGACCGTTCCCACGGAAGGCCTGTCCCCCCCATGCGCCCCAACGGTGTCCCCTCGCCCCACCATGCCGAGGGCCCCTGCCTATATAAGCCCCGGCCTCGCCCGGCAGCCACCACAATCACGCTGATCGTTCACGAAGGTCGTTCACGACGAGACACACGCTAGATAGACACGGGTCACAAGGCGCAAGTTTTAGCTTCGAAGCGCATTTGGCCGAGCACGACACTTCGTTCTGTCAGCGAAGAAAAGTGAAAAGACGTTCCGAGTACCGTGATCGTACAAAGTTCGACGAATTCGGTGTGCCATCACGAAGATCGGAGAGCCGTTATTGCGATAACAGTGTGCCGGACGTTTATCAGTGAAACACTCATCGTTTATCTGTGCGCGCCGTCAAGGAAAGCAAGGATATACCATGCAGATGCACGAGCAGATCATGATCGTCGACGGGCAGGAGCAGCCCATCTCGAGAACTTATCAGTATAGAAAGGTAAGCGTCTCTTTAACAATCTCAAGTCAGAAATTCCTTCTCCGTAACTGTCAAAGATTCACGTACAGTCATTCTACTTTCGCATATTCTCAAACGGTTAAAAGAAGTCCTCAATCTATCATCCCTCCTGTCGAATGACAAAACTAAGAGAATCCCTCCTTTGATTTGCAGGTGATGAAGCCAATGCTCGAACGCAAGCGTAGAGCGCGCATCAACCGTTGCCTGGACGAGCTGAAGGACCTCATGGTGACAGCTTTGGCCGGCGACGGCGAGAACGTGGCGAAGCTCGAGAAGGCTGACATCCTCGAGCTCACCGTGCGCCACCTGCACAAGCTCCAGCGTCAGCAGCGTCTTTCGGCGAATCCGGTGATCGACGCCGATCGTTTCCGCGCCGGCTACACGCACTGCGCGAACGAAGTTAGCCGCTGCTTGGCCGCGACGCCCGGCGTCGACGTCGCCCTCGGCACCAAGCTGATGACCCACCTCGGTCACAAGCTCAACTCCATGGACAAGACCGGCCCCCTTACCATCCACGTGACCGCCCCGCAACCTTCGCCCTCTTCCTCCAGCGAACTCAGCTCGGACGAGTACTCGATGCCCTTGACGCCGGCGTCCAGCCAACCGTCCCCGGTCAGAACCGACATCGAGGGCATCTCTCAAAGTCATCAGGGCCTACTTCAGGTCGCGAAGCCCAACGAGCCTGTCTGGAGACCGTGGTAAACGACCGAACGTCGACTGTTGACGACTGAGAATAGCAAGATGCCGGCACGGAGGACGGACGTGCAATCTATGTAGAGGAAAAGCTCTTGAAGAAGGCGTTGGAGATTTTCCGAGAGCAAACGATGGAAACCGTCGATCGGAGATGATCGGTGAACTCGATCGAAGGAGATCGACGACGTTTGGAGGAGGAAGGTTGATCAGTTGCGAGACTCGAGGTGCAGGGCAAAGTGTTTGTGTTGCGATCTCACCTGTGCCTCGAGACGACGAGGAGGGAAACACGAAGCTACGTCGAAGAGGATGACAATCGTGCCTTCACCTTTCGCGCCTCAAGAACATTCGGAATGCCAAGATTACGACGATTGTATTTCGGGAGAAGTGCGAGAGGAATATCGCTGTTAAAGTCGTCCCGTTTTGCTCAATGAATGTCGCTCTCTTATCAGGCGACGACTATCAGTGAAAGGGACATTGAATTGAGCTCTTCTCGTTCCGCGACTACGCCGATTTCCTTACTTTTACGTATGAAATATTGCAATCTAAGAGCGAAAGAGTAAATGACAGAAACGCCAGGATCTCGATGTAATTGTAACGGCCGCGCGTGTTACGCTCGGCGCAAGCTTTAATTTACTCATCAGTTAGAGTTTTCTATTGTTTATTTCATACTTTTATCGAGGATTTTTTTATTTTGTCCGTTTTAGCGCGAGGATATTAAAGCCCTTAGCCGCAACCTGTCAGTCGTTCTCGTTCTCAGCTCGTGGTAATTCAACTTTTGTCAATGATAATCGACTTGGAAGCGAGAACGGCCTGACATTTTTTTCCCGCGCTAAAATTGTTGTTATATACATGTCTCCGCGGTCAGATCGGGCGCAATCTGCGCTATCGATATGTAGCACGATTCGACAGTTCGAAATGTATTCACCATCCGATTTCCATTCGCGGATAACGACACGATGACCGAACGGAGAATCTTGTGATAGAGAAACGTGTACCTGTGATATTTACTGTAGTAAACGTAGTAGAACGGCGCTAGATTTTTAATAAACATGTTTCATCAATAGCCAACGACTTTCTTTCCTTTCCTTCAAACATGAACCTGTCCCTCATTATTTAAGTACTGACCGCTAATCTCATGAATAATTAATTAAATTTGTTATGCTTACGTAAGATTATTCGTGATCAACGATTCGATTATTCGAACGTTTCTAATATATTAAAACCCTGTATGATGTAAGTGTTGGTAAAGTAGTAAAGTACTTCTACGAAATGTACTAAATTGCGCACTCAACTTGGAGAATTAATAAGTTGTAAGCTACTCACGTTAATGTGTACTTCTCAGCTTCGAGTCTGGCATTCTTCTCAATTCAGTGAATATCTGAAATTTTAAGTAAAACTAAACATTAATGTCGTGAAATCATATTCGTACATCCCGAGATTACAATAAAGACCGCGTTTGATCAAATTTTGCGATGTTATCAATAATGGAAGTTCTATATTAGTTTCGAACTAAAATGAACTATATTGATAACATATATGAAGTTATAGTTCACAGTACCGAAACCCCTAGAGTAACATCCGTCTATAGTTTGAATGAACGAAATGCAAGTATGCGCAACATTTCCGGTTCATATTCTGCAAGTATTTATATTTCAATAAACCATCGAAGTCAAAAGATTTTATCATTCTCAATATAATTTAATGAGCCAAACAGTTATTTAACATATCGTATTCCTTAATGCGATAATACAGTTATGCGACACAGCGACGTACAGCACGCTGAATAGGAACGTTAGATAACGTGTAATAAAAATGTCAGCGTCCGGCGGTGCGCACTATCGCGACAATTGTTTTTACTTCCCCATCGAAACATCAACACGGTGCAGTGTTGCACCTGCAACACGATTAACTGACACTTGGCGCAAAATCAATATCCGTCAATTAACGCGAAAGGTGAGACGCGAGGTCTTCCGTAAATCTATCGAATTAGAAAGTACGACGGGTTATACTTGTCGCCAGTATTCTTTCGCGGAAGATTATTCGTACGAACCCGTTGATTTCCACGTACGGAGAAGAAGCTGGGCATGCCCGTAAGCTGATTAAAGTGTTCGTCGTTCGCGCGGCGTAAGGGCAAAAGAAAGACTCGCGGCGTTACTAACCTCGTTAAAATTCGCAAGCGCACGTAACGCTAACCGTCGCCTTTAACAGGCGATAACTTATTGATTCACCGTAACTAGTCGGACGGGTTTCTCTTATACGCCTTCCCCCGTCCAAGGTTTTCCAGCTAATGCCTAGTTCACGGCTTACTTTTTCCTATCACCACTGCACCACATCGCGCCGCGGTAGATCATTGAAATTTTATTTAGGTTAGTATCGGGAGTTCATTAGATGCACTTCACTGCTCGTCGCTAATAGGCGACAATGAACGCTGGTGCGAGCCGGAGGAAACGTGCCATTCTGCGCGAGGTGTAACGGAATCTTACGATCGAGGGGGGTTATAGAATCTTTTATCAACGGAGGATATCACTTGGTGAGCTTGACCGCCGATCTAGGAAAGTTGTTAGGAGATCGTGTCGGCAGTAACACACGTGTAGCGTCACGTAAACACGGGTTCGTAACGTCGGAATAGATCGATATTTCGATGAAGCCGGCTGTCCGTAGGACAGGTCGGCCCCTTGCTGACAATTGACGAACGGCAGGCAGCCTCGGGGGTGCGGAAAATACCGTTGAAACTCGATTATACTCACTTTTTCCGACAACAAAACCGCCACCCAGCTGTAGCACGTGCTGTCACTACAGGTGTACGATCACGCTACGCGGCCATCTTGCGGCGTATACCAGAAACTTCCTTTTGCCTCTCCAATGAGAACTCGGCCGATGCGACATTGTCGGGGGATAAAGCCGTTCCCTGCAATCATGAGAACGCGACAGTTTTAGATATCTCTGTACATGTCGTTTAATGCCCCGTGAAAGGGAATGGATTTGAATGGGCTCTTCACTATTTGTCCTCACGAATTTCTCGATTGCTTTCGATCTTGGGTGCTTTTCTCGCATTCGCGGATGAGATCTTATGTTTCATAAGAGATATTTTCGGCAGAGGTGCATTGATTTACGGTTTATATTGATCCAACAGTTTTCATTGCCATGTCAACTGTGATATTTGAAACGGATACAGTATTATTGAGTGCACAGTCTTGAATTTCGTACGCTATCGATGCGACGCATTTAAGTCGGTCATAAATTGTGTTTTAAGGCGAGTTACAGAATTAAATTTCTCGACCAAAATGGTGCGACATCGTTTTACCCAACCTGAAATGCGTTCGATGTATCGCACAAAATCTGGAGAGCTGACGGACACTTTAGAGGTTGTATTTTTATTTTAACCTTGGAACATTTATTATAGAGTAATATTGTGCTCTAAAGAAGAAGTTTATAAATACAAAATTGAATGTTTCCTGTAAAAAATATATATGTTGTACATTAATAATTGGCACTGATATTAATTTCTGCAGTGTATTTATTTGAATAATATTTACTTGCAACTTTCTCTAAAGTAGTAAATCCATAATTTAAACGTTATAAAATATAAGCCCCTTCAGTATTAAATTATTTGCTATGGTTCTTTTTCGAACGTGATGCAATTCTTAAACAATCACAAATATGTTATGCTTTGCCGCCAGGACCCTGAGAAATCTTTAGCGCTAGTCGTTTCAAAGAATGTTTACCAACGTTTTCTCGATTATGCGACCGAATCCGAAAGATTGGCCGCCGAACGAAACCGTAAAGCTGAAAAACTTATGTCTATCAAAAAGGCAGCGTATGAGATGTCTAAGAATTGGGACAACACTGTAGAGGTAGCTGACACATGGCAGAAACACTGAACAAAATTTTGTCCTAGTAGTATGCGTACTGATATGAAATAAGGTCGTTCTGTTTCGTAGTAGAATATTATGAAGCGCAGGCGGGAAGAATTGCTTTCGAAAAAACAGCGCAGAGAACAGGAATTAAAGAATATAGATAAAGAAATTAAGGAGCGGAATAAAGCCGAGCAGGAAGAGGTTGTGAGGCGAGCGAGAGAATTACTCTTGTATGAACGGCCTCTGTGCAGAAAACTCAACTCGGCACTCCGTGCATCCGAGGTAGTGAATTCTGCTACGCGACTTCTATAAACAATTTCCAACTTATATTGTTTCACTAAACTATTTCCAACTAAGTGTGAAAAATCGTAATTTCAATATTCCCTTTATCTAATTCCTTTATGTAATTATTGTCAGTGCTACCGAGAACTTGAAGCTCAAGTAGAATTTCAGAATTCTTTAAAAGAAATGGTCGCAAGAAATGACGAAGAGTATGTTAAAATGATCAAAGAAGACATTGCAAAGTTTGAAGTGGAAGAGCGTGAAAAGGCAAAAATTAAACGGGCCAAGCAACTCGAAATTGGGGCAGAGCTAAAGAAGCAGTAAGTGAGCTTGTTGTATTTCGGACCTAGAGAGATATTAACAAACAGCGGGTTATAAATTGAACAGCATTGACGGAGCAGAGGATGATACTAAGAAGCAAATTGAGAAAGAAATTGAAGCAGAAAGGCGAGATCGAGTGAATATGAGCGAAGAATTGAAGCTAATTAAAGAGTGTGAAGCAGAAGAGGTGAACGACTTTTGCATTGATTTTCTAAGCTTGTGATTACGAATCGCTATGCGTGGACCTTTTTCCAGGTGTATAAGCGAAAAAAACAACTTCAACAATTGTTCAAAGAAGCGATTGCCGAGAAAGAAATTTACAAAGCGGAACTGAGGGAAGAAGAGGATTTCCAAAGCCGTGTCGCGGAAGTTTATAACAAGACCCACGCGCGTATAAAACGGATTCATCGAACGAAGGAGCGCGAGCAGCAAGAATCCAGAACACGCAGATCGGATTATGCATGTGGGTAAAATTCAGTAATGCTACGTTCGTGTAATCCGTCCATTTACGAAATTTAATATTAGGTAAAATGTTCGAGGAGATGATGAAAGCGCGTGAACACACAGACGATGAGAAAATTGAGAAAGTTGTGAAGGAAAAGGAAATGATCGAAAGAGAAAAGATGGAAAAAGAAAAAACCCGTCTGAATGAAATGCGCGCTAAAATGAGAGAATATAGACAAGAGACACTGGCTATGAAAGAGAAACAGTTGAATGAGGAGAAGGAGTTAAGAGCCTGGGAAATGTTGCAAAGATTCAAGAAAGACGAATATAATAAAACAGCTAGTCTAGCAGAAAAGAAACGTGATTGGAAGAAGAAGAAGGAGTATGCAGATATGTTACAACGCGATATGGTGAGTGTGTTTGCTCGTGCCAATGAAAACGCAGTCGCGGTAGACGTGCGGTAATCAATATTGTTTTGCACAGACCTATTCCACCCCGTAATACTTATCTGTAGATACGCATTAATCGAATATTTTTATAGTCCGATATAATTCGAACGGCAATCTCCGTGAAATATTGAAACTCTATCGACATTGCTGTCATTGTTTTACTTTACAAGCTTACAACACTGACGTTACAAAAGCCTTTAAATTCATAACGTTTTCTGACAAGGCCGAGAAAGAAGCTGAACGTAAGCGAGAAAAGCAAATCGAAGAGTTGGCAACGCGTTCCAATATCGAGAAAGCCAATGCAGCCTTGATAGCGTATGGCAATCAAGTTATAGAGGAGTCAAGAGGAATCCGTCCGCTTTATCCTATTCTTAAAGCTGTCGAGGTATATTAGTATCTTTTGTATGCTATAATTATAATGCTAATACTTTGAATTGTAATACCAGTATATGTTCTTTCCACAGGAATTAAAGAAAGAATTGGGCGTTCAAAGCGTAAAAGATAATTCGTGTGAATAATGTACAAAGTTTGGCGAGTCCAATTGAATTGCATCAACGAGCTGGAGAAGACTAACTAAATTGCATGAACCATTAGTCTTGTAATTTTTTATTCAATCTAAAACAGCTTCGCATTAAGACAATGAATCATGAAATAAAACACAGCAATCAGTTATTCTTACTTTTCAAAAACGTGACACACACCACAATATTAGTTTTAGTGGAACGTATATTCTACGTTTTATGAAATTGTTCGATATAAATTCGATTCAGCTGCTCAGTGCATGTCATAATGATTACAGTGTGAGGAGCTGCTCTCGCATAATATGGTAAAAATCCACGCCACAATGACATTATTCCATTCTTACGTACAAGGTCGAAGAAAACTTGGGTATTCGAAACTTTAGACTGCGATGTGCTTGCACTTTGCATCCTACAAATATTACACACAATTTGCTGTTATATTATTTACGATTGTTCGGAAATAACGAAAATATGCAACATTTGTGTGTTTTCAAGACCTTGTTTTCAGTCCGTCAACGGGTAGGGAAACTACACACATAACGATTCCGGAAATCATAGCTGCAAGGAACTGCAATAGCAAACCATCCTGCAAGAGACCTAAAACAGTTGTTTTATATATTGCATGAAATTTCTTTTATAATGGAGTTGAAACGCAAAGTTTATAGGTTTTATATGAACAGCTTGTGACTTTTATAGTTTCCTAACCAGTATCTTCCAACATATATTTTGACTTGCTGTATGTGCCCAACTGTGCTCCATTGACAATCGCTGCTCGTCCCATCGTGGAAACGGCACCCCTCCACAATTTAAAAACACCTTCAGTCTTCGCTATATAGATCAGCGCACTTATGGCATTTCCATAATTCGTTCGCGACTCTGAAACATTACGAGCATTTTCCCATACTGCCAATTTTGCAAATTTGATATCGAAATATTGTTTATTGTGATCCAAAATTACCAGGTGGTAGTTTCATGTCACTGATTACTCGTACCATTACCAAGTCGGCGGGAGTGCCGACGAATGCACCGACAATGCCAGAAAACATTCCCAAACTGACCATCGTTGCGTAACTCAGACGACCAAACCGATTTCTTAAGGATAACTAACACTTTATTACGTATAACTTGCAATAAGCTGATTACACAAGGAGGGATTATTTATTGTGAAGAAGATGAAGGAGAAAAAGTTCGATCAGGAAAAATGATATTTACTGCAAAATTTCCATTAAGGTAGTGTACGTGCCCAGTCTTGTCGTTGTGTAGGTCAGTTGTCGCAGGAGAGCTGGACTTAATCCGACATAGAAACCACGTAATCCCTTTTCCTTAAATGTGGACTGGATTGCTCGGTGGGCTGAAGTTCTTTCAACTTGTAAATGGATCTTGATCAGGTCCATCGGATGTGTCGTTGTTTGCGCGATCATTCTGTCATTTTCATACACAAGCGTATTTGTACAGCACTTGCTTAGTTTCTTAATAAAGTCGGCTACAACGTTACATCTTCGCAATTTAATTAACTCACCCGGACATGCCACCAATTAGGAATTTTACCAGGATCGGCACTGATGGCTTCGGCGTTTCGGTCGACATTCAATTCGTATTTAATGACATTATAACATAGAAATCCTAAAACGCGGTTTATAGTAAATAATCTTGTCTTATTTATCTTTATACTAATCGTATATCTTCGTTAACCTATTAAGTACTCATTTAACCACTTTAAATCGAGAATCTAATATTATTGTTATTCCCAGTTTTCTGTTATTCGTATTTCATTTGTTTCATAATTTTTCATGACTTGAAGCAATTCCTTTTTAATTACGCATATTAATTAAAAATTACTTTTATAGTCTTCATACGCATAAGAAAATTTTATTACATGTTCAATGACAAACTTCTTTTGACATAGTATAATATTTCGCGGGTAAATTTGATAATATATCACGTATTTTAATGAAATTTGATTTAGCGTCCTTCTTTCGTAAAACAGTCAAAGACTTATAAACTCTTTTTAGACCTGTACGAACCATCGACAAACTTGTACGCATAGATGTACTTATCACAATCATTGTTGCACTGTTGTTAGTTTCACCGTCGTATAATACCATCTGGATACCTACCTTTGTTTCTGGATTATACGTTATCTGTACAAAAAATGTATTCGTATTGAAGGGTATCATGGCAATGTCATACAAATTTGAGAACTCACCTCACACTTCTCGAATAATGCTTGAACGTCACCCCACTGACAAAGGGCGATGTTTGTATGGTACAATTCTGGTACGACAACAGCAAACCTGTTCGTTGTTTCATTCCATTTCGGATCTCTCAACGATGATGAAAATCGTTTCGTTTTATGAGCCTCTGATAATAGTGTGACGTCAGCGTCCACGGTATTTGCTACCGGACTAATGATTTGGAAACAGCGACCAATTTATAATTCAACGTAAAGAATACATGCATCTAATAGATGCGAGTAAATGGTACGCATTCATAAGTGATATCATACTTGTAAGTGCCGCCGACAGCAAATTTTATCCAATCTATGTAAACTTGTACATGAGAGTAATAAGGATGAACGTCGAGAACGAGGTGCATCACCTTTTCGTAGACTTTGTGCGTGTAGCAAAAACATTCAAGGGTCAGATATCCGAAGAAACCTTGGTCTTGTAAGTATTCGGTAAATTTATTTACCACCGGCATTAAGTGCGACTCGTCCACTGTGCCGTGAGGTACCAGGTATACGGGTGTCTTTAAAAAGCCGCACTCTGTCGAATGAAAGAAAGTTACACCCCTTTTGCAGTCTTGTTACGAACTTCGGTATTGATACACTTTAATGTTCTCATAATTAACTTAACTTTCAAACAATCCATAAAATGACACCTAGTCTAACACTTGGTCCTAACTCTCTCCCTAAAAGTTACATGTACAACGTACCGTAGGATAGTTTATTAGCAGTTCCAATCCAAGTCGCTTTATTTCCCGTAGATTTGTCCGGGACAAACAGGCCAATGCAGACAATACTACTATTATTTTCATTCGGTACTGCCTGCAGAAGACATCCGTACTTCTGTACGTGGACGTAGAAATCGTTCCAGTTCCCGTATATACTCGAGATTCGAGACACTGCGGACACGACCTTGGGCAGATGCGTAAGAAGCGTCTCATAGAACTCAGAGCGAGCCGTTTCATTGTTGTACCATTCGTCTCCCAATTGATCTTTCTCGTGCCGTAAGAGTGGCATGAACGGCACACTAACGTGATTAATAAGAAATCTGGCATAGTGCTTATTTCGTGTACCAATGTTTAATTTGATCAGCCAGAAACAAACTTCAGGATTCATGACAATCAACTGAGCGAGTTCAGCGCATAGGCTGGCATAATCCCGAATATCTCGAACGTGGGCAGGCTGTGGCAAATCAAGGTCCTCTATTATCTTTGTCAATTTCGATGCATTCAGAAGCTCCTGTTGCAATTCTAGTTCCAGTCCCAGAATCGGTATACCGAGTGTACTGGCGACTTTGACATCGCACTCATCCACGATCCACGGTAGAATGTACGCTGGTCTGTCACCTACTATCTTCTGTATAGCTTGCATTGTTTTCTCAGAGCAGTGAAGTAATCTTGCTGTGTTAAACGAGCGTCTTTCAAAGGTCTTTGCTTCAGACAGGGGCAGATACGTTAGACGGTCGTGGAGAGATACGTCGGAGGTAACCGAATTTAGAACGTATTCGTTCATTGATGTTAGGTTCTCGAACGGTATGACCGGTAAAATGTATATCACTTCGCTCATGACATTGCGAAGAAAAGAAATACGCAAGTTCATCGTGTTCTGTATGCAGGCTATTACATTTGGTTCAAACGTTAGTCTAATGTCCTCAGGGTAGCCAAGCGAAGGAAGATGAATAACAACGTGGGGCTTCTTAATGATGTATTGGAACTCAAGTCTCAACTTGGCGTAAAGCTCACGTGTAATATTCGACGACTTCAGCATATCCGCCAGGTAACGATTATGTCGTTCCCGTCTTTTCTTCAAGGCCAACCATGCTATCCACAACTCATAACCCGCAAAATGACGAAGTAAATCTTCTTTCTGTTGCTTACGAACCTGGGATAAGATAATACCCTTAAGAGGCAAAACAGAAGACTTGCGAGTAAAGTAATATAAGAACCAATTAATAGCTGTAAATTTCTGAAACCCGCTGCTACCTGATCAACTTCTATGATTCATTAGAATTAATTTTGTTGTTGAAGTTAATAAATTACCTTGTAGCCTTTCCAGTGTGCCTGTATCATGGTTGCGGCAATGCTTTTACCTTCGATCGATTTAAATTGATGCTTCCAGTGTCGTAGCCAGTCTTCTTCATCAGGATTATTTAGCAAAGCAAGAATGTCATCTCTGGACACAATTAAACTGAAGACGTCATCCCGTATTGACATTAAATAATTAAATGTATTAAACGGATCTAGGTGGATAGACGGTATATGTCGATGCTTCATAATGTTCGATATTTGCGGCGACACAAAGAGATACCAGTTTGATCTCAACTGATTGCCGTTGGTGTCCAGTATCTTTTCCCAACTATCGCACTGCACAAAACTTCCATCGACGAATTTGACGGCATTTACTTGCTTCAACTCTTCATGAACCGACAAAATGGGTACAGTCTTCAATTCTTTAAGAGTTTCTATTGAATCCATTGGTGTTGAAAGTGTTCCGATGCCGCTGTGCTTCCTTTCACTAGACATTATAATGGATTTGTCGTCCGCATTTCTAGCGAAAGAAAGTGTATGCCAGTTTTTATTAAAGTTTTGTCAATGCAATGTCAACCTTTCAACAATTGCAGGACAATATTTCATCCTCAAAATAGTTCGTAAGTGATATTTCAATCGAATTGTTTTGAACCTTGATATTTAGTAAATAGATCAGTTTGTTAAGTATTCATGAACATTTACGCACGATTTAGAGTTCCTCCCGCGGATAACGTACGCTTTCGCTCTAAGAGCGATTATGTCTTGTTTAAATTTCAAATCCGATTCATCGAACTCCGTTGGAATATCACGCCTCGGTTTGGCCAATATATCAAGCGTATTTTCCAGATCAAATGGTGGAATGTTTGTCCAGGTGCAATGACACTTTTCTGTAGTATCTTTTAAAGCATCAGATACTCGCGTGCCCGCCTTTTTATAAGCCTTTCTTACTTTCGCCATTGATATATAATTGGGTGATTGCAAGCGGCCTTTTACTTCCGACAGTAAATCGATCTTCATGTTTATAAGATACTCGTGACACAACTCTTCAATCATTATCAGCTTCTCTATAGCATGATTGTAAAACTGAATCACCGGATCTAACCTAGTGGCTTCTTCTTCGAAATCGGGAAGCCTTGATGAATTAGTGACAAAACGAAGTATGACATATCAGACTACAAAGATTAATTGGTGAGACGAATCTAATTAAAAATATTGTGAACAGTGCGCATACATTTATCATGTACGAATAAAAATGTTTATATTATCTTTTTGTTAGCCTACATACACGTTTGTGTGCGACCCAGATTACACTTAACTAGTAAAAAGTACTTTACACGCTTACAATAAAAAATTAAAAGTAAACACAACATAATCGTTGAACATATCTAAAACACATAATTTTCATGAGTCTCCGAACCTTTTCTCTTCCAATATTGTTCGTTTCTCTGCCAACACTTTTCGTTTCTCAGCACCTAGTTCATCCCTTAGAACAAAAATTTGTTTCTGAACCGATATAATATTTTCTTTTATAATTTCACCAGATTCAAAAAATAGTTCTTCATTGCGCAGTTTCTTATGATTTCCATCCATGATAACGTGATTTCGAACGTTAATTTCTCAATCTGACGTGTTAGTCTTATTAAGGCATTAACATATTCATAAAATATATCATAGTATCGTTTATTTTTTTTTAGTAATTTTAGCATAGAGTGCGCTCCTGTGTACTTGCAAAATGTTTGCTGCCGGTCATACAGTTTCCTATTTATGGGAAATCAGTCTTCCCACATATTCTTTGTGTAATATTTTCATATGCCAGTTCTGCAATTTCCCTGGTTAACCGAAACAAGAGCGACGTATGGCAAACAATATCAAGACTTTCGCAAAATTTGATTGTAATAGTGCATATACAGTAAATATTTTCGGACGATGACTTACATTTATATTCTTGGAAAATAAAAACTACTTTAGACACAAGAAAAAAATTAGTAGCCATTTGCAAGATCTATAATAATTATGATAATCCCAATTGAAAGGTTACATATTTTCAAGTGTATGCCGTTTATGGGAACTGTTCATTTAACGTATTACAATTCGACCACGATAGCAATAAACTTGCGATTAGAACGAGTTTAGATATCACGCTGGTCGAGACGCAGAGATCGATTTCTGTCCGCAAAGCCATTTACCTATATCGATATGTCAACTTTCAACAGTGCGGAGCTTTTCATTCGCGGTTATGTGTGGTACAATTAATTGATATCAATTTTGTAAGTAGTAATGTCTAATGAAGTTTGGTGTTCTGTCGGATTTATTCGAGGAGTTTGCATGCAAGACTTTTAACCGTTATATAAACTACCTGCCCAATGTCTTACACGCACCACGTTACATTTCTGGTTTGACACATGGACAGGTTACTTTTTCATGTCAACGTCACAAATTCAGTATTCTGATTATTTTTAAATTTTGATTCAACATAAGCTTATCCTGGTCCATTATTCGAGCATATAATTTTCTGTATATGAAAATAATATTTTATAAGAGATCCCATTTGTATGGCTTATATAGTACAATTTTCTATTGTATTTATAATAATCTTGTAAGTTAGTTTTTACAGAATAATTGTGTATGTCAGATTATGAATTAGAAAAAAATGAAAGTACATATTTTGTTTAGAAGTAATGTACATCATGTCTGAACTGTTGTACTTTCAGAAGTTTAAGAAGAGGCAATGGGTACGACTCCAAGTCGATATGAAGATTTATCAAAAAATATTTACTTGGAAAAGTTTTGTGGAAAAGAACCCATTTTTTCGAATGATAATTTTTGGAACACTTTTCTGTCATATCACATGAGGCCACCAATAACCAGAAATGATCAGATTGAACTTGATTCACGGTTAGACTTGTCATGTCAGCAACTTCTTACAAATAACCTGACCACTGGAAATTTTGGCACTTTGATACAAGTGGCCCTTGCACGTATCAATGATTTACTTGCACCTATACAGAACCAGAAGTAAGTTGAAATACATGTGTGTTCAAATATTATTGCATTAAATTTGCACACTATGCAAATTTTTCTTACATCTTAAGTATTATGTATCCGTGAATTCGAGAACATACATTATCCAATCTTATTTTTTAATAATCCAATATTTTACTTAAATCGAATACATTTTCAGTATAATATCAGCATGGCAAACATACAATGCCTTATTTGCTGTCAGATGCATTTTAAAATATTTGATAGAAACGGTTGGGGAAGAGGAAATGATAAAACACATAGAAGCACCACAGCCACTAGTTCCATCTGAAACATCATCATCTTACAGGCTCGAAGATTTTTTTGAAGCATTAATAGAAATTATTACGGATGTACCTTTGTGGTAAGAATAATATGCATCAATCAGAATTATTCTTCCGAACTAGTACTTGCCAGATGGTTTTAACATTTATATATAATTTGTTAGTGAATTCACATATGTTGTCCACTTGGAAGCGATAAACTGTCTACTTGTTTTACTGTCAGTCCAGCTGTTTTCACAAACAGCTGCTGAATACAGCACTATATACAGATTAGCAATGCACAGGCATTCTAGTGAGCATGCACCAGCTGTGGTGTGCACACTGTTACACAATTTTGTTCAGCAAGAACATGCTCCACCAGGGCTACTCACTCAACAAGCAGGTGGTAGCATAGTTTTTAGTATTGCTGGTATGTTCTTCCTTGTTCTAAACTTTAATATGTCACATTTAATACTTTCCATTGTTCAGAGCCATGTAACATATCAGATATTCTTTTAGCTGGGTTGTGGAATGTAATAAGAATAGGCATGGGGAGTAGTTTTAAAAAGGTGCAAGTTGCAAATAATGGCACTGCCGAAGATGAAGAGAAAAAAAGGGATACTGAAACCCCCTTGGCAAGTCAGTCATTGCTGTTATTGTTAGTACTAACAAACCATTGTACTTCCACACAAAATCCATATAGAAATGCTCTCTTCAATTTCACTGATATGCAAGGTGAGAATTTTCAAAATGTTATCATATCTGACAACAATACGTGAGATATGAAATGCACACAAATTTCAAATATTTTTCAGAAGAGTACGCTGCATCACAAATGAAAAACCATAATGTCTTTCGATTTAACCTAAATAAATTATATAGTACTATTTGCAAAATACCAAACACAGATGAAGTGACGCTACTGTTGTACATGTTGTTGCACAGAAATTCTAATGTTAAACAAGATATAATGAGAAGACCTGATATACAATTACTGGTATGCACATATTGATTATATTTAAAATAAATACGTAAAATACAAATTATTAAGTATGTTGTGATAGTTACATTAATGATTACAATGTTTGTAGGTAACTCCAATATTGCAAATCCTTTACCACGCACCAAATAATACATCCCATCATATTTACATGTCTCTTATTATACTTTTGATTTTAAGTGAAGATGAAACATTTAATAAGAGAATACATGAAATTGTAAGTGTACAGTTATCATAGTTGGATATTTGAACAAATCTTAGGTATCGCACGGTGCACGTATTTCAACTTAATCATGTACGCCATTAAACATTTTTTAGATGCTCAAAGGTATAACTTGGTATACTGAAAGGTCTATCAGCGAGATCTCCTTAGGTGGACTTTTAATTCTAGTCGTAATAAGAACGATACAATATAATATGTTTAAAATGAGAGTAAGTATGAACGTATTCTAATAAAAATATCGGACTAAAGTTGTAATTTGTCAAAGTTAAAATATGTGTTTCATGATTTCTTAGGACAAGTATCTTCATACAAATTGTTTGGCGGCACTAGCAAACATGTCTGCCCAATTTACATCATTACATCCTTATGTTAGTCAAAGATTGTTAAGTTTATTTGAAACTCTTGCAAAGAAACATGCCCGATTAGAAAGCAAAATACGTGCACAACCATCAAATTCATCTGAGGACACGACGACTGTAAATGTCAATGGGACAATAACAAATACTGATTTGGTAATTTTGTTACACACAGCGTCCTTCAGTAAACATACTATACTGCTAATCGAAACAATGTTTTTATCTTTAAATTTTTATTTTTAGATTCAGGATCTTACAATTTTGGAAGAAGTTCTAAGAATGGTTCTGGAAATTATAAATAGTTGTTTAACGCATAGATTAGCACATAATCCAAATTTAATATATACTCTATTGTATAAAAAGGATGTTTTTCAACCATTTAGAACTCACTCTGCTTTTCAAGATATTGTGCAAAATATTGATTCGGTAAGATATGTATATTCACATAATTGTGTAGACCGTGACCGCCGTTGGAACACATGTATTTTGCAATGTACCTGTAATGTTGTTCAGCGTATTCTCTGTAGGCATTATATTTGTTTCTTCCAACAGGTAATAAATTTCTTCTCTTTCAAACTGGAACAAAAGGATCAATCACAAATTGGCGTAAGCCAAGTTCTAGCGACGATACAACAAGGAACCAACGAATGGCCGAGAGACCGTTTAAGGGTATATCTCAAACTTGTATTATTATTGATTAAATAATTATCATATATACTTGCATGGTAATTACACATTCATTTGCAGAAATTTCCCGAACTAAAGTTTAAATACGTCGAGGAAGAACAACCTGAAGAATTTTTCATTCCTTATGTATGGAGTGTCGTGTGTCATGGTGCATTATTACATTGGAACGCAGAACACATAAAACTCTTTTCGCCTAGTAGCGGAGAGCAAACAACAATCATAGTTTGCTGATACTGAGACGACAGCTGTTGCATATTTTGAATGACTGCAAATAGTAACGAGATTGTTTTGTGAGATAAGATATGGGGACTGAAAATTGCGAAGAAACGATATTTTATCACTATCAAAAGAGATATTGATATTTAAGCACTTGAAAGAAATGAAGGTACTCTTCGTGTTACGACGTGAACGCGACTGCATTCAACATTTTCACTTCTATAGCATCCCATAGACTGGCGCGTAGCATCATCTGTAACCACATATACCGGCTTAAACTTCGCTTACACAGATATAAGAATAAACTATTTACAACAATGTTTTGCTACACATAAAGCAAAGTTGGTTGGGTGGAGCGAAACGATCGGAATGCAATCTAAAACAAGCGTCATCAGATTACCTCTGTATCATCGTACAAAAGAGAAATAACCGTATCAACCACGTAGTCATTCAAACATCGTTTAAGCGACTGATCACATTTGTCGTATTATGTTTTATTTAAAAATGTATCATTACAATTGCAATTTGAAAAATGGTTCGTCACAAATACCCGGTGTCTACAAAAAGTAATCTAAATGAATATAATTATTTACCGATAATGAAACGATGCTAATAATTCTTCTGGAATGTTAATCGTAGTAACCCGTTACAGTGTTAGTGTTTACGTTCTGAGTCTATAGCTGTATAATGAGATGCCCATTGTGACGAGGTATTTATATAAGGTATATTTCACTCTCCAAAATACAAGGTGCATGATATTCTTGTAGCTTACTGAATGTGACGTCTTTAAAAAGTTTTAATGGTCTTTGCATAAAATTATGCCAAATTATGGTTTATTTATATTCTAAGAAGAGCATACGTGCACATACATGTAAATATTATATAATATGTGCGCGTGTGCATTATCCAAGCGTAACGTATTTAACAGAAAATTAATTATACAACAATGTTTGTATAGACAGGCTTGTACGTGCAAATAACTCTAGCATCATATACATGCGTAAAATAAATAAAGAAATTCTGATATTTATAAAAAATCAGTTACGATATTCATTCCAATATCCATACCACACCTACCATCATAGACAACTGACGAGGTGCAAATTCGGAAAATAACAGGATGTAGTTGATTTCAGGAAAAATATAATTTGCTTTTATCCTTCAGCTTACGAGACTCACCGTCACTATTTTGTGAAGTAATTATTCTATTTACCAATCCGGTAGTTTGGTCTCGCTAACTGCAGAATAGCACAGCAATTCTCGAATGTACATCTTTATTAAACAAATACAGTTGACGTCTTAATATTATTTGTAATATGTCGTTATAGGTAATATTTCATTTTCCTAGCCTGTGCAGCGTGTATATGCGATCGCGCGCGCGTGTGTGTTGTTTGTGTACTGTACTATTGCTAATATTCCTTTTGTCGAACGATTTTTTAGTTGCAGAATAACAAGTTAATTTGACGTTTCTGTGCGTCGCGTGCAGACGCGCCGAGTAACTCAGTGTGTCACGTTAAATTAAGACTCATAAGTCATAAACATTGCCATAGCCATACGTCTCGGTACGGCTAGAAACATGCTTAGCATACAGATAGGTATCATTATCCATATTAATTAAATTCCTTAACTGTACTAGATCGTTACTTAATCTTATTAGTTAACACACAATCAATTTGCGATGGGAGGGAATTTTATTCGGCACGCAGTACATTGTCTCACGGCCTTATCCATTCACGGTAGTTGATTATTCGATAATTCATGTCAACGTTACCGTACAACGTAACGCTAATCATTTAATGTTCAATTATTGTAATTACGTGACAATCGCGGTGTGTTCTTTTTGCGCATTTTCTATTGCATTGTACGTACACCTATGCACTCACGTAGGATTATACATTTGCTGTGTTACTTCGCCCCCTTTTTTTTATCGACTTTTCTTAGATTTTTCTTTTAATTCATAGGTACAAGATAACGCAAGCCGTTTCGCGCCATGCAATAATAATAGCTGAGAAGAAACGAGTGAACGTGTTGCAAGAAATTTCTGCGTAGCCGAGAACTGTTCATGTCAAAGAACTCCACCTTATCGAACTAGTTTAAAAAAGACAATATCGCGTCCGCTTTGTCAGGGCAAGATACAACTCACGTCGTTCGACAAACGTCTTTCCCGTACAGAAATGATAATAACAGCAATATGTATATAATTCGTCCGCGTACATACGTACACGAGAACATGTGCATATGCATACGTACGTGCTAGCTGCCTACAAAATACAATGGTACATTACAAATTCATACCTTCTTTTCTCTTTCTCTTATATCATCATTTGCAAACCTGCTTAGATATATTTTTATGTATATATATATTTATATATATATATATATATTATTAATAGTATCATCTAGTTGGTTTTTTGTTCTGTGTAGTTTTCCTTCCCATAATTAATAATTAAGTACATCTTTAGAGTAGGTGTGCACACTTAGTTAGTTTAATGACTGATCGCTTTCTCTCACACTGCGTCACTAACGGTCGAAAGGAATACGGTCTGATATCTTCTTTTTTTTTTTTGTTCGAATCTCTTTTGGTATATCGCAACGACGAAAGAGCATGTGCAAGTACATGTCCCAATTACTACGGATACCTAACGATTGCCTTCCTTAAGACAATGTCCCGTCACGCGAATGCGTACATCCTCCGATCCACATGTTTTTGTGTAATAAGCATTCTAACAAAATATACCGAACAGCAGAGCGCATTTGCTTTGTGCACCTTAAACTTCGTACTTATGTCGCGTGAAATACTCCAGAGAATGTTTTGCCTCAGCAAGATTGTGCGGTAAAACGTGGAGGTTCTTTTCATCGTCAAAGAATTAAAAATTCGACATGTATAGACGTACACGCTTGAGGAGACAAATTTGGCGGCGCAAAACTGAGCACGCGATGTATGAATAATATGCTACGCAAAAGACGAGAAGGTAATGGCGTTTATGAGCGAAGTAAATATTACGTACTAGTCACGTCATTTTTGTTCAGATCTTTTCTCTCTTTCCCTCTTCACGAATCCGATTGCTTCGCGTAATTTTGGTCAAAATTTTCCGAGTGCTCCACCGAACATAAGTATGACTGATCGAAAGTGACATCACCTCAGTTATATTTATACGTGAGTTCACACGATTTTTATAAAAGACGAAAGCACGTTAATGTCAATGATGAAATTCGGACTGTCGGTGCAAATTGTCCGCTCATATGCGATACAAGAACGAAAAAATATACATATATTTATTTATGCATAGAGGCGCGTACGTGTACACATATGAATATGTATACGCGTGTTTCGTGTATATCACCTTTATGTAAGAATGAATAAATTCCAACACACAACTGGTCTATTACCTGCCGATCGCTTCCATACGTCTCCGTTATTTTAAATACTACGACTTTTTCTGTGAGAGTGTCGTCTCTTTTTTTCCCCCCATCTGAATAACGTATGCGAGAAACGTGTTGAAAGAAAGGCGTATGTCCTAAGCGAAATACAAGAGAGAAACTATTATTCAAAATGAAGGAAGTAAACGGCATGTATGGCAAGTAACGTTTCAAACAGTAGATGGCTATGTGGGAAAGCTCATTACGAAAAAGTTTCAAATTTCCGACAAATCTCTTATAAAAATGATATGATATGCTCGTTGGAAAAATAAATTGTTCATATAGTTTCTATGAATATAGATATTCATACACAAATTTTTCAGTTCTAGGTATCCGATCGGTCGGTATAATTCTACATACATTGATACATACACGAGATCCGTTCATTACTTCGTAGCGAGCATTAAATGCGCAATCCTTGCATGGACACATTCTTGAGAATTAAAACATCGCTAATCATTGCACGTATCAAGCGTTTCTCTCAATAATTCGAACGCTACGGTTCGGCATTATAGAAAAAAATCAGGTCTTCGGGGTAGACGTGTTAATAAATGCAATGCTAGAGAATGTAGACCAGCACGGGCACGATGGGCCGCTCGTTCCTTCTTTTCCCCAAAAAATGACTGTGTAATATCTCTCTACGCGTCACCGTTCTTAAAACCTATAACTTTAACAGTATTATCTATATTACAATAATAGGGCTGTTCTCTCAAGCAGTTGTGTTGACAATCTGCACGATACTGTGAAATCAGTGTAAATTTTACTAGTAAAATATAGAGTAGTATTCAGCGTACTACCGTTCAAAAGGCACATAAAAGGTAGTGTCTCTATTAAATGAGCGTGATTGCACACCAAGTTTTAAAAGACAGTAAACAAATCATCATTCATGAAAGATTGCTGCGCATTATTTGGAAAAATTATTTTCCATTCAGTCCACTTCCTCACCACAGAATAATGAATGGACGTTGTATGTATATGTAAGGTACATATGTCTTCATGCACACATACGCTTATATGCTTCGCATAGATGTAAGCACACCGTCAGCCTCAGACAAGAAGTAGGCTTGGTGCGTGCATGCGTACACATGTACAGAGATATGATATTATACCGTATTTAATGGTGAAGCACTATCGTAAGATGCGCGGTAATGTTCTTACTAAGAGCTAAAAGTTTTGTAAGTCGATTAGGAAGGAACATTGTGCAAATCATTAAAGGTTTTTCGTACTTAAAAATAAAATGGAAAATTGGGCAAGTATAGTATGGCTCAGGCGCAGCCCGATTTACTCGTCACCAATGCGAAATATATTTTACGATTCATCAATGGCAGCCATACTTCCGTTACACTATCACCGTTTCCTTTGTAAATGCTTGCTGCGTTTTTTTTTCGTTTTTTTTTATAAGAAAGGCAAAAGACACGATTTATTGCAGCAGAATGTATTAGTGAGATCAAATATCAATGAGGACAATGTCCGATCAAAGGCAAGGAAGAATGTCCACCGTGTACGGTGCTCTTTTTCGCATTAAAATTACGTTACCGGGCCGTCCTGCATAACAAAAACGTATCGATATACATCGTAGCGGGTATAGTAATAGTGTTAGTAAAATTAGCGATAGTAACGGTAAATATAGGAGTCAATAAATGAAGAAGAAATATTCAAGAGTATAAAAAAAGGTTCCCTTGTCCTACCACTAATAATTATACGTTAAAAATATAAATTAATCGCATCAAATCTGTTACCGAGAAACTCCCAGCGTGTTTTAAGTATCTTTTGCATGTCTCTTCTCATGTACCAACATCAGCGACGTTCCATAGGTAGAAAGACTTTAACTATTCCATAAAGCGTCCCGCACTCTTACAAATTTTTCTGTTACCTTAAGAGGAGTACCAACCGTACGTATTCGATAATCGCACCTAATCGCGCGACGAATGTGAACGTCATCTACGGGGACGGATATAATATGACGCTTGCATCTATCTCTAAGGGCACGATACTTACTAATCATTAAAAATCGAGACTTTTTAAAAAGGTATACGAGATATGAAAGGTCGTTACAGCGTACCGATATTAATTAGCGCAACAATTGCGTTTAAAATAGGATATTCCCATTAACGTAATAATCTTATAGTACGTTATAACACAGCGCACACTCTGAATATTCGCGAAGCGTCATAAGAAGAAATAATAGCAATTGCACGAGGAGGGATCTGTAAAACTATGTAGCGTTAGTCAGTACTCCTCTTGCATAATACGGAGATGGGAATGAGGGAGAAATTGGGAGATTGGAGAAAGGAGGTGGGGATGATGGAAGGAGAGATGGTGGAAAAGTGGAGAAAAAGAATAAGGAGTCATGTAACGGTGGGAGTAGCGGTAGTGGTTGTTTGGTGGCAATGGTTATGGTTTGTTGGTGATAGTTGGTAGTACGTGTCAGGAGGGAGTGGTAATTTAAACATCACGATGATCCCATTCCAAATCGTGAGGCGAGGTGTGACGACGATGTCGGCCATTACCGACTTCGCATTCGTTCTCGCAGTCGGAGCTATCAAGATCGTCATCTCTGAAGGAGCCGTCCTCGGAATCGGAGCTGCCTGAGTCGTCGGCGTCCTCGTCTCTCTGGCTCTGACGATGAGCATCGTGCTCGGTCAACCTGTCCATGGGATTGACGGTAATGGCGAGCGCCGAGTCGTCCCAGGCCATTTCAGTTTCGGCGGCAAGCTCGTCGCCGGCCGATCGCCGCCGTTTCGCGGCACCTCTGACGCGTGCGGCGCCGACGACGGCCATCAGCAGGAGGAAACCGATGCAGGCTGCCGCGACGATCGTGACGGCGTGACTGCCGCCGGTCCCGCCGAGAGTTCTACTCCCCGCGTCGCGAAGCGTGGCGGTCGCATACTCCTCCGGCAGCTCGGCGTGATGGGGCGACAGCTGGGCATGTCCTGGCGCCGGCTCGAGGATCCTCGCTATCGGCGGCTCACTGGGAGTGGAGTGCGGTGCCACGGTCGACTTCTCCTTCGGATGAATGACGGCGAGCGTCTGAACGTACTCGTTGCTCGCGAATCGGCCGCTGAGCTCCGAGCAGGTCAGCTTGAAGACGCGGTCGAGATAGTACGCCGGCTTGCGATTCGTATACATTATCAGACGGATGAGCTGCTGATAGTTGTAAGGCGTGTCCGCGCCGGAGAGAACGACACCGTCGCGGTCGACCCGCGCCGTGATCGAGTGATATCTGCGAAGAGCGTCACCCGGTAGGCCCAGGCTCTCGTGGTCGGGATTGAGGCTCGGGTAAACGCTGACTGCGCAGGCGTCTAGGCGAGCCGCCGAGCCGGCGGTGACGCGGGCGTCCGGGAAGACTCGGACGCCTAGGCGGAAGTCAGCGTACTCTCGAGCGACGTAGCCGGTCCCATTGACGGTTATGCCGGGGCGCGGGGGCGGTAGGACCGTCACGTAGGACTGCACCGTCGGCACGGGCAGTGGCGTGTTCTCGCTACCTTCGCAGACGATCGTCGTGTCGAGGCGGAAATTGCGACGGCCCGGCGTCGGGAAGCGGCGCGAGTTCGAGTAGCCAATTCGTCGTAGCAACGTCTCGACGTTCGTACGGTTATCGCCGTCGATTCGTACCTCGGTCAAGTCGGAATTGGTCAGCAACTGGGTACCGGGTTGAAGAAGGTCCATCGACGGGACGTGGATACCCTCCTGACAGCGGCGAAGGCAGGACAGCACGACGGGCTTCTCATTTCGTCCGACGAGCACCGACAAGCCGGCCAGGTAGCCCCGGAAGTGATGCTTTGTCTTGTTATCCGAGCCCTGCCAGCAGGCGCCGACTACGAGCGTCGTATTGACACCCTTCGCCGGGTGCAGTGGCCAATCGTCGATTACCTCCGGGTTCTTCTCGTCCGTATGCCATTCCTCACCGTCGACGTACAGGGTCACATGCGGGAAGTCAACTTGCACCGCGTAATGATGCCATTTATCGTCGCACACTTGACCCAATTTCCAGCGCCACTCCGCTGGTCGGAAGATGTTGGGATCGCCCTCGGAGAAGTCGCGTCTGAGCAACAGGATCAGTCTGCAGTTCCTGATAAAGAGCGCGTAATGGTGTCTGTTCATCTCTGAAAAATAAATAATTCTCCATTAATTCTCGCGACCTATGTCCGTCGTTTGAAAGACACGCCGGAGCGGAAGAGGATTGTGAGAAACGTACTGTGGTCATCCGCCGCACAGAGAATGTGCTCCTTAACGTGGGGATCCTGTCGCGGGCGAGGACGATGCTTGACCCAGACCCCGATGGTGAATTTCTGAGCGAGCGTGTGCTCCAGCACGTCGCTCGGCACGATGGCGGCCGAGTCAACGCCATCGAATTCGAAGATCTCATCCGCCTCTCTGCCCTCGTCCCGCGAGAGAGCCGCTGTCCATGAGGTGGTAGGTCCCGGGGTTGGCAGAAGGTCGACGCTGTCGCGCGAGGCGCCGCACAATTTTCTCTGGCTTCGTACGCCGTACGTGTCGCGATCGCAGCCCTTGCCGATGTGGTCGGTGGCGAGGGTGAGAGTTGCACGGACATTGCGCAGAATGCAGGGTGCGTCGCAAAGGTCCAATCTCGCGGACGGAAGTAGCGGCTGAGATCCGACGCCGGCCGCATAGTCGACTCGCTCCGGTATTCCCCGCCAACCGGGCGCGCACACTCGATTGACTTTGACAGTGACCATAGCCGGCGCCGACTGCTTCATGCCGCAGTCGTAGGCAACTACGCTCAGTATGTAGTTATGCGAACGTTCGTAATCGAGGGGCTCCGTATTCCGTATCGCTCCCTCATTGTCAATGATGAACGGCTGGTCGGCGGTCAGAATCTCGTACTTGCAAACGTCGCCGAACTTCGGTGTACAATCCCTGTCGGAGGCTTCTACACGCACCACTTCCTCGTAGAGTCGTCCTTCGTCGACGGTGCTCACATAGGCCGGCTGTAAGAACTGTGGCGCGTACTCGTTTACGTCGACCACAGTAATGTGAACCGTAGCGCTGAAACGAAATTACCACGACGATTGGCATATGTTACACTGTACGCGAGTACAGTACAGGTCCAATGTTTTGGCGCCCCAAATGAATGCACCTAGTACTCCCGTTTCCTCCCTGCACACTTTACTTTTCGTTTGCCCTCATAATTTGCTTCCCGTACCTTTCGTTAAAACGATTTGCGACTCGGATAGTATTACTATTGCGTGTACTAGCCAAATACGCATTGGACAAATTCTATGTACAGATGAAATTGGTGTGAATCTTTGTGTACATTAACGATCGCACGGGAGTATTGAGAATACAAAGTGTCTCGCAACGTGACACGCAACTGCTGAATCATTCATTAACGGATGTATAATGGCGTTACCGGGCAAATATTTAAATCCCGAAGACCAAGCTTCTACTGAAACCGTTCGACATTTGGAAGCTGCTTTCATGAATTTTATTAAATGTGACGCAAGAAAACGGCGAACGAAATGCACCAATATTCACTGCTACTGGAAAGAAAAGAGAAATTAGGAAGATTTATACTTCTCCGATTGAGCTCCAGAACAGCCAACGGCAGCGATATCGAACTTGTAATTACGCCGTTTCTCGCAGTTCAAAACACGGAGTGCCCTGAGCTCTGCCATGCCTTTCTCCTTTAGGACAATCTCGAAAGGGGCTTCGCCATGATGTATATTCGCAATACGGAAAGAGCAAACTTTGGCTCCCAGAGCCCGTATCTGCGGAGTGACCTCGACAAGGGTTTCATTTTCCTTAACTAGTCCATGATATCCGCTTCCAAGACTATCAACATCCAGTCGCGGAACTGTAAACATAAATAGATAGAATGGCGGGGGTGGTCTCGAAAATAATTTGTCTGCCTTCATCAACGTAATCGTGACATTTTTTTTCCAAAGATTGTCACCGATACATATCAAGAGCGAAGGAACAGATGTCTGCGAGGTACGGAAATATCATCATGATGTTTGTCGCATTGAGTCACGCCGTTTCAGCTTACGAAGGTTGTTATAATCCATTGCTTGCAGAGATTCCGAATATATAACAAGATAAACGACGTGAAGGAATACGAAATACAACGATTTAGCGTTCGTTCAACTAATGTTGCTTAATCCGAAAACGTAATCAATTGATCGCGTGAGTAGGCTTGGTGGGATTGATTCCAAAGTATTAAACGCGGTTAAACAATCGATCGCGCAATGCGCATCAGACAATGATACGCAAAGCTATATGTAAAAAGTGCAAGTGGAAGGGAAACTTGTAATACAACACTAAATGTAGAATATTTTCTAATTAACTTGAATATTGACGCTTGTGCTGCTCCTAGCAGCTAACGAAATTTTAGTTTACTGCAACTGTCACAATTTATTTTTCACAGTTGATAAACAATACAATTTTAAATCGACTATTGCGGATTATCAGTAATATAATTTATGAACTGAAATACAGTTCTGTACAAAAGATTTGATAGTCAAACGTTAATTGATAATTTTGGGAAATCAGAATCGCATACGATTCTACCTAGCGTTGATTGAATTATTTACAAAAAAAATAACGTAATGAAGCGTTGAGATTGACCCTATGAGGGAAACGTGATCAAATGTATCATCCTTATTTTAGTCATCGAAATAAAATACTATGTGCAATTCATTACTATTAAGAGGATAACACTATATAAATACTAAACAACAATGCAGTTGGAAAATTATTGATCTGCTTTTGTCGAAAACACATCACAGTGCAATTAACTGCAGAATAAAATATATAGTATGGAAGAAATGACATAGAAGAATAATGACAACAATTAGGAAAATCCGCGTAAGTGCACATAACGCAGTCAAATGACAGGAGTGGACGACCGAATAATTTTCGTTGCAGTACATGCATAAAGGCCGCGAAAAAAAATTCTTGACTGTCCCCGTGTTGTTGTCCGTAATGCGAGATATACATTATCAATAGGAACACCCGACAAAACCGATCCGTAGCATGCTAAAAATCATTACAAGCATACAATGTTACTATCTCGGAGCGAGGGCTATTTAGTGTCACTCAATTTATTTTCCACGGTATGATTAAGTTCGACCTCGTTTACACCTATTTCGTGTTCACGGAAGAGACCAAATATAGTTATCCACGTCGTTCGGGGGCGATTTATTATCATCGGATCAGTTCATATATTTTCTTTCCGTTTCACGTTATATCGATCGCTTGGGTTACAATGTAACATGTATCGGGACACCTATTGGGATCAGTCAATGAATTCGCCATAACAGTTTCAGCGACTGCTGCAGGTGCTCCAAAGTGAACAATCGCACCTGCGAGATATTACTCGCCGTGCCAAATGTTTCGCCGAGCACGGAGCAGGCTCGCAAACGATTGAGCGTAATTGACAATAATATGAGTATCCGCATGCAGGTAACTGTGACGCATCTAGGCAGCCGAGGTGCGTTCGGGGTGTTGGGAAGAAGAAATTAAATCACCTCCATGATCGTTAGAGGAGGTCGGTGCCGAGTCGAGGGCTGGGATGCTCGCGTGAGAAATACCGAGGGTCAGCCCTAATAGCACTGCACACGCTGCTAGCAGCATCTTCGTCGTTCTCCGCTTTAATGACGTTCACGATTCGCGTCCCTCTTCGAGAAAACACTTGGCTCGATCACTTGGGAAAAACTCGCGTTTTAAAAGAGCATCGCCGCCTATCACCGCACCACTTGCTTGCGACACCAAGTACAATCGTGGAGTCAATATTTGAGCGGAATATCGATTCGTCAGAAAAAGTAGTGTCGATTCTGGCCGCTACGTAAGGCGCTGCTGTTCCGGCTACTACTACCGCTGTCGCTGCCGTTGTCGTTTCTGCTGCTATAGTCGCTGCTGTAGTCCTTACTCCCGTTGGCCCCCTTTCCGACATAGAAGGGAGAGCTCAACGAAATCGTCTTGCTGCGACGGCGCGAATCGAATGGACATTTTTCTTCCGCTGCCACCTATGCGATGGCCAGCAGTGAAAATTTCATGAAAATGGCTCCTTTTAACGTTTCACATTCCTTCTTTAGATTTTTTCATCAGTTACTCCGTCACGAGCGTATCGACGAGCTATTACGCGTTTCCTATAGATCGATACTTTTCTTCGATGTTATTCCCCACTTCTAGTTTTCCCTCGCGCCGTTTGCGGTGTGAACTGGTGTGAACGTAGACTTCATGCAGTCTGTGCAACAGACTAATCGGCCACTAAGGCACAAAGATCGTCAGAAAATATAGAGTAATTTTATGCTTGCAGCCAATTATGTTGGCATTTTGTGGATGGTAAACGCACGCATTGACTTTCTCTGTGAATTTTAAAATGCTCTCACAGAATGATCGAAATAATAGACGTAAAGTGTTACATACCAAAATAGTGAAATTAAAATGTATAAAATATGAATAAAAATAATTACTATCATAAGGCACATGAATCTTTCATCTCTTCAGGGAGGTAATTTATTTGACCTATAAAGATGCGAAATGGATTTTCCTCTAAAGCATTTTGAAAGGTAATAATAAGAACGCATTTATGCATGTAAGCTTAATTATTACTATTGGTAATGAGTTTTAACTATGTTCAATCATTAATTCAAATTGCAGGATGAAAAACGTACATAAACATAAGCCCGTGAGTGATGTACTTCTCCTTGACGTATATATAGGAAAAGTATAAATTGTTACATTTATGCTGTTGTGAATTGTTCGTTTCCAATGCGTCGTAAAATAGTAATTCTCGTATTCAAGAATAATTAAATTTTATCAAGTAATATAATGCAATCTAAAAACAAAATACGTTAATGTTATGTATACTGGCATACATATTTATAGTCGACCTATTGACCGTTTGGTAGCAGCACTGCGTTTTGTAACCACACAGTGTTGTAATTTTTTGGCACTCCGCTCGTCACTTGGCACCGCACCGATGCCATTGGCCGAGAGTCCCACCATTAGAGCACGAGCTGAAGTCTGACGAAACCGCGGGTCGTTTTTCTATTTAACTAGGAGATAAATAATTATAGGCTAGGGTAATAACAAATGTTGTATAGAGAGGAGACACACCGTCTCTTATTTTAATAAAAGAAAAGCTTTTGAAGCGTTAAGAAGAAAATTGTCTACGTCCTTGAAATATCGAGTCTTTCCTGCCGACGAATAGAAATTAATTGTGTGGCGAATACAAAGAAACCCTAGGGGGTCCGCTACAATCTTAATGTTTTTCTTCTCCCCAGTTCTGTATTGACTGTTATTGACGATTTCATTTTGTTTTGTAACTAGCACGAATAATTTTCACTATTCCGGACTTCCCGCACTTTCAGTGGTTTATGTCAACGTTAGTTCGGGGTATAACAGTAACCGTGTTTTGTTGTGTGTTATTTAGATAACCAGGATGGCAAGTAAAGATAAGCAATGGGTAAGTTTTTTACAATTGTGATCAGTTTGCATGATTTAATAGTAAGAAGGAAGTTGAACATTATAAAGCTTCTGCCCAATTTATAACACTTGTGTGTTGTTTTTTTTGTAGGATGAAATGCTGCGTGATGCTGTTCTATTTCAGCAAAGCATTTATGAACGGATTCCAGATTGGACAATTTTAACAAGTGATCAACTTGACTTGCTAAGAAAGTATGTTTTAATTGCAATATGTGGTGTACCTTACGGCGAAGAAACACACGATCTACCTAAAACACAGAAGAAACAGATTGATGATCTTGTCAAGATTCTGGAAACAAATGCTAAAACTCCTACAAAAGAGTATTGCTTTGGGATAGTTTACGTTGTAACATTTAGGCGCAGAAATAGAAAGACTATAGTGACAACTGATAACAAAAGCATGAGTTGTATACCGATATTCAAGACTAGAACATACACAGGCAAAACTACTTTTAACTCTTCATATATTGACCCAAATTGTAGAGTATATAAGTCTTGGAATGATTTTCTAAATAATAATAAGTTGTCAAGTTGTACAATGGCGTATCCCCATGATGGATATTACCAACCAAATCTTGATCACGAAGTAACAGCAGATTATAGTCATGTTTTGGTGTCCTATAGAGATTCACCAGCAGCTACAAACTCATTTACTGAAAAAGGAGATATTGTCTCATCTGTGCTAGTCGTAGCTAGCGGTGTTGCAACAATTGCTTCATGTGTTACTCCTCTTGCACCAGTTGTACTGACTGGAGGTAATCACTTAATGCTTCTGTATGCTGTTCATAGCAACTTAAGCACACACATTTTTTTTTACAGCTTTTGTAGGTGGAGTTGTAAGCGGAGTGTGGTCAGTTGGTAGAGCATCAATGTCAATTGTTGATCGTTATAAGCATAAAGAGTCAATTGGACTGAAAGATCAAATTGGACGTCGCCATTGGTCAGGAGTAGTTGGATCTGCCGCTTCTGTAGCAGTTGCAGGTGGATCCACCCTACTTGCAAATGCTGCTGCAAAGGACAAAAATATAGGTCCACTAAGTAGAGCAGATTTCAATACTGTTGTAGGAGGGGACATAGCTTGCCATGGAGTAGGTATAGGACTTCCAATTTTTGATATATTTAAGGATTACAGAGAGACCGATTCTATTAATATAAATGTTACACAATTGGTTACAAGCGCATTTTTCTTTGGTAATGCTATTTTGAAAGCGCATACTGCAGCAAGCATAATTAGATCTACTCAGAACACGATAATGGAGTCATACAGGCAGCGTCTAAGTACAAAACGATTCCGCAACTCGTTTAAACGCATGAAACAGAAATGTTTGAAACGTGCTGACAGTGAAGCAGCTGCACAAAATGAAATTGTTAGACGTATTTGTAGGTATACATCGACAAATAATTCACTGCCTAATATTCCAACTAGAACTGTACCAAAAAGTTCACCTTTCAATGTTTACTTTGATAAATCGGTATTAATAGTAAATGGAATACAATTGCTAGATATCGTTCTTTTTATGAAATCTTACGCTAAACCAATTGTGCTCAATTGTGGGCGTCAATTGTTTCAAAGGTATGCAAAACTTCATAATCAGACTAATAATGAACAAGAAATCTTTTCACAATTGATACAAACATTCGAAACTTTGTTCTTTGAAAATTCTTCCAAAACTAGTTCATATACAGCACAATGTACAAATCCAGTTTTACTTAGCAGGTTTAGACGTATTATAGATGATATGCAAAGTTTGTCGGTTTCAGTCGATGCTCTTCCCATATTATTTCGTATCGCTAGGAGCTTATTTGATGTATATAACGGTTCGGTGGATATGTTGATATGCGACGGAATAGAGGTTTTGTGGCATTATTTAATCACATGTTTTGACAACTTCCTTCAACGCACTACTACAGTATTGCGCGACGACAATTTACGTGAGATAGTATTAAAAATTATCAATGCTCTGGTGGCAGGATTAAATATAATAGAGGGAAACTTGATACGTGCATTTAGGGATTATATGTGTCATCAATAGAATTATTAACCGAGAGTAAATTTGTATTTTTATAAAAGCTACATGTGATATAGTATACCGTGTCCTGCCGAAAAGATTTTACACAATACGCATATAAGGCACTGTTTATAAATTTGAGTTTAACATTGTTAATGAAAGTGATTTTTATACTGCCGGTGGAAGGGGCAACTACCCTTATCGCTCGCCTGATATCCGATTGCGCGCTTGTACGTACGGTATTCTCACGCGAAAGCTTCCCTTGTTTTATTTTGATGCTGTCTGTTCAGCGAATGGGACCTGCGCGTTGCACGAATCTCTGTTTGGGCTTTTCCCGGCGGCGCCAGAGATACACCTATTCCCGTCAGTCACGTGGAGAGTGTATTCGAGTACGGTTCGCGAGTTGCAATTGGCTCTCCACTCGTTAGTTCGCCAGTATGTTTGAACAGTAATTTTAACATCGTAAGAGCTTAGTGAAAAACGAAAACGAAGTACAGCGCAAACAATTTCCGGTGCTCGGTGGGTGAATATACAAAAACGGGAAGCGCAGTCGGGCAAAGCTTGTTGCTGAGGTGAGAGCAATTGTTCGATGCTACGTCCGTCCAGTTATAGTCCTTCGTGCTTTTGCTAATATTAATATAACGTGACCGTTGTGGGAATGATCTGTATAGCTAAAAAAATCGGCAATCAGGATAGTGAAGCGATCGCTATGATAATACGCTTCTATGAAGCGCTCAAAGTTTTAGCGCTTTTACGTTCGATTCGAAACGTGTCAGTTGTTTAAACTTAGCGTGCCTTACTTTCGCTTGTCAATAGGTGCGTGTAAGCGACCATGTTGTTAAGCATGCTTGTACATACAATAGTTTCTTTGATGTGTTCACGGATGCAGGCGATGGAAATGTTATTCGCGCTTGGTATGTTGCATGTTTCATTTCGGCATGCAAATCAGTCTATGATTTGGAATATATACAAAAGACGGTTGAAGAAACTATTATATTATTAGTGACGTAGTGAAGAAACTAAATTATTATTTATGACATTTGTACTGAATTACCGCGATGATATTACAATGCGTGTTTATTTACCGCTATATTTGATAATAAATGATGAAAGACGATTAACACAGATGTTAATTTTTTTTATCTAAACCACTAAATTACCCCCATATGAATTTGACACGATCTGTGGACTCTTTCGTATTATCACAAAAAATGTTGTCCTTTACGTTATATCAACGGAAAATATAAATAGCCGTTATCACACGTTTAGCGACATTCTTAATGATTCAACGAATGTCGGCAATGGTCGTAGTCATAAAGTGCGAAATAAAACGGGTTGATACATTCTACACATATTAGTCAAAAATGATTGACAGACGTAAATAGAGAAAAATATTGTTCTTATCAAGAAATTTATTTATTGAATCATATCATTCCAAAAATGTGATTAATTTATATAATAAATCTGTCAGTTAAAGAGGAATATTATCTTATTTATTTGGCTATCAAATTTGCCGTATAAAGTAGGTTTCAGATGATTCGAATTTATGTCAATGAAGTTAATCAATTATTTATTACGGCTACGTCAACTTTACAATATTGATCATTTTTATAAGTTAAAGTAAAATCAGTACCAGCTGCATTGAATCATATCCAATCTCCTACACCATCTGTTTACGAATCTCTTGTTACAACATTTGAACACACCCATAGACATTCTTCAGTTAAGTTTTTTTAGAATTTGCTAATGACCATTCCAGTGTATGCTCGATTTTGTTCCCGACTTAGGGATGCAGGAATGTGCCTGCAACGTTCAATGTCAATGAAACGACGTATAATCTTTCAAGATATTTGGCTCTTTTGTTCGATAAGGAAGCCTAGCCTACACCGAGCCCTTAAATAATACAAAAAGTAAGATTTGGCTGGAAGTTTTCCCCTTCGGGGAAAACAAAATCCTGACCCAAACCTACTCTCAAATCATTGTTTGATTGAAAATGCGTCGTAAAATAGTAATTCTCGTATTCAAGTATAATTAAATTTTGGCAAATAATATAATGTAATTTAATAACGAAATACGTTACTGTTATGTATCCTGGCATACATATTTATAGTTGACCTATTGACCGTTTGGTAGCAGCACTGTGTTTTGTAACCACACAGTATTGTAATCTTAATATTTTTCTTCTCCCCACTTCTGCATTGACAATTTCATTTTGTTTTGTACCTAGCACGAATAATTTTCACTATTCTGGACTTCCCGTGGTTTATGTCAACGTTAGTTCGGGGGATGACAGTAACCGTGTTTTCTTGTGTGTTATTTAGATAACCAGAATGGCAAGCGAAGATAAGCAATGGGTCGGTTTTCTACAATTGTGATCAGTTTGCATGATTTAATAGTAAGAAAGAAGTTGAACATTAAAGCCTCTGCCCAATTTATAACACTTGTGTGCTGTTTTTTTTTTTGTAGGATGCAATGCTGCAAGATGCTGTTCTATTTCAGCAAAGCATTTATGAACAGATTCCAGATTGGACAATTTTAAAAAGTGATGAACTTGACTCGCTAAGAAAGTATATTTTAATTGCAATATGTCGTGTATCTTATAGCGAAGAAGAACATGATCTACCTAAAGCACAGAAAAAACAGATTGATGCTCTTGTCAAGATTCTGGAAACAAATGCTAAAACTCCAAAAAAAGAGTATTGCTTTGGGATAATTTACGTTGTAACATTTAGATGCAGGAATAAGAAGACTACGGTGACAACTGATAACAAAAGCATGAGTTGTACACCGATATTCAAGACTAGAACATACACAGGCGAAAATACTTTTAACTCTTCATATATTGACCCAAATTGTAGAGTATATAAGTCTTGGGATGATTTTCTAAATAATAATAAGTTGCCAAGTTGTACAATGGCGTATCCCCATGATGGATATTATCAACCAAATCTTGATTACGGAATAACAGAAGATTATAGTGACGTTTGGGTGTCTTATCGAGATTCACCAGCAGCTACAAACTCATTTACTAAAAAAGGAGATATTGTCTCATCTGTGCTAGGTGTAGCTAGTGGTGTTGCAACAATTGCTTCATGCGTTACTCCTCTTGCACCAGTTGTACTGACTGGAGGTAATTACTTGATGCTTCTGTATGATGTTCATAATAACTTAAGCACACACATTTGTTTTACAGCTCTTGTAGGTGGAGTTGCAAGCGGAGTGTGGTCAGTTGGTAGGGAGTCAATGTCAATTGTTGATCGTTATAAGCATAAAGAGTCAATTGGACTGAAAGATCAAATTGGACGTCGCCATTGGTTAGGAGTAGCTGGATCTGCCGCTTCTGTAGCAGTTGTAGGTGGATCCACCCTTCTTGCAAATGCTGCTACAAAGGGCAAAAATATAGGTGTACTAAGTAGAGCAGCTTTCAATACTGTTGTAGCAGGGGACATAGCTTGTCATGGAGTAGGTATAGGACTTCAAATTTTTGATGCATATAAGGATTACAAAGAGGACAATTCTATTAATATAAATGTTAAACAATTGGTTACAAGCGTATTTTTCTTCGGTAATGCTATTTTAAAAGCGCAAACTGCAGCAAGCATAATTACATCTACACAGAACACGTTTATCGAGTCATATAAGCAGAGTCTAAGTACAAAACGATTCCGCAAATCATTTAAACGAATGGAACAGAAATGTTTGAAACGTGCTGACAGTGAAGCAGCTGCACAAAATGAAATTGTTAGACGTATTCATAAGGTTACATCGACAAATGATTTACTACCTAATATTCCAACTAGAACTGTACCGAAAAGTTCTCCTTTCAATGTTTATTTTGATAAATCGGTATTAATAGTAAATGGAATACAATTGCTAGATATCGTTCTTTTTTTGAAATCTTACGCTAAACCAATTGTGCTCAATTGTGGGCGTCAATTGTTTCAAAGGTATGCAAAACGTCATAATCAGACTAATAATGAACAAGAAATCTTTTCACAATTGATACAAACATTCGAAACTTTGTTCTTTGAAAATTCTTCCAAAACTAGTTCATGTACAGCACAATGTACAAATCCAGTTTTACTTAGCAGGTTTAGACGTATTATAGATGATATGCAAAGTTTGTCGCTTTCAGTCGATGTTCTTCCCATATTATTTAATATCGCTAGGAGCTTATTTGATGTATATAACGGTTCGGTGGATATGTTGATATGCGACGGAATAGAGGTTTTGTGGCATTATTTAATCACTTGTGTTGAAAACTACCTTCAACGCACTACTACAGAATTGCGCGACGACAATTTGCGTGAGATAGTATTCAAAATTATCAATGCTGTGGTGACAGGATTAAATATAATAGAGGGAAACTTGATACGTGCATTTAGGGATTATATGCGTCGTCAATAGAATTATTAACCGAGAGTAAATTTGTATTTTTATAAAAGCTACATGTGATATAGTATACCGTGTCCTGCCGAAAAGATTTTACACAATACGCATATAAGGCACTGTTTATAAATTTGATGTTAACATTGTTAATGAAAGTGATTTTTGTACTGCCGGTGGAAGGAGCAACTACCCTTATCCCTCGCCTGATATCCGATTGCGCGCTTGTACGTACGGTATTCTCACGCGAAAGCTTCCCTTGTTTTATTTTGATGCTGTCTGTTCAGCGAATGGGACCTGCGCGTTGCAGGAATCTCTGTTTGGGCTTTTCCCGGCGGCGCCAGAGATACACCTATTCCCGTCAGTCACGTGGAGAGTGTATTCGAGTACGGTTCGCGAGTTGCAATTGGCTCTCCACTCGTTAGTTCGCCAGTATGTTTGAACAGTAATTTTAACATCGTAAGAGCTTAGTGAAAAACGAAAACGAAGTACAGCGCAAACAATTTCCGGTGCTCGGTGGGTGAATATACAAAAACGGGAAGCGCAGTCGGGCAAAGCTTGTTGCTGAGGTGAGAGCAATTGTTCGATGCTACGTCCGTCCAGTTATAGTCCTTCGTGCTTTTGCTAATATTAATATAACGTGACCGTTGTGGGAATGATCTGTATAGCTAAAAAAATCGGCAATCAGGATAGTGAAGCGATCGCTATGATAATACGCTTCTATGAAGCGCTCAAAGTTTTAGCGCTTTACGTTCGATTCAAAACGTGTCAGTTGTTTAAACTTAGCGTGCCTTACTTTCGCTTGTCAATAGGTGCGTGTAAGTGACCATGTTGTCAAGTATGCTTGTACATACAATAGTTTCTTTGATGTGTTCACGGATGCAGGCGATGGAAATGTTATTCGCGCTTGGTATGTTGCATGTTTCATTTCGGCATGCAAATCAGTCTATGATTTGGAATATATACAAAAGACGGTTGAAGAAACTATTATATTATTAGTGACGTTGTGAAGAAACTAAATTATTATTTATGACATTTGTACTGAATTACCGCGATGATATTACAATGCGTGTTTATTTACCGCAATATTTGATAATAAATGATGAAAGACGATTAACGCAGATGTTAATGTTTTTGATATAAACCACTAAATTACCCCCATATGAATTTGACACGATCTGTGGATTCTTTCGTATTACCACAAAAAATTTTGTCCTTTACATTATATCAACGGAAAATATAAATAGCCGTTATCACACGTTTAGCGACATTCTTAATGATTCAACGAATGTCGGCAATGGTCGTAGTCATAAAGTGCGAAATAAAACGGGTTAATACATTCTACACATATTAGTCAAAAGTTATTGACAGACGTAAATAGAGAAAAGTATTGTTCTTATCAAGATATTTATTTATTGAATTATATCATTCCAAAAATGTTATTAATTTATATAATAAATCTGTCATTTAAAGAGGAATATTATCTTATTTATTTGGCTATCAAATTTGCCGTATAAAGTAGGTTTCAGATGATTCGAATTTATGCCAATGAAGTTAATCAATTATTTATTACGGCTACGTCAACTTTACAATATTGATAATTTTTATAAGTTAAAGTAAAATCAGTACCAGCTGCATTGAATCATATCCAATCTCCTACACCATCTGTTCACGAATCCCTTGTTAAAACATTGTAACCGAAACGGTTACATCAGGTTACATACCAGAAAGGTACCGTTGTGTACGGCCCTTTCCGTGCGTGCGCAATTATTCTGCGGAATCGGGGGGGACTCCTGCCGATATCCGAAGGCATAAATAGGACGGTTCGAGGTGCGAGAGGCTATTCTTCTTCGCCTATATAGTAAGAGTAATTAATATAAGAGAAGGCGATTCAACACCAAGGCAAAAAGGAAGTGGGACTATCTGGTGACCTACCTCAAGTCATCCTGAGAGACCGGCAACCCGAGGGCGATCAGCCAGGGTTATTGAGAGGCACGGGACTCCAGTGTGACTAACCGAGACAAATATCCGGAGAAGAGGATAAGGAATCAGTGCGACCCAATCCGTTCTAAGAAGAGTCACGTAAAGCCAAATTACGCTAATTACTCTACAAAAGACTTTGTGCCGTGCGCGCGTTGCGATAATTAGATACCACGAACACTTGTAAAAATTAAGATCCTACGCGGACCTAGCGGTTGTCCAAACCCATTCATGTAAAATAAAATAATTTGTAATAAATAAAACGGTTACAACATTTTAACACACCCATAGACATTCTTCAGTTCAGTTTTTTTAGAATTTGCTAATGACCATTCCAGTGTATGCTCGATTTTGTTCCCGACTTAGGGATGCAGGAATGTGCCTGCAACGTTCAATGTCAATGAAACGACGTATAATCTTTCAAGATATTTGGCTCTTTTGCTCGAATAGGGAAGCCTAGCCTACACCCAGCCGTTAAATAATACAAAAAGTAAGATTTGGCTGGAAGTTTTCAAAGAAGAAGAAAACAAAAACTTGACACAAACCTACTCTCAAATCAATGTTTGATTGAAAATTCTTAAGCATTATGAAAGGGAAGCCTTGCCCACACCTAGCCTTCGCCAATTCAATATTATTTCATGTCAAAAATGCGCACTTTACCTGCAACCTTCTACGTGCGCATGCGCAGACGACAGAGTCCGCGCTTTTTGGCTTTTACAGATCTTATTTTTCTGTAAAAATTTACCATTACACGGAGTTTCATGCAAATCGGTGATGAGTACCCCTTTCTATACCTTTACCGCCTAGAAAGCTCGGGTTGCGATTTTTGTCATATCCTTTCGATCCTCTAATGCTCGACGCGGTTCACGAGTTGACCAGCGGGAGCAGCACCTTCCCGGCAGTACACGTTGCGCCATCTCTGTGAAGGAACTTGAACTAACGAAAGGCGGCAAATCAATGTTCTACATCGTGTATTGGCGCATGTGAGATGTAATAAGCTCTCAGGGGTACTTGTAAACTGTTTCTGATGTTAGCTAATTCGCAGACATAGTGATTAGTAAGTGATTTGCTGCCTGAATAGGTTTATACTTTAACATATTTTTCTCATGATCAAATAAAATGATATAAATATATTATTATAAGGATATTACAATCAGTTTGTGTCCGGTCGGGTCGTACGGCTTCTGGAACTATACGTATAATTTTGACTTTGATGAATGATGGATGAAACACGTGGCTTAGCATATTTATGGGGAAACACGAATGAACATCCTCGTTATCCACATGGTAAATAATATTAAAAATTCATTAATTAATAACTCTGGACATTGAAAGTGGAAAAATGTATGATTAATTTTAGTCAATGATACTATATTCTTTATTATGTATAGATATAAAAAGTTTCTAATTTATACAGCTATAACAAGTAACAAAAATTATGTTTAGAAAATATCAAGAACGTCTATTACACTACATGTTTTTATAGTAAAGATCGTATCCAACAAACACTGTACAAAATCGCGCGAGTTACTCGTTCATATGATAAATATTACATATGAAAGATTATTTAGCACATTAATCTCATATAAAAAAATAACTTTATACAAACAACTTTAAAATATTTAAAGAATATCTCATTGAGTTATCTGCATTATAAGCACTTTGAACATTAGGCAGTGTAATCATGAGACAGTCTTCTCTCCGGTGATTTAAAAATATTATGAGTTACTTAACCGTAAGTGTGCCATGCGCAATATCACAGATTTCATAAGGACGACGATCCATTTATGCTCGTATGTGGGGTCCGACCAAATTGTGGATTTAATAAGGGTGACGATTCAGTTAAACGAATATTCGAATCTCCCTTCGTTATATAGCTTATACTAAGATTACCCAATTTTTGGCACCACTCCAAACGAAACTTTTCACGTTTCCCCCATCTTTGATATACAAGAGCATTAAAAAATGCTTGGAGGGGATTTGTTACAGCCTATTGAACAATAATTTGTATATATTGTCAAAATAATTGTTATTCAAATAATATTGATTATTTAACTTACCATTATATACCAAAGTGTGATGATAACTTTAACAGGTAGTTGGAACCACAAGGTCCATAGCAGAACACCATTAATCAAATTGGGTATCCAACATATGTAATAAACCAAATTTGTCAGGGCAAATTTCAATCTGATAGTTTGCACTAGTTTTCTCTCTCTGCCTGTCACCTGTGCCAAGCTACATGACACTGCTGTTGTCAAATGTTGAGAAGATGCTACATAAAGAGCTGGTGTGACAATCATTACTACTGCTAATAATACGTATGTGGCACAGTAATTGGGCAAAATACGCAGTATAGCAGTGGTCAATGAGGTCAAGTTATGGCAACTGTAATAAATCCATTGTTATGCACAGCTTATGAAGAAAAATCCTAGTAGTATATAGGAAACTCACTTTGCATCTGGTATGTATAATATAGTTAAACCAAATGTGGTGAGAATAGCTGGACATATCCATGCAAAAATATGATACCATGTTGGATATCCCGATCTGTCACCTAATAACAGTTTCATGTCTACTGCGTAGCACAAGGTCCAGATCCATGTTGCCATATAAAAGTATTGCGTCCAAGCCTAAAAACAAGTACTTGCATGCATATTCTTAAAAGGAAGAATCAATGCATTCCTTCAATCAAATTACCGAAGAAAGAGCACAGAAAACCACACTAGAAGTGTCATCTTCCATTGGCATAATAGACTTGAAGTTCATCCAAAGCGCTGACCTAACAAAGACACCTAAAAAATCAAAACTAAGAATAACTTGACAATTTTATGAAACCAAATAATAACATATAAAATAAAATATGCAAGACCTAGCGAAGCCAACAGATCAGCTACTGCGAGCCAAACTATAATCTCCCTTCCTCTGGATGCTGAGAAACTCTGCCACCGATGAGGAAGACTGGACTCCTCTCTAGGCAGTACCTACAAGCCAGACATGTGAAATCTGCCGTTAATACATTATACACTGAAAGTTACCTGATAGACAGCGCCGAGTATGCCCATCGTGGAGGACAGCATGCAAACAGTATTATAAACGTCAGTGTTAAACTCTTGCATTATTAACACGGACATGTCCGTCCTGTTGGTGTGATGACAACAAAAAGTTTGTATCGTCGGATCGGCCATGCTTCCGTGTGTCAATGCGCTTTGCCGAGACTCCTGTATATTGGTTAAAGGGACGATAAAAATCGCTGACGATAAGGGGCCCCTCTTATCGCGAAGATTTTCTTACTTACAGAATCCTCGTGCGTCTTGCGGAGCTAACAGCGAGCGGTGAAAATTTATGCTCGGCGTTCACTCTCGAACGAGCGAACGTTCGTCAGGGGTCTTTTCGCAAATCACCACGTTCCACACATTTTTTTCCCAAAACGAAGCCGTACAACGTCGTCTCCGGCAGATTCATATTGACGCCATGCTAAGGACGCTCGTCGTCGACGGTGGCAAAGCGTACCTTTCACCGGTAAAACAGGCTCTATCGATCGCGATAATAAATCACACGATGCGCTCACTTCTATGTGCCGCTATTCCTGTTGACTTTTTTGTATGTTTATAGGAGAATATCAATGCTGCGCATATCGGACGATCGGGCGGATATCTTCGTTCGGGGTGAGGTCACTTTTGCAAGTATCTCCACGGACCAATGCCAATCACTTGTCGAGCTAATGACATTCCTATCGAATGCGAGCCGTATCGTTTTTTAATTATAACAGTCGCCGTCTGGCAGCAATCTTCATTATGTAACTTAAGTTGTAATCGGTAGTTTGACCGCGGCCACTTCAATGCGAGAAACGGTCTTTTGATATCGACTTTACGTTAGTGGCGCGTGGGTCCAGCGATAAACACTGTATTGTATCAGTTCAATTAATTGTTGATCTCGCAACCTGATTTCTTTGCGCTTTCGTACAATGGCCATTAAGATTAGGAGAGATCGGAGGTTGAAATTACGCTTCGCCGAGGCGTCAACTTTTTCTTGCGTGGTCGAAGAAAACGATGGGGGTCGGCTCAAACATTTTATTTACAAAACAAAAATTAATGGTCAGAACAATATGTTGTCTAAAAATATGGGGAAAATAGGAAATTACTGTGGAAGACCAAATGATTTCGTTTTTCGTCGGGGTAATACTAATTTCATTAAGCACGTTGAAACTTTAACTAATCGCAGTGAGGGAATACAATTTTGTGATCAATTTGGTGTTGGTCTTTAGTTAGAATGCAGTGTTTCCTTTCGGAAAGTGCTGGAAGAGCATTAAGATAATAGTCTCGGAATTTCACACATTGAGTGGCACATCTACTCTACTTTCATCGATCTGCGTTGCGGTATTGATGTTTTTCCTTGATTTATGTAACTTGGAAAAACCGTGCGTCGCGTATATTTGCCTATGTTTTCTGCGTAGCGTGATATTCAATGTGTTAAATTGCAAACTTCATAAAATTTGTGTATCGCACATTTATAACATTACAACTGTACATTGCTGATACAGCAATGTTGAACATTCAAATATTAATATGTATATATATATATACCTCTCTTTACAACGATACTGTCCGTTAACTATCACGCAAGCTCATTTTCAACATTGAATAATATTTGGTGATTGTTAGACGATATTTGGCTTCCTTAAGGCTAAGATTTCAACAGAACACAAAAATATCGTTTCACGTGCACCGTAAAAATATCACTTCGCGAGTTAATCGAGTTAATTGACTGAAACGTTTACACTCATGTTCGACACAGAAAATCAGCGAAACAGTAGTCGGGTTCCGTTATACAAAATATATTCGACCTCGTGATGTCGCGAATTCCTAGGTCTACCCACTGTATTGTCATCCGTGCCATTTAGAGTTACCGACGAAACACGCATTATATCGTTGCAACGTGTCGAATACGTGCACGTCATTAGGTCGACAGGTGCACTCGCGTGCACGACATTCCTCTACGTGTTCTACGTGAATCACTATGTGTCGTACGGTGTTCAGCAATTAAGCCTGTAGTATCACTTATGGTCCCGAGTACCAAAACACTCCAATCGCTTTCTACGATCATCATATTTGCCTTTCGTGCGTTCGACAACAAAAGGACGATAATAAAATCCTATTCGTTAACTTAAAGGCGCATCAACTACGAACATTGCGTCGACCCAATCCGAGCGCCGTTCGATCCGATCAAGGTCAAAGGCAATTCACGACCGAGATTCGATTATCGATGCCGATATCGGCGCGGATCAGGATCGACCCCTAGAATGTCTCTCGAGAAGTAGCGGCGTAATTCTATTATCGACAGGCTAACTAGAATCGGGCAAGGAACAAACAGAATTTCTCTTTCCCAGTCTAAATGCTACGGTGAGCGTTCGGCGAAAATGTCCGCCGCGCGAAATGCAATTAAGAGGGAACTTTTCAGCGATGGGCAAACTCAATTACGCAACTGCCTACGGACGCTGCAATTAAAGCGTACTTCCCTAATCACGCCAGCATTGACCGAAAGTTTGTGCGGCGCGAAGTGTACACGGAAGCTAACGGTTAGCCCTACACAGCTACATCTATATTTGAGCCTGGACGCATCGCTACCTTGCACTCGCTAATTTACGGTGAGGCCATCGGTGTTGGATAAATTTTTGGCATCGAGCGCGACATCGATACAGAACGGCTAATTAGACATTTACGGTGGCTACCGGCCGATGCACAGCATCGGCCAATAAGGATTCTCGTTCGCGTGTACTAAAAATATTATGGCTACACGATATAACAGTTACACAGTCAGCTTCTATGGTCTATATCTCTTGTATTGTCCTGCAATCCTCAGAAAAATTCCCGTCGTAACGTCGCGTCTAGAAAAATATACGTACGTACATTTTCGAACTGTCCCTACAAAATCTCTTTCTGCCTACCGGCTTCTGGCCTCAGAAAGGAACAAGTGTGTACTCCTACATCGAGGTGCTCTGGTTAAATGCGAAGGAACGACATGCCTCTCTCTCTCTCTCTCTCTCTCTCTCCCTCTTTCTTCTCATGTACATGTACTTAGTCTCGAACGTCATGAATGCGTTACGTCGACACATACTTAGTTTGCACTATTGCGACAGCTCATTCGTGCCTCGAGCTGTATCTTGCTTCATCGAGAACTTTCGTACTCAGAACTTGGCGTTCTGCCTTCTAAGATCGTTAGGAATGACGGTAGTCAGGAATGCGCCGATCGCGAGGGTGATGCAGAGGCCGATATTTGCCCAAAAGTCGCCCCACGTGTCGAAGAGGTAGCCGTAGAGCATTGTGAACGTGATGCCGAAGACCTGAGTTATCGCGTTCAGAAGGCCAGCCGAGGTCCCTTCCGGTTCCGGATAGGTCAGCTCGGCCGCGAACTCGAAACCTACCGGCAGGTAGCCGGTCATAAAGAATCTGCGCAGAAATCAACTTTCCATTTACCTCGGACAGCACACTCGAAGCAGCTCGCTAACACGATTCACTGATCCGTTAAACATGATATATTTACTTTTTTTCCCTCTAAGCACTACGACTAGCTTTACCACGCGATTTCTACGGACGTAATTTCCACCGTGGCTCCGGACTGAATCGAATGATTAACAGTCCGTGGCGCGTCCTACTTACCCAAGTATCCCGGAAGTGATATAAACGACCCATATCCGGCCGGTGTCAAGGGTGAAGGTGAAGACTATCATGCCCAAAAAGGAGAACAGGTACACTCCCAGCGTCGTCTCTCTGCGAACATAACGAGGAAACATTGTACAGCCCTGCCAGGACTCTCTCTACGACTTCATTAGCGGATACTAACTTGAACCTGTGAGTCTTGTCCAATACGACTCCGCAGAGAACCGAACCCAGCATTCCGGCGCAGACGATCGTCAATCCAATTCTGCCGGCATCTATCTCGTGACCCTGAAGAGAGAACGGAAGAGTTCCTTACGTGCAACGGCGAAATTCCAGGCGAGACTCGGTTCGTCACGCCTGATGTGAAGCGACGGTTCCTTACCGGGAAATACTGGAGTACGATCTTGTTGAGGAGCGTGCTGATCGCGTAGAAGATTCCGACGTTGATGCCATAGCTGACGAGGAGCAACAGGTAACCGACGTTGGTGAATAGTCGCTTAACGGATTGGAAAAAGTTCTCCGAGGACTCGGAGTCCCTCTGAACGGCCTGGGCCGGGCTCGGCGGCAGAGGTGGCTCGGCCTTGAAGACTGAAAAGCAGAATGTGGGTTAGGGGAGGAGAGTCCCCGGGGTGCCACCCCGTAGAGCGAGTCGATGCGTGGCCGAAAAAGTTTTAAATCCTATTGTTCTCGCGGGACGATTCTTTCTCGGAATTCGTTCGTGGAAGAAGAGGAGCTGGAGAGGGGGGAGAGGGTGAATAATGGAAGTTTTCTAAAGATCCAAAGAGCAGCTGAATATAAAAGGCCGACGTGGAATGGTTGATACTCGGTACGTCGAGTGGACAGGACCGTTTTCGATATGGATGGACAATTTTCCAAAGTAGTATCGATAGAAATACGTACAGAGAAGTATGAGGACCAGGATGAGCGTGGTGAATGCGGCGACTATATAGAACATTAGTTGTAAGCCACGTCCTATTACCGCGGTGTCTTCGCTGTTCGGCACCAGCATCGGTGGGAATAGGAAACCGATAGCGATGCCCAGCTGCAATCATGAAGCCACCATTATTCGGTATCAAGGACGCTGAACTAATGTCAAGTGACGTTCAGCTCCAGGATCAAATAAATTCGCTTTCCACGTACTCTGAAATGTCATGTCTGACGCCCTTCGCATCCTCGACCTGAAGCGAGCGCGCGCGCGCGGGCGCGGGCGCGTGCACGTCAGTGCCGATAAACATGTCGAGCGGGGGCAGAAGTAATCCGAGCAAGCCGACGGACATAAATTCGAGCGGAACATTGCGGATGTCATCGCGAAATTGCGCGGTCAAGAGACGGCGACAAATCCTCGCCGGCCGGCGACGTACGACAGGGTATCATTATTGTTATTTCAAGGAAGCGCGAGATCATTATTCTTTTCAGCTCATCACGATCATTTGCCGGGCCGGAATCGGCCGGAAGTCGAGTCCAGGCGCGACACTCGGCGAGTATTCGACGACGGACTAATTGTCAGCCGCGGGTGCGACCCGCTTGATGGTTTCGAGTGGTTGGCACACATACGAAGGGGAGGCACTCGATTTCAACCCCTCCAATTTCACCCTGACGAGCGATTAAGGGAGGCTAATGAAAAGGAGTGACGGGCTCTCGTTTTAGAATCAATCTGGCCGGCGGCCGTAATTAAAGAGTCGTCTGCAGATCGCCGGCTTCGCGACCCTTTTCACGAAGCCAATTAAATAATTGCCTGCCCGCTGCACCTTGGACTGAAATTGAATCACTTGATGGGGCGGCGCGGCCATTGCGGACAGGGCATCGGGCGCACGTACGTGCGTGCGTGCGCACGCTAGGTAATCGTGTGTCAGGCACTCGTACGGTAGGTACTCGTACGTTAGCTACTCATATGTTAGCTACTGTATGTTAGCTACTCGTATGTCGGGTACTTAGGCCTCGTGCGAGTCTAGCTGAACGATGAGGGTCCGAAGAGTGACCACTGCCGGAATTAATCGTGGGTGCACGGCGCGACTCGCTTTCCCACCTAATCACCTGCCAATTTAGCTTTCAAACGATCCGTTCCCCACGTCCGAATCATGATTGAATCTTCGTGCGCGCAACGGGACAGGTAACGATAATGTGACAGGGGCCTTTGTTCGTGGCCCCATGTACTTCAGCGCACTCCTGACGCCCACACTCCCCCCTGACGTACTTTAATTTCATTTGGCACCGAGCTGTCAATGGTTTGCCTATCGCGTTACGCCGCGGTCAGATAGCGTGCGACGTATTAAGCGGTAACCATGGCGTGATATTGACACGATAAAAACAAATCAGTATGTTCGCTGCACACGTTCTATACATCGTCTCTTCATCGGATGATGAAGAGCGTGAAAGACACTCTCAGGTTCCTCCCGCATTTCGCACTGTCAGGTTTGTACGAGAGATAGCACTTAACTTCCGCGAAATCGATTAGGGCTGTTGATATTTACCCGCGCTTCGATTGAATTCCGCGTTATCGACTAATCTGTACGGCGATTGGCTTAGGCGGACACTCACCTGATTGCCGAAGACACCGATGCTGCACGCACTGCTGACCTGATCGGGTCCAAACCAGACGGCCGCCAATCGGGCGGGAACGGAGAGAACAAAGGTCTGGCTGACGGCCACCAAGGTGTGACCGACGAAAGTGATCCAGAATCTGTCAGGCGCTATGCTGAACACTTTGATCCAGGCACCCAAGGCGTTCCCGAACGCGCCGAAGACGCAAGCGAATCGCAGACCCTGAACAGAATAGAATCATGGCCATTTTCATCATTTCATTCGTTTCCTTTGTTCGCGTCTTAAGGGAATTGGTGCGACTTGTGAACCTCCAGCTGCGTTCAACAGTTGGACGATTGCCTTTATTGATGCTGAGAGACAGTCTGGCAGGTAAGCGTTCAAGTATGCGCTTATGTGCTTACGACTCACACGGGCCGGTTTACAATGCAACGGCGGATAATGATACGGTTACCCGATCGTTGTTAATGCAACGCGATACGAGTAACGAAACGTTATTATGCAGGATACAATGGCTGACGAATTTTCCGCACGCTGCTTTTCATACTTTTCAGGCTACGGTTGTGGGAGTAAAAGGGAGCGTGGGAGAAATGAAAAGTTAGCGAAGATTTAAACTTCCGCATCTTGATAATTATGGGAAAGTTCCAATGGATCCGCTTATAATCGAATTAATTTGCGGGGCAATTAGCGGGCGGCCGAGCCTGAAGGGCCTTGAACGCGTTGAAGTCCTCGATCTAAGCTGATTTTTCTTAAGATGAACGCCGCATCGCGCGTCATTGAAGATGGAAAAAAGGCTTTTGACGGATTTACGAGTACGGTGCACTTGCCATTCAGACTGTTTACTTATTCAGCGCCCGTTTCTTTATCAGCGAAATTGGAGCAGGCATTAATGTGCAAATTTGTGTACGTACATCGTTACGATTCGGCGAGCGCTGAAGGGTAGATATGAATTTTCGGTGGAGGCTGCAAGAAATATGTGACCGGAGTGGCAAGAAAATGTGGGTCTATTCTATATATATATATATATATATGATTCTCGCGGACAGTCGACTTGCATATACGTATAAAGACGTATAATACGTACGATCATACCGGAATGCGGAGGTCGAGTTCCAGCTAGCGAATAAGGATGAAAATTGCATTCTTAATTTCACTTACGAACTTGTCCAGGAGATAGCTGGCGGGGAAGATGAACGGTATGTACGTTATCATGTATATCATGCTGGTCATGTCGACCCAGAAGCTGGCGACGTTGTAGTAGCTGGAAACGATATTGGCGATGATGCTGTACTGGATCCATTGCATGGCGTTGCTGGCGCTGTAGAGGACGAAGATCATCAGGATCAGCCATCGCCTCTTGTAGATCTTCGTCTCGATGATCTGCAACGGGAAAGCGGAAAATGTTTGTCTCCGCCAGTTCCACAGCGTCTCGCGTCGTTTATGCGATGGAAGGCGAGATAAGAATGAGGAAAAACTGAGAATAAGAAAAAAACCAGCTCCGTTCAACATTCTACGTTTATTACATAACAGTGTTTTTTCCGAGAGAGCGTAATTACGTATTCATCACCTGCGTCGGCTGCTTCCCCCCCTCGACGGCCTTAACGTAATCCGACGACGTCTTAGGCATGTCGCTCTCGGTTTCCTCCACTGGGCTCGCAACAAAGGAGAACGTGTAAATTGTTTAAGTGTAACAGGGTATAAATATATTTTTAGGATCACCCTCTACTTCTTTGTCTTTTGTACTTTGGTATACTCCCTCCTGGGCTGGCGACTCGTCGGCGGCAGGTCCTAAAAATAAGAAAGAGTCCTCGCGGTGTAAAAAGGATGGGGGAAGTGTTGATTCTTCAGCATGCGATCATCTTTGCAGCGCACTGAGACTAACAACGGGGACAATGAGCTAAGTGCGAGGCGGAAGATAGGCATGCGAAGAGAGTACATGAGGAGAGTACATGAGGAGAGTATATGAAGAGAGTATATGAAGAGAGTATATGAAGAGAGAATATGAAGAGAGTACGAGAAGCAGCGGACGCGAGCAGAGTACACGAAGAGATTCGTTGAAGCGGTTTAAGCGAACCACACTAATTGCACGTCTCGGCTTTTCGGTCTGCCAGCGTTTCCGTCGGCCCATGCTGTTCCCGCGCGATAAAAATAAGTCGGCTAACGACGTCGGATACGATCCCGATGAACGGCGTTCCCTGATTATGCCCCGCCTGATTATGCACGCGTGCATTGTCGGATCATAATTTGAATGCGCGTGACGCGCATTATGGGATTAACTAACGGCGGTTCTGTTGCAATGTCAGTGACGCGTGCGTCGAATAACTCATGTTTTGACAGTCTGCCGGAGGTCGACGGGCAATTTGTCGAACTGAAAGATGTCTAAGTTGGTTGTCTAACGTGGCCATTGATCGATTTTGCGTCGATGGCCGTTGCGGTTTATTTACGTTTGTGAATATTCGACGGAATCGACTATACGAAGCGTCGGATAGGAATATAATGATGATATAATTGTTGGTGGGCTTGTTATCCGGTGTAATACCTTAATATAATAATAAAATAAATGAAATAAAATAAAATATAAAATTTTATATAATAAATTAATACTTCAATAATTGAAATAATAACAATAAAGCAGACCGGATGACAAGCCCACCAAATATTATATCATCTACGAAAAACCGGTCAGCAATACAATGATCAACCGGAATATAATGAGTACGGGAGAATGTCGACGAATTCAACATTGAATGAGCTACTATCACGTGCTTTAGCAGGGAACGTCTCATGATAGCCTAGCATTAAGATTTTACGATCGCGGCGCTCGTTAGTCACGGATACCTAATCTCCGCGCGTTTATTGGAACAAAGAGTACGGTCTTGTGTAGAGTTCGCGCAGCGCGGAACGGTTCGACCAGCAATCTACGAACCAAGCCGGCTGCCCGACTGTTTATCGAAACTCTATCTCCCGCTATTTCGGAACAATCGATTTATTCCTGAATTAATTGCAGCATCCGTACAGGTACGAATGCGGGTCACGCTATTTTCTCATCCGCATTGGGTGCATGAAAGCTGAACGAACCGAACGTAAGTCGCAAAACAGAAAAGTGCCCTCGGAATCTTTGTACAGTCGGACTAAAAGTCTTTACCTGATCCGCGCGAAACATTCTCTCTCTCGTCTGGCAAATTGAATGAAGTCAAGTATAATCGATTCGAATCGAAACGTCAGTTCTCCGACCTACGATGCTTTCACGTCCAAAACAATCTCGAGGAACGAGCCGGTATCGATTCCTCGTTATCGATCTAACGCTAATCCGCTTTGAAAAATTGTTCTCTCACGAGTAACGACGGCGGACGGAATGGGGCAATCTCGCGGCAAACGAGGAATATGATTGAATACCTGAGCTCCCGTAACGGTGGCGCGTATATTGAACAGGTGTTTCAGCGGCAAATCGAGAATCGTGGTCAAGTCGTCGGTGGCAGGCCGGTCCGCCGGTTACGTTTATGCTTCGCCGACGTCGTCGAGGGGCTATAAACGACACCGGCTCGAGTGTTTTATCTCGTTCGTCAATATTTGAACGCCCGACGCCGATTATACGCGCCGGTACACGGTCGTTGGCGCGACTCGTCGGACACACGCTGCATTAGGGAAGTTTATCGCGTATCGGATTTCGGTAATAAATCGACGCGTCGGAGATTAGGCGATCGGCCTGGGATAAGAGAAGTCGATCGTTGTCGATCGTTTCCGATCGCTGATGAATGAAATATGCGGGCAGGATGATGTCGAGCATGGGAAGGAAACTTTTTCTTACGGAGTCAACGGGTGTCACTGACGAATATGAGTCACGCTTAGCAATGTTCGACACTTACCTTATCGGCGATAAGGAGCTGAGAGATCGACAAACCGGCGACTTCGACGGTTCGGGAGACGGTAGCACTCGAGAGAGTCGAGGAACCGAATTTCTCTCAGGTCACTGAGTAGCGTCGAGGCGTTTCGATAAAATTATGTCATCGATCCTCCTTCGATCGAACGTAGCACACCTTGGCGGCGCGAATCGCGACGGTGTATAAAGCTGGCGACGCTTTTATCGCCGTTAAGGGAATTTCATTGGCTCGGTCTCTTCGGCTTCGCAGATAAAGTACGCGTCGCACTGGATTTCTTAATAATACGGGCACGTGCTGCCGATGTTCGCCTTGCACGCGACAGTACACTTTCAATCACACGCCTTTTGATGCGAATCTATTCGGGACGTACACTCCGTATGCTCCGTTTTACGAGCATGTGCTTTCTTCGAAGGTTCAAAGCACGCGCGTTCGAAGCCTGTCACGCACGCGACGTTCGGCTTCTCACGGAACAGACCGGCGTCTTCTTGGCTGGAACTCCAACTTTCTCCGACCGAGTCATTCGATCCTCTTCGAACTCTTCTTCTCACACCCCTCTCAGTACTCCCTTAATGTATTCACGTTCATCGCGATCTTCTCTGCGAGTCCCGCGGCGGAACCGGTTAGATCTGCCTAAACATATGCACGGAACTGAGACGCAGTTTTTCCCGCTCAGCGAGCAGACAACAAAGTTGGCCACCCAGAAGACTCCAAACGCACCCTCGTGTGGCGTCAACCTGGCTTGACATGGATTCTTTCCCGAGTGCGTCGCAGAAAGGTCGAAAGGCCGATCGATCGAACCTAGTTGGAGTCTTCAGCGAATTGCTCAGAAATCCTCGACCGAATTACTTGGCAGCTCTCACGGCGCGTGTCGGTTCCGGGAGGTAGGTAGTGCCTTCAGGGCGAGTCACGTTTTCCCATTGTTTCCGCGCGGCACGTCGAGATGCGCAGCCAGTGAGCGCTGGACATTAACTAAATCCGTCGGTGGGTCCGACATCAACTCGTGGCAGTCGGAGGTGGTCGGAGGCCTCTGCGCCGACGTGCTCTTGGCTTTCCAGTGGGATCGGGTGGTGGTTCACGCTGGCTGCTGCTGGCAGTGGTGGAGGAAGGCGGTGGAGGAAGGTGGCGGTGTCAGTAGTGGCGGTTGCTCCACTACATCGGTGACCTGCCTGCCTCCCGCTGCAGCGCTAAGGGTGAACCACCCTTAAGGGAGACCTAACCTTACGGCTTCCTCATCCGCGTCAGGCTTTTCCTCTCTCTCTCTCTCTCTCCTCTCTCTTTCGTTGAGTGCGAGGTCTCATGTCGATAAGTCGGAGATCAATCAGATACGTTCATCGATCCGTTCGTCGGATGAGGATCAGCGATAATTCGAGAGTTCGGAGAGTCAGTGACTGACGTATTCGAACAGTGAGTGCCAGGAACGATTGCATTGCTGTTAACACTCGATACGTCCGATATGATTTATTTTGTTGTTCGACAACTCGTCGTCAAGCGGCTCGCATATCTCGACTTTGATCTGTCTGTAAGGGGGCTGATGGGACGAAGAAGTTTTGTTTGTCAGAGATCGCTTAAAGTTCAAGAACGGCTCCGCTCGCGTTATCGGCGAGCAAGTTTTGGCGGACACTCCTACGATGTCGTAGGCGGGACGCATCTTCTGCGAGCTTATCGATCGAAAATTATATCGTGAGCCGATAATAGACGGAACGGGGCGGCGAGAAGATTGGAGACTTCTTTCACGGGAATCAGTCCAGCGTGGGAAATGCCAAAGGAGTGCCGTGGAGTCTGTCTCCACCGAGCAACACTTTTGCCGTAATTCGAGAATAGCCCGTGGGGCTTTATCGGGCTACGGCGATGAAAGAAAGTTATTTCGAGCGATCGAGATATAGATGCGCGACTCCGAACGTAAGAATGGAAGACGAACCGTGAAAATAAATCTTGGAGGAACGAGGAACGACTCGAGTGATGGCACTCGTCTGTTCCTACCGAACGTCGATGGCCTCCGTCGATTCAGCAATCTAATCGGAAACGGGGGACCGAGGAAGCGTCGTAAAAATTCATGATCCGATTGTCATCTGCGCATGACCGGGAACACCCCTCCTTATCGGCACTCTCCGTTCGCGCCTTATGTATTTCGTTCACATTTCCGAGTTAAGGCCGTGCAGACGTAATAAAGGATGCTCGGACGAACGCGCGTGTGTACGTGCATCTACACACAGCGTGGGACGTGTCAAGTATGTTCCCCGATTCGCCGGACTTCCTTATCAGAGGCGACGCTGTAAATACGGAACGACGAATTTCGAAGGCCCTCCCTGACCTCGACGAAAGGTTAGACCGGTTTTGGGCCTTCGTTGGAACTCGACTCTGACTTTGTCTACCGTTTACTGACGTTGGCGTTCGAATACACTGGTTTCCGCCCTTTTTTTCCATCTTTTTTTTTATTATATCGCGTCCAGACGCAAATGAGCAATGACGCGAGATAACGCGCGCTTGATAATGGACGACAGCGGGCGGAAAGTCAGGGGTTACGCACGTGCCATTGTGTTCTTATTTATTCGACTTACTCAATTGATATAATGCATTATGCTGTGCCGAGCTGGGGCGAATCAAGGATGACAAAAGGCAGATTGATAGTACCTGGGTGGACGTACGCTGGGAGCTCGTGCTGGAGACGAGCGGAATTCTTGTCTCCTCGATTCTCTGAATTTCGTCCATGGTGAGAGATGCGACGCAGAAAAAGTTCATCACAAAGAGAGGCTATGACGCCACGAGGAGCGACGCGGTTTTCGGGAACTGATTTACGTAGGAATTTTGCGCGAGTCCGTGGGATCGTTCAAAAACGAACTGCACGCGGTTAATGAGAGGAAAACAGTTCATGGGAATGGCGGTGAGTAGGGCGACCGGACTCGAAATACGAAAGTATTGCCATCCTTCTGCGATCGCCAGGAAGCTTTTCACGAGTTTGCGTCGGTCTTAATAAACCGAGATTAGCGGGTATAAATAGGCTGTACGCATCGAACACCGATTATCATACTCCAATAATATTTCAATAAATTTGCTTTATGAGCCGTGCAAACGTTTACACGCGCTGTTATTGGTAGTTTGAGAATATTTTAGTGGCCATTAATCACTCGGATGGGTCGCCACTTTGCAGTCTGCACGTGTTGCGTTTCAAGAAATACAAAGAATGCGAAAGTACTGAATCGTACCGATATGTCCGATGAAAATGGCAAGGCTCATTGTTTACTGACAATCCGAAACAATGGACTGGATATACTCCTCGATATGATAAGGAGAGGAAAAAAAAGTACTGCAGTGCAATCTTGGTGGGAGGTATAGGTTCTCGATATTTCATTGTGATGTATGACTTTTCAGAGGAGATACGAAGTGCCTGCACTCGAGTGCCGTTTCCGTCGGGCATTAAATATTTAACAAGTAGAGGCGCGCGATAATCGTTTCCGGCACAAGTCATGTCGCTCGCTAAGACGATAACTTACCTCGCGAGCAATATTTTTCGCTATCACCATATCTGAAACAACGATCATAGTACGAAAGTACCGTTCATTTTCTGTCTGCCTGTTAAAAAAAAAATTATGTAGTACGGAAGTTTTAAAACACTGTTCAAGATTGCACGATGCTGTTATTACCGACGGTGTTCATTAGGCACGCCGGTAAAGTATGCAACCAAATTTACACCACAGTGTATATTTTCCCGAACGAAACCACCTGCGTAACAATGTGGAAAGTGTCCTCGTTTCCATAAGTTTGCATAAAGCATTTAACAATTCTATTAGTCCAACCGTTTCGCCAAATGTGCATATTTATTCAGTGATTGCCATTGTCAAAGAGTACGAACAAGTAATAAATGCATAAACGAATAAGAAATTTCGAAACAATATCATTGCGATGACAAGCATTTTCCTTACTTCGAAAATCGAAGTGCACTATGCACTCTACTCCCAGTAAACTTCGCACGCCATAACCAATTACCTTCGTCTAACGACCGAAGATAATCGATCCTTCCGAGCCGAATGGCGAAACGACGGCAAACCGCGGAAAATGACCGCCATCTGTTTACAGCCAATTACGCGAAAGAAGTCGCAGATCGGTGTTTCCGATTACATAACGCCATCTTACACACCGAATCGTCCCCGCCGAAAGTCCTGGCTTTCTCATCGCGCGCGATTATCGTTTCCGCTTTAATTGGGACCGATCCTGTAGCTGTCGCGATCCAGTTTCCACATTACGACTCTAATGATCGCGCTTACACGCCTGATCCGGATCTTCGTCGATCCGCCGATATTCGCGAGTCTCGCGAGTCTCGTGAATCCTGCGAGAATCCGAGTTTCGTCTGACAGGTTGCCTCATTTCGGACGAAACGAGACGGGATGGGGTAATAAGGTCTGCGCGACATGCGGCGGTGCGCGTTGTTCAACGCGACGAAACGAGTAGCTCGCGGAATGCTCGCGCATGTGTTGGTAATATCGGTACGAGCGCTGTACCTTACTCTTTGCTTCAGTTGAATCTTATCGCGCGCTCGGCTCGCATCTCGCGCAAACGTACCGGTGTTCAACCTTCGCCGAGCTGCCATTTTTCTCTTTTCGGGGAAAGCGTGGAATGCGTGGAAAGGCGCGCATCTCTCGCGCGCGCGCGCGCCTTCCTTGCAATTAATCGAACATGACGTAATCGGACGTTTCTCGATCGTGCCGCCACGTAACGGGGTCCGATAGTTCGGAGAGTTTCTGGTCGGAGGACGATGGTTCGCCCCAGCTGCGGAGAGATGGTCCAGCGTTGTCGCATTCCGAGACTCGTAATGTCGAAGTAGCTGATCGAATCTGATCGAGTCGAATTGAGTCGGATATCGTCGAAGTCGAGACGAAAGCTCGCGTGCCTACGGATCGGCCGCTCTAGCTGCCAAGATAGAGTGGTTCCCCTTCAACAGGTGTAATTAGTACGTTTCTGCTCGGCAGGCGGCACGACACCGTAATTTGCGTCTAAGGCGGTCGCGCAGATCGTTTCCGAAAGTTTACGCTTACTCTCAGTGCGCCTATGTCACGCGCGTGTGTAGGAGAGGGGTCGCGTGTCAGCGAAGTTGAATCTTATCGCGTGCATCCACCTTTACATTGCATCTTCGTGCACACCGTGCAACAGTGTATGCGATTGGCCAGACTTTGTTTCGAAAGTTTTTCGCCGAGTCCCACCTAACGAAAGTCTCGCCAGTGACAATGGCGCATCTTCCGAATCGTTAGAAAAGGCGGAAAAATTTGTCTTCTCGAGATCGTAGATGCGCGATCCTGGGATAACGTTGTTTTACGGTCGATGAACTGACGTAATCGAGTGATGCAACGAGCAGGAAGATACCGAGCATCGTTTCGCGGCGTGACGCTGAGTACTGCGACGAAGTCGAGCAGTTTTTCCTCGTGACATCTTGGAAATGGTTAGACTCAATTGCGCTAGGCTAGCCAATAGCTTTGTCAGCTGGAGCGTTTGACGGCCGATCGTTCGAAAGAGTTACCTGTCGTTTTAGCAAGGCTGTCAAACAGCTCGCGCCCATTGGCGCCGACCCTGGACATACTTTTGCTCCTACCCAGCTGAATCTTATCGCTCGCTACGTTCGCATGTCACTCGCTCCCCCCCCCCCCCCCCTCCTCCAACTCTTTACACGGTCTCGCCGAGTCTAACAATACGCAAGTGCTAATGCGCACCTTCCATCCAGCCGAGTTTCTCGCGAAACCGAAAGTTGCATTCTCCTCTTCCGTCCGCGACTCTCCGACACTCGGCCCGCAAATCATTTACATTTTCCATCCGCAAACTCGAACCGCAACGATTCCTTTTCCAGTCTCACGGATGAGCGCAATTATGCGCAAACGGTATTCCTCGTGCCATGACACGCTCGCAGATTCGAGATCATGAATGAATGCGTGAAAGTTTACGCACTGTCAATTCGCGACGCACGCGAACTCTACTTTCATTGCGAGCACTTTTTCGCAAGGAGGAAGGGAGGCTGTCGAGACGGTAAAGTACTACGAGGGGCGAGGAGGGGGGCACCTTCGACAAGTATTTAGAGAAGTATTCGTACAGAATCGCGGACTCGTTATCTGTAGCCGATCGCAGATACGCAGGTACCGTTACCTCGCGAGCGAACCGATAAGCCCTGGATCCCCCCCCCCCCCCCCCCCTCCCTTCGATCCCTGGCAGCGATCAACAATAAACCACGAAGATCGCGCCCGATCGACGCTTTCACCGTCCCCGAATCGCGTTACGGATTCTTACGACATTCCGATTGTCGCGGACGATATCGTCCCTCGCTGGGCGATAAAGAGACTCGTTAAATAACAGACACCTCTCGCGAGCTTACGAATTATCGTATTGCTCAGGGTCAGCGTTTCAGCGGGAACCTGAGATTTCGAACGATGCCTGGCCGAAGCCAGCCAAGCCATTGAACTTCGACTCCCGCGCATCCGCTCCAAACACGTTTGACGCCTAAACCGGCGCTGGAAGAGAGGGGAAGGAGGGGAGAGAGTTTGCGAAATCGTTGGGAGTCTCGAGGAGCTTGGCCAGAAAAGTGGCGAATTCTCACGCGGTTAAAGGATCCCGCTTGCACTTTTCCGCTTCCGCCGGGCCGGATACTGCGCGCGTGCGTTCAGGAGGTTCGCGGAGAGGAAGAGCACGCGGCTTAAAGGTGATCAATTAAGTAAGAGCGGCACGTCGGTGGAACAGTGGTGGCACGGAGTGTTTCGGTGCGGCCTTTATCGGTATCTGCCGGGCCTGTATCAGATATCTCGCGGCTGCCGGAGCGTGTATCGCTTAGTAGCATCGAGAAAAACCGATCTGCCCGACAGTCGTCGGAGGTGCGTGTCGTTGGCCAGCAGCAGCAGCAGCAGCAGCAGGTGCTCAGGAGAGAGACCCCTTTCCGAGTGAATCGAAGCGAGAGCGATCGAATTCGAGAGCGGCCGGTCCGTACGATCCGATCCCAGAATCGAGAGAGCCCTCGTTAAATGTCCCACGGTGCGCGCGCGCGCTCCTCTTCGTTTGTTCCGATCGCGTGAGTCGCGAGTGAAGATCGGGGGAGCATTCCGGTAGTGCGCGGTCGGGAAGTGCGATCGGCGGCGACGAATGCCGAACGATCGAGCCTGATCGAGGCCTGATCGATCGAACTGTTTCAGTCCATTCAGAAGCTGATCAATTGGAATACCGGGTGGGCGAGGATGATAGTGTCGCCGAGTATGAGTTTGGTGGCGGCCGGCGTCGCGTCCGGCATCTGCTTCATTCTGTTCAGCACCCTGCGCAGGGGGTAAGTGTTTCGATAGATTAGGGGGGGGTGAATTTTTCTTCCCCTTCCGTGAGATGCCAGCGGTCGGAATGCGCTCCCGGCGAGCGAGGAATGCGCGGTCACCCGAACTGGGTCGATTATTCTCGCGGGATATTGCTCGTGACCTAATTGTACCGTAATTTCCAGCCGATTTCGTGAGCGCGGCCATCTTGCGGCGAAGGTTCGTCTCCTGGCGGAGAGATTTGCGGTCGTGCGAGGCAGACGGTTTCTGCGCACTTCCGGTGAGCTTCACTTTCGCGGGCCTTGGAGATAGTGCGAGGATGAGATGATAGAGGCGGATGACGTAGCGGTGTCATGTGCTCACCTGTTGACAGGTCGTTTTAAGCGGTCTCTACCGAACATGGTCTAGAAATTATTCAGATGCGCGCAAGGATTTTTCTATGGTATCGATGTTCGACTCTTTTCAAATAATTTGATCCGGTATTCAAGTACGTTTCGAAACTGATTTAGGATAGTGCGAGGATGAGATGATAGAGGCGGATGACGTAGCGGTGTCATGTGCTCACCTGTTGACAGATTGTTTTAAGCGGTCTTTACCGAACATGGTTTAGAAATTATTCAGATGCGCGCAAGGATTTTTCTATGGTATCAATGTTCCACTCTTTTCAAATAATTTGATCCAGTACTCAAGTAGGTTTCGAAACTGATCTAGCAATATTTCGCAATAAATGTTTTATGACCTGCAGCTGATGCAGTGTAAAGTCCAGAAAATTACAAGTCTACGGGTTGAGAAATTCTTTGAACGTGGCTGTCATACGTGAAAGAAGCCTAGATAGCTGTATCCGGAAATTCGTACGAGTTAAAAGATTATCATTGGCGGAGAATTTCTGCCCGTTATCGTGCACGTGTTAGCCTACAGCGAGGCAACGTCCAAGTTCCTCCGAAAGAAAGTACGATTAATTGCGCCGTCGCGGACGAGGGCATCGATTAAATCGTAAGACGGCCAACGCGTCTGCCTTCGAATTTTCAACTCGTTCGATCTCGGCACCGGATTATGCTCGGTACCGGAATACGTTTGCCACAAGACTCGAGCGACGAATAAACAATGAGGACCTTCCAAACGAGACAGGCAAATTTGCTCGGAGCATCCGATCTCTCTGCACGTATCCTCGACATTCCTGCACCTGCTATTTTTAATGCTCGTTAAGACACCTACGATAATCACTTCGCCGAGGTGCAACATCCAGCTGATTCCTGTCCCGGTCCCGATAACGCAGCTTCGTATCTACTTGAAACCGACTAACAATAAGCGATGCTTTACGCGTCATTACAAGATTCCACGGCCAAAGTAGTCCGGCCAAAGGCCTCGAGAAGAATCTTTGGCCGTTATGACCCGCGAGCTACGTGTGTACGTACACGTGGCAGGTTGGTAAGCGCGCGCGCGCGCGCGCGCACTCTCCTTTCAAGTCCAGGTACAATGTGTAAGGTGAATGCTGAGCATTCATTCGCGGCTCTCGGGCTCAATTGAATCAACGAGGTAATTACTGCCGGCTTAGAAGATTGCGCGGACGATTCCGGTTAGGATAGAACGTTCGGTCGATGTGGGTTATCGAAGTTCGGATCGCGGGATCGGTTGGTCGACGGTGGCGGTCGATGCGAAAAGCTTGCGGGAACTGAATTTCGTGCTCGGGCGTTATGCGAGTGGCCACATTGTGCCAGCCCAGTTGTTGGCATACCCATATACCCATATACCGGGGGCCGCGTGTATACGCGGACGTATACCTAAGGCGCACTTCGGTATGCAGGACTTGTTTTTATTTACTCTCTCCCGTTCCCTGACCAGTCTGGCCAGCGTCGATCCACATTCTCTCCTTTAACCTACACGCGCGCGCTATCGCCGGGCAACTCGAGGTAAATTACGTTTCGCCGATTTCGCCCGATTCGAGCGTGACAAAAATAAATCGGATCGCGCCAGTCGGATGAGGGGAAAAAATTCGGTTCCGATGATTAAGGAGGAAAGTGCCGGGACACGACGGGGCTCGCGTGTCATTTTGTGAAACTTTGATCTTAGCGATCATTTTCTACGGTTAACCTGACTTATATGTTTAATATTTTGCTCTCCGTTTTACGATATATGCTAATTAGAAGCAGGCGATGGGGAGAATTGGGGATTATTAAAGAAAAAGATCAGGAATTTTTTATTTAGTTCTCTATACCATTCGATAGAAGATAATTTATATTGAATATTAATATTAAAATTTTTATGAAAAAAATTGTCCTCATTGCTGAAATAAAATAAAATATTATATAGACCCTATACTAGTTGTATGCTTGCCACGCGTTTGGCTCTATGTTATCAATGCTGAGCGCGGTCGGATTTGTATACTGTTCTGACCGCTGGACCTGGGATCGATGCTGGATCTTTCGCTTATGAGTCAAGCGCTCTATCTACTACCCTACAACCTCCCTCGAGGGTTTAAGAGGTTACCTACCGTGACATTCATACGATCTGATTTACGCATTGTCATACTGAACGAAGTTAGGATCACCACGACATTCTATACAAGATTTCGTTATTTCCATTGCACTATATATCCGGTTGAGGTACTCAGTCGTCGATTACGAAATCAATGGTTGAACCAGCATTAATTTTATGTGACTTTGGATTTGTTTTTTGATGAATCATTGCCATGTTAGCGGTATTTTCGTGAATTGGGCGGCTGGGGCGGTGTTAGATCGCGGTTTTAAGATGTTTTGGCGGCCGTGGCGCTTTGCTATGGCAATGACCGACCAATGGAGGGCATTTTGACACTATTTGAACCTATTGGAAAGTTTTAGGACTTTCAGAATCGTCAAAAAACGCGAAAAAATTTTGGGTCTTAGAATCTTAGGGGCTAGGGCCTAGGGTCTAGGGAATACGGCTTCAAGAAAGTGTATGATTATCATAGGTTTTGATCGCCGGTTCAAAAGTTACAGGCGATTTAGAAAATCGCGAATTTTTGAGGGGGTACCCCCTTCTCATTATTGCGAAAAATCGAAGGTCGGCGGATCGGATCGCCTTTTGCTACCTTGTAGGGGGTCGAAAATAACTCAGAGAGCCGTTTGCCGTTGGTTCGCATTAGTTTCGGAGTTACAGCCAAAAAACCATCGAAAAAATGAGGGCCGAAAAATGGCCAAAAAATAAAAGTCTTTCGTTCGACTTGTGAATGTGCATACTGAAAGAGAATCAGACGAGGATCACAAAAATCGCAACCAGAGCCTTCTAAGTGCAATAGTTCCGAAGATATGATCAAAAATAAGCGAAAAAACGGTGAAAAATCAGCATTTCGACGTGTGTACGGCGCAATGTAGTTCTTTGGTTTAATAACATCTATAGAAAATGGAAGATGGTTTAAAAACATTTTAAAAAATCGCATGCGGGTTTTTTTAAGTCGAATAGTTTCAAAGATATGCTCTCAATTACGTGAGCTTATCTAACATTTTCTTTACTCAAAGTGCTTACCGAAGCCATTAATTTCTTGACTGTTGAGTAAAAGTCATCAGTAGAAACATTCAACCAATCAAAACCAAGATTGAGGAATGCTCTTCACTCACTTTTCACTAGCAAGAATAAATAGGCAACTCCTGGTCGTCGTGCCGTTGCTCATTATTTACGCAGTAACTCCCAACACTTTGGCGAAGTAGGCAAATTAGGCGCTTGAAGGCGACGCAACATTATTATCCTAGTTAAAAAACGCCAACCGTTTCTATTCACTCGTACGAGGACGCAATTGCAATTCTGCATCGATCCGAGTTCATAAAGTCAACGTCAACGATGTTCTCACAGCGATGGAAATGTACTCGAGCACATAAGCATAACACCGCAACTGTGTCAAACCCGTACGGCCACTAATAAAACGTCAGTCGCAATTAGAGGACAATGAGAATCGATACTCGAGGCACTCCGAGGGAAAAAACTACTATGTATTGCACAAGCAGCGCGACAAAAGGCACTGCCTTGGCTTCTGCTTTTTCCGGTTTTAACCGCTCTTTAAAGTCGAGACTATCGTTCGCTATCACGTGTCCGCGTCAAGGTCACCGGAACACCTTAATTAGTCATGACGCGCGTCTAACACGGCAAATTCGGCTAACAAGTGAAATCATTGCCATTATCTGTTAGCATCCATACCTTACGGTACAAGCGAGACCGTGAACGTGAAACATCGTTTACGGTAATCTATGCCTCCTGTTGCGATGATACAGGGGCCTGGTAGCGAACATTCGCCAGTATGTGGAAGGCTCGTGTAACTTTGCTCGCAGAGCACCTGAACCACGGCTCGAAGGAAAGTTTTACACATGGACGCTCGACCGGTCTCGTTAAGCAGGCGCACCGTGAATCTTGTCTGTGAACTAAAACGTGAAATGGGTATGTACGAACGACCTTCAGCCGAGGATCGCAAGGTTCGTCCACGTAGAAATGTGTAGTGGCCTTAAAATAAGATACGATGCTGAGATGAATCTCGAGTGACAGCGAATCATAGGGACAGAATGACACATTGAAGCAGGAAAACTTCGACTTTCACTATTTGGAGTCAATATTTCAAAACAGAGGACATCCACTCGATCGGGCTCGCTCCCACGCAGCGCAAACTTAACACTGATTCAGTCCACATCCTTATCGAGCTGGCAAAAATTTGACGATAACGAACCTCGAACAGAATGACACATAGAAAGAGGAAAACTTTGACTTTCACTACTTAGAGTCAATATTTCAAAATCGAAGACATCCACTTCATCGGGTCGGCTCCCACGCAGTGCAAACTTAACACTGATTGGAGATTTGGTTCAGAACCTTAGCGACCTGGAAAAATTTTGACGATAACGAACCTAGAACAGAATGACACATCCAAGCAGGAAAACTTCGACTTTCACTCTTTGGAGTCAATATTTCAAAATCGGGGACATCCACTCGATCGGGCCCGCTCCCACGCATGCAAACTTAACACTGATTAGCGATTCAGTCCAGATCCTTATCGGGCCGACAAAAATTCGACGATAACGAGCCCCGCATTGTCTCGAGCCGCGTAATTGAAGCTGACACAGAATAAGACGGGCAATAAACAGGTTTGCGAATTGTCGACTCCCGCGTCAGTGAGAACAGGGTGCATCATCGGCGAACGACAATGGCGCATCGTTAATTGGCCGTCGTAAATGTGATTCTCGGCGGGAGAGAATCGTCTTCGCCGGATTCCGTTCCTTTTTATTGCGTCCGTCGATCGTTAGCACGTGCTCTCGAGAAACCAGGTCGTCGTCTCTCGCCTTAAGAGTCACCCGGACGGGCAAAAAAGATGGCGAGAAAAAAGTGTCATAACCCGACTCGATCGTCTAGGGAAAGAGGAGCCTCTGCCTTTACGTTACCGTTATTAATGACGATCATTTCAGTCCGCGAAGCGCCGCAAAGAATTCATCAGGCTGGAACAGGCGCATATTAGGTCGGGTCTCGAATTACGAACTGTAGGCACGGTGTGTACCGCGCCTATTCGTTCAGGAATCCCTGGCAAGAAGAGGCAGAGGAGGCAGAAAAGGCAGTAGAGACAGAAGAGGAAGACTCACTGACTGACTGACTGACTGCCTCTCGTTGGCTACCGTTAAGTTGAGCGGCAACGCCTTCGCGTTTCCTCCTTTCCTTGCGTGCGATCGGATTATTCTCTAATATTCCTCTAATTGGGAATTAGCCCGTCTCTGCCATTTATACGCTACGGGCCCGACGCGTAACAGAGTGCACACGATTCTTCATTCTCGCATAACTCGGTTTCTAAGCCGCTATCCATCTCGTAATCTGCCAATGACGCAACTGCAGTTTCTAAAAGAGTTGCGCGTGGGGTATCAGAGTGTACGGACGATTATATTACGAATTTCTTACCTTTCTTACGGTTCTTTCGTCATAGCCGTTGTGAATTCATTGAGAGTACGTACGTACGTACCCTTCCTACGTATCCCGGTAACAATGTCTCATCCTACGAATGGAACTGGGCACGTGAGCGGGGCCCCGTAATAATATGCATATGTTGGCGTCATACTAAAACTTAGGAGGTGGGGGGGAGGCGGAGGAGTGCGGTGCGTGAGGCCTATTCGTGCTCACGTGAGCAATTTGTTTCGTGGATCCAAGGCAGAAGCGGAAGTGCGTACGGTTTAGTCATGCATGTGCCGGCCGGTCGACGGTTCAATAACATCGATAATAGAGCGAGCCAATGATCGGAGAGAGAGAAAGAGAGAAAGAGAGAGAGACTGCGTACATACTGAAGAGAGACAGTGATGGACAGAATCGGAAGGCGGAAGAGCGAGGCGGATAGAGGAGAGGTCCCGTATCGAAGCGAGACGCGCTAGGCGTCGATAAAGTGAGCAGAGACGCCGAAGGTGGAGGAGGAAGAGGAGGAAGAGGAGGTCCGAAGGCAGAGAGAAAGGATAGGAGCGAAGAAGCGAAGGGCATTAGGATGCACGCCTCGTACCGAGCGGCGCGGACTCTTTAATGGCAAAACGATCGTTGCACAATGGGGCCGGGGGCCATATCAAACCATATTAAACAATAGCGTTGGCCATCGCGTAGGGGGACCGGAAGTGAGGAGGAACCGAACGGGGAACCGAACGGGGATCCGAACAACGGACGAACGGCTCTCTTTCATTGTTGAAATGCTACTTGTCGCGGCCGGTCACCTACTCGGCATACAATTTTAACATACTCGATCCTCTCCGCCGAACAGTCGGGATCGATCGATCACGTACGAGGTGCAGTTCCGAAAATCGCGATCCGGTACTCGGTCGGCATATGTACAACACGTGCTGGTGGTAGTGTGGACGAGCACGGGACGCGTTCCGTTTAATGTCATTCATGAGATCGGGCGAGGTGAAGAGGTTGATCAAAATTTTCCTCCTACGGACGATCCTCTGCAGGAGAAAGCGAGAGAAACGGTAAGGAATCTCGGGCTCCGTGCGGCCGGTGCGCGAATCCAGAGCGGAAGTTGCGTCTCAGCGCTGAGACTAATTCGAACGCTGTGCCGCGAAATCAAGATTTTCTCCCGACGACGGAATTCCGTAACCGCGGCGAGACGGAAGACTTAACCGCTTCCAGCCTATTCCTATTCGGAATTAGCATGAGCGTCGGGGCCTTTATAGAATCAATTATGCGAGGACAGGCGGTAGAACGGCTCGCGGGAAATTGCCCGGACGAGCATTGAACGAGTCGAGCCGACTAATGCGCCATGTAATGAAACGAAGTATGTACGTGCGTGCGCGAATGTGTCAGCGTTTCGAGGCGGAATGAGCTTTCATGCGAGACGAGCGGAGAAGGAAGCGTGACAGTTTTGCGTGCGATAGACGCGCACTCATTTTATCCACTTAGGCTCGGCCCAGGCCTGCATCGGCAATATTAACACATTGTTGACCGGCGATTTTACTGAGAATTTGTCTCATGTTACTTCGTAATTGGACGTCGAAGATATTTTTTCTAAGACGCGGTTAGTTGTCCGGAGAGCCTGAGGGGTGAATAAGGAGCTGTTTCTGAAATTCGAAAAGCGCATCACGAGTTTACTGGTGACCGATCGACAACGTTTGGCGATGGAAACGCAACTTAACTCGTGACCGATCGGCAACGTTTGGGCATGGAAACACGAGTTAACTCGTGACCGGTCAATAAAGTACTAAAGGATCAATCGTAGATCTGCGGTGTCCCTTGAGAATTGAATGAACTCGCCGACCGACTGCAAATTATAGTTCGCATCCTTCCATGCTTGCCTACCGTAGCCGCATCAGATATAAACATTCATGCGCATTAACGGCCGAGAGTCTCGTCTCTGGGCCGTATCGGGTAATCGCAGGCCTCGCACGGACAACTGTGCGAAGGTGATTGCGTGAAAAGGGACTCGCACGTATCTTTACCATCGGCCCATTACGTTTTGCGGCATCGCGGGATCGGCGCGTGCTTTTTTAACGAGAACGGACACGTCCGAGCGAGCAGGGGGGTGTTGCCGGAATTCGAGAGGAAGATCGCTATCGCCGATTCGCGTTCCCTCTTCCTTTCACCGGCCTCTGTCGACCGTCATTTTTTTTCATCAGATTTCGCGTTGAACTTGAGACGAAACGAGATGCGGGAGAGTGATGGGGGCCACAGCGTTCCTCGTTGGGCGAGGACCAAAAATGGAAATCAGCCGTCGGAAGTTTTCTATTTTCGGCCCGAAATGGCCTGCTCCTGGTATCGCGGGGTTCAATGTATGCGAATGCGCAGATGTTGATTATATGAAATTCCGATGAGCGGAGGCCGATTTTATTCGTGGCCTCCGGGGCCAACCGGATTGAATGCATTAATGGCGGAAAGGCGTGCGTGCGCGCGCGCGGGGGGGCCACGATCGGCGCAAAGCTGCAGGCCCGACATTTTGCCGGATCGTAAAACACTTTCGTTGTATAACGAGAGGAGAAGGCGGGTGGTAGGGTGGCTCGTAAAGAAATTGCATGATCGTTGCGCAACGGAATTGTAAACTTAGAGCGTGATCTTGTGAAATACGGTGGCTCGTAGCGGCCGACAAAGAAGGAAGCTGTAGCCAAATTTTCGGGTAACCGAATCGATCGGTCGATCGATGCCAAAATAAATGGCACTTGAGATACGGGGAAGACTTTCGCGCGTTACGTCACTAATCTGTATCGACTTATTCCGATTCGATTGCGCAATGGCTTTCGTGCCTTACGTCCTCCGTCGGAATCGACGCCTCTATCCCGACCACCATCAACATTCGCCACGGACCATGGCGAGGATTTCTCGAACACGTCATTTCCATCGCATTAGCGCATCGATCGCCGGTTGTAACCGTCGATTACGAGTGCAATAAGCTGTCGGACTCCGGGACGGAGTGTTCTTGCCATCCTTCCGCGACGGTGTCGCTGGTGTCCCGTCGAGTAATCGATGTCGAACGACCTGACACGCCGATGTAACGAACGGCACTTAGTCCGCCGCTTTCCATCGCGTCCGTCCTCCGTCGTTCAATTATCCGTCGCGCTTACGCAATAATAACGAGTCCGGCGGCGGAAAAATGGGCGGCGCGGATCGGTGAGTGAAAACGTAATCGGGCGCTCGTAACGAAACAGGAAGTTACGTCCCGCGAAGGGGGAAATTAGCGGCGCGAGACTCTCGACTTGGTCGATATTTAGTTTCCGGGGTGCGTTCGGCTAAAGATATCGATCGCGGATCGATCGATCAGCTCCACCGGACGGTAGGATATGCCGGGTAAGAGGTAGGTTAATTAGATTTCCGCGAAGGATGAGAGGAGGATCGATCGATCGATGGATCGATACGGAGTTGTCCCTGACTCTTTCCCTCTTTCCCCATCTATTACCGGGACGTTAAGTAATAGGACGCGGTATCGCGGTAGGTTGATAGAGTTGCAAATGAGGCCTCATTTAAATGGGGCGGAAAAGGTCAAGCGATGTCACTGAATCTAACGCCGTCGCATTAAGCTGGACGCCAAAATGATTTCGTAAAGTGTAACCTCGGTGTAACCGGCGGCAGGATCGATTTGCATATAATCGCTTTTCTGTGCAGCATAGGTATGTCTCTCTCACCTACTTACCGGCTCTTGTTTTTCTGTACATCGCGATATACCTGATCACTGACAATCAAGTAATTAGCTCGATTTGCCAGGGTCTTACTATACACATTTCTATATGGCCAAAATCGAATACGTCCACCGTAAAATTCGATTGGGCTATACCTGTATGAGGAAACAGAGTCGTAGGTGGTCCGACGAGACAACGAAACGGAGGATAAAGGAAAGGAGTCGTGAAAGGATCGCATGGGATATAACGTAACGATCGAGGCTACACGCTTTCGACGGTTACGTCAGGCCAAAAGTGGCACTTTGTGAACATACGCGGTCGAAACACGTGCGCGCGCGCGCGCGCGATTCCCGGGCATCAGGAGTCATTCGCCGGGAAAGGACCCTCGCCAGTTCGGTCAGAGAGTAGGAGAAGGACAAGGAAGAGGTCGAGGAGGAGGACGAGGACGAGGACAGCGAAGAACAAGGAAGAAGAAATGAAGGAGGAAAGAGGAACGATCGAATCCTCTGGTGGTGGTTTCGCGTCCAATCGGCGACTCTCCTCGGCATTCGAGCGTGTCCGAGGCTCAAATCCAGTGAAAGTTCTTATTAATCGCTCGCGCAGTGGTTCTCAGTACGGCCACCTTTCGCGCAGTGCAGCCCGAATAACGAGCCGTGTAAAAGCGGCCGGCAGAGCGTGCCGTCGACCGTTGACTGTGCGTCGGCTGCAAGAAGCGTCCGTCTCGCGTACGAGAGGCCTACCTACCTCCTTCGACTCCTACCTTCGAAACAGCCGTGTGCATAACCATGCCGAGTTTCCCCGACGACGGCACGCTCCACTGTCACTTTCGAACCGACAGTCCGATACAAAGGAACGACTCGAGGAGCGTTACCCGGCCTCCGAGAAGGATGTGAAGATCGAATGGACTTGGTCAGCTGATGGAGGGATGGAACGAGACGAGCCTGTCGGAGCTTCATAGATCCTTAAACGAGTCACGAACCTTGAAGAGTCGCTCCGAAGGAAGAAGGCGAACACTGTCCCTTTTCTCAGACTTCGGCGGAAAGATTCAAACGTTCGAGATTCGCGATCGAAAGTGGCGGAAGTCTCCGGTCTTCGTCGTCAAGGCCGACGCTTTTCCTCGACTGACTAACACGTGCAGTGACCCAGCGGTCGTCGAGGTTTCGCACCCGCATTCCCGTTCAGGCCGCGAAAGTTTCAGGAACTGTGGACGAGGCCTGTACGAGCGCCGCGCGCGTCTGTGAATTTCCTCGCCGGAAAAAGTAACCGGACCCGTTTTGCCGATCTCCTTCCGTCGTTCGCGAAAGTTTCGAAGCTCGGTGAGTGTACCCGGCTCGGGTGGAGAGTGCTGGACCAGGGCGAGATTCGAAACTGTCCCCGTGACCCCGATGATCCTCCCGATCGCCGGTCGAAGTCGGGAAAATTGATCGATCGTCGGAGGTGGAGTCCGATGAGAGGCCGGCTGGGAGAGAAAGGGAGCAGGGTCGGTTCGGGCGAAAGTATTGTACCGGGATCGAAGTGAATTGTGCACCGTCGTACGGGAGGCGGCCGTGTAATTTTGAGCCCGAGCCCTTCCTCGATCCGATCGAGAGCAAGTTCGAATGGGCAGATAATTGCGGGCAATTCGAACGTTGGGATCTCGAGTAGAAAGCAGCCACTTTTTCAGAGGAATACCGGTAGTATCGGGCAGAGGCTGGTAGCATCCTGCGGCATCCTGTGGCATCCTGTAGCATCCTGCAGCATTCACCGTCGCTAGAATGCCATGGAGACACTGAAAGCTTCCTCAGTACAGCGGGCTTTACATTTTGTCAGAGTGAACGACAGCAGGATATTGCGCAAGGGGTCAAGATTCGTTTCCCTGAAAGTACGGGGGGTAGGGCGCAAAGTCCAACCGGGTAACGGGGAAAAGTTTTGCCTGTACAGGAAGTCCACAGTTCAGTGCAAGACATCGAGTTGAGTCCATAAACAATCGGGAGCAGTCGACGTTGCCTGTCCAGTCGAGCGGAGTCGACAGTTTCCGAATCATCGGCCGACCCGAAGATACGGAATTCCACTGTCAAAAATCGTCGTACGCCGGTCGGAAAAGGGAACGGGCGCGTGAGAGTGGCTCCTCGTAATCCGCAACGAAATCGGAACGTGAGAAATCGTCGAGTGAGCTTCGAGAGGGAAGGAAAGCAAAGGAGAGCGAAAGAGAGCAAAGGAGAGCGAACGAGAGCAAATGAAACCGACGCACGAAGTAGCGGAACGGTAAAGCGCAAAATTGCTGACTAATTGCAAAATCGATACTGTAACCGACTCTTCGGGCAAGCAGCCGACAATTTCGAAACTGTCACGGCCAACGACGCACCGGTCGCGAATGAGCCGGCAGCGTTCCGTGAAAAGCGCAGTACGCAATTGAGAGAGTAATCGAGAGAAGCGGCAAGCTGTTAGAGGATCGTACGGGCACGCAGCCTGCGAGGAAGGAGGTGAAGTAGAAAGAGGAGGAAAAAGAGGAGGAGAAGGTGAAACGGAATCACGGTGCGATCGAGCAGCGTGCGAACTCTAATGAGAGGCAAGGTTCTCCGAGGCTGCCCAAGTCGACTAGGCGCGTAATCCTCGGCGTTTAATTGGCGGCGAAGCGCGATACCGGTGCATACCCGAGGCCGGTCTGCCTCTAATGACCCTGCCACTCTCATTGCCGGAAGCCGACAATTAGCGTCGCGACGTATTCGGCCGTCTGACTGGAAAGTGTCGCGTTCCGGCTCATTGTCCGGGGATCATCGGACGAAAAGCGACACCTGCGGAAGGAAGCGCTCGGATAAGGATCGAGGGTGAGAACTGTGCCGCCGAAGGTCATCCCGATCGACTGAACGCACCCCGGCCCCTATGATGCTGATGTCCTGCGTCTCCAGTCTCATATCCACCCTACTGCTGGAGGGCGACAGAGTGGTCACGCCGCAGGAGAGGTACAACATGGCCACCTTCATGGTCCTCTTCCTCCTGATAACGATCGAGGTGGTGGTGGTGAAGGTGGTGACCACCGACATGGAGAGGGAGGAGGAGAATTACACCGGCCTGCCGGCGGCCGCGACCTTCTTCGACCGCGACGAATAATAATTACCATTGTCGCGACGTCGGACCCTCCTCTCTTCGGCACGTCGCTTCTATTATAAGCGACAATGAGCTAGCTGGCGAGACGTCCGACACCCCCCTCCCCCAGCCCTCTTCCCCCTCTCCCTTCTCTCGCGCTGTTTACGCACGAGATACGACTCACGACTGCACTGTTATTCATACATTACGTCCGACCGGATTAAATGGCAGTTTTTGATCTCTCAGCGTTCTCGCGAATAGTATGTAAATATGACCGTGCCAGATGTGTAAAAAAGGATTTTATTCTCAGGTTCCTCAAATTTCACCGTGTGTATGCTAGCTACCTACTCGCTTAACCGTTCTACCGATTTGGAGCGACGTACGGTGCCCTCCAGTCTTGGCATGTAATGCGCGGCTTACCTGTCAAGTGCGCGCCCGCGATCCTGCCGGGCCATTGTGTTTGTGTGCGCGGGTGAATGAATGCGCGAGAGAATGAGAGACGGCGAGCGAGGGAAAAGAAGCGGGAGGGGGGAACGGGCGGGGGAACAATGGATAACGGGACGAGGGTCGTTTCATCGTAGTCGGAGAGGAGAGAATAAAATGCGCGACATTCGATTTGCGAGAGCGTCGACGGCCGTTCGAGGTGAACGCGTGCGATTCTTACCTTCGCTGCTCGAGGCGAGAAGGTGAGGTGAGAAGAAGGTAGATGTTCGCCGAACGTTTATATGCGATGAGTCCGACGGATTCGTCGCTGCATCGGCGAGAAGCGAAGTCATTGAAATTAAGGCCCACGCATATATTGTACGCGCCATAAATGACACTAATGACAGTTTGTGCGGCAGTCCCGCAAAGGGAAGATGCTCGACAGATATGCAAATGACCTACGTCGATGTACGACTTTCACGAGTTCCCCCGTTTTTCGAGAGTAATTCTAAGTTAAGGCGGACGAGTCGAATTAAGTTAAGGTAATAAAAATTCATGAATTTCTAGTACGGTAGTTGTCAATGTTCACACCTTGCCCGGGAGTACGTAACTGTCTAAGCGAGTGGTTCTGATGGCTCTGCGTCAAAATTGTTTCAGAAGAGCGGACCCGAAGAGAAAGTCGTCCAAGATCTTCGTGCCCGATGACAGTCGTTGCTCCTGCTGTCTGAAGCCTTTTTTGATCGACCGGGGAGTTCAGTGCAGCGACTGCGGCGCCAGATCCTGCAGGAAGGACTGCTCGCGCTGGGACACGCCTGACAACTCCTGGCACTGCCTGTTCTGCCATCAGCGGAGGTTGCTGCAGTAATATACCGACACGATACCGAAATTTTATCCTTCGCGGCGCCTACCACGCTGTCAAGGACTCGGCTCGAGTTTAGCTTCGAACGTTTTGAGCGATAATGAAGATACCGCACAAATTAGTCTCTTCGTCAATATAAACGTCATAAGCGGACAAACGTGGGAGGCCGATTCGTTACGAATCGGAATACCAAATTTGATCGTTCCGCGAAGACGTCTCGTTAAGATAATTTTCGCGGGGCGGGCAAGTAGTCTTTTGATCCGAGCCGCCCATGCATTATTCACGCCCTGTCATTGTACTACGCGCTATATATATACTTTGTACTTGGCTGAAGACGTACTAAATTGATCGATGCATCATCGACGCGTAGGCAGAGATAGACAATAGACATATTCCGATCGCGTAAGTATGATCGATGATGAGCGGATTAAAAGGGACGATCGGACGCTTTTCAGATCCTGGCTAAGAAGAAACGAAAAGTGGTTCGAAACATTCGGCGGCGCGTTAGAGGAGGAGGAGTTACATCGTTACTTCAATACGGCAAAATCCAGGGTCTATGTCGCAGGTTTGTTAGCGTCCAATTGGCAATAAACGATGGGAGCGTTTCGTATAGATTTAGCTGACGATTCGAGGCCGTTCGAGCGGCGAGAATTATCGTCGAGATTAGATAGCGGGCGAGGTAAGTGGATTAGACGCTCGCAATTAAGGAAGCTCGGTTAAGAGACAATGGGCGCGAAGGAGGACGCGCTCGTTCGAACGTTAAATGTCAGACTCTCGGTATAAAAACGTAAGGTGATTCACGAACGTATCGACATCTATATTCAATTAGGGGCAAACAAATGAAAAACATCGAATTTGCATGATACGTTCTTTTTACGATGCAGCAATGTGCTAAAAAAAGATGTATTCATATTCTGTTCGTAAAAAAGCGAACTGTTATTTTCCACGCGACTGTTCTCAAAATCTTCGTATAATTCGAGGAGAGTAACTGCTTAAAAAACCCGACTCTCTAGAGCGTGATAGAGGATCGTCTTTCTTATCTACAGTCTCCAGCCGTATTTCGAGCACCAACGAAATTGTGGACGAAATCTGGTTTAAAACTCACCTTTAGGACGTACAGGCGACGATCCTGAAATTAGAAACGAGCGAGGTTTCAGCCCTCTCCGCCCCGCCCCTGCTCCTTTTTTTTCAGCGAAATGCGCTAGACGCCCAGAGTCGAGCAAGAAAATCGAGCCGAGAGGCACGAGGCGAGCGGCCTTATGCATTATTTAGTTTCCGATGGAGGAGTAGGCATTCTCGACTCCGTCGGCGAGGCATTCCTAAGTGTCCCGGGGCAATGCGACGAGCAGGACGAGCGGGAGGAGAAGAAGAAAATGCCGGGAGAAGGTTTGTCCTCGAACCCGATCCCGCTCAAACGATCCAGCTCCACGTTTCGCGGACAATTGTTTTCGCGGACAGTAAACACTACAAATGTGCTAGATAGCTTCCGTCGACCGAGCAGGCGCCGGTATCCTGCCAAAAGGTCCGCTAATTGCGCCATCTTGGCCAATTGCCACGAGGAATGCACGCTGAGAATCTTGTCCAGAAAATCGGTCGATTCTATTGGCTTGCTTGTTCACGCGTTACTGTTCGCCTTTCGTGCTTCGAGAGATCGTATTATCCTGTCCTTTGCGGATCATAAATGATTCAAGGCACGAGGTGGAGTCATCCTGGATCCTGGATCGTTGTCGGCCTGGCTAGGACAATAATTGTTTCCTCCGGCCGATTTTCCGCAGGCGTCGGCTCGAAACGGCGCTACGACGCTCGCCAGTCTCGAACGTGCTCGGGAGGAATGGTTTGCCAATGGGATTCCGCGAATCAATCCCGAAGCGACGGAGTGCATACAAAGATGCGTCGATTGCCCCCCCTCCCGCCAACATGCCTGCATTTTGACTTCAGCGAGAAGCGTTGGCTTTCGAGCGCTACGAAAACATTCGCAGAGCTTCGAAGACTCAAATTTTGACTACAGGGTCGTTCTCGAGAAGGCGGAAGCCGGCTAGGATAGATCTATTTCTAAGACTGTTAGCTGTGTGGGGGATGCATGAGTTTATCCGCGATCGGAAGTCGGTCGCCCTTGTTCGAAACGAGAAACGAGCGTGTAACGGAAGAGCAACAATAAGAAGAGGCTGAAAAATATCTCACGGCTAAGCTATCGCAATGCTCATTGTCTCGGTGCACAACTGCACATCGCGATCTAACCCGGCTGAATCGTATCAAAATGTTTGATCAGGAAGCTCTCCTAGTCAGATACGCGAGGGCTGAAGTTACAATCTTAGAAACTCGTCTTGCCGAAAAAAAAGAAGGGAAAGAGGAAGCGGAGATAGAGAATGATATAAAACGTCGTCCGTTGACGCGACCCATATCTCCGGCCAGTTTTTTGCTGCCGATGCGTGCAATTTCGAGGAAAAGGTAATGGTTTGCCGGACGGCCGCGTTGCTTAAAAGTCGGAATGAGCGTCTGGTCGGACGAGGGACCAGTTTCGGATTTTGGTCCGAAGGAAGGAAGCGACAGAGGAAGGAGGAAGGACGGAGAGGCAGACAGGATCTTCCTATCCTGCTACACATTCAGCTCGCCCGTTTACTAACCACAGGCTATTCCGAGGATCTGTTCTTTGGCCAAACATGGTCAGACCGCATCGTGCCGAACACTCTTGTCCCTCTTGCTCGTTTTTCCCGCGCCTCGAAAGATCCGCTCTCGTTATTTCTTCTAGGAAGGCGTCGAGGATCAGTCGGCTCATGCAACGAGTCCGGACGTAAAAAATCGAGCGAAACAATCGGCATTGTTTTCCTTTCTTACGCGGGATAGCGATAGCTGTTTTTCCAAAAATTTTATCGATCACGCGGCCAAACTTCGTCATCGAGTGCAAATATCGCGTGCCATAATTTAAGCGCGCAGACGCACGTCTTCCGATTATCGTTCGCAATTCCGCCGGCCTCCGCTTTTCACTTCTTTCATGTTCCTTTTCGCGCTCGCGGACGACATTGTTAACAATTAGGGCCGATTGTTGAGTTAGCCGACTCCGTCGCTGGCTAAGTAAACGACTGCAGTCGGGCGCAGTGTCGGATACCAAATATTTATCGGTTCCCTCTCAAAAGCGGTACTTCTCCGAGCACGCTCCTCGCACTCTTATTGTCTCTCCCGCCGAGGACGAGGTGGTGAACCTCAGTTCTGCTCCAGTACTCTTGGGAGCAACATCGCGCACTGTTCTCTCCTGTCCTCTCTCGCTTTCTCCGTCTGAATCCTACCCGTTAGGCCGAACCTTCTTCCTTCATTTCGTTCCATCTCGCCTCTCGCTTCTCCGACAAATCGTCAAAATGTCTGAAGATTCGTTCCGAACCTGCTGTCGGCGCGCAGTTTCAAAATAATCCTACCCGAATCATCGATCGATCCCGACTCAGCTCGGAAATATTCTGTTCGGAAATTCGTGGCAGGAGCGCGAACGATATCGACGTTCGAACGATGATCTCCCCCCTCGTGTCGCGACTTGTTGCCTTCGAGTGGAAGGGGTCGCGGGCAGGTAACGGGGACCGGAGTCGGGCGGAGAAAAAGTGCAAAGAGCGTGAAAATGAGTGCAATCGTGCGATGTAGGGAAAGCACGTGACAACGCGCGCCGGCCAGGAGGATCGTGCGAGAGTCAACGCGAATCGGACGAAGAACAAATTTTCCTGCTCGACTGTCAAATTAAGTACCGTGAACACTGTTATGTGTATGGTGGTTGAACGGTGGACTTTTATTGAGTCTATTTTATAAACTTTCAAAACTGTTATGTGTATCGTGTACTGAGAACTGTGAACAGAGAGTGCCGCAAGGATTGACAGTGGATCAGTGCCTGACGTACCTGTCAAAATGACACGGAGGAGGGATAAACAAAATCGGTAGGTTCGAGAGTTTGTTGACGACGCTTCGGCTTCGCTGTGTAAAAGTATGAAACGACCGCGGTGGAGATCACGTGGAAAATTGAGACGAGCGACGGCGAACGACGGGTAACTGTAACTCGTAACAGTAACTCTATTTTGTAAGAATAGCGGGCGACGGGACGGAGTGCGACTGGGGAGGGGGCGGGGGGGGGGGGGGGGGAGAATTTTTAAGACGGCGATCATTGTCAGGACTTTCGACATTAGTCGGCGGAGTGTTTCCGAAATCTGCATGACAATGGACCAGGCACACGCCTCGCTCTCTGTCAGGAAAAATACACACTCCCCCCCCCCCCCCTCCTTCGGGAGAACGAAATTCAGCTGCAGCTGCGATCGTCACAAAAAACTGTATTAATGCGAGCGAACGGATGTAATTACGCGTCGCGTCGAAGATGGTATGACGATATCGTGACTGGGACGTGCGAAAATTAATGCCGCCGACGAAATCGAATCTCAATAAGAATGCCGGGAATTAAGAACCGGATATAAGGATGAAATTCGAATGTAGTCCGTACTCGGGCGTCGCGGGGAAAAAAGTGGAAGCCGCAATCAATTTTTCCGACGTCGCCCGAGCAACACCGGACACCGGTGCCGCGAGTTTGAGAGAGTGCGGTTTGCACAAAGACGGCGGAAAAAAAGAATCCGGCGGTAGGATCTTTAATGGTTGTCGATACTTTCGTTTAGAAAGTACTCGACCGTGTCCGCGGATGATAGAAGCCCGATCGTGCGCTCCGCAATTGCAGCTGCGATTTGTATTCGATTCCGCGTCTACGATGCGTTGAAATTCAAAAATGTTGAATGCGATCGAAGCGGCTGGCAAACGCAGAAAGGGAAGTGTCGGATGGAACTTTCATCGGTTCGATTCGCACACGTTGCATTCGAATGAGAGAGTTTATCGGTAAGAGACACTCGTCCTCCAGCCGAGAACAAACAATTAATCATTTCCCGATAAAGAAGCATACTCCGATTTATGCCGTTGAGACAATACGATTAAAAACAAGTTCGACAATCTTTTACTCTAAAAATATTTTCACGCCCACCCGTATTGGCCCGTACTTTTGAACAATCGAAACTCGACTCTTCCAGGGGTGGAAAATGCAGCTGCTAGCACGAGCCTGGAGCCGGGCTCGGGGAGCGAGGAAGAGGCACGCACGATGGAAACGGTCCGAGACTTCGTGGAGAAAATAGTGGAGGGCCTAATCGGTAGTGTGGACGATACGCCGATCGATCGGCTCTACGATCATCCCGCATGTAAGTGCAGAAACCTCTCAATTAACGTACGAGCAGGTCGGAGGCAGCCCCGCTGGCGAACTTCGAAGGTTGGCCGCCAGTAGTTACAGGTGAGTCGATGCGGACACGATGCGGACACGGTCGCGAACACCGGACCTCTACCTACAGTGTGTTCCCGCAATCTTCAACCTCGAGGACCGTTCGGTGCCGCCATCTGTCCGCAAGAGTCGCAAACCCATCGCGCTCGGAAATTAACGTAATCTCGAGGAACGTCCCGGGCTAATAGCTACTAACAGTTCGCCGACGCTCGCAACGCGTAATTAGAGTACGCGAGCGAAAAAGAAATTTAAGTGTGATGGCCTCCATCCCATTACCCGCTCTGCCCGTAGAACCCTCTGTCATATTAAAACCTCTATTACTTCGCGCGCCGCATACCGAGCCCTCGAATTCCTGCAAGTCCAGCTTTCACGTAGAAGCCTGATCGTAACTGATTTTCCGTATTAACCCTTCATGCCATCGATGCGCGTTCTTTTTCCTCAGTAATCATATAATTTTCCGTCGGCGTACGTGCTCGATTCTGTGATTAACTTGACATGTCATTAACGGCTCAATTAACGCTAATTAACAGATGACAAGCTTTTGGGAGAGTACAGTGTGCTATTGGCTGCTGCCCTGGCCCGTTTGGCGGTCTCTTTGCATCTGTCTCTCGCAAGTAAGTCCTTAGCTCATAATTCTATGCAAGAGTCTCTAGAAAAAAGCGCATCCCGAAGCCTTGACGCTCGAATCTCTCGCTTTATGCACGCTGACCGTTTTATACCTGCGGAGCGCTTTCAAGAATCGTGTAGTTTGTTTGTTCCGTACGATAAAAATGATTTATTCCGCTGAATCGCGCGTAAGATTCCGTACCTATTGTGAGAACGACTCGTCGAGCGTACCTTTTTTCCTCCGACGATCTTCGACTTCTCCTTCCCTCGTCACCTTCTCTGTTCACGTTTTTATTAATGACGCACGCCTCTCGCTAATTGCCCGCGAGATTACGCGACGTGAATTGAACTTACATGGAGGAGAGGAAGAAGGTGGAGGATGAAGATGAGGGGAGGAGGAGGAGGAGGAGGAGGAGGAGGTAACGAAGGAGCAGAAGATAGCGCACACCTTCGTCTACTTATAGCCAGGCTGCAATTGAATTACAGGCCGAACGTCCTCGCGACTTACGCGTCTTTCTCCATCCTCCGCCGTCTTCGCCTCCTTTTCTCTCGTTAAAGTAGCGGATCGCTGCCGATTACGTAAGCGGCACAGAAATCGTAATTGTCGTCCGTTCGCGGCCTCCTCCGGGCAATTTTATTTCGCTCGACATCTTCCCACGCGAATCCTCCCGCGTGTCCCGCTTGCGAAGAGTGTGGCGTGCGCGCGGGCGAAAGATGCGACATGTGCGGGTGTGGGCACACACGAGGCTTTGCTCCCGTTCTCAATTTCTCATTACATGAACGAAGAAGCCGATCGAGGTGTCGCGATGGCCAGCTCTAATTGGAGGATGCTGACCGTAGGCTGACCAAGCTTTTCTAGCCGCGTTCGAGAGCGTAATTGGAGGATCGTGATCTTTTTTGGATTTGCATCGAAACGACGTAGATTAGATCCGGTTGTGTTACTGTTCTGACGACTGTTGGGTTTAAAGTACGTCGCGAGGCTGACGATGATGATTGACGATGTTTGCGGCAATCTTCTGACGCACGCGAACTCTCGGTGATAATTGATTTTTTCGCGGCTTGCTGATCTTTTAAGATGTACGCCTTGCAGTGTTCTTATCGAATCAGTAGACTTGTAATAGGGGAGGGGTGGACCCTTAGCATGTAAAAGAAACTCTCGAGGTCCTGAGTGATTCAGGAACCTGAGAACCTGACGAAGGATACGATGAACATTGGGTAATAATACCGTCATGTTAACCAGCGCCTCGTTTCGGAGTTGCACAGAGTGTGAGTCATTTCCGCCGATCGGAGCCTCGCGATAAGAGGTTGACTCTTCCTTTTGAAAAATCAATGAACCCTTCGGCCTACTTTGCGACAATGACGAACCGATACGTCATATCGTTGCGTGAAAAGTCGCTCTCACTCTGACCAGAAACGAATTCCGGATTGTTTCTGGAATTGCCCGTGCGTACAAGTGACATTCTGGATCCAGTAGAGCAAGTGTCTATCCTTACAAGTTTTGAACCTGCCCGAAAGGTCGACGGTGAATGGGAAGTACGTACCTATATTGGCCAGCGAGAGAAAATTGAATGTTTGGCGCCAGCCTCGTAAGCGCGACTTAAGGAACGCCTTTGCCTAAACTCGCCTTCCGATGAAGACGGTCAATAGTATTACGCAATCCGCCTGACCTTCCACGTATGATCTCATGCCACGGCCTGTCCCGAGCATGTAACGAGGTATCGACCGTGTTTCGCAAGTTCCTTAACATGTCACGCTATCGGATACATTATCCGCCTCTCTTTAGTTCGATAACAATAGGCGAATTCTACGACGGACGATTGTCAGGGAAAAATATCGCGTACCTGGAAAGGAACGTTACGTTCACAGTTCCGAACATCCTGCCGTGGGATTATCGACAAGAACGATTCCGCTAAATAGATTTACAGTTAGGCGGAGAGTTCTTTTTTTCCGGAGCAACAAAAGCCGGTTAGCGTAAATCGTCGGCAAAGCGGCCGGCCGCCGGAAGGGTGGAATGCAGAAACGGGGTTGCATCGCGTCGTCTTTGATCGTTATTCCAGTTCTTGTCTTGTTAGAGTCGTTTGGCTTCCCCGCGGTTCACAGGTTCACGAGTCCGGCCGGTCACGTGAATTTCCAACGCACTCGAAAGCATAAATCGAGCAAGCGAAATATGTTAAAATGTCACTGAACCCCTAAGTCGCGAAGGAATCTACCATTCAGTGGTATTCAATGGACCGACTTAAACTGCTGACCATTTTTATGATCCGCGTCGAGGTGAAGCCGTAGATCATCGCTCGAAGAAACTTAACAGATCCGCACGGATCATCGAGCGAGCGTGGCAACTTTTTTGCTCGAACGTTCCATAGATCACAAAGGACTTTCCTCGTCCTCGTTCGGTCTTCGCGAGAATGGAGTGCGCCAAATTTACAGTCTTTGCGGTTGTAGGGGGGAAAGTAATCATTTCGTATTTTTCGCAAAGGAGCGCGACGGTCGATGGAAGGTTTTACAGCGCGTGTCATCCTTCTAACGAGCTCGCCGGGCTCCTTCGGCGCTGGCGGCCGTTTAAAAAGGATAAAATCCCGACATTGCCGTAATTCAATCTGCGAATGCGCGCGCAGGAATGTTTGCCCGCCGGTAACGGCATAATTGAATGACACCTGACCGGCATAATGAAGCGGCCTGCTGGAAGGTAAAACCGACGGATTCGTTGAAAGATAAAGGGAGAGAGAGCGAGAAAGAGGGAGAAAGAGAGAGAGAGAGAGAGCGAGAGAGAGGGAGAGAGAGCCGAAGTCAACGAGAGAATGAGTAACGGGGAGAAAGAGATTAGCGCATGAGGATGGAATGACGTTTAAGGCAAACCGCATGCCGAAGCTGTATACTCCGATGCGGAAAGCTTTCGGGACATGTCATCGTTCAACCTGCGAAATGTCAGGCTCGCGCGCGGAAAATTTTCAAGCCTGCCGTATCTCCGAGGAAATTGACTCTCCCATCTCTCTCCCCCTTCCAGCGAGGCCAGGCGAATCGCCGTTCGCCTGTTTGACACACGACTTGCCCAACGCGAAAGCCGTAAGACCGTTTAACTCTCCCCGGGACTCGAAACCTCGTAATTTCTACTGGTTCCTAATTATGCGCAAATAAGGGAGCGACTGCTCGGCCTCTTCCTGGAAAGACGCGTAACATTGTGGAATCCGCAGGCAGACCTAGACTCACGGCCAGGCCATGCTTTCCGCCAGAAGCTCGCACGATTACGTTGTCTGCTAATCTTCGATCGTTCCGACGCGATCCTAATGAACGCAAATGCACACGGAACTTCTTCATACTCTCGATCGTCCTCGACGAAGGAAAGAGCATTCCACTCTCGCAATTTGACTCGCCGAAACTCAAAGCGTCGCAAAGCGGGCAGAAACGGTTTCAGGGCTACGCTTTATTTACCTTCGCCGTCGTTGCGAAAGAAGGAATCGCCTCGCCGAGAGCGGACGATTTACGATGGCCGCCGCGCCGGTGGCCGTTTTCGAATATGTAGGTTCGATCCGCAAAAGTTATCCCCCCACTGGGAAGGAAGCCGTACGGTCGCGTATGTGGGGTACGTCGGTCGCATATCACGTCGCTTTGGCGAAAAGGCTCTCTCAGTCGCGAGCGGTACAGGTCTGCGATTACAGTCTATGCGCGAGCGGGGCCGACTCGCGTCTTCTTCTTCTTCTCCCCCGTCGCGTATCTCGCCGGCCTCGTCAACGCAAACGTCGGCAGGAAAAACGCCTCTCATGTGCTGCTCGTCGTGGTGTAGGTGCCTACTCGGACCGAACGTCCGACAGTCGAGAGTCGGGAGTGTGTCGCGTTCATCGAGTTTCTTATCGCGCGTCCTTCGTTTTTACGTCGGGAGCCTAGCTGGCCTTTTTTAATTCGCCTCGTGCCGAATCGAGAGTGAGTGAGGGAGAGAGAAAGAGAGAGAGAGAGAGAGAGAGAGAGAGAGAGAGGGAGTGAGACGCCGAATGTAAATAAGGAGTGTTCACGAATGACACGACGGCTGCGACATGTTAATCGATCGCTCCTGTCAATGTCAGGGGGGAAAATCTGTTCGATTATTGAGTCGGTGGATATTCGGGGGAACTTTTTAAGCGCCGGGCGAGCATTGTCGATTCGTTTCGGACGACAGCTCGATCGGCCGGCTGGATAGAGAAGTGTCAATTAAAGTGTCGAGATACGCGGACGTGATCGGATAAAGGACGATAGTGAAATTAGTCGCAGGGTAATTTTCGGCCTCGAGCGAGTGGGAGAACGCAGGAACGATTCGATTTGATTGGCCCGGTTTAAATTCGTTATCTCGCGCCCGTTTCCCATTTTCGCGTCAGTGAGCCTCCGCTGTCACTTGCCACCCGTTTCGGTACCACGTGGTAAACAGAAATCACAACAAATTCATCCGTGAGCCGTACAAAATTCAAAACTCCAGTACTACGAACTCTTCTTAATGATTTATATTTTACGTCCGCTACTGTCAAAACAGTCGGACTTTACCGTTTCTCCCGCCGAGTTCGAGTCAACATTCGACTCGGCGTAGGCGTTTCATCCGGATTCGTGTGTGTGTCAATGTGTGTGTGGACTCGGTGGGCAGGTTTCACGCAAGTTTTAATTGCGAGCTGAATCGGAAAATACGTCGGGCCTCATCGGATCCAGGCGAAGGAGAGCGATCTCATTAGCGTCACGTGGATTGCTTTTTATCGCCGCCATAAGACAGCTGAGCAAACGAGGCGAACTCCTATTCCCGATGGTAGACGGGAACGGCGTTCGAATCTTTATTGTGTCGTCCGTCACGATGCGCAAACGTTGTCAGGCGGGAAAACGAGGCGAATTAAAACTGGTGGGAAACTGAACGTCCCTTTAACCCTTTGCGGTCAAATTTCGATGATAGGACTGCCAGCTGGTCGAAATAAGTTTAGCATTTTGCAATTCCTTTTCCGTACAGGATTTAAAGTCAGTACATGAATATTAAAAACCCAGTATGTGTTGAAACTAATTTGTTGTCTTTCATAGTATTTATAATAAACTAAGATATAAACTTGTACGACAACGAATGCCGCCACCGTGGCGTCGATCGCAAAGGGTTAGACGCTCTGCCCACATTGTCGCGCAGGGACAACGTTTGGGATTCGGCGTAGAAACAGATTGTAGACTCAAGCCAATTTTGGTCCGATGCCGGACGATAAGCGCTATCGTTTCGACCTTCTACCCGGCCAAAAAGTAGCGCGGTCCGCAGTGCAAGGTTTATAATGCGCACGCGCGTACTTTTTTCCCCGTCCGGGCGGGAACGAAAGACGCGGAGTATCAAAGATCAAAGTGTCGTCGTCGGACGACTATTCAAATTAGACGTTTAAAGGCCGTTCCGGCTCGGGCACGCTCCGTGTTTTTGAGAGTCTCTCAGAGTCGATCGCTGTCATTATTCACCCCGCGCAAAGAAGCGGCAAAGTTTCTCGACCGATCGAGAATACGCCCGCACGCTTCGAATTTATAGTTCCGAAAGGTCAATGTATCGAAATTCCGAGCGTCCGAAGACAACGCGGGCGCGACAGGAAACGGCCGGACCGCAAAATTGTGCCTCGAAAGTCTTCCGCGATGGCATCCGATTATCCGTTAAGCGCGAGAAAGTTGCACGTCGATCTCTCTAATCGCGGAATTCTTCGTTCCGTGCCGCGGACAGGCCTTTTAATCGAGTAAAGTCTCCGCGATAACCGATTCGAACGTGACCGACGACGTAATAGCGGCCCGTATTCGCTGACAGGCTGAAAAACAATTCGACTCGCACGCCGAGTACCGAAGAAAACTGACAGCGTCTCGCCTCGAGGCCGAAAGAATCGGAAAGCTGCGATAGAGAGTTGAATCGCGTAAAACGTGCGGCAGGATCGATTGGTCGCAGTCTGCGGGAAGAGAAACGGCCGGCAGGCAAATAAATCGCATTTTTATTAGAAGGAGTGTGCGTTCGTGTGATACTCGTGCCAAAAAGCGCGGCCACGTGCAAGACTGTCAACATAACCGCTGACGATGCGACGTGATAAGCGCCGTAGATGTTGCTCCAACTGATCGAAGAGATGCTGACACTGATCGGTGGCCTGATCGTCGTCTACTTCTTCTACGTTCTCATATCGAGGAAAGATGGTAAATATAGAAGCGAGAACTGCGAACGGGGCCGGCGCTGGAAAAACAATGTTATCGCTCGCTCGTTACGCGTCGTCGTTACTTCGTCGCACGAAATTGCTAACTCGCGAGAGCCTATCGGCAATAACGACCCCAGCTCGCTAAAGTTAACGGTTATTAAAAGACAATTGCCCATTCGTCACCGGCGTGTTTCGATAACCTGTGTACGATTTCAGCCTAAGGTAAAGTAATGAAAATCGTCTGCTCATAGATGAACAATTTCGACCTGTCCGATACGTTTATCCCGTAATTGTCGTTATCAAGCGTGGCGTCGATAAACGGTGACAGTCTCATCAATGCGGATCGAACGTGAGAAAATCCGCCATTGGGATTTATCGTATGACGGCACGCACGTAAATCGTAACCCGGTGGCAACTGGTCGTGTGTCCCTGGCACTGTTTGTCGGCCGCACGTAATAATCCGTCACGGGCAGAAGCATGCCGTTCAGTTTTGCTCATTTACTCATCCTACTCCGACTCCTTGCCCATCCTCGTCCTTACCATAAAAAAAAACGAAGAAATCCCTCTCATCGGCGAGCCGGTTGACACAGGCATTAATTTTCGCGTCTTGCTCGCGTTCGCGGCGGTTAAATCAGAAATCGCGTGCACCTGCCAGCTTCGACCTTTTTTCCCATTACTTCTCCGCCTCCGATCGCGGCCGCTAATTTGAATATTGAAAATAATTGAGATATCGAAAGAGGACGAGATCCGGGCGGATGTCGGGGAGAGACGGTGCGAGATGCGTACGGGTTACTTTCACAATTTTCAATGCATCCAAACGAGTTTCAAACGGCCTCTCCTCTCCGGGCCATTTCTTTCGATCGCGATCTTTGCTCTTATTGCCCGCAGAATTGGCCGATCGGTCGATCGGCAGATCGGCAACGCTCCGCGCTGATTGGAATTATAATAAATGGAGTGGCGATGGTCGGGGAGGAGAGAAAATGGATGCCGCTTTCACATTTTCAGATTTTTAAGTCAATCTCAAATCCGCCGTTCGCATTTCCCTTCCCTTCCCATGTTCGAAGCACGCGAGAGCGTTTAATGTCGTTTTCGTTCCTGCGAGGAAATAACGCGACGGACTCCGAAGCGTATCGAACGATGCAACGGACGCCTATCATTTATGCATCATTGTTGCTCGCCTAATGGCATCGCAAGTCATGCCACTATAAAAAGCTATTTGATGATGCGGCAGTCTGCCGCATTTCGCATTGTCACTCCGATAATGCCTTTACTATTTCAACTTAATTGCACCTCCCGATCCGCACGCATTAAAATAAGATCCGCGATTACGTTTACTCGGACCTGAAATAGTCAGGCTATTAATAGCAATGGCAGCTTCAAGTGAATCGTGACCGAACGATAAAGCCAGCTAACGCTCTGGGCCGACACTTTGGTTCGTCGTAGATTCGTACGAAATGAAACGCGCCACCGGTTCTCCATAATAGACGCTCAAATTATCTGCGATAAAGTCGGCGTATCTTATCTGTCGAGGAAGGTTCGCTCTTTATTATCGAGAAAACAATTGCACCGGCGTGACGTGCACGCCCTCCCCCACACCCCCCCTCCCACCCTCGCTTCTTGAAGCATTCGTCGCCCCCAACGAAATCGCAGGAACCTATCTCACGACTCTTGGGCGCACTTTAATCTCACGGCAAGATTTCGTCTCGCGCAACCTGCCAGCCACGCTACGTACCTTACGGCGAGCAAATTAAGTGTAATTAACGACGTGTACGCGACGACGGGGAGACTGAAAATGAGTACCCTGCCGAAACGACGTGACGTTAATCTCGGAATGGCGAAACCTCGGCGCCCAAGTGAGACCCTCTTACGTGCCGAGAGAGCTCGGCGATCGTTGTAATTTTCGTTACGCCACATCGGCCTGATGAACTGGCCGACGTTTAGCGCGTCGAATGCGGCGTCAGCCGAAAATGGCTGAATTCCGCCGTTTCTGGCAAGACGCATCGTTGCAGATATTGTCTAAACAATGTGAGCTCGGTGTCAATCAGTTCGTCATTCGAGATCATTTGGTTCTGTACACTTTTGGGAGACTGAGAGGAGCTCGATAAGAGTGTGTCTAATTAGACACATAGGATAATTATTCGCGAACAACCGAAAACCCTTTTAGTCGCCTCTTACGGCAAGCAGGGCATACTGTGGGCGCATTCCTTCCCCCGCCCACAGGGGAAAAAGAGTCGTACACCTCCCGAGCACCAGATTTCTCATACGCCACCCGTACAGTTATGCTAACAATCTCGCAACGCGCGCCCATTGACAGATTACAAATGTATCGGGATTGGTAGCCTGTTTTCTCGAACAGACTGCAGACGGTCGGCAATAAATCTTGCGGCTTCAAAGCGGGCTATCCTCGCGAGTTTCCACCGAGCATCGTCTGCGTCATAAATCGTCGGATTACCCCTCCGTCGAAGGTAGTACGTCGAAGGTATCCCGATGCCTCTCCCGTATCCTCTCCTGTAGCCTCTCCCGTAGCCGAGAGCTGCAAATTTATCAGAAGGACCCGCACGGCCACGCTCGATTATTAATTACTTATTCTGCCCCCGGTTCGAGGCTCTGACGTCAGCGATCCTACAACTATATCCCGATACCGGCGGATATCGAGTCTGCGCCTTCGATCGTGCGAGCCGGAGGAAAAAACGAGAGAACTAATGAAAAGGATTAATGAAAGTCGCGAAGGTCGCCGCGACCTTCCGTCTGGCAGATTCTATCGGTGCGAACCTGAGTTATCCGAGTCCCGACTCGCCGAGGTGCGTCTTCTCGCGGAAGAAGACGTGTGAATGCGCTAGGCAACCGCGCGCGCACATATACACGCGTGTGGGTGCGCACGACGCTTAGTCGTGCATACGCCAGTTCGTGCCGACACACCTCCGAGGCGGCCACCTGCAAATTTATGACGGCCGAACGGCCTGGAGGAAATGACGGTGGGCGACCTTCACCTTCTAGCGAGAGATCAGGGTTAGAAAGTCCATTAGGCGATCGCACACGAAGGTGCGCGCGCCTGTATAGGAAACAGGCGCCTGGCTTTAACTCGCTTAACCCTTTCGCGACTACCGCCGGATATATCCGGCGCGCACGAAGCGACCGCCAGAGCCTACCGCCGGATAAATCCGGCGAGCATGAAACGATCGCCAGGGCCTACCGCCGGATATATCCGGCGAGCGCGAAGCGACCTTTCTGCTTAGCAGCGGCAACGTTGAGCTTAATCCAAAACGGCAGATAACATTATTGCATTCGAGTATTAGCGTAACAGTTGAGGTTCAGATTTGAAGATGACAAATTGTAAGAAGGGTTTGAGGAATACGAACTGCCGAATTTCATCGTATGAGACTGTGCACGCGCTCTGTGTAGATTTGCGGCGCGGCGCCCCGTTCAGTGGAGTCGCTTACGCGGAGCGAACCGCCGTCGCGAAAGGGTTAAGAGGGATCGATCCGAAAAGAAATCGGAACCTGCACCGAGATTCTCCTACGCTCTTACGAGGACCGACGCAAGAACGAGTTCGAGGTCGTCGGTGAAAATGGTCGATCGGGTAAAATGTTTGATCGGGCAAAAATTAAGGTTGGGGTTAACGCGGATGGATGTTGACTCGGAGCGGATAACGAGCCGACTCCGTCTGGGACCCGAGTTTCCCGCGGAAAGAGTTCAGGAGGTCGGCCGTTTAAGAATTTCACCTGACACCGGCGAGCTGCGGGGGGGCGGAGGTTGGGAGAGAGAAAGAGTCGGAGGGAGAGACGAGAAACTGCCGGCAAGGCCGGCAACGGTGAAATTACGGTGACGCGTCGCTTTTACATACCCAAACGAGAATCCTCCTCGTTCGATCCATTATCGGCATGACTCGACCGCCACGAAGAAAGTGCACCGTCGAGTGCCAGTTTTCCTCTACCTGCTCTTGCCAGTTACAGAGTCGCGAGGCCCCGCTGGCCGATCTCGTCCGACGTCGAAAGTCTTCGGCGTCGGCTCCAAGTGTCCCCGCGAACGATTGCGAAAAGATTGCTCGTTCTTTCGAAGGAAAACGTTCGGCCGATTCGACGCGCGTCAGATCTTGAAGAGCTTAACGGTCGCGCAGGCTTCCGAGAACGCCATAGGCTGTCGTGTGGATTCTGATGGTGGACGTTCGTCTATGTTTTCCAGACAAGCCGTCGACGGATCCGCCGACCATGGCTCACACCGCTCTTCGGGAGCTGGTCGAGAGAGCGGTGGACGATGCTCGAAAGTTGCCGGGCCTGAACGGCAACGGAAGCGGCTCGGCGGGCAACCCCGAAGGCCGAAGTATCGCCGAGCAGAGCTACGAGGATCTTCTGGCCACGGCGATACTCAACAAAGTGAGTACGCGCCACTTATGGCCGACACTTCTAGCCGGCACTTCTATCCGTCGGGATGAATCGATTCGACCGACGAAAGTGACCGCATCTGGCGCGATTAGCTCGGAATCATCACCCGTTCTTTTCCAGGTCATAGAGAAATTCCAAAGAGAGCAGGTGGACGGTAATAGCAACGTTCTGCTTGGAAAGTCTTCGGCGAGAACAAAATGTCCATTAAGTACGTTAGATAAGTATACACCCCGATCCGCGATGATGCGGGGCAAAAAGCGGGAACGATCTACGCTCCTTCGCAGCCGATGAGCAAACATGCTAATTTGCGAACGTTTAGAGGCTTAGAGCGGCGGGCACGGTTTTACGGAGATGTTCGCTTTCAGGTGAGAGCGAGCTGGGCCTCGACGAAGGGGTGGAAGAGGGTAGCAGCAGCTTGGAGCCTCTTTCTCAGGATGAATGCAGCAGCGAATCTAGTGCATCCAGGTCGAGGCATCCGCGGAATCGTCAGGAACCACTGTCCCTTACGGTGAGTATCTCATCGTGTCAAGTCAAGTCAAGCTAAGTCAGGTTAACCCATTGTCCGCCAATGTCCCATTTTTGGGACGCAGTTTCAAATTGTTTTCTATTAATCACTGCAATTTTTAAATGTACAGTTAATTTCATTTTCTATTTTTGTATTACGGCGGGTAATGGGTTAAGTCGGATTAAGTCGAGTCATGTCGAGTCAAGTCAGGTTCCTCGAACATCAAAACAATTGGTTATGATTTTGAAACACACGAAAGAAACTCTTTCCGATCGGTAATGCGTCTCGTTGCATAATAATGACGGGAGTCGCGTCGATTTTATGTCTCTTAACGTTATGTAAATTCGTCTTCGCCCGTCAGCCGGATGAGTGGTCAGTGACGTGCGCGACCCAAGGACTTTTAAATGAGAAAGAGTGCGCGGGACTTTTAATTTCGATCGAACGAACAATGCCTCATGTTTGCGCGATTCAAACCATTTTGACGCGCAGTTGGCGTTCGGAAGACGAATCGTAGGAAACCAGTTTGGTTTACCAGCAATTTCCTTGCCGGCGGACCTTGGATCCGAGGATCGATAAATTTTCTTGCGACTGCCTGCCGGATGCACGTAGTCAAGTGCATAATTGAATGCGCTTTCCATCGCCTATTAGCCTGCGTCCTCTCGAAAGAAAGTGGTTCTCGCGTGCTCTTCCGCGGAATAAGAAGCGACCGACCTTCCTGACCGTCCCTCCTGCACTGACTATAGACATCGGACTCTAGGTCGATTGTGCGAACGACAGTATTCTAAATCCGCGTCGGATAATCCCCTAGCATTAGCCGATCGATATTCTCGCAAGAGTGCATCTGAGGAAAACATGCCGGGAGGAGGATGAAACGGACGACCTTGAAGGAACGTTTCATCATCCGCGCTGATCCTTTCGTCCTTCCTGGGATTCCAGGAGTTCCGAGAATACCGCGAAGCGTTTCGCGAGTATGATGGAATCGAATGAATTAATTACAGATCGAGGAACGTATAGAGGAGGTCACGACTACCTATACTTCCGACGAGGATCGTAGGGACATAGAGAATGAGGTCCTCAGCATCAGGCCTGCTCGTCGCGTGCCATTTCCGGAACTTGGAATGGACATCGTCGATCGTAAGTATCATCGATCCAAGGTATCCAAGGATCCAAGAACAAAAGTAATCTGTAAGTCGAAAGTTTAACGGGCGTCTTCTCGTGCGTTCAGCTTCTCAGGAATCGTCGGATGACAGCCAAGATGAGCCGGACACACCGAAGGCCCACATGGACATGGTCTCACCGATCGAATCCTGGGAAGAGAATTGGTTGTTCCAAAGGAAGCGAGCCCAAACCCAACCTGATGCCGTTGCCATGCTGGTCCCGAATTCGAGTGCCGACTTCAAGGCTCTCATCGGTGACAAGGACGCGGAGGACACTTCCGACCTATCAGAATGCTCCTCCGCGCAGTCCGACGAAGAGATCGAGAAGGAGCTACTGGAAGCCATCAGCAACGTCGTGCCAAAGTCGCCTAATCAGTTCGACTCGGACGAAGTCAGTCTGGCCAGCGCAAGATCCGAGGATCTTCACGATATTTTGCCAAACGGCAAGGCAGATAAAATTGTCGCAAACGGTGTATTGGAGAACGGCGTCGAAGAATTAAACGTGCCACGATTGAATGGCGATATACTAAACCAAAAAGTGGGAGAAGCGTCGAGTGACGTTATCTTCTCAGATCGGGATGGATCTGCGAAGAGAATTAGAAGCGAAGCCAAAGATATTAGAAAGGAGGGAAGCGCCAAATTGATAGAGTCTGAGAAAGAAATTGGCATTCAGAAAAATTTACGAAACGGTATTGCGGGGAATGTGGAATTGATTAAATCGGAAGGCGAGCGAAATAATTTGACTGATCAAACCGTGCAAGAAATCGCTTCGCCGAAGGTGCCAAAAACACCAAATCCGACGCCGACAAGGACGTCCATGACGGAAAACGGAGTAGCCGAGAACGAGGCGACTTGTCGGGAAGTGGAGCAAGTCCTCAATTCTCTGGAATCCGCGAAAATAAAATTGATGGACATCGACGAGAGCAACGAATCCGCGATGGAGAACGGAGACTCTGGATCGATGGATGTTTTTGAAAAACACAACTACTCCGGTACCTACATAATTTGCATAATTTTGAACCGTTTATTTTGAAAGTCGTGTATCTATTTAAAAAAAAAATTAAATATCACACAAATACCGTTTACACCACGTTAATCATAAATTATATATCTATTTTTTTTTTAAATATGGACTAACACCAATTTCAAAATAAACGGTCCATTTAACGACTTGATCTCGTTCCATGGTCATAATCGAATTTTTCCAGTTGAAGACGAAGCTCAGCAGGACAGCGAGTACACGGAGCACTACGACATCGCCACGCAAAGGCACATGGACAGTCTCACGAAAGGTGAGAGTGAGACGACCAATGGCGAGACAGTTCCGGATTCGGAGTCATCGAATTCTGACAGGTGAGCGGTAAACTTCACGTCTCTGCCAAATTCGCGCTCGTCACTTCTGTCGTTCGCGAAAACGTCAGCGAGTGTAATGACATTATCGCAACGAATTCCATCGGCGAGCGTTTCGTTTCCGCACACGAATGCGAATTAACGTCAATCATTCCGCTGTGCAGCAAGTGCCGGAAGGCCGCGGCGTTCGCCAAGGCTGACTCGGCTCTTCATCATTCCTGGAGGAAGAACGAACCGGACATGGACAATCAATTGGCCACACCGCCGCGACCGGGTAAGTACCAATTTTTGGGCAGCTTGTGGAACAGAACCTTGCACTTTCACGAATTTTTTCCTTCGTTACGTAGGCACCATTGCTGAAAGAGAGCACAAAAAGTGGGAAAATGCGCCGCCCATCGAGAACAATCCTTACAGCGAGGAGAGCATACAGAGAAGGCTGTTCGAAAGGCAATATTCCAGGAGGGCATCGGACATTCCCGGGTAAATTTTCTTAAGTCACGCGGAACAAATCTTTCGCGCAGGCACGCTCTAATGAGCTGTTCCGTCCTCAGAGTGTACGCGGAGGTCCCGAAAAGCAATGGAGCCGAGTTGGAAGTCGTCTTAGAACCTAATCAGCCTGACATGAGACGGTAATTATACTCGTCGAACTCGAGGGCACCCGGTAGAACTTCCCATGCGCCTCATCCGTGCTCGAGGTTTCCCGCGACACACTGTACATGACAATTCCGGATATCCAAACAGAATCAGGCCACCGCGCGGGCACAATCAACGAAATAATCTTATCGCGGTAGTCTGACCTCCGTGAAAAAAGACGGAGTCGCACCTAATCTCTCGAAAGAGCACGAAAGTAATCACGAGTTTCCTCTTAACTCGGTAAATCACTTATCTAAGTGTTCAGTACCTTCCTAAGTGTTCAGTACCTCGAACGGCGTCTTTCTAGAGCGATCAAAAATTTATCTTGGCTTACGTCGTAAGTCCGGCGCCAAACCTGACCCAATCGAAGGCAAGTGTATTCGTAGGTAATTAAAGATTCTCAGTCGGAGTCTCCTGTTCGCAGATTCGGCAGAGACTACTACATTAACGAGTCTAAGGTGGCCAGTGGCGACAGAACGAGGAGATCAACGACCTCGATATCGAGCAGGCCTAGCAGCTCGTTGTCACAACGTTCGAACTCGACGTCTGCCGAGCAGGAACAACAGGTGAGTTTCGGGCTCGAAAGGTTCGAGGAGGCTTCCCTCCGCGGCAGCCTCTCTAGATGGAGCTATCGCGATCCTCACACCAGCGCGCACTTTGCCATCAACCCTCTTCTTCATCACCTGGACGAGCTCGCCCAAGATCTCTCCACCGACGGGCTCGAAAGTTCCATAGAAGAGCGCCGTCGATCGTTCGCGAGAGAGCCAGCTGATGGATCGGATGAAGGCTCTGAACCTTGTGACGTAAGCAGAACGGCTGATCTCCTCAAGAATGGCGTGGCCAGTCAGTTCGGATACGGGGACAACGTCATTTTGCTCCCGATGAAAGACAAGTCGAACGACGTGACATCGAATCCGCTGTATGACCTTGACGAGGCTGGCTCGTTAGATGTCCTGAGTCCCGGTGACTCTGGGATGGATTCGATCGAGTCGAATGAGTTCGACGGAAGCAAACATAGGGGCGAGGATGGAGAGGGTTTGAAGAGGTTGTCTTGGATGGAGGAGGATGACCTTGAGAGAGGGAAGGAGGCGCAGATATTGACGGTGAATGGGAAGAAGTATTGGAACATAGGGAAGAACAAGTATCACACTTTCGGTGGCATTAGGACGTCAGGGATTAGTTGTGAATTGGGCGATCTCGATGAAGACCAGGTCAAGGACGAGGATAGCGATCCTCAGCCGACCGAAGGATCTGAATTTTGGGGCGCGGCGGAATTTGGCAAATTGAAGTTCCAGACGTTCGGTGGAATTAAGAGACGTGACAAAACCGATGGCAGGAAGATATCTGCGTACAGAGTGATTAAATTGAGGCCAGCTCTGCATAATTTTAGAGCGCATAAACACAATAATTCGACGAATACTGAAATTCCTGGAGACTTTGATGGAGTTCGACGTGGTAATCGGGATAAAAGAAGATACAAGAAGTTTTGGAAACAGCTGGAAGAAGAAATGTGTCCGGAGGATGAGTGGGAGGACGAAGATCATTTTGAATATGACTGTAACAGCGTAGACAACGCACCGCGAATGTTCGAAAGATCAAAAACGCGTAGATCCTTCGAGAAGCGAAGATCCAGAAACAAAGATCCCCCTGACGGCATGTCAAGAAGAAAACATTACGGCGCAAGATCTGTAACGAACAGGTCACTGGATAACACCGTATCCCAGAATTTTGACCCGGCGGAAAACGAGTGGGAAGACGAAGAGGATTGCTACGCAATGGACGGAAATATTATGACGAAATTCCTGGATGACGTCACTAGAAGACCAAAGTTACGTACAACAAGTAACGAATCCTCGAAAACGAGTAAAAGGAGAATGTCTCACCGGACGGATACGCAGAAAACGAAGCTGAAGAGATGTGAAAGCTACCTGAGCGACAACGAGAGCTTAAAACTGGAGCCACCCGTGGTACCGGAAGTGATCGAGAGGAGGTTCGAGAACTTGAAGGACCTTCGCAGCTCTCGACGACGAACAGAAGATTCCACGAATCGGACGAGCAAAAAATTAGGAGTGAGAAGCTTGAGTGACGTCACGATATGGTGAGGCCGAAGATGTGAACCATTTACTGGGACAGCCATGGCAACCTAACTGAAAGAAGTCTCGCTGACGAGAGGATTCGAGGACGAGAAAAGTCATCGAAAAAGTGAGGATGTCGCGAGTGAGGCGGAAAAGGATGAAATTTTCTCGAGTGCCAGCCGAGTGAACGGTGCCTTAGAAGATTGTAGTTAACTATTGGATAAGTACGTCGCAGGCGTTTCCTTCAACTTTCTCCGCCAATATGGCCGAGGAAGAGAGCAAAGAAGCTGCGAGTGCGACTCGACGAGCGTTTCGATGTGTTTTCGAGCGCGTGTCGAGCGACATTAAAAAAAAAAGAAAAGGAAAAAAAAATCGTGTGTGCGTCGCCGGCTAAAATGAAAATTTTCAGACCTACGACTGAGCAGTCCGGCGGCAGAAGCGGGCGGAAGCTGGCAATATTTGCTGAACCCTTTGCTCAAAAACCCTCGTTTATACATTAATGTTTGCGCGTCTCAGATATGGAGCGTTCGAAAATGAGCATGAATAAAGAGATATTTGTTTATACGCAGCGTAGTTTTGAAATAAAAGTCTCTGCGAGAACTGCATGAAATTGTTGGAGGTGTCGGTCCCCGTACTTCTTCTCTTTTTATTTTGTCCGCGACGCCGTTCTTATCTCGGAACGATATCCGTTTCTCTCCCTGTACATAAGCAACAATATTGTTCTCGGCGATAACTTTCAACTGTACATAATAATGCCGCACGATTGACATTACGCGAACGTCACTGATAAGACGTGAATGCACCACGTATTTATCTTTCCCAATGTACCCCGACATATCTCGAGCTAATCTATGCACACTGCACACACGCATGACGCTCAATGCAAATCCGAATGCTGATCGGTAAGTAACCCAATTGAGAGTTTGACTATGTTTGATGTGTGTCGACTAACAAGTAACTCGGATGACGTGCTGATGCACCCCGGGAGGCAACATGCACGAGACTTTTTGCTCATGCGGAATGATACGTGATAAAGAGGAGAGAAAAGAGAATGCATGCTGAAAACCCGTAAGAGAACCGTATCGGCGGACAAAAAAAAATTCCCTCACGACCATTCGCACTCGGCACATAAATAACAGTTCGTCAGGATAGCATGCCCCGATCGGACGCAAGTACATAACTCACACTAACACTCCGCGCTTGCGGGAATGAAGGAAGGCAAACAGACTGCGAGAACCGCTTCTGCACGACTCGACTCATTAACACCCACACCCACGTACACGTCCGGCGACGAATCGCGACACTTAACAAGCCCGCCTGACAACGCTTATCGTCGGTAATCATTCCCGTTTCGGCCCTGTTGCAGGACGATACCCGCTGCTACAAGGATACGGAGCCCGCCAGCGGTAGGAGCAACGACGTCAAGTCGAAGGTCGCCAACTGGCAGAAGAACAACGCCGAGGCGGCGAGTCGAACGCAGCAACTGTTACGGAACGGGTCGGCCAACCCGGAGTACCTGAGGAGGAACGACAATCAGAGGGCCTGGGACGATCGTCAGAGGGTCGAGGAGATCTTGGAGAACGAGCGGAAGAACAGTAAGAACGAGATAAACGCCAAGCTGAACAATCAGGACAGCATACTCGAGACCCGGAAGTCGTTCGCGGACGATAATCAGCGGAAGATTCGACGTATCGATCTGAAGGCCTACGGATTCGAGAACGAGTTCCCCTCGAACAAGACTGCAGGTGGGAAGAAGTCGACGCAGAGGGTGGTGAACAAGCTCGACCTCAAATCGTTCGGCTACGACGGTGGACTTCGACGAACGCAATCAAATAATCACATAGATAGCACCGTCGTTAACGATACGGATTTCAAGCCGAGGATAATAAGAGTGACGAACAAGTCGAATCTAAGCCGCTACGCGAAAGACTACGGGTGCCGCGAATTCGTCGAGGCTGAAGGTGGCGGTGATCGGAACTTGGCCAAGAGCACGGAGCAGTTGAACAAGATTCCTGGACTGAATCGTCGCGCATTTGGGACAATGTCGTCTGCCGCGTCGGTGCCGAACATCGCGAAGGCCGAGTTCGAGGAGAATTCTGCGGACGAGCGTGGGGACGTTCCTAAGGAATGTGTGCAACCTCGAGAATCGGTCACGACGACCGAGACGAAGGCTACGATCGAGGAACCTGTGAAGGTGAATACTCAAAGTGAAGAACAGGCTTGTGTCTGCGAGCCGGTAACTACTGCTGAGGCTGAGAAGGAAGTCAAGGAAGACAAAGAAGTGAAGGAAGTCAAGGAAGTCAAGGAAGTCAAGGAAGTCAAGGAAGACAAGCAAGACAAGCAAGACGATCAGGAAAAGCCCGAATCTGAGAATGACAACGTTTTCGAAGACGAAGCTGTGGAGAAGATCGTTGAACAGCTCGAGAATGCAGCAAAGGAAGAAGAAAGGGCGGTAGAGGTCGAGAAGCCGGAGGCTGTGACAAACGTTCATCACCGTGTCGAGACAATACAGGAGGAAGAGAACACTCGAGAAATCGGTGACGAAAAAGTGCCACTCCCATCGGTCAGGAGATTAGCGGAGGCATTCAGCAAGCAGCCCGAGCCAACGCCTGTCGCTGCTCCCAGGGTAAGAGCGTAGCTACGCAGCCTGATAAATTATGTAGATACGCGAAACAAGCGGTTATTTGCACTTTAGACGGCGATAAATCGTCCGATAGCCATCTGTGCAGATAAGGCAACGAGTGATGTCATTCAGTTTTCTCTTTCTTTTGCAGGTACCGAAATCGAACGGGAAGGAGAGATCGTCGACGCCCGAAATTCACATCGTCGAGTCGCCGAAGCAGATGCACAGCCTGACGGCCAGATCGCTCTCGAAGCAGTTCCGCGAGGGTCTGCGTCACATACCGAACAAAATGAATTCGCCACCCGCCAGTCACGGGACCAGCGAGCAGCCCGATGACAAGGCCACGCTCGAGGCACAGTCGGAAACTGGCCAATCGAACGGCGATAAGGTGCCGGACGATATCGGCGTGATATCTCCCGGCAAATTAAAGTCCAACATCATGTTCTGGGAACAGATGCAGAGGCGAGCCTAAAGAGCCCCGAAAAAGAGCGAGAGCCTAAAAGCCCCCCGCTGATCCTCGAGCGAGGCGCGCAACGCTGGGCGAGATAAGACGAGTCGCGGAATTTTTAATCGCCGCTTTTCCTCGCAAGAGTGGCGGCCCAGGAGAGACTCCCAATTTCCTATACGAACAATCGAAAAAGTATTACCCAGGCTGACTCGGGCGCCGAGTCCGCTCGACATGGAACTCAAAAAACTCCGGCGGAAAACGATCGCAAACAAAAAGCTATGTACCGTACTGTGAAATAAACGCGCTATTACGTAATTAAGTATCAGTGTTAAGGCATCTTTTGTTCGGCGTACACGAGGACGACGGTTCCGTCATGCGGAATCGCTATGCGAGATTAATATTGATTGAGGCTCCGGTGTCACGGGGCTGGGAAGGGGGGGGGGGGGGGGGAAGCAAGCAAAATAATCAAAAGTAAATTATCGAAAGCGCGAGTATCGACACGTAGGGAAACGATTGGGTTGCCAGCCTTGCTAGCGAGCAAGGGTGAGTTAACGCTATAGCGACCTTGTAAATTGAATCTACTCGCTCGGTTCAGCCGATCCTCGATCAGACGTCGCGACAAAACCTTATTATGCCGTAATGCGCGCGAACAATGTGATCGAATTGTTGTTGCCAAATGACATCGACGTGTCATTAGCCAAAGAAGGTGTCCTCAGAGTTGTTTCTCCGAGGCGCGATGAGCCTCGTAACAGTTCTGGTGCAATGCCTACTCCACGGCGGTCGATTTGTCTTTTTTCTGTTTGTTTTTTTTTGTTCTCTTTTGTACATACCGTAGACTCGCGCGTTATCGAATCGTGAACATAGTCATTGAATTTTCGACGAACGTTACGGACGAACACTTCTTAATCTTGACCAAGTACATTGTACGTTCGAGCTTTAGTAACGTTATTTATTATTTATTCGCATTCCTTGCACAGTACAGACCTGTTGAGAGAGATGGTTCTAACGATAGCTTTTTCTGGCGGGGATGTAAAATTTTTTGATAACCTATTGATCATCGTCCGTATGTCAAGTTTTGAAAAGTATTTTATCGTAATCGCGGTAACATTATTGTACGCCGTTATCGGAATGTTGTATACCACTTTATACTGTAATTAATTCTTCCCCCCATGTATTCTTGTTAAAAATATTATGTGTATATTATCGAACAGTGTATAATCCGTTATTATTGCTGAGATATATTTCTACGGGATATGTAAAGATTCGTGTCAGTCTTGTAACGCGTTCACTGCCGAAATTGACGTACGAAAAATTCACTACTATCTATAGGATACTTAAACGCATATTGGCCTTATAACTTACAGCAACACGTGTACCAAGAGATATACAGAATGTATTTTCAAATAAAATGTAATTTCCTGTACAGTGCCTTTTATACGCAAACTGTATGCAAAACTAATACCTATGAACCATACAAAAATCACAGTTTTTGGCTCGTACGAGCGCTATACCTCGTATCTGTTTGGAGAATCAACGAAAAGACCGTCCAGATGCGACGTGTGTATGTATGTGTCTCTGTGTCTGTGTGTGTAGTGTGTGCGTGTCTGTGTATGTAAGTACATGGTCAGAAAATATTGCCTTAGAAAAATATTTCGAATCACCGGCTGCGTTGCTGAGACATGGAGCTCAATAATATATGGTCCTAGTCTTGTGGAATGGTATACTTTCCAACTCGCTAGCGTGATCTCGCCGGTAGTCCCACAAAAAGTGATCGATCAGTATAGCATTAACGTCGGACTCCTTGAGGTCTAAGTTCGGGTAACGCTTAATGAGGTCCTTAACTTTGTCCCTTACGCGTTCTACGACCTCTATCGAACAACCCCGAATCTCAACCTCCTCCGCACATCCATTTTCCAGAGGTGTGTCTGTAAGAAGTTGCAATTACGCAAGCCTTCTTCTTCTTCTCATCCCCATCTCATCTTTCCATCTGATCTGGGACACTCACCACACTGCAGCTGACTTAGGAGAACGTTGTCGTATCTCATGGCACCGAAGTGCACGAGAACCTGAGGAATCCGATAGTCGGCGAACATCGTTATACACTCGATATCGTTAAACTTGCCGAGACCCTGTCCTCTGAGGCAGGCCCAAATGTCGCCGATCAATATTTGGGCCCTCTTATAAAGACTCACTGAAACGATTCCATCGTTGAGAATATCCCAAAGAGACTACCTAATTGAAAAAAAAGGTGATCGGTTTACCTCTGTGATTCTGATAATTAGCCTCGTCTCTATACGATTCGAAATCATTGACAATTAGTTTCAGTAATTTCTCGGCTGAACCTCCGCACGCCTTCACGCACTCGACGAAGGTACCTACAATGAAAGAAGAACTTCTCTCTATTCCTAATCCGAACGACTCCTTACGTTAGACACCAGTACCTTGATACTTGTTCGCCAGAACTTGCCCGGCTTCGTGCAAGTTCTTCATTCTCTCCTCTAGCAGCGGAATGTTAGTCCCATTATCACCACGGAAAATTATTTCGAGCTCGCTCTTTGAGACAGTGGAATAGAATCGAGGATCCACGATAGGCTTTCCTTCCTAATACAAACATTGAAAATAGAAGCCGATCGTGCGACCGATCGATTATCGAACATTTCTCCTCTACGCTAATCATAAACGATTGAAAAAAATGTTGAAATTTATGGTGTTTAGTGCATCGTTTACAAAACAGAAAATCCAAACAGAAGCTTCAAGATGCATGGGACGTGTAAAGCATTTAGGTTCGATATTATGGGATTTAAGAGACCGACGTAAGTGACTTGTGCTAAGCAATGATATTTCGTGAGAATGAGCGGTTTAATTTAATGCAAGCCGATTATTAGGAGCCTGGACAAGTTAATAGAGAGCATCCCGAAACCACCCGGAGCCATTCCAGAGTTCGGCCTACCGAAATGGAAAGTAATGCCCTTAGAATCTAAGATACCAATGGTGCCCGGACCGGAAAATGCTTATAATTTCACACGTGAAAAATTAGGGAAAAGCATGTGGGTCGGCTCGCAGCACGCCGAATTTAACTTGAACGATCCGTACGGCTACGAACTGAAACTGTCTTACGATTCGCTTCACGATGAACATTTAACGTCATTCTTCGCCAAGCCACACAATGTTCGACGCTTGTTTGATGCCGGTCTAATTACGAGGGATATGTCCGTGAAATGTTCTCTACGGGACTATAACTTGTACAGAAAGTTTCTGCGGAAGCTACAGTGCGACAGAATCAGGATGGAGCTAAGGAAGAAGGCCTCTGCATTTGATGAGAAGCGTCGAAAGAGTCCACCGTTTAAGGATGAAATAGAGGCGAGCAGGTGAGTGTGTATGTGTGTGCCACTGCCAGTTTTATCCATTATGTACAATGTCTTATATACACATATCAGGCTAAGAAGAAAGGAGAAGGTAGAAGCTCTTAAAAAGGCTAGGGAAAGGATGATGCAGGAGAGGGAAGAGAGAATAAAAAAGGTGCTAGAGAAGAATGAAAGAATAAACGAAAGAATACGAGAACAGGAGGTCGAGAAAGAAAATCGCTTGAAATTGTTGTATGAGAGCAAATCAGTTCGTTATGAGCAATTTAGGCAGAAGGTCAGATTAGCGAGGTATCTTCAAAGACTGAAAGCAGTGAAAACGATGGCAAGATGGAAAAGAAAAGAACAGAGAAGATTGAAAGAAATGGAGTTACGCGCGCAAACGATGAAGGAGGAAAAGGAAAAAGCTTTGGAAGACAAGTATGCATTTTTTCAGGGTTCCTCTCACATTTGAACCGTTAAGTAATGTTAAAACTTATTTGGTTTTCTGTTCAGATGGATCAAGAGGCTAGATTTCCAACAGCAACAAATTGAGAAAGAATCATTTCTGTTGCAATGCATTGAGGATCAACATTACAAGTTTTTGAGAGATTACAATGAAAAAGTAGAAAAAGAGAGAGCAAGAATGAAAAGTAAGAATTGCTTGGCTTCTTGTTAACGGTTAACAATAACGTAAAAAACGTTGAATTTCAGAATTGTTCGAGAAAGCAAAGATGTTTATTGCATGTCTATTGGCGAGACAAGTGGCTAGCGGAAAGAATCGTGTTTGTTGCAAAGCAGCGAGAAAGGATGACGGGGTAAACTAGTAACGAACTTTGTACAAACATTTTCTTTCCATATATTCACGGCGATGCAAACTTACGTTACAGCTGGATCCAGAAGAAGCGCAAAGACGATTGTTATGCGACTATCGTGCCCAATTAACGGATATACAACGTAAACTTGAAAGGAGTATGAGCCAGCAAGGTCCAACGGGAAAGGGAAAGCGTGGAACGCTTGGAAAGCATGAAAAGCAAGGAAAGCATGTAAAGCGAGGGAAGAAAGGAAAGTATGGAAAACAGGCTAAACGGAAACGTGGTAAAAAGAAGAGGTCAAAGAGACGCAAGAAGCCATCGGAAGCGAAGGAGAGTGGAACGATAGATGCGGCATCACAGTTGGATAGAGCATCAAGTTTTGAGACAGCACTTAGGTCTCGTCTACAATCCGAGGCTGCAGAACCTTCGACTGTTATTCGAGATAAATGCAGATGTGAAATGATAAAAGCCCAGAATTAAATAGGGTAAGTATTTGTCTGCAGCGACTTTGGTTTATTAGCGCATGATAAAATGTGACTTAGACTAAAATGAGCATACGGCCATGCTAGATGTAGGGTATAATAAATATTTAATCCTAAAGCCCTTAACAATATGTACACTTACATTCACTGCTCTCTTCACAGCTGCGCAGAGTGCAAAATATCCTGTCTGACCGCAAACAGACCACTTATTTATATTTTTATCGCTCCAAAAGGAAAAGTTCAATGTGTCTAATACAAATATCCAGTCTATGGCACGTGGATCATCCGCATTGGGATGCAATTCATGTTGGGAAAAATTATTTACATGAATTGAACGATTCTTAACACCCTCTAAGACCTGTATAAAAACATATTGTGATAATAACGCAGTTTTCTGTACATAAGTATTCAAGAAGTTTCAACGTCTTTGTAAACGTAATAAAGCTAATGAAATATTTCTGACATGAGTTCTTCTCTTTTCTTGCCATATCCTATGAATATCAACTAAACAGCCAATATGTAAACAATGATCATTGAAATCTGATCAATGATCAAAGAATCTGTACAAAAGACAGAAATCAATAATGCGATGTATTGTAACCACAACGGAATTGCATAATATACGTAATAGTGCAATTCCGTGAAATGGGGATCAAATATCGCCGCAAACACGAAAATCGCAAATTGTTCCATAGCATGTGAAAGAAACATGAGAAGGTAAACGCGCTCTATTTCAAACGCTATTACGTACATGGAATAGAAAAAAATTACTTTGTAACATACCATGCACGCAAGGTTCTTTACTCCTTCCTCCTCGATGAACACGTTCTTGGCCAGTTTTGCGATCAACTTCGCTGATTCTCTCGGCATCAGAGTCATGGTTTCGGCACCGACGCTGCTTTCGTTTCGAAAAGAAAACTGACAATAATCACTGTAAAGGAAACACTGAGTCTCTGTCCGGCACTGTAGGCGCAGAGCAATATATAGCCATGACTAATCACGTGGTTGTGCCGGGTGTCACGTGACCTACGCTGTTTAGCAACGGGGCATATAAACAAACATGGACGTAAACGTCAAAAATTTTACCAGGACGCTGATCGGTTCATCCGCAAGCGATGTGCGTGAATGGTGACAGTCGAATTCATACTGCATCGCCTTCTGGTTTCAAGATTGTCTAGGCTGGTAAGTTCGTTTTCGTTCAATTGTTACGACGTCGGTGTCCGCGTATTCAATGTATCGTGACGGTAAAACGTTTGGACACATGGTATAATGATTGTTTACATTCGAATTGAGACGGTGTAACATAAACTTGTCAGACGGTTTGACATAAGGCATGATAAACAGTAATATATCTACGTGAACAGTAAATGATACAGTTATGTATGGAATTTTGTATAAATATTATAGTTTAATAATGGAAATTTATTTGCGAGAAGTAAATCGTAAATGGAGCAGATGAGCCATTGGCTTGACTAACATTCTTCGTAATGATAAGTGATGAATATATCGATATTAATGTTTAAACAAATCTCAAATTTAATATTGATTTTCATCAGATTACTAGTTATTCAAAAATTTTATGCACCATCTTGCTAGAAATAATCCTTCTGGAACACACTACTAAATAACTGTTTAAATATAATTTATTAATTAAAATCAAGTAATGATTCTTAAGTACAGAGCCAAAGTATAAAGTGTCATGTCACTTTATTTAATCAATCGTAACATTTAATAATACATAATTTAACTGATAAATGTATTCTGTGTTTAAATTTTTACATAAGGACATGCGTTTTTTATTTTACGATACACTTGATTGTAGGTAATACCTAATTTTATTATTATAGGCAACTATTTTCTGTAGAGTTTGATAAGATTCGAAACTTTAACGCCTCCTTTGTAATTTACATTCGTAATACAACGTAAAGTACCGAAGTAACATGTGCGATCTTATTTACATGTAAAGTTTTATTGTTGCGCTAAAAGTATAACGGTATTCTTTCTCACACTATATATCTGCACCTTCTCTCTCTTCCAACAGAGTGAAAAAAGAAACTGGTATAAGATAGTTTGAGACGGTAGTAGGATGTTCTGTATGGGAAATGGTTATCGGATAATCGATGAATATCGTTGGAGAAAAGAAATACTTTGGATTACGATGTAACTTACAAAATATGAATAATATTACACACATGTTTCGAATCCTAGCGTGTGAAGAGTCAAATGGTGGTGCGCTTCGTCGCATTCATTCGTTCAAATAACATATGTACATAATACCCCTCAACAGAAAGTGAACAGATTAAGGCTCCAGCGGGCTATAGGCTACATTCTACAATGTACAATGCATTATGTACTTTGTTAGTTTCCCTTTTTCGCGTACATGTCTGGCTGTGTAATGTGTGGTAAGCGATAGCACCAAAAGGTTTGCCCGACGGCTCTACTTAATTCGAATGATTCGTTACAGCAATTATATAACACGATTAACACAGAAATCAAGTTGCAATGATTAACATTTATTTTATTTCAGTACTATTAAACTTTGCAACGTATCTGCTATAATAGACATACTTATAAAACAATACATCTTAACAAAAATGTATAAATTTATATTTTATGAAATATAAAGTTGGATAAAAATAGTAGGCCTTGCCCACCAATATTTGTTAAGAATTGTATTAGTTCTTTATACTTTGCGTATTGAGTGATACGAACGTTCTCGGCGGCGTTCGATATCGGTCGTAATTCAAAAAGGTAGTCGTACTTAATATCTCTGTATTTCATTTGATATTACACGTTTGACATCACCTGTGGCCCCAGCATGCTCTAGTTGTAGGTAGCATGAGAATCAATCTGCTTTTTTTCTAAATCCGTTTGAAAGGTATACACGATGTATCATTGTGCTGTAATTAACTGCTTACGAGGCTTAAGTGATACGAGAATTTCCATAGTAGCGCAAACAATACTATTCAAACTTTTCGTTACCGATCTTTCAAATTCTTAGTCTGGCTGCTTGCTCAAAATGGTTGCATGCATGCCCACAACCTTGTACAATTACTTTTCTTAGGACCGTGGAACTTCTTCGTTTCTATGCTCTCTATATTTTTTTTTACGGATTGCTTAAAGTAAGTTCAACAAAACCGAAATGCTCTGATACTGTGTGTCTGAATTCATTGCACATCTTGATCTAGTGAAGATTCAAAACGTATTACACATTGAAGTTCAGGGTACCTGCACGGAATGTTATTTTTCTGGAAAATCGTATATTCTGATGAGAAAGTAAGATGAGCAGAAGAAATTTGTTTCAAATGGGACCAAGACGCGCAATAGCAAATGTGTATTAAACTGATAAAACAGAAACGTAAGTGGAATTCATTCGGAAAATGCTACGACCATTGTACAATCTGGACATGCAATTTGAAGCGGGTGCCGTAAATCTTGTTAATAATCGTGGTTTCTTTTTATTGCTTTCTCTTCTAGCAACGTACAATCCAGGAATCCAGAGGAGCCTTTAGTGGCATGCATGAGTCTCAGTCGAATATTTCTAACGGAATATCGTTTAGCACTGTTATATTTGCTCCCATGCACATCACACCTCCAGACTTCACCCATGCAGCAAAATGCGCTTTTTAATTATTTCTCTTAATATTATATAAAAAAATCTATTTCTATTGACTTTTAAGCTCTTTGCCAATACTGTACGAGACAATTTTGTTCCAGTCAATTTTCGTTCGCATAACAGGTAATTGCCTTCGCAAGGCCTTGAAGGTAGTATCGGACATTGTCTGGTAATTTTCCGAAATTGCAGTTTGATAATCGTTCTCTGAATCTTCGACGAGTCGGATCAACTCCTTGGCAGTTTGTTTCTCATTCGAGATCGGTAAGCTTTCTCTTACTTCTTTGCTACTGACCAATTGTACATTTCCATCTTCGTAGTAATGAACTTGTACTTTAAGACTACCTCTTAATTCTGAATTTCCGGAACTTGGGCTAAAACTTACAGTCCATACAGAACGCCAACGTCCATTCCAAAAATTTTTAGGTTGGAACTGATGATCTTCTATGCAAGCCGTCAGCGTTATATTTCCTAAACAGATGCAACAATAATATTATATCCGTCTAATGTATTTTGTACAGTTCATTCAACTTACGTACCTCCTTGACTCTTTCCGAAAACTGAGCATGCACCATGTCTGTAGTGACTTTGAGTATAAGTTGTTATTTCATCTTGAAGAGCAGACCTCCACGGTTCTGCTACAGGATCAAGTTCGTACGATTCATAGTCTTGTGCCTCCTTCCTAAGGTGGTCATATTTAAAGCTTTGCTTACTGCGTGCATCATAAAACCTTTGGCCCCCCAAATCATTGTGCTCTGTTATAAGCGCAGGGTACTCACTTCCCTCTACCTGTATGTGAGAAAAATTAGGCATTTGTCAGTCTAAGTCCGATGACGCAAGAGGAAACTCTGAAAGATAACTTTAGCGGGCGTAGTACTACCCAAGAGGGAGCTAGGTTCTCACAAGACACTTTCATGCGCATCTTTCGATGCATGGAAACCTTAGCGTCGTCATGGAACATTTTTCAATATTAGAGCTTGTCTAAGTCTGCCTATTAACTGTTGCCTAACCTTAACTAAGCTACGCTCTACTCAGAGCTGGAGGAATACACAAATAAAGTGATAAACGTTAGGTACTAGGGGAAAAATACGAGAGTGTACAGCTTCTTCATGTTCTTACAATACACGGGTCATTGAAAGGAAATCGGACATGTATCTCGTGGAATAACTCCGTTTCTCAGGTCACGGATATCGCGACTTTTCGCGTCGGATTTCCTGACAACCAATCCGAGGAAATTCCGAGTGACTATTGTGATACAGCATCTGAACAAAAATCGTCGCGTTCCAATTTCAGTGCATAAGTCAACGTCACTTGTCGAAATTAACGGGAGCGCGTGTTGCTCGAGCGGGTAACGTGAGGATATATCGAAATTCATGTCGAGGAATTTCCGAGACAGCGAGGATATCGGCGACCGTGTACGCGTGGCGAGAGTCCCGATACTATCACAAAATATTCGGGAACATTGGCGAGAGATTCTCTGATATGTACCTTAACAGGCGTGAGCTGATCCTTGTTGTATTGAGCAAATGCCCCGGACGCACCCTCCTTCAACAGGTTGTCGTTGTTTAACAAGACCCTCACATCATTAAAAACCTCGTTGAACTCGCCCGGCGGCGAGTGCAGTATAAAATCCGAAACTATTCGTACTTTTTCTTGATCGGGGATCAAATCTCCATCCGCCGCCATCTTACCTTCCCACTGGCACGCACACTCCGCCGATGTCAAACCAAGGTTCGTGCAGTGCAGGTTGTACTGACGTGCTCGTAGCGCTGCCCCATATACCCGGTGACGCATCGCAACGAGGACACGATAGATTATCGTGACCTTCCCCTTTAAAACGTGCACCTCTCGCTATGCCGATAATTAGCCTGCACATTTCGTCTACTTAATTGCTGAATCATAAAATAGTCCCATGGGGCCCCTTTATCGCATCATCGTAAACGATAGGGACAATTTCGAAACCGTAGGCGCCTTAGGCGTGACGCGCGTAATCGTGAGAGGAAACGTTGCGTGCGCCTCATTTAGCCAGCTGCCGTGGACGTCGCGAATTTTTCGAAAATTTCGAATACGCCCAATGTACATCGGTATTTCCCCCTTCTCATTATCAATGGTCGAGCATACGATCGTGCCTCGTACCCTCTTCCCGCATGCGTGCCAACGGCGGCAAAATGAGTCACGCAATCTGCGCGTACTATAACGATAGATTTCGTAAGGCGTACGAGGAAAGCGAACGATCGAAGATTGTTCTAGGAAAAGAGGGACCGATCTCCGATGCCGACTCTGTTAACCATCCACGCCGTCTTCCATAAACCTTGACTGCGCGAAAGCCCAGGCGAGCGTATTCGTAGTCTCTCGCTCGCACGCTCACAGGCCAGGCTTGGTTCCCGGACATACGGCGATAGTACGTTTTATCATGATATTTATATCTGCTCGCCAAAACGACCCGCCCGCCTCGGACCCGAACGTATCGCCGCGTACACCAGGAAGGACGGCACTTCCTCCGCGTGTCCTTCAATGGCTCACTTCCGCGCGCCAAAATTTGAACGGTCCTCACTCCCAACAAGAATTTTCTCTCCTCTGATACCGTCTTTATTCCTATTATTTTTCTGGTATTTATTGCTATGAATTAATCTCTGTAATTCTGCCATTGTGATTTGTTTGCAGAATAAATTTTTAATTTTACACGTATATTACTGTAGCTTATTTAGAAGGAATGGGGAACGGTAGCTTAACAGAACAATCCGTTCACGGATTCTACGATTGAAATAAAATAGACACCGTGTGATTTTTCCTCTTGCCGTTACTGTGTGGTGGGTAAAACGTTCGTCGGTACGTTCGGGTGCAGGAAAAAGATTCCGGCGTATCGACGGAGATGAGCATTTCGTGGAAAATCCGTATTTTCTCCTCTCCGACGATCCCGTCGGTGATACTTTCTCGCGGCAGAATGTGTAGCCTTGCTTCTGCTGTTTATAAAATGGACACAGACAAGATAACTGCGCGCTGGGCACACGCAATAGGCTTTACCGTTATGTCCCGTTCATTTACCTCCTCGTTTTGTTGTACGAGGAAGTGTCGTATCCCGACGAAGTCTTACCTCTTACGACGATGCTTTAAACGCGTGCGATGATTCTGCACACGTAATAATGATTATTTCGCGTCCGCAGGAACTATGAGGAAATTCTGAGAGAATGGCGGACGACGACGACGACAGAGATATGCTGCCTGTAAAGGATGGCTCGTGCACTGCCGACACATGTCGCAGCAATATAGGTCTGCGTTTACAAGTATCAATGATAATGCACGATGATTCATCGCTGGCGTACATTGCACTCCTCTGGATAACTGTATATTGCGATCCCAAACGAAAGCCTTTGATTAATTAAAAATTTTTTTTTCCGCAACGAATATACGATGGCAGTAGGCCTTGGATCATGTGACAGAATGTGTCAAACCTTGCAGACAGAAATTTTATGTCGGCGGATAGCCGAAAAAAAATGGACGAAAAAATTTCCGTTTCCATTAATCCATATCGTTTGATGCGAAATTAACTCGTACTGAAAATGGAGCACTTTTGTAGGCTTTTTAGATCCGAGAGAACGCCATACCGTGTGTAAGCTTGACAGATACCAGCTCGAGGATCGATATCTTCGTTTGCTTGAGGAAGTTACAAGATTAAAGAAATTGTCGAATACTCAAGAAGATAAGCTCAAACGATTGGCAACGAAGTTAATGCGAACTGCCACCAATCCGGGCATCTGCACGGGCGCATTAAATGCCTACGAGGATAAGAACAGAATTGGTGTCCTTGAACGTGAAAACGCCAAGGTACTCTATCTAGATTTTTCGTCTCTTTTGCAACAGCGAGTTAATCGAGAGTCTGATAACGGATAAGGCTTGTACCGACTGTTTAGCTGAAGGACAAAATATCGGTGCTGAGAAATCAGCTGTTGAATCACACGCTGATTACGAAAACGTCATCGAGATCTAGTCGTCCGTCATTCACTAGACCGTCATCAGGTATTACGTGAGTAAAAGGCAGGGACTATAATAGTGCGCCTTACGCACTATGAATCACGTGAAAAAATCGGATGGATCAATGACGTGATGCCGCACTGTTTCAGAACTTGTCGAAGCGAGAATAGTCGGATGAGGACCCCATCTTGTGCCTGCATCATCCGGGGGAATGAGAACAACGACACGCAGAATTATCTTGTTAAGATCGAGGTAATTTCGTCGTGACGCATGCACAAGCTTGAAAGACCGGAGAGAGAGTCATTTCTCAGTATTGAAATACGATCAAACGTCGGAAAGTTGTGTTTATCGTCGGTCTTACGTTTCAGTATAATTTATGTCTTGGCAAAATTCTCTAAGCTTACAAATCTCGAGAATAAGTCGCGGGCGTGGGAGTGTGTTCGACGTTTCGTATTTTAAGCTGCTTCACACTCTCATCAGATGACTATATATGCAAATATTTTCTGTACGCAAATGTTTGTCTGCCTTCGATGCCTTGCAGGAGCTGGAGTTGCAGAAGAAGGATATGACATGTAAGATTGCAGAACTGGAGAAGAAGCTGACGAATTACGAGGTGGGCAATCATAGGGAGAAGATTGCCGAGAACGTTGAATACATAAAGGTCTGCCGACAAATGAAGCAGCTGAGTGATAAATTACAAGCTGCCCAGGACGCTAACGACTCGTTGAAAGCGCAAATCAGCGATCTTAACAGCAAGCTCGACGAGACGACAAAGTGCGTTGAATTACCTCTTTATCACTTTGCGATTCATTCTATAAGCGCGTATAAAGTACCAACCAAGCACACTCATCATTATAATTAGGAAAAATCAGGAGACTCAGTCGGCTCTTATGGCGGAGAAGAAGAAACTGGTAGACTTCGACAGCGAACTGCTGAAGGCGAAGGAGTCTCAGCTGACTCTGCGAGAGAAGGAGGAACAGATACGGGGTCTGACGAACGAGATGAAAATTCTGCAGCAGCACAACAGCGAATTAATTACCGTCTGCACGAAGTATGGTCAGATCGAGTCGGAGAACGCGGAGCTGAGGAAGAAGGTCTCCGAGCAACTTTGCGATCAGCAAACTTTGCGAAGTGCCTTCAATGCGGATCAGGCCAACATAGCTGCGCTGCAGGCCGCTAATGAACAGCTGTTACAGAAGTTGCACGAGCTGCAGAAGAACATAGACACTCTCAGTGTTCAGTTAACCGTTAGTATCGAAAGTCTCCAACTGAGACAGATAGGAATGGAAATATTCATCCGACCCTATTATTCCGTAACTTCTGCTTTGCTCACAGTCTTTTCAACAGATGAAAGGGAGGACCGATAGTTCGCCAGTCAGAGGCAAGGCATCGCCACGTCGACAAGGCAGGAAGACTCCGGAGAGAGAAGAATCGAAGCAGCTAGCCACGCAGGTGGAACAATGCAAGAAATGTTGCGAGGCGTTCGACAAGATCCTCCACCTGGAGAAGGTAGTCAGCACAGCCAGAATGGGTTCCAGATGGATGGACAAGAACATTCAGACGGACAGGCCATCCAATATTCCCACGATCGGCATGAAAGACGAGGCCATCTCGGTGTGCATTTCCGGTGACGAGAGGGATGAACCTCCGACCCCGAAGCAGAGGTCGTGCGTGAAGAAGCCTAACGGGCAACCCGCGGACAAGGCCGAGAGTCCCTTGTCGAACGAGAAGATGCTGAAGCTTCTCGAGCAAGCTCAGATCAGCGCGCCAATGGACTCCGCTAGAATGCCACAGAAAGCGGAAGTCTGCGTCAGTTCCGATTTCGACGGCCTGCCCGACATGAATCGGAGAACAAGGCAAGTGGCCAGCCTCGAAAAGCTTCTGTTCGGCGATAATAGCCTCTGACGAGGTCGCTCACGTCGTAGTCGATACAAAATTGCGCAGCTCCCGAGAGAGGTCGCGAGCCAAAGCTTTATCGATTAGCCGCTTAATCGATCCCGTTCTTCCATTCGAAGCGTTCTCGTGTCTGCGACACGCTATAATCGTCTCGGTGTAACGGGTATAGGATTTTTATCGTAACTGATAATTGCATAGCAATGCATTATGGCGCTTCCACGATAAGGGAATTAAACTCCTATCCTCTCGATGACGTTCGCTACTTTTCGTTACGTATTAACGTTCGATGTGTCTTTGCTCAATGGAATGTTGCTAATGTTTTATTCTGTGTTTTTTGTCCTGTAGTTAACTGTTTAGGAATATAACTTGACGTCAAGATAATTGTTCGATTTGTATCATGTAAGATTATGGAATATTTGTCAATGAATCTATAATTGTCACGAGAATAGTGTCTATGATGATTCTTTATTACATATCTCTTCCTCCTCATATCCCGTTAATGCATCCAAATAGCCACTTTCTAAATAATATTACAGAGGCGGTGAGAAGATGTTTGAAAGGCCAAAGAGAAAAATCTGTTGGGAAGAGCCGATAGAACAAGATAACGGCAATGTCGACGTCACTTTCCCCCAAGTTTATCCTGAATTAAATGCAGCGCGCATAAGCGACCCCAATAAAATCCTGCAAATGTTCTTAGACATGTTTCAAGAATATTCATCCTTGTTCTCTGCTAAAAATTCGATGAACGACGAATTCCAGCGTTTCTCGTCCGCCGACAGCTACGCGAACCAAAAAGACAAGAACAAGCAGCGAAAAATCATAAAGGCTTCCAAAAAACGGACTAGAACAGATCAGAATTCGGCGGAAGACGATGTGACGCTAGTCGGATGCGCGAGTAAAAAATTTTGTTCGTCCTTCGGCAAAGCAGGACTGCAAAACTCGGAGCACGTGGTAGTGAAGAAGAATCAGATCACCATATTCACGCAAACGGACAGCTGCAGCTGCGTAATCGGCAGGCGATGTAATCCGCATTCCGATTGCGGCTATCAGTGCAACTACTTGTCGCTGTCTGATAACAGCTGCCTTACGAACGGAATTTGTCAGAACGGAAATGGGACCTTCGTCGACGAATGGCCGACTAACGAAGATGTCGCGATTAAGGATGTCGCTCAGCAAGAGGAGAAGCTTCGCAACCAACTTGCTCACCAATTGAACAAATGCAGAGAGATGTTGAACGTCGACTCAGAATTAGGTGGCATGGTGGAAGATTGTGTGAGGGAAAAATAGAATTTTCCGGCTAAGTATGCTTATTCCCACCGTTCCAAAATCGTAATAGCCCCATTCTCGATACACAGCCGCTGCCAAGCAAACAGATGCCGAACAGGGGCGAACCTGTTGTGGATCTCGGTCGGGACAATGACTCTGGCTGCAACGTAAAGTGCCCCAACGAGTGTCAGGATGTAGTGAACCCGACGGCAGACGCATTTCCGCTGCTGATTACCGACGAGCAGGGCCTCGTAGAGATACACATCGTGTGCATCCAACTGTCCACCTCCGTTAGTTTCCCCACACGCAGTGGCGTACGTTACAGAGACTCGATGACCTTGAAAATTCATGAATCACGAATTAATCTTGACAGGCGCCGCACATACTCTTCCGGGAGAGCAACATCTCGAACATTTCCGTCTACCTGAGCTGGCAGATGTGGGACCAGGAACCGGCCTTCACGCCGGCTCTCAAGTGTCCCAAGCTGAACTTTAACTCGTCCTTCGTCTACCGAATACCGGACCTGTTCAAGTTCTTTCACTGCGTACTCTCGGAGTACGTGGTCTTTCACGTGAACGTCGCTCAACGAAACGAGACCACCTACGCAGTGGCGAGTGCCAAGCTCTGCATCAAAGACATACTAGACTATCCGCAGAACAAACTTCATTACATAACGCCTGTAAATAGTGTCATTCCGTGTTCTCTGGGAATGAATTTCGGCCAGTTATCGTTGTGGGTAGGATCAGCGTGCGTCTTAGACCGCATGTGGGATATTGTATTGCTTTTTTCTACCTTGTCCAGGTCCGTCTGAGTTGCGATATCGAGAAGGTAGAGGCATTCAAGAAGCAGTGCGGCATAGTAGACAACGCACAGTTTCCCGGTAGAAGGAAGGACAAGGACTCGCTGTTGTCGACGAAGGCGGGAAAGAGTGTCGAGTCAGGAAACTGTCAGGATTTAAAGGTTCTGAAGGAGCACTCGAGAGACGAAGCTTCAAGGGCCTCCGTCGAAAAGTTCGAAAGCGGCAGCATCCAGTCAGTTCCTTCCCCAGGCGAGTCTCTGAAATGATCACCGTCCTCATCCCCGTATTCCTTCCTATATACACGGTGCACGAGTTAGCGTATTATTTTCACGATGATCGCAGAGCCGACGAACGAGAGTATAATCCCGAGCAGCGGTTACGTGAATCAGCTCCAGGATCACACGTCTCAGGCGTCCGGCGAGAGGCAGAGCAAGCACATCAACTATCAGAACACGGAACCTCCTGAGACTTCCAGCGAAGGCTACGTACCGCCAAGGTCGTCGTACGGTAGGAAAAGTCTGGACGTCGAGGAGGAATCGTCCGAGGACGAACATTCCCAGCTGAAGATGGATCACGCGTGAATATCATCGGCATCTTCATCTTCTGCCGATCTGCCTTTTGCTAAAGCAAACTCCCTGACACTTTCAGCATGAAGTCCATGCAATATGGCGAGGACCCGCAGGACCCCGACATGCAGTCTGAAACGGCAAGTGTGAAGGAGTTCAACGCCCTTCTGGCCGACGTAAGGCTACCACCATGAATCCCTCCCGCGTCTTCACTTCATCGGTCATTTCTGGTCCTTAGAGTAACATGGATCCGCCGGGATCGAGTAGCACTATCTTCGATATGAACGAAGTGTTGTCCGACGCGAAGTGGAACGAGTACCGACGAAGGAGTCAGTTACACTCCGACGCGAATAGTAATTGAAACAGTGAACGTAGTTGAATAGAATACGAGCGCGGATAAGATAAGGTCCAGTTGCGACTGACAAAGGTCGATTGCAGGGGAGGAGCCGGAGGGCGGAACGTCGGACGATGAGATAGGGTCATCGAGGGCATTTGTACGAGACCGACCCTCGAAGAGGGTGTCGAGACGACGATGATATGAGCCAAATCTTTTTAACTTCCACAGCCTCTGGAGAAGGACACGATCGTCATCGAGGTGGTGAACGTGACGCTGTTCCGTAACACCACGTTGATGACGGACGACGACGTGCGGCTGATTTACGTCGAATACTCGTTTTTGGGCCATCGGGGAGCGGATATGGAAACCGTGTCCGTGGAGAAGCCGAGAATGTCCAGCGAGAAAATGACGTACAACTTTAGGAAACGTAAGGGAGTTAGAAGGGGTCGTTCGATTTTGGGCAGTAATTAGAGTCTTCGATTAGGATTCCAAATCGACGAAAAGACTCATGCGGTGGAGAGGAATACGTTGAGAGCCATGTTGGAGGAGTCGATCAATCCGAACATAAAGTTTGTTCTGGTCAGCGAGCCGCTTCCCGAGGAAACTGATATGAAGGAGTGCGTCGAGATCGGGTAATGGAAAATGCATTGGTTCTGTTTACCAAATTTGAGGGTTGGATGGGCACTGATTGGTGGTTGTTCGTAGGGTGGCCTTCTTTAATATAAGAGAGTACGCGTTGGGCGATGGATACAAGAACGTACCGCTGCCGTTGATGAACCCTGAGCAGACGCAACAAATCGGAATATTGAAGGTAATTGGTGACTGGGAAAATGTTCTATTAGAATAATGAAAAATTCGACGTTAATCGAATCCTTTCCAGCTCTTCGTCCTAGGCTTGGATGCGATCCGTCAATGTTTAGGAGAAAAAAGCTGATCCTGTACAGTAATTACGAACGTGTCTGTCCCGAAATAAAATTGTGAACGTCTTACAACTCTACTCAATCGTTTCATTAATCCTTAGAACTGATTCCTACGCTAAACCTAAGACAGCACATTTATCGAGCATCACGGAAACTGACTATGGCAGACATCTTTCTATCCTATTTACGCTATCAAGCTCTCTTCTTCTTCGGAATCGTCGTCGTAAATTCACTCGTCGACAAAGTGGTAGAGTTCGAGCTGCTCGTGCAGCCTTGAAGCAGTGCCTGCAACTTCTGTTTCGTCTCGGATGTCATTCTCGTTCTTCGGAATACGTCGTTCACCACTTTGGTGGCCATGGAAAAGTCTCTGCAGTCTCTGGGTTCTCGAGCAATGGACCAGATGCCTTCTATGGTGTCCACTCCTTGACACACTCTGCAGGCACCTGCAAAATCATTTATTCTCCGGTTGGAATCCTGATATTCACGAAGCTCAGAATTAATTAGCCTAGGCCAGCAAGGACTTGTGACGCGAATATCAACCGACGAATACTGCCAGGGTCTTGCTAGAGCTGTCGGTGGCGAAGAGGGAGAAGGGGCCTCCTCGTTTGAACGGTACGCTTCCGGTGACGTTCCAGGTCGCGTTAATGAGACCCGGACGAGCGGGTTCAGGTGCAAACGCGGCCAGAGTCACCGCCATACTGTGATTCTTGATTCTCATGTCGATCCTCACGCCGGCCTGACTAGTCACCCAGGATCCGGTTAACTTGCAGGGCACACCTGCGGATCCCGAGACAATTAACAGTCGATCCGAATTCCGCTGCATATTTTTTCTCATGACCTTTTGGGGAAGAATTTTTTACGAGATATTTTATGACAATCTTTACGGGTTATAACCTTCCTTCATATCGCTCTTCGTGTGTTCCATCTTCAGCTCCTCCAGCTCGTCCATGATCCGATTAAGTATCTGATTCGCCACTTCCTTCGTCTCCTTCGTCGTGATTGAAACGTTGGCGCGTTCCTCCTCCAGGATGGAGGATCTGCAGTTTTTCGCTCTTTTCCTCTTTACGCTCGACTTTGCTTGATGTGCTTGACTTGCTTCTTCGTGAATTGATTTCAAATCGTTACGAGCGTCCTCAGTATCTTCAGTAACGTCAGTCTTTCTCCGAATCCCTTCCTTCGATTCTTTCAATTGCTGAAGGCCAGATCGTGGGTCAATGATACTCTTCCTCACCGACTTTGGAGAATTTCCAGAATCGGTCAAAAAACTGTTTTCCGAAGAGCGGACGTCATTTCTCGAACTTCCATTCACGCTGATGCCAAGGGATTCCAAAACTTTGCCAAAAGGCTGCTGCATCGTATCCACCGGAACTAACGCTTTTGCTTTGGCAATCGGAAGTTGAACTCTATCTTGCCTTCCCCTTTCCGAAGTCATCATTTGCGGATCCGGCAGGCTGGCTTCGTTCTCGCTGAGTAACTCCGCAGGATCTGATAACGAGCTGTCGGTGCTGCCAACGGGCGAATAATCAACTAGATTGTCCCTTTGTTCGGTTAGACCGTAATTGGGCAGATAGCGCAGCGAGTTGCCCTCTGATATCTGAATAGCTTTGTTCCGCAGAGTTTCGGGATAGCTCTGAATATTCTTGACGCTCCCCGAGGAGCCGTCATACCTCGAGTTCGTCCTATCGACAGCCTCGTTCAAGTACGGCTGGCGTGTTTGGACGTAATTGTTTCCGAGCTGATAATCGTAGAAGGACGAGGAGTTCGCAGTTTGCCTAGCGAATCGAACCGAAGGATTCTTTATCCTTCGCTCGAGCTTGAGGCGAACCTTGCCGGCTGGCACCTCGCCAAGTACGTCATCATCGTTGTAGTACTCGGAATATTCGATGCCCTGATCGCCAGGACTCTTCTTCGTCGGGTCCTTTGTCGTAGTCTTCATCAGGCGCTGCACCATGCTCTCGCCTTCCATATCTTTCACGTTATCTACCCCTGGTGTTGATGTGCCTAGGATCTCTGACCTTGTCGCAGACAGTGGAATAGATCCTGGCTTCAAGTTCAAGCTAACTTCTTCTGGGACTCTTCTCTTTTTCGGTACCTTCGGCTCCGACACCGAATCGTATTTCCTCTGCGCGACAGTGGGGTTAGGTTGACGAACAATGATCAGAGTGGCGTGGGATTCATCGAGGTTTGAAGCTTACCTACCTGAGTCGGTCGCGAACGATGGCCTCGCGATCGTTTAGTCTGCTGCTTCAGCCTCTTCCGCTTCCTCTTTCGCGGCCGCTGATGCCTCATCGATTTATGATCATTTCGCGACTCGGCCAACATCTTTGTGATATCATCCATTGCCGAATGCGCAATAGGCTGCTCTGGACTTTGAGACTTCAAATCGGAGAGCTTCCTAATGGTCTCCTGTATCTTGGGCGATTTCAAAGCGTCGCTGGCAAACTTTTGAGCCAAGATCTGGGCAGAGGACAGGGATGGGTTCGTGAGTATTGCCTTGACGAACGTTGTTCTACCGTGACGGGCTCTGGACGTGTCCTTGACACTTCCTTCTACGAAAGGATCCTCCACCTCCGCACCAGCCGACGTCGAGGCATCATCAGCAACTTCTTCACGGCTGGCCTCGACGTAAAGTGCATTGAACAACAGCTGGACGCACATGACGAGTCTGTCGTGATGGAAGAGGGCAGCCGTTGACAAGGTCGAATCTGATTACGCGACTCTGGTGTCCCGAGGTGCGGTCAAGGCGCGATTACCCTAATGGACTTAGCTGCATTCCTCCAGGAGGTTGACAGGCAGAGCGGTCGGCCTCGAAGCCATCAGGGCCAGTGTCGAGGGTTGAACGCCTCCTCTTCTTCCGCAGGCGACAGTGACCACCTGTCCGCCTCACTGACTGACCGCCTCTTCCTCAGCAACCGATTGACCCACGACTCTCGGCGCGCTAACAACTTTGATCGTTGACATTTCCGAAAGTGCGGCAGGCCGTTCGCATACACACAGACACACACACGGACACACACATGCGATGCTCGCTTCGCCGGGCTGCATTTGTTCCGAGAAATCGATTGCCTAGACTGAACGATAAAAGGCGGATGACCGTGGAGAAGGTAAAGCGTATTCGATCAGCGAGAATATGAAGCAGTACGAAGTGAGTACCGTCGTGGGAATTAAGCCGTCGTCCGATGGAAATTACAAGTGTCAGTCCGGGGAGGTAGGAAGAGACGAAGAGTTCGCGCACCCTCGTCCCATCTCCTTCCATCACGTTCCTCATCTCCCTCCCACCAAGCCATCGGCCGTCTTGTCGCGCAACCGCTACACGCGTGCATTTAAGGGGGGAGACCTGTGTAAGTGGCCCAAAAAATCGATTTTTTTTTTAATGCATAAATCAATTGTTTAGCATCACGAAATTATGTTACCCAAGCCGCAACACAAAATTCCTAAAACTGTAGTAGATATAACCCATTTTATCCCCGAGCGCGCGGAACGCTCTACGGTGGAGGTAAGTATGTTTCGCATCAATGATATCAATGCATTCGCGATAACAGGTCGGGTTCACTTGTATAGAAGTTTAAGTAAGTATATGATTACACGGCTGTAAATATATGAACCATTGTAAGTTTTCATGCAACGCTGCGTGAATTGGAATGTTATCTCCCGAATCAGAAAGTGTCCGCTTATCACCGTCTTTTCTTCCTTCTTACCCAATGGAATAGTAGTGAGTACGGTACGTGTCCACAGTGATGTACATTTTGTCACATTATTTAGTTGAGCCTTGAGCAATTCAGAGCGTATTTAGCGAGAATTTTGTGACAGAAGGGCGTATATAGTGAATAGTGACAGGAGCGCCGTAGCCTTAATTCAACAATTGAGGCAAGAACAGTCCGCAGAAAAAAAAGCAAACTTTGCTGGAGCAATTCGAAGAAGATGAAGGAATTATATATGGGCCTGGCATAGCAGATTAGGAAAAAACTTATGTAAATACATCCCAAAAGTGCGATTATATTGTAGCTAATCTTTAAACGCGTTTTTCTCGAATCAACGTTTGGCATATCGGTGTGCAAGATAACGAAAAAACTCTTCAACGGATTGAGTTGGGTTTTTATATACGAGAGCCTGAATATCTTGGCCAGGGATTGAACCTAAATAGACATTGATATTATGCAAATAAATAATTTTTTATGTACTTTAAGAAAGAAATTTTCCTCGGAAAATTGGTCTTTTTCAGTCAACCTGCTGCCAAATTTACAATTCTGCAGATTTTGACTTAAAAATAGGTTCACTTGCTTGCGGCATCTCTAAGGTCAAGAATGCTATTTGGATTTTTAATTTCGGATCACTACAGCACACTCTGCACTGCACACCGCAAACCGCTGCAATCGAGGACAGGTCGGACTTTGGCCCTTGTAACATTATTAAGAAAAACCTGTTCTTATTAAAAAAAAAATGTCTGTACAGTATAAAAGTGTAAATAAACTATGACCAAATTTGAAAAACATTGATTAAATAGTTCCCTTAAGAATAAATCCCGAATATTGCTCGATTTTAAGCGCGCTACACAGGTCTCCCCCCTTAATGCTTATATACGCGCGCCGTGCCAAGACCCTCCGCCGATCCGCGCGCGATCAAAGTGACTTGGACGCGTGCCAAGTACACGCGTCGGCCTCAATTAGTCGGATATTACGTATGAATGTCCTACACGCGAGTACCGTGCATTAATAACACGGAAATGAACTTTAAGCCATCCCTGGCCACCCTCTCGCTGCTCGACACAGCGGCGTCTTTCTTTACTGCCCTCCAGACAGAGGAGGGCTCGGCCGGGGGGGGGGGGGGAGGGGGGAGAATTGATTTTATTCCCTGCAACTCGCACTTCCCGGAAGGCAACTCGAGTACCTCTCCTCGCAAACTGTACACTTTATGTCTGGAGACTCGTCGTCGGCTCAACTCGCAACTTTACGACGCGGATGTTCCGATCCCGACTGTGCCTGGGTCTCCGGTGACCGGGAGTACGGGGCGGTATCGCCTCTGATTTAATCAAACTTTAGCCACGGCCGTCCAGACGAAATTGCCCGGAGCTGCGAGCCGACTGCTCGTTGAAGAGCTGGCCACTTCAGCGTTGATTCCGGACACGTGCGTCCGCCGTTTATCAGATGGGACGACGTGCCTTCTGGGCGAGCTGGCGAAATCTATGGACACTTTGGGGAGGGAGTGACGTGTAACCTGTTGCCTGCGACAGAATTTTTCGCCCGGTGACAGGCGAGAGAACGGTGTTCGGGATTCGGAGCTACGAGATTCGAGCGTAGGTGAGCGAGTCGGGGCGTATTGAGACGCGCGTCGGAACGCAAATAGCACCGCTCGACGATCCGTCGAAGTGCTATCGGCGCCGGACAGATCTCGGACGCCGACGCTTCGATGCGGAGAGAGAAGTCCGGCGAGAAAGCCGACGGGAAAGCCTGAAGCAGAAGTCAGCCGACGCAAGAAATTACGATCTTTACGAGACGCTCGACTCTCCCGCGCGCGCGCGCGCGCGCACGCGACAAATATCGGCCGCGCGGCCACCGAGTGCATATCCCTGGAGAGCAGCAGGCATCGATTATTATTAGAACTCAGCTAAAGTGCAACCGATCGGGTTGACCGGACGACAAGATTACAAGTGTACACGAGCAACGACGATATTATGTTGCTAGCTCGTCGCTCGCTAAGATATTTTCGTGCGGTTCTATCGCTTCGCTGGAGACGTGGAGGGGGAAGGTGCCCGGGGTGGAAACGTCGGGCTTCCCCTTCCTGCATCAGAAGACGTAAAATCGACAAGCATCGGGAATCGACAGGGCTTCGAGAGTCGAAGTTCGCGCGCGTCGATGTTTCGTCGTGCGTCGGATTTTCGACTCGCGGATAGGACGCCGGGCGTCGTTCGGGGAGGGCCAATGGGAATGTCGGGCATAATTTTGCGACCCCGACAACGAGCCTTTCATCGAGCCTGGCGCTTATCGCTCGCGGAACGGCAGGTTTCGGCATCGGTCCCGCTCGGGATCGATCGATCGCACACGGCGAACAGTATTCATGACTGCATTCGGGATTCATGAGACGGCCAAACGTTCGTCGGGCCAGGAGGTTCCGCAGTCCCGGCTCGCAAGGGCGTATAATGAAGGACTCGGGCGGGGTGCAATTACTCCGCTATCAGATTATCGACGCCGAGAGTGGCTGCGCTATTTGATCAAACGGCCAAATAGCGTTCAGGGATTAATTTCGACGCTCGGATCTCAAAGAGATCGCTCGAGGCTGCGCAGTTTCGGGCTAATTATTCGATCAACTTTTGGCGAAGTACGTGGGTGACGGTTGACAGGGTCGTACGATCTGGGAGTGGATGGGAGTAAGGACGGGCTGGCAGATGAACGTGGCACTCTAAGGGAGAGAAGAAAATGTCGCAGTCTTACCCGAGCGATGACTTCGAATTGTGCAACAATCCCTGACTTATTGTCGGATTAACCCTTGGCGCGAGCGCAATGCCGAGCGGAGAAGCCGAGGTGGAATATCGAAGGTCGTGATCTTGCCACAAGGGCCCAGACGGCCGTCAAGATTTTGCTGCCCAGTCATTTTTCCAATTTTCGACGACAGAAGGATGGAATGACGAGAGAATCGAGAGTTGACGGAGTCTGCCAAAGGGGACCTGTTGAGTGACCGGCTATTTCGCCAAGCGCAATTGGCAGCCGATACATTGACAATGCCCCATCGAAAGCGGATACCGAGAAGACGACCGTCTTGGCAGCCGACGTAACGAACGGCAAACAGGCACGTAATATTAAATAACGTAAACCTGACGCGAGTAATCGTCGGCGTCTCTCAGTGTCATTCGATTATTCACCGGAATTCTTGGCACCGGCGTCCGATATGAATATAGAGTAATGTCCCGATTGTTTCAGCCTTAGTCACGCATCCTTTACCTTTCCGAAATTTGCGTCCGAGTCTGCGTAGACTCTTCCTCCAATTCACATTCTATCCCACGATACTGATTTGTCAAGTTCTACCCTTACTAATTTCAGGAAAGTCTCGACAGCGGCGAGGAACAATGCGACTGGAACAAGTCGAGCGATAGAAGCGTCGAAGAAGAAGAGGAAGGAGAGGACAAGCACGACGACGACGACGAGGAGGAAGAAGAAGAAGAAACAGACGACCGGTACGACGACCACGACGACGACGAGCACGAAGACGAAGACGAAGACGACGACAACGACGAGCAGAACGACGGGCACGACGAAGAAGAAGAGGCAGAAGAGAAGCGCGGAGGGCGTCGGGACGCCTTGCCGCTGGCATTGGTAGCAGTCTCGAGATAGCCGTCGGCTGGCTTCCTTACCGCCTCGGGGGATTTATTCGGGGATTCCGAGCGTAAAGTGGCGAACGATAATCCAACGGCGGATCCATCGATCGCCATCCGCTTCTCTCTCGCCGTCCCCGCACACGTGCTCGCCTCTATCGATCGATCGGCACTCAAAGTCGCGCGCAGATCGACTTCGATTGACTCCCATCACCTCGCGTGGGGTTTCCTGGAGGTGAGTGTTTTTTTCCCGACTGCTTCCTTCTCTTTCTCCGCTCCCTCTTTCCGCTGGCTGGTCATAGTCCCTAACCGTTTTTTCCTCTCGCACTTTCTCACTCTTTCACTTTTTCACCCTTTCACTCTCTTTCCGTCTCTCTCTTTCACTCTTTCACTCTTTCACTCTTTCACTCTCTCACCCTCTCCCTCTCCCTCTCTCTCTCTCTCTCTCTCTCCCGTTCTGCGTCGTGTCAGCTCGTCGTCGTGCTATTTTCGCGCGAGTGTTGTGCAAGTGTCGAACGCATTAAGGCGGCATTTGAAAATCGTGCGATCCCTCTCTCGCGCCTCACTTTCTCCCTTCCCCCTTTTATTCACCTTCCGAGCGGACAGTTCACCCTCTCCATCTCGCTCCCTCTCACTGAACGCGGAAAGCCTGTAGGAAAGTTCGCAATCCGCCGCCTGTGATTTCGCGATGATCGTTGATCTTGAGAAGTGATAACGAGCGCGAAGGACCTCGACTATTTGGGGATGCACCTTGGATGAGTTCTTCATTTGCCTGGGAGCAGGGAGAGTGCGAGCGAGATGTGACAAGCGGCGATCGACAGATCAGAAGCCGACTCCGACCAGTGTTCTTCGCCCGGGTGTCGAGGAAGTCGATCGGTGCCGTGCCGAACGATTTTTTGCCGTGCGGAAATCGATCGATCGCGCTGTGAATTGGCCTTCCTACCTTGGCGAACCTTCCCGACGATCAGACTGACAGATATGAAACGTTGTCAGCCCGCCACAAGCGCGGATACGTGAGGGACGCGCGATAAATCTTCCGGCGATTATCAGCGTAAGAGAATACTCGGCTAATAATATTATTTTAATATTATATTAATATTATCGTCGAATCCGACTTGCCGACAATATTCGTTGAGAATATTCGTTGAGAATATTCGTTTGAGAATATTCGTTGAAGATATTCGCTGAGAATATTTGCGGCAATATTCGCGGCCGGCGCGATTCTTAGCGACGAACGATAACTTCCGTCCACCTGCGGGTCGCGCATTATCGCGAGAGGTACGGCGTTCGCATGGAAATCTGCTGCCTCGCCCCCATTGTGTCTGCTCGAGCGTCGTTTTGCGCGGTGAGTAACGAGAATAGAGCCGCTCGAGAGAGCTCGACGACGTTTAAATAAAACCTTGTCCCCGACGGCGGTCCGTCTTTTATTTTCGATCGGCGATCGTTGGTCTGGCCTGGAGAACGAACGGATTCGACATATCGACGACATTCGATATCCTCCGAGTATCCTGAAGTATCCTCGAGTATCCTCGACCGTTCACGACCATCCTCCACCCTGTGAACGTCTGAGCTGGCGCAACGATGACATTGGCTGCGCCTCCGTCTGCAATAAATACGGCGTGCGAACTCAGCGTCCGAAATGAAATTCCGCGTTGCGTGCTCAAGGTGCCTCGTAAAATAGCTGTGCTATTTTCCTGGCACAGTTTCGGCCGAGTCGGGTGTCCAGTGAATCAAGCCCCCCTCGCGGCACGGTCCAGTCGCGCGAAGGCCAAGTTTTTAGCTCCGCGTAAACGTCCCGAGTTTGCGAGAGTCATCGTGGCTGTTGTGAAGGTGGTGGTCGCTGAAGGATAGGACTATTAACGTTGCACACGACTAAACGACCGATTAACGTCTGGTCGAGAGACTTTGAGTGGTCAGGGTAGAAGAGTACTTTTCCATCCGGGTCGATTTAGCACAATGATCGGCGCCGATCAGGTTGATGACGAAATGGGTTGAGGACGTTCCACTCGGATGAGATCTAGATCGATGAAACGAAGGCGTTCAGCTGGGTCGAAAGTGCAGTGTTGCATGATTCAGCGATCGATCGATGTTCCCGAGTCTTCGGTTTACAGTATGCATCAAAGAGTGTTACATCCGTTGTTTATCGGTCGGATTCAATAATGGCTGATCGGACCGAAGGGGTCTGTTCAGGAAGGATGAATCGATCTTTCTTCGCGAGCTCACCCAGGACCAGGGTTTACTCGAAGACGATAAAGGGAGATCGATCCGCGGCCACTGATCTTCCATCAGTCCGGGAAAGATTTTCGAATAGACGTCGGGATCGATGGCGGAAGTGTCCCGATTAACGGCGAAAGGCAAGAAAATGCGGCCAACCGCGCGCTCGCCTACCGGGCCAGCCAATCAGACGGTACGAATACGAGTGCCGCGCGCCGGAAATAGATTTCGCTCAAACCAAAGGTTGATCCGCCGACGCCACTTTTACCCATCTGCGCGAGCGCGCGCGCACCATGTATCGCCCGCGATTTACGGCCTTACCGGCGAGCGATTCGAAAATAGAACGTTTCGACGATAAAGAAGTAAGTAGAAAGCGAATTGAGCCGTCCAAGCCTTAAATCATCGACGCCCGAGACAAATGTTCTTCAAGCTTCGAGATTCGACAATTCGATCGGTCCTCGTTAATCGACTTGGCAACCTAACGAGTTGACGAAGTAGCTTCGCGATCGGACTCGACGTTTCCGTACGAAGGATTACTTTGTCTCCGCTCTCGGGTTTCATTTAATGCGACGCAATTGGCTGGAGACGAGGGTCTCTGCACGTCTCACGTTGAATGGGCTCGTAGAAGATGTGCTCGTAGGAAGGCCGTAACGTGGCGCGCGACAAGCTCTTGACAAAGCGTGACTTTCATGGAACTCGCTGTCCCTGCGAGAGAGACCCACGTTGCGAAGGCTACCTCGACGACGCTTTTATGACTGATACACGAGCTAGCCGAACGTCTCGGGGGTCGATAAGTTACCAGGCAGCCACCGAAGAAAGAGTAGTCCCGAGACGAAGGTCCGCGTCGGGTTTACGTCCAGACTGAAATACGAAATTCTGACTCGAGACGTTGGCTGCCAGCGAGTTGAGGTGGCGCCACGGCAGGCGCTGTCAATTTTCCGCCTTCCTTTTTCCCTTCGCCGCGAACGATATTTGGCACCGCGCGTATGAGCCCCGCCGCCGAAATTTGTCCGCGTCAGAATTTTGCCGAGGGCTGCGCATGACGCATCGACCGTCGCGCATGGGGAACAGCGAGAAATGCTTTGTATTTTTTTTTTCTGTTTCAGCGTTACCCCCCGCCTCCCCCCAACCCTTCCGTGCTTCAGAAATAATGACGTAGCGTAGAACGAATCTCGCACGCACGATGGCCCACAATACTTCGTTCACGAGTTCAACGTCGAAAAGGAAAAAAGGCGAGTCCTGCACTATGCAACTAATCCGCCCTTCGGCTTGCCAGTTTTTTGTTCGCTGATAAGCTATCGCGACGATCGAGTACGGTTTCGTCATCGATCATTTTCAAAGCGCAGGCAGTCAGCGATCTGCTTTCGTGCCAAGAAAGTTTACGTATAGAGAAACCTGCGGTTCTACCTCGAGTCGTCAACGATAAAAATCTTTTCCTATTCCTTGCAGAAGTCACGACGGAAGTCAGCCAGATCACCAGGGGTAGCACGATTCAGGAATCATCGTCGATTCTTCGATCATCGGTCCGGGTAAGTATGCTGGCCACCCATTTCGAAAAATTTGAATGATCTGAGAAGAGGACGAACGCAGCGTACTCCTCGCACGCTTCCCAGCGATTGATCGAACTCGCGGACCTAACGAGACGTATATGCCTCCGCGCTAAACACGTTACGTCACGATACCACCATCTAAATTAAACTAAAACTAAGGCGCACCGAGGGTAGATAGAATATCTGGTTCGATGCCAAAGCCTCAAGTCAACCAAGAACTCACCGCCATTCCAACCACTCCCGCAATGCACGGGCACGTTTCTCATTCTTCTCAACGACTTTTCTTCCTCTCCCCCTTTCTTCCCCCCCCCCTCTCTCTCTCTCTCCCTCTAGCTGACACGCTCTCCCGACGTGACTTATACGAAAAGCATTCTGTCCGCTTCTCGCGCTTCCAGGAAGAACAGTTTGTTACCGTCGATCGCGCCTGACGGGCACCTGCGTTCCGCGGATTTCGAACTGTCCCTCGTCCACCCGTAATTAAGTCTTAATTAATTGCCCGCCCGGCCGCGGAATGAGCCCCGCAGGCAGAATTTCACGACTGGCCGAAAGGACGTCTCGCCGCTCGCGTGAAATACGCCTCGCGACTCGCCTGTCGCTCCCGATGTGGCCGAATGTTTCTGGGCTGAATTACAACTTATGAAATTTGTCCTCGTATCTCAGCGTACCTGCCACGCGCGACCGAGATCTATGAATCATGGCGTCCATCGCGCAGCTTGAAGCTTTACGAGCTTTACGAGCGCGGCTACTGGCGATACCGACGTTCCAATTTTTAACATTGTCCCTACTGTAGTGTCGATGAGTCAGCCGGACGCTGCCAAATTAACGATCGTCCAGCTGATGATCTGGCAATACGTCAAAGACGATCGTGCCAATAATCGGTCCCGCTTATCTGACGGGGAAAGCTCAAAATTCGACTAGTGCCGGCGCTTCGACGCTCAATGAGAAAACGGGCACGAGAGAGGCTCCTCGCGTGACCTTGACCAAAGTGCAGCTCCACCGGCAGGTTAAAAATTACCGCAGCCTTGACAACAAATTTGGCTTAGCCTACTGCGCAATGAGCGTGAATCGTGCCGGTGCATTTTCGGGGTATAAAGGAATTGGGGGAATTCGGTTCTCTGAACGCTGAACTGCGAAAAGAGCTTTCTTGACAGGGAGAATGTTGCGACGACGTGGATTGTCTTCAGAGACAATGGGGACAGAAAATCAGCGAATCGTATGTGGTAGAGTTTCGAATAGACATAAAGGGGAGGAAAATCATGTATGTAACATAAGAGGTTTGATCGTCAGTGAAATGTATAATCATGCCTTTTTTTGGCCAATTCGGTCACTGTAAACTTGAGAGATCTTTTCCTTTTCTCTGTCAAGTTTACAGGGGGACAGAATATCAGCGAATCGTAGGTGGTAGAGTTTCGAATAGACATAAAGGGGAGATAAATCATGTATGTAACATAAGAGGTTTAGTGATCGTCAGTGAAATGTATAATCATGCGTTTTTTTGGCCAATTCGGTCACTGTAAACTTGAGAGATCTTTTCCTTTTCTCTCTCAGGTTTACAGGGAAATCATTGATGTTAGACTGAGATTAGGTTGATGGACTCTGAGCGTTCTGTCGAACAGCTTATGGGTAGAATCTGTCTTGATACTGTTGTGTGAAACAATGGCGGTATGTGAATCATACCGTGACTGCGAGGCTCGTCCAGCCGGGAATCGCAGACTTTGGCAGCACGTCAAACTCGTAGATTATGGCAGTGTTTCAAAGTGCCGATACCGGCCGCGGGGCACGCTCCGCGCCCCGAAGTTTAGCGTCGACTTAGTTTCACTAAATCACAAAGATCTACAGCCGCTGGCCGAGGGCGGGCGCAATAATTCAGTGCATAAATGAACTTGAGGTAAATATGGAATTCAAGAGGGTGTTGCTCAGCCATTAAATTCTCATTTAGCGGACGAACGGAGTGCTGAGAGGTGGAGTGGGGGAGGATGGGAGTAGGAGAATTTGCGAGGCATCGCATTCCTAATTGTGTCGCTGTTTTAAAACGTGGTCTTCTGTTGCCTGAATGCTGCAGATTTTCTGCCACACTTTTGCGGCGTTGAAGGATTTATTGCTTCAAATGCTTAAGTGTGAATTAGAGTAATAAGTGAGGAAGCGATTGAATTACGTATACTGACGAAGCTATATTGGTGTATGGCTGAAAATAGATGATACATTAATAAGGTTCTTCAAGTATAAAGTACTGATCCTTATGGGGTGACAATTGCTACAGTATATTGACACGAGATATTGCTTTGTGCGTTGTTTTACGCATAGGTGCCTACGGTACTTTCTCGATACTTTCATAGTGTTTTATATTATTTCTCACTATTCTACGTAACTTTACGTTAATATATCGCATTTTTTCGGGCTTTTTCACACTCTTTGGGGGATTTAGTCGACGTTAGCCCATTTTAGGCTCTATTTGAAGTATATCTGACGGGCGTATCCTTTAATATGACATTGAGCGACCAATGGGGGGTACTTTGGGATCATTTGAACCTATCTAAACGTGATAGAACCTTGAAAATCAGCGAAAAACGCAAAAAAATGTTTGGTCTTAAAATGGATTTATAAGTACCCTATCCCATAGATTTTATCCCAAATTCTCAATAGTTTCGAACTTACAGCCATTTTTCGAGGTCGAAAACATTTTTTTTGAAAGATCGACTTTCGCTGATAATCCTATCTTAAAGTACGCGTCAAAAGCTTCAAGAGATTGTATGATTATCATAGTTTCGATCACCGGTTCAAAAGTTACAGGCGATTTAAAAAATCGCAAATTTTCTAAGGGGTATTCTCATTTTTGTGAAAAATCGAAGGTCGGCGGATCGGATCGCCCTTTTGCTACCAGGTACGGGGTCAAAAATAACTCAGAGAGCCGTTTCCCGTTGGTCAAAATTCGCATTAGTTTCGGAGTTACAGCCAAAAAACCATCGAAAAAATGGGGGTCGAAAAATGAGTAAAAAATAAAAGTCTTCCGATCGACTTGTGGTTATGCATACTGAAAGAGAATCAAATGAGGATCACAAAAATCGCAACCGGAGCCTTCTAAGTGCAATAGTTTCGGAGTTATGGTCAAAAATGTGCTTAAAAATGGGCAAAAATCGACATTTTGCCACCTAGACCGTATACAACCACCTTACAATCGATTTGCTCTACCATAGAATGAAAGAGGACCAAAAGACCTTTCCAAAAATCGTAACACGAGCCTTCTAAGTGCGATAGTTTCGGAGATAGAGCCAAAGATATGCCAAACACTGTCTAAAAACGGGCTTTTCCTTGCCTGTACGGCAGCCGGACTACCAAATCAAAATTACACCACTATGACATGAAAGAGGGATAAAAAAAACGCGCGAAAATCGCAACTCGAGGTTCCTAACTCTAATAATTTCCAGGATATGGCAATAAAATCCTCTAAAAATGTCAAAAACTGCATTGGGACCGCACCATTGCCAGTCGATTACAGTATCACGAGCTATCGATGCTATCTTACTCTACACGTTTCTGCTCATCTCGCATATACATGACTAAAATGAACATATCGACGACCATGCTGTATATGGCATATGTCATCTGCTCCTAGTATATGCGACATTCAATGTATTAAATCCCTCTGTCGCTCATTGGCAATACGACAAGAGTCTCTCGGCTGTCTGTACTCGGTAAATCAGAATATCGTTTGCGCTCAATGACGGTACGATTCTTAATAAATCAGCATCAACCTTGGCTGACTCTCGTCTTCCTTCGCGGTCTCCTTTGTCACTATAAATCACGACAAACTACCGCGCGACAAAACGTTTCTCAATTGCGTTATTTCCGGGTGTCGAGAGCCACGATCGGTCTCTCGGAAATCGTTCATTCTCGTCGCTGCCTTTCCTTATCCTGGAAAGTTCCTTGATTAGCGTGATATATAGAGAGTGTTTACTAGCTCCCATTCGCGCAGCACACGTGTCGCATGCAATTTCTCTTGTCGAAACTTCCGCTGCAAATTCGCCGCTCTATCGCTGTCATTCGAATCCCGGTTGCTAGCCGTTGCCAGGTACCTAATCCAGCAGCTTCATGGTTTTCTAGCCTGAATCTCACCGTTCCGGTACTCACTCAACATTGCCAACAATGCGTCGCCCGTAAACGTTTAAGATGCGTTTAACTGTATCGAACCTAAACTCGCCACGACAGTCCAACAAAAATTCCGCCCATCTTCGATGCGAAGTCGTCCTCGTAAACGTACGATCCTCCACATCCTTCTATGATTTACGATCCATTCGCCAGCATTGAATCACCTATGAACGCATATCGCGCCTCTAAACGCGAACGGCGCGAAAATTGGCAAGTTTCGACGTCCAAAACATTCGACACCCTCCATTCTAGCCATGACAAAAATTTCCCTCGACCGGCGAAATTTCACGCTCGCTCGGAGCGGCAGGTTCGATCGTAGGCGAGGCGAGAAGTCGCAATTTATCATTGTCGGTAAATTGTAGCGCAACGGCGTGCGGACACAATTTATTGCGCGCCACATCACTCCCGCAATCCGATTTGCATCGAGATAAATAAGCTCGGTTGTCCGCGGGCGTTGGTCTGCCGAGTTGTCCCACGTGGTCGATTCGGACCTGTTCACCGATGAGGAGGGTCGATTCATCGTCGACGACGATCGGTCGAACGTCGTTCGCCGATTTCCGATGTCCGATTCCGGAAAGTACAAACAAACGAGGAGCCTGGCTATATAAAGAACTAAGGCGCCGTGGTTCGAACTGGACGCACGTGCTAACGATTGAAGCTCGGAATATCTTATGCCAATATTGTCCTCGTTTCCGACCGGTCTCCGCGGAAGTTATGGGCCCCGGGCAAAATTTGTTCTGTCTTCAGTTTGCTGCCGAGAGCAGGTCACTTTTGCAGGCCGAATTGCAGGCCAATTTTGCAGACGCAAGGGTCCTTAACCTTCTTTGTTAGATCCGCCGCGAAGTCGGTTGTTAACTGAGCGTGAGCTTACGCGCCGTTGCCCGCAACGAAGAAGAAGCTGAAGAAGAAGCAGAGCAAGAAGGAAGCGAGGAAGGGGAAGAAGAGGCAAACAGAGTGTATGGCGAATTTTCGTCACTCTTACGACAGATCTCTGACGGCCCCCGCCTCTGGGATTCTTAAACGGGACGGAGATCAAAACGCTGTCGGCAATAATCTGCGATCTGGTTAATCTCAAGCGGACAGCGAGCCTAATTCGAGCCGAGAATTGTCCCCGCGCGCTCTTAAATTGGCCGCGAGATTGCAAAACGGAGGCGGGATGATAGAATGATAGAAATCTTCGGCGCGGCTGAACTTCAGGCGGAGGATGGAAACTTAGCCGCCTCCGGCCGAGCCATAAACCAAAGGTTGACAAAAATCATCGCTCTGCCTCGGATCGGGGATCCAAAATTAAAGCATCCTCTTAATCAAGCCGCCGAAGAATCGCTCTCTTCCTACCGTCCACCCAGAGGTAGACAGCTATCGCCGGACGTCCTTGAACAGTTTCCCAACGCGCAATTTCTCGCTCTCCATCTCCTCTACCAAACAGAAAACAATTTTTCCTCACGGTCTTCGTCGAGTCAAAAACCTCGGACCTAAATTCTGCGAATAACCTCCTACTCTGATTTTCCGAAGAACAAAGGAGACCCTCGCCGAACCTGACGCGCGTATTCGTTAACTTCGCAGGCTGACGCCTCGTGTGCCACGAGGATGTTCGGCTCGGTCGGGATGTGGAAACAACGCACGACGCGTTCAACCGAACGACTATCGCGTTCGCGAAGGTGACAATCCCAGCGGCTGACAAGGGAATTTTCCGAATCGCAGGCGTCCTTGAACAGCGGCGCGGAAAGACAGCTCGCTGGCTGGATCCGGAGAATAAGCGTCGATGCACGCGGTGGGCCCACGGTTTTCACACATATTTCGAAGGCGGGCAGGGCAATACGTGAGTAGGAGCTCGCGTGCGTGCAGACGGCGGGCGAGGATGTATTGGAGAAGTGTAAGAAGGGTAGCTATTTCTGGTCGTGGGGAGCCGAGAGACTCGTCGCGCAAACGGCTCTTAGCCACTTCGTACATCGAGTAGTCTGGCGTCCGCCGCGTATCGTAATACACTTTTCCGACTAGACCGATCCGGGCGCGGATCGTCGGGAAGAAAGGCTGCCTCCGCCGACACTGGCCTGACATCGAACCTATAGTACACCTGGAGAACGTTTTATGGGGAAGCTGGATCCGAGGACTTCCGGATGCTCCTTCGAAATTTACGAGCGCGTTGACTCCACGTGCGGGAAGAGTCCGATGACCATGTGAATTCGGGAGGATGGAACTGATGAGAGACGTCCGGGTGGCTGGTCAGAGATTGACAGCGAAGGGTTCAGGATGAGGAGGTTTCTGCTGGATCTTTGTTGAGTGGAGCGCGAGTTCCTCTTCCATCGCTTACGACTCTCCCGGGGAGGAACAAACCGTTATAGAGTGCAGTGCACCGGCGTGAAAATAGACGGATTGCGGGTGGCGGTTCGCGAGGATCGGTGAAAGTTATGGTCCGTAGTTGAAGGAGGGCTGGACTGTGCGGAGTGACGGTTCGAAACGATTGCCAAAGAGTTGCCAAAAAATTGCCAAAGAATCGAAAGGCCATTCTGCTTGGTGCTCGGGGGTGAACGATCGCTCGTGAAAATAAACAGCTGGAGACAATCATCGTTCATTCGACCTCGCTCTCGCTATCACCAGCCGGACTGAAAAGCATGGCAATGCTCACGTCTGACAGATGCAGTCCACTTCGAAGACAGATTTGATTCTAGTTGCCCCGATCGTTCGACAAAAGCCAAGCCGGACTTCTGTCCGGCCAATCCTTCCCTCTAGGCGATAAAAAAGGATCTCTTTCTTCGGCGAGGAGGAAATCGCCGAATTGGCCGGCTACCAGCCGAAAGACGAAAGAGGGCTCCGGGCGGAATCCTCGCAGGCATTCGTACGTAAAAATAAACCGTCGGAACAGAGGCCGAGCGGCGCCGCGTCCAGCGGGTAAAAATTTTTAACGAGCCACGACCGCTAGACTCTGCCCCGATGAAAAAGACGCGATCGCGGGGCCGGAAATGAGGATCGGAGACGACCAAAATAATCGGCAGCCACCGGGAACGAGCGGCGCGATCGACCGGCCCGCGCGTCGAAATAACTTCTTTTGCCGCCAATTAGTTCGGGACCTCCTCCGGGGTACGGTCCGCTGACATTCGTAAAAATAATCAGAGACTTCTCGCCCGGAGAGCGTGAATGGACGATTGTGCCTTTGCCATCTTCGACTCGGCGGCGGAAATTTATCAGTGACAGGCGGCGAGCGTCCAGACGCGGAGAGTGCGCGATCAAAGTGACGGACTGTATCTTTCTTCTTTTATACTGGCTCGTAAACTACGCCGAATAGTGGGAGGAGGAGGAGGAGAGGAAGGAGAATAAAGAAAGAGAGGGAATTATGGCGATTGAGAGATCGCAGAATCGGCTAATTAATACGTCGACGCGACAGACGAGCAGGAAGCGGAGGAGGGGGGAGAAGCCACGCGCGGCTGATCGAAAAGAGGAATTTGCGGATCGTGCCGTCGGCATGCCAAGATTCTAACCAAACTATCATTTGTCCGCCGCCACTGTCGTCGTCGTTTCATTGACAGCGTAGAAAGCAACGGACTCGACAGCCGGGGCTGAAGGAAAAGAAGATCAGCATCAGTCAGACGTCCTTACGGATTCCGAGCCGTCGGTGTCGAGTCAACGACCGCCGACAGAAGCATTTCACTCTTCAGGGAGGACCAGTGCGAATTCGCCAAATGTCGAGTCGGACAAGTTCGTCTCTCATTACGACTGCGGAATTCGGCGGACTCTGAAGGCGGATGATCGAATGAGCAAGCGATAGCAGCCAAGGACCTCCGTGATGTCTTACTGCAGGATAACGGGGAGGAGCAAGGGCCTCCCCAAGCCTAACTACTTCCCCCTGCTACCGCCGATCAGTCCGGCAGACGCCAGAAGATTCTGCCGCATCACAGGCAAGTCTTACGGCCTGCCCACTCATCATTACATTCCGGTACTCCTCGGGGTGCACAGTTCGGACAAGTCGAAATGCAGGATCACGAACGCGTCGGGTCTGGGGCCTCATCACTACACGGCTGGGCTGATCCTCGGCGAGAAGAAGAAGCACGTCGTCCTGAAGGACTACCGATACGTCTTCCCGATCCTAGAAGGTGAAGGTGAGCAGCAGAGGGCTCTGAGGGATTTGCTGGACACGAAGCAGGCCTCTCCGGAGGAGGAGGTGTCGAAATTCGTTTACACCGTTGAAGAACGACGATGCAGCCTCGTTTTTCCCGCCAAGCTAGAGGCGGCTGTCAGGGACGGTGACGTGAGGGACGTCATGCTGTCCAGGGACTGTGACACCGTGCTGCTGAGACTGAAGCAGGGGAAGAACGTGTCGGTGGACTTCAAGAACTTGGAGGACTTTGATAATCTGTTCGACGGAATGGGTCCGAGAGAGGACGTGGTGAAGGAGAGGGAGAGGCAGGAAGCTGAGGCTAAGAAGAGGAAGAGGAAGAGGCAGGCTGGACTCAGCTATGCGAAGAAGATATTTGAGGAGAAGGAGAGGGCGGCTGATGAAGAGGAGATGAGGAGGACGAAGCAAGTGAAGCTGAGGAGTATAAAGGAGGAAGGGAAGGAGACGGCGAAGAAGATCGAGGACTGGAAACACGTGAATCTGGAAAGTGCCAGGCTGAGAGCCTGTGAGCTGATGACAGTGTCGAGTCCTTCCAAGGATTCTCAGAAAGCGATGGCTGGAGTTTTGGAGTGGACCAGCTTCGAGAAGGATTTGGCAGAGTTGGCTGGCACTCCGATCGTTGATAAGATGCCAACTCCCATACAGACTGTGCCAGTGATAACGGAGCAAAGTACAGTGACTTCGCCGGTTTCCGAAAATACGGGAGGCTTCGAAGCAATTTCGATCGTCAAGCCCTTAACGCCGTTGACTGTCGAACCTGAAAAAACAGTACAGTCAGCTTTAATGAATATTTCTTCGAACGATCTTACGGAAACGGCTAACGTCGGTGTCAAGTTCCTGCAAGCTGGGCCTGAAGCTTTGGACATGCTGCCCAGGGTCGAAGAGATTCCCAAATTAACGGAGAGCATGAACAGCGGCGAGAAGGTCGTAATGCACAAGGTGAAGGGACTGAAGCTGGATATTAAATCGGCGCAGAGATTCGTGGCTGGACAAACGCTGGAAACACCTAGTGGACCTGTCTTCGTGCCAGGGCAGACTCTTCAAACTCCTCAGGGTCCTGCCTTTGTCCCTGGCATCACAGTGAACACGGCGGACGGCCCTCTGCTGATTCCAGGGCAAATCTTGAGCGTGAAAGAAGAGACTGGAAAGGAGACACCTGTCTTCGTCGCTGGACAAACATTGTCGACGGAGCAGGGTCAACGTTTCATCCAGGGCCAGACTTTTCACAGCCCCGAGGGTGCCAGATTCGTCGAAGGTCAAACAGTGTTTACCGACGAGGGCCCCAAATTCGTGGCTGGACAAGTTCTGGGAGATGGAAGCTTCGTTCCTGGGCAAACCATCGTCACATCCGACGGTTCACGCTTCATGCCAGGTCAAACAATCACTGATCATCGTGGCGAGCAAGTCTTCGTCCCTGGCCAAAGTGTCCAAGTCGGCGATTCCTGGGAATTTGTCCCTGGACAGTGCATTCAGTCGCCCCTTGAGGAACCAAAGTTCGTCCCTGGCCAGACAATCCTAACTACTCAGGGTCCACAGTTCGTTCCAGGACAATACGTCACTGGGTCGACCGGAGAAAGCAACTTCGTGCCTGGAATCACAGTGGAATCGAATGAGGGACCCAAGTTCATGCCTGGCATGACCTTGGACACGCCCAAGGGCACAAAGTTCATCGAGGGTCAATTGGTCAAAACGCCGGAAGGCGACAGATTCGTCCCTGGTCAGACGATGATCACCGAGGAAGGGATTCAGTTCGCTGCCGCTAGAACCTTCGACGAAATCGTCTTCAGGGACGCCGGTCCAGTTGGTATTCCGATCGATTACAAAACGGCCAACATCTCGCCCACGACTCAGGCGAAAGAGATCTTCGGACACATGGTGCAAACGGAAAAAGGTGTGGAATTCTTTCCGGAGAGCGTGAAGAAGCTGCCGGACGGGAAAAGAATCGTTCCAGGTCAGCTCGTTAGAGGTGGGAAGGATGGTTCGAGATTCGTGCCAGGCGTCATGACTGACGATGGATTTCTACCTGGACAGATAGTGACAACTGAGAAAGGAGAACAATTCGTGCCTGGTCAAGTGATCGAAACCAGCGGTGGACCTAAGTTCGTTCCAGGACAAATGGTTGAGACTCGAACAGGGCCAAAATTTGTCCCTGGTCAGACTGTCGACACTCCGGAAGGGTCGAGATTCGTGCCTGGACAGATAGTGGAAACGAAAGCTGGGCCTACCTTCATTCCGGGCCAGGTTATATCCACGGAGGACGAAGGTTCGAGGTTTGTGCCTGGTCAAGTCGTGGACACGCCGGATGGGCCCATGTTCGTGCCTGGTCGAGTAGTTGAGTCTGGAGAACTTGGAGTTACGTTCGTTCCTGGTCAGATCGTTCAAACTGAAGAGGGACCACGGTTCGTGGCGCCTGACTTGACCGACACGCCCGAAGGTGAATTGGAATTCTCCGTCCAAGGATTCGAAGTCACCCCTGAAGAGCTGCGTTTGTTGAGGCCGCAGCATCTTCATTACAATCCACATTCTGAGCATCACGGAGAGACCAGCATCGACGCCAGGATGCTGAAACAGTTGTCAGAGGCTGGATTGTCAGTGGGCAGAAAGGTACAGGCTGACTTACCTTCTGTGGATGTAGACGTCGATCCGAAGGCTGTGGCCTTGGAACACGCGTTGGTGATGGCAGAGAAACTTGGACTGCATGGGAATACCGCCGTGAAAATGGCGCAAATTGTGTCAACTGTTGGACAACTAGCGAAAAATATAGCGTCCCAACAAGAACAGATAGGACTTGACAAGTTGACGAATGGCGCCAAGTCTCCGATTATTGTTAACGGTGGAGAGAACGTGAGTGAAGATGATTGGCTTCATGAAGCGATCAAGGCTGCCATGACGACTGCTGTGGTATCAATCACTGACCACAACTCCTCGGACGACAGTGATCAGGATTACGTTTATTCCTCCATCAGCGAAGCTTTCAACGTACTTCTCCGCCAGAAGAACGTAAAAATTGAAAAATCAGTCGACGCTATCCTGAGAATACTTCTCGTGCCTCAGAATCGAAGTTCCATCTGTCAAAGTGCGATGTTGGAACTCATTGACTCCAGGAACAATAAGGTGGATATATTAAAGTCAACTGTGAACGGACACTCTTTACAGGAAGACGTGCTCCTAGACAGACTGTCAATGGTATTAGAAGAAGAACATGCGAACGAACTCGTGGGACCGGCTTTCAGAACAGTCTCGAAAAATGATCCGAACTTAGTCTCTCTCGTTCTTCAAAAAGTATCTGAAGAGGTTGGGAATGTTGAAACAGAAAAGGAAGCGGCCGAGACGGTTCACAAGGCGATTGTCCATGCAGTCAGGGAATCAAGTGAAATTCGCGTAAAAGAACTCTTAAACGACGACGGTGAAAACGTTCGCGAAATGTTACTGCAAGCTGTTGGACTCGCCAGGGCTCTGGGCATGTCCACGATAGTCAGCAGTCTCCTGGCGGTCATCAGCGACGAGAAATCGACCCAGGTTCTAGCCAGCGACCGAGTGACTCTCGACGTCCTGAAGCGACTGACCATCATGAGAAAGTTAGCCGAAGAAAGACCACCCTTCGAAAGTGCCCTCAATCAATTATGCAGCGACCCTGAACTGGCCCGAACCGATCCTCGCTTGAGAACTCTCGTCAGAGAAAGTGCCGCGCTGATGATCGTCCCCGAAGAAGCTCCCCTGCAATCCTCCGCCGACGTGCCAACTTCTCTGCTCCAGGCGGAGAACAGCCTGGCCATGGAAGACTTCCTCCTGCGCCGAAGTCACAGATCCTCCTCCATATTCATGATCCTCAAGCAAGGTCTGCAGGCCGTGGTGCCTAGGGAAGCTTCCCGGTCCGTGCTAACCGGCGAAGTGGCCTTCACTGTGCTAGATGAAGACGGAATCCATCGTTTCGAACCTCTTCATGTATTTTCCGCCCTTCAACTGACTAGACCGACAGCTCATCGGTTCTCGATGTACTGCTGTCCGGTGGCGAAGGAGGATGACTTCGACGCTGAAATGCTGTCCACGTTCACCGGGACCACGTCGATGGCCAGCAGCCTCGACGGTTCCGGAAACGGATACGGCAATGGATATGGCAATGGATACGGCAACGGCTACGGGAACTTAAATGGCTCCGGCCAGAAGGCCGATGGCAACGGAGTCGCTCTGTCCAGGTCCGACAAGTCTTCATGCCAGTCGGGCAGCCGGGAGAACACTCGGGAGAACACGCCGAGCTTCAAGCGGCTCAGCAGTATTTGTCAGGAGAACAGCAATGAACGGGTAACGTAAGACGCCGGTGCGAGGGATTGACAGTTAACGATTGCGGTTCTATAACGGGTCGAAGGGGCGTTTCGACGAATTTGCCACGTGGCCAAATCGGCCTACCTTCGGAGATGAGTTCTCTCGGTCCTATCGGTTTTCTACACTCATTTAGTTTTAGAAGACAATTTTTTCCTTCGCAGATAGAATGTCAGGGATATGATAGATTGTAATGAGTGGACGGTGGAATGAAGTAAGGTGCAGTCCGTACACGGGGCAAATCCGCCTAGGCCCTTATTTATTTGAATATACGTTGTATTGTACCAACTGTAAGGTAGAAATCTTCCTTTGGTTAGTATTCAATGGTTTGGATAGTATTCAACATAGGTGGCCGCCATGTATTCTGTGATTCCCCCGTTTAACTCGTTCGACAAAGTTCGTGTTCCTAATAAGAAATCCGGTTTTGCCCCATAATATAAGGATATAAAATTCAATCATTTTTAAACAGGTTGGGCGGTTTTGCCCCAGATCCGGGACAAGTCCACCCTAGCAACACTGTTTTTGATTTATTAAGAAAATCATAAGTTTCAGAAGATATTTTTAACCCAAATTACTAGCAACTTAAAGAATAAACCATGCGCTAAATAAAAACACTAAGATTATTAGGTTTTAGTGGCATAGAAAATACATCGGTTGAAAGTAAACTTTACAATTTCTGGGTCGGTTTTACCTCACTCCACCTTAGTAATCGATCATTGGCGTCTGTTGCAGAGATCATTGGACAACTACATCGTGGTGAAGGATCACAGCGAGAATGGGTTCACGGTGAGCGTCGGTGACATCGTCGAGGCGCTCGAGTACGCCGATCCAGCAAAGTAAGCGACCTCATGCTCCAGATGCTCGATTAAAAAGTCGTAAAGGAAACAAATTGACGCGCGCAGGCCATACGTCGCCGATCCGACGGATCGTTGACTTGGTATGCGTGCGCGCGGGCGTGCCTGATCTATTTCCGCCTCCCGCTATTTTTGGCAGGCTATTAATAGAGCCTTCCCATCGGGCGTACATAACGTACATATATGTGCCGACGAATAAGGCGAGCCGGAGTCCAACGTGATTTGTCATTATCGTGCGCCGTAATGTTGCGACTCGCCGGATGTCGAATAAGACGCGGATCGTTGCGCAAGTCTGACCGTACGCGGACCTATATCACTGTAACAATTCTCGAAATCCAGATATCGGCGTCCTTCGTCTGCCACTCTCAAGGAAGTTCGAAACACTTTCCCTTTCGGACGCCTAACGTTTATTTCGGCCGCAGACGAGGCTCATGTCCGATTATAGACTGACCTCTACTACTGTCGCCATTCTTAAATCGTACAAAAGGCATCTTACTCGTCATTTAAATTCACCGTTACTTAAACGCCGTTCATTCTGACTGTTCGCGGAGTTCACGGTGGCTCGTTGAGAAGGTGGAAGATTTATTGGCTCGCATCGAGTGGCGCTTGATTGTTGGAAAGTCCCGTCAGTTGTTACGTCGTTCGGTTTTACTGGAGGCATATCGAAGTTTGGCCCGGTTGCGTTCGGTTACGACTCGGCGTTAATTTACGAGCCGGTCCGCGAGTAGTTTTGGCAAAAGGTTCCGGAGCATAGAGCGCGGGTGCCGGGCAAACGGCGTGGATGGAGACAAGGAGAAGGCGTGGAATAGTCAATCAACGTGTCATGGGACGGAGAAGGATCATTGGCACCGTTCGTCTGCTTATTTTCTCGCCTGATTATTTTTACGCGGAAGAACGTTTTACGAAAGTCACTCTGCGCGTGACAGGCTAGTCGACAACTGTCCGACTAGAATACACACGGACCAATTGAAAAACAATACTAAAATTCCAAACTGTTCAGAAATAAACTATCAGCGAATTAGCATTAATCGCATCGTTCTCGCGGATGATAAACTACTACCAAACTATTATTCATTATTATTAAACTAAACGTACAGTAACTCTACTAAACGACGACTAGAAGAAGTTAACGGCAGGAATCGATGGAGTCAAGGACTAACGACATTAAATCTTCTCTCACACGGCCACTAAACCGCACGTACATCCGCTGCTGCTTTCTCTGCCGTCACGAACCGAAGAGCGTCTGCATGTCAATGAGATTGTCTCGAGTAGCTAAGAGGGCGACCCGCCGACTGATATTTTTGTAGGAAGATGAGAGTGGACCCCGAACTGGAAGTTGGCGCAGTCGGGGACGTGCTGGACAATTCTGCTGCCAGGCACAAATTGTCGATACGACCGCGTCGGAACCACTCGGATCCGCGCGCGAGAAGCATTTCGAGGTCGAGCTCGGACGGCAGCCTCCGAAGGTAAAAAATTAACAGAGAGCTGAAGTCAAGGTAGACTAACGAGGACTAACCACGGAAACGAGCTGGGGGCGAAAAACTTTTCCCTCAAGTTTCGAGTAATGGCACGTCGTACTATTAATCCCACAAGTCCATGAATATCCATGAATATCACAGGAAGCGAGTGGCAGGAGGAAGAGGAAAGGGGAAAAAGGATAATCCATCGAACTGCTCGCGAACGCAGCGTACAGAGAAAGAGAGAGACAGAGAGAGAGAGGGAGAGAGTGGAAGAGAGAGGGAATCTTCGTTGAACCTTCCAGACTAAATCCGCGCAACGAAATATAGTCACGACAGGTGCGACCCGGCAAACAGTACAGCCTACAAACATTATGTTAACCACGATGGAGCCAATGAACTCGCCTAACTTCACGCCCGCAAGATTAAACTTCCTCAGTCGGCGACTGCCTCGCATCACGTAGGCCGAAAGTATAACTTAACGTTTGTTTTCGCTTCCGGACGTGGAGAATGAGGCGGCCGAGAGAGTCAGAAGGGGAGTAATTATTTTTGGGCAGGTTAACGGATTAACAGATTAACAGGAGTAACAGGGTTAACAGGATTAACGGAGTGAGTTGATAGCGATGGAGAGCGGTTGATCGATCGTCGTCTCTTTGGAGAAAATTTACGGCGGTTGTCAGATGAGGCCGATAATGGGAAATACCGTTGAAGATGAGCCATTACGTTCTTCCTGGCGAACGAGACAAAGGCTGGGCCGTGGGTTTAACGCGAAAATAAATTCGGCATCGGTGATTTATGGCGACGCTAATGAAGACTAAGCGTTTATAAATGTCTTGGGCAATAATATCCCGCCGGTTATCCGGTCTCGATCGGCGGCCGGCCAAGAAGCGAACGAATCGGATGGTGCATAAGTTTTTGGTAGGGAAGTACTCGTCCCTTTACCTCGAACGGAGTAAAAGTGTGTGGAGATGCTTGTTGTTAGAGTCGTTGGGAAATGAACGCTGGGGCATATTGTTTCCCATTAGAAACTTTTTGCTGATGAGATAAATCTATGGCAAGATGACGATGGAATGTGTGAACTGTGGATCACATGTTAGAATGCTGCTGTGAATAGTGAAGAATATTCTCAATGTCGTCCACGTGGCGTCGCCAAATAACTCTTTCAATATTTACTGGCTCTATAGCAATTGTCTGGCAGACGGACTAAATGTCATTACCGATGATGTGGAGCTTTTAGATGCAAAATTACAATGTATGGTACGGTTGTTGTTGGAATCGGTACCGGTGGTTTATATGGCAGGTCGTAGGGTTATTTAACGTACATATTCATACTGCTACGACACTTGCGATGCTGTGTGTCGCCAAATTACATCCTTTTACGCGATTTTATGTTATTCTATCGCTTATTCTATTACTTTACGTTTTTATATCTCATTATTATGCATTATTTGTGTTGTTTCCGCAGTTTTGAGGAGCATAGGAACATTTTAACCCCCATTTTAAACATGTTTGACTGGCTTATCTTTATAGTACGACATTGGACGATCAAGAAAAGGTATCTTGGCCTAAATTACACGTAATTAAAGACAGCAGAACCATCAAAATGGCTTATACGGGATTTTGCTCGACATAAGGCCATGTTAGCTCCATATTGAAGCATGTTTGACTGGCTTATGCTTATAATATGATATTGAGCGACCAATGGAGGGTATTTTGGGATCATTTGAACCTATCCAAACGAGATAGAATCTTGAAAATCGTCGAAAAAGGCGAAAAAATGTTCGGTCTTGAAATGGATTTAAAATCATCCTATCCCATAGATTTTAACTCGCCCTGAAAGTTAGTCGCAAGCACAGTTCTGAATTCTCAATAGTTTCGAAGTTACAGCCATTTTTCGGAGGTGAAAAAAATTTTTTTTAATGATCGACTTTCGCCGATAGTCCTATCTTAAAGTACGCGTCAAAAGCTTCAAGAAAGTGTATGATTATCATAAGTTTCGATCGCCGGTTCAAAAGTTGCGCCGATTTAAAAAATTGCGATTTTTCTAAGGGGTACCCCTTCTTATTTTTGCCAAAAATCGAAGGTCGGCGGATCGGATCGCCCTTTTGCTACCTGGTAGGGGATCAAAAATAACTCGGACAGCTGTTTGCCGTTGGTCGAAATTCGCATTAGTTTCGGAAATACAGCCAAAAAACTGTCGAAAAAATGGAGGTCGAAAAATGGGCAAAAATTAAAAGTCTTCCGATCGATTTGTGGTTATGCATACTAAAAGAGAATCAAACGAGGATCACAAAAATCGCAACCCGAGCCTTCTAAGTCCAACAGTTTCGGAGATATGGCCAAAAATGTGCTAAAATGGGCAAAAATGAACATTTTGCCACCTGGACCATATACGAACCCGTTAGAATCGATTTGTTCTACAATAGAATGAAAGAGGGCCAAAAGACCTATCCAAAAATCGTAACCTGAGCCGTCTAAGTGCAATAGTTTCGGTGATAGAGCCAAAGATATACGAAAAACTGTCTAAAAACGGGCTTTTTCTTGCCTGTGCGGCAGACGGCGTACCACATCAAAATTAGACCACTATGACATGAAAGAGGGATGAAAAAAATGCGCAACAATCGCAACCCGAGTTTCCTAACTCTGATAGTTTTCACGATGTGGTCATAAAATCCTCTAAAAATGTCAAAAACTGCATTGGGACCGCACTCAAAGCTCACCGTAATTCCCCTGCAAATATCTTCAGCTCTTCCTATGCAATCAAAATGAAGCCATAAATACACAGTTCAAAAAAGTTTGAACCTCTTCCTAATTCAGCCCAACTCATCAGATTTCCACTCGCAGATTACGGACCAGCCACGCGAAATTCATTAGCGAAGATTCGCATTGCGCAATGATCATCATCTTATCGGCTTGCCAAGAAGAAGTGGCGAGGAATATCGGTCAGTTCTGAAAATAAATTAGGGTAAAGGTGAGGTTCAAGTCTCGAGAGCCGTGCAGAGAGAGAGAGAGAGAGAGAGAGCCACGCCGCGGATTCTGGCAGTGGCGATGTTCAATGGGCCGCGAACCATTTGCCGCGAACTACATCGAGGTGTTTGTTCGCGGTGTCTGCAAAATTCCGCCTCGAACACCAGCATATTATGTGCCAAATGTATCCAAGTTGTGAAAAACTTAGCACCTCGAAGCGTCCACCCTATTCTTCACTCCTCGCGACACGGCATTCCATCAGCGTACTCTTCAAGTACCGAACGCGAACCCTGTTGGAAGCCAAACTACATCTTAGACGATGACACGGATCACGATAAAAAGGGAAAAAACCCGAAAGCGATGAAAGGGGAGGAAGCTTCGTTTCATCCGACGATGAAAGCTTTCCACCCAGGCTTATATATACGATCCGCGTAGGCGGCATCCTAAATATTGTCGTGATGCCGCTCGGATAGGGGAACGTTCGATTATTCTATACGTCAAATCTGCACGTTATAGATAGATATATGATTGCGTGGGTGAGCGGTTAAATTTGCAGCCTCTGACTAAGAGCGACGTACCTGCCCGCCGTATAGTTTCATTCAGCCACGCGCAATATTCGTTTGACGTCGTTCTGAATAGAAGCCTTTGTTCCGGACCCACGTGCCGAGGAAGAGGACGCTACCTGCTGACAGTAACAGATTAACTTGCACCCGAGGAGTGCGGCACTTGAACTTGACGGAATTTCCTGTTTTCGCGAAGATCTGAGCGGACGCTATTTTTTTTCTAGAGTCTACGTTCGCACGGCTGACGGCAGAGAAGGATGGCTGCCGATGACGATCCTGATGCAAACGGCCCTCAGCGAGGAGAGTCCCAACGTTGGCCATTTCCGGCCGGAAGATTCTCACTATCGCAGAGAGTACGTGTCTGTCAATTAATTATTTCCCCTGTCGGACGTAAGAGATCGCTGATGAGACTTTTTTGCAGGGCTGTGATCAAGGAGCTGGTCGAGACGGAAGAGGAATTCGGCAGAGACCTTCAGCTGGTCGTCGAACGTTACCTGAAGCCGCTGGACAACCCTGGGGTACCGCGAATCGTACGCGACAACAAAGAAATAATCTTCACGAATCTAAAACAGATAGCTGACTTTCACAATACGTATGTATACTCGCCGAGTGCGTTGGTAATAAAAGGATTAATAATTCAGCTCACTGCGACACTTTGACGGATGAACATTGATGCGTCTGACATGAACGTTCTTTGCTGATGTGAGAAAAAAATACATATGTCAATAAATAATGTATACAGGGAAGGAATGGGAACACCTGCTTACGGTGTCGCGTGTTTTAACTTAAAATGAAAGACGCAACGGTGGACGTCCACTTTCATTTGCAAAACTTGAACAACAATCACTTCAATGATCTGTACAATACACGATACAAACTGAAATTTCGTTCAGACATTCATACGGCACAGTATCACGTCCATAATCGCACCCATACAGTCATCCTACACCAATGAAACTCGCACACACTCTCCACTCGTCAATGTACATTCGCGTTCTCAGTAGCAGAATATGAAGCAATGTACAACGACGTAAGTTCCACGTTTTTGAGGCACATTTCTTTGTGAGTCGTGTGCTTTCCCTAATCCTCCTAATATTTGTGATCCGTCCCCTCGCACCCCTTCCAATGTCCAATTGAACGGAGTTCGATTTAAACAAATTAATCACCTGTATGTAACGTGCTGTTAATCGAGCGCTCCTTAGAGGAATTAAACCAGATTTCAGTTTGCTCGTAAGTGACCCACAGTCGTAACTCGTGAGACGTTAGAAGTCGATAACCGAATGACGTCCCCACTATTCGATTAACGGATTCCCACCCCGTTTTCGATCGTACCAATAATTAGCCCGTATCGCTGTATGTCGCAACTAAAGATTCCGATGCAAGGGAGGCAAAATTGAATATGCCTTTAGCACGCAGACAGGCGTGGAGTGTGTTTGGCATGACAATTAATTCCGGCCTTACTTAGATCGTTCGGCAGGGTGTTAATCGAAGGAGTCAAATATTATGCGGACCAACCACGTATGCTAGGCAAAACTTTCTTGAGACTGGTGAGTGTGATCTCAGTTATCGAAGTAGAAAATTAGCTTTTGCGTTCGAGGATCGTTCGAATCAAATTTCTCGTCTGTCGCAGGAAAGAGACTTCGACAAGCACGTGGCGTACTGCAGGGACGAGCCGGCAGCTCAAGAGTTTCTCCAGATGAACGACGAGGTGCGAGAATACTTCGAGGTGAGTGTCCGCATCTTCAAGTACGTATTTTCAGGCCAGCGAAACAGATTGCGATAATCGTCGATGCGAGGATTCGGTCTTTCGACCGGACGTGAAAATCGTTCGCCCGGGGGGAAGGTTGGGGAAATAAAGTAGGTAATGCAGGAGGATCGTTTCGCTGAAAGATAAATTGGGTCGGCGATAAAGTAGATCCCTGACTGCCACGAGTATCATCTGGCGCCAGGTCCCAGACGTCTACCTATATTCGTTTCGGCCGACTCGCTCTTCGATCTTCCTCATTGACGTCCGCTTCCTGTCGTCTGTACTTATTTATACGATCGCTTCGCCATCCGACCGTCCCACATCAATTATGAATCTATCATCCACCCCCGCGCGTTCCATCTTCCGTCACACCCTTACTTCCGCAATCCTGACTTTTTTTCCACGCAGTTTATGCGGTCCAGTTTCAATCGGGACCGATTTTTTTAACGGACGAAATAGGCGATGGGGGATAATGAATATTTTGGGGTGGAGATAGAGGTTACATATGGATTGGAGAAAATGTTGCAATTATATAAGAGGCGGGAGCATGCGGGCGTCTGTCCAGCCCTCGAAATAGCTGGGTTTATTCTTAACGGGCGGGACATCTTTCGTCTCTCTTGCCTACGCCCGACAGTCTCGTGGCCGAATAGGCGTCGTTTCGCTGCGAAAAGGGAAGAAAACAGCCGCGTTATCAGCCCAGTGACGTTACGCGTGACGTCACTGCCCCACGATGACAACCGGCCCATGCCAGCGAACGCCACTACGTCGGAGTATCGGAATTTTGAGCGTGTGATTCGCGCACGTGCAATCCGATTATGCAGCTTGAACCCTCCCCGACGACTTCGAACTCTTCTTATTCTTAGGCCGAGACGATGACGCGCGAGAAAGTCGCTTTCCATCAGTTCCGTCGTTATTCTCATTCCACGACGTGCAACAAAGCGTGGGCGGACCATCTCATATTGCGAGCCCGATGTTTTCTCTGTATCAGGAATTTCTTTTCATTCTCTTCCCATGACTCGTCCGGATATTCCTGTGGCCTGACTCAAGGGGGTTGGATCCGATTCGACGGGCCATTTAACGTCATACCGCCGATCATTGTTAAAATAAATACTCCGGTATAACAATGTTCCGCTGTAGTTCCGCGTCTCGAATCATCGGATAATTTCGGAATGGCCAGCGAACGGCGTCGCCCATCGTAAACAGTGTATTCTCGTATTTCGATCCCTCTCGCTTCCTCCGCAGCTGCATGTCCAGCCCGGTCCAATTTACAAATATTGAGCCAATTTTCCGAAGCCTCCAGCTTTCGTTCATGGCGTCAAAATCTGATCCATTCTCTTGTAATCGTCGTGCATATCCGGAAGCGTCGGTGCAGGGATGAGGATGACGTCCCGAAATTAGGGTAAAAGTTGGATAGGTAAGGCTTGTTGTTCTCGCGGGCGGTCAGTCCGCGAGTTGGTCCGCTGGTTGGTCCGTTCGTTCGGTCCGTTCGTCGGTCCGTCCGAAGGTCTAAGTATAGACCGTGGCCGTATTGGTCTCTCTCCTACCTTGGGCGGCGAAGCGCGCGAGGGTTTTTCGGTAACCACTGACTATGTGGATCCACCCGCGGAGGAGAATCGCCGGAAGGGAGGAGAGCACGAAGAGGAGTCGGTCTAGTCTGCGGCCAGCCACGGCGACCACACCGAACCACCGACTCGAAACGAGACTCGCAGTAGTGTTTAGGTCCCTTGGCCCTCGTTAAGGTGGGTCAGTGGATACGGGAAGGCCACCCGACCGGGTCATCAGAGGGTGGAAAGGACCCTCGAGGCGGCGGGAACGAACGTCGGTTGTGTCACGTCCGGTTCAGCCTGCGATCGATCGTCGATCGTCATCGGTCGATCGCTTCACGCGCGTGTCAGATCCAGTCACATCCAAAAATACATGTGTTCTCGCCAAATCTGATCCTACCCGGTGTCGAATTACAAGTGACGAACGTTCTCGCTCTCTTCCTCTCGCGACCTCCTCTGTCTCTCTCTCTCTCTCTCTCTTTCTCTCTCTTCGTTCGTTTCGCTCTCTTCCGTGTTCACGCTCTCCTTCTGGCTTTCAACGGAATTGGGACCGCGACATCTTTCAGCCGGGCGCCCCGAGGTGGCCAGTGAATGTCGACCAGCGATTGTCGACCAGTGGCCGTTTGCCGCGCGAACTCCAACTGGACCGAACTCTGATCGACACGACGAGGGTGGATTTCGATTGTCTCCAGTTTTGGTGCAGTTCACTTTTTTCATCCCCATACAAGTGTCACGTGGATATGTTGTAATTAGTGCCGGGATACGTCGCTTCCTGTTACTGTGTTACCGCTTTGAACGGATCTAAGTTTGCGAATAAGTGCGACGTCAGCGACGTTCGAACGTCAATCGGCCGATTTAAATTGCGCGCCGTTTTGCGAGGGGGAGGCGGATTAACGGATCTCGCTGAGTCGATCTCTGCCGACCCTCTAAGCCGATCTTTTACCTTGCAGGAGCTGAGCCAGACTCTCGGCGACGACAAGAGCGTATCGGAGCACCTGAAGCTTCCGATACAGCGCATAAACGACTATCAGCTCCTACTGAAGGTAACGCCAGCCAGAAATTCCTGCGACTCGCTCTCTCGCGTTCGACCCAGCCCGGCCTTTGATCGATTCGCGCGGCCTAGAAAAGTGTCAAGTGAATGCTCCGAAAACGTCGCGTATAAATGGAGCCGACCGAAAGTTCAGTCCGTCGGTGCGGGTAAACACACAACACGAGCGCTTCATCGAACTCGGTCGAATATCGCCAATGAGCGCCGGTTTTCGAACCTTCACGCCTCGTTTCGAGACAGCCGCGCGTTAGAAGCTAATCTGTCAGCTTGACAAACGACTTCTAATAACGCGCGACCCGAGTTGGGCCGGGGGTCTGAATTCCGTTTTCTCGGGGAAACCGGAGGTTTGTGTTCCTAGCGCCCGGCAAGGTCCCGCATACTTCTTGGACAAACAAATCGTCGGCCTACTCCATAAATTAAGCCGCCGGCCGCTCGAGAAGTTTCGAAAGAAAACTGAAAGAGAACAGTTCCGCAAGGGCGAATCTAATTGCGTCGCCCGGTATACTTTATGCGACAGATCGGAATCTCTGGAAGCCGAATAGCTGGAATCCTCGTGCCGTCGCCTAGTTTTGTCGATATTTACGTCCTCCATTTTTCTCAGCATCGGCATCTAAATCCGAACCGAATTTCAAGGGTATAACGACAGAAATACTGGCCGGCCATACTCTTCTTGAAAGCATTCCAGCGGCCGTGCATAAAGCGCGCAGGATGTCCAACCGTAATGGCGGGCTAATGCTCGCTGAAACTCGATAGTTTCGGAGTCGAAATAAACCTTCCGTCTCGACTGCAAACTTTTAACGCTCGTCATTCGTAATTTCATAACCTCTTTAAAGACGGATGCTTCGGGTCGTCGGTGAAAAAATAAGCTTCGGGAAGCGAATAAAAAGCGTGGATTCGGTCCCACGACGCGAGCAAACAAACCCATAGATAATCGTAACTCGTCGAACGATGAAAGGATGGACGGGGATAGAGGCGATATCAAATAAATGGGCCACGAAAGCCGCGTAGCGCACGGATGACCTATATTTCTGTCTGACTTTTATTGCGTCGGACCAGAATAGCACGGCGCTAGCACGCTTCTCGCCGGTTGCCTTGAAAGCGTGCGTCCCGCGTAATTAACATCGGCTCATTCACAACTAACGACCGATTTCCAATACCGTTTCCCTCGATACCCAAATAATCGTAAACGCACCTTCAGTCCATTCACCGTCGAAAAGCACTGATTACGTTAAGTATGTTGAGTACGTTTGCAAACGATCGACAGACGCGAAATCAACACGAAGACAGTCAAGTTAGAGCAAAGATTTGTTTCCTCTGCTAGCCGGGACACACAAGTCGGATTTGATTACCGCGACAGGTCTGATTTAGAGAAGTAGATTAAGTAAGTCGATTTAAACCTGGGCCGAGTGCCCGACGAACGAAGGCGAGAGAAAATCGGCGCTTCCAATTACCGTCGGAATGGCACTTTGCGCAGCATGCGAACGCGGAGCAACAAAGAGACAAAAAGGAACGAAAAGGAACTTCAAGACGAAGTGCAGCAGGTCGTTCTTCCGAATTAGTGAATTAATCGCGCCAAGTCGAAGGATCGTCTCGAGTGCCGTCGCGTTAAATTCGGATTCTCTATGGCGATCCATATAGATCGTGGAAAGGTGCAAGGTTTTACGCGAGGGACGCGCGCGTAAGTTTGCGACAGAATGTTTTGTGCCGTTGCGTGGACGAGTGGGCGTCGTACGGATTTAGCGGGCTAAAAACGGGTCATCTTCGTGGCGCGTTATCCTTTCGGTGGCCGCGCGAACGTCGGCGTAGAAAAATTCCACGATCGCGATCGCTTCACTTTTATTCGTCCGCCTCGCCGCAGGAGCTGGTGAAGTATTCGACCCGGCTAGGCGAAAACTGCGACGACCTCCAGAAAGCTTTGGAGTTGATGCTAGGAATCCCTCACAGGGCGACGGACAACAAGTTTATCAGTAATATCGAAGGATACAAGGGCAACATCCATAAGCTCGGAAGATTACTCACGCACGTCAGTATGGGGTATATGTAAGGGTTGGGAGTAATAAGTAATCAGTATTGGGAGAGTCTTATCTCTACTTTGAATTATGCTACTTTACGTAGGAGTGGTACACCGTCATTGACAAGGACGGGAAAAGTAAGGAGAGATACCTGTTCCTCTTCAAAGCACGAATCCTCGTCTGCAAGGTCAGACGCATATCGGAGGACAGATCAGTTTTCGTTCTAAAGGATATTATTCGAGTAGGTGGATTTCAACTTTGCGAATTGTCTGAGTAACGTCTGCTTCCATCGTTAAAGATACTGACGTTTATTTCAGCTGCCGGAAGTAGAGGTAAAGGATCACCCCGAGGACCTGCGTACCTTCGAACTTCACAGTCCAAGTCATCCCGGCTATCCCATTACTTTGGTAGCTCACAAAGATCCGGTGAAGGCATATTGGTTGAAAGAGATTCGTCAGTACGCCAGTGACGTAGTTGCACTTGCCGAACACGCGGCTGACGACTTGCAGCTGACCGAGGTAACTGAAATTAAGGAGGAGGAAAAGGCTCGTGTCACCGTTGAACCCCCGAAGACTGAGCCACCGAAGCCAGAAGCGAAGGTAGAGGCGAAACCGAAGGCTGAGGCACCGAAGGCAGAACCGAAAGCAGAACCAAAAGCAGAACCAAAAGCAGAACCAAAACCAGAACCAAAACCAGTACCAAAAGTAGAACCAAAAGCGGAAGCAAAGCCAGAACCAAAGCCAGAACCAAAGCCAGAACCAAAGCCAGAACCAAAAGCGGAACCAAAGCCAGTCCCCAAGCCAGCCAAGGTCGAAGAAGGAAAGGCGGTAGACAAGAGAAAGGAGGAACCAAAAATCGAAGCACAGGAAGCTAAAAAGGCCAAAGTCGAGGAATCATCAGCAGACATGTCCCGAAGATACTCAGCCAGCAGATACAGTGCTTCCTCGAAACTCGTCGAGGGTAAGCGTTCCTCTAACAATGAATTCTCTTGACGTAAATTCGTAGGCTATCGTCAGTGTCGCATCTGAATGTCGTAATTGTGAATGCAAACAGCGGAATCTAGCACGTCGATGGAACATTAATCCTCTAACCGCGACTGCTTTCTTTCCACTAACAAACGCAGAAGTCTCATCGGTGTCGAGCAGTCGCAATGGCGTGACGTCATCGTACGTCGAGTCGTCCTCGATGTCGACCAGCGCGATGAGGACGTCGTCGTCGGCGGTTCAAGGTGCCGAGAAGGTCGTCGAGAGTTCCAGCTCTTACGAGACGGCCATAACGGGCGGAAGTGTCGATTCGGCGACAGACGGAAGAACGGCCAAGATCACATTGTCGACCAATGAAGCCGGCAAGCCGGTCTTCTCGAAAACGATCGAGGGCTGCCAGGTGGAACGTAAGTAATTCAATTGGAAGATTCGACCTTTCCAGGGATTCGTGCATATACCAGTCTTGATGGAGAAAATTTAGACTCGTACATAGGATGAGTTTCAGAAGCAAAGACTTGATCGTATGCGGTCAGTTATTAATTTGACTCGACTCACCCTATGTATCGGTCAGGCGGAAATTACGAAACATTCCAAGTTATAAATACTATTGGCGATACATCACTACATTTTTATACTACCGCCTTAGAGATGTAGTTTTTGGGCATCGGACATTGATCGGTATATCGTTGGAGGGTCTATTCTTAGTGCGAGTAAGACACTAGGACCGATATACCGCTGATTCTCTGAAGAAACACGCCCGTACGGAACACGTGACATAAGATACATTTTTACTGTTCTAGCGAATCGACCAAAAAAGGCATTGATACACGCCATAGGTAAAGTGACACGAGATTTGCCTTTATGTACATCTACTGTTTCTACGCTATCTTTTTTCACTGTATTTTTCTCGTACTTCTGCATTATAACGGAGGCATTTTCTTTTTTCTCTATGGTAGCCAACTAAGTAAAATGCTTCTAGACGTGGCAGCCCTATCGTTGTTGCTGGTTGAACACTGCTTAACTCTAATCCTAGTCGTTTCATTACACACCACACTCAGCACACTCTCTACACTGACACGCATCCAAATTTCTTACTGATACAATAGATTTCCAATTGGCATCACTACTCACGAACACACTTAACACCTTCATGCTTTACGTGTCCATGTTTCACAAAAGTAGTTAGTTGGTGTATCGTATTATCCCATCTAAGTAGTACGAATTAGATCGTAATCCGTTCCCAGTAGAATTTTGTATAGAAAATAATTAAACGCGACCTTGGACAATGAGTACTGTGTGCAGACATTGTATTTCGTATAGAAAAGTAAACGACGAAGCTCGTGCTTTGACATCAAACTTGCGGAATACCGAAGTTGCACATGCATCCTTCCGATGAACGATATACAACTTTTGTTTTCATCGACGATGCCAAAATTCTCACGACCTACACCCACCGTTAGTCATGCACTCCGGAGCTAGAAGTCGAAAGAATTTCATGCTTCGCGTAAAGCGATTCAAGCCCTCAAGGTTTGATGAAAATAATATCGCGTCACGGCGACCACGTTGCAAATTCACATAACCGTCCAAACGTTGCTTTCCACGAAATCGACATTGACACCGAAACGAGACTCATTGCACATCGCAGGTGTAACGTGCGTCATCGACGCCACCCCCTCGACCACGTGGCCACCCGTCATTTTTTGCGAGTACATCGCTTTTTTCGTCCCTCCAAAAAGCAGCTGGATCAGTCTCAGGTGTCCTCGATGTTACATCATGTATGTTGTTTATATAGCTGGAGAAGTGGCCACTTTCGAATGCACGTTGCTGTCGACCGATGAAACCACGAAGATGCAATGGCTCAAGGACAACAAGCCGCTGGAGGACAAGTTGGCTGATCGAGTGGTGACGACCACGGATGACAAGACGTTCAAGCTGCAGATTCAGAATGTTCACGAGTCTGACTCTGGAATTTACATTGCTCGGGCTATGAATGGGGACAATCAGGCGACCTGTACAGCTCAACTTGTCGTTCAAGAACGTAAGCAAAGTTCTCTTCAAGGGTTTCATGCTTCATATCAATCAACGGGAGTCCTATACAATATTTGTTGACAGTGACTGCTGAAGAAAAGAAGGCGAGGGCTGATGCGAACGCACCGATCTTCCTGGTACGGCTCAAGGACACGGAACTGCTGGAGAATACATACTTGAGATTTATGATCAAGGTCAAGGGCGATCCGAATCCAGAAATGAAATTGTGAGTATTGGAATTAATTTAAATCATCTTTTATCCCAACAGGAAATTAATGAACAAATACTTGTTTCAGTTTCAAAGACGACGTATTAATCGACGCCAAAAACGAACGCGTGAAGATTGTATCCGAAAAGGCAGAAAATGGCTTCTACGAGTTGGTGATAGCGGACGTGAAGAAGGAAGATGCCGGAAAATACTCGTGCACGGCGATGAATCGATTTGGTCAAGCTTCCTGTGAAGCTGTTGTCACCGTGACGGATGAGAAGCCCATATTCGTTGGACTTCCTGAAGGATTTCTCGAACCTGGACAAGACCCTAACTTCATATGGACCAGAGACGGACAGCCGTTCGACCCTGAAGAAAGATTCAAAGTCCTCTTCCAGGACAACGAGGACACCCTCGCCCTGGTCTTCCAACACGTCAAGCCTGAAGATGCTGGCCTTTACACTTGCGTGGCTCAGACCAGCACAGGCAATATCAGTTGCAGTGCTGAACTGACTGTGCAAGGTGCAGTGAACCAACTACTGAGAGATCCGGAGAAGCCAAAGCTCGAAACAGAATCCAAGCAGTCGGAAGTGAGTGCTGGTGGATCAGCCATGTTAGATCTCCAAGTTAAAGGCTATCCGAAGCCAGATATCAAGTGGACGAAGGATGGCGAAGAAATTGTGGCCGGTGGCAGGATCAAGTATCTGTGGGAAGACGAAGAGTCACTGTCACTTGTCATCAAGAACGTGACAGCGAAGGACGCTGGCATCTACACGATCAGAGCGAAGAACGAGCTTGGCGAGGATAGCACGCAAATCGAACTGATCGTCAAGTCAGCCCCGAAGATCACGAAGAAGCAGACTGACATGACGGTTCTCGTGGAGGAAACTGTCACGATGACTGTTCAAATCGAGGCCACTCCTGCACCCGACGTGAAATGGTACAAGGATGGCCAGGTGATCGAGCAGAGTGATCGAGTGTCGATCGTCAAGGAAGGTAGCGACACGTACAAGCTGATCATGAAGGATGTCAGGATGGACGATGGAGGATCCTACTCGATCGTTGCCAGGAACGAGATTAATCAGACGACAGAGATGTGGAACGTTGCTGTGAGGAGTCCGCCGAAGATAAAGAAACGACTGGGTGAACCCAAGGTCATAGGCGAGGGAGAAACTTTGACGCTGATGATCGAGGTAGAGTCTGAGTCCGAGGCGACTGTCAAATGGTTCAAGGATGACGAGGAGGTCAAGCAGAATGATCGCACGAAGATGACTCGCGAGGGAGACAATTATATTCTCAAAATTACTGGCTCCGTTACAACGGACGCAGCGAATTACAAAGTACAAGTGACCAACAAGTACGGATCGCTAGCGGATGAGACCAGAGTTAGGGTGAGTTGTGCTACCTTCCCTAACTGTTTACTTCATGTCTTACTCACTTCACTTAATCGAGCGCAATTAATTGTCCACAGGTACGAGGTATTCCTAGGTTCAAGACGAAGATGAGTGACGTCACAGCGAACGAAGGCGACACCAACGTGGAATTCGTCGTCGAAGTTGATGGCTTCCCGAAACCGAACATTCAGTGGTTCATCGGCGACGTTGAGATCACGGAAAAGAAAACAGAGTACACGCGGATCGAGGAGGGCGACACCTGCAAGCTGATCATGAAGGAAGTGAAGACCCAGATGACGGGAAAGTACACTTGCAAGGTCGTGAACGAGTACGGTGAAACGAAGAGCAGCTCAAACTTGACAGTGAACACGAGACCGAAACTGATCAAGAAGCTGTCTGACATGAGAGTGAAGGAAGGAGAGACCTTGAAGCTCACTGTCGAGCTGTCAGGAACTCCGGATCCGGAGATCAAGTGGTTCAAGGACGGGCAGGAAGTGTCGGCCGATGCCAGGATCAAAATTACCAGAGACAGTCAACGGAAAGAGAGCTACGACCTTACTGTCACTCTTCTGAAGGGATCTGACGGCGGTGTTTACGAAGTGCGGGCAGAAAACGCACTTGGCATGGTCAGCAGCAAGAGCAAAGTCATCGTTCTCAGTAAGAATCCAAACACCTTTTTCCAAAATTCTCAATGGGTGTTCTCATCGTTGCTTTGTCATCTCAAAAATTCGTTTATTCGTATCGACTGAAAAAAATTGACAAGGCAGCGATCATGTCGCAACGCGTAAATTCTTTCAATTTTCGAGATCCACTGCAGTGGACAGCCGTGTTTTATCAGCGTATCGAGTAAGTACGAAGGTGGGCACACTTTTCACCGATTGTGTCGTTCACCCCCTCATGTGAGCCTCTGAAAGGCTCGCAGATTGTTGTTAACGAGACACCCTGTACTCGATTTGGCGAGTCGAAACAGAGGCCTCGCTTGCTGTCGTAACTCGCGTCACGTAGAACGACGTCGACGTTTTGTCACATCATCCCTTCCAAACGTTCGCCCCTTTTGGTTCTTTTGGTTTTTCCCGCTGTTTCCGCAGCATCGTCCGGAAACCTGTGCTAACTCGACCTTTTTTTGCTACTCGTATTTTTCCCCCCCACCGTAATCGATAATTGACCCATCGTCGATCGTCGTGCGAAATACTCGATGATCCTGTACTTCCGTAGCGAAAACGGAAGAGAAGGTCGAGGAAAAGACAGAGGTTCGGAAGGAGGAGGTGGAAAAGGTAGCCGTCGACGAGGAGGAGACTAAGGCGAAGAAGCCGAAGGAAGAGGATGTGGATGCGCAAAGCCAGCGCGCCGAGGAATCCGGTCCAGAAGGTAAACCACGAATCTTTAAGGCAGCGGGTCAAAAGTGACCCTGCCACCGAGTAGCGCGAGAGTGAGCTTTGTACGTAGAGAACTGATAATCACGTTACTGCGCATGATATCTCGCTCGACGATGCGCCGAAAAATAATAGCCACGCCAACCTTTGGTAAGAAATTTCTGTACACACGCAAACCTGCGCTCACGCTGAATGCACACACGCAGATATAGTGGCACGCGATATTTTCCAGTAGACTTAATTTTCTTTACTTTCCCGTGCCGCCCGAAGTTTGCGTAATCTACGATGACGAAGCTTTACACGATTTTCTCACGTTAACCAGACACGAATCGAACACGAACATTTTTTGAACACGACGCGCCTTTGCACCAGTTTTGACTTTTTTTGAGTGAGGCACACTGTAGATACCACTTGTACATAGTACACAGCGTTTAGTATTTGCGTCGTTGTAGGCGTAGGTGTAGCTTGTATCGGAGTACAGAGTGGCTGATTGGCACGTAACGTAATGGTAGTTGGTAGCAAAGAAAAAATGTCTGATAAATTCAGGTCGGATCACACTGGAGAAACAGAGCATCCAAGTGGTGCGCGGAAAGGGTGATATGATAACCATCTCCGTGGCTTCAACGACGACCCACGAAGCAGTGATGACAGGTAATATTGCGAGCGTTAGAGAATTCGTCGATCAGCTGCGGACGTCGCACGTTCTTCCTTAAGCTCATCCGACGCATGTATAAACTATTCGATTCGAAAAGCTCCGATAGGCTTACGCGAGACTCGAAAGATAATGACTGAAGAGCCTTTCGACGAACGCCCGGGCTTCAAGGTCGTCGCGACTATGATAGTAGAGCAGCTCGCTGCGAGCGATCAGAAGGTATTGGGTGACACAGCAAGCCATTCGCAGGTCCGGACGAGAGACATACGATAAGCAAGATGACCGCGACGAAGGTCGAGTGTCAGGAGCTAGGATTCGAGGAGCCTCAAGTTGAAGAGATAGCCTCCTACAGCTACACGGTCCAGGAAGAAAGCAACGCCAAGCCGCAAAACGGCGTCCTCATCGAGGAGTTCTCGGAGGCCAGCGAAGACAATCGAACCAAGCTGAACGTCCATCGTGGCGTGTCTATTGTCTCGGTATCCGACGATGAGTCCACTCTCAAGGCCATTTCGAGGGACGTCAGCACGGACGATATGCAGTACGCTGAACTGACGGAGGATTACTCCAGGTTGCCGAATGGATCTTACGAAGAAAACTTTATGAATGGAAAGCCAGTTGAGGAGATGACCTTGGATGACATCAGACCTCAGAGGGGAACGATCCTTGCTCAAACGATTATCGAGGAATGTTCCTTGGACGAGTCCCTTTCGCAGAAAGCGAAGGAGGAGGTGCTGGAGGAGCCGCAAACGCCGAAGCAGAGTGTGGAGGTCGAGTCTACATCCTTGAAGGAGAACAAGGCCAAAGAGACTCCACTCGCCGAGCCTCAGAATGCGATCAAGGACGACAGTGGCTTACGAAGGCAGAGCATAAAGGTGGAAAGGATGGATTCCGTGGACTCGGCGAAGTCGATTAAGACTATTTCGAGGCAAAACTCGCAGAGGGCGAGTTTGAAGGACGAAGAGGAGGTCGACGAGCAGCTCGAGGCGCTGTTCAGTCGCGTTAAGCGTCAACGTAGCGTGCTCGATGAAATTCTCGAGCAGGAATCCAGCAGGGACTCAGGTATGGCCATGAACAACTCGTCGCGCTTCCTGCAACAATGGAGAAGAGCAAAGTTACTCTTCAGCTGCATCCGTCGTCTACTACCTTGTACTCGCTTGAGAACGCTTCTAACCCTCACAAGGCCGCATTTTTTCGTGTCGTTTTCTTCCACCGTGTGCAATCCCTATCCTTCAAAACAAAGTTTCTCTTTGTTCAAACTCTTCGACTTGTTTAGCGCTGATACACTTGTAAGAATGATGTGGCGTGTAATGTTTGCTTCGGCATGTAACCCGAACACGCATGGCTTTCCATCGGAAACGACAGTTTCGGCTGCGCCGGACAACGTGTTCATTGTCAAGGTAAGCACGGCAAACTAAAATCGTAGCGGAGTATATGCGTATAACAAAAGACAGCACGCGGATGAACGATCTTTTACTGCACGGTAGCGGAACGGATTTCTTAGAGAGTAATAATTTGGCAATAACGATCGTTCGCTGGATAATGTCTGATGAGATCAGCTGACGTCGATTCTTTCCCATCAGCTCCGCCTCACGTTGTTCGTACGACACTCTGCGACAAAACGATCTTCGAAACGCAAACGACTGTCTTCGAGGTTGTCGCCACTGGCCTTCCAAGGCCAGATGGCAAGTGGTACAGGGATGGCAAGCCTGTACGTTCCGGAGAACGAGTCAGGATCTCCACTTCCGGAGAATCTTACGAGATGGAATTGAGCAAGGCTCAGTTGGATGATGCCGGTCTTTACATGCTGGTGCTTACGAATAAGTTGGGCGAAGAGATCGTGGAGGGAAATTTGTCTGTTGGGACGGTGGACGACCTTCGCAAGCCAAGGTTTATGGAGGAGCTTAAGGAAGTTGATGTTGCTGAAGATGGCACTGGGGAGTTCAAGGCAGTCTTCACTGCTGACCCTGTTCCAGATTTAGTCTGGTATGTCATTTTGATATTATTTATATTTATATAGTATAAACGATTCATGTTTCAATCTCTTTGATGTACGCTTCTTGATGATGGATTCATGGTACGCAGCTCTTTCCGAAGTATGATCTATGTTTGGAATTAAAATGACTTATAAAACTTCTTTTGACAGGTGCTTCAAGGGACAAGAAATTTCGTCGGAGGACTCCCGAATTAAATTCAAGATCGTTAACAAGCCAGCGAGTGATAAATTAACGGAGAGTACTGTCACGCTGAAGATACCTCATTGTAGCAAAGATGATACTGGAGAGTATACATTGAAGTTGAAGAACAAATATGGCGAGGCCGAATCTAGTGTAAGCAACAATCTATGTGTATAGATTCTGAAAATCAGAGAATCCTGCCTATCAATAAAAAATATATTTTCCCTGTCTAGGCTTTCCTGAACCTCTTGCTGAAACCAGAGATTGAAGAGTTCAAGGACGTAACAGCTCCACTGGAGGAAACGATCGAATGGGTAATAATAGTAAAAGGAAATCCGAAGCCAGAAATCACATGGCTAAGAAATGGAGAAATAATAGAGCAGAGTGATCGATTCGAATTCCAAGAAGACAGAAGAAATAACAAATACACTCTCAATATTAAAAACATCACCTTGGAAGATGATGGTTCATACACTGTCGGTGCTAAAAATTATTTGGGCGAAGTTGCTTCTCAAGCTAATCTGCACGTGCACAGTAAGTACCTTTGCATTATTTTTTTATGTAAGGGAGTTTAGACAAAAAAATAATTTAATTTCTAATTTACTTACAGCCGAAGTTCCAAGCTTCATCACGGATCTTTCTGACACACACCTCAAGGATCGCGATGACGTCGAAATGAAAATCCGTGCAAATGGTATTCCAAAGCCTACTATCAAGTGGCTGAAGGATGGAGTCGAGATGACGGAGGACGATCGGCACATAATTCAAACTCACGTTGATGGTTTCGTGTCCAGTTGTCTCACTATCAAAATCTTCTCCGCCCCGGACTTGGGAACATACACCTGTCAAGCGATCAACACAGTGGGACAAGCAGAGACACAGTGCAAGCTACAGATGACCTTGACTGAGCCCACCTTCGGTCACCCAAGTCTGCCCAGGTCAATGCAAGTGGATGAAGGTGACACGCTGGAGCTGAAGGCGAAGCTGGATGGAAGTCCTATCCCTCACGCCACTTGGTTCAAGGACGGAGAAGAAATTGTTCCGGACGATCATGTGAAGATCGAAACAACGCCAGACGGCTTAACAAAACTTACCATCGACTGCGTCAAACCAACCGACTGCGGAGCCTACAAGCTTGTCTCAAAGAATACCACTGGTGAAACTTCGGCATTGTGCGCTGTGGCCATCACGCGTAAGTACAGTTTGACACTTGTTGTCAATCGATGTCAATGTTGAGTTTTGTCAAAACCGTTTCATTTCAGCTGAGAGACGAAGACCGTCATTCACGAAGAAACTGGAAGACACTAAGGCAATCGTGGGCGAACCATTAAAACTGGAAGCCCAAGTCTTAGCTTTCCCCAATCCTCAGGTTCAGTGGTTCAAGGACGGCATGCCGTTGAGGCAGTCGAAGGAAATAAACTTCACCAACGATCCTAATGGCTTAATCGGCCTCACCATCGACAAAGTGCGTCCCGAAGACGCTGGCACGTACTCCATGGTCGTCTCTAATTCCTTGGGTGAAATTACTGGCTCGGCCAAGGTTGAGGTAGAAGAGAGAGAAAAACGGCCGGATTTCGTGGCGAGTCTACAGCCTCTGACGGTTGTCGAAGGATTCCCAGCGAAGATGGAAGTGAAGACGACCGGCAAGCCGGTACCTTCCCTTCAGTGGCTGCATAATGGCGAGGAGGTAAGTAGAAGATAGCTCACCTTGTTCCCGGACCTGAAAATTAATTCATGATCAATGTAGATCGTTCCTGACGGCAAGCACATCAAGATCATCAGCCGTCCAGACGGCACCCATGCTTTGATCATCGACAAGGCTACGCCCGAAGACGCTGGAGAGTACCAAGTGATAGCTGGCAACACTGAAGGTACAGCCTCTTGCAAGGCCGACTTAAGTGTGGCCAGCAGACTGAATCCGGACGAGCCCGAGGCTAAACCTGCATTTATGAGTCCCATGCGAGACGCGTCAGTCGAAGAAGGCGAACCATTGACCTTATCAGCTGCCATTGTCGGCAATCCCATACCGGACGTCAACTGGACCAAGGACGGGCAACCACTGGAGCTGTCCGATCGCGTCATGCCGACCTGCGACGGAAGGAAAGTGGAACTTGAAATTAATCCCTGCGAGCCCAAGGACGCCGGCGTTTACGGATGTCGTCTTTCGAATCCTCTCGGAGAAGATGCCACCAGTGCGAACGCTTCCGTCAGACAGATCTACCTACCGCCTCAGTTCACGCAGAGGTTCTCTGACCTTCAGCAACTGCCATCTCTGGACGCCAAGTTTTCTGCTCGCATCACTGGAATTCCAAAGCCTGAGATCACTTGGACCTTCAACGACAAGCCTATCCTTCGCGATGACGAGAAGTATAAGATCAAGAAGGATGGAGACATCTGCTGCTTGTACGTGAAGGACTGCGCGTTCGATGATGCTGGAACATACAGATGCAGAGCTGTTAATAGGAGCGGTGAAGCGGAATGCGTTGCTACGTTGGCTGTTGTAGATAAAATGTAATGGCGATTTCATCTTGTAACAGATATATTTTTTTTTAATGTGAATACGTTTGTTAATGATTAGATGTGATTACAGACAAAAGATGCAGAAGATTGAACCGCCAGGGTTCTTGAAGAGAATTGGAGACTGCGAAGTGTACAGAGGCATGCCAGCTAGATTCACAGCATGTGTTACTGGTTATCCAGAGCCTGATTTCGAATGGTACCGTAATGGAGATAGGATATGGCCGTCGGATCGCATCAAAATGGACCAGGAAGGGAGCCTGCTACGTCTGACTATATCCAATATAGACGAAATGGATGCCGGAAAGTATGAACTAAAGATTATCAATCCTCACGGTGAAGATTCTTGCAGCGCTGAATTGGTCTACGAATGTAAGTATACCGATCCCACAATGATATCGATAGATCGTTCACAATTTAATGTACATGATTTTGCGTGCAAGGTCTTGAATGCAGACCGAAGAAGCCTTTGGCTGACCAGTACACGGACTTCGATAAATACCGAAAATCCGGTATTCCGTTGCCATTGGCTGACCGTCCTATCATCAGCCGAATGATGGACAGACATCTGACACTTTCTTGGAAACCGTCCATACCAGTTGGACCTCGTATGCCTGTCACGTACCTAGTCGAAATGTGCGAACTACCTGATGGCGACTGGTTCACGGCTCGTTCTGGAATTCGTAGCTGTGTTTGCGACATTCGCAACCTTGAACCCTTCCGCGATTACAAATTCCGAATCCGTGTGGAAAATAAATACGGCATCAGCGATCCTTCCCCATTCGCGCAGACCTACCGTGCTAAACTCGAACCTGACCCACCGAAATTCTTCCCCTACCTGCCGCCTGGTATTGACTTCCGTCCGGAAACCAGCCCCTACTTCCCGAAGGACTTTGATATCGAGAGACCGCCTCATGATGGATATGCTCAGCCACCCAGATTCTTACGACAGGAATTCGATACGCAGTATGGAGTCAAGAATCACAACTGCAGCTTGTTCTGGTTCGTCTATGGTTATCCAAAACCAAAGATGAACTACTACTTCAACGACCAACTCATCCAGAGCGGTGGGCGATATGATCAGAGCTACACCAGAAACGGTCAAGCCACTCTCTTTATTAACAGAATGTTGGAAAGGGACGAAGGTATTTACGAAGCAGTTGCCAGCAACGAACACGGCGAGGCCAGGCAGAGAGTTCGATTGCAGATCGCGGAATATCCGGTGATCACTCAGAGACCTGAAGAAACTGTGGTGATGGTCAGAAAGACTGCCCAGCTAACAGCTAAAGTTATCGGCGTACCTTATCCCGAAATAAAATGGTATAAGGATTGGAAACCTATCACTTCGTCCTCTAGAATTAGGGCAAGTTTTTGATACAGCTAATACATTCATGAGGATACCTATTTAGATGTAAATTAATAACAGAATTTTATGTAAAATTTTCAGATACATTTCGTTGATCCCGACACCACTGTCCTTACTATTAACGAAGCTATCGTCAAGGACGAAGGTCTGTACTCTGTCAGCGCCGGAAATGTGGCCGGCTCTGTGTCTTGTTCCGTTATGTTACTTGTGGAAGAAAGTGAACACGAGTATGGATACAAGACGTACAGGAGGAAGACAGACGTTAAGATACGCGATAAACCATTCAATGATCTTTATGACCTGGGTGACGAACTTGGACGCGGTACTCAGGGCGTGACCTATCACGCTGCCGAAAGAAATACCGGAAGAAATTACGCGGCTAAAGTAATGCACGGCAGAGGAGAACTGAAGCCATTCATGTACAACGAGATGGACGCCATGAACAATCTGAATCACAGAAAATTGCTTCGTCTGCACGACGTCTTCGAAACTGACAAGTCGATGACTCTTATCACTGAACTGTATCCTTCAAATCATGAATACTTTGCTAAAAAACGAAGCGAGCAAAACGTGAATAAATTAGTATTAGTCGTATGATTAAATGAGTAAGATTCCTTAGCAGAAGTAATACAGGGCCGCTGGTGGTGAATTGGTGGACACCTTGACCAAACAGCCTCACTACACTGAAGCTGACATCGCTGGCTACATAAGACAGTTACTTTGGGGACTGGAGTACATACACGGAAGTCATTATGCACATCTTGGTTTGACGGTAAGGAGATTCAACGCACGGATTTAAAGGCAATGCAATAAATTACATTTATTGTACAGTTGGGAGACCTTTTGATCTCGCATCCGGGTGGCGATGACCTGAAAATCGGCGACTTCGGTCTGGCACGAAGAATTTCCATGACCAGGCTAATGACCTTGTGCTACGGTATGCCGGAATACGTTGCACCGGAAGTAGCTAACAACGAGGGAGTGAGCTACGGCGCGGACATGTGGTCCGTTGGTATCATCACCTACATCCTTCTGTCCGGAATCTCGCCGTTCAGAGGCATGAACGACCGAGAGACTCTGACGAAGATCAGGGAGGGAACGTGGGCCTTCGACGATCGCTGGAAGAACATTTCCGAGGAAGGCAGAGACTTCATTGAGAAGTTGTTGGTCTACAATGTTGACAAGCGAATGGACGTAAGAGCTGCCCTTTCCCATCCCTGGTTACTCTGCATCGATAAACAACTCCCAGAGCCATACAGGATACCATCCGAGAACTTGAAGAATTACTACAAACTCTTCCGGTAGGTGTACGAAGAAAAAATGGACAATGGAACTTTAAAAAAAATGGAATTTTAATTTCGACGAATTTTTTGTTAACAGAGATTGGTACGGCAATGCATCCTGTAGAACATGGTACCGCAGACGCAAGTTGAGCAGCGCTTTCGAACATCCCTCGAAAATGGTGTATCCACCTGGTCACAGGTACACGCCAGAACCGAGTGTGGAAAGAAGTTACAGTCCCAGCAAGAGGTCAACAAGGACGTACGACAGCGAAACACCGGCTAGAGAGCCTATCGATACTGAGATCGGTCTCATTAAGAGCGAAAGCCAGTACGTGAACTACAGATGACAGCTACACGATGTTTTTACACAATAATGCTAAATGGTATAAGTAAATATTTAACTCGTCTTTAGCTATCAAAATGGACCGGACACGTACCTACTCCAACTGAGAGACACCGACTTCCCAGTACGCCTGCGTGAGTACATGAAGGTTGCCTGCAATAGAAGTCCAGCGTATTCGCGATCAGTTGCGGACGACAACGGTTTCGACTGGAGGGTAAGAACATTTATTTTAACTTAGCGATTATCTTTCGTGGCTAAATCATTATTTTTTCCAGACTCCTATAATTCGGGAGCGACGTCGATTCACGGACGTGATGGACGAAGAGATCGATGACGAGAGAAGGGCCAGGATCAGCCGATACGGTGCGGACAATTTCACCCTGAGGCGATTGAAGAACGAGCTGGGAACTCGTCTGGACAGTTACGCCGAGGCGGAGGCAATGATAGAGTCGAAGAAGGAGGGACACCTGCCATTCTTCAGAGAGAAGCCACAGATTCGACCGATCGAGGAAGGCAAGCCCGCGCATCTCGTTTGCCTGGCAGTAGGAAGTCCGAAACCGTTGGTTCAATGGTTCAAGAATGACATGGTCATCCAAGAAGGAGGCAGGATCAAAGTAACCGAGGACGCTGATGGCAGATCTATACTCAGCTTCAATCCGGCCAGGGAACACGACATAGGCATCTACAAAGTGGTGGCGAGGAATTCGGTTGGCCAAACGGTCGTTAGAACTAGGCTGGTCTTGGCAGTCGTACCTTCAGGTCCTGACTCGCCGCAGGCTACAGAATGCTCCGACGATGAAGTGCTTCTTCGATGGAAGCAACCTAAGTACGACGGCAATTCACCTGTTCTTTGCTACAATCTTCAATACAAGGAAGGCGATTCAATCAATTGGGTGGATGTTGCGTCGAACATTGATCATGAATTCTATCTGGTCAGAAATCTGAAGCCTGACACGAGCTACAACTTCAGACTTGCCGCGCGAAATCGTATTGGCTGGAGCGAGAAGGGCATTCCTTCGAAGCTGATAAAAACGAGACCTGTCGGTTGCCCGAAAGTTCAGATCACCAGGGCGATGAGGCATCTTCAAGAGATCACGGAATCCGGTCAGGAGATCGTTTTGGACGAAGATAAGCCTCATATTGACTACGGTGTCGAGAATCATCCGATCGAATGGTCGACCGAAACTCAGCTGACGAACATGTACAGTTTTATCTCGGAACTGTCGAGAGGACAGTTCTCCGTGGTGACAAAGGCTGTTGACAAAAGGAATGACAATGTTATCGTCGCGAAGATCATGGAACTTAATCCAAGTACCGAAAAACAAGTAAACAGGGAATTCGAGGCACTACGCTCGTTGAGGCATGAGAGGATAGGAATGTTGCAGGCAGCTTACAAGGCACCTGCTTCACCGGTGGCGGTGTTTATTATGGAGAAACTTCAAGGAGCTGATATCATGACGTACTTCTCCAGCAGACACGAGTATACGGAAAATTGTGTAGCTACGGCGATCTCACAGATTATCGACGGTCTTCAGTATCTTCACTGGCGAGGATATTGTCACTTGGACCTTCAGCCGGACAACGTGGTCATGGCGAACGTTAGATCTGTACAGCTAAAACTTGTCGATTTCGGTTCCGCGCAGAAGGTCTCCAAACTGGGCACTATCGTGCCGAAATCGTCCGGTCATCCGGAATACCGACCTCCGGAAGTTTACAATGAAGAGCATGCCTATCCACAAACAGATATCTGGATGGTCGGTGTACTGACTTATGTTCTTTTGTCTGGCGTGTCACCTTTCCGCGGACAGGATGCCGATGAGACGAGGCAGAACATCACATTCGTTAGATACAGATTCGAACATCTTTACAAGGAGCTCAGTCAGGAAGCAACGAGGTTCCTGATGTTGGTCTTCAAACGTGCACCAAAGTTAGTGACACCCCTATCGTCGTTGAACTTGTTATTTGCTCTTATTTATGTACAGTACTCATGTGTATATTGTTTTCGTTTCAGTAAACGACCACTAGCAGAAGAGTGTCACGAGCACAGATGGCTAATGCCAACAGAGTACATGGTGAAGAAACGTGAACGGGCAGTCTTCCTGAGTAATAGACTGAAAGAATACAGCGACGCTTACCACGAGGAAAAAGCGAAAGTGGCGTCGGAGAGTGAATCGCTAGCGACCGAGACCCTGTTAGGATCGACAAAGAAATTGATCAGATCAACTAGCATACAGGAAGAATTGCTCACATCGTTCTAACAATTAAGCTACGACGTTTAAACAAAAGAAACTGCTATTTTCCAATTAGCTTTATCTATGTCACTCTACATTTTCGCACGCGTATCTAGTCGATTCTGTAGAGAGCAAGAAAGAACGATAAGGAACGGACGACGATAAGCAAAAAGAAACAAAAACGCGCGAGTTCCACTTCCTTGTTTTCTTTTTTGTTATTATTTATTTGTTACAACTTGTAATTATTAAAACGAATACTACTGTGCTGCGATCGTTCGGTCAGAGGTTCCATCGAAACGGAGAAATGTTTACTACGATTCGATGAACATGATTCTACGCGTCGTGTAAGATGCGCAATGTGCCATTTTAAAATGTCGAGAAACACATAAATTTCGAAGTTATTCAGAAGGAATATTGATAATATTCTAATGCGACACAAAATGAAAGTCGAATAAAATTGAAAAATAAATCATTTGTGTACACTTATTTACTAAGGCTTACCAAACTAAACTAATCCTATTGGTCAAATGTCACACTAACTGCAAAAATTTAATCTTATATAGATATCGAATTTATTTACAAAGTATGTTCTCCCAGCATTACAATATTCTATAGAGCAGACAAACACTCACGCTTCACACATTGCATTTTTCCTTGTCCCTGTTTCATCAATCGTAACCCATAAATCACGTACGTAATAGTAACGTTAATCCAAGGTGACAATGGAAATTATCCATTTCACAAAACTTGTTCGAAAATCAAAGAAATTATGATTACAATATTCCTAAGGCAAGAGGACTAGTAGCAAAATATTAAATGTACAACAATCAGTATTTGTTAAAAATGTCAATTTTCATATCATTTCAAAATTTGGAACCTGTGATGTTTATGCATTGATTTCATTTTGGAACCAGTGATGTTTATGCATTGAAATCATCTTTTCGCATACTGCATAACATAATCCTTTACCTTACTACGGAAGGACACCTTATCCTTCAAAAATAAATCAGCAGCATCTCTGTTCAGAGGGTCATCAAAATTAAGCAGATCCTGTAGGAATATAAAAAAATGTATTGAATAAACACAGCGATTGCAATGAATGTATTGAATAAACACAGCGATTGACAACGATTACAATTTACAGCATCTGTAATGAAACTTACAGTAAAAAGTGAATTTAAACCCCATACAACATCTTTAAGTTTTCGTGTTGGTGCCCATCCCATTCCATCCAAACTATTTTGTCTTAAAATCGATAGGCATACATCACCATCTTCACTTATGTTAGGATGCCATAGCTTTGTTAAACATTTAACCTTTGGAGGCTAAAACATCAAGACATTACAATTTGACACAAATTCTGTTGAATATTTTTCAGCAGGATCAAAATATAATTACAGCCATGTTATATTCTTCACTTATATATATCTGAAAATAAAATCTGCCACCGCTCCAATATCCTTCGTCAGGAACAATTAAAAGTATGAATTCATGTAGTCTGTGAGGGTCATTAAATCTCACTTGACAGGTTGTAGGAAGGTTTTGCTCCATTTCTTGTACCTAGGTTATGCGTAGGAATTATACTTTCATATAATACTTTTGTGTAGCTTCTCTACATACCTCCTTAACTAACAGCTTATCACGAACAGAAACACGTTTATTAAAGTTATTATTTTTTGAATTTGCTAAATCATTTTCCTTTTTCAGCTTCCCACGTAACGTAATCATTTTGTCCTTTGAGTATCCTACAAGATTGAATGTGTGTAAAACTCGCTTAAATCACACAAGCTTTACTGAGCAGTCTGTTACAACAGTATAATATGTCAAATGTAAAGTAAATAGCACAGGCTGTATAATGTGAATGATGTCATGGCAGAAATAAATTTGAAGGCAACTGGGCTTTGTTTGGACCAAAGTCAAAGTGTAAAGCACTGACGTCCGTAAACGTAAACAAAACGTTTAGTATACAAGCACCGATAACGCTCATTAATATTTCTGTATGTGTATCAGTACTTTCAAATGATGAACATAAAGTAGTATGCATAAATCTGAGACTATAAAATTTGATATTTAGTGCAGTGAGACTGAATTTAAAGGTTAGAAATAGGCTATGTCATGCACCTATTACAGACGCACCTTCCAGAAAGGAGTAACCTAATGCTGCAATCTTTACAATAATTCTCGTATATTCTATAAACTGTATATCCAAAGGACTTCCATTTCAGCTTTTCTCGCTATTTTCAAACATTTAAAAACGAACGGTAAATATTTAAGTACGCCGCAAGGGTAACTCCCAAACTACAGATGGTGACACTGGTCACGATTGGATCGAATAATCGGAATAAATACCTACCTTTTGTCGATTACTATATGCTAAAAATCACTGTTGCTAAGTAAAAAATTAATTAAACATAGTGTGAGTAAAAGAAATCTTGTTGGCTAGAAATCATGAGTCAGCGGATACTTATAGCTTACAAATACGGAAAAAAAGATCAGAGAAATGGTGTACCAAACTTTGCCAACATCTTAGACGCAATCGACAAACAATAATTGGTAATGTAAGCGAACAACGTCAAAACAACGTTAACAATTATATTATCAACCTGGCGGCGCTCATTGCAGCCAGCCAGATCTGTAGTATTGCTTGTAAAGACAGTATTGCAATGCAAAAAACAAATGCAATGAAGAATACTCAAACCACGTTCAAATTGAATTCTCGAAAACATCACGAGTCGTTGCCAGCCATCTAGAACAGAATTTGTCTTAATTAAATCCACTAGCATGTACAATATCGTAAAACAATATTTACTGGCTACATTCAGTAGATAATAAACGTTTCAAATACACATCTTACAGCAATACATTTAATATTATGATGAAAATATGGTTTTACTCACATCTGGGAATCTGAACTTCTGTAACGACTGAAAGTAGCGCCACATTTGAGGTGTGACAAGCAACATTAAAGAAGGTAAACCTTAACATCGTTTCCGGTCAAATATCTTTCATTCAAATTGTCCAAATGTATTCTGGTGTGTTTAGCCAATCCTGGGTTGGGTACAGGTAAGGTTACGGTGCAACCGTAAAAAAGAATAACGAATAATTTGCCAATTAATACTTTGATATTTTAATAAGTATAATTATACTCCGCAACTTTAAGAGCTTAAAAGTAAATGGTTTATCGCCGTAATTTACTGCATTTTACTAGCTGATACATACATTTTAAGAAAAGAGAAAAATCAAATTGTCTAGTTTCAATATGAATTTGAATTTTCCAGAATGCATACTCGAACCATCTGCTAGCGCCACGCTGCGGTCACTATGGTAATTAAATTCCGCTGCTTGCAATAGGAAGTTTGAATTTTCTACGTGTTGTGACAAACAAAATTGTGTTGTGCGTATATTTTATCGGTTTAAAAAGAATTTTGATGAGAGATGACTTCAAGAATCCGCTCAGACGATATCCAAAGAGCAACTACGGTATGTAACATATGTTTTCCTGCTGCAATCTAGAAATGAGAACTATTATCGAGTTTTGCATTTGTGCATGCGTTTGTTGCAATATCCGCATCATACAGTGTTTCCGTTGTTACGCTGCATTAGGAATATATGTTTGTTAGGGAAGGTAATATATAAAATTGTTTAGTATTGAATAAGTTTCATAACTGTTGCACTGATGTTTCGACGAAATTGAATTCCTATATGCTGTGAAGCGATGAAATTGTTTGTGCATATAGTAGTTAAATATGTGGTAAAATTTAACCTAAAGTGCACATAAACTATATGTGCTTCTTTATCTGAAGCTATCCTATTTAATTTAGGATTATTTACAGGAAGATCGTGTTCGATACATGAACATACTTATTCGATCTACGAGATTAAGAGCTATTTAGCGTACATATTCTTGCTATATAACAATTATTATGTTATGTTACGTTGGTGTACACTACTTCATATTATTTTAGGTTATCATGCTGTATAATTTTGCATTATACGCTGGATTTGTCATCGCCAGGAATCGCGGGCGGAATTTTACGATAAACAGGGAGTTGTTTGACTGGCTTATCCTTATAACATGACATTGAATGACCAGTGAAGGGACCTTTGGCATCACATTTTATATGGATTTATATCGCGTATTTTACAATGCTGATACGATACATCGACTGTAGTGTGATTTTGCGCATATGTATAACCCTTCCCATATATTTTCACACCATTTTAGATTATTTTACACCATTTTGTATAACTTTCCTTTATTTTATCGCATTTTTTCAGGGTTTTTAAGACCCTTTGAGGGATTGGTTGACGTTAGCTCATTTTAGGCTCTGTTTGAAGTATATCTGACCGCTCTATCCTTTTAATATGACATTGAGCGACCAATGGGGGATACTTTGGCACTATTTGCACCTAGTATAAGATGGTAGAATCGTCAAAATGGCCAAAAAACGCAAAAAAAGATTAGGTCTTAGAATGGATTTAAAACCACCCTATCCCATAGATTCTCTCGATTAACTCGCCCTGAAATTTGGTCGCAAGCAAAGTTCCGAATTCTCAATAATTTCGAAGTTACAGCCATTTTTCGGAGGTGAAAAAAATTTTTTTTAAAGATCGACTTTCGCCGATAGTCCTATCTTAAAGTACTCGTCAAAAGCTTCAAGAAAGTGTATGATTATCATAAGTTTCGATCGCCGGTTCAAAAGTTAAAGGCGATTTAAAAAATTGCGAATTTTCTAAGGGGTACCCCTTCACATTTTTGCGAAAAATCGAAGGTCGGCGGATCGGATCGACCTTTTGCTACCTGGTAGGGGGTCAAAAATAACTCAGAGAGCCGTTTGCCGTTGGTCGAAATTCGCATTAGTTTCGGAGTTACAGCCAAAAAACCATCGAAAAAATGAGGGTCGAAAAATGGGTAAAAAATAAAAGTGTTCCGATCGACTTGTGGTTATGCATACTGAAAGAGAATCAAATGGGGATCACCAAAATCGCAACCGGAGCCTTCTAAGTGCAATAGTTTCGGAGAGAGTCAAAAATGTGGTAAAAACTGGGAAAAAATCGACATTTTGCCACCTGGACCGTATACGAACACCTTTGAATCGATTTGTTCTATAATAGAATGAAGGAGGACCAACAGACCTTTCCAAAAATCGCAACCCGAGCCTTCTAAGTGCAATACTTTCCGAGATATGGCCAAAAGAAGCACGAAAAGAGAGTAAAAATGCACAATTTCTCAGCTATTGTATTCACAATGTAATTCCACTCAAATATTCGTGTAGGAGATGAAAGAGGGGTGAAAAGCAAGCATAGAAATGCGCGAGGTTTGAATGCTATTTTAGTCTACACGTTTCTGCTCGTCTTGCATATACATGACGAAAATGAACATATCGACGGCCGTGCTCTATATGGCATATGCCATCTGCTCCTAGTATATTCACTATGATTAGACACCACCTTCAATCCCTTATACCATTCCAACTGCTAATATCATAATCCGATGGAATACATAGGTACACGTTCTCCCTTAACTACTATGTGCTGTAAGCGTACGACACAGCAGTCAGCAGTTCACGCTAATAGATTATTACTACAGAAATTGTTCTAAATCCTAGTTCGAACCCCGTTTATCTCGCCAAGAGAGTCCAACGATCGTCAACCGACCCGATCCCTCTCCGAACTTCCCTCCTCCCTCAGACTGCCAACTGCCTCCTATCTTCGGATGACGCAGCGTCGCGAACGCTGTCCCGCTCGAAGGAGGGCGTAGGTTTCACTTGTCGGCGTTTCGTGCTCGCACGACCTAATCCTACGCCTGCCTGCGCCGAACTTGCAGCTGCACTTTACCGGTGCACGCAAATCTTTCCGTTCGCCCGACGAAACGGTGGGCGTAATCTCCGCCCGTGGAAACGATCCCGAAGCGATGACTTACAATTCCTCCGTCCTTTAACTCAGCACCCATACTGTTCAGGCTTCCACCTTTTCCGCCGATCCTCACCCCTACCCTTCCCCACCTGGTCCGCCACCCTCTCATTGATATCGGAAACGTATGGACGGTCCGGGGGGACATACCGCGCACGGTAATTTCCATCATTCACGGCAAAAATCGTATCGCCTCCCAGAGTCACGGTTTCTCCGGGCGAGATGGCGAACGGTCGTAACCGTAACCCATAACCGAGTATCCATTCCCCGAGGAACCACAAACGCCACGTGAAATCCGATGCGATACGTGCAGCGCCGCGATCCTTCTCCCTCCCCCCTTGCCCTGTCTCCAGCGACAAAGTATATCCCGCGTATCGTCGACCCATTCCCTCCCCGCCAGTCTACCCGTGCCTTCTTTTACTCTCTTCCTCCCTCGCGGCTGAGAACGTGGGCCTCGGAGACGCTGGAATCCGTTGCTGAAACGCACATTCGCTTTCTTCACCTTACGCGCGCGCGCGCGCGCGCACCCAGCCACGGGTACAGTCGACTACCTCGAAACGATTTTTACGCTCGATATCAGCCGGAAGTACTCGCATTCTGGGCCTCGACTTTCTCTGCGTACGCACGAGCTTCGGAGTTTTACGACAATTCGGCCATTGTTTTGACCATCGATATTTATTTATTCTCGAGATTTTGTTCGCGGTTTGATTAAATGTATAAGATTAATTGCTTTATGGTGGCGTATGTCAAGTTACGTCAATCTGGCAGAATAAAGCAGGTATATAGAAATGTTTGATAGGCCGTAGGTTGAAAATGTTTCCGTAGGCAGAATATGAATTGACGCCGTCGGCGTGGCCGAATTTCTGCGAGTCACTGTACGAGCCCGCAGGTGTGTAGGTGAACGATATAAGGATCCGTTCGCGGCATGAGTTGCGTCGCCTTTGAATTTTTTCCGCTCTCGCTAGCCTCCTGCTCCCTTCGCCGTGCCCTTCCATCCCCCATCCCCCACCCTCCGAGTGCCGTCCACCCTCGACGGAGTCAGAGGACGAACTCTTCGCCTACTCTGTTCTCCGCGCCTCGGGTGGAAGCGATCGCGATGTAGAGGCCGAGGAGAAAACTGAACCCGATTAAATTCTGTCTCGAGTGCGAGGGTGACAGAGTAAGAGACAGGGAGGGGGGAGTGAGAAGTTGAGGGAGTCAGAAGTAGGAGACAGAAAAGTGCGGACTCGGCGAGGAAAGAGGAGAGCGAGTCCGCCCCCGTTTGTCTGCATTGCATTTCGTCGCACTGACATCGTTTTCATGGCCTTCGGAGACCCCATTTCCACCTCCCAGGGCCGCCACACACGCTCGCCACTTCTCTTTTCCAACGCACTCACCCCCATTCCGCTCGGCGGCCACCGACTAAAACGAAACGTTTAAGGAGGTATTTTTAGAGTCGCCCTGAAGAAAGTAGGATAAATTTCAATGCCGTTCCGATCGGTTATCCGTACAGTCGGCAAGGCATGCGCCCGGTTATTACACGCTCGATGCCGGCTACTGCAGGAACTACAATCGACCTGTGACAAACAGGTTCCCCGTGTAAAATTGCGTGGAACTCGTCGGATATCGACACCTCGCTACTTTGTCGCGCCACTAATCATCTTTCTCACATCGATTCGATCGGATCGACAGTTTGTTCAGGCACGCGTTTCTCTTCAAATTTAATCGTAGATCCTTCCGGCTCTTAGATTGGTAGGCCGGTGGCATGGCAGACTCTCAGCTTCGTGTAGTCTCTTGTCGCGGGAGTTTACTCCGGTCGGAGGCCGATGATATTAATTATGTTGGTGTGCGCGGCGTGTCGCTGAAAATTTGTTATCGCCGCTCGGTAATCAAATACGGTCCCCGCCTGGGGAATCGGTAATGAGCAGGCCCCTTCGGGCCTTCGTCCTCGAAGTTCGCTTTGCCGGCGCTGGCGAGCGTACCCATTTTGTTTACCGCCGAGCGCGTGCAACGGACGCGAAATAAGGCATTCACAGTAATTCGGGGTTACAATATTGAGACTGGATCGGCACTGCAGGGTTCTTCCTCCTTCTCTCGCGAGCGTGTAAGCGAACGTGTAAGCGAGCGTGTGCGCGAGTGTGCGACGCGCGTACGCATGCCTGCCGATCCGCTCGGGCTATAAAGACCCCTCATTATTGCCATTATTACCTCCGCGATAATCGCGATTAAACTTACTCTCCCGATTACACGCTGACCTTTATTTTGTCGACTATATTTATTCGCCGTCGTGCGCCGAATTACGCGCTTGATCCGGCCAACGCTGCCGGGGGTGGGGGTGGGGAGGGGAGGAAGTGGCCGTGAGGTGAGAATGAAAGCAATTTTGAGAGAGTTTGAGACGGGCGAACCTTCTCGCCTGCCAAGCCGAGTTTCCGTATATTCGCACCTCCGGATATTTATCCGATTTATCCGCGACGTCCGATCCGCGAACTTTAAGATGCGCCTCATAGGTTCGAAGGTTAGGGGCCAGGGAGGTCAAGTCGATCGTTGCCTCTCGCGCGGTAATGAAACTTCGAAGGGATTTGGAATCGCTGGAAAGACTGAAATTTATCGGCCGAGGGACGACGCACTCGGGGGACTCCTTCGCGTTAAGGATTGTCGCGCGATTTTCCCGCCACGCGACATAATGTATCAGATTAAGTAAGCAGCAGCATGTTTATGGTGCGGAGTGCTCGAGTGAGAGAGATGTCGAGCGTGGTCGGTGGGGTCAGGACTGTCTGACGAATAACGCGAGTTCTCCACTGTCTGGAAAGGAGTGAAAACGGAAGACGATGCGAGTGAGACGAAGGAATAGAGAGGGAGAGAAAGAAAGATAGAAAGAGAGAGAGAGAGAGAGAGAGAGAGAGAGAGAGAGAGAGAGAGAGAAGGAGAGAGCATAGGTGCCAGATCGAGATCTCTCTCGCGGGATCGAGAATCTCGTTCGAGTTTCACGAGATATATGGTACTCGATTCCGGTAGTCGCGGCCTTGAGCGGATGCCATACTCGATAAGCCGCTTCAAATCGGGGTCATTTTTAGACTCATGGCCACCGTCGGCGACGACTGCGGTCGATGTACGCCTCGATTGATCTCCTCCAGCCAAGGACTCTCGTTTAGGAAATGTCACATATGGCGACGTCGCTCCTCGGTTTCGCAACGATCCCTCAATTTTCGTTGGATTTGAAGCTTGCGTACGCGCGATCGGTGCCATAATGGTTTACCGAACGAAGCAAACAGTCTCAGTACACTCTTATCGAAGGAACGGGAGCCGATCGTATGTCTAAGACACGCCGTGCCTATGACAATGATCCGGTAATCGATGCGCATTGATTTCTCTATCAAAGTCAAGGCGCTCCTAACCGTTTACACTGTATCCGTCACGACGCCTCGGCCATTATAACGTGCGACGCGCGACAGATTAATCGATCTTTTTACCGAAACGTCATTAACCGGCGTACTCAGTTTTTTTCGACCGATGCGATTGGCAGTTAACGCGTTAAGCCAATAGAAAGTAAACATAGCGTATAATTAAGTCGTTAGGCAATCTTTCCCCCCCCCCCCCCCCCCTCCCGCTTAACCGCATCTGAAACCTGATGTATATTGTCATTGCAGGGATGACGGCGGATTCCAGCGGATCGGACGTCATCGGATTTAGATGACAGCGTTTAATTAAATCGATCCATTAAGTAACGTCGCTACCTGGGAATTGGTCAATCGATAACCGCCCGATGCAACGCTTCCTGCACATCCCCGATCCTGGGCGTAAATCCTCGACATCCTACCCAGCTTCCTACGGGGCAACCAGCGCCCGGAGATCGACGCACGGGTGAGTTAGAGAACCAGTCGTAATTTTTCGCAATTAAATCGCGGCGCTCAATATGTAATTAACGCGCGTATCGATAGATCGACAGAGTCGATTGACCGTAGAAATCGATCGATGCCTGAGTTATTTACGCGGAGGGCAGGACGTAAATTCTCACGAGCCTTCCGTGGCCTGCCCTGCCCTTCCACAACCCTCTACCCTCTCCTCCTACCCCCACCCTCCTAGCTCGTAACCGCTGTGACGAGAGCGTTAATGCCTTCGATTCCGCGACGAGACGTCCAGTCTCGATTCCTGATGTCGCAATTAAAATCTAAGACCGTACATATGTAACCCGATCGAGACGTATCGATCGACACGCGGCGGGGCGTAAATTTCCTCGACTCCTTCCGTTCGCCGGCCTGTTGCTCCCGCCATCACGGGAGTAGTTGGTCCCTTTCCTAGCGCAAGTCTTACGACTCGGGCCCCTCTATCCGTTTCGTTTCCTGCGCCTCGTCATTCTCGACTTGACGCGAGGAGCGCAGGATACGTCTCCCCGGGGAGTGGACGCTTCGCTTGCGCCGAGCAAAAGGGGGGCTGTTTTTGCCGCCGCTCTAACCGTATGTCCCTCGCTCTCCTTCCGTCGTAATATCCACCTTCGGCGGAGAGGAGTCGTGAGACGCGTGACGCGCGTTCAGATGCGAGCGGACGCACGCAGTCGCTCATGCTATCTAGTCGTCGATTGAAAATTGCGAAAAGAAGGCAAAGGGAGAGAGAGAGAGAGAGAGAAAGAGAGATAGAGAGAGAGAGAGAGAGTATCTACGGGAAGGGCTTAAGAGAGATCGGCGGATTACGCGGTGGCAGATGCGAACGGTAGAAGAGAGGAGAGGAGAAGAAAAGAGAAGAGCCCGAGGAGAGACAAAGGAGAGGGAGCGAGACTCGAAGCATCGGCGGGAGGGGTGGGAGGGAGAGAGCGAGATTTCTCGACGAAATAAACGCGTTTCGCGGCGCGGGAGATCGCGGCCACGCCCTGTCTTCTTCCCTGCCGCTTGGCCTTCCTGTAGCTTTTTCGAGAGAAAGGAAGATCTCTCGCATGGGTGCGTGCGTGCGTGTGCGTGTCGGCGGGTGTAGGTAGGTAGGTAGGTAGGGTACGGCATCGCGATCGCGCCAGAGAGAAAGGGAGAGGAAGCTCGCGTGTGTACGATAAGCACGCGCGCGCGCGCGCGCACGATAGGTGCCGCGACGATTTTCGTGCGAGGCGGCGTGCGCGGAGACGCCTCTGAGGTCCAGGGAGGGCCAAGGGCGCCTTTCGAGAGACGAAACCATTCCGCGGCGGTGAGAAAATTCTCGCTCGAGGGAGGCAGCCGCGGCCGGAAGAAGAAGCGGGATGGAAGGAATGGAATGGAAGAAGCTGGAGCTGAAGAGTGGCCACCGAAAGGGGGCTCGAGGGGGGAGTGAGGCTGGCGAGAGGAAGGTGGCAAGAGAATGGAGGGGGATGGACAAGGTGCACAGCATCTCTGGACAACGACCCACGCCTCACTCCTCCCTCTCCCTCTCACTCTCTCTCTCTCTCTCCCTCTTCCTCCCTCTCTCTCCATCCTCCTTGGCTCCTCGTCCTCGTACACGCGCACCATTTATTAGAATGAAAACGTCATTACCGACCGACCGTAACTAATACTCCGGTCGCGTTGCCACTTAGCGACAGGGCCCGCGATCCGCGGGGACGATCGTGGAGGATCGTGTACGATCGGGAAATGATTGTGGACAAGAGCGGACGAGTAGAAACGGATGCAAATGCGAGCGCGAAGGTGCGTAGGCCTCTCGGCGTTAAGGGAGTCCGCGGCTCGAGAATGCTTCGGCAACGAGCGCGGACATGAGCCGACAAGTACGTAGGCGACGAAATGTGGATACACGCCGAAAGAAGAGAGCTTTCTTTATCAAATAATTGGTATGAAGGGAGGTATGAAGGGAGGGGGGGTGGCGATCTCGTTACTCAGTTGTCACTTATCCCGCCCGTTCGCCCCGTTCCTTTCGATCATGACTGCTCGCAGGCATCTCGCCATCCGCCAGATCATTTCTGCGTGCCGATCTGTCATTCAGATATACTGGCTCCGAACGGCCTTCTGCGCCGTGACACGATGAGCATTTTTGCGCTGGATTGTTATTTGCCCGGCGAACCGTGACTGGTGTGCTCGATGTTGAAAAGTGTGCGTCCAACCTCATATTCTAACGGCCGCATTCGCCACCTTTGTTTCGTCACGCTTTATGGAAAATTTCTTAACGCCGATGATAAGAGCGCTATTGTTGTACGAGGTCGCGCATAAAATGGCGACCATTTGTCGAGGCTTGATAGATAGAAGGTTCTCGGGAGATGTTATCTGCGGCGCTCGATCGTACGAGGGCTTCTACGTCGGACGTCGATACTCCCTGTCAGCGGTCGCTGGAGAAATTCGAGCTGGAACGCGGCTGGACTATTACGCGCCCTCCCTACTCCTCCCTCTCCTTCCCCTCTCGGAAGCTCTCGCCAATCGAAACGGCTCCCGGTCGGGTTCATCAATTCCGCAGTTAATTAGCCCCGTCCACGCGATAAGGGGCGATCTCCCTAGAATTTGAGTGTAAATAAGGAAGCGGATGCGAATTCCGAGCGATTCGCTTTTCCGGTGTTAGGCCGCGACGGCCGACCACTCTCGCGGCCCGTTCAAGTTTTCGTAGCCGGGAATTTCATTGAACAGTTTCACGTCCACGGTGCTGCCCGATCCACCTGTAGCCCGTAATAGGTAGGAAAATGTCGGCAGGATGTGGCAGGATATGGCAAGTGGAGCTACTCAATTCGATGAACTGGTCTGGCGTGTGCTGGCACGGAATCGGTCGCAGCCGACCGTTGAATGCCTAAGTCGAACGTTTTTCCCTTCCTCGTGGCGAGTGCGCGAGCGTGTACGAGCGTGTACGCGCGCGTGTGCGGATCGAGTCAACAACCCTCGTGCCCCTGGTGCCCTAAGTCCCGCGACAAGTTATCGTGCTCGTGTACGCGCGACACTCGCTTCAAATTCAAGTTCAGGTTACTCCTCGATCATTTGCATTCGGCACGCGCGACGGACCTTTAAGCGTCGTGTCATCTCTCGCTCCTGCCACTTCTGTCGCTCCGCAGAAAATGGGTCACCTTTTAAGACTGTCTCAGTGTTCCGTCGGTAGTCACTCATTCGCGTGGTAATCGATTTACAAACGCCGATAGAAGACTGTCACTCGTCAAAAATGTCATCCCACTTGTACCGTTATAACAAGCAATTTCGCGGGAGGGCTGTTCTAGCGTTCGTTAGTTGGTGCGGGAAGGCGTAGCTCGGACTTTTCCATTAAATGCAAATACGCGCCCGTAACGTAGTCGGTTTAATGCCTGAGTAACTTGGATTCGTTACAATCGGATATCGAATATAATTTATACGTCAATGCCGCGCGTCAACTGTTCCGTGACGCCGAACGGGCAGCCTGGAAGACGGACGTCGACTGGCCGCGAATGGCATCGGACGCTGCCACGACGAGATTCCAGGAAACATTTAGATACTTAGTGTTTCTGACGGTTCTAATCATCTATACCTCAAGGCATTTTATTCAATCAAGTCGGCGAGAGGCTTTCAGCTCGTCCGTTATCGAGCACTCATCGAATCCACCGGTTTCGCGCGAGGATCAACGAACGACCGAGAGTGAATCGAAAGAAGAAGTGAGTCGGCTCGGATCGGTTCGCCGTTCGGCCGGCCTGAAAGTTCGGCCCGACTCTGGAGGCCGAAACGATTCCAACGATGACGGTCAATGAAATTCCGTAGTCCGAGTCCAAGGATCGGCGATCAACAACAAGGAGATCGGCCGCGCGACATTCCTTTACAGGCGTGTGCGAAAAGGCGTTGGCGAAAGGCGCTCGTGTTCGATACCCGCGAAATGGAAAGGGACACACCCATGCGTGGACGGAGTATTCCGTACACCGCGTATTACCACCGGAGAGTCTGTCCCGACGCGGTGGATCCGCGGCTTCCTGTTGCGGCAATTACTTCGCACCGGGCCGTTTACTCATTCAATTAGAATAGACCGCCGTGGCCCCGACGCCGGCAGGAACGGTCGTAGGGAGTAATTAACCAACGTCAGCGTCATAATGCCGACATTTATCAGCGCGCGCGGTTACCGATGCCATTTATCAAGGGAGGCATCTATTGCTGGTTGATAAGCGCGAGGAAGACGACCGATGAAGCAGTGGAAGGGTGAAGATACGGTCAAGCAAATGCGTACATCTATGTGGCCGGATGAAGAATTGAACGATTCTGACGAAGCGATCGAAGGCCGAAACGCAGGATGAAGGAAGCTGCGTTCGATTAACGGGGGGTGTCCTTCAAGGTAGAGACGGCCCTGCGTAGATGCAACGAGCGTTGCAGTCGCTGTCGCCTTCTGGCACGATGCGTCCGTTGTCCCGCTTATGCTGCAGCATCTCTGTCGAACGTGATAACGGCAGAAGGGTGAAGAAGGGTCAGGCGTACACCTATGTAGCCAGCTAAAGAATTGAACGATTCTGACGAAGCGATCAAACCCCGAAACGCAGGATCGATTAATGAGGGGTGTCCTTCAAGGTAGAGACGGCCCTGCGTAGATGCAACGAGCGTTGCAGTCACTGTCGCCTTCTGGCACGATGCGTCCGTTGTCCGGCTCATGCTGCGGCGCATCTCTGTCGAACGTGATAGTGCGCCGATGCCGGTGGCGATGCAACAGTCTGAGCGTTGCACTTCGAGCGACGGAGCGCGTCTGCACGTGCATCTGCGTGTGCGTGTGCATGTGCATGCGCGGTCGAAGATCGTTGCCGGAGATGTGCGTGCGCGCAGGTACGCTTGCGGCGAGTGTGGGTTACCGCACACAACGAGCAAGGTGAAAGAATGTCAAATGATGATTGGTCATTGCGGTGGCCAATGGGTCCCCGACTTCTTGACTGGTAGGTAGGCTCCTGCCGTTGCACATAGCGGCGCCGCCTCCTGGTGCAGCGGGACTATCGACAACGATGCATAGAGTCTCCCCGCGATCCGATGCGACGCGATACGATACGATGCGACGCGATGCGATGCGACTCTCGATCCGCCGACCGTAATCGGTGCGCGCCACGCGGAATCGCTCCATTTATTTTTCAAGCTCCTCTTCCACCTCCCCCTCCGCCTCCCGCTTCACTTCCCGAGAAGTCGGGGGTGCTCTTTTTCCGAGACCGGTGTCATATCGATTTGACCAACTCTCGATGATAATGAGAGTCGGCCGCTAGATTTTCCGAGCGTCAGGCGAGGAGTCGGCGGTAGTTGGCGTTGTCAGGTGCGTTTCGTTGATTTTGAGAGAGGCCGGACGATTAGCGGAGATAATATCGGAGCTGAAACTATCAAGATCCTAGTCGTAGATCATGGGAGGCGTAAGAGGGAGGGTCGAAGCGTACGAGCGCGGCATGCAGACGATTTTTATAATTACAAAATTATACGCCTACGGCGGACTTTGTAGTCCCAGTGCCGCTTCATGATAATTTCCATAACACTCTCGCCGGTCGCGCTCGGTTATCTGGAAATATACCCATTCGCGCCGAGATGCGTAGAATTCCTCGGCAATGCCGGGGCCCGCGATCCTGCCCGATGAGATCAAAGGACGATTTGAGCAATGGATTCTTTGTACGTTCACCCCGCGGATCGTGTACCCGACGATGCGTTCGACGAGACGTTCGAAGACGTTCGAAGACGTTCGATGAAACGTTCGGCAAGGTTAGAGTCGTTCGGAAGATCGCCTCTAATATACCGAATGCCGATGCATCGCCGATGAAAGAGACGGAGCGAAAGAGCCCCCCCTATACGTGACCGTCATTCGGGATCGAGCGATAAATAATTACTGATCAACTGGCCAGGCCGTATAGAGTGGCCGATCTCCCGCCGATCGGTGTACCGACGCCGCCGATGCCGCCGCCGCCGCCGCCGACAACGACGAGAAACACGATATCTACTCCGCTCCATTATACCTATCGAACTGCGAGCAACCGATGCTTACATTATGCTGCCCCGTTTAGCCGCTTTATCGGTTTCCGCGACGTATTTCCGCTGCCCGCCCGTATAAATCCTCCGATACGGATCGGGGCAAATGAAATTGCCCGGCGCGGACACCGTTAGACGCCGTCTGTAACATTGTAGCACGCCCGGAGGTGGTAGAAGGAGGGCACTGATAATCGCCGGAGATTAGCGAGTGACAAATAATCTGGATAACGCTAACTCATATGTGTCGTGCAATTTTTTCTCGCGGAGTTCGTATTACCGTTCGGATCGTTACGGTATTCGGCCAGCTGCCGATTCTGCCCAATTGATCGTTAAGGCAGGAGGCCGTTCTCGACGTCTCTAACCTGGACTCTGATTCGAGAGCACTCTCCCTATCGGGATCCCTACGATTTGGCCAATAGGCCTTAACGGTGCCGGGTTGTGGGAGGAGTGGGGGGGGGGGGGGGGGGGGGGGGGGCTGTTAATGAAATTGCAACGATCAGGCCATCGTCAGGCCGATATAAAGGAAGAAAGAGGCACGATCGTTGAGAGGCACTCTACGACGCCGTTCCTTAAGGCCCATATTTGTGAAGCACTATACCGGGTACGAGTCGTTCTAGAGCACTCCTCGAGGACCATAAAAGTCCCTTCTGGGAGACGGTACGGGGGCACTCTTCCAGCGCCGATAGGGACCGTCAACCATCGTCGCGTCCTGCGGATCGGGGTAGGCGATAAATAATTACCGATATTTCGCGCGAGGCTATATCGGCGTCATTCGCGACGCCGAACGCGGACCATTATCCCGTTGGCCACGATAGCAACATTATACGAGGCCGTATACATCAGCATCCGGCCGACGCCTAAGCGCATAAATTCCGTTGGCGCGCCGCGACGATCCGCCTCGAAGAGCGGAATTGCCGTAGATCGTAACCGATCTCTTTCTCCCTTTCCTCTCTCCCCCCTCCCCCTCCATCAGTTCATCTAACCATCTCTCCGCTACGTCTCTGCCCACTTAATCCGTCACCCTTTCCTCGCAGTACCTCTTTCCGTACCTCTTTCCGTCGCACGCACGTGACGCCCTGGCATTCTCCTTCCTCCCCTGCTTCCTTCCTCTCTTCCCAACTGACCGGTTCGCAGGTCAAGAGAGAATCCTTAGGGGGCACTCCGTACCATTATCCGTTGGCCGAGCTAATTTATGAATGGATTATGAATGGACGCGCAGCAGTAATGACCTCCGCCAGTCGGCAACTCGTCGAGCGAAACGCGATCGAGACGCAAAATCGGCTTACCGCCACGGCGTTAGTCCTCGGCTTCTATCGCTTCTACTCGCTGGATCCGTCTTTAATTAGACCCCGGGTACGTTTGCATCGCATTCGTGCCTTCTTTCCGCCGATGCGCTCGCTTCTTAATTGCGACCGACGGGATCGGTTCCTGAACATCGGTAGTTCTCTGGCCTGGGTCCCTTCATTACTCCGGCCGGATATGCTTTCCAGCTTTATCCGCTAAATAGCGGAAAATCAATCACTCGTCCCTTGCGCACGTCCGTTTCTTCGCTCTATGCAAATGTCCGGCGCACACGAGGCGGAAGACGGCCCGATATTATAATGACTCGCCATTAACGTCCTAAGAAGACAATAATGACCGAGCGGATCGATCGAGCTCGGCTGCCGAGGCTTGATCATTGACAACGCGCGCGCGCCCGTCGATGAAAATATACGAAAACCGGATTCGATATTTGCGAAAAAGTTCCGTGTAATTATGCCCCCGGGACGTCACGTGTGTGGCGAGGAGGCCGGAGAATGGATCGCGCGGATAAGCCTGGGCCCCCGTAATCGTCGTTACGGTATATCGGAGCTGCCGATTGTTCGACAATCCCGTGGAATTCATAATTACCCATTGACGCGTGGAGAATTTACTCGCCGCAGCGATGACGTGCGCGTAGCTAGGCCCAGCGTCTCCTTGCCGATCGTATCTGCCTCGCGTTTCGCGAGTACGGCATCTAAACAGTCATTACTGCTTTCCGGGGCGGAAAACACAATCGTCCCCGGCCGTCCTGGAGCCGTGCGCAAAATCGGCCCTCCGATAAATGTCTCGAACGCCACCGGGGCAAAAATGTAATTGAGACCGATCGTCCGGCACGATAGCCACCTCACAGTTTACCCCGGGAGTAATTCAGATGGTATCGCGGGACGACATTATCGTAAGTGTCATCGGCGATCGCTGGCGACAAGTTTAACTTCGACGACGACCACGACGAGTACCCAGACGGCAAATACGCAATTTTGGAGAAAAATGATCACCCGTTGACGACCGAGAAACGAACAGTCCGACATCCGCAGCTTATCCACCGGACGGATAGTTAACCGGTGGGGTTAAACGAAATCGAGAGGCCATAACTCAATATTGACTCCTCCAATTAGCGCGGTCAATCTATACCTACATCCCGGAGCCCGGTCTGACTCGTCCACCTTTTAAGAGGAGCGCCTCTCAATGTACACCTGTAACATCTCTCCCCGTCCGTTCCGGAATGTTTAATCGCGTCTGCGAGCCGCCCGAGAGGGCAGGGACGGAAAGGCAGGCGAGATACAAAAAGCAGATCGTCGTGCGTCGCGGGAAGAGGAGACGGGGTCCGCGGGGAGGAAGTGTGGGACGGTGGGGAGCGGAAGGGGGACGTCGAAGGAATGATAAATGTCGGCAGTTTGATCGAATAGGTCGACACGGACGAGCGAGCGGCTACTATCCGGTCGGTTCGTACGCCGTGCGCTTGCATGTCGCTCCGTATCTGTTCGACTCCGCGAGTTGTTTACTCGACGGCAGTGGCAAACGGCGAACGGCAACGGCCGGCCACCTCTGAAAAGTCACGAAGGTGCGTGTGGCGTGCACGTTCGGCTCGCAGCGCTTGCCACCGCTCGCGCACGGTATTGCGGTATTCCCTGAAAATCACAGTTTTTTGCCTGCCCGCCGACAATTACCCCGAACGTTTATCTCGTACGCCCTAATAGGCGTCGAAGTCGAACGACGTAGAGGACGCGAACGACGACGCTCGGGTGCGTGTAGAGCAAAAGATGTCTAAGGCTCTGAGCTGATCGTCTTTACCTACCACGTCGGTGCGTTCATTACCGCCCGACGATCTCGGCGCAGGCTCGAAAAGAGTGCAATTTCCTCGCTCCTCGCTTTGTAGTACATCCTGCCGTCGAACGGCAAGGAGAGGGACCCGCGATGCCGCTCGTCTCTCTTTTCCACGCTGATGACTTCCGACACCTTTCCAGGTGCGCGCTCCTCTGCCTCGGCGGTGTCTGATTACGTTTCCGTTGTTGTTTCGATCTCTCTCTCTCTCTCTCTCTCTCTCTCTCTCTCTCTCTCTCTCTCAGCGGGCGCAGAAGTCGCGCATCAGATAGATGGAGAGGGAGAGATAGAGAGAGAGCGAGAGAGAGGGGGTGAGAGAGAGAGAGAGCCGTTAAAGTAGCGCGATGAAAATTGGAGAGTTTGTATTCGAGTCTGTAGACGAAGGGGATTACGTCCGCTTTTTTGCCGACACACGGTAGTTGGACATTTATGACGGGCCCGGCCGTAAGAGTGGGTTAGGAAAGAATGCAATTTCCACCGTCGCTTTTTCCCCTTTGGCGTCGCTCATCCTGCCTCGGGCGGAGGCACCAATGAAAAGGATTGATATTTTAGTCTACGGCCTCGGGTCCCTTTTCTCATATTGGAAAGTGGTAAGCGATGCGGTCTCTTTCTTTCGAAGGACGCCGCCGCGCTGCTGCGGTTATCTACTATGATGGCTCTACTACGGGCGATTATCAGAGTATTAAAAAAATGTAATTTCCTTAATAGCCGCCTCAGTGCATCGCATCCTGCCTGACCAAGGGCACTGATCCGTATCCTCGGTAGGCAATGACAGTCCCCTTATCGCTGCCATCCTCTCGTCGAAAGTGCCATCAGCTGCGCATCGTCGAAACGAATCCGCCAACAGTGTGCGCGGACTCGAATAATTCATTCACGCCTCGCGTAATAGGCATATACTTCTCCGGACGACCCCACGGTTACACGCTAATGGTCGTTAAGATCTCTCGAGTTCTCCCCCCTGGTCAGGAGTACCTACGCTTGTCAGGCTACGTTCGGTCAACGATACGCAGCAGACGTTGGCAGTTGGACAGTTAACGTCAAACTGTAACCGTCATCCCGGCATAGATCGCAGCCAGGCCCCGGACGCAGCCGGCGATTTTTCATATTCATCCTCTCGTAGGGGATAAACATTCATCCGAACGCATCGTCCTCACACACGGGACGCGAAAGAATGAAGAGTAGGAACGTATACGTATTATATTCATACGTACGCGCACTACGACGCCCGGAGTGTTCCGAGTTATCAAAACGAGTTCCGTCCCTGACCAATGTCCGGTACATCAGGTTTTTCCCATGACCCGAACGACGAACGTCCGTACCGGAGTGCTTCGCAACGATCTTACCGGTCGTTACGACGGACTGCGTAATCCTGCGCGACGATTGTCTAGCACCGTTTCGCCGCTTTCATCAAAGGAAGGAGTGCTGTGGCCCGCCGGTACGGGGCCAGACTCGTCCGAAGACTCCCCCGATCAGGTTTTCGTTCCCACCAAACCGGTGGACAGGGTAGGGAAGAGATGCGAAAAAAATGAAGTCGCGCAACCCCTGGACATCGATGGTCATCCTCCCCATGGGCAATGCGTGGCTGGACAGAGGGCGAGTAGTCACTGTCCCTGGCTTCTCCCATCGGGCCCACTGGTCACCCTCTGGTCACCCTCCTCGCGATCCTTCCATCGCGGTCTCATACGGCAGGTTGCCCGGGACCCTCCCCGGGCCTTATGCGCGGGCCCAAGCAAAGGGATGGGCCGCAATCAAGGGCAGAGCCATCATCTGCGTATTGTCGGAAACCGGATTTCGCCGCGGACCGTCGATAATTTATGCGGACCGCGCGACAACTGTGTCAGGAAGCGGAGGGAAACGGAGGTGGGTAAAATACACCGGAAACGGAGAGACCTTGTCGCCTGATTGTGAAGTCGGAGAGATTCCGCATAGATAGCTAGTGATAACATCGAAGAAATTGAGAGATTGCGACAGGCAGTCGACGATTAACATAGTAGATTACGAATGGGTTGTAAGCAGGAGCAGAGTTTAACGGTGGAAGGCGGATGTAAGTCGAAGGATCGGTCGAAGGATCGGTGGAAGGATCGGTGGAAGGATCGTTGGAAGGATCGGTCGAAGGATCATGGAAAGATCCTTGCATCTCGCAGAATGTCACGGTCTCACAGTCCGTGCGACAGGTTGCCGGTCGACCTCCGGTAGCCGCTTCCTCGTCCGAGGAGGGTTGACCTACGATCTGGGCAGTACGTATAATCGGGGGCCCCCGGTGGGGGCTGGCGCATCAGGTATTGTCGAAAACCGGATTTCTTTGCGGAGCGACGCGGTAATGTATGCGGATGGACAGCGCGCAGTGCGACGGAGAGGAAGGTAAAGGGTTGGTAGGTCCTGCGATCGGAGGATCTTCCCCTCTACTTTGCCGGCCGTCGAAGGAAGGAAGGAAGGATGGAAGGAAGGAAGGATAGAAGGATAGAAGGTTGGCGGGAAGGTAGGACAGAGACGAGGGCTGACGATGGTACCGCTGTAAAAGGGGGTCCCACCCCGATGACCCACGGAATCCGGAAACTCGCTAAACCGGATCTATTGGTCAGTTTCACGTGTCTTACGGGCTCTACCCTCTTCCTTCTCGCCTACCCTACCCCACGATCTTTCATCCTTACCCTGTCCGTGGGCATTGAGCGAGCGTCGGGCCCCGCCGGGGACTCGCGCAAATTCGTGGCTCACCTGTGTTGGCGCACACCTACCTGTTCCATTCGGATAGGCGTCGATTCGCGAGTCGGTGAGAACTGGACATCGGATGCACTCTCAGAACGGTCGAGATTCGCATTGTCCGCCCTTTCGTTCGGATAGGATGCCTCTTTGTGAATTCGACCGGTGACCACGTGCTGATACTCGAACGGCTACTGGTTACTTGTGCGCGTCCGTTGCCACTCGGGGTACTTCTTCTCGCTTTTCGATAGTCTCTTCCTCTCGGAGAGTGCCTTAACGGCCAATGGAATTTTACGGCCAGGGTCTGTTTGCACTCCGGCCTCGCCAAAGAACTTCGGGCTTCAGTTGGGGATGCATGGACGCCAAGACGGTCGAAACGGATCTCCGAAGCTTTACGATTCTGTCCTCGGCCATTGTCGAAGCGAACGTTCTCCACTTTACATTTCACACGCGTGACGAAACCTTCGCCGCGTTACGTTAGAGTATTATGGCCGTTGTTACCCTCTCCGCTCGACGACGCTTTTAATCGCGACGCGATCGGGAATGTAAAAAAAAAGGTATGATCATTCGGAATTTTACAGCGCTGGCAACGCACGACTCGCGCCAGGCAAATGTCAAGTTTCTCCTTAGGACCGTCCGTCGCGATTTTTATTGCTGTCTAAATTGTATGCCCAAAGTCGGTGTTTTATGGTAGAGACGGGGCCTAATCGCGAAGGCTCGCCGTCGGGGCCGGTAACGGGCGGAATCGATTTCTCGGGATCGTGCGCGACTGCGCGGATCGTTTCCGCGAGCGTCGACTGCACTTGCCCGACGATTTTGCAAGTAATCCATCGTAAATCAGTGGGAGACCGGTAATTAAATCTAAACGACACGGCCGCCAAGTACTCCGACCGCGCGTCGTTTCTGTCATTGCATAAGGCCCGACCGACAAAATTTATTAGCGATTTTGACCGTCAGCCTTTAACGATATCCTCAAATCCATCTGAAAAAGTTTGTCGCGACAGAAGGTGAGAAAGGAGGGGGGGGGGGGGAGGGTGGTGATGGTGGGGAGACGTTTACGAGAGAAAAAATATAGGTGTGTAGCGGTCGTTGTTATCAGCGCGACAGGACATCTCTCGCCATAACACGCCGACTATTTTCGGTGGTGCAACATGGCGCGTTAATTGCGAGGAAGATAGATGGAACACGGGCTTAGGAGCGATAAAGATAGCGCCGCGGCGGTGCGTGCAATAAAAATTATAATTTTATCGGCCGAACGTCCTTCTCGCTCGGAGTTCGAACATTCGAATCCATCTCAGTTTCGTCCCTACCAAGGACCTTTGTTCGTTCCGAAGCATTGACATTCCATTACGCCTCGGCCGTACGTAGTCTCGCGGACATGTTTCGGTGGCCGGGACGGTACAAATTTGGCGAACGTTCATTAAAAGCTCGGCTTTACGCGTCCTCGCCTCAATATACTTCCTCGTTCCTCCGAGAGTCAGTCGACGGAATAAAAAAAGCTATGGGCCGGTACTCGCGGCGCGTAACATAATATCTACATGGAAGATATTAACTAGTGACGGCCGTTCGATTGTGCGCGCATTCCCGAGATTGAGATAATGAGCCCGCTTAATAGGCCGCATGCGCGCTCGATCGCCCCGTTAAAAAATTGCGACGTCCACCACGACGTTCGCGCATCCTGCACTTGCCCGCCGACGTTAACGTCAGTTTAAATACAACGAACGGCCCCCCGACGTAAATGCAATATCGATGGAGTGAGAATCGTCCCGGAGCGGATCCGCTCCGTATCACGCGGACATCGAAATACTCTCCCGGGACTCTGGGATGATCTCATTGGTTTCTTCATTCCCATTTCCATTCTCGAGATTACTCGCGGCTTATCCGCATAATTTCTCTCCCTCCGCCCGAACGAATTTCGATGGCATCGGCCGCACACTTACGCACTCTCGCACACGGTCGTACGGCGAATTTCGGTGGGGGCCCCAGTCGAAACGTCGGATATTCTCCCTTTTAACAAGATCGTCCGGGCCCCGCGGGGCCGCGTTAAGTCAGGTCATGTTATGGCCTTATCTCCCACGATGTGCGACGTCGACGTAGAGAAACTCAAGAAGGCCCCCAAAACGGTCTCGCCCGCCGCCTGTCCCATTCCGGTGGGCTACTTCGTCCTTTTGCGGATTTAATTTATGGAGCGATTTTAATGCCTAAAAATACCGTGCAACCGTCCCTGCGTCCCGCCTCGAGATTCCAAGCGGTTTGTGGCATTTCCAGACCGTAGCTCTTTCCCTCTCTCTCTCTCTCTCTTTCCCTCTCTCTCTCTCTCTTTCCCTCTCTCTCTCTCTCTCTCTCTCTCTTTCGATCTCTTTCTGATTCCTTCTTTTTCTCTTTCCATCTCGCCCTCTCCTCTCTTCATCACCTCACTTTATTCGACGGCGTGCGTGTGCGGCTGTCGCGAGAAGAGAGTCGAGAAAGATCAGAGAGAGAAAGAGAGAGGCAGAGAGAAGGGAAGGGGGAAGCATCGAGTAAAAATCCACTGCCGATCGAAGCTATACATATGTATGCATCCGCTCAAAGTTTCATGCCGAAGCGTTCGATCGAGTGCGGCCTGAATTGCAGATATCATAAATCAATGATAGCCGACGATACTCATGCGAGCCGGCATACTCTTTTCACCGGTCTTTCGCCGGGTTACGTGCGGAGCAACGAGTTACATACGTTTTCCATGAAGCTAAATATGATTTATCGTGAGCCAGTTGAATGTCCCCACCGGCGTGGCAGGGGCCCGGGCCCCGGCATGCGAGGCCTTATCCGGCCCTCCCCATTCGTATTCGTCCGAGGCCGTCGACGATTTTCTCGAACGCGTTAGAAATTAAAGCCGCATTGACGCCGTGAAATTATTGCCCGGAAAGTCGCGAATTACGGTCGGCGGAGGCCGACAAAAGGCAAAGGGAAGAAAAAGAGGATCCTGCGCCTGCGCGCGCAGCGTCGATCCTCTTATTGCGTCGCCGAGGCGTAATTAAATTTATGATAATTGTAAAGGCCGTACTTACGGCCGGAAGCGCCGCCGGAGAATGAGGATGGCGCGCATGAGAGTACTCGCAGGATGGAGAGAGGAGGAGAAGGAGGAGGAGGAGGAGGAGGAGGAGGAGGGGAGGGGGTGACTAAGAGCAAAAGTGGCGGCGGATTATTAAATGAAATATTCCTTAAAATATCGTTCGCCGGCCGCTCCGCCACATTAATGTACACTAAATTACTATGTAAAGGCGTTATCAGTGCTCTCGTACCAATAAATGTTACTTACATCGTCGGCAATAACTCTTGTCGGATCAGCGATAAATTGTATCGCCGGCCGATATAGCGATGCCTCTATGCCCGCGGTGAGCAGCCTCGTCCTCCGGCTTATCAGCCATTTTTCCAACCTAAAACGGTAACGACCGCCTCGAAATGCCTTCCCGTGGGATCGTCCCGCGAACCCACGCCTTTCCCGATCTCAGGCGCGCGCGAATCCGATCGCCGATCAGCGTGAAGTATGGATCGCGCGACACGCGGCAATCATTTCGACGATCGGGATAACGAACGATCGAGCGGATAATGCGTCTTGCGCGCGCGCGCAAAGTTTACTGTTGACCGTTCGAACAGAGGTGGACTCTGCCAGCCATGGGGACTCGGGATTCTGTACGATCGATACGATCGATGATCTTTGCTCGCCGTAGGGCGCACCTGCCCTTCGATCACGAGAACTGGCAAGCGGTGGGCAGGAAGAGGATTTCTTTCGATCGATAATTCATCTCGGTCGCGAATCGGCTCGAGGTGAGTCAATGTTTAGGGAATCGTATCATTTGAAGGAACGGTGGAACGGAAGAAGGAGCACGGTGAAGCCTCTTATAAGGAGATGTCGAGAGGAGAAGGCGTAGGAGAAGCTAGGGGCGCGAGCCGATAATAAAAAGGAGTCTGCCTGCGAATAGTGCCCTTACGCGCGTGCAAATCGGAAGGTGGAGCCTGGGACGCGAATGGTTATGCATTATGATTTACGTTCGTACGCATTGGCCGCGGCTGCGACCATTGGCCACACTGTACGGCGCGTCGTGCGCGAGTGAGCCTACGATACGAGAGTCGGGGGATATTGCGGTAAGTTGTCACTGAACTTAGCACGGCTTGCCACCGGACGAGGTTTGCTCAGCTACCAGACGAGGACGAGATACACGCTGGAAAGCAGACACGCATACTTTCCCCCAGGAATGCGTGCACGCGCTGCCTTTTGCATCTCTCTTGAATTTACGACGGCGTCCGTTGACGGCGTCTGTTGACAGCGTCTGCTGACGGCGTCCGCTGACGCGCCGACGCTCTTTACGGTCGATCGATGAGCCAGGTACTAACAAGCAACTTTGAAGAGATCAAAATGCGTCGAGTACGGCCTCTCACGGTGAATATTCGCTACTATGTTTTATTACGAGGAGCGATGAGCATTCATCGCAGGCGAGGAGCGAATGGATGGAAAGGAAATTAACTTCAGGGACATGAGCTAGCGTTCCGTACAGGAACGTTGCATCAACAGAAGAGCGTAATACAGAAGTTTTAATTACCCGCGCGGATCGCGCACCATTCATCTATCCTTGTGCGTGCCGCAGACGACGTAATATGGATTTCTACCGTTGACGCAATTTTTAAATTCTTCCCTCGTTAGTAACGGCTGCTTAAAGCCGTGACCGCTGCGAAAAATTTGGCCATGCCTTCGCAATTAGCTTGGAAATTATGACTTCGAAGCTCCATCTCGCATCGGCCTGTCGTAACTTTTTTCACCGGCAATTAATTCGAAATCTGATAGAGTACCGAGAAGCAGCGCTTTTGACGATCTAGTTCTCGGTATATACGAGAGACAAAAAGTTCGGAACTTCTTTCGTCTTCGGGACAAATTCGCATCGTCCAATTTTTGGCCTCGCGTCATCGGCCAAAAATAACGAGCGTACTCATTCACCGAGCGACACGAGCATTCGATCAGCGGAGGGATCCTCGCCTCGAAATGCGTCCCGGGAGCCAATTTGCGCGCGCCATAAAAATCGATTGCCTGCATTCTATTCGTCGGTCGAGCGTCTCTTATCAATTAGCATGCTACCTCCCGACGGCTCGAGAAAAATGACAGCCGGCAAACGAATAAAACGCGTAACTAATTGCGCTCATTACCGCCGAGCGACGATATTGCGATAAGTCTGCGATGCGAGGAGACGGAGAGGGAGAGGGGTTGAGTGGAGGGGAGGGACGACGGAAGGGAGATACGGACGATGAGACGTAAGATGGAAGACGACTCTGAAAAGTTGTCAGGGATAACGCGCGCGAAGATCCTTCGCCGCGATACACCGGCACGTCGAGCCGAGGCATTAAAAAATCTGCCTGCGATTATGTTAATTTGATTATCATTTCGCCGCGATTATAAAAATTTCGTAAAGGCTCGTGGACGAGGAATTATGACGGACAGCGCGCGGGAGATCGTTCGAGAACGATCGGCGTGGGGTGCAACAACGTCTCGACACGTTAGCGTGTGTTTCATGGAACAGACGTAACGTACGGATGTCGGTACTGTGTACCTACGTACGCAACCCTGTATATGTATGTGTGTACAGACCTTTCAGCCTGATGTGCGTCCGGACCCGTTAAATCCTCCTTGCTATCTCATTCGACCCTGATGCCTGCATCCGCGACCGGTAGCGCCGATTCAGATACGCGACGCGATACATGAAGTTGAGACGATGAGAGAGGGAGAGAGGGAGAGAGAACGAGGGAGAGCATTGGCCAGAATTTTGCAATGCAGATCCGACGCGGAAGATACTGGAAATCGACGGCGTTACGGCGCAGCCCGCAGCCAGAAGTCACTCTAAGTTGGCAAAACGATCTATGAGAGTCTTGAGGAAGACGAACCTTCGTCCTTACTCTCGAGGCCAGGATCTCGATACACGCATAGACGAGCTCACAATTTTCCGGCTCCCGACTCGCCGTCTGGGAAAAATTGTCATTTTTCAAGCGCAACGAATATACGAGGAACGTATCAGGGACAGGACACGCTCAGTATGCGAGAGATGATATAGTTGACAGGGTGGAGAATTTCCGGAAAACGTCAGGTTCCGAAGTGTTACTTTATGTAAGCCCGATGAGGAAAAATGGATGGACCGGATAAGAGAGACATCGCTCCCAGTTTCCTACGCAAAATTCAAGATACGACATACGGTGATCCAGTGTTTCCTGGATCGTACTAAATGCACGGGATAATTTCATCCCGCTGCCGGGGTATTGATATTCAGATTAGTCGCAACTCGAACGTACATAATCGTAGGAGACGCATAATTCAGCCAGCCTTCTTTCCCCTTTAATCGTTTCAGAGTGCCCTTTTCGTTCGCGGCCCGAGATGACAGTTCATCCTTCGCGGGCCATTGATATTCAGATTGCGTCCCGTTCATTGAACGAACTCCGTGCCGGAGCAATAAGACTTATTACGAATTCTTTTTTTATCCTACCCGCTCGAGCGGCCAACGCTCCGATACTCGATCATCGATTAACCCCGTCCGCTAATTATCTACCGGCGACAGAATTTATATCGCGCGGGCAACGTCGCCGGATACTCTTTCGTCGGCGTGTATAATTTCGGTTTTAAGAAGGATCGCGATTTATCCGTCTCTCGCTCGGGACCGGTTCGCATGCGTCTCGCAAGCGGGACGCGCGCGCGCGAGCGCGGCACTTGCACCGGTCGCGCAAATAAAATTGGACTTCATAAAGCGCATTATACCGCGAAGTCAGCGTGGAGACGCGGCACCGGCATAAATCAAGCTTCCGACGTCGCGACTGTCTCTTCGGCAACAGTCGGCCGCTGATGAAAATTTGTAGAGCATTATCGCCCCGTAGAGCGCGAGAGATGACGCGCGCACGGGCAGATCGCAGATTGCAGATGCAAGATTTTAGCCGGAGCGCAACGGCTTCGAACCGCACCCACGGCACCGCGTATTATTAGCTAAACCCACTTTCGTGTTCATCGGATTTTAATACTGGCCAGTATCGCGAGTGAGACGCGCGTAAGTAATATCCCGTAGTCACGCACGCACGCTCTTTCTCTCTCTCTCTCTCTCTCTCTCTCCACTCAGCTCCGTCGTCGTCCTGTCGTTCGCGTTATGAAAAGAGTCAGCGTACCAAGACTCTGCTTTACGTCTGCTGGAAAAAAAATATGTACTTACCGAGGCGACAACAAGGAGAGAGAGGACGCTTTCCGATGAGAAATCTGCATACGCTTATGTAATCATGGCCATTCCGTGAAAACTCGTGGACAGAAGCAGAGAGAGAGAGAGAGAGAGAGGGAGAGGAAAAAGAGGAAAATGGTAGCAGGTGAAAAATCCTGACGAAATAATCTCGGCAGAGTCTGCGCGATATCGAGTCTACATATCCTCTCGAAAACTTTTCCACCGCTCATGGCATAAATATAACGGCGTCGCGGTTGTTTACACATGCCGCGCCGGACAAATCCATAAATCGTAATTCGACGTTCTAGGTAACAAGTCGTCTGCGCGTGTGAGCTGCCCTACTCTCTCCTTGTCCCACCTCCTGGCTATCTGACTCTCTTTCTCTCTCTCTCTCTCTCTCTCTCTTCTACACGCAACCGAGCGCGGACGAGGCACTCGACCGATCATTATTGGCGTAATAATTATGATCGGTAGCCTGTTTCGCAGAGAACCCCGCTGTACGAATCGTCTCGCATGCCTGATCGTAATTAATAATGTAAAAGGCGCCCACAAAGCTGTCAGGGCGGCGGCGAGGAGTATAGCGGAGCGAAACGGGGAAGGGTGAGAGGTACGCCGGGGAGAGGGTAGGTAGTAAACGGGAAGGGAAATTGCAATTTGCTGATAGGCAATAGGAAACTCCTATGGGCCGCTCGCGCCTGCTTATACGTCCACTCGCTTTTTTGCAAAGCGTGCGAACTCGCCAGCCTGTCCTTTTCTCCCTTTTTGCACCCCGTCAGCCGCCCACCATCTTACGCGCTCCTTCTTTTTCCTCTCCCCCCCCCCTACTCGCCTCTCCTCCGTTATCCCTGCATTACACTCCACTCGACTTGATAGCCGGCTACCTGGTCCTCCGCGTTACGCATTCAGATCTTGTCTAGCAGCGCGAGATAATATTTCCTGTAACTGTATAACAGATTTATGGTACGGCCGGCTTCTGCAATCGCGAGAGAGCGAACGAGAGAAGCGAGAGAGAGAGGGAGAGAAAGAATTGGCTGGTCGAGGGAAATGAAACTAATCGATACGAATGGGAAATGTCGCGCGGGCCCGACAGCTGATAATTCAAGTGACGAGAACGCTTAGGCGTTCGGGGCCGGGGAGGGAAAAGAGTCTCGATCGGGCAATAAAATTGGAGGCTCACTTAAGGTGGAGCTTCTTGCGCGGGTTTGCCTTAACGAGAAGGGCAGCGGAAAACACGGTGTGCGAGGTGAACATTAATTTGTCCGGCGCAGCGGCGGCGGCGGCGGCGGCGGCGGCGGCGGCGGCGGCGGCGGCGGCGGCGGCGATCGTATCGGGCTTGGCAACATTTTATGAGATACGGATCTTATCGAGGGCTTATCGAGGCTTCGAGCGGCGCGGCTCGCTCTTGACATCGCTCAAAATATCCACCGTGTATGTACGGCGATCACGCAACGGCGGGAGAGGGTTACCGACCCGTTTCGAAGGAATTAATCCGAGCATGCGTAGCGGGCGGCAAATATGTACACGTGCGTACGTTTGTACTTACATACTGACTCGTATCAAGAGCTCGCCCTCCTATATAGCTGGATGAAAACCGGGTGTTCTCAAAAGCACCTGAGCGCTACTTATTAAGATCGATGGGCTTTCTTGCGACGTCGGAGAGCGAGAAAGCTCGAGAAACGCTTCTTTCGGAGAAGCCTGACGAGTCGGGGGCAAAAAATGGAACTGGAATACTGGCCTCTCGCTGGACTTTCGTTTCATTGTAGCGGGAGGCACTCGCGCGCAAACGTCGTAAGGGACGTACGTGAGGAATTGAGTTGCTCGATGTGTCTATTTGCCGTGAGCGTGTCGCGTGCGCAAACTATGTACGTAACAGAGTGCATGTGCCGTACCGAGCGCGCTCAGGTGGGGGCAACATTTGTCGGCTGACGCAAATTACGGCGAGCAGATACGATCCTTTCGAGTCCCGATCATCCGTATGCGCGCGCGCGCACCTACACGCGACGTCCGATTTTCCACACTCGGCATCAGAAGTGAAGCCCAGCGCCGCGGCTTTAATTTCCGCAGGATTTTTTTGCCCGACGCCGACGCCGAAGGGGAGCCCATTAGGCGGTCGCGAAAAATCGTATCGTAAAGCCGGGTCCCGAAAGCGGTTTTTGCGTCGGCGAGGAAAAAGTCCGTCTCGGCCCGGAGAGCAGGCAACCTCGCACCGGCCGTAAAGGGAATTTTTATCGTCCCGATAAGTCCGAACTAATGAAACCGCCGACGCGCGCGCGCCTACCGAGCCGGGCGTTATTAAAATATTAGAAAATTAGTGACACAGTGTAATTGATATTATTGCACTTTTTTACAGACGCCCGTAACGGGGACCGGGTTGCCTGATTAATGTCGACTCCTTTCCGCGTTCGAGGCCTGCAACGGTCTCCAACGCGCGGCGATAATTGACAATTTCAGTTTTCGCCATAACCGTGATATATATTTCAGCGACGGGCCCCTATCGGGATTTAGTAACGAGAGTTATTGCGTCAGAGCGGTGCGCAACGTGCGCCGCGGCGAACGATATGCAAATACGAGTGTTGCATAATTATTATCTTTTATCGGCGACACGTCCGCGTGTCTAAATTTAATTTCTCCTTTCGCCCGAGCGTACAAATAGTCTCGCTAATTCGGCCGGTCGATCCTTTCCTTCGGGAAATGGAAAACGGTCTCTAAAATTAGACCTACCCTCGCCAGGGCAGTAATCGAAGTGTGAATTGCCACGGTAAAAGTGAAATATCTCTCATCGTGGCTTGGCAGCGAATGAAGAGACTCCCTCCGAATTTGTCCGTGGAATGTTTCGCCTCCACTCCAAACCCATACAGTCGCAGGCTCATCGCTCGGGATGACGAAAAAGTAATGGTGGCCGGATTATACGAGGGGAAACCTCTCCCTGCGTCCGAGGTGGTAAAGGTTTTTTGGCTTTTTACGCTCCGGCAGGTAAAGCCCTGACGGGGGTGTTCCTCGAGCTGACAGGTGCATCTACTCGTCTCTCAAAAGTTTTCTATGGAACGCCATCGGGGAACGTTCGTGTATCCATCGGCGCACGCTGAGTCAAGCCGACGCAATGGTGTGCGCCCTGCGCGTGTGTGTTGACCGTGCGTGTCGGGGAGATAAATATACCGCGGGTCCATGTACGTTCGGGGTACATAAGAGCTGGAAGGGCCCAGGTAGAAAAGAGTCCCATATACGTTGGTCCTTACCTGAGGTCACTGGAGTGTCCGAGGGAAAAAGATTGTCTGCCCCGTAATGCCCCTGCCGAGGATAAAGAAAAAGTCGAGGGGGGAGAAGAAATAGGATAGGAAGGGAAAATCTCCGAATCCCCGGGCCCTACATCCTTCTGTCCGTAATACCCTTTCGTAGGGCAGTAAAACGTGTTCCCCGTGAGTGGAAGGATGTGTAGAGCCGAATTGCCGAATCGTATTCCGCGTTCTTTAGATATCGCCTCCAACCGAACTCGGCCTGTAACCCACCGAGATTCGACTCCGGCAATATTTTATGACAAGACATTGTTGTCAACGTTCGCTCGAATGCAATCGACAATGTCCACACATATATTTCGTATTCGAAGAAAATATCAATCCGCTCATACACGAAGTCTAATCGTATGCGCCTTCCATTAATCCTTCGATTATTTCATGATCGTCGGTCAATTAGTACCTCTCGACAAACTAGCCAATGGGAGATATTTGAAATTCAGTATGCTTAAGGCCGGGACGAGCGCGCAATCAGCGCTAATTGCTCAACGTCCGATGATAAATTATCCGCGCCACCGCTTATCGTGCCGCGGCGCACAGAACGCACGCGGAATCGTTAAAACTTCGATCGGCCATTCTTCGACGAGTGGCAAGCCTGGACAAGGCTCGATCCCGCTGGCACGCTACTTAGTAACGTAATCGATCGATTGACAACGAACGACCGGCGAGGTGCGCATATTAATCCGGGACGATACGATTTCACGACTTAAGAGAGATCGCGATTGTCGTCCGACCGGCCTCAATCCTTCTCGTGACTATTCATTGGCAGCCGTGTCGAATGACCTTCCACGAACGACGGCGCTCTCCGAGCGGGCAGATCGAAGTTCTCGGTCGAGGCGATCCGATCGGCTTGAGTAATTGATTTCTTGCCGCTCAATTTCGGTAAGATACGGTGTGAAGTGCTCGGGCCCAATGGCAAAGAAAATCATTCCGATCCCAACGCCGGCTCGATTCTCGTTACATCAGTTTTTGTCCGCGCGCGCTCTGACGCAATCGCTTTGCGGTTTAATGCCGGCCGCAGTGTTTGCCTAACGTAATTAGCCCGTCATTCACCGGCAGTCGATTCGCATAGATAGTTATTACAATCGGATGTTTGCCGAGACCGGGCCTTTACATCACGGGCCCGGTGGAAGGTACATTGACAACGGGTAGGGATTAAACTCTAATTACGAGACTACAACGGAGGCGAAGGTTTACATTTCATTCCCCCCTCACGGGCCGGACTCGTCATTAATTTTCGTTCCTCTCGTACTATGCGCGGTAGTGGGCCGCGTTATCGGTATCACTCATCGACGTCGTATTTCCAGTTTTTAATTAACCGTAATACCGTACGTTAAGTCTAACGCGCTGAACGAGCCACGCACTTACGGCGGGACATCGGGCTATCTGCATTCATCGTCGACTACGCGAGATTCCTTACTGGCGTTCGGCGATTTTTTCCCTTCCGTTCCGCGACATCGAGATGTCAAGATTTCACTTCGCTCGGCAGCTTGCTATCAGTTCGTCCCTCTGGCTCCGAATCGCGGCGTGTCCGCATAAATATCCGATGGCGTTCCGATTACGGCGGACGGATGTGCACCGGTTCATAACTCGCCCACTCCTCGCGCGCGCGCGCGTAATTAAATTTAATTTCCACATCGTCGATATCTACGCCGCGATAACATCCTACGTAAACGAGGAGACAAACACGCCCTGTACTTTCACGCTGACGAACGCATTCCGACTGCGGCCGCTATCGTCCGGCATTAGGAAATCTATTCGCTCCTCTCGAACTCTCGGAGCGTGAAGCCGCGATACGAAGACGAAAAACGCTTGAAAACAGACCCATCCGCCCTGAATCCTGAATCTTGATTCTCGTCTATAACGCGTTTCAACGTCCGCCTAACAGCCGGAGCACGTGACAGGCACTGAATCTCTTGTTACGAACTCGCGACGCTTCGCTTCATAACTCATTTGCCCCCCTCCACCCCTCATTCCCGCGCTCACAATTAATTTCCATTCCTGAATCAGCAATGCGAGAGGAGGCCGATATCAGTGTTATTCATCGACGAGCCGAGTGTCGCCCGGCCGCTGGCCGTCGATTTTGCGACCGGGGGTGCGTCGAACGCGGCCAGTTTTTAATTAACCATAATGCCGCGCATTAAATCTAACGTGCCTAACAGCCTCCGCACGGCAGTCCTCCGGATCCTCGAATGGCGGGTGCCCCCCCAATGGCTGTGTTCGCCGATCCGCGATGGCTGGTCTCTCTTGGCCGGCCGTGTCCACGGGGCGACATATAAGTTGAGTATACGAGCTCATGCGAACCTTACCCACACGCCTGAGCGTCCTCGTGCTGCGACGGTGAGCCTCCGCCTCGCTCGTGTTCGTCTGTGAACGTTGATTGGGCATATCGAAGTTTCGTCTGAGAGGGGAGCTCTCGAAGGCTCGCGAGGACATTCTAACGAAAAAGAATGCAAATTTCGTGCCGCCTCCTCTCGCGCCGCCTCCCGCGACGGATCGGCCGAACCTTTATTTATTTTTTTTCTTCCCACCGAAGCCTTTACTCCCTTAAGTCTACCCCCGGACACGATACTCAATCTAATCTCGGGGGACACTGGTCGGGTACGTAGATTACCTTACCCTGTACGCGCACTGCCCACCGGTGTACCTACGTACGTTGGTACACTGGTACACTGGTACACTCGTACGAGCGTATGCGCGTATGCACGCACGTAGACGCAAAGGCACTGAATCGAGCGTGCGTTACGCCCGCCCATTACCTCGTAGCGGTAATTACGATCGAAATAAATAACGAATAATAGTCGGTGTGATACCCGAGGAGAACTTACAGCGCCAAGAGTATTGCTCCGTGGAATTTAAATTGCGCGCATTACGAAAAGGGAGAAAAAAAGGTTGCGCCGCCCCGAGAAGGGGGACTGCTTTAATGTGATACAAGCGCGGAACGTCGTCGACGGACGACGACGGCGACTGCGAGGGGGAGGGGAAGGGGGGGGGGGGGGGGGACTAAGACGATGACCAGGACGACGAAGGGGAACGTTTTAATTCGTTTAAAATTTCGGTACTAAATATCGTCGGTAATTACACGCGTGTTGCCGGGGCCTGTCGCGACGTCCGTCGCATGCGGTGTAATTATTTCGCGACGCCCGGCATCGGCGCGGCGCGAAAGAGGCGAGTCGATGAAATCGAGACGACGAGAGAGGCGCGCTTCGATCGGGCGTGCCTTCCTCCTCGCGGGCGAGAGAGGACGATATCGTCCGTACATCGGCGACCGGCATCCATTAAACTCTTCCCGACTCGCGGAGTCAATGAAACGCTCTCCTTCCTTCGGCGGAGGGTACGTACGTCTGAGCGGCGTAACTGTTTTCTGTTCTTGCGAAAAGTTAACGGCCCCGCAGCCGGTTGTGGCCCCCATGCCGGACGAGCGAGAGAGGAGTGCGCAGGAGTGCATGGGACGAGCGCATCTGAGAATGTGCGACCGGGAAGGAGAGGGGGAGAGAGAGAGAGAGAGAGAGAGAGAGAGAGAGGTGGTAAGAGAGTGAGAGAAGCGTGCAATTTTGCCGACTTATGGAAAGTCGACATGGCGATAGTACGTAACAGCGTCGGTTAGAAACGGCAGACTCCTCCGACTCGGCGGACGGTCGTCATTGTCGTGCATGTCGAGCAGCCCGCGCGCAATTTTCACCGTACCGTTACGCAACGCGCGGCTTTAATTTGTCGGTGATCGATTTATCGGACGGCCCGATCGCGGGACTGCCTCGATCCGAGCCGGTCGAACGCTCCGCCGATCGATCGATCGAGCCAGCCTCGACGAAGTCATCCGCCGCGCGATCGATTTCATTCACTTCTCGCGGGCGCTGGCCGCGGATAATTACGAGCCGAGTCGAGATCGAAAATCGATGGCGTAGGTGGCTGATATCGGTAGCTTATCGTTCCCGACAGCGAGAGGGGAAAAAAAGGATGTGGGCAGGAAGGGAGCCTGACGATCGTTTGCCGGCCGAACGAGTTCCGAGAGAATTGGAGAAACCGCGTGCGCGCGCGCGCGACCGCTCACGGTTATTATCGCATTAATCACGTTGCCCGGCCGAGACAACCATTATTTAGCGTAGATCGTACCCCAAGTTATGGCGGACGCCGCGCTTGCAAATCGAGAAGTATCGCCCCGTAACGCATGCTGCGGCCCATAGTTCCCGATTGCTCGTAAACCATGACCGAGTCCGATTATAGTTTACAGCTACGAAAGTACGGTTGCGCAAATATTCAATCTGCATTGCTGGAAAAGAGCCGCGTACCTCTGCCGCCTGGCGTCCGCCTCGTCCGCCTCGAGGGGGAAGGAAGGGGGGGGGGGGTGAGGGCAATCTCGTTAACGACTATAATTCGATTGTCGCGACCGAGATGCGGAATCGAGCGTGGTCGAGGCTCCCTTTTCGCGCTCGCGCGCACGCTCGGCGCCGCGCGATTAAACGTGCAATTTTCCCCGACGCGCAACTCTCGTCGACGCAGAACGCGCGAGGCATGCAACGAGAACGGAGAACTTATGGCATTTTTCGTTTGGCCAAGTGTGCGGCCTGGTAATCGGTAAGTGGACGGAAGCGCTTGCGGAAACAAGGCCTGATACGAGTCGCAGATAAGCGAACGGCAACGATCGGCTAAGTACTCAGGCGGTCGCTCGAGCGCTCGCGCGCGCGCGCACGTTACGCAACGGGCGATTAATTTAATTGTATTATTTTTCCCTCGCTTTAATCTATACCTGCCGGGGCCGCCTGACCGGGTTAATAGTCACCGCTCGCTTTTATTAGCCAGAAAAGATGCAGGCAGGCGCGCGCGCGCGCGCGCGCACCTAGGCGAATTGCATCGACGGCGGTGGAAAGTTTCGACGCTTTTTTCGGTCCCTTTTCATTCCTCCTTTCTTTATGTCTGGTTCAGCGAGGTCGCGTCGACAACCTGATTTCGCCGACCACCCTCCTCCCCCCCCCTACCTCCCCCGGTGGCCAACCACCTTCTCTCCTCATCCACCGCGAAGCGCAACGAGATGTCTCCGTCGCGAGACTAATTACCGTCATTAATCGCGACTCGATTGAACGCCATGCATTTTGGATGGGCCTGGGACCAACTTTCTTCGTCCGCATCCCGAATAGACCTTTCGTTACCCGATACGAACGGAGCGCGAAAGGAAAATCGCGGCCGAGTTAGCGAGTCGTTTAAAAATGTGCCGTCTCTTATCGGCACTTAGCCGACGATCGCCGGTTTTAAATTTCAGACCGCCGTAGGTTGGCAATTCCTTCAAAGAGGTCGTTTAGCGTCACTCGCTGCGAGGCTAATCATAAGCATCGTCGCCTGCCGTCGACCAGATGAACACGTCAATACTCGCCGATGTAAATACTCTCCGCGGAGACTGATTAGTGGTGCTGCGGTAAATTAGAGAGGAGCGGTGTGTGTGTGTGTGTGTGTGTGTGTGTGTGTGTGTGTGTGTCAGCGGCCGGTGGCTAGCAATCGCTTGGCTGGCAATCGCTGACTAGCGATCGACTAGCGATCGCTGGCCCGCACGCTCGCTTCTTAACTCTTTCGTTGGCTCACCTACGCTCCTCGCATCTCTCGCAGGGCCATCCGCGACCGAGCCTCGGACACGGTATACGCGTCATCGAGTCGCGCATTTAACCACCGATAACCTCACGAATACACTGACGCGCGCGCGCGCAGCGTACGGGTCTTTCCTGCACACGCGCTTCTTTGAGCCCGACTGCCCAGTTGCGTACGCGCGTAACACTTTCAATACCGTTATCACGAGAGTCATGGCTGCGCTTCCTGCTGGCCCGTCCGGCCCTTTTACATTTCGATCCCAGGGAATGCCTGTGTATGCCTGTCGGTGTTGTCCATGACGCCTTACTGGAATCAGTTCGGACAGGGGCGAAAAAAATGGTTATGGGGAAAGGCGGAGGCTACCGGCTAGAAAGGAGAAAATCGATCGCGAGCGGCGTCGTTAGGCGAGGCCGGGGCGGAGTTAAGAAGCGAAACTCGAGCGCATTGTTATTGGAGGACCGAGAGAAGCCGGGCTGGCTCGGAGGGACGATTAAGGACCGCGACAGAACCGTTTACGACCGTCCGCCCGACGTGTGTTTACTTCTCTCCGGCAGCGATACGAGTTCCACCGGCCTCCTCGCATGCGAACCTCCTAAGCCGAGAGGGATACTCATACATATGAATAGGACGCGGTTAGCTGAATGAAAGTCCACGGACCGGTTGAGAACCGTTTGCGCGACCGATTCGTGCGCGCGCGCGCTACACACGCCGGAGACTTCGACGCCCGCGCAACCACTGCCCCACCGTCTCTCTCTTTCTCTCTCTCTCTCTCTCGCTCTCACTCTCTCTCTCCTTCTGCCTCCGTCTTTCTCCCTCGACCCGCTGATTTCGACGCCTGCACTTATCGATCGAGGTTTCACCCGGCGTTCTTCTCCGCGCACTCGTTCAACTCTCCGCCCGAAGCACCATTAACGAGTCCAAAGACTCCTGGCCTGTCGCACTTTTTGACAAAGAGCGATGCGAGTCGAGAATTCTCGTATTGAGACACTTTTCTCCACGTCGCGTATTCGATTCTAATTTTTCGCCCCGCAGGATACGCAATTGACAACTTTCACGGCGCGGCTAATTAAGCTGATTATCGGCTAACAAAGTCGGCGCATTTGCGGAAAATTAACGAGAGTCACCTTCGATTGAGCGCGGACTTTCTCAGGCGACGGAACGGCTCGGGCCGATTAAACCGTCCTCGAGGAAACTATAAACCGATTGAAGCCGGGCGATACAATTCCGCGGGGACATTGAATTTCACTCCAGGACATCGAAAGTCTCGTCGGCCTCGAGCGCAAGGACGAAAAAGCGTCGCGGGGTTCGCGTCCGCATGACGAGTTTCCATTAAATTCGCGATGGGCGAGAGAGGGGAGAGGGGGGGGGGGCGAGGAACGGACGAAGGACACTTTTCGCGCTGCGCAAACGATGACAAATGAGTCTCTTCGACATCGGCGGAGGACGCGTATTTCGTCGATAATAACTTTCCTCGGGCAGGGTAGAACCGAGTCGGTGGGGCAATTAAGGTTGAGACGCGACCTACGACAGAGCTCGCCTAAGGATGCCAGCCGATGGCTTCCTGCGCATCTGTCGAAACGGTCCCTACCTAACGAACGCACTCCAAGGCCATTTCAGCAACATCGTCCTTCTATCTCTCGACTATCCAGCGGACATTTCATCGTCCTGGAGCGGTCGATGGAAAGTGACGGTTCAAAAATAATCCTGTTTGAACCGAATAGTGAACATTACCCTCCCCTCTTACCAGCTCCAGCCCTGCCGAATAACATTTTATTACTCGCAACGAGCGAAACGTACGCTCGGTTCGAGAAAAAGGACCTTCCGATCGGAATGCTTCCCTATCCACCTCGCATCTCGACGTTCGCCTTTCCGTCAATCCTCCCTCCGCCCACCCTCTCTTCCCCACCGCATCCATCGCGTCTCTTTTTCATCAAAGCCCCCGCATCGGATCCGGCTACGCGACTCTCTTTGCCCGCCGACGGGCGCCTCATTGTTTTCGCGAGTCGAATCGTAGAAAGTCGGCGTCACGGGGGGAGAAAAAATGGGCAGAAACGCGGAGAGGAAGGATCCCTCCCCTCGGAAATCGTCCTTCTCTCCACCCTCTCTCCCCGTCCTCCTCCTCCTCCTCTTCCGTCGCGCCCTTCCCTCTCCTCACCTTCTCGATCCGCCCACGCACTCGTGTGCAGCCACCCACGCGGCATAAACGTGCGCTGCGATCGGCCGCGCGACGATTCCCACGGAAACGGCGCGGCGCATTAAAAATACGGGTGGAGGTATGGTTTCCGCGCGCGAGCTCGCGCTCGCGAGCGCCACGCAAATGAGGCCCCGAAATTCGGCGCGGCGGAATTATACGCGAGAAGAGAGGTTCTCTCGCGCTCTCGCGCGAGCGCGTGGAATAAGATTGGCCGTACTAAAAGTTCGTACACGTTACGTCGAATTCTTCCCTGAGCAGGGTCGCGTCGTGCGACGTAGCCCGAGGCTGTCTTCTCTCGCTGGGTGCCCATTTTTCACGACTCGCTTTCTCTCTCCCTCCCTCTCTCCTTCTCCATCTCCCTTTCTCTCTCTCTCTCTCTCTCTCTCTCTCTCTCTCTCCGTCTCTCCACTCTGGGCCTCACTCCTTCTTTTCATGGCTCTCGCAGTCCGTCTCTCACTCTCTCTCGCTCTTCCTCCCCCTCTGTTTCTCCCGATCTTTTTTTCCTCTTTTAATTCCATCTCCACCTTTTTCTTCTTTTAATCTCCCTTCGTGCGCAAGCAGTGCGCTCCTTCCCCCGTCCGGCCCCCGCCACCACCACCCCACCCCCTTCTGGGCCCCTCTCGCGCCCTCCTTATTACTCGGCCGGCACTCTCCCGGCAGGTCGGGTCTCTCTCGGGCCCGTAAGACACGCACTCTATCCCTCGGACCTTCCGCCGCCTCACCCCTTCTCCCCCACTTCCCTCTCGCCTCTCCCTCGTTAAAGCCTCTTCCTCTCGCTCCTTTCGATCCGAGTCCATCTCCGTTCCGTGGCGGCGAATCGACCGGCAGCCAGCGGCAGCAACGGCAGCAACGGCAGCTTCGTCGGCGTTCACGTCTATATAGGTAACCCTCATCGTGTGCGCCGCGTGCATACACGCGTGGTGAGCCATGGAGGGGAGGGGAAAATCGTTTGTGCGCCCCGATGGATTTTTGCATCGCGCGCAGGTACCGAGAGTTACCTCCGGTTACCCGTCTCCACCACGAATCGCATCGGCCATCCGGACTGGAAAGCTCTGCGAGAATAAAGACAATTACAAAGTGGACGTACGGCGAGGAGAGGCGCTAGAGCCGTGGGGAAATACGTGGACCGAGGTGTGTGCGCGTGTGTGCGCACACAGGCGAGGCCATCCCGTCCGTGTATCGCCTCGAGAGAAAGTCGACGGAAAGAGATGCACGTGGTCGCGCGTGTGAGCTTCCTCCGTCTCTGTCTCGCCGCTGGCGGGTCTATTCGCTTCTCCAAGGTGAGATTTAGGACAAAGGAGCGGTGGAGAGAGGCAGAGGAGGGAGGCGGAGAATATGGATATGTGTCTAGGATGCGTGGACGGCGGGCCATTTTCAATCGTTTGGCCGCTTCCAGCCGCGGCCACTTTCCCGATTCGTTCGTGAAGGAACGTTCTCGGGACAGGACGGGACTCGGCTCGGGACGCGGCTCGGGACGCGGCGTCTTACGCATCCTTCGAGCGTCGGGCCCCGGCGATGCTTCGCGCGGAGCGACAAAACGAGCAGCGGAAAAATCATAAAAACCAAATGAAATGAAGGAAGGGAGGGACGTGGACGCGCGATAAGCGGCGTATATACCTATACGTGTCCATTGCTTTTATCCTGTCGCGCTGCTCCGCAGGTATCCTTCTCAAGGCAGCCAGACGAGGACGGGCAGACTCCGGAGATCTCTACCCGGAGACGAGCGGAGCGCGTCGAACGGAGAGGAGGGAAAGAAAGGTATCGGGTCGGAGAGAGAAAGAAGAGAGCAGTGGAGATGAGAGGAGAGGAGAGGAGAGGAGAGAGAGAAAGCATCATCGAGATAGCGTACGCGTGTGTATCTGCTGGCCGCCGTCCTTCCTCGTTCCTCCCGCGGCACTCCGCAGACATCCTTCCCAAGGTAGTCGGAGGAGGACGCCGATGGTCCGCGGAGTCTGGAGGAACGGAGAGGCGAGTAGAGACACGATAATGCCGGGTGGCCAGGACCCCGGCTGCCTGGCTGCCTCGTCGATGACTCGATGCTCTGTTTGTATCCGTGCAGGTCGCCGTTAAGACTGAATCCTCCCATCCTCCTCGCACCGGTCACCATCCGCCATCGCGGTGTCCCTCTCGCGCGCTGGCTACCTGTACGTCGACTCTCCTGTCTTCTGGACCCTCAGCTTCTCCTCCCACCAGCGGCCCAAGCTCGCCGTCCTTCTCTATCGCGAAAGGTCGTTGTCGGTCGGTGTCTGGCGCGCAAGCACTCTCACCCAGGTACTGGCACTAAAGTATGAGGAAGAAGGAGAGAGAGAGAGAGGGAGTGAGAGGAACGGAGAACGGAGCTGGCCACGAAGGTGGAGGAGGAGGAGGAGGTTGAAGAGAGAAGGAAAGATATCGGAGGAGCTTGAGGGTCTCTCCTCTCTGCCCCTCCTCATCCCTCGTCCAGAATCTGGCCTCACCGTGCCGCGGAGTGGGAGGACGCGGAGAGACGATGTCAGAGCTAGCCGGCAGGACGGAGAGAGACCGAGGAAGGCGATCGGAGAAGGACGGACGGTAGGGGGAGGCGTTACAGGGTGCGCAGGTAGAACGGAGAGACCTGACAGGTGGGAGCGAGAGGCGAACGGAGCGAGGGAGGCTTGCGATGGAGAGAGAGGCCAGGCGAGAGCGCTGTGGATGAAGAGAGGCCGGCGTGGAGCGAGAGAGAGGAGGATCTCGCCGATGGGCGCGTGTGGGTGCGTGCGTGTGCTGGCAGCAGGAGGAGAGGGGAGCCCGAGACACGGAGCTGAGAGCGGGATGCTGGGAGGCGGCGGCGGCGGCGGCCATGTTGCCGTATCCTGAGAGAAGAGAGAACGATCCGAGAGAGCACCGTGAGGCTGCTTCGTTTGTTGCTTGCAGGCGGCGGTCCAAAACTTTCGGCGGTTTAATTCTACCTGCTAGACTGCGCAGTTCGGGGTAGTGTTGTATACGTGCGAGCAACCCTCCAGCGGCGAGGCCCGTTGCCATCCCTGTGAGAGAGTGGCGAGAAGATCGGAGTCGGGCGTATATATCGGCGCCGTGCAGTGCTCGTCCTGGTCGTCGTCGTCATCGTCGTCGTCGCCGTCGTCGTCGTCGCCGTTGTCGACGGGGTGTTCGGTGATATACGGTTCTCACACACTAGTGCTTGCGCGTAAGACGGAGGATCGCCCGGAAGGACGCAACCGTTCTTCCGGACTCGGCGGCCGTCATCGAGAGATCGTCATCGGTGTCCCCGTGATCGGTCCGGTCATCAGTCCCGTCAGTGGCCCCGTCGTCGTCTCCTCGACGTCAGCGCGCTGCTCGGCGCGCGAGCGAGCGCGCGCGCGCGCCTCTTCCAAAGCCGGTTGTGTCGCAAAGGTGAAGGATTCGACCGCGTAAGAGGAGAACTGGAAACCGCAAGGAAAGGACGTCGCGCTCGGCGCGCACACGACGACGACGACCGCACTCTGTGTCGCGGACCGCGTTCCGCCCGGCGAACAGGACCACGTACCACTGCCTCCCCCTCGACGCTCCTGTGAGATGAGTGAAGGAGAGACGATACGGTACCGATCGAGTGACTGATAAAAGACCGTCGATACCGCCGCCGATTACGCCGCCGCCGATACGCCGCCGCCGATACGCCATCGTCAGCGGACGCGGCCCGGCAACGATGACGTGCACGTAGTGAAAGACGCCTCCTCGTCCGCTCCGGCAGTCGCGGTGTGGATACGCTACGAGTTTATCGTTTTCCTTCCACGTACGGCAAGAGCCTCTTCGCGGGTTACCACCGCTGACTCGATTTCTCACTCGTTTCGCTCCTACTCTCTCGTCTCTTCCTCTCTCTCCCTCCCGAGAGGAAAAAAGCGAAGCGGACGCGAGGAGGCGCGAGCTGTGCCCGTGGGGTCCCCTTCCTCGAGGGTGTCCTCGCGCCCGGCGGAGAATCCGGAGACGGCCTGGGACGCGAGGGAAAAGTCGACGAAAATCGCGGGTCCGCCTCGGTCTCATTCGGCCGTAGCTGGGTGACACAATCATCCGCTGAGATGTGATCCGGAACACGGGAGGGATGCTCGGTAGTTTGTAGTTGGTCCTCTCCTCCCCACCCCCCCCCTCATCCTCCCCCACCGACACCCCCCTCGAGTCGTGGGCACCGCGAGTCATCCCCCTCTGCCAATCCGCACCATCGCCTACCACTCTTTCTTCTCTCCCTCCATACACGGACGGGCGCACGGATCTGCTTGCACGCGTGTGTACGTAGAGGCGATCATCCACCTCGCCGTCACCTTGCCGCCACCTAGCCGGCACCTAGCCACCACCTAGCCACCGGCTAGCCATCAACGCCACCGATTCAGAACCAGCCACCGCCACCGCCACCACCACCTTGCGGATCGTCAGCGGCTTCAATCGGATGTGCCGACCGAATCGTGCGGCCACCCTTCACCTCCGACTCCCCCCTCTCTTCTAATGCGACCCCAGCAAGTGAGTATTCACGTGGATTTCCTATTCAGCGCGCCTCTTTACGCTACGTTCGTACTCTGCCAGAATTCGGTCGCTTACTTTCCGCCATGTAAAGACGACTGGCTGCGGCGGGCGTCGGCGTCGGCGAGGACTACCTGCACGATGACGCACAGGTGACACGGGCAGGTGGGCCCCTGTGTGCGCCGGGCAGACAGGTAGATTCCAGGACGCGAAGCCCGGGAGAGACTGCTCTCGTCACGTTCCTCCACCGATGATCTCCCTTCGTGCTTGAGTTACGGATTATCGCGGCTTCGATTTCAGGGAAGTTCGCCCGAGATAACGCCCCACCCCTCTCAGATTCGATTTCGTCCCGATCGGCGTCGGCCCTCTTGATGTCTCAAGTCTTATCTTCCCTCTCTTGGAAACGGTGTACTTTTCGGATTTATTTCACTCCGAGCGCCCTCCACGCCTGACTAATTTTCCGTTAGCTGGATAGCTGTGTGTTCGATGGACTGTTGAAAGGAAAATTTTCCATCGGCGAACTTGATTCTCACTCCCGAAGCACTGAGCGAAGGAGACGTCCTCCGCGGAATCCCTCGAGGAGGGTCAGGTAGGCCGAAGTCGTTAGGCTTCGCCGACGAGCATTCCAGACGTCCCGAGAGGGGAAGGATTTTCCCGTGAGCGCACTGATTATCTCGAACGTCACTCGGTATAGGCACACTGAACGCAGACGCGGATCGCTTCTGACGAGCGTCTTTTGTAATCTCGGATCGATCTGCTCCGCGGGCCGTGGCGGAAGGTTGGCCGAAGGTCCGCCGAAGGTTGGGAAGGAGAGGCTACCACGAGAGCACTCCGCCACTCTGATTTGCAACTGTCGCCGCCGACTGTCGTTGGCAAGAGTCGTTCGCGACTGTGGTTCTCGCGCATACCATCTCCGATAGCCGGTGCGGAGGAGCTTCTTCTTCCTCTTTGTACTACTCGTGGGCCTGGGAGTCGCCTCCGTCTCCGGAGGCAACGTCCACTGACGCGAGGCGAGGGCGTACAGGTACTTGAAATACAAACGGACCCACGGAGGTGGGTCCAATCTGATGCAGGGTTCCCTTTGAGAATCAGGTTAGACCGGCCGAACCTGCTTCTCTGGCTTCTCGTCTCCGGTCCGCGGTTGTATACCGGCCCCCGGTGTACCTACTCCTTCTCCCCGGTCGCCCCAATCTCCTTCTTCCGCGTAGTAGGTAGGTACCTACCTACCTACCTACCTACTTCCCGCCGCCACCCTGTTCGGCTTCCCTCTCTCTCTCTCTCTCTCTCTCTCTCTCTCTCTCTCTCTCTCCCTCACACTCTGTCTGTCTGTCTGTCTTTCTCCCGTCCTCTCTTCCTTTCCTCGTAGCCGGTTCATCTTGTTCTTCGGCGAGCGTGCGCTCGCGCGCACCGACGCTCTCCCGCGAGCAAGCCATCAGGCCGCATGTCTCCTGGCGTTGACGGAGAGTCCAGCCGTACGAAAGGGAGACGTGCGGGGAAAAGGAGAAAGAGAACGTATCCCGTGTGTTCACTCTCGATCGGCTTCCTCGTTACGTCTATTATTACACCTGTCTATCCGTCAGAGAGCGGCCGGCCGCGAGCTAAATTCCAGTTTTACGCACGCGGCGGCACCCCTACCCTCCTCCTGGCGAGCCTCGGTCTGCCCGGCATCTCGCAGGAGCGAGCTGTTGGAGTAGTAGGAGGAGGCGTCATCGCGAGAACACCGGAGAAGAGCCAACTGACTGGTTCTGCTAGCGTTCACCTGGCCCGACGGACGACCGATCCCAGCGAATTCGTCGCGTCAGACTGGTTTGGCCAATAACGTCGGCTGATCCTTGTCTGCCGGCCACGTGACGAGCAAAGACTAGCCGACAACCGGGATCTCATGTCTCCCGTACCCCTTTCCACTCCTCCGCCAATTTCGTCTTCACTCTCTTCCGCCACTTCCGCGGACCAGTCGGAACTCGGCGACCTTCGCGGCTCGTCTTTAAGCAGCCCTTTTAAACAGCTTTTTCTTTCGAGACGATCCGTAGAATGAAAAAGGTCGACTTAGAGATCCCAAGTGGCACCGTGTCATTTGGCATCGCTGGCCGAGAAAATGGAAAAGCAGCGATCGGCAACGACACTGTACTTCGGGTCCCAGCCGACTCCGCTCACTATCATTCGCGAAGTGACGCCGCGATAATCACTGACTCGTTTCCCCGGCTCCTCTGGACGGTCAGTCTAATTTGCACTTCCCACCGAGTACACCTCTCGAATCTCCTTGTTCGTCCCCGCGAACGCGACGACCTGTTACGCGGAAAGCGTTAACCTCCGCTCGCTACCCACCATTATGCCGAGCCTCCGATCCTCGCCGGCAGCTGGTTTGTCTCGTTTCTTCACCTCTCGCGCCAGACCCCATCGTTCCAGTCTCCCGACGCCAGACTCTCGATCGTCCGGCTTCCTCGTTACATCTATTATTACACCTGTCGGGCGTCGGAGAGACAACGCGCGCGCGGCCGCGCGAGAGTTCAATTCCAGTTTGAGGCTGACGCGCGCGTGCGCCATCCCGATCCTCGCGCTCGCGAGCGCACACTTACGCCCGGCCAGGACGCGGAGCGTAAGCGTGGACGCGCCAGGAGTGGTAGTAGTAGGAGGAGGCGGCGAAGGAGACGGAGAAGAGCGTACCAACTGGTTTTCCTAACAGACCGAAGCCGAAGATGTAGAATTCGTGGCGTCCGACTGGTTTGACCGAACGAAACGTGCGGAGCGGATTCTTGTCTGTCATCCGCGTGATAAGTGAATAACACGAAACCTGCTCCGAAGAGTCCGGATTCTCGTTTTCGATCCGGAGCCAGCCCGGCTCCGAGGCTCGTGTCACCCTTTGACTTCCACTCGCGACCGTTCCTTCCCCTCCCCTCCCCTTCCCTCTTTTACCTTCTTTCGCCTCCCATTCTTGACATCTACCCGTCGAGGCACGAAAACATTGAACTGTCCCGCGAACGACTTTGGCCATTGTTGGTAGTACGCGCGTTCTCCGTGACGGCGAAACATGGACGTGTCATCAATGAAAACGTTTTTGCTGTCGGTCAGCTTCCTTGTTAGCATTCGCTGCCCGCGGAGCGACTCATCGTCGTCCGACTCTGTGTACTTTAGTTTCACTCTCGATCGTCCGACTTCCACGCTCGATCTACCGCGCTATCTGCATACCCGTTAGATCCGCGTTGAACGATTTCTTTCAGCAGTCTCTCAATGAAAGAGCTTGTTAAGACGCTTACCGAACTCTGCAAATGACAACTAGGAGCCGGTACCCAGCCAGAGGAAATTAATTACCCGCTTAGGCCTGATAATACACCCGACACTTGTACCGTCCTCCTTAAAACCTATTTACGCAACTCGGTAATGATATCCCCAATTCCGCCGGGGGCCATATTAATTAAGAGGCAAAGAAAGAAGAACGGATAAAAATATCTTCGCAGTCGAGCTAACGCGGCTTTCACCCTTTTTGTTCGCAGGTCTCCCTCGCGTATTCCTATTCTTCCACTAACGATGTGCCATACAACGTTCAGCAGCCTGTGATACACCGACCGATGCTTAAGACTATTCGTTCGCGTAGACGTAGAGAGCCAGAGTCGTGGCCCAGCCAAGAATAGAAGGAAGTGCCAGAGAGAGCCCAACAGGACGAAGAAGGATTTTCGGAAGACTTTCGATTCCGTTGGGATCGATCATACCGGAAGCACCCCGGACGCCACGATACGTCGAGGAAGGAGAACCGGAAGGCAGTGTAGGAGAATGTCGACGTGCACCGACGAGGCTGACACCGGACCCATGCACATGCAGGAGGCTCTGTCTCCGGTCAGTGGCTACGCTAATTTTACGTTTCATTCCGTATCGGTCCATGCCATCGTGTCTCGGACGCCTTTGCCTACGCTCGCGCACGTGTACAAACGTCTACGTACGTGCATGCACGCCTATAAACGAGCATGTGCGTTCCACCGTGTGCGCCGAGATAGAGTCATTACGATAGACACGTTCCGACAGTGTGCGGTAGCTCGGCAAGCGCATAAAGCTCCGAAATGAAACGGTCGTATCTAGGATTAAGTACGAGTCTGCCCGCTTCAGCGAACGGAAGAACGTGTACATTTCGCTCTCGGGATCGTATAATTTCCCATTCCCCCGTTCCGTTCGCTCGGCGAGATTTTGCCGGTGGCGAGATAAAACTGTTTCGCGATAAACCGCAGAGGGCGCGGGGCCGATTTGTAAATGAGTTTCGGGGGCGACCCGACTGAAATTCAGCGATGAACCACGGCGCCACGTTGCGCCGTTCCTTTTTTACTTCGACATTTCGCGGAATGCAATCATACTTCACGGCCGCTCTTTCGCGCGGGTCATCGGTTGACCTCCCTTCGTTTTCTCTCTTCTCCCCCACTTCGTAAAGGCTCTCCGTTAAGGCCCACTAGAGAGGCCCCCTTCTTCGCCCCCGAGCCAGTCCTCTCTCTCTCTCTCTCTCTCTCTCTCTTTCGCTCTCTCGTTCTCTGCTTCACCCGTACCACCCGTTGAGCGAAATAACGAGAATGGCCGAGCGCGAGATTACCGGCCAGTTGTGTTGTTCAACTCGGAACTTCTGGAACGACCCTGAGATGCCAAGGTTCCGGTGATGTACGAGTTTGCGAGGATCAAAACGATCGTCGATCGTCCCGAGCCTCTCTTCCGCGAACGTACTGTCGGTAGCGCGGCTTGGCGCGGCGAGTACGAGCGAGGCCTCTCTTTAATGCCAGCCGGAATCAATTCCAGGCAGCGTAAATTTTCTGCCAAGAGGGGTAGGAGCCTATTGCCTCGCGTAACGCCGGCTTTGCCAGCCGCTTTGCTCACTGCTTTGCACGCCGCGTAAAAGTGAAACTCTCTGTCCCGATGCCGTTACATGCGCTTGCCTCTCTCTCTCTCTCTCTCTCTCTCTGTTCAGACGCTCGATACAATGAAAACCGTAAGGCGCACAAGCGCCATTCTCGTAGACGTCCTAACGGCTGAAAGTGTTACACGGTTAACGCTCTCCGGGCGGAATCATTACGATCCAATTTGCTCGGGCCCGCGTAGAGTAGTTCTTCATTATCCGCCCCGATGAATAACGCCAACGATTCGATCCGATGGAACTTTCTTCGCTCGGACGTCGTCGCGTAATCACGTAAGAGCCTCTACGCGGCCGACGGAACAGTCACGCGCATCCTTGACACAATAGGAAAGTCAGGCGCATGGGAAAAAGAGATCTTAAAGAGATGCGTCCGCGCACTCTATTTATAACCGTGTCGAGTGCCGCTCGATCGGGAAATAACGGTGACGCGTAATTTGATAAAGACAGTCGGCCGAATGGGTCCCGGTGGCCGTTAATGAAACGGGGCCCGGCGAGCTATCGGACCTTCGAATCGGGGAACGAAGGGTACCGACGTCGTGCGTTGATCCAAACGTGGGCAGACACCCGATGTTTTCTATCGGCGAGATTATGCGTCGCGGTCGAATGTCGACATTCTTTCGTCCGCATTAAAGCAACGGTACGTTGCCCGTCCATTCGTCTCGTACCTCGTACACGGACCCATTCGTGGGCAAGCCCAGGCAGAGGTAGAGGATGGAGACGAGGAGGGGGAGGTGCAAAGGAAGGTTTTGCGATGACTCTCCAGATTTCTCGTACCTGCGGGGAAAAACGTCGAGAACCCTCGTCGATGATCGCGCTGTTCATTATCGAGGTAATAGGTAAGGGCTCTTTAATAGAATTCGAAAGGATCGTTACTCTGCGTCTTCATCAACTTCTTCCCTCGGCCGTCTCAGTCAGCCATCACCGATACCGCCACAGACCCACCGCCGTACCTGCTATTATGAAAAAGGAAGAGAGTCCCGCGGACGCGCCGTAATTATTTTCCCAATTCTCGCGAGAATCGCAAATGGGCGTTCTGCTCGGCGAGAGAGGAGGAGTATGAGTGGGAGTAAAAAGAACCTTCGTACCTTTCCGAGGAAAGAAAATCTCATACCTCGCGCGCCGATAGCGATCTCTCATTGACAATAAAAGGGCGGCCAACTGTTACCGCCGTATATCTACCGATACCGCGTAGAAATGTCGATAGGGGGCAAAAACGATCGCTGGACAATCGACGAACTCAGCCGCGGGGGTAAAGAAAAAAGGGAAAGAGGCGAGCAACGGCAAAACACGAGAGCGACGTGAACAAACAGAACGACAGAAGGAATCCTGGACAACACGGTTGGCCGGCAGTGAGCATCAGCGGCCGAGTACAGTCGTCGAAAACGAGACGTCGCTCGGCCGGGCGAGCACATTCAGCCGGATGATCGGCAAAAAGCGCGTCATCCTCGAAGGCCAACCTTGTCGCCACCGGGCCCCGCCGCTGGCCCCGCAACTGGGCCCGCGACTGGCCCCGCCGCTCACGCTGGCTGGTAGTTCACAATGAACAGCTAACGTTCTCGCGGCAGAGTACTCACGAGCAACGTCGCTGAACGTAGCTGAACGTAGCTGAACGTCGGCGAGCATCGGACGTAAGCGGCGTCCGTCGAAAAAAAACGTCCCTAACGATTCCACGTATCTTCTGTCCGAGGCGGAGCGCTGGCGTGCAGCTGCGTGAAGCTCGTGATCGGCAATGACTGCACGTACCGCAGGATCCTCGGGATGGAAGGGGGTCGCGAGTCGGGCCGTAGAAGAGATCGCGGAGGAATAACGAGTGGCGGGAAAGAGGGTGGCGCTGTAATAGTAGTAGTAGTAACAGTGATGGTACATGGTAGGGCTATATAGCGCTGTCGCGGTGGTAGTGGGAGCCAGAAGCGATCGGCACCGGTGACGACGCGCTCATCCGTCCGTTCCTCCATCCGCTCCTTCAGTCTCTCGCAAGAAGAAGAAGAAATCCGAGTCGAATCGCTTCCTTCGAGCCTCACTCTCGCCCGACAGACACGTCTGGACTCTCCGCAGGACTCTCACGGGCTCGCGGGCCAACCGGCCAATTAACTGTTATTATGAAAGAGTTCTTGCGTGTAAACAGTACGAGGCCGCGCCTGGATCAGCGCAGGATCGTATTCTCCACCTCTTCGCGAGTCGAGGGGTAGGAACACTCGCGATCGGCAGCATTCGCGGTATCCTGTTCTCCACCTCCTTCGGATCTCGAACTTTTTTCCCATCGCCCCGCCGCGCAGAGTAAATCAATTAATAGACGTGACTAGAGTGTCGATGATGAGCGAGCCTTTCCGTTTGGGCCGCTGAATTTAGGTTTTGCCCCGATCGCGGCCACTCGTTAGGGAATCGCGAGAATTCGCGGTGCGAATGCCTGGCAACGTGGCTTGCTAGAATGACGGAGAGGAGGAGAAGGAGGGGGAGGAGGAGAGAGCATAGTCGCTTTAAACTCAGGCAGAGGACGGAAAGGTGCTGGCGTCGTATATCCTCCCCTTTTTCAGGCCGGTCTAAATAACGCGATTAAAAGCCAGTCAATTCCTTGCCGCGACGAACGTAACTAACGGATGAAGCCACGGACGCGTCTCCGGGCAAGTAAGTGTAAGTAACGGGGCGGCGTTTCTTTCGGGCGCGGAAGGCCAGAAGGGAGAGAAGTGCTTTCATTAAACTCTCCGGCTGGGAAGCGGAGCGCGTGGAAACGGACGCGGTCGCAATATTCTTTGATAAGCTCGCCCGATAACGGCCTGCGACGACGACGACAACAGGAGCACCACGCGGTCCGCGTTTATATGTAAATAACGCTAAACGCCCGGGCCCCGAGCCACGTCGTCTCTCGCCGGCAGGCTTAAGATAGCAATAAAATTTAATAGGTTCGGTTCCAGTCCCCGCGGAATCGACACTGCCCGTTGCTTATCCTTAGCCTGCCTATCCCTTACTCTTAACCACCCTTCTTCCTTCTTCAGTTTCCCCAACCACCCCCCCTCTACCATCTTCGCTCGCAGCTAGGGCCGATCGTGATAAATCTTGCCGTGAGTAGGATTAGATTTCGAATGAAGTCGGTACACGCTCGAGTACTCGCTCGAGTACTTAACGTCCTGTACCGAGCGGCGGGTGGTTACGCGTTTCCAACCGAAGCTCAACCTCTCCCCGGGCTTGATTAATGTATCGCTCGGCCAATACCGAGACCTCTGACACGCCAGAGAGGCCTGCATCACAACTCGCGACATCGACGATTGTTACACGATGCCAGCCTCAGCAAAGTTTTTCTAAACAACGATAATCTGCCACGTGACGATTCCTCGTCAGGCTCGTCACGTGTCCAATAATGACCCGAAGAAGGAGGATCCGATAGAGCGAAATTAATGGGAAAGGACCGTGCGTGCCGAAAAAATGGACATTAGTCAGAGTCGGGTAGGATAATCCTTCGAGCCACGATCCTTGTATTAATCCCCGCGAGTCGTTCGTTGGGGAGAGTCCATTAATCATCGACGTCGATTCCGGAATTTATCGACGATCGGCGGAAAAACGTCTGGTGCCGCGACGGCGTAACATTAATTCCTGGATGCGGGACAGAGGGAGGGGGGGGGGGGGGATAGAGAGGAGGTCGGAGAAAAGCATCCTCGCGGCCGATCGAAGCTGCGCGCGTAACTCGCGCCTGACTGCGGCGCTGTTATTACGAGGATGATTCATAACATTGTTAATTATGTTAATCGGTGAGACGCTCGTCGTCGACTCGGCGAACTCTCCGTCGTCTTCGTCGTCCGCGTCGTTGCCGTCATCCTGGACGCTTCGGCTCAATGCCGTAATGCCCACGTAATGTGCACGGACCTTAATGGCCCTGTCGAGTCGTTCGTCCGTGAGTTACGAACGACGAGAGACACTCTCTGTACACTCCGCGATCTTGGCAGTTCTTCTGACTCTCTCGAAGGACCTGAAGTCCATGTGACTCCCGATCGGCTAGAAAGCAGGATGAACGCGCGACACATGAGAAATTCCTAACGACGTCGTTAACGTACGGTCCGCCATCGTTCACGAGATTTTCGAGGATCTCGCGGAGAGTATTCTGCAGGTGCAGGTGCAGAATCGATTAATAATTGTGGTCGGTGAAACTTTGAGCTGGTCGAAAGTCGGAAGGATATCATACGTTTTACCGAGAATGAGGCGAATAAATAATAATAATTCCGTATCGCCTGTCCGCATCCTGAGAATCTCGTGTGTGGAAGATGTGAAGCTCGTAGTAGTAGGCCATGATTATTGGCCTGCGCCTTCTATCTCATCGATTCGACGAGAGAATCATCGGTTACGACGATATCCTCGCCGATTGACCGGGCCGTATTTCACGATGCCGTTAATTACTTACCCGCTACCGCTATTCGAGTGCCACTACGTGGCAGCTTTGCAAAATTTAGCCGGCGCTGGATCCAGTCCCCGCTTCCTCGTAGAAGACGTACCGCGCACGACCGGCTCCTATCGTCAATTACGGACGGAAAGGTCGTGTCATTCGGATTTTCTGCTTCGAAAGAAACGTGCCGATATCAATCAAGTCCCTTGAAGCACGATTCGGCCTCCGGAGTACCCTTTCCTGAAAAACGGGAACCTCGTAAAGGTCAAGCCGTTTACGACACTCGCGCACTCCGGTCATCGTTCTCCGCTACGTCACTCGGTACGGAAAAATATTCTCGAGCCGACGAGTGGATCGCCAATCTTCCTGGAAATGAAAGTGCACCTCCTCTTCCCTGAAATTCGTTACGAAAAAAGGATCGGACAGACGCTAGGTTGCCGCGGCGTAGAAAGTCAAATGGAAGACGTCCCGTCCGACGTGGCTCTCCTATGATCGTTTGATCTTTTGCATATATCAGAAGAATTACTCGCCGCGTTAGAGGCGAGCGACGATTAATTATTATGAAGAAGTGCTTGCCGGCACGTAACGCCTCGCGCGCGCGCACGGCAGCGGCGTCGATCGGCAGGATGCGGCCGGTTGCCGAGTTATTAATATAATTTCTATCGCCGTTATTGCCATTCGAAAATGTTAAGCCGTTGCGACATAAGCGCATACGATCCACCCGGGATGCGGCCAGTGCACCCGCGCGCAGCCGAGCGCATAAATCGTCCGCATCTCGTAAAGCGCGGCTCTATTAATTCAGCAATTAAGAGATTAACATTCCCATAATTAACCGCTTCCATACGCTCCGTCGGGTGGAAAAAGTCGATAGCGAAATTATACTCCGCGGCCGATTAATATATCATCGGCTTTGCCTCTCGAGCGTTCGCGCTCGAGTAACATGAAAGGGATGAGTCGTGGCTGGAGGGAACTTTCCATCTCCACCTTCTCTAACAATTGCGGAAATCCGTAGGTGCAGGAGGGCCCCGTGTCGCCTGCCTCCTCCTCTCTGAGCAATCAGAATCAAAATGAGAGCGAGCAGCAGGTCCTGCTGGCGACGATGCAGCCCGTAAGCGTCCTGGACCTTCACGAGCCCGCGAGCGTTCATCATCAGATTCATCCCAAGTATCATCATCATCATCGCCATCACCATCATCACCATCACCATCACCATCAGCAACAGCAGCAGGCTCAAGCTAGCGGTGGCCATATACAGGGTGAGCCCGACGAGGTTCAGCGAGCCACCGGCGAGGATCCTGACGGCAGAGTCACCCCAGGAGCGGAGGGCGCCGGTGCCGAGCACAAGATGATCGATCTCATCTACAACGACGGCCAGAAGACCGTCATGTACACCCACGACAAGGAGATCATCTACGAGAACGAGGCCGACCGCGTCCAGGTGGTCGAGTATCCTCCGCCTCCGCCCTCGCCACCCTCGCCTTCGCCACCCTCGACCGTCAGCAGGGCAGCCCTGCTGGCCCCGACCTGCATCACGCCAAGGTCAGCCTCCGCGGCCCTTCATCTTCATCACTACCCGCAGCTGCAGCTGCAGCACGACGACGAGCTGCCGACGACGGTGCGTCACGCAGTCAGCGTCCCGAATTGCGGAGCTGCCACGACAACCACCACAGTCTTAGTACTATCCGAGCTGGTCGCCGCTGACCCAACCGCCGCTGGAGCCGCAGCCCAACAACTCACCCTCACCGCGGCGGCAGCCGCCTCTCTTCGTGCCGGGTAAGTCCTTTCTTTCGATTTTTCCTCCGAGCCCTTCTCCGGCATCGGACCAGTTACGTACCTCTTGCACGCGCGCGTGCTTTCCGTCGCACGCTTTTTGTCGCGCGTCCCGCTTTCACGGGAGCCGGCTAATTGATCGCTAATTAAACTACAACTTGTTAGCCGCGCAATTACGTAAGCCAGACGGTGGAAAGTTCTTTATTGCCGAAAGTTATGCATCGAAGCTGGTCTCTCCCCCCACGGCAGACGAAATACGCTTGGCAGAGTGTTGTTTCCACGGCGTGTACCTACGTAGGTTACGTAGGTATTCCGAGGCGACGATTTAGACGTTCGGAACGGTCAGCCTTTGGCAGCGGACACGAGTTATTGAGAGCGCGGGAAACGGTAGATAAAGAGAGCAGATAGGGCCAGCGTACGTCGATACCGTACATACGTAAGTCGCGCACCTACGTAGGTACATATCGGTAGCCCAGTTTGCCGCCCGAGAAAAGTCTCTCTCCCGGGACTAAGCGCGCACACACATGTACGCTGCACAACGATACGGTTCGCGATAGCCGGCCGCACGATATTGCACTCGAGCGTACCCGCGCGCTATCAGGCGCGTATATCAGCGCTGACAATTAACAATTATTGCGCACACCTATCCGCGAGCTGCTACGGCCGCGGAATAAGTCACGTTGCTAACGTAGAATTTATTATTACGACGCCTTTATCCTGTACGCTCGTACTCGGGGTACCTACGTACGAACGTCGGCCCACGTACGCGCGCGCGCGCGCGCGCACGTACTTACGCTGCGTTACTCGCGTATTATAGTTGGCGGGAGATATACCGATACGCGGCGTCGGAATAATCGCCAGCCAATAACCATTAACTACGTACGCTCCGCGCTCCCTCGCGTACTCCGCCGTTGACGAACGCTAACCAACACTGGCATCACGGTAGGCCGACTACACGGCCGCGCGATTCTGCCATGCGCACACGGACTCGCCACCTTGCTCTTTTGCAATAAATAAAAATCAGCTGCAATTAATCGGCGGTAAGATATGCACGCTGAGACCTTGGTAGCCTCGAAAACAACCGTCTCTCTCCTTCTGCCTCTCGCTCCCTCCGCTCCTCCGTCGTTCGCTCGATCCTTCTCTTTCTTTTATATATATATCTCTCTCTCTCTCTCTCTTTCTCTCTCTACGATTGACCGTCTCGCTTCGGCTAGCCTATTCTCGGTTTCTTCATCTTCCTTCCAGCGATCGGTTCTCTCCGCGCGGCCGCCGCTTATTTTTCGCTTCTTGCCGGACGATTGTTACGGAGCCCGCGTGTTTTCGCGCGGATTCACCGATCTGCGCCGAATTGTTGCCGAGATAAGGACACCTTTCGCCCGCTCGTCGCGCTCCTTTTTTCGCGTCCGCTCCTTTTCCTTTGTTCGGCCGCCGGTTCGCAGGTCCAGTTAGGCCGTGCGGCGAATCGTGGCTGAATGTTTCTCGAGAACGAAAACGGAAAGGGCCCTCGCGACGCCTTCCACGGCTTCGGGCATTCAAATTTCTTTTCATGCCGGTTCTGTCGCATGACAAATGGTACGCTCGCTGAGAACGGTCGTAGATCATTGATTCTCACAATCAGCCGGAATGCGAAATGTCTCGAGAGAAGTTAGCTTTATAATGCTCCTGAGAGGTTTTAACTGTTCCGATCGTCGATACGTCTGTCTATTTCGTGGATTCGAGTGACATGATCTGGGCTTCTTGCAGTTGGCCTGAACCTTCGGTAAGAATGAAAAAAGCCGATTATGTGGCGATGAGCTTCGATCGACTGTCTGGAGTCTGGTTTAAGGCTCGCGGTATAAGTAGCTTAGCTGGAGAATAAAAGGAAATACTTCTCTTTCGTCGAGACTGAATCGCGGTGGGTGATGAAATCTATCAATCTGTCTGGACGATTTAATGCATCGAGTGTTACGTGAAATTTTGCAATGCTCATCGATGGTCTAATAATACGAGTGGCCTACTTGAGAATGGGATAGATTGGAAATTATTAACAGGAGTGGTGTATGAGTCTAATGACTCTCTGTGTGATTGAGAAATGAATAGCAACATAATATGTAGACTCTCTGCGGGTGCTTATCGACTGACTACTGTTGTTACTTGTGTGTATACTTGCTTCTTTGCCTTTTGCGCTCGGCACTCTTGGCTCGGTGCTCTGTTGTACTCATTGAAGCGTGCTTTTTTTCATTTTAGCGTCACTTTGTGCATACGTACGAGAGTCCCACATATTTTCAGATCATTTTTCATTATTTTACATTATTCTGTATAATTTTACGTTATTTTATCGCAGTTTTTCGAGGTTTTTGAGAGTCTTTCGGGGATTTGGTCGACATTAGCCCATTTGAGGCCCTACTTGAAGTATGTTTGACCGCCCTATCCTTTTAGTATGACATTGAGCGACCAATGGGGGGGGGGGGGGGTACTTTGGCACTATTTGCACCTAGTACAAGGTGATAGAATCGTCAAAATGGTCAAAAACCGCAAAAAAAATGTTTGGTCTTAAAATGGATTTAAAACCAGCCTGTCCCATAGATTTTAACTCCACCTGAAAGTTGGTTGCAAGCAAAGTTCCGAATTCTCAATAGTTTCGAAGATACAGTCATTTTTCGGAGCCGAAAAAAAATTTGTTGAAAGATCGATTTTCGCCGATAGTCCTATCTTAAAGTACGCGTCAAAAGCTTCAAGAAACTGTATGATTATCATAGGTTTCGACCGCCGGTTCAAAAGTTACAGGCGATTTAAAAAATCGCGAATTTTCTGAGGGGTACCCCTTCTCATTTTTGCCAAAAATCGAAGGTCAGCAGATCGGATCGACCTTTTGCTACCTGGTAGGGGGTCAAAAATAACTCAGAGAGCCGTTTCCCGTTGGTCGAAATTCGCATTAGTTTCGGAGTTACAGCCAAAAAACCATCGAAAAAATGAGGGTCGAAAAATGGGTAAAAAATAAAAGTCTTCCGATCGACTTGTGGTTATGCATACTGAAAGAGAATCAAATGAGGATCGCAAAAATCGCAACTGGAGCCTTCTAAGTGCAATAGTTTCGGAGATAGAGCCAAAAATGTGCTAAAAAGTGGGCAAATATCGACATTTTGCCACTTGAACCGTATACGAACACCTTAGAATTGATTTGTTCCTCAACAGAATGAAAAAGGATCAAAAGAGCTTTCCAAAATTCGCAACCCGAACCTTCTAAGTGCAATACTTTCCGAGATACAGCCAAAAGAAGCACCAAAAGCAAGGAAAAATCGACATTCCCTCAGCTACGAGATTCACAATATAATTTCCTTCAATTATCCGCCCAACACATGAAAGAGGAACAAAAACCACTCCCAAAAAGTGCAACTAGCCTGCTCCAACTCCAATAATTTAAGCGACACATCCAAAAACAGGTCAAACATACTTATACGAAAACTCACCAATTGCATCTCTGCAAAACAGGGATAAAAACCTGCCCCACGCTTAACAATTCCAAAACACAAAAGTAGATCCAACAGACGCGAAAAACAGCCGACATGCATACTCGATCGAATATCTTCCCTCATCTTGATCATTCGAAACAGTCTCACCTTATCCCCCAGCCGCCACCAAGCGTGCGAGTACTCCCAGGAATCCGATCAAACTTAACGAGTCGAATTCTCGGCAAGCAATCGACTCTACGCCAATGTTCATTCTCCGCTTCCGCTTCTTCAACGCCGCTCACAGAAAATGACATTGTCGACGATCATGCGATCACCGTAACTTCCCGACAATGAGAGAGAGAGAGCCCGGCACACGTGTGCCCTCAGCTCGCACACGGGGAGTTCGGCCATTTCCGCGATGGGCATCGCATGTGTCCACGTACGCCGGTAACCACAACGCTGATCGTCTAATGGCGAGGACCGAACCTCGCTCGGAGGGTCGTGCACGTAATCTATGTTAATGCGGCGGAGGTGGGTGAAGCGCGAGGCTATAATAATAGTTATTTCGAGGATGTGACGTCACGGACAGGCGCACGTACGCCGTGCAGGCTCATGTACCCGACGTACACGAGCGTCGGAGGCCAATACATGGGAGGTTCAGGCTCGACCGTTGAACGAAAGAGGCGCGCACGCTTTCGGCCGATTATTTATTTGACAGATTTCCCTACGGGGCATCTCTCGCGCTTATGCCTGGCACATAACGCTCAAACCTCTCTCTCTTTCTCTCTCTCTCTCTCTCTCTCTCTCTCTCTCTCTCTTTCCCTCTGTCTCTCTCCACCTCTCGCTCACTCTTCAGTATATACCTTGTGTAATACGTGCGTAGACGGGTGGACCATCGACGTGAGCACGCCGAGTACGCCATATCCGTGGCCTATTAACGGCAGCGTCGAAGCACCATAAAGCGCGCATTACCTGCCGCGAGACTATCCTCCGAGATCCGTTTCGAGACTATTCAACGCGCGCCTCAGTCTGCGCATTCGGCTGCGAGCGATTCCTCTAACGCCTATTCAGAGTCCACGTCACTCGACGTATACACGTGTTCTGCCTCGGCAACGGTATCCAGGCACAGCTTCCGCGAGCCGCTAATTACATAAACGATGTAAGGGCAGTAGCTGGAAGCGTGTTGATATTAAAACTGAATCATTCGTCGGCGTCGACGATTCAATTGAAGGATGGCTCGCTTTAACGGGAGCATTTACGATCCGCTGTATTAAAAGAAGGCCGACAGGATCGCGTTCTAATCTTCGACCCGCGGAAATATCGTCGTATCGCTGGGCCAGGAGAGTTCGGGGCCCGTGAAAGCGGCCTCTCCCGCGAATTTTTGGATTACCGCAGGCCTGCGTTTCATATGCGCGCCAAATTGCCGTAATGACGGTGCACCGAGGTAAAAACCGTTCCGTTCGTGGAAACGAGAATGTAAGCCAGGCCCCCGCCCCTCCCGCTCTTTCTCCGTCTCGCTTTTTTCTCCGCGGGGCCCTTCCCGACTCGACTGGCACCCTCCCCCCCTCCTGCTACCGCCCTTACCTACCGATCAGCGTCCCTTCGGCCGCCTCCAGTATCCGCCTCGTATCCGCATCGGTTTCTTGTTCGACTCCAGCGGGAGGCGCCTTTGATCCTTGGCAGTTTTCAGTCTTGAAACTTGGCTACCAGGATACGCGCCGGCGTACGCCTCCCAGGACTTCTTGCTTGCCCTCCGGACATGCGAGCCGAAGAAGGCTCGCAAGAAGATGAAAATACTTGTACGGCACGATTGATTGGTAGCCTCGGAATATGTAGAATCTGCCGGGAGGAAGCCGTGGTACGGCCGATGGGCGAGCTCGTTGCGTAACGATCCTTAACAAAGTCGATGGAAGGAGCGTGAGGAAAATACTCGCGAACGTACTTACCGATTCTCCCGGCCGGCCTGATTCGTCGGACTTACTCTCGAGCTTCGCGTCGTAGACGGACTTAGGGTAGGCACCTTAAGAACAGTACGCCGGTACCGAGCACCGATAACGTCTCAAAGCAGGGTTCGCGTGCAAAATTAGAAACTGCTGCGGGGTTGCGCAATCGAATTAGATTTTTCGCCGTCTCCCGTTCGGTAGCCAAGCGCTATCGATCCGGGTAAAATATGCCGTTCGCGGCGGCGAGCGTGCCACCGTGCCAGTCGCGGTACATCGTAATCGGTCACAAATGGAAATCGGCCGACGTGGAGACAAATTCTCCTTGCGGCCCGGTGAATGATTATGATACGATACAATAAAGATCGTAGACCGGAGCGGCGAACCGCCCGGGAGCGAGAGTGCGCGAGCCTCGAGATATTTTCCTTCGACCGGCTGCGATATACATACCGGCACACTCTCGTTTTCCATTGGCTTCGCACTGTTTTGAAAGCGAGTCCACTGATTTCCATACGGAAATCTCTCGGGCCTCTCTCGGCCTCTCTCTCGGCCTCTCGCGACCGGCTAGCCTTCTCGTTCGGACGGGGCCCCCTTTACTCCAAACTCGACGATGACCTTCGCATCAATTATGACCGACGTGTCGCAAGTCCTATCTCCTATCTGGGAAGGATAGACGTGGCTCGATCGATCCCGCTAATGCAAATGGAGAAAGGCCCCGTGCCATCCGCGACGAAGATTAACGACGGGGACCGAATGGTTCGACGCGAAATCGGGAGAATTGGCAGAATTGGAACGGCGATAGAACGTTGCCAATCAATTTCTACCATCGCGCAGCCTATATCAGCGATAATTACGTTCTCGCCATTCGCGCAATTACGAAGTTGAACGCACGCCAATTGGTATCCGCTACTTTGCCCATTTACTTAGTCGAGATTTCGTCGTAGGCCAGGCGGGCCCATTCTCGCGCGTGTCGGCGCGTGTTGGAGCGTGTTGGCGAGTCGGAGAGCATTTTTCTCCCAGCTCGCGGACTCACATAGCTGGGCATATTACTCACTTGGCGAGACACGGAGGCCGAGGAACCCGGGTACGTTCGAATAATGCATGGACTCCGGGCGAATATCGTCGACCCTTTCCCGCGGCGCATTACGAACTCGCGAGCAAACCGCGCGCGCGCGCAATTTTCGCGGCAAGCGCAGGTGTGCGCTCTCCGCCGAGTCGGATAATGATAGACGTAACGAAAATCGCGAATGCGGCGGAAGTCCGGCGAGAGTCAAAGGATCGATTACGGGATCATAACAATTTTCTACCATCCCGATTCGGTTCGTCAAGTAACGCTAAATCGACGCGTCTAACCGCCCGCACACATTCGCGCGTTCGTACTTACGTACAGGCCTCCACCATCGTGCGAGAACAGCCGCGCTAGATACTTTCTCTCACTCTCGCCTCAAAGGGATAACACGTAACGAGGACCCGTAATCCATCGTCCGCATTGAATAACAAAGCTGAAACTCGCTCGCCGCTCAGCGCCGCTCGGCGCGCGGCTAGTTAGGCGAACGCGTACGCGAACGAGGAATTCATTCAAATCCTCTCGGATTTAATGTGAGCGAGGATTGCTCGCGGCGTGTCGAGAGGCAGAGTGGGCACATGCGCTGGAACGCACGCGCGCGCACGCCGAGGAGCGTAGGTGAGGAAGTAAGATATAAGGTAAGACGATAGGAGAAGGCGAGTCCGTGTACGAGCGGAGTCAGAAAGAGAGACGCAGACACTGGGAGCCTCGTACGCAGGCAAGCGACAGACATGTCGGACGCACGCAGTAGACATGTTGGACGCACGCAGACAGATGAATCGTCGCGGAGAACGACGCGGTGAACGGCGGTGCGAGAGAGACGGAGAGAGTCGAGGAGAAAGAGGGAAGTGAGAGAGCGCTCGGTGGGCAGGGAGAGAGGAAAGAGAGAAGGCCGGGGAAGGGGGAGGAGGAGGTGGGGAAGAAGGAGGAGGAGGAGGAGGTCGTTGAGAGCACGATGGCCGCCGCGGTCCAGTCCTCTGGAGAGAAAAGCGTCGGACCTCCGCATCGTCCGTCTCTCCTTTTAATTCCCACCGCTGTCCTTCGTCCGTTCTCGATGCCTCCACCTCCCCCTCCCCCACCCTCGTACTCCTCTTTTCTCTCTCTGTCTCTTGCTCTCTCTGGGTGTCTCGCTCTTTCTCTCCTTCCGATCTTCCATTCTCCCTCTCCGTCAGCATCTCGCCGCATAGATTCTCGTGTTCCATTCCTCCGGCGTAAGCTCTCCCTTCCTCTTCGCTCTCTCATTCTTTCTCCGTCTTTCTTTTTCCGCCACTCTCTCTCTCTCTCTCTCTCTCTCTCTCTCTCTCTCTCTTTTCGTCGGAGCGATCGCCATGATGCCACGTGATCGGCGAGCGTTAGGCGTTTTATGCGAGCGACTACCCAGAAAACCGGCGCAAAATCGACGATCCGTACGTTTATCGAATTACGATGGTGCCCGGCGGATTCGCTCCCTCTTTCTTTCCCCATCTGGGGGTAGAACGGGGGGAGGGTTGGGAGTGGGCTCTCTCTTCCTCCGTCGATGCACGTCCTCTTCCCCCCTCGTCCAATTATTTCTCCCGCTCCCGCCCGATCTAGTACTTCGTATCATTCCTCCCATTCCGTCGGCCGTCTCTTCGTCCGGCAAAGGACGAGAAGTTGGACGAGAAGTTGGACGAGAAGTTGGACGAGAAGTTGGACGAGAAGCTGGACGAGAAGCTGGATCAGAAGTCGGACGGAGAAGTCGGACGAAGAGGATCCATGAGATCTGGAGCGATCGAGCGAGGAGATAAGGGGTGGGGCGCTGAATCGAAGAAGGAAAGATGACGGCGACGGGCGGCCAGACGAATTCGTTTACGCTTTTATGACCCCGGGTAGAGGAAATTCCAGGAGGTTGCGCCATTGCCTGCCGTCGGAGTTTCAATGAAAGACAGGCGGCGCGCTCCTTCTGTTTTTCTCGGCGTCGCTCGCGCATCGGGCCCCCGGCTGCCGGGGGAATACCATAGTCGGTCACCGGGCATAAACGATTCTCACGTCTTCAGTCTCCCGGCATTGCCGGACGGGGTCGCCGAGGAGGGGGAGGGTGGAGCAAAACTGAACGAGAAGAAACTGTCGCGAACTTTTTATCGGCCGACCCCGAAGTATGTGCCCGGGAAAGGCAATTGAAGGCTCGGGGAGGGAGTATTAATTCGTTGGCAATTTTCGATCGTCGGGAATGGATCGGAAAGGTGAGCGGATGAATCGGTCTTTCCTTCTCGTCGGGTCGCTTTATCTGGACCGATCGAGCGTTCTTCCTCCCGAGGAATCGAGAAGGCGAACTTCTAGGCGCAATCTTTGCTCGCCAAGACTCGGCCGTACGATACACGGTAATAACACCCTTGAAACTCCGGCAGCGGGCAGCTTAGCGTAATAATGTTGCAATGTGCTTCGACGAGAGAATCGCAACGGCGAACGAGTAACGTGCAGAGCGTGTCTGCGCGAAAAAATTCAGGGGATACGGTCCGTCACTGTGCGGACCGATAAGTGGTTTCACGGGCAACGCGACGCGCCACAAATTTTAACCTCTGACGCGTTCGGGCAAAATTCGTCCCTTTCCCCCTTCTTTCCCCCCTTTTCCTGACTCAGCTCTCTGCGCATCAGGCATACCGCGGTCGGGAAATGGCCTGAGAAGGAATGACGCATGAGCGCCACGCTTTATTTAACGCGACTTCGTCGTCGATAAACACATCGGAGTCCTTTCCTTAATTCGTGACGTCAATGGCGTGCCGAACGTCTCGTATTTGCGCTTCACGCCGGTTGTTTTCCACGGCTGTCCTTTATGCGAGCCCGATGACGAAACGATGATTGGTCCGCTGAAATTCGAACGGCGGGAGTCTCGATGGAAACTTTTTCGTGGCAATCGCCATTCGACTCTCCTGAACGAATAACATTATTTATTTATGTATTTAACGGCATAACGAATTATACGCAGACGAGCGTGGACTTTACTCCGTATGTAGAGCACTTTTCTCTCCGCGGATTAATTCGGATTTCTCGAGGATATCGATCACGATCCACGCTCGGTCGTGGCAAGCTAATTTATATACTGACAGGGTGGGCGATCGCAGGTGTAAATTGCTAGGCGTCGGCAGTGTTAAACGACGGTAACGGTGAGAGGCGCTACCGTGACATTAGTATCTGTCTCCTCCTCCTCCTCCTCCTCCTCCCCCTGCACCTCGTGCACCTCCTCCTCCGGATGGAAGAGTTTCTCGATTCTCGGACGAGGGAAGATCGACCGATTCGCGGCGCAAAAGAGGCTAACGGGGGAACGTCGAGTGAAAAATGTCCGCGATTCGTTAATGAGAGCCGCGCGGTAATCGGCTCGATTCGAGAGATCGCCTCGTTAACGAGGCAAAAGCGTTACCCTCGATTTAGCAGCGTTTCGCGGCAAACCGTGCTGACCAACGGAGGCGCTCACGGCAAAACCGTTCGTGGCGACCGTTTGCCGCGCGATACCTCATCGATATATCGCTCGCCTCGATATCGATCGCTCGCCGATAATTATCGCCGACTCCGCCGTAACGTCCCGCGATACTTTACGACTACCGCCGCGGATTGCCAATGCAATTATCCGTGTAATTAATGAATGAAGGTGGATACGACGCGCAAACGAGCATATCATAACGCGGGGCTGTAATTAATAAAATCGGACCCTGCCGTGGTCGATACGATCGTGGCGAAGGATCGGCACGAGGCCTCTCTCGGCGTACTCTCGTTCGTGTAATCGCGAGGCGAGTCGGCGTCGACTTCCTTTTTCGTAAACGCTAACGGTATTCGAGGCTCGAAAAGAATGGCGACAAAAAATGGAAGCGCGCGCTCGCGCGCACGCGAGCTCGATAAGGATTATCTAAATCGGTCCGCGGATGGAATGCGAGAGTAGAGTCGCTGGTAGGGGAGGGAGAGCGCGTGCGATCGCGCCAAAAACGAAATTCACGGAAAGCGTGATTGAAGGACTCGGGGAAAGGATCCGTCGATTAAAGTGTCGACCGGGAGCGGACTCGGAAAAATCCTCGCGCTCGACTTAATTGGCCGATGATGAACGCGCCCCGATCCTCGCGCGATATTTTTCCCGCGGACGAGGCGTCGATCGATTCCGCCGCCTAACCGCTGGAAACTGCTTCGATCCTGGCAAGGAGATATCGAACTTTTTCGCGACACGTTTTCTGCGACGGCCAATGGGACTGAAAACGGATGTAGCGAACTCGCTCCGGAGGAAGAAAGTCGCCGATTGGAAGGAAGAAGCGAGCCGTAATTGGCGAACGAGCGCGCTTATTCTGCGGAACGACAGGAGAGGACGAAAAGAGGGTAAAAAGCGAAGTACTCGGGAAGAGGGGCGGGAAGCGTTAGTCGGCGAAATGTCTCGAAAACACGTCGGGATTGTTAACGCGGCTGATTCATCGTCAGGCCCGAAATAGAAGTGACGCTTGTTCGTGATTTTGTTCGGCTGTTGCTCTCGAATTTTCGGCACAACGTTAATTGCCGACTCACAAGCCTGTCTCCCAGAGCCTGCTCGGCCTGTCTACCGGGTAGCTTCGAGTTTCATTGATCGTTTCGAGGCCCGACGATCGCAGGATAGAGAGTCAGGGCGGGTGACCTGAATTATGCGCGATCTCGGAATCTGGGATATTATCGAATTGACGAGCGAGGCGTTCAGTGTCTAGACTATAGGAGTCCGTCGGTTCAGTAGCGTGGCCGGGTTAGCGCCTATAAATGATTACCTGAAACGGGTCCCGGTGCGGTTAACGATAATCGAAAGGTCGCACTAAACACCCTCGGTGCAATTGCCACTGCGCTCTGGAACGAGACGGATGGTAGAGAGATAGACGGGGAGAGAGGCGGAGAGAGAGAGAGAGAGAGACAGAAGGAAAGACGGAGAGATACGACGAAGAAAAAGAGGGAGAGAGAGACTCGTGTGCAGAACAAGTGCAGGCCTGGTCTCGGCGGCTGCAGGCGGGCAGACAGGTTGTCCAGATTCCACGGAAGGTCGTTTGCTTTGCTTACCGCGGGTCGCGAGAGGTAGACTCGAACGCCGCTACTTCGGACTTCAGCCATACTTGGGAGAAAGAAAGAGGGAGAGAAGGGAGGGTACGGCCGGAGAGAGAAAGAGAGAGAGAGAGAGAGAGAGAGAGAGAGACGGGGAGAGTGGTATGGAAAAAGAGAAAAAGATCGCGACGCGGTCTGTAAGGAGAGCCGCGGAGCATGTGCACGCACACGCGCTTACGCGTGTGAACACGCGGGACGAACGTCGATACCTCGAATACGCGTGCGTAACTATCTCCTTCTCTCTCCCCCTCTCCCTATCTCCCTCTGTCGCACTGTCTTCTGCCGCACAGCCCACACGACACACTAGACGACTCGATATGCCCCGCGGTCGAGTGTACACTTACGAATCGACGTACGCATATGTTCGCTCCTATACGAGCGTGAACGACGTGATTGGCGATCAGCTTTGGCGGAGGGCAAGACGCTGGACCAGATACTGTGTGTGCGTGTAGTCTCTTCGGCTTCTTGACGAGCGCGCCGAGGATGGAAGGAGAGCCTGTGGGCTGCGCGTGGACAAGACAGGGAGAAAGAGAGTGAGAAAGAGAGAGAGAGAGAGAGAGATGGATAGACGTAAGAGTGGCAATCCTAAGTGAGAGAGAGAGAGGAGGGGAACGAGGAGACACCGGATACCCAGTTCTGTACTGGTTCTCTCCGTTGACTCCCATCAGAGAGACTGGAGAAAGCTTGAGCCGACACGGGCTTACGAGCGTCACCGGGCGACTTCGAGTGTATGCTCTCTCGCGTTACGTGCGTGTGCACGCGCGCGTGCATCGGTGTACCTCGCGTATTATGCCCGCGTGCCCACCTATGTCTCCTCCCGGTGCTATACCCGCCGCTCTACGCTCGGTATCTGTCTATTCATACTCGCATGGGTGTGTTTCTACCTCGCCCCGATCATTCAAGAAATTCTTCGCCCGAGAATCCTTCCCACTCCGCTCCCCGGCTCCATCCGTCTTCCTGAATGCCGAAGGAATACCGATTGCGCGTGTATAGGTACTCCTCCTCGCTCGCTGGCGCGTGTCTCTCTTCAATGACGAACTTCGCAATAAGGGTAGGCCACCGCCTACCACGTATCTGCGCAGAATATTCGCGAGCTTCCGGATCAGGTTTTCGTATAATAATGTTATTCGCTCCTTTGATCCTCCCCCTTTCCCTATTCCGCCGTCTCTGTCGCTCTGACGGCTCGGAGGGAGGCTCCCCAATTCTTCGCTTCGAAAAAAAAATTCTATTGAGCGCGCTTCATTCTCAGTCGATGAGCATGTATTCCGAAAGAAGGAAGCGAGAACAAGGGAGGCGAAGGAGAGTACAGACATCCGTCCATACATCCATACACGGATATGTACGTAGAGGGTAGGAGGCGAGAGAGAGAGAGAGAGAAACAGAGAAACAGAGAAAGAGAGAGAGAGAGAAAGAGAGAGTAGGCAGCTGTCCAGGTAAATCCATGCCGTAGCTTCCTTTTTCTCTCGCGGCCCCGGCCACGTTGAACGACAGCGGTGAGGAGAGCACAATCGGCTGAAATTAGCGAGCCTTGTGCTATCTCTTACATTGTCCGCGAGGGAGCAGCGTATACACGCGTGTATTACGCGGACGTAGCTCGCAACTTCTTTGACTCCGAACCCTCCCCCCGCCCCCCCTTCTTACACCCCGTCCGTAAGCGTATGCTTCATGCATATTGGTTCACGCCTTCGGACATCGTGCAAGCAGCTGTTTTTCTTACGTCACCGAGAGGAATGCTTTTGATTTATGACGGTTGCCCGGTACGTTCGTACTGGCAAGAAAGTCGATCCGCCATGGCGACAATTGCGCTCTCGCGAACGGGGAAGGAGAGTCCGCGCGCGCGCGCGCGCGCGCTCGCGTTCAGCAGCGAACGAACAGGGGCGTGGAGCCACTTTTTCTCCGCTTTGTGCATCCAGATATCCTCTCGTTATCCCGCGGGGTGATACGTCGTCTCGGTGTAATTGCATGGAATTCGAGATCCGATATAATTCACTCGCGCGCGAACTCCCCTCCTCTTTCTCTCTCTCTCGCTCTCTTTCGCGCTCGCATCGGTCGTCTTTAATTCCGTGGCCGGTTAATGCACGCGAAACGGACACACTTTTAATAGCGCGATAAGGAGCTCGGCCTCTCGAAGCTGCCGCAGTCTTTGAACTTAAAAAGGTAGCCCCGACGCTTTGCTCCTTTTTCTCTCCCTCTCTCCCGTCTCTCTCCTTCTCTCTCTCTCTCTCTCTCTCCTTCCTCTTTCGGTAGACAGTTCCAAACTCCCCGCGTGCTTTCCCTTCGGGAAGAAAGCTTGCATAATTAGTCGCTTTCACGACTGGCTAATAGGCGTCGCCCGTAACGGGGCCCGTGGATTTTACATTATCGTTTAAAAACTTCGGGATCGTTCTGTTCTCACGATCGGCCGACGACGGACGGCGTCGTCGGGCCGATCGGTCAGCGGGGCGTCCGATTTAATCGGCCGATCAACAGTTCCAGGGAGTACCTTCTCGTCGATTCGGCGATCGAGCTACTGTCCGGAACCCTTTTCGCGAAGTTTGACAGAGACGAAAATGGCGAACGTGACGGACGATCTTGCCGAGAGCACTCGCTTAAATTCCTCGGATTAGCCAAACAATCGCTCGATCCGTAGATCGGCTCGCTAGATCATGTCGCGATAACCTGTGGCTTCGCGCGGATTTTATCTGCCAACAACGCCTGCGGCAGTTTTCGTCTACATCGGCAGAGTCTGTCAACGCTAAACTCGCAACATTTTTCCTCCACCTTCCGTGAAGTCGCAATGAGTCGAACGACTTTCTCAAGGATCCCGATGAGGTGCGTACGCGGCAGCTTCTGCATACTTCCTGGGTTTGAGCGATCCGGCGGGAAAAAATCCGATGAAGTATGCGCGCCGAGAGATATGCAAGCGTACACGTGTCTGACTCCATCGGGTCCGTATTCACTTATGAATACGCTCGAGGTAGTACAATGAGAATGCTTTATCCGATCTCTCCTCCAGCTCCCCTCTCCCACCCCTCTCCCTCCTCCGCGCGGCATTATGTTTCAGTGTAAAATCGAGGAATGCTAATACCGACGCTTAATAACGCCAACGTCGGTCGTGCCTAACGAGCGCGCGCGCGCGCATGCGGCCGGCAGTGAAATTTCTCGATGATGATGACGATGTCGCGATAGACCGCTATCTTGATCGACCGGGAATTTTTCTTCGAAGCTACCGCATGATTGGCCTCGTCCTCTTCAACGTACACGCTCCGAACATCTTCGGCCCTGAAGATCCCGAACCTTGAATCCAGCCCTCCCCGCTTTCGCGCTGTTGCTTCGTTTCCCAAAAGCGTATCTCGAACTGCGACGCAAATCAACAGGACTCCGTCGCAGATCGAAAGGGGCGCGCGCTCGCGCCAAGTGCGACGTCCACGCGTTGGAAAGATAATAGGATGCCGGGATATGGATTTTTTGCCCCGAGCGTGTCCCAGACGTCGGCCTTTCTCTTTCTCTCCTGGCCGTCGTCGGGCGATCGAGGTCGATCGTCGTGACCGCAGATTTTGCGACGTCCTCCTCAGGAACTCGCTCGATCCGCCTCCGGGTATCGGTCCGCTGCGATATGTGTACGCAACGGAATAGAGACACGCGCGGTGCAACAGACGCGAGCGCGCGCGCGCGCACATGTGCGCGGCGGTCGTGTATACACGCGGAGCGGGAGAAAAGGAAGCATACCTAGCCGCAGCTAAGCCCATCTATCGTGCGGAGCACCGTAGGTCGGTAGGAGGGAGAGAGGGAGAGAGAGAGAGAGAGAGAGAGAGAGGGAGAGAGAGAGCGAGAGAGAGTGAGAGAGAGAGAGAGAGAACTGAGGGGGAAGGTACACGAGCTACTCTCAGAGTGTAGGTATGTGAAACGTGAAGGCAGAGACGCCTCTGCGGCCGTGTCGCCGAGGTGTGCGTGCGTGCGTGCATGCGCGTGCATGCGTGCGACACTAGCGGCGAGAGGGCGAGGGAAGAGGAGAAAGAGAGTAGAGCGGAGACAGGGCGTGGCCCAGCCTTGCTCTTACTTATAATTATATTTATTCGTGCAATATACGTACCTATAGCCATTGATATACGATCGCACCGAGGTCTCGGCTTACCACGACGCTGTTCGCGAACGAACGATGTACCCTCCTCGTTGCAGAAGTGCTCGACTGCATCATTTCGGCGTCTCTTCATTTTGTACTTTCTCGGGAAGGAGAGGCGAAGAAGAGAAAGAGAGAGGAAGAGAGATGGAGAGAGAGAGAGAGAGAGAGAGAGAGAGAACACCGATGTTACTCCTCCCGTGTAAATGCAAAATGCCGAACGTTAGGGAGTCGATTCGCGGACAAAAATCGGCCTGACCGGTAATTGTCGGGAATGGGTGATTATTCAAATGTGGCCGCGCGCACGAAAGAAACGGCGCCTTGACCTTTTGAGCGGCGACGATCTATCAGCGCGCATGATCTACGGAGACAGTCGCCTTATTCGTGGCAGCGACATTTTTTCCGAACCGTTTGCCGAGGGAGAGCGAGAGACGGCGGGCTCTCGTTGTCCCCAGTGTAAATCACGGAAAATGTAACGGCCGTTCCGCCGATCGGTGCGACTCGGCCGAAGTCGAGCGTGTAATGAAAAGGCCAGTGCGGAGCATGACGTTCGTGATTCAGTGCTACGCACTTAGGCGTTTGTTCCCCGGACTGCTTATGCAATGTATGTTCTATCGGAGGTACGAGGGAGAGAAAATGTTCGAGTCGCGGGGAAGGAACTTTGCCAGCTAATCGTCCGGACTTCAAACGGACTCTGGGCTGAAGCGGCCACTTTCGCACTCCTTCTTCTTCTGTTTCTTCTTCCTCCTCTTCTTCCTCCTCTTCTTCTTCATCGTCCCGGCACGTAATCGGATGTGCATAGAAGACTGAATGCGTACCTTCGCGCTAGGTAAGGACGGAGGGCCGGTCGGAAGGATAAATAGTCCTTGGAGGGTAGAGCAGGAAGAGCAGGAGGGTGTGCGCGTTGACCATGGGGTACCTTGGCCGTTCCAGGTGGCACTCATATACAAATTATGGTAATGACCAATCGATTCCCTCCCCTCGCCTCACTCCTCTACGTCCTCTCATCGTTCTCTCGGCCTGTCGCCCTTTCCTCGTCCCCCTTTCGGCATCCCTCTTCACCTTTCATCCCTCCACTGGACCCCATCCACGGGTACCCCGTGCACACAGTGTGCTTCGCGTTCAATTGCTCGTGTCTCCCACCGTACCCATCCGTCCACCGATACTCGCCTATGATATTTTGATCCATCGCGTAACGCGATACGCGAACGTAACGTTCTGCGTCCGTGGGCTCTCTTCGCGGACTCCGACTCCGCGAACTCTCGAGAGTCGAGGCGGAAGTGCATTGCGGAATATTAACGTGTACGAGCTAAGCCGAGACAGGAGGAATTTTCGTAGAAAGCAGCGTCTAACAATCGGCGGTATTCCGCCAGCGATCAAAGACCGTTCTACATTTTTCTGGCTGTCTGTCTGCCTCTCTCTCTCTCTCTCTCTCTCACCATGTCCCTCTCTTCCACGTTTCGTCGTGGTTGTCGGATTCACGTACGCCGAGTTTCGCTATTTCGTTCGATCGCGCTTGACTTCCGCGTGATTCAAGGCAGCCGGCCGCGGGCTACCTTTGATATTTTAATCCGCTGCTCAAATGTAATACGTGACAGGGGCCTTAAAGCGTTACACGCGCAACTCAACTTCTTCGTTCCCGTCGTCGTCGCTCGCTGAAGCGTGCTCGCTCGTGCTTGTATTACGAGACACCGATATCTAGCCTGCGCGTGCTGCTCGCCGTAGATTCAACTCGCCTCGACGGCGGCAAAGAATCCGTTCCCGCATAAGGGCTCTCTGCCGGACGTCAGCTTTGGGGGATTCTTCGCCGAATGGGAAAAAGTGCAGGAAGAAGCGGTTCTTCGCGGCACGACAGGCACGTAAATGCCTTCACTTAGCAGTTCCTCGCCGTCCCATGCCCGACCGCGGACACAATTAAATTTCGAATTAATTTGAATCGATTACGGGGAGACAGGGCGATTCGCACGTGGCATAATAGAGCGGAGAGTAACGGGCCTGTCAATTAGCGTCGGGCAGTGGGAAAGTATGGGATTAAACGTCCGCAGATTCGATCTGACACAGGCGAGAAATAGTATGCGAATTGTTGCCAACGTGAAAACTTTAAGCGTTTCCGCGAAAACGTCGGGAAGCTTACGGCACGGCAGGGCCAAGAGTCTGAACTTTGCTCAGGCTGGATCAGGGCTTTCGTTCGGAACTCGCGGCTGAAATGGACCGCAGAAACGAGCGCTGAAATCGCAGCGAGGCGCCCACGTGCGCGCACGACCGACGTATTTTCTAAAGGCCTTTCGAACGTTGGCGGTATATCAGTACTTTTTATCGTCGCGCCGAGCAGAAACTGCACAGCCTAGCTGAACCTTTCGAACGTCCGCAACCGAGATCGCACGTACGTACGTACTTACCCCGGCCAGACGGTATATTAATGTTTTTATCATGCGATGCCATTAGCGCGAGCTCGACCTTTCGGCCGGCCACCGTGCAATACGCGCCAACCGATCTAAATGCTAAGAGTTGATAAGCGATCCAAGTTAATCGTACTTTCTTTCCATCCTGCTCACTTTCGATCCTCTCCCTCGCCCTTCAGACTTTGCTCGCCACTAAACGAATCGAGGACTCTTTTCGCGGGCGAGCTTCGAGTCGGATAATTTAGTACATTTACGTATTACGTGGGCTAGTCAAATGGAGTTTAGCCGTTATACAATGAAGAGAGAGAACGGTCGCGATACGATTATTGAAACGTACGACGATGCACCGACCATCGTAAATGACGCGTTACGTTATCAGGGTAAGAGTTGGCCAGAACCTCTCGGAGTTCAGAAAGAGTTACCGAAACGCGAGCCTCTCAGTCACCGGTTCGTATCTCGAGCCGTATTATCACTCGAGATGCGAGCGTGGGCCTAGGTCGCTGTTCTCTACAATGGAGAAGGGACCGGCTGGTATATTGCGGAGTTATTGAAATCTAACGCGCGGCGCAGATATACAAGTGTTTATAGGAGATCTAACGATTAATCCACGACCGACCTTTCCTTCGCCGTTCACTCCGGCACACGCGCAGTGACAGTGTGAAACGCGTGATTCGAAACAATCCCATTTTTCCCCGCCGCCTGCTACGTTAAGTAACCGAGCCTCACCTGATATACGTAATGGCCAGCGAAAAAGATATTGCGCGTGCATTGCCGAGCGTTTTCCACCGCTGCTCTTCGACCTCGCAGGCGACCTCTTTATCCCGCCGTCATTGTTCAGCCAGCGAGCGAGACACTCTCCGTCTTGCGTTGCATGCGCGTTCGGAGAAAGGCCTTCGTTTTTTTTTTTTTCGAATCCGCCGCACCGTTCGGCGGAACACGCTTTTTGCCGCGCGCGATCAATCGACTTGGCGCGAAACTGAAATCTTAATAGGCCGCTTCTGGGTGTATCGAGACGGTTAGTTTCGATGGTGGAGCCCATAATGATCGAGCGGTTTTTCTGACGATAAAGTTGGGCAAGAACGATTCATTAAGGTGAGAGCGAAAAAAGCGAATGCAGACGGCGTACGGTGGCACGGCCGGATAAATGGATAGACAAAAAGTCGGTGACGCAACGGTGGATAGATAAGATTTTGCTGAAAGTGCGAGATCGAGCCGATAAGGCGTCAAACGGCCAGGCAGAATGACACGCGAGTCGAATGGGAGAGAGGGAGTGCTCGTAACAAAAGGAGCGACGAACAGGATTGAGAAGGAGAGGAAGACAAGCAGAAAGAAAGAGAGAGAGAGAGAGAGAGAGTCGAGGAGAGCAGTGAATGATGTAAAGGGCAAGGACGTTCGAACGACCCGTCGTGCACTGTATGCACGTACGTACGTATGCATACGTATGCACTCCGTACATACTGCCCTCGCGCGCAAACGTTCGTTCAACCAAGCCGTCGCTATCCGATATTTCCTCTCAGCCGTAAAGTCAATGGGGCCCGCACGAAAATAAAAATGGCCACTCCGCAATTAACAAGGGTAAAGGCAAAGGCCATTAAATCGCAGCGCAGAGCTCTTTCATCGAGTCTGCGCAAGACGTCTCGGCCGATCGTAACGGACGCCATTCCGCTAATTTACGCCCCTCAATATTTCATCGGCACGCTTATTTGCACCGATGTAATTCGAGTCGTTGGCGAGGATGAACTTACCGATTATGCCGATCTGCAGTGTCGGTTCGTTTAGGCGAAATGTTTCTTTCTGCTCCTTTCGTTTTTTTTCGGCAGTAGTCGCCGAACGTTGGGTGAAAATTAGCTGCGAGGGTAATATCCTGAGAGCGAGAGGCGGTGGATGCAGTGGATGCAACTTAGTGCCACTGGCGGCCGTTCGCTGCCTTTAATGCAATTAGCGGAGCCGAACGCGACCGGCCTCCGCAAAGGCATTTACTTGTCCCGATGCGTGATAATTAAACGTGAAAGTGACCGTATCCTACGAAAGTTGTCGCCTGTTATTAATGCCTCGACTCCGATAGGGTAACTAAAAATAATCGCCGCTAATTTACGACCAATAATATCTTAGTTGCCCTCGTAATTTAGCCTGGTATTACCTTCGACGAGGCTTCCCGGGAGTCTGCCTCGAAAGCCATTCAAAATGTTGCTCGCGCGCGCGCGATCTCGAGAGTACGGAGTGTTCGGATAAGATCTGCGTAAAGATTATAGTTATCAGCGTACTCGTCTCTATACGTAAAGTGAGACACGTGTGTGCGTTTCGGTTTAGTGTTGCAGTGCGTTTACGTTACTGCCGTTGTAACGTCAGGTACAATGAGTATTACGGCCGTGCCGTGTGTTTATGCAGATTCGTTTCTATCGCGGCCCGTAAATCACGCGGCAAACGATACAGGTGTGTCGCGGCAATTTTGCAAAAAAAGAATTCTCTTAGTCGGCCGCGATGGACTGCCTGCGTGTACGGCTAATGTCCTCGATGTCACGTCAGTCAAAAATTCCTTGACACCCACTTATCGCGGACGGTTCCCTCATCCGGGGATTAAGTGACGTGTAAGGTTTCAGCTAGAATCTAGAGTCGCAACAGAGTGTTCGGGGAACAATGGCCCATTGTGATTGTAAATTACTGTCTATCGGGTGGCAGGTGTGGGGCGAATAAAAATATCAAGCCTTTTCGTCGTTTCTGGTATTACGTTGAATCGGGTTGACGCTCTCACCCGATCGAAATTACATTAACCCCCTCCTCGCGTCGTAAAAGCAAACACTGGGAAACGTATTATCTCGTCAGGGATTCTGACCGCGGCAATTATTGAATTTTACGCGACAGCGAGCGTGTCGGAGGTGCGAACGATCGCAATTAATGCGCTCGCAAAAGAGAGTATAATTAGGTGGCCGGAATTGGCGAGGATATTACGTCGGCCTGTCCGCAGTTTTTAGCCTTACGACGTTACACAGTCCGATCGGCGAACATAATCTATCTCCTGATGAGTAACCCTCGTCGAACAGAGACCTACTCGCCAGATTAACAGTCGATTCTCTCTTCTGGAAACGTGCCCTCGAACATTTTCCATCTACGATCGTTAGCGTCCAGAACGAAATGATCCGACCATCCTGCTCGTGATTTAACGTTATGCCGATCCATTTGCCGGACATTCATAGATCGCGAAATGCGGAGCAACGATCGTCCGACGATCGTCCGAACGATCGCTCGCCATCGTCCCTCCCGTACGTATTGCCCGGGAGAATTATGTTAATGACGCCGATCCGGCCCGATAACGCCCCGACTCCAGAATGTTTCCGCGGATTAAAGCGCGATTAACAAGAGCGAATCTAATTATGAGCGAGCGGCCAAAGTTATCGACGTTTTTCCATTACCGTTACCGAGCAAAATTCAGCCTCGTTAATCCGTCGCCCCGATTCAGCGTAACTCGTTATCGGCAACTGCGTTCGCCGTTCGAAAAATCATCGATGGCAATTCTTTCGACAGCCTTCGGACGGAGGGCAGGCCTGGAATCTAATCGGGCTGCCGACCGCTTATGTAATTAGAATTTACCGGACGAAATGTATCGCGGCCAGTTGGGCGTAAAGCGCCTGACTCGCGCTGGCCGTGATAAATCGAGCGAGAACGAAATTTACGTCACGAGCCAACTTAACGTCAGGGACAATGATCTCCGACGATATCCGCTTCGCACTTTACGATTATGCAGATCCTCTCGCGCCACGTCCGTAGATCGCTGGCACATCGTATACGGGAATTGTCGTTGTTCGGCCTCGGAGGAGTGGGAAGAGTGAAGGAGGGAGGGGGGCAGAGGTAGATTTCTTATAATGTTACCTGGACACGCCAATGGGTACCGGTCCATTAAGAGGCACCGCACGCGACATTAATAACAGCGACCCAGACTTCGTACGCCGCGTACAATACCATCGCTTGCCCAGTCGCTAACACTGTCATCAGCAGTTGACACCTCGTTCGTTCACGCCCAGTGACGTATCGCTCGCCTAAGTAATTCCTATGTGCCGATCGACAGTTTGACCGATAGCGGGCAGGTGACCGGCGGTATCGGCTGTTTCTTATTTTCGCGCAAAGTACCGAGTTAAGGAGCGAGCGGGCATTGGATAACGGCCCGCTTGACTTTCAGCGGCAAAGACTGGCAGTCCATTGCGAATAGAGTCGATCGATCGTGGCACTAAATTCTCATTTCACCGCATCTGTCTTCGGCGGCCAGGTCGATATTGTTCTCTATCACTTGCGTGCACTCCTGACCGGAGTTAAGTAGTAAAATTCTGTGCTCGGTCAGACGCACAGTCAGACGGCTATATCGATCGCGCCGTAGGATAATCATTTTTACTATAGGTTCATTCTGAATATGGAGCCAGCTTCATCTACCTGTTAATCGATTCAAAATATCGTTGCTCGTCCAGGATTATCGTTTGCTTTACTCTCGTCGCGACTGCGGCTAATTTCTAGCATGACGGCGAATTTTTGCGCACTTAATATTCGATGCAGATTATATATGAAACGTAGCCCCTGATGTGCTCACCGTATCTGTACGTGCATCGCACGACAATCGACGTTTGCTGGAGCATTCTGCGTCCCTGGCCTTATCCCGCGAAATAATTCTGTCCGGCGGAAAGGGCAATTTAGACGATAGCGCGGTGTTCTATTGTAATTATACAACTCTATAACGTCGGGTCGTTTCGCCGCGTTTATGTAGTTCTCCCTGAAGGCCCGTGTTCGTACACGGATCGAAGTTCCGCGGTATCGTTGGTCGACGGCATCGTCGCCTTTCTCGGCGAGAGATTTGTTTTAATGCTCGACTCCGCGGAACTCGTCGATGGCGTTGGCCCATTAAAAGACGTTCTCCCCCGTCGACTCTCTTTGCGCGTATTTATATAAATGCGAATACTGGCCGGAGAGGAAGAGGGGAGGGGGAGAAGTACGCGAGTATCGAAGAGGGAAAGAGTTGCGAGGGGCAACTAATGCTCGCGCTCGCGATAGATAGAGGCGGAAAAAAGGCACGAGACGCTATTAAGGCGGGTATGTTCGCGTTAAAGTGGTACACTAAATTGGCCGGGCTCTATGTAACCTCCCGCCATTGCGATACGGCGATCGAAATTCGTTATCGGGCCTCGCTCGAATCGAGAGCTACGAACGTCGTTCGGCTCTGATGGACTAATAACGAAAAGTCCTCGCGTGGGCGGACGTTTTCTACCCCCTCGTTGCACATCACAGTAAATAGATTCTCACTTAGCCAGACGAGTGATCGTAATTGAAATATATTCGTCTAAGGCAGTATGCACAGATATAAGCCTTACTGATGAGTCCGTCAGCGAATTCGGGACAAAGCGAATTTTTTGGAACACACTATCATTTCCTTTTCTGTACCTATTGTCTTCTTACAATTAGACCCTTAATCCATACGCCGTGAATTTCTGTCTGGATGATTAACCCAGGATCACTAAATTTCTTATATTCGATATTGTTTGTCATCTCTGTTATCGTTACTTGTCCGTAAACAAAAGGCTGTCTGGCGTTAAATAAATAATTAATAATCGTATTGGGCGAGTCAAGTGAGGAAATGTTCGAGGGAAAAAGTGGAAAAATGCGGTTTCACCGGTCGACAGGCTAGCTCGTGGGTGTCTGGCCAGCCGTAAAAACGCATCGATCATGCCGGTTCGCGTTTATCGAGTCGTTAGACTCGGCACGTCGTTGCGGCGTGAAATGTTGCCGCGCCGGTAACTAAATAGTCTCGTTCCTGCGCCGGCAATGCGTGTGCCGGTAGTGAGAGTTCCAAATGTCCTTTCCCGCCAACGACGCTGTGTCTCCTATCGGCGACAGTTGGCCGATCGGCGAAATTAACGTTTCGTATCACTGATCATACCCCACCTGTGCGCGAGCCCAGGATGATAGTACAGACACGCGTGGGGCCCGACCAGCATTTTTCCAACCGAAAACCCGACCGAATAGCCTTTCCTTCAAGCTCTCGATTCCGATCTTCGGCAGTCGAAAAGTGCACTTGCCTCCGGCTATCTCCAGCTGGACGCCCACGCGCGCGGAATATTAATGCTTCCGAGTTTTCTTCGTCACGTTGCACTTCGATCAGATTTATGCCGTCGGCCGGACATTATCTCATTCGAGTCTCGGAAAACACACCAGGCCGATCTGTATCGATAAACTTTCCTAGATAAACGCTGCCGAACGCAGAAGGTGTTTTTCGCCGAACGGCTATGGAACTTTTTCGTGGAGAAAGGGTAGAGAGCGGAGAAAGAGAGAGAGAGAGAGACAGAGAGAGGGGGGAAAGAAGGGTTCGAGAGAAGCGAGGCGTAATAAAAGAACTCGCCCTGACATTACTGTCGTTGCAGACGCGAAGGGATACTCGTTTGCCGGGGCATATCTGCGGTAGATCTCTCTTTCTCGGACGTCGGCGGCAGGTCGGCCAGCGGTGTAGATACGATGCGGCGCGCTCCTTTTATTTACAACGACAATGACAAACGTAACGACGATTCACGGTTATACGTGCCACGCAGCGTCCTGGCAGCGGCTATAACCGAGAGCGCTACGTCGTTTTTATGAAGCACGATAAGAATTCGAAAACAGATCCGATACATCGCCCAGGCTCCGGCCTCTCTTTCTTTCTTTCTCTCTCTCTCTCTCTCTCGCTTCTCCCGTTACGCAATATCGTGCTTACGAATGCCTCGACACTTTACTCTATCGCGGATAGACACCCCATATTTATCCATCGCGAGGTGTCAAGCCTTTCGAGAGTGGACGGTTGACGCAACGCTGCGTCAAATTTTCGGCTGCCTCGTGCAAGTTTTACGATCAGCCTTCTTCAGGGCCGCGGATCGATGAGACGAGAGAGCGACAGAGAGAGAGAGAGAGAGAGGAGAGAGAGACGGCTCGTTACCGACGAGCATTATAGAAGGTGGCGGCTCATTAAATCGGGCCATAACCGTTCCTCGCGCGGCTCTCGAGGCAAAGCCGATACGTTCGCCTCCTCGGGAAGATTTACGCGCCGAAACTCTTAGAAGACCGACCGGGGCCGATCGTCCGTCGATCGCGCGTTGACAATATAATCTCGCCGATAAGATCGGCCGCGAGGACGACGAGGGGATCGAACGATCCTCGCCAGGATGAGATGCGCCGAACGGACTCCGGAGAGGAACGCCGCTTCGAATACGCTCCCGCTCGCCCCGTTTCATTAAACGAGACTGGTTCGAAAAGTGCGATTTTACTTTGGATTAACAGTATCTCAGTTCCTCGGCATCGATCGCTTCTCTTTTTTCCCCTCTCCCTCCCCCTTTCTCCCCTCGCCTTCTGGCCGTCTCCCGGGCACCGCCCGGCCGTCCGCGTCTTCTTTCTTTCTTGCCCGGGAGAGTCTCTCGAGAGGCTACCGGCTGCTCTCGATCCTCAATCAGGTCTCGTTATAGGTACGAGATCGACACTTGGAAATCGCTTATGGGCGTGCGCCGGGCGAGCGCGACCAAGATGGAAAAATGCTGGGCACCGGGCGCGTCGATCCGGTCAGAGAAACTATCTCTTATTTGCGCCTCGGCGAACTTCGGGGCAGCTCACGCCCGCCTCCCGGTTCGAGCTCTCGAAGCCTGCCAGGTTCGTTAAAATAGCCAATGGAGACGCCAGCGGTGAAACTCGACCGAGTTCTCCGGGCTGAAGCTTCTACGCTCACGTCCTCGACGTCGGTCGTCGTCGTCGTCGCGGTTCTCCTCCTTCAAGAGCTCTGAAGAAAAAAGAAGAAAACGCAGATCCGTGTTTTCCACGCCCGAGGATCTCCTCAAACGGGCGAATTAATTATTATAGTACCGGGAACGTGGACGAATATAACGCGGTGAGACCTTGCCCGGCCGAGAGAATCGGTGAGAACTGCCCTGTCGCGCTTTCTTGTCGGAACATGGCGACGATAGTGTGGCACTGGTTTCTCGGAAGACAAGAAAATGGTAGGGAGTTAATGCCGCGATGGATTTAGGACTGATTTCGTTCGCGTGCAAGCTGTCAGAACAGCTTGCTTCGTATGCGTGCTTTATGCGAGTCCATAGGATAAGATCGGATACATTGGATAGTGGCGATTATATAATTCTTCGTAACCAGTAGCCGAAAGTTCACCACCTGGCGCGTTAGATACACATGAAGGCGGGCTGAATTTCGTAGAGGTACAGGAAAAGTACCTACTTATACAGAAATCTGGGATGATGAGGGAGGATTGGCTGGACGCGCGCTCGTTAACGCATCCTCGTTCGCTCCCTACGTTCGGCACCCCCCCCCCCCCTCCTCCCCTCCGATGCCCCCGCCGGCGCGAAAAACGGGCCGTCGGCGGTGAAACGTTCGACGGGTTTCCCATCGGGGGCGAAAAAAAGTGCGCGGGCATAATGGAGATCGATGTTTTCCACGCCCGAGGTTCCTTTCGAGCGGCTGAATTATTCGCGACACGATCGGGTTACGTGCGCTCCACAGCGACTGGATGGCGGAAGATTGATGCGAACGTCTTCTTGCCCCGTACGCGCTCTGTCGATATCGTAAAACATACCGATCCATCCTGATTTCTTCTGGCCGAAGGTGTATTAGAAAGATCGACGTCGTACGAGCCAGCGCCTCCCTTTTGCGCCGGCAAAGAAATCGTCCGCTCAATTAAACGCCGTGTTCGCCTTTAGACTTTATGATTGAAGTAAGTATCGATGCCGTATATCGCGCTCATTAGAGATACGGCTAGCCCTCGGATTTCGATCGAGACGATTCCGACGGTCCACCCTTATCCGAAGGCATGCTCTGTGAAAGATTCTTGTCGGAGAGATGAGTGTTCGGTGGACGAAAATCTGTCGAGTGCTCCCTTCCGACATCTAGCCCTCATTGTGTACCATCCTGTCTGTTCGTCTTTCGTTCCCTCTTCGACTGTGAACGGACGATAGGGTAGGGGTAGAACGCGATCGGCGACACGTTAAACAAACCCACCGTCTAGAGCAGAATCGCGCACTCGCGCACTCTCGAGGAAGAGAGCTGGAAGAGGAGAGAATAGGAGGAGCGAGATGAAGAGAGCGAGAGACAGCGGGTTGGGGGAACAGGAAGATGCGGAGAGGGAGAAACAGACGGAGAAAGAGGAGAAGAGTGAGAGAGTGAGAGAGAGACAGAGAGTGAGAAAGAGAGAGAGAGAAGGACATCTATGCGCCTACCTGAACGAAGCTACCAGTGGAGGACTCGGGAGCGAGAGACTCCCGTCTCTACTGCGTGAGTCGTGCGTGTGCTCCCCGCTCCCGTGCGCTCCTGCGTGAGTCGCGCACGCACACGCAATCTAGTAGCGCACGCATGGCCGCGCACACATGGAGCCGGGCCCGCTATCACACATATGGCGGCGGCGATCGGTCCGAGCCCGGGACGAGAGAGGGAAGGAGACGGATGTACGACCAATGAGTGGGGAGAGAGGCGGGTCTGCCTTCGTCGTGGCCCATGCACGCACCCATACATAGAGCCTGACACGTGCGTGCCTCGCACGCTCTAGGTGTGCGTCGCTCTACGTGCGTACGGCGGAGGACTCGTACGCCAATGCGTGACGGGCGTGTGTCGGTATGTGTCTCTCACTCACACTCTACATCCCTCTCTATCTCTCTCTCTCTCTCTCTGACTCGCTATCCCTGCTCGAACGGTGTGTGGGCATCGCGGCGCACACACACAGTCTCGCACACGCTCGCCCGCCTCCGGGCCACACGGGTAAAGCTCACACTTACCTGACAAGGTGTAAGTTCAGAAACTGGAAGGTGCCACTTCTGCACAGTCCAATACAAGACACCGAACCGGAAAGTTCGTCCCGAAAATTAGTCGACTTGACGCGCGAGATACACCTCCGGCTCCGGGTGTCCGGCGGCCGACGTCAAATAATAATAAGGTGCCGAAGGTGGCGTCGGCGGTGGCGAACTGCGACGTTCGTCAGTCTACGGTGGTTCGATAAGGAAGGGCGGCTGATTCTCGCTGACGCGAAGGTTGAACGCACGCACGCACGCACGCACGCACGCACGGAGGGCAGCGCTGGACGGAGCGCGGAAAGTTGAAGGAAGAGGAAGCGGAGAGTGGAAGAGAGAAAGGACGACAAGGGCAGTGCGCCAGCGGTGTGAGCCTTTACTCAAGGAGGGTGGAGAAGCTGGAGGTGGTGGTGGAGGAAGAGGACGAGGAGGGGGAGGAGGAGGAGAGCGAAGAGGAGGAAGAGGACGAGGAGGAGGACGACCGCGACGACGGCGACGACCGGCGCAGGCGGCGGGAGGAGGAGGAGGAGGAGGAGGACGACAACGAGGATGCGAGGAAGGGAGGAGGCAGTGGTGAAGGCGGAGGCACGATAACGAAATGAGCGGAGATACGTGAAAACCTACCGAGACCGCGGTACGGAGAGCGCGCGCCTTTCGCGGAAGGTAGAAAAGTGCAATTACGCGAAGGGAAGGTACCAAAGATCGAGAGAGAGGAACAGAATCTACCCCTGGACACTTGCCCTCCCTGTCGTCGGACAGTTGACGCGACGAACGTCGAGGACTCGGAACTCGAGTGGCCGAACGGTGATTAAGTGAATTCCACGGGTTTCCTGATAACAGCCTTCGTCCTTCCGGCAGAATCCGACCGATCTCGCGCGCCAGATTTACGATGGTCTTTGCCCGCGCCTCGTACACAACGACGACCTGGACCACGAGCACGACCACGACCACGACCGGGATGATCATCAACGGCACGATGGCGACGATCACTGAGAGGCACCGTATACGTATTGGATGATTATCATATTAATGAATACGCGCCAGGGCTGGAAGTGGCCAGTCCCGCACGATCGACGAGCGACCCGAGTCTGAGCATCGGCCCTCCAGTTCGAAGATCCATCATCCGAGCCCACCACGAGATACCGTCTACCGAAGGATCGTCCGGCGTAATCGATCGATCGATCCCGCGCTTGGATTTAATGAAAGCGTAAGACTCGAGGCGGACGCGCGAAAGTGCCCTTTTTCGCCGAAGGGGGAAAAAAGCAGGAGTGACGTCGCGGTGGTTCCGTTTAGGAGTGTGAAACGCGAGGAACGCAGAGAGGCCAGTGTGGTGCGCGTGTGTGTAACGTTCCTATCCGTCGATGGCTGAAAATTTTGCCGGAGGAGTTAATCCCTCTGCTTGCGCGCCGTGCATGGGAACATGACTGACGTACGCGTGGATAAGTTTCTGCCGACGCGGATCTTCATCGATCGCTGATACGCGCCAAGCAGCAACGAGAGATAGTGTACCTTGACGTGAGTCTTACTTTTTCATTCGGCAACTTCCCTATCGCCCGATTCTAACTCCTCCGTTCGGGCTCCGATAGTGTACCTTGACGCGAGCCTTGCTATTTCATTCGGCAACTTCACAACTATCGCCCGACTCTAACTCCTTCGTTCAGTCCCCGATAGTGTAACTTGACGCGAGTCTTGCGATTTCATTCGGCAACTTCCCAACTATCGCCCAACTATGACTCTTTCGTTCGGGCCCTGATAGTGTACCTTGACGTGAGTCTTACTTTTCATTCGGCAACTTCTCTATCGCCCGACTCTAACTCTTTAGTTCATTCCTCGACAGTGTACCTTGACGTGAGTTTCACTATTTCATTCGGCAACTTCCCTATCCCCCGACTCTAACTGTCTCGTGCGGTCTCTGACAGAAGTGTGCAAACGATCCGCTTCTCTCACGAGCATCGCCGCGTACAAAAATCGTAACAAAATCCCGGGTGTCGAAAACCAACACGTATCCGTTACGTGCCCAAGCCGTGACAATAGGCGGCCGAACGCGAGCCCGGCCAACTGTCGGGCGCGAAATCGAGAACGATCCTGTTGCCACGTCACTCGACCTTGACTTCCGCGTTTCAGAAATATCCCGCGAGCTGGCCGGCGTATATCGGGAGGATTTTTACGGCGCAAGAAGTCCTTCGCGTCGTTAAAAACGTTCGTCGGACTCGCGGGGGACGCGAAACCCGTCGTCGTTTCGGGCCCGGCTTTACGCGAATTCTTTCTTTCAAAGTCGTGCAAAAAAGTCCTCGCCTGATATACGCACTGGAGCGCGGGAGCCCGCCGCGAGACTCATCATTTTTAATGGAGCGATCGTCCGCACGTTTGCGGATCCGCAAACGTGCGCCGATAGACTCTTTTTCTTCCTCCCGGCGAGTATCGGCGCGAATTCGTCGAGTATGCAAATTTCCGAAGGAGCCGACCAGGCGTCAGGCCAGGAGTATACTGGCAAAACTTTGTCATATCTAACCTTGTGACGCGCGGACTCCGCAGACGCCGCTGTTAATTTTCTCGACGGTCTCGGCCGTCAGGTGTCTGGGTTCTAGCGTGCGTTTTAGCGCGAAATCCCGGGCCTTCTCGTTACCGGCGAATAAAGTTCCTTATCGATGCTATCTATTACGCTGCCATCAGCGATCCGCCGTTTCTCGGTATTCTCAGCATGTCGAGCGCGTCTCGATAGCATCTGACGCAAACATCCCGAACCGTTCGGTGTTTGCCTTCGTAAATTTTTCAAACGTCTCGTTCCTAACGTTCGTCTCTCTACCTCTTCTCCTCACTCTCTTCCCCTCCCTGTCTCTTACTCTATGCGTTGTTGACCGTCCGTCGTGTGAGAAGGACAATGTCTATGATGACCCTTCCACGGTCCGGCTTACGTCCAGCGCACGGAAAGCAAAAGCAAAGGCGAAGCCTGGGGTCCGAATTTCCCATGGTCTACGCCTAATTATGTCTATGGGACACTCGGTCCATTATGCCGGGCGCATTGAGCATTGGCTAGTTACCCTTTTATGCTAAGTGAGACTCCGAACCGAACGGATGACCCTCGTGGACGGGTGACCGCTCCTGGACGGTCACTCGCCGTGACCATCGACCCATCGTACCCAACGTTCTACCCCGTGCAGGTCCTTCTGTACAGGGGTGTTTTTCGCACGCACATCCCTCCGTTCGCCAGAACGAACGGAAAGGATAACCTCCCCTGAAGACCCCGAACGTACCGTCCACTCACGATTTTGCCAGACGTTTGTGCAACGCGCGAGATATTATTTATAATAATGGCCGAGAGCAGCGGCGGCGGCGGCGGTCCGCGATTATGGCAATAAACTATCGCGAGATAGCGGTTACTTCAGCGTTGATACGCGTAATGGTACGTAGCTGCATTATAAAGAGTATTGCGCCATAAGGCTCTCGGGTCCGAGAGATCGTTGCCGGGAGATAGCCTCGACGACTTTCAGGCGACAAATTGGCTATTTCGACGGTCGCATATTCGTACTTTCGGCTGCCTGCCACGGTCCCGTTATGGTCGCGGGAAGGACAAGGGGGAGGAGTGAGGGCCCGCGATGGGGCCAGGTTAGTCATGCGGGAAAGTTTAATGAGTACTAATGGGGCACCCTGTATGCAGGCGAGCGCGCGCAAGGTCCTGTCCGTCGAGTCCGTCCGTTGACGTTTTAGAGTTTTCGAACGGCGGCGAGAGGTAAAAATATAATTCGTGATCTCGCATGCGAGGACACGTTTGGCGCGGCGGGAAAAGAAGAGAGAGAGAGAGAGAGAGAGAGAGAGAGAGAGAGGGACAGATAGGGACAGAGGTAAAAAAAAAACCGCCTCGAGGGAGCCTTCCGAACTCTCGAGGGTAGGTAACGAATAGGATCGGAGCTCGATTAAATCGACAATTAGCGATCGACGGCTTTTAGCGGGACAGACAGAACGCTTTTCGAGTTCGAGACTCTCTCGACCGTCGCGGCCGTACTCGATTTTCTGTTAAGGTCGACATAACGCGCGCGGACAGCTAATGGAGCCATAAAACCATATTGAGATTAACTATAAGCGTAGCGCGCGCGAACTCTATCGTCGGTGCGCTTAACGCGCGACAACCGAGTCTGACCGACTCTGGCCGACTCCGGCGGCGAGAATTACACAAGTATATGGATTAGGATTAGAGGCCTGCACCTACGGAGCGTGTCGTTAGTGACGAGGCTCGACAGTACGCGCCGCGAATACTTCGACAACCTCAGCTTGGGAGGGTGTACGGGTCAGCGAATAGCGCGGATAAGTGCGATCGATCGATCGAATAATAAGATCGTTAGGCTCCGTTCGTGCGAGACGTCGACATCGCGTCCAGCCGATCCGGCGATCCGATGCCTCGCACGCGGAGTGACACGTAAGAACGTGGCGAACACGGCTCTCGGGCCGCTTATCGGCCTCGGCGACATCCATGTTTCGTGAAAGCGGGCCCAGATGAAAAATGGCGAATTAGCACGCCGTGCACGGCCCGACAGCGAGCGACGAAAGTCGATCGAGCGTTTTTCATCGCCGTCCGCGCCCGAGATAACGGCCTCCGCCAATCGCGTGCCTCCGCCGTTCCTGTAGGCTAAGTCGAAAAATTAGTCCGAAAAACTGGCCGAGACGCAGGTGACGTAAATCGGGCAGGGCTTAAGTGGATACGGCGATAGGCGCTAATGGTATTCGCCATCTTGTTCATTAGAATAATTAATTCCCATAAAGGACACCTCGCGGCCTGTTCGGCGTTACGCGCGCGCGCACGGTTCTGCCCACCTTACGACATCGGTGACACAATGCGTGAGTTTTCGCACGCAGTTGAAATTACGGTTTCTACGAGTCCGACTCGCACGGTGCCCCGAGGTGGCCTAGAGAGAATGAAACGATTATTGTTCCCTCGTCAATGTTCGATCTCGATATGCAAATTAGCGCCTCGTTTTCTGCGCGGCGCGAGTAAATTGCTCGAGGGAGGGGAGCAGAGGGGGGAACAATAATCTCCACCCCTCTTTTCTTTTCTTATCCGTCGCGCGTTTGTTGCGCCGTGAGACAGTCGCCAATTTGATTTGCGCTAATAACACGATCATTAGCCCACGGCGAGGAGTCAAGCGGAGCGTTTACTTCTCTTCGGGCTTCTTCGCTTTTCTTCCTCGGCACCACAATGCCAATAATGGCAGGCCATTTTCGCTGAATGGCCCTGGAATAGAGGGAAGGAGGGTAGAGAGTCGGCGATGTAAAAGCACTCCTGTGGCGTATTGTTGTCGGCTCTCGCTACTCGCTGTGTGCGCGCGCGCGCGCGCGCGTCCGAGTGAGAGAACAAACTCTTACCTTTTCTCTTTTCCTCTCTCTCTCTCTCTCTCTCTTTCTCTCTTTCTTTTTACTCGACGCAGAATTCGCGCAGCGACGGCGTAAGCACTTTCATAACTTGCCGCATTTTTTTTCGACATACCTGCAGATGTCCGGCAAGAGAACGACCGGGGGAAATTGGAATGAAGGGAAGTCGAACTGTCGCACGGTCGACGGAATCAATGAGGCGATGCCAATGAAGCGAGCGTAATGAAAAGTGCTCGGGGAGGAAACGTACGTCTCGTGGCGTAAAGCGGTGGATGCCGCGATCATCGAGATCAATCGAGATTTTCCTCCGTCATCGGGTATCCATTACCATAATGTACCGACATCCTGTTGAATGTTCGCGAGATATCTTTCAGGATGTGAAATCGCTCCTTTTGCCCGGCGCAAAGTGCTGCGCCAGGAGCGCTCGCGGGCGCGCGCGCGCGCGCCTCGGCATTTCGATATCCGCTATTCCTGACAGTGTCAGGCTAATTACTTGGTCTGTTTTTACCGCAGGCCGGAGCAGACCGAGCGCAAGAAATTGCATTAATATCGTGCACGGGTGTCGTTCACATCGTAATCGCTATCGCGGCTCGCGTTGCGTTCCGCTCGATTCTCGAAACGTTTCCTGCGCACAGGACGAAGTCGACGATACCTTTAACTGCCCTCTAACTCGCCTGTGGGAGAGGAGACTCGTCGCAGTTATCGGCTCGATTCAGAAAAAGTACGTGGGGTAGTCGTGAGGAGTGTGCAAGATGCGAGATACGATGGGGAGAAGGGGGGGGAGAGATAAGGCGAGAGGGGAAGACCGTTAGCCTGTTGAAGGGATATGGAAATAGGTATAGAGTAAGAGGGAGAGGGACTCAGTATAATAAGATGCAATTTTTAATTCCCATCGAGCCTAGCGCCGGCTCTTATCTGCGACATTATTCAATTACGCCGAAACACGCGCGGAAACGAACCTTTTTTCACTCCGCCGCTACACGCTCTGATATTGCTTCTCATCGAATGCGCCCCACCGCAATCCGAGAATGACTCCCTATCGACGATCCATCGATTCATCCAGGATTATCGTCGGAGGCCTATCTCCGTGAAAGGAACCGTGGCATGAAAGCGTAGCGTAAGTAGGCCCCGTAGAAAGATAAACCCCGAGGACGGACTCACCGTTATACCTACCGGGGCGGGCAGTGGTAAAGGAGAAACGGCGCAAATGAATATTTTTTCCGGCCGATAAAAAGTCATTCTTAACGAGGAATGATTTGTCGGCCGATCGAGGTCCCTCTACCGCTAGGCCGGAGGCTAGACGCGAAGAATTACGAAGGCGATATATATGCGCGCACGCGGACGCACCCTTTTCCTTCTGTGCCCGGGCAACCCACGGCAAGGAACGCTGTTACACTCTCGTAGGAATTGTCCGGCAGGAGAACAGTGTCCCACACGCGCACGAAGCCAACGGCGTCGAGTAAGCGTGCGCGAACTGAAAGCGGGAACTCGCGCGTTCCTGTCCGGCGCATTCTTCGCATTTTTCCACGAGTTTCGCGTGTCAGCCCTTATTCGACACTCTCCCGGCTCGAAAAGGTAGGCACACGGGACTGGCAGGCTCGGCCAATGGGAATGCTTCGTTGTGGAGCCGATGATGTATCGCGCGTGGAATTGAACTAATGGAAGGTCGCCATAGGGAGATTAGTTAACGGGCCTCGGATGTGTTATTCGGGATCATAATGCTTCGCTGACTTCGAACTGGTTTACGAAGGCTGAAGGCGCTCGGCGACGAGGCGGACGAACCAGACGTCGGGGAGCAGACACGAACGACGACGACGACGACGACCGACGACGACGTACGAACACGCAGGGACAGAATCCGGAGCACGATTGCCCCCGTGGGCAAACATTCAGGAACCCCCCCCCCCCCCCCCCCCCCTTTCTCGCTCGGCATATTATACGCGGAGCACGTATCGAGTGATAAGACCCGTGAACGAATCGACTTTTTTGCGTGTCCTCTCTCTTCCGTTACGATTTTGCGCGGACAGGCGTAGCTTATTGCCGAGATTCTTTTCACGCCCGGGTCAGCTGACGAGCGATCTGGAATGGATAAGGATCTCTTCATCGGGCCCATACGGTTCGTTATTAGCGAAATGTCGTACGGCCATCCGATCAACGCTGTATTAGAAAACGTTGCCTTTCTAGCTTGGCCAGCTCGTTAAGATATTCCGCCGGTGCCGTGAGTTACAATTACGTCGATGCTCGGGGTGGTGGGGTGGCGCGAGGGTGAGAATTACGATGGCGGAAGAGACGGAGACACGGGGCCCGAGCAATAATTACGGCAACGTTGAAAGCGTAATTGATGTTCGATATAATTCTAATCACGCACCGTATCCTTCGGCGCGAAACGTTGCGGTCCTGGCAGTGGATAGCGTAGGATAACTTCGTCACCTTATCTCACTTTATACCATTGCAACGGAAACAGGGGCGTGTCCGACGAATTTACGTCCGTCTGCCTTCGATCTTACCGCGACGGATATTTACCTTTCTCGGGCAGTCAGTTCTTACGGCGCGAAAGGTTCGCCGCACGCTCTGGACAAGGACGTCGAAGGACTACGTCGGCCGCGATACGAGGATTCGGTAGATAAATTTTCGCGCGACCGATAGGAATGCTAAGGCTAAACGGATCGGCGGGAAAAAAAGATCGTCACGCTCCGCGGTAACGGGATTGGCGGAATGGCGGGGAAAAAAGGTGGCCGTTGGTAGAAATGAGCGATTAATCACATTAAACTGCGCGCTCGCGAGCGGGCGCAGGACTGGGTTGCGTGCAGCGAGGCTACGGCGAGAGGATAATTTTTCGGATATCACCGCCTCAGCGTATCGCATAACAAATTGACTGACACCGGGCCATTAAGAGCAGCGGCAACAAACGTTTCAATTTGACAGGCCGCTCTCTATAACTATAGATCAGCCGGGTTTGCGCGCGGCACAAATTACGAGGACTCTCGTTACACCCGTCCCCCTCCCCCCCCCCCCCCCCCTCCCCCCACCGTTCGTGAGCGGAGGCAGTTTTCGATTGGACTTCCCTCCTCGGGGCCCGCGGTATCGTAATTATTTAAGCTGCGCCTTACCGTTGCCGAACGAAAGTTAACGAGCGCGGCGTCCTTGGATCCGGAGGATCGATATTGACAGGACGGTCTCGCTGCCCATTACACGAGCCTTGCCGTGCGACCAGGCCTGCCAACAGCCGCGACGACAGTCTCAAACGTAGACGCGTTTAACCGTCGCTTCCGTAGAACCTACTCTCGCAACATCCTGCTGTCGAGGGTGAAAAAAAAATCATCTCCAGCCTGCTCGGGCTAGAAGCGGAGAAAATGTCCCACCATATATGAGACAAAGAAACTGCGCGCTCATTACAGCTCGAATTAGATAATTGTCCACGTGATTCCGCGCACGTAATTCGGCAGTAAATCTTGAGCGGGAAACGAGTCGTCGTAGTCCGGTGGCGACCTATTGCGTAAAAGTGAATGAGCAAAAGGGTCCGTGGCCCGTTCGTTCGGCTGTGCGGAGATCGTTCGCGAATCGGGCCACGATTTATATTGGCCGGCCGGTCGCGGCTGAAATATCGAGGCATCGGTTATATCGGGAATGCTCCGCGGAAAGAGTAAAGGATGATTGGTACTCGCTCGGGTACTCCGGTACTCACCCGAGTACTCGCCCGGGTACCCTCCCGGGTAATTGCGATTGTACGGTGCCGGAGACGAACGCTCGGCGGTTGAACTTTCCTCTTAAGGCAACGTCACGTTCGTTCGCTCGTCCGTCCGTCCGTCTGTTCGTTCGTACGTTCGGACGATCACCGCATTATATAATAATTTCGTGCCGTGGCAGGGCGCTTGACTTTTGCCACGGCATTCGCCAGCTCGCCCGTACTTTCCTACGCGTCCATACGGGCGACCGCGCTAGCGAGCGTGGAAATTGGCGAGGCCTGCGTGCGGACATGTAAATGCGAGGGATACTCGGACGCACGCACGGACGCAACGAACGCACGAAGTCGCACACATGCCCGGGCTCGGCCACTTTTCATCGCCGAGGCGCAAATGAAACCATTACGTCGACGTATCCCGAGACGCGGCAGGAGTAATATATTGGTCAGTAAATTTCATCGGCCCGCTAAACGGGGTAATAATTATCGGTACGATTCGCAATTAACGAGTCGCGTTTTCTGACGCGGCCGCTTATAGCGCTTCGGCTTATATCGCCTTCGCGATGGATATTGGCCCGGACGGTCCCTGTACATACCTCGACTCCCTCCAACCTTTCTCTCCCTCTCTCTCTTTCTCTCTTTCTCTCTCTTTCTTTCTACCTCTCATCGGCCTCGACGAAAGGAAATTCATTAAGTCGCTCGAAAATCGATCGCCTCGATCGGTTATGGCCGACTTCGAGCGGCGGGTAATTGGGAATCCGTGCGACCGCGCACGCAATGGGCCCCTTGCGAAATTTCCTTGAAAAACGATCCGCACTGCTAGACGTTCCATCAACCGATCCCCGTCGCTCCGGCCATTTTCTTTCGTCCGAGCTGAATTTCTCCGTTCTACGAGAGAGTAAGTGGCCGATTATAAATGTCTAACGCACGGCCGTTACTCACAGTGAGTTCGAACGATCGGTGAATTCGAACGGACGCCAACTTTGAATATTCGATGTCGGCCGTTGATTATCTCAAATTTCGTCGCGTTATCGGCCAAGAGGCCGGTGGGGAAGGGAGGCAGGGGAAGGGAGAGCGAGTGAGGAAGGCAGGTAAAAATTCTCCGGCCCCGTACCTAATGGCCGCGTTGCCGGGCTCGAAAAATAAATGTCGAGGATATCGGAGAGAATCGGAGAGGCTTCTTCGATCCTCCTCGAACCGTGACCTTGACGATTCGATTTCACGATACGGCCGCGGCTCACGCACTCGACGGGAGCGTCCATTAACCGTCGGAGTACGCTAACTCTCGCATACGTACCTTTGTATGTATCTTTATCTCTCCGTCTCTGTCTCTCTCTCTCTCTCTCTCTCTCTCTCTCCATGTCGTATACACACACGGATGATATCCGGATAAAGAGTTCGAGCGGCATTGTGTATCGAGATTCATGCACACGTCCCAAGAAGTGCGTGCGGACTCGGCTCTCTTTCTCCGTATGAATTGGTCGCACGCGGAGAGCCACCTTCCTAAGTATATCCCAGCGGCCGGCACGTATGGCGCATACGTACGTACCACACTCGTACGTACAGGCGAGCCAGCCCGAGTTCCTATAATGGGTATGCAAGTGGCGAAGCAGGTTCCATTCATTCATGTTCGGAGCGCACTAGTGGCCTACCATTTATAATTTCCCATTTACCACTTACCATCCCAGGCCTGCCTCACTCGCATGCGCACACGTGCTGCGTGTCGCTCGCTGTTTCTCATTCTCGTGGCCGGACGGAAACCTCGTGTTTCTGTCCCTCCCCGATAACGAGAGGAAGTTTCCTGAAAGGAATGTATCGCTCGCGCGCGCTCGCGACTCTCGTGATATTTACGAGCTAGCGCGAAAATTTATAGTATTGTAGCTGAATGGCGCCAGCCAGCGCGGAATCGGGGAGCATCGGGGTAGAACCAGTTAGAGGCCGCGGCTTTAATTGCGAAAAAGTTACGAATAGGACCAGAAACGGTCGGGATGAGGGAGAGATCGATGGCCGGTCTCGATATCGGCCTCTCGCTCCTCCTCCTCCTCCTCTCCGGTCCAACCCCCTCCCGATAGAGATAACGTCCACGCGAGCGCGAGTCCTCGGAGAGGGACTGTATAAACTCTTCAAACCAGCCGGAACGAATGGTATAAATTTCAGGCTATCATTACCATTGATCGTTATGTAAAGACTAAAGACCCACATCCGCGCCGGGGCGCATGTACGTCCGAGATCTCTGAATTCGATAGTCGGCCCGCTGCGTTATAAGCATTTGTCATCCTGCTCGGGGCCCGATGCCGGGGATAAGAGGGGGGCCCTAACGGGGAAATTTTCGTGAGGCAGAGTTCGGTGCGGCACTGTCAGCTAGCGCCTTGGGAGGATAAAATCGTCAAGGCACGAGGCCACCGATCGTGCCGGATCGGTATCGGCCTTGACCGATTCATTTGTATCATTACCATTTTCCGGGACCAGAAGCCAATCGACCCAACCTCTCCTCTCTCTTTCTTTCTCTTTCTTCTGCTTTCGAGATAGGTCGAGTTCCCGATTGTCCCCAAAGGGCGATTAGGCGGACGTGGACTTCCAGCTCGATAATCCGGAACTTTTACAAGTTAATCTTAATGCAATGCCGAGTCGCTGTCATTATCTGCTCGTTACCGCACTCGCTGATTATTCGGGTCGACGACACGCCAAGTCTAACGTCCTATAAACGCTGGCCGAGACTCGTGGACGACTTCGAACGACTTCGGACGTAAGCTAGCGGTCGATTCGCCGGACGAACTTTAAATGGGGAGATGGTGGAAGTCGGCAGGTTGCGGGCATAAACGAGCGATGTCACGCATCGAATCACTTCAGGGCGCACGTAACCGAGCCTGACTATCCGCACTTTTTTTCCGCCCCTACCACGGCCCAGTCCGTGTCCCTCCCCTCCTGCGCTCGTTTATGCCGATCTCGTCGAATTAATTGGCACATCGGTACTTTTATTGCCAATCCGAGATTCGATAATCCTTTATCGGAGGAGATACGTTGAAAATATGAGACTAACGAGACGGCACCGTAGAAAAAGATCGACATTCTAGTTGCGACGAATAAGAAACCGATTGCGATCGCGGAGACGTTCAAAAACTCATGATTAGTTGTGTCCAGGAGCAATTTAACGAACTTCGTCGCGGTAAGAAAACTTACGAACCGCGCGGCGTGAGGCCGCTTTTGGGCGACAGCGAGGGCGATGTAAATTTATGAAAATTTTATTTACCCAACGACGCCGCGTCCGTGGACATTTCGGGCGAAGGCGAGGACGGTGGCAAGAGAGGGAGGGCATTGGTAGTAAATCTCGTCCCGGGAGCGTCTCATTAATTCCCGCTAAAGACATCGCCGTTAATTAGGTATCACCGTGTGCCGTTCAAGGATTCCGGGCGAGACGAGCTCTCGATCGGCGCTGTCGGTGCAGTCAGAAAATTCGATTTCGCCCGACGGCCGATCGAGATCGAGAGAAGGAACGGTAGAATGGGAGGGATGGGAGGAGGGGGGATAGAGGAAAGATTTCCGACGATCGAAGCCAAGCCCCTGTCTCGAGTTTCCATCCCTCGGGAGAGTATCGAATTCCCAGCGCGCTGTCTATGGACTTACGGAAGAGGGAGAGAAAAAAGAGAGATCGGAGATCGCGGAGCATGGAGGCACGTCGAGGTACGTCGATTTACTAATTAGGGCCCCACGTCGGGGCTAATTAATTCGTGGCGGTGCCCGACGTGCGCGTGTACAGGCCACGTTCCACGGGAGGAATAACAATTTCTCGGCTCGCGGAACCGAGCGACATGCGGACCATGGAGTCTCCTATTCTCTCGTCTATCCTCACGCTGGCTGCATCCACGCACGGGCCACGACAATCAGAGACAATGGCTGGGCCCTCTTGTTGATTGTGCCGTGGCTTTTTCGCGCGCATAGAGGTGCAGGGAGGTGTGAAAGAGGATAATAATATAGAGTTACTCTCTAGCCGTCGCGAGAGCCGAGGAATATTTCATGTCGTACCCCCTTCGCGAGAGAAAGAGAGATAGAGAAACAGGGGGAGAGAGAGAGAGAGAGAGAGATGCGCAGCTCAGACAATCGCTTTACTTCTCCCTTATGCGGCCCCGACTCCGTATCCTTTTTCCCGGCCATTCTTCCCTGCGCGTGCGTCCTCTCTGGACCCATTCGTCGGTCCAGCGCCTCCGACGAGGCCCTTCGCCGTGGGACGTCCTCGGCACTGAATGCGAACCGCGAAAAGTCATCGGCAGGATCGAAGAATCCTGATCACTCCTAATCAGCCGAGTCTATCAACCTTCATCGTCTATTCAGGAAGCGCGAACTTCCCGCGACTTATTACAAGCTGAAACTAATTTATCGAGCCCGGTTATGCTGGAATCTAAACGGCGACCTTAACACGTTAAGAATTTGTATAGTATTATCGTGGAGAGGACGCTAATTATGTAATCGCGATTTTTTTTTTTCTCGTGCTCGACACTTCGTCGAAGCTTGGCTGATGCAGGCAGTTTCTCTGAGGTCAGTGAAGGATTCTGGGAGAGGTTCGGTGGAATTGTTCGGGACCTTAGGGTAACTAACTGCGAGCTACGCTTCATATCGATACCTTCAGCACCCCTCAGCATCCGCATTGTTCCTTCGACGCTCGCCTTCCCCTTCAGTCCTCTCTCTCTCTCTCGCTCTCTCTCTTCCCCTCTCTATCTCTCTCTACTGCGTATCCCTATTCTCTCGCCGCTCTCCGGTCCAGCACCTCCGAGGATTGCCGACAATTCTTCGCGGCGGGACGTCCCTCGGGTCTCAAAAACGAATTTCGCCTCATTATGCCGCGTTGACGCGCGCTCTCGCGTATGAACACGCGCTTTTACATAGGAGCACGCTCGCGCACACGCGCGCACGAAGCGCATCGTGCTAAAGAGGGAGGCAGGGAGGGTAGGGATGGTAGGCGCGTTTCCTCGCCGACCTTTTCGCGAGATGAAACACGAGAGGAGCCCGTGAGGAACACAGGCCACCGTGACGCTGTTCAGACGAAGAGTCGTGAACGGAGAAGTCGGAGGAGGTGTGTAACGAGCTTTTGTCTCGACCGAGACGCCCACGAATGGGATTCTCCCTCGAGACTCTTCACTCGCCTTTACCTTCGATTGAATGCGTGGTCCTTTATCATCCGGCCGCAGGAGAGGGAGAGAGAAAGGAGAGAGTTCGTCATTGTGAGTCTCAGATCCGAATCCTGACAGGAGCGCTTAACACCTTAATTACGCCGGAGACGTCGGAATGCCGTGTGGCAGCTTAAAGTGCATAGGTTATTTTCCACCGGTACGGAACGATCCTCCGAACGTCCATCATTCCTTGCGCAGAGTCCTCGCCGAGTGACACCCCGTCCTTTCTATAAATATATATTTAAATGCTCGCCGTCGCGCAGGCTCCAGAAATGATTTCCAGGCGAGCGCTGCGCTCGGCTCGTTCGCTGGATCGTTTATGACATGAATTTTCATGAATCGGCATGAATTTTCATTGCGACCTTTGGATCTTTCACGCTCCGAGTCAAATGGAGCTTGGCGAAAGGTCGCGTTACTCATAGGCGCGCATATAATTGGTCCGGTAATGGCGCGAGTCGGACGGGGGAATACGTAATCGGTAATCGTTGCGAATGCGGAGGTAAACGTCACGTCCCTCGAATAGAAACGTTCGCCCATCGAGTAGATCGGAGCACTCTCCTCTCTCTCCCTCCCCTCTCTCTCTTTCCGGTATAGAGCGCTCTTCCGCGCGAGCGCGAAATGAATTGCGATGCCGGGTCCAGTTTTGCGTTTCCCATGATCGGCTTAAGCCGCGGCTCGCTCTATCATTCCTTTTCTTCTGGCGGCGCCCCTCGAGGGTGCCTGTACTCGATGCCTAGTGCCTGCACTCGATGCCCATGCCGGCAATAGAACTGCACCCGAGTCGGCCGGCCGAGCGGCGAGTACGGCTATGCGCACCGATACAAGCAATGCTAATTGTTCTCGTCCTGTCGGCGTAATTTTAAAGCGGTGTAGGAAGTCCGGGGCGCCTCTTATCCTATCGCCAGCCGTCACGGTGGGTAGTCACGTTCGTACCCCCCTCTAGATAGGAGGCAGACCGGTGCCAGGGCATGGAAAGGAGAGTCCGAAGCGGAGATACCGCGCACATTCAAAGTGCAGATAGCGCTGAGTCTCTATCCGTGGCGAGCCTATCCGTGCAGGCCTATCCGTTCGCAGGCCTATCCGGCGCGATGCCCATGCTACCAGGCCTATGTACGTCGGTAGTCCGTGTTAACCTACCTATGTTCCGCCGGCCTATGCGCAACGAGCCCGCGAGCCCACGAGCGAGCTTACGAGCGAGCCTATCCGCACCGACATTGCCTAATACGATAATGTCCTGCGAACGAGCAAAAATTCGAGCGGACCCGTAATTGGAGCGCGCCTGCCTTTCGAAAGGGTCCCACCGAGATAACGCCCGAGTCTGAGCCTAGCGTCTGAGCCCGGCTCGGCTACCGAGCCAGCTTCCGCAACATTATTCGCTTTCTTTCATTGTTACCCGCTCGAGTCGTTTCCTCGTCTCCGCGCCTTGTCCGAGAACGGCGGCCGGTAACGAGCCTGTCCGAATTAGAGTTACAACTTCAGCAGGCGCAGTTTTTAGCCACTCGACCGAGACACCGAGTTCATTTGAGAGTTAGAACAACGATCATTCTTTCGCTATTGACGGTATCGTTCACTGCTGATAGCTGAAACGCGACCGCAGCTGCATCCTATCCGATCCGATCCTATCCTATCCGCTCGATCTGGCGCCGAGTTTCCCATCTGTATCGCGTGCGAGTACACGCATCTGCATGTACGCAGGAATGACCGAAGGACGCGCGCCGATCTGCTGGTCGTGCACCGTGAGAGAGTAACCTGTCCGCCGGCGCTCTGTATCCGTGGAAAAATGAAGAACAAACAGCCGCCACCGGCGCGCGTTGAGAGGAGGAAAAAAAGGAGAGAGAGAGAGTGAGAGAGAGAGAGAGAGATAGAACGGGGGCAGGAGGGGTTGACGAGGATCACTCCGATCCATCAAAGTCAAGCGGAACGCCATTGCCTTACTGCCTTTCCACCCTCCCGTACCCCAAATGTCTACCTTTACGATCCCTCGCAAACTGCCGCTGACGATTACATTTTTACGAGCGTGACCAATGTCGTAGAAGAATACGTTGTGCGGAGGATCTCTTTCTCTCTCTCTCTTTGGGGTAGGATCTTTTGGTCTAGGCATATCGGGCGTAAGAAATAAATGCGACGAGGAGGAACTTGAATATCTTACACCGAACATGCCCACGTATAAAACGCGACGATCGAGAGACAGATGAAGGCTAGAGGTAGGAGCTAGTGAAGAGAGACAGAGGGAGAGAGAGAGAGAGAGAGAGTGAGAGGCGAAGAGAGCGAGCGAATGAAAACGATCGCGATAGGTCTCTATTCTCTATTTTCGTATCTGGGTGGTGCCTCGACCGCCGCCGCCGGAAGTGACCGGTTATTCGCGCAGATAGAGGCACGAGAACGGTGGTATAATGATTATACGGAGCGGTCGTTGTTCACGACAAAAGAAGGAGCTCGACGTCGGAGTGCGTGGAAGTGACTCCTTACCGGCGACCGGTCATTACGACATTTTTATGCGGATCGCCGGGGGTATCTCGACACGCGTTAACATTTTATACGGCTCGAAATTGCGCGCGATAATTGATCGATCGGCGTGATCGCGTACGCGGTCCAAAAGCAAGAAACTCGACCGTAGACCGCGCTCAAGACGGCAAGATTCACTTCGCGCCGAGTTTGTTGCCCTAAAGGGCTCGTTGATAGTATCATAGTTCATCGCGCAGGATCGCACAGGATCGCGCAGGATCTCGCACCCCCCTCCCCACTTCGTTCCAGTCCGCGGAAAGTTTACGTCTCCGCTGTCGGGCGTTCGTCAAGAATCCAGCTTTTCAGAGAATTTCGTAGGTCAATTTATATTCTCCTCGCGCATCGGGCGACAGCGTAATATTTCATGAACCGAAGCGTCGCATCTCCGTCGCGCCAAAGGCTTTTCCCGGAAATCGATTAAACCCCCTCGGCCGGCGCGCATCTCGTCCTCTGCCGACCAGGAGGTATAAATTCAGCGGACGCAATTAGTATGCATGCCGTACGTCTGCCCGGCCGAGTAAACGACAGGGACGTGTGAGCCCGGACGAGGTGACATTATATCGCGATATCTATCGTGGGCCCCGACGAGGGAGAGGCCTCGGGAGACCCGGGGTACGTTGTGGGTACCCATATTTTCCGGATCGTTTCACGCGAATTTCCGCGGCCGTCGACTTTCGAAAATAATTGTCGACTCGCCGCGTATAATTGGCAGTGCAAATCGCTCGGCGCGGAAGAAAATTGCCAGGACACGGTCACGTGCGCACCTGTGGGGGAAGTCGGCCACCGTTCGGTGAAATTAGACTTTTTCGGATGATTAATATGGCCGCGCGAGAGTTGCCCGCCTGCCAAGCTAAGTGGATGCCAGTGAGACGTACGTTCGGTCGAGCGGAGGCGGCTTTATTGAAATGCGTACGAGGGAGCAACGGGGTGGGTTGTCAGGTCGCGTGGACAATACTCCGGCGGAATATTAAGCGACTCTCCCTTCTCTCCTTCACTCTCTCCTCCCCTCTCTCTCGCTCTCTCGCTCTCTCTTTATCGCTCCTCTTATACCTTCCACCTACCCGTAACATTTACGTATTGAGGTAGGTGCACACGAGTCACGGTGCGCGTCGACACACAGGGTCGCATTACGATGTTCTGCGCGGCTAATGCATTCCGAGTGCGCCGACACGTGCATCGCCGTAACGTATATAACGGGTGAGCCATCGTCGAAGCATTCGTCGTGTACCGAACCTCCGTCACCTAGCCGATCTCTCAAGACGAATGGCCGCGGTAACGAGAACCGCCGATCGACGCCCGAACGACGGAAGATAAATCGATCTCGGCTCAGATTCTATCTCCTGGCCTCAATGGCCCGTCATCGTACCTAACCGTCCTCAAGGCTCCTCGCAATTTCGTACCTAGACCGCGGACAATACGCGGAAAGCTTAGCTCGCATAGAAAGTTGCATGAGTAACCCACGTGCTCACTTCTCCAGACATTCGATACGTAACCAACGCGTTCCATTCGATCTTCCCCCGGCGAATGCAATTTCCTCCTCCCTAATTTATTCGCTTCATCCGCGCGCGCGCGCGCGCGCTTCCGGGGGCTCTTTCACACTTTCCGCGATGGAAGACGTCCGCGACTGAAGAATGGTCGGACTCGAGTCAACACTCATTTAAATTCAAATTCCACGAAACGTCGGAGGGTACGGTAGCTCTTCTTTCCCAAGATTTGCATTGGGATGTTGGTCGGGGCAACTGTGGGACCGGTCGCCTTCTTGTGCAGGTACAGAGGCGTCGAACTCTCCTCTCTCCGTCTCTCTCTCTCTCCCTCTCCGCCCTCCACCGTCAGAGGCATGCACTCGCAAGCGTGTTGGTGACCCGTGAGTGTCAAGAGACATGATAGATAGACACGAGTTTCGGCCCGTGAGCCGGCATAAGCCGCCGGTTATTTCGCTCCAGGCGGAACACGGCCTCTGGCCAACGTCTCTCGTTCGACAGGTAGTCCGTTATAATAGCCACCTGGGAAAGAATTGATTCTCGAGTTTGCGTAAGAATACGCGGCGCCGGGATTACGTGTCATTCAATTAACTCCTCCTCGCGGCGGGCCAATGTTCGCATCCGGGGGCCCCTGATAGCGTGCAATCTAACCCACCCCACGGAGGCCGTGGCGTACAGCTCCATTGATGTAGTTACCCACACTCCGCTACGTGCCTACCTACGTAGGGCCAACAAATTGGAGAGAAATCCCGGCGTAGAAGGACGTAGTGAAAAGAGCATGCGAAAACCGGATGCGCAGGTGAAGTTCCCCTCCCCCCCCCCCCCCCTCTACTGCAATAGGGGTTGGTACGGATTTGCATATGTATCCCGCGTTATCGTGTGCGTGCGCAAGAGGTCTCGTCGAATGCGCGCGAGGACACGGGGAATCCTTAGAACGTGTCTTTGCCTACGAGCGGAGAGGAGACGAGAGTAGAGAGGAGAGGCATGCGATAGAAAGAAAGAGAGAGAGAGAGAGAGAGAGAGAGAGAGACTGCCACTCGATCCCTGCCGTCTCTCCATCCTTCTTTTTCATCTTTTCCTCTCGATACCTGGCTGGTACACCGGTCACGTAGCCAGGAGGCTCACGCAACGTGCGTTTATACGTGCTCGCATTATTCCAAAATTCGTTCGTCGAACCGCGGGTTCCTCGATCCTCCCTCCTCCCTCCCTCTCGCCAGGCCTCCTCACTCCCCTCGTCGGCCCATTGCCCTCTCCCACCGTGAATCGGCCGTACGAACGGCACGAACGAGAGAGGATGCCGCGTTGGCGAGATGCATGTTTTTCTCGAACGGGACGGAGAAGTCGTCCGTCGGTAGGCTTCTTCCTCGCCAGAACGCGAAAGGGCTCCCCTGGGCTCATAAAGGTAACCGAGCGGGAGCGAGAGGGCTGACCGAGTTGAGTGGGGACGGGGGGGAGCGGAGACGGAAATTTCCAGTATCGAAAATACACGCGGTTACGAGCGGCGGGGAAAAAGCTGCTCGTCCCCTTATTGCTCCCTCCTGAATCGAGCGAGTGCCATGCATTATGCCGGGGGATCATCGGGAGTACCTTAATATGGTCAATCGATGCAATTCAATGTTCGCGAGTACTTGCCGTCGCCCGTACTTTGTGCCGGCCCGAAGTACGGTAGCGACGTATTTAATTTAATCGACCGACGGCCCCGAGCACGTTCCACCGTCTATGTACGCACACAGACGTGTATATATAGATATTTATATACGCGGGCATGTAGGTATGTGCGTGCGAGACAGTTCGCATCGGCGAAGAGAGCAAGATTTACTGGCGGGCGAAAAATTTATCGTGTCGCGTAAACAAAGTTTCCGCGAACGGCGGCCGATGATTAATCGCGCCGGTCCGACAGTCGACGAGGTGGCAAAAAAGTCAGGAGTTGACCGCTTGACACTTCGACACCGGCCAAAGGGGAAGAGAGACGAGACTTTCCTACGAGAGAACGCGGGATCGAGAACGCGCGCCTTTCAGTTCGCATACTTCTTGCGACTGCTTTTCCTTCCTTCGTTTTCCGCAGTCTCCTTGCCCGCGCCGGCGGATTTCTATTCACGGAATCGAGGATGAGGGCTCCCGGAGTGGCCATTATCGTTGAGTCGCGATCTCGGGTTACGATCGGTAAGGAGGATTCTCTTGGCTGGCGCAAAATTCTCCGCCTGGCCGATTACGAATGATCCGATTGTTTAGGTCTTCCATCGAGGTGGATCCAGAATGGTACAGTACGCGCATCCTTCCCGAGAGCTAACGTGCGACTCTCTTCAGCGGACAATCTTTGCGCAGCTCGATTCACTCGGGAACGGTGCCTGTGCAAACAGTCGTCGAGGAAAATATTTGCACAGGATAACTCGGGGCCCTCATTATCGAGGTAGCGCTTGCTCTCGCTCTCGGGATCGGGACGGTTGTCCAGGTGCAAGAGGAGGCGAGAAGGTGCCGGGAGGTTGAAGGACAGGGACGGAGGGAGGGTGGTCGGGAGGGAGATTGATTCGACATGCATAAATTAGAGAGGATGAGCCTTTATTCCGCGCGCGACGCACGGGTTCGGGATTGGGATTGGAATTGGGATGAGCGAGAGAAGAGTATAAATTGATGACTGTAGGCAAAAGGCAGGGGTTTATAATAATTAATCTTCGTGCGTACATGTGCGGATCCCCGCTACTCACCCCTCTCTCGTCTTCCGTCCCTCTTCCGCTGCGAGGATTTACCGAGAGCGTCCGCCTATATCAATAGCACGACTCGCTGTCTTTTTTTCGACGATGCGTGTTGTAGCACGGTTCTGTTTATTATAGAGAGAAAGAGAGAGAGAGAGAGAGAGAGAGAGAGAGAGAGAGAGAGTGAGTGAAGCTGAAAGATCTCAGGCTCTCTCACCCTTTCGCGTCTATCGATTTTCATCCTTCTTTTCGGGCACTTCTCATGAATCCCATCATCGTAGATCCTTCCTTTGCCGGAAGGTATTACTTCGGCGGGAAATAACGACCGGTGACAAATATCCAGGTGGCTCGCAACGCTTGAAGCTGCGCTCGCCGACGCTGCGAGTGGTGGAAAGCTCGTCCACCGTATATACACACCATTCCGGCGAGCGATTAGATATCGTGATGTACACGCCGACGATAAATTATTGCCGTAAGTAGAGGCGCGCGCGCGCGCGCGCGCTCTCGCGGGCGATCGTCCTCTCGGCAGAGAGTCCTCCACCGCGGTGGTCATTGCTAAATTGAGGAATCATCAGCGCGGCTTATGTGCCGCGATTATCGTTAATTGATAAATTCGATGGGCCAGCCGTTATTTATTACGCGCCGGCCGTCCGGTTATTCCTTAACAGTTACTTCTTGTCGCATACATTACCGTGACCTTCGTCGGGGCATCTTTTCAAACGAGCGGCTTAGCCTTTTGCGCCCGGCGTGGCGAGCGCATCTTTGTATTCGGTGCACACCGTCCTCGCCAATGCTTCGCTCAGGATAACTGCCACATTTCCACTGTCCGGCAAACTCTCCTCTCTCTGTCGGCCGCACGCAATCGCGAATTGTAAATCCCGGCCGGCGTTGCGCAAATCGCTTATCGTCGTTGCTATCCGGTACGCGAATGCCTCGTAAAAATCCTCTGTTCCCATACTCGGCCGACCATTGCGCAATTGCGTGGACACAGATCTGAAATCTGCCACACAATTCTATATGCCTTGACATTCAGCAACTGAAACCGATCGATCGGGTCGTACTATGCTCATCTTCGGCTTCGTTTTCTTTTCAGACGACGCAGTCGCGGCGAGGAAGAGGCGAACGGTGCCAGCGTAGTCAGCGAGGACTCTCAACAGCAGCAACAGCAACAGCAGCAGCAGCAGCAGACGTCGCAGCAGGGTTACGTGTCTTCCGGGCAGCGAGAGGCAGAGGAGGAGGAGGAGCTGGGGGCGGAAGAGGCGGCGGCGCAGGCTGCTCAATCTTTGCAGAACAGCGCCGAGGGCTCCGACCCCGAAGTACACAAGAGGGTTGCTGCCGTGCAGGTGCAGGTGCAGGGTATGGAGGGCGACTGGCGCGCCTACTGCGAGCATCCGCTCTCCGTCGCGACCGCGGCGATGCTCAATCTTCAGCAACAGCACCAGGTATCCGCTGTGGCCAGCCACGGCGACGACCCAGCTGCTTCATACGTCTACGAGTACTACAAGCTGCCGGAAAAGACGGCGGCCGATGTCAAATTGCCGCCCACGCACGAGCTCTGGTCCACGTGAGTTCCCGCCACTATCTTCATATCGCGACTCGAATCTACTTCACCCTTATGTCAATAATCGGGTTTCCGCGTAGCCACCTTAATACATTTTGTGAACAATTTTTCTTTTGAATTAAAATTTTTTGTAAACCTCTCAGATCCTCGCGAATTGGTCTTAAAGCAGATTATCTTTTCCATATTTTCTTTTTTGTGGCAGAAACCAACAGAAAAATATTGAACTTAAGGTGACTACCCGGGTTATTGACATAAGGGTTTACGAACGCCTGTTCGTCGGACCTCGCTAAGCTGAAATTGCAGAATTTACTTCACGGTCCGCGTTCGTCGCACCTAGGCTGGAATAGCATACCTTACTTCGTCCAATGGCGCGATCGGATATTTCCACCTTCGACGTTCCTATTTGCATCGCTTATCGACGTCAGCTCGCGCGCGGACGTGAGAATAGAAAAATAGCGATTTTCCACGATTAATCCAGCGGCGGCGGGGTCTCGCGCGAAGGTAGGAAGGACTCGAGCGTATCTCACGTGCAACGTTAACGTAGGCACGCGCGTTTAAATAATTCATAAACGCATCCTTACCTTACTTCGATCCCGCGAGCCCGACGTACGGGCACGTAGCGCATCCGCAGCTTTATGTACTCGCTCTTCTACTCGCGCACTTAATTTAGAAGTACTTGAGTACGGCCCGTACGTGAGGACGTAGCTATATGCCTACATAGTATAACCTGTACGGGTATCGTACGGAGTTTATAAACAGGCGTGTACGCGCTCGAAGATCTATACTGAGTGCCTCCTCGGCACCCGATTTCAACGAATATGCAGATTCGCACGCCGCTTAGCCAGAGATATTAATCTTCTCCTCCGACCAGTTATCTCCCGCCGGCCGGCCTATCGGGTGTCTTTTGTTTCAATGAATTTACACGCGGGCGATTAGGTCTTATTTCAAATCGAAGTCGGGCACGGATCGCAGGCACGCGAGATAGATTTACGGACTGGCAGTGGCTCGCGTGCAAAGGCCGTTTAATTTCTACGCGAGCGCGTTATGGCGAACACTCGCCTTTCCCGCGCGATAATCGGCAGCTCGACGCTTTTAAAACGAGATCGCGCGCGAGCGCATGATAATCAAAGCTAGCGCCGATTGAGAGGCACTCCGGCGAAAGAATAATTGGAGCACGTCCGTCCGCGTATTGCTCGGGCGAAAAAACGGAATCGCGGGTGTCGCGGAGTGTCAAGGTGAGATTTATGCAGTCAGCGAGCGAGCACCTAATTTAGAAAACAGCGACTGAAAAACGGCGCGCGCCTTTGAAGAAGTGCGTCGGAAAACAGACCTTGCACTCCGTCCTATACAGGGTGGCGAGCCGCTCGAGAAACTTCTCCGCGTCGGGCTCTCGTCGATGATCAATTTCGTCCGTTGTCGAACGCTTCGCGTACCTTTGCTCAAAATATCCGCCGATCGAACTCATCGGCGTGCGCGCGTTCATCCTGTCATTAGCATACATATTGCCGATAATCAGCGGCAGTCCGAGGATGATTCAATTCATCTCGATCAGTTTCCACGAGCCATACCACCGACGTCTTTTTCCCCCTTTAGCCACGAGCGGCTTCCAGCAATGTTGACTGCCAGCCGCGACATGCCGCTTTTTATGCGCTAATTCGCTAATGCTTAGTCACGGCAGCTACGTAGGTGGAACGTTCGCGGCTAATAAGATATACGGATAGGCGAACGGGTCACGTGTAATCGGAATTACGAGGCGACGCAGGAGCGAATGCGTAATCCCGCACGCTGCAAGCCTCTCTGTTTTCCTTGCATCTGGATTAATACGTGCGGGCCGCGATTAATTCCCGCCCAGATCGCTCGAACGCGCGGAAACACGCGCGCAAACTGTTAAACTATGAGTACACGACTTACGGCCGGCCACACGACCCGTACTTTTCCGATCTGACGGCAGACAAAGACCGAGGATGCGGAATCTATCCGTGAAAGGCAGTCGCTTATTTTGGGCATGTCGTTCTTCCGGTCCATTTGCTCGGTTTGCAAACTCGAGCGAATGCCTGCCTCTCTCGTCCGCGAGCCCTCGGCGAAGAAGAAGTCCCTTCGTTCGGGGGCCTCGGAAGGGACTCAAAGGCCTCCTTCTCATATTTTCGGCCCGCTATCGGAAAGCGTAGACCCCCTTTCGCCGCGGCAGAATGCAATAAGGCGATGGGTAAGAGACTCCCCATTTCGCTTCCCTCCCCCCCCCTCCGCACTTCTCTTGCCTCCCTTGCCTCCCAGCTCCCCATAGGGAGAGAACCCGGGACCGACTTTTGATTTATATCGGCCGCTTAGCATATTTCGTAATTTACTGTTGAGAATCCTCAACGTACGAATCGGGAGAGCGCGGTTCGGAGCTCGACGGTATCGGACTGAGAGAAAGAGAGAGAGAGAGAGAGAGAGAGAGAGAGAGAGGGTGAGAGAGAAGAGGGGAGAGGGAGAGGAGAGAGGAGAGTACGCCGAACGGCAGCAGGAGCGGCAGCATCGGCAGCAACAGTTTCTCTTACCGACCTCGCCGTGGGGAGATGCCGCCCTAATCTTCCCTCGCATCTCTCTCCTCTCTCTCTCTCACTCCCTCTCCTCTTCTCTCGCAGGCATCCTCATCGCCGCGCTCCTCGCTATCGTTTCTCTTCTTTCTCTCCCGACCGAGAGATGATAGCATCTCGACAATTTGTACGGCGGTGGATCGCTAAAACTCTTCTCGCGACGAGGCAGCAAAAGGGATGGAGACGCGGAGGGGAAAAGAGAAGGAAGAGAGAGGAGGAGAGAGAGGGAGAGAGAGAGAGAGAGAGAGAGGACGAAAGCCGAGGGCAGGACTTTAATCCAATTTCATTGTGTCGTACCCACTCAAGGGATCAGACCGTCCCCGTGGCAGTGATCGCGGAATGAGAAAAGGAGGAAAAAAAGGCAGGAAGCTGTACGTGATCCTTCGCGCGCAGGATATCCCTGACACTGTTCGTCTGTTTCTCGCGGCTCACTGACTCGGGGCCCCTGCAAATCCTGACGTAGGCCAGGACTCGGCTTAATTGTTTTCTAATTTTCCGTTGGAATAAATTGCTTCGATGCGAGCCCGCCAATTGATGACAGTCCGTCGAATGCGCTGGAAGGCCGACACAGACTGAGACTTGTCTAAACATTGAGTTGCCCAATCATTAGTCCCGGACGACGACGCAGCCTCGACGTGACAGGACCTCTTGTCACGGACTCATGACGGGCGAGACCTTGTCAAGATGGCGTGTCAGTGGTTTACGCGGACGCTTTGACAACTCGATGCCACCCGCGGCAGCGTCTGGCGCACTCTCGCAATCGCGATTGGCACACATTCTGCGCATTAGTTGGGAACTCCGTGTATTGAATCTCGTAGAAATCGGAGAAGGCGAGGGGGGGGAGAGAGGTCCGTCACGTATGTCGGATACTTTTGCCGGGGAGGCGAAATAAAGTTGCCGCGACTCCCTCGGGTGTTAATTTCGTCCTGGAGGAGAAGAGGAGTCTGCTGGCTGGCGAAGGTCGTGAAGGACGTGAGGGAGGCATTACGACGTTAGAGACAACGCGTGCGATTCGAAGTGACGGGACATTCTTCGAGGCTGTTGCAAAGCCGATTGGGGAAGTCAAGGGAGAAAGAGAAAGACAGAGAGAGAGAGAGAGAGAGAGAGAGAGAGAGAGAGAATGAAAGTGAGCAGAGAAGGCCTTACAACGTAAGGAGGAATGAAGCTTCGCGAGAGCGGTATCCAACACGAAGTCACTTAAGACTCGCGACGGGGTGGTAGGATGATGGCGCAAAGCCTCGAATCGGCATACGGTTTCACAGCAAGCCGCCGGCCGTAAAGCCGGACTTCCAGCCACTCCGCGAATCGCTGCCTTAATCTAACCGCCTCTTCCGCGCGGTAAGTGACAACCGCGATATATCCGCCTTCCAAATGCAGCCTTCCAAATGCAGCCCGCGGCAACGAGCGAGTATATCGTCGCGATAGGGCGGGAGAGTGCGGTTTTTCGCGCTCGAACGGAGTCTCGAAAAGTCGGCCTGTCTCGCGAGCCGGAGAAATTATATTTCCGCAGAGATAAACCGTCCACGCTGTCCCCCAGCTTCGGCCCAGACCTCACCATTTTCCGCCCGACGTCTAATTGTACGGTTGGTCGGCGGGGCAGAATTTTTCTATGAATATTTCCCCCCCCCCCCCCCCTATTCGGCATTCTAATTATAGCCGCGGCGCGTAGTGCCGATAGGCTGGTGCACCTGCGGAAAAACCGGATTCGCGAAACTTATCCGCGCCGATTGCTTTTTCGCGCCCGCTAATTGGCGAGGTGGCAAAGACGAATGATACTCTTGAGGATTGGGGCGGCCGGACGAGGAAAACGATAGAACTCCGGGAGAAAATCTGAGGCGCGAAATAAAAATAGTCCGTTTTGCTCAGCCCACGGCAATCGATATCGGGCCCGACGATTATATGCGACTCGTGTGGCGACACGAACGTAACAGACGCCGCGGAATAAATCTTTCCCGGCGTCGCGACGAACGGCGCTATTACGTCGGCATCGGCGAAATAACGCTCGGCTCTCCGCTTACAATCAAGCAACGCATACCCGCATGCGCGCACGGAGAAGGAAGGAACGATTAATCGCCCCGTCGTCGATTATGCGATTTACCGGGCTGATGCGCGCCGGTTGCGCAATTAACGCCGCTCGCAAATTGCGATTCGCACGTCCGAAATGTAAATGAGAGTCGGCCGAGCATTAAATCGTCCGCTACCCGATATATTATATTGTGCTCGCGCAAATGGCAGGCGGTATTATTACAGTCCTCCTCCTGCCTCTGCCACCCCTCCTTCTCCTCCTTCGTCATGGAAGCCGAAGCGGAGCCTGGGCGAAACTCGGTGGCACAGCGTTAATCCTTTTTGCAATATCCCAAGCCAGACCCGTGACGGCCGTCTACCCGCACCCCGCGTTCCCGGCCCAAGAAAGGGGCAGTCGCACTTTTTGTCCGACTCCGTTCCCGCCGGCACGCGATAGCGTATCATTACGCGCCGCTACATAGTAGCGCGCGGATGCATTACGTATTGGGAAATTGGAATTCGAGACGACCTCAGCCTCCCTCCCCCCCTCCGTCGATGGCGAGGGATTTCATCTCGGCAAAGCAATCCCTGAGCCCAGGGGAACGACTTTGTCGGACGTATTGCTTGCGGTTTCTGAGATGCCGGATGCTCCATTCAATGACGCTTTCGATAAAGCTTTCCGAGAAAATGTTTCCCGCCATCCGAGCTTCCTTTGCGCACGTTCCGAGGTATTAGTGCCTAACGAGGAGAGTTAGGGAGGCGTTGCGCAGCCCGGCCGCAATCGGTGGGAATAATTGAAGTGCCGCGCGGCTTCGTTACCGTCTTTATTTCGCGCGGGCAACAAAGTGTCGGCCGACGTAATGCCACTTTCCGCGCCGGGGGGTCAGCGGCTTATTGGACGCAGGGGTCGAGGATCAATGGGCGACTTTTGTCGGGAGAAGGTCCGTCGGCGAGACTCGCTTACTCTTTCCCTGGCCAGGTCTCGTTTGCGCGCGCGCGCGCGCGCGCTCGCGTGCTTCTATCGTTACGCCGAGATCTACTTAGCGGGCAAAAATGAGCCGGTGGCGATCAGCGCTCGTGGCCGAGGCACAGGATCTCTGCTCGACTTCTGACCTCCCGCCGACGAGCTCTGAACCCCGGTGTCGTAAAACGAAACGGACCTGAAGAACCGGCAGGCCAGGAGGTGGCTGCCGAGAGAGCCCGAGTGACACGGCCCGTTTTCCTCGACTCTACTTCTTTACCTCGCTCCTTTGCGTGCCGCTCACGTAGCGTCCGCGCGAGCCAGTTCTCCTTTATTTGAATTTACGATTACACCGGAGCGCTACGCTGCTCCTCATCGCGGCCGCCGACTCTCTCGACGACGCCCTTTAGCCGCCTGTCGGGGTCCCTTTCGTCGCTAGCCTCGCTCCTATTTTCTCGCCGCCTAGAAACGGAACGTGTTCGTGGTATGCTACGAAATTCTCGTGGAGGCTGGACGAGGGTCGCGGGGTCGAAGCTATCAACCAAATTGCGCGTGTCAGGTATTGTTGAGAGAGATAGATAGATAGATAGATAGATAGATAGATAGATAGGGAGAAGGAGAGAGAGAGAGACAGAGTGCGAGCAAGACTGAAGACGGCAGTCAAGGAGTAAATTCTCGATCCAGCCGATGTCGTTATGACGAGTACGATTCCCAGTCACTCGATCGTACGACGCCAAGCCATTCGTCCGCCGCTCAGTTTTCATCCGCGGACAGTCACGCAATCGGCAATGATAAATCGTCCGTCGCGAAAAGTGTCGTCACCGAACGACGCTCCTTAATTTTCCGTCCCGGGAGCTTCGTCGTCCGCATGCGTCGCGGAAATGGCGGATGGAAAGGCATTTCTACGGCGAAAGAGAGAGAAGGAGGAACTTTTCTCACTGTTTCGCGTCCGACGTTGTCACCTCCCGAGAAACGTTAACCGTTAAATGCCGTCACCTCCGCGACCGCGGAAACGTGAGCGACTCTCTGGCCGGAGGAACGACGGACTCTCCTCGAACCGGCCATAGGGATCGTGGGGTTAGTAGAGACTTCCTACCCCCTCGCCCCACCCCCCTTCCCCACATGGAACTCGTTACGGCGTACGCAGGACATACGACGCGCACGTTTTCGCGCTCGTAGCCCGTGCTTTCACGGGAACCGGACTTAACGTAACACGAAATGCAGGCTGCGGATCTCATTATTTTCTGGGAACCGTCGACAGGAAAGAAGTCCTGACCCTGGCGCGAGACTAAGCTCGCGTCTGGACGGCTCTCACGGGCGGCCATTAGACGAAAAATGCGGACCGTCTTTGAACCCCGACGCTGAGAATAGGTGAGAACGGTGGAAACTGTTCCGTCGGCGAAAAATGTAACGAGCCACGCGCGCGCGCGTAACGGCCATTACGTATTCACTCGGCGTCGGGACGATAGACAATTACGGCCCGGACGGCTCGAAAATCGTAAGGAGACAATTGTTGGACTGGGCAATAAAGGCGGAGGGAGGCGGAGGGAGGCGGAGGATCAGATAGCAGGGGCAGCGGGTATTAACGACCCCCGTTCAGAATGTGAACCATAACGCATGCTCGGCGCGTCATAATTTCGAAAAACTGAGCCGAAAGACGGTAACGTGGCCGTTAACGGCGGAAGCTTCTCGGAAGAGCGAGATCCGTGATCGTGCAGGCGTTCTGAACGTAACGAGAGGCCGAAAAATGAATCTCGACCGGGGCGAGGGCAACGGGGCAGGGCTTGCGTGAGAAGTGGCAGAAGTCGCTCACGCATTTATATGCCTCGCGTACGTGCGCTCGTAGTTAAGGGAACTCGTCTGCACTTAGCCGCGCCGACGAGGGCGACCCGGACAACGTCTTCAACGACTTCGACGACTCTCTGGGCACGTGCTCTGACCGGCACAGGTGCTCTCGTGCTCGTAAACGTAGAGAAAACGTAGACGAGTAGAAACGAGCCGAGAGGAAAAAATGAGACGCGAGAAGGAAGCAAAGAGTCGAGAGATAGACGGATAGACGATTAGAGAGAGAGAGAGAGAGACAGAGAGAGAGAGAGAGAGAGAGAGAGAGAGAGAAAGAGTGAGAGAGACGAACGAAGAACAGAAGCGGACTAACGACAATAATGAAAGGAGCGCGACCCGAGGACGTTGAGGCCGGTAGAGCGCCACTTTGTCGGACCTGTCTTTCGAGTTTCGTCGCGTCGGGGCAACTCGTGCCGCAAACGAGCTCTCTGTTATGACACGCACAGGCACGCACACGCCCGCGCGCCCGCAAATCCGGCCCATACACATTCTTCCGTTCCTCTACGAGCCGGGGGCAGCGCTGATTTCCGGTTTGAGAAATGCCGATTCCGGTTCCGAACGGGTCCTACGAGGCCAGTTAGTACCGCAAGCCGGTGCGAGCCCGAGCGCCGCAGGTTACCGGACGGGATGTTTATATAGGTACGCGACTCATCCTCTTTCCCTCCTCCTCGCCATAGTCCTCCTCTTCGTTCGTCGTTCGTCTTCGTCGTTCATCTCCGTCGTTCATCTCCCGTCTCTTCCCTCGTCTTCGTCGTTCGGCAAGCCGTGGCTGCTCTCCGCGCTGGCTTACGCACGAGTGCGTCCGCGCGTCGTGACCCTGGCGATGACCCGGCGACCTCCAAGTTCACGTGCGCCTACGTACATAGCCGCGGACAGGCCCCGGCGCGTATGCCAGTCCCCGGCGTGTCGATAATGCCGCACCGTAAGCGCGTAATTGCATCTGCGTAAGTACACGGTACACCGTACGGTCCGTGCGGTTACGTGTGCGTTAAGTCCGCGGCCGTCCCGACGACGACGACGACGACGACGACCCTAAGCGAAATATCCCGGGAATGCCGCGGACCGAGCCCGTCTACCGGCCTCCAGTATCCGCTTGCCTATGTGTCCGCGCATGCGCGCGTGTCCCGGAGCGAGCAATTTACTTCGCGCCCACAGCCGACGCTCACCGACGCCAAAGACGCCCGCTCTCAATCCCGTCGTGGGACATAACACGCCCCCGGTGTTGATAGATAGCCCGCCACCTGCCATTTTCGAGAGTAGATGTATTAGCGGAGCTGTCATTCGATAGACAGATTGAAATCGGAAACGATCCGCGGGTCGGGATGGGTGGAGACTGCGAAGCGTCTAATGAACTGCGTCGAATGACAGGCTGCCGTCTAGGCGATAAGTGAATAATTATACGCGATAAACGACGAAATGGGACGGTACTCCGCGGCTAATAAGTTTCGAGTCGCTGTCGGACAGATCGGTTCGGCTCGAACGTTAGGAATCTCGTGTCTTCGAAGGAGTGATAGCACGCATTTCGTTCGTTCGAAAGAAACAGGAGTCTCCACGTTCGTTTGGTACTCTGTCGCTAATAAGTTTCCAGTCGCTGTCGGACAGATCGGTTCGGCTCGAACGTTAGGAATCTCGTGTCTTCGAACGAGTGATAGCACGCATTTCGTGCGTTTGGAAGAAACAGGAGTCTCCACGTTCGTTTCGTACTTCGTGGCTAATAAGTTTCGAGTCGCTATCGGACAGATCGGTTCGGCTCTTAGATTAGGAATCTCATGTCTTCGAAGGAGTGGTGGCACGCATTTCGTTCGGTCTTAAGAAACAGGAGTCTCGACGTTCGTTTGGTTCAAACCTCCACGAGGCCGAAGGAGGACAGCGTCTCCCGGGTTTTGCCTGGAAAAAGTCCTCGGCGCAATGGAAGATGCATGGTAGATGCGTGCGAACCGGTTGCACGTACGCGCGGAAAACATGAAATTGATAGAAAACTCTCGCGGAGAATAACGGAACGGCGCATCCGGCACCGGCGAGTAAATTGGTCGATCGGCGTGAGCCGGCGTCCTGCATGCCACTTAAGCGGCGATCAAATTATTCCTGATTCATATTGGCACCTGAATCGCGCAAGAATGATAAGGCAGGGTATCATCCGGTAGGAGAAGCGCGGAAAATGTTTATTTATGATCGCGGCCGGCCGATTAGATTGCGGGCTCATCGCGCCAGCTTCCTTTCCGCGCGCGCATTTTGCGGCGAGAAGTGAAATCGGACGGGGCGGCAGAAGAGGATAAATTCGATATGATAACCGTTGACAGCTACTTTGAAAGCATCGAGATGCCAATGGAAGTGGAGCGGATTCGATGACAGGTCGTGCCACTCCGACGAATCGATTTCCAGCCACTGCCGGCCGAAAGTCTGGTTGCATAGAGCAAGGCTACGAAACCGAACGATGACCCCTACGTCGTTTAGACCTCTTTTCTTTCCTTCTTTCCTTCTTTCATTCTTCTCCGTCGTCTTTCCATCGGCACACTTTGTGTCCCCAGGGCATTCGCGACAGCGGAATATACGGAATATACGTACCGTTTTAATGCCCTCTCCGCGGTGTTAACTCGCCGGTGTTTACGCTGCGCGTTATCGTATTAACGTCCGCGCCCTGCCACCGCGCATGAGAGACTGACTTTTTTATGTAACATTCGTGCGTGTCTCGACTCGTCAGATTCTATTTGAGCGCGTTGCCCGGACACTGAATTCGGAGAAACGGACGCCGACCGGTATCCTGCAAGAACGAGATGACCGGCTTCGAGCGGTGGACAAAAGTTACGCGAACGTTGGCCCCTGCGGCGGAAAGAACGTTTTCTTCATCCACGACGTTCTCGATTCGGCGAACGTCGGAATTCTCGCTCGTCATTCCGTATGCGAGCGCGCTCGGCACCGAATCCGCGTACGTCGTTCAAACCGTTCTCATCCGAGCGAGCAAAAGGATTAGCATTCCATTACTGGGCCCCACGACGCGGAAGGAAGTTTACTCGAACAAGGAGGCGCGTATCCATTTCACATAAGCCGAATTCATGAGGTTCACGAGGTTGGCTCATGGCCCGGGGCTATGATAGATTTTTCGCGGCAGAACACAGAGAGAGAGAGAGAGTGAGAGAGAGAGAGAGAGAGAGAGAGAGAATGCTTTGCGCGTCAGTTCCGAGGCCTCTCGGGGAAGGAATTTGGCAGTATGGTACCGGGTCCTTTTTCTCTTCAAGGATCGTACCCATCCGTCCTCGCCTCTCGAAGCACAAGTGTGCCAGAGCGACGACGTGCTGCAAACAGCCCCGCGTTCCTTCTCCCCCCCTCTCTCTCCGCTACCGTCTGAATTCTCGTCGCCACCCTTTTCGTCGTATTGCGAGACCTTCGACTGAGAGAGAGGACGGAGAGGGATCAGGTATCAAGTGTAAAAAAAGGCCCATTGTACGGAAGCATCTGACCGTAGGGTAGGTACCACAGTGGCGGTGTTTGGCAGATATAAGGGGGCAAGGAGGGGGAGAGAGAGAGGGGGGGAGAGGGTGAAGTAGAGGGAGAGAACTTTTTCACGAAGAAAAGGGATAGACGGAAGGAGCGAGACGGAGGCCGTGACACGTTGGCAAGGACGAGGCAGTGGTAGGGGATCCTTCGCGGACGGAACGGGGAAAGGGAGAAAATAATAAAAAGAAAGATCCTCGCATGCACCGAGAGCGTTGGCAGTTTATAAGGGTCCCCCGTATTGTGGATACGTATTATCATGCTAAATATAACATGTTAACTACTTCGCATAATGCCCGGCGCGATCCTCTCGATTCATCGCGCGTCGGCTCCGATCTTACGGCGAAATTTTTATTGCCGCTCTCGGCAGATGCGTCAGCCGTGCCGATTTTTCGGCCCAGGACGAATATCCAATGTTCAGGCTGTCGAATGGGCAGGCAATAAGTGACAACTTCGACAGGCAATAACCCGAGACTCTGTACTCTGACGTAGGCGCGCGTAACGTCTCAATCGCTGCTGGCCAACGATCGGCTTCGCAGCGGTATCTGCATTTTAATTTACTGTCCACCCGGCTCGCGGTCTAAACTCGTTCGCGATGACATATGCCTGACGTCTAACGATCTTAATCACGCGGCGGGCAAAAAACGTCACTCATCTCTGGAATGAAGCCATGAGAGAGTCAGGTCGGCAAGCGGCGAGCGATCGCTAAGTGAAAACTTCCTCGGCGGATTCTCTCGTTCTCGAGCACAATAAATTCGATTCGCGCTCTTTGTCGGTTGCCTTTGGAGGGGCGATCGATACCGATCTCGAACGACGTGGCGGGCGAACATGAAAGGGTTGCCACTGAAGCCTCGATTCTCCACGGACTGTTTAAGGGGTGTGATGGGCCAGAAGCTGCTGGTGCAGGAGGCGCCCGGCTCAGGTTCCGGCTCGGCGAATCGGATGGAAGGCGGCGAAGGCGCCGGCGGAGGGGAGCTTCATCACTTCCTCCACCAGTACAACCAGCAGTCCCACAGTCCGGGCCAGAGCCTCCAGGGTGGCCTTCCGCTTCCGCTGAGCCCGCAGTCGCTGAGACACGACGGCTCCTCAGGCGGTGCCCTCGCCGGGGTCAAGAGGGAGCCCGAGGACCTCAGCTCGTCCCGCGGGGCCCAACAGCCGAGCAAACGTCACAAGCAGGCCCAGCCGGACAGCCCCACGCCGCCTGGCATGTACCATCATCATCAGCATCAGCTACAGGTAACGCTCGTTGTTCCATCTTCCCACCCGGGTTCCGACCTATCGTATTTATCGTGCATAGTTAATTCCAGTGCTGGGAACTCGGTCTTGAGGCCCAACTCACTGATTCCTGTAACTTGTTAACTTAGTCCTTTGAAAATAGAGTGTTCGAATAGTGCCGGGATGCAGTTGAATCGTCGATTTCCGAATCTGATCGCGAACGTCTATCCTGTCCTTAACTTCTGCTCGCGCACTCATAATTCACCGGGCCGGCCGGGTTCGTCCATTATCACGATAGAGAGTTCCTGCCGGGAAGCGAGAAGTTCTCACCCGGAGGGATACTGTTCCCGGGTTCTCTTGCAATAAGGGGGGGAGGGAGATGAGGAAAGGGCGCGAGAGGAAACGATTAATCGAGGCAAACGGCGTCCGGCCCACAGATCCTTACTGAAGCAGGCGGTATGAAAGGAAAGAATGACTTTTTGCCTCAGGTGCAGCAATATGGTAGCCCGTACGACCCGTACACCTCGTGCAGCCCGCGACTACAGTCGACGGCGTACACGTCGACGTCCGGGACGGGCGGGACGAACGCCGGCAACCAGGGCGGCCTTCACCAGGAGACGACGGCCGTCTACGTCGCCGGCGACGCCCTGCCGCCGCTCGCGTCCTCCAGCTCGTCATCCCTGTCGACGACGACGGCTTCGTACACGAGGTACGAGGTTGTGCCCAGCTCTTACGCTACGACACACGCGATACGCTCCTCGTCTAGCAGCAGCAAAGTCCTGACCGTTGATCTTCCCAGCCCCGACTCCGGCATCGGCGCCGACGCTGTCACGCCCAGGCAAGATCACCACCCGCCCACGGCACTTCACCAGGTGGGTGTGAAAGATGAACCTCTAATGTTTATGACAGCGATGTTAGTCCAGCTGCGAGCCGAAAAGGACTTGCGAGTCTGATTAGCAGAGAATTCGGTTGTTCGTTGTTAATGGTCAGTGGACAAGTGTCAAATGAGACGGACTCTCATCCGTGCGTTGTGTCAAGTTTGCTCGGCTCTCGGCTGTACGGCTCGGCTGATTGAAAGTGGTCAAGGATCGTTCTCTCGTACGAGGAAATTGGCAACGATGTCTCGCGTCCGTCTCTCGGGCCTCGTCTTAATTGCATCTCCCGATGCGTGACGCTGTAAACAATACTCTCCCGCTGAAACCGCTAATTCCTCATCCTTACATGTGTTACGCCGGCGAAAGACAGACCGGCGGCCGTTCGTTTCCGGAAGCATTAATCGCGCGACACTACGGCTTCGGCCTCGCGAGAGTAAGTCATTAGCATTACAGTTGACATTACGAATTAGAAAGCACGCGCGCGCGCGCGCGCGCTCGCGCGTTCTGCTGTTCGTTCTGCTCCGCTTGCACGGAAAACGCAACGCTCGAGCTATCCGGAGGAATGAGATGCAAAGTGCGAGGCTGGCGAGCGCGCGACGAATCGTGGTGGAAATGTAAATGTTACTGAAAATCGCCCGTACGATCTCCTAGTTTACGTTATGAGCCGCAATTAAAATGTCGATAGCGGTGCGTAGAAAGGGGAGGGGGGGAGGCCAGTCTGGCGAGAGGGGAAGCGACTTTTTCGCACCGCGCTCGCCTTTCGTTTCACTTTACGATCCGGCTCGCCGTGCGCCGACTGCAATTTCCCTTATATTTTACGAAATTCTCAATCCCTCCCTCCCTCTATCCCTCCCCCTCTATCGACGATAACGAGAGCGGCAAGAAAAATCTAACAGCGCCCGAATGAGGATAGAACGTTCGGCAGATCGTTCGTTGACGATTTAACGTCGAACGAGTCTCGTGCGGTCGACTTTACGAGACCGCAGGGACTTCCAGCCCTCCTACCCTCCACCTCCCTTACTCCTCTTCCTCCTTCACGAAGGTTGTGAAATTCGCTGGAAGTCGACGGACTCGCTGCGCGCTCGTGCTCGACCGACGAAGCCCAGACTTTTGCCTCGCGAGTTATTGAATATGGACGAAGAGAATCGCACGAACGTATCGTTGCCTCGACTACGATACAGATACTGTCAATTTCGTTTACGTAACTCGGTTACGTTGCGCCGATAACTTCGGGCTAGCCGAGTGCAGCCGCCTTAATTGCGCGTCTTGTGCCTTTTCCAGTCCTCCTTCGACTATACGGAACTCTGTCCCGGAGGAACGGCCGCGGGCGCGGCTGTCGTGCTGGAAAGCGGAGCCGTTATACACCATCAACCCCTGCAGCTTCAGCTACAGCAGAGTCACGCGCAGGCCCAGGTACAGCGAGGTGGTCTGGTGGCCGCAGGTGCGACCGCTCAGAATCCAAATCCTAATCCGCCGAGGTCGCGGCCTTGGCACGACTTCGGACGGCAGAACGATGCGGACAAGATTCAAATCCCTAAAATGTAAGTTGAGGCCTGGTGCTGGAGGCTGTGAGTACTTTACGTCGGTGCCGATGGTATTACAGACGGTAACTGAGATGAATGGAAGATGTTCGTCTGTTAGGGGAGTCAAGGTTAAATGTTCGGGACAAATGTTTAAGTTTTCGGTATCTTTTGGACTTTCTCGGTTTAGATGTTGTTACTGGAGGGCACTTGTGACGCTTTTTTGTCGTTGGTTGAATTACAATTGTTACTGCGTTGTTTTATGTGGGTTATTTCACTGTGCTGGCACAAATCATTGAGTGTAGCGTTAGTTTACGCGTACGTACGAGGGTTCCCACATATTTTCACATCATTATAGATTATTTTACACTTTTCTGTGTAACTTTTCGTTATTTTATCGCATTTTTTCGGGGTTTTTGGACTTTCGTCGATAGTCCTATCTTAGAGTACGCGACAAAAGCTTCAAGAAAACGTATGATTATCATAGGTTTCGATCGCCGGTTCAAAAGTTACAGGCAATTTAAAAAATCGCGAATTTCTTCAATTTCTCTCTTCTCATTTTCGCGAAAAATCGAACGTCGGCGGATCAGATCGCCCTTTTGATACCTGGTGGGGGGGTCAAAAATAACTCAGAGAGCCGTTTCCCGTTGGTCGAAATTCGCATTAGTTTCGGAGTTACAGCCAAAAAACCATCGAAGAAATGAGGGTCGAAAAATGGGTAAAAAATAAAAGTTTTTCAATCGACTTGTGGTTAGGCATACTGAAAGAGAATCAAATGAGGATCCCAAAAATCGCAACCCGAGCCTTCTAAGTGCAATACTTTCCGAGATATGGCCACAAGAAGTACGAAAAAAGAGTGAAAATGTGCATTTTGACATCTACGAAACACATAAACGTATTGCAGTCAATTTTTAGTTCAAATCATGACAGAAGGGCAAAACTCGTTTGCAGAAACCAAAACCCAAACATCCAGGGTGCAAAATTTCCGAAGACACAACCAAAAATACCGCAAACCTTCCCAAACTCCCCTACTGAAATTATTCTGCCACATTCCAAAACAATTCTCCAAAACCTTGATGTAAATCGCAACTCAAACCTCCCAAACAGCGATCAAGAGCCAGCCAAACCCCACCTCTCGACCTCTCATTCCTCAACACCACTCCGCACCCAACGTCCAACCCACACCATTTTACGCAAGCCAACGATCCCTCGCCTAAAATAAATCCGCGCTCCCCATTCATTGAATAATCGAGTCGCCCTAAGGCACTAATTACTGTATCGTAAACAAACGTGAGTGATCGGCGAAATATGTCGGCGGCTGAGGCTCGCAATTAAAGGTTCGCGACCAGTTCGTTCACATCCAGGACAAAAATCCACCTCACCCCTCCGCGTCCCACCGTCCGGTAGTCGGTTCGTAACCTACACAGAAGTTATAATAAGGCACACCGGGTAGGCGGGCAAGGCAGCCGACAACAGGAGCTCACGTACCTTCATCTATATACATACACACGTATACATACATACGCACAAGCAGCAGCAGCAGCAGCAGCAACAGCAGTAACAGGAGGCTCGCAGGGCGTTCACCCGCCATGCCAGGTTATCGCAACGTACGCGTTTTGCTCCGCGAGTTCTCTATCGACGCCATGCGCGTCGCCACTGATAAAAAGGCTCCAATACGAAAGTGCCCCCACGTCGAGACGATAGAGATAAATAGAGCCGTGCCAGGCGGATAGCTGGCCGAAAGAAAGTCCCTGCCGGGCGATAGCGCGAGATAGACGGAACTGACGGAAGGGAAATGCTCCGTTGTAGGTCAGACGGTACGGGCCCAACGCCGTTTTTTACACAGTACGGGATGAACAATGCCAACGGGCAAAAGTTCTGACTTTCTCGCTGGGCCGAACTGAATCTGATCGGCGGCCTTTTTCTGCGAGCTGTTGGCGCTCGAGTCGCTTGGCGGGCAGCTTCGAATCTCAGCTCGATCTAGCCACGCCGGTAGATAGAGACAAATGGAAACGTGTAACGCGATACAGCGACAAATGGCTCGCTGACGGCGGTGGAATGATCGAGCGACTGCAGGAAAAGGAGAAATCGTACCTTAGGGGCTATTCTTGGACAAGCGCGTTAGGGCCTCTGTTCTCATTCCGCTTTTTCGTCTTCGAGCGTCAATTCTCGGCTTATTAATAGCGACACCCTCTGTCATGTCACCGCTCGAAAGAGAGTTGTAATCGAACGCCTAATTCGACACCTTCTGCCTTCTCGTCTTTCAGCTTCTCGGCGTACGGATTTAAGTATCACCTCGAGTCGCCGATCAGCACGTCGCAGCGGCGCGAGGACGACCGAATAACGTACATCAACAAGGGCCAGTTCTACGGCATCACGCTGGACTACGTGCCGGATCCGGACAAGCCGCTCGTCAAGGCCGGACAAACTGTTAAGGTAAAGGAGCACGCTAACGTCCCATTCATCGACTCGTGCACATTGTCACTCGCGTCCGTGCCGAGACTTAGACACTTGGCTGACATCAGACGTGTTCACCCTGCTCGTGTCTCACAATTTTACGACCGACCTTACCGACTATCCAGATTCCGACCGATCGACGACCGCGCGTAACCGTGGCAGCCGATCGAAGGTACGGCCTCTACCCGATAATGGCCGCCTAGGCTCGGGATAACAGCTCGCGATATTATTCGCGCACTGGCACGACTCCTACATGCCGATGAAATATTCTCTCCCTTCGACGCGCTCGACTCTTGCTCTCGTCGAAAGAAGTCGGACGAGGTCGTTTGTTCTCGCGACTCTAATTGCCAGCGCCGGCGCACCGTTAGCAATTTCCATTCTGATAAAGGTGCAGATCTCCCCCCCCTCGTCGGCAACCCTCCGCTTCCTCCCCCGAGCTACCTCCCTCCCTCCACCCCTCTGTAGTGGCCGTCGAAGCCGCCGCCGATGGCTGCCCGAGCGAACGAGTTACGACTTCCTCGTTAATTGCTAATCGACCGTCCAGGCGTGTGGCGATTCGAACGGTATATTCGCTACTCTCGGAGCCGGAGATCGAGCGAGAGATCCAGCGAGAGATCGAGCGAGAGATCGAGGGACGTAAGTGTAGTCGCGTAACCGCGACTTATTCACAACGCGTTTGTCTCTCTCTCTCCTTCTTCGCTTCTCCTCCTCCTCCTCCTCCTCCTCCTCCACCGCCCCCTCCGCCATCAACCTCCCACTCTCAGTCTCCCTCGCTCGCACTCCATATTTTCTCTGTTGCGAGCGTGTAATTCTTCGTCCGTTCACCCGAATCACGAAAAATCCCTTCCTCCGTCGGACCGGCCGCCTGCACGCCGCGCACGGCAGGCAAACGTGCATACAGACGTGCAAGCGACGCTGGCAATGCAGACACGCACGCACGCACGCACGCACACATCGGCCAGCTCAAGCCAAGCGTGTGTGTCTGTCGCGCCAAATCCACGCTCCCGTTCCTTCGCTCGCGAGAGACGTCGGGAAAGGTTCTATCCAATATCTGGACAGGAACGACAAATTATCGAGACGTCCCCCCGATAAACGCTTATCCAACGTCGCGCGAGGAACGCGGCTCCATTAGAGCGAGGCGAGCCGGCGGAATTTTCCTACGGAATCGTAATCGGGCGGCTCTAATTATCTCGGCTAATCCGACCGTTCCGCGAGTCGGCGTTACGCGACTTCAATTTTTCCGTCCGCCTTCTCCTAATGGCGACTTAATCGGCTAACGGACATCGAAGTCAGCAGGGGGTTGCAAGCGACCGTATTTTGCGCGGATCTTAATAGGGAGAGTCGATAGGTCATTCTTAATATCAACTTGTCTCCCTTTCAACGCTCTCGCGCGCGCGCACGTCCACTCGACGATGTGAGATCCTTCAACGAGTACACCTACTTCACTGACACTCGGCAGACCCTAGAGGAGTCTAAAGGAGTAGTAGACTCTTTAATGGACACGCGGTATTGCGTGGCGCACTCACTCTGCCTGGCGTCAATTACAGACTGAGCACAGCTTAATATTCTGTCCTTTAGAGCGTCGTCATGCTGATGTTCCGAGAGGAGAAGAGTCCCGAGGACGAGATCAAGGCTTGGCAGTTCTGGCACGGCAGGCAGCATTCCGTGAAGCAGCGCATTCTCGATGCCGGTGAGTGGCGTCCGCGGGCGTCGTTTAAATAATAATCGCCGCGAATAGAGTACCTATCTATTAAGATCGGGCCGGTGGTGTGCGCGCGCGTCCACGCACGCACCACGTGCGCCTTAGCTGGCCTCTATCGGCCGCTGCGATCTCAGCTGAGTCAGAACCCTGTGTCATTTTTTTCGCACGCTACCCGAGACCAGACGGCGGACACGGGGTAAGATAATGTTACAAATCCTTTCCGCGAGCGAGAAGGACCGATCTCGAGCAGTCCGCGGTACTTTAGGTGTAGTAGTTAAGGCAGTCGGCTGATCGTGGTATCGATTCGATGTTCCAGACACGAAGAACAGCGTCGGATTGGTGGGCCTGATCGAGGAAGTGGCGCATAATGCCATTGCCGTTTACTGGAATCCGTTGGAATCGTCGGCAAAGGTAAATTTGGCATATTTTAATCTCACATGGCGTTCGGATCGCAAGCCGATCCATCTTCGTACTATAGACGACGCATGAGAAAAGTTCACGCTCGTCGGCGCACGTTAGGACTGACAACGACTCTGGACATTTTCCGCTTCAGATAAACGTGGCGGTGCAATGTCTGAGCACGGACTTCTCGAGTCAAAAAGGCGTGAAGGGCCTGCCGCTGCACATTCAAGTGGACACGTACGAGGAACCGCCGGCACACTCGCACACGTACACGCCGCCGTCCCATCGTGGCTACTGTCAGATCAAAGTCTTCTGCGACAAGGTAATCATCCTCCCGCCGATCCCGCGACAGGGTCTTTCTTGACCAACCTCGCGATATGCTTCGCTGTCGAGCCAATCCTGCGAGAAGGTATCAAAGAGGAACGTTGCGAATTTCAGGGCGCCGAGAGGAAGACGCGCGACGAGGAGAGGAGGGCGGCCAAGAGGAAGATGACGGCCACGGGAAGGAAGAAGCTGGACGAGCTTTATCACTCGGTCACGGAACGTAGTGAATTCTACTCGATGGTCGACCTTCACAAGCCTCCTGTTCTCTTCTCACCCCCTGCCGAACACGCCATCGACAAGGTACCGTCTCTTAGTTTAGCACGCACGGTAGAGTTCTCGTAGATCTTCGCGCTCTCTTTGAATTCTCGAGGCTAGCCGGAGACAAAGATAGCGAAGGAAAGTAACCACTGACGTCGGAGCGACGTTCAGTGGCTTTGCCTACTACCCGCAATCCTCTGCTCTCGACTCCGCCAAAGGAAAACCCCTCCAAACTAACCGCAACGACTCTAGCATCGTAAAATAACCACGTTAATGGAATGAAGAAGCGAGCGCCGATCTCTTGTCTTTCGGTCTCAGTCGTTGAACACCTTTCGCAAGGTTCTTTTGGTAGACCTTAAACGTTCGTCCTGTACCTCATAGACGACGAAAGACAGGATCGATCAGGTGCTACGAACGCGAACGTAGGACTTGGAATACCACTCTCTCTGTTTCTCACGCACAGTTCTCGACGATGGAGCTGTCGGGCTTCTACGGGGGTGGCGGCGGCGGTGGAGGTGGCGACACCGACACCTCGTCCCTGAGTAACGGCGAGGGCGGAGGATTGAAGGCGGGAGGCAGCAGCCCTTATCCTGCCTGCGGCAGACCGAGCCTGCCAGCCCTGAAGTTCCACAACCACTTCCCGCCCGACAATCTCAGTAGCCTCCACGACAAGAAGGACTCGTTGCTGATGCAGGTACAGGAGCTGCAGGGCTCCGTCCTCCAGGGCGTCCAGCAGGCCGGCCTGGCCGGCACCGTCGTCAGCGGGGTCGGCAACAGGCTCCATCTTCAGCAACAGCCGCCCCATCTGCGACCGGCTGACGCCGAAGAGCGAGTCATGCTCTACGTTCGTCAGGAGTCCGAGGACGTCTACACGCCTCTTCACGTCACCCCGCCCACCGTCCAAGGACTTCTCAATGCTGTAAGGAATTCCACTCACAAAAAGGGGGTCGCTCTATCAGTAATCGAAGCTAGTTCGCGCTTGTGATCGGATTCCGGTCGGATTCGACCTGAGTCTCGGTCACGGATGCGTTCGCACGAGAATTTTCTAGCCGCGCTTTCACGCTGATCCTTCGGATAGTCTTGAGACGTGAGCCTGCAGTGCAAAATGCAAAAATTGTATGCACCTGTGTCCACGTGATCACAGCGATTGCGCAGGAGGGCGTAAGCGCGGGGAGGTTTGTTGCAGAAACGAGCTCGGTATTACCGCATGCATGCAGGAAGCAAATTGTGTTCCGTTTAACGTCAATATTAAAACCACCCCCCTCTCACATTAAACACCGTTCCATTTGGCTGATTAATATTAACCGCGCATGCATCGCAATTATCCAAGATCCCTCATTAATATATCGAGAGGAAGGAGCGCAAACATTGACTCATGCACTATCGAGGTGCGATCGATACTCGGGTAGTTATCCTCAGGATCGACTGTTTTTCCGAGGGGGCAGAATTCAGGTTCCAGCGGACAATCAGGGGTAGATGGAAAAAGTGGGAAATCGATCTTTCCGCAATTTGGGCCCGCATTTCAATTGATTTCTCCACTTTTTTACGGCGTCCTCTGCGCGAGCAGCATCGCGACCTATCTTCTCTGTCCTTTCCTTCCTAAATTTTCTCTCTCTTTCTATCTCTTCTCTACATGTCAGCTTACCTTTCCCTGTCTATCACGACGACTTTTAGATACGTGTCGCGAATTAGTACATCTGTATCTTTCTTTCGCTCTATTTCTCTCTCTGTATCTCAATCTGACTTTTTTCAGCTGTACTTCGTTCTTACGATCACATTTTTCTCCCGTCTCTTTTACACATCTTTTTGCTCTCTCTCTCTCTCTCTCTCTCTCGCTGTCTCTTTCTCTCTGTCTCTCTGTCTCTCAAAAGCGAGCAGCACGAAAGAGAACGACGGTCCGTTAACTACTGTCAAAATTCTAATGTTCTACTTTTTTCTATTTTACAGATTGAGTCAAAGTACAAAATTGCATCCTCGAGTATTAATAACCTCTATCGCAAAAACACAAAGGGGTAAGTTTAGTAGAGTGTCATCTTTACTTGCATGCACGGCCTTAACGTAGTGCATGCCATAACGGTGACATTGCCTGACTCTCTCCGTACTGGTTTGGTAGTCTTCTCCCTCTCTCTTTCTCTGCCATCTCACTCTCTCTGTCTCTCTTTCTCTCTGTCTCAGTCTCTCTCTACCTTCCCTCCTGTCCTCTCAAACCCGACATTCTCTCTCTCTCTCTTACTCTCAATAGACAGCCGTGTCATATTCCTGGGGCTAGACGCGCGTTTCCGCAGTGGGTTGTTCGACATTTTTCTCGGCGAACGAGAAATCGTCTCGAAGCGCAAGCGTAGTCAAACGTTTCGTATGATGGCTTTCCCTCTCTCTCGTTCTTGTTGCATGTCTCCCGCTTGCGATTGCGCCGATTGCAGGCGCCGCGCTCATTGCTAAGACTACATCGGGTATATCCAACTAATCCACTAATCCTCCGCACTCTTCCTTTTCTTCTGTCACGAGTTATTCACGCACGCTTGCCCGCATGCCCGTCTATCCGCTTGTTTGCCTGTTTTGCCTGCCAGTCTGCCTAGCCTGCCTGCATTTGCCTGCGTTGCCTGTCTGCCTGCCTGAACGTTTAGCTTGCTTCCCAGCCTGCTCGCTAGCTTGCCTGCCTGCCTGCCTGCCTGCCTGCCTGCCTTGCTTCGCCTAACACATCCGACTCAGCATCCTCGCACGCATCACGTGCCTGATCTGCCCGACTCTCCGTAGGAAAACTCGTTTCTCTCTTACTTTCCATGTCCGTCGAGCACGACGAGGTCTCGTCGATCTTCCCCTTCGAACGATCTTTCGGCATTGATAGGCTCTCGCCGCAAATGATAATGTCCGATCAAACCATCTCAGACTCCGATCCGCAACTCGTTGGTCCTTCACTTCGTTCAGCTGACATTAATCGACGAACGCGCGTCGATGCGGGCAACTTTTTTACGAATCTTCCATACATACATATACATATTGTATATATTTATATGTAACGAATTAACAATGAGTCGACGACGGTCGAACGAACCGTGAACGATCTCGACAACTTAATACTTGATTTCGCATATCATTGCAGGTCTACCTTCTCAGCGTTTGTCTTAGATTCACGATGGATATTTGACTCGCATCGAGACGATTTCGTTCGTATCCGATATAACAGCGAAGAGACCTCCGATGAGCTTTATGATTGGGAACGAGGGCTCGACCTGTGTCTCCTTCGCGCAACTCACCCCATTCTCAAGTCCTACCCTCATTGTCTTAGATCCCTCTCGAATAAGAAAGCAAAGTACCCCCTCTCTCACCGACTTCGGGCCATTAATGGAGACCTTCCCCGTTGACCTGTTGCAGAATTACAGCGAAAATTGACGACGACATGGTCCGCTACTACGTTGACGAGGACCTCTTCCTGCTGGAGGTGAGCCACTCCAGGGTCAATCCCAATCAGTCCAACGATCGGAATCCGAACAATCCGGGCTCGCCCGACGATCCGGGCGACCCTGGCGATCCTCCGGTAGGATATGACGTCACGCTCATCGAACTACCCTCGGCGCCCGTCCACCTGGCGCACTCACCCCTGTCGAACTCCACCCACGCTCACGCTCACGTCCACGACAGCGGCAACACGTGAAGAGATGTTCAATGAAGAGTTCCCACGTGTTCGTGTAAATAAGAGTGAGAGAAAGGTTGAAGGGCCCGGCGTGCCCGGCGGGGGCGGTAGTATCCAAGAATCCGCGCCCAAGGCCGTGGCCAAGGATGGGAGAACGATCATGAGACCTTTCAGTGTCAGCTCGATGACTGTGAAAATGGAATGTCAGTGACGCTTTCGAAGTTGGCGGAATCAGCATCGGCCGCATCGACCTTGAAGATCCGGAGGAAGGCTTTCGTTCAAGTCAACGCTTCGTTCAGGACCTCAGGTCCGCTTAGGTCCTGATGCGGACGGAAGATGGACTCTCGTTAGGAGGGTCCAGGGATCAGTAAGGTGGATTCGAAGCACAGGGATCCGCTACCGTCGACGGACAGCTTCAACGAACGGCATGTGCCGTTGAACGTTCTATTAGTGCCTTAGATATATACGTACGTACTTCGGTCGGAAGTACGGGAGGCGTGGACGACGGTATACGCCGCTTACGGAATGAAAGAAGAGAGATATACGTATGTATACCGATCGTCCGCCGTCCATATATTGACGTCAAGTTAAGATACCGACGTATCGTAATAATCGACTACGATCGTTATGTGTAAATCAATCAAAATTGATTTAAGGCAGTCGTTATGTGTTAAGTATACGTATGACGTATAAATGTACATGACATTATCATTCGTAATCTACTCGTATCGCCGATACCTAGAGTTTAATGTTATCGTGTACACGTTTAAGAAACGCAGCGCTCTTCATTACCGTCACCTCTACGTTAAGCCGAACGATCGTCGTCCTCAAAGTCAACGGAATACATAGAATCTCTTGCACAATTGGGCCACATGCCTTCATTCAGCTATTACGAAGTACATTTACTCGAAATTAGATCAGATAGAGAGTAGCTCGCCATAAAGTGCCACGACTTTGGTTAGCCTATCGACAAAAGTGAAAACAGAAGGTATTAAGACAGGCAACAAACTTTCTGCATATTGCAACCTGCCATACAAAGCTTGCTTCTCGACAAATGGCCATTTCTACATTCCATTTACGATATTACTAACGACACTTCGATAACTGTCAATTTGCTACAATTTAGGAAGCCTGAGGTTCCGAAGGTTCCGAGCATTCCATGATTTCGTAACGACGAGCGCGGAGTCCATCGTCCGCGTCGTTCTTAAGAGCAAACATGATCGGTAAGCCGCGATCGATTTTTAAACGCACACCATGTGCAACACGGGAACACGAGTCGATTCTCCCGAGTCTCAAGACTGGCGTATTAGAGTTTATCACTTTCGACGAAAGATGTCGAAAAGATGCAGAAATGACAATAAAGGGGGAAAGAAGAAGAGAGAGAGAGAGAGAGAGAGAGAGAGAGAAATTTATAGCATCCGCGAAAATAGATAAGCGCGGAATGTGAATCTTTTTATATTCGCGAATAGAGTTTATCGGATGGCCGAGACGATACCAGTACCAATGACCGGTGGTAATGTTGTTTTTCTAAGATGATTCTACGGTAAACGTACAGCCATTTGTCACTTGTCACGATAGCGAGCGATATAGCGAGCCCACAAATTGTTGTTAATTTTACGTTAGTCTAGGATAGGAACCATTCACGATCACGACTTACCCCCCTCCCCCAACCAATTTTTACTTACTCCCTTCGTTTTGTTTTTACGTTTATCAGAGAGAAACGTAATTGTCGATACCGATATCAAAGCAACGATCAAAATACGCTTGTAAAATGCATATTATTAATGAGTACTATATTTTGTTACATTTATTTGCAGAACAGCATATAGATTGATATTATTAATATTATTGATTCTATTGACTAGAACTACGTAATACGTACATTATTAATTATTATTATTATTATATTATTATTATTATTATTATATTACTACGTACTTTTTTTTTAAATATACAAGCATGCGTGTTCGTACAGAGTGCGAGTAGATTTTATGGGAGAGAAAGGTAAACGAGTGAATGAGTGCTCGCGTGTGTCTGCGATCGTAGAGAAGGGAGGGAAGATGGGTCTTTAGACCCGAAATCCGTTGGCGCTGGTCCATGACATTTTTATGTATAATCATTACGTGCCCTGTCCCAATTTTTTTTTCCCCCCACCTCAGCAGCCTTGCAAGCCCGCGATTAGCCGTCGGCTCATTTACGAAATATCATGAATATTTCGCGAACGCACCGCGGCCTCGATCAGCCATTCTTATGATTACTATCGTATCACCTTTTATTATTCGTACGATTATTAATATTATTATAACTACTGTATCGTCGAGAAGCAGACACTGTTGACGCCCGCGGGAAGACGTCGGGTGCGCGGATCGACTCTTCTTTTCGGAAGATAAATTTCGAGCCCCGAGGCTCGAGCCAGATTATACTCTTTTCAAACGTTGTTTCTGAAACGAAGATGAAATTAATTATATACGATTGCGGATCCCTCGCTCGGCGTCTTCCGGCGGGCAACCCTGAGCCGCGTCGATTTCGTTACTTATAGAACGGCGTAAACGACGACGATGTGTGGGGTGAGCCCCTAAGTTTTAGACTTTACTTGTTAGAAGTGTATCCTTTATATAGGAATGTTTTAGCTGCCGTCGGTCAGCGGGCCGAGGCGGATTATTGTGAAGTTAGAATCACGGAGAGAGTGCAGGAGAGAGGGAGAGAGAGCCAGAGAGAGAGAGAGAGAGAGAGAGAGTAAATGAGACAGAGTGGGAGTGCAAGGATGAGAGAGATTGAGAGAAAGAGAGAGAGAGAGAGAGAGAGAGAAATGGTTAAAGATTGTGAGAATGCCGAATATATACGTTTTTCTTTTTTTTCTCATTCGTCGCGTTGTCTTGCCATCGTGAGATTGTGCCAGAGGTGATATTATATTATTACGATGTTTATTGCAACAATAAATATTATATTAGTACGTTTTATAAATCGTATTGTCATTATTATTATTGCTGCTGTTTCGTTGTTTTTAATTGGTAATTTACTATCGCTGTCTATCAATGTGTTATCATCTTCATAGCAATCGTAAAATATAACGTTGTTGCTCATTTCGGACACTGTAATTGCTTAATTTGGAAGTCGCCAGGCTAACATATTCATTCGCCCCCCTCTTCAACTCACGTTCCCTCGCAATTGTTTTTTTTCACCCCTCCTCATTTGTCCGTCCCGCGTCGAACCTCAAAAAGTCGAACACGCTTGCCGGGGGATCGGGACAAAACGATTCAAATGTAAAGGAGGTGAGGCTGCAAAAAATTACAAATTCATAAGCCGTTATTCCTATCACGGGCAGGCGCGCCGACAGATCACGATCCGGATAAAACGTTTACCCTGGCCACTTAACATACTTTGTCTCCGTCTATCAATTGTAACGACTTCCTCGTTCTGCTTTTTTTCCCGATCCGTCCACTATCACAGATTAGCATCTAACAAACAAATCCTCTCTGTCGAGCATCGGTCACTCGCCCTAATTACATCAGCGCCTTATCCATCCATCATCAAATTGACGTCATTGCTCGGGTGACAGGTGAGATCTGCGCTTTTTTCTGCCTACGAATCGAAACTCGGGCAATCGACTCTTCGAACTGACTCCTGGACGAGGCGTTGGCCAGCAGGAAGGAGGGAGGACGGAAAAATTCCTCTCTCGTCCTTTGTACTCGATTCCGGCCAGCGTTCGCGCTTCTTATGCGCTCGGCTCGCGGTCAAGAGGGAAAAAGGAACAATGCTGCGAAGGTGCAGTGTGCGCAAAGAGAAGATCGAAGGAAGAAGGTTCCTCTCTCTCTCGACAGGCGCATTGTGAGATCGAGGCACGAGGCATCGAACGGATCGACGTGCGGTTTCACGGTCGACGCACTCTCCTGACAGCTCGGGCCCCGAGTCCAAAATTTTCGACCGGGCCCAGCGGGAAGCGCGCATGCGCGCGCGCGCGCGCGCGCTCACTTCGAGACGCCATTCGGCCAGAAGGTCGGCCGCGTCATTATTCCGAGTGACATCGATTAACGGGTCGCAATGCGTGATTTATTCAGGTACTCTCCCGCACCGCGGTCTTCATGTACTACTTAGCACGGACTGTCGTCGGCGCGTCGGGCTAATTCGCGAATACGTCACGCTGTCGGATTACATTTCCATAGCTTAGGCGGCGGACTTCGAAATCAGATCGAAGCCGAGGACCAGAAGAGGCACATCCGGAATGAGATTCGAAGAGCTGGGCGCGAATTCGAAGTTCGTTCGTTTATGAGCCAGCATCGATGAACACTCTTCTCTTCGAAATGGATCTTGTAGATGTTGCGAGAAGAGTGAGACTGAGAATGTTTCCTAAGAGATGAGTTCCCTTTTCTCCGTCTCCTCTCGAGTGGAGAGGAATCCAGATTCGGTTTGGCGAGGGATAACGATTATCCGCGAATAAAAGCCTATACCTGGGATGTGGGATTAATTGGCACCCTAAGTATGGGATGCAACTCGCGTACTTCTCGACGCCGGTGGGAGAACGTGTGTGCGAGCGAGAGCGAGGGCAAGGAAGGCGGCGGAGAACGAGCCTAAGTGGAAGTATAAGTTACTTAGGCACGCTCGGCGCGCATGTGTGCCCATGCCTGCATATGTGTGTGTGTGCCAGAGAACGACGCCGGTCGTGTGGGAATCCGCGACCTTGTAGGGGGACAGTGGCCCTGACGTAAGTTATAGTTCCTCGGATATATCTGTGCAACACTTCTCTTTCGCTTTTTCGGCACCGCGAACAGTGCTCGTACGCGAGCGTACGCATCCTTTGATTAACGACGTCGCAATTAGCGATCATTGCCGGCCGCTCGCTTCGTACGCGAATCCGAGCGTCTACTCTTAAGCTGGATCGCTAATTATTTTCGCGGACATCGCTCGCTCTCGGCAAAGATGATCAGAATCTGCGCCAGATTTTTGATAACGTTGCCTGCAATTATTTACTAACGAGAACGGAGAGCGAGGAACGCGCTTCGCATAGGTCTTCGAAGAAGCGATCCTGGCAATAATCAGAAACAGTCTAATCTGAGTATAGTCGCGAGACGGGCCATGGGAATTTATGTCGACGTCTTGGGCCGAACTGCCCTTTTACTGCCTGCGAAACACAGAAGACGGGAACCGGCGAGGATCGTATATTACCTTCGTCCTGACAAATCCACCCTTTCGGGAGGATGAGGAGGAGGGGGAGGAGTCGGTCCATCGTTGGCGGAACGACGAACTCCCCGCGTCAAAGTCAACACGGTTAATAACATCGCTTGGTTCCAACCGGTTTGCATGTTTTGGGAGGAGCGCGCACGAAATCCTGGGAAGATGTTACGATGGCGCCGGGACGAATTCTTGAACCAAATTCTACAAATTCGCGAAATGCAGGCATCGAAACTGACTGGAGGGTCGCTGACATTGTTACGATCATCGAACCTTGACCGCTGCCGGAGCTGGGAATCAGAAGATCCTCTTTCTAATACAGGATTACTGTCGACCCGATACAGTAAATGTCTCCCCGATAGCGTTAGGCTAGCCTGGCAATAATGCTGGAATATATTGAGGAGAAAGGTTCGAATGCAGATAGCTTCGTATAGAGAGCGGTCTGCAGTGCCGGCGAATCTTTTTGCCTTCAGCTAAGGATTAGTCCGAGATACGTAAGAAAGAGTATCGTAGGATGCTTATCCTCGCGGATGCGAAGCGGAAGCGATACGTCGTGTACCGTAATTTTGCGAAACGTCTTTGTACTCCGCACCTGCCGGCCAAGGAGGCTTGTCGCGGATGCCAAGGTCAACGGTGCAGCTCGCAGCGACGGGTGGGTACATTTTTCCGAAAGAGCCCCGGTTCCGGCCGGCCATCATCATCCACCATCGTCGAACGGACTGGTCCCCAAAACTGCGCCGCGAATAAAACGCGAGGGTATTTTCGGTTGAGTCCGGTTTGACGGGTTAAGTAGTGCTCTCTTTTTCGATTATCGGGCCGCCTTTTGCCGAGCAACAAAAAGCGCCTCACACCGACGACGAGGAGGACGATGGTGGTGGTGGTAGTAAAGACGACCGCGACAACGAGGTATTAAAAGGCCGATCGGAAGAATGTAGCAGCTAAAATCTTATCTTTATCCTCGTCTCAGATTCTCGAAACCCTTATGACAGGGTTCGTTGACCCTGACGCGAGCGCGGGCTACTCAAGGTCCGAGCCCTCTTATTTTTTCGCCTGCCAATCAGGTCCTTATAGGGACGGGGAGGAAGAGTTATCTCGTTAGAGGCAGTTGTTACGGTACCGAACCCAACGCACGAAACTTGCCACATGATGAAGACAACGGGTTACGTTCGATGGAAATCGAGTGGGAAACGCAGGATCGTGTCCTAGACCATGGATCGGAGAGGAGTTCACGACCGTACCCTTACGTGCAGCCTTCTACTGGCCTCCTCAAGGCCAAGTCGAGCGGCTTGCTCTCTATGCAAACGACCTCACGTCCTATGTTAAAACGTATACTGGTAGGAGTCTCTCTTACAGGCATGTTGCACGTGATCTAGTTGCATCCTGAAAGTTACGTAAGTAACATCGGGAGTCGATGTACGCCGTGATCGATTTCACTCTGCTTTCGTACGATTCGCCCACCGAAACATCAAGCTCCCGTTCGCGATGAAGATTAAAATCGAGAAAAATTCGCCCGGCGATAGGATACAGAAGCCATCAGTCAAGGATAATGGCACGCACGGCGCAAAGGACGGAAGTGGAAATGCGGGACGCAGATCGCACGGAGAGCAAGATCACGGCCTCCTCAAGGCCAAGTGCAGGAAACTCACCTCCATTTACCGAACCCACACCGCCCAATTAAGTCCGCCTTAACAATCGTTCCAAGGCCGAACCGACTGCATGAAACGCCCAAAAAAAGAACCAACAACCACCGTCCGTAATAAAATATCCTAAAAATATGTGAGCCGAATGAAAAGAGAGGACAGCCGTCAGCCGATTCGAGTGAAAAAAGAAACGGGCAGGGATTCAAGCAGTAGGCCAGATTTGCATATTTCCTGCCAGGAGATGATCCGAGTGTTCCCACTTCGTGCACTGTCCTGCGCCGGGCGAAGCGGGCAGATCGAGATCTGGGCAAGCGATAAAAGGGCAAGAAGAGGAGAGGAAGAGGCCGCGGATCGGCGCGAATCGACGGCTCGGCGCCGAAGGAACCCGCTGGGGGCAAAGAGGTGCCTCGGTATCAAAGAAGGGAAGGGCGAGCCCGTTATAAGCCCGAGCACCGACTATTGAGCAGCTTAGCGGGCTTAGTGCCGGTCCCAGGGTCCCTACCTCGTGGTAGCTGCCGGTCCCCTCGCTGTCCTCGTGCTCCTCCGCCGCGATCGAGAGCTATCCTGATCCACCCTGAGACAGATTCACCGGGCGAAGATGACCCGGCGATGCGGAGTGTCGTCGTTCATGTTGCTGGTCGTTGTTTTGCTCTCGCTGAACGTCGCTTCTGATGGGAAGGAACCGAAGTCGGAGTGGACCGTAGATCTTCATGGGGAGGACGACAGTATCATTGTTGAAGGTAAGCTAACATTCGAAGTCAACTCATTTTGACAGTGCGTACCTTGCGCGGCTGAGAGTCTGTGTTGTATTAAGTTGCGTCGCTTCGGATGGAGAGTGGAGGTTGTTGAATTGTTGATAAGATGTTGAGACAGGGGTAGACAAGGTTTGACGTTCGGAGAAACCAGATAGCATGCCGGTTGCACGGGTTTGCGGAGGAGAAAATTCAGTTTATAGCACCGGTTCCATTCCGTTTCTGTAACAGACGCGTGAACGTGTGGTATCAGTGAGTGATGGAAAGAGAGCAGCTTCTTCGGCTTCGCCTCATTTACATAAGTTCCGCGGGACACTGTCAATTTTGTACAACGTACGCGCGTAATGATACGTTCTGCCTGATTGCGTTCTGCAGTCGACGTCGGTTCTCACTAACTATTCTTTCTTACTGTCGCATCGTCTTGCTTTCTCGATGTTCTGAGAATCGTTTATTAGTGAACGTTTCGATGAATGACGCGAGTATTTCATCCATATTCATTTCGGCGGCCCCAGGATCAAACAGATCCTCCAGGATCGGGAAAGTTTGCAGAATCGCAAGATAGAACTCCGGGCTGCAGTCGTTGTCGAAGTTGAGCAGCGATTAACGATGAACCGACCATTCGTTCCTTCCATACACGGCAAACGGAAGTCCTCCAGGCGCGTACCTCGTCACCGATGTACGTGCATACTCGTGTGTTCGGGTCACCGAACCTGCTGTTACGTATCTCGACGGAATTTCATTATCACCGAGCCCGTGTCACGGCGAATAGCTGCTACTCAAAGATTCATTTATCAAAACGATCTCACCGATGACGACCCTCGGGTTCGCGCGCAATGGCAAACAGAGAGGACGGTAAACGAAAGACCGTGTTCCGATAATTATTCATTAGCTCGAACGCGGAATGAATATAGAGGATTTTTTACGCCTCTCGAAGTCAGACAAGCTCCTATTGAAAGGATTCGCTTAATGGGAAGTACAGAAGGTACGCGATGTGTCACTCTCCTCCCCACCGGACATCATTAATGCGTCTCTACCAGTCTCTACACATGTACGTGCCGGCGCAAGTATTCCCAGTGTATCGCCGTTGAACGATGGTAAACAAGACAACGTGCAGGCACTGTACAAGAACGGCAGACAATGGAGGAGTGAGGAAAGGGCCGATTGAAGGAAGCGTTGCGCAAGCCCGCAATGGCATCACGAAGGAACTGGTTGTCTGCCGATCGTTCGAACCGGTGCAAATATATTTCCTCTCAATTTGCAGCCGCTCCGGCCATTGCCGAGCAGGCCCGATCCAGAAACGGTCGCGAGATCCTGTGGAACGGAGCCACTGCCCGCGAGACCTGTTTGACGTCGAAGGGTGAAGTGGGTCGTTGCACGACCTTCAAGGAGTGCTACCCGTACTTCAAGATCCCCGACCTCGGCGCCCTCGACGGCTGGGTCCTAGGCGTGTACGACACCTGCAGCTATATACGGGACGACGGCAGGCGCGGATTCGGAATTTGCTGCGCAAACTACAATCCGCAGCCGACCCCGCCGTCCGACGACTGTCACGATCCGATCGTGGAGGACCCCCAGGTAAACGTTTCGCTCTACGCCGAATCTGTGTCACCACACGAATCTCAGGAGAAACTCTGTCGAAGGAGAGCGCGCGTCACTACGCGTAGAAATCGATATAGTTCCTCCGAACTCGTAAATGCGATACGTGATGCGAATTGGCCGCCGATAAAATCCGTCGGCCGGAAAGTCCCGAGGAGTGAGATTTCGCAAGCCTCTTTACGAGTACGCTTTATTGCCAAGTAGACGAGCATTCTTTCGTACCCAGCGTTCTAGTATCTTTCGACCGGCGAGTAGGGATAAAAAGAGGGAATGGCGTTTTAGGTGGAAGGTGAGAATAAAAACGATCCGTCGAAACAAAGGCCGCATGGAAACTGGCCTCCGGCATTGCCCACTTATGCTGTGGACCCGACGATACCGCCTCTGCCTACGCATCCGGCCTATCCGGCATTCAGTAGTCAGAAGCCGACTGTCTCCAGCTCGAAGAGGCCTGGAGTGGCGACTACTTGGCCGACGAAGAAGCCTACTTGGTGGCCCGGTGCACCGACTTCCCCGACGACGAACAGACCGTCCTCCACTACTTCCGTTTCGAATCCGTCACAATGTGGCGCCAAGAACGGCGATCAGGGTCAGAAGAGGATAGTCGGAGGGAAGGATGCGGATCCTGGAGAATGGCCGTGGATCGTTGCCCTCTTCAACGCTGGCCGACAGTTCTGCGGTGGATCACTGATCGATGACAAACATATTCTCACGGCAGCTCACTGCGTTGCTAAGTAGGTCCCACTCTTTCGGCTCTTCATCAGTCAGACTTATGTTTTACTACAAATTACCTTGACATACTCGTAGCATGAACTCTTGGGACGTCGCGAGGTTGACTGTTCATCTTGGCGATCACAATATCAAGTCTAAGTACGAGATCAAGCACGTCGAACGGAAAGTTAAGCGCGTCGTTAGACACAGAGGATTCAATTCGAGAACTCTGTATAACGACGTGGCCATTCTCACGCTTAACGAACCAGTTCCGTTCACGGAGCAGATACGTCCTATCTGCTTACCTGGCGGATCGCAATTGTACTCTGGAAAATTGGGAACTGTGATCGGATGGGGCTCTCTGAGGGAAAGTAAGGAATTTCTACGATTATACCGACGACTGTCTTGCGTGATGAAAATAATGTGCTCTCCTTAAGGTGGACCGCAGCCGGCTATTCTTCAAGAAGTGTCCGTTCCAATTTGGTCGAATAACGAGTGCAAGTCGAAGTACGGTGCAGCTGCACCTGGTGGTATCGTTGACAGTTTTGTTTGCGCTGGGCAAGCTGCCATGGATTCCTGTTCGGTTCGTACATCACACTGAAGTATTTTGATCGTGTTCGGAACACGAATGAATGTTTTTTTCGTTACAGGGTGACAGCGGTGGACCACTCATGGTGAACGACGGACGCTGGACTCAAGTAGGTATCGTAAGCTGGGGCATTGGATGTGGCAAAGGACAGTATCCTGGTGTTTACACGAGGGTCACGCACTTCCTGCCTTGGATTTACAAGAATCTCAAATAGAAGTTCATCTCTACGCTCATAACTCATTCGCATCATTTTTTTTTTATCACCAATTTATCTTCCTATACAATGCGACCTCATCGCATACCGGATCGTACCTGCTTGACGTAGCAGAGGCGAGAGTCGACGTGATAGTAAGAGTATCTTTCTGTGCAGGAGAGTAGTGTATCGAGGAGTAGTTTCTCGGACAACGCGAATCATCAAACATATCCTTAACTCTAAGCATCATCGTTATCATTCCTCGTTCCCTTATGATAGATTGACGCACGACGGCTATCGGTCGTAACAAAATATTTTATATTACTATACATACACCAGTATATAAAAAATAAAGTTGTACATTGTAACATATCTGCTATATATATAATAGATTCCTATCTCTGCCAACACGTTGCACGTGTCAAATTTCTGTCCCTCGTGGATTTACGACGCTGCGAGCTATGTGTCGCAATTGCTCACGTTTAAATGTTGCATAATATTACGCGCTGAAAGAAAGAGAACGAAATATAGAAGTCTCCTTACGATTAAGCCGAAGAGAAGAACGTTTGCAGTTACCTTGGAAATAGCATGTGTCGTAATTATCGTCAGGCTGTGGAATGAAGGGCGGCGCCGCTTTGAGTGGCTCGTCCCAAGGGAAATCTTTGAACAGTGTCATGAGTCGAACCTCCTTCGCGGAGGGTCGCAATGACTGATCGAGGGTGAGGAGGGCATCGATGGCTTCCATGGCCGGAGTGGACAGAGCCTCCTCACCCTCTGGCCAAGGCACGTCTCTCGCCAGAATGTTTGCGAACACCATCTGCGGTGTTTCGTCGTTGAAAGGCGGCACGCCTGTACAAAACTCAAAAAGACACACGCCCAGGGCCCACCAATCTACCGCCGATCCATGACCTTGCCGGAGAAGCAACTCCGGTGCTAGATAATCCGGTGTGCCCAAAATTCGTTCGTCCGAACGATTGTTACCACCTTGAGCCCCTCTTCTAACTGATTTCGGTGTTCTATATGGTGTGTAACTGTTGCCAGATGTGGCCGGTGTCTTGATTGGCGAAATTCCTTGGGGTGATCGATGAGTCGAGTTCATACTATCGGCGCGAGACAGGTCAGGTGCGGAATGCGACGTGGACGGAGGTGGGAGATGGAACCTTGTCGTTTTGACCGGAACTGCTTTTTCTTCCTCACATTTTTGCTGCTCTTCGTTGGAACCGGCTCGTTGCTTTATCGAAGATACTGGCGTACTGAATGCTACCCTGCCGCCTGCTGCTTCGGTTTCGTGAGCCAGTCTTCTTTCTTTTCCCATAGCCGCTCTCCTGTTACAATCGGATATGGTCGATTGATCGGGACTTCGGTAAGAGAACATGGGTCCTCGATTTTTCCTTTTCGGTGTCTTGTCACCGTCCAATTCCATCAGATGAATTTCCCTTGTCAGGCCAGTCGCCTCGTTTATCGCGTTCTGTCGTTTCCTTTTGGTCCCCCTGGCGAACGAATTGACGCAAGTGCTTAGCGGACTAGTTTGAAAAAGAGGCTGTTGAGAATGCTCGGCGGCCTCCAGGGTTGATTCATCCTCCTCGTCACCGTTCTGATTTATTTGACTAAGTTGACTATTTGTCTCTACAGAAGATGCCTCACAAGTATGATAACTTCCTGAACTACTATAACTTTGCTCTTCTTGCTGTTTCTCACTGTCTGTATCTCCTTCCGATTTACGGTTAAAGTGAATATCTTCAGCAGATTGAAACGGTGTAATGCCCGATACGCGGGAGTAGTCTCCCGACGCGACTGAAGAAACAACGGAATGCGGCGATATAGATTTCGTGCAGTTTTGTTGCAAAGTCGGCAGCAGATTGATGACGATTGAACTACGATCGCTCAGGTTTGAATCGCTCATGGATTTTTGCCCAGAACCGAAAGATAGGTGCGAGGTAAGGGATAATAGTTGTCCCGGCGTTCTCGCACAAAGACTTGGCGTACAGTTCACCAAGTCAGATATTTCAAGGTCTCTGTGAAACGACGATATTTTACTAAGACCAAAGTCTGTTAACTTAACATGTCCCTCACGTGAGAGAAGCATATTGTCTGGTTTTAGATCCCTGTGCACAATTCCATGTGAATGAAGATACTCTAGGGCTAAAGTGACTTCTGCTGTATAAAAAGATGCCATAGACTCTTCCATATAGCCATAAACTCCCAATAAACTCTTAAGATCGCCTCCTACCATGTATTCCATAACTAGATATATGTTACTGATTGTCTGAAGAGAATAAAAAAGTTGAACACAGTATGGACTGCGTGTTAGAGCTAGAGCATTCCTTTCTATAACCACCTGGGATGCCATATTCTTATTAATCATTTCATTTTTCTTCATTACTTTGATTGCATATACTTGTTCAGAATTTGTTTTCTTATATCCCAAGAACACCTTTCCATACGCACCCCTGCTTATAGGTTTCACAAATGTGAAATCTTGTATGTCAGGTACCTAAAAAAATGTTGGATGTTGTTCATTACAAATAATTGGTAAAGTATATTAGAGCAAACGTGACTGTCGCTGTTTACATACCTTTGCAGCAGGATTTACAATTTTGGAAATGGTATTAAAAATCGTGTTGTCAATCTGTCTATTCTCTGATGACTGCTGTGGTGTACATCCTCCGTAAGGGGCTTCAGCCTGCATCTCTGCACCGTGAATGTTATTTGCACCATCGAGCGACTTATCAAGATTATTTTGTTGTTGATGTTCATCTTCCGATGCCGGTGATTGTATCACCGATTCTTCCATTTAAGACAGTAACCTATACACTTCAAACACGACCTCGGTGCGATTAAGTGCAACGTGTTTATTGGCAGATTTAATCTCTTGAGACACTCTCGCGGCATAAAAATGGCAAAGTTTCATTCATCGTTTCCGCTTCGTAATACTATCTTCCCATGTAAAGGTTATGAGCTAAATAAACTTAACGGCCATTTGACATTTTTCCGCGTCAACATGCGAGTACATGTGAGTACAGTTACATCAGCTGACTTCGGAGTGTTTTCGCGCGAATGGTACCAACTTCAGCTTGCAACGTTACAGCCACTACAGACTGCTACACACCGATGCAATAAACAAACTATGAAAGATTAATACATTCAAAAACTAAAACCGGATTTCTTCAATATTTTTTAATGCGTATTCTCATATCGAATTGATGGTGTAAGTTACGGATGAATTTAAATTTAAAAAATGGTGATGTAGGGACTTTCTTCCTACCAAACTTCGTCTGGCATTCGTTCCCGCCTTTGAGTATCATAATCCGTTTCATTACGAATCACTGTGGGGTTCTGTGTAGTTGTCCGATGTAAATGTTTTTACGTTTTATACACCGTTTATATATTAACTGTTTCTTATGAGTTATTTAAAAAATACGATAAGTTATCAAAACGTTTGCGCTAGTTAGTCGTACAGTGTTCTTTACTGCGCGAATCACGCTTTATAATAACCTCAAAATGTCTGGAAAAGTGACAAAACCCGCGAAAAAGGCTCCGAAAAGAGCCGGAAAGTTATACAAAATGCCTGATCCCATTAAAAAAGGAGAAATATTGACAGATGTAAAGAAAAACCAGTGGATCCTTGGTCATTCGATAGGTGTCGGCGGCTTCGGCGAAATTTACTGTGGTATTGTTATGTTTTTTTGTTTTTTGTAATTCTAGGAAGTCTAATACAGTTTAAGTAACAGCAAAGTAAGAATAATGTTTTTGCAGCCGCACCTTACTCTGAAAAGCCACCAAAAGACTACCCAAATGTTATCAAAATTGTAAGTTTCCACATTGGATTTAAAATTGATTCAAATTATTTATTGTAGTAATGCTTTTTAGGAGCCACATGAAAATGGCCCATTATTTGTTGAAATGCATTTTTACATGAAGAATGCTAAAACCGCTGACAGTAAGTTGACAAACTCATTTACGAATCCTTCTATTTTTGGCAACTGTATTTTTAATTTTTTAATCAAACGTATGTTAAAATAATATGAAAAAAAAAGAATCTTTTTTCCCTTATTTTAGTTAATGCTTGGAAGAAAGAGAAAAAACTTTCAGCACTCGGTATGCCTCAATATCTAGGTTCTGGAAGTCATGAATATGAGAACACAAAATATAGATTTGTAGTAATAGATCGGTATGGCGCAAATTTGGGATCATTATTTCAAGAAAATAACAAAAGATTTCCAGAACAGACAGTGTATAAAGTAGCTTTACAAATTGTAAGGACATGTTCATTATTTATTTCTTTTATAGTTTTAATTCTTTCGCAGTGCAGTTACTTCTTACATTCCTTACAGTTTTGAAAACAGTGATGTAACAGTATTAATCATTTTCAGATAGATGTGCTAGAGTACATCCATCATAGAGCATATGTACATGCAGACATAAAAGGTGAAAATTTGTTATTGGGCTTAAAAGATCCAGATCAAGTATATTTAGTTGATTTTGGTCTGGCATGCCGTTGCACAACAAAAACAAAGTATGAGTTGGATCCAAAGAAGGCTCATAATGGAACAATGGAATACAATAGTAGAGATGGACATATGGGAGGTAATAATGACATTAAATACAAGAAATTATTGTCAAATAAAAAATTATCATTTCTTTTACATTCCAGTACCTACAATGCGCGGAGACATGGAAGTTTTAGCGTATAATATCATTCGTTGGCAATGCGGCGCACTGCCTTGGGAAAAGGATTTAAAAGTTGCTTCTAAAGTGCAACAACAAAAGGATAGGGCTTTCGAAAATATCTCAGCGTTCTTGAGCAGTTGCTTTCTTGAATCTGTACCTGAGCCCGTACAAAAATACATGAACTTATTGTCTACCATGTCATTTAACGACGTACCACAGTACGACAAATTTAAGAAATTTTTTGTTGATGGATTGAACAAACTGGGCCTCAAGCCGGGAGGAAAATTAGAATTTAAAACAACTGCAGTGAATCCAGTTACTCCCAAGAGGAGTAGTCCCAATAAAAGGAAACTTGCAGAAAATGCTGTGCAGAGTCCACGTGCAAAAGCGGGAAAAAGTTCAACACCGACGCGAAACAATGTACATAACGATCGTAAACCCGGAGTAATTATCGATAAACAACGCTCTAAAATACAAGATGTAAAGCAAGTATTGCTTTCTCTGGATTCAGACGAAGAGTATGATATAAAAGTTACTAGGCGATCGAAAATAGTACAGAAACCCGAAAAAAAACCCAAAAATACGCGGAAAAAAAAAGTAATTGATAAAGAATTGTCCAACGAATCTGAAGATAAAGTAATAAACAGAGGAACGCGGTCGCGACTCAGAAATGCTACGAAACCATCGCCAGCTACTAAACGTAGTACTAAGAAGGAAGTAATCAATGTAACAGCATCGAGTGAAGACATGTTTGAGGATTAATTTAAGTTAGTTTGTAATTGTGGAGTTTGAGTGTAAAGCAAACGTATCATAGCTAGAATTTGTAATATTGAGTATTAAATAGTATTGATTTGTGTACATAATTGTTGGTAGAACAAAAATTGTATGATACTTACTTCGTAAATTATGAGAATTGGACGAATTGAGTGTAACGTTAATTTTGATACCGATCGAACGATAACAATCGATCAGCATTGTTTTCCTTATTGTTATGAAGCTGTTGCTGAATAAAGTCAGTGTTAAAAGTTAGGTTTTCTTAAAAAAAATGATGTACTAACCCGACATATTCTCGAGTATTCAACATTTCTGCGCAAGTTTTATTGCTGTACTTAATTTTATGCGGACGACATAATTGACACGTCAACGTTCGTGCACTTACACTTTGTATACAATAGATCGTTTAATGCATTCATAAGTACGTTTATTTTTTCAACTTTTGCAGCTGTGGAGTACTTAACTTAACCTTTCCCGGCATATTTCTCGCTATTATTTCTTCCTTTATCGCTTTCAAAAGATCCTTCTCGCGAGATGTTATTTCCTTATCTTTAAGAAATACTGCAATAGCAGTCTTTGCAGCTTTTCCTGGCTTAACAGTTCCAGGAGTCAATTTTACTTTGTACCTGCAAAAAATATACGTTACGTAGGAATCTCGTAAGAGCGCTGAAATTAACGGTCATTTTTCAAACGTACTTGTAGTTCAAAAGAGTGTTATAAGGTGCAATGACGGGAACTGCAAAAAGTAGTTCATCTTCTAGAACAGGTTTCCCTGTTAGCTGATCGAGCATATCAACTTCAGGGCCCGGTCCTGTATCTTCATCTCGATCGTACATCTGATTATCTTGTGGCACTGGTCTCGGTTGACCACTTCCTTTTCTTTTCGTTTGTTGCTTTGGTCCCGACGGATCTTTGTTTTTATTCTTCCGTTTATCTTCCTTCGCTGCACCGGCCGACTACGTGAGACAAAAACAAAATCGCTTAAATTTGGCGCTTCACATCGAATTAAACGGATAAAGTACCTGTAAAACTGCCATCGACAAACGTCTGTCTTCTTCATCTTGATCTTTATATTTCTCTTTCATTTTCTTTAGACGACCTTTCTGTCCTCTCTTTAAACCGCTTTGCTCATTCTTTTTTATTTGCTCATTATTAGTCTCTTTACTATTGTTGTTGTTGTTTTGTGTAATATTTTGGATTGGTTCCTTGTTCTTGGAAACCTTCTTCTGGCTCGTTGTGATCGTTATCGGTTTGTCATCACCAAGGTATATTACATTTTCTTCATCTATCTTTTCTGTTATTAACGGTTCGGCATTTTCTACGCGCAACTTCATTCTATCATTGAAAGGATTAGAGGTATATTTTTTATATGATACATTCGCGCCAAAACCATGCAAACTAACCAAACTGCAAAATTGTAATCTTGATAATTGATTCTTATTGAAACTTACGTCGGGCCCGACAGATCAATTTTAATCTGTGTGTCTGGGAACTCTGGTACTATCTTTGCATCGTTCGTATCGATAACCTTATCACAACTATCTTCTAACAAATTTTCTTCTCCATGTGGTTCTTCCTCGATCGTGTTCAGCTCATCCTTATTATCAACGTTTTCACCTAATTGCGAAATAATTCGGTCATATCAAGGTCACTAAGCTGATGATACTTCTGCGTGAGATTATTTAATTCACCTTCGTCGGAATCGTTGACTTCTATTTCTTTATCTGTCCCAGCTACTTCTACAAGGTCACTTTCGTTTTCATCGCCAATCGTTCTTACCCGCCTCTCATTAAGATGTCTTTCTATCGAACTTTCTTCTAACCGAAAAAGTACGCCCAATCCCACAATCAATTTGCTCGGGGAAAGATAATTCTTTTTTCCGCGAATCATAAATGATCCAGTGGTGAGGTATTCACCGGTTGGTGCTGTTTTAGAAACTTGATCATGATGAACCCACCAAGCGCCTGCAACTACTTTAGCCTCCCAAGCATTACTAATACAAAAAATGAAAAACAAATTTGATGCAATTCATTGTGCCACGAAATAGAAATTTGTTATGGTGCTGTAATTTTGGAAATTTAAAGCTTGTACCTGTATGCAATAGCCATTGAACCAGCCTCGGCTAATGTCTTTGGGGGGACTGGCTTACCAGTAGGGTTTTTTATTATTACAGAACTTGCACCAGTCAAATCAGCATGCACATACAAATCACCAGTTTTAAGATACCTCTTGACAATCAATTCGTTTTGTTGCTGATCCCTTCCGCTGATTACTAAAAAACCAGTATTATAATGCACTGTGTAAAACAGTAAAGAATGTTACATTACATTGTGAAACTTACCCAGGTAATTTTCCGAACTGATAAACCAGTAGAATTTCTCAAACCAGTACGTTTTCCTAACTTTGTTAATACTGTGTACTGCCTGTACTTCCTTCAAGGTTTGTTTTGTCTTTTTTTCCGCCGATTTGAGCGCTTTATCTTGTGACTCTATGGTTTTCTGATGTTTCTTAGCTGCTGATCTCTTTTGATCATAATATTTTCTGGCATTACCGAAAGCTGTATAAGCAAGGTCAATGTCAATGATCATGGGTTTTAGTTCGGGTTCCTCGTCATCGCTGTACTCGTACGGATCGTGCAATAGTAAAGAAATATGGTTTGTTTCCAGTTTTAATTGCCTAATGGCAGTTGCTACTGGATCCTCTTCCTCCTGAGCTTCCTTTACAAGTTCCATGATATCCGGCCACGACATCTGATTGGCCAAAGCTGCTTGAATGCACATGATAGCATCAGCTACTAATTTCTGATTTCTAGAAATCAAGTCAGCTTTTTGTTTATTTTCCTTCTGTGTGGATTCCAATTGCTCCAATCTTTGCTCATGATCTTTCTTAACATTTTCCAGTTTTTTCCATGCTTCCCTTTCTTGTTGCAGTGCTTTCATATCTAATTTTTGACCTTGCATTGATGAAAAATATTCATCTACTGCAGCATTAAATGTTTCACAACATTTGTGTGGCTTTCCTTTATGCTGTTCAAACAAAAATGGATGGAATTCGATATTTGTATATAAACAATCCTCTTTCATCATCACTGTGTTTTTAAGTTCTTTTCTTTGTATAATATATCCCTGGGAGCTATTCTTTCTTGCATTCTCCATCATTTCGTTTGCACTTTCAAGTGCTGCACTTAATTTCGGCATATCTTCTGCTACATTGAAATCTTTACCGATTTTACAACCCATTGGAAACCCAGCTTTTAGTAGCACATGATCAATAATGGCTGGACCAAATTCTACAAGTGGATTTAAAACTTTTTTCAAAGTGTCTCCTGTTTTAGCATTTTGTATGCGATCATGAATGTCCTCCAAAGGAGGCATTGTCTTAGTGCGTGCACAGTGAAGAGGATACTTTTCCTTAACTGCATACCTATTTTATTAGATTTCTGTTAACATGTCTTAGACTATCCATTATTCAACTAACTTCAGTATCTTATCGCATATTACCTAATTTTATCTGAATCAGTATGATGCCTTAAAATGTTTAAAGTCATCATTTCATGATCTGTAAGCACTATGTTGCCATGATCATATAATTCCAGAATTATATGATAAGCAGCATCTCCAGAACCAAATTTTAAATCTATTATTCTGTCCACACCAATTTGTGTTAGACTTTCCAAGCGTTTATTTTTTAGATGCTTCCGCATCTACAAAACATATATTCATTACATTTCTGATTATATTTTTATGTTTCATATACTTACTTTCATAGAAAAACTAGAAGGTGCTACATTTTTTTGCCATTCAAACTCTGTTGTATGTATTCTAATCCCTGATTCAATTAACAAAACACATTTTTCTTCACTTCGGTGAAGACGTATAAGATATGTGCGGTGATCAATATCATAAATTTTATTGACACGCATGCCAATGAGCCTGAAAATAAATATTTTTATCTTATACATATGGTCAATCACCTCTGCAATGTAATTACATATCAAAGGAGACTGTAAGAAATAGAATGTAAACAGAGACCCGTATAACCTCTTCATAATCGAAAAAGTTGAAAAGTATATATAATGGATTAAAGTATTCATACGTACTTTTGCAGCTCCGTTACGGAACACACAACATCGTAAGAACTAAATTGTAGCTTCATGTTTATGAGTATTCGGATCAAAATGAGCACAATACAAATAGGTCTGACATATTTGCCAGTATCCACTGAAAATGATACAGCTTAAGCTGACGTACTATATCACATGGTCGTTTTACTCTCTCTCTCTCTTTGCGTGTATTTATATATATACGAAGATGCACATCTTTAAACGCAGCTATCTTTCATATGTAATTCGCATTTTCGATAAGAATTCAACTTGAGAATTAGGCAATATTGCGCAATACTCAATTTTTATACAGATAATGTTAATCCTTTGAGTGTCAAGCGGTGCGACCACGCTTTTTCTCTTTTATGTTCAACAGTGTTAGCATTAGGCTGCGAAGCCGGTGATAACACCATTGACTAAGTATAGGACAGTATAGGATAGGATCACCTATGGGCCTTCGTGTCCCATTTTTTAACAAATTCAATCCTCAGATGAATTTATTGTCACTTCCCAGGAACTAAAATTATATATTATGTAAAATTTCATGTCGCCTTAACGTGTTAAGAGTCATGTTCACTGTAGTATGCATGTACCAGCATGTATGTATGTCTATCTGTGCTATCCTGTACTTAGCCAATGATAACACCACGTTCAACTTATGTCGATGCCTGTCCTTACGATTACCGTTAATTTTTCGGGAAATAAAGATCGCTATTTTTGATTGGGAAACAACAAAGCCCTATGGCAACTAAACGATTAAGGTATAAAATAAACGGTTATTAAATTTTGAAAGTATTAAACACTATGGAATGCATCAGTTGCAGATTCGTTATCAACGACTACGTTCACACTGCATGGGAAATATAAGGGGAATATAGAAGAACGGGCATTTGGGTTTTTGTGTTTTTTATTCAATAATATGAATAAAATGTAATGTGAAGTAGGTGGAAATTAACGATAAGATTTCTGGTATCGTGCCCTGGCTCCTGGACCACCAAACTTCTTTGGCTCGCACCTCCTTGGGTCAGCAACAAGGAGAGTACGGTCATACTGAATAAGAATGTCTTTTACTTCCTTCTTGCTAGCTTCATCGACATCTGTAATAAGATTACATTATACATCAACTTTCATCTGTGTACCTTGACTAAAAATGGTCAATGGACAATGGAATGGATTACTTACATTTTTGGTAATACGCAACAAGAGCCTTAGAGATTGCTTGCCGGATGGCATAGATCTGTGCAACATGACCACCTCCGTTTACCCTTACTCTAATGTCTACACCAGAAAACTTTTCCTAAAAGAGAATTGTAGAAATATTAACATGTTCTGAAATGATTAGAAAAGTCATAAATCTCATGATATGATATAATCAGAATCCTTGTTTTTATTCACAGTTGGTCATGTTCGGAATAAATAGTACATCATATTTTAATAGTGAGGATCAAAAAAATTACAAATACTGAGTAAGAATAATCGACCAAATACTTAATAAACCACAGACGTGAATTTTATTATTTGTGTCACGTTGTTAAAGAGATATACATGACGCTTACCTTGCCCAAGAGCAGAATGGGTTCTTGCAATTTGTACTGAAGTACTCGTGGTTCGACCAGCTCTAAGGGACGGCCATTTACTCGAAGGTTTCCACGGCCACGCTTGCAGTAAGCGACCGCGGTTGCGCTTTTCTATAAAATATGAAAGTTGATGTCTACCGCACAGAAAAACATGCTTCGACATAACCTCAATTTTTTTTGGCATTTGGAACTTACCTTACGTCCGAAGACCTGCACGGAGTGGATCGGTTCCTTTTGTTTCTGTAACACACATTACACGACGTAAACGAATTAGTTTACATCCTTTCTACGTAATAATGGTAATAAATTAAAACTACAAAGGGAGCGAAATTCTCACCTTCTGCATTTTGGCAAGCACGTCGTGGAAAGGAAGTTTGTCCGGACTCAAATGACTTCGACAGTACGACTGCTGGAGTCATGTGTCGTTCCGTACACACAACTTCCGCTTGTTGGATATTTAAATAGTAGCGCCAAGCGATGGTGCCGGCGGTTGTTTTAATGCGTCATGAAAAATACATTATTTTGTAATAATATTCTACATTTTGGTAAATGTTCTATAGAGCAGCTAATAAATTCATAGCTTAGTCCATCGTTTTAATTGATACACGCTGGGGAAAGAATAAGTAAAGGGTACAATGAATCATGATTTTATTTGTTATATAATAATATCTACAATAAAAATACCACATCGTTTGAAAAACAATTTTCGTTACAATTATACAGTAATTTTATATAATAATATAATATTTAGGTTTTCGTTCCAAATAAGATGTAGCGATGAACATACACCTCGCAGTGGGAGTGAGAAAATACATTTTTTTTTTGCAAATTCCACATTGATTTCTTCACTCAGTGTTTTTTTGCAAGCTTATACGCAAACACTCGAAACGACGCTGGCATACGACGCGCGTTTATTCATTATTCGCCATTTTGATGCCGCCTTTGTATCTCTTTGGGGAAGGGAAGAAAAAAAAAGAAGTAGAGCAATGTCGTTGGGAATGCGAGGAATTCGTCTCGAGTGTCTCGCTCATACGTGTCGCGCGAGCTCTTTGGCCCGCGATAAGTGAGATTCATAGAAAAAGTGGACTAGAACAATCCAACTTCGTCGTTTCTCATCCTTACAGCGCGAATCTCACACTTACCTATAATTAACTACACTTAGTTAATAGTACCGTAATGTCATCTCAATATATATCATTGTATTAGTTGTTATAATATATAGAAAATACATATAACAATTATTTAAATGACTCACAATCAATCATTTGTCGCAACATGTATAAGTGGACGCGTACGGTGGGCACATGTTCACCTATACATATTAATCGGTGTTGTTAATTACATGATATTCTTTTTATATACTCGTCATACAGAGGGATGGAAAGGTGGGCCAGGGGGGTGGGGGGAGGGGTGGGGGGTCGAGGCTTAAGACGGGACGGGGACACGTTTCGTGGGGATGGCGGTGTCTGGGGGATAGATTTTTTTTTTCATACATTTACATTGTCTTTGCCGTACTACTTAGTTAAGTGAATTTTTTGTTTTACCAGAACTTAGTCGATTATCTTACAAACACTTTTGTCTATCTTGTACTGTTGTACGTATTCTTGCTCTACCGAACAGTTTCTTTTGTCGTCTCGTTTCGGCAAGTGTGAAGCGTGTGTGTGGTGGTGGTAGGTGGCTTTAGTCGTACCCCCTCTTTTTTGATTGGCTCGCGATCTCATTATCTATCCTCGCTCAAAATTCTGCTTTCGCTCTTCGGACCACGAGTACCGCGTGCAATTTTTTTCTTCACTTTTTTTTCTTACCCCTTTATTTTCCTTCGATACATCGTCAACGGGACATATAAGTGTGAATATATATATGATACATATATACCTATATATAGCGTATCTCTTTGCGCTTTATTTTCTCTTTTTAAATTGGGTGCAGGTTTCGTCTGCGTATCTGTCGCCGTCGCTTTTGATAAATTGCATTTTAACCGTCGGATATATTATTTCGATCTTGGCTCAACGTCGCGAAACATTCATCGCTTTCTTTGGACTTCCCATTATTTTCTCGTACGCGCGTGTCGCCTACTCCATCCGCGGTACATAACATAAACGTGATCGGGCAAAACGTAATTCGCAGTTATTGGGTACTACGTAGAGAGGAATTGCGATGTTTATTCGATCGCACCGCGTTAACCGATCTGTCGAGGAACTTGCTTCACGCTCTCGAGAAAAGACTCCGAGGGCAATTTTTGCAGGTCGACCGGTTTACTCTAAAAATTACCTTCCCGTCTAAAATCGATTCCATCTTTTCGCATGCCCGTGCGCGACAGCTTAATGCGTCGTTCCTGGCGGGCCGTAAAACATTTTCCGAAAAAGGTCGTTATACTTTTTTGACTCCTCGCTATTCGGATTGAGCGGAAGGGTATTGCTGTGTGATGTCGAGAAGAATTTTGTCATTTGATATGTCAGACGATTATCTCGCCTCGTTCTTTCTCTCGCTCCCTCTCACTCCTTCTCTCCCCCCATTTCCGTGTTCTTTCTTTATCGCACTTATCGTTGCGCACTTCGAGTTATCGTCCTATCCTCTAGTGGGCGCATCGTTCTCCGCTACGGTTGAGAGAGAAAAATGACGGTGTAACGGAGCCGCAAAAACGAAACAGTAGAGAGTCCTTTAGGACTGGACGCGAGATTATGAATTTTATATTGGCCATGATCGTATATACAGCTAGACTCTATCCTTATCTCTCGTGACGATGAAGGAGACATTCGCACCGTTCCGAGTGAGCTCGCGAGTACGAACGAGCGCGAAAAGGAAGAAACATCGAGAACAACAATGAAACACCGATCGATTCTGTACACATGCCGATAAAATTTGTCGCCGATACACAAAAATACGCATTAACACGCTCGATACTTGTTCGATTATTTACAGCTTGGAGTACGATTATGAAAAATGGAGGGAAGTACGGAAAGTTGGCATTGCACGGGACGCCGTAAGAAATATTTCGTCCAGCCCTAGAGAGTGTAGACGTTTCGATTGGGAAAGGACGAGAGCCTCTCGACTTATTTCACCCCCTTTTGGGTTTCATCGGGAATCATATTCCAATACTTCGACAGCCGTCCGAAGGGTCGCGTTCGTCCGCCGAATTTTTCGACAGCGAAAGTATCGAATACAGTTCACGGTGGCCCATTCCTCGAAGAAAACGTAAATCTCTCCACTCCCATTAATACTGTTCCTGACAAGACGTCGCTTAAAAGGTACGCAAAAGTTAACGCGAGGGTGCGGACGTCCGCGGGAAAACTGCTCGCGGACACTTCCGCCTCGCCCCCCTTTAACACTAACATTCCTATCATTTTCCCCTAGATCAGCGCACTTTTTTTGATTCGGAGCTTCAGCCGCCAAAGTCCATATCTTATCTTACAATAACTCGCCTGCTCTCCTCTCCCACTCTTCAGTAATTTCCTTTACGCTTATAAGTACACAACACAGCGAGGTACACGGACACCGGAAGTGCAATCGGTAGCTCTTACATCCGGTCCATTTCTTTTCGTTCCATCGTTGGGATTCGCTTCGCACTTCCATTCGTCGCGCGTTCGATCTCGACAGACGCCGATGGATCGGATCGATCATTCCGTATCCATAATCCAAGTTGACACGAAATGACGATTTCCGTATCCATAATCCAAGTTGACACGAAATGACGATTTCCGTATCCATAATCCAAGTTGACACGAATCGAGACTTTTAAGTTTTCACATCTGCCGACATCGATCGCGCGCCATTCTCACGACAAACGGTAGTCAACGCTTACACACGTACTTCGAATACATATTACTCGCAAGTGGAGTGCGATCGTGTAAACGGATAGGCTTGCGTCGCTGTTGGCCGCGGGGCGGGCAGGGGTAGGTGTGGGTAAGGGGGGTGGGGGTGGGGGGGGGGGGCAAACAGGAGGTAGGTTTCCGCGTCTTTTTTCACGTACGAGTATGACACATATAAAATCCATGCTCTTTATACAACATTATTGCATACTACACGTTCGCCGTTGGTGGGCCACGGAGGCCTCTCCTTCGTCACTTTTGAAAAGGTGTCTATCGTTTAAAAAGATTCGGTTGGATGGGGAGAATCGCGAAAACTTCTTCCATGCTTTCCTTCTCCTTCTCTCCTTTCATTCTCTTTACCGCGATTTTAGGGATACGGGGGACAACGAAGAACGTTCATAAAACGACACACCAGAGAGCTATGACGAGTGTCTTTTTTCTCTCTCTTTTGTTTTAGCGCTACGCCGCTCCATTTTGTGACATAATTCTCTCGAGTTTCTCGCTTCGAAACGGTTTTCGCCGGAAAGCGCGCGATTCTCGATCGTCGCTCGCCAACCGAGAACGCGCGGACCATCCATTTTGATTCGCATTTAAGGGGGGGGAGTACAGTTGATTATTAGGATTGACACGATTTGGCACAGTGTTTATTGTTAAGCGTTCGTTCGCGCGTTCCGCCGTGAACGTACGGAGCTGGATGTCGTCGTTCCTAATGCAAGTGCGACCTGTTCGAGAGCTGGGGTGGTTTCCTTTTACCGGGATTCGAAACCGGTCGGCTAAGAGTTTCGAACCTCCGACCTTGAAAATTCGAATGATCGGGATACGTCTGCTCGGGATCGCTCGGCTAAGGTCGCGAATTAGAAACTAAGCTTATAGAGTGAGCGCAGGTTACGATGATTGTGCATCGAGACTCGTGGCTCGTCGATCGATCAGATTCCAGCGACGGTAGACCGTAGTCGTAGGAGTAGAAGTAGATAATAGTACGTACGGGTAGTAAATAGTAACGGGTAATAATCGTAGTAGCTATAGCGGACGCTCCTGCTCGGTAACGGTGTAGAGAATTACAATGCGGCGGTTAGTAAGTACAGCGACAAGTGGTTGGACTTAGTAATATAGCGGGATGGGGGCGAGTAATTAATCGTAATCGAGATAGCGAGGATGGTAATAATAAAGGTAACAATGACGAGTCGAAAGGTGCGTAAGGTTGAACTAGTATTCATTGTACGTATGTTGCAAACTGTCATTCGGCAACGCTCGCTACGTCGACAACTCTAGACGTCGATACTGCTCGGGACGACAATGAGATAATGAGACAATGAGATAATGAGATAACCTCTTGGAATTAAGTGCTTACTCACGGCGCCGACTACGATCCAACTGTGTACGCTCGCAAACGCGGGTGTGGCGCAACTTTACGGGAGATATTGAGGAAGGACAATCTTTAACAATACAAGAGCAACACGAACCGGTGGCGAGGGAGATCAATTTTTGACGATTATGCTTTCGCTTTTTTCCTTCGCGGCTTACAATCGATCGAGCGCGACGCTCGTCCTCGCGGAGCAAAAAAGATGGCTGACTGCCGGGAAAGCATTTGTCGTCGCGAGAGCGGAAGAGTGTGACAGAAAGAGATTGTGTGTATGTGTGTGTGTGTGTGAGAGAGAGAGAGAGAGAGAGAGAGAAAGTTAGAAGAAAAGTGAGGGAGAGAACAAAGAAGATCTAATATGTTATCGGGAGCACTTTCTCTCTGGCATGCTTCCTTAGAGATTAATACTTTCCGCGCGAGGGGATGATACGAAGGGATGCGAGATCGATGATTTTTTCAGAGATCTCGCGAGACGGAGGATTGTCTGCGTGGGCTGTTTTTTTCGATCGCGACGATCACGGTCGCGACAAGGTGGGTTCCGACCACCGTTATTAGCCTAATGCGTGAATTTAGGTTCGCGCGCGCGCGCTCGAATTGATGAATGATGAGAGTGAAAGAATTCCGAAACTCGACCATCTGTATCTCACGGACTCAGAGCTCCCTCGGCCACGACATTTTTACTATCTACCGAGATCTACTATGTACATCAATTCCTTGTAGACATAGCTAATATTTTTATAGTTAGAAGATATATTTAAATGTAGAACCGCTGAAAAGATAGACGTGCGCACGCATACTCGAATATTCGCATACCACCATTCGTCGTACCTTCCACATTCATTCGTTCCATACGCGCGTACATACATGCCCGATCGATCGTATCGATCCGGATCGATCGATCGCTCGTTCGGTCGCTCAGTCACGCACACCTCACGCACACTTAGGCGTCGTTACGCAGATTTACATCAAATTTCTCTACCTCCTTGCCCCTCGCCGTCAACGCCGAACAATTCCTACTCCGAATGAAAAAGACCCCTGGGGGTTGGGGGTGGCAAGGTGCAATGCGGTAGGGCATTCGTTTTCTCGTTCCGAAAAGTGAGAGGGCAGCTCGTCAGTTTTTTTCGAGCCTGTCCAGATCAAAGTTTTGCCAAAGTGCCGGAGAGACTATCTTTCGAATTTGATCAGCCGCGACACGACGAAGAAATTGAAATTGTTTCATCCCTCTGCGCGAGACGCGTCTCTCGTTACGATAAGATCGGACTTTAACGATTCATTCGGACTTGGGCAGTGGAAATGGAGGGAAACGGGCCGTTTATAGATCGAACGATCATCGTAGAAGACTCACAGAGAAGGTACGCATCGTTTTGGCGGGGCTTTCGGGCAAAATCCGCCTTTTGGCACATCGTAATGTCGGATTCTGTACGAACGACGGAGAGTCATTTTGTTTTTTCTGAGATCGATTTAGCGTTGTTGGCTAGAACGACGCGCGACGAAAGGGAAGGCGTTCGTCGCGCGCGATTAGTCGCTTTTGTGCGTTTAGAGAGAATTTTCGTCATCGTAGTCGAGAGAAGCGATGTCCGCGAATTTTATCGCTCGCGCGCCGCACGCCGTAGACAGTTTTTGCAATATGTCACTGGATCGAGGGACGACCGGATTTCTTCGTCTTGTCAAGAAGGCAATCCGCGAGGATCGTGGGACCGAAAGGAAAATTAACGTAGCTTCCTACCGGAGAGCACTCTTGATATATACCGCCTACGTAGATTTTTGGCATGTTTCTCATTGGGTGTCTCGCGACAAATGACGGTCGTCATTCTCCACTCCTGTTCACTTTTGCATCTCTTTCAATCTCTCTTTCTCTCTTTCTCTCTCACACCCACTCCCCTTTAGTATCGTAGTTATGAGTCAACGATTAGTTACCAGAACACAAGGCACTTGGCTTACACATCATTCAATTCTTTTTTTTTTCCTTTTAATTTTTTGTTATTCACTTCTTTGAGTATAGCTCGGTGTTGAGATAGCCCCCGCAAGACGCGCCGCATTGCGAAGGATCGAAGAGACTTACGAGCGTATCGTAATGTCGGTGCATTGTCGCGACGTTACTCGCGCGTCATCCTCGCGCAAGGATATTTGAAAAATAGCGTTCCGTTCTGGACAGCGATGCTAGAAGAACGGTACAGGGATGCGCGATCGTTCAGCGTGTTGATCGGATCGTCAACGGAAACGACGGTCGAATGGAAGTTGGGTGGGAGGGGGGCGGAAGTTAACGGAGCAAGCCTTGCATTGCGGTGCGTCCTAACGACACATCGATGAGAATTAACACGCACCTGTCATTCACAATATTCATAGAAGAAAATAGTTATATATATATCGCCGTACATATGTATATATATTTATACACGGACAAATATATATGCATAATACATATATACGTATGCACATACGTGTACAGTTTGTTTCTATATAAATATATATACTACGTACACAATGCAGTAATAATATATATATATATTTATATATATATATAATATATTCACTTTATACATTCAGTATTCATCTTATATACTCATTTTATAAACGACGGTTAGATTATTTTATTACATCTCAGTATTAAAATTCTTTCTCCCCTCACTCCCTCGCGCTTTCCTCCGCCTCCTTCTCCGTTCGGAATTAGCCGTAAATGATCATCGAAGTAGCGCTTGCAGCCGTTTACTCGATTATTTATGCTCGCGAGGCAGGCATTCGGTACCGCTGTCCGTTCTTAGCCTCGTTCTTCCTCTATGGCCGTTCGGCGAACTGAACCTTAAAAGGGACCGCGAAACGGATCCAATTTCCATCTTGACTTTTCGATCGTCACGAATAGCACGAATTTTTACGATTCGCGAAATCATTTCCATTCTCTGTCCACTTCGGAGGGTAGGTCGCTCAGAATCGTGCGTTGCCTCTTAATCATGACGATCTAATGTTTTCTCGCCGACGAACGTACCGAACTCCCGTCACTCGCGCTCTCATTAGTAGAAGAAGCGAGGGTCTTATCCTTTAACGAACAACATCGAAATATAACGCGGCACGAGTGCGTGAGGGCAACTCGACGTACATCCTAAACTGCCACGCTCGCGATGGCGCGCGCGCGCGTCCCATGCATAAGTACATTAAACGCGCGCGCACATACACAAGCGTGTATACGAACGCGTACGCGGCATAAATAGTTTTGATTACAATACGCCCCTTCGCTCTGAGTCTATATGCATTGTGTGTGTCTGTTCGTGTGTACGATGAGTAGCGATAACAGTAATCATAGGAAGAATGAGAATGGTGAACTAATGGCAATGATATCGATAAACCGTTCGCCATAATTCGTTACGTCACACGTTAAACGAAACGCGTGCGTTATATCTCCCGCGCGCGTCCGTTTCATTACGATAGGTACGTACATGTGTCTCGCATTGTTTAAAGGTAAATACTGACGCGCAGACGCTCGTTGTCCTGGCTAAGCCGTTTGATTTTCCGAATTCACCTGCTCCCGACCGTTCTTCCGATTTGACTTTTTCATTTCTTCCTCCCTTACGTACGCCATTGTTTGACTCTCGTTACCGATTGCGCGTATGGCGGCGAAGATTTCTTCTCTCCGCGCCACACCTTGGAAAGAGTCCACCCCTTAACTTCTCGTAACATCCCTTAACGCGGCGACACCCTTACGACCATCCGAGGACCGATAAGCAGACAAGTAGACGCTTAACGGAGAAAGATTATCGCGCTCCTCTCTTCTATCTCTCTCCGTCTCTCCCTCTCTCCCTCTCTCTCTCTCTCTCTCTCTCTCTCTCGCGGATAGAGCACGTTATTTTGTGCTGTACTCACGAAGTCCACGCCGAAGACGAGCGTTCGAAACGCTGATTTCGCTTCCCTTAAATAGTTTCTATTTTTTTACCTTTATCTCTACTTCTCGCCTCCTCTCTCTCTCTCTCTCTCTCCCAATTCTCTTTCATCCACTTACTGGAGGCCTCGTTCGATCGGACGATCATACTCCATAAACGTGCGTTTCGTTAGTCGAGCAAAAATCGTACACGTGTTAGGCTAATGTTAAATTAGGCCCTGGCTTCGTCTGGCAACTCGATACCACATCGCACTCGAAATTGACTGAACTGTGCTTATGTACGTAGAGTCACGCTGTCGCTGGTTCGCCCACCGGAAGTGTTAATAAGCGACACGTCCCTGCGCGGGAAGAGAGGGATGCCATTCGGGATCGATAGACCGATCGCGACGGATATTTACAAGGTTTGCCGATCGACTGTTTGCGACGTGTCGTTATCAAACTCGGGAGAGAACCGCGAACCGCTACTTCCTCTCTCACTCACTCACTTTTTTTATTCCGCCTCATTTTTGATCGTCGATACCTTAAAGCAGAACGTTTGTCGGCCAGCTGTAGTCGGCGCGCACGTATACTAAACGCGATTAGTAATATATTGTCCATATTGCTTATGGCACCAACTTTTTGAGCGATTTCTTTTTATAATACACAGTTCGGGTTACGAGAGTGTCGTCTGATGATAGTCGGAGCCCGCCCTTCATTCCCCACTTGAGCAAGATAAATCTAGAGTCTGATTAGAGATTTTTTTTTTCCCTTTCTTCACGATAAATGACTAGGTTGTGACGAGGACGCTAAACGTACAGACGTACTTATCCGTAGTTAACTAGTTGAGCAGAGAGAGGTCTTCTGAAGAAACTAACGACAGTGCGAACGTTTGTATTGCTACCGAGAACTAGGGTCTCTCACGATTATTATTGCAATGATTCGTTCGAGGGGGGGGGGGGTGAGGTTCATGCTTTGCGCGGCGATGACAATTGTAATTGTACAATTCGAACGTATGATCGCGCGCGTCATCGAAGATAAGGTATGTAAAGACAACGAGTAAGGATTGGATACAATTCGCACGAAGGAATAAGTGTAAGTACTTTGTGCAACGTGTTGTACTGCGGAGGCTCGCTAATTTTTTGATTTCGCGGAAGGAAACGAAAGGATCCGGTTGAGATTGCGGTTAAGATTTTGCTCGCGTGCGATGAACGTAACAGTTTGATTTTGTGCGAACGAGATCGTTAGATTACACTCCTGCGTGACGATGGAACATCTGAGTTCGTCGACCCCCAATCTTAATTATCATATCGGTTCTCATACAGAACCGGAAACGACATACTCGTGGCTCTTCTACAGCTGACCATGTTCTAGTTACATTAAAAACGCTATTAACAATACGCTTCTTGTAGTAAAAGTTAATAGAGAATAGTATAACATCAAATAGAAGAGTATAAAGAACCATGCTGGTGTATAGAGATAGACATTAAAGTAGGTAATAGGTAAGAGGACAATAGATTACGATATCAATAATCCGTAATAACTTTTTTTCGCTTGTTTAGAGTAATTTTGCATAAACGTTGATGATCATTTAGTAGACTTTTTTCTCTTTAATACAGTATTTTGAGCACATTCCTCAGGTGTATAACCATGCTACACTTTCTTCATCGAGTTGTACCAATATATCCCACAAAATATTCACGCTATCCCCCATGTTAATAAACGACTGTAAATATTTCATCGAACGTGAGAATGTAAGTTGGCGCGGTAATGGGAAATAGAATAAAGTCTTTCGATCGCATGAGTGATGTAAGATGCTTGAATGCGCTTCATTCGAAAATTATATGCACTTAATCTTATTACTGATTTTGATGACTGTTTGTACGCAGCGCGACGCCTTTTGATTTTGATTGAATCGCTTACGACTTTGAGCGGCATAAAGCACAAAAGTTTTGATTTCTAACCTCCCGGACTCTGTCTTACACACGGCTATCGGATAGTATACGTTAGAACTGAGCGAGTTGAAAGTTAGATTGTTAATAAGCTATAGAATTTGCGGTACACTGTTAACGACAGTTAGACTCACTTTCTGTTATACGTACGAAATCGTTGAAAGAATAAAAGAACGAAAATACTTTCTGCTCTGCAAATGTTTCTTTTTTCTTCTGCAATTTCAAATTTCAAATCCATTCAACTCGATGTTATTGCAATTCGTCTGATGGCAGTACAATATCGGTACAACTCACTAGTTGATGGCACGGGTCCGCCTATGTACAAATATGTAATACCATATACCACATACCATTTAAATACATCACATATTTATCATTTTGTTCTATATATATATTCTTCGTATACATATATATATGTATGTATACATATAAATATGTATGTACGCATATATTTCATTCTTCTCTGTGACGTGGAGGGACTCGTTTGTACAATTCATGCATCTTCGTTTCGGTTTCATTGCTTCGTTTATCGTGCCTTCTCCAATTCTTTCTGAGGCGACAGCCTCCAGCACATATCCACACATTCCGCATCCCCACTGTGTCAAATCCAGAGCACTGAAACGGCAATGTGAGAAAGGATCGAAAAGAAAATCTAGTCGTAGACACTGTCACTACTGCTCTTATCCTTTTTTTTCCGCTAAGAAGACTATCAGCTCACGCGTAATTAATGCATTCCTTCTCTCTAACTATCAGGCGTCGAGCGATTCCTTCTGGATTTGATCAGTCGGCACATCGTCATAATTTCATGCCATTTATCACTAACTACGTCATTGCCCCCTGAATAGCTAAAGACTGTTTAGGAGTTAGATTACGTACAATAATAATTACATTAGTAGAAACTTAGTTTCCGTAACAAGAGTATTGTCTTAAATGATATGTCTGCTAATTTTGTTGCATTCGACCTATGCCCCGAGCCTGTGGTCGGAATTCGTAACAATTTTACTCCTTAAATGAACTAACTTTAAGATTCAACGTTCTAGAATCTTATGTATAGTATTATAGATCTCTAGTTCTATGCTCGGCCATTCGTGCTGGAGGCTGCCGCTCAGATCGTTACAAAATCATGAACGTTACTATGGTCACAAAGGTGCTTCCATGGGCATTTACGTGTGCTCGCTGCATGCCGAACAGGCCTACACATAAGTCAATCGAAGCGGGGAGGTGGGGGGTGGGGGGTAAGGGGTGAAAAATGATGATACGTCACATCCCTATTCGGAGGAAGCGCGCCAAAGATGTTGGGAAGCCGATTTTCTCAAGCACACTTATTCTGTAAGCCTGTATTCAAGCGTTACGCATCGATAAGTACTATTATCACATACGCAAATCATCTCGCAACATAATTGTTTGTGTGTGTGTCTGTGTACTATCGCGGAAGCAAAGGCTATTAATAATCATGGCCCTTCGGTGTCGCACCTGACAATTGCAAATTTTGTCTCTGAAACTGAAGAGAAACACTGGAGATACCGTGGCCGGAACGTTTGACGTCTAACATATGCGATACATCGTTTTACAAGCGTGGGTAGATTCGGAAATAAAGCACACATAACACTAGCGCTCGTCGAAAACTCAAGCCCGACATTCCTTTCTGAACGTCCAACGTCGCGAGGAAATTTCATTTCGTCTTTTCCTCCCCCAACAACCCCCCTCTCCACCCCACGTTCGACGTCCATTTACAATTACGATCATTCCTTACACGGAGAAAACGAGTGGAAGATTGAAAGCCATATTTAAGAATTATTGAGACTTGGCAGATTCATTAAAGCGTCCTCAGTCACTTGCAATTACACGAGAAAAGTTTAAAAAGTTAAAATGTATACCGTGATTTATTTTAATGGTAAAAGTTAATAAGAAGAAGAGTGTTAACAATAACAATGTTTTCTTTTAAAGGTAGAATTAGAGCGTCTACGATTGGCAACTCTCTTGAATAACAATTTAGAGTTTCAATAAATGAAACCTGATGTAAATAGACTTTACATCGTTCAGTGAAGCTCGGAACGTTGTAACATACGCGTTACAATGTAATGCATTATCCGATCCGTTTATCAAACGTACAAAACTATTAGAAAGGATGTTCCTATATTTACAAAAAAAAATAAACTGGACGGTAGACTTAATATAATCGAAATTACGGCAGGCTGCTAACTAAACATACTTGGTAACGGATAGAAACAAACTGTTAAATTGTAAGATCGTCTTTTGTGATTCTTTGCTTAAAAAGAAGACGTGCGTCATCGTTAGCGCAACGATACGGATTGAGAAGTGAGAAAGAAATGAGAACCGTGCAAATATAAATTGGAGGAAATCAGGTCGAGCGTTGTTTAAGGCACCTTTTTAGGTGTTTATGTATATAGTAACATAGGTGTCTATGCATATAGGAACATCGATACAGTGCTCTTTCGAGTATTAAAGAAATCCTTTTCGTTGATCGATAAAAGACGTGCGCACCCCATCATTGTTTTTGCAAGAGTCTCGCCACGTAGCTCGTTGTAAGGTAGAAAATCAAGCCAAGTATACATACTTAATTTTAAGTTTACAGAGATATCCCTCCTAAAACAACCTAAAACCTATACTACTTAATTCCTTTAAATCCATTCTTTAATTGTACAGACAGACACTGATGTTTATATGTACAAGGCATGTACACAGATTATGTACATATAGTGATTCCATGATCGTTATTCAAGTAATATTTAATAAAAGTTCTCTACGTGTGTGTCTGTGTAGGGTGCACGTATGTATAGTATGTACGCATGAGCATATGTATAGTCATTATGTTACATTCAGTTTCGGTAAGCGCACAGTTACGCTGCCGAAGTGAAACTTGAACAATGTTCTACCTAGAGAACTGCTTTTTTTCCTAGACTACAAATTATACTTAATTACATCAATTTTATTTTTACATATGTATATTATATATGTACGTATATACATATACATACATTAAAATTTATTAAATTGAATATTATCAATATATTAAGTAACAGAGGTAACGAAACCGGGGAGTTCCAACAAATCTACGCGTGTCTGATAAGAATCAGTTATCCACCGATCATTAAGTATACTAATAATAATCGAACTAAGTAGGTAGTTAGAGCGAGAACGTGCAACAAGTGGTAAATTACACGCCAGGACCTGCTTACGAGTCATTGTTGTCGCGCGCGGCATAGAACGAAAGTTAGGTACGTAATTTTCCAAATGGTACCGCTTTCCGTTCAACTCTCATCGCGAACCAACACACATCCGCCCTTCGTATACCGTTTCAATTCTCACCTACGGTCCAAACAATTTCGAAACTCTCCGAACCGCGCGAAGCGAATGACTCTTAAGGAGATGCTCGAGTGTAGAGGAATCAAAGAGCGACAAAAAAAAAACAATCTAAAATACTTAAAAAAAAGAGTAGATGAAGAGCCAACAGGTAACAGTAATGTCTTGTGGCACAGTCTGGGAACATTTCACGTGCATAATAATAAAGAGGTACACATTTATCATCGAAATCCGCGATCGTCATTCAACATTACAACCATTCATCGTAGGACCACGGTTAGTCTCGAATTACTTCCTACATAATAACGTCAATTTGAAAATCGTTTAAACGAATACGGCGTGCGTGCGCTCCTCGCATTATTCTTCGAGCGTCGCGCGTCGCTTCTCTCGCCTTTATCGCCTCTCCCTCTCTCCCTCTCTCCTTCTAGGCCATTATTAGTCGATGAAGTATTAATCCCGTATTCGCGCTCAATAGAAAGACGAATACGTGGCGTGCGTTTCACTCTCCCTCTTCCGTGTCAACGATGACCGTTCATCGTTTGACACCACCGTCATAACTTTCCATCTTCCGCCGTTCGGCATTCGCGAACGAATCAAACGTTCATGACCGGTGATTAATTACCCTGTGTCCACGTCGAACAGAGTATGAACCGCGATTGCGAGCTTCTTAAGAGAACTTAACCGACCGAGGTACAATTCCGTCTAGCATGATCAGGCCAGGAGACTCGTTAAGACCCGGCACCCTTTCTTCCGAGTGCCGGAGTAGAATTAGGCCCTCGACGGTGGGATCGATCCATCGATCGATCCTAGCACGTTTACCATCATTCTCGCTTGCCTAATTAACAATACGGCAAACGATTGCCACACACTCTCTCTCTTTCTCTCACTCTCTCGCTCTCTCTCTCTCTCTCTCTCTCTCTCTTTCTCTCTGGATCTGGGGTACCTTCTCGCGCGCAGAAGAGGTACTCTCCCATTTTCGGAACTATCTATATACTCTTTCTTGGAAAGTGAGGGGGCGCGCGTGTTCTCGTCATTGGCCAGTTCGCTCTCCTCCCAAGAAGGTGACTTCCTTGGCTCTCTCGAGCGAAGCCTCCCCATTTTGGGTCCGTGTCCCTTTACGCTTAGACTATCTTTGATGCGACTGGCGGATCGGCATCATTGCCGGGGTGAGAGCCCATCTATCACGCGACCGCAATATTCTTTCCCTACCGTAAACGTTACAGCCTTCGTTAAGGTAACTTGAGTTCTACTAGCCGAGACTCTTCCTATGGTGGCCTGAGCCTCGTCGGGTTGTGCCATAGATGTGTTGCACTCTGAGCGGAGGTTGAGTCCCCGTTGCTCGAGGGCAACTGTTGCTGTTGATAGTCTTGGGTTTGACCTGGTGATACGTTGCTCTGCGGCTGCTGTTGCTGCTGATGCTGTTGTTGCTGATGTTGTTGCTGCTGCTGCTGCTGCTGTTGCTGCTGCTGATGTTGTTGTTGTTGTTGCTGCTGTTGCTGCCGTTGCTGTTGAGGTTGATGTAGCGGTGTCTGTGCTTTGGATTGCTGCTGCTGCTGACAGGGTCGTTTAGATTCCTGACCCGTTGAATCGGGCGAGGGTATCGGCCTGTGAGACTTCATGTGTGCACTTCTGCTTTTCACTTTGTTGAAAACTCTGTAAGGAAAACATTACGGTCCTGTTAGGCACTTGACGTCATTGCGCGAACTTCTCTCGTCTAATTACTCGTTGATACACGATACGCAACGTGCAGGAACTCGAGAAACGGAAGACATACATCTGTGTGTACTCCGTATCGTGTATAAACGTCTGTCCTCTCGATTACCGATAACGAATAAAATACGTTTATCTCGTACGTTCCGCGCTCGTACGCAGGGAATCGCAAGTGACAGACAAGCTAAGAAGAAACGTTCCATGCTGACATTGCGGACTGATAGTTTTGAAAAACTTAAAGGTAGACAAGCGTTACAGCGTATAGCGTTAGAGACTGACTTTCCAATTATAATAATCGCTATGGCAAAAAGAGTAAATAGCACGTAACGAAAATTCGGCTGCAAACTAGGATGCAATTAAATCGAGATTAAATATAACATCAAGCAGGAGAAACGAATTAATCGACAGTAGCGCAAACTGAGTGATCTGTAAACAGATTTGCAAACCCCATATAAACACAAAGTCAAACGCATTCGTATGTCATCGTACGATGTATCAGCGCGTGTTTATATATATATATATATCGGTATAACAAATTGCAAGCTCGGCAAAATGGTTTGCTGTTTAGCACTACGCTTGCCGCATTGGCGTGCATCGGAGTGCGGTTTAATGTCCTTCGCTGCAACAACATTATCGTCATTATCGTTATTGGATCGGGGCGTGGTTAAACAGCAAGCGCAATTATGCCGGTAGAAGGTAATAAAGAGTATTCCTGTGATGTACGTAATGTATGTATGTAGTACTATGTTATGTATATTCCAAGTTCGAAGCTATGTCGAGCATGATCGTTTCTCTACTTGGTCTTGGTGAACAAAATGCAGGAAGGCTCTCTTTCTCTCTCTATAAAAGCGAGGTTTGCTATACGTGCTGCACCGATACTTCCTGTATGTTCGTCACTCTCCCTTACGGTCTCTCTCTCTCTCTCTCTCTCTCTCTCTCTCTCTCTTTCTCTCTTTCTTTCTCTCCCCCTCTCTCTCTCTCTCTCTCTCTCTCTCATCGGCCATCGTTAGTCAAGGAGGCACGTGTATAGGTCTCTCACTCGCCGTTAATTAATCGGAAATTGTGGATAATTTAGATTAGAGATTGGAGACTTACTTCCCGCAAATCTTGCAGGGGTAGTGAAGTGGGGTGGGCACGGGTAGTTGTTGCTCAGAACTAGTGTGAGTTTGTGAGTTGGTGTTGACTGTGGCGTGGCCGGTTTTGCCGGTTTGGGCGGTTTGGGTGCTCCCGGCCATCGTTACTGTTACACTTCCGCTAAAGCTCTGACAACACAAAGAAAACACAAAGCCAAAATAAACAACACAAACAAACAACAACGATGACGAAGAAGGAGGACGACGACGACGGCGACGACGACGTTTGACGACGTAGACGACGACGTAGACGACGACGTAGACGACGTAGACGACGTAGACGACGACGACGAAGACGAGGAGGACAGATAATATAAGTAAACGTAAAGTTTCACACAACGCATAACGCCACACGGCAAAAGTTCACGGTCGTTCGTAAAAGGTAAGCGTGAGAAGAAACGACGGGTTAACAAACAAATCACATGCGACACTTAACGTTCACACGTATGTACGCATGTATAGTAGTTGTCGTGTATACACGTCGTACCTACGCCGAGTACGATTTGTAATCTCATACGTTTCCTGCGTAAATATGCTGGATCGAAGAACGAAGCTAGGTGACGGATGTAAACGCGGTCCGCGTATGGAAAATTTGATTGATAATATATCGATCGCTGTTCACGAGTCTGACTCTAAGCAAAATTTCGTACTCGGTGCATTCTATCGACGAGATTCTTGTGGTTAACGGCGATCAGAGAACTTTTTGTACAGATACAGGTTTGTAAGCGGATCAAAATGTAAACTATGTCTGAACGATTATTCTCTTGATATTTTGCTATACGTATCCTGCTATGTCGAAACGTTACACTTTCAATGGGAGGTATGTAAACGGGCACGAGAAAGTAAGGTATGTAACGGTAACATGTAGCATGGACAGACAAGGCATCGTAACTCACATCAGGACAGTCGTACGCGAACAGTCTGAGTTCTCCTTCGCTCGTGGTGAGTGTCGCTGAATTCTCTCTCTCGTTAGTCTGTAACTGAGTTGACAGAAGAAGGTACGTGAATCAGCCAGTTCACTAGCTTGAAGGAATTTGAGGCTTGTGCGGCCATTGTTACTGAAAGTATAGGCTTCCGGATGGTCGCCGCGTCTGGGATCAGCTGCTTGCCGACGTTTCGCAAACGTTCCAGTTTGCATCATCAGCTGCTTGCCGACGTTTCGCAAATGTTACAGTTTGCATCGTCAGGGTAGGTTGCTCCATATCCTAGCAAGCAGCTGATCCCAGATGCGACCATCCGGAAGCCTATACCTTCAGTTCGAAGGTACTTTGAGCCTTGCGACCTTTTTGCAAGGAGGATCTCTCTGGAACTTACCAGGGTACGGTGGAGGATCGACTTCTCTTCCCCAAAGTCCATCTCTGTAACAGAGGCGATAGCATCTCGAAGCTCCCTCGTGTCCTTGCAATCTTTGCTCTCGCTCTTAATCTTTGGTTTGCCGTGACGAGCGCGCAGTCTCTTGTACTCGTCGGGACAGAGCCTCTTCCAGAGGTAGTAGAATTGCACGCATTGTTTCGCGGACTTGGCGCCCACGTCCCGCGAGATCGCCGAGAAGTCCTTGTTGTACTTGAGGAGTCCTTGATAGAAGACGTCCATCTCGTGGGGCGTCCAGCGATCGGACTCGTGGCACTCGTAGCTGAGCAGTGGATGCTCCAAGGGCAAGATCGGGGTCGGTCTCATTAACTTCAGCATAGCTTCCTGTGAGGATAAAAACACCAGATGTGTTAAACAACGGATTCTATCAGTCTCTGTTCTATGATAACTGGTAGAGAAGGAATGCTTACGTGAATGTTTCCTTTGCACATGTGCAACAGGTGAAGAGCGTATTCTTTGTTTCTGCCGCCGCCAGGAACACCGGCACAGCAGGCGAACTGTAGATACATCTCCACTGCAAGGTAAAAGCATTTAGTGGATGTTTATGGAAATTGATGTTTTTAGCAGGTGCTGAATAGGACGACTCACGTTCGTTGTCGGTGAGGACGTTGTTTATACCCGGGTCCCAGAGCAGATGATCGCCTTCCGGTCCACCCTTTCCTCTGTCTCCGTCACATCCGACAGGCGGAATCGTAGCCTGGTACCTGGTGCCAATGTTGATTCTCGGCGGTGGACCGTCGTTGCCTTGCGAATCGTCGGAGCTGAAGTCCGAGTCTCTCTCGTACTGATGAAGACGAGCGTAGAGTCCTGGGCCAGGACGCGAAGGATCGAGGATCGGCGGAGGAGTGTAGCTGCTGTCCCAATGACGATCGCAGGCCTTTCTCAACCTTGACGGATACGAATTGCTGTTGGCATACTGATTGCTCAGCATGCTGTCCATTCTGGGCTTCTTCCTGCATTGGCGAACAGGGCTGCCCGCTGGTATACTGCTGGGGCTGAGGAACACGTCCTCGTCCAGAAGCTCCTCCTTTATCTGCTCTATCGGGACAGGCAGACTCCCAGCGGAAGTCTTGTGTCTCAGGCCGTTGTTCTTCAAGCTGGCGTGACTTGTCTGGACGAGAAATTTGGCCGGATTGACTAGCTGCTGCTGCGGGAACTGACCAGTCTGATACTGGGTCTGAACATTGAGTCCAAGGTTGACGGTAACCGGCTCGACCTTCGGCGTCGCCAGTCTGATCTCTTTCTTGAAGGCCAACGCCGGACTCAAAGATCCAGCCTGCACCAGAACGTTCGCCTTCTGTAGGCCAGCGGTCTGGATGAGTTTGAACTCGCCGTTGTTGTCGAAGACTATCCCAGCCACGCTTCCGTTCCCAAGGCCAAAGTCCACCAGGTTCTGACTCGTGATGAGCTTGTAAGACTGAAACTCGAACCTTCGTCTGCCGGCCGTGGTGAAGTCCTTCGGCGTGGAGGATAGAAGAGGATCCTCGGAGTTGGGCATCATCTGGTTCTGAAGAGCGTGATGCGGCGAGACTGGGAAGCTTGTCCCGGAGAAGGTGACTGGTCCTGGTGAGGAGACTGAGGACGGCGGCAAGGAAGAGAGTGGCGACGGAGCCGGAGTCGCTGACAATGGACTCGGTAATGGCGAATGTGGATTCGGCGAGCCTGATCCATACAGGTCGCCATCTCCATCAGTCTCGCCGGGAAGAACCTCGTTCAGGGCTTCCTCGACCGCTGCCGCTGATGACATCGTCGACGTGTAGAAGGCCGCTGACAAAGGTGAGGAGACCTGTCGCACGGACTCTGGATCTTCTTGAGGACTCAGCAGAGGAAGCGTTCCAGTTAGCAGACCCTCCTGGCTGGCCGGTGGAGTGGGATACGTGAAGCTCGGACTGTCGTGTCTGGTCAAAGGTGACGGAAGTGGAGACTGAGTAGGCAGAGTGTGCGGACTCTCGGTGTACTGAGCCCCGTAAGTACTGAACTCGGCCAAGGAGTCTGGCAACGGTGAGTTCACCAGAGCCTGAAGATCTGGATTAACAGTGTGCTGGGACGAGTATCGGTCCTCCAACGTAATATCCTGCAGCTGCTCCGAGGTCTGCTCCTGAAGTAGGCTCGTCGTTTGAAACTGAAAATGAACGATCCTTCCATTTCCTTCTGCCAATCGATACTACGTTTTAATAGCACGAGCACATCCTTTCAAGGACGCCCGCTCATTTCTAAATGGATCCAGCGTCGAAGGACGTTTCCATTAATTTATGGTAAGCAGAGATTAGCCGAGCGGGCACCTACTTCGAGTCGTGATTTAGGCTAGTCCGTGGGATGAAGGGATTGATGAGGGTACGTGTAGGTCAATAGGAGCTAGTAGGTATATGTCGCCGTTGGGTAGACATCTACAGGGCGATCATTGCAAAGCTACCTGACGAGAGAGTGTAGCGATCAGAGGAGAAGGAACGTCAGGTGGGGGAAAACGTGCTGCAAGGCTGAAAAGGCGCGAAAAGCAGAGGAGGCGGAAAAGAGGGACGGTGGGGGGTGGGTGCTTTTCAAACGACGCGAAAGCAAGGTTGCAAGCATCGCGAGCGACGGAGGCGTCTCGGCGCTCGGCGCAGTCGGTGCCAACTACTTAGATAATTCACCTTATTAGATTGTACGTAGCCGGTGCCGTCGGCACGGCCGAGGCTATAGCCGCCGCCGGCGTCGTGACGTAATTGAAACTAAAGCGTTTTCAACGCTCGACATGGAATGCATAATGAGACTTCGAGGCTAATTAAAGCGTCAAAGGATCCGGAATATCGCGTCTTAATATGCCCGCTGAACATGCAAATGCCTTTTTTACCCTCGCTCGCCGTCCTGCTCGTTCCGGCCTTTGGCCGGGACCGGCTTTCCCACCCCCCTTCCGGCCAGACGGTAAAGTTATACTTTCCGACTTTGGCGGGCGGAACCAGGGCTGGACGAAGGAAGCCTGGGACGAAGCCGCGAGTTAGAGGCTCGTTAGCCGTTCTCTGGGCATGATCTTCCCGACTGTGACGTTTTGACCGACTTTGAATGGGACAAAGGAAAGGGGGAACAGGAAGAAGAAGAAAAGGAAGAAGAGGAAGAAGCGGATGAAGAGAGCCAGGCTAGGGAGAACAGTCGATCGAAGTGGCACTCACCTGGATGGAGTCCAATTGGGTGGCATGAAGTAGCACGCTGTCCGGCACCGCGGTGACCTGCTGGAACACTTCATCCTGCAGACTCGGACTGAAATAACCGCCGTCCTCGGAGTATCCGGTCATCGTGAAGCTCTCCGTCACGGCCGGCTGCGCCTGCGGCTGCTGTTGACCGCTCGACTGCTGATGCTGATTACTGGTCGCCGACTGGACCGGCGACTGATAGGCCAGATGCAATCTTTGACCCGGGTCGGACGTCGTTCTCTTGACGGCCACCTTGGTGGTACCCTGGAAGAATGACGCGAGTTACACAAGTCTGCCTGATCGAGTGGAAAGTTGGAGGCAGGCTGACACCTACTTTCAGGATCATGTCGGCCAGTGCCTGGGCCTGTGCCTGAGTCTGGGCCTCCTGCAGCTGCTTCTGAACGGTGGCGTGTCCGGCGACCGTCACGTTCGGCTGACGGAAGTGCTCGCCGTCGGACAGTCTGCGAACCTTCTCGCCGGCTGCCAAAGGCGGCGGCGCCGGGACGGCGAAGCTCGTCTTCCCGGTCATTTGGGACACACCGCCGTCGACTTGCGTCGTAAATACGGTGGCGTTCGCACGGGGCTGCTGCTGATTGCCGCTGGCATCCGCTGCTACAGTAATAATTTTCGGGAGTCAATACAGTCGCATTTTCGTTGCCAATCGTTAAGTCTCGCTCATTTGTCGAGCCCTTTCTTCGCGGCGCAATTAGTCCTTCGACTGTGCGTCCGTCCGCGCGCCATTGCGAAGGACGCGGAGCGATTTATTTGCTCGAATTACATTCAGCTCGAAATATTCGCTGGAATCGTTCGTTTCCATGAGAACCGAGGGCCGCGGCCGGTAAGGTATTTTTTTTCCACCGCACGAATGGCGGACGCACGGCTCGCTTCATTTTTCCGAGTGGAATAAACATCGACGCGCTCGCGGAAAATCGCGGAGCGGAGGAGGAGCGAACTGGGAAGCTCGCGCGGGCTGAGAGTGGAGGGTGTATATGCGCTGGAAATAAATAGGATCCCTCGTTGTATTACCGCTCGGCTCGGCGTCCTTCAACTGACATGGGACACTAATTCGCTGCACTCTTTGATTGGACTACGCCGGTACGCGCGTCCCTCGGCCATTTTTGCTGCGCGCGGCTCGAGAGAACGGGTGAGAGCAAGAGGGAGAGCGAGAAAGAGTATGAGAGAGTATGAAAGAGTAAGAGAGACAGAGAGAGAGAGAGAGGGGGAGAGAGATCGCGGAGATAACGTTCAACGATATGAGTAAGCGATACCGGGATAAACTTTAACGAGTTTGCTCTCGCTACGTTCTCCCGCGCAAATGTAGCAAATAACGAGGGGAATATATCCGGAGAAAATGGAAATTCGAGTGTCGAACGGCATTCGGAATTGGAAGCGCGCTGAAATCCGGCGGGTGTCGTTTCGGGAACGGCCGACTTTTTAGAAACTGTCCGCTCTCAGTGGAACGAGTCGGCCACCGGTCAGACTGGGCGCTTCGTTACGGAAAGTAATTCGACGAAGGCCCGGACGAACATTTCACCGACTCCGCGTCCACCGACTCTCTGATATCGGCCGAAAAACTGTCCGCGGCGGTTGGGGTGGCACGCTTTAAACGGAATAAGAAGTGGAAGCCAGCGACTTTTCACTTTTCGCTTGGCAACCGAGTACGTTCGGCAAGCTCGACGCGCGGAAGCATCGGTTCGCTGAAAAATATATTTCTCGCGGCCGGTATACAGAGCGTCGTTCGCGGGTCCGCCCTTGATGCCAGGCTCGGCGACACGTACAAATGCGTGCATATCCTGGCCTGCCCGACGCTCCTGGCGACGAGAAGGAAATGGGACGCGCACACATGTACACGTATGTATACAACCCGGCCACCGCTCGTGCGGCCGTATCGCGAGAGAAACTTTTCCACGACGATTTCATGAATATCCGGACCGCGCGTTTTTTGGCTTCGAGCCCGGGCCACGTGACCTCGCCTTCTGTCCGAATGATACATGCATCACAATTACCCCGGCCTTTTCTCCCAGCCGACTATTAATTTTCCACCGGTAACCAGTGTCAAACAATTTTTTCTCAGTTCTCTCGCTTGTTTTTAGCCATTTTTTGTTTGGTAATGCAACTCTTACTGCTGTCGCGCGAAATTAGTTTACGGAATATTGGCGATTATATGAAATTCGTTCGCGTGGCACCCACACATAGCCCAATGCCGCGGACGCGTATCTTCCCGCGCTGATCGCGGTCAAACCGCAAGGGATTTTTACAAATTGGCAATCATCGATCGCGGCCAGGCAAATTGCTTTCAACGAGGCGGACGCGTGCCTGTCTCCGGTCCTGTCCTGACCCCGAACGGCCCGAATGGAAATCATCCTGGCAGAGAGGCGAAGAAAAAGCCTCGCCAGCGCGCTTTTGTTTGCCCCCGCTAGCCGATAGATAAACAACGCTGCGGCCCTGCAACTGTGAAACTGTCGCTGACTGGATTTCCGCCCCCACACACCACCCCTCTATCCTGCCACCCCCCCCCCCCCCCCCCCCCGTATCCTTTTTGTCTCGCTCGATGCGACCGCACTGTCATTTCGAGGCTGCGGACGCGAATCGTTCGACGGGCGTGTACTCTCCACCCTCCCACCCCTTCCACGCGCCGTCGGCACGCTGATCTAATTTGCCAGAAATATCCCGACAAACTGTAAGCGAAACGCGATTATCGGCTCGGAGAAGGTAAGAAAGCACTCGCTGCTTTTGCGGACGCGCGCATGGCCGGCGCAGCGTTGAACAATCTAACTAACCGGATTACGCGGGCGAAACCGCACGTTCAAATGTGCTGAGGGGGGGGGGGGGTGGATAGGGGGTAGTATTCGCGAGTCGCGCACGAACACACGCGCGGACGTGGGGAAAGCTGCACACGCACGCGGAGCACGGAAGCACTTCGGTTTGCGCGCGGGTTAAACCACAGGGGATTTTTACAAATTGCCAATCATCGATCGCGGGCCAGGCAAATTGCTTTCAACAAGACGGACGCGTGCCAGTCTTCGACGCGGTATTCAATTCGATTTTCATCGGGTATATACGTCAAAGCGGGCCGCCGGGTGAAAAATGTTTAACGCCGGACGAAAATCGTGTCCGTTGAGAGTATAATAAAGTCTTGCATCCGCATGCTGGTCGATTACCTTTTTTTGACGGAATATTAATAAACGACCGAGCGTTACCTCGGCGAGTCGGAGGTTGAGATCGTTACTACCGATGTACCCATACACATTTACCCACCTATGAACGCATGTCTGTGTGTGGCTATCCCTCTACGAGCGAAAGACGGGCGTTCGACGTGACTTTTTTTCCGCCGAGCGCGATATTTCATTCGGTTCCAACGCGATCAGCAGTGCCATCACAGCGAACGATCGAGCAGGCCTGCCACCCTTCCTTCCCCATCGTGAAACGCGTCAGCCAGCGACGGCGGGCGAAAACGCGCGCGCCGACGTCGGCGTCCGCGCGATCGGATGACGTGCATCGCGGGAGTGCATCCAGTGCAGGAGTGCAAAAACTGAAAGCGCCGGGACGCAGATCGGCGGATGCATCGTCGAATCGTGGCTGGATCGACGCTGAGTCGTCAGTGGCTGGGTGAAGGGGGTGTGGGAGGGGGTGGGGGTGGGAGGAGACCACGCTCGAGCGCTGGCAGCGAATTATTTATCGATCGATCTCATCGCGGTCGACTCGCACTTCGGAGGACAGCTTTCGAAAAATAATGGCCGACCCGCTAAATGACCAAAACGATCCCGATCGAATTCTCGATAGCGACGCTGAACAGTTCGGTCATCGTTCGTTGGTTGTTTTATCTGCTTCCTCGATGCGGAAAATTATGTATGTAAGTTTTTCTATTGTGTTGGATTGTTATGTGTCTGTCGAGTTAAGTGGGACTGTCGAATTCTGTCGGCTCTCTTGGCGGCTTAAGTAGAAAAGTGTTGGCGATGGAGGCTCTATAGGGTAGTTAGGCGGGGGAGGAACGATTCGCTGTCTTAACGATTCGTTAAATAGCGATCGTAGCCACGCGATCGTCCTCAATGGATGGTAATGATCGTCCCTAAGTTCCGAGCGCTCTAACGAGCGCCGTAATCGAAGATACACGGTAATGCGATAAAGCGATTTAACGGCCGTGAAAAATTAGAGTCACTACGGAGGACTACAGGGCGAGTCGGATGGCGCGGGAGCTTCATGCTACATTAAACTTCCGCTCTCGGGGAATTATGTCTGACAAAAGACTTTGTCTAAGACGTTCCCGGCTCTCTTCGACCGCGGTCTTTGAGATATTTACCGCGCGTTTTTTTTTTGTGGGAAAGTTTACCGCTGGACGAAAGGTAAATGATAATGTTTGGTATTGCCCGGTTCTGCGGGATGTTTAGTGGTCGATAAAGAACACTCTGCGTTGAAAGTAGAGCAGTTTTGTGGCAGTTTTGCAAGACCACTGACTAACGCGGCCGGTGTTGATGGCGGTGGGATTATTTAGCCTACATATTCTTGCCGGACGATCTATCTAGGCTGTGGTAACATTAGCTTACAACTTCTACGTTATTTTACGTATGCCTACGACGATTGCTACGTACTTTGCCAGTATTTTACGTTATTTTACATTAACGTACAGTACTTTTATGAGCCAAGCGCTCTACTAACTAACTCACCCACCCGCCTTGCAGATTGTAAGATTACTTAGCGTACTTATTCTTACCGCATGATATCCTATGTACTATATCGACACGCGCTTTCGGCTACGCCGTTACTTTACACGTGTCTACCTCATCTGTTCTGCCGACAGTACACCATTGTAGGATACCGTTGCAGGATATCAACAGTGTATAATGAAGGTTTGAAAAATCGCGGCCCGACCCAAAGCTTGGCACAGCTCCACAAGACGCATGAAAAAGCGGAATGGAAAAGACTTAAATCTCCGGATATTCGAGCTGCCCACCCCCGCCCCTTCCGTTCGTTTCGCGGCGAGAAGAATTTAAAGCGCCAGTTTCGTCCCTCGCAGTCTTGGCAGCTATCGAGGCGAAATCGCGCATAAATCGTTAACGACGCACAGTTTGTTACAAAAGCGCGGTTCTCCTCCGTTGAGCCCGGCCGCCATAACCCTTCGCACATCCTTTCCGCCTCCCTCCCACTATTCCTGGGGGGCAGAAGGGGAGAGCGGGGAGTGGGGTGAACCGGGGGTACCATCCCGTGCTCCACCAGGGCCAGCGCAGAGAGTTGATTTATCGTACCAACGTGGACAATGCGAGAAATATTCTGGCGTGCTCGCTTCGTAAATCACGCTTCTTCGGCAGTCCATAGCGACCGCGGGAAGAGAAGCATAGTGTGAGCAATACAGACAGAAAGAGTGAGAGAGAAAGAAGCATAGTGGGAGCAATACAGACAGAAAGAGTGAGAGAGAAAGAGAGACAGAGCGATTGAGTAGAGAAGGCCTCTACCCTCTCGCGAAATATCAGGCGAAGCTTTGGCAAATGTTCGCGGCGCTACGAGAGGGAAAGGGAGGGAAAGAGACTGAAAGAGAGGAACAGAGAGGGAAAGGAAGGGGAGGGGTAGGTAGGGGAAGGGAGACAAAGGGAAACGATCGGGGCGTTATCGGGAGAGAAGTCGGCCGAGGCTGAATTGAGACACGCCGCGCGGGCAGAATAATAAATCGCGGAAAAACACTTTGGTGAATGCTATCTGTGCATCGGACTGCCGCTCGCGTTGCGTGTTAATAACTTTTCTATTGATTCCGCGCCGAGTCGCTCTTTCCCTCGCCAACGACATCTTTGTCGCGGGCCGCGGTGAATAATGCCGGAACGTAGGGAATAATGCCGCGAATAATTCCGCTTCCGCTGCGAACACCGGCGCACTGGCAGGGCTCGTCGCGTCGGCGCGAATTATCGCAAAATTCGCGTCGCTGTTTGCGGTGTTAATATTATTATTACCGCCGACGCGCGCGCGCGCGGCCGCACAGTCAATGAAGGACGTAATTGATAATTGCGCGATTACGAGAGGGTCGGACGGGGTATACGCACCTGTTGTCCGCTTCTGGATTATCTTCTCCTCGATGAGGGCCCTCACGCTCACGGAGGCGGTCTGCAATGGCGGCCCGACCACTTCCTTCTTCTCGCTCTTCTTGTTCTCCGCGTCCTGGAAGAGAAAAACCGAAGGCTGAGTCCAGGATTCGCCCAGGCACTGAATCGATTGGAGGGAGGGCTGGGAATCCACTGGGAGGGTGGATCGAAAATCATCATCAATATGCAAACGAAGCGTCGCGCCTCGAGAGCGATCCTCCTCGATCCGCGGGCGCGATACCGCGAGATTCGAAAAGCGTCGAGGACGTCCCGGGCAAATTTGATCTGCGCCGTCCCTTCGAGAAAGGACGCCAAGGTAGATCGCATAAATCGATATCCCATCGGGACGGTCGTTGAAGTTGCCTCCCGGGCAGGGGCGGGGGCGGAGGCTGAGGCGAACGCGGAGACAGAGGCTGATGCAGGCGCGGAGGGTGGACGGGGGTGGCGAGGGGGTCGGTCGGGGGCAGAAGCGGATGCAGAGGCGGATGCGAAGCCAGAGCGAGCGGCGGAGGCTATATCCTCCGGTGTCTCCTTTGTCGCGACGATGACGACACGACAGGCATCTCGAAAATCTCGTTAGCCAAGAATCCCGGTCGGGCGGCGAGGATAAGGAAGGAGAGGGGATGGAGGGGAGGGGGGTGGACCCCCCTCGAGTGGATCGCGAAAGGATCGCTCGCACTCGAGGTCAACCACGGGGACTCATCCTTCGACGGATCTCTCCTGCGCTCGAGTACCTGGGTGAGGGGTGGCCGGGGGTGTAGACGAGAGGTAGACGAAGGGTAGACGGAGGGAGGAAAGCGGCACGAGCAGAGATCGTCGGATTAAAAGCCTGCATCGCGAGTAAATTGATGTGCCGTAGGATGCTGGCCGTTGCAGGAGGACGGTTAGTCCTGCCGGCTGATCTCTGTCCGCAGGATCCTGTATACACGTTGTGCCATGCGATGTCGGATGGAAGCGTCTGCGGCGCGCGGTGAAGAGAGTCGTCGAGGAGAGCGGAAGAGGCGAGCGGAAGAGCCGAGCGGAAGAGGCGAGCGTCGAAGCCGGGCAAGTAGGCAGGCTATGGCTCGGCGAGAGGGAGAGGGAGAGAGAGAGAGGGAGAGGGAAAGGGGCCAGATGGGGATGGAGACGGGCACGCTAATCACCGAGCGAGGCTAATTGAGCCGGCCATTCGATTATCTCGTGATGGAATCTCTGCCGTGCGCGATACACCGCTCCTGCAGGATGCAGGATCACGAGCCACTAGCGACGGGCCCCGATCCTTTCACAAAAGCCTCGCGTGATCCGCCCGAGCATACCGTCCCTTCTCATCCCCTTCCCATCATCCCCCTCCCATCCCCCTGCCTCCCGATTTTGTATCCCTCGCAAACCGGCCACGGCCATCTTCCCTCCTGCGGCCCTTCTCATCTTCGTCTGTTTGTCCGTCTGTCTTTCTTGTTTGCTCCTCCTAATTTATAGCCGGCGCGCAGTCCCATCGACACGTACGTCCTCTCTCTAATCGCAGCGCGGACCGTGGCCGAACACTGCCTCAGGGACGAAATCAGAATAACTGTCGGATCCCTCCTTCTTCATATAGAACGTGCGAAATTGACGATGTCGGTTACATGGATGTAAGGGAAAATTCGATTCTGACCGGGAGGGGTGTGTGCCGACGGTCTGTTCGTGTACTTTAGAGGCTTGAAGCCCGCTCTGGCGCAGAATAGGGGGGAGACGCCGTCGAGCTAGTCGTCGTCGTAGTCGACGGCGAGCGTCGAGGCGGTCGTCGTCATCGTCATCAGTCCTTAATGGCCCGTGGAAGCCGGCAATCCCCGATCGTCCTCGCGCTGCCCCCTCAATTTCCTATCTGAAACTTCGATATGTAACGCGCTCGGCTAAGTGTGCGCCTGCGCACAAGCCCCGCGCGCTTCCCCGGGTATATATCACTATCCACGAAATTGAACTCTGTCTTTGACGTGGCGCACCGCGAGCGCTTCATGAATATTGATCAACGGCCGTTAATGCGTGGAATTGATTGCGATCCCCTCCCCCCAACGTCCGCCATGTCCGACTCATCAATTCGATCGGTGTCGATTGCAGTCTGCGATACCTGCGACTCGCCGATTCGACCTCCCACTCTTTCCCGATACTTCCGCCGGGATCCACCACCCGATATTCCGCAGTCCCGAAGCTTGTTCCTCCTTTCGCGTCTCGACGCCGAGTCGTGAAGCGGGGATGGTAAATAAAAAGAGTATATGATACGCATTAATCCGGATATGGGCAGAGAGACCGTCAAAACTTTTCAATAATTCTCGCATTGATCATGCACGAGCACCTCCTCCTCTGCTTGCCACCCTTCCTCACCCTCCCTCCGTACTCCCCATCCTGCCACTCCGCTGTCGGGGATTGCGGAGGAAAAGCTCGGCCAAATTCCATGGAGCGATGAAGGGCCGTAGTCCGGAACTCGCCGGGACCATGATTCTCTGGACGCGGGCGAGTTGGCGTCGGATGGCGGGCGAGAAGGTGCGGAGGGAAGAATCGAGGGCTCGCCGGAGCGGGGATGGGCTCGAGGGTGGTGCGAAAGGGGGTGGGAGATGGTGCCGCGGTGAAAACTCGGGTGCTCGAAGCGAGAGAACCACCGTTGAAAACCCCGACCGTAACCAGTCAGATTCAATCTGCATAATGGAGAAAGCTCGAGACAATGTTTGCATGGGGCTCTTCGCTTGCACTAGTGCTCCCTCCCTCTCTCTCGTCCTATCTCTTGCTCTCTCTCTCTCTCTCTGAACCTCACCCTCTCCCTCTCTCTACGGCTCTCTGCCTCCCTAGCTCACTCTAGTCTCCGATTCATCCTCTTCCCCTCGCTGATTCGGTGCGGATTGGTTCAGGGCTTGGGCGGGACGAAAAGAGCTTGTTAATGGGTTCATTTGGATTCGATCATCGCCTTATCTTTCCATCTAGCCGTATCCTCCCCTCGACTTCCTCTCTTTCCTTCGCCCGTTACCCTCCCCCTACCCTTGCCAGCTGTACCCTCCCTGCCTCTACTCGCTCTCTCGTACTCATTCCAGTCTTTTATTCCCGACTGGTCCGCGACGCGCGTGTTTCCTTCCTTCCTTCCGGTTCGGTGACGCAGGACGCGTCGATCGTCCGCCATCGGAGACAGCTTACTCAGGAAATTGGAGGATCCGATGACGGATAACGTCGGCCGTCATAAAGAGAGAGCGATTAATTTATTACGCCATCGACACGTAGCCCAAGTTCGCCCGAGCGAATTAGCGTCCTCGAGCAGAATTCCTCTGACGAATTACGTCGGACAGTTGGCAGTCTTCGCCAGGCTCGGGGGGATGTCGGAAAAATAGCTTGTTTTCCTGAATGATTCATAAAGCCGATTCCGGGCGTCGCGTCGGTACACTCTTCGGGCGGAAAAAAGTTGCGGGATAGTGATTAACGATCTCGTGCGGGAAATTAAGGGCACGCGACGCGAACTTCGTCCGCGAATGAATGCTCGCTTCTCTCTAGGGGGTGGAGGGTGGAGGGTTGGGGAGCATGAATTTTCTATCAGCGCGCGGAAATAACTTCCGGCGCCAGTGTTCCGCTTGACCCTCTCGCGTCCCGAGATCGCACGAGAAAGGGTGGCGAGGGTGAACGCGGAGAAATAGACGAGGGGTGAGAGAAGGTGGGAAGGTGGGAAGACGGCGGAGGTGGGGGAGAAACTTTTCCAGGAACGAGTCTTTCAGCACTTTTCTATAAACGGTGCGATCTTCGTTAAGACATTTTTAATCAGCGGGAGGAGGAGTCTCGGATGGGTCGAGGAGGTGGAGCGGAGGAGGGAGAGGCAGAGGATGGGGACGAGGATCGGAGGTGGAGGAGGGTGGAGGCCACGGAATCGCTGATCTTTCTATTTCAACGGCTGCAACATCCAGATCCCCTCCCTGACCTTATTAAGAGCTCCGCTGTTCGGACTTTCCAGTCGAGAGACGAAAGAGGCGGCCGAGGAGGCTGAGGAGGCTGAGGAGGCTGAGGAGAACGAGGAGAACGAGAAGGTGGGAGGTGAAAGGCTCACGCTGAGAGTGGAAGGGGCTGCCGAGGAAGGAAGACGAAGTCAACCGAGGAAGAGGAATGGTGAAAAGGGGCGGAGGACAAAGTGTCCTCAAGTCGCGTAGGTAGATCTCAGAAATGTTCCATCCTGCCTCCCTTCGTCCTTTGAATCCCCCGCGCGAAGGTCGATTATCGTCCTCAAACGCGTTCGCGAGAACACGACGCCTTCCTGCCTTCCTCCGGCTGTCTGCTGACTCCGACTACCAGATCCTCCAGGACGGGTGGAGCCTTGATGAGATTTTCATAAAATCACCGGCTGATCGCGCGGATATTCTATACGAGTTTCCCCGATTACGGATTCACATGGTAATGCCTCGCGGAGGTTCGCTCGTCAGCGAAGGTAATGGGACTCTCTTCCTCGCGACGCCCGTCGAAGATCGAACTTCGAGGACGATTACGGAAACCGTTTCTGCCCGCCGCTCGCAGGACTATAACGCTCTACCCGTCAAAACGTATTTCAGTCTATTTCGCCGCGCAAATTTCCATCGCCGTATTCGACTCTTGGCATTTCTAACCGTCGCATTTTAACCGTCGCTCGCAACTGCGCGCCTTCGACGCCTGACACTTTCCGTTGGAAAATGGAGGTTCGATCCGACGATTACGTTACCTTTTTGAAGTAACCGCCGTGGAGTCTCATGTGGCCGTTGAGGGCGGGTATGTTTTTGAATTTCCGCTGACAGAGACTGCACTCGACCGGCTTCGGCTCGGTCTGGGACTTGTTGGTCGTCGCGACGCCGCTGGGCGACGTCGTATTGGCTGGCGAGGGACTACTCTTCCCCACATTTCCGCTGCTGGGCGAATTAGCTTGCTGTTGTTGCTGCTGCTGTTGCTGCTGTTGCTGCTGCTGCTGTTGCTGCTGCTGCTGCTGTTGCTGTTGTTGCTGCTGTTGAGCCTGCTGCTGAGCCTGCTGCTGCTGTTGCTGAAATCAAAAGCCAGAACGTCTCTATCAGAACGACCGAACGTTACGGAATGTATCGGGCAATAGTATCGTAACAGGGGTGGGAGTATATCTGGCCGTCATAAAGCAAGGGTGCTATCCGCACATTAAGCGCACCCCGACGCTGATCGGGACTTTTATAGATCCGCGCCTTCGGTTCCTCTCGCAATCGTCCTGGCCGGGCTGCCGACGCCGAGCGCCTTTCCCGGAGGTAAAACGACGTCATTACGCGAAACGAGGGTGATTGAGCCGACGTTAAGAAAAGACACGGCTCGTAACTAACAGTTTATCGTTTCGAAGTCGTTTCGGTTCCTTTGAAGATCGCTCTCCCCACCCTCCCAGCCTTCCGCCCTCCCCCACCTACTGCTACGGCCTGGCTCGTCCTTTTCCCTCGCCGTGCCAGGCCACCTTTCCCAACGCTAATAAGAGATACTCGCTTTCCTCGAGTATTTCCGCCCCCTTTTTCCGCCCTACCCATTCCATCCCTCCAACCCCTCGGCCCTCCCACCTCTTTTCCGGCCTTCACGTCTTCGTCAAAGAGGGATCTCGCGCCACGCACTTCTTCGTCTCCGTCTTTCTGAGCGTCTTTTCCACCCCCCTCCTGCCTCCACCCTTCGTCCCTTATACCGTCATTTTCACATGCCGAGGAATTACCTCCCCCCCCCCGCCCTCGAAGCTCGGGGAGTGAGTGACAGAGGGACTGCAGGGAGCGATAATAATATAGCGACGTAGAACGGGAAATTCTCCCATCTCCTCGCCTCATCCTATTCTTTCATCTTCCTTCCTCATCTGCTCGCACCCTCTACCCCCCTCGTTCATCCCCTCTCGTTCACCTCTTTCGGCGAGACTACCACTCGATCTGCCTACTCTCTCCTGAGCGTCGAGAAGCAAATTCCGGAATTACATTGTTCCGGGGTGAATGGCGGGGGTGGGGAGGGGGTGGCAGGGGTGGGAAAGAGAGGTATCTTAAATGGGTATCGAGCGTCGCTTCCTAGTAATTCTCAACTCTGCCGAGTGGCGCGAAGAAATACTGAATGCTGCTTATGAACTGGCGCGGCGGGCAAGAAAAATGATAATAAAATAGCGACGTAGACGGCGGTGGCAAGAAGAGAGAGAGGGAGGGGGGGGGGGGAGATTTCTTGGCTCCTCTTCTTCCGGAAGAGCCGCTTCTATCGTAATCTGTCTGCCGGCATCCGTCCACTCCGTGTGCCGTAACAGTAGGTGGATATATATCGCCGGTTATTTAACTACACCGGAGAGACGGAAATTGTAGAACGGAAATTTGCCGGGGCGACATTGTAATTCCTGCCGTATCCTCTTCGAGGCGGACGCGAGTGGCAATAAGTAGAGCGTTCAGCATGATTGTTGTCCGGGCGGCAAGAAGACGAGGCTTCTCCTTCTTTCGCGTCCGGCGAATAACATGCAAATTGAAGCGCGACGATAAATGAGCTTTGAGCGAGAACCGGAAAATGGTGAGGATAAATCCGAATTCACGGGCGGCCAGCGTCTTCCTCCGACTTCCGCTCCGGCTCTGCAGATTCGGCGCGTTTGCCGAGGGAAAATATTTCTGGCTCACGGACAAAGGATCGAAGTCCGAGTCTCGTAATAATTGAGTAACGCGGAGTCCGTCGCGGAACTCCGATAAAGGCAAGGTAGGCAAGATTAACTCGATCCCCGAAGAGTCCACCCCTTTACAAAGTAGTTTAACATTTTCAACCCGCGCACAATGGCCTTCAACTTTTTAGCTTCGCAGGTAGAACGAGACCGGGTCACGCCTCGTTCCGATTAATTTTCCGCTTGATAAGGACGGATCAGCTGAACGTTAGACTCGAGGCAGGCGCGGAAACGTTCTTCTTTGCAAGTCTGGCTAACAGGAAGACTCTTGGCGATGTTCGCTCTGATGGCCCGACGGCGCAGGACGCGACGTAATTTGCACGCCTTCAGGGCAGAGCGAGGCTTTATGCGAGGGCGAAGAGCGCACACCGGAGGCACGTAAGACAGGTAGGTAGGAAGGTGGGTAGGAAGGTAGCTTGGAAGGTCGGTACGTATCATTCCCCTCCTCTCTGCACATCCGCCCTCTTCTTCTTCCCGACTCTTTGCCACCCCTCCCCGCCGCCTACCCGACCCAAGGCCATCCTCGCGCTTCCTACTCAAACAAAAGGAGAACTCCCCGAGCTTCCTTGCACTCTACGCGGAACTCCTGTCGGTTGTATAAGTTAGAAGACCGCTGTAAGAGGGAAGTTCTCCTCCCCTCCCCCAAGCAGGCACCGCTTTCGGAGGGCAACGTTTCACCAGGAGCGTTTCGCAGCCAACCTTCGCTGCCTCGGCCCGGCAACCAGCCTCCTCTCCTTCGGGATATACGAGGGATTCTATGGTCTCGCTGAAAAGCACGCACTCGACGCTTCCTTCTCCCAGCAAGCGAGAAAAGCTCGAAAGATGCGAGACTATCGATCGACCTTCCTCCCCATCTTCGTCTCCGCTCGTAGAACTAACATCGCGCAAAATTCGATCGAAGGTAAAAGGCGAGGGTCGTTAGGGGATAATCGTCCGGACGCGAGGTTCGTTCTTTGACAAGACGTTCCCAGTGCCGTACGTGCCGAAAGGAGTCGCGGGATAACGACTGTTTTGAACCTTTCGACAAAGTGTCGTTAGGCGGCCGTCCTCTCCTGTTCTCCGTTAAAATCGCGCGTTCTAGTTCTCATTCAGGGCACAGATCGTCGGTTCGCGGCGTCCGAGCGAACGTTTCGCTTCCAGCCCCGATTTCCAAGTCGGGGGTGGATGGAGGAGGAAGAGGGGGGAGGGGAGGGGGGGGGAGGAACGTTCGATTCCGAGCGTGCAGCCGCACGTGCGTCGAACGTGACGAGCATCGGAGTCGAAGGAAATGCACGCCTACACAGTCCTGTCCCGTTACGTACGTGTACACGGACCCACGGTATATTGCCACTGGCACCTCTCCTTTCTCCGACCCCCGCCCCGCAGGCCCTCCCCCGTCTCCCGAGTTATTTTGCGCCAAGAATTCAAGAATTCGCCCGACACTCTTCTTTCGGGTCACATACTCGCGATCCCGAGGCTCTCCTTTCGAATCACTCCGCGGTGTGACCTTCCCGTCGCGAGTATCGTTGAAAGGCGGCGACTTAATGACCGGCACTGCGGAGGTTCAGGTACTCGAGGTTGCGGAGGAAAAGCACCTTCGATACGCTTTTCCGCCACGGCCGGCGAACAGTTTCGTTCGGCTGTGCCTTACGTACGAGGCGAAAAAGGTCAAATTAAATGTACCGGGAGAAACGTAGTGACTGTCGGTCGAAGGGCAGGTTACATGTTTCTCTCGAAAATTGGAAAAAGGATCGTCCGCGAAAAGGTCCTGGCCATTACATAATTGAAGGACACATTTAAAGTCCGCCGCATGTCGGACGGTCGCGTGAAAACCTGCAGACATTTTCGTTGCACGTCGTTACCTGGCCCGACGACCTGGCCGTCGATTGAACGTCGGGACGTCGGTAGGGAGGCGGCCGAATGAGGAAACATATGAAAGGCCGCTCTAGATTTACGTTAAATAAGGCAGAGAGCGAAAACGGTAGGTTTGAGACTTGGAAGGACGCAGTTTTCACGAGTGGTTTCCGCGCTGCGGAAACGCGGAGGGAAGGTGATGAGGGGAGGCCTGAGGGGGGGTGCTCTTTATAGAGGCTGATCACCTACGGTACGGTTTACGTAATTACCTGGGAGAGAATCGCACGCCGTAGTAGAGATGCTAGGTTAGCGCGCGGCAGTAATCAAAGGACGTTCTCTGTTAGGATGCAATTAACCTCTCGGCCGCAGCTTTTGAATGGCATCGGGGAACGACGCTGTGTTTTTGCCAGAGATCTTACCCTCCGCTAATGGCCTCGCGGGAGCCGGAAGTCGGAAGTTTAACGACGTACGCCGGCGTTAACGCCCGAAGGCCAGGAGTAGTTTCTTAAAATGCCGGACTCCGAGGTTGGAGGGTGGGAATCGATAAGACGAGTCGGAATCGATCGTCTCGTCCGATCGTTCCCCGTAATACGTTACAGTCATTATTCGCGCGCATTTCGATCAGTGCTCGAGTAGGGCAGAGGGGGTGGGTGGGTCTCGATTCGTTTTCTTCCTCCCCCTCGCTCCATCAAATACGTAATCCGGTCGATCCGCGGTAATCGCGGCTCGTTTGTAGTACCTAGCAGCGATGGCGGCCGCACGTTCGGCGTTCGATGTACGTATGTACCTATGTATGTAGGTATGTATGCAGTAGCAGGCAGCAGGGGTGTTAAGGGGGTGGCTTCGGCGTCGATGCGAGGAAACCGGCGGGTTTAATTTAAAACTCGACTCGCGCAGAGCCAATGCCGATAAAATCGGTTTAGCGCATCGACCGCTGGCTACCTCCAAAATTATTGACTACCCGCTGGGCTCGTCATTAACAACTCGATTATAACATTGGCGACTGGGGTAAATTCTGATTCTAAATTCTGGCCGAGACTGTCTTGTCCTCCCGTACTGTCAAAACGTCTACGAAAGTTCCCACGGGACGTCCTTGACGACTCGCCCATCGTCGAATCATAAGGAGGTAGTCCATTACTGGTTCGAGATCTCATCAATTCCCGCAAACAGTCTTCAATTCCGCGACTCTCCCGAATCTATTTCCAGACGATATCACATCGCTCTTTGTATCGTTCCTCCTCTTAGCGCCACTTTTTCCCTCTTCACCCCTCCGCGTCGTGGCTCACAAATCGATCCCGCGTTCCACACCGAGACGCTACCATCCGTCCCAGCCCATTCTCACGTACGCGTATCGATGACAGTGTCCTCCAGCTTTATTTGTCCACCATTCGACGTCCCGCAACCCACCTCCCCCTCCCCCACCCTCCGCGCAAACTTCGAGCCCGACCGTACGTCATGATCTTTAGAACGGACAGCCGGAGATCTCGAGAGGCGTCGAGGACAAATTCCGAGTGTCCGAAGAGTGTCAGGGGTGGGTGGGGGTGGATTCGTGACGTTTGTCCATCGAGCGTTTCATTGTCGGGCCCGTAATAGTCCGCGGAACGACGCGGCTCGGGAAGCGTTAGTCGTCCCGACGCTTCCCTCCGCCGTGCGACTTAACCCGTTAAGGTACGAGCCGGCACGAAATTACGGTCCGTTTCCGGGTGGACGAGCACCGGGCGAGGGAGAGGGTGGAAATTCACGAGTCCTGTCCCTCCCGCCCCCGGCTCTCGTCATCGTCGTCCTCGCCGACGGGTTCGAACGTGCCGTTCGAGCTGTGGAAAGAGACCCGACAAAGAGGTGGCGTCGAAAGAGATAGACTTGGATAAGGAGAGAGAGAGAGAGAGAGAGAGAGAGAGAATGAGAATGAGAGAGGAGGCGGACAGAGACAGATAGAAGGGGTAGAACGATCCAAGTGCCAGAGGCGGTGGATTGCGCGCGGAGGTCGTTACTGCGGGGGTTGCTTGGTGAGCCGGTATCTTCGCTGGTCCTGGCATGTATGATTAAATTAGAACAATGCCGGCATAACTTGCCGTGCTCTGTCTCATCCTCGCCCCTCCGCCCACCGCTCCTTCTTCCACTTGCGCGGCTCGGAGTCCGCCAGTTTACCACTTATTAGACGCTAGTAGTTCAGAAACTCGCCCGTTGTTCCACCACCACCCTCTCTCTCTCTCTCTCTCTCTCTCTCTCTTGTTGACTCCGTCTTTGTATTTCACCCCTTCTCTCTCTCTCTCTCTCTCGTTCTCGCTTACAGCCAGCGCAGGTAATTCAGTCTCTCGCGCAATTGCACGGACACTTCAGCCGAGCGATGTTACCCGTGTCGGCAAGTTAATCGTCCCGCAGATGTCGATTTGACGCGCATACATCGTACCCGACGCCCGGTGGAGGTCGTCGTCGTCGTCGGGCGGGGTAAAATCGTGCGGAAGGGCATATCGGGTAAATTTAGTTTGGTTCGGAAGGGACGATTGGGCACGTTCATTTGCCGCGGAAAGCTACGGCCAACTTCGCCACCGGCAGAAAGCCGAATATTACGCTGGCCGGGGGATCTATTAGAATTTCCGCTGAATTTTGTCCGCCCTCCCGGGTGAGAGGGGGAGCTCACCCCCGGGGGGATGGAAAGGGGTGTCGCGGTCAGAAGCGCACGGCCGTGGGCGTAAAACTTACCGCAGCCGTCGTGAGAATGGCTTTCTACAGGGTGGAGGGGTGGGTGCGGGAGGGTGGTGGTGCACTTTGCGAAAGTTCATATTAATTTTTCAACTACGTAACCGACTTCTGCGGCAGCTTGCCGACAGCGTGCCGGGACAAGAGGGTGGTGGGATATACGTTGGAGTCTATTAAAAGGATCGCCGTCGTCCTGTTGTACGTGCCGTTCCTAACCGGAGGATCCTGCTTTTTGCGGGATGAAGGATGTTACGTGCGAGGGGAACGCTTTACTGGCGCGCACCATGTCGTTTAACAGTAGACTGCATCAGCGGATTCTTTCCAGTCGACTGCCAAGTATTGACTGTTCAGACTTGGACACCCTATGGATTTCCAACTGTGACAGGTTTGCAAGCCAAGCTCTCTCCAATTTTGAAGGTAAATTCGCACGACGCACATCCCTTCTCATTAGATTCAGATCTTCGGCACCCGACGCGATCGAGATGCACTCGGGTAACAGCCATTTTTACTCGCGACAAGGGAGAAGTCACCTCCGCGACGATAAAAGAAGAAGCATGTAATCTCGCGGCACGCATGCCGAGAGGAAAATCGTAAAAGGAGACGGCGACGGCGAAGAGAGCCGGCGTGCGAGAGGCAGAAAAAAGTACGTACAAGGCAGACTACTCTCGACTAATGCATCGCAAGGTCGCCAGCGCACTCGCGAGCGCGAGGTTGGGGTGGGCAGAAGCAGCAAGGAATCCTCCTCCGCCCAACTTCAAAGCTCACTCAGACTGAAGCATCTAAAATGCCTCAAAGCAGATTAAAGACGGACGAAATGCTGCCCGAGTAATAACTCCGGACTGCCACTTGCAATATTAAGTCCGGCCCTTCGACTCTCGCGGAAAGAGGGTTGATAAATTCTTCAGCGTCGGCGGTGATTCGTCATGAAAGATTTCGCCCCGTACCGACGTTATCCATTTTCGGCCTCCCCCATCGACCGGAGAGGGAGGTAGAGGGAGAGAGAGAGAGGGAGGAGCCAGTCTCGATTGTGAGTACGTCTGAATCTTGCAGATCCGCGACGGAACAAAGTTGAGCGACGGTAATTGCGTCCCTCCCTTTAGGAAACCTTTCCGCAAAAGCGTCGACAGTCGCGGGAAGGAATGAGATTCGATGAATGGCAAGGTCGGGAGCATGTCCTGCGGTCAGGATCTCACTCGCGAGGATGTTGGAGTCCGAGCGAAGAACGGAGATTGAGAAGGAGAAGGTCGACGGGAGGTGCGTAATTACCTTTTGTCGCTCGTCGCCCGGATTTCCTTTGTTACATTAGCCGCTCTCCCCTATTCCAAGGGCAGAAGATTCGCGAGGACTTCGGTACCGAGGAGAGCGTTAATCTTTAACGCTCCGAATACGCCAAGAGGGAAGGGGCGGGACAGGGCGGCCTCGTAAATTTTTTCGATACACTCAGTGCCGACCTACCTCACCCTCGGCTCCTTTTAACGAGCTTTAATTTTTTCCCTACACCCCGTTCGCCTCTCTACTCGCCGCGCACGCTCGCATCGAGAATCCGATCTACAGGTAGGCAAGGGGGAGCGGGAGGAGGAGGAGGAGGAGGAGGCTGAGGTGGAGGAGGTAGAGCGGCTTTGTAATCGAATCCCGTCTCGTCTCTTTTCGGCGAGAGACTGCTGTCGTTGCCGGGGCTGATCCAGTTTACGCGTGGTCAAAGCAGCACGGAATAGCGTCGTCTAGCCTGTGACTCGCATCCGCTCGGATTAAGCTTACTAGCGTATACGTGTATATATATATGTATGTATATATATATAGACATATACGCGCGCCGGAATATAATATATGCGGGGAGCCCATCAACCGGCCGAGCCCGTAATCCAGTCAGTGTTCTAAACGACGGGCAGAATTCGCAACTTGACTACTTTCGGAAAAGAGTTAATGCGGACCCTTTAAATTGTGCAGCCACCGGGGCATAATCCGCGTTCTTTCAACTGGTCGATTGCGCCCCGGCTGGGATTTCCAACTTTAGCCCCCGTCGGTTCAAAATTCTTCTTTCGCAGAAGAATGACGGCAATGTCCGAGGGTGTGGGACGTAAGGAGTTCGCCATCGGTTTAATGATTCGGGAGACTGTTCGACGGGACGCGGACGTCTTGAAGTGGTGTACGTATGAATATACATGGATGGGAATGGACTGTGGAAGAAAGAGGGGTGGGGAGTAGGGAGAGAGTGAATCAGAGGGCGAGAGAGAGAGAGAGAGAGAGAGAGGGATGGAAAATAGGGAGGGGCAGACTGGTGGGACCAGTAATGGAAACAGAATGGGATAATTCCGCGAGCCGCGGACGGACGCGGTAATTGCGAATAATTGCATTGTCTTCGAGTCGTTCGCTCGAGTCCCCGCCGCCTCTCCTCTCCCGTCGACTGAGCTCGCTGAATTGCTTTGGGTACGAATTGAGAGCCGGCCGGTGGAAACTCTCATACCGATTAGGAAATCTCGTCCTTCCTCCTGCCCTCCCACCCTCCATCCACAGACTCTCGCCTCGGCGTCCACCCCCGGCAGCCGAGGTCCGAAATCCGCGTCGAGTTTGGTGCCGCGTCGAAATTACGGTCGAGCGAAGAAACACGGGGAATGCGGTCCGGTTCACGAAGGACACCGCGTACAATTTCGTTTCTGTCCGCGACCGCGTCTCTGATCCGATCGATCGATCGTCGTCGAAAGTAATTTCCCCCCACCTGGCGCGACTCGAAATTCGGAACGTAGCAATGACGCGCGAACGAGAGGATAGGACGCCGATAGCCCTTTTACAATTAAGAGGAAATGCCTCCCTCCTTCCGTCCGCCATCTCAATTTCACTCTCGATTGCACGGCTGGCCGCCGAAACGCGCGTTCGCTCGCGAGGACTTTTTGCGTCAGTCCAATCGCTCCGCTTTTCAGCCAGCTGGACATCAACATAATAGTCCGCCCGTTATCTTGGCCCTCGTTAGCGAAATAATTATCGCGGAAGACATGACGTCGAAAGGTCTGAAAATTGAGCGCGTACCTTGGGCGCAAAGCGAGTCGCGCAGGACGGACGGGAGGGTGAGACAGGGTGTTGGGAGGGGATGAAAGGGAGAGGACAAGGAGAGGACGGGCTCTAGCTACCTCCCGACGACGATAACGAGGGAGTCTTGCGCGCGTCCGTGGAAATCCGGGAAAGTCATAAAAGTCTCGAGAACGAGAGATTCAGTTACGGATCGCGCCGTCCCGTCAACCCCACCTCCCACCCCTTCCCACCACCCTCTTCCTAGCTCCTGTTTTCCCCGCTTCGCGCCGGCGACGGCCAACAAAAGCATTTCAACGAGAGGGCACAGCTGGTTCCTGCGTTGAAAACAAACTGCGACTCCTCCACCTCCAACCTCCGACCCCTCCGCCTGCCCCCGACGGCCGTCTGTTCGTCCGTCACATTTCTCCTCTCATCCCTTCTTTGTCCGTCGACCGGCTCACCCTGACCAACCCTCCGCTCCTGACTCTCATTTCCGCGACCCTACCGTTTACCCGGGGCCGGGAGTCGCTTATTGACTCAGAAAACAGCCGTAAGATCGAATAAACGATACGGGCCGTATCTGCCGGACGAAAGGTCTCGGGGAGCAAAGAGAGAGGAGAGAATCAGGGGTGGTCGATTAAGGGGGATCAAAGAATCGGCGGGGTTTCACCCCCCTCTCGACTGGCACGGTATCGACACGACGATTTTTCAACGTCGAAAATATCGTTAGAAAATTCCATTTCCTTCGGGGTCGAACGTTCGGCTCCCGGAAATGCGTGCATTGGGCAAATTGTACTTCCGCAGCACTTTGCGACGCTGGCAGGTACCGTAAGGGGCGCAAGGTGCCAACTGGGAGAGTGTAGCAATTTGTCCTGTAGCGGGGAAACATTAGGGATCGCTGGGAGGCCTCGCTATGAAATTCGTCGAATGAGACTGACGTCGAGCAGCGTTATTGAGCGCAGGGAAGAAAATCCGTGTCAGGTGCTAACTTAGCGGGGAGCGACCCGCTGTTTCCGCCCTTCTACGAGGCACCCTTCGGCTTTTAGTGCCCGGCAGCATTCGAGTAGCTCAGCCAGCACATAAATTCTTCGTCCACATGGCACCGGGCTTATGAACAATAACCTCGAGTAGCCACCTCTCCCCCTCCCACTTTATCGAATCTCGCGTCTCGCTCTCTAGGTAGGTATAACTCTTTGACTATCTCCATCTCCATCCGTCAGGAGGCTCGCTTCTCACATCGAGTCCGGCATCTCACCTAGCCTAACTCCTCCGCAATTACAGCAGCCCCCATAAACATTCGACTCACGACTCAATCTCCTCAAGAAGACAATGGGCAGGCATCGCTCCCAAATATCACTCTCGGCAAGGTCATCTGCATACCACCCTCACGATGATCCGATATAAAATGTTTTTCCCCTCCCCCACCCTGGACGCTCGAATCCTCGCTAGATCGATTCTGCCGATTTAACACGCCGCACGCAATGCGACACTTTCAATTAAACCTGCGCAGAGTACCGAGGACAGAGCCGGGCGGTAAATTCGCGTCGCGAGTCCACCGAATAAATCCGATCGGAATTCCGCAACAACGGCCCCGCTAATGAAGAACTCGAATCGCTTTTCCGATATCAGAACGGCCGCCGCCCGCGAGCGCGCGAGCGCGCGCGGATGCGCGATCGTTGCCGGCGATGCGCTCGAATTGCAAACTTCGAAACTGCTGAATCGTCATTGCGAGCCAATGTACCGTGGCTGTCCCTGGGCTGTAAATCACGTGGCGTTCCGCCCGACACTTTCCGCGGGGATACGTTTCGATCGCCGACGAGGATGGATCTCCGGCCATCGACGGCCGTCAGCGTCGCTGGCCGCGTCAAAGGCACTTCGCGGCGAAACAATTTATATCCAGCCTCCCGCTCTTCCCAACCCCTTTACGGGCGAACATTCTTCTTGCGAGACCGAGAGCAAAGCGAACCTGCTGAAATATCAATTCTCGGCGAGGTTTGTGCGACCGATAAATTTTCTCCACCCCTCTCCTTCCCTCTCCTTCCCTCTCTCTCTCTCTCTCGCTCTCGCACTCTTCAGCTCTCTCTTCAGCTCTCCTGCGAAGGATGGGATTCGATGGAAAGCTGTGATCGAAACTCTCGGATTATATCCGAACGTGAGCGACGTGCGAGCGATAACGGATCGGTAAACGGTTCGCTCCCGATGCTTGCGGGACGTTAAAAATGCTCGAGGGAGAGGAGTATAATGCGACAACGTAGACCGGTATTAATTGCTCTTCGCTTTTTGGCCTTTCACTTGCCGTTCGTGCCGTTCATACAGGTCGTATTCGTTCTTCTGCTGGCGGGCCAACGTTGTTCGTCTCTCTCTCTCTCTCTCTCTCTCTCTTTCTCTCCCTCTCTCTCTCTCTCTCTTTCTCTCCTTCCTGTTTAGCTCCCTGCCATAGATTGCGTGCACGCTCGACAGTCGATCGGTCTAACGCAGACACGACGGACGAAAATCCATTGAAAAGCGCGTTGAAACGAGAGGCGCGCACCTACACCGACGCACTCGGAGCACACCGACGGCAAGTAGGCGTCATTGTTTCGGGAGAGCCTTTTGTCAGCGAACGAATTACTATCGCTGTTTAGGCCTCCTCTAATTTGTACCGTTTTCATCCTTTCTTCGCCACCCCTCGCTTTTCCCACGGTCCTCTCCATCCAAGAACTGCTTTCTTCATGCTTTTCCAACATCCCTCTTCGTCATGTAACAAGCTTTTCACGTTCGATAATGTTATTGTAATTACTAGTTACTTCTAGTTACTATCAGCTTGCTACCGAAGTCCACGTTCTGAAGTCTACGAAATTCAATGGATACGAGGAACGGACCTTTGATCCGAGAACGTGCTGGAGGCATTGCTGCGCAAGCATATCGATTAATCGCCGTCGCCGGCGACGCTCGCCTTTCTTTGAGCCTCCGCCGTAAGGTAGGCAGCCAGCTCAGGCAGGAAGCTAGCCGGCATTTTCAATTTGCAACGCTCCACGCTCGATCTGACGCTTTCCGTTCGCCCATTTTATTGCGTCCGTTCCATTCCGAGTACTCGCGCGCGCGCGCGCGAGGGGTGGCTGGGGACGATTTTTTTGAATGAAAGGCGAAGCGTCATTCACTCGCAGAAAGTATTTCGAGCACCCTGTATCGGAAGTGGAGACCGAAGAGCGTGCTCGTTGCGCGTTCCAGATATGGAGCCCCAACCCCCATCCCCTCTCTCTCTCTCCCGCTTTTTTTTTACGTTTGAAGAAGCCACTCGAAGAGGGTGCAATTTTTAGTCCCGCGCGACACGCGCTTTCACGATCGGCGGGAATTTCGGGCGCCGGCACTCAGAAATTTTGCGTCGTTTCATCCGGCGGGAACGACTCGTTGTCTGACGAATCGTAAATCCGATGGCCGCGCGCGATAGAGTCGGCCATTTCTGGCGGACGAGGACACTCCTCACACTTCTCTCTCTCTCTCTCTCTCTCTCTCTCTCTCTCTCTCTCTCCTTCTCTCGCTCTCTGCCGACAAAACACATATCTGATAATATATAGAACGAGTCAGAGAGAGAGAGAGAGAGAGAGAGAGAGAGAGAGAGAGAGAGAGAGAGAGAGAGAGAGATGGAGAGAGAGAGAGAGAGAGAGAGAGGAGAGAGACGTAGAAAGCGACAGAAGCGGAGCATAATTTCGCTCGTACGACACACGTAACTCGGTAAGTATCTATTTGCCGCGCAACGACTTGGTACGTCGCGCGCGCGCCACTTGCCTTTTTATTCCCCCGGCTCGTTCGGCTTTTTACACCTAGCGATATTCTCCGGCGAGAATTCGTCCGGAGGCGAGTTTATAGAATATTTTTCGTCGGCCCTGCCCTCCAACCCTCCACCTCCCCCCAAACCCTCGTTGCCTGGCTTCGACACGGCAAATAGAGACGTAAAATATTTCACCGCGTTCTCTTATTTTTCGGACGCGGCCGACATTTTGTTTACGGCCATCGCCGAGCGTGTCGATTTTAAGGGTACGTGTGCGTGTGCCGCTGATCGATGGACGATCTCGCGATGGCATTAGAGTCCGTGAGACGAGTTGCCAGGTCGAGAATCGATGACGCTGCGAATGAAAGGCGAACGGTATCGACTGACTGTTCTACCGGCGCGAAATGCATTCTTCTGACGCCGGGTGGTAGGGGAGGGGGCAAGTTTGGAATCGGGCTGGGAAGCAATATTCCTGGCGGCTGGATGCGCGAAGGACGAGTTTGGCGGATCCGTACGTGATCTCGCGGAGCGCATGTCGTTGCTCGCTGGGTGGCGGAAGCATAATTTGGCGTAGGTAACACATAACTCCGACAGTATCTATCCGTCAGATAAGGCACGCCTCATCGTATTCGGGTCGACGCTGTACGCTGAATTCTCTGCATCCCGTGTACGCGGGAGATGGGTTTCATCTTCTCTCTCCGTTCCTCTCCATCTATCTCTCTCTCTCTCTCGCTTTCGCTCTCTCGCCAGGCGCACAGTTTATATGCATCCCGCTATCGTTTTCCGCCTAGCGCACTGTCTATATTTCTCGCTCTATCGCTCCGGCCTTCTCCTTTCACGCGTCTGTACACGAACTGCCCTTCCTCCCTCCCTCCCTCTCTCTCTCTCTTTCACTCTCTCTCTGTCTCTCCCTTTGACGCGCGATTGCTCATGCTGCCAGTGACTCGGGAGTGGTCGCTGTAAAATCAAACGTATGTCCGGCGGGGACGCGTTCGGTTTGATTAATTCGTGCCTAGAATTAACTCGTCCCCGCGTATCAGCCGCCGCTTCGGCGATAAGGAAAGACGAGTGCCTCGGGTCAGCCGAGGGGTGCGACCCACTCACGGTATCGGGCCAGAACCCCGAAGCGACCCCTGACAACAAAATCACCCGCTACAAAGAGACTCGAGACTCTTCCCTCCATCCTGAACCTTATCCCCATCCTTGATCTTTGCCGCGCTATCGCCTCCGATCGCACCCGGAGCCTGATTTATAGTTTAGAGTTTACCTGAAGAGAGAACCGATAGAGATAATCCGGCTGATACTGCGGCTGATAGTGCTGCTGATGCTGATACTGTTGATGATGATGATGATGATGATGATGAGAAAGCTGTTGACTCTGCTGATGAATTTGTCGATTGTGCTGGTGCAGCTGCTGATTCTGTTGCTGATGAGGGTAGGAGAGTTGCGGCTGTTGGGACGCTTGCTGATGATGCTGGTGATGCTGCTGGGGCAGATGATGCTGGTGAGCCAAGTGGTGGTGGTGCTGGTGCTGGTGCTGTTGTTGATGCTGCTGCTGATGATGCGGATGGTACCATCCGTGATTGTATCCTTCCATGTCACACCGACGTCACGTTCACGCTCTGTCGCCTCTACCGCAGTGACGGGCCGACGAGGAAAAAGTAACTCCACCCGAACGGCGAACATATCAATCATCTGCCGATAGGCCACCGGTGTTCGTAAGCCGTATTCCGAATGCCGCGCAGCACGGAACCCTTGGCATCTCAATGCCGATCACTGTCCCTGCTCGTTTGTGTCAACCGAAACTCCCATCGACTGCGACGTATAAAAGGGGTGGCTGTATATGTGGCCAGGAACGGATTCGACTGCGTTCCTACGATTCGCAAGATTCGCGAGAGTTGTATATATGATATCGGCGAAAAAAGTAGGCACAGGTACAGATAGGTATAATAATATGGCCTGGACGCGAAGTTAAGTACTTGCACCTCCAAGAACGTATTGCACACTAGATGATGATCGTCGAGCGACTAAACTTCGCGAGAAAAGTTCGAAATGACGAGTCGTCGCTGGTGGTCTCCCCACCTAGCTTGACCCCCATGGACCATTATTATTCGTCTCTTAAGGAACGTCTCCGTCTCCTTCGCTCTCCCCGTATCGCTCTCCTCTCTCATCTGGTCCCGTGCGTTGAATTCGGACCGGTCCCGGTCCGCCTAGTCTTCCCGAAAGAAGAGTGGGAAAGGACACTGAGAAAAGGTGGATGGCCATCAGGAAGAAAGGGGTGACTGACACTTCACGGGGGAATTCCTCCTGAAAACCTGCCAAGACTTCCTATTCCTGATCGGTCGGACTTCTTTCGCAATCTGCCCTCTCCCTCCCTCCTCTGGCGATATAACGTGAGTCGAATCGATTTCTCAGGAGACGAGGACCGTGGATCCCACGTTTCTTTCTTCCTAGCCCGCCGACGGGGGGGGGGGGGGGTAACTTCTGTCCTTCGAGAGGGATGACACGAGAGGCATACCGGAAGCTGTACGCGTAATTCCGAAATTGTTTCTGTTGACTCTTTCTGTTTACGAATAAACTCGACTGGGATAAGATCGCGGCGAGCGTCTCCGGGCTCCTGATGACCGAACTTCCGTCTTCTCTCGGTGCCGGCGAGCGGAGCGACGTGCGTTGAATTAAATTCTCAAGAGACGGCCCGGCAACTTTCCGCCCTCCAACCCTGGCTCCCCACCCACCCCCGGCGCCCAACTTTTGGCTCGGTGGGTCTGCGCGACCATCGATACGGAGAGAGAGTCTATTCTGGCGAGATAGTTGATCTTCTCTCTCTCTTCCTCCGATTTCGCAAAGAGAGGGACGTGAGCGGAATTAAGAGAGTTCCGCGAGACAGCCCCGTGTCTTCTTTGGCTGTCCAACTTGGCCCGACAGAACGTTCGACGGTCGACCGACCGTTGGACAGCCTTCTTTCGACCTGTTTTACTCACCGTTACTACCAATACGCGCGATCTTCGGCGGATTCTGAAAAATCCGAGCTGCCGAAGATTGAAGGCGATCGGGACGCGAGAAACTGTTGGCCAGGAAAATTGTTTTGCTTCTCATGTTCGGGAAAAGGGGTTCATCTCTTTACCTCCTCCTCGTCCTCCTCTTTCCGTCGTTTCCTTGTTCGATCGACCGGTTCGCGTATAAACAGGTTATTCGGGGATCGTCGAATGCATCCTCCGGAGGGGGCCACCCCTGCGAGAGTGGCAGAAGGGATGGCCTGGGAAGGGTAGGAGGATCCCCGAAGAGCGCCGGATAGGGGTAGGGGGTCGGTAGGGCAAAGAGAGTCGGGGAATTCCGCTTCGGTCAACCCCTTCGTCAAGTTCAAAGGGGTAAATCTAATAATGCCCGGAGCCGCGCGACCCCCTGCGAAATATCCGCAGTTGCGGTGACAAGTGTCGTATTCGGCCGAAAAAAAAGAGAAGAAAGAGGAGCGGAACAATCCAATTTGCCGTGACTCGAGTGTGCCGGTCAGTTCCGATCGCGAAAATCGTCGAAGACCGTTCTCTTTGTTCGTCGGCCGATATCGAAGGACATCCAGCTGTCCTCCGGACCCGGATGAAGACCTTCGCACCTTCGACTCTCCGGACCCGTTCGTCTTTCGTCATTGTCGGCGCACGGAAGAATTTCATTAGCGCCCCAACGGACCACCCCGAAGCTCTCGCGGCTGGACAAGCGATCGATAACGAAGACACTCGAGCGGGGGTGGGTCAGGGGGAGGGTGGAGTTTCGAATTAAATCAGGGGAAAAACTGGTTCCGCGCGAATTGAATCGCGGGCAGGGAGGGAAGGAAGGCTCAGGTTAGAATCTCGGGACGGATATCCGCGCGAGCGCGCGTCGAATCGCTCGAGCGGGCCTGGTCATCGAATGACATTCGATAGCTGACGTTCATCGTTGGCCGGCCGCTTCTGGCTGCCCGCTCGACCTACTTCCATCGCCGACGGCCCATTGTCCCAGGAAGCCCCGCCGGGCTCTCTCGCTACCTGCTGGCGGATCGCGAAAGTCCAATACGGATAACGCGATGGTAAGTACGCGCGAGGCGCGTATCCACGGCGCTGAATGGAGAGCTCGAGGTCGAACGTACCTGGGGAAGAACGTTCGAGTGTACGTCGACGGACTGTCGATGTGTCGGCGCGTCCGTGTGTTCGGCCCGAACGAACGTCACTGTAGGGTAGAAAGAGTGAAAGCGAGATAGATAGATAGATAGATAGAGAGAGAGAGAGAGAGAGAGAGAGAGAGAGAGAGAGAGAGAGAGAGAGAGAGAGAGCGCGCGAGAGAAGGCAAAGAGGACGGAGGCGGAGGCGAGAGAGGGTAAGGGCGGGTGAAAAATTCAAAGCTTTGCACGGGGCAAAAAGCACGAGCCGAGCGAGTGCTCCTGAGTGGTAGGGTAGGCGAGGCGAATTTCAAACCCGGTGAATTGAAAATCGTCGAGGAGGACGCTTTTGCGCTTCCAATCACAGCGACTCGAAGAGAGCGGCTCGCATCCCCCGGCAACCGCAAGGGTAAAAAAACGAACGGCCAGGAGAGAGGGTGGGTCGGACGGCGGAACGATGAAACAAACCCTCTTCCACGGCGACGCTGCACGCCCACCGCGACACGTATCTCGGATACGCGAGGTCGGTACACGAGTACCGGACCACCATCACCCCCCTTCCACCCTCCCCTGGACCGGTAAGCCCCGGGTATGCGCTTGCCGAACGATTAAAGATGTAGTAACGAGAACGGATGATATTTGCCGGCGGGCGAAAAAGCCAGCGCACGTTTCTCTGCGGCGAAGCTTAAAAACTTTCTCTCGACCCCCTTACTATTTCCACCCATTTTCCTTCCACGCTTCGCGTGCACGTCCCCCTTTGCCCGACTTCACCCCCCCCCCTCCCCACGCCGAACCGTCTATCCCCCTTTTTGCGCCGCTTAATTGAAGTTCGATTGGAGCTTTACCTTGGCCGCGGCTTGGTTCTGCCTTTCGTTCGCTTCCAAGAACCGGAAGTCTCTCTTTATCGCTCTCCCTCTTTCTCTCTCTCTCGCTCTGTCTGTCTGTCAATCTCTGGCTCTGTCTCTCTTCGGATCCGGTCTGGCTCGCCTTGCGGACGAGGAAACCGCGTCAAACGACTCCACTTTTCCCCGAAATCGGTTTATAAAAATATAATAAGCCCCGCGATAATCCGTGGGACCGGTCCGACGGGCGACCGGAAGGCCGCCTTTACGGCCGCGCATGGAAGTCCGCGGCCGGCTGTGAGAAGATTAAAGGACGTCGCTCGCGCGTTTACGTTTGTGAATTCGAAGCAGGAATAATTACAACGACGCCGGGCGTCGACGCCGCGGCCGTCGGCGCTCCGGCGTCGTTCGGCGAATTCATAAAGCGCTGATTGTAATAGGTCGGAATTTATCAAACTTCGCCTCGTTTGTACACAGGCGACTGCTTTTCATCCGGTCTGTTCCTCCGTTAATTGCACTTCGAGCAAATACGCATTTCCGTCCCCGGCTTTGCTCCCCCTGCCCAAGCCACCCCCGCCACTCCCCCTACCTGCCTCCCTACCCCTCGGCGCGTGCAATTTTTCATCCGGCTACGAGGATAGCCCCGTCATTTCCTACCACTCTTCCTGCCTTTCAGCCGTCCACATATTTTCCCTTCCCGCCGCGGCGGCTACGGTCGTGTAATTAAGAGAAGTGAAATGGAAATATTCAATTATGCTAAGACTGCATTATTTTGATTTGCCGATGTGAAAGGGGCGAACAAAGAGAGCGCGGAGACAGAGAAAGAAACAGCGAGAGAGAGAGAGGGGGGTGAATAACTGGAACGATCGGGGTAGAAAGCGCGATTGGCTATTGAACCAGGGAGAAATTCCTCTATTCTCGCCATCCTCCCTCACCTGCCCGCCCAGTCTCTCTCGCTTATCAATTTACCCACGTTCACGCAACGTATCCAGTGTCACTACGCATCGTTTGTCGTCAAGTTAACGAAACTGGCGGAGTTCAAAGCTTGCGCACGTCAACGTGTTGACAAGGAGACTACTCCCCGGAGGCCTTGTATTTCACTTCTCTCTAAAAGCCTCTCCTTTCTTCTCCCCACCTCCCTCTCCCCCCTCTCTCTCTCTTTCCGTTCGCCTACCACCGCACCCCCTTTACACTCCCCCCACACGCTAGCGCATACCCTCTTTCGTTTCCGGCGTCCCGATCCTCGTGGCGCGCGTTTATGTTCTTGAGAGCAACCTGCCAATTAGTTCTTACCCCACCCACCCGTTATACACACTTTGAACAACTGGAGACGCGGGTGGTAATTGCAATTGGATACTGGTATTCATTTTCAAGAGTATTCTCGGCTCGCTTTGTAGCCGCCCACGTGCAACTCCCTGTTCGTCGCGCCTGCCTGCCTGCCTGCCCGCCCGCCTGCCTGTCTATCTATCTATCTATCCTATGGCACATACACGTTCCGTCGAGCACACGGCGGAATCTCAGAAGGTCCCTCAGTGTCGAACGTGTTCCCTCGTCCGACATTATTCACCTCTCCGCTCTGAAATCGGAACTAGTGCCCTCTCTCTCTCTCTCTCTCTCTGTCTCTCTCTGTCTCTCTCTCACTCTCACACACTCTGTCTCTCTCTCTTCCTCTCTCTAGCTGTTCTTCCTCACCTATCCGTCTCCATCTATCTGGATCTGCGAAGCGACTGGCAGAGCGACCGCCGAGGCGTCTCGAATCCGCATAACGGCTCGTCCTGCGACTCGGGGATTCGTAATTAGCGGAAGACGGTAAGCCGCTTAAGGGCGCGGGAAAAGGAAGGCCCTATTCCACGGGCGTCGATAATGTTCGCCTATCGTGCCGGGAGCGGAATCGTGCCGGAGCGGAATCGTGCCAGGTCGAAGCGTCATCCTATCCTCCGCCTCTGTCCTCCTCCTCCGGTTCCACGACTGTCGATGCGATTGAATTACGGGCGCGGACGTACAGCGAATAATAACGATATTAACAATGATTATTACCGTCCGACGTTCCTTTCCCTTCGCTTCAATTATTGCGATTGGGTTACAGTCGGTACTATCATCCTGATTGCAATTACGGGAAGCAACGATTGAGTTTAACCTGCTCGATGACGAATGATCGTTTGACAGCGTTCTTCCGTCATCGAGTCGGATGTCGTTCTCTCTCTCTCTCTCTCTCTCTCCTCTTTCTCTGGGAAATTGGTAATACGGCAGATTGTTAGAAAATAGTTGAGCCCTCTGCCTCGTGGCATCCGATTGTTGAATCGATCTTCGTCCTTGGAAGCGGCTTGCGTTCTACGACAATCACGCCGATGTCCCGGAGCGAGAGGGAGTGTTGACGATGACAACGACAGCGGACGACGTAGACGACGAAGAGGCGTGCACAAAGTTTATACACCGCGTAGGTTTATGGCGCCCGGCGGAAGCAGGATTCTTGCAATAACTCGCCGCGGCAGGGCTCGTATCGCAAACAAACACGGAGGCGAATTGAACGGAGGCATGCCAAGTATTTTCCAATTACATCTTCCGTTAAGGATCCACCCCTCTCCTCCACCCCTCCTCCTCGCCTCTCCTGCCGCTCCTCTGTGAGCCCGAAGATCCAAGGTTGCACAGTGGCCCAGGCTCGCAGGGCGGTCGAAGAATTTTGCGCCGACAGAAAACTTCTCGAGTTACCCCCGGGCGGGACCTAATAAACAATTACTTCACGCCTAATTAAACTTCAATTACGACGGATTCTTTGTGAGCGATATCTTGATGCAATGCTGACGCAGGATCCGAGTTATGCGATCGCTGGATTTCGAAAGAGTATTCGACGTTCGGATTGACTCATCGCGAGAGATGAATCGTTGGCAGAATATTTGCGGCTCGGATTGCGGAAGTGGATTTTGGCCCTGAACATTTTTGCACCTGGCGTCCCGTGCGAAAGAGAGACAGGAGGAGAGAAGAAGGGGAAGAATGACGAAAAATAGCCGGCCATTTCAACTCGTTCACAACTCTGCCGTTCACATATCCTCCGGTCAACGGTTTTCCGTGACCCAGTGAGCGGGTACAAGCATGCCCAGTCGGAAGCTGCATGGCCTGGCAATCTGCATCTTCGAGTTAACGTGGTCTCAAATTTAAATCCCTGAGGCGCGCGGGAACGCCGGGAGCAGGAAGCGTCGTCGGACCTTTAAAAACGACTTCTCAACGGTACGCGATACGTTTACCGGCGAAAATAACGAAAGGGGACGAGAGTGGGAAAAGAGAGCGGTAAGAGGAGAAAGGAGAGGAAAAGAAGCGAAAGGCGCCAGCGAGAGTCGAGCGAGAAAGCGGCCTGGACAGCTGCGCGTCCCGATTTTCGAGTCTGCGACGTGTTAAGAGCGACAATAAAAATGTGGAACGGCCGGGAAGATAGGACGAGCGCGTGCTCACGATTTTTCGAGGCCACGTGGGGTGTCCTTCCCGCTAACCGACCCTGCGGATCTGGGTCACCGAGAGGCGAGGATTGGTCGAGTGGTCGACGATTTTTCCCGAAGACCAGGGAAAGGCGTCCTCATTGGGTCGAACAACGATCCCAGGGGGGGCAGATTTCTCTCGGGGTGGAAAGGGGGACGAGGATGAGGATGAGAAGGATGAGGAGGATGAGAAGATTCAGAAGAATGTGTACTGCATTCGCTGGGGGTCGCGATCCGCCGGGGGGCCCCCCCTGGCCCAGTGGAAGGACCCCGTCGAACTGGCCGGTGGAATTCTTTCCAGTCAACGGGGTGGACGCGATGCACCGGTCCGACGAGCTCGCCAACTGTGGGAAGATACGTTGAACGCCTTTGACGGAGGGAACCCCCCGGCAAGATTTTCGGGACCTGCTCTCCTTCTTTCTCCTTCTTTCACTCGCCTTTCCCCTTACTCCTTCCATCTGACCCGAACCGCAACGAGAAGAGTACGGAAGAGACGGGACCCCCATTCACCGTGGAAGAACCCCCCATGGAAAGGGATTCGACCCCTGCGAAGAGAGAGGAGCCGAGAAAGACGCCCCTGGCGATGGGTTATTTAAACAGGACACTGCTTTCTACTTCCGCCGAAAGAGCGAGAGAGGACAAATTGTCTCGTTCATTCTCGGGACGGGATTGTAACGTTCTAACGAACGTATGTATAAACCGTAGGTAGAAACGTAGGTACGGATGAGCTTCGGGACGAACTGCGGGGTATAACTGTCGCGCGGGGGGTCATAATTCAAAATGGACGGGGGCGTCGGATTGAAGATCGGGGCACGAACGAGCTCCCGAAGCTGGGAAAGAATGACGGCCGCGTAACGGACGAGGGGGGGCAGGGGTGAGGGCGGAGGGAAATTGAGAGGGTACTTCAGTTTACCGGGCGGTAAATGGCCTGGTATATGCTCGCACGGTAATGGGAAAGGCAACAGATGTGAACGGTAGCAGTTTCGCGATGAAACTATCGTGTCGTATAAAGAGAGAGAGAGGGGCTGTGGGCGTGAGGCCGTCGCTCGGACGGGGGTTGTGCGGAGGGGGTGCGGAGCCGGTAGGGTGTCGGATCGGTCGCGGGGGTGGGCCGCACGGGTTAGCCTGCAACCAACGACATAAACTTACGATAGTGCAAACGACCGCGACACGGGAGGCAGTCCTACTCTTCCGGACTTAGCTGTGTGCGAATGGCCTAGGTAGCGCGGTAGGTACCGTAGGTAGGTAGGTATATCCGCATGCTGACGTGTAACGAACGCGCGGCGTGTGCGCACGCTTCACGAGCATTCCGTAGGGCCCCGTAACGACCGACCGTAATTCTTATTTGCCCTGCCTGTCGCACTCCGGGCCGCGTAAAACCGTGCATACATACGAAATTGCGTTTTGTTCGCCGAACGAGACGAATGGCCAAATGTTTCCCTCCCACCCTTTCTCTCTCTCCTCCCCCTCATCCCCTGAAAAGCGAAACTCGAAGCACGCTACGAGCGTAGGCATTCAATTGCTTGACTCGCGAGATGGATCATTCTCGCGACCGTTCGAGAACTCGGCCTTTTGTCAAAGTCGCCGCCCGTCATCGCCATTTCCGTTCCCAATTTCCACTTCGGCTACGTACCGGTACAAATTACGTATCGTCATTGCGCTAATTGTAACGCGAGGAATTTAATAACGGCGAGTGTAATTGGTAATCTACCCTGCCTGTTTGGGTTAGGTAGAGGCGTGCGCGTTAGCTTCATCGTGCCGTTTCGTCGTACGCTTCATCCTACGTTTCATCCTACGTTTCACCGTACAAAACGATCGCGGGGAGGTGGGAGGGGGGAGCTGCCATGTCAACCGCAACGATTGCTCGCAAACTTCGAGCTGACGGTGTTCTCTCTGTTCGCTCATCGTTATTCGAGTCGGTGCCCGCGCGCACGCTGGCTCCTATTAATTTCGTCGATGTCGCTCGTTACGAATCGGGGCTACGTTTTATGGCTCTCTGTCGACGGAACAGGGGGTTGGCAGGGGGGGTGGGGGTGGTGCGCGAGACGAGACAGAATCCTGGTCTGCGTGATTGCCCTACCGATCACTTCCTTTCGTCGGCCTTCATTCTTTCATCCGTTCCGTACCTTCCACCCACAACCTAGGCTAGGTCGATGACGGAGAACGTCCTCGGCCAGCAATCTGCCGCGAGCCTATTTACTATTAATTCCAGCCATAGCTAACGGTTTATTTACAAGGGAAACTTTCTCGACGTTGTTTCAGGCCAAAGTTCGGGTTCGGAAGATAGCACGGCGGAATCCATACATATTAATTGAATCGACCGATCGCAACTTCGGCCTCCTCCCCTCCTCTTCGTTTCTCTACCCCTAAGCTAACCTCTTCCTCGCCTCCAGTCCTCTTTTTTTCATCGTCCTACCCTTAGCACGAAACGTTCTCTTACAGCGGAGGATCGTACGGCCGCGTGAGTCCATTCTGCCAGCCTGGCGGACATTATATCGTAAACGTAATGAAGATGGCCCTCGCGAACATCGGAGGCTCACGCCAGTGTTCGTAACGGGCCAATGGGAGAGTCGAGTGCCACCTGGCCACGTTTGCGTGCGCCAGCACGTGCGCGAAGCGCGCGCGAGCGCACACACGGACCGAAATGTCACACGTTGCGTATCGATCGGAAATCGCAATGGGCCTATCCAATCAACCGTCTAATCCACTGTTTAAAGACTTTCCCCACCGATCGATATTCTCTCCTGAATTTGCGGCCAGTCTCTACTCGCTGCTTGCCTCGAAATATTCGCGCGAATACGTTCCCGCTGACCAGCTGCCAAGATAAAAAAGCAAAGACGAACACGTGGGAGTGATTTAGAGAAGCTGCGCACTAATAGCCGTCACGCTCTCGAGGGTCGGACAAAGGATTCGCTGTCGACGGTCGTACTATGTAAACTGAAGTACGTACAGCGCTGCGCTTCAAGACTGAAGGTAAACCCGGTAGAATCGGCGGGATTATACGGCGCTTCGCGGAAAATGTGAACGGGCGGGAGGGAGAAAAATCGAGTGCTCGGGCTGAATGAATCGGCGTGTAACCGAGCGTGTGAGGTCTGAAATGTCGCGTGACCGCCACCTCCCTCAGCCCCTCACCTCCCCTCTCCGCCGGCCCCGGCGTCGGTCGACGTCGCACGGCGTACGGACACGGAAGAGGGACGGTCACTGCGACGACGTAGAACGACACGCTTCGCGTATCCCGAGAGCCTCCTAGTCGCAAACTGTGCTCCGTGTACGGAAGCGGCTGGGCCACTACACTATTTGCGTACCCGAAAGTTTCGTTTGCCAGAAAGACCGCGCTGACTAAGAGCTCGCCTCGTTACGCTCGCGATATGCGGCCGAGATTCCTGCTATTTATTCTGGCCCTCTCTCTTCGCTCCTCTCCCTCTCTCTTCGCTGCTCTGTCCTCTCTCTCTCTCTCTCTCTATCCCTCTCCCTTCACTCCTCTCTCCTCTCTCTCCGTATTCTCTCTTCAGGCACCGCGCGAAGTTACACTGACGCGTTTCAACGCTAGACGTCACCCGACGTCACTCTTCCGGATGTCGAGCAATTCATTCTGGCCCCGTACTCCCACTTTCCAGAAGAAGCCATCCTACCCCGCTGCCTTTCTAAACCAATTACCGCCGCGGCGGCTCGCGAGAGGAGCGGTCAGAGTAGACGCCTCGTTTTGCTCGCGGTTGCGGAGAAATTTCGAGCGGAAGGATCCGGCGGACTTCTGAATCCTCCTCCTTTCCACTCCTCGCCCTCTATAGGTTCGCCGTCGGTCCGCCTTCTTGCGAGCTCGATTCGACTATGTAGATCCGCGGCCTCCGACTATCGGCAGAGATCTCATACATATTAATGGCGATTCGATCGATTTCGGGAAGGGGGGCTCGGCTCCCGCTTCTTGCTCTGTTTGGGAACATCGACGTTTCTGGGCGCATAAGCTCTTCCCTGCCGCCCACAATGGTTATTATGCCATTAACGTAATGAAGTTAGGTGCCGGAGAACGTTCCGTGGGGGGTTTGTCGTATGGAAGGCGTCGGCTTTCTCTCCCTTTCCTTCTCTCTCTCTCTCTCTCTCTCTCTCTCTCTATCTTCCTATCTTTCTCTCCCTCTCGCTCTCTCTATCAGTATCTGCTCATAGTCTTCCTCCCCACCTTTCTCTCTCTATCCAGCGCACTGTAGAGGAAGCGAACTGAGATGCACTGGCACGAAAAGAGGTCGCCGCGAAAAAAGGCACACTGCGCGACTATAATGGCAAAGCCAGGTAGCAATTTTTTCGAGAGCGAGCGCAGCTGTACGCGCCCGCATGCGGCTGTCAACTTTATAATTAATAGATGAAACCGCGACGTCGCTGCTAGCACGGTTCGCAGCACGCATTCGGCTGCGTGCGTGCGTGCGTGCGTGCGCACGCAGGACGAGTGCAACAGCAGTGTCAGCTATTAAATGCTTAATCGCGCAAGCGTATTTTTCATTAACCTTCGTCAAGGGGAACGAACTAGTTCGCGAACACCCTTTCGCCTGTTTCATCCCTTCCGTTCCTTTGTCCGTAAGGATTTTTTTCGATGTTTGCCCGCCGACGCGCGGCTTGTCGGCACGCCGACGGATTCTACAAACAATTTAACGTTCCTGGAGAGTCGCCGGTACACAGACTATACTCCGTTTGCCCACGGTATAGTTAATACGATTGCGTGGGCTGCAATCATATTCGCCGTGCCAACAATCGACCGGTATACATGTTCGGCAGTTGGTTTCCTACGGCAAACAATTTGCGTAGACGGACTGCATATACGTACATGTGACTATTTCTTGTGTGCTCTAAAGCGACACTTACGTGTAGAGGTATTTTCATCTCTGTACTGTATCGACGCGGCTTCGGTGCTAAGCTTAAACTCTTATTTCATTGTTCTGTCAGTGCCTGCCGACGAACTCGGTACTAAATTTCTGCCCGGCAGCGTCCACCGCGCTAAGTCGGGAGCTTTCCGCCAAAGGGCGATAACGAGCGAGTTTGACAAAATCCGCTCGAATTCACGGATCGGCGTCAGTCGTTAATCAGACGCTTCCGCTAACGGAAAGGTTAGTACGGAGGAAAGAAGCGCGAATCGAATGATTTTGCTCGTCACCGTTCAGGGGGTGGACAGAAAAAATAGGGGTTGAAAGGGGGTGGGTCGGCCAATTAGCGATTCGCAAGATCTTATCAGACCGGAATCGTCATAATCCTATCAGGGCGAGGAGGAAGTCGAGTGAGCGGAGGGGTATAGGGGCGGAAAGGGGAGGGGGGTTGAAGGCAGGGGAGAGGTTGGACAGTTAAAGCGCGTTCCTAGCTTCAACGATGGCACGCTTAATCCCCACTCGTTGATATTCTGTCAGTCGGATTTAGAGGATCATTTAAAACCGATCGGCCGCCATTTTAACGCGGCCTCTCCAGCGGGCGCTCGATAAAATTACAGTCGACCTCTCGATATTCTCGCTCTCCGACGCCACCCCCACCCCTCCCATCCCCCGTTTCCCACCGCTCGGACGGAGACTCGACGCGGGCTGATATCGAGTGATGAAAATATTTTTTAAGCTCCGGAGCGCGTCGGGGCGACAGCCCGAGACTGTCGAGTGTCCGAAAAAAAGCAATCGGTCAAAGGGTCGCAGCCCTCCTATCGTGGCCAACTATTTTTTCACTCTCGGCGTTCCCAGAGCTCGCCCGATGCAATTATAAACGCGCGCGCGGTAGGTGTGAAGTCGCTGCGGCTTTGAGATATGCGCGAGAAGTCGACAAAGGGGTCGCGGACGACCCGAGGAGCGCGAATGAAAAAATCCGGCCAGTTCGCGGCACAATAGGGGAGGGTCTTTGTCGGAGGTAAGGATACGTAACAATGAAATTTCCGGAAGCGATGTCCCTGGCTGCCGCGTTCGGCCTTGATGCGAGGCCTGATTCCGCTTTTATTTGTCAGAGACAGGTAGAACGATGGACTTTGGAGATTGGTCGGAATTATTATTGTAGGCCTTGATGCGAGGCCTGATTTCGCATTTATTTATCAGAGACAGGTAGAACGATGGACTTTGGAGATCGGTCGGAATTATTATTGTAGGCCTTGATGCGAGGCCTGATTTCGCATTTATTTATCAGAGACAGGTAGGACGATGGACTTTGGAGATCGGTCGGAATTATTATTGTAGGCCTTGATGCGAAGCTTGACTCCGTTTTTATTTATCAGAGATAGGTAGAACGATAGACTTTGAAGATCAGTCGGAATTATTATTGTAGGCCTTGATGCGAGGCCTGATTTCGCATTTATTTATCAGAAACAGGTAGAACGATGGACTTTGGAGATCAGTGGGAACTATTATTGTTAACTGACCTGCGCATGGTTCCAGACTTTCGGCTTCGGGCTGGATCTCGCGTTGCTGGCTGCGCTCGCGTTCCCTGCATTGCTGGCGATGCTGCCGGGCGACGTGCTGCTTTTGGCGGACGGTTTCTGGCTCTTCTGTAGCTGAGCACCGATCGCCGTCGAAGAATTGGCACGGTGCTGTTGCTGCTGTTGCTGTTGCTGCTGCTGCTGTTGCTGCTGCTGTTGCTGCTGCTGCTGCTGTTGCTGCTGTTGTTGCTGCTGCTGCTGCTGCTGCGTCGTCGTTTGCTGCTGCTGCTGTTGCTGGGTCTGTTGCATGATCTGCTGAATGAGTTCCAGTTGCTGCTTGGTGAGGCCATCGTTGCTGGCGCCGGGGGATGTGGCACTCTGCAAGATCGGAATAATGGTTCGATTACAGCCACGTTACAATCTCAAACTCGATTCGCGAGGTAGGTATCGGCGCTCGTTATGGCAACGTAAAAAAGTCAGTTCCCCACTTTATCACCGACCAAGAGTGAATCGATCGTCGTTCATTCTACTGGCGTAAGCAACGAGAGTCGTCCGTTTTCTATCATCCGCGCATTATCGCAAATGACGTCGCCCGTAACTGTTGCTGCACTCCCCCCCCCCCCCCATCAAGGGGGTGACAATGAAGGGTTCGCGCAAACAGTAAATCTGCCCCCCTCACCCCTGACCGTTCAGTATCTGCGCTTTCCAGACATCCTCCACCTCCGGCTCAATCCTCCTCATCCTGCGAGCCATGCAAGCCGAAAATTTCCATGACATTTTCCGCGCCGCCGTCATTTAAAATGGCGCACCCCCCCGCAATCCGGTCGTGTAAGCACGGCACGGAATAAAGCGCAAACGAATCGGTTCATTCTGCCGACAATGCCGTCCGGGAGGATGCCGTGTGGGTGACGGGGGACGTGTGCGATGACTGTGCGTGATGAGTGTGCGAGGCCGGTCACACCGCGCGCGTTAATCAATCTTTTCGCTCTGATAAAACGTATATACACGTAGAATTGACCAGGGAGAGCAAGAGAGAGAAACGGAGAGTTTATGATATAAAGAGAGAGAGAGAGAGAGAGAGAGAAAGAGAAGGTTGCTGCGGCCGCTCGCCAGGGCCTGTAACCGTCGGCCTTGATCGCGCGTGTTCGTGAATGTACACGCGTAAGCGACGCTATAAGCGACAATAAAACGCAGATACACACGATAAACCGACACCTGCATCCGCGCGCGTCCGTAAACCGGACCCGCACCTGCGCGCGTGGGCACGATCCTGTAAATGCACTTTGTTTTACAGTCCAGCAATCCCCGTAACATAGGTAGCGCTTTATCCGCGTCGTTCCACGTGTTATTGCCAATTTTTCGATCGCGACACTACCCCGCCATCCCTTCATCCCCTATCCGTCCTCCGTTCCTCTGTTAGCTCCACAATCGATGCGTGCTTACTCCTCTCTTTGTCCTGACTCTCTTTCCCTTGTTCTCTCTCTCTCTCTCTTACTACAGTTCTCTTCTTTTCTAACTCTGAACGCCACATGTCCTCGAGCACGCTGAAATCCGAGATGCAGCCTGTGCAGGATGTTTCGCCCGTTTTTTGCCGCTTTTTCCCCATACGCCTGCGGACGACTACGAAGACTCAGGTGCGCATTACGTTTTTCGCCTGTCGCGCAGAACCGGGCGAACCACGGTCATGGGACACTGACGGAGCTATCTAACGATTTTGCGTTCTTTAATTAAGCGAAAAAACAGCAGCCACTCGCCCGCTTCCGGTCGCCGCTCTCGAAACCGAGCGCGTCGCTGTTGACTCTCAATCCGAAACTCTTTTCTACTCTGCCTCTTTGTTACTCTTTGTTACTCTTTGTTACTCGCGATTATACTCGAGCAGCGGGACTTTGAGTTGAAAAAAGTTCGTTCGGGGCGCGCGGGACGCAAAATAATTAGATTGCGCGGCTAATCAGTTTTTGGGGATGAGCGGGTGTAAGCTGGCAAGCCTGGAAAATGTACGCTGACGTATGTGCGAATTCGCGTGTGGATGTGTGAAGTCTCGCTTGAACAGAGCCGCGATGCAGCGCGTATTGGACTGTCGATTAAAATTGGATTTGTTAATTACTGCAGGGTATAGCGGCGGTGTCGGCGGTCGCAGGGCAGCGTCCGACGGTAGTGGCTGACGCCGGTGGGCGACGCAGCTGGGAGACGGTGGGCGACAGTCATCCCTCGATTCAACTCATACCTTATTAAACCTTCATTCCGTAATTCCCACGTCGCTATTTGTCATCGTCGTAATCAGCGGACAGTCGTTTCCTGGACGCGTATTCGTACGAGCCCAACTACCCTTTCCCACACTTTCCGCAGCGCTGACCTCTGTTTTCCCAACCTTTCCCTGCCTTTTTCACCCTCCCGCGGGAGAAGATACCAATTTTTTTGCTCTGCCTTGAGAGCTAAATTATCTCTCCCCGATTTTTTCTTCCTCCTCTTTAATTCCTGCCCTACGTTAAATCAACCCAGCCACCCCACGCATGCTCTCTACCGCGATTGCGAAACTCGGTGGACAAAGTCAACCGTGTCAAGGTGGCAATTAAATGTCCGGGAAAATGTCAGCGAAAGACAAGCAGCGTTTACAGCATCCTGCCCGCAAATATTTCGGCTTCAGTTCCGTGCGTAATCGACGGACAATCTCCAAGTCCCGTTTAACGTTCCGCCAACAATGCCGATACGTATTCCCTGGCGGCTCGTTGCCCGTTGGATTTACCGAATGCACTGGACCCAACCCTACAGATATACGACTACATTTTTACGGTCAATTACACGACAAAAGTTAGAGGACACGCGCTGCGCGGACCAGAATTCCGTAAAGCGAAGCGCAGGTTGTCTCCACGCCAGGTTACTCTTATCGGTCGTATCCACAATAACCATTTGCGAACGTACAAAATGATCCCCCCCGACAACCTTCAGGATCCTGCATTTGTTAACCGGCCAAGGGGCTGAAGGCTTCTGCGAGGAGCGTCTCCGAAAGTTCGACGTTATCTCTGGCCGAGGGGCGAGCTTCCTTGACAAATAGCCGCTGCCTGTTGGAAAGGGGATGCGCGACGAGCGACAGGGGGGTGGTAGAGGGTGGTGGAGGGGGGGTAGAAGACGGAGGAGCACTCGGAGCAGTAGTTTTCATGCCACGACTTTCTCTCCTGCGTCGCTTTCACCGTTCGGCAAACTCTCGCCTACCGCATTCTCGGTCCTCACGCGAGAATCGCATTATTCCCCTCCCCTCCCCTTTGGCTCGGTTTTCTTCCTACCCCATCTGCGTCGGCCACATTTTTCCCCCACCCGCCTTTCGCCGTCTCTCTTTCCGTTTCTCGCTCTCTCATCCGGCTGCCCTCTACTCGTCCATCATCTCCCTTTTTCGGCGACGACCCACTTTTCCCACCGACGTCCTTTTCATACTCGCCGTGACACGCCCGCCGAGCCGCCTTTTTTATTATTTATGTACGTGTACGCCAGCGCCTATTGCGGGGGTGGCTCTCCTTATACGACTCTTCCTTCATCCCCCTTCATCCCGCTCCCATTCCCCCTTCGCTCTCCCCGCGTCCGCAGAAAGTATTCCGGCTGACACCTTCGCACGTCGTTATTTTATTATTTCAGCGCTTTTCGGCGGCGGCCACGATTTATATCCGTCCGTGGGAGGATACAGGTAATGTACGTTTGCATAGAGGTATGTGCAGGGGGTGAGTACGTCCTTGAAACGACGGAGCGTACGCTGAGCAATCGATCCGGCGTATCGGGACATGTTTATTCATCCGCGAGCTCATTTGCAAGTTACCCTCTTAATCATTCGGAAAGTTAACCGTTTCCTATTTCTCACCCCCCCCCCCCCCTCCTTTCTGAGCGTCGCCCACCTCTTCCGTGGGAGGAAAAAAAAACAGGGCAGGAAGAACCCTTCGCGCGAACCGAAGTCAGCCGGGGTAAAGGAGAGGTTACGTACTCGGGGCGAGATCCGTCTCGTCTCTTCTGGAATTAAATTAATTAAGCCAGATTATCTCGACGGATGTAAAAAAGTTCAATACGGGCGACGTAGGCGGGCAACTTTTCCTCTTCCGCGTTGTAGAGAACGGTGGGAGGGTGGTTGGGGGCAGTAAGGAGGCGAGGGATGCGGAAGGAACCGATGGGAGGAAGGGGTAGGGGTGAGAGGAGGTGGGAAGGAAGAGTCGAGGGGTGGAGAGGTCGGGCTCTCATACTTTTAATTCGCTTAGACGCACGGCAACTGCCTTAAGGCCGACGGGCGGCTTATTAAGGTGAAGGCAGGTGTTAAGATCTCCCTGTGCTCACATATTTTCCTCGCCGGCCGTCAATTTTCATTTGAAAGTTTTTCCTTCCCCTCCTCGGCCACCCTCGCGGTGTCCCATCCTTCCTCCGCCGACTCTGCTATCCTTCGGCTTCACAATCTTCCCTGCCACTTCTGCAGTTTTCTCCTTCCTTCCGCTCGATCCTTCTCTTCCGTTGTCTCCTGTCCCCCTTCAACCCCCTACCCCTGTTCCTTCTCCACCCCGAAACGATGCCTTCTGCGTTCCTGACGGCTCTTCTTGCCTCGTACTCCTCAGCGACGACGAGGAGAGCCTCTCCTCCTTCAGAGCTGACGCACTTCAACGGAACTTTTCTCGCCTTCCTCCCCCGCTTCGTCAATTACTGCTATCCGCGTGTGCGTCTTCCACCCTTCCTTCCCTTGCCCTTCCCGACCGTTGGCAGAGTCCTGCTTCTCGTCCTGCACTCGTATATTCTAACTCAGCTTTTCTATACATGGCTTTCCGCACTGAGCGGACTCACGTGATCCCGAATTCCTGTTAGCCTATTAGCTTAGCGAGGCTAAACATCGACAGCTCAATTTTTTCGATTGGACTATCTAGATCCTGCCCGATTCTGCGTACAAAGGCCTCGCAGGGAGTAATTTCGGGCGCGTCGATAAATTCGGGCGAATACTTGCCCGGCGATCGTTCGTTTATCGTCGAGATTAGCGTATTTGCATATCGGGCCCCCCACCCCTTCAACCCCCTGGCGAAGTGTCGGAAAATAGGGCGCAGATTTCCGCGGCCAAATCCGGGGAAATGGAGTTCCTCCTGTCGGCCGTTTAACGCCGAGCGTGGATATCGATTCCGCTTCTTCGTTTTAAGGATTGGCAGCGTACGAATTCGACATTCTAACGCGACCGCAACGGTGAGAAGAGGGGGTCGCGCAAAAGTTTTCGCCTTCGCAAGCCGGAAAGCGTCCCTTAATTCTTACACGCTCCCTTCCGTTCGATCGCGCTCCAGCAACATCCGGCGGACGAAAATATTCTATTTGTCGGAAAGTTTAAATTCACTTGTCTCGGCTGGCGAGCGAGTTAAGGCCGGGGGGGATGAAGAAAAGTTGATCCTCGTTTAATTTCGAGAAGGTGGGGGTGGGCGGAAGGAGAGGCGGAAGAAGGCGAGGTTGGAGATCGGACAACGAAACAAAGTCGGGAAAAACATAGTCATCCTATATCGGACGTTTAATACCGGACTCGTACCTTCCCCTCCCACCCTCCCGGCCGAGGATTTATCGTCGATCTCGAACTACCCCGGCACCGTTTCGCTACACAAATCGCCGAGTTTCCCCAAGATAGTCCGGCTATTAGCGAACTGAGAAACTTGCTCGGACCTGCGTGAAACTTTTTTCGATATTTTTTCCTGGCTCGCGTTTTTACCCATTTCTCTCTCTCTCTCTCTCTCTCTCTCTCTCTCTCCAGCGTCGTTACGTTTAATCCGTGACTTTGTAACCGTTTCTCCGGCTCGCCAGTAATGTATTCCGCGCATCAAATTCATTTACCTCGCAAATGATTCGCTTCAGCTCGATGGGAAAAAAGGAGTCGGTCCGAACCAGAATCGGTCGCGTAGCGTGTACAAACTTTACGGCTAACAACTCGCAGCCATTTTTACTACCGCCGACCCTCCCCAACTCCCCTTTCGACAATCATCCCTCGTTATTGCTTTTATCAGAGAGCTCAAGGCAGGGACACCCCCGCAGACGAAGCATTTAGCTTTCGTTCAGACCGTCTCCCACTTATTTGCCGTTCGATTCGAAACCGTCCATCTTCTCGCATCGTCGCGCATCGCTTCCTTATTTCGCTCGGCGAAGTGGGAGACGTTCGAGATTTTTGCACTCTTCAACAGCGGCGCAGTCTCAGACGAGGCTGATGGGTCTGAAAAGGGTCGAAGATATTCCGTGGGCTCGAGGAAGCCTCTCGGCAAATCGGGCTGCAATCGGGTCTGCGACTCGTTCACGCGTGCCAACGCTTTCTGTCAGATTGCTCAGGTAATAGTGTGTTCGAGTCTGCTCGATCGACTGTCACCGGGTCTAATTGCAATATCGAGGTTTGGCATTCGAAACTACAATATTCATCATTCCTTCTTCCGTACCTACTTCACCCTCATCTTCGTCTTGATGTCTCGAGGCCATTCTTAGTCAAAACATTTCGAGACTTTCGACTTTCCACTGCCTGTCCTTCTTACCACCGAGTACAGGAGCCTCGATTACTTATACGCGGAGAGCCGAAGCGTGGAAAATCTGAGAAAATGAAGCGGAACCCACGGTGGAAGGAATCTTATTTTGCGGGTTTCGCGCCGAACTACGGAGAATCGTAGGAACTGATTTGGAAAGCAAATGGCCCGGCCACTTTCAGCCTCCTTCCTTTCCCATTTGTGCTCGACATGCACTCCCAACCACCCCAGCACCCTCTCGCAGAACGCCTCGGCCGCGCGCAAAGGTGGCACACGACAGGTGGAATTGCGGAAATGCGAAAACTCGATAAGGTCTTCGGTCCCGCGCGCATCCTGTCGCCTGAAAGTTTAAAAACGGTTCGAGTTCTGCGGGTCTCGCGCAATGTACACCCACCGCCCCCACGGCGGGGTGAAAATCTGCGACGACGGGGGATGGCCTTTATTTCGCGGGATACCTTCACAGAGGAAACGTAGCGGCGACGAGAGCGACAAAAAAAGCGCTCTCGATCGAGATGGGAGGATGTTTGCGGCAAAAGGCGGACTTTACTCTCAACAGAGGAACGGTTTATTTCGTACTCGCAAATACGCTCGCTATTCCCGTCGGGCGTGCACATTGAAAAAAAAAAGAGAGAGGGCCAGCGTAGGTTGGGCCGGCAGGGGGGGGGGGGGGGGGCGGGGGAGAAAAAACGGGAAAAATAAACGCCGACGGAGCGATATAAAATATTTTTCTGGATTTTCTCCCGTACGGAACCTACAGGCACGGTGCGCGTTAGTGCGCGCACGCGCGCGCGCGGCCCGGGTCAACAGATACCCGGGGTATAATAAAATATGAGAAATAGACTAATGCGATTAAGCGACGGGCGCGGCGAGAGAGAGAGAGAGAGAGAGGAGGTTGATTCAATGAAGTGCAGAGTGGACGTGCAAAATCGTAGTAATGATATCAATCCGCTGCGTTGTCGCACGCGCCGCTCTGACGAGTCGCAAAAAAAACGAGAGGAGAGCCGCCCAGGAAATATGGGCAGGAATAGAAAAAAAAAAGCGCCCTGCGCTCGGCGAGCTCGACGATGTTACGAGAGGCGACGTCGACGAACGTGGGCGTATTTGGAAAATGGCGGAGGCTGGGGGAGGGGTTCTTGAAAATTGTCGCTCGCCAAAAATTGTTTCGTCCTGAATATTTACGGACGTGCAATGTGAGGCTTGTTAAGAGAGAGGTTAGGTTCGGGTTAGACGAGAAACGGCACTACGTCGACGCTGTAACGCGGAAAGATCGACGCTGGCTTCGTTAATCCAAGGACGATTTCGCAGTTTCACGGTAGGCATGAACTGCATACGTAATTCTGCGCAGGCGGATGCGTTCGACGTTCTCAAATACTGGAACGCGGCTCGTCTCTTGTGTCGGGGCCATTTACATTAACCCATTAACTGCCAATTTTTTTTTGTAATTTTTGGGCGGATAAGTTACAGATATGCATAAAAGGTCGTGTGACGGTATAAATATATAAAATCCAAAATCCGAAATATGGATCGTGGTAGCTAATGGGTTAATAGTGAGCGAGTGATAGATCGAGCTCGATCGAGAGTTCCAAAACGCATAAATAACCGAACACGTGCGTTTAGATACGCACTTGTTATGACATGCTGAGCTTGAAAAGAAAACAGATTGGCCAAATTGGTAATTTGTGATTGGCACAGAAGAACGAGACTAACGTATGAATGGACCGAATTTGGAAGGCATGCTCGAACACTCGGAGTCCATTTTTAGTGTTCCGTATCGAAAGCAATTAAGCGAATGGATTCTGCCGGAGTGAGGAGCAGACGCTGTATCCGGCTCGATATCGATAGCCGTCAGAGTACACTAATCGTTTATATCGCCGCCAAATATATTCTTAACCCATCGGCAAACACGCCCGGGGTCCCTTCTATTTGCTCTGTCTCTGACTAAACAAAGACCTTCGTTTATTCGCCCGGCTCCTCCGGGCTCGCCTCACCCCCCCCCCCCCCCCCCCACTTCTCCCAAGAGAAACAGAGATATTCCGATGGATATTTAAATTTCGAGGTAGGTACCTAGACGGGTACCTCGACATTTTCTATTGGACCGCCTCGACCCAGGACGCGATGGCGGCATGCCGCAGGACGAAGAGACGAGGATGTAGACCTTTCCTCGGAATTCACCGCCAGTGTCGGCGCAAATAAACTAATTAAAAAGTCTCGAATCCGCGCAAGAAATTCGACGAGCTTCGTTCTCCGCACTTCCGGCGCTCGAATCCGTTCTATTTGTACAGGCTCTCTCTAAACAGTCACTCGTTTATCTGCCCCATCCCCAACAACCCTCCCACCGTCCCACCCTTCGTCGAGCACCGAAGTGTCGGGACCGTTCGAATGGATATTTAAATTTCGTGCCTTGACGTTCGTTTTCTATTAATTCGTCGCCGAGCGGGCAGGCTTCGTTTTTGTCCCGCGCTCGAGAAGGTAGGGGGGTGGGAAATGAGGCGGAGTTGTCGGACAGATAGCGGGTTGGATGGAAAAAGCGTGGAGGTGTCGGAAGAGAGTGGGATGGTCGGATGAGGTGGGGGTAGATGCGAAGGTTGAACCGAAGTCCGACGCGAAGGCCGGAATGCCACAACGGCGCGATGCGAAACGAGAGAGCGCATTACAGAATCGGATTCGAAGATTCGCCTCGACGAGTCGAGGCTTTATGGGCCATCCGGCGGAAAGGGAGGCTGATAGATGAAGGGGGTGGCTCGGGGAGGAAAGGGGTTGTGTGGGAAGAGCGGAGACACGTGGAATTCTGCTCACAACAAATTCCTCCATCTCTCTCTCTCTCTCTCTTTCTCACTCTCTCTCTTTCGGTGTCCGTCTCGTTTTCCGTCCCTCTCTTTCTTCTTCATTTTCCTCCCTTTCAGTGACAGGGAGGAATATAATGTATTACTCAGACCCGCCATCGAAATAAGTCGCGTCAGCCCATCTACCGGGTGATATTATACAATTTATGGGGTAGTATTCCAGTGCGGACCTAGTTTAGTCAGTTCGTAATACGATGAGGAGCCTTTCCATTTTCCAGCCACGCTTTCTGTCTCCAGTTTCAGTCCCACGTCACGCGTCCTTTCGTCCTCGCTCGTTCGCGCGGAAAGAAATCGCACCGAACGTGTTTCGAAGTATCACTACCCAATGAGATGAAGTAGGTGGAGGCGTGGAGGTCGGTAGGTGGCAAGGACAGTGGACATTTTAAACGCGACTCCCACTCGCCTCCGTTTCCGCGACCATTGTTCAGCTTCCCTGATTTCGATCTCCAATTAGCTGTATATCAAGCGAACGCATTCAAGTACTTCCTCCCACTCGCCAACCTGACCCAGGAAGCGCCGGAAATAACCGCTATGAACAATGGTCCCCCTCAAGGAATCCCTAATCTTCGATTTTAAGTCCCGAACATCGTAATCTACCCGCTAATTGCCTCTTAGCGCGTGAATTTTCCTTTATCGTCATAATATGATCCTGGAAACGGCTCGCGGATCTTGCTTGTCTTCCGACGCACTCGACGCGATATTCCGGCAGTTTGTTCGGAATTATGTAACGCGAGAGCGCGCAAACGACCGGTCGGACGCCATTAAGCTCATTGTACATCCGGCCGACACGCATCTCCGGTAAGGAAAACAGCGGCGCGTAAAAGGCGGAAGAGCGAAAAAACGCGGGGCCGTACAGGCACGTAAAGGACGTAAAAAAGGAAGGCAGGCCAGCGTAACAAAAAAGAAAGAGAGAAAGAAGAAAAAAAGAGTGCAGTGCGCAGGGTCGCGCGACGCTCGGGATACTTTAATCCCCTTATCGTCCCTTTCATTAATGCAGAAATCACGGGCATGTTTTGCGCCCGGCGGACTGGAATTTACAGCCCGTCACGCGCACACAGACTCAGGGGCGGACATGGTCACAGACATGGTCACAGACATGGTCGCCCAGAGACACGCGGAGAGCACGTTCGTGCTCGCGTATACGTATACACGGTGGACTACAGAAACGTGGATACGAAGCTTCGTGCCAGGGGAGCGAAGGCGACCCTCGTGCGCACGAGGAACGGGGGGGAACTGCAGGATCGTTTTATGCATCTACACGCTCGTCCGAGCCACCCCCTGCCCACCCCCTCCGCGCCGGCCAGCCGAGATTTCGATCTCTAATTAGCTGTATATCAAATGAACGCGTTCGCCCGAATTCACTCCGCCGTTGAACTATGAACAGAGAATACCGACGCGCTACTGTCGTTCGGCGACATGCACGTACGTTTGCCGATGGCTGGTGTGGGTGAGTCCGGGGTACGGGATATCGTACGTGTGTGCGGACGTGTTTGCGCATGCACGTGTCCGTTCATGCGTGTCTGGCTCCGTCCTACGCGAATTCGGTTTGTACGAGCCGAGGCCCGGCGCACACTTCGTCTCTGTCCGCCTCGGTTTCTACGGCTCTGCGTCTTCCTCATTCCGCAGACGTCGCCTCACCCCTCCGCCGCTTCCCCTCCTCCTCCTCCTCCTCCTCCTCCTCCTCCTCCTCCTCCCGTACTCGCTTCTCCTCCCATTCGACGTAACACGCGCCTACATGCGCGCCAGAGTCGGCGGGGCTAACTGACTTTGATTTGTAACTCGTGCACGCCGCAATCAGCGAACGGACCAGCGACTACGACGAGCGCTGCGACGGACGCTGCGTCGGGCGAGGGCAGCGAGCCGGAAGTCGAACGACGGACGATTCGACGATCGTAGGATGCTTAACAATTTTCGGGTCGGACCTGTGGCTGAACCTGACGCAGTTCCTCCAGTTCCAGCAGTTCCCGCACTTCCCGCCATTTCCGGAGATGCGCGAACGAGGTTCGAGGTTTTTGGTAGAAGTCGTGTGTGCCTGTTCGATGATAGAATTTTTTCCAAGACGCACGGCAAGAAGGGAAGAGTGTCCTTGCCCTGCGCAGGGTGATATGATCGGCATTCAAATTTTTATCATCTCCGATGCAATTTTCAGCGAGAGCCCTTCGCCTGACCGTACCCAGCGCGCGAGCGCGAAACTTTACGAACGCTCGCGGAAGGTTGCCAGCCCTGCGTCCCTTCCTCGCGGCTCGCGCGTCAGCTACTTTTTTTATCGCCCACTTCCAAGCAGCCCCGTCGCATCATCAGCCGGCGCGACATAAATTCGCAAAAGGGTCGTATCTATCCCCGGCCTGCTGCGTTCCTGCACCCCTGCCCTCCACCCCCTCCTCATCACCCCCGTCGATCGTCGACGACCGCGGCAAGAACGCCGGGGACGAACATGACAGCCTGAAATTGGAAGGCAAGCCTTCGAGTGGCTTAAGCCCGTCGACGGTTAACAAGTTTCTGTCGAGAGTCTCCTCTCGCTCATCCACTCCTGCCTCTCCACTTCCGTCCTTCCACCCTCCCCCACTTTTCCTATACCTTCCGCCATTTCCGCGAGTAAGCGTACCAGCTAACCGTTTAGGTAACACACTTTCTGTCGTGCTGTACGAAGACCGTTAACGGAAACCGACAATTTCCACGCAGGCACGTTCTGTGGATGTCAACGGTTAACAAAACGATTTCCTCGGAAACAGTGTTGTAGGAAAATCGTGTTGTCGAAGAGAGAAGGGAGTTGTGGCAAAACGATGGAATATCGTGACGCGAGTAGTTTGAGTCGCGACGCGACTGCGTCGGTTCGGTGGCGGTCCTCTACTACTTGGCCTTCGTTCGGGGTACGTGGCCTTTGCTCGGCTGAAAACAGGAGGACGTTGGCTGGCGAGAGCTCGATAACCGGTAACCGCTATCCCGGAGTTAAGGTGTAACTTCGAGGCGGGAGCGGTACACTTCTGATTAAAGCTCTCGCGGCGAGCTTTCTATCCGAGTAACGGGAGGGACGGCGAGCAAACTCGATTAGTTCCCGCTTCCTCAAAAAGGACGCGCACGACTCTTCCACCCCCCCCCCTCCTCCTCCTCCTTCGACTGTTGCCACTTCCTCCCTTCGTCGCTTTCCCGCCTGTCCATCCCTCTTTTTCAGCCTACCCTCGATATCACAATAAGAACAGTTCATAAACGGTTCAAACCTCCTGGCCAGATTCTGATACTCGTTCTTTCCTTCGTTTGGTGGGAGGTTTTGGGAAAGATAATCTTCCCTGTTCGGCATGAAAAAGGAGAGAGCCTGAGAGTAAAGGGTCGCGGATATCAAGACAGGTGGAATTTCATTTCTGTTAGTCCATTCGGCTAGGTAGAGTTAGCACGTGTTTCACTGCGAATCTTTCGACGTGCAGAATGATTATATGCGGTATAATGAAAAGAATCGCTATCAGACAATTTCTTTCTTGCGCGTAAAATTCAGGGCAGTGCGATCGATAATAATATCTAATCGTTGCATTCGTCGATCCGAATATTGTCGAAAATTCCTCGCAGCACTCCCTGCTGCGGTCTTCTATCCATTATCCGCACCTTCGATTTCTCTTCGTCTTCGTTGCACAAGCGTCTCCCACCACTTCCCCCCGCCCCCCGCCATCCTCGCAGCCGCTCGTCCGAGAAATATTTCTTTCCCGCCGACCGATAAATCAACGCGGACCATCCGACGCGGCGGTCATCAATAACCGCATTGCTTACACTTTTTCCAACCTCCGGCCCTGGAATATCGAAGGCCTTCCCAGCAGATGAGCGAAGGATGCGGAGGGAAATGGCCACGGACCCCTTCGCCACCCCCCCTCACCTGCCCACCCTCCAGCGAGCACGATGCAGCTGCACGTGCAGCGAGCCCTTTAAAAATTCGTACCAACGCGCGCGCTCATCATACTCGATGCCTGAAAACGTTCGCGCAACCGTGTTTGCCCGGGCTCGTTTATTTTTCACGCACACTTGCGCTCATAACTAAAAATGCGATTTCGAACGAGCCGACGACGTTACAGAGTCGGATTTCGAAAAATTCGTTTCCCGCTTTTCGCGCCCCCTCCCGTGGGGAGCTCGAAAATCCTCTCTCTGGCTTATTTGAAAAAACAACGGGGCGAAATATTCGCGGAGCTGATAATATGGCGATTTGATGAAATTTCCGCGTAGAACCGCGGATACGCATTGTTTGCAGTCGGCTCGGGGCCGTTGCGTGCCGCGGTTTTGCCCAGCTTGAAATATGAAACGCGTAATTGTTTCTTTACCGTTCAGTTTCGAAAGCGATTCTTCCCCCCCGGTGGCGAATTACTCTTCTTTACGCGCAATACCGCGGCCTCGTAAAAGTGTAAGTCGCTTAGCCCGCCTTCCCGGGAGAGTTTGCTGATCGTGCGGGCGCACACTGGCAAATTACATATCCGCGTACGTACATGGGACGCCATAATGCGGCAGGTGGCGTACACATACGCGGAATGGAGTCGGTGGACGTTCCAAGGGCGTGGACGCGGTGGAGGTTGGAAGAGGAGGAAGAGAAGGTAGAGGAGGTAGAGGAGGTAGAGGAGGTAGAGGAGGTAGATGAGGTAGAGGAGGCAGAGGAGGTAGAAAAGGTAGAGGAGGCAGAGGAGGCAGAGGAAGCAGAGGAGGTAGAAGGTGAAAGGCAGAGGACGTAAGGCCGTTAGAGTTCGACGGGAGGAAAGCCGAGCCTCTCCCACAGGCGAACGTCCGAATCGTCGCTAATCGGATACACTTTCGGCGAAGGCTCCCTCAGCCGTGATCGAACCGCTTTTGCTTCGTCCCCAAAGCTCCTCCGGGAATGGACGTCAATTTTCGTTCGCTTCGACGATTCGTCGAGCAAACCGCGAGCGCTTGCGCTCTCCGCCTCCCTCTTCCTCCCTCTTCGTCTCCCTTTTTTCCTCTTTCTGCCTCTTTCTGCTTCTTTTCTGCTTTGTCTCCATTCGTCGTTCGCGAGACTCGCCAAGCACGAGCTTTCGATCCTGGATCGGCTACGGAATTTATCGAAGACCGGATCTTCGTCTCTTTATCTTCGACTCTTGTAGAACTTTTTTTTAGTGTTCTACTTCTCTGCGGTGTAGAATGAAGCTGCCCCTCGCATCGAATTATTGATATGTACTACTCGCCAGTAAAATCAAGCTCCGTTAATGGAATGCTTTAAACTGTACATACGATAATGATTCAATTTTATATCAGTTCTTCAACGTTTATACTTCCTCCAAAATGTGTATTTGCTCCGACCGATAAACTGCATACGAATAAACTCCTAAAAATGGGATCGCATCTGAGAATAAGGACGAAAGGCCAGTTCGCTGACTATTTACCCGGGAAATCGGAAGGAACTAAAGGACGAGCTAAGGCCGGAGGATTACCTGAAGGGATTAATCGACGAGGGTGGGACTCTGCGTCAGATTCGAAGAAAATCGGAGGATTGCCAGCCGCGCATTTATCTCTTCGGACTCCGCGCTAAATACCCCTGAATAATCGAGAGCGGAGGAAAAGGGAGCGAGGGAGAGTTCCGAGACTTAATGGGGTTCTCTATGAAACTCGCCTCGGCGGAAAGTTAACGATGACGCCGCCGTTTCCTCCCCATCTCGGATCCGCGCATGCGAAATGGCGGGATTTACGAACGGCGAATGGTAAACTGCAATTTCTTTCTCGTTACGCGCTAAATTACGCTGTGTCGCGCGGATACCGCCGCCGCGGGATGAAAGATGGCCCACTTTCCAGGAATACGATAAAGTGGCCGGCACGCCGGCGTGTGGGCGCACATCTGACGCGAGAAGGAACTTTCGGCCGGAAGAGGGAAAAAAGAAAAGTGGCCACGGTCGACGGAAGGTGAGCTTCGAGATGCGTGAGCGGAAGGTGGAAGCCGGCGAACGTCTCGCTTCCGCGAGTTGTTTATCGTAATTTAAAAAGTTTTATAAGGATGGAAATTAAAAGTTGTCGCTCGCGGAGTGTCGCGCCTCCGTGCAGTCCCGGCAATCTGGACTTCCTGCGCAGTCGTTTCCCCAGGTTTGAAAACTGTTCGCTCTCCTCGACGAATCCACGGACCAGCTGATACGCGCACGAAGCTGAATAACGGAATACGAAAGCAGGGAACCGATCGAGTAAACGCACGTTCGGCACGATCCGCCACGCACAGCGCGCCGGAAATTGCGTTGGCGGTCAGGAGAGAGAGAGAGAGAGAGAGCTAGAGAAGGAGGGGGAGAGAGGGGGATGGAATCAAATTCAACTTCTTGATCGATCGACGTGACGATTTATTCGTCGAGTTAGCCAGGTGCCGCTCGTTTTGTTTGGGAAGTGCGATGACTGCGTGGTCGCAAGTTTCTTGAAGGTACAATGAGCGTGTGTGAGAGAGAAAGAGATGGACAGAGAGGGAGGGAGAAGCGGACGAGCAGGTACGATAGACAGATATGTAGATGGAGAAGCGGACGAGATTGAGAGGGAAATGGGAGTAGAAGGACAGGGGAACTAGTCTGAACACGGTCGAACGTAATTTGCAAACTTCGCGGTACTCCGAGCAGATCGGGTACCCGGAGACTCGGGTTCTGATCTCGATCGGAGAGACTAAAGCCGTGCAATCGGGACCCCTCCCCTCCCAAATACAAGCGCAGACCACCCCTGTCTACACGAGCATCCCCTGCATCCCCTGCATCCCCTGCATCGCTTGCTGAGTCCCGAAAAGGTTGCACACGTACGCCCGATTGTATTCGGGATTCGTCTGACCCACTTCAGAATGTCTTGGCGGTAAGAAGGTAATTCCATCGTTGTCTCGAATGCATGTCGCGAGCCATCTTCCTACCCTGCTCCCCCCTCCAGCCCTCTTGGGATAACAGCACTTTGCCCCATGATGCTATTATCGCAATCGCTCACGGGTCGAAGCTTGCGGATGTAGAGACTGCAGTTACTACGGGCGGCCTTTCGAGAGTTTAAGAGATTGCGTTTGCGACTAAAATTGGAAGGACGCCGCTAGGAAGCGAGACTTCAGACATTACGGCTTTCTTCCTCGCCGAATACGGGGTTCCGCGAGTGCTGGCGGAAACTGCTTAAAACCGTCTCCGATTTCACGTTCTTCGGCGAGCGCAGGTGTCCGCTGCGAAACAATGCAGCTTCGAGAGATTCTACCTGCGAGAATTTTCTTTGCATTCCTGGCCCCCTCGCGCACCTGGCCACTTCCACCCTCGTCCGGAACGTCTCGGGGCTCCGTAGTACGTCATCCCGAACAAAAAGCAATTTAAAGTAACGTTCAAAGAAGCCGGTGAAGAAGAGTGCGCGGAAGTGTGCGCCGTCGAGAAAATTGTTGGCGGGCAAGAATTTTTGCACTGAAGACAGTCTTGGTCCGGCGACAGGGTATGTTTTGGCCCAGGGGTTGATTTTTCGGAGGACGGTGGTGAAAAATTTGTTCCCTGACCGAGGTAGACAGAGGGATGCGATAGAGTCTTAACGCGTTAGAAGGGTGGTGGGATCTTGCAAGGAGTTTCAGCCGAGTTTCCATCCCCGCTCACCCCTTCCTCGGCACCTTTGTCGGCGCGACACGCTTCCACGAGCGAGACGGTGATTTTCTGCCACGATAACCGTGATTTTCAGATGCGTCGCGCGCGCCCCGTCCCGATCCGGGGACGATTGAAAGACCTGCAGACGCCTTTTGATGTCGAATTTCCCTCTTCGCCCTCGTTCACCCTCCTTCGCCCCCCTCTCAACCCTCCCCGTTCGCTTCTTTTCCTCTTGACTCGTCACCTCGCCTTACCTACCCTCAACACCCCCCTTTGCTACGACGAGGTACACTACCTGTCGAAGAATCGGGACTAAGAGGTCCGTTCGCGCACATTCTACTCTCTTTCCACCCTCCCAACCCCACTCCAACCACCCTTCGAGCAATTTCGGATTCACCGACAAATTCGATCCTCCGACTAGTCGTGCCTGCGAATCGACGTGACGAGAAAATCGCGGCCTTCCACCCGTGACTCTTCCTCGCGCTTTTCACCCCCTCCTCCACCCTGGTACCTCGTTCTTTGTCTTTCTCACCCCCGCCGCCCGCGAAAACTCTTTCCCCACACTTTCCATTCTCAGCCCGGCGCGTACCTCGATCTCGCGCTCGCGATTGCGCCCTGACGAATTTACGAGGCTACTTTTGCAGAATCCTGAAACGGAGCACGTTCGGGGGTGGAGATTGGATCCCGACTGTGAAGAGACGATGGGGTGAAATAATTTGAGGCACGTTAATGCCTCGGACGCACTCTGCGCCCCGCGCGAACTGCCCGACGTACGTTGACCTTCGAACTGCACTCGGAATGGGGTAGACGGGAAAGGGATCGCGGGGGTAGAAGTGATCGATGAGGAGGAAATCTGGTCGAATCATTCGATTTCCTCGCGATCGACGATATTGCGCCGGGGGGTCGAAAATTAGAGTTTCTCCGAGTAGGCGAGTCCGCAAGGGGTGGTTAATAATTAGGAAGGGCGGCAGGGGGAAGTCAGCCATTCCGTCGGCATCCCTCCACCCCTACGCACCCTTCGCGGAGCAGCCCAGTGTGCTCGATAAAATATCATAAATCACGGGGTCGCCGCGTCTGAGAAGTTTTCATATCTCAGCCGCTTCGAGCCGTTTCGTCGCCCTCTTCTCACCCCTTCTCGCGCACCTCGCTTTACCACGGTTACCCACCACCCCCCTTCTCCTCCGCTCCCTCCTCGTCGACCTCCGCCTCCTTCCGCGTCTCATTCTCATTACGAAGTTCCCGGTCATCAAATTTTATTAGCCCCCACTTCAGGGGTGGGCAGAGGAGGGGGGCGCCTTACTTCTAACTCAATATCGTGGATTCGTAGCCTCGGTTTAACTACCCTCCCTCCTCTAGACTACTCTACCCTACTCGGACTAATCCCTTCTCTCTCCCACCCTCTCTTTCTCTCGAACTCTCACATACAGCCACTTCTTCATCCCTCTCTCTCATTCCTCTCTCCTCATCCCTTTCTCAACCCCTCTGCCCGCGCTTTCTTCCCTCACCTCCCATCCTCCTCCCGAGCCTCTCATCCCATCACCCTTTCTCACCCCGCTACACCGATCTCCGATGTAAGCGCGGCGAGAGAACTCGAGCGACTTTGAAAGCAGCAATAATTCCGTGCTCCACGGGCGAGAACTAATTTCCAGGAGGCCCGAGGGGTGGAATGGAGGCTGGCGGCGTTGGGTGCCTAGGTGCCGGCGGATAGTAGGTAGTAGGTAGTAGGTGCCGAGCGATGGCGAGATGACGACGTTGGAGAGGAGCAGGAAGATGGTCGCTGAGGTAGAAGACGAGCCTCGGCTGCCTCACGGGGGAGGATGGGGCTCAATGGGGGTGGAAGGGGGTGGGATGGGGAAAGATGAGGGGCATAGCTCACATCGAGCGGACCACCTCTCGACGGCCGCTGTCGCTACAAGCAACGGAGCAACCCTCTAACCCCCAGCCCTTCGCGAATCTTCTTCTTCATCTTCTTCTTCAACTTCTTCTTCTTCAACACTCCTCGCTGTCCTCCCGCGCCTCCTTCGATCCTTCATTCTTCTCGGAGCCAGGACGTTTTCTCTCGCGCCCTTTTATAGCTCGACAATGGTCGGGCGAGCCAAAAGAGGGCGGGAAGGGGTGGCTGAGGGCAAAAGGACGGGCGCCTTCAACGTTCCCAACGGTCGCAGCCAATAAAGGTTGCCGGAGGCGAGCCGCTCGGAAAGGCGGCGAAAGAGAGGCAGCGGCGTCGGGATTTTCGAAATTCGCAGAATATCTGCCGGCGGATTACCGGACGTCGTGACGCGGCTGGGATTGGAATTAATATCGAGTCGCTGGAGAGAACGATTTTCGAGTGCGGTGCGGACGAGTTCTCGCGAGAAATTGGGAAAAATTGTGAAGTACGTTTCGATCGTTGGGTCTGATTCCGAGAACGATCTGCTTGTTTCTGATTTTCTATCGCGATGGATCTAACGCTTTTCAAACTCAGTGCCAGGTACAGCAGAAGGGAGACAGAGTGCTAGGAACTCGAAGATGGAGTTAATTAAGGGAGAGACGTCAAGCTCGGCGAGGGACAAAGAACCGTGGCCACCTCGATGATAAGATGAACGAAGTAATTTGGTTCATTGACGTAAGAGTAACGGGAAGGCTTCAGAGAGCAAGAGACAGACAGAAAGAGTGAGAAGGAACGAGCCAAAGAGATATTCTCTCGAGACCGAAAGAGAGTGTACCGGGCTCGGCAAATTGAAGACGCGGATAACGAAGTAACTAATAACGTCGTATTTACGAGTACCGGCAACATACTCGCCAATTGAGGAAAGCCGTGTAATCCTCTTACGTTCTCAGATCCCAGGAGCTACGTTGACCGATCGATGGCCGAGGTCTACCTCGGGCAAATCCTTAAAGCTATCCGAGGGCGGGATCGCGTTATATTGCCGGCTAAATTCGGTCGAAAAACTGGTCGTACGACCTAGCTAAGCGTAGCTAGGTGGGCCCGGAGCGTGTACTGACCTTCTGCTGTTGCGTCTGCGTCGGCTCGGTGGATAGAAGCTGCTTGAGGGCGGTGTGCCCGTGGCCGCTGGGCGTGCTGGTCGCGCCGGGTGTGCTGGGAGTGCTGGGGTTACTTCCGGGCGTGTTCGGCGTGTGGGGACCGGTCGTCGGACTGCTGGGACTGACGCTCTCGTTGACCTTGCTGCCCGCGTGATGATTCTCCGTGTGCCTCCTCAGGCTCCTGGCGTCGCAGTAAGACTTGCCGCATCCCTCCGCCTTGCACTCGTAAGGCTTCTTATTTCTGTGCGTCAGCATGTGTCCGTTCCTGCGGCGAAGAAAGAAGAAATCAGATCGTGAGACTGGCTGATGCGGATTTCAAAGAGCAGAGAGGGGTGAGGAAGGGATGAATTTCGATCTCGTTAGAGAATCGGACCTACGGTACGTAAACGTCGGCAATAAAGATGTCGGACGTGTATCGGCGATAGTCCGTGTACGACGCTGCGCATTCAAAGCAGTCTGTCGATGGATGGGGGGAAAAAAGAGGAGGCAGATCGGTACGGTCCCGCGAGGCTCGGAAGAAGGGCGAGCGAAATTATGGCACCGCGATTATGCCGCTATCTATATCGGCGATCTGGCTCTAACCCCGAAAATCCCATATACCGTCTCGCCGAGAGTTCGCTAGCGCTTCTATCTCGGAGCAGGATCTAAACTCATCCCCAGGCCGGTCTTTGCCGTTCGGGGGCAGCGCACCGACGTGCACCCCCTCCGACCTACCCTCCCTCGTCTTTGTACCCCCCCAGCACCTAAGACTTATCCACCCCATTTGGCCGATATCCGGAGGACACTGGCGCGGCAAAACGTGCACTTAACGTGCTCGTCGGGACGCTCGAATAGGCCGACGCTCGACTTTCCTCGGGCCAGAGAGAGAGAGAGAGAGAGAACCTACGATCCCTTGCACCCTTCCGACGAGGGTCGAAAGGGGAGGTTAAGTGTGTCGCATCCCGGCAACTGTCCGCCCGCGAAGTGCAACAAGTCGGCCTCCTCGACAGTTTTCGGCCCAGAAAGCTCGTCCAACAATGTTCTCTTTCTTTACGTTCCAGGGGTGGGGTAGCCGGAGGGGAGGGTGAGCGTATGACACGCGAGGAACGACTGATTAAAGCAGCGTCGGTTAATTTTCATTTCGCCTCCTTCGCCTCTCTCTCTTCAGGACCGCGCCGGAGAGTGGGAGATTTATTTTTTCCTCCGTCCCGACGCCGAGGCCACCGAGTCCTTTGAAACTTTAACGAGATCTCGGACGTGGACACGGATCCGGCTCTTCCTCGGCGTGCGGGATCCTCCGGTGGATTGCGAGACCGGGCGAGGGGAAGTCGTCCGTACACGGCGGACTTTTGTACGGGGGCGGATATCGTTTCCAGTAAATTTTCCAACGAGTCGAGGAGAGTCCTCTTACCTTTTACCTTCCCCGGGGTAGCGGCCGAAGTTTTATAGTCCATCGATATACGAACTGATTCTCTTAAAGTCCCTCACGTAAAGTTGGATCGGGGAGCGGTCGGGTTTAATTTGTAAAAGCTAATTTGTCGAACTTTTAACGTGGCGACCTTCTCCGCCCCTGCTATCCCTCCTCCCCACCCCCTACCCTTAAGCCACTAGATTCCCTCATTTTTTTCATTTGCGAAACGCGAGCCAGCCGGCTCAGGGGTCTGCAATCCATTCCCTCGCAAATTATGATTCCGATATCGTTGGGCAAAGTGGGTCGAGAGACGGTTAAAAAGGGGTCGGGATGTAATAATGTCGAGATAAAATGGCAGACTCGCCGACGTCCTCCTACGAAATTTTATGCGAATCCGCGAATGCGCCGCCGACGGAAGTCGGTCACTGAATTCCATTATAAAAATCCCGAACGCCTACGGTCAGTATTCGACCGTATTCGAATTGCAAGTTAAGGGCGAGTGGCGGAGCCTGCGTGCCTCAACCCCACCCCCACCCCCCCTCCCCTATCGGAAGTTAATGCAATTTTTAGCCCCTCCAGTGGCCGATTTAAATATTATACCCGTCTCGTGGGCCGGCGCAGTCGGGCTCTGCGCATTGGCCGGAAACATTTAGGCGAGGCGGACGTGTACGTAATTCAGAGCTGCCCTTTCGCAAAGCAGATAATTACCGCAATCTCCGTTATTTAACAAAGTTAGCGGGCGGTCCAGAATGAATTTGCAGCGACTGTTTTCCATGCTCGGTACACCGCGCGCGCGCGCACAAAGCCGGAAAGAGAGGGTCAATGGGATATACATATATATAGAGGGAGAGAGAGAGAGAGAGAGAAAGAGAGAGAGAGAGAGAGAGAGAGGAAGGCCGAAGACGAGCGGCGGTCGGCTAAAAGTTTCGGATTAAATCCACGTTAATTATCAGCTTTCGATTAGTTTTAGCCGACCCTCTAATCAACGAGCCACGAGACTACCCGGCCAAAGGCAAGCCTTACTCTCTCTTTTTTCCCTCCCCCACTCGGTCCCCTTCCTTCGGCGATGGCGCTGAAGCGTCCTTAATGCAACGACGCCGAGGAAGGCGGGCAAGGGGGTGGCGAGGGGAAGGGTACGCTTCACGGACAAAAAGGGTATCGACGCTGTCGTGGTAGGAAGGCGACCTACCAAGCCGAGTCTTCATCGCCAGAAGAGCGCAGAGGCGATAAAGACTTGCTCCGCACCCTCCTCCTCCACCTCCTTCTTCTTCTTCTTCTTCTTCTTCTTCTGCCGCCTCATTCTGCCAACCTACCCTTCCTCTCTCTCTCTCTCTCTCTTTCTCTCTCTCGCTTTCACCCTTTATCTATCGCACATACACACGCTCAGTCACTGTTTCCAGAACGACGAGGGTAGTCGTCCCGTCCCTTTCTCCCTCTTGTCTCGACGTTGTCGCAAATCCTTTTCGGGACGACGAGGTTGGAGGGGGAGGGGGTAGGGGGACTTCTCCCACGGTATATACCGCCGCCCCGAAGAAAAGCTCTCGAAGAGAATACCTCCCGAGGTATAAACGCTTCCTTTCGCGCTTCCTCCTTATTTCGCGCGCGCGCGCGGCACTGCGAGAGCAAGCACGAGTCCGAACCTTCGGGAGAGGACTACGTGGATTTACTTCGATAACAGAGATACGCCGGGGAACTTACAATGGCGCCTTCTTCGGACGGAAGGCAGAGAAAGGAAGAGAGAGAGAGAGAGAGAGAGAGAGAGAGAGAGAGAGAGAGAGAGAGAGAGAGAGAGAGAGAGAGACGGAGGGTAGGAGTCTGTATCATTCCGACGATACTCCGTGAAAAGGAAGCGGAACGCTGCTTGCAGCGTCGCGACTTTTTCCCCCCTACCGCCTTTCAATTAAACTGCAGATTCCACGGTCGGATGTATAAAATGTTTGGCAGAGAAATATTGTTATACCTAAGAGCCCCTTCCGGGCCGGAAGCAAAGTTTTTCGATACGACGCTCGCCTCGAGCTGAGTCGAGCAGAGTTCGCAGCGTGAGAGAAAGAGAGAGAAAGAGAACAAGAGAGAGCGAGAGAGAGAGGGAGAGAATGTTAGCTAGTGGAAACCTATCAAAAATGGCTGGTCTCGTGTTCGTCGGAGCAACGGGGATAGTTACGTCCTTCTCGGTTCGCTCGAGCGAGCGCCTCGGCGAGTTTCGCAAAATTTGTTTCCCCCAATGCGCCCGCGGGCGAGAAATATACCCCGCCGCCCTTTTCATTCCGGGCAAAATGCCTTTTGTACATCGAATTCGAGCGTAAGGACAGGTCGCGCGAACTGGCGAGAGGCAAGGAGCTAATTGACGCTCCTCCGCCTTTTCCCTCGCGAGCGTCATCTGAGAGACGTTAAAAAAGCTGCTTTAGCTTTCGTCCTCGGGCAACAAAAAAGAAAGAAAAAAAAAGGAAGAAAGGGTGCGTTGCAGCGTGGCGCATAGCCCGAGGAGTACGATTTTACCAGAGAGGAGGAAGAGGAGGGGGGTAAAAAAAATGAGAAGTCGCCAAAGTTGGAGCGTCCCTTTAAGGTTTCCGCGAAGGTCTCAATGAAGTTACAGATTTCTTTCGAACAAGCGTAAGTAGCTTCGCGCCGGTTTCGCTGAAACGAGAGAATATCCTCCCCCGTTAGCCACGGCCAATGGAACGGGAGAGAGAGAGAGAGAGAGAGAGAGAGAGAGTACTCGCGGGAGAATCCCGTGTCTGCAGCCATGGAGAGTCGGTGTGTGCGCGTCTCGTTGGGAAGGAGGAGAGTGAAAAGTGGCCGCCGGCGTAAGTAATGGCCGCTTGCTCTTTCATCGTAAGAGGATGGAGGGCCGACGCCGAACACAAGGCCGCCTCAATTTTTTCCCTCCCGCTTGAATGGCAGAGTGGCTGCCGGGCCCGAGCGGCGCAGGAAGATAAGGGAGACGCGGGACACGCGCCATTTTTGGAATACCTCCTTCAGCAAAAATAATTCTCCCACCCCCTGTTAGTTCGACGGTCCGAGGGCGCTCTTGATCTTTTCGAACGTTGAAATCTTCGCAGACGATCTTGCCGACGACGAGAGCGTCGCTTTTATCGAACGGGACGACCTGTCGGCGAGGACAGGGGGTGAGTGGTGGATGAGAAGTGGGAGATGAGAGGTGGGGGAAGGAGGAAGAAGAAAGTTGAGAAGCCGTTTCCCATGTCAGAGCGGAAGACGATACCGACGCTACTTTCGCGCGGGTTCCGCAACTTCTTCGCCTTTCATAACTTTCATTTCGGGAACGACGGCAGAAGAGAGAGCCCCCGGTGAGGTTTGGCCGATGAAAACATCAGCTTACCCGACAGGATGCCGGGGATAATCTATTTGGTATCTAAATGCGAGACGCTCCTCGCGGGAGAGCCGAAAGAAGGCCAAGGATTTCGCGTTCTGCCGTTGATCGGATAACGTCGTTCGTTTCCCCTTGCCGGGGCCGAGCGCGTCCTTGAAAACTGGTTTCGGAGAAGGAAATGGGCAGGACACGCTCGGCAGATAAGCGGAGAAGTTCTCAATAAGGTCTCCTCGATCCTGAGAGAAACTTCAGTCGCCTCTCTCTCTCTCTCTCTCTCTCGCTCTCGAGAACGCAGCCTGATTTCCCGTTCGAAAAGAAATGACGGAAATCAAATTGTAAATACCCGACGGGGCAATTCGAAGGGAAATGGCAATGAATTCGGATTTCCAGATTTCGATGAAATTCCGAGTTTCCGGGGTACCTTACAATCGTCGCGCCACTTTTCGAGGCAAGTTTCTTGGAGGCGCGGAGTGCGCGGCGGCGAATCGTAAGCAGCCTTCCTCGATTCTCGCGAAACGACAGGCTGGAGGTTGAAGGGATCGTCGTAGGGAGGCTCGAGGCGGAGGTTGAGGTGAACGATAGGCAGTTCGACACTGTTCGGCGCGCGTCCGAACCGACTCTCGTAAGAAACGAACCCTGCCGCGAACTACCCGAAGCGTAAAGCGGAGCGAAAATAGGGGATTCGATCGAAGGGTAGGAAAGGGGGGTGGCAAATCGCGGAGGCAGCCGGCAGGAAAACTTGAAAAACTGCAAAGTTACATTGCGACTTCGCCCCCGTTAAGTGGATCAGCCGGCAATGTTCGACGGGTGACGAGAAGGGATCGGGCCGGAGGCAGTAATTGAAGCGGAACAATCGGCTTATTGGATTCGGCGCGCAGAGTCCATCCTGAAAACCGCGATGCGTGTCACGGCGAAATATAAGTAATTCAGCCCTCATCCCTCGTCAGCTTACGTCGAACGTGGCCGTTTGACTCGCCGCATCGAATAAAGTCCAGTCGGGACCCCGGGGGGGGGGGGGTTAGGAAAGAGTAGGGCTGGAAGGAAACGGTGAACTGAAAGGGGAAAGGATGGGGAGGCAGAGAGGAAGAAAAGGGAAGAAAAATACTCGGCCGCTCGGAATGGAGCGAAGGTACGTGGCGAATCCGGAGGAGCACGGAGTTGGGGGGGAGGAAGTGGGCAGAGTGGTGGGTCGCGTGGGCGGGGGAGGATTTCGAGATCCGTCTTTGAGGAAAATACGAGTCCGAGCCCAGGCAACCGCCCAGCCAGCCATCCGGCAAGCCAGCTAGGGTAAGCCAGGAGCCGGCCAAGCCAACTAGCTCGCAAGACCGACCTCGGCTATTGATTCCTTCTTATTCTTTTTCCCATTCTCAAGATGAATTGAATCCTTAGTCCCCATAGTACGCTTCCACGGTTCCGCCACCTGCCTTTCTCTTTCGTGTCCTACCTCCTCCCCCTCCCTCTCGCCAACTGCGACCCCTTCCCTCACTCCGGACTCACCCCACGCTTACCATTCTCCTTCAGACACTCCGGATCGAACTTATCAAAGCGCGGCTTATTCGATCCACCCTCGCGAATCATTCGGATCGATCGCCCCCGATGATCACAGTCAACGAACCCGACCAGACGGATCCCACCCCTGCCGACAGTGTTTCTTCATTACCGCTCGATTCTTCCTCAAAGATTCCTGGCGGAGCGGAAACGTTCCGAACTAATAGAACGCGATGCGTTCCGATAAATTCATCGATCGTTAATTACTAGCGCTGGCGAACGCTTCCGGCTCTGGGAATCGTTCGTGAGTAAGGACGAGGGTGCCGACGACTGTCTTGAGAGGAAACCTGACCGCAGGCATGGCGAGGGACACGCGCACCGCGTGTCGAGCGGAATGAATCCTCGAGAGGCTTTGACGAACATAACGAACCGACTGAACGAGTGGGAGCGTTTCCCTTTAAATCTCCTCGAGTGTTGTTCTCGCGTGCGCTTTATGCATCGAGGGCATCGTACCTCAGGAGGACGATGACGAGAATGACGACTATCACGAGAAGTAGTAGCCTGTAGCGAGGCACGAACCGGAAAGTGAATTTTTAAAAGACGAACGGAATCACTGATCCTGATAATCGCTCGAAATTCAGCTTAGGCCGGTTTTGATAATCGCTCGAGAAGGGAGTACGTCGCAGATGCGCGACATATGCGACAACCCGGCTGACGGATGGAGGGAGGGGGTGGGTGGTTTGCGGCATTGGGGGGAGCATCTGTATTCGTGCATACTCACAAGTGGTCCTGCCGCTTGAACGCCTTGGCGCATATCACGCACACGTACTTCCTCTCGTCACTGTGCGTCAGCTTGTGCTTCGTGAGCGCCGATGCGTTGTTGAACACCTTCCCGCAGACCTGCAACAGAAGCGGATGAGCGGGTACAGTTGGCTGCATTGCTGTACAGTCGTTACGATCGGATGAGGAACCTCGACTCGCTTGTTGCTTCTCAAAGAATTATACTCGGCCACCGATTTGAGATGAAATCGGCAGAAAGAGGCAGAAAATGGCAGAAAATGGCAGAAAGAGGTAAGACTGTCGAGCTCGGTTGAGATCGCGGGAGGGGGAAGAGATTGAGATACGATATTCAATTAGCTCGCGCACGTTCTTCGTCGTAAAGGTGGGCAGAGTTTACGAGCGACGTTAGAAGGCCGATAAAGGCGTCAGGACGAAATCCAGTGCGCGTACGAGGCATCCTGCATATAACTGGCATGTACCACCCCCTTCGCGTGTAACGTCGCGAAGATACGGCTATTACGCGAACGAAGTAGCGTTCATAAACGATTTTTTATCATCCGAGCGGCGCAACTTCCTTACGGAGTAACTTCGAGTTAAGTCCGAGGCCATTACGCATATTTACGCGGCCGAGGAATAGGACGGCTGCTATGCCGTGGCAAGCCCGAGCGCTCGTGAATACCGAAATTCCATGAGCAAATAGTAATTGTTCATGCAGTAAGGATAGACCATTACGCGTGCCCATTAAGTAGATGGGATTGAGTTTATTGCCGTAGTCGCTTCGTCCCTCCCCCCTTCCAGAATTACGAAAACTATTCGAGGAAGTCACGGTCGTCGTTATATTACTCCTTGCGCGAAGGAGCGTTTCGCACGCTTGCAAGCCGTAATGTGCTCCTTTATTCTCGTATCTCATGTTCTCGATCGCGTTCGCGGATTTACGCTGTCGAAGAATGCCGACGGAAGAATTCCGTCGAAGAATTCTCGTCGGAGGCCCAGTCTCATCACGGCCGACTTCATTTCCGCTCAGGTACTAAGTCGAAATTAATTTTGCGTCGCACCTGCGTTCGACGACCCTCCGTCGAGGGTGGCCGTCGACGATGGCTGACTGAATCGGCGTCTGCCGTGCGTGCGTCGGTTACGCGTCGGTGTGCGTCCCGGCGCACGAAAGTGCGGGAAAGTGTGCGACTGCACGACTCCTGGCTCCATTATCGGAAAAGTCTCTTCCACTTTCCGTTTCTCTGTTATTTCCATTGGGCCGTGCCCGCGGATACGTAGAGAAGCACGCGCGCGCGCGCACGCGCACGGGTGTCCGATTGGAGTCGACTTCACTGACGCGAATAAGTCGAGGCCGCCCGATGTGGCCCAGAAGAAAATTTTCCTTCTACCGACGAGCGAGAACGAGAGAGAGGGATGCAAAAAATTTCAAGGAGGAAGTTTCCTTTTTGCGCAGAAAGTTGCGTACTTCCGCGACGTCGAGGGAGACAAGTGGGCGAAAAAAAAGGGAAGTAGAAAAAGAAAGGACTGCCCGGCCGGAAGAAACGAGCTAAGAGAGATGGAAGAATCGAACGAGGCCAAAATTGGTCGCGTTCGGCTTCTCTCTGTGAATCGCGGGAACGGCGAGCACGGGCTCTTTTAATCGAAGATTGAAAAATGCAGAGGCTGCCCGCCGGATATTTTTAATCTCTCAAAGAGGCAACGGCGTCGGCCGAGCAAACGAAAAGTTTCGGAGCTCGGATGCCGTTTTTAGCATCGTCGAAAAAGGCGAGCGCTCTCTCAGTATGCGTCGACTAAACATTCGCATTCCTTTCGCAGCGAAATTCGGGTTAAATGGTAAAGAAATAAAAACGCTGGGGGGAGGATGGTGGGGGAGGGGGTGGTTACTGGAATATCACTGGCAAGCGTTGGCCAGGAGTCGGAGGACGGAAAAAAGTGGGAGAGACGAAAGAAGCGTGCGCGAGGGAGCAAAGGAAAAGAAAAAGAGGGAGAGAGAGAGAGGGGGGAGGGTGGGGGTAGAAAAAAGTTAGGAGAGGGTGGTGCGAGCGAGGCGAGGCGAGCGTATTTGGGGCATGTAAAGTGACGCGCGTGTCTGTGAGGAAGAATCTATGTGCGGCACGGGGGAGGCCTCACAAGGACATGGCGGGTGCGCGGGGGGTGACGGGAGGGTAGGGGGAAGGTGGCTGCCGGAGTTGTACTTCTGGCTCCTAAGCAGAAAATCTAATTTGCGTAGCTTAACTCCTAAGGAGCTCCAGATGCACGGACGCCAACACATGGGAGTTTCAATTTACGAGGCCCCAGTCTCCGGCAGCACAGCGGGAGGATCGGGGGGTGGGCAGAGGGTGGGGGATGAAGAGAGAGAGAGAAGATGGCAGAGCGGGAGAGAGAGAGAGAGAGAGAGAGAGAGACTGGTCCTCCCATTCCACCCTGGCCATCATCTTCGTGCCAAAACCCGGATCTTCCTCCCACCCTCACGACGGTCCTTCCTCGAGAGCTAAACAAACATCATTACTCCTGGCCTTTCTACGTCCCTCTTCACTAGGCGCACTCCTGCCGCCCACCTACCACCCTCTCCCCGTCCGACCTCCCCCCTGACTCTCCTCTCGCCCCCTGTCCCTCTCTTCCAACACCCTCAGGTTTCTACCGTCTGCAGCCTTCGACGGTAGCGGCGCGCACCCCGACCCTGCCAGTGTACACCAACCAACACCGGCCCTGAATACGTAATCCGTCGGTGGCAACATTGATACTTCGTTAAGAGGGAACCGGGACGGCTTGAACGAGGAGAAGGCGCCGGAGGGATACTCTGCCGGTCGGTTGCTTTCGTTTCGGGAAGTGAGACGAGGATAGGGAGAATGAAGATAGGAGGCGGAAAGAGAGAGGGAGGAAGAGCGGAAGAGAGAGAGGAAGAGAGAGAGGAAGAGAGAGAGAGAGAGACTGGCGATTCGTGGTTAAAGCGCGTCTACCGCCTCGATTCGGTTAACGTTTGTTCCGGCTAACCACGTTCGTCTCGACGAGTTTGCTCCAAAGGCTCCGAAAGCGCTCGCGCGCACTCTCTTCCTCTTCTACGACCTTTCTATCGGATGTATCAGTGTGTCTCTGTGTGTGTGTGTGTGTGTGCGTGTGGAAAGGGTGTAGTTGTGGGAAGACGAGCGCGCGGATCGGTACCGAGAGCGGTGATGGATGGAGGAAGGATACTTTGGTTACAGGATATCTATCTCGACATTCTCGGTAGAATGCGAAATGCGCCTGATGCACTCTCACCCCTCCCTCCTCCTGGTACGCCCTCCGCGTTATTTATACTTCTAGGCGAGGGGGAGGGACCGATACGGCACGCTGATCTCCGATGCATCGAGGCGCTCGCAAAAAGACATCGGCGTCGGGGCTTTTGCCCGTGGATAAATATTTAATAGAGGCGGAAACTAGCCGAGCACCTGTTCTTTCCCGCGGCAATACATTGGCCATCGTACATTATTCACCCCAATTACAAAGGGAAACGAGGTTGGCCGAGGACTGTTTTTTCGACCCGGCATCCACGATGCGCGCGCGCGCGAACTGGAAGTTAATGTTCGGGAAGCGATAACGTCTTCAGTTTCGAATAACGATGCCTTGACTATTACCTCCTTACCTACTACCTATAGGCTAGGCACTGACGTACCTACTTGAACGCTTTCCATGACTCACGTTGCGAAAAAATTCAGACCGTCGCGACGTTCGACGCATTAACTGTCCGGCATAATTGCGCAGAAAGGGACGACGCTGTGAATATCGGGATGAAAAAATCGTAGAGTAGAGGCCACAGCGAGAGAGGGAATGCAATTTGTTGCCTCTGAGAACGGTCGGGGGGTCCTTTAAAGAAATGCATCTTATTACTATGACACGAGCGACGGGGCACCGGGGGTGCGAGTGTCGGAGGGTAAGCGGAGGTGAGAGGAGTTGGGGGTAGAGGGAGTGGGAGTGGGAGAAACTCGCGTTCGCGTAAATAATGAGAAAGGGAGTCTGCGAGGAAGTGCTCTCGGTGCGCTGCAGAGACACAAAAGTGGGCCGCCGCTCGCGGGGAGGGGGTGAGGGGTTGGGGGAAGGATATTATTCGCGGAACCCTCAGGACGAGCGAGAAGGAGTATAGGGGTGGGTAGCGCGGCGACGAAAGGGAGATGGATGTAATGCAGGAAATCGCGTTACTGCCTGGAACTCTCATTGCAGATTGTCGCCGAGTCGTTCGCTCGCTCGCTCGCCGACTGGGAATTCGAAGAGTTCGCCATGTTGCCGGTCCACGCCGAACGATAGAATACCTAAAAGGAGGAGGGAGGCAGAGAGGGTTGGGGGCGTGGAGATGCGCTGAAAGGCGCCCATCAAGAAATACGGTTGATCTCGAATTCTCCGGAGGGAGAGAGAGAGAGAGAGAGAGGCAGAGAGTGCCAGAATACGATTTTCAATTTTCGCGGGAATATAAAATTCATATTCGAAATAGTACGCCTACGTCAATGATTACTTCGAGTGCCGCCATCGATCGTATCCTACGGCTGAAAAGGTTCTCAGATCTATTTCCGGGCACTATAATCAGGGGGATGAAGTTCGGGCAGGTCCCGAAGGCGAGATGCGTGTTCGCTCGGAGGACTGTTCGACGCGCGTGTAGTCACGCGTAGGAGGGAGGTTTAATGAAAGCGGAGCGTGAAAACGGAGGAAAGAACAGCGGCTTAGCCTATCGGATCGTCGAGGTGCGACCGTCCATCAACGGCTTCTCGTTCAATCAGTTTGCCCCATTGTAGGCCAAGACCCGAGCTCTCAGATTATCGCGGGGTGGGAGGTGGGGGGGGGGGGTGGTAAGTATCGGCATCGAGAACGGACGATGCTATCGCGTTGCCCGATCGTCGTTCCTTTTAAAAAGAGCTCGACGTGACCGATGAAATTACCCTCAGCTCCGGACGGTGCTTGAGAAAATAGTTTCAAAATCAAGAGAGCGAGAGGAAGGGTAGGTACAGGGGGAGAGTTCGCGAGCGGAGATAGTAATGAATTATGATCCCGGGCGAGGTGATGCCCGCATTAATAATTCATTGACAAACGATGGCGGCCGATGGCAGGAGCGCGAGTGAAAGAGATAGAAAGACTGAGAGAGAGAGAGAGAGAGAGAGAGAGAGAGAGAGAGAGAGAGAGAGAGAGATGGGAGGGAAGTGAATAATTAGCTATTCTTTAGAACGTCACCGGGAACGATACCCGACACTTTATCCACGGCACAGTCTCCGAACCCACCTTCCGCCCTCTTAAGCGCGCCAATCGACTCTCGTTTTTGGATCGCTCCGATATCCGAGGCCATAATCGAGCGACGGAGGACGAGCTTAATTCGTCGGCTAACTCGATACATCGACGGGGCTTGTCAACAAGTCGGGCAGGCCGTCATTTAATTACGTAAGAGGGCGGACAGGGAGAGGATGGAGAACCTACGGCGTAGGTAAGGGGAGGGTTGCACTGGGATGGGACGGAAGGCTTCTTAGTGTTCTGGCTGTTGGGAAGAGGGACGCTGATGGGCGAGGACGAGGTCATGAACGAACGAACGTGAGTGGAAGGCGTTCGCCGAGGATCCTGCCACTGTCACCGGCTGGGAAAAGATGAGGGACAACCGAGGCTGCCCTCGCAAGGCTGGCTCCCCAAGGCTGGCCTCGCGTGTTACTGGCCTCGGATAACGGCTATTGCCTTCGCATGTAACGTTACAGGACGGGGCCGTGTTCGCCTTGCGCACTCAAGCCTCGCGCCGGGCTGAATATTCAACAGCTTTTCTGCGTAACACGGAGGGCAGCGGCAAACCTTCGTCGACAGCCTCCCAAGCCGATAGCTTCTCCCGTCCGTGTGTGTCGTGCGCCAGCGCGCAGGCATACTCGCGCGTGTGTGCGCGATTGCCGCGCCGACGGCGACGCTTTAGCGTCCGTACGACGACGTCGTTCCACCTTGAAAATGGGTCACGAGCGAGAGCCGTACACGCTCCGCGCAGCACACGCGCTAATCTTGCCGAGCTCGCCTCCTTTGTTTCGGCCCCAGCCAAGCTTTAAGACGTTAAGTTCGCCAAAGTAGGGGAGTTACCGACAAGAACGCACCGAACTTCGCTGAAGGAATTACCGCTCGACGGTATTCCGAATTGTCTCCCCACCTTGCTATCTATCCGTCTCACTCCTGCCTGCCGTCGGTTGGTGGGAGAGGAGAGGAGAACGTTATCGGGACAGCGTTTATCGTCGGTGTAAATCTCGCGACATTCCTGATAACTCTCGTAAATACAAACGATGACGTCTCGCTCGGTAATTCTACTAATGCGCCGGCCGATTCGGATGGCGTGTATACACTTGGCAGGGATCCAGCTTCGCTTTTTGGCCCCTTCTCACCCCCCCCCCCCCCCTCCTTCCTTCTTCCACCCCTTCCAACCCCCTTTGGACGACAGCGAACGACGACGCGGCGGCCGCGCACTTTTTCTCGTTCCCGCGTAAATAATAAATCTCCCATTCTCGCCCGCACGGGCGGCGGGCGATTATCTTCGTCACTCTCGACGTCGTGGGCGAGAAGGAGAAAAATGTCGCGCGCGGGCCCGTTGGCAAAAAGAGGGCGGGTTGCGGATATTATTTTTGTCGGCGATACGCATTTTTTCGGCCGGTAGTCATTTCGGGGCGAAACATGATATCTGGCACGGCGCACTGATGTTCGGTTAATCTGCCGTCTACTTTGCCATTTGTCAATTGTACGCTCGCGGATTGTCGCAGAGAGAATGTGTGAGAGAGAGAGAGAGAGAAAGAAAGAAGAAGGCAGAGAGGCGGACGGAGAAGAAAAAGGACGGAAAAAAAAGAAGCGCCAGAACAGAGAACGTTACGAAACTGGAACGTAACCGTCCGACGGAGCGTCCGAGTTTTTTCCGCGGAAAAAAGGCAGCTCGGCCGGTGCGCATGGGTAAATGAAATTTGCCCGCTGCCTCGCGGACTCACCTTGAACTCTTGCGCCATTTGTGCACGGTATCTAAGGGACCTCGGCGGGTTCGGCGGGTTCGGCTTAGAACGACGGAATACGGAGATCGGAACGGCGAGAGCGGAGCGTAGAATGCCTACTGTACGGATCCGCTAATTAACCGACCGCCTGGCTAAACTTTGGACGGCGACCTACAGGCGTGCCAACGTCGCATATATCACTTTGAACCACGGAACCCCTCACGTTGCGTCCGACGGACGCGATCGAGGGATCCCTTCGGGACACGGATCGTAAGATCGGAACAGAACGCGCGTCGTGTTTCGATGTCGCATCGGAGCGTATTTATGGAATCGATCGAGCTGTGCGGAAAATCGTGCGCATTACGTGTGTGCGAGAATTTGTCTCCGCTACTGCGCGTCATGTGCCAACTATGTCCGCGCCGTGGCTTTTGGAAATGAGCGTGGCGCAGGCGCGTGCCGAAAACTGGGTCAGCGTCGTTAGCGTTCAATAGCGCCATTTCGATTCGTTTGGCTACCGGAGAAAGGATGAAGAGCGAGAGTGTGCGAGAGTGAAAGAGAGAGAGAGAGAGAGAGAGAGAGGGAGAGGGCGAGAGAAAGAGAGAAGGGGTGGCCAAGGGAGAAAGGTACTCTCGTGTGCGTGTCCGTTTACACAGCCAACAGCGCTGGTACGGCTGGCGTAGGAAAAGCTCGGAAGAATGGGAAGAGCTGTGGGGGGGAAGCAGGGTCAGCGGGCACGAATTTTGTGGACTCACGATACGGTTTTCGCGCACAGTCGTTGATCATCGATCGACCATCTAACTCGATTGGCCGACCGCCGCTAACGAACCGTCCGCTTCGTTCCTTTCTATTATGGCATCGGACCCCCGGCCGTGTTTGTCGCGGCGAATCGCGTTTTTACGGCTCTCGCAAAAAAAAAAAGCCGGACGACGAACACATCCCCCGTCGCGAAGAGATACACCGTAAAGGCCCGAACATTTTCAATTAAATCTCGTATGCGCGCCGAGCTCGGGTGTCGCGGATAGATCCGATGTTTTTCCGTCCCTCGCGGGGCGGCTCGATGTGGAATATCGTATTGCAGCGGTGTACAGCTGTAATGCTTGTAACGTGTAATCTCACCTGGCATTGCTGCGGTCCCTGCCTGTTGGGCGAGGATGCCTTCGGCCTTGGTTTTTTCACGCCCAGCTTCCCGGGATCACCTGCGCCAGGTCTCGACTCTTCGCTGCTACCTGAAACGAGAAGAGTTCTCTTTGAGGAGGGCTGGAAGGGGTGACGTGTCAGAGTCGAATATAAGGGCGTCAGGTGCCGTCGATCGATTATCGCACCTACGTAGGACGAATTTTTTACGTCCTCCAGACCAGACTCGAGAGTCTCGGCCTCGGAGGTGCAAGAGACTCATTGCCTCGCGAAAGAGAAAGAGAGACAAAGAGAGCCTCGGCTCGAGAGTCTTCGACTTATCGAAGATTGATTACCTATCACCCGTATTTTTTTGCCCAGTCTGGATATATACCTTAATGGCCGATTGGCCTGTCGTTAACATCCTCGATCGAGGACTCGGGCCAGGATGAATCGGACAACCTTCCCGTCGCGTATCGTAAGTTAAACTTTCCAACGTCGTAAGCCACTTATACTTATCCGGAATCGACGCAAGACAGACTCGGTTCGCGTCAAGAGTGTCACAAAAAACGATCCGACGACTTAGTCGTCAAGCAAAGCACGATATTCTCTCCCATCTCTAGACTATCCTAGGTGTGAAAATTATTCGCTCAGCATCAAGCCAGAAACTTTTTCCAAGCAATCCACGCATGAAGGTGAGACTCTTTGACCGGAGATTGTTCTCGGCAGTTCTCATTTCCGGCGAACGGCGAAGGTACCTATCTGCCGCCGATTCTCACGGGCGACCGAATTCTATCCCCGTCTTCCTTGCCGACGGGAGTCGTCATTAGGTGCCGAGCTAAGGAACTCCGTCGGCATCCCTCCCCTCCCCTATCGACTCGTCCCCTTCCTTCCGCGGCCCATTACTAGTTTCACGGCGAGGCTAATTAATTATTGTTTCAAAAGCTACCGGCACTAGCTGCCGGGTAGCTGCCGTTGCTTGACGCCGTTACCGGCTGCTGTTACTGGCTACCGTTACTGGCTCCCGTTAGTCCCCCCCCCCCCTCCTTTCCCACCCTGAAGCCCGTCGTGGTCTATTATCGTGGCCCAGCTAGTTCAACGAAGACGTGCTCGCTGAAAACTGAATTATTCCAACGATCGTTCGCAGGGGATGACGCTACCCCGAATCTGGCATTTATTTCCCGAATTAAGAACACCTCCAACCCCCTTCCATCCCCCCCTATCAGAGCCTGAGATATTGCATCGGCTGGAATTATCCGCGAAGTTCGATATTAAAAGACTCCGCCAGCGACGCGAAAGTTGAATATTTCTTGGGGAATAAATTTGCAAGTCGCGAGAAGTTGAGGGTTGAGAACGAAGGGTCGTTTGGGCAAATCGCTGAGCTTGTCCGTGCTTCCTCTCGGTCGGTATGCGTGTGCGTGGATGTAACATTTTCCTCCGTGTTGGTTCAATGCGTGCGTATTGGTTCGCGCCGCGAACGAGCGGCGGAGAAGAATCGATGGCGGCGAAGGGCGGAGAGGAGTGGAAAGGTGAAGGGAGGAAGAAGGGGAGGGAGGGAAAGTATGGTTCATCGCGAGCGCACCGATACGGCCGGGCTAACTTTTTATTTTAATCGAAGGAACGGAGTTTGCCAACCTTTCCGTAAAAGGATGGTTCATTCTCGGTCTACGGAGCGCCGGCCCTTAGCGGTGCCGCGTCTTCTGGCTCACTCCTTCTTGCCCTCCCACCCTTCCTCCCTTCCTCCCTCCTCCCCCGCCGCGAAAAAGTTCTCTTCCGACGGCGCGGAAGTCTGCGACGTTGCAGCAACGGGGCAAACAAGTCGCTTTTCATCAGCTTCGACGGACGTCGACGTATTTACCGGAGGTACGTGCCCTCTCGCTGAGGTGGGCAAACACTAAGAAAACGTCGGAAGTAGCGTCGGAAGGCAGAAGGGCGAGGGGGGGGGGGGGCAGAGGGGAAGTGGAAAACTAGGGGAAGGTTCGAGGTAGGGAAAAGCTCGGGCAGCGCACGCACGCATCCGCTGGCAGATGTCCTTCGATTGTCGACGTTGTGACGTCAGTTTGTCGTACTCGCTCTGTTAATAGATGTCCCACTCTTGCACTCTCTCTCTCTCTCTCTCTCTCTCTCTCTCTCTTTCTCTCTCCCTCTCTCTCTCTCTCTCTCTCTGCCGTTTTCCTCTTTTCGCAAAGCCCCGGGAACGCCGTTCCAGCTTGTTCGGCCGCAATTTAATAAATCAACGTATCTGCCTTTGATGCAGCCTCATCCGAGTTGAATTTGATAAACGAGCGTGCAGGCTCTCTCTCCCTCTCTCTCTCTCTTGTCGGTCGAATAAATTGTCACCGACTTTGTCGTGCGCGCGTGGATTCACAGGTAGGTGGGTAGGTAGGAGCTTTCGAGTTCGCCTCAATCGCGCTTGATAAATTTACCCATCCGTCCCGCGCCCGGCTCCGTGAATGGCGATCGGTCGGTGCCTTCAATAGGAGAGAAACGCTCGACTTCGCTTATCGGGCCGATTCACGCCCTCGAACCTCCCACCCCCATCCTCCCGACCACAATCAACATTTTCGATTGACACGCCGGGAAAGCGCGAACTCATTTCTCCGCTTCCCATTCAGGGCACTTTCTCGTCTACGTCGACGGATCGGCAATTCGACTCGCAGTGGCGCGAGTATCGCCCTCGTCCAATCGATTAACATCGTCCAGAATCCGACGAATTAGCACTGGCTATTCCGGAAACTCTCGGCTTACCGGTGGACAATCGCTCACTCGTGACCCGACTATGATCGTCGGATTAAGCCGGAGGGCCGCGTAACGCGGCCGTATAATGTCGAAGGCGAGCGCGGGAGAGCGCAGGGGATGCGCAGAGCGAGTGCGAGAGGTGTCATGCGCAACCGGAAATTCAGATGCTTAGGGATGCGTTTGTAATTCCATTTAGCAGGTAAGTGGACGACGCGCGGCGTGCAGACGGCATGCGTAATAAAGTGTACTTAACCGAGCTGCGGCAATGGCTAGAGCGAGGCGTACCTTGCTGAGGATGGAGGTGGGTGAAGAGGGGGGTGGGGGAGGGTGGGAGGGTGGAAGAGGGGGAGAAGGCGATTGCATTCGGCTTTCCTCCCATTCCCGCGGGAGGGCCGCGCTTCCGACGTCTCGGAAAGCGTCGCGACGCCGCTCGTCGGCTATAGGACGACAGGCGTGCATAATTGCGCCCGGTCGCGGGGTGCCTCTGAAAGGGACGCCATTGACGCTTCGCGTGTCAAAGGATGAACTATTTAAATTGAGCCGGCAGCGGTAAATGCGCCGCCGCCCGTGTGTGTACATCACATCTGAAAGTTCCTTGCGGCCTGAAAGGAAAACGCTCAGAGTCCGGTCAATGCTTCTCACTTACGTAATCCTCTCTCTCTCTCTCTCTCTCTCTCTCTCTTTCTCTTCCTCTCTCTCCTTCCCTTACTCTCCTGCGAGAGAGTATTCCTCATAGTAAGCGTAAATGGCGACCTCGTGTTCTCCAATAAAGCTAAGATGACACGAATTAAAATGGTCCTAGAGTGCACTCCCCCGGGAACCTTCTCGCACGTTACGTACATATATAATATATACACACATGTATGTGTGTAGGACGAGCGGTTGGTGCCGAGTTACGCGCGCGGCAGAATAATGCGAGCCTCAAGATGTCGTGTACACTGGGAACGCACGCGCTCTGCGGTGGTAATTAAAATAAGCCGGACCCCGCAAATCTTCCCGCAGGAGTCCCGCCGGGGCACGCCTTTTCATGCCGAACCGGAGCGGGACGCTCGGGGGGTCGGTCTTAATTATCCGGTTCTTCGAGCATTTTACAAGGGGTATGTAGAACATTGCGCCTCGGCCGCACGGCATGCGCGACAATTTTTCACGGGTTACACCCGGTATTAAACCGCGCGCGCAAAAATGTACGAACCTGCGGAATGCGCGAGAGGTAGCGGACGTTCCTCTCCTCCGGCTTCTTCTCCTCTCGCCACTCTCTCTTCCCCTGTCCTCCCCTCTCCTCCCACCCCTTCTTTTCTCACACTCGCCTTCATCCGAGCCGCGCGGGCCGCGAATAAACAGCGAGAGGGAAATAATTACTGTCCCGCCATTGCGAGCCTCTTCCGGCATGCCTCGCGCTCGTTGCATAGCTGGCGTCGCATAGGTTGGTACGCTTGCTCGCGCGCGCGATCAATCGCGACGCGCGAAGGGGGAAAAATCCGGTGTCAAAGCCCGAGCGCGTCGCATTGATACTAATTACTCGGACCGAGGAGGGTGGTGGGTGGGGGGGGGGGGGAGAAATATGAATAAATTGAAACAGCCGGGCATGAGCCCTTCGCACTTGCGACATTGTAATTTGAACGTATCGCTCAAAGGGAATTAGAAATTAATGACCGCCCGTTGCGGGCCACCCCCGTGCGTTTCGGCTGGTATTTTTCCACCCTCCTGTTCCTTTTTCGAGTGGCTTGAAAACGGGGGACGCGGGGGGTGTATCGCGTGACAAAGCCAGCTCGGAATATCAGAGTTGGAGTTAACGCCTGATGAGCGGAAGGGCGAAAAACGGTCGGGCGATCCTCGAGGAGATACAGAGACAATATCGGAGGAAGAGGGTGAGAAGCTGGGAAAGAGAAGGTCGTACCGGAAGCCTGCAGCGGGTAAATCGAGGCAGCGATAAAGGTACGCCGGAGGAGGAGGAGGAGGAGGAGGAAGAGGTGGAGGAGGGGGTGGGGATGGAGAAGGGTTGGACGCAGATGGAGATATTTGTAGAGAATAGGTAATTTTGGCCGGTAATTACCGGCCGCTGATAATACCTTGATTGGTAACGGGAATTAGAGGTGGAATCTAATTATCTGGCATTATCGTTAAATCTGATCACTGACGGACAATGGTCTTCTGCATTGGCCGGGGCGCTCGTGATCGCGCGCCGGTGGTAGTAACAGTGACGGCGATGATGGTAATGGTGAGCTGAACCCGGAAGCCAAAATCGATCCTCGGTCGACCGTTGAGAGTCGAGTGCGAGAACCGCCGGACGTTCTTCCGACGAAATCCTGCCCGCCATTTCGATAAAAAGAATTTGCCAGAAATCTCGTGAATTGTTAGTCCGTAGGCGTTCGCTGCGTCTCTCTCTCTCTCTCTCTCTCTCTGCCGCCCTCGCACGCTCTCTTCGTATTTTGGGTCTCGCATTAAAGCGAACGAGCAACGTGACACCGAACGGCTCATATGCGAGCGTGCGAGACGGCCAGAAAATAGAACTCGTTAATGAACAATAGTATTTTCCGGTACGGCCGCTTTCGGCACTGCTCGACCCACCCTCTGTACCGACCCCTCTCATCCCTTTTCGCTGCCGCGTACGCACGTACAAATCCAACCCCTCTCGCGGGCCCTCGCAGTGACGGCCAACTTTTTCCATATTAAAGAGCTTTTACGAGATTACATAGGGAGACGCGCAATTTCGTAACTGCGAGAGTCCTGCGATACGGTGAGCGCGCGAGCGTACTAATAAACGTGTGTGTCAGAGGGTAGCTACCCGCTTCAGCGGATCGACACGAATCGTAGCTCGCATTAACATTTTCCGCGTCGGGCTGCGAGTCGGGCGAAAATCTGTTTCGCGTCTCTCATCCGATACTCGGAACGTCCTGGAGTAGACTTTACGGTCCGGATCGCAGATTCAAACTATGGCGTTGCAGGAAGCGTACGCTTATATTACGACGTTTACACTCAGTTCCTCTTTTCCGCCAGTTCGAACGAAGCGGATGAGAAAACATCGACAACTGAAAACGTTTCAAACGCGAACGTACCCGCAATTCAAGTGCCACCGCGGGAACAGAAGAAAAAGCCAAGTTCGGTGCGTCGCCATAAAATCGAATAAGTGGCAGTAAAGTCGCGCATTTAGCGTATTTGAATTCCGCCATGACAGCGGGCGCGAGAAAGTTTGAGGCCAGCGTCGAGATCGCGATGCGCGGCACGGCCGGGAATTTAAAGATTCAGAGCACTCCTCCGCGAGAGTTATGCAAGGATTTTATGCGTGAGCGGGCGGCGCAGCGTGCACTTTTATGCAGCTCGCGCCCATAAAGAGCCGGCGAGATCCGCAGTTAACCTTAACGACCGAGTAATGAAAACGATGCGTAAACCGGAAGAGGAGGGAGAGGTGGATCGAGTCGAGGAAAGGCACGGGAGGGGGATGGAAACGAAAGGGAGGTGGAAACGGAAGGCAGCCTCTACCTTCAGTCCCTTGACCCAGTTGCCTCTGGCCCGTCTTCGTCGGGCCTTTCGCTCTATAGTGGTTCATCGGGAGAAATCGTAAAGAGGTTTGCCCCTTTCCATCCTTTCAGCCCCTTCCAGACCCTTCCAGCCGTGCGTGGCCACGTAAAGGAGTTACCTACACTCTCTCTGTACAATCTACCCTTACCTTGGCGCGCGCCCTTTATGGCAGCAGTTAGAATACCGTAACGTCCGAGAGTTCGTAACCGCGAGCTTCTACTCTGTTCAGAATAGAATGAATGCACCGAGGAAAGCTTTCGATGATGACATCAGTGATGCGATTCCTCCTGTACCAGACTCGCTTCTCACAGAACTCGATTATTACCGAGTTTATTAATATGTACAAAGTCCTAACGACGACCATTACACTTTCATCGGCAGGAATCGGATGATTAGCGAGTTCGACGTAATTATCTGGCACTTACGTTTAATCGGGAAGCGGGAGAGGCTGCGCAGCGTGTAAAGCAGCTTCGCTCCTAGCTTACAGCCGTGTTAAGAGATTACGAGCGGGCGAGCGTGCGCACTTGCCAAGTACTTCGCGCCATTTTTCTCCGTCCGCCTCGCCAAGCCGGCGCAACCCAGGCGTAATTAGTCAGAAAAGCGGAGTATCAAAGTTGCGCGGAGTTGCGCGGGGAGAAAGTTGGCCCGAAAAGCAGGCAACGAGCGTAGCGGAAGGACAATCCGAAACAGGAGGATTTCAATGGCAAGCAACTGTAGCGGAGAGGTACCTTTCTTCCGAAGTACGACAATCGTGCTGGTATCGAACGTTCGCGTCATGAAACATTCCTCGACTTTTTTTCCACTGGCCAAAGCCACAGCGTATACGGCCGATGTACGTGGCGCACGTGCGACAACAAACTACGAGCGACGGATAACAATATTCCTGTGTACCCAGCCGACCTCGTACGTGTGTACGTGCGCGTGTATGTGTGCGCGGAACAGTGCGCGCGTGCGTGTGCATTGAACGGAGTACAAAACTCGAGCGCCGATATAAATTTTATAGCCCGAAGCCAGCGAAATTGGCTCGACTAACCGTCGGCCAACTTTGTCTCGAGGAGACCGATAAGGATTTCGAGGGACGGGTGGTAAATCAGGGAAGCGCGTTCCTCGACGTCGTTAAATGGTCATTAGAGGATCGTGTAAACGAGGTAAGAGGACGCGTCATCCATTTGGCGGTGATCGTTCCGATCGCCGGCCCCGTGCTTTTGCTAGCTGCTCACTGTTTTGCCACTACCTACCCACCTACCTACCTAGCTAGCTAGCTAGCTACCTACCTACCTACCTACCTACCTAGCCATCTACAGCGCGGGAGTGGCTGACTACCGACAAGACAGGAAGGATATCGTTGGTCACGATGATGGAGCGGATAAAAAGTTGAAGCCCTCCGCCGGAAGATGGATCGTGAATCTTGGAAGGGATCGTTCACCTTCCCCCGTAGTCGAAAAGTTAAATCTCCGCACGTCTCTCCCGACGGCGGCCATGTCGGATGGAAAAAAGAAGCGGTCTCGCCAATCGGCCGCTCGAAAATAACGTTCGACCCGTCGAACTTCTCCTGTCCGACGACGCCGACGTCTTGGCCAATGACAGGCCAGGGAGACAGAGACGACGGAGCGTCGAGATTATTTGGTCTGCCGCCAAATTACGGCCGCGGCCGGTTTAGCGCGGGAGAAAAATGGCGGCCGGGACGGACGTTCGGCAAATTGCGAGTGTCCATCCGGAAAAATTGCGCTCGTCCCGCACTCGGACGAGAATGCCGGTGGCGATCGTTTTTCACCCGGCCAGGTCGGTAGACGAGGAACGAGAACGAAACTTTCGTCTGGCAAGATGTCGCACCGGAAGTGCTCGGCGACTGGCCGCGGCAAATTATTTTCCCCTTTCGAGCTCGCGGCCCGTCTCACCCCCTCGGACCACCCCCTGTCACCCTCGGCACGCCGATCGATCGTCGACCGTGTACGAACAGGTAAACAGGGTATCGGGAATCGGGGTAAAGGGGGAGGGGGTGGCAGGGGGTGGCAGGGGCTGGTGCCGGGAGAGATCGTTAAATATTTAAATCGACTCCTGTGCGACACGTTCCGCGATATTGGATCACGCGCATCGACGACCGTGTCATTGATATTGATTACCGCTTTTCCATTTTTAACGAGCGTATATACCCCCCGGCATTCTTACCCGCGCCGTTTCCGTCACGATTTCCCTCCATTTTCCGAATTAATTCGCCCGACGCGTTAATCGTACTCCCAATTTAGCCAACCCCCTCGCGTTCTCGTCTGTTCGCTTACGCTTACACGGACACCTAGACGAGCGGGGGGTGTACTCAACGTTATGGCTGCTGGGATGAGGGTGGGGGGTGGACCGAAGGGAGGGCTCGAAAAAGAAGCCGGATTAGATTGCCTACTGCGAGGCGAAGCTTTCACGATCCATCGCCGCGCGGAAAATTGTCGTCGCCGCCGCCGACGCCGGAGGAAGGCTCAGCCGGAATTATTCAGAAGCAGATGATTGGCACTACGCGCCGCCGGCACGCGCGTGTGCGTTGAGTACACACACGCTACGTGCCGCGGACCCGTGCGAGGGGAAGAAGCTGTACGCGGAAAATGCATTAGAGCGGTGTGCGCATCGTCGATTTAACGAGCGGCGAGAAGTGCGTCGATGGGGGTGGATGGAGATGGGAACGTGGGAGGGTGGAAGAGGAGCTGGATACAGAAGCTGACTATACAGGGGGTGGATACAGGGTTGCGATGATACGAGACTCGAGTCGTAAGAAAACGTCTGCGAGCTCCCTGTCTGTTGATGTTCAGGGGCGCAAAACCGGTTATAGGAACTAACATTCCGGTCGACCGGTAATGGATATGAAACCGGGGCGAGGGCGCGGTAGGGGTGGTGCGAGAGGAGAGAAAGGGGGGGTTGGATTGCAAAACCGAGCGATGATCGAGGGCAGCGCCGGGCGCGGAGATAGTTCTGCTTTTTATCGGCCGTATTATGCCCGGGACAAAATGTGCGCCGGCCGAATGAGTATGGCTGAACCCGTAGTCGTGTGCGCGCGCGCGCGTTTGCGAAGATCGTTAGCGCGGAGCTAACACCTGAAACGTACGCCGAACGAACGGCGTCCCTCCCGTGTACAATTATCTGGAAAACATACGCGCCGGGGTGCCGTTCTCGGCAATATCGGCCTGTCACTGGCCGGAGAAGCAGGCGTAGGAGAACGAATTTCCATCGGGGCGGTTTACGCGTGGGCTGGGGTGGGATTGCGTCGGAGAGGGGGTCAGCTCGGAAATCTGAATCGCGGATCCGTCGAAAATTAATTTGACCTATTTAACGCGTGACGCACTGCTCCCGGCCGTATCGGGCCGAATGACGTATGCGCGTTGGCCAAAGTGAATGATTTTACGTTGTAATACCGTTGCGATTACCATCTACATTTCCGCGCTGTTCATCTATTATTCCCTGCGTCGGCTAGGATTGTGTACTCGGCCGCGATAAATAATATCCCTCCCACGTGTATATGTATGTATGCGCGCGCGCGCGCGCGCTCTCTCTCGGTTGGCTCGACACTGTTAACGAGCGAAAAAAAGGACGAGCGCGGTCGATCGACGCAAATTTCGAGGACGCGATCGCTGGTCCGCTGACCTAATCATAGGCGTATTAACGCTCTATTTGCATCCGACTGCATCGTTACGCCCTTTACTGTCAAGTGTTATCGGCCGATCCGGCTCGTACGCTCGTTTACGCGCGCATATCCGCCGAGCGAGACTGCCTCAACCTACACTCCCAACCTACGCTCTGGAACCTATACTCCGTACCTGCCCTCGGCTTCCTTTTATTTCGCCGAACGATCATACCCACGGGACAGCCGCTCCCGCAGATTGGATAAAGAGGTAAGTGCGACGGGAATGACAGAGGCAGAGAGTTGGCGAAAAAACGAAAAAGTAGACGAGTGCAAAAAAGAGAGACAGAGAAAGAGAGAGGGGAGGGGGAGGGGGTGCTAGACAAAGAAGAAAAAAGAAAGAAATAAAGTTCCACCGCGACATCGTCGGCCAATAATGGGGCGCGGGGCACCCCCGCCGTTAAAATCGTTTAAACTACCCCCCTACGCTAGATTTATAGTGAAAGACTTAAAAAAGGGGCGAGGGCGAAAAAAGGAGGGATATATTCGATCCCGCAGCTTGGATCGTCGCTGCAGCGGGTCGATTTCGACGTACGGCCCGGAGGGGTGGTTTGGGGAAGACACCTAAGCTGCGAGGGCCCTGCGGATGAGAGGGTGGGCTGAGCGAAAGGGTGGAGAGTGCAGAGGGTTGCCAAGAGAGAAACGACGGCGACCTCCCCAATTTATAATATTTATCGCCGGTAGCCGATAATGGAATTTCGCGAAGGCGTCGTGTATGCGTGCCGAAGCAGGTGGGGCGCCTTCCGTACGTGTCCGTAAGCTCGCGCGCGCGTGTGTGTACATTATATATAGACGTGGGTAGGTGGGCAGGCACGTATAGAGGGGTAGTAGGGGGGTAGCCGCCTACGCTCTCGGCCCTAAATCTCGGATCGGGACGTATGGTCGTTCGGGAGGTAACTCCGGCCACCGCACTCCACCCCCTTTTTGCCTGGCTCGTAATATTCCTCGTAAATACACGGACTGCAAAATATTTCCTTTTTTTCCTCTCTCCACCCCCCTCTCGAGCGACCGGTCGCCTCGCCCGCCCAAGGGACAGCGATGAAAGCGAAGCTTGGAATTTCTGTACGCCGACCCGAACGACCGAATGCCACTCGCTGAAGAACTCTCGAGTGCCGGTCGCGTTGTTGGAATTTTACGACGGTCCGCAGTATCGTCATGATCGTCGTCCAAGTTGGGATCCAATGCTAGACGCTGGCCGCTCTCGATTAGACGCCTGGTATTCGATCTCAGCTGCATTTCAATTCAAATTTCGCGCCAAGTGGAAGGGTAGAAAGTATACAAGTTAGCGTCAAGGAGTCTAAATTGAAATTCGGCGATGACGGATTACGCGAGCGAATTCGATGTCAAGCTAAGCAGTAGACTGTCGTTAATGCGACGTGTCGAAGGGGAAAAAGGAGACTCGCAAAATTTTGCACGATAATGCCCGCGGAAGACCTTTGAGGCTCTCCGGCCGGATGAAGTCGCCTAATGAGTCAGTTGCGCACCGGGTCCCTCGTTACGTATCGAGCGTCAGGCACGAGATAAAGCGTAACATCAGCGGAGCATAGGCGAGTGTGTGCGTATAAAGTATACGCTGTGTACAGATAGGTACGTGTGGCATATGTTTGTACTCGACGCGGATAATGCGTCCCGTTATAAATCCGGCTCTGTCCGCAGTAATACCATCTGTGCATTCGGAACGCCTTCTCTCCGGCTCCAGAGCCCGTCTCACCCTTCCAACCCACCCCCACCCTCTCCTGTCGGCCACCCCTTCATCCCCCCTGCGCGTATACGGAATACGCGGAATCGAGGCCGCAAATTGCGCGACAGAGCGTTCCGGTTTACTAATTAACCCTTTTCAATTTTGCTTCAAATATTGACCGGCGAGAGTCCGTGGCCCACCGGGGCTTTGTTCGTCGAACACGCTCGCGGCCCGAAAGGGAAAATCTCCCGGGCGCATCGCGCAATTTTCCAATCAAATTAATCACATAGATTTCGTAGGGAACAATGAAAAACGCGCGCAAAATGCCCACCCCCCCGACGCCGGCGCTTGTCAAGAGGGGTTGGAAAAAAAGGGTGGAAAGCGCCCAGCGACGTAGGTACAGGGTCGGCTAAAATTCGACGGATCGCCCGGCAATTGCCATTTCAATTAAAGTTTGCGAAGGGAAAATGGGTGGTAGGGCAGAAGGGTGTGCAGGGGGTGGAGAGGAAGGGCGAAGATTCCGATTTCCTCGAGGGCAAAATGGAGTTAAAGGCAGCGTAATTTCGACGCTTTCAATACTCCGCATCGCGCGGAATTGTTGAAGATTCTCGACTCGGCTCGCGCCAACTCGCACGATGCTGACTATCGCACGCGTGTGTGTACGTGGCCTCGTGCAAGGTATACGCGAACGACTCGGTGCACTCGTACCGACACACACACACACACACACATGCAGCACTTTACATGTACGACGCGTCGGGCGCAAGCAGCTAAGGCGAATTTCTCGATAACTCAAGTTATTAACTCATAAAGGCCGAGTTAAGGTAAGGGTTAGCGGATGAAGCATCCCTCGCTATTATCGCGAATTTACATGCCCGAGGGGCAAGGACGGCGAAGATGAAGGAACGATGCCCTCCCCCCCACCTCCACTGTCAATCTATCCTTCCCTAGCACCGCCCTCACCACCCTTCGGGACCTCTTCCCTCCTCGCTCGCACCCGAGGCCGCCCCGAGGAGCATCTTCCTTCCGCTCCTCTCATCGACAATAAAAGCCCGTGCAATAACGCATAATGGTTTAATTAAGAAGTTGTCGCTCTGCCGTTCTCAAGACACTACCTAACCGTGGCCAAGCCTCGAGACCGGGCTCGAAACCGGTAGGGCCGAGTTCGCCAAATCGATATTCCTTCGATTCCACCCCCCCCCCCCCTCCGCCTTCTCCGCAAGCTGCGCGAAGCAGAATCGGATGTACGTTACCCGCATAATTCGGCGGTAATGGCTTAAGTTTAAAACAAAAGTTTGTAATGGTGGCCGATGGCGAGATAGAGGCTACGAGGACGACGACGACGACGACTAAGGGGTGGAGGAGGGGGAGGGGGAGGACGCGAACGACAACGAGGAAACGTCATTAGCGCGAGTACGGGCCGCACGTAGCATAAATTAGGCCCCGCCGTGTCACCTCAGACATTCTCTCCTGGGCATTCGGAAATCCGCGGTATAGCGATTGAACGCGCGAACGTGCGCCAGCTCGAACTCTAATGACGCTGAAATGCCGACCGCTCGCGCTCATCGAGCGACGATAATTCGCAGAACGCAGCGAAGAGAGAGAGAGAGAGAGAGAGGGATACAGAAAAATGTCAGTAACGATAGAGCTTGCGCGCAATCTCGGGCTGATACTCGTTAAAGCGGGAGATGAAGCGAGCGGACAATTTGAGAGTAACGAAGAGAGCGGAGAGCGAAGTAGACAAAGACGGTAGAGAAAGATGCTGTAGGAACGGAGAGTGAGAGAGGGAGGGAGAGAGAGAGAGACGAAGAGAGAGGAGTGAGAAGGAAGCGCTGAGATGTGAAATGGGTTTAATTAATCTCAGCCTAATTGTGTCAGACGCGCGGCGGCGACGCCGACGGAGAGCCGAGATTTCCAGGAACGTATTAATTTATGCCACCAAATTATGCAGCCCTCGCAGGTGAACGCTTCTGCCGTTCCTCGTCTTTCCAGGACTTCTCGGGACTCGCGATGTAATTGCATTGGCGATGGCGGTGATGGTGGAGGTGGCGGCTATGGCTGGAAGGTGGTGAGAGGATGGCTAGAGGATGGCTAGAGGACGGCGTCGCTGATAGTGGTAGTGGCAATGGTACTGGTAGTAGTGGCAACGACCCTGGTAACGCTGATACCGATGCCGGCCGTAATGGCAGCGAAACGCAGCGGAATCTTCAAATCGCTTCCGCCCCGCACCACCTCCCTGCTGTTAACACTTGCAAATCTCCTCCTTAGACGGCATAATCCGTCCCGGCAAATTTGAGGATTCCTTCGCACCTAAGTCCTGCCCGCGAGAACGACTACCGGCGGAAATCTTTCCCATTGACAGAAGACGCCGAGGACGACCAGGAACGGTCTCGAACGTTCGCATTGCCAAAATAAATCTTGGCACCGAGTCAGGCCGACCGATGTCGAAAATGTCGAGATTCGCGACGTTGTCCGAGAATTTCCATGTTTGCCCGACCGAAGAATTCTCAACCGGTACTTGCTGTTCCGAATCGAGTCTCATGATCGACACTTTCGAAGGTCGGAGTCTAGAGGTGGCGAGCGAGCCTTAAAATGGCTTTTACGCGTTTACACCCTCGTCGCGCGCGTGAGTAAACTGAGGCTTTTATCACTTGGCCGAGTGTGCGTCCAAGAGATAGCTCGAGTCGCGTCAAAGAGAATAAGCGATCGATACTCGATGGCCCCTTTGTCGGGGGATTAGCTGCCGGCTTCGACGTATGGGAAGAGGGACACGCGCGTATTCGGGCCCTCTCGGGAAAGGGAAAGGGAAAGCGGGAGGGGAGGGCGAGGACAAGGCTGAGATCGAGTACTCGAGAGATCCGCCTGACGTTCGGGCCAAATATAATGGCCCTAATTGCGGAACGATCCACTCGTACGGATCGGAACGCCCGTCACGGAGGGTGAATACGTCCTATATACGTCTGTAACGACCTGTATCTTCTAGCGCGGTTAATTTTTCAATGTCGCTGAAATTACAGAGTTATCATTCCTGGATCCTACGGTGCACCTGTCAAAGCGGCCATTTATCTAACGTTTGACGGGTCAAAAGGTCTACCCTCCTCCTCTACCCTCCACCCTCTTCTTGCGGCCGGGAGGACAATTTCTCAAGTTGGGAGCCCTGTGGCAGGAATAAGGCGCGAAGTTCGCTCGCGAACGTAAGGATTTCCGGACACGTCAAAGTCGCAACGCCGCCGGGAGAGGAGCGAGTGACTCCGAGCGGAAGGAAAGGAAAATCCCTGACATAATTCCGAGAAATAGAGCCTCGCCACTGTTATTGACCGGGAAAGTAGAAATTCAGTCGGGTGTAGCGGGGTGCAGAGGAAGGCGGGCAGGGCTGGCTTTGGCGAGGCGGGCAGGAAAGAAGCGAGGAAGGAAGCAAGTGGGCACACGTTGCGTCCTACCCGATGCCGGTCGACTCCTACCCTCCCGCCCCTCTACTTCACCCTCCTTTCTCTCCAGTTCCCATTTTATAGATGGATTACCAGGGTTTACGCTCGCCGAAGCGGACAAGATAGGGTTTTTACGTTCGAGCTTTCCTCCCGGTAGCTACTTCAGACAAATCGATTTCGTTATTAAATTTTTACCTCCAACGCGACCCACCCTCCCACCTCCCGAAAGTACATTCAACGGCCTCGCGATAAACCGAAATCTTTTTGGACATCGGCGCACGCGAAGACTCGCGAATCAACTGTCTCGGGTAGACAAATGGATAGGCTAATAGGGGGCTTGGTACGGGGCTAACTTCTAACTGTAAAGCTCGAGGGTTAGGTATGTGGTGGGATGATCGCTGACGAAGAAGAATCGGAGGTTCGTTCGGCGTCTGCTCGTTATAGCTGGAAATAACGTCCTCGTCGATCGTAAGCGGCGTATTGGGCTATTGAATAATTCCGCTTCGCGCATAACAATCGACCCCCGGCAGAGTGACACTGAACTTTGTCGGTGGGGAGGGCTGTAGCTGTCTCACTCCCTCTTGGCGAGAGATTCGGTAAACTCTCAATTACAGTTTGGAAATTCACTTCCCCGCTCGGCATACACGCGGCAATCTACCGACGACGGCGAGTGCCGGCAACCAGCTTCTCTCTCTCTCTCTCTCTTACTCGCTCCCTCTCTCTTCAGCACGTGCATCTGCGAATCTACGATCTTACGGGGACTCGAATGCCGGGGACCGATCGATCATTTTCGACTCGGGGAGTTTGAGTGCTCCTTGCAGTTTCGAGAGTCGGATTAACGAGTTTCCTCAAAGCGATTGTCGATGGAACGAGGCAACGATTGAAGGAGAGGGATAGGTGGACCCAGAGAGAGTGAGAGAGAGGCAGAAGGTAAGGGACAGGCGAAGGGAAATGGGAGAGGAAGGCTAAAAGGGGCAGACCTCCGGTCCAGATTCCACAGAATGACAAAGCCACGAGAAACGATCGTTAAATCTGTTGGTAACTTCGATTCTCTTTGACCGCTCGAGGTCGGATTCTAATATCGTACACCGTTCGTGGACCAGCTGCCGAGGATGGTGAACGGTTGTCGGCGACGAAAAGGAGCGCGTCAGCGCGGCACGAGGGACACGTTCGATCGCGATTCAAAATCATGTTCGAGCCAAGTAGAATAAATCGGCGCGACGAAGCGAAGCCGAGAACGAGACCGAATTCCGCCTGCGCTTGTCTGCCTTTTATAGCTCTTGGATTGCTCCCAATTCCCGAAAAGCGGAACGCTCGGTACCGAGCTCACGTTCGCCGCCATGATACATTCGAGCAGTTTTTCGATCCGAGTGCATAATTCAACGATCGGCCGCGGCAACGTTACGAGTGCGTTAACGAGCTGCGGCCGAATCGATAGTTCGACAACTTTCCGATGTAATTAGTTCAATTTAGAGACGGCCCTCTTCAACTTACCGGGCCCTCGCTCCGGTAATTATGAATGTAACGCGCGGAGGGTTGGCAGCGCTGAGCGAGGCTTACAGCCAGCCTGTACGACGCTCGGACAGTAGAATGCCTATTAACTATGGGAGCACAAATGAACTATCCTTTCCATATATAGAGGGCAGTAATAAACTCTAAAGCTTGCCAGCCTCCCGTGCTCCGCTACCGACACTGCTACCACTGACACACACACACACACACGGACACACATACAGGCGTACGTAGTATACGTAGTACGTATACGCCGGGATAGACGCCACTCGACTACTATACTCCGCAGGGAAACTACTTCGGCGCAACTACTCCACTTTATTACCGCGCTCTACTTCACTAGCGTGTTCGCGGCTTTACAGTGTGTTCGTCCGGCCCGTTTCTATCTCGAAACTTTCGAACCCGCCTTCCCAAGATTCCGAACTAATGTCTAATTTATCATCGTTCTCTTCAGCGGGGAGGGCCCTTGATAAAAGGAGCCTCATGAATGTACCCTACGACTTTACAATGGGCACTCGGCACACTAGTTCGTAATACCTTAAGTACCGGGCGTTAGATACGGGTATAAATCAGGCGCGCCAGAGGAGGGTTGGTGGGAGGAAAGGGGAGGGAGGAGCTGCTTCGCGCGGGAAGTTTTTATCGGTGGCAATGGAAAATTTACTTTTCGGGTCGCGGGCAACTTTCGTGTCGGGGGTGAGTTTTTTGTACGAGAGCGTGTACGGGAATTTTTGGCCACGCTGTATCGATCCGCTGTTCTCTTACGCTACGCCGTACGTACGACCCACTTGTCGAGGCAAGTTGCTGAAGAGCGGGAGGCTGTTTTCGAAGAATCCTGCGATGCGCGCGGATAGTCGATTCGTATCGGGAATGAGGTTGCCTGCGAGAAGCGAGGAAACTCGATAGCGAAGGTCGAATGCGAAGCTAGACGCGATCTTCTCATCGGGTTACGCCGGAAGATGGTGGATCCTGGATCGGAAATAGTTTTCTGAGACCTCGACCACCTTATTTTTTTTTATATCACTGTTTATTTTCTCTACCCGTTGCATTGTCTTCTCGGTGTCGTTAGTACACAGATTGTGTATGTAGAATGTTCTGATTCACGAGGCATAAATATCGCTGTGGAATATTCGTATTATTTCGAATGAAACGTGTTGAATGACAATGTACAGGTATTTTATGAACATGCGGTGTGATATTGAAATTGTTTGAAAACGAGGACAAATTCCAATGTTTTTATTTGTTTTTCTGTACCATTCGATACAGAGTAATTTATAGTGTTTATTCGCATGGAAATTTGAAGAAAAAGAATTGTTCTTGGCAATTAAATGGAATAAAATGTTATATAGACTCTATACTGCTTGTCGCATGCTAGGCATTTTCCGATGTGTTATTGATACTGAACACGTTCGAACTTGTTTACTGGTTCGACCGCTGTACCGAGGATCGAGCCCGGGTCCTTTCGGTTATGACTCTGGCGCTCTACTGACTATCCCACCTGTCCGCTTTTCAGGTTACAGGATTATTTTATGTTCTTATTTGGCGACTTTTACTCGCTTATAGGTACTACTGTCATCCTCTGATTTATATATCATTTTACGTATACCTTCGCAACTTTTTACATACTTGTACACTATTTGACGTTACCTTAGACTATTTTACATTATTTTACGTGACTGTACGCCATTATTTCGTCATATCTGCGATTTTCAGGAGGATTTAGCCGGTGATAGCGCATTTTAGCCCCAATTTGAACTCTGTCTGACTGGCTTATGCTTATAATATGACTTTGACCGACCAATGGAGGGTACTTTGGGACTATTTGCACCTAGTAAAAGATGATAGAATCGTCAAAATGGTCGAAAAAAGCAATAAAATGTTGAGTCTTAAAATTAATTTAAAACCACCCTCTCCCACAGATTTTAACTCGCCCTGAAAGTTGGTCGCAAGCAAAGTTCCGAATTCTCAATAGTTTCGAAGATACAGCCATTTTTCGGAGCCGAACAAATTTTTTTTGAAAGTTCGACTTTCGCCGTTACTCCTATCTTAAAGTACGCGTCAAAAGCTTCAAGAAACTATATGATTATCATAGGTTTCGATCGCCGGTTCAAAAGTTACAGGCGATTTAAAAAATCGCGAATTTCTTAAGACCCCTTCTCATTTTTGCGAAAAATCGATGGTCGGCGGATCGGATCGCCCTTTTGCTACCTAGTAGGGGGTCGAAAATAACTCAGAGAGACGTTTCCCGGGGGTCGAAATTCGCATTAGTTTCAGAGTTGCAGCCAAAAAACTGTCGAAAAAATGGAAGTCGAAAAATGGGCAAAAATTAAAAGTCTTCCGATCGACTTGTGGTTATGCACACTGAAAGAGAATCAAACGAGGATCACAAAAATCGCAACCCGAGCCTTCTAAGTCCAATAGTTTCGGAGATATGGCCAAAAATGTGCTAAAAAGTGGCCAAAAATTTACATTTTGCCACCTGGACCGCATATGAACACCTTGGAATCAATTTGTTCCACAATAGAATGAAAAAGGATCAAAAGAACTTTCAAAAAATCGCAACCCGAGCCTTCTAACTGCAATAGTTTCGGAGATACGACCTAAAGAAGCGCCAAGTATGAGTAAAAATCGACATTTTCTCAGCTACGGAATTCACATTGTAATTTCCCTCAATCCTCCGTTTAAACGGTGAAACACGGCCAAAAGCCAATTACAAAAATCGCAGCTGTAGTCCCCTACATACCATAGCTCCGTTGATACGAACAAAAACAGCTTCAGAAACGTTAAAAACTCATACAAAAAACCTCATCACCCGCCCCCAAAACTTTAGTTCCTCTCCAATTCGCCAAGCAACTCAAGAACCAAGTCCAAACCCTGCTCCAAAACTCATTACAATCTCCAGGAACCCAGCGACGAGTCCATGAAACAAGAACCTCCCGCCCACGTCTCAAACCTCCACTCTACACGCCGTTTTTGATTTCGAATGACCCACTGATCCATACTGAGAAGTCCGATCTCCCTCAGGACACCCTGTACGCGGAGAACTGGACAGCGATGCGCACTCTCTCTTTCCCTCTCTCCCTCTCACATACATACACACCCCTCTAACCCGAGAAGGTATCGCCTGCGACGTACACACCTACGGACCCTCACACCTGAAGGATCCAGCGGGACCGAACGCTGTCGGAGGCACCTCTACACTTGGCGTGAAAGGCTGTTAGCATAGGAATGGTTCGCCCTCGAGTGGAGTGGTCCATTGTCGGGTCAGCCGTTCGCAGAAGTGCCATCGGCCTCGAAGTGTCGTACGTAGGAGCGAAGAAAGAACACCGCTGCAGCGCCGTATCGAGAGCGGGACAACAATGGGGGCGAGAACAGCTACGGCGAAGGTGCCCGCTGGATTCTCGTTGTTACCCAACCTTCCCCCTCCCCCTCCATCCTCCAGCCCCATTGCACGCCACCCTTCGGCCCCCGTTCATTGCCCCGACTGCCGTGTGTTTCCACTTTGACGGCGGGCGACGTTATGGCGCCCGGTGATCCGCAAGGTGGCCGACATCTTCTTTCACCGACGAGCTTCCTGAAAAGCGAACGCGCCCAGGCAGAATGCGAGCCCAAGGACACAATGGCCGCGCATACGGCCTCGTATCGCGCACCTAGCGCGGCGATAATGGCCGTCCAATTACGCCGAGACGCGTCGCGGGATCGACCCGTGGCCTCGGATGCGTGTCGGAGACGCGAAAATCTGCCGCGTACAATGAAAATCCATCCCACCCCTCGGCAAACATTCGCCAAGACTCGTGTCTAAGCTCTTGGCACATCCTGCAATAGTTGCAAGACCAGAAATCGAAAGATTGAATATTCAGTTTACCGATCAGATGTTCTGAATTCCGGCCGCATCTTAGACAGACGTCGAGCTGCGTCAAGCGTCGTCGCACGTCGGAATACGGCGTCTTAATTGTCCGACGCATTACGCAACGAGCGAAAGACACGGGGAAAAGGAGTCGGCGTAGTATTTTCGCAAGCGGTCGTTTTTAAGTGACCGGCGGTCCGCTTGCGACAGGCAAGGACGGGTTCCGCGTCGGCGAATCTCGCCTCGCGAGAAAATCATGTCGGCCCGAGTCCCGTTTATCTTTCCTGCCCCGCGTCGCGCGAGACCCGTCGCGATTCTTCCCGCCGCACAATAAACTACCTATCTCTGACCTCTTCCTCGCCGTACCTCTCGCCCGGTTCCCTCCCACCTTTCTTTTACCCCCACCCCTCCCCGCAGTCTTCCTCTCTGCGCCCGGCGTGTCGTAAACACGGTAGATAAAACAATAAAATTATGGAGCGGAGCCAAGCGAAACCGCGCACGTCGTTTTCCCTCCGCGTCCTCTCGGCGAGCAGCCTCTCTCCCCTCTCCCCTCCTCTCCACCCTCCTCGCCCTCCTCCCCTACCAGGCACAACATGCACGGTACATTTCGTATATAACGCGCCGACGTAGAACCGCTTTATTGCCGAGTAATTTCGGGAAATAAGCCAACGCGGAAAATTTCGTGGCTTCCTCCTCCCATCTTCTCCGCCTCCTCTCAGCCTTCATCGTCTTCCCAGAGTCCTCGCGGAACGTCTCCTCTTACATCCTCCCCCGCCCCGCCGCCTCCAACCTCTCCTCCCACCGGCGTCAATCTTCCGCGGAGCTTAGAGTACGCTCGCTCGTTCGAGGAACGATTGACTTCAATGCCAACTGGATTCCCGCGAACCGACCCATCCGCGTTCGCCATCTTCAACTCATTAACCGTGGCTGAACATTACAAGCGCGGAATAGTGTACCGTCAACCGTTCTGCAAGGCAGTGTCGTGGCTGTCTGTTTTTATCCGCGAATCTTGGGCTGCGCGCGCGCGGGCGCGCGCAAGCGTGTCAGACGAGGGATGTTCCGAAGAGGGGAAGAGCGAAACTTGCTGCGGTCGGAGAGGACCTTCTGCAGGGTGCACACTGTTCGGGAGACAAGCTGAGGAGGGAAGCGCGTACGAGGCCCAAGGTACATGCGAATAGACGGGAGGAGGGACCGAGAGAACCAAACTGCCATCCTGAAGTTTCCGCAACGTTCTCTTCATCCTTCCCTTCATCCTCCCCCCCCCCCTCCCCCTCCTCCTCTCACTCCTTCCACTCCTCCTCCGCCGCTGCTGAACAAGCCTGCGTCAGCCCTCGTCGACAACAAGTAAGGCTGCTCGTCGGTGGAATTTGCCTATCGATCACTTTGTCTACCCCCATCTTCCGGCTCCGCCACTGGCGAGGATACCGGCCGTCAGGAGCGTCACGACTTCGAGTACAGCTATTGCCGCCGCGGCCGACTATCCACCTCCTTTTTCTACGATTTCCCGGCGAGCCGGCGAGCAAACCGGAAAAGCTCTCGCGGTCGTGCAAACACGGGAGTAGCGTTCGCGGGAACGGATCAAAGTCTACCCAGGCCGCTGAGAACGACTCGGTGATGAGGTTGGCTGCCGTGCACGGGGTGGGACAGGGTAAGGGTGGCCCAGAGACGGGGGGTTGCTACGAGCGATGTGGATGAGGAAAGCGGGAGGGTGAAGGATCGACGTCGGGAACGACACCGAGGACGGGCACGAATTACGTCGAAATGACAGATGGAAACGTTCCTTCCTACTCTCTATGTATAATACGTACACGACGTGAACATGGGGGGAACGCGACACAAGGGTATTAAACTTTCCGCGAATGTCGGCGAGCGGGCTCGTTCCCGTTACGGATCGCAGTAGCCTAGGCACATTTTTTCTCGAACTACTTGTTCGACCGCCGATTAAAACTGTCACCTGTACCTACCGAAACGCAGATTTTCAACTACGTAACTGCCGCAAACATCGAGCTACCCCAAACAATAAATGTATAGAAAACATATGAAGTAAACGATGTAAGAAAAAGAAGGGAGGAGAGGAAATTGTAACCCAACAGGGTTCAATAAAAATCTTACATACTGTAGGCGATAGTGTTTTATCGCCGGAGCGATAGTCATTTGTATTAACAACACATGGGACCCCGCTGCGTTCGGGCCCATGGACGACAGTCAGTTTGGTCACGGCGTTCGACGACGACACTAATAAAGTCTCTTTGGAAAATTGGAAACATTCTTTCGGTTTGTCTCCTAAGATAGTCTTAGGAATTTTGGACGCCCTCCTTAGGTGGGATTTTATAATTAGACTTGGATATTAGATTTCAATTTAGAAAAAATCCCACAATACATACATAAAGAAAGACAGTAGCAAAGTCGTAAGTGTGCCCTTAGAAGAACAGAACGTGACAAGCGTGAGTCCGCTCACGCTCACGCTCGAATTCCGCAGGCTGGCAGGCTGGCAGGCGGGCAGGTGAGCTAGCAGGCACACCCCTGCTCGGCATGCACTGGCAAGCTTCCTCTGGCTGGCAGGCGCGCAGAGCGTTGCGCGTGCGACGGTTAATTGAGTCGCATGAATTGTGGAGAATTGATTACCGGCCGCGCTCACGCTGTGCGCTCCACGCTGCGCTGTCTGTGCAAATCTTTGTGACATTTTCATTAACTTGCTGCGAGGAACGGTGAAGCGACGTGGGCCCGGAGGTGGTCGGAGGGGGTCGGAGGGGGTCGGAGGGGGTCGGAGGGGACAAGATAAAGCGAGAGGGCGAGTGGCAGTAGGTGCGCGTGTGGCTGCGCTCACGAGCGAGGAGACTAAAACGCAGAGACGTACGAGCGCGCGCCCGCGTCAGCGAGGGAAAAAAAGGACGGGAGAGTCGGCGAGAGAAAGCCGAGAACGTCCGTCCAGAATAATTAAATACGTTCCCACGGAAATTCATATTTATACTTGAATCCGTTATGTCGGCTCCGGGAAGATGATGGCTGCGAATCCTTTCTGCGAGAGTTTTCCCTCGATTTGACGCACGCGCGAGTTCCCAGTGTACGATGGTCGGAAAAAAGGATCGGAGATGGGGAGGGTATAAAAGGAGGGTCGAGGGGGGTGAGGAGCATTTTCGATGCTGAAATGAAGTCTCGCTCCGAGTCGAGTCGCGTTCGCACTCGGTATAACGGGCCAGTCGGTTAAAAGGTTATTAATTAATCAAAAAGCGCGCGACGGAGCGGCAGATAAAAATAGATCGGGTGGGTGGAGGGGGGGGGGGGGGACTAATTAATCAGGAACGCGGGACGCCGCTCCTGCGTCCGAGATGAAAGGGAGCTCGCCAAGGTACATGAGCTTGAATGCACTTTTATTACGGCGTCGGGGTACACCCTCGCGCGAGCTTATTGTTTTCATCAAGCTCGCCCGGTATTAGATTGGCCCCAGCAGGGATTGGGACGCTATAAATTTTGCAGCGGATCGAAAAATTCGAGCGTCGCGCGACGCGCGGCCGTTGGCATCATCGGTACGTCGAAACGAGGAGTATTCGAAATTTTTTAATAAAAACGCCCGACGCACGATTGGCAGAGGTCATTTCTCTCGGAAGGTGAGGAGGGGAGGGGGAGAAGGGGCCGAAAAGCAAAACTGCCACGCGAACGAGCCTCGGCCGAATCCGGCCGGATCGACATTATATTTTTCGAAAAGCGTACATCGAATATTAAAAAGAGCCGTCGTTTTTCGAGGGGTGGGGAATTGTGATTATTTCTCGTCCATTCTCATCCGGGAAAGCAATACAATTCTATTGAGTCGCATCTAGTATGGTGATCCTGACATTCGTCCGACTCTTCTCGATGGAAGGTAGCTCGTTCCGTCAGTACGTGAAATCTTCACGATTCCGCGAGCGATAGGTGGAGATACTCGACGCAGGTACATTAATGCCGTCGGGACGTTACGGCACGTTCCCGTAGGATGAAACATTGGACGCTAGGCTATCGCGGCAGTTCGATCCATAAATCGGCTAAGTCGCGCATATCAAAGGAATATGGGAAAATTGAAAAGTAACGGCCGTACAGTAATACGGCCGGTACCGTCGCGTAGGGGTGAGCGTTAGGGGGGCTTGGAACGCACAAGGGGGTTGAAAGCGGGGAACGGGGAGGGTGGGAGATGCATCGCTGGGGCGAGTCTAGGCGACGGGAGAAAAAGGAGCGCAAAATGGATGCCGGATGAAATACGAGGCGCAGCTCGTAATCTCCGCCTACGGCCCACCCGCTTTTTCCTTCTCTCTCTCTCTCTCTCTCTCTCTCTCTCTGTCTCCTTTTTTTCGTTTACACCGCCGTGCGCAGTTCACGGAACAAAACGTCGGCCCGCTGGCTGTACGACTCGCATTACTTGCAGGTCACCGGACGGCGGCGCCAGGATTATGTCGTGTAAAGATCATCGCGCCATCGTGAGCATCGTGAAGCCCAGGGTCTAACACTCGACCTAGTACGCCGATGAACCGACACTTATTTTATATGACGTCGCTGATTTTCTTCACGCTCGACTCGCGCCAGTCAGCTCGAGCCTCCGCGGGCGGCCCGCCGGCACGTGAGGAACTTTCTAATTTCGAGAATGTTGTCCCGACCTCGAGGCCTTCATTTGCGCTCCCGCTCTCTTTATTCCGCGCAGATCTTCCGATGAATCACACATGACTTTTGCATCGATACGGATCCACAAATTGCCTTGAGAAATCTTCACAGTCTCCTATTTATACTTGAACGACCGGTCGCACAGCATGTGTGCGATGGGAGCGCCCGCTGTTACTGACAGTTAAAGTTAAAAACAGGCAATAAAACAATAATTATCGAAAATCAAAGACATAGCGATGAAATAGGAAGCCAATAGAAATATCCACAATTGCTTACGTTCACCTATGACCGCACAGAGAGTGTGCTGCCGGCCGACAATCTTCGGCGCTCGCATCGCACACATGCCGTGCGACCGATCGTTAAGGTATTAATCTCTCTTACGGTTATCCTTCGGTCGTCCGTGTACTTTATTCGTTTTAAGAATGAACCACGTTAGTTTCGATCGAGCCAAACTCATTCGGAACGTCGCGCACCGAACTCGGCCAATGGGGTGGGCCGCGAGGGCGGGTTGATAAAAATGCACGGTAGACGCCGGGCGCAATTTGCAAATTGCATCCCATCCCTTGTCTCTCGGCGTGCCGGGATGAGCATGATGCATGCTCGACGTCGTCGCCGCGTGCGTCGCCTCCCCTTTCCGCGGATGCGGAGCGCGCGTTGCGAATGCAGCGGGACACGGTGCATAATAGAAACCTGCGGATATCATGTGGGGAAGTCGGTGGGAACGGCAGGCGGTCGGCGCTCGAATTTCAAGCGAGCCGTGGGTCGAGAGAGGAAGGAGAGGGGGTGGAGAGGACGACCTCTCGGAACCGACGCGGTTCCCATCTCGATCAATTTACTTCTCCTCGCGACGGCATATCAATGCGACCTGCCAGTGCATCCATCATCGGCTGAAACAGCGACGCCAAACGCTGGCTAATTAGCTATTCCGACGCCGCCCCCCGTTCCCGAGTCGGGAGACAGCCCCGGCTAATTTGCGATTTAACTTCGCCCCTAATCGCCCGCCTAATCCGATCGCTCTACTTATTGCCAATTTATGGTAATGCCTCGACGATCCCGCGGATGTCGCGCATCTGGATCGGAATGGTCCGGGTTGGACGAGCCATTTGCCGAGACTCAGGTGGATTTCCACCCCCGCCGCTCTTCCGAACCAGCGTCCAAGGACGAACAGATCGTCAGTCCGAGTTCTTCAGAATCATTAGCGGCTGCCGATAAATCTCGAAGGACAGCGGTGACTCCTCGCGTCTGCCCAGCGTTTTTCCGCCGTCTTCGGGGACGGTGGGAACGAGCGTCGTTATCGTATCGTTCCCCAGTAATGTCCTCCCCCTCCTTCGGGGCGCATCGGGCGAGAGACTCGGCCCATCCGAGCGTGGAAGGCGGGGACGACTCTGCGGGCGAAAAGAACGACGATCGCCGTTTTCGTTATCCCGGCATTAGGCGCGCACCTCTGCAGGAGAAATATCCGCAAATGACTGTGCGGCGGGCAATGGCGGAAGCTTTCCACGGCAGATTCGCCGGCAGCGGGCGTCGATATGTTCTCCTCGGCATGCTCTTCCACCCCCGTCCCACCGCGTCCCACCCCCCCATCTACTCCCACAGCCCACGAAGTCGCAGAACGCTCGGCCCTTAATGCCCACCCCAAACGGCACATATTACCCTACCTTCGCCGTTCGAACTTCCCATCCGGACGTTTTTATTCGGCCATTCTCTACCCACCCCCCCTCTTCTTCCCTCTGCTGGTCCGTCCGACGTCTAATCGTCGTAGGGCCGTTTCGCAGGAGCGTTACGTCTCCGGATTAAATTTCTATCGAGGCTCTCTCCGCCAGCACAGGATCCCTACCCTTCCTCTGCCTTCTCTCTCTTCCACCTTCTACCTTCTTCGCAGTCGAACTACGGACCCGGCGACCGCCATCCCTACGTACCTTTCCTCGGTACACACACGTGCTCTCCCGGCGGCCCACCCTCTTCTGCCTCTTAAGTCCCCGAGGCCTCGTATCGAGCTAACGCTCGCAAGGGAGGAATTTACCCTCGTGAAATTCCAAGGGCCCGCTTCACGCACCTTACCTTTCCACCCCGTCCCATTCTCCCGGACCATCCTCCAATGACCTCCGTCACTCCTTCGAGGATCCTTCGGCGAGGTCCTTAACGACGGGATATTAATTATACACACCCCCCTGGAATCTCAGCGAAGGGAGACAGTGGAGGCGTGAACTCTTCGAAGAATCATCCCTTACGTGCGTCGCGAGTCGTCGGCGTCGGTCGATCTGGACGTCGGGACGACGATTCCCCGCGGGATAGTCGGTGGATGCCGAACCGGGTGGAAGCCGGTTCATTTCAATACCGGCGCCGCTTTTGGGGCGGAAACGATGCAGTGGCACGTCTTGCACCCCTGCACCCACCCCCGCACCCACACCCGGACCGGCAGCGGCACCGGCGGCAAGCTTTGAACGTCGCTCGCCCGGGACGGTTGCCTCTCGCTTTAGCTGCGATTATTAAAATGGATCCGCGGCCCTCGCCGTCCCTCGACGATGCTATTTTTCCTTTGGCGGGCCTCTTCCCCCTCCGCCCCCTTCCTTCGCCTACCTCCGGCGGCTTTCGCGAGAGCCAACCGTTCCTTCAGCTATTTACTCTTTATGTCGTGGCCAAGCGAGAGGGGTACTGCCGAGCTACACTGCCGGCTGCTTCAAGCAGCCCACCCTCGTTCAGCACCCTCTCCTCCCTCCTCCTCCACCTCCTCCTTCCTTTCCTCTGCCCTCCTCCTCCGTCCCCCTCGCCGGCCGCGCCTCTTACATTGTAGAGGACACTTTCAATTTAAGTTCACCTCTGGAGGAGAGAGCTTAGGGCTTTTCACAGGCGCGCCGAGCCAGTCGGCGCGATCAAAGGCGGCCTCTTCGACGTTGATTAACCCACTGTGTGCCCGGCCTTCCCTTTCTATCGTTTGCGCATGAATCTCGATTGAACGCGGCCGGAGCAGCGAGCGGCCGGAGGGAAAGAGGCGAGGACGGAAGTTGCGGCAAAAAGATTCGACGCGAAGGAGAGGGAAGTCTCCGGTTTTTTTAATGGTAAGAGAGGAGACGATATTGAGGGTGGTTTATCAACGCTGGCCTCATCGACGACGTATTTGATCGGCCTCTGTGCCTCTCGCGCAGCCTGTTTCAGCATCCTCGATACATTCCCGATATCTACGACCGCACCGAAATTCGTCTATCACGAGTACGGCGGAAGCCACTATCCTCCTTCGTACTCGTCCGGGCGGCTCCGCCATCAAAGGGCGTGCCGATAATCCGCAGCCAGTGCGCCGATCAAAGCTGCATCTAGAGCTTCCCGAGGCAGCGGCGTTATTAGATTCGCGTTAGTCGCGGATCGGAGCGCGTGGGTCACTCCAGGAATCGAGTGCGGATGGAAGCTAGACGATGCGCAGACACGCTTTCGTCGCTTCCAAGATGCCATAGTGTTATATATATATAAATAATGCGCGACATTACACTGGGCAGGGCCCAAAAATACAGCAGTAGGGTGAAACAGTGGACAATCTGTTAATTGTGGCGAGCGATGTACCGAACGAATAAATGGTATTGCTTTAATAGAAAGGGCATTGTTTATTATGTCTTTCGTCCTTTGGTGCCGTTAGAAGACTGCGTTGCGAGAGGGTTGCGTTTCTAGCTCGTTGCATCCCTTCGCAACGATGCGTATTTTAATAACACGCAACGGTTTAGAATGTTCTAAACAAACCATGCCTATCGATACAGTGCCGTACGAGGGCGCCCTACTCGCATCGTACCTACATAATCGCGTACTCGAGGAGCCGTTGTTTCATCCTGCTCTCTTCCGCATAAGCCGCCGTCGAGAAAGGACCACCGCGAGTTCCCAAGAAAGGTTATAGATCGTTACGTGTCTTTCAATTCCCGACTCAGCTACGTACATAACACATAGTTATCGGTAGGCGTACGCGTACGGCTCATAAAGCGAGTTGCGAGAGGCTGACCTACGGCTGACCTACCCGGAGGTGGACTGCGAAAAAAGGAGGAAAAAGGTCGGAGTCAAAGCCACGTTCTGCGAAAGGACTCTCTCGAGGATATGCTCCATACGTGAGCTTCCATTGCGAGAGCGCGCGCGCGCGCGCTCGTACTTCGTTCTGTATTTCCGCTTCGTACACGTGTATTCTCGCTGGCCGTGGGGCCCTTTTGACGCGTGCGTCTGCGCGCACGGATGTGGGGGTGCGGAGAGCAGTGTTTGACTGCATCGGCCTGCGTCCGTGCGAGCCGCGTTCTCGTCCGTGTGAACAAGAAACGCGGCGGTGGTGGTGGTACGACGAAATCGTATTACTAGTGCATTGTGGGAGCTGAATAGCCCGCATTAGAGCCAACGAGGTTGTACCATCATCCCCCATCGACCCCCTGCCTGTACCACCCACCGCCCACCGTTCCTCCTATCCTTTCTACCTTGCTCGATTCCGCGCGAGTTTGTACGAAATATATGAATACATAGATGTTCGCCGCACTTTTAACCGCTCCGCCGATGGTGGCCGTAGTTTGTCCACTTTGCAACCAACGTCATTCCGCTGTTCGGTCGTAAGATATGTTAGGTCAGTCCTTGGCTCGCTACTTCGCTGTTTATGCAGTCCGAGTAAGGTAGAAGACGTCACGGGAGTACATGGATTTCAGCGGAAACGGACAGTTTTCTGAGGGTAGTGAATTTTATTTCGACCGATCTCATTGTTCCGTTTAGGGGAGGGGAGGGTTGAGAGCTGTCGAATTTACAAATTCTCAGACGAGAGCGTCGGCAGCAGGTGGCGCCGAATCGAGCGTAGAACGTAACGCCGGGACGCTCAGAATCCGGACGCCGGCATTTCGGTTTACAGCGGACGGAAGCGACGCCGTTATTATGCATAAAACGAAGGACGACTGCCGACGCTGCCGTAGGATAATGTCCCGGGAACTTTGGGAATTTCCTCGTTGCGCGGAAGGATAGCGTATACAGTCATAAAAGTTGCTGACACATCGTCCGGAGGGGACGCGGAGTTTGTTCCCAGATTGAAAACAGCGGAGAACGGACTGAATTTTTACGATTCCAAACCGAGGAGTCCGAAGTGACACAGCCATGGTACATGAGTAATTGCCAGGATTCGGAATTTGGCCAGAGTCCGGCATGCAGGGGCGATAATCCCAGAGGCAGCAGGATATTCAAAAAGTTAAGAATCAGCGTCGCCGAAATCTTTCGAAACAGTTCTGCAAACTGCGCCGGGCGAAAAGTTTCGAGAGGGCTCATCAGGGCGAACGAGGCGAATGTGCCCTCGTAAAAAGTACGAAGATGGCCGACCGACAGTAGACTGCCGCCGAATTAAAGGGACGCGAAGTGGCGGAGCGTTTTTACGAGCCCCCCCCCGGTAGAATTCGGACTCCTGAAGGTTCGAGCCTAGGCGAGCGTGAGAATCGATAACCTTACGCGTCTCGCCCGAATCTGTGTCAGGCGAATTTCGGTTTATTACGGATAAACGAGCAATTACGCGCAGATGTCAGATACGCGATCAGCTGCTAATCCTCGATTTGCATAATGTATGCCATCAAATCGGGCATGCATTTTCATCATTGACACGTCCTGTAAATCGGACGTGTTTGCGCGAACGCCGCCGCGGACGTATCGGCTCGGACTCCTGCAACTTTAATTACTTCGCAGAAATGTTCGTGCACGTTCCCTTTCCCACCTCCACCATCCTCCCAACCTCACCAACCATCCACCACCCTCTACTCTCCGCCCACCGCCATGGAATCGATCAGCTCCGATAATCCGTCGGCCGTGAAAGGAGATCCGTAAAAGTGAATTCCAATTTCCCATAAAGACGTAATGGAATCTTGAATCGGCTCGAATGACCCGACCGCCCACGCCTTGGCACTATCGTCGGTCAAATCCGATCAATTCGTCCGTGACTAAGTGTATCGACTGTGTCTAACGGGGCGGCCTGGCCGTAGAATCAATCGCGCCAGCTCGTAAACTCGGTTGCAAAGGTTATCGTGCCCCGAGACCTACCCCTCCCCCCCTCCTCCTATCGTCCGATTTAGTATGCACCACGATGCTACCCCAAGCGCCTTGGTTATCTGCCGCGTTTATGGCCGGTGCGTAATCGATCTTACTCCCTTACATCATCTCCAGCGCACTCGAGATCGACCGAGGCGAACCAAAGGTGACGTCACGGCCTTCGTCGGATCTAATCCGAGCCTCGTACGATCAGAGATAATAACGGTAATAATAAGGGACGTCTTTGTCGTTCCGCGCGAACACGCCGACAAGACGTGGAAGGCGGCCGACGATGAAGACGAGACGTAGGAAGGAGGCACGCGATAGTCGATACGTCTCAAAGGTCGGTTCGCGAGAGGTGACAAAGACACGGGGCCCGAGGAAGGAGACGTCACGATAAAGAGATATAAAAGAAGGAGGAACGGCGGAAAGGATGTTAAGGGGGCGGAGGAGTCTCGGATCGGATCCTTTGCGCGGAGTATTTCACGGCGGCGGCAAAGTGGTTCTCTCTCTCCTTCTTCCACCCACCCCACCCATTCCGACTGCCTGCCATTTCGTTCCCCTTTCGAGAACTCCGCCTCGCTGCAAAGGTGACGGAGGACGATAACCCGGTACGCGAGTAATTGCTTCGACAGAAGAATGCAATATCCGTTTTTCCTGCCGCGGCTCTCATTTTTTTTCCTCCCCCGACTGTTTCAACTCCTCACCCCTCCGATGCCGTTCACTACCCGCCTCTAATGTCTTACTACCGGACAATCGCTACGCCAGGCGGGAGAAAGGCGGCTTCCGGCACGTGATTAACGACCCTCGGCACCGTCGATTAACCGTAATCGGAACCGGACGACATTCCTGCCATCGATGCCGCGATAAATCGGCCCTCGACATCGGCCCGATCTTACCCGAAAAACGAGAACACTCGCGCTCTCAATATGTCCGGAGCTGTCGGGGAGGAGTGGGAGGGGTAGATCGGAGGCGGGTAATATGCAAATAACGTTTCCTCGCGCGATGAAATTTATTCATAGACGAGGTGTGCGCCGATGCGGCCGCGCGCTCGGCCGCAGGCCCGGTCAGAAGGAAGTTACCCCTTTTGCACCCCCACTGCACCCCCTCTGCGCCCAATCCTCCCCCCCGAACGCAACCCCCGGCCCATTCACGTCGTCACCACCGGTCTCGCCTCCCTGCACTCGCCCCGAAATTGTTATAACGAACTTACGCTCGCGCGCAAAAGTTATGCCTACCCTGGGATCACGGACTAACGTCCGCGTCCAAAGTTTCGCGGGCAAAATCCACCCCACAGTCACCCTCCCCTCTATCCGTGGACCGTTCTCTTTCCCCGTCTCGCGTCCTGGGCCCCGAAGCTAACTTCGATAAATCTGCATGTACGCGCGTGATCCGTGAGAGTCCAGCGATCAAGGTTTCTAATACTGAACGCCGTGAATCAAAATAAGAAGTAAAAGGAATCTGTCTACGTATGTGTTTGTTGGCTCTGGCGTCGATGCGCCTTGGCTCGATTAATAGAAGCTGCCCCAGCTCGTTTGTCATGCGGCAGCCCAGACGGCAGGCAAGAAGTATCGCGAGTGCGGGACGAGCGGACGAAGTATGCGAGCACACTCTGTTTATTTTCCGATCGCGGGCGATGAAGCGGGACAAATTCCGCGCGCGACTATAAAAGCGGCACGACATATTGCATTTATCCGGGCCGGCCGGCCGAGCGCGACGTGTGGCGTTTCAATTTAAAAGGCAACGCCTTCATTACCGCACAATGTGTCTCGCGCGAACAATAACGGCAAGGATGCGGTATAGGCGGGCAGGATGCGCGCGTGCGTGCCTCCCGTGCGTGCTCGCGTGCGTGGGTGTGTGTGGATGTATGTTGGTGCCGGCGCGCGAACCGCCTGTTATACTTGTCGGAAACAATGGGCATTATGTGTCGCGGCACACGCGCGGAAATGGCTCCTCCTGACTTGTTCGAACTAGTTATACCCCTGTCGCCACCCCACCCCTCTCCTTCCCCTGCCTAGCCGGCAATCTCACTCCATCCTTCAGTGCCGCTGACGAGGAGCGCAACAATTACGTTAATGCATTGTCCCCGCTCGTCGTCGCGTAACGACTTTAAACGATCGACGCCCTCCCAGCGACGATCGGGCCGCGCGATTAAATTAAGATCGAATTAAATGAAATAGCTCGGAAACTGGCGGCTGAACAGAGAGGGGGTGGAAATTCTCCGGGCGGAGGGAACGATTCGCGATCGTTTATCTTGCCCTCGCGACTCTCACCTCCGACCCCAACAGGATCCGCCATTTCCAAATGATCCGCCCCCTCGGCGCAAGAAGTGGAAACTTCGCAGGAGCGAAGCTGGCTCGCCTCGACTTGCAAAAATAATGGCTGGAAATGGGACAATGTGGGAACACTCACCAGTGTCGTTGTCCCCAGGTACTCCGAGACTGTCGCTGTTGTCATTGATGAAGGCTTCCGCGGTCGACGTGAATGTTTGAGGCGATAGCGTGAGGTCCGGCCCACTCTCGCTATCGAACAGCTCCAGATTCCCGTTTCCTAAGATAAACAAAGACAGAGACAGACGATTAGGTCAGTCGGTCGGTCAACCTGTTATGTTAGAGATCGGCGCGAGCTTTCTCCGATTCGACGTTCGCGTCGCATCCTCGTACGCATTCACTCGAGCCATACTCGTCGCAGTCTTTACCAATGCCAGCCAGCCTGACCTCGAGGTTGGCAAGCCTTGCCGACGGACGAACAAGATTCTTCGCGCGGCTGCGAGTCCGCATACCGCGAAAATAATTGGCCGTCATTCGTCTCAGCCTTCGGGCCGCCTCGTCGCGTTACATTATTACGTGTCAGCCGTGCCTCGAAGAGGGGAGGGGGGGAAGAGGAGCAGAATCCGCATTCACCCTGTCGCGAATACTAGGCATCCCTGTCCGAGTCGTCGGGACAACCGAGCCGAATCGCGGTCAGCGGAAAAGTTGGACTCTTCTGGTAGCCGTTTAATCGCGGAAATGACGATTCCTGCCAAAACGGTACCCGCCACTTTGCCCCCCCCCCCCCCCTCCTCGCTCGCTTCGGCGGCATGTAATGGACCTTAACCGACGATATTGCTACCCCACCCCCACATCACTCTCCTCTCAGTTTACAGCGGTCGGAGCCGAATTCGAGGGCTGGAAGAGGAAATTTCGCGGATATTAGTCAAACGCGTTTCGTTTCGGGCTGCCAGAGCGTTTACGGTTAATTTTGGGCGCAATGCGTGCGGCCGGCGTGGGTGACGTTTTGCGGTATGATTAGGTGTTCCGTACCCCACCCCCCCCCCCTCGGTGCGTGCCCGTTTAAGGGGATCAAACGGACGCGGACCCGTTTGACGGCAGGGCCCCTCGAATTGACTGATCCTCACCCAATTGCCTCCATTCTGTCGGAAACTTTGTTCGGCGCGGTGTATAAATTCCTTTGCGAGAAACGAGGCTGCGCAACGCTTCCGTAACGTCGAACAGCGGTCCAGCAACAATTTCAACCTTCTCTACCGTTAATCAGGTTACGCACACCTCGCAAGATAGGCACTCCGACATTTAGCGTGGCCATACCTGCCCGATCTTCGAGCGACAAACAATTTTTGTTCGCCCGGCCACCACATTTTCGCCCCGGTTAAAAATTCAGCCCGGCGCTCTCAACTTTTTCCGAACGCTTTCTATCGGTTCGTTAAATTTTCATTACGTTAAAAGTGCGACCGGCGACGGGGAGGGCCGAGGGATGGAATAAATAATAAAAAAAAAAAAAAAAAAGTCTCGGTCCGCCCTGCCCGGGATTTACAATTGTTGTGGATGTTTTATACCGGGGGACGGGAGCGTTTGAATAAATATTTGCCATTTAGCAAATTACCATACGTATGTGCAATTAGTGTATCGTCCCGGGCGGAAGACGGGCGAGTGGTGGAGGAGGGGTGAAACTCATCGTTACAACAGGAGGAGGTGGATGACGATGAGGAGGCGGTGACGGAGGAGGAGAGATATAGGTTCGAACGGTGAGTAAGCTCGGCAACTCGCTCGTTGACATATAGGGAATATTCGCGCGTTAATTCGAACCAACGAAACGCGCCGCTCGCCCGCGAATTAATATATTCGAGATTATCCGTCTGTATTTACGCTAATGCAGGCACACACCCATGCCCATAGCGCGCCGCTGGGTTAGTTAAATATGTAAATATAAGCAACTCCGGTATCAGCCGGACGTTACCCTTGGTTACGCCGTCGATGAATCAGCGGCGGTGAGAGCTTCGCATACACACACACACGCAGACACATACTGTTACGTACATGGCACGCATTGGCAGATGGAAGGCATTCGTATCGGAGAGCATCATGGGAAAGAAGCACGGAGGCGTGTCCGGGCCAAAAACAATTTTCAAAAATCACTGATAAACCTGTCGCTCGCTGCCCCCTCCCCCCTCCGCCACGGCCCACCCCTCATGCGTTCCTTTGTTTTTTCCTGCTTTCCGCTTTTTTCCACATTTAATCACGTCCGCAAACAAAAAATTTAATTTTCACGCTCGATCAATCTTCGCGCTCGCGAACCGACGCGACGTTATGACGTGGTTTTATGCAAATATCGCGGAACGTGTCGCGATAAAAAAGTGGGGAAGGAGGGAAAATAATGACTATAGCCCGGCCGCGCGAGTTAATTGAATCCGGTGATAGAGGTAACGAGCTAAGAGCACACGCGTAATAATAACCTGTCCATACTCTTCCTTCGTTGAAGGTTGGCGGCGTCGAGAAGGGTCGACGAGGGAAGACGCCGCGCTGAAAATATTCAGGTTACAACTTATTAAACCGAATCCCGTTACCGTACGCGCTTTATACGGATTATTGAAAAAATTCAGAATTCTGCGCCCGACGTTATTAGAATCTCGGGACTTCCAGGGCGGCCCCAGACCAGACTTAATGATATCATTGGCAAACTTTGGGAATTTATTTTCGGCGAGGTCGCAACGAGGGAAGAGGAAGAGGTGCTGGCCGCGGAGCGGAATACCTGAAACGAAGGTGAAGGCTTTGCCGCTGAAGGATGAGGAGGGGGAGAGAAAAAGGGCTGGAAGCTGAAGGTGAGGAACGGAGGAAGGAGTCGAGAAGACAACCTAGTTTATTCACCGTTCGAACGAACCCGACGAAGCCGAGATATTAATTTTCCTGATGTATATGGATGAGTTCCGACTAGGCCAGCGCTGAAGAAGCTCGAAGAAAGGTGGAAGGTGCGAGACTATGAAGCGAGAGCAGGCTGAAGATGAGGGTGGGAAGGTGGAAGTTGTGGCCTCCGACTCGTAACCGTACAGTCTTAGACGTACGCGTGCGGAATGCCAGAATGGCGGAAGGGCCCTAAATTGGTATTGATCCGCAGGACTCAACAAATATCATTTACCATACGTCAGCTATCGTTGTAAGGGTACCAAAAGCACGAGAGTATTCAAAGTAAGAAATGGAGATCGTCATCAGCCCAAACGGAACCGATCAATTCGCCATTGTTCCACGCCGGTCACCCATCGCGCGAATTTACCTCCATCGTTTCCCCTTAACTTTCATTCGGTCACGCACGACCATCGACGGCCAGATTGAAAATACAAAAGCGTCGTCATCGTCCGGGCACATGAAAGATACATTGGTATCTAAACACGGACAAATTGTCTACCAAAGCTCGGCCGAAGGCCCCGAGGGAACGCACGAATCAATTCATTCCTGGTTGACCTTTCTGCAATTCGACGCACACCGTTCGCAGCGGTACACTGTCAACGATATTAGCGCGCTGCGTGTACCGTGTCGTTGCTATCAGGTTGTTCGACCTGCGAGTATTCGGCTCCCGCGCGATTGCGATCGCTTACACGGAAATCGTTCGTTCCACTTCGGCGTCGGAAATTTCTACGGTGCGTAATATATTTTCATTAACGCCGCTGCGCCCCCCCTCAATTTCGTTTCGCGCGCTTATCATCCCCCCGCTCGCGGCCAGAGGCGGGTAGATTTTACATTTCGGTCGAAAGCGCACTCTGCAATTAAAAATGCGTAGTAATTTCGGCGTGATCAACGTTCGTTCGTCCTTCGACGTTTCTGTATGCTTCATACTATACTTCTGTACTCTATACTTCTGTATTCTATACTTCTGTACTCTATGCTTCTGTATTCTATACTTCTGCACTCTGTACTTTTGTACTCTATGCTTCTGTATTTTATACTTCTGTATTTTATACGTCTGTACTCTGTACTTCTGTACTCTATACTTCTGTATTCTATGCTTCTGTATTCTATGCTTCTGTATTCTATACTTCTGTACTCTATACCTCTGTACTCTGTATACATTTACCAATCGAGTCCACGGAGCATGGAACTTGACGGCCGGCCGCACGTAAATCTTGAACTATCCGCCGATTCAGCGATGGAATCGAGAAAATTTACAATTGACCGTCCGGACCCGCGCGAGATTTATTTGTCGCGAGTTCAACGACACTATTTCCCGATATTAGCATATTGGGCCATAGGTGCGGTGCGCCCTTAAACCGCGCTTCCACTGAGATCGCGACCGACCTCTCTCACTTCAATGGGAATAATACACATTGACGGTCGGTCGCGTCATTGTCATAAATAACACGCTTTCAGCCGTAACAATCGAGCTCGCCTCCACGCACGCCGGCGGGTCTCATATTTTATTGTGAGCGAAACAAAGGACGAACCGCAAAACTATTCGCCGATCGTTCGACGCGCGATAGGCGGCATCCGGTGCAATTTCATTAAAAGCATCATATTTCAGGCTCCGAGTAAATAGCGCGCCCGATTATATTTTGCCTCCGGGGGCGGAAGGATGGAGGGAGGAGATGGTAGAGAGCAGAAGGGGGTGGAGGCAGAGGGGGTGGCGTAATTCGCGAATTCACTCGATGCGGATGATCGGGGTAAAGGCGCATTCACATTGTTCTGATTGACAATGTTGCCTGCCCGGTAATGTATTTCGTACTGTCATAATGGATGCTGAGAGAGTACAGAACATCCCTCTTTGTGTCAGTGAGACAAGGATCGTGAACTAGGGCAAAAAAGTAGGAGCAAAACAAGACACGGTACGGCATTCTCTCACTGTACTGTCTTCGTATCTGAATTTCTGGCATGTCAGCCGGGGGTGAGGAGGGTGGAAAGTGCGAGAGGGCTGACGCAGGTTTAAGGAACCGCGAATGGCTGCCGAAGGCCGGTTACTTTGAAGCGGGCAGAGCCGGCGACGATATGCAAATAGTATTAAGTCTCCACTCGGAGGTCGTACTCTCCGGACCTCCCTGCCTAGCCTTCGCACCCTCCCCATAGTCTCCACCCTCCCTCGGCCGCCATCCTCTCGGCAACCGCTTCCCGCTATCTTCCGTATCACAGTCGCCCGAGTGGTATTGCGAAACTTAAGCCGTGGCGCGCAAGTGTCGCATTACGAGTCTGACCCCCACGGGCTGACATCTTCCCTTTGTGTAGCATAAGCCCGAGCCATTATCTCGACCGTACCCCACTGTCTCCACGTCGCGGAACTTAAACTGGGCGCTCACCTTTGCCCAACCCCCGAGACGCCGTTCTTCGAACAACCCCGGAAAGCCAAACCCTCTCTCCACCCTCCCTCTGGCCCATTCATATTGAAATGTTATTGCAACTGATGTATCAAACTGCTACTCCGTTACTCCGAAGAGATTACTCGAACGTCGAAGAATGAAAGTACTCTAGTTCGAAGAATGAAAGTACTCCAGTACGAAGAAGGCAGACGCTGATTAAGTTCGATGGGCGAACAAAGATGAGCCAAGGGTGAAGCGAAGGACGACAGGCTGGACGGGAAGGTGCGGAGGGTGGGAGCGTTCGCTAATAACGGCTGTGTTATAATTCACGCGGGCGCAATTAAGGCGGTTATATGGGGCAATCATGGGACGATTGCCGATTAACGTTTTCCCCCGCCCGGAACGCAGCGTTCGACGACACAATTTCCATGAGGTCGGGTCATCCCCCTCGCCGCCTGCCCGGAGAGTGCTCGTTAGTTCGAGCAAGCCTTCCATCCACCTTTGCCCGCAGCCACGCTCGCGAGGGCTCGTTTCCGGTTGCGCGTCAACCCCCCGCTTGCCGATCGATCGATCCGAGAATCTCCGACGTTCGCGGAATCAATCGCAAACAACTGTAAATCAGACTTTTTTGTCCGGCTCGCGCTCGACTTTGCAATTCCGATTGGGCGAGCGCCGGTTCCCGGCGGTGGCGAGAACGAGGGGGCAAAAAAAGCGGAGTATCCCTCAGGTGTAGGCCGACCTAAATAATCGCGAGTACGAGCCGTTGTTCGGATGAAAGGGTCGAAACAGCATTACCGTATGAATGCATCTCAATCGATAGACCGGCAGCGTAGAAGCGTAGGCAGTAGTTGCTGCCGGCTAGAGAGAGAGTCGACCAACGAGATGACAGAGCTGGCACTGTACCGGCCCAAATTGGAAAGTAAATTGTGCGGGATACCTGGCACTGGGTGGCCGACCGTGTGCGTGGCGTTATCCCGGCCCTTTCGGCGGCGGTCGGATCGGGACGGTCGCCCTAGGTCAAACCTAAATGCAGCGCTGCGGAAGAGAGCGGTAACGAAGGCCGAGCAATAAGAATTGCGGGGTAACGCGGCCTTTCGCTGCTTTTATTTTCGGGCCGAAAGTCAATTTGCCGAACGGCTTCATCCCGTCCGGAGAACGAATGCGCGGCCTGTATTTACCGTAATGCGATAAGAGCCGGACGGTATCGTACGTTTAAATGAGTCCTTCATCGCGTCCGCTGTTGAACCGCGCGGAACGGCTGACTGCGTCCGCCTATATCGTTTCGATTATATTTCCGCGGGGCGAAAATGAGTCTGGCGCTTCAATTTCATGGTCAAAGGGTGGAGTTGAGGCTTACGGCGAAACTAAATGGATGCGACGCTGACGAGAGAATTCGACGCAATTATGAATGATGCGAAATCGGTCGCAGAAGTGGACGCAAAGGAAGCGTGGGAAAGAAGTTAAACAGAACGGGAGATACAGTGAAGTTGGCGGTTATTTGAATTCCCCGAATGATCGGAGCCGCCCTGAACATTTCGAGCCCCGCTCTAACCTACCCCTACACCCGTCCCCCTTATCCCTTATCGAAATAGCTTCGCGGTTGCCTCGAGCGGTACAGGCAAACTATGAATAGTTCGACCGCGTAAGGCAATACGCAGATCCCGAGCTCTGTAAACGTGGAGCTTTCCACGAATCGCCGCCCGACGACCAGAATTTCAATGGACCCGAAACTTTCGCCGCTACTTCTTTGATGGGGGCCATGTTGAATGAGCCGGCCTGAAATAACGTACGCCCGTCCGCGGATCCCGAGGCGAGTTTACTCGCTACGTCGAACATTGGGGGATTATTAAAATCGAGCGGACGTCGAGGACTTATTCAGGGAACAAAATGGACACTTTGTCAGGTTATCGGAGTTCAATGCGTCGCTTCTTCGTTTCGTGAACGTCTGCTCTTAGCAGCGATGCTTCAAGGTGTCGCGCGTTGTCCGAAGGCCACAACGGTTTCTTGTACCAGTACCACTTCGAAACTGCTCGCAAAATGTTCTGCTTCCGAGCGATCCTCAAGGGAATCCTGGCCAAAGAAGGAGCGAGCTACTCAACGGGGATGCAAATACACCCCCCATCCCGGATATCAAGGAGGTGATTTATTGCGAGGGAGGATTTCAGACAGACGCGCGATCCAGATAATTGCCCCCACTCCCTTCGAGAAACACAGCACTTTTAATACGAACTTACGACGTCGTGTCCTGAGGCAGTTTCCTCTCGCGCGAGTGAAAATTGTTCTTTCGGGGTAGCGGAAGCGACGTCACGTTCTACGACGCTGTCGGTTGATAGTCAATTTTTCCGTCTGATTTATTCGCGGGAGAGTAGGCGACGCGGCGCTGGCTCGTTATAAAGCTGAAAATGCAGTCGCCCCGCGGATGCAATTTCATCCGACGAGCCGTCTGCGCGCGCGCGCGACCACGGTAGGAAAATACCGCCTTAATCACCAATACAGTTACACGGGATAAAAGCCCGAGGCTTACCGGGGCGAAACGCGAGGCATTCGGTATGAGCGTCTAAAAGCGAAATCCAATACCGCGTAGCAAGAATATTCAACAGCTGTTCGTTCGGCCGTCCCTGGCTGTTGTCTTTACCGCATCGGTAGAGTGCGAGAGAGAGAGAGAGAGAGAGAGAGAGAGAGAGAGAGAGAGAGAACCAATGTGTGTCTGTGTGCGTCAGACAGCAAGAGAGAGGCCAGGCTGCATTTTCCGCACACGCGCTGCTTCGCCATCCTCGTAAAACCGCATATACGCCGGGCGAATGTAATTTTGCCTCGACGTACATCCAGCGGGAAACTCGACGCTTAGCGCCGCGGCGCAGGTATGCGGACCAATTTTCGACCGAAGTTGAAAAACCGCCTCGATATTTGCATTGCGCATGAAACATTCAAGAGCGAGAGAGAGAGACAGGAGAGAGGAATAGGGCGAGCGTTTTCTGGAAGAGTCGAGGAAACTTTTTTGCGGCCGCGTGCCAGGAACTGCTAAAGCCACCCCTTATGCGCCGCAATAAGGACCCCTTATTATTTCCATCGAGAATCGGCACATTTCGGCACAAATGCAATTACATTCGGCACGGCCCGATTACGCACGGCCCACCCTTAACGTGCCGGGCTTTGCTATGTAAAACGATATTCCGGGGGCCAGAGAGTGCGCGGAGGGGGTGGTGGGTAGCGGGTGGGAGTTAGGCTGCCTATGGAGCGAACATTAATTAAATCGAGCAGTTTCTGGATGGGGCGCGCGCGGGGGTGGTAGGAGGGGGTTGGGGCGAGGCATCCCTTTGACCGGAGCCAGTTTCTATCGCAAATTAAAGTCGTATCCGGACGTGTGCGCCGGAAAATAATTTCCCATACGCGAGCGCTCTCCCCCCTCCCGTTGGCGAGAGAACCCGACTCTCTCGCTATATTTTTCATATCAATTCATTTCGCTCGTACCGCGGGCAAATTATCGTTCTTTCATTCCGCGTTCGTCAAAATCTCACCGTGCGTCAGCTGACCAATAGCCGCACAGCTTTTCGTCGTTTCATTTTTCAACTATCGGACGCTAAGCGGGTCTCGGTTGAATTCACGACGAAGCGGTGGAAGAAGGTAAGATCAGGGTCGGTAAAAATGAGACACGACGGATTGAGGAGGTACGAGAGCGCAACAACAGGCTCGCCAACCGTTTCGCGGAACGAAGTACATCTCGATTCGTTCCTTTTTAACCCTCCTAGACTCGCGTGTACCGAGCGTCCACTCGTTCGACGTCGGCCTCGGTTCTTTTTGCTCGTCCGAGGGCCGGGGCTTTCGGTCGCCCGTAACCTCGGTCGGCGCACTTAATCAACTCTCGTTACGGTCTAATGGCTTAATACCGTGGGTAGCTTTGTTCGCGACGCGGGAGAATCTCCTGGCCGGAGGGCTAATTCGAATTTAAACCACGGCGCTCGCCGCGTTCCACGACATTCTTCGCCGAACCCTCGCAGAATGTTGGCTACGAGGAACGAGAGAGGTTGGAGGAGATGCAAGGGGAGAGAAGAGAGAGGAGAAGAGAGAGAGAGAGAGAGAGAGAGAGAGAAGGTCATCCGACGTACCCGCAATTGCAAACATGCTCACCGGATAATCCAGAAACGCTCTTTTATCCGAATTACATCCGCGCGGCGATTCATTCGGACGAAAGCGGCGTAGCCGACCTTTTGTCTCCGAGCGAGTATAAAGGAGTGGGCGCACATGCGCTCGCGTTACATTGTTCGACGGTAACGATTTTGCGAAAGAGCCTCGCGAGAGTGCGGCCCGGAGGACGATCAACGGTGTACGGATGAAAATGCCCACTCTCGGCAAAGCGAGCGCGCGCGCGCGCGCGCATGGGCGCACGGCTTCAGCTACGATTTGCATTCGCAATGACGGTCCTTTCGAGAGCCACGTTAAATACGTATATTCCGAATAGTCGGACGACAATAACGGTGCCGGGGTCCGGCGTGACTACTCGCGTCGTGCGCTTTGTCCGGCTCGATGCTTATCTACCGTTCGACTAGGGGACCTCCTGGGAGCGTTAACTTTGCTTTGTCTGACTAACCCGTATCCGCTCCGTCTACGGGTGGACTACACTCCGACATTGCTCCGATCCTCAGACGATACCTCCCCCCCTCGACCGTAGACTCCCTAGTCCGACGATACCGTCTTACGGATCCTCTCGGCAGACACACATTATCGTTCGGCGCCGATCCGGAAGCCGGTCATAAATCGGGGACTTATCGTAAATAATCCTGGAGTTTTCGTTCGGTGGGAATAGCAGGCAGAATCGTTGGGCCTGGCAGGATCGACGAACGGGTCCTTCGCGAGTGTTTCGAGCTAAGCAGATCACGGATTACACGTAATTAACGTCTGATTGCGACGAGGCTGGCCGCATAGCGACGCCAACGACGGGAATCCCGGCGACAACGACGTCGCACTCCCCGTCGGGGACTAACTCGTCACGCAAATCGATCCAATAATCATGAGATTGCCGGCAGCGTTACCTCCCCGAGTGTGAAGTTAAACGTCGGTCGTTCCCGCTTCCGTTACCGTCCGACAGCGGCGTACAAACAGGTCAGTGCCTGCTAACTCGTTCCATTGACTCTGCCTTCCGTCAGTCTGACAGAGTCGGACAGAGTCAGCCCGAAATTAAAGAAATGCACGGTAGACGTCCTGCATGGAAATCGGAATAATCACAGCAATATCATCGCTGTATTTCGGTGTAATATTACCTCCTCGAGTGTGACGTTAAACGTCGGCCCCGCTTCCGTTACCGTCGGACAGCGGCGTACAAACAGGTCAGTGCCTGCTAACTCGTTCCATTGACTCTGCCTTCCGTCAGTCGGACAGAGTCGGCCCGAAATTAAAGAAACACGCGGCAGACGTCCTGCATGGAAATCGGAATAATTACAGCGATATCATCGTTTATTGAAATGTTCATTATTCCCGGCTGACGGTTAAAATTACGCGGGCAGGCGTCAGGCAGTGTTCTCCAATCGTAATTGTGGTCAGACGCGCCTATCCTCGTTATAATGAAATCATTACGTCAATCGGATCTTTATCTTCGGCCGCGCACAACGCGCGAATTCATTACTCGTCATTACTGACAGAGAGAGAGGCCTTACAGAGGAGGGGGGATGAGCCGGAGTCCGACTGATGGATTTGCGCCGAATGACGGGATTCAATATCGAGATCGTACAAACGGATAGGAGAGTCTGTCGTTTCATTCTGCGAGACCGGCCAATATTGACTCGGCGGTATGAGCGACTAATATCCACCGGCCAGCCGCCGGTAGAACGGCGGCACCTCCGCATTCACCGTCATCCCTGTCCACCCTGTGCACCCTGTCCACCCTGTCCATCCACCCAGCCTGTCCCTTCAGCCCTCAGATCAGCAACGGGATCGGGGAGACATTTCAGGATTAGGATAACCTGGATATCGGCAAGTTGGCCGCTCCTTATGCGCCAACGATCCGTACCGTTCTATAACAGCCAACTTTCACTCACCTAAACCTTCGTCCAACCTTCGGAACGACGCTTCGAACCAACCAGTCAATCCCACGTCGTTTCGAAAGAACTTCGGCCAGCGTTACTGTAACTCGATCGACGAACTCTATCGACTCCTGTCTCGCGTGACGTCACCGGTCCCAGCGGTAAGTATCGGTATTCCCGACAGTACGCCAATATCGCGGTAAGCTCGGGGTAAATATGTGCGGTGCGCACCTCGCCTGTTTTATCCGATAGGCGCGCTCGTGACCGGGCGTCGGCACACGGACACGCACGCACACCAGCTGCCCATATGGTACTATATAGCTCGACGCGCAACGCTGGCTGCACTCGGAGCACTCGCAGGCACTCGGCAAGCTCTACGGAGCCGCGTCCTTCCTGCGGCATAAACCGACTCCGTACTCGTTCGCTGCCGATCCCGAGGGAGGCTGCCGGGGTAAATACGGTGCCCGGCGCCCCGACGTCGTTATCCGAAAGGACGGAAGCCGTTGGAAGCGGCGTTAGAAACGTTCGCGCGTCTTGTCGCTCACCGACCTCCTCTAACGACCTAACCCACTTCCAGGGCCGTACGAGCCCTTTGTTACTGGCCGAATTTCGGTGGGAGGCTAAATTTAGAATCCGCGCACTCGACGCTGAACTTGACGCTCGATATTTATATTCGCGCCCGACAGAGGAGAGTCCGTATTTCGCGAGGGGTTGCCGTAAGTTGTATGGAGCGCACTCGAGGTCCAAATAGAACGCGTGCTCGCACGTGGAGCGTAGGTGGATGCGGACGAGGGTACCAAGCGAGTGTGTGAACGTGCATGTGTGCCGTTCGTTGGGAACGGAGAGCACGATGCGCTTTGCGGTCCGCCTCGCTCGTCGATTCCTTTGACAGAGAGACGAACATTCAGGTGAATCTTCAACGAGAGAAATCAAGGAGAGAGGGGTGGGGGGAGTGAGGGGACAATAAAACTCGGCGCGGCCCGCTCGTTATTTCCGGATTAATCTCGCTGCGGCCGTGCGCTGAAACTAGAAAGGGGGAAGAATTCGTTTTAGGGACGCGAATCGTGACGCTGGAAGGGAGGAATGAAGGAGCGAAAGGGAATGCCGGGGCGCAATGAGACGAGAAGGGACAGAGAAAGAGAAAGAGAAAGAGGGAAAGAGAGAGAGAGAGAACACAGGGGAGTAGGGGGAGGAATGAGAAACAGACAGAGAATGGGCGGAGAAAATGTGGAAGATTCAGCCACGTGCGCAAACCTTAATTTACGACGTAATTCCGAAGGAAATTTTTCATGCTAATTCTCCCGTCCCGCGGAATTCAGCTCTCGCGCGAACTCTCCCCGTTAAGCGGCCCGTCCGCCTATCCCCCCTCTAACAATCGCTATGACGAAATCCGTTAACTCACCCCCTCCTCCCCGATCGATGAGCCTTTCATCGGGCTGCCAGTCGGTGGCCACCGGCCGAGAGTGTTCGAACTCTCGCCCTTTCGACACACGAAAGGTTGAGGCGACCAGGTGATCGAGAATCAAAAAAATGGAAGAGAGGTCGGAGAGGGGGTTGAACAAAAAAAAAAGAAGCGACCGTGACGTGACAGGTGGACAGGAGATGGAGGCTGGCCTGGCGTGCTCTCGACGTTAGCTACGCCGATGCTTTTCAGCCTTTGATCTTTTTCAGCCGACCCCACCCCCTCCTGCCTGCCCTGCTTCGCCCCTGCAGGAGTGGGTGCGATCGGCGCTAAAAGCTCCCCCTGAATATACGGGTCACTTGTTCGACGCCTTTATCTCCCCTTTCCGGGGAGCAAACCGTGAGCCCCGACGATGTGCGACCAGCGATGCTCTCCGATCCTCGCCGACGGTGTGGGTCCCGATGACCCCGCCACCGGCTTCCCCATTCCCGTCTGGCCACCCTCCCCCCCCCCCCCCCCGCCGTTCCCGCTCGCCCCGTGCAGCCACTAACCCCGCTAAATTGCAAGCTTTGTCAGTCCTTTATTATTTTCGACGTCGCGTCAGCCGGAATGTCGGTGTCGATGTAGACGCCAATCGATTCGCTGCCCGATGCATGCGGAGCTACACGAACGTATAGCATAGCTAGTATAGGCGTACACGGTTCCGTATACAGGGGGTTAGGCGAACGTAGATATGCATTTGTATCTACGGGAGAGATGTACGTTTAACCGTCCGTCGCTTCCGACTCCGGATTTCCTCGCAGTCGTCAAAGGGGTCTGAATATTTAACAGCGAATTGTATGCGTAAGTCCGGTGAATTATCGGAGGGACGTATCGGACTCCCGGCGAGATTTAGGCGCGCGTTACAAATCGTAGGACGTCCGACGAGCGGATCGAACAAATGGAGCAAAAGTGGCGATCGAGCGCGAATCCGCCGAAAAAGCCGACGGTGGGCGTCTCTGGGAAAATTTATCTGGACCCCGCTCGCGCACGTACCGTCCGGCGTGTAAACACGCGCGTGTACGACAGAGCACGTGGACACACGTGCACGAGGGTGGGAGTAGTTACCGGTTAGGGGCTGTAGTTGGCACGAAGTCAAGCGCGGCGTTCATAATTTACGTAGTTTCGTCTGTGGCCGCGCGGAATTTGCCGCGCAAAATTTCGGCCGGGCGGAGCTCTCGCAGCGTCGGAATAATTCTGCCGCGCTTTCGCAGGACTCCGATCCTTGTCGCGCCGCTTTCGTCCTGGCTATCGCCGTTATTATCGCCGGCGACCACCGATGGATCTGCCACCGGCACTGGCCGACGCCGCACAGGCCTACGAACATCCGTACATGGTCTGTACATTGATCTGCACACACACACACACACGCACGCGCGCACACACATGTACACCGTTTATAGATGTGCAAGCCGGGCAGAAAACACGAGCAGCGATATTACGAATTCAAGCCCCGTACCGGAAAGATTCGCGTCAACTGCGCCGTGCGACCGACGCTGACGCCCCGACGCCGACGCCCGCTTCGCCGGGGCGAGCATTCGAAAAACTGGAGGATTTATGGCACGCAGACGCCGGGCCGCGTTTCATTAATCATTTCATAAGCCACGTACGTCATCGTCGCGCGGGATGCTTAGCGTGCATTACGGTGGGCTTTTGGGCGGACGACGCTAAAAAAAAAGGGAATAAAAATAATGCGCGCGAGGGGGGACGCATCGGTCGCACGCGGGAGATATGTCTAATGGATTTGTAGGTGTAATAACTCGTCGGCTTCGAACGACCCACGTGATTCCGGCGTCCCGATCGTGACCGTGCGCGATCGGACGAAACGTGACGCGGCAATTCCGTCGGGCACGTTTCGCAATCGACGCTTTTCAGGAGAGGCCGGATCCAGCTGTAAAAGGAGTAATCCGGGGGACGTAAAGCGGCGACCCGGAGGCCGTCCGTAGGAACGAGCCGCGTGAGAAGAAGAAGGAGGAGGAGGAGGAGGAGGAGGAGGAGGTGGAGGTGGAGGAGGAGGGAGAAAGAATGCCGGTACGTGTCTGGATAAAACGTGACGGCCGTGAAGGGAGAGGGACCGTGAAGCGTGATACAAGAATGAAATAGAAGGGTGTAAAAAATGAAGAAGGGAGAGAAACTTTCCGACGAACGCTTTTACCGGGAGGGGTGAAGAAGACAGGGTGAGGGGGTTAGACTTTAAGACAGAATCAGCGCCTCGTCCGCGCGTAAAAACTGAATGGCTTTAACGAAGCGTCCGGGTGCGAACGTCCAGAACCGGGGGATGGTAGGGGGTAGAACTAAATCTCACCCTTTCTTACCCTTCCTCCAGGAGGATCCATCCCCCGATTTCCTGCGCCGGATGGCCAGTGGCGTCCAGCACGTGCCGCTCGGTCAGGATGAGGATGTGGACGTGGATGAGAAAGCCGTTCGTCGGAAAACCGCCCCGCAAGCCTAACGCACACCTACCACCCACCGAGCGTGTCCCTTAACTCGCACTTAAATACGTGACGCCCGGATAATGGCCTCAAGATTCCGTGAGGGCACGTACGCCCTGCCGACCCATCTACCTACGGCCCTCCGTGCATCCAGCACGGAAATAAGATCGCGACGGCGATTATGGGGCTCGGATGCTGGGGGAATGGAAGGGTGAAAGGGGGAGGGGGGAGGTACGGGAAGGGCCGGAGAAAAAGGCGAAAAAATATCGCTGACCCGGCAGGACCTTCGACCCGCACGGCGGGCAGCATCGCTTTGGGAGAGAACGCCGAATTAAACTGGAACCTTCTGTTCTTCCTCGCCGGATATCCTGACGTAAATCCTTCCCATCGAAGGACTGGCGGAGGATCGGTTATGGATTACGGTTCGTTGGTAAGGGAACTCGTCGGTAATGCGAACTATTTCCTGGACACCACTGTGCTCTGCGTTCAGTTAAAAGAGGGCTGTACCTAAAGGGTAGGAAAAGTTTGATTTATTCCGCGATATCGTTCGCGAGTGCGTTTCATTCCGGGAAAGTTTCGCAGACGCGGGAACGAGGTTACCTGGCGGGGTCGGTCTTCGAGGGTAGTAAAAGGTCCTCCGCGAGAGGACGACTTCCGCACCTGCGGGGGGCGAGAGACGGGGCCCGAGGAAGGAGCGCGCGAAGGGTGGCGGGGAATAAGGGCGGCCGGATAGGGGCAAGTGCGCGGAAACACGGGAAAAGGGGGCGGACGATTGTCCCGGGGTAGGAAAACGGCCGAAAGTTCTGCATGTTCGGCTCGCAGCAGTTTAAGTTTCCGCGGGGGCCCGAAGTTATAACGAGAATTGCCCTCGGAGTAGAGTTTTGCGCCCAAGTTTCGTACGTACATACGTACCTTTGCCCATTTTTCTATGTATATATATGTATACATCTCTCTCTCTCTCTCCCCCCCCCCCTCTCTCTCTTTCTCTCTCTCTCTCTCCGGTTTTGTGTCTCAGCGTCGACCGCACGAGAGCGGACATATACGCATTCGCCCATCTCTATTTGTGGAGCGCATGCTCCCCTGGAATTGTTCACATGCCACCCCCTCCTCCCCCAATGTTCGCCATGTAAACCGTGCACACCCGCAGACATTTTTTTCCGAATGCGAAAGCCACCGCAGCTTCCGCCGCCGGCCTCTACTATTCCAACTACGTTTCTCGTTCCCACCCCCACCCCCTCGGCCGATACTGCCTCGCGCATCCCTCAACCACCCTCGCGCGACCAGCGATCCCCACCCTCACCGCCGGTAGCGACTCTCCTCTCCACGCAGGTATTCCTGCGGCGGGGGAATAAAACGCTGGCATATTTCAGACTTATTGCCCACTGCGCCCGACTATTCCGGGTCCGCCTTTATTGCGCCTAGTTTCATTCTTTTCCGGTTTATGGTATTACCACACCGGTGTTACACGCGCTTCGACGTTCTCACCCCTCCCCTTCCCGAGCCAGGGAGCGAGAGTTAGGGAAGAGGATGTACGAAAGAAGTTCTTCCTTCTCTCACCCTCGTACACTTCCAATCCTTCGCCAGGACTCTCTATCCGAAAGCTGCGCTCAAGTTGCAATCCTTACGAGGTTTGCCGTTCGGAGGAAGAGCAGACGTAAGCTTTATACTCTTCGCGTGCCGCGATTCCGCGCGGAATTGAGCTTCCGCGCGAGTCGTAAAAAGGGAAGGCGACCTTAATCGCGCGATAACAATTTCGTTGGTTTTCCGCATCCTGTCTCCTGGCAGCTTAGCCGGGAAGGGATGAAGGGGGGATGGAGGAGTGCGGTCGTCGTCACACGTGAACGTACGTACGGCAGAAGCACGAAGCTAACGCCCCAACAATTAGCCGCACGAAACGTCGGAACCTACCCCGCGTACCTACCCACCTACGTCGTTGGGACGAAAAAAAAATTGATTACCGCGCTCAAAGGGAAAATTCCGCCACCGGTCCCATTTTATCCATTAAAACGTACAAACGAGTAATTACGTTTAGGGAACGTATCGACTTAATGTCGGGGGCCTTCATTTTGCCCCGACGAAATTTCAAACGTAAATATTTGCACGTGGCACAAAGGCAGCGAGAGCTGGCGCGAGCGGGCGTGCGCGCGGGCGCGCCAGAGCGTGTTTGCATGCGAGTAGCGGCGCTTGCAAGTGGAAGCGGGCGTGTGTAACTTTGTAGCCTCAGGTTGTTACGTCATTGAAGAACACAGCGTATCCCTCCCCCCCCCCCCTCACCTGCCGGCGGAGTGGTGCATTACATTTTCGGACTTAATGCCCGTGAAATTGTTTCCCTCAAAGCGCGTTACCCTGTGCGCCTCTCGTTCTACGGGAAAGGGGGAGGGGGGCGACGACCGAGACGCGACTGATGCTCACGATATTTTCCCACCCCGGAAGCGGAATGAACTCGACCGATCTTCCGGGCCGCGCGATTGCTCCATCCATCGCGTGCATCGTCGACGAAACGCGCAAAGACTGACTTCCACCCTCTGCGCTGACAGCGTCTCTATCGACCGTAATAAGCGAACGGAAAGTTTTCGGTAGCGAAAGTTTCGGGCGCCGAAGGGATGGGATAAGAATCGATAGGCGTCTGTCGTCGAACGATGCCGAAGCCTATTACGAAGTCTCTATCTCGAAATGCCTTCGAGCGGCCCGTGAAGCTCGATTGGTGGGACAGCCTCTCAGCGTCTGACTGATGCCATGGTTGTACCACTGACCGGGGCCCTATATTGGGTTTTTTTTTTTTTAATCATCAAGGAAATTTTCGGAAGACTTCTGCCCTCCCTATATTGGGTCTGGCCCCATATTGGCGAAATTCGATCGGTGAGACAGCCTCCCAGCGTCTGACTAATGCCACGGTCGTACCACTGACCGGGGCCCTATATTGGGTCGCGCTACATTATCGAGAAAGAATTACCACTGTCAACGTACATCACGGGGCTGTGCACACGTAAAAGAGAGAAAGAGAGAGAGGGAGAGAAGGGGGTGCGATATAATAAAAGCAGCCTTAAAAGCGAGCTCTCCTCTGGCGAGAGACAAAGATTAACGACAATCTCTCCCGACGTCGGAGAAAGAAAGGCGAGTTAGAAGGGGTCAAAGCTCGTGGGAGCGGCACAGTGGGAGGAAGGGGGAGGGTAAGGGAAAGGAGATGTAAGAAAGAGAGAGCAAGAGAGAGAGAGAGAGAGAGAGACAGAGAAAGAGGCAGAGAGAGACGACGGCGTAGAGGCAGGCGTGCCCAAGAAGCAGGGTAGGTCGAGCCGGCGTTTGAAGTAGCGTTTCCTTGGCACAAACGACCCTCTTAATCAATCGCTAGCACCTTTATCAACCCCCACCTCGGCCGTTCCAACGGCGTGCCCGTCCCACTGTGGCGGAAGTCTAAAGCCGCTGTAACAAGCCGCAACCCCGATAAATCTCTACCTCCGTTTCCCCTCGGCTACCACCCTCCTCCCTCTCGCCCTCTCTGCCCTCACTCGTTCGCTTTCTTCTCACTTCCACTTTCATGCTTCCGGCTCTCCGCGGCACTCGCGGCGCTGGGAGGAAAGAAAGGACGAGGGATGATATCTCTCATCGATCCGGGTCCGCGAAGGACGGAGGACGCTGAAAACTGGTCGCTCGGGAAAGTAGGTGGTATCGAAGGGCCGGTGCGGAAAAGGGGGTTGCTCCGTAAGAAACTTATGAAAATCTGGGATTTATCGCGGCGAGTGCGGGAGCCAGCCAACCAGCCAGCCAGCAAGCAAGTCAGCTAGCGAGCCAGAGAACCAGCCAGAGAGCCAGTCAGCCTTGGGAGCCAACCAGCCAACCAGTCAACCAGCCAACCGACCAGCCAAGCATCGCCGCCGCTGGCCTCGGCCTCTGACAAATCGTCCGGAAGTTAACGCTCGATCGTTCCCTCCGCCGAGGGTTAGACACCACGAGCGAGCGACTTTTGGCGGAAAAAGTTCCAGGCCGTCCTTTGTGCTCGGCGAAGGATTTAGCCGGGACGCCAGTACTGAGAATGAAATTCGAACTGAGAGTTCGTACCTACGCCCGAGTCTGCCGGGAACTGCGTGGATGTTTTCGAAGGTACGCTCGGACGGAATCGAAGAGTTCGTTTCGAGATCGGAAGGCATTATAATCGGGGTCGATACAGCGAAACTCTGGCGGGCAAATATGGCCGGTCGGAGCGGATAGTTTGTTTGTTGTCGCGGATGAGGAATTCTCTACCGGACGCAAACAGGGCGAACGCGGATATCTGGGTGAGGCCGGTCGTTGCGAACCGCTGAAGAAAACCCACGACTCTTCGAAGTCCGCTGTCAAAATAGTTCCGACTCGACCAAACAGCGCCATAAATCTCGCCCATCGACGTGGGACGAAGAACCCTGATCTTCGGCAGAAAGGAAAACCTAGACTGTCGCGATGCGCAGCGACGGAAGTCAAAAGACGAAGTCCGAAGGTCATCGGAATAATGACAGATTAAAGAAGCGTCGAGAAGAAACCGTGAAGCGCGTTGATCGATGCTGGTTCGGTAAGGGGTGTTCGCAGCGAAATTAATCGCGACCCTAAAAGAAGCCTTGGAGGCGGGGTGGGGCCAATCTCCATTATAATAAATTCGAGGGTAACGCGAGATGTTTACGAGGCCGCGTCGAAATTTATGCACCGTATAAGCCAATTATTTATCGCCCCGTCTTCATGAGTCCCGGCCTGCAACCCTTTTTAATTTACTTTCTCGAAAATCGCACTAACCCCCCCCCCCCTCTCTCTCCCGGCCTGTCTGCCACCCCCCAGGAACGTCGGAGGGTTACCAAGGGAGCTAAATCTTCGTCCGACTCGAGCTGGGAAGCGATAAATTAGCCTCGAAATCGCTGAGCCACGGCATTGGTACATTAGGCGATTAGCGGCGTGGCGGCGGATTCTTCTTGCGGGAATCTTTTTTTCGGCACCCGCGGAGGGGGCGGTAAGTTCTACTCACCTGTGCCAGCCGCCCCTAGCCTCAGGACAGCGTCGCCTTGGAGGGAGATGGAGAGAGTGGCGGTGTCCTCGAGGCGCGCTAGCACCTCCTCAGGAATGTCCTCGGGCTCGCGGAGGCGAAGGGTGACCTCACCCCCGCCCCCGCCACCCTGGCCACCTCCACCCCCGGGACTCGTCGACGCCGAGTACATGAACACGGGCCCGTATCCATGTAATGACTGCAGTGGCAGCCTTACGCCGCCCACCTCCCCGACCGGACCCTGAAACACCAATTATTGTTCTGCGTCAGATATCGAATCGATCGGCTCGATTAAAGTCCCATCAGCGTCCGCTCCTCGTGCAAGAGAAGAAGAGAGAGATAGAGATAGATAGAGAGGGAGGAGAGAGCAGAGTAAATACGTAACGAGGAATATCGAACGGAAGGTAGACGCAAAAACGAGATAAGGGATCCACGTTCCTTAGCAACGAAAAAAAGATGAAAGGAGGGTTGACCTCTCATCTTTGCATGAGAAGGTAAAGTTCGATCCCTGTCGGAATGCGGGACGCGTCCGAATCGATCTGCGTCATATTAAATTTAAGGCTACAGTTTTTTCCACCCCCCACCACCACCACCAGCACGGATCGTCGACGACGTGCCGCTGGGAATTCTCAGCGTCGTTCTCTCTTCGTCAGAGTTTACCCCCCACCGTCCCACCCCATCGCTTCCAGGGGCTTTCCATTTCCTGCAAATATATACGCAACGCGCGCGCCCGCTCGCGCTCTCTCTCTCTCTCTCTCTCTCGCTCTTTTAGGAGCGGAAATATTTTACCAATTTCGCCGCTCATGCAAATTTCAATTGGGCCGCGTCAATATTTGCCCAATCGGAGAGCGTCGAAAAAGGATTCCGATGTACGGGCACTTCATCCGCGCTGACTTTCGTCCTGCGGAAGAGGAGGCGTCGGTGGGGGAGGGTGGCGAGGGGTGGTATCGTAAACGATTGATCGCGAGTGCGTCTAAAACTGCCATAGTGCGGCATTAATCGCTTAGAGCGCGGCAGTGCGCTAACGGTGCGCACCGTGACTGCGCATGAAAAGTCCGACGAATGCCAAAATCTATGGTTCGCGTCCCGACGTTCCTTTCTGTTTGCCTAACAGGATGGCAGTTCGGCAGGACGGTGCGCGTAAAAGGCAGCTTACGGTCTTGTCACGTATGGGTCGACCTGCGTGCTTTTGTATATTTCGCAAGCTCGTTCGTCGCGAGCCTGCCGCTTCCGCGCGCAAATTAAAAAGCGCAAGTGGAGAACGATGGTAGCGGAGGAGGCCGGCAACCGGGAAAAAAAGCATTCTTAATAAATTGGTCCCACGGGCACGCGTGTGCGCGAGGGCGCGGGAACGTAAACAGCGCGAAACTTCCGGCAAATTATGGAAAAAAGCGGAGAAAAGCCGCGTTGTCGAGCTTTCACTCCGGTTTGCATACTTACATCATTTAGCCTCTCACTTCCGTGCACAATAAATAGACAATGTACGACCTAACTCTCCATTCCGCAATTCCCAGGCAGCAGGCATCTATAGCATAGATCTACGAAGGTAGTTTGAGGACATAGACGTGTACATTAGGGGTTGTTTTATTGAACAGCGTGTAACTACCCTCTTTCGCACCTCATGTGTTGATATGAAATCGATCGCAGATCATTAGTTCGCCGCCTGACAGTCCGCGCTTAAAAAGCGAGCTAGCCGGATTAAGCGTAGACAATGTCATGAAGTCGAGGCGGTGGAAAATTACGGGTGGGCGAAAGAAAAAAAAAATAGCGGCCGCTTAATTGGACGCGAAGGGTCGGACAAACGAGGGAGGCATCGCCGATGCGACGAGCGATGAAATTACAGGTGGGCATGCATGCAACCCGTCCATTGACCGTAGCTGCTTGACGTGCCATGTCAAACTTTTGTTCGTCAAATTGAAAGGGATCTTTTTTTTTTACCTCTCTCCCGCCCCCTCTATCATCCCCTACCATCGAGCGAGGCACGTAGAGTATACACGATCGTGCGACCAGAAGGCCTGCGACTGTCGAAGTTCAAGGATACAATTTTGACACCCCCCCCCCCCCCATTAACCCTCGACGAAGGTATTATTGCGTTTCCGCGCAGGGGGGGATGGAAACGTGTCAGGCAATCATTCGGCATCATCCTACCCGTGGCGATCCGACAAAGAGCGAGACTCGCCGAGCAATGAATAACAGGGGAAGTTCGTTTTCAAAAGAATCGTCAATCCGAGCCTGGCCGGGGGTTCGTTAAAATATGATAGGAAGCGCGAGCCGTGCAATCACATTTACATGTCGCATCCGTTAAATCCGCTTTTTTCATTTACCCCGCCCACCCCCGACGGGAGAGGTACCAGGGGGAGGAGGGCGGGAGGGGTCGGAAGCGGACAGTTCTCGTTCGCTTCGCCTACGTCTCGTATATCGAAAAATGGTAATCGCCGCTCCGGTTCGTTCGAGCGTTTTAATGCGACGGTACTTAGCGCCGGACATCGTGTTTTCCGCGCTTGCACGAGAATCGAGGGGAGTGAATAGCCCCTGTGGAGGGCGTGGAGGGGGGGATGATGGAGGCCGACGAGCGAATTTCGGGCTTGTTGGTAAAAACTGTAACGGGCGACCGAGCGACACGGCCGATGGAACCGACGATCGAGTCGGTGGTGGAAGCGGTAAAGTTGGCGGTGGAGGCCGTGGCAGACCCGATGGCAGACCCGTTGGCAGGACCCGATGGCAGGAGCCGATGGCAGAATCCCGATGGCAGAATCCCGCCGGCAGGAGCGGTTCTGCCACCGAGCCGTGTGCGCCCCGGACACGGTCAGCCATTATTTACGCAAATTGATTCGTACGGCCGACTATTTCCGCGTCACGTATTCGTAGGCATTCGCGCGCACATGTCCCCGATGCCGCTCGGAACACCGACGTGCCACGCACGGCGCCTATAGGCCGCATACTGCTGCCTAATACACCCCCCACCCCACCCCCCTTGCCTTCTCTTCGCTTCCATAGCGCGGGCGGGCGCGATGAGAGTAATTTATTTTAATGGTCATTTTCGTAATGGCCCTTTGAACACGGCGCATGACCACCTCTGAATAAGCCACCTATTGCAACCCCTCGCACACTGCCTCCGCCTCTTGTTCCTACTTCCGACATCCCTTGCTTCCTTCCTGCTTCCCTCTCTCTCCCTCTCTGTCGCTTTTTCTCTCACGCTTTCTGTTTCTCTCTCTCTCTCTCTCTCTCCAGTCGTACGCCACGCGTGACTCCGCGGAGAACGCACGATAACGGTGCCATTTGCGAAATGGCACCTGCTACCGGAAAACAACAATGCCCCCTGCACTCCCACATTCTTCCCCTATTTTTATTGTTGCGGAAAACCCTCCATTTCAGTTAATCTCTCCTTTCTTTCTGGCGCTTTCAACCCCCGTCCGCCCCAGTCTTCACGCGTCTTTCAGCGAAGCTCCAATTTTCATCGTAGTTCGCTGCCACGATTGTCCTCCGCAATGAAGCGATCGATGAAGAAGAATCGTTGAAAGTATTAACTCGGTAAAGGAAGGATGAGCTGGAAGGAGGAGGAGGAGGAGGAGGAGGAGGAGACGAAATAGAATTCGCAAGGTAAACTATCAGAGGCTTCGAAGTCAGGTAGTCACGGCACGTCGGGAGTCGAAGTCGAGGATCAAGGCGCCGATTTTGCCCGACAAGGCGGAAGATGACGATAATGGATGCCTGGTGGATATATCAGCGAAGGCTAGCGACGCACGTGGCAGACAGCCACGAAGGACGAGACTCGACTTGGCCTCGCTACGGCAGAGGCCGAGGAACGTAGCCGGGGCCAACGGCGAAAATCCCCCGGTGACCACTTGGATAAACCTTCGAAGGACTCGTGCCATCGGCCGAAAAAGGGCTGACAAACAGGAGATAGCCGTGAGCTGGCTTATACGAGGACGTAAGTTTTTACAAGGGCTTTAAGGGGAGCACATTACGGCCGGCGTCACGTCCTCCTGTCGGCATTCGCCTACCGGCGCATTGGACACCCCCTGCAACCCCCTTCCAACCCCCTAGCAACACTCAGTTCTGTTTCGATTTCTCGACTTTACGCTGACGTTAACGGACCCAACTTGAGAGCCATCCGTGCGCGACCGGCAGTAAATAAAGATCGTGCGCCGTTTTGGACTCTTTGAATCTGCACTTTACCGTCCGAGCCGGCCGCGATCGCAGGCGAAAACGATATGGGCCTCTCGTTCGTGCGAGCGTCGTTTCGCACCTTCCATTCCGCGCCTCCCTTTCGCCCGGATGTCTCCACTGCACTGGCAAGCCGTAAAAAGAGGTACGTACACGCCGCTCGTTTCTAGGTAGCCTCTAATAAATCAGTGCAACGAGATTTTGCGCTGAAATCAAAGCTTTTTGCTACCTGCCGATTCGAGACCGAGACCGAGAACGAAGAGATAGATAGAGAGAGAGAGAGAGAGAGATGGGGAGAAGGAGAGAGTCGGAGGTGGAAGTGGCTCGGCTGGGAATTTCCATTAAACAGAATGCTCGACGACGAGAGGGACGGCAGAGCGGGAGAGAGAGAGAGAGCGATAATTTACGACGAATGGAATTTCTGACAGCCGTTCCACTTCCGTCGAACGACTTCGACGCGTTATAAAGGGCACGTCGGGGGCGGCCCGTCGACGAGAGTTTAACGCGACGTCCCGAACGGCGACGGTAGATCGACTACAAGCCACACTCGCCGGACAACTTTCATTTTTCGCACACAAAATTTTCGTTCCCCGTATGAATGAAAGGGGATCACGGCCGCGTGAAGGGGGGTAAAAAATAAATTGTTCCTTATATAGGACCCGGTACGCTGTAAAAAAATGCATGATGGATGCACAAGGATGTCGGTCGTTGCCGACGTTCTATAACGGAGGCACTGCCAGTGGTAAACGACGGAGGCGTGAAAATGCTTACGTCAGTGAAGGGTGGCAGGAAGGACGCGCGGGGGGTAGGCAGGGAGTGTCGGCGCGGGGTGAGGTTGTGTCGAGCGACTCGCTTTGTGTATTCGACGCGTAGCCGGCAGTCGCTCGTCACTGGAAAATTTACGGTCGTGGCTCCCGTCCACGTTGGCTTCGACTTATTCGTCCTTCCTCCTCCTCCCCCTCACACCCCCTCCTCGTCCTCCTCCCTCACCAACGACCTCACCCTACCTGCGCTCCCTGTACAGCGCCCGTCTAGCTTCCTTTTTCCGTCCGACTTCGTCCTCGTTCGACGCCTCTCTCGCTCGCGACGTCCACAATTTCGTTATATTACCGTAATATTCGCTTTAATGACTTCCGAGCTAACGGCAGAGGGGCTAACAATGCGACGGCCGCGGGACGCGCGCGCGCGCACACACACTCTACCACCCTCTTTTTCTCTTTTACCCTCCCTCGCCATCCACTCGCTTCGTCCCGGCGTATTCGCGCGTCCTCCTCCTCCTCCCCCATCCACGCCCTTCCGTCCACTTTTGCCGACGTTTTTCAGCGCGTAACTTTTATTTCAAACGAGTTAACCGTTAAGTTGGACGCCCGCGTCTCCGCATTCAGGCTCGTTCGCCGGCCGCATTGTAAGCGCAGCGGCGCTTTACGGGCGGCCAGTTCGGGCGCAAATTAGGCGACCAGCTTCCGACGAGAAAAGGGATTCTAAGCGCAAAGAAGCGGACTCGTAGCTTCTTTCGGAGCTCTCCCGAATGTTCGAATTCGCGCGGAACGGAAGCGAGCGACGTCGGACGTCGCGTTTGAAAAGAAACGTCGGACAGGAGATCCAGGGATACGGGCCGTTCAAAGGACGGAGGAAGGAAGGAAGGAAGGGCGGTGGGGGTGTGGAAGAGGAAGTCGGGAGAGAATGCTGGCGTCGAGACAAAAATATCGCATCGCCGCTGCAATCGGGACGCGGCAATAAAACATTTTTCAAAACCTTGTACAAAACATAGCGGACGCCGCGGGGGGACGCGTGTAACGTACACCGACGACGCTCGCTTCCGTGGTGTGCGTATTTCTGTATCCGAATCTGTGTATACCGTGTGTGCGTCCGTGTGCGAAAACGGGCGGCGCGCACACCAGCGACAGGCAAAATGTTACCGTGCGATGAATTATTGTTGCAAAACGAACGCATCCGGTCGTACGTCCTCTTTCTCTCCCTTCTCTCTCTCTCTCTCTCTCTCTCTCTCTCTCTCTCTCTCTACCGCTTCCTCTCCTTGCTTCTCTCGTATCGGATCTACCTCTCGCCCTCCTGACGCGAATAGTCTCGCGTACGCGAGTACGTGCCGCACGCATTGTTTACAAGGCACCCCCCCCCCCCCCCCCCGGTGACCGTTCCTCTCTCTACCCTCCCCGCCACCTCCCCTCGCCAACAAGCCAACCTACGCCTTTTCGACTCGCGCCTATGCGGCGCGCGACACGTGTGTGCGAGCGTGTCCGCTTTTTTTCACCCCCCCGTTTACGTGTAAAGCGCGTTTTGTGTCCCGACGATGCCCCGTGTGCATTAAACTACCTCCAGCACGACAACGGGTGACGCCCGACTGCGGTTTGTCGCGCGGGAATACGGAATATCGAGCAGCGATTTATGGAGATCCGACCCCGATGCTTTTTGCATAAAGTTCGCTCCGCGGGGGGAGGCCGCCCGGCTTAAACGGAAAATGCGTTTTCATTCGCATTCCGACCGTCTCTGACGCGTCGCGCGTTTTACCTGCGACTGTTTCGAAAATTTCGGCACCTACTGCCGCACTTTAATTGGGCAGCTTTAAGGCGCGCTTAACGAACGTTAAGGAAATCGAGCGAGAAGCCTGAGGAATGTCACAGTTGGCGGAGGAAGAATGACCGTAAAGCTGAATGAAACGAGACGTTCCATTCCTTCCACGTTTCAGTTGGTTTCGATGGAAGCGTAAAGAGGTTAAATATGGAGGATGCGAACGAGTATCGTGGGAGGAGATAGCCGGAGGTGAGGGACAAAATGGCGCGGAATCGATTAAAAATTCGATTCGGAATCGAGCTGGAGCCGGCCACGGGCCGCAGAATACGCTCCCACTCGCACACATACACACACACGAACCTACTCGGAGTCCGATCGAGCGACCGATACTCTCTCGTACCATTCATGTCTCTCTCCCTTGGCGGCCCCACGAGAATCGCGTAATTACGACAGTGCCCTCCCCCTCCCCCGACCCGCTCGTTTTGCACACCACCTGCAGCCCCCGAAGCGACGACGAGGGGCGGCGGGAGAGGGGTAGTCTTGTCGGCTCCTCCCATCCCTCCGCTCCTCCGCCGCGCGCGCGCGCGCGCCATTATCGACGCGATCGTTTATTAGCTTAGACAATTAAGCGAGCAATGGCGCGCCGACGTGTAAATTCGCGAAATTCGCGAGCGAGGCATACGCTAAGGGCACTGATAAAAGTACCCTCCCCCCTCTGTCCTTCCCACTAATCACCAATACATTCGACCCCTCAGCGAACCCTGGGCAACGACAAATATTCTAGCATCCTTCGCAATCCTACACGCTCATTCTTCTGTAATTGGTTTATTAGCTAATAAGGGGTCCCTTTGTCGCGGAAGATTGCATTACGCGAGAACAATGCCCGATGATTGGAGCCTGGAAATTTGCGCCTCGGATGAAAACGTCTTCGCCGAGGCGAAACAGCGTCAAAGGGCGAAGAAATGACGACAATTTGCAGGGCGCGCTCGGCCGTGCAGCGTCGTCCGCGGTGCAACTGCCGGCTTTACACGGCGTTACACCGGCGTTACACCGGCGTTACAACGGCGTTACACGTCGCGACGCGGCGCAACAATGGAAACGAATCAATTTAACCCTGTAACTCGCATTGTGCGAGTCGCTCCGAGGTGCCTCGCTGCCGAGAGCGAAGAATGGCGTGACAAGCCGTACTCTGCCAATATCATCGGGAATGCTTCACGACGCTTCGCGACGCTGAATGCTTCGCAGCGACGTGATGGCGAAAGTAATTAGGTAAGAGATGCGGCGCTTAGCGTTATGATGTTCGTAATGTGGGCGTCGCGCGGTAATATAATTGCGTAGAGACAGTTGTTAAGAGAAAATAAGATATAAGTATGTGATAACAGAATATGAGAGAGAAAATAGAAAGATAGACAAATGAGTAAGTAGTAGGTCTGTTCTCGTAAGACTCTCAATAATACTGTAGGTTTTCCCACTCGACCAAGTACGTCCACACACTTCCTTCGTTGAAGACAGCGTTCCCAAATTTTGTACCTTCCTTCACGTAACCTTGGTCTCGCGATAATATCTCTTGCACTAGACGATGCATTTCCATACGAAAAGAACCTTCTATACGAATAAGACCTCTTAAGAAGAATTCTCTAAGAAAAATTCCATACGAATAAGACCTCTTACACTAGACAATGCTTTTCAATACAGCATCTGTTTCTCTACCTGCTCCTACAGTAAAGTAACGACAAATAATAATCGCGAATTAGCCATGGTCACTGGCAAAGAAGACATGAATTGCCAACCAGCGTTAGGCTGATTCCGCCCGTTCGTCGGCAAGCTGGCCCGGTTCGAGGTTCGAATCGATGAACCACGCACCTCGGATCAGGTGCCGAGCGAGCGTAGGCGGGCACGAACGTGTGCGTAATGCGTGTAAAGCGTGTAACGCGCCGGGGCTCGGATACAAATGAACCGCCTTCCGGCAATCCGCCTCGTTTGCCCAGCCGCCATTTGTTTTCATTAAAAGTTATCACGACCCCCGCACTGGCCCCGACTACGCTGATCGTCCATTAGGACGCTTTCGATGTGGGCGCCCTTTGAAACGTCTTTGTTCGCGATGGCGCGCGTATCGAAATGCAGAATCGCAGTGGATGTAATAAGGGCGGTGGGACGGAGAGGGTTGGTCTGCGTTTGAGTCGGGGGTTGTAACGATGGGAATCGAATGATAGAGGGTCGCGTGTGATCGCGCCGACGATCGATGGCGCTCTCGACGAAACGTAGAAAGGAGACCTGTGAAGTAGAATGTGAAAGAGAGGGAGGAGGGAGGTGGGGTGGTGGAGGGGGTGAGCAGAGAGCGGACAGACTCGTTTTTGTCACTCCTCAGCGTAGAAACTTGTCTGTCCTCCGCAGGGGTAACGCCCTGGCTGCATATAATAAAACGGGTCGCCTTTTATGAAAACGCTTTCGCCCTCGAGCGCTTTTCTTTCATTTCTGACGTAATTACGCGGAGTGCCGCGAGAAAGGGAAGCAAGCCGGAGGGTTGAGGCAGAGGGTGGCGGAGGAGTAAGGTGGAACGTCGTGAGAGGAAGCGGTTTCAAGGGGGGCGAGAGAGCTTGAAAAAAAGCGAGAGAGCGAGAGAGGGCTGAGTGGGAGGGTGAGGACAGGGGTGCGGGGGGGAGTGGAGAGAAACGAGGAGAGATCTGCGGCCCGCTCGGCAGAGAGACGTAAGCCGAGCTGACCCACGCGACCTACTACCCTTCCTACCCTTTTTCATCCCTCGTCCTTCTCTCTCTTTCTGTCTCTCTTATTCCCCGTCCTTTTTTTCGATAACCCAGGTCGAAAGTTCGAGTCACCTAGCGCGGCAACAACGGCAGATTACCTCGATATCGCACTTCTCCCTCGTTACCGAAACTTTGTGATTCACGAACTTTCTTCCGAGCCTCTTGCCTCGCGTGTTTCGCGCTAAATTCGGTACTGCGCTGGAAGAGGCAGCGGGCCTCCGCTAAGGGGGGACTTGAATGGGGTAGGGTTGCCAAGGGGTGGGGTGTAGCGCGTTCGCCGCCGAAATTCAATTAGAAGTATTTTCGCACAGCGCAACAACGGGCTTAGCATACTCGTCGATAAAATGACAACAGACGCCGTCGCCGTCAGGATCCCTTTCGCCCGTTATATCCTTCGGATTAAATTGCTAATTAGCAAACTTGTTATGCCCGAAGTTACATGCTCGCCCGTTCAGCTCCGCGCTGCCTTTAGCGCTGTCAGATCGTTGAGAGCATTAACGGGGCGATGCTTCGCCGGAACGATTGACGACGTTGACAACTGTGTCCCTGGTAATGTAGAGAGAGTTACATCACGCACGCTTACACGATACTTCCGCGTCAGTGGCTGAGACGCGAGTGAGCTTTATCAGTTCGAGTTTTATCAGGGCCATTAACGTGATTTAATAGAGTTCGAGTTCGTAGCCGAGTGTCAATTACGATACGGCATGCCTTGCGAGAGGAGAGTATCTGGTAGATAGTGGATTTTCGAGTATCTTTAAACTTATTTTTAGCTGGTTCTCGGAATCTGTTGCACTTAGAAGGTTCGGGTTGCGATTTTTGTGATCCTCGTTTGATCCTCTTTCAGTATGCACATCCACAAGTCGATCAAAAGACTTTTATTTTTTACCCATTTTTCGACACTCATTCTTTCGATGGTTTTTTGGCTGTAACTCCGAAACTAATGCGAATTTCGACCAACGGCAAACGGCTCTCTGAGTTATTTTCGAACCCCTACTAGGTAGCAAAAGGGCGATCCGATCCGCCGACCTTCGATTTTCGCAAAAATAAGAAAGGGAAAATTAGCGATTTTTTAAATCGCCCCCTTGGAAAATTAGCGATTTTTTAAATCGCCTGTAACTTTTGAACGCGCGATCAAAACCTATGATACTCGTACATTTTCTTGAAGCTTTCGACGCGTACTTTAAGACAGGACTATCGGCGAAAAACGATCTTTGAAAAATTTTTTTTTCTCCTCCGAAAAATTGCTGTATCTTCGAAACTATCAGGAATTCGGAACTTTGCTTGCGACCAACTTTCAGGGCGAATCAAAATATATGGGATGGGGCGGTTTTAAATCGATTCTAAGACCAAACATTTCTTTGCGTTTTTTCGCGATTCTGAAGGTTTTATCACCTTTCAATAGGTCCAAATAGTGCCAAAGTACCCTCCATTGTTCGCTCCATCTCATATCAAAAGGACACGGTGGTCAAACATACTTAAAATAGGGGTTAAGGCGCGCATTTTTGGCCTAAAACCCCCCAAAAGACGATAATCACCATCAATTATTACATATAACAACGTAAAATAGTGTAAAAGTATGGAGAAAGTCAAGACCAAGAAGGACAAAGTGGTTAAACATACTCCAAATTGGGGTTGAATTGTCGCTTTGTTAGTGAAAACACCTGAAAAGGGCCAAATAACCAACAATTATTAGATATAACAATATAAAGTAGTCTAAAGTAATGGAACATAATGCAAAAGTATGAAGAAAATCTCACAGGTAGACGTAAAAGATGATCGATATGAAAAGACGGCGTTCACATAGTTCAGTAAGAGTCGCCCGGTAAGAAATTTGTACGCTAAACAACTCTACAACTCGGAAGGCGGGCGGGTGGGTTAGTTAATAGAGTACTTGGCTCATAAGGCAGCGGACCCGGGTTCGATTTCCACTCGGGACAGAAATTGAGAGAAAAGCACACTTGAGTGAGCACGGTAGAGCGCCGAATCCGAAACAACGAGCGCTCGCGGCAGAGGGCAAAGACAAGCTACGTCAACATGTAGCACGTACCACGCATATCGGGTCTATATATTATTTCGCTCCTCACCTCACCACAGAAATTTCCAATACTCATTCTTTGGCCACTTAAAAGCGTTACTTAAAATTTTCCTCACATATCTACTGCAGCTACCATACTATAATAGTATGCGATTTACACAATATCTTGATAGACCCCCTTTTGGCCATACCGTAAACTTAATAATAGGTATAGCAAATACCAAGCAACAATGTATATCAACAATCTTCGCTCCAATTGCCCATGCAGTATTCCAACTACAATTTTTGTTAACCCGCCCCGCTTTCATCCTCGAGAAAAATATACGCTAAAACAACATTGCATATCGTACGCGCAACAAAATTTGAGTCACCTTAGACCAAACACTGCGCGTTAAATTAGCCGGCCCATAGAGGAAAAGCATCGAGCGCACCTAGTACGTTCAATAGTTTACGGTGGAATGGCTTGCAGTTGCAATATCTGCCTCCGCCACCGGCACCATCACGGTAAGCGTACATTTCTGTTGGCGCTATCTTGTAAATAGATGCATTCCGTTGACAAACGGCTCCGTGTGAGGCGCAGCTGCATCCTGTATTATCCCCCCTCCCCTTCTGCACCCCTCTGTTGGCGCTTACCACCCTCTCCCTTCCGCCTTACAATCTCTTACCCCCCCCCCCAAGTCTGGCCATCGCATCGTCCTTCCGCCTCTCCTTCGAACCAACCGAGGACCCGCACGTTCGCGTGCGCGCGCGCGCTCCTGATGATTAAACAGCACCGGGGGGACGGTTCTCCCTTAAGGAGGAAAAATTACAAGGAGAAAAGTCTCTGCCCCGGCGGGGCCGTGTGGGTGTAATCAGCCGGCACCTACCATAATGACGCTTTCAGCTAGCCGGAGCGCCGTTTACCTGCTGCCTTAAAAAATTGCCGCCGCCACTACGTGAATCTTATTCGCCGCACTTTTTCATCGTTACCCGCGGCCAAAGATCGAAGACCCCGCTCGCGGAAGCTAACCGGCAGTCTTCACAAAGATCTACCTCTGGAAGTTGAACAAATTAATCGTTTGCGGAGCTCGGTAGTTCGTCTTCTCTCGTGCATTTTGAGACCAAAAATATTTTCGCGGTTTTCGGCGGTTTTAACGGTTCTATCTCCTTTCAATCCAAGTAATGGCAAAGTACCCTCCATCGGTCGATCAGTCCCATAATATAAGGATACAGCGGTCAAATGTACTTAAAATACGCACTAAGATGCATTTGTGGCCCAAAACCCCCCAAAGGCAGTCTTCACAAAGGTCTATCTCTAGAAGTCGAACAAATTAATCGTTTGCGAAGTGTGGTAGTTCGACTTCTCTCATGCATTTTAGGGCCAAAAATATCTTCGCGGTTTTCGACGGTTTTGAAGGTTCTGTCACCTTTCAATATGTCCAAATAGTGCCAAAATACCCTCCATCGATCGCTCAGTCCCATATTATAAGGATACAGTGGTCAAATGTACTTAAAATACGCACTAAGATGCATTTGTGGCCCAAAACCTCCCAAAGGCAGTCTTCACAAAGGTCTGTCTCTAGAAGTGGAACAAATTAATCGTTTGCGGAAGCTAGTAGTTCTTCTCTCATGAATTTATTCGCTGGCAGATCAATTCGTCGGTAAACGTACGGATCTTTGGGGGTGAGGTGGCGACTATGGCGAACGAAGGGATATTCTTTTATGTCCGTCAGCGCTGTCGTGAGTGGAAGGACGTCGAGAACGACGACGAGGACGTGCGTCGTCACGGCGTGCCGGGCCACCAGTTTTATGAACGATGGGCTTATATGGGATGTAACACGTGCCCGTGGCTCGTAATATAGGAGTAGAGGCGAGAGAGGAGAGGTGGTGGTGGTGAGAAGGGGGGTGGAAGCCATTTACATCGGCACGTTCCTGCATCCTGGCGCGCAGAATGGCCCAGAATAGCACGGGATAGTCCAGGATAGTCCAGGATAGGCTAGGACAGGCAAGGATAGGCTAGGATAGTCCAGGATATCGTCAGCGTCCGTCCAGAAACTCGCGCACGTACGCTCGATGTCCGTCGTTGCCGTCCGCGCCCTCGCCTGTCGGCTTCTATATTTTCCGAAATGGATCGCGAAGGGTTCGCCCAGGGAGGAGAAGGAAGAGGGGGTGGGGAAAGAGGGAAGAGGGAAGAGAGAAAGGAGCGAAGACGTCGCGTGACGTTAGGCGCCGGTACGTCACGCGCCAGAAAATTGGGCCCCAAAGAAGCAATCTATCATATCGGCACCTCTATTGAGTATCCGCGCAAGATGAGGGTGGGCGAAGGTGGGGTAGCAAGAAGGTGGGAGGGGAGGGGACCGATGGGCTCTCTCACCCTACATCGACGAGACGTAGAAATTGAACGAGACCAGACACATCCACCCTTAGCGCACCGAACGCCGAACACCCACCCCCTTGCTGTTTCGACGCTCGGCGAGCATCATTTATTCCCGATCGTAACCTCCACCCTTGACACGCGCAACCCGCGGCAGCGCATTTCCTAGCTGACGCTACGAGGCCTTTCTGGACCGGAGTCGGCTGGATTTCAATTTGCAGCCGAATCAATCGCGCGTCAGCTCGCCGCGGGAGGACAAAGATATTTAACAACCTCGCGCACCCCCTCCAGGCCGACGCGAGGGACGAACGATGGTGGAGAGAGCGGGGGAGGATGTGTTGGTCGGGGGGGGGGGGGGGGGTTATAATGAAATCGGTCGGCGAAAGCGCGCAAGAGCGCGGCGGGAAAATGGGAGAAATGTGCGGTGGCGGGACGCGCGCGCGGACAGGGGTGGCTGGAAGGGGGGTGTGGGGGGGTCGCACGGCCCGTCGTTCGGAGTATCTCTTGCGGAAGATCGTTTCGGGGAGTCTGAAATTGGCGAGTGTCGGTGGCGCGAGTTATTATTAATCGCGAGCAGTTATTTCACGCCGCTGATTAAAGCGGCGGGCAGAGAGGGGGGGGGGGGCTGAAAGGGTGGATAGAGGGTGGGCCGGCGAGGCGGACAGTGGGGGGAGGAAGGGGCCAGGGGCCGATAGTAGGGTCCGGCGGGGACTTTAATTACGTCGATACGGGCGACGATCGGCCACCGGAAGTGGAGCGACGCGGCGGCGCCACGGGCTTTGTCAGCCGCGAAATTTACCGTCCCTCCCAAGGGTGCTGCAGCCGGTCCCGGAACCGGTGTCGGTGTCGCTGCCACCACCGGAGGGGGGCACCGGGGGGTCCTCTTCCCTTCTGCTCTCTCACTCTCTCTGTCTCTCGCTCTCTCTCTCTCTCTCTTTCTCTCTCTCACTCTCTCTCTCTCTCTCTCTCTCTCTCTCATTCTCTCTCTCGCTCTCTCTCCAACCCTCTCTCTCTTTATCCCCCTCTCATCATCTGCCGGTACAGTCGAGGCTATCGAACCTCGACTACCGGATTAGCCCTTAGGCAGAATTGTGCGTCTCCGCCCCTCTTTCAAAGCGCCGTTTTACCCTCTCTTCCTCCTGTCCATTCCGTGCACCTACCGGCCTGCCCGACTGCCACCCCTTTCGCAGCCACCCCCCCCCCCCCCCCCCCCCACACACTCGCGTCAAATCGATACGGGCTGCGAATACAAAACCTGTCCCGCGGGTGTAACGAGCGCCCCATTACGTGCTCGGCACCGTCGGCGGAGCACAATTTCACCCGCAAGTCTAAATATTACCTTTCCGCTGCCCACCACCCCCGATGCTGCCCCTCTGCTGTCCTCCAATTTTCTCGCCACTAATCCCGCGATGAGCCGAAAAAATGTTCGCGCGCCCCGAACGTCGCACGAAGGCGTTAGACTGGCTTCGGATGAAAAGTACGAACGTTGAATGGCTTTCAAGTGAATTTTGTCCGATGTTCGCACAGTATCGATTTTTACTACTTTTAAGTAGTCGAAAGAGCGATGTTCCTCGCGATCGTTTCTCGTTGTTCATTTTGCAGCAGCGGGTTCAGGAATACGATTCGGTAGGCTCAACGTTTACGCTGATAAGGGAAGCGTAAAATCGGCGGGGGTTGTAGTGGGAAGTGAGATACACGTGAATTCCGTGCGTTCGCTTCTGCGCCAGACGCAAGCGAGCAAAATGTTAACAGGCAGCGTCAGCTTTTCCGCGGGAAGACCCGGCGCAGCGATCCGGTCTGTAAAACATAGCGTTCGCTGATAATGGACGAACGGTAAACAAGCCGTATTATATTACCCCTATAAATTCCGGCAACATACTTAATTTGCACGGCCGGAGAAGGAGTCTCTATCGGTCCATTGGCGGGAGAAAGGGAAAGTAACTGAGATGAGTGGAATGGGGGAGAAGCTGTAGAGGAAACGATAGAGTAAGAGTGTAAGAGAGAGGGAGAGAGAGAGAGGAAGCAGGGGGTGGCTAGAGAGAAAGGGAAGCAAAGCTGCCCCTTCTTGAAACTTTACCAATTAGCAGTTACCAATAATTATCCACGGCGCTTTCATTTCGCGGCGCAGTACGAAATTATAGCGCTCGTTCGTAACTTGCGAAAAGCTCGGTAGCTGAGTAGAGAAAGTTTTGAGGCACGAGCACGTTGAGCGTGCGTTTTCATCGACTGTTCCGGGAGATGGGGCGGGGTGGAGGAGGGCGATGTGGAAGGTGGGATATTCCTTCGAGCGGAACCCGATTAATTTTACTTCGAATCTCGTCGACCGCATTAAAATTCTCAAAATTCGACCGATTTCCCGGTCGAAGTGAATGATTCGCGAGCGCATGGACGCAGGCATTTTTTGGACGCGTCTAATCTTACGGTCTGACGATCTTCCCCTCAAATGGCTCCACGACGAGCGACGTAGGTACTTGGTGGGCGTCCGCTCGGTCATTGGAACGAAGGAGTGGAGAAAGACGAAACCCGCTTGGCCGCGATCCAACGACAAAGAGAAGGAGTTCACGATCCCGCTAACTTTTCTACCAAACGGGAGGGAAAACAGGAGGGTAGCATCTGAGAGAGAGAGAGAGAGGGTGGGAGAGGCTGAGTGAAAGAGAGAGAGAAAGAGCATGAGAGAGAGAGAGAGAGAGAGAGAGAGAGACAAAGCAAAGCGGAAAGAGAAACAGGACAACAAAGAAGAGAAAGAAAGACGGACGAAGGGTGGCGAAGAGAGGAGTAGGCAGAGGGAGAGAGAGGGTTGAAGAGATAGCGAGAACGCGTTCTCGTTTGTTCCCGCGGCGAAACTGCATGGCAAAGTGCGCCGTAGGCCGTGACGATTTAACAATGGATATCGAGCCTCGTGGCATTTTGTATTCTCGCCGCGTTAAAGCCCCATCCCCCGTCCCGTTCGACCTCTTCTCTTTCAGGCGAGCCACCCCTTCCCACCCGTCGCCCGTCCGACACCCCCGCTCTATGTTTCTGTATTTGCGCATGCTTTGAGCGAAATAAAGCGAACGCACCGCTGCGTTCTGCGGGGCAGCGAAGAAGCGAGAGGGTGGATGGATGGAGGGTGGCTTCGAGAGGATAGCCAGAGGGTGAGAAAGAGAGAGGGAGAGAGAGGGAGAGAGAGAGGGGGCAGAACAAAAAAAGAAAGAAATAGATGGAAAGCAACGTGCGGGATTCGCTGTCCTATCTCGATTGCACGTCCCAGCTTTTTTTCCTTCCTACGGGCCCGCGTGACAAAGAGCGACCGCCACCATGAACAGGAGACAATGGGTTATCTCTTTCATTAGGGTTATCGGTATCCAAGGCCATTCGCAGCCAGCGGGTATACAAGCCACCACCACCGCCGCCATCGCCGCCACCGCTGCCGTCGGTGAGACTGAAAGTATCTGCGGCCAGGATCTTGCTCTATTTATTTCAGTCACAGTTCCATCTCCGGACCGTCCGCGCTCGCGTTAAAACGAGCCCCGGCACCCGCAATTCTTTCCAACCCCTCCTCGACTCCCATTCTACCCTCGCCCCGGCCACGAAAGGCACGCCGAGCACTTCCTAGGCTCGGGATTCGAGCTCGGTGTCGGTCCGCTGACAAATGAGATTCTTAATAAAAAGGATGGGCGAGCGCGGTCGGCGTAGCGGAATTCTGTATCTAAATTCTCGGCAAGGGGAGTTTTAAGGGCGGCCAGGGGGAGAGAAAGAAGTACGTCCATCTACGTGTCATCCGTTTAAATATGCAACGGGATATCAGAGTGCGACCGCGACGACTGCGACTCCGAGGCTCGTAATATAGCGCAATACTCGCTCGGGCCGTGCTGGGCGCACAACTCAGACTCTTGGATGCCTGAGGGAGGGAGGAGGGGTGGGGAAAGAGGCAGAGGGAGGCGGAAAGCTCGAGGAGGAGAGCCCGAGGTGAGTCGGAGGGAGGAGGAGTGGTAGCAGGGCGAAATAATATTCCGTGGCCATAATTTCGAGCCGCCCGCGCGCACGCCTCCGGGCATATTTTATCGAGCACGGGATACGGTGTCCATAATGCACCTGGAAGATGTAACACCGCTGTAACATAGACGGGGATATAACCTTCGGAATGAAGAACGAAGCGAAATTTTCAACTCGAGTGCCGGGGAAAGTTTCCGCGGAATTATTAAGAAACTCTCCCTCCCTCCTTCCCTCACCACCCTCGTTCTACCCTCATCCCGGTACCCGTCGACGGGGTTCGTTTGCATCGGGATCTTTATTGTTATTACGGGACTGTCGGACGTGTCCGTGGGAAGGAAGTTAGAGCCGATGACGCGACGAAATTGATATCGCGGGAGTCTGTATGTGACAGGGGATAAAAATCGTTTTTAATTCGCGTCGGGATCTCCTTTTGTTGACTTGCATTCGTTCTTCCCGCTCACCCCTGCCGACGTCCCAGCCTCGCTTCCTCGCCGGCTCGGGCTTTTAATCGAAGAAGCCACGGGGCGGTACGAGAGTTAGGGAGCAATTAAGAACCTGGAGGGCATGGCTCGAACCGTCTTCCAGAAATAAAGCGACGAGCCAGCTGCCGGATCCGGCGCGGAATTCATTTCTCCTATTTATGTCCTTTCCTTTTTCCAGGAAAACTCACCTCCCAGCACCGAATTTTCGCCCAGGTTCGAAGCGACGGACAACGGATTAATTCAAAGAGTTATAAAATGTCAGTTCGAAAATGGCCTCGAGTGGGCAAATTGAGTGGCAACTTGCGTAATTGGAGTAAAATGAAGACTGTCGCGAGTCTGTGGCGAGCGACTAAGTTCCGGTGGCGGACAATTTGGTTGTTTACACCGAGAGTTCGAAGGTCCCTTTAACGGAGAAGGTACGATCGAAGGTACGATCGAAGGTACGATCGAAGGTCCGTGGAATCTAACTAATTACTTGTTCGCGGACACGAGTCGCGTCGCTGCCGAGAAAACGTTTACCCCCTTCAAAATTCCGACCGAGGGAAGGGTAGGACGGAAGGAGAGGGATGTAGCCCCTGCAGTGTGCGGAAGGGATGAGGAATCGCGCTTCAGTCGGGAGGGCAAATAATTGTTGTATCTTTAATGGAAGGAGATGTAACGAGGACGCCTTTTCCATCCACCGCGAGCGCAACCCCTCTGAAGCACCCTCTCGTCTACGTTGTGTAAGCACCTTAAGCCCTTCTCCTGCCTCACCCTCCGCTCATCCCCCCCTTCACCGCCCGCCGACTCTTGCCTGGACCCACCTCTTTGCCGCTTTTATTAGCTCCATTTTCTCCCGCTAAAGTCGCACACGCGGCGCACACGACTTCACGGGTAATTAATTTAGTTTTGCAATTTCTCTACCGCCCAAGAAACTCGGGCGTTCTGCCATTTACGTTTGTACCCCGCCAGCTTCCTCCTTCCCTGCACCCCCTCCCTCTCTCTCTCTCTCTCTATCTGCTCTCTTCGCTCCTTTGCAAACTCGAAAGTTCCTGACCCGTTTACCCCTGTGGTGGTACGAAATGAATTTGGACTTTCCGCGTCGTTGTCCCGTTCTTCATCAGCCACCCCTGGCCACCACCCCCCTCTCTTTCCTGCCATCGGGGGAAGCGAAGAGTGAACTTGCCCGGCAGGCGGGCACGCTCTTTATATCGAGCGCCGACTTTGCCGGCCGTACGGCGTGAAATTGGAAAATGGCTAATTCCTCCGCGGGAGAACCGCGCGTCAACTCGCGCCGCTCGGACGCTAACCGTCGAAATCGATTTTGCCGAAGATAGGGGTTGGCAGGGAGGGGAGGTGGATGGGCGGAGAGATGCAAGCGCTTTTTTCGCCTGGCAAATATCGTCCCGACGGAAAAAACAACGCTACGCTATTTTTCGACGTTAGCGAACGCGCGAGCGCGCACTGGGCTATTTAGCCGAACGACGATGCGAGTGCCGGCCAATTGAAACGGATCAAAAAGTGGATACGGCGATGATCCCGCTCCACCGACACTTCCATCAAACCGCGGACTCGCGAGGGGTGAGTCCGATGACAATAGCCAGCGTAGGCGACCGCCGCGGTTTTCGGATGCGAAAATAAATTACGCGACCGCGTCTTTCGGGGCGGAAAAACATTTAGCGGGGGAGGGAGGGGAAAAAAAGCGTTACACGGAACGAATTTCAGTGGAAACCGCCAGGCTGTGCCCCGGGAAGCCCGAAGAGAGGGGTAGGTGTGCGCCCGCTTATCCGCGTGCTCGTACAGGGATTCGTAGCTGCACACGGGTAGGGGTAGGTATAGGCACACTCGAGAAAGGGGCAAAACGAACGAGCGGGCGAATGGACGCGGGATGGGCTTCCGCGAGGGCGGAGGGAAGGGCGGAGAGAGAAAACGCGGGGCCACAATCGTTGGTGGGGGTCAAGTGGCAAATATTAGTACGAAAACCGGTGGTGCCGAGCTTGCGAGAGAGGTTCGCGACGAAAGCTGCTTAAACGCCCCTTCCCCTCCGCTTCCTCTCTACTTCGCTTTCTCTCTCTCTCTTCCTTCCTCTCTCGTTCGTTCGTTCTTCCTCTCTGCCGACGGCCCTTTCAACCTGCCCTACCGTCCTCTTTGCCATGCTGACGTAACTAGCAAGCCCCTCGGAGCCCTCCACACAATTCCAGCCCCGACAAAGTTACTCGTATCTTCGACTCGTTGGTTAAAGCCCTTCCCCAAACGGATCCGAAGGGAAAGGGCCCACGCTCTGTCCGGTAATAGCCCACGATGCCGGCCGACGACGCTGGCCGTGGATACCGTCGAAGCCCGTGGCACTCGATGCGACCACTCGATGCGGCCACTCGATGGACCATTACTTGCACGTAAATGGAAACGGTCCCTACCTGCGTGCGTCATTTATACGACTATTGCATCCGACATTGCGTCGGACGCCATGCGCGGGACATTGTTGGCACGGGGTGGCACCCACCACCCCTCCAGTCAACTCACGAAATCTCTTTGTGCAAATTTTGATATACCCGGCGATAAAAGAGTAACCGAATTTCCGGCGGCACGTGAAATTTTCTTCCAGAGAACCGAGCGGCCTTTTGCACCAGTTTCCCCCGCAAGCTCGAACCTTTCGTTAGACGTACTTACACGCTCGTACGTGTGAGCACTCGTATACGTGTACACATACAGGCGCGCGCGTTCAAACTGGGCGGTACGCTCGCCACCCGACGGCAATTCACGGTTAATGCGAACTAATTACCCGTCGACCGGAAGTTAAAAAGTGTCGACAAGCTACCGCCGGCATCCGCTTACCCCATCCCCCGGACCCCTGTCCGTCCCCCCCTGGTCAGACAATTCCCATGAAATGAAAGTTCACCGCTGCGGTCGTTGTTCGCCGACCAGGTTTGCGCGCCACCGGCACCGTCGCCGACACCAAGCCTGGCCCGAGTCTGGCCGAGTCTGGCCAAGCCCGGTGGCCAACGCCGATGTGGCCAACACCAACCCCCGTGGCCAACACCGTCCCGGCCAACACCATCCTGGCCAACGCCGGCCTGCCCGATACCGACCCCCTCTACCAGCATCACCACCGTTCAACTACCCCACACTTTGCCGCACCCTCGCCCGACCAGCAGACCTCATTCCGGCCTTTTAATGATCCGCATCATTTTTGCAACAAAATCAACCCCCCGCGCCGAACATGCAATTTCAACGTGGATTGAAAATCGGTGGATTTAAAACAGTCATTGATGAGAGATACGCTTCTTTGAGGTTAGCAGGACGGTCGATTTTTTCAGCGCACCTGATAGCGGTGAGGTGCGAAAGAATGTACAGGGGTGGAATTAAATTCCTCGCTTACGCGGCCTGATTAAAAAAAGGCCGCGTTCTCGCTGGTGCGATAGTCAAGGATGAAGAAGGAATGCATCGTTGTTGGCGAGGTTTCTGTTAAAGCAGATAATTCTTTTCCTGGACGCACGTACGACTGTTCCGAACATCCTTTGCCATCCGACTTTAACGCTTCGCCATTAAAGGTTCAAAGTTTCGACGGCGGAAGTTTAGCGTCGGGCTTCATTTTCCGTTTCCCAGCGAATGATCGATGCCGAATCGTCCGACGGGATGACGTCACGGACTTTTACGATCAGTTTCGCGTCACATTTTGTCTTTCGACCTTCCCGACAACTGTTCCGACGACGGACTCGGCTCTCGAGAGCCGAACGACGAGAGGGGGTGGCCGGGAACATTCGGCGAAGTTGTCGGTCGAAGCATAACTTTTTCATTTCCTGTTGCCTTCCGGTTTTGCGGGCAGGTTCCCGCTTTACTTGGGCGTTTCTGGAAGGAGGCGGCTTACGAGAGGGAATGGAAGCGGAGAGGCCGTGTCACGTACTCTTCGTGCGGAATACCTTTTGTACGTGAGACTCTTGAATAAACATGCAGTCGCGAGGTATAAAGAGGGGGAGAGCGAGAGAGTGAGAGAGAGAGAGAGAGAGGAAGTGTTTCTGTGTGCGCGCACATATGTGACGGCTCGAAAGGGGGAGAGAAAAGGAGAAGGAAATGGCCGGAGAGGGAAAATGGGAAAATAGAAGCGCCGTTTACACCGGGACAGAGACCGAGTGACATAGAAAAAAAAAGGGGGAGCAGAGACGGGACGGGAGAAAAAAGCGGGCTGTTACGAGCTGAAACGATGAAAAATGAGGCGACGGGCAAAGCGCGCTGCCTTGCCTCCCCCTCTCTCTCTCCTTTCCTCCCTCACCTCTCTTCCTCCCCCCGCTCTCTCTGTCTTTGTAAGGAAAAGGCCGGTGATAAGGCGGCCGCGAATATTTTCAACTTAATTACCCGGCCGTTGGTTTTTAACCGTCCGACCGTCCGACGTCGACCTCGAATCAGACGCGCGTTAAGAAAAACGGAACCCCGGGGGGATATGAAACTTTCAGGCGGAAGAGGGAACAAAAAAAAAAGGGAAACTCGGATGGCCACGGGAGGAAAAATATCGGATATCACGGGGGCGGCCGGTCTACAGGCTGACGTTAAAGTCGAACGAACGTGGGCGCGATTGCACGCTTTTGAATTTCGTTAATTCCACCCCCAGCCCCACCCCTCGCCGGCCGAGGGGTTGAAGGCCGAACTTTCACGGAGGGTGCTCGCCTCCGAGCGCAATCATTCATATTTAACGGACCATTTGATGGATTGTGCTTCGCAGGGCGCCAATAGAAGCTGAAGGATTGGGAGGATGGGCGAACGGCAAGAGAGGGAGAGAGAGAGAGAGGGAAGTGAGGGGTGAGTGGGGGCAGGGGGTGGCGAGGTAGATGGATAGATACGAAGGCGAAGGAAGAAGACGAAGGACGCGAAGGACGCGACGAAGGTTTAAGCTCGGATCTCGGCGAGGAGGGTGTGGGTGCGCAAGGTCCTGCGGGATGCTGCATTAGTCACACTCTCGCATCAGTCACCTCTCCTCCACCCCTCCTGTTCCTCTACCACCTCCTCATCCACCCCCCCCCCCCCCCCGTCTTGCCCCTCCGGCTTGTGCCTTCCCCGAGGCTGGACGTTTTCACGTGGGAATATTTAACTCCGCGGCAGCAAATTACTCTGCGACCCTCCGGTCACCCACCGAGTCTGTGCTCACGTGTGGACTCTGCCTGTTGATGTGCGCGAAACCTCGCACACCAACCTTCAGCTCCTTCCCTCTCTCTCTCTCTCCCTCTCTCTCGCTTTTGCTCTCGCTCCCGCCACCTACCTCTTCCTCTCCCTCCGGCTCTCCCTCTCTCACGGCTGTCGCACGACAGGACTTTACGAGGTACGTTTCCCTCGGGAACAGATAAGGCTCTGTCCCGCACGGATGACATTTCTCTCTTCCTCTATCTCCCCGGTACACACCAGAAACCTGAGATCCAACTTCCCTCCCGTTCTCTATGCTCGCGGATTTATGTGGCTGTGCGGACGCACAGCGCGCGATAGAGCCTGACGACCGAGTATGACGTCCGAGAGAAGAGTAGCACACTACGGCACACGCCACCTCCGCCTCCTCCACCACCACCACCCTGCCTCCCCATAGCGACTGCTGACGCAGTCAATTACCTGTGAGCGGGAAAAATTGATCGTCCGACGAGACCGGCCGCAGAGCGTCCACAGGGTAGGAACGTATATGTGGGTAGCGTAGGTACCGGTAGGTAGTAGGTACTGGTAGGTAGTAGGTACTACCGCCATATGGAACGGCGGCAGCTTTTACCGAAGGAGATGCAATTTCACCGTCTAATCTGTCACGAACGGTTGATAGTTTGTTGCTGAATATGATGAGGGTAGTCGGCCATTCGGCGCAGGTAGGTGGAACGGCGGAATACATACGTATGTATGAATACATGTACGTACGTATGTGCCTGGGTACATAGAGGGGCGCCCCGCTAATGTCTCCTTCCGCAACGTGTATGTTCAAACAAACCGGCGGACAGAGATCGATGTTGGAAGAACCCTGGCCGTGTTTCTGCAGCGCCTGCGACAAGTGAAAACGGCGACAAAGCCGTCAGGGCGAGGGATGAGGTAGAGGGAGGGTGAGGGATGGTGGGCAGGGGGTAGGAGAACGGTTCGGAGAGCCGGTAGAGGAAGAAGAGGCGCCGACGATAAAACGAGATTCGAGTATTTTTGCAAGAACGACAGGAGGGCAGGAGGACGGTGGGATATACACGGTGGCGTTCGGAGCGACGAGTGCAAAAACATCGCGAGCGAATAAACGGCTGGCTCATGGCCAAAGAGACTCTCCCCACCGCCCCTCTCGCCCCTATTGCTCGCCCCCTCTCACTCCGTCACAAAGCACTAACGCAAACACGGTCACTCTCCGTCTCGCTCGCCGTCAGTCTCTGATTCCCTTCTCGCGCCGCTGGCGGTATAAAAGTTAATTTGCGTAATGGGCGCGTTTAAAATCGTTCGGTCCACCGGATGTCGGGTGGAAACGACACCGCAGGCTCGTCGATATTCTACCGGGTAGACGGACATGTACCTGCTTTGGAAACGGGAGTTACATAGTTGCACACATAGAACGCCTGGCCGTAACGAAACGAGCATTCCTCATAAGAGCAGCTTCGGAGCGTTTTCGTCCTTTTCGCGAAACCGAAGCGGGAGGGGAACTCCTTGCCACTAATTTCAGCGAGCGTGCAATCAGTCAGAGGGCGAGCTCCGTATTTAGTAGCGTTCGTTAATCATGCGCCGATGGCCGAGAGGAGCGGAAGGCACTCGTCAAACATCGAAACCGGCGTTCGGAACGTTTCGAGAAGTCACGGGAGGCATTATCGTACCGAAGTCGTTAACATTCCAGCGAGCCGGAGGTGGCCAGGGGTGATGGGAGGGGAAAGAAGTGCGGAGGGAAGGTCGGGAGGAGAACGATGATGAGCTCCGCTCAAGGCGAGCGGAGCGAAAGGCGTGTCGCATTTTCAGAATAACGACGTCACCCCCCTGCCAGACGTTCGGCGCTAGAAGCCGTACGGAGGTTGCGGGAGGTGAAAAAGGAGGAGCGCGAATAGGGACGGACGTGACGTTTGCCTGACCGCAGAGGAGAGTGCCGAATTTACAGAAGGATGACAGCAGCACGATTCCACGTCATATTCGCTGTCAACTCTCTCTCATCTCCTGTGCCTACTTCTTTCCCTCCTCCTCCTCCTCCTCCTCCTCCTCCTCCTCCTCCTCCTCCTCCTCCACCTCTCGCTTCCTTCCACCTCGACGCCTCTCCCGCCTCCAACTTGGCCTCGGTGCCAATTACATCCGCCGGCTCAAGGTCTTCCCTCGGGGCGCGCACGTACCGGTCTCCAGATAAGTCTCCCGATAGGTGGAGGGAGAGGGGGGAGGTGGGGCGAACTTGAAATTCGGGATAGGAACCGGTGCCAATTCGGTGACAAACGGCAGTGGATATTGGCCCGGCCGCGCGCGATATCGGCCAGCCAGGAGGAAGCCGAAGTCGCGACGTTGGAGCTTCATCGAAGCGGGCTCGATCGGAATCGGCCTACGCTCGAGTTGGCTGCGGCACGTGCGACCCTGATTCTGCGCCGATAAGCCGAGGCCCGAATTCGAGTGGCGCACTTTCTTACGGCCGATCGACCCGGAACCAAGCATCGTGGAATCCGTGGAACAGTTCTGCGCCGTAACAATTTCGCGCCGGTAATGGCCCTTCTTGCGCAACGCTCTCCGTTATCTGACCTCGTACGCCGCTTCTTCCCGCTTCTGGGCCTTGATCGAGGGTGACGGCTACTTCGGGAAGGATCCCAAGGTCGGAGACTCCTCCCCTGTTCGGCGAGGAACGCGATACTCTCGAAAAACGAAATGGTTGGAAATGTTCGCTCGTCACGCCTGTCGCCACCGACGCCGAAGCGATTCGGCGTCCTCGGCGTCGTGTTGCCCGATGCTTTTCGCCAGGTCGTTAGAGACAGGAGGAGTGAGAGGGAAAGGGACAAGAAGGACTCGCGGTCGCATTAACGAAAATACTTTAGTGGCCCGCGAAAGAATGCGCCCCGCGCCGATTCTCGAAATGAGTTTGCGGGTCGTTGCGGGCGAGACAAATTACTGAACGAAGAGGGGGAGAAGAGGGGAAGGAAGAAGAGGGAGAGCAAAACGTGGAAGAGAGCGTAAGCATCGACAGTGGCAACTCGCTGCCGCGGAAAAGCCTTGCATGAGATATGCGTCTGTGGAAAAGCAGCAGCGATGATTGTGCCCTGCGAAGCGGGTAATATACACATACAGGCCGGCCGACGCTGAAGGGGTGGAGGGGGGTGGTCGCTGGGATGCAGCAACAAGGATTGTAGCGCGTGCTCGACGGTGTAACAACGCACGCCTTCGGTTCGAAGCGTAGACGGTTCAGGAATCACTATAAATGGTAATGGAGGGCAGTGCTCGGCTCGCGTCTACCATTCGCGCGTACCGGGCACCGTAAAGAGGGGCTGCGGGGGGGATGCGAGGCGAAAGAGGGTTGGAAAGAGGTCTTTGTACCTTCACCCGTGTGCGTAAACGGCGAGCCGAGGAAGACGGGGGTAGAAGGTGCGCAGCAGAAGAGGGAGACGCTTTGAAAATGTAATATTTCTCTCGGCACTAGCGTAAATAATAGCGTCGTATACTCGCGTTAGAATGCTCTCTACCTCTATTTCTACCCTTCGACCGACGTTCCCCCCCTCTACCACCCTTCTCTTCTCCGCCGTCTCCTCCGGCAAACCCTCGCCGTGGCAAACCCTCGAATCGTACCGCATCTCACGAATCTTCTTTCGCGTCAAACATTCTGCACCAGACACATCCCACCCCCTCCTTCTGCCCCTACACCCTGTCTTCCGCCACCCCCTCGCGACAAAACCACCTCGGGATATTCTATAAGCGAGATATCCGGTGACGTGCGCGAAACGGAAGACGAGTAAGGGGTTTTGGGGTGGGGGTGAGGATGAGGATGAGGATGAGGATGAGAACTAGGCGGGGTGAAGAGTGAGATCGGTACAGAAAATGGCCGTAGTAGAGGTGCCAACCTTGCGGAAGCGGACGAGCAAAGGGAAATACTTCGTATTCTATTAGAGGAGGCGTAGATGGGGCGAGATCGGGGCGCGGGGAGTCTTCGCGGAAGGCCGTGTTTGAGCAGGTAATTCGAGAACGGTGTCTGCTCGCGTGCGAGGTGGTACACCTGCACAACGCGTCGCCGTTGGGAATTAGTTGCGCCAAACTGTTTCCTCGAGGCTCTCGCCGCCGCGCGGAGCGTCGAAAGTCTTCGTGAGAATGCTAGCGATACTCGCTTCGTGCCGAGGGTGGTGGAGGGGGTGGTCTGGAGAAGAGGGAGGAAACAGGTGGAAGCGAGAAGAGATCCTGCGCAACGAACGGAGCCAGAGGCTGGGGGACTGGAACTTCTTGTCGAAGAGCGAAACGAAACTTGGAAATTCGCGGTTCCCGATAATGTACGAACGGCTCGAGTATGTTTCGCATTCATGAGGCTTTCTCGAGCGAGCGAGAGAGAGAGAGAGACAGAGAGAGAGAGAGAGAGAGAGAGAGAGAGAGAGAAAGAGAGAGAGAGAGCCCGCGCGCGCGCTGTTAAGGAACAATGAAGAGGGCGAAACTTTACGGCAATTACACGGGCTGGCTGGTACGCACGGCGCGTATACCGGGTGGAGTCTCGTTTTTCGAACGATGCCGAAGAGCCGAGTAGTGGGGCCAGGGGCGTTAACACGTAATTAGATTAAATCATTGAGCGCTTTCGACGCGCGCCGAGCGAAATGTATAGAATTGCGGAATAGAATTGCGTCGGCGTCATATGGGGATATAATGGACGGGCAGATATCGTATGCGAAATTAACACTGTGTACGCGCGAGCAATGCCGCGTTAGATTATCGCGTTGCTCGAGGGCTTACACCTATGAAACGCGCACAGGCGTGAGTTTCATCTCTCTCTCTCTCTCTCTCTCTCTCTCTCTCTCTCTCTCTCTCGCTGCCATACGCATTAAACACTTCCTGTGGGACTTAGTTGCCTCGAAACTGTTTCTTGCGGCCGCCGCGGAGGCGCAAAACGTTATTAAGAAGACACACGTACGCGCTTGTTTCGATGGCTCCCCACGGGCTGTCAACCGGGAGTCCGGACATTATTTCGCTAATGACCGGCCACCGAGAGAATCCATGGCAGACCGTCTCTCTCTCGCCGAGCGAGAGAGATACTTTGACGTCGAAAATAGAGGGGTCCGTAATAAGACTGCGAGTCAGCGGGGGTAGGAGATACGGTAAATGAGAAATTTTCAACATACAAGGATCCTCATTAATACGGAAACAAGTAGTTGCGCGAGCGCAACCTGTTTACGAAACCCTTTTGCGTTGCCTACGGCAAATCAGGTATAATGCGAGACCGATCTTTAAGATAGTTCTGCGTTAATTAATTTAGACTCGTAAGGCAACACTGACGTCTCCGGGATAGCGTGCCTTTGAGCGTCTCGCGGCAATCGATAAGAGCCATCTTGCAAACTCTAATGCACGTATAATGGGAGAGCGTAGGTATAACGGCTTTCCGAGAATCGTCGGAAAATGAGTCGGAAATTTCAACGTCTATGCTCAACGCATAATTCATACCTCCGTCGAAAGGTATGAATTACAAGAGAAAAAATTATGAAATTTTTCTCTCATTTTTCAGCGTTGCGATATAGCTGAAAATATGTGAATCATTTAAAATTTTATATTTCAGTCCGGGTGAACGGTGGAACGTAATGTGCGTGGCGTGATGACAGTTTTCCCGGTGTAAGATGATACAGAGAAACTCGGCCTCCGTTCGTACCCAAAGTTAATTACGATATAGCATATGCCTTGCGAGAAGAGAGTATCTGATATACAGGGTGGTTTCGATCCGGTGGTACAACCGAAAAGGAGGTGAATCTACATGCAAAAATAAGTCGAAAATAACGTATGACAATTTTTTTTTAAACGCTCCATTTTCTCGAAAATGATCTGAATATGATTTCTGTCAATGTTCTTACTCCCCCCCACTATCTATAAGAAATAATTGACTCAAGTATAAAAATTGTCGATCCGCAGCGCCCGGATGAAATATTAGCGATTATCTCACGGCAGCGAGTGTATTGGACGCGCCGTAATATATGAGCGGCACGTTTCTGTTACGGTAATGAAACGTCGGATTTGGCCCGTAACTTCTCCCTAAAACAAAGGAGGGAGAGAGGGGAAACAACGTCGTTACTTTCCTTTACGGTCAGCGGAGAGAGGAGAAGAGAAGCGATCGGGCCGCCGCGCGTCTCGTTGTTATTCCAGGACGCTCGCGAGCTTTATCTTTTCGCACGATTTGACAAAAAGCACCCGTCGAGGCAGCGAGGCCGACTGAAAATAAAGGCTTCCCCGGTTAAGGGTAGAAAGCCGGTCTCACCGAAGCCAAATGGCCCTCCATTCTTCCTCCCAATCGACTGTCACTTAAAAACTTCCCCCGCCGGATTCCGCGAGAGGAGTCTCCGGGGCGAAACGTTGCTCGCTTTAAACGAAGCCGACCCTTTTGCGCGGAGTGTCCGCTCGCTTCCGCAATCCTCAAACGGATCCCAGCGCCATCATCGACCGATGAAAAATTCATTAAAGGGAAGTTGGCGAGGACTAAGGCCGAGGACGTTGCCCGAGAAATGAAGAGTCCTCTAAGACTGAAAGAGGGGGTGGAGGGTGCCCGCCATCCGGCTACCCTCCGCGCCATTACATTTTGTTACGCGGCTTAGTTCGGCCGGTTGTTCCATAAATTTATGAAAATCCCGCAGCGCGTCGGACATTTTCCTGGCTCGGAGAGCTCCTGCGGGAGGGTCAAATCCCCTGCGGTGCTTCAAAAGCCGCCTTTGACCAATGTTTGTTCTATTCCGCGCGATTCGAAGCATCGATCGGCGCCCGGCTCGGCAAAACCACCCCCGCCCTTCGACCCACCCTCCTCGCCCCCCCCCCCCCCCACCTACTCGCCGCCCTCTGCCCTTTCACCTGCTACACCGATGCCCTGCCTGCGGGCGCTATCGAATCTCTTCGCCGTCGTTCGCCAACAAAGAGAGAGAGAGAGAGAGAGAGAGAGAGAAGCATAGATAACGAGAGAATAAAGCAGAGTACGAGAGGGTAGAGGAAGAGGGGTGTTCCGTCGTAAGCGGAACGTCGTGCAAGTTTTTACACTTGTATGACTAGTTTGGGAAAGGGCGTTGTGGTCGGAAGAATGTATAAACTTTGAATGACAATATATATATTAGTAACAAGGTGAAAAATATGTGAAATAACGGATGCTGCGGTGTGGAGTTTTATGGGTATGTGGTGTAATGTGTAGCTGAGTGTGTTTTGGGAGGATAACTGTGAATGTCTGCGCACTGTCTGGGCGAGATCTCTGAGGTAACTGTCGGGTCGGGAGTGTAGAGATGGTTTTAAAGGATCTTGAGTGATGAGGAGAGGGGAGATTGGTAGGTGGAAAATTTCGGACGAAAGGTATTGCATATGGTCGAGGGCGTTGACGTTTTTTTTAAGAATTAAACTTGTTGGGAATGAGGAAAAGGATTAAGACGGGTGGCGGTGCGATATGGATTGTAAAATAGGGTCGACGGAGAAGAATAGTGGCGTGAGGTGTGGATATAACTTTATTGGGGGTCTTAAGGACGTTGTTTGGGGTAATGGGGTGGTCAGGAGTGATTAGGAAAGGAATAAAGACAAAATTATGTGAGTAGTATTGTGTATGGTATGCCATTGTTGAGTTTGAGCCGCAACGAGGTGAAAGAAAAAAGGCCCCCTCCAAAGCATCGTAACGCGTCATATTCATAGTTACACGGCAGCGGCACTCGCAAAGTTTCGAAAATCAAAGGTATTTTAGCGCGACGGCCATTAGCATACATTTGCGGATCCGATATGGGCATAACTCCCGATATATATCCCCGCGCGCACCCGTTGTTAAATCATTCGCATTATTTATCGCCGCGGTAAAATGCCCCGGCACGCCGATACGTCATAATTTTCCGCGCGAGCCCACCTGTATTGTGCAGGCGCGGGTGTCTGGCCGATATTTATCGATTAATTTACTGCCCGGCACCGAACGGCCGAATACCGAACGAGGAGCGGCGCGTGCTGACTACGTTCGGCGCTGTAAAGGGTAGCGAGCGGGGCGGAAAATTCTCCGGCTTCCAGCGTGCGATTTCCGCACGCTCACCCCCCACCAACCCTCTACTCTTCGAGAGCAAACACGGCCGGATGAAACATTTTTATCGTCGCGCCTCGTTACGATGAGCGAGAGGGCGGACTGCGAAGACGAGCGAGTTGAGAAGCAGGAGGGTGAGTAGGGGAGGTTGGGGTGGAAAGAGGTGGAAAAGGGAGGAGAATGAGTGCCCCGACGTTCGTCCGACGGAATGTCAAGTAGCGAGGGGTTGAAGCGCGAGGAAAGCGATTGCGGAAGGGCGTGATGAGGAGAGTGAACGGCAGGGCTGGATGGGGGTGGGGGGGGGGGGGATGTTTAACTTGAATCCAAAGTACACGGACGATACCGGAATAAGACGCTTAGCGTCGCTCGACGGAAGGCGCCGAGAACAAGACTCCTCGGCCGTGGTACCTATCAGACGAGGAGAAGGAAGTCCCAACCTAACCCGACGCACGCAAACGTCAACGAAACGCCAGGCCACGGGCCGCCGCAAGCTCCGCTGCTTTATATTCCAGGCGCGAATTTTATTACGACCCGCGGAATTTTCGTAATCCCCGTTCCGGCTGTACTTACACAGCGCCGGCTGCCTCCCGACTTTGCTTCATGCGCGAAGGGGGTGGACGCGGAGGGTGCGGGGCGTGAATAAGGGCGACGTTACCGTCGGTGAGTTTACGGCATCTGCATCTTCAGCGCGCGAATTCGTCGGGGCGAGCGAATTTCCAACTTTCCGGAAAACCCGTACCTACCCCTGCCGTACCTACCCACCCACCGTGCGTAACCCTACGTACGACTGTCTTTGTCCCGGCCTCTCGACGCGAAAGGGCTTGCTTTCAAAGAGGCAAGACGAATGTCTGGAAAGATCTCTGGCTGAGGTGCTGCATAGATAGATAGTTGAAAGAGGCACTGATGTACCAGAAAGATGAGCATCTTCCGTAAGTCGTACGTTTAAACTTCTGCTGCCCCCCCCCCCCCTTCTCTCTCTCTCTCTCTCTCTCTCTCTCTCTAGCTCCAGTCGGAGAAAGTTGGAAAGGTCAGACGCTGAAGACAAAGTCAAATCCACGTTGATCACTGACGAAGACAGAAGCAGAGTTCTTGATAAGCCGTACGTTTCAACTTCCGTCGACCTGAAGCGAGAGAGAGAGAGAGAGAGAGAGAGAGAGAGAAATCTCTCTCTCGGTAGAGAAAGACAGCCTAGAGAACAAAGAGCTAAGGAAAGCCTGCGGAAGAGCGGTATCATGGTTATATCATGAACGTTACCTCCCAGCCGGCCAGCTCGAAAACTTTGAGACGAACCGAGTGTGACCTGGATGTGCGAACGGCACTTCGACACTCTCTTATCCTCCGGCGCGAAACTGGGAAGATAAAGGCGGTAACAATCGGGGCGACACTCGGACGAAATATTCCGCCGCCCGGCGATCATGCACCGACCGCCGAAGTTCCTTCACCGCGATACAGAGAGAGCAGCAGCCCGACCGCGAAGAACGAAGAATGATGCTCCGATAAGCCGCGCGTTTAAACTTCGACTAACTCGACGGGAAAGTGCTAATCCTCGGGAGAAGTTTCCCGCGGCACTTCGGCTCTCCGAGGAGGCTGCACGTCACGCTGCCGAATTACGCAATATTGTTCCGCGTTCAGATTCATCTTATCCCTCTGGAGAAGATACATGATACATACGTATAGGAAGAGAAACAGAGAAAGAAAAAGAGAGAGAGAGAGAGAGAGGGGGGGGGACAGGGAAGAGAGCAAGAAACGGCCCGCGAGAATTACGGAGACGCACACGTAGCGAAGCTAAATCTGCCACGATCATGGCCGAGGGACACCGACGGAGTAATGAGCCGTAAGAGCTCCGACGAAGACCGGGGCTCGCCGATAAGCCGAACGCTTAAACTTGGCGAGCAAGTAGGCGAGAAGAGGAAGCCGGAGGGGGCCCAGAAGTCCCTCGGACAAGTTGCTCCGGGCTGCATATCATGGCGTGCCGCGGCGAACCAGGCAAAACTGTTCCGGAAACTCGGACGGAAATGAGCACGGCCCCGGCTACATACGCGACCTGCCTTTCGACGAATAAATTCCTCCTACGTGTCTCGAATAGCCCCGGCGATGCCGGATTCCGTCCCCGGCCTCCCTCCAGTCTCTCAATCTGTCCTTCCGACTCGTCGCCCCGACGCCGACGCCGGCCGCCGACGCTGCCACCCTCGACCGTGCGAAAGATGACGGACCTCCGTCTAGTTCGAATTTCGTGACGGAAAGTATCGTCTTCTCGTCCGCTTCAGGACGATACGAAACTCTGTGTTCACTTTCATCTCCGCTAACAATAAGAGGAATTTAGACTCGCGTAGAGTTCCCGAAGAAACCCAATGAAAGAGACGGAAGCGTCCCGACGGTTTCTTGCCACTTTTTTGCCACTTCTTGCCAGTGGTTAACGTGCTTTCGGACGTGTCGTCGTTACGGATAGCCCCGGTGCTGATTTGTTCTCGAAGGACGGGAGTGAAGAAGATTTCGGTTCTTTCCGCCTTCCTCGTCTCCGTCTACCCTCTCCAACCCCCTTCAACCCCCTCCAGATCCTTCCAGTCTACCCTCTCTCGCCACTAGAGCCGTACGTTTCTTATTTCCCTTCCGCGACCGTGCCGGGATAAAACCGCCCCCTCGCGCGCCGCCAAAGTAAATAGAGCGTATTTCTTCTGGAAATGACAGGAAATTCAATAATCCTCGCAACGAGAGCCGGAAGGAGCGGGGGTGAAGCGGAAGGAGGGGAAGAAGGGGAGGTGGAAGCTCGCGCTACCGTGAGTGCCCTATCGGCTAAAAAGCACCGGAAGCGTGCGTTAGCAAGCAGACCTTGGAACGCCTGAAACGTCCTGTACTCGATGATACTCGCAGGTTAAGGAACCCTTGTTCAATTAGCCAGCGACGACGGCATCCCATTCGGAGACGAGGGCGCAACAAGTACGGACAGAGTCGGGGGCAAAAATGATCGGACAACTTGGGAGGCCGACGCTATTACCGCGGAGGAGTATAAAAATTCGAATTCAGAGACGAGGCACCGGAAGCGTGCGTTAGCAAGCAGACCTTGAAACGCCTGAAACGTCCTGTACTCGGTGATACTCGCAGGTTAAGGAACCCTGGTTCAATTAGCCAGCGACGACGGCATCCCCTCCGGAGACGAGGGCGCAACAAGTACGGACAAAGTCGGGGGCAAAAATGATCGGACAACTTGGGAGGCCGACGCTATTAGCGTGGCGGAGTGTAAAAATTCGAATTCAGAGAGGAGTTGGGCGCGTCGAGTCGGGCTCCAGTTACCTGGGCAACCCCCGAACGAAATGGCGGATAGAAAAATAGCGGGTGTCGCGAGAGCTCGTCCTCTCCGGCCGCATTCAGCGGACGCGGATGAAAAGGTAAATCGCGGGAGCATTTCTCTTGGCCGGGGGCGACAAAAACGTTGCGGTCTCTCTCGCGTCGGGGGTTGAAAGCGGTGGGGGTGGACGGAGGGTAGGTTGGCAAGGAACGGACAAGCGGACGAAGAGACAAACGGTACGAGGAAGGAGACCTCGCGAGCGGAGGCGGGAAGTGGGTGGAAGACGGCGCGGAGAGTCGGACCAATCGCGCGGCGAGAATAAAAATCTCATACATGTAAAAATATTCAATCGACTGTCCCGGGTCTCGCGAGCGAGTCGCTCGTCCTTCTCCGGCGGGCGTCGACGCGGTAACCTCCGCACCTTTCAATCCTGCACGGCACCCTCTCTCATTCTTCCACACTCCCCGCACCTTCCTTTCTTCCCTCCTCCCTCTCTGCCAAGGCCGAGGCGACCAGCTCTATCTTCAATTGCCTCGAGAGAAAGGAAAATCCTTTTTCGCCCTCCGACCCACCCCATCCACTCGCCCCATTCTTACCCTCTCGCGCCTCGAGACCTATCCTTCGATCCGAACACCCCCTCTGCACCCCCTCCGCACCACTCTCTCGTACAGGGTCGCGAGTATACGCGAGGAAGCTGAACGTGTGATTTCCTGTCTGCGCAGCGTTCGGCCGTGCGCACGCTACTTTATTAGCGATCCCTGCTAAAGCTTCGAACTAAAGAAAAGGGCGTATGGAGGGCGGAGGGTTGATCCTCGGCAGTATTATAGAATCGAGCCGAGCCCGGGCACCGTATCCGAGATTTCTGTCTCAAAAGAGAGGGATAAGGGATGAGGTGGGGGTAGGTGAAGGGACGCGGAGGGTGGGCACAATATCTCGGATGCGTGAGTATTTGCACGGGCGTGCATGTGCCGGCGGATATCGTCGGGAATGACGCGTCTTCCTTACGCGGAATAGAAGGATGCGGCGTAGAAGGTCCACGGGATGGAGGGAGGGGTAGGAAGGTGGGGGTAGGAAGGACTGGGAGGAAGGAAAAGGGAAGAATCTCTGCTAAGAGCCGCGACAGGCGTCCCTTTTTACATCGTGGTCCCGCAGTCCCATCGGGGCTTTCAGGCACCGGCAGGGAATTTACATGCATGAACGAAGAAGACGCCGTTCTCGTTACTCCCCAGGATACGCCCACGCTGTGTACCCTGCAAACTGCGGAGCGTTTGTTGCATTTCATTAAAGGAAGGCCCTTCAATCGATAATCGTCTCTGGCACCGGGATGCGATGAACGTCTGCGAGTACGTTGCGAGTACGCTGTCGAGTACGTTGCGAGTACGCTAGGAATACATTGCCAGTACGCTGCAAGTACACTAGGAGTACGTTGCCAGTACGCTGCAAGTACGCTACCGAGCACGCTGCAAATATACTGAAAGTACGCTGCCGAGTACGTTGCCGAGGTCAACGTAGCCGGCCAGTGCAATAATTACGTTAAAGCAGATGATAAATTGTTTCTCGCCACGCTATAATTACCGCCTCGAAAGCAAGGCTCGTTATACTTTGCGCAACGGTCGCGACAATAAAATCTTTCGCGCGGCCGACACGGACAGTTCCACTTAGGCGGCGAATTTTTGTTCTTCTCAGACGCTCGGTGCCGTGACAGGCTCTCTCGCGTGACAACCAGCGGACGAAAATTATCGCCACGGTTATGCACGCGCACGGTCGACGTGCGTGCGTCCGCTCGCCGAGCGGAGAGTAACAACGTCTCGAAGCTAAGTTCGAGCTTTTGAACCCAGCAACAACGTTGCCGTAACTGACATCGGCCTCTCACAATCAGCCAAAGTCGCCGTTACACGCGTACGTTGTACGCTCGAAAACAGAGGAGCCGAGCCAAGAAGGAGGCTGGGAGGGGGTGGAGGAGGTGAAGGAGGTGAAGGAGGCGAAGGAGGAGGGGGAGTAGCCGGAGAGGAGGAGGGAGGGGCGAAGGATGACTCAATTCTTGGCACGCCTCGGCCAACTGCCGATTACCACACGCCGGCATAACTCCGCATCCTTACACAAGTGTCATCCGCGCCAAGAGTTTTGGCTGACTACCCCCCCCCCCCCCCTCTCTTGAAGAAGCGTTCCTTCACGCTGCACAACTCTCGACGCACGCGGCCACGAGGAACAGCGATCGTCGCATTTTCAGCCTCGCGGTCACGGTCGGTGCACCCCCGCCGAATCAAAAACAATACGCACCCCCATACACCCCCTCTCCCAGATTCACGGGGATCGATTCGGCGGCACTTTCGACGAATTATCAGGGAGGGCAACGTAAACTGCGCCGGCCAATTTACCTTTTAATACCGAAGGAAACGAGATGTTCATTAAGTAAAAATTAATTAACCCCCAGCTAATTACCGACCGAGGACGAGGTAGGTAGAATAAAATCGAACGGGGGTACCGCGACGTCGATGAAACTAAATAAGACCGGACGGATTAATATTTAATCAGCGCGGCTATTTTTTTCGGAGATGGCCGGCTTCGAAAATAACGAGCTGCCGCTCGCAGTGACCGAGCTAATTAATCGTGCAAAAGCCGAGCGGCCGCTATTTAAAGCGTGGATATCATTTGCCAGAGAGTGAGTTCGGCCGCATCGAACGGCAAAAATCGGCTGCCCTTCGCCGCTTCCGCTCCGAGCGGGTTAAATACATTTTTATCCCTCGCGAACCGTGGTAGCCTCGATTGACGTGCGACGCCATTTTGATTCCCTCGACTCTCATAATTTCTCAACCCCCGCCTCCTGCGATTGATCGATCGAATGGGTGACACGTTAGCTTCCGGGAAACGTCGACGAAACATCCAGACGTGCCATCTAATCCGTCTGGCGAGTTCCGGAAGTGGATGGAGAAAGAGCAGGGGGGATAGACTATCAAGGCAGATGCTGAAGTAGAAAAAGGGGCGGGAGGCAACAATCGAGTTTCTCCGGGCGATGGCCCGCGCGGAGCCTGGCGTAACTTAATAATCTTCGAACAAATACGGCTTCATAATTAATTATCGTTGGAAATCCGGGGTTTAAAACTGTCGGGAGACTGCGCGGATATCGGTCGGCTCTGTGTGCCGTGGGCAAATACACTTGGCAAATATGGATATGTGTTGGAAGAGAGAAACTCGATGTCCGGCGAGTACATGGGTGTAGACCTCGTTTAACGGCGAGTTCTACGCTTTTACTACCGATGCTCTATATCGCTCTATCTCGCTCTACGTTACTCTATCTTGCTCTATCCCTCTATTCTTCCCCATCCTACTCTCTGCTGTACCAATCCTGCGACACGGACGCGAAAATGGGAGGCAAAGTTCGCTGGGCGTAAGTCGAACTTCATCGCGAACACCCTATAACTACGTGCGGACACCTGTATCTACACGTTTAGCGGGCCCCGATAAAATTAATCCGTCTGACCTGACGTTAAGCCGGCGTCGATTCGCGGAAAAACTCATTCCCATATATCCCGTGGGCTCCGACTACCGTCCGTCACTTTCAGCGCTACTCTGCATCGAACAAATTTGAATTACCCCTGATTTTCCGACGGCGAGGTTAATTTGCTCGATGCGCCTGTAAACATCCGTTTCGGGAAATATTAATTTCGCCCTTTAAAAGCACTTTGGCGCCCGAAGGGATAGGTGTACCTACGTAGGTTCATGAGAGCGTTACGTACAAGTGTGTGCGTGTGTAGCACTACGTTAAACGTCAATCGCGCGGCAGGTACGGGCTGGGGTAGCAAAATAACTGGAATCGACGTAATGCAAACGGACGTCGGATGAGAAAGAAACACTGACCGTGAGGTAGGGAAGGGCGAGAGGGAAGGGTGAGAGGGGTGGTCAGTGTGTGCATACGTCTATCCTTCTATTGACGTACGCGTTGCCGATCGAAGCGTGGGTCCGAAATTAAAAATAACCGAGCGGCCAATTGTTCGGACACAGGGGCGGTTGCGCCGTTACATCGGGAAACATTTATTATCGGGCCGCCTCCGGGACGGGGTAGGTAGGGTGGTCTGGGGGTGGATATCGCGTCGGAGGCCATTACGTTCCGCGAAAGGGAACAAAAATTAGCCTGCCGACGCCGGGGGCGTACCTCGAAATGCTTTTCGGTCGGAATTTTGCGAGCGGAAGCACCGCGACGGATCCTCGCGAGGGGGTAGCCTTTAACAACAGCCCGGAGGGGTGGCTTCCGAAGCGAGGAAGTCGTGGCATAGTCGTCTCCGAATTTCTCAACTGAGCGTCGAGAGACACGAGAAGCTGGCATCGAAGCGAGCGGAAGTCGCTGTTGCTGGCTAGACGCGTACGAACCGAAGCGGAGGGGTTGGAGCTGAAAGCGGGGGTGGGTGAGAGATGAGAGGGCGGCGAGATGGAACGGCGAGAAAGAAGCGCAGATTAACGGACAAATTGCTTATCTATCGGCCGCAACCGGCTTCGACCCTTCTTTTCCTCCTTTCGATGCTACGCCCCGCTCATAATGGAAACCATTAAACACGCCGCTGACACGTGGATGGGTCCCAGAGATTTTTCATCGACCGCCCGGCGATAAATCGATGGCGTGCAAAGCGCGGCAGATATCGTAAATACGCCGTTAAGGTATAACTCAGCGTCAGCTCGAAATTTTTCACAGATTTGAGAGGAAATTTTTTGATCGTGACCAGCGAAGATAGGAAAGAATGCACAGATGAATGGGAAGTATCAGATGGTAAGACAATTTTTGGAAGCGAGTGCGGAAGAGGAGAGGAAGATGGGGGGAGAAGTAGGGGAGGGAAAAAAGAAGGTATGAAGCGCGGGAGTGACGGGTTAATTTCCCATTTTCAGCCGGTGCGCGCCATTTCGGCGGGCGCTCATTACCGGCGGGCAATTATGCAGCGTCGATAACGACCACGGTGACGATGACGACAGAACGGGGAGAGAAAGAGGAGAGCACAAGAGAGAAAGAGAGAGAGAGAGGGAGAGAGAGAGAGGACACACACCGACAGTCGGGATAATTCCCGCTGATCCGATGCCCGAATGAATTTGAATAAAGACTTGGACGCCGTTCAAATATAGACACTGATTTATATCCCGAACGGCGCGTATTATTACGCTAGCCACGCATCGAATTCCGCGAGACAATTTCACGGCGGGGTGCTAATTTCGTCCGTGAGACGTGACCGCAAAGAGTCGCACTTAATTGTCAAACGTTGCCGCGCACCGAATTTTGCCCCGTCTATTTATGTCGATAGCTCGAACCGAAAAACGATAAAAAGCCAACGGGACTGGAGGGAAGTGTGCAGAGGGGAGGGAGCTGGAATATCGGATGAGAATCTCGTACGTCCACAACTATAGTGTACCCGAAGAGTCTGTCTTTGGTATCGAGAACTTTATCGGCGGCGAGTCGCGTTTAATTTAGACTTTGTCACTCGTTCGAATCGCGTGTCGCCGTTGTTTTTCAGCGCATCGTCCGGTGGTCAGCGATCGACACGTGGTCGGCCTTACGGCGCTCCATTTAGACGCCTCGCGCAAGCACCACCGAGAGGAACAATGAAACAGGAAGTTTATGGACTCCCCTCGTCGTCGTCCGACGTCGTCAGTTAACGTAATTCCGATCGGCCGGCCGAATCGGAGTTGCGAGCACGAACTTCCTAAAGTCGGCCTCTTCCACTTCTCCTTATTCATCGCCCCCGCCGCCCCTGCCCACTCCACCCACCTTACGCAGAGCCTAACGATTTGAGAAAACGTTTCGTCAAATACGCCCATCGTGAAAGTCGACGTGCACAAATGCGGCCGTGGAAACGTGATACGCTGTACACAGCTGCCGAATAACGCGTGGGCGGAATAGCCGAATGTTTGCCCGAACGTTCCTCTCTCCCTCTCTCTCTCTCTCTCTCTATCCCTCTTCTCGTCCCGCGTATCCGCTTTTCTCTTTGTCTCCCCCCCTCCCGCCATTCCACCATGCTACGTTCTACGTCTAGCGCTCGCTCGCTGTCTCGAAGTTAGAAGCTATGAAGCGAGCGTGGCCGTCGATGGCAAGGAATGAATTTACGTTCCAGAAGATTATCGACAGCCATATACTGATTCGAATGAAAATTCGCCATCGCGACAGGATACGTGAATGAATCGACTCTGAGCGCATCAAGGACGCAGGCATCGGTGTCTGTCTTGAACGATAGGCCAGTGGGAGAGAGGATGAGGAGAGGGCCTGGGAGGGAGAAGAGAGGACGAGGATGAAGAGTAGAGAAGAGGTGGACTGGATGGCGGGCACATCGGCCCCGGAGTTTCCGCGATGCAAATCGCTGATTACAAATTAAAATTGGGTCTCGAGCGGGCGGAACGTCGAGGCCGGGTCGCTGGCTATTTCATTTTAGAAAATTTAAATTCAAATCCAGCAAAATGCGCGCCGAGCAGCTCGCGCGAGCGAACCGATATATAGGCGAGGCCACCCCTCCCTCCCATCCCATAAGTGTAGACGCCTGCGGAACCCGTTCGCATACACGGAAGCGTGGCTGAGCGTAGGTGTTTGTCCGTCTGTGTGAGCGCGCGCGCGTCTATGTGTGTTTCGATGCGCCAGTGTGGGCGCTGTCGGGTGCCGGTGGCGCACGACCGCGGAAAATCATAAAGTATGCAAAATGCAAAATGCAAATGCCGAGCGACGTTCATGAAAATGGGCAAAAAAACGTACGAAATATATCCTACGTGAAATACGCGATGTGCCGAGACGTGCGTCACGCTCGCCCGACGGCCGCCTCCCCCCCCTCTCTCTCTCTCTCTCTCTTTCTCTCTCTCTCTCTCTCTCTCACGCACATTTTTTCCCGTTTTTTACCCTCCCTTTCCCGTTTGTTTGTTCGCCTGTTTTGTTTCGTTCTCTTCATTTCTGTTTATATTTTTTAACGTACCCAGGCCGAGAGCGCGCGCGCGCAACTCGCGGATTACGAGGCCGTCGCTGATAACCAAAAATGTAATCTAGATTTCATTACCATAAAGTCCCGCCCCTCCCTTCCCACCCCCTCCGAGGCCCGACGACGCCCACCCACCTCCTTTCGCCAGAGATCCTATCATTTGTAGGATAATGCCGCTGCAGGCTGTTAGACGATGTAAAGTGTTTTTTTTTCTCGCCCTCCCACCCTCCTCTTTTTTTCCATCGACGAAATGGCCGGCTCAACGCGAGAAAACAAAAAAGCGAGCGACACGAGTAGGGGGGTGAAATAAAATGACCCGCGGCCAGGCATTCTGTTGTTGCCGCCGAAGATAATTATTTTTCAATCATTACCTCCAAGCGTGCGTGGGTGGGCGACGTTAAACGAACGTCATTCGACGAAGTTCCGCGCCAGCTGTCAAAGCAATTTCGGTACCTCACTGCCGTTCGCATTGCCATGGGATAGGGAAACAAGTATAAAGGAGCGATATCTCGAAAGTTCGAAGCCGCTAAAAGGTAAAATTGACGTTCTTTGGCCGCGGAAGGAGACGAGAGTAGGGGAAGGAGGGATGGGGAAGTAAACGAGAAAGATTTTTAGAATCCGCCATTACGATTTAACGTTGCGCCAAGTTTATCGCGCTTAAGCCATTCACGGTTCAAAGACGATATGCTCGCCGTGGATCATTAAACTTCGAACGACAGGCAGAGGAGAGGGAGAGGAGGGTGAGGGTAAGGAGACGAGGTAGGCGACGAGCTTAAATGCGTATAGCGTGAGATGCATCTTGTTTCGCGACTCGTCGGGGGGCCCGTCGAGAGTAAGGAGAGTGCAGCGTGCAAAAAGCGGCGAGGATTAAGCAACCGTTTGCGCGAGTCTTCGCGAAACTCTCTTTCTTCCACCCCCACCCCTACCACCACGCCGAGTCCCCCAACCCTCCTACCCTCCTCGCACTTTACTCAATCTCCCGTCCCTCTGTAACGTAAGAGATTACTTTACGCTTTGTATTTAACGTCTGTCGCTCGGAGGATTTCCGCGACAATGGCGAGCCAGATGCTTTTCATCTTGCAGAAGCGTTCTCCGGTTATCAATCCCGACGCGATTCAACGTAAAAGTCACCCTTATCCGCCGCGATCATCTTCGGAGGCACTCCGAAACTCGCCTAACGTCGCCCTCCACTTAATCTGAAAACTCGAGTGGCGGATCTGAATGTCGAGGAAAGTCGATCGATCGATGGAGAGAAGGAGAGATGGAGACAGAGCGAGAAAGAGAGAGGGAGCAATACGAGTATAGGATCAGAATTGGCAGCGAGCGAGCAGTCCCAGGAAGGGAATTGAACGCATTAGAAGACGGAAGGTCTGCGTGACCCGGTGACACGCGTGCGTGCAGCAAGTCTCACACACACGCTCGCGTGCCACGAGTGGAGGTCGTAAGCGTTGTCGAGCGGAGAGTAGGTCCGAAGTGCGATACCTCGCCAAATGGCAGGAGGGGGCATAACCGATGACTATAACGTTCGCGTGGAGCCGCATTGTTCCGAGGAATTCGGAACACGTGGCTCGCGTTCTCGCGCGGTCCGGAGGTGTAGGCGGCCGGAAAGTGACTTATCGTGTCGGACGATCGCGAAAACGTCGGCCCGGAAGGACTCGCACGCCTATCCCGTGCATGCACACGTGCACATATGTATATATGCCCACGTGCGAGGCACGTAACGACCGACTGCGCCGATCGACCTCGTACAAGAATCGTCCCTAATGGAGCGTCCGCATCGAAATCGTTCCTCGCACTGACGTAGCACGTGACAGTAAGTGCGCCCCGAAAACATTTGCCGGGCCCTATCTCGATCGGCACGCGACGATAGGACCTTGCGCTGCCCTTACGGAACGGATCCGAGATCCAGATAACCTTTCGAGAACCCGCCCCCCCCCCCCCTTTGTGAAAGGTCCCAATCTTAATTCCAGCCGCGCTGATGATGTCGTTCGACCGGCGAAGATTTTCTTCCGGGTAACAAGTCGCTTTAACTCGAGCTTTCAAGTAAAAAAAAAGGGGGTGGCAGGAGGGAGGATGGAGGGAGGGGAGATTGCGCGAGCGACCGAACGAGAAAGGAATTGCCGATTCTTCGGGGAGGGCGATGAGGGTAAATGGAGGAAGCGGTAGCGAAACGACTTTCCGCAAACTCGGACCGTATGGGACAACCGGGAATGCCATTGTGCACTGGCACGAACGTATCGGAACGGCTTTTAATGGAGCTTCCGCTCGAAAATTGTTCCCCCACGGCCGATACCGTAGGACGTAACGTTAATGGGGTTAAACATTTGACGGAATATCTCGTTCGAGTTTGATCGTCGAGGACGGTAGGATTGATCCTTCGTGCGGAGGTTTGGGTCTAGTTTTCAGGAGTCGTTCGACAAAAACAAGGGGTCTCGCGAGCGAGCGAGTGCAATGAAAGGAGTTTGGGGAAGGTTAGACAGGAAGAGCTGACCTAGGAGAGAGAGAGGGTGAGAGAGGAAGGGGGTAGATATGTCTGGCACGGAGAGCAGCCGGACGCCGAAAGGGGGAAATAGTCGATCGGAACGAGCTTTCGTAAACTCGGACCATATGCAGGATCGTATCGGGAGTGGAAGTAGGTATTGTATATGCATTAGAGCCGGCTCTAATGGAGCACCGACGTCGAAATCGCTGGCCTCCCTCGGGCCAAAGTGGCACGTGACGGTATATATATATACAGATGCATATATATATATATATATACGATAAAAGATTTCGCGGGATATCGCGCTCAGGCCGCACGAACGGCCCGGCAGCCGGCTATGTTTATGACTCTACGATTTCGTCGAAGGAAATATGAGGCAAACGAGGGCCGTACGTCAGACGTAAACGTCGTCGGGGCGGCGTAAAAACTCGACGATAGCGTCTCGACGCGGGAAACTGGTTCTAATTAGCTCGTACCTCGCATAGATCGCCGGACTCCGAATCAGAAAGCGACAAAACTCGACCGCCTAGCCAACGATTGATCACCTTCGACTCGATTAAACACCTTCTCTTACTGAATGCCGCGAACACTCTCATAACCTGTCGAGCAAATCTCTGGAAACGAAACCTGTGTAAGCAGGAATTCAAAAGGATCGCGAACAGTTACTCGCGAACGATCGCGATACGAATCCTGTAACGGAGTTCCGTGATTTCAGTCACGCGATCGAAAGTAACGTCGGATTTCTACAGAAACGAAATAGAACTCACGCGCATATCTTCCATGGCGGGAGGGCGAGTGCATTTTTCCGAAGGATTTTTCGAGCGCCGGATTGCAGGTCCAGCCTCGGGAATTCAGCGTCCTGGCGAGGGGCATTGGGGAGGGAGGAGGACGACAGACGAAGGGGGAGCCAGGGGAGGGGGAGGGTAGGGGAATCGAATGGAATGGAGCTTTCGCAAACTCGGACCATATGGAGCAGCGTACGGGACCGTACGGCGGGACCGTAAAAACGCAGCGTCATCCCCTGCACGCCCACGGCTTCGGCAAATGGATATTACTGGCAGGACTTATGCCCTACTGGCTGTCAGAGGCAGCCTCTATGAAAAGAACAGAGACGAACTCTGCAACGACGACGACGACGACGACGACAACGACGACGACGACTAAGGAGAGAGGTAGGAAATGGAAGCCGAGCGTGGAGGGGAACTTTCAAAGAGGGCGAGCCAGAGAGAAAGAGAGAAAAGACAGAAAGAGAGAGGAGGGGGATGAAGGTGGAATGAGGTGAGGTTAATGGAGTAGAAACAAATTTAAAAAACCTCCGTTTGGACCTTGCGAGGGAGGGAGGATATTCCGCGCGAATACGGGACGCGGAGGCCGGCGACGTAAGTATATCGTTGCTGCAGCAACGAAGCAAGCAGCCGAGACTGGCTATGTATTTACGGAGCGAGGGGTATATGCAAAATAAACAAATTGCTCCTGCACGTATCGGGCGGGGGGGGACCGGGCGTATGTACGTAGACAGGTTGTACCTTAGAGAGGTACACGAGACGTTGCGTACACGTTGCAGCCACCCCTCCCCTCATCCCCCACCCCCGCTTACGCTCGGAAGCAATCTTCGATGGAAAATATCGGACGATAACGACGGAGGTTCCGTAAAATGAAAATTTGTCAGAAAACATCTGCTCGTTCGACGGCAGCTCGGGCAAACTCGATCTTTAAATGGGCAGCGCGCGCCCGCGCGCACACACGCACACTGGCATAGAGAATCATCCCCCGATCTGGGTAAGATCCTTAAGGCGACCGCGCCGTGAGAGATCAGAATTCGATCGAGGACAGATCCGAAACGAAGGAAAGTGGTTTTATCGTGACGATAAAACGCGTCTGGGCCCGCATGAAAAGAGCTTCTTCGGGGGGTGCACAGGGGGTGAGGGGGGCTAGAGGCAGGAAGGGTAAGAATCGATCGGTGACCAGCCGCAATGGAGTCAAAAGAATGGGCACGGAGGCCAAAGGACGTGGGCGAGAGAGAGGGAGGGGCGGGAAGGGACGAGGGACGAAGGTGGGAGAAGGAGGGTTGTTTTGGCGGAGGTTATTTTCCGGACGAGCGATTTCGTTGACTCCGTGTACTCCGTGGACCAGCCAGTGCGCCTTCTACCCTCTCCCTTCGTCCCTCCGAGGGCGGTATACATTTATCTTCCTCCTTCGCACTGGGTCCTTAGGAAGACGTTTTCTCAAGGTTGCCTCTTCCCAAGCGCCGGGCTCGATTACCTCGGACATTTATTAGACAAATATTTGCGACCTTATATTACGAGCCCACCCTTCTTACTGCATAGAAACAGTGAACGGAAAATAGCGTCCACTCGATCCTGATCTTTCCGTTAATAACGGAGGATACAGACGATCGACTGTTTCACGCTGTCATCTTCCGCGCTCTCTGCCTTCAGGTATGTCTTGGCAGGACCTTACCTCGGACGATTTATTAGACAAATATTTGCGATCTTATATTACGAGCCTACCCCTCCTACTGGATAGAAACAGTGAACGGAAAATAGTATCTACTCGATCCTGATCTTTCCGTTAATTACAGATGATACGGACGATCGACTGTTTCAAGCTGTCATCTTCCGCGCTCTCTGCCTTCAGGTATCTCTCGGCAGGACGATCGATCACGTCTGGCGAAGGTAACTCGGAGAACAATCGAGAGGTCGGCGCGTTTTGTCATGGTAATTCGGAAAATCTCCCCGACGTCACAGCCTCCCGCCGCGCTTTAATCCACGTGGATTTAACCGCGAGGAATAAATCAGAGCGGCGGACGCGAGGCGGGTCGGGAAAACATGGCCCGGGGTTTGACAGAAAGGAATAGACGCACAGCGTTGGCGGTGAGGAATGGATGGGCAGGAGGCGAGGGCGAGGACGCCGACGTTTCGCTGACTCTTCTTCCCGTCTGACGAGCGCGGTTAAAGGAGAAAAGAATTAGGAACGCCCCGCCATTGCGAGTACGGGGAGTTTTTATAACGTGGCCGTACGATTTCAATATAATACAAGACGAATTATGGTGTAAATTCAATCGTATCACATCTGCGTACACTAGGTAACAACTGCAGTGCCACAATAGACCTGCTTTCAATATCCAAATCTCTGTTAAAGACTGAATAATGTAAATTTTTTAGCTGATAACATTACATCTTCCCCAACTCTCTTCTGTTTTTCGTTTTCTCATTCTCATGTCTGTATCAACGGTATTCTCTGTATCAAAAGGCGTTTTGCCGTTAAACAAATAAATAAATAAATAATTCACGAATCCAACCACGAGTGTATTCCAACGAAGGCACGCGATAAAACGAAGCTCATCAGCCATGCGAGCAACTAACGAGCCAATGTACGAACGTTCCCAGGACTGTCCTGAATTATGAATTGATCGTCGAAAGAATTACGGCCATCCGGTGAAAAATGGCACATTAGGTGAGTGCACTAGGTGGAAGGAGCGGATGGAAGAAGAGATCGTTAAAGTCTCGGCGAAGTGCACCGGGTTGCGACCGACTAGAAACGCGCTGGGAAAAGATTGCGACATCCGACTGCGGGCAAACGAAAAGCGGCTGTTCGGCGGATCGGGAGCGGAGTAGGCCGACTGAGACGAGTGAGACAATTATGGGCGACAGGCGGCCGTTTGTTCCTCGGGCTTCTGGGAAAAACGTCGGAAGGTGCGATTTCGCGAGCAGCGCGTCGAAACGGCAGCGAAGATTCATTATTAGCCGATGCGTCATCCGGTTCCATTACGACTATTAGTCAGCGTCGGGGATCCTCATCTTCGAAACGTTCGGTCGCGCGCGCGACCGTTCTCATGCGCTCGTATATGCAGGTTGGAAAGCTGGGCAAACGATTAAGACGCTGGGGACGCTCGTCGATAATGATCGTAAAGCAGCGCCCCCACTGTCGTTCAGCCTTGAGAACAGACGTTCGTTTAAAGTTCGTCTGGCCCACGCGCCCGTGTATTTTCGTACGCCTGTCTCTCTCCTCTACGGCTGCACACACGTAATCCTCGTTCCGGAGACACATTAGTCAGCCCGGCCGCTCTGCGCCCTCGCGCAGACGACGACAGATGAAAAAATAGGAAAAAGTTCCGTGCCCACGTCTCCCGTCCTGAAGAGCAGTCTGCCCGGCTTGAAGACTTTTGTCGAAAGACCGACTAAGTGTCTGTCCGCGGCTAACGCGCCCGAGACGCTGATCGTTTGAAACCTAATGCATTCGAGACACCAGTTAGTGACTTTTCTGCAACTATCTTTCTCGTTATTTAAGGAAACGAGCCGATGAAAAGAAGGCACGTTGGACGGGGTCCAGCCGGCGTCCTCTGACAGCTTCGTACAGGCTCTCAGTATATACTTATTAAAACAATGCACGTGGGACAGTTAAGACTTTCGATATATCTCTCGCAAGTATTTCTCCGCGGCCTCGGACAATGTATTAAGCGCGTTAAAAATGTCAGTCCGAAGATCGTAGTCAGGCAACGCTGACAGCGGGCATCCGTCAACGTTCGGAGCGGCAGCGGCAGAGCTCAAATGGCCTTGTAACGTTCGACCGGGCGATCGGTAAATCAGGAGAGTGGAAAATTTAGCCCAGCGAGCCACCTTGCTCAAAGTTTCACAGAGGCCTAACCGTGCAACTTGTCCGTCCCTCCACTGGCAATAATTGCGTCTCTCGATTTACTTTCCTCGCCGCCGTGAAGACGGAGCGAGCTAGGCAAGGCGGTTGTTGGCAGAGTGAGTCGGTCACTTTTACTCTCGGGCGATAAAACCCGTTTGAATGATTTAAATGACTCGGACGTCGGACGGGAAATGAGCTGAATTTATACGTTCGGCGCGCGATTCGTTAATTTAGCGGCGACGTCGGTTGGAAAAGATTTAGCTCCTTACCGGCCAGCGCCGACTCCTTCATCGTATCCGTGGAACACGGAGGTATGGCTAAGTCGACGGCATTAGCCAGGTGCCTCGATTCCTACGGCGAGATAAATCTTAGCCGGCGTACGCGGCCTCCTCTTTCTCTCGGCTCGGACAGCTCGCGAGAAGGAACAGTCCGATTCGGACCGACATTTTCTCGCCAGTTCATTTTCAGGGACTCGGCACTGTCGCGGGAGTTCGACGCGCTATAATATGGAACCCGAGATGGGTAGTAGGGGTGGTAAAGAAGGGGCGGAAGGAAGAAAGTGGGACGGAAAGGTCTCGTCCCTAAACGGATTCTCGCACCTGGGACCATCTCCAGGGAGACGAGGGAATCGATGCCGATCTATCCGAGTCTGCTGAATCCACACGGATGTACGTTTATCACCGGCGGGCGAACCATTTACGGCCAGGCGCCATCCACGAGGACTAGGAATAATTTACAAGTCCATTATATTCGATTTTTCTCCCGCCGCTAGCCGGCGCCCTTTCTATTCTCTCTCTCTCTCTCTCTCTCTCTCTTCTTTCTTCTCTTCTCTTCCCTTCTCTCTGGCCGAACCGCTCCCGGTGGCTGCATCTGCCACTTTTACGAGCTGCCGAGCCCTATCCTTAACGCAGACTCGACGTATGGCCTCTCGTAAAACTCGACTCGGTTAGCGCGGCAGGAAAGAGAGCGCGAAAGGCCCGGGGAAGGAAAAAAGGAAGGAATTGAAGACGAACGACACGCGGGATATGAGGCCGGTGATGGAGGCGAGCGACGTCGCGTGTCTCGTCGGCAAGTGTGACGCCTCGCCCGACGTGACGAGAAGCGGTGTGTGCCTGCGACCGACGTTAAATAAATATTCAGAGGCTGCGCTCGATCAATGCCTCCTCTGCATAACCGTGCCGGCGCTAAAACGTAAAATTAATGCGCCTTTCGTTACAGCCAGCCAGCGAACGGGCGAGCGTCGAGCCCGATATAGGGGAAGGTTGCCTATATTGGACCGATTTTATAAATTTCATTATATAGAGATACATAAGAAGTGTTAATAAAAATTAAGTAGCAGAAAAGAAACTCACTAGGTGTACCTTCAAAACAATACCATCTGTTAAATTTAAAAAAATATTTATAACCGTGAAAAATGACCTCGAAAAAATGGTGTCATCGGTCCAAATTAGGAAACCGGTTGCCTAAATTGGACCATTAGCTTTCTTAACGAAAATTGCAACAAAAGAACCTTTCCCATTTTCGCTGTGGGCTGTACATTTATGCTCATCGACAATCCGTTGTAACAGATCAAAAAAATTATTGACATTCTCTCTATTAAAGCCTCTGCCTCTTGCCATTGAGGTTTCTTCAGATTTCCAAAGCGAAAGATGCGGATTTCGTTTGAAAAATGTGTAGAACCATTTTTTATCAACAATTTTGGTATCTCGATCGAAATTATGTGGCAAGTCATAATTTTCTGCAACATTAAAAGCCAGTTTTCTGACTTCCTTAATTGTTAAACCAAAAAAATATTAATTTTTAAACGAAAAAACTATTAATTTTTAAACCAAAAATGTTTTAACTTTATTGCGAACGGAATTCTTTCGATCAGAATGTCTCTTGATAGTTGATTTAGGCACTTCATGCATACGATTGCATTCATTCAAACCGCAATGACCATTTTTGTAAGCAACAATAGCTAACAATAAATTATTGTCAGATCATTGTCCATAGTGCCCTCTTTTTGATATTGTAACCCTGAAAATATCTCTTGAATTTTAATTTGCTTATAAAAAACATGTCATTGCCAAAAGTTGAGCGGTCCAATTTAGGCAACTCTTTTCGGTCCAACTTAGGCAACTTGAATATGTAATGTTTGATATTGTACAAAAACCTAAATATAACATGATTTCTCAAAATTGTTACTGCAAATTATAGACAAATTAGTAAGCTTTGTGACAATATAAAAAGAATTGTAATTACTTATGTTTAGACGAATTAACGGCTTTCACTCTTTCGTCGAAATAACTAATCTTCTACTTACTCAAACAAATAACGCTTCTCTCAATGTAACCACAAGGTGTTTTTTCGCAAACACGATTGCATTAACTTCGCCTACATCTACGTATAACAAGATATCTATTGAAAATCGCACAAACTTCACCAGTCTTTAGATATCATAGTGGTCCAAATTAGGCGGTGGTCCAACTTAGGCAACCTTCCCCTATATCGCTGCACGCCTCTTACACGCGCCTCGAGCCTCGACTGCCACTCTTTAAAAGATTTCACCCCCTTCCACGGCTGTTTGCGTTTAATCAGAGCCGACTTGGCCAAGTACGAGCTGGCCGAACGAGAGGTCTTCTCGGAGAAGGGATCGGCGCCGGAAGCGGCCGCAAATAAAAGAGGGCGGTCAGGGGAAGAAAAAGGGGATGGTCAAAGAGAAAAGGTCCGGCTTGAGCGGACGCGTCGTTTGAGGCGAGTCCAATTCCGTACGGGCGGCTCTTGCTCCAGTTCCGTGCAAAGTTCCGCCCCGACGCGGCCGATGGACGCTCGTAACGTTCCGACGCTGTACGTGCATCGACGCAGGTCATAACGAGGAATCCTTCGCCAATGGGCTGCCTGCCTGGCCCAAGGAGGGATTAGTCGGGAGTACGTGCGCCGAGGCCGAGTGTCAGATAGGACGGAAGCGAAAGGTCGGAGCGCCGAGACGAGCCAGAAGAGACACGCACGGCCGTTAAGAGAGGACGGCAAGCCGGTAGGAGAGTATGCGCCGAGATTCGATGCACTTTGTGGCTCGCCATGCATAACAGAATCGGGTCCTCGAAACGGCTAACAAAGCTCACAATCACCGGTATACCAAAGCCCATCGAACATGTTCCTGATCTCATCCCATTCTCTGCCTCTTCCTCGCACATATACCGACGCACATGGACGTACTCTGTGTGCCTTCTCTCGAACTGCCTCGTTCTCTCTATGGGTTGCGTAACGAGCACGCACACGCCTTGCCGGGTCCCGTTACGCACGCACGCACGCACGCTAGCACGCACGCACGCACGCCACCCCGCCGACTGACCCACATGCACGGTCTTTATTTAAACCGGTTTCCTCTTCAACGCCTCTTTTACTCGCGACTTTCGACTGCGCTTCCCGTCAACCGATTCCTCCCGTTCGAACGCGCCGTGCCCAAACCGGCCGCCCATCATTCCCCTTCAAAGAGAATCCGCGCGGACACGCGCGTGTCATCCCACGCCGACAGACTCGTCAAAGAAATCTAGCCGCGATTCTAGCGCGCGGAAGGCCTTTCCGGATTAGAAGCGATAAAGCGCGATTAGATCGGGCCAAATGACGTTGCGCAAGAAGAGCGAGAGAGGTGGCGATGAGGGGTGAAGGAGGATGAGAGAGAGGCGAGAGAAGAGAATATTTCCATCGATAAAACCGAGGGCCAATTACCGCAAGATTGAACGACACTGCCGGCAAATGTAGGACGGGCGGAGTATCGAAAATTAATTTGCGATCCAATCTATCATTCCCGTTCCCATTCGGCGGATATGTATTTGGATTAAGAATAACAATGGCCTTGTAACGAACGGGTAATCGTATTAAGGATATGGTTCGAGGCGTTTGCTTTCGAGTGTGTGAGAGAGAGAGAGAGAGAGAGAGAGAGAGAGAGAGAGAGATAGTACGAATCGGATACGGTCAATTGAAATTTCGCGTGCGAGATGCAAAAAACTTTCGGCTAACGGAGCGAAATCGATTGCTGGCCGGGGGTTGGGGGTGGAAGGGGAATCGAGGGGAGGCAAGAGTCGGAAAGAACGGTTATCTCCGATGTCTGCGCTCAACGATCCGTTTCCACTGAGCACTTTCCATCGAACCGACGCCGATACGTCCGTCGGATACTATCGCCTAACTTCTCGGCCACGGCGAGCGGCTGCGTTTCCCATGGCTTTTTATCGCGGCAGCCGTCTTTTTTCTCATTCGAAACGCCGTGAATTCGAACGGCGTTTCGCCGAGTACGAGCGTCAAAACTCGCATCGAAGAGATTCGCCGCTTCAGCCGCGACGAAAGACGGCGGAATTATTCCGAACGTCCGAGTAAGCCGAATGGGCGACAGAACGACAAAGGAAGGATGACTGTCCGAGGGACGATCTCGATCCTCGGCGAGTTAAGCTGTTTTACATATGTGACGCTGAACAGAGCATAACCTACGATCGCGGTCGGCGTCCGCCGGAAGCCGTCTTGGCCGATTCAGGTTCGACGGAGCGATCTTCGGCGAGATATCGGCAGCCGCCTCGCCTTCGAATCTCGCAGCCCGGCAATTCTAGCGGGATTTCCATAAATTCTATGGAGAATGCACTCCCCGCAACTGGCGCCAGGTGTCGAGACTCACGCGAGAGCCCGGAGGATCGCTGATCCTCCACCGATTAAAGGTGGGAGATTTTGTTGCAGGAGAGATCAGCAGTTTGAGGCGAACTTATTTCGTGCTTCCGTTAATATAAAAATCGGCCGAGTTCTGGCTCAGTCTCAGACTCGTGACTGTGCGAGCGAAATGTCCCACCTGTTCGCTCATTGTTCTTCGTCCAAGTCTGCCCTACTGTCTGAACTAAGTATTGCCTAACGGCAACATTTTTTGGGCACATTCTCTGAAATCAAAGAAGAACATCGTGCTTGCCTGATTCTCAACCCTCATTCTACTCCAGCGAAGTAACCGGAACCTTCCCGGCAGCGAGCGCACGTCGGCTCGTATTCGCGTGCGTTCAAAATGGAATGCATGCATGCACGGTGCGTCAGCGCGACTCTTCGCGCATGAGAGCGCCGCGAAACAGCCGGATGACTTACCGCATTCTAAATTCGAGGTCCGAAACAACGGGATCGAAAATGTGCTGAGCCGTTGAACGATCCGCGCTTCGGAATCCTCGCCCGGACTCGTTCGCCCTATTTAGTCATTTGCAAGAGAGCAAACGTCATCCGGCTCCCCCTTCCCCCCCCCCCCCCCCTCCCCCGAAAGAGCGCAGCGCGGCATTACGGTATTATTAGCCGCGGACAGGGAGGCCTCGACTGCCCTTTCGCGAGTAGCGATTATCTACATATTTGATGAGGCTAGGCACGAGGGCGGAGCGGGCCCTATTATCCTCGCCCTTTTCCAGCCCTCCGTGCACGCCTCCTCCTCCTCCTCCTCCTCCTCCTCCTCGGTCTCCTCCTCCTCCAGCGCGTGCGGCGAAATCGATAGAGTCGCTAACGTATCGGAAACGCTTCCCGTCGTAAAGCGTCAATCTGCCGAAGGACGCGCTCTCTCGAAACATCCCTAAAAGTTCTGTGCCCGACGTAACACCCTCGCACTTTATCGTCAGCACAACACGTTCGACAAGTTCGAAACGTCACGAACCGAGTGCCGGCCGCACTCTCGAAAAGTGCGCACGAGGGCGCAATAAACATTCCTTTTTAAATTCAGTTCGTTAAATGACTTTCTCGCCGGTTATGCACGTATCGCGTGATCCATAATAATGAGCGAGCATAGGAACCTTAATTAAGGTCGCCACGGAAGCCCTCCCCAACCCCCACCCTCTGGCCACCCCATCCCCCCCCCCCCAACATTCTTCGCAGAAGTGTGCTCGGCGGTAACGCTCGCAGCGGAGCATGTTTGCGGTAATTAGGGGGTGGGTAACGATACGCGCGCGATACCGACATAGGGTGAGGGGGGGTTGCAGAGGGTTTGGGGGCACTTCCAAAAATACATTTGTTAGCACGACGTACTCTGGCGGAACGTCGCGTTGGGCGTAAAAAAGGAAATCAGCCGAGCTGCGAGTCTGGCACGAAAATCGACGGACTCTCTTTTTTTTCATCCCCCTTCCCTCTACATCCCCTCCTCATCTACTGCCGCTTCGCTCACGTGCGCGAGGTCGCGATGACGGATACGCAGAAACGAGGCTGATCACGCGACCCGCTCCATCTTCGTCGCTTGTAATTCTTGCGGATAGTTTTCGTCCGGTGCACGTGGCGGAACTGGCAAGGCTCGATTTAAAGCCGCGGGACTGGGAACGATATATTTCGCGGATGCGAACTCGCACGCTGAGAGACAACCCTCCCCCCCCCCCCCACATCCCTCTCACCTCGCGTCCGGTGAATTCGAGTCTCGCTGCAAACGCCCACGCCGAACTTAAAAGCTGTCAGCGGGCAGATCGTTCTTACTTTCGCATTCATAGACTTCCGCGGGCGAGAATTATTCGCGAATGAATTTTCAGGAAGGAATGCGTGGATTCTTAAATCCGTCGGCGCGACTTCCGGTAGGGAGGGAAGGCGACGTTAACCTTGAAGCGATGATTTCACCCGGAATCGGCCTGGGCGAAGGAGCGGAGCAGAAGCGAGCACTCTTTTTTTGGCCCTCGAATGCCGGATCGGTCGAAAGTTTTGAAACTCACCGAGTTAATGGCTGTCATGCTGTTAACTCGACCTGGATCTGTGTCCACTAGCCCGTTGTCACTCTGAAACAGAAAGGGACAGGTGAGTGGTCTGTCCTGACCCGATATGCGTACGCTTCGACTCGGATTTCGGGGCGGATTGCGAGCGTCTTGACGAATCGGCGGAGATTGCAAGATGGCAGGCATTTATCGCCGATGCGATAACAATCTCGACGACCCGCTCGCAATTGGCAAAAGTTGGCGAACAGGCCCGACGACGACGACAACGACTACGCCACTACCACCACTACTAATTGCTCCGTAGCCGAAAGCGGGACGAGGAGAGAGAAAAAAATGGAATTGCGACGTAAAAGTCTTCCGTGTCGCGAAATCTCGAGTGAGAGATAAAAAAAGAAGAAAGAAAAAGAAGCGGGGTAACGTGAGTGCACTTAGCGCGAGGGTGTAAGCGATATTTTCTCTCTTTTTCTTAATCGGCGCCAGCCGCAATTAAAATTTCGCGTCGTCGCGAGTTCTTTGCCTTTCGCGATCGTCGAGGTCGGCTCGTTAAGTCAAAATATTAATTACGTAATACCGGTCGCAACGATTTAACCGGGAAATGGGAGAAATGCGGATCGAGCGGAGGGTGGAGCGACGATGGAAGCGGGAAGAGACAAGAGGGGAAAAATACGAAGAAGTAGACGAAGAAGAAGAAGAAGAAAGAAAGTAGTACCGGTGTCCGATAATGGAAGCACATTTCGAGACGTCTCGATATTCAGGCCAGACAGAGGAAGGTGCGAACTACTGAGGATTACCGAGATGGAAATTCCCTGCTAGCCGCTCGACGGGAAGAACACGGGAAGAGAACGGGATGGGAAGGGAAGGGAGGGTGGGGCAGGGGAAGGGTAGGAAGTTGAAGCGACGGAAGCAGCGATCACAGTTGGACCGAAGAATCGTTGGAGCGTATCGAAAGGAGAGAAGCCGTACGTCGTAGGGACTGCGAAGCGACCGCGGCCGAGAGAAGAAATAGTACAAAGGCGGCGGCGGGGCCGATGGCGTCGACGTCGACGTCGGGTAGCTCTGCGGAATCGAGGCGAAAGAGCCGACGTGCAAATGTCGTTCCGAACTTTGATCGTAAAACAGGGGGCGAGAGCGAGCTTGCGCGCGCGCGCGCGCGCACCGGCGAGAGGCGGACTTCTCTCTCGGCTAGCTAGAGCGGCGTCCGTCTTGAACGTCTGCCAAATCGGTTATGCACGAATAAATTTTCGTGTCAAACTCCGAACGAACGAACCGTCTCGCCGACCGGGCAAGGTTAGTCGGCTCTACGGAAGTGGAACGGGGCTCTAATTTCTATCCGAGCCGAAGTGGGGCCCCACGAACGAAAGAAGGGGGTGGGAGGGGGGGGAGGAGAGGGATGAGAAGTGGGTTCAAGAGTCGGTAGGATAGAAAAATGGAAGAACTCCGGTGCCGGTTGTCGGGGGGGTGAGAACAGAAGAAATACTTAGACGAGCTCCGAACGACTTATCGAAGACTCCGAGACTAAATGCCAGGAATTCCAATCGGCTTATTCCGGACCTCTCTCCGTTTCACATACTTTCGCCTTGTCGCCTGCAAATATATCAAACTCGAGATTCGAGGCTGCTGGTAAGGTGGGGAAGAGGAGGAGGGGGGAATAAATAGATCGCGATGCGGCGCCGAGAACGAGCCGTTCACTTTGTCACCATCGGAGCAAAAACGGAAGTTTTGCCCGGCAGTGGGGCTGGGCCTGCGTCGAAGAATCCGCCTTTATTACGGCGCAGATGCAATTGTCACGGAGGAAAGATATTTCCCTCGGAACGGTGTACGCCGCCGTCGATAGAACGGGGTTGAAAGTTGGCCAATCCCGGTGGACGCCGAACGTCCGCGGAAATACGGTTCAAATTTCTCCGAGAGTCTTTCTTCCGCACTCGGACGTAGCGGGATCACATTTGCCTCTTCGCTTCGTGCCAATCTTTTTGCGTCGATACTTCCTGTATCTCGATTCGTCTGCCGGTAGCTCAAAGATGCCTCTCATTAGCCGAGCACCGCGCGAGGTAAAACTCGGCAGTTTAGATTCTATTCTGGGGGAATAGAAAATGATTCGCTGGCGCCACGATCTAGTCTCTGTCTTTTTGCTGCGCCTCGTTGAAAATTTGCCGAAAGTCAGAACGACTGAGAGACTGACGTCGAGCCGATGCTCTAGCATTAGGTCTAGCATGAGCTCTAGCATCAATTCTAGCATCAGCTCTAGCATTAGCTCTAGCATTAGCTCTAGCATTAGCTCCGCTACGTGCCACGTTGCGAGACACGCCGCTATCCAAAGCGTCGTGGTACGCCGCCTACGAAAGATATAACAATAATCCGTAGACGCGCAGAGGCAGCACGATGATTTAACAGTGTCGTCCCGACGTCCCGTCGAAGTACAAAGTTACTCGTGGCGGGCGCGCGCTCGTCGTTCGGGAGTTAAAACGAAACGAGGGAAGGTCGTAAAGCAAATTATGACCCCGGCGCGTAATTTATGACGGAACTGCTCGGGACCGTTCGCTGCCCCCCCCCCCCCTTCTCTCTCTCTTTCTCTCTCTTGCCTCTCTCACGCCAACAAGATCCGCGCCAGGCTACTTTTCGTCAGCGAACAACAGACTCTCGAGCCTTGGCCCGCCTGCCTTCCATCCACCAGCGAAGCCGAAAGGAATTTACGACCGCGAATTATCATCGGGCCGACTCCATCTATTCATGAAATTACCGAATACTCTCTTGCCCGCGATATATCACTCGCTACTTGATCTCGGAATCCGGGAGTGCGGCGAAGACGGTGACCTCTTCCCTCCCCTTCATTTAACGGCGAGTTGGCCCCTGCCAGGCATAGATTAGGCGTATAATTGGATTGGCTGCAGATTTACGGGGAAAAAGGCGAGTGCGATTTGGCGAAATTCGCGAGAGTGGGTGGAATGAGAAATTCGTCGCTATCGAGACGGGAGGCGGTGCTCCGGGAAGGTGGAGAAGGTGGAGAAGGTGGAGAAGGCGGAAAGGTCGACGGGCTTCGTTAGGCGCGACCCCAACACATCGTCGGGGGAGGGAATGAGTTGAGGGGGAATGGGTGGAGGGTTTCGAAGTTGCGCGAATGTTATTAACGTTGTACCTAAATCCCACCGCCGCTATCCTCGAAAGCGGTTGTGCACCAGCAGCACGGGCAGTAGAAGCAACAGCAGCGGCGGTAGTAGCAGTAGTAGTAGCGCTAGTAGCAGTGGTAGAAGCGGGAGCGCACGGCAGGCCAAGGGAAACGATCGTAATGCGCGTGTGGGTGAAAGAGCGCGTGCTTAGAGCAGAGCTAAATTGCCATGGGGAGAGAAAGAAGGAGAGAGAGAGAGAGAGAGAGAGAGGAAGCTCGAAGAGAACCGGTGCAACGGCCATGTTTCAATATTACCGAGGCTTTGGCCATGATTTAAATAAGCCCGTGAAAGCTCGAGCGTACGCAACCTGAAAAGTCGGAGTTCTTCAATTTATGGGGAAACGTCAGGGACAGCTTAGCGTTTCTTTACCTCCTCGTACACCTCTATCTCTCCTCCCTTAACCTCCGCCTCTCCGCGACCTCCTCACAGCGTCACGTCATTTTATTAACGCGCCCCCCGAACCGAAGCAACTCGGCAAAATGCAGTCTGGACGCGGTCGTGATATATATGGCTGGGGAGTGCATTAAAAATTGTATGCATCGCGGACGTCGGGTCAGCCGAGTCGTACAAACGGAAGTGAGCCGAGTGATTGATGGCGGGCCGATTGTCAGTGGATGGACGAGCACGGGCAGGCCCGACGATAATTCACCGCCTCGCGCACACAGACACACACACACGCTCACATACGCTCTACACGGGCCAGGGGCGTTAAAAATAGGGAACGACGGAGATTAGGTGGCCCCGAGATGTCCGACATTGACGGGGACGAGTAACAAGAGACGCGCGGAGAGTCGGTGGAAAAAAGTCTCGTTACCCCCCTTCAACGTCTTCTGCTCACCCCTTCCCACCCCCGCCTTCACCCGAGCGCTCCCCTCCTCGCGCCGTTTCTTTTCAAACTCGGCCTCCCTCACGGCCTTCCGGTCACGAGACATCGCGGCACGCTCTTTAGTGCATAATTAAGCGGGCTCGCGTCTTTCGTCACGCGCGCTTGCCGGTTTTTAATTTAAAGCCGTGATTCATGACGATGCAGCGGCCGCTCGAGCGACGAAGACGGCGCGCGGTGGGTGAAAGAATGGGGCAGGTGCTTTTTCTAAAAAGGCAACGCGCGCGCGCGCGACTGCCGAGGGAGGACAAGGGGGCAGATCGAAAGAGGGAAGAAAGAGGAGCAGAAGAATGGGAGGGGTGGGGGAGGCAGGCAAAGGCAAGACAGTCAGACGGAAAGACACACGGGAGGGAGGGAAGTGGAGCGAGCTTCCTTCCACGCTGGTACATCTAGCGAAAATGAAAATCCACGTTTCAATCATTCGCGCAAGCAGGAACCGACGAATGGAAGAGAGGTGGAGAGGGGTGGCAGAAGGTTCTTCGCGGAAGAAATTTGATGCGCGCGCCTGGAAAGGATAGTGTGCCGCATACTTCGATATACGGTCGGGACAATGGGAGAGGAGCCGGAGGGGGGTGGGAGGGGGCGGAAGGGGTGGAAGATTACTTGGGAAACGATCCTAGTTGCTCGCGATCGCCGAACAGACTCCCGGAATTTATGAACTTGTTAATCGACGGGTCTGTGGACTCGAGCAACGAGCGAGGGTGTTGTTCGTGGCAACGTTCAATATTTGCACTCCGGTGATGAGTCAGAATCCAGGCACGTCGACGTCTAACCCGAGACGATGTGTGCCGGGAGAATGAAGCGAAAAGAGCGGGTAGACGAGCGTACCGCGAGGGGGGGGGGGGGGGAATATGGCGGACGTCGATTAACACTTTGTCAGGCGAACGGTTCCGCTTATCGGGTCAGTGATCGATTCGACGAAAAACTGAACGAGAGCATCGTTTCACTTTATCTTCCGTCTCTCAACTGATTACGCTAATTTTCGTATCAGCGTCCGAACGTCCTTATAATAAATCCCGGCGCTCATCCGGTGCTGAATATACCGGTCGTAAAGTTCGTCGTAAGTGCGACATGTGCGGGAAACAATAGGGAGCGAGATTATTTCGAGCGGTTGCTCTAAAAATGTTCGCCGGTCATGCGCCCGCCGATCGGGATGCTCTTCGATTCGGTTGTCGCTGCCGAAACGTTCGCATTTATTTTTAATGCCCCATTCGCTGCCAGCAACTCGTAAAAACGTCGCTTAGTTAATGCTTCCGAAGCTCGCCCTTCGGCAAAATGAATGCCAGGTGCGCGTGTGGCGCGGGCTCCGGCGAGAAAACAAGTTTAATGCCTGACACGTAAGACGGTAATAGAGTACGTAAAAAGATCTTTCGGCGGACGTTTGGGAGGGGAGGCGGATTGCAGTGGAAAAGTTGCGGGCAAATCGGCCAATTCTAGTGATTGCGTAAGGCACGTGGTCAGCCGGACATTTATTCTCCGTCTAACAAAGTTGTCTGCGGTCTCAGAATTTGAATGCTAGAAACGTTAAAAAGAAACTGCCATTTTCTTTTGACATGCCAATGGAAAGCCTAATTACTGTAAAAGCATTAAACATTCAAAAAATGCAACGTAATCGTTTGCATTTCAGGTGTAACAATTAAATTGGCAGTAATTTAATTTAGCGTTCGAAACGATCTTAACGGTACTGTTTCGAGTGCGTCTCGAAGATACGGCCGAACATAAATGACAAACTACCAGAAACAGGCATCCATCGAGTCCACTCTCGCGTGCTTCCTGTCGCACCATCATAAATACGCAATTATGATACGATCGCGCTTCCACCTTATCCCCGTAAAATATTTACACCGCAGGCTCACGTACGGACAACGCGGCCGTCAATGTGTTAATAATGCATCGCGCCGACAGAAGGAGGGTGCCTACTACGCGTACGTACGCTCGGCTTTTAAGCACCGCGTAATCACGAAGTCATTCCGGTAACGTCCTTCGTCCCATACGCGGAAGGGTCTTTATGGAACCGCGCGCACACGAGTGGTGCACGCGTGTGGATGGGGAGGGGGTCTAACGTCGGCAGCGAGGCGTGCCGGGCGAGAAAAAGGGAAAAAGCCATGCTCTCCCGGAACCGGAAGGAGAGAGACGCGAGAGTGCAGTCCAGGTTTCAGAGCAGCGATTTAATTCCAAATTAAGACACGCTCGCAACGACACGCGCGAACACCTGCACGAGTTCCGCTCTTCGCGAACGACCTACGATTTACAATTCCTTCGAGCGAGGCGAGAGCGCATTTAGGTGCACGGAGAGGAGGACGGACGGCAGAAAGGGGCAAATAGATGAATAGAAGCGCCGCGAGGACGAGTACGGTAGACGAAAGAGACACATAGAGGTAAAGAGAGAGTGAGAGAGTGAGAGAGAGAGAGAGAGAGAGACAGAGGGCAGAAAATACATCGGCCTCGATTTGTCCCTTAGCGCGTCATGAATTTCTCCCCGATTCCACGGAGCTAAGCCTCTCTGCGCCTCCCCGACATACGTTACATTTCTTCCTGTCCCCTGCAGAAGATACTAATGCGCGAACGGTGTAGAGAGAGGGTCAGTTCTAATTCGGCGATTAGCCATACACGCTTGGCCGTACGGTCCCTTACGTTCGTGTCCAGAGCTGCCGAAAAGACTGATTCTCCTCTCTCGAACGAAAATAGGATTTTTCCAAACGACGCTCGAAGGGCAGAGCGGCAAAGCCGTTTAACGTTATAAATTCGCGAAACGAAGAGCGTGCAGTGGCCGTCCTTCGCGAAACTCGAACGAGGTCAGGAAGAGTGGGTAACGTCGACGGGGGGCGGGAGGGGAGGGGGTGGGGCACGTATCCGCATGATAACTCCGTGATAGAATGTTCTCTTAAATTTCCCAGGTGGATCCTGGGGCGCGTTCGCCTCCCGCGTGTGACGTCTTTATTCAAGCTACTGCCGACGAGTGGCTCGTGGGTACGTTCCTGAGCGGGACACCCGTTGGAGTCTCGCTCGGCACGGTACGAGCAGGGTCGCCGGAAAGGAAAACGCGAATATCGGAGACCGAGCGCCTCTTTCTTCTCTCGGGTGCGAAAGGAACGGTGCCGAAGAAATTTTCAACCTTCCGAGGAGGGAAATGGAAATTTCTCATTCGCGCCCGCGGACGTCAGCGGGCAACTATGTCGGATCGAAGTGAGCCAGAGGCGGAACGCGCTCCGATGCGGGCTTGAAATTAAAACGCACTGGCTAGAGTCCAGCGGGCTGACTCCAAGGTCGATCATATTACAATTGCCTTAACGCATTAATTCTCGCGCGAATAATTGGCGCCGAGCGGTGCCGCTGTCAGTAGTCGGTAGTGGTGAAGAAGGAAGGAAGGAAGGCTGAGATGCGTTAAAAAAGCATGACATCCGTCTCTTTGGCATCTGTCACCGCATATCGGAGGCCCGATGACGTCAGCGGAGGCTGAGTCGGACGTCGGAAAGGTGGATATAACGGCCGATGGCGTATGTTAATAAAGAGTGCCGAAAGTGGCAGAGGCACGAGGGAGGAGGAGGAGGAGGAAGAGGAGGAGGAGGAGAGGTAGGGGTAGGGTGAGAAATAATAAAGCCCACGGCGCGTTGCGGCCAGTTCTCTAGAAGTGAGGAGGGCAGGTGGTGACTCCTGGTGGTATTTATACAGAGGCTGGAGTGTCGCCAAAATACTAGAACTGACCCTATCTATCGTCGGAACACGGCACATGTCTCCTCTCCTATTCTCTCCCTCCCGTCTCCATTCCCCCTCTCCCCATGGACATCACTTTCTAGCCTCCTCTTCTTACTCTTTCCTTCACCCCCCTCCTCATCCTCCTAGCAGACAGGAGCCAAGAGTACTCGACATCGTCTACACCCATAGGATACGCTGTGGATATCCAGCATTGGCTTTGCACGGGCCCACTCGTCGTCCACCGGGCACTTCCAGAGCTTTATTTGTCAACCACTTCGGGGACGTACGAAATTAAAGGACCCTGCGGATAACGACCGAGGTTATCGCGGACGCCACCCGCGGCTTCCCTGCCGTGAGCTTCGAAAGTATCCGACTGGCCGCGAGTCGACGCATCGTCCTTCACTTCGAATCGCCGATAGAGATCCGCCTGCTGCCGGCCAGCCATTTGTTTGCTACCTCCCCAAAACCTGTACGCTGGCCGGGAGAGGGCTCGAGGGGGTGAGCGACAAGGACGCAGGCTTTGTTCCGGCTTATAGTTTGATACGATTACGGTTACCGTCCACCTTTGGCCGCGGAACGAAGAACGCTGATGCTGACGCTGTGTAGGTAGGTAGGTCGGGTGGGTAGGTCGGTTGGGTTGGTAGGTACTGCCACATCTGACGGGCAGGGTGGTACTCGGATGAAAATCGTTACGACGCAGCGTCGGACGCGAGGGCAGCCGACCACGAAGACGAGGAAGCAATGACTATACAGAGAGGATTTCCTACGCCGGTTATCCTCGGCGAGGCGAACGATTGTGGGACGCCGATGGGGGGCGGAGGAAGGGGAGGGGGGTGGATACCGATCGGAGGATGAAGAAGGAAAGATGACGATCGACGCCCTCGACGTCTTCCCTGCGGTTTTATCGGCGCTCTCCTCTGTTCCCCCGATAATCCGCATCGTTGCCCACGGCGGTCTCGTTCGCTCTCTGATTTTTATACGTCTTCGCCCGAGCCATCGGGCAAAGCGTTTCATACAAAAGCGTCGAAAGCTCCGGCCGAAGGACCGGGGGGGGGGGGCAGAACTTTCCGTTCGGCTTCTTTCTAGCCGGCGGCCGTCCGTGTCGCTCGAGATTCGTTATGAGAGAGCGCTTAGCTACTTGATAGCCAACGCGCGCAAAAGAGTGTGAGAGAGAGAGAGAGAGAGAGAATATTAAACCTGCACCGTGCCCGACGTCGGTAATTTACGAGCGCCACTTTTTGCGCGCGTTGCGAATGTTTGTTCCCCCGAATTGCGTCACGTAAAAATAGAAAGACGACGACGACGACAACTCGAGGAAGAAGCGAAGAAAAGCGAAGAGTCTGAATCACGCTCCGCGTGCGACGATTGAGAGGGGTCATTAAAGTCGGAACGTCCGACGAGCGCAGGGATGAAGGAGGGAAGGAGTCGTGGCAAGGGGTGGGGTGGGGGAGGAGGAAAGGCTCGAAACGATCGTCAGCGAGCGACGAGATAACCGTAAAAGAATACGAGAAGCGTTAAGAGAAAGAAGCCACGTCATCGCGCACGCACAATCGGCTCCTTACGAGGGTAACCGCGCCGCTCTCTCGACTCGGGTCTAAGCGGACCCGGGCGGAGGAAGGAATGGGCCGCCCACGCGCACGTGACACTCAAACTACGCATTCCACGTCGGAGCCGCTTGTTTCCGCCGCATTTATCTCGCAATCGGATGAACAAGAAATTCTCGTTCTTTTAGAATCATCAAAAATCATCCGAAATCATCGTCGATCATCTTCCGCGAACAAACGATCCTGGCGATGATACCACTCGTCGAACCTCGACCATTCTCAAGTAGGCTAGTACCTATGCAAGACGTATCCGCGGTATTCCGGCGGTATTCTGCCCGCGGGAGCGGACGGCGGGGAACGAGGTAAAGCGTTAACACTATATCGCATCTAGGAATCCGGAACACAATTTCGGGCAGCCGCGTTACGGCGCGCGAACTTTTGGCACGTGAGTGACACTTGTTCGTTCGCTAACTCACTCGAGCCTTCGCGGCAGTGTCGTCCGGCGCTCCGCCCGACGACCGCTATATTTCGCGGTGTCCATTCTTACGCGCGCACCCCGGGGACAGTCGGATTTATTGCGCCAACTTAAATAATCCGCGTAAACACGGCCGGCGGCCGCCGATGACACTTCTGAAGCCATGGAACACGATAGCGAATTTTACTCGCGTTACAAAATAGGACTGCGACCTGGAGGAGGGAGGACGAAGGTGGAAGGGTGTAGAAAGAGGGGGGAAGGTCTATCTCGGGCCATCGTTCGCACGTTCCAGAGGTGGCTGACGTAAGAGGACGAGCATTGGGCCGAAATGATCGAGTGCGCGCGGCAGCGGAAGTTTCTGCCCAGCGGCAGAACGGATGGAGGATGCACAAAAATATATATATATCCAACGCGACGACGAGGAAGGCGAGAAATGCGAACAGCTGTCGGCCGCTTGGCCCCGATGCCGCGCGCGCGCGCGCCCCGTCCACGACATTCACGCACGTGTCACTCGTATGTCACGTACAAGCGCGATGCCCTTTTCCGTGAAATTGAACGACAATGGACGTGAAACAAACCGAACGAGATCAGCCGCCGACCCCAAAGCGACCATCAACGCTTTTCGCCCTGCCGGGCCGCCTCAAATGACGTGCTAGACGACGCGCCATCTTCTCATTTCTCTCTTTCTCTCTCTCTGTCTTTTCTCTTTCTCTTTGCCTTCATTCTCACTCGGCGTTCGTCCGAGATATTTTGGGAAATACGAAATTTGGGCAAGTCCGTGAAACAAGAACATACCGTTCCGTCCGCAAAGAGAGTATTGCGAGCGTACTCGTTCATCCGTCCGTACTCTCTTTCCATTTCCTCCGCCTTATCGCTTTCTTTATTAAAGCCGGGAACGTCGAGTCGCCGGTTTCTCGCCGGCGAAGAGAGCTCGAAAAAAGTTCCGTCGATTTCCTAGCGACATATTGAAATAAACGTAAGGAACCGGTAAGATATTTCCAGCGTTCGCCGAGCGTTGGAGAGCGAACAACGAGGAAGGAAAAGAGCAAGAGAGGAAGGAAGGAAAGAGGAGTAGGAGGAGGGGAAGGAGGAGGAAGGCGAGTGGAAAAGCCATGTGATCCTAAGCCTGCGCTACAAGTGCAGCCAGGAAATGAATCGCTCGATACACACTGCACACGGGGAAAGAAACACCAGGGAATCGAGGCTGCCTGCTCCGCCATCCCCCTTCATCCCCCACCACCCCCTTCGTCGAGCATCTATCCGCCGTTATCCCTTGTCACGGGAGAAATATCTTGACGTAAAGTAGCGAGCTATCCCACGCGTTCATATTCCTTCGAATGCGAAGCTACGAAACGGAGCGACGGATTCTCCCATGCGATTATTACGCACCCCTCTCTGCGCACGCTTTATCCGGACCTTCGCATCTCAACCTTACGATAGATCCAAATTTCTCTCATCGGAGCTAAGAATCGTCAGACTCCGAGCAGCGTCAACGTTAGCTGAAATTGCTCGCAGCTCCGTAAGAATTGAAGCAGAGAAGCGTTCCGCCCGTCGGAAACGGGACTATCGATCCTACCGGCCGATAAACCGTGCGCAGAAGTCTCGCAGTGACTTAAAAGTGTGTACAAAGCGACGAAGACTTCCCGTTCCGCTCGCCCGGCAGCGCGATATAACCGCCGGAGGGCGAGAACCGTGTTGCTCCGGCAACTGCCGGTCGAAAGAATCGCTATAATAAGCAGAAGTGGACGGGAGGGAAGAGAATGAAGAGAGAAAGAGAGACAGAGGCAGAGAGAGAGAGAGAGAGAGAGAGAGAGAGAGAGAGAAAGACAGAGAGAAGGGGAGGAAGGTAGGCAAAACGGAAAGAGCGGCGGCACCGTGATCGTCGCGGTTACCAAGGAAACGGTAAGACGCTTTTGATAAGGTGCCACCCGTCCTCGGCCCCTTCGTGCGTCTCTCTAGTTAGGGAAACCGGTCTATCTACGTCCGATACTATATTCAGCCTCGCGGTAAGAGACTGCGTGCAGCATCGGCGGGAATCGCAAAAATGTCATAAGTCTCTTCACTGGCGATTGCTAATTGCATCCGACTGCACTGTTATGTCTCAATCGACGTCGAAGTTTTTGGTCGAGTACAATGCAGACTTATTTACGTGACTCGTAAACGTGAAGGTAGCAAAGGTGGAGCCAGACAATCAGACAGTTAGGCAGTCAGGCAGTCAGGCAGTCAGGCAGATAGTTAGGCGGGAGTCTGTCGCAATATCGGCCGCTGTCAATGTTGCGTCTCAGGTAGATTAAACTGGGACGTCGTATATTTTAGGAATTGTCAAACGGATACGTTCGGGGCCGGCGCAATGCACGTGCGGCACTTAATTTCCTCCGCTCAGTCGTTCGCGACGTTATTTACGAGCGATCGGTCTTTACCTTCTTTACGATAGCGCGGAAAAGCGAACTGCCGCCACCGACGACGACGTCGACGACGATGGGAACGATGCGGACGAGGGGGAGGGAGAGGATCGTAAGTGGCGCTAAACTGCGCAACACAACGTTACGTTACTCGTCGGCGAGCGCTTCCGGTTGCGGTAAGAAAGCTAAGAAAGCTCACAATGGCACAGCGCAGTTCCTCGTAATGTGCCGGCAGCGTTGCCGCCGCCTCGCGAGATTTCGCCATTTAATTAAAATCCCCGGATCCGGCGGAACGATCTTGTCGCTTTAAATGAGGTGAAACGAAGCGAACAATCATACTGAAATGCGCTGGTAACGTCTCATTAGCCGCGGATTGACCCAATTACGAAAGGAAACGTCTGGCGCACTCGACTTATCTCCGACTGAGCTTAAACCGTGCGCCTGTCTCTTTGGGAGTAAAATTGGAATATGTCGACGATCGGTAGATTCGTATTGACCCTAAGCATGGGTGGGAGTAACGTTTCGAGGAAAATTGTGGATCGTCCGACGAATGTTGCGCGATCGTTGAGTTCTCCGGGTGATAGAGGGTAGATATAGTGCCAGCATTCGTTTTGCCTCCCTTCAATCCGATGTTTCGACCTTGACTCTGAACTTGTCCACCCTCGCCTTTCAAAAGTTCCCTTACACAAACGCCCGGCGAAACTTTCCACTTTTCCGTCATGCGGAAATACACGTGAGCGGAAACGCGTCACGCGAGCTGGGAACAAAGAACTCAGCCTGGGTTAGGTTCACCGAAATTAATTTTGCACCGCACTGTTCGCAGAGCTGACACTCAATGTTTCCTCGGAGCGGACGGACGCGAAACGTTGCGATGGACCGGCTATCCTGTCAATGTAAAATAAAGATGGCCGTGCGTGACGCGGAGCTGTGCGTAAAACAATGGACCGCACGCACTGGCATAAGGATGTTCACAGAGACTCGAACACCAAATTCGAAAGAACGAAAGCTGCCGAGACACCTTTCTCAAATAAAGGATCAGCAAACGAAATTCTTTGACACTGGGTAGTAACGAGAGGAAGGTAGGGTACGATTCGATGACGCGCGTTACTTTCTCATTACGATGAAGCATGTGGCGTTACCTTTTCAACAAGGTCGTCCTCGGTCCCGCCAACTTGCAAGCACTGGAATTTCCACACATATTCACCCTTCCGGCACGCTTGTTCGCCGCACAGCACAATCGCGTACGTTAATCAAAGTAGCACGTGAACGTCGAGTCGGAGGAGGTAGAGGGTTGCAAGAGGTACGAGAGGGTTGAAACCAGAGTGAGGGAAAGAGAGAGAGAGAGAGAACAAGAATAAGAGAGAGGAGAGGAAGAATATAGTGACGGATGTATATATGACTAGAAGACTCGAGAAGCGGCTTGGCAAGCCTCACGGAAAGCGGCTCGAGCAGCTTCGAATCTATCCCTCCTCCTCCTCCTCCTTCCTCCTCCTTATCCGATCGGTCGGTATCAATCAGCAGAGAGAGCCGCTCTCCTCTTCCGCCTCACACTCGGACCGCGTGCGAGCACGGTCTGTTATGGCGCCGCTCGCGGCGATCAGCGGCGCGACGAGTATCGCGACGTAAGATGCGCGCGAAAATGCCCATTCTCCAGGGGTACCATCCCCGGCAGGCAGCGTCGTCGAGCGTAGGCGGCAAGACTCCGGACGCGCCGCAGAAGGAAGCTCGTAACGCGGGACGCTTAGCGCGGGACGACGTCGAGACGGCACGAGGAGGAGAACGACAACGCGGCTCGCGAGAACATCTTCCGCCGCACGATTCACCACTACCACCACCGCGAGCACCACCACCACCTTCACCACCGGCACCACCACCACCGCCGCCACCACTACTAGCACCGCCGCCACCAGCACCGCCACCGAGCACGTCGACTCTCGTACAGAACCACAGCGCCACCGCTTGGTCGTTCGAACAAGCCCCGCTGACGAGTGAGGGACTGAGAGAGAAAGAGAGAGAGAGAGAGAGAGAGAGAGAGAGAGAGAGAGAGGGAGAGGACGGTGGTGCGAGAGGGAAAAATGAAGGGGGATGCCAGAAGGGGTGCTCCGAGGGGGATGCTAAGGACAGACACACCGGCGCGCGTGCATGCGTAGTAATGGATAACGTAGTGGCGCCGTCCTGTATATCTGCGCAACACCGTTCATTTCGTCGGTACTCGGTTATGCGCGTGCGTTCGACGCGCGTGCTCTCCTCTGTCGCGTGCGGCACACATACACACACTTCACCTTCGCATCCACCCCCCCTCTCCGACTCTCGGCGCGATGAAGACGTGGCCGACGCTAACGGCCGTTACTACTGACTACCGTTGCTTCGAGCTTCGGCCGACGCTGGCCGACGCTCGCTGATACTGGCTGACGCTGGATGACGATGTTCGACGCTTCTCCGTTCTCGGAAGAGGCACAGGAACGTAGACGAAGATCGCGGACGTGGAACGCGAACGAGGAACGTGGACGAGGAGTTTCCTTCGCGGCCGCGATAGCTGTTTGTCGCGTTGCGCAGCGGCGCTCTCTCTGCGAAAGGGGCGCCCACCACCTGTGGTGTTCGCCACCCTCTTCCCCTACCCTTCCCACCCCTCCCCTTTCCCGCCTCCTTTCCACTCACCTCCACTTCCACCACCCGCCGCCTCGCGCACACGCGCTTTACTCATTCGCGTCCCTCCGCTTTCATCTCCGCTTCCCTCCTCTTTCCGTCTCTCTCCGGTCGTCTGCCTCCACGCCACCCCCCTCAGAAAGCCACCCTCTCTCGTTAGATCCGTAACTCGCCCCTCTCGCGAAAGGAACAAACGAACGTCGCGACGACACGGCCGACCACCGACGTCTCAAATTCGCACGCGCCGTCGATATATCCGATAATCGACGCGGCACGATCCTACGAGCTTGAGGACGAGGGGAAAGGCACGCCGGAAGGGGGGGCAGTATCCAGTGGATGACGTATCCGGCGTCAAGGTCGGCCCGGATCGGACAGTATCGACTACGCCTACTCCGCGAGCCCACCGTTCGCTATTTCTCTTTGCCGAACGCGGAACGCCGGGAGAAAATAAACGACTCTTTTATTTAGTTGGCTCACCGGGCGGAGCGGTCGGATTTTTCTCCGGCTCTCCTGTTTGGAAAATAAGGGGGGCAGACGTACTCCAATGTTATCGGCGTAGTACGACGGCCGAGCGTGTCCATCGGTCTTCGATCTTTCTCGAACGGTTTATTTACGTATCGGTAACGTACGGGCCGGGGCGGCGATAAAATTCTTTCGGCCCGTATTTCAGTGGGCAACATTCCGCGCATATTATCCGCGTACGCGGACGAATCACCGCGCTCTCCTGCCCTGCTGCCCCGGGAATGAGATCTGTCTCCCGCTAACAATGTAAAATGGAGAGAATTTTCGCTAATTAGCGCTGCCTTGCGCGCGCGCGCGCGCACACACACACCCACGTACGTAGGTAGGTAGATACGTACGCATCGGTGTACACTGCCCGAACACGGTCCATTTGAGCTGTCCAGGCCGGCGTCGCGGCACAGTCGAAACGGATAAAAAGGAGGATAGAAAGTCTATTCCTGGCCTACAATGGCCGTCGTCGGGAACACGTCGATAGGAGAGGCGCGATACGAGAGGCACGAGGTTCAGCGCCGACTAAGCGCATTAGTCGGGGCAAAATTACGATTCCGCGCGAGAGCGAGCGGATCGGGAGGAAGGGTGAGTCGCAGTAACGACGTGAACCGCGCAATTTTTGCTGCCGCCGTCGTTCGAACTATGTTCAAAAATTTCGTTAGACCGGTAGCGCGCAACGACACGGTCGCATTCTGAGTAGGTTGAACCTTTGCCAGGACGAAAGGGAGCCTAAGAGATGGACAGGCATCGACTTTAATATAGTAACATTTTCTCCTCGCTCCCCTCCGGGTAAATCTGCCCGGAAGATAAATAATTCCGAGGGAGAAGATTCTCCGGGAATTTTTAACGGCGCCGGATAAAGTAAATGTTCAGCGGTATTTATCCGGTCGCGTTGCATCCCTCGCTACAACAAGGCAATATATTTCCGTAAGGTAGCACACATACCCAACCCGGCTAACCCCCCCCCCCCCCCCCTCTGCCTCTTCCGGGCGCGCGTTGCTTTCTTTCGTTTTCCCGAGATTCTCTGAAGGCTTGAATTTAATTAAAATATTCCGTGCCCGGCCGTAGCCGGAGCGAAGCACACTTCTCATACGATTCTCGTTCTCGGCAGGCAGACATTACCTTTACAAATGTGACGCGCGAGTTAAGACCTTCCCGAAGGTCGGAGCTTTCATGCGAATCGTGCGCTGCGAAAATATTCCGACCGAGAGCGAGAGAACGATGCGTCCAGTAGTATTATATCACGGTAAATTATATTTACTCCAGGCAAACGCTGAAAATATATAAGTAAATGGTATAACTGCAGCGACCTTCTCAAAATCGAGACGATTTAAACGGTAAGTACTCGTCAGACGAATCCGATTCCACCGTTTCCATTAAGATCGCTCGATATCTGCATGATCGAATCTGGATAAGGATGAACTTTTGCGCAAGCCGACAAATAGAGCATCGAGTCCGTGACAGCCAGGCGGCGAGGACGTATTTATTTCTGGAGAAACGTCATAACGGGCGATGCCATCGCAAATAGTTGGCAAGAGGACAGCCAACAAACGATCTCCTACCTACCAACCCACCCTTCCACCTCTTTACCCCCGACGCACTCGTCGCGCGCTCTACATAGACTTCGTTCGGAATAGCGTTTCATTCATCACGGATCATTTGGTTAAGACCGAGCTGGCTTATGGACGGCGTTCGCGTGCGTCGCGGCGGCCGCGCGCGTGGAATGTTTCCAAAAAGCGTCGTAACATCGTGCATGCGCCGAAAGGAGCTTACCGGCCATTACGCGAAACTTTCGCTCGAGTGTGCGCTCGACCTCGGAGGTCGCAGCTTGTACCAGCGAGATTTTGCCCTTTCCGCAAAGTCGGAACACCGCAAACTGCCTCACTATTCTTCCTTCTACACACACAGTCACGAGACCATTCTCATTCATTCCGAACGCCATATTTCCACCCCCTCTCGTATTGCGTATAATCCTTAATTGATCGCAACCGTCCGATGTTTTATGCGGCCGCACGGCGTAAGGGACAATAGCGGCGGATGTTGACCGAACGAAATACGATGGAGGCGCGCGCGCGCGCGCGAGCGTTGCGGCTTAATCCATCAGAGGCGAAGGCAAATAAAAAGTTCTCGAGGGAGCACGTGGATGTCTATCTTGGGCTTACGCGCTCGAAAATTGGAGGCATAACGAGTCGACCGCTCGCGGGAGGCCAGCCGGGGGAAGAGGGGCCATGAAGGGAGGAGGGAGGAGTAGGAGGGAGCCGATTGCGGAAGCGGATATCGGAACGCGGTAAAAATAACTGACAGATCGGTGGCAGAACGGCGTTGCCCGCTGCGGTGGCCCGTCGAGTGCTGCGCGTGGCCGTGGAACTTCGTTTTTGACGGACAGCTCTGTTATTACTGTCACTCCCCGGGCCCCTTCGGCCCGGCTTCTACCGGCCTCTGCCATACGCGTTAATCCTCGGCGGCCCCCGCTCGCGTCAGCGCGTTCATCGAACTATTTTTCAAGAGCGCGCGTGTGGCCGCCTCTTTAACCGGTCTCAGTCGTAATATTGTCAGTGGGGCGTCTAATCTTTCGTCAGGCTCGTAACCTACGAAGATGACGGGCCGACTGAATATTTCAGGAGAGAAAGAACGGCGTTCGATCGGGGACCCTCGGAATTGAGTCGACGGGGTGAGAGAGGGTGAGTGGAGGGGTGAGAAGAAGCAGCCGACGTAGAACCGTGCCCAGCGTACAGTGGAAGACAATGCCAAATAACTTTCCTCCAACACTCGAGTGCCATTTTCCAATTAACGCTTGATAAAAGGCTTCCTACAATTGTATATCACCGGGAGCAGCTAGCTGCGTCGGACTCGCGAGCGAGTCCATAGAAAAATGTGTACGTCGCACCCTCACGTGCGCGTTCGGACACACCGACGCGCACGCACACCTTGCCGAGCGAACAGGTGCCGGGGGGTAATTGGGTTATATCGAGTAAGGATTTATTGCGCCGGGAATACAGGTGGATTCGTGTCTGGCCGCTCTCTCGGCTCCCTTTCTTAACCTTCCCCCTCCTTGCCCCGCCCCACCTCGTCGGTGGGATTCAGGGCGAGCGACGTAGGGAAGGAATTAAAATTCCGCAGTATCGTTAGAGCAGCCCTTGCGCGAGGGTCCTTCTGCCGGCAGGAAGGGTGAGTACTGGCTAGCACGTGCTCGCGTGACTGCCTGAGTTTCAGGGTCGTTTCCGGAGCGCGGAAGACTCACTTCCCACCCCTGCGACCTTCCCAATTTTGCGTAGGCAATCAGCTATTTATCCTTCGGGGGTAGAAAAAATTGAGCACCCGACGTAACGCAGTCGAAATTCTTCGACTTATCGATGAGAACCCAGCGAGAGCGGTGTCGCCGTCAATCGATCGAAGGCGGGTGTAGTTCTGGAAGAGTCTGGAAGTTTCGTGGAGAACTCGTTGCCGGAAAGGACGGAAAGAAAAGGAGGGATGTTTGTTTTTGGCGAAACGAGCGCCTCGGCATCTCCGGCTTTCGCTCCACCCACCGACTGGTCCCCCCTCATCCTCCTCCCTTCCGCTCCTTCTTCAGCGGGAAGAGGGGTCGCTTTCCAGCTAAGAAGGATCGATTCGTCTAAGGGCAACGGCTATCCGTTAACGGGACAGAATAGCCTCGGGGGAGAGATCTTGAACCGAGCGGAGGATCGAGCTCACGCCAGGCCAGCGAACGGCCAGGGTAGACCCTGCCTAGACCCTACCTAGACCCTGTCTAGACTCTGCCTACGGAGTGCAGTGCGGAGCGATTGTGGAGTGAGTGCGGACCCCGGTCGAGAGGACGATGAGGACCGCATCGGAGACCCTCTGCGCCGGGGGGGAAGGACGTCGAATGGCCGAGCCAGCGAATGAACGCGCTCTGCCCAACTCAAATTAATGCCTGTCCCGAGCACTAACTTATCCGGCCCGAACCCGGGGTACATTATGGCCGCCGATCGTCGCCGGCTGACGAATGGCCCACTGTTTTCCGCCTCGCTCGATTCCTCATCCTCTCGCCTATCCGGCATAACGGACGGAAGGGCAGTTTAGACTACCAAGTTGGAAATGAGATTTTTTTAGCATGAGTTCGCATCAAGCGTTCGACGACATCGGCACAGCCATTCCGGGACGCCGAACGTCGGTTTTTAACATCATGGGAAGGGACGGTAGGTTCCAGTTGCTCGTTAAAACGGCCCCCCACGCCCCCATCCCTCCCCCGCGGGCCGCCTACCTCCGCAGTTCGTCAGCGCGTAGGGTCGTTAGTCATGGCGTGCATGCGGAATATGATATTTCATCGTGCAAATATTTCTTCTCTTTTTTCCGCGCGTGAAGGATTGTATCGCCGGCGCGAGTACGTTGTCCGCGACGGGTGCTAGGAGTTATTTCGTCGTGCACTCTCCCGTCTATCGTTATTACTCTCTCACTCCGTCTCTCTCTCTCTCTCTCTCTCTCTCTCTCTCGCTCTCGCTCTCGCTCTCGCTCTCGCTCTCCGCGCACCAACGAAAGACCGTAGTCGAGCCCATAACGACGAAACGGCCGAATGAAATATCTCCCCCGTCGTTGAACGACGAGAATCGACAATGGGCGATATTTAAAAATGCGCAGAGAAGAGGCGGGGCTAATGATTAATTTGCGAGCAACAATGGGCCCCCGGTAAGCGAGCCTTGACGCGACAGAGGGATGGCGGCTTGAAAGGGGGCGAGAAGGGGTGCAGGAGGGTATATATCGTTCGCAGGCTCGCACTTTTCTCATCGTTCGAACCGGCCTCTTGTTTTTTCCCCTGCCCCCGGGTGGGTTTAGGGTTGTTGCGATAGGTCCCGGCACATCCGTAACCGCGTCTGCATTCCTTGGCCGGCTGCCCAACGCGGGCTTTTCTACTCGTCGAATGCCGAATTCACCGCGACGAGGTGCGCCCCCCCCCCCCTCCCCCTCCCCCCGCCCGCCGTTCGCGGCCTCTCGTGTTTGCCCGCGCGGAAGCAATTTTAGAGGAGGTGTGCGCGCCCGTCAAGCACCGCTAACCTTCTTTTCTTAGCACCGCGTGCGCGAAACAACGAAAAAAGAAGCGGCGAGCGTCCACGCGTAATCCGACCTAACCTGCATTCGGCTCCGAAGACGAGATCCTCCCTCCTTACCTACCAGAGTCTCCCAGAGATTCTGAATCGTCAGAGACGTTTCCCGACCTCTTCCTATTCCTCTTCTTTTTCGTATTTTTCATACTTTTTCATCTTTTTCCACCGCCTCCGACGAGATTGCGAGGACGAGTCTCGCGTCGATACCTTCGGCGAGGTACGTCGGATCGATTGACTTAATCGTAATTTCCCCGTGACAAACGACCCCTACAGGACCAATAATCGTTTCACGGCGAGCGTAGCCGCGGAAATCGCGCGCGCCTCGTTTAACCGTAATTGCGATCGTTTGTTATACGCGAAATCACCGGCCGCAACGCGGTCTCTGCGTCGTCGTTAACGAGACTCACAGTAAGAGTAACGACGCCGTTGTTGCGCCGAACCGGAGACATTTCCCTCTTTTTACCTTCCACCCCTCCGCCCCCACCATCATCTCCCCCCACAGGACATCGTCGGAATATAGAATGCGAGACGATCGGAAAAAAGCAAATTAGCGCTAATCGGAGGAAATCGACCGAGAGTGGAAGGATGAACGTCGCGTAAGGCAAAGGTAATACCTATGTGAGTGCGTGTGACTGCATGTGACTGCATGTGACTGCATGTGATTGCTTGTGACTGCACGCGCGGTAACCCGAGTTCACGCGTATTCTCGACTCCCTTTTCCGCGAAAAGTTCCGCAGAACGCGCGTGTGTCACGCCGGCAGCCGCGCGCGCGCTCCCCACCTCGGCGCACGAGTGTGTGCTCGACTATTTGCATCATGACCCACTTACTTCTAGGTCCGTTCCCCGTTACACGTATCCCGACCGTTTCGCGACTCCGAGCTACATCAACATTTTTCGCAAGCTGCTACCGCCTCCCGATAACGACGATCATCGATAGGATCCGGCGTAAAAATGCATATTTCACCCCTTCACCTCCTTCACGTGATTAAACGTCCGATTCGAAGATGCGCGTTCGGTGCGGGAAACGTCTCGTCAGCGACCATCGTCTCTAACTACGAACACGTTTTGTCGGTAGAGGTAGAAACGGGTCGAGGAGGCAAAGAGCGCGAGCACATAAATTGGAGCCCGTAAATCCGGGTTCCTTAATTCTATTAGACAACCGAGAGCTCTCGATGCTCCATATCTTTCTCACCGGCCAGGCGTCGTTCTTCTCCCATTAACCGGGGAAGCTATACAATTACCGAATTCACGAATGCGCCTTCGGGTTGCCGGTCCGTACGGGACTTAATTCCGGCCGGACACCTCCTCGCATCGAGCCTGACCCGGCAGGACATCGGGCAGGACAGATAGCGGGACACCCACGAACAGGTGCAAGATAAGCGATAGACGAAACTGTAAGATGAGCGAGGGACGGGAATACAAACAATAGACGGCTTTTGATGACGCCGCGCGTGCGGCCAGTAAGAATCGGACTATCGAAAGAGTAAAAACCACAGCCAGGTAAGAACTATCGGAAAGAGTAAGAATCCAACCACGGTAAGAGTAAGAATCCAACCACGGTAAGAGTAAGAATGCAAGCAACTGTAAGAATCTATGTACAACACGTTTTAAATAAAGGAAAGTGAACCTTCTCCCGGGTTTCCTCATTGAGTATAATCGAAAGCCTATCCTTACACAGGACACCCCGCGCAGGAAAACCGTGCAGGATACTGTGGCGCGTTATCACGCTCGCCTTTAACGGCGGGAATTTACGTCGTTAGATCGGGTCACCTGCGTACCTCTCGCCGAGGGAAACTTCCTGAGCCTCCCGAGTATCCCGAGAGGTCCTTTATATATGTATCCTAGGTATCCTACGTATTATGGATAGATAGGGCGAAGGACCGGTGCGCGCTTGGTGTTCGGATCCTATGCAGGCGCTCGGCCTTCTTCCAGCTTGTACGCGTACCTCTGCATAATACACCGGGCGGGAGGTGATAGGCTATGGACACGGACTATGGACCGCGGCTTCGAGCGTGCTCACAGGATGGTAATGCCCAACTTGCGCCATTGTCCGAAGTTTCGCTGCACCGGGGTCCCCCGGTCCGACTCTCGCATCTGCCGTTCGCTGCAGCTTCGGAAAGACAGAACGAGAGGGAAAGCGGTGGAGGGTTCGAAGGTGGGAGGAGGAGGTGAGGGGAGGGGGAGGAGAAAAAGGGATTTGAAATGGGATGACCACAGTGAGGAGAGGAGAGTTTGGACTGGCGAAGGTGGGGACCGACAGCGGCACCAACAGCGGCACTAGCGGGAGGGATAGCACAGCTCGACCGGAAGCGGAAGCTCGTGCAGGCGCCACCGGAAGTGACCTCGTAATTCTCCCTTCCAGCCGTACCCTCCTCCTCCTCCTCCGCCGACCCCTCTTCCACCCCGTCGACGTCCCGTACACCTCGTCCCACCAGCGTCCCACCAGCGTCCCACCCTTCTTCTCTCCCTCTCATTCTCTCTCTCTCTCTCTCTCCCTCTATTTCTCTCTCTCCCTCGCTCTCGCTTCCCAGCTACCCTTCGTCCGTCCAGCCATCAACCCTGAATTATAGGCCGCCTCTAAACCCTTTTGTCTGCGCTTTTCCTGTCGAGGATTCGAGGCTCTCCCCGCCCGTGATTTTCGGTCCGCTTTTGTTTCGCGTGCGAATAGCTCTCTCTCCCTCTCTCTCTCTCCTTCGTCCGCACCCTGTCGTTCAGTCCCCAGAACGATATCTCTTTCTGTCGCAGTCCCTGCTCATCCCCCCACGTTCCTCCCGCGCAATTCGTCTCGCACAGCGGCAAGTGCGGCTTTATTGTTGCGAAAGTTGGGCTCGCTCATCGTCGTCGTCTACGTCGGCGTCGGCGTCGTCGTCGCCGTCGTCGTTACTACCTTTCGAAACGACGCCGACGATCGAGGTCTCTCGCTTAAATCACCGAACCGATAAAGGCGGAGAATTATTGTCCCGTCGCTTTTTATTGCGCCAATGAAATTCGTTTCGGTCAATCGACGAGCGGGCAATCTAAATTTGATACTGCGCAGCTAGCGATAGTTGGAAAACTGTACGGCCTTGAGGCGGCCATCGGGGTGGGGGGGGGGGGGGATAAGGGTGGACGGACGAAGAGGATCGGAGGAACGTTGGGAACGCTGCGGTGACCGTTCTTTAATCTCGCCGGAGATAAATGATGTCGGCCCACTTGTCAGGCCTAGGAAACAATGCGTGCGCAGAAGAGAAATTGCGCAGGCGGCTTGCGCGTATTCTCTGGCCAAGGACACCCCCAGGCCGAGGGTGATTTAAAGTGGAACACGACCCTGAGAACTTGGAAATGCCCCTGCGTTTTGTGTAAGTAAGATGAACCGGCTATCTGCGACTGACAAACGGACCGCGAAACTCGCGCGACGTTAAATAATAGACGGGAATAGAACAATTAGAAGGTTGTTGCCGGGGGAGCGCAAGAAATTTTACTCCCCGCAGAGACGGGCCACCGCTGACGTTCGGTAGGTCGGTACCTACGGCGTTAAGTTCGAGAGTGCAGCGAGTTCCGGAGTTCGACCTGCACGTACTCCAGGTAAGAAAGCGCAAGGGCGAAAGACGAAGGGAGGGACCGGTCGCGCGAATGGTGGCTCCGACGGAAAAAGAAACGAAAATTAATTTCCGTTAATTGCTCGGGAGCTGAAGTTTGCTAAAAGCGTTTTATCGAATTGAAAGCCTTTCAACTTCGCTCGCTCGATCTCACTCTCTTTCTCCGCTTCTCTTCTATGGCCTTCTCTACGGCCGCAGCCACCCGACGCCACCGACGCCGCGACTACTTCCACTGCCACCCCTTTTCTCTGTCCCTTTCTCTGCCTCCTCCCCCTCCCTCCCTTCGCATCCGCCGTTGCCTCGCCGAGATGAAATGCCGAATAGACAGGCGCGTACCCCCCCGGTTCCAACACGTGCGCGAAGCCGTATCTATGTGCTACGAATAGAAGCGGCGCGCATGAAGCGAAGTGTGGGCAGAGAGACAGAGAGAGAAAGATAGAGAGAGAGAGAGAGAGAGAGAGAGAGGCAGCGGAGAGTGAGCTAAACGTTGGCAATTCGGAGCACTCTGTTCCCTGATTGCATTTAATTACACGTGCCCAACCCTACGGTCGACTGCAATTGCTACATTGTATGGCGGGACAGCTAAGCTTCCTCGAGGTACTCGCCGTGTAACGACGTTCGGCCCGATAGATAACCGAGCAATGGTACCGGGAGTATAAGTGCACGAAACTCCTATACACGGAGTGTCCTATATTCGAGGACTCCTCTAGCGCACACGGCTCTCACTTATATCGCCTCGAGTGCGCCTCGCCACCCCACCCCCCTTCTCCCACGCTCTCTCGGAACGTATGATTTGTCAAGCTGACATCCACTTGCCCGCGGACCCCACCCCATTATTTTCCCCGAAACATTGTCGGTGGAAAAATATTCCGACTTCGCCTTACCGCAACCTCTCAAGGACACGGTACTCGCACGTCTCTGTCGAATATGTAATACGCACCATGCAGGCACGCGTTTCGGCCCTATTGATTCGCGATACGCGAGCGTCCTCTCTCGTCCTCTCTCGTCCCCCCTCATCCTCTCTTGTCCTCATTATCGGATGATAAATGTCTCATTCCGTAGCCCCGATCCGCTTTTAATTCCGGAGGAATTGTGTGACTCGGCCTGGCTGCGCCAGCCGGCGACGACTGGCAACAATGAACTTGTTCCGAGGCTTTGACGGTATAACGAGACGTTAGTACCGATAGCTGAGGCAATAGTGCCCGCGGTGTAATTGCATTCGCGTATAGGGTGTCCCATACGGCGGGGCCTTTATTCTCCGATACGCTCGCCGCCGGCGCTTTCCACCGCCCCCAGGGCCGCCGAGAGAACAGAGGATTCCCGTAACGAGTATCTGTTTCCAGTTACCGCGAAACGTTCAAGACGGATCATTTTTGAGGACCGAGAGCCGGATCCGATAATCGACGTTGACTGCGCGGCAGTGAGCTTTGTCGTTTCCTGATAATGCTACCCCTGCTTGTCCCTTCGGCCCTGCCGAGGGTAGGACCCAGGGAAGATTCTGTAATTAATTCCCTCTCATAATTTCGGACGGAAATGAAGATTAAAAAGTTCGCTGATTCCCTAATAAGAGACAGAGGAGGGTTGGCTCTGTAGGGGCGGTTGCGGAGGGAGAAGGAAGTGGCCGATGGTCGGGGGGTGGCAGGGTAAGGTGTCGGGGGTGGCCGCGAAAGAGAGAGGCCTGTAGGTAGAACCGAGCGCTCATAGAAAGACGTCGGGGATGGAAGCCGACGACGTTGAAGAGCGGCACTAGTTTCGAAGGTAAATTGGCAATTTAACAAATTTGCAAAGTTCCAGCGCGAAACTTCGACGTCGCGACTCGCCGAGAAAGAGAGAGACAGAGAGAGAGAGAGAGAGAGGGAGTCGGGCCCCGTCGTATTCTCGAAACACGCAAATAAATATTTATACGTCGCGAGCGTCGACGCGGAAGCGCGAGAATCCGCATATCGTCGGTGCACGTTTCGTTCTCGAATTAGCGCGAATCTACTTTGGCACGGTGCGAGCCTTGCCAGAGCGGTTCGATTCATGATTCATCAGCGCCGTCGGCGGTATTTTTATAATTCATCGCCGGCATCCGTACGCGTAGCTCGTAATGTGCCGCGAGCGTACACGCGTACACGCTTGCACGCTTACACGCTTACACGAGCGTACAGGCAGACAGTCGGAGTGGCACAGACACAATCGGAGCGTCGGCATCGAGTTATTCTCGCAGGAGATATATTTCGCCAAGAGGCGTGGGATTAGCACCGACTCGGATCCGGATTGCACAAAGGCACCTGGCACCTTCGAAATTCCCGACGTCGAGCGCCTACGTTACTGGGCGTAATCGCGTTAACGTTTCATTTTCCTCAACGCGGCATGCTAATTCGTTACCTCTGCCGAGCAATTTTTTCCACCCCCCCCGCTCGCCAGATGGCTACTGTTACTTCAGCCACTGCCAGTGCGCGCTCCTTCGCTTCCTGGCACCGACGTTGATACACGTTGAATTTGAATTTTGATGTTTCTTCGCGACTAGAAGAGTAATTGGGCCGGAGACGGGAGTCGGAGCGTTCTAGATGGAAATTCTTCGGCTTTAAGAACGGGAAACGTAATCGACAAATTGCAGGGAATCCCTTTGCTGGAATAGAGAAGCTGAAGATCGACAGAGAAGATGGTAGGATGTAACCGGTCTTCTGGTAACAGCGTTTCGTCGTAGGATCCTCTCGTTACATACGAGTATAGGCTCGATCAGGAGAAATCATATCAAGAACGCAGCTGCTTCGCATAACTCTCGCGAAGAATAATAGGGGAACTTGCGCCGAGCCTAGGAAGACAGGTTGTCTTAATAGATTTAAGCGTGCGCTAAACTTTGCCCTCCATCGAGAAGGCGCGCCTCCGCCTATTACAAGGAGGACTTTTCGCCGAGAAACTTATTACATTCGGTCGCATGGGAATGGTGCACGTGGTATCGCTTCCATCTCGAAAATGAATAAAACCGTAACGTGACCCGACTGCGATCGACATCTGGCGAAGCGGAGGAAAGCTAAAAATCTCTTCCAAGGCGAGTCGCTCGGAGATACTTTTCAGCGCGAAATTAATTGGAAAAATCCTCGCACATCGTTTTGGCACAGCTTACATCCCCAAAGGAGCGAGGGAAGGTAAAGGAGAAAGTGGAGGAGCCTCAAGTCCTCCTCTCTCTCTCTCTCTCTTCCTCTCGAACGAGAGAGCCGATCGTCCCGGGAGGAACGGAAATCTTTAATTGAAAACGTCCTCGAGCGCGAGCAACTTTTATAATTCCCCGGTCGATGATTAAAATTAAAAGTCCGACCGTGTCAGAGACAGGAAATCATTGCGCCGGAAGAAGCGAGAAACGGGGGAAGCAAGGTAGGTGGGTAGGTAGGTAGGTAGATAGGTACGTAGGTAGGTAGGTAGGTAGGTGGGTAGGTAGGTAGGTAGATATGTTTGAAGGTAGGTAGAAGAAGAGAGCGTATATAAGAGAAGTGCTCGCTCTTTAGCCGCCGGTAGGAAGGCATTGAAAGCGAGCAGGATGACTCTGCCACCCTTCCTCACCCCTCCCGATACTAACCCTCGCCCAACAGCCCTCCTCTCGAACCCCTTTACCGTTGGGACTCGTGAACTTCGCACTACCCTCCTGCCCCGGGAACGAAAGTGCGCCCCGTTATCGGCGAGAACATACGGCCGCGACGGTGCACTGACTCTGTCCGCACTCGATACCTGGAATCTAAATATTTTACCGAAAGTGACGTCACCGGGCCCCCGGCCTCTTTGAAAGCCGATACGGCGAGAGCGCCAAAGCGAAAGATGGGCTCCGATACGCCGAGCTAATCTCCGAATGTCGGGAGCTAACTTGAGGCGAACGAGGTTGATCCAGCTTTTTCTCAGAATCCACCCCCACACCCCTCCTGCAGCGGGAGAAATGCACGAGGAGGAGACATCCATCTCCCTTGACAATCTCTTTTTGCCGCCAACCTACCCTTCAGCCCTCTCCCTACCTGGCGGTCTTACCTCGTCTCGGTCGCATTTCGCAATTTATCATCGGTCGATTAATTTATGCCGAGATTCGCCCCCGCTCTGCGTCTTAGCTCTTCTCCGTAGAGTCGTCTGTCTCTCTCTCTCCCTCTCTCTCTCTCTCTCTCTCTCTCTCTCTACCCACCCTCAGCTGCCTTTCCTGACAGTCACCGTATCTCGACGCTTTTCATTCTCTATCTTCGGAACTGTTAGGTATGTGTAACAGTATTCGCATCCATACTCTCAACTCCTCGACTCGTTCGACTCCCACCCTCTCTTTCTCTCTCGATGGCTAATGGCGGATACGAGTCGAATGAGAGTGCTTCCAACACCCTGGAGACTGACGTACTCTACGTTAGGGCAGCGTCAACCGTTTCGCAACAGCGGCCACAATCTTTAATCGCATCGAATTTTTCATTCCACCCCGCCGTCGAATACGCTTCCGGAGTGACTCGAAAGGTTTGACGGCGGGGAAAATTGCAATTTGAATTGCATCGAGAATGAGAATCTGCGTCCTGTCAGCTGGCAAGTGTTTGCCGAGCCGGACTGCAGGATACTGTCCCTCGGCCAGCGGTCTGTTTACTATGATATAAGAGTAGGGTCAATATAATATTTGCATGACGTAAACGAAATCGACGTAGGGAACCTGAGGGCTCGAGACTCGCCAAGGAACAGAAATTAAAGAAAGGATGCATCGGAAGGAATTAATACCGCGAGAACATATTCTGCTGGGTTCAGTAACAAGGCGCGAGACGACAAAGCCCTTTCATTTTGCTCTCAACGGTACGACGGACGCATTCCTTCTACCCCCACCCCCCTTGACTGACGGAGGGCGAACTATTTTGAGCTTGCATGCATCTCGGCGAAGTAATCCCTAATTTATCTCACATGTCGAATTCCCGCGCGGAACAAAGATCCTGGATAATGCTGCGACGGGTGCCGTGGCACTCTCTCTCTCTCACTCTCTCTCGCTCTCTCTCTTTCTCTCTCGCTCTCTCTCTCTCCCTCTCTCTCTCGCTCTCACACTGTCTCTCTCTCTCACTCTCTCTCTCTCTCTGGCAGCGACGTACGCACAATCCCGAAAGCCTAAACGCTCACGGAAGCAGGCAAGTAAGGGGTAGCGACGTAGGACGAGAGACTGCACTTACCGGCTCGAGAGTCCCGTTGAGAGAATCCGTCGAGTCGGCAGGAGTAATTAGCGACTCGTCGGCCGTCGCATGTCGTCACTCCGTCATCGTCGCCCCGTCATCGTTCCGCGTCATCGTCATTGTCATCGGCATCCCGTGACCCACGGCAGGCCGGGCAACAAAGCGCTCGCAACAGCGCATCTAGCCAAACTACCATCGGCGAAGGTAGAGAACTGCCTTCTCCCGAAGCTAGGAAGGATAAGCGTAATCCAAGATCTTACGTCAGGCAGGCAAAGCCGGTGCGAGGCATGGGAGAGGGTTGGCAGAAAAAGAAGCCGGATCCTCCGGTATCTAATTAAACGTGTTAATTCATTTCCCCCCCGGCTAGCGTCTTGGTGCCGTTAGCTGAAAGCTTATTCGCAGCTACACGGACAAGGTTAAACGTGTGGGCACGTAGATACCCCCTTGTAATATACATCAACGCGCGCGCGCGCGTATTAGGTATATGTGTTAGCGGCGTTAGGTGGGCGATACGTGTGTTGCATCTAAGGGGAGAGTGAACGAAGGGGAGCGCGCGCGCGCGCACCGGGCCTCTGCATACCTACAGAGAAAAGCAGCGCGCGCACCCACGCACAACGCAATTAACGTCGCGGGGTTAATTAATAGGCACGCCATGGAGAAAGGGGCATGTAGTCGTGGGCCAAAGTCGCTGCAACGGCAGACATTAGCCGACCGAAGGAATATTCTCGCTGGATGCGCGTACGAGTAAGCACGCGTGAGCACGCTTTTTCGCGTATGCGGGGATTAACATATAAGTTCTTCTTCGACCGATTGGCCGATGTACCCGCATCGGCCGCCCGTGACTCAATTTATTTATACGCGCCTATGCGTCCGCGTCTGGTCGTGGCTTGAGCGCGCGAGCGCGCACGACTCGACGCGCCATTGCCAATTCTCCGATCCGAAGCAATGGAATGATCGGATCGAAAGTTTTGTATCGCCAGCGACAGGCCGCCCCGCGAGCAGCAGTCGCATTCTGATTTATCGCGCGATAGATTTATTCGCATCGGCGGCAAGCGGTGGCAAGCGGGGAGTCGGCCGAGAAAGTCGTTTTGAAATATCACGTAATTGGCGTCAAAAGGGTCCGATAACATGAGACTGGAAGCGTGCCAGGAGATAAGCGGCCACTAGAGACAGTGAGAGAGACGACGGGGCGGGCGAGGCCTGGGAAGGGAAGCAGAAAGAGAAGGAGGAGGAGAAGGAGGGGAGGGTAAGAAGAAAAAGAAGAAGAAGGCGAGAAATGAAGCGGAAGAAGGGAAAGGAGGATTCATGCCGAAGAGGAATGATGGCCAGCAGCGACGAAGGCCGTTATTGCCGATTTTGTCGAAGGAAGACCGGTGCCCCTAAGAGTCGACCCCAGAAAAGCCACCCCTAGCTAGCGACCTTCCAACCCCTAAATAAAAAGGCGGCTCCTTCCGACAGCGGTTAAATTCGTTATTGTCGCGACACTCCGCGACGCTATTTATATCGAAGGGCCGCTTTTCAGCGCCGAAATTGGCCCACCGACAAAGAGGGGGTAGGGGGGTGAGTCCTGGCAGCGTTAGCCGGACGGAGTATAAATCTCGGCGTGCCGATGGCTGCGGGGGTGGAAAACTCGATGAGAAGCAGCTTCTCGGGGCACGTGCGCGGCCGAAAAGAAAAGGACAGTGCCGGGACGTCCGTCGGACTCCTCGAATTCCGACCTCGGACGATTTTTCAAAAGAGGCACCAGCTGCGATTCCCCCCCCCCTCCCCCCCCCCCCCCCCCCCCCCCCCCCCCTACGGAAAGAATCGCGAATCAAACTTCGATTTTCAGACGTGCCCGGCTTTTCGCGATCGTTTTCCACTCGCACATCCGGTCCCACCCTTCCACCCCTGATCTGCCCAATATATATTACCCCCGGACAATCTGTAAGGAGGTAATATGTAACACCCCCTCCTCGTCATACATTTTTTAACGTCCATTCTTCCTCCTTTCGGCCCGCCGTTTATCGCCTGCCTCGGAGATACAAAATTATCTGCATTCGAGACACAGGACGAATCGTCGCATTAATCAGTGTCGCTGTCTTTCTCGAGAGAAATTTTTCTTTCGTTCGAAGGCTATACTCGCCGCCCGGTCGTTCTCGCCTACAACGCCTCGGCGCTAAAATACAAACTCCGCAAACGATTTTTCATCGCTCGTCCTCCCCCACCTCCACCCCTTTCCTCGCGGCCACCATTATAATCCGTAAATATAAAAGACCGCTCTTTCTCCTCGTCTATTTTCACCGTCCTCCGTACAATTTAAGCGTCCATTCGCGGAGTCCCGACGGTCTTCCTTTTTCATCCCCTGCGTTTCCACCCCACCCCTCCTCCTCCTGCCTCTTCTTCGCTCGTTCGGGCTTCCTCCGTCTCGTCGAAACAACGGCAGTAAAACGGCCCTTCGACTCTTCTCCCAACCCAAACCATTCAGGCCCGTCCGAAATTCGGTACACTCGTGTCCGTCCTCTTTGTGTTCTCGCCTCCCTGCCCAGTACGTGCGCCTTTCCGCCGACAACGTACAGGGTGGATGCCTACAGCCTTCAAGAATCTAAGAACGACCCTTCCGCTTTGTCTCTTTAACATCCGTCGTTCACTTTGAGTCTTCGCATCTTCGGATTCTCAGATCGATTACTCTGTAATTCGAGAAGTGATAAAGATTCGGCGGGTGTGTACGGGTTAGATCAGCTTTTGTCCTATGCGCGTAGACGAGCGGTGGCCGATAAAGTTAGTACGCGGTTGTGTAATTGTAGCCGCAGCCTCGATACGACAAAGTTGTAATGGGTTTATGAACGTCGGGAGGTGGAGGGAAGTTTCGTTTGTACGTTTTATCTCTGTTACTGTCTTCCTCCCCCGAGGGAGCGTCGACCAGTGTCTTTCTGGTCTTCCCTTTCTGTCCCTCTCCTTCTCTCTCTCGCTCTCTCTCTCTCTCTCCGTCTCTCGCTTTGTCGTCGGTTAATCGTTTCCGAACGAGAGCCGGAAATATCGTGTGGATTATACGGATTTACAACTTCTTTATCTTTTTCCGCGCCTTCCCCCTTTCCCGCTTGAGCCGACTGAACTCACAGATGCGATGCTAGAAGCCCATTTCGCTTCGCGTCCAGGAACTAGTAGATCTTTTCTCGCTTCCGCTGACGTATGAGGTATTGTCTCAATTAAAGCATTTCCTTCCTACTCATCGTCATTCCCCTAAAACGTGTCTTACAAACGTACGAGTCAAGATTGGCACGTGGAAAGCAATGGAGCAGTGAAAATTGTGATTCAGAATGGGTGAGCGATTTTTTAATGTTTTTCAGCACGTTTTTAGTCATATCTCCGAAAGTATTGCACTTAGGAGGCTCCGGTTCCGATTTTTGTGATCCTCGTTTGATTCTCTTTCAGTATGCATAACCACAAGTCGATCGGAAGACTTTTATTTTTTACCCATTTTTCGATCCCCATTTTTTCGATGGTTTTTTGGCTGTAACTCCGAAACTAATGCGAATTTTGACCAACGGCAAACGGCTCTCTGAGTTATTTTTGACCCCCTAGCAGGTAGCAAAAGGGCGATCCGATCCGCTGACCTTCGATTTTTGGCAAAAATGAGAAGGGGTACTCCTAAGAAAATTCGCGATTTTTTAAATCGCCTGTAACTTTTGAACCAGCAATCGAAACCTATAATAATCATACATTTTCTTGAAGCTCTCGACGCGTACTTTAAGATAGGACAATCGGCGAAAGTCGGTCTTTAAAAAAATTTTTTTACGGCCTCGAAAAATGGCTGTATCTCCGAAACTATTGAGAATTCGGAACTTTGCTTGCGACCAGCTTTCAGAGCGAGTTAAAATCTATGGGATAGGGTACTTATAAATCGATTTCAAGACCAAACATTTTTTCGCGTTTTTCGACGGTTCTAAAGATTCTATCACCTTTGGGTAGGTCCAAATAGTGCCAAAGTAACTTCCATTGGTCGCTCAAAGTCATATCATAAGCATAAGCCAGTCAGACAGGGTTGAAATCGGGGCTAAAATGCGTCATTATTAGTTAAATGTCCGAAAAGTCACAAATAACAAGAAACAACGACATATATTATCGTAAAGTAATGTATATTAACGTAAAATAACGTCTAATAGCGTAAAAGTGTGTAAAAAGTCCCGTGGGTGCACGTAAAATAACGCAGAAGTCAGAAGAAAGCGTCAGGATTAGTGAGATAGAATCATTCAGTACGAATATGCACGCCAAATAGTCCCACAACCGACAAGTCGGATGGATACATTAGTCACCCGTTTCGCATACCAACACACCTACGTCCACAATACAGCGGTCGAATCGGTAAGAAGACCCAAGCATTTCTACGTATCGTACAATCAACGATTTTCAAACATTTACGGAGTACATATTGCCCACAATTACGCACAACTGGCGCAAGTAGACAAAATTCACTGATAAAGCCGAGATGAAAGACGCGAACGGCAAGGCTGGGCGAATAAAAACGAAGGAGCATCCGAGCTTCTTTCGGCAGCATTTCTCTTCCCCTCGAATCTCGTCTCATTGTCTTTTTTTCCGATCTCCTCCCTCTGCAAGCCCTCACCCCCCAACAAAAGCCGGAAATACAATGTACACGTCGTTACGTCGTGCGGCGTAACCTTTTGTCGCTCTCCGTCTTAGGGATTTGCAATTCCTTCTCTTTCGAGCAACTTTCGACTTTCGCCCTCTCTCTCTCTGCTCTCAATTGAGCGCTTTGCCTCCCGAAGGCAAAACACTCTGGCGAAGCTGGCAGCGACGATATTTCCCGCTGCCGATCGACGATGGAGTCAAGACGAGACGATGCACAGCTCGCCTTCTTTAATCCTACGAAAGAATGTTAATTTATCGCGCTGACACAATTGCAGACTTGGCTCAGGCCAAGGCAAGACGTTCCTCTCTCTTTCTCTCTCCCTCTCTCTCCTTCTTTATCTTTCTCTGTCTCTTATTCACGCGCTTTAACTCGCGGCAGAAACTCGAATTCGACGAATTTCGAAACGGGGCGCCGGTTCAAACGGTAAATTCTCTCCACCGTGCCTTTTCATTGTCCCCGCTCCTTTTGGAAGCTCCGGCCATTGTTTTTTGCCCCATTCTTCGCGGACATAGACGTTCTCGGGCCGAGGAGAGACGGAATACGTTCGCGGCCATGACGTCGTAGAAACTTTTTATCGCGCGGCTTAAGGGCGGATTTATAACTTCTCCGTCTTCTTTTCCTGTTCTTCTTTTTCGTAGCCTTCAACCTCCCCCCTTCTCATCTACCCCCAACCTTCTTTCCTCTAGTCATACTTCAAACTAGTCCGGCTGTAAAGACAAAGCGGGACATGAAGTAGCGAATCAAATACTTCCTTCGTCGTAGCACGATGCTATTGGTCGGATTTTATTTCGAGAATCTCAGGATCCGTTCGCTGCCTTCGAAATCGACCGTAACGAATTTCGGACGGCCAAACAAAAATGAAACAGCGTACGCTCGCGATGACTGTCGACGGCGGCCATCGTCATTCTGCCATCGTCGGTGCTTCGAGAGAGTCACGCTTCAGGGAGATATCGGACAAGGGCCTGCGAGAAAATGCCAAAGGGCAAGACGAGCATCAAGCGCGAGAAGCTGATAGAACTGGTCAGATCCTACCCGGAGCTGTACAACGTGAAGAATGATCAGCCGGCGAATAAGCGCGCGTGCGAAAAAGCTTGGATTCTCATAGCGGACGCACTTAACACGACTGGTAACAAATCCTAGCTTTCTCAACCCATCACCCGCCACAATTCAAAAGATAGAAAAAAAAATAAGTAAAATTAGCCGTATAAGGTAAACGTAGAAGTTGCAGTCGTTAAAAGAAAACAATTTGAAAATGTGTCCCAAAAACGGGACATTGACGGATAATGGGTTAACATTGATTCTGTCCTAATCGACGACAATTTCCAGTGACGGAAGTGCAGCGAACGTGGCAGCAGATCCTGCAGAGGAACAGCAAGAGACAGAGCCTCAGATCGGCCGATGACCTTGACTTCCTGCCGAACGTCGAGTTTCTGAACGAGATCAGTTGCGCGAGTAGCGCCGGCAGCTCGCCGATGCGCGAGGGAAAACGATCGACCAGATCGATCTCGGTGATATCGACCGCCTCGGAGGCGGAGAATTCAAGGTCGTCGAAGTCGATGGGTGGGCCAGTTACGCGCGATCGGCACAAGTCGCGACGAGGGAAAAGCGAATCCTTGTCGCAGGACAGCAGAAGGGAGAGTTTGGAGAGTCGGACTATAGAATGCGACAGTATCACGTAAGTACTTTTCAAATGGCGTGGATTAATTGGCATTGGCATAATCGAACGTGTGGGCAGGCACGAGTCGAGGCAAGCGTCGATTGAAAAAAGCTTGCAGTCCTCCATAAACGAGGAGTTTCCTCTGACCTCGAAGCAAAGCAGGATATCGACGCCGACTTTGAAGGAAAAGATGCAGGAGTTCAACGTATGCGATCCTACCAGGATCTTCTTCGAGAGTATGGGAATGACAGTGTCCACGTTTCCTCAGCACGTTCAAGCGCACTTGAAGATAGAAATATGCAAGATTGTCGCGAAAATGGAGTTCAAGCTGTCCATGCCGACACCTTGTTAAGATAACTGTTAATTAATTAACCGCACTCTGCACCCTCCACGTTATTTATAGTTACGTAGAGTTACGTATAGTTACACTCTTTTCCGAGAGAGATATTTCGATGTATGTTCCGTGCTCTCGTTAGGTTTCGTTGCCGTTAAGTTAGATATACGTCTACTCCCACAGCGTAATACATTGCAATGGTTGAAAAAGACTCTCGAACTCGATCGGAAATGTCATTAATTCCGAGAGCTCGACGCGGAGCTCGTTTTTAACCGTCATGCGAATCGCTAAGTCGAGTTGGAACAGCCGAGACTCCCCGAGCAGCGTTCAAAACAATGCCAGGCGACCGAAAAGGGAGCAGCCCGAACGCTGCAAGCCGCAAAATGAAGAAAACTCTGAACGAACGTGACAATTTCAGGTCGCTAGTTGTGGTTTACGACCGACGCCGTGCCTCGTAACCGATGAAACGAGTTTGGGGAAGCCCGGCGTCGAGGTTGAAATCGACGTGAAAATTCTTCTGAAAGGAAATTTTCAGTCTGTCGTCGGTGTGCGTCAAGTTAGCCCTTTGTTTTCCTGACGCGGGCCGGTAATAAGATCTTAACGAGTATCCGATCCGCGCCGTTCGAAATCCGGGAGGAACGATCGGGCATGGTCGGCCAACTCGAGTCGTCTAACGGGTCGTATTTTATATTCGATGTCGCGCGCGCGAATAGAGCGCGGCAACCCCCGAGAATATACGATTTAGATAGCTGGCCTCGATTCTTCCCTCAAAATTTCATGCCGCGCGCCGACCCACATTTATTCGCCGAGGCTGCGAGACGCTCTGAATTTACAAATAAATTGACGATCCTTGTGCCAGCTAATCAGAAGACAAGCCGGGCCACTCTAGTGTCGCGCGCACGCCACGAGCGTCTGTCGACCGATTAAATTCTCGACTCTCCGCATTCCGGCCATTACGCAAGTCGAAGGCGAGTTTTTGAGGGAAGATCTCTTCGACAATTGCAGCGCAGCGTGCGCACGGCCTTCGATCGGATATTTTTACTGCCCGATGCACGCTGAGTGCACACTGAATACACGCTGAATACACTCTGAATACACGCTGAATACACGCTGAATACACGCTGAATACACGCTGAATACACGCTGAATACACGCTGAATACACGCTGAATACACGCTGAATACACCCTGAATGCACGCTGAAAGTACACTGAAAGCACACTCTCCCTTCAGCGTCCCGTACTCTCGATTATCCTACCTTGAGATGAAGAAGGAAGAGGATTTCCTCATTTTCCCGTGGGGCACTAATGTTTCGTGCTTTGTCAACACACACCGTCACAAAACGATAAACAAGGAGGAGCCGATGCCAGATAGGCAGAGATCACTGTTGGCTCGCGGCGAGGCTCGCCGAACGACGGACGCGCTCTCGTTACGGTCAAGAAAATACACCCGTGACCGGGCACGGCACTTATTAGCACACTCCCACGAGCGTCGATGCCGAGGAACCTGACACGACGATCAGCCGAAGACTCTCCTCGACGACGTCCTCCCCCGATCCTCTTATCCGCACCACGCACCAACACACGACACACCGACCGCGACCGCGACCGGTCTCGAACGACTCGAAAGATTCTATCTGCCGGATCGACCGACAAATAACTCGCACGACACTCGGGGGATGGATCAGCGAACGCACCAAGATCGGCCGGTACTAAGATTCACCGGGGCGCTCGTTATCGTTCCTGCCGATCATCTCGTGGGGTATCGCCTTCCTCGAGTCGAGCCCGAATTCCTCAGCATCCGAGATGCGCCTCCAGTTCTTCCTCCCCGCACCCTCCAGGCGGCCGATCGCGCGTCCGGTCTCTGCTCTTCTTCCGCGAACGAGGCTGCTTCTCATCATCAGGGCCCAGCGACGATCCGGATCCTCGCGGACGAAGCTGTCTCCCTTGACGATCCGACCTTTGACACTCGCGAGGAGACCCACGCGATCCCACGAACTGGATCGACCGAGCACTTCTTCCACTTCCACTTCCGACCGATCCACGTGTCTAGAGCCGCGCGCGATTCATCGATCAGGCCCGATCCGATCAACCTCGATCAACCTCGATCATCCGCCGATCCCGCGATCTGACACTGACAAGGGTCGCCGCACGACTGTCACTGCCAATCCTGGCTAACGTTGGCTGAGACGCGCTCTCGTCGCGGCTGTTGTCGTTCACACTTCTCCGGATGCTTCTGTGTCTACGTCAGACTTCCATGGGGAGGATCACTGGCCAGCGCCGAGGATGAGAGAAGAGTCTGCGGCCTTGGGAAGAGGCGACCGGGAGGGAGGCTGCCATCGAAGATTATTCCGCCGCCGCCGACGAAGACCGGGACGATGACAGCGACGGGGACGTCTGCGTCGGGCACTCTGACATCGGCGACGACCGCGAGGATGACGTCACGACGGAAACTTCGATGGCAAGGACTATCACGAAGGCGACGACGAAGATCACGACGACGGCGGCGGCGGCGGTGGTACTGTTGTGTACTCTATCTAGTTCCACTGATACCACCAGTACTAGTATCAGCACTAGTAGCTGTACCTGTAGTACGGCTGACGAGGACACGAAGGACGTCGGCGACAACAACAACCTGTTAATCACCTGCTGCCGTCTCTTGCGTGCGCAGCGCGTCCATGATCGCGCGAGAGTACGACCGAGAAGTTCCGCGAGGCTCCGTCGGGCTCCGTCCAGGAGTCGAGTCTTTTCCCCAGGTAGAGAACGGACAGTGGCAGGCGGGTCGGCTCGCTCGGGGAACACGATAAGCCGGACTCGTTACTCTCCCGTCCGCGATCGAGCTGATGAGCGTGCGACGTGAGGCGTTACACTCGACCTCATCACGAGCGCTCCTCCCGAGGAACTGTCCACCTCGAGAGGGGATCGCCGGCGCCGAAGCACGTAGAGGCGAGACGCGCGTACACCTCGGGAGCAGCGCGCGCGAATAAAGCGAGAGCGAGCGAGGGAGCGAACTAGCGGGAGAGAGAGAGGGAGAGAGAGAGAGAGAGATAGCGCGCTCCCACCGCCTCCGCTCCTACACCGACTCTCCCTCCCCCCTCTCACTCTCTCTCTCACTTCCGTCTTCTCGCACTACCGCTATTAGCGACTCGCTACTCCGCTGCCGATGACAGTGCCGGTTCTTGCCGTGCGAGAGCCTGCCGCTGCTGCCCTTGCTTCCACTGATGACGATGAACGTGGTGGGTGCTAGTGATAGTGGTCGTGGTGAACTGGTGCTGTGGTAGTGATGGTAGTAGTAGTATTGGCGATGGGAGCGATAGTAGTGGCGCGAAGGATTCCGTGCCGCGGTGGTTTGGCGGTGTTGATCAGTCGGTCGATCGGTGGGTCGATCGTTGATCGGTCGTTGGAAGGGATCGAATCGATCGGAGGGGGGAGCCTGTCGGTTGAACCCGTTGGTCTGTTGTCGGTCGGCTGTCGGTCGGTTGTCGGTCGGTCGGTCGGTCGGTCGGTGTAGGTGGCAGCCGCGCGGGTTGAATGTGCCTGTGTGCGGGCTTACGACGGAATGAGAGGAAAGCTCGGCTTACTGGAGGGTAGGGATGAGAGGAAAGAGGAGAGGCGCGCGCGGAGGGAGAGAGAGAGAGAGAGAGAGAGAGTGAGAGAGAGGGGGGGGGGGAGAAGGGGCGGAAGGAGGGAGAGGGGGAAGCGAGCAGAGCATGGCATCGCCGACTCTCCGGCGATGAGCGAGAGAGTTGCGCGTTATCGACCCATCCGCAAAAGCTATATTCAACCGCCAGCACGCGCCGTACGAGCGTACTCGACGCGACGCGTACACCGAAAATCGTACGTACGCATCTACCCCCACCGGCAGCCACCCCCGACTATCATCTCCCTTCCCTCTCCCTCCTTCTCTCTCTCTCTTGCTCTCTCTCCCTCAAGAGACTGCCTATCCGTCTCTATCCGAGCAAGGAAAAGCGCGCGCGCGCGCACGCGTGCTTCAACCGTAGTCACAGCCACAGAGACGCGAGCGTAGTTCCTACTTTCTCTCTCCGCGTACGTACGTACTACCCCTCTCACTCTCACTCTCACCCTTTCACCTAGCGCAGCACATCTCCCGTGGCCGAGAGCTCGGCTAAACAAACGGACACCCGCTTCGAATCCTTCTCCGCTGCGAGAGACATTCGAGCGCGTCGGCAACATTCTGGGCGGCCGTGACGTCGGCAGTGGCGGCGTCGACGGCAAAGAAGAAAAATAGAATTACGAGCCGTCGAGCTGGGGAGGGAAATGCTAAATTTCCATCCTTCCAACGAATAAAGCTCGCGATAACGTTTCGCGGCCCTTTCGGGGCGAATGGAGCGGAACGGCGAGAAGAGGTAAAGAGGCAGAGAGTCCGTCCGTTCATTCTCCGCTGCGTCGGAATCGTATCGATTGTTCGGCGCGCGGTACTGTATCGAATGATTTTTCCGCTGAAGAATCGTCGACGAGAAGGCACGACCGTCGAACGAGAAGAGAGAGGGTAGGGGTGAGAGCGGGGCGGAATGCGCTTTTCCGGGCGAGAACAACGGACGAGGAAGCGAAATTAAATTTGTCGAGCGGGATTACGGCGGTGCCGGGCAGCGGTTTTAATTATTTTAAATTATTTCCCGCGACTTCTTTCCCCGTGGCCGAGCGCGTGGCTGAACTTACGGGGATGCTTTCGCAGCTTTTTGACCTCTTCCAGGTGTCAGTTCGATACTTCTGTTTCGAAGTCGGCCACTCGATCCCGTTCTCGTCGACGTTCAGAATCTGTGCGGACAGTCGAGGGGTGGAAAACGACGCGGAAAAGGAACAGCGAGCGTTAAAAGGGTAAGAGGGTAAGGGTAGTTGAGGGGCTCGCGGCTGAATATTCGATATCGCGATGGCGCCATTCTGCCTCCGATCGTCCAATTGACCGCAAGACGTTCTTCGTTCGCGGGTCGCCGGTAATCCGAAAGGGTCTAATAGGCAGCCAAGCCTTGGCAGGCGAAGGTGGAGGAGAGCCGGGGGGAGGGGAGTGAGAGAAAGGAGAGGGACCCGGCGCAAAGTCAGAGACGCAAAAGCGCTGACGATTCTTTGATCAAAATGCGGCCTAGATCGAAGCGGGCTTTGATAAAAAGGAGATTCAGCCGCTTGCCGTCCAAGGATTAATTGGAAACGGTACCCCGAGGCGCGACACACGTATCTCCACGTTCCCGGTGCCTCGTTTCCTAGGGTTGAATTGCCGATATTACTCCGAAGCCGCATATATATTCTATACGCATATATATATACAAACATAGGTATATACGCGGATATGTGTATATGCACATCGATGCAACGGTAATGTGCGCATTAATCACGCTTAGTTCAGGAGCATTTCGCGTAAAAAGCGTAATATATCAGGTATGATACATCGTCGACAAGCGTGCTAAATCAAGCGCGTCCCTGTGCATTCCTGAAAAATAGCTGCCCTCCGACGAAAAAAGGACGAATGATCGTGACGCCGGCATCGTTAGTCTCGTTCGTCGTCGCACTCTCGGTTCGCCGAATTTTTGCAAGAATCGAAGAATCGACCGCGATGGGAAGGGTGCAATTAAAGAAAAGGAGAACGTAAGCGAAGCGGAGGGAAAAACGTGAGAGGGTGGAGGAAGGTAAAAGGGTGCGGGAGGGTTCTGACGGCAACAGTAGCGAAAGCCGACAACGATATTGACACAAGCTTCAGTTTAATTTCTCCGCTGGCAAACATTGGATTTCCATCCCTGCTGAGTCGCGTGCAACTCCCATCCCCCCCCCCCCCCCGCCGTCGCCCGCCCATCCACCTGCCGCTACTCCGACCGACGTTCACCCCCGCGCGCTGCACCCCCTCTCTCGGTCTCCAACCTCCACCCCTCGTTCAACAACGAACGCGACAGAAGCTGCAACGAGCGAGCGTACCTCGAGTAAAATATGCTTTTACGCTCGCGAATTTATTTACCGGCCTCTCGACTAAGCGCAACGCTTACAATATTTCGAAAAGCTCTCGATGCGCGCTAGAGCAGTCCAGCGGAGTCCGACGGGAGGAACCAGTGGGACGACTACGTCAGTCGCAGCGACAGGAATGAAAACAAGAACGAACAACAACAGCGAGGAAACAAGAGCAACGATAATCCTCGACAGCGAAGCTCCCCCTCAGCGACTTCCGGAAAGTATGGCGTTCACACGTGTTCGCCGATAACGATCATCGATACGCGCCGCGCGCCGTATTATTTATTAACGCGCTCCGGGCAACTCCTCTCTCCTGGCCGCATTACGTCCCTGTAATAGAGGTGCGCGCGCGCGCGCGCGCGCGCCACGATAAATTGCGTTATTCGCGCGTTTCGCTCCGCTCGGAGCTGCGCTCTTCGGCGAAAGCTGCGCGCTACCCCATCGCGGAGGCACAGGGGATGAAAATATTTCGAGCGGAGCGCATCGGCCCGATCGTTCATCGTTAGCCAATTCGACTAATTTTGCGAGCAACATCGCTCGCGAGAGCGGTCTCGTCCGCTTTTTAATTAATTAATGATATCAAGCGACCGTGTCGCTCGGGGTGGCTCTGCCGGCGGATGGTCATGGTTAGGGGTGGTCAGCGAGAAGAACCGGTCATTATCGCCCTTTCTCCCATCTTCCCTCCAATTTTTACGTCCGGCTTCCGTAACGGCAGCGGCGGCGGCGGCGGCACGAAGGAATCCGACAATTTTCGATTGTTCGCACTAATTACACCCCCTCCCGATATTGCGTTACACGCCCGTCAATATTTCGTTTCCGCTGTTATTCGATCAGTTGTGCACGCTAACAAAGCAGGGCCAGCCATCGTGGGCTACCGTCCGCGCCCGACGCCCGATATAATGCTGTAACAAAATAATGCTCTATTGTTGCAAACGATACACGAATTTACCGGGGGGCGGCGCGGGGGGAAGGCCGCGGGGGAGGGTTTGGAACGGCTGTCGGCGGATTTAATTACCACATCCTTCGATGTAATGCATATTATATTAAACCGCGCCCTGTTTGCGTAAAAGCGATACGCGAAACGAGAAACGATGCGTCCGCGCGCGCTCGTCAGCGAGGAGGAGAAAAATGTGGGGCTCGCGTAGGGTGGCGAACGGGATGGATTTAAAGGGGGAATAAGTGCGCCGAATGTTCACGTCGACCCACGCCATTTTCCATCTCTTCGATAAAAACGCGTTCCATTACGCAATTCCCGGCATTTCTCATATTCATACGCCTACGCTCGCCCTTTGTCGCGCGAACCCGCTCCACTTTGCACACATCGGCGTTTCGAAACCGCAATTGACCTTTACATCATTCAGAGACTCTCTTTTTTCGCCACCAAGTGCGAGGCAGCTATTTCAAGCTTCCGTTCGATCGGGCTCGTATTAATTGCGCGCGATGTCGGTTCTATGGGAGTATAATTCCGAAACGAGTCGAATCCGATCGCTCTCATTCTCTTTCCATTCCGAGAAAGTGCCTCACGCCTCGCGACTTCAACCTCGTCTTCTTCGTCGACGCGCTCTTCCTCTACCTTCTTCTATTTTCGATCAGCGCGCGTTGCATAAGCCCACTAGCGGCGGAGAAGTAGAAAAGGAATGACAGTCAGTCGCGTAGCCGACCAACGTTAACGTAATTGCGCTTCGATTCCGAACATTGACCAATGACCGTTTCTCAGTTTTCGACCGTCGACCAGCTTCTTCGTCGGTCGAATGTTATTTCGGGATCGGCAGGCGGCATCAGCAGCTGTCGCAACGCGGCATGTGCTCAGGGGCCCGGCTGAGTCTAGCGTCGGCCCTGGATCGGCGCACGTGTGCAACTTCGACGCATCTTGTATCCACGCTCGCGCGCAACAACAGAATCGCTTTTGAGTTTTCAGCGTTGATCAAACGATCTCCTCTCTCGACGCTCCGTCTACGCCGTGTACAAAAATAGCGGAGGACTATTACGGGCCGCGGACGATTACGGAGGCAGGAGCGGACGTCTCGATTCTGTCGATGGAGGACATGGGTGCCGGTAGGAAAATCTCGCTCGTTCGTTCAGTACTTCGTTCAGTAGTTCGCAAGCTTGCTTCGCTTGCCATCCACTTCCCGACGACAACACACTCGAGACTGATTCCGTGCCGCTCCAGTTTCCGCGGACGACAATTTTACAAAACGATCGACCTACTTCCCCCTCGGACGCAATTTGCCGTAAGCGAGGTAATGACCGCCGAAGCGTCGATTGGCTCGAAGAAAAAAGATGTCGCGCGACGCCGGCGATAGCCGCGCCAACGATCAAATTAATTGCCTGGGCCCAAGATAACGCTTTAATAACCGTAATATTCGAGCCGGAACGATCGCGCGATTAAAGTTCATATTTTATCGCGCGCCCGCTCTCGGCGGCCAATAAAATTGCGCGTACCCAGCGCAATTCTAATGACGATAAATGCCGATAGAAACGTTTGCGCTGCGCCCTGCCGAACGCCATCTTTCCTTTCGGCGGCGGTTCGATCGATGGTCGGGGGTCAACGACATCTCGCATTCCGCGGAATATCGAAAACGTGACGGATCCCGTGCGGAAGGTCAAAGTATTCTTTTCCCATACCGTTGTACCTACTTATACTCTTCGACGTGGATCGAGGCATCTTCCGTTCGATCGATCGACCCCGAAATTCACCGACTTCCCACTCGAGCTCTCATTTATCAGGAGCGTCCATCGCGTACTCTGATTATCGTCGTTCGCATGCATCCCGTCATCTTGACCTCGAGTGTCGCCGAAATGGCCCGCGAACCCTCTCGGCGTCGCGTCGATATTTATCTTCCGGCGGGCAACCGACTCTTTCGACTAGATTCGAGATATAATTCGACGATAGCCCTGCCGAAAGCCAGCCGTAAGCTCGCGGAGGCCGCCGGAGCGGATGCGCGCACTTCGGGGAATTATATATGCAGGATATAATAAGCTGGCGGTCCTCGAGATATCGGCGAGTTATGGCCGCCCTAATGGCCCTCTAGTGTTTGATTTATAGCAGCGGAATCCGCGCGGGGTGGTGCGCGCGCGGGCGCGCGCGCGCGAGCATTTCCCTTCGGCCGAGCATGCAATAAAGCCTGCGTGTGTGCCCTGTGACTTCTCCATATATGAGCCAGGGAAACTCCGACCCTAGACTACGAACACACATGCGCACACACTCACGCACAGAGCCATTGGAACTCGACTTCCACGCAGGCCACCCATAACGACGTCAACGGCGATTACGTGGATCGTTACGCTTCAGACTATTCACTTTGCACGTCAATTAAGAAGGAAGAAAGGAAGGGAAAAAAATTACAAATTCCCCTCCAAAGATCGTACGATTCGAGCGGGAAAAATCTATTGAGCATTCATTCCTTCGAGTCAGTGGGAATTCTGCGGCGGACGCGTTTTGATGAATCTAACGTCGACAGTTCCTTGACAATTAGTCATGTTCGCAAAGGGAGGAGGGATGTAGAAATTGTCCAGGACGTTTCACTCTCGCCGCGAAGGAGAATCGAGCCATCGATCATGATGGAACTTGGGGGGGGGGGGGGGGGCAACCTGCTGGCCAGCTTCTGAGCCGGGCATCCGGCATGCTCTTAAAAACGTATTACGCCGCTTCTGCCGCGGATTTGAAAAAGCGATTTTATTTTCGCGCCGACCCGCCTCGGCCCGTCTGCAGCCGGCCTGGGCGGCCATTTGTTATATAGCGTATAGAGAGCACACCCTGGCGCCGTGTAGAGAGAACGGGTGTGCGCCTTCTGCGGATGATGCTCCGCGACGTTGGTATATCTACGTTCGAAAGGAACGGCTTTCGGGGGAGGAGGGGGAGGGGGGCATGCCTGCCTACCTACTCTCTCTCCGGTATTTATGAACCAATAAGGGCCGCGCAACAAATTGCACGTACGGGAAGGCCATACGTCATGGGAAGCTGGCACGAGGCACACGGCCCTGCCTTCCTGCCTGTCCGCATCTGAGAATACTAATTGCTCGGCGGGCCCGGCGGACGGGTAGCAAGAAGTTACCCTTCGGAATCGCGGAATTTATCTTGCCCGAAGATAATGGCGCGCTCGAGTGACGCGCGCATTCCGACCGAACTTTTCCGTGGTGCAATACACGCGAGCTTACTTCGATCGATCGTCTAACAGGTAATCGCCATCCACCTGTCTCTCTATCCGTGCGCATTCTCCGTACGTATCCCACTCGGCATTGGCAAATTAATGCAGACGTATGCGACTGTATTTTGGACGTCGGACAGAGGGGCCCGGATAAGGAGCCGATACGCATAGATTCACGTCGAAGTGCCACGATAAAGCTCGCGCTTAGTCCGAATGCGTGGAATCGCGGATGATCGATCGATGAGGGCCGTACGGTAAATAGCGATTAAGGGGGCCCGAAGACGAAGACGGTGGCTCAATGTGGGACACGTTCGTGGGACGATCCGTTATCAGGCGCAATAACTCACTGCCCCCCCCCCCCTACCCCTCCTCCCGCTCGCCGATTCTACCGATTTCGACGCGGAGTCCGGACGACGTTCTTAGCCGAGGCGAAGAATCGGTATTCTTCCGAGACATTTGTAGGAGCTCGGCATCCTGGAGGAGAGCGTCATCGTGTGACGATACCATTCATCCCCGGGTACGCGGAGGCTCCGTTGCGAAGAAAAACATGGCAAAACGCAAGGATTACCGGCGGAAGGCGGAGATAGAAAAAGAGAGAGGGTGGAAAGAGCGGGGCGGAGCACGAGGATGAGAGGGGGTGGTTGGATAAAGGATGGGGAGGGATGGGATAAAACGAAAGGAAGTATCTCTCCCTCTTTGTCGGTCGCCGAGTCTGGCGGAGGAAGCGCTATTCTCCTCGTACTTCCCTTCGACTCGACTCTTTAGAATTTAATATAATGGCTAATATCATCGGGGATCCGCACAATGCAAACAATTTGAACCTCCCTCCCCGGCGGGGCGAATGTGCGGGCTCCGGGGGTGTACCGTGGACGGGTGGACGAATGGTCCGCAGGGGGTGCAGCGGAGAGGAGGGAGAGGAAAGGAGAGAGGGAGCGAGTAGAAGCGAGCAGAAGCGAGCAGAAGCGAGTAGAAGCGAGTAGAAGTGAGTAGAAGTGAGAAGAAGATAGAGGGAGGTGGCAGCCGCGTGGAGAATGAGAGACAGGCTGAGCGCGATAAGGAGACCAATGAACAGAAAATAGCGTACCCACCGAGGAAACTGCGGGCCTCGTCGACTAAATACGACGGACATCGGTAATCGATACCGCACAATGGCCCGCAGAAAACGTACTCCGGGCCGACGCGCTACCGGGATCAACCCGACGCGGTTCCTATACGTGAGCCGCACGATCACCATTTCTACCTTTCGTCCCGCGCCGCTCCTCGCCTGCAACCCCTCTACAGCCCCGAGCCACCCCCCTCTCCCGGATTCAATGATCACCGTGCAGTCGCGACGTTCCCCCTTTTCACGTGGATCGCGTTCTTTCAAAGGGCGAGCGTTCAATGGTCAGGCAGTGCTCATTCGGCATTCGGACCCGGCGACCGATTTCATCTTACGGCATTCTCGCGGACTCAAAATTCTATCGGTCGTGCCGCTGTTCACGATGAATAATATAATGAATCCGTTCCGGCTTATTAGGAACGTCGAGCGCGGCCAGCGAGGCCTGAAAGGCCGATACAGAAATGAGTTGAGGAAAAAGTACGGAAGCTGGAAAAAAGTCGTCGCTGGACGGGAAAGTTTGAGGGGAGGTGACCTTTATTAGACGACGAGAGGCTCGCGAAGACAGAGAAGCGAAGACAGAGCCGCGGACCCGATTCCGAGCTAGCCGTCCTACGCCGAATAGCTCGCGAGAATAGATCCTCGCGGGCATTATCTTCTGTAACTGGGTTAATTCTTCTCTCCTCGTCTTCCCTTTGTTCCGCCAGCGGCAGCACTGGGGAACGACCTCCACCTCCCGATCGCTCCCTCTCTCCTCCTCTGTACACCGTCGCTGCTCTCGTCATCTTCGTCCTCCTCTCCATCCTTCTCCTTCTCCTCCTCCTCCTCCTCCTCCTCTACCACCTCCTCCTTCTACTTCTCTTCCTCATTCTCGTCGTTCGTCGCTGTCGTCGACGACGGCCGGAGCATAATATATTATCTGCGCTTTAATTGCACTTTTATTGTCCGGACGTCGGGTCGAATAAATCCCGCTTCGCTACCTGCGACTCCCACCCCCACCACCCCCGAATCAGGAGCGGACTGAAAGCCAAACTGACGGGCTTCGTCGATCGGACAATCGAAGAGATAAATTCGGGCGAATTAACGTTCGACTCCCGTGAAATGTGCCCGAGGTACGCAACGGCGCCCTGCAAATTATTCATCCGCGATCGAAGGAACGGGCCCGCGTCTTAAATCCTGATCCGAAGCGGCCGAGAAGGAAAGTAGGTTTACGTCGAGTTTATCGGACGTGCCGTAGGACGCTGAAATTCTAGAAACGCTGATGCCGGAAGATTTACACGGATCCTTCCATGGCGCGATCTTTCGACGCGAGCTCGACCTACCGAGAAGACTGTGACACCGTCGGAGCTTGAATTTTATTCGAGCCAGCTGGCCGGAATCGGACAATATGTTTATATATATCCAAGCTAGCTTGGCGGAAAACTGCCGGCAACCGTCTAACGACCGCTCAAAGAACGAAACGGCCCTCCGCAATCGGAGAAGGGGCCTAGCAATTTAACCTGGACAACGCGAAACTCGCCGAGCGAGAGAGGGGGTGGAGGGAGGAGTCCAGGGACCGAAAAAAAGTGTCGGCAGTGAAAAAGCGCAAGGTCGGCAGCAAATTCCTTCGGCGAAGGAAGCCGCGCGGCGAGGCGTAAAAAAAGGAAGCATTAAAAACGTACGGCGCGCCAGAATTTCCGCAAAAGTGTATTTTATCCGGTTAGTGGTTTTTTCCACGGTACGCGAGGCACGGGGGGAGTAGGCGCCACCCCTCTCTGCCGACCCTCCTCATTATTTACATCGAGTCGCTTTCCGCCTCGTCGGCTGTATCCCGTTTACGCGGGGGCGAGATTTACGCCTCCGAACAAATAAGAGCGGGTATGAATGAGGGTGGCGGGGCGGTGAGGTCGGAGGTGGGCTCGGAGGTGGAGTTGAAGGTGAACGGAGGACACACGGCCATCCTCGCGCAAATGCTGCGATCGCGAGCGGCGTACCTCTGCAGCTGGCCGGAAGAGGAGGAGGGAGTGGGAGCCGAGGGGGTTGGAAGCCGCGGGGGTGGCTTTCGAGGCGGAGGCTGTTAAACATTATCGCCGATAAAACATACTTTGCGTCGCGAGCATCTGGCCTCGCTCGGTCGGCACCTTTCGGATTAGCGGAGGATTCCGGGAGGAAGTTGCTCTTTCGCTCGGATATCGTCACCTCGAACGATCGAAACTTTCCCCGAAGGCTCTCTCAATCATCGTACAAGGCCCGTTCCGGCATAATCGTGCACCCGGTATCGTCCCGGACGCTATCCTTACGACCTTAAACGATCGGACGTTGACGGGCCGAACGAATGGACCTGTCCACGACCGTTTCGGGGCGAAATCCAGCTCGATCGACGTCCACGGCCGGAAGTAGGCATGCCGAGAAGACTACGGTGGAGGGGGAAGGAAAAGAGAGGAGAAAGGTAAAAGTGGCTGTTAAACATTATTACCGGTAAAGCGTACTTTGCGTCGCGAGCATCTGGGCTCGCTCGACCGGCGCGTTTCGGATTAGCGAGGTCGCAAGTGGAAGCACATTTTCGGGTCCTTTCCGCGACGAACGAGCAAACTTTTCCCGGCTATATTGCCAAGTACGTTATCCGCACTTTCCTACGTACTGGGAGGAGGCGGGGGAGGAGGAGAACTCGTGCATCTACCAGACTTCGGCGATGAAAAAAAGAAGCACGTTTTTATCGTCGGAGCGAACCGCGTACACCGTGTATATTTCTGGGAGACCGACCCCTGAGCACCTAGCTACCCCCATCACCTCCACCCCCCCCCCCCCCCCCTAAAGCGAAAATTATTACCAGGCGACGCTGCTCGCGGTAAGTTCTCGTTCATGCCTTTATTGACGTTCCGCGAACATCAATGCCCGGACAATGGATCTGAAAAATTGGAAATATATGCTTCCCGAGGATAAAGAGCCGTACGTTCCACCCCCTCTCTCCCCCCACCCGTAAGAGACTGACTCTCTCTCGGACTCGCGTATAAAGTAGAAAATCCTTGCCGAATTGAACTGGACCGCCATTGTCGGGTGCCTCGGATAAAAAGGCGGACAATGAAAATCTGGTGGTGGGGGGGAAAAAACTTCAGAGCGCTTCTGGGTAACGTCCAGCGGCGAACACAATCGTTGGAAGTTTTCCTCCTCCTCCTCCTCCTCCCCCACCCTCTCCCCCCTGGAGCCTCAGGCCCTCCAGCAATTATATCCGCACCCTTGCGATGTCGGCTCGTGTGGTAGCTGCCATGCGCACGTAAACTCGTCCCGCCCCGACGGCAAGATACCAATTATCGCGCGATGTTTAAATACCAATCAAGGATGATAATGACGTCAGTGCCAAAGACAGGCTTCGTACAGCTAGAGCCAACCATCTCCGACCCGCTCCGGTCCGACCTCGATCCAACCCCGTTCTCTTCTTTCAATAACACAGAGGCCGCTCGATCCATCGCAATTTTCGGGCAAAATTCGCTGAGTGGCCGTATAACAATGAACGTACGCCCTTCATGAAACTTTCCGAAGGAATGGGTCTGGCCGACTGGCAGAGCGAGAGGCGGAGAGAAAAGAAAAGTGGGGATAGCAGAGAGAGAGAGAGGGGGGAGGGGGGACCAAGAGCGAAATTCAATCTTCCAGTTAAAGAAAAGTTAAAGCGGCTATCGGCTTATCGGGAAGTTGCCGCGTGTACGGCAGGCCGCCCGGAAACGGATTTCAGTCCCCCGGACATATTTAATTCCCCTCGAGGCGGGCCGTAAATTACCGGGGTTAAAGAGGGTTATAGGAGCGACCTGCACCCGGAACGTGAACCGGACCCAGTACGCGAAATGGGAGATGAACGCAAAAAGGAGTGAGATGCGCTAACGGCGGAAAAAAGAATGAAGTGTCGGTAAGGACGCGGACCGCATATCCAATGAAAAGAGAGAAAAAAGGAGGGTCGGGGGTGGGAAAGGAGGAAGGTAGAGGCAAGGGATAGTATCGCCGCTGCGACACCCTCATTCCCGAAGAACCGCCGGTAAATGAAGGAAGAATAAGCGCGATGGGGAAGCCGCGAATCAGGACAAGTGCGATTCGTTTCCGGTTTGAGGGAGTTACTCGTCTCGCTCGGTCCCAATTGGAGAGCCCCCGACGAGAGGATCGAGATCAAAGGTCTGCTCAGAAGGGGGTACGCCGAAGAATCCTTCGGCAAAAATCTCGTTCCGCTCCTCGCTCGGATACCGATAATATTCCTGGCGCAACCTTGTCGCTGACTACCCGCCACAGCCTGATGCCAATCCAAGGACTGATTGTACTCCTCCTTCATGACCGAATGTCCCTCGCCGAATAGAAACTTTCACCTGACATAATGGCGACTCTCGCAAGGGTGCAGATGGTGGTTAGGGATACATAATGTGAGACTCGTACGTGTATATAATGCGGTATGTACTCTATTATCCGAAGGTGAAAGGGTGCCAGAGTCCGCTCGGCCAGACCATACGTGACTAAAATGTCATCGATGCGCTGGAACCTACCCTCTGTTCCTACGCCTACATGTCCGCGAATCCTGGATTCTCACCGAACGTGGACTCCCCATAGCTGTAGCCCAATGACGAATACTTTCTCCAAGAGAAGGTAAGCGTGAACGCAAAATGTGCGGAAGGACGCGCAACGTACGAAGAGTAGGATGCCACTCGCAAGTCCACCCCTGTTCCTCCTACATGTCCGCAAATCCTGGACTCTCACCCGCCACCGGGTTAAGAACGTTGACTCCCCGTAGCTGTAACCCAATGACGAATACTTTCTCCCAGGAAAGGTAAGCACGAACGCGAAATGTGCAGAAGAACGCGTAAACGCGCGCAACTTCGCCTCTCCTGCCGGGCAAAAGCGAGTAACCTGCCGCCGTCGTTGTCCCATGAATGATACATGAACGAGCCTGCGGGATCCTCTCGCATGCCATTACCACCCGTAAATCGTCCCACGGAAAACCTTACGAACAGGAATAGTCTCGGCGCGCGCTTTGCATAACGCTCGCGCGCGCCTAGCCGGGGCCCCGGCAGCTGCAGCCTTCGAGCGAGAAAAATGCGGAGGAAAGATTTCGTCCACCTCACGGCCAACCTGCAAACTGCATTAGACTTTGAAAGAAACTCGAATCGCTCCCATCCTCCGTCATTCCGCTGTCAGCTCACTTTATGGACCGAATCGTTCCTGGTGTACTTCCGCAATTTTCTCTTCTCTGCTAATATCAGCTCACTCTCCTCTCTCTCTCTCTATCTCTCTCTCCCGCCACCGCCCCCTCTTTACGTTCCCTATAAATACGGCACGTCATGCGTGCGAGAACTATCCGGATTTGCTCGGCGAGCAAGTCGGGAACGGCAAATGGATTACGAATGTGCGCCAGCGTATGTGCGCGCATGCCCGTCGAACCGCTTAACGATATATTTCGACCATGAATTTTCACGGTGCATAAACTTCCGGGCGAATTTCCCTGGGCACTGGGCAGAGACCTTACCTGGGCTGGATGAAAAAGGGAAAGGGAGGGAAAAAGGACGGGATAGGAGGAAGGGCGGTGACGGTTACCAGCGATATCCTTCCGCAGAGTCCTGTTATGCACACTCTCTGCCTCTCTCTCTCTCCTTCTCTCTCCCTCCCTGTCTTTTATGACCGCGTACGCTGTATTATATATCGCGTAGATTGAACGACCGATGGCCATGCTGGGTGGAGAGGCTTTTGTTTATCGTCCATGATACTCGACGCACTGAAAAAGCCCGAATGCCGACATCGGACCGTAGACTCCGGGCACGCTTCTGCTACCATCGGTACGCGCGTGTACACACGCCAGAACGCGCGCGCGCGTCCCGGGAGCACGTAATGTACGCGTTCCCGCGAACGGAAGACGACGGATCCGGAAGTTGCGCTTCCCAAAAATGGCGACCGCCGCCTCCCAGCGACTCCTGTTTGCACACACGACGCTCATGCATTTGATCTATTCGCCCGTTCGTTTATTCCGCCACGAATTTCGCATGGCGGCCACCGCGAGCCGGCCGGCCGTTCATTTTATTTCCCTTCCCTTTATTAGTCGCGCGGGAGGCGACCGAGTACGAAGGCAGCGTTCGACTGGCCGACCGCGAAAAGTAGCTTTTACAATACCGGCGGGTCCGGACGAAAACAGTATCCACCCCCCTCCGGAACGGTTCACAATCAAAAATTTGCCTCGAGCGTACTTACGGGGGATGAAGGGCAGAATCCGCTATACCCCAGTCTGCCTGATAAATTTTCTTCGAAAACCGAGGAGCATCCCCCTCCGCGCATCCCTCTCCCACCGTCACTCTCGTCGCCGAGGGAGTACCGGGGGGGTGGGTCATCGAACCGTAGCGAGATATTAAAAAAGTTTATTTATTTTACGACGTCGCCCCCGTTATTAAGCCCGAATCGAAAGGGCTTATGTAAATCGCTTATTATATGACAACGCGCCGCTTCGCGGAGATTTTGCTACGGCTCGGAGGCCGCGTCAGGGGTGGCGGTGGGGGTGTGCCGCTTTAATTGGTATGTAAATCGCGTCTCCCTTCGCGTTCGCGGTTCATACGAGTGAGTACACAGTCTCACGCATTCGAGTGAGCCACTCGCACGAGAGACACGCGTGCGCGCGCGCACCGACAGGGACACGCACGTGCATATAGTTATAGTAGGTATGTAGATGTGCTCATATGCAGGTAGATAGATACACGGACCAACCTTCTGCCCCCGAGCGCGCGCGCGCACGCCCCGCCACTTCCACCCACGCTCACATAGACACACACGAGATGAACGCTTATCGTTTATGCGCGCTCGTACTCGTTGGCTTTACCATACATTATCCCCTCGCCGATATCGGCCTAAATCAAACGGCTCTCGCGCCTATCGATTTTCGCATCGAGTATACTCAGCAAATACAAGGACCCTGTCGAAAGTGTTTTCAACCCCCGCTAACCAGCCCCCACCCACCACCTCTCCTCTCCCTTGCCCGCCACCCTCGAGGATCGCTCTAACTCGATCTGCACTCTCTGTATTTTCATCTTCCGCCCCGATACGCCACGGATGACCGCCCCGCCGAAGGAACAAAGGGGTGGAAAAAGAGGGGGTGAGGGAAAAAGGAAGAGCGTATCGTCGGATCGACCATAATCCGCAGCCAATTTCAGCGCCGTCGAGTATTTATGGTACATGCCCGGCGCATGCGGACTCACCGCAGCTCCGCTTCCAATCCCACCCCACCCACCCCCTTACCGCCCCTCCTGAGCATCGCCCTGTCGATCATCCCTGCTTTCGAGCGACTCAGCTCCGCGAACGTGCGTCAGGAAACGCTTTTTTGCCGGCAGACTGATTAGCACCCTGCGCTTCATACAGTTATGTCTGATACTTTCACGGTAACGGAGAGAAATTAGAAAAGTTAATTTTTAACCCTTCCATTTTTTTGCGCTGAATCTATGATTTCTACGCACGACAGAAATATCGTCGACGCGAAATGAGCGGAAGTGCTTGCCTGTTGCCGGGGCGGACAGGGGGGTTGCAAAAAAATGAGAATAAAGGCGTTTACGTGTACGTTAAAGGCGATTGCCGGAGGGTGGAGGTTAGGGGACGGGGTGGGGATGGCGGCAGAGTCCGCCGACGAAATTTGCTTGCCGCTAGCCGAGAGTTTTGCTTCGCCGGAACAACGAGCGGGATCCAACGAGTTCCCAAGGAGATTAAAAACTTGTCAACTACTCCCACCCCCTCGCCCACCTCCCCGCATCCTCTCTCCCCTCTTCGGCTCTTATTCTTCTACTCTCACTGCCGGGGGAACTTCGCTAGTTAGAATTTCGCACAGTGCGTTCCGAAAGGAAATCGCCTCGTCTTGACCCTCCTCATCCGCCTCATCCCCCCCATCCCTGGGCTACCGACTCGCTTTCCCATTTGCCCGAGCCATTCTACGCCCCCTGCTCATCCGCCCACCCCCAACATCCCACCCCTCCGTTGTCACCGGACCGACAAGAAGTCAGCCCGACTACACGATTTTGCGCGGTAAGAGCTATCAGAGGTGTCGGGATTTTTCTTCCGTCCCGAAACTTTCATTCCACCCCATCCCCCTAGCGCATTTCCGCAAATAACAACCCTTGTACCTCCGGAATAATGGCGGGCGCCGATTCGATGTTTCGGAAATAATTAAGCAGGGGACAAAGTTTGTCTGAGAGTCTTCGTTCGAAATCCGTTACGTAAGCGGCATATGTGTCATTGTCGATGGAGTCATTCCAGCTGTTTACCGGAACCGCTCTAAGTCAAACATGAACGAGGGAGTGGGGAGGGGAGGGAAGGCAAAGCGAGAAATATTGTATATTGTAGGTACCTGCACGCCGTGCACGAAAGGCGTGCGAGAAGCTCGCTGCATCCGAAACAGCGTGCAGCCGACGGCAGGTCACGGCGCGAATGTATAATAATAAAAAAGAGAGAGAGAGAGAGAGAGAGCGAAGAAAAAAATGTATTTACCATCACAGTTTGCTCCGGTTGGCATGGCACGGGCAAAAGCTCTTGAGTAAATCCAGCTTAAAGCAGCTGTGTAAACGTTGACCTATATTACAATCACGGCAGCTGGGGAGCTCACGAACGCTGCCACCACCACCAGTACTACCACCAGTACTACCACCGGCAGCGTTCGCTGCCAGTACCAATACCATTACCCACCTGTGTCGCCCGCCACCGGTGCTAAGCGAGCAAGGAACCTGCCGGTTTAACCCCGACGATGTCGGTGCAGAGACTACAGGGTGTGTAGGCATCTCGATAAGAGCGATCTTCGCACGGCAAAAATTTCAAACTTATTTCTCAGCCGAGGACAAGAATGTTCTCTGACGCCAAAGAACCCACGCGTCAAAAGACAATAAATAACCGTGGTGATGATAGGTATAGTAGATGACCAGTGTGATCTGCCTCGTAAACCTTTTAGTTCGACCGCCAAGGTCGTGAGGAGTGTTCGCTCCAGGCCGGAGATGAATATCGTCTAATCTTCTGAAAGGGCAAGTAGTAGACATAAACGGCACGGATGAGCCTGGCGGACGTAGGCAAAGAAGAATGGTACAACACAGTAGCCCGTGCCGTCCTTCTCCGGACCGTTGTCTGCCATCGTCGCTTTTCTCTCGAACCCCGCCCCCCTCCCCCCCATCCTTCCCATCGTCGAAGCCCATTCCGGCCATATCCACCGTCCAGAAGGGTGGGTGGTAAAAGCGAGGAGACACTTAAAGGATTTACGGCCCTGGGAACTCGAGTCCGCCCCCAGATCGACTTGAGAGAGCGAGCGAGACTGAGGCCCATTTAAGTGCCGCTCGCTTATGGAAAGAATAAGAACGGGAGGAGGAGAATGAGGCTGGAAGAGGCGCGCGAGCAAATTAATTAGCCGGCTCGAATCACGTGTAAGAGTTTTCGTGACAGTCCTCGTCTCGCTTAACTTGGAACTTCCCGTGATTTCTACTCATATTTTCATTTAATTTGCCAGCAACGTGTAAGTCAATGTGTTTGAACTTGCAAAATAGAACGAATTAATCATTTGCTTCTCAATGAGAACTCAAGAATATTTAAAAAAAAATAAAATGTTCCATGAGAGAAATTAAAAACAAATAAAATGTTCCATGAGAGAAATTAAAAACAAATAAAATGTTCCATATAAGAAATTTAAAAAAAATAAAATGTTCCATCAGTCACTATTAACCCCTTGCGGACGACGACGTTTTCAGCCGGTCGAACCGACAAGTTGCAACTACTTTAAAATAGTGTTACACACAAACAAATGTATATAAATAATATATTTTTACACTTTATACATTTACGCATTCTAGAAAACAATGTTTTACCACTTTTATGATTAATAATTAATTCTACTGTGATTTAATACAAAACAGTCCCCAAGATGCATCCTTGGTTTATCAGGACTTGTACCGCAATAATATACAGTTTCTTTTTTTCCTCCGGGTTTACTATGGTCAGAGCAAACCTTGGAGTCCCTTTTGGCTCCTTTCAGCATGACATGGAGGCGATTGTTTAAGCGGGTTTCAACATTTAGTGCCAACGCTCCAACACGCGCCTGACCAAAATGTCCTCTCAAGTTGTTAATAATATCAGAAATACTTTGTGTTTTATGTAGAATCACTTTATATGATCCGCAGTATTCAAGATTTTATCAAACTTTCAATTATACAATGATTCCTTGTCAAAAATCACTCGTTTTGCCGCATGAAACACCGTGGCGACCGAGAGTCGCCTATCGTCCGCAAAGGGTTAAGATATAGTCTGAACATTTTGACTAGGTAGTTCTGATGTTAGAACTTCGAAGAATGAACGAACGACTGAAGCATTCGGGTGTTCAAGACGAATTAATTCGACAGTTCTGGCCGAATCCAGGCATTTCCCTGAAAGACTCCTCGCATCATCCGAATAATGGATACCGAAGAATGAAGAATGAGGGGGAACAATCATCGAGGCGTCGGAGACAATCGCGGCCGACCGGCGCGGAAGAAAAGGAGGCGAAAGGTTTGCCGGCGAAGATCAAATATTTGGACACTCGACGGTAGCTGCAAGTGTCGTTATTTTGGGAATGGAATGATAAAAGGCCGATAAACTGCAGCCCATTGTGGAGCGGGTTGACTATCGCTCGAGAGAACGGCCCCCTGCTGCCCCGCCATTGTTGTGGGCTCAAGCACAAAGCTTTCCCTCTCGCTCCATCTCCCTCACCCTCTGCCAACCCCTCACTCTCTCTTAGTCGTCCCCACCCTATCCGCCTCTGCCCCGTGCCTCTTCCGCGCCATTCCTCAATCCTCTCTCGTTTTCTATCGTCCGCCGAGTGTCCCTCCCGCCAACGGGATGAACCGCGTTTCTGGCGTAGACGAAAAAAAAGTTTAGACCAACGAAAATCCTCGCTGAAAATACGTCCTATCAAAGGAGCCATAAAAAAGGATAACCCTCATATTTCGCCCCGCGGAGGAGTTCGATGTAGACTCGCGAGCATGAATGCCGAGCCGAATGTTGTTCCGTTCGAAATCGGAGACTACTTCCTCTGCGCTTAATTTTCCTCCTGTGAGAGAAGAAGAAGAGTGAGAGTGAGAGCCAAATTCGTTAAGAGAGATGAAAGTAAGGTTAATTAACGCGTTGCCGCGCCGAGTACATTTGCTTCCTGCCTGGCAAGGGGTTGAAATATTAACGAGATCGAATAATGCCGATTACGCGATCGGTTAATGACCTCGGACGCCGCACGCGAGGCATAAATCTATTAAGGAATACATTAAAGTATGCCGATGAGGCTGGAAATGGGTAGAAGCGAGGCAGCGAAAGCGAACTGAACTGGCAGAGTGCGGGAAGATAGTCCGATGTTCCCGGTGTCAGTCAACAGGCAGAACTGAATGCTAAACACGGCCGGTCGGTTACGTGCGGCTACAGTGTGGCTCCTTAATGAAAAGCAACGGTATGGAAACGTCGGGCTCGGTTTACCTTCAAATTGGTAGCGCGCCTCGTCCGAGAACGGACGAAGCGGGAAAGATATATTCGATCCTTCTAATCCTATGCATCCTCGTCCGACGGTCGGATGTTTCATTAGTTGCCGATATTAATTACTCGCTGACAGCGAACACGATTGTACTACCGAGTCGTGCGTCCAGGTTCGTCAGAGGCAATGCGTGGCTGCCTTTTTCGAAACGATGACGAACGGCGAGGTGACATAAATCGTCGGACCAGACGGAAGAATCCTCGCTCGTTAAAACGTCAGTACATTCGCGTTCGTCTTCCATTCTGCTCTTCCGTTCGACGTTCTCTGGGCCGAGATAGGAACTTCTGCTTCGGCGCTGCCATAAACGAAGGAGGGAACTGGCGAGCGGGGAGACCGGATGGCAGACTAAATATTTATACGACTCTCCCTGTTCCGCGTACATGCGATCCGCTATTTGGGTGAAAAAGTTAGCCTCCGCTCAGCTTCCCCCTCGGCGAGCGCCCGACGAAGACGCATCGGCCAATTATGGCTCGTTACTCTCCCGTCCCGGCGAAGTTTGCGTCAATGGGAGAACTTGGCTGGCATCAACTACACCCTCGTGCGTGATCTCAACTCCGTACTCTCCGTGACGGTATTACATAGCACGATGTTGCTGGAGTAAAAATGATGCTCAGGCCACTTCCACGCTAAACGCATAATCCGGCTCGCATACACCGAACTCTCGTCGGAATTCCGGTGTTTCCAGGAACGGCTGCGGTCGCTGATCGTTCGGAGGAATCGTTGAAGGATGGAAGCGTGGAAGGCAAGATGGTGGAGGCAGGGTGGCGGAAGCTGGAAACCAATAACTATTAATCGAAGCGCCACCGCACATTCAGCAAAGTCCGCGGCGGAAGTGCGCGTGCGTTCGCGCACCGATTCAACTCGGAGGGCCTGGGGATGGCGGATGGCGGCGGGGGTGGGCGGTGTGTGAGCATACGGGCACGCAAACAGGATCGCCACGTGGGTAGACCGTTTGCGGGGTGAGACCCGCCACCGCCCCCTAACGAGCAGCCGTCTCTCACTCTGCAGCCCCTTCGTCTTCCCCGTACCGTTAGTCCGACGTTTCTAGCCCCCTTTGGTCCCCCGCAGCCCCTTCGTCACCCCCCGAGCGTCGAACTACCCCGATGCCGCGCCAGACGTCGCTTTTCCCATTAAACCCCTTTCGCGCCCAATCCGGCGCGTACACGATTTCGTTCCGCGCGTCCGACGACACGTGGTGTGAGGCTCTCGGTTACGTTCCACCACGTGCCGTTATTCACAGCTACGCGTCTACGGGCTCGTTGTTCACCACCCCCCTGACAGCGGTAATTGTCGTTTTCGGATTTTCCCGCGATCGAACTGGCCGACGGGTTACATGCCGGAATTCGAAGGCTTCGACGGCTCGGACGGTTCAATTTTTCCGTTCGAAGGGGACGACCTTCTAGCGTGCATGTCTCAGGATAGGTAGAGGAATCGAATTCGGGAGCCAGGGTTGTTCGGCAAACCCTTCCTTCGCTCGTTTGTTCCTTCGCCGATATATGCAGGACGACGCACGATAATTTATCACGCGACGATCGAAAACAGTCGAACTCGAAGCTGGGATATATCTATGTCCGAGCAATGATAGATGGAAAACTGGCCGCGGGTACAGCACGGGCGATCAGCGTTGCAGGGTCACTCTGGAATGCATAGAAATTCGCCGCGGGTCCGGACAGCGTCGGCTCACTTTGATAAATGCGATGCACTCGCGGGAGGATCCGTTTTCTTGCCAGCGGTAGCTTCCTCTCCCACTCGGCCTCGGCCGGCCTGTTGTTCGACTCAGACCACTTTTCCAGACGTTGCCCCGCTCATTCATCCTGGCTTATTATTCTGTTTGAACGCTACTAAGACCGTGAAACACTCGCCGCGTTCCGTTGCACGAGACGCAAGCTATCACCACGCGATCATGTGTACCTTCAGACTTAACATATTGACTACAGTGTTTATCGATCTCTGGCCCGAATCCTCAAAATTATCACCACGCGATCATCTGTACCTTCAGACTTAACATATTGACTACAGTGTTTACCGATCTCTGGCCCGAATCCTCAAAACTATCGCCACGTGATCATCTGTACCTTCAGACTTAACATATTGACTACAGTGTTTACCGATTTCTGGCCTGAATCCTCAAAACTATCGCGTTAAGAACAGACCTCTCGCATTGCGCGTGTGTTATCCTCCGACATAAATATCCATGGCCGTCAACCGGTCCAGCACTCATAGAGCAGCTTAGGAAAGGACGAACGCGAAAAAGACGAAGAGGCACACTGGCTCGTTTCCCTACGCTCTTCGACCCATGGCCAGCCCTCGTTCCCACTGCAGAGCGTGCGAGTAGTCATTCGGGAGATATACGAGGATAGGAATATCCGGAAGGGGCGGTCTCAAACCCTGGACTTCGTACTCCCGACTCTGGACAGTCCAACAGTGGTCCAGAACCCTCTAGTCTACGACCATGTCAAAAAGACTCCTGAACTCTGAGAAAAACCACACTCGAAGCAAAGAGCAGCCTAGCGTAGATTTTCATGGCAAAAGAACGTGACGATTCTTGCACTTTGCTGTCAACGATAATATTCGAGCGTGGACTCGACTACTCGACTACTCACCGTAGCTGCCATGAAGGGGTCAGGGGCGGCTCGGACGGCGGGAGTTGTGGCTTCACTACGCAAGCCATCGCCAGCTGATGTTCGTGCTGCCTTCTGACATTCTGTAACACATAGCGGGCGATTATTCCGCGTCGTCTGAGCCCGGGACACCGTCGTATCCCAAGGCCTTTACCCTAACAGCACCGACTGCCGCCCCAATCGAAACGCTTTCGTTACCGCCGACCTCTCGATCATAATCTCGAACCGGATTAAGCGCGCGTCACGCCGAGCGCATTAATCAAATATTCGGCGTGCAGCCGTCCGTTGGCGCGTAAGAGTGAAAAATTCGCGGAAATTAAATATCCGACCAAGTCGCCCGGAATGGAAGAAAAGATTCGACTCGGCGAGAGCAGCTTGCCGAAGACGTGTCGCGAGGGGGATCGAGAGGGTGAATATGTATGTGTGGGTGTGTCAGACAGAATAAGAGTGCGAGCGAGAGAGAGAGAGGTGACTCGGGGAGGTTAACAGGAGGGTGAGAAATTTGTGCGATGCCCCCGACGGGGAGGATTTACTGCTCGCGTCACATAGAAATGCTCATTCCGTAGTCGAAACTCCTTTTCGGAAATTAGAGCGGTCCGTGGAAATCAATTTTGGGAATTCGGACGCAAACAAACGAGGGTGTATCCGGGGCTCCAGGGGGGCGGTGGAGGGAGGGGGGAGGGAGGCAGGCGTGCGAACTGTGCGCGAGAGCGGGTCGAAAGGTAATCGTAAACTAATTGGAACTAAATTCGCCCCGGCGTAATTGCGCGTTTTAATTTGAAGCCACCCGAAAGTGCTCTTTCGCCCGGTTCGCTCGACCGAAGCAAGCCTCTCCCTTTCTCTCTCTCTCTCTCTCTCTCTCTCTCTCTCTCTCTCTCTCTCTCTCTCTCCCTCCCCCTTCACCTCTTGCTCTCCCTCCTCCTCCTCCTCGTTCAATCTCTCGCTCTCCCACCGCTCTCACACGCCCCTTCATTTACGGTGCGCTTTAAGAGGACTGTATTTTAGGCTTCCCGTAATTAAAAGAATTAAGTCTTCCCCGCGAGATTACGACCGGTGTCGAGCGTATGAACGCACGCGATCGATGAACGAAATCAATGACAAGGTGGTGGTGGGAGGGGGTGGATGTTTTAGAGAGGGTAGAAGCGTTCGGGACGACACATTCCCTCGAAGGTAAACTGATTCGGCCGAATATCGAATTTTCAATTTAATTACCAGCGTGGAAACCCGGTGTAATTAATACTCGAATTAAAACAGAATCGTCCGCATGTAAACGGGGCGCGTATTAATGAATAAACTAAATAAAACGGGAGTGCCGACAATTTTAACGGGGAGTAGGGGTCCTTTTAATCCACTCTGCAAATATTAACATTCGGAACTTCACACGCCATCGTGCCGTTGGGAAGAGTCCCACGATACGATATATCGTCGGTTGGCTATGACGGACTCTGACCAGAGAGGGCAATTCGGGAAAAGTACGAGTTCCCTTCGATGAGGAGACCTCTATCGTACAATGCCGGAGCGTAACTAGGCCTAGTTGCTTGCCTAGGCCTTCTCTCAACGTCGACCTCACCCCCCACCTCACCCCCCTCCTGCCTAGCCCAGTCTCAGACGCTTACCGTACAGCCTGGCAAATTAACCCAAGTTCCACGTGCCCACCGAAACTTGGTACACTCGAGCCCGGCCAATCAAACTTTGAGTTCCGGTAATCCCGACGCTAAATATCCCGTTTACACGTTATAGATTATGGTTAAGACGGTCCGTTTCCCCGAGTTTCGCCGAGGGCTAATCTTCGGGCTCCTTCCGAGTCGTCACCCAAGGGCGGGCCACGCTTTCGTCTTGCGGGACAGAGTCGCGTCCCACTGAGCTCGGCTAAAGGACCTGCCAGTCTAATACCTCCGTACGCGCGTACGTAGATGGCAGATAATCGCTTGGCCATTTTTGGCGACGGCCAATTACTCAGCTTGGCCGACTTGGATTCGCGCGTCGGCCGGCAGTCGGGCCGATGTCTAAATCCGTGGAAAACGGTCGTTGGCATTCGCAGGCGAATTTATTAGCCGCCGGTCGGTCGAGTCGCGTATTCTCGCGAAAGGCCGCTCTCGCTAGTGGCGCGCGTGCGCGCGCGCGCGCGAGTCACGATTAATTCGGGCACCCGGAGAGAATAGCACTCGAAGCATAAATTTCTCGCTCCGAGTCACATTAACCCGCCGCCGCCGACGCCGACGTCCGCGCGCTGCCGGCGCTAATATTCGCTCTCCGACTGACAAAGCCCCTTAGCGAAGTGGCCGAAAGCGATCGATCGAGTGACATTCGGATTCGGAGAGGAGAGCATCGCTGGCTGCTCGACGGTCCGGTACTTAGCGCTCGCGCGAGCCAGCTTCCGCGCGACTTCGTTCCATCCTATCCTCTCCCTTCGCCCTTCGTCCTTCACCATCGTCCAGTACCAGCACCAGCATCAGTACCAGTACCAGCACCAGTACCAGTACCAGTAGCAGTAGCAGTACCAGCACCAGCACCAGCATCAGACCCCTTCTCAGCGCCGTTCCTCACCTCGCCCTCTTTGCCCGACGAGACCACCGCCATCCGGGCACGGATACATGCATATGCAAATTTATTCGGCCGATGCTTGGGTGTGGGTGCGTCGTAGTAACACAGAGTCGGCTAGCGGTAACAACGTGGCACACCAGGTGTGTGAGTATGTGGAGCGTTGCGAGTAGATGTGTACAAGCCGGGCGTAGGAAGCGGCATAGGAGTCGGTATAGGACGCGGGCGCCAGATCCGACTGTGTGCGTTCTCTACCTAGAGCCACGTCGTCCGCGCTGGTCGCGGCAGAGAGGGTCATAAATTAAATGATGTAAATGCTCTGTCCATCCTATGTCGCAGGGAGGAGAGACGGCGTACAACCCCTATCCCCACCGAGCCCTCCACTCTTCTCCCCTGCACTCCTTCCTTCCATCTCTCTCTCTCTCTCTCTCTCTCTCTCTCTCTCTCTCTCTCTCTCTCTCTCTTCTTCTCCGCATCCTGCACACCCTGCAGCCACCCTCTCGGCACCCACCCTCTACCGGTGACCGTCCCCTGCGCGCCACCAACCCTGACCCCAACGATCTCCGCCACCCCCTGCCCTTCCCTACCCGGATTCAGGACCCCGTCCTGACTGATTATAATTATCGGGGCGTATCCTGGCGCGCGACTCATGCGGAACAAGGAGCGCCGACAAAGGACTCGGCCCGAGAGAATCGAGCTGCCACAGACTTTCGTTGCCGTCGCGAAAAATATGAGTCGCGCCACGGAGGGGTTGGAACGGAGGATAGTTAGGGGTGGATAGATCAACGGGATGGGCTTGATCGCTGATCAGGAGAGAAACGCGATAATGTAATCCTCGTTAGAGCCTCAACCGGCGCAGCGACTGTGGCGGCGATGCGAGTTTGCGGGCCGTTCGAGTGAAAAATGGCGGATTAGCGACAAACAAAGTTTCGACAGGTGGATAACGAACAGGGTTACGAGTGCGGTCGGCTCGCCTAACGAGTTCGGCCGCGATCGTTCTTGCGCGAAATCTCATTGCATCGCGAGACCGCATGCAATCGCCCGGCTGATAACGCGCGCGGTTAGTATCGCACGCTTTGCAGAATGCGCGTCGGCCGTGGGCTCGATGGCGGTCGACGTCCGATTGGTCCGGCAGAGACCGCAACGCTCGGTCAGGGACACTTAAAACTGACGTACGAGCCGGCCAGAGCCGGGCCCGCAGCGTTTACTGCGGCCCGGAAAATGTGGATAACGCGACCAGCTAAGAAAGCTGGCCCTAAAAATGGGAACGACCCGCCTCGAATGGGCCCTGTTACGCCATTAGGCGGAAACCTAATTACGGGAGAGCCAGCGTTTATAACGTAATGCGCTTAACCCCGAACTCGCCAGAGTCGAGAACGTTTCCCACTCTGAAAGGTCGTCTATAGTCCTCTGTAGTCGTCTATCGTCGTCTATCGTCGCCGGGTCCGAAGCCAGAGACTGCCTGCCATCCGGAAAAGACGCGGACGCTCTCGCAATTAAGTAAACCAGATTGTAGGAGATGGCGGCAGCGAGCACTGTTCCAGCGATCCAGCCGATGGTATGGCTCCGTATTTACAGATGCGTCTCAAAGCGGCGTGGCGCCATCAAACGGGAGGCCGTACGCCGCAATATCCGGTTCTTCGAGTCTCGCTCTTTTGAACCTGGCGGGCCCGAAGTTATAACCTCGACAGACCTACGTCTACGTAATTTCCCGAACACGCACAGGGGGAGAGTGTGTGTCTGTGCGTTGAGCGCACGCACATCGGTCTAAGCGCGCACATGCACGGCGAGTGATCGATAAGAGCGCACTCTGACCTGATTTTACCGCGCATTAATCTTGACGAGAAGAGCGGGAGAGGAGGATAGAGAGAGAGAGAGAGAGAGAGAGAGAGAGAGAGAGAGAAAGAAAGAGAAGGAGATAGCAGCCAGACCTTCCACATTTTCGAAAATGAAGTGGATTCGACGGATCGTTAACCGGCGCTTTTCGATCGGATTCGGCGGTTCACGTGTTTAATCAGCTTTTTCGGAGCGAACCGGTGAGGATCGGTCTCTCGTACTTGCACGGCCATGTTCTTCCCGGATAGAAGCATCTCGAGCGCATCCGACGCACGAATCCTGCTTGACAGTCGTGTTTGCCACGGCGATCAAGTCGCTACCGCCCGCGGAAAATTCATATGCTCGTTGCCCGGTGCCGGTCCGCACTGTTGGCGCTAATAATTTATGGCCACAGGGGCAATTTGCGCTTCTGGCCCGAGCGTGGCGCGCGTCACGCTCTTCTAACGTACATTTTTGCCCGCGCGCATCAGCGCCACGGACGCCCGCCATCGGTCGTAATCGAGTTTAATCCTTTCCGGGGGCGGGGTTGGGGAAAATTATTTAGCCCGACGAAGGTGAACTGCATTTCTGGATCAGAGTCTATAAGCACCGCGAGAGTTAGCGTTGCCAGTGCGTATTTATACGCCGGCCCGTCCACTTCCTATCCTTAAATTGAGTTTACAATGTGCTCGCGTGTTCGTTTAACCGGTCGCTGCTCGGGGGTAGCTGAACGTAAAAAGTGAGCCTGCGAACGGATATGGGGTGAAACGACTTTGACTATTCCTCGAGGAGGTTGCACTTAAACGACGCAATCGCGTCCCGTTAAATCGAATCTTACCGATCGTCGAACACGTCGCGTCCGTTTGTAGAAACGTGGAGGGTTATAACCAGGCGGAAAGTGACATCTTCCTGCAGGCATCATTCGCTAATGTAACGTAAACTTTCAGGTGGAAGTCAACCTCACTCTCTCTCTCTCTCTCTCTGCCTCTCTCTCTCCCTGGCGACAGTCGCCAATTCGACGACAGGAATTTCTACAATTCAGCGTGCAGCTCTTTAGCTCGGCGCAGCGAAACAGTAAAAGTAGAGAGACGGCGAAAGGTGGGGGGACGTAGGAAGGGAAAACGAGCGCTTTTATAGAGGAGAGCACTGAATATTCAAAGTGATAACTGCGCGACGTTCGTCTCTCCCTCTCTCCGTTCGTTCGCTCGTTCGCTTGCGTTCGTTCGCGTCCGTACGCGTCCCTGTACGCGTCTCTGTGCGCGACCAGCCAACCGACAGCCTCTCACGTCTCTTGGGCCAACACTCACGCTAATACTCACGGCAATGCTCGCGGCAATACTCGCGGCAATACTCACGGCCATACTACGCGGCAATACTCACGGCAATACTACGCGGCAATACTCCGCGGCAACTCACGGCAGCTCGCGACAGCCCCATCCGGAAAAGGGATGCTCAGCGCGGCATGGGACACCATTACCGTATTATTGCACCTTACATCCTGAAGTACGAACATTATACATCCGTACGATCCAGTGGGGAGGTGGTCGGAATGGCTAGCGGCCTCCTTTTACAAACTCGCCGCTTTCGCATTCGCGACGAAGGCAAGCAAGCGATCACTCTGCGCTGATCATCGCGGAATAGTCTTCATCCGATCTCTCGTTGCCTCGACGTTGGACGCGGACGATGATCAAATGACACAGCGGTCGGATCCGACAGGACAATTTTCCACCGTTCGACAGCCCTAAGGGCGAAGGGCCTAACCGGGGGCCCAAATTAAGTTTAAATTAAATTTCGACGCGCTCAAACGTTAATTCACGGAGACACTGCAGCATCGATTACGACGGCATTCGCGCCCTGTAACGCCGTTAAGCCTCGTTACGGCTAACTCCGTCCGGTAGCGAAAGATTTAAACCGATCACCGTTCGATGAAGAAGAACCAACCTGGCAGCGAATCATCCCACTCTCAATCTGTTCCCTCCCGAAACCGTCAATTTTTTCCCATTCGGACCCGCGGCGCGCGTCGAATCCGCAGTGATTATAAATAGACCCGGATTAATGGGTCCTAGCGTGCAAAATAGAGTGGGACAAGGGGGCGTAAAAGCTACGAGGCAGTCGTCGCGTTATTATGCTCCGCGTATCATGTAACGTACGCGCATAAACGGGGCAAGAATAGCACGTGTACGTTTCCAACGATTCCCTCCCGTGCATCGCATCTCCCCCGTTAAACCACACATCGCGCGCGCGTGCACACGCTCGCAGGCATGCTGTGAAACTCTAACGACGCCTCTCCCGTCTACGACTCTCGCAGACGATGACGCTGGGCGCGCAAAAAGTCTCGCTTTAATTCTTTCCTCGCAGCGTCGCACTTGGCCAGCGTATGAGAAAAGATTCGTAAATCGGGGAAACGAAACGAGCCAATGCCGACACCGTGGTAAAATATCCCCGCGAATAACTTGAGTTCCATTCGGATTTACATCTGGATCGGAGATAAAGAAAACAAGATACGCGGTAAAGGAACGGACCTGCTTACGTATTCGATCACGTAAGTACACATGGGAAAGGGAAGAAAGGGAAGTGGGTGAGTCTGGGCCAGCTTCGCGAAAGTCTCGTGTTGAGGTCGTCGGACACGTTGTTCACCCCCCCCCCCCTTCCCCCCTCACCCCCACTCCCCCGTTCGCCCCATGAGAGCGACGCGCGGGCGTTGTCTCGTTTTAACCAGCCCTTCGCAGCGGTACGCGAACCAAAATCCCAGACCGTGTCCGTTCGCCGGGGCACCGTTCGGAATTTTAAACATCGGTACGTGGATATTGAAGCCAGTACCGTCGCTCGCATCAACAATTTGCCGGCCGTACCCTCCCTACCCGCCCAACTCCCGCAAAATGCATAAAAACGTACTCTCTGCGCGGCAGGGAAAATGTCACCCCTTTCCCGGCAAATTCTCGGCATTTTTTTGCTCTTACAACTGGAGGACGGTATGCGGCAAAAACGTTGCCATAGTAACGGACAATCGAGTGGGCTCGTGTAATGTGAATTATCAGTTCATGAACGAAAGTAGAAGCGAGTCAGAGAGAGAGGTGGAAAAATGAAGGTTCCGAAGTAAACGAGGGTTCTGGCGTGGGAGGAGTTAGAAAATAGAGAAGGAGGCCGATCAGAGGAACGCGCGTTGCATCATTGAAATGCAACTTCAATATTGATATGCCGGATTGGCTGGTGCCTGGCGGTATTGGCGGCGGAGATCAGAGGAGTCACGAGGCAGGAAGAACGTGACGAGGGGGGGTATGTGGGGTAGGTAGGGAGGGTGGTGGGAAAGAGGAGTTGCCGGGTTCTCTGCATACGACGCGAGTCGAGTGCACGGCGAGCTTGCAAAGCATGCGAAAGATCGAGTGAAATTGGGCGAGATATTATTGAACACCCACCGCGTAAGGTACGTATCTAGCCAGGTAGCTAGCTAGCGACGTAGGTAGGTGAGTAGGTAGGCGGCTGAGGGAGGCAGCCGAAGGTTGAAGGTGGGCACACGTAACTGCGAACGAGGGAAAGGAGTACGTACGCCGCCACTGTTAGCTAGTAGCTTCTAATGTACCGGCTTGTAGCAGGGAGTGAGCGTGCGCTACGCCGAACTTACGGTAAGTCTCGTACATAAAGAATTTAAGGACGCCGTCTGCTCGCTCCACGTACTACCGTTTGCTGCGTCTTTACCGGATGAAAAGGCACGCGAGTAGTTTCCGTTCCTCGGAGGTACACTTACGCTTACCCGTACACGCGGGCCGTTCGTCGCAGGTAGGTCGGCAGATAGGTAAGTACGTACGTAGGTAGGTGGGGTACCTTCGGTAGAGAAGTCTGGCAACGGTTGAAGGGAGAGTAGGGTGAGTAGCGATTCCCAATGGGCCCTGCGTCCAACGTCCGTTACGACGCGTTTAAGCAAGGATTGACAGGAAAAACGTCGAACGCAACTCCAGCTCTATCAGGGATCAATTTTTATCAGAGTCTATATCAAGGACGCTTTCGATCATCCTGGCCGCGACCTTCGAGAATTCATGGCCACCCGTGCGCGCGGTCCACGACGACTAATCAAACTGGCAAGGTTGAAGTTTTGCAACCTGCCCGTCCCAGCCCCGCTATCTTCCCCTGGAGTGGAAACTTCATTATACCCCGTGTCACCGTTGTAAGACGACGTGGCGCGCGGCCGACGGGGGCGAGATAATGCCGAAGGGAGCGAGTTGCAATTTCCACGGCGAAATACCGAGCCGTGTGCCGACGTAATCAGAATGAGAGGTGGACACCTCTTCGTCGTAGGGGGGGGCACAACCCCCCCGGTTCACCATCCCTCCTCCGTCTGCCAGGATTGACGGACAGCCGGTGGTCTGTGACGCGACCACCTGACATTCTTGTCCGATCGCCCTGACATGCCCCTGGGATCATACACGAGAGAGTTTCGTGCTCACATAGCAAAACGTCGCCTGCTCAGTTTCTCCGGCTACTCCAGCCGGCGCTATACAGGGTGTGACGATGTCACCGATTCCGCGGGAACGCGTTGCCCACCGATTCCGCCCTGAGAACGCCCTGACGAATCCGCCGAATCAAGCCTCGATTAAAAGTCGCTCGAGGTGCGTTCCCAATCCCAGAAAACAGCCCCAATCATTTTTTTCCCCGCCACGTCAATTGCTCTCAGTTTTCCGCTGGCTGCATCGGCCTGATCGGTCGATTGTATTTTTTACGAGTCACCGTTGCCAATACGGGGTGAGTGGCTAGAGAGTGGAGAGAGCCTGGGGTTGTGGGACGGAAAATAGAAAAATATCCGGCATAACCGGTGCGCGCCAAAAGGAGAGGGGGGCGCGCGGGTAAAAAAAACAACAGGAAGTGGAATAAATGAAAAGGAAAAGTTTGCGCATAAATTTGAGGTTATAGGCCGGGGACACATGTTCGAAACGATACGGCGCCAGCGCAGTTGGCTACGAGGCAATAGCTTCCGTAGCTTGGCGCTGGCCGTGTTTCCCATTTGGCCGGGCGTGTACTTCCGCGGCGCGCGTGTACGCACGGGCCCGTGCGCGTGTACACGGCGTGAAAGCGGGAGCGGACTCGCGATCGCGTCCCGAAAGCCGCGGCGAGAGTCCGTTTGCAAATCAGTAAACCGTGCGGAATGTCGAATGACGTGACGTCACGCGCAGTACAACGTGCTCGCACGCGAAATTGAAACCCTCTCCGACTCGGAAAGCCGCCTCCCCCCCCCCCCCCTCCCCACCTTCGCTCGTCTGGCGAAATTCAGCCCGAAATCCGTACCAAGGTGTAACGGATATGAACGATCCTGACAACGTGACATGACTCGGCGCAACGTCAATTGCTAATACCCCCGGCTGGCAGGCAGACATTTTTTTACCATTAATTCCCCCTACGATGCAAAAATTGCAGTGGGAGCGATAAGGGGGGGGGGGGGGGGAGGAGCCGATCGATCGGCTCGTGCGTGTGACAGGAAGCCTAAGTCGGGCGAAGGATACGACACAATTTCTGTTTGCCGTCGCAGGATAGCGAAGACGCTGTAAAGCTGCTTTGCCAGACGTCTGCCTGACGGATAAAAGAGGGCGGGCGCGCAATTAAATATGCAAACTTGGCGATTAGGCAACATCTGGCTCCTCGAGTTGTAAAGCCAAGGAGGGAAGGTACTGGCGACCCGGAGCGATTGCCGTACGTCGTCTTCGTCGGCAGAGTCCTAGGTAGAGTTCTCATAGCGTCCTCCTAGAGTCCTCCTAGCGTCCTCCTAGAGTCCTCCTAGCGTCCTCCTAGAGTCCTCCTAGCGTCCTCGGCAGCGTCGTTGTCAGCGTCGCCGTAGGAACTAACGGGTGATGCGATTACTAGCGCCCCGCTGATGTACCGGCCGACCCACCTTCCCACGAGCAATATCTCACGATTTACCTTACAAATTGCTCGGGGGAAATACGAATGGCTATATCAAGCGTCACCGCCGCCACCGGCAACACTACCACTACCACTTCCACAGTGGAGACTGACGACACAGTGCGATGCTAACGGTAGCGTACGTAGCAGCCGGCCTCGGCACGAAAGTGCAAGCTCTGCCGGCCGTTAATTCTCGCGCACCGTTTGCCGTTCGCCGCGGCAAAAGCTCTGATTGTGTTGCCGGCTACGTCCGGCCATACCCTGTGTCAAGAAAGATGCCAGACGGCGCTTCGAAGCCGGCGCGAGTGTGTCTCCGGTGACCGCGGTTAACGGATATTTACGAGCTGGGCGGCTGGCAGCGCCGAAACGTGGAAATTGCCTGAAAATCACGGCCGCGAAGGTTGCTCGTTACTTTTTTAGCGCGCCGCTCCGAATGCAACTGACTACCGCGAAATATTTTATTCGCTTCGTTATAGGATGGACCTGAGCTTCGGCCGGAGTCCATTCTTAAACGTCCGCGCTGTCAAGTTTCGCGCGGTAACTCTTACGGCTTGCCAAATGACGCTCGTTGAAGATAATTACCGATGTCCTGGCAGGCATGATATCGAGCGACTGAATCGACCGGTTTGGCCCGCGAGTGGCCCTCCATCGCTCTCTGTCCCTCTCTGTCCCTCTCTCTGTCCAGCACTCGCCGCAAAACCGGCATAATACACCGCACGTACTCATCCCTACGACCGTCGGCTGTCAGCGTAATTACACATACGGGATGGACCATTAGACAGAGGCGACGCTTGCAAACATCACGAGGCACCCACGAAATCGTCACTTTGTTTTACCTACGAATCACGCGCTTCCGTGAACCTCTATGAACCAGTGAAGGATAGAGAGGACAGAAAGACCGACTTTGTCCGGGACGAGGGCTGATCACATTGAAAAAGCCACAGAGTCATTATCTCCGCGAATATCAAATCCGAATCTATACTTAGCCCAGGTTTAAAGCTTGCCCGCTAAGTCACCTGGTATGCACTGCCAGTGCGGACGAAAATAAGAGTTTAAGGTCGTAGTTAAGCTCGTGGAGAGCTTGTTTCCGTTCACCTTCGGCCGACGATCGTGCTCGAAGCAGCTTGAGGTGGCTTCAGGCAGCTTGAGGCAACTGCGTCACCTGCTCTTGGTACGTGTACCTGTCCACCTATCCACCTATCCACCTATCCACCTATCCAGCTATCCACCTATCCGCCATCGTGCGTCCGACATATCTGCGCGTACATCCTTGCACGTATCCGCGCGTGTATATACGCGTATTTGGACGCGTATATGTACGCGTATTCGTACACGTATTAGTACGCGTATTCGTACGCATATTCGTACGCGTGCCGGCGTTCGGCATTCGGAGCTATTTAGAGCTTTGCCGAGACAGAGCGCAACGTTGTACCGAACTGGCCAGATTACCATGGCGAACGGAAAACGGGAACAGCCGGGCCATTAAGCGTGAGAATTGAAGACCCGGGATGCAAACGATCTTCCCTCGCGCTTTCTCGGCGGCACTCGAATCAAACTGCGGAGCACGAGAGGTATTTACAACGCGGACACCTGAATTTCGCTCAAGGAACAGACTCACTCACACACACTCTCTCTCTCTTCAACATCCGCTTTTGACGGAAGATACGCGAAAATGGCTCTCCGGCGGAAGTCCGCAGATCCAGTTTCCCCCGTCCAAGATCCGTGCCGTCGGCAGGAGAGACGGTATGTTAATTCGTAACCCGACGTGAAGCGATGAGAAACAATTTCGTGGGTCAGCGACGTGATTTGCCTTCGGACCGGATGTCAGCCGTCACGGAATTCCTCGATATTTCTCCGAAATTGAAACCAGCCGGGCACCCTCCCTGGCTAGTCATTTTTCCTCCCACCCTTTCGTAAAAAATCTCCCGCACGTTACACGCGCTCCCGGACTTAAAAGTCGAACGGAGATGGAATCCGATCGGAAGTGGACAGAAGTCGGAGTCGATAAAACGAGGAGCGGAATTTCTCATGTGCTCCGTAACGACGGTCAGAATTTCGAGGACTCGCGAAGAGTGTCTCCATTGTGAGGGCTACGCGAAATCGGACGTTTTCCGGGGGCTCTTCTCGCCTGCGGAGGATGTCTCGATGGCCGGTTGCAGATGTACCTAACTGCGCTATGGGGCGTATTCATTATCGAGCCACCGGAACCCAGGTTGCCGAGACGATTAAACAGGGAATGGGAGGATCCTCTAATGATTGGCTACACGGGACCGATTCGCTGTCTATGGCTCCCTCTTCGTCTACCTCCGGCACTCTTCTGTTTCTCCCGCGCACTGTTCTTTTTCATCGAAAATTCCATGAGCGCAGCCTGAACTGTTCGGTAGAGACGGTTGACCGGTAACTTCGCTAATGAATATGTTCCGGAACGATACGTAACCCAGTCCATTGAAGTGCGAGCTGATAAGCAGATTTGTGACACACCTCAGGTCACTCTTCTGTTTCTCCCGCGCACTGTTCTTTTCCATCGAAAATTCCATGAGGAGGACGGTTTGGGGAGAGACGGTTGACCGGCAACTTCGCTAATGAATATGTTCCGGAAGGATACGTAACCGGAGTCCATTGAAGTGCGAGCTGATGAGCAGGTTTTGTCTCTCCGTGCGTCAGAAGGAATGCAGGGTACCGATTCACGTCGAGGCCGAATGCGAAGCGATCGCATCCAGCATCAGGATTATTGCATGGGGATTAGCGTCTACGGACTACGTGTGCACATATGGACGTACGTGGCAGAGTGCGGGTAGATACGTCCATCTACGCGAGAATCAACAATTTCATGGCAGCCCGTAACGCGAACCGTAGAACCGTAAAATCATACCGTATTCCACCTAATTTGTCCGCGAGCTCGTAATTCTTAAGCAGGTAAAGAGTCCGTCTACCGACAGCGAGCCATAACGTTCCCGCAAACGTTCCGCACTCGGCGAGTCCGCGAAGCTTATGGCAGCGAAACTTTCCGGAAAGATTACGATTACTTCGCCGCGGTGGCAATCCCGCAAATCGAAGAACTTTCCCGCAACGATCGTGCACACGGACAATCGTAGAACCTTTGTTGCGATCAAATCGTAATTAAGATCGTCAGAGAAAGAAAAGCGGTTTTGAAGCTGATCGACGGACGATGTTCCAGCGCGATATCGAACGAACAGACGTCCGCGCGCGCGCGTGTTCGTTTTAAGAGAAAAGAACAGCGAAAAGGAAAAAGTCCGGTGACCATTAACAGAAGGGTGTAAACGAAATCGTTTTCTCTTCATCCCCTTCCTTTGGCCGCTGCTCGATTCCACGTCTTCCCACCTGCCGCTTCATCCCCCCCGCCTGCTCTCCTTCTTTCCATCCGCCGTTACTTCCCTTTTTTTGCCCTCCTCTTTGCCCATCAAGCCTCATTAGCTTTGCTGTCCTAGTCGCGCGCAACGAGACTTCCGTAACTATGGCCCCATTTACATGTAAATGCCCTTTATCGTCGGACAATTTCTCGAGCCTCCCTCGACATCGGTATCAACTCACCGTGGCTCCTCTCTTGCATCTATCCCACCCCGCCTCTTACCATCTTCCCTCTCAATCGACTCGCAAAAGGTCCGACAATTAAGTACGACGAGCATCGCACTTCGACGATGAATTCGACAAAGAACAAAGAGGCCTGAACATGCCTTCGGCATCCAAATGGCGCTTAAAGCGATAAATGCAAAGAATGTTGTAAGAGTGAAAAATAAATGTCCGCGCGAGCGGATCGGAAAAAAGAGGAAAGGGATACGACGCGCGATGAGTGGAAGTCGGTCACGGAAAGCGAAAGAAAGAACTGTAAGCAATAAATAAACGAATTTTTGGAACACACCATCTTTCCTGAAAGTATAGGCTTCCAGGTGGTCGCCGCGTTTGGGATCAGCTGCTTGCCGACGTTTCGCAAACGTTACAGTTTGCATCATCAGGGCAGGTTGCTCCGATACTGCACACAAAGCGGCGACCATCCGGAAGCCTATACTTTTAATAATAATGGCCGCGAAAGCCTTAAATCGCGAACACCCATTGTCCCATTGAAGCTTTGATCAAACCGGCCGAGAATTTAACATGATTAACCTAGGATCAATAAATTAATCCTTGTAAGCAATAAAGTTAAGAAGGTTCCAGAAGAATCTATTTTCAAAAACACAGCCATCCTTGCAACGTTGACCGGCTCCCCGTTCGTACTCATACAATCGAGGAATACGTCAGGAGGTAGGAAAAAGCTGTTCGCCCCGTTACGGATGCGGGGCGAATCAATGAGAGCGTCCTTGCGGAAAACGCGGCGCGATATCTGGACAGGGACGATAAAGTGTTTTCCAGCGAGGCGATTCGCGTTATAAACATGCCCCGACGTTGGAAGTCCCGCCTAATGTGCGCACTGAGTGACACGGCGGGAATAAATTTCACGCGAGAGCGCGCGAGATCGGTGGTAGCAGGTTGAGAGGTAGGTGCTAGGTACAGCGCGCGCGTTCGTAGAATGGGTGAAGAATATGCGAGGAACGGTCGAGGAATGAACGAAGAATGGGACGCGATACCGAAATCGGACATCGAACATCGATCTGGAAGAATAACGGGCGCGAGACTTTTTCTCTGGACGGGGAAGGCATCGATTTGACATCGATAATTCGAAATCGACGGTGGGTGGAGAAAAAGGTGAAGCGGGGAGAAAGGGAGTGAAGGGAGAGAATTTCGCGGACGTCTTGGCGCGGAAGCGAAGAGTAAGGAGGGGAGAGGGACTTCTCACGGCGAGGGTAAAATTTCGAAGTGAAGAAAAATAGGCGGGCCGAAAATAAGAGCGGGCGAAGTACGTGCGGCGCACACGCGCCTCGCCTTTTCGATATTGACGTCGGATTTATGAAGCCCGATCGGAGGTCACGTTCCTCTCCCGTACGCTCTCGCCTCTCGCATCTCATACGAGGCACATACGAAGGAGGCCTGTGGGCCAGCCGGGCCGCCGTACAGATCCTGACCCGGTTCATTTTTCAACGTGCCGACCGGCCCCGTAGATCCTCCCCAATGACCGCCGCCAACCGATTACACCACCTCCCTTATTCCGGTTCGCCACCCCCGACTCCTTCTCGCCTCGGGATAAGGCGCAAAAGCTGGCCAGAAAGGCTGCCGGCCATTGCAGGCTGACCGTTGCTGCGCTCGGCGCAGAAATACGAAGGAAGGTGGAGTTATCGGAAGGTGATGGCGAGGCCTCGACGATGCCGGATCCTGGAAAAAAATGCCGATGCCGTGCGCGAAACGTGCCGGATGATACGTGCCGTACGGAATACGTGCCACCTAGGCTAGAAGGTAGGCGTGCCCGCCAAGAGCCAAAATTGAGCTACTGCCAAACCCCCCCGAGATCGTCCGTCGACCAGAGTCATTTTTTGAAAATGACACGCCCCTCTCGCTCTCCTTCGAAAGCTAAGAACGTCACTCTCCTTTTTTTGCTCGCTGACGTCAGTTCGGGATATGACAATTGATTGGCTGCAAAAAAAGGGTATAGGAGGCAGACGCGAGTTACACGGACGGTTATGGCAGCGGGTAGAATAACCGATTGGGCGAGAGCGGTGTTGGGGGAGGGAGGGGGTGGGAGCCCTTATATCGAGGCGTCATCCCTCGTCGCTGCAGATTTATTCGCGATTTATATCTCGACGCTCCATTGCGCCGAAGCTTTGCATTCTGATATCCGCGCTAACATACCTATACGGCCGCTTTTAAATGATAGAGACTGTCGGGGATAAGCTATCGGTGGGCGGGTTGACATTCCTACATGCGATCGACTACCAATCAATGGGCGGGAGGGTTGAAGGTAAATTTGAAAAGCAAATTTTTCAGCCCCCGGGGCACGACGGGCCGCGGACAAAGGAAGGCAACTTAAATCTAAACCTATAGGCAACAACGCTGAGCGGAGAACAACATCGGACTAATTAAACTAATTACGGACACCCGATATTGGTTTCCAGCGAGGCAGGTCAACAGGCCCGCCATATCGCCTTTATGCAAACGTACGACAGAGAGAATGAGAAAGAGGAGTGGCGGGAGGGAAGAGGGGAAGTGAGAGAGAGAGAGAGAGAGAGAGAGAGAGAGAGAGAAGCTCGCACCGCAAACGCATTCACCGGGAAAGTTAGTTGCGCTTTGTCGTGGCTGCAGATTGCAAATTACCGTCCTGCGTATCGAATCGACCGCAACGACGCCTCGCTGCCCTTTCTGCCAACCTATCATCCGCCATCCTCCTCTACCCTACCTCCAGACTCCCTTGCAATAAACCTACAGCGCGCGGACGTTCAGAAATTTCAGCGAGTACGCCACCCTGTTCCCCTCGAGCGCGTCAGATCCCTCCCTTAATCAGCTTGTTATCGCAAATTTTTAATAACCTCCCGAATCTTAAGGAGCCGTTAATAAACTCCGCGGAACCGTTACGAGAGCCTAGGACATTAAGTTCGCGAGATGAAAAGGGTGAGGCAAAACTGATTAAAACTACCCGCTCGACGAAAGCAACGAAAAAAGCGAGCATAAGGTATTATCTGATTGTCAATGCTTTTAGGAGAATACGCGGCGCTGCGCTGTCTCTTTAAAATTATTAAAATTCCGAGGTCCCCATCCCGCACAGTTTCGACAGTGGCCCCGGCGAAAAAGTTCGAGCGCGATCAATCAGAAATCCGATACCCGATGAAAGCCCAAGAGAGAAACCGACTGCGTCCTGTGAAAAACTTTCTCCGATTAAAGCGATGAGATTTCATAGAAGCAGCCACCCCGGCCCACCCTCTGCCCCGCCAATGTCTCTTCCATCAGACTCTTGCCGCCGATGCGTAACACTTTGTGTCGTCCACGCTCTTTCTCTCTCTTTCTCTCTCTCTGCATCGTATTCTTCAGAGTCTATTTTGACAAGATTCGCACACGCGTCAAGCCGAAGCTTTTCCGGGCCGGATCGAATGCATGCATTAATCTGATTCCCTGCAAGATCTGCCGACGCGTTCCCGAGCTCGCCGTCTCTCAGCTCGTTTTCCGTCCAACACCGTAAGCTCTCGCGGACGGCCTCGTAGATGCACGCGCGTTCGATAACGTCATCGGGCGAGGAAGGAGGAGGACACTAAGGTTGCAGGTTGGAACCGTCTCGTCGCTCACATATTATTACCCACCCTCCGCTCCCCGCCTCCCCCCCCCCACCCCTCGGCCTTATAATCTCGGTCGCCGCGCTAAATTTATTCATAGCCCGGCTAACCCTGTTACGGTTATTTTGCCTACCGAGACACGACAGGAGCCATTTCGTCGTTCGAATGGTGGCCCGAGTCTCCCGACTCTTCAATCCCGGGTGCAAATTTTCCTCTTTTTTTTTCCGGTGTCACAGCCAACATCACCCCCCCCCCTCTCTCTCTCTCTCTCTCACACACACTCTTTCTACGTACGTCCGTGTCGAAAGTTTGGCCGCGAGAAGAGCAGCTCCCAAACCAGGCTAATGGAAAGGAATTTATAATACATTAATGCCTCCCGTGGCAATCAATTAATGATGTACGGATCTGGAGTGACTGAAAGAGGGGGAACGGTGAAAGAGGGGCCGAGAGCGTGATAGAGCGTAACGCATAGCATGGCATAGCATGGCGCGGCATAGCATAGCAACACAACGCATTGAAATTGCTACGAGAGCATTCCGGGGGCCTACACTCGAAGCCAGGCATCGGGCGGGAGAGGCGTGTGCACGGTGTGCCGCCCTCGGTCCTCACCGTGTTGCGAGCTCCTGATGACGTCGCTGCATCCAATTCACGTCGAAGGCAATCCCTGCAACACACATAGCGAAAGGGAACGTTAACCGAGTTGTCGGAAATAGAAACGGTCGGAGACGAGCGGAATGCCGCGCGACGCCGTTCGTATATCGACTGCCGGCAGGTTCGCGGCCGTGTGTACACGCCATGACTCGGCCAAGAGGCAAGGAAGTAAAAAGGATTGAACGAAAGACTCAAAACGATCGCGAGTCAAAGGAGAGAGTCATCGAGAAGCTAAGTGATCATTCTCTGTCTCTCCCTCTCTATCCTTCTTATCATTCGACGATTCCGTCCGTAATTAGAGGCACCGGCCGAGGCTTCGCACATCGCCGCTAATCTAGGCACGCTCCGGGTCAGATGCGACGCGCGCACACGCGCGGGCCAACTGTAAACGTCACTCGACTCGATCGACGCTCGATAACCCAATTTTCCGAAATTCCAGTGTGCCAGGCGGCGAGCCTAAATTGCGTTCCCGTCAGCCGTACCCCGTCGGATCACCGACGCTTCCCACCCTACCCCTCTCCGTCCTCCCCCCACCTCCGCCTCTGGCTCTAGCACCTCGAAGACACGCCTGAGGCGGCCCTCCTGCCGAGTAAACTGCACCGTCTGTCATCGCCGGGGAAAAGCGGCGGGCCGCGTACTCGCGAGCCCGCATTCGCGAGCCTTCGCCGGATGTCAAGCCGGGTGACGTGATATTTCGTCGTTCCGAGACGACGACACCTACCTACCTACCTACCTACCACCTACCCACCGCCTACCCTCTACCGTCTACCCACATACGCCGCACGTACGCCCGGCCGGCGGCGCCTAACGCTCCGCATTCAAATTCATTCGCACACGCGCTCCCCCGCCGTGTTAACGCGCGGACGTACACGAGGTACGATTTACGCGATAATGTAAACACGCTTGTCAAAGGACACGGGGAGCGCGCCACTGCAAGACGGCGCGAAACGAGCGAAAGAGCCGCGACGAGCGAGACAGACAGCTCGAGACTGCCGGCACGAGAAACCCTGGTAGGTATATGTATCCTCCTCGAGTATGTGCCTCCTGCCTATGTGACGCTTCGCGCGCGTATGCAGAGTGTGCAGGCGGCCGCGTAGGACGGATGTGTACGGTATGTAGTGGCACAAACTACCGTGTAAATGTCTCGATGTGTATATGGCTATGTAATATTCCGGCAGCTATGTATAGCTGTATGTGCTTATATATACAATATATATATATATATATATTATATAAATGAGTATGTACATGTATTTGTATACGACGAGGGAGCCGTGTCGAGCCGTGTACTCACTGCAACGGACATGTATTATTCAGACTGACACTTGTGCAGAGCCTGGCAACGTCGGATCCGTCCAGCGGGGGATGTCTCGGGGAAAAATAAAAAGGCGGAAGGACAAGAAGCACGCCGCGGAGGCTCGCGGAAAGATGCCGCGCCGGGAAAAAAGGAGGAGGGCTGAAGAGGGAAGAGGAAAGAGAGAGCAAGAAAGAGAGAGAGAGAGAGAGAGAGAGAGAGAGAGAGAAAGATGGGCGAAGACGTAGCTGACGACGACAATGTCGCGCTGATGCGCGGGAGGGAAATGTTATTTCTTAAGGGCGCTAAGTGACAGCTCGAGGGACGTTCGGATATATTTGTGCTCGGATGCTGCGATAATGGCCTCAGCGAATCCGCTGAAATGCTCGTAGATAATCACGTAGCGTCGTCTGGGGAGGCGGGCTTCGGAAAATGTTTCTTGCTTTGACGCCCGGCAACGTAAGAGCTTCTTAAGACGAAGAGAATGACGATAGGATTGCCTCGGTTACTTATCGGCCGACGCTTTTAGCGTCATCGGCCTTCGCCACCTTCAAGCGGCGAGTCAACTATCAATGCCAAAATGATTAATACTCTGCTCATTTCCATTCGCGAGCGTTCCTCTCTGTCGCGATCTCGGTGGAAATTATTGTCTCCGGCGGAGTTTGCCTTCGAAAGAATTTTAACCGAGCTGTCGGGAAAATGGGAAAGGTGAGAGGCGTCGGAGGAGAGACAGCGGGGAGTAGAGGGTGAGGGGGAAGGAGGGGATAAAGTAAGGAGGCCGGAAGCATTAGTGGTATTGCCATACTATTACTAGCGCCCCACCTAATAGCCGGCCATTAACGATAATGAACGTAAATTATGCGTGACGGGCTACAATTAAAAAAGACCGTCCGCGGTCCCGAGCTAAACACAAATTGACTGTGCCACTCGTCTAGGAACTGGAACGACGCTGCAGGCCTGCCACCTGCCAGAAAAATCTTCTTAAAAGAATTGACGGAATGCGAATCAGACTCACCTCGCGTCAGCTTAACGAGAACGATCGCTCGGTTTTCGTGCGTACGATTTCGATCGAGTACAGAATTAAGCGACTAGCGGGAAAGTTGTTCCACGGATTTTTCGAACGAAAGCGAGAAAAAGAGGGCAGCCAGCCGTATCTCCAGAAACGATGGCTGTTCCGCCGCGCGCGCGCGCGCGGCTTCATATTTTCTATTTCCCGGAGATAACTAGCGGGAGCCGAAGCAAACTATCCGAGTGTGCGACGGTCGATATCCAATATCTGTTTGCTAATATTTCACATGTGGTTGGCACAGGGCCTCTCTCTGCCCACCCCCTCACTTGTCCCCTTTCACCTTTCACCCTCTCCTCCCGCCCCCTCCTCGCTTTCTGGCAGCCATCGTTTCCGTACCGTGATATCCGCTGTCGCGACCTCTACCACCTTCGCCACCAGTGCCGTCGACGTCATCGCAACTGCCACGACCCTCCCACCAGCCCTTTCACCCTCCACCCTCCCCTCCTCACTTTCCCACAGCGCGATGCACCCTTAGAAGTCACGTCGCGGCTTTCGGGCTGCAACGAGTTCTCGATTGCCCGGAGGGAAGCGAGGAGAGCGTTTCCTTCGCGATTCATTTCCCACGAGAGAAATTCGACTGTACAGCTCCGTGTCTCGATCTCCCTATCCATCCCCCCACCCTTCGGACCCTTCTCGTGCCACGAGACGTATTCACGGACTGCGAGGCTGCTCTCGCGAAGATGACGCGCCGGTGCGAAGTATGATTTTCCGAACCTTCCGACGAACTCGCCGCGTATCGAGGAGGACGTCGGCCCGCGAGAAGTAAGCAGGAACAAAGGTCGAAGGCTGCGATAAGGTCGTCGGTATTCCACCCCTCGTCGATATTTCTCTCGCGCGAGTCGAGGCCTTCCGCTCCTCTCGGCACGCTTCGTCTTCTTTATCTCGCCGCTCCTGGGCTTCCCCCGAGCTTCCACCCCTAAAGCCAGCCCCACTCACCCCCTCTCAACCTCCCCCGATCTCTTGCCTAGCCCGGCAACTCGCGTTATCTAATGTTTATGGACGGGATGATCGACCGTGCAGCTCGGCGAATCGGTCTTTAAGCTCTTCCGCCAGCCCAGATTCATTCTCGCTCTCGGGCCCGACCTTCGCATTCCGCCTTTCTACAAAACACGCGCGCGCGCAGGAGAGTCGAACTCGCCGAGCGAGCGAAATGCAATTTCGAAAATGAAGAACCCTCCAGCGCCGCGTCGCCCGGAGCGCAGCTGGAAATTAATTTCGTCATCAAACGATTATGAGGACGCAACTCGTCCCGACATTCTGCCCGACATATTGCCTCTTCTCGAAATTTTCCCCTCCCCCGGTCGTCTATTTTTTCTATGCAGCGATACGAAGAGGCCAGCTAACGATCTGCCCCCCGAGAACGACGGGGCAAGTTCGGGGGTAGGTCGAAATTCCAGCGTGCGTCCAGGGTGGCCCCTATTTAACCGCACCGGTAAGAAAGTTAGATGGCTTAGGCAAACGTACAAGTAAATAACAAGGAAGAAGAGATATAGTTGTGTGGCGAAGGCCGTAATTAAAATCAGCTAGTGTTTACTCGGGGGTAATGAAGGGGCAAACACACAGTTTGTCTCCGTTAGCGGTGTCTACCCACCGGCCTCCCGGTCTGCCCCATAGCCTCGTGGAGTGGAAGTGAGGGAGAGGTAGAGGTTGTGAGGTAGAGGGAGGGGGGAGAGTGAGAGGAAAAGAGACGAGACAGTGGAAGTGGATACGGACGCCGAGGACGCCGCGCAGTCTGCCTTCTCGCTGTCGTCTGACATGCGGCTCGACTAACCGTGAAAGTCCGCCTTCGGGCCAGGCACCGACGAACAAAACCTTTTTCGAGCTTTACGACGGCCCGAATTGACTTTCCTTTACCGTCCTCTCAACCCCAGCGCCGCCCAAGCCGACGCCGACGCCGGCGACGACGACGACGACGACGACGACGACGAGCGACGCCAACCTCCTGGCAAAAGTGTAAAGGCTGACTCGGCATCGATATTTTTATTTTCCTCGGCCACCGACCTTATAGAAATACATCACGCGTACCGAGCGTCGTCTGAAAGGATCAGCGGCTTTCGCGCGGAACATTTTTAGACTCGAAAGATATTTCTAATATCGCGAGCGAGTGGAAAACTTCCGTGAGTTATTTGCTGCCCGAGCGCGCGGATGTTAATTCATTTTCGTCACCGGCACTCATTACCGATCGCATGAGGCACGGTCGAGGGTCACGCAGCGGCATAAATCGCGAACGATCACGGCCTCTCACGCACGCACGTGATCGTGACCCCCCCTCCTCTGAAAACGAACGAAGCGAACGGAGCGAAATAAGCGCGATCAGCCTGATCCCTTATTCCCAGCCGAGAGATTGATATCGGCCGAAAGGGATGATGCTATTTTTGCTTCCGCGGTACGTATCCCCTAACGAGGGGGCTGCTCCTATGTAAGCGACGCGATAAATCTTCCGACCTCGATCCCCATACGACCCCTGGGGCGTGCGTGCCGACTTTAATCTGCGCGCGGCCCGGCAAATCTGCGCCAAAATTGCGACGATCATAAGCGAACGTTCGATTGATGATCGGGTGCGGGTTGTAAAAAACAAAAAAGAAGAAGAAGAAGAAGAGAAGCTGATGCTGACATTAGACGCGCATACCTAAGCGACACTCTATGGACAAACGTCTGGCCGACGGAATTCGAACGGACACCGCCAAGTTCGACGGCTGCCGGCGAATAGACGGACTTGGCTCGAAGGGAGGACAATTGGACGTCGGCCATCGTCTTGAGCGACAGCGCAGATGCGGCAAAAATATTCACAATTACGACGACCGTCTCTCCCGCTATCTCTCCCGCTCCGTCCCATTCGTCGCCCCGTTCGTTCGTCTCATTCGCTCGTCTCATTCGTTCGTCCCGTTCTCGCCGTCCTCGCTCGACTTCTCGCTACCGGCCGCAATGGCGTGAATAATAGAATACCCTCCTCCTTCCCGAACGAAACGCCACCGCCCAGAAGAACCCACCCAGTCTGCGACTTCCACACTGCCCCTTTTGTCACCTCTCGCCGTGCGTCGTCGCCGTCGGACGGCCGGCTAATCTTCTAGGAAATTCAGCTGGCCTAGAAACTGGCACAAGGTTCTCCCGCGACGGCCATCTTACGCGACCGGCCTATCCAATTTTTCTATTTTCGACCGTCCGACAGCGCACGAATTTCGGGAACGAAACGCGGAAGCGTCGTCTGCGACTGGCCAGTTCGACTCTCTCAAACTGGCCGTTATTGAAGGAACCTGCTCTATCTCGCTGATCGTCGGATTAATAGGCTGCAGTGACAATAATCTTCGTCTCTACAGATACGAAAAAGTCTTGAGTAATAGGAGAAGAGTTCGGCAGTTATTAACGAAACCGGAAGCTAGGCAGACGTTCTTCATCGTCTCCTCTGATCCACTCCGGTATATAGACCATGGGAAGGATAAATGATGGCAACGTGACGCGAGAGATTCGGCTGCGAGTTTAAATTGCGTCTCGAATGCCATTCGCGACACGCTCCGAGGCATTAGACTCCGGTTGCGCGCGCGCGCGAGCGACGAGCGAAGTCGTCGTCAATTTTAGCACACCTTTATGCGGAAAAAGCGGCAGCCCCGGCAGCTTTCACCCCGTCGGGGCGGCCGTCTTCGCACCGATTATGCTACCGGAGTAAACGTCGGAACGCAACTCTCGAGTTCCCGGGGGTGGGGAGGGGGGTAGAAAGAAGTGCTCGCCGTTTACGGTGAATCAGCCTTTTCGGGTGGCTCGCAATTGCCGTTTGTCCACTTCTCGCGCGAGAGAGAGGCACTCGACGTTGCGACGCTACCCGTGGCACCGGTAATTTTAATGAACGAGAGGGCACACCCCTTATAGAGAAAACGACGCCTCGGCTCTTCAAGCCCAGAATCCACTTTACTTAGCGAGTGTTACCCTTTTTGTTGACCGCTTCACCTTCTATACATCGTCGGGTACCCGCCCCGCTCCCGAGGGCGAGCACAACTAGCCCTTACCACCCCCCCCTGTCCGCTCCCTCACCCTCCTCACCTTTCAACCCCTTTCCTCTCGCGACGATGAAACGCTCGAAATTGGACCGGTGCCAGAGGCGAGCCGGAGAGTTTTTCGCGCCGAAAAAGCCACCCCCGAGGCCTCTCCGTCTATCTCTCTTCCTCCGCTTTGCCATCAATCTATACTCATGCTCCTTCCATCCCCCATCCCTTTCTTTCACCCTCGATCCCATTCTACCTCTTTGGCCCCTCTTGGCTTTCGTTTCGTCGCCCCGAGCGAACAGCCAAGCAACGCCCCCCTCTTCCTTTCGCTTAATGTTAATAACGCTCAATGACGTCGTGGAACGGGGGTAGGAGGAGAGTACAAAAGAAATTTTAATTGTCGAACCGAAGGGTACGAGCGCGGCAAAGATCAGTTGAAACAGCATCGAGCAGGGAGGCAAACTGTACGGAACACGACGACGGTCTCCTGGGCAAAAGTCGGAAGAGGGAAGCAAGGACGCGCTCGTAATTTTCTGCCAGACAGCTTTTACCGTCCGCGCCGACGACGTCTTACTCGTCGCGGCGCTCGTTGTTGTCGGAATCAGTCGTTAACTTTCCTCACCCCTCCCGAGGCGCAGAGAGACAATTGGCCTTTTCTGCATAGAGAGCCGGCGAGTTTATTACCGCGGCAGGCGCGTGGCTTACGCGAAATTCGCCGGAATTACGCTCGCTTCCCGCCTGCCGGACTAATTACCGGCCGCTTCCTGCGTCGTGCTCGTCGTCATGGGCGACGGAAATTTCCTGTAAGATTGTCGATGAGGCATCAAAGGGCAACGGGGTTGGCAAGCGTTCGCGTGGGCCGCGAGGGCAGCGAAACGTATAACGCTCCCGCTGAGAATGCTCGAGTTTGCGCAACGAATGTACCGACTTGGCATGAGGCCGTTTCTGCGAACCGGATGTGACGGCCCTGGCCCTGCGAAGCGTCGCGCTAGCTATACCACCCGATAGATCTCTTCGTGCCGGAGAGACATTCGTAGGATAGGCAAGGGGAGAAAAAGAGAGAGAGAGAGAGAGAGAGAGAGAGAGAGAGAGACTGAAGGGCTGACGGGTGGGAAGAGAAAAAGGCGGAGCCGTGGGAAGACCGGTCGAAGAAAAATACGCGGCGGGAAGTAAAATATTCGCGTACGCGCTCGGGCACTCGCTGTCGCGGAAAATGGAATTTCCAATACGTCACCCACGGCGCGTTTCGACGACGCAAAATAGTGTATCGCGAATCGATTTTGTCGCGCACCTCTCCGCTCTCCTCCCCTTTCCCGCCTTTCCGCCCCTCCCCGCCGCCCTCTTGCTCTGTCAATCTTCTCTACAGCGTATCTCTTTCTCCCCCCTCCCCCTTCTCACTCTCTCTCTCTCTCTCTCTCTCTCTATTCATCCCTCAACCCCTCTTTTAGCCGCCGCCAATCCTCGCGTCGCGTCTCTTAAATTTACGGTACCCGCAAAACCCGGGGCCGCGCGATCGCAGGCGCTGTTTTTTCCTTTCCTTCCGCTCCTTCCTCCTTTTTTTCGCCGGAATAACGAATTTTAGCCTGGCAGCCATTTCCGGCAGTTCCGCTGCGCCCGTCCCTTGAGCGTGCCAGCTGCTTTTTATCGCGCGCCGCGCCGCGCTCCTGGAGCGAGAACTTGAGAGGCGAGCGCGCGCCCGGACATGGCGGCAGAAAAAGGGGATGAGGGGGAGGAGGGGGAGGGAAAGGACGGCAGAGGTATGCAGGGGGAGGCTTCGGAGAACGGAAAAAGCTGCGGTAACAGAGCTTTGCCGCCCCTCTTGTCCGCGAAAAGGCGGAAGGTGACGTGCATTGAGCGTGTGCACGCCGTGACGAGCATCGTAACGTTTCACCCTCCTCGTCCCACCCACACCTTCGCGCGAAAGAATACGCGACTAACGGCAGCTGAACTCGATGGACCGGAAGCTCCTGCCGGTGGGAACGAGATGCGCATAGTTTTCCGTTTGGCTCCCAGCGTATAAATCGGCGCGACAACGGCGCGGCTGAATGTTTAGAGGGAAAACGTCGGGTCGCGCTCTCGCGTCTGAACGGCAGGAAATACGAGGCAACTTTGTCCGGGAGGATAGTGAGGGAGAAGGGGGAGGAACACACGCGCGCGCGCGCGCGCACACACACACACACACACATAGCTCAGCACACGCCGCAGACTCTCGGAATGCTGCTCCGCGAAACGGATTAAATTAATCGATCGTTTGCGAGCCGCAATTCGCGATGCGCGCGAGCGCGCGTCTCCGGCGCAAAATAGACCCTTCCCCAATTTCGAGTGCCGTGTCGTTAACGAACATGGTGGGTGGGGGCATACGTGTCTCGCGCTTGTAGCGACGAAATATATTGCCGAAAGAGCACGGCCGGCCTTAAACAGGGATTACGACGGTGCGATCGATCGGCATGGCTCGTTCGTTCCGAGTTTACACGCACGCCAACCCCTCGAAAATCGACTCCTTCCTTGGATCGTCGATAAATTCTCACTGTCTTTACGCAGTCGAGGCTGGCGCGTAATTAAGAGGCCTTACGTCACGCCCAGTCGTGCGGGGAGCTGTCGATTTTTTCACGGAGGACGGAGCGAAGGTTGCGCGAGCAAATTTTGCTCCTGTACTTTTGGAAAAAAAAGAGGAAGGGGAAAAGGTCGGTGACGGGGGTGCGGGTGGGTAATGCGAGTATTTCTATACGGCGAGAGAAGCGGAGAGGCCACCTTCCCAGAAACAGGTTCGCCTCGGCTTACATACGTGGGGGCTGTTACGCCAGCTATAGATAGCACCTGTTACCCTTATTCCGTCATTTTCTGCCCCTCGCGCCCCCTCCCCCTCGCGCCCGTCCCATTTCCATTCGACGGTCCTCTAACTACTCGAGCATCGCTTTTACATCTCCCAACCCCCCCTCGCACCCTTCTCGCTCACCTTGCTCCGAATTACGCCCTGCCGCGCGCTCAAATTTGCGTTTTCTCCCCCCGACGACGTTTTAAGGCAACTCTAATGATCCGTCCTGTCGGCCCGAGCTAAGAGTCGGAGATGTAATTCAAGCGCTTCTGCTCGAATTATGTCATTTCAGTCGAGAAAAACTAACGGAGTACACCTTTACGTAAGATAGCTATGTATGCCCGGCGTTGCCCTCTCACGTTCATTCCGCGTGTGTCAGTGTTCAGAGCGAAGTTTGGGACCCGACTTCCGGAAGACGAACAACCCCTAAAATGTGCATCAACGAAATTAAGGACACCGGCGTGGCTCGCAAAGCGGAAAACAACGGCTCGCTAAGAGTCAAGGCTCCCGGGCACGTTGAAAATTAGTTCTTTGTATCTGGCCGACTTATCGAGGTTATCGGGCGCGCGTCGGCGGCAGGGATTCTCCCTCCTCGTCCGAAACAGGAGCAGAGGGGGGGATGGACAGCGAAGATAGTCCCGCTCGCCAGTACGTGTCGCAATTTCGAATGCAAACCGGCGAGCGGGCGAGGTCGGGCGGTCGAAAAAAATTGCCACGAATTTCCGCCGTCCACGTCGCGCATTCATTTGGGGGGGGAAAAAAGGATGGGGAGGGTCCCGAAGGAAGAACGCTCGGCAGGGAGGTCCGCGGATAATGCGGTCAAAGTGAAAGAGCGAGAGACGCTTTTCAGAGCCTGGAATAACGTCGACGTTCGCGAAACGTCGTTAGTGGCTCGTTCGGGCTCGAGCACACACACACACACACGCGTGGAGCGAAGCTCCCATGTGTGCAGATCTTCCTGTTCACGTAACTGAACGATTAGCGTTCGCCGCAAAAGCGGAGGGCTGGGAGAGGACTGGAAGAGGACTGGAAGAGGGGTGGAATAGGCGATGGAGGGGGAGGGTTGACGTCTGGCAGGCGCGTCAATTTCTTTAAGCGTCGCGTAAAAGCTGCCTGAGTCTGTACATATGGCGTTGAAGATGTTTCTGCGGGAGAGATGCACGCTTCGCAACACGCAATTTTCGAATCCCCTCGTGAGGAAAGAGCGCGCGCGCGCCTGGAAAGAGAGGCAGCGTCCTTGGCGGGTCCCTTGCCGGAGGTACGATATCTTTCAATTTCTCGGCTGTGCGTATGAAGCATGAGGCTTTACGAGGATTGGAGGGTGCCAACGCGGCAAATCGATATCCGACCTCGAACTCGCCGGCTATGCCGGTGATAGAGAAGGGAGTGAGCGGCTGTTTGAGCCGAGCTGCTCAACCGAAAGTGGGAGGGAGATGCCTTCGGCAGAGATTCGACGCGCCGAAGAAAGATGAAAAATAGACGGAGATGGAAGAAAGAGTGAGCGAGCGAGAGAGAGAGAGAGCGAGAGAGAGTGAAAGAGAGGCCGGGAGGAAGATAGTACCTGTGACTTTATATTCAGGTCGGAAAAACTTCCTTAGCAGATTGGCCGTGAGAAAGGTAGATACCCAGGAAGAATGTGTATGTAAATAAGAGAGGGACAGAAACGAAAAAGAACAGACGGAGAAGGTACGAAGGGCCGCCGTTCCTTCCGCCTTCGCCGATAGGGAACTTTTTGGCGGATTAGACGGATAAGCGAGACACGTCAGATTTTTCTTCGTTTCGCTAACGTGACGTCGCAATTTCCAGCTCGCCTTCTCTTCAGCCACGCAACCGTTATCAACCCTACGCAAATAAGTCTATGAACCTCAGACAATCTACCAAAGCGTCAGGGCCGTTAATTTCAATCTTTCCGAATATCTGCGGCTTCTATCAAAATCGAGAAACGAGACCGGAAGCCTGAGCACATTAAGCCATCAATAGCGGCAGGATCCAGCTTTAAAGCCTCGATTACGCCAGCATGCGCCGAATAAAGCTGTCGACTTTACGCAGTCCATCCTGTCCGCGCCTTATCGCCTTCCTGGCGAGTGAAGGAAGAGAAAAAACGTTGAGAGGAGAGAAAAAAGGCACGGAGGTAAATGGGTGGAAAGGTGGGGTGGGAGGGGGTGAAAGGGGAGGAAAAAGAGAAGTGTTCTGAGCCATGGCGCGCAATGTTCGGTGGCCCCCCCATAGATCGGATGAGCGTAACCGACGCCGCAAACGGATCGTTACGAGAGCGACTAACGGCGGGACGATGAAACCGTTATTGATACTGCTCGCGCGAGGATTTCGCGGGAGGTAATCCGCGATCGGTGCCGGTGGTAAGGGCCCGGGGGCCACGATAACGGGGCTCAGGCTCGTTTTTACGACCGGCAGAGACACTCCCGCGCGATTTCGCACGGCGACGTGCGCGCCCGGTGGCCTTAACTTCCGAACCGGCTAGGGCAACGGGATGAGGAAGGGAAGGTAAGGGAGGGGAGTGAGAGTGAGTATAGGAACGCCTGGAACGTTCCTTCCCTATGGCGCATGAACCTGGCCTCTCTCGCTGTCGACAATCGCCCCCCACCGATAGCGACTATCGGCCCCGGCCGAAAGAGTAACGTCTAGCACCGGATTTTCCTTTCCTACGCACCTCTTCGTCGACCCTGATTTACGCACGCTCGGATAATTCTCATCCAGTTCACTCGGATGCGAATATTCCGACTCCGCGGCAAGTGGAGTCCAGGTAGTCGGGCTGATCTATGAACGACGGAGCGACCTGCGTCGTCGTTGTCGTCATCCCTGATCTCGTATTCAAACGGAAAAGTGGCTCATAGCGGAGGCGGGGGAGGGAGAGGTTGAAAGTTAGCGATCGCGAAAGCTGGGCTGAATGCGGCGGAAAGTCGTGGAAGGAGCGCGCGGGGCGCATTAGAGGGAGGGGGTGGGAAACGATTCAGGGCAAGGATTCGCATACTTTCGACCCGGGCTGAAAATAAAGGCTTGCATCCGCCGGGCCGTTATCTCAGCCGTATAATCTAAAGCGGCCCCGTAAAGCCGACTATACGAATGCCGGCGCTACTTGCGTGCCCGGAAAAGTGGCGGGACTCGGAGGCGGAGGTGGAGGTGGAGGTGGAGGCGGAGGTCGAGGAGGGAGTGTACGGGGATAGGGATCGGCAAAGTCTCTGTGCGAGAGGATCGAACTACCCGAGTATGTATGCGTCGGATGACCGAGGCGAATACGTGTTTGGTGTGGTTATGCTTGGGAAACGAAGCTGGGAGGGTCCGGACGAAAGAGAAAGAGAGCGGAGGGGGTGGAGGGCGAGGAGGAAGGAGGAAGAAGGAAGCAGAGACGCGAGCGCTTTACACCGACGTCCAGACGAATACGGCCGAGCACGTATTTTCAACCGTTTCCGCGCGATCCCGTGGACGCACGTGTGCGTCCTCCGCGCACGTTTATTCGAGCAATGTATGCGACGCCGGGCCCGAGCGAGCGCGCGGCACGTAGGATATTCGAGCCACGTAGGAAACCTCTACTTAACTATCCATTAAATACGACCGACCGCCGAACTCCGGGCCGTGCGCGACCCCCTCTCAAACCCACCCCCTCTGGTACCTACAACCGGCCCGCACAAACCCCCCGCGTCCAACGTCCGCGAGCGACCCCTCGCACGCGCGCACGCCTCGCCACCGTCAAATCCAGCGTAATCTAGGGAAAATTTCATGGCTGGCAAAAACCTTGGTACACTCCGGCGAACGATCGATACTGCAGTCGCGTACGACGCGGAATAAAATTCATGCGCGCGGCCAGTTATGGTGCGTGCCGCTGTCGGAAGCTGTAGTACGGGAGGGCTTACTAGCGAGAGCCAGAGGCCTTTGGTATATATATGTATGTATGTACGGTAAACGTGTATACATACCTATATGCGTGCCTACCGGTGGCCCGAAGCACGGACAAAACGGTCACGAGCGCGCTCGAGACACTTCTTAACTATCCGGATCGATGATAACTTTAACGTCCAATTAAAAGTCGGAATGTCAATTAAAGAGATAAGCGGGATGGTTGGGGCTCGCAAGATAGTTACCTCGCACTCGAGAGAGAAAATTGGCTAAAATTAATTACGCCCCGATACGAGCAATTTCATCGGAAGGTAATTTAAATAAATAAACGGCGAAGGGGAGTGGGTTTAGGGGGGCGGATGGGAGGGGGGGCGGTCAGTGTCGCGAAAACGCAGTAAAAGCGCACGGACTACTAGGCATTCGGTTAATAGCGTAACTTCAGATTTATTGCGTCCAGGCTATTCGGAAAGGTAGATTCATCGAAATTAATTAATTTTGTTTGAATATGTAACGCGGCGCGCCGGGAAACCGGGAGAGAGCGCACGCGTTGTACGCTGCGATTTTAATCAATTAGCGGTACATTAAGCCCTATGCGTTATTGACGGAGGTCGGGTAAGGTTGTAGGAAAAATCGGCGATGAAAATGAATTGCGAGAGCGAGGGAAGACGACGGATACGGCGCTCGGCACCAATCGATATTCGACGTCAGACCCATTAGAGAGGGCCGCGACGATCTATCACCTTTATGGATCGACGATCGAAAGGGACTGCGACGTCGAAAGATCATCCGATCCGCGAGTCGAACGAATTACCGTCCACGGCTACGAAATTACGATTAGATGGGTATCGATATCGATGACAAATTAGCCGTCCACGCCGATTAAACGACCCTCCCTCCTTCCCTTTGACGCAAATTGCCTCGTTAATCTGGTATTAAATCGCAGTATAAACGATCGCGAACTTTTTTCTCTACTTCTACTTCTTCCCTTCGCCCTTCTCTCTCTCTCTCTCTCTCTCTCTCTCTCTCTCTCTCAACGCACTTTGCTCCAGGAACGGTCGTATTTTTGCGAGATAATGGAAATAGGACTGACTGCGCGGACGGCATAGAACACTTTATGCAAGTATAATGGCCTCTACGCAGTGGCGATACATCAACGTCCGCGAGGGTTTCGTCATCCGACGACACTTACCCGCCGTTTGACGTAAGCGCGTGCAATTAATTTCTGGCAAACGATGCCCGAGTAGCGCCATTGCGCGGAACGACGGCGGCAACAATCTCTATAACCTCAATGGCGCGGGTGGTGGTGGAGGGGTAACGTGCTCGGGTTGACGCGATGAGACGAAACTTTCCTGAGACGGGCAAACGATGAAACCGCGGTTAATTAGTACCGCGCGAGCTTTGTTCCCTCTGCGGAAACAACGAGGCGGCCGAGAGATATGATTTTCGTGCCTCGCGCTCGCCCGACGAAAAGGTCAGCGCGAGGCATTTCGCAAAAGAACCTCTTCCTCTCCTCTCCCTCTCTCTCTCTGTCACTCTCTCTAACTCCAATCTCTTCGTCCCTCTACCTCGAGCCGAATCACATCGAACTCAGGCCACCGAGTAACATTTTGCTTCAACAAAGAGCATTACCGTTTTCGAACAATGAGTGGCAGAATAAAAGGCGTAAAAAACGCACGCGCTCTCACACATACACAGAGACAGAGGCGTTCGCATACTCTCTCTCTCGCTCTTCGCTTTTCCATCTTCACAGAGGGCCGGCACAACAGCGAGCAACACTCCCTGGCGGTGGCAACTTTTTTTTTTTTTCGAGCGACCGACACGAGATGGTTTTTAGGGAGGCTGCATCGCACGCGCACGTAAGCTTCCTTCGGCCGATTCCGTATATGTTACGGACGTTCTTACGGCTCTCTCTAACGAAGCGGCTTTCAGAGAAAAGCTTTTTCTTCTTGGCGCGCTCGACCATACGCGAGGAGGGGAGTGGGACGGTGGGGGAGAGAGGGTGAGCGAGAAGGAAAAAAGCGGTGAAACTTCTTTGTTCGCCGACGGCGGCTTTGTCCCTACTCCATAGAAATGCAGCGCGGTGAATATGGCCAAGTTTTCCACGTACACCAGTAATCACGAATGTAATTAAGAAAATACCGCCAACATCTGTGAAGAAAGGGGGAAAAAACACGAGCGCGCGAGACAGCGACGACCGGGGGGAGGGAATGGAATACACAGTGGTGGAGGACAGAAAATATGGAGAGTGAAAAATGGAAAGGGAAAGAGCGAGAGAGAGAGAGAGAGAGAGAGAGAGAGGAGGAAATGAGAAAGAAAAGTGAAGCGAATATAGTATATATAGAGCGAGAGTACGATTATACTTTGTTCATCGTACCCTTCCTTTCCTTGCAATTAATAATACAGAAACAGAAACGCGAGCGAATAACGGCCTGCGAAAGGGGAGCGGAGGTGGGAACCCTGGACGATTAATCCATCTTTTTGACATGCGCACGACTTCCTTCTTGCAGGAAAAAAATTTTGCCAAGCGCCGGAGAGCTAAGAGCGGGCGCAGTGAGAGAAAGGGAGTGACGAGGGGGGGTAGGAGAGGGGAAATGGAGATGGAGATGGTGCCTAGCGGTGGCAGTGTGGTGGCAGTTGCCACGGTAGTGGTGGTGAAGGTAGTGGAATGAGTCGCGGTGGCGGTAAAGGGCAAAAGGAGAGAGGTACGCGCCCGTGGACGGGGAGCGAAAAAGAGCCAGATAGAGGAAAGAAAGCAAGCGTAGCGTAATCGATCAATATGACTGCCTACATCTGGGTCGTGACTTTTTCACTAATTACTCACGATGACGGGAATGCCGGGGCTAAGTCGCTGCAACATTTCTCTTTTCCTTTTGCCCAAACGCAACTCGGGCTTACACTTTCTTTTGCCGACGAATGGCGTCGGAATTACTGGCAGCCAGTCGACGAGCGTGGAAGGCGTTATCTCGATCGGGAAGGACGTGAAGGATGAAAGATGAAAGATCCATTACCGTCGGGTAGGGAAGGGGTGGAAAAAGAAAAAAAAGCGGGTTAAAAAAAATAGAATGAACCGAGAGCGTATTAGCAAAGCTTAATTAATTACGGCTGGCTTGGCCTCTGTTGCCGCGGATGCTATCGGTGTCATTTTACAGGCGATCAAGTTTTCCTGCCAGTCCATCCACCCACGCGCGGTTCTGCAAATTGACATTAACGGTAGCAGCGATATCAGCTGCCGCTGCGGTTACAATCGTGTTGCAGGTTGTAGCGGGAATATATTTCACCGAAAATCTGTCTTCGTGCCCGACAGTTCGAAACTGTCTCCTTTTTCTTTTTTTACCTTCGGTAATTGCATCCGGTCTTTGAAGTTAAGCCTGCGAGTGTACGCGCAGTCACCAAGCGGACGAAGAAGAGGGGGAAAGACGGAGCTTGAGATGACGTAGACAGAGAGGCAGGAACTGGGAGGGAGAGAGAAAAGTGGGATGGTCGGTAGAGGCGAGGGAAGAGAGATAGGAGCAAAAAGAAGAGGGCAGAGAATGAGACGGAAAGCAAAGCTACCACCGATTGGATACGGAACGTCGACAGGAGATACCGACGTATATTGGCACAATCAGTTTACAGCACGTTGCTGCTTGTCGAACTGATTGTAACCTAAGAGCAGTCGACAGCTGTGCACGCGTGCATGTACCTTCACATATTATTTCAGACCCCACATGTACATATTAGAAAATCGTAATACATATGTGGTATTAACAGTGATCGAGTAATGACAAATGTTCATTTGTCATCTCATAATTTTTTTCAATTATACTTACAAGCTTGAATACTGTCATAAATGTTCTTTATAAAACATGTTGTCTCCATTAGCTTTTCAAAAGTTTCATGATTTGCAATGCACTTTTCAATAACATGGTAGGAGTTCAAATACAAATATAAAAAGATCCAAAATAACCTGACATAAGTAAATATAATATGTTTATGATACGCATGTAAGAGTTTTCATAGTAGGTGCAATGCAGAAAACAAGAAAAATGAGAATAATGAAGAAAACATAATACGTGTATACCTCAGAACAAAAATGTTCAGTGGAGACTGCTTTATGGTAAAAACAGTAAGACCATCCCATGAAGAATCTTCATTTCATTTTCAATCCACAGCTTGATGAGCCTTCAGACTAGGTTACTTTTAAGAAAGAAATACGAATAACGCATAATGTATATGTAAAAAATGTGGAATAATTAGCATTCAAAGTATTTTATGCGCAATATCACATATGTCAATAAATGAATACACATAATATAATACAAGTAGAAAATACATGTTGAAGAAATAAGAAAAATAATTAGACATGAAATACATCAGCCATAACCAACAATTCAAATAAGACATGGGCATATACATATGTAGGCAAAATAAATAGAATAACATTGCAGGTTCCACAGTATACCAAGAGTGGAGCAGCGCAGGATACGTTTGAAATGGAAAATGGTATAAAGAGGACAGCTCTTACCAAAGAGAGGTGTTTCTCCAAACAGGAGAATGACTGTACCGGAATGGCGAAGGGGACGCTAAGTGATCACGGACTGGGGGCGATCGAAATTTCGATCGATGTCGAAAAGAAAAGGTCCCCGGGGCTCGGAAAACAGCTGAATTTGGTTGCTCTCACGTTTCCGCAACCGCCAGACGTAAATTCGGATGTGAAAAAGGAATCGGAGAGTCTTGAAATACAGGAAAAACTGGGAGCGTCGTGGATCTTGTTGATGTCCGCCATCTTGCACCACTCAAAAGATCTGGCGATCACTTGAGTGTTTACGAGAAACAAACGCCGCACACCCTAGCGGCAGAGGTCGTAAATAAACTTCTCGCGCAAGCTTTGAATACACATACGAGTAATCTACGATTCCGTCTACGTGGCATGTTCCTCCTGTATTTCAGTGTACCATTTAGGGATGATTTTTACATGGACTTTCAGATATTTCTTAATGTATTTCCGAAACTATTAGACTTAGAAGGGTGCGGTCGCGATGTGCCTGTGCCTTTCTTGCTCATCTTTGGTACAATAAGCAAATAATAGAGTGAAAAGAGTGTGCGTAACACACAGTTATTAAAATGACTATTTTTCGTTGTTTTTAACCACATTTTTGGTCATAACTCCGGAAGTATTGCACTTAGACGGCTCGGGTTGCGATTTTTGAAAAGCTCTTTTGCCCTTCTTTCTTTCTTTCTATTGTAGGACAAATCGGTTCTATGGTGTCCCTACACGTCCCAGTTGGCAAAACGTCGATTTTTGTCCACTTTTTAGCACATTGTTGACTCTATCTCCGGAACTAAAGCGAATTTTAACCAACGGCAAACGGCTCTCTGAGTTATTTTTGACCCCCTACCAGGTAGCAAAAGGGCGACCCGATCTGCCGACCTTCGATTTTTCGCAAAAATGAGAACGGGTACCCCTTAAGAAATTCGCGATTTTTTAAATCGCCTGTAACTTTTGAACCGGCGATCGAAACCTATAATAATCATTCGTTTTCTTGAAGCTTTTGACGCGTACTTTAAGATAGGATTATCGGCGCATCTCGATCTTTCAAAAATATTTTTTTCGACTCCGAAAAATGGCTGTATCTTCGAAACTATTAAGAATTCGGAACTTTGCTCGCGACCAACTTTCAGGGTGAGTTAAAATCTATGAGATAGGGTACTTGTAAATCGATTTCAAGACCAAAATTTTTTTCGCGTTTTTCGACGATTTTGAAGGTTCTATCACCTTTCAATAGGTCCAAATAGTCCCAAAGTATCCTCCATTAGTCGCCCAATATCATATTAGAAGGATGCGGCCATGAAACATGGTCTAAACTGGGCCTAATACGCGGTATCTTGAGCTAAATCCCTCAGAAAGGCCATTAAATGCCATAAATATGCTTAAAATGACGTAACAAACATGTATCAATTATAAAATAATGGTATAAGTATCATATGATAAGAGTATGTAAGCTGAACATCCCGCAAACCCTAAAGTGCTCTCCATTGGTCGAACAATGACATATCACAAGGATAAACCAGTAAAACAACGTTCAAAGTTGGGCTAAATTACGCCTCCGCCGACTAAATTCACCCAAAAGTGACGTAAATGGCATAAAGACATACCAAACTATGTAACAAACATCATTTAATAATAAAGTAACGGACTAAGTACCGTACAGAATGTCTCCATTCAATTCAAGACATAATCTCTTACTCTGTTCCACGTCGAGGATTAAGAAACGATAATAATTTTCCGGCCCGACGCTTATTATTACGTTATTAAAGGAATGTAGTATTATTGCTCGGGATTGGGCGCGTGGATTCCGGTCGTTATACTCGAGAACGTGCGAGAAGCTGATGTTGAATAATGGAGCAATTCGTCTGGATAGCGCCGTTCTCTCCTCGCTATAGCGAAACGATCCCGTCGATGCGAAGCATTGAGGACGAAAATGTTTCGAGAGCACGCATATCGCCAGTTAACACTTCCAATCAGCCGTCCGGCACAACTGCAGAAGCGTGCGATATTCTTCCCACGCCGGAAACGTAGACGGGTAGTCGAAGAGAGACGAGAGAAGCGAAGAAGGAGGACAGAACGAAGGAAAGTGGAGAAGCCGGGAAGTAGAGCAGAATAGGGTAGGAGAAGTGGGATGGATCTATTTTGCTCGGCGAAGATAAATCCGCGTGTGCAGGTAAATCAATTTCCTACCCCGCGGCGAGACCTGCTAGAGACAGGACGAATCGTTATGCTTTTTATAACATTTCGCCGAGTCAATTTCCTCTTACATCCCTTCGAGCGAAAACCAGCCACTATGAATTTCCTCGAAGATAGGTAGAACGCGTCTAGTTCGCGGCGTATCTAGTCAAATAAATACGCCCGAAACGCGTAATCTGACCGAAGGGATGGCGGAATGTCGGAGGATCGAGAAATATTCTAAGCCGGCGGCCGCAAAAATGATGGAAAATTCCTTGGCGGTCGAAAGTAGCGCGCGAGCGCGCGCTCGCGGCGCAGTTGCAGTTTCGTCCCGTGATTGAGAAGCGATCGATCGAGTGGAGCTCTGCGTGTGACATCGAAAACGTCATGGATATCGATGGTCTCTCGATGCTCGGTGCCAGCCAAACGAGTGGCCAGTGAACGCGAGGCTCGTCGTAAACACCCTGCATGTATATCAGAAAGGTCAGACTGCGAGACAGAAGGAGAGAGAGAGACAGAGAAAGAGAGAAAAGATAGATAAACGTAGAGAACGACAGAAGAGAATGTTTGGCGGGCGCGCCACGATTAAGTAGTACGCGACGCAAGGCAAAAGCTTAGGTCAGCGAAGGGAGGAGGACTCCACGACGTCCAATAACGATCCTCGTCCTCCGTTCGATCTACCTACCCGCTCTATCAACTCCCTTTTCCGTCGAAAACGAATTTGGCTACCGTGCCGGATGACCGGCGTGTCCGAGCGATGCCTGATATAACATGTTCGGACGGACCACTACCATTACGCTGTTTACAGTGGGACGACTTGCTCGTATGGTGATTCGACGATTCGCGGCACCGACAGCCTGTCGCCGTCCCTCTCCGGGACCGGGGCTGGTTACATTTCGCCAATGCGACGCATACTCAGCGTTAACCAAATGCGCAGCATCCCCCGGACTCGACGTACATGCAATATCATATGCATCCTAAAGAGAAAGAGCGACAGAGAAAGAGAAAGAGAGAGAGAGAGAGGCTAGAACATAAAATTATGAAACGCACACTCGACGTTAATGCCTTTTGCGATAATGTCTTCGGATAATGATATTATTTCATGAATATTTGATAAATTCAGCCGGAGCGTCGGGGATCAAAGCGAGCGACGGCGAGCGAGGGAAGAGAAACAAAATTTGCGTGGGAGGAGGAGGAGGGAGAGAGGGGGCAAGCGGTGTTTATTCATCATGACAAGAACAGCTCTTCGAAAAGACGGGCAGGAGAGAGGATCCGCACCTGCGGCGAACAATTAATCGGTGGAAACTACAGTGCGCGTCGCAGGCCGCGGAAGCTACGGAAGCGTGCTTGCGCGCGCGCGCGCGCGCTCGCTCTCACCTGCTTACGTGTGTGCGAACGGCACAGCTTATGGGGATAGGCGAGGGTGAGACAATGGAAGGATGGGTTAACAATGGCCAGTATGAGGCGAGAGGCGAAACAATGCACCGTTGGCTGCGCGCATCCCGCCGCGACCTCTAAATCAACCTTCAGCATATAATAAAATGGCGGACGCGACCGGCTCGGACATTAATGAGTCCCGATCTTCTTTTACCCGATGCCACTCGACGTCGCCCGCACACCGTGCATACCCGACGTCCATTGCCAGTCGGCGAGCGCCCTTTGTCCGGCTATCTTTCAGCGAGCGAACAATCGGCCGAACAATCGGACACGACGCGTTTCCCGAGGAAAGGGATGAAAGAAAGAGAATTTCGTCGGGACTTATGTGCCAGACAACGAGCTATCGTTAGCTCAGGGAAAGGCGTCGCTGAAGTGCCGACGCCACCGAGCGATCCGTCGCTCGTAAACAGTTCGACGACGTCTCGAATTTTCATGCCGCCGTTTGTCGGTCAACAGATTGGCTTGAACGGACTGCTTCGCATTTATCCGAAGCTACGTTCGATCGTGCACTCTCTTATTTGCATCGCTGACAATCGCGGCGGCGTACGAAGCGGCTAGAAAATAATAGTCGCCGCTGGCCGTATTTGGAAACCGGAGACACAACTATGCCGCGTCGTGGTTCGTGCGCGGGGGCAAGTCGGGTGCAGAAGGCGGCACATTAAAGAAACATAAAATCATGAAAGAGTGATACTGCCGGAACCGTCGTCGAGACGTCGCGACGGACGTATAGAAACGGCGACGGGATTGTGGAAGCGGGAGAGAAAGAATTCGCGGACGGTACGTGTACGGACAGTAGGTACGGACGTACGAAAGCGGCAGGTTAAGTCCGGCAGGCAGGCGGGTTGTATAGAGGCGAGCGGTATACAGGCGGACAGTGCACGGACAAGCAGGTTATCAAGGAGGAGGAAGAGGGACGAGGGAGCCGGTGCGGCGGTAGTAAAGTCAGCCACAGACTCCGAGCAGAGCGTCGAGGAGGAGTTTCGTCTCTTCCATCGTCTCTTCCAACGTCTGTTCCATCGTCTGTTCCATCGTCTCTCCCATCCACTCCCATCGTCTCTCCCATCGTCTCTCCCATCCTCTATCCCATCCTCTCTCCCATCGTCTCTTCCATCGTCGAAACCGTACGTAAGCGGCCGCATACCCGCGGCTCGCGCCGATCTTACGAGAAACGACTGTCAGACGGAAAGCGGAGTAAAGTCGAGGAAGATAGGAAGATGGGGGAGAGGGCGCAAAACATTCGAGAACTACGCAGCGTTTCCCGCAACTTCGCTCTAGTCGACGCTCTCCTCTTTTTTTTAACCTGCACCCAGCGACGTACACCCTCCGGTCGTTCGTTCGTTCGTTTCTTCCCTCCCTCCATCGTTCCTCCCCCGCACGACAACTTTTCAGGAAGCTACGTACGTATCCCTTTGAGCCAACACAAAGGTACGGCTGACGATCGTCGGGGAGCTGAATTGACTTCGCGGAAAGAATTTTTGTCGAATTCGAATTAGGAAGAGAATTCCCACCCGCATGGAAAGTCTGCTTCCTTCGTCCGCACTCTCCGGCGAAGGGATGAGATAGGGCTGGCGGGAAGAGGGAAGCGGATTGTCAAGAAGGGCGAGTGCATTGTCTATGTGACTGGGATGAAATAAAAATTTGGAAGGTAAACGATGAGGAAAGTGCGCGAGATGGGGTGTCGGGGGGTAGAAGGACGCGTAATGGATTTAGATCGCACCTCGTGTCTAGTTCCATCAGCGTGATTGTCACAGTGGGATTCCTCCTCTCGGGTTGGGCGGAGCGGACGTTCGAGCGATATTGGCGTCACTGTCGCCTCTTGCCCTCCCACCGTCGTATAAAAGTAGAGAAAGGGGGTGGGGTAGGAGCGTGTAGACTCGAGGAACAACCCTTAACTCAAAAGAGACGAGACGTCAGTCGAGCAAAGGCAGACAAAAGGCTTGAGAAAAGGTCGACGGATGAGGAGACGGTGGATTGACATGAAAATAGAAGGCAAGCGGGAACGTAATAACAAAAAGAAAGCAAAGCTGCGGGGCTGAAGAGTGGAAAGAAGAGTGAGCGGGCGAGAGCGAGAGCAAGAGAGAGAGAGAGAGAGAAAGAGAGAGAGAGAGAGAGAAAGAGTGGAGAAGAAAGAAGTAGAAGAAGAAGGGTGAGCAACGTGTCCCTACGAAAGGAAGGCGACATGATGGAATGTTGCCTGCCTCGCCTACGACTTTTTTCCCCCCTGCCTTACGGGACAATGCAATTTCAACTTGTTTCGCGTTCCTCTCTTAACGAGCTACAGATTTCCGCATTATTACGTCTCGATCCATCGATCGGCCGCCTCCTTTCAATTCGCTCCCAGTACTCAATACCCCCCTATCTGTATCACAAGACAAATCCGTAACATCGGCAGGAAAGTAAGGCAAAGGATGATCGGCATGCCGTGGCACGCGTTCGCGCGCATTTAGTATCGCGAATAACGTGAAGCGTCTCGCGATCGAGCGTTTACGGTGAAAATACCCACTTAGCGGAGTGACAAGTGTACAGAGGCACGCATACAGACCAACACGCGCGCGCGCGCTCGCGCAGCTGGCTGAACTAGAGTCGGGCGAACATAGACACGGGCGTCCCGACGCGAAATTACAGGCTCGTAAAGTACCCCGTGACAGTGGGAGGCCGCTTTATCGATAATGAATGAGAAGGTTGCGGGTGGGCATGAATGAGGCGGTCGCCTACCCAAGCCAAGAAGGGAGAACTCAACCGCGAGTTAGCTGGCTCGTTGCGACACAAAGGAAGAAACTGCCGACATCGGGCCCCAAAGTGCACTCGATGCGACAACGACGCAGAGACGCAACTCTCTCCACCCCCACCCCCCCGGACGTACCAGACGTACGTACCTACATATTTCCGGCGAACTTTCCCCCGAAAGTTCCCGCGGGGGCAATCCGAAACAAAACAAAAAATTGACGAGCGAGGACGAGTATTAACTTTAAAATATTTCCAGCCCCTACCATCCGACAGCAGGCTGGAATTCAATATGCCAGCGCCGAATGGCCATTTCGACGGGTTCGGAAAGAAGGATAATTGTTCGCTAATAGAAGAGACAATTCGGGAGGATCGAATTACGTAAAATTGAGGGTCGCGTGCGCGAGGACGTAACCGGTAATGAAACGTGTTCGGGAGGGGGGGATGGGGGGGCGATCGCGGGAAACGGGAGATGCGAGGCGCGTGCAAAAGCCGGGGGGGGGGGGGCAGGCAGGCTCGAATTTTCCACCGAATCCACTCTCGAATTTCACCGCGATACTTGGCATTCCTGGTTTCAGGACCGGGGCTTATGGAATAGCTGTACCTATCACGAACTTCAACAGCGAGCGGTACGCCGCCGCGGCTGCAACCCTCCAAACTCACCCCCCTCCTACCCCTGCACCCCGCTCCGACCCTCCCGAACCATCCCTTCAGCCCTCTTCCTCCTCCCTTGTTTGACTTGTTGGGGCAGTAATAACACAAGTTAAACCTCGGTATAACAAACCTCCATGCGAATTTCGGGGCGAAGCTTCACCGCCAGTCGTACGCACTGACAGTTTCTGTCTCGCTTATGAAGGCGCCTTGCCGTTTGTAAATTCACTTGCGTGTAATTTATGCCGTAATCAACGGGACGGAGGGTGGGTGGGGAGGAGGAGGTGGTAACGAGGCGCGAGCCGGGCGTGCGTGTCCTCGCAATTCCCGATAAGAGCTACTCACCCCCCCAATCCCCACCCCATCTCATTCCGTTCTTAAGCTTCGCCAGTATGAACGGACTGTCCTGGGATCAGGCTCAGATTCGATCGGCGATAAAACTAATTTAACCGCCTGCCCGAGTGACAATTTCGATAAGCGGTTTGAGCAATAATAACGAGGAGGGGACAGAAGGGGGTACGGGAGGGTGCAAGAAATTTAATTAAAATTGCAACTGGACCACGTGGAGTCGGGGCTTACTCGGTCGACTGGATGATGCGAACATCGAATTTCACTGTATATGCCACTCGATACGGCTTTCGACGTGCTCCCGCGACAGCTCGTAGAAGGGGCCCCGAGAGGTAGGGAGGAAGGGAGGGAGGGAGGGTGGGCTGCGCGGAAAGGGGTACCAGTAATACGGATAAAGACGGATGTAGCTTGTTAGGGGATGAATGAAAGTTGTCAAGACGGTCCAATTAATGTCAACTCTTCAAGCCGAGCTTACCGTGGCTTATAACCCGGCAGCGCCGACTACTCCCTTACCACCCTCCCGTCCGACCGTCCCTACCACCCTTCCACCCTTCGTCCCACCCCTCTACCTCGGCCCCGTGCATTATAAGCTCTCCCTGCATTTCGATAAAAACCCCGCCCAGTTACCTCCTCATTTTTCTTCGGCTCGCCTTTCTCGCCGCTATCGATTCCGAGAGTCGGCGAGTTTTTTCTTTTAACTCGCCATCCGCGAGACTTTATATCGTACTTAGACGCAATCCCAGCGGAAGATGCGCATCGCTCGGGGGTGGAGGAAGGGGGTGGCAGTGAGTTCGCGATAAGCGGAAGATAATGCGGAGGCAACTCTGTCACGGCTCCTGACTTATTGGGCCAGCAGCAATAACGCAAGTTAAAGCGCACTTTAACGAACCGCCCGACGTCCCAACCGGCAGCCTGCTACCTTCCACCTTCTCCCCCCCAGTACCTACTAACCCGCTCGCAAAACCTGCGCCGCTCATCGCGAATTAATTCCAGTACTGAATCTTCGTTCCGAACGAACGTCAGAATTTTTACCTTCAAATTCGATGGACCGACGATATGTTCGTTCGAGGACACCCCGTAGGCCGGTGGAGGCCGACCTCGTCGACCTCCTCGAACGACGGGGGAGCGGGTCCGACAAAGGATAACGCGGAAAGTAAGTTCGCCGCGGCAGCGTGTGCTGACTTTCCCATGGTCCTCGGCAAGTTTCAACTCCCGGGCCAGCTCGAATAATATTATTTTTTTCCCCCCACCCTCGCGCTCGGCGCCGGGGATTGCATTAAAGCGCCTCCGCTTTGCGTTTTTGCAAACGGGTAAACCCGCGCGCGCGCGCTCTCGTGTCAGCTGTACATCCTCGCACGCCAACTGCAACTCTTGCGGAACGTCGAACTCGGCAGGACCGGCTTTCGGCTTTTCCGTTTCAGCTTTTTTCCTGCCGCCCGGCGAAGCGCGGGGCATATGAAATTTGCGCGAGAACGATAATGGGCGGATTCCGAATTTACGTTTTGTAAAGGGACCGGAGAGAGGGTAGAGATTCGAATAATAATCGGCGGCCACGGGAAAGCCTGGGCTAAAAATCGTTTTTCGAAATAAGACGCGCCGAGTCGTCGAGTCGGACGGGGTGCATAAACGAGATGGGCGGGTACCTGGCAAACGAAATATACCATCTTCCTCCCTTAAATCCCATAGCAGTCGAGGCGAAGGGCGGAACAGGGTGGACGAAGGGGGGGGGGGGGGGACGGTGGGCAGAAGAGCTGTCTGCCTTTTGCTCGAGTTACATGTATACGATTTAGCTTGCGGAACAGCCAGTCGCACACGGAGGACGTATATACACGGTGGGCCAAAACACGGCCACTATTCAATGACACGGACGTTTCCGGTCGTAGCTTCCGGTCCTGGGATCCCGCCCCAGCATCTTGAAAGGACCTCGCCAGCGGAGCAAAGTTACGAATCAGCTCCGAGTCGTTAATGATACGGTCCCCCCTCACGTGAAAAAGCCACAATGTGATCGACGATATTCGTAGCAATTTTAATCGGTGATTTGCTAGCTCGACGCGAGCGATTTCGCATGGCGGACGGGAGACTTCTCTCGCGCACACGCGCCATTGCGAAAGAATTTATCGGCGGGCCACCGATGAACGTAACTAAATTTGCGTTCACGGTTCGCCAGATAAATGCGGTGCCCGAGCGAGCTTTTGTCAAAAGCGCCCCCGGTATATGCATACGCCATCGCGTATGTCCTTTACCCCCAACCCCATCCACCCTGCTGCAGATGCATCGTTTACACAGAACGCGCGCGCGCGCGCGCGCGCGCTCGCTCGCTCGCACACTCGCCGGCGAACATGAAGGCCGGTATATTATATACAGGCAAACATGCCTGGCTCCCTGTTTCCACCTGTACACGCACATGCCGCAAACTACTGGATGATTGACCGATGCAGTAAAAACAATTGGCTGTCATGACCATCGACATGCTCAAGGGAAAAAAGGGCCGCGTTTCCGGATGACGAGAAAAAGGACAGAGAGAAAGGGAGAACAATGGGGTCATCTTCGAAAGTAAGGGGAGAAAAAAATTCTTTTTATCAGTCTACAGGTTTTCGAAGCTACGCACGTGGAGCGTGGATGTACTGAACGGGGGTGGGGGTTATTTTTCTGGGTACACGCGCGGAAAAGTGCATTCTGCGTGGGAGGGCAACCCACGCGGAATCGAAGAGCGGAAAGAGTGAAATTCGAGGAACTGCGGATGAACGCGCCATCCCCGGCAGCGTTTTAAAGGGCGGCTTCGTCGTTTGGGTTGGCTCTCTCTCTCTCCGTATCTCGCAAATCTTCTCCTCTACTTAACATTTATCTCCGGAATTAGGTTAGAAACGAGGCCTGCCCCCTCCGTCCCCCGATTTTTCTCCTCCCAGAAGTACCCCTGCTCTTCCGGGGGCCATTCCGAGAGTCGAGGATTCGCGGGGCGAGGATGGGGTGGGAGATGAATTTAAACGAAAGTTAGACCGTTGCTTTCGAGAGGTCGGCAGAAGGAGGGGTGGAGGTTAGGAGGTGGAGGGAGGCGGAAGGGGTGGAAGCCGATAAGAGGACTAGGAGAGTGCTGACAAAGCTCTGATCGAATCAGAGGTCAATAAAAGCCACCCTCGCATATTTATCTCTCCACCCCTGGCTAAATAACGAGCGGCACTAATTACGGCTATACTTCGTGCGGACGTAGACGATATCCTGCGCCGGGAACGAAACAAAGTCAGCGAACAAACGGTTGCCGAAGCGGTAGACGGAATTTGTACCTAGAGAGGTAAAGGCTTGCTGTCTCAAAATTGTGACTACGGAGGATAATTGACCTCGCATTAGCCCGGAAACCTCGAGCGGTCCGAGCGGTCGCTCAAAATCACAAACAGTTGCTGAACGGTAGACAGAGTTTGTACCCAAAAAGGTAGGGGCTTGCCGTCTCAAAATTGTGACTATGAAGGATAATTGACCGAGCAACGTGGTGCAGTCTGAGCGGTTGCTCAAAATGACAACAGTTGCCGAACGGTAACCAGAATTTGTACGCGGAGAGGCAAAGGCTTTCCGTCTCAAAATTGTGACTACAGAGGATAATTGACCTCGCAACGCAGAACGGTCCAAGTGGTCGCTCAAAATGACTGTTAATAATTATTTGCCGCACGGTCGAACCGCGATAAAAGGAGGCGCAAGCAAACGGATTCGACGTCGTTACTCTCGCGTGTCATGCCGTCTTTCGCCTTTCTAACTCGCCGAGCGCGTAGGACGCCACGTTCCCCTCTGTCTCGCAATATTGCTCTGTTCCGGAGATACGTTTCCCCTTTGACATGCAAAGTTTATTCGCGTCGACGGCGGAAATTACCACTAGAGTCGAGTACGCAGCGTAGCGGAGAGATGTCGCCAACGTGCAAGCCCTGTACCATCCACTTCCGAGGACGTACATTTCGACGGGCAGTAATGCGGAGAGTTCATCGCGACTCGAGATTTTTGCATATCGGATCAGGAATCGCGATCCATGCGCGATTAAAAGCATCATCCCCCCCCCCTTCCGTTCGTCTGAACCTTTAACGATGACGATGGCTTTCGAACGGGCTCATCGAACTGAAATTAAAAAGCGCGGGCATTCGAGCGGCGGTCTGGAAATTTGCCTTGTTATACTTACAGTAAGTACCTCGTACTGGTAAGCAACTACGTGAAAACAACGTTTAAGCGGGGACGGGCAAGGGAGAACTGCGGGGCAAAGAAAAGAGAAGGTAAAGGAGAAAGGTGCAAGGGAAGGTTCGCGAGGGAAGAAGAAGATGGTGGGAAGAGGGGTAAGGAGGGGGGGTGAGGGCGAAGAAATGGGGAGTACGTACTTACGGGGCTCCTTGTACCCACGGGGCCAAAGTTTAATCCCGTAAACGTATAAAAAGTTTAGCCGGGAACGCGGGTAGATAATATTACGCGGGATAGTATAGGACGATGCAAATTGAACAAGCTGCGAAGGAGTGCGAGGAATTGAAGATGTATTCCGGCTCGTAAGATACGGCGCGTTAGTCCTTTTTTGCCTGCGACCCACGACTCGATGACTTCTACTGTCCGAATCTGTATCAATTTTTAGCGTCGCTAAGTAATAACAAACATCGCGACTGAAAGTAAAGGGCGAGTTCTGCCAGCGATTCAGAGCGTACACTTCCTGCTTCGCGAATGCCTACGTACGTAAACGTATATCCTGGGTAATCAATTTCGGCATTGGTTACAGCTGTTCCTCCCCAAGGAGCCAACCGCGCTGGAGCACGGTGCCTAGTGTCGGCTGTAGTTTATGCGCTTGCATTAACATAGAAAATACGAATCGTCCCTGCTTTCGCCTCCGACATCTCTTTTCGCCCTTACGCCTTCCCTCTTCAATCCTCTCATACAAACACACACACACACACCTTTCGTTCCGGGACATTACATTATTAACGGTTACGTTGGCATCCTCACGGACGGATAGTCGGCAAATCTGATGGCACACTCCGCGCAACGATGGCTTCCGAATTGTCTCATGAGCGCGGAAATGAAACAGAGCCGGCGGAATATCTGAGAACGCTCGACTGTGCAGGCACATAAACCCGAAGGAATCTCGCCCCGCGACCCCTAACGACCCACCCTCCCCCACCATTTACTCCGCTAATTTCAGATCTACTTCTACCGCGGCCTTCGTCGCTGTCCGCCGCAAACGCGAAAGACCGGAGGCGGCCACGTGACAGGGTTTAAAATGTTCCAAGTTCTGTCGAGGTGGTCAAAGGCATTTGTCCGCTCCCTTTGCCGCTCGCGTCCATCACTTACGGTCCGCGATATTGAAGGCTGCCAGAGCAGAACGCGCGGACGACTTTAACGACTGCCCCAACTTCGGCGCGCCAGTCATTTATATTCGCCGTTAATGAATCGGCCATTAAGGCGGATTCGGGGCAAAAAGGCCGAAAGGCAGACGTCAAAGGCTCCACGATCATGGAACCGGTTAGTTGGTACCCTGGATTAATGCGATAAAGACTAACGTCCTTAATCCTTTCCGTTCTTGTTCCCTTCGCAATCATCTCTCGCTGACCTATCTGCCCGTCCTATCTTTAGAACTGTTCTCTCAACATTTTCCACCGCAGACTCGATTCTAACCTCCTGTCTGCCACGTCGGGAATTCTCTGCGGACTCTTGTAAGAGCCTGTTGGCGTCGGAGAACAGTGAGTGTAAGGATCGAAACGACGTAGACGGATCGCAGCCCAAGATTGTCATGTCCGCGCGGACGTTCGCCGATCGAATGTAAAAGGAGGAGGCGCGTCCTAAAGGACCTCTCGCACCGATCCCTCCCGACAGCTGTGGGAGCAGCCTCAGGCGGCAAAAAATTTCTCTCCGAATTTTTCCGTTCGCGTGGCATTCATTCGAGAGTCCGAGAACGAGATTTTCAATGGCAAACTTCTGTATCAGACGACCGAGAAGCGTCATTATAACTTGACGACACATTTCCCTGGCATGTCCTGGCGCGAGATTGCGTATCAAGTTGAACGGTCGGCGGTAGGTTAAAGAAGGAAACGTCTCGGTAGCGCGGAGAAGTCGCGGAGATCGATGGTGTCCTTGGGGAATGCCGGATATATTTTCGCGCTTATCTGCGAGGAGGCAAACTTCCCAGACGTGGGCAAAAAGTACGAGGTCGGAGTCACGTGCGCGTGGTGCGCGCATGCACGAAAGGCGAGAATCGAAATTGTGTTGGTGCCATCAGCGTGCCGAGTCTGCATTCGGCGTTCTACGGAGAACGGGGAGGACGAACGTGATGCGTTAGTTCGATTTTTCGAGTACCAGCTGTTTCGACTTCGCACGTGACGCGCGTACTGTACTCGTTCGACTATGAGCTTGTACGAGCGGACAGCGAAAGCTTTGGCTCCTATCACTGACCCGATAAAATCTTCGATTTTACGCCGCGACGAGCGTTAAGCTCGAGAGGCCTCCGGATTGCGACAGCGAAATAAATCTATTCCTGGCGCGGACCGATACTTAGCCAACTTCAAGTGTTAAGGAAATGTCAGTCATCCAGTCATTTTGTTGTTAGTAAATACAGTGTTGCGCGCTCGTAAAGTGCCTGGGGACTTTTAAGAGGTCCGCGACACGCATGAGACATTCTCGGTGTCCTGGCATCGGCCGAGAGGCACTAACGCCAAGAATTACCAGACGTTGTCTGTTCGTTGGTGGAATAAACCGTTGCTTAAAGCAATGAACAGTGGGGAGGAAAAAATCCTCCCTATCCCAAATCCTAAGTAATAGTGACATAATTGATTATAATTGACGAAGATGATGGGTGACAACAGCAATGCCAACAGTTTCCACATGTTGGACATTATGATCACGAAAAAGTACGATTCGCATGGAATGACGGAATAAAAGTGTGCGAGCGTGGAAGCCGTTGCCAAAAGCAGTCGAACTTTCGATCTCGCGAAAAAATTTAACGACGCGTACCGATGTCTGATCCGATATCGCTGCAGTCACTTCTCTCGGGGGCAGTTCGTACGTTCACATCGGAAACTGACCTGGAAAGTGCGAAAAGGCGAGAGAGGGAGGTGAGAGAGGGAGGTAGAGAGAGAGAGAGAGAGAGAGAGAGAGAATGGAGCGAGAGAACGGCGCGAATCAATAAGAAATCACGATGCGGGCGTTCGGCCCGGACCGTTTCTGCATTTGCATGCAATTTTCGAGCTGTTTCGCGTGAACGGAAGAGAGGAATGGATTTACGATTCGATTAAACGCGTATGCCCTTGCGATATTCCGCCCGCTTCCGCAAAATGTTTCGGCGATTGTTTCGCAGCCACTGCCGAGTACGAAAAAAAGAGTTCACCCCCCTTTTATGCCGAGGGAAAGTAATTTTTCAGTCTACGTCTATACTGTTCTACACCGTCCGCGTTCGTCGTTTGACAAAATATTTGACACTTCGTCAAACGTTTCTAACAAAATGCACTGTTCGGACGTACCAACTTTGTTCAAGTTTCACGATCGAAAACGACGTGCAGTTCGAAAGGATATGATTTGCGCAATCTTTAAAGATAAAGAGAACGCAGAGACAGAGGACAGGGAGACAGGGGTGGCGCCTTCGAAAGAATTGCGAACTGGATGACTTAACGACGGTGGCGGGGACGCGAAGTAAGAAGGAAAAAGGGGACGAAGAAAGGTTGCGAGGGGGGAGGGGTGGAGTGGAGGAAAGGTAGTTTCCTCCGGACAGCATCGATCCGGGAAACTTTCTGGCTCCCTAACGATCGCAGGTGCTCCTCTATGGCGAAGGTGCGCGGCACGGTCGTACCGTGAGAGAGGAAGGTACAGGGCAGATAGTGGGGTGGGGGAAGGGAGCCGGGAAGAGGATGAAAGGGTGGCAAAGGAGAGGGTGGGGGGCAAGAAGGAATTGGAGACCGCGCAAACTTGACCGTACCGAAAAATTGGACGGCTTGTTCCGAACGCTTACGAGTTCCGGACGTGCACGGATTACGAACGCCGTCCTATCCCTGTCTCACTCCCTCACACAGACTCACACACACGTACTCTTTCGGTCCGCTGCAAGGACGCGAAAGTAGAAAGGGAAAAACCGTCGGTACGGAACTTCCCTACCGAAGAGTCGGACGACGAGGCGACGAAGGAAGCTGAAGCGAGAAAATGTTTGTTCGGCAGAGACGCGAGAGAGAAGGATCGCATTCTTCCCGTGCGAATCTCGGTTAAAAATAATACCGTCAACAGCATAGATTGCAATCCCCCGAGCAAACGCGCGCGCTCGAGGAAATGGCGTTAATGTCCGGTAACGTTCGATTGCGGACAGTTGCGCCGAAGATTATCTGATAACGAGGTCACGTCGAGATTTGTCGCGACCTGGTTTTCTCCCCGGCCGATTTATCCGTTCGGCGTGGGCCAGGCTGGGATGAGATAGCCTGGCGTGGCGTGGCGTGCGATGGCATACCCTTCAGCGTCATCCTGCGACGCACTATTTACGCGACCCAGGTATCGCTTACCTCTCCCCACTGGCCTATGACCTCCATGGACTCCCTCCAGCCTCTCTCCTCTCTCTATCCGCTCCAGCCTCTGTCCTCTCTCTATCCTCTCCAGCCTCTTTCCTCTCTCTATTCTCTACAGCCTCTCTCCTCTCTCTATCCTCTCCAGCCTCTCGCCTCTCTCTATCCTCTCCAGCCTCTTTCCAGCCTCTCTAGCCTCCGGCCGGCGGAAAACGTCGCGCGGACGTTTCGCGTACGCTCGACGGAGGCGGATAAATCAAGCGACGACAGTGCGAAAAGCAGCTGAACCGTGGTGACGTTAATCCGAATATCCCCGGGATATACACCCCCCGTGCGAGGCAGGCCGTCCGCGACCGACGACGTCAGTACAGCGGACGCCGGGCTTAACCGTAAACTCGAGAGGTCGAACGATTCTCACTCCGCTTCGTCGAGAGCTCGACACTCCGCTTCGACGAGAAATCATCGTCCTCGTCGCGAACGTTGTCCTCCCGTCCCTCCCGATCATCCCCGTCCTCCCAGTCCTCCAGGTCGTCTTCGCTCGACGATTATTGTCGGCTGGGCGGCTCGGCCCTCGACAAACTCCGACTCCGAGAGTGTCAAATGATCGGAAACTCTAATCAGGATAGCGGAGCAATCAATTATCGTAATACCCGGTCGCCTGCAAGGCGTTTAAGCGGTGCTCGCATTACCCGCCATACTCGAGCGAGCCGAATGAAAGCCCAACGGAGAAATTGTGTTCGATTCAGCGAATTCTGTCCGATCGAGAGGAGAGTGAAGCGTGATAACGTTCAAATACATTGACGGTGTGTCACGTGTAAACGGCAATAAATCCTCGGAATGGCGAGGAAGCTACGGAAAACATGCATGGACCCGCATTTTCGAATCCACGCGCGCGGGGCGGAGGGGGAGGGAGAAGGGGGGACGGATTGGAAACGGCGCGGACGGCGGTGGAAACGTATTCTAAAAATGGAAACCGGCCGCGTTGCCAGGCACGCGAAATTACCGGAGCGGGAATGGGGTTGGGGGGGAAGGGAGAATTTGGTCGAGATAAAATTCGACATCGATTTCTTTTCGGATAGCGAAAGGTGCGTGGCGTGGCAGCTTCGGGGGAGTTGATGAAAGTTTCACAGGCGTCCGGCCATGTTACGAGTCGTAAATAAAGGATGAAAACGGAAGGAGCGAGAGAGAGATTGAGAGAGAGATTGAAAGAGAGAAGAATCGAAGAGAGGGAGAAAAGAAAATACAGAGAGAAGGTGCGGAGGGTAGCGAGCGGCGACATATCGAGCGGGCAGGTCGTCGAGAGTAGGATCGAAGGAAAGTGAATCCTTCGTAAGCCGTTCTCTTTTCCTTTCGTTTCCTTTCGTTTCCAACCTCCTGTTCGTGAAGCGAGCGGAAAGCTTTTCTTCCTCCCCCTCCGACTCCCTTCCCCGCCGCTCGTCACGCCATTTTTATCCTTTTGCTGCAGCTAGGTCGCTCGTGCCGCTCGTTTTTCGTGTTCTGCAACCCTGGTCGCACGTTTCCTCCTCTCCCACCGTCCTCGCTCGCTACCTTCAACATTCTACCTCTCTCTTTTTCACTCTCTCTCTGTCTCTCTCTTTCTCGCCCCTCCCTCTCTCTCTCTCTCTCTCTCTCTCTCTCTCTCTCTCTCTCTCTCTCTCTCTCTCCACCTCAAGCCTCCGTCGTACGCGACCGCTCCTCTCGGCCTTTACGTCTTAACTCAAACCCCCTGTGTGCACCCTTTCAACCTACCATCCACCTTTCTTCCCTGCTCCTGGCCACCCCGTCGACGTCAGTCGACTATATCGCGCACCTACGTGGGCGCAAGCGACGAGGATTATGGAAGTTTCCTCGGGACGAGGGTAAAGCTTAAAGCCTCCTACCCCCTGCCTCCCGTTTTTCACCCTCTTCCTCGGCCCTCCCCCTCCACGGGCCCTGCCACGGTCCCCTCTCGCATCAGCCTTTCACCCTGACCTCCCCCTCGTGCGAAACTCCCGCAGCCTCCCCTCCGAAGCTTCGGGGGGCAGGCAGCCACGGACATCCGTGGAAAAGGAAGCTGCTGGCTAGCGCACGAGCGAGCTGAAACTACGAGGATCCATTATTCCCTTTAGATTCTCGCTCTTTCTGTCGGATGCATCTTGCGCGCAAACCCGTGGCTCGGTACGTACGTACGAGCGGGAGAGTGTGTGTCCGTGAGAGAGTGTAACGTCTGCCGTGGACAGGAAACCGCCTCGACCGCGTTTAAGCTCGAAAGTTGCGAAAGGGAAGCGGCATCAGCTTCTCTACGTACGTTGGTAACGGCGAACTGTGCCGCAAGATAAACCTCTCTCATTTAAGGAGCGAGCGAACTCCGGACGTACACGCCCGAGATTGTCCGTAAAGACTGCATTTGTTCCCCACGGCTGTCCCCTCGTGGACGCGTCGATGAACTGACGAATCAGCCGGACGATTCTGAACGCGCAGAGGGTTGGGACAATTGTTTGCAGAAGCAGTAGATATTGTCGCGGGAAGATATAAGGAATATAGTCGAATAAGATAGTAGAAAATTTCAAGTAAAGCTCTAAATGGCCGAAGAATCAGTATTGGGGAATATCTGTGGTTGAGATGAGGAGCAAAATAATATATAGACCCGATATGCGTAGAACGTGGTGTTGTGTTGACGTGGTTTGTCTATGCCCCCTGCCGCGAGCGTTCGTTGTTTCGGATTCGGCGCTCTACCGTGCTCACTCAAGCGTGCTTTTTTCTTAATTTCTGTCCCGAGTGGGAATCGAACCCGGGTTGGCTGCCTTATGAGCTAAGTACTCTGTTTTTTCACATCTATGATCCTTTACGTCTACTTGCGAGATTTTATTCATACTTTTGCATTATGTTCCATTACTTTACACTACATTACATTGTTATATCTAATAATTGTTGATTATTTGACCCCTTTGAGGTGTTTTCACTAACAAAGCGACAATTCAACCCCAATTTGGAGTATGTTTGACCACTTTGTCTTTCTTGGTCTTGACTTTCTTCATACTTTTACACTATTTTACGTTAGTTTACACTATTTTACGTTGTTACATGTAATAATTGACGGTGATTAGCTTGTTTTAGGGGATTTTAAACCACAAACGCGCGTCTTAGCCCCTATTTTAAGTATGTTTGACCACCGTGTCCTCCTACTATGGGACTGAGCGACCAATGGAGGGTACTTTGGCACTATTTGGACCTATTGAAAGGTGATAGAACCTTCAAAAGCGCCGAAAGTCGCGAAAAAATGTTTGGTCTTGAAATGGATTCGTAAGTACCCTATCCCATAGATTTTAACGCGCCCTGAAAGTTGGTTGCACGCAAAGTTCCGAATTCCTAATAGTTTCGGAGATACAGCCATTTTTCGAGGTCGAAAAAAAATTTGTTTAAAGATCGACTTTCGCTGATGATCCTATCTTAAAGTACGCGTCAAAAGCTTCAAGAAAACCTATGGTTATCATACGTTTTGACCACCGGTTCAAAAGTTACAGGCGATTTAAAAAGTCGCGAATTTTCTAAGGGGTACCCCTTCTCATTTTTGCGAAAAATCGAAGGTTGGCGGATCGGATCGCCCTTTCGCTACCTGGTAGGGGGTCAAAAATAACTCAGAGAGCCGTTTCCCGTTGGTCGAAATTCGCATTAGTTTCGGAGTAACAGCCAAAAAACCATCGAAAAAATGAGGGTCGAGAAATGGGTAAAAAATAAATGTCTTCCGACCGACTTGTGGTTATGCATACTGAAAGAGAATCAAACAAGGATCGCAAAAATCGCAACCCAAGCCTTCTAAGTGCAATAGTTTCGGAGATACGGTCAAAAAAAGATGAGAAAATAATGAAAAAATGGTGAAAAATCGATATTTTACCCGTCCTATGGCGTACAATGCCTATTACCTTACATATTCACATAAAACATTGAAAACAAAATCTAAAATATGCGCACCATTACCAAATATAGCTCTGATTTGTCCCAAACTTTTCTATCCACTATATTCCGAGCAAGTGATGGAAGAAGCAGACAGTACCTTTTACCCGTTCCTGCCCGCACGGTCGAGAAAGAAAGTAACAAATACACACAAATGCTTCTTTTTTCACAAGCTATCGAACGGCACATTCGGAATTTCAATCGGTTTAGGGGCACTTTTGACCATCTTGTTCGGCTATGCCCTTTGAGGAGCGTAATGGAGTACAGGATCGGCCTGTAAGGAAATGTACTATACAGCACGTACGCTTCTGGCAGTCACGTGTATTAGTGACGAGAGTCGGAGTAGAAATCGAGACTCCGAGGGAACATATGGATGAGAGAGCGTTCGGAGGCGGATCGGGATAGGATGTTATTGGTCGGCCACGAAGTGGACTGGTGTGAGTGCCTGTGTATATGTGTGTGTGTGTGAGTCGTTGTCGCAGTCATCTCTGTCGTGGTTGTCGTTGCCATCGGTGTCGTATCGCGATGCCGAGGACAGTATCGACGGCATGGGACGCGGATGCCCGGCTAAGAATGGAAGGAAACACGCCGAGGGGTGGTAAACAGGGGAGTGAAAAAGGGGTTGGTACGCTCAAACTGAGAATCGGGCTAGACAGTGCAAACGGTTTCGGTGCATGACGGGTTGGATAGGGCCGCATCGCGTTACCGCCCCCACTTCCGAATGAAAGAAGGGGAATGAGAGGGACGAGAAGTGCGCCGGCAACAATTTTCCAAAACAATAGGGCTCCCGGATACAAGCTTCGAGGGGTGGGGGTGGGAGGGGTGAATGGGAATGACGATGGCGAAGAATCGAAGAAGACGCGTTGTGTTCTAGGTATTACTTTTTTATGGAGGCTCCCCTCTTCTCTGCCGTTAATACAAAGAAGTACTTCCCAGCTTGTCACGTACAGGCGCTCGTACACACAGACACAGACGCGCGCGCCCGTAGTGGTAGACAGTCAGACATTGATCTGTTGCGCGCGAATGCGAAAAGCATCCTACTCAGGTTCATCCTGTTCAGTATTCGTAAGTACAGCCTTGCGTGCAGTCGCTTTGCGTATGTTTCCGGAATCACGCGGAATGATCGAGGCAGGGCGAAAGAAAAAGGAAGGCAAAAGAAGATGGCTGAAAGGAAGGGTCAAGGGAGGATCGTATACTTTTTAGGTTAATCGTCGCTCGGTAAACGAGGCATCGGAGGCATTTCGCGCGTATAAAAAGGATCCTCCATCTTTCCACCCCTCCGCAACCCTTCCTACCGTCTTATCCCAGGGGATTAATTTCTCCAGGTTTATGCGCATCATCGAATGAAAGATAGCGCGGCGTAAGCCCCGTCGCGCGAAAGCGTACTTTTTCAAAGAAAATTCTGACGCACAATACCGAAACGGTACCCTGTGTCGCAATTGGCCAAGCCTGCAGGCTCTGTAGTTGAAGCCCTAAGCGCGGACTGTAATGACGCACTCAGAAGGCAAACAGCGCCGGAATATTTCGCGTTCAATTGGAATCGGGTTATATCAACAGACGTAATTATTAACCGCGTCAGCGTTTGTATCGGGAGTCGCGAAAAAGGTTTCGTTTGCCGAAGCGGCTTTTCAACCGAGCGTTGGGGGGGGGGGAGAGTCGGTCGTAACTGACCGGACGAAGGTGAGAACGAGCGAAAGGGGGGACTAAAAAAAGAGAAATAGAGAAAAAGACAGAGATTGCGAGAGCCGGAGAGAAGTAGAGAAAAGTAGAGAAAGGTAGAGAAAGGTAGAGAAAGGTAAAAAAGGGTAGCGGAGAGAGTAGGTGAGAAACGGTGGTGGGTCCCGTCCCTCCGGAATAAGCTATGTCGATATTGAGTTATTCGCTCGCGGTGGATCCTCCGTTTTCCGGGTAGCTCCGGAGTGGCAGAGGCGGCCAGACTGGCCGCTAGGTACGTTAACGTACGTCTCTGCTTGCGGGCCAAATGAATATTAGTGGCGCCCCGGGGACGAAATTAATAACAATCGGCCATCGCGACCCCACGACTGCGCTGACCGCAGACAAAACACGTGCTCTCCGCGGAGGCAGCGGGAATTTATACGATGCAATCGGTTTTCGGCCGCGGTCCCGATCGGCGAAATCAGTCGAATTCGCAGACGACGCTTGCTCTCCTCTGCCCTCGCGCCGTGAATCCGCCGGGCAAGACGCTTTTTCCGATCGTAACCCCCAGGGCAAGAGTTCCCTAGTCCATCTGATGATCATCGTCGGGATCGTTCGAGCAGCTTCGCGTCGAGGAAGATCAATCGACGTTAGCGCGGCTTAATTCAATGACCGTATCTCGGGCAGAGGCTCCGGGCGCGTATTAAGTATGCACATAGTCCAAATAAGACGGATCCGCCTCGCATCCTAGGTCAATAGTAATTCTCAAAGGGTGGTAACAGCGTAATACGGCCCCCTCTCCTTACACCCCCCGACTCGTCACGCCCAGTTCGCTAGGAAGTGCAAGACGTGCAAGACTGCAAATACGGCTGGCTGTAGAGCTCTGTGTACTACTCGTTACCAGTTGCATCGCCGTTTACAGGACGCAGGGGGAGGTGGAGTGGGGGTGGAACGATGCCGCGGGCAACTTCGGGCTTTCCGCTCCCGATTATCAGGGCTGGAAGAGAAGAGTTCGTCAAGGAGCTTGTTCGCGGCGGGGGAGGAGGGGGAGGAGGGGGAGGAGGGGGCGGAGGGGGAGGAGGGGGAGGAGGGGGAGGAGGGGGAAGAAAGGCATAAAGACGAACGAGAGCCATATGGGCTCGAAGGGGCAGGAGTGGACGAGGGAAACGGAAAGGAGCGTTGTCGTCAGACTCTGTTTACGATTCGGGAGTTAATTTACGCGAAAGCTAAGCGGGCAGGCACACGCGCCCGGAATAAAGAGAGTATGGAGTCGAATAAAGTAGGAGGAGCAGATGCAACGAGGCGGTGCCGCGGCGGCGTCGGATCGTAAAACTTTTACGCGCCAATCTTTTTCCTCTTCTTCTTCTTCTTCCTCTTCGTCTTCCTCTTCCTTCCACCCTTCCGACGAACGCTCCTTGCCACCCTTGCCGCGATCCTGGACACAGTGCGCGCCCAGTACGTCCTCTCCGGGCTACCTTCCTATCGGCCGTTGTCTCTGGCGTCGTTCTTACTTTACTGCTGTTCGATTATTAAAGTTTTCCCCGCGTTCGTTCCTTTCACGGGCGGGGGCCTATCAGGGCGGACTGTAAAGGCGCCAGATCGGTATACGCAGAAAATCGTAAAAGACGTATCTCACTCAGGAGATTCCCCTCGTCAACACGCGCCTGGAACCTGCCTCTCTACTCTCCCGGCCAATGGCGGGAAGATTCTTCGCAGTTTATGGAGCGCGAAAAGGTCGAGGATCCGAGCGGTAGAAAAAGAAAGAGAGCGAAAGAGAGAGTGAAAGAGAGAGAGAGAGAGAGAGAGACGTGCCTTCTTTCTCGGCTCGCGAGGAAGGGAAAGCTTCCCAATATCAGAAAGTGCACATGGTGCCTCGAGGGTGCGTATCTCACGTGCACGGGCAACACCGTAAAAATCGTATTCCATATCGCACCCTTCCTCCCCCCCGATTTCGATTCTCGAGGCGTAGGCCATGGCGACGATTCGATCTGAATGGAAGGATCTCCTTAAAAAAGCTTGCAGGCCGATTGCGAACAAAGCCGTCCGCTGCGGCGGCATTTCGTCGTGAGCAGAAACGAGGGCAAAACGATACACGAGTAATTAGGGATCGCGGGCAACAGAATGAAAGCAAGAGCGGGGAGAGGTGAACGTCGCCCTACCTCCCCCCTCCCATCCGAGTCTCCCGCTGGCTTTCAAATCCATCGAGTGATTATCGCGCTTCGCCGATCAATGCCTTCGATCCATTCGATGTCCTACTTTTTCTCGCAGTCGGCTCGCTCCCGCTGATTACTCGCGTCGTTAAAATGCTTCGAGCAGAATTTCAGAGCCATCCACCCCACCCCCCTCCCGGCTACCCCCGACTATCGATTCTCGGCGACGCGTATTTTTCTTACCTCGACTTCTCCTTTTGCCGCCTTCCGGTCGAATCAAAGTTTCGCCAATTTCGGTGTCGAACGATGTCCGGAGTCTTCGAGGAAGGCATCGAGTTAATTCCGATACGCGAACTGATCTGGCCCAAGAATCGCTTTAACGGCGGGAGTGTACGGAAAATATTTGCCGGCAAACATTTTGAGGGACACGTTCGCGCCCTCTATGCCGAAAATGATATTTGAGGTTTCTCGGGGTGTAATATAGCCGAGCCTGCTTTTTTTCGCGGATACAACACGGCGTTGGGGTATGTGCCAAATAAGTCTCGTTAAGAACAAACTTTCCATCGCGCTCGCCGCAGAATAATTGTAAAAAAAACATATAACGAACGTGCCATTAACCGGACACTTCCCTCCCCCACTCTCCCGCACTGCGTAAAATGTTTTACTACGTTACCGGAGATAGGAGCCGCGCGACGAGCGCTAAAAAGATGTCCGTCCTCGACGGCTGACGGAAAAAAAGGGGTACGCTTATGAAAATTCTTGCGCAGCTTCCCACTGCGTTAAACGTCGCCGCGATAGTGTCAGCCTCAAACTTGATCAGACTTAACTCCCGTCGTCGTTAAGTCATAATTTATGGTGTGCGAGGAGGGGATTTTTTTTTGTTAACCGTGATTTATCGCTCGACACAATGAACGCTCTTTGAAAATTCATCGGTCTCACAATCACTCATAAATGATGCGATCGTTACTCCTGCATATAGAAAGATATATTTAATCCTTCGCAGTCCGAACTGTAATGAAGACTGCAAAAAGAAATCTTGTACACAAAGTCTCTGAAATAAAATAAACCTCAACGCTCACGACATTCGTCACGAGAACCAAGTTCGTCAATATGATCGATGGCGCGTTACTAAACGATACAGCATATCCTATGTGACCGAAAGGTGTGTAAAATCTCTTCAGACTTTCACGTTCGTCCGTTCAACACCCCCTTCCTTGACGAATCACATCGCTGTACCTGTCCGCCGGCAGCTGAATTATTTTCACGGTCATCGCTCGGTTAGCAGAAACGTTACTTATTCAACGACGCCGGAACTTCCATCACGTGCCTCTTTGTAGAAATACAGGCAGGGGAGGTGGGGTCGGTGCGTGTACGGCGTATAACGGACGGAAATCGATATCCATACATTAACCATCGTACATACGGGAATACTTGCAAAAGCGGCACGGATCGTTGAATTAGTAACGAACGCGCCGCTGCTTTGTGGCAGAAAGTCCTCGATAAATCAGCGCAATAATAACTGTAATAGCGGCTATTATTCGCATATTATTCCCATATTATTCTCATATTATTGAGCCGTTCCTACTCCCATCTCCGCCGACATCGTCCCAGCCCCCGCTCCAGCAGTTAATGACTAATTAGAGGGATGACAGCGACAAATATCTCCAGCCAGCCAGGCGGGATGGCGTCTTTCGTTTCGGCCACTGATTTTCGACGTCTTTCGCAAAAGTTTTACGACGCTACGGGGATGGTATGGGACCCCGAGTTCGATCGCGGCTTTATAATTAGCGACGCGTTACGCCTCCCTTAACGATGCGTACGGCGGCCAATTACCTTCGGTTAATTATCTCCGATAAATGAACGGCTTTCCTGACTGGTTTCCCCCTAAGACGTCGCCAAGACGACGTTCGCAGTCGCGAGGAAATTCCCTTCCACGTTTTTCACGGCTAAAATGCTTGAGATTGAACGTCCTCCGCCGAGTACGGAAGACTTTGCTGGAACGTTCACAGACGAGTAACACGAGAAACTGCTTGAACGTTCGTAGACGAATCAAAGAGAGGATAAAGGAAACTAATAACGTGTAGTGACGAAGTAAGAAGAACGTTCGACGTAGGGAAATGATCTGCTATCGTTCCCGATCATCCGACACGATCAGACGGCAGCGTTCACCGTTGAACCTAGCACTAACTCAATCCTGCCGTCGTTCGACAATAGAACGGGCCGTCGACGAAGAAAGCAGGAAATTCCGGCTCGGACAAGAAAGACATATTCGAGCCTTAGGAAGCTCTCAAGAAAATTGAAAATTCTAGCCAGGCCCCGCAGCGTAATCTTTCTCGCTCGGCGCGGAGGCCGGTGATCGTCCGTCGAGCGATGTGCAAGACTCTCTCTTTCTCTCTCTTTCTCTCTTTCTTTCTCTCTCCCTCACACAACGTTTCTCGAATGTTTCGCCGCTGACATTCAAAAGCAAGGAGAGAAAACGCGAGGGAAGACTAAGTCGACGAAGGTGGAAGATTAAACACGCGCGAAAGAGGGTGGCACGAAGAAGGGTAGCGAAGACGTATCCGAGCGAAGAGAACGAATCCTAGCGTGGAGTGATAGGCGGCAAAAAAGGTGAAAGATGCGTTTTGATGCGCTCGTTCGCCAAGCGTCGGCCTTAAATCAAGTTTGACGCCGGACGCCAGGAAAAGCGGGCAGTATTCGTCGGCAAAGCCGCCCGCGTCAACGCAATGAAATATAACGGGGCGCGAAACTGAAATTAAATATCTGGTAATGCCGCCCGGCTCCACTCCAGGGCCCTGGGTACGTGCGCGGATTTGTTCCCATCGTATACGTAACGCGTTCTTCTTGTTTGTGCCGGCTAGTACATTTCAACGCGGTTAGGCCGGGCTGGCCGCGAGCCAAACATCGCCGACACGCCAGATTTGATGCCTAAAAAGGATCGTAAATTAATCTCGTTCGGGGCCCGGCGTGGGTGCCGGGGATCAACATTTCACCCCACGCGCGACGCATGCACGGAATAAATAGAATTCTCAAGTCTCGCGCGCGCGCGCGTGGCTCGAGTCCTTACGCGGAACTCTGCGGGCCGGGCGGTAAATTAAAGGGAGGGTTTTCAGCCGGCGTCCCACATCGTCTCCCCCTCTTTGAGAGGGAAACGTCTTTGTGACGGGCCGAAAAAAAAAGAGGAGATTGCAACTGGGCCGAGGCGGAGGGAAGGGTGGGGAGGATGAAGGAAGAGAACGACGCAGCAGGCTTCGCCACGTTATAAAGAGGGACAATTAGAGAGAACGTCAGAGGCGGAGGCTAATGGAGGTAAGGAGAAAGAGGGAATAAATTTTGAATCTCCTTTTTTCGTAATGGCGAAATTAATCGTGAGCCGGACGGGCACTTTTCCCGGGGCCGGTTATTACGCCCCTGAGAAATTCGCCCCGCTCGCGCGAAAGTGATAGCGCAGGAGTGCAACACATTTTATTATAACGGGTCGTCCGCATAACCGGTGCGCGGACCTTCGTCGTCGTCGTCGGGACGGATAGATACGACGGGCACGTGTGCAATTGAAGGTAGGTATCTGCCCTCGGTGCCTTGCGGGGATAGTCGTGAGGATTGTTGCCGGTCGCGTGGATTGTCGGCGGTTATGGTCGGGCAGGATATAAAAGGAGGGAAGGGAGGTCTCGTCCTGGCCATCCAAGAAAACGCCCACCGGCAGGATTAAGCATTTGACGTTCGTCCTCGATCGAGGGCGATCCTCATCTCGTCCCAGGCCACTTCTCCGGACGCCTCGTCTCACCACCCGACCTACCTTCCTACAGCTGTTTATATATATATATATATATATATATATATAGCTTCCATCATCCTCTTTCTGCAATTACATCGCCGTACCCATCATTACTTCTCATTAAAGTTTCAAAATTATATCATCCGGCCGTGCAATGGTTCTCGAACGACGTTCGAGGCAAGCACCAAAATCCGATACGTCTCACAATTATCCGCCGATAGTAACCTACTTGCGCCGACCGAAGGAAAGGGTAAGGTAGATACGTGCGCGTATCTGTCCGGCCACAATGGCGGAGATCGTTACAATTTGCCAGAAACCAGTCGTCCCCGACACTGTCCGTTCGTTAAGAGAGAACCATTATTAACGGATAGTACTACAAATATTACCGGTAATCCGTATACGGGATGAGATCTGAGTCCAAGCTGACGCACACACCTATGCACACGTGCACATGTGCTCGCACGACTCTATATAGAAACGAGCTTTGTTACTGTCTGCCAGCGATGTTCTGACAAAGATCGGCAGGAGCCTGGTACAACCGAGCCAAAAACGATTCTCCCTTTACGATCCGTTGAAATCGTGACACGTTACTTTGGCAGAAGCGTTCGACAAGCGCTGGCTTTATTCAGAAGCGAGCGACCGCAACGATGCTTCCCGCCCGCGCGATTATCGGATACGAGCCTGTCGTTAATTAAAGCTGAAAAATGAGGTGACGAGAGGGCTTCGAGGGAGGAAAAGGTAGCGTGCGTGCGTGCGTGCGGGCGTGCGTGCGTGCGTGCGTCCGCTTAATTGCGACTTTCGATCCGTCAGGAAATTGCGATAAAAGGAAAACAAGCGCGGACTAAAAGCTTCGTCGGCAGAGGAGAGAGGAGTGGGGAAGGAGGTGGGATAAACAATTTGGCGAAACAAATTTTAATTGCAATTACTTCGATGCCGGGTGTCGGTGGAGCGTGAATCTGGCGCGTAATGCGCCGTACAGGCTGTCTCTCTTCGGCTCCGGCCTGACATGCCCATACGACACACATACGGGACACATAATAGACGACAATCGACAGGGCCAGTAAACGTCGAGCCGGCCGCCGCCGAACTTGTTTGTCCGCTCGACTTTAGATTTTAACCGGTCATCGTACGAATTAACCGAATCGGCGGGCAGCGATCAAAGACAATGGACAATGGGCTCGCGAGGGACTAATGAGACGCGGACGGACGTTGAATGAAACCAAAATTTCGCGGCAACCGGGGTGGGGAGGTTGTAAGTCCTTTGTGAGAGGAGGAACGAGAGTCCAGGGTCGATAACGAGACCGCCGCGCGCGTTTTGCAATGCGGCCTCGCTATTGTAATTAAATTCAAACTTGCAGAAACGATAACAGATCTGAAATTGCGAAACGGGGCTCCCTCTCTCTCTCCGTCTCTCTCTACCTCCCTCTCTCTCTCCGCGTCTGTCCAGCATTGCATTTACGTAGGTCCGCGCAAACACGGAACTCTCTACCCTCTTCCCCTCCTCCTCCTCCTCCGGCACAATCGTACTCGTCGTCGCGCGCGTTCTACTGCTCGGCGAATGCACATCCAATATAGTTAGCATTCCGCGGTCGAGGTCCTTTATTCACGAACCGTACCCCTACGCAAATCAGAATTCGTACGAGAATGAACTGCGGTCCGCGTAATTCACGGATCGTTGACCCCATTATCTTGCGGCCGGCGAGAAAAAAATGAATTCTACCGTCTCTGGACGTTGAGTTGCGCTGGCTCGCCTACTCCACTGCGTTAGCCATCCGTCGGATACATCACTCATCTGTCCTAATATCCGTCATCCTTTCGCGGAGAGTACGTATGAGAGGAACGGCGACTATTTAATCCGCGTCGGCCTACAGTTTTGTTTACAGAGCCCGCGAATCCCGAATTACCGTAAATCTCGCCATACGTCCCGCCGTCATTACGAACTTTAGTTGAATGGTGCCCCGCTTATATCTTTATGCAAATATCGATGAGTGGTACGTCGAAGGAATAAAAAGCGAACGGTCCGGCGCGGTACGTGCCAGTTGCGAATGTGCGGACCGACGCCCGATTCGACGGGCAGAACGTTATTACTCTCAGATTATTCGTAATTAACCAGCAACAGGGAGGAATAAAAACTGTCCCTTTGTGCGACGTGACCAGTCACCGCAAAATTCGCCTCCACCCCCATCCCCTCTAGCCCCCGTCCTCCCACGGGTCGAACACGTGAAATTCCTCGTCACGGAATATACGTCCCAGCAATCGACGATATTAACCGATCGATCGATAATTTGCAAAAATGAGAATGTGATCGCTTTCGCAGATATTCCACGCGCGAGCCGTTTTACCGTTCGACCGCGAATTGCAGGCAATGAGTGGAAAGCACTATTAGTCGATATCGCGCCAAGCTTTAAATGAATTCTCCTCGCTACTATAACCGACCAACTACACCCTTTTGCGCGCGGGCAGTATAGTCGCGGGGCCCGATATTTTGTAATTATCATCTCGGCAGAGCTTTTCCCGCGGACCCTTTCATTGGCCGGCAACAAAAAAATATCCGTCGACGGCCGTTAATAAAAGGTACGATCCGCGCAAAAGTGATTCGTCCAGCGATGTCGCGCGACTCTGATCGAAAAATGAACAACGAAGAGGACGTACGATTCGGACGACGGGGAATGAGAACAGTATGCTCGCCGACGCAATGGGAATGTGTAACGCTGATAATCTACGCTTACCTACGGCCGTCGAGCCGCGCGTACATAGAGAGAATGTCTGTTACACGTCCCCACGCTACGAGACCCGGTAGAGTCGCACAACCTTTTTGTCGTGTGCCTCCCGCGAGCGTACCAGCTGTTTTTACGGATCCGCGGAGACCGGGTCAAATTTATAACCTCTGTGTACGTACGCGTGTATCCGCCGCATGCACGATGCCAGTTCGCGATTAGATGAGCGCGCGATGCGTCTCAATGGCTCGTGCAAAGCCGCGTAACGTGAGAATGGCCGACAATGCTATCCGCGTTACTCTCGCTTTTCAGAAGGAAACATCCGTCCGACTACGGTACCCACCTACGTACGCGTCGAATTGCTGGGGAACAAACGGGCGTCGGAGCGAACGGTACCGGCGGATGCATCAATGAACTTTACGATACGCACGCCGTACGCAAGGATACGATAATGCTTGCGTAACTGATACGGAATGAGCGAGCGGGGATGGAGAGTGGAGGAAGGTGAGGAAAGAAGTGCGCGATGGAGGCGGAGAACGAGAGATAAGGAGAGAGAGAGCAGAGAGAAAGAGAGAGAGAGAGAGAGAAGCATGAGCATGCGTACACGCTTCGTCGTTGGAAAACCGGCTCGGAGATTGATGAGCCTGTAAGTGAAAGGACTGAAGTAGAGGGAAACGGACGCGACGAGAATTCCTTCTACCCGCGATATAAGAAGAGAATGAGGCGGCGCCAAGAAAAACGTGAGGTAGTAATTAAGGCGGTAATAAATAACAGTAACACCGCAGGCTCCCAGGCCATATCGGAGACTCGATCATGCTCCACAGGCGAAAATCCGTGCTCGCTAACGATTCATTATCGTCCGCGGTCTTACGGGGGCATATATACCCTCGCGACTCCGCGAGCCTTTCTTAATCAAAAGGCGAAACGAGATTGTCGTGCGAGCATAGAAAAATCTGGCTGGCACGACCGTCGGCGTAAGAGCACAGACAACTATTACCGGACCCGAGGCATTGCGGTTACGCGGACCAGTGTGAAATATAGTTTCTCCGCCTCTAGTTTGCCGCCGATTCTAACTATATTTCACTGGGAGAGAGAGAGAGAGAGAGAGAGAGAGAGAGGACGAGAGAGCGCGCGCGCTATCCTCAATTTTGCGACCCTGCCTATAATTCATCCTCGTCGTCGCACGGCAATTATAGCGCGGGCACCCGGAAAATAATCTCTTTTTCCTTGCGATTCGACGGCCGCGACGGCCGTTCAAATTACTCGTCGCTCTAATTTTTATTTGCAACTGCCCGCGCGCGATACGCGGAGCGGAGAATAGATGGGAGTCGCGCGACGGGGCACGAGAGGCGAGACGACACGATTTTCGTAAAAATAGAGCAGTCTATTCTGTCTCTGGAACGCGGCTGTGTCGCATAAACTCGTAGAGCGCCTGTTTGAAAGTAATAGAATGTGTAGCTCGGCCATAGTCGAGCTAAAACGTACATCGAACGACCGCTGCTCGTTCTCGAAGGAAGTATCAGAAAAGTATCAAGCCTCTGTAATTACGGAAAAAACGAGTCTGTCCTCCGCCAATCCTTCGCTGGCCACTTCGAAATAGCGAGCGGCAAAACAACGGCACGAGGCATCTACCTCGCAGCGTAGTTAAATCTACAAGTACGCGGCATAAATACGTTCGTTCGGAGCGGGTCCGATAACGAAATGGGAGCCGCACGAATTGGACGACGATACGCCAGAGCGTGTCTCGGAGCCATCGGTTTTAATTAATAAATTGATATTGCAGCTGGCCCGCGCGCGCTTTGGCAACGGTCGGACTCCATTAGACACGGCATTTGGCATCTCTGCCGCAAACTTCTCCCGAGCCCTGACATCACCGTAATTTCGGAAGAACCGTTACGTTCCTCCGCGACGTCGGCAAACGACGTTTGTTCCACGCTTCATTCTTGTTTACATGTTGAACGCAAACGAAGCGAACGATCGCCGTATCGGCGGCCGATTTGTAACGAAACGCTCTACGGGCAAGAACATGTAAATATGCGCGTCTTATCGCCGCACGACTTTCTACTCGGATAACCGATCAAACTGGACGGCCGAAGGGACACGGGCATTGCTTCGTTGGCATTCGTTGGCTAATGGCCATTATCGATGCCTGTTAAGCGCGCGGACAACGTGGCACGTGCATAGACAACAGCCTCGAGTCGCGTGTTACGCTTTCCTCGGGACGTCTTCGATAACGTTTGTACCGAATCGAGCGAAGACAATTATCGCCCGATCGGTATTGCGGAAAGGCGGGCTCGCGGCAAAAACGAGAAAGAAAACAACAGAGGCGCAAAGGAAGGAAAATATGTTTTGGATACTCACCGAGCCAGTGATATCTTGCCAAAAGCCCCGAAAGAATCCCGCATTACGAGCCAGGCAAGTTCAGTGGTCGCTCGAACGTTACATAATTTTCTAACCTCAAACGTACGGGTGGGTACAGCCGGGGGGGGAAAGAAAGTAGGGTGATAGGGACCGATGCCAAAACACGGTCAAACGTCGGACGGCGAGGACCGTCGAAAGTTTACGATCGCATGCTCGTGACTGGCGCGCGAATAAAAACGATCGTAAAGCGACGCCGACGTCGTCGTCGGCGGTGGAAGAACAAAGGGGGAGAGCGCGGCGTGCCGATTAATACGCGCCATACTGGGCGAGAGCGTGGACGCGAGCTTAAGCGGGCCGAACGAAACGGGAATACAACCCGGAGGCGGCCTTGTAAGATTTAAATGGCGCGACGGAGCCCCACGAAACAGAGAGACAGACAGAGAGAGGGAGCACCGTTAATCGGAGAGCGCGCGCGCGCGCGCACGCTCGCCGCCTACGGCCAAAGGGGAAGAAATCGTCACGACGATGTGACGAAGCTGCTACTGCTCCTGCTGTCACATCCTGAAGAGACGTAGAAAGAGAGACAAAGAGAGTGAGAACTCTCTCAAGTACGAAGCAGCAACGAGTTACGTCCGCGTCCCGACGAACAGAGCCGGCTGTTACCTCCTACCTCCGACGCACGCTCTCGATTTGACGTCTACGTTGGAAGTACAGCCGTGATTAAAGAGACGTTAGCGAGACGCTGGTACAGATACGGCCGATAGAATCGACGGATAGAGATCGACGAATACGCCGTGAGCGCGGACGGATGACTAGCGGACGTAGCCGGCTGTCAAAAAGGGGCGAGAGTTGACAGAGTGAGCGTGCAGCTGGCGCTCACAGCTGATGCACGGCACTTGGCACCTAGCCTCGTGACACCTGACGTCACGGCGGCACCGTGCACGGACAGTACAGTATCTACGGGTAGCCGTAGCGGTTGCTACTACAAAACCGGGAGCGTACAGTTTTGCCTCTGTTGTCCACACACTCCGTACACAGGGACGCGCGCGCGTTTCCGCGAGTTAAGCGTACGAGGTAGCATGCGATCGCAGCCTCTCAATTCGCGAGGCAGGCGAAACTGTCGAGACACGCTTCGCGGATCGGGCAAAGGGACGCACAACAAAGTCTCCTCACCACTCTCTCGCCCCGGCGTGCGAACGTCGACGATACGGCACGCTGTCTCTCGAGTCCCACCTCCCTCCTCGCTCTCCGCACTCCCTCTTGTACTCGCGCTGACATTTGTTTACTAGTCCGTGCCCGAGCATTCCGCACTGGCACGCGCGTGATCGTCAGCGCACACGTACGTTCTGTCAGGCATCGTCCTAGCGTTCGAACGCCGGCCAACACGGAGCTGCGACACGCCAGGTGAGCCGCGTACCGCGATACTCGCGAAAACAGTCGTGAAATCGCGCACGAAACAAACCACCGCGCACAGCATCCAACATTCCACCATAGGGAATCTGCGGCCGCGCCACCGCCGAGATCAAAATCACGTCCGCCCGGCGAAAGTAGTGCCGCGCTTCGCCGAAGCCGCGAATCAGGCGGGTCGGCTGCCACTACCGACTGCGCAAATTTCAAAAACGCCGAAAGATCTCGTGACGACGCGATTCCCAGAGCGGATTCCCCGCAACGCGAAAATATTGTTTCCCGGATACGCACGTAGGTCGGATTAGGGATAATAGGCTGACGACGAGGCGCGCAATTATTACTTCCTGCTCTTTGTTCGTTATCTCGTCGAGTGTTGAGAACCTCTCCTGCTCTTTCAATCGTCACACCGTTATTGTCACGATGCCTTTTGAACGGTAACTGTCGTCGCTAACGGTTCGATTCTTGTCAGGTAGGATAGTTTGTTTTTTTCTCCTATGTTTCTGGTCGAATTATATGTGCGTCGGTTGTGTCGTTGGTAAATGGAAGTGATTTGAGAATTAATGCCAATTAAGGCGAAGTCAAGCGACTCTTGCATAACCTGGATCGCCAATTTGTTTGACTTTATTCGTGTAAATGTAAAACAAATGATTCTGGTAGAACACGCGGGGAAATTATATATATAGTTTCCTGCACCGCGTAATTGCACAGTCGACGGATTAAATTTCAGACATTTAATATCAAAGCCATGAATGTTCATACCCGTACGAGCGCAAAATTTTACTTCGCGCCTCAGGTTAATCGATAATTTCGGTAACGGCCCATAAACTGCTTCATTCTCACAAAGAGTCGTTCGATTATCGCCGAGGAATGTCAATTTATGCTAAACAACTGTTGTCCCTCTAAAAATTTTTGCAACATCACCCGAAACGCGATGCATCGCCGCAGCGCGAAGTACCGACCAAGTCCGTTTCAACTTGCGTAGTGAAAAAGGCGCACGCAGTTGCGGAAGTGTCGTCATTCGTATCCCAATATGGCGGACACTAAACAACGTAAACAGAGTGGCGGTTACGGGAGCTCGTATGTGGGTAAGTATTTTCATCATATTTCAACGTTCCGCGAGCACGTGAGTAGAGGAATACGGTGATGGAGAGTGAGTCGGGAGGTACGGACGATAATTGTGAGGACGCGATCGGGCTGTGTGTGCGTGCCAGCTGTAGAGGGCCACCAACCGTCCTCTCTCTACGCTGGCTGCCTTTTTTTGACGTTTCATCGTCTGGCCGCGGTAAGTTCCCATCGGAGTGTCTCGGGTTCGTGCGCCTCGTGTCGCTTTCACTCGATCGTAGCGGCGTCACGTGAGAAGTCTCGTAGGAGTTACGACCGCCAGTATGTCGAGAACGGTCGTGCAGTCAAGTGTACTCGTGCTCGCTACCTCGAACCTAGACGTCTCCGCCTCGCATACGACGCATCGACCTACCGCACCAGGTACGTTCACACGCACCCACGTGTCATCCGATGATTATCGACTTTTGGCACACGTTACGTTGCCCCACAAAAAAGGTGCAAAGATCAACCGGAAAGTGTCGCATAACGTATACATTCCTTGGAGGTTATAGTGCTACGTCGTCGGATCCGTTGTCAGTGTCGTACGGCCGCCCATACACCGTCCACCACTGACATAATAAACTATTAATAGTGAAGTTTGCGTGTCGCGCATGCATAATTGTTGGGAATAACACACGGTATTCTGTCAAAGAAGGATGACGTAGGCTTCGACGCATGGATTCGCGAGTGCTGCCTTCTCGCGACGAAGGTCGCAACTTCCACCTTACGAGCGGGGGAACTTTGAGCAATTTAACCTGCTCCCAGCGCTGGCCACCTCCGTATTCCGCGATTTTGATTAGTCAGCGGTGAAAATAATTATTCGCCTCGTTAAGTCAATCGCATTCTAAGTGCAGCGAGTTGAACTCCGGAGAAAGAAATGACTTGCTCCTTCGGTCGATCGCAAAACCAAATGTATTCTTCCGATTTCATCGCGTTTCCTCGATATTCGCTGAATTTCGCTGGCCGATTGTCGTTTCTCATTGCTAATTAACGTATTGACCCGTAGGGTACTTGACTTATCGTGCAAAACATTACTTTCTTGTTAATTGTCCGTCTACAATGTTCGCGTACGCAAACACGCAAGCGTGCATTGGCGACAACGTCCGAGGAGAAAAATACTCGTTTGTTGATAATGTTATCCTTAACGAGCTAGCGAATGGCTGCGTCACGTTCATCCAGCGATCTGTCCCGTTCTGAAAATCGAAACTCATGCAGAAAGCGTACATAATAAACGGTGGAATTCCGTCAGTCGTTCCGTAGAATTTCTTATGCAACAAAGTATACTACCATACTGTACCCAAGAAACAGAAGCGGCGTGTCGTACGATTCAGCCAAGCTTACACTCCTATTCGTCAGTTCTTCTCTTTTCATTGCCCCACGTAGTCATTGTGCCTAAGTCGTACGTTCGCGAGAAAGGTACGTGTGCATGCAACGCTTTTCGCCGCAAACTCTCGCTCAGCAATTACTATGTACGAACGCGACTGCCTAACGAAACCGTGCGCGTTCACTAAACCAGTAGGGTATATCATGAGCCCCGCACTAGGAGTAGCGATCGAACTCTCTATTATTGGCAGAAATCGACAGCGTTATTACGTGATAAAATAATGGCAACGATATCGGCCGCGTAGAAAGAAAAAAAACGAGTGGGCGGGCAGAAGGGAGGGCAGGTTTTCAAAGCGGGCCGACACACGTATCGCCACGCTCTATCACCCGTTCGCTCCTCGCATTCCGGCATTGTGGATTCAAAACGAGACTCAACGCGTACTTTGCATACGCATTCAGCGCATTCAGTCGACCGCTCCGCGAGTCCTTTGTCCGACCGAGCCCGATAACGCAACGCTGCGCTGCGAAGAAAAATGGAGAGATTAGATTTCCGATAGATCCCTTAACTGGCGGCAGTACACACCGAACCGCTATCTCAAAGCAGCGCCTATCTGAATTAGCCAACAAATTCCCGATGACACGTCCGGCCGAGCGGCAGCCGAACGTCTACGGTAATAAAGCAGAAACGTAACGCGAGCCGGCGGGCTTCTTTTCATTTCCTCATCGATCCCCCCACCCCTGGTTGCCGATTGTGCAGGACGAATATGCGCGACTTTAATGGGGGCTAACGTCTGCCTAACCCTCTCCCCCTCCCGAGAAAGTCGATAAAGAATTTTTATGCCCGGCCCGCGATAGCGTTTGCGTATTCAAAGTTTCAAATGGCGGAGCGCGCGCTCGCGTCCGCATCGTAAAATAAAAGGTCGAGCTCCCGGGGGCCGTTTGCGATACGTATGTAGACTCGCACGGTGGGTACACAGAGGTAGAATGTCGGTTTGATATCGCGATGCGTGCTCTCGCTCGTCAGGCATAACCGTACGCGCGCCGCGGCAATCTCCGCCTCTAAACCGCCCGCGCGCGCATCCACGATGCTTTTTGAGACAAATCGTATTTTCGTCGTCCTCCGACCTCGTAACATCGGGTAACGATCACGGGCGCGCGCGCGCGCGCGATCGAGTTATCCTCGCCGACATCGCCGCTAAAATCCGAGCACAATACAATTGCTACCGTCAGCCGACCGCCTATGGCCCGCTAGCCCTACGACCGTGCCGACTTTTTATACCTAGGATTACGATAATTGCCCGCCGGGCAAAAGTGAGCCGTGCGGGGACAATAATATAACCGACGACAGTGTCCGAACGTTTCGACGGCGTACAACGAGTATACATTTGTTTCTGCGTCTGAATCGGTTCATTAGCTAGGAGGATAATGCAAGGCGCGGTTCTCTGCTAACCGTTCGTGTACTGCGCAGTTGAAAAATGATCTGTCCTCTGGTTCGGCGACAGTGGAAAATACATATTTCCTCGGCTGTCCGAGCCCGGTTACCTGCGAGCTATATATATGTATATATATATATAATACGGGGAGATAGATTTAAGATCGAGAATTCCGACGGTAAGGAAATCGAATGGTAGTCTAGCCTGTGGGGAGGAAGGGGGGGAAGATTTCGGGCCGGTTGCAAAACTGCACGGGCAAACTCGTACGGCCGTGCATAAAGTTCGGAAATCGCAGTTACGGCCGCGACGTATACGGCTGGAAATATAAATAAACCCGATGCCAGATACTCCCGTGGACGAGATTAACGATCAGCGGCGGTGCCCCGAAGGAGGTATAATAATTCTAATTCACTCGCTGAAATACTCCCTATCCACATATACATCTTCTCTCTCCCGATATTTCTATCCGCCGTCGCACCCGTCCTCCCGTCTTCTTCTTCTGGCCTCTTCTGCTTTCTTCTGCCTTCTTCCGCTTCATCTTCCGCCCATCCTCGACCGCTCCGGCGATAAACCTCATTTGTCATAAAACATTTGCCTTCGAGATGCGCCCGGGGTAAGGGAAGGAAGGTACCGGGCGTGGAAGGTAGTTTCTTAAATAAATATCCCGGCGAAAGCACCTCGTAACCTCCCGTGCGCACCGCGGGCTCGATCGTTAACTCGAGCTTTACAGCTCGTGCAAACTATACCCGATCTAAAATCCCATTCATGCCGCCCGACGCCGACGTCGACGTCGCTTTGATTACGCTCGCTCCGCTCGCCTCGTAAATCGGGCAGATCCGATAAGGAGAGCGTCGCGGAAAAGTGCGCGGGCCCAATGGAAATTATCGTGTTGCTGGAACGAGCATCGAAATGCAGTCTCCGCTCGCGTCGGACAGGCCTTCTTCTCGGGTCCAGTTCTCATCGACTCGTTCGTCCACTCCTGCAACAGCTTACCTTGTTAACCGCCGACCGCATTCCGCATCTGGAACGACACAACGTCCATAGACGAGTTCGGCGGCGTGAATCATGACGGTGCTTCGCAATAATTTCGCGTTCGATAACGTTTATTCGAACCGGTACGATAGTGGGAGAGACTGGAAAAAGCTGCCGGATGAGAGAGTGACTCTCAGCTGGGCAGGCTATGGTGCGATCTCATAAAGATTCTTATCGCTGGCCGCAACACGCGAATGAATGCTATCTACCTTCGGTACGCCGGTACGCTGCGGGTCTAATGGATTCAATGACGGTAGTTGGCGTAATAATGGCTCGCCGGTGAGACCGGTACAGTTAAGGAAGGATCGCGCCGGAAAGGGAAAGGGAGGACGTAGTAAAAGCATGGAAAAATCGGAATACTACCGGTCGCGCTCGCCTTCTGTGGATATCTCGTGGGAATTATCTTCGTCGGCGATTCTCTTTGGACGTTCGAGTATTCTTAAGTAAACGGCGGAGAGTCCTCGGCTCTCATTCATACGTAAAGGAGCGGAAAATTACTCGGCGTCCCGTCTCTTTCATTTCTTTGATCTCTTTCCATGGGATCCTCCCGGTCACCTTCCGCGTACGCAAATCTTTGGAACGATCGAATTAGTCTAGCGCATGACGAATCCGCACCCGTTTCGAGTTAAATTAAGCGTTCGGCCCATTACGTTTCCGCCACGCGTGCCCGATGGAACCGACGTCACGAGGCGTCCGTCCACGCAAAAAGTGAGAATAGCCAATGTCCAAAGATCGTGCCCAAGTCGTTGAGACAGTTCGGGAAAAAAGATGCAGCCGCTGACGACAGTCCTTGATCGGACGACGGATCGTTACGATGGAAAGGTGTTTAAGTATCGATAGTGGCGGTTAACCGGGCGGGTCAGGTGCGCATACCGTAACGCAGACGGTATCAAGTTGGTAACGATTAGACACCCGACAGCGGCACGCAACGTCGCTCCAACGAGCAATTTCACGGCGACTTGACGTGACACTCTTAATAATACTTTGCCGCGGACACCAGCGTCGGTCCATTATTAAAACTACGCCGTCGGATACCTTGACAATCCCCCCCTTGCGACTCCTCCCCGATTTATTGCCAACTCAATTGCAACGCAATAGTTTCCACCCGAATAGGCCGTTCTTTACGACTGACAAAGTCTCTCCACCGATCCTTCGCGAGAGAAATCCGGCTTTCGCACTCTACTTTTGGGCCTCGAAATTAGGTGACCTCGAGAGCCCCGAATATTTTACCCGCGGTTTTCACATTTTTCATTGCCCCCGAGAGAGAGCGGAACGCGTTGTCAGTATTTAACCGCGGCTTGCTTAGAGTACTAAACACATTTGAAGACTGTGGAGCTTATTACCGTGGTTACTTCTTGCCGGGAATCCTTCTCTCGTTCTCCCCCCCTCTTGGGCGAAATCTAGATCCCGCGACGCAATGAGCTGCGAAGGCACGAAGAGAGCAGCCGGTCTCCGCTAGCGAGAGATCTCTTTTTGCCGGTATATGCGGACGCGCGGGATCATTGCCAATCCACCGAAATTCCATTTCTGCCCACGGGAGCAGATGGTCGAGCTCGGACAATCTTTCCCATCCTCGCACTCTCCGCGGCCACTTCCGAGCCAATCTCTTCAGGGTAGACTCGGCCTGATCGACTCCGTCCATATTCCGTCCTTGTCGTCCCGAGCACCGTGTCCGGCAATAATGTATGTATGTAATGACAGTACTGACAGTACGTACTGACAGTGGGCTACCGACACGTCCCGTATCCTTCCTCGCGCGCTCGCTCTCATCCGAGTGACTCGCTGGTCGAGTCAAGAATAAGCGGAACCCGGACAGGTCCGCGAACGTGCTGGTGGCCGACGAGCTGATGCCATCAGCCGAGACGTTAGCGAAGGAACATTTTGCCCGAGGTATTGCCGACGTATTGCCGAGGTTTTGCCGGCATTCGTCCGCACCGTGGGATGCTGCCAACTCCCTAACTCCGTTGTTGCTACCTCCGCGGCTCGGATACTGTTTGCCACCACCACCAGCAGGATATTTCTAGTCGGCTCTCCCGACGACTTAGTACCTGCTCGCGTGTGCACGGTGCATCTACGCGGGAGCGTTAACGGTCCTTTTCCCGTCTCTTCTCTCGTACGACGAGGCCAACCGAGACCTGCCAGCCTCCCGTTGCCGTCAGTTTCGGGCATCTTTCATCTGACTTCCGTCCACTGGCTAATGTGAATCGAAGGGATGAGCGAGCGAAGGCGGCTTCACGCGAGCAACCGGAAGCGAGAGGAGCCGGCTCCGAGGTCAAGGTCGGAGAGGATGGACAGGTCGGAGAGGATGGACAGATCTGAGAGGATGGACAGATCGGATAGAATGGAAAGACCGGAAAGGCCTGAACGTCCCAGGGAACCCATGAGGCCGCCCAGAATGAAAGTGCAACCCCCGACGAACGATATCGTACCAGAACCCGTGACACGCGGTGCGCCATACTTATCGAGAACTCAGTTTCGACCCCCCTCCCCTCGTAAGTCGAAAGGGAAAGCCACCTTTCTCGACGTCCGATCGTGCTCCTCGAGTTCGCCTCCCGGCTTACGTAATTGCGAAATATTTCCCTGCGACGCCCGAGTTCTTTTATCAGATTGCTTTTTACGTAATAGGGATCGATATATCTGGTGGGACGCGTCGGATTCGATAACGTCTTGACCGTGCACTGATTCGCTCGGTGCGGACGCGTAATGATGTATGAGGCACAAGATTGGGATTCGTCAAGAATTTAGGCAGGACTGCGGATGACGGATCAGCTAAAGGTGTACATTCCAAAATTTGCTTTCAGCCGGAAAATCCTCAATGACCCTTGATGAGAACGTGAACCGTGTTCCGCGGATAGCTAAGACGGGCGAGTTCGTAGGTGAGTGTCCATTTATGGTTCTCTGGTTCTTGTAGTCTCTACTGCGTGTCCCTTTCTCTCGCAGTCCTATGTTCAGTGTGCAACCTTGTCGTGTGTAACAGCTGTTTGCTGAGTTCGTGTTTAACTGTTTCGCTATTTGACAACCGTCAAAGACTTGGCAGTAGAAAACTCATCTCGGGTTACAAATTAAAAAATGGCATATTACCCATTATTTCATTCGTGCACACGCATACCGTAATTTCGTTGCGAAATAATAGATGGAATTAGGGGAAAGGGATTCGCGTAAGACGGTTATGTTGTAAGTTGAGTAATGCAGCTTAAACCGCAACGTTCTACCTTCCTCTTCTGCTTCTTCATCGTTTACTATTTATGGAGATATTATAATTGTCGGACATCCAATATCTTATCTGATGAGATAAATGTGTTTCGTGCATATATCTTTCCGCGTAATTACTGGTTCAGCGGGTGCGTCGGGAGTTTGTGATTTAGGTGCACCTGGCATTACGAGTATCGTCAAGCTAATTTTACGGTGCGCAGTTTCGCCGAAGTTACTTCGTGTGTTCCTTCATCACGACAGATCGAACGTGCTCCTCAAACGAGTATACCTATACCTATATTCTTCATTCCGATAATCATGATGTCACGTGCACTTATTACGGTATCAAAGTCTGTTTGGCATATTAGTTCCTTTCCTGAGTCAAAACATGATTTACTATGCAGAACTGAATAACGCTTTGCCAAGACTGGTGATTAAATAGTCTTTCACTATCGTCAGTTATTTCATCTACTTGAAACTTACGAATATAGCTTGCAGATACTGTACGACAGTCGCTTTCCATAATAGCTGAACTGTAATGCTCAATTGACTTAAGGAATATTTGGGTTACATATTTTATTAGTGAATGACCATTGTCACATGATTTTCTGCGTAGTTATCTTTTTTTGGCATTTCAATATTATCTTGCATACTTCCGAGGCTATATATTACACATGAATTTCTTTCATTCTATTTTTCATACACAAAAGAAGGAACGAGGATGCATGAGTAGAAATCGTAATTATCCAATTTTAAGTACGACAGTTTGCTGTCAGATATGATCCAAATAAGATACCCTATCACTTTTCTCAAATAGCGAACAATTAAGTACCAAAATTAGTGTCGCATTTCATCCAAAAATTACAACCCCTCCACACGCATAAAATGTCCAGCCTAAATGGCTTAAAATCGCAGTTCAAGCTCCCGAAATCCCAAAAATATCCAACCCCGACCGTTACCCCACACTGCCGAACAGTCGCAGGCGCGATACTCGTTAATTACGTTCGCGTCGTCCCTTTTTTCCCCTCCGACGAGGCTTGCCTCATTCCCGAAGAGAAATTCGACGCTCTGTATTTACGGGCGCGTAATGCGGTAATGATTCGTGCAAATTTGAGATTGCGAGGGGGGGGGGGGGGTGGACGAATTGCGAACGAGCTTGCCAGGGAGTGAGACGGTGCTAGCATCAGGACGCGAAGGAAGCGGTGGTGGAAAAGCTCGGTGAAGATGTAGTAGAGATGTAGTAGAAATGTAGTAGAGACGTCTCGTCGCGAGAGCCAGACAGAGAAGGAGGAGAGTGTGAGAAGATGGAGGGGCAGGTTGGCGAAGTATGGTATTGGCGCTCGCGCGAGTATAATTGGCCGTTCGCTCGCAATAAGTAATAGCCGGGGGGCTCTTCTTTCGAGACATCTCATCGCGTCAGATTGAATCGTCGACTTCCCTGACATCCCGTGCAATTGGATACATTGCGCAGAGACTATCCTATCCGCGCATCGAACGCGAAACCAAATCAGGCCTCGCGGACCCTCAATTAGCCTCTTGTTTCCCGACCATACATATCTTTCTCTCTCTCTCTCTCTCTCTCTCTCTCTCTCTCCCTCGCTTTCTCTCGCCATCGTTCCTGTTTTCTCATACGCACAGGCATTTCCGACGGGGTCAAAGAAACGTAGATTAAGCGCGCGAGAAAGGTCCGGTGTTATCGGCTGACTGATTTTTATTAATTAAATCCCACATATTAAGCCACGAGCGAAGCCGCGTATCGCATTCAACGAGCCGCTTAAGCGACCGTCCGCGATAATGATGACGGATAGCAACTAATTGCGCCTGATAAAACCTGGTCCCGCCATTGTGCGCGGAGAGCCCGCGGCCGAGTGCGTCGCACTTTGGTACACTTTTCGCTACACTTTTGGCATACACTTTTCGGTAGACTTTTGCCCGCGAGCGACGGCAACCGAGGCGAATTAGGAAACTTTTCATTCGCTTTTGCCCGCCTAAACGATATTCAAGCCTCGAGTCCCGCTGGCAACAGAAATATATATCGCGCCGCGGCGGTCACGCTCCGTAAAGTGCGCACTTTGAGGCAAAAACTTTTCGCGCTGCTCGTGCAGTTAGGCTTCTTTTTATGTCAACTCGCGCGCGGGCGCAGGGACGTTTTCATGCGTTTTCACGCGTTTTCATGCCTCGCCGATCGTTCTGCGCGACGCGCCGCAGCATATTTTTACTCCGCCACTTACGTCGATGCTTTCACCGACTGATATACAAACGCGGCTACCTGTCCCTCCAGCGACCGCAACTTTCCCAGTGGCTCTGAAAAGGAAAACAGCGCATTCGATCCGCAAAGATTTTTGACTCGAAATTAATTCGACCCCCGTTAGATGCGAATTTTAAATACCCGAAATGATGTATCAGCTTAAAGTCGTCGAATGCACTCGCGAATGACTGTATTAATGGTGCGCATGTCGGTATGCGAAAAAGACTAATCAGATACGCAGGAATATTCAACGCGCACGCACCCTCTTCTGCTTTCGTCATCCTCCCTTCCTGCTTTTCATTCACCTACTCCCCCGCGTACTCATTCACTTGCTTATTCCGCCGCCTCTATCTGCCAGCTGATCCGAGTCACGTGTCACGGGTCAGCACGTCACACGTAACCGGCTGTTGTTAGTCTCGGACTGTTTATTTTTCATGCTGTGCGTAATAAATTACACCTCCGCCTCGCTTGTATTGGTGAAGCGTTGATGTCAGCGATGTCAAGGTCCGTAGAGCACAATGTTCTTTTTCCACCACCTCTCTCCCATTTCGTCCATCCAGCAATTCCCACGCCAACGTACGTCGGCTAAGATTGTTGGTGGGGGAGTTCGGTTTGTAACGAGTCTTAATTGCCCGCAAGAACGACTATTAATCGCGATTCCGATGTCAATCTCTGCTGCACTTTACGTGCATATCGCGCTTCGCGGCGCATGCACGCCCGTTCATGCTCATTTGCATAACACAACAATTTTCCAACGTCTGCTACGCGCGCAAGGCACTTGTGCAAGCAAAGGTCGATGCTATCGAACTTGAAGACAAATCACGCTTCACTGCGCCTATGATACAATTAGCGACGCTGTTTCCTGGAATTAACGTATGCATTTCCATCGTATTTGTCCAGGGAATGTAATAGCGGTTAACGCGTCTCTTTAGATTTTCGACGACTCGGAAAATGCAACGGCAAACTTCTCTGACCCCGTTCGGAATTCGCGCTTTTCATTCGCGTTTTAATTCGGTTACTCTGCCACAGCTCGTTATCTCCGTCTGACTCTGCGCGTGCTACTTCACTCGACTTACTCCACTCTGTTGAATATCTGGTTTAGAGAACCTCGGAATGCGAGAACGAATAGAGAGGGTCTCGATGAATGAGCAGGAGGACGCCGAGGATGCGGGCCGCCCGGTTCAGGTGGTCTTGGCCCATGCGGATCACACTTTCGAGCTGGACGAGGACGCGCTCTCCGAGATCCTCCTGCGCGACAACGTCAAGGACAGGAGCGTGGTGGTCGTGTCCGTCGCCGGTGCCTTCAGGAAAGGGAAGAGCTTCTTGCTCGACTTCTTCCTTCGCTATATGAACAACAAGGTATTTACCCTGCGCCAGACTGGGCCGATCTTGAGCGACGACGAGTGTGCCAGACTCGGACGTAGACTCCTTTGACAGACTGTAATCAGACGAGGGCAGCCTGACGTTCTCTTCTCCGAGAACAAGGGCGCCTGAACGGTCACGTAATTTATGTCAGAGCTCTGCGGTCGTGAAATCATGTTTTCTCTCATGTTTTGTTTAACGCTTACGCACACTCACCATCATCGGACCACGACCGGACTCGCAATCGGCATGTCGACCACCCGGTACATGACGACAGTACAATAAGAACAGTAACAACGACAGTTGGCTGGGCAGCGACGACGAACCTCTGAGCGGATTTTCATGGAGAGGCGGGTCCGAGAGAGACACGACGGGAATCCTGATGTGGTCGAAAGTCTTTCCCGGCACGCTACCGAACGGCGAAAAAGTTGCTGTGATATTAATGGATACGCAAGGTGCATTTGACAGTCAGTCGACGGTCAGGGACTGCGCGACGGTCTTCGCCCTAAGTACAATGTTGTCCTCCGTGCAAATATACAACCTGTCGCAAAACATACAAGAGGACGATCTTCAGCATTTGCAGCTTTTCACCGAGTACGGTAGACTGGCGCTAGAAAAGTCTGGCAGCACGCCCTTCCAGAGGCTCCAGTTCCTCGTCAGGGACTGGAGCTATCCCTACGAGGCCGACTACGGCTCCGAGGGCGGGAAAGAGATTCTCACCAGGAGATTAGAGATTTCCGATCGGCAGCATCCCGAGCTGCAGAGTCTGCGGAAGCATATAAAGTCTTGCTTCTCGGACATATCCTGCTTCCTAATGCCACATCCGGGCCTCAAAATCGCCACGAATCCAAAATTCGACGGTAGATTGGCCGAGATCGAGTCGGACTTCAAGCAACAGTTGAAAGTACTTATCCCAATGATATTGGCGCCGGAAAATTTGGTAACGAAGAAAATCAATGGTCAGACCGTCAAAGCGAGAGACTTGGTCGAATATTTCAAGAGTTACATCAAAATTTACAAGGGCGATGAACTTCCGGAACCGAAGAGCATGCTTGTCGTGAGTATCCTGTATGCTCCCGTGATACGATGCCGACATGTGTTTGTTTGTAACGTTTGTATGTGACAATCCGGTACCCTCTTGCAGGCCACGGCAGAGGCTAACAATTTAACGGCGGTAGCCGAGGCAAAGGATCTTTATTTGCAAATGATGGAATGCGTATGCGGTGGGGCAAAACCGTTTTTGGCAACAGCACACTTGGAATCTGAGCACCTACGTTGCGTCGACAAAGCAATTCATCAGTTCCAGAACAAACGAAAAATGGGTGGAGACGAATTTAGTCAACAGTATATGGAAAAACTAATAAAGGTAAACGGTCGTCTTTCTGCACTACCTGCACTTAACACTTAATACAGTCTGTAAGTTGGAACTGTTATCATGGCATCGTTTGCATGACAGGACATGGATGAAGCCTTCCTTCAATTCAAGGCCCATAACGAAAGCAAGAACATCTTCAAGGCAGGTCGAACTCCTGCAGTTTTCTTTGTTATCGCTGTGACTATGTACATCTTATCAGGCATATACGGCTTGGTTGGCTTGTACACCATTGCCAATATTTGTAACCTCGTCATGGGCATCGCATTATTGACACTCGTCTTGTGGGCATACATAAGGTACGAAACCTTAGCTATTGTAAATAGGGACACTGTGTTTCAATGTGGCACTATTGCATTTCTTTTTCTGTTTTTCTTACTTCCCCTTCACTGTAGATATGTTGTTGTCTGTGCACAGGTATAGCGGAGAATTCAGAGAGTTTGGTACACAAATAGATGATTTGGCCACCAGTATATGGGAAAGCGTAAGTATTATTGCGTATGCCGTTAATAACGTACAGTTACTTATGCATACGTTTTACGTTGCTACAGAGGCGTACAATTTTCAACGTCGCTGATGAAAATTGTACGTTTCTATAAGGTGCGGCCAACGTACAAGTATCGACTTGTAAACAATAATAAAAGCGGCACATACTTGGCATCATTTGTATATAGTCTGTAAAGTACTAAAATTAATCATATATCGCACACATATCCTAATTAATACCCAGCGTTTCTTATTTCAACAGGCCTGGCTATGCGTTGACGTCATTCATAAGATCAGATACCTTATCCTGTCCATCCTTGTATCTTTGCTTGCCATTCGTTCATACAAATTCATATACGCCTACCTTCGTAAACATCACTATATCTGATCCCACGCTTCTCTCCCAATTTACATACTTATTATTTATCTTACCTTTAAATTGAGTTTTTACAAATGATTTTAAGTACGCTTGTGACATTTTACAATGCTCTTTGTGCCTGAACACATAAACTTTATACACTGTTGTTCCGTTAAAATGCATTTTAATTGTACACGTATGTGCCCTACTTAATCTTTTATTTTATTGTCTTTATCCCTATCATAAGCTGAGTGCTAACCGGATTGGCTATCTCAAAGGTATGGAGTTTAGTATATGTACGTATAAACTCGCCAACTAACGATCTAATGTACGATAATGAAAAGGCCTCCGCTTTCTCCTAATACAATTACGTATTACAAAGATAGTTATTTTAAGAGAGATAATAATGTTACAGAGCATTGGTATGTCATGTTAGCAGATTTAATATAAGTTTATCACGTCTGTTTAGTTCATGAAGCCGGTCTACCAGCACTTTGTGGAGAAGTCAGTGTCCGTAGCAGTGGCACAGGCTGCTGATATGGCGACAAACGCAACGATGAACGCCACTGTCACTGCCAACGGCAAGCCTAAGCTATCATAATGTATCCATTCCCTCCGTCTATCAATCCCTTGAATGTACGAAAGAATACGTCAGTGTATTAACACCAGTAAGTGGCATAACAAAAATTGTACGTGTTCTCGTTTAATGCGAAGCCATGGTTATTAATTCCTTCTTTCAAGACACAGCAAAAGATCACAGCTAGAACCCGTTAACGCGAAATGACTGTGAATGTATATACAGTATATTCTGATTATAAATCAGCGTTAGATGTTGAAAATCATGGTGATTAGTATTGTCTATGATCACTGATATTATATTGTTATAGAAATAAACTCTTGTATTTGTAAGTGATACTGTCATTATAGTTTGATCCACAAGTTATATCTCTGGGATGTTACATTTGAAGATACGGTACTTATTCTGTAACTTGTCGTACCATGTTGAACAACATATGGAAGAACATCAAAATTTCAAGTTATCCACTGCTTCTTTATATAATTTTATTCAACATATATTTTTTCTTTTTATTGGCACATCGCTTATGGTGCATTTTTATCTGCTTATCCTTTATCTTTTGACATTATATACTATCGCTGTGCATATTTGTTATTTTAGTACTTAAAAACAGCTTGTACTAATACAGTTACAATTACGATCGTGCCAGAAACATTTTTCTATATCAGTCACTTAACAACTTTTTTTAATAAATTACAATGTAAATATTTCAAAGTGTTATTCCGATTTAGCATATTTAAAAACTTGAAAATGATATGTAGAAGTTGTATAATTACTGTAATTGAACGTACATGCCATATCGCTGTAGTATGTGATTGTATAAAATACATCATCCACTTCTCAAAGAAGAGTTGATTTTGTCGTATATGATTATGTGTTGTTTTCGTTAATTATAATTTAACTCTTGTTGCCAACATTGGTGTTAATAGTGCTCAAATTTTCATATTATATATGATAGACTTTATTCCCATTACTGTTTATTGAAATGGAAATTCACAGCATAAAAGTTTCTCTCTGGCCAAATAAAAGTAGCTACCTTCGATTTCGCAGGAACTGACATGTTTTCGTTTTAATGACATTGAGACCGCCTTAGAAACATGGACGTGGAGTATGTTGTTGCTATATTCAGTGAGAAGTATCAGTGATAAATCCATCATGTGTACATGTAAATATTAAAATTCAATTATCTTGCCAAGCGAGTACTAATATATTTTATATTCAATTTAGAGTATATTCAATTGAAATTGTCATGATTAATATAATATATTCATTTTATCATTTTAACGTGACATAATCGTTTTGGAAGGTCAGAATACATCTGTCTATGATTATGTCCAGTGACGTTCGCATATCATTCTGATCGATGGTCACGCTATTTTTGACGATTCAATAAATTCAGAAAATTCTATACAAACATATTGAACTTCTATATGGATTTAATTTGAAAAATAAACACCGAAAAAAAAATTCATAGTAGCGCTACAAAAACAAGACAAGATAGTAACGGTGGTGGTTCAATCACAATGTACTGTCTGTAACTTTTGTTTTGTCGTATCTGTGAAATAAATTTAGTTACCTTTACGTGCATAAATGCGAGAAAATAGCTTAAAATAATTCTGCTTTAGGTAGTATTCACTTTTGCATATTTTGTTTGACATTTGCAAAATTCTTACAGTGATAAGTTCACCTCTGCTGCTCTTTTATTGGATTTGGTCTCAATCAAAGCAAATATGACAAAAGTGGATTCTTTCTAAGCATTTTTTTTGTAATCTATTTTATATACTAATTACTACAAATAAATTTATGTCCTATTAGACGAATAACGATCATGCTTTGGCTATATGTCACAGCTTTTCTCTTTCACTGGATAAGTGGAGCAGTAGATTATTATAAATACGCATCGTTATGCAGGTGCCATTCATGTACGTTCTCCACAGATTTTATAAATATTCTGTAAGCTGCATACCTTATGTTAATACAATTTGTTATATGCCTCACAATTTTTGAATGCGCTTGTAGTAATGGTTTAAATAAATATAAAACAATTTTTTCTGACTCAGTTGAGTTTAATATAAGGTGTGTGGAAAATAATTTGGGTAGTTGCAGTTAATACCGTACATTATTTACTGGTAGTTGGTGAAGTCAATTTTATATATGCCATTTTGCGAGAGTTTTAAAAAGTTTGTCGGATCCAGCTGTGCTTGCATAAAGCAATATTTTATCAGCGGGACGTATAGTGCGTGTGTTGCTGCCAATTCTACCAAATTTTTATGTAAACATGTATTATTTTAAAACTATGCCCAGCATTCAGATGTTCTACAATAAAAGCTGCAACAAACATGATTACGACTTGCCAGCAATGTTTGTAACAGGAATAATTGTACACCAGCTGCAGATGCAATGTTATTCTTGGAGCATCATTTTGTACTTATGTTATAATAAAAATTGTGTACAATAAATTTCAGCTCTCTAATGTCAGGATTACTATGCTAAAAAGTTACAATGTTTTTAGACATAACATATGAACAAATATAATATTACTGTGTAATGAACATACAGAAAACATGGTGTAAGTAATCTTTGGTAGAAATAAACACATATTTTTCTATTTATAATCAAATGCACTTTATTTCAATCTTATTATTGACAATTGAGTAAAAAAATTCAGTTTACATTATTATACTTTAAACATGTTTCTAACCATTTCATTACATTTCCTGTTTGCTTCTTCTACTTTTGCACTGTAAATACGATATTGTTTCTTGGCAGCAGTATTACATGGGTCTAGTGCAATAACAGCTTTAAAATCTACAAATGCATTTTCAACATCATTTAAGCTGCCAGAGGCAACTCCTCTTCTATACAAAGCTTTAATATTATTCTGATCTTTGTCTAAAACTTTGTTACACAATGAAATTGCATGATCAAAATTATTACGATGCAAATGACAACCAGCCATATTATTATACAATATCAGTCTTAGTTCATTGATTTTTGTTTCTAAATCTTTATCCAACTCCAAGTCTGGTATTGGCTCCAAAGTAATCAAAATTTTACATGCCTTACTAAATTTGTAAAATGCATCTATGTATCTACAAGCTTTAAATAATTTTAGGCCATCTTCCTTATACATTAATGCTACGTCATATTTCTCTTGTGGTGTCCATTTCCAAATTGGTTCATGTGATTCAAAACCTAGTAATGTTACATTAAATTTGATAACTACAGGCTCTTCCGAATCATTGGATGTTGATGTAGGATTCATATTTATTGTCACCATGCTCTTTTCATTGATCATCATCATTTGGATTGCTCTTTCTATCCTTCTATCAACCTCTGTGTTTGCATCTCCTAAGGTAATTACTTTCTCAGGTACTCCTACGAGTATTTGTGTAGGAAAATGTTCTTTCCAATCATTTAATTGTTCTGGGCACACATTTACATCCTCTATAAGAATGTTACATACACAACGTTCTATTGGCTTCTTTGAAAACTTGCTCTTCTGCAATATATCTTTTCTTACAGATCCATCTACTGATTCCCATGAGTTAGCCATTATAATAATTATAATTCACTGACAAGTCCTATCAAAGAACAACGTAATTTATTATCTCAATTTTTCGCAGTTACATATAATACTCTGTTGTAGTACACACAAAGTTAGTTGTACACAAAACTAATATATTATTTACATATCGCAATATACACAATAACGTATAAGTTATAAGTTTTTAAATACATTAGCGTGACATATCACCGCTAATAACACTTGTGATATACAACATGCGAAAACATAAACGTCAAACAACCTGCAGCGAGAATGAAATACAGATAGATCTTGCATCCCATGCACGTTTCAGTGTCGTGCTCTAATATACCGACATCATCCAAGTTGAAATCAGTTGAAATACGTTCGAGCGCACTCTATGGCTGGAAAAGTTGAAACTGCAATCGCAAAACAAGGTGTTCAAGATCCCCCTATATCTGCGTTTTTGCAACTTGTGGAAAATTGTTGAGGACTCTCATCACTATTCTGCTACACACATCAAATATATCATGCTGTTCATATTTCAGAATACTACCAACATTTGTTACATTTTTGATTGATTTCCATGAATTTTCATTTGAAAATGAATGAAACTGTTGTAAAATGTGTATCATACATTAGCTTTATGCACATTTTTTGCGGGTTTAATGAAACGGACAATCTTTCCAAACGTTTAAAGCGCCCTGTACTGACGAACGACAATATCTGGGAACTCTCGATCATTTTGATCTATGATAGTGATTCGAATTTTCGCAACTACTGTTTCATTGCCGCGACTTCTGAGTCAGATAAAATCAAGGCATGAAGTTACTTTCATGGATACATAATTCAAATTTTATTAATACAGTTTCATTGCTACACTTCTTTTTCACGAATTGAAATGTTGAAATGAAATTTGTATTTGAGTTAAATTTCAGTACCTGCTGTGATCCATATAGAAAAACATGAAACTTTGTGGCAGGATGTGATAACAAAATTGAAGGCTCTGAAAGAGTCAAATTACAAAACTATCCAATATTCATTGAATAAATTGAATGTACTACTGCCAAATTGACCTAATAAAGGTTGGTGGGAAACTTCAATGTTTCTGCAGCATGTTATATGTTTCAATGGAAATATGAAGAATGCATCCTGAGTTGTTGTCATACATTGAAGGAAAATATTTACATGTGCATTTTGTGATAATCATAATATGTAGTTAATGTAACCTTCATAAAGACATGCATAATATTTCCTCTGCAAATTATACAAATACTAGTGGCATAATCTTTCAAACTTTATTCTAGGAACGCACTTTATACAAACCAGGTAGAGACTATGCAAATGGTAAGTGTAACAAAATACTTAGAAAATCATAAAGATTCATCACCGATCAAAAGAAACAGTACTATCAAAGACAATAACTCTTTGCTCTTACTCTATAAAATACCATACTTCTTACAATAAGCTGTTACTTCTCATCTTATATTATTTGCAACAATGTTATCCAATACCTTGCAAAATTTATTGTGTACTACTAGCATAACCAATATCGCAACATGTTAAACGTAAAGTACATATACATGTGCCTTCCATTCAATACCGCAGACTATAAACAACGATCGTCGAGTTCTTACAAAACAGTGATAACGATATGACCTTAGGCTGCATTAACAGCTAGAATCGAATCTACTAACTACGTTTCGTAATTATACGATTATCACTCGTCGACTTTGTACACGTGCGACGTAAAGCGAATGTGAAAAATTCAAATGCTTGCGCCGGTGCGAAAGCGTGTACCGGCAGCGCTCGATCATGCCGAAATCAGGTGGTTGCGTTTTCACTTTACTCATATGCCACTGGCTCCGGCACTAAGCCGTGGCTATTGTCAACTGCGAGTGGAAACCCTTACATTTTCCATCGCAGCGTTTCTATCAAAAAAATGCATGCAATTTTTCATGAAAATTTCAGTGAAACATCGCCAAATCGCCATCAACGACAACTACTTTTCCGGAAAATCAACAAAAAATAGTTGCCGAGGGACTACTTTAGCGCGGAGTAACATCGAACGATATTCGACCGAGTCGATACTCGTACTCGTCGCATGCGGAATCAGTTATTATATCCCAGCTTAGGATAGATTCGGATCCGATCGCAAATTTCGGAACGATCGGCTGGCCGAAGTATCTGGGAGGAATGAAATTTTTGCAAGCGAATTTTCCACGAAAGGTTTTCGCGGAGGAATGGGCATCACGTCGTGCTGCGATCGCACAGTCGCTAACCTGGACCGTTCATTGGTTGTCAACAAGGAAGTAAGGGGGTGTGCGAATGCACGTACACACTTTTAGGGGCGAGTACCTACGTGCGAATACAAATATACGATTCTCGTACATAGTACAGTGCCGGCTCAACGGCTCGGGTAACCCCGTGTATGGTCTGCAATATTTATTTCCACTATACAAATTTTCATGCGATACTCGTGCGTACCAACTATGCATATCTCAATGATACCCTGTAAGCCTTCAATCTGTGCATTCTCCGGAAAGCAATTGCGTTATTCGCAATACTTCGATGAGAACTGAAAGATTCTCTGAGTCGGAAAATTTGCAGCAATGTGACATGGGATTGATCGACACTCTTGCCCATTAGAATACACTGGCCGAGTGTTAATCGCGATAATATCATTGTCTGCCGAAAAGCAAATACTCTGCCGCATTGCAGAAATGTTGATACTCATTTTTACTTGCATACGTGCGCAGACACAGGGATAGAAAAGGAAAGGTAGCGAGAGAATAATAGAAGAAAGGAGACAAGAGTATCGGGAGCTTCGTTCGTTCGGCACTAGCAGAGAGAAAACTCGTTAGACCGTATCCCGACAAAGGGAAAGGTTACAACCGGTGTTGCCGCATTACCCGGGATACGGCGACGGCTTGTGACGGCCCTGGTTACCGGGTGCTGGCAGGGGCAAGGGGGGAAACAAGTTCGCACGCACACCGGCGCACTGCCAACAGCGAATTCACTCGCCGGCTCTCAACAAGAACGCGTCGACATATACACCCGTCGTGCCGAGTTAACGTACCGAATTGATATATCTGTTATTTATCCTGCGGTCGAAGGCGAGTCAATCGTTAAAATGGCCGGGGAAAAGCGTACACAGGATCAGGAAGAGGCCCTCCTGTCCGAAAGTGTGATCCTGGTTGACATCGAGGGCACAACGACGAGTATAAGCTTCGTAAAGGTAACAAAGACCATGGCCGTGAAGACGAACGCGCCCTATGCAATTTTCGCCGTTTCACCGGTCTCGCGCCGCTCTATCTCTGACAGTAGGCCATGATTCACGCTCTTTCCTTCGAATGTTTCATTTTGCACGGCATCGCTAAGTGCCAGGCACAATATACGTCGAACGAGATCATTTGCGACGAATAGTTTGGCGCGTACAGCCCTGCCGACTCGTAAGTAGTATGCCGGCTCGCGAACGACTTTCTGATTCCAGTGTTCGCGAAACGGTCACTTTCAGGGTGGCTTGACAAATATTTTCCGCTCGGCTATCTCGCTCGAATCCCGGGCGAAGAACACTTTTTCGGATGATTTTTTCTCGCAACATTGTTTTTTATTAAGATTCCTTCCGGAACATCGGCATTGTCTCTGACGATAACAAACGGCACGCGGATATTTTTATCCCTCCTCCTCCCCCCTGTTCCTCCTCCTCCTCCTCCTCCTCCTCCTCTTGCTTCCTTCTCATCTCTTCCTCTCCCCTTTCGGGTCCCCCCCTGCCTTTCCCCATTTTGAATACTATTATTCGCGATGCAATACACAAGTTGACACGGTTAAACGACGAACAATCTTCATTTTTTAATCGTTTATCGATTCTAATTTATTTTACCCTGATGTAGGGGTTTGGACACTTGTTCAATACAGTTATATCTCAACATTGTTTCTATTGTTGCATTGTAATAAAATAACATTGTCACAGTGCACCTGCATATGATATTCCTTAATTCAAACTAAGGGTATTTCTCTGTAGGACACGTTGTTCCCCTATATACGTGAGAACTTGAAGAAATATATTGCTACAAAATGGGAGGATGAAGAGTTCAAGAAAGACTATGAAAAATTGAAGGAACAGGTAAATACTTTTGAATAGAATGTGAAATATAGAGTGGACCCATTTCTAATCTGGTCAGTGAAATAATATAATCTACTCGGTTACATTACACAATGGAAGTGCAATGTATTTGTGAATCGGAAGATAGTGCGACTTTTGATTGGGTATCATTTTAGGCAAAGAAGGATGAAGAAGATAAAGTGGAGGGTTTTGTGCCCATTAATGGGGCAAATCCAGAGGAAGAGAAAGAATCTCTTCTTAAAAATGTCTTATGGCAGATGGATGGTGATCGCAAAACTGGGGCGCTGAAACAGTTACAAGGTCATATGTGGAGGGAGGCTTATAATTCGGGAGCTGTTAAAGCACAGTGAGTCAATATTTATGTTGGCTACGACATTTAAAGAATCAAACTTACCAGTTGCAATGGCATTGTGCGTTTTGGTCGCGCGGTTGCTTTCGGCGTTATCGTTGATGCGTAATTAGTATGCAAATGTAAAAAGTGTTCAACTTTATGAATACAGTTTGCAAAGAACTGTCGAAAATTTACGAGGTGAATATTTATCGCACGGGCTCACTTCACAATCACGCGTATGCTTCAGCGTAAGAACTGATGTTTCAAAATCAACGGTAAGTTTGTGTAGTTGCTATTAGCGCTAGCAGTTGTTTATGGATATTGCTGTATTTAAAACAATAAATTGCAACATCTTTGATTGAACTGTGTTGGCTAAAACATTTTTGATTTGTTTAGCGTTTACGACGATGTTCCCAAAGCTTTTGAGTCCTGGGTGAAGGATGGCAAAAGAATCTTTGTTTACTCAAGTGGCAGCGTCGAAGCTCAAAAGCTGCTCTTCGGTCACTCCGTGCACGGTGATTTATTAAAGGTATTCGATAGTGAGCGTTGCACCATTTGACCTTAGCAATGACGATTTTTCGAATTGTCGCACATTTAATGCGAATTACTTATTTCAGAACTTTAGTGGCTTTTACGACACTGAGGTCGGAATGAAACAGGATTCCAGTAGTTATAAGAATATATTGAGTAAAATCCCGACAGAGGCGTCGAATGTCATTTTCTTAACGGATGTCGTAAAAGGTTCGTTCTCACGTTTGTCATGACTTTAGTTCTCACGATGTATGAAACTCTTGTATCGAGCTTCCTGTGGTTGGCTTCATTTAACACTCTGTATATTTTCATGCTCCTATCACAGAGGCGAAAGCTGCAAAAGAAGCTGGACTGTCAACCGTGATTGTCGTTCGCGAAGGAAACGCTCCACTTACGGACGAGGATAAAGTTTCCTACACGACTGTTAAATCCTTCCTGGACCTGACATTTCAGACATCGGCGAAGCGTCAGAAGTTAGACACTTCGGCAGATTCGAAGGAAGATGCGGAAAAATCGTCATCGACCAACGTCTGCGAACCAATGGACACTACGGAGGATGTCGAAATGCGAGACTGCACTGACAGAAAGGAAGAAACTCGGAAGAGCGAGTCGAACGAAGCCGCTCAGTCGGCACAGGAGCCATCAATGGCGAACGAGTCGACGGGAGCATGTGGATCGACGACTACCACGGCGACAGCAACGACAATGACAGCAGGATCGGCCCTGACGACATCAACTGCAACAACAACCTCCTCGTCGATCACCACGTCGTCGGAAGGCAAGACCGAAGGAAAGACAGATGAGGCATCCGGTACCAAGGACGAACCTATGATCACCGAGTCAAGTGACGACAAACAAACCGTCAAGAAGAATGATACCGCTTCCGCGAGCACGGCCCAATCAGCGGAAAGTTCTACCGACAAAGCATCCGAGAGAGTCGGCACAGAGTCCTCGTCGACGGCCACTGAAAAAGCTGCGGCTACCGGATCCGAAACCGAGTCCGCTCCACAGTGTTCCACGAAGAAAGTAACAGAGGAGAAAGCAACGGAAAAAGCAGCCGAAGCGAAGGAGGATGAAAGGACGAAGCAGCAACAGCCCAGCACCGAGAAGCCGGCGGCAGGTTGCGAGTCCATGGATGTAACGCCAGAGGTAAAATCAAAATCCGCTGAAGCGAGCGACGCCGCCGCCACAAAAACAGAGAAGAAGAGTGACGAGAGCACGAATCCCGTAAAAAATGCGGAAACAGTAGCGGACGTGGCAATGGCAGGTGCTACCGAGGAGAGTAAAGTGTTTACCGAATCAAAAGCCTCAGAGGATAAAATGAGTTGTGAAGCCAAATCAGAGGCGTCGGAGACGCAGCAGCACACGAAGGCCGACGAGAAGCCAGCGACAGCTGGGGCGGCTGCTGCTGGCAACAGTAACGGCAGCATTCCGTCTGGAACAAGTGACTCTGACGTCACGATGAAGCCAGTCGGAAAGGACGAACCGTCCAAGAAAATCGAAACCGAGAGTACCGAGGTCACACCTGCCGTTACTGCAGCAGCAACGTCCGTATCGACTAGCAGTATGGACACAGCGAAAAACGGAGGTGTGGAAGCGACGCCTCAGGAAAACAGTACTCAATCTGCCACAAAGCCATCGGACAGCGCGGCACCGAAGGACGCTGAGGGAGCCGTAACGAAAGGCGACGAGAAGAGTGCGACGGAAAAGTCGATAAACTCCAAAGAGGTATCTAACGTAGAAAAGGACGCTCTCGACGTTGGCGAGAAGAAGGCGGACGATAACAACGACAAGAATGCGAAGAAGGATGAGTCACAGGCGAAGGTGGCGGGCGCGAAGGAGAAGACGGTAACGGAGGCCAATGCAGCTGGCACAGAGACGCAACAGGGATGTGACATCAGTACAGTTGCGGCGGCGGCGGCGGCAGCAGCGGCAGCTGCAGCTGCGGAGGCATCGAGCAGTAAAGACTCGCCGAAGGAAGAAACGGCGACGTCGGCCACCGCAGCCGCGGCCTCGAAGTCGGCGGCGGACGAGGAGAAGGACACGAGTAAAGTGGCGGATACCGAGACGAAGAAGGTCAACGGGACAGCACAGAACGGCGAGACGACAAGTAACAGCGGCACCAACAGTGCCAACAGTATCAGCAATAGCACCACCGCCAGTACCACAACTGCCACCGCTACCACCACTATCAGCAGCCCAATCACCACAGCCACCACCACGAGCACCAGTGGCAGCAGCAGCAACAACAATAACAACAGCAGCAGCAGCAGCAGCACCGTACCAGTGTCCGACGAGAAGTTGCATAGAAATGGACTGAACGAAGAGTCTGCTGATGAAAAACTTGACGCGGCAAAGGCTGACGATACATCGGCGCAAAATGGTGAGCCTCAGAGTTCCTCGGAAGCTAGTAGTGCGGAATCTATAAAGGTCAGGAAGGTCGTTGACTCGGCCGTGGCCGACGGCGCCGGTGAGCCCGACGTCGTCCCCCCAGTAGTAGTAGCAGCGACGTCTTAATCACGTTCTCATACATTTTAAGAAATCCTTCATACATAACCCCAACCCCCCAATACTTATCCACAGGTATAAACCGAAACGTTGGCTCCCTACACCTTACCGTAAATCGTGCATCGTTTTAAGCTATAAACGTGCTAATTTTCAAAGGGTACAGTTCATAGCTCACGTACCGAGACTTCCTTCACCTGCAACGAGCGACGAACCGAGGAACAATGTAAAGCGAGCAGCGCGATTATCTCAGCGTCGATTATCCCTCGGATGTCGGTATGACACGCTGGGGCTATACAATTTCTTTGTCGATCGTCGTCATATCGTCGTGGCTATGAACCAATCAGACGGATCCGGAAGAGCTCAAGCGATTTCACCGCTCAAAAACCTTAACGATGCCGTCTGTCCACTTTTCTTTCGCGCTCCTTTCGGTTTCACGTCTTTCGTTTCTGTCGTTTTCCGTTTTTCCCCCCGACCCACCTGAACTCTGTTCGATTATATCCTGATTCGAGAGGGAAATTCTCGTTCTCGTAAATTTCGATCGCATGGAAACATTTCTCGTACAAAGGAGATCTTGAAAGGTAATCGAACGTGTCAATCGCTGTCCGTCGTCGTGTTCGCCGTCGTTTGGCGTCGATTTATCAGTATTTCTCCTCGTTTCCCCTTTTTCTTTTGTACTATCTAATTAAAAAAAATTTTACGGTACGACATTACGCATAGGATAGGAAATTTCATCATACTTTTCAGCGTGCTATTAATATCGAATGTACTCTGTGCCAAATGATACTAATTCGTCACTCCGGAATAAGATTTGCAAATGTGATTGAAGAAAGAGAGTCGTGTTGGACGATCCGGTCAACGTTTTTTATTTTATCGCAATGACCATAGACTTTGACTAAACACGATTATTGTAAGACTGAATTGGCAACGCTTCGCAAAGTCGCCGGCGCTGAATTTTATAGAGGCGCATACACACAGTAACACTCGACAACACACACGAGAGACACACATGAAAGCAAGGCGTACTTAATAATCCTATAGGCTGACGACGAGAGCACGGTGATCCTTGAAACGTGTATGCCTAAGTACATCGTTTGAAAGGAAACTACACAATAGCGAGTCGTGCATTTTCGTCATTTACTTACTTTTACGTTTGCGACTGATAAATGCAACTTAAAGCAACTTTCTTTTCCTCGTTTCCTTTTTCTCCGAAAATCTTAGGGTTAGTTGTTTGCACACTTATGGCCTCAAAAGTGATCGAGAAACTCTGAAAACTTACATTTTACCGTTCCCTATTTTCTTTGTACATGCTTTTCCTTTCTTGTACCCGTACACTGCAAGTACATTACCATCTTCTGATTACTTTGCTGAGAATGTAATTGCGCTCTTCCCTCGAAAGAGCGTACGTTTTCTTCGCTTCTCCACGGTTCAATAATCCAGAGGGGTGAACAATCATTTTGAAAGGAAATGGTCTTTTCCTACCCTTTGTACCCCATTAATCGATCCTAATGCCTGCCAGTGACATTTTTCTACAGATAATAAGGCATTTAATACTATACTTTTATTAGGTCGGTAGACTTTCATGAATTTACGATGAGGTTTAACTGCAGACCACATTTCTTTTTTCACGTATACGTATAATGGAGAAGAGAATGTTATTTCGGAACTGCCCGATAGCGCAAAGAGAAAGAATGAGAGAGAGGAAGGGATAAAGTGTCGGATTGCAAGTTTCATTTACAATTATTTTTTTCGTAAAAGAGCATGCTATGTCTGCACTCATCGTGTCACGAATCTGAAAACGAGTTTTAAAGTCTGACGTTCATTCATTTGTTATGTAGAAAATGAGTACTTCGTCAAAGTCAACAAGCTTTTTGTAGGATTCATGTGTTGATCACACCTGTTTTTTTTTTTTTTTAATGACAGTTTCTCGATTATGTCTTATTACCCATTCCTGCAAAATTGTCTGTGATTTAACGATATCTATAGACATAGGAGAGACCAGAAACGATTCGTCCGAATCAATACGCGCCTTTATATTGCTTTCGCAGATTATGGATGTACTGATCTTACTATGATGATGATTATTATTATTATTGCTATTATTATTATTATTATTATTATTATTATTATTATTATTACTATTATAATTATTAGTATTATTATTAATATTATTAATATTGCTATTATAAGGATAGATATTATTAATATTATCGCCATTACTGTACTGATCATTCTTGTCGTAATTATTAACTTTTCTTCGTTCAATTAATATTGAAATCATGTACGAACAATAAGCCTGATTCAAGCTATTATCACGGTTGTATACGCGATATATGTATATGCTATTTGAGAAAGTAACGAAGGATTTGTCGTAACTATATAGATCGTCTCTGCGTATCTCATCTGCCGACATTCAGTGAACTTTTTGAGAAACGAATCGACCGTTAGGCGAGTAACGACGGTCGATTCCGCATTTATTTTGTTTCTTCCATTTACATTGGCGCTGTCTTCCAGGACAAGCAAACCTTTTTTTACACGAACGCAAGGAAGTACCCCTCACGATTAACGTCGTGACGAGTGACACTAACACGTTTGCTATTGATTTTTTAAAAAAAAAACAAGAGAATACGCAGCGTTGACGATAGTCCTTTGAAAGATAGACTTCTGCGGCGTCTTATTTAAGTCGACGCACTCAGACTGCATGAAGAAACAGACTGACACAGCGCGTAACGAAACTCATTTTGTTCCTTGATTTGATCTTTATCGAAATGACGCGTGTGAATTATTAACTTTTCTTAAACTCGCGAGTCGCATCACAAAATACGACAATGTCGCTTTGAACAATGCGTTCTCGCCGTCTATCATCCTTACAGGCCAAATCGAGCGTCTTTCGAAAAATTATGTTCTTTCCTCGGCGACGCATGTCACGAGAGAAAGGATTCACGAATGTGCGTGGTGAAAAAAAGAATTGCCGAATCGTACTGCGGAAAATGGCATGCGCGTATGGTTTGGATTGCGAAGCTGAGGGTGCGCGCCTCCTTTCAAGAGTTCCTTACTTGATCAGTAGGCTTACTAATTACATTTACGTCTTTTGCGAGAAACCGTCGTCATTGAGTATCCGCGTAGTAGAGAGAAGAGAGAGAGAGAGAGAGACGGAATGAGAGAAGGTGAAGGAGAGGAACTGCGTGCGATTTGTGTTTTGGGTGTGTGTATTGTGTAAACGTATGCGTATATATAAGCGGCTGCGAAAGTGTTGTGCGTGTGCAACCCGTCGTCAAATTTCATTTCTCGACAGGGTGGAATATCGTCATCCACCACCCCCCCATCCCCCTAATCATGTATCGCGTACGACACAACCGATAGATAGTAGTAGCTATACTCGAAATGCGTTCTCAACGATCTTGTCAGGGGATTGGTAATTTATAAGCTTTTTGATAATTCTTGCCACCTCGGACCGTATCTCATCTCCGGCAAAGGACCTATATCCGCAAACGTCTCTTGGCGTGCAATTACGGAACATTTGGGTTCCGCATTGGGCACGCAGCCTTCCGTAATATGTCAATTATTGACTGCCACTTTATTATCGACAAAGAGAAATCCCTGCAAATGTGTATCGGATCGGTGAACGTGACGCGTACGCAACGTGATCCATCGACGTCATCGGCTGACCTTCATTACATCGCTGAAAAATCATCATCATACATCATCCATACTTGATACCGCGTCAATAATCGATGGCCCGATGCACGATGCGTCGCTGTCACGTTCACCGACTTGGCAGAGCAGTCAACAGCGACGAACGCTCAATTAATCGCTCTTATCGATGTTTTTTCTATCAATCCAACGAGATTTCATTGTCTTCCTTTTGCCGACTCTTTGAAGGATCTGTCGGAAAGTACCGGTGAATGACACTTGACAGAACGCCGTTCGCTTTCCGGCTGCTCCTTCAAGTTCCGAGACTCTTCGACACCGCTACCAAAGAACGAGCGACCGATAGACTCGATACGTTTCGAACCTACCGTCAGAGGGTGAGGTAAAGGAAGGAATGGCTAACAACTGAACTGTTGTACAGGAGACGCTGTCTGCGCTGAAGTGGGAACAGACAGCGTCGGTAGTGACGGGTCAAAATGACATTTGCCACGTGCACTGCCCCATTACTCATACATTTATATTACTGTGCGGCGGAGTGGAATGGCGATGGGTCAATAGGTCGAACACAATGACACGCGTACATAGATTTACATCATTGCTCGCATTCAGACTTTCAGGCATCGACTTCGTGTTGATAGGCGCGCTTAATGAGTGGCGTCGAACGTGTTCGATTTTATTAAAGATCCAAAGTGCTGTTTCGCCACCCCTGCCGTCCTCCTACTGTCATTGTCGTCGTCATTGATATCGGAAGCACAGATCCATCGAACGTGATACGCCTGACACAATTGAACGATCACCGTGCGCGGATTGCGCGGAAGGTGTTTGAACAGTGAACATTATTCGTAAACTATCCGCTATTTTACGTAGTATCGTTTATATAGCTCTAGGAGAGATATAAGGACTTTACTAATACTTCTTAACCCGAACGAGTCGGAGACCCTTGTTCTAGCGAGCGGAACGAAGGGAGAGGGTGGTTTACCTCGCTATTGTCCGCGGGGGAGTGATGGAGGGAAGGGAGTGTGGGAGGGGCCGCTTTTTCGTTAATTAACCCTAAATTCTTCGATCGGTCGGGAGCGACGCTCGAGATATCCTTCCCATTAATCGTTTGACAATTGCGCGACGGTGTAGTTGGCACGCGTTGAAAATCGAAAAAAAAAAAATGGTAAATTTTTCAATGTCATTATTAAACGACGGTAAAGCGCGTTACACGGCAAGGGCATGAAGGGACTTTGATTTATCATATGATTCGCACCGAACCGTGTGGCCGTCAGCTCCCATCGAAACGTTCGAAATCTTACTGTACGCGTTTTATTGGATATGTTAAATGAGTCATCGTAGAAAGGTGTGTACACTGTACAGAATGAACCAATAAATTCTGTTCTCTCTGAACTCCGATTGCGTCAGTAGAGCAAAATAAACGAATTTTGCAATTAGAAAACTTGAACGCTTATTCTTTCATTTATCACACTCTCACTCTCTTCTCCCCTCGGTCGGATGGTACTTTCGTAAACTGACCAGCATCTGTCTAACGCAAAATCCCCTCGGCATCTAATTGTAGGACCCACTGTGCGCGACCGGTTAATCTCTATTCTATTATTCTCATTATTACATTGCAATAACGTTTGCAATTATTATCGTCGGCGCTGTCCTACAACTGCCGGGTTTTGCACACTCGTCATTGTTATCATTCCGTAATTTCTACACGGTCGGGAGAGCATAATTTCCAATTATCAGCTTCATTCTGTTTCATTTGGCGTTTCAATTAAAATCGGCGGATGTACAGAATCGCGGTTACGGACATAAGTTTCGTTTCGAATACCGACGGTAGAATAATAGATGGGCGCATGCCGTGACAATAGAGTGCAGACAATTACACGAATTTTGACTAAATACCTTTCGAACATCAGTCGAGTGGCTTTGCGAGTCAAGCATATTGTGCGCGTCGGAAAATTATCGTGTCATTGCAGTCGTGTAAGTTTCTCGCCAACCTGCTTCTACAGGCCGTTTCATTTCTTGCAGCCGTCAAATTCACACATATGGCGAGAATTTTTTCTTCGACCGTTCATTTAAACCGATCAATTCGACAGAATATAGTTGATCGCGCGTCCAACATCACGCACACAGACACACGTACGCGTGCGTACCACTGCCATAGGATATGGGAGGAAAAAAAAGAGATTCTTGTAAGCGGCACGCTGCGTTCTATGGACGATTCGTGTCCTACCGGAAGTGCTTTCCCGGTACCCTCCTCGCGACTCCGTTCAATCAGTCCAATTGTAACTGGCGTTTCTTCCCCCCCCCCCCCCCCCCCCCCCCCCGAATTTCCGAACACCTCGTTGGTTTTTACGTTGAATCGCTCATTTCGCTGATCGGGTAAATACGCTTTCGTCGCGTTTATTCTCACGGGGACATTCGAGAGCGAAAGAGTCGTATCTACTTCTTAAGCGGCGTAATCTTAAGAAGATGTATCGAACATTTCGTACTGGAAATACATAATTTTGAAACGTGGACAATGATGATGTATTTGTGTACTGATCACTTTTGGCGTAGTATACGAGATAGTGAGATGACTTTAAGCGGCGGGAAGAGAAGGATGCGTGTCGCGACGTCAGCTCGTCGTGGAGGATGATGATGTCTTCCCGGCGGAAGGATGTTTTGCGCGGGTAGACGATACTTGAAATATTTCCGTGTTCGACCTTTCACATTACACCATTATTCCACTTGTAATATGGAAGCGTATGCAATAAAAGAAAGAGGAGCAAGAACGTAATGCCGAGCGTAGACTGACACTTTCCCATGGCGTATTTCAGTGTTGCAGCTAGCGAAAGTAAGCATGCAAATTCGTAATTTAAATAATTTGAATTGAATTTAAAAGTACCGCGCTTTATCGCGCCCTGGTGGCAATTCGCCCAAACCAGCTTTGAAAAAGTAACCATCAAGGCTTACGTCGGTATTTTACCGACAGAATTTAGTGTCGTAGTCGACCGATAGAGTAAAATATCAGAATTTAAACTGCAGGCGGTAAAATGCTTCTCAAACTACGAAATGTGTGAAAATGTAAATGCCATGGTTGATTTTCAATGAATAACGATTTTTTGAGAATGTGAGCATTTTTTTAAGGGAATTAAATATGAATGTAATCAGTGATAATCGCAGCGTTCCTACTTACCGACCGACTAACGTTGTTGATGTTCAGGCAATTTTCAATAGATGGCGTTAGGAGTACTGTTTCAGCGCGTTGCGATGTACACTTCTGTACAGATATAATATCGTCTATCTCATCGACGATACATACACGTGCGTCCTCCTCCTTTCGGAATGTTTGGGTTTTTGTCGCTCGCATGGACAGTAAATAGTGTAAAGTAGGCCGAACAATATCAATATTACTAACGTATCAGGTTATTTGATTAAAAACCAATACTTTTATCAGCGTCGAAACGAACGCGCTTATTTAGAGATCGTGTTGACGCATTCGATCGAATCATATTGTTGTGTAATAGTTGCTACAATTTTCTATGACATTACGGTATCTATTTCGCTCAACGGCAGCAACAATATTCGACTGCAACTTTCGCGCTGCTGTTCTTTCCTTTTGCGTTCGTCAGCGACTCAATTTTCATTCAATGATTACAAATGGATTGTACTCCTAATGCGAGAAAAATGTCCATCATTAAAGGTGACTCTCTCATTGGTTTTCATTTTCTGCGCAGTCCTCTACCCAAATCAACCTCGTGCCATATTATATGAACTGTGCGGTATCTTTATACATGTACACATTTGTAATTTGTGGATTACAGATTTCGGGACTGGAGGTCAACGGTGATTTGTTAAGGTTTTGGACATAATTGCCACTTTGGAGGCATGACGAATATTTCCAAAATCAAGAACTAAAACACGATGGGATCGAGTCTAAAGTATTCGATCGAATCTTGTACGCAGATAAATATTCGCAAACCGAAGCGTCCCGGCATGACCTTTCCTTGCATTTTTCCGGTACTTTGCAAATCGAATAGTTACCGTCACACGGTAATCGACATTCCGACCCTAAGCATAATTCCCACAAAGCATCGGGGAACACTGAATTTACCGAAAACGTACCCCTCCCGAATAGATTTCTCAACTAATATCTTTATACTCAATTATTCTTCAAACTCAAATATAAACTCGACCGCCGCAAAGAAACATCGCGCAATTCCGGCCACTATTAAATTAGAAAAGACGGAATACAATTATCGCCGCCGCGTTGCCTATCGTTCCGCATTTCCAACGATACGACGGTTGTTCTATCAGCGGTATTTTTGTAGCATCGCGCGAACGTCGCACGGAAGGTTATCGTCTTCCCAACTCGGTTCTAATTTACGAATTACAAGGGTGGGATACCGACAAACTCCGCTGACCGCTCAGTTATAAATTCCATCGTATCATTGCCGAGCGAATCGACAATATTATAAATTCGTCCCAGCCTCTACACACTCTCAACCTACCAGTCGCCCGCTGAGCAAAAGGATGCGTAGACAAATCGACGAATAAGTTAATATATACAATAAGACGAAAAAGAGGGAATTTTTTGGACGAGCTATACGTAGAATACGCATAGGCTGCCAGTAAGGCTGCCAGTACGGCTGTCAGCGATGGCGTGTGGTGGCTGTCGCTGGGTTCTGCCGCTGATTCCGTTGCTGGCGGACTGTTGCTGGTTGTCGTGCGTGAGTTGGCGTACTTCGCGAGGCTGACGGTCACGCTTCGGGGAAAGGCTGAACAATGTAGCGAACGATCGTGTAACAATATTGTCGCCGAGGCTCAAAACTGGCGTCGTGCATCGCGTCTCGTGCGAGTAGGAGAGCGGAACCCGAGAAGCGTCTTCCCCTTCTATTTGTCGAGTTCTGTTCTTATTTGCCGGGCTCTGCTCTCTGGCTTTCTCGCTTTTCCTCCGCCCGGTATATAATATATATCTACACGTACAGAGCTCTCTCTCTCGCTCTCTTTCTCGCTCTCGCACTCTCTCGCTCCCTTGCTTTGTCTCTCCATCCTTCTCCCGGCTGCCCCTTATTATTTTTCTATCCTCGTTCCACGCAGCCAGGTGAGTTCGGATCGGCACGAACGTACCCGACAGGATTGGACTAGCCTCTGACGTCATTGCGTGGATCGACGTATCTCGTCCACGATTGTCGAAAGCCCGCTACTCTCCTCGTACCTATACATCTACCTACGGCAATCAGCGGCAAATTCAAATATAGAATAGCGCGTTGCGGCTGACCTCGCGCAAACTACGGATCTTTCTTCGTGGCGCTCTTCTTTCGAACTTCCGCTAATTTCGATCGCGGGATAAAGGAGGCGGCGTTTTCGGTGAAACAGAAATTGAGAATAAATTAGTTTAGTGGACGTAGCTCTTCGAACGTGTATTACCGAATGGGCTGGCAGTACAATGGATTAATCGTTAAACTTGTCGACGCAAGTTATTTCGAGATGATTCTTGAAACAGAAAAATCTCTATTTTGCAATAGATACAGAACGAATTAACGAATCGTATTTCCGTTCTTTGTCAACGTATTTAGGAAAAATTTTATTTCGAACGACCTTCGTACCGTCCAATGATCGATACCGCCATTCTAATTCGTTAGTACGCATGTATGCTCGCTCGCTGGCTTAGAACGAGTATGTCCGCCTTTTCGAAATAAACGCTGCCAAGTCGAAAATGTTAGCGAGAGCATTCGAATGTTACTCGTCCTGAGCGGGTGGTCGAAGGTTCGGCATTCGAGAACGTTCGAGGACAACAACGTCCTGACGCTGAGGACGGGCGGTGCAACCCTGGTTTTGGAAAATGTTGGAGGTTAGGTCGTTCCGACTAGGTTGGTCGGTGCGCGAAGGGCTTCGGACGGTAAAGAGAAGAGCACCCGGAGAGAGTACCCGGGACGGCAGGTAGGTAGATAGGTGGGTAGGTAGGTAGATAGAGCGCGGAGGTAGACGAGAAGAGACGACCGCTTGAAATCCCTCTCTCCTTCCCGCCTTTCCTGCCTGCTTCTCTCTGCCGCCCGTCCGCCATGCCACTACGAGCAAGCGAACGTACGTACAGCTAGGCCGGCACGGTCCTGTAGCCCATTTGGCATTTCCCCAGCTATAGCGGCAGTCCTGTAGCCCATCGTTGTTATCGTCCCGCAGCTGCATAAAGTCGGCTCTACCCCCTCCCCCCGCCTTCCTTACTCGTACACGATCGCCCTCACTCCCTCTCGCTCTCTCTCTCCCACTCCCACTCCCTTTTTCCGTCCTCCTCTCGGCTTCTCTCTCCCTCTCTCTCTCGCTTTGCTCCCGACCGACCGACCGTCCGCCCGCCTGCCCGCCCACCCGTCCGACTGCCTCCTGCCTGCTAGCTTGCTTCCCTGCCTGCCTGCCTGCCTGCCTGCCTTGTCTGCTAGCCTGCTTGCCTGCCTGCCTGCTTGCCTGCTTGCCTGCTTGCCTGCCTGCCTGCCTGCCTGCTTGCCTGGCTGCTCGCCCGCTACTCCACCCCACTCCCCTTCCCTATCCCAAAGTTCTATCCCGTTCGCACGCTCGGCATACCATATCGGTATTTCCTTTTTCATCCAGCAATCACCTTTTCTCTTCTCTCGTCCGCTCTCACACTCCCTCCCTCCCTCTCTCTCCTTCCCCATTTCCCCTATCTCACTCGGCTTCCCCCACCCGACGGCAGGCGACCTAGCGTGTGTCATCCTCCCTCCTTCCCTCCAGATGTATCACATGGGCCGACCAATCCGGATTCGCGCATTTTAGCGTTCTCTCTCTCTCGACGTCGCGCCGCTCCTCTCACACACACAGCCTCGGAGCCTGACGTTTCCCCCACTCCGTCCGTACCAATACAGTAACGGGTCGCAACGCGACGACTATTCTACCATCAGCAGCCGTACTAATATTGCCGTCGTCACCGCCGCCGCCTCCGAGTCCGCCGCTTCCACCGCTTTCGCCGCCTCCGCCACCTCCGCCGCTTTCCGCCACCTTCCGCCGCCTCCGCCGCATTCGGTGCCGCCGCCATCGGCATCATCCACCTGCCTCCACCGGCGACATCGCATTGCCATCACGTTTTGCACGGCAATGGTGTGTGCGCGGCATTGGTGGCGCCACCGGACAGAGACGTCTCGAAACGGGTCTACCCTCTATCCATTCGTTCCTTCCCGACAATGCCTGACGCCGATATGGTACGTGGGTATATATTCGTAGACCGTCCTTGTCATCCTATCGAGTCCCCTCGCGCCTCTTCCTCCCTCGGCTGCCCAAGCGGCGTCGGCGGTGTCCTGCTCGTCATGTTTTCCCGCTCTCTGGCTCTCTCGTTGGATTCTCGTATGTGGGACTCGCCTCGACTCGCTTCGACTCGCCTCAACTCGCCTCAACTCGCCTCAACTCGCTTCGACTCGCCTTGACTCGCCTCGACTCGCAACCAAACGAACTGGGCTGCTGCTGCCGCTTTCGTTCGTCCCGCGTTGCTTGTCTCATTGACCGAGGTTAGATCACTATAGTTAACGAGCCCGACTAAGTTGCTCGTTGGGTGGCGGTTAGCCGTTTCGTTGACTAGCTGACAGAAGCGTTCGAGCCAGTCGTCCCAGCTCGTCTTCATCCGCCTTTAGAATAAATCAGGATTTCATTCAGACAGTTCGCCACATTCCCCGAGATCTTTTCTTTTCCACGCCGGACGACGTAGGTGCTGCCGTACACGCATTTTCTCCCTTTCCGTTCCCTTTCCATCTCTCCCTCTTCCACCGTCTCTCGTTCTCCCTTACTTCCTCCGTTCGACCCTTTGGCTGTCACTCTGTTTGGCACTCCGCGGAAAGTACGGACAAGGACCGGTTTGCGCATCCACTCGTACGCTCATTTAATCCTGTACCTTCCTTTCATATACATACGATGGTGCGCGCGCGATCCACCGGCGTCTTGTATATTCGCGCGGTTTACGATTCCTTTGCGTAGAATGACTTGCAGCGATTTGCGAAACGATAGGTGCCATTTGCGGGTCATCGCGGCCGGGCAACAGTTTGCTCACATTATGGTTATGAGTCTGTCGCCGGGGCTCTTCATTGACGATTAGGCAATTTTCTCCGAAGTTGCGCCAATCGTGGAAGAAATCGTGCTCAGTTCTGATTCGTTGGCTCTCGGTTTCTCCGGGCTTTACATTAAATAATAGAGCCGACGCCGTGGTTCGAACGTTCGTAAGAGTCGACGTAAGCGTGCGGCTATCGCAGGCCGGATTTTTGCAGTCGAAGCTATGCGCTTATGATGTCGAATCGGTGTCTGTTTGTCTGCTTCGTTTCTCGGTTGCCTGGCTGGATCGCTGGCTGGCTCGCTGGCCGGTTGTTGGTTGGCTGGCTGGCTGACTGGCTGGCTGACTGGCTGGCTGACTGGTTGGCTGACTGGCTGCCTGCCTGCTGCCTGCCCCTCAGTCCGTGACGTCCGCTTCTTTTCTCCATATTTCTCCATACGCCTTCTCCTTTGCCACTCGCACGTTGCTGCTTCTTCGGTCCGCAGCCCGAACAGAAACATTCGCTCGCTCAATAAAATGTCCCTGCACTCGCAAAAACATCATCGGCAAATGAAGAAAAATCTGTGCTTGGTGAGAGGCTAAGAGGAACGACTACCGTCATACGAGAAAATTGATATCCAAGTAAACTCGTCTACATCCATGCATATCGTTGTTATGCGTCTTTGTATGCAGATCCGGCCAGTGGAAGAAAATGCAACATGTCAAGTTCGGGTTCAGCGCATCGAAGTAGCGGAGACAGGGAAAAATTACGGAATCGCGGCTACTTTGATACCATAGACGCAAGACAGCAGTGTCAAACGTATTCGTCGATTACAATCGACTTTGCAGCGAGCGCGAACACCTCGCATTCTACCTTTTTTGCCCGGAACGTTCGATCGACGTATACTCCGCCGGCAAACAGCGTCCCCGGCATCTGGCGAGATTATAAGTTCATTAGGCCGAGTATTTCGTCCCGTTCGACTCATTCGGCCCGCACGACGCCCGCTTCTCGCGCCGCGCCGCGACTCTCTATATCTATATATGCGTCTATATATATCCTGCAGAGAAGCGGTGCGCGGCGGTAAGTTTGACATGGAAGGAGGGTACGCGCGGCGTACGCCGCCGAGAAAGATGCAGAGTGTCGCGTAAACGACATCAGTCACTTGTTGAATGTTGGCCCGCGTGTATAGATGAGCATCCGGGGGGTGCATTTCTGCATTTTTCGACGAGGGCGACGATCGATTGCCCCGGCGATGGGAACGGCGTCGGCCGAACAATGCTCGACTAACAGGAGGAGTCCACGTGGCCAGGACCGTTCGGTTTTTCGCTCGTTTCACCGAGTTTTCCCTGTTCCTCGTCCTTCCCGACGTCCGTGACGTCGAGCGTCGAACCGTTGAGGCCGACGCGTTGATTAAAGCCGCGCCAGGAGTCACGGTTCCTTCTTTGTGTGGCACGCAGGGTGTCCACGGTCGATCCGATCGAGGCTGATCCGCTCCCATCGGCGAGACCTCTTCCTTCAGGGTGCGTTCGACGACGATTCCATTACGTTCATGCCTGACGCTTACGCGAGACACGTCAAGTTAACGGGATCGTAGGCGAACCGTTAGCGCGTTCGCGATGAAGAACGCGCTGACTATTCATTTGCTACCGGAGGCTGACTCCTTCCCTCCGATCATGACGGGGTACGGATTCTCAAGGTAGAATCATCATCGCCGATTAGCGACAGCATTTTCTCTATCCGTACTCTTTTGAAAACCGATGCGTCCGCGAACTCGTCGATCGTCCGGCTTAATTTCATTTACTACCGGAGGCTGACTCCTTCTCTCCGATCATGACGGGGTACGGATTCCCAAGGAAGAATCATCATCGCCGATTAGCGACAGCGCTTTCTCTATCCGTACTCTTTTGAAAACCGATGCGTCCGCGAACTCGTCGATCGTCCGGCTTAATTTCATTTGCTACCGGAGGCTGACTCGTTTCGTCAGATCATGACGGAGTACAAATTCTCAAGGAAGAATCATCATCGTCATTTAGCGACAGCATCTTCTCTATCCGTACTCTCTTGAAAACCGATGCATCCGCGAACTCGTCGATCGTCCGGCTTAATTTCATTTGCTACCGGAGACTGACTCCTTCCCTTGGATCATGACGGGGTACGGATTGTCAAAGAAGAATCAACATCGTCATTTAGCGACAGCATTTTCTCTATCCGTACTCTTTTGAAAATCGATGCGTCCGCGATCGTAACTGCGTCGATCGTCCGGCTTAATTTCGATCGTAGAGGCCTCGTTGCACTCGGCGCGTTATCGCCTTTATGAAGGTCAGGAGGGTGGGCACGGTAGGCGGCTAACGGGCTACGGTCCATTACGTGGGAATGCGCGACTCGAGAGATTAAAGTGACGAAAGATCGTCCTCAGTCGCGGCCGCCTCATCGTTCGCCGGTCGGACGCGCATATACGTACCTGCATACGTTTGGACGCGCGTCTCTCTCAGCGCGTCTCACTGAATCTCTCTGCGAATCTCGCCTGCGAATCTCGCTGCGAATCTCACCGCATATGGTGGAGGGAACCTACGTTACCCGCCCGCGTCTACTTCCTCCTCGCATTCGAGAGGGCCGTGGCATGCATTGCTTCGTCCTTTTTCTAAAGTAAGTGGCGCGCGCGCGAGCGGGAGGAGAGTCCGTGGTCTGTTAGTAGGTGTACCGACGCGCCTCGGGATCGCCCCCGTTGTACATCAGTTCGCTCCGCTTGCCGGTATTTAAAGCTGTTTAAAGGGACAGCCGTAGCAGCACCGGCGGCCAGGAGGAACGGAGGGTCAGACAATCTGCGGATACCGGGCGGTGGTGACTAAGAGGAGAGCTTCCTTTTTGGGGGGTAGGGGGTACGGTTTTAGGGTGGCCTGCCAGTCCGCTCCGCAGCGAGACAGCGTGGGGCGGGTGGGCCGGGGGGTGCGGGGCTGGGCCAGGGGCTGGGGGAGAGAAGGAGTCCCGTGAGACGAGGCGAGGGAAGTTTTTTGTCGCCTCTGTATTCCCGTACGGCGCCGAGGGGACGCTTTTTAGGGACGACGCTCGACGTCGTCCTGGCTGCTTCCTCGGTCGCTTGCTCCACTGGCTGCCACGGCGTGCTCGCTTCTGCGCTTGCCTGCTGGTGGGTTGGCTTGCCTGACTGCTTGCCTGACTGCTTGCCTGCCTGCCTGACTGCTTGCCTGACTGCCTGACTGCCTGCCGACGACACAGCCTGGCCCTAGCACCGCACTAATCTATCCTACGTTCTTGCATTACGGTCGATGACAATTTTTCTCCCCCCCGCGAGCGCCTTTCGCGGATAACTCATTTCTGCCAATTCGAACGACCGGCGCTAAGGTCCAATTAGCGGCGCTTCTCGAGCCGGGCTCAAATTTCGGCAAAGGCGGTTAACGTAAAGGTCCTGGCTTATCAAAGGGTCGCGGTGGGATGGATCGAGAATGTTCAATGGTAAAATTCGAACAGAGCCGTATAATATAACGGAGAGAGATGAAATTTTCCCTTGTTTTTCGTAATCGTTGCGAATCTTCGAGTCGCTGGACCGTCCGACGTTTTTGGCCGCGGTCGATCCCTGAAAAGTCCGGCCGCCTTCCGATTTCGTTGCGACTTATGCAATGACAGTAACGGGCCGATAACGGCGGAGCGTACAAAAGCCAACGTCGTTGTCGACCAAATGATCTCTTTGGCGTATGGATTAGTTCATCGATGTGAAAAGAGGAACCGACGTTGCATAATTAATTTTTCTATAAATCTCTCGCGAGGAATATCGTGAAATTTCCTCCCAGGGTCATATCGGTGAAGCGTGGCGAGAAGAGAAGAGAAAATCCGAGTGGAGAGAAAATTTCCCCTCCGTGCGCTGAGAGAGGAAAATAGGGTGGGGTGGGAGGAGGTGGAGGATGAGGAGGAGGAGGTGGTGGGATGGTGGGAGGAGAGTCCGGATGGGCGGGGGAGGAAAGGGGGACGAGGACGATGTCGAGAGAGAGTAGGACTGATGTAGAGAAGGACGCTACGGTGTATGTGTGTTCGTATCTATGTATGTACGTATATATGTATGTATGTGTGTATGTATGTATGTCTGCTGCTGCAAGTTCGCACTCGGCGATCGCGAGGCTGTATGCGCGCGCGCGTACGTGTGTGCGTGTATTAGTACGTCAGAGGAAAAGGACGAAACGGCAGAGCGGAAAGGAAGCCTAGAACGGACTACGAGAAGGAGAGACGAGGGAAAAAGACGGGATTAAAACGAGTCGGAGATGCTACTTCTTCCTCCTTTCTCTTTAGTTTCCTGCGGCACGGCGGACGAGGGAGATCTACGCTAACGGTAAAAATTATTATTCCCCGACAGGGGCAGGGAAAATGACTCGTTTATGCGCCTGCATTGCGATAGAGTGTATCTCTCGAACGTATTCGGCGGAACGTGTAGTTATCGCTAAGTATTCGCTTTGATCGATTACCCCTAAAGTCTAATTTGAATTGACCAGCGTCACATGTCGCTCTCTGATGAGGTTCTGCGAACGCGGTTCGGAATTGTGGATTTTTCTGTCGCAACTTGGACGTGTTAGTGAAAAATGTAGTATCTATCGTTTTGAAGCTAACTAACGAATCAGCCGGCCATCCGGTTCGGTATCCAGCTAGCTAGCTAGCTAGCTGGCTAGTCAGTTCGTTAGTCAGTCAGGCAGGGAGCTAGCTAGATAGCCAGCGACGAGCTAGCCAGCCGGTTTTGCGCCCATAGGGCCACACGTTATGCACGCTGGCCTCTCTACATATTATCTTTATCTATATACGTCATCTATCGCGTCGCATTTACGGTTCGCGACTATATCGAGCGAAGGGTCAGGGGTAAATATAGAATAGCGACGGGTGGGCGAATTCGATGTGAGAACAGAATATATCGGAGGATAATGAAGATTTTTGGTGAGCGCGCTAACAGTTTCTGGGTTTCGGTTAGGGACGAATCGCATTGAAGGCGAACGATGCGCGATTCTGGAAACGAGCCATCTCGCCCGAAGGCGTTACGAAGTTTACACGCTATCCGGCCGATGCATTTCAAGGTCGCGAGGGTGCATATCATCGCGCCTCTTCCCACGAACCTTCCCCTTGGCGCGCAGGCCCACTACATACCTCCTTTCGGGGCCGAACACGCAGTTGCGATGCGACAGATGACCGTCGACTTTTGACGAAGCTGTCGTCCGCTCCGACCTTCCAACATTTTCATCGATATCTGCCCGATACTCGTCGATATTCATCGGTATAATCCCTGCTCGGTAACCGTCTTTTTCCCCCCCGCCTCCTTTCTGCCGAGAGTAACCGGTGAGGCGTAGATTGAAAAAGAAGCGAAGCGTATATTATTTTCTTGCGATAGAGATGGCAGTAAGTATCAGCGGAAAGGAATGCGAGAGAGAGAACGGGTTCGAATGCGTCGGGCGAGCGAGTGAGAGAACGAAGGAACGAGCGGACGAACGAACCAACGAACGAACGAACGAACGAACGAACGAATGAACGAACGAACGAACGAATGAGCGGACGAACGAACGAATGCAGAACGAAGGAGCGAATGAAGGAACGAGGGAACGAATGGACAGGCGGACGGAGGAACGAAGAAACCGGGCTCTGCGACACGCTAAAGCCTCGCGAGAAGCATCGCGCGCGACGTTAGGTGGCCAGTAGTGTAACCAGTAGTGTGGCCAGTAGAATCATCAGTAGTGTGGGCGTCACGGATCAGCTCCCAGCAGGAAGCTATGCCTACGTGCGTCCAGTTCAAATTGCATACTTTTCCTGCTCTTTTTCCTCCTCCCCTTCTCCCTCGTCTTCTTATTCCTCTTCTTCTGCTTCTTCCTCCTCTTTTTCTTCTATTCTCCGTTCCTCCCCTCTACCATCGCCCGATCAACGTTTGCGACCCCGATACATTTCCACCCCGCATCCTAACGACACTGCTCTCAGTCAATGACCCAACTCGAATTCTACATCCAAACATCGAACTAACCGACTATCTCCACAGCGCAAAATTGTCAAAATGTCGTTTTAATGCTACCAGTCGCGATCCTGACTGAGAACGGCGCCTTTCCACGAATCGTTCGAGAATCTCACTAACATTGGTACCCTGTCGCAATACCGTGATTCGCTGAAACGACGCACTTGTTCGTCACAGTCAGGATCCTGGCTCATCTACGCCATTGCGTAGTCACTTGACCCATAGGGTGGCGCGGCGTGGATTCTATTTTTTCGCTCTTTTTCCTCGTACGGGTCTTGTCCGAAGAACCGGTCGTCCGTAATAGCTTTTCTTGCCGACGGTAACAAAACTAGTGGCAACTCGCGCGTGTCCGAGCGTTTCGAGGAGTAGGCTCGACACTTCCACGCGCGTCGAACACTCCTCTCGGCGTGGCTCGTCCGACTTCTCGCATCAGTCAAAATTCTTGCCTTACTTACCGCTCACCTTCCTCACCGCTTACCTTCCTTACGACATACACTATGATGTGAAGCATGTTCGTTCTAGCCTGTGACGGGAGAGTTTCATGCGCATTGGGAGAGTCGAGGACGCGGATCTCGGTGCTAAAATCTGCGAGGTCGATGCAGTCGGTTTTGGCGCGGTTGCTGTCGCTATCGTTTGCTGTTGCCGTCATCGCTACCGCTGCTGGTGCCGCTGCTGGTGCCGCTGCTGGTGCCGCTGCTGGTGCCGCCGCCATCCGCTTGGCACCGCTCGGGCCAATGGGAGGGCGGCCGGCTCACCGCCGGCGACCAATCGCCGGCCTCGCCTGCCGGAAGCGAGAGGCCACGATCGCTCGGATGGACAGGCGAAATATCCCCCACGGACTGTGAGAAATCGATTCCCGCGCAAAAACTGCCGGGGCAATGAAACGCCGACGCAACTCGATCGCGATTCGACGAAACAATCGGCTTACTCGCGGAAAGTAGCTGCGTAGTCTCTGCGACCTTGACCAGTGGGCTGGCTAATATTTCTAAGCGTATATGTTTGGATTTAAAATCTAACTTCGTTGTCTTGGCTCAGCTGATACATGGTAAAGCTTTACCAAGCTTCTCAGTTTTACGTTCGATCATTTTAAAATTCACGTTGTGCATTGATTTTCATTCCGATTCTAGATATTTTTGTGTTTTTCCTCGCCGGCTCTCCTGGCCGCATCGAACCGAAAACGTTGGACTAGAAATCTTTTTGAGCCGCATGTTTGCACTGTGCACACCGCGCAGCGTTACGATCGCGCGTGAAAACGTTACGCGTCGGGCTCGGCGGTACCGGCGAAGCGGGTAAGGACGCAACTTATTAGCCGGCGCATGCGTATGAGCGTGAGAGTTCGAACTGCGGAAAGGACCGCGGCAATGGCTAGCCACAGTCGGCGCTTTTCCCCTTTTCCTCCTGTCCATCATATCCACTGATTGAAGTACGCAAAGTTGAAACGTCGCCATATACACTCTTTCTCTTCCGCATCAGCAATCATCCTTGTTTCGACCTCTAACTCCTTATCGCTCTCGTTCAACTTTTTTTTTTGCAACCATAGGAACAATGCAAACTTTCACCCATCTATTATCATCTAATTATGCCCTCCATTCTCCCAGATTCGAATATAGAGTAGAGTAGAGTCGAATCGCGGAGGAACGCGCCGGTCTGAGGAACGGTCGGAAAGCAGAAAAGTAGAACTAGAGGGAGACGGGCAAGGTGAAAGTTTTACTTGATCGACCGTGGAGTTTTGTACCGGTACGGAGGAAGCGGTGGACGCAGATAGTAGAAGCGTCCGCTGGCCGGGTGGATGTTGGCGGTGGACGTCGGCGCTGGTGATGGTGACGCCGAAGTTGGCGGCGGCGGTGGAGATAATAACTGCAATGGAAGTAGCAAGGCTGCTGGATAACCTTAGGGGAAAAGGGCAAAACGGTAGGGTGCTTTCAGGTGAACGGACGTAAGGGAGAAAAGGGGAGGCCGTCGCGGCCGGTTACCGCGCATGCGCCGTGCGAGCTGGGCGGCTAGCGGCAAGCGAGCGGGAAGGGGGGGCCACACCGTTTTGCCTGGAAATCGATCTGCCGACTTGACACTCGGCGTATATACCCGCCTGCCGCTTTTTTGATTACGAGAAAACTTCGTAGTAACGTTGTTATTAATGTTCATTTTTTAACGTGTGTCCTATCGTTATCCTTAACAGCGGCAGGTCATACATGCGGACACTGTGGTACTCTTTACGCCTCATTTTGAAGCTAAGCGGCGAGTCCATAGAAGCTCCTGGACTCGGATGAAAAAAGCTCGACCGTCAGGAGGCTATAACTCACGTGTCACGAATTCGATTCGCTCCCATACCTTTAACATTCCTACTCTACCGTTCGTAATATCGAGAATAAGGAGAAAAATACATGATCAGAATCATTAATAAGAGACATAGTACGTTATACATCTCGCCGCGACTGCTTCCGAATCGATGAAAGCTGGCCGGGAGACATCATTGATCGAATTAAGTGCGACTATCGCGGCCGACGTAGGACTCTACGCATCCCCGGGCACAATGCCGCGTCAGGATTGTCAGATGGAGGTTAAGAGATACGCCGCGCGAGGGGGGAGTTGGGTGAGAAAATGAAAGGAGGATTTCGAGTATCGCGTCTCCCCCGAACGACGTATCTGTCCGCCGGTTTAGCCCAGGCGTCCACAGTGCTCGGACGCCAGTTTCCATCTGACAGCGTATTTTTGCGTCAGCGGAGCTACCCCTATCGCTTCGCCCGCTACCCTCTCCTGCCCGATTCGCGACTCGGCATCCTACGTTTATCGTCCGCTCTTCCTCTCTCCACCCCCCACCCCCTCTCCCGCCCTCCCTGTCTCCCTTCGCCGTTTACTATCGCCTCTCCTTCTGCCCTAGGTGCCAAGACGAGCGAAGGTCTGCGCCTGCGTACCGGTCCACACCCACGCGCTCCTTCCTCCTCCGCCTGCCTCGCACCTTGTTATCCCTGCTTTTCGCGTGACGTCAGCGCAGAGCGTCGGCCAATCGCAGGAAGTGCTGGATTATGCAGAGGGAGGGAACAGAGTGGGGAGGGGGTCGGTAGAAGCGGCTGCGAGAGAGGGAGAGAGAGAGAGAGAGGGAGGGAGGGAGGGAGAGACACAGAGAGAGAGAGAGAGAGAGAGAGAGAGAGAGAGAGAGAGAGAGAGAGAGAGAGAGAGAGCTCATGCAGGTCGGATTACGTTACCCTGGACTGCGGACGACGAGCAACCCCCTCGACTACAAAGTTACGAGGATGTGGAAGAGACTTTGTTCGGTGATATTTTGTTCAACAAAGCAGAATCGCGAATTATCCCGACTCTGCGCAATGCCCGCTCCCTTATCTTTCTTTTACCTCCTCCCTCCCAACTTTTCATCCGTAACCGACCGTCTCCCGTCGATTAGCGCGCACGACGAATCGCGCGTTCGAGAAGGACTCTCGCGAAAGTGCCGCAGAGTCCGACGTGGCTTGAACGATTCTCGGCTCGAAACGGTCGGGATGGAAAAGTAGGAGAGCGAACGGCGTGGGCAGCGACGGAAGATGAGAGAGGCTGACGTCAGTGCTCGGCGGGCTGCCTGGCAGAAGGATAGATGGGGAAAGGTGGTAGCTCGCGATGTGTAACGACGCGCGGGTTAGGCTTGCCTGCCTGCTCGGTTGCCTGCCTGCTTGCCTGCCTGCTTGCCTGCCTGCTTGCCTGCCTGCTTGCCTGCCTGCTTGCTTGCCTGCCTGCCTGCCTGGCAAAAGCAAGAGGCGAACGGAAGATGGTCCGAGGCGAGCTCACCTTTCACCGGTACGCCCGCTTTCACCGTGGCGAAAGACGTGGCGGGAGACGGAGGGAGGGAGAGATAGCTGGCTCCGATCAGAAAAACGAGGATGGAGCGGAAAAAAGGAACGGGTGGGGGAGACACGCCTGGTAGTTACACATACGCAGAGACGGCCGCGCGGCCGGAGGTACATATATAGCTTCGAAAGTTCTCTCCGCGAAAGGCACCGAATGAGCGTTTGCATCGCCTCGTCAGAAATGAACGCGATCACCACCTTTTTCTCTCCCCTTCACCGTCCCACCCCCTCCGCCCCTCGCCCTCCTCCCTCCTCGCTATCCTTCGTCTCAGCCATCTCCGCCGCTTCTCCCCCGCGTCCACCCTCTTTTCTACCTTTCGCCCCCCACCACCCAACGATCGCCATTCTCCCGAGCGACTTCGCCTAGCGGGGAGCGAAAAATCTTCCTTCCCTCGTAGGTCTTGCGTACGAACTGCTCTTCGAATTTTGGCGAAAAACTAATGTGAATGCGCCTTTAATCGAATCTAGGAACGTCCACGCGCCGGTTCGATACTGTCGTTGGATCGATACGCGCCGAAGATCGGCTGGGAAGCAGAAATTTTCCAACGGATTCGCATCAGACGGCATGTGAGAAACGTGGCGCGACGCTGCCAAGGTAAATGGTTCGAGGTGTCGTATCTTGGTGCGTTTTTGGAAAAGCGACGAGCGAGTCGTTAGTGGAGCACGCCGCGAGTGCTGGCGAGCGAAAAGGTGGGAAGGGGAGGGCGCAGGCGCTTTCCGGGCGACAGAGAGTGAGAGAGAGTGCGTGAGAGAGAGAGAGAGAGAGAGAGAGAGAGAGAGAGAGAGAGAGAGAGAGAGAGGTGGCCAAACGTTTGCCGTACGCATACGCGGCGTCTATCGCTGATCGACGGCCTATGTAAGTACATCCCTACAGACGTAACGGATCGGTACCGGGCGAGTAAATAGCCGATTAGCGGCGGATAAAGAAGCGTGCGTGGACGGTACACGCTCGGCGAGCGATTATGATGTGCGGCTGGACCAGCTCGAGCGGACACACGCGCGAGAGTGAAAGGCGGACAAAGGTAAATTCGAAGGGGCGCCCGCACTGTTCATAGACACAACCGGCTAACGATCCGCGCCGATTATGAATATGAGCGCGCGCGGGTAGGTGCGAATGAACTCGAAACGGAATCGGGCGCGGATGCGGATCCAGAAAGAGGCGAGAGCGAACCTATCGACGCGCGTCAAGAACAAGAATAATATCGGCGGCGGAGGTTGGGCGCACTGACGCCGAATCAAATTCTAATTTCGTAAATGGAAATCGTTAGCATTCGAAAGTAGGATTGGTCCCTTTGGCTTTTCGGAGATATGGACTTGAGACTTCCGGAATGTGGATGTTAAGAAGATCTTTCTGTTTCTCTCAATTTAAGATACGGTCGTACTACGCGGAGAAAATGGTAATGAGTAAGTGTACGGAGGACACTGTAGGTGGCATGGGCCGCAAGGCGCGCAGTAGATAAGTCATTGAACGGTCAGACAATCGGCGGACGTGAACCTGTTCGGTTACTGAGACGTTCGCCGATTGGTAGCCGCCGCTTTAATCTGCCACCCCCCCACTGTACCAAAGGGGGGCAAGAACTTTACGGGAGCGAGATCAACAATAATGCACGAGAACCATCCGCCGTACCTTCGTTCGTCCCGTTTGACTAAGGCACACGGTTAGGGGCCGTATGAATACAACGTTTTGCATTGCACGGAGAACTTTTTAATTCAGAGATAAATTTGATTTATCTGAAAATGGATGAAGGCGGAGGGGTGGTTTACGGAGAGCCGGGTAGAAGAGAGGAAGAGACGCGCGCGGTAGATGGTGGATGAAGAAACCGGAGGAAGAGCAGAAGAAGGGGTATTCGAGTTTCCATTCCCGTTCGGAGGACCCGAAGCCGGGAATGGGGTGCGGAGGGGTAGAATCGGGCGGCGGTGGGTTGAGGGGGTGGTGGGTGGGGTGGCCGGGGTTTGGAATGGATCGCTGCTGCACCGGAGGACGAAAGGAGGAAGAAGTGGAGGAGGTGGAGGAGGTAGCGGAGGTGGGAGGGGGATGGGGCTGGCCGGGGGAGGGAGGTGCGGGAATGGGGAAGATGTCAGTGGGAAGGGTCGCGTACTCGGGGGTGGTGAACGTCAGTGCGGGAGGCAGCGTAGGAGGCAGCGTAGGAGGCAGCGCGGGAGGTAGCGCGGGAGGCAGCGCAGGAGGCAGCGCAGGAAGGCAGCGCAGGATGAAGCGCAAGAGGCGAATGCGGCCAGCAGCGCAGGATGTTACGCAGGAGGCTGCGGGGTACGGTGTCGCGACGAGAGGCTATAAAAATCGTATTTTGGCGGCAGACCTCACGGTTTGTAGGTTGTATTTTCCCTTTCTATGACCCAATGCAGCTTTATCAGGTCAGCTGCATTTGCATTGCAGCGTGTACTCCCGCAATTCAACCTCCTTTCTTTCTCCGCCATGCTTCCATTCTAGGCTCCCTTTATCACGGTGTACAATTAAATGGGGATGGCAGAGCGAAAGAGACGGAGCATCGGGCCAGCCCTTATTTTGTACCTCGGTACAATCTACCGTCTCACTACAAGTTTAAGACTCGCGAATTGTTATCTCGCGGGAATCGAAACGGAGAAACGTAGGATATTAATTTAGTACCTTTACTGTATATATACGCTGGTCGTAAAGCGTAGTGTCGTTATTAACAACGGCAGAAATGCTATCAATTTCGTCGGGCGACGTTTCGGCTTCTGAAAGAATACACGATTTCTGCATTGCAAATGTACATTATGTAAGTGGGAGATCGTAGAGAGAGACGGACGCATTCAGAGTTCTACGCTTTCCTTTCGAATCATATTCGGTTTTCAACCGGCAAAAGGGTGTACCCAGGTCGTATGGGGGAAAAGGGTACGAAGGTAGTGTACTGCGTCGCTCGAGACGCGAGGGAGGAAGGAGAGAATGCGTTCGAGTATCTTTTCGTGAGGTCGTCCGCGATCTCGGTTGGTAAATCAGAATGAGGGACATCGGAAAGTTGCAAGCGACGCTGCTGCTGCTGCTGCTGGCTTCTGCTACCGTTCGCGTCCGACGAAACTCCATTACCGACGTTTTCTGTAAACTCCGCGTTCGGCGGACGTCGAGAGTCGTAGCGAGAGCTGGACGCAATGAAATTTCAACGCGTGGTGCACGTAGCTTCGCTGCCCATCTCTCTCCGGCTCGCCACATCCTCTCTCGGGCCCTCTCGCTTCTTTCCGTTCCAGCTCCTACCACCCATCTCATTTTCTTCCCTCTCTCTCACTCTCTCTGTCCCTCTCCCTCTTCCTCTCTCACCAGCGCGCGCGCGCGCGCGTTCTCTTTGTTCCACCCGTCAGGTTGGCAAGCTGCTGTTCGTCTCTCGCCCCACTCGCCACCCGACCCGCCCGTCACTCGGGCCGGGCGGAGGAGTGGGGATGCGAAAGCATCATTGTGGCACCACGGGGTTGGCGTGGCAAAATGTACGGCGGCGAGAGAAGAAAAAGGGTCGGGGAGAAGAGAGGGTTGCTGATACAGAGGAAGCGAGGCAGCGGCGCTGGCGAGGAGACGTGGCAACGCCATACACATCGGCCATGCCAGCGATACACTGCGTTGGATAAAATATCGGCAACGCAGCAGTGACTCAGCAGCGAGTCCGTGCAACGGCGTTATGTACCGTCGCCACCAACGATGAAACGAACGGTGGGGGGCGACAACGAGGGGAACGTCGATGATGCCGATGACGACCGCCGACCGACGCCACCGCCGCCGTCAGCGTCGCCGTCGACCGTCGCCTCCACCTCGAGCCGGATGCCGAAGACGATGGGAAACCCTCTTGTCGCCGTTACGACAGCGCCGACGACGCCATTTTTAATACCGTCCACGCCTGCGAACAGGACCTTCGACGCCGCACGGGAGTATTTTCCTGGAAATTTTCTTTTTTAACCCGTCATTCCGTATGTCGTTCCGACCGTCATAGTAAATAGTAGTATCGGGTATTCTAAGGAGGAATTGCGTATTACGGCACAACTGCGCAGCATTTGACTCCGAGTGACAACGATAGCGGCATGGCAACGGGTATCGATGACAACAGCAGTGGCGCGTCCTTGCGGCTAAGCGAGCAGAAAGAGGCCAAAGAAGCGGTCGGAATCAGGTTGAGACGCGAGAGGCGGTGGACGGAGTGAAAAAGAGAGGAGAGAGAGGGAGGCGTCTCGACAATTTAGTTGTTTAGGACGCGACAGGGTAACGACTTAACCTAAAATCGTCCTTAGCGCTTCCCGGTAAAGGTTGACTCATACGTTTCTCGTTACGTGGGAGCGTCCGTCAAGGAGAGTTCTTAGGTAATGCATCTGCAGGAGGGGAGGGGATTGTTGATAGAAATATTTTGTAAATTAACGTTACCTAAGCGATGCGGGTATAACCCGCTGTACTCTCGGTTTGCCCACGTCGATGACGAGCGGAGGAACGGGTAATATAGTCGGTGTCCATCCTATTCTTAGTACCGTAAATGAACAACGACGCGATAAGGAAATGCAAGAGGTATACACACACACGTCGGGAAGCGTGGCGGCGGTGCGTCGCTATCGGCGGTCGATAAAGCAGAGTCTGGCCTTTCGTGGAACATTCGAAAGTATTGCGATCGCAAGAATGCAAACATTAAATTTTACATCGTTTCTTCTCTTGTAACGGTACGGCCGAAAGTTTCTCACGGGGAAGGAAGGCGCTGCGCCGGAATCGATTTTTGGCCTGCCTGCGACGAAATTGGTTCGTAACAACGGCGGAGGAAGAGTCGAACGGAAACTCTGATGCCAGCGGGAACGATCGAAGGTCGATGTTTTGTAATAATCGACGCTTCGGTCCCCCGGTGTTGACCCACTAGAAAATTTCCTGCTTTCACGTTCGAATAATACCGCGGGTTCCTTTCCGTACGCTTTAACGACAGTCGCTTCGGGAACGCACACACGGAGTTCGCGTAGCCGCAGACGCTTTATATTCGATCGAAGGGAAATGTTTTTGCCACGGAGTCTTCGGCGGGCAAAAATCTCTCGCGTTTCCGCAGTCTTCGCACTCGTTCCCGCCTCTCCTGCCCGCTTCTTCAGCTATTTCGTTCGCAATCGATATAAGCCCCGGCCGCTAAATATAATTGCAGATGAGATATTAAATATTCAAATAGTCGCGCAGAATTGCAGGTTCGATTTCCCAATCTTTCTCGCCCGCTGACCTTCCCCGCTTATTTGCGTGCCGAAGGTCTTTCGGCAAAACGAAATTTCCCCCGGAACGTTACGTAATACGTTCCCGTCGCGTACTCCCGTATCTCCCGCATTAACGTTATCACTTAAGATCCGCACCGTATACCTGTGTATATACATTGCCAATTTGCGCTTTCCATTTTGCGATGCGCTCTGTGAATAGGTTCGATCCCGCTGTCACGGGTCCCTCGGCCCGTTGCCAGTTAAAATCATCATGGATAAAGTAAATTATTACGAAATCGACCCCTTGCTCGCTGATTGGTACGAACTCGGTACTGCCGAGAGACAGACGAGCATAGCCGGCTCTAGAGTGGGGTGAGCCAGCTAGGGGAACCAACCGCTGGTGTTGGATCGGCCAGAGGGTGGGAGGAGGAGAGGTGGAAGAGAGAAAGAGAGAGACGTGGCGAGCGAGCAGGATGGCCAACTGTGGCCCCACGTCGCCGAGAGAGACAGGGCCGCATTCGCGGTGGGACGGAGATCGAAACTGAGAGGTTAGGCTATGCGGCCGACAGAGACGGAGCATGAGAAATAGAGAGCGAAGGATAAAACGCGTGCGCGCTCGCCACATGCGGATCGTGGCTCTTCGAACGCGAACGAATGGGTGGGAGAGAGACGGCCATAGACTCTCTGGCTGTGTGCGAGCCTCCCGGCAGGATGAGTGGGCGGGAGGGAAAGAAACGGAAAACGCGTGTGAATTCCTCCTTCTCGCTCATTAGGGAGCGTCTATAAACCGTAAACAAAAGTGTGTGCGGTATGCGACGGGCGAGGGAGTAGGAGACGAGAGAGAAAGCGCGATCGATGAGAGGGCCGAAACGCCAGGAATAGAAGGTAACTGCAATATCGGCGATACATCAGGATGTCGAAGAGGGAACCAATCGTTTCTCCCAGGGTGGAATTGGGTTCACGATACGCGTGTATGCACCCGAGAAGGAAACTGGTTACCGACCGCGATTCGGTCAATGTGGAAAGTTCGCCGGCGAGGACCGCGGTAAGGCGTCTAGACGCGAATGTACAACGGCGAATGTAAAAATAGCGTACGTATACTCTCTACGCGACAGATATTATCGGCGCCGACTACTGCCGTTGCTGCTGTTGCTGCTATCGTCGTCGCTGTCGTCGCTGCCGCCGACGACGACGACGCCGCCGTCGTTGCTGGCCAAATTCTTTGAAAATAACGCAATGTGCGTCCGAGAAATTGGAACCCCGTCGCTTCCGAAGCCTTTTCGGAACAAAGGTGTTGGCCACCCTGACTACTCGTTTAACATCGAAAATAGCGCTAGTTCGGATAAATTTGCAATTATATCGTTGGTGAGCGATACTTTCCATAGTCTATTGTTTATTATGCAATAATCAGGACGTAGGATAAATATCGTCCGCGTCATAGGCAATTAATATGTTAACCGGATGCATCGATCGATATGTTAGGTTAATAATACGCGAAACTGGCAGGTTTTTAATCTGCATTGTATTACCGCACGGCCGGCGATATTCCTCGATCGCAGAGTCGTCACCGGCTGGATACCGAGAAACATTAACGAACAATCTGCTCTTTCCAGGGCTTAATTGGACCCAGGAACGTGTAGAGTCTCAAGATCACCTCCCGTCCGCGCCTTTTCCACATCTCCCCGTCCCGTTTTTCATACGTTATTACGCATTTTGCTCCACTAATCCCGTTTTACCTTTCTCCGTCTTCTATCGCGACCTCATTAGTAGTTGCGCATAGCGTAGGTGCACATATACAAGAGCATACATCCTCACACACGTACACGTTACCTACCTTCCATCAAAAAGGATCGTCGAACTTCGTCTTCCTGACGAATGACGTACTCGCCGTATCGGTCCAAAACTATTCGTGGGAGTGCACGTATGTATACGTACCGAACACCTATCCTGCTACCTATGTTGCTACCTACCCGGCTAGAAGCGGAAAAGTCTATGAATGGCAGCGGCACGTTCTCAGGACTGTTTCGCCAGCGCGTAACCTTTGACATTGGCTGGTGATATGACGCAGGCGATCGGCTCGAGGGAGGAGCGAATCCTTCTGATCGCCGATATTCGTAGGATGTTGACTGAGCTGGCCTCGTTCCGCGACCTCGCACGTCTGGTCCGACCGGGTGCCTGGCCCGGTGTCCGGCCGCGTGTCCGGCCGCGTGTCTGCTCTCGTCCTCTGGCATCGTCCTTCGGCCGCGAGCAGAGAGCAGCAAAAGGCAGCTGGTCCTCAAACGCCATATGACTCTATCCACCATCCTTTTGCCTCCACCTTTATTCACCGAACGATTCTCCCAACGCTCACCTATACACGACCAAGCGCGTTCAATTTCATCAATGATCTGAACATCTCAAACGATGAGCGTTGAAACTGATCGTTGAATATCTCATCGTTGCGGGTAATCAGCGACATCGCTCAATCGTACTTGGGCCTCTAATTAAGCGGGTATGATTTTAAAATCGGGGACAAAGTGACTGTTTCATCAATTTCTCCGTACGTCGACGAAGGTGCAAGTTCATCGCACTCCCGGTAATTAATCGCGTCCACGCACGATCCCGTTTATATCCGATGGTAATTAACTTTCGTCGGGTCTAGGTGTAAAAGTCATAGTCTGGCAGCGGTGATGATCGACTTCATTAGGTCGGTAGGTGTATAGGTGAAACGATCATTCCGGCTACGACACAATTTTCCGTAGTTCGACGGTAGTTTGCATGGGATCCAGGCTGATATTTTTGCATCGATACTGCGAACTGAGCCTAGTCCAACCTTATCGTGACACTCGTCGCGTGCCGCATACGTCTATTGTCCACGTTTCTTCAACGTTTCTTGTTTCGATAGCCGACACGCGTCGAGTGTGCGTTACCCTTGTAATAAGTTTCCTGACGTATGTAACTTTGTTCTTGGCAGATCGATGGTACACCCTCCTCGGGCCCCCACCGGAAGTATCCTCCCTCGCGGTCATCACGGGAAACGGAATTTTCAAGTACCCAAGTTTCTCCATTCATAAACCCTGCGGATGCGGGGAGTAACCTCCCCCCTCACTCTCTCTCTCTCTCACTCTCTCACTCTCTCTTTCTCTCTCTCGCACTCTCTGTCTTTCCACTACCTTCGCCAGTTTGAACGTACGGGTCGCGCGCGTGTACGGCACACCGCGCGCGTGTGTAAGGCACGCTGTATAGGCGTAGAATACACGTCTCCTCGTTTAGCGGTAAATGTAGGTTACGAAGGCACTGGCTGTGCGGTCCATGCACCTTCCTATATTCAAGACTCTCTCTCACTTCCTCTAATTCCACCGTTCCTGTCGCCTCCACGTTTCCCTCTAATCCTTCGACAGTCACCTGTTTTTATCGACGCCTTCGACTCAACTGTTCCCCGGAAACTGAACTCGATCCAAAAGCACGCCGATTCGAATTTTGCATTTTCGCGCGACGGAAGCCGAGCTATCCCCTTTAAGCGCGCGTTCTTTTATTTTCCGCGGCAATGGGTCGGGGTGGGGGGCGGAAATGTCCGACGGGCCGACAGTGGGAGAAATTTCGGCACGGACGCGTGGCGGGAAGAGGACGGAATGCGCGGAGGGAGCGAGTTGGCCGTCGCTCGCCGGGAATGGGGGAGAGACGAGGAAGGAGACAGACAGTAGATATAGCGGAGAAGGGAACGAAAAGATAGCGAAGAACAGTTTGTCCGACTAGTGGCGCCCCGTCGCTTGATCCCCAGCTCTGCGGTCCATAGTGTTTTCTTCGGCGTAAGACGACGGTGCGACACGTTCCCTCTCTCATTCACTTTTTAATTGCCAGCGATTCTACCGTCGGCCGTCCTTACGCTCCACCGTTTCTCTGTCACTGCCATTCTCTTATCGTTACGATTATAACACTGTTGGCCGCATTTTTTTTCTCTCATTAACCGCTGCTATTGTTATTATGCTGTCCTTTCAATGCTTTTTTTTATATCTTGACGGTTGCGGCGGTAGAACAATGGCATTATGACAAAAAATATGATAGAAGGAAAGAAAAGGAAGGCTGACAATACTGGCGCGTGCTCGGGTGGCAATTGTTAATGACAATGATCGAGGGGATGATCAGCGCCCTCGGCAGTTTCGATAGGAATGCACGATGAGAACGCTGGGCAGGGGCCGGTAGGTGCGGATAGTTGGTAAGGGTGGCGGTTGAGGGGTGGGTGGGCGAGGGTAGTGGACAAAAGTGGTGGGCGAGAGAGGAAGTAGAGACAGGTCGGGAGCAACAGGTAACCTACCTAAAGCAGAAATGACATGCTTCGGGGATTTTCGCGAAACGATTGCCATGCGTCTCACACGATCGCCACCTGACATTTGATCCTATAAGGGGCAGTACTCCCGTACGGACGGAAATTAATCATTTAGACTTACCCTTTCTATTGGAAACGGCATTTGCTTCCGATAATAGCGATCCTGGAACCATATCCGATTTATCACTATTTCATAATTATATACATCCACGATTTGCTGATTAGTACGTAGTAGAATCGCAGTCTATCGAGAGTGCAGATAACTTGGCGGGACGTCGAAGGAAGGTTGCCGGCACGTTCGCGGAACGTCGCCTTAAATGCGTCTGGTCCACGTGACCGAATGAGTTTCACGGGTAAGGGTTGCTCCGACCTACATAGTACACGTCCCCCGTGTATATCCCGACGGCGCGCATCCCCGATGCATACGAGGATACTCGGGATCCGTGTACGTGCACGGATAGATGCGCTCTCCACCCGGAGAAATTCATGTACCCTTGCGCGTGTGTTACGTAGGTACTACCGTGGGTCAGAGTCGGCCACTGTAGGTGGGAGCGTGCGGTGAAAGAGGAGACGGAGACGAAGTGGGTCGAGGAGGATCGGAGAGGGATGAATGTGTGAGAATATACGGCTTGCGGGCGAGCGAGCGAACGAAAGTGAAAATGGTGGCGCTCGTCTTTCTCATGGCGCGCAATCAATGCCGGCGGAACGGGCCTTCTGGTATTACTTCGGCGGAGTTTGAAAATTTAGATGAGCCGGTGGCTTTCGCTCGATCCGGTTTCTCGCATTCGTCGATGCGGCCAATTCGTAGTCCGTTCGGTGCGTTCATTCCGCTCAGTCGTCCGTTCGTTCGTTCAGTCGTCCGATCATTCGTCCGTTCGTCAGTTCTCTCGATCACGATCCTCGATCCTTCTCAGGATTACCAACTGTCGATCGCCCCGTGCATTTCTAACTGTCGTACGGTAGACGGCCTCGCGGCATCGATGATAGGCCGCGAGCAACAGGTATTCCGGGATATAATCATACGGTAGCTGCATACCATTTCCGCCCCGTACGCCATTCCGGCCGCTTACCATATATTGTATTTACAATACGAAAGGCCGCCCGATGTGACGTGACAAATGTTATCGCTCCCCCGTTCATCGATTCCGACTGCTTGAATGAATCTTCGCGTGCTCGCGACGCTCAGCGTGCGCACAACTAAGATCGTAGAGAAGGGGGGAGGGGGGGGGGGGGAGACGGGTTGCGTCAGTGCATTGTGCAAGGTCGCGGCTATTTTTTGAGAAGTGGGTCGTTGCGCGAGTAAAGTTATCGTACGAGCCCTCTATAAATCTTACGCTCAGGCTAAAGAACCTGACCTTGTCCCTTGAGCGCATCTCCTCTCGTAAAACTCCGGTCCTGTCATTCCACTCCCCCTTTCCCTCCCTTCGGACTGCGAACAATGTTCAACGACGGTGTTGTAGTCTGCGTGGATGCCACCCTTCCCCACTGCCGTAACTCGAATCGTAAAGTTCCGTAAAAGCAAATCGTTTACGCGGATACCTACGTTCTTCACCCTGATGGTCGATATCGGGACACGTGTAGGATGACGCGAGGTAGAGTTTCGAATGGCTTGGTCTAGGAAGAACTGCGGGGAACGAAATTGGGGATGGGGGGAGGGGGGGTGGAGGATTAGTCTACCTGCACCCCCCGGTCCGCACCGACGAGGCTACTGCACTTTATTGCACCGGCCGAGACGACAACCGATATTCGAAAGCCACAGTAGTTATTATTATACGCGGGGCGAGTTTCAAAGACCGTGATCGTAAGCTAACAATCAGGGCCGAAGTAGTTAGCGAGGCTATTAGCTGTCGTCGGTTTACCGCCCAGTAATCAACGCTCCGACCGTGTGTTGGCAAACGATCGAGCCCAAGAGTTGGCGGGGGGATGGAGGTAGAGAGAGAGAGAGAGAGAGAGAGAGAGAGAGAAAGAGAGAGAGAGAGAGAGAGAGAGAGAGAGAGAGAGAGAGAGAGAGAGAGAGAGAGAGAGAGAGAGAGAGAGAGAGAGAGAGAGAGAGAGAGGAGAAGGTGGAAAAGGAGGCGGACAGACGAAGAGGGAAGAGTCCACGTGCGTGTCTGGTGTAACGGGGCTCGATGACCGACCGCCATCGACCGATCGTGACAAGATGCAAACGAGTCAATCCTAGACACGACTCTAGCCCGTTCCAATAATAGACGACCGCCGTCCCAGACATTTCGTACTTCCCACACCTCCCGCCGCACTCTTCGACGCTCACTTCTGCGAAAGTTTGCTAAACTCCTTTAGAATGACCTTGGCGGGATCGCATAATGGACCAAGGACGGCGCGACCTTGCCGACAGGTAGTGCGACGGTCAGCCGGCGCGGATACGTTTTCGTGTATACACGCGCGCGCGCGTGTAACGTCAAGCGTCGGCCGGCGAGAGTGCGGCGTGTAACCGAAGCCGCGATCAAACTGCAAACGATACACCGGCAATCTCAGCCTCTCCTCTACCCCCCGCTCCCCCTCTCCTCCCCCATTTCCTTCTGATCGTCGATTCCGTGGCCGCACGTGCGCGTCCGTTCGCTCACGTGCGCCGGACGGGGCGTACGCGTAGTACCCCGTACGATGTTTACGCTCCGGAGTTTCACTCTCGATCGTCCGCCGTGACTCCGATCAGCGGCGCGTACGCTCCTACGGTATCCGCTATCGTGCGCGTACGAGCGCATACGGGCGCACTGGAAGCGCATACAAGCGCACCCACTCGTGGCTTATCCCACTTTTCTCTCCTGTCCCGCCCGTTAGTCTGTTAGCGTAGATGCGCCTTTATCAGCGCGCGTCGATCCGACCACGTGCTCTCCTCCTCCACCTCCTCCTTCTCCTCCCTCTCCTCCCTCCTCCACCTCTCGCGTTCATCGATGACATCATGGGATCCCCTGTGACACCTCGTCGAACGTCGACTCGTCGATTGTTCGCGGCTGTTTCGCTTTCTTCGTCCTTCCACCTCCCTTCGCTCCCCTTGACCGTACTCTCGGCCCGCGGCCGTGGATGTCTCTACGTATGTACGCGTGGACGGTCTATGTACCCCAGGGGTCTATGTACGGTACGTGAGTACACGATCTACGCTGAAAGAGAGTGGCGCCGAGACGCGCCACTTGATACTGCGGGGGACTCCGGGCCGCGCGTTTCGGCCCCTGAATGAATGAATCGTGTTATTGGTACACCGGCGCATCTGCCTTCCTTCTCCTTCGCAACGGCCCGCCAACGGGTACATAACGGAACCGCGTGCGTGTGCGTGCGAGTCGGTGCGCGAGGCTCGTTGCACCGAGCGCCGCTCGTTTGCATAGCCGTATTTCGTCGCGAGAGAGAGAGAGAGAGAGAGAGAGAGAGAGAGAGAGAGAGAGAGAGAGAGTGTGTGCGGACAATAATTTCTCGTCCTTCCGCACCCTTCCATCCCTGTCCCTTCCCCTCACGCGGCTCCTGTCCCCCTCCTCTGCCCCACTTTCTTCGCCGCCTCTCGTTACGCGCCGGGATTACCGATATAAACGACAGAGTCCGCTGTCGACTCCGTTGTACACAACAGGGGTCACCGTGGATTTTATATACCTACAATACAGCCGATGTTGTTTGTTTCTATGGTAGGATCACGATCGAAGCTCGGAACGTCGCGTACTGTTATGCCGGTCGGTTCCTGACGTAGGAAGAGGCGTGTAACGAGCGAAGGGCGGATGACGTTGTTAGCGAGGCACTCCGCTCGGCCACTCGGTCATCCGCGCACTCCGGTCCTCTACTCCTACTCTGTAATTTTCAGCAATTGTCTACTGGGCCCGCGCTCTCCCCCCCCCCCCCCGGCCGACGTCCCATTGTGTCTAAGCCAGGCGCGAAGTAACGTCTGCATCGGGTGACCTTCGTTATATCCTTTAAGGGGTTCCTCCCGGCGCGCGCGAGGCTCAGCCGGTACACACGCTTTCCCCCGAGTTATGAATGAACTCGAAGTAAGCACGTACTATTAGGGCATTAACCGTTAGCCCGACGCGATACACGTCGTTTTCGACGCTGTGTGCCTCTGTGCTGCGCTTAGGGAAGGAAGCCGAGATTCAGACGAGCGGCTCTGTGTGCGCGGCTTCCGCGTCTCTGTGTGTGTGTGTGCGCGGGTGTCTGCTGCGTATATAAGTGGGGTGGGAGGGGTGGCTGAGGGAGAGAGACAGAGAGAGAGGGAGGGCGAGGGAGGGAGAGAGGGAATGACGGAAATGGGACAAGTGGGGGACCGCGGTGCGAGGCCACTGTGAAACCGAGAGGAAAGGAAACACAAAGCGGGAGGGAGCGAGAGAAGGAGGAAAGACCAAGGGACGCGGCAAGAATGAATGGCATACGCCACGTTAATAGCTTGTTCTCACTTCGGGGTTGTACGAGGTCAGTTAGCTCTCAACTGGCACGGTGCCGGTACCGGCGAGTCGCGTGCGATCACCTTTAATTTCTTCGACTTCAAACGAGACCCGCGTACCTACGGCTCTCTCCTCCTCCTCTCGCTGGAAGCGGAATTTCCAAGATTGAAGTGACGGTTCTATATGGAATTCGTTGGTACGAGCTGTATACCTCTCTCTGCGAGTTATCCTGCAGTAAAATATCATTCTCTCTCTCTCTCTCTCTCTCTTCCTCTTCCTCTCTCTGATTCTTCGAAAAATCATCCATCCGTACCAAAGCAACCCACTGACCAGACCAGACAAAATTGTCCACTTTCCGTCCGAAGCGATCTGTCTCATCCGACAGTCCGTCCGTCCGATCTTCCGCAGTCGATACAAGCCACGCGGCATATCAATGAAGACTGCTGCCAGTGGCGTGTACGTTCCGTCACGTATTCGGCGGAGACGGCGGAATCCGGCGCTCTGTAGCGGGCGTAGATCGTGTGTAACTTGACAAACGGGGGACGTGGGGATAACGCGTGACGGTGTGTCGCTCGAAGGTTGGCGTCGGTGTTCGTCGGCGTCGGTGTCGGTACCGGTAGTGGTGCCGGTAGTGGCGCCGGTAGTGACGCTACTACTGGCGCCAGTGCTCGCTAGGCGGAAGGGGAGGTTCGCCGACCGGGTCAGGTTCACGCGGGGAACCATTCACACTTTGCGCATAAAGGCACAAAGAAACGGCTGGCGCCTAGAGGCTATAAAGTGGATAGGTATACGGGCGGCGAGTGAACGACTCGGTGAGTGTGTACGCCTTCCGACAGAGATAGAGAGGGATGGAGAGGGAGAGAGAGAGAGAGAGAGGGAAAGGAGGGCGACGGTACATTGATGCACTGTAAACGGCAGGGGGTTGCATTTTAAACATGAAGGGAAGGTAGACAGTGGGAAGCCAAGGTCGCTGGGAGATAATGCCTCTCTTTTACCGGCTCGCTCCCTGAATGGACAAGACCGCAAGGAGAGTGAGGAAAGTACTTACATAGTGTGCACCGACGGTCACGGATCAGTGGCCTTCCCCGAGTTATTGTCGTACAGGGGGGGGGGGGGGGGGGGGGGGATATAATGAAACGGATGAGGCTGCCGGCTCGGAACTGAAACTGAAACTGGTCGTTCGATCGACGGCTCTCCGGTGTATGCGAGAGATGGCGGCCGTCGTTGGGCTTGTAAAATTGAAGGATGTGGGACGTGACGGGGGAGTGGGTCTCCGCGGAGCGCGCGGTAAACTTCAGGGTCATAGGGAGACAATGCTTCTCCTACCCGCGGCTTCCCTTGAATGGAATGGATCGCGCGGAAGGCGTTGCACAGGCTCTTCCGACTCCTTCCCCCGGTTACAGTTTCAGAAGTCGACGACCTCCTTCACAGTTCTCCCTCACACTCTCAGCAGAGTATCTTCCGCGATCGTACGCTGTTCCTATCTCACCCGACACGAAGCATCAACTCGTCTCTCACCCAAGTCCGACACTTCATCCGGTCAGCTCTGTCTGTCCAAGACCGTTCAAATGTCTCATCTCACTGAAACGCTTAGAAAACCTTCAGCTCGAACTGGTCTGATCTACCCCAGTCCACAACCTGAAGACCCAAAACAAAAATGACAGTATCCACGAACCTTCGGCCAACGTGGGTGTGGAATGCTATTCGCCTGACGCAAGAAAGGCGCGGCACCTGACTTTCGGTCTTCCCAGACTTCGGACAGCCCAGCATCCACACGAACCCCACAGACGAGGCCAGTCGGAAGCCAGGCGTCACGGTCGGAACACCGGCGTGCGTCGGGTGGCTCTCTCAAATTGAAGGGCGCACCGCACGATCAGCTGAGGCCGCGACGCTTCTAAGATGCGCCCATTCAAACTCGCTCTATCCGCCTCCCCTTCCTTCATTCACACGTGACCTCCTCTTTCCCTCCTCGTCTTTCTCCGGTTCGCCCATTGACGTGCCGCCGCTGTCTCGCTTCGTGCTCCTCTCCGTCGCTCCGTCTTCCTCTCACTCGCAATCCTGCCACCGCAATCGCGTTATATCGTCGGCCCGTTCCTCTCTTTCTCACGCGCACATAGTCAGATCTCCCTCCCCCTCCACCCCTCGGCACACGGACACGGCAACAGAGGGAGAGAGGCGCAGACACACACTTTCCCCGCTTCCAGCTGCCGTTCTCCGTCTCTCTTTATCCGTTTCTCCAGCCCTCTCGCCTCTTTTACCCCCCCAACCCCACCTTCCTGCCCCCCCTGGCTCTCCCTCAACTACACCGCTGCGAATCACAACTACCGAGAAGCCGCGGATATCTACAACCTTCGCCTCGCAACCTGCCTCGCTCGCCACCCTCTTCCTCCTACAACGTGACTACGCTCATACCCCGTCCCACCTTCACCCCCACCCCCCTCCTACCTTGTCCTCCAACCCTCCGTGCGATCCCTCGGGCGTTTCACGATCTCCTCTTTCCCTTCCTTTCTCACTTTACTCACCCCCCTCCCCCCTCCTACCAACAGCGTCCGCTGTTTCGGGGTGCATATCGTTGACACTAGCTCTCGTCGGTCAGCTGCAAAAGTTTCGAGAAGGACGGTTCTTTTGACTGGAGCGCTTGAAAGAATCGCGAACGGTCACTGGGTTAAGATGACAGGGTTCCACAGGGAAGAAATAAGTTGGAACTCAAATGAGAATTGTCCACGTGCTCGGCGTATGCGAGCGAGTGAAAGTGAAAGGGAAGCAGGAAGCCCTCTCGGCCCGTTATCGACGAACGATCGATGCCTTCTCTTCGGATTTCGATGACGGGAGGGGGGAGGAGGACTTTCGGATCGCGGCCGGAATGAAAAAGGCGAGCGAAAAAGCTCGGCGGTAAAACCTGGAGCGGAAAGGGCAAGGTGGGGACCGCTCTGCCGTTGCCCTGGGTAGTAGTCCGACTCACGCGATCGTCGAAACTTTTGCTGTCCCGCAAATCGAGAGGTATGCAACAGCTGTTATCGTGTTACGGGTTCGCACGAGCGGCCCGTAACTTCATATCATCGTGCCGCCGATGTATATAGGGTAGCTGTTCCCCGAGTCTGTCGAGTGGGTCAAGTTCAGCCCACGGTTATCACAACGTTTCACCTACGTACCGTCGGCGGCCTCGCACTCTCTCTCTCTCTCTCTCTCTCTCTCTCTCGCTCTCGTTTTCTCTCTCTCGCTTCTTCCACACGTACTTTCCGATACGTCGTTTCTGTCGGCCGCGTGACGGACTGCCTTTCGAGCGCGAGGACGGACGTTGACAGTGGTCACGGAAAACGGTCTACGGACACACCGAGCTTTATCGCGGTCTGACGCACTGGGAAGCCGGTCGGTGCTTCTTCGAGATAATGCTATTTACGATCCGCTCGCCGAGCGGACAGAGTCGTTCTCTTTTTTTTTCAAACCGTCAATTCGTTGACCGTCTCTCTTCCTATAAACAAGTCGTCCGAGGATCGTCGGACAATGACTGCTTTTCAAGATACGCCCTGACGCACGCGGCACGTACATTGACTCCGATCAATCTTCCTTTCTTTCCGTCTCTTGTATTGGGAATTGACGAGTGCAACAAGTGCGACGAAAGAGTGGCGGAATGGAGGTAAGGCGCGTGGACGAACAAGTACGGGAAGGTAGACGGAAGGCAGTGAAAGTATGCACGCGCGGAAAAAGAATGTTTGAGCGCGGTTGGAGGAGAGGCAGAGTTTGGCGTAAAGTAGGTAACGGAAAGGGGTGAAGGAGAAAGGGGCGAAATGATGGGGAAGGTGAGAAAATCTGTTGACCTCCCGCGTAGACTCTTCTACGGACTCCTCTACTTCTGGCACAAAAGTCTTCGAAACTCAAAGATTTGTCAATCTTCCGCGACTACCGATCGGAGTCTCAATTTCTTCTGCCGAATTTTCGCCGAGGTGGCTCGACTTTTTTCTGGCATAGTTTCGGGCACGATCGCGGATCCTAAGACGAGGACCGTTTAAATCGACTCTCCCCTCCTTAGGAGTATCCTTCTCCGACGCGCCGAAGATTGACAAGATCGCCTAAGGCGCGGGCGGCAAAAACGTGTATCGTCGCATGCCGATCGGAGTGAGCGATTCCCGGCAAAAAAAGGAAGATCCTTATAGAAACCGGCGGCAATCCAGTTTGGGAATGCGAGAGAGGACGCGAGGCGTCCGCCGTTCCGATACGCTCGGGTTCGCGCGCGCGCGCGCAGGCGAGGAAAAAGCGAACGAGATCCGGACACGCTTGCGACGGATGGCCAGGCCTCTGATTGAGTCATTTACCATATTTACCCGTGGCGCGCGCCTCCTGTGTTCCCGTGTCCTACGTACAGTCTGCCGCGCGACCTACACACGTAAGCCGCTGCCGTCGGGCACATACGGCGCGGGATACGTTAAACGTGTACACGGTGAGTGGCACGTGCCACTCTCTGTCGCTACTGCTCTTCATTCCGAACGATTCCCCCTTCATTCAGAAACGATCGGGCCGCCGACGCCGCCGCCGCCGCCGTCGCCGTCGCTCGAACTCGAACTTGCCCGTCACGTTATCGTAGTCTGATCGACCTTTCGCTCGGCCGACTAACGGATTCGGCCTTCGATCGACTTTTATCATCTCGGCGTGTGCCTACGGTTAGGTTCGAACGGACCATTGTTCGAGTTCGGAGGAACGCCTTCCAATGTTCTGTACGGTTCTCACGGCGGAGGAGAGAAAAGTGGATGGTTTTCGGTGGCAAGGCGCGGAAGACAGCGCGCGCAGGACGCGAAAGGATCGGAAGAAGGGATAGGTGTCAAACTCATCTGGCGCGAGGACGAACATAGATAGACTAACGGGTTCGGCCTTCGATCGACTTTTATCATTTCGGCCTATGCCTACGGTTAGGTATGAACGGACCGTTGTTCGAGTTCGGTGGAACGCCTTCCAAGGTTCCGTACTGTTCTCACGGCGAAGGTGAGAAAAGTGGATTTCGGTGGCAAGACGTGGAAGACAGCGCGCGCAGGACGCGAAGTAGCGGAAGAAGGGATAGGAGTCGAACTCATCTGCCTCCACGACGGACATAGACAGTCATTTCTGGCATGGAGCCACGGTAGGAGGAACCCTAGGCACCGTGCTCTCCTTTTCGGCGGCTATTATTGTAGTCTCGGCTCGCTACCGTCGCCCTTCGCAATCTTATAAGCGACGATATTAATGAAAGGCGAACCGTCGTCGGCCGGTGGAAAGGATTCGTTTGAGACGCAGGACAAATAATCAGCGAAGGAGAAATGTATATGCGCGAGCGCGCGCGGGCGACATTCGGGAGGCTGCGAACGAGGGTTGGGGCGGTATAGGGAAAATGGAAAAGAGAAACGCGAAATGAAGCATGTTCGCTGAGAGAGTGTAGGAGAGAGAGAGAGAGAGTGGGAGAGGGAAAGAGGGAGAGGGAGGGAGATGTCGAACCGGTGAGAAAAAGGAAAAGAAGCAAAGTCGCTGGCCTGGCTGGCTCGGACTCTCTTGCCTCGTCGACTCTTTGCTTGACTTTCACTCTCTCTCTCTCTCCCCTCTCCTCATAGATTGCGCGCGTGCGCACCTTGCCGCCGGTTAGACGCACGTACTCTCTTCCTTCCGCGCTTTCGTTCGCCCACTGGCGTCGGCCATTTACCAGACGAGGACGGGCAAAAGTCGAGCGTGAGAGGCGACGCCGACGCTGCCGGTGGTGGAGTATGTAGATGCGGAGAGCGTCCCTATAGTGGTGCAGCGCCAATGGTGAGACCTCGGCGGGGGCTGCGAAGAGAGGCGACAGAGAGGCGACAGAGAGGCGGCCAGAGGAGGCGGCCAGAGAGGCGGCAGAGAGGCGGGAGAGAGGCGACAGAGAGTCGGCAGAGAGTCGGCAGAGAGGCGGCAAAGAGGCCGCAAGCTAGGGAGAAGCTTTCCATCGGCAGACTACGCGCTGCCTCCTCGGGCGCAAAGTCACGAGTCGCGCGTAGAATCTTGGAAAAATTAAGGCGGGGCAGAGTTGGAAAATATAAAAATGTGTTTATTAAAAGTAGGTGTTACCAGAATGGAAGGCTATACACAACTGACGATTCGCAAGCGGGAGAAACAACAGAATGCTTACATACTCGCCAGCAACTGATGCGTTCCTCAAATGTTACCGAGCGCCAAATTCAACTAATGCTAAATATATATCTAACACTCCCACTTATTTAGTATTATTTACATCTAACACTCCCACTTATTTAGTATTATTTACATATACCCATTCCCACTCTCAAGTCGCTAAACTGTTTGTTACACAACGGTTTCGTGAATATGTCCGCCAGCTGCTGCTTTGTTCCAATATACTTAACATCAATGATACCTCGCTCATATACATCCCTCACAAAGTGAAATCTTACATCTATGTGTTTCGTTCGCTTATGGTATTCCGGATTTTTTGTTAAATTTATCGCCGATTGGTTATCTACTTGTACAAGAATTGAATTAGATTTAAAACCTAGTTCCTGATACATTTGGTTCAGCCACATAGCCTCTTTCGTTCCAGTAGCTAACGCAATATATTCGGCTTCCGTTGTGGAAAGGGCCACCACTCGCTGTCTTTGACTCGACCAAGATATTGCGCCGCCATTTAGAGTAAACACAAAACCAGTTGTTGATCTACGTGTTTCCACACACCCTGCATAATCTGCATCAGTATACCCCTGCAAATTTACAGCACTCCCACTGTTTCCGTACACTATCCCAAACTCGATTGTACCCTTTAGATACCGAAAAATGCGCTTCACGGCCTGCCAGTGTTCCTCTCTAAAATCTACCAAAAACTGGCTAACTTTGTTTACAGCGTACTCTATATCTGGTCTACTGACCCTGGCGGCGAACAAAAGCGACCCAACTGCTTCGCGATAAGGTATCATCTGATTTTCCTTTTTACTCCCACTTTGATCATCCGTCGGTCGCGAAAGATGCAGTCCAGGCTCAGCAGGCACACTCGCCGAATTTGCTTGGTCCATACGGAATTTCTCTAACATGCGCCGAATATACGCACTTTGCTTAATCTTTAATCTACGGTTACTCCGGTCACGTTCCAGTTCAATACCCACAAATTGGGTTGCATTGCCAATCGTTATTTCAAAATTTTCTTTCAAATGATTTAATACTATCTGTACTGCGGGTTTTGATACTGACAATATTAGTCCATCATCCACATATAACGCCAAAAAGACAACCTCATTATTAATTTTCCCTGTAAAAATGCAACGGTCACTCTCAATGTTATTAAAATTATACCTGGAAAGGAATGTAACGAATTTTGAATTCCAACATCTCGGTGCCTGCTTGAGTCCGTATAAACTTTTTCTTAACCTACATACCGCGTCCTGCGAAACTCTACTCTCGAATCCTTTTGGCTGCTGCAAAAAGATTTCTTCTTCTAAATCCCCATTTAAGAATGCCGTTTTTACATCAAACTGTGCAATTTCGAAATCCTTTTCTGCAGCAATTGCCAAAAGCATCCTGATTGATTCGTACCTAACCACTGGTGCATAGGTTTCAAAATAATCCACCCCTTCACTCTGTGTGAAGCCCCTTGCAACCAGCCTAGCTTTATAGCGCTCTACGTTACCACCAGTGTCCAATTTTTTACTAAAAACCCACTTGGATCCGATGATCTTTGTCCCCACTGGGGGTTTCTCTAGAGTCCACGTTTGATTTTTATCCAAAGCCGCAATTTCCTCTTCCATCGCTTTTTTCCACTGCTCACCTTCGTCACTCGCAACAGCGCTTTCATAAGTGAGTGGTACTGTATCCACCAAAAATGCATATCCACGTTCACTGTACCGATCAGGTTCCCTTAATTTGTTTCGGTCTCGTAACTCCCGACCAACCATTTGCACTGCTTCCTGAGGATCATTGCATATTTCAGGTGCTTCTGGTTCTCCATCTTCACAATCTTCCCACACGTCTTCCGGTTCCTCTCCTGTGTGAGCCTGCCTATTTTCGTCAGTCTCATCATAGTTTCCAAAGATCATGTCAAATTCCGCTGCAGTCCCTTGGTTACCTTTGATTTCAACAAATTCATTAGTACTTTCGTCAAAAATTACGTTACAGCTCACGTGAATTTTTTTGGTCGCCTCATCCCAGAGTCTATAGTTCTTCGATTCTCCTTCATATCCTACGAAGGTCATCCTCTTGCTTTTTTCCTCCAATTTTTTTCTCTGGACCTTCGGTACATTTTTATACGCCCTGCATCCGAATATTCGCATATGACCTATTTCAGGTTTCTGACGAAACCATTTTTCATATGCTGTTTGTCCTTCCACCTGCTTCGAGACCGTCCTGTTCAGAACATACGCCGCTGTTTGGATGGCTTCTGCCCATAGCAATTTTGGTACATTTCTTCCCACCAACATAGATCGAGCACATTCTACCAATGTGCGCATTTCTCTCTCAGCCCGTCCATTCTGCTGAGGAACATATGGGGTCGATCGTTCATGCATAATTCCGTTTTCTTTCAGCAATCTGTCAAAATTAGTCGATAAATATTCTCCTCCATTGTCGGACCGTAGAATCTTGATTTTATTTCCTGTCTGTCTGTGTACCAGTCCTTCATATTCTTTAAATTTGTCAAAAACTTCTGATTTATGTCGCAAGAAATAAACTGTCCTGAACCCTGTGCAGTCGTCTTTAAATAAAACAAAATATCGCGATCCTCTGGGCGACTCTACGCTCATTGGCCCACAGACATCTGAGTGTATTTTCTCGCCTGGTCTATATACTTTTTTAAGACCAGAAGGCTTATGCGGTTTTTGGCTATGCTTACCCATGACGCATGGCTCACAGAAGAAATCAGATTTGTCCTTGATCTTCATACCTGTTGCTGCTTGGGTACTGTCTGTCTCCTTTATCGCTCTAACATTTATATGGCCTAACCTCTCATGCCATGATTTTAACGAGGCGCCCTGTGCAATATTACATGCAGCCGCATTTTTCACCGCCAATTTCATGCGGTACAGATCGCCATAACGCACTCCTTCTGCAACCAGAGCCCAATTTCTGTCTCGTACCTCACAGTCACTTTGGTAAGCGTGGAATGAGAAGCCTCTTGCTGTTATGGCTCCCACTGAGAATAAATTTCGATTCAATCCAGGGACAAACAGAACATTCGTCATTTGCTTTTCTATTAATTGGTTGTTGACTTCTAACAGGATATTTAGAGTGCCAACTCCTGCAACGGGAATGATACTATCCCCGGCGACCTTCACAAAACGCACATCTCCTACAGGTTTCAACTGTTCGAACGATTCCCGCTTAAAAGTCATGTGCCTGCTTGCCGCAGAATCCGCCAACCATACCTCACGATCGTCGTCTGTGGTTTGCGAGACGAACGCAGATACGTCACAAACAAATGCCGATCCAATGGCCTCATCTGTTATACACTTTCCTCCTTCGACTCGGGAATCCGCAATACGTTTTCTGCACTCTTTGTACCAGTGCCCCTTTTCATGGCAATAACTACATGGATGCTTCCTTTTAAGTTCCTCTATCTGTTGCGCCCTCAATCTGCTCTTATTCATGTGTTGGTAGTTTGCCTGTGATTTTGACTGATTATCAAGTTTCAATTTCAATTCTTTTACCTGCAGGGCGAGCGGGGCGACGTCTTCCTCTACCACGGTCAGTCTTTTGTCTTCTCGGATGATTCTCGCAATCAAGTTGTCTTTTGTCCTACCTTCTTTTGTCGTACATTCCCATGCCATTGTAAACGCCGAAAATTTTGGCGGCAAACTACTTAATAGCTTCGACATCATAGCTGATTCGGATGGCTTTTCACCTGCATCTTCAAGCTTTTTACAAATTGTTTCGAAGCTTACCAATTGCGTGTCCACAGCTTCACCATTTCTAATGCGGAACTCATAAAACCTTTGCCAGTATTTTTGCTTTTCGTCCTCGCTTGAATCTCCATACAATGTATGCAACTTGTTCCAGATTGCTTCTGGCGTCATACAATTTATTAAATTAGCGTGAAGAGCCGCCTCCACTGAGCTAAGCAAAATCACTGACGCCTTTGACCTGTTCCTCTTCCATTCTTGCCATTCTTTTAAATGCGTACCTTTCACGGGCTCTACATCCGCTCCCTCGACACAAACCATCCTTAATTTCTCGCGCAGTGGAAGCGTGCTGGGCCCATAACCTCTTGGAAAAATTAAGGCGGGGCAGAGTTGGAAAATATAAAAATGTGTTTATTAAAAGTAGGTGTTACCAGAATGGAAGGCTATACACAACTGACGATTCGCAAGCGGGAGAAACAACAGAATGCTTACATACTCGCCAGCAACTGATGCGTTCCTCAAATGTTACCGAGCGCCAAATTCAACTAATGCTAAATATATATCTAACATAGAACACCTTCGGCGTCGGGGTCTCCAAAGATCTCAAAGCGAGCTCTTCCCCTTTTCCTTCTTCATAGATCGCGAAACTGCATTCTTTTGCGTTTCGGTAATGCTTCGTATCTCTGCAATTCGATGGCTTGACGAATATATTTATGTACGCGAATATATCTGCGTGAAAAACAATATACCTATAGGGACGGTATAATATATAATATATTATTTTATGGGAAGAGGAAAAGGTATGGGTGTATGAGATACGTATGAGGTATGTATAAGGTACATATCAGGTACGTATGAGGCACGTATGAGGCACGTATGAGGCACGTATGAGGTACGTATGAAGAAGCTTGGTGTGCACGACTCGAACGCGGCTCCGACGTTCCTTGAACGCGCTTCTTTCGATCGAACATCGTCGAGGTTACACGGAGAGAACGGCGGAGCCGAGAGGAGGACCGGTTCGAAAGGATGCTCCCACCGCTCGTCCTTCGTACGATTCCGGACGGGAGGGGGGCCCGGGAGAAGGTCTTCTTCGTCATTGCGACGGCATTACGAGCCCGACTCCTTCTCTCCTCCGAGTCTCTCGCTCCTTCCTGTTCTCGTCAAAGTCATTGGTGTCGCTGGCGTCGTACCTCTCTTCGTTATCGCCCTCTCCGCTTATGTCCTTCCGTTCGTTGATCCTTTTCATTCTTTTCCATTGCCTTGCGAACGATTTTAAACCTAGGAACCTTACACCTTCCAAGTATTCAGTCTGAAACTCAGTTTCGAAATAGTCAATCGACCATTTTCATGAACGAACCTTGAATATTGCAATTAAGTAAGGTCCGACTCTGTTCGAACTCGATGCCGATAGGCTGCCAAGGGATACAGCAGACTATTCGGCATCGCCGGGCCGGAATTAAGAAATAAGAGTCGATATGCGGGAAAGTAAGATAGGTCCCTCTCCATTAGGCTAGATCTCGGCAGGGCGTTTGGTCCGACCACTTTCTAAAATTAGACCGTCTCGCTTTCGCGCGCCGAATTTTCGAACTGAAAGAGTTGTTGGCGCAAAGTCGTCACGCGATCCGCAACACGTGGCTCATATTCGAACGTTCGGCATTGGGCAGGCTATTGGGTGGGCATTGGACAGGCATCAGGCAGGCATTGGGCAGGCATTGGGCAGGCATCGAACAGGCATTGGGCAGACAGGGTCCGGCTTTTCAATTCCTCAGCTCCTTTGATGCCTGGGGTGAGCCTGCCGAAGGCAGACAGCGAGGCAACCCTCGGGGAAGATCCAGTAAACTTGGCGGGAAAATGTGTCCCGTCACGTATCGCCTAATCGCAGTCTGATTGATCGTACGCCGGCGACATCCAGTTCGACGCCGAGGCCGGATCGTCGGGGAAAAGTGGGTTAAGTGCCCAGACGGAGGACGATGTCGGGCAACGGTCGGGGTGTGCTCCGTCGTCTGCGCAGCTTTTGGCGAACGCAGGACAAATCCCGAAACGGTCCAAGAGGCAGAACGTTCGGAGGAGAAAAGGCGTTAGGTGACTGTGCGACTATCGCACCGCGATCGATTCCGAACTGTTCCCGGTCGCTTTGAGCGGGTCAACGGACTGGCCGAACGGAAAATTATCCCTTCGCGACGCGCCAACTCGGTCGACAGCTACGTTCTTTCCCTGTTCTCACCTCGCTAAAATTCAGCTTCAACACTTCGAAATACAGAGTCGATCAATTGTGTTGATCCCTTTTCAGCGATCGTCTAATTCGCGAGCCCGCTCGTAAGCTAATTCGTCCTGACGCAGGAAGAAGAATTGTATTTTATTATTTATCGTGTGACTGTTTCACGACGAAAGTTCGTCCTTCCGCGTGCGCGCAATGAACGCCGGAAAGTTTGCGCGCCGAGAGGCGTCGGCGGTCGCCGACCGAACCTGCCCGGCCGAAAAATGGACGGGCAAAACATGACAGAGGGTGGAGGTGGGGGGTGGCTGGGTAGGGGTGAATTCGAAATTCCCGAAATCGCGTGCGGCGCTGCCTTAAAATATTCGATCTCTCTGCACGCGGCAGAGGGCAAAAGCGACTTCGCCGCTTCGGAGCGGTCGATAAAATCACGGCGCGCGGACCGCGCAAGTGCGCACTCGCACATTTTCTCGCTCCTAATTTTGAGATCCTGTTTGTGAATTTCGCCAGGGCTGTTGACGCGCCGCGGAATCGATATTACCGATCCCTGCCAGCTCCGGACCGTTTCCGCCTCCGGCCACCGCTGCCCGTCAGGATCCTGCGTCATGGTCGTTCCAACGAATCCAACCCTTCGTCAGTCAAACCTCTGCATGTACCGTTCTTTCCGCATTTCGTCATTTGCCTGTAATGTCGGTCTTTACCGGCCCCGTCCTTATCGTTCTTATTATTATCGCCCTCGCTGGTTACCTTCGTCCTCGACGTCCTCGTCCTCGCGTTGGCACTGCCAGGCGTTGCAGTTATCGTCGGGTCAAGAAGGAGGAACGAGTGGTGTGCGCAGACGCGGCAGTCGAACGGGAAAAAAATCGGCACCGCTAGGCGAGACGCGAAGAGCGACAGAGAGAAAGAGAGAGAGAGGGAGTGAAGGGTGGAAGCTGGGGGCGGAGTGGGAGGGGGATGGCGTGTGACAGGGTGTATAGAGAGTATGTTGAACTGGCGGGTGGATGGCTAGGCGGACGGACGGACGGACGGTCGGTTGGACGGACGAACGTAGGAGCGGTCGGTCGATCGGTCGGTTGGGCGGACGGTCGGTCGGACGATCGGGCAGCTCGACGGTCTGGCCAGCGTTGGAGCTGAACTCGCGAGCGGACGAGAGCAAACGGACGATGGGCGTGTGGCCGGGAGGGTGCAGAGAGAGAGAGAGAGGGAGAGAGAGAGAGAGAGAGAGAGAGAGAGCTAGGGGAAGAGAGAGGGAGAGAACGGGCGCGCCTGTGTAGGAGTAGGGTTATCGGGGAGGGTAGTGGCGAAGAGAGTGGGTCGTATCGATCGTGCCAACATCGGAGAGCCCGTAGTTCGTCGTCGGTGGATATAGCCCGGTGCGGCGCACCAATGGTGACGGGCACCGGCTCCGACGCCGATGACGTCTACCGAACGCCTCCGCCGCGTATTTCTCCATTTTCCAAAACTTTTTCCTCTCGCCGATCCGAAGCGCTGTTCGTTTACCTTGTATCGTGTGCCCGCCCGAGGAGAAAGCGACGCGAAGCGTCGGAAGGAGGGCGGCAGAGGAGGAGAGAGATGGTGAGCGCGCGCGCGCGCGCGCGTCAGTCCGCGAGAGCGCGTGAAGTAGACCGGCGTAGAGAGAGATAGAGCGAGAGAGGGAGAGCGGGGAGAACTGACGTTTTTATAGAAAGTTGGATCGACGGGAATGTCTCGCAGCCGAGTGGGTATTCCATTTTGCAAATGCCTCCTTTTTTTCCGGTGGGAATCTTAGCTCGGATGTGGACTCTCCTCGTCTCCGATCACTGTTCGGGGCGATCGCGAAAGGCGGACGCTGCAGATAAAACTCGCTCATCCTTCACTCTAGCCTCATTGCAAATGTTCAAACTTTAACCGGCCCAGGAAAATTCCTTGATGCGACATTTTCGTTTTCGGTCGAGTCAGACATGAATCGTCCGTTCAAAATCGGCAGGAACCAGAATCCTCCGGTGCCCCGACGTTCGATCTTCGGCCGTCGCGACGCGCACCGTGCACGTAATCGAGCAAGCCAGGACAGACGCGCTTTCGCACGAAGGTAAACGAGATCCCTGCACGCTCGACCTCGTCCTATTATCGAACGGCCGCCGCAAATAGGGAACGATGAACCGTCAATTGCGAGAAGTTTCGCCGAAGAATTCGGCGGAGGGTTGACGCGACCGGCAGCGTTTCCGGTGGCCTTGGGCGGAGGGATGCGACCGGCCGATTCGTCGCAGGGGCACGAGCGGGCTAGCAGGATGGCGGGCAGGTAGTCCGACGGGCAGCGGCCAGAGCTTCTGCAGCCCCATTTTCGGGATGGGTGGACGGAGAGGGGGCAGGGGAGGAAGGCACCGCCGGTCTCTCTGTCGACGATCGATCGGAGAGTTCTGCGGGCCTAACCCTGCTACCGGCATTGCCGCAACGCGTGCCGACTACTGTTCCTTCGCTGCGAATCGAATTTTGGGCGAAAACGTTCGATTCGAATCGGGTCGTCGAAAAGTGGCGAAGGCTTCGTCGAGGGTGGCTGAGTCCGCGGGAGGACTGAGGCTGACGCCGGAGGGCTGGCTTCAAGAGCGAGGCTGAAGTGACCGACGGCAGTGCGGATCGATGAGTTACAAAGCGATCGATCGGCAAATTTTCGAAATTCTGACTGGGCGGAGTCGCTTTGTAGACGGAATCGAAGATACGAGCTGGACGTGCGAGCGAGACGGCCAGCGGAAGTGTGCGGTGGTGGTGGTGGTGGTTGGTACACGTTCTCGTGTAGGTTCGACCATGTGCGCTCGTATAACGATTCTTCGTTCGGACGAATTGGATGGGTCGAAACAGCGTGTATTACCCTTGCCACCAGCGGCAGGCGGGCAGGCCAGCCAGCCAGCCAGCCAGCTAGCTTGCTAGGCAGGCAGGCAGGCAGGCAGGCAGACAGGCAAGCAAGCAGGCAGGCAAACCTACAAGCTTCCACGAGCTCAAACGCAAACTCGCTCTCGCTACAAACCCATTTCCACCTGCAACCAACAACCTCCTTCTCACAAAGGCCAATTCCGAAGCGATCTGCAAGAATCGTTGCACTTTTTTCCAGCCGTACCGACCACCGTGCCTACAACAGTACCTACAACTGTACCGGTAACGGAGATATTCCTCTCCGGCCGTCGCGGCACGAGGCGCAGTTTGGCGCGAAAAAAGCAGCCCCCGCGCTCGGCAGGGGTGGAGAAACTCATATCCCTTAATGAAGTGAGGCAGCCCGCCGACTGAGTGTGCGTGAGCGTGGGTGGACATCGCGATACGAGGACGGGGGCGTCGGAGGATGAGAAGGAGACAGAAGGTGAAAGAAGGAGAGAGAAGGTGAAAGCAGAAGATAGAATTCGAAAGAAGGAGATAGAATTCGAACGAAGTCGAAAGAAGGGGAAAGAAAGAAGCGACGGTGGGCGGCGGGTACGGTACAGTTCTTCTCGGGCGAGATCGCTGGGGGGATGGGGCGAAGGTGTAACGGGAGAGAAGGACGAGGCGCGGAGATGGAGTCTTGTTCGTTAAGGACGAGCCGTACCTACGGACGCTATGGAGTTGCGCGATCGAAGCCGAGCGCGATCGAAGCCGAGCAAGGGACGCAGACAGAGATACGGAGCCGGTCGACAAAGAGAAAGGGGGCCGTACGCGCGCGCGCGCACCGAGTGGGAGAGGGAGAGGAGCGCGGTGGGAGAGAGAGAGAGAGAGAGCCAGGACAAATGAAGCAGAGCGCACGGTCGGCACCGCGAGCCGAACAGAGACGGAGAGTCTCGAGTCCGACAGTGATAAAGCGTCCTTCTCCGCGCGAAAGAAGAAGAGAAAGACGAATTGCGACGAGAAGGACGCGGAGGAATGAAGGAAAGGGGTGAGACGAACTGTGAGAGAGAGAGAGAGAGAGAGAGAGAGAGGGATGGCTAGCGTAGGGTGGGAGGTGGGAAGGGGGGGTAGGACAGTAAGAGCAGATCGAATGGCAAAGAGAGAAGAAGATAAACGGCAAATGAGATAGGGGCAAGTGCGTGGGTTTAAAGAACCTTCTCCTTTCCCATTCTCTTTTTCTCATCCCTCATCCACCTTATTCCGCCTCCCTCCGTCACCCCTTTTCGACGGTCGGACCGGATAGACGAGAGGCGCGCGTCGGCGAAACAGGTTGCTCCGGTGCCGGACACTTTTCTCACGTTCTCGGACGATCGAAGGATCAGAGTCAAATCGCAACCAGGGTTCGTTATTGATATAATTTAACGTCCTGACGCAGGTAGCGAAAGTCAATGGTGCACGTCTAACGGGAGCTGAACGGGGAAGATGAAGAAGAGATCTCGGTTGCGATTATAGGACGAACAGGTGCAGTCGTTGCAGCGTCGCGCTGCCAACGGAGACAATTTGTCAACGTCGAGTTTATAAAACGTACGGTCATTAGTCGTTTACCTCTTACCTACGGAGGAACATAGAATCATAACGCTGTATAATCCTCGGATTAAAGGATAATTTCGATCCTGAAAAGTTTGAGCAGTCTAGCGATCGGCCGCTTAGCAATTCGACTCCGTGCGATCGGAACAACGCTAGGCAAAGCCCAGAGAAGGTTGAACGGGAGAAGATGGAACACGTTCGATATACTCCTGCGAATCGGCAAACAGGGTTGGCTCGATCAGTCGCGAAAGTACTTCCGTCAGTTCGTACCGGTTTGCGGGAAGTTTCGAGAAAATGAGAAGTTGGACGGTCAGGCGTTCGGATGGAGGAGGATGAGCGAGGATGAATGGACCGATTTGAGTATAGGAGAGATCGGACGTTGAAAGGATACAGAGAGATAGAGAGAGAGAGAGAGAGAGAGAGGGGCGATCGGACGAAGGAAGAAACGAGGGTGGCACGTAACCTACATTGAACGGGCGCTCGTTTAAAAAGCCGGTGTCCCCGGGTGGCAGGTGCTAGCGGATACCGTCAAGGTCGACCATGACCCTCCCGAGGCGCCTCGTTTACTTTCGCCCATCGATCGTCACAGGAGAGGTTCGCATATTCGGGGCATCGACCTGAAACCGAGCGAGAAACGCTCTCGTTGCGAACAAAGGAAAAACAAATCCTCGATCCGCGCGCACACTTTTTCCCTGCCGGCCCCGGCGACAACTCTTCCGCCAGTTCGCCTCTTTTATGACGCGGGCGCGCGCCTGTCGAATACCTCTACGACCTTCCGAAGAAGCCGGATCGAGGATACTTGTTGGACAGTTATCGATACCCACGTAATACCGTCGGTCAATGGCACCAAACAAACAGAACGAATGTATTCCGCTGATCGAACTCCTCCCACTGCGAAACCTTACGATCTCGGCGTAGCAAAAAAATGATTGCAGAATGATTACCGAATTCGGTCGTAATCGGTCAGTCCGTGCGATCCGTGTCAATTATCCCTAATTACGGCTCATGGCACTTTATGCAGTGGGAATTTATCGCGGGCAATATATTGCCGGTCACTCTTCGCTTGTGTTCTTGCGGAAGCGTCGGAACAAGCGGCCGGGGGGGTGCGAAAGGTTCGGAGACTGACGGTGGGACGGACGAACGGTTAAATCAGTCGGACAGAGAGGCTCGAGTTGGCGAGTGGGAGGGAGAGAGGCAGTAGTTGTTTTCGAACAGGCCAACATAGCGATGCCGGTTACGAGCATAATGAATCTGTTCGAATGGGATGGCGGAGCGTGGGGGGTGAGGTTGGCGGATGGGGGTGGCCGGGGGGTGGCGATGCTGGTGGCGATGGTGACGGTAGCAGAAGAGCAGCAGGGTGGGTATCCGATGCTGCTGCTGTTGGTACTGCTGGCGCTGCTAGCGCATCGTAACCTTCCCTGTACGGTCCGTATAACGTTTTACAGTTGTGTACGCCCGGCCATACCCGAAATTGTCCAATCGACAAGTGAGAGCCGCTGTTACGCGATATACATCAAGCTGACGAAACATATTCATACGGCGCGGCCGCAATTGTACGCTGCAACGCCGGAATTATGGAAACGCGTTAATATCGCAGAGCGCAAAGACTGCCGTTACATGCGAGGTGTCAGTACATTGTAGACGTTATTGACCGTGGAATCGAGTCCTTTCAACGAACGCTGTCGGCAAGTCGTTGCGGTCGCCCGATCCATTCAGCGACAAACAATTCGGGCATTATACCTTTTCTTTTATATGCAACAAGTGTTTTTTCCGCGAACGGCAGGCTTCGCGGCGGTCCGAGAGATTAGGAGTAAACAAGTTCGGCTGGGTGGAGGATGCAGGGAAGCAGGGGTCTGGTAAAACATTGGTCTGGCCGGGTGAGTCATCGTTGGGAACCCCGATCGGTGGGCAACATTTATAGAATTTTGTCATTCGTCGAACAGATGTTGGCGGCATTGGCGATTTTGGGCCTGCGACGATGACCGGCGGAAGCGACAGTGGGAAGCTGGCACGCTCGTTGACGAACCAATTCATTATTATCCGGGATAAATAATGCGTTGTATGCCTTGCGGTAGCGGGAATTGTTCAATTTCCTCGTCAGTGTTCCACGGTACACAAAGTTGACGTTCGTGCGCGACCGGCGGGTCGCACACAGTCGCGCCGCGGGTTGTACGAGTGCGCACGTTTACACGCAGCCTCGGTAGCGGTCCTTAAACAGATCGCACGTATAATTATCAGATGAACAAATCTTGCCCACCGCGGGATCGGTAATGGGAACGATAGAGTTCGCCGCGGGAAGTGATGTCAAAAAATGACTCTAGCCGAGATGGCGGAGTACCAGGATTATAGGCCAAATTGACATTGACTAATAGCGCATCGATCTAACGGAGATTATTAAACGGGTAAAATTGGTACGAAGGAAAGAGGAGGATAGCGTGATAGAGCGTCATTGGTAAATGAACAAGGCGTATAACTTTAGTTAACGTAGCAGAAGCGTGCAAAAGGCGGTCAGAGAAAAAAATACTTATTGCTCTTATTCAGCGACGTCTATTCATTAGAACGGCGGGAAGGAAAGGATTATAATACAGGTGAACCTCACCTTCGTTGCCAGACGCGCTATCAACTGATTCGACAAGCTTAACGTCGAAGGTGACTGAAAGTCACGAGCAGTGGAAATACAGAAAACCGTAGAATAACACGGAAGCTCAGAAATGAGGAACGCCACTGTTTGGACGCCCTATCAGTGACCTGTATCTGGCGCCATGAAGAGTCGTAATCACGCCGATGATCATGTTTCGCAATCGGCCTCCATCGAGTCAATCCTCGGAATCGAAAAGCGCAGCGCCCAATTTTCGACGATTACCGTCCCCTCCCTGAACCATCCGCCATTTCGAGTTTAGGGATCGAATTGAGTCTTCGGCGATCTTAGGTCCACGTGCGTTCGTCGGCAAGCACTAACGTGCGCGCGCGCGCCGGCACCCTGTCATGGGGTGCACGTGGCCGAACGTCATGCTGACGTACGCGACTCTTCGATCAAATCTCCCCCGACGTGAAATATACTATTCCCTATAGTCGGCTCCCTGCGCCGGCGAACTCCGCTACCCTACTAGGGTAGAACGGTGCCACCCTTCCCGCACCCTCCCCGCACCCTCGCGCATCCCTGCGCCCATGCGAGTAGACTGCTTCACCCTGACTACGCCATTGGGCGTACGTGCGTACATGGGGGCTTACGCGTGGCACACGTAGACTACGCGTACGTGACCCGTGCCTCCGGTGTGCGTGTAGTGCGCTGGGCTAGTGTGCGTGTGGCACGCATGTACGTCCGATGATTACGTGAGTCGGGACGACATAGGTACGAGTAGAGTTGCGCGTAGAACCTCTCGCGCACCAGCAAACGATCGCGACTCCGCCAACTCTGATGTCTACCTCCGATGTACGTATACGCACACGCTTCTACCTTCCCTGTGTGTGGTGGCACTATGTACTCGTTCTATGTACTCCACTATGTACGTACTCCCTCGGTTCTGTGTGCCAGCGGCAAGCATATAATCTCGCATATACACGAGGGAGGGAACTAAATTTCCAGGCACAGCGATGGAGCATTGCCCCTCACTCGCGTACGTGCGTTCTCTGGTGTGAGTCTCTGTGAGCGCTCTCTCCCACAGAGAGCGCACGAGCGGAGTGCGCTCGCGCGCGCGCGCTGCCGCTGTCTCACACACAGGCGCCTCATCGTATGTAAAAGCAAACGGTACGTTAACATATACGAACGACCACCATCTCTCGCTGCCCCCTCCCGACCTTCTCGTTTCGTCTTTCTTCATCTAGCTATCTACCTCTCTCTGTCTTTCTCTCTCTCTTCCTCTCTCCGTCTATCTCCCTCTCTATTTCTCCCCCTTCGCCCCCCTCGTCTCCCTGTTTGACAGTACCCCCACCAATCCAATCTCTACTCGTGCTACCTCGTTGGCCCACCCTTTTCTCGATCCCCTCATCTCCACCCTCTTCTACCCTTCGGTCCTCGGCTGGCGAGGCTCGAGTCTGTCTCGCTCTTCCACCCTCCGCCACCCCTCCATATCCCTCTCTCTCTTTCTCGCTTTTTCGCCCGCACGGACGGTCTCACTTCGCAACAACCCAACCCTCCTAACCAACAGTTTCAATTTGTTATTTTTACATCGTTTTGCCTTTCTCCTTTTCTCCCTTATTCTCCTCTTATTCTCCCTCCCGGCCTGTATCTCGCTGCTACTTCTGCCGTGACGGGGCACTAACACCGGAGTAAGCACCACTACTCGCATCATCTTCAGCACCAACGCCGAGACCAGTCAGCGCCACGATCGACACTAGCACCGCCGTCAGCCCTCTTCCTCCTCCCCTAGCCGCACTCGACTAACATGCACCCCCTCCCGGCCCCCTCCTCCTCCTCCTCCTCCTCATCCACCTCCTCCTCCTCCTTCTGACGTTTTCTCTCCCCCCCTGCCCACCCTGCATCACTCCGTTTCCGTCACCGTTCAACGCACCGGGATAACCCGACGATGCCTTTTAATTGTGCAGTTATTATGATTTCTGCAAGTTTTAATTATGTCGCTGCAGCGTACTTAGATCGGCCGCCCTCGTCGACGCTCGAGGATGTAGACTGCCTCTCTCTCTCTCTCTCTCTCTCTCTCTCTCTCTCTCTCTCTCTCTCTCTCTCTCTCTCTCTCTCTCTCTATCTGTATGTCTATCTCCCTCTACGTTACATCGAGAACGCGGTTGCAATCTCTCTTAGAAAAGTACGCTTCGAGCGGGATGAAGTTATCCCTGCGAACGATTGACGCGCCCCAATCGTGAACGTACTACCTACCCGTCGAGGACGCGCATCGTCGGGCGACTGAATATTTCGTAGACACTCTGCTTTTGGCATTTTATTTAAAAAATATCGTCAGCAGCTCGCAGCGAGAATTACAACCCGCTGTGATCGCCATCGTTACAAGCACCATCGGCGCAAGCAGCATTTACCACCACCGTCGAGCTTTCGATGCTGCTGGCTATCGCCGCCGATGCTGCTGCCGCTGCTGGCTGCCACTACCTCCACCACCTCCGCCACCTCCACTACCTCCGCCGCCGGCACCACCGCCACCACCGCCACCACCACCACCACCACCACCGTCAGCAAGCTATCCTTGCGGCGAAAGAGCAGTGGAGCCAACGCAGGGACGTTGCGCGCGCAGGTATCGATCCATGGCCAGGAATCGATCGATCTATATATACCTATATATACGCGTCTATGTACATGAACGTACGGACTTAGGTACAGAGGATATGTATATGCACGATCACGTGAACGGCTATGTGTTCGTCTATATACATACAAACATGCATATAGACGAATATATATATATGTATATATATATATAGTTCGCTTGCTCGATCGATAGTCGTGGCACTCAAGCGGTCGCCTAGACGCGCACGGTAAGTGCGAAAGGACAAAGCTAGGACGACGCCAGGACGAAGCCCAGGTTGAGCGACGAGCATGAGCGAGCGGTTGTTCCGTCACTAGACCAGACCTCATTTTCGATTTCCACCGATTTCCCGCAGATGCGAGACGTAACTCTTCCTTTTCCACTTTTACCGCCCCCAACCCATCCCCCGCCATCCGCCTCGCGCAGCTATTACCTGGTACCGTAACGCGTCTTTCCTACGATCGAATACTCCTTCCTGGGAGGGGAGTTCCAAATGTTCGACTAACGAGACGAGGTCAGAGGGTAGAACGTCTTCTTTCACCGCGTACGCCTATTTTCCGACCCTGATCAACCTCCTACCCAATTCCGAAGCCTCAATCATGCAAAGAGTATACTCTCAATTATTCGTCCTAAGATGATTATCTGCATCGCTTTAATCCCTTAACGTATGATTTCTTTTAAATAAGCTGGCCAAAAAAACACATTTTTTTTTTATGTAAAACACACGTTAGAACATTGTCTTGGCAAAGACATAAAAAAATACAAAATTAATCAAAATTTTTATTTTAATTTTAGTAGCATTAAATATAACGCCGCTCGAATATAGTCGAGTGTGCACGATTTGGCCGGTTTAGCGCGCCCCAATATACTTGAGCCTGTACGTTAAGTGGTTAAGGGTAGAGATTTTCTGATCAAATGACACTGTGGTTCTTCTACTCTTCTTCCGTTTGTCTGGTCGTTGTCACGTTTAGCATAGGGACGGCGGATGAAGCGTCGGGTAAGATGATGGGTAGTGGATGACGAGGCGCGGTATCGCTGATGAAATGCTCGTGAAGAGGCCGGGGCACCAGGAGGCGGCTGATTGCTCGATCGCCCCGTTCCTCGACGCAGGCATTATCCTGGTACCGTTCTCTCCCCCCCCCCCCCCCCCCCCCCGCCGATGACGTCAGTCGAGAAGGTGGTAACGGAGAGGCGCTCGGAAGTGACACCGCCGGGAAGAGAAGCTGCGGGGGAAGAGCGAGGCTAGAAGGAGATGCAGACTCGCGGACGATAGGCACAAATGAGACATCGGCGTAATGCGACCGGCCACGTATGTATCCGTGGAAAATGGAATGGGAAGCCGGCGGATGGGAAGTGCTCGCGAGAGCGCAAAAACGCTCCGCGGAGCTTCGAGCTGAAGCGAGTAATAAGGATAGATTTATGAGATTATCGTATGTGAAAATGGGTGGACGGACGGAAGTGGGATGGAGAGAATGAAGGTAACGGTCGAAGTAGACTGACTCGTGGGACTGCGATTGGTGGGAAGATGAAGGAAGATCGTCGGGGAAGTGAGAAATAGAAGAGCCGATACCGCAGAGTGCACTAACGAAACAAGGATGGAATCGATCTCTTCAATAATGTCCCATTGGAAAACCATCGAGCAGCGCCAAAAGTGACGTCACTAAACTATCATACGCCGCATTTCGTAGAACTCTCCACCCAAGTACGCGGCAGGTCCGCCGATAATTTTTTAATAAGACCTGCCCGTTCGCCCAAAGGTTGTCGTGCTAGGCGTACAAACGCCTACGAGATTACGTATGTGTACGAGTGGGATCAACTGATTGACGATCGATTCGCAATTGTACCGAAGAACCCTGTCGCGGATGTTCGCCCCCCTCGCCTCACCTCGCACAGAACCCCCGCACGTGGGAGTCTCCCGTTCTCCCTTATCCCGCTGGATTTCCACCCCGCTTCGAAAGCGGGGGGTTGCCGAACGGGGGTTGCGCAGGGAAGGGTGGCAGGAGGGGTTGTAGAGAAGGCGAGCAGGAACAGAGAGCGAAGAGGGAGCCGCTTTCTGTCCTCTCTCTCTCTCCTCTCTACCATCGTACCACCCCCCCTCCTACATTCTCCTCTCCCCCGTTCCTTCCCCCGCAGCGGCGAGTGCCTCCCCCTCTCACGGAATCGTAACCCCCTTTTCCCTCGCACCGGCGAGCGACGCCATTGGACGGCGGCGTGCGCCAATCGGACACCCCATTCCCACTCTGGCGCATTCCCCGCACACGTGGTTGACGTATGTTCATATTCCTAGGGTGGGTTTTGCGCGAAAAACGTCAAAAAGTTTCGTTCTCGACTCGAAACGTGCGCTGAACGGGAAACGCCTGAGCGCGCGAGATGCGAGCGGAAGCGAGATGGTACGGCCGTTGCGGGGGAGGGATGGTGGGGGGAGGGAGAGGGGAACAAAAACAAAGGAGAGGGACGGAGGGATTTGCAGAGAGAGAGACGGAGGGATGTACGGTTGTGGGCGAGGGAAGAGGAGTAAAAGGAAAAATGGGAGTTGGTTAAATCGGTCAAACGAGTTGGATAAAGAAGAGTGCAGTTGGCAAGAGGTGCGGTAAGACTGAGAGAGCGATCTGGATGCAGGGAGAGAGAGAGAGAGAGAGGGAGAGAGAGAGAGGTAGAACGGGGGGAGGAAAGAGGGAAAGAGACGGATAGGTGGAGTGACAGAGACTCCGGGGGTGGAGAGACGGGGTTGGGAAGAGAGAAGGAGACAGAACGCGTCGCACAGAGAGCCAACCTCGCACACGTCCGCTCGCTCGCGCGCGCACACATCCTCGCAGTTAGAGAGTCTGATGCGGGGAAAGAGATAGAGTATGAGAACGAGTATTCCAGCCTACTCTCCGTAGGATGCCGGTGACAACGTGACGTGACCGCCGACCACGTGGCTCTCTTCTCTCACTTCCCCCTTGTCGCTCTTACTCTCTACCTTTTCCCGTCCTCTCCCTTTCTCGCCTCCGCACACGCGCGCACCCCTCTCTCACCGACCCTCTCCCTCTCTCTCTCTCTTTTACTCTTCGTTCTCTAGCCGAAACAGGCTAGCCTCTCCCTACTCCCACGATCCTTTTACCCGTTCCGTTCGTTCGCCCGTTCGTCGACTGTCCGCTCGCACGTCCATTCGCTCTCCTTTCTCTCTTCTCTCTCTCTTCTCTCTCTCTCTCTCTCGCTCTCTGTCACTCTTCTGCCGCGTGGCTGACAAGCCTCTCTCGCCGGTGCGTTCACGTACGCACGCAGATTCGTCTCTTCGTAGGGCGCTCTCTCGGCAGTCTCTGTTGCCGCCGCCGGTAGGACGCTGCCGACTTCGTCAGACGCAACGCCGCAGTTCTGCAGTGCAGTTGCGTCATAGCGGCAGGAGAGATATACTTGGGTACCGACCAGTTGATTGATTCACGTCACTGACGGCACTGACGCGACTGACTGGCCGACCGACCGACTGACTGACCGCTGACGCACTCGTCCGCGCGAAACGGATCTGCCGGTAATTGAACCCCTGCAGACATCTTAATGTCCGGGTCAGATCTGTAGACGTAACTCTCTCGATGGATGAGACCCTTTGCATGCTTGCAGGGTGTTTCGGAGAATAGGGTGTATGTAGATTTGGGATCTAGCGAAAGGGTTTGTCTTCGCTGAAAACATAGATGAAGATGGAAAGTTATGGCAGGAATGCATGCGTCTCGTGCGCGGGACGCAAGTATAGGCTCGCTGGGTATATAGCGACCGATGGCGGAATTTGCAAGAGTTGCGGGGCCGATTTGATTGGATTCGAGTGTACACGCACCGTGCCACCGGCTGACCACCAACGGATTCGTTCTACTGACCGCATCGGAACCGCTCTATAGATCGAACGCGTTCTAAGCCGCTGAGGCATAATACCCGGGCCATGAAAAAAGCTAACATTGGCATGCCGTAGTTGAGCGAAGCACTTTGAACGAATGCTTCGATTAAACACTCCCGCTTTCAGAGTGTCGGGTAATCGTGTGCGAGTATTCGAAACTGTGCTCTGTCCAAAAACTGAAAGAACCTTCTACTTGCACCGCTCATTCGACCGTGTCGATGAGCGATCGAAATATAGTTGCAACGGCTCGCCCTGTACATGATTCCGACGACAGGTCGTATATCGTCATTGTACGGACGATGGTTTACGCTCAAAATACGCGGCTCCGGAGTACATTTGCATACATATTCGTATACGTATTTGCATCGCTTGGTTCGGTGTTGGTGTACAGCTAGCCAGGGTGAATTTTGGCCAAAGAATGCAAGTCTTCTAACTTTCTTGTCTCTTTAGTATGCGGTTGGGGGACGAATACAGAATATCAAGGTATTATTTACACCTAGTAAAACGATCCTTACGCAGCTTGCAGGATTATTTAGGGTATATATTCTTGTCGAATGATTCTGTCGCATTTAACCTGACGCTATTTCTTGACATTTACGTCATTTTAGGCATATCTACGGGACTTTCTACATACTTTTACAGTACTTGACGTTACTTTAGATTATTCTACATTGATTTACGTGATCATACGCGAATATTTCGCAGTGCCTGCGATTTTGAGGGGTATTTAGCCGGTGATAGCGCATTTTAGCTCTAATTTGAACCATGTTTGGACTGGCTTATCCTTACAATATGACTTTGAGCGACCAATGGAGGGTACTTTGACCCTATTTGCACCTAGTAAAAGATGATAGAACCGTAGAAATCGTCGAAAAAGGCGAAAAAATGTTAGGTCTTGAAATGGATTTATAAGTACCCTATCCCATAGATTTTAACTCGTCCTGAAAATTGATCGATTTTTCGAGATCGAAAAAAAATGTTTTGAAAGATCGACTTTCGCCGATAGTCCTATCTTAAAGTACGCGTTAAAAGCTTCAAGAAAACGTATGATTATCATAGGTTTCGATCGCCGCTTCAAAAGTTACAGGCAATTTAAAAAATCGCGAATTTTCTAAGGGGAAAATCTAAGGGAAAATTTCCCTTCTCATTTTTGCGAAAAATTGAAGGTCGGCGGATCGGATCGCCCTTTTGTTACCTGCTAGGCGGTCAAAAATAACTCAGAGACCCGTTTGCCGTTGGTCGAAATTCGCATTAGTTTCGAAGTTACAGCCAAAAAACCATCGGAAAAATGGGGTCACGAAAATGGCCAAAAAATAAAAGTCTTCTGATCGACTTGTGGCTATGCATACCGAAAGAGAATCGAATGAGGATCGCAAAAATCGCAACCGAAGCCTTCTGAGTCCAATACTTTCCGAGATATGGCCAAAAATAAGCTTCAAAATTGCGAGAAATGAACATTTTCTCAACTCACCGGCGTAAACCATTCTTTGACGTATTTATTACCCCACTCTATGAAAGAATAGTTAAAGAACTTTCCAGAGGAGCGACTCAATCGCTCTTACTTCAAAAGCCACCCAAATACAGCCAAAGGATCGAAATTACCTCAAAACCACACAAGCGGCACCCCAAAATTCTCAATTAATCCACAGAAGCGGCTAACAATTCCCTTAAAAGTAATACATTTGTCGTACCGAACATTCGTCTAACGACAGCTCCCAGTCAATGATAAGCCAGCACACCCCGCTATCGATCTCTCAACAACGTCATCTGCCACACAGCGACTCGCGAAAACGGCATGGCAAAAGTCAAAAAGTACATTGTCAACGAACGGGGCGGAAAGAGGCGCGAAAAAATAAATGGGCGGCAAGGACGGCTTCAGGGAGGGCGAGAAGAGGAAAGAAGAACGACAACGAAAGGAGGAAGTGCGTTGGCAGGGCACTGAAAGTGGAAAGTTGATTTACGTACTCCGCTGATCTTGACCCAGAGTTCGTTTTTACGCGTGTACTCGCGGGCACTCGTCTCTCCGTCGTCTCTTCGTCTCTCTCCGTCTCTCTCCTTCCCTCTCCTTTCCTCTCCTTCCCTCTCCTTCCCACCGACGACTCGCGTATGGTCGCAATGTACGTATATACTCGTTTGCCCGCGCGTCCGTCCGGCCGGCCGCGTGTCGGCGCGTCGGTGAGCGTAGGTGTGCGACCGTGTGCGTGCGCCGTGTGTACACCGAGTAGGGAGATTCCTACAACGCGCCATCTATCACGCGGCCCACCTGCTGGCGGTGGCATTGAATCGGCAAATAGACAAAGGAAATCTTAAAGAAGACCGGGGGTTGCGCACGGAAAGTCAGACGGAAAGAGAAACAGAGAAACAGAGAAAGAGAGGAGGAGATGAAAAAAAATTTTATGCGAAGTCTGATGAAAAAGATGCTGATGGAAGAAGAGAATGAAGTAAAGGGTGAGGGAAGATACAAGCGACAAGTGGGATGGAAGGAACGAGAGGATATCTAAGAGATGAGAGAAAGAGAGAGAGGGAAATAGAGAGAGAGAGAGAGAGAGAGAGAGAGAGAGAGAGAGAGGAATGATTGAATGCGATAGGAGTGGCGCGCGACGCTCCCGACGCTTGTTTGCGACGCTTTGCCCGCTCCGCGACGCTTACACCGGAGACTCGCGACTCGCTCTCTCGTCGGTAAAGTATGTCGGCAGCCTCTCTTCCTCGTTTCCTTTCGACTCGCCGATTCTAGACTCCGTGACTCACGGCCGACGCAAGTAAGTACTTAAGTGTGCCACGCGCAACCGAGAAATATAATGACGGCCGACCGTGTGTGTATAGCGCTGAGAAACGATAAGAGCACGCGCGCACACATGCACAGGCGGGATTCAGGCTGCGCAAGCTTTTCCGCGCATCTCGTTGCCTGTACTAACCCTACGTTCGCTTTCGTGGAAAATGATCGGTGAACACCGACCTAAGTTCGAAATCCCATGATTTCGTTCTGTCAACGTATCCGTTCCCGAAGAGGTCGTTGCGCCAGGCCGGACGACAGACGCGTAAAAATGATCTGAAAGGGTCCAGTTGGAAATGAGAAGCGGAGCAACAGCCGCGAGGTTGCGTAACAGCGGGGTTTATCGGGAGAATGAGGAAAAGCGGATTCAACAAGTAGAGGCGACAGCTGCACCGCGCCGGCAAGCGGTTTGCTCCCGGCCGGTCGCTCGACTTTTTAATCCTTTTGGCCCCCTCCCCCCCCCCCCCACCCCAAAATCGACGGAGTTGACTTACGGAAGGGTGCGCGTACGCTTCCGACTGTCAGGGGGGGTAGCCTGTTGACGGAAGCTCTCGGGATTCCGATCCAGAGTAGAATGACAGGAAGTCAGGTTGCAGGTTGTCCAGTTCTGAAAGTCGTAAAGTAGCATCAAGCGAGGAGGGGGGTGTTTTGCTGTACTTCGCGAGCTTAAAGGTAGAGTAAAGTACGCTCGAAGTCGCGGGTTTTCATTTTCACGATATTTCGCCCTCTGTCGGTTGGCACGTCAATCAGCGATTCTCGAGTTCGATCGATACCTCGTCAGTCGATCGTCTCGTCAGGCTTCGCGCTGACATTCTAGTTTCTGGCCGGGAGTATAGTTAATTGCCCGCGGATTATCGCCCAGCGTCAGATCGTCGTACGGATCATAAGAGTCGAACGATCTTTTTCGCCTGTCGTTTATATTGCAGATTTCGGAAGTGAAATGTTGACGAGCGGTTTCTGTCCTGCTCCGACCGTTGAATATCTCGCTGTTGGATGCCGATCATGCGCATTGGCGCCGCATACCGATCCCGCGCACCGATACACCCTTCAGATGACAAACGTCACGCTTTAATGTACTCCTCGCGGCACAGTATCGCCCGCCAACCGATGAAACGGGCAGCGAAGATGATAATAGGAATTTCTCTAATTAATAGACTACCGTCGGCCGGAGCATAATTAGTATTCCGCAACCGAGCGTACTGACAAAGTCATCCCTCCCCTCCCCGCCACTTTCTCTCCAATTTTCTCTGCATGTCGAATGCCTACGCACCGATCGGCGAACAAAATCCATCTCGCTTATTTGGAGAAATTTATAATATATGTGTGTATACGGTCGGAAGATGTACTGCTTTGAATTCACATAAGGGGGGTAAGGAAGGTAGAGGAGAGAGTGAGAGGTGGAGGGACAAGTGAAGCGACGAGGAAGGAGCATTGGGGCAGGTCGGGCGCAAACGGGTTGCAGAGAATCAGAGAAACGGACAAAGAGATAGAGAGCGGGCAAAAAAGGCGAGAGGAAACGAGACAGAGACTGCGATCGGGAAGCAAGCTGACGCCGCGGAGAGGGAGGCTTAAGATGAGCGCCAGACGAGGGAGGGGGAAGGAATACATTGTCGTAACCGGGAGACCGGGTGAAGTAAAGTGGCGGAATGAGCGGGATAGAGGTCACGCACGCTCTATCTCGGTTCTAACTCCCTTCCATCTCGTAGATTCTTCGAATCTCCGTCTGTGCCGGCCTGACGATTCATCGTCGCTGATGTACGCGGTTGCGTGGGCAGGCGACATCAATCATCGTTCGCACTCGATGGCTAAACGCTAACGGTGGAAAGCAGTGAAATTGAAGGTAGGTCACGGTCGATTAGGAACGATCGGCGATTTACTAGGAACAATGGCCGAGAGGTGGGACGTTTGCCGTGGATACATATTCGGTGGCTGGCACGATTGAGAGAGGGATAGAAAGAGAGAGAGAGAGAGAGACAGAGAGAAGGATAGAAAGAGAGAGAGAGAGAGGGACAGAGACTCGTCTCGCGAGCAGGGCACCGCTTTAACGCGCCCGTGAGAAATGGAAAGCGTGATAAAAACGGTGGGGTCGGTGGTGGGTCGGTGGCGAGAGTCGGTGGCGCGGCGTTTGTGGATAGAGGCCCGCGGATTCATTCATAAGTCCGGGCGAGCGGTGGCAAGGACGGTACTGCCGACACACTGGGTCCGCCAGTCGCCGACTGGCAGCACCCCTCGAGCACCCCCTCGAGCACCCCCCTCGGCCATCCCCCTCGTGGCCACCCTCCTGCACCCCGTCCCACCACCCTCCTGCAACCAGCAGCCCTACCCCCCTTCCGGCGCAACGGACACCGCCGGCTCGTGCGTCTATACAGCGGACCGGGTAGAAAAGTCTTTTTCTCCGTCTGCTTTACGGGAGGTCAGGGTTAAAGAGGCGGAAAGAGAAGCGGGGAGGAAGAAGAGGGCGAAACAGGGTCCGGTACCGACGCTGCCAGGCCGAAGAACAACGAGCTGGCGAGTACGTGCTACTGCGAACCTGTACGTCCGATCGACGATCAGGACGATTTTCGGACGAGTTTCCGAAGATTTTCCGACGATTTTCCGACGATTTTCCGACGATTTTCCGACCTCACAGTCAGGGAGTGTGAAGGTGAATCGAAGGTTCGCGCCAAGAAAACGGCAACCGCGTATTTGCGCGAGCGCTTCGTACATACAAACCGGGCAAGTACTCGGAACGGCGAGATAGTCGCGAGATTTTGAACGACTTTATCGTTGATAAAGATAGCCTTATCACCCTCGACGCGCCCGATAAGAGCGACTCTACTCAAAGTACGCGCTAGCCTTTTCCTTCTACTTCTTCTTCTGCTCGCCTATCCTCCCCACCTCCGGACTGCCGCACGCACTTCTACTCTTTCGTTCGGACTGCCAGCTCATCATCTTTTGCCATCGTCCCGATCAACTTTTGCCCCTTCCCCCACCTCGCCGATCAGAAGCAGGACACGATACGCGCTCGAAAACATCGCTCGTCTCCGCGATGCTCTTCCGGTATCGCGCTTGAAGATTCCGCGGCTCCTCGTTCCGAATCAGAGTGAATCTGAAATTCGGCGGGACGCGGCCAATGTGGACGCTTGCCGGTGGCGAGAAGGTACACAATCGAAAAGTGGCGCAGGGTAGACGTGCGAAAGGATTAATTCGCGCCTGGGTAGACATCGCTGGCGTCGTCGCACCTGTCGCGCGTTTTCTTGGCGAGCATCGGCGGGCGGTCGTTCCAATGTCGGGACGCAAAGTCGTCGACGTCCGTGTGTTAACAGGTGCTGCGTCGGGTGCCTCGTTCGTTCGTTCGTACGTTCGTATGTTCGTTCGTTCGTGTATCGCGTTCGGCTGCCGACCGGTGTCGACTTTGAGAGCTTCTTCTTCGGTCTCTCGTTCGGTCTCTGCTTTGGTTTCTCTTTCGGTCTCTCCAGTCTCTCCTCCGGTCTCTCCGGTCTCTCCGGTCTCCCCAGTCTCTCCTCCAACCTCTCGAGACTCTCACCCAGTCTCTCCGGCCGGTTACGTAGTCACAGGTAGCTACATACATCGCCGAACGGCCTCCCGAAGAATTTATTGTTTCATACCGCACGCGTCGGGCGCGTACGTCATACGCACGCTCGCCGAGAAGTCAATGACCCCGGTCGTTAGCGAACTGCCGAAAGGAACGATTTCCCCGAAGGAAGCGGAAGGAAAAGGGAGACACGTTCGGCGAGTCCGTCGAACGGGCAAAATCGTTCTCAAAGTATTGGAATATCCGAGTCCGGCAAAATTGCACTTGGCCCCGTGGACGCGATCGAACTCCGCGCCTCGTTCTCTCACCTTATTATCCTGGGGGATTTAATCCTATAAAGCGAACTGCTCCCAAAAGTATTACGCTCGGGAGGCGCGCCGGGAGAAAAAAAATTTAAAACGCGCGAACGAAGCGTACTGTTCGATAGGATCGGTCGAGGAGGACGTCGTCGTCCTTTTCGTTCGAGTTCCGGCGTCGACTAAGCGTCCGATATCGCGACGATCGGGACGCATCGATCGAATGGAAAGTTGGTTGCCGGTCAAATGCGCAGGTAAGTCCGGATCGGCGCGAAACGTACCAGTTCCTCCCGCTGTCGTCGGCGAAGGCCCGAGCGCATGTAATAGAATGACAGAGGCACATGAACGCAGCGGCCTCGTCCAGAGTGCAAGGACATCCATTGGCCGCAATTCATCCGTCGCGCGATGTCGGACCAATCGTAAACCCGACCGACGGACGGCCTGTACTTCCACGCTGCCTCCGCACCACTTCCACACAATGCCATTGCGAGCAGGTCTCATTCTCCGGCGAACCCCGTCAGAACCCCGTCAGGAGCCGGTCGGGGGATCGTCGGGTGATCGTCGAAGGATCGCCGGAGGATCGCCGGAGGATCATCCCAGGACGGCCGGAAGACCGTCAAACCACCGTTGTCGGCTGAATTTCGTTAAACGTCCCAAGTCTTACCGAAGACGCAGAGTAGACCAACGTCTCTTACATACATTTCAACCGTACGCCTTGGATCAGCAAGCGAAAGAATACCGGACTCAAAGAAATATCATCATCACTCTTCAGGATCGTAACCCATCAATTTCGCCAAATTCATCCAAACGCCCAAACGTAACCCAATTAATACCTTGAATTCGAGAACAGGACGAAACCAGCCAGAGAACCACGAACAACACGGACCCTCAAAGAATTGAAAAGAACCGAAAAGAATTTGGCCATTATCGGTAACTGTATTGAAGAGACGAGTTTTGCAACCGAGAGCGCTGGCGCGCGCGCGCGCGCGAGCGCGCTCGTTTTGCCACGAGCTACAATGTTCACGTTCGACGACGACCGCTCGTTCCTTTCTTGAGGCTTCAGCCGCTCGAAGCCGTCCTCCTTCGGCGTGCGCGGCGGGAATATCGGGGAAAATTGGGCGAACCACGGGGAAAAGGAGGAAGCGGCGATCGTCGGCCAGCGTGGGACGGGCCGGCACGTCGATTCTCGATCGAGATATCGCGATGAGAGGCGCCGTTCGCTCGATAAAGAATAAAAATGTTGCCGATGAATTTTCTTAGGCTGCTCGCCGTATGGAAAGTGGCGCGCGAGATCCGCCGATCGTGCGGCGTTGTCTGCCCGCCACCATACCTCTCCGCTCGCTCGCTCGCTCGCCCGTCCGCTCGCTTGCGCTCGCTCGCTGGCTGGCTGACTGGCTGGCTACTTGCTTGCTAGCCCGTTGCTCCTTCATTCGTTCCTTTCCTCGCGTTCCTTCGCCCGGCTCTCTGCTCACCTTCGCTCGTTCCCTCGCTTCTCGCCGTCCTCGTCCTCGTCAAAATTCTTCTCCGCTCCTGCCTGCTCCTGGTACCCGTCACGGTCATCGTCATTATAATAATCCTAATAATACTAAAAATTATAAGAAAAATAAATATCGATAATAAAATGATGATGATGATGATGATAAAGATGATCGTCTTTGTAATTGTGATTTCGTTAACGGTATGATCGACGTCATCGTCATCGGTGGTCGGACGTTATCGTTCGTACTTTCATTGTTGCCCGCCGTCCGTTACAGTCGTTGTAGTCGTTACAAACGTCGTGAGTAGTCGTTGCGAGAGAGCGGTCTCTCCTCGCTGGCACTCTTAGGCTGCGTGCCGTATAGGAAGCGCCAGCCAGTGGCGGGTTTTGAAGTTAGAGGCGCTACAGCGAGGGCTCTGTTCGTATTACGGACGGGGGCCCCTGCTCTTCGTCGTTTCTATACTTCTCGACGGCTTCGCCTTTTCTTTCCCGTCGCTTCTTTTTCTTCTTCTTCGTTAACTTGTCACTTGCCGGTGACCTATAACGATTCGTAAGATTTTGGAAAAGCGAAAGGTATGGAATATGCTTTTCGCTATCTTTCAGTGTCGCACTCTTGTTTCTTCTCGTCACTTCTTTCATAGAGAAACGGCCGTCGCTCATTCAGTCGCATTACTTCATTCGTACTGCTGTGCCGTTGATAACGGTCCGTTATCATCACGTCACCGTTCATCGATATTTCGACTCGATGATATTTGAGAGAGGAGAGAGAGAGAGAACGATGATAGAAGATGCGAGTCTTTACGCGCTTTTCATTCTTCTCCGCGACAGCGTCTTCGGGGCACGGTGGTAAAAGTATGGAAGCGATACGATGATAATCCTTCTATCTGGCCTGACGCGCGAAGAGGTGACTCTTTGATTTTCCGCGGACGGTTCTTGAAATTTTTTAGCGCGCCTCGCGCTGTTCTATGGTAACTTTCATCGGGCAGCAGGCTCGCTCCGCAGTGGCAATGCGCGCGCGGACTTTCTCGGGCAAAAGAATTTTTCTTTTCTGCCGATCGAGACGGATGAGAAAAGAGGCATCTCCGACCTTGGCTCTAAGCAATGCGCTCATAAGCGGGACGCAAGCATACATTTTTTCCCCTATAAGATGAAGCCAAGTTGTCTCCGTGTCCGTCGAGCTTGATTTTTTTTTGGTCGCTATCCTTCAATAACTTGTCGCGCGCTCTACGCCAACGCTCGGACGACAGGAGTGTTAACGTTTAAACGATGTACATCCTTTTATGGGTGGTCAAAACGGCATAAACGATCCGAGAATATTCAATATTAATTGTACAATTAATTTGCGCGGTGTGAATAGAACGCGCCCTTCCGCTCGTACGAAAGCCGCCATTCGGATCTCGACAATATGGTATTCCGCGTATGACGCACAATGGAGTTTTAAAGGTAATTTATTAAAATCGGCACTGCATCGCCAGCCAGGAAAACCCGTGAAATATGAAACATTTTAAAGTTGGCCGTACGCGGTCGAAAAAGCACAGGGAAAGAAGACAATTGCAATCCCGACTGTTCTGTTTGAAGTAATTTGTGTTGCGTTATTCCGTCCTGTCTGCGCTCACTGATTAAAACAAAAAGGCCGATGAGAGTGGCGCGTCGTTTGCAGAATAAAAAGAGTTATCCCCGCGATACGTATCGACGAATGTGTTCGGCGGGTGCAGGTAAACTTCTCCTAAGCCGACACTAGATTACCGAACAACCGGGCATATCGTTTGCGCGAGCTTTTTATCTATTCGCGTGCCGCATACTTTCATGTTGTTCGTCATACTTTTCTTAAAAAGTCGTCATCGACGGTGATGCCATGTATCAGGGATAAATGTTGATCGCGTTGTCGGGATTACGTAAGGAATTGGTCAAAATGAAGATTGTGCGTGGGTCGTTGGAAACGTTCTTGGATGGAAGGTGGATGAAAGATAGAGGGAAGACGAGAGAAGCGGGCTGGCAGGCAGGCAGACCAGGCAAGCAAGCAAGCAAGCAGCCAGGCAAGCGAGCAGGCGAGCAGGCAGGCAGGCAGGCAGGCAGGCAAGCAGGCAAGCTGAAGGCAGGCAAGCTGAAGGTAGGCAGGCTGAAAGCAGGCTGGCTGGCTAGCTGGCAGGCAGGCAGGCAGGGAAGAAACGCGGGCTAGGTGGCACGCATCGGGATTGGTACGTCCCTGCGCGCGCGGTGCTGTCGTGCCAGAGTGCAGGTGGGCCGAGCGCGGACGGAAACGGCCGAGCGCAAGCTCGGGGGAAAACCGAGCGGCGGTACTCAGCGAGGACTGTTGTCAGAGTATTCAGTAATGCTTTGCATGGCCAGCCAGCCACTAGGGGGCTCTGTCGGTGAGAGTCGTTTCGTTGTTCAGTCGGAACGATCGTGTGTAGTGTTACTCGCGACGAACCGACCTACCGACTAAGCGGTTTTACAAGCCAACGGCAACGGCATTGCGCATTCTCGTGATATCAGTGTATTCTGTGAGACTGTGAGACTGTGAGACGGCGAAGACTGTGAAAGTTGGATTTTATACGGGACGCGTTGAGGGGAACGAAAAGAGAAACAGAGACAAACGTCGAAAACCGGAGGCGTGCAGGCATCGAGGTGGACCTTCGATTCTGTCCTTTTGTTTCCTTCTGCCAAAGCGAAGACTACTGGTGCCGCACGGTGTATGGTACACGAGCGAATCAAGATGCTGTCGTCAGTGCCAGCGAAATAATAATGTGGTGCGACGTTGGTCAGGTGAGTTTTTCGCGCTGTGTGCTTCATATAACTGACGCGCACGGGTTTCGCTCGTTCTATTCGACCGTTGTCCGTCGGCACAAGTCGCCAGCCAACTACGGTATTACGTGAACGCGACTTTGACGACGACGACGACGACGACGACGACTACGACGACGACGTCGACGACGGCGTACGACGATGACTTTGACCACGATAACGAAACCTATTAGAAATAATAGACAGTCTTCCGAGGGATCAATAGACTTTCGCCTTATCTTACGAGCCTCCCATGTCGAAAAACGTGTGCGTCAGAAAAACATTTTTACGTCACCGTCATTTCTACCGTACTCTCGCCACTTTCCGTTCCTATCCGCTGCTGCTTGCTACATCCAGTAGCCCGTTACTTTTCCGGCAATCTATTCCGCAAACCATTCTCCGCCACGTTGTACTCTCATCTTTTTCTCTGTCATGCGGCAGTTGGGACTCGCAGCTCACAGAGCCTCATGCCGACATTCTCGTTACCCAACTGTGAAACGCTCAAAAAATAACCTATCGCCTACCAACAACCCTCCTACAATTCGACAATCTCAAAACTCATGCAACCCAAGTGAAACCTGAAAGAATTCAAACGACCCACATAACCAACATCTTTACCGAGTCGCACCTTTTTTCCATCTACCCTGTAGCAAAACGATTCTCGACCATCCGACCGACACCTTCCACCGTCCGCTGAAAATTCGATCATCACCCAGCACCGTCGATCTAGAACATAGCAAAAATCCCGGCATCCGACGGCGGTGCATCCCATCGAGCATAGTTCGGGCTCGACGGTGCACCGCTGTCTGGACGGTGTGTCAGATTTGACGCGTGGTAACCTCGTGTTCGGTAGTTTGAATTCGAAGCGATCCCGCGTTTCCTTGGCCTGGGGGGGCGGGAAGGGGGACAGGCGTTGTGGGACGCGGGGTGGCAGAGGGGGGTAGGCGGCGGCGGCGGCGAGTGACGAGGGAGGTAGGCGGAGGATGGCAGTCGCGAAAGAGGGAGCGCACGGGGTCGCGAGGGGCAGGGGTGGAGACGGGAGAGGAGCGCGCGCGAGTCTTCGAGGGAAAAGAGAGGCAGCGAGAGAGATAGACGGAGAGGGAGTGAGAGTGGGAGTGGAAGGGGGGCAGGGGGGAGATGAGATAGGGAACGGTAGAAGTGGTATATCGGCGGTAGGTCGCCGCGCGCGACTCGCACTAGGACTCCTCGTCGTTTGAGGGGGGAGGGGAAAGGGAGAGAGTCTCTTCTTTACTTGGCATAGCGTTTTGCAGAAGAAAACTGCCTGGCGTTCACTCTGTCGCGCCAGCGGTAGATGGATTCTGAGATGGAGATGGTAGCGATGGTGGCGGCGGCGGCGGCGGCGGAGGCAATGGTAGCGGCAATGGTGGTGGTGGTAGTGGGAAAAGTGGTGGTGGCGGTGATGGTGAACGGTTCGAGGGTTGGAAGGCCTTTCTAACAGCGGGGAGAGAGGAGTATGGTTATGACCGACCATCAAGGGGGCAGCGTCGTCATGGTTACTGCGACGACAACAACTCGAATCGTCTAAGGGTCTTCCTCTCTCTCACTCTCTCGCTCTCTTTCTCTCTCTCTCTTTCGTTTTTTTCTACTTTTTCGAGGCATCATTTTAAGGAGCGCTTTTTTCCTCTCTCTTTATTCAGGGTCATTGTGGGGAGAAAAAATGAGACGCTTTTCGAAATTGACTGTTGCGAGCGAATGGTCGCGAATGTGCCTCTCGGTTTTAACGAGAAGCTCGAGTCCTTTTTATCGTGCGTATGTGTCGCATGCACGTACACGCACCGGCGGTGGCATACACCTGTGAACGCGCGTACGCCGGGCAGACGTCTTTTCCTTCGGTCGGATATTTTTCCCTTGCTCGTGGACGCATTTGACTGATGTAAAAAAAAACGAGTAGGCGAAAAGTACGAGTCGTACGGATATCGGAGCTCGAACGGGAACTGTGCTAAGCGTTAGTACGCGTGTTGGATAAGGAATAGAAGCGCGGTACGAGCCTAATCGTTCCACTTCCGAGGAATATATATTCGCGGATTGACACGCTTCTCGCGGCATGTCGCATATACCGTGCGGCAACGAACACTTTGTGCCGGCACAATTATCCGGCTATCGTAGAAAATCGGCGCGGGGCCCAGCGGGTCGATGCGCGATCTGTCAATAGGTTTTCTTCCATTCATGAATTAGCCTTCGCCGGTAGCGCAAAAGTGGGAGACACGATGAGCGGAGAGAGCGAGGGCGAATTGGCCAACGGCAGTCGCCGAACAGTTCGCAATCGTAGACCGCTGTCGCCGCCACTGGCTGAAAATCACGGTGGGACTAGCCGCGGGCTTTAAGTAGAGTTATCACGAAAACCACGTGGGTTATACGAGCGTCGCGGGCCTACCGAGAACTATTGCGACGCACGTGCCACACACCGCACTCCATCCTTCAGTCGGAACAGTCTTTTTCCTGTTTTCAGTCGCCTCCTTAGTTCCAGCATGTTCGTTGCGTCGAGGCACGCATACAAAGTATTTTCAGTTCTTAATGTTCTATTACCATAATCGATGGGCACATTTTTGCATGGCTATCGTATTCAAATTAGAACATTGTCCGAGAACCGGTGACTCGTAATTGCTTTGTGTAGGATTCTGTTAATTAATAAACTGTCTCGGAAATTTTACACGATATAGGTTGTCCGTACTCGTAATAAGAGTTTAGACAATGACCCCTGATCCGCCGCATTTCGAATGCCATAGCAATTACGGAGAAACACATCTGCCCCGCTGAAATGGTTAGGCGTGCAAAAAAACTCAAAAGTCTACGGAGCCGAGTCTTTCAGCGATAGATGTAGGTTAAAGTTGTACATACACCTCGAACGCAGCGGCCTACATGTTTGCTTACGCACTCGACGCAAGTCCGACCAAATACCCTCGCGATCTGTTAGTTATTCGCTCGTTCACACTCGTGCTCCTCCGAACGCTTATTCACCTGTCGTTGTTGTCGCAGCGGCGGAGGCAGAAGGAGCCCGAACGAGCACGAGGAACGAGACGTGCAGAAACGATATCTCTCATACCCACAACGTTTCTCACATTCGAGAAACATAGTAATTACTTCTGCTTGGCAGACATTTATTTTCCCTGAATTAGTATTGTTTAATATTGCGCACTCGACTGCGCCCCGTTCTCATCGGCTCTCTGTACAGTGTACAGACATCAGTATGCACCGGGCCGGCCTTACAGTTAGCGTCCTGCAAGACAGTAGTCTGCAAGTAGTAGCCTACAAGTAGTAGCCTACAAGTAGTAGCCTGCAAGACAGTATACCTGCAAGCAGTAAGCCCCGCGAATCTGGAATGTTCGCCGGCGGGCGAAAGGGATAGGAGAGCACGTGGGGAGTTAAAGCGGCAGGATCGTAGATCGGGAGGATCTTTGTCGGAAGGCCCCCGCGGATCGCGTACGCACAGTTAAGCGGTCACGTATCGTGCGAGAGACGGCTCGCTGCTCTCCGAGCGGCGGCGTGCGCGCGTCTGCAAACGTAGCAGCAGGCTCGAGAGCACGGGGCTGACCATGAATGAAGCCTATTTGCGTACGAGCAATAACAGGTGACACTCGGCGTCGTCTGTTTACCTTCCCTATCGGCCAAAAGCCGGACGTGGAAGCTTCCGGAGAGGGAAAGGAGGGAGAATGAGCGGAGCAGAGGGGGTCAAGTTGCCTATATGGAAGGGATCGCGCCGGGGGGAGAGAGGGCGAGGGAGAGGCGAGGTACAGAGAGCGAGAGAGAGAAAGAGCGAGCGGTTTGCGGAGCCACGTGGATACGCGCGTTTTAAGGAGCCTTTGCGCGTGCGGTGCGCAACACACAACACACTGCGAGACGACGACGCCGCCGCCGTCAACGCCGCAGCCGCCGACGCCGCCGTCGTCTCATCGTCATTTTCTCTGACGCTTCTGTCGGCCTCGCACTCCGCCATCCGTTGCATTCTCTTCGCACAGCTTCTATCTCCTTCTCTCTATCTCTTTCGCTCGGGCTTCTGCGTCAGTGATACTCCGCCTTTGTAGTCAACACGTTTGCGCGACGTTTGCGCGACGCGAGAGACTTTTTTTCGATCACTGACTTCTTCGGAGGATGTGTAAAGAGGGAGAGGGATATGGTCGTAAGTGTGTGGGAGAGGCGTAGGTGAGACCGGGCGCGCGATTCTGAGAGCGAGCGAGAGAGAAAGAGAGAGAGAGAGGGGCAGCCCTCGCGTGACAAATAGATAGCCACGTGGTTGTTCGGCGGCGGGTCATCCCTGGCTGGTCCCCCTTTGAGCGTCCCTCTCTTTCTCTAGTCCCCACTTGCTGCCCACCGCCCTCGTCACCGCATTCCGACCAACTGTAAATGCACGCGCCTCCATACAGGTGGCACCGCCCTCTCAACAAGTGCATGTACCAAGATAGCGCGGCTCAAGGCACGGGTAGGAGAGAGACGGCGAGTGCGGAGGAATCTTCGGTCGGGGGGATCAGAGATGATATCGGCGCGAACTTTGACAATGAATGAAACTGGCGTCGGGACGATACAGCGGTGGCCGAGTCTGATTCGGCGGCAATCTAAGCTTCTCTTCAGGGATCTGGCTAGTACTTATAGAGAATTTCCAGAGTATTACTTATAGGTAGTAGGCATTAGAGATAGGTATACACAGTTTACACGTATAAGCATTCTATTCTCTTCCAACAGCAATGTTGTTCTTAGACTGAAATTATATACGTTGCTTAGCTTGTTTTCTAGCGTTCTTGATATTTTATTCAATGTCTTCAGCAACGTGACAATCTTTCGATCGTATTGTCCGCCAACTCGCTTGTGTAAGATGTAAGCGTAACGCAGGTTCGCTCCCTGCGTGCGTTGGTGCGTACGTGCGCGCGTGAGATTCAAACCACGTGCGGCAGTTTACACACTCGCCTACAGATGGCAGCATGTTACTGCGCCTAGAACGGCGCGCGCGCGCACCCACCGCCGCACACAGTCGCCCGGCACGTCGCTGAGTATCGTGTTCCTGTGTAAACGTTTTGCGCAAAAATTCTCTCTCATCGAGGGGCTTCTAGCGCGGCCAGAAATATATGTTCTAGATGTTTTTCTTATATCGTACACGGCTTTATCTACGATTTATCGTACGTTCGTTCTCCTTCTTCCTTCGAAGCGGTTCTCTTTCCTCATTTTTGACATCGTTGACTCGTACAAAAATGTACACGTTTGGGACTTACTCCTTCGTCGTTTCGCACACACCCCTGCCTTTGCCTCGTTCCAAGTAGGTTTGTTGTATAACTAGTTATTTGTACTCCTATGCGCAAGTCGCCGTAGGAACATGGTATAGTCAGTCACACGACTCCGGTGCTACTCCCATTCTGCGTGTAGACATAAGTGCTATCCCGACTATGGCGTAACTCGCATACATTGCGACGTACATTTACGTTAATCAATAATACGATGTGAATAATCAACATCTATTTCGGAAGGAATTTGTTCCCGCTTCGGCTGAAGATCGGTAGTTTGTAGGTTCCGCATCGTCCTGCAGGGTCTCGGTATCCCTTCGCGATTCTCAAACCCGAACAAAAAAGCAAGTTTTCATTACCCCCCCGCTCTGCCGATCCAATTGATATAGGGAAGGTCGTATTCACCGTGGGACTCGAGTTTTTCTCGCGGTACGTCATCGAGGAAGAAAACGGCGTCGGATTGCGTAATCTACGCTAGGAAGGACCAGCGCCTCGAGTCTCTCCCACGTTATCTTTTCTAACGTTTGCACCGACGTTCGACGGCCGATAATTCCTCATTGGCTCAGAATTTGCACGATCCGCACTGAACATCGCCGATAACCGGCCTTTTCTCCATTTTTCACCGTCTTACGACCCCGACCGCCGACCGTCGACATCGGCTTATTAATCAGAATCGATCACGGATCTTCAACACTCCTACAGTATACCCCTGCAGTGGGCAATGATAGTCAGTCTTCCTTTCCCGAGTCAGACGCTTGCGCGAAAGCTTTCCTAACCCAACGTCAGTGACATTATCTCTGACAAAGAGATAGCATCGTTAGTAACGTTAACGTCTTCGCTGTCAACGCTGCTCGCCAACCCTAACAGCATGACGATTAGAAACATGACTATAACGAACGGTAACGGTCGCACTGACGACCGTCAAGGCGACAGCCCAAGAGGAGGAGTAGGAGGTGGCGGTGGAGGTGGAGGATGACTAGGAGGTCGAAGAGGTCGCAGCAGAGCGACAGTGACGACGGTGATGACGGTGACGGAGGACAGGGTGGCCGATGACGTAGACGACGGCAGGGTGGAATACTGGGACCATGGTTGGCGGTAGATGACGCGGTGGATTGCGGAAGAGTAGCGGAAAGGCGTGTATAGGAGGCATGGAACTTTCGCAGTAGTAGCAGTAGCAGGCGACAGCGGTGGCGGCGGCGGCCACGACGGTGGTGGTAGTAGTAGTCGTAGTAGTAGTAGGTAGTAGTGGGTGGCGGGTGGGTGGGTGTGGGTGGAGGGTTAATAGGACGTTGGCGCCACAACGGCGGCACCGCGAAGCGCGGCCACGTGCGCCAGCTATCGAACCGGCGCCATCCCCCAATCTGTCCCCGATCCCCGCCTTCACTCTATCGACCCCTTCCCCTTCGCGGCAGCGTCGACCTCCTGCGAAATCCCCACGTCGCGAGCGCGCGCGCAGTCTCACTGCATCCCCACCCCTCGATTCTACACTACCGCTGCCGTTACCCTCGCACACCTCCCCACCCCTGGCCGCCCCTTTATCTCTGTCTCTATCTCTGCCATCATCCCACCTCTACCCCCTCGGCGTCCCGCGCGCTCCCCGAATCATCCCCTGTTCGCTCGCCTCCCCTCCTCGGCTCCTCTCTCTCATCCGAACCCCCTCACTCTTGCACGTCGCCGCGTTGAACTATGGCGTGCCACATATATACGTGTATATATATATGTATATATGTATATATATATATAGGAGTATGTATCGACATACGTATGTAAGCGATGGTATATAGGTGTGCATGTACGTCTCTCTACGTCATATATAAATGTACACGTATCCATGTGTACATGGATATATATTCGTACGTACGTAGGTATATGGATACATAGATGTTTCGCATTGCCTACATACGCGCTACGTGCGCACTTACCGTATTCCCCCCTGTATATGTGCCAATGCGATAGTGGATGCGTATAGCTGTATTTTAGAATGAGCCAGATATATCGCCTGCGAGATGTCGCCGTACACGGACGCGGCCTGTACAACGCGTCGCACTCTATGTCATTATGTACGCTCGAATTCGGGGGAGTCTTTCGATCGTCGGGGTTGAAAATTAAGAAATTTTTTTTTTTTTTGTAATTACCGGCGCCGAGTCCGAGGATGCACGGTTGCCGGTAGATGATCTTATGCGGTATCAAGGAGAGGAATTTATAAGGTTTGCCGCGTTGTACACGGCGAGCGTCTCTCTCTCTCTCTCCTTCTCTCTTTGTACATTGAGTACACTCAAACCAGTTTCGCATGGATGCAACTGATATCTTCGTTCCTCCGCGGCATTGGGCTATCTCTCTTAGGTTTCTTCTGATTTCAGCCTCGTCTCTCTCTCACACATGAACGCACACGCGCGCACCTATACTCCCTTCCTCTTATTCACTTTCTCATTCCCGCGCCGTCTTTTTAATCTCGTCGCTTCTCTATTTTATTTTAATATCTGCGCAACCTTCGTATCGGCCACCCTTTAGCCGTCCTTGAGCGTTGCCCATCTAGGATATCGCAGGGTCCTGTATCGTCAGGCCGATTCTGAAATTTTCATGTCGCATAATCGCCCAGCTCGGGCACTCTGTTGACGCCGCAGGACGTTAAAAAAGAGGTCCCCCGCTTAAATATTCGATTGACGAGAGCAACCGTTCGCCGATAGTTCGGAGACAAAAGAATTTTGCCAAGAGTCGAGAAAAAGAGAGCTCCTCGCCGGGGAGGGGGTGGGGGATAAATATTGCAAGGCGCACTTGTAAAAGGTCTTGTCAAAGTTTGTGTTTTTCCTATGAGTCGTTAGATAACGTATCGAGGAGCCGCTCATGCGCACTGCACTTGGGTAGATGGAAAAAAGAAAAGGGGAGAAGAGACTCTTCGGTGCGCTGTAGAGACTGAGGAGAGCGGTGGCGTGAACCACGCTGTTATGAGAGAGACTGGAGAGAGAGACCGGAGAGAGACCGGAGAGAGACTGGAGAGAGGCCGGAGAGAGAATGGAGAGAAATATGGATACGTCGGGAGAAAAGTCCCGAGCGAAGAAGTGTGCGTCGGGGAGCACCTTCTCTCTGTTGAAACACGACTCGGCTAGCATAGTACGTACCTATATGCATACGTACGGGGATAAGTGTACCATTGGCTATTTCGTTTGATGGCCTACGGTATTGAATCTACCGTTAGCGGGCCGAGTCTCAATAATCAGTAGCATCATTCCGAATCATTCGGTAACCGACGATGAGGACATAAATGACAAGCGACGTTCGTCGAACGTACCAGCAATCACTACCCGGTCGAACGTCGACTAGCTCCAAAAAATGAGTTAACGCGAAAACTTCTCTCCCACAACACCTCAGAGAACACCTTGCCTACAGTACAGCCCGAGACAATTAATTTCCGAAACATGAAACTTTCCTTCCTTTGTCCCCGCGAAATAGTATCGTCATAAGCTTCTTTCGAGTCGCGCTATAAATTCGCGGCGACTGATATTTTGCCCGTGTCTGGCCGCGGCGGGACGATTGAAATAGTTTCGACCCGAAATCATTATTTTCAATTGCAATTTCGTGCATAGCAACGAAGGAATTAATCGAGGTTCTCAAGATTCTCGTTTTGAGAGCGCCCGTTATTCGTCCTGCTCGAGAAGCTCGTATCCCCCGTAGCCACCGTCGACGGTGGTAGTGTGTGAACGAGCCTGTACGCAGAAGCGCGTGGAGTTGGAAGAGGGAGAACTCTCTCGCGCACGCTCGCGCGCACTCTCACGCTCACGCGCACGCTCTCGCGCACGCTCTCTCGCATCCCTATAGAGGGGAGGATGGGAATCGGAAGAGAGAGGGAGGGGGAACGGTTCGCCGGGGCAGGGGATGGGTGGCGGGAAGAGAGAGGGGGGACATTCGGAGATCGAGAGGGAGTAACGAGGATGGAGAGTCGGGCTGCGGAGGGGGGAATGGCCAGAAGGACGTAGAACATGTCAGACAAAGAGAAACGCATTACTTGTACATGGGGCGTTGCCATGGGAACCCCACTCATTCCACTCCCTCGCTCGCTCATCAGTGGAAATGGGAGAGAGAGAAGGAGAGCAGATTGAGAGACGGAGATGGCGTGACAGAAATAGAGAGGGAGTGAAAGGACGTTCGGGCGGAACAAGGACGGCGGAACAGCCAGCGGAGATATATAGTAAAGAGACAGAGGGCAGTCAGAACGAGAGAGGAGTGACAGAGAGAGAGAGAGAGAGAGAGAGAGAAAGAGAGAGAGAGAAGGTAGAGAATGACTGGCGGTTGCAGGGTGGGGGAGACAGAGAGAAAAAGAGTAATAGCTCTGCCGTAGAAGGAGGAGGAAAAAAGCGAGTGACGGCAGCACGTGCGAGAGAATAAAGTAGAGAAAATGAGGGGGCGGGAAAATAGAAAGAGACAGGATCGACGGGGGTTGGTGGGTGAAGGGGGGAGGGCAGGGGGGTGGTTGCCAAATGTGAGGCCGTCAGTGCAATCAACCCGTTGCTCACCCGTCCGTCCATCCGTCCATCCGCCTCTGCTCTCGCAAGGGTAAAACTACCCCCCCAAGTCGGACGAGGACGAGGACACGTATATTGCGGAGGGTATCGAAGTCACGCCGAATCGTAGAACGGTGTGCGTAGCGTATGAGAAAGTGGTCGAAGGGAATGGAAGAAGATGGAAGCGGCTGGGGCGATAGGCAGGGGCAGGGAGGGGAACGAAAAAGAAAAATTGACAGAGATAGAGAGGGATCGTAGGAGAGCGATGCGGAGCGCGCTGGGAGAGTGAAAAAAGACTGAGCGTAATTACGAGAGATCAGATGCCGGGTGGAAGAGAAGGAGTAACGAGACGCCGTCGGTAAAGCGGTCTTATCTACCGAAGGCCTCGGCAGCAGTCGGGAGTGTCTCTCGCGCGTGTTTTTAATTTGAACCCGCGGCAGAGAGTGCCACCACGATGACCCCCGGCTTCCTTCTCGGCTTGGACCCGCGTATCCGCTCCGAGAGAATTGAGCGAATATCTGAGAATAAGACCCACTTTTTCGCCCCCCCTTTGACATACTCGACTCGGTACGCGATGTACGCAGGAAAGTTGCGAACGCGATTCGTTCGCACAATATTGCGGTTTACGACGTTACTGTCCCCCCCGTACCGATAGGTGGATATACGTATAAATGAATATAAACGCGCATTCCGTGACATTCCATTTTATAGATATCGCGATATGTTTCGACTGCCGCCGTCGGTTTTCGAAAGGCACCTTGCGCGCGCTCAGTTCGTCCTTGCGGACGTTCCAAATATTCACGGGTGGAAAGGATTGCGCGATATACGCTGGTACGAGGTTAAACTCACGAATGGGGGTGTCGGTGGCTTTCGTACCTCCCGCTCTCGCCGGCAAGGCGTGTACAGTTGCTCTATTCTCTCGGAACCAGTTTTCCTCCGCGCCGCGCATGGAAGAGAGAGCTTGAAAGACGGGGTGAGACGGAAAGAGAGGACGCGGGAAGGAGAAAGAGAGAGAGAGAGAGAGAGAGTGGTTGAGAGAGGGAGCGAGGTGAGCAGGAGGGGGATAGGCATCGGGAGAGAGAAGGATGGCAAAAAGCGAAAGAAGAGAGATCGTGTTAGGGTATGGCAACGGGAGAGTGGATAGGAGGAGAAGCTTGCACGTTGAGAGCCGGACGGACACACGTTTTACGCACACGTGTGCCGACATGCTTGGCGAACGCACGTACACACACACGGACGTTCGTTAAGAGGGGGTAGTCACGCTGCCAACTATAGCCTCGTACATGGATTATGTGGATGGAGGACGGGGCTATGTTGCGCGCGACTGTGAGGCCACGTCTGTGAGCCTCGCGTCAGTGTGACGCGTTTGTGCGACGCGTCTCTGTGTTGAGCGTCTGTACGATGTGTCTGTGTGGGCACGTCGGCTAAACTAGAAAGTTGCCCCGATCGCGACGGCATAGAAGAAATCTCAGTGCCGCGAAGGATTAGAGCCTTTCAAAATTTAACTAGAAATATTATCACCGCGCATATGCTCGCAGCTAGGACATTATAGGGAATTATGAACGAATCAATAAATACTACATCTTACTCGATGCCGTACAGTATCTCCTATTTCATACTTAACAGAGCCTTCTAAATAATCGCCGATACAGTAACACTATAATTTTACCCTATCCCGCAGACAGAAAACATAGACGAACGGAAAATCAATGCTAAAGCAAGCACGTCCCATTTTCTACCATACCATCGCGACAGGATTAGTCCTGTCCAGAAATTCTTGTTCCTTCCATTAGGTAGCACGTATAGTGGTATTTCGTATATCGGCAGCGCGAGAAGGCAGGTAGGAAAGGCGGGAAGGTGGACAAGGCAGGCGAGCCAGAAGCAAAGCATAAGTAAGGTACAAGCCAGACGGGTAGGTAGGCAGGCAGGCAGGCAGGCAGGCTAGCAGGCAGGCAAGCAAGCAGGCAGGCAAGCAGGCCGGCAGGCAGGCAGGCAAGCAAGCAGGCAAGCAAGCAGGCAGGCAAGCAGGCAGACAGCAAGCAGGCGAGCCAGCCAGCCAGCAAGCAAGCAGGCAGGCAGGCAGGGCCTGGCCTGGGAGCGTGGGTATCAGCACGGAACCGAGTCTACGACGCATTGCCGCGGCGTTGCCACGTTTCGAGGCCTCTCTGGCCTCCCTTCTGTGCTTCTCGCTCGTTCTCCGTCCCCGCTCGCCTCTGCGCACCACTCCCCGTCTCTCGTTCCTCCTTCGACCGAGACGATATCGCGTTCTGTTTCAACTGGTGCCGACGCCGAGGCGACGTTGCCGGCACCGCTGGCGGGAAAATTACCTTTCGAAACAAATTTTCTCGCGGCCTATCGCTCGATTGAGTTACCCGCTGTATGGCCGCTTACATCGTTCCCGCGTACGCGTTATCGGAATAAGAAATTCGCTCGCCACATTTAATTCGAAATCGAACGACGAGCGACGAGCAAAATGGCGAACGGAGGATTGAAAAATTGTCACCATCCGCTTCGGCGTGTTCGCTCGACGGCTTTGAAAAGAAGTCGGCTTTTGTATGGGAATTTTCGGTACGAAAACCGTATAATGAACGTCGCTGACGCAGTGTCGCGTTCGTGCGGTTCGCGGCAATGTCAACCACATTTGGTGCCGCCGTCGCGGCGGCGGCGGCAGCAGCGGCGGCGGTGTTTTACATCGAATTCGGGATCGGTCGCGCTGGGAGCGACGGCGATGACGACAATTACGACGATGATATTTCTCGACTTTGAAAATAGAAACGCCTGGCCACTGTGAAAATAGGCTTTGGAATACGTGCGCCGCGCGCAATAATTCCGTCCGACTCGAAGGCCAAAAAGATAGCAGGAGCGCTGAAGCAGAAGAAACTGGCGATTGCGATGATGACGATGATGACGGCGAACGGAGAACGAGGAGCGGGAGCGGGGGGGGAAAAAGTAAAAGAAATGGTCGAAGGAGAAGGACGGCAGGGGGAGGGAGAGAGAGAGGAGAGAGAGGGAGAGACGATAGACAGAGAGGAGAGTCAGGGAGAGAGATAGAGATACCGTAGTTCGGTTTGCGCGCGGCGACGAGGTAGGAGGGTAGACGGTTTTAAACTACGGACTCGGCGCGTCGGCGTCGAGTTAAAAATAACAGTAACAACGGCAGCGGGATGTAGCCAACCCGACAGCAGGAAGGCGCTCTCCCGACGTTTGTTGCGCGCGCGCGCGCTCTGCCTTCGCACGATCCGATACTCGCCGAGGATATCATTTAGCTCGGCCGGCCGGCCGAACTAGTCAAATTTCCTGGTTAACGGTAGAGAAGAATGCGCGCTCGGACTCGTCGCCACCGCTTAGTGGCATTGACTTTGCACGATCCTGGGCCCCGATCCGAAGTCCGTTTCTGCGACGGGACATGATCGTCGGTATGTCGCCTCGCGACGAATAGAACTGACAATCGATACCGGCCGCGCGCTAGACTAGTATCTATCGCCCATCTTCTCATTTCTTTACGCCAGCCTTTACGCCAGTCTTTACGCCAGTCTACGCCGGTCTACGCCGCTCCCAAATAATTCTTCTACGCTTAACCTCATACAAACTCCCTCGGACGTCCTCCTACGTTCGACTCTCAGTACGTTTGCGCCGACGGTTCCTCACCGTAGCTTGGCGCGCAACTGCACTTTGTTTCGATACATGGCGCTTGTGCCTGGCAGCGCATGTACTACATACCTGGCCCGTCGTATGTGCCTGGCGCGTCGATTGTGCCTAGCGTGTATTTGCTAGGAATAGCCGAGGCAGGATATGGAAACAGTTACCGCGCGCCAACACCGGAGCCTGCCAGTACCGCTTGAGGCGATCACGGGCACGGACGCGGTACCGCTACAGGCTAACTTCTCCCTCATTCTTCCCATTCGTTTGCCCGCTCCTTCGGCGTCGATAAGCGTTTCCAAAAGGCCCCGCGATTTCCCTCCCTACCTTATCCCCGAGGTTTTCTCCGCCGAGCGGCCATGCGCAATCATGTTCTTTACCCCCCCTCTTGGCTTCCCCCTCCCCGTCTGTCTATCTCTGTCTGTCTCTGGCTCTTCTTTTCATTCGTTCTTTATACGATTGTTCTAATACAATGATGGCTTCTGTCGCGTCCTTCGCTAGATGGACGTTTGAGATCGGGAGAGGACATCGACAGCATGATACTCGGCATCGAGACACGGCATGAGAGGTCGTTGAATCCCATTAAGCGGTACCGCGGCACTACCGATCGTTTCTCTTCTGCCATCTGGTACACTCAGTCATTCTTTCCGAACGCTGCGTCTCGCGATTCGTCGCTCGTCTGCTTGCTGGAGAGAATCGGCGACAGATTCGGCGAGATTGGGATTGGTAGTCTTCGTGGTTCGGCTTTGAGTCGAGCTGCTTGAGATCGGTCCTCGGTTTCCGAGAGACGGTCGCTCGTACATTCGCCTCCACGTTTGTCGTTAACATCGCATGCGAGTGAGAGAATATTGCATTCTCGTTTTCTTATGTACAACCAATGCGGCCACACCTTTCACCAACACCCAGGAGCGACCCGGCTCGCTAGGTTAACAGCTCTAGGTTGGGCTAACGTACTGCGATGATTGACTGTGCTCGCTTGGATGATTTCTTCGCCCGTTTCTACGCCCTGCACCTACTCTGTCGTTTCCCTGTAGCATTTGAGCTTTACCGATCTCTAAATGTTAAATCCAACTTTCGTTATATTCGCTATCAATATCGGATGTTACCAACCGACTCTCAAAGTCACATACGATACTTGTTCCATTGGCTGTTCAAAAATTCGGTGATGGTTCAACATCAGACGTGTAAAACGCACCATTAGTCTTGTCACAGTGTAAATAGCGAAATGAATAGTTATGAACGCTAGGAGATAGGTCGGTTGAAGCAGGCAGGGCAGGCAGGCATGGGCAGGGCAGGGCAGGGCAGGGCAGGAAGGCCAGGTAGAGAGCCTGCTGTCTTGCTAGCCGACGAAGGGAGATTTCTCTCCGCTGCCGCTTCGACGATTCAGACAAAAGGAACCAGAGCCAACGAGCCGACTGGCGACCCTCGGCACAAAAGGTTCTAACCCTCCGGTTTTCTCTCCTTCTCTCACATTTGCGCTCGCCCCCAAGGATACATACGGGCTCTTTTAGCGTGAATTCAACAATACCGTGGCATAGTACTCAGAACCGTACCGATGATGTGTTGTCGTACTGGCAGCGCAGCCCGTCGGGCTAGTCCCCCAGGCCTCAGGATGCGAGGCCGACCGCTTATGTTACCCTGCGTCTGCCACGTTCATCTCCTGCCCCCCACCAGATGTATCTCCGCATCCTCCGGAACGGCTTCTCCGGAGGTGGCAAAGTGGCAACATTTCTCGATCAGCCCCTTAGCGCGGCAGATAAAAAAAGAAAGCGGGACCAGCAGACCAGTATTCCTACATCCGGCCTTCCTAGCTGAAGAGTTTCGAGCAAAGTTCACAGAAGGGCTGCTTTTTCTTTCTCAGCGGCCCTGTTGGCGCGTTTCAGTGAAAACGAATGTTTCGCGGGAGGTTGCTCGACGGCATGGCGTCCCTACGTCGTACCCTCGTCAAGACGCCTTGGCATCGGTGCAGAATCGGCCTGGCGTCCGACCGCCTCACGCCGAAGCCTCTCGCGCGCTCCTCTTTGCCGGTATTTTCTACCTGACTCCAGGTATACGCTCGCCGCCGGATCCTACGAAAATAGTACGGCCCTCCGTCCCGCGTACCTGGCCGCGACTAAAATCGTCGGGCATTTCTTAATCTCCTCCCCCGGCGCGAGGTCAGTGTCCACCGTCTACTCCGCTTCCGTTAAAGGATGTTCGCGGTAGCGCAATGCAGCGGTTTCCGTTAGCTCAAAATTCGTCAGCCGAATTCGTCGGTCGAATTCATCAGTCGAATTCGTCAGCCCGATTCGTCAGACCACCCGTGAATCGGCCGGCAAACTTTCGTCGAACGTCCCGAGTTTCGGTATTACGGGCCAGCGAAAACTCTCGCGGTTCCGACGATCATCGGCGAGAGCGGCGTCGGCCAGCAGTTTTCGCCGGTACGGTTGCCGTTTTGAGCCGTGCGCGGCGAGCGGTGCCAACGGTTACGGTACACGTAGGCGAGCCAGCGACAGAAGCCAGCGATGGAAGCCAACGGCAGAAGCCAGAGACGCATAAGCCAGCGACGCATAAGCCAACGCGCGGCTCATAAGCCAACGGCAGCTGCGACTCGATGCTAGGCCTCCTCCGACCTCTTCCTAAGAGCTTCTACTTTTACAGTTCCCGACAATTACCGAACCTCTCTCTCGCCACCTCCGTACGCCTCTGTCCTCCGACGATCGGAAGATTTCTTCGAACGATCGGATATTGACTCGGCCTGCGGATCGGTCGACGATTGCCGCGACCGAATTATTCGGAATAAAACGAACGATGAGAATTATAGCAGGGAAGAGAGAGAGAGAGAGAGGGGGAGAGATGGATTCGTTGCTGTGGTTTCCGATTCAATTTCGCATATCGATGGAGCCTCTGGTAGCGGGCCCCGCGTTCGGCCCGCAACACGCGCCCTCCCGGTCCGTAATGCTTCCCCCGTTGTAATATCCGTGCAGTCGCAATGTGGACGTACTCGGCGGTAGACGTACGCGGGATCCGCTCGTCGGACGTGCGAAGGAACGAGAGGAAAGGATAGCGTTCGTCCTTCTCTATCCTTCTTTGTCCTTCTCTGTCCTTCTCTGTCCTTCTCTCTCCGTCTCTCGCAGCGCGCGCGCTTGCGAGGAGCGGAAGATGCGGGGATAAAAAAGCTTCGCTGGAAGGAAAAAAAATGTATGAGAAAGGGAGAGTGGCACGGATCCCTCTCGGCGCCTTCCCACACCCACAGCAGGCAGGGGTGCTTTCCGTTGTCCGCCATATGGCCGGCCGAGTTTGCTTCTCTTCCTCTCTCTCGGTCCCCCTCGTCCCTATCCCCTCGGCTCCACCCCTCGTGGCCCTACCCCTCCCCTATCGCCTTTCTCCCCTATCCCCTATCCCCTATCCCCTGGCCGCCGCCGTCGCCGCCACCGCCACCCTTACTCTCCTCGTGTCCTTTTCCAAGCCACCCTAGAACACTTTTCCCACACGAGAATGGTGCCGGTGGGAGGCCACGTGCGCGCATACGTCACTCAGGATCTACGCGGGTAGAGGCTAATTTCCAGAATTTAGCGCGAATTTTTCTCGCGCCGATTTTGTCCGAACATTTTCGACATTTTATATGTCTTCTTGGTTCGCTTTTAGCGAGGTATCAGCTGCATTTCTTATACTGGACGCCTTCGTCGTTTTTCGGTTTTTCGGTGTGCGGTTTCCTGGCTCCGAAAGAATAAAGAAGGTATACGGGAGTAGGACAGAAGGGCGGACGAGGACGGGGAGAACGAACCGAAACGTTGAACATTGCAGATGCGCGTTTCACCCCATAAGTACGACAGTGAGTCTCATGCTCGCTTCTGTACAAACGTCGCTCGACGATTAGTCATCCTCGATTCTTCGCTGATTCGGAAACTTGGAGGTTAGAATTCTGACGAGCAACGTTCGCAACGGACTGAGAACCGCTGAGCATAGGGGAAAAGACCCTCTTTTTGGGGACCTTCCTTTATTCAGCCCCTATCGTTGGACCGACGACGATCGGAGCGCGACGGCTTTCCCCATCACGAAAAGTGTATGGGGGATAGGGAGCGTGGACGAGGATGTTGGTATAGATGTGCGCAGGCTGGCATACTCTGCCAGACGACAGAGGAGTACGCCGTGAAACGATCATGCGAAAAAGTCCTTTGAGTTCCTTAATGCGAGATACGAGAGGAGTTATCAATGCGATAAATGTATCAAAGATCATTCATTTCTATTCGCTTCTCTTGCTCGTCCTCTTCTTCATCATCATCATCTTCTTCTTCTTCTTCTTCTTCTTCTTCTTCTTCTTCTTCTTCTGTTTCATCCTTCCCAGGCGCGCCGAGCGTGGCCGCGTCGTACTCGACGGTCGATGACGAATTTATCTATCTGTTTACTCCTCTCTTTCTCTTTCTCGCTCCCCCTCTCCAACGGCTCGGAGCCGACTTCGAACGTCGCGCCCGAGATGTCCTTGAAGTTGGCTCGCAACGATCGTTGGCAGAGCGCGCCCCGACAATCTTATCCACGGCGCGCAGCGAGATAGCGCGCTGCGCTAATCTTCCACGGACTTTATACTGTTGATGTAACTTTGCTCAATGCCAGCTTCTCAGGATTGCCGCGAAAGGCGTACGTACCCTCGCAACGGCTCTCCGAGAAACGCCGCATAGTCGCCGGTGTCGAAGCAAAAAATTCTGAATAAAATATTTCGCCTCTTGGAAGACCAACAGTCTCTATTATACTCGTAACGCGCTACATTTCGACGAATCTATCGATCTTTTACACGTGAAATACCGTCTCGATATGTAAAGGCGGTCGAAAGTCGATCGCACCTTTTCATCGCGTGAAATATCGTTTTCGCCTCATTGGGAGGGGATAAAAAATTATTCGAAAAGAGCAAGAGAAAGCGATCGGCGCCGGCGACGTTCACGAAGACGACGACGACGACGACGACGACGACGACGACGACGACGGCGACGGCGAGTATTATGCCTGCCGTCGGCGTCCGCTATCGTTAACGCTCGTGAGTCCCCTTTCAAAAATAACGCACGGACGGTTGACGTCATGCTGTTGAGAGTGGCGAACGTCGACGCGGTCGCAGTTCGCAGCGACGGCCGTAGCGGCGACGCTCGTCGCCGTGACTCCTACCAATACCGCCGACGACGACGCCGGCAACCAAGACGACCATTCCGATGCCACGACCCGAGCCCGACAACGCAACGACGCCAGAGTATTCTCCCTTCCTCGAGCGTCTCCGTCGCACACGCACATAGTCAAACCCATTGTCGCGTACACGATTTCTGATCACACGCGCGCGTTCGGCTCTCTCTTTCTCTCTCTCTCTCTCTCTCTCTTTCTTCCTCTCTCCTCTCCTCTTCTCTCCTCTCCTATCCTCTCACATGCGCGAGCGAGCGCTCGCATGTGCTCGCATGTGCTAGTGTACGCGCACACGTCTGCGCGTATAGTTAAGCGAGGTTTTATCTACTGGAACGTGTCCGAGAACGGCATCGAGAGCCGAGCGAGCGTTCGTACGAGCTCGTGCGAGTTCGCCGGCAGCTTAGCCTCGTGTGGCAAACATTACCTCATCATCGGGCATAGACGAGGCACGTCGGATCTTACCGTGAACCTTCTCTACTTCTCGTTCTGTCACATGAAACAGCGTGCGAAATCCGTCGTCTCCTCCTGCCGTCCAACGAAAGATCACCGATCCGTCGTTCCAGTTTAACAGTGGAACGGACGGTATCTTATCATTGCCGGAACTTCGGTTGCGCAGTCGGCTAGAGAGAGGCGACCGGCTCGGGCGTTTGGAAATTTTCCTCCACATTTCCACGTCGTCCCGCCGCTCTCAAACTTTCGGAATTAGCGTCGAACGAGAGGAATGCGTAGATTATTTAGCCGCTTTGTACTCCTCTCGGCATTCGGCATATGTCTCGGCGAGGAACGTCGAGGGCTCTCTCTCTCTCTCTCATTCGTTCTTTCGTTCGTTCTCTCTCTCTCTCTCTCTCTCTCTCTCTCTCACGCTCACTCATCTACTACGCAAGCTGCTGAATAACGACGTACGAGTTTGCCGCCGCGCGGCAAAGATTACGTCACCGTCGCTAACAGCCGGATCCACCGTGAACCTTTTCCACTTCTTTATCCTTACCTCGTGTTTTTACTACTTATTGTCCGTCTCGTTCGCGCACGGGTACGATTCGTCGTCGGCCTCTCCCGGCCGTGCTGGCGACCGCGTGCGCGAACGTACCGTGAAACGGTGTGTACGCATGTTAAAAGTGGAAGGGTAATAAATAAATCAGAATGAACAGGATCAACGCGCGCTTACCTACATCCATCCCCGCTCGCAACTTTAACACCCCGCCCGTAATTGGGGGGGCGTTACACTTGTACCTGCGACGCTTTCCATGCATCATTTCTGATAATCCACATCGAGCAGCGAGCTCGAAGACCTCTTCTTTACATATCCAAATATCCCGCGACTAGCGAAGGATAGACAGACTCTGCCATTATTACTTGACGACCATCTGTTCGCTCTTAATTTTCTTTCGTTTCCGCGAAATAAGACCTACAAAACGTAGAAGTCTACAAGAGACTTCTACATCGATTTTACCGTAGAAGCTATATTAAGTATTTGAAAGCGGGGCACCAAATTATTGCCAGTAGATGCGTAAGACGCAGCGCGACAAGTCCGGGAGGGAATGAAGAGAAGAGAAGCTTCGTGAATGAGTGGTATTCCAAGTAGGACGACTCGGCGGATGTACGCGTTCGCGGGATTGAGTATATACTTGTTGGCTGAGCGAACAACGGTACGCCGAGTCGGCCAGCCTTTTACCAACCAGAACCTTCTACCGAGACGATTCAGCAACGAATCATCCCCTCGTTAATACCTACCGTCACCAAACCGATTTGCGACTACCCGAACAGCAACGTTCAAAAATCTCGCGTCTTTTCGCTCGTTTCCATTTGAATTATTTATGGCGTCAGCTTTTGCTCTATCGTTTGTGAGTTTATGTCCCTTCAGCGGCTAGCTTTCCCTTAATTCTTTTGTCAAACGTCATGTACAGACCCACGTGGACATAAATGACAAACTTGTCACCGGTGACATCTGACGGACCGTCGTTACATTACCTTAGGCGTCAGCGGTTCTCAGCCCCAGTCTCGCCTCCGCTCGAGCAATTTTCTTCGTGTAGGTACGCCCTCCCACCGCGTCTCATTTAATTTGACGAAGGAAGGGCGTCGTTGGGTTATGTCTATTTACGCACTTTCACCGCGGCACCTCGACATCCTGATCGTAGGAATCCCGTTTTCGCGCTCCCATCCTTGCTCTCTTCGTCTTGACGAAAAAGCGGACGAGATCAGCGATTAGCTAACAAGGGCTCGATATTGATCAAGTCACGTCGAACGTCCTCCGAGCTAATCCAGACGTCGCGTACGACCCTATAGAGTCTGTAAAATGCCGAGAGAGAGAAAGGGAGAGAGAAAGAGAGAGAGAGAGCCGTTTGTTGCCGAGACAAAGAGTAACGAGGGACAAGCACGCTTACTCGGTCCCGATCGAATGAATGAGTAACGACAGTAGCCACCCTGTTGATTTGCGGTGATCGTCCCCAAGATCGTCATTGTCTCGACTGCCCTCTTCGTTCCTCCCTCTTCGCCCTGGCATCCGCGTCCTTACGACACCCTCCGTCGTCACTCTTGACCGTTCTCTGCGGATGGTCGGGTGCTACGATGACTTCTTTGAAAAGTTAGGTAGGGGAACGTTGCCTGACGTCATCTTCCGACATACTGTCAGCGCGCCGACCCTCTGAGTCACCTCGCTGCTGCTTCGCAGCTTGCGCGTTCATTCTTTCGCCTGGCAAGGAACAAGCCTCGGGACTCGGCAGCGGAGTCTAGCTATCAACTCTGCCTTCATACCCTGCATCCATGTTTTACGCCCGAAATGCCTGTTTTACCATCAACACTTTACACTTACCTAGCATGATCGTGTACAGCTTACGCGTACGTTTCTGCCGAAATAGACGAGGTCAACCGACAACCTTGTAGGACTGAGAAAACATTGAAATGCTGACGTTGTCCTTTTCTCTTTCAGAGTTGTGCAATGATGGGTCTGCAGGCCACAGCAGGAAAACGTAAACTGGAGGGTGGTGTGGGCTGCATGGAATTCGACATGGAGATGGGCGAGAGCCCGGCCAAGCTTGGCCGCGTCGAGGGTAGCTGGTGGGCGATGGAGGATAGCTACGCGCCTTCTCTCAACCAGACGCCGGCTAACTATTACGATATGGAGCTGAATACGTCTTGCCTACAGGCAAGTTCTTGTCAACCGACGCTGACTAACTCAACGCCGTCGCAGCAGCAGCAGCAGCAGCAGCAGCAACCGTCATCACCGCAACAATTGCAACAGCAGAATTCGTCGTCGCAGCAGCAGCAGCAGCAGCAGCAGCAGCAACAGCAGCAACAGCAGCAGCAGCAACAGCAGCAGCAGCAGCAGCAGCAGCAGCAGCAGCAGCAGCAACAGCAGCAGCAGCAGCAGCAGCAGCAGCAGCAGCAACAGCAGCAGCAGCAGCAGCAGCAACAGCAGCAGCAGCAGCAACAGCAGCAGCAGCAGCAGCAGCAACAGCAGCAGCAGCAGCATCATCAGCAGCAGCAGCAGCAGCAGCAACAACAGCAGCAGCAGCAACAGCAGCAGCAACAATCATCCCCGGCTTCAGTGCCGACTGCGGCAACGGTGGCGCAGTTACACCACCACGCGCAACATTACTATCATCACCAGCGCGCCGGCAGCGGTGGCGCAACGGCCGGTCCAGGTGGCAACGGCGGCTACAACCAACTTTCGAGGCCGCAACCGCAATGGGGTGCACCGTCCCACCACTATGATCCGCCGACGATAAGACGCGAGGAGAATGGCAAGAGTTACCTTGAGCTCGGTTCGAGTTATCGAGCGAACGAGAGGTGCTGCGAGGGTTCAAGGTCGAGCTGGTGCAGACGTGGAAGAGCGTGCTATCGGCAGCGAAGGCTGGCCGTGCTCAATATCTCGATGTGCAAATTGGCGAGGTACAGACAGTTCCCGGACCCGAGCCTACATCGGTCCGTTCTCATCTGCAACACGCTGAGGCACCTGGAGCGCGAGATGGAGCGGGACAGGAGTCCGCCGCCGATGGAGCCGGTCATACCGGCACCGATCGCTCAGCTTCAGCCGCCGGAGCAGGGCAGACTGACGCCGTTCCCGATGCCGCCGATCTCGTCCAACGAGACGGACGCCGACTCCGGCATCGGCGACAGCGACGACAGCAGATCCATCAACTGGGGTAGCGTGCTCTCGTTATCGAGTCAGTCGCCCCTGGACCCACTCAACAACAATGAATTGCTGGACGTCGACATCGGTCCCGATCTGGACCTCGACTTCATGCCTGGCTGGAAACTGACTCCGCTTTCGGCCGATGACATTCTAAGGAGTACAACGGCTCAAGAACACCAACAGCAGCAGCAGCAGCAACAGCAGCAGCAACAGCAGCAGCAGCAACAACAACAGCAGCAGCAGCAACAGCAGCAACAACAACAGCAGCAGCAGCATCACCATCACCACCATCACCACCATCATCATCATCATCACCATCACCACCATCATCAGCACCTGTCGTCCGGCATCAGTTGCGGCAGCTGCAATGCCGGTAGCCCCGTCGTAAGCAACGCCGGCAGTAACGGTTCGCACGAGACCCTGATGTGCGTTGGATCATAGCCTCCGATTTTGACGTCGTTGAGTCATCTCATCGATTTTTATCCGTTAATGCCGCAGGGCAAATAAAGCGCCGACTGTCTTGAGGGCAGCGACGCTTCACACTGTGCGTCCGCAAAATGTCTGATGAGAAAGATATTGAAAGAAACGCGCCATCCGCCTCGAGACTACGGCGAGGTGTGAGAGGGTGAGGGAGAGAGAGAGAGAAAGAGAGAGTGGGAGAGGGGGAGGGAACGACGTCGGATGACGGTCGATGACGATCGACGACGTCGAAAATTAGTAGGATTGAGAGAGAGGGAGAGAGAGAGAGAGAGGCAGAGAAAGATACAGAACAGTGACATCGGTGACCACACGCGCACGCCCCGAGACTATCGGGGCCGCCATTTGTTCTCGAGCGTTCGTCCACTTCGATCGACGGTATTTCGAGGATGTCTCCTTTTCATTTATTTATTTTTATATCGTTCGTGTCAATTGCACACACACAAATCCGATGAGAGAATGAGAGAGAGAATGTGTATGCCTGTGACGGAGCGAAAGAGAGAGCGAGTGAGAGAGAGTGTGTGTGTGTGTGTGTGAGAGAGAGAGAGAGAGAACAAAGAGATGAACAGATTGGGGGGAGAGGAACACGCACACAAAAACGCGCACGCACTCATCGAGTTCTCATAGCTACGTTCTCTTCCATCTTTGCCTATATCGAGGATCCTCTCCGCAATGTGGACGCGCGCGCGCGTGTGTGTGTCCGCACACGTATATCGCCGCCTTTACAAGATGGACACGTCGGTGAGAGAGCGCAGGAGCGACACGAGCCTTCTGTACTATCGAAAACTGGATACGCTTCTCGGGAAAACGAAGACGATCTCGCAGGTGCAGAATCGGCCGAAAACTCGCGAGCGGAATAGGGGGAGGGGGGGGGGGGGGGGGTGGAGGAGGCGAGAGGAAAGCGGAGGAGATGTGATTACGCTTTTGCAATTTCGTACGTCGGACTCGAGTTCGCGCGCGGACTTTTGGCGTCGTCGGTTTAGCGAGCAGCTTTTTTTCGAATGAACCGCCGCCGAAACGGAAGGTTGGGTTAGGAGGACCGGAACGACGGCGGTTTTCATTTTGTACGCAGGTGCGAGCTTTAGCCGCCGACGCCAACGACGCCGTCGACGCCGACGCCGACGCCGCCGCCGCTGCTAAATCTGCAACGAGCGTCGCCGTCGACGTCGACGTCGCCGTCTCTCTTCGGGGCGTCGGATCGATAGGCGCGCGTGCGCGAGCTCGAGCCTTTCGCGAAATAACAAGAATATAACACACATACGCAATACGCACGGCTTGGCACCTCTCGCCGTGAGTCTGAAGACGACGATACTATATCAAAGCAATGTTTCGTTTTTGCAGCTGCACCTGCGAGAGCTCGCCAAGGCGCGAAACACGGGTACGGGAGTCTCTCCTCGAGTTGATTGAAATGTACGCCGGCGGTATCGATGCACTGACACACAGACACACACACACACACACACGACAGATGGACGGAGGCAAAGAACGAGAGCCGTGAATGAGAAGTGGGATCGTCACGGGAGGCCGGGAGAGGGTGGGTAAAAACGGACAGGGGAAAACGGAGAGCGAGGTGATAGAACGATTCGGGAAGCGTGCGCGCGACAGAGACAACAGCGAAGACAGAGAAGACAGAGACGACAGAGACGACAGAGACGACAGAGAGTGCTTGAACGACGATTCAACGTTTCGAATCTCGTGCCTCCGAGCCCTGGGCTTCTAACGTTCGTCGACGTGTCTCTGACGCTATGGAAAATTGTACGGCCGAGGGCTGGGAGGATCTTGCGGGAGGTGTTCAGATCGAGAGAGAGCGAGAGAGAACGAGCGAGCGACAGAGAGGGAGAGAATGTGATTCAGAAACGTGGCATCATAGTATAATTCGCTATCGATGCACATCCCGTTGCCTGGACGTACTTCTAACGCGCGTGGCTAGCATCGATACGACGTATTCGCTCGCGCAGGGAACTCCGCGCGTAACCTGGGTGGCCTACGAGTTTTGCGCGAGCTGAGGGAGCTTAGGAGAAGGAGACGAGACGCGCGGTGCTACAGAGAGAGAGAGAGAGAGAGAGAGAGAGAGAGAGAGAGAGAGAGAGAGAGAGAGAGAGCGACGCCTACGAATGTCCGCTTGCAAACGCGACGCCTACGAACAGCCGCCCTGCCTTCGGCCAAGAGACGCGCCAGCGACGACACAGAGGTGGGCCCGGAGGCACGAGCCTAGGGCTGCGAAAGGGGGGGTCGAAGGTCAAAGGGAGGTCTCCATCAGGTCACGTCCTAAAGATCGCCGACCGGCGTCGGTCAGCTTCCATTTTCGATATCAAGGACGTTCTCGCGATCACTTCTTGCTCAGCTAGCTGATGCTTGGGATCGAGAGAATACCCCACCCCCTCTGCCCCTCCAACCCCCCCGCCACGTCGTCAATGTCGTTCTTACGCCTCGACCGAGAAGCGTACCGGTTATCCGCACTCCGCTGACGCAACACACACAACAAATGTACCTGCACTTTAGAGATCGGGAAAAAAAAATAGCGTTCCCTTCAAGTCGTTGCACGGGGGCCACTACGCGCAACTGATCTCTCGTTTAATGTACCATATACACGTAAAGTAGAGTGGCCCATGTGCGCACAACGAAGGCGAACGTTCGATAAGAATGAGTATGTATGAGTGCTTGTTAGTAGAGATATGTAGAGGGAGGCAGGAGAGCCAGAGAGATGGAAATAGAGAGATAGAGAGAGAGAGAGAGAGAGAGAGAGGGAGGAGGAGAGAACATGAGACAATGAGCAGAAAGAGTTTACTCGACGAGGCATACGTACAAATGGCCGAGACGATCCTTACGCAATGTTCTAAATCAAACTTTCATTGTCGGCGGGCGCCGCCTCGCCACCGCCCAACCATTCGCAATTTTCGACAAAAAAGAAAACTGAATGCGCCACCGACGAGCTATCGGTCAGCTTCACTGAGAGAAAGGAGCGCGAAAGAAAACGCTTTGCCTATAGCGGAGCTAACCGATTGCTCAGCCGATTTTCCTGAAGAGAGTCCTGACGACGGTGGAACGAGGGGGGGTGGCAAAATATGCGAAAATTACGCATTCACCTCGTTCCTCGCGATTCGCGGACAATTCTCCGCCATTCGTTCGCCTTTTCTTTCGACCGCCCCGAGAAAACGATACCCAGTGACCAAAATGATTTTCACGCGAGCGGCTTGCGGGTCTATAGCAATGATGCGTACGTCCGAACCTCTTTGTGTATGCCTGTATGCGAGTACGCGCGCGCAATCGTTTACGAGTCTCTCACATTTCGTGGCAATCTACATTTTTCCCTCGAACGGCGTTGCTGTCCATCCGCGTGCGGAAATGTACACGTGCGCGCCCGCGCGTCGATAAAAATCGAGACACTCTCTGCCCCCGAATTGGGCGGAAGAGCGCGTCGGCCCGTTCGCCAAAAATTAAAGGGCAACAAATTCGAAAACTCAACGTTTCGTCGGCACTTCAACTCATCGGCACAACGTTTCACGAACAGAAAGAGAAAGAGAGAGAGAGAGAGAGAGAGAGATCTCGCGGGTTCGATTTTTGTCGGCGCAGTATCAGTTCGATAATCTTGGGTGGCCGTGGAACGGGAGAGACGAGAAATCCGAAGCTGCTAACATAAAAGTGATACAACGAAAAAATAGCGTTTTGGGCGAATGAGACGCGCAAGAGACGCAGATCCGAAAGTTATGTACCGGGTGAGATGTTATACGGAGAGGGTAAAAATGAACTTTGCTAAGATGAACTGTGGATATGTACTAGTTCTATGTATGAGCGTGTGCGTGCGTGTAGGTGCGAATGGGCGAGCGAATGAGCGATCGGTATGCATGAAATAGGAGCGAGACATCGGTGCGATTCGGGATAAGCGCGTGTATTCGATGTTGGTGTGTAATGACACTTCGGTAAAATACCTTGTAATATTATCGAATGAACGGTAAAAACGAGAGGAAGATAATGTACATAGTATAAATAGTACACGGGCAAAAATACGTTTAAGCGATATAAAGAAAAATTATAATAGGTATAATGTGAAAAATATACATATAAGATATTATATATATATATATATATATTATATATATAAACCAGAATATATATATATATAAGATTATTATATATATTTACCTTGATAAGTGATACTAAAGCGATATCGCGTAAACTCACGCGTGATGTCCGATTTCGATGTAGACCGATTAAGTACATTCGCGACGCATTAGATTCCGACTAACTTCCACGTAAAATTCAGTTCGATCAGCTTAGCCAGATGATGGTGTGGAGGGTTGAGGAGGAGGAGGAGTGGGGGGGTGTGGACGACCGCTTTCGCGACCGGGAACCGTTCGATAATTGCCTATGATCTACGTAGCCGCGCTATGCAGTTTCTGTTCGCCCTCATTGTTTCCAAAATCTCGGTTAACGCAGTTCGATCGTTACTTCTATTTTTCCATCCCCACCCCCTCGCTCGAGTTATCCCTTCTCGAAGGGAATTGCCTAGGAGCGAGCCAGTACTACTTCGGATCCCATCGGTTCTTCTGCGGTTCCCGCGGGCGAATTCGGTCGAGCAAATGACGATCAAGCGAGACAAAAGGCAGAACGGGACGACGTACAATTAAGTTCCTATTACGATATCTAACACGTGAATTAGTTAGCCGTCTATCCGGATTAAAAACAATTTCTGCAAACGATGGAAGTTTCCGAGTCGCTACGTTGTTAACATTTGAATGTTGAGCGTTCAAGCGTTCGCGCGCGCGCTTTCGGCCGTTTTTGCGCGTCGAAACGTTAGAAAACGTCGAACGAGGGAAAGAGAGAGAGAGGATGAACGTAACCTGACATTGAGGTCGGCTCCGAATGCATGTGAGTCTCACGATATCGCTTGCAGATCTAGGGCAGGAAAGACACGACATACTGTACATTGTAAATAGTAGCGCGGAAAATGACTGTTATAAGGGAAAAAAAAAACAATTCGAAGCGGAAAAATAGATTGACAACGAGGACATTAGCACGGCGTGGATTCGGGCAAACGACAGGGGGAGGAAAGAGGAAGAAGCTTCTGTTATAGTCGCACTGGGTGAAAAGCATGCGAATGTACGCTCGCCATTGGCAAGAAACGGATTCGGATGTTGTCTGTCGGGGAAAATTATTGGAAACGAAGTTCGGTCAGCGACGAAGGAGCGTACGTTTGCCATTGACGAAATTTTCATTGTTGACACCTGCTCAATTGCGCGCGTTTAACGATTGCTGTAAAGGAATAGGGAGAAGCAGGGTAAGACCGATAACGGTGCGTCTCGGTATCCGTCGGAAAGTTTTCCATTCGAATTACGTAACCGACGACGACGCCGCGCGGAGAATACGACTTTAGGACAGAGATTTACGAAAGACGGTTTTGAAAGAAAAGAAAAAAATATGGATTTTATTCGTTTAGTCGGTACGCTCGTCCGTCCGTTCGTCCGTACGCTCAACGCGCTCTCGGAGTCGTGCGCTAATCGTTCTTTTCAAAGAGGACGCCGAACAAGTAGTATGATGAAAAAAAGAAGAAGAGGAAGAAAACCGTTTTTCATGAACCGGGCGACGGCCTTACTTTGCTATCCCATTGCGATTACTCTAGTCTTTAAGCTGTCGTCGGCGAACGTGTACGGCACAATTAAGTGCGACCAACCGATCGGGTCAAATAATCGAGTCCTCGACCGAGCGATCGATCAATCTATTGTATCGGTTTTTTTTTGTCTTTAGTTTCCTTCGTTTGTCGAAAACCCGTACCACCTAAACAAATTTTTTTTGGCGAGTGATTGTAACAAGGCTGCGGATGCAGGCGCAAGATACGGCCAAGACCAGTCGGAGACGAGCCAAACCGACAGACTAAATGACACACCTCGAGACTTGACAGACTGCCACTGTGACAAGGGACCGAAGACCGGATGGGACCTGGACCACGACTGCCACTGCGACGCCGAAGGCCCGACGATTATTCTACGAAAAGATTATGAAAAAGAAACGACAACGCACGTATGGACAAAAAGAACAACAACAACAACTATCAAAAACAATAAAGAGTATTATTCTATATATACAAAACGCTTTTTCCGAATGTACCCTTTGTTCCCCCTCGATCCTCCGTCGACTCCCGTCTTAAATCTAAGTCATTACGCGGTAAGTCATGAACAGGAAGACAAAGAGGAAGGTCGCCACCAGCGCGTAGTGGATGATCCTCAGCTTTCCGCGCTTGATGCGCGCAGCCTCGACGGTATCTATGGGATCTCTCAGCATGTGCACCCTTATGCCGCGCCAGTAGATCCGGAAGTACTCTTTCCAATCGAGGGCTCGGATGTCGGAGTAAAAGAGTTCCTTATCCGTCGAGTTCAATCGATCCCAGACCTTGCTCATCTCGGCCACGCTTATACGCCAGTCACCGTTCGCAAGGTGTACCCCGGTTCTCATATGCTTCCTGAACGTTCTGTACGCATCGAGCGCGCTGCAAGAATATATAAGAATATTCAAAAAGCAAGAACATACGAGAACATGCAAGAATATACAGTCACATTATGATTTTCGCAAAGCATTTCACAAACGAATTCTTTTCGTTTCGTTTTAAGACCCCCTTCTTACAATTGTTTCTCCCCAACGAGCGATAGGTAGCCATCGACGAGCACAGCAGGCAGCAAGTGGAAGAGAAGATGCAGTATCAGGAAGTAAGGACAGCATTTTGCCTCCACATGGAAGTAATGCCAAATTGAATCGGTCGGCGGTGCCTCGGAACTGTATCGTTGAATATTGTGACTGGCGGTATTCAATGAAATTGGATTAGCCACGCTGCTGCCGTAATTGTAGACGAACGGTCGGTTGCCATCGGTTCTACAAAAAAAAAAGAAAAGACAGCGAATGGAAATGCGCGTTGTTTCGCACGCCGGATGAACTATGGACTTTACCCTTGCGCGGAAACCGAATTCCATATGGCGGCCAACAGAGCGTTGGCTGTCATGTCGGCGGGGACAAAGTCGACGACCGGATTGCCATGAACCAGAAGAGCATGAGCCATTCCCTTGCCCATGGCAGCGATGTACGTAGCAGGTCCATCGTTATCACTGATCCAGCCAGCGAACGGTTCCCTCAGCGTGGCTGACACTGTTCATCGAAGACGTAGAAAATCGAAATAGCTTACAGGTCGTACAGCTTTTGCAATATTCCGCTGATGATTAAGAACTTACGGATGGCCGGTCTGAAAACGATGCAGGGGAAAGTTGCCCTCCTTGCACAAGCTTCGACGAGGCTTTCAGCCGTCGAGGCAGTGAACATAGACATATTCTTCCATTGGCCGAAGGCAGCCTCGAGAGCCTCCTTCGTAAGACCGGCCGCGTTCTCGGTGTCCGCCTGGATCATGTCCTTGATCATCTTGAGACCGGCGGGCGGATCGTAAATCTTGTCCTCGATATTTCGCTGATGGCAGGTGGAGTAAGCGGTGGACGCGTAAAGAAATGCCTTCAAACGTTTGCACTTGACCGCGAGATCGAGCATCTCCTGCGTTCCCAGAACTTTGCCGGTCAGCTCGGCAGTGACCTTGTCGGACGGAAACGTGACGAAGGCTCCGTTGTGAATTATCACGTCGACGGTGTCGATTACGAGATTCCGTTTTTCCTCCGATAATCCGATACCCGGCTTCGACAGATCTCCCTCGATCGGCGCGATCTTCCTCGACCAATTCTCGCCTTGTCCGCGCGAACCATCGAATATCTACAATTTTAGCCGTGACCTTGATGATGTTTCCGCCAACGAAGAATATCTCATGTACTGCTTACCGTATCTTCCAGGTATTCTTTCAAGCATTCAGCGGCTGTCGCGCCGGCCTTGGGAGTGACCAGCAGATAGAGCTGCTTGATCTGCGCACAACTGCGCAGAAGCTTCACGACGATGCACTTGCCCAGGAAGCTGGTGCAGCCGGTCAGAAGAATCGTTTGATTAGCGTAAAACTTCTGTATCTGGCTATCCTCGCTGAACCCACCGTCGATCGCCGGATTGGTCTGCATCCTCGCGTAAACTTCGTCCATTCTGTGTGCGTTATCTAACTCTCCTTTGCACTGATCGGAAGGGTTTCAACAATCTGGTCCTTTGGCGATTTTTGACCGGTTGTTGTAACAATGAAAGCCTTTATACGGACAACAAAGGTCCTCGTCCGAAAAGTTCCTGCGTATCAGGAGCGCTGAAAACAAAGTGGCTCCACCACCCTGGACACCCGATTGGCCACTGATTGTTACGCGGTATTATCCGAATGAACTGCAGCGTACGTCACAATGCCCTTCTCTTATATCAAGCGGAAACGGAGCGCCCTATCCATATGTATCGAGAGGTCGGAATAAGCAAGTAAGTGAGAAAATCGCTGACACATCGCTTTGCGTAAGGCGTGCGTTGAATAAAGATACGCGAGTTCGGATGCTATAGAATGCCCGATTGGTTGCTAGGGAGCCACAGCCGGTATTGGAATCGTTTAATTTAATGTCCTGGATTATATAGCGGTTGCGAACTACTGTTGCGCATAATTATCAATGTCGGTAACACCGCCGACTGTCTCTTCCTCGTCATCATACTTCCTTCATCCTATTAACCCAATTCCCGGCAACGATACTGCGATATGAATCAAAACAAAGATAGTAATGAGAGAATTTTGTTTTATTGTTGCGTTCGGAAAGACGTGTACAGGTAGAAATGCATTACGTGGGCGTGCGGGGCCAATGAGTCATACATTCAGAAAATTGCGAAAATATTATAGAACAGTCGGTAGGTAAATATTGCCAGTGCGAGCGTGATGAAGGTAAGGACACAGTAATGCAGCATCTTCAGCCGGTAGAATTTTCGTTTGGTCTCAGTCGTCGCCTGAACTGATTCCGCCAAGAGATGCTTCTTTACACTCTCCCAGCAAAGGCGATAGTATATGTTCCAATCGAAAGTGCGAAGATCACACTGGAATAATCGCTTGTCGGCGCTGTTCAAACTGTCCCACATCTTTTCCGAATTATCCACGTGAATTCGAAAGTCTCCATTTGGAAAGAACATAACGACCATTATACTATCAATGTACGTTTTGACCATTGATGTTATGCTGAAAAAGGATGAAGAAGCAGCTATGCAAACTGAAGCATGTCTAAAGGCACAATATATACACAATAACGATGTAGAAGTAGCTTACAAAGGTTTTTTCCAGCGAAGGAGAAGAACAAGGTCTACGAGCATGCACGGAACGATATGCAGCAAAAACACTAAAATTTTGAATACAGTGAAAGATCTGGCTATGTATATGCTATTGTACCAGAGAGCTTTGCTCGATGGATTTTCACGTATACATTCTGTCACAGCGTAAATGCCCGATTCCACTCGCGTTGGGTGACACACGCTTGTGCCGCAATTAAACACCATGGCCTCTGCCTTCAGGTCCTTTCTGATCAAAAAGATTTAATGTAACATAGTTTGTTTACCCCACAGGGCGGCAAATAAGGGAAGCAATAGGTACTTGTGAGTATCGGTGTACCAAGGTATGGCTAACATGTTGTTAACGCTTAAATCTGCCGGGACAATATCAGTTATTGCGTCAGGGTTGGCCAGGTGAACCGTGTGTAATACACCAAGACCACTGGCCAGTACGGAAATCGCGTATCCACCTTTTGTTTTCATCCAACCTTCCAGAGGTTCTTTCCAAGTGCACATCACTGTAAAGAGAGTACATAAGAAGAGCGTCCGAAAGAGATGGGTCAGAAAAATGGCATAAACAAGACTGAGCGAAGTACTTCGTATAAAGAACTACATCCACGCACCGATCGAAGGTCTGAAGATACAGCACTGGAAGTCCGATCGTTTACTGTATTCGTCGACAAGAACTTCGCCATAAGCCTTTGTAAAGGTATACAGATTTGGCCAATCGCCGATGACTGAATTGATAGCTTCCTTGGACAGACCGTTCTTATTCTCCTCGTCGGCCTTTATCATATCTTGAAATGTCTTGAGATCCACGTTCATGGGATAAATCTTGTCATGCAGTGTTTGCATGTACGATTGCGAGTAAGCCGTGGAGACGAGCAGGAACGTTTTTAATCGCTTGCAATCGCAGGCAAGATCGAGTACAGCTTTCACACCGAACACGTTCACTTTCAGAATCGCGTTGACTTTCGAGAAGAAATTGGTTACTGCGGCGTTGTGAATGATCAAGTCTGTCTCCGTGGTTAAAATCTGACGGTCCTCAGGCCTCAGGCCCATGTCAGGTTCCATCAAGTTGCCTTCAATCACTTGAACTTTCAGTAGGATATTGGGATTGTTGCGAAGCACCGTTTCGAATACCTAGAAGCAAATGTTACTGATAAATTTGAAAGGTGGTAATCGCAATGTTCCAGTTAAAATGCATTGTTACACTTGTTGCATGCATTTTCCCGCATCTGCTACTTACGGGCTCATCAAAGTATTTCTTCAATCTGTCGGCCACCTCCGTTTCCCTTTTCGGTCTCAACAAAAGATAGATTTTCCTTATCTCCGAACAACTTCGAAGAATCTTCTCTACGATTAATTTCCCTATAAAACCCGTACTGCCAGTTATGAATATGGTTTTCCCCGCGTAGAACTTGCTTATATTGCTTTCGTCGCAACAGATGCCCTTCATGGTCTCCTCCATATCCTCTTTCTCAATCACCTTCGTCAGAACGGGATCGTACCCCATCGTTACTGGATTCGGTATCACAAATTTCGTTCAAGTTCGTTAGAAATATTTCTCACCTGCAAATCCGCAACAAGCGACTGAAAATAAACCGAACGATGAACGTAATTATCTTCTACTGCTTCCAAACGGCTCATTCTTCGAGCTAGACTTGCCATTCACTCGGACAAAGGATGCTACAAAATTAGATTTTAACGGGGATAGCGCTGGGCCGAAACGGTTTTCTACGGTATACCATAGCTTTTTTGTTCCCAAAAATGGTAGTAAATGGCATTTTTTGACAAATACTTCAAAACGATCCTCTCCTTAGACTGACCTTTTCGTTTGTGCAAACTGTATGTCGCCAACTGAAGACTCGATCGTTGAGCATCGCGAGCGGCCAACATAGATTGCCTTTTATACTCTGCTCCCATGCTGCTTTAGAGACATTACTTTGCACGAGGGGCGTTGAATAAAGATTGGGATTCAATGACCCGTATTGAATTGACAGTTTCGTTTTTTAATTCGATATATAAAAGTTCTCGCTACTTTCGTCGTGGCTGACCCAGTGCACTTTATGTTAATTTTAATTGGCCTATGTCAGTCAAATATTCTCATCATTACCGGCGGCAGTATACTTGGCGATAGCCATTATGAATTTTCTGCCTGTCTCAAGGGCAATTGGCAACGTGCGGCAATTAAATCTGATCGTCAACAACTATTGCCTAGACTACAATTACAACACATGGGCTTCTTTGTCTCCCGCAATGACCTATTATTTGTATGGCGATACAAAATATAAGCATAATACACTGTGTCCACTATGCAAATTATTACCGGTGCTATTACATTACAAGTTCTAATGTCAGTGTGACACGACACGTTAATTGCATCATTAACATCAGGATTGATAGAGTGTTTTCTATCGGGAACGGTTAATGCAAACTCCGGTCGAGTCTTCTTAGAGACGAAACAGTCGGTAAGACAAAACCAATGTAAATAGAGACTGCATCAGCAGTGTTTGTAGCAGTTCATAGTCTTTGAACCAGTTTTTGTTTTGTATTAGCATGTCTCTGACACGATTTTCTCTACGTACTAACGATGTCGCAACATTGGCAAATGCAGACATTTTCTTCTAAAGAACATATTTTCCATGGTATGCGGATTAATTGTTTTTTGTCCCATTTTTCCTACATTCATCATATTTTACGGACACGAGATTCTTCTCCTTAGCGCGCGTATTTGCGCGGATGGAGAGCTTGAGAACAGCAAGTTTGGAAGAGGCATGGGAAGAGATTCTGCCCAGTTGTTCATCTTCATTATGCGCTCCATTTTGCTCATAGGTTTGCATTCATATGCATATACCTGACAATAGAAAGTGATAATATGTATGATGCCATTTTCTGAACAGATGTAACCAAGCAGGGCGCAATAAAGTAATAAGTGCTTGTGTAAGAATAGTATACAGCTTTCTCAATAACTATATGAAGACATTTATGAAAGCATAATGATTAAAAATAATGATAAGTCTTACCTAATAGGTCTTTAATCTACCACAGCCACGTGGCAGTACCATGAGACTTTTGTTGTTTTAAGCCAGATCCATTTTCTAATCCCTATGTTAAATGAAATGGACATTCTTCTGATAATATATATTATGTACCATTCTATTCCAATTATAATATTTACAAATCAAATGTAGATATTTCTACCTACCACACAGAACTTTATCAAAGTTATCTTTTTGTTTTGTAATCGGTTTTTGATTATCTAGCCAGGTTCCATATGAACGAAAGAATATATACAGTCCTTCATTTGCGATAAAACCTTGTATATAAACATTTTCTGAGCCATTATATTCTTCTCTTCCAATAAAATGTGTCGTTTGGTACCCCACACGGCATTTAGTAGTAAATGTAGAGCATGTCAAACCTGTATTGTGGATTCAGAATATAATAAATATTTTAATAATACATAAACATTGTAGAATTTCATACAAATTCTTACCATCCAAAAGCATTGTACCATTGACTAAGTATAGGATAGACTGATCACCTTATGGGCCTTCGTGTCCCATGTTCTGAAATACCAACCCGACGAAAAAGCCGACAATTTCGAGCGCACTCTACGTTTTTTCGTGGTCAATTTGGAAACTATGTGAAGGAGAGGAGGCAGATGAGATCGCTCCTTAGTTTGTTTAATTTTTCGTCAAATAAAACTGCTCAGTTTAAGTGTCTGACAACCATATTTGAGCAACAGTTTTCCACTCATCCAAATAATATCTGTTACCAAAGTTCACTAGAAAGCAGTGTGGGATATACCGGTGGGATTATATACATATACGACTAAAGTCTCATTATTTTTAACAGATTTATTGCTCATTGTCAGATTAAAAAAAATTCTTTAAGTATTAATGGTCGACTAAGGCTTTTACCCGATTAAACACGTCGATGGTTTTTTGGCTGTAACTTCGAAACTATTACACCTAGAAGGCTCCGCCTGCAATTTTTGTGATCCTCTTTTCATCCTATTTAGCCATGTATAAGCACAAGTCGATTCGCCGACTTTTGATATTGGGCCGAAGAAAACGGTAAGGCTAACGCTAACCCCTTACCATTTTCTCGATTTTAGAAAATCGGCCGTAACTCGGAAACTAATGCGAATTTTGACCAACGGCAAACGGCTCCCTAATTTTTGACCCCCTACAAGATAGCAAAAGAAAAATCCAATCCACCGACTTTCGACTTTTGGCCGAAAAATACGGCAAGGGGTAAGTACCCCTTACACATTTTTTGTAAACATTTTTTACTGAATACTATTTTTCCTTACAATATATGTATTAAACGAAATTCTGTGTTCTCTAATTATTTAGATATAAAATCCCATAAAACCAATATCCCTCGCCGAAACCATGCCTTTTTCCGTCGTAACAAAATTCACCAACTTCGATGAAATCTTATGGGACCACATAGAAATGCCACGGAAGAAGAAGGCACGCGACTCTTCTATTCATTTCATATCGTAGAGAATTCCATTTTGATGAAAAACACCATGGGAATAGCGAGAAATCATCAAATATACGAAGGGGCGAAATCTCGGTTAGGACTGGATTCAGTCAAACATGAAAAATCCGAAAATTTGTCGAAAATCTCGATCAGGCCTTAATCAGTCAAGCGTGAAATTTCTCAACATTTTTAACCTCGGTTAGGACTGGATCACTGAAGCGTGACGTAAAATTTTTGAAAAATGTCGAAAATCTGACGAAGTAACAGGAACATAGGAGTACCGAAGAGATCAACGTTTTCAAAATCTTACCCAAATTTCCGTACCTCTCTATGTTCCAATTTTTCTTTCCCGTTCATTCTACATATTCTATGGATTTCCCATAGGCTATCTGTAATTTTGATTGATTTTACTGACACTGAACGTGTAGCTTATGGTTTCCTTGTGGTTTTCTTATGGTTTTTGCTAGTATTCTTATATATCTAACGTAAAATTAATTTCTATAATTTTTAATGGGTTTTCTATGGCCGTCCTGCGCTTGTAGTATTTTTCAACAATACTCACCGTATATCTTATGAACTTTATGGCTTCCCTTGGATTCTGATGGTGTTTGATTGTCTTGCCATTCTCGAAGTATTGTTTTATAGATCTTCAACTTTGAAATGAACAACGATGGATTTATAACTATCACCGGCGGCAGCACCTCCCAGGCAATACACGTTGCGCCATCTCTACAGAACCGGCTGAACCCGTTCCACGTATTGACCAAAGCAGTTCACGAGAGAGCCACCGGGTGCAGCACCTCCCGAGTAGTACATGTCGCGTCATCTCTACGACACAGTCAGAACCAGTCAGAACTCATTCGGCTCTCGAAGCAGTTCACGGCTTCGCCACTGGTGGCAGCACCTACAGTGTTTTAGGTTTTATTAGTTTCGGTGTTACAGCTGGTTACAGCCAAAAAACCATCGACTTTTTTAATCGGGCAAAAGCCTTGGCCGACCATTACTACTTAAACAATTTTTTTTTAAAGATCGGCTTGACGTGGGACAAATTTTACCATTGCAGGTTATGTCTAGCCTATACTTAATCAATGATTGTAATTTCCTTAATACCTTTTACCCTAAATTAAAACCTTAAGTCATAAATATATAGTACCGTGTTAGATCTATAGTTTCCTTATCTATGGTCATACTGTACATCAACTCAATAGGATATGGTCGTAAAGTTATGCTACGCAATTGTGTTTACAGGAAAAGTTTACCTTTTAGCTGAGTACACATAAGTACTGTTGCACATTACTCGTAAATAAAGCCAGTTGTGAATTGGATAGTGAAGACTGCGTGCTCGGTTTCCACTCTTGACAGATTTCACGTCGGTGTTGCAGTTTGGTATCAGCGCCACGTATCACGTGGCATTTGTCGAAATTTCTCACTGTTGTAGGACGTCGCATGGAAGCGTGAACATTTTTCAATACAAAGTACCATTGAGTTGTTTGCAATTATTACAAAGTTTCAAAAAGTTATTCGGAAATGACCGACGAATCTAATGGGGAATCCACATTTGAATTTGTAGAGAAGAGGTCGGATGAATCATTGTTGTCAGGAGACAGTGCCAAATCTGGTGAGAGCGACTGCAAAACATAAACAGTCTGCCATTTGTCAATATTTCGTTTAGAATCGAAAACCTCTAGCCATAATTCGTAGGATTTCCAAGACAACCGCATTTCCACTTATTATAAGAATATGTTTCTTGAAAATTAGCTGTCGCGCGAGATTTACATTAACACTGAACGATATATTTATCAGGGTATGATCATTGATGTAATAAAATTACAAAAAATGTTTTCCCACTTTCAGACTTACTCAGCAGTCAGTCATCTTCGGTATCCCTCATGACACCATTAGATATTTCAACATCAATAGGAAATTTACTTGGAAATGTAGCTCCACCCAGTGAATTGCCAGCTTTTGCATTACGCTCTGGAAGCTTGGCCACTGAAAAAATAGTACAAAATTTGGATGCCCCCCCACAAACAAAAAAGTATGACACATCAAAAGAGCCTATCGTAAATCCTAGTCCTACACTTACTAAAGAAACAGGGGATGAATCTACCCGCATTGTTCCAACAAACCCTGTGCCAGTTATTCGGCCAAATGCAAGTATCCAGGTTAGCGATACACGGGAGAACCAGGCACAGGAGAGTGGAATGGTCGGTTTATTTTCATGGGTGAAGGACACTGTTGTGAATAGCAGTGTTTTGAGCAAAGTCGCCGAAAGAGCAAAGAGTAGTGTCAACACCATGATTACAACACTTGATCCACAGATGCGTGAGTTCATTTGTAAGTAACACAATACCAAACATTACGATGTCCGTACAACTATATTGCAACAGGATTAATGGCTACTTGTCCATGTGTTTACGTCATAACAGATTTAAATGCATGCGTGCACGTAGGACCTCTAAAAATGCTATTTTTAGATTTCTCACGACCCAGATGTGTCTTTGGCGGTCTCTACCACTTGCATACTGTTTGAGATTTAGTATTCGCGCGGTCTTTGCCCGCCGTCACGTCATATAGAAATGTTACACTGTACGGACATCGTTTCGTAATAAACATTACTTTAATGCCGCTGTCGACGCTGCCGTGCCATTTATTGTATACAAATTCCATCGGTTTTTGTATAAATAATGTATACGTGTGTGTGATTGAAAAGTTTCTCGTGCCATAGTAGTTCATGCATCGATGTCTCGAGAAATGTTAATTAACATTCGGTCGTACGTTCGGGCTCTGTTTGAAACATATATTTCAGATTCTGGTGGTGATATCGAATTGGTCGTTGCTTCGGATAAAGATGTGAAAGTGAGTCCTGTGCGTCAGGCTTTCCAGACAGTCTTTGGCAAGGCCACTGTAACGTGAGTAATCAACGTATTCGCGATCATTTTTTTTTAACGCCTGGCAACATTGTTTGAAAATCAATGTTTGATCCCATTCGTAGCGGTGTGGCAGTAGAAGTCACGTGCATTGCTGCACAACCGGTCGGTTTTGCAGCTGGCGTGAAAGGAGCGGAGGAAAGGATTAATGCCGCGAGGAACAACACCTCCTTGCCAAAAGATATACCAATAATCGCTGTTGAGAATTTTCTGTTGGAAGTTGGAGAGGACAAGTGGTATGATTTGGGTGTCATTGTTCTGAATGACCCGAAGCGCAATGTAAACCTTCAAACGTTCACACAAATGACTCCGGTACCGAGCCAAATTGTTGCCTTGGCACAACAAGATACACCAGACGATTATCCCCTTAAATGGTCAGGCTTAGCGGTAACCGTTGGTAGTTTGATGGCCACTAAATTGCAGGTACTTCTATTATATATCCTATCTACTACCACTATCGGTATCACTGAAACTATTACTGCTGCCGTTACAACTACGTTGACATATTCTACTGTGACATTAGCATTTTCTTTGATGTATTAATTTTAACATATTTTGTACGTCTTGTAGGTTTCGCATAATGAATGGCATCACGAACTCACTGGAGTTTCCCGAAGGGACCTTATATTATTGGCTGTTCAATCGCTCGCCGGAATTTATAAAAATGCCATTAATCCTCTCTAATTCTTTGCATATTATATCCATCGAAATATTGTTAAAATAAGGTCACAATTTCCTGTAAATATTACTGTATTATTTTTAACCGTGACTAGATTGAAAATATCTACTGTCATAGATCGATAGATACTGAAGCGCATGACACAATTTTTAATGCTTTTTGAGAAAAATTAATTGTGGAAACTAGTTACATTCACATTCCGTGAATATAAAATTTCTTTACCAAATTGGTATTAATAACAATTAGATATAGTTTCTTTTCACGCAATTATTTTGTTCAGTTTTCACAAACCATTCCCATATCCTGGATATCATATCAAAATGCCATTTAGAATATCGAGAAAGTATTTTACCTAGTAAATAAATGAAACTATTAAACTTAATGTTTCATTCGCATAATTTTTCATAATTTTTATGGAATCTGTACATACAAAGGTCGGTGCTCTTTGGAATTGTCGTTAATATATAGAGGGTTGGATGTTGGGTAATAAGAAATACGTAACATACGATAATTTAAGAGCGCAAATGGAGAAAATATATTGAGTTCTTTTTGTCCGTCTTCAAATTTTGTTAACAACTTTTGACAGATTTCTTATATTGTTAGGAATAAAAAGGAACACATCTTACTAATTCTTTTTTAAATTTCTTCTTTAATCTCTGAATATTCTCATGGTAATGAGTACATCGTTCCTTCCGATCGTGCTCTGTTGTCTTTGATCAATTCGGAATTGTTTCATTTGTTCTGTTCGTTAGGGAAGTGTTTAACAGAAAGTAATTGATTAAACTGTAGTAAAAAAATGAATGTAAAACGCACAGAGCGGATTCATTTCAAGATACGAAATCTGTAATACGCGTGACGAAATCCGCGATAGAAATTAATAATCGACGTTTGTATTTATGATTACATTTTAAAAACATAAGCCCACTAGATCACCATCGTCATGGGCGCGGCCAACTTCATTAAATAAACGTATAAAATATCCTTTGCACCTGCTTCATCGTACATTGTTTCCGCTTTAATTACATTTTATTAGCATTTTCCGTATTTATAATTGTGTATTTCCCACGGGTCTTTGCGCAAAACAAAGTTTATAACAAACCGATGCATAGTTTCATACGGCTCGGGCGATATTAATCGAATTACAATATTTAAATAGGTATTTAAATATGGTGCGCAAGTCTGTGGTTACAATTTATCAAGGTATGTGTTCAAATCTGGGAGACCCTCCTTCAAACCCTTCCTCTTGCGCGTAGCCTGCAAACATTTTTTTCAATAATATTAGTCACAATTCATGAACCATCGTGGTGTACATCAAACTGTTCAAGTCATACTTCAAACAGGCCCAATTTTAAGTATACAAAGAAGTTAAGAAAATGCATTTAACTTTGAAATACTATATGTACATTGGTAACAAAAAATGTTTGTTTCCCTATTCAGGATAACCAAGACTACATATGTACTTATTGGTATCCAAAACTAAAAAACAATTGCTTTTCCACGCGTTTAAAAATGACAATGCAGTTAGATAGTCATTGCCATCAGTTATGGCCGTGGATCGATTATACGTGAGAGGTGAGTAACTCCGGACGGAGGCAAATAGATACTAACCTGTACGACTTGGTATGGTCGCGAGTTCTGTTCCATTGGGTCACCGGGCAGGACTTGCCAGTGATCGAAGACGCACTGTGGGAAGGCTTGTCCACCGGTGTGGGAACGTAAGTCGGCAGTGAAGCCGAACGATTCGTTGACAGGCAAGTACGCCTTTACGACGAACATCGGAGTACCGGCTACTTGTTGTTCTTCAAATACATGACCTCGTCTGCGATTAAGCACACCGTAGATACCTCCAATGGCTACCTCAGGACACTGTTGTTATCGGCAATTATGGAAAATTGAGACGATTAGCTTGCGGTCGTTTAGCGTGCGGTGGCGCCAGATAACGAACACAATGATAGTAGGAAGTTTACCTGAATCTCGCACACATAGACAGGCTCCATGAGTCTCGGACCGGCAGTGAGGAGACAGGCGTAAAGGCAACGTCTTGTTGTAGGAATGATTTGTCCACCGCCTCTGTGAATGGCGTCAGCGTGTAACGTTACGTCATGGATATTAAAACGAACACCTCGCAAGTTCTCTTCGGAAAGGACACCCTGGGAACGATCAGACAGGTCAGAATTGTAAGAAAAACTCGTAGGCGGATTTAAAATTCCTAATCAAATTAGGTAATTGGTTAATCGTGCTCTGTGACTTGCTTACCTCCTTGGTAGCCCATTGGAATCCAGCGACAACGGAGTCTTTGATTTCGTTCAAATATTGTACTCCTTTCGAACAGTCCACGAGAATGTTGGGGCCAGTACCATCGGGTCCGAAGCACCAGATTTTTCTGGCTTCCGTCACATCATAACTATATTTCTCGTTCAAGTATCGTGCACGTATTTTAAAGTCATCTCGTGGATTAATTTCACCCTGAAAGTATTAGGTTTATGCCAATATGTCTTATGATATTAACAGAATATGCACATCGTTCCAATGAACGGGTCATTAGGAAGATGCTAGATGAATACTTACATTGTCAATGTCTTCGGGGAGACCGTCTGGCATGGGTGCTGCCATCATGAAGAGACGATTGTGTTTGTTCGGTGATTTTGACAAGCACATCTGGTCGGATCTCATCGAAATAGTTTCCCTGTAAGAAACAACCGGATCGGACTTCTTGATCGGTACACAAGCGTGATCCTCCTCCAAATCCTTCAAGCAGATTTCAAGATGCAGTTCACCAGCACCAGCGATAATGTGCTCTCCGGATTCTTCGATGATACATTGCACCATAGGATCGGATTTTGCCAAACGCTTGAGACCTGTTCAAAGATCAATCCTTATTCACAGTATCTATTTAATCGACAACAGTATGTGATCTAATTGTTAAACGAATCTTAAACAGGAATGGCATGTCTAGATATCGTGGTGAAAATCAGTTTATAAAACTACGATCACGGTTAATCATAACCCAGTGAGTTATCATCATTATTCCCCACGTAAATACTAAACAAGTGACACCAGTTGTATATTCGATATTGATATAGTAAGAAACACATACCTTCGACCAATTTCGGCAAGTCTGCAGGATTTTTCGGCTCTACGGCAACACGCACGACAGGCGATACAGAGAATTTCATAACCTTCATGTTATGCGCTTCCTTAAACGTGGTGATGGTACCGGTCTTCACCAAGAACTGATCAACACCAACCAGACCACAAATGTTACCTGCAAATTAATTAAATTATTATCCTTTGCGCGCATGTCGCGACGAAATGAAATCCTAAGTCATTCTTGAATAAGACTTCAGTTCGCCGTTCTTATTGTCGATCATGAGCTATCAGGGCTATTTGTGCGAATATTCATCATGTGTTCGAAATGTGTATAATTAGGGAAGTGGCCGCGTGAGAGGGTAATAAGAATCATTACTAACCGGAAGGCACATCTTCAATCGCTTCAACATAACGACCCATCATAAGGATGGTACGCTGAATAGCTTTCTCGTAAAGATCTTCCTTCTTTCCTGGTGTGAAGTTGGGTCCCATGATACGTGCCTTCATTCCAGTGCAAACTTTTCCCGAAAAGACACGACCGAATGCGTAGAATCGGCCCTTGTCGGATGTCGGTACCATTTTCGAAACGTACATCATAAGCGGACCATTTGGATCGCAATTCTGTAAAAGTTAAACGGCGAAGCGTCATAACACATGTAAACATAAATTTTGTTCTTATACGGGATAACATTGAAGACTCAGAGATTATATGCTGTCATCCGAAAAAAATATATCAGTACAGGTCTGTATATATCATCATTGGAAAGGTCAAACTACGTTTCTACTGCAATATATGTAAAGAATTTGTACACGTACCTTAATACCAATGGCAGCCTCATCATCGAGAGGACCCTCGTAGAGCATCTCCATACGGTATTTTTGAGCGGTAACCGGAGATGGCAAGTGAATGGCAATCATCTGTAACAAAGCTTCTCCAGCCGGCAACCACGTCCTCATAACGACCTGTAACGTTGGATTTACAACGGCTGAGTAAATTCGTTTTTTTTTCACTATAGATGAACATATTGTAAGAACAACAGTTGTCAGATATAATTGTCTTCCGTCACGATAATAAATCAGAAGAGATGTCAGAAAAATAAGTATTGTAGTCATCATGGTAATTTTTGATTATTAAACATAATATAGTTGTAATGTAGCTCGGGACTTTACCTTCAAAAGAGCTTTGCCATCCTTATCCTTGTCTTCGGGTTTCAAAGTAATGCCTAACTTCTGTAGAAGTGTATCTGCTTCTTCTTTTTTGTAATGCATAATACTATCGAACACCTGAAGCAGGAAAAAAAATTTGCAACATAAGTACAAAAAGCTATATCTGTGAAAGGTCCTTCACATAACCTACTGATCGATTTACTTCCATAACAATACTCCCAATGTAAATAACACGTACTCACCTTGTAAATTGGGTCTAATACGAACATACAGAATGATCGTTTATTATCAGCGTCCTTTTGTTTGCTCCATTTTCTGGTTTTGGAACTGAAGAAGGATTCTCCCCACAATCTGCTCATAAGTTTGCTTACGTCGATTTTGAATTTCTCCGCGTACATTTCAGAAAATTGTTTTAAAGTGAAGGCCCATCCGTGCAAGCCGGAACCGAAACCTACCGAACCTTTACTCGGATCTACCTGTCACGGTAACATACAAGCTAGAATTAATACGAAGGTTACTGTATTTATTCAGATGCTGCAGACTCAATGAAGGTAAACTTACTCGAACTTCGCCCATGGGACCATCGTCGTCAGAGTACGTTGCGATAATAACGTTCACATTCTCGACAATACGCCGGAATGTTTGGTAGAGATCCTCAACTTCGAGTTGAAGTTCTAACAAGGCGCGGTCCATTTTGTTCATGAACAGCACGGGCTTAATACGTTCGGCAATGGCCTGACGAAGTACGGTCTCTGTTTGGACGCACACACCTGTAAGAAAATAATAATATTTTAGCCTGATGAAAATGTGTGTAAACAGTAGTGTTGAGGTTACTGCATTTGACAAAACATGAAAACGAAAGTAGAGTCGTGAAAAAAATATGGTGTAGCATTTGCACCGTAGCGTATTAGTAACGGACATAAAGATAGAGGTCCACTAGTAGCGTTTAAGTGCAATTTCAAATTATTCTCCTTCCATTGATGCATTATCAGCACTGTCCTTGCGTATCGGTGTTCATGAAAATGAACAATCTACCCGCTACAGAGTGACCCGTTTATGCTGGAAGGTACTAGTGTGTTGCAGAAAGGACAAATAATACTTATAAGATGAGTTCATACCAGAAACACAATCGACAACAACGAGGGCACCGTCCGTAACACGTAGAGCGGCTGTTACTTCGCTGGAGAAATCAACGTGTCCAGGTGAGTCGATCAAATTGATAAGGAAACCCTTCTCATCCTTGTCGCGTTGGTCCGGATTCGTGATGAACACCAAATCTTTCTCCTCAAGTTCGAAGAACATGGATATAGCGCTGAAGTGATACCATTCCGTTAATATAAATGGTAACAATGTGTAAACATGCTTTTGGCAATAAACGAGTAGAGTACTTACGTGGACTTGATAGTGATGCAACGTTCCTGTTCATCTTTGCGCGTATCAGTGAATCGGGTTTCACCGGCTTTAGCACCAGCAATGATACCAGCCTTTGATACAAGGGAGTCTGTAAGCGTTGACTTTCCATGATCCACATGGGCTATGACGGACATGTTTCTTATGTTTTTCTTTTTGTCCATCATAGCGCGGATCTCGTCCACCGTAAAGTTCACCTGAAACAAACAGCAACATTTAATTTTACCCATCATAACGCTACATGATACAAAATAATAGCGATCTGTGCAGTGATATAGTAATCTTATGAAATTCTCATTTATAGAAAAAAAAAATTACACATTTATACTTCTTTTCTTTTCGCGACTGTTACAACAACACTGTTTGATAACTTTTATTATACAACATCAAAATCTTCAAATGATCCTTAATTCTACAAGTGATTAACTAAGCAATCTGTTAAGAATATCAAACAATTGAATGGATTATGAGACTTAGACAAGACAAAGAATTCTTGAATAATTTACATACTGACCCCATATTGGAATGAAAGCTTCCCAAATCTTGTATGTTATACACAAGACAGGCACACACAAGAATTTTTTTTACAAACAGAAACATTGCTCTCCTAGGTAGAGACGAATTTTATTTAGGCAGCATCCATATTTTTTGTAATTGGATAGATCCAAGAAGGATGGCAGTATGTGTGCATCCATGATATGTTGTGTGTATTTTCGTGAGCGTCGTTGCTGCAGGTTGTTGTAACACGCATCCTTTGAAAACTTTTTCCCCTTTTAAAAATTTGACAATGTTTTCTGTTGACGCTAACTCACAAGAGTAGAACCGTACTTGTGGGTCAGCAATACAATTTTGAATAGAGCCTGTATTCCGAAAAATATTGAACATGTGTTCTACAATGATAGTAAGATTTTGAAACTAATAAGAACAAAGTAAAACTACAAGTCTCAATCAGGGTTTTTCCATATGTTTGTACTTAGCAAACTGGAGTTTTCTTCTGTTTTCTGACACACACCAGTACAAAGAAAGTGCAGATTTACTGGATATATTCAATAACTACAATTTACTATATCAATATGTTCCGAATATACATATGTTTAAGAAAAATATGAGTTTTGATTAAAAAAAGGAAAACAAATACAACGGTAGAAAGCAATACTGTTGGGAATCGAACCATCGGTCATGAGACTTGTATACAGATATCGTACACGCTTGGCTGGGACGCGTTGGCCAAAAGTTTCCATATTTTCGTATACTAGAAAACATGTTACGTTTTTCAAGCATTATTTCCTTCAAAAATGAGAATCTACGTGTTCCCGAACATTCAATTTTTCATAAGTTTGCAAAATGTCAACACAATCGGTAAATTAGAAGCCGGATTTGACCCGAATTTTTTCGGAATTGGACGGGTGTTGCCACTTTGGGCGAAACACGTGCTCAACATTTTCGAACGTAGAAGCCCTGTACAAAATCTGAACAAACTCAGCGAACCCGCAAGCTTGGTGCTTCTCTTGTCAGTATCAAGAGCTTCGTCGCGAAGCTCCATGACACGTTGCCTTTTGTAACAAGGGGGTGCCGAACATATTTCGCCTCTGAACATCAGTAAGTCTCAGGTATTTCGACGAAAATCTTTCAGCATTGTTTCGCCAGATTTTTTCGCATAGCCAACGGAGATTTTTGCCCCAGATTGTTCTTCGCGAGACTCGAAATTCATCTTGAAACCAAGTTGCGCAATTCGAAGTAATCCAGCAGTATTTGGTTTTCCCGAACGCAGGTGACATTCCGTCTTCAAAAATATTCACAGCTCTGCACTCCGCGCACCGCACAGATTCGATTAATCGGAACGTTTTACGACGATGGTACGTACCATTTTGGATGTTGTCCGATTTCGTCGCCCTGATCAGAAATATACGTGCACCAACAATGGCGGACTCCCTGTGAAAGAACAGGAGTTCCGTGAACGAAGAGAACGTTCGGTGTGCACGAACAGAGGGCGCATACGACTTTCCCGTATTTCGTCCCCAGTTCTCGGCCAATCATCGTCGCGGAAGCCCCGCCACGTCGCAAAGAGTGCGCGCGCATCATCCTTTCATGCTGTCACGCAATCCTCAACGCAATCCTCTACACGCGTTTACCCTGTACGAAGTTTTCAATTCGGAAGGTTCTCATTGTAGCGATAAACTACAAAATTTTCGACTCGAAAGATTTTCAACGTAGCGGCAAGACATTAGCGTATACCAGCGTATACTGAACAAAAGTACCACCTTTAAGTACTGAAATTCCGCGCGCGCAGTCAGACTTCCGTTTTTAAGTGTGCGCAATCGTAATGTTGTATTTTTATGCTGATAAGGCTAAATTTTTATAAACGGATGTGAAGTGTTTTCATATTAACGCAATAGCCTTTATCTTTCTTTCTCGGTATTCCTCGATGCATTCCCTGAAACGGTTAAAACGAAGCGAAAGCGTACTCTGGTGGCAGTTACCTTCAACTAATCAACACACAATGATTGACCTATATGCGTCGATAATTTGTTCACGTTGCTTTCACTGTAGCATTTTCTCAGCATTCAACGTATTTTTATTCACATCTAATGTTTCCTTAAACAATGTCAATTTTTCCATTTATTTCCCTCTGGAATTTCTCTCGCTGCAATTATTAGGTTAAGGAGGGCGGTGTGAACGACTTATTGATATTTTCGGGGTTAATTGACCCCTTTGAAGTAGGTGAAAGTACGGTATGTTCAGACATGAACTCAATGTAGTCATCGGTTAGTTTACTCGGCGTACGTACATTAATCAATAGCATTGACATAGGGCGCGTTAAGTAGTATAAGTCGACGATACAGTCAGGCAGCGGTGTGTGATTGTCGTCAATACAAACATACGCTATTAATGTCCTACGCCGAACGAGTTTGGATTTTTTCATCATCGTATTGAACGATAATACAATTAATTGTTTTCTGTTCTTAATAAAAGTACTTTCAAGTCTGTTCATTGAAGAAAACTCATCCATTGCGAGAGTACTTCGCAGGTCGAAGAATGTAATAGATTCCGTCGCATTTATGCAAAGGTTCTATCCCAACGTTTATCTCTCTTCTCCAAGATGGGGAAGAAAGCTGTGGCAGGCTGTGATAAAAGTGTGAGGGCCATAAAAAGAAAACCTAACGGTTCCCTTTGCAGCTTCGTTCGTGAACGTCGACTCGATCAGGATTGAACGTTCGCCCGCAAAGCTTGCAAGGTACAAGTTGCTTCAAATGCGTTTTCCAATTGACCTCTGCCATCGCGGCGTCGTCGACGACGGCATTGCCTGTTTGAGGATCCACTGAAATTGAACATTTGCTTTAATAAAAATACATCCACATCTGCTGAAACCACAGATATTACTGCTCAAAACGTACCAACGTAAATTACGTCCGGCTTGACCGGTTCCTCTCTGCGTTGATTGGGTGGCAACCTGTTGTTCTCCAAGTGCCATTTTTTCAAGCACTGCGGTTCATGAATGGCTATGCTCATGCTACCGAATGACCTGCCACAAATGTAGCACGTGACCTTTCTCCTCTGCGATTGCTCCTGCAACCTTGACGCATTATATTCAACGGTACATAGCGAGATCCGCGAATTTCATCGATAAAATTCGGATCTTAAATGCTTACCGTCCCTGGTATGATTGGAGACGATTTGTTCTGCAGGTAGGGCAAGTCGTTCTCACGTTGGGTCGGTTTGGCCTCGTTTTCGACCTTCCGCTGTTTCATGCATTGCGGTTCATGTATTTTGATACTTCTGCTGCCGAAGTTCCGACCGCAATGTTGACAGGCCACTGTCGGCGGACCCGGAAGTGTCGATGCATTTGCCGCCGCAAACGGCGTGACATTCGTCGATCCTGTTCTCAGTCGTTCCGAGAATCTGTTCTTTTCCGCTTTCTCCGATTTTTCCGGCTCGCGAAACTGCTAAAAAGACATCGATGAAAAGCCGACGGAATTGAGAGACAAAAACGAAACGTTACCTTCGTACCTTTGGCGCGGCTTTGCAACTTCTTTCATGAACTGACAATCGTTCCGGTAAGAATGTTCGGCCGCATTTCGAGCACGGCACTAACTGCGCCTGAACAACAGGATTAAAAAAGTGTCAGTTTTTGCAAGCTATTTTTTGCTGACTTCTCGCAGTCTCTCACCTGACTCGCTTCCCAGGCAGCTTCGTTCCACTTTTGGTTACTGATTTCTACGGTCGGTTTCTGAGGCACCGGCCTTCTTTGAGACGCTGGCAACAAATTATTCTCCCTCTCCCATTTCTATGGAAAAAAAACGAGAAAAGTGCAGAGTACTATTGTTCGGTATCTGTAAGGGCAGGGGTAGGGTAGCGTGCAGGGAAAAAAAATTATACGTTCCCCAGTGAGCATGTTCGCTTAGATAACGAGTCAGGAAACATATTATCGCAGTCGAGCTCGAAAATTGTCCTCCGAGCAACGGGTGAAAAATTTATCGAACCAACGTTGCATGTCGGTTATCCATGTTGCCCGTCGCGGCACATCGAGCTAATGTATGACTATATATGCAGGTATGACGTATCGCTCGCTCGTAATGACTATACGTACTAGCATTGTATAGGTATCCAGCGTTAACACGTAGGCGATTGATATAATCTAGCAGGCATACTACGTCGCGTTAAATTGCCCTTCATGAATGATCGAAGGTACAAAAAAAGGCGGATTATGGGGTGGTCGCGATGACTCTCACTTATATTTACCTGCATGCAGCGTGGCTCGTGAATGGGAAAACTGGCCGTGCCGAATTCGCGACCGCATATGTAACACGTTACGGTTCTCGGTTGGCCTCTCCTTACGGTTCCCGGTCGAAAATTTCTGTCCGACACTTTCGAATTCCATTCCTCGACTTCGACGGCGTCGGCGTTCGACGGATCAGCCGCGACCTTGTCGCGTTGAAGCTTGGCCTTGTCCTTGTCGCTGCGGAAGTTGAGCGCGCGCGGCTTCTGAATAGATTTCGGCATGACACTGGCCGCTGTCTTCGCAGCTGCAACCGTCGAAGCTGGCGCGACATCCTTCAATTTGATAACCGCGCCTTTCGGATGACTGTGAAAGCGTTCCGGTTGGTCGGATCTGCCGCAGGTCTTGCACGGCTCGGGCGCGTTCCTGGCGAACGACGTCAGGCCGGTGAACACTTCCAGATCCGAAGTGACGTCCGTCTTCGCGGTCTTCCTCTTCACCGTCGAAAGGGAGGTAATCTTGCCTGTATTCCCGATGTTTCTGCCGATTTGCAAATACACCTTACAACGGTACACGAGTGCAACGTAAACCGTGAAGATCGCACATCTTCGCACTTCGGCGTATCTAGTAAAGATTTAGCGAACAAGAAGAACGAACAGAGATCGTACCTATTGTTGTTCGCATCCAGATTCCTTATGTCAGGATGCAGTTTGGTCTTCGCCAGACTGACGTCCATCGACGGTACGCAGACTTGCCGCTGCATCCTGGGCGACCTGACGAAGGTGACGTCGTTGGCGAGTGCGGAGAGTCTGTTCTCGACGATAGCGTCGAAGCTGCGACGCTTCGCCGGACTGGCGAAGGACGAGGGTGAGACAGGCGAGGAGGAAGAGTACGGCGGCGTGGACGATGCGACCTGCTGCGTGCCAGCGACGGATATCGAGCACTGACGCGCTCGCTTGCGCTTCTCCGGCGACGGCACCGATGATCCTACCTCCGACGATCGTCGTTGGGGCGACGGCTGTCGGGTCGCACCGGAAGCCTTCGCCTGCCGAGGCTGTCTTCGCCACTTGGACGCCGGCGGCGAGGACGAGCAGTGCGAGCGTGAGGTCGGCAACGGCGAGGAAGATGTTGGGAACCTCGCGCCGAAGGTCGAACCTCGAACTCGCGTCAGCGACTCGCAGAGCAGCTCCTTGCTCAGCAAGGACATGTCCAGCTTGTCGGCGAGTTTCTCGTCGAGGACGCTAGGTCGCTCGAGGCTGGCCGTTCGAGGTCTGGCCTCGTCCAGCGACTGGGCCCGGGTCATTCTGGGTGGCCAGGTGTTCGTCTTGTTAACGGACGGTGCCGATCTCGCGCTACCGTCCTTCCCTACATTTATGCCGACAAGGATACCATGTTACTGGGCCGTCTGGGTTAGGTACCTAACGGCGCTGTGATACCGATTTTACGCAAAGATTCCCTTCCACTCCTCCGGCTAGGAAGGTCTCGACGAAGTACGGACGTTACCTTCCAGCGTGTCCATGGTATCGTCTTTTATGATTATAAAGGTTTTCTCGGGGAAACGGGCGGAGCTGCCTCTTTTCCATCTCATCGTGCTTCCTTCGGATAGGATAGTTTTTTATCAATGGTACGGTAATACCTTAGGTGTGTGCGGTGTGATTACGTTTGATCATGACGCTTCTCGGTTATTCATAGTTTATTACGCAATCGATGACGGTACGTATGCGGGTTAGATCGTATATGCGGCTTATTCGCTGCACTACTATCTCCTTCTTCCGCGACAGTGTCATTTGGAAATGTAAATTTGAGTACTTTGGGTTCAACGCGTTACGTCGGGCGAGGGTCGGAATTATTTCGGTGGCTGCGGTTGAAGTTACGGCAATGCAAATAAAATATCTGCTGTGTACTCTACGATGTTTACGAGTTTACCGTGTTACAACAGTGAATGCAGAAAAACTCGGTTATAAGTAAGACGCATCGATAGTATCGATCGTATCAATTGTTGCACGACTTAAATTTAGCTTCTCCGTTACACGTTCTTACATAACATGTCAATTTTTGATAAATGTCGCTCGCTGATAACAATATCGTGGAGAGCACTAGACGTAACTGACATTGGAATAGTACCGGTTGTAGCAGTTCACCAAATATTTCTCAATATATCGTACATAGAAAATATCTTATAAAACGCTCGGGGTGGATTTATTTTTTAGAACTGGACGAATATCGTAGGGTATCTGACTATTTTTTAAGCAACAAGTGTTGAGAACCACTTCTTACCGATCAGTTTAATTATTAAGATTTGTACCTTTCCAACGACTTCTGCGACGCACGCGGAGTCTTTGGCAGCGAATTACGCGATGAACTGAGCGCTTAGGTTTACCTTGCCATTGGTTTCATGTACAATTTACCATTCTGCCTGTGGGGTGTCAAGTGTGTGTGAGAACACAGGTGACCCGAGGGGATCGATTTATTACGAGGACGGCGACGACGGCGACGATGGCGACGGTGACGAGGACGATAATGACAATACCACTACCACAACTCCAATTACCAATACACCCCGACAACTATAATAGACTCACTAATCACAACCCCCCGAAACAGAACGCACAAGCATGATTTTGTTGCGGGTGAAAAACGTGTTATTAAACGTTACGCACGTTGATCATATTGTAAGTTGCGCACTAGAAGGTTTATATGCGAACAAGCTATGATGAATCAACGTTTGGCTAATATTTTGGTCAAAAAACTGTAACGCCGCATGTACGAGCATCGTATACATCATGAGGGAATCCTCGACTGATGCTCAAAGTAAACTATGAACATAAATATTGATTCGGCTACGTAGATACGTAGATTTCACTAGAGACAGGAGTTTATTCTATAGTGTGCCCATGCGAAAAATACGGATGTACAGAGGGAGAAGTAGGTATTAGAGATCTATGTTACACTGGAGTTACATTTTACAGGTATGGAATTCTGTGAAACTCTTAAAACACTGTTCTATTTAAATTATACAATACGGACGATTACTAGTTAAACGATTACAGTATCATTTACAGAAATACATATGTACAATGAAAAATATTTGATCTACCGACGGTATCGGTATCGTTTGAAATGGAACCATAGTTGAAATATGTTATTGTGAAATTGACATCGGAAGCCCCGTTTGTAGGAATATTCCCATTCTCTGTTCACGATCTTGAATGCAATGTCCTCGTACGGCGGACCTGCGTGAAATCGTAGAAGTGCGAAATCTTTGTTATCAGCACACGGCGTCTGGAACATCAACAAAAATAAATGTTTTAGGCATCACAGAGTTGTCGAAATGTAATATTGAAGTAATAACGTCATTTCTATACTTACCAAGAAATACTCTGGTGTTGTGTTCTTATCGATCAGATCCGGATAAAAGATATTGAATTTATAGCCCTGAACAATTTTTGGAGGTGGATTGTCCATGTCGTAGTGAGTCTGATTATACTTATTCCACTCGAATCCAGTATGGACTCTGTTAAAGTACCTGGGCTTTCTAGGTCTATATTTGTCTGACCAAAGATAAATTTGTGCTTCCAGTGATGATTCAACGCTAAATTGCGCTTCATCCGAACCCATGTTTTTGCGAGCTTCCCGGTGCATCGCTTGCTCCTCAGCAGTCATCACATTTTGTATCTTTCTTCCGGTGCTCAGTACTTGATTACGAGCGTACTCGAGCCGTTGGTTGTCGTCTTCTTCTAAAGTAACTAATGTGCCTGGCTCTAGTTGCGAGTAAGGTATATACTTTGGCGAATAACCACCAGATTCGTATTCGCAAAAAGATTCCGAGAGAAGGTCATCGGCTACAGTGATCGGGTTCTCTTCTTCTTCCCTATTATAAAACATTAAGCAAAGGAACAATATAGAAGCACAGATGGATAGAAATGAATTTTCATTAGCTGAGACTATTATAATTACGTACTCGGAGAGACTTTCATCACATTTCTCTGCAGGCGTACTTGGAGAGGGTGCTTCTGTTCTTCCTTTTGAAGTACTTTCGCTCGGTCCCTGCGATCCTTCAGCAGTTTCATTTTCGATTCTGGCTACGCCTTGTTCCGCAATGAGAACTTCCAATTTTTTCCTCAAATTTTCTTGGTGCCGATCCCTCAATCGTGCTCTCGCCATATGAGCTAAAAGTTTTCAAAAATCAAGTTGAAGACGTTATCCATAGTAATAAGAAAGAATTACTGACGTTATGGTTTCATATGCATACCTTTCAATTGGGACAACAGACTTTCCCAGTAACCAATGTCCACTCCTTCAGGTTTACCAGTTATTTTGGCTTCAATTTGCATTTGTAAAGCTTCCAACTGTGTAGCTGTTTTACCTTTAAAAATGGCAGTTACGTCTTTGGCTACGGACTCGTGGATACCTTCTCTTCGGCCAACAGCTAAAAAGACGGAGAATTTGCATTTCACGGATGAATAAAGCTTTTCAAAATAAATAAGAAACACTCATGTAAAAGGTGTAAAAAGAACTAGGAATCACTTACCAACTTCGTATTCTGATCTCTCCAATTTCCGAAGCTTGTGCAGCTCATCTTCGACGATCACAGTAATATCATTCCAATAATCTAAATTCTTGCCCCTTTCCAATTCTTTGTAAACTTTTATATCTTCAATGAGATCCTCTAAATCCTTAACATGCAATCCACGAAGATATGTGTAAGGTTCGTGCATTTCTACAGCGTCCACCTCTTCTTCCGCACTTATATATTTTGCTAGTAGATCGATTGGTTTTGCACGTCCATCTTGAATTCTAATGCGAGACCTAAGTCTTGCCTGTTCTAGATGAAATTGATCTTCTTGCCTGGCCCACTGCTCCAGCTGCGCTGCTTCTTTTCCCCTCTGTAACAATGTCATTTCTTCTTCTCTTTGTTGCCTCTCCAGTTCTCTTTCTTGACGTCTTTTCTTCACTTTTTCTAATTCTCTTCTATTTTCTTCTTGTTTGTGTCTATTCCTACTTTCTAGTTCTTCCCTGCTCACTCCGAGTAAACCTTCCTTCTCAAGCTTTTTTGACCAAACAAATGTAGATAACAAATTTCCATCTCCAAATGGATTATCAGTATTCGTATAATGCAAATAATCATTGTCCCAGCCCATTCTTTCTTTGCGCTTACGCTCCTTGGCTTCTTTCTTCTTCAAACGACGGATACGCTTCTCCTCTGGTGTTTCAGTTGCTTTTGTTAAATCTTTCTGTCGTTTTCTATCTTCTATCTGTTTTTGCATCTGTTTTTGAAGCTTCTCTAGCAGCTTTGTAGAGTTTGATGATGAAGCAGAAGATGAATTTGAACTCGTAGATGATTGAGATGACGACGACGATGATGATGCAGTCGAAGATTCACTGGATTTAGATGATGCGGAAGAGGATCTGATGAACAGAACAGTATAAGAGATATAGTAGACAAACTTTTATGAATCTGAACAGTTATTTAGAAAACAAATTGTGTGTACAACATACCGTTTTTTGCTTTTTCGCCTTGTGGACTTTTTCGATGACCGTCTTGATTCACGGCTGTCTTTTCGACCCAATTTTTTCTTCCCTTCATTGGATTTCTTTGAGTCTTTTTGCGTCAATTTTAACTTTCTTAGAGAATCATTATATTCTCTATCACTATCACGATTTTTTTCTAACACATCACTTTTGTATCTATGTCGGTCTCTATCGCGGCTGCTCGATTTTTTATAACTACTTTTACGGCTGTATCTTTCCATTATGAAAAAATGTCGCCTTTTTAAAGGTAAAACGCTAACGCTACTTTATACAAAAATAACCTCACCATTCAAGGAAAACAAACTCTAATGTTGGCCATCTTTGCGTCACACACAGCTGATTCCGACAATAGTTGTATTGTCTTCCGGTTATAGCGGATTTATAAGGATCTTGTTAAATGAAGATCATTAGTAGTGAAATTTATTAATAAAAGGATTATTTAGTTGAAATGTGAAGACGAATAAACGGTACACAGACAACAAAAAATTATCGTTTTGCCTAAACAGTCAACGACTAGAGAGTACTACCTATCCCCCCTCCAATCGGCAGATCACATCCGTTAAACTTTCAAATCAAGACAGCGTACGTTGTCAGGCGAGGATTTTCGAAAATTCCTGAACGGATTTCGTCGTGTCACAGCCGAGTATAAGTCGGTGCATTTTACTCTGTGTGTTACGTGTTAATTGAGGTGCGATGTCGCACAATAATATTTATTACTCTGACAAATATAGCGACGAAGTTTACGAATACAGGTACGTTTCTACTCCAAACGTGATGGCAAGGTGGTACAGCGGCACATTGTACCATTTGTTGTTTGGTTTCCAAGATACACGGCTTTACTCCAATAGACGCTCCGTTCGCGACTAATGCAACGATATTCTGACGATGTTCTCCTCTGATAACATTAAATGCGTTATAAATTAATGGTCTGTGGCCCCGTCGTTCCTGAACCATTTTTTTCTTGTGTCGCTTTCTGGTGCGTAGTGTCAACGGTTGTATAGGTTCTTTGTGCGCAAGACTTAGTACGAAGTTTAAATGGCCGGTCCGAGATGCGTTTTTCTTTCTTTGTTTCGTCGTGTATGGCCAACCGGTTTCGCGTGTCGCTTATCATTCACTCTACATATCGATAATATAACGTTTGGCTTATTTTTCGTTATTATCCGTTACATACATTTAGCTACATGTGATACTACACATAATGAATTTATTACATAAACCATTGATATGCATAAATTTTGGCTTTCCACTCCCCTGACCCTTCTCTGCTGCAATGAAAAAGCATATTGTTGAACTTAGTTGTGTTTGATATAAGCATAAAGTTCCTCGTTTGACTAGGAGACTGAATTATACTGATTTCTGAAGAGAATCGTTAACATTTTGACAAACTTATTCTTTTTCGTAGGCATGTTGTTCTGCCGAAGGAGTTAGAAAAACTTGTGCCAAGGACTCATTTAATGTCTGAACAGGAATGGAGAGCTATCGGAGTTCAGCAAAGTCAGGGCTGGGTACACTATATGATTCATTCACCGGGTACTTAACGTATCTATTTTTACTACCGTAATGAACACAGTTCGTAGTTTACATTTTTAACTTACGTTATCTGATTGTCATTCCAGAACCCCATATTCTCTTGTTCAAGAGGAAAAAAACATCTATTGCACTTGAGAAGTAATCAACAGATTAATTATGTCAATTTGTGAATAAGCTTGGAATCATTGTTAACGTTTATAGAAGAGCTCAGCTATTAAGTAAATTTGTGTTTCCCAAGTTTAACTCGACAATGTTACTCTACATATCTAATTCTTTGTAAATTATTGGTACGTGCTCTGTAAGAACAATTTCATGTATCAGAAGTCATACCAGAACGTAGCTTTGCTCTTCTATTCTTGCGATTTACTTCAGTGCGTCATTCCTAAAATGTCAGCGAAGTATTCTGTATATATGTCTATAAACCTTAGTTTGTAATAGCATTCTTGTAGTCTCGACTCTGAAAAACTGCAACAGAATGGCCGATACTTCGATGTATTTTTGATAGTCGATGAAATTTTATAACTGGATGAGAGGCTGATAAACCGAAGACGCTTCTTCACCGAAACAAATAACAAAATTATTGTTTAAGTATCGTTATTACAATACTTTACATGACTATGCAAAACGTTTTAATTTCGTACCGTGCGATTTCTCGCTACGATAACTAACAGTATGTACACAAATGTCAGTCCGAAATTGCGGCTCATTTGTTATATCTTGTTAACGTCATCAAATACTCTTTAAGTATTCAATTTGGTTTTGTCTTCGTGTAGGAATAATTTTTTAGTTGGTTTATAAGTTCGATATGTACAAGTTCAAGTCAAGATGGGCGCTTATTGATATTTTTAATTTAGTTTTCATCTGATTTGCTCGCAAAGTACATGGCATTTACACCTTTATAACAAATAAACACCTGTTTTGTAACTGTTTCAATTTCACTTTTGGTATTCGTACAAAAATAAAGGTCTAAAGAAACTGACAAAGCTGTAAATGGAAATGCCATTGTTCCAACGATTTACGGTCAAATAAACATTAGTCTATTGTCAGGATTAACTCACGTGGAAGCGTCGATGTTTCTCTATAAAAACAACGATCGCTTCGTTTTTAATCGCAAGAGGAACCGATTAAATTGTTCTGGTCACGTGGCATGAAATCGCAAGTGAGTCAGAATACCTGTGTACGTTGGAATAGAAGCGCAATTACACTCGCAAGAAAGTATGATGTAGATATATAGAAAGGGAGGAGAGGCAATGGAGGGTTGTGCTCGTGAGGCTTGATCTAGTTGGGAGCGGAAAAGAAGGAGAATGGTGAAAGGAACGGTGGCAAATGGATCTAAGGGGGAGGAGAATGCAAGTATTCGCGCGTATTCGAGTATATCTGTATGCGCGTTGTGTGCGCGAATATAGCGAGAAACAAATGTAAATATGCTAACTGCAGGGGTATCATACCACGAAAAAACTGTCCGCAAATCTTATATTTCTTCTATTTTCGCGTGCCCTTTTCTATTCAGGACTAAAGAGTAAGTCGTGATGAAGAAATACTTGCTATAGTCATTATGATCATTGTAGTAAATTAGCATTGTCATTGCGATTCGAATAGTTTGTCATTGTTCTCGTAGTCATCGACTTCGTTGACTTTGCCAATTGTTAAGAATACTGTCCTTAACGTGGCTTATCTACGTCACGGTTAAAACATATGTTGTCGGCACAGCCTCCCGACTTTCCTCTGAAGCAGAGTATATGTGAGTACGAAACCATCAGCGGCAGGCTTCTGTCGCAGGAGTGCGCGTGTACTTTTTAATATTTACCGTCTTTATTGATTCTTTTATCTTTGGAAGTAACTATTCTTGAAGATCGACGAAAGATTAGCAAACTTCGGTGATTTTCGGTTCAGAAAAGTACGCCATCCAACGATCACAGATTCGAAAGGTAAGTAATCTTCCCCCTCACTTGTTCAGTGAATTACTTATGGTTTCATGAGTTTATTGTTCTTCAAAGCATATGTAAAGGTATATGTGAAAGGAGACTCTTTTAAAAATAAATTGACCTACTTTCAATCGAACTTTTAAAACACTACACAATGGAAAACTAGTGTAAAAGCAAAATATGCAAAATTTGTACTGATTTATAGATGGATATGTTACGAGATCTTCACGTAGAATCGTTAAAAAATGACCAATTACTAAAGTCTAGTGCCTGAGGAAGAACATTTTCCTTATCCGTAGAAACGTCCATAAACGTCATGCTAATTACAATAGTTCGAAGAAGAGATTGCGAAAGAATACGCGAGCAATTACTTTTCTGCTAAGCTGCGTATTATGTGCATCGTTTTAAAATCATGTGCATCATAACTTAAAAAATCCGATAATTGCGATAGTGTTTTTCCTTCGCGGAAAATAAAATTTTAATTTAATCAACTTGCAAAAACTTCACGGTTTCTTTAGGAACAAGTACTTTATGTAACGATTCACTGTCGGTTCATGTGTAACACCGTGGATCTGAGATACTCGAACCATATACGCTCTTTACGCAATGTGTTACGGAGGGAAAGTGAAAAGATACGACAGTATATGGCGGGTGTGCACTTGAGCATCAGGACGAAACTGATCATATGAATTTTGAAACTGCACTTATTCTTCAGGTCACTTAGAAGATAGGAACGAAGGATGATACCGCTGAAGAAATGCATGGGCTACTTAATCGACAATTTACTTACCGTTCTCACCGTAGTAGGCGTTTTAGCCGGTGTATCTCTGGGTTTTGCATTGAGACATTTGAGATCAGATGGCTGGACGACACGTGAAATAATGTACATTAATTTCACCGGTGACATCTTCCTCAGAATGCTAAGAGCCCTCGTTTTACCCCTAATCGTTTCTAGTATTGTTAGTGCAATTGGCTCTCTCGATCTTAGTTTATCTGGTGAGTGCAATTTCTGTGTCTTACGTTGCCTCACCCTTAGTATTATGATAAAGAGAAAGCACAGAAGTATACATATATATTCGAATTACTTTTAGGAAAGATCGGTATACGATCAATTTATTATTATGCAACGACAACGATATGTGCCGTTAGTGTCGGCATCATTCTCGTTTTAACAATTAGACCGGGTGACAACGGACAACACACTTTTGCCTCGCAGGTTGAATCGGTGGCACCTAGAAATGTAACCACCGTTGACACCTTGTTGGATTTGATAAGGTACTACATATTTCTCCCACAGTGCATTCTTATACGCTACGACTAGAAATTACGGTGAAAAAGAAATAGTAAAATAATGTGGAAACCCACGTTTATTTAGGAATGTATTTCCAGCAAATTTGGTAGAAGCTTGTTTTTCTCAGGTACATTTTATGCCCTCATTTTATGTAGTACACTCGGTAATGTCTTTTTACCACGAAATGTCCTGACCCTGTCGTTTATTTTCTATTTTAGTATCGCACAGAACTTGTCATGCCGAAAAACCTTAGTGAAGGTAATGTGTTTTTTGTTGTGTCGGAAAATGGAAGAAGTGAACGTTTAAGGAAAATAATAAAGTTGATTGGGTATATATTTTTGCAGTGAAGAACATACACGATTGGACTATTTCTCATTCACAAGTAAATGGGACAAACACATTGGGCTTAGTAGTATTTGCTGTCGTACTAGGCATTACTCTAAGTAAAATGGGAGAAAGGAATAAACCACTTTTAGGTTTTTTTATCACTCTATCTGAGTCAATGATGATTATCACCAACTGGGTTATATGGTACAGCTCCATTGATTCTTTCTCTCTCCTGCTTTCGGAGGCATCACCCTTTTCCTGACGTTAACTTTTTCGTAAAATCTTAGGATTTCTCCGCTGGGTATAATGTTTCTCGTTGCTTCGAAAATTTTGGAAATTAGTGATATCGGTGCAATTGCCGGACAGTTGGGATTATATTTTGCCACAGTATTATTAGGTATATTTCTGCATGGTTTTGTTACTTTGTCGATTATATACGTTGCATGTACAAAGCAACTACCGGTCAAAGTAATTGGGCAACTGAGTCCAGTATTAATGACGGCATTTGGAACTGCATCGAGGTAAAGTATATTATACCAGACTTATTAAGCTTTATATTTTGTCGGTCTCCGGATAGAGTGACGCACCGTATTTTTGTTAGAGAAAGATTAAATTTATTGTAAACCTAGCACAGCCACATTGCCCGTGACACTTCAATGTCTAGACAATATGGGGATAGATCCTAGGATTAGCAAATTTGTTATTCCCATTGGTGCTACAATAAATATGGATGGAACTGCGCTATACGAGGCTGTTGCTGCAATTTTTATTGCTCAAATTCGTGGGGTGGATTTAACGATTAGCGGTGTAATTGGCGTCAGGTATATAATTGATAACTGTTCTGCAGTTATGGATAATTGCCCATTTACTTTCATATAATTGTTTTAGTATCACTGCAACCGCCGCTAGCATAGGTGCAGCTGGTATCCCACAAGCTGGTCTCATTACGATGGTCATGGTATTAGATACTGTTGGCTTGCCGGCGGAAGATGTTACCTTGATTATTGCTGTCGATTGGTTATTGTAAGTTTACATGTTGGAACCTGACGAACATGTCCATGAATGGATTTCGTCGCACTTGATGAAATAAGGCTTGGTCCCAAATTTTGTTACATGTGTGTTATTGCATGCAGGGATCGCTTCCGGACTACAATTAACGTTTTGGGTGATGCACTTGGGGCTTGTTTGATCGAACATGTCAGTAAAGCGGAACTTGACAAGAATACTCTGAATCAGCAGGACGAAGCGATAGAAATGAGACGCGTTAATAAGAACGAAGCTTAAAGTTTTAAATACTATTTTACTTGATATATTAGGATGGTGTTTGTAAGAAAATTTCTCATTTTCATTGTTCAATGGAACTCAAACACAGTTTTTGTTTACATCATTGTACAAAATTATGTTATATGTGCAACAATAAGATGTTGTTAAAACTTACGTGTAATATATTTTACAATTATATAAGACATAAAATTAATTATATGAAGAACTGTCTTTACAATTCATACAATAAAACTTGAATTCATCCGCAATATTTTGTATCAAACTCCTGGCATTATCTTTATATTCCTCTTATTGTACATTAAAAGCATGTTGTGTTTTGATACATAGATTAATCACGCTCTGCTCAATCTCAAAAATCCTTGACACAGTTAAAAAAACTTGACACCCTGATTGTCATCAAACATGATCAATTCTGCCTTCTTAGCATTTTCCAGAATTCTAAGTGCCCTAATTAATGTTTCTGTATCAAGTCCATAGAATTCTAGTGATAAATGAATATTAAGTTATTTAACAGTCTTGCATTGTTGACCACAGAATAATATAATTATTAGAGTTACATACCTTGGTCAACAGTATTTTCACCCTGAGATAATTCAAACAAAGTACAAACTGATCCAATGAATCCATTTTCTTGTGCCCAAAGATGTATTATATCAGCCCATTCATCTAATGTATGCCAGTAAACTAGCCACCTTTGTTTGGACTTATCTAATGGACTCGCATTTCCTGATTTTGCCAATTCTTCTAATATCAATAAGGCTACGTCAGGTGGCAGTTTACCTATTTTTAAATGGTTAAGATCTTGTTCCAAGAACATTCTTATTTAAACAATATGCAGATTGTAAAAGACATATCTGTCATTCTTCAAAAAAGGATACGATTTATTGCAGTGTTGTTAAACAATGGAGTTGTATGTGTTTCTCGAATATCAAAAACTGCCTGCTTAGTTGTTTTACAGTATTCAAGTACTAAATCTTTCCATGCAGCCAACTGTTTTGCCTTAGTTTCTGCATGAGGTTGAAGACTAGAATTGTTGTTTAACATTACAAATGTTTAATAATGATTCATAAACAAAGATAATCATTAGCAAACATAAACAGTCCCCAACCAGAATGCATATTAGCTCACAGCTAAGATAACCTTCATGTTCCATGATCAATACAATCAATTGTTATTCAATGTTGATTTATTCGAAAGGACAATTGATAGTGTCGTTTGTTAGCACGATAATTAAAACATAAAGAATGCAACGACTTTCTATAAAATGATAAGTAAATATTATACGTACGTAAAAAATGGGGGGAAACTATATTGCCATGGCCACTCAATGTTCGTCATAGTTATTTCATTAATAATGGAATTTGTGCATCAAATTAACTTTTCTGTCCTTAATTTAATAGGTCAGATAGATACTATCTTAATCTTCTTAAATCAGTGTGACGGACGTATATTTTGAAGAATTTTTGACAGTGGACACTAGCGCGCTCTACTGACAACTTAATGTCATTCGCAAGGACCTCACCACAGACAAGACAGATATAGATTTAACATTTCATAGAATTTGATGTCACAAGTTCTGGAATACCGACAATGCTCGAAATCAAACGCATTTTCGCGCGCTTTTTGCTCAGAAACGGTAGAATTCTAAATTTAAACAGTTTGAATTTCGCGCATAAAAAGAACGCATTAGTTTAGTTTCAAATGTAGTGATTGCTGATAAGGACGGTATTATCGATGTACGTTATTAATTTACTGTGTAAATTTATGTCCGTCGTTTTTCTCCATGTGTGTATATCATAATATAATTATTTTGATAATATACTTGGTCAGTCTCACAATCTCTATGAGGTCTTAGGCTAGAAAATGGATTCTTGGCAAAATGGTTACAAATCATTTGATTGTTGAATATTATACTTAATCTATCTTTCTCCTGTTTTGCTTCTGACACAGTATAAGCAGTCAGAACAAACGGACAGGACTGATTGACTAATAACCGTATGGATGAAAACCATGTATCTGACTCTGAACCAATATTTTCACATTCATGAATTCCAGGATTATAACCAATCACTAAGTCAGGCTCATTAAATATTTGAGAACAGTTAATATATTTGTCATAAAACATAGAATAAATTTCAAAATCTATTCTCTTCAACATTTTAACACAGTCTTGGCAAACATCAAGTGTCATTGACCCAGACGGTAATTCTGGACCTACTAATACAATTTTAACTGTTCTCAAGTGATGGGACCAATGCAATAGTGATTCCCAGATCTCTAATCCATCTAACTCTATCATATTTGCACCAATGATATGAATATTTATTGCTGTGTACTTAGAAAGTTGATCTAATTTCTCCATTGCATGGAGCAGTGTCAATGGTCTCGTAAGATACTCAGAAATATATGCTTTACTTGCTTCTTTGCCTAATGGTAACGTGTTTGCTACTACACAGTAGTCGTCTATAAAATCTTTCAAATTATTTGGAAGATGTGATTGCTTCGCCTGAATGGAAACAGTAATCTTTGGTGGCTGTCGGTCCCAGAACACAGACGCACAGTCTAATTCAAAACACAGTTTGAAAAGTGGACATATGCTTTTGTGCATATCAGTATTCACATGCTTAGTGCAAAAACTGGTGTTGGGACATTTTTGGCAATCAATTAACACTTCCGAATTCTGATTATAACATACCATACAGGCTCTAGGGAATAAAAACATTTGTTTCTCGTAGGGTTCCAGGTGACGACCGATTTTAATATTGATTAAAAGCATTAGATTCGTCTTTAACCGAGTACGGTTGCGCGCGTCAGATTTCTCAAATGTTTCCCACAACTTTGAGATGTGTTCTTCACCAAGAATATCACGTACCGTATTGCAAATAAGTTTGTGCTGAGGCCAATGTTGTTTCTGGTGATTTTCGCCACAATACGAAATCAACCGACAACGACTGCATCTTCTTAAACGGCAGGCCGTCCCAAAAGACTTGCAAACATGACACGCATTGGCATAGAAAAACGAGTTGTACGTCATTGTCACAAAAATAGGCGGCAAACTTTTATTCGTTGACTGCCGCACCCCTGTGCCACTCGCTTTTTAGCAAATCAGTCAAACTGTTTGGCAGTGTTGTTATATTGTTACTACGTTCTATTACAAACAAATGGTGAGTTAGATGCTGCAATTTCAGACGAGACCACATTGCAGATAAAGTGTATAGATTATATGGTGCTGACTATGATTCAAGTAGTTTGCCGCCAGAGGACACCAGAGTGGCACAACGCTGACAAATATAGTAGATGTCCTTCTCACTCGTTTCTTTGTTTAATAATAGACGATTTTATTCACTACTTTAAGAAAAACGTGCTCTCACTATGGATAGCTTGGTATGAAAACGAATATTCATTTATTTACGTCTTTTAACATGGAACGATCTTAAGGCGATTAAGTCGAGATATTCAGATTACGATAAGAACCCTATTACTTGCTTGCAACGACGTCGGTTCGATTATCTTTTGTGGTTTTCTGTATATTTGTAAACTTACCTGGATGTTGAGGATGTCTTGAAAGCGCCGAAGAGAAGAGGTGTATACTAACCATGTGACGACACGTTGTTTCCTTTAAATACGAAGCCTAAAGGAGAATTTAGCTACAAAGAGAATCGCACGACACGGGAAGTAAGGGATCAATAATTGAGAAAACATTGTGCGTTTATTGGGGAAAACGGTGGTCACCCTCACGTTCGAATATACGCTCAACCTGATAGGCAATTAACGATGCGAGGGGGCAGGTGGTATTCAGATAAATGTATGTTCTCGGTAAAGAAGTTTAATGAACGTGTACATACTAACATGTAAGATGTTGCAATTATAAAAAAAAAATCATAAGAAGACATTTGTGCCTTGTCAATATGACTAGACGTCGCGCAGGTTAGAGCAGGAGTTTTTTTTTCTTTTTGTTTGCGAGTAGAATAAATTTGGTGCATTCAGGATCAAACCGAACGGTAAACGCACGCATTTGTCGGAAATAATAACTGATCCCTCGGGGCAATCCGGCGACTCGATACCTGAGAAGCCCAGAAAGTTCGGTAAGATTTCAATTTGTCCGGGTCTACCCGAGAGAAAGGTTGGAAGTGTATTTATTTATTTATTTATTCTTTTTTTTGTGTTTTTTTTTTCATCCCTCTGCTTTAATCGATCCCCAGAATGCCCTAACCCGAGAGGCTTGCGTACCACATGAAATTTAAATACCACGCGCGTGGCGGCTTTCGACGCGGAAGCCCGTTAAACGCGACGATATCGTTTTTTGTTTACTTCCCTCGATCGTCTCTTCTCGGTTTTTCGCCAATCGTTTCTTTCGCTCGCCTCGTCCGTAGTTCGTGGCTCTATATCGATCGGGCTCGATCGAGCATGGAACGAGCCACCGACATCGGACAGTTGACAATACGGTGGACGAGCGAACAAAATCGAACGCCTGTCAGTCCCTCTTCATTTTCCATAGCATTTCTACATTCGCTCCGACTATCCGTTCTCTGTCTTGCCCATCTGCGATCAGGGGTAGCAGGGTCTCCCTGACCGACGAACGCGAGCTGCTTCCATTGTTTTACGGCTCCACACACTCCTGCGTCCGTACGTTCACGATTTTTACGCGTACTGTTTTTACTCCCTCCCCCCTCCGTCATATTTATATTTGCATTTTATAGTTACTTATCGTATCTTTATAGCGTTCATTATACCTATCTATGTATTATCTACAAGGCAGTAGCCCATCGCTGAGACTGACTGTGCGAGTGCTTCACCCTCCTCCCTCTTCCTCCCTTCTTGTTTTTGTAACGAACAATCGCGGCTTCGTCAATGCAGGTTTCGAAGATCGTCAATCGCGGGTATCCGTCAACGCGACCTATTCTGCCGAGGCGAATCTGCCCCGCGACACGCCCGTGCGCACGCCCCAATCGCGCCCCAAATCATCCCTCTCCTCCTTCCCCTCCCTCCCCCCGAAAGATTGACCCGATCTCGCGCGCGCGCTTCGAATCGATCTACCTGCCTCGCGCTCATCCGTTAAAAGTTCCATGCGACCGTTTCGAACGACTACCGTGTATACGATACGAGCGGAGGGAGCGTGCGCACGCGTGCGTCCCGTGGTGTACGCGTGTGCGTGGGTTGCGGGCGTACAGACACACGCCGCTGGCATTAACGAGTTGTAGATTAATAGTGTCGGCAAACGTATGAGATTGATCACGAACTTGCATACATCCATCGGCATACTACGGGCAGTTCGTTCGCTTGCGCTTCGTGCCGACACGTTCTCGGAAAATTCACCCTCACTTTCCACTCGATGGCCTCTCTCACCCTCTCTCTCTCTCTCTTTCTCTCTCTCTCTCTCTCTTTCACTCTCACACTCTCGATCGTTCCTCTCGACGTCCTCGCGCGCTTCCACGAGTCTCTCGCGACCCGAGGCTCTCCCGGGCAGCAGCGGAAGCTGGACATTCCGCTTCCGGTCACGGCTGTTTCTCACGCTTTTAGGCCTTCTTGTGCTTCCGATCGCTCGCGGCGCGCGCTGCCCAGTGCGCTGCCCGCTTCCTTTTTGAAATTCTCGCTGGAAAAGGTGACTACGGTGCCGATCGACGACGCCCGTCCTCGCGAATAATGCGGAACTCTGCCAGGCAGTATCTCGGTTTCGCTCGTGTCCACGTGTGCGCATGACTGAACTCTCCAATCGGCCGTCGGAGTCTGAGGGACTTCCGCAGGAATGATCTAAGTTAGCCCGAGCCCTTCCTTCGGCGTACATCATTCGGTTCGCTCGGCGTATCGATAGAGGAGGAGAGAAAGCGACGCGGGTGGGAAGAGACGATCGCTGGACGATGTTCGTCGACCGAAATGAGGGGACGATCGTTTTACCTTTACGTTTCATTCGATTACCTCTTACCGAATACCTCGTTCTAATTTCGATCGCGAGTACAGCGGTTTCGTCCCTATTTTCAAGCTGTTGCGCTTCGATCGTACTGTCGGATACCGTGTCTTCCCAACATCGTGTTTCTCTCCTTCCGTTCTCTCTCTCTCTCTCTCTCTCACTTTCTCTATCCCTCTCTCACTCTCTCACTCTCTCACTCTTTCTTTGTTTCGTTCTATCATTCTGTCCTTTTTCTAGTTCACGATAATGCGAAAGTCGCAAACTTTCTTATTTGCTATTTACATTGATCCCAGGAAAGCTCGTGGAAAGTGTCGCACGATTAAATTGTCCTCGCTCGCGATAGTGAGGCATCATTTGTTCCCTTATCGCTAGTCGTCGGCGAGAGTTTAAAGAATGTTTTGAGGCGCGCTCGGAACATCAATGGAGAAATGGTAGATGCTTGCTGGAGGTGGACGATGAAACATTTTGTGCGGATTTAATGCGGGCCACGGGAGCGAACGAAATAATCATCATAAAAAATGTTCAGTAAAAATGTAATCGAAAAACGTCGTTAATCTACGAATCGAAGGAAGTCGCGTGTTTGAGACTGTGCTTCATTTGTCGCTCGGTTCATTCTTTTTGCGAATGAGATGTGTGTCGGCCATCCCCGTTACGATGACGCACTATGACCGCACGCATGAGGTTCCGCTGGAGCGCTTAAAATTGTACAGATCGGTTCGTGATCTTTGGCGGGGTGACCCTGTTTTACGGCTTTCATTAGAGGAGGACGCGAAAGGAAGAGGTGGATCCTTCGCGGGAGAAAACGTATCGACAAGAACGAATGACGACCGACGACGACGACCGACGGCGACACTCGCTTTCTTTCTTTCTTTCTTTTTTTTACTCTCACTCTCTCTCTCTCTCTCTCTCTCTCTCTCTCGCTCTCTCTCTTTCATCCGTATTCCTAATGGCAATGCTCCCGAGCATCCAAGACGATATTGCCAAAAATTTCTCTCGTCCTTCCCGTTCCTATCATGTCTTGCTTTCTCTCTCTAAGGGCTGCCCCCGGCAGGGCAGGGCTCTCATCGGTGACGACGGCCAAGTGCGGCCGCCGCGCTTCGGGATGTGTCTCTCAATCATTCGAGGTTCACGAATCCCGAAAAAAGGGGGCATCGGAAGATTCTAAGCCGCCGAACGCTTTTCATTAGGATATCCGTTCCGGATCGTTCGTGAGTCTGACAACGATTACGTCGTTCCTCTTTTGCCTTTGGACTTGCCGGTATGATCCTGGTCAATGATACCACCAGCACTAGCACCACCACAACCGGCACCACCGTTACCACCACAACCGGCACCAGCACCAACACCGCCGATACCGGCACCGCCACCGCCACCACCAGCACCAACAACACCACCACCGCCGCCGCCGCCGCCACCACCACCACCACCGCCACCACCCCCGCCGCCGCCGCCGCCGGTACCACCCGTCGGACTAGGCGGTCCGCTACTCAGCCTCGCCACTCTTCGATAGATTTCGCTGTTGACGAAGCGCGGATACGAGTCGCGATGCATCAGCGTGTAAATCTGCAGCTGAGCCTCGTCAAAGGTATGAGGCGTTGGTTCGACCATGTTCCGGTTCACGATCTCTCGCACGCGTGAGTCCAGGCTCACCTGTGAATACACGCGTGAGCGAGTGACCGGGGAGGAGTTGTTAAATGTAACGAGCGTGCGAGCGAGGGACAGAGCGAGCCACGTCCTCGTAGGAGGGGAAAGGTATATATTTTTCGATATCGACTCACTTCTTTCGGCGACAGTATGGATATGTAATCCTCGTAGATGAAGCGGGCTTTCTCCTCGATCCTTTCCGGATTGCTCTCGCGCTTGAGCTGCTCGCAGGCGAGCCAGAAGGCAATGTTCTCCTCGCTGTACTCGCTGACGAGGAACTCGCGAAAAAGCTTCCGTCCGGCGGCGCTCCTCATCAGCTTGTCGAAGGACGAGCCCCAGGCCCTGATCTCCTCCAAGCTGCAGCAGTCTATGCTGCCGTCGAGGCCGTCCAGGGCGTCGAGGCCGTTCGCCGGTCCGGAGCCGCCGAGGTCGCCGCCGGCGCCGCCGATCACGCTACCGTGATCGCCGACCACACCGCCGGCACCCTTCTTCTTCCCCGGCGAACCGGCACCTCCGTTCCCCGCCGAATTGCCACCTACCGCTGCCAAACTGTGCAAATCGATCGCTGATTATTCACCGTTTCCTTAATCGCGTTAGTGGATGGTATGGTTACGTCCGCGGATAGATAGAGACATAGATAGACGAAGAGAGTGATAGATAGAGATAGAAAGAGGCAGACAGAGAGAGAGAGAGAGAGAGAGAGAAGCTTTCAGTTTAGCAAAACCGATTAAACGTTGTATTTTTATTTTCCATACATCGGAGCCTATAAACCGATACTCGCGCGCGATTGCCCGAGAGTAACTTCCAAGCGATTCACAGCTCATTGAGCAGTATTGGCGAGCCTAGCCGTTGCTCCAAACTTATTCTCCGCTAATAGAGAGCTACCGGGCAACCCAGATAAGCGCGGCTGAAAATTATTAAACTCCCGAAAAGCGATGTACTCTACGCGTTACGCGCGGGACGCGCATCCGAACGGAGCGTGTCTGACCGTGCGAGCTCTCCGTCCGCGGGAAGGAAAGAGCGGACGAATGGGAAGTGAGCGAGAGAACGCGTACACGTTATGTGCGTAACCCCGTTTCTGGAATCCGCGATACGTATTTCGCGCGCGACGGGACCGTGATCGGTACGATAAACAAACAGCGGTTAGGTCTGGGTTTCGTGGCCTACGGCCTGCTTACCATTTATCCCTGCGCGGTGCATGAAACAAAAAAGAGAGAGGTCGTAGGTATCATCGTACGCGATCAGTTGGAAGAACGTAGCTACGTTTTGAAAAGACAGCGAATGGCATAGGCTAACTTGCCGTTTCAGCGCTCGAGAGCGATCATAACAGAGTGTAATGACAGAAGGAAGCTGCCGATAGCTGAGTCATCTATTTTTGCATTTCCTTAAACGTTGCTACGCAAAAGAGGCGGCCAGGGCACGCGTCGCTGGGATCTTTGCGCGAACGGAGTACGTTAATCTTTGTTTATGGGTAGGAGTGAGTGAATGAAGCTTCCGATGATTCCGGCCGACGCAAAGATCACAGAAGACGCGCGCCGGCGCCGATAATAGGCAGGAACGATAATACCACGAGCAACTGCAACACCAGCACCAGCACAGGCAGCACTTGTCCTTCTTCGAACGGCTCATTGGCCCGACTGCTTGCCGCTGCTGTTGCTGCTGGTGTTGCTGTGGTTGCTGCTGCTGCTGCTGCTGCTGTTGCTGCTGCTGTTGCGACTGATGCTGCTGCTGCTGCTGAACGGCGGACCCGAAGGTTTGACCTTGGCTCTGTGTCCGATGACGACAGCCACCGCCGGCGAGCCCCTCGCCACCAGCAGTCCCGTGACTATCGCCGATCCCCATTGCGTTTGCGCCGATTTCGTTCTACATCTGGAACGGAACGGCCGGCTTGTAAACGTTAGCCCATGTAACGCCTCGCGAAGCTCCTCCCCGCATTCTGACGACTAAAAATAAATGAACGGCGATCGCTCCTACTCGCATACTGATCTGCAAACGATCAGCTAACGAACTAGCGAGCGAGGGAACGAGTCCGAAGTAGAGTGTTTCGATTGTTGCGAGAGCGTGATCGAGAAGCGTGCTGAGAGGATGGTGCGCGCGCGCGCGTCTTCGCGCACGTCCTTGCGCGCGGCCTTGTGCGCGCATCCGTGTCACTCGATGCCGCCTTGCCGAAAATCATGCTAAAGTAAATCTAATGAACCAGCCTTTCAGGCAACGAATCTGATGACTGTCTACCGGGTGGGACGTATCGTCGAGAGTGCGAGAGAGAAGCGGATCCGGAAGTGACGTTCAGGCAACAGAAGGCTTACCTCTACATCGTTCCATTCATTCGAGAGCGAGTCCAGCTCGCTTCTGGTCTGGTGCACTCCTGAGGATGAGGGCAGCGGCAGCGGCGGCGGCAGCGGCAGTGGCAGCGGCCTCCTCTGCCCACTTCCTGCTCACGGGAAATCACTTCGGGTCCTCGATCTGTCCCCCGACGTATCCGTGAGCCAGGCACCCTGCCGGCCAGCCTCTCCGACTCTCCGCCGAACTCCGCATACTTTTCTGCGCAGGTTGTAGGTATTCACGGTAATCGAGTTCCCACTCGCTGACCGTCCGCGGGCCGATCACTCACCTCTGGCACGTGCACGACTCTCCCGAGAGATAGGAGGGGTGAGAATAGAACGCCGATAACGCACTCGATGGCCTGCCGCTACAGGGAAGCTCTGGGACTTTTGGATAGGGACACTATGTCGGCCATCGTCTCGTCCGCTGCCGTTTCATCTCCGACGCTTGGAATGCCGGATCTCAGCCTCTTTCCATCCGCTCGGCGGGTCCTTATTTTCTACACGCCGAATGGACTCTTTTAAACATCGGTCCTTGCTGACACAGCTCGTTGTGTTTACCGCCCACCCCTTCGCCTCCCGTCTGTCCCGTACTGTCGCGAGCTACAAGTCGAGGATTAGCGTGATCGACGGATAACGAGATGAACGCGTCGGTGGCACACGAGTTATCATGCCGTCGTCATAGACTGCCCCGATCGCTGTCATCGGAAATAACCGGCACCAGGAGACACCCGATCGGCTGTCGATCGCTTCCTGTCGAGACAGAACAAGAAATATTTGCTGGAACGAGCGACGAGGCTAGGAAGGTAGGCGCGGTCGGCGGAGTTCGTCGGAGTTCGCCGGCCAGCGAAGATCCGCCGCGAGGAGAGCTGTCAGCCTATCCGCTGATCGCCACCGTTACCTTCCTCGCGCCGCTACGTTCGCGTGGGTGGTCAGATCGAAGGAGAGACGCGGCTCAGGCATCGTTTCTTCTCGGAGCGAGATGTAAAAATAGGCTCGCGCGGCTCCGCCGAAAGGCGTTTACCGAAAATCCGTTCGCGGAGACGCCTTCGGGGCGCTGCCGTCGGCTGGCAAGGTTCTCAGGTACGGGCGTCGCGATGCCTCCTGGCCGTCGATGTATCGCCATTCATTCGTTCATTCATTATCGCGACGGCAGCAACGGGAACGCACCGCGGCCGCTAACCCGATGACGACGGCGGCGATAATGACCGCGCGTAATGACGGCGACGATGACGACGGCGATGACGGGCGACTAATGACGGCCGATCGGACGGCAGCGGAGGCCGTTCGCAGATAAAGGTGACAGGTAACGCGGCGCGACGTTGACAATGCTCGCGACACGCGGACGGAGGTGACGACAGCGCGAACGTGGGGGCGGCCGACAGACTGGGCAGAGTGAGCGGACGTCAAAGGCGGGCGGTAAACAGACGGCGGAACGGAACGAACCGGGGAGCTCGGAAGAGAACGGGGCGAGAGAGAAGCGCGGATAGGGTTGAGGCGAAGAATGTTAGAAAACAAAAGTGAGGCGGGAGGGAGAGATAGACGGACAGATAGATAGATAGATTGATAGAGAGAGAGAGAGAGAAAAATAGAGGGGGAGAGAAACTGAGAGAAAAAGAGAGAGAGAGAGTGAGAGAGAGAGAGAGACAGGGGTAGAGAGTGGAGCGTAAACGAGTCGGTGCGCCGGTTATTGATTGGCAAAGGCCGAGACCAGAGGGAGAGACGTTGGGCTCGCAGCGCTGTCACGCCGGACGGAGAACCGAATAACCGGACAGAAATTTTTTCTCCGACCGCTACTTATTTTTCACCCGACTCCGTCGGCGGCCAATCGCCGCTTACGAGATAACGACCGAATGCGACCCAGTATCCGTACGGGTCATGAATTTTCGGGCCAGGAACGTTAGGCCGCGTGACAGGGAACTCCCGATTGGAGTTCTGGGAAACGAGGATCGCGGGGCGCAACGCTCCTTGCATCGCTATGTTGACGAAAGGTGAGTGATCTCAGCTGGAGAGATCCGAAACGAGTAGACGACAAGGCGCTCCTGTCAATCTTCCGGATTGAAAATCCGACTCTCTCCTCTCCCTCTCGCGCGCGAATATCTTACAGCGTCGCTCGATACCAGAAAGCCAATGACGTCGAGTTCGGAAATTCCCCAATTTGCTCGAACGGCACCGCGGATCACTAAAGTTCCAACACTCTCCTCGTATCTCGCATTCTCGCTCTATTTGTCTCTCTCCCTCTCCATCTCCCTCTCGTCATTCCTCTCTTCCCTGTTCTCACTTCCTATTCCCCTTTGTCTCCCCCCTCTCTCTCTCTCTCTCTCTCTGTCCTCTTTCTCCACCTCACATTTCCATTTTTTTGGATAGTATGGGAAGTGTTATTTGCTCGCACGTTTCCTGGTTTCAGCCAATCGCACTCTCCTCCTGGGACAATCGGCTCCTCGAGAAGCTGTCCTGTCGAGCGATCCTCCTTCCAGGAATCCTGTCCGCTCTGTCGTCCTTCCTTCCGTCCTTCCTTTCGTTCCCCGGGAAGCGCAGTTCGATGGACACGGGCGCGCGCGCGGGCGTCAAAGGCGTTCGACGCACTCGAAGCACTCGAGGCACTCGACGGCACTCGACGGCAATGAGAGCCTTCCCCGCGAGACACGGAGGCGAAAAGGAGAGAGAGGAAGGCCTGGCCCGGCCGAGGGGCAGACTCCCGGGGCGCAGTTGTCGACGGGCCGCGGCTACGTAGCTGTCGTTGGCCTCTCGCGGGGGAGAGAGCCTTTGGCCAATATGGCGGACACGTCGTTTTGACGATGCCTTAGGCACCACTGCCGCTTCTCTGACCGACGCGGTCCCAGCGACGCCGACGCAAGGCGCCGCGACGCGAGGCTACCCGGCACGGATATGCCGCCTGCTACCGCCGCCGCTACCGCCGCCGCCGCCGCCGCCACCGCCGCCGCCGACGCCGACGCCGACGCCGCTATCGCTCCCTATCGCCGCCTATCGTCGCCTATCGGACGCCTATGCCGCCGCCGACGCCGTCGACGCCGCCGTCGCCACCATCTACGGCTCTCCGGCGCTCGACGTCGCGACGCCGACTTTAGGTTGAGTGCGAGAACGACGACTTTGTCACGTTCCTTGCAGGATCCTGCCTTTCTGGAAGCGGATCTTGACGCGTTGTTGTTATTCAACGTTCGCTCTTTGCAAATGGCCGCGAGTCGTGAGCGCTTGAGAGAGATTGTGGTATTTCTTGTCCTTGAATGTTTCGCTATTTTGTATGGGGATGAGATAATCGAGTGATTATGAGATTTGTGCTGAGTTGTAATGGTAATTGTTGAGGGTAGGCTGTACATGCGCGGTATGATGTGTAACAGGTTGTACGATGCGTGCGATGGTGCTGGGATTGTTAGGTTGTAAGGTTCGGGTCGTGAATGGATAGATGATGAGGCAGGAAGAAGGAGGTGTGCAGAGCAAGCGGTGGTTGTTAGAATAATTTTCATTGTTTTTGCAGGGGATCAAGACACGTTCATCAAGACTCTTCGTTCATTTTCAACATGACTTTTGGCATCAGTTGAACTTTGACCTGAAGTCCGACGTATAGCCTTGAATGCAACCCGACATGCAGCTTAGATATCGTTCGAATGCAATCAGGCTTCTGATTAATTTTCTGACGTGCTGGCAATTTGATTTAATCCAAAATTCCGATAGTCTAATAGTATAATCGAATACGCAACGCCCGCACGAAGATTTTAATTACAATTCGGCGTACGTTTAAAATGAATCACAAAGCTACAAATGCTGGCATCTAGCTTCTGTCATTTCTACTTTGAAGAGTGCGCCAAGAATGCGCCAATTGCGGCAAGAGCCGGAAACTTCTCTATCAAGATCATACAAAATTTCTTGTGTCGGTCGGTAAGTCAAACATCTGTTGCTAAGTCGGTCAACCGATCGATCATTCGAACTTCGAATGCTACATTACAGCAGCGCCACTAATCTGTTTAAGTTTGAATTCGATTCGAATAGCACGCAGTCTAAACTGCGATGCCGTATAGATATTCGCTTTCGTTCCATTCATCAAATGGATGTGTCATTCCTCAAAAGAAAATTTCCTAAAATGTCCCCAAAATTCTAAAATGGCATTGTTAGAATGACACTGACAATCCTATATATGCAAAACAGTAAAACATATATAATCAACCAATTCCGCAGAAAGAGCATTCCTTCCAAAGACCGGAAAAATTGTTTTCTTTAGAAGTTCCGGAGTTTGATACACATGTCCTCTACAAAGGACTGAGATAATGCAAGGCATATGTACTTCGCCGTAGCAGTTGAATTTTCCCAGATTAGGACCCGAACAGAAGTAAAAGCATGAAACGATGTAGGTCAAAGTACGTAAGTACTTTTGTCTCGCTGGGATACAGGGCCACGGCGGAAGTAACGAAAACTTCAGCGGGGCCTATTCGAGGCGAAGAAATGAAAGATGTTCGTAGACGCTCCTTTCGATCTGCGTGTGTCCCTAGGTCGTCTGGTCGGTTCATTGTGTAACGCCTGCCGTCGTCGTTGTAAAGTGGTCGTCTTCGTTCTCAGCCCGCACGAACACACGCAATAGAGAAAGAGGCGCGCAGGGATGTCTGTTGCTGCTCATGCTGCTATTGCCTGTTAGTCCATGTTGAGCAACGGCGTGCGTGTGCGTGAGGGAGCCTAGCAGAGAGAAGCACGCATACGCTCTCGCGCTTTCCACCGGGTAGGAAGTCGTACGTAGACGACACCTACGTGTGTGTGCGTACGCAGGCAGACGGGTACGCACGCATGCAGGCACGCATGCACGCACGCACGCACGCCCGCACGCAGGTCCGTCACGGCAGTCAATTCGGACGTGTGTGCGTGAGATATAGGGGGGAGAAAAAGAGAGAGCGTAGGAGAGAGCGAGAGAGAGGAGGAGTGAGAGAAAAGCGGGGAGGGGTGAAGGGGAGCTGAAGAGCGACAGAGGGAGACGTGGGGAGAGAAAGAGAGAGACTGAGGAGGGGGGTCGGAGAGGAAGAGAGCGACAGCGAGGGAGAGCGAGGGAGAGCAAGAGAGAGCAAGAGAGAGCAAGAGAGAGAGAGAGAGAGAGGAGGGTCGGAACAGGCTCGACTGCTCCCCCTAATACTGCAGGATTGAATGGGCGAGGAGGGTGGTATTGGGTTCCCTCACCCCACTCCCACCACCCACACGCCGGAGCTCTGCTCCCAACCCACCCGAGAGCCACCCACTTCTGTCCGCCTGCCACCCCGCCTACCCACCCACTCGCCACCCGACTGCCGTCGAGGAAACAACCTGCAACCGAACCAGCATAACGTTTCCTCGAACAACGATTTTCATCGACGACGTCCTCTTGATTGCCGTTTGCCGTTTGCCGGACCCGTTGCCGTCAGCCGTTGCCGTCTGCCGTTACCGTTACCCGTCGCCGTCGTACCCCTTGGCCAAGACGGTTGCCGCAGTAAGAGCCATCGACGTAGCAGCCATCAACATCCTCGCCGTCGCCGTCGCCGTCGCCGTCGCCGTCATCGTCGTCGATGCAAACGTGAGTAGTGCACCTCTCGCGAGCGTGTAGTGCCTTCTGATCGTTCGGTGGGATCGCGCGCGGCTTTCTATGGTTCACGCTCGAACGCCGCGGCGCGTCTACCGTTCGGTGTCTTTTCCGCCGTGCCGCAGTGTGATCCGCGAACGTGTGCGTCCCGTCCCGTCAGCGTGCGAACCCGTCGGCGTCCTCCTCGTCAGCCCGGTTGTCCGCTGCCGCCACCGCTGCTGCTGCTGCTGCTGCTGCTGCTGCTGCTTTTGCTCGCCTGCGGAATACGTCGTCGAACGGAGCCCGCGCGCTCCAGTGCCTTTCTCTCCCGCGAGATACGCGCTCCCGTTCCTCTCGCGTACGTCGTGTCCACTTTGTACGTCAGCTCTTCGGCGGCGGTGGCGAGAGAGCGAGAGTGAGAGAGAGAGGAGCGAGAGAGTGAAAGAGTGAGGAAGAGTGCGGCGGTGACACACGTACCGCGCGTATACATGTGTACTTCTATCTATATCTATATATATATATGTAGATATATATAAGTAGGTATAGGTACTGTACACGTATACGCGCGCGCGCGCGCGCGCTACTCACTCGCTCGATCCTCCCGTGTCCGGTACGTGCGTGTGCGGCTGTATAAATATATTAATGTGCGCGCCTCTCCATGGGCGCTCCGTTCACGTATTTTCGGGTAGGTGCGTGCGCGGTACTGTGCCGCACGTTGCATGACGGGATGCGAAGGGGAAGGGCCCACGGACCGAGTGAGTATTGCACGTCCTCGTCGAATGAACGATCGCGCGCGCGCGCGCGCGCGCCACAGCTCTTCCCAGCGCAACGTAGCACGTCCTATCGAGATGTCCGCTGCCGGTCGGTTGCTCGGCGCGCGCGCGCGCGCTCGCACGTATAATTCCTCGTCTCGTAAGTGAAAATGCGATGTCGGCCACTGGCAGTGCCTGATCGGGTCCGGCCTGCATGGTACGCCGCGTGTTAGCGCCGCATGCATGACAGCGGCAGCGTGGAAGGCGGCGAATGCGAAGGCGAGCTCGGCCACGATGACGAAGAGGACGATGGGGCAATAGTGTGGGCGATCGGATTCGTCATCGATGTACGGTTACGAATGCGCCGGTCCGTTGTTAGGCAAAGAGAGGGAGAGAGGGAGAGACCGAGAGAGAGAAAGAAAGAGAGAGTGTGCGTGAGTGTGGGAGAGTGAGCAGTGTGGGAAAGAAGGACGCGAGAGAAAACGGAGGAGTGAGAGAGGGAAGTTGGCCAGGGTGGGGGAGAGATGAAAAAAGAGATTTTTTTTAGATCCAAGACTGGAACGTGCTGCCCTCGTCGTTTGTGCGGGAAGACACAAAGCGAGCGTGTGTGAGGATGTGTAGGTGGTGTTCCGTCGGCAGTGTAAGTTAACGTGGATCCGAGTATGCGCGCGAGGGCCGAGTGCGTGCAACGTAAAGCGAGGAGGAGGTGGTGGAGGAGGAGGATGAGGAGGAGGTGGAGGAAGATGTGGAGGTGGAGGTTCTCCTCGTTGCTTCGTTGCGCGATGCATCGGCGCTGTGCATCGCTCGGCGTGCATCGGCGCGATGCATCGACGCGTTAGCCACGCCACTCTTTCTCCCACGTCCTCATCCCCCGTTCCTTCCACTCCCCCGCTCGTCCTCCTCTCGGTGGGGCTTGCACGTGCACGCATCGCTATGAACGAAAACAGGATTATCTATCCTCTCTATCCGGCCGTGGGACGATCCGTTACTCATAGCCTTTTTTCGGCCCTCGGCCGAGGAGGACTCCGAGCTCGGCGGGCGCCCTTGGTGTTGGCCGGTAATCGTTTCCGGATGAATTTGAACGTAGGAGCGCGCGCGCGCACCGCTCTCCCCGTTTCCGTCGTCTCTTCCCTTCCCTCGCTTCGGGGCTAGCTTCTCTCGGCCATTCCGGGGGCCGTCTGGCCTCCTTCTAATCTTCCGAGCGCTCGCGCTCGCGCTGCCCTGGAACTTTTCACAGCTGCGTCCTCGTCCCAGGCGACTCGAGTATGCGACTCGAGTATGCGACCCTGCGACTCGTTAGAGATCAATCCAGTCCCTCGTTTCAGTTTCCTCCGGGCGAAAATTTGTCGCCCCCTGTCTCTCCGGGCAGGAGAGCGACGAGCCGGGAGGAACGTGAAATTTACCGAACGGAACAGACCGCTTCTTACCCTTCAATTCGCCGGGTTAGGCCTCTTTGTGCCTCTCCCTCTCGTGGCCATCTGTCGTTTCTAAGGGGACGTGCCCTCGATTGTGGAAGGAGGGGAATATTGATTTATCCCTCGTGGAACCCCTTCCACGTACGTGTTATGCGTCCCCTTTGCCCGTACGTGCTGGTGTGTGTATGCGAGGGAGAGCGGTGGCGCGCGCGCGCGCTCTCTTATGTCGAGGGCAACGGGGGATAGACGTGTATCGGCGAATGCGGGTTGGCTACCTGGTGGGGTGCGCGCCACTCTCCTCATCGCCCTCCCACCCTCCCTTCTTCGTTCTACTCACGAGGCAACTGCACGCGATCAATACGCGCTCGTTCGTTCACTCGCTCCTTCGTAACCTTCATCTACCTTCTTCCTCCCTCTCTCGCGCCAGCGGTCTCTCTCCTCCTCTCTCTTCCTCTCTCTTCCTCCCTTACCCTCCTTCCCAAGTACCCCAGAAGCCTCTTCTTCCTCTTACGCGCTTTCTCCTTCATTCTTACTTCTTCCTTCGCTTCGACCGCCTCGCCAGCAGGGAGCAAAAAGAGACGTATCCTTGCCACGGATCTCCATGATCAATATCGATACTCGTCCGCGGCCGACTTTTTTCCGCACATTCCTAGGAAATGATCGGTGGAGTGGATCAGCTGTAGGTTCACTATGTAGATGGGAGGCCATCGAACGGGATGGGATATGTCGATTTGAGTTCCAGGTCTTTGCATGTATCGTGGGCCGATGTGTATGAAAGATGAGAGTGAATCGAAGGGTCTTCGTTTTTCGGGAAAATTTGACAGGGGTAGAAAGTAGAAGTTTTTAAGGATCGCTTACAATTGGCAAATGGATTAAGCCGCGTTATTCGGCGGTAGAAAATTGAATTTCCGTATAAAAGCGACGAAAATCGATTTCGTCGTTAGAATTCGGTGAGGAATAGTCAGAAGTCACTCAGCGGCGGACGAAATTTTTGGGAAACGCAGTGGGCAGGCACCGACAGGGCAATAAGAGGCAAAACTTACTGTGCAGGTAGAGGGACGGCGGCCGGCCATAGGAGAAGTTTTATTGTTCCGAGGATAGCGGGCGACCGCCGTGGGCCCGTAAGATGGAAGGCAGCGGCACTGGAATTAGTCGACTGGACAGCTATGAGGATATGTTCAAGGAAATCACGAGGAAACTTTACGGAGAAGACCCCGACCATAGAAGTGAGTCGCGTAGTATACCTACCGATCGGTCCCTCGATCGATCGATCGATTGATTAGAATCTCAGCAAAAAAAAATCCCCCCACCCCTTATACAACTCCGAGCGAGCGAAAGCTCTTACGATTGTTTTCCGGGGGGGGACCTTGTACAACAAATCCTGTTAAGAGAAAACGAACCACAAACAAAATTATACATAAGAAAGTAACCGAAACGTAACGATGCGCAGCGTCGAGTGTGCAAAATGAATTCGAGACGTCGGTGTCGTACAAAAACGACGAGGATACCGGGAACGGAACGGACGGGAGCGACGATGGAAATTGGACGTGCGAAGAGGAACCTCTGAAGGGGACCGACGGCAGTCGGATCGCCGCCTACCACGCCGGCAAGGCGACCTGGAGATGCTACGAGTGCGGTTAGTTCGATTGCAGTAAGGCAGTTTAAAAGAGAAAACGTTAGACGCCTCTAGTCTCCCTATCAGGGGTGTTCTGACGATTTTGTGGGGGAATGGTCGACAGGTGACGTCATGGGAGGCGGGCCGCGAGAGGTAGCCGAGCATTTCATGGAACTCCACTCGTCGAGAATTTTGGCCGACGAGCGTAACAGGCATCACTCGCCCCGGAAGGATTACCTGATGGCCGAGCTCAAGGTGGAGGAGGTCATATCCTACCTGGAGAGATTACGGGAACGGGCCGAGAGGGCCGCGCCACCTTCGCGCAGGACCCAAGAAACGCAAACGGTCCCCGCCGCCCTCCTACCGATGACCTCGACCTTTTTACTCCAGGAATTACCTTCCGCCCCGGCACCGCAGCACTTGCATCAGGTAACCTATTCTAGTTTTCGATTTGGCAGTTTGGACGCTCCCGGTGCTTAGTCGGCCGTTTATTCGCATTGTACTGTCGAACGATCGCAATTGTTTGTCCAACCCTTTTCGCGCTCGTCGAGTATAACAGCTGTCACTAACGTTTGCAGAGCTCACCGACGATGGCGGCGTCGCCGACGGTGTCAGCCAGCGGGAAGCGTTACACTTGCCCGTACTGCCCCTATGGTACGGATCGACGCGACTTGTACACGCGACACGAAAACATTCATCGCGAGGAGAAACCCTTTCATTGCTACATCTGTTACAAGCCGTTCAATCGGGCGGATCACGTCAAGAAGCACTTCCTGCGCATGCACCGAGAGCACGGTTACGAATTGTCCAGGATACGAAGGCCGGTCGGCTCGAGTGCCCCGAAGCCGCTCCAGCAGGAGTCCGGGAACGGGGGCGCGAGTAACGGGAACGCGAACGGACCTCAGCAGCAGCAGCAGCAACAGCAGCAACAGCACCCCAGCTACCCGAGCGGGTTCACAGCGAACAAAGCTTATCAGCTTCAGCCTAATCCTGGCTCGGGCGCCGGTGCCGGCACGGCCGGCGGCATATATCAAGCGACATCTATGCCGGCGCCAGGAATCATGCAGCCGGACGCGTCCAATTGCACCCCCGGCGGCAGGAGGGTACAAAATGGCGGATGCAACAGCAAGAGTCATCTCAAGGGAGGCTCGAAAGGCGCACAGGAGAGAAGGTACGACCTTGAATTAGAAAACATTTTAGCTTGACCTGCTTGACCACCTCCTAACGTACGTCTTCGTTGTAGGTACACCTGCTGCTACTGTTCCTGGAGCGGCGTCGACAACTGGTGCTTAAAGCGTCACCTCAACACTCACCTCAAGCCTTTCGCCTGCACCCTCTGCGAGTACAAAGCCGCGCGAGCGGAACGCCTGGCCACCCACGTCCTGAAAGTACACAACAGGAGGCAGTGCTCGAGGTGTTCCTTCCTCGGCGAGGATGCGGCGCAGCTGCAGATGCATCAGTTGCACGTGCATCGGGTCAGCAGCGCGAACGCACCCGCGACGTCGACCGGTCAAGCGGCGCCGGCACCACCTCCACCTCCGCCACCTCCACCGCCACCCAACAATCGTCATCAGCAACCCTTGCAGTAAGTCGTCATCAGAATTATCGACCGAATCGTTAGAGCGTTCCTGTATCTACAGTTAAGTTTAATTTTTAGTCCTGCGGGAGGAGGTCGACCACCACCGGGTCCACCGGTATTCCCAGCTCCAGCACCAGCGATCGCACCTGCCACCACCGTCATACCGCCTACGACCATTCTCGGGTAAGCCCGGCGTCCTCTCACTGTTGCCCGTGGGATTCGCTTTCCTTCGTTTATTCATTTTTCACCTTTGTACCTCGTTCGCTCGCTCGTTCGTTCGTTCCTTCTCTCGCTCGCTCGCCCGCTCGCTCGTTCGCAATCGTACGACTTTTTCTTTACCTTCCGAAACGTTCTCTCTCGATGCCAGGTCGTACCCAGAGTTCCGCGTGGATATAGAACGAGACTCGTACGAAGGGGCGTGACAATTCAGCGATTTGTCATTTGGCACTGCCGATGTACAATCGTTCTCTTTCGTTCTCACGCCCTCTCGGCATAAACAAAAGATAAGAATAAAAAAAGAATCGAGCGCGCGGCTTGACTCTCGGCTGCGATTCGGCTGATCCTTGAATCCAGGCATCCTCATCGTCCTTACTCTCATTCTGATCCTTGTCCGCATCCACATACTCCTCCTCCGTTTTGTGTTACGTTCTCGCGTCATTTTTTGGTTTACGTTACCTTGAGTACTCGGGTTTTACGAAAGTCGATCGCCTCGCCAGCGATCGCTAACGTTTTACATATATATATATATATCATGCACGCTTCGTTTTTTGCTTTCGATGTCGTGTAGAGAATCTCGATATGATCTGTGTGTGCACAGTGCGCTCGCTGTTCAAGGCACGCGCCCGCGCATATACGGCTAGTGTCGTTTTCCTTTTTGTTATATATATATCACTGTTGCGTGCGTGCCTCGATATCTTGTTGCATATCTTGTTACTTACTTCTCTACTCTCTCGTTGTTAAACGACGGATCCGACTCAATGATAGAAAAATGACGCGAACGTAACTTATGGAACAGAGCCGCGGTGGTTGCAGCCCCGAGATGGTAAACTCCCCTGCAACTGCAGCGACTATGGCATACCTACCTACGGAGGAGGAGGAGGATGAGGATGAGGAGAGGAAGGAGAAGGGAACGAAGGAAGATGGCCGGTCATGGCGCAACCGCGCGTCCAAGGATCGTCGCGTCGAGTTTTACCATGACGAGGGTGACCTTGACGACGAGGACGAGGACGGTGACGCGTACGATGACGCCGACGTTGACCGTGACCTTGACAATGACGAGGACGAGGACGAGGACTGCCGCTACGGCACCTCGCCGCGATGTGCATGCCTCGGGAATGACGGAAAAGACGATTGTCCGGAAACGTACGCCACCGAGAGCGATCAGCTCGAACCGTGCGCAATTTGCCAAGACTCCTCGAAGACTGCCACTAGTCACGCGGACAGTTGCAGTACCCTGATCGAGCTTAACCGAGATTTTACGTACAGCTACCAGTGGAACGTTTGCGGCGACGAGGGAGCGGTTGGGAGGAAGTGTTCTCTGCCGTGGGGCGAGCCGGACAGTCCGCACGACACGGACGAGGAGAACGACAAGTACAAGAGGCCAGGATCGAATGCAGGCGTCAGCGGCGCCAAGGGCGGCAGCAGCGGCGGCGGCGGCGGCGGTAGACGATCGAGGAAGCAGAGTCAGCCGAGGAAGGTCAGTCTGGAGGCCTGGAGTCAGGAGTGCGAGGACGAGGATCTCCTGCTGGCCGCCAGCTGCGCGCAGAGCAAGAAGCAGGAGGACTCGTCGAGGCTGGCCAAGAGGAAGACGCCTAGGCTCACCAAGCTTCGGAAGCTGATCCATCGTCGTCGGCCGGCCCAGAGAAGATTGTACAGATGTCACATGTGCCCGGAGGACGCGCCGGCCAGAGGATCGGTGTATCGGGCGTATCACACGAAGGTGTCGCTGGCGCTGCACAAGCTCTGGAGACACGCGAAGAGAGAGAAGCGTGTCTCAAGGTCGGCCCTCACGTCGGTCGTCACGACGTCCGTCACGTCGTCCGTGAGCGTCGCCACGAACACGGTGAGCGCGAGCGCGAGCAGGATCGACGCGTCGGGTGTCACGCACCAGGAGTCGCCACGAGTCTCCTCCATCACCCTCAAGGCGACGGTATTCACCAGCCCCGGCTACGCTTATCATCCCAGATAACGATCGAAGAGGAATGGTAAATCCCGAGATGCTAAGCTACGCCACGATCGGAGTAACGCACACGCGCACGCACACAGAGGCAGCGAGATGGCTTTGGCGTATTGAATTGCCGTTCCCCGTGTGACCCCACCACCCCCACACCCCCCGTCACCCTTTGCTTTGTCGTTTCGAGGCGTTTGGCGGAATTGCGATTGTCGCACGACGCAATCGGCTATTCGTGACGGCAAACGTATTGTGAGAACGCGGTGCGCCGCGCGGTAGAGAAGCAGAATTTCTGCGACGAGACAATTTTTTGCGTTTTTCTCGAATGCTCCGCTCGCTGGTCCACAGACGAATTTTACGGCCGATTCGCTTCGATCTGCGCTTACTCTATGTTTTTCGAGGTCGGGGAATTTAACGGGATGTCGGTAGGCTTTCGACGCTGTTGGCTTTTTTCTTTCGTTATGCGCTAGTATCCGACGATGCAGTAAACGCTCAATTCAATGTTCGTAACTGACAGCGCGTTCGGCCGGATATTTGGCTGAACGCAGTGTCGGTTCACGATCGACGATCGATCGCAGCTCATTTAATCGTTCAGCTTCTCTTATCAGATGCCGCTGTCAGCATTGCACCATCCTACCCTGGTAAGCGTCGTCCGATCTGCACATCGGGATATACAGATCGTCAGCGTTGCCAATGACGGGGATTAAGCGAGCGGAGTCGAGAAATGATAGTATGACAACCGAAGTTTGCCTGTCGTGAGAAATTTACAGTGAGCTCAGAGACACACGAAAAAAAGGTTCGTTGCATCGATTCTGCAAAAAGGTCGCAACTCAAAGTTCCTGATAAATTAACGACGTAAGGTGACATTGCCACCCTCAATTTTTTGCCGAGATATCGAGCGGCAATGTTATCCTTTCGAGAAAAAATGTTCGCTCAAAGAGGTTATTTTCCAAAGAGACAATTAGCGATTGCTGTATAAATCGTAATGTGAAATGCGCCATCGGAAGTCACGCGCACACCAATGAGGTCGCTCGGTCATTTTATCGTTCGATCTCGATGAGTAACGATACGCCAGTCGTGTATAAGAATGAACATACGGACATGTCAAATTAAGCGTGCGTGCATGCCTGTGTGTGTGTGTGTGGTGTGCGTCGGTGTTTGTCTGATTATGCGCGCGCGTGCTCGATCGCCTCGCGCGTCTGTATGTATGTACGTACGTATGCATGGTTAATGTGTGTGTGTGTGTAAACGACGTTCATGCGAAACTCAAATCTGCGTCAGATTACACAATTTTCTCAGCTACCTCCCTACCGCTAACAACCGAATTAAACGTCGGATTCGTTTGATCGTAGCTGACGCGTCAATGTCGTACAACGAGTAAAAGAACAAAAAAGGTAAAAAAGACCAAACGATGAGATTCCAAAGTGCACACGGCTACGATCATTTGTTGTAAAAAGTTAAGACGCGAAGTATTGAATTTAATGTTTGAACGATCGCCTTCGCTGGGTGTCTCGTGCATTTGTCTTCGTCCATCGCTAATCACGTATAAATTTTCATTTTCTCTCGTGGTTGACGATAAATCATCGTTCATGAGTTCGAGGATAGTCTCGTGAGGACCCCCACTATAGTTAAACACGCGATGCGTCGTTCCTGTGACGTGCCCATACGAACAAGCATGATTTTTATATAAGCCATTTGTACAAAACCACTATCTTGTTTACGTTATTACATGAAATATATTATATCTATTATACTTCAAATTCGTTATTCGCGTTATTTTCGTGAGTTCTTCTATCGTTCGAGGAGAATATTTGAGTACCATACGTTCTCCTAATCCTGACAAACGTGAAATTGAACTGGTGGCGACATCAGTCAACAAACGGCTGAACTATTTTCCAATCGGGCATGTACCGTTACCGACCGTACATATTGACCGTTGGTTTGCTGAAGAAGTTGCACCAGTCGGCCACGTTGGCGCCACCGACGCAAAATTTGAACTGATCAACTTGTTCTCGGTAAAAAATAAATTGTGCGTCGAAAGTTTGAACGGTGCGGGTGTGAAATTGTTGCAAGTGACAATTGTTTCGTGTAAAGTAGAAATTGACCGAGTGCGTGTCGTTATAAAACGTGGTGCATCGTAAAGCTTCCCACGAACTGAATCCGTGTTCGGAATAGACGTTGACACTTGATAATTGGATGAAATTCGAGATTGTTCTGGTCTGTCATGCAACGTACGACATGCACCCACGCTCTAGCCGTTGAAGGATGTTGCCATTCGCAAGGTATTTCACCAGACGAAGAACGATCAATAGGTAAGTCCAGACTTTTCAGTTCTAATGGCATCGCCGATAAAGGAATTAAATTGGCACGATAAAACCATTTTTCTACTTGATTGAAAGCAAAGCGAAAGAAAGCAATTATATCTAACGTGTATCTTTAGGACACCCAGTTTGCGCACATACGTAAACAATACATATGCACATATATACGAACATGGAAGATCAAAAATTCGACACATTTCTAGCAGCTAGTCGATGCGATCGGATTTCCATTAGATCCAGCAATGAATAGACAGGTTAATGAACAGGACAGGTATCGGAAAAAACATGATCGGACGAGAAACAATGGTGCTAGGTTATGTTTCATTTTATGTTATTTATTGTACAGCAGAACGAATAGCTAGTAACGAGGAATTTGATTTTAGCCAGGTTATCTGTCTAAAATTGGTCAGCAACGAACAGCTAGGTATTCCAGCACTTAGCCTATCTCAATTATTTGTGGACGGCGAGGGATCAAAATTAGGCATCAACCGGATTGAGAATAGAACGTTGAACGATCGGATGGGCAAGGATAAATCTCGTACGGCGACCGCCATTCATTCCGCCGATGTCGGATAACGTGACCTTTGTACATTTTTTTCCTCGAATATATTATTGCGGAGTCGTTAACCGCAATCGCTACCGCAGCCGACTCCGCTGGCCGAAGATTGTCCTTTCCGATACGAGCGACGCGGAAATGGAGTCTCTTATCTTTTTAGTTCTGACTTCGATTTTACAGGGAACAGATCGGATAGGAGCGTGGGTCGGGATAGTGCGGCGAACGTCGAGGGAGAGGCAGGAAGGAGAATGGGGGTGGAAAGAGGGTGAGAAGGAAGGTTAGTTAGCACAGAGATACCGATGAGCCACAGTCGCGCAGAGAAACTCGGCATGTCTCTCTTTTTCTCATCCCTCGTACCCCTCTAATTCAACGTTTCGCGTGAGCGCTATCGATCTCTTCCCTCTATCCGGTTCCTCCTCGTAAATTGAGCAAGAGATTATCCCGCAAATCAATTTTCATCTTGGGAGCGGAGGCGATCGGTTCGCCCATTCGCTACTTTGACTCCGTTCGCCTGATTGAGCAAAATAAAACTGGCTGGCTATATCTGTCCATCTATTCCGACCGACTCAGTGTTTGTCGGCATCATCGACCTCCATTCCTGCCAATATCGACTGCTGGAACGTACGTCGGGTCCTCGGATACCTTTTCCCCGCTGACGACGGATATATGAGAGAAGCCGATCGATGGATCGTTAAAAATCTCCACGTTAACAAGGCACGATTTCCCGACCTGCGTATTTTCGCGCGACGACGCCACTCGCGGGAAGTCAGTCGACACTCTTAGTGTCGGAACGAGGCCGAAATCGGTTTGCCCGATGTTCAGAAGACGACGAGAAAAGGCCGCGATGTGTACTGTACCCGCGACAGGGCCGAAAGGAGAGGCAGGGAGAGAGACAGAGTGAAAGAGAGGGTAGGATTTAAAAATGCGGTGAAAAGGCTCGCCTCTCTCGTTTTACCTTTGAGTCCGTTGAATCCGCTGGGAGGTAAATCGTTTTGAAAAGGCGCTTTTGTCGCTCGACTTCCTTTCCCCGATGGAGAGAAAGTGGCGTCGGTGCGCGCAGGGCGCCGGCGGACTCGAGCACGTCTAATTAGAGGTGGCACGTCGTCCAGTCTTTTCACGTCGAGCGGCTGCTTTGTCTCCCGGATAGAACAACGGGTACCTAGCTACCGGGGTAAAAACGTACGCGGGCGGCGAGCGGCGTCTTCGCCGAGGCGAGCATCGTTGCTTCTGGTGCGAGTGCCTCTCGCGCCGCGGCCCGATATTACCGTAAATTAAATCTGCGCCGCATTCGGGCTCTAACTGCCCGTTCTCACATTGACGGCGCTTCTCGTTTTTTCAAATGCCGAGGACGGAACGAAATTCCGCGCAGCTGTGCCTGCCCGCTTCGGAGGGCGTCCTCCCGTCCGGTTGCAAGGGGCGTAACGGTAACACAACAATTATCGTTGCGCCACACACGGTTCCCTGCTCTCACCCACCACACTCACCCCCCCTCAGCCTGGTCCCCCTCCACCTACATCCGCTTCGGAAATGACTGTGACCGTCTCTCGTTTCCTTCCTTCCTTCCTTCCTTCCTTCCTTCCTCCCTTCCTTCCTTCCTTCCTTCCCACTCTCTCTCCATCCTTCCAACCGTTTCAACGCTTCTGTTAACCCCTCCGCCCCACGCCTATACCGGGAGCAGGGTCGAGCACGCCTATCTCAGCTACAGAATCGATCGTCGATTAATGACCGTCCGACGAAAACTTAAAAACTTTTATCGCTCTGCCTGTTGAATACCGCTGAACTCGTCGCCCGTGTGATTGATATACTTTTAACTCCTGGCACCCTTTTCGGCTCGGCGTGCCGAGTCCCCGTTAAACCTGCCCGCGTGTGCGTAACTGATGTCGGCCTCAATTTTCGTTATCAACTCCGACAGACTCTATCGCTGGAAGGAAGAACTTTCGACGTTCCGTCGCGCAGGTTGAAAACGCGCGAATTGGTCTTTTTTCACTCTCTCTCTCTCTCTCTCTTTCTCTTGCGATAGCGTACTGTATGATTAATCGACAATTAACGATGAGGTAGTAAAAACATTTACCTGCCGCGTGTGCGATCGTCGCGGTCGGAAGGAAAGGGCGCGCGGGGGTGAGAGTCGAGGGGAGCACGTGTGCACGTAAGAGCAGCTTCGGAAAAAAGAGAGAAGGCAGAGGTGGAAGAGGTCGTCCTCGGAAGGCTCGTTGAGTCAGAAAATTGCGGTCCCATCGTCACCGACATTGTAGCTACAGTCGTTTGCTCGCTCGTTCGTTCGCTCGTTCGTACGTTCGTTCGTCGCTCAGTGCATCCAGACTTATCCCGCGCAATTACCGTGATAAGAACCTGCCTCAATAACGGCTCCGTTAATCATCGGCCAATTGAGTCCATCGCCGACTCTGCCAATGTTCTTTCTTCCACGCTTAACCGCATGTTTCCCTTGGCTTAATGTCCTTTACCGCCCCATGTAACGATCAGGAACGAAACACGCAATGACGTACTCTCCTCCTGTTTACTTATCGTTAGACGTACGCACGATCGGAGAACTTCGGTATCGGTGCGCAAACGGTTAAATCACATAAGGAACCGACGGAGTCGTACCGTGCTGACAAAGAACCTAGCAAAACCGTAAACTGCAGTACTGTAGGTAGTTTAGCGAGAGACTTTGCGTATGATTAAGTTTACAACGTGCGGCCCGAATGTACGCCCATTACGTTTGAGGCGGTCGACGGCGTTAAGGGATGGGGTTCGAGGGGAGGAGGAGCGGGGAGATTTAGGGAGGAAAGAGAAGCCGTACGAGAGGGAGGGGCTCCAATTGAAGCTGCCGCAAAATGTTGTGCCGTTACACCGAGCAAGAAGGCACGATCGTCTGCAGTCGCGGGACAAACGCGGGCTCGCCGTGAATATTGGCGGTAGCGCGACTTCCCTTTTCGGGTGGCTGCGAACTATGTTTTCGAGGCAGGGGGCATAAATCAAATTAGTCGAGTAGACTGTGCCGCAAGTTAGCGCGTTAATTAATAATTAATAACAGAGAGCCCACGGTACCGGGAGCGAAAATCTATACGGCGCGAATCTGCGGGCCGCGCGCGCGCGCGCGCGCGAGCTGTCTCTTTGTTGCCCGCTCGCGTCGACACTCATTACGGAGAGTGCGTATAATAAGCGATTATTTATCGGAAAGCATTTCTGAAAGCTTGTGGGATTTGGAACGAGAGTGTCGCGAAAATTTTGCTGTTGGTCGGGCTCGTTTCTGTCATTGCTTTTTGCGTGTGTCGTGCGTGTCGTTCGAAGGCAGGCTTGCGTGCGCTAACAGGTGGAACGTAAACTTCGTGGTCGGCCGTTCGTAAATATTTGACGCGGGTTAGTGTCGTCTTTACGGGGTACACTGTCCCCGCGAGACAAAGAAATCGTCCCCGACTGTCGCTTAGGAGACTCGGCGGGCGCGTAGGATCGAGAGAGTAAGCAATTTTCGAACTTGCTTAAGGCTATCGGAATTAATTATGACTTAACGGGTACTTTCAAATTGAAATCAGCGGCAGCGATTCTTCGCTCCTCTTCCTGGAACCACGCTACTTCCTAGCAACGTTCAGGAGTGATTACAGGGCTAATTTGGCGAGTCTTCCGGAAGATATCCTTGGCGAAAAAAAAGAAGGGTTAATTCCGGCGAAACATGGGCGAGAGATTTCGATAAATGGGAGAGCGTAGGAATATTGAATTGGGGAAAAAGGACGCCAGTCGTCGTTTTCCTCGGTGGAAGCTGCACTTTTCCATTGAATCTGGCCTGGAAATCAGGCTCGCTCGCGAGAAAGCACATGGAGCTACCGTCGCATACACTTGCCCTGAGCTCGAGCTTAGATGCGTTATGTGCGCGACGGTGGGAAGAAAGGGGCGGCATGAAGAGAGGGAGAGAGAACGAAAGAGAAAGAGAGAGAGAGAGAGAGGGACGGATGTCGAGGGTAGAGATTGAGAGAAAGATAGGCTAAAATCCAGAGCTCCCGGGGATATGAATACTGAATACATTACCGACGTAATGCAGTTCGCACATAAATTAACATACACCGCGGTGAAGAATCGCCGCGCACGCCGGCGGAATCTCCTTAAAGTTTCAATGGGCCGCGAAAACTTCCCGACGAAATGAAAATTTGCCGAAACTTTTCGGCCAACGGGTCGTGGCGGGGTCGGCCCGGCGTCTCTGTCTTTTTGCGTCGTCGCGAGTTGGCTCACGCTCGGTATCCTGATATCCTGATAATCCCGATCCCGTGCTCGTCGCAAGCCCGGAACTCCACGAGCGTACTCTCGCTATCCTCGTCCGATATGAATTTATCTAGTGTACTCCATCGAGTGCATTATCCACCGGCTTCCGGCCGGTCGTCGGAGTCGACGTCCTTACGTTTTCCGCACGCCAGGTCGCCGAGTACGCGACCTTAGGATATTCTAAGTCACCTTTCTTCCGTTCCACGTAAGCAACGTTAACGATCGACCGGCCGTGTTATTGTGCCACGACCGTAAATACGCCGACCGGCTCGAACTTTGCGTCCCGGAAAGAGTTGCGGAAGGTAGGGAGAGTCCACGAGTAGGTGGAAGAGCCAGGAGGAGGTCGAGGTACGCGCAGGCTCGAGGACCTAAATCTTCGCGGACGATTTCCCCGTGATCTATGACGGACAAGCTGCAGTCGGTAGGGGAAATAAATTTCTCTCGACTCGGTTCGTATAACTTCTTGAAAGCTCGACCTATTAACCGCCTCGCTCGCTCGCTCGCTCGCTCGCGCGCGGACCGCGTCCTCTCTAACGATCGCGGCCTAAACTCACCCGGTGGCGAGGAGACTCGACCCGGAGGCACATCCGGTTAGTCGGGAGTCGATCGATTAACGAAACGAGTGCGTCTGCAAATCGCCGCGACGTCACGTAGCCGATAGTGCCGTTATTAGGTGTCGGCACGTTCCAAGTTCACGGCTTGCCGCAACGGCATTATGGGACCATCGATCGAATATTCTATACGGGCGTTACACGCTCAATTTCATTTATGTATATCGAATGATGGCCGGGCGCACGCCTCGCACATACGTCAGGGTATTAGACCGGGGGATTCTCTCTGCCACGAGTTTGACACTTCTCCTTCCCTCGACCCTATTACCTTTATTAATGTGACACCGGTGGGATGATCGCGCTCCGGGAACATCCTGCGAGTCTATACTTACCGGCTAAGGCACGTTACGGAGTGTAACGCCCGACTGTGACGGAAGAAATTATGCGGTACTATGTAACAGTCGTTGAGGTAACGAAGAGAGAAGTTAGCGACAGGGTCCGATGAAAGGCAATGAAGTTGACGGACTTTGGCCTCGTTTTCGCGCGCGCGCGTCGTCGAAGATAGACTTAGGCCTGTTCGCGGAAGGAAGCCTGGGCTCCTGAAAGAGAGCGTCCCGTTTAACGAGCAAAAATAGAAAGTACGGAGTGACGCGCGGCCAGCATCGACGGAAAATCAATGTCGCCCGGTTAAGAACAGTTTCCGCGACGGATCCTCGACGATCTCGGGATGAAAACTGACTATCGGTTAAATGCCGTCCGCCTTCCCGCTCTTTCATTCGCAGTCGTCGTAACTTTACCCTTATTGTGCGCGTACGTCGCCTATTTTCTTGCTGGGAAACTCCTGGAATAGGTTAGGGAAAGGACGACTTACCGGGCCCTTCTTCACCTGCTGATCCAACTATCCAAATACTCGTTACACCCTGCTATTACACCGATTGATACCAATCAATTGACCTGCTGATCCAACTATCCAAATACTCGTTACATCCTGCTATTGCACCGATTGCAACCAATGAATTCACTGCTATGTACCGACGATACAGCTTAGGGCATTTTAACATGAACTCGATCGCTCTCCTCCGAATCAATCGGTAGGATTCAGCAGATATCTGAACCGTTTCGAATCTCGTTAAGTCGATCAACCGCGATCCGATGCACAGAATACGACGATTGCATTCCTCGCGCAGATAATATCGCCGTTCGTAACCGCGAAAACGTTACCGAACGCCCGCCGCTCGCATTTAGGCGTCCTTAACAAGTTTCGAAAGCAGAACCTATTGTTTCGCGCGGTTGCTCTCGCCGAGATTACGCTCGCCCGAAGTGCGGCCGACTGCGGGAGGCGCGACGAGAGGCGTCGCGACGCTCTTCCAGGCCGCTCGACGTCGAATCACGTTTAATATCCGTCGAGCGAAGAACGCGCGCGTTGGGTATTAACAAGGTAGACTGACGGAATGCCTGTTGTCGGAAGCGAAAGCTCGCGGTTAGAGGCGGTACCCTAATCGTCCTCTACGATATTATAATCGACCGTGCAGTCTATTATCGGACGGCCGCGTTATCAGATTTTCGCAGGCGTTAACGTTCGACCACGAATTTCGGCCTCGGTAGCGTCTACGAAATGTTTTGCGGAAGATTCGGCATTGGAATAAAAGGGAAAAATAGATGGGAGGGTGGAGGGAGAGGAAGTGTGAGGAGGGGGGGAGGGTGAGATAGAGAGCTCAGGGAGCATCCGGCGACGCTGTCCTTGGGCCAGAGTAATTTCACGATCATTCGCGGGAAAGAAAGCGGCGCAAGGCACCGTGAAACGAGATGTACACTGAATTTGCATCAGACGGAGAGGATATTTTCCCTCCCATCGGCCGACTGACGCGCAGGTTGCTATCTACCCTGACTCCTCTGCTCCTCTCGCATCGTCGGAACAAGGGAAATGATCGTTCGCTGTCCGTATCGCGATGAGAGAGCGAACTTCTTAGTCCAATTATGAAAAATATCGACAAGCGTCGAGCGAGCACTGATTCGATGTCATCCGACAGTGTAAGCAACACTTGACTCGTAAATTAAAGGAGAAAAGCCTGCTCGGAGGGAGTGGGAAGATTGAAAAAAATTCTAAATTTAATACATTGCCAGCCCTTTTCGGCTGACGTGATTTCCTGGCAGAAATAGGCGTCATTGTGCTTGCGCGGCGGTCGGAAGGAGAGGGGCGAATGAAGAATGGCGGAGGGATGCGTGAAAACGATGGAGTGCCGGTCATGCCGGGTGGGTTTTCTTCGTCGGGCTGGCTGTAGGACAATGAGGAAGAAGGGAGGACAATAACGGTATCGATCGCGTCGGTCGACATATCAATGGGCTGGACGTTACTTATTGCTTCCGCCGACGAGTAATTTCCCTTTTATGCGCGGGCGCGATGGGAGGGTAAGCACGATGACTGGATAATATGTTCGACAAATTGGTAAAGAGCTAATTACCGGGTGACCGCGGAAATTATAGCCATCGTGTCGGGATGCGCACGGTGTGCCGGGTGGCTGTAACCTATCGTGCGAGCCCGTTCGCTTCTCTTCGTCCTACGTTACTCCTCTATCTATCCATCTATCTGTATCCTCTGTCCTACGTTTATGCACGTCGCTGTGTCGGTACTCGTGCTTGTAATCCCCCTCCAGCCCCTGTATTCTTGCACGCCTTCCTCCCGCCCCTGTATTGGAACGGTACATATGCATACGAGGTAACGGTATAAACGCAATAGGATTACGGTTAATACAATTTAGTTGGAAGGAGAGGAGGACTCGTGATTGGGAACTGTGGTGGCTTAGTTCTCTCTCTAGCATATATATATATATATGTATATATAGATATATATCTCTTTCTCTTTCTCTCCCCCTGATGCATTCAACTTCGTCCCTTTCTCCTTCTGTCCTATCAGCCACTGACAATGCGGGCTCCGACGTCCCATTCGAATTCGAGATATCGATTCGTCGGTAATGACGTGGTTCGCATAGTTAGCGCCATCAGGACACTCTAATTCTTTATTCAGTCCGTACGATGACGAGCTAACGAGTCATCGCGTGCGAGAAGTAGCGATGAGAGGCACTCGCGCCGCTGACGACGCTTAAACGAGATCGTGACGATCGATCGTCAGGAATCGGGAGGTACGCGAACGTACCGTTCTTCTGTCATGAGCGACGAAAAAGGCTTGTCGTCGCGTTACGTTAACCTGCACGTCCGACCTTGGAAAAGTATCGTGACAGTAATGTGTCGCGCTCGTTTCGCGTTCGTCTCCGAGTCTCAAAATAGTGTCGAACCTTTCACGAGGAAACGAATCTTGATCGGCAGCGATCGTTGCGGGCGACCTTGACGATCGAAAAGTGTCGTTCCGACGCGCAAATAAGGTTCGCGCGGGGCCCGGGGCCGAGTCGGCCGGATGGCGGCCACATCTATCGTTCGCCGATACAGTCGTCATAGTACGTAGGCGTTTGTTCGAAATTTCCGATACCGCCCGCCCCGAAAGAGCTCTGAAACGTGTACGAGCGACGCGCAATCAACCGTTTCCCACGCGCCGGGGCGAATGTGAGAATTAAAGGTCGTACCTCGGAGCGCAGCCAGTGTCGATGGAACGACAATGGGACGAGTCCGTTTCCCAGGTATTGACGTGGGCTGAAAAATTGTACAGCTTCGCCTGCCGAGTACGCGGATCGATCGACCTTTTTCCCTTCCGCGAGCCAAATCGGCGGGAATAGAACTTTGACTTTCGTCAACGACTCGGGAGAGGCCAATGTATCGTCACGGTAATTTTCGTCCCTCTAAGTAGTTAGGCAAGATCGGACACGTTAAATTGACGTTCGTATCACTGCTCGCGAAAAGGGGATAAAAATTGCTCTAACCACGTCGGAAAAGGAATCGTATCTGTGTCACTTATTTTGCCTATTCTCTTTTCGCATTACCGTCCCCTATCTTTGACAGGGTCGTCTCTCATACCGACCCGATTGGCAAAAAATTCGGACATTTTTTGCTCACCGACATTCTCTGCCCGCCCAAAGCGCCACCGCATTCCGGTTCCGATAGCCGGAAGCTTCATTAGGATCGGGAAAATTTCCTCAAACTTTCCGTCTCTCTCTTCGATCGTTCGCTAACTCTACCGACGGGGTCCTACACGAAAGGCTGAAAAAATCGAGGCAAAAGAGTCTCTCACCGTTACAAAGGCACGAAATCCTGCAAAACCCGTATGTTCTTTCCCCGTCCAATAATTTCGCACCCCTTTCGCTTCTTTTCGCGAGCGGAGTGTAGCGGGAGCCGCTTACCGGCCGGCTCCGAACAGATATAACCCTAAGTAGATATAAGTGAGCCTCGATCATTGCGGGGAGTTGAACGGCAGTTTGAGGAGGGGTTCAGAAGTGGCGCCGCTTAAAAGGTCGTTCCTTTTTGCCACGGCAACGTCCGCGGCACGCGCTGCTCGCCTGTTTCAGCTTAACCGATAGCGAGGCACCGCGAAAAAGAGCAAAGACATAATAGAAGGTCGCAGCGAGGGCAGGGCAGGTGAGGGAGGGGAGTGGTTGGGGGGGCGGGGGGTGGCGGAGTCTAGGCGAAGGGAAGAAAGTAAGTGGCCGGGGGCAAGGGGGTCGGCCAGGATGGATCGGAGGGGTAGGAAGGAGTCTTGAATATTATGAAATGCTGCCACGAGGCAAGGTCCGTGCTTTGTTCGCCGAGGGCGGCGATTAATATCATCCCTCTACCCTGCCTCTGCGCTCGCTCGCTTCAGTTTGCTTCAGCTCGGCTAGCGTCTAATTAAAAACTATTGAGAAATTTACGTTCGTAACAATTTCGTCGATATATACCGTACAGGGTGTCGCGTAAGCTTCCGCTGATCCTCCGCGCTGCCGGATGCGAACGTGGAAGCCTAACGTCAGGGCTATGCTCGACTTTTACTACTGGCTTATATGACTGCCAGCCAGTCGGCCGCAGGCGCGACGGGAACGAGATCGTTTCCATGATCCGCGATAAAAAGTTAGCAACGTTGTCGCTTCGCTCGGCCAACCGCGACGATTACGGGTGTCGATTGTCCTCGTCACGTGAACGCGCATAGTCGATGGAGAGATAAGCGAGCGGAAGCGGCGAGCGTTCGACGCGCGCGCGTGAAACTTTCGGTAAAGGTATCGGCCGACGTAAACCGGCGGTACTCGATTACATTTCCGATTTTAATCTCGCCTTTCGAAAGAAGGACGGCGCGTCCCGTGAGACCGAAAGAGAAGGACGGAAGGACTCTGGCGAGCGCGGGCTCGTATCTTCGTCTCTGTCGGAACGTCAGAATTGCGCCGCGCTCATTTGGCCTCGCTCGCCCACTCGCCCACCCTTCACTCCCTCCTCTTTCCGCTCTCCCCTCCTCCCCTCTTCCGAACGGTTCGTTGGCCGATATATCTATATAGCGAATACGCCGCTCGAGCGTATTGCGGTGCCCGGCGAGCGAAACAATAACAAGTAGCGGGCTACGTAGACTGCCACCCCCGTCCGGTTCCTCCCCTCCCCCCTCCAACCCCAGGCAGCTCACTCCCACCCCTCTCATGCCGCGGCAGCCCACCATCCGCTCCGGTCGCTCCAACGCCGGAGCTTGGATTACTGTAACTTTGCCATTTTCCGTGCAGGACAAGGGTTTATTAATATCGCAGGCAGCGGGAACCGAGCGGGAACCGAGCGGGAAGCGAGCGGGAAGCGAGCGGCAACGGGCCGCGCTTCTATTCGGGACGCCGCGCGGACGGATTAATGCCGCGCTTACTTCTCGTTTACGAGATTACCCAAACTACTCGTCCGCCTGGGATTTAATGCAGGTACGTACCCGCAGTAGTCCCTGCCACCCACCCCCGCGGTGGCCGCCGCCGCCGCCGCGGACGCGTCCACCCACGCGTCCGCCCGCTTTCCTCGCGTACTTGCACGGGAGAGAGGGTTGGGGGAGAGAATGTTGGAAATACCGAAACCAGTAGCAGTAACTCTATGTCCGTCCTCTTTCTCAAACCTCCGTCGTCGTTCGCGCACCTTTTCCACCCCTTTTCGCCGGCCGCTTTCCTGCCACTTTCTGCCACTCTTCCGCCTCGTCGCGAGCGGATTACGCAGGATCGTGAAAACATTTATCGATGGACGAACGGGTCGGTACGAAGGAAGGCTTTTCTCGTCCTTCGTCGTTGAGGGGGTGGGGAAGGGAAGTGGGAAGAGCAGGGTAGACGAACGACAGAGCGACGGAACGGACGAAACGGGGTAAGCTAGAAGCCATCGAGCTCGCCAAGCAGGCTCGAGGAAACTCAACAACAAGCCCGCTGGCAGAGTGCCTTTTGAATTCCGAAGGAGCAAAGACCCCACTTATCCAAATGACGATTTCCGTAGCAGTTAACTCGGCGGAGATTGATAGTGTTTTTCATGGCACCGAGCGCGATCGTTCGGATGTCGTTTACCGTATGACGGGCTGTTTGCCATTCTCTGCCGGCTGCCATTCCGAGTCGAGAGTCGGCGCTCTCCTTTCCCTTTTCTCTCCTTCGTCTACGGGTCGCCTTCATTTCGCTGCGGCCGATACGATCGTCTTCTGTAATAGAGAGACAGAGAGACAGAGTCAGAGAGACAGGAAGACAGAGAGACAGGGACAGAGAGACACTTTTCCGAGCATTCGATAGAATGATTTCGATGAGAGAACGAGCGGACTGTACCGAGTCAGCCGTACGAAACCATCGCAGAATTAGGGGTGGTCCGAGGCGAGCCGCGACGGAGCTTAACTCGTCGGGAATCTTCCCTTTTGTCGCGGCCGAAGAATGGAGGGCCGATGACAGGAAGAAATAGAGCGTCTCTCGTCAACACGCCGCGCTGGCAGTGCGCCGAGTGAATTTTGTTAAAAGATCGTCGGGCGGCGGCCACGCCACGGCCTGGCAGGCACTGCCAAAATCGCGAAATCGATTCGCGTTAGCCCGCTCGCCTATTACCGACCTTCCCGAACCGACCTTCCGCTACCTTCGCCGCCGCCTTCGAATGCGACTGGGTCGTTCGCCCCTGTGCATGCCCACCAGCTTTGACGCCCCCCATCAATGGCGAACTTCGGAAGGGTACGCCGCGGAACGAGCCACGAAATGCACTTTCGAACTTGTCCTCATAATGGCCGGATTTATTCCCATTCAGCGGCCAATAGGCACGTCTGCCGATGTCGTTGCAGAATTGACGCGCACTCTCGGCACTGACGACGAAATAGTCCTCGCAGTCCGGGCTTTTTGCTCTCTTAATACCGGGTGCCGGATCGGAATAAAGTGCGAGCGGTCTGGTTCGACACGGTTCTCGGATTTAACGAACTTGCCTTAAGGACACGTACTCGTAACTGGCGATCGGAAGTGCTCGCTGACCGCGATCCTGTCCGATGATCATCTTCCTTTTCGTGCGAGGGTTCTGAGCACCTCATCTCTTAAATGTATTTATCGTTTGCACGTACCGGTTACAACCGCGCTGTGCAGAAATGGCGTTCGGCAGTCGGAGAACGGTGTTCGATTGACGGCGGGAATGAAAAAGGATAGGGAGCCATTGCTCGCCAGGCATGGCATGCTCGCGTTTCGAGTCGCGTTTCACGTCGCCGTTGCGTGTTTACATTGCGTGTCGCGCTGCGTGTTTGCATTGTACGTTCTCGAATCGCGCCTTCTGATCGCGCACGAACTGTCTAGAATGTACGGCGTCGGCGACGAAACGGAAACGATGTCATTCACGGAGCGGCTTCGTTTTTGTTGTGTGAGAGAGAGAGGGAGAAAGATCTAGAGAGAGAGAGAGAGAGAGCTAGAGAAAGAGAGACACAGAAATAGAGAGAGAGAGAGAGAGAGAGAGAGAGGGAGAGGGAGAGGAAGAGAGAGACAGCCGATGGACTCTACGGCTTGTTGCGTAACCGTTGAACAAGCATTTTTTCTCTATGCCTCCCCGTTGACGCATGAGCGACGTTGCGTAACAATTTAACCGATTCGAACACGTATGCATCTACATGCCCGCTCGCCGGAAGTCCTATAGCCGCGCAAAGTGCTTTTTTCTGCTCGGCGGTATAAAAATAATTTCACTTTTAGAACGATAAATGGGCCTTGTAACACAGAGACGAGGGCTCGCTATCGATGGACTCGTATATCGTAGATTATACAATGTGTACCCTTACGTACGTGCAGACATATATATATATATATATAGGTATACACGTATGACGGACACGGTCGTAGGTAAATCGACAGGCACGAGTGCGGTCTATAAGCGACGTATCGCTTTATTCGTGGCCGTTGGCTCGAAAACAAAATATTTGGACGACGCCCGGCTATATAATTTATCGGTAATCGAAGAGATCGCTTAGGGGTGTAACCTCGATCGCGTTTCGATCGTGCACGCTGAACTATTTAAAACCCGTTAATACCTGGGTTTTGATAGCGCCGGGAGTGGCGAAAAGCTCTCTCGCGCGCACACAGTCATAGACACATACACACACCCTCTCTCTCTCTCTCTCTCTCTCTCTCTCTCTCTCTCTCTCTCTTTCTCTCTCAACCGCCGAGTGGATAATTGAGCTCTGTCAGGGGGAGCGAAAAGAGTGGTTCGTGTCGTCGGTCGCGCGAAAATACACGCTCGCCGTCCCGATAAACGCGATCGACATATTTTCCTCCCGTCGACGAATTTTCGCCGGAGTAGCGAGTCGTCTTTGTACAAATAAAAGCTCGCCTCCGCGATCTCTTCGAAATCTGATCCGCCAACTGGCGCTGCGCTTCCCTCTTCACTTTCCTTACATCCGACGTCGTCGTCGTCGTTCTCGACGTTCTCCTCGTCCTCGTCGTCGTGGCTGTTCGAGGACGATAAGCACTCGATTATGCCCTCCTCGTAATTCAAGCGTCGGAGATATATTTTTTTTTTACTGCCACCGACGATCTCGTAAATTTCATGGCTCGCAAGGTGCAAAAAGTGCTCCCGAGCTTCTCAGCCGTCAGAGACACCTTTCGATGATAAATTGAATGACACGATTCCTGCATCATTCTAATAGCGAGATGCTACTCTCTAGTCTCTCTCGTCTCTCTATCCTGAAAACTTAAAAGGCGACCGAGAAGGCAACAGTGACGGCGGAATGGGTGGGTCATTTCAGTATCAGTCGCAACGTTAGCGGGCAAGAGTAACGGGTGGAAATACTTTTGTAAGCTAAACTCCGGCGGTGTTGGCGCTCGTTGCTGCGGTCCGAGCCCTTAGCGTAGGAGGCCAGTGGCGAGGCTCGTCGTTGCTCGTCGTTGCCGGTCGTTGCTCGTGAGACACGGCGAAGAGAGAGAGAAGCTGCGAGGGCTGCCAGGCGGTGAAATTCACTTGGCCACTCCGCTAGCTCGACGGTACACTCTCCTGTCTGTTCCCCAGTGTATACACGGCCGGATCTTCCGAGCTAGTCGAGCTTCGCCCCTCCGTTCTCCTTCCCTCTCTCTCTCTCTTTCTCTCTCTCCCTCTCTGCCTTTCTCGTCTCGCGGGTGGCCTCCTCTTTCAGTCTTCTCCCCCCATCCACCCATTTCCCTTCCCCATCAGCCCTTCTCGCCGCGAAGGAGATGGCCGTACCGCTTCGAGTTCCCTCTGACACACACTAGCCCTGCAATCCTCTCTATGCCCGCCGGTAATTCCCTTTTAAGCTCCTGTGGGAGGTCCACTCGCGTGTCACACGTAACGCGGGAATGAATATACGAAGGAGCCTTGAGGAGGCTGCAGCCGCCGTCGTCTTCGTCGTCTTTGTCGACGCATAACGTGTATGCGAGTACAAGGCTGCGTACGCGGCCGGTATACGAATCAAACGGAAAGCCTTCCGCTGAGCGATGGCGATGAACGCTGGTAAGAGAGGAAAACTGGGAGAGAGCCGGAGAGAGCCGGAGAGCGTAAGAGGTACTCGAGACTACTGCGAACGAACGTCGCGAACAATGGCCGACTAACGTGGCAGGGACGTGGGAAGGCGCGACACCGTGGCCACCGATAACGAAGCCGTACCGTAATGTCGAAAGACGACGACAAAGACTGCGACGACTACCGACACGTCGCACTACCACTATTGCTGCTACTTGTACAGGTCTACTAACACTACTGCCGCTACGCTACTCAGGCCGGGACGCAGCTAACGAGGGTGGACGGCTGGGGCAACGATCGGATCCGATGAGTGGCGCGCGAGGGAAAGTTCTCACGTGCGCCGGACGGATGACATTTTTTGATCCGAACCTTCTTTTGTTGGCGCAACGCCGGCCCGAAAGCGCCGCGACGCCGACGACGGCGCGACGGAAGAGGCTACTAAGAAGAAGCTCGTTGGCGAACAATAGGTTGATTAACGTCGCGGCGAGAGAACGGGGCCGCCTAGAATGGTAGAGGGTGAAATGTGCTCGCAGGAAAATGCGGTATAATAAGTTTACGGACCCCACTTTTTTTCGTTCGCTCGCAAGGCTCACCAGACGCGCAAACTCACCCGACGAACTGGGGGTGAAAGATCGGTCGGCTCAACTTTTTCGAACTTTCGGCCTCTCTCCTCTTCCCACTCGCTTCCACTGTTCGTTTGTCGTCACGGTCGGGAAAATCATACACTCGACCGGGGACAAATGAAACTGAGCACGCACTGTTATTAGAAGCGAAATTGAGTTGATGGCTGTATAACGTGTACCGGCCGGGTACACAGAAGCCATTATCCGACGTAGGGAAAGGCTCGTTTTTCAGACGATTATGCCAATGCGAACTGTTATCCCAGCAATGGCCTATGGGGCCGATTAGTCGCGTTTTCCTTCTCCCTCGTCAGTCCCGTACTCCTTCTTCTACTTCTACGTCGTTTCGGCTTACGTGTTCGACTCGCGTCGGCCGCAGCCGGACAAGCGAGGACGAGATGTGGGAAGAAGAGACATTGAAGGGCAGGGAGAGGGAGTTCGGGAACGAATCTTCCTCGAATGTGCTCTTTGTGCTCGGCCCAGGATGTCGCAGACACTGGTAGAGCAGGACGGCCCAGTTAAGACGAGAAGAAATAGGAGGAATCTCGACGCCGCCGGTGGAATCGGGAGGGATGGAATCGGAAGGGTGGAATCGGGAGGGGGTCGGAATCGGAGGGCGGAATCGAGGCCGGAATCGAGAGTGGGATCGGCAGCCGAACCGGATTTAACCCGAACCACCGACGGCTTGCGGAAAACGGGTTGTCTGGACGCGATAACGTTGGATCTGGCTTGGATCACCGCATACGTTATTGGATTGTGTTTCACGGTGATCCCGAGGCACGTTCTCGCGATCGTATCGGGCTGACTTCTTTTGTCGACCGTGCTTCCCCAGACGGAGTGAGAATGATTGCGAGTTAAGTCGCTATCAATTTGCCGGACAGTTTCCCCCTCCCCCCACCACCGCCTTCCGTCCGCTCGTTCGCTCGTTCGTTCGTTAGTTCGTTCGTTAGTCCGTTCGCTGCTGACGCGCGTCGGGCAGGCGTGTTTGTGGAAGGCCTTAAACAGGGGTGGCTCGTTGTATATGCGTCGTTTATTCCGTCCTCGCGTGCCTGCGGACGTTCGAAACTTCTCGACTCCTTATGTGGCCGCGTACGGAAACTTTTGGCTTTATTAACGCGCCTCGCTTGCCGTGTCGGCCGCGAATTACGGACCGTATAAATATTTTAGAAAAATTGGCGGGTATTTGTACGCGTTCCCGGGGTATAGGGCGGTTGCTAATGGCGTGTGCGAAGTAATTGCGGCCGAATTCTGTGGAACTCGACGATACGCCATTTTTTCGACATTTTTCAACCTATTTTCGACCATAACTGGGAGACTATTGTACTTATTGTAAGAGCGTTACAGTTGCGATTTTCGCGGATGTCATCAACTCTTTTATTATGCTCTGAACTAACAATTGACTGAAATAACTTTATGCGTGTTGCTGTTCGCAAAAGATTCAGTTTTAACATTTTTTTTGATATATTGTATTATTTGCTGTATCCCGGAAAGTATTGCACTTAGATGTCTCTGGTTGCGGTTTTTTTAAATCGGGTCGAATCCTCTTTCGTGCTGTATGAATATAATTCCATTTAAATGAGTTGTTTCCAGCGCATTCGACGTAAACCCCGGTTTTTATCGTTTTCAAACATATTTTTGGTCATATTTCGGAAAGTAATGGTCATAGAAGGTTGCGGTTGAAATTTTTGTGAATGGCGTTAACCCCCCTTTCATCCTTTACCCGCATCATTCAGTGAAATTATACTCTGGATCCCATAGTTAGAAAAATGTCCCTTTTTCCTCGATTTTGTTGCTTCTTTTTGCCATATCTCCGAAACTATCGCACTTAAAAGGCTCCGGTTGCGATTTTTGCGATCCTCGTTCGATTCTCTTTCACCACGCATAACCACAAGTCGATCAAAAGACTTTTATTTTTCACCCATTTTTCGACCCTCATTTTTTCGATGGTTTTTTAGCTGTAACTCCGAAACTAATGCGAGTTTCGACCAACGGCAAACGGCTCTCTGAGTTATTTTTGACCCCCTACCAGGTTGCGAAAGGACGATCCGATCCGCCGACCTTCGATTTTTGGCAAAAATGAGAAGGGGTACCCTTGGAAAATTCGCGATTTTTTAAATCGCCTGTAGTTTTTGAACCGGCAATCGAAACCTATGATAATCATACATTTTCTTGAAGCTTTTGACGCGTACTTTAAGATAGGATCATCAGCGAAAGTCGATCTTTAAAAGAATTTTTTTTTGACGTCGAAAAAAGGCTGTAACTCCGAAACTATTAGGAATTCGGAACTTTGCTTGCGACCAACTTTCAGGGCGAGTTAAAATCCATGGGATAGGATACTTATAAATCCATTTTGAGAACAAAAATTTCTTCGCGTTTTTCGACGATTTTGAAGGTTCTATCACCTTTCAATAAGCGCAAGTAGTGCCAAAGTACCCTCCATTGGTCGCTCAAAGTCATATTATAAGGATAAGCCAGTCAGACATGGTTCAAACTGGGGCTAAAATGCGCTCTCACCGGCTTAATCCGCTCAAAATCGCAAGCAATGCAAAATAATGGTATATAACAACGTAAAGTAACGTAAAATAGTCTAAAGTAACGTCAAATATTATAAAAGTATGTAAAAAGTCTCGTAGGAATACGAAAAATGACATAGAAAGCAGAAGACGGCAGTGGAATAAGCGAGTAAAAGTCGTCCGGTAAGAATATGTACAGTAAATAATCCTACAATCCGCAAGGCGCGTGGTTTAGTCAGTGGAGCACTCGACTCATAAGCAAACGGACATGGACTCGATCCTCGGTACAGTGGTCAAATCGGTAAACAGGTTCGAGCGTGCTCAGTATCAATAACACAGTGGCAAATGCCTGGCATGCGTACAAGCAATATACACTCCATGAAACTTTATTCAATTTAACTGTCAAGCCCAGTTTATTTTAATCAAAATTTCAACACAAAAATACGGGTTATGAATTATTCTATATCTCTAATAGAACGAAAGAGTGGAAACAAAATCTTTACTTTATCCACAATTTTTTACGGAAAGTTACAATCGAACATGGATGAAACATTCCAACTGCGTTGTAAGTATTAAACGGTACCCAACCGACTGTATACTGTCTACTATGAACATAGGAGCCAGTGATCGTGTAGCATCCGTTGTCGTTCGGCGTGAAACACTGTCGAAAAGAGCGGTAGATTTGCAAGTATTTCGTTATCAGGCCCACTCGCACGCTGCATACATACATTCTTCATCCATCATCGGGTACAAACGATTTCTCCCGCCGTGTCACGTTGCCACGGTGAATTATCCGGGAAGTTGCAAAGCAGGGATATCGCGCGGGATATCGCATGGCACCTCTCGACCGAGTCGCCAAGTGGACTGGAAGGAAAACTTGAAAACTCGGGGAACGTTATAATATAAGTTTGAAATACAACCGCTTTCAGGTCCGTTTTTAGTAGGCGAACGTCGAGCGGGCTAGAGAGGAAGGACGGTACGTGCCATTCCTAAAACGTTCCACGAACAGCGTGTCACTCGCCTTCGCCCATAAATACTCCTCCAAAGAAAAACGTCCGAACCACCCCCAAAATACTAACGAACCGACCTGTCGCGTCCCTTAATGAACACATTGACGCAGAGAACGTTCGACATGACCAAAGACGACGAACCAGAAAGGAATAAAGAGTCGTATAGGGAACGTTCGCGTTGACGAATCTTAACAGGATTTCGGGACGATTAACATGTCGAAAGTGGCAATGTCTCGATGCGATAACAAGGGGCTTGGCCCGGATCGCTATCCGGCACGTTATCGGATTCTGCCTCATTGTGATCGGGAGCTGGCCCACATTCTGTCAATTCTAGCGGGCGGAGTTTCTTCGTTGGCAGGAGGCCGCTCGATCCCGGATTATCGACGGCCTGATCGGGTTTACATCGGTGCTCCATTATCCTAGGGTGGGTCTTTCGATCGATCTTCCGAAAAAATATTGATCGACCGATCGACGTATTCAGACCGTCGAAGACTGAGCAGATCGCGATCCGCAGCCGCGTTTGTCCGGCGGCATTAAAAATGCAGCCAGAAGGACGGCCGCGCTGGATTTGAAGCGATAAAGTTCCCCGTGCGGCTGTCAACCTCTCGTGCTCGTATGAAACTAAGTTTCCCCGGCGCGCTGGAACCGATCAATGGAATGATCATATGGAACTGCACGGCTGGGAGACGTTCCACTTCGAATCCGCTGATTAATGCAAAGGAGTTGCTGCGCGGCGGAAATATTTATAGGGCCTAACTGCTCGTTGCGAAAAGGTTGAACGCTCGGACGTAGATTAACGTTGCAGGCGGCGAGTCTAAATGTAAAGGCAAATATCGTTTCGCGGGGTCCAAAAGTGTTCTCAGTGCAGCGATGGCGAGTAGAAATTGACTCGCCGGCTCTCTTTTCCAGTCTCGAAAATCGCAATCGTTCCGACGATGCGATCGAAGGCAAATAGAAAGCGCACTCTGCGAAGTTCCCTAGAGGCACGCCGAAAATGGCAATAACTTCGGAGATGCAGCGACGGGGAGGAACGCGGAAAATGTAGCATTTTTCAACCTAAATATTCCGCGAAAAAGTAACTTCGGCCCCGATGGTAAAGTCATTAAACTGTCACGGATCTTCGGAGTGAAATGGCCTCGTGGGGGAAAAGAGTAGATGTCAGCCATGCACGGATAACGCGACACTCAATGTGTTAAACTTTGCGTCACGACTGTGGGAGTATATGAGCTCGACCTGTCATAGGGGAAATTCCATTAGCCTTTGACCGTATTCGGAAAGGTGGAATATTGTTGGCAAAATAAAATGAGGCGGCGGATCTGGCCAGCCGTCGATCTCGGATTATATCGACAAGCGATTGGTTTACATCGGTGCTCCATTATCGCTCCCATTTGTCTCTTTCTATCCGTCAATACCTACCTCTCACTCCCGCCCTCTCTATGTTTTGTCAGAGATGCACTTTTGCGCGCTCGTTCGATACGTAAACTCGCGTGGCCACAGAATTTGCGACACTCGCACCATTCGAACGAATGACGAGACGAGTGGAAAAGAGAGAAAAAGGATAAAGAGAGAGAGAGAGAGAGAGAGAGAGAGAGAGAGAGAGAGAGTGTGAGGAAAGGGGTCGAATCGAGAACGTACCCTCTTGCTTCATCTGCTCTTTGTGAGAGGGCCGAATTTTCTTTGAGGTCAGAGTGAAAAGTTGTTGAAAAGGACAGGCGAAAAGAAGGAACCGAGGAAGGAAGGGCGGAAGGAAGGGCGGAAGGAAGGGCGGAAGGAAGGAAGGAAGGGAAGGTCGGAAGGGTCGACAAAGTGGTACTCAGAAGTTTTCCTCAAAAGCGAAAGATGGCCAGCGCGGAAGTGTTGAGGCTCGAAATGAAGTGGACCATCCTTACGTTCCGAACGGATGATCCGTTCGCATTCGCACCCGCTCAGCTCGGAATCCCTACGAGCCGGAAGGCGGATATAAATATTTCAATTCAAATCCGTACCTTTCTAACGGGCTGCGCAAAGGCGATCGATAAGATCCTCCCTTCTCCGAAACCTTGCCGAGCACGTAAAATGAATCTGACCCCTGGCACTGAGCGTGCGCTCGAAATTACATATTAGGGAGCATCGACGTGAGGATGATTGCCGTAAGTAGGCGAGTCGGATCGTTCCTGCCCGATAGAATGGCGATCGCCTCATTAGATGGCCTTCGTTAGACGATATCATCGACAGGGGTCCCGTTTAACGGCTCGGAGCCCTGTCCCGACCGCTTCCGGGATTACTTTGGGCACGGACCCTGAAAACAATGGGAATCGCCGAAGCGGTCGAAGAACGCCCGGCGGCGGAAAGCGGGCCAATGGCTGGGAAGCGTGCGGTCATCGCGAGGGACTCTCAAGTACGTTCCGCTTAAGTAGTTGGCTCCGAAGGTAGTTAGGCGAACAGACGTATCAAGTCGGGATCCTCGAGCGGCTCGTGTTCGCGAGCTACTTGAAAGCTCGTTACATCGTTACGTCTCGCCCGCCCGTACGGAGCCTCGCGTCCTCTCGGTCCTGGCACAAAGCTCGAAAGAGGGTAGCAAGAGTGGCGATAGCGGTAGCCGGGGGGACAAAAATAGGCCCAGTCCTGACGAGAGGAGCCGGCGAAACTCGTTAATTTCTTATCGCCTCGTCCGTTTAACGTTTACATTTTTCTTATCAGCCGCGCGAGCCGCAGGGCCAGCCACTCTCCGCTCGATTGTCGATGGATAGAAGCGGGGGCCCGCCCGCGAACATGTAAATAGAGAGCGGGCGCGCGATTATGTTTTTATTAGCCCCCGGATCATGAATAGAAATTACGTTGTTACTGCTCAAAGGTAGCCGCGCGAGTACCTCGAGGAGTCGGCTGAGTGAAACGCTTGGGGAAGAAAAGGTGGCGAAAGGGTGCTGGAGAGACTGGCGGCGAGAGCGGCCGAAAGGGTAGCGGGAGGATGATAGAGGGATGGAAAGAGAGAGAGGGGGAGGGGGGAGTCGGGCAAGTGCACTTTTTAATCGACGCTCCTCCTCCTCTCCTTCTCTCTCTCTCTCTCTCTCTCTCTAACTCTCTTCCCCTCCCTCTTTACCTCCTCTTCGTCTCTTCATCGTTCAACTTCCTGATCGTCCCTGAAAGCACCGACACACGCGCTTATCCGTTAGATAGCACAATCTCGTCCGGCCGCGTTACGACGAATGAAAGATTCACGGTTTAATCTCGATTCGGATTTACATTCGTTTGAGCCTCGTCCCAGGCACGCCTACACGGGCCGGCCGTGCTTCACCGACAGCTCACCTCCCGACAATCGTTACTCTCGGCTCGTTATCGTACTTATGCTCGCGCTCGTCCTTCGTCCCCCGCACCGCTCAAAAGAATTAGGCGGGTAAGAGGAGATTTGACTGGCCGACTCTCAAAGGACAGCGCGGAATGAGCTGGTTAGAGTCGTCGGACTCGAGTGGCCAAGAGTAGCCAACGAAGGAGACTCATCGCCGTACGGCACGACGTAGATCGAATCCCGAACCTTCTCTCGATCCAGGTGGCCATTCGAAAAACGTCGCGTCACCTAAACCTCCGAATTCGATAGATCGTCCTCGACATTGCCTCGTCACGCGCCTCCGATCGGCGATGAAAATTTCTCCGGTCCCCCCCGGAATGTCGTTAATCAAAGTTCGCGAGCAACGAATACGCCCCACTCACCCCCTCCCCCTCGGGGCCGGGAGTAATAAATCTCGGCGAGATGAGACAGCAACAACGAGTTATAAACTATAGACAATATCAATTCACTCGCCAATTTCTGTCTTCGCTAGGCATTACGGGCACGCCGCGCGCAGTTGCGCGTCTGCACGCTCGCAGAATAAACTTGGTTTGGTATGTAACGCGTTTGAGAAAGAGGGGGAGCGGAAAGAGGGAAGGAGGGGGGGGGGAGCGAGCACGAAGAGGTGGATAATGCCGGATTACTCGATATCGAGTTGGAAACGTGACGGAAGTTCGTACGACACGGATTTATTTCGCTCGTACTCTGATACATGCACTTCGGCGGCATTGTCGCGATGCACGTACGCGCTATAAGCCGAGGACAATGTTATTACGGCTTGACACGACGAAACGAGCTTGCGCTTTCGAGGCGCCCGATGTGTGTACCCAAGATCGCTATCTATCGGTCGCGGAGTATGGTAATTAGCGGGAATCCTACGCCGAGTCGATTTCGGCTGCGCGTTTCACAGCCCTACGCCCCCCGCATCCCCGCATCCTCCCCTCGCAGCCCTTTCCCACCGTCAGCCCGCCAAAGCGAACAAACAGGCGACTACGCGCAGCGATAATAAAGTATTCTAATCAGGTATCCGGGTCCGCTTGTTGACGGGGAAGTCGAATGTCAAACATCCGGCAAACGTTCGCATCATTCGTGCCGATTATTCGTGCCGATTATTCGTGCCGATCATTCGTGCCAATCATTCGGCCGGACATCGGCGAGCCATCAATCCGCATTTTCCGCTGTTTGTTCGGCCAATTATCGGGCCGAATTCGCCCTGAGACGATACCGGGATGCGATCGTCCGTCGAACTCGTCCTTTCGTCGATTCGAGAGTGGTACGGATGATAGGGACCGGAAATGCGAAGGACGGGATCGAAGGCGTAGTGCAGGAAGAGCTGAATAGAGGGAAGCGCAGCCGAAGAATCGAAATTGGCGCCGACCGACCTCCGACCCTTTCATTTCGTCCCGACTGCCGACGAAACGCCATGACTATCTGCCTCCAATTCCGTTCGCGGCTCTAATACCGCGCCTCGAAGTGGCGGGCGAAAAATATTGCGAGCGGCGAAAGTTTCGAGAACGGCGAGAGCGACGTTTGTTCATCTCGCGCGCGCTCGTTAGAAATCTGACGGAATTACGGCGCAATCTTGGTAGACACGCTACTTTGCCCGGTGAGGAGGGGCTGGCATTTGATACCGTTCCCTGGGGCGGGTGAGCAGAGAGAATGCGAGTACGCAGAGTGGAAAGGCGGAAAGACAGAGGAACTGAAATGCTCTGCGTGCGCCCGGTGAAAAGGGGAGAGAGAGTGTGAAAGAGAGAGGGTGAGAGAAAGAGGGAAGAGGAAAGGGAAGAAAGGGGGGAAGGGCTCGAAGCAGGGTAGACGGTCGAGGGGTGTGTATGTAAAGGAGTACCGAGCGGTAGCCAAGAAGCACTCGTTGACACAACCGTGTCGTTAGGCGTTAGCGGATAACAACGATACTTAGGAGGATTTCGACGGGCAAAGCGTGAGTAGGGAATGTGGCGAAGAGGAATCGTCTGCCGCGGAAGGTTGGAGGAGGGAGGGGCCTGGCATGGATTACCGACCTCGACTGCCGATGTTCCAACGACAAAGGAAACACGAGGAGTAGCTTCGGACAGCTGCGGACGAACGCACGAACTCTGATCACTTATTAACACTCTAACGGCCGGCGCACAGCATGTGTGCGATGGGAGCGCCGACTGTTACGGAGAATTAAATTTAAAAACGTAATAAAACAATAATTACCGAAAATCAAAGACATAGCGATGAAATAGGAAGCCAATAGAAATATCCTACACTTGTTTACGTTTATCAGTCACCGCACAGAGTGTGCTGCCAGCCGACAACTTTCGGCGCCCGCATCGCACACATGCTGTGCGCCGGCCGTTAAAGTATTAATCCGAACCTGCGTACGACCTTTCTCTCCCTCGACAAAGATCCTGCGACGGATCGAGGGAGGAAAGCTATCGCGAAGGACCATATTTCGCGAGCTGCTCCGGAATTAAGATTCACTTGGGCGTACAGAGGAGTCCGGGCGGCGAAGGACAGGGAGGTACAGGGAAGGACAGGGAAGGGAGAGGAGAAAATTTGTCGTAGCCAGGGCGAAGTAGCGGTTAATTAAACCGCTACCCTGCCGTGACGACGTGCTTCGCAGACGTGCCTCGTCGACGTGCCTCGGCCGAGCCGTCCTTACCGCTCTCGTAATCCGGGTACCAATCCCGAGCCTCGCGAGAGTTTCGACAGCGAGCGAACGAAATTGCAACGAGGTCCGACGACTCCGTTCGCGAATTCTCGATTTCGGACTCGATCGGGCCTCCCAATATGGTCGCATCGGCCGGGAAAAAGCAACCGCCGCCCGCCTCGTTTGCGTCGGGCTACAAATTGAGGGGCACCCGATGACAAGTGAAATCTCACCTCCGACCGGGGATCGATGGTATAGGGGGGAGGGGTGGAAGATCGTTATACAAAAGCGTCGTTGCCGAGTCGAGAGCGGAGAAAATCGAATATTCCGATCGAGTTGCTCGATGGCTGGGACGAGATTTTTCCTCGTATCGGCCGTTTTAAAAAGCCGGCTGCAATGAATGGTAACGCGCTCGAGGTGGTTGCCTCTTCCGCCTCTTCCTCTTCATCCTTCCTCCCCCGCCCTCACAGCCCCTGACACCCCCACCTGACTCCCTCTCGCACCTCACCATTCTATCCACCGACTACGGTGTGCCTGCAGAGTTGACGCGGTCACACTCGTTTCTCCAAACGTACCCCCGCCTATCCGCTCACGAGTACGAATCTCCATTTCATTTTCCAGTTTATCGCGGCGCATTCCTGCTTCGTCCAACACGCTCGCATTATATTCCATCAAACGCTTCGACGACTTCGACATTTCAAATCTATTTCCGTTCATGAATTTATGATCTCACTCTCTCTCTCTCTCTCTCTCTGTCTATATCTCTGTCCCTCTCTCTCCCTCTGTCTCTCTTCGAGCCACCCTTTGCAACCTCCCTCCGCTCGCTCGTCGCGAAACAGGAAATTTATAGATCCTATCAATTGGCAAATCGACGATTTGACGACCGCGATGTCGCGCAAAACAGTGGGATTTCATGCAACGACCGAGCTCGCTAAGTGTACATCGTGATTTTCGCTCATTTTTCATCTGGCCGAGTATCGATGCTCGCCGCACCGAAACGTACCTGAAAAATCGCCCCCCCCCCCCTCGTACTCGTTTCCTGCCCGCGAAAGTGGCCGAGTTTGTCATGGGGGGTGGCGGCGAGGGCAATTTGCAAATTTCGCGTGGCGGTAAATTGAAATTGGATCCGCAGAACAATGCAGCGACGATGTTCCGGGAAAAAAGGGAAGAACGCGGAGTAGAGAAAGGCCAAGGTGAGCTCACGGAAGAGGAGAAGAGGGTGGAGAGGATGAGGGGGGTGGGAGAGGAGAGGGAAGCTGAAGGGTCAGATGCGGGTTTCTTCTCTCTCGGGCTCTCTTGCTCGGGAACGAAAATACATTTCCATTCTCGTCGGCAGTATATACGTCGACGCGCTACAGCCACTTCCGGCCCCCATAGTTCCCGTGAGCTCGTGTAACGAGGAGGAGGAGGAGGCGGTGGAGGGGGGGGGGGGTGAGCAGAGGAGGGGAAAAAGTAAAAATGATCCTTGCCTCGCGCCGGTCGCCCATTGAAAGAGCGAGATATACCGAGACGATGGGAAGAAGTTCCGTTTAGGCGGCGATATTAATCTTTTTCCGCATACCTCGTACGTCCAGGCGTGTCCGTGTTATACGTATTCCGAGTGGTCAGAATACGTTACTCGGGTCGTCCCACCTAAAAGCTTACACCGGCGGGGGGAAGAAAATTGAACAAGCTGCGAGGCTCCATGAAAAATTCAACGAGGAAAACCTTGTTTTGAGTCCGGCTCTTTACGGTTTCTCGTCACATTTTTTTCTGCCCACGGAACGGCGGAAGCTGCGGCGCTTGCACGTGTTAAGCTCTCGTGACTACTGGCAATAGGGCGTGCTAAGGGATGGGAAGGTTGCAGGGAGAGGAGGACGATCGCTGTTGACTGCGAGTCGAAAGAGGACTGCAAAACGCACGACTTCTTTCCACCTCACTCTGCATTCTTTACGTTCTTTCCTCTGTTGCGCTACACTTTCCATTCGTCTTCAACCTCCGATTAGAAAGGAGCATCGTGCAGCGTCAAAAGTCTCGAGATTCGATTCGTGGAACGTGAATTGTCGAACGTATGAATGCATGAATGTATGAATGTACGAATGTACGAATGTACGAATGTACGAATGTACGAATGTACGAATGTGTGTACGAACGTTATGTACGAATGTACGAAGCGTGCTCTCGAGAATATTGTAGACGGAGACCGCACGCAGGGTCGCACGCAACGTACATGGGAGGGGGATGGAGTGAACGTAAAAGTGTAATTACTCCCTGAGAAGGGTTGAAAAGTTTCGTGCTCGAGCGCGGCGTAACCCATCTCGTTTTCCCCCGCACTCACCCCTCGACGCAACCCCTTGGATCGCGACAATTATAGCGAGACGATTCTGGGCTTCGGCCTGCCTCGCCTTTTCTTGCCTCCCAGTTGCCTTCCGTTGCCTTCCAGTCGCCTTCCAGTCGCCTTCCAGCATCGCGACCTAAGACTTCCCCTCCGCTCCCCCCCCCCCCCCCCCCCCTCCTCACCCCCGCCGACGCACGACCTCAAAGGGATCCTCGCTGCTTCCGATAATTGCTGGCTTTTCCGTCGACGGGAGGAAAACAATTTGCTCTAATTATCATGACGACGGCGACTAACATCTAATTATCGGCGTGAACGTGCCGTCTGCGACTCCTCCGCTTCCGACCGCGAGCACCTCCTCTCCTCCACCCTCCTCCCACTTCACCTCTTCCTCTCGACAGTTTCACCGAGTAGAAACGCCTCGAACTCAAATGCCCTCCCCACCCTTTTTTCCCCAGAGGACTTCGCCCGGGTGGGGAATGATTTATTGGACTCTCGTGCAGCCGAGAATGTTGTCATCTCACTTTTCGGGTTCACTCGTTAGCTCGACAAACGAGGGGAGGGGTGGGACGGCCGAGTGCAAGGAGGACAATGCGATTAGAAAACGATACGAGAGCAGGAGTCGACGGGTCGGATCCTGACACCGCAATCGTCACCATAACCGTCCACCACCAACTACTACCACTACCGACCGTCGTGTCCGCTTCTTTCGCAGCGTTACCACTGCCACTTCCGCCGTCGCTCTTCGATCTTTCCCCCCGCTCACCCCCGGACGTCCAGTCGCTGCGCGTTATCTTTTTAACCTTATGTTTGCACGTTCCTCCGTCACGCTTTATTCCCGCCCTCTTCCGGCGTAGCGTCCGTCTCGCCCCGTCGTAAAAAGCTCATTTCGAGCACGTCATGCGAAACGCTTTACGAATCTCGCTGGAAATCCTTCATCCTTCCGCCGTTAACCATTTTTCTCTTGCATCCCTGCCCATCCCTCCCATCGCGGAACAGCTCTCTGCTCAAACAGGAGGAAGGTTCAGTAGTCTTTTCCCCCGTAAATATATTAAGTACGTGTAGGGGGCGAGGGTTGATTAAGTTGACTCCTCCGCCGGTCACGTACGCGAGGAAGCCATTCGAAAGGGATGAGAATCGTTGAAATAGCTCGATTTCTGATTCGGCAATCGGATCGGAGAGAGAGAGAGAGAGAGAGAGAGAGAGAGAGAGAGAGAGAGAGAGAGAAGACTGCTACGTGGGAATAATTATCGCGCGTAATTAAGGCTTCCGGGGCCGTTCGACTTCCCGTAATCCGAGGCGAGCGAGGAAAGTAATTTCGAGGGCGTAGCGTAGCTGAACAAGACTCGCGAATGAAAAGGAGAGTCGCACTTAGAGGCCGGCTTCGTAGCCGGCGTTCGCTATTAATTACTCCTAGAAGCGTCCTGTCCCCCGGTTCCGTTTGACCGTCCGCACTCGACAATTCTCTTTACTACCTCCTCGTTATCCGTTCCCAGCGGCCTATGTATGCGGAACGGCGACCACATTCTCCGTGCGCGCAGATCCTTCGGCAAATCGAAACAATCCTCTCTCCCTTTCCTTCTCTTTCCTCCTCTGTCCCTTTCTCTCTTTCCTCTCCTTCCCTTCGCTCCCCCTCCCATCCTCTGTCCCTCAATCCGGCCGCTCCGGCTATCAATTAATTTTCCTTCAGTCGCGCGACGTACATAAATGCATGAACATGGGCTCGTTTGTCGACTGCAAAGCTTCGGGACGGTTCGTCGACAGGGATGATGACGATGTCTCCTAGCTCGGCGAGCGGACTGGGTCGCAAGCGGAAGGAAGAAGGGCGCAGGCACAATCGGGGAGAATGAGGCGAAACAGTGGCAGTGGCTCTGAAAATTTTTCGAAGGGCCCTCGAAAGAACGCGTTGCCACGAGTGGCCCGGCCTCGCGATGGGATACGTTACTATGGATGCGCCCCGGACTGTACGCGCCGTGTTTGCCGTATTTTCCCATTTCGACACGTTCCTTTCTTTCCGCGCGCTGTTTTTGTTCAGCCGGTCCAAACATTCGCATTAGTCTCTCGGCTGGGAGAGAGAATGAGCGTGGGAGGCATGAGAAACTGACGTAGAAAATGTTGGTACATTATGCGATTCGTGGGGATGGAGGGTAATAATCCATGGTCGTTGGAGGACTGAAGGGATGAGGGTGGCGATGTATCGAGGGAGGGTGTGCAGAGAGATTGTACGAGCTGGGATTCTGCGGATGGGTGCCGCTAAAGAAGAAACGGTTAACGAAAGGACAGGACTTGCCTTATAAAGCGGCGAGTTTCCTATTAACGTTCCTCTCGCGCAGACTTTTACCTGGATTCTGTCTACTTGGAACGAATGATAAAACGTTGAGCACTGGACAGTGGGGAAAGTGTGGACTTAGGTGAGATATGCAGGAGTACGTGTATAGTTTTCAGTAGTATTGGAATGAGAACGGAAAATATGATCTCTGAACAGAAGTTTAGATAAAACATGTATAAAATTCTGCGATTGGATTAACTTTGAAGACTACGTGTTGTTGCACTGTTTTACGTTAATCGAAGTTACTTTACGCGAATGTACGTTGTTACATCATATTGTCTGGAGTTATATGTTTGATTTAGGTCTCTAGAGGCGCCTGTGACGTATTTCAGCCGCACTTTTAAGCATGTCTAACCGGCTTATCCCTCGGTTACATTTATGTATGTTTGTATATTCAATTCGGATATAACTTTTAGTCAGAGAGGGAGCATAAAGTAAAGGTTTTTTTTTCTCGCCTTCCGTTCCAATCGATAGAGAATAATTTACAACCTGTTTCGGCGTTGAACTTTTGATTTAAAAATGTGTTCTTGACAGTTTAATTAAATAGAATATTATATAGAGTGTATACTGCTTGTTCGCATGCTAGGCATTTGCCCATGTGTTATTGATACTGAGCACGCTCGAACTTGTTTACCGGTTCGACTGCTGTACTGGGGATCGAGTCCAGATCCGTTCGCTTATGAGTCTAGTGCTCTACTGACTAACCCACGCGATCGCCTTGCTAGTTTTAGTATTATTTATCGTACGTATTCTTACCGGACGGCTTTTACCCGTTTATTCTACTGTCGTATTTTGATTTCTATGTCATTTTTCGTATATCTACCAGTCTTTCGTCATACTGTTACACTATTTTACGATAGTTTACACTACTTTACGCTGCTATATGTAATAACTAGTGGTTTCTCCGCTTTTTGGGGAGTTTTGGCCCACAAAGCTGCAATTACAACTCAGTTTGGGGTATGTTTGTCTACCTTATCCTTCTTGAAGCTGATTTTCTTGATACATTTTCATTATTTTACGTTAACTTACACTCTTTTACGTGGTTATATGTCATAATTGATGGCGATTATCGCCTTTTGGGCGTTTGTGCCACAAAATCACGTCTTAGCCCATATTTTAAATACGTTTGACCACCGTGTGCTTATATAATAGTATGGGACTGAGCGACCAATGGAGGGTACTTTGGCACTATTTGGACCCATTAAAAGGTGATAGAACCTTCAGAATTGCGATAAAACGCAAAAGAATGTTTGGTCTCAAAATGGATTTAAAACCATCCTATCGCATAGATTTTGACTCGCCCTGAAAGTTGGTAGCAAGCAAAGTTCCGAATTCCTAATAGCTTCGGAGTTACAGCCATTTTTCAACGTCGAAAAAATTTTTTAAAAAATTTTTTTTTATGTGCTAAAAAATGGGCAAAAATTGACATGTTGCCATCTGCACCGTATAGAGACACCTTATAACCAGTCTGTTTTACAATAGAATGAAAAAGGACCAAAATAGCTTTCCAAAAATCGCATCCCGAGCCTTCTAAGCGTAATACTTCCCGGGATACAGCAAAAAGAAGCAACAAAAGAGGGGAAAAATGGATATTTTCTCAGCTGTGGGACTCAGAGTGTAATTCAACTGAATTATCCGTTTGCGGAATGAAAGAGGGACAAAAACCATTCACAAAAATCGCAACCGGAGTCTTCTAAGTGCAATATTTTCCGAGATGTGGTCAAAAATATGCTTAAAACCGGTAAAAACCCGGCTTTGCGTAGGTTGCACTGAAAACAAAGCACTCAAATGGAATTATATCCATACAGCATGAAAGAGGATTCGACCCGATTAAAAAAAACCACAACCGGAGCTATCTAAGTGCAACAGTCTCCGAGATATGATGGAAAAAACGTACGAAAAATTAATAAAAGAAATCCGGCAAAATTGATGCATATCGCGTTCCCCTATAATTGGACGCAATTCCCCAACGCATATAATTAACAATTCCGATGTAATTACGTTGCACAACGAGACGCGTTTCATCCCTGTGCTGATATGTTTACCCCGTCAGTCGTATACAGCCGACGCGGCAAGCTGCCGTATTCAAAAGGGTCCGATCGACGCCGTAAAAATCGATTCCGCCCCGCGAACCGAGCTTTATAGGTTAACGATTGCGTGCGTCTGCACCGTTTAAAATTTCACTACGTCACGCGCGTCGGTAGAAGCCGGCGGAGGCGGGGAAGCGCTAAATTGTAGACGTTTGCAAAAAGAGATAATCTCTTAAGGGCCTAAAAAGTGGCGTAAAATTGAAGGAGACAAGTCTGTTATTAGCCATTAGCATTATCGTTCATCACGACCTCTTCCCCCCTCCCGCTTGTCATTATTATCCCTACCTCTCCTCGTTCCTCCTTTCCCGCTGCAGCGGGTCGGGTACCAACCTCCGGGGTAGGATTATGTCAGCGGAAGAGGACGCGGATAGTTTCTTTATTTGAGCGCGGAAGAGGTAATCGGCTTTGTTCCCAACCCTCCGCCCCCCCTCCCCTCGCCGACACTTCTATTTGTTCTCGACTCACCGAATCGGGCGCGAAAGGCTTTCCCCCTCCCTCACTCCATCCACCTATATATGTACATTGAACGTGACGACCATTTTTTTGTCTACCCACCCCATGCATGTGCGGTCATCTAGCCGGAAGGGAAGAGTGTCGGCGGATAAACCGAGGCGGATAATGGCCGGAAACGTTATCGACCCTTAGAGAGGTACCCTGCGAACCCTTCCGGTCCTGGCATCGGCCGCGACCACGGTAAATTGAAATCGCGCGCCCGTCAAAATGGCATTCCATTTCATTAACGGGACGCAATTGGCCGCCCGCCCAATTACAAACTATTGCCCGCTGCCGACGGGTGGAGCGGGAGCTTTCCCTTTTGCCAAGAGCACGGGGCGCAGACAAGCGTCGAACGGCGTCGAGCGGCGTCGAGCTCAATTCTCGCTCGAGTGCATTTTCGGCCGAGGACTCTCTTGTTGCGTCGGCCCTTACGCGGGACGATTTTCTTCCTCGGGACGATTTTGTTCCTCGGGACAGACGCCGTGGGAAAGGGAGGGGTGAGAGTGGAAAATTCGCGGAGGAAAGAGGATATTGATGACGGGATAGGCAACACCGGCGTCCGCTTTAACGTCGTCATTCATCCGCTTCCCCCGACATCGGACCCGATCGTGCGTGTCCGAGGATCGCTGACTGCGCCCGTTCGAAGGAGCACGATTCCGGCGATATAGGCGGAAATCAGTGTTCCCGGGCGCCTGCGACGTCTTCGAATATGCCGTCCTCGGAGCAGCTAGGCGCCGCTTGTCTCAGTCCGATCGATGAGTGGCTAGACGAACGCCGAAGGTGCACGTGCGTACGTCAATGTCGCGCCGGGCTCGTGCGGAAGGAAGTCTTGGAGGAGATGAGAAATTGAAGAAATCGGGGAGAGGGTAGAGGAAACGAAGAAAGAAGGCGCAGGACTGACGCTCGTCGCAGGAATGCGCAAAAATTTCTACCCTCCCCCAGTCTCCCGTCCTCCCACCCTGGCTTCGGCACGTCGAGCATCCGGGATGAAACTCGCGAACGATGCGTAACGGGATTAAATTCGACTGGGATTCGGTGCCTCTTTCGGCACGGGACGGACGATGAAGCGTGTCTCTTAAATTGATTTGATTCCGCGACGCGATATGATGGACGGGCGGGGGCTGGGGAGGGCAGGTAGGGAGGGAGTGAAGGGAAAAAAGCGTGGCACACTAACGAGATTCCGCGAGCTGAGTCTCATTGACGGGCGCGCGGGGATGTATGTACGTACATTGTTTGCTCTCCGGCATCTCGTTGGCGTATTGCACGCGCGCGCGGTACATACGTAGGATACATAGGTAGGGTACGTAGGTAGCTGGGTATCTCTCTCTCGGGGTGCATGTGCAATGCCTGTTATTATCGTTTAGCGGCCGAGTGGCGGTGCAAGCGGACAAGCTAAGGGAAGCGTACCGGCGTTATGGAGGTTTGGCGAGGCGGGTAGGCAGACGAGGTAGGCAGACGAGGTAGGCAGACGAGGTAGGGAGAGGAGTTAGGGAGAGGTGGTAGGCAGACGTGGTAGGCAGACGAAGTACGGAGAGGAGGTAGGCAAGGTAGGCAGGCAAGCTGGCAGGGAAGCAGGCAAGGCACCCGATGGCGGATAGGGCCAGCATATATGTTAGCTGTGGAGGACTGCTCGCTTTTCGTGTCGCTCTCGCCGGGGTTCCGCGCTTCTACGTGTAAGCCGGCACACAGGCTTGTCCGTGTGCGAGCGCGTGGAAATGAAATAATTACGACGACAGGGCGCGCGAGGGCTTCTCACGAAGGGAGGCTGAAGGTCTCTCCCCTCGCGCGATATACTATGAACCGTGCTCTTTCTTATCCCGAAATTCGTAGCCGGCCGAACCGTAACAGCGGTAGGCAGGAAAAATATTTCGGGCCGCTCGTGCTCTTCAATTTTCCACCGGCTGGCCAGCTCTCTCTCTCTCTCTCCGCTCGCCTGATCATTAATTCCGACGCGGTCGAATCATCGTCGCATCGTTACACGCAATCGCGCGGATATATGCGCTCACGTTTCTCGGATGCCGTAAAATCGTTCATCTTCCCGCGAGCCCGGTCGTTATTATCGATTCGCAGCGTATTAGCGGCGCATTACGATAGAATTCCCGACAGGCACGTCGAATATCATTTTCGGAGCCAAGGGACGCCCGAGCCAAGTTTCCGTCGGGACGGCGGCCTCCTCTCGCCCGGATTTTTCATTGTCGCCGAGTGTCAAGTCGACGGGGTCTCGAAGCAAACGAACTTCGAAAAATACTTCTCTCTCCTCTGTCCGCCTTAGGGCGAGGCTCGATATGTTTGTCTTAGACGTTTGGCCAGCCTGATTTTCCACGTTCCCGTAAAGTCGTCCGTCGTTCGTGCCATCCGATTTTTCCCGAAGGCTCTTCGCGAGAATTGCCGCACGGCAAATTCGATTAAGTTCGGCAGGGTGTAATCGCGTTCGAAACGCGCCCGCGGGAAAATATTGTACGTCATGTCGGAGGTTGCGTATCAGGACCGTCACCCGGAAGGGCAATTTCGCTCCTCAGGCCTTGGAGCGTCCCCGTCGTCCGTTTCCGGCGGACGGAGCGAGTGGACAGACTAGACCGGTGGGCAGAAACTCTGATGGCACGCCATTTCTCGGCGAAGCCTTTCGGCGCAACCTTTCTGGGCAACCTTTCGAGGAACGGCTCCCGACGGTGGCTATGACTCTTCGGCGAGGAGATCGAACGACAGCAGGTCCGGGCGGCCAGTGGCCTTCCGTGTCGATTGCACGATACGCCCACGTCCCCCATCGAGTCTCGAACGAGTTCGACACGCGCTTCTCCTTATTCCTCGAACGTTTCTCGACCGTTTCTCGACCGAATGTCCAGCGTTTCTCGACCGTTGCTCCAGCGTTCCTCCAGCGTCCCTCCAGCAAACTCCTCTTTCGACTCCCAGGCGTCTTCCACAAGCCCGGCCGCGTCCCGTCCAGATGCGTCGCCGATTTTATTGCATAAACCCTCCGACGTTCAGCTCGCAGGCCGTTCCGACGTTAACCTTCCTTCCCTGAAACTCAGCGAGAGAGCGAGCCGGTACGTCTCGTTACAGCAAACTGGAAAGCACATTCTGCCTCTTCGAGCGTTTCCTTTTCTTCGTTAACTCGCGCTAGCCCAACTCCCAACCCTCCGCCTACCTCGGTCGAACAATTTTTTCCTTTGACAGAGTCTCTCGCACCCAAGGCAGCGCAGAGGAGAGAGAGAGAGAGAGAGAGAGAGTAACAACGATCAGCGAGACGGAAAGTGAAGAAGAGGGCCGAAGTTATTATCTGCCCTCCCCGTCTCGCACATTTTCCCACCGCCGTTACGCGCCTCTCGTGTGGCTCGACTCCTAATGAAATGTTTCTATACCGAGGGGGTAGTTGGGTTGGGTGGATGGCGTCGATCGCTACAAGATCGCGCGGAGTCGGACGGCAATGTGTGCTCTCGATTCCTGTCCTCCCCTCTACCTCTCATTCAAGCCCTCACACCCTTACCCCCACCCCCACCCCCATTCCTATTTTTCCTGCGGCGCGCTATTCGACAGCGTGCCACCGCGCTGTCGGTTATGTATACGAATACGTAGGTGGCGGCGGAGGGAGTCTAGTGGACCGTACGAGAAAGTGGAAGAATGCGAATGGGGAGGGGTCGTAGGATGGAGGGGTGAGACTGTGTTTGGCCAGAGAGACGGGCGAAAACTGACAACGATCGCGCTAAGAAAGGAAAGCCGAGAGGAAGGAGAGCCCGAGTGCAACAGGGACGGCTGTCGAGTGGGAGGAAGTGGGATGACGCCGGAGAGGGAGGAGGAGGCTTGAAGGGGGACGAAGAGATGTGGCGGCGGGAGAGGAGGTTGCGTTCAATACGCATGCGAGCCGGAGCGTGTGCGCGGGCGCGTTGCCCAACGACAAGGGGGCTCTTTTCGATCGACGTAGAGACACTACCACCACCTGCTAGCCGGCATCGCCAACGCCGGGCTACCCTTACGCTGGCCGAGAGCGTGCCAGCGAGAATGATTGGGATGACGAGGTGCGTAGGGTGGATGACTCGGATGACCCGCGCGACGTCAGCGTCGACGTCGACGTCGACGTCCGTCGCACCGGCGGCGTAGGTGGTTGCCGCCGGCGCTGCCGCTCTTGGTAGTCGTAGGGCATGCTTCTCTGGGTAGCAGTGGCGTTGCTGTCGTCGGCGTCGGTGGCGGCATCAACGGTTCTCGCGGCAGGTGAAGGTAGTAGCGACGGCGGCGGCGGCAGCAGCAGCAGCAGCAGCGGCAGCAGCGGCAGCGGCAGCAGCAGTAGCAGTGGCAGCAGCAGCACCACCACCACCATCATCGCCACCAGCACCACCACCACCACCACCTCCACCGCCACCACCACCGCCGCCACCACCGCCGCCACCGCCACCGCCACCTGCACCACCACCACCAGCAGCATCAGCAGCGGTAGCGGTAGTGTGCACCGCGAACCGTAGAATCCTACATCGCTGGGGCAATACCGTGCCGTAGTGGGAGAGGAATCTGAGGGAAATCGAGTGTGCGTGCCGCGATCGCGTTAAAAAGCTCCGTGACGTCGGCTGCGGTGTCGTTATTCTCGGTGTTGCGCCAACTGCCCGCTTTTTTTCCGGCCTCCCCCCAAACGCTGTCGCGTCTTCCTTCTGTCCACGAGACGAGGAGAGAATCGGGAGAGGGTGTCAGGGAGGGCGGGAGGGACGGCGGGAGGGGGAGAGAGAAGTGTAACACCGTGCGATCCATACAAGGATAATCAAGAGGTGGTTCGTTCGTTCCGTTGGAAGGACGTGAGAGATACAGAGAGAGAGAGAGCGGTGGAACGCAGGAAGACAGAGAGGGCTTTTTTTCGAAAGTTCGATCGCGTCTTTGATATCGGCGCTCAACGGAGAAGAAAAACGCGAGCGAGAGAGGGAGAGTGAGAGAGTGGGGGGGAACTAAACGCCGGAGGGTGGCCGGTGGAAGTGTACTCGAACAACAAGGAGGCGGGAGCGAAAACGGTAAGCAACGGAAGCAGTGTGCGAGCGCGAGTGATTCGGTCGATTTCCGATTTCGGCGAGGTCTAAGCAACCTCACACTCCGACCCTCGAGCATCCCCTACCTCACCTGGCCAGAGGGTGAGACAGCGAGAGGAAGAGAGAGGGAAGGTAGAAGATCGCGTGTGTGCCGAATGAGTGATCGCGTGTACGCACGATAATCGCACAGTGGTTCTCTGACGGTAAAAGTGTGTTCGCCCGTGGTGCGCGCGTGTATGTGCGGACGGTTGGCGCAGGATCGCGAGAAAGGATAACGGGCCCCAGTGGCTGTACGTAGCGCGGATTGGGCCGGTGCGGTCCGTCGCCGTGTTTTGACACCCCCCCCGCGGAAAAAGATGCGTGACAAGTGCCGGCCGAGCGGGACGGACGTAATGTTACGCGGCGCGTCTCCCTAAGGGGCGAAGAGAGAAGTCCTTGGAAGGTGGGAGAGGATCGGCAGGATCTGGGATACGTTCGTCCGTCGGAGTACGGGATACAGCGCGAGCCTTCCTCGGAGCTGACTCGGCAACAAGATTGCTCGTCGATTGCTATGATCGAGGCGTGCGGGATTCACGTCCAACGATCATGATTTACCTGAGGCTTCAGCTCGGCAGGAGTCTACGGTGCAACGCAAACTCGAGACGCTTGAACGTCCTCATCGTCCCGCTCTTCCCGCTTTGGATTATAGGTGCATTCTGCGTGAAGGACAGTAAGTGATCACAGTGTATTACCTAACGTTCTGCGTTTAGAATGTCTAACGATCGGCGTTCGGATCATCATCCGTCGGAGAGAAGGTGGAAAAGTTTGCCGTCGGACGGGATCCGACGCGTACAACTTTGCGAACTGGCGCGACAAGCTACCCTTTCCGCGAATTGAATTGCGCCAACTTTCACGATTCCCTCCAGGTACTCTCGTACGTACTGTCGATACGCGCCGGGCGGGATTTGCGCGCGTGCTAATGCCAGCGCGTACGTCCCGAGGACGGAAATTGATCGGCAATCCGCCTTCTCCCTGTTCGGATAAATATAGCCCGCTCGTCGATATTGTGTCGGGTTAAAATAGCTCCCTGGTCAATTACCCTGCGATAGATGAGACGTACGAGAGTCTCTCAGGGCGAGGTTAGAGAAATTTTTGCGGAGAGTTTACAGATATTTTTGCGGAGAGATGCGGTCGCTTTACGGGAAGAACGACTCTGTATTAATCGAAGTGACAGGTTGACGCCAGTCGCTCGGTCATACGTATGTACACACACAGGCCGACGATAGTAAAGCGAGAGCAAACTTACCGTCGACGGACTCACTTATCGCGCTCGATAATTACCTTTTCGCCGCCGGTGCAAATTGAGCCGACGGAGGGAAGAGATTTGTCGCCGCAGAGAAGACTCGCCGCGCTTTGACGTAACTACCCCCCTTTTCTACGGGCGGATCACTTTTTCTCCCTCTCCGCTTCTTATCTTTCCTCCGACTCCGTCCTCCCTCCCCCCTACCCGTCGGGACGGTAATTCTCTTTCGACGATTCAGTTGCGGCATCGTTAATGCCTTCGATTATCGGACCGAATAGATCAGCCCGAGCGAATTCGTGGGACGGTTCGGGAGGAAAGAGTACATATTTCATCGACTCGTCATCGTCCCTCCACCCAAAGGCTTTAATCTGCGAGGCTCTCGGGACGTTTCCCGAGCTCCGCGACCTCCGACCGTGCCTTTCGGTGACATCGGGCGAAATGTGAGACGCGAAATGCGAGACGCGAGAGGCTAGGGGTTATCCAAGGCAGCCAGTCAACCGGCCCAGAAAGACCCTCCGGACGTGTCGAACGATTGCCCTTTCCTTCCTTCATTGCCAATTCGCCGTCTCTGTACGCCGACGTACTCCTGACAACCTAGGAGGGACAGATTTGCCGACGTGTTATCGCATCGTTTCCACGAACAGGCCAGCTTGTTAATTATACATATACTACAGTAGGCCTGAGCGACTGCTTAAGCTGCGTCAATCGGTCCAGAAAGATGTTCAGGACGTGTCGAACGATTGCCCTTTCTTTCCTTCATCGCCAATCCGCCGTCTCTGTACGCCGACGTACTTTTGACAACCTAGGATTTGACAGATTTGCCGCCGTGTTATCGCATCGCTCCCACGAAGAAGCCAGCTTGTTTACTATACATACACCATAGTAGTCCTGAACGACTGCTTAAACAGCGTCAATCGGTCGAGGAAGATCTTCAGAACGTATCGAATGATTGCCTTTTCCTTCCTTCACTGACAATCCACCGTCTCTGTACACCGACGTACTCTTGACAACCTAGGAGAGTAAGATTTGTCGACAGTCATCGAAGCCGACGTGTTATCGCATCGCTTCCACGAGCAGGCCAGCTTGTTTATTATACATACGCCATACTAGCCCTGAACGACTGCTTAAGCTCCTCCTGAATTATTCTCCCAGCCGCTCCGCCTCTCAAATTCATGCTCGAGCCCCGCCGCGGCGCTTTTCTTCGAATTTTAAGCGAAACTCTCGGCACGTTCTACGGTCAATGAGAGTGTAAACTTCGCCTCCTCGGCCAATCGGTCAATCTCTCTCAACAGTCCGCTCTCCGGGCAACGGGAACCGTAGGTCGTCGCGTGCGCGAGATTCCTCTCGTTTTTTATTCCCCACCCCCTCCGGGCAGAAACCGCGGCAAACTCCGCTGACAACGGTAACTCTGTCCTCCCCCCCCCCCCCCCCCCGGCTTTATTCAGGTCGCGAGGAGATAAAATTCAAATCTCATCGATAGTTGGCTCTCCGCGTTCTTGAAAGAACACTCGAGTCCGGAGGCAGGCAGTGCCTCGGGCCATTCCTTACTCGTTCGTTACCGGCGAGCGTTTAGGTCCGCCGTTTCCGATCCCCAGACTCCGAACGACCTCCGTTATTATCGCCCTATTCTCCAACTTCCTCGCCTGACACTCGCGCGAAACAAATATTTACTTTATACTCTTTGTTCGGGCCGATCGGCGTCGGATCGAAAATGGGATTGTTTTCATCGTCGGCGTTTAACGGCCGACTTCTTCAAAGGCAGCTTCGCAGGTACACTTTCTGCCGACTCGCCGATCCTCTCTCGTGACGCCGTGACGTCACCAGTTCGACAGCGAGAAACGATATGTCGCGACGAGCACCTCCGTTTCATTCAATCCACTCGGCAAACACGCACGCCTCGTCAGGGCCCGATCGAAGGTGAGCACCGACGAGCGAGCAAACCGTCCCGGCTAGCTGGGGAAATGAAATTTGCGTTGCCCAGCCTGAAGCTGGGAAGAAGGGCGTGCATACTGGCGAACTTCCCTTTGCCCGAAATTCGAAGTTGACCGTACGGATGATCTTTCGGCGACCCCTTCGGTTACGTTGGGTAATACCGCTTGTTCACTCCTCCCATCCGTGTCCGATCGGTTTAATTACCCGGAAGTAGGTATTACTCGTCTAGCTAGCCGGCCAAGGCACCCCGAAGGTGGTTAAAAGAGAAGGGGTCAGCACGGAGGCAATATCGCGAAGGGATTTTGATCGTTCCCGCCCGATAGTAAGGCCACGAACGTTCGAAGAAATTGGCTAAGGAGAATGGGGAAAAATGGCACGCGCGATGTTCCTCGAACGGAGAGGGTGTTCGCGAGGCTGTGTACGTGCGTGCGCGCGCGCGCTTCTATGTGTATCTGAGAAAGAGAGAGAGAGGAAGACAGACAGAGAACGCGCTTGCGTAGGCGGACACGTAGTTACGCGGCCGGCCAGTATTCTCCTTCTTCGCCGTTGGTTAAAGGTGACTCTTACTCGACTGCGAGTCGTCGAGGGCGCCACTTGTACTATTTTCAAAGCTACTCCAATTAGAGAACGAGGAGCCGTATCGCCGTAGTACCGGAAAAAATCGTACCCGCCTCCGGAGTTAGGCTGGCAAGAAAATAATTGGCTTTTTGTTTTCTCCCGAATAAATTGCGCCACCGTCCGAAACGTCTCGCTTCGGCGAGCCGGCCGCCCCGGATGCCATCGGCTCCGTTTTCGCATCGAGCCAACCCTCCTCCCACCACCTCCTTCCCGAGCCCGATCGCTCTCCTCATCGGCTAGCTCGGCCGTGCCATTAAATTCCGCTGCACGTCGCATTTTTTCCCCGAACCGAGTGCGCCGCCCGAAACGCAAACATCTGTCGGATATCTGCAAATCGCTTTCGAAGTACCTGCCATCGTCCGATGACGTTTTATTTGTCGGCCCTGTAACGCGCGAATTCCCAGAAACGGACAGTTTTTCGCCGGCGAAGGATTAGCCGGACGCCTCGGATGCGTTTTCGTTCGGCAGATTTAACGCTGACCGGTGGATACGTCGACGCCTCCGGGAGCGTCTATTATCCTCGCCGATTGGTTGTATGTCCTCGTTAGAGAATCTTTCGCACACCTCTCCCTCCCTCGTGGGAGGATTCGCATAGCTGATTCCGTAGCATTTCGTTTGTCGGCGAAACATTAATAGCGAGCGCGCTAACGGGCGGATCATTTCTCCACCCCTGGAGCGGCTGGTATTAGATACGTTGATGAAACAAGCGATGCCAGCTTCCGGCTGGCGGCCCCTTGAACCCCGGCGCATTCACCTTCCCCCCTCCTCCCTCCCCCTCTCATCCCTCTCCGCCCACATTCGACGAGCCGCAACAGCAGTCCGCAACAGCAGTCCGCAACAACGATTGTACGCGCACTCGATCCGCACCCGAACGCCAGCACGTTCCCTTTACGAGCCAGTTTTGGCCCCGATAATAACGCCGAACGCTGGCCTCGGTTATCTTCTAATATGACGAGCTTAACGAGTTTACCGTCTATCGGTCGCAAAACGGACTTTTTCTCGGCCACGCGCTCGCCTCATTTTCGTACACTTTTCGCCGGCCCTGATTAACTCATCGATCGTACCCGACTCGTATTTTCGATACATTTCGCGTACAATAGTTTATTATAGTTATATTGTAACCTCGGGACGTCGGACGCGTTAAAGGATTTCGAGCAGGCGCTCGTTCGGGGATAAGCGATGGAAGCGTTCATTAAACGCCACGTTTACGCTGTCGGGAATAATTGATGGAGCGTTAAAATCCGTTCCATTAACGAATGGAAAGGTCGGCCTTTTAGAGGGGTGTGTTTTGAAAAATAACCGCGCCGGGAGCATCGACGTCATAAGCCGAACGCGTACTTCGGGGCGCGATGGGGAGATATAGGCCGAAATGATTATCGAGTTTCCGGTAATGTTGTCCTTCGTGATGCAGCCCTGCCGGAGGACGGTTCGACGTCACGAGTTCTGCAGGGTATCGAACAGTGGCTGAAGATGATCGGTCGGGCGATCCATTCTCTCGCGAGGTATCCTTCAAACAACTGCCCCGCATGGATCTAACCGGGACGGATAGGATCTAATTCGAAGAAGATTACAGCCCGGCCCAACGTCTATCACGAGCGTGTGCGCGCGCGCGAGCCAGCTGTAAGCCGAATCTTCGAATTCAGCCAACGTTATCCTGTACCGATAATCGGGCAAACGCAGCCTGCTGCTGCACCGGGCCTGATAAGTCGACGAGCCAGACCGTCCACTTTTCTTCGCTCAGCGTCGAAACGATCCGGCATTATGTGCGAAAGTTGATCCTCCGCGCGCATAATGCATCTTTCGGGCGCCTAATATCACCCTTTAATTTACTCCCCCATTGATACCACCCTCTCCTCGGAGTGCCTTTGTTAGCGCGGACATTATTCTCCCCGGACGATCATTTCTGCGCCTCGCCGAGGTCGAAAGGATCCGCGAAGTCTGTCAGTGACGGTCACCGATGGCTCGTAGGTAATTTGAAGGATGCCAGGGCCGAAGGCGAGGAGGGCGACCGTAGGCAGGGCACCCCTCGACCGCCTTTCGGTGGAAATCGATATCGTCGTTGCCGATATCGGGGACGCGCTCCCGTTTCGTTTCGCGTCGCTGGACCAGTTCTCCTTTTTTTTTGCCGACGCCTCCGAGGGCGTCGGAGCGACAGGAGAGGCCAGGAATGAGCCATTACCGGCCCGGCCGGCTCAACTTTCGGCAGGGCCGCTTACGCTCGGCCACCGATAGGCAGGCCAGGAGGCCCGGTAATCTCCGTATTATTCCGACGCACTTATGCCACGTAGGAAACGTAATGGTCCGCCATCAGCGCTAATCTTGGCAATCTTCATATCCTGTAAGTACTCTTGAACTCGGCCCGGGCACAAAAGGTGCTTAGTCGGCTGACGCTGCTATCACGTTACAGCGAAGGTTCTCTCCACTCTCTCTCTCTCTCTCTCTCTCTCTCTCTCTCTCTCTCTCTCCTCTTCTTTTCTCTCCCTCCCTCTCGCTCGCTCTCTTTCTTCTTCAACCTCGAACAGGCAGGCACACCAGCTTCGAAGCGCTTCGGCCCCTCGTCGGTCGAGGCCATAGCGGCATATTATTCTGGAGAGCCCTCAGCGACCTTTGCCCACCTTAGAGACGGGCGTAAATTACGGGTAAGAAGGATGACGACGGTCGAAAAGCCGAGCAAGCCCGTTGGAGCCCCCTCTCGAAAGTTTCGCCTTTTTACGATCGGCGCGACGCTGATCGTGAAACGTGTCGCGCGAGTCAGACTCCTTTTAACGAGACACTTCTCCGAGATCGTTTCCCGTCCCGGGGATTAAAGTGTCTTTTCGGCGAACGAAAAGTATCTACCCTCTCCCTCCGCCCTCCCTCCCCCCGTGCTCCGCCAACGATCCGAAATGCCGAAAAAGCGATCGGCCCGTTGCTCCACTTCCACACGCTAAACTTACGAACAACCGATCCGACGACTGGTTAAATATTTGGGTTAAAGTCTGCCGCGCTTCGGCATGCCAGGAGTTTCGCCTTTAATATGTCAGACGGTGTGGCAAATCATCTTTCCATTCGGAGGGTTTTTATCTCAGAATTTCAGCTTGTCTCATGGCTTTAGTTCACTTAATTATATTAATCTTTCGTTTTCGATCATTTTCGACCAACGATGCATACTTCGAATACTTATATACTGGCCGCAGTAGGCTGGAACGATCTACCCGGATCGTTTGCATCGCTCGGGAAGACACGAGGCGAAACACTGGCCCCGTTTCCGGGGGCGGAGTGACATCGCGAAATGGCATGGCAATTGAAGCACGAGCGCATTCCTAATTGCGGCGAAATCGACGAGCGCCGGCAGAGAGGGAGAGAGAGAGAGAGAGAGAGAGTGGTGGGGAGGGAGGGGAAAGTCGAGGGGATGGGAAAGTGGCGCGAGGAAAATTTTGAAGCGGAGAATGGCCCGAAGCGAGAACGCCGAACGCATGATGGCCCGTAATCAGAGGAACGAGCCAGCGGCACAGTTTCCTCGATAAATTTTGCGGCCGCGCAGTACCAGTTCAGAGGGGGACAAGGGGGACGAAATAGGGGAGGGGTGGGAGAACGAGCGGACGCGATACATACCAAATTGGTTGCCGTAATAATAACGATTGTGTACCGGAGGACAATAATTTCGTTCCCTTCGCCGTGAAGAGTCTTAATGTCCCTTAAGGATTCTCGAGTACCCCCGGGCCGAAAGTTAGTGTCGCGAGCTTCTATCGCTTTTGGCCGGGCTCTTGCTTCCACAGGACGTGCCTGGCTAATGAGCAAAGCAGTACGCATTCTCCCTCTTCCGATGAAGCCGAATTAGTCCGACCCAACTTCTGCCTCTCGCTCTCCCCGCGCCGTCGGCCGTTCGCCGAGTTCCGTAAATGAATTTGGCCAAGTACCGAGTTAGCCGACCATCTTGGCCGAGAGTGAGAGGAAGAAGGAGAGAAAGAGAGAGGAGGAGAGCCGGAATCATTCGGATTGAGGGAATATTGTCCCACCCTTTGTCCGCCGGCGATCGCGTAATCCACTTTCCGACGGTAATCAGAGCGAAGCTTGAGGTTTTCGTTTCCTTTCAATTGCGCGTCGGACTGTCGTCGGACTGTCATTGGTCCGTACTCGGCTCGACACCGTCTTCCGGCGAACGCTCACCTTCGCAGTTCGGTCGGGGTATTCCTTTCCCGTGCATTAGCGCTAATCGTCAGGTACGAAACTGTACGGTGAGCGCCGCACGACGAAACATCCCCCGCGGACTATGTCTTTCCCACGGGAGGCCGTGAGATTGATAAGCGTGCGCTGGGGCGAACTCGATGACGAAGTCCGTGTAAACCGTGTTAGCTCGCTTCTCGAACAACTTGAAGTTTGACGCGCAGGGTGCGCGAGCGTAAAGAGTGGCTGAATTCTCGGGGTCTCGAGCAATTGGGAAATATCATGAATATGGGCAAGCTGCGGGCAGACTCGAAAATGGCTTAGTTCGTTCCAGCTCGCGAGAATTGTTAAAAGGTGTTGAAGGGGGTTGGAAAACCGTTTTAGGTACGGAAAATTTGCCGGGTGCCGAAGCGAACGCTGACGGACAGGCTGGATGAGCGGAGCGACGCGTACACGCTGGTTGACGTCAACTTCGGCGCGTAAATATTTAATTAGACGATGGCAGGGTGCGAAATGTAAACGATCCTCACGGCTGGATACACGTCGGCGTCGCCTAGGCTCGCGACGCCGCGAGAGTGACGCCCCGTAATCGATATCAGGCACTCGCGTCGATGAAAATATCCAGAGATCTGGAGCTCCACCTTCATTCTCATCCCCCGTCCCTCATCCGCGCCCTTCCACGCGCTAATAGAATGTACGCCTCGCAAACTTGAAAATTATTCTTCCTTCGGAAGTTCGGCGACAGGATGATTTATAGTCCGCCAGCTTTTTTCGCCTGCCTTTCGCATCGAGAGCTTCCACGATTCGTTTGGACTCTCCCTCTGTCCTTCTCTCTCTCTCTCTCTCTCTCTCCCTCTCTCTGCTTAGGTTATACGTTGAACAAGTGTCGAACCGAATATTGAACCGACGCGAATCTCGCCATCTTCGATACTCGACGCGAGTCTGTCGATTAATACCGTTCTTCGCGCGAGTCGCCTAAGCTCGATTAAGGAAGCAGTGCTTTCCCGACATTCTGCTCCTTTTCCTCCTCTCTCCTCAACATCCTGAGCCCGGAGCTCCGAGTCTCGTTTGTCCCTTCGCTTATTGCCGCTCCGTTGCTTTCCGCTAAACACTGTCCAAAGTGAGATTAAAAGAGGACGGGGGACAAAGGAGCAATAAAAATCCGGTATCCCCGAAGCTCTCCCAGCTAGGCGGAAGACCATTATGCCAGCGATATCATGAACGAAGGTCGAAGAATCGTTCGTTACGCTACGCTGGGCTCCAGCCGGCGTCGGTAGCGGCGTCGGTGGCAGCGTCGGTGGCAGCGTCGGTAGCAGCGTCGGCTGCAACGATACAATATGCAGTTAGCGGGGAAAAGTTAATTTCGACTGGAAAAGGATAGAGAGAGGGGAAAAAGAGTGTATATACCTTAGCGAGCGCCGGCGTGGCGTTACAAAGGAAGAAGAGAAAGCGCGCGCGCGCGGGCGCGCGCGAGTAGAGAGAGCTCGCTGTTGGACGGGCGCGCGAGCCCGGCAAATAAAATAAGAGAGTGGAAGGCGCGAACGAGCAAAGGAACAAACACAAAAGGAAGGTAATATACGGAGGAAGGAGACGAGGGAAGATCCATCCGTGTAATTTAAAGTCTCACGGGGACCCAGGGCACGCTCTAACAAGCTCCGAGTAATGCACCGTTCCTGGTAGTCGCCCTGCCGACCGTCCCGCTAGCCATCTTCCCGGCTCTAGGACCCTAGGGCCGGGGGAAAGGTGGGACGAGGCGGGTGGGTGGGAAAGGAAAGAATATCGCGGCGGTTTGCGTGCCCCGCTACTCTGTTGATCGCATCTTAATGTCCTTCACACGTGTATACACTCCGGCTACAGAGCGCAGTCACGTCCACGACAGACTGTGCTAAAACTTGGACTTAACTTTCTCGACGTCAGCGACGTTAATCTCCGTTTCTACGTGGCCGAGGCACTTCCGCACCTGCAGCCCAGCTTGTCGCAGCACCACCCACGACCACCATCACCACCGCCACCACCGACGACGACGACGACGACGACGACCACTACCAACCCTCTGCCGTCACCGCGTCCTCGAAATACTCGATGCTTTTGTTTCCTTCTCATCCTTCCGTTGACATCCCGTCGCTGAATACGCGAGGGCCCCGTGTGCACTTTGATCGGACACCTAACATTTTGCTTTGTCTCCTCGGCCGCTCATTCCATGCTCCCAGAACTTGTGTTCCATTCAGGTTTTCGGATTAAGAGGATTTAATTAATTCCACCGCCCCAGGTATCGAATAACGAAGACGAGTTATGCAATTAGACTTGGCCTATCGTAAAGGGTGTTAAGAGGAAGTGCAGTTTTGTCCCGCGCTCCATCAAACGCGTCGAACGTTTACGTACGCCAAAGTGCCGTTAATAAATGAGGAAGTGCGGCTCGACTCTCCGGAGCGTAGAACGCGTCTCGATTGTGCGGTCTCCGGGAAGTTGTCGAGGAAACCGCCATCTTTATGCCCCTGGTCGCCCGTCGACCGCGAGGCAACGAGAGTACGGGGCGCGTAGGTGGGGTGGATGGGGGGTGGATGGGGGGGGGGGGGGGGCGTTAAAGAGTATTAAAGCGTCGGTTTGGCAGCGAGGGTCAAACCGTCGGGAAGGGCGAACAAGTGGCGTGCCGCGTTCCCATGAAGAATTTAATCGGCTTTTCTCGCCCGGCGCGACCGTCAGTCGTTTAATTAATTTTTCATTCCTCTCGGAACAGCAGGTGGCTTGGCGCACGTGAACATTGGCTCGCGCCTATTTGCCTGCCTTCCGAATACGCACCCTGTGCGTCGCCGCCATTTTTGAGCCACACTGCGAATCGACGCCTCACCCAACCCCTCTTCCTCTTCTCCTCTTCTTCCCATGATTCGTTCGAATTCGATTAGGTCGAGTGTTAGGAAGCCGCTTGCGCTAGACACGCTATTATCCTCATGATAGGAAATAATCTCTTGCTGAAGATGAGAAGCATGCTTGCTTCTGCTTGCTTCTGCTTTCTTCTGCTTTCTTCTGCCTTCTCCTGTCTTCCTACCCAGCCACGGAAAACAGAAAATGGCCGGAGTCTTGCCGCGGGAGCGAAGGAGGCTGTGTGTAAAATATTTCGAGCGACTCGCTTACGAGAACAGTTTAATTATTCATCCGGCCGTCGTGGGAATTGGGGCCGCCAGTACATTTACATATGTGCCGCTTGCCAGCGACTCGCAACGACTCCCAATGCTTCGCAGCACTGCCGGATAATCGTTCCGCGCCGACCCTTTACCCACCGGTGGCCAGTCTTTGTCCCCTGCCGGAAATCCCTATCCAATTATTGTCCGTCGTCGATCGACGAATCGCATCGCGATATCGGTCGGGCCGACTTCCGGCCGGAAAAGTCGCGCAGACTCGGTTCTTCGATCGATCGGGTATCCGGACCCCGAAGACGGCGAGAATGCGAGCGACGCTCGTTGGAAGAGATATCGTGCGATCTTCACCGAAACAGTATTGAAGCGGGGTAAGGTTAGTTCGGTTAAAAACGTCGAGTCGTTAATACAGATTGCCGGTAACGTCGACGGGATTAGAGTCGGCGAGCGCCGGCTATAGTCGGAGCTACCGTAAGAAAAGTAAAATGACGCTGTACTCGGCGGGATTATCGGAGGGGTGGCGGAGGGGGTGACGGAAAGGGTGGCGACGGCGGAGGCGGGGTTTGCCATTAATGAGATTCGATACTCTTCCCGTCGGCGGGCTTAACTCGGGCGTAGCCGATTATCGCGGCCGATGGAGCTGGGTGAGAGGATTCAAAAAAATACCGCCCCGCACACCTTTTATCATATTTGCCCGACTACGCCGGCCGTGGGAATTACAGCGCTAACGCCCGGCCCGTTTCACGATAAATTCGAACACCACCGCGTTGTCATTCCCGTGTAGACGTGGAAGCGTGCGCGCGCGCGCGCGCGTGCCCGTAATCGCACACCTTACGGCATACAAATATTAACGAGTGACGTAAACACGATGAAACGCGTAATTCATCCCGATTGCGCCAATATCAACAGAGACAATATTTTCCTATTATCGGGCAATATCGAGACGGGAGGTATCTACGCGCCGGACGTTCCAAATAGAAAATCCAATCAATTATGGGATACACAGCCTGCTGCGAAACGCCGCCAGAGATTGTAGCCGATAGCCCGCTTTGGGCTTTCGTTGCCGTTGTGTATCTACTGGACGATAGGGATTTTTCGACGGTACGTCATTCGAAACTAGAAAATGACTGGTATCGCCGCAATCGAAATTTCATCCCGACACCGGTTGGCGAGCTGTATTTGTTTTTTTCTTTTTTTCACCCACCGACACCGAAATGATGTCGAGAGGGCGGAGACTCGGGGCCCTTGGCTGGCCGCATTTACCGTCAACTTTGTCCGCTGATCCGTTGATTGGCACTGGTGCGCAGTGGCTGTGGTCTGTCTACCCTTTGTAGCAGGCCGTACTGGACAAAGGTGGCCGCACTTTTGACGAAACTGCCCTCGGTCCTCTCTATATACGTGGCCGGGGGGCCTGGTTATCGCGATGCCACCTGTGATGCCGCCTGCCGATGTCGCCGACAGTGCCTCACACTTCCCACCCCCTTCTCTCGCTCCCTCTTCCTCTCTCTCTCTCTCTTTCTCTCTCTCTCTCTCTCTCTCTCTCTCTCTCTCTCTCTCTCTCTCTCTGTCAGTCTGTCATTCTCTCTGTCGACTATAAAGGCAACCGAGCCTGAGAGAGGAAAGAGCAAGTGCGCCGAGTACATCGCTCATCGCGGCAGAATGTAATAACCCAGTGACACCAACTGATGCACGCATACACTCTCGGACACACGTACATAGGTATACATTCTCAATTAGAACGAGTCAAATGCCTTGGCCACTTGACTCGCGGCTTTCTTTTCCTTTTTGTACTCTGCCTCTCTCTCTCTCTCTCTCTCTCTCCATCTCTTCACTCGCAGAGCGTCGTTCTCGCAAAACTGGGATTAGACCAATTGCGAGTGACGCGCAGACAATACTTTCCGGGCGGACAGCCGGTCCCAGCCAATTTGTTCGCCGCCGATGATGTAGAGAGCTGTCGCCGGCTGACGTAATAACGCGAGCATATCGTTAGCAGTATATCTTGACAGGCGTGAAACCGTCGCTACCCCGCGATACACCTGGTGTCGGATTACTCTTAATTGCAAACACTCCTTCGGCCCGGTAATTTCAATTTGTCATGACTGCCGCCCGCGCCCGCTTTACGAGCCAACAACCGGCGGGACGTTCCGGGATATGGATAGAGCTTACGGGGAACAGGGGGGGGAGGCACGGAGCATGCGTGCCACGGCCTCTAACACTTTTGTTCGGCCACGCTTCGCGTTTGCCCGCTTCATCGATACCGTTTAATGCCATCAGGAGCCTCGAATCCTAGCGCCCGAGGAACCCGTTCTCGCAGCTGTCCCAAATCCGATTTTTCCGCGCGCCACCCTCACCCCCTCCCCCACACCCGGCTCAAACTTTATGACAGCGCCAATTAATTCCCGACGATTTATCTCGGCGCTGCGACGAGTGTTTTATTTGCATTTCGAAGAAAGAGCGGAATCCTCTTCCCGTATAATGCGATAACTCGGTCAAACTGTCTAATGCGCTCGGCCGACCAGCGGGATATGCTGGTTGACACACCTGCGCAGTCTATTATGTATTTTCGATTAGAGCCGCTCGATGGGATTTGATTCTATAGCGCCAGACGATGACAATGTCGGAAGCGTCGGCCGAAGATGGAAAATCCAACGTCGGAACAGTCCGATCCATCCGATATATTTGAACGATTAGCAGGATATTCAAACTGACGCGCGCCGTATTATTCATTTTATACCGAGTGTCTTTGATATCGTCCGATAGCCTGGCACTTGACACTGTCGCTTCTCTGAAAATCGTAGAAAGTCGGATGTCGAGTAACTGCCCTTTGTCAAGATCGGTCCGCGCTTCGAGCGCACGGGCGGCTTTCATCGGGCTTTCAGGAGGACGTCGCCATGAATCGCGATGCCAGTTTAACGTATCAGTGAGTACCATTTTGATAACGCGCTTTAACTCGTACACCGGATTCGCCCTCTATGCGCGTACACGCGCGCCGCCCGTTATCGTTTTGTACTTTCATAATACGCTGTACAGCGCGCGGATATACGGTCCATCGAGCGTGGCGGTTTAGAATTACAGAAGCTGCTTATGCCGTTCTCCCCCCCACCCCCCCTTCCCCACCTAACCACCTCACCTCTCTCACTCTCCGCTCGTTCCGCGCCTCGAATAGCTAGCGCGAGTGTAAACGAATGTCACGACGTCGACAAAACGCTTCGTTTGCGCGAATTCGATGTTCCGCGAGGACGACTATAAACGTTGTTCAAATAGTCGTCGTTGTAATTGAGGACTGCCGAGCCGCTTTGACATCTGGGCGCGTGCTTCAAACGTCGTTACCCCCGTTGCGTAACGCGCGAAGAGGCATTACGCTCGGGCTATCGTCCCCGAATTCGAACGGACGGTCCGCGCGTCGAACGGGAAAGTTGCTCTCGTTCTTTCGATCGCTCAATCTTCGACGCCGATTTCATTTGTGTCATGCGTTCCAAGAACGTATTTATTCTGTTGTTAAACGTACATGCGTCGTAGGCGGGAACTTTGAAAGCGAAAGTTGTCCTGCTCTCGTTCTTTCGATCGGTCAATCTTCGACGCCGATTTCATTTGTCTCATGCATTCGCAGAACGTATTTATTCTGTTGTTAAAGGTATGTGCGTCGTAGGCGGGAACTTTGAACGCGAAAGTTGTCCTGCTCTCGTTCCTTCGATCGCTCAATTTTCGACGCCGATGTCATTCGTCTCATGCGTTCGCAGAACGTATTCATTCTGTTGTTAAAGGTACGTGCGTCGTGGGCGGGAACTTTGAACGTCGACAAAGGGCTCGAACGTGAAACGTTCGGTCATTACACGCGCTCGTTACTCTCGTCGCGAGACGTTCAGCGAGAGAGCATCGCGCTGGCGATAATTGTGACAGATTTTTGCGTCAAAGCGGAAGTGGCTGTTGTTCGCCGTAGTACAAAGGTGGGGCGGGCCGTTTGTTTCGCGCCGAGAGGCTGCCAGTGGCGCGAGAGTCGGGCGAGAATGGGTATCGACGGTGGGAGGGTGGGAAGGGGGGGGGGGGGGGCGGTGGGATGGAAACATTAAATAATTACGTTGGAAGTCGCTGGAGGGAAAGGTATCGAATGTTGCAGGGACGTATTAAAACGTGCCCGAAAGAAACGACGGTGTCGAGCGTCGTCGAGCGACGTCGAACGATGTCGATACGTTGGAGGGCGTTGAATAATTAGGAAGGCAAACGCGGAGGAATCTCGAGAATCGAGAGTCTGCGCCAAGGTGCCTCCGAGGCCTTACTCCTCGGATCGATCGATCCTCTCACGCCCCCCACGCAATTTGAATTTCCGAGTTGATTTCGAGTGAGGACGCGCGCTCGCGCGCGCGTCCCGACGCCTGCCTATGCGATCTCTCTCGGAACTGCGATACCCACGGGATTATTCAAAGTTTCGGGCGTACGCACGCATGAGCGGGGGGGAGGATGCACGGGAGGATGCACGCCAGGATGCACGGCAGGGTGCACGCGACGCGAGAGTGCATCCATTACCCGGGTGCATACATCGGCCGGGCTACCCTCGATACGGATATTTGGCCGCGACATGGTCCGCTCGTCTATTCGGATATTCGTAAATGCGCAACTGCGTCCGATAGAAAATTGCTCATTTTTCCCCGACTCGAGTCCGGTGGAAAATTTCCGGATCGACGAGTGAAACATTTTGACGGATCTCTCGTTCGTGTTCAGAGACGGTGGAGAGTGAGAAAGGCGCCGACAAGGTCGAGAGGGAAAAATTAGCGCGGAAGATGAAGAATGGGGAACAGATAGGGAAATTAATGGAAGAGTGGTACGGGATCGAGGGTTGGAATTCTGAGAAAAGGGGGAGCGGAGGGCGTAAGAGTGAAATATTCTGCGTTTTATCGCTCCGAGGTATACATATTCATTCTCTAAACGTACCCTGTACGTACGCAGGGACTTTTTTACGGTGCGACGCACGATGTCGCGTCAGGGCGGGGCGATGGGAATCAGCGTAAAATAATATGCGTCCTATCAGGAAGTGTTACGAATATGCGCGCTGTTTCGCCGTGCATAAATTTTTAAGCGCGCCCAGCGCAGACTCTGGCCCCGGCTTGCCTCTATGCGATTCAGCGCGAACCAGTGGAAATGATTGAAGAGACGCATAATGCACACGGGGTGGGTGGGGGAGCGGGAGGTGTAAATTGAATTTCTTACGATGTATTTCGAGAGAGTGGCTGGCCGGGCAGAGGCGAGCGTTCCTTCTCCCAACGATAAGACGAAAAAGTGGAAGGAGCTGCGGAACGAGAGCAAAGTGGTTAAAAATTGGCCGGCCAAAGCCAGCTGCGCTGGTGCTGATGGCGGCGATGGTAGTTGGATCGGGGAGCAGTGGTAGTAGCCGTAGTAACGGCGGCAGTAGAAGCAGACGGAATTACAACAGCCGTAGAAGTAGCATGACCAGTAGCAGCGACAGCAGCTTAGACAGTAACGTTGAAGACAACAAGCTTGATAGCGATAGTACTAGAGCCAGTAATGATGACAATAATAGCGATGAGAGTAGGATCGGCACTAATAACAGCGTCCGCAACAGAGTAATACTAGACACGACAGGTCGACGCTAATAACAGCGGCATCAGCAGCGGCAGCAATGACAATATCAGGAACAGTCGCATCAGTGGCAGTGGCAATATTAGAAACGGCAGTAAGGCCAGCGAAAGCACCTGTCCGCCTCGCCTGCCTCGAAGCCGACGGAGGCGTTTCGGCAAATATGCTGTGCGCCGACGTTCGCGGCAAACCTAATTCAATTACGTCTCCTTCCAGGCAAACCCTTTTCTCCGGCTGCGTAGATCAGCGACGCAGAAGCCGTTCGTTAATATTCGCAAGTCGGACAACATATTTATACCGCTGCCGCGCCTAGCATCGTATTTGCGCCGTGCGGTCGAAGGCGAGCACGGACACAAACATACAGATTATTACGTAGACGTCTCCTTCCAGGCAAATCCTTTTCTCCGACTGCGTAGATCAGCGACGCAAAAGCCGCTCGTTAACACGTTCCGTGCCGGACCGATTTTTGAAGACTTCCCGTTCAGGCCGCTACATGACCCACACTTTTACAATTAAATAAACTCGTTTCTGACGTACGCCTTACAATATTTCAATACTACAAAGCCATAATAAGCAAGAAAAGGATATACATTTTAATATGCATTAGACAACACAGAATAAATTTAATTTTTAAGGATCAGCAAGCGGCCTGAGCGAAAAGTTCAGCGTGGGTCGCGTACGACCCATGCGGCACGGGACGCGTTAATATTCGGAAGTCGAACAACAGATTTATACCGCTCCCGCGCCTAGCATCGTATTTGTGCCGTGCGGTCGGACGCGAGCACGGACACAAACATACACACACAAACATATTCCGTAGACCAGGCCACGAGCGTGCCGAGTGTTCCATTTTGATCGATGTAAGTGCGAGGTAACCCGCTGCTCGATCGTACGGACTAATTGAGTTACGCGTCGGTCAGCTGACGAGCTCCCGACAGAGCCGCAGGCTTCGACCGAGCCGGCCATTGGCTAAGGCGGCAAAAATGGAAGGTAAATGCAAACTTCGGGAACGGCGGAAGCAGACGTAATTTTCGGCGGTCGGCGAGGAAACCGCGCGGAACGACTCTGCGACTCGGCCGAGTGGGAAAGAGGAAGTCACAATGGAGGAAGTGGAAGCGGAAAGGTGGACACGGGTGAAAAAGGGAAGGTAGGAGGGAAGCGGGGAGGGGAGGTGGAAGGTCGAAGTTAGCGCGGGGAGAATTATGGAAATAAAACGGTACGGCGGGTCAACGCGAAATAATCTGCTTCCTATCGTAGAAGTTTTAATTATGCAGAGTAGCCTTCCGCCGCGCGGGCAGCGCGAGCTGAAAGGAGCAATTTTGCGGATGCGAGCTTGTAATCGCGCGGATGGCTGGCTAGCTGGACGGTCGACTGGCTGGTTCCACTGACCGATGCTCTGGCTGACTGACTGACTGACTGACTGGCCTGGCCGGCTGGCTGGAAATGAAAGAATCGCCCTGCCGGAATGAGTGACGCCGCTGTTGGACGGCGGGTGTGGCTTGAGGGGGTGACTCGCGAGGGGGGGTGGGAGGTGGAGTAGGGGATGAAGCGCGGGAAGGTACGCGGGGTGGAAGGTCGAGTCGAACGTCGAGCGAGCGCGCCGACTGAAAACCGGTCGCGGAGTGGAACGCGCCGAGCGAAGCGGCTCAGGGTGGCCGGGGGGTGCGAGAAGGAGGGTGGGGGCGAGAAAAAATACGAGAGGAAAGAGTTCGAGGAGAATTATGGAAATGCGCCGATTCGACGGAGCTCCCGTGAAATAATCTCCCGCCTCTGTCGTCCTTTCCTTTTTCTTCCTCTCTCCCTCTCTCTCTTTCTCTCTCTCTCTCTCTCTCTCTCTCGACGTTCTCGCCCGCCCGATTAATTATTGGCCCGATATATAAACGATTGCCATTTACCATTATCCCGCCGACCGAGAGCCGCATAATAGCTTTTCAGCTATTTCATACTCCATTTAAATACGACGGCTCGACGCGGGGAGTCGATTGAAAAATTTGCGTCTTATTAGAGAGTCGGCCGTAGAAAGGGAAGGTCGGAGGGGCGGAGGGGCGGAGGGACTGCGGGGAGGGATGGAAATTGAGCGGAAAGTATGACGGCGGAGTAAAGCCGCTACTCGCGGCGTGGCAAGCGTCTACATCGGTAGTTCTACAACCCCGAAGCGTGTTGGCTGACTTAATTCGGCCCATGTTTGTTTCGCCCCGCCTATTTAGATTTGCGGACCGCTATTTCTATCGCACGGCTGCCGACTCCCGTTTTAGGGGATCCTCTCGCTTCGACGTTCGCCGGGATCGCAGGCTTCCGAACCACCCTATATCGACCGCAGAGTCTGGCGTAACGCTGCTCAGAGATTTGCCTCCCGCGCTATCCAATAATCATCGCGGATAAATGTAATTTACACGCTACTCGAAATTAATTGCGAGTTCCCTTTCGCTCCTCTCCCTCTTCCCGCTTACGCACGTGAGCTCCAACACACGCACGTGCGCTCGAGCACGCGCGCGTGCAATTTCTACCGTACTGTCGATCTCAAGCGCCTGTCGCGCCGATAAAAATGTGAACGTCGGGACAAGGGAGCCCAAGATACAATCGATACAATGTAACGCCGCGGGTTACTCGCTATCGATCTGGCTGAAGTAAAATGAAGACAAGCCTCAACGAGTGCGGATGTAACGTCAGGCAAGACGGGAACTATTCATCGACGAGACTCGGCGGCCGGCAGAAGTAGTCTCGCGGTCTAGAATACGGTGTTCGGTAACGTCGCGCGGAATTGTGCCAGGTGAATTGTGCCGGGAGAATTGCGCGTAGGATAATGAGGTACCCGCTCGTTTTCATCGACGCGCACACACGCCTTTTGCTCGTCGATTGCGTACGCCCGCGCGCGGAGCGCAGAAAGAGAGGCCGAGATCTATATTCGAGCCGGGGCTAATGCACTCGAAATTTAATCCTCTACGCCGGAAACACATAGCGGCGAAGGTTATTACTATTACTCGACCGCGCGGCACGATGACCGGGGCAGCAGGGATACCGATACAACGTTGGTAGACCGTCGGACACAGAACCGGTGGTATCCTCGCGTACGTGTATTCACACGCACACGGGTACACCCCTCACACAGAGGCATCGATACAGAGAGTCGGCGCAGCACGGACATCGGCATAGAAATCTCGCCCCCGGCGTAGAATGTAGCCCTCTGAATAACGGCTTTATTAAGCTTTAAAACGGGCCGCGATTTATTTCGAGCGGTTTATCAATTAAGCTATTCGATCCGGGGGAAATAATGAATTCATTTCGCCGGGGGGATAGGTCAGGCATCGAGGTTAGGTAGTAGGGGGTGGGAGGGGGTGTACCCTTGCCTGTTATGAACAACCTGTCGATAGGCATACGGTTCGGCCGAGGCTGGCCTCGATTTTCATCCTACCAACGGTTACAGCTCGCTTTTCCGCTCGGCACGCTTCTCGCGCGTTCCGTGAAACGCTCGCGGATCCGGCCAGGTATCCGCATATTGCGAGAGTCGACGGAAATACGCGCGACGGCATTCGAGTCGGATTCGTAAAGAAAAGGGGTGGTATAACGTGTGCGACTTCCGCCTCGGCCCAAGATGTAATATTCGCCGGAAGTCGAGTCTGCCACTTCCAAGTTCGCGACGTAGGATGCGACCTGTCCTCGACCCGATGCTGTTCCCTCCCCCCTACCCCTCTTGCCTCTCCTGCCTCTCCTACCCCTCCTTCCCCTCAGAAGTAATGCGCGTTGTTTGCGTGCTTTATGAAATCCTGATGTTCCGAAATTCCTTTCCGACTGCCTCGCGTTCGCCGACTGCGTCCGTGTTGCGTCTGTATACCGTCTGTGCTTCGGTCGTCGGTAATATTGACGTTAACGTTTCGCATCGCTCGTCGAAGCGATTACTGCCTGCTACGTATCGCATGCGAGGCGCATTGTTGCGAGCGTAAAAGGTAATAACGAGAGCGGAACGAACATTTGGCAAGGGATGCTGTGTACGTAAGTAGTCGGATAGGGATGGGTCGGAATTCGGCGGGTTAGTGCGTTCCGGCGTGCAGCTGTGCGTCGACTGAATTTCGGACGCGGAGGCCTTCGATCGCAACGGGATCTTAGGATCGAATATTTTCCTTCCCGGCCACGTGAATTTACGGCCAGGTGGGCCGCGCCGCTGCGGTATAAGTCCTGGCCCGCGAGAACGTTCAAATGGCTTTTGGATTTATCGGTTGCGTTAACATTTACTGTATATCATGAGCGTTCGACAGTGGCCGACGCTGGATTCATGACCGCATTCGTTCCCCGTCCCTACATTCGTAGTCGGCTATGCAAAGACGATGCGCGGGGTAGAAGCAGTTATGCGGACAGCGCGGTAAATAACTTCTACCCAAGATTTCTTGTACTTCCACTCGTACTCGCTTCCACTCTTTTCCTTCCGCCTTTTCTCTTTTTAACGCACTAGCTGCGCTCTACGGTCGCATACGATTTTATCACTGTTTCATGGAACTCATATTGAGCGCGATGTATGGTAACTCATTAGCGAACTCGTAAGTTTGCTAATACCTCCAATTACGGCGGAGCTGATATACGTGCGTTTTTCGATATTTTACATTTTTTTCCCTTATCTGCTGTTCGGAGTTCGGAATTCTGTTTGTGCGGAACTTTCGAGTCGAGTTCTGTTATAAAAATTGTTTCACCATTTTTCCGCCGTAACGTCTGTATTATCGCGCTTTATGAATACCGACTGACGTCCCAGCGGCATATTTCGTTCGGTATTAAACGTATCGAGACGGCGAGCCGACCAGACTTTTCAATTCTCGACCGGGAACCACCCCCCCCTGCCCGTCGATGCGACACCGCAGGGGACAATTTGAACTCCGCTCAAATAAGATGGCCGAAATCTAGTCGAAACTCTGGTTAGGAGGTGGAGCCGGTAGGCGATCGCTATCGAGACGCAAATGGAAAATATCGTGCAAGTTGGACGCGTGCGGAGAGGGAGGGAAGGCGGGAGTGGAAAAAGGAGAGCAGCGGCTCTCCGAGGGAAGTGGGATGCGGTAAATATACGGCGTACATGCAAAGTATGTATCCGGTGAAATTCCACGCCGGTCTAACGATCCCTGAAACTCGTATTTTAGCCATGGCCCCGCGCGGTATCGGAAAACTATGAAATTTCTAAAGGATCGCGTTCTCGTGTCCGTCCCTCCTTCGCTCTTCGCCGCCTTAACCTACGTCCTCCTTCCACCTACCGACCCCCGGCCTCCTCTCCGAAGTCTCCCCATCCCTGCCCAACCCCCGTAGCCTCGAATTTGAATGTCGTCGGATAGACAAGATTAATTTGCCACGGCCGACTTTTCGGCTCGTTCGAATCGATCGACTCTGCTTTAAGAGAGTCTCGAAACGACGTCTTTGACATTTGCCCTGTCGTTCCGCCTGTCATTCTGGCCTCCCCTTATCTGTACCCAAGCGATGGCCGCCCTGAACCTGGTCGGAGAGATGCGAGGGGCGAATAACGGGTCGTAAGGAAAACATTGACGCTCCGGTGAGATATTAGACGCGGAAGCTGCTTCGTTTCGGATGATCTCGAAATTTCGAGCGTTCGGGGGATGTTGGTGGCGCGCAGGGGGATTAATCGGATGGCCGAAGGCGCACGCGGATGAACGGGCGTAGTCGGATGATGGGATAGGTGAGCATAATAACAGACTGCACGACGCGCTGCGCAATATAAAGAGCATCCGCATACACGTACGTATATACGTACGTACGAGTATGTACGAGTATGTTGCGACGTGCGTTGACAGAGGAGGCTTAGCGCGGATGCCTCGGCTCATCCCCGTTAAATGTTCCCATTTTACTCGCCCGACGTCGGTACGTCGAGAGAACGATCTCGAACAAGAATTCGGGATGTCTTTCGTCGATCTCGATTCAGCGAGAGCGATTCCTTCGAGTGGAAGAGCAAATGTAGGCTGACGGGTCGTATCGCTGAGAGACGCACGATGCATGTATTAAAAAAAAAGAGTCGAATGGATCCGTCGGTCGGCCCCGTACCTCCGGTTACTTTTCTAATCTGCCTCTTCAATATGGAATGCATATCGCGGCGTGGGCATTACCGGCGAACCCATTCGCAGGGGCCAGGGTAATAGCGGAGCACTCGCTCGGAAAGATGGTTGTTCTGATATTCTGTCGGTTAACGAGTAAAGTTGAGGTTGCTTATAAAAATGCGTGCTTTCCCGTCCGCCTCGGTCTTTTAACTTTTTCCATTACACGGGGGAAGATGCAACAGCGTGTTGCGCAAAGCGGTATCGCTCATTCCTCCTTCCGTCTTCCTCCGCCCTCCCGGCCTCGCCATCCTCCTCACATACGCGGATCTTCTACTCCTCCGAGCCCTCTTCCACCTCCCCTCCCTCTCGCAAGCTCTTCTTCCCTGAAGCACGTCTCTTGAATCCGCCGGCTCTCAATCCCTCCCGCCACCTCTTCCTTTTCCCTTCAGACTCTTTTCGCGCTAGCGCCGCTTCGAGGCTCCAATTATAGAGAAACACCGCGTTCGGGGATAAACAGTGGCGGAGGCGGATTACGAATCTCTTTCGAGGGAAGTAGACGAAGGAGTGGGAGAGAGACACTCTGGAGAACCCATGCCGATTTCTTCTTCCGCCTCCGGACGCCTCCGACGTGAAAGAAAACCTTTCAGGGGTAGCCACCGTTTCTAATTAAGGACGGATATTCTCCCCAAGATCTCGCCGCGCCGTTTTTCGGTATAAACCGCGGAATGAAATTCCGGAAGAGTTTTAAGGCCGCGAATGGAGTCTCGTGCCTTATCAATCGCGTCCGCCAGATTCCTCGATACGGCCATCCCGAGCGTCGAACCTCGAGGCGCGTCTTGCGAATTAGCGGGAGATGAAGGTTGACGGGAGTTAACCGAAGATTTTCCCCAACACGAGCAGCGTCGCCGCATCGACGCCGAGTGGGTACTTTCGCCAAATCCGGGGGAGACCTAATTAGCCGCTTTTTCGCGCACTCGGCTACCCACATGCGGACAGTTTGCACCTTGAAACAACTTTCTGTTTGACTCGCCTCGCTCGCTTCCGTCGGATCAACACCGAAATCCCTCACGGTTTGAAAGACCGCCGCTAATGGAAGCGTCCGACATTTTCTTTCCCTTTTTCCGCTTTACACCCCCTCCCTCCCTGCCTCTTTCACGCCCTTCCTTTTTTGCCGGACCAGCCGTGTTTCCCTCGTGTCGAGGATGCGCAACCCTTGCCAGTAGGTACGAGGAGTACAGATTTACACGTCGGGCAGCAGACCGCGATCGGTCGAAGGAAGCAGGTGGTGTTACGCTCAAACTGGTCGGAATCACCAGAATTCGCTGGACGGTCCTCGATCAATCTACCGATTCGGCCAGCTTTCCTCGAATCAGCTCCGTCGAACGAACGAACGAACGAATATTTCTCTCAGACGCAAATATACCGCTTCTGCCGAAGGAGCGCAGTACCAATTACGAGTAGAACAGGCATTTGCTCAAGGTAAACTAACAATGCCGCCGTAATGTCAGCAGGTGGTGTTGCGCTCAAACTGTCACAAACACCAAAATTCGCTGTACGGTCCACGATCAATCTATCGATTCGCTCAGCTTTCCTCGAATCGGCTCCATCGAACGAAGGAACGAATATGTCTCCTAGACGCTAATATAGCGCTTCTGCCGAAGGAGTGCAGTACTAATTACGAGTAGAACAGGCTTTTGCTCAGGGTAAACTAACACTGCCGTAATGTCAGCGGTCTGGCGGCACCGGCACTAATAGTACAGCAATGCCGAACAGCCGTAGCGACAGGCCGGTTTGCCCGGGCAAGAAAAATAGCGCACCGTACGCGGGATAAACGGATACACAGATGTGGAAAGATGGATGAACGTGTGCAAAACGAGGAGGTACCCCCCTCCTCCCCCATCCTCGTACGCGGGTATCTATCTATCTTTCTTATCCTCCTCTCCGCTCCGCGCCACTTCCCTCTCCCACCCTCTCTCTCTCTCTCTCCTTCTGGCGCGTTGCTTGTCTCATTCACTCTCCTCGATCCATCCATCCTTCCGTTCGTCGAGCTTTCAGCGGATATTACAAAGTTCACCTTTTCATCCATTTTCCGTTAGCGTAACGACAGGCAGCGGGGGACGAGCTCGGAACGACAGGAACAGCGACAATGCTTGGCAGGCCGAGTGCCCTTCGAAGGGAGGGAGGTGAGGAGGTAGAACGCGGAACCTCGTTCCCTCTCTTCGAATTCGATTTTAACGACGACGTTATTAGCGTCATTAATGTGCCTCCGGCGGTGGGGGGGGGGGGGGGGTGGGATTCTTTATGACTTACGGCTAACCAGCTGCAAGTCACATCTCACTTTTAATTACGAGGCCTTTCTCGCTCTCGCCCGCGATCCGCAAACGAGATGAGGATTGAGCGGAGGGTGAGGGGCGATGGGATTGCGAGAGAGGGGGGAGACAGAAAGTCAGGAGAACAGGCCGTAATCCCGATAGGTGAAAAACGACTGCCGAGCGTTTGAAGGCTCAATTAAAATCTCGCGTGCACGTCGTTAGAGTGGCTCGAATGCAGGTGAGAATTCGCGAAAGTGTTTCGACAAGCGTGTTCGTCATGTGTTTCGGGTTCGCAGAGGGCAACTGAACGTTCGTGTAGGTGTACACGTGGATAGGTTCGCAGATAGGCTTGCGGATAAGGATATAGCTATATACGTATATGCATATATGTATGTATATATATATATATATATGGGTAGCTGAGTGGTAGGCCTTTGAGCATATGGCCTCGGACGCATCACTGGAGAAAGCAGTGACTGCAATTCGAGTTTCCAGCAATGCGTTGCCTCCGATGTGTTGCTGGGACGACGTGTCGCTCGGCTACGTTCCACGCACGATTCACGGAGCCCGCTGCCACGGCAGGCTAGTTCCGAGACATTTCGTAAGTCGAATCGTTCGTCGGATAAATCGTTGAAATTTCCGCGCAAATTGTCGGAGAATGGAGTTCGGTAGGAAGAGTCTCCGTGAAAGGGCAAGTGCGAGAGCGCGCGCGCGCGCGCGCGCCGAGCGAAGGTCCGTAATTGCAGCGAATTACGGGAGCGGCCCCGGCTCTATAGATAACCGTGGCGCCAGCGAAAATCATCGACGTGACGTAAATGGGAGGCAGCTGGCACTGACAAATGATGAAGCCCCAGTTGGCACGCCGACGCGACCGAAACGGCTGTTTACATTACCATTTACATTAATGCGCACTGTAAAGTGCACGGTGCCTACTTACGCGACGTGTAGTACAACCTGACGTTTTGTAGGCCGGAAGTCGAGGCCTCGGGTCTTCTTCGAGCATTTCTTTCTTTCGTTCATTTCTCGGTTTTATCATTTCCCGAGATCCCTCAGCTCGCGGTACGAACTGACGCTTTTGCAGATCGAACAACTGGAATCTACGTTCCTTGGCCCTTGATGTGGCCTATTTGCTCAGATTTTTCTTCCAGCTCAATCCTATTTCCCGCTCGCTCAATGAGAGAATAACAGAAACGTCGGGACGAGCGAATCCGACGTGAATCTTGTTTCGCTACCGTGGCCATAACTCCGGAAGATCAAATTATCCTCGGTCATTCGTTCCCTCGCCTCATTATATCCTTACATCAAAGAAGTTCCACCTTCCGTTCAGACGAGATCCGCACGGCGTGGTAACGAAGGAAAGTTTCAGCTCGGCGACGGTCGTTAGAAGATTAGCCTGTCAGCGCTCCCGATACAAAGGCCGTCTTAAGGGCGAAACGTCGGACGGCAGTAATGATAAGCCGGATTTCCGAAAATTATAAAGGAGTAGGCAGACGACATTGGCAGTTATTTCAGTCAATTGCCAGGACTCCGTCCCCACGGGCATTCCATATTCCCGGCACATATTAGGAAGCGTCTATCGCCGGCTGGGCGTACCTAACTCAGCCTTATTTCCCGACAGCGGCTAATTTGTATTCATGAGGAGAGAGGAGGACGGCGGGAGGAGGTCCTGGATGCGTCTTCTCGCCGGGACGAGGACGACGACGACGACGACGGAGGGTGTCAAAGTGGGCGTCGGGAAAGTGAAAAAGCGGCCACGGTCCTGCGACTACGACGTTCCTTAACCTGACGCTTTTAGGACGACATTCTCGCGCGTACTGCCTTTATTGCGACAAACTTTCAATTCGTCCGGCCCGCCTCGGCCGATGGTGCAATTTCTCAAGGTTAGAAAGCCTTCGGGGGAAAAAGACGCGAGGGACAAGAAAACGGACTCTGGGCCAGGAAAAAGGAGACTGTAAAAACCGCCGTTCGCACGAAAATACTTAGAAGGTAGACGGCGCTATGACGTCAGCGTAGAATTGTTTTCAGCTTATCAGAGCAGACGCTGCTACCCTTTACGCGCGGCCAAGAATATAATTGTCGGTAAAGCCAGGAATATATTTCCACTCCCGATGTTCCAACCGAAACTTCTGACAGCCATTGCCTACCTGGCGGAAAAAGTACGATGAGATTCGGCATCGGACCGATTCTGTCCGCCGTTCACCCCGACGTCGGTCCATTTAACGGACTGACAGAATCGCTGGCCCACCCCGCTCACGCGGTGTCCCAGAATCATATTTTATTCATAATGAAGAAATTTTATTAGGACAACGCGGAAAAATGCGAAACGACGTGCGCATCGCCGTTAACGGGCGCGCACGCCTGCCGAGAGCGACGAGCGTTGCCCACGCTGGCGACAAATTGCATTTGTTACATGGACCGCCGGCAGCATGAACAAATTACCGTCCTGTTGGGAGACAGCGTGTCCCGATGCGTCGATATAAAATATGCACTGATAATTTACAATAATTACTATCATAACGACGTATGAATATGCATGCGCAATAATATTAACCCCTGCCTGTCGCGCGCGCTTCTCTCGAAGCTCGACATTTAATCGTTCGACATTTAATGATTCTCCCCTCCCCCCCCCCCCTCGTCTGCCCTCCCCTCGTTCGTTCTACCGTCATTCGTAACTGCAACGCTTTTGATCGGTGATCAGTTCAGCCGCCGTTCAGGTTCGATTACACGGGCTTCTTTCCACGCGCGGCTCCGCTCGATCGAGCGGGGAATAAACCTTCTACCCATTTCCGCGTTATGACAACTCGAGTGATTCGGAAACAATGAGAGTGGCCGCCGTGCTTCTCTGCATGCGAGGGGTTGCCGCGCGAGAGCCGATCGATAGTGAATCTTTCAGCGTTTCGTTGCCGCTCCGTAGAGGCGATGGAAAACGCAGTATTGGCAGTGCTCATGCAGTGTCATGCGAGAGTCCATGCAGTGTCATGCGAGAGTCCATGCAGTGTCATGCGAGAGTCCACGCAGTGCCATGCAAGAGTCCATGCAGTGCCATGCAGCCGAGCATAGGTAGGTGGCAGTGTTCGCACGACAGAGCGTCGAGCGTGCAATACAGCGCGCACGGCAGCGAATGCATAGAGATACAGATACATACAGATGCATACAGATGTATGCAGATGTACACAGATAATATCTAACGTTCGATAAGCGAGCGCGCCTGTCGAAAATTCGGCATCGGGTGGGAAGGAATTCTATTAAGGCCCCCCTCATTAATAGCCGTAATCGAATGAGCCCGACCGACCGTCGAGATTACGATTGCGCGGCAGGCAGAGCTAATAGGATGGCAGGGTACGAAATCGGTGGATGCACTCGTTTGACAGTGCACATCGGCCCCTCGTTCACGCTCGAGGCTGCGCTCTCGGGGCCGAATCGTTTGGCGAGCCAATCACCTGGCACGCACGCGAATCGGCAAACTTTCGGGATTAGTGCCGAACGAGCGAGCCGCGAGAAAGGCCAGCGCTGGCACGCCAGGCTGAATCGGGTAAACGAGCCACTCTGCGGATGACGCGCGTCCTTCGCTGAGCTCTGCTTCTTTCATCCGGACGTCCCCCGACGTCTCCGGACGTCTCCGGACGTCTCCGGACCAGTTGACTTCAATTAAGCGAGCCACTCGCGACACTTGTAGTCTAATTCCCGTGAAACGCGTCCGAGCGTCAAGTTGGTCGCGTCGTCAGCGAAAGGAAGCTGGAAAACGACCACTCAATTCATTCTGATTTTCTCACCCCCGGCTTCCGGACGAGAATTTGGACAGTAGTTCATTAGCGGAGCCGGAGAGCGGAGACTGTATTAGCCGAGCGTCGGTCGATAAGCGGGCAGGTCGATACAAGCTGCGAGTGACTGGAAGAATTTCATGTTACTGGATATGAAACTGCAGGCAAAGGCCTGCAGCGGGCCAGAGGGTGGCGAGAGGGGGGAGGGAGGACACGCTCGACAAAGAGAGCTAAGTAAATTTCTATTCCGAATTCGTTAACGAGTGCATGCTGCGGTTTTCGGCATTCCCAACGCCGTCCTGTCGGGGCCAAAATGGCGAGCGTAACGACGGGCGAAGCTGCGAACGAAACTGCAAACGTTTCCTCCCTCTCTCTCTCTCTCTCTGTCTCTATTTCTCTCCTTCTTCCGCTACCAGTCTCTGTGTTTCCGCGCACGTTTGACTACTAATTTCATGAAGGGTCCGAAGAGCGTGCGAACTCGAGGAGAAGCTCGTCGACGGCCGGGTCGGCGGCACCGTCATAAAAATATCCTCTTCGCTCCTGGCGACGACGAGTTCACGCCCTTTCGGCCCCGCCAGGACCGAATTAAACGCGGAGCGTGCGGCCCGCCGAGCGCAGTGATTCTCTCCGCAGGTAACTTCAAACTTTGCCCGTGCTTTGCCAGGTCCCGCACACGCGTGCGCCAGTTCGAGAGCTTTATCCGTCGAAGGCTTCGCGCTCGAGCGCTTTGGGCCGCGGCCCGGCAAACGAGGGCCGAGTTTAGCCATCGGGATCGGGCACAAAGTGGGCTCCTACACTCGCATAATTAATAAAGTTAATGGGCGATCGAGCGTGTATCGATATTTAAATTGGATTTTGCCGCCCGAAACTTGGCGGCGAGATTGTCCAGGCACGTCTGGCCGTCTTTGTCGTCCTTGTCGTCTTTGTCGTTTATCGGATTACGGCGAGGGTTGGCTGGGAGAATGATAGAAGAAAGAGGGGTTGATCGACGGAGCTCGGAACGATCGAACGATCCCGACTGAGATCTCGCGATTCGGCCGAGGGTGCTATCTTGAGAGGACTTCTTTTTTTATTCCTCAGCAAAGACGCGGTTCGTCCTGCCGCACTTGCCCGATCACGTTGCCCGCTCGTAAATGAGCGGCAGGACCTTTGTCTAACGCGATCCGTAAAAGGCTTTTACGCCCGGCTGTAATATCGAAACGGCCTTCGTCGAGCTTGGCGAAGGAATGGGAGGGGTGGGAGAGGCTAACCGGACGATTCAATGAGATCTGCGAACTTTTAGGGGCGTCCGTGCGATCGCGTGGCAGATGGCAACGCTTCCCAACCCCTCTCTCTCTCACCATCTCTCTCTTTTTTGGGGTCGAAATAAACCTGTAACGGGTAGGTGACAGTGCGAGGCCGGATTCTATGCCGTTGGCCGAGCTCCTGTTACGCGAATACGCGTTCGCTGCCGGCCGCGCATTACCAACCGTAACGACGATCCACCCCTCAGTGTAATTAGTCGACGTGTAAATGAAATATTCTATGCGCAGTTGCACTCGTAACACGTTTAATCTCGCCGTTTTTTGAGACCTTCCTTTTTTTCCACCCCCTCTTTCCCATTCGCGCGACCGGCAGGGACTTTGTCCGCGAACATGAACCCGTCCTGCCACGCGTCCTCTGTGACCGTGCGTGGGCGTGCATGTGTGAGTGAGGCGCGTGCGAGACAGAGTTAAATCCGTCATCGTGCGTACATCAAGCGCCGATGGTACATTACGAAAGGCGGAAAGATTTATTATTCGAAAAAATTGTCCTACCGCCCTCGTATATCACCCCGCCTAGCGCCCTCCCGATGAAATAATGTTGAATACGACTGATTTTAATGACGAGACAAAGTGCCGACTGTTCCGGGCAGCGAGTGATGGACGGAGCGTTTTTTTGCCATCCGATTCTTTCGTCGGCGGTAGTCGGACCGGGTAAATAGATATATACGTGCGTCGATTAGAATGGCAGGTTTCGATGCGTGGCGTGTGGAGGGGGTGGGGGGGGGGGGGGGGAAATGACAGACGGGGCGGTTACAACAGTTCGATTCGGACAGGACAGTTTTGGTGCGCACGTGGCAGTTTGCCATGATAGGCAGCGGCAGGCCCGTTGTCGGCGCGGCGACTTTTTGGTCGAGTTAACAATTATACGAGGTGGCAGACGACCTCTGACCCCCCTCTCCCTCTCCTTTTCCCAGGGGGGGTCCGAGAGTCGACAGGCGCGAACTATTGCGACGTATCTTCTGATAAATAGCTATCCTGCGGCGCGATAAATTGAGCGTCGCTCCTCCGCTGCTGCGAATAGGTACGCGGAGAAGCCTTTCGGGTTTGGCTGGGTAAAGGTTGGGGATCTCTTAAGGATTCGTTGTCTCGGGCTTCGAGGGAAGCTCACGGATGCCGCAAGAAGCGTCCTCCACCTTTGTCAATGAGTCGTGCGACGCAACGCGTCTACCCACCTACACACCGACCTACCAACCTACCCTACCTACCTACATACCTACCTACATACCAACCTACCTACCTCTTTTCATCCCGGAGATCAATGCCCGCACGTTTCTGTCTACCTACCTCATCCTGTGTCTCTTCCCTGTCACTGGCTCAGAGTATCGCTCGGCAATCTTACATTAAACTCGGTTGCTCTCATTGAAGGAGCAACCCGCGTCTGAGAGCACTTCGCATTCATTCGCTTGGCCATTTGATTCGCGCACTGTTAAAAGCACCCTCTTGCCCCTCCTCCTCCACCTCCTCCTCCTCAGACAACCGTGAATCCGGTGAATGCGAAAGTGGCCGTCGCGGATCCCTGTCGACCCTCCTCGCGGTCGGGAATCATATCGAAAAAGAGCGTATTAAGTCGGAGGCACCCACGGGCGTCGCTCGGCGTCGAGACGGCTAAGTGAAATATTAAAAGTGACTGACACGCGATGTAAACCGACTGGTCATTTCGAGCGTTTCGCCTGTTAAGGAGGGCGCGGAAATAATTGGAAGACGAGGAGGCCAGCCTAACGGCGCTCTAGCGTGCGCCGTCGGTTAGGTTTGCCAGTTAGGTACGTCGGTTAGGTTCGCCAGTTAGGTTCGGCGGTCGGAATAGGTTGCCAGTCAGGAATCGAACACCTCGTCGCGTGACGCTGAGGAGAAGCTTCTCCCGAGGCTTCGCTTCGAGTATCGCGTGCTGACCTCTTGCCCCCTGCACCCTTCGAACCTCACAACCAATCCGTCCCGCTCCCTCTCCTTCTCGATACCGTTAGGGTTGCTGCTCGCGATTTAAATATCGGAGATCCATCGCCGGTGACACGTCGGAACAGACCCACGGAAGGAGGAGGAGGGTTGGAATGAATCGGGAGGCATGGATGTGCCGGGCAGGATAACGTAGTAGGGAAGTATAGATCTCGAGAGTAGGGTGGTAGGAGGGGTGGAACAGTTGAGTTGGCCGAAATAATTCTGCCGACGAACGGAACTAATTCGACATGCACCCGGACACATGCCGATGGATAGCCGCGAAGCATGCAACAACGAAACGCCACGGGAGCGACCTCTCAACTTTGCCTCCCCTCCCCCCCTCCCCCGTTCGGCTGCACGCCTTACTGGGTTAGCTCTCTCTCTCTTTTTCCATTTTTTCTTCCTTTCGGAAGCCGTGTCCCGACGCCGCCCGCTTAAAGTAATCGCTTCCCGCGCCGCAAAGAGAATGGCCGTAACAAATTCTCTCAGACGAATCGTCGGCAGGGTCGAGAGAGTCAGAGAGAAACGTTAGCAGAATTCTGTTTTCGAAAGCTTCCTGTAGACACGAAGATCCGACAAAGCTTCCGTATCGGCTCGCAGAGTGGTAGGGGACGATAAAGAGATGCGTGTTTTCTTGACTCCGGTATTCTTCGCTCGCAGCAGGATAGCGATAGCTGATTGGATGGTACCTTTAGCGTTTCACAGGGTGACTCAGCGACTGACTGACTGATTATCCGTGCGCCACCACCACCCCTAGCTGACGTGGAAGCTACCGTTTTTTGTCCGCTCCGGGCCGAAAAAGGTGTGCGGGGCGAAAAAAATCCTGGCGTTCGCGCGTCGGCGGTCGTTCGAGCATGGACGTACAACCTAAAAAGGAAAAGCGATGGAAAGCGTAACGCGAACGCGTGACATACCTCCGCGGAATTTCAGCTTTGAAGCGTCACTCGACAATTTTTTTCCTTTTTTTTTCACCCTCGTACCTTTTGCCCAGGCTCGCGGCGCCCAGGTTCCGGGGGCGGGGTTAGGTTCCGGGGGAGAGTTTTATATGATTTCGCGGCAGTGTACTTGCAGCTCCGCGGATGTTTGCAATTTCGTTCGCGCGCGCGGATTCCACTCTTTTCCAACCCTCACCAACCCCCACCCACCCCCCCTCTTCGCGTTGCACGTCGCCTCCTGACCGCCTCGTTTTCTCATTTTTCTAAACGTTTCCCTGCGCAGCGCGTTTTGTCACGGTTTGCCTCGCGCCACCCGAACTCTCGTCGTCGCCAATTAAACTAAAGGTCGGCCTGGTACCCGGATAATAACTCCGAGCGAGCCGAATAAGCGGGAAAATTGTCAGCGACCGACGATGAGGAGTAGACATCCGCCTTGTCATTATCCGGTCGAGAAACTGAACGCAATTTACTTACTACCCCCTATGAAGCCAATTCCGACTGTCCGCAGGGTCTTTAGAGGACTGTGCTCGGAACGATCGGATATAAGTAAATAAAGATCTTACCCGATCAGTTAACTGACATTCTCAGGCTCGTAGACTGCCTTGCCAAGGCCCCGGCCGCAGATCGTCGACGTTCTTCGTCCTCTTCCTCGTCCCCCTCCTCGCCAAAGGCAGAGAGCGACGATGTGAAGGTGGGGACAGAATCTTTCTGCGAAAGATAGATTCGCGCTGGCGGAAGTTAGCCGGATCCCCCGGGGCGATGCCGTCAGTGGCTAAATCTCGGCAACGCCAGACGGCGAGACGCAATCTTCCCTTTTCGCAGCCGTCCTCATCGCTGTCATCGTCGACCCACTCCGGAGCCGTCCTCGTTCCTCGTTTGCGCGAAACTTATTTTCCCTCCCCGCTGAGGTTGTACATTTAGCAAATTAGAAGCGTGACGTTTCCATCGGTGCGCGCCTTGCAGTGGCACGGGTCGAGCAAAGAGGTGGGCAGGGTGGTGGAGATGGTAGAGGAGAGGGAAGGAGGAGTGGAAAAGGAAGAGGGAAAGAGGAGAAGCTAAAGGCAAACTGAACTGTGCCAACTGTGAAATGAGGAGAGGTGGGCGAAGGACGAGGTGGGGGAGGAGGGGGAGCTGGAGGCAGAGGACTGGCGTCGGATGACAAAGAGAATACAAGCAGACGGAATGAGGGAAGGGAACGGTCGGAGGTACAAGAGTATTTCGAGTCTCCGGGCTTCGCAGCGGCGCGCAAGGACAAAGCGGCCGAGACACATCGCTAATTATACTATAAAAGACTTTCGAAAAGTTTGACCGCCGGCGGACGGGCAGTGTACACTTCCCCGTGGAAGACTCGCCAGCCGTCGAAGACACTCTCGCCACTCCGATGGTTGTACTCTGGGCCAGGTTGACGAAACGTCGGAGGATCTCCTGGTCGTTCACCACCTCCCGGTCCTTCAAGGCTCGCTAATGAAACGAGTGGGGTGATATTAGGCGAGATCGGAACTTTTGCCCGGTCTGTTCATAAAGTCCCGCACTCGTCAACCTATCCGTCTGCTTGGGGAAACACCTCATCAAGATTCCCTCTGCCCGAGCCGCGTCTGCCGGCTGTGAAGGGCGCGCGGCTGAGCGCTTTCCAACTGGAATTGTACGCTGGGAAAGTCGGTACGTCGAGGCTCCAGGGTAGAGAGAAAGAGAGAGAGAGGGAGAGGGACAGGGAGAGCCAGAGAGAGCTAGAGCAAGAGAGAGATAGAGAGAGAGAGAGAGAGAGAGAGAGTGAGCAAGAGCGAGTGCGCTGCTCGAATTACGTCTCATCAGCCCGAGTAACGTGCAATATTCAAATTATTCTCCTGAGCACCGGCACCTAATGAGAATGTATGCAAATAACGCAAGCAGAGCGAACGCTGGCTGCGTCGGTAGCGACCGAGATCCGGATGGTGCCGTCGAGGACGGAACAAGAGGACGGAGCCCAGAGCTTCAAGTAGGCGCTCATGCCAGTTGGCGCCCCCCAGGAGAGGAGAGAGACAAGAGAGAGGGAGAGAGAGAGAGAGACAGATAGAGTAAGGGAGAGGAACGTCTGCACCAAAGACGACCTCACGGATAACGGCTCCAGCAATTATTTAACTCGGCTAATTATTGTTCGCCCAGTTTGCCGCGCAGACGGCACCTAAGACTAAACGGGGCCCGTAATGGCGTCGAAAACCCTCATAATTAAGGCGAAGCGTCGCTGCAGCCATGATCGCCCGATCGTTCCTGATATCGTGCCCGGCTAATTTGTCAGCGTGGCCCAAAGACGCGGTTTCGGTACCGACCGCTCGTCCTATACGGTACGAAGGTTACATCCGCGGGACGCGTCCCGTACGGCGGAAAAGGTTTTCACTGACAATGAGACGATTACTCGGAAATGGCTCGGATGAAATTTTGTTTGGCCAGATAATTGTTCGGCTCGAATAAACGGCGCCTCGTTATTTCGATGGCGCGGATGAAAAGGATGGGGAAGAGGAGCAGGATTGAGAGAGAGTGGGAGAGAGAGGCAGATGCAGAGAGAGAGAGAGAGAGAGAGAGAGAGAGAGAGAGATAAAGAGAGAGAAGGAAAGCAGACAGGCGGGCAGGCAGACGGGAAGACCTGTACACAGGTTGTACAATGGCGCTGCGGAAGGATGCGCGAGCGTGTGTACATTAAAATGAACAGGCTGCGGGAGCGACTAATATGGGGGGGAACAACCTGATGAGCCGCAGCACGCGCTCGATCGTTCGACAGCGGCGATATATTCCGGAACTGTTGTTCCATCATGCTTCGCGGTGGCATTTAAATTGGCGCGGTGTTTAACGAGGGGCGCGCGCGGAATTAACGGCGTGAATGCCGAGCGGAAGAGAACGAATCCGCGGGTTGGCGAAAAAGATGGCTCGCGCTTAGATACCGGGTCGAGTTTGTCGGACTGGATCGAAGTGCCTGACGACGGACGGGAGCCACGTCGGGGTCAGCGGATAGCCAGGACGGATATCGGGACGCAGAGAAGCTGGCAATTAAATAGTCGGGGCTACGCGCGATATTTCATTCATTATTCTAGCCCGCCTGTTAATGAGAATATATGCAAATAAGTTGATGATCGATGCGCTGGTAATAGTAGGAGCTGCAATAGCAGGGCAGCTTCTCTCTTTCCCCCTCTCTCTCTCTCTCTCTCTCTCTCTCTCTATCCGTGTGTGTGTCTCACCCACACTCACTGTGCGGCCCGCACATGATTCGCATGGGAATTCGCAAATTATTTACTTTGGCTAATTATTGTTTGGAAGGGCATACAAGCCGAGCCGCGAACGCGAACAGAGGGCTTCGACCGGAGTGGGAGGGGGGAGTGTCGAAGCATAATACATCGTTGATGGAATCTGCCAGTTAAAATTATATCGAAGCGTAGTGCCCGACCGCCCTTTCCGCTCCCTTTCGCCCGCCTCGCGGAATTGTATCGGCACACGCCCGATAATCCACTCGGAAAATTGAATAAACGCAATTTTTCTCCTCGCGCGCTTAACTCGTACGACCTCGTAAAGCAGGTTGGTGGAGGGGGAAGTGGGTGAGGGTCCGATCGGGGACGAGATCGGAGGGTCCCTCGAACCGGACTGACCGTTCTTCGAATTAACCGATATTACCCGTAACGGCGACTAATTACGATCTCGCGCAGCGCGGAAAATTCCAATTATTTCGCGAGCGAGGGGCGGGGGGACGTACGAAGGGGTGCGTGTACCGACTGATGGCATTGTTGCAGCAGACAAATTACAACCGGTAAATTAATTACCGGTCGGGGATAATAACATTATGCCGGTGATGATGGGAGAGAGAGGGATGAGGGCTGCCAGCGGCAGCGGGCAAACCTGTTTTGCCCGAATGCGATTTTACGGGGAAGTAGGTCATAACGAAAGCGACTGTGAGCCCAGTTCCTCTTTTCCGCCTGGCGCGATCGCGCGAAACCGTTCGGCATTCTCGTCGTGCCGATCGTTCGATGCCTGCCTACCCCTCGGGCTCCGGCCACATCCCCCGTCTCGCAAACTGCACCCCCTCTGCGGGCGATACTCGATCGCGGAGTCGGACGATGAACGCAGATGACAAAAATATTCTACGCACGCCTCCATAATCGGAAGCAATTGTAGGCGAGGCTCGATTGCGAGGAAAGTAATTTCCGACTTTAGCTCTCTTTCTCTCTCTTTCTCTCTCTCTCTCTCTCCCTCTATTTCGCTCACTCGAAACGATAAGCCTCGCTCCGAATATTCGTCGCATCTCCGCGAGTGAAATGATTGATACGGTGGGTGGGTAAGAAAGGTGGGCAAATGGATAAAAAAGGAAGAAAATATTGGTAGAGCTGAAAACGACGACGGCGAGGTGGTGGTGGAGGAGGAGGAGGTAGAGGTGGAGGTGCAGGAGGAGGAAGCATCGACGGTGATCGAATATCGACTCGACTGCGGATCTGCGTGTGCGCAGGATTTAATCTCCCTTGTTGCCTTCTTCCCCCTCCGATTCTCCGGCTCTTTTAGCAACGAGAGGGGAAAAAGAGAGAAACTGCGGGAGGATGGAAGAGAAGGGCGAGCGGTCGGAATAGGGAGACAGAGACTCAGGGCACAGGATAGGGGAGGTGTTTTCTTGCGCGCGAGTATTCTTATTGTCTCATCAGCGGGAACAGCGTGCAATATTCAAATTACCGTTGGCCAGCCAGGATGGTGGCTATGGGTGGCGGGTAGTCATGGTGCTGCTGGCAGCAGAAGCCGGCAGAAGCCAGCAACAGCCAGCAGCGGCACCAGCAACATCAGCGACGCAGGATCACCGGCACGCTCTAATGAGAATGTATGCAAATAAAGGCGGGGGTGGGACGCTGCCGGCGGAGGTAATTATTTAGTTCTTCTGATAAACAGTCGTAATTAGTATCGGACGGTGATTTAGCGTCGGCAATTATTAAGCGTCGCGAGGCGGTCGGGGACGGGGCTGCTAAAGGTCGATATCGTTTTCAAAGCGTCGCCGGGCGTACGCTGAGGGCACATTTCAGCCCGGAACCCGACTCGGCGGGAGAGAATTATTGGCGTCGCGTCGACATAATAGCGCCGACGAGTGACGGGTTGCCTCGACGACGCGGATGACGGGGCGGCACTGGCTTCGACTACGACCACGAATACGACTGCCGGCTGCGACTCCCAGTGCGACCAGGAGCGCGACTACGAGTACAGCTGCTGGTACGACGTGCGAGTACGACTGCGAGTACAGCTGCCAGTACGACTGCGAGTACGACTGCCAGTACGGCTTCGGGTACGACTAGGACTCCCGAACGGCGACCGCCCTCGCTTCCAAAGTAACCTGGCTCGCGCGAAGACTAATTGCCCTATCGACAGGCAGTTCTGTTCGCTAAATACCGGAATCAGAAGTGCCGTCGTCCTCGGTCGCGGCGGCGGCGGCGGTGGCAGCCCGATAACAATGCACATTCGAATACCTGACATCTGACGCTCACAAGCGCGCGATATCGCGGGAGGTTGTAGCCCGGCCGTGTAGGAGGGGGAGAAGGAGCAGTAGGGGAACAGAGAAAGAGAGAGAGAGAGGGAGAAGGACACAGGATGCGGCGAGTGACCCTCATCGACGTCACCTCTACCTTTTATTGGAACGTCGACGATGACGCATGGCAAATCTTAAAACCGTTCGTCGATACTAATTGATTGAGTTGCCGGAGCGCGCGCGCGCGCTCTCTCGAGATCGATGCCCCTGCGTCGCTCGGAGTTCGATGGCCACGGCAATTTTTTCTGGCCGAGGCCGCGGAAACAATGTGTCGCCGGACACGACGTCATTTCGGCGTAACGAGAGCAGCGTCAAAAATCAATACGCACCGAGAGAGAGAGAGAGAGAGAGGGAGAGTAACCGTCGCTCGTTCGATTAGTCGCGTGCACACTTTACTGCGAGCGCTACGCTTAGCTAGCAACCGAGCGTAGAATTTTCCAAATCCGATGACGCGCTCCGGCGATTTGAGCCGAAAATCATTTCGCTTCTTCTCCCTGCAACGAAGAAGTTCAATTTCGCGAGGGACGCTGAGAAAGGAGAATGGCCCACGTAAGGATGCCACGGGGGAGTGGGAAATTTGCGAAGAGGGCATACGTGACAGGGTGGAATGTGAGTTTGCCCCTTCCGTGTACGAGGCAGCCCTGTACGGTCGGCAGAATGCGCGTGTACGCTCGTACACGCTCGTACACGCTCGGGCTCGGCGTCCGCGTCCAAACATATAAACACAGCGGCCGTATAGATATAGGGTGTATATTCGTTCGGTGCGTCGGCGATTAAATTGCAGCGGCGCGCGGCGTGTATGCTTTCGAGCTGGCTGGTCGAGCGAATAATATATCGTTGCGAAACGTGAATGCATAGCTTGGCCAGCGGATGCGAGTGGGGCTCGTACACTCGTTGAGGTGTCGTTCCCGGTACACGGAAGGATTCTCGCACGGTTGTCTGCGGCCGTCGTCCTGACCGTCCCCCTGCTGATTTCCACCCCCTCCCCCAGCCCCCTCCCCTTTCCGCTCCCTTCCTTCAGGCCAGCCGTAAACTTCGATCGGTAGTAACGAAGCGTCGAACGCCTCCGAGCGACGTTCCTGGACAAAATCGGGCGCTACCTACGTCGCTGGCGAGATGGCAGATGCAAAAAGGGCGAAGTGTGTGTCCGCGCATTGTGCCCGACCCCGAGGAGGAGGGCTGGCTGCCGGTGCGAAAACAAAAGTCTCGTCGGTCGGGCCCCGTTGTTCGCCGGCGTTCGGCTCGCCTTCGTTTCTGCGGACGAAAAGCGTCGTTCCGCCCAACTCGCGCCACCCTCCGCCATTCTCACTTCCGAGCTCCACGCTTTCGAGCTTTCCAGCTTTCTCTCTCTCTCTCTCTCTCTCTCTCTCTCCCTCTCTGACTCTCTCTTCCCGCTTTCGAGATCCACGCTTCCCAGCCACGAGTACGAGCTAGCGACGCCTCGCCGGGGGAATAGCTTTCCGGCGAAGCGACGAGCAAATTCTCCACTCGCGACCCTCCACTTTTTTCCTACACACTCTTCTCCTCCCTCACCCATCCGTCATCTTCCGGCCGACGCCGTTCGCGGGTGCGTCGCGGTGCCCTGACTCCTCTATTTACGCCTCCTATCGAGGATCGCGGCAAGACTGGCCGTACTGGCCGGACAGGCCGTGCGTCTGACACCGGACGCTTATCCACTGGCAGGGATTGTGTCGTCGAGTAGCGTCGCTTTATCGAAATATAAGGTCAGATCGTGCTTGACCCGGAGCCTTTTATCCCGCGGCCGCGATAAATCGATTCGATAAATCGTCTTGCCCGCTTTATATTAGGCAATCTTTTCCGAGCCGACCCTATCCCACCCGCCGCACCCCCTGCCAGAGGCTGGCCAAGGCTTCGAGGCTCTCGGATACACGGGCAGCCTATCCTGCCATCCTGCAATTCTTTACTGCAACTTTCACGTCCGTCTCTACCTCCGGCAGCGATATTTCCCGATAAATTCTCGAGCCGAGCCGGGCACAGAGTTATGAGCGAGCTGTCAGGCAACATTCGTCTCGCGGCGGAACGCGCGATCGTTAACGATCGTTACCGGGACGCATGCGTTTGCCTCGAGATTTTAACGAACCTTCCCAACCAGTCGTCGGCGTCTCAATTTGTCTATCGCCGTCCTCGAAACTTTCTCCGGCAGGTCGTCAGGTGGAAGGTTTGGATTCTCGGCTTGGCTTAGGTTTAGTGGGAGCTGGGTTAGGCCGTGACGCATGATTATATGTTGTTCGACGTTCCGGGTTTCGCTTGCGAATGGCGGAATTATGGGGTGTGAGGAAAAAATTGAACGGCCAGGCGAGCCGACGCGAGCGTACTGCGAGCGTAATCTGCTTTGCGGCCAAGTTCCGCGAGAAAGATAATTCGCCTCCCCCCCCCCCCCCCTTTGTAAGGGCGGGCGGCGGTCGCGGAAACCGCGCTGCAGAAACTTTGATCATGTCAGCCCCCGGGCCATTGGGGCGCGTTTGCAGAAACTGGCCCGTGACGTGTCAGAGTTAAACTGAATTTACGTTAGCGGAATGGTCGATGCGGCGGTGGACGCAGTTTTCTTTTAACACGTTGACTGCCACGGCGAAATAATGGCTTTTAACATTTCACCGCCATTGTTGGCTTCATTTTCGAATGTAATTTTAATTAACAGACGGTTTGGACCAAAAATTAAAAGTTACCTGACTCTCCGCGTTTTTGTCATACAAACGAATTAGTGAACATGAAAAGCATATTTTACTGCCGTTCTTAAGCGTTGTACTATCGATATAAACAGAACTAGCTGAAAAGCACCGTTTGATACTACCGTATATAATTAGCAATTACGACGTAATCACCCGATATAATGTGTACACAGTCTCTTCTTACTTCCCTGAAGAAACTCTGCCTGCGAACCATGTATATCCCGACCGACAGCCGACGTATTAATACTCCGCCCACTGCGTCAGCTGCCGGCCGAGTTCGAAGTAGTACGAGTCAACGACAGTGTCGTACGCCTGAAACCGGCATAGGAAAGTAAATAGGCGAGATTATCTTTTTCGGATATTACGAGCGGATCTGCCCAAGGTGGACGTTATCTTCGGAGTGTGAGTCTTCATAGCCACTTTCAGACTTGTTCCGAAGGTGCTGGAGTCTACTTCTACCCTCTCTCTCCCTCTGCCCTCCCTCTCCGGTATCTTCGTACTTGCCCCTTTGTAACCTTTATCCCCGGTCACGCCTTTCCACTCTCCTAGTTCCTTTGCAACGGTAACGGCGCAGCGTGCGAAGGTACATAACTCCGGAGCACGGTTGTATGAAAATATTGATCCTGCCGCCGCTGGGCAGCGCTCGCACCGACGTTCGGCGAAGGAAAGGAAGAGGCAACGACGGGAAAGAGGCGCCGGAGCAGGCCGGCAGGTTAATATCGGCCTTCCATCGGCACGTTAAACTCGTCGGGAACTTGTCTCTGTCGTGGCTTTTTCCACCTTAATTACGCTCCGCCACGCTTTCACGGGGTATCCTTCCTACTCGTCTGCCTATCGATGTGCATCGCTCCCGTATATGCCGCGCACCCACACACCTTGAAAGTACGGTGCACGTAGGTGCCCAGCTGCTATCCAGTCTCCGCTCGGAGGGAAATAATGCTCGACGCAGGATCCGGGAATTTTCGGGGAATTATAAAACTTTTCGTCGCAAATAAATAGGAGGATTGGATCGGATCGGCTTCGGAGGCTGCAGGCGCGTCAAGAGGAACGAAGAGGAGCGTGTAAGAGCGCAAACGGTAAACGGGAGAACCGGGAGGAGGCTCAGGATAGAATTTCCTTTGCTGTTTCTCCTGAAACGTATGCCAGGCAGTTCCTTTCTCGACGAGCGCTGAACGCGGAGTGTCAGGTCGGATAGAGGCGTCGCGCGCGCGAGTGACGCCAGGAGGAACGACAAAAATGTGTCGGGAAAACGTCCGAAGGAGGAGAGGTGAAGTGGCGGGCGAATAAAGGGAAATAAAGAGACGCGGATGGAGAGAGTCTGCTCTCTCGGGATAAGGTTGCAGATATAGACCCATGTGGACGCGTATGCGCCGAGTGGAAGAGAGGTAGGCGTAGGCGTGCGTCGGTGTGCGTAGATAGTGGGTAGGTGTGGGCGTAAACTCGCACGTCGTACAGGGATAAACAGGATGGGACGGCGCATTAGCCAGGCCGTAGTCCTCTGCCAGCCTCGGACGGGAGAGAAGAACTTTCGAAGCGAGTTTCGTAGCTACGTTCGAGACATCCCATCTAACTACGCCGTACGAAAAATATAGTACGCTCGGCCTGTGATCCGAATCTCTTTCTTGAACTTCGTACCTCTCGCGGCGGTAGGCAAAGCTGTTCGCAAGAGGGTGTGCAGGAGGGTGAGGGGGATGATGGGAATGGCAGGTAACGTTCGTCGAGAGCGGAAAGGGCAGAATATAAATTCCATTTCGGCCCCGCTCCCGCTCGCGCCCTATACAGGGAGGACCTAACGAACGATCCGGCACAACGTAACGTACCGCTCGACATTATCGTCGGGGCACAATATTTCCACGAACTACGACTGTGATTCCGCCCTCGGGGAGTGTGTGACAGCGATCGTTACTTCGGAGTTGTGCACGTCGGTCGAATGATAACTGTTATTCTGCGGCGTAGACCGTTAGCTCCTGCCGCCATGCCTGCCTCTGCTTCTGCTGCCTGTGCGTCTGTCGTTCCTGTTATTTCTGCCATCTCAACTATTCCTGCCACGCTAGTCTTGGCCGTAGTCTGCGAACAACGACAAAGCACGCTCAGCTACCGGGACCTTCTCTTCCATGCCAAATTCTACCTTCGTCTGACACCTCCTTCTACCCGGACGAGCCTCGAAATATTAATCGACCGATCGACTTGCCAATGCGTCGCTTCAGCAGACTTCGTATTTGAGAGAGCTTTGATCAGTTAAAATGACGGGACAAATAGGATGCAAATTACGGGGGTGGAATGGAGAGGAGGGCGGAGGAAGCGACGAGCGAGTGTCAAAAATATCGGTGCCCGATGTATATAATCCGTGCAAGTCCGTAAACGAGGTACTAACAACTAGCCGCGCGGCGCGCGTACGTACATAAATCATGATTATACCGGTGCCAGGCGCAACTTCCGAGTGGTCTACCTCTCCCCGAGTACACCTCGTTGCCGTCGGCGTAAATATTTAAAACGCGTCCCAGATTCGGTAAAATCTGCCTCATAACACGCGAGGCGCGCTTTTAGGGTGATGCGGCTTAACAATTGACGCCGTCGATCTCGCAGGCGGACGATCCCGATCGAATTTCCGAGCGGCACCCTTCTAATCCGCCATCTTGCGATCCATGCTTCGCGGTGGAACGCCGTGCTACGCGAGAGAGAGAGAGAGAGAGAGAGAGAGAGAGAGAGAGAGAGAGCGGCCTGCCTAAAAGCACTGATACCAAATAAGGGACTCACTTTGTTCATAAAAGATTTAGCCGGTCTAAGTCCCTCCATTATGTAAAGTGGGCTTCCGCAAGGTGACGATGCGAAGGGCTGCCACGAATCGCTGCAAGCCTATGCACGTCCCTTAACTGTCTCTGCCATCTCTCAAGGCCACTCTCCTGCCGACAGGGCAGCGCTGTCGGGGACCACGGTACGCCGCCCTAATCGCGTAGTCCGTTTTTCTCCACCCTTTCGTTTCCCGAGGATTTTGACGTAGGGCAGCCGAGGGCGGCGTGGGCGGCTCCAAGTTCCGCCATTAGGCAGATCGAGCATGCGCCAAATCCGTATTTTATCCTTATCGCCGGGGGTCGCCTATCGTTCGACGTTCGTAAAATAGGCGTTCGGCGAAACTGGCTTCCACCCCCCTGAGAGAGAGGGAGAGAGGGAGAGAGAGAAAGAGAGAGAGAGAGACTTAACCGGGGGCCCTCGTTTCAAGTTTCCCCATTATGCGGCGAACACGTCGATCGGCTCCGACGCCAGTCGCGCTTTTGGTGGGAAAATATCGTCCTGGCAATTCGCTTCCCGCCATCTACGACTCTCTCTCGGCCGGCCGCGCGATACTTCCGGTTCGACCGACGCGCAGATCTGGCAGGTACAGGTTGCGCCGACCAACACCGGCCGGGCCCCAATCGTTATTCATGCACGTACGTGAGTTGACGGCCGACCCTCCCTGGTCCCCACGGTCGATCCGTCCGCATGTACGGCGCACAATGCAAATATGTAAACAAGGGAACGATAAATAGATGTAGAAAACCGCGGTCGTCCGGTCATTTGACAGTCCGCTGTTCACATCGTCGATCGGCGTGTTTGCCGAAGCCTTTTTCGTCGGTTCCGCGTTCGTTTTAGTCTGCGGCCTACCGAGAGGGACGAGGCGTCGGGAAAAAGATGAGGCTTAACGAGCGTGACAGAGAGAGAGAGAGAGAGAGAGAGAGAGAGAGAGAGAGGTGGGTGGGGGAGGAAAATGCGGGCAATGTGGGACGCGAACAGAGCGGATTGTCGGGATCGAGGTCGATGATGAGGTCGAGGATGGGGTCGATGATGGAGTCGGTGCGTGAGGATGAGCTCATCCTCCTCTGACGCGGGCTACCCACTCGATACGTATAATCTGTGAAACAGTCTGCACGGTTCGCTGCAAATCCGTTCATTATGTAAAGCTCACTTACACGCGTGTCGGATGCCGTTAGCTCGGGCCACCTCCCCCCACCCCCCCTTACCGTTCGGGCTAATTCGACAAAACCGGCTAATGCCCGCGTCTGCCTCTCTCTCTCTCTCTCTCTCTCTCTCTCGCTTTCTGTCTCTCCGACTGTCTCTATGTGCCTTACCCCGTGTACAGCTAACCCCCCCTCTATCGTTCTGTATCCATTCGCCTACGTCGCCGAATCGATGTCGAACACCGGAGGGATCTGTAAACTTTTTCCTCGCCGCCCGTCCCGAGAGTCTCATCTACATCGATTGCGAGCGCGACGACATCCGCCAACATCCCAATTAGCTTCGCGCCTATAGTCAAGGGCTACTACTATGTACTACGCTGGCTGTTACGTTGTCCCTAACCGTAAGCACGAACGCCGGTACTTTCCGACGCACGCATCGTTCCTTGCCAGCTTCGCTTCTCTACGCTTCCCTACCTGGCAGGAAGCAATTTTTGAAACGAGTTCCTACTCTAACGGCTTCCGCTCGCGGCTGCGGTGTCGATCCGTTCCTCTCTGTCGGAAAATGAACCTCTTTACTCTCGGCTGCACCTATTGTGGCACGCGCAGACACGCGCGCGTTGTCATAGCGTCGAATTGCACTTGACGGATCATCGATCTCTACCCGCTCGGCTCCCCGATAAGCAACGCGCAACGAGCTTTTGCCAACAGCTCCTAACCGACGCACACGGCTCGTATCGAGTTATGTCTAGTTATTAAAGCGAGTTACAGTATTCGATGGAGGGTAAAACTCCGATAATACGACGTCCTGCGGAGCGCGCCGGCCGGCCGCTCTCGATATCTGACATACTTTTCTATCGGCGTGACGGCCAGCGATTTCGGTGGATGAAACATTTTCAACTCGACGTTTGGCGAACGACTCTCGTACAAGCGTGTCTGTTGTCTCTTATCTCTGTACTCGCGGTACTAATAATCGTGGGGTTCGCAGTATCCTATAGAGAGGCGAAAGGATCGGGGGCAGATTGGATGGCGCACGGTACGCAAGGCTCTTAACCAGAATTAAGCGCCAAAACATCGAGTATGGTGCCGGCCTGCGGATCCAAAGGTCGCGAGTTCGATTCCCGGTGAGCGATTATTTTTCTGTCCCGATCCTACATAATCCATTCTCCGAGCATCCTTTCAATCGTAGCTCTCTACCATAGGCGCCAAACTTTTCCTTTTCTGCGCAGCACGTGACCTTCGCGGAGCCGACGTACATTACGTGAAAGAGCTTGCGTAGAAGGTGCGTGTCGCGCGGCAGGAACCTTGATGCTTATCAACACCGCGAGAGCCGATTCGACTCGCAGTGGCCAAAGCGCGACAGGAGGTCGGACTTTTTATTCATTGCTTCCCTTTGGCGGCGCGTACGAGGCACGTGTGGACGAGCGTGCCGAGTAAGGCCGTATAGACGGACGCATAGACGGCCGTATAGACCACGGTATAGACTACGGTATAGACTACGGTATAGACTACGGTATAGACTACGGTATAGACGGCAGTATAGACGACAGTATTGACGACCCTATAGACGGGGTAGACACACGAAGGCGTGCACAGTCGAGGGCAGAGTCATGTAGGCGAACGAACGCTGGAAGGAGTCGAGGAGGTATTAAAGGAAAATCGATCTCTCACCGGAGATGCAGTCCTCCTCCTCTTCTCTCTTCCACCTCCTCACCCCGGTGGGTAGCACCCCCGCTGACAGACCAGATCAACTAGGCTGCCTCCACACATGTTTCATCCTCCTCCTCGTGGTGGTAGTCGTCGTCAGGGAAGCTACAATGCGTGGAATCCTATTTGGAAAGTTTCAGCAATACTCGAAATTCTGGGTCAGACGTTTCCTACGCCGCGGCGACAAATTTCTAAGAAGAGCCGATAAAATCGATCGCGCAGGACGCCCCGAGAGGTTGCTAGGTACCAGGAACAGTGGCACGAGTCCTTTGCCGCCACTCGCGAAGCTATTCAGCGACTCTTGTCGGCGACAAATTTGAACGCGTTACAAAGGCTAGCGGACGAAGGTAGATCCGTTCGACGAGGAACGAAATCGCGGAAGATCTGTCGTGCGTGCGTGCGAATTAGCACGGGAGCGTGCTCGTGCGCACCCTTTCGAATCTGCAGACGCGTGCGTGCGTGACTCCGCGTGCGAGCACGCCAGTAGGCGTGCGCCGCGTTCGAAGCCCGAAGGCGCGCGCGTATGGATAAATAACGGGACAGATTTGCGTGCGGCGCGGGGAACGTGACGAAAAAGGGAGAAAAAGAAGACGGAGAAACATGTTCCCGGAAACGAATCGTCGTTGTATCTCGTTGGGAGGGGGGGTGGCGCACGTTTATGTGCATCGCGCTACGTGATGGGAATTACGTCGGCGGAATTTATGGGCCGCCTGAACATTTACGGTTTCGAGTCTCGCGAGAGAGCCGCCGCCGGAACACATCTGATTTCGCCGCTGGATAGGTACGTCCAGAGTATAGAAGGCGAGGGAACGTGTACGTGTGTGTGTGTGTGTGTGTGTGTGTGTGTGTGTGTGTGTGTGTGTGTGTGTGTGTGTGTGTGTGTGTGTGTGTGTGTGTGTGTGTGAGAGAGAGAGAGAGAGAGGGAGAGAGAGAGACAGAGAGAGTTTTGTAACGAGCCAGTGGACCGCCGAATAAATATCCTTTACGTTTCCCCAGCCTCTAAACTCTCTGGCTCCTCTGCAGCTCGGTCTACCTTTTGACCGAATTCGATTTGCGCCCCACTTAAGCTACGCCCAGCGTAATCGTTCATATTAGCCCTGTTATCCGATCGTCCGCGATGCGGTGTGCCATTGGCTGCCGCGGGGAGTGGCGTGCGAGTGGCGTGCGAGTGGCGTGCGAGTAGCGTGCAAGCAGCGTGCAAGTAGCGTGCACTTAGCGTACGACAGACCTACGATAAGACGCGGAGTATACGCCGGCGCGTATACGGAGACCGACTTAATATTCACGATTGAGATCGCGCGGGGGCGAGCAGCCGCACACAACTCATTTACAGAACGCTCCTAACACCAGCTTACCCCCCCCCCCCCCCTCTTAGCCAGCTCTCTCTTCATCAAGATGAAAGAAGGCTGAGCGTTGTGCCTCGAAAATGGTCTCCTCGGCTGATGATAACGAACCTCCTCATCTCGCAGTGCCATTGTCGCCCGGCGTCTACGGGACAAGGCAAGGGGTTAGGTGGGATTTAATGACGTGATATCTCGGGGACGATACGTTTGCGCATGCGATGCTACGTGATTCGAATGGCGAGGGGTTGAGCCGGAGGGGTAAGACTGAGGGTGACGGTGCGAGGAGTTTCCTCCGCAGTGGAAACTCCGTGCACGCATTCACGACCGGTTGCTCCGAGCGTTGCCCGCTCGAAGCGTCTGAAAGAGGAGCGTACTTTCCTCTCCTCAAAGCAATCCGGCTGTCTATCGCGTGACATTGAAAGGGGGAGAAAGGGAGGTGGAAATGAGAGAAAGAGGGGAAGTTCGTCACCGCGCGCAACTCTTTCGAGCCCGAAGTGCGGATCGATATTAATTACGTTTCGTGCGCGGCGAGCCGTTCGGGATGAAAGTTTTCGGAGGAAAGTAATAGCGAAGTGCGAATGGTAGCTCTGACGGGGGTTAGAGTGGTAGGTAGTCGAGTGGATAGGGTAGCTAGGTAGGTATGTATGTACACCTGTACAGGTCCGTACGTACGTATAATCGTCGTCTCGCTATAAAGGAGAGTCTAGCGTCGAGCCTAATCAGCATTCGCTCTAAGTGGAGCCACCAACGATAGTTGGAACATAGCGCAGGCTATCCAATTATTGGCACCGTCGGTAATGACGGCGGCACGAAAGGCACTCTCCTTCGATGGTGTAGCCTAACGCCCTCGAATTCTTGCCCCGCTGCAGGTCCCGCCGATTTAGGGCGTGAAATTGAAATTTATTTTGAACGTTCCGCCTTGCCCGCATCGGTCTGCCTTCCTTCCACCTTCCTTTTAGGTACCTTGAGCTCTGCCTTCGCTTCATGCTCAGCTCAGCTGCTCCCTGACAAGCGCAGGGCGCACGATTTTCTCCCCGCATTTCCCCGCTCGACCTCGCTCTGCCTAACTACCCTTGACAAAGGGCACGTATCGACCCGATATCGACAATGGCCGGAATTTGTATGGCGACAAGCTCGTGCCGTCTGCCGTCGTGTTCGGAGGGCAAATTTTTGGCTATGTACGTCAACCCCCGGCACGAGGATCAGCGACGCTATCTTTCGGCGTCGGCCGAGAATAATTCAAGCTTTCCTCGCCACCTTCCGCGAGCGCGGCGATAAGAAATTTATTTAACGCTTACGCCGGCACTCGTGTTGCTCGCTCCATCGTCTCTCCCCCCTCTCTTACTTCTCTATCTCTCCCTCACGCTCCCTCTTGCTCTATCCCTCTCTCCCTCACTCTCTTTTCCTCGCTCTCCCTCACGCTCTCTCTCTCTCTCTCTCTCTGCGTATTCAAGTAAATATCCAATTTTCCGGCAGGGGTGCCTCAGCCTCACTCTCCTTCCCACCCTTCTGCCAACCCTCAACTTTCTTCTCACTCTCAGACGACAGTCCCGCCCCTTAATGGAGAACATTATCCGATACGATCGGCCGACCAAATGAATTTCCTAATAAATTAACAGAGGGGGAGCGGTCTGGAAATTTATTCCGTGGCGCGAAAAAGCATACTGTGCTTCCCTTCTTATTTCGTTCGGGGAGGGGGCGAATTACGCCGGCCGAACCCGAGACAAAGTCGCGGCTGAATTCGATGAGATTAGCAGCGGCGGGGAGAGTGGGAGTGGTAGGCAGGGAAAGAGAGGGCTAACAGAGAAGGGCAGAGAGGAACGGAGAGGGAGGGAGCTATTTCTAGAGATGCTCGTTGACCCATTTACCCCGTCTTCACCCGTTCCTACCGGGCCCATACTTTTGCCGCATCCGTCGGGAACTTGGCGACATCGTCCTCCGGAAAATCCGCACGTTCGATCGTACCCCCCCAACCCCCCCTGGCCATTAATCGATTTCACTCTCCCCAGATGATCTTTGCAGGCAATACGACCGCAGCCGCGTTCTCGTCTACTCTCTACCCTCTCTTTTCCACCCCCACCCACCCTCTCTCTCTCTCTCTCTCTCTCCATAGAGCCCGGTCTCGCTTTTCAGAGGTTTCCCAGGGTGCCGCCTTTTCGAACGGCCGCGAAAAGGCAGAAGGAGGCAGGGGGAGGGGGGGGGGGGGGGGAAAGCGGCTGGAAAAACGGGCTGCTCGTACGCCGTGGCAATCTCGACGCTGTTCTTTTCTGCCGTCCGAAGCGCTCGTTCGTTCGTTCCTTCGGCAGCGGTAAACTTCTTCTCCGAAAAGGCGCCGCAACTACCCCGCAAGGTAGAAAAAGAAGGTGGACCGTTAGGGGAGGGGAGGGAGGGTGAGTGCGGTGAAGGCTGAAAAGGCAGGAGAAAGTAAGAGTACGAAGATGCGGCGTTGTGGTAGGCGTACGGCGAACAGAGGAGAAACAAGTTACGAAGGGTGGAGCGAAGGCGTTACTTTGACTCCACTTGTCGCCGTGGCCCGAAGGAGGGGTGGATGGTTGAAATGGGGGGGTGGGAGAGGCAGTAGAAGGGTGCCGTGGACGTTAACGAGGACGCGGTCCGCACTTTTGCCCGGACTGCGAGAAAGACTGCCAAATGGCAAGGGACCGAAGAAACTACTTGCGAAGAGGACAGGGGATGGGTATAAGAGGTGGACGAGCGGCGGTGGGACGGGAAGAGAAAGTGCAATCGTTCGGCGGACGGCCAGAGAGCTCCGAGAGGACTGATTTCCACGCAAGTTTCGCTTCTTTCGCGCGAGAGAAAGGTCCGACGCGACTGGCGCGAAACGATCCGTCGCGAGAAGCTGCGCATTCTGGAAGTGGACCCCGGGGACCGATTGTCATTAGATATACGCCCTCTGGCCGAGTGTCGCGAATATTTCGGAACTCGTACCCTTCAACGAGCCACTCCGTCTCACCCTCACCATCCCACCATTTCGTCGTTCCTCTGCCAAGTGAATAAAGAAGTCGCGCCGGCCGAACCGGCCGAGCCGGCAGAATGATACGCCGGTAAGAATCGTCCGGGCCTGATTTATACCCTCGGCTCGTTCGATCGTAATGCTCGTAGGTCGATAAGGTACACAAATTGGACCCGATTCCCGATGTTCGCGGGCAGGTTCGCGTCCGTTCCATCCTACTTTCCCTGCCGCACGGAAGATGAATCATTTCCAATAACTCATCGAGCCGCCTAGGCCGGATTACCGGCGAGGGTAGGGAAGCGACGGGGGTGGGAGCGTATTCTCGCCGAATTGTCTTACGTCCGTTACAGACCCGTGCTCGGCACGTAAGCGCTTTAAGAAAACCTGATCGATATCGCTGTTGTAACAGGGCGCACAATCACCGCTGCGATAATACCCGCGCCACTGTAATAATAGCGATATCCTTGCCCTGTAATGCCGCTTCTACGCAACCGTATACGCAACCGAGCTCGTGAGAAGTCGGCTGAGAGTAGGGGAGGAGGTATGGAAGATCGGGGGGGGGGGGGGGGGGGGGGAAGAGCGCCGGAAGCGAAGGAGAGTCGGCGAGCTAAGGAGAAGGCGAGGAAACAGGCAGACACGCAGACACGCGAGCGGGAGTGGCAGGCGAGCGGCAGAGGCTGACACGCGTGCGGAAAGTGAGCGGTACACGCGTGGTTGTGCACGTTTCGTACTATGCACTCTGCTTTGTCGCAGCTGCCTCTGTCTGTCTCTCTCTCTCTCTCACCTCTCTCTCTCTCACACCTCTCTCTCTCTCTCTCTCTCTCTTTCTCTCTCTCCCTCTCCTCACTCCGTTCGACGCTGTAACTCGCTCCTTAAGCCAACCCCTTCTGCAGCCCACCCACTCCTACACCCGCTACCACCACTACAGGCACCCACGCGCTCGCCCTCTAGAGCGACACTCTCGAAGGAGGAGCTCGGTGACAAAGGTGTCGCGGCAATTATCTCCAAACGCGTGCAATTACTTCGAGGCCGAGAGCAAACTCTCCAGACTGGCCCATTTACCGGAATATCGGAGAATCGGCGTCTCTCCTTTCTCGGAACTCGAGATTGTTGTCGCTGGGGGTTAGTTAATCACGCTGCACGGGGGATGGCCCGGAGGTGGGGTACGGGGAGAGGGAGACCCCCGGGGGAAGGGAAAAGGGACGGAAAGGGGAGGCAAAGACGGGCCCGCTTAGCGCCGCCGCAAATACCAGCCCACAAATACGAGCCCACAAATACGAGCCCACCGAGTACGAAGAGCCCGCAAATACGAGCCCGGCTTCGATCCGAGTTCCCGGTTCTTGCCTACTGTCAAAGCCGAGCCTTACGTAACGACGCTTCGAAAGGTGCGGAGGAGAGGAGGCAGAGGGTGGATGCTCAGTTCGTATCCGAACTATGCCAATATTTTTCCGAACGTCAAATCTCAATTGTCGACGCTGGCTTCAGAGGAAGATGAGCCTCGCGAGCTGTCGCACAGTCGGGAGGTTCGAGGACGGACTTTTGGGAGGACCGGACAAAGGGTGAAGTCCTCTCTGTCCGATCGGTCGACTTTCCAGCGAGCGTTACACGCTCGTGCGCGTGCATCGAATTGCAACGCTCGTAAGTGGCCGCGCGCTTCGAAAAAGAGTTCGAATTACCCGCTCCTGCCCGTTGTCATTTCTTTCTCGTCGGAGATTCGTCGGCGTCGGCGCTCGTTTTGATTTTCGAGCGGATCAAAGCTGTGTCGGTTTCTCCCTTTTGGTCCGCCTCCGGCGAACGTGTACAGGGTGTACCGCAACGCGCTCAGCGGATATCCGAATGGAGGACGCGAACGTAACGAAACGAGTTTACGCGGTCTTTGCCCTGTATATTTCGGAAAAGGTAAAGTCATCTTTCTGTTTTGACAAGCCGCAATTTTTGCGTCCTGCGCCCACGAGCGCGGCGGGTCCGACATGTTGTGACACGCTCTGTATAAAGGTGGCCCGAAAAATCTTTGATCTCTCGACTATTCATTGAGCACGGAAAAAAATCCTGTACCTTCCCACTTTTATTAGCACGGAGAGCATGTGTGTGGGTGTGTTGCGGGTGTGAGAATGAGAGAGAGGGAGAGGGAGACGGAGTGGAAGCGGGCGAATGCTTTTTGTCAAGTCGAGTAAGACATCGTCCGTTGTGCAATTCGCATACCTCGCCGAGGATGTATTAGGGGTGTTCCGCGCGATCAAAATCTCGTTTTGCGCCAGAAGTCGCGCAATGGAATTCCAACGGCGGATTGCCACGTCGTCGGCGAGAATTGCCCTGAAATTGAAGCGTCCAGGAGGCAAGAAGAAGGATACCGGTTACCTTTATCTCTCTCTCTCTCTCTCGCTCTTTTTCTCTCTACATCTATCTGCCTGCTCTACCTTCCTGCCACGCCATTTCCTCCCAACTTTCCCTCCTCTCTCTCTCTCTCTCTCTCTCTTTCTCTTTCTCTCACACACACTCTCTCCTCTTTTGCCGCGCCAACGCACCGGGGGCAAGAACTATGAGCAGAAGAGAATGAGAGAGAACGAGAGAGAATCCGAGCGCGAAGCGGCAGAAGTGACGCTGAGAGGGAGTAGGAGCGAAACGAAGGCAGAGAGAGGAGGTGAGAGAGGCAGAAACGGAATTCTGTGGGAAATCGCTTCGAAAGCCGGAGCATTCAGGCTGGAAAGAGGACCGTTCGTACAGGAAAGGACTGCCGGCAATCGCAGTAACTATCGTAGCGAGTGGACCAACGATTTTCCCCGAGACTCGAGACTCCGTCGGCTGAAAGGCAGGGCCCCCTTCGTTTGTCCTTCTCCGCTTCGATGCGGCGGAAAGGGATTACCGCGGACTAGGGTGGTCCGCAAAAAAAGGCACACCCTGTTTCGAGGCCTGGCGAGAGGCTTCGCCGCGGACGCGAATCCGTTTCCAGCCGTCGTACACGTCCGGCCGATCTCGGGAACGGCGCGCGTATGCCAACAATTTCGACGTTCGTTCGCTTCCTTCGTTCCTGCTTTGTTTCTCGCGAACGAGACAAGGGCGTACCTGGCGTGCCGGGCATCGACGCCCGGAATAATCTCGAACGGTGGCCCAGCAACAAGTTTCATTTACGTTAATCTGCCGGCTTGTAACGCTCGCTGCATACCTACGGCCGCATACCGATTTCGGTAACGATTCCATCGACGGACCGACAGGGAAAGAGAGAGAGAGAGAGACAGATAGAGAAAGAAAGAGAGAAAGAGAGAGAGAGAGAGAGCGAGAGAGAGAGAGAGAATGGCAATGCGACGAGGTACAAGACGAACGTTGGCTGCGGAACGGGGCAAAAATGTCGCCGCTTCTGGTAGCGGATAGCCATTTGCTTTGGTGACAGGTTGCCGCGAGAGCAGCGGCCTGCCGATGTTGATCGATATATTTCGACATGGCTGGAGCGAGTGAGAGCTCGACCGGGCTGACGCTCCGGCTGACCTGACGTTTGCCTAGTTACGAGATCCAGCGGTACAGAATTAATAGCGGATTCCCGAAGGATCATTGCAGGGAGGCGGAGCCGGATGGGCGGCAGAGGGAGGAGGGTGGGTGGGAGAGAGGGTAGGCGGGGGGAGGCGAGCGCGGAAAATGATAGGAATGTCAGCGATACAGTTATTGCGACAGGTAATGCCTCGCTCGTCGAGCCGATAATTTAGTAGGTATTCGCTGCGATCGGGCAACATCATTAAATAATGGCCCGCCAGCGAGCAGGTAGATCGGCAGAATGACATTTGATGAGCGGCCCGAATGAAATCTGAATTGGCGAACTGGTCGGCGAACTGGTCGACGAACTCTCTCACGGATCGTCCCGTGTCCGAAGCTGTCCGCTCGAAAGTCTGTCCGCGGCCTTCGACGAGAATATTCGAGCCGCGTCGAACGAGTTAATCGTCCGTGACGAGAGAGAGAGAGAGAGAGAGGGGGAGAGGGGGAGAGAGAGAGAGAGAGTCAGCTATCGGTTTCTCGCGGCGGGCGTCTCAAATTTAATCGTCCGACCGGACTGAACCGTGCATGCAGGGTGAGGCGCGGGGCCTTCGGAGTCGAAGATTGAAGGAGGGCGTGGGTGGAGCCCGGTCAAACTGTTGAAGTGCAGCTCAGGCAATTAAGTGTCGCCGAGGCTTGCCGAGCCAGGGGAACTCGAGTATCCTCGAATATGACGTCGGTGGCCCCAAAAATGTTCGCTCGATCGTCCCGTCCTTCCTTCCTTCCTTCCTTCCTTCCTTCCTTCCTTCCTGCGCCTCCTTCCTCCGCCGCCTCCTTCCACACATTCTGGCTCGGAACCTCGCGCCGTGATTTAGGAAATGTGACACGAGTCTCGCGCCTTCGGCCCTTTGGAGCTCGGCCAAAGTCAAAAAGCCCGAAGGACGAGGCTCGCTATACGTTCCTCGGACGATCCGCGTGTACGCCAGCCTCGCATATATTCGGCCTCGCGGTATATATTCGGCCTCGGCGTGATATATTGCCGGAGGAGGGGGTAGCAGAGAATGGAGGTGGGTGGAGGGGGACGGAGGATGACCGATCAAAGGAACGGAGGAGAGACCGTAGACGTCTCCTCCTCTCAACGACTCGACTCCCGCGGCCCCGACAAATCTATATTGCCGACCATTCGTTACGCTTTATCGTCAACCCTATCGTCGAAGTGCCGAACCCGAAAGAAAATACGAGAGAGTTACGTGAAAACTTGTTCGGGAACAAGGGGCATTAAAGATCTTAGCGGCACCGCTAACTTCTACCGGGTACGCTCCGAAAGACAAACTCCGAGCAGTTCCCACGAGCCGTAAGTTCCCCCCACTCCACCTCTACCACTTCTACCCTCTACCTAATGATAAGATGCACCGGTTCAATCGCTTGATTAGACTTTCGCGGGGGAATTTCTAATGGCGCGCATGATTCTCCGGTTCTGAGTCTTCGTTTCCGGAGAATGAGTTCGTGCTGGCACGATGGCGTACTCTCTCACGTTGGCGCGACAAGCTGTCGATAATCGTTTTCCTCCCGCGGACTGTCCGGTTGTCAATCAGTGGGGGAGCATTTCCGCGGAAAAAGTCAACGAATATCGAGAACGAATATCGAGAGCGTTCCGTGGCGGATAAAGTGCAGGGGTCGGAGGGGGGTAGGAAGTAAAATTTTCTTCGCCAGACATTACCGGCTTGCGAGGACAGGTCCTAAAAGGAGAATGACACGGTTCCATTCAATCTCGCTGCGAGTAAGAAGGGCGGTTCTTTTTAAAAGGAGCTGGGCTGAGTTTCGTGACCAACTTTCCCCCTCGGAATTCGTAGGTGCGGGAAATATTGGCCGCCGGTAGGTTCCGTGGAGGGCCGGAGAGGGTGGAAGGTGGGAGGGGTGCGGAAGATAAATGAAAGCTGTAAGCTAACGAAGAAAAAGGGCCGGAGAGAGTGGACGAGTGGGCTGTGTGCGTCAGGGCGGTCGAAAGGGCTGGCGAAGGGAGTGAAGAAGGCGGTACAATGAAAGATTAGAAAAGGCAAGCCACCCACCCACCCCCTGTCCTGAGCGACCCTCGATCGAACGTCAACGGGAAAAATGATACAAAAGCCGGGGATGAAAGAAGAATTTCAATCTAAATCGACGCTGTTGCGCAAAGTTCAATTCCCGGGAATTCGGCCAATATTCAAAGCGCGCTCGCTAATTTTCCATCGGCAAAGGGTGGAGCGTTTAAACTATTCCGCGAGAGCGGAGAGCCGGTAATTTATGGTTTAATAGAATTTTGACGAGCTCGCCCGAAGAATAGAATGCGAAACGTCTGGGTCCGACGGATTTTGCGGATTCGTTCGCCGAGCTCGAACGAACGTCGATGGCGTATGAAAAGACATTACAAGCGTCGTTCGCGATCTTCTCGGAGAGGTCGGATCCATAATTCATAAGAATATCACTGGCGCGGATCCTGCTACGCCGATTCGGGTACTGTCGACGCGCCCGACACGGCGAGGATGATAGGATTTTGTCAGTCGATCTCTGTGCATGTGCTGTTGCACGCCGTAACGTGCGGCTTCAAAGGCGGCCGAGAACAAAACGACGGCATTGCATCGCATTAATCGTATTCGCGAACGATGCCTCTCTCTCCTGCTCTCTCCGAGGAGCCGGAAAGTCCGTCGTATTATTCCGTAAACGTCGCCGAGGCTCTCCACCCACTTCCCGCGGGCCGAATTCACAACAAGCATTTTCCGCTCTCAGATTCGGCCGAGACTGGAGTGTTCTCATTATTTTCGAGGAGAGAGTCGATTATTATCGATATTACCGCGATCTCGGCCTCGGCACTGGAGTGTGTACCGTCTGCCGCGGAGACTCGTTCCGGGAATATCCTGCGGGCCATTAATAAAACGTCTAGCTCCGGAAAAATCATTCCGGGAGTTGAACGAGGCGAGCCGAAGGGAAAAGTCTGTCGCCGGCACGTACGCCGACGAATTTTTCCTTCCCTTCGGGGCATGTCGCTTTCGAAACTGTCGCACGTAAGAGGCCGATTAATTCCCATTCGGCATTCGAGATGTTTCTTGGTCAGTCGATCGCTAGTAGTCGATTGTTGGTCGATTGTCGGTTGCAGATCGGCGCCGCCCGCCAAATCTGACGATTCCGGGCCTCGGTTTTGCCGAGTCCACCGACCGCCGATCGGATCGAAGTTTCATTGTACCCGCTACGTGCGTCGCACGCAGCGTTATATTCGGCGGATAGCTGCGGATTTCCGCAATTTATCCGCCGCTCCGCCCGGATGTATTCGACGCGGCGGCCTGGGCCCCGACATCAATCCGCAAATAGAATCAAAGCTAATTTCTCCCAGTCGATATAACGTCCACCCGCTTACTAATTATCCCTCGTGCCTGGCCTAGCGGACCTTGCCAATAATTGAAATGGCCCCACGGAGTAAGAGTCGTCCGGCTGGGAAAAGGTATGAGAAACGACGCCAATTACATCGCACGTTCCACGCGCGCAACTTCCTTTTTCGGAAGTATAGCTTCGCCGAGGTGTCCGTTCGTTTCCTGCTCGGCTTCATCGGACGTTTTTGCGAAAGAAAATATCGAGTTGCGCCGTGAGGCGTAGTCGGCGTTACTCTATCGCGTATAGTTTGACGATAGGTGCCGGCGATGGAGACGGAGGCGGAGGCGGAGGTTGGAGGTGGAGGCAGAGGCAGAGGCAGAGTCGGAGGTTGCTCTGGGGACGAAGGGTGGCAATGGGTGGTTGTGGGTGCTCGCGGCTGGTGAGGGCACAGAAGGAGGGATACTATGGATCGATAACCGGCGCATGGCCGCAGGGGGCCACAGCCATGCACGGCCCCGAAAACTTTTAGCCCCGGATTTGCACACTTTTTACGCTCGTTATACCGGACTGGTGTACGCTGGTAACGTTCGTTAATCTGCCCCACCCCCGTCACTCTTCCTGCCCACCGCCTCCTCCTTCTCCTCTTCCACCTCTTCCTCCTCCTCTCGGTACCCTTTTCTCATCCTCTTCACCGAAATGTCCCTGCTTCTCTTTCCCACCCCTCCCCCCTCTCTCTCTCTCTGTTTCTCTCCCGCTGGCTGACGCTCGCGGAAAAGTCGCAACACCCGACCGCAATCGTTTTTTCTTTCCCTACCTGCGATTTTCTTCCATGCGTTGCACTCGCGGACTTTGAGTCCCGAGAGCGGTACGTACGCTGGAATTTTAATTTTCCACCGAAAGTAAAGGTCACCGTACCGACCACCGCTGCCTGCCCGACTGGCTGGCTGGCTTATTTCTTCATTCTCTTTTTCTCGGTCCGCTCGCTCAACTTTTGCGCGGTCGCCAGTCCGTTTGCTTTTACTCTCCCACTCGTTAGACGCGCGACGTCGGGCACCGCGTTCGCCCTTTCCACCCCACAACCTCGTTGTACATCGAAAATCTTTACGCTCGCGAGACTTACGCGGCCAATTTTGCGACCTGCGAACGTGGACCCCCCAACATTGTCCCTTGCCTCGACAGGAAGGAGGGAAGAGGAGAGGGAAACGAAGAGTGAAGAAGACCTGCTTTTTTTTTAGTCACATACTCTGTGATTTACCGAATGCCTACCGCTCGTTTTTGAGAGTCCGGAGGGGGTGCGATAGCTGAAATAGAGTAGAGGCCTCTATGTAGGTACGCAACTGTCGTGGAGTGCTGCTGACGAGAGTGCTGAAACGAAGTAACGCAAGGCATCCATTGCATCGGAGGGGAGCGATCATTTGAGAGCGGCATGATTCCGTACGAGAGCGAAAACGTTCCCCCTCTCCTCCCCCCCCCCTGCCCTCTCGAAAGTCTTCAGAGCCGCCGACAAAGCAAACTTTTTCCGCGCTAGCAACGAACGCTGTTTAAAGCTACCGATGAACCGCGCACTCTCGTGAGCTGCTTTTTTTTCCTTCTTCTCTCTCCCCCGCGATCGCGATTTTCCTCTCTCGCTTCCGGTTTTCCGCGCGTAACGGCGGCACCGCTTTAATTTTCCACGACGGCAACGTCACACTAAAAATGTCAGCGGTTAAGCGCGCGCCCACGGCGCGCACTTTATGCAGTCGAAAAATTCTTATTAAATATTCCGACCTCTCCGCAAACGCTGTCCTCGGACCCTAACTCGTTCAGCGAATGGGCGTAGCGGAATTAGATGGCCGAGAGTGTACCTAAACCGATTGGAATTCCGAATTAGTCTCTCGACGGCTTGTAAGAGAGAAAGCGCTTGTGTAGATTTTTAACTTTGTAACTCGACCGCGTGGGTGCGGAAAAGTAAAATGTACTGTTTTTGACAGATTGACGATCACGTCAGCAGTGTTTCTTGCCTCTCGCGAAGGTGTCGGTCTTGTAGTCACTGCAAACTTTATTACCGCGTTCGAATCCTTTTAAGTGGTTATTTTTGTTCACGTTTTAACTGAATATTTTAGGTAGCAGGCATTAAACAGCGCTGGGCCGGCAAAATATCGATTTCTCATCATTTTTTCAGCATTTTTTTGCCATTTCCTGACCGTATCTCCGAAACTATTGAACTTAGAAGGCTCTGGTTGCGATTTTTTTCAAGTATTTTGAATGCTCTATCATATTATAGTGGAGTAATTGTGACATAATCTGTCATATGACAAGAAGAAGGTGAAATGTCCATTTTTGTCAGTTTTTCGCACATTTTTGGCTGTAACGTCGAAAATATTGCAGTTAGAAGGCTCAGGTTGCGATTTTTGTGATCCTCTTTTGCTCCTCTATCGACATGCATAAGCACAAGTCGATCGGAAGACTTTTATTTTTAAGCCATTTTCGCGACCTCATTTTTCCGATGGTTTTTTAGCTGTAACTCCGAAACTAATGCGAATTTCGACCAACGGCAAACGGCTCTCTGAGTTATTTTCGACCCCCTACCACGTAGCAAAAGGGCGATCCGATCCGCCGACCTTCGATTTTTCGCAAAAATGAGAAGGGGTACCCCTTAAAAAATTCGCGATTTTTTAAATCGCCTGTAACTTTTGAACCGGCGATCGAAACCTATGATAATCATACATTTTCTTGAAGCTTTTGACGCGTACTTTAAGATAGGATCATCGGCAAAAGTCGATCTTTGAAACATTTTTTTTTCGTCGTCGAAAAATGGCTGTAACTCCAAAACTATTAGGTATTCGGAACTTTGCTTGCTACCAACTTTCTGGGCGAATTAAAATCTATGGGATAGGGTACTTATAAATCCATTTCGAGACCAAACATTTTTTCGCGTTTTTCGACAAATTTCACGGTTCTATCACCTTTCAATAGGTCCAAATAGTCCCAAAGTACCCTCCATTGGTCACCCAATGTCACATTATAAGCAGAAGCCAGTCAAACATGCTTTAAAATGGAGCTAACATGGGCCTTTGTCGACTAAAAGCCTATAAAAGCCATTGGGGTAGTTCTACTGTCTTTAACTAGGCATAATTTGGGCCAAGGTACCCTTTTTCGATCGCTCACTGTCGCATCATAAAGATAAACCCGTCGAATATGTATTAAATGACAGCTAATATGCTCCTCTGCCTCCCAAAACTCCGAATATATCGCAAATAATCCATAATAATGAGATTTAATAACGTAAACCGATGTAAGATGCTGTAACATAATGCGAAATAATGTCAAAGTATACAAAAAGTCTCCTTAGTCCACGTAAATCAACGTAAACATCGAAAGAACCGTTTTCTGGGCATTTGACAGGTATTATCACATTTTAGTAGGGTCAAATTATGCCAAAATACCCTCCATCGACCGCCCGATAGCATAAACATTACCGTCGGACGTGTTCACAATATATTTTACAAGATTTTCATCGTCCTAAATCGTTTATGAACGTCGAGCTACGGGGAGCACAATTCTCAACTTCGTAACCTTCGCGAAGATTCGCTTTCGTTCGCTCTATGGGAATGAAAAGGGGTCGCAGAGATAATCTGTTAAAAACAATTGAAGGAGCGCAAAAGAAGAAAACAAGATGTATCGTTTGGCTTTAGGATGTTTGATGGTAAGCGCGCGTGTCGCTGCGGATCGAGACGATGTCCCTGTATTCCTGTGTATCCTCGTCTGTGTGAGTGTACACATATATCTATATATATATATATATCTGTGTGTGTGTTGGGAGCGTCGTGCAGCTTAGCAACCATCTCTTCCCCTCTGGCGCTCGTAACTCGCGCAGGCCTCCACCTCCCGAGGATTAATTCGACGGCACGTAAGTCGCCGCCGAGTGAGATTGTAAACTTTTACAGCCCGGTAATGGGTATCGTACACGGTTTTAAAAAGTCCGTGGAAGGCGCGAGCGCCCTTCAAAACCTTAGAAGCACGCCCTCGCCGGCGTCCGTTAAGTTATTATTGTCGGGGGACGGAGAACGTTATTAGGGGCTTCCCATAAGCTATAAACATGAGACACGGGGTAAGCCACCCCCCCCCCCGTCCCAGCGTTCTCATGCCAAATGCGTACCCGGCCCAACCCCCCTGGCACCCCCTGGCCCATTAATAAATAAAGGAACCAGCTAGTGCCAGCGCATCAACGCGAGACGCAGTAAAAAAAAAGGAGTACAAACGCGCAGAGTCAGACGCGAACCTACAATAGCCGCCATAGTTGTTGCGCAATGCGATAAATTACGAGGTTATCGACGACGAACGGATTAAAAGGAATACGCGTTCGGCGAACAAACGCACCCCGGGCTCTCTCTGTTTCGATTCGGGGGCCAGGAACGATATTACAAACTACGAGCATTACGCGAACAAGTGTTCCGAGCGTATTGACCGTTTAATGCACTCCATCGTTTTTCGTCGCTCGCCAGCGTTGTGTGCGACGCGGCCCGTTATTTTTTCCTCGCGTAATTCCAATCTGCGCGCCGCAATAAATCGCGCCCCGATGTCGGCCGCGTCCGCGGCAAGATTGCAAATATGCACGGCGCGCCCTCGAGGGGATGATGCTACGCGATTCGATCTCTCGACCTGTCCTATCGCGTCAGCGGACCTTCGTTTCGACGGGTGTCGAATGGGCTAGCGGGATGCTTGCATTCGCTCGCCGAATCCGCAAGTTCTGCGAGTTCCATGAGTGCAGTGAGTACCGCAAGATCGGTGCACTTTGGTTCGCGTCGGCGGACCTTTGTTTTGGGTAGGGTTGAATGGGCCAGTGGGAAGCTTGCACTCGGATCCGCAAGTTCTGCGAGTTCCATGAGTGCAGCGAGTTCCGTAAGATCGATCCACTTTCGTTCGCGTCGGCGGACCTTCGTTTGGACGAGTGTCGAATGCGTCAACTTGAAGCTCGCACTCGCACGCCGAATCCGCAAGTTCTGCGAGTGCCATGAGTACCACGAGTACCGCAAGATGGGTGCACTTTCGTTCGCTGGGGGTGTGGAGAAAGTTTTTCAGGTTAGCCTAGCAATGGCCTCGACCGCCAGGATAAATGAAAAGGCCGATATGCAAATGCGGGCATGATCGAGTGCACGGACCCGGCTCGATGCACTTTTTGCCAGCGACCCCCCGGCGTCCCGGCGCACGGAAGGTGCCCGCTACGTCGTCTCCGCGATTTTCAAGGCGGTCCCACCCCCTCCGAGTGGCGAGGGGTAGCTGCCACCGGCGCGCTCGCGTGATTTTCCTTCCGATCGTCGTAAATCACGCACGTCCCTTAGCTTTCTATACCCGCCTATCGTTTGATATCGTTTTTCAGCCGACCCGCGCGATCGCGGTCTCGATCTGAACGATTTTCCGGCACACACCCACACACACGCTTGCACGGAAACGTGGAAGAAGAATTTAAAGTATTCGAGGCCTACTTTTTCCACTTTGCCCCACTGCTAACGATATCGGTAACCAAGTCCGCGAGTCGAGAACTCGCGTGATTTCGACGGGATGATATTTGTCGCGGGAGAGAAATGAGGAGGGTAGAGGGTAGTTGGACAGGGGTGGGCAGGGGTGGGTGACATTACTCTCGCTCATCGTCGATTGAAGTACATTTTCGTAGCGACCCGAGCTGGGGGCAACTTTCGCAGGAACGTTCGCAGGTTACGCTCGCAGGAACGTACACGACAGCTTTACACGGGCAACAGCGAGCAACAGCCAGCAACAGCCAGCAACATAGCCAGCAACACAGGCAGCAACGCTCACGACAGCGTTCGCGGGATCGTTCGCGGCAGCGTGCTCGGCCGGCATCGCACCGGCACAATTTCAGACATGCAATTATGCAATTAAGCCCTCCGCTCGTAACGTATACTCCCCCTCTCGAGAGGGGACTACTTTCTAACATGCAACCGCCAAACATACTCCTGCCACTCGCGGCCGGCTATTTTCCTGCAATGCTTCGAAACATGGCCAGCTCGCGCGCGCGCGCGCGCTCCCGGGGAGAATATTTCAGGCCGAGCAACCGGACAAAGTGCATGAAAGGTGTAATTAGAGGGGGGGCGCGCGATATTAAGCGACGTAGGCTGCGCGAGGGGAGGAAGTGTCGTTAGCTGGCTATGAAAATCAGTTTGGAGGCGGAGTGCGAGTTCCGCGACCTGGTCGAAACAATAGATAGTGAGGGGCGGCAATGATCGAGCTGAGGGAGATACAGGAATGACAGGGGATGTTTCGCAGGGTCAATTCGTAGGTTCATTCATTGGTTCAATCGTAGGTTTATCCGTAGGTTCATTCGTAGGTTCAATCATATCTTCAAACGTAGGTTTATTCGTAGGTTCAATCATATCTTCAAACGTAGGTTCATTCGTAGGTTCAATCGTAGCTTCATTCGTAGGTTCATGCGTAGGTTCATTCGTAGATTCATTCGTAGGTTCAATCGTAGGTTCAATCGCTGGCTCGTTCGGTCGTAGGTTCGTTCGCAGATTCGTTCGATGGCGGAGGCGACGGACGTCGGCGGGACAGGATGTTCGTCGACAGAGGCATCGGTCGAAAGTAAATCGTGCCCGCTGCAAACCGTATTTCACACTGTGTCCGCGCCGAATGCCGACTCAGTTTGTCCGCTCGCTATCTGGCCGCCCGGTTCGTCAACGAACATTCGCGTCCGTATTCTACATCGCTCTCCGCGCACTTCCAAATTTCGACGCTTTGCACCGCGAGTGACAATCGGCCAATCGCATCTTCAATCAGTCTATCGTACGTTATAAGCGCGGCTCGACGTCTGAAAGATTGAACCGCTCGATTTTTTTTACCAGGCTGTTGTCTGATATGGACTCGAAGTAGTACACGATCGACATTCTCTGTCTCTCGCACTCTCGAACCTTGTAACGGACACAGGGGGGGATCCGAAAGGTGAGTGGCTTCATCGACGTGTGTGCCGGGCACCACGCTCAGACTGTGTCGAGAGTGGATGCTTGACCTCGGCGAAGCACAGTGTGACTATGCATTTGCAAGTCAGCAACGTTCGCCGGCACGAGGCTCGCGTGGGCCGCGTGTGAGGACGGCAGAGCGTATGAGAACGGTAGCGTGTGAGGATGTGAGGATGACGACGCCGAGCGGCGTCGAGAACCTGCTGTCCGCCCATCCACGTACACGCTTCTTCTTCCGCATGCATAGAAACTACGACTACAAAAAGGGATCCGAGGAGGGATGTAAATGCGCGCACCCTCTGCAAGACACTTTACCGTCTGTCGCCTACTGGCTCGTACGATGGGACAGTGTGCTACACGTGGGACGTACGTTTGAAGTGGCACACGCAGCGTCCTTGAGAGAGGAGCCTCTCTCCGCGAGCGAGTACCACCTAATATTTAGCGGTGTCATCTAGCCAGTGGCACACCGTTCATCGACTGCATCGACCGCCATCCACTCCGCGCGTGCCTGCAAAATTTCCGATTCAGTCCGGCGACCCTATTTATCTTCTTAGCAGCACGGTTGTTAGCTGTAGTTACTTCTCGCCGGAAAAGTCCACAGCGGGATTATGGCGACGGGTCGTTTGAACATGGTGCCTGCACACCAGCAGCGCCACTGCCCGATCATTCATCATTGCGCGAGCGCGTAATCGCTTTATCCTAGAACGCGAGCGGCGCTAGAAGAATGGTTAGCCCGCAATTTGCCCCGCTGCGGGCTGATAGGCTTACACGGCAAACATCGAGTTGTTCGTCGGGCCGCGAAAAAGGTATTTGACGAATTACGATACGCCTCGCGCGTCGCACAAGCGTGTCGTGTGTGCGCCTCCACTTCCGGGAAGCTCTCGCGTCGTACTCTGTTTCCTAGCCACCCCGGGCGGAGAATATTACAATTTTCACGGTCTCCCGCGCGATGGAAGTAGAAGAGTCCCGCTTATCGCTTGAACCCTCGCCGATCCTCGAGTCGGATCTCGAGTCGAATCTCGAGTCGAATCTCGAGCGGAATCTGAAGTCGGATCCCGAAGTCGAATCTGAAGTCGAATCTGGAGTCTGGTCTGGAGGCCTTCCCGCGTCGGAGCTGCAGGCTTTAAATCGGTGACCCGCGAGAAGATTATTGTCAGGAGGAGCTTATCGGTTGGCCGCATCCGGCATATCGGTGGCCGTCGAAAACTTGGGCCATCAGGCTCAATCGCGAGCGTCCCCCATAGTCGCGAGTAATTCCGCTTCGGCATGCCGGGAGCTGGAGCGGCTTTTATCGAGACGTTCACAGCTCTTAGCCGATTGGAGAGCCGCATGCCGAAGGGAAGGTGATCGAGAGGGACAGAGAGAGAAGGATAGAGAGAGCGAGAGAGAGTGAGTGAGTGAGTGAGAGAGAGAGGGAGACAGAGAGAGAGGGAGACAGAGAGAGAGAGGGATCTAGCCAGATGCAATTAGGAATACGTGCGCAAGCGTGAAAGCGTGCAACCTAGGACGCAAGCGTTCGTGCGCATGCGCCACTCAGAGGAGAAGAGGCGAGATAACCGGAGAAAGTGTTCATTCGCTCGAACGAACGGACCCTCCTGCGCTCACTGTACAGAGATATCGACCAATCCTCGCCGCTCCTAGATACCGAGGCTTTTCCTGTCAGCGCACTCCGAGTACAATGACGTTTACGCTATGTCGCCGGAACGACCCCCTTCTATACTCGAGCCTTCATCGTCGAGGCGTCGTTTCAATTCTTGCGGGAGGAGCCAATCTGATCGAAGCTGTCCCACCGCCGTTCACGGGGCCTATCGTCGGCAGCCGTGGGGTCCCGGCGGACCCGCCGCTTCGGCCGAAAGCCGAGTCTCGCTGGCTGCCACGACGCCTGTAACATGCACTGCCTGTTACCCGGATAATTAGCTCGGAATATATGGAGCCACCGAGCGTTGCTCATATTATACCAGCAGAAGCCGCGGTGCGGGAGGATCGATAAAGATATGACAAATACGAGCTCTGATTGGACGCCTGTAAAGCGAGTCCTCGGCGCCGCGCGTCCGCCATCATCTCTCTGGCACCGAGAGCCGAGGCTCGTTAATCGACGCCACTCCATTATGCCCTCATAAACGGGAATACGCCTTTTGCGTACGGAAACGTCGGCCGCTGCCAGTTTCCATCGCTCTTCCGTTCGGCGACCTCGTCGGAATCTGTAGGTATCGTAGGTATCATACGTATCGTAGGTCCAACCGCGCGCGGTCGCCGGAGGATCGGACTGGACCCAGTTCGATGCCGCGCTCGATGTTGCCCGGCACCGGAAACTATGGCCGGGGGCCAATCTCGCGACTCAATTTTACAGGATAATTCGCATGAATACTGGATACTGTCGGTGGCAGTCGCGCGGCGACGGGAGCGAACAAAAAGTTCCCATAGCCCGATGTGCCTAGGCGAGCGTGTACGTGCACGCAGCGTGCGAGCGCACGTGTGCGCGTATGCGCATTCATCGGGCCGAGCGTTCAGGCTCGTTTCGAGAGGGGTAACAGAGACATCGCTCCCGTCAGAATTGGGAGGTGAGGCCGGGGCGGACGTGGGTGTCAGTCAGTTGCCGGCGGATATTTTGGTGGTGAAGGCTCGTGAAAAGTTAATAGCGCGCCTAAAAGCGACGATCGATAGAGTGGAACACATCGGGCCATGGCCAGGCGGCTGTGCGACGGCCAGCGACATAGACGACGGACGGGGGTTGGAGGGGGGTTGGGATCGGAGTGTGAGGGGTTGGGGAGGGTTGGTGGCGGGGGAAAACGGGACGCAGCGAAACGGATGCCCGAAAGCGGACACCCGAAAACGAGAGCCGCGGAGAACGGATGCCGAAAACGGCCGACGAAAGCTGACCCACCACGGGCACGTAAACGGACGCCGACGCCGACGTCGACCGCCGCCCGATCGAACAGTTTCCCGAAGCCGTCTAACGAACCGTTCGAGACCGTGCTCTCCCCGACGCGAAACTTTCCAAAATGATCTCCTCATTTAGCGTCTCCTGTAATCGTAGCCCACCCCCCTCCAAACCCCCCTTCGGCCGCTGATAATTTGATGACGTCCAACTTCCTCCGTCGGTCGGGAGGGATTAGTACTCAAGGTGAAAAACTTTTTAATGAGTTAGTTTGGCGGCCCGCGTAACCCTTCTCCCTTCTGCCCAGCATCGCTCCACCCCTTTGTCCTCCCACCCTCGGAGCTATTTTACCTCTCGTTAGAGGCGGCGGCGGGGGTGTGATCCTTTATCTGGCTCTCCGCCGGATTATTAATATCCCTCCTGGAAATTTACTTCCGAGCGATGTAACGCGAGACGCGCTCAATTTCATTTTTCCCCGTCCAACCTACCAACCTACCTACCTACCTATCCGCTCTAGTCGAAAACTAACTTTCGGCCGCAACAGCTGTTGGCCTTGTTAACATATCGGCCACGGTTCTCGTTCGCGGCGAACGTGGGATGGAGAAACTCTTCCGAGCGTTTTCGGCTGGTAGAGGGCTGACTCGAGAAAAGTAATAAGTGACGGCACCTGTTGGCCAGGCGCGAGCGTCCATTGTCCGGCGGAGTGTCAACGGCGACCAGAAGTCCCTCCCAACCCTCCCCGCCGTCCGCCACCTCGTCTCTATTAAGAGTCCGGGGGCCCATTGAAATAGCCACAATGTAATCGAACGGCCGCGAAGACGTTCGGACTGGCCTAAACGGGAGAAAAAGCCTCGGAATCTCGTTGTTCCGGCACCTGTTGGTCGCATCTTTCATTGCTTCCAGATAACTCGCCTGCCCTCGGCTCTCTTTCCACCCCCTTTTCACCCCTCCACTCTTCCTTCCTCGCAGAATTCCCCATGTCGAGACATTATCTTCTCGCCGGGCCAGGCGACGTTTCGCTTCCTGCGCTCGTTCTTCGAATCTCTCTTCCGTCCGAGTTCCGTGGCGAGGCTTCGCGCACCTGTTGGTCCTCGACAATTCCGGGCTGCAATTCGGCCCTGCGATTCGGCCCTTTCGAGGGTGGCAATTCGCTCCGACAACTCGGCCCGATCCCACCCCCCTCCTCGCCCGAGTCGAGCGAACGAGAGTTCGACGTCCGATGTAAGGACATCGAAAGCCGGACGCCTGCCGTACCCTTCCGCTTTTATGGCCTTATCAACGAGCGGTCCGGGGGGGTTGTACCTTTTGCGAACAGCGCTCACTCTACTTCCGGCACATCGGATCACGAGGCACGAGCTCGTGTCGCCGAATCTATTAGCGTGTCCGACAGAAAGTTCGACAGGAGTGACGAGGGGAAATGAGGAGAGTGAATTGGCTTCAACGATATGGGTGAGCAGAGGGTAAAAGGGGGGTTGGAAGCCGGAAGTGGCGGACTTGCGGAATAATCCGCGGACGGGAGGGTAATGGAGTCCTGCTTCCTGATCGCTTCTCGCGGCCGGCCGAGCGCGTTAAAGAGTTTCGCGGGGCGCACAGTGGGAAAAGTTGGTGCCGGGCAATATCGCGAGATAGGGGTATAGGTGGGTCAGACGGACTACTGCGCGGTATCCTACAGGTTGCCGATGGACGTGACGTCCTGACCTGTAGCCCCCGTGTTCCCGAATCCATTAGTGCCTTCCCCGTGAACGCACCGAAACGAGCTTCCCCGTGAGCGGGCTGAAACTGAAACGATCGGGTTTCCTCATGAGCGAATACGATGGCTAAGAGGAATTTGGCAGGCAGGTCACTCGGATATCGTCCTGCCGAACCTTTTCACTCGCCTTGCACTCGCTTTACATTCGCCTCTCTGCTCTTCTCTCTCTCATCCCCTTCTCTCTCTTTCTCTCTGCTCCTCTCCCTCTATCTTCCACTCTGTCTCTCTCTCTCTCTGTCTCTCACTCTCTTTCTCGCCACATACACGGACACTTTTTCATCCGAACCCCCGGTCCTTTCATACTCCGGCCATCCCGTTCTTTCGCATGTACACCCACTGCCGCGCGCCTAACTAAATATAGGCCCGGCAAATGGGATGTGGATGTGGCTCGATGCCTCTGAAAAGGGCACGATTTACCGCAATCGAGCGGGCATTTTCTGGCTACAGGCTCGTTTGTCTAATCCCGGCCCGGCTTAAGGCGCTGCGGGCGGTCGCTCGCGATACATCACATAGGTACCCGGAGCCACTTTAGGCAAGCGCGAAAAGGCAGCCGTGGTCTAAACCGTTTCCCGAGCCAGTTTCTCTTATTGATCGGACGGGAACGCGTAAGGTCGGCGCGAAATGTAACGGGTTCGCCCTCAGTCACGTTCGTTCGCCTCATCCTGGCCGAGAAGAGGCGAAGGCTCGTTATGACAGTCTCGAACGTCGTAAAATCTGTCCTCTCAGCCCCTCCCGTTCCTGTATCGTTCTCACCGAACACTGTGAAACGAACGACAGAGTGTTGACTCCGAACGACACATATCTATCGAGCTTCCGAGCTCCCCGGATGAGGGTTATTACCCTCTTATATCTGTTCTTATCGATAAAACGTTCCTGGCTGAATTAACGATGCTCACCTGGCGTACAAGAGGGGACGGGGGAGGGACAATACACTCGAGACGACTCAGATAAGCCGTTCCCAGTGTAAAACGATACAATGGGGAATGATTAAAATTGCGGAGAAACCGTTGTAGGTGTAGGTAGGTACGGTAGGAGCGCAGAAACGGTATCTAGAACTGTGGGCAAGGGGGTGGGGTGGGGCCGAACTGTTCGGGCATGATTCGCAGAGTCTGGCTCTCGCCGGAAACGACAAGACTCGTTAAAGGACCGTAGAATTTGGCAGGGCGGTTTGCTCGAATTTCTCCGCATAGAGAGGCATTTGCGCGCCGGGGGTAGGGACCGTATGCGCAGTAAATAGCGGCATGTATGTACCGCGGCGCAGTGGGAGAAATACCGAAATGCCGCGATCCGCCCGCTCCCGTTCGTCTAATCCCACTTGGCTTAGAAAACGAACGTATATTGCGATGCATTGCGATGCATTGCGAGGGCGGAACGGTCGGTGCCGAGCGGCGCGAACCGGGGTCGGGCACGACCCACACTTTATACGGCTCAACCGTTTAAGCGGCCATACGCTCGTCGCTCAAAAAACTTCCCTCTCGCCGACCTTCGAGGCCTCCGCCGATAAACCGCACTCTTAACACGGTTATCGAAGATGATCGGTATAGGCGAACTTGATCCCTGCACTGATCCGCCTGCGTCGGATCAACCGACGTCAGTGCATGCCTTGATAGTACACAGACTGAAGCACGTCTGACATTCGCTGATCTGCAGGCTTGAACTTTTAAGCCTATCAAACTCTTAGTTCCGTCTTTACGCGAACTGACGAAACTGACCGTAAATAGTGAACCTCATCATCTCACCGTGCATTTCGTTTAGAAGATCTATAGAGGGCTCGAAGGATCCGGCGATCGAAGGCCGTTATCGAGCAGCTGCAAATTCCAGAGCAAGCATCCAGCTATCCGGCCATATGATCTTGCTTTAGTAACCTCTCCGCCGTCCTGAGAGCCATGTAGGCGAATGCCTACGTGAACGCACTCGGACTATGCCCCGTGCACGCACGAACGGGGAATATCCTCCCGGTGCTCTAGCACACGTATAGGCACGCATGCGTGCGCGAGTGCGTGCGCGAGCGCGTGCACGAGTGCGCGTTATCCGGATAGGGCTGGGTTAGGCGGAGGCTGAGGCGTAAATGTACGGCGGCCACGTGCTAGAGCGAGCTCCGATAACCGGGCAGGGTTATTATAATCATCGATCGAGCCGAACAAAATAGCTGCCCTACGCCAATGGCGTCAGGGATGGTGTTGGCAGAGTTGGCAGCGTTGGCAGCGATGGCCAAGCAACGGTGGCCAGCCACAACGGCGGAGACCACAACGATCGCCATCTTCCAACCTTCGCGCCGACGAGTCTCGAGGAATTCTCTCTGCACGTCCGACGACGTCCTACAACGTCCGACGACGTCCGTCGACGTCTGATGAGATGGACAGCGACGGCTTTCATAGATTAGTGAATGCAATGTCAGCGCTGTTTTCTCACGTTCGGCGAGAACTCTCGGCTTGAGAGAGATGGAAGTGTTGAGATGGCTGAAGGGGGGGATGAAAGGACGCGCGGAGAGAGCGGCACGTAGGAGAGATGAAAGGAGAAGGTAGGAGGGGGGGGGGGGGGGAGTGGTGGCGGAGAGTAATAGCCAGATTCGGGCGCGATCTTTATTACGGCCGCTACGTGCTCGAATCGGCGGAACGGTTTATTCCCGGATTGTCGCGCCCGGAAGTGAGGGAGTTACATTTACGTCGAATTACGTCGGATATATTCCCCCGGGGAGTATATAGACTCGCGGCAAATAAGGAAACATCGGCGGACGAATAACGCGGCGATGGGATTAACACATTTCCGCGGCCGAGTAACGGCGGCGAGTTTTGCAGACGCCGGTCGGCGGAAAGTTTTGCGCAAAAATATTGAGTTTCAAACAGTCGACACGCTGTAAATATTACATTTTCAGCGAATACGGGCTCTTCTTCGGAATCGCTATCGGACCGCTCTAAATACAATGGAGATACGAGCCGACAGATGAAAAATCGTGGAAAATAAACGTCAGCCGGGGTTTCGACGTAATTCGAACGGATTTGGCGAGGTATTTAATCAACAATTAGAGGAACTATCGCGCGCTGCGAAACGGTGTGGATACTCCATGTTAGTTGCCGGAAATATTTACAGTGACAGTCACGTGTTACTGACAAGGTAATCAACGCGTTAAATTGCGCTGAACGGAACCGTTCGTTCTCCGGGGCAAAAGTTGAGCGTAGAATGACGCTCGCCCGGTCTCGCTATTCTGTGCCGACGCGTTTAGACTGTCGACAAGTTATTCCGCCCTCGCCACCCGGCTTATTTTAAAGCGGGTCAGCTTTTTGAGAATGCACCGTTACACGGCGGTCGCGGGTCAGGCGCCTTTCACACGATCGTAACTGTCAAACGGCCCTACCGCCGACATTCTATTACGAAGAAATCGTTTGTTCGCTTTCATAGTCGAGCGCGTAAAAATTGTTTGCACGGTAGGGAGAGAGAGAGAGAGAGAGAGAGAGAGAGAGAGCGAGAAAGAAAGAGTGAGTTTTAACGACCGTACGAAGCTTCCGGCTGTCAGCGCTTAATTATGACCAATTCGAACAGCGAAGTACTCTGTCAAATGCACGGTGAATTCCGTATATGACGACTGTAAAATTGTTGTTTTCCCTCGCCCACCCGGTGCATAAAAGTTGCCGATGAAATTTATCGCGTCCGCCGAACGGTCCGATTTCGAAAAGTTCGAAATCGGTGCGCTTCGAACAACCACTAGTGTCCGAGCGATCGCAAACGTGACGTAACATTGTCCGAGTCGTTCGAAGACCACTGTGGAAGTCATGTTCTCAGTAGCAATTAGACGCAATTATCGCGGAAGTGAAAATCGTAGCGTCCTTCGCGTAGGCGTCGGACTATGACGGTAAAATTTAACGCTCGCGACGAGGGTCGTAACACTTTTCTCGATACTACTCTCTCTCGACGTACGTAGGTACTCGACCGTGCGCGAACACGATACGTGTAACGGATGGAAAATATACGTCGACGCATTCTAACGCGCTGACCGCACGTCGATCGACCGTATTGTAAAACTAATTACGGCCCCCGCGTCCTCGGGGGGAATCGGTCGGTAGGGGGGGAAAAAAAATGGAGGATCGTTGACCCAGTATCGGAAATTGAACGACCGAATGTCGGCGCCAACTCGAGTACTTGGGAAGTATACTCGCCCGGTAAGAACGAAGAAAAAGTCGTCGTTGTAACGAGAGCCGGCCGAACCCGCTACTGAAAGTCGATGAAACTTTGAATAGCTTGAATTCTTCCCAAGAATTCCGGTATTCTTCAGACTCACTCTGCGCCTCTCTCTCTCTCTCTCTCTCTCTCTCTCTCTTTCTCCCTCTCTTTTCGTCTATCTATCTACCTCCGTCTCCGACTCCTTCGCACGCTACTGAGACTCTCTTAATTTGCATAATGATTTCATTACATTTCGTTACATTAACGCAGTCGAGCATTATACGGCTGTCGATTACGTCCGCGCATAGATGATCGGGAAAGTGCGCGCTTAGAATATTAACCCGTTCGCGCTCGGGCAGATCGATCCGCGACGAACTCGCAAATGTTAATGATATACTTCAGCGTTGCCGGTGTACTCGAGCGGCGATGTTGGTTTAATTGCCAGAACAGTCGGGGGGTAAAAATCTTTTTCCCAGAATATTCGACGAATCCTCTCCCATTTCATTTATCATTTCATCGGGACCCGGCCTTTCAACTTTGGAGATCGACCGAACCGGTCAGAATTTATTTTATACCCGCTGAATAATCAAGACTACTTAATTCTGTTTTAACACCATTCAACGGGGTAGTCGAAAAAAAACAGGGCCGCCGATAATTCCGCGGCGTACCGCAAAAGTCTATAAACGGTCGCCCGCTGAATTGGGAAAGTATGTGTACTATCGACTTTCGATTTCCATAAAATACCCGTACTGGGCCGCGAAATTTCGTAATACTTTATCGGAAGAACCGCCGCGAAATAATGCTACCTAAGCTCTGATTTTTCTCCTCTCCGTTTCCATGAAAACTTCCGAAACTACGTCATTTAATGCGCCGACCAAAACGCGAACAAAGAGAGTGGAAAAAATTGTCAGCGGCTCCGGAGAACGATCCTCGAAAGTTTACCGCCAGCCCACCGGTCGCGGAAGCGAAGCTAAAGGTCAGAGGTTTCCGAGGGAACATACCGAAAGTATCCGTTTTTGTCGGCCGTTAGCCGTTGATCTGGCATTGAGCTATCAAGGAGGCCGTTGCCCGGCGCTTCGCCGACAACAGAAATGGCAAGATGGCCATTGTAATGGAACATCCGACTCCGAGATCAAAGTTTCTACGATTCGAGGCTAGCTCCGTTGCCATGGAGATGGAGCATCTTCGCCTCACACCCAACCTCCAACCTCCATAACCTCCATTGCCTGCCTTCCTTCCTTCCTCCTTCTTCTTCTTCTTCGTCTTCTTCTTCTTCTTCCATCTCTTCCACCGCCACCGTAGCTACAGTCAGTTCCGTTGCCGGCCTCGCCAGCCGTACAGCCAGTAGTATAGATAGCAGCATAGCCAGCCCTATTGCCAGACGTAGTCCTACCAGTCCTTCTGTCACTCCTTTTGCCAGGCCGCCGTCTCGGCTCCCCACCGCGCGGCTCTTGAATTGGGCTAAGACCGGCTTGGCAAATTCTGCAAATGGAATTGTGGGCCTGGATACACTGGGCTTGCATCGTGCGCTGGAACGCGCGCGCGCGCGCGCGCACGATCCTGCCCGTGCGTCTCACTGTACTGCCTACGTCGGTGTACGTGCACGCGTGTCTCCAGCCACTGCAGTCGTGTGCGTGCGTGTCCGTGTGTGCGAGCACGTCGAGGGGCTGTGTCGGTCCGGTTGTATGCAGTCAAAGAGAATTACCGGGCCAACGTCAATATTGAACCCGAGAGCCGGGTCGGCCGATAGTTTGCCAAGACATTTTTCCGGGGGCGTGGAGAGGAGCGGGAGGGAGGGGGGGGGGGGCAAAACGCGTCGGTAATAACCAGATGCGGTTTAGACCTCCTCCGGAGGAACGAAAAGTCGGGCTTACGCCCCCTCGCCTCGGCGACAAGCGATTCCGATCGAATCATTGATTTATCGATTCGCTTATTAGCGAGGCGGAAGACGGAAGAGCTTTCGAGATCTGCGTATCGAGCTTTCGGTGAGTTCGGCCTGATATCGTCGAGTTCGAGCGTCGTTCGCGGGGCAAAGGCGGAGGAAAGAGGGAGTTTCGACGATAAGAATTGCATCGAGGAGGGGGGTCGAAAAGTTTTGGGGAATATTCGCAGGGACGGAGTTCGGGCCTGCGAGCGTCGAGTCTAATATGCTCGGCCGTTAAGAAAATGCCGTTGCGAAGCAACCCCGGTAGGAGGGGCAGCGCTCGGCATTCTGTTTTCATTTCGCGTTATTGCGGATCGCTTAAACGACAAAGTACCGTCAAAGTTTCCGAGCGGAAGAGGGAGAGGCCGAAAGAGAGAGAGAGAGAGAGAGAGAGAGAGAGAGAGGGGTTGGGAGGTGGGGCACTTATCAAACTTACGCCGAGGGGGGGTGCGGCGACTTTCGCGGCGCCTACGCCGAGTCACGATTTGTTCGAGTACTTTTATGATGCTACGGAGAGTCGTAAATATGCTATCGTCCGACCGTAAATACTCGAACTGTAACCGCTCTCGTTCGTCGTTTACTTATTTCCCGCTCATGGCCGGCGGCGTGCGCTTGCCGGCCGCGAGGGCTCATTAACGGCGATATTTAGCGATAGATCGACCCGGACCAACTTGCCTCGCGGATAAAGCGAGCGCAACGGGAAACCTTCCCCATTCGCCGAATTCCCCGACGCGAGACTCCTCGTATTTCATGCTTCGGATTAGACGAATCCAAGTTGATCCTTTGCCCCTTCGGCTCTTATTACATCGATGCCCTGCGCGCGAAAACTTTCTGACATGACGAGCTGAGACACGCTTTGCTAAGCTCGCAGATGTCTGAATTCTGAGAAAGGTCACTCCGAGGAATTAATCATCCTCATTAGTCGTCCGGGTCGCCTGCCGCTTTTCGACGATGGACTTATTAAAATCTACCGCGTACGTGGATAAACCGAGCGACGCAGGACGTAGGTCATAATCGACGAGTAAAGCGAAGGTGGAAAAAAACAACCCCCTCTTCATTTCGCGTGCCGCCGGGCGCGTAAACTTTCGACAAAGGGCTCGCGCGAGATGGCCGTGATGTTTATTAGTTTTATCGATGGCCGGCAGATGGAGGGGGGGTGGGAGGCAGACGGCAAGGGTTGAAGAGTGGCTCTTATACGAGCGTCGAGGACAAAATTGCGTGGCGGGATAACGGAAAAGCCAACAGCGGCTAATTCCACTTTCGCGCTTCGCCGACCGGATAACACATCCGTAAGAGCGTGTTACGTCGGCTCTTATGGGAGACATAGGTATATGTACATATATATACATACGTATATATGTATCCAGGAAGAAAGAGAGAGGGAGGAAGATGAGGACGGGAGAGTATCGTTCGGAGCAGGCGGAGGGTGGTTAGGGGTAGGATGGCGAATGTAACGACAAATAACAGGGCCGGCCAGGGGCAGTTATTGCAATCGATATAGCCGGCGGGCATGAATAATTTAAAGGACGACTAAATATCCAGAGGCCGCCGCTGGCCGGATTGAAGGGAGGGTAGCACGCTTCTGCTCCCATTGAAACGACCCACCCCCCATTGTCTCTCCCCTTTCTTTCCTCAAATTTCAATGAATCCACGCGAATATGAAATTGCAAAAAAGTTTCGTAGCGGGCGCATTCCGTGGAAAGAGGGCCCGTTGCGCGCGCGCGGGAGGTAAATGCGGATTCGCGGGATGCATTCCGCCGAGAGGACGTCGCATTTGCGGTGCCGAGGGTGGCAGTCGGCGAGCGGTTAACAGGCGACGGCAGTCGGCGGCGTGGCAGGCAACCCTCATCCCTTCTTGACCGAAATTAAATGGCACTCTGCGCGCCCCGTGTCTTCTCCTTTCCTTCCGACAAGCCCGCCGTTAATGGAGTGGCTGTGGCACGGAACCGGTGCCACGGAACCGGTGCCACGGAGCTAGAACTGTTTTTGCCGGCTGTGTTCAGTGCGTGCGCACCGACTCTATTCTCCCTTCATCCCTTTCTGTCTTTCTCTTCTTCTTTCTCTCTTTCCCTCTCTCTTTCTTGCCCTCTTTTCGCACTCTTCTCAAGACACGTTCCGCGCAAAGAATGGAGGCCAACTGCGACCATTCAGGCACGAAGCATTCGCGGTTGCGGAGGATAGCAGACCGCGAACACGGGCCGTTACCATGGGCACCGCCTTATTGGCTTCGGCCTCGACGCTATCCCACGGCTACATTTTCATAAATTACGGGCAGGGTCAGCTCGCGATGCGAACGCAGAGCCCGCGGTACGGCAATTCGAGCGTCGTAATGGCAGGCGGGAGAGTCCGTATCGCTGGCCGGGATAACTTCCGAATTGACGAAAGCTCCACGAACGTCGAATCTGGACGGCCGTTATCGAGGATCGTCGCGTACGTCGTTTCGGGAACGATACTGCGCGAAACGATACTACACGACGTTACCGGCGAGAACGGTACCTTCGCGCGCGGTATCGTACCACTTTCGGCTCGGAGGATCTTGGGGGAGAAGTCGTGTCGTTCTGCAAAAAGATACGCAGCCACCTATCCCGCCTACCGCGCCGACGAACGTCGACTTTTAATCTCCATTTTATTCGAAAGTAGTTCAGCGGCACGATGCCTTCCCCGTTCGAAAGTAATTCGCAGAGACGTCTATGTAGGACAGCGGCGCTCGAGAGGGATGGCGGCCGAGCGGCAGCCGGGGTGGGAGGTGGCTGGTCCGGGTGTAATTTCAATTTCATACGATTCTGATTGAAATGCACTTCGAATTTCGATAACTTCAATCACGATATTGGCCGCGGTAAATTCTAGTCCGCGAGCATTACGCGAGCAATATGATCGATAGCGGGACGAACGGCCGATCGAATGGCGACCCGGGGGGTTGGCCGTTGGAAAAAGGAAAGTTTTTTGGCGCGGTTAAGCCCTGCTTAATTCGATGCACCCCCCCCCCCTTCCCCATCCGCTGCACCCCTGCAGGGCTATCGGCCAGCCGGCCGGAAACAATGGCCGGACGGACGTCTAACAGGAGTTGCACGTAGACGGGGGCCGGGCGAAATAATTTACGGCGTCGTTCCGCGGCACCGACAGCATTAGAAACGAGTCGGGGCCCATCAGAGAGTAATTATTCCCCACGAAGTGGCCCATGAATTTTGTTAGGTTCAATCACGTAATTGCTCGCGGTACATCGGCCATTCCCGGGGAAACAATGTCATCGGCTTATTGGCTCTAAATTCCAGGGACGCGCGCGCGTCCCACCCCCGAAACGACAAATGTATCCGCCGGAAGAGATACGTTACTCGAATCTGACGGATAGAATATGAAAGAGAGGGGAGAGAGAGAGAGAAAGACAGAGAGGAAAAGAGAGGGGAGAGAGGATCGTTTAGTGAAAAATAACCTCCCGAAGGCAGACCGGGGTGTATCGAGGGTCTTCGGATGTAACGCGGAAGAAAAATGAGACAGACGCGGCTGGGACGTGAAATATATCTCGAGGCGTGTATCGCGATTCGAATGAAAAAAATTACCCTCGCACGGGTGGGTCCTAGAGCCGCATCTGTAATAAATGACTTTCTGGACACGTGCCGGCTGAATCGTTGCAAATAGCGATGATACGAGTGCGAATCTATGCCGCACGTACGTTGTCCTCCCCCCCCCCCCCCCCCCCCCCCGGGGAAAAACATTTTTCACAGAAGGGTGTTACGAGGGGACTTCAGATGCAAAAGCGTTCCGTTGATTCAAAATTGAATGTCGCAATTAACCGGCATTACGTACGTTCTGCGCCGAGTCGCTGACACTAGGTTTGCGAACAATGCGTGGGTGGGGACGTGGAAGGGAGGGGGGTGGGTGGGTGGCGAGTGGAAAGGCAAGAGCAATAAAGCGCGAGCTGCAAAGCGGCACGGGAGGAGAGTGTAAAAGGTTCCCGCCGGGAAGAGATCGATGTAGAGTGTGTTTCATATTCGGGCGCGCGCGTAAGTAAGTAGGTACATATGTAGACTGGGAGAGGGTGGACGGAGAAGGGCGGAGGGAGGAGGTGGAACGAAATAATAGTTGCTCAATATAGCCGACGCGAGGACAACTCTTGTCGTTCCAGTTTTCGCATTGTTTCACGGAGGGAGGAAGAGAAACGGAGAGGGAGGGAGAGAGACGTAAAAGCGCGCGCGAGAGGGAGAGAGACAGAGAGCACAGTATCAACGTTGGAATAATATCGGCTGAGCCGTTCTCCCGCCTAGCCACCCACGTTCTTCCATCCCTCGCTTCTGGTCTCCTCTCTAAAAACCATTCCCCAGAAGTTAAGGCAATCCTTACGCGAATATCGCTTCTCGTCTCGGCTGAATTCGTCATTCGCCAGACTCGCGACTCCCGTTATGCGAGAGTCATCGTCGATCTCATCTCCCCCCCCCCCTCCCCCCTCTTCTTCCCCCAAAGCTACCAGTCAGGCACATGCCGAATCTTATTAGGCGCATTTATCGTTCGTACGTCGAAACGACGTTACGCCCGAACTCGATATACCGCCATCTCGCAGAACCGACTCCCGAACATCAGCACGACTCTGCACTCCCCTGGCCCAAAAGAAGTTTTCCGCCGTCGATGAATATTCATCGGGTGCGCGCCGCGGCAACATAGTCGAAAACGTTCTTGTTAATTCCGCCTCGGGACGGATCTTTCGTTCGGGGGGGTTCCCGGTTTAAAGAGTCGCGACTCTCCGCCCGCCGCCTTTGGGGATGCTATTTTCCGGCTGCTTCGAGAACGATAAATATTCAACCCCCGGCCAGCCCACCCCCGGCCTCCCCTCGCCGCCACTCAAGGCTGAACAAATGCAGCCGTCACTGTTCCTCTCAATTTCTACGGCGCAGTTCCTTTGCCGGACGATTATTTGAGGATATAATAATGGGAGGATGATAAACAAGGAAAGACAATAATACGTACGTTGTGAAATTAGGAGCGTATGTGTGGCACGAGTGTGGACGCCGAGATTCAGTTCTGCGACGAGGCGTCGCTTGTTATGCGCTGCGCAAATTGGAGAGTCAATTTACTTTGTCAAAATGAATTGGCAGAGGTAGGTGGAGGCGGTGGAGGGGTGGTGGAGGAAGAGAGATAGGTCGGCCGACTAATAGAGTGAGGCGAACGGAATGAAGGGAGGACAGTTCCCTAAGGATGCAAGGCGTCGCTCGGGCACCTTGCCTCATTGTTACGATCGGCGCATCCCGATTGAGACGGATCGAAGGATCTATATTGGAGGGCCTCGATGGGCGCGCCCCGATCATCTCGTCCTGCGCTATCGGCGAAATGAGTAGTCCGAGCCCTGCTAAAGGATGGATAATGAAAGCACGACTGCGGTCCCGGTCTCTGCGGGCAACATTCTCTCCTCTCTATCTCCGCCTCCCTCTGCCTCGCTATCTCTATCTCCCTCCCGGTATATAGCGTATGTGTGGCACAGCTGCGTTGCAGTTTTGGGACGAGTTGTTGCACAAGAGAGGAATATCTCGGCCTTACCGGATTACCGAGGCGCATTAACTTCGGATCAACATCGCGCGCGCGTGTCGTGCATAGCAGTTAAATTACCGTCTGGCCCGACGCTACCCTACCGAAAATATAATAATAATTTTCGCCAACTTATCGCCGCCTGATGAAGGTATAACGAGAATTTATGAAGGTGAGCTGCGCGATTATTCTTGCCCGCCAGATTCTTCTCGCCGATCTTCTCGTTATCAAGGTCACGAGTTTGTTGGCGGGACGATGACATTCGTCTGACCAAAAAATCTTGGGAACGACGCACGTAAGGCCCACGAGGCTCGCGACAGGTTCGGTGGGAGTTCCAATAATTTCGACGTCACTGTGTGCGAGTGATTAGGGAGCTTAATCTGAGGGCAAATGAAGGCGCGCATACGCGTATAGTATTAATGTAGCTAACCGAAAGCCGCGCTAAGCCTCGGCTTATACGGCTGGTGGCCCTATTGCGGCAAACGGTTTTACCGTGAGCCAAGTTATTTAGGAAGATGCACAACGGCGCGTCGTCGGCGTCATTTTCAAGTCGACGCGACCTGGGGGACGATCGATCCTTGCTGGAATAACGAAGCCGGCGAAGACTGGCCGGATGCTGAACTAGGAGCAAAATTGCAGCCGGCAATCTGATACCGTCTGATCAATCGTCGTCAACGTAACGAAGCCTGTGAGACCTGAACGCTGAACAGGGATAATCAAGATAAACAACAATGACACGGATAATCATGATAGAAAACAAATATTACACAGATTATCTAGATAAAAAACAAAAATTACGCGGATAATCAAGATAAAACAACAATGACGGTAACGTACGCCTTGATAGGCCCAAACTGCCTGCGGATCCTGGACACCTACGGAAGAGGAAAATTAGAACCAGCGACCAAGCTGATAGGGTACACTGATCCTCCGGGCACCGATCATTAGGCGCGCGATGAACGTAAACAGATGCGTCACGCGTCCAGCGTTAGCGTCGCCGTTTTGGCAGGCCTGTCGTTCGAACGTTCGCGTTTACGGGGTGGATGAGGCCGGTGGCTGATCGTTAAAAGAGCGTTACGCGTCGAGAGGGCGACGGTTACCCAGGAAGCGTGGCCAGCGGCAGGGCTGGAAGAAACGAAACATCCGATAGATTCCTCGTTAATTTCCGGTCGCAGGATTCGCCGTATCCGGGCGTATGTGGGCCCGCGCGTAGTCGGGCGGACTTGGACGTAGGCAGAGAGGTTGGTGGAGGTTGGCGGAGGTAGCATGGAGGTAGGACGGAGGTAGGTGGCGGATAGGGCTTGGGAATCGGCTCGGCGCGAATCGGTCGACGTGCATCGGGCCGTGTGCGGGCTAACGCAAAGCAACGGTAACGGGTCAAATTGAGGCCGGGGCCAGGCTGCGCCCGCAAGCTCGAAAGCCTGCACATTCCTACTCTCTTCCCTTTGATAATATCGATTCGACCACAGTTTCGCTTCTGGCCGTGCCGCGCGACAGCCGTTTACGTGCACGTTTCCCGCGATATGACAAACAGCGTGACGCCGGGCGTCGCTTGCAACGTCGCCGCTATAATGCGCATATGTCGTTGATACGGCATGAAATGTCAAGGCGGCTTTTCGAACGCGACACTGAAAACGACACCGGCCCACCTAGGAGGTGGTATAGGTGGGGGTGGGAATAGGTACTCTGTTGGGATCGGTATGGAATCGCAGTAGGCTGGACGAGCGTTGCGCAAACGATAAGGTACTCTGTTGGGATCGGTATGGAATCGCAGTAGGCTGGACGAGCGTTGCGCAAACGATAAGGTACTCTGTTGGGATCGGTATGGAATCGCAGAAGGCTGGACGAGCGTCCGAACGATGAAGGTACATTCTTTGCGAGTCGAACGCTGACAATGCGGACGATTACGGTACTTGCGCGTTAACGGTCCGTGCAGCTGGACCAGCGAGGCATGATAATGAGGCATGAAGAATCGGTATGAGTGGAGTGGGGTGCAGACTCGCGATGGGAAGAAAGGAATGGGAGATATAGGACGGAGATCGGAGAAGATAGTGGAAAAGGTCCGTTTCGAGGACGAAATATCGAATGCCGTGAAAAATGCTTGTCGTCTGCACGTACGGGCTACCGACCTGTCCTACTGGCTGCCTATACCAGGGAAGAGCTCTTTTACGTTACTCTCGCTATGATGCATCCCGACGACGACGTCGACGACGACGAAAAGCACGTCGACGCTTGATAACGCTCGATGGAAAAAGCGAGTCGTTCCAAACGGCGTTACACAAAGATTCCGACGACTTTTCGAGTCATCCCAAATTTTCATCCTCTCTACCTACCTCCCCCTCCACGCTTCTGCAGACGCGCGTATGCATATTTATCCGCGGATCCCAATCGGCGCTCGACAGGGAGCTCTGCCCGATAAACTTCGAATTCCATGGCGGGTGCGGGAAAAGGTTCGATCGAACGGAACGGGCCTACACGATAAATCCCTGCTCAATGAGGCCGAAACGGAATTTCTCGGGAATATTTCAATCTTTCGAGTCCCTCGGTTCTCAGCGTTTTAAGCGGGAAAAATACTTCTTTCCATTTCCGATCCTGCGACTCGTCCGATGAATTTTCCAATTTTCCCGTGACGTTCGGGCGCGTGATAAGAGGCGGAAAGACTTGGCTAAAGGGAAGAAGGCGGTGAGGACCAGGGAGTGGGTATCCGAAAATCGATCTGAAAAACGTCCTCGTCAAGGTGGGGGATGAAATTTTCGGAAAAGAGCTCTCCTTCGATCTAGAGCTGGCATCGAGCAGGTATTCCGCAGGTATTGCGCAGGTATCGAGCAGGTATTGCGCAGGTGCACGCTTTCCCGAAAGTTTCGGAAGCGTTGTCAGCGCGTCAAGCGTACGTTAACGACGAATAGATCACGTCCTAACGGCCTTCGCAGGCATTTGCTCCCTGTTATTCCGCAGGGAATTGTCGTTACGCGTTATTCGCCACGCTGGGAGCTGTGCATTTTCTCTCATCGGCTCGGCGCTTCAAGTTAACCGATAAATTTATGGCCCACCGACTCTCCGAAGAGAGGATTGTATCGTATTTTTATTCATTTTACGTCGACCCGGCGTCCGCTGAACGAGCCACTTTATCGAGAGGGTCGGGCGGCCGAGGCTGGAAATGGAGAGAGAGGGAGAACAAGAGAGCGAGAGAGAGTGAGAGGAGGGTGAGGGCGAAAAATAGAGGCAGGGAGCTAACTGAGAGCGACATCTATATATACACCTACATACACCGCCGTACATACGTATATACACAAATGTATAGATATACACGCGCCCCACGGTCTTATGAAGCCGCGCTCGTTTTGTAAATTCACCCGGCGGCTAATGAACGCAATAAAGCAAGCTGTCCGCGACGCGAGGGTGGGAAGAGGTTGGGGGAGGTTAGTCGTTCTCTGCCGAGAGGACTCTGGGTCTCGGCGATCGTTGATCCTGCTGATGATAGAGCGCTAGAGGCTGACTGGAGCCAGACTGATATTTATCATGTAATCAGGTGGCAAGCGGTGGACGATCAACGGCACGCTTCGCATTCCTCGACCTTTCTCACTCTTCCCATTTTTGTTCGCAGTACCCATATCGCACATCGTCGCACTGGCTGGGGACCCCACCTATCTTCCATGCGACATATCAACCAACCACGAGGGCGACTCGGTGCACCTCGTACTCTGGTATCGCGAGGACCTGGGGACGTCGGTGTACAGGTAAGGATAACTTCTTCGATGGCCGGCCGAGTGGGACCCTCCTACTCGAGGCACCGGCCGAGATGTTTGCATTGGTCAGGATGAATCGGTTACCCCCCCTCCCCCCTCTCTCCGTCTACCTCTGTATGTATATGCGGAGAGCCGGGGGTAGGGCGCGAGAACAGGCATCCGCGTACAAGACCGAGAGCACACCTCGGTCGTGTACACACACGCTCGCCGTGTGTATACATTCAGTAACGCTGTTCCATCCACTGTCGTATCCATTGTCGTAGCCTACCCTCCTATACAAACCGCGCGCAAGTATACACTAATATCCGCTCACTCCACTCGCCCCGGATGCTTACTCTGCATGTCCGGATAACAAATTATCCCCGCGGCGATGACGTTAATCTTTCTGAGAAGGGACGAGTCGAACGGGGAGTGGGGAGGCAGAGTGTCGATCGTACGCAAACGGTATCGAAAATTGGATCGAAGCGGAATCGCAAAATTCGTTATAGGACTCGCGAGCGGTAAAAAGCGAAAGATTCAGCGGCCGCACTAAAGAGCGAATGCTTCCGGATATCTTATTAATCCCCTCCTGGCCTATTTTACGGCAGTGCATGCGGACTCACTACTGGCTGGGGCTACGTCGTGCTTTGAGAGCAAAGCTACTTAGCCATACCACTCGTCGTCGTACCTTCTCTTCTCCTACCTCCCTCCGACCCTTCCCCTCCAACCCCTCCCAGCTACCCACCCCTTTCGTGCATACCACACTTCTGCAGGAGGGAAAGCCAGCTTCATCGCGTGATACGTATTCATAGCTCATTTTTATTCCGGTTCCCGGCATTCGGCAGAGCCGCTTCCACTCGTTTCTCAAATCCGACCGCCGGCGCGGACGAGCTGAAAGAAAGACGTCGAGATTGTCGGTTAGAGCCGACGGTCGTCGCAGACGCTCGAATTTTCTTAAAGCGATCGCGGACGAAACAAGTGCTACTCCTCTCGTTTCGCCTCTCCTGTTTCTTTCCCGCATTCTGCGTCACTCCCTCCCTTCCTTCTTCCTCTCTCCTAAAGTGCATTCAAGCCCCCGAGAGGACATTTTAATTTATTTCCACCGTCGACCGTTCGAACGCCGTCAGGCTGTCTGGTCTGGTTCGCCTTACCTGCGCCGTGTTACTTCGCGCAGGCCGCTGCTAAATTAATCTCTGCCTGGCGGACGATGACGATGATAACATTAATGGCAATGCAAATGACATTAACGAGCGTCGTGACGCAGCGACGGCGTACAAAGGTTCCCACCTACGAACGCGTCCGGCTTGACACTTTGTGCCACTTCGCTGATACTATCGAACCGAAGATTGTAGAGTTGGCTGTTGGAATAATGAAAAGGACGGAGAATTGATCTGTACGATCGGAGCTGAAATTATCTCGGTCTGGCGTCAACTCGACTCTTCGTTCAAGTGACACGGACGAATGTCGATCTACGGCACTACAGCCTCTACTAGATGCCTCCGGCCGGATCCGTACTATCTTGCCGCTTCGATAGAGCTGGAGATTTTCGGGTTAGCTTCATTGAAATCACGAAAAAGAACAGAGAATTGATCTGAAATATTCTCGACCTAGAACTCGACTCCTCGTTCAAGTAACATAGCGAAGCGTCGATCTACGGCACTACAGCCTCTATAAGATGCCTCTATCCGGATCCGTACTATCTTGCCGCTTCGATAGAGCTGGAGATTTTCGGGTTAGCTTCATTGAAATCACGAAAAAGAACAGAGAATTGATCTGAAATATTCTCGACCTAGAACTCGACTCCTCGTTCAAGTAACATAGCGAAGCGTCGATCCACGGCACTACAGCCTCTACTAGATGCCTCCGTCCGGATCCGTACTATCTTGCCGCTTCGATAGAGCTGAAGATTTCTCTGGTTAGCTTCGTTGGAATAACAAAGAAGACAGAGTTTCGGCCTATCTCCGGTGCCGCATCTACATACCGACGTCCGTCTCCACACATTGCGGCAGCCCTCGCTGCTCCCGTCGGACTGAATATTTTCGGGTTAGCCTCGTCGGAATAACAAAGAGGACAGGAGTATTGACCTAGCCGCACTTCCGCCCCCCTGGGCTCCATCCCCCCTGTCGGCCTAGAGGCAGCTGTTACTTCCCCCGGAGAGCGTCGTAAAGAGAGCGGTACGACGGAGGGGGGAGAGGGGGGGGGGGGGAAGTCAAAGGTTAAAAAGCTATCGCATGGCAGTCGATCGAATATCAAGGAGGTGGCGGACGGAGCACGTGCTCGGCCGCCGGGTCTGGTCGTCGCGACGCATCGCAAGGAGGCGACGCTCGACGGAAAAGACGACGCCCGCAAAAGTGGCGACGCCCGCAAATGCGACGCCGCGGCAAAGGCGACGCCCGCGGTGAAATCGAATCGAAATGGCTTCTGAAACGACATTACGACGCTTCGTTTGCCGACCTTTTTTACTCCCAGCCATCCTCTCAGCCCCTTTTCTCGTACCCCCACCCTCCGCCTGACAGCCACCCCTTCGCAAAGAGGATCAAATCTCGATAAATCCCGACAGCCGATCGAACACGCCGATGTCGACGATTGATCCGAATATTAACCCGATCCCGAAGGATAGAGAGGACGCTTTATCGGGGGATTATCTTCCTCGCGTCGACGCGCACCCTTTAAAATCGTATCGTGGCTGGGAAGAGGGGGTGGATAGGGTTTTGGCACGGGGTGTCGGCACGGCGACAGGTTCGCGCCGCTGTTCGATCAAATATCGAGGATTGTAGTTCGCGTTACCCCGTTGCGGCTCGCGCGGCCCAGAATCGAATCGATGACTTCTGAAACGACCTCTCGACGCTTCGTTTCACCATTTTTTTTTCCCCCTCCATCCGAGTTTCCCTCTAGCCCATCGTACCTGCGTGGAGAATCAGTTTCGGAACGGGGGTTGGCGACAACCTGTAATTCGACGCGCTCGTGTCAGGAGGGGGCAAAAAAAGTTGCTGGTGCGGAAAAAGGGGTTGTGTTTCGGTCGTTCTTAGCTGCGTCCGAGGCTTTGAGACACAATGCGAGGATAGAACGGTTTACGGTCGACGGAATTTCGGTAGGTCGTAGGGTCGGAGGTATTATCGGTATCTTGCGAGCGCCTCGACATGCCGGTCGATGGACGCAAAAAGGGAGAGTTCGGTGCTCGTACGACGCTAACGGTGTTCCAATTTTTTTTTTTTCTCTTGCAGCGTGGATGCTCGAGGACGAGAAGTTGGCTTTGCGGAGAGATGGTCCGACGACACGGTGTTCTCGAATCGGGCTTACTTCATGCCGGACAAGGAACCGGCCGAGCTGGGCGTCGACAACATAAGGGAGGAGGATGCGGGCATCTACAGGTGTCGCGTCGATTTCCAGATCGGCCAGACTCGAAACTCGAAGGTCAATTTAACGGTCATAGGTAAGTTATCGTCTTACCACTCTCGACGGAAACAGTACTCGACAACACACGGACGTAAGGACGAGCAAGAAACATTACGCTGTTCAACTTGTAACTGAATTACTGCGAGATTGCGGACATAGTAAGAATTGTGGTGTACTCTGTATAGGTCATCTCGATTTTGACGGGATGAAAGGTCAAAGTTTTTCACTGTACAGCTATACGACAGAAGTCCGCGGTGCTGTACGTCACACTCGATGACAGGACTTCCTTTATTCGCGGAATATTCTCCGCGACGACGGAGTGTCCGTCAACTCGTTCCGCACTTCCACGTGCGCATAAAGAGAGACAGAGAGAGAGAGACAGACAGAGAGAGAGAGAGAGAGAGAGAAAGAAAGAGAGGGGGAGGGAGAGACAGAAAGACAAAGTCGTGGTAGGGTCGCGGGACAGATTACGCTCACCAGAGGGAAATTCTCCCAGGAAAGGTGCGGTACGCTTACTCTCGTCGGAAGACGAGGACAAGGTCGTGCGAAGCAACGTTTCTTCCCCCCTCTATATATACGTCATCGAAAAAGATCGCCTCATTTATCTCGCCACCCCGCGCAACGTACCCACGGCCACTGGCCGCCATAATTTTCCGCCCCGTAATGAAACATTCGAGCGACTTCCTCCCCCCAGGGCGCGACAGCCAATTTAACTTGGCACACAATATGCAGAAATTGATTTGCCCGGGCGCAAAATTTGCGAACCTCCTCCCGTGTCGGACGACAGTCGTCCGGGGAAGGCCGGCTTGACAAAGCAGCCTCCGACGGCATCGAAGGTAATAATGAACGGAAACGGTGCCACCGGACGTCTGGTCGAATTGCCGGAAGCGTCCGTCAGCGTTTTTCGAAAAACGTCCTGCGCCGCCTGCGCTCCGGAAAACGTCGATATAAAGGAGACAAGTTATGGTACATATATATATATATATACGCTTTGGCGGAGAACTGCTGGCTGAGCGCAACAGCGAGTAGCTTGCCACGGCTGACTTTTCTGCAAACGTTTCCCTTGGCGCGCACCTAGACACCTCCTTCGCCTGCCGCCGTATCGTCCTTTGCATTGCCCTCTTACGTCTCGTCTCGCCTCCTTCCCATCGCCGTTCCAGGACAAATTCTGAACGACAACAAGGAGCGAGGACGACTGCGGGAACGACTCCATCGTCTTCGTCAGGACGTCATCCAACCCCCACCTCTCCATTTAACTGGCTGAAGCCATTCCGCCTGCAGGCGAGGCTCGAGCCGACGATATCGGAGGAGTTTCGGAATGCGCGAAGGTTAGGTCAAGAGAAAGGAATAGAAATGCGTTATAATGAAAGGAGGCCGCGTGGGGGAGGGCTGGGAGTCCAATTAACAATTCGGTTCAGAAGTAATGGAGAGATGCCGTTGAAAGAAGTGCGGAGGGAGAGAAGGAATGAGAGGGGGTGAAGAAGGGGGATGAAGGGGTGGGGGGGGGGGGGAGCGAGGACTGTCTCGGAGCCATTCCGTGCCCGTTTCGAGACCGTTTCGAGACCGTTTCCCAAGCCGTCCGTAGCAGCCTGTCCGTCCGTCGTTATCCCGGCATGCTCCCGAGAAATTTCTCCGCGCCCCGGTAATTAGCCCCTCTTCGGCTATTCTTTCCTACCCCCCTCGCGCGCGCGCGCGCGCGCTGCCGAGAACGCCGGACGCCCGACGCCGACGCCGTCCGCCGCATTACGCGGCCGGTGTACGTATACAGGCCCTCGTGCGAGCTGGATGCTGGAAAGCGGACGCGTGTCAAAAAGCTTTTTTCTAGATGAACGCCAATTAACGTACTTTTCTCCCCTGGCTTTGTTCGCCGATGAAATTGCCAGCGGAGCGCATCGTTCTGCTTCGCATCTTTTCATCCCCGCTTCCTTCCCCCGTTATTTTTCCCACTTTCCTTCGTTGGACTTTTCTTTCTTCCTCTCTCTCGCTTTCTTGCTTTCTCTCTCGCACTCTGGGCTGGCTTTCTTCTCCGTCCATGTTTGTGTCCGTCCACCCCTCGCGCCCTCCTGCCTGGAAAAAGGACGGGGACGCGGACGTGCGCGCATGCCGGTCACGTTCGCGCGAGTGAGACCAAACTCTTTCGTTAAGGCGGAGAGAAAGGAAACGGCGTTAAAAGGTGCACTCGAGGAATTTAGATCGCGTTCCTTTACGGCCAGCCACGCGCCTCGCAGCGCGCATAGTGACGAAATGACGGCCAGGACGACGGCGAAGACGACCGAGGTAAAGAGAGAGAGGTAGAACGAGAGAGGAAGAATGAAAGAGAACGAGAGAGACAGAAAGAGAGAGAGAGAGAGAGAACGTACATGCCGTTTAAATCGGATGCGCGCCCATTCGAAGCGGCCGAGACGGAAAAGTGGTTGTGCCAGGCATGCGAAGGAGACTCGAAGGGAAGAAAGGTCGGAAGAGCCCTGTAAAGGAACTGCGAGAACTGCGAGGGATGCTCGAAGGGTAAGCGGAGGCTAGCCTAAGTGAGCGCGGTAATGATTTTGAGGTGAGGAAACGAAAGGTGTAAGAGTGTCTGCCATTCGGCGAAGGCAGAGCGCGCCGCTGTTAAGGTCTTTCCCAGCCGGGCGTTTTATTTCAAGGCGGGGGGGCGGAAGGGAGGGGTGCTTTTCTGAAACTTGCCCCTTTCTCTTCCCTTACCAATGCCGGCGGTAAATCCGGAGGAAGAGCGTCCCGTTATTTCTATCGAGAACAGCGCCGGTTGCCTCTTCCGCTCGACGCTGCCGGTTTCTGACCGGCCGTCCCGACGCCGCTTCCAGCTCCGTCGCGGAACCTTCAACCTCTCGCCGAACAGTTTCCGACGGGAGTGGAACTCTCTGATACCGTATCAGGCCGACGATGCGATCGTCGCAGCCATCATTGTCCGCACCATCGATAGAGGGCCGACAAGCAGAACGAAGACGAATGCTCCGTAAACGATTTGTAACGAGTGTAGCTTCGAAGTCGGAGATAAGGGAAGGAACGCAGAGAGAAAGGAGGAGGGGAAGGGGTCGAGGGGGGAGAGGACAGTTATTCAGAGTCGAGTTCCTCCTACCCGTCGGCGAGGAGACCGCTCGCGATATTTCGCATTTCAGCTTTGCCCCGTTCCGCTAAAAAAGGAGTCGAGAAGCCGCATCGAGCGATATGTACATAGACTCGGTAATATCGGTGAGGCAATATCGGGGTAATAGCGGGGTTAAAACTGGGGCTGATAGGGAGGAAAACTGAAGAAGTCGAGCGAAGCTTCGACTAACGAGAGCGTGCGTATCCACTTACCGAGGCTGTCTCCGTCCGTCCGAAAGAATGAAGCGTATTTTAATTGGCCCAAGTACCCGCGCCGCTTATCGCGGAGAGTCCGCGGAATGTCTGTTTAATATGCCGGGCGAGAAAGTTGCCTGAAAAGTTCGCCCCGGCAGAGTATCGAGGCGGGTTAGCTATCCTTCTCGCGTCAACGATATGAAAAAATAATGCGAATGGGAGTGAGGTTAGGTACGGCCACCGATGCCCCGCAGGGGCAAGAAGAGAAATAATGGACGTTCGCGTTTCTCTCGGAATGTTAATGTTGCCGTGATGGGGGTGGCAGGTGGTGGGGGGGGGGGGGGTGAAGTTGAGTCGGTCACAATCTGGTATTTCGCCGGCTGAAGGAAAGGCGGAGTCGTCCTTTCTTTCAGCGAACGGAATACGGTGTCGATCTAATGTGGTCGAGTAGACGGGGTTCAAAGCGAAATCCGCGCCCCGTCCAACGTTTGCCAGTTCCTCAGAAAGTATATATCAAACCTCCGCCGGGAATATCGACGTCAATATCACTTTGACCATTCTCCGAGTTCGAACCGTCATGACGCGCGTGTGTGTGTGTGTGTGCGCGCGGCTGTCGATACTTCCGAAGAAGAAAAATAAAGCGTAAGCGAATGGCGTAGTTGCCTTCCGTTCGCGGAAAGAAGGACTCTCGCGCGCGCGGGACACAGGACGAGGAGGTATGACAATGAAGGAGCATCCATCTTCGATTCTGCGTCCTTTTGCTCGTCATCCGGACGCAGGCCGCCGACGAGAGGCAGAAGGAGGAGGGGGATGGTCCTGTGCTGCCATTTTGCTTGTGCGGTTCGAGCGTCGAGAGGAAATATGTCAATATTGAAAACTGCTTATACCTCGACTATAGTCTCGCAACAGGCTCAGTCCGAAGCTGGGTATCAGTGACAACTGTACAGGGAATTCGCTTGCCTACGTCACTTTACCGGATAAACGATCCTCGATACGGACGCAGGCGCGCGCACGTTGGCTCGTAACGCGAACGATTCGGGAAAAAGGTAACCTGCGTGCGGAACCAAAGATAGTTACTCTAAAGTCATTTCGAGGTAGGCGGCTTTTTTTGCCTCCCGCGCTCGCTCGATGAGATACTCGAGAGTGGGGGGGGGGGGGGGGGGGGGGGCTGAGAGCGTTCATCTTTCCAAACGGGATTTCGCGATGCCCCGTTAGACGAACAAACTGATGGAGCCAGGTGAAGCGCGAAGCGAGCGTAAAACGTCGCCGCTATCTACGGGAAAACCGATATCAGCTCGTTGTACCTCTGTCACGCCATTCCCTTTGTGAATTCAGCGCCATCCGCCGATGCTGCAGGTGCGTTAGGTATGTTAACAATATCGTTAGGCTGGTACGATTTGACAATGAGCGGAATACGTCACTCATCCGGGATATCCTGCCAGAATCGTCCGGGGAATTTTCAGTGTGGATGTCATTCGATCCAGGCGCGAAGTAGGGAAAAGTATACGGTAGACGATAGTCGAAGGATGTACCTAGGGGTGAAGATCTGACTGCAATCCGTAGTGCCTCCCACTTCCCTGAGATATAGGGACCCGGGGCAAACAAGGGCATTCATCTTTTCAACCCGGAATCTTCCTCTCAGCTCGGGCGCGGAAAATAGAAAGTATTTTAGTCTCAAATGGGTGACTGCATACCGTGGAAAAATCCTGCGTCGAGGGTGTCCTCCGTATCCTAATGGAATTTCCTTCCCCGATCTCTCGGGGGTACGAGTAGATAAGAGTCTTCATCGCGGATCGAGTTCGATAAACTCTGGTTTACTCTTCGGGCTCTAATTCGGGAGGAGCCCTCAAATTTTTCCGCTGCCCAATAAAACCGAGCGACGCTTCGGCCGTCTACGGGCAGGGGCGTTCTCGTAGGACGAAAAGTTATAAAAAGCATCCCGAGGATCGGCAGAAATATCCGTTCGCCCTGTCAAAGGATGTACCGCCGAATGGAGACACTTTCGTTTCGGGAGAACAAAGCTTATCTCGACTGTAATCCCCCGAGCTCGGCTGGATTCGTCGTGTCGAAGATCCCTCGGTATTTCTGCCGGCACGGATAGGGATAGAGCGGGGGGAACAGTGAGAGAGGAGTGAGGGAGAAGTGAGAGAGGAGTGAGAGAGCAGAGGGAGAAGATAGAGAGAGAGAGGAGCCCTGAAGGAGCCGTAAGAGGGACGAAGAAGAAAAATGCAACAGCGTCAATATTACCCCCGAGCTCCCAGAGAGTGCGACATTCTACGATTTTGCCTTGAGATGGCCAACGTTCGTTCGTCTATTCGCTAATTAAGCCGGAGTCGGCCGAACGATCGTAGCTACCGGCTACGGAATACTTTATAGCTGCGAATTGTGTCGCCCTCGTCATTAAATTTCTCCGACTTCCCGCGACGCAGACTGTAAAACGGTCGCCGGGCAACGAAATACGGCGGAGGCGTTCGAAATTTCCGAGATGCGCGCGCGCTATCGCTGCCGAGACTCGGGCCGATCGATTTTAACGAGGAAATCGAACTCTCCTCTCCCGCTTCAGAGGGCTTTGCCAGAGGCTGAGAGGTAAAATTTTCCACGGGCCTCTCTCCTCTGCCGTCCCGGCAAAACGTTCGACCATTTTCTCGCCGCCATAATCTCGCCGGCCTAATGAATGTGCTGCCAGTAAGATCGGTGTAAAAAAATTTATATATACATATCTCGATATATACATATATGTATATGTATATATGTATATATATATATAGATAAATAGTATATAGATATAATGGGGGCGCCATAATGACCGGTATAAAAATTGACCAGGGTAATAACCGTAAAGTGAAACTAAAGTAATAATAATAAAGCGGATTAAGCGGGCCGCTTCTAGGCGCTTATTGAGCGACGCTCAGGCCAACGTCGGAGTTATGCACGGAACGTTCTCTTAGGAGGCAGCCATCCGGCCCATCCAGCCCATCCAGCCCATCCAGCCCATCCAACCAGCCCATCCAGCCCATCCAGCCCATCCAGCCAGCCAGCGAGCCAACCAGCCAGCTAGCATGGCCCAGATCTTCCTCTTCTCACACACGTTTCTCGCATACGCTTCTCTCGATAAAGCACCGTTTACCTATTTGTCCCCGGCCTAATATACGGAGGTCAGAGAGCAAGGGAGAGAGAGGGAGAGAGAGAGAGACGGTTCCCTCTGCGACTACCTCCGATTTTCTCACCCGAGAGTTACAACCGAAATTCCACTCTCGGCTACAGACCTGTAAAGGGTTCGGAACTTTTCGGTATCCCTTTCCGAAAGACGTCTTGGCCCACCCTCCCTCCCCCAACCCCTGGATCCTTCGTCGACCGAATTGTTCTCCCTGGGGAAGGGTAATTGATCCGGATTTTCCCACCCGCGCACCCCTCCGCGGAGGAAGCTGCTTCCTGAAGAATGTAACGGCGGCCGAAGGGCGCGGGGCAGGAGGGAGGGGGCTGCGAGAACGGAAAGCAGGGCAACTTTTAATAGTATTTTACTTCTAAGTACATTTCCGCCCACCGACGCTGCATCCGTCTCTCCCGGGCGCTCGACCGGTTTTCGAGACGGCGAGTTCCCTCGAGCGAGTAACGAAAAGCTCATTCGGAGCGAACGTTCTCGAGATTGCTACTTTCGCGAGGCAAGGGTTGTCGTCGTCGACGTCGTCGACGCCGTCGTCGTCGCGACTTAGCCAGCCAAAATGAAAAGACTATCGAAGGATCGGCGCGAAGGAGAATGAGTGAGGGTGAAAGCGAGAGAAAGAGAGGAAAGGTGAATAAAGAAGAAAGTACGAACAGTAAGATATCCATTCCACCCCCCAGCCTCTGCCCGACGCCCGGTGCAATTGTCCATGATACTCGATTAAAAAGCTTTCCCTAAAAAGGGTGCAAAAAGATGGGAGAAGGGGGGCTTGAAATGCCGACAATTCTGATCCCGGCTTTTAGCGGCTGTTTCGTTTTTTCATCATGGTATTGCCCCCAATGCGAATGCAGGCGCCCCGATCGATGCGACAGAAATGGGGCGCCGTGAAAATGAATTATAAAAGGGGGAGGGGGTCGGGCAGGGGGCGAGGGGTGGAATGAAGAAGAAAAAAAGCCCGAATGAGAGAATGGCCAGAGTACGCAAAGTTCCATTTTCGGAATTGAAAACATTATTGGGTGTTGGCCGGGCGCCGGAGATCACATGTGCGCCGCTGCGCGGATCGATTTTCGATACGTACTCTTCGGTCGATATCTTGACCGTGAACGTTTCCGCGCTTGGCGTGCCGTCACTCTGCGCTGACGAGAACAAGGGAAAGCGAAACAGAAACAGAGAGAGAGAGAGAGAGAGAGAGAGGGAGAGAGAGAGTCGAAGAGAAATAGAAGCAGAAGAACGCTGCGTAATGATCAACCGCGAGATGAAAGGTGTAACGGGCGAGAAATAAATTCCTTCCACCCTCTCGCGCGTGTCGGACGTAGGCCGCTGAGAAACACCCAGGCTCGCCATTTATTAAGGCAGGAACTGAAAGCTTAACGAGAGGATGACGCCTGGCCGCACGCATCCTACCACTCGCTCTTTTAATGAATCGACCCATCACGTTCCGCCAAGGGATGCAAATGCGGGAAATGGCCTCGGAAATCGCTCGGTTTCGCAAGATTGCCAATGCGGCCAATCGAACGGCCTTGAAAGTAGTCGGGTCCGATTGCGAGGGTACGAGCCGGGCAGTTAAACGGACGACGTCCGCTTATGTTGGGCGCCGATAAAGGATCGGCCGTAGTCAGAAATCACGGCGACGCCTAAGCCGCGACGCCGAGCGCCGAAAAGGTGCCGATGGCCTTATCGAACCCGTGGCCTCCCGGGGGCCTTGGGAAATAATTGCCCGGAGCTCATTCGTTATTCCTCCGACGCGAGCCACTTTTTTTCGCCGAGCCACGGCACCTTCGCTTTTTCTTCGTTTCGTGAGGACGTCGGCTACCGCCGCTGAAATCTACCGGATCCGCAGGGTAGATTGGTTGCGTGGGGGGATGGCAGACTAATCGGCGGATCCCGGAGGGCGGAGAAGAAGGTAAGCTGAGGCTGAGAATCGTTTGGAACGAATTCTCGTGCGTGCGGTATCGGAAGGCTTGCAATCAACGAGATGGAAATTTAAAAAATCATGAGCTCGTACTCGCGAGAAGGTGAGAGAGAAAGCGAGAGAGATATGAAAGAGAGAGAGAGAGGGAGAGAGAAAGAAGGAATGGAAGAAGGTAGCTGTTGTTCGCAATAAAGGGCGAACGATGCGCGTGAATAATGATTGTCGTAATCTAACCGTTCGTTCGATCGAGCACGGCGGAGATTAATATCGACGGCGGCCGAATTTTCGTAAGCGGGAGTGCCGAACGAGCAGCAAAGTCATTAATCATTCCGCCCCGTCGACATACCTACCCTTTTTCCGCCGCCCGATTTTTCTTCCCGCTCCGGCCGAGCTAACGCAATTTCTGCTGATTTCTACGAGTTCAACATCTTCCCGGAGGAAAGATTTTCCCGGCGACTTATAAAATGGATACGGCGTCCTAGATTCGGTAGCAGAGGCAACGAGTAAACTCCATGAAAGCGAACAATGATGGCTCAAGTATCGTATCCGTCAGAAGTTGCGAGGAACTTGTCTGAAGACTGATGAACCTCTTTTCGCCGCGGACTCTCGAGACTTCTCTCTCTCCCTCTCTCTCTCTCTCTCTCTCCCTCTTCCCCTTTCCCTCTCTCAGAGTCAATGGTACACCTAGCAGGATCCGACAAATTGAATATCTAACTCTCTCATGCCTGATTACGCGAGCTAGATTCGCGCCGATGATCGAGAGTCCGCGACTCTGATTCATCATCGTGCAAACTGGATTTCTCGACCGGCCATATCGAATGACTCCGAAGCGATCCGACCCTTCGGCTGTGTTCCCGAAGTAGCTCGCCCGGATTACTCGTAAGTGCAAATTGCATGTATCTCGCCCGCGCTGATCGAAGATAGCTTCCGACGGTGTAGAATGAAGTCGACGGCGAGGTGCTCGGCGGCACCTGACCTTGATGCAAAGTGAGGCCAGCGTTGCGGGAAAGGTGAGACGGCAAACGATGAGCAGCGGGGGTGGAGCACGTTGATCCGCGCTCGAAATTCATCAAAACTTGAGGGAAATCCGTCTCCCTCCCTCCCCCCTCCGGCCGAAGACTGATGAGCTTCCCCCTAGGTATCGAGCCAACCTAGACGCCCGAGCCAACGCAGACGCCGCGGGTGTGTAGCCGAGGCTTCTCAGGCATTTCCCAGAATCCGGCTGCGCGCCTCCTAGCCTTCCCCGCCGTCTAACCGCAAAGGAAAGGCCAGGGCTCGATGCATTCGAGCGTGTCCTGTCGGCAGCAGGAGAAGCACCAGCTGCACATCCACTCCTTGCGCTCCTTGCGCTGCTTCCACTCCTTCCACCCATTCCACCCCTTCCACCCCATCCACTCGTTCCACTCGTTCCACGTCCCACTTCTTTCCGCCTTTCCCTTTCATCGTATTTCACTCCCAACGCACTCGCATCCCAGCATCCCACCCCCACCTTCGGCACTCGGCTGGCCGGAAGAGTAGTCGGCAAAACGTTCGCCACCCTTCCAGAACCGTAATCCAGCCGAAAGGACTGCCCGGACACGGACGGTGGCGATCAAATTGGTTGGGAAATCTGGAGGGTCGTCCGGTCGGATTTGCAATTCCTGCTCGGGCCCTGCGACGCCTGCCCAAGGTGCCTGCATGCACGCGCCTTTATAATGCAATCGAGGTCCGGCCTGTGAGCATAACGAACTTCAACCGGAACCCTACGTCCCCGGGAACACAGATTGAACCTTATGGTGGCCAGACGATCGTTTACTTAATCTCTGACGTTCCCGGCTCAACGCTTGATCAATGTTCCTCGAACGACAGCTCTCTCTCTCTCTCTCTCTCTCTCTCTCTCTCTCTTTCTCTTTCTCTCCCTCTCTCTCTCTTTCTTCCGAATTGCAGATTTTTTCCGCAACGCCTCCCGCTAACGCATTCCTCTTCCATCCCCGGGAATGATGCACGTCGGCAATGAATCTTCCTCAGGCCGTCCCACGCCCGACGCGCTGTTTTTATTATCATTTGCCACAATTTTTCCGTCCTTCTCTCCCCGACTCCCGACGTTTTATTACGTCCGACGGTATCGGGCCGGTCGAAGGCGAGAAAGGAACGGCGACAGCTTTTCGGGGGGGGAGGGCGCAAATCGTGCGCGAAGCAGTGGCAAAGAATGCATGGCCGAGGTCGGAATGCCAGGGCTCGGAGTTCCTCGTGATTCATGGCTTCGGCCTCGTCTGCGAGAGTCCATACGTCGGGGTAGCTGCGCGCACTTTTTGCCGCGGGTATCGTAACGATGCCATTAATCAAAGCCGCACTCAGTCGCGTTAAAACGCGCCTCGCCGTGGCTGGCGAGCGATCCTTCCGTCTGGCGGAAAAAATATTTACCCCCTCGCCCCCCCTCCCTCGTCCGACACGCTATTACTCTAATCACTTTCCCGGCAGGCCGCCTCGCGAATCCTCATTTTGCGCGCCGGACTCTAATTGAACAAGCGCGCGGTTTGACTCCTCGAGTGCGGGACTGTACTTTTCAGCGGCTCGTTCGCCTGGCGCATGAAAGATGAACAGCGGGAGGATCGTTTAAAACTGATGACGTATCGCTGGGAAGGTTGCCGGGTAACGGTTTTGATTCGCGAGTTGCGGGCTGCACTTTTCGCGCTGCGTCGCACCGGCGCGAGAGATGGGAAGGTGATATAGGTGTGATACGTATCACTCGGAGCTGGCGAGGGAGGGGAGGGTGGCGGGCGGGATGTGGGTCGAGGAGTCGAGATCGTCCTCGAATTTCCTACTTCTTCCCGCTCGGCGAAAGATCTCGCCCGTCCTTGGACCATAATTGAATCGACGGATAATAATTCTGTTAGCGGCGGCAACGTCGGCGATAGCGTATCCTCGGCACGTACTAGAGAGTAAGCACCCTGCTACCTTCTTCCCCCCCAACGTACGTACGCCTTTATAATACGAGCTCGGTTCAGCCCTCCTTCTAACTCCGTACCTTTGCCCCCCCCCCTCGCCCTCCGAATCCCGATATTTCCTTATATTTTCCAGACAATCGTTCGCTTAACGAACAGCGAGTTGAGAATCGTTCGACGATGATCCAGGTTGTTTCTTCAAAAATCCACCCTTCGGGGTGGTGGGAGATCGATAGCTAATTTTTAATTGAAATCGAGCGTCCCGCGGCATGATATCCTTCAATAATGTCGTATCCACGTCACGTATGGAATACGGTCCGCCTCCGTGCTTCCAATATTCGCCATAGACCCAGTCTTCTCCCGAGCTTACAGCTAAGTCAGTGTCTTCCATCCGAAAATCCAGTGCATTTCGACGGCTCGCGCACACGTACCATCCACCGTACGTGAGGCGTCTTTGCCGGAGTTGGATTCGAAAAAAAAACGCAAACCCTCTGCCTCTCGACGATCTTCACCTATTTAATGCGCTCCTCGGAGCGACTCGCGTGCAAGAGACGCTCATCCGGAATTCCATCTTCGGGACACGTTATATCAGGCGGCCCCTGGGCTGCATATCGTGTCTTCGCTGAATATACGATCCTTCGTCGTCGCACGATATACACTCGCGTATCTCAACTAACATGCAATATTACAAGCCACTCCGCACCTCGCGCATTCCTACCTACGACCTACATCCTCCTTCCCACCCGCGCCCATCCTTTTTCGGCGAGCGAGGCGCCTCCGGGATGGCCCGTTTCAAGGCCGAAGGTAGGCTACGCGACACGGTAAAGATTGCTCCTGAAATATCGGTTATGAACTAGGTGTTCTTCGGCCGCCAGGCGTAAAGACACTTAGAGGACTCTTTTCTTGACGACGCCTTTCAAAGAACGTTCTGCTTCTGTTTCCCGGTGAACTCCGAGTTCGCCATGAGATTCTTGACGGTTGTAACCTTCGGCTCGCAGCGCCTTTAGGTCAGCCCTAGGTAACGTGCCTCGCGTGACACCGTACAACGGTGGACATTGCACCAGGTGGTACCCGACGCACGTACGGCGCCGAGTGCACCTACGTACCTCCGAGTCTACCGGTTATAGACGTAACATAACCTACGGTCGCACCTTCGTCATCGTCCACCCCCTCCCCCGCTGTCTTTCGCAAGTTACGCCCGCCGGTAACACGTACGACCACTCTCCGTCCGCCTCCTTCAAACACGCTTCTCACGTCAGCCAGGTCAGACTACCCCCTCTGCATACTACCCCCGCGTTACTTTACACACACGATTCCCACCCCTCGGCACGACCCGCTCCCACTCCCCCTAATCAGCGAAGCCGGCGGTAGCGGAGGTGGGCCGATTTTTTTCCGAACCGATCGTTAACGGCAGCGTACGAAGGGCCTCTATCCGGAGAGTCTCGAGAAGTTGGTACACCGGCAGCCATTGTTCCAATTAAATTGAGGAACGGCAGTGCGGCGCAAGTTCCGCCGACGAAGCAGACCGCCGGCAGTCAGTTCGGACCCCGGCACAGTGTTTCCGTAGCCGCGCTACCCCTCCACTCCCCCTCCTCTTCCCTCTCCGCCTCTTTCGTGCGCGCGAGTAAACGCAATCCATCGCTCCAATTGTACTTCGCAAAACGGAAGACCGCTTTTAGTCGCTCGGTCGCGGCGAGCGCGTCGTTCTGAATACGGAAACGGTCAACCTATTCCCCCGGACCCTTCACCTCCCCTTCAACCCCCTCCCTGCCACTCGGGGCCTCAGGGAAAGTTTGCCACTCATTCCCCTGCATTTGTTTGCCCTCGCTCGCGACAATGGCCTCGCTACCCGCGTAACGACCGTCCGTTTAAGCTCGTCGAACCTTTCGATGGGAATCGTAAAGCGTCGGGCGAAGGGTTTGCGGGGGTGTGTAGGGGGTTGGTTAGGTACGTACGACGCTTCGAAATACATGAAGCGTGCCCGGTCGAAGATACCGGTGGCTCGGAACTTTGCGCGGAGTCGCCTTCTTCCTGGCTCCGCGCACTCTTTCGAAACTGAGACAAGCGGAGTGGGGGAGGGGAGCAGGAGGGGTTGTTTGCGGTCCATCCAGGCGACAAGAAAGACTTTCGTGCCACGCGATATTCTGTCCGACGAAGACGGGCATCGCGAGGGTGGCGACCGGATAAGAACTTTCCTCCGCTCGGCGTCGGGGTCGGTGGGGGTAAAAAATGTTGACCATCCCCGATGTCTCGGCCTTTGCGACCGACACGACGACCGCGAGGATAACGTACACAGTCGTTTCGATAACTTTCGGCGAATTATTCTCGCCGACGATGCAGGGTGCACGCCGTTGGCCAAGTTCGCGGAATGTGGCCGGAGCGTAATCTCGGTCTTAAGATAATTCGCAATAAGACGAGCCAAGGAGGGGGGAGGGGGGGGGGTGATTCGTCTTTCCGGCTCCTTTTTCCGCCGACAGCCTAGGAGACGGATGTCAGGTCGAGAGCTCAATAAGAAAATTTAATTAATCGCCCCCTGCCCCGCAAGCTTCCCCGCCTCCGCCATCCTCATCCCATCCATTCCGCCGTCCGCGAGTTTAATCGCTTCGCAAGGCGAGAATTTCGTTAGCCGAGTTTATCCAATTGCTCGGAAGGTTTATATCTCGAATAAAGGCTAAATTGCATTTAGCGCGGCAACAAGGCGTGCAGGTCGTGGAGCATGCATAATTTATGCGCGCAACATTGACGCTTACGTCGTCGGGCGCAAGAGAGTGCGCGCGCGCGCGCGCGCGTAGGCGCGCATATAGGGGCGCATGCCTGTCGTATCGAGTCCCACCACCTTGCCGGTTCCTCTATCCTCATCCTGGGCGCTCCTTTTTGTTCCCCGGCCTTATGCAGCCATACTCTGCCGCACAATGAATCCTGCGCCAGCCTGGCGATTCGCAGAGTCGATCGCGGGAGCGCGATAAAACATACATAATTACGCGAGGCTTCTAATGAATCACGGCCCGATGGCAGTGAAAAATGAACCGACGGCCATAGCCGACACTCCGCGACGTCGCACGATCCAGCCCCGCCTTTTTAATAAGTTTACGCAACAGAACTCTTTTCCCGCTCGGATCGTCCGACGAAATTTTAACTCCCGTTACGTTCCGATCGGCGAGCCGATGAACTTTGATGACGCAACGATTGCATCAACAATTTCCCCCCGCAGTCCGTTGTAGCGGAACGTTCGGCCGTTGATTATACGCCGGCCTTCGAGACGCTTTGCGTTTCTGAATGCCGGCAAAAAGTTAGCAAACTCGGGAGCTGTGTTTGAACGCCATGCGAAACGTTTATGAACTGAGGGCCGCGGCCCTTTGACGGGGGAGGGAATTGAAACGGTGAAAGACGAAGCGAGCGGAACGGAATTAATTGAGAAAAAGATAATCAACGTGCGAGGGGTGAGGGATGGGAGGCAGATAGAAAGCAACAATGGGAGCGCATTGTTAACGAAGGAAGAATGGCGCGGGGCTTACAGTTCGATTTTCGAACGCGAGCGCTAAAATTGAAGGCGGCCGACGCGATAAAGGATGCGGATCGGGACGAGAGAGAAGTCGGAGGATGATCGGCGGAGTGGAACGAACGGCCGAGCTAAGAATACGGATGGAAAATGGCGGTCGTGGGGTCGAAAGGGCTAAAAACTGGACGGGGCCAGTGGGGCAAGCGAGGCAAGTGAATTGTCGAGAGAAAATACGCTTCGGCATGCTCTGCCTCTTTTGCTCACCCGGTAACCCGTACGGATTATACCGGATGTGTATCTACGGCATTGTAGGTACACGCGAGCCTAGCTCTCAGGCATGTACGGCCCAGTCCAAAGCCTCACGATCCGCGCGTGTATATCTATCCGGCCGTACATCCGACCCACACACACCGCGGTCCCACGGACGTCGCACGGACGTGACGTCTGTGTTGCACGGACGTTAAACCCGCCGACGGCGTGCGAGGAACACGCCAACGAGTGCCACTTCCACGACGAAATCTGCACCGGCCAATTTTTCTCCCCCCGCGCACTCGTTTTTTGTTTGCCAATGAAAGATAGAGAACGGCTAGAATCGGCTAGAGTCGGCTGGGGCAAAGTGAGGGTTTGCAGGGGTGGAACTAGACAACGCTGGTTGGCTGAAAAACGATGGCCGTCCGTACACGACAGGTACGACGTTTCATATGCGAGCAGAGGCGAGACTGCCGAAGCAATTATCGTAATGGGGCCTTCAAAATAGGACGAGCGATCCGTACGGTCGTCGGGAACGAACGTGAAGCTGAATCGGCGGACAATCGTATGTACCGTGTGCGGTGGACCCGCGGATGAGAGCCAGAGCGCATGAGGACTGCCAACGAATCGACAAACTGTCCTTCACGACTGCCATCTAATTCAACTTGTTCCTTCGATCGCCGAGTTCCGGCGAGGCGAACCAAACTGTGTAATTATACCCCTTTCTTCTGGCCGATCGATGCCAGGCCGGTGTGGGAACTTTCGCGGTTCGATGCGGAATCGTTCTAATCCAGGTCGGTATCGGAAGTCAATGGAATTTATCGGAGTATCAGTACATCCGGCATGCCTCCCACGATTATCATACTTGCGGGACGGCATCGATCAGGAAAGCTGACGCTTTCGGATTATTCGTCGACATGAAATTTTATGCCGACCGCGTCGTTCGACGCTTGACGACGCCTTGAGAGAAGAACTGAGTGTTTTGTAGATTTCCGTGACGATCGGAGGTGGGAGAGTCGAGGGGAATGGAATCCAGTCAGTGCCGGATGAGGTTGATCGTGAGGAGACGGTCAACAGCTCGAACCTCTCGCCGAATCCGGCTCTCCTATCGATCGGCCAGCTCGAATCGCCATTAGTCGCCGGCCAAGTCGATGCCGAGCCAATTTTTGCCCGAATATGAGTTTTCCCACCGATCGGTATTATGGCGCGCGCGGGCTGCATCGCCAGTTGAAAAATTCATATTCGCATTGCCCCGTTCGTTCCCCTCCGAAAAACTTGATATTCTCCCCCGAAATTGCGGGCCGGGAAGGTACGCCGCGGATTGGGTCAACTGCGCTTCGCCATTGTCACGTTGCGAAGAAAGCGCGCGTCATGTTTTTAAATGACGCCTGTCGAACCCGAGGATAGACAGTGGCACTTTAGAATATACCACCTATCGTATCTTTCAAATCTCTTCGCCCAGCGAGCGCGCGATTTCTCTTCTCTGGCCACGATTTCACACGAGATTCACTTGTCGAGTTATTAAAAGTACCCCACCCAGACTGAGATTATTCGCAGCGAGCGCCATGCAAGGAGAATACTGGGAAGCGTGAAAGCTGCCGGCGAGAGGAAACTGCGGGCAAGGGGGGAGGGAACAAAAGCGGAGCATATGAGCTTTTGAGAGCGAAATTGAATGACGAGCAGAAGACGTCATTCGCCGCAACTGGGCGGCAATCGACGCAGAATCCTGGCCGACGAAACGAAACTAACCTACGTACGTCCGATCCACACCGACCCACACCGACGCATGCGTCCGTACGGCCGGGCATTATAGCCGGGGTATTACACTTTTTTAATACGGCCATTACGCGTTGCGTTCAATTTATTCGTCGAAATGAAACGGTTTGAGCGTCGCAGCGACGCGGTACGGGGACGGCCGGGGCTCCCGTTGGAATGTTATAACGCCTCTCGAAACGTCATTGTGCAAGTTTTTTTGAACAGTCCGCGCGTCGACGATAACTATTGCGCTCCCGTGCGCGCTCATACTCTCTATTTGCCGTTCGTAGTTATTTCTATGCCCCGCTCACCGTTGTCTCGAATTTCTCGGGGCCATAAATAAAAATATCAAAAATCAACAAGCGCTAACAACGCGACATTTATATAGACTCTCTCTCTCTCCCTCTCTCCCTCTCTCTCTCTCTGTCATTCCAGCTCTCTCTACGCCAGCGAACGGACTGCGAAGAGAGTTTCGTTGCCGGTATCATCGGGATGAAAGGAAAAATCGCAGTGTGAAATATGACGCGTAATCCGCGATAAGGCGGGAGTTTATCAGCAGGAGTTTCTGCATAAATTGCAGCCGGAATGTACATGGATTTTTGTCTATTTTTTTTCCACCCACGCCGCCACCCTCCCCGCGCCTGCCTGGCAGGTATATTGGGCGCACGAACGAAAACCGGAAGTAACTTTTCGGGAACTCGAATTAACCGGCACAACTCCGCAGGCATGACAATTACCACCCGATGGCGCAGCACGCGTACAAACTCACTTTTTTTCGCCCGCCCTCCAACCCCTTCCCAACCCCCGCGTCCCGGCCACTGCCACTCTCTCGACGTTAATCACGAAAACTGTTTCGAGCCTTCTACGTGCCGTGCGCCGCCGACTTCTCCGCTTTTTTTTTTCTTTCAATTTCTCGCGCTAATTTCCACCTTCCCCGACTGCGACTACGTCCGCGTATACACGGTATATCGCTAATTTGGCATGGCCGACCGGCTTCTTGGCGAGTCACCGAGTATACCAATATCTCACCCTAAGCCAGCCACTTTCCGTATCCGCAAAGTGTCATGGCGGCCATTCGAGGGCAGGCCGACCACTATCCGCAAAACTGCGAACTCAATCGGTCGGCTCAAAATGAGGCCCTGCGCGGAGGTTGACTTTTCATTCCGAGCGGGTTAATAAGGTACGGCGGCGCGGCCGGTGGCCGGGAAAAAAGGGAAGCCTCGACAATTGGCAGTCTCATCCGGCGCGAAATTCACCGCGCTGCCTCGAATAAAAGGGGTGGAATCTATCGCGGCGGGCGCTAGGTACGAGGCAATGAAAACATTGGCGTGACTAGAGGCCGAGCGACGCCGGCGAGAGGAGGAGGCAATTTATTTTGCAGTCGGGAATGACTCGCCGGCACGAACGGGACGAGGATGGGGAATGTTGGGGAAGGGGGTGGGGGTAGGTGAAAGAGTCGGTTAGGCGCATTCTTTCGTAGGCGCAGGTGCGACGCTCCGGCAGCGGCGAGGCCGTCGGATTAATAGGCGACCGTTACGGCCGGAACACGTCCTGGCTCGCTCACTTACCTTGTCGAAGGACGCGGGTAACGCGAAGGAAGAAATCCCACTTGTACGCGTCATATTTCCTGCCCGTAAGGAACGTGCGGCGTCGTTCGCGGGCGCTGCGGATGCGTAACGTATTACATGGCGGCCCGTAACACGCTGCAAATACAACGGAAGGTAATGCCGATAAATGATACCGGCCTCCCCTCCCACTCTCATTCCATTTGTCAGGATTACGATACGAGTGCGAAGGGTCGGTGCAGGAACGTTTCTTGGTCGGTGGAAGGAACGAGGTGAGGGACGCCAGTGCGAAATATTCGGTTGGGGAGAGGAGAGGGGAAGAAAGAGGACGCGAGGGAAGGATACAGGGGAGGACCTGAAATGCGAGGAGGGTGGACAGCTTCGGGAAACTGATATCACGGTGACCTCGCTGGACGAACTAATTCCGCGGAGCCCTGATAAGTTCCGAAGAATGCGGTTGGGAAGGAATGAGGGAAATCAGTGGACTGGAACGTTTTAATTGAGTTAATGGGACCGATCATTTTGACGATTCGAAAGGGGGCGCCTTTGGGATTTCTCGTGGCTGTTTGATTGGGATGGTTGCTGTCTTGCGAGAGAGGTTGAGGGACGTGAAGGTGGACGCGAAGTGCCAGGAGGCAGCTTCGACAAAGTGACATCCGAGTGGTCCTGCCGAACGAAAGGAACGCGCGAATAAAGAGAGTGGGAAGTTTGGCGCGATATCGCCGTCATTTTTTCCGATCGACCATTTTGCGATTGTAATTTTTCAATTACGCGAGGCGAGTCCCGGCGGCGGCGGCCAGGTGTCCTCTCCTCTGTACATCCGCGGCCAGGAATAACGGGGACGATATCCTATATACCGGCACGCTCGATATCGATTTCAGATTTCAATTTAATGCCGTCGCGATATCTGAGTCACGATCTTCCAATACCAATTTCGCGTTATCGGACTTTTCCCGATGGCGCGCGCGCGAGCGCGCACCGGCGCGAGCACGACGATGACGACAAAGACGAGGGTCGCGAGGGTCGGGAGGGACTCGTCGGTGACTCGTACGGAAGTCTTCGTGTACGGAAGTCTTCGTACGAAGATTTCGTATAGCGGCCGATTCCAACACCGCCGGCTACAGCATTTTCTCTGGCGTGCAATAGCCATAATCGTAGTACTTAAGACATTTTCGAAACGATTTACCGATCGTGAAGTCCTTTAGCGATACTCGGTATTTACCTAGTTCGCTAGGTATATCTCTAATCTGCATGTTCTTTCTTTGAAAAATCGTTTCCAAGTATATGCCTTTAGAACGAAAGAAATTCGTGCCACCCATTGACTGTCAAATTTTCTTTTTGAAATATTTGGCTGGATAAGTTGTATATATATGCACAAAGGGTTGCGTAACAGTATAATTATATGAATTCCAAAATTCCCACTTAGGCATCGTGGCAGCTAATGGGTTAAGAGATATGGAACGAAACGTGCAATCTTTACGTACATTAATGTAACTTTTTCGTCGAATTTATCCAAAATGACGACTGACTAGGATCCTTCTCCCTTTTCAGTTCCGCCGGAGAAGATCGTGATCGTCGACGAGTCTAGCATCGCGCGAAACTCCATGGTCGGCCCGTACGTCGAGGGCGACACCTTGCGACTCTTCTGCGACGTCTACGCCGGTAAGTACCATCGTCCTCATTCCCGTTATAGACCCTCTATTCAAGTACGAGTACGCGTACAAGTTCGTTGCCGGCGATCTGTCAACGCGCGCGCGTCCGAGCCTAGTTCTTTCCCAGCTCTAATTAGCGTCGGACTAACAGCTATTCCTCCGCCGTCAAGTTCGCCGAAGTTAATCGTAGCTACGTGATTTCAGTAGCGCGTGCGTAACTTCAAACTTTGCCCGATACATCGATAAACAGGCGAGGGTCGAAGGTACGAAGGCAAAGCCCTGCCGGAAACTTTAGCCTCGCGTAGTCACGGGCCGACGTGCGTGGCAAAGAGCCCGACGACACGCCAGCTTCTATTATGCATTTACACGCCATACATGAATATGGAAATCCTCCGTAATCGAGCCTCGCATCTTCCTCTCGCGCGTCGTCATTCGCCCGCTCAAGGTCGGCTATTATTTCCCTAAAAGAATATGAAAGACACCGGGATGCGAGAGTTGTCGGAGAGGGTGAGCAGGGGGTTGGTTGAAGAGTGGCAAGCGACGCTTTCTCTCGACGCTTTTTTTCTCTCGACGCTCAGTCGCCGACACGTCACGGGCGCCCTTTTCAAAGGAAGTCGCGAAACTTTCGCAATTATCATGTTGACCAAAAAGCGAGCGCGTGCGTCACTTTCCACTCGCGGCGCTCGGTGGAGAAATATGAAAGCCCGAAAGCTCACCCTTCCGCGGCGGCCTTCGCATCGTCGGGACACACCGGTGTGGCAGGCGAACGCGGTCTGGCCAGAAAGCCGACGGTAGAAGCGGCAGCGAGGCGCTCATTCGCTCATTCAGACTCAATCTGTTACCTTTTCACGGGAGTCTCGCGCCCGATCGACCTACCGACTCTTTGTCGGCGTCTGCCTTTTGCGATCCGCGAGTCGCTCGCCCTCCACCTACGAGTTGCAGAGGGAACCTCGACATCGGATACTTTCGCTCTGTCACCTTTTCACGCCGAATCTGCCGCGCGATCTATGCAGATGCCGCCATTCAACTTCTAACGAGCCGCGCTTCAGCTGAAAAGGCTGTAATAAATGAATTAATACGCTTATCTCGGATGCTAAATAATATCGTGAAATATCATCCCTAATGCATCCCTTGGTAGGACTGCAACGTTGACACATTGACTGCGGGAAACTTACTCATATTTTTTTCCGGTCTGTCAGTTAAGAGTATCGCGCAAGTATCGTAACTACGCTATTCTATATTCACTTAATCAAATAACGTCGCTTTCAGTCGATTTCGCCGAACGACTAAATCCTCGCGAAATTCGGCCGCGACGCGCTCAAGTCTGCGGCGGAACGCGGCCGCAGTCAATGTGTTAACGGTAATGGATTGTCAGGAAATGAAAGGAATTGAATGTGATTAATGCCTTCCGCAGGTAAGCCGCCGCCGACGGTGTCCTGGTATCGGAACGACAAATTCGTCAACAACAAGACCATCACGGTGCGCAAGGGCGTGACGCGCAGCGCGATCGTGATAAAAAATTTGGGACGCGACGACGTCCGCTCGGAGCTGACCTGCAACGCGACGAATAACAATAGGTCGATCCCGCTCTCCTCCACCGTCCGCGTCGACATGAATTGTAAGTATCCACTCGACCGGCACCCCCCCGGCGACTCCTGTCCGCCGGAAAATATTTCGCACGTTCCTACGTTTTACGTGCTGGACGAGCGTCGAACGTTCTCGAACGTTCTCGAACATTTTCGAACCTTCCCCAAACCTTCCTCGAACCTTCCCCGAACACCACGCTCCGTCGAACTGTGAAATCCTCGCCGAATCGAAGATAGGCCGATCGACGGACGGAAAGTTATTTAGCAGCCCAGAGCAGAAGAATAAGGAGGAGAGGAGGAGGAGAGATGAAGTACAATTTAGTTTCATTAGTTTCCATCCATCTTAAGAGAGATGGCCGTTTCCGACTTCGAGCCCTCGAAAGTAAACTGAGTCTAACTCGCGGCGAAAAGCTGGAGAGGCGTATAAAATACATCCGCAACAATAACTGGAACGTCGGCGGGGAGAGTAAAATAAACGATAATGGATCAGCGAGTGCGCTGGATGATAAAATAAAGGAAGGTGGAGAGGTGGGGGAGGAAAGGAAAGGGAAAAAAGCAAATGAAGGAAAGAGGGAGGATGGGGGGTGGCGAAGGCGGAAGCTTTTATCAGAATCGAGGGGATGTTGGGTGGCGATATTGGGTGGCGATGCTGGGGTGGTGACGCTGGCTGGAAGCTAGTCGTCGGATATATAGTATATATATCGATCGGGTATATATGCGCAAACTGGACGACACTGACCGGTGGCATTCGAGCGCATAAACATGGCACTGGCCTCTCCTCTGTCTCTCTCTCTCTCTCTCTCTCTCTCTCATTCTCTCTCTCTCATTCTCTCTCTCTCTCTCTCTCTCTCTTTCACTCTCTCTCTCTCTCTCTCTCACTCTCTATCACCCACTCGCTCACTCTTTCTCTCTGGCGAGCTATCGTTACGGATGGCCGAAGGGACGAACACTCTTCGATGGTACTTTGTTATTGACAAGCGATCACCGCGAAATGCATATCGGGATAACGGATAAGCCGATAGCCATTTTTCTAGCTTCGAGGGTGGCGCGCGCGCTCGCGTATGAACCGTGAGAGAAACTCGCCAACGTTCGGCCGGAAAGGTATACCGTAGCTCTCGCTGTGAGAAGAACAGCAGGCCTCGCGGCGTGTCAGCGGGATGAGACTTTCAATCTTCGCCGAAGCCTCCTTTCACGTCCACCTCCGACTATTCTCACGGGGGACTCTATGCACCCGTCCCGGCAAATAACGGTGGACGCGAACGAATTTTTCCATGGGACCGCCGTATAAGTTCGAAACGTGTTTTCGCGAGCAATTCTCGGCAAACTCGAAACAGCGTCTCGGACCCGCTCTCGCTTTCCATAAGATTTTCTCACCCATAAAATTCACCTCTCGCCAACGGGCGGCACCCACCTACCTCTGGCCACGCTGTTTCCGCGAAGAAAAGGATATTAGCGCCTCGCAAATTTGCAGGATAATCTTATCCTCTCACGGGGCAGGGTAGCGACGCCGGCCGGAAGAGTACGGAAACGAGAATGCATTAAACTCGCGGCAGAAATGCGGAAGTTTGCTTAGCGCCGCATACATCCGCAGCGTAAATGCAGACGTCATAGGTGAAAAGCGTGACGCGTAGCATTCTCTCTCTCTCTCTCTCTCTGTCTGCCTTCCTCTCTCGCTCTTGGTTCCGAAACGACGTCGCGTTCAGACATTTTGCGCTTGCTGGACGTCTCGGCGAGAGAATCAGGGTTGGCAGGCAACGTCCGTGTCGCTACACGCTCATCTGGCCAGGGCCGAATTAAGATGGACGATACAATTTCCGCGAATGACGCTCGGGCGGAAGGGATAATAGAAAAGAATACTCTTGTCTCGCAGATTTCTCGGATAATCCCGTACTCTCGGGAGCCGTGTTGGGCCGGTGCCGAGTAAACCGTGAGAGTCGTTCGCCTAGCCGTCGGTACGCGGGCTGCAAACGAGAATGCATTAAACCTTCGGGGGTAGGTACAAGGTAGGAGTGGCAAGCGAGCGGGCTCCGCGGAGGACGATAGACGCTCGCCACCTCATTTACAAACGGCGCGTCGTCTCGGGGTTATCAGGGAAGAGAACAACACGCTACTCGCTACGTACGGACGGTAAGCGCGGTAAGAATAGGAAAGAAGCGAGAGGCGGTTTCGTTTATCGGGAACAAAATATTTCCGAGCTCGCTGCCAAATTGAAGGGCAAAGCGGATCGAGTGACAGACTAAGAGCGGAATTCGATTATCTTCGCGATTCAAAATAGCTGCTGATGAAACGTTCCACGTGCGAACGCACGCTGAATGGCCGGAAGAAGATAGGGGGAGGGGGGTGGAGGTTGAAATATCCACCCCCGCTCTTCTTTCCACGCCATTCTTCGCACAATAGGCTACGCCCCGGAGGAAGTATAGGTTTCGTCGGATTCACTTTCACGAATCTTCCGGCGAAGCGAGAGCTGGCCTCGGTTAGGATAGAGACGCCGATAGATATAGGTATATACGTATATATATAATACAGTATTTCGCAACAGGGACGAGAGCGATCCAGTTCGGTAATTACTCGATATCGGATAACGCCGCTTGCGGCGCGTTATCGGCAGACGTCGGCAAACAAATTATTTTCCCCGTCAAATTTCGCGCCCAATCTTGCCGGATGATCTTGACGCGACGAGTGCGTCGTGAATCATATTGCGCGGATTCGCGCGTGCCGGGTAGTGAAGTTCGTCCCTTTTTCGATTCAATTCCGAATCATTGATCATATCGAGCTTCATGGTGAAGCCTCGTCCGGGAAGAAACAATCGATTCCTCATCGACAGAGACGTACGGTGGAAACTTTTCGATATTCGGCCGCACTCTTCGATCCATGCATCATTCTACCGCTCTCGTTTCTCAGAATGCTTCCAGGGCGACTCTCTCTGTCTCTCTCTCCCTCTCCCTCTCTTTCTCTCTCTCTCTCTCTCTCACGGCCAGTTTTTCCAGACGCCGGCCAGCCTCGAGAGGTCGATAAATGCTTGGCTAGCCGGATATACGGAAAATAATCTACGATGAAAAATAACGCTCAGGGAAGCGGTGGCGAACCGTTGGGCAAACGTGCTCGCGCGCGCGCTCTCGCGCACGCCGTCCCAGAGTCCATTATTCGAAGAGAAAATGATTGCTACTCCAACGAGAGAACGCTACATTATTAAATTGTCCGTGTAGCGGTGCGACGCGGTAAAGTGGACGGGCGATAATCCAACTATATAGAAAATTTATACGCCGCTCTCTGTCGGTGCGCGAGCGCGTAATAACATTTTTGTGGCTCGTTCGAGCACCGATCGTCCCTTCATTACGCGGAAGTATGTATTTTCTTATTGCGCTTCCTTCCTACGCTCCGTATCCCCACCTCTCGCGCACAATTCTCGCGCACACGCATACACCTTCTCGCACACACCTCCCGCTACACACTTCTCGCGCACACTTCTCCGCGGACACACAGGCATCTGTCTCCTCTTTTTAAGCGGAATCTCGACCGCGTTCGCCCGGCCACCTAGCTTCCACAATTTATCTCGAGAGGTCGATAAAACGGCGAGTAACCGGAGCATAGTGGAAATAATCAAGGAGGAAAAATAGCAGGTGGCCGGAGGGCGACATAGATGGTAGGAGTGGGCGGCCACATAGATAGTCGTCTAAAGAGCTGCCTCGAGAGCGACTCGAGTGCAACGACTGGAGTGCAGCGATGGGAGAGCGGCGACTGGCGAGCGAGTCGAGAGCCAGCGCGGACGCGCAAAAGTTCCGCTTGCCAAAAAATTCCTCCACCGGACTTGCCACGCTAAAGGAGTCCAGGATGATCGTGGCTAACGACGCACCGTACGAATCCGACTGACGATTCACTGTCCGAGGTCATCCGGCGACCTGGCCAGAATCCTAACCTTCCAACGGTTCTGTCTCTCGCGAAAGGTCGTCGATCGTTCTTCGTTTCGCGCGCGCTGCGAAATGGCCGACGAAATTATATCTCAGGCGCCATTTTACTTAAGAAGTAGACGCCGCACGAGCACTCCGGACGTCTATCGATAACAGATCACCTTCCAACCTCCCACTTGCCTACCTGCCTGCCTACCTGCCTGCCTGCCTGCCTGCCTGCCTGCCTGCCTGCCTAGTCAGCTACCTGGGCGTAGATGCACATGCAGATCGGGGCAAAAAAGGGGAGCCGACATGTGCGAATGCACGCTCGGCGAAATGACGAGGGTGGGCAAAATAGCCGGTATCACGCGACGCGAGTTAATCGCTAATTATCCCCGATAGCGTGGGATTATCGAGTAATTATACGTATCGCGAAAAAGAAAGACTCGCGGATTAGGGTCCTATTAGCATACGCGAATTGGATCGGAACGCTGCAATTGTTCTCAATTACGTCGATTTCTATCAGTAGTTCTGCCCGATCACGGCAGCCCCAACCCTCTTTTCCCTTCTGTTCCCTTCCCTTCCGATCATCCTCCCCCCTCCTCCTCCTCCTCCTCCTCCAACCCCCATCTCCTGCCGAACTCTTCCTCCAACGTCCCTTTCCCGGCCAGTAGTGGCAGCGATCTGAAAAGGCTTTCATTGACTCGACTCGAAACTTAATAGGAACACTTCGCCTATCTGTTCGATAACGATCGACTGCGATTGTAGCAATGAAATTTAAATTCCTTTCTGGCGCGAGCCATCCGGCGCTATTAGCGGTCGACGATACTGGGAATGATTGCGAAACGATCCTCGTGCGGGGCTCGGATCGATTGTTTAAACATTCTGTACGTGTTATGCAGATACTTTTTGTCTACGTTCGCAAATTGATTGGATAGATGAACGAATGGGGATGAATAATGGAGTTTTGTGAGATAATTTAGGGTGAGTTGCTGTCTTAAATATTGCAGGTACCTGAGTTGGGTAGAATTCTTCAAACTTTGGACTAAAGAGTGGCCCAGGTTGATTGGCTCTATCGAATGATGTGAAAGCTATGAAAGAAGTCAAATTCTTACTTGTCTCTCTGTCTATTTCTGGCTGTTTTTCCGAAACTATTCCACCCAGAATATTCCGGTGGCGATTTTTGTGGATGTTTTCTGCTGCCCTTTCATACTTTAAACGCAGAAATGAATCAAATAATATGATCTATCGTTCACTCGAAACAATGTGAGCTTTTCATTGTTTCTGAGTTTATATTTGGTCATATCTCGAAAACTATTTTACATCAAACAGTCCGGCAGCGATTTTTGTAAATGTTTTTCACCTCTCTTTCACCCACTAAACACACAATCCGTTCAAATAAAACGATCTATCGCTCAGCTAATGTATTGTCCAATTTTAGGTATTTTCGGTCCTATTTTTGGTCACATTTCGGAAAATATTGGACTTAGAAGGCTCCGGTTGCGATTTTTGTAATCCTCTTTTGCTCCTCTATCGACATGCATAAGCACAAGTCGGTCGGAAGACTTTTATTTTTAAGCCATTTTCACGACCCCATTTTTCCAGCAGTTTTTTGGCTGTATCTTCGGAACTAATACGAATTTCGACCAACGGCAAACGACTCTCTGAGTCATTTTCAACCCCCTATCAGGTAGCGAAAGGGCGATTCGATCCGCCGACCTTCGATTTTTGGCAAAAATGAGAAGGGGTACGTACCCCTTAGAAAATTCGCGATTTTTTAAATCGCTTGTAACTTTTGAACCGGCGATCAAAACCTATGATAATCATACATTTTCTTGGACCTTTTGACGCGTACTTTAAGATAGGATCATCAGCAAAAGTCGATCTTTAAAAAAATTTTTTTTCAGCGTCGGAAAATGCCTATAACTCCGAAAATATTAAGAATTCGGAACTTTGCGTGCGACCAACTTTCAAGGCGAGTTAAAATCTATGGGATAGGGTATTTATAAATCCATTTCGAGACCAAAAATGTTTTCCTGTTTTTCGATGATTTTCAAGGTTCAGGTTTCACGTTTAGATAGGTTCAAATGATGCCAAGTACCCATCACTGGTCACTCAAAGTCGTAGTATAAAGATAAGTCAGTCAGACAGAGTTCAAACTGAGGCTGAAATGCGCTATCACCGGCTAAATTCGCTCAAAATCAGGGACAATGCAAAATCAAGACATATAACAACGTATAGTGATGTAGAATAGTCGAAAGTAACGTCAAATAATGTAAAAATATGTAAAAAGTCTCGTAGGTCTACGATAAGTGACATAGAAATCACGAGACGGTAGTCGGATAAGCCAGTAAGAGTCGTCCGGTAAGAATATGTACCGTAAATAATACTACACCTTCAAGCGAGCGCATGGATTAGTCAGTAGAGCACTAGATTCACAAGCGAACGGATCTGGACTCGCTCCTCAGTAAAGTGGTCAAACGGGTAAACAAGTTCGAGAGTGCCATGTATCAATAACATACATACAAATGCCTAACAACCGTACAAACCGTACAGGATCTATATAATATTTTATTTAATTCGACTGTCCAGCCTATCTTTTTCTCCAAAATTCTAATGCTAACCATTATCCTATGTCGAATGACATTTAAAAAATAAGTCAAAAGAAACCTATTCAAATGTAGCATTCAATCAAAAATCATGTATACCCAGACATCAGAAGACACACCTACGATAAAGATCGCTCATAATTAATTTGTATGAATTAACTATCACGATTTAGAGAGGCGAGGCGCGCATCAAACCTGTCCAATTTCGGAGAAAGTCGGCATCTCCACGGCGCAGGGCACAAAGTCCCTAAGATGCCGGATCTACTCCTGTCTCCTCTGTGCCAGCACGTACGCTCGCAAGAGCTTGTTTGCACTGACGGAAACCGTGGCTAAAGTGTCGCCCCTCCCGGGGAAAGAATCCGGGAATTGCGCGCAAAGAGGCTCCGAGAAGCTTTTGGAAAATTTCGTCGCAAACGGGAAAGGAAGGGAAGCCGGTCTGGCAAACGTCTACCTTCGCTTGATCAGTGAGCTTGCTTGCATCGACGACTTTTGCTCGTTGACAGCGATGCATCATTCCACAACACGGATTTCCCGACGATACATTCCTCTTTCATGCAAATACGCGTCTCGCTTCCAATATAGCGAAAATGCCGGCGGCAGGTTACTTCCTGCTACTGCTGCCGTCTACTATCACTACCACCACTACCACTACCACTACTACTAGAGCATCGCTATTACTGTCGTTCCACCATTCGGCCCTGCTCGGTAAACGCATCGCGCCGGAACGTCACCTCGCTACTTCAACGATTACAATTAGAAGAACTTGTCACGTGCGAAACACCGCAGCACCATCAGCCTCAAAAGCATTGAAGATTATTCCGAAATATCCGCCAACGGGCTATAAAAGAGACCAATTTTCCTCTCAGCCATCAATGATCGTTCCGCGCAATTCACACATCGTGCAAGGGCAAAATCTTTTCCTCGCAACGCTCGTTCCTCGATTACGCGTTTATACAATTTTCTCGCGCCCATTTATAACGCCCCGATAACTCATAATTGTTTCCCCTCAGCCACCGGCAGGCAAGTCAATTCGGTCTCTCTTTCTGGCCGGCAGTTAATCGAGCCGGCGGAGTGCACGCTAAGAACTTTTCCACCACTTTCCGGCCGTCCGCGGCGACACGGAGGGCGAGACGGTTGGCACGGGAGCTTTATTAAACTTATTTGTCGTTCCGCAAACCGCTGTAACGAATGTGCGTTACGTGATGCACGTAACCGAATCGCCGCAAAAGGTTCGATTTACGCCGACTCGAGCGACGTGAGTTCGAATGAACCTCGCGGCAGAGGTAAAACGCGCCGCGAGCCGAACGAAGGGTAGCTGAACGAATGCGTTCCCTCGCAAACGAGCAATGTGATTAACGAGACTGTTCTCGCACCGAGTCCCATAACATAACCGGCGCCCTCATCAATTCCACCATCGACTCATAGAGCGCCGTTAATCCCCTATATCCCCAATATTCGTTGAGACCGGAGAAACTTCTGTTAGCGTGCCATTGACGTCAGCCTCTAAATGCAGATTAACGAGAACGGTCGACTTTTCAAACGGCAATCACTTAATCCGATGTCTTGAAACGTTCGGAATCGATATAAATAACGTCGTTCCCGAACAATCCAACACGCTACTTCCATTCACATTCCATTGACACAGATCAATCGTTATTATTAGCGCGCGACAAAGTGGGACGAGTCGAATCAGCTAGTCGAACGTGACACGACGCCGAGGAAGAAACTCGCTGACGAGGCGTTCAAGGTCGTACCGCATGCGAGCCTCGAGGCCTCGATCGGCGTCGTCGCGGGCGTCGATAAAACAATTTCTGCCGGCAAGGTGTAAATGGGTGAAGGCTCCGTCTTCCTCCAGCATGGCTTCCCGGCCGCCGTGATCGGAACCGCTATCAGCACCGTCATCGTCACCCCGATCGTCACCCCTTCCCCCCATCTTCATTGCCATCAGCATCTCCCAGCGCGTGGCCCCGCGATAACACGCCGGAATAGAATAAGAGCGATCATCCCGACAGTGGCGCGAGCTCACGCTGTCTGAATTTCATTATCCGGGGGAAATTGGATCTCGCCGATCTATTACCCGACTCAAAAGGGCCGCGGGAAGATGCACGCGCGAGCGCGTACACATCGGCAAAGAGGGACGAGCGGTTGGTAGGAGGTTGAGGCGGAGGAGGATGAGGAGGTGGGAGAGGATGAGGAAGAGGAAGAGGAAGAGGATAACGACACCAATGGCGGATGGAGGCCAGGAACGTTCTTACGGGCGATTAACGCCAAGTCCCAAGCCCTGTCCCGCGGAAAGTCTTAATAGCAGCTGCATGCGCTTTTCAATCACTCCCATGGCCTCGTTATCGATACGGCTGCGCTGGGAGCGGCCGGAGTGGCGGCGGACGGCGGGTACGCGGCTGCAATATGCAGGGAGCGCACGGAGCGAGACGTTATCTCGATTTCCGCGGAGTTTGCTTTTCATTTGCTCCGCAATTCAATATCTCGAATCCCGCGGGATATTCTCGTCCATTTCGGTGGGCTGGCCGTTGGGAGTTGGACTGGTCGGAGGCTGGACGGTTGAAGGCTGGACGGGCGAAGGCTGGCCGAAGCCTGCGGACCTGCCGGACCCACCGGACCCGCAGGTCAGGACATCCGCGAAGGACCACGTCGCAGACGAAGCCGTAGACGTGGCTGACTCGTCCCAGTTGTTGGCTCACTCTCGGCCTCTCGGCCCCGAGGATCGTGCCTCGATTCGGGTTACGCTCGCGCCCGGGGGCGACAAATTAATGATTGTAACGTACACCGAGCCCTGTCACCCTACGTATACAGGCCGCGCCGTGGAATATGGTAATCCTGCAAGATTTAATGTCTTCCGCGCCTGGTCCGCCGCCGCTCCGAGGTTCCGGCACGGCGATGAGACAATTACTTCGCGCTTCGATGAAGAGGACGGCGACGACGGTGGCGGCGGCGAAGACGAGGAAGAGGACGAGGCGGTGGACTGGGTGGAGGATGAGGAGGAGAAGGGGGAGGACTGGAAGGAGGACGACGGAGCTGGAATACGCCCGAGAGCGCCGACAAGCGCGCCTGACCTGTTTCAAGCGTCTACGTGTTGATCGGCCGGGTTAATGTTCTTCGCTGTACGAAGAATAACGAGAGACGTTTTCTTTTCCGCCGCCATTTTATCGCCGGGAATATCCGAGGCTATCCTCGAAATTCATCGGAGGGAGGCAGGGGTATTGTTACGCTTAATACGCGCGATATTCCGCTGCCTGCTGGATCGCGAACAAGCGTTAATGGGAAGGAGTCTCAAGTATATGTACGTATATATGTATATCTCTCTCTCTATATATATATCTCGTTCGCTCATCGTAGCCAGCTCGAATCGTCTGACGCACGCGAAAGAAAAGTGCGAAGAACCGGTAAGGAGCACTTTTCATCGCCGGGGCGCACTCGGCGAAATATTCGATTTAACCTCGTTAAAAATCGCGGCCCCCTTTTCCGTTAATTAAAATCCAAGTTCTCGCTTTCCAGATCTCTGCAAATTTGCCTACGCCCCGTTACAGTCCGAACTTTTTCGCGAAATTACCGCGCTCGGCCGAGTGTTGTCCGAGGTTTAGGCCGTGGACGTTTTTTCGGTGGGGTGAGGTGGCGAAAGGAGGGTAGCGAGAAAAAAAAATGGGGCTAAACGACGAAAATGTATCGTCGGAAGCTCGCATTTCCGGCGTGCCAAAAAAAGAAAGAAAGAGAAGAAAAAACGGAGGAAGGGGAGCGCCGAGATGCAAGATGTCGATTAATGTTTTCGCCTCCTACGTAAACGTCCGCACTGTGAGGCCCAGGCAGAGCCCGAGTGTTGATCTGCGGTATCTTTTAAAATACGTGACACCTTTCCACCCATGTTGAATAGATATGCGGCCGCTGAATAGACACACTGTCGGGGGATGGCCTGAATTTTAAGCGACAAAAGTGCTGGGGAGGGGGGAAAAAAAGCGTGGGGAAGCGAAAGAGCGACGCTCCGGGCGACAGAAGGTCTAGGTTCGACACTGTCGCACCCTCCCTTCACCATCCCTCGCCCACCCTTCTGCCCACCCTCTCCCACTCCCTCCCACTCCCCCCGGCCTCTCCTTTCTCCGGGGTGCGCGCCATCAAAGATAGAGATTCTCACGTACACTTGCGTACACGCGCAACGCACTGAAACGAGGGCAAAGGTACCACGTCCTAGTCTTCATAGCAGTCTTCGTAGCTGTCTTCGTGGCAGTCTTCGGTAGTAGTCGTACCTCTGGCTCCGGGCGATGGAAGGTTTATCGGCGGTCGTCTTGAGATCGCAAGATCGGGACGGTGCCATTTTAGACGAGCAAATAAACGGCCCGTTCCGTTTCCCTCGGACTTTTCCACCCTTCCTCTCTCCACCCCCTCCCCGTCACTCTCCATTCTATTCTCGCTTCGGGCCATGAGGCGGACGAGCGGACGACGAAAGCAAATGGCGTCAAAATGCAAGATGAACGGACTCGAATATATCCTACGAAGGATCGAGAGTCGAAATAGTTGCCGATGTCTAGCAGATCTAGCATACAGCTTGAATTTATACTACGAAGGGTCGAGAGTCGAAATAGTGCCGACGTCTAACAGATCTAGCATACAGCTTGAATGTATCCTACGAAGGATCGAGAGTCGAAATACTGCCGACGTCTAGCAGATCTAGCATACAGCTTGAATGTATCCTACGAACGATCGACAGTCGAAATACTGCCGACGCCTAGCAGATCTAACGGACATCTCGAATACATCCTATGAAAGATCAAGAGTCGAAATAGTGCCGACGTCTAGCAGATCTAACGGCATCCTCCTTCGGCAGCTCGTTCGGCACCGAGCGCGAAGCGTCCCGCGCCCAGCCAGGCACGGCTGTTTGTTTGTATAATACGGGTGACAAATTCTGCACAAGCCGGGAATCGCGGAATTAATGAACGGCCTCGTTATACGATGCGGCCCCCGCGCTCTTGTTTATCGGCGAGCGTTCTGTCGGCGCGCGATACGCCGCGCTCGCAAAATCGATAACCATTAGCGTGCACGGTCGACGGGCCGCGCTTCAAGGGGGACTCGGCAAAACTAACTGCCTGCTGACACGACAGGGCAGAGCCCCGAGCCCGAGTAGGGAAGGTGAGAGAGAAGGGTGGGCTCGATGCGTGTCGTCTGTACTCCCGTCGAATATCGCGGCGCATTCTCATCTCTTCGAAGAAAAGAAGCTCCGAAAGTTGCTCGCCGATGCGTCTCGCAAGGTTGGCACTCAAATGGGAGTGCTCCCTTGTTCTTCGCTCGGCAGCGGCCCATTGTCAGTCGCAGGATCGACGCGGGCCCTTTCCACTCTTGCCTTAGGTGGGTCGCGGAAGGTTGACTTCCTCCGGAAGCTGGCAGGCTTCCTGCTCCCTACCTCCCGCCACCCTCGTCACGGACCTGAATCGAAGGGGAACCGAATCCGGCCAGTTCAAAGTTGCCCGCCGAGACGATTGTTTACTCTTCTCGAGCGTACTCCCGCAAAGCTGCCAGCTGCCGCCTCGGCTCGCAGAGCCATTCGCGCAAGGCCGACTCGCCCCCCCATCGATCTTTAAAACCTGCTTAGCCCTCTAGTTAACGGTTCAGCGAGCGGACAAAAACGTGTCGCGCCAAAGTTACCCCCGGGGTGTAGTAGACTACTACCCCCGCCAACCACCCGACGGCTTATTTACTCCGACACGTCCAATCCGTCTTCCTCCTCGCTGCGTCCCCGTGAAGCGGCCTCGAGTAAATGCAATCGAGTTTGCCCGTTGACGAACGTAGGGGGGGCGGAGTTGCAAAAAGTTTCGCAACAAGTTAGCGACGACGGCACGGTGGAAGTTCCGCGGGCCGGGAAGAAAATGTTTTCCGGGCGAGGGAGAGAGCGTGCATACGGGAGTGGGCCATTCGTCGTAGACTGTCGTTTTAGACGGTAGTCCGAGTCTTCGGGGCCAGTCGTTCAGGTTTAGTCCTTCAGGTTTAGTCCTTCAGGTTTAGTCGTTCGGGTCAGTCGTTCAGGTTCGTCGTTCAGGTTGGTCGTTCAGTTCCGTCGTTCGGGCCAGTCGTTCTCCTGACGATAGTGCCATCCTACAGAAAGGACCGTCGTCGGTACGTCTGTGCCAGCTACCGTACGACTTCCTTCCACTGATGTATGCGCAAAGGGCACCCCGGTAGGTGAAAAGGCGCGAGACGCGGAGAGGGCGGAGGTTGGCCGGCCAAAGCGCGGAGGGGGGTGGCTAGAAGAGGGGTGGGGAGGTAACGCGAGGCAGCAGGCAAGAGCGAGCCACAAAGGGAAAAGTTGGATACGAAATGTCACGAGGCTTCCGTGATACGCTCCGTTGCGTGAAGCAAATTTTCTCGCCTGTGCGGACGATACGGCCTTTATACTGCCCGCAAGGATGTATCCACGGGAACAATGAACGTGCACGCCCTGATTCCTCGGCAACCCCACCCCCCGGTCGATGGTCTCTCCAAATAAAGATAAAGCATTCCGGGTCAGAGGCGTAAAGCGGCTCGCGTGACCTTTGGCACGTGAGGCGAATGAAATTAAAGATTTTTACGTTTACGAGATTTCTACGGTGCCCCTCCCCGGGGTGGCGGCGTGCCGCCATGCTCGAGATCGTGAATTCTAATATCCGACGACGTGCCACCCCCGCGATCTACGGGCTATCACTGCAAATTATTTAACGACTCGACCCGTCGCTCCAAATTCCCCCCGTCGGCAAATCTCGCAAGGTTCTCGCAAGACTTTAACTTCTCGCTCTCCGGCGGAAGCGCGCGCGAGGGGATCGATCGTAAAAATACAATTTTTCAGAGTTAATTATCCGACCTTTTAGTACGCCGATGAATCAAGATCGGACAATTAGATGCGTTTTACGAGCCGGTAGGGAGGAGAAAAAAGAGGAGTAGGGGTGGATCGGCGTGCAGGGGCGAGTGCCGAAAGAGGAGGGGTGGCTCGAGAGGCAGACTGCGCTCGCTGAAAGAGTCGTAAGAGACCCGACTCGCACCACCTCCGCGCCTTTGTCAATATTGAGCTTCCCCGCGATTACGTAATAAAGTAAGCCGTCGTTTTAACCCCTTCGGCGAAGGGGTGGCTATCGAGCGTCGGTAGAATTAGCTCCGGTGCGAGTCATGTAAATTAGTCCGAGCGTGGACGACCCAAGGGAAGGACTCGGAGGCCAGTATCTGAGCCAGGGTTGGCTAGATGCTGGTGGACTGCATGCATTCCGGTGCACTGCATGCTGGTGAACTGCATACTGGTGCACTGCATGCTGCTGAACTGCATACTGGTGAACTGCATACTGGTGCACTCTATGCTGGTGAACTGCATGCTGGTGCACTCCATACTGGTGCACTGGATGTTGATGCCACTGGATGCTGAAACTGGTGCCCACCGACGCTGGCTGATGGCAGTTGCGCGACTACCGCCCGACGCCAGGGAGGCCAACTACGTTGCCGGTGGCAACAGAATGGAATGCCTGAAATATTACCCCGGCAATTCGAGCTATCTGGCCGGGCAACTTGCCGCGCCCGGTTAAGTAACCCCTCCTTTTTTTAGGCCACCTCTCGCCAGCACCCGCGCAGACCTGTATCTACTCCTGTAGTTAATAGCCGCTGATGGCTACAGAGCCCGCTCCATCATCCGCGCGGAATGAAAACGACACGAACGTATGTTCGACGTTACGCTCGCGAACGTTCTTTCACCCGGGGGGGTAATTGCCGCGATAAATATGTAGATGAGAATGTGCCATTAACAATGAGACCGAGCCAGACCGGTCTGCACCGTCTTCAGACAGGGGGTAGGGGGGTGACTGGTTCAACGAACGGCTAATGACTGGAATAAAATCGGATGACAACGGTTCTGGAAACAAGAAGGTCTACCCTCAACATTTTCCTCCCTCGACAATGCGCTTAAGAGTATTCTACCAATTTTCGTTGGTACGGAATTAAGCTTTCATTCGTATCTGACTAAAAACGTCGTCGTGATTCCATCCTTACGCTGTCCGTAAGGAAATTGCGCGACACATGCGACCGTGACGTCCTGTTTGCCTTCTCCCGCATCCTTAAAATCGATGGAATCGCAGGGTCCGACGAACATCAAAGGGGTATCTAAAGAGCGTGGACATATCGAGCGTATGTAAATTCGAAAAAGAGATGCGCAGACGTATAACCATCGTTCCGCATAAGCGCAGCCGGCTGGCTCCCTTCATTTCGCTTCGGTCCATCGCACTTGTCAAGCCGTTTTGTCCCCTTCCCCTGCCACCCTTTTTCTACCCCCCCCCCTGCCCTCCCCATTCCACCCCACGCCCACCGCGCCCGTTCTTTCTCCGTCCGGATCAGTGAAGAATTCTAGAAGCGCACGGAACGGAGGTTCGCGTTTCGGCGGGAGGGGTGGGAGGCCGTCGGCAGGAGGGGAGGGAGAACGTCGGGACGGAGACAGTGCGAATGGAAGATGGCGTTGAAGAGTGACAATTTTTGGAATAACTCGATTCTGGTACGCGAGCGTCGATGGACTGTCTCGGCGGAATCTCGCGGAATGGCGCTCTGTAAGGGAGCGACGTTATCGGTATTGAAATTTCGAACGAATGTCGGGTACGCTACAAATTCATCTCGGAAGTCGAGGGAAGCAGCTAATTCGACTAAACGCACGATGAAGATTAGGCTGAAGGCGGCGAGGTATCCGAGACGTATCGGATTTAGTTCGACGAAGACGCGACAGAAGTAAAACACGAAATACCGGTCGAATATTAAAATTCCTCTTTAGTGCCCGCCAGGAGGATGGAGGTTAAGGAATGGCGGATGGGAAAATAGAGGATTCGCGAAACAATTTTAATCCCTGAAGCGCGTCGAAAGTTTAGCCCGCCGCTTCTAAGACGGCAGGCAGGCAGGCAGGCAAGGTTCGCCGACGTATTATTACTATATTAACGTGCCTGCGCAATAAACAATGTTTCAGTCAGCCCGCTGGAGATCAAGATAATCGGTGCGAACCAGCCGCTGTCGGCTGGCAAGAGGTACGAGCTGGTCTGCGTCACCGCCGGCTCAAGGCCACCGGCCAGCGTTACCTGGTGGAGGAACGGACAGCGTCTCATGGAATCCAAAGACACCGTAAGTCTGTAACCCCTGTAACCTCTGTCGCCCTAATTTTCTAATAACGTCGCATTCTCGCTGCTTCGCAATCGAACACGTCCGCGCACGCATCTGCATTAGAACGTTGCGTGCTGGAGTGCACGCGACAGACCGCGTGCTAGTTTGTAGTAGTACTAACGTAGTATAGTGCTACTATATGCGAGCACGTACGCGGCTCGAATACTGGCCCACCTGGTAGAGAGCGTGCTAGAGCCTACTCTAGCAGCAGCAGCCAGCCAGCCAGCCAGCGACTGTGGCGCAATAGCGTGCCAGATATCATTTAAGCGGAGGCCATTGTAAAAGCGTCGTTAGGAAGCGGCCAATTTAAATCAAAGTAAGCCACCGACGTGATAACAGCGTTTACATGTAAACGCGGCGCGTGCGCGAACCGCGCCGATGCCTACCGTTAACGAGCGTGTAATTAAGCTAAATGGACAGGGTCGGGGAAGGAGAGTTGGCTCCGGGACAAGGGGAGGTGAGGACTGTCTGCGAGGGAGCGAGGGGGGGAGAGGAACAATGGAAGGAGGGGGAGCAAACGGCATGACCCTAATTAATTGATACATCCAGGAGTGAAAGGACGTCGGAAGGGGAAATAACTGTGGGAATTGCAGGCTGACAACCGACGAGGGCGGAATCTTCGGTAGTTCGCGACCTAGACGTCCCGTCAAACTTTCCCGCAGCCCGCCTGTTAACCTCCCCTCCCATTCGCCGGCTTCGCGGCAAACGAACCGCGAAAGGGCGCGAACGTTGAAAACAATTAGAAAAATTGTTGCCCCTGCCTCGCCGAATGTCGTTCGGAGGAGTATCGCGTTTCGTCGCACGCTCCGGCAAGCCGTGCGAAAGGGCGATTAACTTAATTGTGGCAACTCCCCCACCCCCCTCCACGCCGGTAAATGTTTCGGAGAAACAATCTTACCCCTCCGCAGTGGTACGTGCTGGCAGTGAGTGGGCGGGGGAGAGGCGAGGATGCCGGATGAGAAACGTTGAGGCAGAAGGAAGGGAGAGTGCGGAGTAAGAGGAGGGCGGGGGGAGTGGGAGAGGGAAAGGTAAGGGGAGGGTGGAAACAAAACTCACGGGTAAACTTCCCGAAGCGCAAGATTAGAGGAAGAAAAAGAACGGGCTCGTTTCCCCGACATTTTCCAATAGATTACAGTTCCCCCGCCGTATTTCTTCTACCGTCGCCCGTTCTCTACTCTTCCGTTCTCTGCCGAGCCGTCTTCCACCGTTGCCGTTAGTACTGCTACTACTACTACTAACCCTCCTCTTCATCCTTCTCTACTTTCATCCTCTCTCTCCCTCTCTCTCTCTCTCTTTCTCTCTCTTTCCCTCACTCTCCTACTCTCTCCTCCTCGCGTGTCATACCTCTTACCGACGCTCAACTTTCTTACATAACGGCCGAGGGAAAAGTGTCAACTCCGCGGAAGGCTATCGACTTTAAGAAAGATTTTCGCCGCGCCAAACCTGCCCATCCTCCCCTTTTAATCCGTCACGCTCAAATATTTACATCCGCGTCGCGAGCCGCGGCGGATCGAAGGCGCGATCTCGCGAGACGTTACGAATCCGTTTGCGAAAGGTATCGAGTCGAATTTTCCGTCCTCTCCTCGTCGGAGACATGCGGCGCCGGAACGCGCTCGACGACGACGCTCTCGTGTGGGACGCGTTTCGACGCTGGTAGGAGATCGACGCCAGGGTAGCTCGAGCCGCCACGGCGAGGAAAGATTTCCTCGCCCGTGATAATAACTCACGCCCCATCAATTACTCGTAATCTTCGTTCGCTCGTACGTTTTAGCTCGCGCTCTTAAGCCCGGGTAGTCGATCATGCGATCAACCATGCGTGTGAATACTCGTCGGCTCAGCCTAACCGTCGGAGATAATTGAGGGAGAAAATTGCAGTTTCATCGACGGGTCGGGGGTGGAGAGATTGGCTCGGGGGAGTTGGCTGGCTTGACAGGGAGGTAAGAGAAGCGTCGCTAGACGACGGAAGGCGTCCGTCGCCCGGATGGAGAGGGACGGACGAAGGACGGCGAAGGACGGCGAAGGATGGTGAAGGACGACGAAGGACGAGTTCCGAGAAGGTAGAGAGCCGCGCGCAGTTTGATCGGAACTCTCCCGAGAAATGTTCAGACTTTTAATGTATCGAATCAGCGAGATTGGCGATACTGGGCAGAGAGTGGCTCGATGACAGGGCAAAAGTTAGGTTAAGGAGAGCGTGGGCGGCTGAGACGAAAGGGACACGGGGGAGGGAGGGAGGGAGGGGAGGGCGAAATTGCGAAACGAGATGGCGGTGGGAAGGTTATCATAATATTGTTGCAGAGCTCGAACGACGGGAACACCACCACCAGCGTCTTGTCCTTCATGGCGACGAAGGCGGACGCCGGGAGACATTTGTCGTGCCGCGCTGAAAATCCAATCATGGGAACGGCCCCGATAGAGGACGGCTGGATACTCGAGATACAATGTAAGCGGCGCATTAATCGGGAAATCCGACCGATTCGCTAAGCGATCGCTAAGCGATTGCTAAGCGTCCGACTACCTAACTTCAACCCAATCCCACCCACTCGCAACCTTCTTTGTCCGCGCGTGCGATGGCTATCCCAACCTCTTGTTCGAAACTTTCAGACACGCCCGAGACTCGAATACGGCTTGGCACCTCGTTAAATCCGAACGCCATACGTGAGGGCACTGACGTCTACTTCGATTGCCTGATCAACGCCGAGCCGCCGGTCTACAAGGTCGAATGGCGGCACCAGGTACGCGTAAACTGTATTTTCCCACACTCGCAAAGCCGCGCCGCCCGGAGATCAACGTACGAAAATGAACGGAGTCACGGTGTTGAGCCGAGAATTTCCGTCGGGAATCAGGCGCCGAGAGAGTCCTGGGTCAAAGGGGACGGATAAGGGGAGGAGAGAGAGTCTGATAGACGAGTCTCTTTCAGGAAAGTCCGCGACAGTCGAGTTGAAAAAATCGTCCACTCCGCAGTTCGTAACGTCCCATGTTAGATAACTTTTGCCTCGAAAGGTAAAAGGAAAGGCCGCACCTAGCGCGTCCGACGGCGCACAACAGGCCGCCCCCATGTAAGATTCGAGATGAACTTCGACGTCTCTGGGCATTAAAGTTTTGTAATAACTTCGATGGCGCGGGGCAAACTTCTATTTATCCTTCTTTTATCGCGCGTAACAAGCTGCGGAGCGCCGGGGCGCTGGATCTATAGGTGGGAGTCTTCGCCACCTGATTCAGGCTTGCCTAGCCTCACCTAGTTTAGCTGGCTGCTTACAAACCTGCTTACCGCCCCACTTGCCACCCCACTTGCCACCCCACTTGCCACCCTACTTGCCACCCTACTTGCACACCCCTCCCCTCACCTTCGCCACCCCGTCCGACGAGCCAGCCCTCTTCTCGCATCAGGCCGTCGACCGGGGTGACGAATCAATTTACGAAAGCAGGCCTGTCCATTAACGTCGCTTCTTCCAGGGCAAGGCCCTCCATCACAACATCACGCAGGGCATCATAATCAGCAATCAGAGCCTGGTGCTGCAGGGTGTCGACCGAAAGAGCGCCGGTAATTACACCTGCGTCGGATACAACACGGAAGGCGATGGGGAGAGCTCGCCGTTTTACCTGAACGTCATGTGTGAGTGTTGAAGACCTCCCTACCTTACCGTAACGGAACAAATGGCGAGAGTGACACTCTTCCGTACACCGCTCACGCGAGGCCACAATCGGGCTCGTCCGTTCGAATCATATTTTCGCCCCAATATATTCCGCGCATCCACCCAAATGCTCATTACGAAATTTTAATTACCCTCAATACAGCCCGGTCATTTCTGGCTATAGGGGTGGGTTAGATCCGGATTTAATCGCGAGTGATCGATAATTACCGCGAGTTGGCCCAATTTCGAACAGCTGCCGCCGCAAACGGGGAATTGTTCGATATTGAAAAATTATTGACGCTTTCCACCCCCTCCCAATGCGTAGTCGCGCCCACCTGCAAGCCGAATCAGACGAAGGTGCACGGCGTCGCGAAGCAGGAGAAAGCCAATATATCCTGCCAGGTGGACGCCAATCCGCCGGAAGTTCAGTTCCGCTGGACCTTCAACAATTCCGCGGAGAGCATCGACGTGGCCGCCGGCCACATCGCAAGGGCGGGCACATCCTCGATCGTCTCCTACACGCCGATGACGGAATTGGATTACGGGACGCTACTGTGCTGGGCCACCAACCACATCGGGCATCAACAAGTGCCCTGCGTCTATCACATCATACCCGCCGGTGAGTGGAGTCGCTCGTAGCCACCCTTTATTCCAGCCAGAACCCCACCCCTCATTTCCTCCGAATCATGCCCCACCCCCCATCCCCCTCCCATCATCCTCCTAATTTAATCGAACATTGCCGTCGATTGGAAGTCGCGAACAATTACGTGTCTTCTCCGACGCTCGAAGTCAATTAATGACTGGGTATATCAACGGCCGGAACGATTCAATCGAAAGCTTATTACGCTCGCGAACTGCGCATCGCTGGCAATGACGAAAATGTGTGTCGGCTTGCGTGAGACGGAAAGGGGTGGGGGGGTGAATTCTTTTTCTCCGGTCATACTCGTCAGTAATGAAATTGGCTTGCGGCGCGTCAGTGCGCCTGGCCAGGGATCGTATCAGCCATCAACAAGTGTCCTGTATCTACCGGGCTGCCATGCCCCCGGCCTGACTGAGGCTACACGATTTATGTAATAGAGCCCTCATGAAAATTCAGTACAGAAACAATAACCGAATATTCTATGGATGCGATTCGTCAATGTCGGGGCCGTTCGTTCGGTCGGTCGCGGATCGGGAGCGGGCGTTACCTCGATGAAATTTTTACGATAATCGCATCGTTTATGCAATTTGCCCGCTAAACCGTATGCGCATAATGACGATCGATAAGCGCGGGACGTAAAAGAGCCCTGCCCGTCGCGCGTTCCAACGTCGTAAAGTGCGTTTTACATATCAAAGCTGTACCGGAGAAAAGCTCGATAATACGATTGAGGGGGAAAAAATCTTGCCGTTATTAGCCCAGCCAACTGCCTCGGCGTGACTGGTAGACATTATCGGCGGCATACGCTTGTCGCACCTGCTCCCCACCGCACACAACCTCACCCCAGTTTTCGTTCGCTCACGCGGAGATATGAGAAGCGTGCGTAAATGAACGGCCGCCACACGCTTACCGAGGCTGCAGACACGCAATAGCGGGGAATTTAAATGGCATTACTCACTCGGCGCAGGTCGACCGGACATGGTGCACAATTGCACGACCTCGAACACGTCGACGAATTCGTTTTCCGTCCGCTGCGCGGAGGGCTTCAACGGCGGCTTACCGCAGTCCTTTCTTCTGGAGGTGCGGGAGAGCAACAGCCAGGAATTGCGTGCGAACATGACGTCGCCGGTGCCGCGTTTCAGCGTCACTCAGCTGGAGTCGGGCGCCCTTTATCAGGCCTGCATATACGCGTACAATGACAAAGGGCGCAGCGAGGCGATGGTCGTGCAGGCCGGAACTCTGAGGCTGCCTGAAAAACAATTAACGTCCGAGTCAGGTAAGCGCCATCCTCCCACGGCCGCTACGTTCGTTCGCTCTATCGTTACGCTCTGTCGTTACCCCTCTGTCCCATCCTCCCGCGTCCTTCTCTTCCAGCTACCCCCCCCCCCCCCCAACCCCGCGAGCCACCCCTCTCGCTCGGGCGAGAGACAAAGGGCGCGCATTCGACGCGGCACGAAATACGTGACTAATCCGAGTGAACGATTCGAAAGAAAGGCCCGGCTCGCTAATCCCACGTCCTGCCTCGGCGGAACGGCTGCCATTTGGGCGCGTTCGATCGAAATTCCTGTTGCAGAGCGACCCAGGCAGCACATCAGGCTGACGCCCATGCTGAGCGTGATGATCGGCGTGGTGACGGCACTGATCATCGTCGCGGTGATCGTAATGGTCGTGCTACGTATTCAGCACACGCACGTCGATGATCAGAGCAAGTCCCAGATGGAGGATCACGGCAAGCAGACCAAGGCCATTCCCATACAGAGGGAATTGAGATTTCGCGAGGGCAGCAGCTTGCTCACGGACGAGAAGCATCCCGGCAGTCCCTTCAGGAAATTGGACACCACCGGCGATCTCAGCGAGAGCGACGAGAAGAATCCCGACATCATCCCCCAACAGATCACGGGTACGTTCGAATAATCTTCGGGGCTGCGGCCAGACCCGAGTCGTGCCCGCCTTTCTTCCCCTATATTTTCACGGATCGACCCCAATCGACTCTTCCCAGTCGAAATTGGCAGTTCAATTTTCTTGCCGGCTTTCCCGCCCCTCCGCATATTTTCGATCCTATACGCGATACGATTGAAAATGTGGGAGGGCAGAGTTAGACTCACGACGCCAATTAAATCATGGCTTTTCCATCGAAGGGGTTAGACATGCCTATCTTCCGACACGAAAATGTCCTGTACTAGAGTACGAATCGGGTAGAAAGCGGCCGACGTCTGATCAATACCCGAACTCCTTCGCTGTTGATTAGGTGACGAGCCCTCGGAATACTTGCGGAAGCGACGCTTAGTGTCGACGATCGAGACGTCGCCGTCGAGGAGTCTCTTGGAACATTCCACCGTCACGTCCGTGGGCGGCCACGGCAACTACGTCGGCTATTGTACCATTCGCAATGGGATGCCGCTGCACGAGTTCTCGAGCTTATCGACGAAGCACAAAAGTGTCAGCCACGTAAGTAGCAGCCCCCCCGCTAAGTCGAGAGACCTGTTGACACCCTCTCGCGTCCACCCAGGATCGATCCTTTACTTCCTAGTGGCCGTTAGGTGAGCGCGGACATGACTTCAGTTTCAGCCCATGGTGAGCGACGTCTACGAGAGCGGGGTGTGCACCCTGCCGAGACAGCACTGGCCAAGTCAGAGTGTTCAGTCGATGACGATGACGATGAGTCCGCCGGTCCTCTACGCCGGCCTCGGAATGGTGTCCAGGACCTGCACCGGCGGCACCCTGCTGACGAAGGACATCGAGGCCCGCGTCCCGGCCCAGTGCTGCGTCCAGTCCCAGAAGGAGGGCACGATAAGCACCCCGATCGTCATGGCCAAGCGCGAGAGTTCCGTGTGACGGTACACGATATGCGGCGACGACTTGGGAAGACGCGGACGTCGATTAGGGCTGGGCAGCTACTCGCCGAACATCGACGTCTCGTCCTCGAGGATCGACGTCTAAGGTCGACGTCTAAGGTCGACATCCTGGACCTACGACCCGCCTACATCGCGCGCTCCTCCGCGAAATGAGCCTCGTTTCTTACATTCGACTCGTTTTCCTTTTGTGTCACTCGTAAAGAAGCGAGTCCCGGATGAAGCGCGACAGTTTTTCTCGCAAGTCGGGAGAGAAGGGAAATGATCCGGTTTACGTCTCTATGTTGAATCAAGTGCCCTTTTTATATTGAAGGAGAACTTTCGATTTGCCGACGGTGAAGCGAGATACGACGAATATGAGTAATTGAGGAGGCAGGGGGTCGTGACTGATCGACGGGTGCGTCGCTGTAAAACGTTTTGTGTGTGCGCGCGCGCGGAAGAATGAGTTATAGTATAATATACATATTGAAGCGGCGACTCGGTCGCAAACCAAAAAGAACTGTAAATACCTCGACACATGGATGATATTTTATACAAAATCGCTAGTATAAAGTTTATTCCCACCTTTTACTATGATACACTTGTACAATTTGTCTAGTCGATGTAAGTATAAATATGTATATGCATACTGTAGAGGACCGAGCGAGGAACCAGAATAACGTACACTGAAGAGAAATCGTTGAATAATGCGGCGAGGAAGAAAAAAAAGAAGGGAGGAACAATGCTGCGAGAACTCTACTGAAACCTATGGCGCCATGATAATGGGATCAAGAATCAATGGTGGAAAGATGGCGGAAGAGCAAGGTGCGAGGGACAAAGAAGTCGCTGACGCGAAGACACAATGAGGGCAGAAAACATATCGTTCAGTTTTCCAACGTGGGGGAAACCGACGTCAATGCGGGAATGGGGCAAAACGTTTCGTATGCTAAAGGGGCGAAACAAGTTTGCGGCAAAGAAGAAAGCGAGACCCATGTATGTAAAACGACCCCGTTACTTTCAGTCTGCAGTATTCTGGATTTTATTGTAAAGTTAAATATCTGTATAATGTATAAAGTAAACGATTTTCTTCGAATAATTCTACCGAATACGATAAAAACGTTGTTTTCGAAGAAGCGAAAGAGAAACTGGAGAGGTGTGCAAACGAGAGAGTGAGTACAGAATTCGAGATTTGCACTCGGGCATGCCGTGAATGAAAATAATTATTGCGGGGGTACAATTATCTTAACTCTTAGATAAAAACGCCGATTTAAAGAAAAAGTTTCTAACTCGCGGTAACGTAATTGCGATAGATCCTCTATTACTGCCTGTTTCGACGCTTAAACAATCTACTTGTTGGTACTTCGTTTTGAATGGTGGGTAAGAGATTAAGAAAAAAAAGTCGCTCAAGGTACGTCTTGTAATATAGCTTAAGAGCGTGTCTTTGAGAGCGTAAAACGTGGTCATATCCTCCGTTCGGCGATCGGCGATGCGAGGCGTAGGTCGATTAAGCCGTAAGTTGTATAAAAAAGAAAAATTGACAAAAAAAAGAATGGTGTTAAAGAGAGCGGCGTGTGCGCTGCGTTTGCTTGAATATCGGCCGTTGGATATCGATGGGTCGCCTGCTGGACGGTGGGTACACGGTGGTGCCCGATACGCGCACACGTTCGGCACCCTGTACTACTTTCCTCGCCCAGAGCAAACATGGCGCGTAATTTGCGACAAAATGGATACGTGAGTCCCAACGTTAGAAATGAGCTAGTACTCGATTCGTCGCAGAGCGATACGCGCGTTTTGCTACGCTCTGTTCAATGTTCTATCTTCGCGTGCGAGAGATGACGGGATACTTGTCTACGATGTATTAGGCCGACCGCGGTCGGAACATAGAATGGGGTCTGGATAGCTAGAGAAACTACTCTCGATGTAATTACAGGTTCTAGGCGAGCGCGCGCGGAGGCCAAGCCTTCCGGCGCGAACTTCGAAAAATTGTACGTTTCTTCGAAACTCTAGGTCAATGTGTTCTTTGCTCGCATGTAGGCGTTAAGTTGTATCTCGACGAATCTGACTATAACGTTTACCGAATGAATTGTTAACAAAAGAAAGAGAGGGGGAAAAACCTTATTATTGCCATTGATGGAATTGATGTCGGTACAGAGTGTACCATCGCTGATCGATGTGAAGGGACGAAAAAAGGCAGGGGCGAAGAGAGTTGGAAGTCGTTTGTAATCATTGATAAGAAAAAGCAGCGCGTGTGTTTTCTCTTGTAACTGTGTTCACGCGTACCGTGGAAAGCCGAAAGTTTAAGAGGGAGCGGATCACGACGAGAAGCTTAGCTTCCCGTCGACGAGCGCGAGAATCGACTGACAAACGAAAGATCGAGAGGGAATATTCGCGAAATCAAACGACGTACAATAAACATTCGAACGACAAACTGCCAAGCGATTTTGATGATTTATTCGTTTATATCGATCCAAAGAAGTCTCTCGGAAAGCGTGTTTCGCGAAACTCTTATTGTAACCGATGAACGTAGCTGACAAATTTTACACCGTTCGCCGACCTACCATTTTCTTTCACGCTCACCCTCGGCGCTCGCGTGGTCGACGTGCGCTAAACAAAACGCTAACTAAAAAAAACGAGAATGCGCTTCGCAAAGGCATCAGGTAATGCGATGCGCGAAACGGTATTTTGCGTGGAAACGTGAAGAGCTCGCTCGGCCGGGATAGTCAGAGGAAACGTCATGCACTGTACTTCTTCCGGCTAAGGTAGAGAGACTCCCGTCTGTCGCCGTGCGATCGACGTCCGGATCTTCGACGGCTCTGTCGGCGCACCACGTTATAAGGCATGAAGTCGCTCGGCGATGGCCAGATCGTCTCTGCAAATTGAGGGAGGATAAAGAAAGGGGAACGGTCGAATTGTCGCTTTATATCCTGTTGTGCTAAACAAAATGCCCCTCCCGAATTTTATCAAAGAGACTGCGTAAACTCGTCACCATTTGGCCTCTGTGTAGATAAACAAGTTTTATGGTATCTCTGTGTGCGTGTAATCGTAACCGTCACTCATCCATGATTCTCGCCGTAATCGTAACGTGTGGGAGGAGGAGGGAAAAAAAAGAGGGGGTGGGGACAGTGCACTCTTATTCCCTGATCTCGCGAGGGAGAGACATTGGGGGGGGGGGGGGGCTGAACGGATGCTTAGCGTAATGCTATCGGCGGGGGGTGGGTTAGTTACGACGATCGTCGTTAATTTGTCGCCGGGGCGGTTTTAAGTGAAAATCGATAGCGTTACGATCCTCCTCAGTTTCCGGCTGCGATCCCAAGTGCGCGAGGAGCTTTTTCTACGGACGGGATACAAATCCGAGGAGTTATTTTGCACGTTACGTAAATTCATTGCGTCTGCGGGCCGGTTAGAGGAAAGGAACGCGTCTTCCATTAAATCCGCTTCGTCCTAAGATCGCGTAGCTCCTCCCGGAAGGACAATCGAGGGAAAGAGTCAAGCGACGCACCGTTTTATGGGGCGAACGTTACCGATTTTCACCGCAATCGGAAGTAGATGCAGTTTTTCCTATTTCGTCGGGCTATCCATGCTTTCTCAATGCCAAAAGCGGCACCGCAGTTTTCTAATTCACCGAACATTACGATCACTAGGAAGTTCTTCGCTATCATACGTCGCGGTGTGACTGATCGATTGTATCATAGGGCTATTTACGCGTGAAAAATTTCGTTTGAAATGAATCTAACAGCTTCGATCATTGTACAGATATAAGAAGCGAGCCGTTGTTCTCATACGAATTGATACCTTTATACGGGCGATTCATCTTTAGCAAATACCGTGCAAGATGATTACTTATACCTGCGTGAACGGTGCGTGTGCGTGTATCCATTTGGAAGCCTGTTTCGTTTCACCGAGTTTGAAGAGAATAATCGGAAAGCATAAAGCTCGAACGATAAAAGCACGTCAAACGAGAAAATGAAATCACGTACGCCTCTTTCAATTCTTTGTTTTTCATCGGAGTCGCTAACTTGCAAATCATTCGGGTCGAATCACGCGAATCGATTCGCCGCTAATATAATATACCTTCCCCCATTATGTCGTTAATTGCATCCAATGGGGAATAAGAGTTGGGCGAAGAATATTTTTAGTGTAAGTTCACGTACAGATTCATCCATATATATATATACATATATACACTATAATATATATATATGTATATATACGTGTGTATATATATACACAGACCTTCCCCATTCCCAGATACAAACATGAACACGCATAAAAACACACACAAACACAACATATAAAACTGCCTGTACATCGCGAAACAATCGGTATCGACCGGTTGCTTTTGCCCCAAACCATTGAAATTTGTATATGTACCCTAGTTTAGTACACTCCCAATACGAATTTCTTGTACCCTCCTATGAGAATGTTTTTTTTTTTTGATATTGTAAATATTCCGAAATAAATAATCGTTTTTATTCAACCGCCACCCCATATCTTTGACCCATTTCCCATTCAGGAAAGAGAATTTCAAACTTAAATTGGTAAGTTTACCGTTGTAAAGTGCGAAGAAGGGTGTGTCCAAAAATAGTCGCAAGTAATCGGCGATGTTTCTTGGAACGGGACTTTTTACATTCAAGAAGAAGGCTAAAATGTTCGTCTCAGGAAGGCATTGGGTAGCTTTTTCGCCCAAGTGCATCAGTACTTCCGTCATACCTACTGACTGTCAATGAAGCAGGGCAACCCTTTGTTTAAATTGATCAAACTAACCGAACTGGCGAATATCGGAAGAGCTGAACGTGGGAAACTTACGCTGTCGCAAGCGGTGTTAGCTATGTGACTGCACAGGGTATAAATCTTTGCTAAACAGTTTGTTACTTGGACCTGTATGTCCGGCAGAGTATAATGCTCGATATTTTCGATGAGAACAGGAGGCACTGTTAGAAACGATCATGAGTACGATCGGACATTCCAAAAATGCCATTAATATCTGCTTAAGAAACTTTATACTACCTGCAACGTATACTTGATGCCAATCGATGAAAAATTTCTAGAAGTCAATATTAGCTTTTAGTAGGGAACTCTGTCAGAACAACCGATATGGCCGATCTGTTATATACGAGTATGACTCACTTGATTAACGTGATGATATGATGGTAACGAAACTGCTTTCCCAAACGTGTATTCGTCATGTACATTTCTGAACATAAGCATAAAATGTTTAATTATAACATCTTCCGGTGCCTAATAAAATAACGTCAAAGGGATTAATCAACGGGAAAATGTAGGCAAGACAGAAAATATCAATTGACACACCTCCAAAACATGCAGGTAATAATCTGGGTATACCAGAAAGAATCCAGTTATTACATTTGGAAAATCACTACGTAAGTCATCGATAATCGTTTGCATCTTCTGACAAGTGTTACATGAAGCCATATTACAATATGCCCGAAAAACGCAAACAATTAATGTTAACTTACTCCTCCCAAGTGTTCGTGTGTACCGTTATACTCCCCGGTATATATAATGCGAGTAATATACGCAGCCTGCAAAGCAATGATTAACATAAACTGGTACAAAATGCAACCATGTACACATCCTGAAAATCATAAAATACGCAGCTTGGTCGCGCTAGCACATGGTTATGATCATAATTTAGCTATTTTGATAACAGTACATATTACAACCATCGAATTCTATTACAAGAATTTGGTACTTACGCGATCAGCAAATTGAAGATTCTTCTGTACTACGTCAAGAAGACTCATTCGGACAGGTTCACTGACACGCTCCATAATTGTGATTAGCTAAGAAAATTTACTTGGGCAAGGTGATTGCTCGTACATCCACCAAACTTGCACATCAACAAAAACTGTTTAACATGTATTTAATGTTTATTGCCGTCAAATTATTGAAGAGGAGTTACAATTATTACGGAGCACTTAACAAAGTCAAACGACACCAACCGTCATTCAAACTGATACTACGTTAATCAAAATCAGTACTATATCAGTTTCTTAACATATTTGTCAAATTTGACCAATTAATAAAAATACTTGAAATTCTATTACATTTTGAAAGAAAACAAATATTTTTATTACATTAATCGCTTCTTGCATGTAGTAATAGAACAATTTTATACCGTGCTGCATTAATAACATAAAATGCGCCAATATTTGAATGCAATTATAAACCAAATGGATATGTACAAATTTCGTAAAAATAAAATAATAAAATTATATGTAAGTACATACTATTAGACGAAACATAGGACATACTGGCAGGCATTGTATCACACTTACAGATGATCAACTATTAAAATAGTGTAACTCCAGTAAAGTAGAGGTCATTTTAATATCAAGCTCAAAACATGAGCTCGTCTTGAACACAGTTCTGTCACATTATATTATGTTGTAAATACTTAATGAATGCGTCTACATTAATATATTTTGCTCGTCGAACGCATATTAAATGCTCACATTGAAATAATACTTTGTTCCACGTAAATTAAGTACGTAATTTCAGACGAACATATTGCATACATCGTCAGGTTACAGTAATACGTCTTATGTAAAGATATGTTAACTTGCAATAGCAAAACAAAAGATAGGAAAAAAGATAATTATCATTTCTGGTGTATCTATCACAATTCAGTTCAATACGCTCGTCAACATGTCAGGTCACACTTTAACGCGTGTTTCCATTGAATGCGTCAATGTACTTTGATCAGGGTTCGTAGTACAGTACAAAACGTAGTTACTTCTTTGCTTTCGGTCGCTCTAATATTGGTGGGGGCGGTGGGGATGGTTCGCTAGGATTTCCCAACCATACAGACTTACTAAACCGACCCTTTATGACGGGTGCCTGCCATTTGTTGCTACACATGATAGTGGCCGTAGGTTTTTCGGCACTTACTGTCGCAATGGTTACTGCCCTGAAAGGGTAATGAAAGGTATAATATTAATCATCGATGAGCGATACGTTCTCCATCTGAACAGTGCTCAAAATGAATTATGTGAACTAGAGAAAAAAAATTGTATTGCAGGCGCGATTTAACTGTGCTTTAATGAGATGGGAAAAATAAATAGATAATCAGATATATGGAAATAGCATTTATTAATTGCAAAATATGTTACAAATGTATTGGAAAACATCTGTTTTATGATATACACATAGAAGTATAAGTTAATCTGCTTAATCATCGGAAGATGACACTCTTGAAACAGTTTTACGTTACTGACTCGCGAAACGTTGGCTATTCATATCTCTTACATTAAAAATACACTTGTTTGACAGTTAGTGGTATGGCCGAATCCTACACATCGGCAATTAAAAGGATGATCTATGTTTCTAAGAATTACAACACCGTACGAGAAAGGTTCGTTTGTGTACAACAGATATCACATTTATAATATATTTTCAGATGTAAGTATATTTTTTTATTGAAAAATAAAAAGTAGAGACTCCATGCTTTTCCAAAAGTAACGCACAGTGACCATTTTATCTTTACAAAATATTTACCAGTATCATTCATGTGCACAGCAGATAACTATGTAAAATGTGAAAAATGATCTATGTGCCAATTCGTTGCTCTAACGTGTAATTATCTCTTCTAATGCCAAGGTACTTGGTTTGGATGACTGATGGAACCCAGTTTGTAGTACCTTGTTGTAGAAGAAGGCTGTTGATGATTTCCTGTCGATTGATTTGGCGGAGTTGCTATAATCGGAGTGTCTGCACTTTGGGCGGAACTACCGTCTCCTTTCAATACCGCAACACATTTCCATTGATTGATATAATTGTCTTTCCATAACCGGACGCAGCCATCGTCTCCGGAACTCGCCAATATCGTTCCCATAATGTTCCAACAAACACGCCATACGGTACAATAATGATCGTCAAATTGTGCAGCCGTTGTAATTTCGAAACGTGAAAGGCCACTCTGTGCACTGTCCCTATGAATTCATTCATTAATTTTTCCATGCAGTTTATTAGGACCCAAATAAAAGCAAATATTAATTAAAATATTCACTTACTGCATTGGCTTTAATGTAATTATCCGAACATCTTTTGTAGCTATGGCCAATGTATGAAAGCTTCTACCTAAATTAGGAGCAAATGCAATATCATGGACAGGGTCAGTAACATTAGATAATGTTTCAGTCTTTGTCCATCGTCTGCTACTTTCAGAATATTCATAAATGAACACTTTTCCCCCAGTAGATGCATTTGAATCATCGCTCCCTACTGCTATCATTGGTGGATGCAGTCTACGGTAAATTTACAAATCATACATAAGAATATAAGTAACAAATTTGTATCCTGCTCTGTAATAACTGTATGTTATAATTACCTGGAAAGTGACGTATTCCATGTCAAACAACTACATGGAAGCTTACAGCTAATGTCATGTTGTAACGTCCATTGACTTAAATTCATAACATCAGGAGCTTCGTATATTCGAATAACTCCATCTGCACTACAAGTTGCTAACAGAAGACCAAGAGTTTTTGGCGCAAATTTAACGTCAGTAACAGACGCACGAGAATCTACTAAATTTGTTCTCCATACCCAATGTCTCATACCACGTTCTCCAGATCCTGAGCCTTCGCCAACTGTTCATTTCATGTTAAATCAAGAAAAAAATGTGTTTGAGTAATATACACAAATATATTACTAGCAGTAACAGAGTAAGCATACCAATCTCTTCCCAAACTGCAGCTGTACGATCAAAGGAACATGTTGCAAGGACCTGTCCAAATTCAGGATGAGCCCAAGTCACTTTCCATACTGACCCACTGTGAGCTTTCCAAGAAGCTGTTAAATGCCAATTTTCATGATCATCTTCATCCCATACCTATATAAATCAAGATACAAGTATAAACAAAAAAGGAATACTATCAAAATAATTTGTGAAATCTATTTGTAATCTCTTAGACCTTGACAAATTGGTCACTAGAGCATGTTGCCATGCGCTGGCCGTAAAAATCATATGCGATGTCATGAATCAAGTCTTTATGTTCCGCATTGATACTATGCGCTTCGAACATTGTTAACAATTACTTTTGTTCAAGTAGTGGATTTTCACTTATTGAGCATAAAAAACATATATAGAGTACGGATATTAGGTTATGTGTTACTTGCTGTAGCGAACCGACAGATATATAGCCTTTAAACTTAATGTTCCACACTGTGTATCTAACTATTGAAGTTTTAAAGGCATGTTAATGTTAATTTAATCTTCTAAACGTGGAAAGTAAAACGTATATATTTTATACGAATGTTGAATTGTCATTTATACGACACAATTTAGAATATATAAGTTTCAGTGGCATATTTTTTGGCGCGAAGTGAGAATTCATTTTAATACACATGCGTCAAAGTATGCAACGAGGTTAGTGTTTGTCGCCTACACGTGATGCACGTGTAACCGTTCATTTAACTTGGCTAAAATTACAAATATAAGAATGGGTGCGAAAAAGAAAGTTTCAAAGCGAAAGCAAACATCTGGAAATAAAATAGAAGTTAAAAGCGATGTAGACGAAACTGTTGAAGCAATAAAAGATGAAGAAAGTGAAGCCTCAGTGAGTAATTATAATATGTTTATCTCTTCTTCATACTTTATTTAATCTACATGAATTTGTTAGTATTTATATTTCACGCTATTCTATATAGGACTCAGGAACTGAAGATCTTTTAGCTTCTGAGTTCAAAGACAATGGTGATAGTTCAGATGAAGATGTTGATGAAAATGACAATGTACCTGATTCTGATACGGAAAGAGATGCAGTTGTGTTTCAATCTGACGCAGAAGATGAGTTGGAATTTGAAACAGATTCTGACATCAATTCTTATTCTGAAGAAACCTCAGAAGATGGTACGGACGAAGAAGAAGAAAATACTGATGGGGATAATGAGGAAGAAGAAAGTCACTCATCAGATGAAGATGAACTAGAGACTAACAATAAAAGTTCAAAACAGCAAACACGTACAAAAGATGTAAAAAACCAATCAAAGATGCAAAAAAAGGATGAAAAGAGACATGTTAAATCTATTAAACGTGAACAGAAAAGTAAGTTACCAGAAAACAAAAACAATAAGGATATAGACAAGAATGCTTCAGAAATAACAGCTCTTAGAAAAATAAATAGTAGACATACTATAAAAATAACAAATAAAAACGTTAAGAGTATTCAAAACAATGAGCCAGCAATAAACCAAGAAAAGGATGAGTATGAAGACGATACCTCAGATGAGGAAGACATCCGCAACACAGTTGGAAACATACCAATGAAATGGTATGATGAATATGATCACATTGGCTATGATTGGGATGCTAAAAAAATCATGAAACCACAGAAAGGTGACCAATTAGATAATTTCTTAAAGCGTATGGAAGATCCAGATTTTTGGAGGACAATCAAGGATCCTCAAACTGGTCAAGATGTAGTACTGAGTGAGGCAGACATAGAGTTAATAACAAGGATACAAAAGCAAAAAGTTCCTGATGCTCAGTTTGATGAATATGCTGTAAGTTTCACATGTTTATATTTTGAGATTTCAGAATAAATTGGTAATGTACATTATGATTTCAGCCATGGGTGGAATGGTTTACATCTGAAGTAATGAAAACACCCTTGCGTAAATTCCCTGAACACAAACGATCTTTTATTCCATCCAAAGTTGAAGCACGTAAAGTTTCAAAGTTAGTGCATGCCTTGAAAATGGGTTGGATGAAGTCCACAGCTGAAATGAAAAAAGAAAAAGAGGACAAAATGAAAGATCCCCAGTTTTACATGTTATGGCAATCAGATGACCAGGCTGATGAAATGAGAAGAATTCACAAACATATTCCTGCTCCCAAAAGGCATTTACCTGGTCATGCAGAAAGTTACAATCCACCTCCAGAGTACTTATTTGATAAGAGAGAACTAAAGCAATGGGAAAAACTGAAACCGACTCCATGGAAAAGAAAGTTACACTTTATACCACAGAAATTCAACTCCTTGAGGGAAGTCCCTGCTTATCCTAAGTACATTAAGGAGAGATTCCAAAGGTGTTTAGATTTGTATTTGTGTCCAAGGGCTTTGAAAATGAGATTGACTATAGAACCCGAAGTTCTGGTACCTCAGCTACCCAGTCCAAAGGACTTACAACCTTTCCCAACTACTATGTCTATGGTATTCACTGGTCATGCGGATATGATCAGGAGCATTAGTGCAGAACCTTTAGGACAATACATTGCTTCTGGTGGAGATGATATGATGTTAAAAAGTAGGTGATATTTTCCACATCTAATCAGGGTCTTTGGTAAATATTACATAAGCATCTAAAAATGATTTATTTTTCAGTATGGGAGGTCGCTACAGGAAGATGTGTAAAGACAGTACCTTGTGGTGGTGTAATTAGGAGTGTTGCTTGGTGTCCTAATCAAGCTTTGTCGCTTATAGCAGTAGCAGCTGACAGAAAAGTTCTTCTCATAAATCCTGGGGTAGGTGATCATCTCATAACGACCAAAACTGACCAGTTATTAGAGATCATACCACAGAGTGATGCTATTGGTTTGTATAATTATCATACTGTTAATCACAATTTAAAAACCGTCTTACTAACCTAGTTTTTATTAAAATAGTTAGTGAACGAGTCAAAACAGCTGTTCAGTGGGAACAGGCAGAAGGAGAACACAAAGCTGATGGTATACGGATAGTTTTGAATCATTTCAAATTAGTGAAGCAAGTAACCTGGCATGGCAAAGGTGATTATTTTGCCACTGTTATGCCAGACGGACAAAATCGATCTGTTCTAATAAATCAGCTGTCGAAAAGAAGGTCCCAGGTACCTTTTAGCAAGTCTAAAGGACTTATACAGTGTGTACTCTTCCATCCTATCAGGCCGTTCTTGTTCGTTGCGGTAAGTAAAATTGAGTATATGCTTTAACGTGCAGAAGATAATATACATCGACGTTTGACTTTCAGACACAAAGAAATGTTAGAGTTTATGATCTCGTCAAACAAGAAATGGTAAAGAAATTGCTTTCCAATTCGCAATGGATATCAACTATGGCCATACATCCCGGTAAAGGACGCACTATTTCTATGATATCACCTCATACATAGATTTCAGAAATAATGTTTTGCTCTCTTTTTACAGGTGGTGACAACATACTCGTAGGCACTTACGATCGTAAGATGCTTTGGTTTGATTTAGATTTAAGCACAAAGCCATATCAAACATTAAGATTACATGGAACTGGTGTGAGAGGTGTCGCATTTCATAAGCGATATCCTTTGTTTGCTTCTGGCGCTGATGACCGAGGACTTATTGTTTCTCATGGAATGGTATATAAGTAAGTGTCATTTTAATGTATGTTTACCGACGTCTAACGCACAGATTTTTAAAAAATATGGTGTTCCTTTAGTGACCTTCTACAAAACCCATTGATAGTACCGTTGAAAAGACTGTGTAATCATACAGCTTTCAACGACTTTGGAATTTTGGATGTCATGTTTCATCCCATTCAACCATGGGTGTTCTCAGCAGGAGCGGATGCCACAATAAGGATGTATACATAAACATGGGCTTTCCATTGTTCAACGCAAAAAAAAAATAGTCCTTTTTGTATACTTTTTTAATGTCGGGATTTTGTTATGTAATATAACTTGCATTACATATACGCGTAAATGCTAAACAAATAGGAACTTCTACGTATCAATAAAGTTATAAGAAATTGCAAAAATTGTAAGAGCTTAACTTAACGGTATAACAATTATTTCGCAATTAAAATAATTATTAAACAATGTACACATTAAACGATTCAATTCCTGACTTTAACAAAATTCTGAATGTGGAAGTACAAGAATGTCGTATGCAGGTGCACGAGAAAGTGCACCGGTACCTGAGCATGTCAACACATATACTACGATAGTGGAGAATGACCTAAACACTGCCACTCCGGTTCTCCGCATTCGCAGGTTCGACCGGCGTGTCGGACTTGAAAGACTGTGACAATACCCCTGGTATCGTCAAATCTACAAGTGATATGTAAATCGTGAATTAGGAAAGTGTAAAATTGGTTCCCCCATCTCTGCCTTAAATACACAGATCTGGGATCTTCACGAAGAACATTTTCGATAGCACTCTTCTGTTCTTCTGCTTTGTCTTGCAGTATCTCATTTAGTTGGATCAAAGCTCGTTCATTAAATACGACGGATAATGTATTTGTACGTGGTCGCGATATCCATTCCGGCACTCTCACTTCTGAGAAGTTATTTTCTACTTGTGGGTTGTGGACAATAGCAGCCTCAGTGGACGGGCTCAAATTAACGTCTGCACTCTCTGACAGATTGCTGTTTGATGTTGACCTTGCGACTTGAATATTCGAAAGGGTTTGTGACGGTGTTACAGTTTGGGATTGGAAGCCTTCTTCTCCGTCAGGAGCCTCACGAACGCCCATTCTTATCGGGGAATTATCAATTCTCGAGTTTAATGCCCGTCTGTGAATAAAATCCAAATCTGTGCCACAAACCGTATTTGGACCGTCCGCCCCATCCAATAATCTAGAGTTTCTGGACGTATGAGTTTCGGCAAAATTGTTCTCATTAACGCTGGTGACATCAATTGATTCGTTATAGGTCCGATCAGGTAGGGGCAGATTTTCCAACCTGCTGGTTACATTTCTTATTTGTTCTAATTGCTGATCGCCATTCCTAGCTGTACCAAAAGAATCCCTTTCATCTGACGCAGCTTGTAAAGAGCTAGCGCTATCCAAATTAATCGTGGAAAGTTGCAGTATATTCCTTGGTCCATTGTAAGTATCAAAGTTTGAATTTGCTTGGAATTCTTCAGCTTGTAGTCTCAAAGCAATTTCTTCATCCCTTGATACATCAGTTTCTTGTTCAACTTCAGGTGTATTTCTACAATACAGCTGGGTGGACTGTACATTTGCATAATCATCATTAGATTCAAAATCATTATTAAGGGAATCATAACCAGTTATGTTACTCTCATTTATATTAGATTCATGTACACGGTTGCTCTGTTTTTCAATGTGTAGTGGACTATCATATTGGGGTATATATGGCTTAATATCCAATACTGGTGATTGATCGACCATATCAACACCCTCAAAATAAATAGTATAATTCTCTATCTTTATGATTTTGACAAGACTGAGTCCAATAGGGCAAGGCCGATGAGGAGAGCGGGTGGAAAATATTCCAGTCCTAATCCCATTTAACCTGGGTGGTGCAACTTTTGCACGAACATGCGTTGAATCATTTCTGTGAAAGTGGAACAATATCCTGACAAAAAAAAAGCACTGTTACGTGTGAAAAAGCATATTAAAATAACAAGAATATCCTTTTTATATGTGACTTACCACATGTGGGAGAAATCCTGCAGGCCTTCTAAAGCGTGATTTGGATTCGTAAAAACTGAGTTGTGTAATGTTAACTTTCCTGGTGCTTTCCTGCAGATACCAGGTTGCCGCGGAGTTCCTCGTTTATTTGGAAACCAAGTGGAAATAAAACCAATCGGCCGTATTTTTAATGTATCATCGTCAGCGCTGGTACCTGGTTTTACATCTTCGGGAGATATTATCGGCGGTTCAGAGGCAACTGTGCCGTCTTTTCTTATTTCTAAAAGTCGTTTTATGTTATCTACATCCTTTTCGTGTATATATCGGAGGCTCTTTATTTGTTGCCTGAAAAATTCCGATGAGTAGTCAAATGCATTACACCTATAGTAGTACAATCATGAGAGATAAACTTTTACGACAACGCACAAGTTGAAAATAATATTGTTTAATAAAAACATACCTCAAATTGTTAATTTCTTTTCTGGCCGTATTTAACTGGCTCAGCAAATACTTTACATTTAAGTCGGAGCTCTGACAGTTCGCATCCATGTTTACTTTCGAGTGCTTTTTCACAATGTCTCACTTGCCGGTTTCTTGAAACAGGAAAGAAATACTGTAGAATTTACACATTAATAAACATACTTGACACAGTCCATTGAGAAATTTGTAACCTTCTTTTCGGTCTTGTTCGCATTTGGGAAAATTTATAATCTTTCTATTACATGTATGGTGTACTTTATCACCCATTGATTATTCTATACCCATGTTGTCCAATTCATGGCGGATCGTGCCCACGACCGGAATGGATTTATTTCCCGTATTAAATCCTTATTTCAATATTGCTATTATAGTATTTTAGTTCCCAAAAACGTTTCATTCAAGAGATGAGTACATATTACTGCAAAAGAACGCGTATATTATTATAGGCAATATTGCATTGAGGGCGCATAAAATTTTAATAGCCGTCGTAAACGCACGTTCTAAAATTGATCTCACTCAATAGGATTTTAATTCTCTACGAGAAACCGTTGTACAGTTTCTAGTGGCACTTGATAAGCCTAGGTTCTCATTCAGGTTAAGTTAGGACTCGAGATTCGTAGAGTGCCCAAATAACGATAAAAGCAGAGTTGGAGGCGTTGGCGGCAAGCGGCGAGCGTGATGACTTTTGGTGTGGGAAAAGTAACTCGTGGGTGTATTGGACTGCAATCGCGATATTGATAGGAATACATTTTGTACAACATGTAAGTAACACTTTTTTTAAATTCTTGTTCCAAACATAGCGTGTACTAAACCCGTTATCGTTTATAGAACGTGATAATTTAAATTAAATTTTGATCATTCTGCACTTATATTATTGGCAATTGCTAGGAATGTGAAGATTATACAAAATTCTTTTATTTATTATTGTTGCTAGGTTCACGAATATCATTATATTTTTTGCAATTATCTGTGTGACATGGGGAAAGGACTATTATGAGCTTTTGGAAGTGAGCAGAACGGCTGATGAAAGGGAGATCAGGAGAGCCTTTAAGAAGCTAGCAGTAATACATCATCCTGATAAAAATTCTGTATGAATGCAAACACGTGTATTACATTATATGTTATGAGTGTTAAACTAAACATATGAGATTTAGTGTTATTGATGAAATATGAACCCGTGGCACAATTAAGTTGTAGGATGATCCCAAGGCCCATGAGCTGTTTGTTCAACTAACAACAGCTTACGAAGTATTGAAAGATAGAGAATCAAGAAAAAAGTATGATCTCTATGGAGAAGAAGGTTTGGACAACTCGAATAAAAAGCATAGTTATCACTCATGGAATTACTACCGTGACAACTTTGGAATATATGATGACGATCCTGAGGTCATCACCCTTACTAGAAACGATTACTGTAAGTTTTTAGAACACAGCTGAAAATCGATGCTGCTAACCAGCAACATGTGAGCTAAAACTGTATTATATTATTATTGATTTCAGTTGAAAGTGTCCCGAACTCTGACAGAATATGGTTAGTTAATTTTTATTCTCCAAGATGTAGTCATTGTCACCATGTGGCTCCGGCATGGAGAAAAGTTGCTAAGGAGTTGGAGGGAGTTATAAGAGTCGGTGCTGTAAACTGTGAGGATGATTGGCACCTATGTAACCAAGTTGGAATACAATCTTATCCCACTGTATTTTATTATTCAAAGGTGCCAGTTGATAAAATTATACACATTCAATGTCTCTGTTCCATTATTTCTGAGCAGTGATCATGATATTAAAATGTATTTTTTTTAGAATACCAAATATCCAATTCAATACAATGGAGAAAAAACATACAAAGCCATCATAAGATATGTATTTGATAGATTAGATGTTGATATTCATGAAATGAAGCAATCAGTATGGAATCTTCTTATGCAAGGAAAACAAATTTCTGATAAGCCAACACTTGTCTTTACTTGTGGATCTAGTCACCAATGTTTTACACCAGATGACCGTCTGAAAATTGCTGCTACATTTGTAAGTAATGATATACTTGTTCATAATACTTATTTTTTTAGGAAATACCCTTTAACTACAAGCTTCCATTGTTGATTGCACTTTCAGGATAAAATGATTAATGTTCAAGTGTTCTTCTGTAAAGAAGATACATGTGATAATGTTGTATCTTATAATACCAATGCAGTATTTTTCCCTCCACGAAATTCAGACTCTGTAAAACCTATACTACTTGAACATGTTGATGATATTAACATCATGATAGAACACATCTTAGAACATTTACCAGAACCAGAAGACTTGACCGCGGATGACTTTGAGGTACAAGAATTAATTGAATCAATAGTCATGTAACATATTTTTTTTCTATGAATAAACATTACTTACATTTCAGAGAATTAAAACGGATTTATCGGATGGTTCGCAAAATGGGTGGCTAATATGTTTCTATATCGGTCACGCAACTGAATTGAATTTGGTATTAAAACGTCTACCAAACATTGTTAATTCGATCAATTTAGGTAATTAGTACTCCAACACTTTCTTACATTGCTCTACAATTTTGTATACATATATACTTGATTTTGTAGGAAAAATTAACTGTGGAAAATATTCGCAGCTTTGTAATACTTTGAGTATCAATCGTTACCCCATGTGGGCTGTTCTTAAGCCTGGTGGCGCATTTGAACTAAGTCATGGAAAGAAGAATACAATAAATGATATTGCAAAGTTTGCGGAAGACAGTATCAAAGCAAAGAATGTATGGGCTTTACCAGCGGATAAAATAATATCGATATTAAGTCGGACTAATGGTATGCAGTATATTTTTGCATAATATAGATATCATTAAATAAATTACATTTATGGTAACGTTATTATAGGAAACGAAGCGTGGTTCTTAGATTGGTACGCACCATGGTGCCCACCATGTATGCAATTCTTACCAGAAGTACGCAAGGCATCCTTAGAATTTGATGCATCAACAGTACGCTTTGGTACTATTGATTGCACTGTCCATTCGAAGATTTGCCGAAATTACAATATACGTTCCTATCCGACGGCAATGTTAATCAACGGCAGCAATACTTACCAATTTACTTTACAAAAAACAGCAGGCAATGTTGTGCAGTTTATAGAGGAAACGAAAAATCCGTCAGTTATACGTTTGTCATCAAAGTCCTTCAAACAACTCGAGAAGAAAAAGAAGGATACCGTTTGGGTGGTAGATTATTTTGCGCCATGGTGTGGTCCATGTCAACAACTTACACCAGAATGGACTGCATTGGCTAAAATTTTACGTGGCCTATCATTCGTCAAGGTAGCTAGTGTCAATTGTGAGGAAGAATCCAATTTATGCAGATCTCAAGGTGTGCATAGTTATCCGACCATTAGAATGTATCCGCTTGGGAGTGAGGGAATGACTACAACTGCGTAAGTTGTTTTGAGAATCAAGTAATTCACAGAGGTATACGGAACCTGATTAATGAATATAACGTATTTGCAGTATTCACAATGGACCGCGGGATTCGTGGTCACTTTTAAAATGGGTTGTAGATTACCATAGTTTCCCCCAGGAAGTACATGATTTAACACCAAGTTCCATACAAAAGAACTTATCAAAGCGCAAACACATATGGCTTATTGATTATTTTTCCCCGTTCTGTGGGCCTTGTCAAAGATTAGATCCATATCTTGCTGTCGCTTCTTTGGTTAGTATACATTCACAATCAGAATATTGCAATATTCTCCATTCACTTAAAAAATTTGCTGATTGGATATAATGATTGCAGTTGTTAGATAAGAAGGTCCGTGTCGGCCGTATAGACTGTGAGGTATATGGCTCTCAGTGTTTTGAAATAGGAATAAGGGCTTATCCAACTTTGATGGTCTATTCACCGAAACACGGCCGCACCAAACTTGAGAACGGATTTAAGATAGAAGCATCGACAGCAGAGAGTATTGAACGTGAAGTCTTGAAGATCATTAATTCTGATCAGGGGCAGAAACATGACGAATTATAATGATTTACATTTTAGACCTTATAATTAATCTTTTCTACTTGAAGAATTTTAGTCGATTACATCGCGAATGAAGCCTTCTCCTACAGGCCATCTGGCAAGGACAACATACTTCATAAAACATGCTGACAGTTGTGTTACAGAATCACTTAATTTATAAGTAGCATAGTCATAGTTCAATTTGTGATATATTTTATACGCCTATATTCGGTCGTAACTGTCTGTTGATTAATTGTAATGTACGCCTCCTCACGAATCTCCAAGTAAATGTTCAGAAAAGTATCGTCTTTATTCTTATACAAATTTGTAATGTTTTATATTGGACCAATAAAATGCGTTTATAATAACTGAAACTATATTTTGTCTAAACTTAGTAACAGCCCATACACCTGCCTGTACGCATAATTTACTAATCATTAAAAAAAATATTTCTTTAGTTGTAGTTGTCTTGCGGGACGGTGCCCAATGGGTCAGAATGGAAAAGGTAGGAATAGTGGAAAAGCATATAATAGCAAATAATTTTCTTTAGTGTGGTGCTGTATACAGACACGTGTAAGGCGTGAAAACGCATACGTTGAAGAAATGATTGTAATTTACAAATTTTACAGAAGTATAAAAGTGTAGTGTGATACGGATATATATTTATCAGCCTTGCAGGTCATTCGAATTGCCAGAATTTCTATTTATGCATTGTCGTTGTTTCTCTTTATAATGTTACTCCTGGTTTTATATGTACACATACATTATATAGTTCATTTTACAATTTTTGCATATTCACACGTAATATTTTACCCCTTAAATGCATAAGATATTCTACTTAATTATATAATTTACACATATGTATAGATTTACATTAAAAATTGTGTAAAATAGATTGTAGTCTTTTTACGGAACATTTTCAATTAGTGCTGTTTCCGTTCTACCGTCATGTACACATGTCAGCGTATCAATGTTTCGTGAGGTCTCAACGGTTTCTCAGTACTTTTAACACCAGCTTTTTAAAAAAATGTCGAATCAATGTACCATGTACCAACAATGACGGATGTCCATTTGTTCATGAATTGTATCCTCTTCACAGTGAGACCGCATACTTTCAATGTATATCCAAAGTGTCGATTATAGCAATTGATACTCTTAATTCAAATTCACAATGTGTTTATTGCAAAAATAGACACGCTCAATTTTTTCACCGTGATTAAGAAATTTATCAAATGATCTACGTTAAGTGAAAAAGCGAATTCTGGATACAAACATACCCCCATATATCACACAAAATCGCGACACGCGAAGGCAGTGCTATTAAGTGATAGAATTTTAAATTCCCAGTCCAGCTCTTAATAACACTCAAGCTTTAAAATTATTAAGAAGATTCGTGATATACTAGTCCACTTTGAATACATTGCACATTTAATATATTGCTAATAAATAAGAAAATTTATAAAGTGTTCGAGAACAGATGTGGACATATTTATGACGTGGTCACATATCTCTGCGTAGAAATGCAATTTTCATCTATTTTCAATCTTATAGCTGTGTATGTGCGTAGCGTGTGCTATAAAGCATCTTTGCATACGTAAATATGCTAGAAATAAAGACGCAACTTGCCTCATTGTATATTTCATAATGAATGTAACTTATCGTGGTTATATGTGTATGATAGATTAAGTCATTGTAGGAGACCAACAAGCCCGGCACGAGCGACTGTCGTTTCTGCCCCGTGACGGAGTTGATCAACTATATGACTGTCAGAGCGATTGTATAATGTTAAATCTTCACATTACAAAACCTGTTACATACACGGTCTTAAATTGTGGAAAACGTTTCGCACGTTTAATGTTTCCTAATATATTCTGCTTAAAGCAATCATTCTTTGCTATTAATATTTATTCTATATTATGCAAGTAATACTACGTGCATTTAAATATATCAGTAGCAATGTTATTGATCATGGACTGAATCATGAACGACGTTCATCACAAGTGATAAACTTTTAAAGACGTCATATTTGCGACGATATTTGCATTTACATCGTGTTTAACAAATGCTTGTTCCATAGCAGTTATGTAAGATCAAGCACACATAATGCGTTAACTGCCGATATTCTTGAATGTATCAAAAGTTTCGGAAAGTGTTATAAAACAGTTGCGCCGTGTACTTATAAAACACACCGAGTGCCGCGAAAATAATCCATTAATTATATGTCTCTTTTCGATGGCGGTACCAAATGATCTGGAAGTGTAGCCGGAAGATCGTAACCTTCGATTTTCACATTAATTAAATGCATGGCCAGAGCAAATTCGTCGGCATCCAAGAAACCATCTTTGTCAATATCAGACAATTTCCATATTTTAGAAAGCACATTGTTGGGTAGTTTAGATTGAAGCATTACTTGTCTTGCCGCTGTAAAACATATATACATACATGACAATTGAAGATGTGTACAGAATGTAAATTCGTTTATCAGTGCAAGAACACAGATATTCCGTAAAATACTTATTTATATTAATCTTGAAATAAAAATGGAATTTTACCTCCGCCTGTAATTTTTCCGTCCGTGGGATTTAGAGTCTCAAAAGTTTTGTCATATTTTAATCTTTCCTTCTGAACAATCCATTCAGGTTCTCCGGCACCTGCATCTACGCCCTCACCTCTCTTGTATCCAAATGGACTAATTTGATCCTCCACACCTTCAAAAGCACCGCCTGTAACGCAGTATGTTGCATTGCATAAGTTGAGATATAAGTTGAACAAAAATACACGATTTGTATGATATATATCGTTTACATATAGAAATAATTATTGAAATATGTATGGAAAAAAACTGTTTACCTTTGATTAATGGCTCTGATACAGCGTTTATTTCTTCGTGTGGTATCATAGCCATAAGTTTAGCAATATCTTCTGCAAGCATTTTGTCTACAACATCCAACAGTCTCTGTTTTATTGGATTAAATTTACTAAAGTCATGGTGAGCCAAGCACTCTTGCATTTTCTTGAGATCTGGAAAATCTCCAGGAGAAATATGCTGCTCCCTCTGAACCTGATCGTATATTTGTCCTAAGTTCTTAATAAGCTCTTTCTTTTTAGTTTCCTTGCCAAAAACACTTGGCATGTCTTTTCTCAATGCACTGATTATGTTAGCATGAACCTAAAATTACAATAAAAACCACAATAAAGTACATGATGCAGGGTATCATGTATAATGAATGTTTACTATTACCTTTGCAAGGCGAGCACGTTTAATCAAATCATTGAGCTTCCTGAGTGCAGCGTTTCTAGGCAATGATTGCATATCCTTGAACAAATCCTGTTCTTCATCTTCGAACAATCTGAAGGTTATGGAAATATGCAATAACTAAGAATTTCAAGCATAAAATTATAATTGAATGCTTTTCAAATACTCACCGCCTATTTACATCATATCTTAATGGTTGATCCCAAAATGATCCTATGTATACTCTAGCTACTTCTGGAGTTTGCAAAACTTTTCCTAATGACCACATTAATGCACCATATACTCTCATCAGCTGTTGATGATCTATCATATCTGCTTTATTAAGCACAATTCTAATCTTGTCATCATGTCCACGTAATGCCTCAATTGACCTTCTGAATTCATCAGAAATATCAAGCTTGTGCGCATCAAAGAGTAATATAATTCTATCTACTCTTTCTGCGAACCACTCTAATACTCCCGTGAAATCGTAACCTCTATCAACCTGTAACAATTGATCATTCTAAATCACTTATAGTTGATTACTATTTAATGAAAGCGTATTTATTATTGTGTAAATTACATAACTAACGGACAAATAACATGTTAGGAATACTTACCCTTTGTTTTTCACCCGAAAGTATACCAGGTGTATCAACTATAGATATTCCTTTCAGAACAGGTGATGCTAGAGTTGAGCATTGAAAGCGGTTCAAGAATGCATTGCCAAATTTGGATAATGGTCGAAATTGTTTGTTTGGATCAACAACCAAAGCATTTCCAGGAATGACACCTTCCTTCTCATCATACATAACAGCAATGAAACGATCGGTTGTAGGCTCTGGCCCAATTCTTATACCAGGAAAATCCTGTTCTAGCAGATATTTAATAAATGTTGTTTTTCCTGTGGAATACTGTCCAACAAGTAAGATCATAGGTTTAGCGTCAAAATCAGGATCATCTAATTGAGGCGAATGAAAGTCATGAAACTGATAGTGCTGCTCCAAAGGAAGCAGTTTGGTTTTGTATATCCTCTTGAGACCTTCTGTGACATTTTCAAACAGATCTTGCCTGCCATTTTCTTCACGTGTCAACCAACTGAACATGATGCATAGGATCTTCCTGCATTAAAAAGAATTTATTGTAAATTCCCTTTTTTGGAAACCAACACAAAAACACATAAATCACCAAACACATGTAAAGCACAGCTGTAGCCGAATAATATTTTACGTCGGAACTGGGACCGAGTTGAAAGAAAAATTAAGTGAATATCCGTGATTAATATTCAGCCCGAGCAGAATGTACTTAATCATTTTTACGCACCGAAATTAAAGGAAGCACAACGAAGAAAGAAAGTTCGGTAATTGAATAAAAGAAGTTCTGAAACGGTAAATTGAAAAAGAAAAGGAGCCCTCGTTACGTTGAAAGCGATGGATCTAACCTTTCTCGTCTACTGTTCCAAAGTGCTTATACTCGCCTCTGGTCAGTTGGTGGCAAATAATTTAATGGTAATATATAGTGGTATTGAATGACTCGTCCAAGTACCAGAACCTCTCCGTTGTGTGACGTGTATATTAATTAACGAGATCAGGTCTATGAACTTCCGGAGTTGCCGTAGAAAGTCTCACTAGTGCTCCACTCTTCCTTGGGATATTTGTGACACAAACCGATGAGAAATAGGCCCCGTGTAGCAAGTGCAACGTTCATAGAGCATGAGCGATCGCAAGTACTAACAGGCGGGTTCTCTGATAAAGATGCGATAGAGCCGATCCCTTCTCCGTGTTAAAATGTCGAGCACTAACACTGCGTGTTGCGAACAGCCCGGCACAGCCAAGTGACAACTGACAAGATGAGTGTGAGTTAAGACAGAAAACAGGTTCGCCTAAATCAATCGATATTACGCGCACACATGTACATCCATGTTGTTTAAACTAGAAATGCTCATTTAATCTCACTTAGAAACTGGACGTAATAGCAGATTAACATCGTTGTACCACGTGCTTTTTTTATTTTTTTTTCCAAAATTATCCGTTAGCTACAAATTTGAACGGTATGTAGGCACGTGATGTAAATATCACCAGTGAATAATAGTTTCCTTAGTTTAGGGCTTTCGATAAGTATACTTTTAACATCGGCGGAACTCATTAATTGATTTGAAAAAATGATCGCCCAGGGTATATATTTTCGTATCGATATTTTGCGCGTATGGGAGTCAGCGTGCTAAATTTGAACTGTTGCGTTATATCTAATCTGACTTTTTCTCCGAAAAAAAAGGAACGGCTGGAACACATTGATCTAAATACATTCAGATTTGGACCGTAGACGGTTGATAGTTACAACAAACGTACTCAGTGTTATGCAATGATATGCAAACCGTTCAGTGTCATTCGTTGCGTAAGCAACGCGGACACATCCTGGTTAAACGATTTTGTGCCAATTTACTGATCTTAACGAGCTTCTACACTTGAATTAGAACCAGTTAAACCGGCATGACCGAACCGTATTTTAAATGTAGAATCAAATTTAAGGAAATATATTCTCTCGCTCTGACTCCTCCGCAGAGTTGCATACATTCAAAGTATACCGGCACACCCGTGCGTAATGGGTATGTTACTGAAAAAAGAAATCGTCTTATGATAAAATGACTCATATCAAAATTCTTCATAATCGTTACAATGCGTGTTCAACCGTCGCCCTTATCGCGATCATTGTCAATGTGTTCCTATTGCGAACATGTATAAGGAGGTCGGTCATACGAAACCCCAATATTATCTATGCCACTTAGGAACTGCGGAAATTCGAGTTATGCGAACATCTCTCAAGCAAAATCCATTTCAAATTCTTCCTGCCCGGTACAATTGATTCGCAGCACATTATTCGCATTCGCGGAGCCATTCATCGTTTTAAAACGTTCGTCCTTAGCTTCCCCGATTTCTCATCAAACAGAATTTCAAGGAGAAAATCGTAGGTACAAATACGGTGTACTCGGAAACATTCGAAACTTGTCTTTGACATTTTCAAGAAAGGCATCCGAGGGGTCGGATGCTATTCCATCTCAAAACCATGGCTTTAGGTACTCTAATCGGGTCGAAATTAAAAAACCGCGTATATGTTAATGCGCTGAATTCGTTGACATTCGAAATTCCAAAGACGGATGACGAATTTGCAGTTTGTCGATCCGACGATCCTGACTCACGCCTGCGATATTTTCGCGTGCAATGTAATTGAGATCTCAAACGGTCTTCTATTTCGAGCTCAATCTTATCGTACACAATCATGATGACGCAGGCTATACCTTCCGGAGTCATAGTTTTACAGCCATCCAGGAATTTACGCTGACCGTTGCAGTAACCGTTGCTATATCCAAACCGTTCATTCAAGACGCTCTCCGTTTCTCGTTATTCACTTGGCGATACGCGTTACGTCATCGACACGTCGAATGCGTGATATAAATTATCAGATCTCACCTCTGGTTACGGGAAGAGAGATACGCGTGCAGCAAATGTCCACCTCTTGATGGGCATTAATGACCGACCGTCAAAAAGTCGGATGACACTTTCCTAGTCTTGCTCAAATCACTCGCGCCGAGAATAACGTCGAAGGTCAATTAATTAGGGTCGGTGCGTACGATTATGTCTGTGTTCAATTGCAAGTGCGATTCAAGTGCTATCGGACCCAGCCGGCGGTGTAAGAGTGAATGAACGAGCTGCATACGATACAATTGTCCGCGTAGTAAATGGACTCTCATCTAATCTACAACTACCAATAACAATAGCTAAATCTATCGTTCGCCGAGCATCGATTTCATTCCCCGTACGACTAGAAAATTGACTCGTGATCGATTCCTATAATGTCTTTTGCAACTTCGTCTTTCATGCGTCGCATCTTTTCTATATTATAATCAGCCGGGGATTATCCTCGAATGCGGTTCTATTATGGATCCTCGTTATCCGAAACTGTTGGCACAATGAATGTCCGGCATAATCCATGTAAATGCGCGGTCAATCTGTGGACATATTCTGATGTAATGTCAGTAAAGCGTGACGCACTTCCTTACACCATTCGATTGACATTGCCAGTGACGTGTAAGGGTGTCATCGTTGAAAGGTCGTTCAGAAGCAGTTTTCATGAAACTTTTCGATCTCTAAAAAATCCAATGCAGAGCTACGAACGACCAAAGTTATCACTGAACATAGCTTCGATTATACTCGAACGTCTATCGCGTTGAAGAGTGTCTTTCTTCGCGTTAGATACGTTATCAATTCTCGTTTCGGATACTACTCTCCGAAATTACTCATCGTCCTTGATTGGCAAAGAAAAACAGCCCGTTAGATAGCCCGCTACAGTAACTTTAGTATTATCCTACGACAAAGTTCCTTCTGTCCTAAGAATTTCCCATCCAGTTTCGTCGATGATTTATGAACTCGCGGAAGGCACGTAGCTCGTCCCGCCATTCGTATTTTCCAACTGTCTACACGTGGGTAGTCGGCATTTATTTCGGACGTCGAGCAATTTTCCCAAAGCAAATCGTCGAAGGATCCTTCCCTCCTAATCGGTCTTTCCTTCCTTCACCGATCTACCCATTCCACGATCGTACAGCAGCCAGCTGTCAGTGATTCGCGACGACCCTCGCGAGCATAATTGCACCGATGCAATTTCTCCTTTAAACGGCCTTCTGACCGCAATTCCATCATCTGCGACCGGTTCTCCGCCTCGGATAATTCATTCTCGGCGAACAATGCGTCCGCGGACGCGGACGATACGGATGCCGGTGTCAAACGACGCTGGAGCGTCGGACAGTCCTCAATTTCGATCGATCATTCGGCACACCATCGGTCCGACATACGAACGTCCTCAGCTAAGGGACGACAATCGGCACGATATCGCTGGTCGCCATTCGCGTCGACGCAACGTCGTCGGAATTGAACGATCCACGTGTTACCGTTCGAATTGTCACAGTTCGCGGCCGTTCATTCCGCGTTACGTAACGCGTTGCGTCCGCTGTGCCGATTTTTCTCCGACGAACAATGCCCGCCGTTAGCTCGAGTCGGTCCTAATTCCTTTCTGCGCGCGAGACCCTCTCGACGCCTCCCGACGCCGACGGCTGGACAAGTCAGACCCACATAATGTGCAGGGAGGCTTCTGTATCCCTGGGTCGCATAGTTCGGAACTCGAAAATGAACAAATTCGTAACGCGACACTCGCCGTCGCGCGACTTCCATCAAGATCAATCAAGATCCACCCAATCGACGAAAATCTAGTATTGAATTCCTGCCTGACGCCCGATCATCCTTACGTGTACGGAATGAACGAATCCTTGCACGCGACATGGCTATTTTAAGCGACACGCGCATTCCTGAGCTCTCGGCAAACGGCAGGAATTCAGTGTCTCTCGGCTGGTCACAAAGAAACATGGAAATCCGACCGTCTCCAGGGCACTCTAATTGTAAGAGTAGCGTTCAGTTGAATGCTGAGGAAAGAGAGCGGCCGACTGATCGGGCCGGATTCGTAATGACGTGGCCGCCGAAGTGCTAAGTGTCGAACAAAAAGTCCCGCGCGAATTGCCGAGTGCGTAACGCTGTCTGAAAGTAACGATTACAATGTGTACCAACTGCTAGAAGCGGGCGGCGGTAATAGGCCGGGTTGAAGGCCGATCGCGTGATCGTGTAACGTTTTGTTACGTCGCCAGATACGAGTCATCGCGTCTGGGCGTGTAAAAGCGACGATCGATACGATCGTGTCGCCCGACAATGCCAGTCCCATTCGGTTTCTGCCGCTTAGGCGTAAAAAATGCATATGGCCTATCGATCGCATGGATCCGTGGGAAGGATGGGAACCTTGGTTTCGCGACCGAGGCTCGCCTTTCTACGGACGGAGCGAGAGAGAGAGAGAGAGAGAGAGAGAGAGCGAGACGATTCGTGCGGTTTGATATCATTTTCCGCAACTTGAAGATCCGCGGCCGGAGCTGGGTCAAAACGGTACACTGCTGGCATCTAAATCTCTTGGCGGTAATGAACCGGCGTTCGCTCGCCGTATTTCTCTGAGATCTGCACTTCTTCGCTTTCCGGTAAGATCTCATCCAATTTTCGATGAACACTCGCGGAAAGTCTGGTCGTAAGAGTAAAAGGTATAAAGTATCTGACGAGGTAGAGAAGGACATGCGGTGGAAAAGTGGATCTAATGATAGGTAATACTAGACAGGCATTTCTTTTTAATATCTTTATTTATGTTACTATAACGTAGATCTCTTTCTGAGATCTATTCAGCGCGTGGATAGTACAGTGAGTACGAATATGTAAAAATTCATACAGAGATTTCGAGAGTGCGAGATAACGGTATCAAACGTTTAAAATATCAAGTACATTTTTCCTCGGTAAGTCCCGATGAGAATTTGAAAGCGTGCGCACGCATTGCAATATGTAACTCATCGAAACAATATTACCGAATGAGTGGAACGTTAGCTTGACATGTCGCATGTCGCTTTCTTTGGAAGATTAAGATTCTGCGTTCCGACATCGTACACGAAGACTCCTCCCGTCAGAGCTTACATTCCGCATCCCAGTCATGCGGAATGACATCCTTCCACGCATTTATCAGATTGTTCAACAAACAGGGCTGCCCGCATTTAGAAACCGTCAGAGGATGTGCCACTGTCGCTTCGCTGCTGTTCAGATACTTGAACTGTAACAAGATGGTTTAAAGTAACGGTAATCTACAAACGCTCGAATTACAGTGTAACAGCGCTTACCTTTACTTCCTGCTCCTGACCACCGTTTATCGAATGCAATTCGAAGATCAGTACAGCGCCGTAGTCCGGCTTGAACAATTCCTCCGTGAATCCCATGGCTCTCAGGACGTTGACCAACGTGATATCATGAGCGGAATACAAGTACGCTCTTTTGTATTTAGCGGACGTTCTGGTCTCCATCATGCGTTCCACGATTTCCTTCAGCAAAGGCCCTGAGAAGCGAACCGCATTACGGCATTAAATTGCGCACGTTCGATTTCTCGAATGCGACGAAACAAAGAGCATCCCACCTCCTCTCAGACGTCGTTGCAACGTGTTGCTGGTGAAGATGGCCAGACTGCGGGCAGCTATCGTGCGCATCTTCTCATTGTAATACTCTTTCGTCCACTCGGGCAGCGTCAGGCCATTCTGTTCCTCGATTTCCAGCGTATTGTACAAAAATTCGACGTCCGTAATAGTTTTCATCGACTGCCCCGTAAAATTCGTCAACTCCCTGTAATAAGTGTTCATTCCCGGGTCGGCTCTTGCCGAGTCGTTGGCATAGGCCTCCTTCAGGGCATTCTCCAGCCGCGGGCAAGGCGCTTTCATCACGATCGTCTGCAAGATAAACGACCCCGAAGACTTGATAAATTGAACTACCGCAATTCCGCGAAGCTTCTTCGAGGGTGGGTGGCGACCTTGTCCATTTCCCTGGGAATGCTGTGAACGGGCACGGGTCGCCAGTTAAGTCCAGGTAGAAAAACGTCATCGTCCGAGGGTGGAAACAGACCTGCCAGCAGCGCCTGCGCCGACATGATGCAACGATCCGCATAACTGCTACGCACCAGCGTATTCGAACTTTGGTACTTATCGCCGATCACCGGGCCGTACTCCCTGCGAATCCATTGGCCGACCGTGTACAGCTGCAGCATCCCGCTCTGGAAAATGTTGACCCCTTTGTAAGCCGGTCGCCGTTATTATATTACCGGGGGCGGATGCGGTTATCGGCTGGCATGTCAATAAAGGGACCGGGCGCTAGGCCGCGGAATGGCCCTTAAGCGATACTTCCTCCTCAAATCGTTACCAGCGTGCTACCTTTCGCGGTACGTAGGGTCGAGGGCGGAGAAGTGTGTGCGAACCTTTGTAAGAGCGCCCCAGCCATCCTCCCACTGGTAGGTTAAGTACGGATCGTTCGGATAAGTCTCGGTTGGAGTTCTGTTGCCGTGTCGGAATATCTATGAGAAAATATTGCTGCGTAAAGGTGTAGGTAAGCGCGCGCGCGCGCGCGCGCGCGTTTGCGAAAGCAGCAGAATGTGTGCGCGCGTGCGTATCTGAACGCCAGTGTTCATATATAGCCAACATCGCGCCGTCTTTTATAGACGATGCATGCATGCCTTCAACAGGCAGGAGGGTATACTCACGAATGCCACCTGTTGTGGTATTGCCGCGTCCAACGTGTCCGTCGATGAGGCAAGGGCCGTGTACGCTAGGAGAGCACATCCTATCATAGTACCCAGCACCACGACGGACACACACATGCCCCGCTTCCTCGTCCGAGTATTGCGCCGTAAAAAGCCACCCTGGCGGTCCATGTTGCTGCGGACACGTTAAAGTTGCGCTTTAAGGGCTAAAAAAACCTGGAACGACGTTAGTGCCGAGACAATGCGATCATTCGTTCGCCGTACCGCTATTAGAAGTTATCGAATTATTCCGCACCCCTGGACGGCGGCGTCGCGACGCTTAATGCCCCTTAAGTACTCGCCGAATATAGGGCCTCGCGCTATTCCGTGTTCCGATGATTTTTCGTGTAACCGATCGCAGATACGTACAGATACTGACGATCGAAGATATTCGTTCGATAGCTGCTTAGTCGGCCGTCGAAAATCAGTGTCAATAGAAAAAGCCGCTATCGGGCCCGGCTGATTAATTTCGGAACATTAACCGAAATATTCAGTCATTGTGTGTTTACCGACCGCTAATTGGTGGAGTCGGAGAAGAAGCCGTAATCAGCGTGTCGCACGGTCCCCAGAGCAAACGAGATGCGATCCGGTCGTGCTTATCACTAAACTTACGGACACGCGCGACGGCAGTTAAGTACATTATTCTCGAACCGCGACAATGCGCGAGCGTCAACAGGCTCTTTCCTTCGAAGGGAGGAACAAAGAGATTCGTGGAAGCGAGTCATTGTCAGGCATCCGTAACCGTTGTACCAATTCATGTATCATATCTTCTACGTCTGTACGTACGGCACGTACATTTATACGGCGTAGAAAGAAGTAAGTAGAGACAGATAGGAGCGCGCGGGCGAACGAAAGGGCGAGAGACCGAGAGAGCGAGAGAGAGAGAGATACATGACCAATAGACGGAAAGAAGCGAACGACTCTACCGTCATGTTTGCGCACTTATGTTGTAAGATCGCGCGTCGATCGTCGCAAGATGCCAGCAGACCACCGGGCTGATCCACTTACGTAACGCCGTTGCTATCGATGGTGATCCGTCGATCCATCTGCGCCAGTTACTTCGGACGCTTCCTCCAGCACTCCAGGCGAGGCGTGCGACTGTCCCAGCTTCCGGTCGCGCGCATCTCGAACGCGCTCGCGAATCGACGCTCATCCGCCGCTGCCAGGAGGCTTCGGGTGGAAGTCGGTCAATCGAGAGACTGTCGGGACAGCGAACGGCAACCAACGGCACGTACTCGTGACCGTGCTGCGTAATGTCAAGAGCGTATGCGAGCCTCTTGACACCCCGCGGCACCGCGATCTTACTCCCGATAATATAATCCCACGTAACGCACAATTTCCCAACCCTCATCTCAGTTTATCTCAGCCCTCTCAGATCCACAAATTTTCATCGATCCCATGCTGGTTCACAATTTTTTCATTCAAGTTTCATCATCGGACTAAAGGATTTTTGGCAGGCAAGGTAGGATCGAACGAAACGACAGACGTATGCGGCTGGGTTAAAGTAACATTTATTTAGTCAATCTCGGAGGCAGATTCGCATTGCAATATACATGTTTGAAGGGATTGGGAGGTGGCGCAGCTCGACGTACGACCCTTCGACGACGAATTCTTCCCGCGCGCGCGCGCGCGCGAACGACTGGCCAAAGCGCTTCGACGAGCGGACAAACATTGTCGTCGGTGCGCTCGCCGATTGCTTACATAACGGAGGCCGCGCAGTACAGGCACTGAAGCGACGAGCGTGGAACGGTCATTAAAACCGTGGCCTCACAGGGCCGGGGAACCGAACGAACTAATAATCGGTACTGTAACGATCGGCGCGATCGATTTCTACGCTAGGCGGCCGACGACGCTTCCTTCCGCCGGTTTTAGCCTACGAGGCGGACACACTGAGATTACACGGACGAAAACTTCTACGACACTGGCCTATTCCGTCGAAAGATTCCCCGAGTGTTTATCTATCCGACGATGGAGAATGCCTACGTCTCGCCGGGGAGCCCGAAGGCGGGAACATTTAAAGGCTAGAGAGGCGCGAACTATTGCCGACGATCCCGAACGAATGGGGAGAATCAAAGTGAACGATCAAAAGGGGGCGGGCAGCGGGGGGTGCTCGTGAGGGGTGAGTGCAGATTTGCGACGGACAGTCGAATGGAATCGAGGTTACGCGGTGAAGAGTCATCGGGCGAAGAGAGGAGACGGTGCTCGAGAAAGGGGGGGGGGGGGGCAAGAAGAGAAGTTGTATAACTCGCAGGCGAAGATTATGCGTTAGTACGGAGGAGAGTCGCTCTCTCTCTCTCTTTCTCTCTCTCTTCTTGGGTTAATGATTCGAAGCTTGATTGGTCATCTATGCCTGCTCGGAGCGACGCCTTCGTCCGGGCCCGCCAGCGTAGTTGGCCGCCGCAAGGCCCATCAGGTGCTTCGCTGCTTGAGAACCACTGAAGCCGCGGCTCAGGCCCAGGTCCAGTCCACGCTTGGTGCTGAAAAGATTCGGATTCGGTACGGTTCGCGAGAAAGGTGGAAAGAAAGGATGCTTTTCCATGGTTTCGTGAAACTGAGCTTGGATTGGATGGACTGTTGGTATACGTACTTCTCCAGTTCTTGATTGCGCATCAGAGTGTGGCCGAGACGGGCGATCAGGTCCAAAACAGCTTCGGGGTCCTCCTCTTCCAGAGGATTCCAATAACTTTGCTGTCTGCACCGAAAAATGAGAAACATGAATTGAGAAAGATGGACCGCGGGGCGTTTAGCCAGGATTCTCATATCGGGATAAAAGTTTCGAAGTTCCGGCAATGAATCACTGCGGTCGGCAATTAGATTTTTCCATCGCTGTTTCGTTAAATCTCTCTTAAAACCCGTTCCTCCGATACAGGCGAGAAGCTTTTTGAAGACGACGACGCGTCGCGGCGCGGAACTGGGTTAAACTACTCGGAATACGCTCGGATCTGCCGGCGATTCTGAAATCCATTAGCGAAATTAACGTTATGCCTGATCGGAGCGTAAGTTTTCGACTGTTTCGCGGCGTTGTCTCGCCACTTAGGCGAATCGGCTTTCTTGCCAGGCCTGTGGGGGTGAGAGATCAGTTGTTCAGGGTACGCTCTCCACGAAACTATCCTAATCGCAAACTCCATCGATAGAAACAATTTGCTCGAGGCGTCCGGGCAAAACCTGGCCGTCGGCGAACTTTCCGATCAATCTCGTTCTTCAGGAAGGTCCGCAAGGGGTTTACTCACGCGTACGGGGCCGCATTGGCTGACGGGCTGGTAGCAAAGACAGCGACGACCGCCAGGAGTATGCACGAGAAAGCGATGTGCCACTGCATGCTTATCGGTTGATAAGTCCTCTCGCAAATCTGGAAGCAAGAATACGGAACCGCATGGATACGACGTAAGGTAGGCGAAGATTATGATCGGGCCAAGGATGTCGCATCCTGGCGAACCGGGAGTGTACGGACTCGAGATAAGGATTATTAATGCATAGAAAGGTCGCGAGCGGATTTTCGCGGTAGACAATGGCTGCGGGTTATAAAATATTCCCGATACAAGGCCGCCGCTGGCAATCTCACCCTTCGGCCACCTAAAGCGTTTAACGCGGATGCTGTCATCTTCGTGGGGTAGTCTTCTGGGGTGGCAGTCTTCTGGGATGGCCCTGGCGAGTTCCAGCCGGCTGGAGTCGAGCAATTACGCGAATCGTTCTCAGCCAGGGCCGAAGATAGGGCCACATTTGCGCCATTCCGCCCCGTCCGCACATTGAGCCACCTTCTATTTCAGGCCAGAGCGTCGATTCATCGTCGCAGTTTACTTCGCGGCTAATGCCTCGCGCCACCCTCCCACCCCTAATTGAGAGACTTAAAACGACGCTGCGCGGGAAACTTCTGCGTTCATTACGCACGTGCCTGATTAAACTTGAATACCTGTGGGTAGAGGCAGGTCGGCGGAAGAGGCGGTGGAGGAAGAGGGAGGGGAACTGTTAAGCTGATAAAAGAAGTTGCAACGGCCGCTGTCATTCCGACGCGAATTTATTGACAGCCGAGGAGCTATTGCGGGGCCCGACGAGGAAATAAATGAGATTCGGAGTTTAATCGGCGCGAATCGTACCCTCCTATGCGTGAACACCGTAGGCAGTTGGAAAAAGTTTCGTCATTCTGGGAGAAAGGTGGCTGGGAAGCGATAAAGCTGCTTCGCACGTGTTTCGCTAGTCACCGATTTCCTGAAAATTCTTAATTAAACATCTTGATAAGAGAGCGTTGAAATCGACAATCAATCGACGCTGTCTTCTTATCTCGAATCTGACGCAACGTCTAGGAAAGAAAAATGTGTCCCGACACGGAGGAATATTGAAAATATTTTTAACCCGGGTAAAAATAGATGAACGTACTTCTTGGATCTTGCCTGAATGAAGAGGAAGGGATGACTGAGATGAGCGCCCTTTCGAGCGAGCGAGACGGAAGATGGGAAAGTAGACAATGGCGCCGGGTGGAGCGGCGGGAAAAGTTGGGTCATTCGAGGGAAACAGTTAACAAACTATTCAACTCGGCAACCGAGGAAGGGTACTTGGAACTGTACCCCCGATGGCCCGGGTATCAATGCACACATTCATCGGCAGGCTTCAAGCCGTCACCGTCACGCGAGCGCGAGACTTGACGCCCCGAACGAGAGCATAATGGGGAAGATATTCTTTTCAAGATACGCTGCCATCGAGTCGACCCCTGTACAACCACCCCCCTGCACTCGCGCTGGCACACACACACACACACACACTCGCGCTTTGCCATCGATTTTGCCCAAGTTCGAAAATCGAGCCAGAGACCAAGCAACATCCGGCAGAGTTCAGGGATGCGATTGAATGGTACAAATTTTGCGGTAGCGGTTATTCCCCTCACTCTCCCTTTCGTCGTAATTGGGCCCCGGCTCTTCATTCAATTAGCACTTTATTGCGATGCAGTCGGAAACAAAAGAGCATAATTGGATTCGTCATTCTCCATAATTGATGCCAACGGGCGCGTTAACACGCGCCGCCCGTACTTTATATCCGACCTGCCCATGGGAATTATGCGTTTCTCGAAAGGTGTGCGTGTGCGTATATGGCAGGGGGTGGTGGAGGCTGACCAAACTGCCCTTTTTCAACTCCTCCCTTTGCTCGTCCGCGGCAACGCTGACAAACGCGTACCATAATCCCGCGGGCTCATTCAATTTTCGTTCGTCAGGCTATTTCAGAAAATAAGCGTAATTTTTGCCGATCAATTCGGGCATCCCCGATAGGCGAACCGCACGTTTAAAACAGCCATCCGGCCCGATACCGTGTCGCGCAGTTTGTCGGGCAAATAAAAGGTCGAATCGAGGTCCGGAACGGGCGAGTACGGTTCGCTCCTACGAACGCAGTGTCATTTTTTCATTACGCGCCCCAGATTCGCGCGTGTCGATGCGACGTTGTCCACTTTCAATTCGCTGGTACACTCATACCGGGTGGGCCGCGCAAGTCTCCGGGACACAAAGCCGGAATTTACGATGTACTTTGCGTGCAGCGAACGCTGGCGCGCGTTTCGTTCGCAGGACGGCAAACAGAAGCGACATTGCATACGTATCAATTTGGCTGCGCGCGCGCGCGCGCGCGAGGACAGAGGGAGGTTTTGCGTTGATAAATCTTCGAAGGGCTTAAGGTCGGATCGTAGGGATCGCTCGGTTTGCCGAGCGTGTCGACCGGTTGATCGTCCGAAAGGTCGAGGACTGAGTCCTGTTGAAACAAAGGTTGATCCCGGTGATCTGTAAATCCCGCGATGCACCCTGGATGCACCCTGGATGCAGCCGAGACGCAGCTGAGACGCAGGACGCCGGCGTCCAAGACGACGAACCGGAAGCGGGGAGGATCCGCTGCCAATCGTCGTCGCGTTAACTGACGCTACGAGTTTCCCGATAATACCCATTGTCCTCCCGGCCCCGTCGCCCTCTTGACCCCCACACTTGAGTCTTCCTGTTTGACCGGGAGATTAGATTGGCGCCGTGGGTTAGCTTCGAGTTTGAGGAATGCATCGGCCGACGCCAATGTTTGCCTCTCGCTGCGAAGCTTCAATTCGTTTGCTCCCGCCATCTTGGAAGAACACTATCTTCCCTCTTCCTCTCTCTACCTCTCTCTACCGCTCATCCCTCTCACTCTTCTTCCGCTCTGATACGAATGCCATTACCGTCGGCGAGAAAACTTCTCTCGGCCCTCGGCGAGAATTCGAGATACCGCGTCTAGTGGACGCTGAAGAGGCACGTGTGAAGAGGTAAGGCGAGAGGACGCGTGCACCGGGAGTCGAGGGGAGGGGATTGAGGGGGTAAGAAAACATGATCGGTCCTCGAGAGCGGCTCGTGGAGCTCGCTCGGGAACACTCCGACGCCGTGGAAGCCCGTTCGATTAGCGGACACGTACACGGGTTCGATGTTGTAACCGGATTATCGGTGAACCTACACCCTTCGACCTCGTCGCAAAGATGTTTTGCTTACCCGCCCTCTTCGTCGTCGGGCCGCCTCGGCCTCTTATCCGGCCATCCACGCTCGCGAGAATGGGAATAGCTCACTTCTCCCGAAACCGACCGGGAAAGTGTCGGAAAAGTGTCGGAAAAGTGGCCGACTGAATGCCGCTATGAGCGATAATTCCGATCGGAGGGAAGCATGAGAAATTCTCGCAGGCAAAATATTTTTCCTTCTCAATGTTTTCTTACCGCCGACGCTCTCGCCGCATGCGGCTCTGTATGTGGCCGCGTGTGTGTGCGGCCGTGTGTGCGGCATCGAGTACGTACGCGGGGAATGTGTGTAGGTATGCAATTACCGGGGGGCCCCAACGTGGCACGGAAGGATGCATCCGAGTACCCTCGATGCGCAGGGCCGTTTAGAAGAATTGTATTCGCGAGCACGTGCCGGGCGCCGTTACGGGACAAATTGAATAAGATTAGAGAGGTGAGCTACGAGGGCCAGAAGTGATGCTAACACGCTATTGAATTTCCATACCGTCGTTCTAACACACTGATTACATTGCGGATCTAAGTGGCGCTTATCGGAGGGGGAGTTTCTTAACTTGATGAGCCTGACTGCTTAATAATCCGGAACGCGCGGCGAGTTTGGAGGATCGTTGATCCGGATGAGCAAGTGACGCACGAACGAATAAGTGTCCGACTCATTTTTCTTGTCGATGAACGTTAAGAGAGCCTTTTCCGCGATACGCTTAACCGTTAACGCGGAGGGACGTTAGTAATAAATTGCTTCTGGAATCAGCGAGTTACAAGTTCTTCAATTTGCCGACCTTCCACCGGCTCGTTTTACTCATCGCGTTAACGAACGTACGAATTGCATTAAACAGTCCGATCGACCCGGTTCCGTAAAAGTTGAGCTGTTTTGATTGGTTAGCATAACGAATGTACGCGAGCAGTGAAGTTTAGAACAATTCACAGTTCTTACGTAACGTTCTTCGCGATCTTACGTTTCCTTTCGCTTTTCCGCACCTTTGTAGGTAAACGGAACGGAACAATGAGTCGAATCGCGAGTAAGGCTGGCTTCGGGAATCCGTCGTTACGGGAACTGGTGACAAACTTTCGCTTGAAAGCAGCGTGGAAAAACCAACCTGCCCCCTACCCCCTACCTGGAGACCCACCCCATCGCATTTGCTCGGGACGCGCGATTTTCCGCCCCAGATGTATCGGGAGTAGGTATTACATTATAAATTATGCTCTCGAAAAAACGCCCGCTTTCTCATCCCCCGTCCCGTTCGAGACCTTAATGTACCGAATGATCAAGCATTCTACACTTTCCGTTCCATCATCGATTGCAAAATGCACGAGTCACGACGCGCGCGCAAAGAGACGGGCATTGCTTATGCAAGATCAGCTTTCGAATTCGGCGGATCCGAACGCACCGTCGTGAGAAACCACCCCGGTGGCCCTTAAGTCAATTCACCCCCCGATCGCGCCCCTATTAAGTGTCTACAGCGAAAGGAACAGAATCAACCGAAATCTTCCAGGCAGTGTCGAATTACAAAGGACGCGATCGAAAACGTAAATCTGTCAAAGCTTTCAGCACTCTCATATTTCCCATTCGTATTCCCGAGGCCGATCGAGTTGAGAGAATAATTTCCAAAAATCACTAAACCTTCAGCGAATCTCCCTGCGCATCCTGTGCGGGAACAAGGATCGTCGGACTAAAATAAATTGGAAAGTTAAGGTACTCTCCCGCCTCTCATCGTTTATCGCTTCTCACGGGCCAGCTGGCGCGCGCGCGCGCGCGCGCGCGCTCGCGTGCCAAGCGGAAGTAGCACTAAACGCGGAAGGATGCGTGCTGCGAGCTCGGTCACGCGTACGCCCGAACGATCACGAATCTCATATACCGGGGCAGGCCGCTGCAAAATAGGTATTTGCCTCCTCGTCCCGGGCGTAAGTCGACTAGGACTTACGGCGTCCTCTTCTACGCGCCTGGCGTGTCGCAGCTCTGATTCCGTCCACGCTTCGTGGCTCGTCGAACATGCTCCCAGGCAGGCGACTCTCGACGAGTTCGAAGCGAAAGCTACGACCTCGCACACCTGTTACGCTGAATCCCCCAGCATCGCACCGCGCGTACGTGCCGGAAAACACACACGCAGCTTCCTGCGTATTCACGCTCGCAGTGTAAATAGCGCGCGAAGCCCGCGGAAGGGAAATATTTGCAGGACGAAACGACTGCGAAGGGACGAGGGTGGCAATATGCGGCAGGTAACACCTTCGATATCTTTGCCGCGTCAGAACTTTGCTCCGGCAGGTTATCGCGCAAAGCGTTCGACGACTGGGGATGCCGGAAGGTGCCGAAGGACAACGTTGAAACTGTGGCTTCGAAGGAATCCTCCTCCTCCTGGAGGTTGCGGCTGACGTTATTAAAAATGACAAGAGGAAAGAGTATCGATGGGAACGAAGGGCAGAGCTCATTACGGAGTTCGCGGTGGAAGGCGCACGTGCGCCGCGCTTCGCGGATTGTCAAATTGATGAAAAAAGTTGAGGGGGAATAATGTAAAAAGTTGACGAGGACGTTCGGACGCCTCTCGGACTCTCTCCTGCATCGGCCGCAATTGTGTCGACGAAACTTCCGAAGATCGGGAATACGTAGTCCGTTATCTCGTGTACGGGAAGTTATTTGTGCGTTTCACGGATACCGGAAACATCGCTTCCCCCGGCCAAGGATGGGGGGGGAGGCAACTTGTCGCCGACGTACCTTTTGTCAAGCGAACCTTTATCTCGTCAACGCCACCCTCCGCGGCCCCCTTTTAGCCGGAACTTGCCCCCCTCCCCTCTTTTTCGAAAAGTTTCGCCCGTGCCCACGTAAAACTAGCCTATGACACGCGTATTCAAGAGAGAGAACGTACTGAAACGCCATTGTAAAACTTTCCTCCGCGCACGTTAAATCACGCGCGCGCCGCGCCTGTTTATGCAGATTCTGCCCAGACGAAAGAATTCGGATGCGAATAATTGGGCCGGTGTCGGAGAGAGACAGAGAGAGGCTGTGGCTTCGTGGAATTTTGCTTTGATACGGAGAGGAGCTTTGTCGGCATTCGTTCTGTGAAAATTTACCCTGCATGCCCCCGTTGGCCTTCGTCGTTGTCATTGTTAACGTTGTTGGTCCACCCGAGCGAGATCTACCTTGTACTCTCCTCTCTCTCTCCTCTCTCTCTCTCTCTCTCTCTCTCTCTCTCTCTCTCTCTCTGTGCTCTGGCAGGCAGCACTCGTGCCCTGTGCACACATCCTCGTCCAGTGTCATCGATCAAAGCGCATATTTATTCATATTTCCCACACTTTCTGTCATCCCTCGCTCCGGCGGGGCGTCGATGGGAGCAAAACGAAAGAAGCGAACGAGCGTCCGCCTGTCGTCGATTAAATTCGAACGTATTAGAGGTAAATGAATTCTTAGGCAGCCGCGCCGCGATCGATTTAAGCGTCGGGAGAAGGAAAAATTCTTTAACGCCCGTAACGTAACGGGTGAGAAACCGTCGAGCATCGGCAACCGATGTGTCTTCCGCGATCGGTATGATGTATCGACTTTCGTATAGTACATTTCCTGTCTGATTAGATCCGCAGGCTAGCCATTACCGTCGGACGCTGCGCTGAGTTCCGACCGACGCGATAATTGCTCAATCTCCATGCCTTCCTCGCCAATTTTGTTGTCTGCGGTTAATTATTTTCCCTCCACCCCCGGACGGAAGATTGTGCCGACGCGTCTTCCGGTTGGGATTAGCGCGATAAATTGGAACTGCAGTCGAAATTCGCTGAGTCCGATTGTTGATATCCGGAGCAACGTTGTTAATGCGAGTGAGGGTAGAATTTGATTATTTGCCCGATGCCCGGTAGGTATATACATATATATATATATATATATATAGACGACAGATGGTTTAACGCATCTTTATGAAACTCTAATGCGCGCCCTTGCGCGTGCAATATCGAAGCTAAAGGTGTGCTGCTGGGCGAATCTGTGCGAAAGTGCAATAAATCGGTTCTTCGGCAAGGAAAGTTCGGACGAGGCAATTATGAGGCAGAAGCCAAAGCAACAACTTTTTCGCCTTTTTCGCGGCGCGCGCGCGCGCGCGCTCGTCAAAGTCTTAGCGGCGGCATGCAGATCGGTGGAAGAATATCGTTCTCCGCCTAAGCCGGCTTAAAAGGAGGCGAAATTTTTGGAGCGGAGAGATTACGTGCGATCGCTTCGCGGAACGTTCAACCATTTTCCCGTTTCAGGGCAACGCAACAAAAAAGGGGAAGAAAAGAGCCCGGGCGATTCGTAATCGAGTGCGTCGCGGCGGGCCGGACGAGAGGAGTGCGATCGAATTAAAATCGAATTAAAACTTGCCAGGCGCAATCGGCTGCAGGGGATGCGTTTCGTTCGAGGCTCGTTCCACCCTATTCCACTTGCACGGCGGTGTCGTATAAAAGTTGGCCATAAATCCCGCCCCTCGTTTACCGGCTTTCTATTTCCCGATGAAACGTCGGCCGCGCAAATTCGCATTCGTCGCCGTGAGGGAGGGTTGATAGTGGTCGCGACGGATGTGGGTGGATAATATTTGCGAGCGACCGGGGGGTAGAAAGATGCGTTTCATCCCCGAATGGGAACGAGCAACCCCCGAAAGAGATTGCTCGCCTCGGAATCCGAACCGGAAGACGCGAGAGACGGCCGACGAAGACGAATTAATCAGCGGCACATCGGTCGTTCCTCGATTTTATCTCGGACAATATATATGTATATACATATACATGTACGTGTGTGTGGGTATGCTCCAGAGGCAATTTGCCGACGACGAGACGACTACGCACTCGCTGACCGCCGCGTACGAGGGACAAAGGGGTCTCGAGAGAAGGAGCCCGCCATGTTTTTCCGGAAAAGCGTTTATTCGGTTCGAGTGCGCTCCAGCGGATCGATCCGCGCAAACCAGTGCCCACTTTACTTTCAGAAATCCAGTCAAAGTGTCAGCTTACGGAAAGCCGATATGTAACCTATAGAGAAATAGCGCAAAAAGGGCCCGCCGACCTGCCGGCGTAAACTTTCCACGCAAATAATACTTATCTTTCTCCCGCTAGGCGAGCAAATCCTTTCCGGCGGGACGTAAACCACCCCCGACGGCGATTCGTGGCAGTTTGGGGGTTCGTTTGGCGGGAGGGTGAAATAAAGCGAGTAAGAGAAGGGAAAAAGGGAATGTCGGACATTCGGAACGTCAATCGCATCGGTCTCGATAGGCGCACTCCTCTTTCTAGGGCGTCGCTCTTAATCGGGGGCGAAATATGCAGATTGATCCTGGCATCGAGCCGATCGTACGACACCCCGATCACCCCCGAGTGGTCACCGCGTTCTGGCCGGCATGCGGGAAGCGATACGTCAGCGGCACGGGGAAAGAAGTGGTCGTCGACGACTTAACGGCTTACCGTAAGCAGGGACGAATAAATTACCGACGCCTTTATCTCGGCAGACGCCGTGACACGCTGCTCGACATCGTACAACTTTCATCCCAACTTACCCTCGACCGTCCACCTATCCCCCGATCCGACCGTCAGATTCAGCCCCCGATAACTTGAATTCTTTAAAAACCGACGCCGACGCCGCATCTACCACTCGAGCCCCGTGTAAAATGTTCAATTTCAGAGTTTACCCTTCCGGCGGCCAACGAAGTTAAGATCTTGATTCCATTATAAAACGCGCAACGCGACCATTAGGCATCCTATTCACATGATATCCGGACGCGGAGAACGAGAAGCAGATTAATTTGTTGCTGTCGTTCTTGCGTGCGTGATGCAGGTTGACCGGGAAGCCTAAAAACTTTTTCGTACGACGAAACTAACGCGACAGAGAACATTAACAGGTATCGCTATCGAACGCTGTATCCCTCGACATTTTGCCCTCTGCCCTTAACTTCTATTCACGTGATATCCGGACGCGGAGAATGAGAACCAGATTAATTTGTTGCTATCGTTCTTGCGTGCGTGGTGCAGATTGACCGGGAAACTTAAAAATTTTTTCGTACGACGAAACTAACGCGACAGGGAACATTAACAGGTATCGCTATCGAACGCTGTATCCTTCGACATTTTACCCTCTGCCCTTAACTTCTACTCACGTGATATTCGGACACAGAGAATGAGAACCAGATTAATTTGTTGCTACGATCGTTCTTGCGTGCGCGGTGCATGTTGACCGGGAAGCCTACGTGCGAAAACTTTTTCATACTACGAAACTAACGCGACAGGGAACATTAACAGGTATCGCTATCGAACGCACCCTTCGACATTCTGCCCTTCCCATCCGCGATTAACATATGCAACGCGAATTCGACGCGCGACACCTGACAGCTCCGACTATCCCCGCACTGACATTCTACTTCGCACAACGAGCAATTAGGTTCCATTACTTCCGCCAATCGTCATAATTCTCCGCCAGCGGGCAATAGGACGGCCTTCGTTAGTGTCACATATCTCTAATTACATATTAATCTCGGACATATTATGATAATGCGCGCAATAATTGCTGCGGCCGACGGTAGCGCGAGCAGCGCGTCACTCTAACGAGATTATAGTTCGCGGGGTGCCGAGGGGTGGGTGGAGGGTGGATGACGGGGAAGTCATGCATGTTCGCGGAGTAGGTGAAAAAAGGAAGGTACAGCCATCGGACGTAACGAGGTTGGCGAAGGAAGATGCGTCCCGCGGCGAGCGAAACGGAATAATAATGGTATCGCGTCGCGACCGCGGACGGGGACACGCGCTGGCCTACGTCGGACGACGTCTCTTTCTCGTACGGCCGTATCTCGGTGGCAGGGAACTTTTCCTTTGTCCGTACGTTTCGCGTATACTTTCCACCATCGACGCGCATCGCTCGTTCCCGTTACAACAGCGTGGTCTGACGTCGTACGTGGGCGCTTCACTTGAAGCGGCGTCTGACTAGATTCAGACTCGGACCACTGAAATCGCATCCGACGCCCGACAATTCCTTTATCTGCTCCCCTCCGGCCTTCCTGCCCGCTTCGCTCTGTACGCGGACTCCGGCGACCCGCGAGAGGACGATGGTAGTAGTGTCTCTAGTACATACATACAGGACAGCTATTTCTGTCCCGATGAACAAGAGGGTCCTGTCGACGGCCCGCGGGATCGGAATTTAACGCTCATCGCCGCGCGAGCTTTTATTTCCGAAAGTCGTTCTCGCGAACGGCGCCGCGAACGATCCGTAACTTTTTTACGCCTCGCCAGCCGACCGGCCGCGGCAACAATCGTAAACCGTCGGCCCGACTCCGCGCGATAACACTTTCATCCGACCACCTAACTCCCGCGGAATGGCCGGCAATTTCCCGTCCCGCTAATTTTCCCGATCAGTAACTTTCGATATAGTGAGCCGCGAGCGCGGCCGGCAACGTGATTTTCGAACGGCGGGACGCTTCCGCGACCGGATGCTCGTTAGCCTGGCGAGTTGTTTCGACGAAATTAGTTTTAGAGACCCCGAGGACCGTCCACCAGCCACCCCCTCACTCGGCGATCCTGGCAGAAGGTTCGTATCCTCGTGAATTCGTTACGACGCGGCCCGAAAGTTTCGCAACTTTTTTCCTTCGACGTTCGGTAAATTCTTTAACGCGGAATTCTCGAAGGCAGATTGATGCCGTTTCGCTTGCATTTTAACGATGCTAGTGACCGCGCGCTACCCGACGAGGGATGAGCGAGAGGAGAGCGAGAGGAGAGCGAAAAATACGAGAGCGCCGGGAGGCGGACTCGAACGGGTCCCGTATGAAAATTTGAATGCTTACCTCGGGTACGAAAGTCGAGAGCGCAGTCGACGGGGCTGGAGGGTGAGTTTCGGGGAGGGTTGCTGCGAGTTGCCTACGTGTTCGCCTACGTTCGCCGACGTCGGTGAATACTGCTCTGCGATGTCGAACACCCTCGGCCGCGTTTATATAAGCCCACGACTTCGCGACTCTCGCAGCGGATCCCCACCCTCTGACCACCCTTGTCCAATCAAAACCGACCCGCGTTCGGCGGCAATTCCTCCTACGTATCCTGCCGGCGCGGGGTCACGGGGAGACCCCTAACGCCTTCAACCCCCTTCAACCCCCTTCCACCACCCCCCGAAGGAACCCTCCGCTCTACAGGTTGCCCGAACCGAAATTTTTTCGCAGCGAGCCTAAACTTTCGCGCCCCCATGTAAATTTCAGCCAACGACGTCAGACAACCCTCGAGCTAGAAGGGCCCTGGCGCCTAATATCTTTGTAGAACGATCTTCGCGTCTCTGGAAGTTGTCTTCCTCGAATTCGAGGCTTCGGAGAAGATTGCGTTCTCCGCTGGCCGCGATAGATGGACAGATAGACAGATAGACCTATACACTGACAGATAGGTAGCGTATCGGTAACTCGACGGTACACCATTGTCTTATAAGAGCCCTTAACGTCCCACGTACGTGTGCGAGTGGCTCGTTTCGACTGGTACAAGGCACAATGTGTAATCAAGGGAAAAGTTCTTGTTCTACAGGTGTCCGCCGCTCCCGGGCAACTTTTGGCCACCTGTCGAATACTCGGCTGATGATGTCCCTAATAAACTTTGGAGAGCGCGTGCACGTTCTACGGCAAATGAGCTAAGAAGTTCGTAACGCCGTTATCCCGCACGCTGGAAACGATCTCACTGTCTAACACGTCTAACACGTCTAACGCGGCTAACACGTGTCACAGCGGGTCCCTCCGAGTACGTATCCTTTTTTCGTTCGCGTACGTTCGGAACTTTTACCTCGTTCGCTCCCTCGAGGAATCGCCCCCGAGATCCCGACGATCGCCAATGACTCCCATCGGCCAAGAATACGTCCTCGAGCTAGCTCAACGCAGCGATTCGCACGGATGTACAGGAAGGATGCAAGTTTTGCGTCGGTCGCACGGTGAGGTGTCTTCGAATTCGAGAATATCGGATGACAAAAATTCGGCAACGAACAACGGCCAAGTTCCACTCGGCGAGCAAACATACTCCGAAGTGGTACAGTTTACGAGAAAATACCGACTCACCGCGTTAGTCACGTTCGAAGGATCGATTTTCGATGTCGCCGAAGTCTTAAGTCAGTAGATTTCTAATTCTCGAGTGCCGCGCGGACCGGCTTTTACCCTAATACCGTGGGACGCCGTGGCGGCGACGGAAGCATAGAGTCGATACAGCCTTTTCAAGTATGAGAGAAGGGAACCCTTTCTTCCAACGGTACGTTGCCGCAATTATCCTTTGTCGCCCGTTCCTTCATATCGGCTCCTTTGGTCGGCTCGCCTCGTTTGCGTTGGCTTCTCGTTAGATCGCGACCTCTCGCACCGTTCGGCGGATCACGTTGCCGGGCGAGAAGATTCGACAAAATTCGTCGCGTCGCTAAACAGCGAGGCAGAAAACGACCGAGAAGGACCGAAGAGTGTAAGCAGTCGCGAGGCTACGATCGACTTCGAAGCCGCCGCTTTTTTCCGAGACACCTTCCTAACGGCAGCCCGAAATTCGCCTCTCGGTAAAAGTCAACCGTCGATATTATTCTTTCATCAGCGTGTGCCGTCGCTGTTTGTGCCGACACCTGCCGTCGCGCTGGAATAAGCAATTTGTTATGGCAAACAGCGCCGATGCTCGATCTGCGGGTTCGTCGAAATTGTCGAACTTTCGACCTGTCAATCGAATTAGCATCCCTTAAACGATTCTGATCCTGCGAATCGGTAAGTTATTCATAGGCTTCAAGACACTAGTCCTGACGCTAGCCTTGGTAGAAAAACGAACACACTTCATATAAAAAGCAGTAAACAATTTATCCTGGCAACGTGGGATTCATTCAATTAAAACATCAGAATTTTCAGTCTCTAGAAGCGAAACGAAAATGACTCCTGCGACCTGAGTTGAGACGTCCCCTTAAAAAATTCATCGAATTCGGCCAGCCTTCTGCATAGCATCCCACTTCTGGTATCGGTGGCAAGCCGCGAACCGCTTCGACAGCCTGGCCTCTCTCATAACGCCGAGAAGAACGCGTTACAGCCTTCATTCTTCCCCACCCCCCCCCCCCCCCCCTTTTTCCCTATGACGCCTCACGCCATTGTCGTTATGCAAATTGCGTTATAGCCCATTTGAGCAGCGCAGCGCGAAACGACGACACTCGAAACGACGGTCGAACGGACCAAAGAAGTGGCTGCGATCTCGGGCAAAGGGGTAGGTAAGTAAAGCGATACGTGCATGGCAGTCGGAAGGTTAGACGAAACAAATAGCCGTTCATAAGATCGACGCCAGCTAGTCGAGCGACGTCGAGCGTCGTCTCGGTTTGAACTTTTCAACACGCTGCGGCATGCATGGCCGTCGGGGCGGAAGGACGATTAAAGCCGGCGGTCTCTCCACTCTTTCGGTTATCCGGTCTTTCGGTTTCCACTCTTTCGGTTTCCACTCTTCTCCCAGTCCCGTAGGCCCGCGTTAACGACATCCGGTTCGGGGAAATTCGTTTAATCGACGGCACAGCCACCGTCGCTGCCGGCCGAGTCAATCGGTTTATCGGTTATTAATTTATTTCTTGTCAGCGTTGTGACGGCCCGACGAAACGAACGATTTGCATCGTTGCCAACTCGTCTGCCACCCTCTCATCCCTGATCGGTAATCATTGGCCGACAATCAGCCTTATCTGCCCATTCTGGCCTGGCAGCGAATCTGGAACCTTACGGCAGGCAGAGTCGTCGGAAAAGGTAATTAGGTAGAACGCTGTGCCACTTAATGTTCCTGGTTCGTTAAGGGGGAAAAAGTATGGTGGACGGTGAGTGCGTGGAATCAGAATTTCTTGTCAGCGTTGTGACGGCCCGACGAAACAAACGATTCGCATCGTTGCCAACTCGTCTGCCACCCTCTCATCCCTGATCGGTAATCATTGGCCGACAATCAGCCTTATCCAGCCTTATCTGCCCATTCTGGTCTGGCAGCGAATCCGGAACCTTACGGCAGGCAGAATCTTGGGAAAAGGTAATTAGGTAGAACGCTGTGCCACTTTATGTTCCCTGATTCGTTAGCGGGGGAAAAAAGTATGGTGGACGGTGAGTGCGTGGAATCAGAAAGGCACACTGTAATCCCGCAGACTATCGGCAAACAAGTACGGCACTTTCCCCGTAACGCTTTGCCTCTGACAGGGTTGAAATCGATATCTTCCTGTAGTTTCATCGCCTCTGCAGGAAATAGCAGACATGCATAAATGTAATGTTCGCCGCTCCACATAGGACGCGCTCGCTTGCGTTTGTTTCCTCCCTAAGTGCGTCCAAGCCAGACGTAACCGGGAATTTGATTTATACCCGAGAGTCTATTACATTTTGAATGATCCTCGAACGACGTCGAATACAGTCCGTCTCATCGGCGAACTCGGCTTCAACTCGCGCCGCTATTCGCACATTCTCTATACCGTACCTTTTTACGAGTACATATATCGAAACGATAAATAGGAGACGCGTCGGGGCGGTAACGTGATAGTTTACGAGTCTGTTTGTTGGGGTTTCATTAATTTCTCCTGTTAAGTAGAACGGTGAACCTATGACGCAATGAGAGCCGACTGATTTATCGGCTGATAACTAGTAACTTGCTCTAGGCAGCGTAATCGTTAGTTACAATTTTTGCGTACAAGATTTCCAATTTCCGTGCACGTATCCGTTCTGCGCAGTTTTCCATCGCAAGAACGTTAAGGGAGAAATTGTTTATATTGAGGGGTCGTGTAATTGCTCTGACTGTCGAAAAATCGTAGGATACGACTTATGACGAATCGTGCGTTGGTACGCCACTTTTACAGCCTATTTGCTGAGACGTAAAAGAGCAATCAATCTGACATTGATATGGCACCGCTATTAATCGGAAATATCATCTTTCGATGCACGGAAATCATGGCAAAATTTGACCGATGGATAATTTGCTATCCGATATACTCATGACCGAGACGTGATAGAGCATAATTAACGTGAAATGTTAATCTGCTACAGTAGAAACGAACAAATTACGTTTTCACAAAAAGTGGTACATCCCGCTTTAATCCGAGGCTTGATTACGACCCGTTACGTTTACAAGAAGTGCATTCTCCGTTACCCGAGTAGCTAACGTAACGTTCGCTACTCTGGTAAGCTCGTTATTCGCGAAATCTGCTTTTCGAAATCCACAGGTTGGACGGGAATGAGGTCCGATGCTCCCGCCCTGTATCCTACGGGAACAAACTCGCCAATTTGGTTACCGATTGCGGAGTTCGCCGATCTAAGCGCAGAGAACCGAATGGCTCCCAGGCGACCGAACATTTTCGAGTTATCGATTTGTCAGTTGCGTTTAATCAGTTATCCTGGGAGTTCGGCGATGCGATTTCGAAAGAACGCGGATTATCCGGGCTAACTTCCCGGATCATGCTGGTGCAACGTCTAAGGGGTTCCGATCGTCTTATCGTTAGCAAAGTGAATAAGCTGCCCGAACAATTTGCATTTCTTTCTACGCCCAAGTGACCCGATTGCGTCATGTCGGATGAGCCAAATTCCTTTGCACCCTTACGATTGGGGCGAATATGGCGCCGGCGACACTTTGACCTTACTTATCGCTCCAATAAAAGTATAATATTTGAATTCTTTTCCCTTGCCATGCGTCACTGGTACCCTTCCAGACCTTGACGCGCGCTGCCTATTTGGGGTGGTCATCTGGAATGACCCGATTAACCGACGTTTTGGACGCGGAATTGAAGATATTGCGACACACACCTTGCATTCGACATTAGGCGTCGCATAAGAAATATGTCAGATCTTTTACCTTGTGCATTGACATTCATGTTCAGTTCACTGCGATAATTGTAATACACTCGCGAAAATAGAACAGCAAGCGGATGAATTTTGTTTGACGCAGTAGCAACACTGCTTTAACGTTAGATTGGATTAGGAAAACTCATTAAGCTGTAATTAGTTGCATATTGCAAAAAGCGCGAGTTCTACGTAACTTTCAATCGCTCTGGGACGAAAAGTTGCAGTTGCGAGAAAGCTATTAGATAAAAGTTAAAAGGTAAACCAATGAAGCCGGTGAAACTCCGTTACTAACAATCTTTCTCTAAATACAAAACAAAGCGATTTGACTATTAATGACCATTGTGAATGGGAAAATCACGCATAAACGTTGTAATTTACGGGGAAGAAATAAAAACACAAGTTTGTTATTTTTGTTATTTTATTACATTTTCGTCCAAAGTTTTTCAAAGAGTTATCTTAGAAAACTAAATATTGGCCTTTCTGGGCCAAGTTTGGTTTCTTCTTTTAAAGCTGCCATAAGACTACTGTTCAGCTGCTTCCCGATATGAGTCCCCGTCTGAAATGAATTGTGTTTATTTATTAGACAACCACACAATTGTAATAGCACAGTGACATACATAATGAATTGGGTTGATTATTACCTCTAGCATTTTTATTAATGTTGTTGGTTGCATACTGCCATAGCCTAACTTGACGACCGACGATATGCGACCTTGTGGATTCACGGACATGACAGTACTCGCAGAACTACACATTTCCTCTTCTGTCGTTGGATCAACTACACAGTTGTCACCTATCTACAATAGCAACAACAAATAACTTACATATCCGAATAATACAGGATGGGATGACTTGTGTTAAAAACAACAACATACTTTGCATAATGTTACAATAACAGGATAATTTGTAACATCTAATTTTATACAGTCATATGGGTCATCAGATAGTTCAATATCTGGTTCTCCACCATCTAAGGTAGCTGCTGTAATTCTTGGGATTTCTGTACTATATATTGCTGCTTTTACTGCCGCACCAATTGTATCAAAGACATTGCCACCGCATTGTAATACCTAGATGACATAAGATTAGTTTTGTAACAAATATTGTGTTACTCTAAAGTGCATGTTTACTTACCAATACATCAACATACATTTTCCAACACTTCTTAAATGGTAAAATTGAAAATTGCTTCAAATCGAAAGCATGGGGAGTCTGGTATGCTAATGACAGGACTTGACTTATTTCTGTCGCTAAATCATCTCCACCTTTGCCTTCAAAGTCAGGGGTTGCATTTGGTGAGCTGCAACGTATGTTATTATACAAGAAATTGTTCATTTTAAAACAAGAACAGAATAATATTCGATTAAGTACCAATCAACAAAAAATTCTAGTTTTCCTTCATAAGGTCTGTCTGCATTTGGAGTGTCTATTTCCACCTTGATACCGACAAGCACATCAGTATTACCCAAACGTAATCTTGCCGATCCATGAGCTTGTGGCATTAAGTTTGTTTCTACCTCCATCGAACGATATTCGTAACGACGTCTCCCGTCATTTCGAAAATCTGCCTAAAAACACAATGGTGCTTTATTACGTCAACAAACAAAAACAAAATTCACGCGGCTTTATCGGCACTGGTTGACATAGTTTTTGTTGTAATTACATCCACTCCATGAAGAATAAATGTTTTCTCCCCGACACTTAAAGGAATTTCTGCCATGTTTAATTGTTAAGGAAACGTTATAAACCCGATAAACTATTCTGAAAACACATTTATTGACTCAGCACATCCGCACGACTGCAACGTTACCACTTAACTAACCTAACCTTACTTTTCGTGTTGTACGAATCACAACATTACATACCCTCCCCTGGATCAACGTTTGGGTTAACGCTTAAGTAATATTTTTTCGATGCATGAAATACACATACAATACATACAAGGAAAAAATTCTAAACATAACTCAATTATCAACAGTATTCTTATAATATCATACATAAATTACAGCTTCTATAAGTTGAAACTACAAAAGGCTGGTAAACTGTGGTCATTTATATCGGAGATCGATCAAAGCCATTAACAGCAAACTTTTTACGGTGCTCCCAGTGTGGATAATTTGCGTCGCTTGGGAGGAGCATGTCACGAGATTTTGCCATTCGAACACCATACTGTTTCATCCAGTTCTGCAAAACAAATTTTTATAATATGGTATTAATAAAAGTTTTACAATCTATGTATCTGGGAAAAATGCAAATTGTTACTCACATCATTCTGTACAAATTTCATGTTGTAGACCATGTAAAAAACTATTGCAGCTCCAATAAAATATTTTCCCACTTGCACTCGTATTGTATGGGCTGATTCTCGTCCCTATGTTTCAAGTAAAACTGTAATGAAATACCAATTACAAGGCTTACCTTGTAAGTTCAAAAACCCTTACCACAATAGGTGCTATGATTGTTTCCATTTTATTTAAAGGGTATCTATAAATCCTGCGAAATATGTTATATCTGGCTTGTTCATAGCCTGGTGGTACAATTGGTTCGGCAGGGTCCAAATGTTGATCTCTTACATATTGTGCACGCCATGCACGTTCTCCATCTGTCATACCAAGCGTTCTTTCTCTCTGCTGGCCCATTCGCCCTTCGATGTTCATGGGCACAACACCGCCTGTCTGCGATTCTGGACATTTTATGTCCTGTTGAACCGAAGGTTGACTCATGTTGACTGAAAATACAATATATTCACAATTGATTAGGTTAAGGGACAGTACATACCAGAGGTACATATGTAAAGTTCTATCGCACATAGGCAATAACACCTACTCAGAACTAGTATTCAATATTGTGGGAATACTTAATAGACGAAAATCCGTCTGTGTACAACTTCGTTGCGTCACAACTCTTTGAAGCATTCAACATCGAAGGGTCGTTGCATTCTGCCACCTCCGCCAGTATGCGCAGCTGGAGTCTGTCGCACATATAAAATTTACCATTTTCTTATCAAATGCAACGTTATCTGCAACACGCAGAATTGACCTATACCGCAACTCGCGGTAGGAATCGGCATTAAAATTACCTTGAATCACCGACCCGGGTAGACTCATCACCTTATGGGCCTTCGTGTCCCATGTTTTCCTCGCATGATCGCTACTTAGTTTTGGTTTATTTCCCGTTAAATAAAACTCCACTGTTTAACTGTGTGACAACCATATTAGAGTAAGAGTTTTCCACTCACCCAAATAATATCTGTTACCAAAGTCCACTAGAAAGCAGTGTTATACTGGTGAAATTATATATAATATGTATATATACATATACAACTAAAGTCGCATTAGTTTTAACAAATCCATTGCTCAGATTAAAAAGAAATCGATGAAGAAGTCGATGGTTTTTTTGGCTGTAACTCCGAAACTATTGCACTTAGAAGGGGCTCCGCCTGCGATTTTTGTAATCCTCTTTTGAGTCTCTTTCACCATGTATAAGCACAAGTCGATCCGCCGACTTTCGATTTTTGGCCGAAAAAATCGGCAAGGCTAACCCCTTACCGTTTTTGTTGATTTTAGAAACTCGGTTGTAACTCGGAAACTAATGCGAATTTTGACTAACGGCAAACGGCTCCCTAGCTTCTTTTTGACCCCCTACAAGATTGCAAAAGGAGAATCCGATCCGCCGACTTTCGATTATTGGCAAAAAAAAAATGGCAAAGGGTACCTTACCGTTTTTTTTCAGCCAAAAATCGAAAGTCGGCGGATCGAATCGCCCTTTTGCTATCTTGTAGAGGGTCAAAAATAAGTGAGAGAACCGTTTGCCGTTGGTCAAAATTCACATTAGTTTCGGAGTTACAGCGAAAAAACCATTGACTTAAAAAGTCGAAAAAATTTCTGAAAAGACCGACTTTCGCCGATAGTCCTATCCAATAGAGCGCGTCAAGAGCTTCAAGAAAATGTATGATTATCATAGGTTTTGATCGCCGGTTCAAAAGTTACAAGTGATTTTCTAAAATCGAGGAAATTGTGACGCCGAATGCCGATTTTTAATCGGAAACATTAATATTCAATAATAATTTTATTATATACTATTATTCTTGATAATAATTTAGTTTGTTCTCTTTCTTACAGTACGTATACCAAAAGAACCAAAATTCCGTTCACTGTTGGCTTCCTTACTTAAAATGCGCCACGTAATAACGGTCGTACTTACAATTAGCCGCTGCCACAGCAAAAGTGTTGATCGTTTCAAGACAGTTTTTAGCGTGGTACTTATTTACCTTTGCGAGTGTATTAATATTCAATTATTAAAGATAATTATTATATAAGAAATTGTACGTACGTGTGTATGTGGGCTGAGTATAATGTATGTAGCGTGTATGCGAAAAGTGCAACGATTGTATGGGAATTAGATTATAACTATGTAAGAAACATTTTTTACTGTATACTATTTTTCCTTACAATATATGTAATAAACTAAATTCTGTGTTCTCTAATTACTTACAATTAGTTATAAGATCCTATATATCCAATATCCCTCGCCGAAACCATGCCTTTTTCCGTCGTAACAAAATTCAGCAACTTCGATGAAATCTTATGGGACCACATAGAAATGCCATGGGAGAAGAAGGCAAGCGACTCTTCTATTCATTTCATATCGTAGAGAATTCCATTTTGATGAAAAACACCATGGGAATAGCGAGAAATTATCAAATATACGGACTGGATTCAACCAAGCGTTGAAAATCCGAAAATTAGTCGAAAATCTCGATCAGGTCTTAATCACTCAAACGTGAAATTTCGCAAAATTTTTCAAAAATGTCAAAAATCTGCCGAAGTAACAGGAACGTAGGAGTACCGAAGAGGTCTCCTTCCATTGCGAAACTCGACGTGTTTAGTCAAGCGTGACGATCAACGTTTTCAAAATCTTACCCAAATCTCCGTACTTCTCCGTGTGTTCCAATTTTTCTTTCCCGTTCATTCTACATATTCTATGGATTTCCCATAGGCCTTTTGTAATTTTTGATTGTTTTTACTGACACTGTACGTCTGGCTTATGGTTTTCTTATGGTTTCCTTATGGTTTTGCTAGCATTCTTATCTCTCTAACTTAAAATTAATTTCTATAATTTTCAATGGGTTTCCTATGGCCATTCTGCGCTTGTAGTATTTTTCAACAATACTTACCGTATATCCTATGGACTTTATGGCTTCCCTTGGACTCTGATGGTGTCTGATTGTCTTGCCATTATCGAAGTACGGTTTTATGGATCTTGAACTTCCCTAAATGAACAACGATGGGCTTATAACTATTGTAAACGACGATGGGGAATAGGTGGGTTAGGAAAGTAATCGTGAACCGCTAATTTTGGTTTAATTTCTGGTTTATTGTAAAACCATTCAATAATACATATTTCATTTTCCTTAATAAGAGGTATTTAAACTAAATATAATATTCCTACATTCTTACACGCTTGTACAATTCAAAGTAAATATACAAAATTATATCTGTCGATCTGTAGATTTATATGATGAAATCATTGACAAAGGAAAGTATCTTGAGTATTAATCACATTTCCGAGACCGTAAATGTTTAAGAACTGTTACTGTTTCGTCTATAAATAAATAATTATCTAAGCTTACTCTTAATTCAAAATCGCCTCAAACCACTCCATAATTGAGTTAAAACTGGTTAAAACGCAGATTATGCTCGACGCGGTTCACGAGTTGACCACCGGGTGCAGCACCTCCCGGGCAATACACGTTGCGCCATCTCCACAAAATCGGCTGAACCCGTTCCACGTATGGACCAATGCAGTTCACGAGAGGGCCACCGAGGGCAGCACCTCCCGGGTAGTACATGTCGCGCCATCTCTACGACGTAGTCAGAACTCATTCGGCTCTCGACGCAGTTCACGGGGCAAATCCAAATATCCTTGTTCGGTTTCGCAGTAATTTCCAAAGATAGAGCTACTACACTGTTTTCAAGAGAACACTATTTTGCGCGGCAATCTTCAAACTTCCGGTGGGAAGCGTCTATAGTTTTTCATAGCAAAAGGCAAAGCGGTAATCAAAAACGGTAAAATTAATGTAGGTATATCGTTTATTTAATTAATCCATTTTGTCGCGGTATATTTCTTTTTTCATATACTTTATCTTTTTATAAGTTAATTACAATTATCATCGTCTATTATCTAAGGGTATAGGTAAGTGAGTAATAGGTATTTCACAGTTTTGACTCTATAGACTATTTAGATAACTAATATTTGTATCTACAAGTATGTTACCTCATATTCGGTGTAGACTTGTGTAATATGCGGAGTGATTGTACATGTAATTCTGTGTCGTGTATGCGAAGTGTGTACGTTTACGTCGTGTAAGCGTATATGTGTGTGTATGTACGTGTACATGGACAACTTGTATGTTTACATATATAACTTTTATAACACCTTTTCTTTTGCATTAATTCTATGTTTAATGATTTCATCCCCCCTCAGCGAGGGCAATGATTAAGTAAAAGGATCGTATTTAATCGGAGATCCGAAAGTGCAAGAGAAACCGGTCGTTTCTGCGAATGGTTCAATTTTGAAGGAGCTTTGGTGAAGGGATAAGTTGGTTATTTTTAAGTTTAAAAGTAGATTTACCTGATTTGACACATATGATTGAGGTTTCGAGCAAGTTCATCTGCTGCTTAGCTCGCATCTCACAGCCTAAAGGTGATTTAATTCAAAATGCACTTTGTTTTGAACAAAATACACTGTAAACGTTCCCATACACTATGTCTCGACACGATAGCCAAGCCCGCAGATATTATATGTATATATATTTTTCTTTATGTATATATATTACACATGTGTACGCGTGTGTCCATATGATCATTGTGCATTGAAATTAATACGAGTTAGTAAAATATTAAAGCGACGGCGACGACGACTACGACGAGAAGTCGACGTCGATTGCAGTGTGTGCAGCTTTAACACCGCAATACTGTTTTGCGATCTATTTCAAACGATCTTTTAAGACTTCCTTTATTCTCACTTCATCCGTTTATTCTTCGTTCCTTACCATCTCCCCCCTTCCCACCCCCGCCCGCCCGCCCACTCCTCTCTCAATATTTCTTTTATCTATCTACGTATTTATGTACAACACGTTAGCAACTTATCTGAAACAGTATCTCGTAATAAACTTCTTTTATATTCAACATGTCTCATATAAACTATGCAGTGCCAATGCCTATGAAATAGGTAAGTACGCATAAAATATATGTAATTTAATAAGTAAGTAACGTATTAAAATTATAAAGTAGATGTCACAACTTTGTGGACGAGAGAGTTAATAATTTATAAGTCTATATACCACGCTATATGTCGGCTCTGACTGAGTTCTTTTTTTTCATTTTGTGGTACGATGCAGCGATCTGAGAAATAGATGAATGTTCGAAATATCATATTGCTTTCTATGACCGTAATTCCCTTCTTCCTGCCGAAATTCCGTAGCCGGCCCCAATCCTTATCCTGACATAACGCACACACACACACTCTCTCTCTTTCTCTCTCGCTCTCTCTCTCTCATTGTATCAGCATAAAAGAAAATGCTCGTATTGATTCACACGCCGGTCTAATGTCAAAAACGCGGTTCGGCTACGACGAGATTCAATCTTCTGCTTATTTTTTTTGTCCTGTGCTTTTTCTTTTCTTTTCTCAAATTTTTCCCTCTCTACACTGGCGTAACTTTCTTCGCTAACCACGATTTAACGTTACACCCTTTATAATAACGCACGATGACACGAGGAGGTAGATGAACGATAGAAAGACAAGGTCGATTTAGAAGTATTTTTGCGGACACGGTGGCTCGAACGGCTTCGTATGTTCGTCGCGAAAGACCTCATCTCGGGGAGAAACTCGAAACGACGAACTCTGTACGGCGCTTTTATTTATTACGTAATTAATTCCCTCTTTCTCGGATTCGTGTAAATCCGTGTCTCCCTCTAACCGTTGAAACGATCGTCGACGACTGACAGATCGTTTCTTCCTCTCAGTTGTCCAGTCCGCGAAACTTTCATCGTACGATCAATGCTAATATCGTCGTCTTGCCTATTTTCTCTAGCTACGGGTGTATTCGAAGAGTTGAACACGTGAACGTGAGAGTGTGCATTTTACAATGAATAAGGTGAAGGGTGTGTGTTGATGTGCGACGCCTTAAAAAGGTACAATTCTCCCGTCTATATGGAAAAAAGAAACGTACGCACACATCGGCTGTCACAGGAAGTGCGAGATGTCGAATTTCAATTGATCCACCCTAATAATTAGTCTAAATCGTCGCGGAGGACGCGCGGAGAAGAAGATCGTAATCTACATTTTATCTTTTTTTTTTGTGTTGCGGCGTAACTTGTATTATACCGATACACGGACACCGAAAATTAAGTAGAGTACGCGTTTAAATGTCGATCAGTACATTTAACTCCGGTTTTTTTCCCTTTCCCCCTACAAGATTTCCTTAAAAAGATCTTTTCACGATTTTCGATTCCCCTTAATTACAAACTATGAATCGTGTATACCATTAGACGTACACGTATATGTACACGTGTATACACATACATATGTATATATACATACACGCATATAATTAATATTAGATAGTACCTATCTAGATGGAGCATCGCCAATGAGCTGGCGAACGCATGAAATGAGACATGCAGACGACACCGAATGCAATTAATTACAACGCTATGCTAGTCCTTCGATAAAAGATCCGTTCGAACGAGTTTTTGTCAAAAAATTTTGACGCCGTATTCGTTCGCTCGTCCGTCCGTCCGTTCGTTTCATCCTCGCGGCTTTTCTCTTTCGTTCCATCACGTTTCACGTGCTCTCACTTTCTTCGTCGCAGACGTTGGTGGTCTATGCGAATCACGCAATTCGGCGCGATTTGATGGACCGTCGTAGGCCTCGGACAGTTCAAGGACGAACGCGAACGCAGACGCGAAATACGGCCTTTCGTGGCTAATGATTATATTTGAAAAAGATGTTCCCCGGAAGGTTCGTTTCCGTTCACTGAGAAAATTATATCGACGTACTCGCAAATAATTCATCCCTCTCCTTTTCCCACCCTCTTGTCTCTCCCCGCACCCCATTCTATTTATATATATATATATATATATATATATATAATAATAATATATATATTAAATACATATGCAGTGGTAAAGTCGCGATGTATCGTAGCCTCGCTACTCTACGCTAAGTTCAGGTTTCTCTAACGAAAGCGGTAGAATTATTACATACCTATCATCCTATTACGACAATGCATGTAGAAAAATGAGCCTCTCGCGTCTTTGGTTAAACGCGAAGCATTTAGAAAGTATTCTGGCAGTGGTTTCGTAGATGCTTCGACCTTAGCCTCGGACCAAAATTTTGATTTCAGTTTTGAAAAAGAATAATCGGAGATAATTAGTTAGTTTTCTTTTTTCTTTTTTCATCCTTTCCTTCTTTTAAGTAGACTCTTCGTCCCTTTTACGCAAGTAGTAGTCCGTTTCTTCGGTGCATCATCGAGAACACACGGTCGGAGATCACGAGTGAAACTACGGTATTTTTTATCGAGTGCTCCCCGTTCGGTTGCGGCCCTCATCATCATCATCCTCCACCTCCACCTCCCACGTCATATCCCACCTCCATTCATCCGTCTCAATTTGCCAATTTTGCCGCGACAGTCGGGAGCCACTCGGCTTTTTCTCGGCTAAATATAAATAACGTACACCTAAGTTCCTACGGTATCGTGAAATTCATTTGAAGGAAACTTATCCTTTGGCATATGTAGCTTTTGGCGTTTTTCTCTCTCTCACTCTCTCTCTCTCTCTCTCTCTCGAGGGTTCTGTCGGACTAAAAGTCTGGGGAATTGGGTAATGCTCGATCAAAGCTTCGTCATTCCTCACCTCCCCCTACCCTCCTGCCCGCCGGTCACCTCGAGTCGAACTTCTACCGGGAGGATCGATCAGCCTAATCAACACTGTCAGAGTTACAGTTACCGTTACCGTTCTCTCGTTCTCTCTCTCATCATCTCGGCGCGCACCGCGAGTGAGCGCTAAATGGCACAAGAGCAGCACCGTCTTCCATAGGGTAAAGTCATTTAGGTCTTTGAGAAGTAAACTAGATCTTTGCATTTGCGAGGCGATTACTTTGTTCCGTGCCGGCTGGTCAGTTCACGAGTAGATTGTGATCACCTCCCGGCCGCCTCCCCGGACCATCAGTACCCTCTCCAGTCCCTCGGTAAGGACCTCCAGGAATTCCATGTCTGAGAGTAAGCCTGGTTAAGGAAAAGAACTTGCAATGTGTACGGACGCGGCTGGATTGTCAGAAAAAGGATACAATTCGATTCACGCTCCATCTTCGTGTCCCGTGGCGGTCCGGGAAGATTCAGAATGACCAGCTGAGCGTCATGGCTCTTGTTCACGATGACCTCGTTCAGTTTGACTGATGTATGCATTCTCCTTACGTCGCCTTCGTCACTGAAAGGACAGAGAGATTAGTGATACAGTTTGACATTTGTCAGAGACTTGATGTGTAACATATGTATTGTATTATATTGTATATTTACGGCGTAATAGTCGGTTTCTTCGGGTCTGAACTTTCAGACTTCTCCTTCTCGCCCTCTTTCGCTTCCTTTTCGGTGTTCTCCTTGTTGTCCTGCTTGGGCGAGCCGCCGATGAGCTTTGCCTGTTCAGCTTCCGGCGCGGGTTCCTTGGCTTCTTCAGGCTTCTCCTGAGTCTCCGTACTTTCCAGCTCCTTGGTGTTCAGCTCGGTCTCCTGCACGAGCTTCTCTTGGGCTTCGTCGACGACGCCGTTCTGATTCTGACTGCCCGGCTCCTGGAATCTCACCTTGGTCGCTACCTTGACGTCCACGTTGTGATGGTGGTCGACGATCGCCTGGACCTGTTATCAGGCGAATAAATTTCAGCCAATCGCTGCACGACGCACCGTCCGTCTTACCGTAACAGGCGGCAGAGACAGTCAAAGTTAAACTTTCGGAAGATCACTAAAATCACTAGCTTCAGAAGCACTATGGTCGCCAAACAAATGATTTCTATGTAAGCAATCGAAATGATCGTGCCAATCAAGCTGAAACTTTAGGATGGCGGACGATTTGGGAGTTCCTGATGTCGTGACGCAACGAAAACAAACTATCGGAGAGATCTTAACCGTCGGGCCCTTAATAAGGCCTCTATATCTGTTCAAACAAAAGTTACATCATCAAGGATAGAAAGATCTCCGACAGTCCGTTCTCTCGGGACAGTTGTTACGTAAGGAAACCGTTCAGAAGAATGCGACTGTTATCATGAGATCGAGGGAGTAGATCTTTGGGATGGGAGTAACATAATTAATGAATGAGAGTGTGACAGAGATAAAGAAAAAAGTAGATCGACAATGATGTTTCGAGTGACGATTGGGAGATGGCAGACATGGAACTCCGGGGTTTATCTGACAAACCAGAGGTAATTTTTCCTCGGCGGGTACCTCGTTGAAGTCCACCAATGTCTGCACCTTATCCGTGACGAGCACGCAACAAACAGACACATTCCGATCAGTATCGACGTAACGCACTTTTTACCTTACGTATATATATATATACATATGCATACGTATGATTATAGAGTAAAATATGTATGCGTATCTACATATAACATATGTAATATGTACATTTTGTAATGAATTTTTATCGAGGCCGTAGACGGTTCGGACACTTACCACTCCGAGAGACTCCTTCTTGTTCAACCGCAGCTCCCTGAGCATCTGATTTCTTTGTTCCATCATTAAAGTGCGCTCGTACGTGTAAGCTGATATATCAGAGTCCATCTGAAAGTGTAAAGGTAGACGTTCGTTAACGTGCCATGGTGGAGTTGCATGAATTTTGTACAATGCGAAAATAAAAATTTATTGTCGACGATGGGCATTGGAAAACTGGATTTCCATCGTGGAGCGAATCAGAATATTATCAGAAAATCTTTAAAGGTTTTAAGTTCTTACCATTTCGACAATTTCCACTTCGGCTTCAATCCTGAGATCGTAGAGGAACTTTTTCAGATCTTTCTTCATCTGTATGGAATTATCTTCCATCTGAGCGACCGTGAAGATCCTCATCTTACAGTTCTTCCAAGTACGATGCTGCTTCAGCAAGAACGGGAGTAACATGAGGAGGCCACCGTCGTGGACGATCCACCAGACATCGATGTTGCCGACCACTTTTTCAGTTGAGTCTGGGAAGAAGTTGATGCCTTTCGGAACGAGAAGTGCCATTCTGGCCGCTGCTACGCTCCTGACAGTCTGTAGGAAGACTCTCCAGGTCCTTTCGTCTTCTGATTGCCTCCAGCCGTAAGGCCAGCCCAGGATGACAGTGTTGGGCTTCATGCCGCCCAGACCAGTTGTTTGAATGAGAGAACTCAAGCCATCGACGATGTTCCTTGCCACGAGAACGTCAACGAATCCTTTGACCTTCTCTTCGGTGATGGTCTTCCTCAGGCTCTGCTTAGCTGCCAGAGCTTCACCAGAATTTTGCGTATAATCTCCACCGATGCAACTTACAGAGATGGTCAGACCCTTTCCTGCCTTCAGCTGACTGGCGAAAGCGAACAGTTTCCTGTACTTGGGGACCAGGTCATCCGTCAGCTTGGCCAGGATCAAGATCTGCGGACGCCAGTTCTTCGTGTGCGGCGGACCTTCTTCCAGTCTCAGGAGAGAATATCTTGCGGCAGAGAGTGCCAAACCTCGGATTCCATCACCCCACTCTTTCTCAGCACCTCGATACTCAATGTACTTGTAGATAAGGCCAGCCATGCCCATGGCGAGAAGAGCGTAGTACCAGCTGGTCATGAACATGATGGCGATGCAGAGAGCCAGGCCGATGAAGGAGAGACTCCAGTGATAGTACTTGAACCGTGGCCGCCAGTTGGGCGTGCGCAGCAGGGTCTGGAGGGCACAGGCAAGGTTCACGAATCCGTAGCACATCAGGAAGAACATGGAGAGCAGCGGGGCAAGATAATCAACGTTGCCCAAGAGGATGCCGCATTGGCAGATGACGACGGTCAACAGAAGGGCTCTGGTTGGCTCGCCTCGACTGGAACTCGTGGCAAACGGTGTCAGGAATGGAATGATGCCGTCTTTAGCGATGGCCTGAAGCAGTCTAGGTGCTCCAGTTAACGATTGGAGTCCGGCGCCCAGGGTGGACAGGAAGGAGCCCACCAAGATCACCCACTGATTCGGCCAGGCCATGTTGGCCACCACCAGCTTGCCACCTATACTCTGTCCAAACTTGTCACGGAGCAGGAGGTTGTCTACCGTGCCGGCGAACAGGAGGACGCTTGACAGATAGACGGTCGAAGTAGTCAGGATGGCGCATATCGTACCAATTGGAATGGACTTCTGTGCATCAGCAAGATCACCGGAACGATTCGAGCCGGCCATGATACCTGAAAAGACAACGCTTCGCCATTATCGTCCGTCCTTTCGATATTTAACCTGGACCTTCGGCTTATCGATTGCCACTTACCCGTCACCGACGGGAAGAATATGCCGATGAGAATGGTGAAGGTGGTAGTGAGATCGACCTGAATTTGATTATAGGTGGTGGGGGCCATGTTGTCGACGTCCCTCGGATCGGAGCCGTAGGCGATCAGCTGACCCTCCTCTTGGAAGCTGTCCCAAATGTTCTCTGCGTACGAGATAAAGTTAATGCCCCCGATTCTGATAATTCCGCAGAGATGAGGGGAGACAAGCGTGTCTTACCTAAGAAGACGCCGCTGGCCAATCCACGAATGCCATTCACGATGGATACGTTGTTCTCCGCGTAATAAGGATCGCACTTGGCGGTGCTTGTGGTGTTGCCGCAGTAGAGCGTGTGAAGTGCGCCTGTCACGTTCTTGTTGCAGTCGTTCAGTACGTCGATGTCCTTCACCAATCTCCTGCCGAGAATGCACATCCTGCGAACGAAGACGTTCAAACTGTAAATCCAGGTTCAACCGTTCGATGATAATACGCGCGAGAAGAAGACAGAAGCCACGAACTTTAAGTTATCATTTCCGTAGAAGTTGACGAAGAGTCCCACGTAGACGGCTATGATGGAGAAGATGACGCAGGCCAGGGCGACGCCGGCGAACTTGTTGACAAACTTCACGCCGACGAAGACGATGGTGCCCATCACCATGAGCAATCCCGTCCCGTAGACCCGAAAGTTGTTGTACATTATGTTCGGATCCTTCGTGAAGTCGCCGAATATACTCAACGACGGCGCCATGTAAGTCTGTTCGGCAAGTAATTTTAGCATCCCGAGTACACTGACAAAGCGAAGGAGTCAACTGAAATCCAGACTAACCAAGACTATCTCGACGGCACCGATTATGTACATAGCGGCGGCCAAGGTGGTACCCGTGTAAAACAGCATGCCCACAGCCCCGCCGAACTCTGGCCCCAAACTTCTGGATATCATGAAGTAGGAGCCACCGGCCGGCACCACTCCGTTGGTCGCGATGGCACTCATGCTAATTGCCGTCAGCATTGTCTGTTCAACGTCGCCGGCGTAGAATGATTAATGAGGATGAACGGACACGCTGGAAGACTGAAGAGAGACAGGCAAGTTCGATACTTACGACGCAGCAGCAGCATAGGACGATGAAGAAGCCTTGAATAGCGCCGGCTGTCCCGACGACCCACGTCAGACGGATGAAGAGGATCACGCCGAAGATATTCTGAATGCAGGGCAGGAAGACACCCATGAGAGTGCCCATCCTGGCCCCACCCCCTGCGACCGGCGCTGGCTTGGCATCAGGATCGGTAGCCGCAGGAATCGTGTTACTGTAGTTCGTGAGGCTGTTGAGTAAGGTCGAGATGCGCGGCCGATCCTCCATTTCCTCCTGTTAAACCGATCAGTTTCATCATTCGACCGTTCCGGTCCGCAGAAGAATAATCCGAACGGAGAGTCCTCCTCCGCTTCTTATCAGTACGTAGAAGTAGCTCGGCAAAGGCGCGTTGTTCAGCGAGCGGAAGCTGCTCGGCAGCCAAGGTAATCCGATTAACAGGCAGTTTCACGGTACCCTGGCCAGGCCCGGTCAACCCTTTTCGAACATTTCGCCTTCTAATTTCCAGCGCGCTGCGCGGAACGGCAGACTCCGAATGTCATTCGAAGCCAGCGGCGAATTAACCGATTCAGTAGCCAATCAGACCGAGCGTGAAGTGTTCGATTCCGATTTTCAACGGATTCATGAACGACGTGTGAAATTGCGTGTGAACGCTTATGAATCTCGCTGCATGCGGCTGACGAACGCGTTACTGTGTTAGGGGGTTGAAAGAAGGGTAAGCAGGGTGAAGGATGACTATTGGCTTCAGCGGGAGTCAAATACAGATTCGGGGCGAATCGATGCGAATTCGGTGCGACCGGTGCAATTCGACTGCAATCAGCCGATTCCCTAAGATCCTGCTTCACGATCAAGGATAAGGAGGGTGGACTGTAGGTAATTCGAGATTTCGTCGGCAAGACGCGCCTTCGCCACTCTCTATTTTTGTCTCTTAGCAGGGGATCGTCCGCTATCTCTAAGCCGTCTAGACAAGCCGGCGACAATGGACTGACGATATACGGAGTGACGTCACTGCCGAAGAGACTGACTGTCGGCTTATATCCTCGGATACTCCCGCTCGATTTTAGTCCTTCCTCTTTCCATCTCTTTCACTCTCTCTCTCTCTGTCACTCTGTTTCTATTCCGCAATCGCTGCTCGTTCTCCCCACAGCACATCACACCCCAATTGCATCAACGACCAGAAAAATTCCCCTAATTCCCGGAAAAAAAGAATGCAAGTAAACCGTAACGAGCGCATCTTAATCTGCGCGCCTTAATTGAAACACGTACCGTAAGAGCGACATACGCAAACGATCGCTGTCGGCCTGACGTATAATCGCCCCCCCTCTCCCTCCACCCCTCCTCCCCAGTCCTCTGAAGGAGCGATGAACCGAGATATCGGCCCTCCCATCCAGCGACTCCTTCCACGGAGGAAATTGTGATTTTCCCTTCCATGTTCCGGCAAACCCCATCGCCGGTCGCCCACTTATCTCTAATCCTTTTTTCGCGTGACGTGTCTTTCTACTTTTCTTTGCACGCCCCGTCAGTTCTACCACTCCACCCCCACCCTCCCTTTCCCACTACACTCCACTTCGTCCGACACGCTTATCGTCCGCTGTCGCGATTTAGCCCGAGTGTTCTCACACGTTCGAGCGTCGGATTTATTGGACTGGAGGTGGCTGCGAGTTCGGATAGTTTCGCGAATAGTTTCGTGGAAGCGTTAACGAGCGGAATTTAAGGGAGGAGTTCGATTCTCGGGGACGTTCGTCTGCCGATGGCCACGGGCGGAACTTTTGCAAAATCCTGCATCGGACGATAATGAGGCTGGATGCATAGTTCGTTCGGGCGGATTCAGGGTGGAATAGATCGATGCCGGGGATCGTCGATTCGCTACTTGATAAGATTGAACGGTTTATCGGAGGGAGGGGTTAGGGGGTGGTAGAGGGGGTGGATAAGGCTGGATAAGGAAACTGGGGCGGCGAGAGGACCTCCGGACGGCTCGCACTCTCACGATGCCAAGAAGGGCCCTTCATTAAAACGCGAAAGACCGAGGTATCTCGGTCCGTTGTAGCTGACTGAAGCCTAGCAGACGGGGACGGGGGTGGGGGTGGAGATGCGGAAGGAGGGACAGGAAGGAAGGATGCGAGAATTCGCTGGAGCGCGCGGTTCGATTAATTGTCGCTGAAGAGAAAAGGTAAGGTTGCGAATGGCGTGCGATCGCCCTCCGGCTTTGAACGGACAAATTCAACGGCGATTCTTTCTCATCTTCTATCCGTCCCATTCCGATTATATATATCCCTTTCTCTGTCCCTGTCCGATTATTTTCGATGACCTCAGAGACTTTTTCTCTACTCTCTTCCCGGCAGAGTTGAAATGTATGACTGCGTCAGAGACGGTACGGTATGAAACGAGACGTTCGTAGTAATGGGTTCGATAGTTCGTCTATGAGAGATAGGTCGAGAAGATCGAAAATGGGATGTTTGTGTGTCGGGTCCTGGTAGTAGAGCTCGAGAGGATCGTATTGTGGACGTTTGCGGAAGACCATTCAAACGCACTGTCCAACTGGCCAGAAGGGCCTAGGGTTTACGGTACAAAGGTCGCTTGCAACCTCGTTAAGGTGAACGCAAAGTGTGCTCGGCCAGGGTGGTCTTTCGTTCGGATTCTTTTGGTGGGGTAGCAGCGGAAGGCGCAGAATCGTTAGTAGTCATCTATTGCGGGCGCATCGCTAGAAGAAGCAAACCGGATAATTGGATATCCACGAATCGAGGTCGAACCCGGGCTCCCCTCCCCGGTTTCGTTGAAGAAGAGGGCAGGACGGTCTGCTGCCTTGAAAGACGACGCTAATTAACTGTGCGAAAAAGGCGGCCTGATGTAGGCAGAGCTGGATACCATTCGAACATTCTTCCCGATGCCGAGCTAACTTCACTTTGTTTTCGTATGCATTACTACGAATTCAATGTGAATTCAAGATAAACTAAAGAGAAATTAAAAGTTATACTTAAAAGAATTAGAGTTATGAAATACAGAGCTATCGGTGCTACAAAATGAATAAAGGGTACAAAAATCGTTTGACATAAGACAAATGTAAAAATACGCTTAGGTAAAACACGACGTTTCACTGCGGGTTGGGGAAAAAATAAAAGGCGAAAATTGAAGTGACAATTTGAGAAATTGAAAAGTTACTTACGCTGTACAGGTAGAGATTGGTCTCGTACCCCGACTTCTTTTCGGAATTGGCACCCCCGACGATTGGGTCGCCATCTCCGCCGGCGCCGCCTCCATCGCCTGAAATTGCAAAAAAGGATCTTCATTGAATTAAAGAAGCTCTGCTGATCAAGATATACGCGAGTTTCCGAAGAAACTTGATGTCACTCCGACTCGTCCGGCACGCTTAACGAATTAACCGTTACTTTTTAACGATCGTGGGAGATGACCAGACGTATTAGTCGCTTCATTGGAAGCAGTCTTTAAACGTTATTATTGCCCTTAACTATCTTTATGAGCGGCTCCTTCATCGTCGAGCGTACAACAAGCTCGAATTCCGTCGCACAGCTGCGACGTATACTCTCCTTTCGCGTAAATCATATCTTTACAGTCGATCATTCCGCCCCTCCCTCCTTCCGTCTCCGCGGAAGTCTAGACGGAGGCCGATCCAAAAATTCTTACGGCATGACGTAACGTTTACCCTCCTTTCGCTCTTACGAGTATAACGAAGCGGTTTGAGAAAACGAGGGTAACGTCCATATCGCTGCTGGTCAAATTCCAGAATGCGAATGAAGCGTGCCAAGATCTTGAGAAAAAATGCTGAAGAGTAGAGAAATTTATTTTTTATTTTCAAGTACATGATAGTCTCATGACGTGATGCGATTTTCTGTGAAGCCGGTGCCTAACGAATCCGGCCTAATGAGGATGTAACGAGAAAGAAATCCGACGCGGTGTCGTTAGAGGGGCTCGACTTTTGATAGAATTTTCGGCGCTAAGGGGGTGGCGGGCAGCACTGCAAAAGGAAGATAGTGACGGACAAGGGCGGCGGTTGGTGCAACTGGCGTTTATCCAACTGGCACGTACGACCGTTAGTCACTTCGGAACTTTTATCAACGCCCCCCCCTCTCTCTCTCTCTCTCTCTCTCTCCTTCTTTTTCTCTTCCTGGACAATCAACCGGAAACGTCATCATAACGCGTGGATTTCGCTACAAAGCTTACGTAATGCCATTCGCTCGTGCCATCGCCCCGCACACACATCCTTTTACTCATTCCAACTTTGACATTTTTCCGTCATCCGCTTTCCTCGTCTCCGGAAAATTTTCGCTGGCGCGAAGGTCGTCTTCCGCGAAATGAGCGAAGACGGGGGAAAAATCGTGACGCGCCAGTCTCGAAATATACAGGCCCCTCGTGTTTCGTACATCCATAGTAATGAATTTCGGTGCCGACAGGAAACGCCCGAGGCAGCAAAATCCGCCGTAGCACTTCGTCACGTGCACTCCCGGACGATATTTCCACGCTGAGCCGAAACGTCGTTTCTCCACGTCAGAGTCAATCTTGTTCTCGTGGCGTTTACATCGAGTTCGGACTCGACTCGCAGAGAGGGAGAGAGAGAGAGAGGGAGTGAGAGGGAGTGGAAGGGTAGAGCTAAACAAGAAATATATGGCCCTGGACGCCGAGTACGACGAAATTTGCGGTGTAACGAGTTTTGCGAATTTCCAGTTTTCCATTCGGATCAATCTGGACGTTGTCACGAGCAATGACGATTCGATGCTGGCGCCGGGAAATTCGTCGAATTTATTTCCACGCTGAGAGCGTCAAACCCACGCTTTTCAGTCAATTGAGGTTATCGAACTGCTGGATGTAAGATTGATCTCTCCTTCTCTCTCTCTCTCTCTTTCTCTTTCTCTTTCTCTTTCTCTCTGCGGAACCGAATCTATGACTTTTGTGATTTTCTGTGAATTATCTAAAGTTCGACGCCATGGGAAATCGAGGCGAAGCGAATTCCTGGCAAGAACGTCGGTTTCCCCAGGTCGAGGAAACACAGTCACCCCGCCTGCACCGTCTCAAGGCAAATCCTATTTTCTGCGGTATCCACCCCTCAACCAGGGTAGGTGGGTGTTCCTGCTAAGTTTCTCCGCTAACGAATTTAGCGGTGCCACATATCCGTCAGCGTATTCCTCGTGTTTGACGACAAACTCAAAGTCCAATCTGCCTCCCCCCACCCTACCCCAACCCACCCCTATCTAACGCATCCATTAGGCGCCTCGAGTCTAACCTAAATACGACGTTCCTCTTTCTTCCCTTGCCGAGATAACCTTCGAACGTTCTGGGAGATTTCGTGGTACGGGTACTCCTCTCGCGAAATATCGCCCGAAAATGGTAGAGAAAGGCTGAAACGTGCCTGCGCATCTTTCGCCGATCGTCGATTTTCCGTGTCAAGGTAAAATCCGCTTTCCGGACTGCCGGCCGCATTCGGCAACGCACGCAGACCCGACTTCCGCCATAACGAAATATCTCACGTCAGTCGCCCACCCCTACGATGGTCTTCGACACGTCTCACCCCGCTTGCCACCCCCCTCCCCCCCTTGGAACGTGCCATTAACCCCGATGACGCCACTGCGGGGAATTTGTGTCGAAAACTTGTTTCTCAGCAGGGCTGGCGCGCGCGCAGCGTCGTGGATGTTGATGTAAAGTGGACGAGACGTTGAACGACGGGCAGGCAAAGCAGGGTGGACGTGCGGAAAATAAAGGAAGGATGAGCGTAGGGGGTGGAGAGAGAGTCGGAGATTATGCAAGGTCCTTATGTCAGTGCGCCGGTGCCAGGAGGCACTTACTTGCTAGTCATGAGGGCTTCCACGTTCTGCGACGCTTCTCTTTCTCTCCCTCGCTTTTTCTCTGTCACTCTCTCTCTCCCTCTCTCTTGCCTGGCGAGCTTGAAGAACTTGCACGAGCCGTAGCGACAAATTTCACGCGTAATCCGCTCCACGTGCCGCGGTCGGCCGAATAAAAATAGTCTCGGCCCGGGCCTGGACGCCATCGCGATTTCTTCCCTAGCCTAAACACGATCATCATCTATTCCGCATCCAGAACATATTCCTGATCTTCCGTGACAGCCGTATTGTTCGACCGTAATTCACGTACCCGTCACTTCGCAGTTACATTGTTACGGATTTATATTTCGAACCAGAATACGGCAGCCGAGAGTCGCAAGAACAAGTTCGAAGCTTTCAAAGACTGAATCCGTATCTTATCGCAGAAAAATGGCAAGGGTAGAAGCACTGTTAAACGACGCCCGGGGCATCAATATGCAAGACGGCGGTCGGTCGCGGTCAATTTGGCGAACTACTTCGAGCCAGGACGAAAGTTTCGCATTAATCCGATAGTAACTTCGCCGGAAGCTGGCCCCCCGCCGCGAGTCCTGCAGTTCCGCCGATTTTTTTCCCCCTTGCCGCCCGGATGGCGGATCCTGGAGTGCGCTGGACTTCCAGGGGGGAGGTGGGAGAGGGTGGATGTCGGATCGATTGCATTTTCGTGCGGAGAAGAGGAGGTAAGAAAAATGAGGCGAGGATGCTCGAAGTCGGCGGTAGCCTGGAAGATGACGTAGGAGAGTTCAGACGAACTGGGTCGATGGGTTCACTGGGGAACACCGTGCCAAGTCCAGGGACGCTGGATGTCTCCGGACGTTCTGGTGGTTGGTGGAGGAACGATGGGAGGAACGGCTGGAAGAACGCGAGCTCGGGTGGAAAAAAATCGAGGACGAGAGGACACTGTTCGCGAGGTTCGAGAATTTGACGTAATGAGGAACGATGGCGGAGTCCGAGTGCGAGGACTGCCACTGGGTACGCTGGCTCAGCGTATTAGAAAGCAGGCTATCGGAGGGAAGTAGATGAGACGGATGAGGAAGGAGGAAGTCTCGAGCGTCGAAGCTGAAAAGGGAGTTGCGGAGCTGATCTAACGAAAAATGGCGGGCGACGAAAATGCTTTCGGGCTGGAGGCGCTGGAGGGAGGATGAAAGGGATTTTGAGATAAAGTGAGATACGTATCGGGGGAAGAACAGAGGGGGTAGACGATGAGTTAAGCGTGCAACGAACAGCTGTGGCTGAGGAGAAAGAAATGAGATTTCCGTTATCGCGGGATACACTTTGATATCTTTCCAATCGGCATCGTTGTTCCCGAGCTCTTAACACGCCTGCCAGCGTGTAATGTACCGCGTTTATGTTCCGTTTATTACGTTTTCTCGGTCGTGTACGTGTTATTCCGTTATAACGCGAAAAGAGGAAATATGATCCTTCTATACGGAAAAATATGAAGCTCAGAGCGATTTATTTCTTTGACACTATGATGTACTATCATGAATGCGTTTAGCTCGTCAGAGAACGTATTAAAATCAACGTTATCGGAATGAAGCGTAAATTGACTGCTCTGGGCGAGAACGTATCCATTCGATCAAGTAGATAACTCGCACCTAGGACTCAATCAAGTTACAGAAGGGACAAAGACACGGCAATCTATGTGCTAAAGGAGTGTCACCGATTGGAACGCCTTCGTCTGAAGTGGAAAATGAAAGGAGAACGGTTGGCCGGTGTGTTCGCGAAGAAAGTTTCCTGCTCCCGGTAGTTGTCACGATTGTTCCGAAAAATCTATAAGAGCCAAGTAGTGTCGGGTGTAACTGGAGCGAGGAGAACAAATGAAGTAAAGAAAACAAGGGGGTAGTGAGGAGGGGGGGGGGGGGGAATAACACGCTTGGGGAAAGGGATACGTGGAATTCAGACGAAGAACTCAGACAAACTGGGTCGCGGGCGGATTCACGTGGGATACCGATGTCAAGAATCTGAGGCGAGGATGAGCTTACGTTCGTTTCTCCTACTTTACGTTCGACGTTCCCTCGATTCTCTTCGGGGAAATTCCGAAAATCTCGGGCCACCGCCCCGCTAAAATTCTACCGAGCAACTTTATCGACGTGCACCGAAGTACAAAGGCTCCGGAGAATGTCGTCTGAATTTGCTGAAGTAGACGGCGCACAGATGAATTCAGAGTGTGGTTTGATTCTGTTCAAACATATTTGCGAAAAGCAGATTCGCTAGATTGATAATGTTCATGCGAGCGTTTCGGACGTTTCAGAGAGAAGCAATATTTTGCCATCGGTCAGCGATAAGAATCGAACAATCGAGGCCTTTGCATACGAAGTTCGACGAAGTTTCGTAATTTTTCTCGTTAACCCGGATAGCGCCGCGACGAGAGAAAGAATTTTTAACGTCCTCAGCCGTTACGAAACTTATTTCGGTCGGCAACTTTTGCCCACTCGAAGCGGCATTAAGACCGTCGCGGAAAGTACCGAACGGTCTTGAAAGTTGCACGACGTATCCTCGGCGACGAGCGTGTCCATTTTTAATCAATCGCGACATGAATAGTCGGGGCTGTTAAGAAGCCGAGATGGGAGGGAACCGATGGTAAGAGCTTTCAAGATGCCGAGCTGAGAAATAATAAAACGCCGCGGCGGTGCGAACGTCGGCCAGCTTATTAATTGCTCCGCCGGAAGGCGTGCGCACGCGAGTAAGGGCGTGCGCACGCGATCGCGGACGTGCGGCGAATGAAGCCGACACGGAACGAGCGTAAAGCGGGCGCCTTTAACGATGTAAGCACGTCCACGATTTATTCCCCTCCCTGCATACGTCAGCGTGGGCAAACATACAGATTTCTACCCTCTTAATTAGCGTACGAATCTTTCGTCACGGCAGTACAGCTTTACGGAGTTGGAAAGATTTACGCACGTACGCGGAACGATTCACGCTCGCGATAAGCAGGAACAATAAAGCGTTGACAATTTATCGTTGCCGCGAAAGTGAGCTGTCAATTACCCGCGCCGACACCGTCGGCAATTCATACCAACGTTGAACACCGAGTATGTTCAACGACCGAGCGACCGTTTCGAATTCCAAGATATCCGCGAACTTCTCCGTTAATTGAGATGTAATTTAATTCGCGTAGGGTTAGAGACCGCTGGAAATTGATCGCTTCTTCAGGGCACATTGTTACGCGAACGTAACTCGCCGATAATCTCTCCGCTCGCGCCACGAACTTTCCGACGGCCATAAAAAAGCCGGCGAGGCAGGAAAGAAAGCGGGAGGGCTAAGGAACGATAAGAGGAAAGTTTATCCGGGAGAGTCGGCCGTCGAGCAAACAGATATGCCCGAGCAGGACGAGATTATCCTTAGATTCGCACTGTGACCGCTTACGTCATGAATAATTATGATTGAGCGACGGTTCGCATCGACTCGTACGTTCGGCGCGGCCAATGGACGGCACGTCCGCCTTTCAGCGTCTACGGTTAGTACGTGGTCGACATACGCGTAGATATAATGGCGGCGTTTACTGAGCGCGGATAATGCAGTGCCTTCGAAACCGTTTGCCTCCGACCTCCGGACAACAATTATCCAAGGCAAACACGCGGGCCACCATTGACCTCCCTCTCCACCCTCGCCTACCCTATACTGGAGCCATTCCGTTTTTCCAGCGACAAGCGGGAATAATTTATCGCCGAGTGGGAGCGGTGGCCATCGATGCTTGGCGGCGTTAATTCGAATGGCAAAAATTGACCCGGTCATTCGTATCTCGTTAGGTCCGCCGTGTTGACGAACGTAGCCGTGCGTAGCGGCGTTCAGTGGTGTTTGCCAGACTTTTATATCCCGTCCGAGGCTGTTTCGGTAATGGGACTCTGCAGGAATGGCAGTAACGACCAGTATTGTGCCCCCCTGGGCTAATATGGCCAGCCGCACCTTTTGTTCTTGTATGAGGGGGTCAGTACCGGAATTTGGCCTGTGGCGTTTCTCGATGAACGACAGTGGAGTCTGTGTGTGTGCGTGTGGGGGGGAGTTCTTTCGAAACGGGACACGAGCAAAGTGGAGATCCACTCGAATTACCCTTTCTGAGGAGAGAACCGATGCACTTTCAATGTCGAAGACTGCATAATGGCGGAAAGCGATAGGTCTCGAGATATGAGACGGTCGGTAAAAATTTCGCTTCTCTCGAGTCCCGGAGAAGGTTCGAAGACGGGACGGGCATCGAGCGAAACGGACAAAGGGTCGGCGTAGTCCAATTTGTCGTTCGGAAGGTAATTGCGGCGGGAGGTTAAATAACGATGGCGGATGATCGACAGGACCTTGATCGCCCGCCCGGTAGGAGAGGAGGGCGGGCGGTAGGTAAGATAATTAATGGCACTCGAAAGGCGCAAGCGCCCTGGATACCGGCAATTAACGTCGCTCGTACAAACGCGAGACGCGGCCGGCGATTACGCAAGGCGGCTTTGGTACCGAAATGTTTGAAGCCGAGTAAAGGCGCGTTCGAGCTCGGTTAATTGGCCGACGCGTCAATGGCAGCTCTCCGGGCGGAGTGGATTCTTTGGTGGCGATTGTTTGCTTCTAAGGACAGTGTCAGTGTCTGACGTGAACTGTCTCCTGTATACCCATTAGAATTAAGAACCAGTCGAGTCGACTGACCTCTAAACAATAGCTCTGCCTTAACAATCATTTTCCACTCAAACCACAATCTTTGTATTCCACCTCTAAGGTTGATACACTTTCAAATATTCGAAACTGATGCACGCCAACGTGAACTCCACATAAAAAAATGTACGTAAATCCTGTTAATGTTAGGTGAACGCCGAAATGGAGCAGCGGGTCAAAGGACAAGACCCGATCGGTTCGATCGGTAGAATGGCCGAGAGTTGGAAGCTGGGCAGGAGAAGAGGGGAAGGGGGAGGGCAAGGAGATAAGCAAGTGGAGCAAAACGTGAGGATAGCGCCGAACAGGCGAATGTCTTGGGGACAGTTGCCAAGTGCCGGCAAGCTTAGTCGATCTCGGATTCGCGCACGCCGCGAACCCTGAAGAGATGTGCACCGTATACCAATTTCCCTTTTTTGGAACGTAGTCCGAACAGTCGCTGCACGCGGGCGATTTCTTTTTCTTCCTGCTCCTCTGGCAAAATCGGACGAATTTCCTTTCGATGACCGTAACGAATTGCCATCGGCGAACCGAAAACGTCCGCTTCGAAGCTGTTACGTGATGCGTTAATACGTGACTGTAAGGGGATGAAGAGAGGGATGAAGAGGGGGTTGAAGAGGGGGTTGAAGAGGGGGTTGAAGAGAAGGATGAAGAGAGGGATGAAGAGGGGGTTGAATAAAGGGATGAAGAGAGGGGCGAAGAGAGGAATGAAGAGGGGGGTTGAAGAGAGGGATGAAGGTAGGAATGAAGAGGGGGATGAAAAAGGGGATGACGTGCTTCGGGGGAAGGTGGAAGACGTAGAGGGCAGAGGGCAAGTATCGTGTGGCCGTACGTGAAACGTGAGAAGGCTTACCCGAATGGCCTTAAGCTCTCTCCTACCTTTTAGCGCGAAGGAGGAGAAAAAATTTCATTAGTTACGATGATGGCTACTGGTCCGCCCTCATTTTTGTCCAGACAGCGGGGCGCGCGATGAAAAACGCTCCTCTCCGCTCGACCGTTAAGTTTGACCCATCGACTTTTAAACGAGTCACGCAGGCACGATTTGTCAGGCCAATTTTTATGGTAATGCGCGGATTTTTGCGTGCTTAACGCTCGGCATTTTGCGGAATCAATTAAAGCGGATGGCTTTGACTGTTTTAATGATTGTCTTTCTGTTACTGAATACTTCGCTTTTTATCTCTTTTCTCAGCGGCAGAATAAACGATTAATTTTTATGTCATGAGTTTACGCGCGCTGGCATGTGGGCAGAGTAATATTTTGTGGGAAAGTACGTAAATTGTTGGCAGTGCCGTTAAAGGCGAAAGGGGGATGTGAAAAAGAGTAAAAAAAAAAAGAACGGCGATAAAAGAGAAGCGAGTTCGCTGCAAGACAAGTAGCGATCTGCTCGCTGTCGTGAATGCGGGTAATTTTTCCGCTTACCGGCGGAATTGATGGTTCAATTGAGGATGACTGACAGGGCAAAAAGAGCGTTGACGGTGAATCCATCGGTTTTTGCCCCAGCACGAGAGTAAGGCCTTGCCGAGGGACTTTGCGCGAGACACCTTCGATAAATCAAAACTTTTGTCGGCCCGGCGCGCAACCCACCCCTCCTCTCACCCCCGCCCTCAAATCTAAGAGAAACACGACGGGTGGATTTTACCGAACCACTGTACGCCCCATTTCAAAACTTTCGAGGGGATGTATGTCCTCAAAATCGTTTTGTTCGACGTGTTCAATTCCGGGACATTTTTGTCACGAAAATCAACTCCACAAAAATTGATCGCTCGCTCGCGGGGGGGTGAGAAATAAATGGAACATGAAACTAGCCTTTCGTTCGGCGTAAAGTACGCTCACCGTGCGAATGTCTGCGGATAGTGGAGACTTACTGCCCGCCGGAAATCAAGTAGAATAAACGAAAATCCAGTCGACCCAGAAACAGCCCCCGGCTCTTCGTCCCACTGTGTGGTAGGATGGGAATTTGACCGAGCTGGCCGCAAAATTTAAAACCGTCATACTTCCCCACCGCTATCATATATTCCATACGTTTCAAGTATCATTCGGATACCGTTCGAGAGCGAGCCGTTGATTAAATTCGATTCGTACGTTTCGATAATGAAGTGCCTCGTCGACGTTCGCCGAGAATCCCCTTAACCTATATTTCCGAATCCATGCTCCTACAAATGCGAGATGCTTGCGTAGGGTAAGACTCTTATTATGATATACTAGACCGTCTCGCTGCTTCACTGTTTTCAATGTCTTCGACGTATTCGACCTATTCGACTTTCGAACGTTCGCGTTTTCGTAATTCCGGTCGGAAATCGAGGAACAATCCCTCGCCAAACGCGGCCAGTTCGATAAGTAGCATCGTGTGGCGAGATAAGCGACCGGTAAGAGTCGGCGAAAGCCGGTGAGAGCCGATGAAAAGAGATTCGGAGATGCATGCACGGAGTGAGGGAGGGGTGGCAGTCCGATCGAGTCGAACGACCGATGAGCGGCTTAAATGCGACGTTGACAATGGTGGTCGAGGTATATTGTCGTCGCGTACAGCTGCGGAGAGAGCAGCCGTGTCCCAATTTCGGTGGCGGACGAACGATCAATTACGCAGGACAGACGCGGAGCGCGCCAGACACCTCGCGACATTAGCTCGATATTAAAGTTTATTGCCAGTCGGCCGATTACGGCCTGTCAAAACGCTTCGCGCGTCCACAGCCATCGTCGGACAGATTACTCTTCTCCGATCGGGTCTCCCCGCAATTACATCCTCCTGATCAATTGTAGGATCGCAGAATTTACGCTCGATCCGCAGTCGAAGGCAGCTTTAGTTGGTAAAGAAGGAAGAGTTACAGGAGAGCGGACGATAAGTGGACAGTGGCGAAGTCTTGCCCCGGGGGCGAGGAAAATAATACGATGAGCTCTGCTAAATTGCCAAACACCTTTTCTCTCCCACTTTCATTCTCCGCGACACGCCCGCTGAAGAGGCCCGACCGGCTTACGTAAGATCGCGGAGCCCGCCACGGCCTACCCGCTGTAGAAGTGCAACCTCGAGGTACGGTTAAAAAAGCGTCGTCACATCGCGCGAGCATCCTTACAATGGAAACTACTTAACCCTCCGCTTGCCCTTGTCCTAATCTCGTTTAAAGCGCGCGCGCGCGCCAGGGGCCTCCGATATGCTCTTTACCGAGAACCGGCCGCGAGCGTCCGTGCTACTCGAGGCGAGGGAAAGATTTAGTTGAATCAACAAAGTGGATGCACTTCGTCTGCGCATACCAACTTCTTCGATTCGTTACGATCGTCGAAAGATCGAGCAGTTCAAACGCTTCTTAACGAAGGTGGCATCTGTTTAATCCTCGAACTCATCCTTCTCTCTTCTCCCGTCTCTCTCCCTCTCTCTCTCTCTCTCTCTCTTTCGTTGCATCTCTCGCTCTGGCTCTCTGTCATTTCAGAGCAGAGCGTTACGTAAATGTCGTCACATTTCACTAGGCCGTTATTACCGGCCGGGATTAAAGTGAATTTTGCAGAGGCGACGAGCGAACACGTGGACGTGGGCCGTAAATAGAATTGCATCAGAGCATGACGATCAGCGCCTGTTCGCCGACAGATGCGGCAGCGTTCATTTGACGGACGTCCACGTGCGAGAGACGGTTAGGCGGATTGGGAGCGTATATTCGTCCCCTGGAAGAACGGCGAGCTTCGTTGACGAGAACGCGGACTCGGTACGTCGACCTGCCCTTTACGAGTCTTAATAATCACGATATCCCGTTAATCTTCATAACCCGACGCTTCAGCGCCAAATCTCTGCGTCCTACGGTTGGTCGGCCATGTTATCCTGGCAGGCTAGGCGGCCATCGGACCGCAGAGTGCTTCCCATGGAACGGAGGCGCAAAAAAGTTAATCCACCCCCGACTGGCTGCTACCCCGTTCCCGGCGATACGAACAATTTTCCCAAACTAGTTTGGGAAAACTGTGGAAGAGCAGCTTTTGCCACGGACGAATGCAACTTTGAGGGCGGAATGACGAGATCGGGCTGATAAGAATTGATTGCGGGCGGAGTGAACTGAGGCAGGGTCGAGCGTGACCCGAAACGACGATGGAGGGTGTCGAGGGGAGAGGGGGTGGGAGACGAGTCTGGGACAATTTAGTCGGCTAGCAGTTCTCATTTAATTCGACGAGAGCCGAGTCTGTCCGTAGGACTGACCGATGGGATGTTTACGGCGTCGAGGGGTAGTTTTATTAGAGAGGCCGTGCCAGCTACCCGTTCTCGTCCTCTCTTACCCTCTTTTACTGCCCTCTCTAACCTTCTCTTTCCAGCTTCGTACACGCTCTCTGCCTTTGTCCCGGCATCTCGGGCACGGAGGCAAACTTTATCGGCGGAAACCTTGATCGACGCGTTAACTTGCCGGCAATTCGGTAGGCTCGCTCGAGCGGGCAAACTTTCGGTTTATCGTACACCGTGCTCCGGTTACTTTTAATTGTTGATTATTTCAATTTTATCGATTCGCGGCACCGGCTTTGTTATCGCCCGGCCAACTTTTCTCGTTTGACGGCTCGAGCTTGCGGCTCGCGGGAACAGTGTTTCGGTTCTTTCAGCTTTTTTTCTGTTTTTTTTTTTGGTTCACGCAACAGGATGCAGAAAGTTGTCCAGTTTCCCTCGTCTTTACCTTTCAATAGAATTTCTCTGTACGTTCATAGAATTACACAATTTAGGTACTATTTATGTGCAACGATCTTGCGCGAGATATCAGATTAAATATTAGTTTTGTAACTCATCCATCAAGAATACAAGCAAAATCCGTTTGAGATTCGAGAACGATGCCGTAAGATTTGCAATCGTTGTCGTTTCGGCTTGCGTCACCCAAATCATCTTATCAGGTCTCTCACGTTATTATCTTAACCCGGCGCGAACGTGATGCGGGCCTGTATAGGTGGAACCGACATTTTGCCGGATTGAAATTCCGAGCGCATATCTTTCCCGATATATATTCATGCATTCGCCCCGGCCGGTGAGAAAATGGGCGGGGTGGATGGCGCTGATTGGATTACAGTTACATGTCGCCAGCGTCCGTAGTCGTAAAACATTTAGCGACTGCACTGTTTTTCCCGAGGAAGGGACGTATTACGAAGGCCTGTCCGCAATCTCGCGAACATTCCTCACTCGGCGGACATGCGAAATGGCGCAAAGCGTACTCGAGAAGCTGGACGAGAGTGAGAGAGAGTCAGAGCGAGAGTCAGAGAGAGAGAAAGAGAGAGAAAAAGAGAGAGAGAGAGAGAAGGGTGGGGGACTCAGTCATCCCGGGGGACATTTTCATCCGCAGGGAAGTTTGATCGGGCCCGTTCCGGTCGTTGATGATCGGCGAACAGAAGAGAACAACAAGCGGCAAGTCGCTCGAGATTAGAACTATTAGCCGAGATTAGAGGAGAAACCGTTTTCCAGCATTATTGTCGTCCCGTTGGGGCGCGAAGAGGTTGTTAGCCGCGCCGTGCAAAGAAGGGGCGGGAGGGAGGCCTGGGGGGTGGCAAACGAGCGGAACAGGGACAGAAAGAGGGCTCCGTAATCCGGAGTCGCGCACCGAGCGGACGAAAGAACGAGCGGGAGCTCTAATTTTCCCCGAATCTTAATCCCGAACTCCTTCGAGGCCATCGGGAATTGGGACACGCCGATGATTTCAGATTAGAGACAGTCATCGCTCAACCTTTGTACGGATTCGTATCAACTGCGAGCAAGTCTCAGGATGGGGTAAAAGAAAGAGAGAAAAGCTGAGTGGCAAAAAAGTCATCGTCGCATCGAAGGGAAGGTCGAAAGAGGCTCGCGAGTGCGCGAATCTTGAGAATGAAATTGCTGTCCCACTTTCGCGGGTGTGGCGCACCAGCTATTTTCCCTCCGAAAACCATGACGCAACGCTTCCTCTCTCTTTTTTTTTGCATGCCCCGCCGCAGCCTCTTCGCAAAATATCCGAAACAACGAGAGGGAGAAATAGATATTTTATTCGGGAATTGGGACGGCCGGCGGGAGTCAGACTGAAACTTCGAAGGCGGGGGGGAGGAGGAGGTGGAGGAGGGGGAGGGAATTTCCGGTGCCGCGATAAAAGCGGCGAACTTTAATTGGACCTTCGGATCGAGAGGGGGGAATACTTCTCGACGAGTCCAACTCGAGCTGAATTTTCGACCTTTGGCCCACCCCGCGTCGCTCTTGAACATTCGAAGCAGGCGTATCACGTTCTACTGATCAAAGGAGCACTCGCGGCCGGAACGTCGTGTACATATGTATACGCGCGACGTATAGATCGTGTATAATGCTTTGCACTGCGCCAGTTTTCCCGCCGCGCTGCGTAATAGTCTCTCTCTCTCTCTCTCTCTCTCCCTTCCTCACACTCTCTCTCTCTCTTTCTCTCTTTACATTACACTCTCTCTATCACTCACTTGCCTATCCTTCCTGTCTTACGTCTTTCCACCCATTTTTTCCTCCCTTTCTTTTTGTTTCCAGCAAGACGCCTTCCATGAAGGCTATATCCCTATGATGGCAGAGACGCTTATCGTCAGACGATGCGTGTACTCCAGTTTTCATGATCCCGCGGAACAAAGGCCGTGACGGCGGCCGCTAACGTCGCCCGTACATTCCACGGGAAAATACAATTTTTATTCCCCGACTCTCCGGTACCAGAATAAACGCGAGGGAGCTGCGCGTTTTTTTCCTTCCTCGCTTTTTGCAAAAAAATAAAAATGAAAATAAAAAGAATAAGGCGCCCCGCGCAGACGCATTCAGGGTAAGCGATCCTTTATCGTCGGTGCGTGCATGCTTCAGCTTCCTTTATCGCCCCGCTACCGGGACGATTCGAGAGCTCTAAACTTTCGGAGAAGGAAACTGACCTTTCGACGCGAGACATACCTCGACTTCGATTACTCGGAATAAGCCCGGGAATGAGGGAGGCTGCGGAGCGCGGCTTACGGTCAAAGTGAACCTGACGCTTTTACGAGCTCGACGCGAAATACTGAGAGGGCACGATTCCCGCCTCTCCCAGGTTACAGCCCCTAACCCTCCCCACACTTAATTTACACCAGAGGCATACCTATCAGCGTAACTTAGCGCGCACTGTACGGTGTACCGTATCGGAATCGCAACAGATAACATGCACGCTGACGACTTTACTAAAATTTCCTAATGAGTGTTGCTCAGTGATCGGAGTTGGGATAGGGGTGAGGGGGTGGATGTATGTAAGTAAAAATTGGTTCATACCGGCTTCCAGACGAGCTGGCGAACCATCGGGCACGGTCTTCGTCTGAGACTTCGGCGTGCCCTCGCTCATGGTTTCGACACGTCTTCGATCCTCCGCCGGACTCCTGCCGGGGGGTGGGTTACACACGAGGCTCCCTCTCTCTGCCGCCTCCTGGAGCTCAGTGCCGTCTACGACGATACGCGGCGGACGGCTTTACTGGCCCCCGGGCTGGCTAATCCCGAACCCCTTTACCTCCTTCCGCTACTTTCCGCCCTGGTAGAGGTTCGAGGGAGCAGCCGCGAACCACCCCCGATCGGCGCAGTTTGACGATATCTCGGGGCTGATGTACGTCGAACTCCTCTTCGCACTCCGGATTCGCAGGATCACTTTTAACGGCCTCTACCTCGACAAATGTTCGAAAACTGACTCTCCTCCCTCTGCACTGTCCTCTCTCCTAGGTGTCCCAGTTAGTCATCCTCTCGGCGATCGCGCTTTCTGAACAAAGTTGCGGAGAGTTTCCGGATGACTTTTTTGATTCCGCCAGAATCTCGGTATCACTCGTGACACGCACCACCCAAGAATAGGCTACGGAGGGGTGGTCGACAATCACTTTCGTCTCATTCTCTGCGGCTTTGCTCGCTTTCTCACCCCTCTCCTGCTCTCTCTCTCTCTCTCTCTCTCTCTCTCTCTCTCTTATAATCTGTCTAACTCCGTGCACGTTTAGAACGAAGCTCACTCCGTGGCGTGTGTCACAAGGTCACCAGATCGAAGGATCGTTGCTCCGAAATGGGAGCGCGCACAAGTGGATCGCCACCTCCACCCGCGCGCGAGTTGGTACTATTAATTAGTGAACACGGGCAGGAGGGGCGGCAGGGGTGGGAAGAACAAGGGAGCCGAAGACGATGGCGGAGAGGGAGAAACGGAGGAGAGGGGATGATGTCGGCGGTGGAGAGACGGGGGGGATGCGAAGGGAAGACGAAAACAGGGATGACAGGCGGTAAATAAAAATGAGCGAAAAAAAAGGCACACTGGAGGTTAGACTCGGGCGGACAATCCGGACGTTCGAAGAGGAGAAAGAGGGATAGAGAGAGAGTGCTGGGCTCATTTAGGAGTAGAGCGAAGGAGGAGAGAGGGAGTAAGAAGAGGCGAGTGGCAGGCAGCTCTCTGGCACGCGAGGAGTCTGACCGCACGATACAGCTCGATCACTGGCGTTCACCAAATGTCCGGATGCGCTTCTTTGCCGACGACTCGCTTGCCACCGTCCTGCTCACCCATCCCGATTTGCTTACCCTGCTCTCTCTTCTCTCCTCTCTCTCTCTCTCTCTCTATCTCTCTCTCGTCACTCCCACTGCCGAGTGGATGCTGCGGGCACCCGTGCGTCTCTCGCCTACCTCTAATTTCCACCGACAAACTCTCCGTCACTGTGCCATCTCCCACTTCTCTCTCTTTCTCTCTCTATCTCTCTTCTCTCACTCTTTATCTCTATCTGACTCCCTGTGTCTCTCTCTCTCGTCCTCTGTGTTTGCACGGGAGGATGGAATATGCGGCGGTTGTACGGCAGGAGAGACCGCGAGGCCGATTCGTTCGACACGCGACGAGGGGCAGCTTTCCCTCGCGGAAAACGAGGAAACGTCGACTGTCACACGACGGGGGCTGGAGACGAACACTCCCGGCTTTTCCAGGGCTCTCCTCTCCTCTCTCTTCCCTCCCTAGCGCGCGCACGCTCTCTGTCCTCCTCCGGTCCTTTCGGCTCGATCTCGCCCTCTCCCTCTTCCCACTCCGCTCCCTCCGTCTCCCTTCCTCTCCCTCGGTCAGCCTCCTTCCACCTACCCCCACCGCACGAGCGCGCACTCTTCCTCTCTCTTTCTCGCCCCACCGAAATCTATCTCGCCTCTTCTTCCGCTATCTCACCCTTCTCTTCCTCCTCCCCGAAGCGACTCTTCACGTCTCTCGCCTTCGCTCTCGCCTCTGCTCTCGGCTCCTCTCCTCACTCCCACCCCCTCGCTCCACCCCGATTCCACCCCTCTCCTCTTCCTTCGCCCTTCTTCCACTCGCTCGTGCACGCGGCCTCCTGTCCCGTCTCTCTCCCTCTCTCTGTCTATCCTTCTCTATCTTCCTGCTCCTGCTCTCGGAGTTCGACTATCTCACTCTCCCCCTCTCGCCCCTCTCGGTGGCGTATCAGCCCTCGAGAGAGAGTGGCGATCTCTCTCGGACCGGTCGCCTTTCCGTGGCTCTTTTCACCGTCTCCCTTCCTCCCGAGCGTGTCCCGTCGAGCCACAACGACGTCCCGGGCGTAGTGAGCAGCTCGCTCGCTTTTCCAACCGTTTCCCGCGCATGCGTGCTCCTCCCGGGGATGTTCCTCTTTCTCCCTTCTCCCACCGTGCCATTCCAGTCTCACCCTCTGGTCCTCGCAGCCTCTCGCTCCCTCCTGCCCGCTCTATATTCAGCCCTCTCCCTCCATCCAGCGTCCAGAACGTCCTTCTTGCCCTTTGCCCGCACCTATCCCTCTCCCCCTCTCTCGCTCCCGTTCTCTGTCTCTCTCTTTCTCGCTGCCTCCGTTTCTCTCGATTCGACCTCTCTCCGTTCGTTTGCCACCCTCCGGTGCGTTTCCCTCCGTGCGTCGCTCCCAAGCACCACCACCCCCTCCACGTCGCACGCATTTTCCATCGTGTACGCACATTCCGCGTCTACCCTTCTGCCGAACCTCTCGCCTATCAATCTTATTCACCCTCGCCAGCGGCGATTTCGGGCTGCGCGCGCAGCTACCCTTTCCGAGGTATTTTCCTATCGCGGATGAATATTAGACGAAATCGAAGGCTGACGGCGAAGGGGTGGTCTTCCGTACGAGGAGGGACACGTTAGACACGCAACGGCCAGCGCGGCCGGCCACGTTAATCTGGGACGAGGAGGGATGCTGGACGGCGTTCGGAGGGTGGGCGGACGGATCACGGGATCAAACTTCTCTTTATTTGTAGGGCTTTCGGGGGGGTCTAAAGTATTCATGGGTCAAATCGGGCCAAGCGAGATTGTTGACAGCGCTCATGACGCTCCAAATTCGACATGCTGTGGATTGGGTTGCAAGTTTCATTTTTATGGGTTGCGTCTCTTTATTTATCTATTTAGAAACATGGGAGAGCACGCGTATCCCAGTGACTGTAAAGTATAGGTTTTGGGTAATCACGATGAAACATGATCAATGTGTCCTTGATATCCGAAGGCACAAGATAATGCGACGGAACGGAAAGAGACTCCAAACGTGCCGAGTGCCTCTGAACGTCCACGCTCATAGGCCCGAATGCGTGTAAATATATATACCTACACGTACATCCGCCGCTTTAAGCCCGAGCTTAAGCCTTAAGCCGAAACTGAAACGCTCGCTTTAATCGACGCCCTCTGGCCATACGGCCGAGAGGCGAAAAAAGGAGTGCTCGCGAGCGCGCGCGCGCAGCAAACAATGAGCCGAATATTCTATCATTTGCATCCGTATCGCCTTTTTTACACCTGACGAGGCCGCAAAATTTTCCCCCATCCAGAGACATTCCATTCCAACGCTCCGAATCGCTCTCGATAAACATTCGGGTGGCGAAAAATATTTTCACCGACGACAGTGGAGTGCGGAGCAGCGAAGTGGCCGAGATAATGTTTCCCATTAGAGAGCCGGAGGCGGGATGAGAAGCCGGGCGGACAAATTTACACGGCAACGACAATGAACTTCTCGCCGGGCCGTACAATCGACTATTTACGGTGGCCTCATGCGACCTTGCCGTGGCTGGCGAATTATTATTTTATTCCGGGTCCGCGGAAGCGGTTAAATGTCAGCCGCTGCTTATACTTTACAGCGATGGCTCGCTAGCTGGCCGCCTGTGCAGATTTAATGGAGGTAATTCAGTGAGGCCCGCCGCTTCAAACTGGGGAGAGACGGAGGGGGTGAAAAAGGGCGAGAAGAAGAGATGGTGGAAGAAAGGGGGTAGAAAGAGGGTAGAAAGGGGGTAGAAAGGGGTGTAGAAAGAGGAAGAAAAGCGCGGGATCCGGAGCGATAACTGGAACGACGATGACGACCCCCGGGATGGAACGAATGGGAGGACGAGTGGGACGACCGGGATCGCCAACTACCAAGGGGGGGTGGTGGCCGACGGCGGCGGGGGACGGCGGGGGACGAAAAGGGGCGACGACAGCGGCGATCCAATTTCGCACGATCGCGTCTCGTGGCGCAAACGTTGGCGCCACCTCGACTTCACCCTCAAATCCCGCGAACGCGCAAAAAGAGCTTTGCCACGGCACAGGAATGACCCCTGCAACGATTCCGCTACTTCGTCGCGTAGTCGAGCTTTTCTTTTCTTTCTTTCAGAGCCCATCAGGCCGGATCGTGGAAATCGATCGTTTTCCGCTTCGTTGGATCTGCTACTCGCTTTGTACTGTTTTAGAGTACTGACGAGGGTTCAACTGAAATTCGACTGTCCTATCGATCGACGTGTCGGCAATTAGTTTGATATCCTAATTAATTAGATTCGCGGTACGTAGAAGCTCGGATCAACGCTTGGGGTGGGAAATTGTTGAGGAACGAGAACTGGAAAAGTGAAAACTCGAGAGGGGAATGGTTCAGAATACAGTCGATGGCGTCGAATTCCTCGGCAGGGGGTGGCAGTTGAGGAATAAGAGAATCGGACAGCCTGCCACCGAAGCGGAGTAAATTTGACTTGCATCGTCAGACGTTGACTGACTCTTCGCCGAACTCGGTCGAGTTTTCGCGAACAGGCGGGAATTAATTCGCGCGTACCTACGCCCCTCGGCAGCACCTTCGGAATTTAAAACTTTACCCCTCGTCGTTCCATCCCCCTTTCTTCGACGGTGCATCACGCTCCGAGGGTACGCACCGCTTCAATTATCCGAGTCTTGCCTCGAATCGCTTTACTCGCTTTACGCCCTCGCAAGTTTAACGTTAAGGCGAGCTTTCATTTGCTGCTAATCTTCCCTGGCGTCGAACAAGAATCATTCTCTCTAACGTCGCTTCCGAATCTTTCCTACAGCTGCACGTTGCAACTTAACGACACACTGTGAATTTACGTGAAACAATTTAACGAAGAATCGTGACAGCTTCTGTTCCTACAACAGATCCAATTTTTCCGTAAGGTCGCGCACGCGATTAGCCAATGGCCAATCATTTTCTGGTCCTCAAACGATTCGACGCGAACGAATAGCGCCTCATTAAAATTAAGTCGAGTATCGCGTCTGGCAAAAAAAAGGAAGAAAATCAGCGCCGTAACGGCAGAAATCCTGGGTCCGGATTGTCTTAATGAAGTACATCATCAGCTGGGCGGATAGCGCGAGCGCGTAAATGGGTGAATTAAAAAGAAGGATTAACCTGACAACTGGGTCATCGGGGGCGGTGGAATCGTATTCGCCGAAGGAATGGCTGGGACGGGAGAGGGGTGGCGGCGGCGCGGGGAGGGTTTGGAAAGCTGCTGGGCAAAGAATGAAAAGGAACGCCGAATCCGGGCGGGGAATTTTTCACCCGTTATTTCGTCTCAACGTACTTAGCAATTTTCATTTCTGCCCCGGCGTCCCCGACGAACATTTTATCTCGCATTCTGCCCGCCCGCTTCGTTCATCGCGCCTCCCATTTAAACGTTTCACCTGAATTTTTAGCGCTGTCCGCTTTGAGCCGTCTCTACCCTCGGCTGCCACCTCCACGCCTTTCCTTTTTTTCGCCTTCCCCTCCCGTTCACCCTCTGCCCCTCTGCTTCCATACCGAACGTCCATTTTCCTGCCTATTTTTCTACTACCCCTCCCCCCTCCTCCTCCTCCTTCTCCTCCTATCCTCCTCATCGCGCATCGGACTGCCTACGCGCGGTTATTTTAGAAAAAAAAAGGTGAGGGTTGCGAGAGCTGTTTCGTGCCTGAAAAATTTCTCCTCTCGTTCCCTTCCGTTTAAAATTCTCGGCCGGATGGCCTGCAGGACGAGACGCGAACGGCGTCGTGGATGGTGAATCTATTAAGCGAGCGAAGACTGGCACTTTTCCGCGCTCTCATCCAGACGATCCTCCCTGGAGAACGTTAATTATAGAGCGGGGTGAAAAAAATAGCCTGCGCGAAAATAGCGTCTACCTGCCTACGAGGGTATAAAATAATCGACGATTAAGAACGAGATGGGAAGGGGGAAGAGAAAAAGCGAGGCAGCATCATCGTCCTAGTAGTCGTCGTAGTAGCGGTCGTAGCAGTAGTCGACTCGCGAAAGTTTTTCGGGTTACGGCGATAAATTCACCTTTTCGGCTTAGCGGTTGAATCTTGACAGCGAATATTCTCTGTTCGCTCCGTAGAAATATCGCGTCGCCGCCACCCCTCTTGTTTGCCCCAAATCTAACGCCACCCCCCTCGCCACCCCGCAGAGCCCTCTCCAAACCCCACCCCCCATTCCCATTCCTCCGCCAACCTACAATTTCCCATCGTTTTTATTTCCCTACCGAGCGCGTGGCCGTAAAGGAGAGCGCATTCTCGGCAATTCCGACGTTGTCATTAGCTTACCCCTCCCTCCTCCACCCTGCTCGCCATCCAACGACTCTCTTTATTACGATCCGCCACCCGCGGCTCGCGAGGAAACCTCTTTATCGAGCAGGCAGCGAGCGCGCGAGGAAGCCTCGTCGATTTTACGATTCGGCCGAGCTGAGCTTCGAAGCGAATAAGAAATTTCGACGGTCGTCCACGGCCTTTTATTACAGCGCGGGAAAAAGTTTAGGTCGACGGGTATACAGAGATAGAGAGATAGAGAGAGAGAGAGAGAGAGAGAGAGAGAGAGAGAGAAAGAGAAAAGTTGTAACGCGAGGCGTTGGCCAGCAGAGTCGGAGGTTGGCGCGTGCGCGCGCGCGCGCTCACACGCGTGTCGACGGAAACCTTGGAATTAGGAAGGCATTAAGGGCTGTCGTCGGGAGGTGTGGCCCTGCGGAATCGAATCTCGAAGGAATAGACGACGAGGGGGCTGAACAGGGGTAGCAGGAAGGAGGGAGGGAGTGAGGTAGAGGGCAAGCCTCGAGGAGGCTCCGCGAGATAGAGGGATGAAAAGTTTTCGCCGGGGGAGCAGGTGGCACGAGGGAGAAAACTGGGCCATCGCGTCTTCTGCCGCCTGCAAAAAAAAGTATCGTCTACACCCTCCCACCACCCTCCCTCCTCCTCCTCCTCCTCCTCCCCCCATCGAAGCCAGCCGCCATTCTCTCCTACACAATATAATTGGATCGAGTCGATTTATCGCTGATTCTAGCCGATATTCGGACCCGCGTCTCGTGGCCGTCGATGCTCGGGTCGGAGGAACGTCGGGAGGAAACACGATGAACGTGTGTCCGTTCTACGGGAAGAAGATTCGAGGCAGCATCTCCGCACGCGTTTCTGCACGCGTTCCCGACACGCATCTCTGCACGCACGTCGAGTGCAACGTTCGCGGTCGTTGCCAGCTTGGTCGGGCACGGCTCGCAGATTCACGAGGTCGTCTCTTCCTCGGATTCGCGTTTATGGATCTGACGTGGGTGAAAGACAGAATGACGGCGTTCTCAAAGGAGTGCTCCCATGGGGGGTATGGGGTGGAGAGAAAAAAAAAAGGCTCGCAGCAGAGACTGGGATGAGCCCGGGCTGAGCGCGGCGAGGAGGGCCGTGCCGAGGGTTGGAGAGAGTGAGGAAGCGAGTGAGGGAGAAGGACGGATAGAGAGAAGGAGGGAGAGAGGGGGAGAGAGAGGGAGGGATGAGGCGATGTAGAGGAGGAAAGACAGAGGCAGAAGAGAGGGAGAGAATCGAGGCAGCGATGGGGTGGAAAAGTAGGGCAGTGGGTGATCGCGGCGCACTCTACCCTCTCGTGTCCGTCGACGCTTGCGTAACGTAACACTCCCCGGGTTTTACGTCACCGGTGGAACGTGACGTCACGAACGCCGCTTCTCCCCGTCCCTTGCGGAAGGTGGGAGAGCGAGCGTGCGCGACGTAGTCGGGCCGGATCGAGGGAGGCCAGCAGCCAGACCGAGATGGGAGACGTTGGGATGAGAAGGATAGGGAGGATGGACGGATGGATGGATGGTTACTTGGATGGATGGTCGGATGGACCGCTCTGTTCGGAGCCACAACCCCATAGAAGCAGCGTCAGTCGGCAATCTGTACCGGGAAAATCGTCTTCGTCCCTCATCCATCCTCTTAAACGTCTTGCGTTTTCATTCTTCCAATCTCTCTCAGTCTCTCAGTCTCTCAGTTTCTCTCTCTACCTGCTTTCTAGAGGCAGTCCTCGATATCAGCGCGCTTTCTGTACAGCTTTCACGTCGCAGTCGATAAGTACGGATATTCGACTGACGAGAGAGCGCGGATGAAGTGCGCCGGTGGCGGATGGAAATTCCAAGTGCGAAGAGGCTTAGCTAGGACAATCGTGCGACTCGTATTACGAGCCGATTACAGTCCGCGCGTCCGCGTAAGCCGGATCTCAAAACATTCGTCTCCGTACGAGACAAATCGCTCAACGAACGCTCCACTTTTACGACCTATAGCCTGCGCACAATTTATCGACTCCGCAATAGGTTTCTTGCATTAAACGCTCGTACGTCGAAAAAGAGAGAGAGACAGAGAGAAAGAGAGAAAGAGAGAGGCTCGTAAATTTATTCGCGCCTTTCATTCTTTACGGGAGGGCAGAGGAGCAGAGCGTGTCGATTTGCATGCTGCGCCGAGATAAGGAGCGTAATACGCGCACACAGCACGTTCGGCGAATCGATCGGGGGCCACCACTTTTTTTTTTCGCAAATTTTGTAAAACGTACCGACCGCTCAGTTCGGCGGCGCTCGGCGATAATTAATAGAATCGGGGCTCCTGGCTGTAAATTTCCGGCTGACGAGCGTTTCACGGATATTTATCGCGTCGGCGTTCGAATCTGATGGCTCAGCAATATTGCTACCCGTTATTGCAATCTTGACATTGCGACGCGTAAGAAACGACGTTGATCTTCCGGACGGATGACGATTCGGAAAATCTTCGACGGACGCAGATAGATAGATAGATATAGAGAGAGTGAAAGAAGGAGAGAGAAAGAGAGATTCGGCGAAAATTGAGGAACACGCCCTGAGGTATCGCTGCTAGATTCTCATCCTCATGTATTCAAGCTCCATTAAGCTTGGCGTTAGGAGGCACGGGTCCTCGGGGCTACGGACCCTGAATAAGAACCTCTTCGAATTCCCCTTATCTGGGTCAAAGATATGCGCTTTTAGATAACTGTCTACGTGCGCGCCCCTGTGCCTGTATTCGCATAAACGGCAAGCGTCTTTTTGTCGTTGACGATTCAGTTGCAAAACTTCCCCTCTCGAAAGGGCCGATTCGGCCACTGCCTCGTCATCGAATTCTATTTAACGGCGGAGAATAATGCGAATCGTTCCAAGATAAGCCGTGCGCAGACATTAGTCGTCGAAGTCGTCGAAGTCGTCGATCAGTTATATGAATCGAAGCTAGGTAAGCGCACGCCGTTACTTAACCGTCCCCGACGTTCGACATCTTATTAATTAATCGGCCGGATTATCTTTATTGAAGGCTCCGCGCGTGCCGGCCCGATCGACATTTTCCATCGACATTTTGCCATCGACAAAGTGGCGTCGCACGTAGCGCGTGCGATATCGTCTATTCGAGCGTGGCCAAAAGCTTTTTAGCGGTAACTGCATATTTTGCCCGCCGGATCGGCATGAAATTACAGTCACGACGTTTATGCGGTTAATGGCCGTTATTAACCTGCTAATGAGCCTCCCTTGCGCCGCAATTACGCCGGCAACGTTGCGTCAGATTGGTCTAGTTAACGTCTTCGTTGCCGGCCGTTTATTTACAAAAATCATTTTAACGCTACGCTCTGGGGGTAGTTATTGTTGAATTACTTAATCGATAATTGGAACAGAAATGCATTGCGTCGCTTGTCGCAGACTCGTTCTCTTTTCCTTTTCTAACATTCTCAGCTTCAACGTACTAGTCGAAGTCTAGCTGCAAAGGCGTCACAATTTCAATTCGTGATTTTCCATCTATTTTCAAAGAAACTTTTGGCATTGTGCCGCCTCGTTTTAATTGAGTTAGAGGGTTTTATATATGGTGCGAGGGTTATGTAATTCGAGATTAGCGGATGGGATGAGAGTGGCTAGACAATTCGAACGGAGATGAAAGGAAGCGTGCGAGGGCATGTACGAGGGAGGCTCGAGTCTACGCGCGGATGATTGACCTTTGGCCAAAAGTCAGAGGAGAAGGTAAAGGCCATGAGAGCGAAACGGAGAGCGAGCTATCCACCTACCTACGCGAATTCCGTATCCTTCGCCTACCACCGGAAATACCGATATTCACGATTCGCCGGCGACCGATCGAATTTGTCCGGCTCCTTTCCTTCGACGGCACCGAATTTCCTACGGCTCATTTCATCATTTTTAAAAAAAAACCGGTACACGTCTCCTCGTCAAGGCAGGAAACCGACATCGGTGCACCGGTATCGCGGCGAGGAACGCGATAACGCCAAAGCCACAAGGACAACCGTATTCGCACACAGAGAAAGGTATACGGTAATTGTATACGGATTAGAGAAGCAGTCGGCGACGATACTCGTGATTAATCGTCATAAGGGTCTGTGTACCCTGGCCGATGGAACTTGCTCGAAGCGGCGAGGAGGTAAACTTTCGGGGCACCTTCGAGGCTACAGCTGTTACTCGCGTGTTCCTCGAATTTCCATCGGAGCGAACTTGCTGGAAATAAAGTCCACAACGCTTGGGTAGCTCGCGCGACGTACAATCGTCATTTCGTCAGTTTGCCAACATCGCACGCCGAGTAGAGAGGAAGAGAGAGAGGAAGAGGGACAGAGGGACAGAGTGAGAGAGAGAGAGAGAGGGAAAGAGAGACTTAAACGTAGCTTAATTCGGCAAACAATTTTCATCGCGGCCCATCGCCCCGAAACGCGCTAATGTCGAGCAAATATTTAAGCTGAGCTTAAGACGGCAAATAGCGGACGGTATCACGTCGTCGGGCTAGGACAAAGAATAAGATCCCACCCACCTAATCTAGCCGGCGAGGAGGAAAAAAGTTTCGACCCTGAGGAGGGCAATCCGACGCCTCGGCGAGGAAGGAAAACGTTCGGATTCATTCAGCTCGAATGGCTCACTCGTGACGCAAGATCCAGAGCGTCTAGCCTCGTTCAATTAAGTTAATCGCATTGATTCGCGACGATCGCGCCGGTTCGTACGACTACGGATCGTTCGCGGACTGTCCTGGGGTAAGGAAAAAAATTCGTGGAATTTCCTATACCCGCGATCCGGGGAATGTCCCGATTGAAATCGCAGACGACAGAGACTGAGAGAAAGAGAGCTAGAGAGAGAGAGAGAGAGAGAGAGAGAGAGAGAGAGAGAGAGAGAGAGAGAGAGAGAGAGAGAGAGAGAGAGACATTGAACGGAGGTTCGAGGCCGAAGCCGATGAAAACGCAGCCGTGTTTTTCTCAAAGGCACCGATAGTCGGGGAATCGGAATCGGGAAAAGGAGAAACTCTCGCGCAGCACGTGATTCTTCCCGTAATTTCTCTTTTGTCCCCGAGATTTTAAAGTAGCGTCGGGACTCCCCGGCTTTCTACCCATGTCCCTCAGCGAAAAGCTCTTTTTCCCGACGACGACGAGTTAAACGACGACGTCTCTCATCCATTCCTTCCTTCCTTCCTTCCTTCCTTCCTTCCTTCCTTCCTTCCGACCTCCTTCCTTCCGTCTACCCCGACTTCCTCGCGAGTTGTCACCTCGGCGGGGAATCCCGTAGTCTGAATGAGAACGTCGTCGTCTGCCGGGATGCGGTCGGACGTCTTCCCGCTCCGCGCACATTTAATAATAATGCTAACCGGAGGCCTGGCCTCCGAGATTTACGCGGCGATCGAAAAAGCAGTAAACAGCGTCGACCGCCTCGACGATTGGCGCGCGATCAATATAGGTCGCATCTCGCATGAAAGAAATCGTGCCTCGTTCCCAACTGCTCATCAATAGGAGCCTGATTGGCCAGCGTCTGCGGCGCGAATTACTGCGCTTCCGTTTCGCGAGGCCATCTGATGCACTTTCAGGAGCTGCCGATGCACTCCTTTAACGCTTAGCCGACGTGCGAGGAATTAAAAGTGGGAAGTTTTGATGTTGGAGGTAGAGGATGACTTTGGATTGGGGAGGTGGGAGAAGACACGCGGCGGCATGTTTCTGCTGCTGCTTCGTAGATCCTTCGAGAGAGCGGACCTCTCACGGTGTGTGTATATAGATGAGCGTTATGCACGCGCACGCCGGGCTCCCACGCTTATCAATTTCGCGAGAACGAGCATTCAAAGGGAGGAAGCGTCGGGCAACCTCATTCTTCGGCTGTCGCGTTACACGCTGGTTTAACAGAAGGAATTTTAGCTCGCGCGTAGGTAAACGATTTTCCTATTTTAACTCGTCGGCTGACGTGCGATATGGTAGGTACGTTATAGGCGTTGATCGTCACGCTTCCGACGAACGTAAGCGTATAGCTTTAAATTGTCTTCGACGAATAGCTAAATATATGGTTCTTAAAGAGAATGTTACTATGAAATAAGGTTGCAACAATCGGTTATCGAACGTCAGTGATAGATGTATAATATTGGGTTTTTGGAGAATTCGGTCAGTGTCATACTTGTAACTACAATTGTACTACAATTCCAGAGAATATTACTTAAAATGAAACATATACGATAATTTCAATCTTACGAGGAATAACATAAGTTTATCTCTCCTCACAAAAAAATGTAGAAAAAATAGTACACGTAACATTTGCGTCGCCTTTACCGGGCCGACAAGATAAGCAGACTCGTAAACGTGTCCCTCCGTCTACCGCAGACCTTCGGGTAGAATCGTTTGCCTAAGGTCAGGTCCACGGGGCTGGCAAAAGTTTTGGCAACCGACTGGCAAACGAACCCCCTCCTCTCCCCCTTAATGATCACAGTAGGTCTGTACTCGGCACTGTTATTTCCTTAAACCTCGCTCCCGCGCAAGAATTACCGTCAAATCCCGTAGAGGAGACGAGAAAGAAAAACAGACAAGTAAATCTGAACCTCCGCACTCGGCGGAAGTGGACCGGTGCGAGGGCAGGAATGGAGGGCGCGATGCAGATTTTATTAAAAAAAAGCGTCCGTAATTAAGAATGATCGGATTCGGGGGCGCGGTAGGTTGGCAGAGATAGAGAACGTATGAGAATATACTCGTCCGGGAAAAACTAGATGTTGGGAACACGTTCTACGTCGAGCGGCACTCGTTTACCCAAAGCGTATCTCCATCATTTTCTCTCCCTCTTTTTTCCACATTTTTCGGAGCCTCGCTCAGCCCACCCCACCCCCCACTCCCTCCCACCCACCTACCCCCCACCGTAACTCCGTTCAACACTCCGGCCACGTTCCTTCTCTCTCCGTCTCGGCCTCGTCGCACGTCGGCCGTCTCTTTTCAGAGCAGATCGATACAGCGGAGTCTGCGTCTCCAATCCGCGTGTATATATACTTTATTACCATGCGGTGCACCCGGTATATTCCCCCGACGGTACAGGGTGCTCCAAAGCGAACCGCCCTCGCGTTTTAGCATATTACTTTGGGATCAGTCTCTGAGGCTAGCTCCCCGCCGGATATCAAGGAAGCGAAAAAGAGGACAGGAGTGGAAGGAAAGGGCGTAGTGCCAATGTACACAAAAATTGTCCTCCTTCGAAATATTATATTACGGGTGCCGGACAGCCCTGAGCGGGCCCGCCGACGATGCGAGGGTAAAGACAATGAATAGCAAATTTGCTCGAGGTCCTTCTAATTGGCCGATTATACAGGCGAGTGGACGCGCAGTCGTCTTGAAAATTGATCGGGACGCCCAACGAAGGTGCAAAGTGTCAATCAGGGCAACGAACTCCGGTGCTCGGTGTAACCGTTCGAATGAGTAAAATTAAACCATCGCCGGTAGTTCTGCGCCTTGGCAGGCTGCCTGCGCGATGGACGCGAGCTCGCGTAATGTATTTATCCGTCCCGATAGAAATGGCGGAATTAAGTCTCGTAAGTGTGCGATCGGTGGCCCATCGCCCGGAAATGAGAATCTACGGCAGGCTAACTGCCGGTACTCATCGATGACTGATCGCTGCCTGGCCATCCAACTCATATATACCTATATTATATATATTTATATATAATACACATGTGTGTATATCATACGGTACATATACATCCTGCAAGAGAGATAGAGAGATTTGGGTTATGCCGGAAGGATGTGTACGTAGATGAGCAAACAGATGCAGGCTGGCAAGTGTATATTTACCCCCTCGGTCCCGAAACTTCCCCGAGAAAGTTTGGCGCGGACCGAAATTTACACCCATCGCGGTTTCTTACGCGAAATTAATAACGCGCCCGGAATTATTTCGTTCCCCCCGATCCAATTACATTACTACTTACTCCGAGTACTGGGCGACCCACGTAAAACGCGCTAACGAGCATTGACGCACGCACGCCCCGGATCTCCGTTGCCAACGGCACTGTAACGCCATTGTAACGCCATTGTAACGCACCAAACCCCAGAAGCCTGAACGTCACCCGGGATAATGCGCATTATTACATGGCCGAATACGTCGATCATGAAGCGCCGATCGTCGGAATCGATTGTCGCGGCGTCCCGACGTCGATTAATTAATCGCACTTGTTCCGATGGGCATCCTACGACGATTCACGGCTCGTTGATAGAATAAATTACGCCGACGGGCCGACGCGCGATACGATGCTTATCGGCGGACGGGGGGCGCATGAGCCTGACGCGGAGCTTCATTTTCCATCGAAATACGGGCAGCACCGATTGGCCGAATTAAGGATGTTATTGGCGGGCAAGATAATATCGAGCCGAGGGCCCAGCGATATGGCTTCTGTGTGTCGAGCTGGTCCCGATTTATCTGCCGGCTGCACCATTGACCGTCAGGCATAACGGGAGACGGCAATCAGAGGGACTAGAGTTTCACCGATCCTACTCTCAGTCCATCTCTCTTTCTCCTAACTACCTCTCCCTTCTACTAACTCTCTCTCTCTCTCTCACTCCCTCTCATTCTCTCCCTCCCTCTCCCTCGATCAGGCTCTGTCTTGTTCGTGCTGTATCCTCGATACTCTACAGGCTGACCTGACGCGCGACGGTTTAAATGACGATCGGCCATCGATTGGGCGGGATATCGATTATTTGGTCCGATTCCCTCTGCGAAACCGTTGCCCGACGCGAATGTTCGACCGACCAATCACGACCGGAGCCTACGATGCGCTGCCCGCCGAATTGGATTGGCAAACTTGCCCCGTGGACATGCCGTGACTTAAGGAACAACATTATGCCACCGCCGCCGACGGCCATCGTACCCATAAATCGCGTAATACGGGAAGAAAGTCGCGGAACGGATAAATAGAACGTGAAGGATAGTTCTCGTTCGCCAAATCTGAATGAGAAGGCAGAGCACATCAAGGCCCCCTTCCATTATCCTATCGATCACGACGTCGTATCGCAGCCACGGATACACACGCTCGAAGCGAAATAGATTTCCGCGAAACGTTCGGCGTAACGACGACCGGAGTGGAAAGAGGCAAAGAGGCGTTCGACGAGGCGGGGAGGGGGAGGAAGAAAAAATTGAATTTCCGAGGACGACGGCGGTTCGGCCGGGCCGAAAACGGTCCGCGCGATCGGAGCCGAAAGTGGATTTCAGAATCCGGGGCGCTCCGAGTCGCGAGAGTTTAACGTGCGAACGGATCGCGCCAGCGATTTCTCCGTCCGGCGAGCCGAATATGCCGCGACGGGCGTCGAATGAGAATGTGCGGGGAGGGTTTGTAGGCCGCGGAATTGTAAATTCGCATGGAGCCGTTAAGCGCCGATCGTGCAAAAGCTTTGCGGTTCGGTGGTAAAATGACGGGCAGGGAACCGCAAAACGCGAATTGGGGGTGGAACGGGGAGGGGGGGGGGGGGGGGTTGACTTTCCGCGCAGCTGCGGGCCTCCGATATAATCGGAGGCCAACGTCAACCTTTCGATGCTGGACTTCGGTTTTCTCTTTCCTATTCTTTCAGCTCGCCTCCTGCCGCTCGAAATAATCGGCGTCGGCTGGAATGGCCGAATAGTCGCCAGAGTCGAACTTCGAGAGCTTACTGCTCGCCTGCCATATCGCTAATGGAATGAATTTGCCGAAAATATGCGAGCATGGTCACCGGATGTGCGGCCAATTCGTCTGGCCGGCTAGACGCTAACGACCGCCGTTTCCACATCGATTTCGTACACCACGCGCGTTTTGCGCTAAATAATAGAAGGCTGCGAATCGAGAATGACCGATTATCGAATTACTCCTAATTAAATGATTATCCGGCATTGATATATTAGCGAATGTTGACGGGTTTGGCAAACGTTTCTCGCTAAATGCGCAATGAGGAGCCGAGCGTAGCCTGTTAATGACTCGACCCAAATAATGTGGATTTCAATTGAGTAGCTCCGTCTCGCTCTCTCTCTCTCTCTCTCTCTCATTCTCATTCCCTCTCCTTCTCTACGCTGGCCCCGGTTCGGGCAACTTTACGTTTCCGGAGTTAGGAGTTGTGCTCGGCGCTCGCGGAAGAACTGAATTCATAGCGAAAACGTAGTTAGGACGTGTGCTATGCCGCAAAGTACCGGCGAACTGTTACGGGCGAGTTCGCGATAAACTTGCCCGGCGGACAAAAGGTAAAAGGAGAAGGATGCGAAAGAGAGAGAGAGCGAACGGGGCTCCAATTGCGAAGTGCAAATGAACGCCTTCGTCGTGCGCGGAGAGTCGCTCCTTAATAATCCATTAATCTTCGGTCGGTAGTATCGCGTGTCGAGGAACTCGCGGCGAAGCGCGGAAGGGGGGAAGGACTTCGGAAGGTCGATACTATTTCGCGGGAGGCAGACCGAACCTTCGCTCTCGCAGCTCGAGTGCCTGTAGCGAGAGAGTTCGCGCTGCATTCGGGAGGATGTCACGGGGATCCGATGAAATGTCTATATTTGAACAGATATCCACACCGAGCGCGTAACGTCTCGTTCACCGCGTTAAATATTTACGGACGCTGATGATGCCGTTTCCAATACCGACCCGATCCGTTATATTCGATTCTGCCTTCCGCCGGCCCTCAGTCACCCCCACCCGATAGGTTTCCGTAATGTGACACGATCGGCGCGAAGGTCAGCCGAAAAAGAGCTAACCGACATATAGCGTACTTTAATCAGAAGACATTAGAATTTGGATCGTCGAAGACGAGCGAGACGAGGCCAATGGTACGATTAAACGAAAGCTGGGACAATATTGATATAGCGCCGAGCAATTTAGCCGTCCGTCGGGGCGAAAAACACTTGAAAACAATCGGCTTCATTGGAAAACACGCGGGTGTGCCCGGATTCGAGAATAAACCTGTCAGGAGCAGCCGCGATAATTGTTAACGAGCCGACGCACGCCGCCTCTCCGACAAAAGTATGCATAAACAAGGCGCGAGCGTGCGAATATCGGAATGTCATTCCTCGACTACTCGATATTCTTCGCACTTCGCCGCGACGTTTATAACGGAACTTCGGCGCTGGTGAGAGTGGCGAGTGGAATCCGTAGGCGACGGATAAAACTTATCGGGCGAGGACACGGTGGATCGAATAGTCCAAAGTTCGACGGAATGAAGGTGCTGCTATTCGAGGATAGCGAGCGGGCCATGACGAGCGTTCATTTCCGATCCGCAGCCAGCCGAAAGTCGCGACGTGCCGACACATACGCCCTGGGTGCAGCCGCACTCGCGCAAGTACGTCGTTTGCGGACTTCAAAAGGCGCGAACACCCTCAAAGGTTCGCCGAGACAATGGCCGCTTCGACACTGACAGTAATTCCCGCATTGTTTTCCTTAACCCCGCCGCACGGACGCGGCCTTCCTGACGGAGTGTCGCGGTGTCGGTAGGCCGACGGGAGAAGGGCTGCTTTTCGAGATCGGCAACGAAAGAGGGGTGGGAAGGGGTGAGCAGTGACAGGATCCAGCGCCAGCAAGCCAGACTCGTCGATGAAAGAGGTTACAATCCCACCCGCCTCGACAATGTTCCACCCCCCGAACTCACTCCACCCCATTTTATCCGTTCCCACTAACCACTCTTTCCATCCCTCCCTCACCCTCACGCAGCTAACATCTATCGTCCTCTTCCAAAAGTTGCTTTCCGAAATCCAAGAAACTTCGACATGACGGTGAAACTTCGACGAGCGAGTGTCTGTCAAAGATTAATGTCCGGAGTCGAATTCAGTTTCGGAGGCATCGAATTGCCACCGCCGCCGTGATCGAGATGCTGCGGTAGGTCGGATGCGCAGGTGAGGCCATCTAATAAGTATAATTGCGCCGGGCCCGAGCGTTGTGTACGCAACGTAATGCGCGCAGCGCCCGCTGAATATGCATCGTGCACATAACAGCGTGGCCTAATAATGCAACGATGTGCACGCGGATGTTTGCGCACAAAGGGAAAACAGGGCTCGGCAGTGTTGTGCAAATATGGGTAGGCGATTAAATTTATTATTAAGTGAAAATAATTGAAAGGCTGAGCCGGCTCGTAAAGCGGGAGTCGGATACGAAATTCTGGCCACCGAATGCGCGCCGAACGATAGGATCGTTGCGCATCGGCACGCATCGGCACGCATAATGCATACATTTCGCAGTTAGGCACCCCCGGCAATACTAGTAGTAAACCAGGCTCTCGATCAGGCTCGCGGTTGTAATTCGATCGAGCGTATCCACCCGCGCGGTGGACCGCCGACTTACAGCAATGTTGGCCAAACATCTCGTCAGTCGGAAAACGGTAACGCGATTCGGGTAATCCCTCCTTGAACCTCCATCGATCAGAGTCGAGAGAGCGAGGAACAAGGGCACGAAACGTTATACGCGCAAAATATTACGCCCAGCCCAGTCTGTGCCCGAGGTCTCCTAACACTGATTCCGCGGACGTGAGAAAGATAGGGTCTAACGAGTGGATGCCCTCGGGGTTAAGCTAAGTCACGGAATCCTTTTGGCGTATTCAACGCGGCGAGCTCGACAGCCCGAGACCGAGATAAAGGGGGGAAAACAAAGATCCGAGGGAGTGAATGAGAGAAGGAGGGAGAGAGAGATAGATCCGGAGACAGACGCGGAAGAGACAAGGAGGTCAAGACGCTGACGAAGAGGATGAGTTCCGGTGGATGGGGCTGCGGGATGGCGAACAGTCGGATGAAGAGCGGCCCGGGGAAAGAAGGCTGAAGATCATAAAGATCTTCTTGAAAGAGGGCGGAGGCGAGACGTGTCGCTGGTACCTGTTCCTCGAGAAGCTTCCTCGATGTGAATGAGGCGGGCCTGGGAACGGATTGGCTTCAATCGCACGGCGAAATTTTATTCGAGCCCCTTTGTCGTTTCGAGACGACACGCTGAAGAGGCAAGGTCTCGCCGAACGTCGAACAGTCGAAGACAGCCGAAACGATAGGTAGTAGCTCGAAGGAGACAGAGTTTCAGCCTAGCGGGTAGGTGTCGATGAGAGCACATCGCACATCCGGAAGAAATTCACTCGGGACAGACAGTCGACGAGGGACATTGTCAGCCACCCCGAGAAATCCATGTTTCTCGATTTATTTATTTCGAGCCACGCGCAGTATCAGCTCCATCTTTCATATCTCAGAGTACATCTCTACTATATGTCCTATTGCCTTCGCTCTCGAAGGACAAGAGCAACGTGATTAAGACAAAATGAGCTTCCCGGAGCCCTATAGACTCCCACTCTCCTTCGCTCCCTCGTAAGTTTCCGGGCGGCCGGAAAATATGGAAAATACGTCGGTTGAGGCTTTCCAGCGTGGAAACTTGCGATTATGACGGAGGAAAGCGAGGAGAGGAATGGGATTTGAAGGAGGATCGCCGAGATTGCCTCGAGCTCTCTCGCCCATCCCTGCTTCCCGTAAGAAAGCCGTACACCTTCATCCGACCTTCACTTTTATCAATTCCTACTCCGGCGCCTCCGTTCCTCGCGCTTATTTCCCGTATACTTTTCCCGCGGTATGCGCGCGAAGCTGTAGAAGGTACGAGCACCTACAGGATTCACCTTCGCCTGAAACTGGAATAAATGGGAAACACTGTTGCGACGCATTCCATTTTCGCCGTAGTTCGTCCCGATTCGAAGCCCTGCGGGCGCACAAAGATGTTTGCGAAGGAAGCAGCCCGTGGGCGGGCTGCGAAAAATGGGGGAAAACAGAATTTCGTAGCGATTGACGCGCGCGCTCGCGGAGCTGATTGGTTCGATTTGTCAATTTGTTAGCTGACCAGCGGCCGAGTAGAGAGGCGGTAGGTAGAAACAGAAAAGGATAGAGACAAATAGAGGGAAAGAGAGAGTTCGAGAGAGCGAGCAAGAGCGAGCAAGAGCGAGAAAGAAAGAGAGAGAATGAGAGAGCGAGAGAGAGAGAGGGATGACCCTCCGTAACTGTGTTCGATAACGACAGACCCGATATCCAAAGGCGCACACGTCCGCTCTGCCGGATATTGCCAGGATAATGGGCGCGAGTACTCCTCTGAATTTTCATCGAAAGCCTTTGACCTCGAACCAGTTTTTCCCCAAGCGGAAAAAGCGAGCTGCCGGGGTATGGCTCTGAAAATAATTGCCGGCCCGAGCGAGTACGATACTAAGTACGTGCATAATTCCGGGCAGAGTCGAGTGACGAATGTGGCTTCGACGTTCTTCCTGCCGCGGAGTTCGGTCTGTCTTCGCGTGGAGGCCGATTATCGTTTAAAGAGCGTGCCGGGGCAATTCGTCGGTGTCTTCGTCGCGTCTTCGTCGTGACGCAAGGTCAGGATAATCGATAAAACATAGAGGCAACGAGGTAACGATGCCGCGGCGCGATACCGACAGTGTGACATATCCGCCTGATGTTCTCTCTCTCTCTCTCTCTGTCTCTCTCTCTCTCTCTCTCTCTCTCTCACTCTCTTACTCTCTCTTTTTCTCTCCCTCTCTCTAGCTAGGTTTATCGAAGGGTCAACGATGCGAGAGGAAGGCGCATCCTATTTCTGGCCTCGACAAAAACTGACGTCCGCGGGTAGGAAGGGCGAATTAGAGGCCGGCCACTTTATTCCCGGCCGGAGGAGCGAGCGTGCGAGTCGGCCAGTTCACGATCCGCACGCGTGACACACGATGACACACGATGCCTCACGTGTTGAGGGATGGCAGGACGATTCAGGACTTATCGCTACTGATCTCGACAAGACCTAACATCGCGAGCAGCGATGAGCGCGACGTTTAATATTTTACATCGTCAAGCCTGGAACGCGTAATTCAAGGTCAGCGATAACGAATGTTTATACTTCGACCGGGAGCAACAACGTTTCGCCGAGACGGGGAAAGTTTGGTACTATCGAACAGTTTGCCGGGCGCGGGAGTGTGAATAACTCGCGCGAGCTGAAAATATTTCCGCGAAGTACGCCGCCAGAGAAGTTTCGAAGACGGATCGTCCGAGCCGCGACCGTCTGTCTCGCTGATGGGACAAAGTCCAAAGCGTTCGACGTCGCGTCAATGTCAAACGTTTGTCTCGTCAGTTCGATACAATCTTGCGCATCTGCGATGAGACGATAAGCGGTCACGTATTGAATTCGCGAGAGGGAATTTAGAAAATCCCTGAGAAACGGAACGGTCGCGCCGGTCGAAGGAAATAGAAGGCTGCGCAGAAGGGTAAAGTGAACCTAGAGTAATGCTATTATCTCCCGCCGGAGACTACCGCCCTTTTTCTCAAGTTGGATGCCACGACCTGCCCTTGGTAAGTGGCGCGATAAGGACTGGGAAGAGGGCGGGAGAAGCCTCCGTCTTCAGATATTCATTAATCGAGGGAGCAATTAGCCTTAGTCTCCTCTCTGTCCAACGTCTAGAACGGTTTCGCACTCACACCGACAGAGACTTAAGAACAAGCTGAAGAAAAACAGTGCCTCGTTCGTTCTGGCTATCGTCGAACATTCTCGGCGCTTGGTACAACTTCGTGAAACTTTGGAGGGAAACGTGAGACGAGAACAGCTAGCTCGACAGATGACAAGAAAGATGGCACGTTAGATGGGCACGTAAGATAGCAGTGGCCAGTGACGCATTATTGTCAAGACGGACGGCGTCGGAATATCACTCGCGACGCGCAGGCAAGGTTGAGCATTAGGCGGCGTGTCCTCAGAGGAAAGCTGAATTTAGAAAACCTTGGCAGAGTACACGGCAGAGCGGTCCTAATGCGTTGTCATAAATCATTTATGCCGCTACCCCTCGCCTCGCCTCTTATTATACCGAGATCGCTGGGCGATATTTTTGAGGCGGCGGAAGAAAGCTCGGATCGATCGCAATCCTCTGACCGTTAAAGGAAGTTAAGAGGAAACGAGGCTGCCCGATAAGAGCCGGAAGAATGGATCGGCGGAGCGAGAGGGCGCATTCCGATGGCTCGTAAACGATACGTTCGCCGAAAGTGGGACTCGCGGTGTTGCTCGATTAACGAGAAGCCGAAGAGGCGTCACTTTTATTATTTATAGAGTGCGCCTTCGTTCGCAAGCTTGCCAGAGAATTTCTGCGCAGGCAGAACCCTCGGAGTGGGGAGATTTTTGGAGCGACCTCGCGAAATCGCCCGCCGAACAATCTTCGTCCTAACGAAGCGTACAATTGCAATGCGATTGCGTGCGATTGCACGCGATTCCAGCCATCCTTTCCAAGCTTCGAATCTCCAAACTCACGACGAGTAGCTTTCCGGCAATCCTGCGTCAAAATTCCATGCGTCAAACCAGCGTACGGCGAGGTGGGAAAGCTTGCCGGCCGATTAGCGGCCCTAAGTGCCGGCCTCCGAGGAAGGGCGTGGAATCTAAACGGGAGTAGGGGGCTGGAAGGGTGAAAAGTTGCAGTCGTTAATGAACAGCCCACTCAGAAACGGCACCCCCCTATTGAGGCGCGCACAGTCGGCACGAGCGGCAGGGCTTCGGAAAGGCTGCTCCTGACACTTGAAATCTCGGCCTCATTATATCGCGGTTTCACAAACGGCACGGTTACCGCGCCGGTGGTGCGCGCCTCGTTGGACGAGTCGAAAAAGTAGGTTGACGCCGACTATAGTGAAAACTATACCGGCCTAAGAGACGCGACGACGTAGAAAATGCCGTCGGTACGAAAAACAGGTGGGCGAAGAGAGGGGAAGAGGGCTCGAAAGGGATGAAGGGAGAGGGGGGTGGGAGGCAAGAGGCAGGGGGCTGACGGTACGAAAAACGGGCAGGCAATGCGCAGCCCGCAATAATATGGACCACTTTCTCGAGTGTGGAACGCCGGTGGAACGGATCTGCGACGCGACGTCAAGAAAAAAATTGTGCTACGAGGTATCGAGGGAAAAGGAAAGTGAGCGGGCGAGATTGAGGTAGGAGGGGGTGGAGTTAAAGATTTAGGGTGAGGATGAGAGGGCGGACGGGATGTGAGAAACAAGCGAAAGATTAGGCGGTCGTTACGCGAAAGAGACGGGTGGCACTCGAGAGAAGAGAGTTTTCACTTCTTTCGCGGGCTAACTCTTCGTGGCCCCCGCCCGCTCATTTCCACCTCTTTGTATCCCTGGGGATTTCGCCGGGTAGCTGAGCGAGATAGAGGGAGGGAGAGGGGTAGAGAGGTAGAGGTAGAGGTAGAGGTAGAGGTAGAGAAAGAGAGAGACAGACAGAAAGAGAGAGGGAAGGTGAGCACGCGCGCGCCTCTGCTCGGCCCTTGAAGCAACCCTTCGCGCTTGACCTTTTTCAATGCCTGCCACTCGTGCATACGCGCCCTAAAGAGGGGGAGGTGACTCCCGTGGCCGCCCTAATCCCCCTGCTTCTCGAATCGCTGGCTGTTTTTGTGCCAGCGATGAAAGTGTGCCAGGCAGCGCCCCCAAGCCCCCGATATGCCCGCCAACCCGGAGGAAAACAAGGAAAAGAAAACGGGGAGGCGGATAAAAAAAGAAGTACCTAATCGACGGGCCGGTCTACATAATCGCTGGTTTACCGTAGAAAGTTTATGAACTGGTAACCGCCGGGCACAGGCCGGGAGGGGGGCAGTGAGGTGGGGGTGGCGAGTTTCCTTGCATCGCATATACGTATCGAGGTGAATGTTTAAATATTAACTTCCGGTCGATTTAACGCTCCTCCGGCGGCGTGTGCGGATGTCTGCCGACGGAAAGTGTACCGGGCGTCGAGCGAAAAACGACGACGATCGGAATGGGAGCAGATAGAGTCGCCGGAGTGATGAGGGAGGCGGAGGGAAGGGGTAGAAAGAGGGTGGTCAGGTGGAGAGACATCGAGAGGAAGGAGGACGAGCGGTAGACCGAGCTAGAGAGCGTGGAACTCGTTTACAAGCTTCTTTATCTCCATTGGACGGGGAACGGGGTGGGGTGGGAATTCCATTTCTCCGTCTGGGAAGGGTGGTAGTCTATCGCGACCGATATCCTAGGACTTCTACCCTCGTCCGTCTTACTCTGATACTCTTCCAATCTACCGGATGTAAGTCTGAGCGGAGCGAGGCGTTCCTTGTCGGCGGTACGCTCGGCTTTCGAGTCTGCTCTTTCCTTTGGGGCAGCGTAAGGCTGCTTTTTGGGCTGAGAATATGCGAGAGGATGAGGACGGCTTACAGGTTTATTCGACGAGGAGGGAAGGGGTAGTCTTTCTATATGATCGCAGGCTTTAGAGATTAACCGTCGTCAGAACTTAACGGCGATTGTTCCGTGTAGGCGAGGATATTGAACGAGACAAAGGGGGAGGCAGAGAAAGAGAGAGAGAGAGAGAGAGAGAGAGAGAGAGAGAGAGAGAGAGAGAGGAAGAGAAGGAGAAAAGCGTGATCGAGGGAAGTGGGTGAGAAGACAAGCGAGATTGCTACCGTCGTTCTCCACGTTTCTGGTTACATTTCCACGGTTCTTTACGTGGAGAGCAATAGAAGTGGAAGACCAATGAAACTATCCTTCGCCACTGCTCGAAACCACTTGTACAACAGATACAGCCAGTCCCCGTCTACCTTCAATATCCTCCTCCGGTCGCTAATCAAGCTCTCGAGGAGCGGTTAACTTAACGATCGCAATAATTGCAGAACGCGAAAAAATTGTGTACCTTGTCCGCGGCATTAACATGCCGGCCGGTTGTTACGATAATTAGGCCAGTCGGTAAGAGGAGTCATTATGCACGTTATCGATTACGGCACGGACAGAAAGCAAGCAGGGTTCGGTATGCCAAAATTTGCGGCCGATTCTCTCCGCATCCTTTCACGTCTCGCCGATTAGGCGAGTGGATTCCGCTGATGATAATGCGAGTACGTTAGGAACTGAATGACGTATATGCTCTTTAAACGTCGTCTACTATTAGAGTCCGATTTCCCGGTAATGCACCATCGGAAATAAGAGAAGGACTCGTTGGCTGCTCCGTACCGGAATTAAATCATTGCCAGGAGCGCGAGTTTCTTCGCAAAATTCTTGTTGACGTTCCCCTGACTGATTCCGTCCTGCAGCTACACACGCTTCCGACACGGTCGAGGACTCTTTTGACCCCGTCGCCGGTCGTATTTGCGCTGGCATGTTTGCGCGAGAATTCCCTCGAGCGCGTAGAACGTAGTATCCTCCGAAAGGAAGACATCAATTTTTCGCAGCCTCTTTGTTCGCTCGGAGGACTGAAACGCGGTTACGTCTTATCGTCGTCGAAAAAAGGCGCGAGCGATTACATCTTTAAGCCAGTGGCAACCCTTTCCGTTATCACTTTTCCAATAACCGAGAATTTTTGTACCCTTTTCTTATCCGCGGGCAACCTCAATGTTTCGCGAGACTATTGTCACATTCGTCGTCGGAGTTCGGAGATTAATGATTGACCGCTTTAACGTTCGCCGTTTCGCGTTCCTATATCGTTTCCGGTACAGGATTTTAAAAGCGGCCTCCCTCTCGAAAGCTGCACCAACGGCAGCGCCGTAATCCCTCAAGGATTTCTGCACATTTTACGGGAAACGAGTGGCAAGCGGTTTTCTTCGCCATCGGTTTCGTTGCCTTTCGTGCATCGACAAATACCGTCTTTCCGGCAAAACTTCCCGTAGCGACCATTGAAAAGCTCCCGATCATTGAATGTCAGTAGATATTTCGAAGTGCCTCCGGCAGTGCGCCGAGATCTGTTTTACGGTTAGCGTCGGAGCGAAGGATTCGATTAAATGAGTTTCTCTTAGGATCGAGGAATTCCGGTTGGATCGTCAACGGCCGAGAATACGTACGTCTGTTCCACTGAGTTCTGCCGGACTACGGAAGGCGTACCAACAAAATATGTGCCCGATATTTACATTTACTAATACTACAGGCATCGCTGAGTTGACTGAATTCTCGCCAAAGTTTCCACTTCGTTAAACACTGAGATCAGATTATACGTCAACATTCGTCCTCTAATATTCGACGACCGCGCGTCGATAATCATTCTCAGTTAGACTTAATCCACCGGGAAACAGGAATGGATCCGCGAAAGGGGTCAAACGCGGTACTGAATCTAAATGCGCCTCTGTAGCATTCGAGTACAAAACCGTAAATAGGAGTCTTTAGTACAGGAAAATTTACGGCTCCCGGTGGAAGCGCACGTTCCTTAACTGGATCGCAGTTCTTTTACACTCCGGTACGAGAACTTATCGCGTCGGAGACTATCGCCAGCGACATTGCTCGATGTAACAGCAATTTCTGTATACAGATCCGATTTGATGCGCGCTCATGCACGATGTGACAGTGATGAATCGAGAGGGCGAAGGCGTTTAATCGCCAGAGTTACATTCGACGCTCATAACAGCTAAAATGGATTGCCCGACACAATCTTGTCGGTAGCACGCCGCGCAAATAGGCAAAGTTTACTTTCTAATGACAGGTCGATACCGTCTATGAGACCGTCTGACGTTCGTACACACGGTATACGTGGAATCAGTCAGGCTAGCAGTCCGCGCAGGGCTTAATTGCTGGAAGCTAGACACCCTAGAACTCCGATCGATCTTCGACCGTCGAATAGGAAAATTTAGCGATTTTCCGCTCGCTAGGTTGGCACCGAACGGACTCCGTTCCGCGCCCGTGCTGTTTACTATCTCCGAGAATTATTCTCCGAAGCGGAGCGAGCCTGCAAAGCGGAAAGTTTCGCTCCGCTACCATCGTTACTATTCTTATTCGCGACATTATGCTCGCTACCTTCGAAACTCGGGCAAGGCAGGTGCTCTCCTAAACTTGCGTAAAGATCGACGCATCACCTTGGAAAAGAAGCTGGCCAAGTACGATCAAGCTTAACCGATGGAAAATCTTGATAAAATCTCACGTTCATCGCGAACTTCCCGATCAAATTAGCAGCTGCCCGCAATTCCGCTAATTGCGATCGCCGATTGTGACCGAGCCGAGCAACGAAGGCACTTAACGCGGCCGTTATCAGTACCGAATCGCAGGCTTAACAGCGTTAGCCTCTGCCAGTCGGCCGACGACCGCGAATGACGGATAAAGAACGCCGACTCTTTCCAAATAATTCAGTGCCAACCGGGAAGTACGCTGCCTCTCGCCGTTATATCCGGCACGGAAGGACCTGTAGGTATCGTCGGGGGGCGAATATAATATCGGGAGACACACGACGCGACCAGACACGACATACCCCACACACACACGCGAATCCTATCCGCCCGGACAGGCGCTCAACAGTTCACGTACACTTATAGTCCTTCGTACATAAATCATTTCGTTACGTAATTCACAAAGGCATTACCGCTCGTGTGACATTGATATCAAGCGATGCCGCTATTTTAGAACGATTCATACTTCTCATTAAGGGTCTGATCAGGGTGCCAGGTTGATCAAAAAGGGAACGTTCCACGAATCATAATTTATCCTTATCGTTCACTCTGGCGCACTTACACGGTCCTCAGACAGATTCACGCAACGTCGAGAGAAAGAATTGTCGTACTTGCCTTCGACAATCTGCTCCTTCTTCGCCAAGATCAGGGGAATTGCTCCCGAGCTGCTCATGTCTCCTCTCTTCTCGTTACCCTCTTCCTCTCCTCTTCCCTCACCGGCCGATCTCTTTATCTATCACTTCCACCCCGTCTCCTTCCACCCGGTTGTTCGCGCACGAAAGGCACTAGGCCGACGATAACATTGAAAGAGCTTGCCGCCGCTATCCTCCTCCCTCTCCCCCGACTCCCCCCCCCCCTCTCCCCGTTCCTCTCTCGCTATCCTTATTTCGTTCACTTTTCCACCCGCCGAATCGATTTATCGAATGACCGTCTCTATTTTCAGTCGCGAGTCGTACATATGCGAGGCGTCGGGAGAAGGGAAAGAGAAAGCGCGCGCGCGAGAGAGAGAAAGAGAGAGAGAGAGAGATTTGAGGGAAGATGATGCGATGAGCCCTCTCTCTCCTTCCTCTCTCTCCCATTCGCCGGAAGCACTCACACCGCCTCTTTCGCTCAACTCTCTCAATTCTTCTCCGCCGCAGCCTCTACCTCGACATCATTCTCTCGGCGAGTTTCACGCTCCGAGCGTGAATGCTACCCTCGCCAGCCCTAACGTCGAAGGAAACCTCTCGAAAATCCTCTCTACCCAACCCCCCCGCAGGGGTCCAAAACGTCGCCGGTCGATAAATTTTGCGGTACGCGCGACAAGGTCCCGAATGTCTCAGCCGCCTCCATCAATCTTCATTCTCATTGGATTCGCAGGTCGGTGTGGAAATTTTTTCCACCCTTTTTTTACGACAGCTCACTCGGTGCAGCAAACCGGTATGGCAGAGTAATCGGGTCAAACCCTCCGCCCTGCACTGTGCTCTCACTCTCTCGCTCTCTCTCTGTCTCTCTGTCTCTCTCTCTCTCTCTCTCTACATGTGACTCTCTCTTATTTTCGCTTTAACCACCCCCACCCCTGCAACCCTCTCCCGTTTCTTCGACTCGGCCCGGCTTATGCCGCCCGGTGACACGTCCGCTGATCGACATTCGTTTTACTCTCGCACGCGTAACATCGATCCCACATGTGTCGCTGCGCATGGACGTGTGCAGCACACGCTCGCACACGCGGGTCGACATGTCCCTATGATTCCCGTACACGCCCGCTTACCGCGCTTTTCCGACTTTCGATTTCGGAGTCGAGCTCACGAATTTATCGCCCTTGTCTTTCCCGAACGTGCCAGCGCGGTCTTTTAATCGAGCTCGAGTTCGAATAATCGTGACTCACTCGGCCTGATGTGATCGTACGTACGTCAGTAAAGATTCGCGTGTCACGGCGGCGAAGTTTTGTTATTTGCAGAGACATTATTAATTAACGGTTGTTTTGCTCGCGTACACCATCGATCTACGCGATAGACAGTATCGGGAGAGTTTACTATGTAGTCGAACCTTACGTTCTGTCAATTGAAAATTGACCTACAGGTTTGCGTGTAGCTGGACACGCAGGATTGCGAGATAGAGTAGAGAGAGTTCGGAGAGAGAGAGGTAGGAGATGCACGATGAGGTAGGAGCGTAATTCCCGTTGTAGAGGCATTTGGGGAGAACGAAGAGTTTACGGTTACGGACCGCGGCCGCGCTCCTGTCGCGCCGATAAATCAATGGAAAAGTTATTGGAAAATTTATTTCGCCCCGGTCATTTAGTCGATATCTCGTTAATTCAGGCTCCCGCCGCGGATTCCTAACCGACGCCCATTATTCCCGAGCTATGCACGAGATCGATCCAGCATGTGTCATTAGACGTTAACGTATTCCACGTATAGCCCGACCGTATCGTATCGATGTCAGATGTTGCTTCGTGGTCCCCGGAACGAACGTACGCGGACGAATTAGAGGCCGTCGGTCGAATTGAGATTTTCCGGCCAGGGGTGAAAGAAATATGCCGCGTCTTGAATTCAACCCCTGACTGGCACCGGCAAGTCAGCAACAAGTTACCACCGCCACACGCTCGAGATCCAATTATTAAATACAGACCCGACGGTTCGCGATTAATAAGGACAGGCGCTGAGAAAGACATCCTCGATTCGTTAAAAGCGGCCGGACTGGACGCACTACGCTTGACGTAAGGTCGCTTGGCGTCGTAACAAGTACGAGAATAAAGTGCAACGCGCTTCCTCTCATAAAGTCGAATTAAACGTAAACTGTTCCTCGAGCGTTCGCCTTGAGTTAATGCGACTTAAATAAATGCGTATTAAATTGGGATCTCGAGGGGGCTCTCCGCGGATTTACGAGAAGCCGCCGACGGTCAGGATGTATCGCGGCTGAGAAGGATGATTTCCAATTTTTTCTTTTTTCCCCACCATTTTCGAGAGTGACGCAACGGGAATGATGCCGCATCAGCAACAAGTTACCGCGAACGAGCCCGCTTACTGTTTCTCTCTCCCTCTTTTTCCACCGCGGCCAAGGCGGTAATTGAATTGTACGTCACGCCTGGCAAATAAATAAAAATCGCTTCCCGTCCTCGACGTCGTCGGTCAGATAGGCGAGATATCCGAGGAAACATTTCCGCGCATCCGGGAGGCAAATCACTTCTCTTTACTCAGTTTTCTCAGCTGGAGGTCGCTGACGAGTGAGATCGTTTTGTTTCCTTGACTTCTGCCGTTGGCACCGAATATCGAACGATTTTCCCCAAATTTGAATATTCGAACTCACCGCGCTTCAATGCACAACTATACCTCTCTGCAAGGTGAGGCCAAGTTCGAAGACGTTCGAGCGAATGTTTCCTTCGACGCGCGAGTTCCTCAGACTCGAATGTAAGAGAATGTAAGAGAATGTAAGAAATCACGACAATACCTTCCCTCGCAAAGGTCCACACGTAACTAGAATAGAATCGCGACGCAGAAGGATCCTCTCTCTCTCGTTTCGGCTGGGATCACGTGACACGAAGCGATCGAGGCATCAAAGAAGCCGGCTAGCTGGCTGGCTGGCTGGCCAGACGATCTCTCGGTCCACTGGACGTCTAGCTGGACTACCTGGACGCCTAATTGGACGACTGTCTCAAGGCATCGGGACGAGCGCGATGTGTCAGAGAGCCCGGATAGGCCTGGGACGATCAATGCAGAGCGCCTCTTCGCATCACGTGTCCCCACCAGCCAGTATCACTTTCTTCCTCGATCTTCCTCCCGCTTCTTCCCGCTTCCCAGAGATCGATCGGATCCTTCCACTTCGAGACCTCGATCGAACTTCGATCCCTCCCGGCAGCCCGTCGCTAACAGCACCAATTTCGTATTCGAATACTCTACCCGTATAGTATGCGCACCTTTGCGAAAGCGGCTCGGCCGAATGACGGGACGAGCGAACGTTAACGGCCGGCCCCCAAGTTCCAAGAGCGAGCGACGACTGAGCGGGCGTCGCGACGGCGAAGGACTACGACGGATGAGGTGGAGGACGACGTGCCAGGACGAGCGAACGCGGGGGTGTGCGTGACACGTATCGGAACACGGCCGAGGAAGGATCGAGCGATCGCTATGGGATAAAGGGTTGCGAGAGTATACTGATAAAGAGCAGCGTGAGAGAACGAGAGAGGGGGGGGGGGGGGGGGGGGGTGAGAGAAATAGGAGAGCAAACTGTGCAGACCGGCGGCGGCCAGGATCGAGACGCACAAGTGGTTTTTCGCGTTTTGTCCCGGGGGTTGGCCTCCTCTGCCCCACTCACCTGCTATCCGCGTAGGGTGCGCAACGTACTACTACCGACCGGGTGTAGTAGCTACCTCTATCGCCCGACTACCACCCCCCGACTACCACCCTAACTGCCACCCACGCGACCCATACCCGCCTACCGCTCTCGCCAGCCGACCTAACTGCCACTCGCTCCTTCTCGGCTTTTCTCCCCTCTGTTACTTCGCGCCAACCCCCTCCCCCTCGAGCGCCTCTCTCTCTCTCTCTCTCTCACGCTTTCGTCATTTGCTCATTGTCTCTCGTCTCCTCCCTCGCTCACTCTTTCCCCGCTGACACGTATCACTCCGCAGGTCGCGTCTTTTGCTCACGCTGTCAGCTGCCAGTCGCTGATTAGCTACCTTAGCTCCCCGACGATTCTCTTCTATAAGTACTGTCAAAATCTTTGTTCTTTCGATGCCTCGTCGATCGTTGCCCGACGCCAGTCGCTCTCTCATGCCAGCGTCGACTGTTCTTTCCACTCGCCGCGCACGCACCGTCGATATGTGAACACGTTTCCGAGAAGAGAGTATCTCCACATCGACCGGCTCGCCGACGTATCTGCGAATTCACTGTGCGTGGCCGACGCCAAAGGCCTGCCGACCTTCCTCGTGCCCGACGCCGTTCGTACGTCGACGCCGATGCCGACGTCAAGCGCGTTCGTCGCTTGGCACGCGCGGCGTTCACCTGTATCGCTTCTTCAGGCACGTTGGCCACCTGTCCGCTCGCTAACTCGCTTTTTCGGTTTCTGCGCGATTCCACGACGGAGGGCGTTCTATGGATGAACCGTTCATGAGTTCATCAAGCTCAAACCGTAAATTAGATATCTGGGGCACGGTGCGACGCCGACTGTCGTCGGTCGACTATTCCGAAGCTATATCGCTAGATGCAACTTGACTGTACACGCTAATACGGTTTATTGCGCGTTTTAACGAACGCCGCCGACGGCCTTCCAACCTTCCTCGAACCCGACGCCGTTCGTACGTCGACGCCGATGCCGATGTCGAGTGCATTTGTCGCTTGGCACAGTACGTGTCCACCTGTATCGCTTCTTCAGGCACGTTGGCCACCTGTCCGCTCGCTAACTCGCTTCTTCGGTTTCCGCGCGCGAGTCGTCGACGGAGGACGATCTTACAAATTGTCTGATTAGTTGGTCAAGCTCAAACCGTGAATTAGATATTTGGGGCACGGTGCGACGTCGACTGTCGTCGGTCGACTGTCCCGATGCTATATGAGGTGCAACTTGACTGTACTCAGCTAATACGCTTTTCGAGCGATGCAAGAGGTGAGGAGGGAGGAGCGTACAGATTAACGTCACTTTCGACGTTCGGTCGAAGAGTACCGGGACCTAAAAATACCGTCTCGCGCGTCAAATTACTGTCGGAAGACACGACGCTGATATCTCGTATCCTCGCCAAGGCAATATAATGCCCCGGCAGACATCTAGCGTAAAGTTCGTTAGCCGATTAGGCGGGCAATAACTGTTTTACCTCCGCTGCCGTTGGCACGGCGAAAAGTTCCCGGTTAAATAAACGAAAATTCCGATGGCCGACTATCGTTCGGCCCTCGTCGCACGCTGCAAATTACGCGCGAGGGTACGCGACGATATTTACGAAACAACGTTATCGCTCTATGGAACGTTCATCGTGTTTGCGCTGAAACTTAACGATAACATAAATTTCGCCGAGCCGACCGTAGCCGGCCATTTTCACGGTAGCCAGCTCGCGTCGATCCTGTTGCCGAGCATGAGGATGTAACGGCCGATCGTTACACTTGTAATGCCTGAGACATTCCGTCGGGCCGGAAACGAAACCATTGACAGCGAGTCGCTCAATGGGCCGAGCTGCCGGGAGAAAAGCATTATTCTCAAATAATAATTGTGAGTGACACAAATGGAATGAGGTGGGGGAGGTGGAGGTAGATGTGGGAGGATGTCCGAAGGACGAGTGGCTGGAGGAGTGTTGGCTCGTCCCGAGAACGGATACAGAATTACAGACCGTGCACGCTCCTCTCCTCACTGGTCTGGCCTCGAACGAGGACGCGGATCAGGAAAAGCCAATTCTAAATATGGCCGATGTTCGTGTCGATGCTACTCCTCTCTCCCACTCAAGGTTAGCCCAGGGGCCCCCGGCGAGAACTCGTAAAATATCGACGGAGGCTACGAGGATCCTCGCGCTGCCGTTCGATCGTTAAATGTAAATTCTCGCGAATGAATATCAATATAGGAAGCGCGGGGAAGTGCTTCCGGAAAGCGTCGGCCGACTTTACGATCCTGGCCCAAAAGTAAAAAGAGCCCTCTGCTCCTTCGGAATTCATACGACGGGGCAGAGATCGGCGGCATTCGGAGAGCTACGGGAAACGAAGATGGCGTCCCGTCGGATTACCGATATAATGGTAATGACGGAAAATCTTAGGAGATCGCTGCGTCGTTCGGTCCTCGCCGGAGTAACGAGGTAATCGACAGGCAATTTGAAAGGTAAATTACCGAGTCCCATCGCGCATCTCAGGGCGCCGAAATTGCACGCCGACCTCCTCTCCATCTTTCTCTCTCTCTCTCTCCCTCTCTTGCTCTCCCTTCCTCTCGCCGTGATTACCCCGACGCGAACGACGGACCCTTGTCGGTGACATTTCAATTTCGGGGGCTGAAAAATAATAACGCGAGCGGAGCAGGCGAAGAGCATATTTTCGCTGAGACCGAAAATTCACTTATCCAAAAACTCTCGCACTGGAGAAAAAATCTATGATAGCAATATTCGCTTACTTTCACCCGTCGCTTCTTTCAAAGTTCGACTCAGTCACTTCGGCCATTATAGTTGCAATTCAACAACCCTTAAATATCTTGTTATTTAAAAACAAGATGAGCCGTGCCATTTTCACAACAAATGGCCCACATACTTCCCTTTCACTAACACGCGCGTAGGCATGGCGCGCATAAAGCCAAGCGTTCCTCCGAGTCTTAATTTAACGATCGCCTCCGCCTGGCCGCGATGTTTTTCATCCCTGATTGCAACGGGGGTGGTCTCTTTTCAGCCTACCACGCGCTTCAGTTAAAAAGATGACGGCAGGCCGCATTCATCATTCATCTTTCCCCGTACAAACAGCATCGGAGCGGCCAGGAAAGCGAGCGGACGCCGGCACGTTTCCGCGCGGAACGTGGGAACCGTGCGCTTAGTTAACTAATGAATTAAGTCACGTACAACGGTAATGAATCAAAGCCCGGTGCGAGACTGAAAGTGCCGGGCGCGACACGCTCCGTCGCTCGGAATATTTATTTGACCGGTTAGGTCAGCGCGTGCACTCTGTCTCAGCGAACGCATCTTCATCTTTCCACGAACTCTTACGCCTCAATCCGGTGTACCTTCGACCGAGATCAAGCAAATTCCTCGCATAGCGACGGAGGAAGAGAATCCCGAAGGACCCGGCGCATTTTTCTGCCAATTCAGAACTTTAGACGACTCTAGCGAAGGTCTGACGGAAAGGAGTAGAGCTTACGGGACGGATCGCATGCTGAGGGCCAGTTAACGATCAAGGCTCCTGCATTTATGAATAAGGCTACGCAGGTGCTAAGGTCGTAGACAATGAATGCCGTTCAGCCGTTCCTCCGCTTATCAGCAGACATCCTTCGTCAGGATGAAGAAGAGTCGGACGTTCGCGATGAACAGCTGATCCGTGCTGGGTCTAGGTGGGCTGAGAGTTGGGAATGCAGCGCAGGTAAGGGTAGCACCTACATAGGACGAAGGATTGTCAACGGCCGGAGGAGTGGGCGTAGAACAGGATGGATCGCATGCCGGATACCAGTTAAGAAGAATCGAGGCCTCCGCTTTTCCCGCCGAGGCCTCGAAGCGCCGCTGAAGTTAAGGTCATAGACAATGAACCTCGCCTCGATCCAGGGTCTCAGGCGGCAACCGCTGCCACTACTAGCAACGCTGGCCCCGTTCAAGGTGCCTGCCACTGGATACAGGACATACGCTATCTGGACTGGCCATCTTCAATTAGACGAGCCGATCGATAGACGTCTCCGCGCCGGACGCTGAGATCTAATTTCGAGATAAAAAGCTGCGCTCCTAGCCTCAGTTTTACGCGCCGGCCAGACGACGGAAAGTGGCGGATCGAAGCACGCGATCGAAGCTCGCGATCGATAAAAGGTCGTTTCGAAAGAGATTGCGTTTCGAAAGTGGGCTAGCGGAAAGCTGAGCATTTCCATAAGACACGTGTCGGGGTACGTATAATTCGCAGAAATGAACGGTGTCGGAGTACCGTTATCCGAGGAATGTCCTTCTGGTCAGGGAAACACGGTGATTAGGGCAGGATAATATATCGTCGGCCTGTCGTTCCTCACGCCAGACCACGCCAGACTTCCCACTGCGAGTCGCGCACGCCGATCGACGGAACCTCGATCTTCCCTCAGCTTATCAGGAATCGCGATCTTGCCGTTTATCGGGCTAATTATCGTTTTGCCGCGGAATCGGCCGATCGGCGGAACGGGGCGAACGTCAGGCACGAAGGTCTAGGATAGAAATTGCGTGCACCGCGCCCATTTAACCTAGGCCACGGCCCCCCGCGTTCGCGAATATGAGAGCGGCTCCTTCGAACTGGCCTCAAATAAGGTCGTAGACAATGAACTTCGCGCGGGGGCGGCCGTTTATTTCTGTGCCGCGCGAGCGAGAGTTCCTTCAAACTTTAATTCGACGAAGATTGCCGAATCGTTAATTTGCAGCGTCGGGAGGCGACGTCGATCGAACTTTCGCAGCTACGGCGCCCCGACGCCTCACGGAGAAATTTCAAGATTAATCGCTCGCGCTCTTCCTACCGTTTCAAACCCCGGGCACTCGAGAATTTATCATCGCGAAACTCTCCACTTTGCGAGCCGGCTTTCGCGCGGAACGAATGCGAGCGCCGTGCGAAGCTTCGAACTTTTCGAGGGAATTATAAGTTGTTGCTCTTGATTCCGGCGTTGGCCAAACGCAGTAAGCTAAGGACGATTCTAGAACAATTCCGAGTTCCGGGTTGGGGGCTAGAGGACTCTTTGGCTAAAAATTTCATTTTACGCGGAATTAACTCGACGTCCGACGTCGCGAGCTCGCAGGAGCGTTAATCATCCTCGCCATCCGGCGATGAGCGAGGTGCAGGATGAGAAACGAGGTCAAAGGTACTGAACGCTCATCGGCGAACAGGCCTAGAACGTTCTACGCGGCGCTCCTCCTCGTGCCTGCACATCTCAATCGTTTGTCCGCGAATATTAATGAATATGCAGGCCGGTAGAAAATTGCAAAGCCACCGGCATCGCATTAGAATCTTACAAACTCGAGCGAGCCACGGTCCCATCTCGCGATTTGCATGCTGATGCCGCAACTTTAAGAAAGTTTCTTAAACGGAGCCCGGCTCCGGAAAGAAATTCTGGCAATGAATTTTAATCGTTCGCCGCATTTACCATACTAATGGAATCGGAGAGGGTGTACAGCTCGTTTATAGCGCTGTTGCTCTGTGCGTGCGTGGAAAAACGTTTGATAAGATGATGGACGGCTAGCGAACGTTATCGGGATGCAACGATCTGCAAACGTCGTGCGTTCGCGGAATGTTCAGCAGCTGCCAAAGTCAGTCTCGAGCTCGCCGTTCTCTGCCTTGGCGATCAGCTGTTGGCTCTTATGATATTTCCCGATCCGCCCGACGTCAATGAGCTGGCACTGACCATGCCTTAACACGTACGAACGTGAATCAAAGTGCCCTTGCAACTAAACTGTCTCAATGAAATTTTATACCTCCTTGTCCACCACGCGATCCATATCCCATCTTTCTTTAAAACGTTTTTCGTCGACCGCCGCTAAATCGATACTGACCAGACCGACCCGCAAAGGCCACGGTCAGTTTTTAGAAGATTCCCACGCTCTAACAAATCTGCATACGGAGCAGGTTTTAAAAAACTTTCGATCGAACGACGACTAAAATTCACGCCGATAGAACAATTCCATTACGGGAAGCGCTCTTTACCCCGCGTGGAAATTCATTCAAGGGCAGGCGGGTAAAAAATTTGTTGACGGAACGTTGCCGAAAGATCGATAAGGTACGGTTACGGCCGTCCGTGACGCGGTGTATAATTTGTCCCCGCTTCCGCCGTCGCCGGGCCGAAAGTACGTGCATGCACGTAACTGATACATCGCGCGAGAGAATGGAAAAACATGGTAAACTGCGAATTATACGGTCGATGAGAGGAGCGCGTCGAGGCGGCCGGATTCGTCCGTCGGTTAATGCCGAATGATTATCGAAAGTGGCCTTGACACCTGAGGCTGATCGATAAGGTAGCCCGATATCGTTTAGATTTAGCGCCTTTGCAACTCCTTTTTCGCGTTTGCACGGTCCGCGTGTGGCCACCGGCGAAGACGACTAAATATAAAAGACGCTCGCCGCGCTGTCAGGGTGGGGCCCTTGGACAGGTCCGAAAAAAACTCCACACAGCCGCACCTGGCGGAAATGCACGCGAGTGTGGAAGCTATTAGTCGGGTCACGGCCGCCGGTTTGCCGAGGCACCAGAAATAGCGAAGGTGCATCATATCGAATCTTTGCCATTCTTAACGCTCGCCGAGCAATTATGCCGAGGAATCTGTCCTGCCAAGTGTCAATTAAGGAACTGTTGCGACGGAGATTAAGAATGCATTTTTAACGATATTTGACAAGGATCAAGGACCAAGTCGGCCGACGTTCGTCAGTCAATTTGGTCAGCAGATAAGCGGAATCGGTTCGTGACGATCTTTGACCCGAATCGGAACAACATTTTGGTAAACCCTGAACGGAAGCTCCGAGGGCTCATGGTCCTCAGCTTAATCCTAAAAGCAGGCGGGCTTCCGCCGAGAGTCATCTATCAAAATAAGCCTGTTATCGAATTAGCCTAATCAAGTTTCGCGTGCTGCATCCAAATGTAATTGGAAAGCGTGCGATTGATTGACGCTCCATTTCTTTTATCCCCCCCTCCCTCTGCTCCGCCTCCTCCAAAGACTCCTCCTCCTCCTCTAGACTCAACCAAACCTCACACCCTTCCGGAAATCCCTTTCCACCTTGACTCATCCTTTAGGGCTTTTATTCGCCCTCTTTTATTCGGGATCGTAAGAATTCGTTCGTGGCAATGGCACAGGAATGTCTGAAAGGCGAGGTACCCTTGACAGACGGCCCTGATAAATTATTCGACGGTTGATTAGATCCGAGCCTCTACCGGCATCGTTATTAATATCGCCAGAAACGCCAGAGTCACACGCTCAATGGGCGGAATTAATAACCGTCGGCGCTCAATGCGGCTAAGTACTCGTGTCCTACCGCTGACCAATAATTTATTGTTCTCAGACGATGCGCCGGCATGGGTTCTTACGTTTTTCTCCTCGCGAGTGCATTTGCTCTGTTGTTGGTGCGCGATTAATTGCGTGCAATTCGAATGAATCGGCCGGTGTGCATATTTTACCATATTTTCAAATATTCTTGGCCATATCTTCCACACTATTCGACTTAGAGAGTTGCGGTTTCGATTTTCGTGAATGACTTTTATCTCTCCTTCGTACTTTATACTAACAATTAACTGAAATGGCTTTGTATGGCCGACAAAAGAGGAAAAGTGAATTTTTCGCTTTTTTTGGGCAATATTTTTGGCCACAACTCGGGAAGTATTTTGCACTTAGAAAGTTCGGGTTGCGATTTTTGGAAAGCTGTTTTAGCCCTTTTTCATCCTATTGCTGAAAAAATCGATTCTAAAGTGTCCTTATACGGTCCAGGTGGCAAAATGTCAATTTTTGCCCATTTTTTAGCACATTTTTGGGCATATCTCCGAAAGTATTGCACTTAGAAGGCTCCAGTTGCGATTTTTGTGATCCTCATTTCATCCTCTTTCAGTATGCATACCCACAAGTCGATCGAAAGACTTTTATTTTCTACCCATTTTTTCGATGGTTTTTTAGCTGTAACTCCGAAACTAATGCGAATTTCGACCAAAAGCAAACGGCTCTCTGAGTTATTTTCAACCCCCTACCAGGTAGCAAAAGGGCGATCCGATCCGCCGACCTTCGATTTTTCGCAAAAATGGGAAGGGGTACCCCTTAGAAAACTCGCGATTTTTTAAATCGCTTGTAACTTTTGAACCGGTGATCTAAACCTACGATAATTATACAGTTTCTTGAAGCTTTTGTCGCGTACTTTACGATAGGATCATCAGCAAAAATCGATCTTTAAAAAAAATTTTTTTCGACGTCGAAAAATGGTTGTAACTCCGAAACTATTAGGAATTGGGAACTTTGCTTGCGACCAACTTTCAGGGCGACTTAGAATCTATGGAATAGGGTACTTATAAATCCATTTCAAGACCAAACATTTTTTCGCGTTTTTCGGCGTTTTTGACGGTTCTATCCCCTTTCAATAGGTCCAAGTTATGTCAAAGTACCCTCCATTGGCCGCTCAAAGTCATATTAGATAGGGTTCAGATTGGGGCTAAAATGTGCTATCACCGGCTAAATCCGCTCAAAATCGCAGGCAATGCGAAATAGTGGCATATCATAACGTAAACCAATGTAGAATAGTCTAATAATGTGTAAAAAGTTTCATAGGTATGCGTAAAAACACGTAGAAATGAAAAGGTGGCAGTGCGATAAGCGAGTAAAACTCGCCCGGCAAGAATATGTACGCTAAATGATCCTACAACCTACAAAACGGGCGAGTGGGTTAGTCAGTGGAGCACTAGACACATAAACGAACAGTTTCAGGTTCATTCGTACAGCAGTTGGATCGGTAAACACATCCGAATGCGCGCTCAGTAGCAATAACACACGATAAATGCCTAGCACGTATGCAAGAAATATCAGGTCTATATAACGAATTATTTAATTCAACCATAAAGAACATTTTTTGTTTAAATATCATCGCCAACGTTCATTATAAACTATCGAAAGGAATAACGAAATAATAACAGGAAAATACTGGTTTTTCTTCTTTTACAGGCATGATTCTTTGCCATATCCCCGAAATAGAACCGCAAACCTAATTTTTGTCATTGATTTATACCATCCTTTAATTTCCTCACCGCATAATTGGTTCGAGCAACGCCGCGCATCAAACTCGCCGATAATTCATTACAAATTAACTTCCAATATTATCGCCATCAATTAGGACAATCAGATGCACACGTGTCAATAAATCAGCCGTCTGCAGCCGACAAAGATGAAACTGCATCTTCAAACGTCCCTCTTTAACAATAATCTGGCAACCCATGAAATATGTCCGCGCGTAATTAGCAGCGCTCTGACAAAGTGCCGATTGCGTATCAGCGAGCGATAAAGGCGTCCCCCCAGTAGCTGATTTTTTGTAACGTTATCGGCATTGATCGTAACGTCGAAATTAGTCGAACAGTGTAATTAGCCTGGTTTACGACTTTGTCGACCATGCGATCCGATAAACCCGGGTCTCAAAGCGTATATTTGCAAAACTATTAACGGAAACTACATCCCGTGGCTGGCGCGTTAAGTGGCACTGAACGGTGTCATGCACGCGCTGGTAAGCCAGAAATTGACAGGCGCTCGAATGACAGCGCTCCGGTCGAAACAAGTCGGCGCTAAGTGTGGCGCCGTTTAAAGAGGAGCCGACAAGTATTATAAACGCGGTGCTCACCGGTAACGCTAATTACATGGCATCGGTGTAACAGAGTGTGACGTCACAATCGGCGCTAATGCGCTCCTTGGCCGGGGCTCTCTTTGTCAGGGAAGAGGGCGAAACGGCATTTCGCCGACATCCGAAACACCTCGACGCGATGCGAAATGTTGGTATCGGGTGCGTGTAATCCGTGGTGGTTGGGAACTGGGTCGAGGAGACAGACCCCGTTTTATTCACCCCCCCCCTCTATCTCTGCCACCCTCTGGCCATCCCCCTTCCCATTGCCCCTCCCGCCGCTACAGCTGCTGCAGATGCTGCCGCTGCTGCTACTTCTGCCACTGATACTGATACTACCACTGTATACTTCTGCCGCTACGGCTGATACTGATACTACTACTGTGAGAGTAACACTGCTACTGATACTGTTGCTCGTAGAGTTAGTGATACTCTTACGGCTGTTACTGCTGTTAGGTACTACTATTAATACTGCTGCTGCTGCTGCTGCTGCTGCTGCTACTACTACTACTACGTTCCAGCCGCCGCCAGCCCGAGCTCCACCCCTTTCAGCAGCCTCCCGACCTTCCCACCCCTTGAATTTATTGCTCGCGGCTGAACAACAATCGGCGATTCGGGTCAGACCCAGGTCGTGCAGCGCCGACCCAAAAGTCACACACGGAGCGCAGCTTCTAGCGCGGAATATAGCCACGCCTGCCCGACCGCATCCCAGATTGAGTCTTCCCGAAATCGCACAATTTTCCCCATTCCCACCCTCTTCGTCTTCCTACCTTTTTCTCATTTCCACTTCGTCCTCGTCCGTACCCACCGAAGCTCGCACCGAGTACAACGAACTATTTCCTGTTGAATTCTGTTTAGCCACTGCCATTCGGAGAAGAACGAAAAATCCGACGCGTCAGCTCGAGCGGAAAATATTATACATTTTCCCGAAACGCTCTCCGGCCGGAACGCTGTTCGCACCGTTTCGCCGTCTGCCTCATCAGTGGCACTGGGCAATTTATTATCACGTGACGTAACGTACGCCGGTGCAAAATGTGCCGCGTCGAGCGGTTTAAAACGGACGCAAACGGCGCGAGTCGAGTGTCCGCGATATTTCACGGGAAAAACCTACTTTCCCCTCTTCCTCCCGCGGCCAATTGACAGTCGGACGCTGAAAGAGGGACGCAGAACAAACACAGTCACCCTTCGAGAATTCTTGGAACGCTCGCGCATCTTCGTCATCTCCATCTTTGACAGGCTTGAATCAGGCTGAGAATGTTCAAAGAGAAGGAGACAACGTTCGATAGAATCAAAAAACAGATCGCGGAAGGACGGAAGGTAAATGTTCCGAGGACGAAGTTTAGAGAGCGGTAAAGATCCTCGAGGGACATTTCGACAGGGTAGGATCAGCGACAATGATCGCGAAGACCTCGGAAAGGCAGTTAAGCGTATATAGGGTGTGCGAAGAGGATAAGCAGGCGAACGTTGGGAATGTAGGTGAGACAGAGGAAGGCCTCGGAGAGAAGCGAAGAGCTGCTGACGCGGTAGTGTAGCTTAAGCTCCACCCCAACCCCGATCGGTCGATGAAACCCTGCCGATCGTACCTGCACCCCCAACCTACCTCAAACTAGACGACAAAAATATATTATACAACGCCCAGCGCGCGCGCGCGCGCCCCCGCATACACACACACCTAAGGCCGGCAAATGGAGCCAGACACACGACGTTACCGCCTCATTATTTCTAATCGAGCCTGCACGGGACGAGGAAGTAAACCCTCTTCTGCACGGTCTGCACTACCCCGGATGTATTGATATTACCGATATTTCGTCCCTCGACAGAATTACGGAATGGTCGTAAACCGGGATCGATCGACCGGACCGCTGCGCGTTGAAAGGCGTAAGAGCGCAATTTTCATATAAATGTTTTCAGTCCTCGGGCGAAGATGCTCGAGGATAGGAGTAGGAGAAAAACGAAAGCTAAAGTGAAAGCACTCTGCGATATTAGAGCAGTCATCGCGGGAGAGACGTTAGATGGCAATAATACTAATGGTCCGTCAATGTACGCACGGCAATTTTTCGAGCGCTCCATTTGCCTCTGTCGGACATCAAGGTCCTACGAATCCTGTGAAAGACTCTTCCGGTTCAGACGGAGTCCTGACTCCTGCAAGGATCATCGGCAAAAAAACGTATGTCGAAAACTTGAACTTGAGCTAGCCAAGAGGACGCGCGAATATCGATCCTCGAAGAGTGTCACGTTTGACCTTGCTCGCGCGATTTGCCAACCAAGTACCGACTAGGAAGACGGTCGCAGGTCGGGTGAGTAAAAGTAAAAGAGCAGGACTGAGATTCTTTCGCGCGATGAGAAGTCGAAGGATGCCAGGCGCATCATCGCGCTGATGATGAGGTTGGAATTGACCCTGTGACTCTACGCACACTAGGACTCTCCGTCAGAGGAGCAAACAACGATGTCCTGTAATTTGAAAAAATCAAAGGCCACGCACGGCGCCCGCGCCTGAATCCTCTCTGAATGAAATCTCTCCGGACGCAGGCCGCGAGTGAATTCAAGGGAATCCTGTCGGCGCTGCATCCTCGGGGACCTCTCAAGGAAGGACATCCTTCGCAGGACGAACGCGGAGGACGGACCAAGGCCTAGAGACGATGTCCTGTCGTCCGTTCCGTTCAGCGGAGGCGGCCAGCGTAAATGAAGCACCCTGTAATCTGAGAGCACGAAGGCGACATCGGCTCGACGGACGGCCAACGCTTCGGCTCAAATCAAATTGAACGGCGCCCGTGTTATGCTGAGAAGGAAGGACACCGACGAAGGAAACAGGCAAATATCCTCGCCGAGGAGATACGCCGGGAAATTAGTTCTGAATACGTTCGATAAAAATTCTAAAGTGCCGTCGAGCCCCGGGCACGCGCGCTCGAAGAGGCGAGGCGGAAAGTTTTGAGCAAAGCAGCCCTTCAATTTCGAGAGATTCGGCGGAAATTTCGGAGAGAGATACGGACGAGAATCCCGCCGGGGAATCCGGTGCGCGATTGAAGATCGTCCTGTACTTCCGCCGGGATTATTTGCCGGATAAAGTATGTCTGCCCGACGACGCATCCTCGAAATTCAGCGAAGGTAAGCCAGGCAGACGAAAACTGAGCGTTTGGACAGGGAAGACGAGATCCGAACTTCCCGCGATTCGTAAACTCCACCGCTTTTCGGCAGAATCGTCCGATACTTTATGTCCTTCGGCCCCATCTAGGTGATTGCGAATAGGAATGTCGGCGCGCTCCTGCCGAATTGAGTTTAATTCGAGCGTAGACGTAATTAAAGCGATCCGTCGCAGTTCCGTCGAACATTTCAAACAGTATGTAATAGGGAATGAAACTGGTAGTCGCTTCTCGCGGGAGCCAAAGTACAATTCCGCTTAGAGCGGCTGCCATAACTGCGCTGAGGGCGGGGAAGGAGGGAGCCGTAAGGGGAAAGTTACCGAAAATGTCAAATTTAATTATAAATCGTCCTGCGCTCCGCGCCGGGGAATTATATGCGAGCGTCGCGAGGGAGCGGGGAAATGGAACCTGAAGAGAACATGAATTCTTGCGCAAGTGAAATTCGAGTAACGAGCAGTATGTCTACAATTGCGGACGATGATAGTCTCCGCCGTGTCGGCGTAATTAGCAACAGAAGAATGACATCAGAACTAATTACTCGTCTTCAATTCTGTATGTATAAAATATAATGCACAAATCTGTATGCCTATCTTCTCGTTATCATCGGCTATCTAGAAATTTCTATATATACCTATATAGAATATAGAATATATCCAACATAATATATAAAAATGTCTACATAGCCTATGACAACGAGAAGACTAGCCAGCACGATGACGCATGTACAAACGAAGACGGGCAGGGAGGGGGGACAAAAATCCAGTCGGTTGATTCACCCTGAAGACTGGCGTCTACATTGAAGTGGCCAGCGGCGAACCGCTTTAACCGGTTCTAAGCGCGTGTGTGAAAACAATAACGCCCGTAATTGGGCCAATAATAAAATAATTGTTAGCGCCTGGGAGCAGTGCGCGGTCTGGATAGGGACATTTCCTGCACTTATTCCTATTCGTCAGCGGTCGCACTCCGCTCGTCCGTACTATGCCTTACGTAAGCGCGAGCTTACGAAGAGTCAACATCAATCGAAAAAATCCCACGCTAAGCTGTCCGACGAAGATGACACGCTCTGCTCTTCGAAACGAGCGTGCGTACATCGGTGGAAAATTAAAAGAAACACTCGATAACCTTCTTCATCCCCCCATTCTTCATCCCGGCTTACGCGACAAAGGCTCTCGGGATGGAAGTAGTCCGCGTGTACCAAGGAAATTGCTCAATTTCCTCGGCGAGAATTTCCATACATTTCCGGCATTCAGCTCGGGGAGCGGGTGGAAATATTATTGCTGCGTGCGGGAATACCCGAAGCCCGTGGAACGAAAATTCTGAGCGTCGGGCAAAGAGAGGCCCCGCTTGTTCGAAGGTAAAGGCAGAAGACCCCGAACCTTTCAATTAATTGCCCCCGAGTGGAAGCGGCCCGCGTAATTGCGCCTTAGGTGGAAGACGTGCTTTGGCGCACGTTGCCAGAAGCTTATCGAGTTATCAGGTGACCACTGAACAAGCGATCGCCAGGAACGACGATGAGAATCTTTACCCGCCCCCCTCGGTACGCGACAGCGCCAATTATCATCACAATTACCCAACATGCAGCCGGTTCCTACGAGAACGGTGTCCTCGGGACAATCTCAACATTAATTTCAATGGGGGCAGGAGAGAAAAATTCAAATGAGTCTCTCGGCGTCCTCGGCGATTCAGCTAACGGAGTTGAGCGTAATTAGGAAAATGAAAATGAGAGGAAGGCAATAATGGAACGTCGTAGAAAGCGATTGCTCCAACGGCGAAATTTGCCGCGGCGGCTTCGTTTTATCCATGAATCTCGGGTCGAGTAGTATACAAGTAGCATGTCCCCCCTCTTCCCTCTCTCTCTATCTCTTCACTTGCCTCTTCCACGACTTGCCCGGGTTGCCTCCGACTGGCAGGGCAGAACTGTGGGAAAGCGAGATCGCTCCACGGAGCGGACCCGCGTGTCAATTGACATTTACTCCCCATACGTCACAAATTCCCGCCGAGAAATAGCCCGCCACGCACTGGCGAACTCTCGCTCGCCGCGTATTAATATCTGGATTACGGCAACGTGCCGCCGCGTTCCCCGCCTCGATATATAGACCCCCCCGATCCCATCGATAATCCTGGCCGGACGGAACGGAAGAATGCTCTCAACGCGCTCAGATTGCTTCTTATTATTGATTTACGCCGCGGGACGCATTAATATGCATCTGGCCGGATCCGATGACGTCCAATTCCGTGCCCGGTTGGCAGGGACGCGCGGAGGATGTCAAAATGATGCCAACTTGGCCGAGATCGGCGACCTTATCAATCATCGGCGTCCGGAAGGAGGATAGCGCTCCGGGTTCCGCGTTAGATAAATATTAAATTTCGGCAGCCACGTGCCAGCGAGCGGCGGGGCTGCGGGGAGAGGACATAATTTTGCGAGCATGTCGGGGGAATAAAGTAAAGGCGGAGAGAATGCCCTCCTTTTCTCGCCCGCTACATGCTGCGAAAAGAGCAGGGGAAGATAAGGGAGGAATGCTGAAGGGAGGTTCCGCCGACGGGGAGAAAAAGGAAGAGGTAAAGAGAGCGAGAGAGGGAGAAAGAGAGAGAGAGAGTGGGAAGGATTGGTGTCAAGTGTTCGGCTTCCAGAGACCGTGCGAATCAAGGTTGTCGATTTACGTGACAATCGATAGGAGCATTAGACGGTTCACGGCCGCGAATAGCCTTCGAGACAAAGGAAAATAATGCAAGAGCCCGTAGCCTTGCGTCTTCGTCGACGACGTCGGTCTCGTCGTCGTGGTTGTCTTCGTCATCGTCGTCATTTTCGTATCCGTCGTCGTCGGGGTCGTCCGTCGATTGCACGTTCGGAAATAAAACCTTGAAGCGCCATTCATTAATGCGCGCAATCTCTACGGTATATACCGCTACCGCTATTAATAGACGGTCTTCCCTAATTAATAGATTCGTGAATCGATACCTGTTCCTCGTCTACCCAGTCACTTCCGTAGCCGCGCAATAATCAACGTTCGGCTCCTTCCTCTCAATGGAATTACGTTCGAACGAATGACGCAAACAGATCCTTACTACCGTCAGGCCGCACACACAATTCCTATGGTCTGACATCCTTTTTTTGGTAGCCACCGTGTTTACGCGTGAAAAGGCGGCAGCGGTATCCGTAAAAGACGAATTGGCTTCCTCCCGGTTGGCGGGCGCGTTAGCATAATTCCGTGTTGATAAACATTGAGATCTTCCCCCCCATTCCACCCTGGCAGCATGCCGCATCGGACGAATGTCTGAATATACATAATATACTCGTGACAGCTCGCGTCGTCGTACGAATCGCGATGCGTCGCCAATGATGGTACAGAAACGATGAACAAGCTCAAATCTTACGTTACACATACGTAAAACGAACAGAACAATATATGAGAACACGCGGCGGGAAAATATATATCTATAATACTTTCTGCACTCGTCTCAATGCACATAGTTATTATAAGTACTCGCGCATATATTCGTCATCCCTCTCCCGTACGTCTATCCGAGATGAACGTAAACAGGCGTACGTCAACCTACACACCGTTACATGCATAAATGGCAGGTGCTCGCCTACGATGTAACGCACACGCTGCCACCGACGACACGTTCAGCAGCAACGATTCAACGAGGAAAGGCTCTCTAAACACGCCTCATTTGCACGGACCCGGCCACGAGAGGCGAGAGACTTTTTCCTCGAGATGTTCAACCTAGCTTTTTCCAGCCGTGGCACACGGAAACTCTTTCCACTCGGCGAGCTCTCTCTCTCTCTCTCTCTCTCTCACGCAAGATTTATATCGCGCGACTCGAGACAATTTAATAATATCACCGCCGCCGCCATTTCCGGCGGGACGAAGCGACGCAATTTCGTCGGAAGCGCATTTTTTAATTCGCATCCCACTTCCATACGAGCGAATCCGCCGCTTCAAGCGATCCGACTGCACGAGCTGAAAGAGAATGGCAGCCGAGGATCGAAAGAAACGCTCGATCGCGGCACCCTTTGTGCCCCTTTGTCGAAACGTGACTTTTAACGTGCTCGAATATAATATGGAGGCACACGGTACATGCCTCGTGTCGGCAAAAAGCGGCGAACGATTGCCGGAACGGAACAAAGCGAGTGGAACGCCGCCCTACGCAGCTCGTTACAGTTACAGGGTACTTATTTTGCGCGTTGAACCATCCGTAAACCGCGAATCCAAAAGGAAGATTCGAGGCATCCTAGCCATTCCTCGCTTCAAGCTATTCGAGTGAGAGAGAGGCATCGGCGGAAAATTATTCTGCGCCAGGTTGCCGGGCATAAATTTCAATTTCATTTGACTACGGTCCGGGCTGGCAAACAAGCTCAAATTAATTAGCCCGGCTGACCGTTCAAAAGCTTCGCGCTTCCCTCGCGAGCGTACCCCCGGGGGCCCGAGGAATGCATGAAGGTTGTCGTGTCGGCGGACACATATTTGTGTCGTTAAGCGCGGATAAGCTGAGCGCGACACCTGTAGAAAGAACGATTCGTCCGAGAAACCGTACTCATCTCTCTCGCCTTCCTCCCTACCCCGCAAGGCTCAAAACTCATCATTCCTTCCGCTGTGGAAGACGAGGTAAGAAAGGAAAGAAAGAGAGGAAAAGAAAACAATAATCGCCCGTACACATGCACCTACGCACTTGAGCAGAAAGCACATTTCGAAAATGAGGTGATGACTAGAAATAGGGTCGAGGTGTCAGCAGGGAGAGTAAGAGAAGAAAGAGTCCGGGAGAGCAAAAGGGGCCGAGAGCGAGACAGAGATAGATAGATAGAGAGAGAGAGAGAGAGAGAGAGAGAGAAGGGAGAGTGAGAGAGAAAAAGAGAGAACGAAGGATATCCGTGTCAAACGTGAGAAAGGGCGAGAAGTGAAATCTGACGGTAGCTGCCTTTTTTCCACCGACGTCGCAGTTTTCTCGAAGAAAGGAGACGGTCGGTGGGGGCGTTCGGAGCTCGGGGGTGCAACGCTGCCATTGTTCGGCCAGCGAAGCCAGATGCGAGGGTAAGAAAGGGTTTTCCTTCCTGCGCCGACCAGTTCCACGCTCCACTTTTCGTTTACGCGAGGGCGCCACGTGCCTCGCAAATTACTCGCCGAGACGCGTGTTTATTCACTCAGTTCCTCATTGTGCCCGCCTACGGTTACGTTTAAGATTGACAACTGGCGTAAACAAAGAGATTTGACATTCGCGCGACGGAGTACGCGGATACGCGAGGGATTATGCTGTACGTAGGCCAATCACTCGCATGCCCGAAAGATCCGTACGCATGTGTGCTGATACCGTTGGACGCTGGGTGAAGTTTGGTTTTTAGTTATCGACGTAATAGTAGGTATATTTTCTTTAAACGATTGGACCTAGAACGAATTGTTTTTCTTTTATCTGTCGATTGTATAATTTGTTGACAGAAGTCGGTATACAGTGTATATAGTATATCCAACTGGTTGCAAGTAATAATAAAAATAAAAAAAATAAAAAAGCATTTGGAATTTTGCCAACATTTGTTTTACGTAAAACCCCAATGCAATAAAGCGTTTGAGCGACTCGAAGGAAATTCGAAAACATCGCGTTTTAAACCCATCACGTGAGAAGAGGTTGAAGCGAGAGCTCTCGAGAATACAAGGAACAGAAATGAAAGCTTAAAGAGTATCCGAAGCGACCGCAGGTGAAGCATTACTGACCTCACGTGGCCGTCAATGTGCCAACTCGCATACATAATCTATTGACCATGATCATTGGGTGCGCAGTAATGAGATTTGAGGGATACCTGCAGCGTCAGCTGAATATGTCAATTTCTGAGGAACGAGAAAATATCCTCGAAACACGCGAAATATCAATGAAAGCGTCAAATTCATCTACACTATCTTCGCAGGGCAATCGCAAAATTTGCAAAATGTACCTTGAACGTGTCCGATACCGTTTCCCTATTAAACGTGTAAGCGAAGTTAATCAGTGCGTCGAACAACTATGTAGCCCAATATTGGGATGTAAAGTGGCGACGATGTTTGGCGAGCACGGGTCTCGGGAACAAGAAGGCCATCGTCGTCATGGGGGTAGTAGCCGAGGGTCGCGGGTGCACAACTTCACCACGTGCACCGTTTCAGGGTGTACGGCGGAACACACGCTGGCCTGGCGAGGGGTGGGGTTCTACGATTATCGACCCCTGCCTCGCACAGGCTTTGTAGCAGGGATGCAGCTGCCCTCCCAGGTTGGGTTTCTCGTCGGCAAACTTCAGCCTTCGGGGGCTCCCCCCTGGAGAAGGACGGCGCAAAGGTTCTCATCCGTCCATTTTCAGGCGAAGGTCAGAGGTGAAAATTTATTAACCGTTCCGCGGCTGAGACTATCGAGATCTGAAAGGGTCCCCCCCCCCCCCCCCCCACCCCTTGCCCAGTGATTGGCCCGAATTTGCCGTGCAAACGCGGCACGTTAGCAACACGACAGGTACCTTCAAATTGCCGGATCAACGTTTAATCTATTGATCACCTTAAGCGCGTCAATATCCTCTGACTAAATCGTTACGGTGCCCTGGCGGTATGCGGCGCGTGATTGTAGAAAGCCTGGCCGGGTGCTTTGACGGTGCCCTTTGCTCATCAGCCGATAACTCGACCGCTAACTAATTCGCCGTCTGACGACAGGCACGATAACACACTGTGTCCACTGCCCGTACGCGGTTAACTGACGTGTGCACCTAGCCACCTACGTCTAGCGGTCTACTGTACTAGCGCGGAAGGTGAGATTCGTCAAATGCATATGAAAAATAAATGATCGGCATGAGAACCGTCGCTCTCGATCATCGAATAGTAATGGTTCCGAAGGGACGCGGTCGTCGACCTTGAAAGAATCACGGCAACGGGCAATTCACAATGCTTCTGAGAGAGTGGAAGCTTCGAAGAAATACGGATTATGAATAGGGGAATGAGCGAACGAGCGAGGGGGAGGGTGGAGGTCGAATTTTGTGGGGCCATGAAAGGCCTAAGCGGCCATCGATGGGCATATGCACTCGGGTGCAATTGCAGCGGCCGCGGGACGCATCGAGAGCGACTGGCGCATACACGGTGTTTGGAGTGTAAACAAACGTTTCGACTCGAAAGGGAAACGGCGATCGACGCTAGGCGGGAGCGTGAATAACGAACGCTCGAATTCCTCCTACGTTTCCTACGTCAGGCCTGGCTTCTCGGAAGGACGGAAGGTAATGTCTAATTTGGTACGGGATAAACGAGGAGGAGGCACAGTTAAAGAAACACAGCGGCGGCCTTCTTCTCCCGCAGTGCACTTGGAATAATTGCCCCGTCGTTACGCGATATACTGGAGGGAAATGTAAACGTTAAGTGCCGATGGTAAAACGACTGGCCAATCGATATACAATGCCGACCGGCGAATAAGTATTGGCTGGGTCATGCTCGACGGTCTGCGTTCTCTACCGTCTCGGCAAAACCTTGCATAGAAAACTGTTTTGTCCCCCGGAGAAAGGCTCAGAGAGCGAACTGGGCAATTTCTGCGGAGAAAGTCGCTACCGTTGGAACGCAACGAAAAAACAAGCATATTTTCGAACGTGAACGATGAAATATCGTTGACAAACCTTGCGGCAAGTAATCCGACGGGAGCAGAGACATTTGCAAATATCAAAGACTTATTGCCTATACGTCGAACTACCGGGTGTATCGATAATGTCGATGAGCAAACAGCCCGAAGATGAATTACACGGCAGCCTGCTTGGCCAGCGAAGGCAGATAAGAACTAATCCATTTAAGACGCACGATTAGCCACGTGACCGAGAGCCAACAAAAATCCTTGCAACAAGGTATAACGTGAACCTGCCATGCATCGACGAATGACACCTACTACCTATCGCCCAGTTCTGTACTGCACGACAACGTGCAAAGGTAAAACGTTTCGGAACGATATCGATTCCTATTATTAGAATATTGGCGCTCTGCCCACTGTGTAAACGGAAACTGGATAACTTATCTGCGGCGCGACTAATCATAAGTCTACATTGCAAAAAATTATTGCACGTACAACTCCAGTAGAATGACGTACTGTATCATTGAGGCGACGAACGCACGCCGATTACGTTTGAAAGACTCGGACGTAGGGAATGAAAGAAGTGCGCGCGCGTAGAAATCTGCAGACTGCAACGTGACACTCGAGCATCCTCTATCAGTTCAAACGATACGGTGACACGAAAGTAAAATATTTCAGAGCGGTCTACTCGTCGCTCGCAATAAATCCAGATCGTATATTATGCCGCATATTACGATGACGATCGTCGCCTGCGTAACTCGCCGGGTTATTGCCGCACCGGCAATTACTATTCGATGTGCGTGTGCGTTTTATCGGACATTTCCCGAACGGCACACGGCCTCGGACAGAAGAGCAGATATACGCGGCCATCTCCAGATTCCGCCGAAACGGTTCGAACGCAAAATTTTCATCAACTTTCGCCCGCTCCAGCGAGCGAGTGACCCCCTTAGCTATTTATACGACGGCGACGTCAAACGTCGTCGTCCAGAGTGCGATTCGCACGAGAGGCTCGCTACTTTCTTGAATCATGGCGCCAGTATCGTGTCAGGGATCTCTGATAAGGGAAGACGAGTCGCTACACCGAAACTTCCACAAGCCTATCCTTCCCGTAAGTTCGGCCCAATCGTCCGTGGAGGGTTCCTACTTCTGCAAAAACGTGCTATCATGTTGACACAGTTCGTTTCGAACACAATGCCACCGCATGTCCGAAGATCCGACGTGGGAGACATTGCGATCGCCGAGTAGTGGCTTGGCATCAATAAGCAGCGAATCGTCGATACAATTATTGTGGCCATTGAGCGGAATCAAGTGCTTAACGCGATCCTCCTAAATCTCTCTTATGGCTGTCGATCGATTGACCCTGGGAACGAGGAGAGCTCCTCGCCGAGCGAACTCCCTACGCTTCGTTTAGACGGGATCCCGCTTAACCCCTCCACCTCCACACAAACATAGAGACATCCTACCTGCCTGCGGCGAAGTTGCCAGAAGCATCGCCAGAAGCGAAGTCGACGCAAAAACGTAAAATGCCAAATCGGCCTCTTTCCGACCGACCGGGATTGTACGGTGGCCATGAAATGCACGTTACCAAAAAAATTCTCAAAACTCACCCAGCCACAGGCGTGCCATGCGCAGTAGTATGGAACTTGCGCGGAACACCTAACACTGGATTCACGCTCCCTTATCCGCACGGTAATGCCTCGGAAAGATCCATTACCTCACTCAGGTACAGGAAAATCCACCAGGTACGGAAATTACACTTTCTTCGACGCGAAAACGCGTGAACGGATTCAAACGGACGCTCGGAACGTTGGCCAGGCATGCTGGGTAATAACTTGCAAATAACGTAGTTCGCAATTGTCGTAGATGTCGTTGCAACTAGGCGCGAAATGTTCGTTCGACTATTTAAAGAATATAACCCTTATCTCCCACCTGCAATCGATGCGATGCGATATACCGGAATATTTCCAATGTACTTACCGTAATCGTGGATGGGCGACTGCTGCTGCTGAATGTACTGCGCCGTGCTCTTGGCCGGCGTCACACGAAAGCGTTCCATCCTCCGAACTTATCTCGGTGAATATTTGAAAATCGTCGGCACACAATGCGCTGAACACGTTCGGCAGCCTAGACCTTCCCTCCGCTCCGGACCGCGCCGGCTCCACGAATGCTTTTTGTCCCTGTCGTTATTGTTGTCACCGGTACTGTGCGTGGCTGGCCGATACTGAATGGCGTTTGACACCCGCACATTCACTCGACGACGGATACGAAGCGGCGAACACACGCTCTGGCACTCGGCAGTCACGGTAATTACAGGCGACGACTACGACCAGTAGTCCGTTCTGCAAGGAACGACGCTAGTCTTGACTCCGCTCTCTCTCTCTTTCTCGCTCTGCTCTCTCCGTACCTCTCTGTCACTCCCTTTCTCTCTATGTCCTTCTCGCATTAGACACTCACTGTCGTTGCACGCGGCTGATGCACGCGACTGATACACGCGACTGACGCACGTCGTGGGAAGAGCCGTCCTCTCCCTCTCACTCTCTCTTTCTCTTTGTCTCTCTCTTTCTCTCCAGCTCACTATTGTCTCGAGCGCGCGTATACCCGTATACTGCTAGTGCACGAGCGTGCGCGCCACACGCGCACCCTATAACTGACCGCTCGCGAAGATTCGAGCGAGTGCCCGATCACTTCGTACAAGCGCGTGCTAAGCGATGACACGCGCGCTTAACTCGTTTGCGCTGCCGATTGCGCTGCCGATTGCGCTGCCGTTTGCGCTGCCGTTTGCGCTGCCGTTTGCGCTGCCGTCTGCGCTCTTCGACTCCAGCCAACGAAAGAAGCTTTCCGACGTCCACGACTGGTCGCCGGGGATGAAAAGAAAGGGAAGGCCGGAGAATGGTTTGACGACTAGCCGCTCACCCAAAACGTCTGCCAGACAGCTAGACAACACTACCTATACCCTATAGGACACACTGGCAACCGGGCGCGCTTCCCACCGCCAGGCAGAGAAGCACGAGAGACTTAGGCGCCGCGAATTCGGGCGGCAAAGCGTTTCGATGCCTCGCTGCACTCTCTCAAAACCGTCGACGACGATGACAACGACAATGACAACGACGATGACGACGACCGGGAGAGCGCCTATTATCGTAGAACAGAACGCTGACGAAACGGCATTGACACGACGACGACCGACCACGACAGAGAGGACTAACGCTGCGCTCGGTGCGCTGACACGCGACGCACTCATGGGCTTCCGATCTGAGTACTCATTTTATAGATATATATGTATATACGTCTCACGTATACCGTCTCGCGACGGATGTAATCTCTATATGTATATATAGATTAAGGCTCACGATACTTACGCGTGTCGTGTGCACGCCCATTCGCCAGGGGGCCCCGACAGCGATACCACGGCGTTTCTTTGTACGGACGTGTAGAGAGCTGTCGGCGTATAGGCGCGCGACGTCAAGGGGCGAAGCGGGAGGGAGCGAGGACCGGCGCGGCCGCCGGGGGGGGGGGGGGGGGGGCACCCACGTGTGCGTGCATCCACGCCGGCTTCTCTTTTCAGGATCGGCCCTGTCGAAGGGGCGTGCCCTGTTCTTCGTCTACCCGGCGCCAATGAGTCATGCCCCTACTTCTTGCCCCTACCCCCTCCCCCCCTTCCCCCTCTCGACCATCTAACTACACCGTTAGCACTAGGGTAGAATGGAAATTTCCGCGGCGCAGAAGCTTTCGGGATCGATATTGATTTTGCGGACTCAACTATTTCGACATCGGCCATTAACGAATTTCGACCTCGTATGCATATCCTTTTGCCTCGAAGGTGCGGGGCATGAGTGTGCAAGCTGATTGGCGGCCCGGCCTTATCGACCTGTAGCGCGTCGGTGCGGTCCTGTCATGGAATCGCTGTAAATCGCTCCGAAGTCAGGTATCGTTTTTATAGTCCCTTCGAAAAATGGTATTCGAATACTTTTGGTAAGGGTGAGAAATTGAGTGAATTCTGACGCTCGTATGTCTATTAAAAAAAATTGTCCGTGTGCGTCTACAGGGCCTTAACGCTAATGGCTACTATAGTGTGCGGAGCCCTTTCTTGTCACATCTGCAGATACAACATGAACTTCATTGTAGTCGATAAGGCGTGCATAGAAGGTCAGGCAAAAACGTAACGGTGTGCGTAAATTTCAGGGTTAGGAGGCTGTCGGTGTCGCGATACTAAGTCGTGACCTTACCTCTGTACAAGTTTCGACATTGTTGATTCTGTCGTTGATTAATTGCAGGACTCCGATAATTGCAATTATCCCGGTATAGGTGGCAGCACCCGCCGAAACCTTCCCTCAGGATGACATCATCGGACCCATGAATTTCTTCTATTTTGGCGAGGGTTACTTACTGACTTTTGACATTTTACTTAATACGAAACCGCGCGTTGTTGATCTAAACAAATTGTTTACGGTGACAATCGCTCATATCGTAATCTTGTAATACATTTTTTTGCATCCGGGGTTATCTTACCGGAACTTTGATAATCCCCCACCCCCACCCAGCTTTTCTTTCCTCGATCAAAATTCCCGCCATTTAATCTATCAAATTGTAACAGTTACATGTCGCAGTGCAATTCTCAGCAACTACAAACATTCGACTTTTACATTTTTAATTGCAATTAAAAAAGTGAGCATTTCTAACGCCGACAGCGGCAAAAAACAAATATTACTATTTCATTGCAGTGTAGCATTATTCTTGCAGTCCGAATAACTGACTTCAACTTTTAGCTCTCTTTTCATACAGCCGTCGCTTACCGCCGCGGAGTTAGGAAAAATCATGATTATCGAAATAAAAGAGCGAGGAGCCGTCGAAACAAAGCGAGGCAGCGTCCTTCCAGGCGAAAGGAATGCAGTCCGTTCGCGAGTTCTTTGTCATCGAATAATAACAATAAGGTCCAGCCCCGCTACCCCCCGTTCGGGTATACGTTACATTGCATTATGCGAGAGGAGCGAGGCGGTCCGAGCGAGTTTAACCCCTTAATGAAAAATTACGGTGGAGAGTCGACCCTACCCGGGAAGGAATTGTGCGACGATGCGAGGGCTTCAACCGCATCGCATCGCGAAACCTCGGCTTGCCTGATTTTGCTCGGGACTCATACCCGCGTCAGGGCGTGTGCAGTGTGCGTGCATTTTTTATTCAACTCGCCGCACGCAGGAACGCATTTCTCTCTCGGCGTTTCGCCGAAACAGCTGATCCGTCCGCCCCTTTAATTGCGGCACCGTTCCGGCCCCCATTGTCTTGCCCAGGTAAGTCGATCACAATTTTTTGGCCCGCAAAATTTCCTCCCTGCCCTAGACCACGGCCATAGCCGGCTAGAGAAACGCGACAAAGGCCGCCGTCTGTGCGCGTAACCAGTTTTACGCTGCTCGCCGCCACGGTAAGTGGAAGTATGTACTTCGAGCCACCTTTTGTAGGTTAGGATGCGCCTTTCGCTTTTAAGGCTTCGTACACAACATTTCGCACGACGCCCTTCGAAGTGACTCCTCGGGGTGGGCAAAGGCGAAATCCTTTTTCTGACTCCGGTGTCTCAGTCCATTAGACCCCGGGCCCCTTAGTCGTTGTCTCCTGCATTGATACCGCTTCCGCTTCCATTTAAAAGCGTTAACGCGTCTATGAATAAGCAAACTTCCTGCTTTATCGAAAATTCTATTTATAACGTTGCAATAACGTACGGCGAGTTTTGCAGGTAACGTAGAAGCCAAACTACAAAAGTTGAAAATCAAAATGTGTTTCTACTACATAGTCTCCCATCCCCCATCATTTAAAGTACCTCTGCATAAAACATTATTGTACCTAAATTTCTAAGGTCGCTACGTGGACCGAGTATTCCTTTGTGCGTGAACATGCCCTTTCCGCAACGAAGGGACGACCATAAAATGTCAAGTGAGGAAACAGTAGCCGGTGCTTTTAACCGAGTCGAAAATTTGTGACGAGGGTAAAGCTCGACGCGGCGAGGAGATTGAATTTGCGCGCGTCCAGCACCGACGCGACTCCATGATGCGGGCCCCGTGGCGTATGCGCGGTGAAAAGTAGAAGCGAACGACGTGTGCGTCCAGTATAACGGCTCAGAAGTCCTGTGACATCTTCAATGGCCGCCGCCGTACTCTCTGTAGACGTAACGGAGCGCGGTAGACTGTCCATCCGCCTCTCGAGGTGGCTCAAGACGTAGTATCTACCGACAGCCGTGACGGTTCTCATCAGACTGTGGCCCGACGCGCAAACCATGGGCTCGAAGAAGCATAAAAAGCACAAGCGCGAGAGACACGAAGGTGAGAACCGGTCGTCCGACTAAGCACGATCGTCTCGTCGTCGTCTCTCGTGTCGCCTAACGTCGTAACGATCATCGTACGCATTCGCAGGTGTACTCGCGACCTGCCCGTTCTCTCGCGCATACAACCGACACATTCCGACATCGCTTGCCGTTTCTTTCTCTCGCTCGGCGCATACTGCACACATAGCCGTCGCCGTCCGTCGTCTCGGGTCGTCGTCATCTCCGTCGCGACGCCGTCTCTCGTTGCGGCGCTGTCGCTTTTCCGAATCGAAAGGGCGCGCAACGCGGATTGCATACAGTGTTCTTCCGTGCGATTCTTCTCCCGGTTGAGGAAATTGTTCGGTCGCACCGCTGACGTTCACATTCCGCGGGTCACGCAGTCGCTTCACCGTGTCGTCTGTGTCCAAGTTTTGTCACGAACGTTCTAATGTTACACGCACTTCTCGTTCGTCAGTCTTATCCATTAGACGTTTATACTTCCAAATCGTTTCCAATGTGTCGGGAGGTAATTTCCTTGGAACAAGACTGCGATAATATGTCGTTTACACGAGGACTCCGATAAAAATAGAACCGTTCGTGAGATTAGAGTCATGTAGGATGCAATGCTGATCATTGCGGGTGAAGCTATGATAAATGTTAAAGTTTTGAGGATCCTATTTTTACTGGAGTCCTTTTGGTACTCATAGTTTAATGATGTACAGGAATTTTGACTACGTTTTCACCACGGACAAACTGAGAGTGAGGTTGGAGTAGAAGTAAGGTGGATTCAAAAGTATAAACGAAGGTTCCACAGCGACAGGTGCGACGTGGAAGTAAGTGACGTGTAACTACGGACATGGACTGGTTGCACGACAGAGGCTAGCTGTGCTTCCAAGATTATTCAGATGCCCCGAACCCTTTCATTTTTGTCTGTCAAGATTTGTTGAAGTGCAACAAGATTGATGTCTTAGAAAGTTCCTATGATGCCGTATCATAAAAGAATGTTCACCTAGGATAAGCCTGTTGCACTTCAATTTGATATTTCCCTGGCTGTTATGTACTATGGCATCGAAGGCCGTACATGCTTTGCTTTACCTCTCTATGAGGTATTCTCAATTTCAATGATTGCTCCCTCCTGACTATTCCTGCGGATTCAGTCAATTTATGTGACAACAAAGATTATTTTAACCGCATTTCTATTATTAAAGTTTATTTAGTTTTGAATCAAGCTACTTCCATCTCGCTTCCAGTTTGTTGAATGTGAAAACAAGGTCACTATCCTGTCATACTATCATCTTGAAATTTATTATTAGTATTATCCCTGTAATCCTTTTGTTAACACCCTGTAGATTTTACATTTATTTATGGTTACCCTTTAGTCATGTCCTGCAATACAACACAAGTCACAACATGTAGGAACGTGTTTTATGCTGACACAATGCGCTGTCCTGCACCTCTATAGTATTCTGCAAGATTCTGTGACTGCATGAAATATACTTGCCATGAACAACATGTTTGGCTTTTATGCTTTTCAAAATTGACCTGATACTCGAATCTCTCTTCATGAGCAATCCTTTTTCTTTCAACAGAAGGGCAGTATTCAACAACGGACAAACCCCCTACTTTAAAATTAATTTTAAAGGTAGGAGGTAGCAGCGGCACGCCCGAGTACGGAAACGAGTCTCCAAGTCAAACCACAATGCTGTCCCAGCACTATCAGCAACAGTTGGGTCTCAACTATTCCGTGACACAAGGAGACCCCGAGTACGATAGGTATCTAGGGCATAAGAAGCTCAAGAAGAAAAAAAAGAAGAAGGACAAACGACACAAGCATCACCACAAGGAAAAGAAGAGGCGAAGAGAAGAATCAAGTCAGGAGTCGGTCGGAGATGCGGATGAAAGCTTAGTTGAAGCCCCCAAGAAGATTCCCAATCATCAACTGCTACCTCCTAGACCACCGTCGACCGGTGAACACAGAGTTACCACAGGTACCGGCACTCCGCACGTCAGTTCTCTCTCACCCCATCGCGAGCCAAGAACATGCGTCCTTCGAAAGATAGCCGAACGTACCCCTCTGCAAAGATTACTCGAGCATCTCTTAAGATCAATGGAAAAGCGCGATCCCCAACAATTTTTTGCCTGGCCAGTGACGGACAATATTGCACCAGGCTATTCTCAAATCATTACGAATCCAATGGATTTCAGCACGATAAAGCAGAAGATAGACGATAACAGCTATCAGAATTTAAATGAATTCGTCGATGACTTCAAGTTAATGTGCGACAACGCTACCACGTATAATCATCCGGACACAATCTATTATAAGGCTGCAAAGAAGTTATTGCACGTTGGACTGAAAATGGTCACTCCAGAGAAACTCCGTCAGCTAAGGCCCGTTCTAACGTACATGCATGATATATCCAAGGAAGAACTGGGCTTCGAATTAGGTGTTGAGGATCCGAATAATCCGGATATTCTTGTAACCGAAGAACAAATAGAGAGGGAGCGAGAACAAGAAGAACGTAACGAAGAGGCCGAAGAACTGAGGAAGGAAAATCAGCGGAAGATGAGGCTAGCTAATTTGAGTAAATTTGAAGCTATTCCCGATGATTTAACTCCCGACGAAATTTTGAAACAAGCTCGAGGAGCTGCTAAAGCAGCGTCTGAGAAGTTAACTCTGAAGCGTTTAAATTCAAAGATGGGCTTCCTGCGACAGAAGAAAGACGGCACTACGAGTTTGCAGATTATTGTGCCAGGCGATGGTGTTATCCCAGGAACGAATCAGAGGCCGGTGTCGTTGGGACAACTTATAGGAAAGCTGAACCATGGCACAGGAGCACTAGCTGGTTTTCGCGAGGATAGAAGAAATATGTCGAAGCCTGTGAAGCCTCTATATTACGGAGCATTTGGATCTTATGCACCGAGCTACGATTCTACCTTTGCCAATCTAACGAAAGAAGAGACAGACCTTGTGTATCAAACGTATGGCGACGACACTGCTGTACAATACGCGGAATCGATCTTAGACTTCGCCAAAGACTGTGATTACACATTAACGATGGTGGACGATTTGCTCGACATACTGACGGGTGGCGACCATCGTAAGACGAAAAAGTTCCTCGAAGAAAAGAGGAGGCTCAAGGAAGAAGAGGAGAAGATAAAGAATCTATTGGAGAAGCCTATGCAGGATGTGAATCGCAACGTTGCGTCGTTAGAAAAAGTCAAGGTGGATCTCGATCAACTCAAAACCCTCTCAGATATCGGAATTGATGTAAACTTTCTGGAAAATATAGGTAAGTCAACTTTCTCCCTACGCATCTTTACGCCGACTGATAACGGTTCCCTACATTCTACGTTCTTTCTCTGTTACAGAAGAGGAATTGAAGTTGAGCGAGGAACGGGAGGCGTTGCAGAATCGGCTGGACGATACTTCACAGATGCTGGGACGTTTGAAACAAGTTCAGCACGATCGTCTCTCGGCCCCGCCTCCAGCTCATTTGTCAAATGTTCCTAAGGCGGGCGAAGCGGAAGTGGCCCTTGCCGACAAGATCACGGACAATTTAACGGAGATCGCGAAGAAACTGCCGCCGTCGGCGATCGCACCTGTCGATGGCCTTCGACGAGCAATGGGAATAGCGCCTCTCGGCGGTGGGCCAGAGCCAATGGAAGTCGAACCGATCACCCACAATCCAACGATCGTTTCTGACGGTAGCAATGCCCTGCTGCAGCCGACGAACAGCGGACCTGTTCCAACGAATCTCTTACCGGCACCGAGTTCGATTCCGAGCGCGACCCTGATGAGTCCGGCAGCCGAGACAAATCAGACGATCAACATCGTCAGTCCGAATCAGCCCCCGATTCAAATACAGATCGGTATGGCGCACAATCAACCACCGGCGGCGGCAGCTTTGCTCAGTACGACGTCAGAGACGCCCGGCGTCCCTGATCTGGAATCGGAGCTCCGCGAGTTCCTCGAGAGTGACCCCACTCTGGGACAGTCGCCGCTTCACGATGACAAAACATTGGAAGATATTCTCTCCGAGTCTTAGCTTATCACGAAATGACCATCATCGAATTACCGTATCTGAAAGTAGTATTGCGCGATACAGGTTGTACATTTTAATACGTTTAAATGGGATATATATATACATAGATATATCGGATTAATCGGTGGACTCCAAAACGACAATAGGAATTTAAGGCGTGGCGTATTGTTAATAAATAAGTATGATCGTGTGCTCGAGCTTTTGGTTCCTCTCGAAAGACTGTATTTTGAGAATTCCGGCAATATGCCATCTCGTGCGAATACTCCGAAACATATACATATATATATATACAATTGTGACTGCAATCCATCCGATGGCAAGGACGGTAGCTTTAATATTTCCACATTTTAAGCTCGTACTGATTGATTTTTCGTACGTTCTCGTGTAAATAGAAATTATGAGAAAATGAGTGAACGCTTTATTTATTTGTTCAACTGAACAGCGATTCCGTCAAGTATATAACACTACGCAAACAATTTGAGGCGGAAACAGTCTGCCGTTGTGCAAGTGGAAGTAGAGGGCACTGTATGTAGTACCTGGTAGCACTGCCATTAATTTAGAAGGAACGGTCGCCAGTGAAGAAAAGGTTTTATTTTTCGACTATATATCGCGTTGTTCGTTCCTTTCGGAAATAGCAATTTTCAAAACCACAAGAAAAATTGTCGGGAAGGAAGATGGAGGCCGAGCCTTTGGAGCACGAGGAAGGAGAACTCGTTGACGACGAGGTCAGGTTCTAGATATTTCGCGTTTGACAGAGTCTAACCTAGCTTAGTGTATGGACGTTGCCGTTCAAATTCACGCGTTATATTATCAGTTTTGTGCAAGTCGCACGAAACGGATAGTCATTGCATTCGCGTCGAAGGTCAATTTTACTGCGTCGGCGTTTATCGTTGAGACGAACAGACTCCCGATTATGTCTGAACGGGAGTTATTCGCGTTAAATAGGGAAAATTTAAAGTAATTAGGCATTTACCAACGTCGTTGGACTTTTGGACGATAGTTAAAAAAATCCTCTAACGCAATTCGTACAATGTTATTCAGCCGAACGATGTGTTCGCGTCGTACAACATTCTGCAAAGGCCGCATGCAGTTACCACCACGGAAGAACCGAGCAAGATGGGCTACAGCGACGAATCAGACGATTCCGCGGATTCAGAAAGTGATTCAGACTCAGATTCAGCACACGCGCGAATCAAAAAGCCGAAGCTAAAACTGAAGAGATCCAAGAGCATGCCACAAGGCTGGGTGTCCAAAAATGACAAATACAAAGTATGGTGTACGCAGGTACAAGAAGAGTCTCTCACGGAGGACTTGGTTTCGTGCGGTGTCACTAGGAAACTGTATCAAGAACGCAGTGTTGAAAGTTATAATTTTACATTACATTATTCGCTTGATGGCAGCCAATGTCATAATAATAATAGTTCAGATGAGGAAAGAGATACCGGAGCTAGAAGATATACTAATAAAAGAACGCATCTAGACACACGTAATGTTAAGCTTAGATTAGGCAAAAGAAGAAACTCTATGGATGTAGATACTCAAAAAGGTTCTGTGAGGATAATGGAACCATTAAGCACAACACTGGATTCTACAGATGCAGATGTCGCAACAGATATAACAAATAAGCTTAATGAAAAGAAGGATGATCTAATACGTAAGAATATTTTATTATTTTCAAGTAGATTTCATTTGCAGTGCGGGTTTTCATTACATTCATGTCAAACATATTTACTACAGGAAGAATAGTGAACATCATTGGGAAGGAAAAAGCTATTGACTTTTACCAGAAAACAAAAAAAATTGAAGAAGGCGGAGGAATGATGATTATGAATGGATCCCGTCGAAGGACAGCAGGCGGTGTATATCTTTGGTTAGTAAAAACAGATGAACATATTCCTCAAGAAAAAATACGTGAAATATTTTATAATGACAAAAAAGAGATGGTAGAACAACGGAAAAAAGCAGATGCAGAAGCAAGAAGACAAAAGACACAAAAACTTATGCGGAGTTTAGAAAGTAAGTCGCAGAAATTTGGACCATACTACTGTTATTGCCAAAAATATTTTGTGAGTTCTATGTTTTGTCTTCTCCATATGTGTTAGATGACTCAGAAAAGGATCTACCTGCGCTCCTCACAAGGGCAGAACTTTCTACAAAACAAATAGCAGAGGAAGCAAGATTACGTAGAGGAGAAGGTATGGACAGGATGCCTGTAGATTCAGAACGCACAGTAACTAATCCACCACCTAGCCCTGTAACCGATGATCCAGACCATTCTGAACATCTGTTGGTACAGAGGCAAGTTCAAGATTACGCTGACGACTTTCTCGACATCGGGGTAGACATAGACAGCATGGAAGTATTTTAAAATAATGCTATCTCATTCGTTACGTCGCACGTACCGCCCCAGGAACTTGTACAAATCAGAGTAGCTATAGCAGACTGCACGAATAACATATATTTATATGCATATTGACCTGCATAGTCTGCACTTGCTCACGATATTCATAGATGACAGAATTAGACTGAATACAAGGATCAAATAGAGAACGCTTTAAAGCTACTGTATCATTTTTATTTATTCAATATTTGTAATAAAATAATTTATTAGTTGTAAATATGGTAACACACGTTTTTGTCTCTCTCTTTTTCTTTCTTTCGTTTATTCTTTCTTTTCTTTCCTAAGGTAAAAAGCATATTCTTGATCACTCTTTTTATACTTTGATCTAATATGTCATATTTATGAATACGATGGGTGTAGAGGATCTGAAGTATCTAGCCAAAGTATGAATTAAGATCAAATTGCGCTGGAGAGTGTCTGCGTTAAGCAATTTTTACAGAATTTTCTTTACAAAGATTGTCCGTGTACATATGGTTCTTAATATAAGGACAAAACTTGAAATTCAACTGTGACTTGTACAGTGCATTAAAGAAAAAAAGTAAATAGTGTACAAAACTTTATTGACTCAGTATGCTGTATAATTAAATAATTGCATTCTGATCGTTGCCAAAGTGTCACATTTTCGATCTTCTTGTATGCACGTTAAATTCGATAATCAGAACATTGGCAAGTATGTCATGTCTAGCGACACTTTAATCTTTCTTTTTCAATTTTCTAACATTTTACAAAGTATAAGAAACGGATTTTTACGAAATTCAAACTTACACTCAGGTGAAAGTAATTCAACAATTTACACAGTGTAAAGTACGAAGTAAATATTGGTTTGAATTTTAAATCGCTCACATATATTCAGGCCAACTGGTACACTTTTGTAACGATGCATTAATATACAAGATTTCATAAACAGGATAAGACGCCAAAGGTCAACGCATTGATGCAAAAATTGTTCTCGTTATTTGCGTTCTTGAGTCTTATGCGCGAATTATAAGTTTAGCTGATATAAGAATAATGTTTTCAAATTTGCATTATAATATAATAGTAAGAGTATTATAAGTGCAAGTTTTCTACAAGCACAGCATTTTTTTTATAATACTCTTATCGCTTGTGACATATGATACGTTATGACTCTATGCTTCACACGTGATATTCGTTTATTAATGATACACTGTTTTGTTTTTGATCATAGTTGTAGCACTTTCACTTATAATGTACATTTACAAAGATATTCAACGCGACAAAAAAAAACCATGTAATTAAGTTATCGTCATATTCGTACGTTAGACAAAAAACTGTATTTTTGTGATACTTACTCGCGTGTTATTAAGAAAATAGCAATGGGCATATTATAATGTAAATCTTAAGTTAATTTTCAATGCTGGATACAATTTATATGATGTAATTTTACTTAGTCTGTTACGCGGTAACAATTTTGTACAAATACGTCATTTAAATGTGTTGAACGTTTTTCGATGAAAAAAATACAGTATATAACACTGTAGTATATAAACTACCTGTACAATTGTTACAACATGTAAAGCAGGGATAAGTTAATAAGTCATAACATTACTGAATAAATCATGTTTTTTAATATAATGTGGAATACTATAACAAACTGCTGTTAAGTTACAAGTTTTTTTACAGTTCGCTGCTAAAGTATTTATTAGGCATTAATGCACAACATGTACCTTTATGTCATTTTCTCGAGAAGAGACAGCAGCGTTTGACACCTTCCCTTCACCTATAAAAACATCCCCGTTATTACATAAACATCTTACGCACGTGGGCACAAACGTATACAATTACCTCATGAACCGTACGATTTCCCAATTGTCTGCTGACCATGAGAAATGAATTTTCTGAGTATTCCTTCTTAATGCTTTGTAGTAGTATCATGTCTTCTTGGCGTGTCCACGGTGTGGCATTCATAGAGTTTGCATTGGAACTTTTGCCACAGTCGTTGTTACCGCGTACCTCCTCATTGTCCAACGTCAAAGTCTCGCCTTTAGTGTACTTACTGGATCTTGGACCCTCATTTGATGGAGTCGTTTCCTTAGCATTTGCTTTTACATGTAAAACAGTATCCTGCGCTGGCTGTTTGGAACTACCAACGTCAGATATGTTTACGTTCTCGTCCTTCCGCTCAACTCGCCTTTCACGTTTACTTTTATAATCCGTCGTACGCATTCTCTTACTACTTGTCGTCACACACTCTACGGTAGATAATCTTTTCAAGGGCTTCTTTTGATCTCCAGATTTCGGTGGGGATTTGGCACCCCTTCTCGGTTTCGGCACAGCTTTTTCGCTTTCCTCGCTCTCCTTGTTCGGAGAACTCTTCGAGGGGCACGGCTTATGACATTGCTCCTCGTGACTAGCATCGCTTTTCGAAGATTTTCTGCGCTGCCTAGACGGAACAGGGGGTATAAATTTATCTGTTGCCTTCAGTGAGACGCGAGCAATATTTTCCTGCTTCTCTTGGTCAGCGCCCGGAAAGGTAATCTTAGCAGGCCTTAATCCTTCAGATGTTTGCAGGTATATCCTGCCGTTGAGAAACTATCGAAGAAGGAAAAACACAGGGTTAAGGCGCGAAATTTCGGCACGATGTTAACGAACGATGTCAAGAAGCATACCCTTGTTCCACAGGACACACAGTGTTCTGTATTGTTTTTAAGATTTTTAGCATCACCGGTATGACAGTCGCATTTACAGTTATCGCCTCCGTAAGGATCCTCTTGAGGTGCAAATACTGGTAATTCTATATTTTCATACAACTCTAATGCGTCTTCTGTATAAACCTTATTTTTATCTTGAGGTCCTAATGGGCAGGTCAGACTTTCAAACATGTGTGGCGCGAACAAACTAAAAAGTGCGTAAGAAATGTATTGCTTTGATGTATTACGTCCGTATGTTGTAGAATGGAGGCTTCAGAGCGCAGTTGAACCTAATTGATACCTTTCTGGTGGTTTCCCAGTGGGTAATACTTGTAGAAATAGATCCAGTACGAGTGGGTGACCCTTTAGGATAGGACCCATAATAGCGTGAACGCTTTCTAGCGTTACGTAAGGATCCGAAGAGAGTTGCGTGATACCTTGCATTATTTTTGCTAACCGGGATGGCTGTTTAGCAAAGTATATTTGAGCAACGTTAATAAACTCCTTCATTTTTTGAAGCATCACATACTCCACAGACTTGTCGATCATCGCAGCTTGATGTGGCTTCAGAAAGAGTAGGAAGTCCGTGCACAATTCCGGATAACAGTGCAGTTTATCACATACACTCTTATATAAGTCGATAGCTAATAAATCCTTTGTCGTCAGATTCTTGTCTACGTCTTTAATTTGCGTAGATTCGGACTCAGTCGAAAAGCATGACTCGGTTTCCAAGCGGTTAATGCTATCCATTCTTTCCTTATAATCTAAGTAACATTTTATCACAGCTCTGAAGATTTCGGGATTCGTTGACTCCAGCGTCAAATGCAACTTCTGAAGATATGACGCAGCAAATTCTGCAAACGCAGCGATCGGACACTTATCACAGTTTGCCATTCGGAAAAATTACAATGATATGATGAAAATTGACTTACTCGCCTCTCTCTGCTCCTCCTGCAAAGGATTTTCAGATTCTAACAGTCTTTTTACATTTTCGAGTTCTCTCGCCTGTTTAGCTTTCTTTCTGCTAAAAGAGTCTTTCTTTATAGTTGTGCTCGCTAACATTAATTCTGCTATTTCTTCTTCGTTATCCTGTAAGACAACGGCTGTTGATATACTCTAAGTATTTAATACGAAGTTACGAGTCTGAACACAGTAAATGTACATACAACTTTTGATACGGTACTGGATGTTTCAGAACCTTTATCACTGTCGGTTTTCGGTCTTATTTTAATTGTATTACAGGTAGATGATGCTTTCGGTGCCGACACTTGGGTCATTAATTTCATATTTTGTGCACTTCTGATTTTTGCCAGTCGCGGTGTTGTCTCTCTCAATTGTGGTAGTTGCACCAACGATTCTGTCGACTTTTTCGGTACCTTTGAACTTTTTATTAATGTAACAGTCGACTCTGTATCCCTTGTGTCATTTGATCCTGTATTACTGATATTATCATTTTGCGTACTCGCTATCGAACTAGATGTTGAATTTTGACTGTCACTGTACGTTTGCCTTTGGTTCTCTGAATCAGGATCTTTCATTGTGCTAGCGACAAGTACGTCGAACCTTTTCGAACTCGTGTTATTTAATTGACTCTCCGTTTTCTTAAACATGTTTGGAGAAGTTATCTTTGGTAGAACATTTACAATGGGATTACGTAACGGATGATTCTTAGATACAGCATTGCAAACATTGTGTGTGTATCCAATACCATTCCCTTTCCCTAGTAAACCATTGCACGAATTCAATATATTTTTACTTCTTAAAGGTATAACCTTTCCTTGTGTCTGTTAATATGAAGAAGTCCGTAAATAAATATACTGGCGAATGTAACAATTATCTCTTTGAGTTTGATAGGATACTTACATGTTGAAGATAAGTCTGCCAATACACTGGTAAATGATGTAATGCCCGATCTTGCGGTGCTTTGAGACTAGATTCTAACTTTATACAATGAACGATTCTGGGGGCACTTTTTTTCTGAAAGAAATGCTGGAAGAAAAACAATTGACACGCGTATAGAAGAGAAACTTGAGGAAGATTTTTTGTTTTGTACCTTTATTGGATTCGGCTCTCTAGAGTAACGACGCTTCTGTATATGAGCAAACAAGCCGGATGTCTTTTTACAAGGTAAAAGATATTGATGAATAAGCTGCACAGCGTCGACCATCTGGTTTATTCTACTCTTAAATTTCCGTTGTGTAGACGCAACAAATGGAAGGAACTGCTCCAACCCCAAAACAGCCAAACTGAAAAATTGGTGCATTAAATTCTCTTGATACTATTTTTACTGCTAAGGGACTTACTTTTCTTCTGACTTTAAATATGTTGCTTTGCTGGATCCATGCATTTGATACTGAAATGGCATCTCAGGAAGTAACTGAGGATATATCAAAGCTTTCGATTTAACAATTATTTTCTCAAGTTCGGGATGAAACTTTGCCGTATGTCTCCACTTATAAAAATAGCATGACATTCGCTCAGCGTGACGATCTTCTATTTCCTTCTTATATTTCGCTGCAAACTTTCGATTCCGAAATTTGTTTTCCCAATCGGCAATTAACTGCAATGCGTGCGGCAAATTGTCTGCATTGAACACAGAATGGGGGCCATTGCTTAAGTACTTTAAACTGTTTAAATTATCTTTGCAAATTTTGGCATGTGCGTGCCATTGTGGGTGCATGTAGGTCATGAGAAAATGTTGTGCTACAAGTTGAACGTGTTGCCGAAGCTGTACTGTCAGTAATTGCCACTGTTCCGGACTGATTAATTTCGGAAGCTCCGGTTCTGCCAGAACTGGTAGAAGATCAACCATAGAACAATTGACGGAATTGGTTTCCACCAGCGAATTCGAATTATCGGGAGATCTTTTTTTCTTTGAAACTTCTTGTTCATTTTTTGAAAATGTGTCCGTGAATTCAAATAGTTCTGCTATTAAATTAGTCAACTCTTTGCGTGTTACTTTTACTGCTTTATCTGCTCTAAGTTCCTCTTTGTCTAATAAATTGGTTTCTTCATCCTCTAATATATTATATTCAGGGTCAGTATCTGGGTCATCTTCTACAGTTGGATCCTGTTTCAATGGCTGTGTGAATTCCTTCAGAAAATTATCCCAATCTTCATCCACTTCACAATCCCAATCATACATATCAGTTGTAATGTCCGGAGGAATAAAGGCTTGTTCAATTTGTTCCAATGGTGTCTCACTGAGACAAAGTTTGGAACGTGTTCTTTGACCAATACTTTCTTCTTCAGTTGGAACATGAGGAATCCCTGGAATTTTGAAAATTCCTTCTGGATCATACTGAATGTTTTCTGACGTTGACTGGTCAGCAGTAGATGTACCACAGGAATTTACTGGTTCTGATGCCTGTGTATCTAAATCGCTATTGTTAAGATTCTCTGGCTCTCTGTCATCATCACTCTGTTTATCCTGCTCTGGGTTATATTCCTCATCAGAAGAATCCTCCGGAAGCTCTTCTTCTATTAGTACCTGTACTTCAGATGAGGTTTTTTTAATGGGAGTAATCGGCCATGGAATATTCCCTTGTGCTGCTGCTAGTTCTTTAGCTTTTGCTCTTGTGAGCTTAGGTTCAAAAATAATATCTTCATCTGTATCATGCAGACGTTTTTGGACCATGGCCATAACATGTTCATTTGTAATGACATGTTTTAAAATATTTTTTACGTTTGTTGCAGTCAAATTTGTTTTAGCAGCTTTAGCATCTAGCTGTCTTTCAATCTCCTCTTCCATCTCATTGAGGACAGAAGCTTCCTCTGCTGTTTCCCTTTTATGTTTGCTAGAAGGGTCATAATTATCTACTTCTGACACATCTATTTGTAGATCTGCAGTTTCTGAGTCAGTAGAATCATCAGTGTTCACATGATCAATGTCAAAATTAAAGGAAAATGACAAATTACATTTTTTAGGTGATTTTTGCAAACTGAATGACGAAACTGATGACTTGGCATCATCTTTATCTGTGCCCTTTTCTGTATTTTCTCCTTCCCTGAAAATTGTAATTATCAGAGAAAATTTGTTCTGAAATTCGTAAAGTTAATTTATGAAATATATATAGAATCTCTTACATTTTCATGAAATAGAGCAACAGAAATTAGATCAGGTAACGTCCTGACTGAGCATTTTAACTGTTAATGCCTGGAATGAAAACTCTTGTTACAATATGTAGAAAAATAAGACCGTTTCTGAGTAGAACTTCATATTTGTTGTCATTCTGTCAGTGGGTGATAGGTTATGTCTTTGTGTCGGAAAACACCATTAATCTATTAGATACATAACGCTATAATAGCAATCGCATATAATGCAAATATGTAGTAGATGTTTTTATAAACGTATAAATTAAATTATAGCCAAAGTAAAAAAAGAAGGGAGAAAGATGTGCCCATAAAAAAAATACCTTACTACGTTGATTAACATAACACTATCCATATTATTTCTCTGCGGATTTGTCCGTTGATAAACTTGCACATGATTAGATGCTTTATCCGATATTGGTCAATTAATTTTCCTAATCTATTTTTCTACATGTGCTTTTGATGGTGGTTGGTAATATCTGCACCTTTTGGCGCTGGCAACTTCAAAGGTGGTCTTAGCCAAGTTACTGATCGGCCGTCTAGATTTGAAACCTGTACGGTCTTCATTCCAACCATACTATAATATTATAATCGTTAGCTAATTTCTAAATTCCTCATTTACTTAAATGTTAAACATGCCGTACGCTAATTACTCTTGTGAAACAGAACTTTCAAATTCAACCGTTGACATTATTGAAGTCCACTGCATTAGCGTTAACGAGTTTTCCGTGTAATTTAAAGAAACACATTCAGGGCTCAATGTCGAAAACATCAACAGTAGTTAATAAGAAAGCATGTACTATTTCTTATTGATATATAACGGAAATACTGTGACGATGATATATAAAAGCCGTTTGAAAGGACAAAAGGAATCAGTCTCACAATAGAATCGTACAAGTGACGACGAATATTTATTTTTCAGTACTGTGGTGTTATTTATTGTTAATCATGAATACTCGAATGATAATCGTACTGTTGGTCACCTTGGCCATTACTGTTGAATTTTGTAATTCGCAAGATATCGCGGCATGGCTAGAGGATCGACGCTTCGTAAATAGACAAATTGACTGTATATTGAACCGAGCACCGTGTGATATTGTCGGTCGCCACATCAAACGTAAGGACCTTTTATCGAATATTTTTTAACTGTTTATCAGTTCCGCCCTTTATTAACAGTTGCACGTTGTTCAACCTTTGCAGATCTTTTGCCGGAAGTTTTAAACAATAACTGCGGCGCATGCACTGTGCAACAGGCGAGGAACGCGAGAATAATGGTGGAATTTATGCAACAAAATTACCCCCAAGAGTGGCGATCCATAGTGCAACGTTATCGTAATTTGGAAAACGAGCTGTAACAGAGCATAGTAACCATTGTATATTCTCCCTTTTTAATTCTTTTGTGTGGTGATACTACTTTATTACGAATAAAGTATGCGATATATCTCTCTCATCCATTAATTTAACGTTTTGATTACCGAAGGAGACTCAGAGATGGATTTTACGAAGCTTGGCTTATCGTCGACGTTATTGGCGCGGACCGAAATCGGACCTTTCTTCCTTCTTCCTTTTGTCAGATAATTTTAAGTGGCTGGGACGTTTCGGCTGACGCACGTGAAGAGTTCAGCACGACTATCGTTTTAACGGAACCTGTTGGCCACCTTGTCGGCCGGCCATTATTTACCATGCTCTTCGTCTCAGCGTACTAAAAATTATCCGCCCATCCGAGCTGTCCGCGTATTATCCTGAAACGAGCAGGTTCGTTCCACGAAAATTTAGAGTCTCGCGGACATTTCCCACGCAATTCCCGATACTCAATTGTCTCTCCTCGAAATCACTTTCTCCACTGACGTCCCCTTTGCGTGTTTCGTCATTTCTTACGGTTTATTAACGTTACGAGCTAATAACCAGCCATCGAGCGGTCTTTCCCACTATGTTCCGGCACCTTCCTGCGTCAGTGCTCACGTCGTCTACGCACGCGGGTGTTTCCTACATCCAATAAATGAGCCTGCCGTCTAATTTATGAAATATCGGGAGGACAGAGTGCGGACTCTCTTCCTCGTGCGGATCCAGTCAATGCTTTCCTTTCCCCCCAACCCGTGAGACAGGACGACCTTCCTGTGGACCGTTCAATCATTTGTCAGAAAACCTGCTCGTTTGAACAGATCATTCCTCTCGGTCAGAATACGGAGAGTACGTGCTAAGGCAATGTGCTTCATTTATGTTCTTACCCTCGTTTCTATGCTCCTCTTTACAAAGTATGACAATTTTTTATTTCACGTTTTGCAGGAGCTATGTATTTTCATATATTAGGCATAGTATTTGTCGTGGAGATTTTGTTTAAGGGGAGTGAATATTGATACTTTCGTTTCTTCTGTAAACAGTCGCACGTTTGGGAGGTTGGTGCGTAATCGTGAGTTTTCACGGTAGGCCCAGGTCGACACGCGATGTACGAAATAATAATTATTATGCAACCGGTGGCCCAGCTCGGACAGCGGTGCGAGTCAACGTTTCCAGCGAATTATCGACTCTGTGACATCGCGCGTCACTGGAACCTGCGAAGGTCCAGACACAACGACCAGTTTCACCTGACGTAATTCTCTAATGAAGTAGGTCAAAGCCCGAATGTGTGTTCGGCGTAATAATGACGACGTGACAAATACAAATCTAATGAATGAACCATCGACTCGCTTCAGTGACTCCTACTCGACAACAAAATGTAAACGGGTTCCTCTTTCTGTCAGCAGTACAGGAGTAGGAGCAAGAAAATCAATATTTCCCAAATGTCGATAAAGAATAAACAGGAAACATGAGATATCGTAACGTAAGTCGTTTCAATCAACACATAGATCAACAAGTACCATTAAGCGTTACCAGATACAGCTTCGGATGTATCAAATGGGAATTGCACGCATTATATACCCTTGGCGAAATTTGCGAGGCAAATTCGAAGGTCATCAGAGGTTGATGATCGTTCCTGACTACTTGTCACCTGTCTCTGTTTCGCAGCCAGTGGAAAAAGTGAGGACGCTCGCCATCAGTCGGCGAAGGCCTTCCACCACTCATCCGTTTGCCAAATGGATGAAACTATACCAAGACGATCGTCGTCTAAACCTGTGCCCATTAGATGAATATCGCTTACCAAGGTTCCGAAAAAAAAACCGGAATGCCAGAATGACGACACGCGCACGAGAGACGTTCTCGAGCAATGTTTGGTTCGCTTCGGGCCCCTTGAGCGGAAGGTTCGAGGCATGAGCAGAGACGGTGAACCGGTTAAAGGGAACTGGAAGCCGATTATGAAACGCTGCCAGTAGTGATCGGTGAGGATTACGGAACCGGCCGACCGAAAGGAGCAGACCGAACAATGAAAATTGGTACGAGCACGCGCAGGGCACACCCTGCACGCCAAAGCGTTACAGGGAATCTTTTCTCGTTGGGACCAGTTCGACGATCGGGCCCCGATCCGGGGATCTACCTCGGTACAATGTCCGCTATTAACGGACAGAGCCCCTCCAACACTCTCCATCCCAGCCCACGCACCAATATGCTTTCCTGCACTAGTTTGCTCGATTTTTTTTTTTTTTTTTTTTTTTAATTCTAACGTTACCGTCAACAGAATTGGTATAGCATTGTCTGACTCGACCGACGCGTTAGGGCCTATTGTAGAGACTCTTTATTAGCAACGGCTGCCATGTACGTAAGTCGGCTAGGTATGTGGGAAGAAAAGGCAGCCCGTAGAGGGTTTGACACCATCCAGGACTGACATTGTACAACGACCACGTTCACAGTCGCGTACGTGAGCCACGAGCAGCGGCGAGTAGCACCGTGCATACCCCTCCAGCGTGACCGCTCGGCTTTTATATAAAAGGTTGCTTGCTTGGTCCGCCACTTCGCTACCCAACTTTTGCTCAGGCGGTACACCCGTTTGGGAGACACGAATCGTGCGCTCGTACATCACCGCCCGCCGCTTTTCAAATTCCCGGCACGCTGTACTACCAGGATGAAGAGTTGCCTTGTTCTCCTCGCCTTGGTGGCCTTTGCCGCTGTCACCGCGGACAAGTACACCTCCAAATACGACGACGTCGATGTCGATAGGATCCTTCAGAACAATCGCGTCCTCACCAATTACATTCGCTGCATGCTGGACGAAGGAGCGTGCACTGCGGAAGGACGCGAGTTAAAGAGTAAGTTTTACTGTTAGTTTAAAATTTGTTTTCACTCTTCCCGCGCTGTTGCAGTAGCTCGGTTTCCTTGCACAATCGTAAAAGTCTAATGGGCATCGGACGCGTATGTGAGTTTGCTTATTCTCCGGTAGTGAAAGAACTCGCTGCACCTTTACCATTTAGGAAGTTCATGCATCTTCTGCAGTCGTTGCGAGAGAGTTCAATATACTGGTTTTCTCTCACTTGCGCTCTTTCGCTCTTTTCCGATTGCATAAGGTCTGCTTTGAACTTTCTCGAGCACGTTGCATCGAGCGCGCTTAAGTAACGTCTAACTCCCTGTTACGTACGAGCGACCGGATTGCACACATCAATAAAAACGTTTCTGATCGTATTACGCTTCCGAATATCTGAGCCGATAGGCATTCGCGCAATAATCGTTAGCTTGCACCGCGACAAAAATTAGCGTAGAACCGATTACATGCGCTGTGCTTATGCGAGTACGATTCAATGCCGATTGCCGCATCGCCGCATTGTTACTCCTGTCACGTATACATTGTATTGGCAATACCGACGGGTTGTGCAATGAATACTTCACAGAAATTGCCGAATGTATCAGTATTTTTAACATACTCGTTACTGCACTCGCTCGGGGAACGTAAACATTGATTTAATCTTGTTCTGCATGGCGGAACTTAAGGCTGCATAACTTGAGCGCCTTGTCGAAATCGAAAGTTCGATATCAGATGTACGTTTGTGGTTTCAGAAACTCTTCCCGACGCACTTCGCACCGGTTGCAGCAAGTGCAACGAAAAGCAGAGAATGACCGCGGAAAAAGTGATAAATCATTTGAGAACGAAGAGACCACGCGACTGGGACCGTCTCGTTACCAAATACGACCCGCAAGGAGAATACAAGAAGCGCTTCGAGAACGAAAACAGGAAAGCTTAGAAAGTAATCGGCATTAAATGATTAAGTGCACGATAATTGCGACCGGATACGGTCAGTCAATACATATAACAATGTGATAATTCCAAGCGACCGTTGCAAGGTGAAGACCTCAATTTATTTGCTGAATCAGCAATGTTATATTGAACACGGATGCGGTTTCATGTATTTCTCCGAAACCATTATCATTCTTATTACCGAGAATAATTACAAAATTCTTCTGACGGAGAATTAACCTTAATTTTGTTATTATATTCTTTTTTTTAATGTCCGCAAATAAAAGTTATAAACTGCGCGCGTGTTTTCTTTGTGTATGTGTGAATGAATCTATACATCCTTATCGGTAAGTGTGAAAATTGGCGAGACTTATAAATCTAAAAACTAAGAATGCGTTGCAGTCTTGCACGTAAGTTTATTCCACTCGCCTCTTTTTGACTAGAGAACCAAGCTGAAAGATGACATCTACTTTAGCACATTGTCAATGTCATTATAACTTTCAATGTTGAACAACGAACTTACAAGATCAGAAATTGCTGGTAGGTTATTAGTTTGGTCCGTTACAATGGGCTCTTGTTCACGAGCATCTTTTGGTGGCGCAGCTTTTTTCATATTTCTGTGCTGGGGGAATGTCGGCATCAACTTAGGATCACACGCTACAAAAATATCGAATATGATTAAAGATTTTCAATTAATATATACAAAGCGATTCATATTCGACGAAAAAGTCACTAACGCAAAGGTGCTTCTTTGAAATAACTGCTCTGCAAGCATTCTTCGGCTGTAGCTCGTTTCTTTGGATCGTACATGAATAAGAAATTGAGTAATCGGAGGCCTGCTGCACTTAACCATGGAAATCTTTGCTTCAGGTTATTGTAAGGTTGTTGTTTCAATGTGAAATTCTGTAGTGCAGGTAGAGAATTAAACTCAGGCCAAATGGCTTCACTAGGTGTGCCCAATAGATCGACTATTAGTTCTAATTGAGCTATTTCTGATCGTCCAGGCAATAATGGTCTGTGTCCCAATAATTCGCCTGCAATAGATCAACAGTTAGAGATGCATTACCTTGCATTATACATTATGTTTATATACTGATACATACCTAAAATGCATCCAGCTGCCCACATATCGACTGAAGTTGTTTGAGTTTTTGCTTGTAAAAGTAATTCTGGTGCTCTATACCATAAAGTAACAACTGTTGGAGTCATTGGTTTCAGTGGTAATCCGAACCATCTGGCAAGTCCAAAGTCAGCAATTTTTACACAACCTTTATCCGTCATAAGAAGATTTGAGACTTTTAAGTCTCTGTGAACAATAAAGTTGTGATGCAAGTAGCGTAACCCTTTCAGTACTTGTAAGACTATGCATTTGACTTGGCTCTCTGAAAATGGAGCTTGCATGTTGTCAAGCAAACTAGCTAAATCTTGCTCACAGTATTCCATTGCAAGAAAGATGCTCTCGAGACTTCTGCCCACCACTACCTCTCTTAAATGAACAATATTTTCATGACGGCATGATAACAGCACAGATATTTCCCTAAGGCCGCTAACAGGCAATCCGTCTTTTTCATGTTCCATTCTTACTTTTTTCAACGCTACAACTTTGTCATTTTTTGTGTCCCTTGCACGATAAACAATACCGTACATGCCTTCTCCGATGCGGTTGAGTTTCTCAAATTCGGATACGAATCTGCATTTGCCCAGCTAATAAAAATAAAATAAAGGAGTTATCCCTAGAAAAGAAAATTACAAAAATAATGAATAAAGTCTCATTACAACATCTTGTTCTGGTATTTCCATAGGTTTGCCAGTTAAAAATGACGTTAAGACTCCTCTTCTTGTGATGGGGGCTGTTGGATCCAACCCAGCTTCTGAAGCTGCTTTTTTATCAGTATCATTATTTTCTACTGACTTCTTTTCCAAAGCCTCGTCTAAAACATTTTCTTCTTTGTATTATATGAAAAATAAATAAAATAGAACAATTGTTAAAATCTTTGTTAGGTATTATCATAATGTAATATGAATAAATTGCTAATGTTTGGAAATAGCTTAACCTCTGCTTAACCGGTATAACAAGTAATCTTATTTATTATTCATTTGACGCGACCACAACAGAAATTGTGTGAAATTGGCATAAAGCAAAATTTAAACATTGAGTATCGGCACGTAATAACTCTGATAATGCACAGTGTAACGACTGCAAAACGTCGGAAAAATACTGATTCTAGACGCGGTGCCCACCGGAAAGTCAATAACCTAAGTAATACAATTTATTATAATCTACCTTTTGTCATCTTGTTCGTCCTTTGCGTAAAGAGTTGTTTAGCGCTTGATTATAAACGACACTTTAACATTTACGCGATAATAAACAAATTTACAATAAGTAAAACGCCTACTGCAACTCAATACCGCTCTAAAATGAATACAAGGAAGCGTATACAAGCAGGCAACATTCTTGGCAAAAATGTTCGGTCTACTTTGCGGAAATTCTCGTTACTCAGTTGGTAGTACATCCTAGAAATTTTTTTGTTACTATGTAGCACACCTGAAGACTATTTTGGCGGGCAATCGAGCTAAATCTAGTTATGTGAGATAAATGTTGGTTGAAGTTGAAGTAATAGTTGCCGATTGTTTATTATTCATAAGTAAGATTATGATTCTTTATACTTAATTTATTATTGTACTACGTTCAAACAATGGCTACGTCAGTACTTGTTGAAGTAAACACAATAAGTTCTCTTGCGGATACAAATATTGAGTGTGCTCAAAACGTTGAAAAATGTGATTCTGTAAATGTCATCAACACATTAGAAGATGCCGAAAAACAAGAAGCGAAAGAAAGTATCAGCAATCCGCCGCAAATTTCTGTTGACAGTACTGATACTGCAACAATAACTAACGAAAATGGTGATACGAACGTTTCTCCGGAAGATGAAGATACGCACAATAATATGACCGCTTCATCGAATGATGTCGGTAATTTGAAAACATCTAATGGAAATGTAGAATCTAAGGATGATAAAGACATTGAATCGTCGGATGATGATCGTGAAGCAAAGAAAAAGGCTGTGCCAAATAAATTATTCAAACTTCTGGATAGTGACACAGAGGATGAAGATATTGTTACTGCTCCATCAAGGGTACGTGCTCCATTTCTTGATGAAGATTCTAATTCCAGTATGCCTAGTAGTTCAACAGCATTGAAAAATGTCAGTAAGACTTCAAAAACTAAGAAAAATAAGAGATTTTTGGACAGTGATTCTGAAGATGAATCTAATATGCCATCTGACAATGACAAGAGTGATAATTCAGAAGAAAGTGTTGAAGAAAACAAGTTAGCGAAACAAAAAAAATCATTTCAAACACTTGTTGATCCAGATTCATCAGACTCTGAGCAAGATACAAATAAAAGTTCTCATGAGTTAATTCCAGAAAATAAAAGTTCTAAGAAAGAGAAACAAAGAAAGGTAAGATCATTAACACTCTTGAGACGTATGTCAAATAACCGTAAATAATGTTTCTGATGCTTATTTCAATGTAGGGTTCCATGAGAGTATCCAAGAAAGAAGCAATGAAACAAATCCATAGTGAGACGCAACGTTTAATAAGAGAAAGTGCTGTGTCTTTGCCTTATCATAGGCCAAAGCAACGTACGCTGCAAGACTTTTTAAACAGAAAAAAAGTTAGTCAAGATTTACCAAAAGGACCTACAACTGCAAGAAAACTTAAGATATGTTCTTCAATAGTAAGGTATATACTGTGGAAGTGGTTGCTCAATCAATGTTGATCCTATTTCATCTTCTGTCACAGTATATTTTTTTTTCTATTTTACAAACAGCTCAGCATTGCAAGAAAAGGAAAAGGAAGCTGAATTATTTTACAAATCATCGGATTCCGAAGAAGAAACGGCTGAAGCAAATTCGGTCGTTGCTACAGAGACAAATGTATCCACACAACCAGAAGTTTCACTGCCTGTTGTTATTTCCATTGAAGAAACGCAAAAGTTAAGCAAGAGTAACATTCAGGATGCGCGTAATAAGAAAGAGATTATACAACAAGGCACATTAGAATTGGGTGCACCGAGAAAATTATTTACGGATGGTTTTGATGAAAAGATGAACAGCGACGAAATAGTTGTACTACAAAATGATGATGAATGTTCGGATGACATTGTACAACAAAAGAACAAGCACACCGAGAATAAGCAGGCTCGTAAAAGTATCAATGCGCCACGAAAATTGTTTCCTTCTGATTACGAAAGTAACATGGATTACGAATCTAGCGATAAAGTTACAACCGATGGCATTGAAGATAACACGACAGAACACGTAGTTACTGCTATTGTTCATAATGCGTCTTCTGACGTTGAAACGGTCAACGAAAATCATTCTAAGGATACTGATTTTATGCCATTAAAAAATCAACCTGACACAAATAGAACATCAGAGTCACACTCCAATGAGAACGCGGAAGAAAACACACAAAGTCAAATAGACATATTTGAAACACCACATACAACTAACGCAGATCGAATTAAAGTAGATCAGCATAAGGTACAGGAGGAAAAATCCGATATGGACAACAAAAATAAACAACAAGATACTTCCAACGAAATTATTTTCGATAGTAAAGACGATGCGATGGGCTTACCGCTAGATTTTGATGTTGATAATCGGAAGGTCATTAAACAAAGAGTATTGTCAAGTTTACCAAATATTAGGCCAAAATTAAGTGGATTTCCTGGCACAGTTATCACGTTGGACGAGGGTGATTCGGCATCTACGCCAGCAAAAGATTTGTTGGACCGGTTTTTCTCAAAACACTTGAAAGCTCCAAAGCCGACAACACCAGACCATTCTAAAGTGATTATTGAACACATAGAACAGACGATAGATGGTCCCAAGACTGTTCAGGAGGTAATCGAATGCACGGAATCTGCTCATGACATCGAAGATCTCGAATCGGTTAAGCCGGGTGCGAAACTTCAACGTTTAAGAGAGGACCTAAAACTGAAGATGGCTCAGAAACGTAACGAGGAGTGGAAGCAAAAGGAGAAGGAAATGAAGGCTGAGGAGGAAGAAGAATTCGACGAAGAGGAGAAGATCCTCCACGACGCGGAAGAATTTGACGACGAAGAATTGAGTGGAAGCGGGGAAAGTGAACCGGAAGAGAATGATGTACCGATGAAAGAAAAGAAAAGAAAGGGGTGCCATTATTTGGATGAAGAGGCAGAAGTAAGTGAAGACGAAAGATATTACGATGACGAAGAAATGGAAGTGGACGATGACGAACCGAAGAAAACTAAACGAAAAGAAACTGTCGAAAATGATGACGAGGATGAAGATGAGAATGAAGATGAGGATGAAGAAGCAGATGATGAAGAGGAAGAAGATGACGACAGTGTTGATGTTTCTGAAAAGCCGAGAAAGTTGAAACGTATCATACACTATGATGATGATTCAAATATGAGCGATTCTACGTCAGTTCGAATAGATGACGAGAGGTCAAATAAATCGAATCTATGGTCCAACGATGCTGAGAGCGACATACCTGCCTCACAGCCCAAAATATTTTCCGACTCTAGTCAAATGTGTAAAACGCCATTAATGAAAACGAATGTCCTCAACCTCGTTTCTCCCATAACGCAATTAACTGCTCTAGAATCTGGTTCAGAGTCTGTGAAGAAGTCGGCAAAAAAGACACCGTATTCTTTTGTTGGCGAGAGCATACCTGGATCGATGGAAAAAATGTTCAGTGAACAATCAGGCCGCCTATCGTTTGCGTCCGACAAAAGAACGAACTTGCAAAAGAAATTGTTTGAGGAGCCTAGCGACATGCTCAACGATGAAGAATTAATGCAACTGTGTTCCGGAACATTTTCCACACAAAAACCTAACTCTGATGCACATAAATTGAAAGATTTACGGGAGAACGATACTGGCACACAGCGCACAGATACTACTTCTGATCTGTTCGGTACTGACAAATCTTCGGAAAATTTATTCTCGCAAAATGTACAACCTCCTGTGAGTGACGATCTCATTCACCAGACAAAAGACACGGAGGCAAGTGAAACAGAAAAAGTGCTACCTGACGTTAAATCTTCGCTTAGAGCACTTATATCTTCTTCGTCAGACGAAGATGAAGGTCCGAGCAATGTTACTCGCACTAAAGAGCGCAAAAAACGGAAAGTGAAGAAACTCGACTTTTCCGACGAAGAAAGCGCCGACTCGTTCGACGAAGACGAAGAGGAAGAGGAACGCGAGGATGCTGATAACGAGCAGTACGTAGACTACGATTCGGAAGAAAATGAGGTTGTCGTTGTACCGAAGAAAGATATCAAGAAGGTCGCAGCCAAATTCTTGGAGAACGAAGCTGAACTGAGTGAGAGCGAATGGGGCTCGGAAGATGAAGATGAGATGGATTTGGATAAACTGGAGATGGAGGAAGGCGATGCCGAAGACATCGACGAGGACCAAATGAGGGATCAAATTGGAAAGCTTCACGCGAAACAGCTTCTGGACGAGGACCAGAGAGACGTTCGGATGTTGCAGGAGTTACTCTTTGATGACGGAGACCTGCACACTGAGGGTAGCGGACGCGAGCGGAAATTTAAGTGGCGAAACATTGATAAAGCGGAAGACAACGAGCTACCTAGAGTGTCCGACGACGCTGAAGGCTGGATCGATGCTTCTGCAACCGAAGAAGAGGAAGGCTGGCGTAAGGTGAGGCACGAGCGAGCGAAATTCCTCGAAGAGAAGGGGAAGACCGTCCAAGATGAGATTCAAGACGTCCTGGCGGATAACGAATTACTCAAGGTCGCGCTGAAGACCACCACCCGCAAGCAGAAGCCGCAGCTGAACAATTTGCCAAGCGGCAACAAAAGAGACGCCTCGAAGGTGCCTCTGACGCTCACCGACTTGTGGAACAAAGCGGTAAGTGGCAAGTCTAGCATTGGTACCAACGTTCTGGAGAGATTTTCGCTCTTGTCGCGCGACGAAGAAACATTGGCGCGACTCGCCTTGATCGCTCAGCAAGACAGCAATCTCATAGAGAACGAGATCGCTCCTCTAGGTAAAGCGAGTCAAGGGGCCAACAAGGCCGAAGGGAACACCGACGATGGGGCGAACGACGAGGAGGAAAATGAGGGTGAGTCCGGCAAGAGGCGTCGGAAGAGGAAAGTTCCGCCGGCCGGAGGAACGCCCAGAAATACGAAGAAACCCAGGCACAACCCTTTCTTCGACTCTGTAAAGAAGCTTCTTTAATCTGTACCCAACAAAGAAAAAGTTGATCTTTTACTGTAAATAGCGACGACGACGAGTGTAAATAACCCTCTGTAAGATAGTACAAAATATATTTTTAATAGATTCCTTTAACTCGCACTCTTCTTTCCTCTCTCCAAGGCCAACGGCCAGTATCCACAAAGTAGCGGTAGAAAATATCTTTGAACGTAGGTGTCCGGACTTTGAAGCCACATCGGCCGGCTTCAAACTACCTTCTCCGGAAGATTTGCGCGAGACAAACACGAAGCGCTAGACCTCGGCCAGGCTGGAAGCGACGCGATCGCGCGAACAACGCGAGCGGGAAACCTTTCGAGTCGGATACCGGCATTGTAAAAGAGGCACGGGCGAGTGCGGTATGGAAGCGTATGTTTAATGTAACTCTATCCAATAATGCATGTCCTGGCCTAGGGCAACCGCCCCCCCTGCCGCCAACCCCCTGCCCCTCCGGCGGCGTGCACCGGGCAAACGTGTACGAAAGGTAGGGCGTCCGCGGAGGTACTCTCTCTCCCTCCGTCCCTCTCTCTCTCTCTGTCTCTCTCTCTCTCTCTCTCTCTCTCTCTCTCTCTCTCTCTCTCTCTCTCTCTCTCTCTCTCTCTTGCACAGACAGTGCGCTAAAGCTCTCCCTTTCAAAACACTCGCTTTTATCGCGCTACGCTCGCAACGTCCCTTACTCGAATCGGTATCGGGACTGTCTAGCCTTCGGGCGATCGACTTCCACCCCCGCGCACCCCTCTCGAGGCTAATGCATGCTCGCAGCATCGCAGCAGCCACGGCTGCCAGGCATTCCGAGCGAGCTCTCATCAATTTTTATTTATCCCCAAGCGAGTTAATGGCCGCAGCGACTTCGTAGGTAGGACTCCGAAGGATACCCAACGTGTATATATGTATACGCGGGGAGCTAACCACAAAGTAATAGCCGTCGTTTAGGGCCGACGAACCGGGGGCGGATGAAGCGGACGCGTCGCTGTAGGTAGGAAAGCTTCGGATGGAAGGATAAGGAGGGGGAGTGGGTGACAGAGGAGGAGGAGGCGGAGGAGAGAGAGCTCAGGACTCCGCTGTGCTACGCTTCGTGCTACGTTCTGTGCTACGTTCTGTGCTACGCTCTGTGCTCTGCTGCGCTGCGCTGGGAGCGTAGGATGAGGGTGGCTTGTTGCGTAAGCCGATTAGAGCATCACGGCAGTCAGTCGTGCCCCGCACGGGAGAATGGTGCTGGTACTGGTCGCTGGTTGCTGTTGCTGCTGCTGTTGCTGCTAGCTAGCTGTCCTGGCTGCTGCTACTGCCGATGCCGCTGATGCTGATTCTACCTCTCTCGCCCGCTGCCGCTGTTCACTTTCGAGAATGTTGGCGAGGGAGTGTCGGGTGGGAGAGAGGAGGGGGGGGGGGGGTGCTGCTGAGCCTGCAAGCCGAACGGGCAGAGGTAGGCGGAGGCAACCAGCCAGGCAGAGACACATTAAAATCGCATCAAATATGTAGAGCCGCCCTCTTGCGCCCGTCGCGGTACCCTCCATACCGGCGGACGGGAGCACTCCTCGAACACATCTATTCCGTGTAGGCAAAAAGCTTAGGTGCTCCGCACCGCATCTCCCTCCTCCTCCCCCTACTCTCCCCTGGAGAAGGGGTGGCTCACCTTCGTGCCGCGACCTCGACTCTCTCGCCGACTTCGCGCGCGCTGAAGTCTACTTTTGCCGGGCATTTAGTTTTCTCCACCCCCCGAATGTGCCATCTTCGGCGATGACGGTGATAAAGTATGGATGAAGCGACGGAGGTATTCGTGTTAGACGCGAGACTTACCCCTTGCGTAGAGCATCGGCGTGAGGGATGAAATAATGCGAGTGTCGGCTGAACGATTATTCGGAAGGAAATTGTTATTAACGCTACGGGCGGCCGGAGTGTAAAGGGGTGTGTTGGGCGGGGGACGAGGGACGACAGGGGGGGGGGGGGTGAACCAGTTTCCAATCATATCTCATGGAGAATTCGAGCGCAGGCGGAGCGCGCGTTATTTTTTTCGTATGCCCGCTCGTCGCGCATTCTGCAGAGAGCAACCGCAACATGCAACACGTGGCAAAATGTTTCAGGTCGTATCAAATAATCATAGCAAATCCGTATCGACCGACCTATGCCGAGATAATACTCTTCTCCCCCTCACCCTTCGTCCCTCTCCGTCCCCTCCCTCTCTCTCCGTGCCACCACCCCCCCCCCCCCCCCTTTTGGCCGTATTTTACATCCGCAGCGAGCGTATTAGTTCGAATAATGTTTGCAGATTATGATAGACCATTTCACGTTTATTTTATCCCCCTCTGGGCAAAAGCAAAATTACATCCGATAAACTGAACGCCGGCGCGCCCGACGACCGGGCAGTTTTGCGATCTCTCAATATTTTTACATCGTCACCGCACCCCCGAGTCTCGCACTCGCTCGCGGGCGCTTTCGTTACAAAATAATTCCGGATTAGCGACGGGGTTCGTGCCAGGGGGGGGTTGCGGGCAAAAGGTGCAAAATGATGTCGGGCGAATATGATATCGGGGGTGTGGGGGGTGCGGCGCGGAGGGGGTGGTTGGCAAAAATTCTTGGTACCGCGTGTACGGTTCCTCTCTCTACTCCCGGTGTTTTACATCAGCGACGACGGATTTAAAGCGAGGCGTATATCGGAGTACGGTGGCAGCTTATTTTTGTCCGGCAAACTTTTTCCAGCTCACGTCGTCGCTCTCGGTCGGCAGAAGCGACAAGTCTGATAATTGACGATGATTGCGGCGGGGCCGCGGTCGAGTTCTCGTCTTTCGGCCGAGTGGTCGAACCGTCTTGAGGACACTTCGGCGGCCTCTCGTCCAATTAGAAGCCGTGATTGTCGTCGTCTTTACCCTCAGCAGCGCAGATTAGCGCGAGGAAGACGATGTCGAGAGAGCGTGATCGACCATGAGGACGAAGATCGAAAATCTCGGTGTGTACGATAATTTAGGGTCGATCGAGGCTTGGCATGAGAATTTTCGCCAAAGTACGGAAAAGCGTCCTGTCAGTCGAACAATGTCACAAGAGTCTCTGATCCAGCTACGAGGACGATCTTCTTGGTGTGTACGATCATTTACGATGCCGATCGATCGAGGTCCCGGCATGAGAATTTTCGCCAACTACGGAAAATCGTCCCGTCAGTCGGACAGAAGCGTGTCCGATGGCGAACGTCGCATTGTGGGAGGACACGGTACGTTGTGACAGCGTGAGAATGGCTCCTGTTAATGTCGCTTTTTTATGCGCGGCTCCACACGTGGAAGGTGCAATTTGACGCCGACAATTATACGGCCCGGTATACGTGCAGGCCCGTAACGGCCGTACACTCCTACGTGTTCGTGCGCTATTCTCTTAGCCGCACGTGACCGTTCTGCAGCGAGCATAGAGAAAAGTCGGAATAATACAGGCCGCAGTTCTAGATCGACACCCTCCTTGACTAGTCAAAGGGCTGGCGGCAAAAATTGCCGCCGCGAAGGAAGGAAAAACGTGTCCGTGTCTTTCGCGCGCTCGCAGAGAAACACACCCACACACAGACAGGCGGGGTAGTATACGACTGATTGACACGAAATTGCATGATTACCTTGACCGTCGTGTGCGTCACCCCTAACTCCGTCGATATCCGTCCGCGAGAGCTTTGTCTTTCTCGAATCTACCCCCCTGGCTGCCGAACGCTTGCCTCGGAACTATCTATAGAATTCTTATCGGCGCTCGCGCGGACATTTTCAAGTTCAGAGAACTGTCCGGCTGAATTGCGGAGGCCTTCAAGTTGCGCATCGATCATTATTTCGCCGATGGCAGAGAGTCGGCGTACTCTCCTTCATGCGAACAATGGCGACAGTCGCTTTGCCAGCCATCTCGGCTGTCCTCGACCGACGCACGGACGTACAGTTGACGATTACTCTCGTACCGTTTGAATGAAATCGGCGTAATTACGCCAGGCTCCGGACAATTTGACGAGGGGTAACGTTATGTTTAAGTCGTTCCATAATTTTCCTCGGCCAAGCAAGGCTCCCTACCCCCAGCCAATTGGATTCTAATGAGACATCGAGTCCGACATGAGGGCGGCCGAGAGGAAAGAAAAGCGTAGGACGGGACTGTTTTCCTAAAACGTCATTGTTGTCCGGCTCAATTAGGCTCGATTACGAGGGTTGGTGCCTGGAAGTCGAGAGCGGTGGCTCCCGATTTCGCTAGGCCAGTCGTCGACCGCTTCGGCAGACCGTTAAAGAGGCCTCGTTGCCGGCACCGTAGTAAAATTTCAGCGAATTTAAAGGAAATTGAATGGGTAAATAGATAGTGTTGGCATAGCAGCTGGCCAGCAGAGCGTCTGGTAGACTGACAGCGGTGGTGAATGTGCGGGGCGTCGAGCGTTTAAACGGGCACGCGCCAGAGTGGCGGGAGTGGGGGCGGACGGTCGGCCAATGAGAGTGGAGAAACCTTCGGAGCTCCCGGGCGGAGCGTACGGATATACGAGAGCGTTCGCGAGCGTGCTTCTGTCAATCGGCGTCCGACCGCCCTGGGAGAAGGTCGTTTCGTCGTTGTCCGAGGCCAAAGGGAAAGAGATCGTGAGCTGATCGCGAGCCTGGACTGTTCTGGAGGGAAGTCCATCGTAATTCAGCCGATCGAGAGGAAGTCCGGAAGGTTCCGTCGGACTAGCGCTATGGGTCACTCTCGAGGTCAGAGGCTTCGGAGGACTCGGCGTTGAGACGTGTAGTCGACGCTTCTTCTGCGAGAGGATAGAGATTGCGGGAGAGGAGCGTGGACACGCTGACAGGCAGAATCGGACATTCAGGATGTTGCACAGCACCTTGCCGAGAGCGTTCCTCCCGCCGGGACTGAGCAGCTACCTCGGCTACTACGGCGAGGATGCCCATCATCAGGCGTACGTCGCACCGAGTACCACCTGGCACATACCGATGGAGGATCACTCTGCGGCGTATCCTACCAGATTGGCGGAGCCGCATCATCTTCTTCAGCCGCCTTCTTGGGAGTCTTCGAGATCCTCGACTCCGTGTCCCCTGGATTTGTCCTTAAAGCCGCCGCCGTCGTCCGGCACGCCGAGGACGGAGGATGCGATCGAGGTGGACGATGAAGAGGATAGGAAGATACGGGAGGAGGCTCAGAAGCGGTTCGAGAGCAGAAGGTGCCGACGGGGTGAGAGCGACGAGGATGATCCGCTGGTCGTCGACGACGAGGACGAGGTGGAGCCCAGGAGTACGTCGGTGCACAGTCATCAGAGCTACGAGCAGCTTCGGCTGAAGAAGGAGTCGCCTCCGAGGCAGGAGATGATGGACAAGACCTGCCTGTCGGAGGAGGACTCTCGTCTGTCCACCTATCCCATCGACCTTGCCCAGAAGTATCAGCTACAGAACCAGAAGTTCTTACTGGCCAGCCCAACGCAGATTCCGTCGATGCAGACGTATCACCAGCAGCTGCTGCTCACTCCGCAGCATCATCTTCAGGGTATGCACGCGCCGATGACTCCGCCGAGCACACCTTCGCCGCCTCAGTGCCCACGCAGAAGAACTCGGGAGGAAGACGTGAGCTCGCCCAACGGAGATCTGACCACGACTCCCAGCACGACAGCGTCGGTCGGCTCTTCAGCATCCAACGTCACGCCCAGAAGCGACCGAGAGAAGACTACCCCGCGGCCGAAGAAGAAGCACGCGCGCCGACTGAAGTTCGACGAGGACACCAGCAGCCCAGTCTCAGGAACCGTCATCCTCGGCCCTGACGAGGCAGTGGTCACCGGAGACATAGACCCGGCCTTCAACATCGTCGAAGTCACCGAGGAGGCGCGGGCCGAGCTGGCCAAGATCGAGAACCGACTCGGACCGTATCAGTGCAAGCTCTGCAGGCAGCTCCACGAGGATGCCTTCCAGCTGGCCCAGCACAGGTGCTCGAGGATCGCCCACGTAGAGTACCGGTGCCCGGAATGCGACAAGAGGTTCTCCTGCCCTGCCAACCTGGCCTCGCACAGACGCTGGCACAAGCCCAGGCTGCCCAACAACGAGAGTTCCTCGGCGACGAACAGCGTCGAGATAGCCTGCACCAGGTGCGACGCCAAGTTCACCAGGCAGGCAGCCCTCAGGAAGCACCTGGCCACTCAGCATCCGGAAGTCAACGGCGGCGGTGCTGGCGAAAACGGCGCCATCGGCGTCGTTAACAATAATAACAACAACAGCAGCAGCGCGAACAACAACATGGTCGACAGTCACGAGATGATGGGGAAGGCTGATGCTATGCAGCTGGACGCCGGAAGTCCGATTTCTGGCGAGATACCCTGACACCAGTTTCCAGCTAGACCGTTGCCTAGACGACCTGGGATGTACTGGAGATTCGGCCTCGACCTGTGAAGAGGGACGATGACCTCGATGGCAGCATCGACGTCAACCTTCCGAAGAGTCCAGTTGGCCCAGACTCGTCTTGGCCTCGGTCGATTCATCGTTAAGGCTTTCGCAAACGTGAGTGCACAATCAAAACGCTCGTCTAGTCTTGGCTTAGGGTTAAGGTTTCGGTCGCGGGGGAAAATGGAGAGAAAAGATTATATGCATAATCAAACAAAAAAATCGTAAAAATCCGGCAGCGAGTTGGGTTGAGTTTTAATCAGTGGCTCGTTGGGCTTTGTTCGTTCGATCAGTTGCCATTGGCGCATGACGATCCGTCGTAAGATTTTTTGGCATGATTCGACGTCCGTGCAACGTGTTAGAGAGCGAGGTCGTTATTGCCAAAGACGTACAAATTATTACGAAGGATATCGTTCCGACGCGATGTATTATAAATTTCTGTAAAGATAGTTGTGATTTGGGGCAAGGCCGAAACGATATTTCGCGCGATGTAAATCTGTAGATAACGCTTAATAGCGCGCGTGCGCGGCACTCACCGTGTATATAGATATATGTATATGTAAGGAAGCGTGATCAACTATAGGCGATAGTACGTAACCGAATCCGATGATCTCAACTCATGTATTTAATTAGCTAGGATAGGGTAGGCTAGACTTTCTTTCTGGTCGTTAGTGCGAGTAAGCGGAATACGACTACTTTAGTTTAAACGTTAAATCATTGATCCGGACCGTAATTTCGGCGATCAGTCATACAGCTAAAATATCAAAGATAGTTAAGAGGATCAAAACTAAATCTAGTCATGGTAATCGATTCTAGTCGCGTACATAATTTTACAAACTACGCATTCGACGTTCGGACGAGGATAGTCTCTTCTCGACGGATCTGTCGTCATAAGTTTGCGTAGTACGGCATTCTAGTCACATACGTTAGCGAAGAAAAGTAAATCTAGTCAGCGAATCGAGTCAGACAATTTATCCTTAAGCGAGTTACAAGCGCACATCGCTTTATCGCCCATCGGCGGTAAAGATGTAACGACCGAATTTAGCGAGCTAAAACGAAGCACAATCTCTAGTCATCAGTCGTAATTAAATCGTAGTCCTTAGTTAGCGATTCCCTTTTCAGTTCCCGTTACCTTTCTTTTCCTGCGTTATTCTTCGTTCTACCCGCATAGAGCGAAAGAGTATTATCTAGTCGACACCGATAGACGTTAAACGTTCCGCCCGGTCGCGAGACTTTCAAGTTTGCAAAACTTAAGTTCGCCGTGCGAGCGCGGAGGAGGGGAAAAAGAAACCCCGTATACATATATATATCCGACCGATTGAAACGGTGATTATAATATATAGCGTGTAGTACATAGGTCACGTAATCTTCTGATAATACAAAGGCGAGAGTCACGAACGTGCTCGAACGTTTAAATGCAGCGTTTAAACCGTTCGAAGACCGATCGATGCCACCTTTGTCGAAACATGGGCCCTTTTCGGGTCCGTTTCGAGGGAAACGTTCTAGTCAATATCGTCCTCTGACAAAGGACAGGTCTAGTCGCCCGATCAGTGTCATCTAGTCAACCGAAAGTATACTTCGATTCTCGGGAATAATGCAATCTGTAAGCTGTAACGTTAGCGAGAAGATCCGACGTGTAAATAAAGCGTAGATTTAAGTGGCGTAATACTAAGACTTACCGTAAGGACATAGGATACTACAGCGGAGCGTAGGATTAAGTGTTCGCTGCGTATACGGTCATCTTCGACCGAGAAAAATGTAACGATCAGGCTGTACGTAACCATAAGCGTCTTAACTATCAGTTCGTCGATGGACCCGACAGCGCATCCCGAGTAACGTAATTCGTAAGCATAGCGATGTATGTATAAATGTATCATATCGTCTCTAAACGTCTGACTCTCCGTCAAAAATGCTAACCGTTAAGTCGAAGCTTTAGTTACGTAAGATTTCATTTACGATCGCAATTCGTTGTTCACGTCTGTACATAAGAGTTTGATTTCATAAATACACGTGTCTCGAAATTAACCGTTGTTACACCCTCACTTGGGGCACCCTGTCCTGTACGATTTTTTCCGAGGAGGCGATAATCGAAAGAGGCGGAAGGAGGGGGTGGGGTGGGGTGGGGGGGGGGGGGGGGGTTGGATGAGGAGAAAGAAATCTCATGATTCGCGTCGGGCATTGTCGAGGGATGATGTCTTTCCATATTACTCGGTGTACGTGTCGCCATAATGCCCCACTATAGAATCCATAGAGGAGGGCTTGGTAGCCCTGTAATCTTCGCGGAACCTTTGTGCCGGCTCGGATAAAGAGATGTGTCGCACCCCTGTACCTTCCTATCCTGGCTCCACTTTTTCCACGTCCACCCACCCCACTGACAAGCCACCCCGTCCCGTGGGCAAAGAGAGCTTTAAACCGAAAAGAGGCCCATTTCTCCGGGAACCACTCTGACCGTCGTCTGATAATTTCCATTCACCTCCAATCCCGAATTCCCTTGCCCTTTGCGTTCACCCTCGGCCGTCGAACTACCCTCGGATCATTCGAATTGGCCAACGACGTGCGCCCGTGAAACTCTTTCCGCGATCCGACGAGCCTGAAGACTGGAATCAAGTGGCGAGTAGTTTCATTTTCCCGACAACGATTCTCGCATATTCCGAATCCACCCCTCTCAGAATGCTCGCCCGCTTTCAAGCTGAGAGCAGAGAATTCGATTGGAGGATCCTACTCCCGATCGCACGGGCACACGTATGGGACTAAGCGAGCGAATCCCAGCCGAGTCGGACGATCGCGTCTACGTGCTCGAGGCCGACAAAGGCGTCGGCAGAGAATCTACTTAGTTCCCGGGCTGAGCTTTTCTCACCGTCCCACCCCCGCGTCTTCAAGGCACTGTATTCCACGTCAGCTACTCGAGAGTCTGCCGGAGCGGTCTCCTGGAACACCTAGCTGCAGGATGGAAGTGAAAAAAGAAAGGTCGACGCGGACGGCACCCGGAACGGGGTCGAAGGGGTGGGCGGCGTAGAGAGAGAGAGAGAGAGAGAGAGAAGGGGCGGGGTAGGTAGGAGGGGTGGCGGATATACCGTCGAAGCGAGCGCTTCTGTTGGCCGCCGTGGCAGAAAGCAATTTCGCAATTTTCCTCCTTGAATTTGTCATCTTCGCTTTGCTATTCGCTCGGCGAAATAGAATTTTCCTTCGGCAAATTTCCGGGACAAAGCTGGAGGAGCGGCCTCCGGAGAGAAGAGTCCGGAGGTGGGGGGTGGATGGGGAAGGGGCGGCTAGAGTGCATCGCGACCCTTTATCGACGTGTCCTCGAAGAATTTTCAGAGGCGCTCACCTTCCCTCCTTACCTCCGAGGATCCTGCGAGAGGAACTTACCCGAGTCGAAATTCGAAGAAGTGAAGCACGAACGGCAAGCCTTAACCACCGTGCCGCTAACAAATGAGGTTAAGGTGCCCTTAAGGTGCGGGAGGGAAGGTCGAGGCAGATTACGGCCCGTGCCGAGAGAATCCCGGGGATCAAGGAAATCGGTGTGAATCATATAATTGTTTCGAATGTCATTTCCTTCCCCCCTACGCCGACGACGTGCGCATTCTTCCGAACCCCAACCCCGGGAGCGACCCCTATATTCCTCCGGGCGGAAAGGATCACTGAGCACACCCTTAACTACGACCGTACCTCCGGCATGCCTCGCGCACTCGCCCACTCACCCTCCGATAATCTTGGCGAACGCCAAATATCTCGCCTCGTGACAAATCGGCAAACTTCGCGGTCAGTATCGACTGCCTATCTACGTAACGTTCTCTATTAACATTTAGGTATCATTAGTGGAATTACTTTTTTGTGATCCTTCAAGGATGAAAGCGATGTAAGAAGGATGCAGGGGTTGGATTGGGGGTTGAAAGACAGAGACCGGTATTCGAGTGATGGATAAACAGAAAACGTCGCTTTTATCGGTGGGCAAACAGTTTGCGGCCACTGTGTGCGAACATGGCCGTAACGCCGTGTTCGAGGACAATATAGCCGGCCAGGACCTACAAACAGCGGATGTCTCGAGGATAATAACTGTGAAAGCTTCGAGAGAGTTCCGCGAATCTCATCCCCCGGAAGATCGGCAAATCTCGAAACGACCGTACGCGCGGGATGCAGGGAAAGATCTTATCCATTCCCGGCATTACTTAACGTAAGCGGGGAGGGGAGGTCGCGGTAGAAATAGAAATCGGCCGATTCCACCTTGGAGGACAGGTTCGTCGGAAGGATAGAGAAGCCGTCGGGCGTCACTTTGTCTGGCAGGTATTAGCGCACAATTGCTTTCGAAGCCGAAAATTGCTTCGGGCTGACCCCAAGGACGCTTCTCTCTCTTTCTCTCTCTCTCTCTCTCTCTCTCTCTCTCTTTCTCTCTATCTCATTCACTCCACTAGTAGAGTCGACCTTACACTGTCCACGGAACTCTGCCCTCACGCCGACGTCGTCGCCCTCGCATTCTCCTCACACCGCCCTTACATCCTCGATACATCCCCCAAGATCAGAGGGTCTCTCCTGAGCAATCTTTTCCCCCCCAGTGGCGACGGACAGCGGTGAACACACATTCGATCCTGCAAACCCCCATACCTCGGTCCCTATTAAGTATTTTGCCCGACAGAAAACGTCGGAATACCTGCTTCCTGCTTGATAGGACGAAAGATTACGTCGACAAACGAAATGTTGTCTGTTCCTACGCCATCGGCGAGCTTTGCACGGAATTTACGGTGCACTTCCGCAATCAAGATGCCAAGATAGAAAAATGCGACCGAGAATGGCCCTGCTCGAAGGTTCGGTAATGGAGAAATTCCTCCACCGGACATCAAATATGGACTGAGTCGAGATGTAGTCACAGGCTCTGCCATCAGATATTCAGTAGTCTCGAGTGCGGAGACATGAGGTATATACGGAAGGTATCGATATCGTCTCGTATCGGTTCACGGATGACAGGAGCATAATTACTTTCCCCGTGGCGCTGAATTAAGGACACGTAGGTCGTGATCCGCAGCCCGCAGGAGCCGGCATTCACGTGAAGAGGGGATCAGCCGCGGAAAAGCATCTTAGAACGAGATCTCCACGGTATTTAATTCCCTCGGAGTTCTTTGATACGCTTCCTACACCCCTCCCCCTCTCCCTCTTCTGGCTCCTTACGCCCATATTCGACGCAGTCTATACCGATGCGCCGGGGAAGAATCCGCACAAAGAGAGGAAATAAATACGTACAGCTCGTAATCTCGAATCCTCACTACGATGTGTAACCCCGAAGGATCATGGCTCCTATTATAGACGCCATGCTCGGTGAAGAATTCTTTGCCAATCGGCAATTTTTCGTCTAACGAGTCGTCGGAGAAAAAGTGCTCGACAAAAGGACAGTCCACCTTCCTACGATCTAATTGGCGGCAGGGACAAACTCGATGGCCATTAAACGGCGAATTGTACGCATCAAAGACACAGTTGCGTTTTCCTCGGAGGACGAGAAGGTGCGTTCCTTTTGATCGTTGCTCGAAGCTTCTCAGAAGAAAAAGAGTCATCGCGCATTCGCCAGCGTTCCGTACCGGCACACCGATTCGTTCGAGAGACGGGACGTGGGTGGAAGGAGGTGGAAGGAGGAGGCTGGGGGGGATGAAGAGTGGGTGGAGGAAGTCTTGCCGTTGTCCAGGACGGTCGACCGTCCGTTCGACGGTCCATTCGCCGTTTATGCATTTCCGCTCAGCTGGACATCGGACGGTGCCCGTTTCGACTGTCCCTTCAAAGGAAACCACAGCGCACGGAGAGTCCTGTCCCCGGGTCCTCCGCTCATCTAATGATGCGGTCGAACTCCGTCCCCCCGGGTGCCGAAAAGTGGCGGGGCGTGAATCGACGTGTTTCCACAGCCTCTTGCACACTTTCGATTCTCGCCTCGCTCACTTTATTCTCACCTTTATTCTCAACTCTATTCTCACCTTTATTGAATCCTCTTCTTCCTACCTCGCAGTCGGTTCGTCGCTCCCGGAAGCTGGCCATGCAATTATCCTCCATTACGTAGTGGAGCGTGCCGAATTCTACGGTCAGAACTGATTCGGAAAAAGTCGGCAAACACGCGTGCGCGTGCCACGAGTACAATTCGCACATCGCAGACCAGGCATTAAAAACGCGAACGCGAATATCTCTTTATTTCTCGAACTCAACTCGAATTAGTAAAAAAAAGATTGTGGGCAAAAGTCAGTGGTTCGGAGTGCGTTTCCGATTAAACAATTTCTCTGGCCGGCGCCGCCGGAAGCTGGCCACGCAATTGTCCTCCATTACGTAGTGGAGCGTGCCAAATTCTACGGTCAGAACTGATTTGGAAAAAGTCGGCAAACACGCGTGCGCGTGCCACGAGTACAATTCGCACATCGCAGACCAGACATTAAAAACGCGAACGCGAATATCTCTTTATTTTTCGAACTCAACTCGAATTAGTAAAAAAAATATTGTGGGCAAAAGTCAGGAGTTCGGAGTGCGTTTCCGATTAAACAATTTCTCTGGCCGTTGGCGCGCAGGAAGTGGGATTTTCGATCTCCGAGTCGGAGAAGGGGGAGAGGGAGGGTGTCGACAGCGGTGGGATCTTCTCGTCCTCGCTGGACCACTGAGACAGACGGGAAAAATCGACTCTCGAATTACCGGCTAGCCTCGACGCCGCTCTCCTGCGTTTCCGCAATATTTTCAGCTTCGTCCTGGCGCGTCGCTCGCAGAAAACCAAATTCTCCGTGAACGTTCTCACCGCCCTGTCCACTCGCCTCTCGAGGGAGCCGTCCGAGCAACTGTCAGAATTGAAGTCGAACACTGGGAGGGAATCGATTTCTCTCGCGTAGATCGAACAGTGTCGCTCGACCTTCTTCACTTCGGCCTTCTTCGGCACGTAGGTCTCGCTGTCGCGAAGTTCGTTCGGGGAACAGTCGGTCAGCACTCCCGAATCGGTAGAATCGATTATGTTCCTTAACCTGGAGATTGATATGTATTCCTTGTCTTTGTTAGCGGCTTGAGTCAGTTGTTTGACAGTCTCGTCTTCGTTGGCTTCGTGCCGACGCTGAATAGGCGAAGTTAGGCTTGCCTCGGAAGGTATGGAGTTCAGACTGCAGAAATGTCGAAGCAACACATACTTGGGGTCGCAAATGTTCCTTTCGGGACGTACGTGGACAGTGTTGGTCGAGAAGCTTCCTCGTAGTTCAGTTTTTGACACCCTGTAGTGGGACATTGAGTAAGGCATGACAGGCAGTGATTTTGAATCGTCGATGTTAGCCTGTGTCGCTGAACTTATTTCGTACGGACTCGACCTGCAGGACACGAATTCTTCGGACTCTTCCTTTTCCTCGTTTAGGTAATAGAAGTCAGGATCCTGTAGCTCGATTTCACTCGTCCGTCCGATATCCTGCTCGTGCTTCGCAGAGTCTCGCGGAATTGAAATAAAATCGTCATAGTCATCTCCCTTCCTGCCACTCATCGGTTGAAATTCGAAGTCCTCGTCGATCCTTTTCTTTATATCCTCGAGAACTTTAACCTCCGCCGCCTTCGCATCTATCATTCTAGTGTAACTTTTAGACTGTGAGATAGTTAGATACTTGGATCCAGCTGGCTCTGCCGGCACAAATTTTTCATTTTCACAGTATATATTCTCCTTGGATACGACGTAGTTATCTGATATCAGTTCGTGGAACGAATTGAACAAGTACTTGGTCTGAACAGAATCATAGAGAGCTCTGGTCCTTTCGATCAACTTGAATCCTTCCTCGTTTGAAATAACTTTGCCTGCTTTCTGTCGCAGCTCAGTTTCCACTTCGGACACTCTATTCTTTCTCGACCTGTGCTTTCGTCGCCTCGAAGCTTGCACGGCGACGGTTTTCTTCGTCGCAGGCTCTTCCGCTGGATAATCCTGATGCTGGGAAGTTTTGTGAGGGTGCACTCTGTTCGTCGACTGACTGCATCGATGACGATGACAGTGACGATGACGATGCTTCCGGCACTTCGGCTCCTCGACGTTCAACTGATCGTGATCGTTCTCTTTGAAGCTACTGCATCGTACGATCAGGTCTAGCTTCTTCCGCGCGTCTTTCTCTCTTGAATCCGCATTTTCGGAACAGGCCGACGGACGATGCTGTCTGTAATAACCCAAAAAAGGGAAAATGACAAAATAAGTCACATAGACGTCGTCACACTGTCTTTACATAAAATATCGCTTGACTGGCGCTCAAGAGTTCTCAATAGTTAACGGGTGTAAGAATTCTGTCTCCCAATATTTGTTTTACCTGCGAACTGAGTTGAGACACCTCTTCAAGTTCTTGATAGCGTTACATATGCCGGAATTGTCGTCCATGCTTCTCGAGCCCCTGTCTCGAAGGCCGATCGAGTAGATCTCCGGCCTTTCGGGCACGAAACTCCTGGACAGAGTCCTTCGCAGCGGCTTCTGGGAATCTTCATCTTCGTCTCGGTTGTCGTGCAGGTACTTTGACAGGAATTTCGGGCACCAGTTTCTGTGCGTCCTCACTCGGGGCGTGAACTCGGTGCTCTGAAAGTCGCTCTTCAGCTGGTCGATGAAGAGTGGCGTGGACCACCTCGTCCTCGACTTCCTGGGCGACTCTCGATGCCTTCTGTGGGACACGATACATTGGCCATCGATCGTCTCCAGGATCATCTTCGACTCGCGATAATTCTCATCTCGCGTTATGACCTCGAACACGTCCCTCTCACGGCACCTGCTGGAAAGCTCAGCTTTTAATTCCGACTATTAGGCGTCTACCGTCGACAAGGGTCACTCACACATGTCCGAAATTGAAAAGCTCCGGCGACAAGCGTCTCCAGTCGAAGTCTTGAGTGCGGGTGGAACATTCCCGATAGACGCATTCTCTGTTGCTGCAGCAAATTTTTCTGTCGCGAGAAGACGCGAAGACGATGTCTCTCAAGGTCCTGCACAATTTTCGTCTTGCCCTCGAATCGCAACAGGGACTTCCTACGTTGCCGATGGTTTCGTCAGCGATGGAGTTCACGTAACTTGCGAGTCTCGCTGCTTGATGCGTTTGCGGAAGAATTGTTCGATGAGACAGCGTGTCAGTTTCGGAATCGGAGCACGAAGGGAGAAGGTAGGGAAGGTAGAGTGCGAGGTGAGAGTGTAACTTTCCGACGTAGCAAGCCTACTTATCTCTAATTACAGTAACCCCCATCTGGCGTGCCAGCTTGATTGCCGTTCGCCATTGCGACGCTGGCTAAGCTACCTGGTGACGTGTCTCGAAGCCGAGCTCTTCTCGTCGTCCCTTCCAAGGTCATGATCGTATCGGCTCCCGACTTTCCTCACGACCGACCCGGAAGTCCATCCGTGCTCATCTGCACTGCGCGCGGCACGTAACCTGATCCTTCTTGTCATTCGACGTGCGACTAGGTTAGGCAGATCGGTAACAGGGACATTGCTGACGTCATTGGTACCTCGACGTGCGGTCAATTTGAACAGCTACCCCCTCGTGGCCCATTTACTTTACGCAACAATAGACTCCGACTACGATTTAACGCGAGAAACAAGGGGCGAAAGGTTACGCGACACCAAGTCCATCACACCGTTCAATAAAAAACTAACCTCGCCAACATGCGCCCACTGATTTTTGACACTTCCACTACGCGCTCGGCTATTACTTCGATTGTTAATCCGCTTGTCCACCCTTACCAATTATTGAGTCTCGCGTATTCTCACAACCGACCCTAATAATATTCCACAGTATTCATTTTTACGTTTTCGACAATACTCGGACCCAGGCTGAATAAAAGAGATGGCTGCAGATAAGAAGCGGTCGTCCCAGCGTCAATAATGACGCTTGGGGGTAGCGAACGGGGGGTGTGGGCCGGCGTGTGTCATTATCGCGTAAATGAGGAAACCCATCAGGGCGGAGTCTGCATATTCGCTAATAGAGAGGTATGAAATTCCCCGTATGAAAGCGTCCAGATACCCTTGCGATGTCAAGTGACGCGCACCGGAATGCTTCATCACATTGCGGAGCCAGTTAGTCTAGGCATTTAATATAGGTGAGGACCGCAGCCGGTGGCGGCCGTTTCCCTCGCCTCCTCCGACAGCGTTGCTCGTCGGGCAACGTTGGCCTTCGAACGGAATGCTCCGGGAGGCCGAGCGGAGAGGGGGAGGGTGGGTGATGGCGACAGAATGCGAGAACAGTTTTGCGAAGATCGCGTTGGCGGCCGTCGGCGGACAGGAAAAAGCGACGGCCGCTTTCCGGCGAGCCTAATCGTCGTAAAAGTGCACGCATCCACGGCCTCCTTTGTTCCTTAATTCACTTTCACGCCGCTCCACCTCGGCGATACTGTTTCGAATTAAGTCGTAAGATAAGGGTGCGTTCGCATGGCTCGCGAGCTCGAGGTTTCGTGCGGAGTTGGTTCGCCGGCTTCGTTCGTTCGCCTCTCCTCGCCCTTCCCCCCTGGCCACGGACCCTCTCCGACCACCCCTCCTAGCCCTAGTCCTTTCTCGCTTTTAACCGAGCCTCGCCTTCCTCCTCTTTCGCTACGAGCACTTGTTGCATGCTCCTCGATTCGACGCCGAATCGCGAACGGCCGAAAATTTAGACCCGCGCTACCAGTTGAAGTCATTGTTCCATTCTTCAAGACGGCCTCGCTTGACAGCCAGTCACCTACCTACCTACCTACCTACGCTCTCAAGAGCCTTTTCCCGCAAAGCGCAAATCGCGTTCCTCGCCAGTTTCGCGAGGCCAAGCTCGTTTTTCTTCACTGCCGACTGGCAAACGATTTACTCGCGATCAGTTTGCCCTCACGCTTGTAGCAATTACGAACGCACGAACTCCCGCTTCGCGTTCCGTTCGACAACGTTCCGTATGTTTGCTCGCGCAAAAAGTGACGCGACCCGGCACGCACATGCCGCGGAGCGTGAGCGCAAAATCCCGAGATACCTACATGAGAGTACTGGCGTATGAGAGCGTATGAAGGCGTAGGAAAGCGTACGATGCAGGTCGTACGATAAGGTGATTAGAGTAAATAGTCGAATGGGCGCACGCATTCCTCTCGCTGCCAGAGCGAGATTCGATTCGATTACCGCAATCTGGGTTACGTTCGTCGTATATCTCTAATTGCCTCTCCATCCCCACTCCCGCACCTTTTTCGTCTCGCATCTTTCTTTGACTCGGCGGCTCGAGCGCAATCGGGCTGACATCGGGCAGCCTTACCTTCTGCTCCCTGTTCCGGGAAAGGGATGGAAAGCATTTCTTCGTCCTCCACCGCTACTTTAGGGCCCGCGGCCGACACGAGCGACTTTTAGCTCGAATTCATTTGCATACATTTTTCTCGGCCGCCAGCGTCCGACGTCACGCACGCATTCTTCGACTACGGGTCGCGATCTCTGGCTCGTGGGATGACATTTCTTTCTTGTTGAGGTTGCGGCAGTTAAGTGGGTGACCTGTGCCGGCGATCCACGGGTGTCACGTTCGAAAGTGACTGAGCTCTGCTTTTTTCGTACATTCCATTGCGCGGTCGACCGCCTTCCGCGAAGAAACTGTCCGAGTTACGTTCGGTATTCCTCCGAGTGCTGATCTGCGAGCGCAAAAAATGAAGTAGGAGTACTTTGCCTGCCGTATGATAATGCGATTCCCCCGCATGTAATCCTACGCTCCGAGTGGCCTGATACGTGCCTTGGGCCGCGTGCGTGCAGTTCCGGCGGAATCAAGCGTAGACAAGGGGAGCCGATCGGATTCTCCCACTGGCGGGGCCTCTTTTATTACAACGAAAAAAAGGAGTACGTACGGATCGAAGTCCTGCCTGTGGCTGCCATTAATGGCGGGACACGTCAAGCGGACGTCAGGGCGAACCTGGGATCTTTCCGACTCTGTCATTCTCGTTTGCCTGATACGGGATATTTCGTCTGCTTTCCCGGAATACTTTCGATCGCATGGAATAGCTGGACGTCAGCGTCGGGAAGATGTAATTCGGAAATCAGGAAGATGGAATTCAGGTGAATTCCAGTCCGATGTATAATTGAACTGTCAGCGAAACATTCTATCATAATGATAAGAACAATTCTTTTATGATCATAGGTTAATCATATAATAGAAATTCTCGGCGAGTGGACATCGGTCTAACAAGACGATAGGTACAAAAGAAAAGTTAGTGTGTTCGAAAAATTCGTTTCGTCCCGGATCTACTGGCGGACTCATCAGTAGGGCTATGCCAGTAGATCCTGCCCTAGACGAACACTTCTATCATTCACATTCTATCATAATAATCCAGAGAATTCTCGCAAAGTGGACTCGTAGGGCTCCCACGCGCGTCGATGGGAAAGCGTGACAAAAAAAAAGTGCGTAGTAACGCGGAGCGCTGGGCGGGTACAGGACGAGGATACGCAGGATGAGTGTGACGCGTGCTCTCGGGTCGGAATGAAGTGGAGGACGTCGCTTAGGGGGGGGTGCCGATTATGGGAGCGTCCCGGCACCCCCGACTACACGGCCATTCTGACACTCTATCCATGGGGAGGGGAGTGACGGACGGGGAGTTTTATTTTTTACCACCCGGTGCAACGGTCCATTAGTCCCTGTTTTGATGTCCCTGGCTTATCATCCTGCCGAACGGCGAATAACGAACTGCGCCCTGCCACCCTCTGGCCAAGTGGAAGGACCCATTTATAAACTCGGCCGACTTCGTGAGAACCTGACCTTGCTCTCGCTTTTTCGATCCTTCCGCTTCTCGCTGCGCCATAGCTTTTGCGATTATTGGATAAGTAGGCCTAAGTTGGAACGTATCCCGAGAATTGATTGGTTCGTTTTTGCACAGTCGCCGGTGGCAAAGTAGTTGAGAGGGTGGGGGTTGAGGGGGGTGAGGGTGCGTGCCGGTGAGAGTAAGACTGCGTCAAATTGTTCGGCCGCGACGGCAATTCAGATAAGACATTCAGCGGTATCAATTACAGAATGGGCAGGCACCGTTCGACTAATCGGTGGCCCACATTATGCTAGCCGTTACTCTCGCTCCTGGACTCAGGTTGGAGTCGCCGCTTGAGGGTCCGCATTAATCTACCTCGCCGATCAGGTAGCCGGCTCCTTCGCTCTTTCCTACCCCGTCTTTCCTTGGCACGTACGCGCCTAATTACTAATTATTAGAGTGTAATTGTTTGACATTATGCCCACCCCCCACCCTTCTCAAACTATTTCGCTGCGTGCGCAATCTCCATACGAGGCGGACTACATTATTCGCGCTTGCACTCGCTCCGGCCGTTCCGAGCAATTTGCTCGGCCATTGCTGGGAGGTGGTAGGTGGAAAAAATTGTCCGAAGGCGCGATTCAGATCGTCAATGTCATTATCGCCTTATTCCGTTCGAATTTTTATTAGCGGTCGAGCTTAATTGGCCGCAGCTTTTCTCATCACGCCAGGCTAACGAGCCTACCGTCGCGTACGATTCAATTTGCGATAATGACGTACAAGAAGATGCCTGGTGTTAGTTTAGATGCTCTCCCATTATATCCTTTGAATACGGCCGAGGCGAACGATACCCTTCCGTCGTGCTCCCCTACCCTCGCGTTTGCCGCCTAACTACTAATTGTTGCCATGTAATTCTTTGACATTATGTTCACGGCATTAGTTTGCGTGCGTAATCTGCATGCGGGGCGGAATACATTATTCGCAGCTTACTCTTCTAACTTCTATCGCGTGGGTTCACGAACGTAGTCAGCCGCGACGAGAGATAAGACACACGATAACAGTGGCTGGATGGGGCGGTCAGTCTGTTCGTAATTGTTCGTAAATTAACTCCTTAATTAATGAGCCTCTATTACGCCCAGCCGCGTTACGCCACGTAGCTAATATGTTCTTGATCAGGCCAATTTCAATTTGTGGGTTAATTCTGGGAGAACGTCCAGCTCGGAAGAAGCAGCGTCGTTTTCTCGAGCTCTTTGTTTTGACATGGGAGTGGAAGAGGGGTGAAGATGAAAGCGGAAAGTGGCGTGGTGCACCAAGAGACGCTCGCCTTCGAAAGTTTTTGAGTTGAGATATTGAAAGGACTCATTCATCGACATTAGAAGGCTAGGTGGAGGCTGTTGTGTGACATCATCGTCGCATTGAGCACTTTTCCATTAGAAGAGTCCTCCGGTCCATTGTTTCAGCGATGCTCGCCGATGCATTCATGGGCCTTCCACGGTCTTCCCCGTGGGTTCCCATAGACGGCCGCCTCCTGTGGGAACGGGCCACTCCTCGGCGCGATGCACACCGCCGACGTGCCGGCAATTCCTGTGGGAAATATCCTGCTCTCCCCGTACGCCGACTCGTCAGTCGGGGCTTCATGGCGTGCAAATTGGTTTACATGCCCGACTCCTCTCCCGTCGACGCCGTACATCCCCATAAAAATCCCTTGTCGTTCGATTCTAAAACGGCATGCCTGCCGCGACACGCCTATGAACGCCCACGGGCGCCTGTCGATGATCTAGCTTGCTTCGTATGATTCACGAGCAGAGTAAATATATTTTTCCCCATTGGACTGCTTGCTGTGATTATGATACGTAATTGAGTGAGTTTCGTTGCACGGTCATTTGTTATAAAAATTCGATTCGTCACTTATTAAATCGATCTTGGTTTAGAATGCTTTTCATTCAATTATATAATGTTGTCATGTTAATTTCATTGATAAAATTGTTTTTCAGCGTCATCGTAATGTTACGATTTATAGAGGGGTTACTCTGATACTGATACAATTCTCGATGGGATAACGCTTAACCATATTAGCGTCTCTAAATATTTCACCCTCCCATCGCCATCTGATTCGACCGCGTTGATTAAGAAGATCCGACGCACGGTCGAGATTCGGCCGACAACAATTACTCACAGCTCCGTCGAGTATCCGCTGACAGCGATACGTGGTTTCCCGAAATTTGATTACGCCTCGCCTGTCGGCCGCCGAACAAGATCGGCACGTGACCGCAGCAAACAGGGCCATCAATAATATTGCATTATCATATTCGTCGTTACAGCGTGAAGGCAACGACCGACCACCCTTTCCAAGTACAGCAACCCTTCCTCCCCTGGGTCTGTTTCATGGGTCGTGGGATACTTTGATACTTCGATACGTCGATCGCACAAAATAGCGTAGCTCCGCATCCCACTTTCACCCTCTGGCAAAGTACTTCGGCCAGGAAAAATTCGTTCGCTAATCTCGCCCGCTTTAGAAAACGAACCACTGCACTCTGGTTCGATGCTTCTTTCGAAACTGCTGCGGATCAGTCTGTTTCACGGATCAGAAGGCGGGGAAGTTCTAGCTCCGGGTCGGTACCACATCGAACCTTGCTCGTTATCATCATCGTAGGCTGGATAACGCTCGACGTGCACCGGCTAGTCCCCCGAGACTTTCCTGGCGACGCTTCGTCATGAGAACGCGCACGCATATAGGCCCGAGGGGTGAGTCTGTGTGCGAGTAACAATGTGCCACGGGAGGTAGAAAATTCGCGATTTCGACGCGTGCACGGCACGTGCCCGGTCCGGCCTCCAACTGGATTAACGAGGGGGTTCCTGCGTATCGACTATTTTTCCACCCCTCTCCACCCCGGGCTTTCTCTCTTCAGGCTTCTCACTTTGCAGCCTCCGTCTCGGCGACAAAAATTTGTTTCAACGTGTCAGTGCCACTCTGGGAGATTTGCGCCTGGACGACTCGTATCTCGAATTCCGTTGACACGTGGTTCTGTCGACCACCCCACCCCCACCCTTTCCATTATTCGAGCTCCTAGACCCAGTGCCGAAATTGTATTGCTCTCTTTCGTTCGACGTACTGCTCGGCCCGCCAGATGAATATCAACCCTCTTTATTCATTATCTCGTAGAGGGCTGTCACTTGACAACGTTGCACGTGGATGATGGGAGTGTGGCTTAAGTGCGTGTTTAAAAATTGACTCATCCATTCGTGTTCCGAATGTTACCATCTAGGTGTCCGTGGAATGATCCGAGGAACCATAACGCGAGTTTGGAGGTTCGCGCTCGATAGTGGGAGAAAATCAACAAAGGACATCAAAGGAAACGGTCCTGGCCCTCCTGCTACTCGTTTGTCTGTGTTAGAGTCCACGTAGTCTGCGGTAAGACGTCACTGACTCATCGTAACTCTTGACCCTTGAACTGACCGCTTCCTTTCCTGGCGGTCATAGTTTCTTGGATCTAACGAGTGTTAAACGCGTACAAATCGATTCAGCGATGGAATCGTTTATCGACTATGGCTGAACACTGAATCCTCGTTCGAAATGCGTACTCAGACGATATGTAGGGTAGAGATTATATGTTCCATAGCTCGGAGCGTCCCCCCTATCGGCAAATAGCGGGGCAAAAGAGAGTCTCTCCCTGTCTCCGGCTCTCTCTCTCTCTCTCTCTCCCTCTCTCGCTCCACCTATTTAAAGCGTTCGATGTTTGATCAGATTGACTGGCTGCGCGAGCCGTGGACGACGTAGGCAACGGAAAAGCGGCGGGTCGGTAATTAAAAAGGGAGCCAGAAACTTGATTAAATTGCCTTTCCGAATGCCGTCGGCTCTCCGGGCAGATCAGGGCAGATGCACTTGCCCGCCGTCCGGAGTCTTTTGTTTGTCTCCTATTTTTACGATCAAACGAAGAGTGCGCGCAAGCGGACCGGCTCGTGTCACTGACAATTGCGCTAAACTGGCGAGCGTCGCGAATCTCTCCACTTCGGTCCCGGAAAGAGTAACCTTTTGGGTTGGCAGGCGACGTAAAAGAGCAGGAAGCGGGATAAAAAGTTGACGGCAATAAAAATTGAGCGGGTAAGCGTCGCGAATGGAAGGAGTGGGTTGGAGGCGATTGTGTTGGATCGTGTGAATCGTACGAAGTCGCGTGCCGTCCTAATGGAAGGTTCTGCGTACAGGGCCCCGACGCTTTCAAAACTTCGGACTGCCCCGTACCCGATCCCACCCCATCGGAAGGGGCGAGCCCTGGATGTGTACGTCGGCTTCCAGTCGCTCCCGCATTTTAATGAGTCAGCTCCTATCCGCGCCCCTTACCGAATTGTTTATTGTCGTCGACTTATCGCAGTGCGATGGACAGTGTAATGTACTACGATGTTTGAAAGGTCGAAGGGCAATGCCTTGCTCCAATCATGCCCTTAACACTAGATTCATAAAGCCACTAAACGATCAACTTGCCTTAACAAATACTCCACCGAACGTATCTCGAAATGGCCGAACGCTTTGTCGGTCTACTAAATAGGCAGTTTTCTTAAGAACGACGCTTTCTCTCATTGACTTCAATCCGACAATTTACCTTAAAATATGCGCATGAATTCTCGATAGTTCCACTCTGACTACAGTGAGCCTGACGTAATCGTATACGACCGATTCTGGCCGACGGTAATGGTCGGGTTTCAGGAAACGAATGGATAGTCGTGAGAAAAAAAGGCGAGCCAGCGGGATTAGACGGAAACGTCGCGACGCGCGGCGTTCCGTTCGGCAGTAAATCGACGTCGATTCGACGCCGAGGTCGCTATCGGCGTCGAGGTGAGATAAGGCGGCGATAAGGCGAGCTCCGGCGTATGTACCTGCGCTTACCGTGGCCGAAGCAGGCACCGTAGTGAGTCACCGGCTCGGTTGGACACTCGAGGGGGTGGAGGGGGGGAGCCTTTCGACAAGCCTCTCGCCGAGGGTGGCTCTCTATCGATTTAATAGCCTTCTTGTTTACCGGTAATGACTCGACGGTACCGGTCTCCTCACTCCTCAACCGTTCGGGAATTCTTCGGTAGCACTTACAAGCCGAAAGGACAGCTGCCGATTTGGACATTTTCTTCATCGCTCACCGTACGAAGCAAACAATATTTTCCCTCCTTCGGCCACTGGTTGGTGAACTCACCCTACCTCGGGGGATATCGACTGTCCGGAGCAACAAACCGAGTTCCGTTAATCGTAACTCGAGCCGACGACACGAACGAGATAGGGTGGGCAGTATTAAAAATCGTCGCCGCCGGCAATTACACGCGACACGTGCCTGATTTACTCTGCGCAAGGGTGCGTGCGTGTACCGTGTCTGTTCTGCCGCGTGTAGACACGAAGTCGCATGCGATCAGGTTTTGGACATACGTGCCTTAACCCGGGATCAGGAGTGTTCTTCGACATTTCGGTGGTTACTTATTGCCTGAGTCGAGCGTAGACGTACATACTCCCGTGGACATGCCTCGGGCAAGGTACGCACGTGCCAGCCAGCAGGAAATGTCACGGGTGCATGGTCGCAATTACGGTAGCCGTTGGTGCGGCAAATTGAGCACGGGTTAGGACCTAAGGTCAAAGAATAGGTCGAGTGGGAGTAGGATAAGAAGACGCGAACTTTTGTCTCATGTTCGTCAGCGAGATCACGAAAGATGGGCCTTCCAACTTTTCCCACGACATACCCGAGTGCATGGGTGTGCGTTCGACGAAGATGGTGCTCGGCACGACTCCGGGCAGGTTACTTCGGCATAACTTCGTTAGCCTCCTATCCGCGCTGGCTGGCGTCGTTCCGCTTAACCCTATTAAGCCGCGTACGAGGCTTATTTATCGAATAGAGCTGCGAGACACCTCGAGGCAAGTCTAGGCGGCCCGGTTCGCGCGCGCGCGCGCGCGCGCTCGTCAGCTTCGGGGCATAGCCTTGCCAGCGGCAGTGAAACCCTCCTCGGCAACGGCCCTCGTCGCAGAGCAGAAGCTCTCGTAATTCGAGGTGTACGCGTTAATTGCCGTATTCAGCCGGCGCCTGCGAAAGGGTTGTCGCGCGCACGGCCGACTTCTGAATAGCGAAGCTAATACTGCCGCGCGTAATCCGTTTAAACTTGAAGCGAGAGGAAACAGGAAGTGCATCCCGACTATTCCGGGAAGCGAAGAAAAGTCGGATTGTGCGTGAGCCACGGGCTGAGAGTCGAGAGCGAGACGTCCGAAGAGTAAATTCGGTCCGGGTAAAGACATTTTCTTACTGATTTCGTTGCCGGGCTAATTTGTCGCGCTTGTTTAAGTCTTCGGAAGTCGCCCGATGGAAGATCAGATGTCTTTTCGTGCTGTTTGTCGGGCGGTGGGCGCACGGATTTTATTCACTGTAACGCGGTGGGGTAGGGACAGTTTGGTGAGCCCAGAGGATTAGCGTAATGGTACTCGGAATACGTTATAGCAGCAGCAAACCGCCTACGATTATGGTGGCCCCCTCGCAGACCATTTATCGGCCTGCCGACCCTCGCCGCCTGTCCTATCGCAAACAAAGTGACTTGTACAAGGACTCCGCCGGACTTTGTAGGAACAGAAATGTAACGCAGGAAGTATCCGTGTTCTGAGACGACACGAAATTGAGAGTGATTTGAATGTCGTAAGGTCAGTCCTCCGTGGCAATGATCCTAGGGTCAAATTTCGGAGCTCAAGGCCGATACTCGTTCTTGCCTGTCTAGCGCCGTCTGTTCGACTCTCTTTTCTCTCGAAGATTCTTACGGGGGGGGGCACCTCCTTTACAATATCAGGGCACCAGGAGTCAACCCCCATTAAGAGACATTTCGGTAGCAAATTGCAGGTTTCGCCATTCATGAGGCCGCCGGGGGTTGCTTTCGAAGGGGGATGAAGAGGGATGGAAGGGGGATGAAGGGTAGACGAAGGGTGGGAGGGTCTCCGCTGTTTCTTTATTCGACGTCTTCCTTTTCGGAGGCCCCCATTGACGTGCCACGCGGGCACTCCGACAATGCCGTGGCGGTGCAAGCAACTGCTCCGCTCTCTAATGAGCGCGTGCCGCTGACAGAGGTAGGTACATAGGTATTATGCGTGCACGTCCCGAAACGTAGCTAGGTACAAAACGGGCACATGGACGCTCGGATCCCATGTACCTACCCATGCAACATCCGCAGCCTCAGCCAGCGATTTTAAACGGGCCCACCGATCCGCGTGTCTTTACGGCATCCAACCGACCGTCCATTTGCACTCGAAACTGTTTCCATCCGACGTAATTAGCTAAATCGTTCGCCGAATAACGAGTATTTGCCTGGATGCGGGGATTTGGCCAAATGGAAACGGTGGCTCGCGAAGTGCGGCATCGATTATTTCCCATCGGCGGTTGCCTATTTGCGCCAACTGACGTCAAACGATACACGATTTCGAAGGGCTTCGATCTGCCGAGCTTTCGGTACCGAAAGCTCCGACCGCTGTGAAGGGTTCGTTTATTTTCCTTACGGCGCGGATCGGTTGCTCCGAAACAATCGTATGGGGGTGGCAAACAATTGGCTCATGTAGGTAGTGGGTGCTAGAACTTTCCGAGTACTCGGAATGCAGGTGCGACGGTAAAGCTGCATGTAGGAGGTTGGTAAGGGACGTGCAGGTGCGGTTTGCACCGGTGCCTTGCCGTACGCATCGGAGTCGTTAATTTGGCATTTCGGTTCGCCACGGCCCCCGTCGACGCTCGGTGACAGTCGCCTATGGCGCCCGTCATCGACGTGAATCACCGATCGGCGTACAGGGTCGCCCCGTTTTCGTGTCGAGCAATTAAACGGCCGATAACTCTCCCACGCGAGGCATTTTCACGCGCGCCGCCTTACTGGCCGCCAATCCCGTTCGTCCGAGTAATCAACGAAGGGGACGAAGGACCCCCAGCAGACTGAATTTCTGGACGTCTACGCTGATGGCGGCCACTCACGAGCGTTCCGGCGACTCATCGCAGGGTGCACTTCCGACGGCAGGTGCTGATCGGGTCGATGTTTACGGAAAAGTGTCCTGGCAGGCCACTGAACTACAAACAGGCATTGCTACCACGGTATAATCGATGGTATAGGTCGAATAACTGACGTACAAGTTGAGGGATGTTTGACAGAGACGAAATTCTTAGGCAGTGGGTACGATCCGCCATTGTTCAGCGACGTATCGCATGTGGGAATCTGCAGAGTCTATCAACCGCTGGCCGAGTTCGCCTGTACGTCAACTTCAACCTTGGAAGCCTGCTCGGGCCAGGGGAGGTTGGGGCAATTAGTACGTCGCTCCTCTCGAAGGACCCCCAGCAAACAGGCTGTTATGCTTGCGTGGGAATTTCACACCAGACTCGCGGCCTTCCACGCCATTGGCAGAGGAGCGTTCACGCCAATTTTCTTCCTTTTCTTCTTTCGTTACTTCCATCCTTCTTTGCTCGCGTTAAGGCTCGTTCGCGAGTCTTTATGCCTACTTTCGTAGTGTACGAATTTGCGGCCGTTTCCCTGAATGTCACGTAGCCGAGCTCCCGCCATTTCTCACTGGCCCGAGTAGTCGATTACATGATCGGATATTCCAAGCGTTCCAGAATTCCGCGAGGAATTAGCATTCCGCGCAATGGTGAGCAGTGGCCACTGAATCCATTAGCTCGTTCACTGCCACGCGAAATTCAGCGATGCCTAGGCCGATGCGGGACTCTGATAATACTTCCTAAACCTTGACCAGTTTCCTCTTAACTCTGAAACTTCCGCCGATTAATTAGCACCTTTTTTAATTGACTTGTCACGACTTTCGACAAGTACACGACATAATATAATGTTTTGTACTATCCCTGTACTCTTAAATACATCAGACATTCCTGTGATACGTATCAAAAAGTATCCATCCACCTTATTATTTGTCAAAATAAATGCACCGCCACCTGAAATAAACCGATCTTTGTCACAGTGACAGTCCACTCGCGCACCAGAATAAAAATGAGAAGGAAGTCTTCGAAAATAAAGAAGCGCTCAGGCTAGGGCAGAAAGTGAACGCGTACGTACGAAAGTGGCGAACTAAGGTCGTCGTTCGCCAGTGGGGGGGGGGGGGGGGGGGGGGGGGGGGGGGGTCGGAAGGGGGGAAAGTCCCGCAGATGATTCCTGAATCGAGATTGCGTGGCCTGAACGGCGACGGCGTTAGGGAGGCCGTTGGCGACGACCTGCTGGGCGCCGTTACTGGGCGCCGTTTACGGGCGCCACTTCTGGGCGCCATGCATCGGACGTGCGAGAGGCGCGAAAGCGTCGCGACGCGCTGCCGGCATATTCGCTCGCGTGACACAGAGAGCCGAACCCGATACATCACGCCTGATATCGCGTACGTGTCCGCGAATGTCTCCAAAGGCAAGTTAAGAACTCTGTCTGCCGCCCGAGTGATTCAGGAAGTCGCGACTCTATCTTCGAAGTCATAATTCGAATCGAATCATTTTTTCCGAGTATAGATTCTGTATCGGAAGATGAATTCAGGAAGGGCAGTGACGTAATGTTACTTCATGTCTCTGTTTGGACGATGAATGATTCGCGGAGTTCGACTGATCCATAAACGGCAGGCTTGGTAGCTCACCGTTGACAGAAGAAGGCACGAGTAGTCTGCTACCCGTATGATTCAGGAAGTCGCGAGTCTATCTTCGAAGTCATAATTCGAACCGAACAATTTTTTCCGAGTATAGATTCTGTATCAAAAGAAGAATTCAGGAAGGGCAGTGACGTAATGTTACTTTCGGAATGATCGTATAGGGACGGGAAGGTAAAGGATAAAAATGTCTACCACGGTTCAGAATAAGTTGATGGAAATCTGGGTTTCAAGTCTCTGTTGGGACGATGAATGATTCGCGGAGTCCGACTGATCCATAAACGGCAGGCTCGGTAGCTCGCCGTCGACAGAAGGAGGCACGAGTGGTCGAGAATGAAGCGATAGGGTACCGAAATACGCGGCGAACGTTTCTGCCGTCTATGTCCCAGAAATGTCGAGTGTCCTCGGGCATTATACCGGGCGACCGATCTATTTTAGGTGGCACCATCCGTGTAGGAATGCGCGGTCCTCGCTCGAGCGCACGCGACCCTGACAGAGAGCGCTTCATCTCTTCACCGTAAACAAGATTAAAGGTCCAATTATAGAGTTCCCCTGTAAATTATTACACACCCCTTCCGGGAAAGAGAGCCGCTCGCAATCGCCTACGTTCATCTTGCCCCACCCTTCCGCCGTGTCGGCCAGCGAGTCAGAACTCCTTTATTCTCATCGACTCCTTCTGCCACCGAGTCGCATTGAACTTGCCACCGAACTTGCAACCGAACTTACCACCGAACTTACCACCGAACTTGCAACCTTATACTTACACCAGCGCAGACTTTTGCACAGCAATTTCGACGGCGCCGCAAAATTGGTTTAATCACGACCTTCGTTACGGTGCCGATTTCATCGCTCGCCAGCGATTTAGCGACGTTAATCGACCTCTTACCTCCCGTACCTACCTTCGACCAGAACCTTCGGAAGGTTCGCCGCCGCATCATCGCTGCCGAACGAATGTAATCGCACCTCATAAAAAAAATTCCCCATGCACAACTCGGTAGGTGAGCCGCGGGTTCAGCGCCAATAACTCAGTTGACCCTGAAGGAGGGGTGAGGCGTGCGGTTGAATCAACGCGTGGCGGCTTGTAGAACTATTTCAAAGCATCGTGTGTCATTGCGTGCACGCAATATTTAGCCGTGCCCTACCGTGTCGGACGTCGGCGTCGAATGAGTCAGTGCGACGACGACGATGACGACGACGACAACGACCACGACGACCACCACGACCACCACGACGTCGACGTCGACGACGACGACGACGACGACTGCGACGTCTAGACACCGCCACCCCATCGTCATCCACTGATTTGCTCGCTTGCCCTCCTGCTCTCGCCGGCTCGTAAAACGAGCGGAGTCATTCTCGGGTCGTCCGGCCCATCCTAGGAAATAGACAAAGTGACCGGAACCGTGGCAACATAGTTCCCAGACGCAGCTATTTGTCCGACGAATGTGGCATGAAGAGGGTCTGATAGGCAAGCTACACATAGCTTCATGCCGCTGACGCACGTAGGCATGTAAGTTCTTCGGTTGCCACGCCAATGCGAGGTGAAGTAAAAATATTTGGCGAACGCCTCTTCCGAGAAGAGGGATCGGACAAATTGGTCCGAAATGCAAGGACTTCGATGAAGGACAGAGTCTTCGGGTAAGAAGGTTGCGATTGTTCGCGGTTGGATCGTACTTGAGAAACTATAGCAACGACCTGGCCCAGGTGAATCATAGCTGGTCCGCGTGGCAAGTTGCGTGTGGCACCCTCGTGGTGAACGCACAGCCCCCACCCTCAGCCCCCTTCCTCAATGCCACCCTCCGTGCACCCCACCCTCGATGTTGTGCGTAAAGACACGCATCGCCGGCCAATTATTACGGCGACGCATACCTCGTCATGCGAGGTATGCGATCAATCGCGATAAACGTCGAATTCTCGAAACTCATTGGACGTGCATTTCGGAAATGCACGAACTTCGAACTTCGCCGTAATCGTTAATTGCGACCGGATCGCGGTTTGATAGCGACCGCCATACTGAAGCAGGTGTATGGTTCGAAGTCTCGATTCTCGTTCGATTGAGCACGTAGGTACTACGAAAGTGCGAGTGACACTCTCTCATCTGTGACTCATCTGCGGAGGCTCTGAGCGATGAGATCAGAAGATGCTGAAATTCGACGCATGTGTGCGAGTACAGTGCGGGTCTAGCAAGGCGAAGAATGCGGCCGGGCCTATATTTTAAACGGGCAATTTCACGAGTCCTTGGCCACTGTAGTGATTTCATCCCTCCCCCCCGATGCCGGCGGAAGGGCGCTAACTACCCTTATATCTACTTGCGACGGCAGGGACTCTCCCGAGCCCTCGACGGGTTCCTAAACGCATCTCGAACGCCTCAACAGGTCCATGAATAAGTTAGGCTCCGAAAGCGACGTGTCGAAGGTATAATAGATTTTCGGCGAGCGAGCCTGGAAAGGGGACCTTCCTTCGAATGGCAGGATCGGGAAGAGCCCACATGTCACGTTGGCATCGAACAACCGATCCGATGAAGGATCTTACTCCCGTATGGATACGGATCGAACGATTAGCCGTTTGAACCAAGGACACGTAAGAACAGTCCTTCATCCCTGAGATCTTTCCCAGACATAATGTGGAAAAAATCTGACAGCGGAGTAGCGTCTCCACTCCAATTTTCCGGCCGCGCGTGAAGGTAAATTGGATGGTAGCCCGAGTATCGAAGACTGGGGGGTGGGACGCGATGGAAGGGATGGGTGCAACGGATTTGCATCGAAAGTGCCTCTTAAACGTTTTTCTCCGCAGCCTCCCGCGACATCAGGGTCCAGGGACGAGAGCAGATTGCGAGGCAACTTCCCGACAAACTCGATATTAAATCGTCCGATATATTCATCGCCCCCACCCTCCCACCCCTCCCACTGCCACCCCTTCGGAGGCCAACATTGTCGTTTGCGCCGCAGAGAGCGAGAATTCAACCTTTCCCACCCCTTCGGTCATTATTTTTCGAGCGGCTTCGTCGCTGATTGGCCGATCAAATATTCATTCGAATTACGCGCGCTGCGCTCGGTTCACCTAACCAAACCGGAAAATCGAACGCGTGACAATTCTACGAATGTTGTATCATACGGGCGGGAGAAAATGTTTGCCTTCGATCCGCTCTCAGGACGAAACTGGCCCGAAGAACTTCGACGAAGACCCGAGTGGTATATCGAGTCAACGATAATGATAGCGATGTCAATTAATTATTTTCGTCGGCGGCACTTAAGTCGCCGGCGATCAAATCCGAAAATATGTCCTCCACACGAAATGTCAGCGTCGTATCGAGCGCGTTACGTGGCCTACGATGTACGTTCGACTTGATTGCCATAGACGACGATTAAGTCCGGTAGCGTCCACGTTGCCGGTAATTGAAAACGTTCGATTCGACAAAGTCCGATTTCCTTCGAGCAAGCCATAAAGAGTCGCGGAGACATAATCTTTGACGGACTCGGCCGCAAATTCAACGTTACGTAATTGCCGACGCCGGCCGAGCTCTTCGAGTCTGGAATTTCATTGTGAACTTCATCAAAGGTTGGCAGCGCCTTTTAGGCGGGCGAGTCCGTCGAATGAAATTGGTCGGATGGCGACGGTGCGAATGAGTGCCAGACGCGCAATTATGTTTTTCCGGTTCCACTCCTCACCCGCCCCCACCCCGAGCGCAACGTACGATGGGCCACCCCCGTGACAATGGTAATTAATGAAATCTTATGGTTGCGTACCTACGAGGTGGTAGGGGTTCCGTATAAATCATAGCCGTGCCATGGGCGCACCATATGGTCAATGTTCAAAGGCCTCGGGCGCACGCACTATACCTACAACAGGGTGTCCATGGTGACCACGTGCCTGGCACAAGGGGGATGGAAAGTATCGACATCATCGACACTCGCCAACTTATGCCGAAGTAAGACGCGCGCGCCTTCAATCGCCGCGCAATCGCTTCTGTCGCCTTCTCACAGCGAATCTACCTGAAGCCTCAAGGACGAACGTGACTGCCACCGATGGGTCTCTAAACATTTATTACGCCGTATAATCGTCGCGTGGCGAAAGTATACCGATTGTAAACGGTGAAAAGAACTTTTAAATTGTCCCTTCTGCCTCCTGGATGCAAAACGATTATTCCCTCCTCCATCTTTCTCGCTCACGTCGGCCGCAGTTCGCCAAGGGTGACATTATCTCCGTTGTTTGAATTTGAAAAATTAGCTGAATCCACCGTTCGCGGGGAAAGAAAGTTCGTGTCGCTCTTCGGTATAAAACTACCCCCACCGGGGTGGAACACGCGCTGGCTTACACTTCCCTCAGCGCCTCTCTTTGCCTCCTCCTCCTACTCCCCCCCCCCCCTCCTTACCCCTCCCCAATGCCACCCGCTCAGATCGATGTAATTGAAAGTACGGGAGCACGGGGCGTATGTCGTAAGATATGTATTTTATAGCGCGACGCTGCATTAGTCGAGCACGGGACGACTTCGGTCGCGGTTGCGAAAATAGAAGGGAAAAAATTCTACGCCCCCCCTCTCCCGGCCGGATCGATCGTGTCAAACATTCGAGCATTCCGCTGACAAACACTGCCGTAGCGAAACTTTTTAATGCTCGTACCAAAGCAAATTCGAGAAAATTAGTTTACGACTGGCGTATGGAATATGTACGTGCATTACAGCGGTCGTGGAAACAGAATTTTTTGCATGACCGCGACGCTTTGCTTCGACGAAGTACGACCGACCAAGTATCAATTATGGCATTTTGAGGATAGAGAAGCTCCTGATAGGACACTGACAGCGTCTATTTGTCAATCTTTCCACCGGACGTCCGAGAGCAGGACTTAACACGTTCCGTGCCGGACCGATTTTCGAAGACTTTACGTTCCACACGTTTACAATTAAATAATCTCGTTTTTGACGTACGCCTCACAATTTTTGCAATAGTACAAAGCCATAATTAGCAAGAGAAGGGTATACATTTTAATGTGCATTAGATAACAAAGAATAAATTTAATTTTTACGGACCAGCAAGCGGCCTGAACGGAAGATTCAGCGTGGGTCGCATACGCCCCACGCGGCACGGAACGTGTTAAGCGACAGGAAGTCGCGGAAAGCAATATTCGGAGAGTCTGTCCGACGACGGAGGAAGAAGCAAGTTCGATCATGAAGAAACGATCGTCGGCCGCGCAAACCTGAAGACGAAGTACAAAGAGTCGCACTTATTCGCATAATGCGGGCAGCGAGCGTCTTCGCAGCGATGTACGTATTCCAGTTCCGCGCCGCGAATCTTCCAGGATCGCGTGAGACTCGGACAGGCTGCCTTACATTGTCCCGGATCGTCTTTTTCCCATTTCGACAGAAGCCGCGCGACAATAGCGTGGAAAATCCACGCTGCCGTCGCACGTGCCTCTCTCACTCTATGTCGCTTTCCTTTCTCTGTTAGTATCCACCTTTCTCTATTCCTCTTTCTCTCTCTCTCTCTCTCTCTCTCGGCGAAAGAAAGTTTCGCGGTGGAAATACACTGCGCCGCCGTCACGTCGAATTGAAAGTTTATGCAATACCGACGCGACAATCGGTCTCGCGCACGCAATTTCCATCCAACTTCCATCAGTCAGCCCTTTCAGTCCCGAGGCCGGATCGTTTCGCGGAAGCGTCGAAATATTCATTGCCAAGGTTCGCGTACGCGAATTCTCACCATGCTAGAGGTCCGATAATGGAGTCCCGGCGTCGGGTTGTCAACTCCGCTCGAAACTGGGAGAGAATCGGGAGCTCCGATGGGCGGAAAGAAAGGAAGAAAAAGCTGAGCTACGCCGATCGATCGGTAAGCGGGCGGCTAATTTTAATGAAAGCCGATACTTTCCGGTCCTCGCACACACCTACGTGCCTCGGCCGTATATCGGCGGGACTATCACGAACGCACCTTGGTCTCTCTCCCTTTTTTCCGAGCCGGTCAGAGGGGGGATGGTTAGGTGCTCCCTTCTTCGCGCACACACACACACACACACATACACACATATAAGCGCAGGCACACACTGGTAGTCCCTTACTACTTAGCCCGTGCCCCGGTGCTCACCTGCCCTTTCGAGCAAAACCAGCCGGAATCTCCCCCTCCCCTACGAGCTTCAACCCTCCTCGACTTGGGCCAGGTGATGATTCACCCCATAACTCTGCAAAAAGGGGGGTCCGCTCCTTCGCCTGTCGCGTAATTTTCGACGTCCATCTAGGCACCGACGCCTTACCGACGCCAACCTAGCTTTCGAAGAATATCGAGTACGAAATCGCAGCTGAATCAAAAGATTTACATGTCCTGTCATAAAAATTAAACGGCTTGATTCTTATTATTCTTATTATTCTTTATCGACCTTGCTTTGTGTAAAGATAGCACTGGTTGTAAAAACTTTTGATAAATGGCATCAGATTTATATGTATGGCTATTGGAATCGATTTATTTATTATCGACTTCAATGACCTTATCAGCAATGCATATGTCACCTTTGTTTTTATAGTCTTAAGGTGATAATTCATGTAAGAGCCATTGACAACCTAAGCCCTGTTTCGTTACAAAGGAAGTGTACACTGACTCCGTCGTCAGGCTTGTTTGTTTTCTTAAGGACACGAAGAACTCCGCCCCGCAGAGCAACAAAAAACGGAAGCAAAAAGAATTGTCAAAGGTGGCGTCAAGTTTTTTCGACTGCCTTCCGAGGGTTGTACTTCCTGTTACGCTTCAGACGAAGGGTTCCGCTCCTTGTGTACAATGGCGGGAAGATCTTTTACTAGCCGCGAAGAGGGTAAACCTTTGAATTCCTCAAGGGTTAAATGGGCGTGGCGCGCGTGAATGATATTGCCAAGGGTCGTATACAGGTTGCGTCTTAAGATGTAAACGCAAAAAAAGAGCTGAACAAGATTCCTAGAAACCCTTACATGAGTCATTTCGACTTCACTTTTACTCGCCAAATACAAGACATACAGAAAGAATTAAGATTTAAGAAATAAGAATTAAGAAGATCAAGTATACGATCGAATATTCCTAGGAACTCTTACATGAGAAATTTCGATTGCACTTTTACTCGCCAATTGTAAGACATAGAGAAAGAATCAAGATTTAAGACTTAAGCATAAGAAGATCAAGTATACGATCGAAGATTCCTAGGAACTCTTACATGAGAATTTTTGATTGCACTTTTACTCGCCAATTGCAAGACATAGAGAAAGAATTAAGATTTAAGTAATAAGAATTAAGAAGATCAAGTATACGACCGAATTAGACCTGAAGGTCTATAGCAAGCTGAAGAAGTGGGCAGAGCTAATGGGAAGAAAGAGAAGGCAGATAAGAAGAAAGGAGAGTAAGACCTGTTCGCGTGCCTGCGTGTAACACCTTGTAGTCGTTCTCTATTTGTGCAAGGACCCCTCGTCGCGAGGAGTCGTGCCTCGCCCCAAGGAAAGGGGCCTCGCCTCCTTGGCTCTTTGAAAGGCCATAAAAGGTAGCCGGTGGGGTGCTGCTGGCTGCTGCTGCCGGCGCCGGAAGTCTCAGTAACGCGTCGCCGTGCGTCACTTTGACTTACACATAACGAAGGACACACTCAGCCTAAAGAAAGCTCCGACCTTCGAGCAGGTCTGATTGAGGAGGAAAGAATGATTGGGTCGAATCAAACGCTACCATCAGAGGTACGAGCTGGGAAGATGAATGGAACCTGGCCCGCGCCGAGGAACAAAGAAGGAAGGAAGGAAGGAAGGAAGGAAGGAAGGAAGGAAGGAAGGAGGGAAGGAGGAGGAAGGGAGAAGGTGGAGAAGCTAAGGTGACCAGAAGGCGTGCACGCGTGCGAGTACGTGTGTAACGATCACGTGGCTCTCGAAACCATGAATGAAGGAGACGTAATACGACCTACGGCAAGAAACCATAGAGATGCCCCTTCGCGCCGCGCCTCTCTAGCCAAGACGTGTCGGTGAATGAAACCACGTGAGCTACTTCTGCTACGCGCGGTGCGAGAATTCGAGCGGAAGAAAGGGATCGGAATCGCTTCGCTCGCCGAAACGCCGGACAATATTGATCCTCGGAGGGTGGATGATCGACTGTCTTGAAAGAGTTAACGTCGAATGACGATGTACGCAAAATCGAGCAGAATACGACAATCGCTTAACTGAATGCCATCGTGCGTGTCGCGCAGAATGCACTCACTATTCAATGCTGCTTTCATGTCGGAAGGGTAGCTGCGCGTCAATTCCAACGATCATGCGGAACAACAAACGCTCAGCATCGAGTCTGGCCCGACTCTCCGCAGCATCTGCCGCCCAGCACGCGTCAAAGGGTTGCGCTGGAAAAATCGAAGATTTTGCCGAATAGATGAAAAAGGCCTTATTGCGTTCTGCATGGCATAGCGACCCTTGCGAGAGAGAGGGAGAAAGAGAGAGACAGGGAGAGAGCAAAGGAATGTTAGACGCATTAGGCATGCAGAAACGGGAGAATTAATTATGTAGACGCTCGTCGGAACGATACGGCATGACAAATGAACTGCTACTAGGCAATGTAAATCGTGGTTCGTGGCACGCGCATCTGCTCGGCCGCGTGCTAAGCACACCCCGAAACGATAGTCCAGGTGGCCGCACCGGCCGCCAGATTTCAGCTTTTCGTCTCACCTCGGCGCACCCCTTTCGACGTAGCTTTCCGCCCTCCCGACTGCAGGAGCCCAGACGCGATACCTTCGGGAGCCGCCCTCGCATGACAAAATCGCACCTTCCTTCCCGTAAGTCCCGGAAGCTTGGAGAGGAAATGAAAAAAAGACTTTCTACCTCCCCCTCATTTTACGGGAGCCGGACTGAACGGAATAAAACATTTTTTCCCTAACGAGTGAGATCGTCCGTCCACCGGAAATGGGTCGGCGGGATGTAAAAAGGTAGCATATGACAGTTCTGTCTTATTCTCCCCCCACGCGGTCAGGGCTGGGTCAATATTATAAGGAATCACGCGCAGACTTCCCTCGTCCGGAAAAAAATAATCTCTTTCGAGCGGAGGAGAGAGAGAGAGAGAGTGGCTCGCTCATATTCCTGAAATCGAGGTGGCGTGCCCCGACGTTGCGTATCCGATTCGAGATCCCTCTGCAATCCCGTAGGGGGTTGCCTGCGCAGACTTGGAGGGGGGTTGCAACAGGGGGGAGAGGGCAGAAAGCGAAAGAGAGGAGAAGGAGAGGAGGAGAGCGCAGCTGCCTGAACTCGATGTCACAGCTTTATGGCTCACAATGCGCACCACCACAATGCATGATTTTCGCCATTGTTTGCTTCCTGCCCTGCTACCGTATAGCTGCACACGCGTACCACGCGAATGGATGCGTTCCTACGGCCTGCGGCGTGTGCCACCTCTCATAGAAAAACTCGGCACGAGCCAGACCCCCCCTCTCTCTCTCTCTCTCTCTCTCTCACACACTTTTCTCCCTCTCTCCCTTCCGCAATCCCTTTCAACAGCTCGCGCTCACCTTTCAGCCATTTGCCGGCAAATTTCGAGGCAGAAGGATTCTGCGATTTTTGTACCTTGGAGAAAAGTATCCGACGCAGGGAGAGATTCTGTTACATTCGAGAAATCAGGACTTCTGGCGGCGTGCGCGCAGGAGGGAAGTCTCCCCTAGGAGAGGGGTGGGCTCGTAAGGGCTGCGAGGAAGTGGTCGAAGAAAGTCTCTGGGCGAGCACAATGGATAGGTCTTGAGCCTGGCACGCGCCCGGCGACCTGCTCCTTGGGCGAGAGGGGGCAAGGTGTACGGGCAAGGTTATTGTGCCTGCCAAATAGGAGCAGGTCCTCTCGCGGGAGGAATAAATCGATCTCAACTACTTTCGATTTTACTCTGTCGCGCCGCTCAATGGTGTCGTTAAGCGGCATAAAAAAAGAATTTGTAATTGTAAACGGCGAGTTAGGAGAGGCACGGTGTCGGCGGTGACATGTCACGCGAACTCGAATTTACGCATTGCCCACTCTTTTTCTCAGCGATGCAGCACGATCCGGTAATCATCGTAATATCGCGTTTCGCTCGTCATTAAATTAACCACCTGTTCCTGGATATATATATATATATATATACATATGTATGTATACGGCTGGCGCGTAGGACGATGTAATCGTCGCGGATGGCAAAATAAAAAGTTAAGCGATGCTCGCACATAGGCGCGTATGTGCATAGTCGCATATGGAGGTTGGATCGGCCGAAGAGGGGAACAATGGCGACGGCGGCGATCACCCGCCGGAGATACATCGATCTGCATAGTAATTGGCTCCCGTAATTAATTAATAGCTAAGCATCGTAATGCCGCACGCGCTTGTAAACAGTGCGCCATATGGGAGGCGCAAATTAATACGCTCCAGGTAGGAGGAGGCTCACTCTGACTAACACCCGAATAAATTCACGCTCGTTAATTAAAGAGCATATCGTAATCGGGGACGATCGTTGACGGAACGGTCCGATGAGGGCGATAGGCAAGGTCGAGTGCGGACAGCGTCGTGAAAACATTGACGTTGGCGGAATAATTCGGGGGGCGAAAATCAGGGAGCGAAAGTTGGACCGCAGATCGATAAAGATCGATAAAGATCGACCAATGCTTGCTGGGATGTTGGAAGCTGAGAAAGCAATGAAGAAGGATCGTACCGAGCGAGGTATTAGCGAGTCCTTGTATAATGGCCAGTCCTGACGTCATTCCGGCCTCGCGAATTAGCGCCGATGTAATTAGCTTAACGAGAAGCGCGCGTGAGTTTGCTCTCTCCAAATAGATTTCGCTCTCTCTTACAGTATGTTTCGCACTCTATTTCCGTCCGGCCATCACGGCCGTCCCCGTTCTCAATGATTCGCGTCTCCCATCCCACCCTTCATCCCTGCCGGAGAGCGTCACGATATCCTAAAGCGAGCCGTAAATCGTCGAGCGTGATTCTGGTGGCAGATAATGCCCGAATAACATCGTTCTCGCCCCATCTGCGCGATGCGTGTCGCCGAGAGGCCAGAAACTCGTAAAGAGGCACATATGCCTCCGTAGGCACGGTAGCCCGAAAGCGAAAATTAGAGAGAGCCACCGCATGAACCAGAGCGACCATGATCAGCGTTGCGAGGGCATAAGTTACGAAACCACGAAAAAGTGTTTAGGTACACCGCGTAGAAAGCAAATGGCGCGCGCGGTCACGCGATTCGGAACGGGCCAGAAACTGTGACGGCCGATAACGGTTTCGTTATCGGTTCGTAAGGTTTCGCCTCTCTCGCCTCTCTCGCCACTTTTGCCTCTTTCGCCTCTTTCGGTTCTTTCGCATGATGCTTGCTTTTCACTGCGAGGCTTCGCAGCGTACGGCTCGACGCGCCGATTAACGTGACGAGATGCGAGTTTACACGGCAAATAACGCGCAGCAGTCACTTGACGAGCTCCAACTGATTGAGTCCCCACTACCGGTCAGATATCTGGCAACCTACGTTGGGCAAGTTAATTAATTAGGACGGGGAGATCTAAGGACTATTCGTTTCAATTTTCAGAATGACCCTGAGGACAGTGGTCCGTTGAATTCTTCATGAACGTTCAGTGAGGATGCAAAATTGCAGCATGCTCATTATGACTCTAGTCTAATTTGGTCTGAATTTTTGTACGGTGTTCTTGATTTGAGAAGAGTCGCATACTCCTGTTTCACTCATTGTAAGATCACTTCGTGTATTGATCGAGGATAACACGGTAGGCTGTAAACGCCACCGGTGGAATGGGCAATAAGGCACCTTACACTTCCTCTTCACCTCCGATTTCACGATCTTGATACGGCTTTGTACGTAAGGCCCACGGTGGCGAGGTGCGTCTTTGTGTGTGCCCAGGACGTCTTTGTGTTCGCTCTCGAAGGAGCTCCCCTCGCAAGGTGTCCCGACGGAGGTCGCCGAGCACGAAGACATATGCATTCTGAATGGAGTTCGCCGGCCTGCACCGCCTTGAACCATTAAGCCGAGCACGCTTACGACGCAACCTGCCGTCCGCGTACCTACTCTCCTGACCTTCTCGCCTCCAACATCTCCGACCGTGACGTCACGCTCTTGCCCAAGGAACCAAACCCTATCAGCTTCCTAGATTCGTGTTTGTGGCCTTATTTTCCAGTCTGCTTTATTATCAGCTTCCGCTACCCAGATCGTCTGCCGAACCTGAACGATTCTCTGAAAACATAGAAAAGCGACCTACAACAAACGAATCAAACTAATGCCTTCGTACTGTACTCAGATACTGCCTAACTCGTCAGGGAGAGTAAGAATTCCGTGAGTAGGAGTCCGAAGGTATGAACCGAGCGGCAATCAAAGTAGCATTATCATTCGGGGCCCCTGTTATGATCGGCAATCACGCCTAGCGAAATGGGCGAGACGAGACGAAATTCCTCTCCGGCAGGGGACGGAGGGGTAATGCGGTGGCTCGCCTAAGCGTATGCGAGCTCTCCCTCCCCGTAACGGTGATGGGACGAGCCTCGAGGGGAGGCCAGGGGGACCGCGACCTTTTATGTACCGGCGCATTGTCGGATTCAGCGCGCAGCTGCCTTCGGGACCCCCATGCGTGCCCCCATAAGAGAGCCACGTCACACCACCTGGCTCTATCTGCGTGTGTCTACACGAACGGGGACTCGCACCCCAATCGTTCGACGCACTCCCCTCAACCCTCCCCTGAACCTCCCTCACAGCCCTGAACGCACAACTAAACTTACTCCCCGCGCACCGGGCCCGTGCCTCGACTCTCCCCGTCTCTTTTCTTGTCCAGGACTCGCTTCCTCCACTTTACGCATCCGCGGCACGTGTGCATTTTCACACACGAACGCTCGCACACCGGCGCAAGCCGCGCGACTCGCCTTATTTGCCTTATTACAATTAAGGGTAGGCCTTCCGCCAGGATCGTAGAGCAGCGATTTTTCTTGGAGGAGTACATTCGTCAAGAACGAAGGAAGATCAGCAGGAGGCAGCCGACGTGCATTGTTGATGGGGAAGAGTGGCTCGGAAAAAATCGCTAACACCTCGGTTTGCAGGAGATAGAGACTGTCGGCCGGAGGAAATTTTCCGATAATCCGATATGTGCCTCGCACCCCGGCACGACGGACTATCGGAGTTTTGCCTGCGGCAGTTTTGTTTCGAATCCTGGCGGGATTAGCGAGTGTCCACAGCAAGCTCGCAAATCCATTGGGCGGGTGCGGTGTGTTGAGCGTATGTGGGTAGATAGCTGGCAGGAGTACAGGCAGGAGTACGAGTCAGAAGTACAGGCAGGAGTACAGGCAGGAGTACAGGCAGGAGTACAGGCGTGAGTTCGGAGGAGAGTCGCGCGCGTGTGCATACGCGTGCATATGTCTTTCGGCAGCGCGTTGCCAGCATTCGCCTAACTACGCACAGTCAGTCGGCAGTCACGTCCTACCGACACCGCTTCTCCTGCCTACCTCATTTCCATGCATTTCCATAGATAGGATCGGCCGCAGCACGTGGCCGGGCACGCCGTGCAGCGCGAAGCGTGCCGCACGCTGCAGCACGCGGCAATGCACGGCAAAGCAGTTCGACGGATCCGGACGTGAGAATGGGAAGAGGTGCCTGGGCAGCTTCCGCTTTTTCGTTCACGAAAGGTTGACTTTAGATTGGATACGACGGCCACTTACGGGAAACGTGGAAAACGCAATCCTTTCCCTATTGCACACGGAACTAGAAACGCTGGGGCGATAAACTGCTTATCGCCCCGTCGCGCAAAGTGACACCGGCTTATCGGGATGTTGTGAACTCAGATAACATTGTGCCGTATCCTTATCATCCGACGACCCTGCGCAAACAAGCGATGCACGCGACCGTGTTTGCCCTGCTCGATAATTGTATTCGACGGGACGTCGATCGAGAAAGAAAGGGAAAAAAAGAGCGGGAGGGGTGGGCTGCCGGGTTGATAGGGGTGCGAAGGGGGAGGAAAAAGGCGAGTCGATTTGATTAGCTTCGACTTTCGGGTCCGGCCGGTCCGAATGTCCAGGCGAGCGGTCCGTGTTTCACCGAGCGGAACGGCGCAATTCAATTAACGGATCCCGAAAGTCAAATTTCCTCCGACACCGTCCGGGCCGGGCTCCTACCACGAATTCTGACACACCGTGAAAAAGTTCGACCCCGCCGCGTCGCGAGGCAGCTTAATTACTCTCGCTCGCTGGCAACTTCGCAAAACAAACCCACCCCTCGGATTTTGGCACCGGCCGTGACGCTGGGATTTTAATCTTGTCGATTGATGACAGAGTATCGAATACATCTGCTGCCTTCATATATTTATGACAAAGAGTACATTTTCCTATAAGATCAGATTCCGATAACATTGCACAATTAAAACAAAACGTTAAGATGCGCGTACATCGATGTAAGTCAAATAAAGAAACTGTGTAACGTTAGAATCATCTAACTCGGTGCGTTAAGTTCGCCCCGGCAAATCGATTCGCTTAGAAGCTAAATCTCAATTGGAAACTTATCGGAACAGATGTGCGGCAACGATACCTGAGAAGGCACTCGTAAGTAAAATACCCTTCCCTCCGCTCCGATCGTCCGCGCAGCGTCTATAGACACTCCTAAACGCAGACAGTTCAAACATCGAGCCATTCTAGGTTTGTTAGTGCCTTTTGCCTAGGCACCGACCTACGTACGCATCTGTGCGTGAGGTCTCGATGATGCGGGCACGCGTCACGCACAATGGACTCTCGTGATATTTCGAGTGGACGATATATACGCATATATACCATACGTACCATATAGGCACCATACACGCACCATATACGCAATACACGTCGTGCAGACCGTACACTCGCCGTTCCCTTTCGTTTCCTCGCGCTCTCCTTCCGCTCGATCGAAGTGCGCGTCGTGCAAAAATCGACTAGCACCCGTACACTCCCATTGGCAGCCAGTCAAAGTGGCCGTGCCACGTACAATAATTACCGGCCCTGACGCGACAAGTACGATACTCGGGGGGGGTGACCCCCGACAATTCCTTACGCGAAGTCAATCAACGTGCGGAATAAAAAGAAGGGGGCGTCGCTCCGAGAACAGCCAGTCCTTTCTCTAACCCAACCTAGCGCATTCCTATTTGTTGTCACGTGCATGTGACATCTTCGGGCGAAACCGCCGTTTTGCATTTCCCGCTCGATAACGGAGACCTTGCCGTCGAGTGCTCTCCTTCCTCGCGTTCTATTCCCATCAGAACGTGTGACTCGGGACGAATGGTGTACGCTGAGGCCTCTCCGTACGCCATCAAAATCTCATAGAGTCCGCGGAGGTTGTCACGCGATCGATCGGCGAGTGGATTCTTTCGAACGCAGCTAAATAATTGTCGGGGGCCCGATGGGGTTCCTTCGCAGGCGAGTCGGCGCGCGTCGTTTTTGCCGGAGGGTTACGCGTCCACTTAGACATCTGTCCACCAGCATCCCAGGGCAAATACGGCGAGCGACGGAAGGAACGTTGGAACAGGGATGGCGGATGATTTGGAGTCTAGAAACTGAGGCACCCTGCCTAGACCACATGCCGAGCGTGCCTGGCCAAAGCTATATGTACGGACGACCGCAGCTAGTGACACTCAGATCTTAATCGCGCCAGGAAACACCCTTGAGATGGCGCAGAGCCTAATCCTCAAAAATTGCGTCACCCACACATTCGTCTGCCGAGGCGATTCGAATTCTTTTTACCTTTATCATCGTCGGAATGTAGCTGGAGAAACTGAGGGAAACGTTTATCGATTAACGTGTGACGGACGATTTGAAATAACCCGTACAATGTGGGTCCCAGCGGGCGATCCGAGTGGCCAAGATCCGAAACTAGCGGCTATCCAACAGAAGAATACGATTGATGTTAAAGTGCCGCGAGAATAATATCGCTAGTCGTAAGAAGAGTATCGAGAAATAGCTTTATACGGGTAGATGTGCGTTCGAAGGGTCTGCCTCTTACAGATCGTTCCTTAAATCCTTCGAGTGCCCATATTGGTAGCCCTGACCGCGAGATAGGGGCCGAATATTACCTGTAAGACGCCGAATTAAAACCGTCTTCCTCCTGTCGGTCCTGCGGGCCGTCTGTATCCGGGATTTTCAAGGACAAAACGTTCCGAGGATCGAGGAATCAAGGCGTGGAAAGAATGACGGTCGGAGGTTGACTATGGAAACGATCGAGGCTGACGAGGATCGAAGCAACAAACACGGCATTGGCAGCCGAGGCTGCACGATAAAACTTCGAAGAATGCCGTCAACTTAATATTTCGTAATTGTCGTGCCAGGAATGGAAGGGTCTTCCGTGTCGGTAAATGACCGGTTATTAACGTCGGCTTCGCTTCAAGACGAGTATTAAAAATTACCGTTCTCGTTTCCCCTCTCCCCCATTAGAGCCGGAGCTCGACCCCCTGCCATCCTCCCGCCCTCCGAGCCCTCGGGAAAATTGAAAGTTGCAAGCTGCAACGACGCCTGCCGTTCTCATAACCTCTCAAGTACTTCATAAAGGATATTATGAATTGTCCGTAACGGTGGCGGGAGCCTTCGGCGACGCCTTGAATCTCCGCTCGATTCCTAATTAGATAACCGGCGGGCATACCGTCGTAATTGCAATTAAAATACCGGGCCACGATAAACTTTTAATCGAAGATTATTAAACTCGGTGGGCATCAGAGTCGGAGGCACGTGCGAAAAGGCCCCTCTATCCAGCTTCTTCCCGATCGGTCTATTACGTCCTTTCGAGAGTAGAGAAGAAACCTTGAAATTGTCAGAGTGCCTGATTTAACGGAGATTTTCACATGGTTAACGAACGAGGACAGAGAGAGAGAGAGAGAGAGAGAGAGAGAGGATCGGGTGGGCACTGGCCAGGAAAATGGAGCGTAATTTTGCGAGCGAACAAAAATCAGCCCTCGAGAAACGTCGGCAGGGTAGGTGGATTAAATATTACATTTATCCGAATCCTAATTATGAACCCGCGGGGGTATTAAATGAAGCCCCGGGGCGCCCCGACGATAATGGCACTTGTACGGTGTCCTATAGTGGATTACTTTACCATGGTACCTATATACCAATATCCAGAGCAGCTGCCCGGAAGAGCGACCACGACACTTCCTTCCTGCGTACGTCCTGTCTATCATCAGCCTTCTACGGTGTCCCCGGGCTCTCCTCCCTCTCTCCCCTGTTTGCCGTCGGCCACCCTCACTCTTGTTCCTCTCTCTTCCTCTTCCTCTTCCTCCCACTTCCGATCCACCCTCGCCCGCACGACATTCTTTGTCTCTTACGGTGCGAATGATCCTGGTCATCGATACTCACGCTCGTGTCGATGCTTCCTCCCCGGTACATTCTGGTTGGCAACTGATCGAATGAGTCTGAATATTCCAATTTTCTTTCCATTGTAATAAAGATCTATACTGTAGTAGAAATCGTGACTGTAGAAATTCTCTAAAATGTGTATAACGAATTCGAACGACCGTTGCTCGCAATTCGACGAAACAATAAGCTTCGACGTAACGGCCTTTAATGAAGTTCCCATAAGCTGTGTGTACGATAAAGAGGATAAAAGCGGGCACAGGTCACACCTGTAGGAGGGATGTACTCGCGGATGTTTCCCCTCGTCGGTGGCATGCTCGATATACAACTGCAACCCTCACTTTCCTCCTCTACGTTTTCATGCGAGCTCGCGTGGGAAGCGTAGTTTCGTGCATTGGGTCACTACGTTTGTCTATTGACCAGGCTGGCGCGTCGCAGTAAAAATATTCGGAAACCGTAGACTGCTTCGGATTTCTTCCTACGGCTTCCTCACGTTCTCGCCTCTCGGCCGATGACGGCTATCGCGATTCTGTCCAGACCTTTTTTTTTTTCGTCTCCCTATCTTCGGAGATCCTTGCGCGAATTCCCTTCGCTCGTCTGCAGAAGGTTTCACGAAACTCGTCTTATCCGGCGATTAAGTGCTCGGACGCGGAGGATAAGGGAAAAAATTCCGACTGGAATTAATTTAGTCGGCGCAGATCGGGGCTTCCCTACTTAGAGCGTTTTCCGGCTCTCGGCAGGTCTCAGAACGGGAGGAGAGTGAGAAAGGGTCCGGCACGAAAGGTTTGTCGGCCAGCGTCAAAAACCGAACCGTGAGGGAGGGAGAATTTGAGATCGTAACTGACGATAATACTTCTGCGGGGCTTCGATGGCAAAAAAATGTAAAGAAAAACGATACGCCGTGGCACGGGCCGTGGCAGCGATTAAATTGCGAGGAATATAGGCTTCTCCTGTCAGTCATTAGCCTCCTGAGAAAGGTTTCACGAAACGTGGCCTGCGGTAGGAACGTAGGAAAAAAGGTCGAGGATACGTACGTGAAATTAGTTTGAACGGAAAATTCGAAAGCGAATGTTTCGATAGGCCTCTATATGAAAGGCTTCACCTGCGGCCGTACGGAACGTACACTGCACGTAACGCAACTGCCATGTGACTGTGCCAACTGACATGTGCATCCCTTTCACTTCGCCTCCACAATGTACGTTTGTCGCGTACTTTTCCTCCTAACAAGCCGTAATACGGTAGGCACGTACGGAAAGCGAACGATCGAGGAGTACCTTCAGTTTTTTTTTAACAATTTCACCTACGAGCCGTCCGGGGGTGGCATCGATCGCGGCTCATCGAAAGTCATCGTATGGGATCGGACGTTCAAAGGAGCTTACCGCGTGACAGATGTGCTCTCTCGCTTCTAGACTTTGTAGAACGGTACTCCGATGGCAGCCGGTCGTTAATCCCTCAGACCAGTCCCTACGTCCGACGGTCGGCCAGTGCAAACTCGACGAAACGTCGACGGTGACAATCGACTCGAAACTGTACATTCTCTCTGAATCGTACTTAATTTGATATCGGGTCATTGACACGCTCATTCGGCGTTCCTAGATGTCCACCCCTTTCATCGCGGCCTTAAGTAGTCTTTTAGTCTTTCGAACGAGCGACGTGGCGGCGCGCCGAACATTGTTCGGCCAGCTTCAAAGGGAATCGGAGATGAAAGTTTTACGTTCGGAGGTACATTTTCTCGGACGCGTGTACGCGCGGGCACACTTCTGCGCGTAAGTAGGGGGTAGGAGCGCTTCTTCGCCGAGGGGTGAAGTATCGATAGGCGAGGCGCTGTCCAACCCCTTGCCGGACGTATTTAAACAACTGGACGTCCGTCGCGAGACGTCGCGGGGTCAGAGTCGACGGTGACGCTCGTTCACGGCCGCCGACGTCCACCGCCGACGTCCGACGTCCGACGCGGACGTGGACAGTTTTGCCTGCCGGCGCACTCTCGAGCGCTTTCACAAGCTCGAATGCGATGTCGTTGCACCATCGACGCCGATAAAAGTGCCCTTTGTCGCGAGCCCGGCAATACATACGCCAAGGCTGGCAATATGAGACCGATAATGACGACCGCGGCTGTCCCGACATCTACGCCGGCGGACGTACCTTCTTTGATGAAAGATTTATTAGCCCCGGCCAATCAGCCTGCCGCGACGCTAACTGCGCGGGGACACCCGAAGTCGTCATCGTGAGTCGAGTATGAAAACAGCGCCGGAATTCATCGGACTCTTGCCACCCCTTCGCTCGGACTCGATTCGGGCAAAAATTAAATCCGTCTCTCGGGACGAATCTCAAGTCTGCGCTCTCAATTATAGTCTCGGGGCTATTAGTTATACTTTCGACCGATCGATGTGTTTGGACGGGTTCGAGATAACCGCATTCGGGACACTTGCGGCGTTAGAGTTTATTTCGGAGCTGACCCAGTTGAGCGATATTTTCGTTGGCGCTGAAAAATTGACGAAAACGGCCATAACGGAATTTCGATCGGTATCGATGTGGAATGGGCGGGAGGCGAAGCCTTTGGCAATGTCTCGTCAGCGATGCCTTCTGGCACGTGCCGTCGAGGATCCCTTACCCGTTCCGTCGGCCTGATCGGCCATCCTGCCACGTAACGAGCCCACAACTCGATACCCACCGTATCTATGCGGGAGTCATAATTTTACACCGACGATACGTTCTTCAGGGTGGCACTATAATATTTCCCCATGTTGCCTGGCTTCCGGTAACTTCCCGCAAGCTTGGCCAAGACTTTTGGCATGTTGCCCCCTACGCTGATTCCCACATTGTCACCCATCGTGTTACCCACGTCTTCAGCCGCGCAATGAGTAAGAAAGCGTCATTAAGAGCTCTCCGAACGTAAGCTCGCATGCTCCTTTAGGAGTTTAGATTTATTGCCCTACCGAAGAATGTCAGCGGAGCGTACGTCCGCGTTACGCTTGCCTTTCTGACATTTCGCCTTTGCAAGGCGGCCTAACACTATCACCGCCGGCAATCCGCGAGATTAGCTCTCCAATGCAGTTACCGCACGACGACGTATGGCCGCGCAATTAAACGAGTCCGAGATGAAAATTACCGCCGCGGAAGGCGCTCGATAGAGATCTTCTAGGTATACCTGCACGTATACTGTCGTCTAGCACGAAGGCTCTCCACGATGATTACTTCGGTAGAACTCGCCGTCTTTATCGAGCATTAATCTGGGCATAACCCAAAATTGGGAATCTCGGAGGTGGCTAATAATTAAAACCGGGTCGATATACGCTAGGAATACCAAGGTCCATCGTCGTTGGCTTCGCAATTTTCCACAGATTCGTATTCCTCTACGTTCGTACTCTTCTGGCGTCCTTATCGGGCGGCATAGCGTAACTCGGAATCCTTCATTGGATAAATTGAGCCGACGCAATACAATAATCGTGCCGGGACCTTCGACGATGGCCCTCTGCCTACGTTCGACCTAACCGGCTAATCGGAATAAGTAATTGGCGATCGTCCAATCCCGGCAATTGGAGTAGCCGAGCGCAACGGTGTCAGAGAATCCCCAACAAGCTGTCATTCAAGTGTCACATAATGGAGGAGCCCCATAGGCACCCCCGCGGAAAGAATACGGCGAGCGAGGAAGATCGCTCATCGAATGGGAATGGGTAAGGGCCGATAGGGATGATTTTCTGCGTTACGTCACCTCCTCTCTCGGACGACAAAGCGTTTCGTCCAATAAAGTCCCTTTTCCACCTCCGCCTCCTCTTTCACCCCCCGACCACCCCCTGCATAAAGGAGGAGCGTGCGAGTGAAATGATAAAGAAGCCGGCACGCTGAAAGTTTCAAAGAGGCAAGCGCTGCTCGGCGATAAGGGGGTATTTCTGAAAAAACGCTCGAAACCGCGCGCGCGGAACTTTTATCGTACTCCACTGAAATATAATTATTACGACGCAATAAAGGCGGCCGTTCCATTTTCCAGAAGCGTCACTCCGAGAGGCGTCACTCTTTCACGGTGTGGAAACATTTCGTGGCCGCGAGAGCTCGGCTGGGATATCGGCGGATCGGCCGTCCCACATACCGGGTGGGCCGGCTAATCTCGGATCGTGTCACGGTGCCCGGGATAGGTGCGGAACGAAACTCGGGTGGCTAACTTACCTGCCCGGCCTAAGTAGGCAGGCATATAGAGGCGTATAGAGGCGCGCGTGCAAGTAAGCAGATCGAGCGGCCCTGGCTGGATAGGCGCAACAGAGTGTCGCGGATAAATGATTGCCAGAAAATTGCAGGCCTCGATAGGCGACCGAGCCAAGCGGCGGGGACCCGTTCCGTGAATCGTTACGGATCCTTTTTGCTTCCTGTTGCTGCCCGTACTGGCTCACTTCCTCCTTTCCGCTTTTCCACCCTCACCCCACCCCCCATCCCTTGCTCTCGATCGATACACGCCAACTCTTTCGCCGTGGCGATTACCCGCGTTCAGATTGCACGGCACTGATCGACCTGGCGAGAAAGAGAGAGAGAAAGAGACAGGAGAGAGAGAGAGAGAGAGAGTCCTGCGGTTCTTCCAATTACGAGCATGAAGCCGCTCTTTGCGTCGGATCGCGTTCAAGCCCTAACATTCCCTTTAGCGCGAGAGTGCGACAACAACCGCGACGACAGGGGGCCTTTAACTTTGAACGAGTCTCGAGCCTAATTTCCCGAATACGCCTCCTCTCGCCTCCACGGCCAGTGCGGAATGTTTCTGCCTCTACTCGACACGCTCACCTTCCCTCTCTCCCCACTCCTCTTATCGCGACTCGCGTTCAACGTTCGATGAGCCGATCGCGAGGCTACTTCGGGAACAGATAGTTCGGAAGCTCGAAGTAGATAAGTGGAGCGATTAGGAAGACTGTCGTGCCGAGCGGTACCACCTCCGTCAGAACTCTAATCATCCGAACGGTGGGCGCGAAAAAAAGTTAAACTGCCGTAAAAACCGTTCGCCTCGGCAGAAATTCCCACGAAGGCATTGGCCATCGACGGAACACTTACAGATTCCCATGAACGATGATAGACCTCCCGCAAACAGTTGGGGTGCCGCAAAGGTGCCCATCACCGGCTACTCTCTATATTTACAGTCTCTCGCGGCCCATTCGGAATACGACAGCATATGGCGCCGGAAGCGCACGTAAAAGCGTCATGCGAATCAATCGGAGTGCACCACGCCCGTTACGCCGCCATTTAGAAGGAGCCGTACATGCGAACAGGTACGGTAACTACTCCCCTCGCCCCCGCAAGAGCGGGGGTCGGAAACGTTTCATTTTGCGAAATGCCGGCAGCCCGGCAGCGCGAATCAAGCCGGACCCTGCGAACGTTCGTGGCGAGCGCAAATGTTAGGATAGCTTCCTGTCGTGGGTGTCCACCCACTTTTACATTGTTATCACTCCCCCGGGTCGCAGCGAATTTCGCCCGGCTCGCTAGACACTCTTTTCCGTTAGTCTCGATCCCACGCACGGTCTCATTACGTAATAGACGGCGATGCCGCGGAAAATGGCGAGGAAGGCGAGGGATGAGGAGGCAGAGTGGATCGAGAGGGATCGGCGAGTCCTTGAAAGGGCCCACCTGTTGCAGCCCTCATCCCTGACCAGTCGCCTGAATCTGCATACGCCTCCCATAGACCCCGTACTCCGCGTTCTAGTCCGCTTAAAGAGCGTACGGCCATCCAGTAGCGTCATTATCGTCCTGCCTGATTGCCGGGAAGGAAACAAGGGAGGGCGCATAATGGGGGCAGCGTCACAAAGGATCATGAAGGAGAATCCTTTTCGGCGACTGACGCCATCAGTGTCGGGACACCTGCAGCCGGTTGGACCAGGTCGGACCAGGTTGGACTGATCGCGGGCACAATTAACTATCCCACGACAGATAACAATGAGGCTTCGCTAGGTAGTAGCCTGTATACACCAGAGCAAATAGCGTCGATCGGCACATGCCTCGGCCCAACGGAGACCCTTATCGGGCCAAGTGCCTACGTACCGACCTTTTGTTCCCGGTCGCAGTATCGTTCCAGGGCGGACGAGCGAGCGGAACAATAGGCTCGGCCAGCGATTCGATCGAGGCCCTCGTCGGGACAAAAAGAGCACTTCGTTCGCGGACACGGCTTTTTTATTCCCGCGTCCGTCACCTGTTCGTGAGAAATATCACGACCCGATTGATATCGCGCACCCGTACGAGGCGCAACGGCATTAACGGAAATTCGTGCGCGATCTGGAGAGTATGACCGTGCAAAGCGTGTAAGCCGAGTTAGGAGTGAAAAGAGGAACAGGCCTTTTTAACCGATCGATAATCAACGCGAGCGGTGAACAAAAATTTCGAGCCCCCTCTCCTCCACCATAACGTCCGTCCCGAAGACTATTAATCGCATCAGGCTCTGCTCACCATGTGGTTTCGAGGCTGAGATGAAGTTCGCTCGAGGTTCGAGAATTTATGAAACTCAATTAAAGAAAAACCGGTCGCCCGATTCGATGCGGGCGGTTAGGCAACACAATTATTTTTATATGGTTGACGCGAGGGGTGGGTCGGATAAAGCAGATGCCGGGATGACTTGCAATGGAAGCTATTCTTTGCGCGGCTTCAATTTCGAAACCTACGCACTCACCTTCGCGAGTTCGTAATATTACGATACAACTGTCTGCCGACGCCCACCCCTCTGACGACTCGGAAGAATACGGAATCCTGACTTAACGTTAGTGAGCGACCCTCACGTGCCCGGGACTCTCATATCAATAACGATTACTCCGTTTTCAAGCGTGACTTGAGATTCTCTGCCCGCCAGGGAGGTACCCTTTACAGTCGGCTGTTTGTCTTTCGGGTGGGCGCGGGGGGAGTAAGCGTAAGAAGGCACGAGTCGGGCGAGGGTAGAGGGACGAAGGGACATATTGGCCCGCGGCTAGCAAAGTGCGTCGTAATGGTGTCCTGCCGCAGGCCTACTTAGCTAATTAAACCGTATCGTGGATATTCGTTTCGGTGCTTAACTTGCAGACGAGGCACGCGATCACGGCGTCTCGCAGCTGGACGAATTATTAGAAAGATCTGCCTTGAGGAGACCAACCCCCTCGATGTCGAGCTACTACGAACCTAACGCGATACCTAAGAATGGTAGGTATACCTCTGTTCAAGTACTGTCAGCCAAAAAGTGTCGCTCATTACTATTAGCGTAAAAACGAAAAATTTCGCGATCACGGCGTCTCGCAGTTGAACGAATCATTAGAAAAAACTGCCTTGAGGAGACCAATCTCCACGATATCGAGCCACCGCAAACCTAACGCAATACCTAAGAATACCTCTGTTCAAGTACTGTCAGCCTAAAAGTGTCGCTCATTACTGTAAGCGTGAAAACGAAAAATTTCATTCGACGGGCGTGAAACGGTATGCAGGGAATGCCGGATTACGTCATCGGGCGTACGAGCGACATATGGAGAAAAAATGTAAATGTATCGCGGCATTCGGCTTTTTACAATGTCGCGCCACGTGACGCCCCCGGGCACATTAAGTGGGACACGAGCGAAGTGTAGAGATAGCGCCAGGGATGCAACGGAGAGGTTGATAATAGATAATAGGCATAGGAGCACGCTCGGCTCGCGTAATAGCATTTGCTCGGCACATCTGTCGGGACGCGCCGCGTTCGAAAGAGATAAGCCATTAGGATTATTCCGATCGATTATGTGCATTTCGTTCGAGGACGCGAATGCCACGGTTAAAACTGTCACGCGGCCCTTCGCTTCCACCTGATTAACACCCTTCGCTGGCTGATACCTACGTTTCGCTGACTAATTCCCTTCGAGGATCCGTCGATCGTTTCGTGACAGAAGCGGTTCATGTTATTTCAACTAGGCGGATCTTGGCACTCGAATGTTGTCCGATGACATCTGCCAGAGGCATCACGAAAATTCATTTATCGGCGCGGGATAATTATGGGCCTGGCCGTAATGGCCTCATTTATCAGAGCCACACTATGTTGGGCCTGTAGCCAAAAAAACAGCGTGAGTATTCCTGCGGTAGATTATCTGCTGTTACTCTCGTTATTGATGATTTACGCATGATACGGTCGTAAAGTCACGTAAATGTGAGACGTAAATGTGAGACGTAAGCGTGTCTTCGGAAATACAAATGAAGGAGTCGAGAGATTCGAGGAGTCGCGGAAGGTCGTAGATAATGAGAATTATCGCAATGACCCTGGCCAGGATAGGGGCTCGACATTGCCTACCAAACCTTGAAACATGACTGCACGTCCGTGAATGCCAATGTTACACCCGCATATTCCTCTCGCGTCAACATCGTGACGGCCGAATCGATCACTGTTGGCAAGCGATCGTAGGAAGAGCTACAGGTGCGACTTTCTCTTTTGTCCGCGACGAAAATTACGCAAGTCGAGCTAATTGACAATTCAGCCTTATTAAGAACGCCGTTGATTAAAATCGTTGGTAAGAATCGACGCTTATCGACTTCCTATTCAATTAGAGAACTCTCACTTTTCGACCGCGCGGAGGCCACTGTCCCAGAAACAATTTCCGTACCCTGGCAATTAACACTTTGACAGTGGATCGATCCGACGCCGATGGAGACGTCGTTCGCGTGACAGGGCTACTTTTGAAATTCCGCTCGCGGGCTTTCCATGGGTATCTGGGCACGGGTCATGAATTTTATTGGCCATCGAGTCCCGGAACGCTTCATTTACCACTACGGGGATTTAAGGGATGGGATAGGTCCCCGCACGTCGATGAGGACAATGCCGTCGGTACTTACGGCGCGTGTCCTGGGTACGAAGGCCATTATAGAATTCCCTCATTCCATATCGAATTGACGGCGTTCCCGTTTGGCACGCCATTCATCTCGCGACGTGCCTCTCTCGCAGACTCACCCTTTGTAGGGCAATAACAATAAACCTTGAGTCTCTCAGGATTGACGAGCGAGATGCATCCCGATAGCACACGGACAGCACATATGTTCATACGTCCGCTTTATGTTTTGAGATTTTATATGTGGAGTTGACGCGTGAAGGACGGGTTAAGTTGATACGTTCTTTGTCTTGAATGGATGACTTAAGGTTACGATGTTACGTCAGATTAGGGTTTGGTTTCTTTCTCGAAGGTGAAAAGAATCCTGCACCCTTTCCCATAAAATCCCGACGCGTGCCACGCTAATTATCGACCCGGCAACAGAAACTTGAGAGATACGTTCTTTGTCTCGAATGGATGCGTTAAGATTACGATAGAGATTATGCTAGGTCGTCGATGAGAGTCGTCATAGAGTTTGGTTTCTTTCAAGGTGAAAAGGATCCTGCATCCTTTCCCATAAAATCCCGACGCGTGCCACGCCAATTTTCGACCCCATAACAGAAGCTTGATAAATACGTCCTTTGTTTTCAATGGATGCGTTAAGGTTACGATAGAGATTATGCTAGGTCGTCGATGAGAGTCGTCATAGTGTTTGGTTTCTTTCAAGGTGAAAAGGATCCTGCACCCTTTACCATAAAATCCCGACGCGTGCCACGCATATTTTCGACCCCGCAACAGAAGCTGTGCCCACTCCCCGCACTCGGCATCCCGAACAAAATCACTTTCAGCGTCTGGGAGACCCTCCCCGTCCCCTTGGGTACCGGTTGATGCCACTGTGCCCCATACTCATGCGACAGCGATACTCGAAACGTGCGTCATTAAATCTATGACCAGAAATATCGACAGCTGTCGCCCCACTGAAGGAACGTCGGCAAAAATAATGAACCGACGTCAATTTGAAACTACATCGTTCTTACGTTACTGGATATCTAAAGTATCCGTCGCTAGTATCACGCGGCAGAGAGCGAAATGTAACGTAACAATCGCGAAAAAGTGCCAACCTGCCATTAATGTCGCCTGCGCGCGGTCACGCATGCGATAGGGAAAACAAAAGAAGAGGCCAGGTGGAGGAGGGCAGAGCTTGGAGGGAGAGCGTTCAAAGTGTTTAATTAACCAACCGTCAAAACGGTCGCTAAAAACCGGTCGCTCCGGTGCCAGGGAAAAAGGAAACCGGTCACCGCAAAGTACACTCAGCCGAAAAAGAAATTCTCACCCCAAGCGAGCCAGTCATCATCTAACCTCATCTATGCCGATTATCGCGTTCATCAATTACTGCCGCGCGCGTGGTCGTAAGGTAATCGATCAATTAGGTCGACCGTTCGAGCGGACACCTCGAATGATCGAAACAACGAAGGAACCCTTCGCGCTCCGCTGCCGATCGTTCTCGATTGTTCTCGATCGTTTTCCGCCGGAAACGACGCTTTCCGAAGACAACGATTTGCCGCCGGCTCTTTGGCGGTTTGCCGTCGGAACCGTCCGCGGCTCCGCACGCGTTCGATCGTTCCGGACGCCGGTGCCAATGACGAGCCTAAGGGAGCTTACCCTCGCCGCAACCAATGGGGTGTCAAGCTGCGGAGAGGGTTAAAAGCTCGGGGAAGTGCGCGCGATCCGTGGGAGGTGGCAAAAAGTTGCGACAGGGGAAGTGGAAGATTGGCGGTGGGGCAATCGGCCGCCTTGATAGGATGACTCGCGGAATCGAAGTGTCGGTGGTGGGGGATGGCGACGGTACGGCCGAGTGCGGCCGACGCGAAGGTGCGACGGCGGGGCGAACTCGTTGGAGGGGTAGAGGGAGCGGCGGTGGGGGAAGCCGGCGGCGGAGTGGGGGGCTACGCTCTCGGGAGAGCTGGAGGGGTAGAGAGACGCGTCCGGCGTATCTCGCGTGCGGCCGAGGGAGAGAGCGCCGAGAGCCGCTCGTGGGGTGGAGAGCGAGTCTGCGCTCGGGGTGGGGGAAGGTATAAGGGTGCAGGGCGGCGTGGTGGAGGAAATACACGCGTGCCGGGCTCGCAGTGGCCTGAGTTAGGGTTAGTCTGCGAGCAGGCGAGCCAGTGTGCGCTTGCGTGGCCCTCGGAGGACTCCTCTCTCCCTGTTCCTCTACGTTTCTCCTACTCGCCCTCCCTCTACCTGTCTCTCTCTCCCGCTGGTCTCAACAGCCACATCTTACCTCCTCACCCCTGCCGCATCTACTTCTCTCCCGCTCGATGGCAAGAGACGATCCTCCGAGGGTCCTGCGACCTTCTGCCCCGCTTTCCCGGATCGGTGCGCCGGATTGAAATCACCGAACGAGCACGTCGGGGGGCGACACCATGGAAATCGAGGAGGGAAGGAACCACTCGGAACTTTCGATCAACAACATCTCAGCTGTCATGGTAGACGAGATCAGAGGCGAGAGCCAAGGACACACGGTGACACAAGGTATGGAACCACTGCCGGGAAGAAACAGATAAACGATCGTTCGTAGAGGGCTGACATTACAGACATGACATGTCGGTGTCAGAATCGATGAACGATCGGACGTAAATTCAGTTCGCCATTTTGGTACGAGCCAAGGGAATTGGCAAAGGTGTCGCCCCATGACCGACCCGGGGAGAGTTCGGGGCAACGAATAAGACGATACAGCGTGGTCTTAACGATAGAAGAGCGACAAGACTGAAGAATCTCCACGTGCCACTGAGTCTCTTTACGTGGCATGGGGATGATTGTACATAGAAGAGCTTGTAAATTTATCAGGTGTACATACTGCAAATAGAGGGTGAGAGAGGGCGAGGAGGAGATAAGGAGGGAGACTGGTAGAGTGCTGATGCTCAAGTACAACAGATTACATACTACACACGTCGCTCGGTGAGGGAAGGCTTGAAGAGAATGTTCATTTCGCGGTAACGGGATCAGGATCGGAGCCCCGATGAATGAAACGGACGTGGACATGAAAGTATGAGTTTCGAACAACACATCCAAGAACTTCGATCGCCGAAGCTTCATTTGACAAGAGGACCAGCACCTGTCACCGTACACTGAAGCCATGGGGACCTGCCCAATTCATTCACCTAGGCACACTTTCGTCATGCACCGCTGGAAAGAAGACATTTGGCCACCACCTGCTCCAGGAACGTCTCCGATAGTGATGAAACCAACGGTATGCCAAGCATTGCACAATTCTTTTCAATTGTCAGGGAGAACATTCGCGAACGATCGGTAACAATCCGAGATCGGCAAAAATCTCGGCCTGCAGCTGTTCAGTTTAACGTAGTCGTTGCTTTTCCTTTTACTCAATGTATTTGCGTGCTGTGGATTGTTTGATAATCTGTGTTTTAGTCAACTCGCGTGTATTCAATTTTGTCGTAATCTAGTCGTAGAATTAGTTGCCATGGGCTGCTGCGGGCCGATTGCTCGGATGAATCGTTAACAGTGTTCTTCCTATTCTCACTTTTGTCAGTGGGAAATTCATCTTCGCACCGAACGACTAACTTATAGTTATGTTAAGACAACTTTAGTGAGCTTAGTTTTAAGTTGCGAGTTTTATTTAAAACTTCAGAGAATAGATACGGTCACGTGCGAATAATTTAATGCAAATTTAGTCAAAACATGGTTGTGTCATTTCAATGATCGCTCTGCGAAGAATTCTAAATCTAGTCATCACTTCGTAATCGCGAGGTGAAAGAAATCTAGTCAACACTTGAACTTATCTAGTCGTCAAAAAATCTAGTCATGCGTCTTAACTTAGTTTAGTAAAAATCTATAACGAAACAAATCTCGTCGACAGAATTTCAGTCCTAATTAACGATAACTCTAAATTGGTCTACATGGCTGAATATAATAATTAAGTTATCCATACAACACATTCCAACGACGTACGTAATAGATTACGCATCTAGTCATTCCGATTATCGGATCATCGTGTATCTAGTCCCTGTAACAAAATCTAGTCATCTCAATCAAAAACTAATTACGCGCGCGATTCTAATTTATAGTAGTCATATTCGACAAGGAATATGCAGGCCAGCAATGATTGCAATTTTCGTTTGTGTCCATCTCAATTAGATTACAATTAGTTTAGGTAATAATTTTAATTTCGAGTTTTTTTTTTCTTTTTTTATTATTTTTCTTTATCCCCTTATGTCTACGTAATCGTACGTCACAAAGCTAACACTGCCCGTGGATGCGATGCCATAAGAAGCTTACGCCAAATAAGTCTGAACGTGCGGTCGGTACGACAGTGAGCACTACCATAATGTACAGTACAACTAGTCTTAGGGTTACGCGAAAACTTGCGCTGTAATGTACAGATTGTCAAACGGCTGCTTCGCTACTTATATATATATATATATATATGGGAATCGTGCCAGTACTTACAACTTTCAAGTACACCCACGAATTTCAACGAATTCATTTATTATCGTGCACTAGTCTGAAGCAAGTACAAAACGCCCATTCCGGCAGCTAATTTTTGATAGGAAGGAGACAGTTTAGATTATGAGATGTACCTATAATACACTGCAGAAGGTATCTAGATTCTATTGCAGCATGATGCGCACATGACTGCATTAGAAACTAATAATACCTTTGCCCGACAATAACTCGATCTCAAAAATATAACTGCATAATGAGTTTATTCTAAATAATTTTATTAGAATGATAATTTTCTAAATTAGTCAGAGTAATTATATGTTAACCAAATATATCGTCGTATTAAGTCGTAAGTGTAATTCACAAAGTATTATTTGGCTGTGTTAATTCTAAACTATACGAAGCGAGGAACGTGGATTTTATTAATATTAATGATTTTACGACGATTTTGATTTCTTGCCAACTTACGGATGTATTCAAGACCACAATAGTCTCGAGTTTCTCATAAATCTAAACTCTCACTTAACTTGTATACGGAGGTACAATCAAATTTAATATAAGTTTTTTCTCTAGTCATCTTGCGTACGAAAATAAAAGAAAAGTGTGAAAAAAAATGTATTGATGCGAAAGATCGTCCGACACGCAGACTAAAAATTAATTTGCAAAAGTCTTGGACCATTTTTTGCAATCTAATCTAGTCATAACATCTAGTCATAATAATAAATATATAAGAAGAGAGTAATATATGAAGATATATTATTAAGAGTGAAATCTAGTCAACAAAACTCGTGGACAACAACTCGAAATGTTTGTCCAGGCTGGAAGTAGTGCAGTTTTACCAAAAACTAACAGCAAACAAAATTTATATCTCAAACACTTACCAAAAATGATGAATGCAGTGGATCTGGATAACTCACTAACTTCTGTTTACTTCCAACTGGAACTCACAGTAGAGTCTTCGGTCTCAGGCCACGAGTATTAGCCTGTCAGGCAATAAGCATATTAATATATAACAACCTGTACATCTGCGTAAAGACAAATGACTTATTACCAACTTAATATATAACCATAACCTAGCGTGTACATTTTTCACCCGAGGATGATATTCGAAATGCATTAACCGATAATGCATTCCGATAATATGCGTGTATATGTACTTTTTGCGGTGTGTAAAGGAATCGATAATTAAATACAACTATTTTTAAGATACGACAATACTTCGACATACAAACATCGTGTACGTGTAATCGCTATAGAGTTTTTGTGTGAATTGATTTAGAATTTTAGGTTACCCTATATTTGTGTATACTGTACGCTTTTCATATACAGTGTATTTATTTATCCATTAATTAATTTGCCTACAAAATCTGGATTCAATACAAATGAAGACGCAAGTATGTACGAAGAAGCTTCATAATGTCAGTCATTTGAACTCAGTATATCGTATTTATGTGTGTGAATTTATATATTTGTGTGTGTATTTGCATTTTTTTATGTATATCATATATTATTCCCGTGTGACATATTTATGAGTGAAAGCTTCAAATTCCGATATAATTACCTGGATTTCAACGGATTCAAATGAAGCAAAATAATTCGAACCACGATAGCAACAAACGAAACAATTGATTACAAAATTCATTGCGAGCAATCATCATTGCGATTAGCACTGACATATATTCTGTAATACGAACAAAATTGCACAAATAAATACCATTATAACCGATAATTGCTGCCTTTTCATTCCTACACATACCCATCTTGATTCTTGAAAAACTCTTTTTCACAATTATGATAAATAACGGCATAATTTACACGAACGTTGCACTACAATTGCACTTAGAAACTGAAAAATACTGAAAGAAGAGAATGTTCGGAAAATTCAAACTGTTGAACTTATAAAGCGCTACCTTCTGTTAAAATCTGCAAAGTCTCACCAACTGACTCTGATGCTGTTGGTAAAGTAAACTTCCTACTTTGAATTTTGTAGGTAAATGTATAGAAAGGGGCGCGCACATTACCTGGAAACTCGTCCGTGCGCATGCGCGGACATTAGTGCGCATGCGCAGATCTCCGTCTTGATGTCGGTAAGGCAGGTTTTATAACTAAACTTTAACGCTTAATAATTTTTTAATTAGACGCGAAAGGCCTTTTTTGCTTTTACAGATCTTATTTTTATGCAAAAATTGATGTTTCTGCAAAGTTTCATGCATATCAGTGAGGAACACGTCTTTCTTTACCTTTACCCTAATTGGTAACGTACAATTGGGGCAGCCAATCAAATTGCATCTACAAATTTAAATTTGCACAAGCTAAAAGTGTAATGGAAAGAAGGATAGAGGTGTGCACATTGTTCATATATTCACGGTTGAAGAAATAAGGAGCAAATTACGCATGTAAATACTTTATTAGTTATATTGGAACATAGATTTCAAGTTTTCTTTTAATAATCCATTGTATTGATCTATTAATGTAAATGTCTGCTCTTTGAGAGGGACATAATTCACGCGTTCCTGTTCGTTGCTAATAAAATTTTCGATACCATTGGTAGTCTCTTTCAAGTTGTCAAGTTTTTTATCCAGGATTTCCACGTCCGAAAATATATCAATCTTACTGAGACGTTCCTTTACTTTATCACATTTCGACTGAATTTCCTTAAGTTTACTTTCGCAAGTAGCTTTTTCGTTAGTAAGCCGTTCCGACTCGGCGACTAATTCTTGTCGTGTTTCTGCAGCCCTGGCTTTTAGCCCTTCTAAATCTTCAAGGGCAATCAGTTCACTCTGCTTTTTATTAATTTTCTGACTAATTTCGGCAGATTCAATTTCTAATTTGTTCTCCAACATAATCATTTTATTTAAAATCTGCTGAAGCCTTGTGTGCTCTTTCCGTAAACCCTCAATAGACTGATCCTTATTTTTAAACTCGTACTCGTCAAAACCACTTTTACTCAGAATAGCAATTTCATCTCCAGCAGATAAATGTACATCAAATGCCATTCCATTCGATATATTTTCCAAATGCCTAACTATAGATTGCTCTAGTTTTTCAAGTTTACTCAGTTCTTCTTGTTTATTTTGTTCAAAGGTAGACATAAATTGTTCCATGACCTCTTCTCGTTTACGAAGTTCTTTGTACTTCGCCTGTTTTTCAGTTTGATTGTCTTCCATTTCTCTTTCCAACTGTTCCAGTTCTTGTTCTGTATGTGTAACTTGTTTCTTTTTGTCTGATAACTGAGCTTCCGCTGCAGCCATATCTGTATTATCTTGCTTAATTTTTTGTAATAGGCGCTCTCTTTCAGCATCTGGGGATAATCTATTCTTTTCTTCCTCTTTTAGCTTGTCTCTCCTATCCTCTGCTTCCATTATCTTCATATGTAACTTTACAGCTTCTTGTCTTAAAGGTGATAATGCTATGTGTTCTTCCAAACGCATTTCTTCTTTAGATAGATCATCTAGTTCCTTTTGTATTTTGTCATTGGCTTTTTGCAATTCCACATGCTCTTGGTGTAATTCATCATATTTTTCTCTTAGAGCTGGATCCATGTATTCTCGAAGTTTGTTAGTATGTTTCTTCTCCTCTTCTAACTCTTTTTCTATTGTGATGATATCTTGTTTGATCTGCTGATGTTGTTCAAACATATTTTCTATTTCAACCAATGTATTCTCATTTCTGCGTGCAAGTTCTCTAGCCTCTTGTTCTATTACATCCTTTTCTACATTCGATGTCATCTTGTCTACTACAATATTGTAATCAGCCAGCTCTCCTTGTAAAGTGGTTAATTCTCCAGCTAATTCCTTCGCCCTTTTATCCAAGTGTAAGAAGGCAGCCCGTTCTTTGTTTTGTACATCAATATCTTTTTTAATTTGTACAATTTCTTGAGTTAGTTCCCTAATTTTCAGTTGCAGAAGACCTTCATAGTACCGCTTGTCCTGGATTTGCCTGTGAACAAGAGTGAATAAATTGATGAAGGTAGGGACATCCGTTACTTGAAGAAGTGAAAATGATGTGAAGAACTACCTGGTCATTGGCAAGCCCCTGGCAGTTCCAGGACGAACTCCAGCTATCCCATGCTGCGTCATGGGTCTGTCCAGTGTGTTCATGCTCATCTGGGTGGATGGAGGTAAACCTGTATTCAAACGTGACATACCCATGTTTGAGCTCATCGTTGAAATTCGTGAGCTCGCCGTTGAAACCCTATTAGAAAGCATCGAGGCTGACGGTGGTCTAGCCAGAGCATTTCGTCCAGGTGTAGCCGAACGAAAAGAATTGGATACACCGTATTCCGAATCATCCTTGATACCCCTACGTGATGTCGGCCTGTCAACCTTGCTCTGAGGTCTACCTGTACCGGTCGATGGTCTGTCAACTTTACTGACAGGATTCCCATCCTCCTGATCGCGCCGCCAGCGCGTCATCGGCCTTTCTCCCAATTTACTAACATGTTGGTCAGGTTCCATAACTCTCACTAATTTATTTAGACTATAGCCATAATAAGCATTAAGACACTTGCCCCGAAAGGTCTCAACTATTAGTTTATTATTCCACGAATTCTACTATGTTTGGATCGCCGTTGTCAGGACAACGTATTCGTAGCAAAGTATATCATAGTCCGATCATCCGAAAATTCGTAAATACCGCTTAGCATAGCTAGGTAAGGTAGGTAAGCTAAATGTCTACCTGTCCGAATGATATATTTCACCCGACCGTCGATCAATGACCCAACGATAAGTATCAAATGAGCTTAGACTACCTAGTACACCCCAAAGTTGCCTAGATGGCAGCAGGAAGACATTCGGAGTAGCCGCGGTAGTTGCTAAGCAACAGAGGGGGACGCTTTGCTCGTGACGAAGGCCGATACAGGACGCCAGGCCCCGAGTACGGCACTGTGGTTCGGTACTGGTCGAGCAGAGTGAGGAGGAGCGCAAGGTAGACAGGCGGGCTACGTGAGGGCAGGCAGCGTACAGCGTCGGCGGCGGCGGTGGCGGCGGTAGCTACGGTAGCGACCGCGGCGGCGACTACGACGGCAACAACGGCGGCAACGACGGCGGCCCCCTAAAGTTGAATTAATATACGGCCGTCCAAGAATATCCTCGCCGTGTCTCGGGATAGCCGCCAAGCCAGCCGGCACTAGGACGGCGACTTACGTCGCGGCCAGGCTGATCCGTAACGACGCGCGCGTCCGATCGCCAAACTCGAATCGTACAATTTTTTCTTTTATCCCTTTCAACCGAGAGAGTCTCACCTCCGCCGATTGTTTCGTTCGGCGATCGTCGCCCTTGGCGTTGGCCGCTCGCCTCCTTCCCCCGTTCGAACGTTTTAACGGGCAACCGCGTGGCAGCTGACTCGAAACGCGAAGCGGGCGGGCTGCTTAGTAAACGTGCTCGCTCTCCGATGGTGCATCTAGCGCGCGCACGCTCCGGCGGCAAAGGCGATCACTGAAAAATCACTCTCCTCTCAGACAGAGGCCGATCGGCGAACCGGTTCTATCGCACGGCGGCCGGCTACGAGGCTGCTGCTACCCATTGGCGACGAACTCTCCTCGTGTCCGCTGAGAATGCTTTGAACTGTGACAAGTGTTTCTGTGTGCCTCTCGGCTTGCGGAAGGCGATCGTCGGCGACGGCGACGGCGACGGCGTGCATGCGTGCGCCGTGCGTACTGTGTGAGTGAGTGCAAATAGTGCAAATACCCCTTCTCCGCGTCCACCGCCACCCACCCACCCACCACCCTATCTGCCCCCTGCCCCTGGACGGCGGGGATCAAGGGGCGGAAGCGACGACAACGGTGCGAAAATCAAGGTCCCCGGCCGGATAATGGACGAAGAAGAAATCGACGGCGTCAAGTCTCCCATCAAGAGACTCGGCTCCACGCGGAAGCTGCTTGTCTTTAACAGTAAGTTCCAACAGCCAACAGTTTCTGCCTTCTGCCCGTTTCTTTCCGCCTCTCTACCCCGTTCTTCTCTCTTGCTCTACCCTTTTAGAATTACTATCCGGCCGCGCGCCTATACATACAGCCACTCAGACACAAACACACACATACACTCAAATCCTCTGTTCGCACAGCCTCTCTCTTCATTTCACTAGTCTCCCCTGCCGTTTCCGTTTTTGCTGCCAAGAGATTGAGAGAAATCTCGCGTTTGACCGCGTCGATTAGCGGCGTTGATTCTCTCATTTTCTCGGGAACGCCAGTCACGAACGGAACATTTTAATTTGCGCATAGCAAGCTCGCGGATCCCGCAACCGTTTCCAACTCTTTACGCGGCCGACTACGGTATTACGGCATCCCGAGCGCCTCGGCCGATTATTCAAAGGCGTATAATTGTGCCGGACAGCAATTAACGTGCTACGCTGCTCGCGCCTGTGTGCGCCCGCGCGCGCGCGCAGATTTTCATGACCTTGCCAGGCGCACCAGCATCCGCGGATCACGGTACCGACCGTGGGAAATTATTTATAAAACCGACTACGCGCCACTGGATAATTTGGCCGTGTAGCCGTCCGCTCTACTGTATACCTGCAGCGTTGTCCACGTCTACCGACGTCGCACGACGCCGAGTGCGCGAACCCATTCCCTGATCCGCATATACGCGCTCGAATGCGAGCCGTGCGTCAAACCCATGCAATTGTGCATCGGGAAAAGGTTAGAGAGCCGCGGGCGATCTAAATCCACTGACATTAAAGCCGGAATGAACGTCTATCTCGAACCAATCTCGAATTTGCGCATTATTTTGACGCTCGCCGCTGTCGCGGAAAAATATGATGATTCCTCGAATAGCTTTCTCCTCAATTGGAATCCGAGGAGCAGGAGAGGGAGCTAGGGAGGATTGCGGGGTATACAGAGTGAGGAGGATGGCTGAATTCCGCGCGAGCGAAGAGGCGAAATCTGGACGTTATTGCAGGACCGTCTGAGTTATCTTGCTGCGAGTTGTCTGGCGATTGAGAACGAAACGCGCGAGGCCTCGTTGCCGGGGTACGTGTCGATGTCAGGGCACGGAGTGAGAGGCGATCGAGTAGAAACAGTCGGACACCGGCTCTGGAATGTCTGGGAGCACATAGGAGAAACGAAGGAAGGCTGTTAGAGGCCCCGTAACGCGCCGCGTACCTAGAACTCCTAGAAGGCACACCTAGAACTAGCCGTTGGCGCGCGCGCGCGCACACTCATGCTCTAGCTGCATCGGTGCAGGCTAATTGCACACACTGACAGCGAGGCTGGACGTAAATCGTAATAGGGATTGACCTTAAACCGTGCGTGTCTCTCGGATTCCGAAGGGGCGTGAAATTGAATCTGCTGCCCGGTCGGGACACGCTTTGATAGCCGCGCTCTATTTGCATCGCGTTAGCGTACGACAGTTCGCTAAAGCTCTAACGCGAGGCAAATGGCCACTACGACAACTATGAAACGACACCCATTTTTATCCGATCAGCACGTAGCATAGACGCAATAACGAAATGCAATCCTGCGAGCCGATGCGCTGTCCTGGGAAATGTCAATTTGTCGGACGATTCGTTCGGATCGGTGAAGGTACGGTAGGTAAGGTACGTGCGCGCCGCAAGATGCATTCTTCTCGAAGAAATGATATTTATCGCGGTCCCAGCCGGCGGAGGTAGCGACGTGAATCACCTATCGATGCGCACCGCCGATCGTTGGGAAGGAACGACGACGGTCGCGCGGCCCTCGAAACCGCATCGTCTGCATATTAAAATCGTGGGAAGCAACCTGAAGACCGAGGAGGCGGTCGGATAGCGTCGCCTCGACGTCCTCAACGCTCGTCGTACCCTGGCCGACGTATCTGTGAGAAGTGTCTCGCATGGTCGACTTCCAACGGCTATACCTTCTTCCTCCTGCCTATATGTTCATCGTCCACTGTAAGGTAAAGGCACCAGTAGTTGACCATGTGCCAGTAGTTGACCACTTTACAGTAAAACGTGAAAAATAAGCTTTTTTAAAGCAATAATGTTTCGCATGAAGTATGGCTGCTTTGCTAAATCCTTTGTTGACGCAATGCTAGTATACTTTTCCTTGAATACGATTGTTTATCATAACTACGGACGATTAATACCATTAATGTCAGTCGGGTTTCTCCGTATCGCGGTTTTCTTGACGTTACCGCTAAGAGACTGCGCGCAGTTGACGGTTAATAACGTTCCAGTTTATTACTTTATCTGCCTGAAACTTACACCATTTTAATCAGCATTAAATTTTCTATTTACTGTATACGTTTTTTTTCTCATACCAACATCAAAAATCAAATTGACCATAGGGTCAACTACTGGATCTGTTCATTCTGGTCATTTCTAGTAGTTGACCGGCATGTTTATGTTAAAAATAAACAATGAAAACAATGATTTTCATTAAAATCATATTTTTTTCTTGAAAGAACATTCAAAAACAGAAATTTTGAAAAAAAGAACGATCCAATTGGCGCATTTTTTGCAAAGCTATGAGCATTTCTAACAAAAAGAGCCCAAATTTTAGGAAAATTCATTTTTCGCAACGGATGGTAAAAAAAATCTGAAACATTCATGAAGACGTTTTTTATCCGTCTTGAAAACATAAAAAATTTTGAAAAAAACGAAATTGTGAGGTACAAAAGTGTCCGATTTGGCATTGAACATCTCTTATATTATTTTACGTGTCATTTATGATTGTTTTATGATTGATTGTTTGATGTATTTTGTTATGTAGGATTGTTAAATAAACGATAGTAAAATAATTGCCAACTTTATTGTCTTTAATCTGCTTTTAGTAAGATGGTCAACTACTGACTCGTCAGACGGTCAACTACTGATTCTTGTACTCTCAAAGGGGGGTCAACTACTGAAACAGTAACAGAGTTTATTAAAACTGTTTTAAAAACTATACAACATAAATTTCCGACAAAAATAAGTTTCTTAACATGATTTAGAAGGTCTGGCCTGTATATTGAAGCATCGAAGCCAGACATTTAATATCAGTTCGAGTAGTTATTGCTGTTTAGATGAAAAATTTCTCTTAAGTGGTCAACTACTGGTGCCTTTACCTTATTTCCCATTCGTTTTCAGCCGCATCGGGCGCGTAATTAGCGTTTACGGACAACGCACGTGACCACGCACCTACAAGTCTCGAGGCGCTACATTTCGCTAAAAGCATAGGAGACACTCTACTTGATAAGCTACACCGAGAAGGCAGGACAACTGCCTGGCCTCCACCGAGGCCTCGGCGTTTATTCATCAAAATTTCATAGTACCGGGGGACAAAGCGTTCTCTTTGCTCGCGCTCCCACTCCGAGAGTCCTTTCGATCAGAGAGGTCGTAGGCACCGAGGCGAGCTCGGATGGAAGCAGGTTTGGGGTCCTGCGATCAGCCAGTTTCGTTACCTGCCCGAACCTTCGACCCTTACAATGAGATAAAACGAACGCTTTCCGGTCGAAGCCGCCCAACCCTGCCCCGTTGTGTCGGTTGGTAAGCGTGTAGTAGCTCGCTTGCGTTGAGCACCGTGTGCGTCCCTCTTCGAACATGTGTGCGTGCGTGTGTCTGTCATAGAGAAAGAGGAAGAGGGGCCAGCAGGAGGAAAAGAGAGTCGGCCGAGACCCGCCTAGGCCGTGCAGCTTTTACTTTGTTAGATAGTTGCGTGTGCGTGCCTCACTGTATGCGTGCGTGCGTGCGCGTGGCGGGCAGCTAGCGCGTGCATGCACACGACCGGCCCGGCGTATGCGTCGGGGTGCGCACGCGCACGTGAATTTTCGCTTCTACCGAGAGAGACGCGCCTGCGCGCGCCGCGTTCCCCACGTGCGTGTCAATCTTCGTGTGCACGTCTCCTTTTTACAGGATCACAGGGAACGGTAGGGTAGACGAGTGCGGTACGCGCGAGTTGTGTGTGTGCGTTGGCCGCCGGAGACGCAACGTTATAACGCTGTCTGGTGTAATATCGATCTCGTTAACCAGTCAGTTGTGTGTACGCGGGTTATGCACCTCTCGAGGTATATAACTCGCAGTACCGTCACGGGGACCCCCCGGTGCCCCACCCCCTTCTTCTCCCCCTTCTTGTCCCCCCCATTACTCTGGCCTCCGCCAAGCAGTGTGTCTAACACAGACCGTAAACGCTAATGTCGCGCTCGCGCCGGTCATTTTAATATCGTACGCCGATGCTCCGAGCCGAACGATTATTGGGAGAGAAACTTGTGAATATGTATCAGGTCGGCAGAAGCGGTGGCCGCCGCGAGCCGATGCCGTAAGCGACGGCAGATGTTACACCGCGCGCGCTATACGTGCACACACATGTGTCTACGTACGTATATATGCGGGGGCAAACCGGCGCCAGTACCCCTCTTCTTTTCATTTCTTTCGAATTAAGTATGCCGCCGTCGCAACTAACGCGCGATGCCTCCCTCCTCCTCCTCCTCCTCCTCCTCCACCTCGTCCCGGCATCGACGCCTCACCGAGGACAGCGCTTCTTTATGGCAATACACAAAAGATATCCTGATACGCTTCCTGCCAGAAAAGTTTGCCTCCTTAATATTCCGATTATATTGGTCGGCGAGCGCGCCTCATCGGGACTCGTCGCTACTTCGCCGCCAGATGCGGCCGCGATCTTATCGAAAATCCTTACACGTATTTCTCGTTGCTTCTTCTTTGCCTGCCTGCCTGCCTGGTTGCCCTGTCTCCCACTTGCCTGCTTACTTGCCTGCTTGCTTGCCTGCTTGGCTTGCCAGGCTAGCCTGCCAACCTTTTCCCTCCGCTACTCTCGCTCGGTAGTCAGGCAGAGAGACAAAGAGAGAGAGAGTACAAAGAGGCAAGGCATCGTGGAAAAAACGACGATACGCTCTCTATCTCTCCCCTTCGCGCCTCGCACCGCCTGTCGATCGGAAGAGATACGTTTTACCGACAGCCCGAGAGGAGGTGGTAGAGAGAGAATGCTCCTCCAGTATCCGAAAATATTTTCTTCTGCGTCACGCGACCCGAGGGGAGCGCGTGAACTTATTCTGTATATCGATATATCGATCGTCGGGGGGCGAATATTCGGGCAGCGCCTTTATCCTCCTTCGCCTGACGTTGAAGCCGAAATGCCAGACGCACTGCGTCTCTCATCCCGAGAAGGCGCGGAGGGTACATAGATTATCGGGAGAAATAATGTAAATCTGCCTGCTTAACCTTTTGCGAGAGGTCGAGCTCGGCGGTTAAAAAGGGGAGTAGAGGGAGATATTTTTACGGGTGATCAGTTTTGTGCGTGGAGGAGGGGGAGGTGGCGAAGCAGAAGGGGGGGCGGCTATGTTCTAAGTCGGACACGTATTTGGTAGATGCCTACGTCACGATTTATCCTCTGCGAACGACCGGACGAGGCACGAGGACTAGAATATACGATGTGTAATAAAGAAACCGACGCGTTAAGAAGAGGTTTGCGTACGCAGTTGCGTATGTAAGCCTAGCCGGGTCCCCCCTCGTTGGCCGGTCGATTTAGCAGGCCGGGGATCAAGCGTCGAGCGTTTCTCATCGAGAGATTGCTCGTCATTGCCATTTTATTGCCGCGCTTTCGAGCCGACAGGAAGAGAGTCCCGACATTGTCAGCTTTGAACTTTCGGTCCGCTCGGTACCGCGCGTATACACCTTCGTTAGCGTCTGTCGTTTGTTCGCGAATCAACGCTCGTCGCCGATAGGCGAGCGTCTATTTCGCTCGGTCATCCTTTTACATTAGCTCAGCTGGAATGGAAGACGGCAGACTGCTAGGCACCGCGCTTCGTTGCAGGCCTCTATGCGGTTTTGAAATGGTTTGAAAGCGCCCATCGTGACGTCGAGTCTCTCGCATACCATCGAGATATATTCCAATAACGGCGTCTTTTCCCTACTCTCTCTCCCCGTCAAGTCCCTATCGGGATCGTCCCGGCAAATATGATTCTTCCACTCGCTTTGCGTACCGAAATGCAACGCCGAGCTATCAAGAATTTAACGGATATTGGCTCTCGTGTTTTCCGCCAATCTCGTTCGCGTTCAACGACCGTCCGCAGGGCGTATTACACGTACGTACGTACGAACTTATATTCCGTATGTAGGTGTTCTGGCGACGTGCAACTTTCCAACTTCTTCCCCCAAGTGCCGAGATGTGGCTCCTCCGGAAGAACAAGCATTTTGTTATTCTAATTCCCTCGGGCTAGAAATTTATTTCCATATTTAAATGAGACCGCTGACCGTCATTGATCCGCTCTTCGCGCGGATTTACAAGTCACGTACAAAGTGCTACGACTTCTCGAACTGCATCGTGCCACGGTAGATGCTACGTCCGATTATGAGAAACGCGTTCGAGGCTCACAAAGGATTAGCCTGGCCGAGCTTGTATACGTAGCGTGTAGCTCCCGTACTTCTTTACGCAACCTTCTGTTTACGCACGGAATCGGAAGGCGCCTCCTGCTCCGATCCCACACTTTCTCCGAGGATCTAAATTCGATACGAAGCCTTTCTTCCGAGGAGCACCTTTCCTCGGGAATTAATTGTCCGTTCGGTTACGAGCAGTTACGAGCCTGTCCAACCTAATGACATCGAACCCATTTCGACGAAAAGGCCGGACTGGAATTTCCGAAACATTCCACTCTTCTCTCCCGTGGGTGCCGATGTCGATTGTCACTGGACGCTGGTAACCTCGCCCAGAAGAGACAAACCTCACCCAACTTTCGGACAAAAACGTAACTCCTGTAAAATCGAGGGTACAAGAGTGGTAGACTTTCTGGCGCAGGCCGATTTGGCACAGTTTCCCGACCGTCGCAATGCATTCGCCAACCCTAAAGCCGGCAATGTGTATGTGCACGTAGGTTTCTCTGTGTGTCTGTTTGCGCGTTGTATACGTCGAAGTGAAGCGCGGCTAGGGGGAGAAAAAGAGAGGGCACCCTCTACCATAAATTCTGATCTCGCCCTCCGGGGAGAGAGGGGAATTTTCGCGTTGCCCTGAATCCTAACCCGCGCAACGTTCGTTGCAGACTTTTATTCCTCCTTCCGCGATCTCCTTTTTGGCATCCGCCGAGCGTCGTCGGTGTCCCTTCCTAGGCGGACTGTACCAGCGGCAGGTACAGCGTCTTCCTTCCTTCTTTTCCTCCCGCGCCGTTCGACGAGGACGTCCTGGCGAGCGCATCCTGGTGCCACGCCCAGAGAAGACGGCATAACGTCTCATTACGATTGTCTCCCGTAACGCACGCACGCACACTTACCTATGGGCTCCCATGTCGTTCGATTAAGACGACGAACTGTTGTCGATCGACAGATAACCATAGAATGACGTAGCAGTAGATAGGATAAGCTTTTGTCACTGTAAAGCTGAGTGTCGTTATTCGTCAGGGCGTAAAAAATAGTAATTCAGAAACAACGGATTGTAGTCGTTCGATTAAGCCGACGAACTGCCGTCGATCGACAGATAGCCATAGAATGACGTCCAGCAGTAGATGGGATACACTTTTGTCACTGTAAAGCTGAATGTCGGTATTGGTCACGTAGGGCGTTAAAAATAGTAATTCAGAAACAACGGATTGTAGCGCGGTGTTGGAATCGCATTAAGGAATTGGAACTGTGCCCTGAGTGCAATACTTTGGGTACAGAGTAGACGAAGCATGACAAAAGCACTTGTTACCGGGCTCAGCGTGACAAGTCGCTCGAGTATGTAATTTCTAATTGCAGTGTAGTCTTACTACACGGTGTATACTCTAATGCAGACGTTCCTTTATGCTACTACGGTTTTCTAAACAAAACTTTTGTTCCTGCACCTCCCTATTATTTTAATTGTAATTAAGTTTATTTATTTCGGGTGTATTTTGAACATTAATTTTGTATTAAATATATCGGCATGTCCCAGGCTCGAAACTGCTACGGCTTCCTAAACAAAATCTTCTTTTCGCGCCTGCCTATCGTTTACTGCTAATTAGGTTTAAGTATTTGTTCGTGGTATTATGGTATGAACATTAATTTTATATTAAAAATTTCCCCGCCTCCTAGATTGGATACCGCTGCTCTAACATTGTAGTCTATACAGACGCGTCAGTCATACGCAGATGTCGCGGCATCGAATCCGTTAAATAAGACATTACTCCATCCCGCCCGTCTGGGAAAGCCTGCGCGAAACAAGATATCACTCTCTTCCCTCGGATCGATGCAACCGCTAATTGCGTGAATTATCGCGTAATCGAGCGGCGGCCCGATTCAGCGACCGCGATCGATCCGTCCGATCGACGCAACACAGAGTCCTTTGTCAGATCCTTCGAGCGGGGTTCGCCTCGGCTCTTCGAGTCTTCCCTCGAACCTTCGCTCGAACCTTCGCTCGAACCTTCCTCACCATACTCCGTTGTCGAGATATTAATTCTCGACAGCACGGGGCCGCTCGCAGCTGTCATTCGCGCGGAAAGAGAAAGGCGATGCGAAAGCACAGTTCCAGGCCCCGAGAACGTGAATTGCCGGCAGGATTGCTGGCAGCAATGCACGCGAGGCGAAACGAAATAGAACGGAGGAACGGCGACGACGGAAAAAGGCGAAGGCGAAAGAAAAATGAGCCGGCCAGCCGGCGGAATATTGCATATACGTACATGACGGAATTACGTGCTCGTCGGAAGCAGCTGTCGCATCGACGCCGAGAGTTGCTTGGACGTTCGTTACCTGTGCATCGGTGCATCGGTGCATCTGTGCAGAGCTTATCTTCGCTTCGAGAACGACAGAATTTCACCTGCCGCCACCTTGAGAGTCTCGGACACGGCGCCTGTCCTCTGTCCACAACTCCTTATCCACCTACCTACTCCACCTCCTTCTCCATCACCTTCTCCTCCTATGCGCCCGCATTGACGGGCCAGCAGCCGGCTGGCAGGATACATACGTGCGTGCATACAGCGAAAAAACTGGATTCCGACGCTTTTCAGCGTCGATGTCTGTTCGTCTCCGGTCGCGACGTGTTTCTCGGTCGAAGCGCCGATTCGGCGCGACTAACGAGACTCTCGAGACGCTCCCCGTGTATTAGATCGTGAAATTCGCCGAGGGGGGAGCCGACGTGGAAACCTGAATTTCATGCGACAAAGCGAGGAGACGTTGAAAACGGTACAGACGTCGGCGTTATGTTCCGAGTCCGGGACGAGGGAAATAAAACACGGAAAATGTTATGCTGGCCGATGTTAATGTACAATTTACATTTTACGTACTACTGGCGAGAACGCTGGACTTGGGAACGACTCGTTTTAATTTGGTAGACGCTAATGTACTCTCCTTTAATCGAACTTAACGAGCGCGCAACGTTGCGGGGTCCGCTGCCGAAAGCAAAAGATAATACGACGCCGCAATGCGCGGCCCGCAACACGGAGTAGTTTATCGCGCCGTAAATTTTGATCTAGCCGCGGGTATCGTCAGCTTAATCGGCGGGATGCGTCATTAATTGAGACAAATTGCCGTCGAAACGAGATCCGAGCGTAATCCGTAATCGTGGCCTGTTCTCGAAATGCGCCGATGATAATCCGGGCGTCGTTGGGTCAACGGGGTGACTTGACGGGCTTACAGAGGGTGGGGGGGAAAATCTTTCGCCTTCATGACTCGATAAGCGAACATCCTCGTCCGTCTGCCGGCCAAGGCCTTGTTTCACGGATCCCTGTAATCACGCCATTAATGCGAGCTTTACGTTCGCGTCCGTTAACGCGACGGCCAGCAGGGTCGAACGCGGCTAACCTGCCTATAATTACGGAACTACGACACACAACTTTTTGCCCTTTATGCAAGCGGGAAATATCAACACGACTCTGACCAGCCATGAGTCACAACGCCCGTCCGAGCGGACATGCCCAGCAGATCCGTCGGCCGGTCAAATTAATTTCGTCCTGCCCGTCCGCCGAATTTGGCAGCTTCAAAGTCCGAGTCTCTCACTCTGCTGCAGTCGGGCCGGAAGGCGAGTACGCGAAATTTGACTAATTCAAAGTTTCGCGAGACCAATACTCGCGGACGGACCGTTCTCGAGATCGTACGATCTCGACGGTTCCGGTAATTGGTCGCTGGGAATCGTCATGCGGACTTTCTCGAGATCTCTGCCGAGTCCGGCTCGACGATTTATAACGGGTAGAGACGAGATGCCGTTCGGGACAATGATACTGCGTTTGAAAACTTGTTCGGAACTAAAGTAATTACGACGGCGTGGGGTTGGAGTGGGGGGGGGGGGGGTAAGAAAAGTTTCTGCCGTTTAAAGCACTTGGGCAAAGTGAATCTCGGCGCGGGAACGTCTTTGTCGATACCCCGTTCGACGCGGATGAATCTTGCGGAAAGTTCATCGTGTCATGTAATCGACGTTACACGGTCTTGACTTTGCGACTGGGATGACTGCCGTGACGTAATTGTATTTTGTGCGCCCGATAGCGAGCCGCGAGGCACTTTACGTGGAAGCGGCAATTGTGGCATTTTGAAGCTGAATGCTGATGTTAAACTTTGACGTCTAAATTTAATTGCCTTTGTGCCTGAAACGCGATCCCACCCGTTAATTTACGCGTTCAACTTGTTCCGGGAAAGTCATGCGTGAATTATTCCGATCTTTCAGCGTTCCCCGAACAATCATATTATATAATTTCAGTATTTATTTTTATCACGTGCTTATGTAGTGTAAAAAAAAAATGCTGCAGTTACGCAGGTTCGACGATCTGAAATTCAATAACTCAAAGTTCGCGCCGATTCACACGGGAATCTTTCACACGGTGCTCTCGAGTCGCTTGCGTAAGATCTTCCTACTGATTCGCTCGATGATTTTCTGTCCACGATGTCCCCCCTCCATCCTCATTCCCCTCCTTCCCAATCCTGCCCGTACCGTGCACTTGTGCAGCGGTATAAAAGCCAGCGTCGAGAGGCCGTGCCAACGACAAGGCCGCAATGTCAACGATCTAAAACTGACCGTGCGAGCATGCGAGATCAGCCAAGTGGCCTGTAATTGATCTAAACGCGTAGATCCTAATTAGTTTGCAACGTAATAAAAAGCCATCCGACCGGCGCACTATTGTTACGTTCGCGTCTATCGACAGCCGTTCTCAAAAGCCTGCGCGAAGCTGGACATTAATTCGCCGTAATTGGATCGTAAATGGGGAAAAAAGGAAACGCTTCGATCGTTAGCGGAGCGAGGAACTGTTAGTACTTTGCGATGCGTCGGGTAGGATGCGATAACGAGAATTCGGCGTGTACGGATTGTGAGAGCGACGAGGGCCGGCGCGAGACTGCACGTTCCTTCCGTTTCTGGTACTCTGCTCGTGGGCGTGCATGAAAACTAAAGTCGTCAGCGGGGCCCGGAAATTCTGTGCCGGAAATAACTGTTTGGTCCCGCGACTTCGGTGGTCGAGGTGGTAACAAAGACTTTTCGATAATGTAGGTTCGTGCTGCGTGTGCGCTCTTGCCTCTCTCTCTCTCTCTCTCTCGCTCTCTCTCTCTCTGTTTCAATTCATTGCCTTCTCTCCCTCCTCCTTCTATCTCCGTCTCTACCGCTCGCTTCTTCAATACACGGACCGTGCTGCCGAGAAGTTCGAGCGGTCCGCGACTTTGCGAACAATAAACCAGCGCAGTGGGAACTTTAAACAAGGAGGATCCGCTGTTTTATTTCCGGCGTCACGTGAATAAATAAAGCGGTGCGCAACGGGACGGCGAGTAGGGCAGGCACCGAGGGCGATGAACGAATTGGCAAAGTGCAGAGAAAGGGTGAAATCGTTAGAAGGGTAGAAGAGTAGAGGGAGTGTGTGGGGGGGGGGGGGGGTGAAAGTCTGACGTAACGACCTACGTTTCGCGTGAGAGCTGTACAACCCAGCTGACATTCTTATCTCATTGTCAGATACGAAGCGTTTGGAAGATTCCGATTGTCACTGATAAGGCGCGTCATTACTTTTGTCCTTTCCGTCTGGCGGCTCGTCAGACAAGAGGCTGTCGTCGAGTCTGTCCCACATGGCCGTCTTTAGCCTTTGACAGGCGATTCATTTCCGGCCGTATTCCGTTCCTCCTCTAATTATAAGTCATCCGAGCCCATAATCCGGCCCCGGAGTGCCTTTCTATTTGTAAGGCAGACGATCCGCCGAGGACGGAATTCGGGCATATAATACCCCCCCTCGAGTGCGGGGCAATTGCATTAGAAATTCCTGTGCACGTGCACCTGTGGAATACAAAAGGTAGGAGATCGGCGGAGGCTGCCTGCTAAATCCCGCAGGTCGATTACGTTGCACGTGCTAAGCTGAAATTCGTACTCGGAGTTCTACGTCCTAGACCCAAGAATCTTCCGGCGGGTGGTAGAGCCTTGAAGAAGCTGGGCCAGAGACACGGAGAAGGCTAGGTCGTTTCTCTAGAGGGTGACCGTACTCTCTTCCGTGACCGAAATTTGCAATTTCGAGCACGTCTCGCAGGCCATATCGTAAGTACAATTTCGTTGCACGCCATTTCCCTGAAGCCGACCCACTTCGTGCCGGCCGAGCAGGTCATGGCGTCGTAAAGACGTTGGACGAGAATTTCCATGGACGGAGTCGGCTTCCCTACCCCCCTGTGTCGCCTGCAGTGGAATTATGAAAGATCGACAGGCCGCTCGGAACGAAGTCGATACGCCACCGACACCGCCGAGGCCTCTAACTTTTATTGCCGACCGCCTTGGCTTACTGGCCGAGCTATCGAAAAGTTGTGCGGAAAGTTTGAGAGCGTGCGAAGCGAGCATGTCACTTCTTCGCGGTGGGATCATTGACACGAATTACAAGGATCTCATCGAATGACAGAGTCAGGCGAATGATATTAGTGGTTACTATGTCGGTATACATCGCTCCTATAAATTCCTCCCGACCGCTATCAGCTATAGCCACCCTTCAATTTCACGGTACTACGTTATTTAGTGAGCGCATCTCTCCGAAGTTCATGCATTCCAGCCGACTTCGACTACGCGCCTCGAGTCTATTGGGGAAACGTCGCAATATCGATTCGCGGTCCGTGTACGCTCGATTGATCAACAGTCGCGCACATCTAACCCTCTCCGCTGGAACAGACTCGGGCCAGCCGCGCAAATGCCAGAAATATTGAAAAGTAAGAAAAGGGGAGAGGAATGGAGATGTCGACTGGCAGACACGGTGGTCCGATATTAAACCGATAAGGTGATCCCCAAGTGCCGCTCTCGAGTGGTCCGATGAAGAGCCTAAGCACTTGTTGACCGAAGCGAAACGCTTATCCGACCTTCGACGAGAGTTCTCCGAAAAGTATCGTCCTCCCAGCCATCGGAATAAAGTCTCCCACAACTCTAATTGCAACGACCGATCCGACGATAGAATTAGCTTCGGACTCAACTTTCGACGAACGAAGGCCTAGCTACGTACAGAGATGACCTAGGCGGGCGCTGATGAGATTCGTGTTTCGCCCTCGCACGCACACCGCCGAACGGCCCCGAGAGTGGGTAGAAAGGAAACAAGCATGCCGCAGCCACGAATGGACAGACGTTGGACACGCGCACTTCACCGAGCAGAGTCACAGTCACGGTCACGCTTCGAGGGTTGGACACAGTATATAGGACGACCTGGTGGGAGAGGATTGTACAGTGTGTATACGGGGAGTGAATGAGCGAGGGAGAGATGCGGAAGAGGGGGTGTGCTCGGGGGAGGGGGAGAAGGAGGTGGTGGTGTTGGTGTTGGCCGATGGAGGAGAGTGAGAGAGAGAGAGAGAGAGAACGGGCCCGTAGTCGAGTAACACCCATTGATTCCCCTACCTAACTCGTCCTCTCTTTCTCTTTATCATTTTATCTCTGTCCATAGCGTCCGTCTCTCTTCGGCCCCCCCAGCGCCCGCCTCACCCTTCTCACTTCGGTGCCTCCCCTCTCTCTCTCTCTCTCTCTCTCTCTCTCTCTCTCTCTCTCTCTCTCTCTCTCTCTCTCTCTCTCTCTATCGCACTGGCGATTGTTCCTCTCGGCGGACGGGCACCGCGTTCGCGGATGCTCCACCTCGGCGTTACACGATCAGTACACTCGAGTGCCGTGCAACACGAACGTGTGCGCCTCCTTTCTCGTTTGTTACGTCCTCGCGAGAGCGGGGCCCTCGCACCGAACAGCTGTTCTCCGCCGGCGGAGCTCGCCGACGATCGAGCCCCAGTTAGAGCGAAAGCCCGAGGAAGGAAGACTGCCAGGGGGCAGGCTAACGGTTCTCGGTGGCAAGCTTTCGACCCACACTCGGCGAGGGTGGAGTCGACGACGCAGATCGGAAAACCACATGCGTCGCATTTTCCACTGTTCCGTCGAACTGCTCGAAACGGAGATCGGTCGTGCGTCGTGAAGCGACCTGGAAGAGCCTGGAAGAGCCTGGAAGAGCCTGGAAGAGAGATCGAATGGTCCAAACGAAAGACGTCTTGCCGCCGGCCAGAGAGGAAGACCAAGAGAGGGGGAGGGAGAGATCGGCAAGATCGGCAATAACGAGATCGGAAAGGTGAAATTCTGGCGACGGGCGGGGGTCTCGTCTTCCGATGGCCGGCGAGAGACATCGGGGTCTAAGTATCGAATACTTGGCGAGGACGCGCCTTTATTCGCGGTGCACGTAGCTGCTCGGTGCGCACCTTGAAGTCGTTGCCGCAGGCCCGAAGGAATCCCCCGCGTTCCGGAGGAAGCAGAGGGTGGCGAGTCCGTAGGAACCGGTGCGCGAGCTCTGCCGCGGAGAGGGGGTAGAAGGAGGACGGGGGCGAGAGAGAGTGAGAGAGGGAGAGAGGGAAGGAGAGAGAGAAGGAGAGGAAGACCGGATGAGCGAGAGGAGCGAAAAGAGAGGAGGCTAGTCGGCGAGCCCGAGGAGGGAGCGAGACCGGGCGCCGAAAGAAGGACGGGCTGAGAGAGCGCGAGAGAGAGACGGAGGGCGAGAACGACCGAGAGAAGGAGAGAGGGAGGCCCCGACGGAGAGAGAGAATCCGGTTGCCTGGCGACGAGCCATCTAGTTCGATCCCAGCCAGCCGACCAGCCACCCTCCGCTCGCAGGAGCAACGAGTGAATACCGACTCTCTCTACGGCCTGTTCGCTCTCCTTTCTCTCAAGGATACGCGAGCCGGACCCGAAACGATTCTGCGTCTTATCCGGCCGATAGCGCGTCGCTCTTCATCTGCATACGCCGCGAACGTCTTCCCCTTCCTACGGGAAACGAACTCGTTAGCCTGCCAGGTTCTCTTCGCTCCCAGAACCCTTGGAGAACGCTGCCGATGGTGCGAGTGAGAGAGTGAGTGTGTGAACGGGCGTGAGAGCGGGTGAAAGAGAGAGAGAGGGTGGGAGGGGGTAGAGAGTGCGTGAGGGTGGGAGGGAGTAGGAGCGTTTGCCTGTCGTGCAACGATCCCGCGAAAATTCTACTTATCTCGTTCAGTTCGCCTGGCGTCGTGTGTGCGTGCGTGCGTCTGCGTGTTCTCTCCTCTTCTTGGGCTGCATGTGCGTGAGCGCGTATCTCGTTGACGTCCGCGACTATGTGAGGACGTTGTCGAGGGTGTCCCGCAGAGGGAGGCGATCTTGAAGAAGGCGGAAAGAGTCTTGTACGGTGGGTACGCTCGGGGAGAGAAGAAGGAGGGAGACGGAGGAGGAAAGAAGGAGGAAGAACGAGGAAGATCGAAGAAGAAAAGAAGCTGAGGGGAAGGCAGAGACCGAGAAGATGAAGAGGGACGGGATCGGTAGTGGCAGCAGCGGAGAGCCACGATAAGGGAGAAACGGAACTCGAGGAAGAGTATGAGAGAAGAGTGAGACTGGAATTCGTAATCTTCTCAATCGAAGCTCTCGCGGAGGGGCAAGAGGCGGAAGGAGAGAGTTGGAGATCCTCGAAGAGCGTCGAAGAGCGTTGGAGAGCGTCTTCCGGACGGTGCCGACGACGGGGAGATGCGTCTGACCCGCCTTTTCTTCCGATCAGGCGAGCGTTCCTGAACAGGAGGTGGCCGCGACTCTCCGCGCGAGACAAGATGTGAAATCTCTCCGCCGACCGCTGACGTCCGCGACGACCGTCGTCAGAGGCAGTCGAAGTGAACTTTCGTGCCAGCGAGCGAGATTCGGCCTGCGAGGGAAAACGTCGCAAGACTAGTCTGTGAAATAATATGCGCGACATTGGCACGCTCGGCGAGCTACTCGGCCTTCGAGGCATTCTCAGTTGAACCCGATCGGTTCATGAACGATCTCTAGTGGCTAGGTGCCCGCTCTAGGGTGCCGACGCGAAGAGGTGCTTCTTCAACACCATCCTCCGCATCTCGAATCTTCCCCTTGGCCCCCCCAATCCGGGGACCCTGACGTTACACCCAGCTTCAAGCTGAGACAAGAACGAGTCAGACGTGAAAAAATCTCGCCAACATGTTCCAGTGCATTATTCAGCAGAGGAACGGATGGATTCATCCCTACAGCCCCGACACCAAGGACGTGTTCCCAGGTACAGAGAGAGAGATACGATACCCTCGCGGATTCGCAAAGGCGTTGACGCAGTCGCGTAATATTACCGGTACTAAGGCAAACTCGTTGCTCGGACAGAAAATCTCACTTTGACTCGCTTTGACTCGCCGGCGAGCCGCTTCGGCAGTCGACCCTTATCAGTCGCGAGCAGGAAGAAGCGTACGGCAGAAAAATCGGGGGAACGGGTTCTTTTTTTAGAACGCTCGATATGCCTTTGCCAACTGCACATGCAGATTGTGCCGGTGCGGCTCTTACGCGCGCGTGAGAATTTTAATGCGGCAGGGCCGTACGAGTATTCCTTCCCCCGATATTCGTCCGCTATACTTTACGCAACGCCACTCTCGCGGAAGTCGAGTATTGAGATCGAGTAACAGAAGAACGCCGGGGGCCAGCCGATAACCCTTAGGCAGATAGATGTATCGCTGAACCGAACGTTTGTAAGAATCGTTCTACGCGCGGATAACGAGCGAACGTGAACGACGATTGATCCGTCACGCAACCAGCAGCCTCATGAAATTACAATGAAACATTCAATGCAAACCTTTCTACCCTCCGAGTAGTGGAAGCCAAGTTTCACGGACGTCCAATTATTTCCATTCCGGCCTCAGATTGCGCGTTACCCGATTAAACGTCAATTTCGCCAGTTGCGTAACGGTGCCAGATACGCTTATCATTGAATTTTTCCGCCGCGTCAGTTGTCACCGAACGGATGATAACTCTCCCTTCCATCGTCCGCGGCGACATTAATGAGTCCGCACCGCTTTGATGCGAGCCGTATCTGTGCCGGGTCCGCGATTACCGCCGATCCGCGCGGATTCATTGACGTTCTCCCGAATGAGAAAGGAAATGCAATTCTTTTTGGCCGGCTGCCATGATACGACTGGCATCGTACACGACTGGCAATCGGGGCGCACTGACATAATGGGCCCGACTGGCAGCCAGGAGACGTACGAGGTACAGTCGTCGTACGCGCACCGTGACGGCCGTGCCGCTTCTGCCAAAAAGGCCGAAAAGGCTCGCAATGCGTAATTCTAATTTCGATAGCATCCCAGACCGATAGCCCGGCGTCGAAGTGGAAGATTCTCGCCGCCGGGCGCGTCAGTCGATAGGAACGTTGCGTGCGGTCTGAAATGGCGTACGCAAACGCAGGAAGCCGCTAAATTGACGCTCCGGCAAAAGGCGCGAGTGTCCCTCGGCCACGCTCGTTCCACGTCCCGTGTCCCGTGTCTATCCGTGTTCGCGAATGCACGGCGGACGGACGGACGTCGATACGCACGCACTACATACGTTGGCCTCCTGTTCTCTCGCGCCAATGTGGACGTACGCGTCCCCGCGTTTACTTCGTATGTTCGCACGTATACTCGCACGTATACTCGCACGTATTCTCGAACGTGTGCTCGCAAGTATGCTATCATACGTTCACTACCATTCGTTCAACACGGTACGTTTTTACCAGCGTACATCGTATGCTCAAACGTATGCTCGTACCTATACTATCATACGTTCAACACGGTACGTTTACCAGCGTACATCGGCACATTGTCGCCGATGCACTCTCCGGTGGAATGCACCTACCTGCGCTCATCTTTCGCACACGTACACGCACCTGTGCGCCCGCGTCGCGTCCCATTATGCCGATGCGAGGCCGGGAAAAGGCCGCTGTCGGTCGAAGTAATCGTGGAAGAGAGCTTTTTCATAACGCCGCGGCGGAGCGCAGAAGACATATAAATAGCCGTTATATAGGTTCACTCCCGACAGATTTGCCAACGGCGTTACAGTAAACACGCTCGCGTGGGTGTGCGCGTGCAACGGATACGTGCACGGCCGGCGTACACGGCACACGGCCGTTCAACTCCGATAATCACTCTCATTGGTGGCAAGGTGCGCGTGCGTGTCTACCTGGGCTGCGTGCACATTTTCTAGCCACGCGAAGTGCCAGATGCGTGGCCAGAGCATGGCGGACGGTTCGTTTATTCGCACTGGGACGATGCCGGGTCCGATGGGACCCCTTTCCGTGGGATGCGCGTAGACAGCGAGAAGGATGCCAGTTCTTATTGTACGATCACGCTTGGTGTAGAGAAACGCGTACGCTTATTCCGAACTGCCTGCCTTGACTCTACCTATGCAATATGACGTATTAACATGTAGACTCATCCTTTACTTTGTCCCAAACGAATTACTCGGTCCTCTTGTTTAGTGCCGATGGTGGGCGAAGCGGACTGTATCGCGACTCTTGGCTCGGAGATGCAAATGTTTTTTTTCCCGAAGGAAGAGCACGCGCATAACACCGGCGCAAGCTGGCGATCGCGGACACTCGAGCGTAGAAGCAGAAGCGTGTTCATCCGCGTGCGTGTAGGTACTCGCGCGCGAAGAGCGCGTATAAATAGAGTCCGTAGATGTCACACTGACGTAACGGTAAAATTCGAGTGTCTAATTTCGTACGAGGCGATCCTATCGATGGGACGTAACAGCGCGCGCGAGAGAATGGCGCATTGGAGGGGCTGGGAGGGGGACGAGGAGGTGACAAGTGCGGTTTGATCGTAATCAAACGAATTTAAGTCATAAGCGTCCGAGCGCGATGGCGTCCACTGTTGTCAATTACGATAACGGGAGCCGATCGTTATCGAGAAACTTCAACAAAAAAATTGTAACTAGATCCGACGCACTCGCCGTCGATTATCGACGATCGAGCAAACAACCGTCGTAATCTACGATTCGCAAAAAACTTTCGCTGACACGGATAACGCGCGCTCTTGTACCCGGTGACCCAGTTCTCAAGCTACTTTTCCCGCTTTTTTTTAATCAATCACCCCGATCTCGCAGAGTCGAGCAGGCGGAGCCGTTTATCAGAGTCGAACCTCCGAAATCCAGTCGAGATCGGCCGTAAAGCGACGCTCGCCGACGCCTTGTCACATGCAGCCCGTGTACGGCCGGCGGTACAAGCCTCATATGTGCGCGCCGCGTACGCGGAGTGGACGGATATAGACCCGCGCCCGTGTGGCCATTGTCCACGCCTGCTCCTCGAACATCAATTTCCGATAGTTTCGAGCGCGAAACAAACGTCGATAACAAAAGCGCGGAGAGAGCGGCGCCGCGCGGCGCGAAATCGTCAGGATCGTATAACAAAGCTCATCAAACGGCGTCCTCGGCGAAGCCTCATCGAAGCCTGGTCGACACGTTGCCAGTTTGACTGCCGAGTCAAATAATCGACGCTTGGATCGATGAGAGAGAGAGAGAGAGAGAGCAAGCGAGAGAGAGAGAGAGACGGAGAAAGAGATGGGGGCGGCTCTCTGGCTCGATCGCGCTCGAATTCAATTTGTGAGATGGACCGGCGACGTCATCGTATTCCAATTTCAGCTGCTTCACACTGTCACCGTCTGAACGGGAAATTACCGCCTCGGCGAGTCGTCAATCCGCATCGATTAACGCTTCGCGCTCCTCAATATAAAGTTCGCCGGCCGCGCACACGTTGACGTATTATACCTGGAGCCCGAACGAAATTGCCGAATTCCCGGAATCGCCAGTTAGCGTCTTGACCGTTGACTTTCCGATAACGCGCGGACGAGCCTAAGGTATTATAAGCGTTCCGACTCGAAGCTGCTGTTAGGATATCGTGGTGCAAGGATCGTTCGCTCGGTTATTCCATTCCGAGCCCTCTCGCGCTTTCCGACTCTCCCCGTAATTACATCGTGCCCGACAATTGTGCGAGGACGGTAAATGACGCCGCCTGGCGCCACTAATTAAATTAGTCGCGGTCTTCCTTCGCCCGTTTCGGAGCCCGACAGATTCCGACCATCCAACGGCCTACTCCCCAACACGCCAACTCGACATCCAAACATCGGTTCCTTCGCAAAGTCATTTCCAGAGTTCTTTTCCTCCCGGTTGGACTCTGTCAAGAGCAGCGCAAAAATTGTTCGCTCGCAATTTCGTTCAAGTGTGCCCCGTTACTTTCACGCGACACGTTGCCGATACACGCCTTTAAGAATCTCACGAAACTAGGTTTCGCAGAGTGGCCTGACGAGCTTTCCTCGTCCCGTCGGCCGGTGTCGTGTGGTGTCGTGACACTGGCGGGGAATGCGTGTATGCAGTCGCGCGCGCGCGAACTCTCGCGTGCACGTGCGTGCGTGTGCGCCGTTACCCTTGAAAACAGCCGGGTTTGTTCGTCCTCGTCGCAGCATATTACATCTCCGTCCACTCCTCTCGCCTTCCTCCTCCCCATCCCTCCCCCTGCCATCCCTCTCGCCATTCCTCTCTCCTATTACGTCGTTCTCTTCCTATTCAGAACGCAAGACCCTAACTGCATATTGGGTACATGTACGCATTGCCCTTTGTCGCTCCGAGGACAGAGATTGGAGCGTACTTGGCCTGGCGCTCGAATGAAATTTCTCGAGTGTAACTCGGCACGCTGACACACGTCCATTCTTGTCATTCCCACATACGCGCATATGTCACGGAAATCTTTCGAATTTCGAGCATCGAACGGTGGTCAGTGGGAAGAATTCGAGAAACCGGAGGACAGGTGTCTCGGACTTGGCATTGTTTCGAAACGCGATCGGGCACTTCTGCGAACGGCTGTTCCCTGCCCTCCCTTCCTCCCGCTCCCCCTCTCACTCCCTTTCATACCACAGCGCATTCCCTTTCCATTGAATCGCGAGACCGGCGACTAGGTGCAGTCCGGTTTCCACCGTTGTTACTCGTGCCTACACGTAACTTGCAATGAGCGTGCGGCAGGATCGTATTTCGAGGTGGCCAGCGATTTTTTGGTCACTCTCCGCGACAAATTGCATCGCTGACGTCCGACAGCGCGTATCATTGCCTCTGCGTCGCTTCTGCCCGGAAGTTGTTCAACACAGTTTTGCCCGACATCCCCTCCCGGGCAAACGCTTCTTCGCGAAACGGATACGGGGCGATGCGTAATCCCGGCTTGATATAGCCTTATCAATCGAGGAAACGATGACGTAATACGACCGACAGCTGGACACATTTTGCGAGACTCTTTGTTCTGGACCGCTTCCGCGGAATTTTCAGCGGCCGGGGGATCTATAATGAGTTCTTCCCGCTGATGGCTGAGCGTCGATGCAAATGCATTCAGGGCTCGGCCGTACTATCATTTCGCGATTAACCGAGATTATCCGAGCAAACTCCGACGTGCGCCGAGAGTGTTGCTCTTGGCTGACGATTAAATGAAAAAGGGGATGCTCGCCTCGGCGTCTACGATAAATTGACCGGCTTCTCTATCCGTGTTATTATCAGCGCGCACCGTACACGCTTCCGTTCACATCGTTAAAACGGTAAATTATCATTAGGTCCATTAAGCAGTTAGATGTACGGAAAAGTGTGCGGCGCACGCGAGGATCTCGTCGGAACGTTACACGAAACGGCGCGCGTTTTTAAGCGAGAGCAGCTGAAAAATGAATCGACCTGTACCGTCGTCATCCTCTATGTTCTCGCGAATCGTCATCAGGATCGTGTTCCGAAAGATGGCGAGAACGATTCTGTCGACTGGACGTGCCGTTCTCGTTGACGTTATCGGGAGGCCATCGAACCAGCCTCCGTCTTGTCATTGTGACGTTGCCACTCTCTGTGCATACTTATACTTATACATACTCGCGCACATTCGTGCATACTCACGCATACTCATATTCGCTCATCCATCGGACACAGCCAACCGCTCTCGTTCGCGCTCGTTCGCGCTCGTTCGCTCAGCCGGTTCGGCCAGTCGGTTCGGCCAGTATATCAGAGCTAAGATAACGAAAGGCAAGTTAACGCGTCGACGCAATAACTTGACGCTTCCCTTCAATTCGTTGCAGGAAGGAAGTCGATAGAGAAACTCGGTGCGTCGCATATCAATCTGCCGGTGCGCGCGGGCGTGCGTCTCCCTCTTCGAGCTCCCCCCGCAACCCCTCCCTACTCCTCCCCTTCAACCCTTTTATTTTCTTCCTCCCCTTCCCCTCTCTCTCGCCCTCGCGAGATATTACGACGCTCCCGACTCCATCTTTTGCCAGTCGGCGGCTGCCACCGGCTTGCATATTATTGCTCCTCGCCGATCAGCTTTGTGCCAGCGAGCCGGACGGGCCCCACCTGGCATCGAGTGTGGTGGAAAAGCGGAAGTATGGATGCCGGCTGGTAGATTGGTTCGTTTATTCGCACGTTCGTACGTTCGTTCGTTCATTGCGAAGGGCGAGCTTTCTATGCCGCGAGCGTGTGACACTTTCCGCACACGCGCTGACGATGAAGTGGAGAATGAGGAGGTGGCGGAGGAGGAGGGGGGCAGGCTCGTAAATCGTGGCAGGAGAAACTCGCGAAAAAACAATGTGCACGGACAAAGTTTCGCGGGCGAAATCGCACGCGATGAGGCCGGGCGCGGTGGCGGCATCTTTTCACTCCTCGAGGTGAATCTCTTCGCACGGCGAAAGTGACGGGGAATAATTTCGTTACATGAGAGGGTACCATTACCGAAAATCACTTTCACAGGAGGAACATATTGTCGCTTGACGCGTTTCCTGCCAGCCCCCGATGGCACGTCACGAGCTCGACGAATAGAGACGAACGTGTTAACCCATTACCCGCCGTGATACAGAAACAAAAAAATAAATAATGGAATTAACTGTACATTTAGAAGTTGCAGTCATTAAAAGAAAACAATTTGAAACTGATCAATACGCCGAGAATTTCCGTTATATATAATTAACCCAGGATCATAAATTTCATCATAATTTGAGACTGTGTCGCAAAAAAGGGACATCGGCGGATAATGGGTTAACGTCGCTCGGTATCCGTCGTAACTTCGGGCTCGATTTTTTTTTCACCGTCTTAAGTGCGCCAGCGTCGCGCTTCCTGATTAGCAGCAGACGAGGCTAACGCCGGCGACTCGACGTTGTGCCCCGTTATCAGCGGCTGTGGCCAATATTCGCTATCAAAACAGATTCACGTATATTCCGGGCAGCGCGCAGTTGCGCGGTCAACTCCGTGTGGGGGTCTCTTAATGGACGCGTTACTTGCCGCGCACACACGTTTCCACGCACATTTTTACGCCCGTGGGCGTGCGTACATACATTGATAGGCATAAGGAGGAGAAGGTGGAGGAGGAGGAGGGGGAGGAGGACGTACATACGTACGCGATGCATGATTGCCGCGAGAGAGAACACACGTACGTACTCTTCTGTCTCAACACACGTACGCTTCTTCTGTCTCAACACTCGTACTCGTGTGCGCAAGTCGGCTTGTCTCTATGTGTGTGTGTGTGTGTGTGTGTGTCCGAGTCGAGTGACGGTGGGAGGGAGCGCGCGCGCACCGGCGGTAATTGTGGTTAATTTAACGACGGTCAAAGCAGCGACTGGCTGTCCTTACTGGTCAGTTTCACGCGACCGAGAGTCCCCCTTCGCCGAGTCTGTCCGAGTGCTAGAGCTCGCGCACGGCAACTCTAGCCTGCCCGTCGTCTAGTCACACTGCTCGAAACCGGGAACGCCGGCCTCTTTGTTACTCGCCAATCGACGCTTCCCGCGATCGCGCCATCGATCGCGCCGTGGATCGCACCGTCGATCGTACTTTCGATCGCACCGTCGATCGCACCGTCGATCCGTACTTTCGATCCCACTCGACGGTCATTGGCAAAATATCCACCAGTCTTCGCGAGTCGGCGAGCGTGCTGGCGCTGACAATAAGCTCTAGTCCCAGAGATCTGTTCCTCCTAAACAGGAGTCGTCTGTCGTAGATCTCGAGTGCCGTGCTATCGCGAGTGTCCCAAGGTGTGGAATCCACGAATTGAACCCAGACGATCTTCGTGCCGGCCGAATTACGCTCCGAGTCCTCCCATTAAGCCAGTTGCGCGTAGAATGAAGTGGTTAAGTGCGTCGAAGAGAGCGTAAGCGTTCAGTGATCTCAGCTCACGGTTCGGATGTCGCTTCCAGTCGCCCATAGGCTTCCAATCGACGATTACGCCGCCGTAATCTCGATCGCGAGTCGGTAATAGTCCTACGCTGCGACCGGTAACCTTATCTGCGGCGAGGCTGAATCGCGGCGATAATATTTAGCAACTTTGTACCCGAAAGGTGAGTCAGCGCGCGCGGGAACGACGTCGAACGAGAAGTGTAAATGTATCGTACAAGCGCTGCAGTACGCTTACCCGGGCTGCACACGGCTTTTAGCCCGATCGACTCTGCCGACCTGTCATATTTATGCCGTGTAGCGCTCGGGCCTGACTCATCGGAACGTGTGTGTTTACGTTTGAAGTGGAGCACGCTCTCGGCGAGCCGTCCTCGATACTCCGGTGTGACGGAGCACACTGCCGATCTGACAGAATCTGAGGGAATCCGACGGAATCTGACGGAGTCTGACGAGGGACGATTTAATCGCCCGCCTCGCCTACATTGCATTTTCTGAAACGGCATAAATTTCGCGTAATTGCACGCTGCGCCCCACCTCTCTCTGTCTTCCTCCTCTGTATTCGTTCTGTCTCTCTCTCTCTCTCTCTCTCTCTCTCTCTCTCTCTCTCTCTCTCTCTCTCTCTCTCTCTGCCTCCGTACCGCTACGATAAAATCGGCCAATAAAATCGGAGTCAGCTCAAACAATGCTAGAATCAATATCGGACCGAGCGATCTCTCAATTTAAAGCCAATTGTTCCCGACAGTCTCCGCGGCAGTCGCGAGGGCGTGGGCGTTTGCCAGAGACTAACGGACAAGCGAAGTGACTGCTTAATTTTGACCCTTAAATGCACGACTTCCCTTTCCGGCCGCGCACAAAGCGCGCGCGCGTGTTCGCGTCTTGAGACGCCAGGTCGGCTTTCCTTTTGAGAGGCGCGAGCGCCGGCTTAATCGTTCCAGTTTACACGATAGTATAGAGTGTCGTTTAAATGGCAATTAGCACGGCTCGGTTCGGTTTGGCATTGAACGGCCGCGTCGCAGGTACCTTTCATTGCCTTTTGATCGAGTTATTCGCGAGTAGGTGTCGCTGATATGAAATCGGACGTCGGTGAATATGGACATTGGGAATCAATGGACTGCCCACGTTTGCGCGTGATTTTATTTTCTTTTTTCCTTTTTTCGCTCTGCCACCGGCAGGCCACTTTGTCGGAGTCGGGTACATACGAGAGTGTAGGTTTGCCGCACGGCGAGAAAATCATTGACCCCGACTGAGGGATTCGTTGTGCGTTAAACTGTTTAACCGTTTCGACCTTTAGGCTATACCGGGGCCTGGCGAGCAGGGTCAATGAGTCAGACGCACGTGAAAATTGTTTGACACATTGAACGTCATGACGTTCAAAATTATATACGCACCCGTCGACAAGGTCAATTTGTGTCTGCTCGGAAAATATTTCCAATAACAAGCTCTGTAAATCTACTCGTCGCTACCACCGTATTATATCACTTAGAACAATTTAGTATTTCGTGCGATGCCTCCGATTCACTTGTTCCTTCCTTGAGAAATATTGGAATTGAACTTTCTCGCGGCAGGTTAAACTTTCGTCACGCGCGACGGCGTAAACGTTGCATAAGTACAATGAGTTAACGTTAAACATGGACGTAGCGGTGGTCGGATAATGTTGTTACAATCACATGCTTCCCCCGGCCCCGATACGCGTACGTATCGGTACGTGTCGCGCGGCATATTACGGAGAATATTTGCCTGCCTATCTATTCGTTAGCCACGGTAGTACCGCCGCAACCGACGACGTAACAGTAACAATCACCTTAGCGGAACGGGGCCTGTTGTATCAACAAAGTTCTTTCGAGCGTAAATGATATACAGGCGAAACTCTCGGTATTGTCAGGCCGACACTGTACATCGGTCTCTCCGTAACGTTCGAGGACATTCCTGTTTTACGAATTACCGCTACCGCGTATCATCTCGCGACAGCGGTATTTTCCTTTTTTTTCCCCCTCCTTCGAGGATCTGTCATCGGATAGAACGATCCGCGCGCCGTCACTGTTTTTTTGTCCGCGCGCAAAACGAAGCAGAATGAGGAAAGTCGTTGACAAGCCGCAAACTACTATAATATGTACGCTCGCGGGTAACTTGCGTTATTGTGTCAGAGTTGTCGATGCACTACGCACGACCGCGGTGCGAATGGGATCAAGATCGTTTGGGGGCAAACTTGCCTTTCCCAAGGCGACATTCCGCTTCCTACCGCTTGCCAAGAAACGTTCGTTTACCCCTCAATGGAGTTTCTTCCGGGACATGAGATGTGTGAAGCGGAGACAAACCGAGAGAGAGAGAGAGAGAGAGACAGAGAGGGGGACAACAGGAGTTGTAAAGCTGAGAACTGCAGCATCTCGATTCCACTCTGCCCCCTTAAACCTAAAGGAACTCGTTCGCGCCACCATTTGCCTTGTTTCCTGTCCTTATCACTACGTTAACGGCGGTGCAAGCGATATTTGATTGCTACATTGAGTAGAACGCGATGTTGGAACACTGTAATTTCCATCGTTTTCTTACATGCCTCGATCCAGTCACCGATTTCTACTCTCGCTTCGCGAAAAGGTGCAAATCGAAAGGTTTCACTCTATCGATCCTCGGTTGGCACACTCGATCATTAACCAGTACGATACTCTTCCACGACTCGTCCCCGCGCGAGTAACCGCGAACTAACTATCATTTACCAAATCAGCCCACACGTCGAAGCAACGATGACAGCGTCGGCGACATAAAATTCGTGACCTTCAACCGGAGCCGAGGAAGCCGGCATTATTCCTGTGCACGTCCGCCATTCTTGCTCGGAACAATGTCTTCGGCATCATAGTCCTCTTCGCGCGAGTGTTACGTATCGGTGAACGTAAATTGTACGTAAAAGCGTACAATTTACACAAAGGCTACCGTGCATGGACGAGCACGCAGTCTGCGAAGTGAATAAGGAACATTAGAGCGTCAACACTGGCAGCGTGTATCCCCCCCCTCCCTGAGCGAGAATAAATAGCGCAGGAAAATGTTCAAGCTCAGCGGACGCCAGGAGCTGGGCGACACTTGGACAAAAGGTAAACGATATAGCTAGACGGTGAGGAGGTGAACAAGGATGAGGAGGAAGAAGAGGAGGTAGATTCGGCTCGGTAACAATTTCGGTAGCGGGGGTGGGAGGGCTAAGGAGATATACTTCGTGGGAGGGTGGAAGGAATGAAAGAATGTGGCAAGAAGCGTGGGAGCGAAGGTGGCCAGACGACAATTAGGATGCTGCCGCGGGGGTGAACGAGCTAGGTCGAGAAGGGCGCGGAGGAGGAGGGGGTGGTGGAGGGGGAGAAAGTTGGCCGGTGATTGATAAAGGAGATTCCAGATACGCCTGCCAGGGGTGGGAGATATATGTTTCAGGCCGCTGTATAGATACGGGTGTCTAGAAACATGAGCGACTTTATATTTATTGCCGCTGTACGTACTTCCTTCCCTTTCTCCGGAGTCGAATAAATGGTGTAACGCGCTTACGTGCGTACGTCTGCGTCTGCATATGTACTCACACGGATGTGCATATAGGTATATATATATTTACTTTTATATATACACATATATGTATATATAGGTATAGAGAGCGCATGAGCCCTCCATTTCCTCCCTTTTTCGGGCACGACGATGCACGCACTCGACACGCACAAAGATAACCGCCGCTCCCATTCTCTCTCCTTTTCCTAAAAGGGAGAGCCCTGCGTAACGCGGAGCGATGAGGGCGAGATTAATGCCTGCTCCCCCCGCCTACGGTTATATGCGCCCAAATTGAGGCGCTCATTCGATTTAACCGACGTAGAAGGATCCCATCGCGCTATTAGTCACGGGACAAAAGTGCGCCGATTCGCGATTTTCTCGAATCCTGGCATCGATCGAGAGTCCTATAAAACTCCTCGGACGAATGGGACGGTATATCTTAACGATTCGATGAACACCGACCGAGACGAGGGAATACGCGGGAAGGTTAAACATGCGGAATTTAGAGCAGGAATCGCCGACTAGACTGGATCTTCGTTACGTGTGTGCGCGCGCGCGTGCGCCAAGAGGCCTAGGTCCCCGCGTGTGCGTTAAAGGTTCGGTAAGAGGAGAGGGTATGAATAATGCACGGGGTGGCGAACGGCGTCGCGGAGACATCCTTTACAACCCGTGACGTTGACGGGAAGAATGAGCGAGCGAAATGAATAAGAGAATCGAGCCCGTCGAACAATGAAAATCATTCGATCGCGATAGGGCCGGCAGCGGCGGCTAGAAGAAAAAAAAAAACAGGAGTTTTGTCCGAGGCGAAGGAAAATTCAAAGAGGGACAGTCGCAATAATGGCAGCGGATTCGCTGACGGACAGCGGCGGCGGCGGCACGCTTCATAACGCACCTATCAAAGTCCTTACAATTCGCCATGAATAATTCCAACGGCATTACATGGACATTATAAAGTCGTTCCCACTGGAAACTCGGACACGCTCGCTAAATCGGGTGGGCGTCGGGCAACGTTTAATATTCCATGCAACGTTCCTCGATCTTTTTCCTGCCGATTCTATTCAGGCGCTGGCCTTGGTCGGCTCTCTATCTGCCCGCGCTCGATCGATCATATCGATCGCGAGCGCAGTGTAATAATACGGATTCGCGTAGGGGTGGGGATATCGGTCGGATCGAGTCGTATGTCGAGTTACATATCTCGGGCAACACGCATGGTTGTTCGTTGCAACGAGAGCGGGCTTTAAGAGGACAGCTTAGACGGAGATTTACGACCGTTCGATGCAGGAAATCGTTATGATGTTAAATGGGAAAGTGGATAGTGGTTCCTTCTCCGCGATTCGAGATACTTCGATCGGGCTAAAGGTTCCTTTCCGAGATCCGTTAGAACAGAGTATGGAAGGATTCTTTCCTAACTGCTAGCTTCTTTGGCCGACAGGCCGAATGCCTCGCTCTAACGGATTCGAGGTTCCTCTTACCATTAATTCCGAACCTAGCGCCGCACTCGCGAAGTCCAACCTTAATTGCGACCTTCCGAGCCTCGGAATTCCTTCGCCGATGCGCGGCAGGTGAAAATAATCTCGGTATCCCGATCCAGGTGCGCAGGTGCGATGCCCATCAATGCACCGAGCTCGCCACGATTTGCATCCTTCTGACATACGCCGTACTTGTTCTGAATTTCAGCTTAATATTCACGAGACCTAACTTTCCGCGACGTTCAACAGGCTCGGTCGTTGTCAATTTGCCGTTAGACGGGCAAAAGGACGATCGCTGTTCAAAGATAGCCCGCAATTGGATTCTGATCCGAGACACGATTGACATTTCTCGGCAATTACCTTCGAACCTCTTAATTTGGACTCGATTCGTTTTCGCTCGCAGTCGACGGATTTGATGGCTTCTCAGATCGCTTGAGAGCTCGCTCGATTTTTTCTCAGATCATCGAGAGGCGTCTCGGTCGGCTACGAGTGAGAACCAGGACGGAATAAAGAGTCGCACAGAAGCCGATGACGACGAACAAGCGGCCGATACGCCAGACAGAGAAGGAAGGAAACACGAAGGGAGGGTGGGGGGAGGGGAGCACACGGCGTGCTCACTTTCTCTCTCCCTCCGCACAACCCGAACGGTCCTCGTCTTTGAGAATAAAGTCGCGGGCGATATTTCGGGCGCATCCTAAAGACTCTCCGCTCTCGTCCGTCGTAGCCGGCTTGGAAATCGTCAAAGTGGCGTTATATTTCTGGTGGCAGCGGGGGGGGTGCGCCTAGCTACGAGTCGGCGGTCCTGCCTTTGTCGTGGGTGGTTGTTAAGCGCAGCTGGCCGCCTCTCTCACGACGGGAAGCAGCGTCCTGTCTACGCTGCGTGGAAAAATTCCAAGAACCTTTGCTTTACCCGAAACGTCATAATTTCCTCATACTAAAAAAAATTATCCAATTTCTATCGTAAATTCGTTGAACACTCGAGACGACTTCCCTCTCATTCCCGCGTCTAGCAATTCTACGCTTAACTACGCACTTCTGGTTGCACGCTACAGAAGTCTCTGTGTACGCGATCGTAGCGTTTCTACTCGTGTACGCTCATCTACGCGGCGTCTAAATCCATTGACGATGCGCATTGAGTCCGCTCGCCAGACCGGGGGCTGTTTGAACACAGCGAGAGAGAAAGAAAGCGAAAGAGGGAGACAGAGGCAGAGAACCGAGAGTCGCACAACGTCCGTTGGACTCTGCGAGCTCCTCTATAGCCCACACTGCGCGTAAGTGCGCCTTTATTTACTTTGTCGGTGAAACTCAGAGACGGGTGCGTGCAGCGCTACGTAGTCTACGTTTTCGGTCCCACCGTGTACTTCCTCCCCCCCGGGCGACCCCTCGCCAAAGCTCCCCCTTCTACCTCCGGTTCTGCCTCCGGTTCTACCCCTCGAGTCTACCCTGAGTTCTCTCTCTCTCTCTCTCTCTCTCTCTCTCTCTCTCTCTCTCCAGGCTTTCGTTTGTCTCCCCTTCCTCCCTTCCTTCTACCCGCCTCTCTTATCCTCTCTCCTTGCCCCTCGGTCCCCCAAGCTCGATGGGGTCAAAGATCGCGGCTCTGCGGAGGCCATTTGGGGGATGAATCACTCTCGTGGAGGACGGTGGGATCGATAGAATCGAGGAGAAGAGTGCAACCCGAAGGCGTGGACGTACGGAACGGAACGAAAACGTCGAGTCTTCGCTCGCCGATCCTCTTGCCCTCCTCTCGACTCCTCCTTCGCTTGGCGACTCCAACCTGATCCTCTCGCTTCGCGGCGAGACGCGTTCTCACGACGCCGACGCATTTTCGAGCGACGCCGCTCCGGCCCCAACCGTCTCTCCTTGCTTCCCTTTATCCTCCGACATTTTTCACCCGCGTTTATTTTTACGCGCCCGGCCCCTGGAGAGTGCGCTCGGGGGTGGGAGAGGCGGATGGGAGCGCGGGGGGGGGGGCTGAGGGGGGGGGGGAGAATCATTGCTGCGCTCCGAGTGGCTCGCGGGACAGATGTTTAGACGTTATGCCTTTTGTCCCTGACGAGTGATTTACGCCCGTGGAAAAATCTCGATACTCGCACTCCCGCCCCTCCGCCTGCCACTCTCGCCGATGGAAAGGGGTTGGCGAACATGCGGACCTCCTCATCCGGCAATACTTAAAGTTCAGACTCGATGGCCCGACGTAATCGCGGAAAGAGAATCTCGATGCCCCGCACTTACGCCCCGCGAGCAAAGAGGGTTGCTTGTTTGTTATCTTGGCAGCCTGAAATGGCCTTGTACCAATGTGGAAAGGAGGCTCGCTTCGCACGGCGGGGTTGCGCGCTCGGCTTCTTTATCTCGCCTACCTGCATAAATTGACCTTGCCTACGCGCTCTCCTTTGTCTCCCGCATCTCTGCATCTTGACGCGAACCGGGGCACAGGGTATAATTAATGCCCCCCGACGAGGCCTACGCGAGGGAAAGAGTACCGGCATATCGAGCCTATCGACAATATGCCGGGGTCCCAATTGAAAAACGGTCCTCGAGCCAAGCAGAGGAGGAGGATGATGGGGGAGGGTGGAGGGGGGAGCCTGGCAATCGGTACGTCGCTGTCAGCCGCAAACCTTTATAAATCCATCCCGCACGTGAAACGTCGATTCGTAAATTTCAATCGAGTCACCCGCGTGACAGAGCCACTCTGTTCGCGGCGGTTCGATATAATTGGTAACACGTGAAACGGCCGACATGTGCTGGCCGCCCCTGCTGCTCGGGACATACGTGCGAGGATACGTGCGCGGATGCGTGGATAAGTCTTCATATGTGTGTGCACGTAAACGAAATACGTGTAAACGAGCGAGAGCCGCATCGTCGAGATCGTTCACTCTACCCCGGACGCTTTTCTGCCGGACTCTGCCGTGTGTGGGCGTATAAGCCATACGTTTGGCCGTTGTACGCCGCGGGCACGCGCATTCCTGAAGAGATCCACTACGGGCGAATCCAGGAAAGGCATCGCGACGAGCCATTACTCGGCGTCCTGTCACCGACAGAACGCCCTTTTCGATCCGCTTTTTCCCGATCCACTTTTTTCCCGATCCGGTGACGGCTCGTTTTTCGCTTATCGCCCCCAGCTTCCCTCCACGCTTCATCCCTGAAGAGTACCCCCATGTTCGTCCCTTCCCCCCCCTGCCGCTTCGCTCGCTTAACGACCCTCGGCTCGCAGCGACTCTTAACCCTTTCGCGGTTCTTTTTTGCCTGAGCAGTCACGGTTCTGAGCCCTGTACCGAGAACTGTCGTTAATTAGGAGGCTCGTTTTTTTCGTTCGGGGGCTTAAGGCTAGGGTGAGATGTGCATCGAGTCGGATACTGGGGTATCGACGAGTGCCTCGAGATATTTTGTTCGCTTTCCTCGCCGGATAGACGAACCTTGTGGCGTCCGCTCGTTCGAATTTTAGATCGGAGGGCAAAAAGCCGTATAAGGTTTCCGAGTCTCGTAACCCTGAATCTGGCCTGACCCCGGAAGAGTGACGTTGATTGTCTTCTTCACTTTCCTTGACGCGGCGTCGAGTTTCAGACCTCCCGCGAGACGCCCGTTTGATGTAACACGGGCCAGGGTTACGAAGTTAATACGTCAGACGGTTCCATATCTGATTTTATTACACGTCGAAAACAATGAGCGTAAATTTCCTGACGGTAGAGATAAGAATTCCAAGATTGTAGATGGTCCAATCCTAACGGAGCTCGTCCCTCCCATGGAAATAACCGTAAGTAAAGAAGTACTCGACTGGCTCACGACCGTTGGACCATTAACTTCTCTCAGATTTCTTTGCGCGAGTCGCGAAGAGTCTTCCAGCTTCTTCCTTTTTAATCCCTCGCCGCGCTCTGACGCTCGGCTTTTTGTCGCGATTAGCGTCAGGTATGCCCGCGGCACGTTGCGCCGTTAATTTCTACGCGGCCATCATTCCGCACGCCCCATTACATCGGCCGAAGGTTTAATTCTCATCCCGCCTACGAGCAGAAGAAGTACCGAGATCTCCCGGCCTCTACGAGGAAACGTGCGCTAATCTTTCCAGCGCGAGGTTTATTTTCCGCGCCATCAGCGTCAGGCAGAGAGTGCTTTTCCCTGTCGAAGTCGAAGTACGATACGGATCGACGTTCCGATACCGACACACCCGCAGATCCCCCTCCTGGAACAGAGGCCATTGTTCCGAAAGGGCACGAGGTGCGCAACTTTCGAGCTGCCAGGCCGGAAAATGATTCTTCCCGACGGCGAAAATGGCCGCCGACGTCAGCGAAACGGAATTATGCAACGAGAAAGTACGGCTGGGGAGGTTCAACGGAACGCTAAGAAGGATCCGAGCGCAAATTCGTTCCTCGCGCGGAAGATGGCTGGCGGTCAGATCGTCGGCGTGAGATAGGAATTTATTTTTAGTGTCCTTCGCGCGAGAGGGTTGGCGATAATCGAGCTTCGAGCGAGAAACGAAGCCGATAGCTCCGTCGACACGTCGACGTCGTCCACGTCCGCAGGAGGGGAAGGTAGAAGGTACAGACAGAATACGGATTGCGATTCCTGCTGGAAGATCCGTGCTCTTCAACTTCCAGAAGCCTTCTCGCATTATTATTCCGCGCCGCCTCCGCCTCTTTGCCTCATTGTCTCGGTCATCCGAGAATAAACGTTGGCCGAGGATGTGTTAAAAACCTGGCCAAGCAAATTTCTAGACTCCGACGCGTTAATGGATCCCGAGCGAGCCCCACGGCCGCCTCGGGTTGTTAATAACAAGGTGCGAATGGTGGCCAGATGTACGCGACCGGAGTGCTTGTCGATGGCAGGGGGAGAAAATGAGGGATGGGGAGGTATTGGATGGTTCTGGATGACGCGCTGGTGAAGGGAGTCGGATTTTCGGCGCCGGAAAGCTGTTCAAGGTCTTCGCGGCGGTCCTTGAAATCGGAACCGGGGCCGACGTGGGTCCCGGCTGCGGTAGACCGATCGATTAACGCGCACCGAGCCAGGGAGTGATTGTAATTTTTCCTCTCTTTCCTTCGCAGACATACGGCTGCAGCTGAACGAACAGCTGAGATGTCTCGACGTCAGGATGGAGGCGCAAGTCGCCCTAGTCGCCGAACTCCAGGACTTCTTCCGAAGGAGGGCGGAACTCGAGCTGGACTACAGCAAGTCCCTCGACAAGATGGCCAGGAGTATACAGCTCAGGCACAAGGAGCAGAAGCAGAAGTACGTTGCACTATCTTTAATCGGCCTATTCCACACAGTGATCCCAATGACACGCGTTATTAGATCGAACTGGTTAATCGTGGATGTTTTACACCATCCGACACGAAACCATCCGTCCCAGTTGCCTCAATTACTGGCAACGTACGGATTCCCTAAGCTTACGTTCGATTTCTCAGTCATTCGATTATACCGTAATAAATAGTGTGAGAGAGAACTCGTACGTTCGCTCTGAAATTATGACGTCGCGCATTTTTCCATCCGAGAGCTGTCTTCAGTACTACGGACGGTCGGTCGATTTTCCGGCTGACATCTAATAATTTCGGGTTCCCCTCGAAGGTCTGACGCCCCGGGGCAATGAAAATAACGTAAGTCGTCGGCCATTGTCTGTCACCGGTTCGTTTTCAGGCGCGAACAATGGCCCCTGTTCTCGAGCTACGCTTGCTGGCAGCAACTCGTCAACGAGACCAAGTCCCTGAGCAGAGACCACGCCGCCCTCTCGGAAGTCTACAGCACGCATCTCGTGGGCAGGCTCAATCAGGTGATGGAGGACGTACAGCGGATTTACAAGCGTGTGAGTACGAGCCGGGAACGTCTCTTTCTTCGCTTCGGATGTGTCAGCTTTCGCTATAACGGACTCAGACATCTACTCCACCTCCACCTCCTCCTCCTTCTCCACCGCCACCTTTACCTCCTCTTCACCCACATCTATTCTCCCACCCCTGCTCACATTTCAGATGTATCTAGATGACGTAGACATTGGCACTCTCATTTCTCAGCCGCTGTCTTTGTCAAGTTTATTGAACCCCATATGCACGTCGGGTGCCAAGTGAAATCATCCGGCGAACCATTGCGCACAAAACGCTATCCTCCGAGTACGTGCTCCGACGAGAACCGTGTTTCAGAGAAAGGGGATGATCGTCGTCGACGATTCCCATCGCGAACGCTGGCATCAGCCGACTCCCCCGTGGGAAGTCTCGAGGCTGCGACCGTCTTCGCCTCTATCAGCTAATTGATTCACTCGAGTCGCTCAACGAGTAGGAAACAATTTGCTCCGCGTCTCCGGTTCTGGGTCGCACCGGGTGACTCGAGCGAGATGAATTGATCGCGATTGATTTTCCACGCTATTATTGCGCGTACCTCGTCGCATCGATGTGTAGAGGAAGATAGGGGGGCGCGAGGAGGAGAGCTTCTCGCCCAGGAAGCTGCGTAGGCTTGCGCGCAAGCTTGCATCTCTATTTCCACCGATCGATATTCCCTTCATTCTTCTATTTTTTCATTCTATTTCGAACAGTGTCGCGAGATCGGCTACGAGACGCACGAGGAGATACTGCGGGTGCTGCACGAGCTGCACACGACGATGAAGACGTACCAGGGCTACCAGGCGGAGTCGAGGCAGGCCGAAACGAAGCTTCGGGTTGCCGAACAGCAGCGGAGCAAGCTCGAAGTAGCGAACGCGCCGCCGGAGAAGCTCGCGCGCAGCAAGAAATACAAGCTCATTGAGAAGGAAGTGAACAAGGTAAACGCGCCTGCCGACGAGAGGAGGAACGGCGAAGGTCGTGACCTCGAGACCGTACAACCTCTCTCGCTCCCCCACTCCCGCTCCCTTTCGACACTCGTGCGCCCTTGGCGCTTCTCCACCCTCCGCGCCACCCTTCCTGGCCACCCCCTCTGCCACCCCTCCAGCCAGCCCTCCTGCCACCCCTTCTGCCACCCACTCATACACCCTCTACCCATCCTGTTTCAACCTGTGCCGCCGTGGCGCCCGCATCGGCCCGTAGGTGCTCCCGTTCCAACCTCTTGGCCATCTCGATGGCTTCCGACCTTGAAGAGGCTCGAATGCACACTCGACTTCGACCGCGTCGAGACGTCGACACCGTCGACTATCGGGTTTACAGGCGTGTTCCTCGTCGGACGTCCGACAGGACTGATTGACTCGCGAGCTACGTCACCTTCTATGCACGGCTCTCTGTCAAGGCCGCGGATCCATTTCTTTCTTTTCACCCGACCAAATGAGTCCTCCGCCTCTCGCTTTTGCCTAAAGCCGGAATGTTTGCCGGAAGGCCGACGTGGGCGGCCGGAAGAAAAGTCGGCCTCGGCGAAGATCGATTCGGAAGGTGCGTCGTGCGCAGTCTGCGGGCGTCGCGACGCCGCTCGTTCGCGGCCTAGCGCAACAACGATGGAGGATGACCAGCGGCGCGATACGCTCAATGAAAATCCTCTCCCATTGAGCGACGTCGGGAAGACAGAGCGCGCCTAGCGGCGCCCCTGGCCGTGGATAAATCCGATCCGACGTATTGCGCGCGCGCGCGCGCCCGCGGCGAAATAAAATTACGGTGACCTTCGAATTTTGGCACCGGCCGCGTCGCGACGCCTCGCTCTCTCGCGCGCGCGCGCGCCGAACCGTTACCTTGATCGCAGGCAAAATCGCGCGCGTCTCAGCGCCTTCGCTCCTTCCCTCGCGCGCGTCCGTTTACAAAGATTTCTGGCAAAGATCCGTGCGTCTGGCTTAAAATCGGACGACGCTGTCACGCTTTAATGCCCGGCCGTCTTCGCGGAAAGCCAGTTCGTAATTTATGTCCAGTCCCGAACACTCTCCCGAGTCGACCGTGAAACAATGTCGAGCGTGGCAGGACGCGAACAAGAAAACGAACGAATGACATAGAGAAGCGCGTGCCGATGACGAGTCGCTTGTCGAACCCTCGCGAATAAGGTGACCCCAAGGACGATGGCAGTCGATTCGTTAAATTCATTATTCCCCCCCTTGGCCGATGGCACGCCGCTTAAAACGTGCGCGCCGGCTATTCCTGGCACGAGTAAGTGGCCGCAAGAACAAAGGGCACGGCCGAAGTAGGCCTACCGGGCGAGTTGCGGGAAAAGTCAGAGATTTGAGGCACGTACGAGCCGCTAATAATCCAGGGCACTCGCAGGATGTCCGAATTAGGTATTTGCGTCACCATCGGCCCGACAATTGTTTCGCTGCCTACTTTTTGCCCGCCCTCCTCCTCCTCCTCCTCCTCCGCCTCCTACTCCTCTTCCTGCTAGCGGCCGCCTTCGCGAACTGCACGACGGTCGTAGAATCGAGTGCAGTGGGCAGTTGCACCGAATGCTGCTTTATGCAGCACTCGGGAACAGCCGATGGAGCGACGCCTGGCCGCAGAAGTTAACCTACCATTCAGCCGCGTCCCTTCTCTCGCCCCTCTCGGCTACTCCCGAGGGACATAAAAAATTTCGCTCCCCTTCCTTTTCTCGGAAGCTAGATGAAAACACGAAGGAAACTGGCGTGCCCTCGTTTCGTGCCGAGAGATAAAAGCCTCCTTCCTCCTACGAATCGAATGCAAGCTGTAGCTACGGCCGACGTCAGCTTCGGCGTAGATGTAGCGCGGTGGCAGCGTGCAGAAGTTCCTTTTTGGAGCAGTCGATCGATTTTTCTACTCCGAGCCAGCAGGAAGAAGGCAGACCGGAGACTGGGAGAATTATGACGCCGTAGACGGTCGTCTGTATATAGATTCGAAGCGAGGATCGTTTTGCTCCTGGATAGAGAGGCAGCGTCGGAGCTACAGCCCATTTTTCCCCCCCACGAGTCTCCCCCCATCGCGATGCCCCGGCCCGAAGATTTAGAATTGACCTCTGCCGAGCCTCCGCTCCTTTTTGTGTGCCCTCTCCGTCGTCCGCTTCTTGTACGCGCCGCGTTCGCGTTTCTGTCGGTCGAAAAAATAAATGAGACTTCCCTCTCCTCGGCAGCAGCGGCTTATAACGTCGAGACAGATGGCTCGGGGTGGGACGAGGGGGGGGCGGAAAAAGGCAGATTAACACCACGTGCACAAACCGTCTTTCTCGGTATCGCGTGTCCTTCGTCTCGACGTCGTTACCGGGAAAAGCGTTGGCCTGGATGGACTCTGCGGTCGAATGTTACTGCCAGACTCCGTTTGTTAAGGATACGTGGGCAGGGGTCATAAGCGACTCGTTACGAACGATCGAGCCTGAGCTTTAACTCTCTCAGAGCGTGCATGATTCTGCATTAGGTTTCCTCGGCGCCGCGGAACTGTCAGGACTCGCTCCGAGACGAAAGGATTAAATCGCAGTCGGCGCGAAGGTCGAAGGCATCTTGCAACTGACGGCGTACCGTTAGCGTCCACCCGTGAATTGCCCCGACGAAATGACGGCAATAAAGTCGTGAGACGGCCGAGACGTCTCTCCGAACGCGAAGTACGAAGAAGCCGATGTGGAAAATTACATCGCGTTCCTTCTTCCCGGTAGGAAGTTCGGGTGGTGATAAATGATCGTTAAGCGGGTAGAAAAACGATTGGCGGCCCTGTCGACGAGTTTCTCCGCTCCGACTCTGATCTGATCCTATCGCGAGTCCTCTTTAACGCTAACCTATGCTTGATGCCGCGGTTGACCCCTCGCGAGGAGGTGAGAAATGCCAGGGGATGCGATCGAGTGTGGCGGAAAACATGCGAGAGAGAGAGAGGGAGAGAAAGGGAAGAAAAGAGTCTCCTTGAATCGGCGACGTCAATTAATGTGCACGTCGGGTGCGCTCGATTAATTTAATTGATCGACCGGACCCAGCTCTCGAACCGTCTTGCGATCTCTGTTGCAGAGGAAGAGCAAGTATCAGGAGGCGAAGCTGAAGGCTCTCAAGGCGAGAAACGAGTACATCCTGTGCCTGGAGGCATCGAACACGACGATACACAAGTACTTCGTCGACGACCTGTCCGATCTCATCGACGTAAGTTTCGTGACGTGTTTCTGTATTTTCGATCCGCATACCGAGATAGTCCGCGGGACGAGCGGATCTTCCGGTGTACTTGCGAATGAGAGAATAGATGCGAACTAGATTAGATCGGAGGTTCAAGTACGCCACTTTGATGCTCTCTCAATCGATTCTGGCCAATACTGGTATTCTGGGTCTGCGCTTGTTTCCCTTTCTTTTGACACCTGTCATTACTAACGGGTATAGTCGAATAAGGTGGTTAAAGGTGGCCCTAAACCGATTGAATAACCGATTCAATAAATAAGTGAGGGAAATTTTAAGTAACGCTCTAAATAGCGGAGCAATGAATATTGCGGAATTTCTGTGGTGAAGCGAGGAGCAAAATAATATATGGACTCTGGGTGCGTGGTATGTGTTGACTGACTACATACTGTGCTCGCGACTTGTCTTTGCCCTCTGCCGCGAGCGCTTACTGTTTCGGATTCGGCGCTCTAGTGTGCTCACTCATACGTGCTTTTTTCTTAATTTCTCAATTCTGTACCAGGGATCGAACCCGGGTCCGTTCGCGTGTGAGCCAAGCGCCCTACTGACTAACCCACCCACCCGCCTTGCGAGTTGTAGAGTCGTTTAACGTACATATTCTTACCGGGCGACTCTTACTCGACTATGTCAACGCCGTCTTTTCAAATCTATGATCTTTTACACCTGCTTGCAGGACTTTTCTCATACTTCTGCAGTATATTCCATTACTTGGTGTCGACTTTTTTCGTACTTTTAGACTATATTACATTAGTTTACACTATTTTACGTTGCTGTATTTAACAATTGGTTTTTTCCGCTTTTTGGGCGGTTCTAGCCGACAAAGCTCCAATTTTGCCCTAAATTCGCTCTTCTCATTTTTGCGAAAAATCGAAGGTCGGCGGATCGGATCGCCCTTTTGCTACCTGGTAGGGGGTCGAAAATAACTCGGAGAGCCGTTTGCCGTTGGTCGAAATTTGCATTAGTTTCGGAGTTACAACTAAAAAACCATCGAAAAAATGAGGGTCGAAAAATGGGTAAAAAAATAAAAGTCTTTCGATCGACTTGTGGATATGCATAAGTACTGTAAGAGAATCAAACGAGGATCACAAAAATCGCAACGCGAGCTTTCTAAGTGTAATAGTTTCGGAGATGTCAAGAAAAGGTGAGAAAATACTGAAAAAATTGTGAAAAATCGATATTTTGGTGGACCTGTAGCGTGTAATGTTTGTTTCTTCAAATACTCGGTCACAATCGGTTTAGAGACACCTTTAACAATTTAATTCGGCTATGCCCTTCCGCTAGAACGATGATATTAATGTATAATGGAGAAAAGGAAAAGAAAAGACAGAGAAATTTCTATTATCCAGTGCATGGACTTTGGATTCCACAACTGCATCGCGAGAGCGCTGCTAATGCATTGTAGCGCCGAGGAAGGTAGGCAACGCTCGTTGCAATCCGGTGCCGAGCAGTTGGCTGCCTGCGTGGGTGCTCTGGACTCGAGGGCGGACAAGCAAAGGTTCCTGGAGTCTCATCACGCGGCCTTCATGATCCCGAAGAAGTTCGAGTTCCAGGGACATCGCGGCGATGAGGTACGTCATCCTTCAAGACATCTCAATCCGTCTGATGGGCTAGACAAAATAGAAAAGGTGTCAAGTATTCTCCGCAGACTCCCGAGCCAGAGCTGCAGAAGATGCTGCACTCCGAGATGGAGCAGCGTCTGGCACAACTGCAGCAAAGAGTGACGTCCTTGAGGACCGAGTCCGAGGAAGTCTGGAAGACCCTGGAAACGGCCGAAGCTAGCCTGCTGGAGATGCTCACGGCAAAAGACTACGACTGCTCGAGGTACTTCGGTGAAAACGCCATGCCGACTTCTCGACCGCCGGAAACTTTGCAGATCAAGCTTCGGGCGGACAGACAGGAGACGGAAGAATTCTACCTCACGGTAAGCTTGCTAAACCTGTACTCTCATATCTAATCGATCAGAGTTGCTGTTCAAGTTCGACTAGTTCACGTTCGACTAGTTCACGTTCGATTGACAATTGGCCGATTCACAGAAATTCAGGGAATACCTTCTGGGAACGTCGAGGATAGCGCGACTGGACGCCAAGCAGGAATACATTCGTCAAAGTTTGTTAGATGGTTCGAGCGCGAGCCCGAACCCGTCGATTTCGACGACGAAGCAAAAGCAAGCTCGCCGCAAGCGTATCGGTCGTCTGCAAATGAACGGACAGCCGAAGCTCTTCGGCGGCTCGCTCGAGGAGTACCTCGAGAGCACCAATCAGGAGATACCCCTGATAATGAAGAGCTGCATACGAGTGATCAATCTTTACGGCCTTCATCATCAGGGCATATTCCGGGTGTCGGGCTCGCAGGTCGAGATCAATAACTTTCGCGAGTGGTTCGAACGGGGTGAGGACCCCCTCGCCGACGTCACCGACGCCTCCGACATCAATAGCGTCGCCGGCGTCCTCAAGCTGTATCTGCGCGAGCTGAGGGAACCCCTCTTCCCCATCATATACTTCGAACATCTCATGGAGCTCGCCCAGCTCGAGTCCAAGCAGGAGTTCGTCAACAAGATGAAAGAGCTCATATCGAGTCTTCCAAGGCCCGTCGTCATTGTCATGCGATACCTCTTCGCATTCCTCAATCAGTAAGTGACCCCATCTTCGGCCCATCCGTCCAACCGGTGGCGCAAAAAAACAGTACCTCTCTTTCGTGCGCAGCCTCTCGGAATTCTCCGACGAAAACATGATGGACCCGTACAATCTGGCCATATGCTTCGGGCCGACGCTGGTACCAGTCCCTGAGGACAAGGATCAGGTTCAGTACCAGAATCAAGTGAACGAGCTTATCAAGAACATCATCACGTTCTGCGAAGAGATATTCCCGGAAGACATTGGAGGCACTCAGTACGAGAAATACATTAGCAGGGAGCCGGATGACGTGTTAGTAGATATTCCGCGAATTCTCTCGCCTTCGTTCGATTGCGAATACGTTGCATAACTCGATTTTACGATGCAGAGACGTTGGTGATTCGCCGACGGACCAAGTTCAAGAGGACATGGACTCCGAGGTGTATCCGTCCGAAGATGGTATGCGAGCGTACAATGTCTTCAGATACCGAGCCTTGTCTCCCGAACGTCGCGGAATACATTAGACCTGTCTCGAATGTCCGCAGAATCAGAGAATCTGGAGGCAACGGCACAGTTCGATTTCAACGCGCGATCCGAGAGGGAATTGAGTTTCAAGAAAGGCGACACTCTCACGCTGTACACCCAAGTCAGCAACGACTGGTGGCGAGGCGCATTGGCCGGTAGGGAGGGACTGATTCCTGACAAATATATTATGCTCAAGATAAAGTAAGTCTCATTTAAGCCTAACGAAGCGCAGTTGACCTAACCGCGCCGAGATACGTCCTTCATTTCATAGCAGCTTCGACTTTCCTTTCACTTCTCGCTTCTATCTATTTCTGTCTCTATCTGTATTTATACATCTCGTTGATTACCTCTCCTTGCACTGACACCGAAAAGGCTGCATCGAGCGCAATCTACAATCGCAGGTGCTTTTCTTTGTCATCGTAGGGACGAGGAGCGAGACAAGGAATTACTGAAGTCGTCTAGCGAGGAGTCGATGCGAAGAAGAGCCTCCAGCTCGGCCGACAGCGTCCTCTCCAGTAACAACTCGCCGCTGATGGGACCATCCAGTGGCAACCAGAACACGTGGTCGTCCGCCGGCGGGACGACCGACGGTTCGTCCAGCGCTACCAACGTAGCGACGACGGACAGTAATACTAATAGCAACAGTATTATCCAGACGGTCGTGACGAATGTGCCCTGCATCTCGTCAGCGCAACCCATCATCAGTCGAGAGGTATTGGAAACCACCGTTTAGCATCAATACTCATTATGAACTTTTTCTATCCGTTGTCCGTCTGCTTTTTTGTATCCTGTCTCGACAATGCATCTTAAGACACGTACACGCACGCAACACGCACACCGGACCGCCGATATATATACGGTTTGTACTCTACGTACCAGGTGCATGGCTATTGTGCTGTAAACTTTTGTTTTTGTCTTTCTCTATTCCTTCCTCTCGACACGGCCGGCGAAATAACTCGGATGCACACAGTGTAGTGAACTTTCGGTAGACGACGCCTGTGCACACTGCCGCCGCACCTACCGGATGGGAAAAGAGCGGAGAGATCGTGATTGAGGATAGAACGAGTGAGAATGACTCGGCTACTGGCCAGCAAAAAAAAAAAAAAAAAGAAAGAAAAATTGAAATTGCGCTGCCGCGTGCGCCACGGATTCTTTCACGCTTATACGTAGCTTCGTTTCTTTCGCAAAAGTCCCTTCTCGTCGCGACTCGAGCAACGAAATACTACGGCTAGTACGGCTGCGGAAGGTTTTTAGCTAAACGTTTCCTTGCCAAACTCGCGCATTTGTCGAAGAAAGATTTTCTGCGTCACGCCCATCGTTGGATAAGCGACGATTGCGCAGCCAACGATGGTAACATTAAGTTTAATTTATCGTGAACGTAGCTCATATACGCATAGTGCTGTAATGATTTGTACGATAAATTTGTAAATAAAATAGAAATATATCTCTATATATATATACACACATATATATATGTTCGTTGCTGCATGTGCCTTGGTCTCTCTGTCTTGTTTGCCGCCTACGTCCTGCGTGCCTTGCGCCCAAATTCTCGTACTGTTTTCGTTCTGTACCGTTATGAACCTTCGATGTTAATGGTTGGGTTGGTTGCTGTTTTTCCAGATATACGTTTAGTCTGCCCTTAGTTGACGAGACGAAAGATTCTCACTGTCTGTCAATAGGTAGTGGGGGCGAGGCGGACTAAAAACTGTTCGATAAAACTGCTGCCAAAAAGTGTTCTGTGTGGTTTGTCTGCCGTTGTTTTTGTGTGTGTGATTCTGTTTTTCTTCTCGTTTCGTTCAAGGAGTGTGTCGATTTGACGAAAGTTCAGTTGGTTTGTGATACCCTAGAGTTCCGTAGAACAATGTTCCCAAAGTCTGTAAGACGAAGCCAAAAGGGAAAATGCCTGCTTACGGGGGCCTACTTATCCAGCGGATATATTCTTTCGGCTTTAGGTGAGTAAAGATACGTCTCACCCACCCCCCCCACTCTCCATTGAAATCTCGGCTAAAACACTAACTACTCGACGAATCCTCCTCGCTGGCACTCGGTAGTCATGAACTGTGAACGAGACGTATAGGTATCGATCAACTATCACGCACATGTTTGTTCGCCCGCCTGCTAATACCTTTCACCGTTCATCTCACTCGTCTCAGTTTTACGAGCAGTTTTTAATCCCGCATTGCACCGTTACCTCTGTATGTTTGTCGTTTATAGCCGTTTAACGTTTTCTAATGCATGCGAGTTTTAGTGTGGCGCATACAGACGCTTCGTCGTCGTAGTGGGTTATTAAACAAGCTCAAGCCGTTTCATAGAAATTTTTTAACACCTCTATGTTCTACCCCTTTTTATTTAATACTGTATCCTGGTGATCCAGTGGTAAACGAAAAAGAGTTAAGCGAGAAAGAATGTCAGAAATCAAGTCGAGGGAGAGAGAAACGAGTGCGTCGATCGAGGATTTCAAATAATCCACGTTCGACACAATATTCTCTGCTAATAATGAATCTATTCTATCGACGAGGCGACTCATCCCATTTCACGGTCCCTGCCGACCCGGGGACCTGGTGCACGCCGCTCACGTAAACGTCATGATCAGCGCTGACTTTTTTCAGGAATCCCTGACTCCATCTAGACTGGCGAAGGTGTCGACCCCCGACAACGATAAGACTTTCCCGGCCGAGCAGCGTGCGGCGGAGCATCGCGTTGATAGTACGGCGAGTCAAAACTCCCTGGAAAATAACCAGGAGATTGACGGTACGTCTCCTTTTTCGGAACAGCAGCAGCAGCAGCAGCAGCAACAGCAGCGGACTGACGAAGGTACCGACGAGACGGATCGTCTGTCCACGACGTCGAACGACAGCGGAGGAAAAGGAAGGAGCATGGGCAGGAAGCAGCACTGGAAGTCGCAGAGTGTAGGCGAGCCAGCTACCCAACCTCAGCAGCAGCAGCAACAGCAGCAACAACAACAGCCACAGCAGCAGCAGCAGTCACAAGTGACACACTCTAACTCGCTGCAGACTAACAGCTCAAGTTCGCAGGACGAGGAGCTGCAGGAGGCAACGACCTTCTCGGCGAACCGTGAACTCTGGCAGAGGAGGGCGACCTCGCAGACCCAGCTGAATCCCCCCGTCCCGCCGACGCCCAAGTCCTTCCGAAGCTCGCAGGAATTCCGCGAGATGCGACAGAAGCACACGCCCGATCTCGTGATGGACCTACCGCTGTCGGCACAGGACCCTGGGAAGAAGTCGGCCTCGTCGAGCAGCCTGAGCAGCTCCGACGACGAGACCTCGACGACCCCGGTCGTGGTGATTCAGCCGAGTCGAGCCGAGGCAGCTACCTCGCCCACTGGCGGCCCCGAGTCCCCGGACATGAGCACCGCTGCCGAACGATTCGCCAAACAGAATCAGTGCACGCTCAAGAAGAATACCAAGACGAATCCCGAGGCTTCCAAGTTAAAGCGCGTCGAGACCGAGCACGATCAGCCGGATCAGGATCCGCCGGAGGAGATAGTCAGGTCGGCCAGCTCGAATCAGATATCGGACAGCGTTACGCTGCGCTCGCCGCTGCCGCCAAGGTCAACGCCGAAGATCGTCGCCAAGTTCGCCGACATGCATCTCACCGGCGGCAGTCATCAGGTTTCCTCGTTCAAGCCCCAGGTGAAGGTCAAGCCGACGATCCTCAGGAAGCCTGTCCTACCCTTCCCGCATCCGCACATGAGCCCCGAGCTGGCCAGGAAGATCGAGAAGCAGGCCCAAAGTGCGGAGCAGACCAACTGATCCAGTAGATCGACGATAGACGACGTCCTACCGGTGCTGGCCAGACCATTTCGCAGAGATAAGTCCTAAGAATGTTCTACGGCATCGCACGGATCCGCGAACAGTCGAGGTTCCAGGATGTTCGCGGATCGACGTCGTTTATCGTCGACCCCCCCTTCCCTTAGTTCGACTGATGCGATCAGTCTCGTACCGCCATTAATCGCATGAAGACAGGAATCTTTCGTTCGGGACGCTTAGCCGCGAGGCCGGCAGGCCAAGTTTACTAGCAGGTACTGACAGTTGAGGAATGCCAACGCAGATTGAACTTAGAGCGTAGAAAGTGACACAGCTATTGTGGACAACAACGATAACGATGACAACGATGACGACGATGATGACGATGACGAGAATGACGTGGATGACAATGGCCAGTAATGCTAAGGATCGTCGACTCCGAGCGAGATCGATAACGATGGCGAAGCAGCCATGCTACGGGGTGTTCTTCATCGAGGATTCCTGCAGAGCGCAACGACGAAGTATCTCATTATCGAATTAACAAATGATCGTATTATCGAAACGTGACCGTGTCTCTCGACGGTAATACTCGTGGTAGCGTACGCCAGAGGTGACGAAGAATAACACGACCTCCCATCGACCAGTTACTCCGCCCAAAATTGCAAGGACTTGTACCGTTAATTACCCGTACCCAAGAGGAAAAGGAAAGCTGCCGAGAACGGTGCACGGCCTGGCATACTGTCAATGAGATTCTCACTCCGTGGATGAAAGATCGGGCTGTTCGATGGTTGCCGATGAATATTTCTCCGCGATTCGCATCATCGTCGGCGCAGAATCTTCTCATCCACGCCGTTATCGCGTGTACACTCACGAATGTACACGGAGCCAGCATGTCAAGGCCGTGCGCCATTCGTTCCCGGCAACGAGTTTATTTTTTCTACGAATATTTTCCATTTTCGCATAATTTTTTTACCAAATGACCCACGAAACTACGTTTCTAGTCAGCAAACGCGAGGATAAGAAATTAAAAATGAAAAAAAAAATAACGCAAGCGCGCGCGCGGACGAGCTAGGCAGACTAGGCACTGAGGACGAAAAGAAGGAGAGGAAAAAAAAGAAACAAAACCGTTCGCCGTAGGTATTTAGCCAAGTACGAATTTGTAAGATGGACGATGTAATTTATTTTTTATCGCGAGTTCGCATATCCAAATTTCGTCTTAACGATCATCGATGATCACGCGGCAGCGTGTGTCTCTGTTGCCGGTGTTTAACGTTTAACGATAGACAACGTTCGATGTTCCTTTAAACGCAAGTGTGTGTATGAGTTTTAGAAAGAGCCGTTTTATCCGAACGAGTTTCTTTTCATGAGATATATGTGAGTGAGTGAGACGATTACAGGGATCGCTTAAATCCCGCGTTATTATATTTAGAGGATACACGGTGCGTTACACATATTACGTGCGTATTAATTATAGGTACTAATACGACACAACAGCGATGTTCGATATATTCAAAAAAAAAAAATAAGTGTACAATAACGTATTTAACGATTGACATTGAACGGTCATAACCGATAGAAATAACGTACTAACGATGACTTCGGTATTAAAATTCAACGAAGGGAAATCTGTAACACCTCAACGTATTCATGCCTTTCGCTATAATCTATCAAAAAAAAAAAGAAAAGAAAAGAAAAAAAAACTATACTCGTGAATTAAATAGCATGCAAACATTAATACGAAATGTACACCCATTACGATATATACGTACGCGCATACGTGAATGTATTCTTTCAATTAATTCTTTGAACGGACTCGTTGATACGGGACACGCGAATTAACAAAATTAATACCCCATACGGCAATTTCCCAATACTCTTACTACGTCTAAATATCAGAATAATTAATATCGCAACCACCCTACCCACCGCAATAAAAAAATACCAAAGCCAAGACTATCTCTGTCTTCTACCGAGCGTAACATATTTTTTGAGGTAATGAGCCACTTCTGTCTTAGACGTCGTTTAATCAATCATTCTCACTTGTACACACAAGTTGTATTTGTATAATAATTTTCTACATACGGTAGTATGCCGAATCGTTAATTTTTAACTGGGTTAATCGCGATTTAACCCTATAATTTAAATATAGTTACGTCTTAATATTACCTGTTTTAAGAAAGTATATGATAGATGCCTATCCAACAATTTTCCGTTACGGCTAATGATATTAACGATATCAATAAATGAACTTACAGGCTGTATTATTATTCACGTAAAAGAAAGTAGTTCAAACAGTTTCATTGACCCCATCCTTTCAGCGGACGAAGTTGGAAAAGTTTGGTTGTTCCAGGCGCGCTTTTACGGAATGGTAAGCTCGGGTAAGTAATAAGATTCGACGCCAATTACTTTGTATACGTCCTACGGGTTATGCAAGAGGGTTGGGGCAAAACTTGCGCTGCAGTTTCATAAAGAGGCTGAAGAGTGAGATGCGCCTATGCCAGCGGAGTGGCAGAGCGAATGATCGAAGTATCGGAGGGTGGTAGGGATGTGTGTGTACTTACTGCTGATAGAACAGCTGGTACCAGCTGATTTGTCAGTCGATGTCGCCTGAGAAATGACAAGAATAAACTGGTTGGCACGCCGTGCGCATGTATATTTGTCGTCGATAAGAGGTTGTTTTCGGTGCTCTTCACATCGAATATGGTGGCCACCGACACGCACTCGCCTTAAACGTAACCCTCAATTTCGCACCAAACAATCCTCGGGCGCACCCCTGTGCCGGAATAGGAGGGAACAAAATTCCTGGCCGAGAGGAAGGGTTGGTCGGGGTGTCCAATGCGTTTCACGTGAAATAAATGGATAGACCGAAGTACATCGCGTGACAGCGCGACAATGTCCGATTTCCCGTCTAACTCAAAAGTGACATTCTGACGGTTCCTGAAGGGGATCCGGGGACGAGCATCTATACAAAATCTCCAAATGTAAGGGCAAGAATGTGTCTCACCGCGATACATTGACCGCGTCAGTTTTGCCGCACTGACGTCTCTCTAATTCATCGAGCCAAAGTAACGTTCGCGCTACAATCAATTCTGTGATCAAATATTCTCATTATATTTTTCTGATGCCCATGACTCGACAAAGTTTTCAGCGATGGAGGCAGAGGAAATTTTACGGGACGTTTTTGGAGCGGGCACGATCGTTGTGGAGTCGTCCAGTGGAAAATCCAAAGATGATAGTACAAGATCTTCGAGGTACACTTCTCTGCTTCTAATGATACTTTCTGTTCCAATCATTGTTCAACCATCCTAACTTTTCTGCAAATTACAGAACATTGCGCTGCCTGAATCTTGTTAATGAGTACATGAAAAGTACATTACCACATAATGTTACCCTGCCAGAAGACAATAGAGTTGGTCGCATTGGGCCTAACATCGTGAGATTTGATATATCCACCCGCTATGGCCTATTTATTGTATCACCTGACCGGCTCAGCGTCAACTCTCAAAACAGTTTTAGTACTATGAGGGCCAATTGTGGCGTCTACAAGGGAAAATGGTTATATGAACTTCAGTTAGGTTCTAAGGGTGTTATGCAGTTGGGCTGGGCCACTTCAAAATGTAAATTTAATCAGCAAGTTGGTGTTGGTATGTTGTATACTTGCGTTTTCATTAAGTGTTATCAACTACTTATATCATTTATATTTGTGTTTTGTATTTTCAGGAGATACAGCACATTCGTATTCATTTGATGGAAACCGCATTAGAAAATGGAATGTGACAACACATAAGTATGGAGAACCATGGCTAACGGGGGATATTATAGGATGTGCTATAGACATGGACAATGGTACAATAGACTTCTATAGAAATGGGAAAAATTTAGGTAGAGCATTTGAAAATGTACCCAAGGGTGCTGGGATTGCATATTTTCCAACAGTGAGTTTGGCAGATAGTGAAAATGTAACAGCCAATTTTGGGCTCACGCCACTACGATATCCAGTAGAAGGATATCAGACACTGCAAGCAACACCAAAAGGTCAAGTGTATCAAGCTAATCTACTATTTAAGTGGCTTTCCGAAGTGATAGATTGGTTGGACGACATAAACTGTAATAAAAAGCCGAATGTTTTATTGAATGACGAAACAATGACTGCCCAAGCTTTTCTCATGTGCTTAGCAAGAAACATTACAAGATATCTTGGACCGTTACTCATGGTCCCTTATGTTACGGAGGGTATTTTCGTTCCGTTCATGCAAGACTTATGCGCTTTAACAGAAGATGCGGTTAAGGAACCGAAACACTTGTACATGAATAATTCAAAGTTGCTGCTTTGCTTGGATATCATATGGACTTTCTTAGAGGAACAAGAAGTCAGAGCTTGCTTTGAGACCACGGTTATTTACTTACTCTCTGCCTTTAGACACGTATCTGTTCTGCTGGAGTATCCTGTTCAATGCAAAAGTTTAATCTTGTTAACAAAAATCTGTCAGCATGTTGTTACGAGGCAGCATCTTCTACAGTATCTATTATTCGATCGAGTGCGATTTGCAAATTTTATACATGTAAAACCGTTGGACGAAGGAGGATTAGCCGAAGTTATTGGTGAAGTCTGGTGGGAAACAAACCCTGTAGATCCAACAATCGATGCAAATAAAGAGAGTTATTTATATGCGTGCGAACGAATCAAAGCTGCTATTACTGGTATGTCGACATCAGTGTTCATTCTGAATGAATGTAAAGCTCTTTGATAAACTTGACATTGATTTGTCTTACAGAAGTGGAAGCATTACAAGTGGAATTGTTGGTAACATTGCTTAATAACTCTGACGGTTCTGCAAAGAGGCCAACATCGAGAACTATTTTTCTACGAAAATTCAGACGGTTTGTTCGAGAGAATCTTGCATTTGGCCGTGTGAGTATTTGTTTGGGAAATGACACTCAACGTAACATACAATTTACAAATATTTTTAAGGTCGATCCGTTTCAGACTCCATTACCTATAACATTGTGCAGCTTTCATCGATTACTGGTTGCGTTTAGTGTTCTGTGGAACAGTGAAATTCAAACTAATTCTGTCTACGTACCCTGCAGGTGACACGACATATATTTTCACACTTAAATATATCACAATATGTATCACAATATTATTCGCCCAATCTCAAATACGGTCGTATGCATATTTCATTGTTGCATTTCAGTGCAGTTTCACTCAAAAAAGCTAGTTAATCACGTTCGTTTCATTATCACACGACTTTAAGTAAACTATCAGAATTGTGCATAAAATCATCACCCAGTCTTGTTTAATTTACATAATAGAATTTCCTTGTAAATTGGAATGGGCAGGGCGTTCTACGACGCATCCATCAGTTACTCCGGAATCGACAGACTGGGTGGAGTGTTATCCCATTTGAACAAGACCTTCAAGAGTGAATTGGTACATCTCCTAGGTCCTGAACATGAAGTTATCGTTGCTATGGAACAAGCACCGGAACCCCCGACGAATACGTTTGCCGGGGTTGCCACGCGACTTGCAGATTTGCCTGGAGTATTACCGACATTCGCCCGGATGATCAACGTAACCCCAGGAAATCACAGAGGTTCAATGATTCTCGAAAGATTGGGTTACTTTCCTTATACTAGAGAGGACAGAACACCTTTCCGCTTGGGACCTGCGGATCCGGCATTGTCGTTGCTCGAGTTATTAGATGGCATAATACTGTTTTATCATATATCAGCGAAGAAACAGTTAGCGAAAGTAGCTAGTTTAAGGGACAGTATGTCCGAATACATTGCAGCCGTTGCTCAAACTAAAGCAAGTCTAGAGATAGTTAAACAGGCCAACGATGATGGATCTAAATTGATTAAAGGGGAACTAGAACGTACGTTACAAGTATTCACTAATAAATTAACAGAACAGGCCAGACACATGGCCTGGGTTAGAGCGGCGGTTTATTCGGAAGACAAACAAAAGCAATTGGCATGGCTATTAAAGGTAGTCTGTTTGACGTTGAAAAATGCCAGTGAAGAGGGCAATATGTTCAGTTTCGTGCCAGATTTCTATTTGGAAGTGCTGGCTGAGTTATGCATTTGTATGCGAAATCATTTACACCCAACTGCTCCTATTGAGAACGTACCGGACTACAAGGAATTATTGAGAGATGCCGCTGAATTTTTGTGCAACCACTTCTTAGATTCTCGTATCGTTCATGCCACTTCGAAAGATACGCTGATTTTGACATTGGCCGGATTTGTTTCAAATCCTCTAACGCTCAAAGCATTGGAAAGCGTACCCCGTCCAAGCCGAGAAAAAGTTGTTATGAATTTATTAAAGCCATACGATAACCGAGCGTGGGCACAATCAAACTGGGTTCTAGTTAGATTTTGGCAAGGTAATGGCTTTGCCTTCCGATACGACAAGAGTCCTCACCTTTCGAAAAAAATAGGACCAAAATTACTACTGCAGGAATCAATATCTCAACCGATCAGTACGTACGATACATTAGTGAAACAGTTTTTAATTATTTGGAATCTTTGTTATTTGTTCTGTATTTTCAGAGCCATGTCCATCTGTAATATATCAAATGCATGTGAGGGATGCCCTGCTTGATCACCCTCACGGTACCACGCTGTTCTTAAACTCTCTGCTGAATCAATTAAATTGGGCATTCTCGGAATTTATCGGAATGGTACAAGAAATACACAACGTATCATCGAGACCTGAAAGAGTATTTATTGAGTCGAGGCAGTTAAAAATATGCGCTACATGCTTTGACTTAGCGATTTCATTACTGAGAGTTTTGGAAATGATAACGACGATTGCACCAAGTGTATTCAATGATCCGTCTCAGTCTTCCAGTGAAAACTTGTTGACTCGATTATGCCAGGTATGTAAAATATTATGTATTCTTTGTATTTCTCTTTCATTCGGTATATTCATATTTTAGTTGCTGTGTCAAGTTTTAAATAGAATGAGTTCGCAAAGCAGCTGTTTCCAACATGTGGTTTTGCTTGAAATTCCGGATCTTGAGTCTGTGGATCATTTTCCAATACTGGCAGCAGTAATTGGGATTTTGTTATCCATTTTAAAGGATGATATGAACAACTACACGCGTAAGTCATATTCATAAGGAATTTAATATCGTGAAACGGTCGGTACCATAAACCAATTATATTTCCCCAGCGAAACCATCAGCGGAAGTGCCGAAGACCACTACGACTCTCTTAACAGAACCAAGCTTTCAAATATCCTCTCTCTACTTTGTATTAGGAGACCCAAAAGTTAAAGAAACAAGAAATAAACATGTCAAACAATTTTCCCTTTCAAATTGTAAGTAAGATAAACAATACGGCGACTAATCTGGTTTTCTAATAGGCATAAGATGACTAATAACCGATGATTATAGATGCAGTCGACGTGACACAAGAAGAGATCAATAGGGTCAGGGAAATGATAAACTATTTAGATTTATGCCGCACACTGTTACCTGATACGAAGATGATAAGTGACGATGAAAATATCTGCACCATATGCTACGCGTATCTAATTGAGGCAACATTTAAACCTTGCAATCATCAAACATGTCGAACATGCATTGACCGACATCTACTGAATAGCAGAGAATGTTTCTTTTGCAAAAAAACGATTGAAAAGGTTGTCGATCTCTCGGGCAACGTGTTGCACGATTTTTCACAAGAATCAGAATCAACAAAATCTTCAGAGTCGTCCTGATGGTTGCTTGACAGTACTATCTTGGCAATAATGTTTCTGTGTTATTGAAAGTTTCTATGAAGTGCAAATTCAGCTCATGCAAATGATTACATTTTTCTTATTAACACCGCCATATCATTGTTGTATGGTGAGAAATTGTTGCAATGTAAAAATAAGGGCTATTAATTCTGAAAGAAAATTGTATAAAAATTCAAATAAAATAAGATTTTATTTATTGAAAATGATCTCCATCCGCTGATTTGTCATCGTGATTGCAGAAAATATGCAAGCGCTCTTGCGCCATTCGAATATACATTTGATTATTCTAATTATAGGGCGTTATAGCAATATTTCAGTATAAAAAATTCGCCTTTAAAAGCAGAGCGTTATATGTTTCAGATACATATAAAAATAGAAACGTGTATATACATCAGTCTTATCTTACGGCTTAGCTATATTATAATTAACCGATAAAAATAATACGTTACAAAAGATTACGGAACTTGAAAGTTCACGTGTTGTATCACCCAATGTATAAGATCTGTTTCGTTGCATGATGTCCTTGTCATGACAGCGTACATTTAATTGCACAGGCTTTCCCGAAGTATTCTGAACCCAGTCACGAGTTTAGGTTTAAAAGATTCTTGTCTTAAATCCTCAAGTGCTTCCATAAAGACAAGGCCGCAGGCAAACGCGCCGAGAGCAGTTATAAAAATTGCAAAAACTATCATCAGACGGTCTTTGTTCAAAAATAATTCAGGATCTTTTAAAAGAATGCTCTGCAGGAGACAAATTCCAGGTAGAATAAAAATAAATGTTGCTGAAAGAGCTCCCAACAGATTGATAACCGGTGAAATATCCGGCACAAAAATCGCTATAATTAGTGATGCCACAAACCAGATTATAGTAATAAAAACTCTAGTTCCAATGTTTGAATCAACATCCATTCCAAAAAGACTCAAAAAAGCGTCACGTCCGCAGTACAAAACGATTGGATAAGTAGTAAAATTTTTTACTGCTACTGAAATTATACCTATTGTTAGTAGGATGCTTTTATCCGTGTATCCTTGCAGAATATCACTAGGTACTTTTCCAGTACCAAAGGAAGCATATCCAAAGATGCCAATTGTGGTATATGCAATGAAACAGATAATCATACTAATAATGGCACACGTGGTAAAATTACCCAGTTCACGGTGTTTCATACAAGCATATGTTGGTATTGCAGTCATATGAGTCTATTATGTATAAAATTTTAAAAACACAATATTAACACATTGAAATATGTAAAAAAGTATGTAACTTGTTATATTATCAATATATTACCTGATATGCAAAACATATAATTGGAACTATTTGCAGTGCTTCAAATCCGCTTTCTGGCCATATTTTCATAGGTGGAATAACACCTTTTTCATCCATGAAACTCTTGTATGTTATTAACCATACTACATATACAACAGTTACACAACCAATGGAACTTGCATAGCTCAGCCCATCCAATTTTTTAAAGAAACACAAAGGAAGGATAAACAAGCAGCTGGTTAATACAGTGATGAATGGCCTGGATAGATACCTGTGACATCAACATTTGTAGCTTTCATTTATCAAAATATATACAATTCTCAGATTAAATAATACTTACCAATTATGACAAAAATCTAAGCCATAGTATGTGGCAAAAACTCTGTCAAATTGGTCCCCTATTATTATAACAAATGTCAAACAACATGCAAAGCTATATATTGCCACACACAAGCCACAAAAGATAAGTGATTTTGGTCCACATAATCCAGCAAAAGTATTTTGCATGGTAATAGTATTTGTAACATCACTTGAATTTGCAAGAATGACCAGGGCCAATGTAATGAAGACAAGGAAACATAGCTGTGTAACTATTGAAGTTACAATTCCTCCAGCTTTATCAAAGGCTTGTGGGAAGTTTAGCAGTCCTGCACCTAGTGTAGCATTTACCATCAAGAAGATTGTGCCTAGGGTACTTGTACCTGTAACAGAAATCGAATTCTTGGTAGCTGTTGCATTAATTTTCATGTAAATTCAACACTTATGAAAAGCACAAAGGATGTTGTTTGACATACCAGTACGTGAAGAACGAGCACGTGCAGCCAAGGGACTCGGTGCGGTCGACAACAGTATTTCATTGTCAATTAGGCGATCATTCTCTCCAGTCAAACAATTCATGTTTCAGATGACTGCAGACAGAGTTATTGTTTAGTCCCAATGGTCGACCCGCTTTGTCCTATCTGCGATGATGATGTGGATGAAACAAAAACACATTTATCTATACCCGCGCCGTTCAGCAGTGAGGGCAGAGGTCAGTGCCTGCAGGAGAACACTGGTTTTTATTAATGTGAAAATGTAATCTGTTTTGATACCGCACCATTGCTTACACGCATCATATAAATCTGCTATATCATCGACTTAACGTATCAGATAACAGCATCAATATTATTAATAAGATATCGACGTATAAAAATAATTTCAGATACCATCGAGTTTTCACTTTCAGATGACATTCCAGTTAAATGTATGTTTTGAGTATCTTGTTAAGATTTTACTTTACAGATGGCGACAGTAGTACCATAATCAAAAGTCAGCTGTTCCATGGTGCAGTAAAGCAGCGGGAAAGAGGAAGAGGGAAGAGAGAGAGATGGTGGGAGAGAGAAAGAGAGAAAAAGGAGCAGAGGCGATAGAGCCAGTTATACAATTCGAGTCTAACCTCTACTTTGTTTGTCAGCGCACGGTTTTCACCGATTTCACATATAATAAACGACTCTCATCTGATATATCGTTAGAAACAAAAGAAGAACGGGCTCTTGATAGAGAAAAAATCTTTCGGCTATGTTCGCTCGTGTATTTCCATTAAAATATCGCAATATATCGGTAGGTACGGTATGTGCCTGTGTACAGATTCGTTTATGCACGTGCATTTGATCATGAAATCTACTTACGAGAATTCTCCGATTTTTCTCGCAAATGGAGTGAACACAATTACATTAACACCAAATTTGCGTTAAAACCTGCATTCCGATATTTTTACTCAATGTGCACTACAATACGCATTTACGAATGTACACCCAAGCGACTGCGTTTCGTCAAAATGAGAACGATAAATAGAACCAAAATATTGCAGTTGCTGAATCGAGTCTGGAATGGCCCAAAGAATACCCTGGCGGGTAAAGAATCCGAAAAGAAAATGGAAGAAATTTTAAGGCACAAATTTCCAAAAGCAGAAGTTATCGCAGTGTCCGACATATCTGGTAACCGGTAGAACAGTGTTTACAAACAACCAATATTTCGACTTTTTGGTTACGGTAAAATATTTTTCAGGTGGTTGTGGTGCAATGTTTGAAATACACGTTGTGACAGAGGAATTTAAGACAATGAGTACCGTGAATCAACACCGTGCTATTAACAAAGTAAATTTCTTTCTCTACCATTTAATCCCGTATACGTTGTGATGAAATTTCGAGGATTTTTTAAAATTGCTATTTTTGTTTCAGGCTCTCCAAAGGCAAATCGAAAACATGCATGGATTACGAATATACACAAGTGCGCCAAAATAAGAGTTGATCCAATGCACATTGAATTTTTCTTGAATTGCCTGTCATAATTTATTTCATAAAACACTGTTATCTGAACGCCTGTAGTATATTGCCTATACGTCATGAATGTACATACAACTTTAGCTAACACAACTTGATCAATTTAATATAATCTCTTATCTATTATAATCTGTAACCTTTTTATCTGTCTTAATCGTTGTTTATTTTCGGGTTTAACTATCGCCTCCGCCAGAGGGTGCAACTATCGCGTTGTAGTACCAACATTAAACTGCGGGAACTACGTTTAAGTTGGTAGCATTGACCATAACCGCCACAGGTCCGAATGAGTTTGAAACAGTTTGAAACAGTTTGAAAGTTGACGGTGTACAGGGTGGTCAGAAATGAGTATATCCGGGAAAATACTTTATGACAAAATACGAGAATTACGTCCCGATCTTTCAAACAGTGTTAAGCCAGACATATTGAACAAATTATGTGAACAACCCAAGGTTCAACCCTTTCTGAAATGGTTTTGCAAAAATGTGACACAAGCCAATGTTCTGACGAGCGAGGAACTTCAAATGTGAGTGTACTTGTTGATTATTAGCATGCATCCCGTTTCGGATCAAAATATTTACTTTAACAAGTTTCGTAGGAAAAACAAATTAGAAAAAACTGGGGAATGGTTATCTGGAGCTGATTTGGATGATGCATTAGAAGCAGCTATTAAGAACCAACCTGAATTAAAGGACCTGATAAATTTTGATACTCATGATTTAGATGATTTATCCATGGATATTGAATCATTAAAAACAGCACATATTGAAGATGAGGAATACATTAATCTCCTAAAGGACAACATAAAAAATTTAGTGTAATAATCTCTCTTATAAGATAATAATAATTGTGCTAATTTAACATTGTTTTTACATACTCTAGTGGAATACTTTTACCTTTTTTATAGGGAAGTTGATAATACATTGGATGAAAAACTTGAAGATGCGGAAACGCAGTTGGATAAAGGACATGTTGAAGCACAACTCATGTATGAAGAGTGTTTGCGAGTTTTAGAGGACTATGACAAAAGTAATTTTGAATTTTCTAAAGATATCGACAATCTTTTACAAGTATATGCGGCTGCTGCAGAAAATGTATGTGTTCTTATGAAAATTTATGAAATGTTACTATCAAAATTACATTATTATATAGTTTGTTTATCTTTTCAGAAAGGTACACAAGTACTATGGACACAAATGCCCATTGATTTTTTTCTTAAACAAATTGAACTGTACAATGATTACTTAGAAATTTTTGTAAAAAGACATTTTGGAAAATGCGATAAAGAGCGACAAGAATCTGATTCTGATTACGAAACATTTATGAATGACAGCAAAGAAAAACGTGTGGATGAAAAAATACAGGAACTACTATCACTTAAACCAATGTAATTAATTTGTTTTCACTCTGAGTTTACTATCAATCATACGTAATACTCTGTCGTTATTACAGTTTAATCAATTCTAAGGTAGAAGAGGTCTCTGCTAGAATCCAAGAAGAGTCTTATAATGCTATGTTGAAGTATGTACAAGACATCTACAACAATGGACATTTGAAAATTCCACAAAATAACCGAATGCAGTAAGTTATACAAAAAATATTATCTTTATGTATTTCTTTCGTCTTGAATTTATATTACGACTATTCCATTACGTGTATTATAAACCAGTGTGTATTAGGGAGGAAATTTTCGAATTAACTCGGAAAAGAGATTTTCTGGAGGAAAACATCAAACTTTTGCGAGATCGTCAATTGTATGAGGCAATACAACAATTTGTGGAGATTGAAACAACTAAGATTTTAGAAACTGTCGCAACTGCAAGATTAGAGAGGAGAAAAACCCGTTTGTGTAAACTGAAGAAAATCCTGCATCTGGCACGTGATTCTGGACATACACATTCAGACTTACTCTCCATGTTAATGGAGATGCAATACCACTGCTTGAAAGAAGTGCTAGAATTTGTTGCAGACGCCCGCCATTATCTTTCGACGGAATATTCGTTGTCATCTCTCAGATGTGTTAGTAAACATTAAATTAATAGAGTCGTAGCCATGTAATATAAGAGTTATCAATATTGATACAGTACTGAACGAGTAGTATTCATGAAAATCTTGTCGTCGTTTAACATTTTCATTTTCTTTACAACTTTAGGAAAGTATGCAGCAGCAACAGAATGAGTATAGAAGGCTTTTGGCAGCATCACCAAGAAACCAAAATCCATTTAATCAGTTATTTATATCTATGATGTGCGGTGATGAAGTTTTGGATGATCCACTAGGGACTGCTTTGCAAAAATATAATGAATTAGCTGTGGAGATTAAGGATAGAAAGCGAGACATACTAGAAACCAGATTAATGGACAAAATTGAAAAACTAAATGCAATGTAAGAGGCGAATCAATCATTTAACTATTATGTAATGGATATTCTAAGTATCGATAATGAATACCTTAATACATTGAAATTATATTTAGGGAAAGTGATGTAACTGCTCGTTACATAAAAGAAAATCATGATGGTCCTACGGTTAGTTTTAAAGCGGTGCCTTACGTAATCAGTTCGGAGCACTATAGAATTGTCAGGAAAATACAAGATGTCCAATATAATGTATCTGATATAAGAAATAAATTGAAGGAACAGATGGTAAACAAAGAAGATACAACAATAAAACCTGTTAAGCCAACTAATTATTATGTCTACTTTTTCGTTACAGAGAAGTGATTTTGGATTACAACGTGAAAAGGAAATTCTGTGGCAATGGTTTTTGGCAGATCCAGATACATTGCGAGCAAAATACAAGGATTTAAAGGAAAAGGCTGAACGCGCTCACTTTGGTACGGTTAAAAAAAGTTAATTTTATTTTTCCCTGTTCCAATGCATAATATACGAAGAACAATTTCGTCTAATTTATACAACAAACATGTTCAATAAAAACGAATGCACGAAAATGGGGTGAAAACTTACAGTGTTAGCTAAGACGATAGTTGTCTTAGACAGAACGAGACATTAATAGCATCATGATCTGTCGTCAGAAGATATTTCTGCGTTACGCGATCATGATACATGGGCGCCAATTAGTACATAATACAGACGTATAGAACGTCGTCAACGAAGCCGTACGATGCGTGGACCATATCGCGTGAACGACTCACATGATCGTTTCATCGGGTATAGCAGAGGAGAAATATTTTTGCCGCAACTCTTTCGGAAATTGAATTGCGAAAACGATTTCCTACGAAGTGCATCGTATGCACGTCGAGCTTACTATGCTCATGTGTACGATACCGGATTACAACGGCGATCGAGATGTGTAACGTGCCAACTGCACGGTCAGATTATCTATGTCCGCAAACGGCCACGTACGACAACTTTCTTCATTGACGTACGTTTGTAATAGATGCACATCCGCACGTGCTACTGCGCCCCTTTCGCAGCTGTCGCTCCTGCCAATGGTAACATTATGATCCCGATCCGACATTCGAGAAATATTTGTGACATATTCCAAAAAAATTGTATCCAAACAATCTTGACCATGAAGCAGCTACACAGCTCATCAAAACATTAAATTGAAAACCCGTATATTAAAAGAAACCCGTTAAACCGAATAAAATTACAGTCGACGTGTCTCGTTCCGTTGCCAGCGTTATGATCCTGAATGATTCGTTCCAAGGTAAAAGGGAGGCGTGTAAATACATGCAAATGTGCGACAAAGTGCACACGTTCTCTATCAATATCTCCCTCTCCCTTCCTGCACCGCGCGCGCGCGAGCCTGCGATGTCAGTGTTAACTCAGCGACGATGACGTAGGGGGGCACAGGCTGAAGTGTAACCTTGATCCGTGCGTCCGAGTTCTCTTCCCCGTTCTACCCTGCTTCACCCCCTTGACGGGCTCAAATCGGCGCGGTAACTCGTCCATTGGACAAATGCCGTCCCCCAAAGGAACGCGACGAACGAAGTGGCACGAACGAGCCTCCGCGAAGGAGTGTATGTAGATTGCGAGAGATCTGACGCAAGAATGCGGGACAACATCGCAAGGTAGACCCCGGTCGCCCGGGCTTATGTATTTCAGCGTGGAGGGATGTGCGGAACGTCGGGTACGCTGCTCACGACGACGCGCTTTTCCGGCCGGGAGCAAAAAAGAAAGAACAGAAAAAAGAGGAGGAATACGGAACGGGGAAGTGGCGAGGGTATTATCGATTCGCCAGGGCTCGTGAGTTAACGGTTTGTTTACACGAGCGTGGGGGAAAGTGCGCATGCGCCGCGCGAGCCAAAACAATAATAACAGAGTAGAAGGTTCATGGCTGGCGAACGGGTGGCCGCTCGCTCGAAGCGCTCGAATATTATCATTTTCTTAGCGGCGTGCCACGACGGTGACGAGCTGCCGTTTAGAACGTTGTCAGCGAGAGGCTCGTGTGACCCTTCCTACCCTCGTTGTCGCGCCTTTCCTCGCCAGCAGGAGAGCCCGCAGTACGATCGAGCGTGGCTTTCGTCGTGTGTAAAGAGCCCACCAGCCATCCTTCTACTCGCGCTGCTACGCGTACGCACGAGGCAGCCGCACAGTGTGAGAGACGTGTCGTGAGTTGTTTCTCTTTCTCTCTCTCTCTCTTCTTGCCCTCCCTCTCTGTCCTCTTGCCTCGGTGTCCCTCTCCCCTCCCTTCCACCCTACGTCGATCTCTGTCGCTCTCTGTCGCGCGGCGGCGGTCTGTGTTGATCATCCTGCTGGGCGCTCGTATTGCCAGTCGGCGCCGAGTGTGTAACATTGTGCAACGTGCAGCGCTCGGGCTGTTTTGTGTACGAACCACGGGCAACGGAACTGAGGGTCCGAATTCGAAGCCCGAGTGAATATCTAGTGATAGGAGACTTGTGATACGATCCCGTCATCGGCGGAAATTGTTGTTGCATCATCTGTCTCTCTCCCACTCTCGGCCGACTACGACGATCGAAGAGCAGTACCCGTCGGTGTTGCCTGCCTCTTACGCCGAAGGAAAACAATGACCGACTAGGAGTCGCTGTGCGTGTCGTCGCCACCTCCACCGCCGCCGCTTCCACCTAAGCCTGCATTCTCGTCATACTACGGTGGTGTGTGCGTCCCGTGTTCATTCAACTCGGTTCGCATAAGGCCGGATTCGGTCGTGGCAAAAATTGGCCCCGCTCGCCGTTTGGAGTTTGAATATTCGATAACGGCGACGAGAGGGGATAGAAAGGAGGAGGGGAGCGAGAGAGACGGAGAGAGTACGAGAGAGAGAGACAGAAAAAGGAAGGAGGAAGGAAGAGAGGGAATGCGCGAGAGAAGGATAAAGAGAGAGAAGAGGATATCACGCGTATTTACCCGGTGAATCACGCGTCCGTGTGATTACTCGACGCGCTTCGGCCGTGTGTGAACGCCTATGTTTATGCAGGGGCATATATATACCGAATCATTGACGTGTGCGAAGCTTCAAGAAAACAGAACAACGTGAGCGTTTTACCGTGCGCCCGTGGCTACTCTCGTCGCCGGTTCTCTCTCAACGTGTGTTGTTGTGCTTTGGCCGTCGGCTCTCGCCAGTCGCACGCCGCGCACCGCTATCATCTCTATGTTGTTGTTGTCATTAGCGTTGTCACGGCGGCATTCATACAGCGCGGCGATCCACTGAAAAGGAGAATACCGTAGCGAGAAATCACGCTCTCGGCAGTCGGTGGTGGTGGAGGCGGAGGAAGAGGAGGAGGAGGAAAAGGCGAGTCACGCACCAGCGAGAGAAAACTTTACCTAATCGCGAAGCGGCGGAATAGTAGCGAGTGCGGTGTACGAAAGAGGACAATAACAGGTCGCTCGGCCGTGTGAGCGTGTGCAGCCTCTGTGTTTTGCCCTCGCCAACCAGCGGCGGCCGCCCCGTCGGTGTGTCGTGTACCGTGAGCGTGGAAGCGAACGTGTAAACAAAGTCGCAACCTCCTTCTAACTGCTCCGCCGTCTGCCCTCCAGTCTGTTAGACTGCCAGCAGCAGGATGCCGAGCGCCGAGGAGACGACGTACTTGATCGAGGTGATGCCGGACACGAGACAGGACTTCTTGGCACGGGACGTCGATCTGCTGGTGTCGCAGATCAAGGAGAATCTTCGACTGTCCAGCCTGAAGGCGAAGTCGAGCGTGAGTCACAAGAACCGGCCGTCCCCGTATCGAATACCCTCGAGATCCTGGGCCGATCCGAGCACTTGCGAGATCTGCGCCCCGCGGAACAACAACAACAGCAACAGCAACAGCGGGAATCACGATCGACATATCATGAGCCAGCACTATCATCATCACCACCACCACCATCACCTTCATCACCATCATCATTTGCATGAACACAAGAGGACAACGGCGAGGGAAGAGGACGATCCGTACGAGCTGCTGAAAGAATTGCTCAGGGAAGGCGGTCTCATAAAGGAAGCCGTGAAGAGACTTCAGGCCAATTTTGATGAACTTGAGAACTCGGAGGAGGAGGAGGAGGAGCACGGCGTTTATCGTAGGAAACCGTATTTCTACGATTCCGAGGACGAGCCGTTGCCATCGATGTTCCAACAGTTGGATATGTGAGCCGAAATGGCCGTGTCGCCGACGAGGGGCCGTAACAAGATGCCAAGGAAGAAGTCGGTTACGGGCATCTGAGAATAATTTCGTTCGGAGCCGAAAGGGACGACGTCGGCGACGAGGGAGGCAGCGTCGGTTGACAGCGAAGGCTGACGAAAGACCTCGTCAGCTTTTTGCGACTGCCGCTGTTTCGTCGCCGTACCCCCCACCTCTTACCTTTTTCATCGTACTGTTTAATATCACTAAAGTTACGTGTGGCATCATCATCTGTGCTCTCGTCGTCGTCGAACGCTAGATAGACACATGTGTGTGCGTGCGTGTGTGTCTGTGTGTACGTGCGTGCGTGTGTGCACGCCGTGTGTCTCTCTCTGCTTTATTAATTTGCGTATGTGGGCACGCACACACGCAGCAGACAGTACTCGCGTAGCGGCACCGCACGCGTGACGCGTAGTGGTGGAAATAAAGCATGCGACGGTAAACGTAATTAGGTAGGAACTCGCCTTACATGGCCGTGTTTGTAAATATGGTGTGTTGTTATTCGAGGCGGCCACTCTCGCCTTCGTGAAACTTCGGCAGAGATCGCAGATGTATCGACGATCACGAGGCTTACGTGGAAGACTTATGGCCGCCTCGCCCGCCGACATGAACTGAAATTCGATTTACGCGCAAAGACCGTTACTTCGCCGAGGATAATTAGGACCGTTGACGGGATCTGTTATTGAAGGGAGAGACCGCTGTCGAAAAAGTCGAAGGGTTCCTATGTTCCGCGCGTATATGCCTGCATGCGTGCGTGCGTGCGTGCGTGCGTCCGTTACTGGGAATGGGACGAAAGAGCTGCAAACGCTTGCACTATGTTATGTTGACATACGCCGTCGACGATGAGGCAATCGTTCCTTATCAACCGACACGCACGCAGTCGTCCGCGATCATTCTCGACTCTCATGCGTATCCCCGTGCCCAAGGGACTCTCGAAAGCTTTCTTGACTGATAACTACCCGCGTTTCTTTCCTTGCGACTAAATGTAATTCGCGTGACGCGCGAGCGACTCTCGGCGCGAGCGGACTCGAGGCGTTTCTCGTCTGTTAGCTTCCTATCGAAGAGCACTGTCATATTTTCATTGAGTACGACAACGATCGGCTTGTGGGGGAGGGATGGGAGACGTACGTTTGCGTGCAGGTCGGTTGTTGTCCGACGACGAGAAGCGCGCCGAGCACACTGCGCTCATTTGCTACCTCCGCGTTCTGACGGTGCGTGCCGCATATCCTTCCTAAATAGTGCGACGAAATCAAGAGTATATGTATTATTGGTGAAAGCATCCTATAGGTTGTTAGGTTTTTCTTTTCGGAATCTACTGCCGAGCTCTCTTTGTCTGTCTCTTTCTTTCTTTCTATCTATCTATCTTTCTTCTTTCACCTTATCTATCTATCCGTCTGTCTGTCTGTCTGTCTACCTATCTCTTTCGGGTCCATTTTTACTAGACTGTAATAAACAAACTGTCCGCGCCGATGGCTACAATCAATCAACGACGTTTAAAATGCCTTTGCGCGTGGGAGTGCGTTTTACAACTCGCTCGCACCGGAAAGACAGTGATCTCATTTATTTTTTCATGCTACACGTGCGCAACGAATGAGCTAACCGAATGACACGAGAGGACACCGACAAAACTACTTCGGCCGATTGCCCATTTCATTTGATTCGCTCAGGTTTATCGGGTTGCGTAGCGCGATCGACGACCGTCCCGATCGTTCGATCGGTATATCAAACTTTCGTGTGTCCAAGTATTTTTGAAAGAGACAAAAAAAGGTTATTAAAGAAGTAGAAAAATGCCTCATATTATCAGTGTGTATGCGTGAGCGTCCGTATGCGTCTGTTTTGCGTCTGGTTGCGCGTATCTGTATGTATAGAAGCGTATACATTCATACATGCATAACGTATGTGTATAAGCAGAGCGAGAGAAGGAAGTGAAGCATAGGAAGAAGAGGAGGAGGTAGAAGCGGAAGAAGAAAAAGAAGAAAAAGCGACGAAAGAGTGGGAGGAGTGAGCGCGGGACTGTATAATGAATGACATTATAGCTTTACATTTTGCTGTGCATGTTTTAGTGCATAGTTATTTATCATTATTGGTCGGTAGGTTTACGATGGATGTAATGAACGCGCTGTACTGACATTGTAAGAGCCACCGTGTACGGACTCCGTGCGGACCGTTCGGCAGAATGGTACGAGGAGCGTGAGATTAATTTCCGGTATCGGTGGCTGACAGCGGGGCAGAGGAAATTGAGTGAATACCGGCGTAATAATCAATAATAGGAAACGCGCGCGCGACATAACGCACGAGGGCGCATGCACTGTTTCGCACACAGATTCGCTCGTCTGCCGGTGCCCGCCGACGTCCGGGGGGGAGAGAATATACGAAGGTGGAGAGGAACGATGAGAGGCCGACAAAGTCTTATCAATCGTTACGGAGATAAGCCAGTAATTAGTGGACGGTGCGTACCTATCCGCGAGGGGGAAATCGGGAGAGTGCGAAAAAGAGAAAGAGAGAGAGAGAGGCGACAATTAGTTTAGCGGCTCCGGAGTGCGCGTTGTGCCTGTGTGGATGAGATCGAGTCTTCGGTATGGATGCGAGCTGGGTGTATGTCGTGCGTGCCGAAAATAGTATTGAGTACGTGAGATTTGAGTCAGTTGTTTTCTATGAGAAAAGAGCAGTCCTTTTTTTTCTAAGTTCGTCGTTAAAACATGAATTAAGGAAACTATATCTCGTTGTGATCGTTGGACTCGAGCGTCCGGCAAAAAATCTTAATTATAAATAAAGAAGTTAAAAGTTTCAATCGTGCCTTTCGTTCCGAGAGAGTAACCCCCCTCCCCCTGCCCCATGCCCCTGTCTCCTAGAGCCTGCCTCTGCGCATATAACCGGCGGTCTCCTTTAAGTTGGTCGGTACCGCTACGGCTCCCGACTTTGCAATGAAAAGTTTCCGTAGCTATTATTCTCCCCCACTATCGTTTCCAGCATCATCGTGTGCCCACTCTCCCCGCTATCTGACGCGATCGTCGTCTACGTCGTCGCGGTCGTACCAACGTGGCACGGATATATATCGTATACACAGCTGTGTGCCCGGCCTGGCCTGCCTGGCCTCCCTGCCGATGTTCAACCCTGGAGTTCACTGCCCCAGGGTATCGTTCGCTTATTAGTTCGTACCGAAAGAAACCTTACGCACTGGCCGCGATGCGCCAACTTTCTGACCTGTCCACGCGTCGGCACGCGTCGTATCAGGGCGGGTTACGTCACTTTCCTCAATCGACCAGGCACTCTCCGATAACAGTTACTTCGCGTATCTTCAATTTATACGTTTGCCATGGCGCTCGGCGTAAACGATATGGCCAGGCCTAACTCTGTTGCGGGGGGGGGGGGGGGGGGACGAAAAAAAAAGTGCTGAGTAACAGCCGAGGCTACTTCTGACCCTTTCGCTCCTTTTGTCCTAGGGCGTTATCGTGGGTGGAACGGAGCTGCTTGGCTATGTATAACGTCGCGATACACAAAGGCGAAAGGATTTCCAGCGATCTCCTAAAGTATCACATTGTTCCGGGAAAATGTCGAACGGCGGCGTAACAATGTTACGACGTGACTTATCACCTTAGTGGCGATGGTCATTCAAGGACTCGGACGCGATGCCTATTTTGCGCTCGCCGTTCGGTCTTTATTTAGAAATATATCGATGTCGGTGACAGGCAATAAACGGGCGAATATACAAAAAAGCGGGTATAAAATTACAACCGGTAAGTTCATAATAGGACGGAATGAGTTCATCGCGATAAGGTATGTAAATCGTCGGCCAGAGGTCTTTATCTACCAGAGGCGAAATTAGAAGACGACAGAAATTACCGAAAGGCTCTATCTTTCCGTGGGTCGTCTTTCGCAACGCGGCGTTATGAAAAAAAAAAGAGAAATAAATGTAAACGGCTATTTCGGTCGTCGATGGGATGCTAGGACTTATTCTGGCGATGATGTTTATCGCCAGATGAGTCCGCTGACAAACGCTTGTTTCGTTCGAAAACAATTCGCGGTTGGCGTTATCTCGGCGTGCGGTCGTTTGTTTCAGGCCGACAAATGCCGGCACAGAAACGCATATTTTTATAATTGACTGCAGCCGAGTGTGAGGAAGAAAAAAAAGCACGGCTAGAGTAAAGAGACACTGTCAATTATTTTAATCTCGCTGCTCCGTAAAGTCGTGTATTTTGTATCGCTATTCGCGTAAGTAGAAAGCACTCCGTTGCATAACTGTACAATAGCGAGAGGAGATAAGGCATGAGTGTTGGCTTCGAGAACTGATAAGATGGGGGCGCGCGCGCGCGCGCAAAGGGGGCTTTGTGTACATCCGTGACTTCGCAACAGAACGATGTCAACCAGATCCGAAATGTTGGCGTTATAAATATTTGCGCCGGAGCGCGTTACTTTATGCACTAGTCAGATAGTACGTCCGCTGCCAACGGTGGCCGAGGCTCACGATAAGACAACTTTCCACGTGTATTGATACCCTCTCGCCAGCTTGGGAACGCGCAAGGGGCATTTCTTCTCACAACAGTCAACTAGAACTACAAATATACAGCTGTTATCGATAACCCGCGCCGCCGTCACATATTCATCGCAGCTACGCTACACGTGTAGGTGGACGATATGGTATTTACAGCTTCGCTCGTGAGAAAAAGTTTCTCTGATATAAGTCGATTCATCGGCCGCTGTTATGCTTCGAGAAGGCTGTAAATAAACAAACCCGAGCGACTACTAACGCAAACCGACCTTGTCTGTATATTGACACAGATTTCGTGGTGATATAGCGGTGCGACCCAGTTGCACATTCGTGCTGTCAGTGTTGCACGCGTGTATATGTACGTTGTTGCCAAACATTGAGACGCTAGTATGTGAAATTCGTATAATAATCGAGCCCACGTCTCGAGGCAGTGTTTAATCATCTGACGTGAATAAGGCCGTTTCGTCGCTTCCAAGAAATTCAGATAACAGTTTATCCTTTAAGTGTCGTACGATCAGTTTCTATTAATGACGCGATCGTCGATACACCTTTCGATATGTTTTGTTTCCATGTCGACCGATCCTGTTTGGTCGATTTATTGCCACCTTTGAACGGACGTCGCGAGACGTATTTACCTACGCTTATGAGATATTAATCCCTCCCTTCCCCAACGTGGAAACGAATACACGAGAGGAAAAATTCAGTCTGTTTCAGGGAAACGTTGCCGGGAATACGTTTATGGCCATCGGTCCCGAGAATGGAATGCAAATGTCGCGGATGTTTTTGCGAATCGTAGAACGATCCGAAGGTTCTCGCGATAACCGACGGTATTTTCCGTCGAACGGTGTGTCAAAACAAGCCGAACGGCGAACATTGTTGCGCACGACCGAGAATTTGACAATGAGCACAGTTGAGCTGACCACGTGATTGTAAACAAGCAATTCCGTTGGTTCGCGGATAAGAGATAACGCTACCAGAAGTACCGACACGTCGAACCCTATAAAAAAGAGATTTTTCACGTAGTGTCACGTAGTGGAGATTTGTTTGGTCAGGTCAGTCGTGCGTGGAGGCGAAGTTATCGACTCTGTCGTGGGACAAAACGCGAACGAAGTCGCGCCGAGCTCGGCTGGAACTAGACTTCTATTCTCGCATTTGTTACTCCACGACACGTCCGTGAGTCGTCGACGCACACTCGCGCAATTCCTTGTCACGGTGCCGGAGATATTCAACATGGCCGGATCTTGTTCTGCAAACTCGTACGTACATATTTATGTTTTCGTGTCGTTGCCCTCGAAAAAGTAGGTCTTGCAAAGGCAGATCGTTCGCAGTCGTCGCCGCGGCGTACGACCGAACGACGGAACGACGAACGGAATATCCGCCAAATGACCGTGACAACGGACGCCCGTTGTCAAAGTGGCCAATAATCCACTGTTTCGGTCCGCAGCCGTTGGCTTCTGGCCGCGAGACACGGCGAGACACGCGTATGGCGGCGCTGCATGACAGTTCGTCGTGCCGTGTCGAAACCGTCTATCGAGAATAACGACAGTTCTCCCATTTGAAAGGTTATCGCATCCTGCTACGACTGCCAGGATTGTTCTTTCATTGGCAGGGTGTGTGCGCCGCGGCGGGTATCGTGCTATTTCCGTAAAAAAGGGGCAAGGTGCTTCTCGGAGGACTAGCGAGCTCGCACTGTGCTCTCTCGACGTACTGCGAACTTTGAGGTTATGACGGGGACGAAGTTCGACTATTTCGAGTAGTCGTTACATCGCACGCATACTGACCGTGAGACACTTTAAGCCTTTCGTTGCCGACGTTAATTTTCGAGATGCGTTCTTTGTCTAGGATCTTGTCAACCGTTTGCCACGTTACGCGCAACAGACCGATGCTCTTGCGGCGGACTCGAGTGACAATTTCTCATTGTCGTACGGCCTATGCAACGAAAGGGTTAACAAAGCTCGCATGCGAGCGTCGTGCGAGGTTCATGTAGGCATTGCACGCGAAAGCTGCTTGGTGTTTTCGTCCGTCCGATGATTCGTTCTTTTCCCATCCCAGCCTCGTACGAATCGCGCCACGTATCTATGAATATGTAGAGTGCATCGCTCGCTGCCGCCCGATGAGCGGGAAACGGGTTTTAATTTGTATACAGACGCCCGCTCGTCTGCCGTCCCATTACGGCGAACTAACCGATTCCGGCTACACGCCTTTTTCCATGAAAAAGGTTTACGTAACGAGCGGGAGGTGAATGACGGGGTGCTCGATGCTGTTCTCGCGGCATGGATTGTACTGTTATTCTAACGTCTCGGAGCTAACGTCTTTATTTTGGTCAGATGTGACGAAACGTTTGAAAGTCTCTTGATGGCTCACTTGCGCCAAATCCGCCTCCATCAACTTTCTGCTACTGTCCTTTTCGTACGCGTAGCCGGCGTCGGTTATCGCGTTTAATTATGTAAGGATTTAAATTTCCGTTTTTATTGAGCGCGCTTCGATCGTTCTTGCAACAGATGAGGGAAGATAGGAAATTGCGACATGGCTATATTTATTTGGTACATAGAAATGCCAGCGACAGAAATATTATGCGAGTTTACAGGATCGATGTGTCTGCGGAATGGGCGGCATCGATGTATAAATATAACGGTCGTACGAAAAGTGCCGGGAGTTTGCCAAGGCTAGATCCGTCAAAAATGTTGAGAGGAGAGAAAAAAAAGCTAAAGAGCTAAATGACACGTTGAACTTAGCGTGCCGCGAGCTTTTGTATATAGAAAGGACTCTTTCTGGCGCTGAACGTTTTACATAGCTTTACTCTACTTACTGACGGGGCAGAATAGATTGTCGTAAACGGCACTAGACCGGACGTTTTATCGATCACGGAATTAAAGATACATATATCGCGGGTTCCGTTTTGGAGCGACGTAAATCTTTTTTCGTCCGCGAATAAAGAAATTCTGCGAAGCATGGTATAGTCCCGTCGTAAATGCTCGCGTGACATTTATCTTCTATCCTAGAATATATCGACCTTCACGCTAGTATAAGGACCGACAAATAACTTGCGGGAGGGTAAAGGGTAGCCTGCTAGGAATGTTCTATAATAGCGTACGTACACGTCGCGGCTGCTTAGTGCCTGTACTCGGCGCTTAGTAATTGCTGATGTTTCTACAATGTACACAGAAAGTTGTGACCTTGGTTGCCACGGCATATTCGATTTCACCCACGATGCGTACGCAACCCGATAGGCGGCGGCGTGTATTTCGCGACCATCCGAGCGTTTAGAATACCTCGCGTTTTGGCGAGAGTGAAAGAAAATCGCGCGGAAGCGCTCGCACGAAAGGGTCAGATAATAATAATAAAATGTAACGTACGCCGCTTGACCCGTCATCCGAGACTTTCACTTCTCACGTCTTAGCGCAAAGCTAAATGACCCGTTGCGTCCTCACCGATAATTTTAATCATCTGCATCGCTGACAGCACCTTCGTAAGGCCTCTTTCAAGACTTTTTCGGTCAATATCTGAAAGGACACTTGCATACCTCGACTTTGCGTGCCGTCTGCGCACGCATCTCCACGAATCGTGCGCGAAGCGTTAGAATTGATATTTTGAATGAAGCGTTACGAAATGAACCTGTTGGCCGACTCGCTCGGTGCACGTTTCTTCTGCTTTCGGGTAAGGGGCCACGAGGGGTGTACATATTCTTTGACGTCACCGGTCTCAAGAATATACCAGAACGAGAATTGTGTCAGTCAGAAGCGTCAGCCGTCCAATGACACGGTTTAAATATAAACCGACTACATACTGCGAGGATAGGAGCAGACATTTCTGTTGTCGGTAGTCGGTCTGCACCTCCCAGATTCTATTCGCGCCCATAGAGATAATTGTTAGCTTCCCAGCGAGCGGGCGTCTCCTATTGCGGGGCAAAAGCGTTATCGGACGTAATTCGATCCCGCAGTTTCTCGTGTCCCGCTTCATTTTCATTTCGTTTCGTCGCTCATCGGTCTCATTTATCAAACATTATCGAGGTTTCCTGTTCCCTTATTTCGAGAATGCGCGACGGCACAGACCCCTTGTTTACGGCCGGTTAGGACGCGTCGTTTCTTGGCCCGAGTGGAAACGCAATTTTTTTTGCAGATCGCGATTGCACGATCGACACTGGGTCGTTCAGTTCAGCTGCAATTTGCATGCTGCCCGCTTTTTTTTTGCGCACTTACGAGCGGCTGGTAGATACGCCGATGATAGGCCGACCTACGTGCGAAGAAGCGTGTTGTTCCTTCGTAAGACGGGAGCATATTTTGACTGGCGTGTGACGTGTGTGTTCATACGTGTACGTACGTGTACGCACACGGGTGGGGAACGGATGCCGCTGAGTCAGGTGATCCACGGACACGTACGAGATGAAATGTTTATCGTTACGGAACGTCCGACGAGAGTAGGCGGATCGATCGGTCCGTATGTTAGGCACCGAAATGAACGCGTGGAAGTCGAGGTTGTGCGAAACACCCATGCGCGTGCATACACCTACCGTATGTAAACCTCGTTACGTAAAGGCGCTTTCCACAACCACGGCCTCATCCCATGCTCTTTCCTCGACGCGAACTTTTACGTGCCAATGCCCAGAGCGAAAACACGCGCCAGTCCGTATTTACAAAAGGGCCCTGTAGAGACAAAGGAAAGTAGCGAAGGACAAAGTTTCGAGACGGCAGAAAGAGTGTGTCGGTGAACTTAGGAGAATGGGAAGAGGAGGGGGGGCCGGTGGGCAAACCGATAAACGCGGCGGATCTACTTTCTTTTTAGAAAGTGGCATCCTAAACAACGATATCATCGCTTAACAAAGTCGCCTTTTCTAAGCAGCCGGCGTATCGAGCGCTACTCTCTCACGCTAATACACATTGTGCGCTCCGTATTCGTCTCCGGGCGGCCGACTCGGCTCGGCCTTTGTCCTAGAAAAGAAGAGATCGAAGGAGAGGGTACCCTCGCGGAGTCACGCGAGTCGATTTTCCTTCCTCAGCCGAATTCTCTCGCGAGACTTTCCACCAAGATCCGATATTGTCCGGCCTCTGTGCTCTCGCGATTTCTCGCTAAAACTGGCTTGTTCGGCCAACAAACGGACCCCCTAATTAAAAGGTTGTCATTCGCGGCGTCACGCGAGTCGATTTTCCTGCCTCAGCCGAATTCTTTCTAGACTTTCCACCAAGATCTGACATTGTCCGGCCACTGTGCTCTCGCGATTTCTCGCTAAAAGCGGCTTGTTCGACCAATAAACGGACCCCCTAATTAAAAAGTTGTCGTTCGCGGCGTCACGCGAGTCGATTTTCCTTCATCAGCCGAATTCTTTCTAGACTTTCCACCAAGATCCGACATTGTCCGGCCTCTGTGCTCTCGCGATTTCTCGCTAAAAGTGGCTTGTTCGACCAACGAACGGGCCCTCTGATTAAAAGGCTGTCATTTCAGAAGCAGCATGGAGCAGCCTCATTTCGTGCGGGGCGATCACACGATGAAAGTGCCGATGTCGCTGTTCCGAGGGAATCGCGAGCGACTGGCCAAGAGACTGAGGGAAAAGGACGGTCTTCCAGCTGCGGGCACCTTCGTCGTTCTTCAGGGCGGCGTCGAGGTCCCCTTCAACGACACCGACGTCAACCATCCCTTCAGACAGGTGCGCACACGGCGGTCGGCGTCGGCGGTCTTGCCAAAATTCGATGGATGGCGGCCGTATCGATGCCAGGAACGGTTTACCTTCGGTGCCGCACTAATTTTCCCTCTAATGCAATGTTAATGAACGGGCGCGGAAAATAGAACTGGTTACACGCGTACGCGCCGGGTTCGCAACAACAATCGGCCGGCGGACAGCGTCGGGAAAGGAGGTCGTTCCGTTCGTACACGCGAACCCGACGAATCCATTATCGGCGTGCTGGACGTCGGTGCATCGAAATTGGAATTTCTATGATCCGACGGCCGTCTCGGGGAGGATTCGTACAATGCTTCGCCGGCGGTTTTCATTGTCTCGCCCTGCCGCAAGTTAGGGCAAATCGGCGAAGGTTCGATCTCCTCGGTGCGTCGAAATCGGCATTTCTACGAGTCGTGAGTCTCAGGGAGGATTCATACAATGTTTCGTCGTCGGTTTTCATTGTCTCGCCGCAAGTTAGGGCAAACCGGCAAAGGTTCGATCTCGCGGTGCGTCGGGGCGACCTTAATTATCATAGCTATCTGGTATCTCGGCGTCGGGGCATCGTACCGGAACTATTAAATTACGGCGACCGACCGTAATCATTCCTTCCCGCCGCAATTAAAACTGAGAGAGGCGTCCGCTTCCTCGGGCCTCGGACGAAATTTTCTTCGCTCCCGAATCCTCTCCGACTCCCCAGTTTACGCTGAGAAGCGAGTCCGTGGGGCAACTTTGCTCGCGCATTTCCATTGCCAGACGCTTTAGTAGAACGAATGTACCGTTCGCGGTTGGCTTCGTGAAGAAAAACTGACGACCGTTTGTTCGTCCCCGTCACTCGCACGTACCCGGGCTTCACATGTGCTCTGCCTCGGGCTTCGGGTCTGAGAGTATAGCGCTGTCTCAACGCTAAGTAATAACGCTTGCTCACTCCAATTATGCTGCATTCTAGTTGGCTCAATCGTTTAGCCGATCAGCGTGCAGACGCGAAGCGTACGAGAAACAAGGCTCAATCGTACCTATTGCGTCCTGTTAACCTTTTCCGTTCATGCCGTTCGACGGATAGTCGGAGTATTTCGAATATTACGACGGGATGAGATTTCGTGCAGAATCGAACGATTGTCTGCTAAACTGGTCCGACTCCGTCACTTTCTCTCCGATCGGTTGACGGAGAGTTTAGACGCTCTTAACGCTTCTGCCCTTTGACTTCCATTCTCTACAATCGGGTCTTCGAATATGCATACGTCTTCGTTCGTTTCGTCAATGTCTACACGGTCGCGCGGTCTGGTTAGAAGAGTAATTCTCGTTCGGGAACGCGTCATAGAAAATTTACCGATCACGCTCAAGTACGGCCCAAAGCGTTTGGTATCGACACATGACGATGACCTCGTTTCCAGCACCGCCTGAACGTGACATTGTTTGTTTCGCCATTGTGTCAGAATTGCTTATACTGGGTGATTCGCTGCTATCCCGGTGCCGCAAGGGTTCCGCTAAATAGATTAGGCCTTGGTTAGATTCGCGTTAGGTCCGAGTCATTAAAAATAACTTACGGGAGCGGAATATGATAATTCGACTGTCGGTGGAATCGGACTAAAATGGTTAGAAAACGTAAAATCTATACTTGTTTCTATGCTAACTCTATGCAGCCGAGGTCAATCCGCATTGAAAGTAGAGCACTTCTGCATACTTAAGGGCGAGTTTCGGGGGTACCGTCGTGGATAGGTCGAGAATTGTCGAAAAAGTTTCGTCAACGTTCTTTGTCATCAGTCCCGGGTCCGGGCCCGACCTAGACGATCGCCTAACCAGCACCTGCCGCCTTTGTCCGGAAGGTACCCGCACGTCAGAGTCCCTTTCTTATCGCGTCACGGTAGCCGAGCTTCTCGCCGAAAGAAAGTCCCATCGGTACTTTCCTTCCTTCACACCCGGTAGATTCACACACGTTCGCGCGACCCTCTGTGGATTCGTGCGCGCTACCGCCGGCTAAGTGTGCACGTTTATTTGTAGGCATCCGAAGTGTACGTGCGAACGTATACGCGGCACACGTACACGGCTGTTTTAAGATAATACCTGCTGGCCATGCCGAGAGCGCGTTGACCTGATGTCCGATCATTCTCAAGACGTTCTCTTCTACACCTCTCGCTTTCTCGTCTCTTCCTTTGACGAACAGTCTCCGCGCGCGCGCGCGGGTGTGTACGTGTGTGTGTGAAGCGAAGGAGCGAAGCCGTCCGACGGAAGGGGGTGGGAAGTGGAAGACACGGAGGAAGAGAGAGACATGTAGACAGAGAAGTTAAGAGAGAGGCGAAGAGAGACCGACATATACCCAAGCTTCTGCGCTCGCGAACTCTGGGAGAGTGAGAAACTTCAGAGACCGGAGAACGTCGAATGACTCGAGTCAAAACGGCGTGCCTATCGCGAGCGCGCAGACGCGCGTGTCTCGACCTGTACGAACGAGTCCGGAACGGTCCCTAGCCCGCCTCCGCCATCCTTGGAATAGCGTGCGAACAAATTTTTCGGACACTCTCCGCTCTCGTCATCGAGCGCCCTCCTTCCTACGACCCTTCCTCCTTCCTTCCACCTTCCTTCCACCCTCGCCTCCTTCCTTCTCAGCCGCAGCCTCGGCCGGCCCTCATCTTCTTGGCAGAGCCCTGTTTTTGTTACTGTTCTCTCTGTGTCCCAGGGCTAGTAAAAGCGTCTGGGGGCCAATGGAAATGTTGAAACCCGTTTCGCGAGCTGTCGGTATTTCCGGCCGGCGCTGCGGCTTTTAAACCATGAGAAAACATTGGGTCGCACTCCTTCCCTCCCTCCTCCTGCCCTCCCCCCGGATGTGTTCAAGATGTTTTTGAGAGCGAGGGAACGAGATCGCCCGAGGCTGCGCCGACGGCGACGCTAGCGTTGCGACGCTTATTGTTTATCGCGGATCGGGTCAGAGTTACGTCACCGGTTGCGACGACGTCGGTATATACGGTCGAACTGGTAATCGTTTCTCGCGCAACGGCGGAAGAGTACGACGGACGATTCTGCCCTTTAACGAGAACGCATCGCTCGTCGCAGTCTCTGTCCTTGCCAGCCGAGCGGTACCGTATCATTACGCATCCACGCAATTACGCTGACGCGCTCTAATGAGTAGCGTATTTACGAATTACGAAGCCGGCCCAGACGGTCCGCGCGGCAAACGGCGTGACGCGTGAATATGTATCAGCGCCCGGAACCGTTACTCTCGTGCAAATCGTAGAATCAATAGACTCCGCATGATCCTCTCGCCACGCAGGTTAGCGCTACGCTTAACGAACCGGTGAGAATTGCCATAATTGAAAAACATTTCGTTCGTCAAATATTTATTGGAATTCCTCGGCAGGTTCGACCCATTAATTTCCTTTCGTTCGCGAATCGAAGTCGTAAATTCGTCGCTTTTGGCGAGTGGATGTAAGAGCCCTGGCTTCGTCATCGGGACGAAGTTATGCCGAAGTAATGCCCCCGGGGGGCTCGCTCCGTCCTATTAGGTTGGGAAGGTGAAGAAGAAAACCGGTTGTTCTTTGTCATACAGGAGTCGTTCTTCCAATGGTGCTTCGGCGTCGAGGAGCCAGGATGTTACGGTGCGGTGGACGTCGCAACGGCCGCCTCCGTCCTCTTCGTCCCTCGCCTGCCGGCGGAGTATGCAATTTGGCAGGGCAAGCTGCACACCCTCGACGACTTCAAGAAGCGGTACGGCGTCGACGAGGTCTTCTACACCGACGACGTGGCTCGCGTCCTCGCCGAGAAGCATGCCTCCCTCCTGCTCACTCTGGTAAGCTCTCCCCCGTACGTTGCCTTCACATGCACGTGCAAGTCGGCCGCCGCCTTCGTCTAACGCGCCGCGAAAGCTGAAGTCAGATTGCACGACCGGCCATTACGTCGGATAAACTTCTCGCGGCGATAGTCCGCACGATGGCGGATGAGGCAGTTTCTATTTTACGTAACTCAGGTTCAAATGCATATACATACATGTTCTTGTATGTGCCTATGACGCTCGATCTTATTGTCGCGAATTTCGGAGCAACGGTGGGCAGATAAGTGATTAAAAGTACGGCGCGCCCTTGACACCGATAACGCTTTGCAAAGGCAGGGAGCTCGTTCGAGGCTCGCTCGGTGTGTTCCTCTCATTTATACTCGCTGATAAGCCATCGTTCATTGTCGCGTTCAAGGGTAAGTGCCGAATCTGCGATAAACGCGCCGCGTGTTCGAAGTTCTCGAGTGGACGGCAAAAGCATTATCGGGCGAGAATAACGTGGGAGGACCGGGGAAGGTGGGCTGACGTTCGGAGGCGTATTTGCGGCAAGGTTGTAGGTTCGAGAATCGAATCAGGGAACCCGGGGAGAGAGCGCGGTCTCGAAACGGGTCTGATTTAGATATTCGGGGTGGGGAAATAAAACTGTTTGCAACCTCCGCCTAGCAGGTTAAATGCCGGCCGTACGGCTGTCGCTTCTGGCATTGGCCACGTGGCTCTGGCCTTGAATCTTCCCGCTCTATGTTCGGTCACGCTCGATAAATCGAAGCACTGCCCGGTGTCGCATCAACAGAGAGCCAGCGGAGAAGGAGGGGGTAGGTGGGCTGTGGGGGGTGGAAGAAAATCGATGTTTGACATTACAGCGGTAAAGTTCATCGAACCGACCGCTTCATATACGTATCCTTCGATGCTCGCCTGAATGAGTCTCGTTCTGCGCGTTGGATTCTGATCAGGGTCGAAGTTTAGATCTTCTCACCGTTGCTCACTTCTCTTGCCGAATAGAATATCTGCTAGCGAACGAAGAACAGTTTGATGTATGCTCGCTAATAAAAAGTTATCGTTCGTTGAGTCATTCGTCGGTATAATTGCACACGCCTTCGGCAAATGCTGACGTTAACTGTTCAAACAGAAGGTTCGCATGATCTGTAGTGTATCGATACGCTCGTTTCGATATGTATAGCGTTGATGCTTAAATCGTCATTACAACTACGAAACAGGCCCGATTGCGGGTATTACGTCAGTAGCTACGAAGACGGTTACGTCATACGTTCGGATGAACGGTGCCAGAGTATTGATAGATGAACGAGTACCTCAAACAAAACGGGGCGACATATAAACATTTCGGATAGCGTAACGTGACTCGATGCACGTAATTCCAAAGCGATACGATCGAGAATCAAGTTTGACTGACGCACTCGTCAGGTGCTCTTTCCTCGTAATCGAATTCCGTACATAATGTTTGTCAACGACTTTGGAATTTAGCAGCCGCGCGCGCGCGCGCGCTGACGCAGCATTCGATATTGCATGTTCCAATTTGTCGGGTAAACAATAGTCGAGCCTTACGTAGAACGCGGGATGATTCATCGATATTACTAAGCCCGTTCCCGGGAGTAGTATCGTTCGGCGAAACCAATCACGAGTTATTTTTCTTCCTTCGCCGACGCGTCTATTTACGCTGCCAGCCTTACGGAAAGTTTTAAGCGTGAGACGAGGCAAGGTCGACGATCGACGATAGTGTAGCGGACACCGATTATCGCCGATAATCATAATAATGATCCCAATCACAACGGTGTACATCGTTGCCATCGGGTGCACTGAAAAACGGTATTGAAATCGTAGCGGTAACGTCCCGGTCGGGTAATGAACGAATTTATTCCTGGCAAGCAGGATACGATACAGGCTTCCTAGCGCGTAGACGATCGCTATCGTTTATCTAGGATCGGAAGCGTTTCGAAGGCGGTAGAAGAAATCGATGAGTCGCCATCGAGGTGCCTTTCTCCGTTTGTCTCGATCGATCGTTGCATAAGAGAACTTTTACTCGGAGATCGACGCGGCAATGACGTCGGTCGCACTAATCCACCGACGCTCGAGGCGACGTATTTCGAGGGTCCCGTCGAGCCGCCGTTACGTCATCCCGCGGAAGGACATGCACTTCCAGGCCACTTTCGTGCATCTGCGTCAGCGGAAATCGATCGGATCCGATATCGTCGCAAATTCGCGTCTCAATCCGGTTCTGCGGCTGAAAATAAATCACTGGCATTCTTTCCGATTTTTTTTTTGCAGCACGGGACCAACAGCGACAGCAACCTCGAGGCCCAGGAAGCCGTCTTCGATGGCATTGGACAGTGAGTAACCTTGCTTACCACCCTTTTGCCTTACGGCGAACATACAAGAATCGCGCCTAATGCTCTGAACTTACTTGCAGGTTCAAAGTCGACAATGAGGCGCTGTATCCGGAAATTTGCGAGTGGTAAGTGTGTCATTCGGACGTTGCCGTCATTGCGCAATATCGGAAGCTGTCCCGAGATCGTTCCGGCGCAGGATGACAGATTGGACAGAGATCTCGGGTTCCGGTTGCGGGAATACAGGCCGCCTATCGGTACCAACGTGACGGCTTATCAACGAATGCCGTTCGCGCACAAACGCTAAACGATTGATACCACATTTTCGACCATTTACAATTTGTTACGCAAACTTTTCTGCCGGACGGACCGTGGGGCCGTCTGTAGGACAAAAAAAAGAGAGTGAACAATCCTGCTAAATTGAGAGTGCCCGCGGGCAGACAATAGAATGGAGCTCGCCACGGCTTAGGGTGAAGGAGGATGTAACGGAGGTGGACAGGTTAAACGTTGCGGCCTGCTCAGTGGGAACTTTCTTGTTATGCGCTCTGAACTCTGAGCGGAGGGTGGCGTTCGTCGGGCAGTCCGGTCGGAAACAGTCGAGATCAACCGAACACTTTTTGCCTGGTATGAGGAGACGATGATAGCCTATCATGCGATGGGGAAGCTCCTCTCGCGTTCCGTCGTTCAGCCGGGCGCCGCCATGGCCAAGCTGAGGAAGAGATGCTTCGAGTCCAGCACCGGGGACCAGAAGGGTTCCCAGATACTGGCCCAGACGAGCATTCTCGTGCAGGAGGGCGTCGACATACAGGAGGTGCCGCTGATCGTGCGAAAGATAAACGACATCGACGCGCTCTGCCGCGACAAGGGGAGGACGAAGGTAAACATATTCTCGCCCCGCCAACGCTATCCGGACTCATTGCCGAAGAGCGAGCAACGGGTCGGGATCGTCAGCGACATCGGAAATCGGCAGTCCGTCGCCGGATTGCCGGATAAGGATTTGACCAAGAGGAGGATAGACGTTGAAACGGACGAAGGTACCGCCATACTTTTCTGCTCTGATCTCGAGTACCTAAAACATATCAATGCGGAGGACGTTCTAAATGACCTCATCTCTCCAGTACCGTCGAAAGGAACGTACTCGATACTGGAGAATAAGATCGCGGAGGAGATTAATTGCCGGGTCGCCCTCGAGGGGCTGAAGAAGATTGTAGATTTGGAGAGCAGTTACAAGGCGAGGTACAAGAGTCGGAAGCTGGTCGGGCAGCCGGGCGCCATTGCCAATAGGAAGGACGTGCTGAAGCAGCTGGTGAAGATCATCTCCAAGTCGCAGGACAGCGCGGTCATATTGGAGGGATTGGATATTCTTAAGAAGGACAAGATCAGTCCGTCGAGTAACGAGTATCGCGACTGGCTCTGCGAGGAGACGCTGATAAGGGCCACCGACGGCCAATTCACGCTCCAGCAGCTGATCAGCGCGACGAAAATATTGTCCGCGTTCAGGCACTCCAAGTATCGAGAGTCGATCGACGCCCTCTGGGTGGGATTCGAGTCCAGGGATGAGGACATCAATGCCGATCAGCTGGTCCCGCTGTTCAAGTTGCTGCATTACTTCAATCAGAGCAAGAACATCATGCGTATCATACTGGAGAGGAAGCTGGCCGATAATTGGCTGAGACTCACCGGGACCCAGATGTCGGAAATACTAGACTGCCTTCACGGCGATGTCTCTTCCGCGAGATGCTTGCAGAGTGCCAGCAAATGGGCTGCTGTTAGCATGAATACGTCCCAGGAGAAGGATCTGATTAATTTCCTCCAGAGTCTGGAAGCGAAAGATTACGTCGATGAGAAAGTGGAGCGCGCGCTCGAACAATACGTAAGGATGAAAGGGTCGCAGATCAAAGATCCGGCCCTGGTCGCCGTGATAATGAACTATTGCGAGAACCTGCAAATCAGAAATCCGCACATTCTGTCCGGATGCGGGGAGTACTTCATGAAGTACGCGATGGACATTCCGCCGTCCTTGCTGGCGTCAGTGCTTACTCCTTTCGGACGATTAAATATTCAACCACCCAGTACAACTCAGTTTTGGCAAATATTCGATCAGGTCCTGACGCAACGGCTGCCGGAGCTGAAACTGAACGACGCGCTCGACATCCTACTGTCCTGCACCTATATCGAAAAATATCCGCTAAAATTCACTGACAGGATATTCATGCTGTACTTCAGCGACAAGATGTACGCACCGAAGGACTCTGTGCTCCTGAAGCGTGTGAGGGATAAATTGAAATTGTTCGACGCTGCCATGTCTCTGGAGTGTCAGAATTACACTGGCCCTCGGCTGCGACCTGACAAACCTGGAAAATCGTTGTTCCTGGATATCAGAATCAGGAGAATGACTAACATGATATACGAACCACTGGCAAAACTCGTCGGCGGGGAGCAGAAGCTGAGCAAAAGCGTCGTCCTAAATCGACTGCCGCTCATCAATTTTTACGTCTTAGACATCGTAATACATCCGTTAACTTCTTCCATGCCCGTGCTAAACTTGAATCTCAGACAAAAGAGAAATATTAACACTGTCATTTTTATCCACCTGCCCGAGTACTTTTGCCGGAATACGCAGCATTTGGTAGGGCCGCAGGTAATGAGGAAAAGGCACATCAGGAAACTAGGTTTCCGAGTGATGACGCTGAATTACGCGAAGTTAGAGGAGTTGTCAAACGAGCCCGATAAACTGTCAGATTATTTGTCCAAGAGTCTCGACAAGGCCGAAGACGCCCTGTAACAGTTCCCAAGTTGGCTGTGCCGTAATTAGAAACGTCTTATTATTTGGAAAAAAAAGATTAAAAAAAAATCGTAAAATGTATGTCACTCAAAGCAGAGAGTTTGCGCCATAGGACGCGCCGGATACAATCGATTATTATTTTAGGCCGAAAGCTATTTATCCCTCATAAGACGGTCCACGCTCGCGTAAATGATCGGAATTTCGCTCTGTTTGTAGCCGGGTCATAAAGTCTCCGGAGGAGATTGAGGTGTTGCGATATGTAACCAAGATAAGCTCGCAGGCCCACAAAATTGTAATGCGCACCGTAAAGCCCGGCCTCGCCGAGTTCCAAGCAGAAGCGGCGTTCATGCATTATGTATACTCCGTCGGTGGCTGCAGACACGTTTCTTATACCTGCATCTGCGGATCTGGACATAATGCGTCTATATTGCATTACGGACACGCGGGAGCGCCGAATAACAGAGTCATACAAGATGGCGACATGTGGTAAGAGCATTATAGATTATCGTTAACAGATGTGTTATCCGCTCAAGAGTCCTCTCTCTCCCTCCTGTCCGTCTTACCTTCCTTCCGTCCTGTCCACCTTCCTTCTTTCCTATCTAAGCCTTTCATCTGACTAATCAATATTATAATCGATAACATTTCCCTCGGAACAGTCTGTTCGACATGGGCGGAAATTACTGCGGCTACGCGGCGGATATTACGTGCAGCTTCCCGGCGAACGGGAAGTTCACGGAGGATCAGAAGTTCATTTACAACGCCGTGCTGGCCGCCCGCGACGCCGTAATTAATGCCGCCAAGCCGGGCGTTTACTGGACGGACATGCATCTGCTGTCGAACAAGACGTTGTTGGCCTGCCTGAAGGAGGGTGGACTGCTGGTCGGGCAAGTGGAGGACATGATAGCGGCAGGGCTGAATGAAACATTCCAGCCTCACGGTCTGGGCCATCTGATTGGCCTGGACGTTCACGACGTAGGTGGATATCTTCCTGGCCATCCGGATCGCTCGACAGAGCCGGGCGTGAGGAGGCTTCGAACGGCGCGCCAGTTATCAGCTGGTATGATGCTGACGATAGAGCCCGGCTGCTATTTTATCGACTGCGTAAGTTGTCTCTCGACGCCGACCGAGCGTCGGTCGCAAACGAGATACCGTGCGAAGCTAAGAATCGCTGACTAATGATCGGTACGTGATCCGTAGCTGCTGGACGCTGCGTTGGCTAACCCGGACCAGGCGAAATTCCTCGTTCCGGACCAGCTGCACAGGTTCCGCGGTTTTGGCGGAGTCAGGATAGAGGACGACGTGCTTGTAACGGAGGCGGGCGTTGAGAATCTTACTTGCGTACCGCGCACGTCAGTATTTTAGCATACTCCGTAACCGGTACACGATAATTTTCTCATGTTAATCTTTTGTGAATTGTTTGAATTTACAGAGTCGAGGAGATAGAAGCTTGGATGGCGGGCGGAAGCGACTCGGAGATGGAGGAGATGGCGAGCAGATGTCCATCTGCATAACAACCGTTTCACAGATCAAATTATTTGTAATATTCTATTTTGTACAACAAATGTTATGTATCTATTGTTATCTCCCCCGAGTGTATGAGGCCTCTTTTTACCGAGAAATAAATGAACTTTTCAACGACGAAGGTTGCGTGCGCGAGCATAGAGACGATCTACTGGGACAGTGGTTGGCCATTGCGTGTCTAATGTTTTATTCACCTCGGCGCTGTACGCCGGCTATCAGATACGCGCCGTAACGCTTTTTCAGCAGTTACGTGATGCTAACTATCTATTGTACATGGAGCACGTCCCAAGACGAGCATATTTCAATGTTCAATCTGCGTACCTACTGCGACCGCAATGGGCGACAAAATTAAAGCTGTTCGGCGCGATAGTCGGCATGTCTCGAATCCTTACCGACACCGAAATCAGAATTTGGCGCGTGACCGCGGAAACAGGTAGACTGTCTGTCGACGTGATGCCGTGCGATCGGCTCGGACGTCGTCGGGGCGTCGTTATAAATACAGCCTGCCTGACTCGTCTACGAAAATATTTCGGCGCTCGGCCGGCGGAGTCGGCGGAGAATATAAAAATAATAGTGTCGCGTGACGGGACGATAGACTCATCGGGTCACTCAAAATTGCGCTCGTGTCTTTGGGCACGGCGGTCTTGGGGATGTGTGACTAACAGCCTCGAAGTAGACTTGTTCAAACATTCCTCGATCGACGATTAAGCTATTCTGCCACCTCCATTCTATTCCATCGATCCTCCGCCGCTTTCCTACAATCTTTGCCATAAGTCCGACTTCGATTAACGCCCGGAAGCTTGTAATCGATTACTCCAGCTAACTTTGTCCGTACCAGACGAAGGTATTGAACCTTCGAGAGTCTAGCTTCCTTGACGTAATGACCGCGTCGAGCCGAGGTGCGCGCTAGGTAAAGCAAGAAAAAAAAACGTGGCGCGAGCAGCGCCGCAAAGTCAGTTAAGGCGCCGTCTTTCGCGGACACGCTAACCCAATACATGCCCAACATAGATATTACATCGCGCGCGGCAAGTGAACGGGCTCTAGTTTGACGTAACAAGCCCACCGACGCTCATTGTGCCGAGTGCGGCGCGGAGAAGGTATCAGGCAGTCAGGGGAGCGAGCGGCGAAGAAAGAAGGAGAGGCAGGGCAAAGAAAAAAATGGTGGCAGCGTCAATAAATCATTCGCGATCGTAAACTTGTTGTGCCTCGGAAAGAAGAGATTGCGAGCGAGGCCTGATTAGCTCGGCTCGGGTCGAAATTGTAGGCGCCGCGACGGCGACTGCGACGAAGAAGAGCCACCTCCTCCTTCGATCTGGCCCGAGTGTTTGTCAGGTCGAATATACATTTGGGCATTGTCGGCGACGGGTATCGGCGACGTAACGGGTTATCGGGCGAATCGGCCGCGATTTCCGTCATCGTACAGCTCGAAAAACTTTTCGTGAACGGTGGCAGTCGCGTCGGCGTCGGCACGTGCTCGACGTCACATCCTCGCGGCCCCCCCGCCGACGACGCTAGTAGATATCGGCGCTAGTGGCGAGCGGCGAGGCCGGCGATATACGCGGTCGAAAATACGATTGCGAGGGGCGCGTCGATTCCACAAGTGCTTTGCCAAAAGCGTTCGGGAGCGGAGCACGTGTCCGGCCGACGTCATCATCGACAGACGGCCGCCGGCAGTCAGAGTGCGCCTCGAACTTGATACCGACCCAGTCGAAGATGCTCCGTTCTTGGCAGACGGAGCGGGGAACCACGGCACGACGCGTCGCGTTCCCAGTATCTTCCCGCGGGCTCGTAAGAAGGATAATGTGAAGTGGATAGTCAGGGGAACGGAGAGTGCGGGAGGAAGACGAAGTGTGAATCTTGATACGGGAGAGTGGCGAGTGGCTGTTGGTGAAATAACGGTTGAGATAAGGTGAACAGTGGTGGTAGACAAGAGTGGTAGAGACGGTAGTGGTAACTGGAGCTACAGCAGTAACAGCATCAGCAGTAACAGTAACAGTAACAGCAGCAGCAGCAGCATCGGCGAAGTTCCTCGGCGTCTACCACGCATGCCTGGCATAGTCCGTCGGCGTCCCATCCTCATATCGACGAGCAGCCGCGCGAGTCTCTCGCGACCGAGGCACTGGCAGGATCGGAAAAGTCATTCTCTCACCTCTCGGGCCGACGATGTGCGGGAGAGGGTTAGCGGGCGGTACAAAGGAAAGAGGATCATCGTCCGTCGAGTCGTCGAAGGTGCGCGCCAACTGGGGAGGGAGGGAGGTAGCGGTGGCCGAGGAGCGTGAGTCGAGGAAGAGAAGGATCGACCTTCCAGCGACGTCGTCGTCGTCGTGCGTCTACTCCGGGTTCGAAAGCGTCGACCCTGCCGTCGACGCCGCCGTCGGCATCGCCGTCGTCACCACGTGTCTCTAACGCCGTAGCGAGAAGTCATCGGACGCCATCGACGACGCTGTCATCGAAGACCCAGCGACGACGACCACCTGCGCCAGGCACATCGTCCTCTTGGCAAGCTTTGGCAGTTCGCTTCGGCAGTCCGCTTCGTTCTCTCGACCGCTCCGTTTTCGCCGATACGCTTGGTTCGTCGCACGTTCCGATACTAGTCGCGACTGCCTTCAGGTCGCTCCCCGACGGAGCTCGAGTAAGGTCGACCCTCCTTGGCGTGACAGTGAATTGACAGTTGCCGGAACGCACGGCTCGAAGCGACAAAGTGACACGCGCCCTCGCCCGCAAAGTGGTGTCCGGTGATCGAGTCCGTTGCGCAAGGGAGTGAGTGTTCCCCGAAGGGCGGGCAGTGGAGAATCGTGTCGCCGGGAATTACGGCGCGGGGAGTGATGGACGAGAGGTAGATAGTAGTAGTATTAGGTATAGATGGGAGTAGGAGCGTCGTGTCAGCTGATTCGATGCTCTCGGGACCGCTCTCAGAACTGTTTTCAGAACCGCTGTCTTTCTCTCTCTCTCTCTCTCTCTCTCTCTCTCTCTCTCTCTCTCTCTCTCTCTCTCTGTTTCTCTTATATTTCTCTCCTCCCCTCTCAATTTTCGTCCCACCCGCCATCCATCGATTAGAACGTCAGACATCGCAAAGTGATTCGCAGGCTTACCGGCGAAAGTGAATCGTCGGCCGTTGGCGACGAAATGAAAAAGTGCGAGTTATGTTAATGTAGGCACGGGGGAACAATTGAGGGAGGAGGGACTTTGAACGATCTTAAGAGAGCAGGCTCAGCTGCGAGAGAGAAAGAAAGAGAGAAAGAGAGCGTCTCTGGCAGAAGGTTGAATGGTAGTAGCCCGTTTCTATTTTCGGGATCGCATCCGAGAGGAGCGAGACCCGCGGGAGAGTGACGGGGCTCGATAAAGCGGGGTAAAAAAGTGATGACGGTCGTACAATAATCGGGAGGAAACTCGTGACTGGCGATCGATCGGCTCTGAGGTCTCGAGTGGCAACGACGTCGAGCGCCAACGACCAGCGCCACGACGCCCTCTCCTTTCCCTGCTTGGCCTGTTTGGCCTGCCTGCCTGCCTGCCTGCCTGCCTCGCTTTCGCTCGCCTGCTCGCCTGCTTGCCTCCCTTAACCCACATGTCATCCTCTCCCTCTTCTCGGACGTTCGCGCGACAGCTCGCGAACGCTCTCATGCCTCATCTCACGCTCTAGCCTAGCACTCCTGATTCGTCGCGAGCACGCTTACTCCGCTCTCCTCTCCTTCCCGAGCGCGCAATTACTTCCTCCTTCGTCTCCTACAATCTGTCGCTCTCTTGTTCATAGGCGGAACACCTAAATCGGCTAGACCCGAGCGTGCTCACGTCGGACGCGCGTCCGATGAGACTCCGCTGCGAAGAAAATCGAACGAGTCGCACCTGGTCTTCGCGAAGATGTGTCATGGTATCGAACGCGTGCGGAAAAAAATGATAACCGAAGCCTCGCACGGAAGTTCGAGGTAGATCCCAGCGAGTTCCCGGGAGCGGATAGTAATCGGGGGACTGTGTGTGATGACAGAAAGTTCAGGATCGGCTTCACGATCGGTGTGATGATCAGTGTGTCGACCCGCAGGCAACAAGTCGACAGGTGAAGAAGCGGCCGAGACAGAATAATTGTGACAGTTTGCGGGCAAGCGTCAGACGTCCGACCGCGTTTCCGGAATCATCTGAGGGATTTCCAGGGACAGGAAGACTCGCGGAAGTTCGCGCGTCGAGAAAGGGACATCACCGCGTAGTTCGTTATCGGGTGATACTGTCCGGGAAAGTTGGAAGAGGCTCTGCGATGTTCTGCTTCCAGAGTCCGTTCACGCGAGCGTCGCGCGGCATCGTCCCGACGTCGAGCCTGTCGACGATGAGCGGCAAGTCGAAGGGTTCATCGTCACCCTCGCCACCGCCTTCCGTGACTGGCGCGTCGACGACCTCGGCGACGATGGCCTCGGCGACGAGCGCGTCCGCGACCACGGCGTCCGGCGTCAAGTGCAGGGACTCGGCCAGGCGAGGGTCGGAGACCATGAGCGAGGGATCGGGTTCCTCGATAAGGTACATCGATCAAGAGCCATCCATCTCCGGCGGCAGCAGTACGGACACTCTTCCAGGAATTCGAGCCGATTACTTGGACGTGGAACCCCTGTCGCCCGGGCCCAACTCTCTCATGTCACCCAGCGGCGTCACGGTCATCCTGAACGGCGTCGACGGCAGCGACGACCGTCAGACGCTGCTCTACGAAGGCAACGTCGGCAAATCTCGTTCTCACGAGAGCTCACCTTCCAAGAAGTCGGGCAGCAGCAGCAGCAGCAGCGGCAAGTGGCGAAGGAAGCTTCTGCTGCGTCTGAGGTCTAATGAGTCTTCGAGCTGCTGCAACGGCCGCGAGACTCTGTCCTCGTCGACGTCTCCTTCGCCAGCCAGCGATTCGACGCCAGACTCGACGCCGGATTCCACGCCTGATTCCACCGTCAACTCGACGGTCAACTCCACGGTGAACTCGACGGGAGACTCCTCGTCGCCGAGACATCGCGAGGGTGGAAGGAGGCAGGATGGGAGAACGATGGGCAGCGCTGCGTCCAGCGTGAAGACCTTGACGTCCTCCTCGTCGCCCTCGGTGCTGCTCGACGTCGCCATCGAGAGCAAGCGTCGTTCGGCGCGGGCCCCGGCGGCCGCGCTGTCCTTGAACGACATACCGTCGCTGGACAACGGTTATTCCGATGACGAAGAGGAGGAGGAAGAGGAGGAAGAAGAAGAGGAGGAGGTCCTGAACGAAGAGACGGAGACGGAGGATGGTTCATCAGTACCTTCCAGCCCGGCGGCAGCGTCAACCGTTGGACTGGCATCATCAAGCGTGCCGTACTACGACTTCCTATCAGTGAACGGCGGTGCCATGCGTCAGGAGACGACGAGCACCAGCTCGCCGCAGCTATCTTCCGGCACCAGCGTCAGGTCCAGCGTGGAATCACCACCGGCCGACAGCTGCAGCTCCTTCGGCGACGACGGCAAGTCCGTCATGAGCTCCCTGAAGCCGGAGACCCTCGACATTCCCTCTTGCCTGCCAGCGGCAAGATCCTGCCCCAACCTGGAGCGGCAGAGTGCCGGATGTTCCTCCACCAGCGGATCGTCCAGCCCCAGTCCGAGCCCCGGACCGGCAGGGCCGAGATTCAAACCCCTCGAGGAGGGCGACATTCAGGTCTGCTACCTGAACCACACGAGAACTCTGGTTCGCAAGATTCTCTCGAGCAAGTTCCTCAGGCGATGGGAGACGCATCATCTCTATCTGAACGATGCCTGCCTTTCGTCCAAGACGGTGAGTCATCTACCTTCTCCGAATCGAATGAATTCCGTCCACCTAGACCAAATACACGGACCTTTACTAGTGTCGGATCCGATCAGCGAGCCGGATGTACCCTAAAGCTGGACTACGTCTTCCACGACCTTCTCGCTACTCATTTTCCTTCATTCCGCTTATTCTGATTCCATTCCGATTCGATTCCTACCTACGTGACGCGGACCGACGACGTGCCGGATCCTTTCAGGAGGTCGGTACCAACCGCGATGACGTAGATGGAATTAAATTCCCGGAGTCGTTAAAATTCGGAGAAAGTTTTCCGCCGGCTAGAAGCACAGGCGAGGTCCGTGGGGATCGGTAGCGGATTTATCGATCGGCCGGTCAGTCGTTATGCTTGACGCGCGTCACCGCGGCACGTACGATGATGCCTCCTCTCGTTCGCGTCCGCGTGCGTCAGTTTGGCGAGCGCTTACGTGAAATTCGGCTCGGCCAAACAGCGAGTGACGAACGCTGAAAAACAGCTGAAGGAGAGATCGTCCGATTAATCGTCCGTGCGTCGCACGCCACGATAACGACGCCTCTGCGAGGCCGATGCCGAAGAATTGTATCGAGTCATTATTTACCGAATTCCACCCCCACCCTCCCCCCCCCCCCCCCTCACCCCACTGGCCTCGCCTGACCTACGCTCGGCCGCTATGAATGACCAGGTGCGCTAATAGCACATGCGAGCCGGCTCGTTATCTGCTGCCATTCAGCGGCTGAACTCTACCCCTCTCGGCCCGAAATTTCGTTTAACGGAGAACGAGGAAGATCGGAACCGGCTAATGTCATCGTTGTCGGATACGGAGAACGATGATAATGATCGCGCCCGAGCGTAACCGCCTCTTCCCCGCGCCATCCATATTCTCAGCGGCGCACGTAATCGAGCCGGTACCTTTTAATCCTTTTCCCGAGAATTTCATCTAACTCCGGACGATTACCGAATACGGAGAACGGCAGCGAAGATAATGAACGCGACGTAAGCGCGTCTTTTCCCCGCCGTACATTTCGTCGGTTGATAATGGAGTGTGTACCTTTTTATCGTTCCGAGGGATTTCCGAGCAGACGGCAGGTGGGAATATCGGAATCGGACGTCGGAATTTGCCGGATACGTAGAATACGGCAAAAGGTAAACGCGTCAGACGGACGTAACGTCTTTTTCTACTGACATTTCGTCAGCTCCGCGCTAATAACCGTGCACCGTCATCCGGGAGGCTGATTTCCGGCGAGCGAGGCTTCCATCATTGGCTTCACATTGTTAGAGATCGTCTGATCTTATCGTCGAGTCTGAGACTCGCCCGCGCCGATAATTACCTATTGTTGCAAACCCGGCAAGAGAGAGAGAGAGAGAGAGAGACGTAGTAACAACTGCGATTTCTTGCCGATTGCGCAACGCTCGTTACGTACTTTGTGGAGAAGCCGGAGGATGCGGGAGGGGGATAGCGGGGGTAGATGGAGGGCCGCTAATGCATTTTCGCCGGCTGTTTCGACAAAGGCGAGAAGATTGGCGAGTCACGTTCTACGCGGAAGATGTTTCTTAATAATTGGACGTAGGCAAACGTTGTGCGCTTATCGGATCCGGGGAGAAGATGAGTGCATCCGAACGTTGATGATGATCGACGTCGACCTTGAAGGACGGGCGCGGATTACGGCGTGTCGATTTCGAGAGTCTCGACGCTCGACTTCTTCGGGAGGCAAAGTTCGAGATTCGATCGGTGCTCAGAGTTGAACAAGGGACGCTTACGCGCCTGGCACGGCTTGTTATCCGTTTTCTCGGCCCGAAACGACGGCGTCGGGAAACTTTTTACGATGTTAATCGCGGTCGCCGGGTGAGACTCCTTCGTGATTTACCGTTTTGCCTCCCTTGCCCTCCTCTCACCACTTCTCACCTCCCCTCGCGTCTCTCCTCTCTCTCTCTTTCTCTCCCGCCCTCTCTCCCCCTTCCTCGTGTCGCGTCGGTCCGCGCGAACAATAAAAAATAAATAAAGCATTCGGAGGTAATGCACCGCGTAAAAGCGTCGATTCATGTTTTATTCAGGCCAGCCTTGAATTATTGCCTAGCCTCGCTTTTCACTTCTTACACCGGTCCGCGGATTTCGCTCGGAGTAGGTATATACGTAGGCGACAATAATCGACGGGCGATAAATCGCCGATTCGGCGAAAGAGCGTGGCTGCGGCCGCGCAAAAATATTCGTAGCCACCTCCCAGCAGACCCGGGTAGACTCTCGACGGCGAGGAAAAGTTTGACGGGCAGAACAAAGGAGGTGGGGGGAGAGGGTGGCGTTACGTTGCGATCGGAGGGGTGTATCGGAAAAATAGGCGAGAAAACGTTCGACGCCGTGGAACGTCCTTCGAGCTGCGAGGTAGAGGTTGACGAATACGAAAAGAATCGGTAACCAGACTCTCGTTGCATAACTCCGCGACAATTTGTTCGATAAGACTCGCGAAGGTTTGCAGCGGCGGGTGGAGTCGGATTTCTTACTTTCAAATTGCGAGTCTGTCTATGGCTGACCGAGCCGCTTCTGTCGCTCGAAAAATCTCGCTGAGCAGGGACGTAATCGAAATGGCAGCCAGCGTCGAAAATGAATCGGATCCCGCGAAGACGTTCTCGCGGGATCCGTCATATCGTGTCATCTTGTTATTCCCCGGTTGGCACTGTGTACCTGACAATAAATAGATAACGCTTACAACCGTGGCGTTGACGTAGATGCCTATCGGGGAAATAATATGTCAACTGATCATTTGACGCACGCACGGAGGTAGGCCGAAGATGGCAATGTTTCCCTTCGCTCCCCTTCAGGTTTTCTTGGCTGTGCGCCGATCTTCATTCCGCGGGCTCGATTTCGAGAGGTAAGCCATGATAAGGCGAGAGGAGTGGAGTCCGTGTCGTAATCGGCGGCGAGGCTGCACGGCGAAGATGAGCGATCGGCGGCAGACTTTATCTGCAACGCTGTGTTTCGATTTGCCGAAAAAAGTTGTTAACACAGTTGGATGAGGATGAATATAGATGTACGTCAACTGTCATCGGGAGGTTGCAGGCATTCCCGACGACCGATCGGAACCCGTCCCCCTCCCCCGCCCACCGCCGATGCGACCAGTTATTTGCCGGGAACACCGCACGGTGGGAATTTACGGGCAATTTATGGAAATAAATTTCTTTCGGGAAATAATGTTTACTGTATCATTAGCCTCGCGCAGAGGGAGCGCAGATTTTTGCGCTGAGCCTCTGTCAACGAGATAAAAAGTAGGCGCGTCACGCTGCCTCGCATGACGCTGTCTCTGTCCTCCTTCCTCCTCCAAATTTCGTCACGAAGATTTACAGTCGTGTCTATCTGCGTTGCAGATTCTTACGAATCGCTCGCTAGGGCTTCGTTTCCTTCGCTTCGACGATGAAGAAATATTTCTATCTAATCGAACTTTCGGTAATGGAAGATGCGCTCTGCCACGACGCTAGAGATTTCCCTTATCAATCTGTTCCGCATCGAGAGATCGCAACAGGAAGTGGCACGAACCACCTCCCAACGATGCCAACCTGACATTGACTTATACGTCCTCCCGCATTTTTATTGCGAAGTATCGTACGCGCAGTTTCCACGCACTATCGCTCATTACCATCTAGGATCGGACGTCGACGGCTTCTAGGCGAGACCGAATTCCGGGAAAATGACGTACGTTGCGCGGAAAAACAGCGGCCTACGTGAGATTATGCCGCGACCGTTTTCGATCGAGCGTGCGAACGAAATGAATTAATTGCTACCGACGCGCGGGTCGAGTGAAGCGGACACGGACGACACGTAACACGGACACCCTATTCAGCCAATTTTCATTCGACACACATTGACATCGTGCACGCGCGCACGGCTAGCTGGAACGTACGCCGGTAGTTAGCTACCGTGACGACGCCGTACTCGTAACGAAGAACAGCGCTCGTCGAACGTAATGGACCGGAACGGGAACGGGCGGGAGAGGGGCGTGAGAGGGGCGGGAGAGGGCAGGTAACGAGCAACATTTCCATATTACATCCGCGTATCTCTCCGTCGGATATCGGGAGCTCAACTCTTATCAATCGCGAGATTTCCGTCTGTCACCCGCACGAATCGAACGTTCGGAAACTATTTCCTTCGAACGATCCCGCCCCGGTAAGACGAAATTCGCATCGGGCGTCGAGACGAAGAAACGACGCAGGCCGACTGGCAATCGTTGGACGTTATTGGCGCGCGCGCCGCGATTCCAATTATCGCGGGCAAACGTTTTCCATTGGATTCGGTGAATTCCCTCGTTGTCATTCGGCGCTTGCCTGACGTGCGTCAATATCCTGCGGTTTTCACCTCGGGCTCGACGGCGGAATCGATCGTCCGCGAGCCATTTGCCTCGATTTGCCTCGATTTGCCTCGATTTGCCTCGCCGCGGAGACGACTTCCTCAGACCTTTCACGGGCCAAAGACTCTTGCCTCGTTACTCATCCTGGTCCGCGTCGGACATCCAGCGGAGCAGATGTCCGAGTCGCGGGAGTGAACGAAAAAAATTGCATGACCCAGGATCGTTACGTCGCTCGCCGATAACCTTTCTTGCGTTCATTCGCGACATTGACATCCCTCGCTCCTCTGATTCGAATTCCGAGTATTGTCGTAGGCTCGTCGTACGGACCCGAAGATCCGCGGCGGCAGTCATCCGCGATAAATCGATTACTCCGACAACAAAGGAGTGCGTTACACTTGTAACGCGGTGCCCGACGGCGGGTACGCAGAAAGGAGGAAAACAAGTGTGTGGGCCGCATTAATTAGCACGCTCGGCAAACACGCGCCGCCGATTGTCCGATTGACGACATCGATTTCCTCCCCGCGCCTCTTATAAACAGAATTGCGCAAATAGTGCCGCCCACGCGTTAATGAATTACACAACAGGTCGGCGATGCGTGGCCTGTTCGCGGGAAACCGGTGTTTCAACTTCTTATCTCCACCCTCGCACGATCGGCCGCCGATGAGGTACCTACACCTACCTCACCTACCTACCACACGCGCGTGTGTAGGTGCGGGCGCTTAGCCTAATTTGCATTCGGCCTCTCTATTGTCGCGCCTCGGCCTATCCCATCTTCGATTAAGCGGATGCAAAAAGTAAATCGGAACGCTTTCGGATTATGCAAACGCGTGCGGATACTCTCGACGCGTCGAAGGCCTCGCAAGCTGGCGATCCGAAAGAAACGGGCTGAATTACGAGAGGTTAACGAGTACTCATTACGGAACGTGCCACGGACGGTTCCGAATGTTCATTATCCCGCTGTCATTATATGCGTCTATATAGGCGTAATGACTGGTCAATTGTCGGTGACGTTTCTGCGCGTGCCGAAGAATTTTGCTACGCGCCGCCATCCGGCACACTATCGGCGGATCCGTGAGCGATCGCTTTATTAATCATTGTCTAGCCGGCGCGTGCCACGGTCGATTGTGACGAGAGACGACCCTCTCGTTCGGGCAGAACGTATCACGGTTCGTCTTTTATCGAGGACTTGATTGCCGGTGACGATCGGCTGATTGAGTTAACCGACGGCGATTAGCGCGGATTCATTAGCAAGTTTTTGCATTCGCTTACTTGCGGCGCGCCGATGTGAGGGCGTCCTATTAGATAATTAAGTTAGTCGCAATGGAGCACTCCCTTTCGCTCTCTCTCTGTCTCTCTCTCTCTCTCTATTCGCAGAATGCCCGCGATACGTTTATCTCGTTTCCGCCCGACACACTCCTCCGTTTATCATCAAACTTAGCCGGACTCTCCCATTACGGAAAGGGCGGTCGTTCCTGAAAATTGAAACCGATCGCCGAACATCCGCGCAAGAAGTGACTTCCTCATTAACATTGACGCAGAGCCGCGGAGAGGACTGGAATCCACCTCTCCGTCGTAAGATTCGAGTTCGATCAAAGTCCCTGAATAGGAAGGCTTATCGGTCTTCTACTCGAGTGACTTGACCGCCGGCAGACATCCAGGAGTGACGAACGAAGTTCTGCCGCGGTTCCTGAGATAGGCCACGGCACACGATATCGACGACGTCAGCGGCACCCATTGTAACTGTCTCTCTGTCGTCATCGACAGCCAGCCTCGGACGTAAGACGCATCCGAATGCCGAGTGCGATCGGACTGGAAAAAGAATTGTCCGTTGACCTCCGGCTAGAGGAAAAAAATACTCGAGCAATTAGGAGAGTCGCGTAGAATGGAAGACGCGCGCGCAATACTTTGAGGGATTCGGCGGCTCTTGAAGCTTCGAAGGCTACATTGTTCGCTTATCGGACGTCACGGGCCAGGTTCGTGCGTTCGTCTCGCGGTGACGCCGAGTTTCGCGCAAACAGCGACTTCCGGCGGAAGCGGGCGCGGAAAAGAGGGCTCGGCGCAGAGACCGATTAAAATTCTATGGGTGCACGACGATGATGGACGAGGAAGCTCAGAGGTCATCGGCGAGATGATGAGCGACGAGGAGGGAATGTCGGATTGTTGAGCGGGCGCGCGCGCGCGCGCGCGCGAGCGAGCGATGTGTCGATAATGATGCGCGCAGGCGCGAGCTCGTAACAGAGCGCTCGCGACAAGCGAGCGAGCGTTCGGAAAGAGCACGCTCGCGCGCCGGACACACGTGTGCGTGTCTGCGCTCTACTGACGTCAAAGCTGACCCTGGGCTACGTGTTTCTGTGGACGATTTGCCTCGCGCTCTACGGCGTCTGAAAGACCGTCTAAAAGAGCGTCTAAAAGGCCGGCGAAAGGACCGTCTGAAAGGACCGTCCGAAGGATCCTCCGAAGGATCGTCCGAAGGACCGTCCAAGGGACCGGGGGATCCTTCGATCCTCATGAAACGAGACGAGAGAAAACGCCGACGCTGATCGACTCGGAAAATTGCACCGACGCACTGCGAACGGGGGCATTAATAGGCTATTCTGGCCAATTTTTTTCCACCTCTTTCTTCGACGCCGATTGGGCCGCGCAGCGCATCCGATGGGCAGGAAAGTTCACTCTGCCAGCGAAACCGCACAAAGTTCCCGCGAGGGAAGTTCTGAAAGGTATCCCTTTGAATTTCCGCGGCAGCGCTTTTCGGCCCCTCTGTATCTCCATCTCTACGTTTCTCGGTCAAAACCTTTTCGCATGTAAAAGGCTTCATCGCGATGAACTGCCGCGCGAACGAGAGCGAGTACGAACGACGGGGCGGAAAGAGGGTCGATCGCTCTTCGGGGCGCAAAATTCTTTTCGGGCAGCGAAATTTTCGGATTAAAGTCGGACGTTTTTGTTGAACGCAGGAGTGGACGCTCGGATTCAGGCGTAGGCAGTCGAACGATATCGAAACTTCGCGTCAGGCCTCGCGGACTGCCAGACTTTTTTGCGAGAAGCCGAAGCGGACTTTGTACGGAAGGTGAAACGTGACATCGTGTATATCGTTTTCTTCTTCCGACCCGAGGCTAGCCCCCGACGATCGGATGTCCGTATAATCGGCCGCTTCGCGGTCAATACCTAAAGCGGAGACGGTCTAGGCGAATGGCTGACGCGGCCTGATGCCGATCGACGTGCACGCTTGCTATTGAACTCGATTCGAAGGCATCTGGCGCACTTTGATAAGAACGTCAGGATGACTCATCGTAGAAGTACGCCGATTAGGCCGGCTGGCATCGGGTCGCATTTTCCCTTTACTCCGCGGTTGAAGCACTCGAGCAGACGCAAAAATTGTTCTGCGAAGTGCGTACTTTGCGAGAGTTCGAGTGGGAGCGGACGAGCGTGGACGATCCGAAGCACGCTTCATCCCGGGTAGGAGGTTCTCGCGAATGCGTGCTCTGCCCTGTTTCGTCACACGGTCCGCGACCTTTCACCCCAGTGCCACTGGCAGAGGCTCCCGGCCGATTAAGACCGATTAATCGCCCGATTAGCGCTGCGTCCGCGAGAGAGGTAACTAAGCGACCTCTGCGAATGGGGTTTAACGACCATCGGGGGAATTAATGACGTCTGGAGGAGGCCGCCAACGCGCATTCGGGAACGCGCCTCGACGGGGGCCGCCGAGTTTTTCGTAACACGCCCTCCTTTAATTCCAGGGACGCGCGTTCCGAGGACGCTAGAACAATGGAGAGGAGTCGCGGGCGTGCAGTCTCGCCGCGCACCTTGCAAGTATAATTTTCGACTGCAGTCATCATTCCGCGACGGCGACGGCGTGCGTCAGAAAATTGCGACGGAGCGGCGGCGAATATTCGACGTCGAACGGGGAAAAAAGGGAGCGAGGGTGGTCTTGTGTACGTTGGACACTTCTATAACGCGATATTTTCCTGACAAGCACGACTTTTAGACTTCAAATAACGCAGGTTGAAGAAATTTTCGATATTCAACGATGTTCTGAAGGTCTCGGTAAAACACGGTCCGAGCCTTCTATAACACGATATTTTCCTGAGACGCACGACTTTTATGCATTGATTAAGGCAGGTTGAAGGAATTTTTGATGTACAAAGATATTCTGGAGGTCTCGATGAAGCACGGACCGAGCCTTCTATAACACGATATTTTCCTGAGACGCGCGACTTTCATGCATTGATTAAGGCAGGTTGAAGGAATTTTGGATGTACAAAGATATTCTGGAGGTCTCGATGAAACAGGGTCCGAGCCTTCTATAACATGATATTTTCCTGACACGCGCGACTTTTAGCCATCGATTAAGGCAGAGTAAAGAAATTTTTGCTACACAACGGTATTCTGAAGGTCTCAATAAAACACGGTGCGTATCAACCGTGTTATAGGATCGTTATCTCCACATGCAATTCGATGATCGTCGATGCCCAGTGCGAGTGCACCGAAGTAGCCCTCGTAATCGCTTCCTACCATCCGCGGTGCACGCCGATGCGCACTCCTTTCATAACCCCGCTTTCCCGCTTGGCTGCCGCTTTCTTGCCGGAGCCAACGCGCAGTTCAGCCTCGTTTCCCGAACGATCGATTTGGTTCCCTCGCAACGTTTAGCCGGAACCTCGCCCATGGGGAACGTTTCAGAACAAACTGGCCATTCGCCCCCCACCTTGGCCCTCCTCCTGCGCTCGTCAACCTCATCCTTACAGCTGTCGTTCCAGCACACTCCGGATGACATTTTGCGGTAGGTTCGAGTCGCGATGTCGTTGGACTCGCGACATCTTTGTCCGCCGTGATCTGTTTTTAGAATCGTTCAAGCGAACGCGGAGTGCGTGCGGTGGGCGCGTGACGCCGGATGATTTTTCAAAAAGTCGCCGTCCCGTCGAACGTGCGCACATGCATCGCATCGTTTCGACTCCTCGTCACTTGCGGCGAGCCGGGCTTCCGCCCACGCCCGCGGGATCTGTATCCTTCCTCGGGCACAAAGCGACGTCGACGATCTCCGTCGTTCGGATTCGGTCCCCCGCCGACTCCTACGCTTATTTCGAGAGCGAATATTGACAGCGTCGAAGACAGGACGCTCGTCCTCGCGTCCGCGGTCAGCAGGACGTACTCTGCGTGCTGAATTATTTTTTACTTGGAAAAATATTTACATCCGTATTTCCTTATTATGTATCCCCAAATATTTAGCATTGAAGCTATTTTTTTGTATATATGATTTGTGCGCCATATATGGCACAGTAGGCGGTAATGGGTTAAGCTGACGGCGGCCGATCGACGGACGCAGTCAACGGACGCTCAATAAGTCGACTGATTTATCGCTCTGGAGGATTAGAGGAAAGGGCGTCGAGGACGAAGGCAGACTGAATCTCCGGTCGACAGAAACCGAATATTTACATCGACGGGCCTAGCGGCGATCAATCGTCCGCTTTAACGATTGTTCCGGCCGTTGCGAGATAAAGCCAGGCGGATGGGCATTAAAATAGGCTCGGCTAATTGCGCCGATGAGATGGCAATTCCCGATGCGTTCTCCGTCGCGCGCCACCGTTTCGATGGACTGCACAGCAAAACGTCTGTCGCCGGAAACGCGGAATGTTGACCCGACGAAGCGCGGAAGAACTTCCGAACAGAATTTCGGCGGAAAGTGCGTGCCTGCCGGTCGTCGCGCCTCGAATGTTCAGAATCTGCCCAACCCCCTCCGGGCATATCCGAGCGCAAGTGGGGGAGCGTTCAACAATTTCTCGACACTTCCGGCATCGCGCTCGGTTTATTGGAAAATCCGAGCGATATCCTGCCACCCGCCTCGGGCCGCCGCGCGGCACGTATCGCGTTCGATTCAATAACAGCCTCGCCTCGACTCGCCATTTCTACGAGACAATTTCTCATTCCTTCCATTTTCTTTTCCTCCGCCCCTTCCCTCCTCTCCTCTCTCGCCTCGGACTCGCGCAATGGCTCGACGGTTCATGAGAGTCGTTATCGCTTACGCCTGTGCCGCACGTAAGAAGTCGGAGCGACGTGTAAGATATTCAAATATTATTCATGAATAACCACGTACAGTGGCGTGTCGCGGCGCTCGTTTTGTTATCCCCTTTTTCCACCTGAGAGCGATATGCTCGCCTCGAACAGCTCCGCTAATCTATCGTTGCACAACCTGGCAGGCCACCGAGACGCCATTTAAATCGTACAACGTTGCATTCATGAACGGTAGAAGTAAAACAGGTTGAGAGAGACGACCGGTGGGAGGAAGAGGGGGGTGGGGGGGGGGGGGTGGGGGAGAGAGCCCTTGCCGGAGCTTCTTTTTGCTGGCTCTCGGATCGAGGCGCCAAAGTGTAGCCTACGTAACCTAGTTGAAATTTCGAGCACGAGCGTGTCACGATATCCAGCGTAGTCTACGGGCTCCGCTCGGGTATTATAAATCAGCCGATCTCGATAGTGCACGAGCCAATGCCCGATCGATATTTTATTACTCGTGGCCCGCTTTCGTCGGCCGGGGGGAGGGGCATTCTTTAATCAACTTGATGGTTACTTAACAAGTTGGCTGCCGCAGCAGTTTTGTATACCCACTCGTTGGGAGTCGTGCTCTTTATCCGCGAATCGCCAATAGCGGTGAGCGATGAATTACGTTGGCGGATGCCAGAGCGTCATAAGCGCTTTCCTTACCGAAACGACGAGGAAGTTCGGCGTTTGGCCGAACTTGACGCGAGAAGCCTGAGAGAGAAAGCCAGCGAAGAATACCTGCTTCCGCCTCATCTTTCTCAGCCATCGTCTGTAAAATCAATCTTTTCCCGCCTTCGCTTCCCGCTGGCTCCCGGTGATCGATGCAACGATCTCTTGAGCGTAGCTAATGTCCGTTCATTCATCCGACCACCTTCTCCGTACTTTGCTCAATACATCACCCATTGACTGGCGTCCCACACGGGCTCGTTCATCAACTCGTTCTTATTTTAATCCGCGTTCCACGCTCTCGGCGTAAGTCGCCGCTGTTCAGTTACTGAGTCTCTACAATAGGAGAATGTCGAAGAAGCAGACAGTGTCGAGTGCGATAATTCGGTGCAGGGATCCAAAAAGTACAATAGAGCTACTTTACTCTAACCCAAGTCCACGGCGAGGCAGTCGGTTCAGGCACCTTCTCGCGTAAAATCGTACTTTTAGATATCCGGTCGACGCTGGCGGTCCGCTCGGCAAAGGCGGAACTGACCGATTCCGAAGGTGACGCGGCACTCGGCTCGTTAAAGTCGTTCGGAGTTAGGTAGGGTCGCGGCCGAAACTCATCTGATCCCGTCCGTCACGTCTCGCGCCTTCTGGCTCCCGAGCGAAGAAGCGACCCCACCGAAAGAAGAGGGCCGACCGAGAGAGATTAAGTACGGAGTTGGAAAATGATTGAGGCCACGAAGTGGATGGTCAAACCTATGGACGTGCACTGTACGTAGGTCGTTGGACAGGTCCGTACCTACACGGGAAGCCGGACTCGGGAGTTGAACGTCGATTGGCCGATCGTACCCATCTTACGGCTTTTGGCTCCGTTCATTGAGGGGATGCAGGGCTGTCCTAGATACGGTCGTGCCTGCTCCAACAGTCGTTCAACCCTCGGCCTAGATTCGCCGCACTGACGTCATTCACCGGTCCCGCACGCAGGCGCACTCTCTCTCTCTCTCTCTCTATCTCTGTCTCTCTCGCGCGCCTACATCTATACAGCCGAATAGACCCGAACACACACGTCCCCGCTTTTCGCGTTCGGGACCGTGCACGTGCATTCGGGCGAACGCCTACCGACGTAGGCACGCGTCTTTCCTCCCCGGCACTCACTCCCCCTCGCCCTTTCCCCTCTCGTAACTTTAGCCTGCTTTGGTGTGCGCGAACCAGGCCGCGAACCAGAGCGCATTGTCCTCGTCAGCTCGCATTATGCAACTTTGCCTTGACTTAGCTCGTCCTCTCTCTTCTCCCCCCTTCCCACTCCTCCCCCCCCTCTCTCTCTTTCTCTCTCTCTCGCTGACTCTACTTAACTCTCCTCTCATGCCATCCGCATTTTCCTCCTTGCCTCCTTCCGCGCGTCCTTACTGCCCCCGTTTTTCCGCCTCCCTCGCCGTGTCATCGCTCCTCCCGTCTCTTATTTTCTCTCTTTCCGCCGTTTCCGCCTCGAGTGGCGCGCACCTGTCAAGCCACGAGCCCGCTTCCTGGTCTCCCGCCCTGCGCGCGACTTGCGTCACTGGCCCCAGTTCCCCGGACTGTACGAGGAAAAAGTTTCGGTCATCGATCGGCGCCCGGTACCGTTATGATTCTCTCACGGTCGACCGGTCGGTTACACGCACGTAACGCTGCTTTTTGATTTTCCCTCGTCGATGACGTGGCCCAGTCGCTCCAGCCAACGAACTCAGGGCAGGGCTCGGGATATGGGAAAGCGATTGTCAGCCACTCGCGTGGGAGAGATTTTCACCGGTCGCGATTGTTAGCCACTCGCGTGGGAGAGATTTTCACCGATTGCGAATTGATATTTGGCAATAGATATTGATTAGATTTTGATTTTCTCTCATCGATGACGTAGCGGACCACTCCAGCCAACGAACCCACCGGTAGGGATATGAGAAAGCGATTGTTAGCCACTCGCGTGGGAGAGATCTTCACCGGTCGCGAATTGATATTTGGCGATAGATATTTATCTTCTGGAGTACAAAGGGTGGAGATGAACTGATACTGGGCGGTATATCGAATACGGCAGGGTAGGCTAGATGCTTTTTTTTTTGCGGCGCTGTCGAGCCGTATGAATGAACGATTGATCATTCCCGCGCGAGGCTTTACCGAAGATTTAGTCCGTTCGCGCAATATTTGCTCCCTCGTTCCGTCGAAATGTCAGGGGTTCAGGTCGGTCCGCCCGGCCTCGGCTCGACGCGGAAGCGCACGCTGACCTAGTGACACATTTCGCTATATCGCACGGACGACGAGTCGATAAGATCGCAGCAGGTGCCGGAGACGAACTCGAGCGAGTTCGTCATATTCGCTCTGCCTGCGTTCTCACGTGATTAGTATTTTTTTGAACGATTTGCACGACGATCGTTTGCAATATTGCACGAAAGAGCGATCGATGTGTTAATGACCTATAATATGGCGAACGTACTGTCATCTACAACGGGTCGATAAGATCGCAGCAGATGCCGAAAACACATTCTCACGTGATTAGTATTTTTTCGATCGATTCGCATGACAATCGTTCGCAATATTGCAAGATAGAGCGATTTATCTGTTAATGACCTATAATATGGCCAACGTACTCTCATCTGCAACGAGTCGATAAGATCGCATGCAGATGCCGAAGACGAACTCGAGCGAGTAGTATTTTTTTAGTATTATTTTAGCATTTTTTCGATCGATTTGCGTTTCGATCGCTCTCTTTATTGCGACAAAGAGATCGATCCTTTAATGACCTATAATACGGCCAACGTACTCTCATCCGCCGACGTACAGAAATATCGCGCGTCGCGTACGGCGGATTTCCTATATCAAGGGTCGAACGTTGGCCGGATTACTGTATTAGCGCGGATCCATTTGCAGGATGCACTGCGACTGACGTTCGCGTCCGTCGGATAGGTCTGCGGAGTGAAAAAGCGTTCGCAGGAAAAAGTGATTAATGATGATAGATTAGCGCGGCGATTTTTACCCGACGAGAGGCGGCCGATGCGGAAAGGAGGTTAAACGTACGATCGATTCACAGCTGACGGGGTTCCTGCAGCAGCCGGTTCCGTACAGCAGCATGTCCGAAGTGCGGAAGTACGCGGTGGCTAGATGGGATCCTACCTACAAGAACTGTCTCAGCATAGTGTTGCCGGACGGTTCTTTGCTTCTGCAGGCGAGCAACGCTTACATCCGGGACCAGTGGTACCATTCGATCCTCTGGAAGGTAAGTTCTTCTCCAAGGTCATTCAACGACGAGCCTCTTCCATTCCATAGCTAACAGCCTGACGATTGTCGCTGATTCTCTTTTGCAGAAGAGTATCTTCAAGTACCAGCACCTAGTCTCAGTCAGCACCCGCGAGGAAGTCGTTCTTCGCGAACTCAGGTCCATGGTAGAGTTTGCTCTCTGGACGCCGCTTCAGGACGAGCGGGTCGCTGGAGCACCGCTGGAGGCGGTGGCGAAGCTCCTGGAAGAGCGAGAGGACGCTGATGGGAAGAGGGAGAAGGGTGCCATCGAGGTGGCCAGCGGCTTCGGAAGCGATCAAAGAGGCTGGGCGGAAGCTGTGCTTTCCGTGGCGGCACCTTTGCTGGAGAAAGCAGCGCCTCCGGCAGCCTTGGCTCGCGCTCTGGCCAGATTGGCCCAACAGCATCCCAGCTCGCCACTCGTTTCCGCCCTGAGTCCGGCCATCACGAGATGTCTCAAGCACACCGTCGACTTCGGCAAGTCGCCGGACATGCGTAAACTACTGCAGGTATTCGTGGCCGCTCTGTACGAGAACGAAGATGGCGAGCAGACCATCAGGGACTACATAGCGTCCGTTCATGGGCCCGGAAGCGACTGTCCTCATCCCAGGGTACTACCCAACTTGGTCTCCATTTGCGTGGCTGCTATATTCCACAGGTAAGATCGGTACGAACGAAGAAATGAATCTAACCAGAGAAGGGATGAGATGAAACCTTGTTTATTCTTTGAGCGCAGATTCGAAGTAGCCAATCGTACCTCACCGACCGAGAACAAACCTCCAGTGTTGCCTCCTCTGCAGTGCTACCTACTCGTTTTAAACGTCGCGTAAGTATCCACGTTATCCGACTGGCAATCTTTCTTGATGAGAGGACAGGCAAGTAAATACGACTTGCGCTTCAGATCGGAGTACGCGGACTGGCGACCTGGCCTGGGGGCCCTTTTGCAGCCAGTACCCTTCCCAGAAGACGCACTCGCCGTGAAGGAGGTCCAGCAGTCGTTGCTGATGTGCGTGATGAAGCGTTTGGCAAACGATCCGCGATGCACCGTTCATCGCGTTCTGCTTCCCGTTCGGGAGCCAAGACCAGGCTGGATCCATATCGCGGCACCCTCCAGCCCCGCCTGCCCCGATCGGGGAGAGCTTTTTGGCGAGATGGTGAGCGAAGCTCCTCTTATTTTCTCGGCCCGTTAGCGAGGAAGCGCGAAATGTTTTGCTTGACGAAAGAGAGTCGTACGAGGAACGGCGGTAAAAGTTTTATTGCCACCCGACCGTTTCCGAGGAATCGCGACGATAGTCTCTTGGCGAACGGCGGCGACGACGGAGGCGGAGGTGGGGAGGAGGATAAGGGATGGGGAATTGGAAGAAATTGGCAGCGGAGCGGAGCTCGAACAACGACGGTCGATGAAAATGTCAGAATGGAAATTCTAAACCTGTCGATGCAATGAAACAGCACCGCGTGCCCGGGCCAAATTTAGAACGCCGATATTCGTGTCTCCCATGCTTCCTTTCCAGCGAGCTGAGCTTTAAGCTTCCTCCTTCATCCTCCTTCGCCGAGCGGACTCCGCAGAGATGAGATCCCCCCACCCCGAATACCGCCGAATATTTACTCTGCCGCAATACAAAGAACGGCATTGCCCAACAATTTCGAATCGATATCTCGTAAGCACGTTGTTTTTCACCCTATCGTTTATTATTATTGAATTAATGTTCTCGCTGATGCTAACCGAGCGAAAGTTTTACCGGCGCACTCTGGCTGTCAAAGAAAATCCAATTCGGTCGGAACGGCTCGTTCATTCTTTGACGAGCGTCGATGCGTCCCATCGTACTCCGACGGTCGTCGGATTTAGCTCATTCAGCGGGTGACAGCTTAATCCGTCGCGGCCCGAAATAATGTCGGTCGATTTCGTTTTGAAAATATCGTCGACTCTAATTGGGCGGCGAGCGGCGGCGGCCGTATCGCGCACTTCATTCCGGTCGCGGCTCCGATAACCTCGAGCTTCTGTTACTTTGGCAGCTAACGACCCTCTTGGCCTGCTGCTGTCGGAGAAAGAGGTTCATCGGCTCGTTAATGAAGCAGGCGGGCGACGATTGCATACTGCTGGCAGTGAGAGGCTGCGACGCCGCCCAAGAAGCACTCTGTCTGATGCTCGAGTGGCGTCTGTTGCCAAACGAGGAGGCCAGACTGCAGATTGTCAATGCCCTCGAGTCGACCAGTTCCGGGAAGACGCGCTACGCCGCCCTCTGCCAGCGGCAGAGGAACTTGCAGGAGCTGGTAAGTAAACTTCCGGCGAGCCGGAGACTCGCTAAACGCAAAGCGAAGTCGTCTAAGCCGGTCTGTTCGTGGAACAGCAACAGAAGGGTGGCCCGCGGAAGTTGACGCTTCCGGTTCGCGCCACGGACGCCGACGTCGCTCTCCTATTGGGCGGACGAGCGCTGGGAAACTTGGAGTGTCTTAGCCTGGCCTTCACCTCCGTCACTTCCGCCTGCGCGGAGCAGCTGATCAAGCTACCGGCTCTGAGGTATCTCAATCTCTGGGCCACTCAGTTCGGCGACGCCGGCCTACAGATGATCAGCGAGCATCTGCAGAAGCTGCAGGTACTCAATCTCTGCGAGACGCCTGTCTCGGACAAGGGCATCTCGACGTTGGCCTGTATGTACCGGTTCACTTCTATACTTGTATACCCTGGACTAGTCGAAGAAGTCTCGGATTATTATAAATTCCAATTTCCGCAGCGCTAACGAGCCTAAGGAAGCTGAATCTGAACAGCACCAAGCTGTCGGCCCAGACGTTCGAGTCGCTGAAGAAGCGATTGCCGGCCCTGCAGGAGTTCGACGTCCGATACACCGAGGCCTGGTGACCCGAGCCCATGCCGAGGAGCTCGCCGCCGAACAGCACCGAGCAGAACTCCGCCGCCGGCTGGAGGAAGCTGCTGTAAGAGGCGGGAAGAGGTCACTCGGACGAACAAGGACAGAGAAGACTGCTCTCGGGCGTTTCGCGGAAGAAATCAATCGGCGACCCGGTGCGATCAGACGTCGGAGAATAGAACGACAGCCTCGGGACGAGAACCCTCTCCATCCCACTTCTCGATCTACCCTCGTTGTATCACTCTTACACCTATAGTGGCTCATTGCGAATCGTTCTCCGAGTAATAAACTCAAGCTCTCACTCTCTCACTCTCGGCGTCTTCAACGGTCGATGAGAGACTGAACGGATTATTCTCGATCGGAGCGCGGGACAGTAGTAGGACCACGATTAGCTAAGCTCCTACGCGAATTAAACGTATAACCTTCGGGACACTCGAGAAGAATCGACTGCCACTAGTTCTATTCACGAGCGTTGAACGACGCCGAAAATTCCTCCTTTCCGCGGATGATGAAGAGCGATCGAGATGGACGCGGATCGGCGAGAGCGAGATCGTCGGGGCCGGCGAGGTTCGATTTTTCGAGATTCGATTTTCTTCGCCCGAGGCGCGCCGTGTCGCCCTACCGTTACGGGAGACAAATGAAGGACGAATGGGAAACGACGAACGAGGGAGCGTTAACTGCCCTTGAGAAGGGCCTTTGTACACTCCTTCCGCCTCCGAAGGGTGCCCGACTGCCTTAATCAGCGAGTTCTGAGCAACCACTGCCACAGCTGCGCGCGTCGAGACGCTAGAGCGTCGACGAGCTGATCGACAGCGAAGTGAGCAGGGAAGAACGAGACTAAGGTGTCGACTACTGCACGTTGCAGACACTTCGCGACACTTGATACGCGTTCCATTATCTTCCTTACCCCCTTCTTCGCCCCCCACCCACGCCAAGACCTAACCCCGACCTAATCCGATCACCCATCTCCCTTTTCATTCATTAGTACCATGTAATATCTCGACGGATCTGATCTGCTCATTTTCTCTATCCCTCTACCTCTCTTTCTCTATCTATCAAACACGTACACACACACATATACACATACATACACAAACACACACGATCAGTGTAAATAGCTCTAAATCTAGAGTCTAAGCTAACTCCACGACACTGCAACCCGCACCCGGTCTTCATCCTAGATTTTAATAATTTATTGTTAGCTAGCCCCTTATATTTATAACATATACATTATATATACATGAAGAATATTACGCTGCACGGATCCAAGAGAAAAAAAAGCTCGTACGAGGGAGCGAAATAATTGTTCGATTAAAGAAAAAAAAAAAAAACCGTAGTTGACGATTTTCGATAATAGCGAATGCGATGCTAGATGAGTGAGTGAAAGGCGGTCGAACGGGCCCGATCGATACTTCGGTCGATTCGTTCGGCGAAATCTTATTTCCCCACTGAGAATGCCCGTTCGACCGATACCCCGAAATCCGGAAGGACAGAAATAGGACGACTGACATTCACTCTATCCCCTTCTCGACCCTCCCCCCCCCCCCTCACCCCCCCCCCCCCCCCCATTCTCCTACGCCCCCTGTTCTCACTCTAATATTTCCATTTCGGCTATCGATAAGAGCTGCGAGGGAGCAAGCATTGTAAGAAGACTGTTTACGTCAATTTCAATAAGAACTATTAAGTTTAGAGAGTTACGATGATTCATTAATTAATGGCAAATAATAAATTCGAATTTAATACATCAGTACGGCGTATTGAACGAGAGACTCTCTCCATCTCTCTCCCTCTTTCTCTCTTCTTCCTCGAGATGCGTATACACCTATAACCCTGCCGCCACATTATTTCCTACCGAATTCAAGCGAGCTGCCATTTCGAATAAATTGCGCGGTCACATGGTAGACGGTATCGTCGCCGACCCGCTCGAGATGGGGTACTCGATGTTGGAACTAATTTTTCTGGCAAAGCACCTTCCCCTCCCGCTCCCTTCTTCCCTCTTAGATTACGCAACGTCAACTTCCCTTCTGGTCCGTGACGGCGCCGGTACGCTCGTTAAATACCGTCCTTTGGTGGCTCGCTTTTTAATGGGTCGTACGTTATTTTCAACGGCTCCATCGCGCGTCGCCTCGTAAATTCTCTCCCATTCGTAAATTCAGCCTTTCACAAAGCGCGCGCGCAGGGGTGGTCCTGTCGTGTCGGCGTCAGAATCTTGCGGGCGGTTAAATTTTAAATACGCTGTCGGTACTTCAAGACGTTTATTCGACTCGTTTACATGAATGAAATGGGTCAATACGTCCTGGAGCGATGTCCCTTCCCATCGGGATGATGGGGAGGCTAAGAGGCGTTGTCTCGAACATTCTGACCTCGGCAGGTTGAGGCCGAGGAAGGTGGGTGCACGATCGGTCTATGTACACGCGTACGCTACCATCTTTGGAGAGTGCCATCAGCTCGTTCGCCGTTCGCATTTTCCACCGAGTGCGACGGAAAGCTCGCTTTGCTTGCTTTGCTTGCTTTGCTCCTTCCGTTCCGTCGTAGACGCGAAGGAGTGGCAGTAGTGGGTGATAAGAGGTAAACACTAGGAATCGAATGCTGGCGGTGGTATCACGGGAAATTTCCGTTTTCCGGTTCCGTTATCGGCATCTCGGTCAAATGGTTAAGCGGAGTTTGAAGGAGACTGATAGTCGACTTTACGCCCGGGTGATATTGCTGATTCTGAGTGAGGTTCGAGCGGCGAAAGCTTCCGGTGCGATCTGCGCCTTCAGGTCGTCCGGTAACTCGTCCCATACCGGTTGAGGTACGTCCTCTGCGAACAGAATAGAACAGTTTCCAGCGTCAGTGACGAAACTTGCGTAAGGCTGATAACCGACGCTGAACTGAGACGCTGTTGAGTAGAGAGTCGATATCCGACTTGCCATCAGCCGGCTTCGACTGGCAAGGTCATTTCCTCGGAACCTTCCAAGATTAGCGACATCGCGCTGATTGTTAGGGAACTATTCATTGAGGATCGCGTGCCACGTGATTTAATTGATAATATAAATTCGTTGCCCCATAGGTACTTTTTGCTCACCTTTACATCGGTAATGCAGACCCGCCCAGGTGATCATCATCTGTGAGAAGCAGTAGACACCTATACGACCACCTCGAAGAGTCGTGTCGTAGACGTTGCCGGAGTCAGTGACAAGCTGATTGCCGTGATAGAGCCAGAATCTGATCAGACCGATGTGCGGCCTGTGTAAGAGGTGCCACCTGTAAGACTCGTACGCCACCCAGCCAAACTTTCGAGGGTCTCTCCATAGGACGGTCGTTTGATTGGGGACACTTTCATCGTGCCACAGGCTGTTCCTCAGCGCCTCTCCGGGACCGGTCTCGGAGTTAACGACCTTCAGTATGATTCCAGGCTCTGCCGCAGCTCTGAAGGGTTGGGGCATCCAATAAACTTGTTCGCCCTGCTTCCAGTGCACGACGTAGAACCGTCGGTTGCTCTGATAAGCGAACACGAATCCGACGAAGTCGTCGTCGTACAAGTCCTCAATGAAGAACGTGCCCTCAAAGTCAACGCCAGTGAAACTATCACGTCCTGTTCAAGAGGATTCAAATTTTATACTAGCAGCGTTCTTTCCATGCAGTTCCATGAGATACTCACCCACAGCCAAGCCGGGATCACTGTTTACCAATTGTTGGAGTTCAGCTCCTTCGTTACGTACAACCCAGACTGGATCAAGCTGAGCTTCTCCCACGGGATCCAACGCAACGGTCATGTATTTTCGAAAGTCGGTCGCCCATATTTGACTATTGTTCGGACAATTGTCCAAGGCGTTGATCACCGTGTCGTTGTCGAAGTCCGACCAACACTCATCACCGATTCCGTCCTCTGCAGGATAAGAAGACTTAGACGCTGTTACGAAACCATTTCCGTCATTTCAGAACTTACTGTTGTCATCTCGTTGACTAGGGTTGTAAACGTAGGGACAGTTGTCAATGTGATTTGGCGCACCGTCGCCGTCAAGGTCATCGTCGCAAGCGTCGCCCCGGCCATCGCCATCTACGTCGTTCTGTCCAGGGTTTGCCACGGCCGGACAATTGTCGAGGTCGTCCTGCCGGCCGTCGTCGTCAAGGTCGAGGTCATTGTCGCACACGTCGCCGACCCCGTCGAGATCCTGATCCGCCTGATCCGGGTTCCTGGCGTATACACAGTTGTCGCAAGCGTCTCCGACTCCGTCGCCGTCCATATCCTTTTGATCCTCATTCTTGATGAACGCGCAATTATCCGCGTCGTTCAGCAATCCTGCAAATTGGAATTAGACACTACCTTAGCGAACATTTGTCCGTATATTTTTGGCACGTTAGAATGTTTCGTATTAGAAGGTTCGATTAGGAAGTTGAGGAAGTGGCAAAGTTTAAATATTTCGGCTATGATGATAAGGAAAGAAATTTATGATCGTGGGTTAATCATAGTATTGAAATTCTTGGCCAGTTTGATCAGGTAGTGTCTCGGGTGACAATCTCGGGAGACTATAGGAATTAATAAGGAAAAGGTGGTGTGTTCCAAAATTCGTTTAGGCTATGATGTTTCGCATTACCGTCGCTGTCCGCGTCAGAGTCGCATGTGTCGCCGACGCCGTCGTCGTCGGTGTCCCACTGATCCGGATTCTTTACCGTCGCACAATTGTCGCAGGCGTCGCCCACGCCGTCGCCGTCGGCGTCCTCCTGTCCGGGGTTGTAGACGATCCAGCAATTGTCGGATCGGCCGAGGATGCCGTCGTTGTCGGGGTCGTCGTCGCACGCGTCGCCGATTCCGTCGCCGTCCGTGTCTTCCTGGCCGCTGTTCGGCACCGCTTTACAGTTGTCGGCTTGACAGGTCTTCTCGGGACAGGGAAGACCATCGTCCGGGAATTCATCCAGGTCCGAGTCGACGCCGCACATCTTTCCGTTGCCGGCCCATCCGACGTTACACTGCAAAGACCACTCTCGTAATACCAAATTACAGTTTTAACGATCCGGATTTTATCCTGTCGAATCTTTCCGTATTCGGCCCATCCGACATTACATTGCAAAGACCACTCTCGTAATGCCAAATTACTAAATATCTCGTAATGTCAAACTACGCGTTATCGCGTTCGACCCTATCGAATGCGCGTATTGGAAAATGTCAGGATAATAGTTCGAAGGGTTTTAGACTGTCGGAACGGTAAATTGTCGATAAAATTTAATCCAACCCCGGCGTGGTGGGACGTGAGCTGGGAAAATCGTACAAAATATGAAGCGCATTGTTTCATGACGTTCATCGTAACTTTGGCACGCTGCATTGTCGTTCGGAAAAAGGAAGCGAATATCTGGCCCGATATCGAATTTACTTTTTGCGCACAGCGCTAGTTCTTGGTGCAAATGAAAAATGTGTGGAATTTTCCGGAAGTCGTCAGCCTGGATTCGCTTTTAATATCGAATATCGAAATTGGATAATTACCCGACAGGTGTATTCGTTGCTGACGATGCAAACGCATTCGGCATTCTTGTCGCACACGGTCTCCAAATCTGGGCACACGTCGTCTCGAAGTGTGCACGCGGTGACAGTTTCATTTCGGTAGTATCCCTTCTTGCAAGGTCCGCAGTGGAAGGATCCCTGAAATTAATATTTCGCCCGTTCGTCGTTACAATAACGCCTGTCTCACGAATTCTTTCTCGACCCGCGTACAAGGTCTTCTTTCAACTGGAAGAAGACCGTACCCAGCCGATCAATCATATCGGAATATTTTTTCGATCAATCAACGCTACGGTAGGTGTAACAGATCGGTCGCAATCTAACACAATTTAGAAATCAGCTGTCAGACGTTTTCTTTAGTTCGCGCTGCTCGGAGTGCATGTAACTCTTAACAAGTAATCCGCCGTAATACAAAAATACAAAAAAAAATAAAAAATAAAAAATTAAATTAACTGTAAATGTAGAAGTTGGAGTCACTAAAAGAAAACAATTTGAAACTGTATCCCAAAAATTGGATATTGGCGGATAATGGGTTAAACACATAGCGATCTGACTTGTAGCAGGATGGGAAAGAATAGGTTTGATTACCGGGGTATTTCTGCACAAGGCGTTGATATCGCAACCGCCGTTATCATCTTGACACTCGTCGTAGTCCTGGCACTCTTGCTTGCGATGCCTGGCAATGTGCAGACCGATCGCTTCGACCGCCGTGCCGACATATCCCGCGGGACACGATTCGCATCTGTAACCTGGCTGAAGATTGACGCATTTGACCCCGCGGTAGCAGGGCTGTGCCTCTCGGCATTCGTTGATGTCGTAGCACTTCGAACCATTTCCACGATATCCTAAGGGACAGGGTCCGCACCTGCGACCAAAGTCCTTATTCATCGGAGCTCGATTATTGTTTCGATTGCAAAGCCAAACGTTTCCTTAAAGCGAGGACTTCTACCTGTAGTACGGTGGGCTGGTGAGCACTTCGCAAGGAACGTTCTCGAAGCACGGCTGATCGTGACAAGGATTCCGCCACCTCTCGCAATACTCCCCGTTGCCGACGTAACCATGGGGACACGGTCCGCATCTACGGACAGATGACTTTAAATGCAACATTGCCACTCGAAGAAGCTTACCTGCGTGAAAGCAGAAGCCTTGAAAACGAATCGCTCCGAGCAAAAGACGTTTAGACATCTACTCAGACATATATATGAAAAGACACCAGTGTTCTGTCAAACTTTCCAGGAACAAGAGGCGTAGGATTTTAACCACATCTTCGACAATAATCGTTCAGACGTCCAGTACGTCGGCTGCACTCAAGTTATCCTTGCAGCAATGAAGCTTACCAAGACGAAATATATCTCGAAGTTCGGTAGTAAGGTACTTACTTGTAGCCGCCGTCGAGTTCCTCGCATACTACTCCTCTGAAGCATGGCCGACTCGCGCAGTAACTGATCCTCTGACACATGCGTCCGTCGCCGGTGAATCCTCGCGGACAGGGGCCGCACATTGGGCCTTGTCGGGAGTCGCGGCAGTAGGCCCCGGGGAAGCAGGGTGAGTTATTCGTACAGCTGATTCGACCTGGCGCCGGCGTGGGCGGCACCATCGGCAGGTTACCTGGAACACATCCGTCATCACGGTGCTGAAGAGGAACTCTTCCCTACGACGCTTCGCGCTGCTTCGATCAGGCCAGAGTCCAAGACCTGACCCACCGGTAAGGAAAGGGAAAGCTGGCCTGACCATGCTCGGCAAGCTCGTCCCAACGACCAAAGTCGTCCCGTACGCAGTTCTCAGCCGCTCGATTACGAATCGCGTGGGATCGGCACGCTTCCGGGCAGGCGGTACGCGTCGCGACGCCTCGCACCGCTCAAAACGAGTTCCGTAGGAAAGTATTCCCATCAACGCCGACTCGCCCACCCCGTCGCCCAATGTTCACACCGTGTACGCGAGGAAGACAAACGGTCGCTGTTTGCTCGGCAAATACTTGAAATTATACTCGACGCTGCCCCCGGCCGGCCAATTCGCGCGCCTGTTTACTCGGGACAATTTCGATTTGCCACGATCGGATTCCGTACCGTAGAATTTGCTCGCGCTTTTTTTCGCCGATCGAACGATGTGGCTGGCTGTTCCTCGGAGGGAACGGCGCGCGTCTCCCGGCGTGTCGGTTCATTCCGCGGAGGACTCCGTTTCTCGGCAGTTTTTTTCCTCTTTCCGCCTAATGAGTCCTGACGACGCGAGCGCGGCGTAAAAGGAAATGCGCGCCGTGTTCGGAGCACGGGAGCTCTTAGAAGGACTGGGTGAGGCTACTTTGATCCTTCCAGTTCGGGATGCTGACGAACTCGAGTTGAGACGAATTCTCGACAAGAGCGGCGGAGAACGACGGAGAACGACGATTGCCGAGCGAATACGCGAACCTTCTCAGATCACGCGACCGGTTTCGTACCTTTGAATGGCTCTAATCTCTTTTTGCCTTGAAGGGGTACGGTGGTTAGGTGTTAATGGGAAGGAAGATTGTACCGACTTAACGTTTCAAAGGTACAGCGACGCGCTACGCCTCGCTGAGGTTACTTGTTAACGCGATGGCCGTGCAACGATTTTCTATCTCAAGGTCGCACGGGAAAACTACTGTTATCGTATCGCGTAGGACACGAGAGTGACAAACAATGTTGAATTCTTGGCGAACAATAAAGGTTTCATCTTGCGAACAAGAACAATTTATTGCGATGATCGTCTTGGATACACAATCGTATTCATCTATCTACATCATATAGCATTTATCAGGTCGACAAGCATAATACGGAAGCTCGTGGGAGAGTGAGAGGAAGAGAGATAGAGAGAGAGGGGGGGGTTTCGGGGGCGGGGATGGAGAGTGGGAGATGCGACGAAGATGTCGAATCTCCCACTCTCCGTTCTTTCTTTCTTCCTTTCTTTGTTCTTTACAGGCTCGAGAATACGACGGGACTTCACTCACCGAAGGGGGGCCGTTGACAGGCGGCGCAATTTTCGATCAAGCGGCGAACTTGCTGCGTTTCCAGCTTCTGCAAACGCATAACATTACTGTCAGTGGCACGCCAGGCAATCTTTCGAACGATGACAATGTATAATCGAGTTCGCACGATTTTTTGCTGGTACTTGATATCCGAAATAATCGATTTTTTTTTCACTCAATTAAGTGTACTGGCATTACTTACGGTAAGCGAAACTTCACGCCAAAGTTTCTTGGTGGCATCGATGAGTTCGTTCAGCGTCCTGATCAGTTGCCTGTCGGTGAGGCACACTGAAAAATGACAGCGAGAATTGTGAAAGACATAGGAAACATTAGTCAGGGCTTCGTGGATCCGTCGATGTTCAGTGTATTCCACATCTTGAACAATCCACTAAGATCAGCAACAAAGGATCTATGCGACTTCTAGTGATGCGTTAGAAGCCGCCAAAAGTAAAAGGACTTAATTACATGTTACGTACCTTTCTCATCCAGACTTTGGATCCCTATGTCTCCTCTTCTGGGCATCCTTAGACTCGGGTCCTCAGCCTTTCCGGTGTCGTTCGGAAACTGATCCTGGCGCACTTCCGGACTGAGATTTAAACTTTCCAGCAATTTCACCGCCTTCTCGGGATAGACATTTTGTAAGCGATCCTTCGCCTTCTCTATGTCGCTGTGCCGACGATGCTTATTCGCACGTCTCCTTCTGGCATCGTGATGCTGCTGGTGATGGTTTTCGTTCTCTGCTGTAGATTTGACGTTTGAGACATCCCCATCATGGCGATTCGATCTGCTCAAGCGATTCGCTCCACGGCTCGAGTCGTCGACTTTGTGCGGGCCCTCTTTGTCGTCATCGGCCACTTCAGTCGTGTGAGAATCATGCATGTCATCGTGTAATGCAAATTGATTTTCCAAATCCATCAAGTTATCCGGACAGTTCTCGCCCTTGAGAACGTCCTTGATACCAGGGTGCTTGTGCACCTTCACGACAGACCTCTTCTCTCGGAACTGAAAGGCAGCAACGGATTATTAGCACTATCACCGTTCGATTTTTGACAGTTAAGGAAGTGTATTGGGAAAAGTGGACATGTGGGAGGAATTTTTGCGTTTTGAGTGTTGCATGGACAGATCGAGCGATAAGACGGGTGGACGTAATGAAAGCGCACGGCCTATGTTCCCCAGGCCATATTTGGAAGAGCATCGTCCCACGAACAGGCAACGTCATCGGCGCCGCATACTTCGCTGGCGTCCTGAGAAAATGAGATGCCGACCGACCAAAATAAACGCAGATGCAAGGATGGAGGGAGTGTCAGGATATGCTGATCAATGAACAACATCGAAATTGGTTCTTTCTGTCAGACTCATCAGCTTCCCGGTGGGTGAACTTACTACTTGAATGAAGGAACTGTCCTCCTCCGCTGCCAGTTCCCGGAAGGTTTTGTCCAAGTCCAGGCTACCTTGGAATATACAGTTCGCGTAAACGTCAATGTAGGCGTCAGGTTGTGCCTGGTGCACGTGGAGAATCAGACTGTTCAGCGGGCCCTTGGTGCTCATCGGATCCAGATAGATGTGATCCGTACTATGGCGACCATGCTCGCCGATGATCTCGATCATTACTGAAACGTTTTCGCCCGTTTATTCGGAGCAAAGTTGCATACCCGTTATGTAAAATTGTTGGCGGAATGAGTACAGTCTCTGGGCGACATAGTTTCAAGCCCACTCAGACCACATCCTTTACCGTTGCGATCGTGATAAATAGGCATGTTGTGCTTCTTTGCATTTACCTTGTTTCGTTCGCTGGTCCAGCATCAGAAGCAGCTTCGCCTTCGTCTCGGGGTACTTGACGGCGAGCAGAGTTTCCACCGGCGGCGAAGCGAATCGCTTCCTTTCCTTGATGTTCGTTAGAACAACGCTAAAATGGTCGTGTGCCCAGGCATCTTGGAAACTCGACGTGGCGTCTGCTAGGACAGTAATCGAAAATCATTTATCCAAGGTTCTACCTTGCATCAGGCCACGTATGATTCCTTCTAACAAGATTGAGCAGACATTTGCGCATAGGACCCGTTTTGGCATCGGCCTCTATTCTAAATATCGTGATTTATCTACATTAGCATCCTTTGTCACAAAGGGACCGCTTAACGAACGATATGAAAATGACGATAAAGGATCTCAAGGGTCATTTCATAGAAGAAATTGACAAAGCTAACCACGTTACCGACGATTAAAACTTCTCCCCCCTAATCGGTCTGCGGTCTCACTCGCGTCGCGTAATTTCACCGCGAACAATGTCATTTCGGTTTCTAATTTTCGCTGCCAAAGCGGAGTCGCGCCGGATCGTTGAGAGGTTTCTGTCCATTCACCGCGGAAGTGCACCGGATAACCGGTGGCCACATTTCGCGGGCGGAGAATATAAGCCACCAATTATTTTTCCAATCAAGCGTGACGCCAGGCAGGCGCTCGCGCAGCATTAGAGGCTACAATTTTCTCGTACGAGGCTCACGAGCTTTTCGAACGGGGCGAATAATTTTCCAATCTCATTTTTCATTGCGCGTCATTGATTCCCCTGCGGTCCGTAAACGATTCGAATTAAATAAATTTCGTCAAATCAATTATACGAAAGTGGAACTTTGTAGCGGGCTCAATAAAGATTAAGCTTACGATCGTTCGATGGATGAAAGGGGCGTATCGTAAGTGCCGGCCGTGATCGTAGTCGAATCGTTATCAGGACTCGGAATTACAGGGGACGTAATCTTTCGATGCGACCCCTCCGCTCGATCATGGTCGCGCCAGTTAATCTCTCGGAGCGTGTCAAACGATTTGCAAGGTTGCCGAAGATGAAATCAATTGCTGGTTCGATCGATTCGAATTGTCGTCCATCACTTCGACAAACATTAATCGCTCGCGATCGACTCTTGTTCCGAGACAATTTTTTTGCACAAATTTTACATTCTTTTAAATCGTTTGAACGTCCTGACAGATTGTGGGAGCGTCAGGGGGTACGAGAAGGTGCGGAAAGCTCAAGTTGACTGACCGTGGAGAAGCGGTGAGATCGTGTTTGGTTGTAGGTCTCGCTGCCGGGTTTCTTGTCATCGCGTAGAGAGAGACTGGTTTTCAATAGCGCAAACGCGTCGGAAACGGGCGAAGTTGCGCGAGATGAATAGATACGCGGCACGCGCCTAACGCGCTTTGTCTCTTGAATCAGGGTCGCTTTTCAGCGTCAATCAACTGGCGCCACGTCTGCCGAACACTCGAATTAAATAATAGTACGAATAATTCAGCGAGTATTCTGCATTCCCGTCGAGCAGCGTCGCTTTCGAATCTTTATGGTCATCGATGCACCGTGAGTAATTTATCAAAGTCCGACAGGCAGCGTATCTCTGCCGGACCAGTAAGGATTCGAACCAGCGAGGGGATTACAAAGAGAGAGAGAGAGAGAATGCATAAAAATTCAGGTCTCTATCAAAACATTCCGGTATAACGAACTACATAGCTGGCGGTGTTTCGATTCAGCTTTCGACGTGAAAATGTTCGGAACAGCGTCATGGAAATCAATTGATACTGCTGGCCGTGGTGTTCACACAATTAATTGATATTGCAGACTGCCAATAATAATACAAAGCCAATGAGCGTACCAAAGAATAGATCACAACGCAAAATTGGAAAAGAAATGAAAACTCGCAGAAACAAGGAACTAATTGCTGACATAAGTATGTAATAAGAGTATCGGCAAAGTGTCATCGTGAGAGTTGATTGATATGAGTGTAAAAAATGTCAAGGATTTTCCACCGCTTCTCTGCAAACGTTCGGCCAAGTTTTACCTAAAAGAACGGTCCCACCAGTTCGATCGCAGCACTCACCTTCGTCAGCAAGTATGCTTCCGTGCGCGCCGATGGCCAGGACCAGGACGAGCAGGAGCGCGATGAGGTTCCTCATCCTGGCGACGTACGGGAAATTTTATCCCGTTCGCGTAAACGTCGCACTGATCGGCACCCGGTTTCGTCGAATGTGAGGAAAACTAATGACGCTCGTTCGAATGTCGCGAGTTCGAGCGAACGATTAGACGAAACGCACCGTGCGACTGGAGCGCGAAAACGGTCCGTAGCCGACTTTATACGTCGCCCACGGATGAGCCTCCGCAAACGGGATGTTCGTCAGCGACGACCATTGGCGTCCTTCTACTCTGTGGCGTCGGACGACCGTCCCGTACCGTTCCGAAGCTAACCCGGCCGCTTAGTGAGGATTTCACGGCATCGCAGCTCGCACATTTCAGCTCCCAATCGCCGAAGGTTCACAGAACGCCGCGCGTTAGCCTTCAGGGTTGCGCAATTAAAGATCTGGCCGCGGAATTACGAGCGCGTCCGATGCCGAGAGGAAATTGACGTCGGCTGATTTGAATGCTCTCGCTGCGCGCACTCGAATCGTTATTTACGTTCTGATTGCCGCGTTGGCGATTATTGAATCTCTCGGCATCCGTATACATAATTTATTTTTTATGCGAGCTCATTTCGATGCGGTGCCGACGGTCCAATTTATCGCATTAACGGTCGCGGTCGGAAATATCAGTTTCGTATAGGTGAGCGGGTATGAAATGGTCGTGATATGCGAACGAATTGAAGGTGGATTGAAATTTTGGAAATTCGTTACCTCGGTGGACGTTCTTATCTGCGCTGGAATTAGCGTCGACGGCGTGGGTTAATGGGAGGGAATGAAGGAAGTCCAGCGTAAGCTACATCGGTCATTTATTTTCGTTTAGTACATCGAGTGAGCATTGGAAACGCTTTCCTCCTGGGAAGCGAGTCTTAGAGCTACCGACGCGATCGCGTCGAAAATAGAAAGAACCTGACGTCGTTCGTTATCACCTGTAATGTGACTAGAGCAATTGTACGCGACTCGCACGGACTTTTCCGACGATTAACGCATCGTGCCATCTGCGTCCAATTAATTCGATCGATCGTCCTAGGACTTTCCCTTGAGCAATGGAAGTATCGCGCGCAGTATCGCGGTTCGTCCATTCGTCCTTCGGCGGACAAAATTGACAAGGAACAGTACGGTCTCTCTCAGACGACTGTTTCAAACGCCGAATAGTTGAACCGTATTAATCGTACCGCGAACCGTGCGTCATTGAGCTTATGTCACGACGTAATTCGATCGATCGATCGAGTATCGCTAACGCTTCGAGTGTTCTCCGCACGCGGAGAGGAATAAAGGACTACGTTTTCGCTGAAAAGCGAGGATACGATGGTTCGAGAGTACGGAGGACTCGACCGAGAGTACGCGGCAGGAGGAGACGAACGGCTTTCGTGGGCAGGTGACTTTCCTTTTCGAGACTTTCGTCGGGCAGACAACCTAGTTCGTCTATCCAGTAGCGACGGACTGGACCTTACCTGCCTGGCGAGCGACAGTGTCGACGGTGTGTGCCAGTTACAGATACCCGTGTGGGAAGCTGTCCCACCTACAAGCCCGTACGCCTTCCCCGGCTCCTTTTCACGAAGCCTCCTTTCATCGTGAATTTTCATCAGTTTACGATGCAGCGGCGCTTTGTCAGCAGCGGGATAGTTCGTTCGATCTCGTTGTCGGAGGTCGAGCCTAAATTGGACGGGAATTGGCCGATACATCCTTGGTGACTTGACGGCCGGACGACGTGCTCGGATTTCATGCAAAATCGTGAAGACTCTGAACAAGCGAACGACATGATCATTTTGCCGTTTAGTTATCGTTGAATGCGCTGAACGACCGCAAGCGTCCTACTGTGGATTGTTCAAACTTGATGCATTGAATTCATGGTACTCACGATTATTGAGAAAGCGCTGAAGTATGCATGCGCACGAAACAATCGACTCCGTTTATCCATTCGCGGTAAATGGCTGAATTTCCGGCCGCTATACTGTCGAGTCTTTGTCACTCGATCGCATTATTCGGAAGCGGCTGATCGTAACATCTGTGGAACATACACGGTTTTCCGTTACTTCTCTCATCTATTACGATTTTTGTCGAATGCGTTTACATCGCAGCTTGCCTCGGAGTAAACGCGGTATGAAGTAGACTCGAATGACAGTCTACCGAACTCCACTTACCACGATCGTGTCCAGCGAAGCTCATATTGACAGAGAAGGGAGAAAATTCCTCGTATTTCAATTTTTTCTCTCCAAATCCAATAGGCCGAAGCATCGTCCAGCGTCGATACAAATTCCGCACGTCTTACGCTAAATTCAACTCATCGCAAGGGCTTAATTACATGTGTACGAAGTCGGCAACGTAACATTGACATGTACTCGTCGAACTTGCTGGCGATTATCAGACTCGTGCGAATTACGGAAACTTCCTCGAAGTGAGCTATGGACTAAAGGACGAGTCGACGTAATCGCAACACTGAAAGCCCTTCTAAAGTATGTCTCGTTCGATCCACCTATTTGATCTGCGAGCCGAACGATTCAGAGTTTACTTATGCTAACGATACTATTACGGTGCGGTATTGTACGCTCCGCCGCGTTTCAAACGATCCCGAGGGAAGTTTTCATCGGTACGGCCGGATCAATCGGAGTCGAGCGTTGTCGAGCAACTTTCCGCCATTCATCAGCATTCTGCCTCCCGCACCCTGTCAACGATCGGGGCATACTCCCTCGAGTGGCTGCATTTCGATTGCTCTGCACCGCCCCTCTCTTCTACAGCGTCGTTTGCTCATCGTCCATTTCAGCTAGAGGAGACGAACGTGGCCATGATTACGCGCTTTTTCATCCCGCGACCATTACGAATCGAGTATGCGCGTCGCGCAATCCGAATACGGCCATCGAAGTAGAAGTAGAATACGCGCGGATGAAATTCTTGAAACGATGCTAATAAACGAGAATTGATAAATGTAGATGCTTACGCTTATCCTTTCGCATGCGGATAGCGGAGATATTGATGGTAGAGGTTTGGTAGCTGACGATCGATTTGTTAGAGTGACGATCGGATCCCTGATCAGCTCGTCGCCAGGTAACAGGACAACCCTTCCCGAGTGTGTTCATTAACGTGGGGACTCTCTGCGACGTCGTGTCCTGCACACAACAGAGAATCTACCAATTGTCGCCTACCCCCAACCCCTATTTTCCGCGTCGTACTCACAGAGTTTCGCACGCGCGCGCGCGCGCAAATAGCACAGGACAGAGGCACGGGACCCGCGACATGAGCGTCAAAAAAAAAGAAAACTCGACTAAACGCTTCGGCCGTTAATTAACGCTTAGATTGAATGCCCGTTCAAAGCCGTACACAAAAGCAGCTTGCGAACAATGTTGACCGCCTAACTAATTCGCCGGAATGGCAGCGACGAACGTACAAAGGTACAAAGTGATCTACGCGGTATTTTTTTTTTTCGCCGAAATATGGCACCGCTAATAAATAGTGCGAGCGATGCTACCGAACGAATCTCTCCGTTCAACGTTCGATTCATTCGAGGGTCCTACAACGTAGAACATGACAGTTCGTCCGAAACGTTTATTTTCTGCCCAGACTACGTTTGTCCGCGCCGACGGCAATGAACCGAATTCGAGACTGGCAGCCCCGGACATTTAGTCTCGCTCCTCATCGTCGGGCACGTTTTTCATGCCGGAACGAATGCGAATGATCGCGGCGACGCGAGGTCTCATCATATTTTAACGGACGAATTAGGACCGATTGCACGGCCCTCTCATGAGTAGTGCGAGTCAACGATGCGCGCCATCAAGGCGTTCGTAACAGGACACGTGTTCGGCGCGTAGCAAGAGGGACGCGCGTGGCTTGGAATGGGACGAGAACGGGAGATTGCATCATTTGGAGAAAAGGAAGAGACGTGGCCGGACGGAGGACGGTTAAGAAAATAATATCATTTAATACGTACTCACAATTGATAAATTATACAAATTAACGAAAGTTTTGCGGAGAGCAGAAGTAGGAATCGTCGCTGATAGGCTGGTACGGGAGGTAGAGATTTCCGTGGACCTGATCCTCGCGAGCGCAGATCGAAATAAATATGACGCGAGGAGGGTAGGGGGAAATTCGTCATTGGCCGTCAGGAACGAAGAGTGCCACTGAAGCGGACCCTCCCGCATTTATTGACCTACTCGTCTTCTATGGACGGCGTTTCGTGATAATCGTCTCTCGCTCGACGATCGGTCAGTCGAGAAGTCTCACCGACAGAGAGAGCGGTGTCACCCGGGTTTCTATCGTCGGCGCCCGTGCCAGTGCCTACAATGAAAGTACAACGGATCCTTTTTCCTTCTGACGGCTGGAGTTCCTTCTCTCTTAACGGGCGCGCCAGACGGAAGCCGGCGGCCGCGAGAAGCCCGACTGTTTCGGCGCTTAAAGCAAACAATCGCGAATGGAATTGTTTGGAGCGCACTTGGCTCGAGGATTTCGGCAAACACTCGAGGCGATCACAATCCCAGTCGCAATTCGAGAAGCCTTTGGCTCCGACTTTTCGTCCCGCGTACGTCATCGACACCTTCCTACTGCTTACCTTGTTCCTGTCGCGGATGTTGAACGCGCCGTAGACTATCGGATTCATGCAGGAGTTGGTGCAGGCGAAGAGGAAGAGGGCCTTTTGAATTCGCGGGTCAACTTTCCTCGCCGACGGCCGATCGATCCAGTACCTATTAAACCGTAAGCTCGCTGTTATGCGTCTACTTCGGATTGGCTCTTTATCGTGGCACGGATCGAGCTTTCGGGGACGGGTGGCTTTCTTACCAGAGGCTCATGACGTAGTAGGGACTCCAGCAGATGAAGAATACCGTGACGATGATTATCGTCATTTTGAGGGTGCGGATTCTGGCGCGGCTGAGGAAGCCTAAGGACGAGCGGCGGATTTTGTCTGCAATCAGTCGATAGATTCCAATCTCTGTTTGCGAATCTATGGTTTATGGAGCTTAATAGTGACAAAGGGAAAGTACCGTCGACGCTCTGCTTCGATCTGCGACAGATCTCCAGGAGTATACTGGTGTAGGTGTATATGATAACTATCAGCGGGAACCAGTACATCATGACCATGACGAAGAGGGAATAGGTCAGTTCCTGCGTGTACGTCGGGAACGTATTGAAGGTAATGCACTGCGTGTACCACGTCACGTTGGGATGGGTCTCCAAGTGAAACACTAGCATCTGAAACAAGATGCACTCACGTTGCGAACAATGGCAGGCAACTTTAATATGCTCAAGGAATACAGGGACGACCCCGGCAGCTGCGAAATAATAGACTACGTTCGCAGGGATAAAGATATTTTTTCCGAGCTAAACTTTTTTCCCGTTATAACGACAGTCAGCGTTCGATAGGCTACGTAAAGTTGTGAGCGTTAGTTGAATTATCGAGAGTTTTCGACTCGGACTCAGATGGCACGTCGAAAAACAACTATCAGAATGAGAATCGAAACGCTTCCGGTAGACTTTGCAGCGTCGATGGAAACACGTTAACTATTCCACTCAGTCAGTGTACGAAACGCTGCCGATGGAATTTCTGCCACTGTTCGCGATGGAACTGTGTTTCTCACTTTTCTGTCTTCTCGATCTAGTTTCGCTTTTCTAGTTTTTGAAAAGATACACCGTATTCGGCATTTTGACTTGAGTAAATGACGCTTAAACGTGATGCACACCCTTGTTTAGGATAAAAAATAGAGAAAGGCCGCGCTTACTTGTGGCATCGAGCAAACTATAGAGCCCATCCAAGCGACAGTTAGCATCACCTTCCCTCTTCTGTCGACGTCCAGCAATTGCAAGGGTCGTATCACGGCATAATATCTACAGTCGAATGAAATGTATCGTTAGAAGCGTCAAAGGGAGCCGCTTTGGATAAAAGTAGACGAATCGTTTGAGACACGATCTACAGATCCGTTGCCTTCCCGGCGGACCGTACGCTCAGTTATTTACAGACAGTATGCTCTGGTAGTAGGTCTGACTGAAACCTGTGCATACGCACGTTTAACCGAAAGTCTCCCATCAAATGTCTTTGCGCACGCATATTGCTGAGAGCGGCCGATCCGTTTCGAATAAACGATCTGTGCACAAGGGCGAAATCTCATCAGGGACGTACTAATCATCAAAGGATTAGTCATCCGCTAACCTGTCCATGCTTATGCAGACGAGGACGAAGGAGGACAAGTAGAGGCCGAAGACCCTGAAGAAGGCCATAATCCGGCACATCGCGTCGCCGGCTTTCCAGGAGACTGTAGCGGCCCAGCCAATCTCCAGCGGCATCATTAGGAACGTTACCTATCTCAAATTTTGATCCTTTAGGGATTAACTGCGCCTCGCCAGGAGACGCGCGACGAACGTAAAAGGAGTCGACCTACGCGGTAGGCAAATGGTCCGTTCATCCGCAAAACCTTCCATCCCCTTCAATAACCGAATCTCGGTGGCATTCTAGTCCTTCGTATTGCCTTACGATTCACTCGATATCGCTATCGGGATTCGATAGTATCGTTCCATGATCGGACTCCTTTCTACGCCTAGTCGCTGAAACCTGATCGAATTTTGTCCTTACGAGAAGATCGGCGATCGCCAGGTGCATCAGCATGGTGTGTATCCTCGACTTGGACGTCCGCTTCCTCTGCAGGATCAGAACGAGGATGGTCGTGTTGCCAACCGCCGATATGACCATGAGGAAGCTGTAGGTGACGATGCTGACGACGTGGCCGTCGTTGAATCGCATGTCGAGCGGCAAATCGAACTCGCTCGAGTTTCCGCTCCTGGCTTCGACGACGTCCGTCGAGGTGAAAACTTCGACGCCGCTTGCCATCTTCCGAGCTACAACGATTATCCGCAGTTCAAGGTAGAACCTTCGAGTGCCGGGTGAAAAATTCCGTCAAATGTAACAAATGTATCCCGGTAGCCGATTTCATCTTTATTGGTTACGAGGCGTACGATCAAAGTGATTCGGATTAACAAACTGTTTCTGGCTACTGCCGTCAGTCATTCTATTTTCACGTTCAGTTTCGACCTTTCCCGCCACCCTTCTATTTTTGCCCTTTCGCGCATTGCTTATCGCCGTAATCGCACGCGTCACTCCACCGAGGCTTGGTTGGAGGAAACAATGCCTCGGGACAATGAGATCATTGCCGACACACGTGCGCCTTCTATAGTCGAACGGGGTGCAGAGAGGATGGGGGGAGGATTTGCACGTCAACCTGATAAACATTTCGTCAAGGTTTATTTTCGATCGCGGATCATGTTCGGAATCTTTCCGGATTCCTCCTTTCAGGACGGCGCTAATAGTATACGAGCTTTTAAATCCTGCGGAACGGAAAAGAGATTTTGCGGGAACGCTTAAGCTGGTGGCATACTGAGTCGGCAACAGGTAGAAGGAATGCGAACGGTATCGGTTGTAATTGGATAGAGAAACGTCAGGCATTCGGTGTCGACCGACGCCTACTGCTAGCTAATAATATGGATGAATAACTTGTTCTGGAAAATTCTTGTCGACACGTGACGTATAGGTAGGAATAAGATTTATGAGAGTACGAGCGTGTACGATGTGTGTGCTGTGATGAGTGAGTGTTGGTCTTTTGTCTGTTTCAGATGAAAAATGATTGAGTGGAGGGTCATCGAGAGTGTCGTGCTGACCTCGACAGAGTGTGTCTTTCAAAGTGAAGGAAAGCGGAAGTGTTTTGCGGAGGGAGTGTGTTTGTGAGGTGTGAAAGAGTGGAAGTGTTGCTTGAGTGTGTAAGCCGGATCATTGCCCATTTCTTTTAATAAATATCTTTTCCTTTATCCCCCTCTCTTACCTCTTTCCATTATCGTTACATAATTCCTACGTATATGGGGAGATAAATATTTATGCGATCAGGATTTATTCGACATCGCTGCCGCGTCGAACGTTTTCCTGATAAAAAATTGGAGAGAATACTTTTTTAAAGTGGGACCAGAAAAAGGACATTTCAAGAGGGTTTCAGAGATAACAGCTTTTGTGTATGTATGTATGGATAATGAATTTTGCTTTTTGCGTGGATCTGATGCAATAATAGGGTGGCCTTATTAGAGGATCAAGTTCCATGATCGGAAATGAAGTGAATCCAGGGTTGAGCCGTTAGATAGCGGAGTAAACGTTTATACGATCGAAGTCTATTTGTGCTCCCGGCCGATTACCGTCAATTATCTCGTCACCCAGATATCTCAACATTACACCAGCAATTGTGAAGCACCATTTGCGAGCTGCATAACTGTTTACACATTCTCTGATATTGTTCCGATCCGACGAGCAAACGTTGTTCTCGCATAAAGATCACCGCCGAGAATCGAATTTCTATGCAATCTCTCCTTTCAGGGATTTATATAATTTCTGAATAGGGCTTGAATACACGAGATATTTTGCAATATTGTTAAATACCTTCACGGTACAAGACCGCGCATTTTGCGCATGATGTGAAACGTAATGTCAAGTAACCTGGGAAAAAACTTCTGCAATTTTTTTCCGTCGGGCTTATATCGTTCGATGGAAGATACTTTATGCTAAAAAATAATCAGCACTTTGAAGGAGGTATGCTTGAAATGCAATAATATTTAATATACAGGACTTTCGTTTCAAATTTCATCGGCCAATTAGTGACGGAAATTTTGTCGGAAATATAAGGGTTCCACTAAGTGAATGTAGATGTAATTCAATTCACATGAAAAAAGGGAAAACTCAGCAATTGAGTAGTTAATATTGCACAATTTCGAAAGACCTGTAGGCGTATTATATTTCTATTAGCAGAGGGGTAGTTGCACAAGGCGAAAAGAGAGCTGGCGCAATTTAATATTAAAATAAATCCTTTCACTCGCACCGAGATAACGACGTCGGTGCCGCGTTTTACTTGTACTACTGGAGAACCTAATATCACATTTTCTTTGAATAATAGCGAGCACATAGGATGCAATATTTGTTATTCCACCCGTCGAATGGCGTGCTGTGTCAATAGAACACACAATAAATTCCACATAAAATAACGGAGTCTACAATTATTTGTTCGCAACATTTGCCGAGGGGCGATATTCGAAATTAATATCGGGCTTAACGGAAATGAGTCCATTTGACATTCGACAAATCTCGCTTTAGCAGTTGTAGTCAATCGCGAAACATGCCTGTTGAGTCACATCGGCGATTCGGGTAGAAACGAGCGTCAGAGTCGGTGAGCTTAAAAGCGCGCGTTCGTTATTAAATTTTGCCGGTCGGAACGTAGCCGCGAAGAGCCCTGTGGAGAACAATTTTTTGTGCGTCGCTCACGGCACATGTCCCACCACTGTCCGAGCACTTTAGCATCCGTACGCAGAAGTCACTATCATTTGTTGGCACAGTGTTTTTATCGCCGAGTGCAATTCGATCGCCGGCTTTCGGTATCGTGAGAATGTAACGGCAAACTAGTTAACGGCCCTCATCGATAGGCTTCGTCATACGGAGTTCGTCTTGAATAGGGATCACGTAAGTAGGCCCTCGCGATACGGGTGGCGTGGGTGCACTGAACCACTTCGTCGACGATTTCTCTCGATGCGGACGAGCACGTTCGGCGCAGATTCGCCGACGCGAGGGGTAGCGTCCATTCATCGGGGGAGAAGAGAGAGAGAGAGAGAAAGAGAGGGAGGGAGAGTGTGTGAGTGAGAGAGAGAGAGAGAGAGAGAGTGAGAAAGAGAGAGAGGGAGAGATAGAACGTGGGAGGGAGGAAGAACATGGCCAGAACTTCCTGTACTTCGCAGATATCGATACCTTTATCAAACTTTTCGAATCCTCATACGAGCGGATCGATATAACAAAAGGCCGACAGTATGTAGTGGCAAGTCAGTTTCGTAACAATGGCTGTTCGAGGATGGATGGCGAACTTATGCGGCACCTTTGACGGGACGCTTGCACCTCAATCTTCATCGAGACACTGATGTCGTCCGCTCATTGCACTTTCCGTCAATTGTTCGAAGGCGCGCTCGCGCGCAGGATCGCCCTGACGTCCGTCGGAGTCTGGCTTTGTGGAATATCGGGCCCGGTATCATCGGTCGCACACATTTACAGTCTCCCGATCGCTGACAGAGTCAAAAGCCAGCGGTGAAACGTTGCCTGATAATTACGCGCAAATGGAGCGAGCCGACGGAAGATTAATCCGTGTCATTGTAAATCGACAGTGAATCGGTTCATTCGGATTTTGACAGGGGGCGATGTTACGTTCGAAAATCCGGTATATTCATGTCACTGCGCGCTATCAAATTTTTAGCTTATTAGGGTGAAACTCGCAGGCTGATAGTGCGTATCGTTGCCACTGAGCTTTTCTAACGGTCGCGATGAACGAATATCGTGTTCGGGGCATCAGATTCGCTGTATCAGTGGACGCATATATTATCCTCCGATGCACTTGTGGCATTCGACGGAGGGGAAGGATACTCCGCTTAAAGTTCGACACGGAAGCGCAAAGTGCAGTAACGTTAGCGACAAAATGATTCATCGCTAAATGCGCGCCGATTCCGTGAAAATGTTCGGCTAAATTCGAGCGTGTCTTCACGCTCTCGCGACCAAGGATTCTATCAATCGATTATTCCGAGCGCGATATTTTACCTTCCCTCTTTGTGCGCAAAAATTTACGCGTGACATTTTAAGTCGTTAAACGATGCTGCAAAATTATGAATACATTTCGGCCCAATATTCGTTATGCGTCAATAAAGTAATTTCGAGCGCAATTAATATGGAACGACGAAACGTGATAATACATTTTTCGCATCATAGATTCGGACGAGAGAAGGAACGCCGTCGCTGAAAGTGTATACAAGTCTACTTCAATGTTTTAACTGAACGAGGCTTCCACGTCGCTTAAAAGAAACTTCCCCCGCCGATCGTTTGTCCCCCCATTTATCTGAAGCGTGGCGGAAAATATTTTTTTGGGGAGCGAAGTCAAGCGTATCATTTCACAGGTTCACGTTGCGCAATCGTTCGTGTGCCTTTACGAGTTATTCGGCTTCGCAAGGCAGAGAAGCAGATGGGAAGACAGGGAGGATATTTTTCATGTCGTACGCCAACGACATTCACGTGTCGAGGGTTGAAAGATTTTCGATCGACAAGAATAATTTCCATCTCTCCGGCGCTCGACAATCGTCGCAACCCCTTATCTCGATTCTTGTTATCGTACGGCCTTGGGACTCTGCCTGACATGGCATCGTAACTCCTCGCTTTGTATACGAACCGAACGCGATAGAACTTGCCCTCACGGCAGACCCGGAATTTCACGGAACCTTCGCTTAATTCTGCCAATATGCGCGACTCAATTAAGGATGTACCGGGAAGGGGCATCTGATTCGTATACCGCCTCGGTTATAAATACGTTCGATACTTCTCATTAATGCATCGTCGGCTCCCGTAACGTAATTTGTCCGAAGGATAGCAGTTAATTAGGACGCGCTACGCCGATGGCCCGCCCAGGAAAATTCCATCGGGTGGTCATTCGCAGTGTACACCGTTCGCTTATTAATGATCGGATACGAAGAAAATGTGCAAAAACGATTAAAAGGTACCCTGCGCGTCGTACGTTGTGAGTTACTTAAAAGGACATAAAGATACCTACATAATGAGCGGATAGTAATACTGGAGCGCAATGGAAGATAAACGTGTCTGGAGGGTGAACTAGCTTCACTGTTTTTTATGCCAGTATCACCTATTCGCCGATTAAGCGTCTATTCTGAATTCGTAACTACTAGACGGTAGATTAACTTACCGCCGTTTTGGTAACGCACTTGAGAAGGGTTAGCAGCGCAGTTTGTGTCTACCTGAGAACAATGAATTACGCTGCAATAGTTAACTCCTTGTTCCTCATGAGTGGTTCTTACTCGTTGGCGGAATAACAATATAGTCGATGTGTTAATTCTTCAGTGTTGGCATGAGCTCGAAGGATTTCCGCAGTTCCCGAATTATTACTACGCGGTTATCTGCAACACTGAATCTTCCTTCGTGCAAGTAATCAGCCATGCACTGCAGGAGTTTGCAACTGAAAGTCGGAAACTGTTGTCTTATCCTTCAGTTCGCGTTTACTGCTCCCGTTGAGTCTTCTCGGCTGTTTCAAATACCAGTAGAAGAGAAGCCTCTGGCGAATACTTGCACGCTCGACTGTCCGTAGTTACACAATCTCAAAAAGGTTCTTGATGACACACTGCACTGACTCGACCTACAGGTGAATTACTTTCATTTTCAAGAATTTTCTCATATAAAGAATGATTTGCTCGGCCTTGACAAGCATCTTATTGTTCGTTGGGATCTTCCAGTTGACCGTCGACGGATGCTCACAGACGTGCGTTCAGAATGACGATTCGGCATTCGAAGGTGCTTTGCAGGAAGTTGTAGCGAGGGATGCGATTTCAGACGGGCAGAAGCGCGTCTAATTAAACGTACGAGGGCCGGCGAGAGACTGTAGATTCCGCGGCAGAGTCGAGATTTACACGCCGACACGGACGAGCTTAGGCCAACGTCGAGGGTCAAGTGTCAAATCGGCACTGATAGTCGCGTCAACACGTTTCTCTCCTTCCCTCGTGGTTGCAGGGCGCTAATGTGACTTCGTCTGAAGGTTGACCGCGAACAACCTCCTACGCGAACCATGTTGACGATCTCTCGTGACCGTCCAGTTTTTGATCTCTTACGATGTGAACTGAACTTGCTCATTAGTCATAGCTCATCTTGCGTGTCGCACCCATCATAGGCGACCCGTTTGTTGTCAGCTGACATATTGTAATACTAGAATGGTTCCTCGTTTGTTTTTGAGAATTTTATGACATTATCATTTGGAAAGAGGACATTAAGTCTCTTTTGGAAAATGTGCATGCATGCAACGTGGTGACCTGGCAACAGGCTCGCGAGTCATTTATCCTTTCGTCGCTGTTGGGAAGCGGAATTCATGAGAGGTGGCGGTCGACGGTGCATGAAGGACGAATGCCGACAATCAGTGTGAAATGTGTCGTCTAATAAGAGGACCAAAGCTCCAAAATTGTGTGAATGAGCTGTGTGACGTTCTCGAACGATTAACTCCATATAAATTCATTTGTTTACTCTCCTTTCTCTACTTGTTATGTATTAATAAATAAGCTTAAAACGTACGCTTCCTTACCTTCTGACTCCGCAGTACTTTGATACGACCTGTATAATTAGACATTTTAATCTGCCATCTGGAGTTATCTTCTTCAAAGGAGAGTTAATTTCGTTCCGGGAGCATAAATGTCTTAATCGATGTTGATAACCCGGATTATCAGCAGGGACAGGAGAAAATTAATTCTAAACATATAATTATTCCGCGCATAGATATATCTCGGAGGGGAAAGAACGGGAGTAAAATTCCATAAATATGAAATGGGGATGGTACTTATCAAAAAGTCTGCGAGATGTCTCGTAGTCGCTCGGTATGACGCTGATATGCATTTCTGAAACAGTGTAAGCTGCTTAATGTGCACATCTACCGAGCTCATTTTCGTCGAAACTTTATCGTCAGTCTTCCGTCTCGTATCGATTAGTCATTCGCTAAGTTCCAGACATTAAATTGCACAATATGAACTTATATGCATGATGAATTTTTTAATAAAATTCGTTTCTTATCTCGGAGGACCTTGAACGTTACGAAGTTGTGTCTTCCACTGCATACTCAAAAGAAATCCGAGTGGTAATGATAGTAGTTAGGGGATTTTTTCCGCTGAAACAGTTGGAAAATCGTTGATTTCTCGTCTACAGGAGTAAACAAGTAACATAGCCGGCATGAAAGTTGTAGTCCGTGCAAAACAAGTCAATCGTGATAAGCGTCGGTATCGTTCGTCGCAGTAATAATTAATTGAGAAACGTTCGACACATACGTGCTTAACTATGTCACGCATGCCCGGTATGTCGTACGGACGAAAACACTTTCAATACGTATAAAGTAAGTCCGTTACGGATGCCGGTACGTTTTGAACATTACGTTTGGGACCCGCCGCAATAGATCACTTGAACCTGTCATTCATCCAACCTGTTCTGTGTCCGATTCGTAACATCATTACTTGACCGAGTGACCTAAGTTCTAATTCTGTTATTTCGTCTGAAATTAGCAATATAAACGTACATTCGATTCACATTATTATTAGCACCACTGGAATGCCTTCCGTTAATTATTATATAATTTCTCAGACTCTATACGTATATTCTCACCGCGTGACCATTCAGTAATTAACGTTATTGTAAATAATTACCTATAACCTGAAAAATCACGCCGCGTTCTCTCAAATTGTAAAGCAACAATATTTTACGTGCAGCCAATGACAGTATTGTATCATGTTGCGCCAATTACAGCAGGCTACAGAAGCGCCACACACGGAAACGTGGAAAGGAAAACAATTTAATTTATTCAATTGCATACTTTGATTTAGTACTTATTTAATTGCGTGCGCGGTAAACTGCAACGATTGTTTTTGTGGGTGGAGTGGGAACCTGTTGCCACTACGATTTCATGAATAAGGTGGTAAGTTTTTATAATGTATTCATTTTTATTTCGAAAGAATTCGCTTCGGGTATATCTGTTTTATATACATTTTTTGCATATACAGAAACAACAAATCTGAGGCTAGAAATTGTAAACATACGATATTTTCGTCTATTGCATATATTAGGTTAGACTACATAGTAACAAACTCTGTTGCTATTTTTACTTTGTGCCTAGATATACTAGTAATTTATGTCAACAGAATTTTACCTAAAAATATGTACATTGTATATAAGTATTCTTATATTGTACAGCTTACAATATTCTTACAAAATTTTTTATCACACTGGAAACGACATTCTACTGTTCTACTGACTTTATTTTACCAAACAGGGAATTATACAGTTCATTTTTGGCAACATCAGTCCATGTATCATGAACTGTGATCGGAGCCATAAAATTAAGTAACTTATTATGAACATTATATCGCACTCTTCTTCCTTTAGTGGCTCTAGTGTCAATTTTTCTTTTCATTTTACTCCTTATATTCTGTAATTGAATCCATTGTTTACTAAGTTGTACTGGGTCTGTAACCCCTGTACACTTGTGTTCTATCAGATCCCTTAGAAGTTGATGATAGAAGTCATCATCATCATATATTTCTGGATCATACTCTTGAGTCCTTCTACCATCATTATCACCCTCCTCCGTTAAAGGTTTTCCCAAAATGACATATTCAGATCTTTTAAGTTGTGCCCTTTTTCTTAGTTTGTCTTTATCATGCAAGGCAAATTCAATTTGTTTGAGTGCAGTGTGTTGTGCATTTTTATTTATAGCACCAGTGGTTACTCTGGTTTTGTCATTCCATTTCTGTATGACTGAATCTCTATAATCTGCATAGGATTTATGTCTTTCTGTTAGTGCTTTTTCAAACTCTGATAATTTTCTCTTTTTCCTTGGAATTTTGTCATCTGTTGCTTTCTTTTCATTTTCAGATTCACTGTCTTCTTCAGAATGGCTACCATTTTCATTTTCATTGTCAGTATCAGAAGGAATTTCTTCATTCATTGAATCATCTTCCATCTCTTCAGCCTTTCTTTTATTTGTTTTTAAGTTTTTCCCTTCCAAGTTCATATTTTTTGTCTCTGGATACTGTTTTAAAAGAACAGTTTGCAATTTCAACATTTTATCTAAAACATCTGACAATTTATTTTTTATGTCATTACTTTTATTGATAAAGTCTGGTTCAACTTTAAAATTCTTATATATGTCATACTGAGGCATTTGATTACTAGTAACAAGACATTTTTGTAGTTGTATGCGCATTTCAAGTAAATGCTCCCAGATTTTTAACTGGCCACGCACACAATTTCCTTTTTCAATCTCTGCACTGACATTTGTGTCAGACATGGTTTTGAAATTGTCTGTGATTTCTCTGTTTCTACGGAGAGGATTTCCAATATCGACATCATATTCTTCATCTTCTTCCTCTTCTTCCTCATTAATATCTTCTTCATCATCATCTTCTCCAGACACATAGTTGTCTATGGAAAATTCACTATGTTTTTCACTTGCTATGTCATCAGTAGATACGTTAACCTCTTTACTGTCTGCAGACTCTATCTCTGATTGTTCTTGTTTATATTCTTCATCATTATCATCATAATTTTCTTCATCTTCTTCATCTTCTTCCTCACTATTATCTTCTTCATCATCCTCTTCTCCAGACACCCAGTTGTCTATGGAAAATTCAATATGTTCTTCACTTGCTTTGTCATCAGAAGATTCGTCTTCGAATTGCTCATTATCGGTAGCATCGTCAATACTATTATTTTCTTCCTCGGTGTTCAAATCATTTCGTGAAACTTTTTTGCCTTTGTACCTATTATTGACAACATTGAATATTTTCTATTGCATATACCAAGAATACATTCGTTACATACACGAACTAACATTATATTTTTAAGTGGCTCACCTTTCATCCACTTCATCCAAAAGATCTATATTTTGTTTACGATATATCGAACAATTTAAATCAAAATCCAAATTATAATCATAATCCGTGGAGCTACTTTGGTCAAAGTAATCCACCACTTTTGCCGACGTAATATCAGCTTCGTCGTCAGAACCAAATTGGGCAGGAGCTGCAGTAATGAGGGAACTTATTTTGTCTGCGAGCGTTTCTTTCTTGTTTTTCATAGCCATGGTGTTTTCCGATTTGTTGTATTACAATTTAATGATTAACACGTGTGCAAATAAACATAACCTTTGTCGTGATACTACGCTCATGGCTCGATCCATTTTGACGCCACCACGGTGTGGACATCTGCAGGAAGGAGTTGAAACGACATGAACCATTGTTACCACAAACATGATTTGAAATTCGCCCAGTAACGTGATAATTAAGAAATTTATCTTCTACTAATTAATAACTAATAGTACAAAAGCAAGAGGACGGTGTTATGTATCAATACTGAGTAAAAAGGGAGTCTTCATATATTTACATTGTCTCGTACATACATTAAGTAATACTATGCCCTCCAGTCAACGCATTCTTGGTTTAAACGAGCTAGTTTATTATCTATCGATTTCTAATATAATCTTATAGTACGGCGGGAGCGTGTAACTGAAATATGTCACTAAAACTAGATAACAAGCGACGTTCTGTGATGCGCGATCAACGCAAAAATCTGTTCGTTAAAGAAATATAGTGTGGTTTTCGACGAATGAGCTTCATCATTGATGTGATGTTTGCCGCCATCTGATTAGACTGAATACAATGACGATAACAATGATCGTGACAATGGCGATAAGTAGCACCAGTTGGGTTTCGTAGTGATACTAACGAATGGCAATAACATTAAATAGTAATATCACAGCGTGGGTTTTTCATCAGCAGGTTCTTCTTTAATTGGATGACTACATTCCATCAATGCAGGATTTGCAACGGCGATAATATTGTCTCCGCGAGAAGCGATAACCTGCGCCAAAAATATCCAATTAAATGTGAAATACTCATTTACACTTCAATTGAATCAGGTACCTTAAGGTTAAAGTCACCCTCCTTGTCTGTATTGTCAGCTTCCGCTTCGTTCGTGTCCTGTATGAAAAGTGAAGAATTGGTTAAAAACACAACCTTAATGATTATTTAATAATATTTGCAATGGTATTACATACGTGCATAGACGATGATTCTTCGTTAGAAAACGAAAATTGGCTGTCCGAGTCGCTAATTTCTTCAACGCTCGTGCTGAACATACCGTTGTTACTCTTCTTCCTCCAGACTGGACTGAAATATTGCAAATATCTGAACCTGAATACATACTTGCGTGAATATAGATTATTGGGAACAAGGTTTGTTCGCGGACTAATCACCTTGGCGATCCGTGTCTTCTTGCCGTAGAGTTATTAATATCCGTGCCAGAGCAGCGAAGATCCAATTCCTCCTGAAACAGTATACTGCTACAAACGATGGAAATTGCGCATTATTGCATTAAATCTACCGTTGCAAAAAAAATGTTTCCGGCAAAAATGGTGTCTATTACACAGTCATCTACAGTTCAAAATAATGAGAAAACGTCTTTCGTGCATATTAACAAAGTGCCTTCGAAAAATCGAGGTACATGAAATATGGAATATAAGCAAAGAAATGCAAAACAAGCACCAGAGAAATCATACAAATAAGTATCGAATAGTTCAAGAAACATGCGATTCGCTGAGAGACCAGGCTTAAAGCGTAGAATCTAAGCGATTCGTAAGTGAATCATGGATAGAATCATGATTCGCTCATCGTGCAGCTCTGTATACGATCGTGAAGACCGTGAAAGGTTTTTCATGCATAAAGATGCAGGCAAAATTGACGGGCACACACAAGCAAAAACGTCCTAAACTAGGGCGCGTACAAATGTCATTTGTACACAGCCTGTAATCCTACTTGTTCACGGTGGCAAACGGATACTCATCAAGCGATGCAGGTTCAGATTAGCTATACTTGACCTTTTGCGTCCAATTTTCGCGTGCGCGTATGAGTTTCGGTGATTAAATGCGTGTTGTGCTCTACGTGCTTGGCGTATGGTTAGTGGTTTAGCGACCATGCGAGCTTGGCAGGGTCAGTGCACGTGGGAGTCGTGATTTAATTCTGTGGTTTCATTGAGCTAACCTGCGTCGCATCCTCACCCTCACCCATCAGGTCAAGTTTCTGCCGCTTTGAGCGCTCAGATTCACTATCATCCCCGTTTTCGCGCGGCCTCGATATCGCTAAGCTGCAAAAAAGTACCAACAAACGTTTAACTTCCACGAACTGATTCGCCAGAATCGGGGACACACTTTAGTTTTCGTGGTACGTATCGAATACTTACTACTGGTTCTTGGAATAGTGATAGCCAGAGTCGCGGACAACCCGTCGTGCTAAGGGAAACAACTCATCTCTCCTAGTAAGCATGGCAGGTACGAACCTGCATATCTGCGCGGCAGCTTCGTTAACGGAAACCTCATGCAACGTCAACGGTTTCTCCGGCTTCCTCTTACAGTCGAATCTGCCGTAAATCGCGGCGTACTTCCTGATCTCCTCCATTCGGCGGGGATCATTGTCCGACATGGCCATTACCATCTGAACAAAAACGAGAATAAGTAGCCTCGAGAGTCCGTGAATTAAAAGCGGCGCAGACTGGGAACAAGAATGGCCGTGAATCGGTCGGATGAGTACCTCCAGGTTCTTCGAGAGTTTCTTCTTGACGTTGTGGGGCTTCGGATCGAGGGGACGTATCGTCGAAGCTAACCTTTCGGCGGCCTCGGCCAGTCGCTGGACCTGAGACTGTAGGAGGGTCGGAGTAGGTTGAGTTGGACTCGCAGGTGCACCAGCTCCGCTTGGACTGGGAGTGGCTCCGCTACCGCAGGAAGACTCGCAGGTCCCTACCTGATGTAGTTCAGAGGGTAGTATACCTATCGCTCGATCGTCCTTGAAGATCTAGATGAAGCTTACCTGTAGGACGCCCGGACTGTGCGAGGCTGCGTAGGCGATCGGCGCGTTTGGGCTCGGACTCTGACGGAAGGTGGAGGAAGGTACTGCTGGAGCTGTGACGCTGGTGCCCGAGATGATCGGGCTGGCACTCCGACACGGTATCGGCGTCAAGGACACGTGAGAGGAGACGTAAGGCGTTGGGGCTGGCGTCGGCGTCACCGTCGGCGTCGGCGCCTGCGACGAGCTGCCGAATCCTTGCATCGTCTGCACTTGCGTCCTGGGACTGGCGCAAGGGAAGCCGACGACACTGGGATTCTTGCAGCCGGCATTGGCCGGCACCACCGGCGTCTGGAACAATGCTGCCGAACGTAACGATAGATTTTATCGGCAAGCGTCTCACCCCCTCGTTCGTAATTCGGACAAGAAATGAGGATCGTACAGGGATTGGTAAGCCATTCCTGGAGGGCCTTCTGCAGTCTTCTCACGTGAAGAGGCTTGCTCGCCATGCCGACCAGGGCCATGATCTCCAAAAATTCCTCCTCGCCGGCGTCGCACAGCTGCTGTACGTCATCGCCGCCTAGAAGACAAAACGTGTAAAGCATTCTGTTCCATGGAAGGTTGCAGAAACGTTGCAGAAACGGATCAACCTACCCATTTCCAGCAACGTGTCGTAGTAGCCCAGCAACGATGCGCGCTGCATAACTCTGTACAACTGCAGCTCGGCTTCATTCTGCGGCACCGACGTCTGTACCACTGCAAAAGAGATCGTCGAAAAGTTCGTTAGAGGCCAATCACGATCCGCGTGCCGTTCTTCCACTGTCGATCAGCGACGTTTTGCCCGGCGAACAATAATCGGACAAGTGTATCTACGTCGATTGCTCCCGGTCGATCGTGGAATGTCGGGTAATTAATTACGCGGTAATTAGACAGCTCGCCAGATATAAGGGGGCCATTAATATTCCGTAAGCGAGGAGGCGTAAATTGGACCGGTCGCCGAGTGCTGCCCGCACGTACCGATATGTGCGGACGCGGAGCGGTCTAAAAAGTAGCCAGCTCGTTTCTTCAAATGCTCCTTCACGGAAGACACTCTTGCCCGATCGCGATCGTTCGACTCCGTCCAGGAAATTCCGCGCTCAAACGTGCAAAATTCTAACTACAACGTCCGCGAATGTCACCCTCAATTACGGGCATAGATCGCGATAGTTGTAATCTGAAAATAATCATCCCTTATTTCGACCTGCTGGCAGAGATCGGAGCGGTTGACCGTCCAACGAATGGACGGACGATCGGGACGGGTAAGCAGGCGAGTAAGCAGGCGAGTAAGCAGGCGAGTAAGCAGGCGGCCAAGCAGTCAGGCAGCCGAGCCGCCAGGGTGTCCGACTAGTTTCTTGCAAATTTCGAGGAACTGCGAGAAAAAGCCGCGTGCACACACGTACCGCGTATAAATTAATACCGGCCGTCCGGTGGGTAAGAGAGGTCGTGCGGCAAGGGGGAGCTGATGTCCGAGGAAAGGGCGGAGGGCGGGAAGGAGGTATGGGCGGCAGGGTGAAGGGGGGGGGGGGGGGGGGGAGAATGAGGGAGAGAAGAAACTGGGAGGGAGACACCGGGGGCACCTCCGCGGTACGGCCAAGAGGGGCTGAAAAAAACTGGCCGTCGGGTCTTATTACCAGCCTGGGGCCCGGCTCTCACGCTTATATACGCGTTTCAGAGCCGCGAGCTGAGCCCGTCGCGCAGTCGGGCGGGGTGACTCGTTCCTCAGGATTTTTCTGACGCGAGCCTCGCGCCAAAGAAAGGGTTACGTGGAAGCTATGGGCGCGGAGGACACTCGGATATTTCATCTTGTCTCGATCGCCGTGCCGATCGAGTGGGGTGGGAAGGGAAGCAGGGGGTGGGATACCGGGAAATTTAATGTCCATCTTCTTGTACGTCTGTCGTCGTCGGGCGCACCCTGCTTTCCTGTCGTCCGAGCGAAACTTCGCCAAGGTTATCGACCCGCGTTAACGCATGCAAGCGTTAGGTTCGTTAAGAGATCGGGATCGTTTGGGATGTGTCAAGGTGGAAATGATCGGGATGCTGAGGATGTCGGCCCTTTGAACGGTCATTGGCCGAAACGAGTCGCGGGGCACACGTCCGCGCGCGCGCGACCTCTCGTTAGAAGCGTACGCCACTTACGGTGCCACGAATCCGCGAACGATTCCGATCGATCGGCCGCGGCCGTTTCTCTTTCTTCGTATTGTCGTAACGTCCGCGAGGCAGCACTCCGAGAAGCTTCCCTTAAAGGCGCGCCCGACCGGGTCCGCGGCTCGGATCTCGCAATCGGTCGCGGAAGCTTTTTCCAGCATTTACGTAATGTCCGTCCGCTTCTTAGAGCGACGCCGCTAATGAGAGCCGATCGCCGGCGCAACTTTGTCGAAGCGATTGAATTTTCGTCGGGCGGCGTGTCGAAAAGTCAATTACCAATGGCGCACGTCGTGCAGCGGACTTATTCATAATGCTCGTCGGTCGACGCTGACCTACTTCTTACCGCCGACCTTCTCGGCGCGCACTTTTCTTCGCGTTGTTCCGCGCGCTCTTTCGAGATAATTTCCATCCTTCTAGCCTCCCCGAGTCGCATCCTCGAGACGTTCGTCTCTCGATAGGTTCGCGGCGACTCGCGGAGCTCTCCGGCGAGAGAGTTAAGAGACACAAAGGCTGCAGGGCCGGCAGATAAAAGAAGAAGCGGCAGGAAGGCGTAAAAAGTATCATTAATCTAGTTTATCTAGTCAGTATCGTGTCCTGTCTTCTCCATGCTTTCTTCGTTCCGCCGCTCCTCCATTCCCGCGCGCTTATACTAACAGAGAGCGAGAGAGGAGAGAGACGAGAGAGAGGAGAGAGAGAATGAGTATCAGAGAGAGCCAGAGAGAGAGAGAGAGAGAGAGAGAGAGAGGAGAGATGGAGGTAGGCATATACCTGTGACCGGGCAGTCTAGGCTGGGCGCTGCATTTACATAACGACTTTTTTGGCACGGGGTGGGCCGTTTTTGTCGCCCGGGAACGCGTACCCGCGAGAGGGAGAGACGAAATGGGGGGGTTGAGCCGGAGGAGGGCTGTGGGGAGAGGGAGAGGAGAGCCAGAGTGAGAGAGAGAGAGAGAGAGAGAGAGATGGAACCGCGGCTCGGCACGCAGCGACGCGCATCAGGGACGCGCCGAGAAAAACCTGATCCCACCGTCGCTCCCTGGGAACACCGGAGGCCGTCATCGCCACCGGCTTTCCTGCGAGCCGGCACCACGGTGCACGACCGGTCGGGTGCTTTTCGAGAAGAGGGAGAAAGAAACGGTCGGCAAAGAAAGAAGAAGGCGACTGCGGCGGTGGCGACGACGCCGACGACGAAGAAGACGACGATCGGCCGGCCAGAGTGCATCCGAGCAACGTGTCCGGGAGTGGGTTCGACGAGGAAAAAGAAGGACGCGGAGCGACGCGCTTTCCGAAGAAACGGGCCGCGCCGATCTCCCGGTGCGGAGGAATTTCGAGGTCTCCGCCTCGAACTGCCTTTGGTTCCAATCGGGAGGACGCCTCGCGCCTCGCTTTCTTCGTCGAGATCCTTCCGATTGCGATCGTGCCTCCGCTCTCCTCGTTCTACCTTCCCGATCTTCATCCTCCTCGTCCTCACCCTATCCACTTGACTTTGTCCTCATCCTCTCGCTTCCCTTCATCCTCGTCCGTATCCCCTCAGCCTCTTCCAAGCTCGCCTCGCGTCCTCGTAATCTCATTACCGGCCTACCTATCTTTATCGATCGATCAGCCGCCGATAATCGAAATCGGCGCGTGCGACCGCGACCAGTTCCACGGACTGAGGAAAGTCGGTTACTCAACCCTCGTGGGCTTGCGTCACGCGCCGATCCGTTTCGAAGGTTCCCTTCGCCGGGGGCTACGAAAGAAGCACAATGCTGCCCCGGTGCTCGCGGTACTCGCGAGGAAGGTGGAACAGAGAGAAAGAGAGGGGAAAAAAGGAAGAAACGGCAATAACTATCATTTACTCCCACGATAAAAAAGTGTAAACGGCCGTTAAAGCTACGTCCCATTACTGTAGGCGCGGTGCGAACGACTGGCCGCGGGTACGACCGGCAGAGTCCGATGTCATTAATAGCCGTCATCAAGGCACAATGTCGAATTGTTTGCAGGATCGATTCTTTCTTTCGTCGAGCGTTGCATCACTCTCTTCGGCTCGTTCCCCACCCTCCCTCCCTCCCTCCCTCCTCGCCCCTCCCTGCGGGCCGCCAGCTTGTTATTCCTCTCGCGATCCCGATTCTAATCGATCTTTTTCGAAGTGGCCAGAAGAAGAAAAGCCGCGCGCCTCGAAAAAGTGTCGTGCCGCCATTCAGAATACGATGCACGATCAAATTAACTTCGACGACGGGCTGCTCCCACTACCCGACGTCGGCGGCCATAAGCGCGCATGATAAGCCCCCCGTATCCTTTTTTCGAACCGGCCATCCTCCGACGTTCGATCCTCGACGGAACGATTCTTTTCCCCCGAGTTCCGAGTACGGAATTCTGAGGACGGCGTGTCGAGCTTCGCGTTGCGTTACGCGCAATGGCAGTCCGATGATATTCTGAATGCATTCGGCGCGCTCGATCATCGTCAAAAGGAAACGAACACTAATGTAACGATATCGGTTGACACACACCGACGGCGAGATGGAACGTCCATTATACTTTCAAGTTCGAGGACGGTGGTTGATATTCGCCGGTAAGATACCTGTCCTTTCCAAAATCCATCGCGGAGGTGGCCTAAGAGAAGGATGAGGAGGTTGAGGGAGCGTGAAGGAGGACAATATAGGAGACACTGTGAGAGGGGGGGAGGGCGGGGGTCGATGAGGACCGTGGAGATGACTGGAAGCGGTAAGGAGCAGAGAGGAGAAGCATGGGGAGGATGAGGAGGTGGAGGAGGAGGAGGAGGAGGAGAAGAAGAAGAAGAAGCCGTAGGACAGGGGCGGCAGAGGAGGAGGATGAGGATGAGGAGGCGAGTGCTATACGTTCTTTGTCCGATACTTCACGGAGCGGGCGCTCTCCTCTCCTCTCCTCTCGGAGCGAGCTCGCGCGCAAAAACGGGTCTAGTTTCTTAGGAGCGCCCGTTCTCGCGCGCGGCCGGCGGTTAGTATTTCGCTTTTTGCCGGCATTGTAATCAAGGAAGGGTTAGGTGGGTTTTTGCCGGTTGCCTCTCCCGCTGCCCGGACAAAACAGCAGGCAGATGGACTGAGTCGCCGTTTGCCGGCTCTGCTCTCCTCTCCTCTCCGTAAAGTGTGTGTGTGTGTGAGAGAGAGAGAGAGAGAGAGAGAGAGAGAGAGGCTCTTGCCTCTCAACCCACCTTCCCCTACCCTTGGCACCCCTCTCTCCTCCTTTGCCTCTCGCCCTCCCCCTCCCCCTCCTCCTCCCCCCAGGCGGCCGCCGCCTCGGCGACCACCTCTTTCTCGCCGTCAGCCCTCTTTTTATAACCCGCGTGCCCTACCGCCTGTCACCCCCTCGATCCGCCGAAACAGCGCCCGCCCTCTCGCTCTTCCTTCCTTCCTTCCTTCCTTCCTGCCTTGGAAGCCACCCCCTCGGCGAGAGACTAAGTCGAGGGAGGGAAGAAAAAGGGCTGCTCGTTTTCTCGTGGTCAGCGGCGAATGCGAGGAGAGTTCTGAGCACGATAGGGCGACGGACGATCGGACCGGGAAGAGTGGACGGTTGCCATGTGCCAAATCGAGGAAGGTTGTATTTTCGGACATACGCTTTTTCCCTTCCGAGCTCGCTCCGCTGCGCCCTTTCAAAACTGCTTAACGAGCAGGAGTGAGCGGGGGGCAAGAAGAGTGTTTTCTGGGGTGGTGCAGAGATGCAGAGTCGTTGGTACGATCGAGTTTGCAGAGAGGCTCGATTCTAACGTGATGGGAGAGAACGGAAGCGGCGAGTTGAAAGTGTAAAGGCTCGAAAGGGCGGAAAGGGTGCTCAAAGGGTTCTGGCTGAGTTTAGGGGTAGTGGGATGGGTTCCATTGGTAGGGGGCATGGGTAGAAACTTGGGGGTACGGTTGCGTTACGGTGACCGTTTACATTGGTCGCCCGACGGCACGGGGAACCCATGGGTACGGCCCACTTTCCTACCCCTAGGTAGGAAACTTACCCCTGCCACGAGTCCGTACCGTTCCGGCTCTCGGTACGACCCGTAACCCCCTAAAAATGGTTGCCCCACGTTAGACGTGCCCTCGGTGCGCCATTGGGAGAAAAAAAAAATGTCGAGCCGTTACTCTCGCAGTACGTTAGCGCAGAATGATCGTTATTTCTTTTTCTCGCGGATTAGTATCCGACCTGAGTTCTATAACACTACGCTGAGTACGGTATGTAAGTATCGTGCATGTTAATGACGTGGCAGATTTTTGCGGTGCAAGTATAAAGCCGTCGGAAGGAGCGTTAGATAATGCCCAGTATGGAACACGCGCCATGCGTTTCTTGCGGAAATACGATGGAAAGTGGCCCTGGCATGCGATCAGCCACGGTTATTAGCGGAAGTCGGAAAATTTACGACGGTCGTAGACGCTGAAATATTCGCCGAAGAGCCTGGGTTAACGTACGGATCGATTCGCTCGTGTCGTATCCGAATCACTGGGCTCCGATTTTTGCACGCGACGACATACGCAGCGGAGACGAGTCGCTGGGGCGATGATCCAAAAAAAGGAGCGCAACAAAAGCCGGCCTCGGCCTTTTCAGTAATTATGGTTTTCTGCCGTGGGCCACGCGGATGTCGTCCGGCGTCCGTGTGGGCAGTTGGCGAAATAAAATGGACGAACTCGGCGCGGAGAAGCAAATGAAAGAGTTCGGAGGTCGACTTAAGGATACCTGGCTGCGAAAACAGCCGCGATAAAAAGTCGCGTGACAGGCTGCAGCCGAATAAACAGGCTTAAATTGGGATGCCACTTGCCGGTTGGCCGATGCATACTAACGACGCCGGCCATCGACGGATTCTATGCTCTCCCTGACGGATGTGCAAAATCGCAGTCGCCCGGCCGCGGCAAGAAACGCGCGCCAAAACGATTCCTGAGAGAATATAGCGTGATTAAGAGGCAGCGCGAAAAGAAAGGATCGCGTCGCCCGGACTTCAATGCCCGGTTCGATTAGGACCCGAACGCATCGGCCTCGAGATGCTCCACGGCCGGAGAAAAAATATTATTCAGCATCGCGATCCGTATGCGTTTCTTGCACTCCTACGGAGCTTACAAATTACACGTTTTACGACCGTTCCGCGTGACGATACGAGCCGGCGCAGCATCGGTAAAAATAGGTCTGACTTTCTCGACCGGTGGAGTCGTTGTCGACAATCAATGAATCTCACATTTCCCAGCGTATTTCTCAAACTGTACTGGAATCGGCCCTCCTCACTTCCGCGGCCACGAGCGGCACAAAATCCTTGCGCAAGCGACGAGCAAAGAACCTCTCGTTGCCCGAAAGTCGCTCGAACGGGGAGACAAAACAGCTGCGCGAAGAACAGGCCTTTATTTTTTTTTTTTTGCCGCAAGTAGATTGAAATTTCTCATCGCGGTCGAAGGAGAAATAACGAAAGCGTGCAAAACGAGAGTAGCCGGACGAGAAAAGAAGTGGAAGGAGGGAGGACCGGAGGCGAACGGGCGAGATGGAGCAGGGCAGGAGGGGGAGGGAGGGGGGGGGGAGGCACAGTAGGGATAGTCCGAGAAAAACTCTTTCTCATCGCGCGCCCCCCAAAGCACGAACGATGAGAAGCGGTAAAAAAAGATCTATTGGGTCAGACAAAAAAGTACCCTGAGAAAGGAAGGAGGATCGACTGAGACAGAGAGAGCGACGCCGCGAGAGCGCGCCTCTCCTTTCAGCGGAGCCCTCCTTTCTTCTCTCGCTCTTCCTCCGACTGTTTTTTTTCCGCCTTTTTCTTCTTCTCGCCTTTTTTTACCATAGCTATTTTCATGCCGCGGGCAAAGGGGTGATGATATGCATATGCGCGAGAACCAGTGGGGCTCAGAGCGAAGGGGGGAGGGGGGTGCTGAGAAAGGGGGTCCAAGGGACACCCAAGAGTATCGCGGACCATTTGTCCCCCCCTCCCCCCCTTTCCCGAACTTCGAACAGGTACAGAGGCGCGGGCGCGCACCGTCGCATCGCCCTTCGGGATTATCGCTTAGAACAAAAAAAAAGGGGGCGAAAAAACATAGGGACGGCGAGAGAGAAAGAGAGAGAGGTAGAAAATTGATGCGCAACAGAGTAGGGAGGAGTTGTCCCATGGCACGCTCTCAGCGAGTCCAGAAAGGACGTGAGGACTCGCGGAGGGCTTCTAATTTATTCGCACGCAGGCCAGGACCCCTTGTGGGAACCTACGGTGTATCCGTGAGAGGCAAGATCGTGCTGCCCGCGGAATTCGGTGAAAAGAAAGGGGTGCGCGGGGGGAGGCAAGAACGATGCGCGGAATCCCGGTGTCGAACGTCTGCGCTCGCGGCCAATTTGTTCGAATTTTTTTCAACTCCATCTGGAGCGCGCGAGAGACGTAACGGACATCGGCGGGAGGATTCGTTATTTTTTTTCTGACGTAAACGCATGTCGTTACGTAAGAGGGACGTGAAAGGTGTTCCCTTTCTTGACGTCGAATTTGGTCGGTAGCCGAGGCGGCGGGACGAGCGTAAGAATATAGAAATATGGGGAACGAAACGAACTCCTTTATTGAGGGCTGCCTTTCGGAATACGCGCTCACCCCTTTTACTATCGTCGCTCGAATTAAGGCTACCATTCGAGTGCAGCCACCCACCCGGTGGGTACGGATCTCTCGATCGTATTCAGATTACATTCAGCGGGAACCCTTTAATTCCTCCACTGGCCCTGGGTCACGGCAGGCAGAATGTACACACAAGCGGCGGCCGCCAAGATTGAGACGAAGGTCCGCCCCCCCCCCCCCCCCCCGGCCCGCCCTGCTCAGGCAGCTGGCACCTTTCGACTCCGGGCGAGAGTCGTTCGAATGGTAAATGAATTGAAAATTGTTTTCGATCCCGATCGCTTGACGAGTCGTCGGGACGAGGGAACATAAAATTGGTGAGACCGTCAAAGCGACGTAAATCGATTTCCACAGTTGCGAGGGGAAAAAGCGGTATAACCCACTTGCTACGATATTCCCCCACTCCCCCCTCCCTCGCGCGCGCTCTCCCCGTTCGGGCTGGCCGGTAATTTCGAGTTTCGGAGAAACGTCTGACAAAACCGCGAGGCGGAGGGACTTTTTCGTGGTGGCCGAGCGCGCGGTCAGCGTTTGCTTGTACGCGAACGCTGCCTTGGATGCCCGGCTACGTCTCGTAAGACTCGTCTCGCAAGAAGCGGGCAAAAAGGTTTCTCGCAATAGTTGCGCTCCGTAGGCGGAAGAAAAAGTCGCTTTTTGCCGGGACGCCGACGGTTTTTCACCGGCGAACTGAGTCATACGGCATTAGGAATAGACAAAGCGTGCGACAAGCGCTTCTCGCACTCGCTCGCACCTTCCTCTCGCTCCCTCTTCGGTTCGTCTCGCTTCCTCTCGCTTAGCTCCTTCTACTATATCCGTGAGATACGCAGCGATCCTCGCTTTTTCCGGCTGCCAAGAACAATCTTTGCCGGAGACATAAATCTTTTGGCATTCTCAAGATCGGTTCGACGAACCTTACTCGCAATCGCACGGACACGGTCAGTAAACTCGCCACTCTTCTCTCTCTCTCTCTCTCTCTTTCTCTCGCTCTCTTGCTCTCTCGCACTCTCTTCCTTTCTATCTGTAGGATCTGTTTAACATGAGCAAAGTCGCGTCTTTTGTTTCCTCGCGGGCGGTCGAAACTTTCGGAGTGGAATATTATTTTCGAAAACTTCCCGCGAGCCTGACCTTGTTTGAACAAGACTGTATCCGTTACATAGAATAACAGCCAGCTGTTTTCGTTCCATAAGGAGGCGAGAAGGATGGGGTGGGGATCTCGCGATAGTTCGCCAAACGAGGAGGAAAAATTCCGTTTTTCTTTCATTCGCGCGCTGCTCCTTTTTTGCCTCCGACCGAGTGAGTCATCAAGTTTCGCGAAGAGGAAAGAGAGACAAAAGCGCGATGGCCCTCGCAGCTTCTTTCGATAGCGAACTTCTTCGTCGGACCCGGCTACGTAACTGCAAACGATTATCTTACTTGCACAAAATCGTCGCCCCTGGCCGTTTTGCCTCGGAAAGTTTCGCGTTCCGCGGAGACAGCAGAGACGTATCTCGCCGAGCGGATTGGCGTTATGCAAATTTTACAAGAGAATCTTTTAAGACCGGGCATCTTCGTTGGCACGTCTTTTTTCCACCGGCGTCATTAACGTTTCCCGTGCCATTTCCTGCGCGAAATCGCAGGAGGCGGGGGACGACAATATTTCTTGTCAATCAAATCGTTTCTTCCACCGACGTTCCGTACATTTTGTCGCGGTAGGTGAAAAAAAAGTGAGCTGTGTAGGAGTGCTGTATCGGCAGACAGACGCGGTACGTATAGAATGCTCGGCGCCACGACGTCCACGTGTGTCAGTGGGTTAACGTCATTCAGCCGAACGACGTACGTACTATACTCTACTGACCGCATCGTATCTCTTTCGGCTACATTAGCCACGACTATTCAAGATGCCGAGCAAAATAAAATTCTGTCCTGTCAGCTTACAGTGGAGCGAGACGGAGAGACGAATGTCAGAGAAGGACGGCGGGAAAGGATATATCGCTTGTTACTGAAACTTTCATGACGGTACTTAAACGCGCAAGAATCACGGTCGGCCGAGAGTTTTTACCCCATCGGCCCGTCATAAGAGTGCACCGAAGACAAACGCATCGTCCGGGTTCCGAGTCCGAAACGGTCGGCAGTCGAAAGGCGCGTGGTGGATAGCGGTAGCGGCACATGTATAAATTCATGAGCGAAGCGAGACGGCGTTAGCCGGCGAGCCGATAGAGAGAAGAGGAGGAAGAGGAACAAGACGAAGAAGACGAAGAAGAAGAAGAAGAGTAGGAGTAGGATCAGACTTACGCGTGCCGTTGACGTTTCTGCTGAGTATCCTGGGCACCGGCGGCACACTCGAGCCTGCCTGCTGCTGTTGCTGTTGTTGTTGCTGCTGCTGCTGCTGCTGTTGTTGTTGCTGTTGATGATGGTTGTTCGGCGAGCTGGCGACGACGACGACCGGATTCTGGGGAAGGCAGGGAGCGGTGGTGAGGGTGACTTGGGCGGCAGTGGCCCCGGCGCCGATTAGCGTTGCCACGGGCAACGCCGGGACGCTCGTTGTCGGGACCGGCGAGGGCGTCCTCCCGATCCCTCGGCTAGCGACGATCGTCGCCGCGACCGTGACGGCCGCCGCCGTCGCCGTCCCCGTCGACGTCTCCTCCGCACCCGGGACGACGCGCGCCTCCATCCCTCAGCCGTCAGCACCCTCTCGCGGTAGGAAGGTCACCGCGACGATCGACGCAGCGACGGCGACGACGGCGACGACGACGACGACGGCCAGCCGCCCTCCTCCTCCTCCTCCTCCTCTCTGCCGGAGGATCCTCGACTCACGCCGCCGGGACGCCGATGCCAGCCGCCGCTGTCCAGCTCCTCGGCCACTCTAAGCATCCAACGCTCACCACGCACATTCGCCGCCCCGACGATCAATCGGCGACGATACCCTCGACCGCTCACTTTCCTTCCTTCCTTCCAAGCCTCCTTTTCCCAGTTTCACTTCCTGCCGCGCGCTTCCACTTCCTGCTCGCCGACCCACTGCTCCGACAACTTTTCCCTCAGGGTTAGCCGATTATCTAGTCACGTCCCTTGCCCATTCCCATCCCGAATAACTTCTTCTCCATTCGCTTCACTTTGGATACGAAGGATGGGATCGATCAGAAAGTACGCGGAACGAGAGAAAGTGAGAGACTGCGAGTAGGATACGCGTTAGAACTGAAAAGAAGAATGAGGAGGTAGACGCGAGAGAGATCGAAGGAGTGAGCGAATGAATGAGTCGGTTCACGGAAGCACGTGCGAATCTCCGGAGAACGCGTGTGCCGGCCGGCGTACGGACGTGTATGGAGGGGATGAGGATGGATCGCGGAATCGAGCGGGACTCAATTTTTCGGGCAGGTCAGCCTTGGTCCCGAACTCAGCCGACGAGAATGGTACAGTATGATGACGCGATCGTTCGCGGATCGAGGATCGCTTGGACGATCGAGCAATTGACCGAAATTCAAGGAGCGACAGCGAAACGTTTCGAACGATGGCGCGCTTCACATTGCCCGCCGTCGAGTGAATCTCGTCCCGTGTGTCTCTTGCACCGCCCCACCATCCCAGGCACAACGTGCAACCTTACCCCCACCCGTGGAACTTCCTCGGCGCCCACATCGCCCTTCCCCTCCGGCGTCTCGCCTCTCCGCAAAGTAAAACCAGAGTGGCGGGGGTAAGGAGGACGAGAACTCGACTGGATCGTCAGCCTTGTACCGACCGATTCGCGAATCCCGATCTCGCGAACCGCCACGCTCTGCCCGTGGTGCCATCTGCTATCTTGGCCGAACACGATTTTAGGGGTTGCGACGCCGGGGGGGTTGCGCGAATCGGTCTGTTGGCCACGAATGTTTGGGAAGCTTATCGCGCGAATTGTCATTGAGACGTGACGGGCCTTAGATTGGGATCGGATGGAAGTTTGGTTGAGTAGCTCGTTCCTGATAGAGACTGGTAGGAATGTAAGGCGTGGTTTCCTGGCGGCGAGGGGTCCCCCCGGCAATGCGAAAATCGTCGCATCCCTCTGACTTTTCCCTCCGCATAGTCCCGCGCCACCACGCACTGTCGTCGTGTGTATATTCGCTCCACCCTGGCCCTTGCCGTCATTGCAAAAAGATGCCCCTACCTCTTCTTACCGACCCGTGGCGGGGAACAAGCGGCCAAAGAGAGAGAGAAAGAGAAAGGGAGAGAGAGAGAGAGAGAGAGAGGGCGAGCGAGGAAGGGAAAAGGAAAAAGAAGGGGGAGGGTGGTGGATAGCGGAGAGGAGAGGAAGAGTGGGGTGGGGGGGAAAGGCGCGTCATAAAAACGTAGCTGCCCTCCTCTCGTCCTCGTATAGCCCTTGTAGGAACGGTACGACCTCTTTACCCCACCATCGGTCCGTGAAGAACCGACATTTTTGCCGGTTTCCACCCATCCCCTTCGTCTCCCTGCAAAATTCACATCCTCACCGACCTTTCCCTCTCTTCTCACTCGATCCCCCTCTTTTTCCGTCCGCCTCCTCCTCCTCCTCCTCCCTTCCCTCAGTCGCTCTTCGGCGACAGGATAAAAATTGTTATTTTTAATATCTCTGTGCCCTTTGAGAAAAAGCATGAAAGATCGTCAGAACCGATAATTTGCTCGAATAAATCGCTGTGCAAGCTGAACAGTGGGCACGCTTATAATTAGAGTCGGGCTATCGGTCGTAATGACGGGCGCTTAACATTTATTAACTCGCCGCGGAGAATGGGGTACGATCCGAAGTTCGTAGGTATTAAAAGTCGCCATTGTTTCCGGGGTTGTGTGGGGGGGTGGGATATAGTAACGTTAAAATTCTTTTTCCCCGACGACGTTCATCCTCCTGTCGCCGTCTCTCACTCCCGACCGAGCTCCTCTTTTTACTCCCTTAGCCCCGGCACTGCGGTTCTTTCCTCGCTCCAGTCCGCTACCCTCTCGCTTTTGTACGTCTTATTTTTGCGCTCGCCTCAGTCGCGCCAGGCCGCCCCTCCCCCCACTCCTACGACCTTCCATTTTCCGGGCGGGTGGGAAAAGGGGCGAGAGACTTTTCGCGCAGTGGAAAAAAGCAGGACGCGGAGGATGGTTTTTCCCGACAGACCGTTACTGCAAGCGGGAACTTTTTTGTCCCTCGCACTGCGAACGGCCGCGAGAGGGTGAGTTGTGTGTGAGAGAGAGAGAGAGGGGGAGAGAGAGAATGGGAGTAAGAGCCGGAGATAGGGTGAGGAGAAGCCGAGAGGGTGGCTCAGACACGTTGTTTGTTGAAATGTACATGAAAGAAATATGGAGTTTGCCTCTAACGTTATCGCTCGCCACGTATACATATAGGCATATAGTAGGTGCGGGAGGCATATAGTAGGTGTGTCTCAGACGGCCGATAATAAGAATCTGCGCTCGGCAAAAGAATCTATTATCGGCATCTTCTGATTTATTCTGCCTCGCCTCCTTCTTCGGCAGTCTGCGAAGCGACGTTCTCACAATTACGCGCGAATGCAAATGAATCTATCGCACGGTGATTGACTTAAGCCACGGACGAGCCTGTGGCAAAAAAACAAAGAGCGAGAGGGGCGATTTCTCGTATGGGTGTCAAGTATGTAAATGCGAGTAGTGCCTGAGAAAATCTTCCGAAAGGGGGCTGCGTAGATGGTGGCCAGTTTTTTGACCAAGACCTTTTCATCCTGGCCGTGAAAAAAACGGACCGCAAAAAAATCGAAGGATCTGCAACCCTTTGACGATGTCACGCGTGAGAGTTTTACCCGAAGCCTTTGGCCCACTTTGGGGCAGAGATACCGATTTAATTGCATGTCCTCGGACGGCATATTAATGCAGTTAACAAATTAATTAATTGCCTCTTAAAATATTATTAATAATGTGGTACCAGTAAAGAAATTCGTATGGTGTTGTTTTTATTTTTATTATAATCATTTCTAAAAGCTTTTCATGAAAAATAATTACAAAACCATTTTGCATACCGTGTATAAAAAGTTTCGATACAAAACATTCATAAGAACATACTTCGGAAAGAATAAGTAAATACAAAGAAGATCAGTTGTTTGGAAGGCTATGCTGCCGTGCGATATGGGATCCCACGCGCTACATATTAAAACGTTACGTAGTTTATACACGCGTAGATTAAAATTCAGTCGCAATATTATTATCTATACCTTACTTTACATCTATTTCACAGACCAGCACTATAAAAATATAAGTTATGACGCATGGAAAACGGCAGAAATAACATATAACGTTATGACATGTTATATTCGAATTTACGAAGATAAACAGTATAGCTTCTTTTAGTGCATATTAATATTTGTGCAGTTACTTGTCATGTAAACCCTTGTTCATAGTGTTCTATACTCTCTATAGCAAACGGAAGAACAGGTTAATGTTTGCTTCGCTTCTTCTGGAGTAGGCGTAAAGATACTACTCCACTAAACAAAAGGCTCCGTTAAGTTTCATTTAAAAACCTACCGTTCAACCCTGTATCGTGAAATAATTGTATGAAGTAATACGTAAGCACAAATTGTTTAAAAAAACTGTCAGTTTGGTTACGTAATTCGAAATATGTCAGGTCAATAATGTGAAAAGAATTTTAGGAACTCGTAAGCGCTCTATTCGTATATCTACGATTTATAAGCCAAAAATAGTAACCTTAATCACAAGTGGTAAACTTTATTAATCATGAAACGTGAACGTTTAATGCATATAATACTCGCAAGTTGACCCATGAAATAAATATTTCTTATTGAATCATGCACATCATGCAAATGTTCGTCTGTTAACAAGTGTCAACTCGAACAAACATAGTGTAATTGTAGATTAGTGCTACATACACTGGAGACGGATACTGACGCAGCTTTTCGTTCCTGGCTTAATCTATACACATCCATATTCATACCAAACTGGCCTGCGTGTTTTCGAATCTTTGTCGGGTGTGCCTTCCATCAACGGCTCGTCCTGTCCTGCTTCTTTCGTTGCACTGGTATTAACGTTTTTCGAATCATTTATTACCGCTGAAACTTTGTTAAAAATGAGAAATGGCCTCGGCTCCACTTGCGTTTCGGATCGTGTATTTGGTTCCGGTGGCACTGTACGTCTTTCGGCCTCTTGTTCCTACAACATCAACGACACTTCTCGTATTGACCTCCATAAGATGGCTGACGAGCAAAATAGTACTTACTGGCAAAGAAGCTGGTGGCGGCGGGGAATCACTAGTATAATAAACCGTTCTTCGCGTACCTGGATGGGCAAGAGACAAGGAGTCTGGCCCTAAATTTCTGCTACTTGTTGCAGCTGTAAAGAATTATTTCGATTCTATAAGCTGTCTCTCTTACTTTAATTTAAAGTACATTAGTATAGTTTTTACTTGGCATGCGATGTTCTTCCGTGCTAGCATCGGAATCGTTACCACCAGATTCCGATTCATACGTTTTCCCTTCAGACTGTTTCGAGTCCTCTGTCCAAGATCGCCGATTCTATATAAAAACAATTGGTTACACGTGTCTGGTTATAATTGTTACTGTTAGTTGCGGAAAATGTAGTAATCCGCTACCTTGTTGAGGAGTTCGGATCCTGCTTTTCTGACCCTTCTTACCAAACTGGCGCCAAATCCTTTCTTTTTGCTTGTACAGCTGTCCAACTTTCCATAATGCTCCATGATTTTATGTTCCAACTTTTCTTTTTGTCTATACAAATAGTTGAGCTTGTCCCTGTTGGCAATGTAGAAATATGTTGTTTGCTTTTCCCCGACAATTCCGTCATAATACAAATCTGTTACAACTTACGTATACATTTTCTCTTCCATATGATAATGCTCCTTGTCCTCTAGGCAGTGCGTTAAGAGTTCATGATATTGACAAAACAAACCGGATATGTGATCCATTAAAGATCGTTTGTCGTTATCTAAACCAGAGTTCATTTGCAGCAACATCTGAAATAAAATTTGTATTACATAACGCACACTAAAACTAGGTACATTCCTTAACTCTATATCTGAAACTCACCTCGCATCTTTGATTCAATTTACTGATTTGTAGCTCCAAATTTTCACATCGTTTCTCTTTAGTACTGAGTTCATCCTGCATTTCTTTTTCTTTTAGAGAAAGACGATACGACTCAACACTATTTTTCCTGTATTCGTCTTGTAAATTTTTATATTCCGTTTTCAATTTGTCGGTAGCGGTGAAGAAGTTTCGGAAATCCTCCTTTAATTTTGAATGCTCTCCTCTCAGGTTAGTCAAACTTTTCGCGTCGTTAACCAATGTTTCCCTTTCGGCCTGCAGTGCCTTAGTCGTAGCTTCTAGTGCTTCATGACTTTCCTGTAGCTTTTTCATTTTATTTCTCACATCTCTTAAATTCGATTTTAAGGACTCGCGTTCGCGCAGCAGCATTTCATACTCGATATTTAATTGTTCGTGCAACAATTGCAACGTTTCTTGATCATGTAACAAACTTTTGTGAGCACGTTCTTCTGCAGAGCGCTCTTTTAAAATCTAGGCGTGTAATAAATAACATGATAATATAGGACAGTAAATAAATGTACATAATAAGTTACTTGTTGAACCGACCTCTTCCTTTTCAGCGACGAGCTGTGATTTGGCAAGCTGGAGGGCATTATTTTGCGCTACTAACGAAGTATTCTGAGATTGTAACATTGTTATACACACTTGTAACTTCGCCTTTTCCGAAAGAAGATTTTCCGACGATGATTTTGATTGACTATGTTCCTCATCCTTCTAAAACAGAAAGTAGTCACCCGAGTCAAAAAGAAACTGACAAATTCAGGTGGGCAAGTACCTTCAGAGTGTCTGCAATCTTTTTATCTGCAGTTTCGGTCAACGATTCCGTTGATTTTGCACACTGGCAAGTGGTTTCCAATGTGCATGATTTTTTTATACACTCGAGGACGTTTGGCACTTGCACTATTCTGTATAAAGATAAAGTATTAAGGTAAATCAGTTACCTTACAATATGTTTAATCTTAAACTTACTTCTCTACAATTTCGTCGAACGGAAGAGACAATAACATCTCGTCGCTTAAACCAAGCTTCTCTAATACAGTGCATAATTGCTGCGTGTTTAATTTCTCGGCTACGAGGCTTGATTGAAGCGTTTTTAGTGCCTCTCTGTCAATTGCAGCCTTTGAATCTAATTCTTTACTAGATCGTTCAATTTCTTGCAATCTAATGCACAAGTTACAGTGTGAATAAAGCAAAAATGGAACTAGTAAAACATTTCAATAATATATTTTGCGTGATATGTACCTTGTAATTTGGGAAACAGACGTGTCAAGCTCTTGCTCAAGTTGACTTATTTTCTTTTCAAGAACTTCAATCGTGTTTGCGGCTTTGTCTAAGGCAACGTCTTTTTCCTGTTTATAAATAAAATCTGCTGAGTGTTAGAGGGAAAAAGTAACTGTCCTAACCATGTATTTTGTTTACCTCAATAATTTCCTTGTACTTATGAATGTCACGTTGTGCGATATCTTTTTCTCTTTCCAACTCTGTAATTTTTGATTCAAGTTCGCTACATTTCGCATTGGTGTCGTGCACAGTCCGTTCAACGATTTTCAAATCTTCGATCTTTTGGTTTGCAAATTCCATACTACGTTCGACATCATCCGCTCGTCTTTGCACGCTATCTAGCAAAGATTGTACACGTTGCTTCTCTTTAACAGCGGTGTCGTAATTTTTTTCTAACTCTATCATCTTTGCCTGTTGCATTTGTATTTCCTGCTGTTGCTTTTCAGACGAAATCCGTTGATTCTTGATGGAATTTTGTAGTTTTTTGTTTTCCTCTAGGGCTTTCTTACAGACGAGCTCTAAATCTGAATTCTGCTGTGTAAGCCTTTCATTATTATCGGATAACGACTCGATTTTCAATGAAAGTTTTTTCTTTTCCTTTTCTAACTCTAATACACGAGAGGAATTTTCGTGAAATGATTTCTCCTTCCACGAATCAATTAACGAAATCAGACGGCGGTTTTCCAATTCCAATTTTAACGCTCGTGTTTGAGCATTGTTCGTTAATTGTTCAGATAATCTGTTGTCCGTTTGAACTAAAATAAAAGCAGTATATTTATCGTGCATATACTTTATAAAGATGGTGCACTTTAAAAGAGAAAAACTGTACCAGTTTCTTCCGAATCGCTTATGGATCCAGCTGATGCAGCTTCGTTAGCAACCTTTGTCAATTTATGCAACTGCGTATTCTCTTCAAGTAATTCTTGATATTTTTCTTTTTCTGCGGCCCGCTCCTAAAATAGTATACGCTTAGCATAGTCACATATACTGAAAAAATTACAATCAAGAAGCACTAGTTTTTACCAATGCCATGTCATTTAGTAATTGCTTGTATTTTATAATTTCAGATTCAAGTTCCAACGCTTTGTCTGCACGTCTTCTGGCAGACGATAGTTGTTCTTCAAGCATGTCTTTTGTCTCCATCAAAACTCTGTAGATACAGTATCTTAATACACTAATACGGTACGCGACGGAATCGAAACATAAATTCTTGTTACGTACTTGTTGTCCTCACGCAACTCCTCCATGCGAGATTTGTAATATTCAATGTCTGTAAGCTTCTCTCGATAGCGCGCTATTTCAATTTCCAAACGATCAGCACGATCTGCTCTTTCAATCACAGCATCTAATTCATCTCTGTAAGATTTTGCAGTACGTGCTTCGTGCATTAACTCCTGATTTTCCTGTTTTAATTTTGCTACTAAGGTCTTGTTGTGCTTGAGTTCTTCTTTACATTCCAACAAAGATTCGGTTTTTTCCTCCCTATAGAAATATAGTAAAGAACCATGTAAGAGTGAATACTCTTCAGAAATAATATTTCTGCAGACACATAAACAACATACAATTCTTGTCTTTGTTTTCTGACTTTGGATTTCCAATCAGCTAATTCCACAGCATAATGGTGGTTATCTTCCCTTTCAGATTTTGTGATGGTATTGGATTGCTGAGATTTATTTATTTCTTCAGCTTCTGAGTTCATTGACGAATCATTCCTTTCTGCAATTTCTTTCAGTGTTGAACCATTCCATCTCTGTAAGTTATGGTATGAAAATAATAAATAAGAAGTCAAATTCCAGGTAGCTGTCAGTCGCAACATACCTCTCTATGAATGTCCAATTCTTGTTTCAGTTTTTTTATTTGGACAAATAAGCAACCCATATTGACATTTTCTAATGCATCTTGCATGAGCACTATATCTTGGTTATCTGTAACCTAATCATTTACGAAGATTATTATTTCTGTATTTATCAAACTTAACATTACCATAACTTGAATCGTTAATACCTGTTTTATGCATTCTACAATAGCTAACTGGGTATCAACGTTAAGAGTTTTTATATTTGTGATGAACTTTTCCTTGTTAGGGCAGTGTACAGCACACCCAAGGAGCAATAACAATAGCAGTTTCATATCTGCAATGTACAACTCTGGTTCTTTTCCTAAATTTCCAGTATCGGGCAATCTCAGAACTACGTGGCCCAACTCTTCTTCATAGAATTGTTTCATGTTCTGTACAATTATCTTTAAATTGTTTGCACGAATCTGAGCATTGCCACCTGATGGAATAACTTCTCCATACAATGGCTCCGGGTCACTGTGTACATTAAAATTAAGTTTAGTTATACCATCGTAATTGCAAATATCATGTACTTACATTTGTAAAAAAACATGATGGAGTAAAATACCATCCACCAAGTCTTCATAGTTGGACAGTAAGTCAGGGTCCTCAAGGCAACTAGCAAACTAATGCAGAATAAGGAATGTATATGAAATTACATTTTTTATGTTTCATGAATTGCAAAACAGTTGTTCATTTTTATATTTACCCATGTTACTAAGGGCCCTGATAATAATTCGTCTATTTCCGAAGTAGCCATTTTTACGAATTACTTGTAATTATCAGTGAAATATCATCTGAGCATTGGCTTTCTTATTCCTTTCGTGGGAAAGATACCGAACTCTCGCACGAATATTCTTGAAGGCATTTTTTATCATTTGTCCAGTCACGCTACACAGGAAGTTGTACGGAAGCCAAACAAAATCAGTTCTAGTCTAATGTCATTAATAATTATTTATCGCTGCCACAATATTGAAAGAAAATATATTAAATAGCGTATTTAGTTTCATTGATACGCGACAGGCCTGTACTTAAAGGCATAACCGCACATTGTACCGCCCAGCTTTCTAGTTCTCGAGCTATTTTTTCCGAGAAGCCCTACGTGAACTCGTTTCAGTACAATTAACAAGTCCTAGTAAAAATGAGCAGTTGATTCTTTCGTTTAAGACTAAAGGCTCGACGGTTTTCGATAAACTCATTCAATTGTGACAGCTGACCGATTTTCACAACAAAAACAATTCAATTGGGTAAACTCACTGTTAAAACTAGTGATAATGATGTTAGTAACTACATATAGAAGGTTCCTCTGGGTTCCTCTGCTGTCATGAGTATTGATGGCAGGAAAGAAGGCAAGCCACTAGTCTAACGCAGTCACTAGTTCTGGACACGGTCGACAGCTTCCATAGGTGCAATGTTACGTGAATTTTTGGTGAAAAGTATCCATGGCGTTATATCGAGTTTTTGGTGTTACTAGATTTCCCTTTGAACGAGCAACTAGTTCTTCATGGTAGATTCGTGCAGCCTGTATATTTAACAGAAGATAATGTTTTGAAAATTTGTCACCCACAAATTGAAATGTCGATGTGAAAGTTTGTTCTTTTGGATTAAATAAGTACTGAAAAATGTTGTTCTATGTTCCTAAGATGATAGTGACCACCGACGAGATATACTTAAAGACCGCTAGCCTTATGGGACTTTGTGTCGCACGAAAATTGAGCCGTACTGGGACGCCCTCTCGGCGTATAGAGCGGCCGAATCAGGAAACTCAAGGCAACGCAACGAACTCACTGATTCCAGTTTTTACACCAAGTTACGAAGAATTGCGAAGAACCACTGCCGTGACGATCGTGGTGGGGGAAAGTTCAGATGCGTGCTGTCAGTCAGCGAGTCGTCTACTACAATGTATCGAACGGAGTCAAAGAATGAGCTATGGCTCTGACTCTTCTCCGGCACGATCGTATGCGTGTTTCCTTTGACATAAGCCAGCGGTATTAAAATGCTTTTTCGTTCCTAACCTATCCGATAATCTGATAAAGTATTTTATTCGAAGGGTGTAGTTGGATGATGGGGTCAAAAGTGTTCCCAAAACAATTATAAATCGAAAACGTCATTTGATAGCTCATTAAAAAATACCCATTTTCATCACGTTTTAACTTTCAATCTAGAAGGGCAAGGGGCAGTAGGTTGTAAATTAAAAACTTTCGTTTTTGCTCATTTCTAAAAAAGGGATGTCCGTTAAAAAATCAAGAATTCTGGCCGATTCTGGCGTGTTAAAATTAATTTGTAGAACGAATTTTCATGCATCCTTTATAAGATAAGTATATTATGCAATATTCAATGCTATGAGATGGGGTACAATAAACAAATATAGATGCTAAGAAAACTGCTAAAACAAGGAGAATATGTAGTAATGGCGCTTGTTATATCCTAAAATATTTGTAGTTCCGCTAATATTATCGGTTGCACAACGGCATAACGTCTTTTTTCTCAGTACTGCTCTCTTTATTATTTTTTCCTTTAGTTTATTATTATTATTTTGTCGTTTCTTTCTTTTTCTTCTTTTTGTGTGCAGCATAATCTCTCTGTATTTTATCCTTTATTTTTCTTTTTCCTAGATATAAGTTAACATAATATTTAGGTTTAGTTATATTCAATTAGAAATTAAAGCCAGCTTCTTTTTTTGACCCATGTTCTGTAGCCCCCCGCATAAAACGAATGCGGTGCATGCGCCGAATTATATTTCATGTAATGTTCAAGCGCATTTAATGTTAACCGGACCGATTCAAACCTTCCCACTGCTGCGTTCCGGGAACACGTACCCACTTACATTTACACTTTCGGTATCTGCGCACGAATTCAATACTCTCAAGATCACTAGACATAGGGACACCCCTCCGCCATGCGATTGTCGTATTCTTGACGATTGTCATATTTTCGACGTATTCTTTACGTGCATTTTTATGTTTTTCTTCTTACAATGTATTTGTACAAGAAAAACATTAATATATATGCGAAATGTCTATTAGTAAATGTACTTGGCCGGCTTCAGGATCCAATGGTTACGATTCAGAACTCCTCACCTGAGTGTGAAATTTTTCCGATCCTGCATAAATTGTTATTAACATTTATTAGTTGCCAAGTTTTAAGAGTTCGCGGAGGCGATACAGTGGAGGCCCGATGAATTTTTCCTGAGATCTCCCAGATAAATTTTGACGCTTAAACCCCACCACTAGGCGGGATTCCCCCTCGCATTCGGCAACTGTCACGCCTGATATCGCAGCGTAATTCCTTTGAATACTAACGTAACGTGGTGAAAAGTTGATAATTTTATAAGTAATGTAAGGTGATTTTCGAGAAAACAACTACTATTCGGTTTAACTCTGATTTTCCTTGCATCTGCTCTGCTCTACTACTCAAAATGCTATATCCCTTGTCCGTCCGTGTCCGTCCGGTGCCGTCCGGAAAGAAACGCGCTTCGCGCCTCCCCTCGTGCAAATTCTGCTCGGTGACGTCAGCGGCCGCCAGCTCTAGCGTCCATTGACATGCGCCGGCTTGCGTTTGTTACAGCAACGACTATGTACATATGTACGAACGTGTAATATGTAAACGTTTTAATAAGTACAAATATAAACCGAGTTGTACTGTGTTTGGTCTCATTTTACTCGGAATAATATTACTAATATGTTTTGTCTTCAGTCCGTCTTTTTTCCTTATCTGCCGTTTCTACTTCTGATCATCCGTATCGGCAAAAAGCAAACGAACGAATTCGACTACAGTAGATTTTCTATATGTATGAGTCCGATTTGAGCTACACGATATCTGTCCCCGGATGCCCCTTTCACAAACAGGGGTCGTCGTCGGCCGAGCGGTTCCCCGTCGCTTGTATCGCAGTGGCATTTTTTGATGCTGACAATTGAACAGCGACGCGGTCTATCGGTGAGACACTAACCCTAGTTAAGAAATCAAAAATTGTTAATTGGAATTTTTCGGTAAAAAGAAGTTTACTGGTATATTGGAGACGTTTTTCTAATAAAAATAAGACCAAATACGAAATGGTTACGACACTTGGTTTCGCTATTCTGGCTTGTCAAACACACTGTCGCCTAAACGTCGCGAGATCAATGTGGTGTGAAGAAGGAACTTCTATTCGATGTGAATCAAGTACCTGGCGGATGAATCGACGACGCTTACCGTGGAGCTGGATGAGAAACAAAGTTTTCTTGAGTGGAATGAATGTCCCCTATTCGTTATAAGCCCATTTGGCGGCATTTTTTTTGCGTCTCTTACCGTGTAGGGACACCATTGGCAGGTGCCTCCTCACAAACTCACACAGGGATCCTGCTACAGTTTAGACGGCTTTAAACTCCTCATACGCAAATAAAGTGGCAAGCAATTTTATATGTAAATAGGAGTTTTAATTAGTAACAAAATATAACCCGATTGGTTTCGTGTTTGGTCTCATTTTACTTGGCAAAATATTAGCAATACGGTACTGACATTTTTATTCATAAAAATTCAAAGTTGTAAAAATTTCTTCGCTGCACTAGTGTTGCCTCATCGTCATGTGGAATTCAATCATTCAACAATGGCTTCACCTTCACTCCCTCTTTCTATATCAACTGTCCCTACGTTTGGCGGTGTCGGCAAATTACAAAGAGACGGGCGCGTGGCCCAGCGTGGCCGGCAACGTGGCGCAGAGACGACATTCGTGTCAAATCACCGGATGTATGTACGAGCAACGGAAAAACTTTAGAATTGCAAAGATAGAAATAAACAAGTTTTGCGTACAGACAGGGTCGTTTCGTTTCTCATGTTCCGATCATTTGTATGAAATGGAATACAATAATCAATGTAAGAGAGCAAGTGTATTGGAAGGCATTTACTTCTTTAATTAACAAGTACTTTTTGTAACATTTTCAACCTCGTCGGTGCTGCTAGCACTTAAAATTATCACGATACAAAAATTGGGAGTGATGGGATTCGATCATGTATAAAAGTTCGTTCTACAAATTAGTTTAACACGCCAGTAAACGACTAGAAAGGATGATCTTGACTTTTTCACTGACACCCCTTTTTTAAAAATGAGCAAAAAGGGAAGTTTTCAATTTACACTTCACTGCCCATCGCCCTTGCAGATTCAACGTTAACACATGATGAAAATGGGAATTTTTTAATAAGCTTTCGAATGACGTTTTTGGTTTATAATTGTTTTGGGATCGCTTTTGAGCCCCATCATCACCCTTCGAATAAGATACTTTATCAGATTATCGGTTAGGTTAGGGACAAAAAGCATTTTAATACCGCTGGCTTATACCAAAGGAAACACTTGTATGCAATCGTGTCGGAGAGGAGTCGGAGCCGTAGCTTATTTCTTGTCTCCGTTCGGTACGTAGTAGACGACTCGCTGACTGAGAGCACGTATACATACATCTCAATGTACATCTTTTCCCCACCACGCCCTTCACGACAGTGGTTCTTAGGAATTCCTCGTCGGTGCTTGGTGTTACCTACAAAGTTAGAACCTCGGAATTCTTCCGTGCCGACAGAGCATTTGGGCCCCTTTGAGCCCCCTTGCGTGCCCGAAATTTTACCCAGGGCTAGCGGTCTTTAAGTATATCTCGTCGGTGTACTCGACTGCACTGCTACTCATGGCGGGAATTGATATTAAATTTATTGATTGATATTTATTTATGTTGTAATGTCAGAAATACTATGTAACTAAATGTTCTACCTATTCAATGAAATTGTACTTTAAAAGCAACTTTACTGAAGAAAAATTCAATAGAAATACTTATGCATGAAACTTTCCATTTTGAACGGTTTGAATTCAGCGCTTCCAGGGTGCATCATCATTAGTTTCAAACCGGCTTGGGCAGTTTGGTCAAAACGCTGCCACGATGACATCGAGAGAGGTGAGCTTCCACATTTAAAACAATTTCTTGCTATATATTTGTCTCATTACCGTTAAAAATTGTGTAAATCGTATGAATTGGGTTACGCGAATTGCTGTTTTGCAAGTTTTCTGGATGGTAATTACAATTTAATATAAGTATTTAACTTTAATTACAGATACAGTAGTAGTACTTGTTCAAACGAAATTTGCAGCTTTCATATCATTTTTAGAAGGTTTTCAAAGATTTAATGTATCATTTATGAGCCAGAGTCATAGCCGCAATTAATTAGTACTGGACATCAAATATATTCAATCTGCATTAGATCTGAAAAGTAATCGCATTTTGTCATGTGTGGTTATGAACGAAGGGTGCTCAATCTTGCAGGTTGAGATATTTGAATTGATCGAAACGATGGATAGATCACTGCCTGTGATTGGTCGTTGTAGTAAGGACAACGCTGATTGGACGAGGCAGTTTCGAGGAGAAGACAGTGTCACGGCCGGCATCGAAAAGGGTGAGCTCCTACATTTTACACAATTTATTGTTAAATATTTAAGTGCCCATCGTTATATCTGTGCCAGACTTGTGATTTTATGTGCGGTTCACCTAGTGAACTAGGTGTCTTGGCTGGATATTATATACTAATCGCAATATTCGACTCTGATTACAGGAACACTCGATGGCTCGCAAAATCAAACGTGAACATGACCTTGTGCCAGGATTTTTCGCAATTCTACGCAGTTTGCGGTGAGTTTAAGCTTATCCAGTACTTTAACTCTGTGTATTTGTTGTAATAACGTGTAGTTATCGTCTTATCTGAACTTTTATAACATATTTAATGCATGGAAAGTGATATTGTGGTTTCCTCATACTTGACTGTTGAAATCGTATGCAGTTCGTTTGCGCGGCGTTTGCTATTCAAATATGACGTTAGTAAATCTAACAGGTTAATAATTATTTGTCGTAAATTATTATCTTTAGTAATAATTGTGCTTTAACTATCCAATATACGACGTTCTCTGCATGTGTCTCGTGTGAAATTGTGCTCCAAAAGTGATTAAGTATATAACAATCGCGGAAAAACCGTATATCAATGTAATTATGAAAAATATAATATATGATTAATGATAGGTAAAATATAATTATATATATGTAATAGAAATAAGGCGGTCGGATATTTAACCAAAGGTAAAATATTCGTATTGTTAATAATTGAGACGATTAAACTAGCATATTAGAAAAATTATAAAATATAGGAGAATTTGTAAAATCTGTGTTCAGGTATAGAAAATCTTGTCCATCTGAACATAACGAAGCACGCAAGCGCGCAACATCGGCTCGTGCTCACTTCGTAGCAAGTGCGCGCGACTTAGCACCGAAGAATTTTGGGAAGGTCAAAGTGTCCTACAATCACGCGACGTATTCAGTCTTGTTTTAACCATCGAGGTAATCATATCAACTGTCACCAAAGTATTGGATTCTATAATTCCCTCAGTGCCAAAGTGAAGTAATCTGAATGTGATAATTAATAGTGAATAGAAGCAATGCTTATTATTCCTGGCTGCTGATATTTAATATTCTTAGTGAAATTAATATTAACAGTTCTTTCAAGTACGAGTTTTGACATTGTCCAGCGACACTATATTCTGACAGTGACTTTAAACAATTATGTTCACTTTTTATTTTAATACCCTTATTAATTAAGAGTGCCAGTGGTGTTTTTTAAGGCAGTCATGGATATTTAAAGTGAATATTAATATAATAATAATGAATAATAATAGTGAATAGAAACAGTGTTCATACACTAAGGATATTGACATTTAATATTAATTCTGATAACGCACATGGATATTAATAGTGCTTACAATGACAAGTTTTGGCAATATGCAATGATATTACAGTGTGACAGTTATCTTGAAGAATTAGTTTCTTCCATTGTTTTTAGTATTGTTGTTAATGCAAAATACTTATTGCGTGCAGTGTGGTTAAGACTTTATAGAGAATATAATATTTTATTTTCATTTTAGGTATGCAAAGTGACAGTGGATGATGAGGGTACATGTATACAGTTACACCTGCCTGGCTTTTGCTCGAGCAACAATTGTTTCTGCTTCTATGGGGAGATGTACTCCATTTACTTATGCGTACATCATATACTTCCATTATTTTGGTGAGTAATATATTTTTTTATTGCAAAACTATTTTTTATTATACCATCTCATTTTACATAAATGTTCACATGCATTTCTTTACAGTCCTTGGTTAATGATGCTCATCTATTCAACCTTGATTTGGTAAAACATATCCTTTCTTTTCATACAGTCTATCACACTTCTACATTATTTCAATTATTTCACAAATTTCACATGCCTTGTTCCTGCATTATTTCCTTTACCCACAGTGCATAAATTAATCATGCATTATAAATCGTCTGTCGATAATTAAACATCAATAATAAGGGCACCACTCGCAGTTACCTCCACGTGGTGTGTACCGGACACTGTTATCCTCCAATCAGATTTTTTTTTTATTATTATTTTTATCCGAATGGAGGATCACAGTGACGAAAGGCTGCGACTCGCGTTTTCTTTTTTCCTTTTTGTATTACCCAATGATATGTTCTCTTAGTAATTTTCAATTCAACTTCGTCAATCGTAGTCATTTTCATATTAGATTCCATAATCACGTCAGCATTCGCAGTAACGATAATAAAAAGTCTTTTCTTTCAGCAACTTTGCGACCCCTCGTCGGTCTTTAGAGTCACGCGAGTGTAGCTCGTTGAAATTCGCAAGTCTCCACCCGCGAGTGTTGAGACAGACGCGCGCGGACTAGTGTTGCGTTTTTAACGAATAGTTCGTCGCGAAGTAGAGTCTGTGTTACAAATAAATGATTCGATTTCGAACGTAAGCCTCCATCCGCGAATTACGAGGCACGCGCGCGGTTCGGTGATCTCCATCCGCGAATGTTGAGATCCGCGACATCGTTTGACTTCCAGCGCACCTGTTGAAGTCCCGCGCGTTCGCGTCGACAGTTTCCGCCCGCGTGCGTTGAGACTCGCGAAATAGAATAATTCTTTTTTTTTTTATTTGCGATTGCGAGCAATGCAATCTTAGAGTCAATTTGATCTCAAGTCCGCACTTTACCCCAAGCCGCACAGGCTTTGTTAGCTTCATCCCCTTGCAATGAAAAGTAGAGTCACGCGAAGTAGAGTCAGTGCTTGCTCGCCGTTAAAAGCCCCCACGGTCGTATTATTATAAACGGGTCGCGTTAGAGTCAGTGTTTGCTCGCCGTAATACTTATCTTTCCCTTACATTATTATAATATATAATTCGGCCGCGAAATCGGGTACCGAAACGCATATACCGCGATCGCGAAATATTATAGTAGAGTCAGTGTTGTTGCGCCGGCATGAAGTAATTCGGTCGCGAATTGCAGATATAACTTTTTCGATCGCGAATAGAGTCTTGTACGCCGCTAATATTATATTCGGTCGCGATATTCGAACCATAGGTCGGGCGTATCGCGTAGTAGAGTCAGTGCTTCAAGAAGACGCTGGTCCTGCCTGCCTGATGCTGCCCAGAAGTCCATGATGTCCCAGATGTGGCCTTGCAATGTGATGGGTTTTGGGTCCAGAGTCTACCATCCACAATCCACAAGACCACGGCCAGGATCGATGACCAGGATTGACGACCAGGATCCACGACCAGGACCCACAACCAACATCCCACAGTTCAGAACTCCAGAATCAACTTGAGGGTCTATGGAACTGAGGGTCAAGGATCCGTCGATGCAGCGTGTTCCTGTGGTATGCTTGACCAGTCGGTGAGTCAATTTTTAAGTCCCTCGAGCCACCCATCATGTCGTAGGATGATTGGTCCGAAGCGACACGGGTGGCTCGTTGTAATTATTCTTCTTGAATAAATGACGAGCATAGTGACCGCGAGTAGATTTTTCGCTAAACTTAGCGAAAAGTCTACTCGTCAATTTTTGTTAAGGGACATTTTCATGTGTATGTATTAGCTCAGGATAGGCCTCCCTTGCTCAATTTATGTAGAAAATATTTGCTCGCGGTCGCGTTTGAAATATTTGATTTGATAAAGTATCGCGCGTGTTAGTAGCTTTCATGAATTAGTGTCAAATGTTGCTTTAATAATCGCTTAATTGCGATTATTAAATCAATGTTACCGTCGAAGTAGAGTCAATGCGTTCGTATTTATGAACGTTCCGTTTGCGATCGTATATTAGATTTCAATGAGCAAGATGGCATTTCGCGACGAGTAGATCCTATCATACAGCGAGATTATATGTCATAATTTTGTGATGTAGAGTATTCGCTCGTATGATAGGATCGCTCGAGGATTTCTTGCATGCCCAGTATATATTAAAAGTCGAGTCATTTTGTTATTAAAAAGTCGAGTCAGTTGCTATTAAAGAGTCGAGTCATTTTGGTATTAGAAAGTCGAGTCATTTTACATTTTTTAAGAAATAAGACAGTAGAGTCATTAGCCCGCTTAACTATTATATACATTAGATATTACTAATCTTAGCTCAGGATGTTTTCAGCTTCACAAGGTTTGTACACTTTTTTTGGCCGTACTCATGTCACTAAGGCCTGTAATCATGCATGCGCCCAGGTGCGGCATGCATGGTTCAGGCCGGTGAGTACGGTTTAGTTAAGGCGTAGTTTCGGCGATTATAACGTATTAATGACTGCCGACGTACATGCCATGGTATGAATGCGTAGTGTTTGTGGCATGTACGTCGGGTAGAGCACTTAATAATGACCATTGCTTTATATCGAAATCCGTCTTTATTTTATCATTTATCATACACTATTTTACTGCGTAATACAATACGCTGATATGATGTCTACCATGGCATTATATCATTTTCTTTCTTTGTAATTATTTAAATATAAATATCTGTACGACACTTGGTCGTACAGATCGATGAAATAAGTAGAGTCACGCGTCCGCGATAGTATGCTCAGTCATTATGCGTTATAATCGATTTCAGCATTGGTACGTACCTAGTTTGTAAGTGTATGATGTGATTTTGAGCTCGGGTGTCGGAGTACGTCCCGGGACGTACTCCCTAGGGTTAGGCTCATTTTGCACCCGGGCGGTTGAATGAGAACCGTGGAGTGATTGTGTTGGTGTGCTTGCTTTGCTCTTTTTAAATATAGGTTGTTAGGTAGGCAGGTAGCATACTTTCTCGGTATGGTGTGATGTGTTAATTATAAGTAGGTAGGGCCAGCGGAAGGCTATTATTTTTCTCTCTCTTTCGTTCTCCCTTAATTTCGCGTCAAGTAATAGCCTTTACCTGGGTTTCATTTGGCAGTTGCAACCGAAAATTTGCTCGCGTTATCTCACTTCCGTATAAAAATCAAATAGTAATATTATATTTATTATTCTTTGATCTTTATATCCTCATATTACACCGCGATTCGTTATTAACTTCCGTAAATGCTGTTACAAGCATAGTTAGTAGAGAATGGTTGCAACTGCCATTTGCTAGTATTAAGAGTAGTCTTAGTATTAAGTAGAAATACGTATACATTGCACACCGAAGTAACACCTCATTGCACTGAGGAGCGAGTATGATTTCATACGAAAGCATATAGTATCATGCTATGCGTATGAAGTCATACTTCTCATAGCACTACCGAGGTGTACTTCATTGCACCCGTGAAATACGTATTTCGATCTGTTCGGGAGATTCGGTTAAATGTGCACGCGTACGAGCGGTTGAAATTATTTTTTTAATTCTACGGTATAAAGTACTATCCTTCAGATAATACTTTATAAACCGGAATTAATGAATTAATTTCAGCAGTGCCTGCGTGCTAGCCCTTGCTCGCGAAACTTTCACTTCATGTTAATTGACCGTAAAAACGTAGTGTTCGATAGACAAATAACAGCGTTTACATTGACGCGAGCACAGACGAACGCATAAGCGAATTGTTTTTGTATTTTATATAATTACAATTTCTCGCTACTTTGCGTTCGTACGGGTGCTCGAATCAATGTAAAACTGATATTTGTTCAAATCTCCCGAACAGAAGGGGCGATATGCTAAAGCATGCCCGAAGAAAGAAGTGGCTAATTTAATAGCTGAAGCGGCCCGGAGAAGAGGGCTTTCGCCGTGGGACTAGATAGGTCACTATGCTCGTCATTACAAATTTCATTCTATATATGTCGTTTAAATATGTCCTGAAATTAATTCTCCTAATGATTCAGTTACGACTTATATTCCTTCGGAATTGAGTCGCAACTAATTGTCGTTCGGGAATTAATTTCTGCTTCCTGGTACCCTTTTCCTTTATTTCCTGCCAAATTTTATTCTACGTAATAAATTCATTTAATTTAAGTTGCATTTTGTATTCGTGGTATGTTGCTTGCGAATGCTGACGTGATATATAACGAAAATTGTCATGTATCGCAATATTTTGCATTATATTTAAAATCTACTCAATTCTCGGGATCTTTATCGTATTTGATAAACGCAGTGAACATATCATTGGGTATTTAAGTAGAGTCATGTTTTAAAATTTGATAAATTCAAAGAGTATATTAGAGTCAATATCAAAATGTTACTAACCCGTTTCTTTCAGCAATACTCATCTAGTCTGCTTTCTGTTGCAGGGTTCACACATCATTCATAATTTTAGATATTCGAATTATAATCTTTCATTTACCTATCATTGTTTAGGTACTTGTAAGACGTATAATCGAATATTTAAAATCGCTTTTGCAATTTATGTGTCTAATTTAATATTTATTCCTTTCAGGTATATTAATTCGTTCTGCTTTATGTTTTAGATTGATATTTTCAATTCATTCATTTCAAGAGATGACTTTTGCAATGGCTGTAAGTATTGATATCTTTATACAATATAGAATTCATTTAATTTTTTCTTTTACGTTTACGATGTACCTAATTTGGAATTTTCTCCTTTCAGCGATACTAATCTAGTCTGCTTTCTGTTGCAGGGCTCACACATCATTCATAATTTTAAATATTCGAATTATAATCTTTCATTTACCTATCATTGTATAGGTACTTGTAAGACGTATAATCGAATTTTTAAAATCGCTTTTGCAATTTATGTGTCTAATTTAATATTTATTCCTTTCAGGTATATTAATTCGTTCTGCTTTATGTTTTAGATTGATATTTTCAATTCATTCATTTCAAGAGATGACTTCTGCAAAGGCTGTAAGCGTTGATATCTTTATACAGTCATATAATTAATTTAAGTTCGTCTTTTTCGTTTACGATGTACCTAATTTGGAATTTTCCCCTTTCAGCGACACTAATCTTGTCTGTTTTCTGTTGCAGGAGTTACACATCATTTCCATGATATAATTAATTATTTTAGATATTCGATTTATAATCTTTTAATCACCAATACTTTTGTAGGTATTTATAAGAAGTATACTCGGATATCTAAATCAAGTTTCGTTATTAACCCTTTTAGCACCAAGCGAAAAGAGCGTACCTAGGCGAAGAATACCGGGCCGAATCGACGAATTTGTAGAGGTTTGCGAAAATGCTCGTAAAAAACAAAGTAGGCGTGATATTTACAAAATTCAAAAAGCTGATCTAATAAACATTTGTGCTGCATCGAATATGAACCATTTTAACATTTTATGATTTTATACTTAAACACAGATCTCTTGTGATGAGTATAATAAGGCTCTAACGGAGGCGCAACGATATATCGTCGTTGGTGTTTCTGGCGAGTGCACCGAACGACGATATATCGTCGTTCGGTGCTAAAAGGGTTAATAATGTGTCTAGTTTCGCCTTTTTTCAGTATTACTAATCTGTTCTACTGTCTGTTGCAGGATCTATGGATCTCCGTTGCAAGATCATCTTGTCGACAATATTTTAAATATGCGATCTATTATCTTTTATTTGCCTACCATTGAATAGATACATGTAGCATATCTAATATTGATTTTTTAATCTATAATGTGTTTTATTTAGCATTGATTTCTATGCAAATAGATTGATCCGACCTAATTTATGTTTCAGTAAGAACATTATGAACGCACAGATATAACTGTGTGACTGTCTGTCCAGAGAATATTAATCAAACCTGTTATTTGTTACAGATTTAACGACTCTTTTGCAGAGAAGGTGCGAAGTTTTTGTTTCAGATAATTTGTATGCTGCTGCATTTCCTTAGACATATATAATAATGTATTAACAATTTATTTTTTCTGTTTGTTTTAGTTTAGACTTTATTCTTCCGATTATTTTTGATCGTTTTCTTTGTGCACTATTACTTTTTCTTATTTTTAATGTCAGCTTTTTCGCTGCTGTTAAATGATGAACCACATAATTTCTTTATTAAATTAAATTGTTTTAAGTATCGATGGGTATTGTGTTCAATGTTTTATTTTACTTTGAATCTGTCATTGTATAACAGACATTATTTGACTGCAAATTCTGTTTGATTTATTAATAATAAACCATAACATTGTTTCCACATTTATTTCAGATGCATTCTTCGTAACAGTAATTCACATCGTTTCTTTATTTGTAATACCCATTGCTTTATAGATACTTAGGAATCTTCAACACATCAGTCAAGATTAATTCGTAAATTGTATGAAGCTTATAGTATTAAGACTTTAATAATAAGAGTAGATAATGTAGATTATACTCAAGTACAATGTAAGTTTTGTCGTGATCATTATCATTATCATTTCCATTTACATCACGATCATTATTCTTAGATTTGTACAGGGCAATAGACAGGCTTCTCCTGTCTATTGTTCTTCGCGGGTAGGTAAAGTATGATTCCAAATTATACATTTATCGAAGACATTTTTCTGGCCAAAAAATGAATTCGATAAGTGATAATTTGGTATCTGTGTTTGAAATGGATGGGTGGTTGGGATCGTTTTGGTGTTCGGGTGGGTCACGGATTGCAGCCACCTCCACGTGGTGTGACCTGGACACTGTTATCCTTGAATCAGATATTATTATCCGAATCAAGGATCACAGTGACTAAGTGCTGCAAATCGGGTTGCTTTTTACTTTTTCGGTTGATCATTCGCTCGGAGATCAAAATCAAACTAATTCTACTTACACCGTTTATCTTCCTCTCTGTTCCAACGATATTTTGTCGAAGTCATACGGTACTTTGATGGCATTGACGCTTTCCTATGGCAATGAGGAACGAAAGCAAGGATATTTGACATCAGTTTATGTTATTTTATCCCAGTATTTTGCATTATTTCAGACATTCTCAGAGATTAAACAGGTGTGGTGGTTTCTGGGGAATATTTAAAACTTCTTTGACTGATTTTTACCTTTTCTATGGCAATGAGAGGCCAAAATAGCATGATAGGACATTGTCTTGTGGTATTCTATGTGGATATATTGCATTATTGCCAGAATTTTCGCGAATTAGGTTGCCGTGGCGACTATTTAACGCAGTTTTGAGGTACTTTGACGTACTTGACGATTTGCTATGACAATGGGTGCGCAAAATAAGATATTAGGGCATTACGTTATATTCTGATGATTTATTGCAATATTAGCGGTATTTTCGTGAATAAGGCGGCTGGAGCGGTGTTTGGACCCGGTTTTGAGGCATTTTGATGGCCGTGACGCTTTCCTATGGCAATGTGCGACCATGTGGAGGGATCATTTGAACTTATCTAAACGTGATAGAACCTTGAAAATCGTCGAAAAACCCGAAAAAATTGTTGGTCTTGAAATTGATTCATAAGTACCCCATCCCATAGATTTTAACTCGCCCTAAAAGTTGTTCGCACGCAAAGTTCCGAATTCCTAATAGTTTCGGAGATACAGCCATTTTCCGACGTCAAAAAAAGTTTTTTTTAAAGATCGACTTTTGCTGATAATCCTATCTTAAAGTACGCGTCAAAAGCTTCAAGAAAATGTATAATTATCATAGGTTTCGATCGCCGGTTCAAAAGTTACAAGGGATTTAAAAAATCGCGAATTTCTTAATCTTCTTCGGCCTACACATTTTTAGAAATAACGTGAAAATTCGTAGAACTTTTCAAACTGGACGCGATAATTATTTTCGCGTAATTATGTCACAGACGAGATAGGGATAGGCATTGCACCTAATCGGACTTCGTGTCGACGCTGAAAAATCCCGACAGCGCAAAAATATCGCGCAATTCGGAGCGCGCTCTATGCTTTATGACGGTCAATCGTAGAACTAAATCGAACACATAGATTGTCGTTGCCCCACAATTTTGCGTTCAACCGGAAACGTTAGACGTGACACGAAAATGGTAAGGGGGCTCTAGAGCCCCCTGAGCGTGTGACAAAATTTTGCCCAGCATGCAGTGTCTATCCCTATCTCGTCTGTGCCGCCACTGAAGGAGTGACAGAGTTCGACGTTACCGACGGGAATATAGTTTGAAACGCCACCTATCCGGCAATTGTTCTACCAGTAGAGGTCTCTCAGAACTCGACTCTCCGTGTTTCATGTTGCAGTGTGGCTGAGTGTACCGTACGTGGATGTACACAAAGGCAATTTCATCTGCGGTAATCTGCGCTCATTTGCACATTGCTTATCGTAGATACGTTAAAATCTATTTTCAATCTCAGGAACTCACACCCATATTTATATATTATTACATGGTTTATTTTCAATACTTATAGCATCGTCTAGTTACAAAGTCGAATTATACTCGGACAACATCTATCGTCATGTACATTATGTTAATGAGAAGAGATCGAACAATATCATCAAGTAAATGTTTTCCTTTCAACAGTGATATTGCATATTCAGCAAACGTTCATTATAGTATGTATCATTTTTAGCTTTTGTTGACTTCTTTCCCCACGTGGTGTAATAATTTTTAGTAACCTAGTCATATTACATCGTATATAGTCGCATTATTCATAGAAAAATCAAATTAACCAAGTTAACCATATGTAATTTGGCTCTGCTTGGGTTCGACGAATATGATTTGATTGTACGTTCTTTAGAGTATATTTGAGTTATATAGAGTTAACGATTAATTAAGAGAGTTGCACTGCTGAGTTTTTCCGTAATTTAGCCTCTATAGATATTGGTGAATATCATAAGAGCTGCGTGATGTTGGCAGTTTGACACGGTGTATGTAGATGTTTTATGTTGACCCGACTAGAGCCGGGAGTGAAAGCTGATGAAACAGCTCGGGGATCGGTGCCAGAGCAAACTACTTTACATCGTGCACCGCCGCCTCCTTTTTCCGCGACAATTCCACGAAACGAAATACGGCCTGCGTCCTTCGTCTTTCAAGTCTGAGCAAAAACGTAATCGCGTAAATTCCCCTTCTCGCGCGTTATGGAATAGAACTAATTCAGAGAAGGAATTTTCAGATCTTCCTCAATGTTCACTTAGAACTTGAGGTGAACTGGTCCCGTGACTCCTTGGTAAGATAATCTCGGTAGACGAATGTCTGCTGCCCGCTGACCGGTTCTTCGCTTCAACACTCCGAACATGCTGTCTCGAAGCAAGCCTAACGTTGGCTCAATACTTTCATTCCTCTACTCCGCCGCTGCCATTCCACCCATCCTTCTTCTTTCAGCCCTGCCTCCTCGCCTGCCTCCTTTTCTGCCTAAAGATTAAACGCTCTTCTTTCAGGCTATAATTACATTCAATTCTGTGGACAATTTTTCCATTCTATTAGGTTGGTGCGAATGAAATGTCCGATTCTTAAGTGAATATATTAAACTGCATATCTTTTTCCAAAAGCTGTTTATTTAATCAAAATATGTTCCATTTACTTCAATACACTTTTCCCAACGAGATTTTAATGCATAGATGCCTGTCTTGAAGAAATTCTGATCTTTAGAATCAATGAACTCTGATATGGCATTTTCCAGACTGTCCTCATTTTCGTATTGTTTAGCCCGTAAAAACAGTTCTAAATGTTTAAATAAATGAAAGTTGGTTGGCGAAAGATCCGGTGAATAAGGTGGGTGCTGCAAAATTTCATATTTTAATTTATTTAATTTCGTAATTGTTTTGTGCGATGTATGCGGCCGAGCGTTGTCGTGGAGAAGTATTGGGCCATGCCGATTAACAACTGATGGGCATATAATTTTCAATTTTTCATGCATTTCTTCAATGTACTGGCAATGCTTTTCGGTTGTAATTGTCAGTCCAGTTCGAAGGAATGAGTAGTGTATTACTCCAGTCACATTCCACCAAACTGTGATCAAAATTTTCCGTGGATGAAGTGATGGCCGTGGAGTATGAGCACTAGCCTCATCCCTATCAAGCCACCGAGCACACCTTTTCCTATTGTCGTAAAGAACCCATTTTTCATCACAAGTAATGATCCGATCGAAAAATGGATCTCGATTAAATCGGGTTAGCAATGATGAGCATACGTTCAAGCGATTCAGCTTATTTCGCTCGGTTAGTTTGTGCGGTATCCACTTATCCAGTTTTTTCACCTTGCCAATTTCAGAAAGATGTCGCAATATTGTTGTATGGTCAACTTCCATTCTGGCAGCAAGTTCCCTTGAAGAAACAGTTGGATTCGTTTCCACCAATGCTTTCAGAGCATCATTTTTCACAGACGTTTCGCGTCTTCCACGCGGTTCATTTTGCAAGGAAAAAGCACCTGACCGAATTTTTTCAAACCAACGCCGCACTTTTCGATCGTTCACAGTATTCTCCCCAAACGCCTGGTTTTTATTGCATGCAGTTTTTGCACCATTATTACCAAGTTTATACTCATATAAGAAAATTACACGAATATCGGTTGAATTCATATCGGTGCAAAATTCAAAGCAAATAACAAAAGGGAACACTTTTGAGAAAATCTTTTTTGCTAAAATGTGACTCTGGCAATGGACAGTACGACTATAAACCAAGTTATGTCAAAAACAAAAGCATAACGAAAACAGGGAGACAAACGTTCACATTTAAAGAAAATCGGACATTTCATTCGCACCAACCTAATACTTTAGATTCTCGCTGGAAAGGCTTAATAAGATAAGGTTGTATGATTATGGGAGAAAGTAACTTTTTCAATATAATTTCAAACCGTCATTTATTTGCTTTCTATCACAGTCGATGCTACGAGTACGAACGCAAGAATATTTCATAGAATTTCAATGAACAGCAGCCAATAGGAACGTTATGGGGCATAGTTCTTCCTTTTTATGGGAAATATATTTTTGCTACTTTCATTACTGCCGTCCATGGTAAGGTGGACTTAGATTGGCATAACGAGCTATTATCGTAAAGCGAGGCAACTGCTCGAGGCAATTTGTTAAGAAACTAAAAGATTAGTATAGAATAATGTACGCGGTCGTAAATAGCTACGATAACTAAAAGGCCTCGATATACATCGTAAATATTCTCAAAGGAAAGGCGGAAGACCGCAGACAATGTCATTGGAGAGAAATTTTAAAAAGCACAAGGAAAAACTAGATTCGTGCATCAGACGGTAATACGCGTACACAATTAGCGAGAGACTAACAAGGCACGCAGAGTAAGCAAATTCTACAAATAGGGGAAGAATACTTCTTTCTCACTCTATCTCCCTCTCCCTGTAAGATTATAGTCGATTCGACGGGTATGTATAATTGTACAAGAATAATATTACTATGAAGAACATTTCTCGTAGCACTGTTTGTAGTGCACGGGCGGCACTTAACCTTAGGTGTGCAGCTACATAATGAAACATAATGTCGCTGATCGTTCCGAGAAGGATGAAAAATTAAACATTTCTCATCGTACCCTCTCGAAACACATATTATTTCCGTTGGCCGCGATAGACATGTCAACGCGCAGCTTCATAAATATATACATTGCAAACGGCCGTACATGTATGATGTATATATGAAGGTGAATACGAATACATAAAGTATACGAATGGCATCTATAAATACAAAGATGTATGATGAAGCACTCGGTGTGATCAATGCTTCTCGACATAAACCCGTGTTTGAAAAATCCGAAATTTGCGAACGACGCAGATCGTGGACGGATTATCGTTGTCAATTAAATATCTCTTGGCCCAATTGTACATTTGAACAATCGCTACCGTGTAATCTTATTCTCACTGTCTTTCACTTATAGAATTGATCCACGTTTAAGCCTCCGTACACTTCTCTCTGGCATTCTATGAGCATAGGATATGCCACTGGTTTATAGACTCTCTTAGGCCCCTTACGAATAAGGGTGAAGCGATTGCTCCTAATTGCACTTGAGATGAAAAGGAATTGGCCGGAATAGCGGCCCTGTCTGCCGAAATTCGTTTATCCATCGAGTATGGCAAACTATGTCTCAGTGTTCACGTTCTCAGAGTTGACCGCTCATTTGTCATGGCACATTTAAACACTGATGCGGCCCCGGCTTCTCGATCATCGACCTCTGCTCTCGCTACTTTGCTAGACTGAAGAATAAAGGAATACTGACGTGTACCATTGGTTAAGGGTCATGCATTATATGATATCCCTCGTTTTCCTTCTTCTCTCGAAACGGTTGATAAAATCTTCAATCTTTCCCTCAGTTCAGAAGCTGCCGCACTCGCGCAGTACCCGATTACCGAGCGGCAATGGCGGACGGAAATTGTTGATAACCTGAAAAGACAGAGAAATAGGGCATCGTTTTTCCTCTCCTAGTAACCTCTGCTCATTCTAGATCTAGGTAAAGCTAATTAACTCAATCGAATTTTCTTCCGATTCAAATTCAAATTCCTCCGAATGCCTCCAAATCCAAAGGATAATTAGCTAATTTGGAAAAATATGATGAACTCACTGCTCCATGGTTCTCGTGACAAGGGCATTCTTCGCCGCGCGGGAACTTTCGTAGGTTGCGGAAAATGTTGAGTTGATGATGGGACACTTCGATGTATTTCTTAAAGAGAATCCAAGTGACGCTTTCGTTACACGGTGGAGTTGTCAATGAGCCGAGATATGTCCAGTACCCATTGTCATCTTAATAAAGTAAGAAAGATGCGTGTGAGTAATTGTCTTAGATTTTATGCCAGGGTAGCCATCAGAGAGACAAGATATTCACTTCATGCATGAGAAGCACTGTATTCTCGGAAATATATTATTCGAGTGGAAAAAGAATAGATTTTTTTGCATAATTTTTGTTGAAGAGAATGAAAAGAAGAGATTGGTCTCTCAGGGGTGAGGTCAAAGTGTAGACCGTAGGTGAGAAAAATAACGTCGAAGAATCCAGTATGCAAGCTGAGAAGATTTAGTTTTGTCGTAATATAAGAATGAGGAAGCAAAGATTGATAAGGTGCATGTGACGAAGTGTAACGATGAATAGAGTGTGAGGTAAAAAATAACGGTGATGCCTGGCATAGGTTCTAGGGTAGATCGGTAGAGTTAGTAGAGTACAGTAGCATGCAAGGTTAGTACTGAAACTGTCGGTATTGAAACTGTCGGTACTGAAACTGTCGGACAGAACTGTTTGTAAAAATTGGAAAGAAAGGAATGAGAATTCTTCCTGTTGGCGGCAAGTAGCCCAAGGTGGTACGAACCTTGGAAATCCCACTTGTTCTCGTGCCGTATGATTCTGTCTGCCCAGCGCATGCACGGATTTGCGCATCTTTGTGTACCGGCGCGTCCACCGCGCACTATCGCACGAATAGGACCGTTCAGCGTCGAGAGCGACAGGAAAGATCTTGTTGTTAGTAATCTATATGTCTTCCTAGATCCTCCACGTACAATCGCTCCGCGTACTCGCTTCTCTTTATCCCTCATTTGAGACGCTACACTTTCCGGCGAATAAAACCCGGCAAAGAGAACCCTTCTTCAGAGTAGAGCTATTCAATTTTTTTCCACTCATTCTCAGCACGAATATACATACATATAAGAAGCATAGACATCGGATTAGATCGGGGATAAAGAGATGAGCGCGACATAACGAGCTCTATATAATTGTAAGCAACATTATCGCGAACAAAGATCTTTCTACACGTCACCGGATGATAATCAAGCACGTTAGAGAGTAAATGAAGTTGTTGAGAGAAACATGAAACACAAAAGGTAACAAGTGGGAATATGGGTGTGTCACAGTTCTGAATTAGCTTACCGGGAAGAAGTTTGCCGGGATCGATAGGCTCTATAATTTCTACGACTTCATCCTTGTGGGAAACATAGGGCAAGAGACGGGCAATTTTGTCCATCTCCTCGTGACATTTTCCAACCTGCAAAAAGATGAGAGTGCCATTATTCAAATGCTGCTCTGACGAAGATGCTATTTTCCTTCCCCTTCTGGGCAAATTGGTTTGGGTGTACGCGACTCGTGACTCTTCGGCGGGAAGAACGGATCTATCTTAATTTTGCCCAATCCATACTTGTTAGTTTATCCGGGCATTCACAGAAGAGGTACGATAAACTGGTCGCCTCAATTATCAGGAATGGCGTATTATCGCCTTTACCAATTGGACGCTCAACGATCATCGATTTTCCTTAACTTTTTTCCCCATCGTTGCCCGTTGAAAAAAACGTACCGTTGGCTGACACATTAGGTGGCCTTGGAACTTCCCAGTAGGACAGTGCCCTCGATTACCTCAAATACTAAAGCGATAGGCAATTTAGCTTGTCAATGATAAAAAAGACCCTTTTATCAAGTAACCCAGGTGTCCTTGGCAAAGGCGGACGGGAGGCTAACTTGAAATATTCATGCTTATTCAATAAAGCAACGGAGTGCTGTATCCGAGACAATTTGCACGGTACGTTAGTTTTTGGAGGCAATTCGAAATCGATTTCAATGAATTTTTCGTTGATACAAGTTGACTCTGTAGCGGCATTATTTGTTTGCATACAAAAAGGGCAGAACGAATGGCGTTGCACTGTTAGAAGCGAAGAGCAATTATTCTATATTCAGCAGACAATTACACTTCCCCTATCTTACATCACTGGCGAATAATGTGGAGAACACCTGGGCCAATAGAAAAGTGTCTAATTATTTGATGACTGTTTAAATTCGAATGCCGTAATGGCACGACAGGCATGATAGTTGCGTAATGTTATTGTAATTAGATGACAGAAGGATGAAGGAAGCATATATGCGATACTGATGATAAGGCTTGACAGGCCAAGCTTGCACGCTATGTCATTGTCTGTTGGAATTGTTGACAGACAGAAAAGGCAACGTCACGGAAGGAAGGAAGGAAAGGAGGGAAAATATGAAATATTCCGAATAGTTAGTAGAAATGAGGAAAAATAGACGGCAATGCGCTGAGAAATGTTGATGTAAGGAAGGAGGCTTGTTACCGCTATGCGGTTACCTAATGACAGCTAGTCGTATGCAAGGTATCAAGAGCGTGCGTCCAGAGTCTAAAGGCAGTGATAATCTCGCGTCGCGATATGTTCCCTCTTCTTCGGTATCGTTGCATGCTTGCGTCGCATAACCTGCATACAGTTTCCGAAAGACGGAGAAAGAATGTAAGCGTAAATCGGGTATGAAAATAGTCCTTATGTCGGGTTATGCAATGATTCACTTCTAAAATCGTTTCACGGCACACAAGCAACGTGCGAATATTATGGCATTTATGCATTCCTCTCATCGCGGCCGTTTCTCTATACTCGTGTGGAGCAATAAATACCTGAATCGCCATACTGTACTTTTTAGAAATGATTGCGTAACGATTTACATTCTGAAATTCGAGCAGCATTGTACTGTACCCTGGGCTTCCGATGCTACGTAAGAGAATAGGAAAAACGGCCGGCGGATGTGAGTAATTAAGTGTGAGACGATACGCTGCGTTTAGTGATACACATATGTACGATGATGTAGATAGACGGTATCCTAAATATAAATGGAATAGCATAATTTTTGTTCAGTCTCGGAAAGCGTGGAGCGCGTAAGGAAGAGCGTAAGGAAGAGCGTATCCCGCCGGTTTACGTAATCGAAAAGAGAGCCCGATGACGGTAAGATAGATTCGCCACTGTTACGGATTCTACTTATAAAGCTTACGGACTTATGTAAAAGCTGAGCGTGACTCTACGCTCGCAGAGCGAATCGCAGATCCGTAGAAGGAGGTCGGTATGACGCATAAATAAATTGCATTGTCGTGAAACACTTGGGGCTTCCTCGGCCAGTGCACATAGATAGGTAGATGCCGCGAAAATACACCGCTGACAGGAGAAACAATCAAATATACTCCAAGTTTCGTCAAGCTAAACAGAATGTATGGCTTCTGTATTCTGTGCTTCGTGGCTGAGCTTCTCGGAGCCGCATTTTTTTACTAGATACTCGACCCTCCTACTGTATCTGTGTCTGTATGAAGAAGAGCTCGTACTCAACTAACCTTGAGGAAGACTCCTAGAACCGCTAGACCGTCAGATGCTTTCGCAGCTTCAACGAAAGTCTTGTACTTTGTAGTATTCCAATGAACCAAGTGTAGCTGAAATCAAACGAATAAGCCTGACATCAAACGTCACTACGTTGTTTCTCAACATTAGTCTTGTCATCGTGAATAACAGCAGTAGTAGCAGACAGTTGACACGGTAAGAAGGACAAAATGGTGACTGGTAATCACAATTTGTTACGCTTGAAAGAGAAGAAGTGATCGGGGCTTCGTTCGTCAAATAGGATTTTACTTATTTTCATGAAATATACTTATACCGATGGATAAATATAGCGGACAGATTTTCCACTGGTTATAGAGTCTCGGAATACTTAAACAAAGGATTTGATCAAGATCAATAATTGATAATTGCGCTCGATGATTGGTCGTTAAGGGAATTATGCAATCGGGAAGAAAGCTAGCGGGATTCGTGCGTGGACGCTGATGATAAATAAAGTATACCATCCGAGGGCCTGCCGTTTCTCATCACTATGTTTCAATGATCTCGAGTGTTGTCTACATGAGTACTCTTGAAAATATATTTGGCAGGCTCGCTACGTTGATTACACACTCTCTCTTTCTCTTTTACGCCTACACATGGTGACCTAGACCGTGGCATTGATCGTGACAAGTAAAGGTACATAAGTCACTTATAAAAGGAAGAATCTCTTGATAGACCGGCGATTAATGTGCTTCTCATAAGATTTGAAAGCACAGCAGAATATTTCGCTTCATTCCATCATTGCTCGTGGTACACAGAACGCGCGAGCAACAGGTGCATAAATACTCAGCTCGTAGGATTTAGTCGCACGTGGCGTAGAACTGTTTCCGCTACCGATCAGTGACAATTGCGCTTATTCTTTCCTTTCAACGTGAATAGTTTATTGGTATTCCAGACTGTCGAGCAAACTGTCTACGTAGGAGGAAATTCCCGATTAGAGGTTGCAGAAATGAAGTTTCGTTAATGCCGCTGTGCGGTTAACGAGATAAGGTCGGCTTTTCGGGCAAGGACAGCGTGTTCGCCAGACAACTGGCAAGTACGTAGCAAAATAATCTCAGGATGAATCATACACCGCGTGAGTGTACGGTTAAGAAGGCAGTTGGGAGGAGTCAAGGGAAGTAATCGCTGCTTTCAATTCTTTCCGTTTCCACGTTCAGGGCTTGTCCCTAGACTCGTTGGCTAACTTACCTCGCCGGCGAAAGCTTGACCATCGACCGTGTGCTCGGATCCCCTTGAGTCGCTACATCCCCAGTGACAGTGATACTGTTCCAATTTGTAGACATCGTCCATCAAAGGTCCACCGCTTAAAACTAGAGAAAGAAGTGTGAGAATTTGAAGTGTGTTAATTTGATGATAACGAAGAAGCAAAACGCTTGTTCGCATCATTCGGCTCCTACGAGCTGCTACGATCATTTTCCCTCTCAGGACGGAAGAATTTTCTCCCTATCTATAAATAGTGATGGGAGTGAACTCGACGACAGTTACAACGAGCACGAGCACGATGGCGAATAGCCGCTTGTTATAGTAGCCTGTATTACAGGATACGCTTGATTGGCCCACACCGTGAAAAATACATGGGGGCTGTAACGAGAGGCTGGGATCGTTTATACCGCGTGACGAATTAATCAGGACGACCTCGTCCGACTCGCTCGTTTTGCGTCCCCTGAAATTTGATCGACCAAGTCACGACTCAATGACGGATTCAAATTAATGTCTCGAGTCATGAGTTAGGAGTACGATTTGACGTCAACTGTCTGCGTAGTAAGTTTCTTTCTCCGTGAGCCTCGGGTGCAAAGGTCGATCGTCATTATTGTCGCTTTTTCGGATTTTAATCCGCGATAACAATTAATTAATACCGGCTATCGAAATAAGTATCGAACTCTCCTCGCCCACCGGATTTGTTTCTACCTACAAGCCGTCGAATTCTTACGAGCAATACATAGAGGTGAACAAGTGAACAGGTAAACGGGTGAACACGTGAACACGTGAACACGCACAATGCATCGCACGACACCGCTGTCCTAGTTTCGAAAGGTGCCCCGGGACATTGGCCGAAGGCAAGATTCTTAAGCGGCACGGAAGGCGCATACCAACCTACCAACCTACCTACCTACCTACACTACCTTCTCCCGCAAAACTCGCTTTCTTAACAAATCTCGACATCTGCGATCCATCAAATAATCCATTGGCCTGTCGGGCAATAAAAGAGTTTTCTCGCGACTGCGATGCTCCGCTCAACTGAACCCACCCGTTACATGTTCTTCGTCTTATCCGACGTTCGAGACTAGTGCTAAACATGCTCGGCCCGGCTACGTGAGATTAGAGAGAACGAGAAAAAGGAAAGGAATGACGCGTGGAGGAGGGCAACATCTTCTCTTCTCCTCGTCTAAGTATTTGCCGTCGAAAGAAGATTGCAATGTGAGAAGCGCACACTCACTTGGCACATATGGTCAACTAAATCATCGAATCAGATCATTTGAAATGAAAATGTGGTAAAAAAATAATTTAACCATTTGTTATATTCTAGCCATAGAGAGTGAAGCTAGCGAGCCATATAATATTTTTTGCGTCTCATAAAAGAATAAGTGACCGCGATTCGGCGACAACGTGTCTAATTTCGTAATCGACGGGCAAAAGCATTTGCATTCTTGGAAGGATCTGCAATTCCAATGGAAGCCGATTGCGATCGCCGGTAGACGTCCGGTTGCGAGCGGTTATTCGGAAGCGTGGCGCATTATATACATACGTGTGCACCTATGTATGTATCTATGTATGTATGTAGGTATGTATAGATTTCAGCGAACAAGGGGCCTCGCACCGCAGTTAAAAACAACTCATTTCATTTTCGTTTATTTCCCTCCTACGTTTCGAAAGCAATTGTCAGCAGTCCATCATTCATTTGAGGCGGATGAAATAATTGGTAATGTAGAATCGATTATCGAAAAGTGACTTACAAGTTCCATCGCCATCTGTGTCTACCCGCCAGCAGTAACCGGGGTTAACCAACTTGCGGGAAGCGGTTGACGGATATTTCCATCGAAGAGGCTTACTACTTAGAGCCTCGTGGTCGGATTCTGCTCGATCGGTCTCGATGTTCACTGGACTCTGTCGTGAGCCTGCTGCCATTGGGAACTTCTCCACCCACGTGCTCGGTCCTGCGGGCGCAGAGAATAAAAAGTTCATCTAACGATACCTAACATTATCGATTGACAGTAAGTAGTTAGGATTGTTAGAGGAATAGAAAAGTTCTTGTGGGGGACATAGAAAGCTACGCATATTCGGAAAACGGTATCCCCTTAGCATTGATAATCGAACGTGACCCCGATCCGTATCGGTTTAACGGTATTATGTCTTCGTCGCCTACAATTAGATAGTCGCGATAAGCAACCTGTCGGTAATGACTTTTTCTCGGCTATCGCCATTACGGTATCGTCCCTTTAGATCTTCGTACGTCCTTCCTGACGTAGTAACTGTATCGTTACCCTTAGTAGACGATAGTCGAAAGACCCGATGCGACACATTCGTCACGGTCAATAGAGTGACGAGGCCCGGACGATGACTCAGAGGTTGTAATAAACGATTAGTATAGATTAGACAACGCAGGGATATTTGGAATTGCTTATTATTTGCTATAATAATGAAACTTTAGTTTTGAATGCGACTAGCTCAGGTCAATCGCGAAAGAGCAGTGATGCTTTTACGCGAACCTACCAGGAACCTACCAGGAACCTACCAGGAACCTACCAGGAACCTACCAGGATCCACTCAGAACACGGTAAACAGCAGACCAGTTTAAAGTACATGACGGCTGTTATGCCGTAAATTATCGGGCAAATAGTCACATTACATTCGCTCGTTCGTTTACCTTAACTCGTATCTCGAGAATCTAACTATCTGGCACGTGCTCAATCGCAGCCGGCAGATATTGAAAGAGAAACAACGCTCCAACCGATCGCGTAGACTCATTATCAATGACGTGGTTCGTATCACGTGCCACTCGTTTCGCGCGAATAATTCTTCGAGTGCGAGACGTGTTTGAACGGTGCCCGTCAGCGAGACATTGTTTTTCATAATCTATCGCCACCGCAGGTTAAAAGCGAACACATTACTAAATTTCTAATGAACGAGTAGATCGATAGTAACATCAAATTTCTCGGTGATAAAGTGGCAAGTAGTAAATACTGTATCGTCTGGTAAGAAACTTTTTTAGCGAGCTAGCTACCAGGCCGAAGCACGAGACATTTCCGCGCGAACGCTTTCAATTCCAAGGACTCGCGCACATTGATGACATAATATTGGCGACGTAATTGTATCCGAGCCGGAAAGCGAGATGGATTCTTGTGGATTGTCGCGGATTGTCGCGAATTGTCGCGAATCGTCGCGAATCGTCGCGAATCGTCGCTTGTCATTAATTCGCCAATTGTCATGCAATCTCTCTCACTCTCTCTATCTTTATCTTCATTGTTCCATAAACTGGATGATCTATAAAACGGATGCATAGCGCCGAACACGTTCGCTCTTCAAAGCAATATCGGTTTTCTTATTCGCCTCTCCGAGCTCTGTGCATGTTATTCTCAATATCGGATTTCAAATATTGTATATAGAACGAACGTGTCGAGTCAAGTATCAAGGTCTATGCTCGGCGGCGGAGTTGACTCAGTTTCACGGAAGTTCACTATGCGTTGAAAAAGAGATATTGAGCCATGACCATTGATCATTGTCCGTTATACCATTTCCGTGAGAAAAGCAAGATAAGAAAGGCGAAGAAGAGAAGGGAGGAAAGAAAGAATGAGGTAAATTCCTTGTTTTGGTAGGAGGGGTGAGGGGAGGAGGACAGGGACATGAAGCGGAAGAATAAGAGAGTTAGTCAGCCGTGATACGCAGCAGCATGATAGATAGGCGCGATGACCTTGGCCCGTGCATCACGTGTATATCCATTGAAGGTTCGCCTCGATCCGAATTAACGTGAACGATCTACATGGCGTAGCCATGTGTTGTCTCTTCTAGGAACGAAAACACCGATAATGCGTCGTAGACGATGCAGACGGATAAGTAAGCGTGTGGGTGCGTGCGTACGCAAGAGAGAGGGAAAGAGCGCGGTGACTCTCTTATCAATGACATTGCTCCTCGACGATAATTCATTATCGCTTGGCAAATCGATTATTGGCCGCTCTAGACATCGTACGATAGGAACGATGATTGACAGATCGATGTTTATCCTTTTGCAGACAACTTTAAGAGAGAAACTGAGATAAAATGTGCAACCTACCGGATGTATATTGAAAGCGGTTTTGTCAATAAGGGGAACGGTAAAAGCGGAAGAAGCTTTTTCTATGTTAAAGACCGATCCGACGAACGGAAAATCGAGATGCTCTGGTTCGTTCAACCACATTTGCGAGAAATGGTCAACTCGAGCTTGCAGCCGGCCAGCGCCATGATAGAGGAGAATAATAGCCATCAATTACCGGTCGACTAAATGTCGAGATATTTTCGAGATCAGAGAAAAATTTGCATCTTCTCTTCCATATCGTTTCGGTGTTCTTCTATGGTCGGAGGAATAAATAAATGAGAAGCGCGTATCAAGTGCGTCGAGTAAATGCAGATGACGCTCGCTTGCCTCTTTAAGATCGCGATGCATCGTCGTAACGACCAGAAAAGGTGCTGACCAATAATACTGAGGCACTCCTTTAACGTAGATTGAACGTCAGGAAGGAGGAGCCGTATTCACTCCCCATTATTCGCGACTCATTGTTTTCGGTTTAATCGTATGTCGTATCGTATATCGATTTAATTAGTAACGTGCGAAACGATTTCCGATAGAATGACCGTCCGACTCTTTGATAATCGAATTCTTCGCCTCTTGCCACTCACCTTCCTGCATCTCAATGTCTTTTACGTCAATGTGTAGAGTGCGCATTTTCTCAACCTGATTTTCGTCGATATATGCATGTCGTATATATATGGTCCGAGAGTTCGACGAGAAATACTTTGAAAATTTGAGGAAAACGGGAATGGTTAAATCGCGTAAATATTATGATTGTCGAACGATTCTAATAACACGATGACGACTAATGATCGGGTCATAAATGGTATATTCAAGAAAGTTTGCGGGAGTATCGATGTATCGAGGATAAAATGGGAATTCGATGAGTTCGCTCGTCAGGCAGTGAGGTATCGATTCGTATTCGTCTGAGGCACGTGCGTCAAGTCATTTGAAAGAAGGTGGAATATACTCCAAGTTCCACTTAGCTGGAGATTGTACTGTCGTAGTTGACCCGACTGAACTACTACTCGAAGTAAGGGGGTTCAATTTCGATCGAGATACGGTATTATTTAGCTTGGCATCTGTCATGATCGATAGAAGTGCAATGTGATGTAAGGCTGTGCGTATACTTGGAAGCCTTCCACACATAGCGTCAGTATTCATCTTTTACGACCTCTGTTGTCTGTCATGCCAGATGTACTAATTCCTAACAATATTGTTCCCTAATGTTTCAATGCGTTCAAGGTGTCACGATTAAAAATAACATTGACCGACTACGATGAAAAGAAAAGGATTGACTAACGAGGAGTTATATATTTGGGGCTGATATGCGAGTAAAAAAAGTCTGCGACATGTAGTGACATTGATTGCTAGGGGACAATGGCCTCCGGCCTTTTCCCGACCAACTAAATAATGCCATATCAAAGAGAAGGGGTAAGAGGGAAGATTAAAAAGATTAGAAGGATTGTCAAGTACGCTGCCATTCAATGGAAATGATTCGAGGCAGTTGTATGAGGTTCAGTCGTGTCGAGTGGATCTAATTATCCTTTGTAGAAAGAAGGTTTGCCGTTGGTACTGTATAGAGGAAGCGTGATGGGAGGATAATTTTTGAAAAGACTCAGGGATGGTTGGTAGTTTGTGTGGCGCGAGTGGGGGTTTCGGGCGTTCGCGGTCGAGCTCTCGATCAGAAATCCGAAGGGAAGCGCGTTGCGGTACAAGTACCATGACGATGTATGCAAATCGCAATATCCGGCGGCACTTGCACGCGCACTTACACCGCCGTTTAAAGATAGCGCTGACAAATTGGCCCGAGATTAAGGGCAGTTCGGGGGGATGAGGCGGGGGCATGGGGCGGGGGTATGGGGCGGGGGCAAACCGTTAGGGGAAAATGAAACTGGGTCTGGCAGCGAGTAGAGAGTGGGAAGTGTTTGTGCCAGCCACCGACCTTCTTCCCTCAACAACTGGGAGAAAGTCCTACCTTACTCTACCGTACACCCTCGGTCGAACAGGTGCATCAGCCCGCTGACTCGTTCGCTCACTCGTTCGCTCACCACCTAACCGCCGTAGCGCCAAGGAAAACTATTGATTTTCATTTACTCGCAAACGTTGCTTGGCACGACGGAGTACGACCGGGGACTAATGCCAGTCATTCGCCCTGCATTCGAAGACAATGCCCTTAGGTCACTGAGCCACTCGCTCTCTTCCACCTACCCCAACCCCTACCCCAACCCCTATCCCAACCCCTACCCCAACCCCTACCCCAACCCCCTTCTATCTCCTCTTTACTGAGCAAATTAAACTGACACTTAAATCCATTATTAGCATTCCTATTTGGGTCTTCATTCACGTAGTAAAATTACAGAACTCCTGGCTCATTGAGATGCTTACTCAATGAGAGCGTAGAAGAATGTAGAAGGAGATTGAGATGAAGTAGCGCCTGCTCCGCGCGATATGGCTACATTTTTTCTATCGTTAAGATCATATCTTCGGATATACTAGCAAGGGGCGATATGGACATGTCCAATAAAGTTCGCTGGTATCTATGCTGATAGAGTCGTTTCTATTATTCATCGATTTCGGCCTAATCGGTCAGACTTGCTCAGACTTGGTCAGTCTTGGCCAGTCTCTAGGTACCTATGCAACGTTTACACTTTGGTCAGTAGCTCGGATAGTGTGGCAAGCGACGGACGGAACATGGGACGTAAGATGGGACGTAAGATGGGACGTAAGATGGAATGTACGAAGGGATAGAAGGCTGGACCAAAAAGAATGGAGCGAAGAATGCACGGAAGTAAGTGGAATGAAGCAGAGGTGTCGCAATGGGAATTGTAGGTTCTGCGAAAGAAGTGAAGGCTCGGTGACATGAATGCGGAGACCGGAGAGCGAGGGAAAAAAGAATGTAATTACCGCGGGCACGTGATGACGATGCGTTAGAATAATGATCGAGCCTCGGGCAGTACGCAGAGGTAAGAACAGTCTTTCTCCTTTTACAACTCATCGCTAATGTTTTATGTCTGTCGCTAATGTTTACCGAGCTTTCATAACATTTGTTTGTCGCCTCGAAACATAGACTCGTATACGTCAATGTATATGTAAATCGATTAATCTTACATCGTTGAATTATAAACGATGGCAGTACATATGTGCTGCGGACAGCCTTTCAAGAGCAATGTAAAAGCTAAAAAGTCTAGCTACATTTATGTCATGTCAACGGCGATACGGCAGTAAAGGCAAAGAATGATTATTATAATTTACTGTCTTGACATAGAGACGCATTGTGCTTGTGCATCGAGTCGCATAAACTTTGCAGCAAAGCCGAAGCGCAACGAACGTTTCACCTTCTTTTCTCTCTTTTTTTTTTCTCAAACGCTGCCAATGAATTACATAGGGTTAGGTTGCGCAATGACAGAAAGACAGCAGAGATCGAATTGACATTGACGGGCCAGACACGGTAATAACCGCGTAACCGGAGATCATAAAATTTGAAACGGACCGACGAGTGACGTGACGCACTCGCGCTGAGCTCGCGTTATAATGAAATAGTTTGAAAGAGGAAAGAAACGAAGAAAAACTTACCATTTCGGATGGAATAGTCCCATTCGTTCATATTGTCCATGATACGACACGGTTACGTATGAAGTATACGAGTGAGCGTAATTACGAAGATCCTAGTTGAGATCCAGCGGCAATGTCTGCTTGCACCTCTCTTGCGGAGTCGTCGTTCTTCGGAATATTCGAAGGCTCTTCAGCGCGAGAACTGTTGTGACCGGCGAAGGATATGTCCTGGTATACACGTGTGCGTACGTGTAATCAGGTAAAATGGAATGGAATCATCGACAACGAGGACGGTGGCGGTGGCGGTGGCGGTGGCGGCGCGAAAGAGGATCGAGGATCAAGGATCGAGAATCCTCGGACTAGCTCGGTAATAGGCGATGACCGAACGAATTATCCTGTTTACCGAGCTTCCTTATCTTTTCCCCCGAGAGAAGGAGCACTCGTGACGGGGCTCTTCTGGGATCCTGATTTTTCTCTATAGCTTCTTCGGATATTGTTCGAGCGGCCAGTCCCGAATGAGTAAGAATTGAAGGTGTGTGCCTGCCGCTCGGTAGACTTTCTACGAATGCAACGCCGGCCGGCCGTGTACTAAGCTTATATCGCCCGCTGGTCACGTGACCAAGCCGCTCATCACCCCCGATCGCGCATGCGTCGGTAAATATTTACACGTGCCTCCTCTTACACAGTTTATCCTCGATCACTCGGATCCAGAGATACACCGAGATCCTTCCCATCTTTGGAAACCGAAATCTTTTTTTTTTTCACCAAGGAATAGTTCTCTCTCTCCTTCACACTCTTTGTCCTACGTTAGGAATTTATCACCGTTCTTCCTCGATTATCAATCTGTTGAAGCCTGCACTCGGGTAATAACAAGAGCACCGGTAGACTCTGATACCGATTGGAAAAGTCTGATTAAAGCGAGAGGAAATACTTATCAGGATCTGTCATATTGCGGCAATGATATCAAAATGTCGCATATATTAATAATCAGCTGGAATTGTCGGTATGCACTCTGATTATTGTTATGCATTCGTAATGACGTAGAGTGAAATATATAATGTAATAAGAATGTTAAGCAATGGTAGCGGTTGAAAGTGTCGAGAAGAAGAAGAAGAAGAAAATAAACTCTCTTCTGTCGATCGGCGAGGTAACAAGTCCGGTGTCATAATAGTGATAAAACGGCATAATCCCTTAGAGAGGTGCGGCTTCGCATCGTATTTGGGCGAGAGATAAGATTCGCTTTGCACACACTTGTCGGAGAGGGTTGTCAGTAGGATCAGTGACGACGGTAGGGTCGTACATAAATTGCAAACATCGAATTGTACCGAAGCTCGGCATGTTAGATTATTACTTGCCGCTGTTGCGACAAGGCAGTTCTTTCATTTCGTTGGCGATTATCAGTTCAGTTTACAAAGATATGTACAAAGCCGCGAGGAAGTGTTCCTGTATACTTATTGTCAAGTGAAGGTAGACAAGGAAGTTTGGGAAAAAACATTCTAGATAAGATTATTCTATAGCTACCCGTTTGGAAAAGAAGAAGCGGAAATGTGAGGGGCTTCGCGATGTTTACATTGGGGGCGGCTACGATAAAAATCGGATAAACGATCGTCATCTTTTACTTGGATCGCATGCCGCAAACATCAGGCTATGTCGTTGTACGAGGTCTAACGATGGCTAGGGAGGCAGAAGACAATTTAATGTTTTCATATCTTTCCGGAAATGTCCTTACAGACATACTGTACTATGTGGGAGCATATTCGGGTATAATAGCCTGGTGAAGAGAGAGAATGATTGCTGTTAATTCGATGTAGCTTAAGCCACCGGTAGCGGATATTCTGCAAACGTGATGATCTTCGATAGTGCGATGTAGTAGGCTAAGGTACCTGTTATAATAATGCAATAACGGTAGAAAAGGTGGGAGGGGAAAGATATCTAGGCAACATCTGGACAAATGGGGCGCGACTGACAAGCTTGTAAGCTACCCCAGTTGTGGCCATTCTCTGTTTCAGAGCCGAAAGAGTACCGCATTCGTTGAAAAGTATATGACGCACATTCGTCATGCGACCAATTGTCTCTTTTGCATTCCACTCGGAGATATTGGCGTGAAGTGAATACGAAATTGAATATTCTCTTACATAAAAGTCCGACGGCTAATGATATTTGAATACGTTTCACGACGATAAACGCAAGTACAGGCACGGTACTCGATCATTCCTTCATAAGGAATTATGCTCACCTTTACTTCTGTTGTTTCAGTTAATGACGTGATTAACAGCTGTCGTAATCTACGTCAAATACCTATCTGAGCCAGTTTCCAGTCAGATAATAAGGTCAGATAAAATTGGCTGGTAAAATGTTCAGATTGCGTCGGAGCGATGAAGCGAATAAAATTAAAGCGGTGTAATTTGGCTAATTAACCGAGGCAAAGATTGGTAGAGGACTTTTATGGGCACACTGTAGTGACAATAATGAAAATAAGTAATGACAAATATTGAGATTAAAAACAAGTTGGCGTCACCGGTGACTTAACGTATCGCTGTCGCGTGACTACGGATCGTTTCGAGTCAGTGGCTTTTAGAGGTGTGTACCGCCACGATCTTCTAAGGCGTCTGATACCAAATTCCATTATTTTGAGAAACCTTCTCCGAACTCTGCGAGCGAGTGTGAAACGAGAGCTAATTATAATGAGAATCCCGTCCTATAGTTCGACATCGGTTTTTTAAGAAACTTTTCCGAGAAAGGTGGCATGTGAAAAGTAGGTGACAAGTAGGCACACATTGCCTGCTTCTGGCATAGGTTTCGTACAGGCTTAGTTAGACGTTCCTCGACTGCTAAGGAAAATTGAGCAGGTAATAGACAATATTTCGGAGAAGAATTTGAAGGGGATAGAGAGGTTCCTGGGCGTGTATTAAGGAAGAAAGAAATTTTACCCTAAAATGGCTTTATTAAGTCTTAACTTTACACGTGTTTAATATGTAGTACTTGTCAGAGATATCTGTATATGTATATTATTATTTCGATATTTCTCCCATTTGTTAGCGTCGAAGCCATACTGCTAGATATGGTCGTAGAATTGATTGCGAGACGTTGGTTGAGTTGGTAAACGGCAGACAAGACTCGTCGGTAGCCGCAACACATTTCTCCGACTTATTGTAGGACGTTCGGCGCACTCAGTGTGTACAAAAAAATGTCTTCTCTCCACTCTTCTCTCGAGTCCACACTCTCTTTCTCACTACCAGTTTTCCTCGATGCCGTTTTGTAGCGGACAAAAATAATTTTAATAATCCCAGTTAACGTCTGCTCATTACGCATACATAAACTCGTATAGAGCAGATTCGAATGGGCGACCGCGCCTCATTTCTCCACTGCCCGTTATTATTTCATATTTTATTCTTAATCAATGTTATCGATCAATGGAACTTTTTTGGGCGCGCATCTTTCGCCCCAATTACGCTGTGGCCTTTCGCTTTTCGCTTTTCGCTTTTCGCCGAGAAGTAGCAAAGTACAAAAGGGACGAGTCGCGGATCAGATGGAAGACCGGTGCGTTCTCTATCTCTCACTCCCCATCTTCCTTCTGGGCTTTGCCAAGTCTCGATATTTCTCTCTTCAACTTATCTCCTCACACGTCTATTATACATAAACCCCATTTTCACAGAAACACAATGATATAATCAGAAGCATGATACGGAGTGGTGCTTGTTTATCGCAGATCATCGACGCATTGTGTAAAGTTACATTTGAAAAATTACTTGCTGAACCAATGCCGCAAGCAATCTTTAACTCTGCATCCAGGGAATGATATCCGAGGAAAATTTACTGCTCAATTTTGCACATCTATCAGACTCAATATTTAGTTTAATCCTTCATTCGAATTCCAGGCTTCTTTGATCGGACGGCTCTAATGAGTTTCTCGTTTGCTTTTAGCCGCAATGCCTCATTGTGGTAAAAATACCGATTTTTATAAATATCTTCCCTTTTCATTAGTATGTAAAGTATTTATGGTAAATTTATTCGCAATAAAACTAAAGTCTCCTAGTCTCTGCGATAAACAACGCGCAATGAGAACGATTCAATTGTCGCATTACATACTTAAATTTTCTACGATACAAAGACGTGAATTAATAGTAATATACTATCGCAATTTAATTTGCATACAAAACATCCGTTATCCACTTACATACAGCTCACTGTCTTCAACTTCACTCTCTCCCTCATTAACATCGTGATCGTGATCGTGATCGTGATAGTCATTATTATCATCATAATCATAATGATAATGATGGTCATCATCAGCATTAGCATAATTTACAGGCGTTAGATAGGAGTGACCCGAAATATGTATGCAGATTGATAAACTATCTGCGGATGAACGGAGCGTTCAAAGTCGAGATGCATGATGCAAAGATATTTTTCCGGTTTCTCGTATTTCCTTTAAAAAATATCAGGAAAGTTTCGAGGTACTGAAGAAACGGATGCATCTACACAGTCGAATCGTACCCCGTACTCTCCGGCTGCGACGTGCAACTTAGTGTCTCGCAGTATGCGCGATTAAAAAATTACAAGATCAATAGAAAAAACGAAGCGCGATGTAGCACGAAGAGCACAGACTACGTCCTCCGCATTAGAATCGTGGCTTACATTTTATCCTCCCCTTTTTAAATATTACTTACTTTTTGGCTTGGTAACTATGTAACGTCTAAATTAAATAGTTCAATTCCCGCGGTTGGATGTGCCGGCATTTTAAAATGACGTTATTCCACCGGTAACGTCACCGTAAACGGAGTTGCGCGGAGGTAAGATAAAATTTGGTAGCAAAAGGTGTGAAATGTAAAATCACGAGAGGTGGTCGGCCGCAAGGCGGTGTAAAACATAAATTGCCTCCTTTCCAGTTGTGCGTAAAGAAACATAAAGTAAGGACTCTCGTATGCTCATATTTATCTGTAAAAACGTAAATGCTACGACGTTGGTCTGGCAGTATTTAAATGTTGCCGTTCTAAATATCTGCAGACTAATGTCTATCGAACGACAAATCGGTAATATACATATTTATATTTATATCTATATAGTTGTATATATTATCATTATTTGTTTGTTTCTTTCTTTCTTTTCCCTTTTCTTTATTAAATTCTGCATGGCCTACGGTGCCATTGGAAGCATTAGCCGTCATTTTGCACTGGTACTGCGATGAAATGAAAGATGAAAAGTATGGTTTAGAAAATCTTTAAGTACCGTTAAACGTTTATTTCCTAAAACAATGACAATTGTCATGGGCGCCGATTCGATACGATCGCCGTGTTAAAAAAGTCTTGCGCGCTTTCTCTCACCCTCGACCTCGATCAACTTTATTACCTTTCGACGATACCCACGCATATCGGTATGAAAAAATTCAACAAATTGGCTCACTTCACGATGCCTCCGATGCGTATTTATAGTAAAAAATTCTTCTCTCTCTCTCTCCCCGTGTCTCCCTCCCCTTCTGTTTCTGTTCATCCTTTAATTTCCTATTCATTTTTATCCTGGCAGTGATACAAGTTATGTAGATAGATCGTACTCAATGAGTTTCGTTATACTCGCGATACATGAGACCCGAAGAGTTCGTATCAGCGACTGCAATGAGTCGTATACACCTAGTATACGACTAGTGGCATACGATAGAGGCTCTGTCTGTTATACACAGTTGGGATACCCTTATTGCTTAAAAAATGGCACTGATCACTGAAATATCGTGAGTATCGTTGCTGATTCGAATGATACGCCAAGTAAAGTGTATGTCTTGTCATACCGTCGTCGGTTCTACAATGACCTAAACTAAAGTTGCATACTGAGCCGGAGTAATGAATCCTCCTCTACAGTTGAATTCGTTACGAAAGGCAACGCGTGATTTGTATTCGACACTCCCTAGAAAAAGGTTTTTCTTTCGCGAAATATAGACCGTTGAGAATGTACGTCGAAAAATGGAGGAGTTGTCGCGTGCTTATTTCTCTCTCTCTCTCTTCCTTTGCTCCTTTCTTCTTTTTCGACGGGAACGGATAGGGTAGGGGGTAAGGGAAAGGGGAAAGGGAAGGGAACGGCAGAAGGCGGTTTGCCCACGCTTCCGAGCCTAAATTGAATGGCCACAATTCGCCGTAGAAAAAATAATAAGTAAAAATGTGCTGTTTCGGAGTTTGATCCGAAGCGATGATTATGATCTCATCTTTCTCGAAGGTAGACACTAACGATATCGGAGGAAAGATAATCCTTAGCGACCGCCGTAGATGTTCGGAGCCCCGTAGTTATCGATGCCTTTGGCACCGAGCTGCGCTTTCTTCTGATAATTGTTTTGGTTTTGCACGTGTATGGGGGACTCTCCGAGCATCGCTAACATATACTTGCGCGTAGGCGAGTGGACCGTATTTTGTTAGGGAGGCACGTATGGGGGCGGCTTTCTGTATGTCGGTGTCGGCTTCGGGCGATTCTGACGATTTGTGTCGCGATTCGTCGCGAATGGCGGCGGAGGCTGATACGGTTCCTCCGAATTTTCCTTCGGCAACATTGGCATGTCTGCCCCGTCTTCCGTCTTCTGATATTCCGGCGGTGGCAGTGGTGGCTTCTCCTCCTTCAAAATGACAGGCGACTTGTTCCCTGAAATAGAATATATCCACGTCAAGAGAATCGAGAATTGTTCGTATCGTATCGTACTCCCTCTTAGTTTTTTTTTAATTACTCTACCTGGATCTGGCTTTTCATCGAGCTCATCTTGAAATATCACTGGTATTCCCTTGCTTCGGAAGCTCTGCCTCTCGTCATCTTGTTCGCTTACACTCATCTTGCCGCTGCGCCTTCTTCTGTAGAGGACGCAGGCTATGATGCCGGCCAAAATGAGCATGGCAGCAATTATGATTGCCGGTAAGACGAAGGTAATGAGATAATCGTCATTAAAGGTGCCGACCGAAGTGGAATCATCGATCGACGGTACGTAACTGTCTGGCGAATGGACGCCTGTCAATTCGCCCAAGCATATTCCCATCGGTATAACTGTAATTTGTTTGACCGGGAACTTTTGGCCCATTACGTCGAGAACTTCGTCAGTAACTGATCGTCGATCATTATCGCTCTTAACCAATACAGCTCGCAATCTGTTAACCTCGTCATTAGCGCAATAAGATGTCGGCAGTGTCCTGTTATGCCAGGTAATGACGGTGCTACCGTTCGAGATACTGTGCAGAGATATAGCACTCGTGTCTCTGTCCCGATAGAGCTCTCGTAGCTTTTCGATAAAGTTACGTTTCTGCAGGGCAGAGTGTGCAAACGATTCGTACGGTATGTCCAAGGTCATGGAGAATTCGACGGTGTGTTGCATCGGTGCTGCTGGATGCACGACGACTACCAAGCCATCAGTCGCGCTTGCGCCTGAAAATTTAAGGTTCATCATTTTATTATAAGATTCAATTACATTCGCTGGGCTGCCTGTTCTTACCTTCCCTATCTGTAACGACCAATTGATATTCCTTACGGCCAATGTCGTTACGTAAGGGTACACCGTAAAATTCTTGATTTTTACTATCGAACTGTAACCACTCATGCGGTGGAATCGGTGTTCGGTCAATAGTTAAGAGGGACATCTTCATATTCCCAGACGAACCGTCCTCCGCATCGAAGAACGTATCCTTCGAACGCATAATATATCAATTAGGTAAGCTTTCATTACCGAAGCTTTCATTATAAATTGAGGCGAAAGGGGACGCACCTCTGGTACTTTGAAAACTAGCAATTGGCCAACTGTAGCGTTTACATGATCCACTTGATTTCTCGGCACCGGTGGGAAGTTCACTTTTGGTCCTTGAGTAGGAACCTTCGGTACTTCAGGGCGGTTCATGTCCTCACACTGACCGATTCCTTGGTAGACGACACGTTTTATTCGAATTTCCGGAGCAAGAACTTTTCTCAATCCCGGACTGGGATCCCCATCTTTGTCGATAAGAACCTAGGTAATCGTATAAGCGAGCGTAGTTGCAATTACGCAAATGGTTTCCGGTCAACGATACGGCATATTAATTATCGTAAAAGCTTCATGACGTACATTTAGCAGATGGTTAATATGTTCCTCTGGACACTCACTACTTCGTGGGAGGCTGTCGTTTGTCCAAGTGAATATAGACTGGTCGTGATTAATGTCAATGGACCGAACGGTAATGTGGTGCGGATCCACATCTCCATACAACTCGGCCAAACTGCGAATTACCTGGAATGCGGCAGCGATGTAACGGACTATTAATGGAAGCGATTAATGAGGTCGAATACCTTCAGCTCCCAGTCAACGTCAGTCGGGAACTCATTACGCTTATCGATCTTCAAGTAAATGCTAAACTCATGATTCACGGTACGGCTCCGTTTATGCTGTTGGACATGAATGTCGAGTCTATCAGAAACATTGAGGCCCTCACTGTCAAACGCAACCAGCTCGTAATCCCAAGTAGATATATCATTCTCCAGAGGTCTATTAACAAGGGAGGTGAATCAATATTATAGATTATGCGAAAGTCTCGTTAGATCGGGATTTTTGAGAAAAGAAGTGAGTAACTTACAATCCGTACACTTCCTGAGTCTGACTGTTGAATTGAAGCCAATGGGTGCTCTTAAGTGGAACACCTTGTAGATATAGACTCAGCCTTAACTTTCTCGTGTTACCGTCCTCCAAGTCGTTGAAGGTGTCGGACGGGATGATGTAGCTTAACGGTTTACCCGCTGTCACCGCCACTTTCTTTAATCTTTTGTCTTTTCGCGGTGGGAAATTATGAACACCATACTCGACGTTTTCAGTGGTGATACGTGGAGTCGATGAACTGGTGGGCGCCATCGTTGGCTCTGTCGTTGTCGTAGTGGTAAGAGCGGCAGTAGTTGCAGGGCTGGTAACTGTCGTCGATGTGCTGCTACTGGCCGTTGTTGTCGTATCGATAAATATTGGAATTGTACTTGGCGACGTCGTACGAATTTCCGTAGTCGTTGAAGGCCCCATTGTAGTTGACGTTCTCGGTATGATCGTTGTCCAGAAAGCGGTGCTATTGTACCCAGCGGTTGGTGTACTTGCCATTCCGGTGCTGTGCTGACGTGACGACGATACTGTTGCTTGCTCCGTCGTTTGCTGTGGATAAAATATACGTAGATTGAAACGGGAATCGTATTGTGAATAGAGACGACAGAACGTACTGAAGAGCGATCAATTTGATCGTTATTCCTGACCTATAGTTCATCAAGAGCAAAACGTCAATGGTGATAGGGTGATTGCTGGCCCGTTATGCGAAAGCGAAAGACTCGGTAATACGTAAAGCATCAATATAGGTATCGCGACATTAATAGCAGCTCTGGATGAACAAAGAGGACAGCTTCGTGATCTTTGATGACGGAAAGAGGTGAGAGTGTGCGAGAAAAAGAGAAAGAGATAGAGTGAGAGAGAGAGAGAGAGAAAGAGAGAGAAAGGGCGAGTGAGAAAACGAGAGATGCACAGCAATGTGGCGTATCGTACAGTTGAAAAGCAGAAAGCACTTAATAAGCATTACCTCATCGGTGGTAACATTAGCGAACACGATCGGAGTCTCTACCTCCGACTTGTCCGTGACGTTGGACGAGATTCCAGCTGTACTGGAGTGAAGAACGGTTGTCGAAAGGGAGACAGAGGTGGTAAAATCAGGATATGCGGTGGGAAGGGCAACGTTTACAGATTCATTTTCCATATGCCCTGTTCTCGCCGTGATCTCCTCCGTGGAATCCGACCTTGGACTTTCTGTCGACGGGGTAGAAACACTCGAGTTGCTACTAGCTGTGGTTGTATCTGCTGTTGTACTTGTCGCTGTAGTGCTAGTAGTACTGGTAGTAGTAGTAGTAGTAGTAGTTATAGAAGTAGCGGTGGTGGTGGTTGTAGTAGTAGGAGTAGTAGTACTGATGGACGCTGGCGCAGCTTGAGTCGTTGTAGTTGAAGTTGTTGATGAACTTGTTGGCATTATGGTGGTTGTACTTGTTGATGGTGAGGATGTAAGTTGAGTGGTTGTTGTCTGCGAAATCGTTAGTAGATGCGATGTATGGCCGGAGAGAAACTCTCTGTTAGTTACGGTTTTTTTCAAGAGAGCGCACTAGTAGAATGTTGAAGTAGGCTTTCGTTTCCAGATTTTCCGAATACACTGATCAACACACGTATTCGTATGGAGACATACATATGCGAAATGCATTGTGCGATAGTTGGTATCGAAAAGCTAGATCGAGCGAGGCGACAAGCGTTTGATTTGTATACGTGTATCGACGTGGTAGGCAGAAAATGGGAAACCTCTCCCTATGCATGGACGTGTACTCTAACTAACTGAATTTTCATAAACGGCATAAGAAGCCAACATCCGGCACGCTATCCCTATAAGAATAACAAGAGGGGCCGACAACATCTGTTTTAAGCACGATGGATTCCCATAAGCGATGATAAACAGCAAATGATATATGACATGAGAATTTGAAGGAAAACCGTTCGTCAAAGGTCGGTTCTATTGGTCTCGTTGGTTAAATACGCTAGAGCAAGTGAAAACACGTTCGCAGACACTTACGACAGGAGAAGTGTAAGAGCTTGTCGTCCTATTTAGCAAGTTCTGATTTCTCAATATTTCGAGCGTATCGATGACGTCCTCGGTCTGCGGAGTAAAAATGTAAACTGTCACAAGACTCATAAGGCGACTGATTCGCGTGACAGGAAGACTGCTCATAGGTTTGGCTCGCACGCGTACAAGAGAACGTAATCGTCACGGCGTCACTGGTTTTCTTTTCGAGAACTTACATTCCAGTCTATTGTCTCCTCTCCGTGGTGGTGCCTATGTGGATGCTCAGGCAGGTTACCTCTCGCTGAATTTGTGATAGATCCGAAGGAGGGCAGGTTCGGTAATTCCGTAATCGACTCGTTCCCATCTTCATCCTCTTCCCCGTCTTCGTAATCTTCGCCATAATCTTCGTAAGCTGCCTCGTAATCGTCGGCATTCTCGAAGTCGCCGGAGCCGGCTTCCCTTCGATTTCTCAGAAAGGAACTCGAATCAGTCTTGACGCGCCATAGGAGGACGGGAAGTTGAAGAACTTCGGCGAGAGTACCGTCCTTAGCTTGCAGTCTCAATTGTTTCACCAGATCACTTTGATGCCGCCACAAGTGACCGTCGCAGCCCACCTGCGAATTAATGCGCGCCATCCAATCGAATTATCACGAGAGAGATAGAGATAGAGAGAGAGAGAGAGATAGAGAGAGAGAGAGAGAGAGAGAGAGAGAGAGAGAGAGCAACAGCTTCACAGGATTCTGACCTAAATTTCAAACTAATTCGGTATGTCCGTCATTTATCGAGTCCAAATGGAATTTCCTGCACGGTCATACTCCCTCTTCCTTGCCAACGTTTCTCTAATGACCGACGCACGAAAATATCCCCAAGATAGACTATGAGCGTATAATACTTTAACTTAAAGTATTCGAGGATGGAGATATAAAATATAAACGCTACTAATTCCATGAAATAAGATAAAGTGAAGGAGAATTTTTCCGATACCCGATCGATACCACCTACCTGCCATTGAATAGACGATAAGTGTCTCTCCTTGCGATGCTTAACATTACCAGGCCCCGTGAGAATGACCGAGGAATCAAGAGCTGTACTTTCCTTGGCATTTTGTTGATGAAGGGAAAATGCACTCTGAAAGTTCAAAGTGCCAGCCTGAATCAATACTGTACGTAGACGAAATTGCTATGCGCCAAGGTAAAGCATAGCGAAGAATCTGCAAAGTGGCAATTACCGTATGCATTCCCAAAAATCCGGCCAAATTTTCGACTGCATCTACTCTGACGAGCGGCGCCAAACTGTCGAACTTTGCATCGAGAATAATTGCCATCAGAGTTTGTTCCTCGCCGTCAGCGCAGTGAGTCTAAAAAACCATATAATCGATCAGTAAGAGTACATATTTAGGAGAGTTAAATGTAACGGTATTAGGAGGATATGTATCAAGGGTAATTTTTCGATTCGCAGCTACTTATTTGTCGGGTTTGCTGATACCTGTTGATAGACTAGAAGGCAAAGGGCAGGCTTGAATCGTTGCCAGTAAAATTTGCCCGACGGGAATGGAGCGATTGGGGGAAGGGCAAGATAAAAGATCAGCAGCTAGTTCGATCGATCGAAAGAATACCTTGCCATCTTTGTGCTTGAGCTCCTCGCGCTTCTCAGGTACGACTTGGACGAGGAAGGCATCTTTGGCAGTGTCACCGCGCTTCCCAAAGGCCTTCACGCTAAGATGATAATTGCCCGCATCCTTGCTCGAAGGGACACCGAGAAGGGTAGACGCTGGCTCGTCCCAGTATATCCATCGTGGCATAGCACGCCCACTAGCTTCGAGAATCTGCGAGAATTCATGAGAAAGATTGTGGTCAAATGAAACTGATGTGTCACACGAGAGAGAGGTAGGGAGAAATACTTACTTCATAACGATCGACACTTCCAGAGAAGGCCTGCTTGGGAATTCTCAATTTGAAAACGTGTCCGACAGGCACGGCGACGTCCGGCACACCCCAGAGCCTTTCGACCCGGCGATGCTGTTTTTCGGCCGTCGATGATTTCTGATCATCGATGTATCTCTGATGGGGAGGATCGTGGCCCGATTGATGTGCCTCGTCTCCGATTGTCAAGAGGCTCGAAGCGGTGCTACTCAGGGCACTCGCCGAATTCTCATCGCCCACGTCATCGAATACCAAGTCGTCTTCCTGCAAGCTCAATCCCAGTGCTAGTGACACGAGAAGAGTCAGGAAGAGCCCTGGCACGTATAGGACGGGAGGCTTCTTCATGTTACCGATGAAAGACAAGTATGTCTCTTCAGTCGCGTTTTATCATACCATACTGTTGAGCCTGAAAACGAATCGGGTAAATTATTCGTTTAACATATTCGTCTAGGAGCAACATGAACATTTAACCAGTGTTTTCTTTTGGTTAATTGAAGGAATGCTCATTATTCGAAAGCAATGCGATAGCGTGGGACAGTCGGGCTCGGAAGTGCCTAACGATCTATCGGACAGGAACAATTCAATCTCTCTCATTGCATTTGCATACAGGCGCCTCTATTTTTCCCGAGCTTCCTAACAGACTAACCCATGACGATCTAACGGCTGTAGCAACGCTACAGTTGACCCAAATAGTGAGATTATCGAAGATTATTTAACTCGGCTAAACGTTATAACAGAGCTCGAGTGGCCTTTAGCAGAGGTGATAAAAAAAGTCGACTGGCATAGACGTTCTCTCTCTCCTTCGTTGAGAGCTGAATACGATGTCGAGAGGAAGGCGCGCAGTATTGTAGAAATAAAGATGGTATATCGTAGCTTGCATCATAAGTCGAAGGTATATGATATCAGTGAGGAATGTCAAATACATTACCCTATAGGCTTAAGCTTAATCTAACGTCAGTTACACGTTTAAGGCTAGAAGTCGGTAGCGCGTGGAGTGAATATCGAGTACGATATGACATCACCCGATGAGCACGACTCTATGATATTCGACACGACTATACGCGTCCCATCCGTATTACCATTAGGCGATGTCTACAATTTCGTTATGCAAGCGATCGTTGATCGCCTCAAATCAATATCATGCTTCGCATATTGGCGCAGTCGCCTTCATTTTTTGCTCGACCTTCAAATCCAATCTATCCGACAGTACTTGCCGGATGAACAAGATGCAATCGGGGATCTGCTTATCAAGCGTATTGTAGCAGTAAACAAGATTGAGATCTAAATACTGCTCATTTATCATTATACCGGTGGATCATTGTTGTCATACAGTACGTTCGTCAAAACGTACTGTAATACAAGTCCATTAATTGATAGGTCTCTTTCAAAATGAAGAAAGTGATCCAATAGATACCTACAACAATAATGACAGCCGGGAACTTCTGATTGTGAGTGCAATGCTTTTGGAGATACGGGCAAAAATAACTGAATGATAGAGTTGATAAAAGTTCGAATTTTGAAAAGAAAAGCAGAAGCAAGTTAGGAAAAAATTTGTTTGCCTTCTTGCTCGTAATCTCGGCGCATAGCGGTCGACGATAAGGAATATTCCGTTGATTTAGGCCATAATCACGTGAACCGGAGAAGAAGGAGAGCAGGGGATGGGCGTTCGTGCCTACGGGACGCATATGTTTCGAGCAGGTGTTATCACAGACTCTCTGCGCCGGGATGAATGTACTTAATTAGGTTACCGATGCACCTGTTAAACCAAGAACTGTTTCTCACCGAGTAGCATGCTACTGAAATTATTTTCAACTCAATTTTAGCTGCATGTTCTACCATTCCTGGTATCGAAAACTCGATAGAAAATCCGATGAATTGTACCTCTGAGGAAGGGTTTGGAAAAAGAATCATGTCTCGGCGAGAGAAGACGAAGGAGGAGCAGAGGAAAAAGGAGTGGACTGTATCACATAAATGATGTATCACATAAATGCGGTACGAATTAAAAGAGTGAGTTGCGGCCACAAGTTGCGCCGACTCTGCACCAATGCGTCTTGATCATCCTAATTATAGACACGATATCAGTCATGTTCTTCTTTAGCAATATAATTGATTGTGCAGCCCGTGAGGCCTCAGTACGCGGCAAATAAGTTAAAACGGAAAGGCATAATGTTACTGACAATGAGCAGTACATACGCATACTCGTTGAGCAACTTGTATGACTCGGAGAAACTCGGAGAAACTCGGAGAAAGAGATTCTCTGCTTCTTTCCTGAATGGAATGAGAAGGTGAAATAAGCGACAAATTAGATGAAATGTTTTTAAGTATACCGAACTGCTATTGTGATTCGTTCGTTCGTAAAAATGTTCGAGGTGGCGCCAAGAAGAAGATCGGATCCATCGTTCACATACTGTGTACACAAAGACGGGTTTACTCGCCTTTTATCTGTCCAGATGCTGCGACGAGAAAGGCGGTCGGGAAAGACGGTCGGGAGAGACGGTCGGGAAACCCAGCCGCCGGAATAGTTTGTCGTGAAGAGGACGGTGACCGGGGACTGTTTGAAAAATGACAAAAATTCTCCTTCTCGAATTGAACTGGTCGTCGAGCGATCTGCAATATCATCCGCTTTGGATTGTCAACCTTTGAATAATCCATAGCAACTCTGTTCTCGTGAAAGGTCTTCAATGAACTTTCTGGCTTTTGAAAGACATTTTTTCTCTGAGTGAGATTGAAAGAAGAGAAGGAGGCGATATCGATAGAGTTCACACCCTGAAGATGCGCCTCTCTGTCTCTGTATCGTTGCGCTCCATTCCATTTCTGTCATTTTTCCACGAATGGAGCACATCGCGGTCTAAAAGGTGCTCGGATATGGACCGCTTGAAAGTTTTGAAGATCTCTAGTACAGATACGAATCGCGTGAAGGGACAGGGAGGGAGACCGACACCTGCCGGCTATAGTAATTTCCTACCTTGTCATTTAATCGTTATCCACAATGACTAATTAAAGTAAATGAGACATTATGAAAATCGTTAAATGTATTCTGAAATGGGCTCTCGAAAAGCCGGGAGTCATCGATACCTTTCTATTCAATGTTTTTCCTTTCTTTTTAATACTCATAAAAATGAAACTATGCTTGAGAAAGCGAGGCAGGGGGTTTCCCAAAATGTCTATTCGGCATAGGTACGAGGGATGAGGTGTCTTCCTAGTCTTGCCCCTTGAGGACGGTAAGAGAGAATTAAATCATGACCGGATGCAATAAAGCTCGACCGTGTTTAGCCGGTACACTCCAGAGTTATCCCATTTGCTCGGCGGAAGGAGTGGGAGATCCCGCTTCTTCAGCCTGTTTATTATAAAGTTCACCTTATGATATTACAGAGGATGCACGCTACCGCGATGCCCTTAAAGTCATTTTCCCTCTGATGTAATGGTTCTCCGGAACGTGAAAATATTCTACTTATCGCAATGTTTTCAAAACACGAAGCAGAGATACAATTCAAATTTGCGGTTGTCATAATTTTAATTGGATCTAAGTGAAAATGATATGTAAATAATAAGCGGGTCTTATTTGTCGAACTTTTAGAGAAAAATGATAAGAAATGATCTTATGGTCGGTGTACAGGCTGGCGGCTAGAAGACGGTTTTGCACTGGATTGAAGAGGGTTGGTGACTATGATCAGGATGATAAGCGACAAACGAGGGTTAAGGCAAACTAGGGCGGCGGTGGGAATGTTATAAAAAGCAAGAGAGAAATTCAGAAGAGTCGGAGAGTCTTGCGAAAGGGTAGATTCAGATAGATTATATTTAGAATTTAGCAGCTCTCTTCAACCTCTCTTCTTTCCAGAGCATAATTTGTTATTTTGATACCGCTCTAGTTAACTTTGAACACGAGTGACCCTCCCTGCCATACAGTGATTCGACATCTTTCGGCCAATGATAGTCGATTAATTCGATTCCACTGACCATTTCGCAATCGGCAGAGGCATCGTGGAACATAATGTCGATATCTCAGAATTTCAATTTCCCGGCTGCTGTGCTTTCACATTACATGTACAATAAATTCTATTATATTTTCTATTTTATTCTTCAAGTTGAATTAAACGAAATAAATTGAAAGGATGCAGCAGTATAGAGAATAGCCAATAGAATAGAAGTAATTGAAAAGTATGTGGAAAAACTATGGGAGAGATAAATGGAATTCAGTTGAACAGCTCGTTCGTTATGCAGCCAGTGGAAGGAATAAATTCAAGTTCAAAGATATAGCGAAGAGGTTATGCGTACGGTGGAATGTTAATAACGTATTCATTGTTAAAGCATCAGACTGACAAATAGTATGAGCCAAATAGTAACCTTCGATTCTAATGTCGAGCTTTATCAATCCGATTTGGAATCTGATTGTATAATGCACGATCTGGGGACACCGATAACCACCGAAGAGATTTCGAGTTAAGCCGGTTGTCAGTTCGAACGTTCGACGACGCTCGCAGAGGATTGAAGACGTTTTCTCTGCCATCGATTGAGAATGGCTCATTGAGGATGGCTGATCGAGAATGAGACCTCGTTAAGGCGATTCAAGGATGTCCGTAGGAGTGCCAAAGCAGCCTACACTGATGAACGATCATCCATAACATGCAAGAGGGTCGAAAGTTTCTATTGCACCGAATTCTTACTTGTGCGGCAGCACAAATAAAGCAAAATAATCAAATCACTTTTAGCGAATGTATGTCAGTCTCTTACAATGATCGGAAGAATTTTACATTAAGCTATTGAATAATAAACTTATGAATAATCGTTAAAACATGCGGCAGGTGTAGAATAGGTCACTGATCGATGTACGGTTGTATACCTATGCAGGAGCCGTAGATCTCGAGAAGAACTTTAAGATGTTAACCTATATAGTGTTGGAGGGTTGTAAAAGTTATCCTCGTATTCTGATAACGACACTTGGGGGGGGGGGGGGGCGTGCTGGTGGTGGTTGTGAATGGATCCATTGTGCCGCTCGACAGGCAGTCGAGGTTCTTTTACGTGTTTTGTGTTTTACGTCTGCCACTTGCTTCACTCGGCTACGTCCTGCGTCTTCGATAGGAACTACCTATATACGTATACATAGGACAACACATATGCATGTACGACGCCTAGTAGAATGGTCATACACAGCAGCCGGGCTCCTCATCCCTCACTCGCGGCCCTCCTTTCATTTTCTCTCCTCTCTTCTCCTCCCCTCGCCCTGCCTCTCGACCCATCCATCTATATCCTCTGACGCCCATTTTTTTCTTACGGTCCAAATCATCCTCGCTATCACATTCTCAGTTGCTGTCAATAACGATTCTCGAAAAGTTCATTGCAACTACGGCCATATTTGCCTACGATAATTACTCGTATCGTAAGAGCATCGTGGATGCGTTGTGTACGTATTTTGACCCTCGACTCATTTCTTCGATCTTGCCATGCATCTGTGTATCGCAATTAATATAATTATTAGCCAGTATAATTACCGTTCCATCGTGAATGGTAGGGAAGAGAAATACGGGCATTATGCTTGCTCATATGCACTGCTGAGAGAAGAAGTGTGCGCGTGTTCGTGTGACGATCCTTCGAGAGACTGACGAATCGAATGTTACTTCCGCGAACTGAACTGACCGAAGATGCAGCCGGGCGGCTCAAGAGCAAAACAGAAGAGTCGGGAAGATAAAGGCAGACATAGAGATGGATCGGCGGATAACTAAGTGGCCAGCAGATGATAAGGGAGTTGACGTGGGCCGAAGGGAGAGGCAATGTCCGTAAAAGCACTCTGACTCTCTCTGATCTGCTTTGAGTTGCGCTAAATGGACGATATCGTGCTATGCGTCATCTCTCAAGTAGTGTCTGTCGAATGACTGAAGAAACTAAAGTGGTTTAGCCTTTTTTAAATTCCGGACAGATTCCGGACAGATTCCGTGGCAATTGTGTTATTTCGAACGGCCAAGTTTGATAGAGCGCCATGACTGCAATCTAAATTCCTCATTGCTGACCAAAACTGTTCATCGAGCCAAAGATATTTCAAGAGAATTTAGCTCAGTGTTATGGCGCTACAGGGCGCAATTTTCTTGGGACTATTTTCGGCACAAGTTCGACCGAATGGGAACAAGCGGAATGATCTACAGCGAATAATGTAATGCACCTGAAAGATAATAATAAACAAGGGATAACCATACATATAATAAATATTTCTACTGATTTGGAGAGATATCGAGTTTGAGAGCGACACGATCGAAAACGGTTGGCATCTCCCCGCGATGGCCATCACGTAGGATTATCCTGAAGGATTGCCTAGAGCCTGGCGAGGGGCGCTTCAAGCCTCATTCGTTGGCCCTTTCATGAGTCGTCAGTGATTCTCGATGAGTAGGAGCCGAGAGTTTTTGTACCGCCAGTCGGTTTCGATCTGATAGTTGGCATGCGCGGAGGGAAAAATGGTGAGAGCAAGCGTCAATTAGAACTTTCGCAGGCGTAACATAATGTCTCTGCGTATAGTTGTGCGTTATCGCGCAATGCCGTTGCTCTGGCAATAGACTTAATCAAGAGTAATAGAGCGTACGTCCACCTATTAATAGTGAGTAGCCCCGGGGCCTGGTGTGTCCGCTTCGAGCGCATAATAATGCAATAATGGAAACGTTTCTGCGCCTACATTGCCCCTCCGTAGCGGCTTCCTGAACAATTTCTGCCGGCAGCCGCCAATTAGACTCTGCCGACTTTAGCGTCGAGTAGCGTGGCTGGCGTACACGCACGTACATTACATCGCATCGCAAATGGGGGAGGATGCAATTTTTCTTGGCACGCGTCAATTCTCTCCTCAACCTAGCGAGGGAGTTATCTTTTCCCTATCCCAGACACGTGTGCCCATAGACATCTACCCATTTCTGTCCTTTGCGTATTGCCACTGCTATCGCGACTTGACGGCGTCAAGCTGACGGAGTCACAAGCTGATGGCGTCGAGACGAGGGCGTCGAGACGGGGGCGTCGAGACGATGGCGTCGAGACGATGGCGTCCAGCTGACGACCTCGATCCCAAAGAATGTGAGAATAAACGCGCTTCAACTCCGTCTGTGCATCAGCTTCCAAAAATAACGGGCAATCTATCTACGTGTATGCGTCCGAGCAGATAGGAACCGATAAACTTAAATTGCAGCTGCACCTTGACGTTGATCGGTTGCCAAAGTAAAACGAAATTATGATCTCAGTGGCATGGCCAGCCGAAAATCATGCATGACATCATTGCGTTAATAATGAACGGGGAGCAGCGCAAGTGCTGCGCAGACGAGCTTTCTGCATCGGATCATGTTTGCTGCCTGCATAGATACACATATGTGTGTATATATATATATATAGAGATTTCTGTGCGTGTGCACGCCTTCCATATACATATGTGTAGACATACATATATGAGACGTGCAGGCGAATGCGAAGGCAGAAGACCGCGCCGCCAGACGCTTTGCTCAAAATGAACTTCTTTTCAGGCTTACTTTCAAAGCGTGAACAGCAAAATGCGCACGCTGCCGTCATCATCCGCATCAACTTGAAGGAAGGAGGAAAAAAAGTCAGAGATTTCTTCATCCGCGAAAACGGCTCCCAATGACAGCGCATCCTCGCGATTTACTTGAAAGAAGAAAGGAAATGAAAAGGATCTGAGCTGGCGGATGATTTTGTTGCTGGCGCCGAATAACTAAGAGCGGAGGGAAAATATTTTGGTATGAGCGAACGATGGGGCAGCGAACATTTTGACGGGAAGCGTATGGAAAGAATGCGCTTAAGCGTCGATGGGGTGGATGGTGGTGGATAGACTTTCACACTTTCACACGGAAGACAAAAGACCTCTGGATACTTGTTTACTGAGTAGGCTCACCGGCTTGGCAAAGCACTTGAGATATTTCGATCGTCCGTAAAACGAGTGTAACGAGACCTGAGAGGAGCCGATCGGGCGACGATGATATAATTCGACACATGGTTGCGCACTATTTTATTCTATGCCGAAGGTGAATTACGCAAGAACGCTCTCAATATGCTTCTACACCCTCCACACACTACTCTTTCTCTACATTTATGAAATCCGTACGTTAACAACCTTTGGTCCGCCTTTGCTCCGCCTTTGCTCCCGGTATTATCAGACAATAGTGGCAAAAGACCTGTTTCAATATCAATCAGGCTCGTCACACATCAGCATCGTTCACATAGCAAGTTCGATATTTACAATTGTATTAGCTCATCATCAATGTAAAAAGAAGGGAAAGAAAGATGGATAGACTGTGAGAGCATACCGCAGTTGCTTTCTAGGCACCTGTGCGATATTACAAGACGCGACGATAGTTCCGTACAAACAATTTGAACCATTTGAATAAATTTAGCTACTCCAAGGTGCAGATCCGCTACATTCCCTAGTATCTTCTCCTATGGGGCCATCGGAAAATCCAGCGAAGGAATCCAGTCGAAAGGAATATAAATACATTATCGTTGAGACATCTAGCGAAGACGAGAGGGGATTACGTTAACGGAACGGTTACAAATTGTCGATGAAACGATTTACTCGTCAATAAACTGGATGAACTCCGGAGACTGCTGAGACAAAGTCTCTAATGACCGTCTGGCCTGAAATTGAGAACCTCGATGGTGGGCTAGACGATAGGTTACGCGGTGCAAGGATCACGTTTCAAAAGCCGTCAACCTAGCCTCCGCTGCTTCGACCAAGGGAGAAAAGAAGTCTCTCTTATCCATAGGGTACTGGATCGACGAGGAAGGCAGTACGGTCAAATAGGAAAGGACGGAAAGAAAGGAAAGGAAGCGCAGGGATTAAATAAATCGTCGATGATTTTCTGTTAGAGCTCATTGCGATCGATGACTATGGAAGAAGGGGAAAAGAGAAAAATGAGTGAAAAAGTAATATTTGGAGAGAAATGGGCATGCAATTTTGGAGGGAAGAAGAGATAGGCGTGTAAGTAACGAACGTCGAACGGTATATTCATAGAGTTGATCAAATGGTCGATCAGCGCGTTTGAGTCAGAAGCTAACTTGAGTGCTGAGGAAATAAATGACACGACGACTGCGAAAATGGGCTTTAAACATGATTCACTCGTCCCGGTGGAATGGCCACGTGGTATCCTACAATTCTATTCGCATCAGGTATAATTGAATTTCGGACTGGTATTCCTTACTCCCAAGTTACGATAATAAGCTAGATACGCTAGATACTTGACCGTGGACCATGGGTCCGCGGTAGCTAGAAGGAAAGAGTTCCTGGGACACACTTATGACGGATGTGGCAGGCGGCAAGAGAGCCAAGAGAAGGAGCCGTTGAAAGAGGGTGCTCTTGCACAGAGCTGCAATTCTTCTTCTAAGCTCATTCAAAATGCCGCTTCAATTTTCTAGAGATTCATTCAGCCGCGATTCGAGCTAGACAATGGCCTACGTCTTTCATTTTACGACCCATCGATATTCCCTCCCTTCTTTATTCCCCCATCTAAGCCCAACCAACCGCGGTCACATTATTCTCTTTTTTTTTAGTCCTATCTCTTTACTGGTATTATTTAATAGGCAGTGAGATTAAATTCGGGTAAAACAAGTGTCAGCCAATCGACCGAATGGCGATTTCACGATGGGACGATCAATTTTGCGTATATATTACGCAATGAGAGATTATTATTAACTGGAAGAATCTATATTTACAGCAACGTCAGGTAAGAGCGTGAACGATAACCTCTAACCCGCGCCACCCATTATGCATAAGGGTTCTCGACGATACATATCCCTATACACGTGTGTACATCCCCTGGGAGTAACGCGGAAGAAATATCGGTAATTAGTAGACTAAGCGATTGTGACGGAGCACAGATCTAACTAAATATATCATCGTCAGACATTGAGGCTTCGAGGCGAATGCGCAGTTAATATCAGGTTTATATCACCTTCGCCTCTTGCCATTCAGTTCAGCTTAATGCCACGGTCGTTACCCCCCTTCAGGTTCGATTATCAATTGCACATTACAAATGACAAATTGGCAATTTTTTATTTGAAATTAGGAAAGCCGAATTACACGGTCAAATAGACTAAACTAAATAGAAAATAAAGCTAAATCGTTTGACGCACATCAGATGTAAAGGACCTACTTTGACCCTACTAAAGCACCTTTCAAATGCTCAGAAAACGGTTTCTTTCAATTTCTACCTTGTTTTACGTCGACTAACGAAACATTTTACATACTTTGCCATTATTTCGCATTATGTTACACTATGTTTCGTCACTTTTTGTTATTTCATCTCATTATAATTGATTATTTGCGTTATGTTCGTGGTTTTGAAAGGTAACGGAACATTTTTGCCTCCATTTAGTACACATTTGACTCGCTTATCTCTATAATATGACATTGGGCGATCAAGAAAGGACACCTTGGCCTAAATTACATCTAGTAAAATACAGTAGGACCGTTCCATCGGCTTTTATGCGATTTTGCTCGACAAAGGCCCATGTTAGCTCCATTTTTAAACATGTTTAACTGCCTTATGCTTATAATATGACATTGGGCGACCAATGGAGGGTACTTTGGGATCATTTGAACCTATCTAAACGTGATAGAACCTTGAAAATGGTCGAAAAAAGCAAATTTTTGGTCTTAGAATCGATTTAAAACCACCCTATCCCATAGATTTTGACTCGCCCTGAAAGTTGGTCGCAAGCAAAGTTTCAAATTCCTAATAGTTTCGGAGTTACAGCCATTTTTCGAGGTCGAAAAAAGTTTTTTCTAAAGATCGACTTTTGCCGATGATCCTATCTTAAAGTACGCGTCAAAAGCTTCAAGAAAACGTATAATTATCATAGGTTTTGATCGCCGGTTCAAAAGTTACAGACAATTTAAAAAATCGCGAATTTCTTAAGGGGTACCCCTTCTCATTTTTGCGAAAAATCGAAGGTTCGGCGGATCGGATCGCCCTTTTGCTACCTGGTAGGGGGTCAAAAATAACTCAGAGAGCCGTTTGCCGTTGGTCAAAATTTGCATTAGTTTCCGAGTTACAGCCAAAAAACCATCGAAAAAATGGGGGTTGAAAAATGGCTAAAAAATAAAAGTCTGCAGATCGACTTGTGGTTATGCATACTGAAAGAGAATCGAACGAGGATCACAAAAATCGCAACCGGTGCCTTCTAAGTGCAATAGTTTCGGAGATTTGGCCAAAAATGTGCTAAAAAATGGGCAAAAATTGACATTTCACCGGGCCTTCGTCACATGACAGATTATTCAAACTAGATACCGAGAAAATGATGGGAGAAGCAGACGGTACATTTTACCCTTTCGGTAAAAAAGCATTTCGATCGATTTGCGGGCACTTGTTACCATCTTATCCGGTTTGCACGTGCCACTAGAGTGTATGGAGTGATATAAAATATGAGTAAAGCACTCTCGATGTGACTAATTTTCGAACTTACCACAGGAAGGAATGAGGAGCGGCCTCTGTCGTTCGCTGTCTAGCGAAATGCGGCTCTTAGTGAGTAAGATATTTTTATGCAGCGGTAATGCGTATCGACAGACCTCCTGTCTACCGTAATACTGAAGTCATTCTCCTTCTTTCGGCATACCCTCCTTGTAGATATCTTTTTCAACACATTCAACTCTTTGAAACAATCGAACACAGACAGCACACGTGCACTGCTCACATAACTGTCCATAATATGTCGGAAGTATGTCCGTAAGAGATATGGAAGCATAGGTACCTTGATACCTTTAAGGCATCGATATAATTTTTTTTCTTTTTACAGCTTCCATTAAATGGGTATGTCGTGTGACCCTGACGCTGACATCACTAATACCTTCGCACCTTCGAGGGAAGAAAGAAACGAAAGAGAAGAGGAAGGAGGGGTGAGAAAGAAATAAACAAGGTTCCCTCTGTGCAAGCGGAAGTTCGAAGCGAGGGTACGGTTGCCGACCCATCCTCTTTATCCGTCCTTTCAACCCGTTACCCCGATCGTTACCATAGACAGAACGAATAACCAACGGAAAACTCAAACAAAACCATTCGAAATATTACGAATTACTCTTTCCTCTATTCTTCATATTTTATATAGTTACGAAATGCGAGTCTGAATGAAGAACGATTCCATTGAATCCCTTAAATGGTGTTTAGATCGTTGATTTGATGGCGAGTTTGATGGTAAAAGTGATGATTGCAATTGTCTTAATCGCACGATAATTGAAAAGAATTTATTGGAAAGTTTTATTTGCTGGGAGTACGTAGTCTTGGTTGAAATGTCGGTACGTGTTTCCCAAGAGCCAAGACGCACGATAAGTTGGGCGATAAGAGGCGCTCGGCAGACACGATGAATCGACGCAAGCCGGTCGGATCATAAAACAGTACGTGGCAATCACGTGGCGCAGACCGGTGCCGGTTTAAATGACGCTAAAATCCTACTAAAATGTCGCAAAAATACCGCTAAAATGCCGCTAAAATGCCGCTAAAATGCCGTTAACCCGCTTGCCGTTGTCGAAAGTTGCAGCGGATATGGCGGCCTATATATGGCCTGAACCCTGCAGCACTTGATTCGCGCTCAACACCGCCGTTTGCGACCTTTCTCACTCAAAGAATGTCGAGGAGATGGTTATTGCTCTGACTCTACGTTGAAAATAAACCGGATTGCAAACCGCGACAGTCTACAAAAATGAAAACTTGTTAAGGGGTCTCTAAGAAGCCCTATGAATTGGTGCGTATGCCAATAAGTATACCTACACGAATTTTCAGGATGTACACTCTGAGACTTTCTCCTCTTGGCCATCTCTTCGCACTGTCTCATATCTCCAACATAAAGCGTACAAGTATTACTCATGCAGCCTGAGAGGAGAGAGAGAGAGAGAGAGAGAGAGAGAGAGAACCGGCCCTCTACTTTAGGCAGTCTGAACATCCCATCTCACTTTGTGATCGTGGTGTGCATGTGTGACATACGGTAGGTTTACAGTATTGTACCGGCAGAACTCTTGCCAACTCCAGACTAAATATTTTACTACAATGAGCAGACGCTGCAATTCTAAATAACGTAATTCCAATCGGTTTCCCTCTGCTTGCATTTCTTGTAAATATCTCCTTATGCGATAAATAATTATATCGTCATTTGGGTAAAATATATATTCTATATTAGGTTTATTGATCTTGGTTTGCGACAAGAATCGAGCGTTAGAATATGTACAAGTAATTTATTAATGTTTTGAGGACGTTCAGCAGAAATGTTTAGCTGTCTCTAGGCGAGGTCTGCTAGCTAGAATGCACAATAAGATGGTAGACAGATACGGGAAGATACGTTAGCAATGCCGAGTATGGATACACCATTTGAAAATGGTTCTTCAGACGTGTGGGGCCACCGATCCGAAATGATATATTGGCAGAAACGTCGACGGTGAGGATGGGGTTGGGGAGAGAGGGGAGGCGCAAGATCATGTGTGCGGTGTAATCAGGAGGATCGGCTGAGGTCAGTACGCCTCTAATGAGTCTTAATGAACGGGCGTGAGAGCACGCAGCATGTCGATGGCTTTTCATTAATGTTAATTGTACCCGAGACGAGATGGATATCGGTTTCGCTTGGCCAAGAGAGGCCCGGCAAAAATTCTAACTCCGAAACGAATAGGGAGTGAAAGGGACAATTTGAAAGAAAGGACGAAGAAGGAAGGAATTTCGATTGATTGCGAACACTAGTATTAGGTACTTGTAGGAGGACGAGGAAACAGCAGCGGATAATTTGTTGAAAAGTCTGAGTAACTTCTGTACAAAGCGATAACCGGTAACAAGCAGTAGGTATATAGCTAACAGTGAGAATCTCTGTTCGAAATGGCACGTAAATTAGTAGAGTATGGAGCCCGGCAGCTGCGCCCGCATCAATGGATCGATTCATGCACATCGTTGAAAGGAATAAGCGCGTTGGGCATGAAACCACCTCCGGTGCTGGAGTCAAACTGTTACTTTGCCGGCGGTACCGCACGTTTGGCACGTGCGAATCTGTGGGAATTTTCCCAAACTGTATCAGCCTATTCTTCCAATACACTAAACGGACTAGTGCAATTATTCTCAGGTCATGGCGAATGTCACGACTTCTTGCCTCGTTACACTCAATAGACTCGAAAACATTTTTCCCGGAAGATACGAAAAATACATATTGGTGCATGAATTGTTTCTTGCCTTATATGCCACCGCGATTCGAATCGGAGGTAACGATCGACATGAAATTATGTGTTCAAAGCGTACTCGCGTTTGATGTGCCTGCGTGTGCATGAGTGAGGCAGAGAAAGAGAAGGAAGTCAGGAAATCGGATCTTTTTGCCGTGGGTTAGATTCAAATATATGTCAATATCGACTTTGTCTTCTCAAAATCATCACCTTAGGGCAACGAGTCGGCAATGAACTCGATTCTATGTCGCTTCTTCGTCCCAGTTCCCACATTATCGATTAAGGACAAGTTTTACTTTCTGCCACAGTGAGTACCACCGGTGTCTTCCGAGTATTTAAGACGACGATGAAGCGGCGATCTAGCCAAAATATCCACCATTCAAGAAGAGTCTGCTCTGTTGCGAAACAAGCAATTGAGCTAGGTTTAGGAGAACTTTGTTGCGCACCGTGCCTGAATAAGGTTGTAACTAAATTAGCGATCTCATATGTGACAGAGCGCTTTGTCCTCCAAATTCCGCCGACTACCACCACGCTATTAGCTCCGTCCGCAATGAGACCAGCGATGAGACCAGCGATGGCGTGCGCATTGAGGAACGGTTAACGTGACAACGTTCTACGCTTACATAGAAGGTACGGAATTAAAAGTAATTCTATATGCTTTCAAGTGACAGCACGCAGTTAGTCGAACGTCTTCCTGACGGTAACTGGGGTAACTCCCCCCGACTTTTTCGACCCCGAGAATTTCTGCTGTTCGGGATCAATCTCATTTGGAAAATGCAGACAAGTGGGAGCAATTCGAGCAAGGAGCAATATTTTTACTGAATATTGAGTATTTGAATGAAAAGTTGCCAATGTGTGACGAGTCTGACGACTGTTTCTCGCTTCTGAGAATTTCCGAGGGGTGAAGAGACTGAGTAAATATGAAAGAATCGGATCTCTTAAAATCCATTCAGTACGTTAAAGAAAGTGACATTGGATCAATGAGAGCAGTACAGCGAGCGCACGGGAAGGAAACTAATATTAGCATTGGAAGACTACTCCGCGGACATAGCTACAGTTCGATGTCGGGGGTTAAATTAGAGACGGAGCAGTTCGTATCTCCCTTATACATTATACGCAACGCTACATTTCCACGTATATACGTTTCTGCTAGACGCGTAAATATGAAAGACGAGAACAGAAACGAGATTCCTGCTTGACATGGCACGCTCTTGCAGAATAGAGAAAAATGAAGCTTGAGGTGGAACATGATTGGCGCATGTGTACAGGTAAGCACGATTGAAAAGCCGAGTCAGCTGTTAACGCGAGGCACATACATCGCGCTCCTCGGAATCAAGAGCGAGCTCGGACGAAAGTAAAACTGGCGAGCACGTTGCTACGATAGACAAGGTTCCGAAGACACAGGGAAGGAGTATGCTTCATTTTCCTCAATAAAAAGCCAGGATACCGTTGGAAGGTGAGTGTGTAAGGTACGTGAAGCTATGACTCGCTGAAGGTAGGCAGAGAGAGAGGGAGGAAGGGAGGTAGGCAAGCGGGCAGGCAGGCAAGCCAAGCTATGGCCCAGGTCGAGAGCGGCGACGCCAAGGCAAGGCAAAGCAAGGCAAGCCGAAGCAGGCAATACCATCGGCGATATAGCCGATGCCAAGGCAAGCCTTGTCCTTGTCTGTAAAGCTAGAGAGAATAAGGCGAGACTACTCACCGCGTATCGATGTGCACAGATTGCGGGGCGTGTATGAACCGAAGAAGAACGAGCCAGAGGCCGGTAACCAACCAAGCACGCTAAGTCAGTCAGTCAAATAGGCTGCCAGCCAGGCTGCCAGTCAGGCGGCAACGATGAGGGTAGAAAAATGTGAATCCGCTTCGCGTAAAAATCCACCTGGCAGCCAATTATGGGCGAACTGTCGTTGTATTCTTTCATGCACTACTCGACGTATCCTTGTCGAACAGGGGCGTCCAAACGACGATGGTCCAACGACAAAAAGACACACCAGCGAGCACGAGCGTTATGCAGGGAGAGATGGGAAGAAGGGGTGAAGGCGAGAGAGAAAGAGAGAGACGAGGGAAGAGAGAGAAAGACGAAGAGGGTGGGAAAGAAGGTAGGAGCGAGGAGTGTTGCTCGCCGGCAAAGAACGACGATCTTCTTTTGGTATCCACGAGGCACTTAGGGGCGATGGACGATCGCGCTGTCCGACGAGAGAATGGTTTCGAAAGGGAGCTGGGAGCTGGTAACGAAAATAATATGAGCACTGAACCGAGTAAATGAGGAATAAAGAAATACGGGAGAAGTGCGCGAGCGTAGGCAAACGACAGACTGCGACGGTTCAGCGGAATCGCTGGGCGCTGCTGGGCGCGTACTGTGCCGAAGGAAGCAAAGCAGTATGGCGCCCGGCAGCTTTCCTGCCAGTGCATGCCAGTGCGCCGCTCGCGCTCCTCTTTGTCCCCTTCTCCGGCACGGAACACTCTCTCGCTCCCAGCTTATTCGACCGTTCTCCCTCTCTCTCCCTCTCCCTCCCTCCTTCTCTCGCCACCCTACCCCTCCGCTACGAGGTCTGCGAGTGCGCGCGCGCACGCCTAACTCAGGCTCGCTCCCTCACTCATTCGGTCACTCTCTCACTGTCTGTCCTTTCTCCTCGTGGAGAAGCAGTGCGCCTCGCACCAACAGGCCGGGACCTCTTTGTCAGAGCGGCGGCACCGCTGCCGACAGCTCTGACTCTCCCTCACTCGAACCTTGCTCCGAGCACGCTCTTTCTCCGTTGAGCCAACAGAAGAGGCAAGCGACTTCCTCTCCTCACCCCGTTGCTACGCTCCACGTCGTGGAGTCTCGCTCGTGGAGTCTCGGCCGCGGAGTCTCAGCGCGGAGTCACGGCTCTGTGAGTGGACGACAGAGTATACGGTAGACTGTAGAACGGAGTGAGCGTCGGGACGCAAAATCGCTAGAGCAGCTAGCGCCGGTCGTCGGCAGCGGCGTCGATGCCACGCACAGCTAAAACCGCTCCTCGCACCGCTTCCCTCCTCCTCTTGACAGACAATATCCCGTCGAACGGCGTCGGCGTTCGCGACGGCGTTCGCGACGGCGACGGCGACTACGACGGCGACTACGACGGCGGGCGAGATATAATACTTTCCGTTGGCGCAGGCCAATCACCGGTGGCGCTGGATCACTGTACCCTGCGAGGTCGTACCAGTCGGCAATGATACGCGGCAACGATACGCGGCAAAGATGCTTGTCGCATTGTTGCATTTCCAACCATCCTCTCTTCCGCCTCTCTTCCATCTCCCTTCTCATTCTCTACCCATCTAATCCCTCGCGCGAAAACCGCTAAGGGAGCTCAATCAACGAAATTAAAAGTAAATCGATCGCCGTTATGCATTTCACTTTTTTCCCTGCACATAGTTTGCATGGACCAACGAAATAATTTCCAACAGCCGCATTAATGTTTAGCATGGTTTTTACCATTGTGACTGACAAGGGTTGGGGAAATCGGATTAACCGGAGGCTCGACGGTGACGACTTTCGTTGCTTTTAAATATTTTAACGTCCGCTAATGGTTTCCCTCCTTTTTTTTAACACACTCACTTAATCGGTTCGTTAGTCGCGCGTTAATTGCTGATCCCGTCTCTCGATAATTACCCGTTCTTGGTTTCCCGGGAAAGCCATTACACGGGTGAGGGAGGCCTATCGATTTTTCTCTTCGCGAAATAACAATATCGGCTTAATAGGAGAGTCTGCCAAGTCTTGCAAGAAATTTAACGTTCGATTTTCCAAGCCTCGGGAGAAAACGTTAGGTGAAAAGATCAAGCAACGAAATTTGACGATTCGAAAATATTTTGTCAGAATGGCCGTAACGTGAGAGGGTGGCGAAAAGTCGTATATCTCGTTCCAATCCGTCTGGACCTTTTGATCCAGACTAGCACCAGGCAAAAAGATAGGGGGTGGGATGGTACCTATTCAATTTAGTTTGGCTTCCTGGCACTCTGTGATGGAATTCGGTGATCAGCCGATGAGTAAAGTTTTCGATTATCGACTTGTTGCGGGGCCTACCGACGCTTCCGCTTCACTTTCGCCTCCATCCGCCCCTTCGTAGGATCGAAATAGAGGAAGCGAAGGAAGACACAACGAAGGTGACAACAATTATCGATTAATTAATCGAGGAATTGAACGATTATCAAAGGGTGTCGACGAGGAATCAATAAATGAAGCTACTAGAACCCGTTAAGTAAGCATATATATATATATATTCTCTGTAAGATAAGAAGGAACGGAATTGTTCCGTAATATGGAATAAAAAAAAAAGAGTGGTAAGTGAAAATGGTACTAAGGAAAGAAGGAAGAAATGGGTAGGTCGGAGGGCAGCAATCGGGAAGCACATCGATCTCGTCGGCGTATCAAGGAAATGAAGGGGTGTGAGGTAGCTAGGGGAGCGCAATGTAACGAGACCATCTCGTTACGGCCGTTGTCTGTTACGAAAGAATGAGTACATGTCTACCTTTGAGTAGCTCCTTCTCCGCTCAACACAGGGGAGCTACGGGAGGGGAAAGGACTGGCAGAACAAAAACGGTTGAGGAAATTGACAAGCGAAAGGGGCAACTTCTAACGAAACCTTCGAAATCCGCAGAAACTTTCTCTTCTCTCTCTCTCTCTCTCTCTCTCTCTCTCCAGTTGATTCCGAGCCGATATTTAATATTGATTGTTCTCGTTATTTTACCGACCACACTTATCCCCCTCCTTCCCGCAGGTGCTTTTCACAGACGCCTCTCGCAGATGATACATGACCGTGAAGGTAACGCGTACGAAATCGATTCCAAGGTGGGTTACGAGGGTAAGGCGAGGGAAGCATATTGGCGAAAAGTTTTTTGTTTCCATAGACGCATATGTAGATGAATTTAGAGGAAGAATTTTTTCGCTTCCATTCGAGGTTCCATCTAGCCCAGTGTGCACACGTGCCAAGCTACGTTTCTCGGAGACAAGTTTCGGCAGATTCCGGTATAAATAACTCGAAGAGTGTAGGCGAGAGTAGATGCGTGCTGGGTATACGCAGGCAAGCGAAGGGAGCCTGTTGGCTACTCGTCGTTCGACTGGGCGGATAAATTGGCGAAAAGCCAAGATTAGTCATAGTAGACGTAGGTCTTGCGTGGCGCGTCCCATGACTGTACGTGTATGTACTCGGCAAGGAGGCAAGTCGATGTTTGGATACCGAGGTTCGAGGCTACCTGCCAGGAAATCCCTGTCAAAGGACGACCGCGACAATATAGGTAGTCCGAGCTGCTCCAATCAGCAGGTGGTTCATCACCGGTGTTATAAGCAATATTGGCAATGCTTTGTCAGTGACATCGGGGAGGTCGTTACAACGGACGTTACACCGCCGATAGGCGATGAGAAGCAAGTTCGGGCATTTCGGATTAGTTTAAAGAAAGTCGGATGAGAGAAAGAGAGAGCGAGTGAGGGAGAGAAAGAATGGAGAGGGGAGAGTGGGGAGGCGAGAGGGCGCAAAATGAGAATTAGCTAGCAGCGGCGCGATTAACCGGGTTAATGGAGGAAGGCACGCGATACCGAGGCCACTTCGAAGGAGTCGACTAGAGTCGACTAGAGTCGGCTAGAGACGGGTTAGAGGCGGGTTGTTGACCGGCTGACTGACACTCTCGACTCCTCTTCTGGGGCACCCACCTACCTACCTACCTACCTACCTAACTACCTACCTTTCTTCCTTCTTTATCTCCCTACCAAGCGTTTACCCCTCTTCTAAACGTTACACTCTCGACAATGATACGCCTCACCCGCGTCAAAGACATCGCTTTTTCCCCCAGAAGCAACTATTCGTAGATCTACCTTTGCACGAAGATCAATTGCTTTTTCTCCGGCAATCAAATGCATTTCTACAATCCAAGTACACAGAAACTTCAGATAAGAAGGGGGAATATACAAACAGATTAGTCTGAATTTTTGTCGAAATTTATAGTGACCGGGAAATGAGTTTTGTTTTATGTTTTCGGGAGGGGGAGGATGCAAGTTAAGCAACGGAGTAAAATGTAGTAAAATTGCGTATAATCGGTAAGCTCTGAGGCGCTAAAGACGCTGCAGCGGCAAAGGCCATTTTCCGGATGCGTTAGGTCAAGTATCAAGAGGGAATAATAGGGGGAGAAAAAAGCGCGCCTTTTACATAGGTATATGCGGTCGCGCAATTAAAAGAGGCTGCACCCTGGGCCGATTGTTCACCGTGACGAAGCGCGACGCTAGACAGAAAGGAGAAGCCAGACACACATTTACGAACAATGTACGAGGTGTACTATTGTCCGCGTAATGGGATCACTGAGAAGAGTATATGTGAGGGGAGAGAGGAGGGTTTGTCGAGGTATCCAGGATGTCAACGCCATTACGGATGCGCGGATCCCGGCACACAGCGTTAACCCACTTTTGTTTAATCACAAAGGCAATCTGCGATCGGTTGTCGGAGTTGAACGTCTCGCCGCGCACCCGCCCCACACCCGCCCCACACCCTCCTCTCAAAAGCTTAATTGCGTCATCGGGCCATGATATCGGCTCAACATCGAGAATGACAAAATGATGATGGTATTGTTAAAGTTACACATTAAGTACTAGTTCCCCGGTACGAGCAATAGAAGGAGAACGATGGGTCAAAGTGTTTATCGAATTTTTAACTACGCTCACGGAATCAATTGCGTGTGTCGGTATGTCCGGTCATTAAATAGGACAACGTCTCAGCTCCGCCTCTCTATTCTCTGCGGGCCATATCTAAGGCTCTATGACATAATTCTAGGTGAGCTGATCGCGTCGCCCTTTCTTATGTGCGACTCTCTTCATTCAACTGAATTCGTCATAGACTCGTACCCTTATTTAACGCAGATAACTAACGATAACGAACGATAACGAACGATAAAGATAATGGACTAGTAATAAAAGCGGAAAGATAAGTGCCCTGATGAGTGTCTAGGCAATAAAACTGTGACCGACTTACCGGCCTTGTATTTCACTGTAACGCAACCGATGAATAAGGCCCTCTACGAAAACTGCACGATACCAGTCAGTTCGGTCAGCACGGTCAGCACGGTCAGCCGTGCCCTCTAAACAACGAATGACTTCACCCAGACTCTCTTATCGGCATCATATCTTTCGTAGAAAAATCATCGAATAAAATTAGGCAGCGGAAGATTGCGATCGACGATGTACTTTTCGTGGCAACGTATGCGCGACCTATTGTCAGAATGTCGTAAGGTGTGTGTCATTGGGTCTTTCCACTTGAACCGCAAGAGATTATGTAGGTGGAAAAGGAATGCAGACACGCGTTAATACGAACGAACGATTTACAAGGAAGTTTGCCGTTCTAAAGGGATGCTATAACAGTGCTGGTACACAGAAGACGAGTAAAGAAATTGACGTGTCTGGGCACGCAAAGCGAGAACATTATGTTTGCTTGATAACGCGTCGTTCGCGAACGGGAGTGACATTTCGATCATATCTCTGCTTAAGGCGCAACTTTATCATTTATGTCGTTTCAATTTCTTTCGAAAGCGCCCCTCGTTCATTCGGTTGAGCATGACTATAGGCAAATAGGTATGGCAAATTATAGGGGCAAACTATTTTCTTGAGAGTAAGGATAAACGGGGTAGGTAAAGACGAGATATTTCATTAGCTCTCGACTTTGGGTAAAGCTAGCACAAAAGGAGGACGTTTCGTTGAAAGGGCAAAGAGGTTGGTATTTTGGGAATTTCCTATCAGCGAAAAGTTCTCCGCTGGGAAATAGTTATCGGTGATGGCGTTTCGGCGAGCGAGACAACTACCCGACTGGCAGTGCAGACCTTTAGGAAAAATGTATGAAACGTGCCCAATATTCCGTGGCGAAAGAGTAGCGGAAATGTAGAGTTCATCATTTTGGAGGATGCATGTTTGAGAGGGTTGGCGCCAAGTAGCTTCCCGCTGAGGAGCTAAATAGTCAGCTCAACCTATTCACCGTTGAAGTGCAACCACTGGACATTGCTGGTTCAGGCAACTAAAGTGTTTATCGCGTAGCAAACTGTCAAAATATGATGTGCGTTCGTGTTTGCCACAGTTAGTTGACGAGGGGTGATGTGCCCAAGGACGGACGAATATACCGTTCAGCTCTTTAGGTTGCGAGGAGGACGTAATAAAGGTACTTTTCGTTATGTTGGTATAAGTGTTGCGATGCAATCGACAGGAAGAGGGTTAGCGATATTTGATTTGAGCTTTTGCGAAGTCAGGGAGATGCTACGAGAAGCGGGTGTGCGCGAGAACCTGGCCATTCACCCCGGCAGTCTCAGAATAACTGCATACCTATTTGCCCCGGGGTAAGCGGCCAGTGGTGCACAGGCGCAAAATTAGCAGCTGAGGAAGCTCCGCGAAACCGCAGAGGCGAACGTCGAAATCTGCCTCGCACCTTTCCAATCCGCGTCTTTCCGTTATACTTCCTCGAACATCTACCCCTCGAGATCTACCCCCCGTGGTCTACGCCTCGAGAACACACGCGAAAGGTAAAGCTGAACTTTGTCAGCCAAATCTTGACCAAGTTACCCGAATGAGTAATTTTCCTTTCATGACGTCGCCCCAAAGAAAGTGAACCGGTAGTATTGTATCGCCAAATTATATTGCGGAGCCGCGTGAGCATACACCATTCTAGTCGATGGCACTTTTTCTGATAAAAAGGAAGAGTTAATGAGCCTTTGTACGGAAGTATACGAAGCGATTAGATGTAGCCGGGACATAGAATGTTGGGCCAGTTTAATTCTATCATTTATGTATGTTAATACACTCGAGGCTCGAGCTACTACTTCCGGGGGTTAAGGTGGGGCAAAAGCAAAGTTTGAAATCCGAATATTGGCCAAGTGGCTGCGAGACTTCCCTCAAATTTTTTTCTCGCTGCGTTCGGATAGTATTGCATAGTAAAGGGGTTACGTTAGTTGTCTCGTATATACTATTTATATGGGGGTAGCAGCAGCAGCAGCAGCAGCAGCAGCAGCAGTAGCAGCAGTAGCAGCAGGCCACGGCTGAAAGGCCTGTAAATAAAGCAGCCGTGACTTGGCGACCGAGAGCGCCTAACGGTCATCTGCCGAGTCGAAGGAGGCGTGTATATACGATTAAGGCATATATCGGAACGCAGAACACAGATGCATGTCCATTCTGCACACTCGCGTCATGTAACTCGAGTGGAGTAATTCGAGCGCCGGTTGCCCTTCAATCGTACCCCCTTAATCCGAATAATTTCCTGTAGAAACCCTCGCTCGGCTCGTAGGCGAGGTTACGGGCACGCGTACCGATAATTGGGCTTAATCATTTCTACGATCGACCGCAACCAGTCGCTGAGCGGGGAACCTGTCGCCATTAAAAAGAAACGCCAAAGAAATTCTCTTGCGCGTATAGGTATGCAGATATGCAGGTATGCAGGTACGGAAAGACGGCACAACATAGACGGTGTGTATAACAACCGAGTGGGAACGGTCACAGTGAGAGACACTGTCCTCTCGGCTACAGGCTCGGGATGAACTGACGACGACGATTGTCTGGGGTACAATCCGAGATGGGTTCGAAGCTGTCGCCAGCTACGTATCGAGGACTGTCGGTGGATGCAATGCACGGCTGAAAGAAGTGCTAGGAGCTCGAGAAAAGTTTGCGCCCGTGAAACGTTGCGCGCAATAGAGAACTCCGGAGAGCTGTCAAGATGCATCGATCCTTTGCGGAACGATGAAAAATTGGAAATCTGAGTGGACACTCTTTTATCCCATCTAAGCCTTCTGTGGCTCACTTTTTCCTTTCGCGTAGAATCAGGAATGAGTAGAAACATTTTGATCCATGTTACGGGTGTACCTATATCGGCATAAAATTACATTATTTCCTTACGTCCGTCTACTGATTCGATGATTCCCAATAAACGTGCGTGAATTTCTTAGTTTGCGCAAACTGGCCATATAAGGTAAGTTCAGCATGAAAGAAAGGGACTGTTGATCGCATAGCATGTATGTATTTCCCAACTGGCAACAACGACCACGGTAGCGATGGTAACGACGATTACAGTACTCGTGGCTGCAGTATAATTGCAAAGGTCCATGCAGACAGCATGATTCTTCTCTCGATTATTGACTTTCAGCAAGTTACCTTCGGAGCGCAGGCGCGAATAAACGTAAGTAAAATACATTATTACTTACATTCTCAATTAATTCCTTGGCATACAAATTGGAAAATTTGTCTTCAATTGCGAAGCAAACGAATTATCGGTTTTACTAAGCATTCCCATGTATTTTTCCATTACTCTTCTTCGTATCCCAAACAGTATAATTAGGAACGCGTAGCGTCTATTATAATGGTATTGTCAGCTGGCCTGACGCAATGGTAGTGTTCGAGTCGAGTACTCGAGAGAAATGCGTTTGGGATGTAGAAGAGAGCAAGTAAGAGAGTATGTATGCGCGTATGAGAGGTGGAAGAGGAGGAGGGCGAGGGCGAGGGCGATGGCGAGGGGGAGGGGGAGGAGGAGGAGAAGGAGGATGACCGCCTACCCGAGGAGGCGTGTGTTTCTGCTTTCGGGCCTGCGAGTGACATCAGCACCGAGAAAACACGCTGGCACTCTGATACATGCGGCCAGTGTCGAGCCAGTCGTCATTACATCATTATGCGTGTAGGTACATAGGATGTGCGTCGGTCGGCTTTTGAAGGGAGCAGCCTATGCCAACGTTGTTTACTTGAACGGCAATAGAATGATTGAAATACGACAATAACCCTGTAGGCGTACTCGCCGAAAAATAGTTGGGATGTGAGAAAGTATTCTGACAGGCATCGTTCTATTGGTAAGGGGCGGTCAAGTAACGCTCTCAGTGAGGGCAGTTGGCGAAAACTGGTCGACCGTTTAGACCTTCTAGCGTATGCCAGTAGGATTCCTAAAGGTTTGCGCCTGCAGCGCTGAATACTAAGGATCGCCGCATCCGCCGCATCCGCCGCATTTCCCTTTACATTTTCGCGTATTCATTTGGGAGCGCTGTGCATCCCATGCTGAGAAGGCGGCAGCGTCGGGCGTACGCAACTTCCACTCCTGCAACTCCTTCGCACTGTCGCTCCAAAATAGATTCCACACCGTGTTGCACGCTCTGCCCACCCAGCTAATCTTTACGACCAAATTTCCCCCCAAACGGTAGAGACCGTTTACACCTATGCCAGCAGATCTAATTCTGTCCATTATCTTGTTTAATCTAAAGACTCATAAGTTTTATATTCGTTGAATATAAAGAAACATGCACGCTTGCAGCCATGCGTACAGTGAGAATGAGTCACAAGGTCCGCAGGAGGATATTATTAGATTTCGGTGAGTGAACCTATATTTGACTTTGCGTATATGACAATAGGGCTGAAGATGTTGAAGAAGGCGCAGTTCACGCTTTAGCAGCCGGATTGCATTCGAAGTGATCGAATTTCAAGATGGGTCAAGGAGTGTGTTCGGCGTTCAGTTAGGGGTTTAGTCGAGTGTCGATTAAAATTTCGATGTTCGCAAAAGCATCAGGATAGAGTAGGAAATGGAAATGGCAGTCGCATTTCGTCGAAGGGAGATGGGGATGGTCGGACAAAATGCTATCGAAGAGGGAAATTGCTCGCTCGGTGAACAATAACCGGATATCGTTTTGTCCAGGCGAGTAGCTACGGTGCTTTTCACGACAGGATGCTCGACCAGTTTAATGCCCGATAATGAATCCCACGCCCAAGAGGCACTGTCTTATTTTTTTCCCCTCCTTTTTTGAAAATCCGGTAAGACCCGAGCTCATTAAGCAAGCACAATGCACCTGGAAGTGACGTGCATAGCACCATTATGCGAAAGGGAAGCTCAATCGAGTCAGTTCGAACGATGAATGTCAGAGGAGGGAATAAAATAGAGTTTTGTCGGTTAGTTCGGTCGGTTAGTTTGGTCGGTTAGTTTGGTCGGTTGGTGCGCGGTCCAATTGCAGTTGGAAGGAGAATGGGTGAGAGGTAGAGAGGCAGAGGAGCGAGGTGTTTGATCGCAGATGCATATCGCCATTGGCAGATGCATATGCCCATAGGCTCCATTACTTATGCCTTCTATAAATATTGGCTCATTCGTTGGACGGTTCAAAGTTCATCAGAACGATGACGTCAGCCAATGAGAATTGGCACAACTCGGTGGTATGGTCATCTAAACTGTTGACTGCCAGTGTGTCTCCCTTATCCGTTCTCTTTCTATCCTTTCGTCCCTATTCTCGCCGCATTCCCTTCTCATCTGCAAAACTTCTTCTACCCTCATTCATTCGGTTACCATCAAACTCGGTAGTTAATTCATCAAAAATTCTCATGAGTAATTCATTGCTATTTTCCATTGGCCATTAAGGAAAATCCGTCGATGAAAAGGTCGTGCATAAAATTGAAAGCGGAAAAGAAAGAGAAAGAGAAGAAGGAGCAAGAAGAAGATCAGCACTGTACACACACGGTATTATATTAGATCTCGGTGTAGGCTTGGAATTTCATTGAAGTTCGCAGTCGAACGCTTGATATAACATTCCGGAACGCTGATATAAGCTCGGCACTCTGGAAAAGATGGCCGCGATAAAAGAGCATTAACGAGGCGCGAGTGACGCAATTATTTTCATCAAGTGGACGTAAGTGGAATGTCGTAACGAACAGTTTGGCGCGGTTTATCTTTTCGTTGTAAGGGATCCTGGAAGGAAGATTCGTCTGTTTGAAGTACGAAGGTGGATTATAGTAGAAAGAGGAGGAAGACACTAGGGAGATACATAGAACGGAGATACAGAGTACGTGCCAGTGTAGAGATGGGCCAAGCTGGCCACGCGACGAAAAGCATGGGAAACCGAAGAGAAGGAGCGAAGGGAATCGAGAGAAAGGTTTGAACGGAACTAGAAATAGAAGCGAAGCTCGTTTCGGAGAAGTTGCTCGAAGCAGGTCGTCGCGACGCGCGATGCATCGAACGCTCAGAAACGCCTCAACTGCCTTCGAGAGAACGTGGCTTGCATCTGCAAACTAGCACCAATTTCGGTGCCCCTTCCTCCAGAGTTATCCTAACAACCGAAAAAACTCAACTACTTTTATCATTACTTTTCACCCAACCCACTGCTACCTAGCCTTCTATACATTTCATTGTCCGTCAATAGCTATTGCCCACTTTGGCAATTGTATTAAACCAGGTTACAGTAAAAACAGGTTACAATACCTTTATTGTCCCCGTGAGCCAAATACACCATCCCCATTTTCGAAAACTGAAGCCCTTTCTTTGGCAGTACCAAGCAGCTTGATGAGTTAGTTATTCCATTCAGTCGTATTCATGACGACCAGTGTAAAAAGCAGCTTTATTCCGAGTGAAGCAATATCGAGAGCGAGAATAAATCGTTCCTTTCGATGGAGCACTGCAGATGATTTGAAAAGACGAAATGATCGGAAATGAAAAATTGAAAACTTTTCGCAAATGAAAAATCTCTGTTGATCGATAATCGTGGAGGAAGTATGTCCTAACAAGATGGACAAGGTAGCTGCGTGGTCTCGGAGATCAGTACGATGGAGGAGGACAGAAAGCAAAGCCTCGACGGTGCAGGTAAGCGAAATGAGCTTCCACGCTAGATTGGCTCTTTCGAAGAAAGAAGGCGAACGTGCGATCATAAATCAGTCGCAAACTAAAGCGCATCCCCTGATTTATGAGACTTTAATGTTACGGTTCAGATCGACGTCACCGTGACGACGATCAATCTATGCGGACCGATGATGAAAAAAAAAGCGAAAATGATGAAAAAGAGATTACGAGACACTTTATATGTTCGCGAGTGAAGTAAATAGATATTTGAAATTATCCCCTATCAGTTTGCAGCTCGAGAATGCAGGTTTGTGCGAATTCAACTGAATACGTTACATATTATATAGGTAATATATCTAAATTGATATAACGTAATACCTATACTGATTGGTTGAAAGCGAAACGTCGCAATGCTTAATAGGGCCGATGGAAATGCCTGATGTCGATCAAGTTAAAAAAAAGAGTGGAGGCGAGAGCGGTAAAGAGAAGATTCAGAGTGCAGCGACTCGGGTCTGGGTTTACGACCGTTCTCTGTCAACGGTTTTTATTCATTCATATATTATCATGGGCTTGGAAAGTACAGAGAGGGCATTCATAGGCAGGATCAATCGGTTAGGTACACCTATCGCCAAGAGCCACTATCCCACCGCACATTTAGTCGGGCGAATTGAAAATTCAATTGAAAACACATCGCTGAATTATGTTACCTGACATTTCGAATTACGGTTAACAGTCAATCGACCGAATGCTCCCGAACATTTATTCTCGATTGGCCATTTTAAATAAGTAAATCCGATCGTGTTTACTCATCGTGCACATGAAATGCACTGTACACTTGTACTTCTGAGTAACACCTGTGATGATCGTTCTGTGAGGATGTACAATTATTGTCCACGTTAAATCGAAGAAAGGGCAACGTTACACGGGCCTCATTGAAATTTGATCAAGGAAAATCGGAAAACGGAAAAGACACCTCTCTCACGATGATTTATAACATCTTCTTTCTTCATTGCTCGACTCGGATGGTATCAGTGGAATATTTAACGAGCCGACATCGGCGGGGAGCGAGCACTTCCCATCTTTGCATTCCAGTCACGTGCGTACCAACATCCGGCCATAGTTTCCTGCTGATGTATACCTTGAAGACGGCCCATGCCTATTTCTGCGTTGCGTTACTATACAATCGTTAACGACTGAAACGCACTCCGCAAGGTATATCGGTGATTCTGGTAATTTTGACTCTCGATATTCGATCGAACGTATCTTACTAAAGAGCGCATACTCGGACGATCAAAATCTGGGTCTTCTTCGCGCGTACTACTTTGGCGAATTTTGCCGAGAGCAGTTTCTCCTTAAATGTCGCGAACTTGTTCTCACAAGAGCGGCGATGCAAACCGAAAAAGGCGGACGATTAAGGTCAGGTCCCGGTGCGCGAGGTTTTAATAAGCGAGATCTACCTCGCGAGTTGGCCAGCTTTAAAGCACCCCCGCTCTAAAGGTAGGCGGCGGATCACAATGACCCGCTTTTCCAAGCGATTCATTCCTTTGTCGAACGCATTGTCTCCGGACTTCGTTTATGAATGAAGTAGTTTCTCACTGGCAGCGCTGCGACCAGTTACCAGTTGCGAGTTCCCAGTTCCCAGTTCTCACTTGCCACTTGCGAGTTGCGTGAGCAACCTTAAATACGCTCAACGAGTAATGCTCAGATAGTATCTTATCCATAACTTGCACTTTGCCCCTCAATTATTCCATCCTTACGTACGATAACGTTCCTAATCTTTTTTTTCCCACTCTTGTTATTTGCCTTTCATCGTACTTTTGTCCATAAAACTTGTGCAAATCTTGATATTCGAACCAAACATTATCCGACTCCTTTCAATTACCCTCTCCAAGAGGTTATATCGTACGAATTTTGAACGGTCGCAGGGAACATAATGGGATTTGAAAGGAAAATGTTCCAACCTAGTATACTTTCAGTTGTCGACGTATACAACGACAATATACTCACAACTATACGGAAAACAATTGTAAAAATCGGCTGTTGCGCTCAGTTTAATCGAGGCTAAGTATTTAAGAGCGTAAGAGTAAGGGACTCAGTCGTGACCAAATATGGAGAGGATTCGTGGAAGGAGAGCCCCTCCATTGACATACTCTCAACGTAAAGCACACTTACCACGTTATTAAGAATTTTGACGTAGCGACACGCCGACAACGTTGCAACAGCCCGCTACCCAAAATCCCTGATGAAGTCAGTGTCAATAGGACAGCACACTTAACCACTTAACGGTACCGCGAATAGAAAAACTAATACTTGAAAGCCGTTGCATTAAGCGATCATCATCAGCATTTTTCCAAGTGCCAGAAAAGTTGTGATCCGAACCAACTGGCGACATCTCTCGCATAATCGGGCAAGCAACATGGCGTACCGCTTTTTCTGCCATCGGTATAGTTCATACCGATTATCGACAGTTGAGAAGTTGATACTTGTGGCGACATCTACTCGACTCTTGAGAACATCAATATTTGTCATTGGCCATATGAATCGAGCGTCGTTTACTTCTCGTTGAAGCAAGCATGTTCGGTGTTTCTTTTGACGGTCAGTGATCCGGTGCGTGATATTTGTTTAATTTGAAACAACCGACAATATGGGTGTCACTGTGTAAGTATAGCTTACAGTAATATCTTGCCGAGAAATATTCTTCTGCGACGATTCACCTTTACGTACTGTGCGAACTTTTAACTGTAGCTCTATGTCTCGTGTCATCCTAACGTTTGTAGGTTATGTTGTCACGGCGACGCACGTTTACGCAACTGGAAATATTTCTATTGTATTTCTCGGTAACAAGTAACTTTTCGTTATTGTAACTTGACCGGCGAAATTTAATACCGCTGCAACGCATATTATCATATTTCTCATTAGAACCGGTACTATGCATTTTCTTCAGGTTGCAACAGTTTCCAATGGCAGAGAATCGTACTGGGCCACAGACAATTGAGTTTTTAACTAAAAGGGTCGTTGCTCTTGGTGCCGTACAGACAGGTCAATTTCTGGTCGATTGTGAAACCTACATGTCCGTGCCTCAGCTTGGTAAGTGATATTTACAATAACCGCGGTTGCGCAACTTCGCCGACGCCAGTTACTCATCTTTCACTTTATTCATATAAAAGTCTCTCTTTTGCTCGAGCAAAGTATTACTTGCAATTATCTTCTGAAACACTAATGTTAATACATATGTCATTCTGGAATAATTACTTTTATCGTGCGATTGCCGATAAGTTGATAAATGCGAAACCTACGTCGTCTAGATTGTTGTTGTCGTCGTCGTCGTCGTCGTCGTCGTCGCCGCCGCCGCCGCCGCGTTGCCTGATGCGGAAAATTTAGTAACGTGTTATTAGGAATTTTCATCAAAAAGATTGCTGGGTCTGAAATGATTTTGAAAGCGGGGAAACAAAAAAAGGTTAAAGTTTTCGTTACTCTGTTTGAAAAAAATGTGACTGGAAAATAAATTAATAGATTTGTTGAACATTTATTTAATCAGAGAACGCATACCGACCGGTACAAAAGAATTCGCTCATAAGCATATTTACACTTTCGTGTGAATATCGTCAATCTGTCACTCGCATGTGCGGCGGTGCTTGATAGACATTTATGAAATTTCTTTCGCGGGATAATTAAATAGAAATGAAAGAGAACGTTTCTTTAGACAAGGAGAATAATTGGAAGATTCTTCGGTTGCTTATATATCTCTCTCTCGTTTTGGCATTTATATACGTGTAAATGGATATCTATACAAACACGCAACAGTTTGGTTCCGCGAAACATTATTAGCGATCGTATATCCAGTATTGTTTCATTATTCCTAAAGAAATACAAATGCAGACACACTAACAGTTTGTCACTTAAGTACATACTTATATGATATTACTCTGATGTCGTCTGTCGAAGTGGACACTGCTAGTTTGTGCTATTCGTAAGCCGCTTTAATCGGACATTGTCGACGGTAGAATTAGTTAGACGATTTAATCAGTAGTGCAACGAGCACTATACATCTTGACAAGTTCTCACCTACTTTCATGCGAATAACTGAGCAATCGAATTATTTGTTAATAGAAGTTGGCAATCATTTTTGCACACGGAAATGACTGATGGTAGAAGAAACTCATTGCACTCTTTTTCACGGGAAGTTGTCATAGACGCGTTCGGTGGTCTCGGACGATACGATGGATTATAGAAATTCCCATTGGAGCGAAGGGCTTGATGAAAGTATCGTCTATTACTTTCCGCTCGTTCGGGAATCGCTGTTACCCCCCTTCTACGCCGGCTCTTTACGCTATTATGCACATATTTCCTCTATCAAGGTACAAAGAAGCTATGTCTAGGCGTTATTACAAAAATATTAAATCTATTAAGCGAAGCTAGGCGCGACTCTTCGGAGGTGGTCTCATAGGGTATTATTTCGCTCTCTAACACTCTATGCTCTTCATATTACAACTTATCTCATTTCTCTCATAATAATTACAATATTTGAACGTACGTTCCTTTTTACAATAACGACCAGCGTTTATGAACTTTTGATGCATTTATTGTCGATCAATTTGTATATATCGTTTAGCTTATTGTCAGTAAATTTATGTAGATTATTAAGACTGACGACTACGGATCCGTTGTCTCTATACGCGTCTGGCAATTATTGTTCAGTTAGCGATAATCGAAATGGTAGACCCTTAAAGAAGATGTCCGTCTCATGAAATTCAATTGTTCTCGTTCTACTTTAAATTTCGTTAAGGAGATAATAGACGGCGTATGCACATCTAAAAGCAATTTTCATTATTCGCATCTCGATATATGTACAGAAGGTACGCGTGGGCGCGTGCGTTTGCATTTGCGTTTGCGTTTGCGTTTGCAAAGAATAATACAAGGTTGCGAGAATAATACAAGAATTGTCTGTTAAGCTCAACTAGTAATCTCTATTAAGTATTAGCGTAGTAAACCTTTCAATTCACGAAAGTGCACTGTGCAGATTTTCTTTTTCTTTTCTTCTGGTTTAAGGAGCGTACTTGGTTTGTCGAAAGGAGCTCTTAGAATATAGAAGAATACTAGTTTAAGGTACACCCCATGTATATTACAGGTTAACCTCCTATCAATGTATAGGTCATATCGTACATTTACGTAGTAGTCGTTTCGAAAGTGTTTGACGGCTGTGCCTTTGGCAAGAATACAGACTAAATATTCGGCGTGGCAATCTAAGAATTAAGATAGTCTTACGGTGGTCGAAAATTTTCCCTGTACAACTGTACAGAACTCCGAGATTAATTCTCATTAACTTCTACGTGCACTCGTTTAATGAGCAATGCACCCGCTCTACCTTATCGTATATCTTCATTGTAAACGTTATTCAATACTGCGTCCAAGCCCTTGAGCATCATGGATATATAATTATAATTATATGTTCGAAGGTAGACATTAGGTGTATATACCTATGTATGCATGTGTGTATATGTATGTACACATGTATGTACGTAGAGATGCCACGCGTTACTGTTTCCTCTTGGCATTAAATTATAAATTACGGCGCGCCTCTTCTCGCTAGAAACAATAGAAACGGTATTCTTATCAAATGTTTCCGCTCCTTTCGCATTATGAGCGCAAAGTGACGGGAGGCGTGGAAAGGTTCACGTGGTTCTTTTTGCCAAATTCCGCGAATGAGAAGTGATTCAGTTCTATATTATCCCTTTTTCGAGTATTGTCTAGAAAAGCAATGGGAACGTTTTGTATTTAAGTACATGAATAATTTATACTGAATTATATGTCTTTCGGAAAAATGTCTAACGCACCTCCTTAGAATATTGGATATGGCAAAGATATGACTCACGGGTACAAACGATATCGTCGATGTAAGGATAGTCTGATATCGAGGGCCGCACGGAGAAAAGTAGTAATTATCATTACTGTCCAGTTGTCATACGTAAGCTTCCCTATTCTCAGGAGGGTAAAGGAGAATCGAATGGCTTTTCGATTCCTCCTGACCTTATCCGATTAAGCTAGGTGTTACGCTCGCTTGAGATCGGTAGCGGAGCGCATTTGAGACGATGTAGATTAGAATTGGTATGGAATCAGTAATTGGCGCGCTACTACCGAATGACTAGAGTAGCGCGATTAACTTTCTAGTCAAGAATCTCTCATCTTCTCCGTGGGCTTCAATCACAGGTTTACACGCGTACGGTACCTACGTATTTCCGCATACGTATTTATTATGTCGTTGACACGCAACGCGCACGATATTCCTCTACAAACTATATAAAAATACAAAATACAAATTACACTCTGAAAGCCTTTACCGCACGATCGACTTTCCACCTTTGACTCTGGGGATTGCACGAATTATTATTATTGTTATCGTTATTATTATCATTATTATCATTATTATCTTCATCCCTTTCTCCATCGTTTTCCCTTTCCGTCGACTCTTCTCCTCGGCAAAGTTGTACAAAATGCGATATATTAAATTATTATGTGTCTGTACGTCGAGCGCATCGTCGCCGACGAGATGTTCCGGATGCGAGAAAATCTCTTTCTTCCATACAGACAGACAATATCTTCGCTTCTTCCTTGAGTCTGACTACTTTATAAAATCTTCCTTCTTACGTGTAGCAATTAAACAAGTCCGAATGCTGATCTATAGAAATTTGGCCATTTTTAGTATTGTCGAACGGATGTCTTCATCCTTACGTGTACACTTTTTAAATATAGACACTACAAATACGATTGGGTCTACGTAAGAAATAGAGAAAGAATTCGACAGTCTGTAGGTATCTACGTTTGATATTGTCATAATTATATCGTTGACCCGCGCACCGAGTCAGGTAATAGAACCTGAGATCATCAATTGGATCTGTACAAATTATTTCCACCCTTCTTCTCCCAATGGTTCGTAACTGACTTTTACGAACGCTTCAGTTGGGCAAATGAACACGGTATTATCGATTTTGCAATATGTGGCGGGAAGAAATAATTTGCACGAAATAGTTGACGCCCTTCTCTCTTGAACGCGCGACGAAAGAGTAGCGTGTAGCATTTTATAGAGAAATACATCGATGTCATTTGACGAACAGTCTATCGAGCCTATCCTAAGAATTCAATATTTCTTCTTCTACAGTATATACAACATATACATATAGGTATATCTATATACTTGTATCTTTGTATGTATGTATGTATAATACGCAATTTTATGGCAATTTATGTATTACCGTTACGCTCAATAATATTGTCGTGTTTTCGAGGAAGGCACGATGTATGGAAGTTCTGCCTTGTGATCTGGCGAGATTCTGTTCTAACGCTGATAATCCGCAAGAAACAAATCGATAGAGGGGGGAAAAACAAACCGAAGACTTCTCCTTAAGCTTCATAAGTAATGGCTAACGTAGTCTATCGTTTCGCAATCCAATCGAGCGTACGTTTCTTTTAGAGTTAACCCTTTAGGGGATCGGAAAATTGGCAAAAATACATTTTTACCTAACGCGACAGTCTTGGTGAAATTAACTTTACGCTGAAAAATACTTGAGCGCTAAAATATACTGTTCTTTTCCGAGGGTATAAAAATGTAAATGAAGCAAAATGTTTAGGGAAATGATGAAGAAATTGTGCTCGTATTTGCAAAGACTTTTCTACCCATCAGACGTAAAGGAACTGTCGCGGCTGCTTTGCAGTACTGACTGTAAATGTATTTAGCTTGACCAGAGGCGGCTTCAGTTCAATGTGGGACAATAATTATGCATTGACAAAATGAAGGAAATTTCCCGTCGATGCATATTTCAGTGCTTTTAGCTACCGTCTTCCGACGTAATGCAGTCTATCGTCCCTCGCTCGAAGGGGCTTAAATCGAGGGTAGGGGAGAAGAAAGATGAACGGAACATAGGAAATCTCTGTCGCAGGAAAAATTTCACTCGCAAAGATATTGCTGGCGGTGATGGAAAAGAAAAGATGTTTGTGAGCGAGGCCGCACAATTTGAATCGAGCGATAAGCGTTAAGATGGGCGATTCAGCGGGCAGTTCGAGGGTGCAGTAGATGGAGAGGGTGGGTGGATTTCGCAGGATAGTCTCTTCCCCTTCTTCTTCCGCTTCTTCTGCTTTCTTGAGACTTGCATTCCCTTGTGGATCACAAATAACACGTTTTGTAATAGATGAAGGCAACAGTGTCCTTCCCAAATGTTCTGCACTCTCTTTCGTAGTGAACCTGGCCCGGCTCGTACTTGCCACCTTGGGGGTATTTGTCGAGGGTGGACAAATTTCGGCAGAATCTCTGATACTCATCTTCATCGAGGGTGGGGGAATGATCCTCTCGATTTCGGCGACGCCGACGGCCGTCGAAGGCGTACAATCTGTCTCCTGTCCATGATAATCTGTTATTGGAGAGGGAGGGCTCCAGCTCGGTTAGATCCTGCAGACTCTTTGGATAATTATGTCGACGCGGCGCCCACGTTTCGTATGCTTGGTCGCGGAAGTTTATGGTCCTGCTGCGTCTGGGCAATGTCGAGCTGTACTGCCGTTCTTCCTGTCCGTATCTCAGGTATTCATAGTCGTATCTCGTACCGATCCTCGCACCGCTTCTCACAATTGCCTTGCTCGATCTGTGATTCCTCGAGAACTCTCTCGGAGCAATGTCAGTGGCAGCAATGTCAGTGGCAGCAATGTCAGTGGCAGCAATGTCAGTGGCAGCGATGTCAGATAAGTCTCTCGGCGCACATCTGTCCTCGTAGATAGAGTAATATTGACGCCTCTTGGATCGTTGGCGCGCGTCAAGCGTAGTAGCGCTATCTTCCGTTCTGTGACGATGTTGGCGAGGGTTTAACTCGTTCGGACGTTGCCGCGGGATTGCCGGCGTTAGAGAGGTGGCCGAGGAGGAGGATAGATGATCGTTGGACGGTGGGAAGGGGCGGCGGTCTCGAGGAGAGACTCTCTCGTAGCGGGAACTCTCGTCGATGAGATGTGCTTGTCGGTGACGAGGATGAGGATGAGGATGAGGATGCGGGAGCATGACTGCGCCGCCGTTCGGCCTGGGCAGGCAACCGCCACGGTGGTTGCTGTTGCTGTTGCTCGGGGGATCTTCGGTTCTGCGACGGGAAGGCAGGAGGCCGCGCGACTGCATAAAACTCTCGACGTTTCGCCCGATTCGGTTTGTTTTCTCGACAAAGATGCCGCAATAGTCTATGAGCTTTCGATGAGCACTACGCGAGGCTGAGCTCGAGAGAGGCCTCGATGGCTGTTGGCCGCTATTCGCTGCCTCGCTATTCAGTCGATGGCTACTCAATCCTCCGGCACTCTGTCCGTTCGACTTGACGCTGTACAAGTCGCGAGGATCGTGCTCGTTCGGATAGGCGCCGCTCGGCAAGGGCTTGTTCGCCTTCTCGAGATTCGACAGGCCGCCCGTCAGAGAGGCCTTATACTACCGTGTCTGCGCGTAGTCCGGATTCATCTCGTCCAGTTGTTTCCCCTTGGTCTCCGGTACCCAGAATACCACGAAGCATAGACCGCAAACCGCCACCGCGGCGTAAAACCAGAAAGCCCCGTGTAAGCCGAGGGTCTGCAAAGATATTTCGAATCTATTGGCGTCGTTAAAACTTTTAACCTTGTCTCTGCTAAAATCGAGGTGGGAGGGAAAGGCTTCTCTTAAGGGAGACCGCAGCTCTTTCTCTTAACGGAGACACCATTATTCTTATTGCCATTCAAGAAGATAGTTGATGATAGTGGAAGATCGTACCTGCTGGAAGTCCATGAAGAGCTTGATGCCGAAGAAAGCGCAGAAGTAGCTAAAGCTGGTGCTGATGCTCGATCCGAGACCGCGATACTCCAGCGGGAATAGTTCGCCAATCAATAGCCACGAAATTGGCGATATGCCCAGTGCCAGGGCAGTGGTGAAGACGAGAACGCACAGCAGGGGTATCCAATCGTGTTGACCGACGACCGCCGAATCCGGGTAGCCTAGATTTTGCGTCTGTGACATGTAGTAGGCATAGCTGCCGAAACCGGCGAGAGCCAGAGACATGAAGACCGTGCTGGCGATTAGGAGAGGTAACCGTCCGACAATGTCGATGAGGAAGCCTACGGCAAATGAGAGTGACCAGTGGCGTTACTAGGTAGCTACTAGTCGGTACACGCTTCTTCGTCTACCGGTCTCTGTCTGAAGGTCGAAATGTGGGCTAATGTCGGCTAATGTCGGCTCGAGGCAGAGATCGCTCGATCTCCTCGCTAATCGCGTTCCTCCGCTTACCGCATTTTGTTCCTACAGCCAGCTATCACGTACCTGACAATAAGGAAGCCAACAATTGGACGAATCCAATTGCTATGGTCGCTCCGTGAGGATTCATTCCTCCGAGTGTCTGTCGGAAAATGAGGACCGCGTAATAATTAAAGGCGTTGGCTCCGGAGAATCTCTGGAAGAACATGAGGCCACACGTTATGGCGATTGGTCTGTACAATCCGGGCGTGAAGACACTGTTCTTGAAGGTCAGCTCGTATTGCTTCGCTCTCGAGGCCAATATGTTCGTCTTGATCACCTAAAGAGAACGATATTCATTCGAACAATTGGAGCCTATAGTGCGTGAGAGATTGCACATACCTGTAATTCGTGAGTTATATCGACGTGTTCGCCACGAAGCCATTGTAGGCTGCTAGCAGCTTCCTCGTCCTTGCCGTTTAAAACGAGGTACGACGGTGTCTCGGGTATAAAGAGAGTGCCGACAAAGAGCATGGAGGGGGCAATGGCGACCAGTAGGGCACTTTGCCGCCAATTTAGGTAGGTTCCAGCTATGTAGGAGAGTAGCACGCCTACGTGGCCCAGTACTTTTAGCATTGCCGAGAGGCAACCCCTGATGCCCGGTATCGATATTTCCGATATGTAGACCTGATTAAGAGAAAGAGAAGAAAACTAGAAAAGAGGAAGAAATGTGTCTGGGAGGGAGGAATGAGTCAAGCCGGGTATTAGCCGGGATTAGTGATCAGCGATCAGCGATCAGGTATCAGCGAGTAGCGAGCAGTGAGGACATACGACTTATAATTGTTGATGTACGTACTTGGGCAACCATAGTGATGACCGAACAGCAGAGGCCACCGATGAAGCTAGTGACGTAGACGAGCTCGACGCATGGCGCTACACCTGTCAGGATCCAGGCAGCTGCCAACGGTAACGATGTCACGCGAAGCGCTAAACGACGTCCTCTTCTCATTATCCAGTCTCCAATCATTGCCCCGAACCATGCACCCAACATCGACAAGGATGCCACCCATGAGGCTTCTTGTTGCGTCACCGAAAAGGCTGACCTGCGGACAAATCCCACTGCGATTACCGATGACAGGTTCTCGCGCGAGCCAGCCCTGCAATTAAAATTAGCGATGCAATCTTCCTACCACGTATCGTTGTTCGTCGTTTGGTATAGATGAGGCGGTTGATTATCCAGAATCGAATCTAGAGCTGGCGACGTGTAACCCTTGGCCAACCCAGAGGATAACGTACCCATCGATAGTGCCAAGGTAGCCAGAACCTGTCACAAAACAAAATTTCCACACCGGTTACTTCTTTCATTCCAGTACGCTCATTCCAGTACGCTCATTCCAGTATGCTCATTCGAATATTTCTCCGCGGCATTTAATTCTTCCACCCTTTACTCGAATCCCTCCCTTCGCCCGGTCCATCGATCGTCGCATCTAGAGCGACAAAAAGTGGATTAACTCTCGGCAGTCAGGGACGGACTTTTCCGGAGAGATAACTTGTAAACAATTTAAGTTTCTATTACTGCCGCAACGAGTTGCCCTTAAATTTCTGCTGTTACGAGTTTCGAGTTTGCCGTGTCTCGTTGCAACTTGTCAGATATCAAATGACGAAAGAGTCCGGTAAGTGATATCCGGAAAAAAAGAGATTATTGAGGAGGAGCACAGATAGGAAGGGTGGGGGAGGATAGATAGCATATAGCGGCAAACATATCCGTCGTATTGCGAATTTCTGTTGCCACAGGGTTGCGAGGAACGGACAAATTGCTAGCCGCAAATTGAACGCTGAGTTCTGCTCTTCGCGCAGCATACTAAACATTTCGCTTGGCCCTCGCTTATACGGCATGTAGATACATACATACATACATACATACATACATGCATACATACATACATACATACATACATAGATACGTAGATGCTCGCCGCCCATTCGAAAGCGACGCAGCGGGCATGTAGTTTCGCGTTATGTGTATATGCGCCATGTGACAATGGAATACGCGGCTACCCTCTATGCATTTTCTGCCTGCCCTCAACCTCGACGAGCAATGAGTCGAGTGATCACAGATTTTTCTCTCCTATCCACTTTAGAATATCCGCATATATCTACATACGTACACAGATATCTACCTGTCTTCTGCCTACCTACTTGCTTGACTATATGCATCTTCAAATGATTGTTATTAGTGAAAAACGATTATGGCGACATTCTTGACAAGCGTCACCGTCATTCGTGAATGATGCTTTTGTAATAATAGCGTTGAGGTTCTTCGTCTTCTTCTTCCTCCTCTTCTTCCCGTTGTCGTAAGCGTCTACCTCAAGCGGAGGATCTGGCGGTCGCACATACAAACGCATCTCCATCTATACGCCCCTGTTTACCTATGCGCATCTTCGATAACGCTCCCAACATCCTCAATCTTATACGGCTCTCGACAGGTGACGTAAGAACCTTTCGACTATGCATCATTTTAGCGGCACACTCTTCCCATTCTTTTTCCCTATTTTTGTCAATGCAAAGACTGAACCGAAGCAGTGAATATATGGCTAGCATCGGTACACTCGAGCGGATATTTCCTGACAGCAATCTCAATAGCGTTCTATTCGATAGAGCCTTCTCACGATCACTATGGCGTGGATAAGCGAAGGTACGAATGTTATAAGCGTATCGCGGACTGGTAACTATATAAAGCGGGAGCACGCGCGGCTATAAAGATCTCGCAACTCCGTCTAGCCGTCTAATGATAACGCCATCAGCAATGGGTGTGGCATGGGAGGAAGTGTAAAATAAATTCAAGGTGATTATGCACGAGGAAATGGACGAGTAAGTGATCGTAGTGCGGCATTGACATTGAAGGGTAGTTATTAATTTCTCTTTTTTTTTCGCCATCGAGCGGTTCGCTACTGCAGCTGCTGATCCATAGAGGAATGTCAACCGCAGCTGTGGTAGCCGAAAGTCAGTCGATATTTCACATTAAATCTAAGCCGGGAAGGTATAGGTGGAAGATAGGGAAATACGGAAGGCATTAGGTCGATATTGCGCGATTGGTAGAGGCAAGAACACCTCTTGTATCGGATATTTCTGTCGTGCTGTCAGCCGGCAAAGAGTTTTTCAGCGCTTGGTTGGTTCAGCGTTCCCACGACGGCGGATCCCACACGAATTTTCTTCTCTTTTCAATAATGTTCCTGTGCCCGTCGTCCGGAGCGTGCACCAACGGTCACATAAACATAGTGTTGTGCTCTACGATTAGACGATGTGTCGCGCCCGCTAACCTTTCCGTCCAAGTAACATGCGCGCCAGTCAGCCTCATCCGTCTCGGCTGCTCTCGGCTGAACAATGAGCGCGTGGGTGACGAGTGCCGATTATCAACTAGGAGACTCAACCCTCTACCTTTACTTCGATCGTGCGAAACCCGTTAGATATCCTTTCCCCTCTACGCTCAGTGCCCTTTATTTCATCGCCCTTCCATGCCCTTTTCTATATTTTTAATCAAATATGTCTTTCGCCTATTGAGCTATATTTAGTTAGCTACAAAAAAGTTGGTTCGATCCTTTTCGAAAAGGCGGATACCAGAATCTTTCTCGTATCTTGACTAGCGTAGTTTCTCGTCGTCGCTGTTCTTCTTACGCGGAAATGCAACGTTAAACGCTCCTACGCACAGAGCATTGAGAATGGTTAGTAGTTTCATGGTTAAGGATGTGCCCTGGACCGTTCGAAGTTAACCTCTAGAGAGCCATTAGCTTAAAACTATTAGCCGAGCATAGGCGAAGGCAGACTGAGAACGGTTGAGGGGTTGTGGGGTTGAGGGGCTGACGGGAGCGAGAGAGACATGGGAGGGGGCTGTGGAAAGAGGATTTTAAAAGTCCTCGGACTTGCGAGATTATGAAAATGGCTGCACGCGGCGTCGAGTAAAGTGCATGGCACGTAAATTCGTCGCGGCTTTTGAGGCGCACGCGCACTATTACGACGACGCATACATTCTTCATGGCTCCTCTCTCGGACTATACGTAGATAGACACATGTGCAATAATTACACATGCAGCGACGATAGCTCGACTCAAAAGCAACGGTGCAAAGAGATTTTTCGCTCCACTCGGCCTGTCTCCTATACATTGTCAGAGAAAGCAGAGGATAATCAACTCTTCAGATATTACCCGTGTTTGCATTCCAATATAGTCCGACGCCAAGAAGGTCTCATTTGTTCTTCCGCGATTTGACGATTGGGATGATTCAAACATTAGTTCGAAACTGAGAGTAAAAGCTTTCCCGTCACCGCTGCTTGCCAATAATACGATCGGCTTAAACGATAATCAACCTGCTCGTCCGTACATTAACGACCGTCCGAGTGGACCGTCGATGACCGAGACAGCTCTGTCCTGTTCTTCACAACAAAATTATGGAAGGTGGCTATGCCACAATGGTGCATACGACAAATAGCCTCACTTCGCATAAACCGATGCATGACCAAGTTTTGTCCCATTATCGTAGGAATGGTAGAGGAACTTTGTCCCACGCGACCTCTTGGAAAATTCTCTCTATTCCATTATGGGTGCCAAGCGCACCTTAGAGAGTCCTAATCGAATATGCTTTGCGTAACTTTCTCGCGGTCTTTTACCATCTTTTATCGGAGGCCCGAAGCGCTCTTTGGCGCGCGACAAATTTTCTTCCGTGCGAACCAACTTTTTTGTCACTCGTAGAGATTCATAGGTATGAAAATATTGGAAACGACGTGCAAGCAAATAATGTACCTGGGACATGTGCTGCGGTCTTGTTGCCGTCGATGTCATGTGTACCACGGAAGCCCTGGGCATTTTAAAACTGTCCTCGCCCTCGTTCTCTATCGTTGTCACCTGCAAGCAAATAAAAAAAATCAACTTGTCAAGTATTCTACACTGAGGTCAATCGCTTAAATCGTTTATGCCAGTATTCAATTATTTAGTTGCGCGGATGTTTTTGTCGTTCCTTCGGGACAAGGTAAACAAGCAGGAAGCACTTCCAAGTTTAGTCGAAGCTTGAAATTGATGGCGAATGTTTCAAATGATATCTTTGTCTGAGGAATTTCGAAAGAAAAATATCATTTCCAAGCTTGACAAGTTTATCGTGGAAGCCTCCTTTTGTCGCCGTCATCCGACTTTCCCTATTCTTCATTCCAATCAGCTGACTATAAGATTATTAACCGTCCTTTTTTCCTCCACTTTTCTCACTCGAGTGGTAGACCGTCCCCGTCAGTCATTGTTATCTCTTTGTTCATAAGGGGGGTTAGACGATAAGGAACGGTAAAGCGACAACGACTTAGGCGAGAGAGGGAGACACTTTTGCCAGACAGCACCATCCTCAGGACTATCAGATGAGACGCACGTTAGACTACTCAGGCGAAGCTAACGACTACTCATAGCGTTATAATGAAAAAAGCTCGAGCTATCGAGGGAAAATCAAACAAAGGGCATAGCCGGGTAAGATAGTGAAATGTGCCCCCAAACCGATCGAAATTCTGAATGAGCCATTCGATAGCTTATGAAAAAAGAAACATTTTTGTGAATTTTCAACTTTGTATCTCGACCGTGAGGGGCGGGGGGGTGTAAAATGTACTGTCCGCTTCTCCCACCATCTTGTCGGAATCTAGGGCACAAAAAAATTCGAAAAAAATCAGAGGTGTTTCTAGTAATGGCGCGCATATTCCAGATTTTTTTCAGATTTTTAAACAAAAAATTCAATTGACAAAAAATTAAAAACCGAAAATTCAATCAGAAAAAAATCGATTTGATACCGAAGGAGGTCCGGATCAGTGATGCCGCTTTTTTCTGTAATGTAATATTACAATCAACATCTCTCTGATTTTTTTTATAATTTTTGCTCACCAGCAACAGTGTCGGAAAAATGAAAAACCCGTTTTTTCGTCAGTTTTTGGGTGTCAGAACAACATATGAGAAAAACTTTGGTTCAATTTTTGTCACATAACTGTTTTATGTAATGTTTAATGTTATTGATTACATTCCACAGTCATAATAATGCAAGAAAACTAAATAAATTGAAGAACTCGATGTCACAATGTATGCCTTATGTTCTGAAAAGTTGAAGATCAACCTAACATCGTTGGTAGCGACACGCGTAAGGTGACAGTCTGTTTTGTCGAAGCAAACTTTTTCTTTGGGTTCGAATCCTGTTAGGTGCCTTTTTTTTCATCGTTTTTTTGTTCTTTCTCTGTGCAACAATAGTTAATATTTACTGTCAGATGATTTCACAATATTTTTGTCAACATTTTAATGTTGTAATAAATATGCACGTGCCTTCAAACCGCCTTCCATGTTTCCGTTATTCTTGCCATATATTTTGGCAGTTACAATGACAAAAATGTGTTGCACACAGAAAGTCATCTGACATTAAATATTAACTATTGTTGAATAGAGAAAGGACAAAAAAACGATGAAAAAAAAAAGGCACCTAACAGGATACGAACCCAAAGAAAAAGTTTGCTTCGACAAAACAGACTGTCACCTTACGCGTGTCGCTACCAACGATGTTTGGTTGATCGTCAATTTTTCAGAACATAAGTCATACATTGTGACATCGAGTTCTTCCATTTATTTAGTTTTCTTGCATTATTATGACTGCGGAATGTAATCAATAACATTAAACATTACATAAAACAGTTATGTGACAAAAATTGAACCAAAGTTTTTCTCATATGTTGTTCTGACACCCAAAAACTGACGAAAAAACGGGTTTTTCATTTTTCCGACACTGTTGCTGGTGAGCAAAAATTATAAAAAAAATCAGAGAGATGTTGATTGTAATATTACATTACAGAAAAAAGCGGCATCACTGATCCGGACCTCCTTCGGTATCAAATCGATTTTTTTCTGATTGAATTTTCGGTTTTTAATTTTTTGTCAATTGAATTTTTTGTTTAAAAATCTGAAAAAAATCTGGAATATGCGCGCCATTACTAGAAACACCTCTGATTTTTTTCGAATTTTTTTGTGCCCTAGATTTCGACAAGATGGTGGCAGAAGCGGACAGTACATTTTACACCCCCCCGCCCCCCTCGGTCGAGATACAAAGTTGAAAATTCACAAAAATGTTTCTTTTTTCATAAGCTATCGAATGGCTCATTCAGAATTTCGATCGGTTTGGGGGCACATTTCACTATCTTACCCGGCTATGCCCTTTAGAAGAGATCGGAATATTAATCAATTGGAGCGTATAGCGCATAAATATCTATAATGCTCGCGACTATTGTTACAAGATGTACGCCGATGAAGCCCAATGTTAGTTAATATCTTTAAAACTGTTTCTCTATCAGTCTTTCGCCATCCACCGAGCGAAGCTTCGCTTTGCGTCTAAAGAATGATACTTTAAAGCCGAGCATATATTTCGATTTCATCCTAGAGCAACGACAGCGTTCTATCGCACGAGAGAGGGAGAGAGATAAAGAGAGGGGGGGTGAGGGGGAGTTGAAGGTGGCATTTGAGCGTCCATACACCCTGCTCTGTACTGGCCAGCCTTTCCTGATATCGGCCAAGTATCAGAGTGAATTATGCTAACAGTCGTTTCTCGTACCGCCCCGTCGTTCCGTTCACGCCTTTCGTGATTTACGAGCAACCGGTTTTGCTTGACAAAATTTCATGTTCAATCATCGGCAGGAAATCGTCTAGAGACTGTCCTCTTACTAGGCCCGAACGAGTCTCTTCCGTAACTCTTCTCTCATTCCACTGTTGCTAATCTGGATGTCACTTAGGTGGAACCTGCATTTTTATCTTTAAAAGTAGAGCGATAAACGCGAGGGCAAATTGGTGCACGGCTTCCGGCAGCAAACGAAAATCGATAAAGCAGAGAGTGACTGAGTGAACGAGTGAATGGAACAGGAAGTGAGCGAGTGAGAGAGAGAGAGAGAGATGCAATAGCGGGCGCGATCGAATGTTCATGACTTAACGCGACCTTTGATTGCTCGAGCGAAGTATTGATTACTCTCCCACTGCCATCCACAATTTCGTTCTTCCGCTCAGTCATTGCTCTCCGTGCACGTGTCATTTTCTTTCCTATTCTCATAATTCTCTTTAGCCCATCGACATTATCACCTAGCTTAACAATATCGAAAAGCGAGGAAACGTCTGTGCGGTCTGCTTGTTACAGTGTGGGAAGGTATCAGTGCTGCGGTCAACTCTTTCGCAACACATCCATCCGTCGCGTCTAAACTTTCCCTCTTGTGGGTGGGTAGGCTCATCTAATTCTTAAAATAGCATAGCATTCGGAATAAGGTATGAAGGGATGAGGAGCAGGAGCTTTAAGTCGAGTATTAGGACCGAACAGGGCATTACTGTAAGTAAGGTTGAACGTCGTTTCAGCGACAGCACCTAGAATTGGCTGCCATTCGTCCAAAACTTATACTTCAAACTTATCAGTTTGTCAACTTATCCCTTAATTCGGTTGCAATTTTATACTGATTTTAAGCCGAAAGATGGCACTGTTACTCGACAACGCCGCGACTGTATTCTTCCTCGTTCTCACGAAGCCCGCAGTGAAATTTGAAAGATGTCGGCACCAGTTCTTTCGGGCGATCAATCAGTCGACGAGAAGGCCTCTGTATCCAACGGGACATTTTACCGATCTTTTTTTTTTCTTCTTTTGTCATGAGAAATTCTTTGACTTACAATCATGGTCCCCTGAGAATTTAATCAGCGACCGTTTTTGAATGAACTTCGGGTAGCAAGCCAATAACCGGCCCTTTGCTTTCCAATTTACAATATTTGCGTATTGATTAATTTTGAAGTGGGTAAATGAAATGAGGCTAGATGGGAAAAAGCGCGAGAACGTGCCAGCGGCCGATGCCCTCATGTATTTACGTATCTCTCCTCCGCTCAAATTGTTCCATCAGCTTTATCGGGGCAGACACGAGACGACGCGAAAGCGAGAATCTCCTCCGTTCGCCTATTTTTTCCACCGGAGAGTAAAAATGCGTCTGCCTCGTCGTCTCCATCTCTTTTTGGAGAGAAACCTTTTAGCACCGTCTATGTTTATACGCGCCATTGATTTAGCGCTAAAACCTTTCCGTCAGAGTGTAGGGAGGTACGCTGCGCTTGCATTTCGCGAAAGCAGACGAGAAGAGCATAAACCCCAAGAGACATAGAGGCATAAAGAATGCGTCGAACTCATGCATGCGATGGGAGGCGAGGATAGGAGAGGATAGGAGAAGAGAGGCGAGTCGAGTCGAGTCGAGTCGAGTCGAGTCGAGTCGAGTCGAGGGTGAAAATAAACAGGCACCGACGATACAGCCTTCCACAGCGAAGAGCGCATAACGCAACCACCTATGTTGCAGATTTAGCGGGTGGCAATCGGTGTGAAGCGGACAGGTGGGGGAGTGGACGTAATAATGAAATGCAGCCTACACCCTCTATTTTACGTTTTACTAGGCCCGCCCCTAGCCCTCCGTAGCTTTCGTTGCGCATTCGGGTCAAGTGGCTATGAATATCTGTATCCAGCTGTGGCCGCCTAAAGCAACGAACCGTCTTGCCCACCACACATTCCGTCCTATCCTTCCTCGTTACCCCTCTACCATTATCTACAACCAACCTCCTTCCTTTTTCACCTAAACTTCCCTCCAACTTCTCTTCTTCGGGACTCCCCCTGGCCAGCGAGAGAGCCGAACATATTGTCGGTGCACCAAATCCAGCCACGGCACGTCTATCCATTCTACTAGGAATCAGCACGGATTCCGGATTTATCGTTCTCTCTCTCTGAATTCTATTACGGCCGCCGTCTCTGCAAATGGTCGTGCGATTTGCATCTTTCCCATGGAGCGGTGTCGCGATCGACCTTTTTCCTTCTCTCTCTCTTTCTCTGTCTCACACACACTCACACACACAGACCACCTTCTTTCCTGTCGAATGCTCATCGTCGATCTCAATCCCTCGATAGTGTCTGGCTTTGATGCGCACTACTAAGAAGGTAAAAGAGGAGGTCGAAGATACTCCCTGTCTCGTCCAGGTAATAAATTCCCGGGGAATTATGAATCACCGCTGGGGAAAATCGATCCTCATGCGTACATTTACCCCGTAATCCTCGAGATGCAAGGTGCATTCGAGCTTGAACTTGGTAGGTAATGACCAGAACTCGACGTAAGTCACGATCCGGCAATACAGGCTGACCTCACTTTGCTCGGCTCGAGACAGCCGCCAATCTTTATACTCTTTCCCCCCGTTACAGTATTGTACCAATGATTAAAGCTCCTTTTTCAACTTTTACGCACTAAATCGAAAACTCTCCCTCCTAATTCTTTGGGCTTACCGATCACGCCTTCCTCCGGCGCAATAATCGGCGGATCATTCTTTGTGCTCGATCACTCGGCCAATTTACAAGTATTTCCTTGACCGAGTAGAGAGAAGTGGTGGGGGGGAGGATTGTGCCGTCTGTAAATGTAATTGCGCTAGCAAGTAATTTGTCCTGGCTTGGACGTGTTTCTCTATCTGCTTCAATAATCTCTTTATCGAGCTGTCTAAAGGCGATTAATCAGGAGCGTGTAGCCCTCTGCACGGGCGAGCAATTATCGTCGCGGTCGATGGATATGGGGCCGGTATTGCGAACGGCTACGCGAACGGCTACGCAAACGGCTACGCAAACGTAGGAGAGGATCCTGTATACCGTGTTTTGTACGACTGAGAACAGTGTCCTTTTGACGATCGTTTGTCGACGCCGACTCGCGCTAGACGGAGCTCAGATTCCTTGACGAATCTTGCGAAAGGAATTCGAGATTACTAATTCCCATAGGTAACCCCCTCGCAGACAAAGACCCCTTTGCGATACATGCACGTTAGAAAATATTTATTTATATATCTCAATAAGGCAGTTTCCTTATTCCCTCGAAGCTTTCTGTCAGAGCCGAGACTGACCTCTTCCTTTTGGTACCTATTCGAAAAAGAACAGTAGGGCCTATCGAAGAGCGGGCTAAAAATATCTGAGGCAGTGACACGTGCCGTAATGCTTCTAGTAGTCTCTTCTAGACAGCTGTAACTGGTAATTGGTCCGAGCAATGTCGTAGCTGCGCTAAACCTGCTCAAGAATAGAGACTGTGAATCTTCTGTTGGCTTTCCTACCACCACCATCCCACCTCCAATCTCTCTTTGCCTAACAATATTCTGACCGAGCAAAACTTAACTCCCTCTCCTGTTAGACGTTAGCATGTATTTGGACCTGATTCGAAGACAAAATACTCTGGGACAGAGGTGTCGTCTACAGAGAGAGAGGGAGAGAGAGAGAATTATCGGTGCACGTGGTAGGCGACCCCTAAATAAACGGCTTGATCGTTCTCGTGGATGTCGCTTTACTGGCGGCTCTTTTCCCTCGTCTTTTTGGCTGCGATAAGTGTATCGATAGGGTGCCATAGGTGTATGTCATTCGAGACGGTGGTCGCTATTTAACGAGGCTCTCCGACACGCCACTCTCGCCAAAACCTAACCTATAGTCAATTCTTTCGACTCTTCCTTCATTCTCTTCGATAAGAAAGGAGAACTCTGAATTTTCAGTGTTTGAGAAAAATTTGTTTGAAATGGCGGACTATCAGTTGACGCTATGATCGTGCCAATCGTGAAGGATTTTGGGTGGTCGGTGCCTATAGCACCGTATAGCACCGGCCAGTCTACCAGGATGCGCGCATAATATATAATTGCAGCGGCAAATGAGGAAGCAGATAGATATCCGGCGCCACACCCCTCTGCTTACTTCCTTTCAGGTGGATCTTTAGGGCTGTGACGGGACAACAGAGGTGAACAGGAAGGGAAAAGGTGTGTGTTATATAATAGGTTATAGGTAGGGGCCATGAGTAGTGAGCAGTGTCGATCTGTCAACCCCTTATTTCCGGCACGATCGGTCGGTGTATCGTTTCGGCAACTTCTGACCTTAGATATCGGGGGCGACCTACGTCCTTGCCTCCCCTACGTCCTCCGTACATCTGCGTCAGTATATCTGCGTCAGTTCATCTGCGTCAGTTCATCTTCGTCCGCATATCGTCGGTGCATTCATAGTGCAACCAGCTTCAATTACCTTTTCCGAATTTTGCGTCAGAATGCGTACATCCTGCCCGGTTCACGGTGACAATAGTTTTTCCCGTTTGTAAAGTGAAAATAATTAGTGGCAATCGGGCCAGTCAGAGACAATATTCGAGGAAAGTACGTAGCGCAAATGGTCAATTTCTAGAGGGGAGTGGGGGGGTGCCCGATAGGCTTGGAACTTTCAAGTTGGCTAAGGCAGCTTCCAGCTCGGTCCATGACATTCGGTAGAGAGCGAGAGGTTTAAAAATAAACAGTGCGCTGCGTAGTCTCCTATGTGTATATATATACATATACTGGGTTAGGTCTGGCGAATGTGGTGCGAGACTGAGTCGCGCGAATGAGATGGCGGCAAATGATGCTTCTGAGACGGAAGGGGTCAACCTGGCTACTCGAAATTGAACGATAAACTTACACGTCGCGAATGGTGCAACGCTCTCTCTGAGCACGATCACTTCGGCCCCGTTCTTGTTTCTGAACCTTTCGACGAACAATGCCGAAAAAACAAGCTCGTACCTCCTAATTCTCTAGAATATTTCATCGCTCCAAGCTAGTCGCTTCCTATGAAATATTTCCTGCGCAGTGTACGTCAAGAGCATTTTCCGTAACCCATTGTTCCACGCTATCCGCAACGAACACGTGCACGCACATAGAGTTCTCTTTTTATGAAGGAAAGAGCGAGCCATCTCTGGCGCTGACTGGCGAAGAAAATGTTCGATCGAAAGGGATTAACGGTCACGAATTTTCTTTGCCGCCACTAGGCAAACAATGTTTGATCAGATTCGAATCTGGTGAACATTCGAAAATCGTGTAGACGATCCTTCTTTCGTTTCGTCTGAGCAAATATTTGCGGGACGCGCCCACTCTGCCGGTGTTACCGGGCTATCCTCTATAGCCATCGTCTCTTTCCCTTCTTGCTCCTTCTTTACCTCCCACCAGAGCTCCCCACCATTTTGCCGTCTTACACTGCTCAATGCCGTCCGGCAGTACGTTACATCGAAAACGAAATACTTACGCGCGTATACACTGATATTGCCATTTGCAAAGATCCCTCGAGCAGAGGGGAACGATACCGAGGCTCTCATCTTTAATGCACCAAACTACTGGCATACTCAGAAGTGCATCTCGGAAAGCGGAGGGCATCTACCTAGACGGCTGGTGGCACAAGCCCTTCCGGCTCGGAAGTCAAAGCTATTTACACGCGAAATTAGCTACCTTCCCCTCTCAAATTCCACCGGCTAAGGATACATCTACCGCATACGTACATAGATAATACGCCCAGTTTCAATTGCGGCGCAATTATATAGGTGAGCCTGTGACGACAGGTAGATGTAGGTAGGTAGGTTGGTAGGTAGGTTGGTAGGTAGGTTGGTAGGTAGGAAAGAAGATAGAGCCGCGCGCAACTGTTTACGCGAGAACGGAAGTAATTGCATGAGTCGTCGGTGCTAGAGTCGGGACACATGCTAAATGTGGAACTGGATGGCGCGGTAGGTGAGAAGAAGGAGGAGAAGTTGTACTGGGAGGTCAGCAGTGCCAGCCGATTGAACGGTTTCGGATGGATCGGAGCGGATCGGAAGGTATCGGAAGGTATCGGAAGGGGGGTCCAAAAGTGAACCGTCCGCAATGCGTACGCGTGTTTATCGAGCTTCATCGAGACAGGAATTAATGGTCCGCGGGTGTTGGGTATTTTGTTCGAGGAAGGTGAGGGGAGTCGCTAGTAGAGGGGGACTGCTAGTAGCCCCTATGTCGACGAGGTGTATCGACGTCGAGATGGCAGACACCGGTGTAAAATTTTCAATGGCGGCACTCCAGCGCTAATCGCACTTTTCGTTTCTTCTATTCAACGGCGGTGCGCGCACCCACACATACATTTGAATCCGCGCTCCCGCAACGGATTGCCGTATACATATAGGTATATAGGTATAGACGTATAGGTGGTACATATAGGCGGCAGCTCGATGTAAGGTATATCAGGCCGCTACCGCCGTCATTCGCACAATCGGCACTTGCAAATGGCAGTGGCACTTCTACTCTAAACCTGAGCGTAGCCTCCATTGTTCTAGCAGTGTTTTAAAGTATACGCTTAAACTCTGACATTGAAGCCAGAGTGCGAGGAGAATTTTGCGACGACAGGGGCGGCCATGCGCTCTAAAGGTACTACTTCGAGGCTCTATCGAAATTATCCTTATGACGGTTTTTGCGGTGAAACTTTGATTTATATGAATGCGCACCGTTGTTGCCCAAGGCGATATACGATAGACGTTAGACGTTAGACGTTAGACGATATAGGTACCTTTTACGGACGTAGGTACTAATCGTTCTGCCGATGTAGCTACAGGTCGCGCATCGGAGTGTCCAAACGCTCGACCCCGTTGATATTTCGAGGACAAAGGACAAAGGAACGGCTTTATTGGGACGTGTCCATCGAAGGACCTCCGAGAGAACCGCTGCGCTCCAGATATGTATATACATGTATATGCATTCGATGTATTCAAAGGTGCAACCCTTTCATTAGCGTGTAGGCCACGCGCTCTATTATGCCCAACAAAACATCCGATTCCATTGTCGTGCTTCGAACAATAAGCGCTACGGTCACGTGTTCCACTTTCGATTATTATTCCCGAAGTGTGCATAAAATTGGCAAATTGCAAGCGCGATCTCCTCTTCCGCCCCCTCATTCTCCTTTAGCCACCGAATTATGTCGCTAACGAACTTAACCTGCGCCGTCTTGAGCAGCTTCTCTCTCTCTCTCTCTCTCTGTCTCCAATCGTAGGCACCAAAAAGGATATGGGTGGATATTCAAGTGACGAATCGTGTGATAGGTAGGACTTTTTCGATATGACGAACCTTCCGTAGAAATTAGAGTTTGAGTGGAAGAACGAGTAGATGAAAGGAAAGAGAATGAATCGCAGATAAGCGAATACGGAGAAATTTGGTGGCTTTGTTCGGTGAACGTGTACCATTCGCAGTATGCTGATCGTTGGCTAAAATGAAAAGTAACGCGCGAAACCTTTCCCCGAGAAGGTCGGCACGTGCTCCATTTTTGAGGAGGGGCAAATTATGCCAGGAGTTCGGCGCCGAGCCCTCCGCGAAGCGAGCCAACCAGTTTCTCTCTAAACAGCGCAGCCAGCCCATTAGAATGAAAAAAGGGAATGGGGCCGGGAGAGGGTGCCGGACTCTTTGGAAGGCGAATCTCCGAGCAAATATTGGCGAACAATGTGTCGGCGTTTCTTTCGGATAATAACAAGGATTTAGCTACTACTCTCTATCGTCGTCGAAATGACACGTCTCTAACGTCGCTATGCGCTCTACAGTGGCACAGGCTCGAATTTGCACTCGACTTTTCGAGGCATCAGGATAGTCTACGATGGGATAGGATGGAATAGGATGGGATAGGAAGCGATAGGAAGGGGTGTCTCCTATCGCGATAATAATCGCGTCTCTGCTCCAGACATTGGAGCGACGATAAAGACATGTAAATCCACTCTGAGCGCCCGTCGACGCACGTGCGTTTTATCACAATAGGAAGCTCCCCCCTTTGTCGAGTGATACTTCCGACAAGGCAATCCACTGAAATAGATGAAGATTCTAGCCGGGTAACCGGCGTGCGCCTCACTCTCTTTCACTCGCACAATGATACTCCCTCACTTCGAACCGAGGGAGTCTGTCGCGGTTTCATGCTGCGCTTCCAACCAAGCTGCGCTTACGAGCTGCGCTTCAAATCGTCTTTCGAGCCGCCGATCAACTCACTAACCGGTCTACCTTGCCGCGGATTCATCGTATTTGTCAGCTACGAGTTATTGCAGCTACTCGCCCGAAATCGAATTTTCCCTCTCATTTCTCATGCACAAAAGTATATATCCAATTCTCAGAATTCAATATCGATACGCACCATTCTCCATTTATGGAGGATGGAGGAGCTAGCAAGGCGATCACGGCGGACGAATAAGAAGGAAAAATACAAATTTCAAGATGAAATGGGCAAGAGTTGGAGAGATTGATGGAAGCGAGTAAAGGCGCTAACACGAATCGAAACTCCTCTGCGAGCAGCAGCCGCTCACTCCGAGTGGTTCCTTCAAATATGTAGATCGTTTCAAAAGCCCGACAACTCTTTCCCCTGCACGATCGTCGACGCGATCCTTGACGTCATCTTCGCTACGCTTCAAACATAATCCCTTCACTGGCAGAGCATGACAGCGGATTTTTCATCGGAGCGATGTCGGTGTTCAGCGCGGACCGTTTCCATTTCCGAATAAATCTCTTACCGTAAACTAGACGAATTAACTCTATTATGGGACACAATTGCCGATCCCAACACATTAAAGTTTAAGATATACCATGGGGTGGAAGAGACTCACGGAACTGTTGAGAATGTTGATTCTCGGTGTAGCAGGAAGAGACACGTGGCGTAGCGATGTCTGAAAATCGCGACAACTCGAACGAAGGCTGGCGTCTGCGTGCGTGTGCGTGTGCGTGTGCGTGTGTGATGTGGCCAAAACGATCAGCCGGTAAAGCGCCCTCGTGCTATAGCTTCCTCGTGTCTGGGGATAGCCGCATTTCCCGTCCCTCGCAATTCCTTTTTCAATTCAGTTTTCAACTCGTCCTCCAAACCCTTTCCCACAATCTGCTTGCCGAGAAAATACCTTCGGCACCAAGCTCTCTCAATGATAAATTGTCATCCTTTCCGTGCCGGTATAGCTCTCCCTTCTCTCTGTCTTCGGTCGCCGGTTCTTTCACACACTGACACAGGGTAGCGAGCACATACGCGGCGAGCACACTCACTCGGGCGGGAAAAGGACGACGAGAAGGTTAGGTTTAAGTCGGTATCCTTAGGTAGGTGCAAATCAGGGGATTGTTCGTCTGCGCCTAGTGTTGTGGTTCTCGATGAGAAAGATGATGACGTGAATGACGGTGAGTAGAGAGTAGTCTGGTAGCGTTAAACAGTAAGGCGTGCTCAATGTCGATCATCCTTGGGGTAAGAAGTAGTCTGCCGGAGGCGAATATTTCGTCCCCGCGTTAGTCAGGAGTCAGTTCACGAGAATAGCTTGGTATATTGTCCGTGACACGAGTTTTCGGCATACTCTGTCACGCTCGCTGTTCCTCCGTTTCTCTTGACATGATCCGTCCACCCTCTTAGCTATGTGTTAGCTGTATCTTAGTCGAGGGTAGGGTAAGGGGTAGGAGGAGGAGGAGGAGGAGGAGGTGGAGGGGGAGGAGGAGGCGAAGGCGAAGGGAGTTGATTTAGGAGGATCCCGCGCACCGTAGACGGTCAATGACAGTGCATGCGCGAACGAAGCGAAGAGACGGAATGGTCTTAATTAAGCGCGATTAAGCGAGAGACGCGTTTTCCTCCCGGAGCTCGGTTGGCTCGAGGCGCGATCGAGGGATAGCGAATAGAAGAGTAGAAAATAGTCACTCGCCTCGGAGGAGGGTGACTGGCACTCGCGCTTGCACTCGCGCTTGCACTCGCGCACGCGACTCTTGTAGGTACCTACTATAGAGGCGGGAGTGCGTAGGACTGCGACTTGTCCGCCCGCTGACCATCCTAACACTGAGCGCCGAACTCTCTTTCAGGCAGGCCTATAGGGCTTCGAGTCCCGCGTACGTACTACTACTACTCTTTCTCCCTCTCTTCCTCTCTCCCTCTCTACCTCTCTACCTCTTTCCAACTACATATTCCTCAGCCTCTACTACTCCCCTCCCTTCTTCTCTCTCGCACCAACATTCTCGCTCTAATTCTCCCCTGCTCTTCTCTTTTCTCGCACGTTCTTCTTTTCCTTCGCGTATCTCGAGCTCGTGCGCGCGTAATAATTATGCGACCGGCTGATAAGAGGAGCCGGTGAGAGCGCGCACGCGCCATTCACCGCCGAGATCAACGTTCAAAACTGCTCTTCCTTCTTTTTTCTACACTGTTTCGCGCACGGTGAAAATGATTTAGGGACTGCTTAATGCCGGCATCCGGCACTTTCCAACCTTTTCAACGGCGGCTCCTGCACACATAAATCAGGGGCAAATACTCGAAAAAGAGTTCGAAATTGTAGTGGCGAGGTACGAGGTGAAAAAGAAAAATTGTCGCGCCAACGCTCTGAAATCTTCCTACATTTGTCTTCTCTTGAATACATCTTTTCCGGTGAAACTTGGACCCCGACGTTCTTCATTCGCGGTTCTGCGTGTCGCCTTCTCCAAACTTGCATTGTGATACTTTTTACCCTCTCTCTCTCTCTCTCTCTTATTTGTCTGCTTCAATCGTATGGGAAAATGATGGAAATGTCAGTGTAGTGGAAAAATTGTATTCAAAATGAAACGACACATTGTTTGAAAGAGGAATTAAGGCAGCATTCGGATATGGACGTGAGCAGCCATGAGCGTTCCTTGCTCCCGGCGCGTACAGACAGAAAGAGAATGAGAAGGGAGGAGCCGAAGACGGGATAAATTCCAACGTATGACAGACGCATATTTCAGAGCAAAAGAATTTGGCCTCGAAAATTCTGACCGGGGAAATGATTTTTACGGTCGCACCCAGAAGGCAACTACTGTCATATCAAAGTGCGAATGCAAATCGTTGAATAAGCAACAACTTATCCATGGCGCACCTTCTGCACCGAGATGGAAAGGCGGCCTGCATGAGCGAAAGAAGGAGCGAGCGAGGGAGGAAAATGAGAAAAGTTAAGATTTTGTGTCGGAGAGATGAGAGTGGGGGGGAGGAAATGTACGCGATTCCTTTAGCGTCGATGCGAAGCGGCGCGCGATAGAAATGCCGAATGAAATTCCATTAGCGCGACGCTAACATGCGCGACGCTAACATGCGCGACGCTAACACGCGAGACGTTCGCCGAATGAAAAACAGTGCCAGTGCCTGTCTCTATGGAGTCTGTCTCTATGGATGGCGTACTCATACGTATGCTAAATCACTCTGCACTGTCCCTTCAGTCGGATGCCGGCTCGTGCACTCTATTCCTACCGATATCTATCCGGCCGACTGAGGCACGTCTGGCAAATGTCTCCTTAGCGGCTGCAGTGTTTGTCGAAAAATTGGAAAAAAGGACACGTGTTCGGCATCGATCCCCGCGATAGAGCGTTTAGCACGTCCGAAGATCGTAATTTGCCTCGCCGTTCGAGTCGCACGTGGAGTGCAGCTGAAAAAGATGGGAGATCCTCGGACTTGTTTAGCGACAAGATAAAAGGCTGACCCTGTAGCGAGGTTTCGGGGCTGCGGCGGGGAATGGTCAGGATTAGCTTTCAGTTTACATCCATCGACATCATCGTATCTCAGGGACATTTCGAGAATTTCACTTCACAGCCCCCCGGACTTTGTTTACACCGCACAATTTGGCTCGGTCAGAACGGTCGTGTAAGGCACTCGCGTAAGACGCTCGCAGAAAGACGTTCGCAGAAAGAGGATAGTGGAAAGAGAATAGTAGCTTTCGTCGCGCGTCAAGGGCGCAAGAACAAGATCGTAAATTTCCTTCGCTTCTTGGAAAACGTTTGCGACACGGAGCGCGACGTCACTTTCGCCTGTAAACCGATCTCTCCTATTCCACCCATTCTTCTCGGAATTTCATCGGAACAAACCTTTCCGCTTATTTTCCTTTTCCGGTGAAAAATAGGGAAACAATTGACGTCGCGATGCCGACGTTGATGGATTTCTCGCAAAAGCGCTTGTCCCATCAATAGTAACTTTCTGGGAAAAATATTTATTGTAAAAACAATCTGTCGACAGATATGTTCGTCGTCCTTTCATGAGTCTCAAAAGTGTCTCGCGCCATCTCAAGAGCTTTCGCCGCTTCTAGTGCGATCCAAGACTCATCTTTCGTTTGAGTTCGTCACTCCGAAACTGCGTGACGAGGGTGTAAGATCAAGTTGCGTCTCTCCACCGTTACCTTCACATTTATATTCAGCTTTATATCCACCTTTACAGTCACCTTTACAGTCACCTTTATATTATGGCTTTGCTCTCTCGCCTCTCCCTCGTTCGCTTCACTTTGTCTTTAAAGTCGAATCGGAAGTGTTGAGAAACGTTCCACTTGGCACACCGGTTCGTCTCTCTTCACCCGTATTTTAATAGGATGCGTCTAGTGGGCGACGCCTCATCGAGAAGATGACGAGTCGCATCCCCGAAGAGGAAAGAGAGCCAAAGGAAAAAAAGTCTTCCTGCTTTTCTCCCCCAGCGTGCGAGAAAGCGCTTTCCTTGACATGTGTCGTGCCCGATCAATGTTAATCGGCTGACATGAAAGTTCTAAGACAGCTCCTAGACGGGCTATCATTGTTTTGACAATATGTCGCTGGATAGGGAGGTATTTTAGAATTTCTTTCTGTCCGCAAACGTAGCAGGGTAAATTGTAACGTGCTATTGTATCAAAGACGCACAATAGAGGTAATGAAAAGGGGCCGGTAGCGTTCGAGCGGAAAGTCAATTTATCGAATCGTTTTTCGGATTCTCTCAAAGTACCCCCCATTCGAATCGACATCGGTAGTAATTTTACTTTACACCCTTATCCTTCCTCCTTAGCTGCGTCTAGAGTACGGATTCTGGCCGTTTCCATTGACATTGGCATCGACATTGGCATCGACATTGACATCGACATTGGCACCGGGGGACAAGAAATATTGATATAATAGCGTTGCATCCCACCGAGATATATTCGAGGCAATAAAATCGTTATTGCCCTTTGTCCGACAGAATGATCGATCAATCTCTTGCCGAGAAGAGGAACGCGTTGTTACCTCTCCTTTCGACTGTCGCTTTAAGTAAGTGTGAGCCCTTGACCCTTCGCGCAAGCATCCTCCTACCGCACGCACTTTTGCAAACACTGCCAATGGCTTAACTTTATTCATTAAGCTAATCTTATCCTCTTTTTTTCCATCGACATTACATCAATTTTCCGCTGGTTAACCATTCGAGCTGCACTTACGGTCTGTCTCAGCATACGTCTGTCGGTAGCATCATACCTATCGTATCGTTTGACAAGCATTTCTCATTCAACCCTCTCACCTCTTCTTCTCTCATTCCTTCGCCACGAATAATTCCGTCTGGCTCAATCGACGAAAGCCATCCTGACATACTTTTTCTCGATTAGCTCGATGTCAATTGATTAGTCTTCCTCTCCTATTCTTTTGCCGCCGTCGCCGTCGCCGTCACCGCCGTCCTCTTCCTCCTTTTCCGATCTCTCCTTCGACGAGTCAATTATCGTAAAAGTTTTAATTAAATCCGTTTGGCGAAGGAGAAGATTGTCTCGCGATCGAAAATAAACTTTCCTCGCGAGTAAATTGTTAGAATTGAAGTAGGTGAGTGTAGCGTAGCGTAGCGGAGCCGGGAATAATTTGAAATCTAAATAAAGGGGCCGAGAATTTTTGTGAGTGAAATCGGGGAGTCGTTCAGAGGGCAGACTGGATTGTCTTTGAAGACGGCTCTGCTATTACACGTCGCATAACGCTGAGAGTATCCAGACTCGAGAACTGGTCGCGGCCCACTCGTGCCTTCTTTTTGTATCAGCATACTATAATATATAATCTCAAGCGTGAAATGACCTATGGCGAAGGAGACGTCGGCGACGCCCATGCTCATTCACGTGTGCATTCTTCTGACCGAGCAAACCCGCTTTCGTCAACTGATACACGATATGATACATAACTAGAACTGCTCCAAATCTTGCCTTTCGTTTATGTAATGCGCACGAAGCGAATACCAAATACGGAATGGTAAGATGCGTTGACCGCTACTGTTTCCGGAAGAATTTCGGTGTCGGCAAAACGTATGCCTTCACCTTGGCTCTAACATATCCATTAGTCTCGCTTTTGATGTGCCCGACTTTGACGAGGATCTCAGGCCATCCGATTCTCCTTCCCCTTTATTCCAAGTTTGATGCTGTTCGTTATTAGAAGATGTTTGGGAGGTCGGTTCCTCGGTTGGTCCGACCAAACTTTCCGTTGTATATTTCCCTCAATATGGGACGATATATTCAACTGGTACTTCAGAACTCGCGAAGACGCTCTCTACTTCCCCCTAGTCCTTCTTTATTTTTCTGCCGAGCTTTTTCCGACCTTCTATCCGTGTACATCTTTGAAACTATTCGTGTTACTCTATCCTCGGCCGCTCTTCCTCTATCGGAGACCGTCAACAGTTTTATCGAGCCAGCCAATGTTACGAGCGCGAATAGCGATAGGAGTAGGGCCGCCTTTCTAATAAATTCCCATTAAACGTTTAACTCGTCAGGAGTAAATGGAAAATGCTCGACGGGCATGCACCCCTCGATATATCGTCCGCGGCGATAACTCTCTGTGAGATTCGACGGGGCGAATGGGGATTATGCGAGCGTCAGTTGAATCGAATTATCGCGGATCGATTTGGAAAGCGGCTGATAGTAGGACGTTCTCATAAACAGTATTTACGAATTTCACGCTCATTCGTCCCTGCGAGTGTATCGGTGATATACGCGCGAATTTCCGTGCATGTCGCTCATCCGGCCGTTAATGTTATACACTCCGGGCCATTGTTGGCCACACAATAATTGGTTACAACGGTAATGCGGGAAAGATGGTTCATTCGGAGCAGTCCCCGGCAATAGCCATTATGCTAAATGGCGGCAATTAACTTGGCGATTCTCCCTCAGATCCATGCAGTTCCCATCTCGGGCCAGCAGCCTACTTTTACCCCCCTTCCCTTCCCTTCCCTTCCCTTCCCTTCCCTTCTCATTGCCTCTTGCCTCTTACATCTTGCAACAAATTCTATCGCCTTCAACATTATTTTCAGTCCCTTATCGGCAGCGCCTTTCCAAATGCATTTCCTTTATGAATCGCACTTATCGCCGATTTACTTTATGCCAGTCTAATCTAAATTAGTCTTGGCCCGGCATAAATTTCATCGTGCCCACTACTCGACTAGCAGTACATCTGATTTTCGATAAATACGTATCGTAGAGCGTTGCCAACGAAAAATTAAAATGTCTTGGAGTAAGATATTTGGTAACTTAAAATGAGAACCACCCGTGGCGTAATCGACACTTGATGGAGGCAGCCTCTTTCTCGCGTGCCCTTTCTTTCTCTCTCTCCCCCCGTGCAGAGTCAGTCGGAAAGGAGGAGATGAAGAGTGAGAGAAGGGAAACAGGCCACAAGAGCGGAGGGCGTCTATTTCTCAAGCTTTAACTATTATTGTGTCAAGCTCTTGGCTAAGTTATTTGCGGCAAGACGTATTGCTGTGGAAGGCAAGCCTGCGGTGAATTCGAAAAGGGGCCCTTCCAGAGGATTCTTCGAGTGTGTTAAGTTGCGTCCGTGAGATAAGGTAGGACGATCGAAAAGGAGCTTTGCCCTAGGTCGAACTTGAAAATATAAGAGTGCCGAATCAGCGAGAGGGCTCGTAAAACATTCGGGACGATGAAAGAGGAGAATGGTTTCGTCGCTCGTCATTCGAGAGTCACGCTCTCTCGAGTAGCTTACACTTTTCCTTGGCCATCGACCGTCTTTGTTTTTCCCCTTTTCTCATTCGATACGGCTCATTCTACCCATGACTCTTCCTGGGACCACCTTGCGTGCCGTCAGCACCGTCATCAGGGTCGACATCACCATTTCGTTTTTACAAACACAACGGAGAGATATCCGTAAGAAAACAGCGAACACACATGGATGCGAAGGATGCATTCGAAGGAGTTTCGAGGTGTTGGCGATGTGGGGGTTAACACACCTTGTATGAGTTGGGCAGGTGTTTCGGTATATCTAACGCTTAGGAATAATCCCGAAGAATCTTTGAGCGCGCCTTCGGCTGCCGAGCGGCTGAAAAATGTGAATCCGTTTTCCTCTTTCTCAGTCGCACGCTTCTTTCGGCTTAAATTATGCGATCTTATCTGGAGGGTCGAAATAGGCTTACGGCAGTTACCCCACTGAATTTATTAGCTTCTAAGGCCCACATGCCAGGGTAAATAAATATCAAAGATATCTCGCAAGCTACGATCGTTTAAATCTGTCGTTTCGGTGGCACCGACCGAGTATACGAAAACAGAAGGAAAATAAGAGAGAGACTGCAGACGGGTCGATAGCTTTGAAAAGGGCGACACTTTCCAGATGTATCAACGTCTACAGTTTTTGTCCTCCTACTCCGTCGCTAAAGCTAGATACGTACATGTATATATTTCGGTTGCTTTTACACTCAGTTTTGCCGCTAGACGTCCTTTGCCGAAAGAATTTTTGGCTACGAAAGAACTGGACCCGTGGCCGTCGCCGTCGCCGTCGCCGTAGCCGTCGATTGGCAAACTTTCCCACCGCTCGGAACTGGCATCCGCCATATCGGGTTCGCGTTCTAATTCCTAAATCTCTTGAATGGAGCTGCGTTCAATCATGGCACGCCGTGGGCGATGGGTTGCACACAGAGCCAAGAGGATTCCACGAAAGAGGGGCCCTAACACTCTAATTGCCGCTATTTCGAAGGCTGACCGAAGAAAAAGTGGTAGGCCAATAGGTTCGGGCATTCCGACAAATTGACCAATCAGGAGCTCGCTAGACGTATCGCTCTTCTCTCTGGCATGTAATTACCGCACGAAGCACAAATTTATAAGCGTTTATAAAATACGGCAGGGATTGACTTGTGGATCTGATATCTTTATTACGCTCGGCGGCAGTCAGATATTACGAGCCGCTTATTCCTAATTGAAAAGTGATCGATATGCTTTGTAGTCGGATATCATCCCTGATACACTCTCAGTTTTTTAATGAATATTTTCATTTCCGCTCTCGCTTCCCAACATCTATGGTGCAGTACGATCGATTTATATATATGACATAGATTAGCGAATCACGGATCGATATGGTAATTTTTGATCGCTACGTTATCGGAAAGATCGTCATCGTTGCTGCGAAGGAAGAACGTGTCAGAATTCCAGCGTGTATTGTTCGTGAGTTGGTAGCTTGCCAGTTTTGTGCTTCCAGCACAGTAGCCAATGGCCACCCCCTCATCCACCCTCATCCACCCTCCTCCTCCCTCCCTATAGCTCCTTATTAACGAGCAACCCATTTTGTAGGTGTGATTTACCGTTTCCCTTTGTAAGAACGCGCCTACCGTACCTGCCGCGACGAGCTATTTATCGCGCTTTTATGCTGCCGAGCGCGATAAATGACGGCTGGTCATGCAACTTCATACCCTTACTCTTTCCATCTCCGCTACTTCCTACTTTCTTCGCACTACGCTATTTACTTCCGATTGCCAGCCTATATCTCAGACAACAACGTCCATCCAACGTTCATCCAACGTTCATCCAACGTTCATCCAACGTTCATCCAACTGCATCCACCGGATAATTAATTCCCTCTATCTTCTGCCGCTTTTCCGTTAACCCTCCTGTCGCTTTCTTCCCCCTTTCCACCCTCTTTCCACCCTCTTTCCACTCTCTCCCCGCGGCAAACTTCAACTATCGGCCCTCATTAATTGGACCCTTAATAAGAAAAAACGTATCAGTTAGTTTTCATTTTATCTCTTCGGGAGAATCTGAGAACAATAAAGTTCTGGATTATTTCCGAATAGTTGAGATTGTTGAGGACTGTCGCTGGTGCGGTTGTATCGTCGAAAAAAAGAAAGAACATTGAAAGTTCAGAGATTACTCGACTCGTAGGCATAACAGAGATACTGCGTCCGATGCACATCCTTCGACGGGGTAAAAGAAGCGAAAGGGAATGTCTGCGGCAAAACAAGGCAATTTTGTCCACTTGAATTATCGACGAGAAGCTTGAAATTCAGCGCAGCCTCGAAATAGGACGAGGGAGGAAAAACGTGAGAAGGGTGACTGCATTGCGGAGTAGGAAGAAACAGACAGTACCCTCCCCTGTTACAGCTGTTTTCTGGGTTAAACGCGACTTTTGTCGCATTCGCGAACAGTCCAACGAAGTCAGTTCACTCGATGATTCGAGAGTCCGTCATCGGTTACCTTGGCTTGAAGTTAGGATTGATCAAGTTATCGAGATCAGTTATCAAGATAATTAATGCGTCCATCTGACACATCGCCGCATACTCTGTCCTCACATTTATCCTCTTCCGCCCCCTCCTCCTCATCCCTCTTTTCTCATGGAAATATCGACGACGATCCTCTCCCTCACGGCTAAAGTGGCAAGTGAACGAATTGGCCAGGATTTTCGATAAGGCCAGTCGCGTTGGATTTGAGTTGAATTCGAAGAGTCGCGCATATATCCTGGCCACGAGTCGAATCGATGCTAAAGGGATTCGAGGTTTGTGCCCCTTACCAGTCTACTTTTGCTCGGCGAGAGCAACTCTTTTTATTAGTAAGTATATATCGTGGAAAAGGCAAGTTTGTCCGAGTCGGGTATTAGATCGGCAAACGTATTAGGGCGCAGCTGGGGAGTAGGAAAGAAAGAAGGGAGGGTGCCCTTTCTTCGATTATCCGATCGGTGTCTCATCGTCCTTCGACCCTTGCGCTCATTGCTTTGAGGAGAATTTTCGGTGAGTAATACCGAATGCTCATGATTTATTGCCGATTCGAATAATTTTGAAAACAAATGACCTTAAGAATAGCGAACGCTTACAAACAACTTCTTGGAGTAGCTTCCTATTTCAAAGGTAGTTGTAAAGTTTTGCTATTACGTGTCAAAAGGTAAAGGTGATATTTTTTCGGGAAAGATCTTTTCTCTCTCTCTCTCTCTTCGTTTCGGGGTGAAGGAGCGACTGATGCTCGAAATGCGATGGATGGCTGGCTCTATGAGTCGAGTGCAGCAGTGTTATTCCAGTATCTGGGTTAATTGTCTCCGGAAATTCGAGGCTGGAACGCTGATTCCTCTCGTGCTTTATCGGTTGCCAGGCATATCGTACATATTGTACGCATTGATAGGCTCGCAAGCGGACACGGACGCTGAGGAGAAGGCGGAGGTGGAAGCGGACACGCACGTACCCCCTATATATAGAGGCGAGTTCAATTTATTTCCTCAAGCGAGCGGAAATTAACATCGATCATTGCCTGGTATCTCAACGAAATCGTTCTCTTCCCTCAATCTCGCTACTCTCTTCCCCTCTCTCCACCCCTTCTCTCTACTTTCGAACCTTTCTTCCCGATGCTGCCGCGATCTCTCATCTACTCTCGAGATTGCACCGAACATGTTGGCAAGCAGGAAAATAAATAATAACAGCAAAATTCAATCGACAGGTTATTCGGGTCACCCGATCAGTGCTGATCGATCAGATTGTTTTACAACCGGAAGTTCAAGGGAATGATGAAGGCACCCTATATATATATATATATATATATATATGTATGTATCTATGTAGATGCAAATAGTTTGATCTATAGGTTGGGGCCTCTTTGGGCTTTGCTGTCGAACAGCTCTCTCGCTACTTACCTACCTAATACTAGCCTGTACCCCGTGAAAACTATTCTCCTTATATCGTAGACCGCATCATCGAATCAATATATTGGGCCGTTTGTCCGGTTGATTGAGGTTCTGAGCACCGCTGACCTCACGGCTGATAACTTTAAGGCCTATCCTGAGCCTCACAGGATAGGGAAAATTGTTTCATAAATCACGACTTAGCTTGGTTCCGAACCTCGCCTCCCACTCTCTCTCTCTCTCTCTCTCTCTCTCTCTCTCTCTCTCTCTCTCTCTCTCTCTCTCTCTCTCTCTCTCTCTCTCTCTCTCTCTCTCTCTCTCTCTCTCTCTGGCCTACGCGCGTGCGCCTGCACACATACGTAGAGTGTGTACGCAGAGCTCGTTACTCGGATAGAAGTCGCGCTTCGCTGCTCTCTTCTCGGATCCAGCGCCGCGTATCCCGCTGCAGATCCAGTGCACATCCAGTGCACATCCAGCGCACATCCAGCACGTCGGCAAAGCGTCCCTGTAAGCCGAGAGCCGAAAGCCGAAAGCTGGGAGCCGAAAGGCAGAAGCCGCGAGGCAAAAGCTGCGAGGGGATAGTCGGGACCCTACTGTACTGAACCCTGACTTCGCCCCTTTCTCGCCCGGACATTACAAAAGATTCTTATGCCCCGCTTTTTCTCCTCTACCGGAGATGATAACGAGCCCTCCGTCTCCCTCTCCTCTCCCTCTCCTCTCCCTCTCCTCTCCCTCTCCTCGCCCTCCACCCACAGACTCCCAACCGACGCATTCTTAACAATGCTTCTGCGGCTTATATAATCTAAGAATGTCACTTCGTTCTGCTCTGGATCTCAAAAATACCAGCTCACCACTAAGTCCCAAAGATATTCCATTCGATAGCCTATCAAATTTCAGACTACTAAAATACGATGACATCTTTCAAATGCCCGGAAAACGATTTTTTTCCATTTCTATCTTCTTTTACGTCGACTAATCAGACATTTTGCATGCTTTAACATTATTTCGGATTAAGTTGCACTATTTTATGTCACTGTGCCTTATTACATCTCGTTATTATCGTCTATTTCCGATATTTTCGGGCTTTTGGGGGGGGAAAGGAGCATTTTACTGGGCGACTCTTACTCGACTATGTCAACGCCGTCTTTTCATATCTATGATCTTTTACGTCTAATTTGCGAGAGGTTCTTCATACATTGTTATATCTAGTAATTGTTGATTATTTGGCCCTTTTGAGGTGTTTTCGTTAACAAAGCGACAATTCAACCCCAGTTCACTACAATAGAAAGTTGAAAATTCACACCAGTGCTCTTTTCCTTATATGGCCACTCTTAACCATTTTATTGGGCTATGAGATTTGTGCCAGGTAAACAATGCTAAGTTAATTTTGTCGAAAGATTCGCAAAGGTTGGACTGGGACGGTCGAGTAACGACAAGCTGTCGTAAAGGTGTAACATAAATCAGTTCTTTGTTAGGCATCCATTGTTGGGAGTATAAAAAGTCGATTCCTCGTTAGGTTACGGAAGAAGGCTTGTTAGCCAGAGGGCTTGCATCCTTGCAAACTATGCGAGACTGTAAATGTTTTAGAGCTACTATTAAAATTGATTGCTCTTCACCTTATCCGGAGGAAAAGTGTCGTTTTTCGATTGCTTCCTTCGATGTATACGACGATCGTAATAATATTGAAATGGAGAGAAGCAGAGAGACTTATACGTATACTCCCTCCGCCCACCTCCCGTTATTCTGGGAGAATTTTTCTTGTTGGCCATTAAGAGGATAGCAGGTCTAACGAGCACCGGTCGCGGGAAACCTGGACATTGTCTACGTTTAATTGGAGATGAAACGATCTTGAAAGTTGTTCGCTTCCGCCTCGTCGCCAAAACTCGTCGCCAAAACTCGTCGCCAAAACGATAACGAGAAATTGCTCTTACTCCTGATCCCAGTCTAATTAATCCTGAGTCAAGTTTGATTGAGTCGACAATGCTATTTGGTGCGTGAAATTTAGAATGATTCATCTTTGGAAAAGAGAGTGCAACGGCAAAGTTGACAGTTGAGTCTCGGGGAGTAAGCGTCGGTGAGCCGAAAATTGTAGGGGCAAGAAAAAAAAGAAAGAGTGGTATAGACTGGTTAGACTCTCTCTCTCTCTCTCTCTCTCTCTCTCTCTCTCTCTCTCTCTCTCTCACACACACACACACACACTCTCTCTCCCGCTGTTTCTGTCGATCGGCCTAGTTCTGCCAGACATAATCTCGACTCGTAAGTCAAACAGCGGTACCTTATCGACGACTCTGTCGCGAGACTAGCGAGGAAAAATCTCGGACTTTCACCTTCCCTGACAGTAAGACCGAGAAGAGATTGTTGGTGCCGGTGTTGCTTCCGGTCCCGGTATCGTTATTAATTATAATCGATAAGACTCTTTGGCCAAGTTGCAGAGACATCTTAATCGGAGTTATCGAGGATAGACGGGATGCGGAAAAGTAGCTAGGGAAACTCACTGTGATTATCAAACGATCAACTCCCACCGTACATTTCTTCTCTCCTTTTACTGTCTCCTTTCTATCACCGTTGTTGACTGACAACGATCATTAATCTTAATTAGAAACTATTAGGGATATCAGTTTTCTTTCAATTATGCCACGTCAATGATAAGCATATATATATATATATATAAAGTTGACTGATACTATGGTACGCCTAAGGAGGATCTGAGCTACTTGCCGATAAAGGGATGTTAGAGTCTAGGCAGAGTGTGGATTTTTGGCGGCGAGCCTGACAAGCGGTAGATTCGCTGTTATCGCACGCCTTACGTATCTGGCTCCTGCTTCTCTCGCTACCATTTTCTCGGCACGTTTGTCTCCTCGATACACACACACACACACATTGTCTCCCTCACTCCCCTTGATAAGAGGCTAGCTTCGTAAAATTATCAAGCCAACGAGAGCACGTAACGAAGCCGAGTGAACTCTTTTTGCCGAGCAGGGCTCACCCTTCTTCTTCTTCTTCTTCTTCTTCTTCTCGCCCTTCTTTATTTTTCCTCCCGCCGTTCGAACGTTAACGGGGCCAACCCTCTCGACTCTCCTTCTCCTCCCGAATCTTGGCACCTCGGCCAATCTGCCATTTTCTCCTTTTCCCCCCGAATGACCCTTCAGGCCTATTATCGGCCGATCGTTAAGGCGAAATAATGTCGGACGGCTCCTTTCATTCCCATTTGTCCGTCCCGCTTGTCAGAGATCTCTCTAGTCAGTTAACTGGGCAGACTTCTCATGTAAATATTAGGATGGCAGCGACAATCGGGATAACGAGCAGCATCCGTACTCCCTGGCTACTGCCGTTGGACCTGTGACAGGAATCCTCCGCGTCAGTGGCATTGTCAGAAAAACTCCTGCCTCCTTTATATGGGAGAGAAGAAAGTGTTGCATCGATCTCGAAAATATTTGGAGAGTGCGTGGTGCGATAATGCGCTTAGTTATGTAGGCTGGATTCGAGCGACGGGCGTAATCTTGAACTTTGCTGTAACGGCATTAAATTTTATGAGACACGAAGTCCTATAACCCAGTGCCAGCTCCGCAACGGTAATATGCATAAACGGATTGTCCCACAAACTTGTAAGACTTATGCTCATCATGACAGTTGATTAAGGATCGAAAAACTTTTGCCCCTCAGGGCCGCGGTATTTAATTTCGGTTCACAGTTTCAAAGTATGCTATCGATTAAGGCTTCGCTTTGGGCCCCACGGCTACGCTCATCTGAGATTGGCGCCAGGATCGCTCTCAGGAGCGAGACTGTCTACGTAGGCGTGAAAAGGCGTGGAAAGTCGGATGTTGAAGTGTACTTTAGCCGTCCGGTCGGGAAGAAAAGTAAGTAAGCCCGTTTTACCGGCCTAGGTATATACGTCCCGGTATATAGGTACGCGCATTCCCGCGCATCCCCGCGCCTGGCATGCGTCATTAATCTTTCTTCCTTTCTGTTTCCCTTAAGCAAGCGCAAAGGCCAAGCGCAAAGCGCAAGCGTGCCGAGTGCACCCAAAGCGAAAACTAGCGGTCTGCATCGTAAACTCGTTCAGGGTTGCATCAACTTCAAAACGGTGGTTAGAAACAGATAGGCGCTAAGAAGCGAAATGTGGAAAGGAGGGTCGGAAGGAGGCTCGGAAGGAGGCTCGGAAGGAGGCTCGGAAGGGCGAACAGGGTGGAAAGGGTAGCTACAGTCTAAAGGGTTGATGTACTCTAATGCAGAGTGGCCTTCTCCCACTCTCAGGCACGCCATCTCGACGCTCTTCCCCTACTCCCCGAGTCTATCTTGCGCTCTAACTCCCTCTCCGTTCTCAGTGTGTGTGTCGGTGGGTCGATCACTATCTGGGTCGCGGGTTTTGGCAGTAAGACCCTCTTCCCGCCTTCGTCCACGTGTACATTTTCACTGAGAGTGTAAACGGTTCTCCGCATCCATTCTGCACACCTTTCGCGCCTCAATTCTCTTCGACGAATTTCAATTATTTTCATTCTAAACAATAATGATTGCTTAAGCTCTTTTTCCCATATTTTCTTAAATTAATCCATGCCATCAAGGAGAAATGGGATTATATAGATATTGGGTAAACGCATGGCCTTGTCGCCTGTAGCTGAGAATATCAAGTTGGAGATTGAAGCACGGGTTACTACCTTCTGACCGAGTTCCAGCCGGATCATTTCCTATATCACGTTCGTTACGTGTACCAGAATTGATAATGTACCCTATTGCGGCGAGACTTAATCCTATTAGAACTTAACCTATCTGGCGTAATACCTTCGGGGTTACGTACACAATCGCGAGGGCCACGCGCGGCCTATCTCTCTTCGTCCCTTCCTCCACCCATCCTCCACCCTTCTTCCACCCTTCCTCCACTCTTCCTTCACCCTTTCACACACGCTTATTCTCAGCCTATCATCTGCCGCGTACTCAGTGATTCTGATCGATCCGCTTAGGCCAACGGATGCTAGCGGATGCTAGCGGATGCGAGCGGATGCAACGGGAGGTTCGCTGAATCGGGTTGAAGCGGTGCTTGCGGAAGATAGTCTCACACTTGTCGCTCTCGAAAATTCAGATTCCTAATCGTTGTTCACCCGAAAACAAGAGAAGTAGTGGGCCCGCTACAGATCGACCCCCCCCCCCCCCATGCGTTTTTCCTTCTACAGCGTTACTACGAATGAGTCCCAAGAATAATGGAGACAGAGAGAGAGAGGGGGGAGTTCTCATGGCACATCTGGATGGTTACGGACGTAGAATCCGTAAAATCAGCTGCACCGATCGAGTACACAGGTGCGGTTGAGTCAGTCGTTAACGAAAGAGAATTGAAAAGTTGCCGGTGTAAGTAGGTTCCGTTTGAAGCGCAGGGAAAAACAATAAACTAATTTGAAAATGTGGTGATAAATGGTTGAAAAGTGAGATGAAAGATAGACGTCATTGCGTGCTCCCCTTTAACTCTCTCGATTCGGTTGCGGGGCAAGGTACAGGAGGTACAGGAGGTACAGAGAGTGAACGGTGAGAAGAGGGTGGCTCGCGTATGTCTATAGCTATGCGTGCATATGTCTATACGTATTTGAGGAAGGGGAGGGGATGGAACATACCCCGTTGAAACGATGGCACGGTCGATATGTAGCAGTGAAGCTGCCCCGTGAGCTGCCCCGTGAGCTGCTCCCTCCACCCCCTTGCCTATTACGCTCTGGCCACGCTTGTTGCGAACAATAACCGTGGCAAGCCGGAGGATTCGAATTTGTTGTAGCTGGGGCCATATTGCGGTTCTTACTCGCGCGGCTTTCCCGCGAATATTTCTCTTCCCGCGGAGATATCTGTGCTGCGCCGCGTAGAGCTTAGCTAGGCATCGCGTGCATATAGGCATAGAGCATACGACATAGAAGTGGTTACACGCTTGAATATATAACCAGCTTGTACGCGTAATAATAACCGGCAAACTACGGCGACTTTCGAGCGTGCTTGTTTAACACCTAATATCGCCAGTAATGCATGCTCGACCGTCCCCCATTATTTTGACATGATCGGACTCCTCTCTCAGATTTTGGAGGCTCGCGCCTGTAGAAGCAAGTTATCTAAGTCGAGCGGCATTGTACTCGTCGCGCTAGTTTCAGATTCGCCGACTTGTCTCGCAGCGCGCTCAAGATATCTGTCACAGTTGTAGCCGTGTTTCAGTTAAATTCCACTCTAACGTTTATCTTTCACTTTCAGCGTGGCTTCAACCCACTAACCGACTTTAAAGTCAGTCTCCGGCCCCCTGCTCAGGCGAGTTCGCCTCCAGGGGCTTTTCTAACTTAGAAGTTTGCTGCCCGCACGACGAGATGATGACGATAATAATCCCGTGCGTATACCGTGTGAGAAATCTTGAAATAAGATTTTCCTGTCCCAAAAGCCATTGTCATTTGCCATTGTCCGGTGGCGAAATAACTTTTCTCCGAGACGAGCGAGCGACACTTGTTCGAGCTGAGTTTTCTTTCCGGCCCGAATCTTTTCGAAAAGTTAGCTAGCTACCTCTTCGCAGGGATCTTAGGACGTCTGCAGGAACATAAAGAAAGAAAGCAACGAGGTTGCTTCGACTAGCTATTTGCCGATCTGCGTAAAAGGGAGGAAAATAAGAGTTGAACTCACGTAATATCTGTGATTCAGTGACATTTCTCCTCTCTGTTGGCCGAAGGTGGCAAGCTCTTCTCGATTAGGTAGCAATAGGCGGGGTGATAGAATTCTCCGAATGATTGGGCAGGTACATATTTTCGTTGAAGAGGAGACCGCAGAGCTGTCCCGCGATGGATAACAGACGGAGCTCTTCGAGGCCAATGCCGTTCTACGAACGTTTCTCACCGTTGACACCGTTGACACAGTTGACACCGGAATCGTTGAGCGCAAGGAGAACCTCCCCTCTTCTCAGCATCAAAGGGTTTGTCTGCCACTCGTTTATCGTCCGATGCTCTTCTACCGCTCGTCGTTATCGGCGTCGTCATCGGCGTCGTCATCGGCGTCGTCCACGCTTTTGTTTGGCCGCGCGATCCGCCTTCCGGCATATTTCGGTCAAACGTTTTGACGGCGACCGACCGATCGATTCACCCGCCCACGCAACCACCTTTTATCATTGGCTACATTTATCTTCTTCTCTCATCGCCTACGTTCCTCTGGAAGAGCCTGAAATGTCTTCTCTTTCGTCTTTCGTCTTTGAATCGCGCCTACCATTTGGCGGCTACCGTTTCGCGACTACCGTTTCGCGACTACCGTTTCGCGAGGGCCAAGTAAAAGAGCAGCGACCAATATTTTCTTTCCCCTGCCGATAAAGTATAAGGATAGAAGGATAGGATCTTTTTTTAGGACGTACGGCGCCATGCGGTCACCGCGACGTCCCTGAACTTCACCGGAGTAGAAAAAAGTCTCTGGCGACTCACTCACTCGCTCTCCCTACTTCCATACTCTTCCATCTCTACTCCCCTTTCTTCCCGGTCGTTGCTACGACCTTATCGTCTGCTCTGGCTAACGGCCGGTGGGAATAAATAGCGTGCATGCAAAACGTCACTTTTACGCTCCAGAGCTTTTAGCTCCGCCAATAAAAACGTTCGCACAGTCCATTAGCGGACACCTAATGATACAGAAACGCCTCAACAAATTCGCGTTGCGAGCAACGCCACACTTGCCCTCCTCGCAAATTCTTCAATTTTTCCATTTACGTAACTTGAAATACGCGAGATCGCCAATCACGCCAATTAACCCCCTGCTCATTGCTCATTAAATGTATTTTGGAGACGGCATTGAGGAGGCGGAGAAAAGAAAATGAAGAGAGTTCTATATCGTGATCCCGAGGAAAGTTGTTCGGTAATGGGTTCGAAGAGGGTAGGTCAGTGTCGGTGGAAAGAGGGAATGAAGAAGAGAGAGGCTCGCTGCTACCGGTAATTAACATTTAGCGCGGTATCGAGGTGACAAAACGAAACTCTTCATAGGGTACGTTGACGTCGAGGATGAATGGAATCGTCACGCGGTAGATAGCGCGACGAGGCTGTCTCCGCCTATTGTTCTTCGTTTCTGAGAGTCGAAGTGCTGCCAATATCGCTCTGTTCCGCGGCAATATCGGGTCACGAAGTCCGCTCCTGCCACCCTTGCTTTCTCTCTCTCTCTCTCTCTCTCTCTCTCTCTCTCTCTCTCTCTCTCTCCTCTTCCTCTCTCCAGCCCCCCTCAATGCAGTATGTACCTGGCAGTCGACGATAACTCAGGCAACGCACGTGGACGGCCATTAATTCGATTGAATTCGCGGTAATTACCGTCGGATAAACGGTTTCCCGCTTGATCCGTCCTTGGGATCGGCGCGGACTTCCTCCGACATCGTCCTCCGACATCGTCCTCCGACATCGTCCTCCGACATCGTCCTACTCCGCTACAACACTTCGAAACCACCTTCCCGATCTATCCTTTTTCCTCCGTTCCTGCCCTTCTTTCTTTCTTCCTTCCTTCCTTCCTTGCCTCATTAGTTCATTCACTCAGTCACTCGTTCGTCATTCATTCACACCTGATTATTTGTCAAACACTTCAGACGTAGTTCACCTTTTTCTAGCGCCTCTATTGATCCCGTTTTTAAAATTAGTCTAGGAGGTTGGAGACTTGTTTCAGAACATAGATCGCTCATTGCCTAAATGTCTGTCCTCTTTCCATGAAATAAAATACTATTCGCCTTGATAACAAAATTGCTTATTTCATTTCGGACCTTTATATTTAGAATGTCACAGCCATCAACAGGATTCATTTGAGAATATGTATTTATAAAACCTGTCTCCTTGCGATATCGAATTAGAAGAAAGCGGGGAACTATCGAGCGAAGATGACACCCGTTACAGGCCATTACACTTGCCGAGGTGGATAAAAATCGTGACTACCGCTAATCCGCTTAATTCCATTCTATTTTTACGAATATTGCAGACTCATAGCTGTCCCGTTCATTCGCTGAGAGTATGCTACGGTACGCTGCGGATTAATCGAACTAATGTTTGTTTACTGTACAGTCTCTTTTAATTATCGAGAGAAAGAACAGTCTTAAATTACGGCTTTATCAGCGTTTACTGTCTGTCGTCGCTCTCTTAGCCGAAGTCTTTTTAATCCCGTTACGAAAAAATGCGATAAATGTTCCCATTTTGCGAGGTGTCTTTGTTGCTTCCGCTGCTACTACCACTACTACTACTATTATATTACTACTACTGCCACTACTACCATTATAGCTACAACTACAACAGCCACTACCGCTGCAAGAGCGTGCACATTGACTAAAGCAAACATTAAGAGATAAAATTGAACAGCTAATTATTGGCAAATTGCGGAGGAAGGAAATTTTCATGACAACTTTCTTGCGCATGTAAAGAGAGGTTGGCGATGAGGGGGAGTGAGGAAGAACGTAGGTAGTGTGCAATCGAGTGTGTCGCGACATTGGGATCGCGTGTTATTTATCGGGACGTGTAGCAGACTTTTCGTCCGCGCACGTTTTCTCTCTCTCTCTCTCTCTCTCTCTCTTCCTCCCCCACGCCCTCTCTCGCCCTCTCTTTGCTACGGGCATGCAGATCATGATGTGACAGACATGCGCCGAGTTCAATTTACGCCACACGTAACTTGTCCTCCCAAATCTAGTTATGCTTCCTCGGAATTTGATTTTCCGTATATGCGTGACATACTATTTTTGAAAATCGACGCTGACGCGATATTAAAGTTGAAATAGGTGAAAAAGAGATGAAGGGATAAAATAAATAAGTAAGGTCGGGGCGTGATCCATGTGGTCTCGCATGTTCGATAAATGTCCCCGTTGTAAATGGATCCTGTCTTGTACGTGAATTAGCCGTAAATCATTGGGCGAGTGGGAATGGTGAACGTGTCGAGGCTTAGATTAAGCCGAGCATTAAATCAGTTGTATCTGCAGCGACGATTAATTGAAATTATTGTCCGGTCTCCGTGTGCTACGTTTCGTGAGGCTAGGTACTTAAAGAGCCACTCGAGAGAGCCCTATGCCCTAAGGATAGCGCTATCCCATACGCTATCCTATACGCTATCCTATACGCTATCCTACCTACTATTCTATGCACTATGCTTTGTACGCGAGCCTATCATCTTCTCCCGCCTCAAGCCAGCACAGCTCCTTCCTTCCTTCCTTCCTTCCTTCCGTCCTTCCTTCCTCCCTTTCCACATTCGCCCGAAAGCGAAATAACGACTCATCGTGTTCAATATAATCTCAAGACACGCAGACCTCCAAGTTTTTTATATTTCCCACATCATTCGAAATCCTTTGATTGTTTGATTGCTCATTTAATTCCACGCATGATCCGCTTCTTTATTTGACGCCAATGTTCGACGAAAAGGAATAAGCGGAAGAATGCGTGTAGAGCGAATAGAATGGAGAACTGGAGAGAAAGAGGAAAAAAGAAGGTAGGACGAAAGGTGGCCATAGCCATCAGTGATCGCATAGAATACCAATATGTCCTCTTCCCACTGTGCAGATTAAATTTATCGAGCGATCATAGAGTCCTAAACGGTGGGAGGGCTTCTGTCTGCTGCTTTCAATCTCGCCGCCTTTTTAACCCTTGGACGTAATAGAGATTGTAGGAAGCGTATGGCAGTAATTTTGGTGCGAGAACGGCAATGGAAATAGTGGAAAATGGAGATTGCGATGGATGCGAAGTAGCCGGTGTCTTTTTCATTCGCTTGCTCATTCGCTCACTCTGTCAGACGGTTGGTTGGCCGGTCGGTTGGCCGGTCGGTCGGTAACTATAGCGAGATAGAGGCGTCAGTGAGCGGACAGTTTTCAATCAGGCAAAGTTAAAGCTCAGGTTTGGGGGGGAGTTTAAATGGAGAGATAGACCGATTCGCTTTGCATGGATTCACAGGCGCCGTTGGTAGAGAGGTTGGTAGAGAGGTTGGTGGAAAGGTTGGTGGAAAGGTTGGTGGAAAGGGAGCGACACGGTGGAGGATGGGGTCACGCGGGTGCGCGAATATGCAATAAATTTTGCCGGGAGCGGAAAAAGTATGTCAAGCACAGGCACATAGCCGACGCGCCGGCGGCGGCGGCGGCGGCGGCAGCGGCGGCAGCGGCGGCGGCGGCACGCTTTACTCGCTCTGGCGAGGTTATTTTTGTTAAAAGTTCAAATTGCACTATCGCTCTGACGCCTTCACTTTGTCGAACAACTTCTCTGAGCGCTTATCGCGATATTAGTCGAACAACTATTATTCCCGGTTCCGCGCGGGCGAAATACGAAATAGCCGAACGAGGGTAAAATCCGATAAATAAACCTCTCATTCGCGGTTAGCCGACGCATCGCAAAATCAGAAATTGCCAGACGGTGGAAAAGCCGATAAACGAAGATGAGCGAACGGGCGACAATTGAGTGGGACAGCGCGGTTTCATCGCTCCTCCCCTTCCCCACCACCACCCCCTTCTCCATCCCCCTTCTCCACCCTCGACTAGCCTTGCTTTCGATGAGAACGCGGCGAACGAAAATTCGAAAAGCCCTCAAGGAGAGCCGACTACCGAGAATTAATCTACCTCAGACAGACTCGGTCGGTTTCCGTTTCATTATCATAATTCACCGAGCGGATCTCATTCGCGATGCCACGATAGGGAGTTCTTCACTGCCGTGTAATTCTCGACGATGGTAGGGGTAGGCTACTAGCTAGGCTAACGTAAAACTCTTTCAATGGGGAAGAAGGGGAGTGTGCTGTTCGACACGCCGCTGCGCTATTTTCAATCATTGCTCGTCACACTGTCAAATCATCTATCCTCTTTATCCCCGAGAATTACAGTGACACTTATCAGCAGCGTTGCTTTTCTAAATGTTTACGTTTGATTTTTGACAAATTCCCCGAGAAAGCTGTGCGACCTTTCCCATTTTCCATTTGAGCCTCCGCAAGCGTAGCGAAGGGATGAGCCTCTCCCATCGAACTTGAATTGAATCGAGACAAAGAAGTGGCGAGAGCATCCCCTTTGGCCTTTAATTAATTTGACCGGTGCTGAGGTTACACTGCAGAGCGAGTGGCGAGGGGTGCAGAGCGAAGCTACTCTCATACTCAGCCCTCTCTTGGTAAGAGCGCAATTATGAAAAATCCTCCCTTCTCTTCGGAGCATCCACTATTCATTTATTCGATATGCCCTCAACGGAGCATCGAAGAAGGCATTTCCAGGTTGAGAGAGGTTGTCAGTGTCTCGCCACTGGCAGCCTCTCCGCACTCTCCAAATTCTCACTTTGCTCTTCGCTCGGATTAACGGGTGCAATCCTTGAATCCGGGATATTGTCCGCATTAACGAACGTCGAAGCAGCAAGGAGGAGAAGAAGAAGGGAAATTCAACCCTTTCGCGCGGTACGGTAGCCAACGTTTACAGTCGTAACGGTAAACAGAGAGATAAGCCCTCATCCTCCTTCCCCTATGCTTTCACCTCTTATACTGCCCCTTATTCTGCCCCTTATTCTGCCTCTTCCTCTTCCTCTTCCTCTCGATATTCGGCACAGTCCATATTTCTGAGCGCAGATAAAATTGATGTACGCAAAATGCGTATGCTTGCTCTCGTACCGTCCGCGGGCAAGATCGTGCAACGAGGTGGAAAGAAATTGGAAACGCGGCAGGGAAAATCGATCTTTAACGAGGCTGCCGAACGAGGCTGGAGAGTCGAAGTAAACACGCAGAGGAGATTTCCTCCTCTCGCTTCCTCGGTGAAAACATCCTCCCTCTCGTGTTTCCTCCTTGGCGAGAATTGATCCCTCGGTGCAGTCTGTCCTGCAATCTGTCCTGAAATCTGTCCTGAAATCTGTCCTGAAATCTGTCCTGAAATCCTTGCCTCGCAGGACTCGGACGAGTCGAGGACCGAAGCAGCTCGCAATTAGACGAGCGGATAAGGTTCCGTGCACATTTTCCGTTCGTTCCACTCGCGTTATATCCCCCACACACTTCTCTTCCTCCTTCCTTGCACCGTCTCGCACGATTTTTCCTGTAGCGCGAACTTTCCCGTAGCGGTCACTTGGTCAATTCGCGGCGAATTGATGATGGGCTCGTAAGGGGCGAAAGAGGCTGAAGAGGCTGAAGAGGCTGAAGAGGCGGACGGGTGGGAGAGAAGGAACGAAGAAGAAGATGAAGAAGAAGAGGTAGAGTTTTCAATTTTGTAGCGTAGGTTGTCGGATGTTGGACGTTAGGGTCGAGTGCAATGGGGTATATGGTATGTGGCGTGATGGGGGCGCGCGCGCGCGCGACACTATCGGGACATACACCCGGCGCTGAATCGCGGCCAACTGCGGCCAACTGCGGCCAACTGAGAGGGAGAGAAGAACCCCCCAGATACTGGCGAGGATACTGGCGAGGGTTGGCTGTGGCATCGCGCACGGTAACCCCCTGCGCAACGCTGCTCCGTACTACGGATCCCCGCGTTTCGTAACTTTCCGGTGGGGGGGGGGGGGGGAAGGGGGTGGAAAGGGGCATGCGTCCCGGAGTGGGGAGTTATTAGCTACGAGCAGAGCGAGAGAGGGAGAAAATGTTCCATCGCCAGCTATACTCGCACGCTGGGACAACATCTGTAATTTTCTTTAATCACCTTACATAAATATTATTCCCATTCTGCTGTGTAATTGTGTAACCCCTAATTTGCAGTGTTAGGGGTCGGAAGGGATGGAAGGGGCGGAGTGGGTGAGGAAAGGTCGAGAAGATAAGGAGATAGATATTTTTCTCGTACCTCCGGCGATAAAAGGTAGCGGATGTTCAGCGGTCGCATAATGATCATCCGTTCCGTCTAGCTTACACTTTGCTCGGCTTGTAAGAGTTAACGCGCGTTACGGCTCGTGTTCATTCCGCATAACGGGCCGCGCATTGTCCCAGATACAATGGGAGCAGGGAAGAATTTCCGTTTGAACGGCGAAAACGTTGCGAAATCAGGAAAGGGTTCCTAAATGACACACACGCTAGAAGCGAGCACGATCGTCAAAGATTAGAGGAAAAGGTAGAGAGGGAGAGAGAGAGAGAGAGAGAGAGAGAGAGAGAGAATTATTGGGGACAAAAGGTACGCGAGAACAAATTCGCATTGACGTCGAACGTTCTTTGAAAGGGGAGATTCGCGTCGGATGAGGGAATATTCCGAACGAAGTAATTAATGAACTCGTTATCCTGGCTTTATCCCTTGGAGACTAAACACCGATAGAAAATTGATGACGATGTACGCGCTCGTAACGTGATAAGCCTTACACAATCGTGTTCCATATCCAACTGAAATTTGGCATTCGAAAAATAATAGATGGAGGGAGAGAAAGAGGGGAAAGAGAGAGGGAGAAAAAAGTTCCGTTCCTCTTTTCGGCGCATCAATCGCCTCCCCTGAATGGAGAATAAATTGCTCGACGATAAAGTTTCGTCTCATCGTCAACCCTCCCCGTAGGGTTCTCTCCGCCGTGATTGGGGTGGCTTTTCAAATAGCAAGGGCCTCGAAAGCACAATAGAATCTCGTGATTCTCAGAATTATTTGTGTCACGACCTTACAGCCGGGCTGAATTGTGAAATTGACGGGCACGAGTGGAGGATGGAAGGGGGTGGAAGGATGGAAGGGTAGAAGGAGGGAATGATGGAGGGGCCGGGGGAGAGAGAAGAGAGGATGGATTCGAAAAGAATGATTGTCGGTGGCTTTCTCGCCTGATTTTCTGCCTCCCCCGATCTAGAGCCCTCGATCGTTCGAATGGAAAAAACAAATCTGGGCTAAATATTCTCCTGGCCAAGACAAGGCTGCCTAGCGACAGTGAAGCCTGTCATCGGTAGGCCATCAATTAAATATTCCGATCGATTCAAATCCATCGGCGAATCTACGTTTATCATATTTCCCTTTTGGCGAGAACCCTTCGGCCAACGCAAACGCCCACTCGGCAATGAGTTTGACTCGCTACTTTTTACCTCAAAGAACATAAGACACCGGTTTCATAAACTTTTCCGGGTGAGGATCGGAGGTTAGTCGACTGGTAACAGCTGGAACTTTTAATAAAGCGATCACAAATCTCCCCGAATGGCAGAGCGATAGAGGGCTGAGGGTGGCGAGGGGTTGGGAAGAGTAGAGGGACACCTGTTCCTTTCTTTCGTCAACCACCTCCGCCTCCTTCAATTTCATTATTATATCGCGGCAAGTTATTCGTCGAAATAGTTGTTCAACTATCGGTTAGGCATTCCGATTATTTGGTAAGTAAAACACATTTCAGATGAGAATATAGCGAGGTATGGGATTGGATCGGGATAGACTGGGGATAGACTGGGGGTAGAATGGGGGTAGAATGGGGGTAGAATGGGGATAGAATAAGGATAGGATCGGAAGAGAAGGTGCGTAACTGTTGATAGGCGATGAGTGAGCGGCGACCCGCTTTAATCATATTCAGCGCAGCTCTCTATTGAAATTGTGCTTGATTTATCGGGCGAATAATGAACCCCTTTACATAGGAAGGCTTCATTAATGACATTTCTCTCGCGATGGTAGATGTTGCCCGCTAGTTTGAAAGCGCCACTGGCAAATGAAACTCTCAATCAAGCTAATTAATTATCCCTTCGGAAGTAACGGTTGTAAAGATGAAAGTGTTGTTATCGATGCGGCCCGTGCTAAAGTGCATATTATACGATATGATGAATGATATTAGTCATTCGTATGGAGAGAGCGGTAGATTTTTAGTCGATCGTAGCGGAAGCGATGCCGTTTGACGGCGCATAGGTGTGATGCAGACGATGCGGTATGCGGTATACGCCAGAAAGGGGCAGAAAGGGGCAGAACGGCATACGGCGCGCGTCACAGAAGACTCTACGATCGTTGCTGCAGCCTCAAACTGGTTTAGTCGGTAGCCGTTACGAGCAGAACGGAATATTGCCGATCGAAGGTATTGAGGCGATAGTCGTACAGTACCGTACATACCGCCGGAAAGGGAAAGGGAAAGGGAAAGGGAGAGGGAGAGGGAAAGGGAATGAGAGAGGGGAGAGGGACTTTAACCGGCTTCGTTAATCCAGGCACATTCAAACTGTATGCAAAGCACCCCACTCTCTTGCAACCGCGCCGCCCCCCGTTCAATTCGACGGAGCGTGAAGATAAATGAGTCGGGATAGTCGGGAATCGGTTGAAATGAGCGTAAATACAATGCACCAACAATCACCGCTGACGATCATTCTCTGTAATCGTCCGGAAGAAGGAAGAAGGGAAAAAAGGGTTAAAGGGGCGGTCGCAACTGTGTTTGCAGGTGTTCAGCGGACAGTCCACGTTCTCCACAATTCCGAGCAGCCGGCATCAGTTTTCGCCCTTCTGGAATCGGGCAGCAAGGTTGTTCCTTTAATCGCCGACGGACTCTTCGATTTGCTCATGCTCAAAATGACTAGCATTTACACTAGCAAGAAACAGACAAAGATCGAGTCGAAAGGCCCCCGCTTCGAGATTGGCGATTTTTGCGTTAAACTCGGTAGCGTCACCATGAGCCAGAACTTCAAGGGAGTTCTCGTTGAGGTAAGTTACATTCTTCGAGAGACGTTACCACCTTAAATTATTAGCCTGCAATACTTATGCCTCTCGAGAAAAGGCCTATCCAGCTGAGAATCTACATCTGTGTCATTCGACAAACTCTTCTCTTATCTCGGCTAGAGTTTTGCTTCGTAAATAGATGATCGGCTCAATTAATAATTGGACGACTGTCCTGTCGCCGTTCCTACTGGCACGAAACTCATTAGCCAAGCAACGGCTTGTCGAGGATGAAGGGGATTCCTCCAAATTCCCGGCGAAAATGGCTGCCAATTATTTTCTTAATTAAATTCGCTCATTCCGAAAGTATAGTTCGTTACTTCCGGAAGCCTTGCCAATCACGTGACGACTGTGCACTATCGATTGACAGTTCGGTCTCGCGGGGTTTGAGGTACACACGAATCGCAACACATCGCTTATAGATATACTCAGGGTCGGATCAACGCGCTACAATTCCCTATCAACTACTTCAAATTACGATCAACCCTTCCAATCTTTTTTTCTTTACTATTAACGCATCTCTGCCGTACAGTATATCACGCTCGTTACATTCGATAAATTCATCCGATAACAATGAATAACATCTTTGACATCCTCCGATCACAGTATCGTTTAGCTTTCATTCGTCAAGTTCAGCTGTCCAGGAGATTGCGTCAAGGCTCCATCGATTTGAACAAACGCATCCCAAGAATCTACTGTACGCGACTACGGTTGTTCGAGAAGTCTTCTTCGAGAGTAGTTCCATCATTGTATACCTCCAAGTGGATTCGTCCCTTCTTCGCGCAGGAATTGCGCTCTCGCATACACAGGTGCATACACAGGTGCATACACATACCACGTTGAGGGGCTGAATACTGTATCTGTATTGAGTCTCCTATCTCACCCTCCTCCCCCTTCACTCACTCCCGTAAACATACGAGATACACATCCGTATACCACGGAACGTCATTACAATTTGTCGCTTCCCAATGCCCTACCATTTGCCGTCTACGTTCCACATCTACCTACGAGAGAGGGAGAGAGAGAACGAGTATGCGTATAAAGGGAGGGAAGGAATCGGAGAGTCGATCTAACGGGTGCCCTATTTTTCCCTGATGCAGGGTGGAAAAAAAGCTCTTTGCCCTCTTAGTTGCAGAGGAACGGTATCGTTAATCTGCCGTTCCCTCCTTCTCGCGCTGAACGCACGCCGATAAACCAGCCGGCGGGCTCCATTAATTTCAATAAAGGTTTCCGCAATCCTTTCCAACCTCTCTGTCGTTTCCAACTTTTTCCTCTCCGCTGCTAGTCTACAGCAATTTAGTACTGCCAAATATTGTGCCGAGCAAAAAATGAAAGAATTCAATCAGCCTTTGATCAATGAGAAACTTGATTGTCTTTTGCTTTTTCAGCGTTTGCATCGAAAAATACCTACTATCCGTTAATATAAGATGAATTCTCGTTTAACATTGTCCTCCAGGTAGAGTACAGGCCCTGTGTCATACCAGGCAGTGCCTGGGAGCTGATGCGCGAATTTCTTCAAGGATTTCTTGGTTCCGCAGTCTCGAATCAAGCACCTCAGTACTTACAGGTAGAAAAAGAATGTGAGACACGAAGCTGTCGCTATGGCTGGGGGAACTAATTAATGTGTAATGTCCGTTTCAATTTTCAGAATCGCATGAATGATATCTATCAACCGATGGATACGATACAGCAATACTTAGAGCATTTTGGTCAGTATAGAAAAGCCACCGGTGTGATATAGACATGACCACAGCGATAGGAAAGCCGCTGGTGTGATTTAAGAATGGTCGCGGGTAGAGGAAAACCGTCGATGTGATTTAAGAGAAACAGCCGCTGCAACGTCGTTCTCGGATCTTTATAACCCCTTCTTTACTACCGCATTAACGATCACACAAATATATGGCTTTCACGTTATTTATAAACGATTGACATTATTCGCGTTCACGATACTCATTCGATTATTTACGTTCGTCAAATTATCATATTGCATTTCGATTAGGCGTTCTATTTCCATTTATAGAAAGTCATCCGCTATCTGACATTATTATAACGTATAATAATATTGTCTAAGTACTTTAAAGAAAATATCGGCCACAAATAGTACAACATTCTGTGTTATGTATCCTGTATAGTGTAAGATAGAATCGATGTTACCTATAGAATCAAATATGGCTTTCTACGTTATCTTACGTTAGTAACCGTTTTACATACCTACAATTTTCTGTTACATCCAATATTACCGACTGGGAGTAAAGATACATTGCAACCCTGCCGACGGTAGGAATAGACGGTAAAGGTAAAGAAAGACGTGCTCATCACCGATTTGCATGAAACTTTGCAGAAACATCAATTTTTGCATTAAACTAAGATCTGCAAAAGCCAAAAAGCGCGCTCTCGTCTAATTAAAAAGTTATTAAGCGTTAAACTATAGCTATAAAACTTGCCTTCCCGGCAGCGCGAACGACATCTGCGCATGCGCACGGATAAGTTTGCAGGTAAAGTGCGCGTATTTGAAATGAAATAATATTGAATTGGCAAAGGCTAGGTGTGGGCAACGCTTCCCTTTTATAATGTTTAAGAGTTTTCAATCAAACAGTGTTTCAAAAAGGATTCGAAAGGGATTCTACAGGGGAAAATTCAGTCAAGCGTTCAAGTGAAAAATCCGAAATTTTTAAACCTTGTTTCGGACTGGAAACAGTCAAGCGTGAAAAATCCGAAACATTATGTATGTTCCGTCTAGCGTGACGATCAACGTTTTCAGAATCTTGCCCAATTTTCTGTACTTCTCTATGTTCCAACTTTCTTTTCTCGTTCGTTTTACATATTCTATGTACTTCCCATAGGCTATTTGTAATTCTGATTGCTTTTACTGATACTGAGAGTGTAGCTCATGATTTCCTTATGGTTTTCTTATGGTTTTTTTATGTTTTTTGCTAGTATTCTTATTTATCTAACTTAAAATTAATTCCTATAATTTGTAATGGGTTTCCTATGACGTTTCTTCGCTTGTAGTATTCTTGAACAATACTTACCGTATATTTTATGGACTTTATGGCTTCCCCTAAGTTCTGATGGTGTCTAGTTATCTTGTCATACTCGAAGTATTGTTTTATGGATCTTGAACTTCCCAAAATGAACAACGATGGACTTATAACTATTGTAAACGACGATGGGGAGTAGGTGGGTAAGGAAAGTAATTGTTGAACGCTAATTTTGCTTTAATTTTTGATATATTGTAAAATCATTGAATAATATACATTCATTTTCCTTAATAAAAGGTATGTAAACTAAATATAATATTCCTACGTTCTCGCACGCTTGTACAATTCAAAGTAAGTATGCTAAAGCATATCTGTCGTACGCAGTACATCAGTCGTATATAATAATGGAATATAATACTAATAACCCCGAAGGGGAAAACTTCCAGTCAAATCTTACTTTTTGTATTATTTAAGGGCTGGGTGTAGGCATGAAGTCTTCCGAAGATTTCCTGGACGCAAAAAAAAAAAGTTCTGGGTGTAGGCTTGGCTTCCCTTTCATAATGTTGCACTATGGGCAGTTAAAACCTAACCCAAGCCTACTCTCAAACCATCGTTTGATTAAAAACTCTTAAACATTATGAAAGGGAAGCCTTGGCCACACCTAGCCTTCGCCAATTCAATATTATTTCATTTCAAATACACGCACGTTACGTGCAAACTTATCCGTGCGCATGCGCAGGTGTCGTTTGCGCTACCGGTAAGGCAGGATTTATAACTAAACTTTAACGCTTAATAACTTTTTAATTAGACGAGAGCGTGCTTTTTGGCTTTTACAGATCTTATTTTTATGTAAAAATTGATGTTTCTGCAGAGTTTCATGCAAATCGGTGATGAGCACGTCTTTCTTTAACTTTAGCCTATTATTTCATTTTCATATAATTCATGATTAGCTAAATGATGCCATTAATCTGCAATAACTGATTAGAGACATTTAAGCAACGTCTAATAAAACTGCGATGAAAAATTATCGCGCAAAGAAAAGGTTAACAGTTGTGTGAAGATAGCGCTTAGTTCCCACCAGTTCCCACCAGTTCCCACTCATGTGTTTGAGACAGTCAATGTGTTGTCAGTAACGTGTCATCCGACACATGCTTCCCGAGAAATTATATTCTAGTGCTAAGAAAATATAATTATGGAAAGTCGTATGGAACCTGTGATGGGAGACAATGGAGAGCCACAGCTTCTCACCGTATTGACTGCTATATTCGTTTTACTAATAACATTGGGTAATTACACAATGTATCTAGGTTATGACAAGACTGCCTGATGTTATAGTCCTACATTTTTGCGAATTATATGTCTTTGATTTGGCTCAATTTCAATGAAATTTTCAAGGTAGAAGATAATTGATAATATAATTCAATTAAATAATTATACATAGTACTCCATAAGTCGAAATTTTTTAATTCCAACATAGATTACCTGTACTTTTTATATACAAGTAGAAATAATTAATATTATTTTATACGCTTTAGACACGTTTATATTGTTAGAATATATGTTAAATCACAATAAAATATGCTTCTTTTATATATAATGCAACTGTATGCTATATTGCCTACAATAATTGTGAAATAATAATATCCTCATTGTTAGCAAAGGAAGAAACATGATTGTGCATATAATAGCAAAATGAATACATTGATTTATTTTGATGGTCTACTATTAATTTAAGTACTTGAGTGCTCTTCTATGGAAAGTAACAAACAATTATCTGTTACATAGTATTGTTTGCCATATGGCGTAGAAGAAGGTCTGTAGGGCAAAGTATTCTTCTGACAGGCCTAAGCGACGCTGGTAAAACATTGATATACACAAGACTGCTATGTTCCAAATACATTAAAACATATACCTCAGTCAAAGAAAACATAGGTGACATTATTATTGACAATGTAAGTTCAACAAAAATAAAAACATGTTCTGCTATAGATATATAAAACTTATTGCACATATTCTTTTAGACTACACTCAGAGTTGTTGATATCCCAGGACATGAGCGCTTGAGGTACAAGTTTTTTGAAAAATACAAATCATCCGCTAAAGGTCTTGTCTATGTTATTGATTCTGTGACATTTCAAAAAGATATCAGGGATGTAGCTGAGTAAGTCTAAATTATAACCAAATGTATACTTGCCAATTTTGCAGAGCATTGTACATTAATATTTTTTCAGATTTTTGTACAACTTGCTTTCTGAAATAGTTAACAAGAATGTACCAGTGATAATTCTCTGTAATAAACAAGACCAAACAATGGCAAAAGGTTCTTTTGTCATAAAGACTTTATTAGAGAAAGAAATGAATCTTCTTCGTTTAACTAAAATGAACCAATTAGAAGCAACTGATTCTTCGTCAACAAATATGTATCTCGGAAAACAGGCAAAAGACTTTGAATTTAGTCATCTAAATATGAAAGTGGAGTTTGCTGAATCAAGCGCATTCGATAAAGACGCGAATGCATCAGCGAATATGGAACAATTAAGTGCGTGGTTACGAAAGGTTGCATAAAGATGTAAGACATAATTGCAATAAATATAAGCTATTGATTTGTACACGTTTTATTATTTTCACTCTATCTTATTCCACGATTATATCACATAATTCATGCCACATTAATATCCCCCCACTGAAATATCCGGTCTATCGCATAATCAGTGTCATATTAGTGTCAAGCAAAAAAAAAAGGTATCGCTCTCTCGTAATCTATATCAGCTGTGTGGTCAAAATATCGCAGCACGGAAGTATTCGTAAAGTTGTTTACAAAAGGTAAGTAATCTACATTGCCATGGGTCAAATGTCATGTTCACGAACTTATCCGACATAGTCCGACATACATTTTTAATACGCATTGATAAGAATTTCGTTACGAGAGGCACTATCCTATGTCGATAAACGATGAAATCTGAACTGCAGTGTTTTGGAATGCACCGAGTCAGTTTGCGAAAGAAAACCACGGAGTGGGAAACGAGAGCGCAGGTAGGATGAATAACGGAAGATCGTTGACGAACTACCGGAGATAACGATTGGAGCAGTGTACCAGTGAGAGCCCTCTGGCAAAAAAGTGGCTCACGTGACGGTCTATGGCAGTAGCATACTGCTCACTCTCCAGATTAATCAATTTTGCTCCATTCAAAGTATTGCCAACGACTACTGTACGCAGCACAATGTCATCTTCAGAAACGAGTTTTCCGTACGATAATTGTAATGTCGATATAGGAGGTAAAGTTTTAAACATTCACTTTATAATCGAGCGCCAGCCTGTATTTTTTATGACTAAAACCTAGCTAGCTAAAACTCGAACCCTATCTGCGACTAGGTGTACCATTATAGTTTCACCAAATTGTACATAACGACAAACTAACATAGTAAGTTATTGCAGGTATGAGAATTAAATATAAAAGAAAGAGTGAAACGTTCACTGAAGATTGTTTAACAAGTAAGGAACCTATTGGTCAATTTAAAGCATGGTTTGATGAAGCTTGTAACACACCTCAAATATTGGAACCAAATGCAATGTTCATTGCAACTGCCACAAAGTAATAAGAACTTTGGTAATTGTTATCGAAAGATACGAATAAATGTTGATAAATTAATTTCCTAGGACTGGAATGCCATCTGTAAGGGCTGTCCTACTTAAAGGATACGGTACAGAAGGTTTCAAGTTCTACACAAACTATGAAAGCCGGAAAGGTCGCGAATTGGTAAATTTGCAAAAATGTAATTAAAAAAGATTTGTCAAGATCCTATGACGATTTCATTTTCAGGCAGAGAATCCAAATGCTGCACTGACATTCTATTGGGAAGCACTGAAACGATCCGTACGCCAATTACTACTTACACTTTACCTGTGAAAAAATTTATGTTATTGTTAAAAATAGTGTGCGAAAAATAATTCTTCTTAACAGACATGTTTTGCAGGCAAAATCTCTTACACGCAATCGCTGTACAAACTCTACTTATGGTTTACATCTTCTTATCAGTTTTATTTGCAGGTGCGTGTCGAAGGTCGTGTAAAAAAGACGTCAGCGGAAGATTCTGATCGGTACTTCCAAAGTCGGCCATACCCAAGTCAGATAGGTTCAGCCTCGAGCAAACAAAGCATCGTTATAGCTAGCAGAGAGACGCTCATCGTGAAGGAGCGAGAACTGCTTGCTCAGTATCCTGAGGGAACCCTTCCAAGACCCAAATGCTGGTAACAGTGAAACCATTTCAATGTTATTACAGACAGACATTCAGATCGTCGTGAAAATATCTTCTATATATCATACAACTATATTTTAGGGGCGGTTATCTCGTGGTTCCTACGACTGTTGAATTTTGGCAAGGTCAGAGCGACCGTTTACACGACAGAATACGTTTTAGACACCCTGCTCCGAACGAAAAGATTGATAATATTTTAGTACATCAAGGTGACAATGGATGGGTATACGAAAGATTGTCACCTTAAACCTGACGAGAATTGAACATCTTATACATTAGATTCGTGCAAAATCTAAAAGTATGTTACGGCTTTCATTATTCTTTGATTGAGTTAAATTTTTCTAGTTACAGATAAGCTACGCAACGCATAACGTACTTTGCAACTTTGTAAATTGTTTTTAACTACAACAGCAAATGACACTGCTCTTTGATAAATGTCTGTTAATTCACGTGTTCTCAACATTCTGTGCTCCCAGTGTTTATACTGTATAAGTAGAAACCGCAACAGCTTTCACACTAATCTAATAACTGGCATAATTGTAAGTACACTTACCCAACATTACCGTTAAGAAAGATAATTTCATATGCCTCGGCCTCGCTAAGAACTTTGCAGTCGCTCCAATCTTAATATTTCTCTTTGTAAACCTACAAGAGATATATATGTACAAAATATATTCTAATATCTAAGAATCGTCTAGCATATATATTAACAATTATTAAAAACCTTCTTGACTCTTCCATACTGTCTCAGTTTTAAAACAACCATCGTTTTTCACCAGACTCTCAAACTGCCTCATCCCACCGCCCACACCAAAGTAGTGAACCTTTCCAGCAACGTATCTGCCATTATTACAATGAAGCATTGTACATTCCAATAATATACTAATCTGTTTGGGTTGAATATACCTACCCAATACCTGTATTCTTCAATCTTTGTTTAAATACCTCGTACAATTTGCTATGGTTGGCAGAGTTGTAAATAGTTTCACTTGTAAAAATAAAATCATACTCTTTCATACCATGACTTTCTGCATTTGGAGACAATGTCGTAAAGGAACTCCAGTCCCCACTGAAGAATGAGCATTTTTTTAAGATATCTTCATGATTATCAAAATTTAATAGGACATTTGGTATGGTTACCGACTCAATAACTTCTATATTCTGTAATACACATAGATTTTGTCAGTCAAACACTAGCACCTTTATAGTAATTGAATATAAGACGCTTGCTTTAGATACAAACATAATCTTGAAAATGAACATTGGAACCTTCTAATAAACATAAAAGGCCAATAATTCCTGCTCCACATCCTAGATCCAAAACTTGTTTTGCTTTGAGGTCAAGATTAGAATCAAACATATACCTTCCTATGTCATAACTGCATTCCCAAATTTTTAATCCTCCTTTAATTTAATATAATTAAATGTGATGTTTTACTGAGGTTGTTATCTCTGACAAATAATGAATATATCACCTTCGTATTTTGCAGGTATTAAATCTGAATGCTGCGACTCCGCCTCTATAATCCATGATTTGTTTTCCCTTTTTAAATCATTTAATACCCTCTCAGAACGTATCAATTTAAGCTGTATTCCTGGTAAAATTTCTGTTTTTGTATAATCACACTGGTGATAGTTTTGTTTCGAATGTAAAACGGATGCTTCTACTTTAGTGGCGGGTATCCAGTTTAAATCAGTTTTCTTTTCCTCGTCATTTTGTGCTGAAATTATAATGCAGACGTGATATATCTGCCGCGGAATGCGCGGTAACAGAAATAAACCGAATAACCTATAAGCTTTAACGATCCGGTCGAATAATGTTTCTCTCATATGTTAAACATAAAATACCTTCGCTGTCATTTTTTCTGAAGCTAAACTTAAACATTCTTTCCAATTTCTCACTTCAATGTACATGTGAGTGTAAAATGCCTGATGTTGATATACCTATCATAAAAACGTTGTAATGTTCGGCAAAACTTGTGAAGAGTAAAGCATGCATCTGTGTATACCAGTGTATACATATGTACATACATATATAGGTGCAGAATGCTGACAAGTTAGATTTCTATCACGAGGTATATCCAATTTCAGCGTCTAGTGAGTTACGACATCTGGTATCGGTCTCAGGAACTAACATAAAATTATTGCAGGGGAAGGGTGTCGCGGTTCTTTTCAATATTCTTCGTCAAATATGTTGGTAATCGCTATCAGGTATTACATCTGTACAAACTGGATGAATGACTCCTATTAAAGATTATTTATTGAATGAACGTGTGCTTGACATTATTTACCTGTTTATTCATTGATAAGATGCAAACTTGTTCCATTGTTGCTTGGTCTTGATAAAACTGCGGAACGCTACTCATCAGATTATACATACATACAGGAAGAGTAAATTGAATAGTTGATCAAACAGTCGGAAATATTAATCGAATAATCACATTGGAATTAATCTAATCTAAGAATGCATATACGTGACATACTCTGAAAAATGATTGTCAGTAGGTACTAATCCACGCACTAACTTCATGACAATAGAGAAATATTATCTCTGATCTTTTATCGATACGAAACGTTTATAGTCTTTGGAAGCACAGGTTAATACGTCGGCCTTCGATGAGATTCCGATAACGAAGCCACGATTTAAAGATCTAATTAATGACCGATGCAAATAGCCAAATTCGTCTTCTTATTGAAAGGTAAGAAAGATTATAAGTGGCATGAGGATACTTAGCACCCTCGTACATAAGATATTCCGGCTGCACGGTATAACGCCGAAGGGTAATTTATCTGAGCAATGTTTACAACGTTAGAACAAATTCAGCATAAAGAAGCACTTCTGTGAAGTGATTATACCCCGAGAATCGAGTGTCAATGAATCATTCATCGTGCTTTCGCATAGTGCAACGTGCGTCGTTGCAACGGCGAGTACACATGCCTATGAGATAATAATGAAATGTGTAACGCTCTGCCAAGGTAAGTTCTTATCGTGAAAAGTATTGGTTATCGGCGTAAGCATTTGCGCCCTTCTTCCCGCTCACTTGATTGCTCACTCGATCGGTCATTCGATCGCTCACTCGATTGCGATCAATCGAATCGATCTACCGACACTGTCCCATAAAGAAGAAATACAGTGTGGTCACGCAACGCAAGTTGACTGCACCGTAATGCTCGGCATATTTATGCATTTGTTTTCCTGTTGCTCTCATAACGACTTGAAGAGGGGATAGGGTTAAAGGACCCAACCTGCCACTCTGAGGGACTTCCCGCCTGCGTACAGTTTTTCGTTTAAAAGCGGACGCCTCTTCGGCACATCCACTCAGTTTCTTTTTTGACACCGTCTGTATCGGGGCCGATCATCATGGGCACGTGCTTTATTGCGATATTGGCAAATATCGCTTTGCTCTTACCTGTCTTCACTCGGAATACTGTTCTTAGCCACCCCATCGATAATGCGAACAAACTGAATGCAACTGGTAAGAGCACTACTATCATTCTAAGAATCACCACTAACGTCTTTTTTTCACACACCACTTTTTTTCATCAGCCCCTTCTTCCTTGCCATCTAATCGCTATCTCATTCCCGCTTATTTTGCGTCCAGATTGTCTACATCTAGCGTCTAGATTGCGTTCCATTCTTTCAAAGAATCAAACTTTTTCCCGCTAATTGACTTGCTCTCCTTTTGATAATATTCGTATACCGCCGTTTTTGCGCTCTAGAGAATTGCTCATTCATTAGGCCATAAGTAGTCAGCAGATAGTGTCCGCATAGTGGATGGTGAGAATGATGGGGTAGGGCGGTGTAAGAAAACGGTTAAGGAGAGGGGTAAGAAGAAGATACCAAGCTGGTCGGCACGGTAGCGGTGCGAGCTCACATTTAATAATTAGTACTGAGATCCCGTCATTCTTATGCAACTAATTGTTAAAAACGTGTTTACGTGTAAATGTCAGTGTTTGTACGACATACGTACTGTTGGTGCGATTACCGTTTAGGTGACTCAGTCGTAGTTCGCGCGAAACGATAATGCTCCTTCGTTTCTACGCTCTGCCGATCTCGCCTCTTCGCAGCCGAAAAGCAGACCTCCTCACCAAAGGCACCTCTGACACGACTTATAATCAATGCAATAATTTATTTACTATTTGCCAAAGATTGTCCGAGGATTGTCAGTCGGGAGGAGTGGAAGGCACGGAAGCCAAAGGATTTCCAGTATCTGGAGACGACTCCGACGCCGTACGTGGTCGTTCATCACGGCGGCATCCGTAACTATTGCTACGATCAGGATAAGTGTTCCTCGATCGTTCGTTCCTATCAGAACTTGCACATGGACACGAACGGCTGGTTCGACATCGGCTACAACTTTGTAATTGGCGAGGACGGCAATGTCTACGCCGGCCGCGGATGGGATCGCGTCGGTGCGCACGCACCGGGCTACAATTTCCAAAGCATCGGAATATGCATCATCGGAGATTTCACCGGTACTCTCCCATACTGATCCGCGCGCATTCAATCTCGCGCATTCAATCTCGCGCATTCACTCTCGCGCTATACATAGTCCGATCCTCCAATCCAAATAATCTCATTGGTTTCATCACATTTTTAGATTTCCTTCCCAACGAGGCCGCCTTGAATGCGTTAAACTCTCTCATTGCGTGCGGAGTGTCGCTTCGGAAGATTAGCGAGGAATACAACGTGATCGGTCATCGGCAGGCACGCAATACCGAATGTCCGGGTGAAACCTTTTTCAACCGGTACGTGAAAAAGATGACCCGTTGGACGAGCCATCCTGTTCCTGTACACTCGCAGAATAGTACTAGTAGTAATACTAGCACCGGTGCACCGAAAACATCGTCGACGACGACAACGACGACAACGACAACGGTGACGACAACATCGGAGAATGGAATTTTTATGAGACTCTACAAGACTTATGAAACGCTACCAACATTAGTCCAAGTTTAATTAGATCACGTTCTGATATTCGAAAGAATAAGTACGACCGCTACTACCTCTTACTATGTACATTATGATCACTCCTCGACGCACATCGATACCCAACTCATTCATTATGTCTTTCATTATCATCCTTAGTATTTTTAGGAAATATGAATAAATCTGATTATTGCTGCTCGTTAATATATCCTTAGTAGCTTATCAGTGCGGAGACGCATGACGCGATTACCTTTCTTAATGAAGCGCGGTTCAATTCGGTCGTAAATGAAATGTAAATTAATCAATCACCTGTTAGCCTCGATGCGAGACAGATATGCCAAATGAGCGCGAATAGTCAACATGCACGATCAATCATTGAAACATCCGTTCCCCACTGAGCAGTTAATGTATACGGTACAATGATGCCTGAGTAGTATACACTCAAAGTATGTAAAGCAATATGTGCGACGGCTTTCAACGTTGCGAATATTAACATGCTTCTATCTTATGTAATGTTTCTAAACTCCCGCACAGATTTGATAAAGGGAAAGAAGAAATCTATTTATTTGAAGTATGAACCAGTATTTCACTCCTCCTTCGTGATATACCATATTAAGAAGAATAAAAAGATGTAATGAGCTCTAGGAACTGATTAGCACCCATTATTAAGACTATAATTTTATGTGGCTCTGCCATTGACACATAAAGTAGGTATATAATGTGTAACAGTGGCTAAAGTGCAAACCTATCTTTATCCGGGGAAAGGAGATTAAAGGTCAAGCAAGATCAGTTTTAACATCAGCACGGTCGAGTACTATAAACGATATACTGGGAAGAACGCAATGCCAGTTTTCGTGTGGAAGTGAAGATGAGTAGATCAGTTATCATTCTGGTTAGCCTCGCAACATGCATCGCACTCGCCCGAACGAGTAAGAGAACGGTTACATAATTATAATACTATCGTCGCGGCAAATAAATTATTTCCACTATCTTTCTCTAATTATTCATATTATTAAACTAATCTAATTCCGAGTTGCCCGGTTTTACATAAGTTGAATATTGGGTAATACCTAATTGATAATCGGGAAAATTCAAGAGAGCGGTCAGCTTTTATGATTTCCTTCCTGAACGACACAACGGTTTCCCCGCTCATTTCCTCTCACTATATTCTATGCCCGCTTCGCAATATACTCGCCAGTGTGATAATTGGAGGCATATTACGTAGTAGAGTAAGACTGATTAGGAGCGAGATAATGATTGACAATCAGCGCGATGCAACTCCTTTCGCGATTCCATCTTTCGAGGAAAAGGATTATTTTTCTTGTCTCCGACGTGTCATTCGAAATTGTTGGTCAAGTTGGCCAAGTGGCAGGGGAGAAGATGCGGTGAAGCCGTTGTATTTTCTTGGCCAGGTTCTCAGAGTCAGTCTCCGAATATAATATCGAGGCAGGAATGGGGAGCTAGGGCCCCGACGGCACCCTCTGGCCCTCTTAGACAAAATCCAGCGCCTTACGTGGTCATTCATCACTCGGCGACACCCAGTTGCACGAGCCAAGCCGTTTGTAACCAAAGAGTGCGAGCTATTCAGGTTGTTGTTGACATAGGCTAGACAGGTTGTAGGCGACGAACGATTCATTGAACGGATTTCGATGGAACTTCTTTCACAGCAATCGCACATCAACGAGAGACACTGGAGCGACATAGGGTACAACTTCTTGGTGGGTGAGGACGGTAACGTATACGAAGGCCGTGGCTGGAACAAGCACGGGGCACATTCCCGGGAATACAATGGCAAAAGCATCGGAATTTGCATCATCGGCAGTTTCACAAGTAAGCATGTTTGAGGCCAGTGTCGTCGAGCTCTGACGATGCAGGCTCGTTCGACGGTGCACGTGGCCATTTTGTCCGGGGACTTCCCATTATTTTTGCGAACCGTCCTCGCACCTACGTACCTACGTACCTACGCGCGCACTTTACTCGCTTCGCTTAACATAAGTATATATCTTTATGTTAACAGGCCACACGCCGGCACCGGCGGCGGTACGCGCAGCGAGGCAGTTGATCGAATACGCCGCTCAGACTGGCAAACTAACCAGCAATTACAAAATTGTTGGCCATCGTCAAACAGCCACTACCGAATGTCCAGGGAACAGTCTTTACGAGTTGATCAAATCGTGGCCGCACTGGTCGGATAGAGCTGCTCATTAGAACTCGTAATCAGAATATCGTATCGACACTCTTTTATCCTGTCTCTTTATTCTATCGACAATTAGAAGCGCATAAATCAAATAGTAGGAATTTGAAAAATAAAAAAATTCAATAAGTCTACGGTGTGCCAATTATAGGTAAACGGTTACAACTCGATTTACGGCTCTGTCATAGCTGTCCATCTCGCTCCTTACACAGATGTCAAGTCTGGAGAAACCTTTGTTATTCACATTATTGCCATAGTCTCTGACCTGTGACAGGATGATTGGCAATTATTTCAATGTTTGCGATCGATTGGGGTGCGAAGTGTTAGTTTACGAATTTTTACCTGAACTGGGATGCGACGCCTGAAATGTTCATTTAACTCAGGTACACACACGTTCGTTCCATATGTTATACCAGTAGCAGACATATCCATCGCTCCAGTCACGTATTCAGCTCGGTTATCGATGTAATCCTGCGAGAAGATTAAGTGTTTCGTAATATTACTGTTGTCGAGTTTAGGTTAATCAATTATTCACATTACTCATTCTACGCAGTCCAGCAAGATATTATTGATTTTTTTTCTGATAATCGACACGCTATAATCATTAGTTCAGTTCCAATGTACCTGGAGATTCCGCAATTTCTTCCGCCTCATGTCCAAGTAATCCCTCTCGTAGTCACTGGCAAAATCGGGATAGTATGCAGTCAACGTAACATTGTAATGCGGTTGGCCGGAGCACAGCAAATCCGTCCTATTTAGGCTTCTCTCTGAATAATGTCAGGGGAGAAAAAGAACAAATGATTCATCATATCGAATTGATAATTTCGTTTCGCACAAAAATTACCGCTCGCTAAGACAGTAAAAAGCATCAGGGAGAGAGTAAGTACGCGCAACATGATTCACTGCAATAGGATATATTGTACTGAACTTTAGCCTGACAGGTGCACGGAAACACTAACCATTTGGGTACGTAACGCAAGCAGCAAGCCACCAACATTCGAAATTATTACAATAACGCTGACTACGGTATCAACAATATATTTCGACAACCAATAACTCTGTCCTCTTTCGATCGGGTAGCAATTTTAGCTCGGGTCAGCATAATTGTGGGTATGGCGTTTAAAAAGTTCAACACAGCCGAGCAGTTTTATGACGTTGAACCATAGTCCTGGCTTGAATCGATTTCGATTAGCAGAATGGACGCCATACGAATGAACTCGAAGCAAACGCCCCGGACGAATATTGCGAAAGCACCATATGACATTATCATTATTAGCATTGATCTTAGAATTCAGTTATGTTAGCTGGCCCCAGTATGATACGACCACGGCAGTGTGGCTATTTTGCAAGTATAGCCCTCGTCAATAATGTACGTTTCAGGTGAGTAGGACACGTGGAAAAGTACGTAACGTCAGTCGGGCGAAGTACTCCGAAGGCTTCGAATGTTTTCCACCGTTAAATGTCGTGACTACCGACGCTTTCGTTTATCATGTAACACAGCCGACGTAAGCTTGTCACTCGGTGTCCTACGCTCAATGAAAAAGAGCAGTTCCGCTAATTCAGCCGGCTACTCAATTAATCATCGCTATCTTTACAACATCCTTAATCTACTAAAATGTAAGTAATGTGGAGTTGCACAGAAATTGATGTACAAGGGGTAATGCAATCGATACGCAGTCATTGCACTGTATCCCGAGATGATCGATACTTTGATAGAAGGGGCTGGTTAAATAAGTGAAAGGGAGAAATGGACAGGTAGCTCTCGAGAAGAAAGTCGAGTAAAAGAGAGTACGACGCATCGAGAACGAAGTTAGAACGAAGTTAGAAGGAAGTTAGAACGAAGTCAGAGGGAAGCTCGATAATCGGTCACCAGGACTTTCCCGAATAGCCGCGCAAACAGGGCCATTCGCGATTAATAAAAGATAAATAATACCGGAAATTATCGTTTCATACCCCATTGAGCAGCCAATCGAGTTGTATGCCCATGGATAATTAATAATCTGCTCGTCCCATCACCATTGCCACTTTCTTCGATGCACGCTTTATCGGACTTTCGGCAGAGAGTTTACGCAACTGTTTCTATTGGTATCGTTCGGCGTATTTGGTTTATCGTATTCTTCGTAAATGGCGAGTGTCATAGGGGATTTACCGAATGAAGTGCTCGGTACTCGGTGCGAGGCCTCGAATCTGTTGGCGCCAACGCTGCTTTCCAACTATGTCAACATCGGAATCGGAGGTCGTTGCCTCGTTCGCTCAGCGACGTTAGCTCGAATGGCTAAGAAAACACGAAGAGAAGAAAAGAGAGGGTTTCATTGATTAGAGGGAGAAATTTTCTTTAAAGAATCTACCTGCTTCCGATGTAAGAGCGTGTCTTTTATGGAATGTTGAACCGTGCCGTAATAAGGACTGGTCTTTCCTAGTGATCGATATGGAAGGCCTCCGAGAGAAAGATCTAATAATGTGTGCCTATCCTCATTCTGGGCTCGAGTCGAACTTTTATCTCTAACGGCATTGCTATAGCTAGATGTGGTAAGATACCACAGGTGGCGTCGCGACGCTAAGCGTCCGCTTCATTCGACGCGCGGCGTTGCCTCGTGTCGCACGTCATGCCTTCCAGTTACATACAGGTGATCGTTTTACTGTCATTTTCGCGTGTTATGTTCGACACATTGACATATATCCTTTCACGATAGTATTACCATTATGGGACGCAAACCGTAAGTCGAAAATTGAGCAGAGAGCGACAGTTTCGGTGAATTATGCACCGTAAAGGCGTTGAGCATGGCTTTTTGACTTCTCGACTCTTTAACTTTGCACCGATGCACCACAGTATTTACCTAACCTGCTGCAAAATTTCATAAGACGCACGAAACGGAGTTTGCGACTTTGACGCAGATTCAACTTTATATCAACTTCACTAATTTCTGATGTATACAATGAATTCCAACAATTTTATATCCCCACTCGGTTACTCAGCATTCTATCTGACAGTGCCTTTTTGTTTATGCATAATCAAGAATAAAACGGCGTGACGTTATCCGTGAACCGATTGTACGCCTTGCGTCATTCGACAGTAAACTTTCGAATGCCGTACTCCCTTTACAATCGAGAATCATTTGCACGTATTATTTTTTCAACTCGCTTCGATATTTCAATATTTGAACTCAAAACAAGATTACTCCTATCCATTTAGTTAATTACCTTCCTCACTTTCAACGCACACAATAATGATCGTTATTAAAATGTTGCATGTATTTGTTCTAAGAAGAATCTCACATAATCTTGCAATCACATAGTGAAGAAACATCGAAGAACGTGTGTGCTCTTGTCATATTGAGTGACAGACGATCTAGTGACAGACGATCTAGTGACAGACGACGAGTGCTAAACGCGCTTGTACATAGCAGCCACTTACGATGGGATGCATCAGATATTCATAATTCGGGCAAATGTCAAAGAACATAATGGCGTAATGCGTAAACAGAGTGAGAGGCGCAGAATACGGGAGTATGTAGTAGGCGTAGTAGCGGCAGTGGTAGCAGGCGGGGTCATATTCGCTGATATATCGGGCCGCATCTGCATTTCACTCGATACCGCCAGACCGTAAATCGGGAATTCACCGCTTGTTTTTCTATAAGGAAAGAGTCACACACGGCCGGCTGGCTAACTGTAACCGCATTCCGCTTCCAGAATATAGGAAACTACCGCGTACGGTAGTGGTGTCAGTAATAGATCTCGAATCAGCACTGTTATTGCCGGCGCCGAATGATATATAGGAATATGTTATTCCGTTCAGTGAGACGATAAAATTGCCCTGTCGCCTTCGATATGTAACGACAGTAAATCATTCTTTGTCAATTCCTCGACAGTTACCTAGCGTTTCGTGCCAACGGTGGCAACAATTGGAAGGGTGGCAGGCCTTTTCCTTCTTCCCTCCTTCCTCCCTCCTTCTTTCTTCTTTTCTCTTTCTCTCTCCCTCGCGCTCTCCTTGTTAGTCCTAAAATAGGAAGTCGATGTGAAAACAGTCAAAGAGAAATATCGAATCTTTGTGTGCCGACCGCGGAATTTATTGCGCCTCGCTAATCATCTGCCTTAACTTACCGATGACCAATGTCATTAGATATGCGCACGAGAACATTCCGCTTTTCCTATTTCCACGCGCAATTTATTTGCTAATTAGTCAGCCTTGCTTCTGATGCGATTGCGATCGCGCACGGTTCTCAGTTATTTAATGACATTCGGCTATGAACACATTCTATCCAAAAGGCGGCATATTCCTTCGACAATAATATTTCTTGTTACAAGAAAATTTGCTCGCACAGAAAGCCAAATGAATTCGTCAACGCTGAAGACGTGGCTCCAGCGTGGAGAACTTGAGAAGCTCGAGAATGTGGTCCTGGAAGGGCGAGGATCGCGCCTGTTAGGTGAACACTCACCTGATTTGAGAACTCAAGTTTTCCTCAAGGGTCTACCAAATTACCTGGTAAGGATTTTAATCATAGACATGACAGACCGAATGCCGGGAATGGACAAATAATGGCAGGTAACGTTGAATTTGTTGCAGACAAAAATCTCGCAAACGCATGAAGCGGTGACACGGGGACCATTGGCGGAAATACAAAAGATCATATCGGAAGATCCGAAGAAGAAGCTAGCTCTCGCGAAGGATCCATCAGGCACGCCGTTGCTACATAAGGCCGTTTATTATGATCAACAGGATATTGCCGAGTGGCTGATAGGAAATTATCCCAGTACGGCGCAGCAAAAAGACAAGGTAATCAATCGGCCGTCTCACGTCCGCACCAACCGTGCATATAATCACCGTATAAAGCGTGTGCATTGCTAGTTATCAAATTAACCAAGATTTCAAGGTGCTTTGCGCTTTTCCGAGGCATCCTTCTCCCTATCCCGAGAACGCCCCCCTGAATAATCGAGAAAGTCGGAAGGCCCTGCAGCATCGCGTGACGGCCACAATCGAGAAGTGTAAACCACCTGTTCTCCCCTACAATCAGCCATCTCCCGACAGTTCCGACACTAGATTATTCTTCAATGGTAGAGACGTAACTGAAACGTAGGGAGGTTGGCCTAATTGAAATTTGCTCAGTGAAACGTCAGAGAGGCGTTGACTGCACCGCCATTTTCTATCCCTTCGGAGAATCCGGTGAGTCATTAAATACTGTGGATTCCACGAGCACGATTAGCTCGCTGGGAAGACGAGCTTTCAGCTTTCAGCTTTCCGCTTTCGGATGAAGGAAAGGCAAAACGGAAGAGTCACGCACCGCTGTGCATCCTAAATAATGTAATGGTTGCACTGCCTCTACTAGAATCTCTCCTTCTGGTTGCAGGAAGGACGAACGGCTTTACATTATTGCGCGGCCTGCAGAGATCCGGAATCGATTTGGGATGCCCTCATAGAAGGTGGTTGCGACGCGAGCATTTGCGACAAGAAGGGCAATCCGGCCGCGTATTACCTGGAGCACAGCTCGGAGCTCGAGCTGCCGGGCACCGAGAAGATGGCACATCGTAAGCCTAGCCACGCCAAGGAAAGTGAGTATCATATTCCGCTGCCAAGATCCAGAGTAGTCGGAAGGAAAGTATCGATTCCTCCAATTCGATTCATTCTCGTTCACGGACATAGATTCCTTGACTCACGCCCCGCTCACGTCGACTCGCCCCATCCACTACAGTCATCCCTCTAATGACCGCGGTCAATCGATAGCATATAAATTCGTAAGGCGAGGCAAACTACTCCGCTCGATATGACGACAACCTCGAGGCGATGTGAATTAAACTGTTCGACATACATTTCGCAGAAATTGTTGCCACTGACATTGGTGGAGCTTTGAAATATTAAGTTTGAGAGCGGCGCGCGACCGGCAAAGACAAAGTGAGGATTTTCTTGCTGATGTGGACATCGAGCCAAATCGATTGTCAAACGTGTAACGAAGACGCACCTTACGCACCTTACGCACCTTACGCGCCAGTGACAAGCAGTCGGGAATTAGATTCTTTCGAGGAGAAATTGTGTTGCAGCTCATGGAAGTGAACGGGCGCGGCGTGACACTTTAATAGCGTTCCCGAAAATGCTTGCTCGTCCAATTTTCTCCAACAGTCTTGCCGACCTATTGTTACTAATATTGCTGCGTCATAAGAGAGGGCTAAGGTGTACGTGGACTATAACTTATCGTTTCGTGTCACGAACGTAGGATATCAAAAGTAGCGTATCCCTCCTAACACTGTCCCGAAGAACAAGAATGTTCGGTGCGTTTCAAATGTCTTCGAAGAAAGTATGTAACGCTTCGCTCGACAGTAGTTCGGTGTCGTCCTAACGATGCAACGTTGCTAAAGTTACCTGCTGAAGGAAGTACGACGTACGCGTAACTTCTTACCACCCACTGGCTTTTCAGTTTGCGCATTTAATAGCTTTGCCGAGAAAACAAAGGCTATAGACACCGCGAACGGCCGGCTCGAAACGTGTCAGTAAAGCCGGGGAATTCCGTGCACTGCCCTATCTCCTACAAAATTTATTAACCTGTGATCGAACACGCCATCCGCACATCCGAGTGGAAGTAAAATGCTGCATATCTAGCGTGCGCACCGACATTATCTCTCCTGCAAGCGATAGGTCTCAAGAAAGGGCTGAAGATCGATTTTAATCGAAACTAATATCGCCAATCTCGCTACATCACCTAGACGCATGTCAGACGTCAACTCAATTGCTTAATATTTATGCCAAATCCAATGCTTCACCTTTTATTCCAAGAACATCTCCTCGCAATCGAAGGATTGCGATTATGACGAAGGCCCGGTGAAATTTCCATTTTTCAACATTTTTGCCCCTATCTCCGAAATTATTGCACTTAGAAGGGTCCGGTTGCGATTTTTGTGATCCTCGTTCGATTCTCTTTCAGTATGCATAACCAAAAGGCCAACTTTCAGGGCAAGTTAAAATCTATGGGATAGGGTACTTAAAAATCGATTCTAAGACCAAACATTTTTTCGCGTTTTTCGCCGATTTTGAAGGTTCTATCACCTTTCAATAGGTCCATATAGTCCCAAAGTACCCTCCATTGGTCGCTCAGTCCCATATTATGAGGACACGGGAGTCAAACGTACTTAAAACATGGGCTAAGACGCGTATTTGTGGCCTATAACCCCCCAAGGGGGGATAATCATCATCAATTATGACATATAACCACGTAAAACAGTGTAAACTACCGTAAAATAGTGTAAAAGTATGAAGAAAGTCAAGAGCAAGAAAGACAAAGTAGAGAAACATACTATAAATTGGGGTTGAATCGTGGCTTTGTTAGTTAAAATACCTTAAAAAGCCGAAATAACCAAAAATTATTAGATATGACAATGTAAAGTAGTGTAGAGTAATGGAAAATAATTGAAAAGTACGGTGAAAGTGTCGCAAGTAAAGGTAAAAGATCATAGATATGAAAGGACGACGTTGATATGGTCGCGTAAGAATCGCCCGGTAAGAATCGCCCGGTAAGAATCGCCCGGTAAGAATATGTACGGTAAACGACTCTAGAAGTCGCAAGGCGGGTGGGTGGCTTGGTTAGTTGAGTACTTGGCTCATAAGGCAGGGGACCCAGGCTCGATTCCCACTCGGGAGAGAAATTGAGAAAAAAGCAGGCTTGAGTGTGCATGGTAGAGCGGCTACTCGAAATGGCGAAACACGCACCACGTACCATGCATCGAGGGTCCATATATTATTTTATAACATAACATTATTTTGCTCCTCACCTCAACCACAGAAATTCCCCAATATTCATTTTCCCGCCATTTAGAGCGCTACTCTAAATTTCCCTCATTTACTTATTGCAAGTAGCATACAAATAGAGCCTTTTTATTCAGGCATATTTCTGCCGATTTTGATGATTACGATCCTCTTTCCCATTCCCCTTCTTGTCTCTGTCGGTTCTCGCTCATACCGCTACTGATACTCTTACGAAATTCTAGTAGCGCTTTATCATCCAGAGAAAGTAGGTCGAAAAAGCAGTTACGCTTGGTTTTCAGGCCTTGACTTCAAGCCTTCGAACATCAGAATATGGATACACAATCGGGATATCGGAAAGTTGCAGCAAGTTCTATGGGAAGGACACGGTATGAAGCTCCGCTGTGAAACGAGCAATAATCCACGCGTCAAAAAATTTCTTGAAGCAGTCCCATACATAATGGTTAGCCTTACAGCTCCAACATAAAATCCATTTGGCGCACAACCCGAATACGGCCTATAAAGCTCTGTAAACAAGTGTTTTATTCGTAACTACACAGGGCACTATTAAGGATATTCACGCAGCAACGGTAAAGAACAACTTGGAATCGTTTAAGAAAAAAGTAGCGCCACCGGTGTCACCTATCGTACTGTGCGCAAAGGATCAAAACGGTCTAAACGTTCTACACAAAGTAAGTTTGCGACGTGTTTCCTTCGGCGAACTGTTGAAATCCGTCAATATTATATGATAAGTATATCGCATTAGCATTGTCATTTGTTTGTCGCAAAGGCATCTGGATTGGGTTTCACGGCGATTGCGCGAGAAATTTTGGACAGGTATCCGAACACCGTTCGAGTTCAGGACAACGATGGCAAGACGCCGCTGCATTATGCAGCCGCTCTTAAAGACGATGGCGCCATGTACAATATACTTACGGAGTACGGCGCAGATGAGAGCAAGTTAGACTACGTAAGAAATTTATTTTGCACATCTTTATTTAAGAAATGGCAATTAGATATCCTTTTCACCCCGTCGCTCTCGCTTAATCGATCAGAAACAAAAGGCAGCTGCCTTTTATAAAAATCGTCCATCCGACGTGGACACATCGAACTTGACGGTGATACCGGAGGCACCGCGAGTCTCTGGCTCGACATACCCAAAGAACTGGGATTGGAGAATTTTGGAAGTCTCCGAGTCCATATCGCGCGGCATGAAGAAAGTGGTGAGCAACCTCGAGGTGGACAGCGCATTCGGAAGTGCAGATTCCTCTACAAAAGGCTTGAGCGGATCCACCAAGAAGGTAAAACTCAGCGTCGATCAAAGGTTGGAAGCCATGTTCGCAATAAGGAGTGGAGTCTGATTGTTACAGATTGACGATCACACTGACGGTGCGGCGGAAGAATCGAAGGAACCTGTCGATGCGGGAGAAAATGGTGCGGCTGAAGGGGCTGAAGGGGCTGAAGAGGCTAAAGCAGAAGCAACGGAAGAGCCCGAGGAGAAATCGTCGGACGACGATGTGGTGACAGGTTTGACAACTGACAAGGAAACCGACGATAAGCAAGAAACGCACCAGGACGACGACGCCGGTGCACCGGCCGAACAAGATAACCCTGACGCAGCTAACGAGTCTAACGAATCTAACGAACATGAGGAATTGAACAATGATGAGCGGAGCGAGGAATTGGATATTGGCCGAAACGAAGAAGAGGAGGCAACTGAAGCTAACGAACAGGCAGGCGCTGATCAGGAGGAGAGAAACGATGCAAGTACCGGTGACTCCGGGGTCGATGATCCTGTCAATGAGGAGGATCAGGTAGTAGAACGATTCAGTTTATGCGTGTACATAATCGAACTTGTACCTTTCGACGATTACATGAAAGGAAGCTTAGAAGGAAGTTATCGGCACTCGGTGTATACGTAATTCAGTGTAGGAGTCAGCGTACGAATGTGAAGGGTTTCCGCGTATCCGCGTGATATGATATAAATAATTGAAGGAAGAATCGATAGAACGAGCCCACGATGCGTCGGCGTCGGCGTCGGCGTCGGTGTCGTCCGATTGTCCTTCCGCGGCGCTAGAGTTGGGCACGCAACGCTCACCACTCTCTACACATATGAGTCCATAGAGAGGGAGAAAAAGAGCGGAGGAATCGATTTCCTGGCCGGGGATTAGCAGCTCCTCGATCATTATCTCCTCTATCGACCGCGGTGTGCCGGCGGTGCGCATGATTTTTACGCTGCCATTCTGCTCTCTGATCAGCAGGTCATCGTCGGCGAGCACGAGGAGCTGCCGGAGCCCGAACTGAACGAGGGTAACATGGCCGTGGATCCGGAGGTTGAGGATCTATTGGAGAACGGCAACATGGAGCAACTAGCTGCGCTGGTACTCAACGGAGAAGGAAGACGTCTCGTCGGCCGCCAGTCGACCAATCCGGAGCTACAGGCATTCATCGACAACGTTCCCGCTTATATGGTATGCTTATACGGTATGCCAATATCGGCTACTATCGATCTAAGCGATGCCGAATAATTAATAGGACGCTGATTCTCTTCCTGCTTTTGCCTCTCGATTGAAAGAACGTTCTCTCATCGATCTCAATCGATGATCGCTAAATCGTTGCGAAGGACGCGTTAGAGGGTAGACTAGGCAATAATAAATGTTGCAGGGTAAAATTCACGCGGTGCATATGGCGGCGCGCGAAGGCAATCTGAGGGATCTCCAAAGTTCGCTGGATCGTCGCAAGTTTGCCATAGCCAGGGACGGTTCCTCGCCTCATGGGGCGACGCCGCTTCACGTCGCTGTCATTTTCGGCAACACCGCCGTCATTAGGTATTTTCCGAATCTTTTCAAGGATCCCCTATGCCGATACATCATTTTAAGCGTTCGCGTGCCGCGTCGACTAAAGGGCGATCGATTTGTCCGTATCGCGCGTCGCCCATCGAGCGTCGCCCATCGAACGTCGCCCATCGCTTAACATTTCATGTTTCGTTCAGGTATCTGGCAGGCAGGTTTCCAGAAACGGCGCATGCGGTCGATTTGGACGGCCGAACGCCGCTACATTACGCAGCCACCCTCGCGGACAACGGGCATTACTTTAATCTCCTCCTCCACCTGGGTGCCAACCCCCTTCTTCAAGATAACGTGAGTGCCTTTTTATCCTTTCCCCTATCGTCATGATAACGTCATGATAACGTCATGATTACGTCATGATAACGATGATCGCGCGACCTTAGTATCTAGTATTAGACGACTAATATAATCAATGTTCGATCATAGATCGATAACAATTGATAAGAGTTAGACTTCCTTCTATCGATTCGAGCTATTCATTGTCATTTCTCTCTACTGCGGCCTTGTCGCGTAGTTTGGACAAAAGGCTGAATATTACAAGGAAAATCAGAAGGACTTATCGCACAAAAAGCTTCTTCGCGATTTTGGGGCTAGCGAGAAGCTTGCCGACGAGATGCTGACCGACAAAGGTATTCTAAACACTAGCCAGCACCGTCACTATAGCACGGTTAGAGAAAAGAAATCACGCGAGATTCTAGCGAACTCACTGTATCTTACGTTAACGGCTATTCAAGTAAAAAGTGGCACACGTCCGATTTTTCGACAACCCTTTAAATGAACAGTTTTATGCGCGCCAGTTGAGCGTAGTGTGATTTTTTCTTACAAATCTCCAGCTCTGATCAATTAACTCGCAAATGCACAGATTCACTTCCGAATCGGCATCGCTTCTCAGTGAAACACACTCTCTCTCTCTCATTATTTTTATCACCCTTCAACCTACGATGTTGCACATAATTTGCGCGGGTTGTCGGCTAACGTAAAGAAGATCTTGAATTCTAAGCCAAGCGTACTTGCCGGCTCTCTGAATAAATAGTCTAACAATAAATAAGAATCAGTTGCAATTAGTGATGCACCTTGGCACCTGTTGACGATGTTGGTGAGAATGAAAAGACGGAGGGTAAGATTAGGGTAAGATTAGAGGAATGGAAGGAGGTAAGGAATGATTAAATTGTGTACGTGTACGTGGTGGCCTATAGTAGCTGGAGGCGACGCGTACTCAGCGCGAAGAGATCTGAGCGAGCCGGAAATGATGTCGACACTGGAGAGGTGCTTCCGTCTGTTGGCTGGTGCTGGCTCGAGGCGCGGATCGACGCCGGGGACGCCGTCGGGCGCCGGTACGCTCGTCGGCCGTTGCCTGAAACGGCCGGTTTTTGATACTATCAAGCACCGTGTGACTCGCATGGACCACAATCTCTTTGACTTGATATGGCCCGCTCTAAAGAAGTATGGGATCGGTACGGCGAATAGCAAGGCGAGCAGCGGCCGATCTTACTTGCCGCCGTCGACTGAGAACGGGAACGGGAATGGGAACGGGAACGGGAACGACGTGGGCGTCGCCCGCGAGGACGAGGACGACGACGAGACCGGGAACGTCGTCGCTCCCGATTACGAGAGTTACGTCGTGTTCGCCGAATTCCTCGATCCCCTCGTAAGGGATCTTCATTGCGTGACCGCCAGCGGCGAGCTACCCGATCATCCACTTCCGCGCTTCTTCACCAGCGACGACGTCGAGGAGACCGCCGACACCTTCGACGACGTCGTGGTCTCGACCATCGAGAACTACGAGCTCGATCCCGCAGGCAAGTACGTTCAGGCCGGCAAGGTCGAGTGTTGCCGCAATATGGAGCCGTACTCGCTACCGGTAACGCTTACGGTCAATCAGCTGGAGGAGGTCGAACGGAAGATCACCAACGAACTGATGAGTCCCGGAGTGACGGCTCTCATGGCCGAGGGCAGCAGCGAGGATGAGGCCGGCACCTACTATACCATGAACGAAGTTCTCGACGAGCCTAGCGGCATACGGACTCAGCTGGCCGAGGCCGGACTTCTCATCGCCGGGCTCGATATCGAGCCGCAGGATGAGAAACGATTGCACGGCAAGCACTGGCCGTACGGTAGGGGTGTCTATGTAAGCGCGATAGGTGACGTCGCCGTTTGGATCAACGTGCAGGATCATCTGAGAGCCGTCTGTCGGACGAGCGAGTCTCGGCCAGGACAGATTGGCCGAGCCTACGTTAGACTGGGCAAGATCGTCTACATCCTCGATCGGATGCTCGAGTTCAAGAGGGATCGGAAGCTGGGCTTCCTATCGGCCAGACCTTACGCCCTCGGCAACACTCTTCGGCTATCCCTGACCATTCGATTTCCCGAACTCAGTAAGGAGCGAAGCAATCTGCGACATCTCTGCGTCGTTCGCGGGCTCAGTGTCAAGTATACCGCGCAGAAGGACACGGTCATACTGACCAATCAGCAATCGCTATCCATCACGGAACTGCAGACCCTCCAAGACTTCAATCGGGCCGTTCAGAACATTCTCTCGCTGGAGAAGGAACTGACGATCAATAACTCCTTGCGGATCACGAACCTGATCGCCTCGATATTCCGAGGCAAGCGGAAGAATACTGGATCGAGAACTGCGCAACGTTGATCGGACAGTAGTACCCTGAGGCGGTCACGTTCATAATTAAAGACTATTCTTCTCTCCCACCGTCATCTCCGAAGAAAGGCTGACTTTCTCTCTCTCTCTCTCTCTCCCTCTCCCTCTCCCTCTCCCATCTCCATCCGAAACTCTCCTTCCCTCTTAATAGATACAATACGCCTCCGCCAATCGCCTCGTTCTTCGACCGTCGGTAGTAACATACTCTTCCTTAGGACTCGAGATAGAAAAATAAACTGTAAATAGCATTGCTTACACTCCTGTGTAGCGAGAGAGGGACAAGACAGATGATCGCGTTCGATTGCCTAGTGTCCCGTTGGAAAGATGTGTGAACGTTATTTTCCTGTCTCTCGTGCACCGATGCATTCAAATATTAATATACCGGGCGGATTAACTGCTGCGAGGAAGAGCGGATTAACGATTAGGTTAGTAAACGATGCCTCTACTGACTACAATACACGGAAAAATGTTACGATGCTTTGACACACATCGTCGTGGCACATGCTTAGTTACGTATGAGCCTACCTAACCGGTCGGTCGTCGGTCAAGTCTCTGAGATCGAATAAAAACTCGTGCCTTATTCTCCTTACGAAGTAAAGGAATTACGTATTGATGGCACGGCATCGCAAGCTTTCAAAAGGTGTCAAAATTGGCGAGGCTTCATGTATGTTTACGCACGGGTCGATGTTCACAACGAGACAAAAAATGACGAGCACATTTCTTTCCAACTCAATGTGTATACGTCTTACGTTCAACTTCTTATACACGTGGGTTCTACTTATTTTCAAATTGATCCAACTATCGGGACAACGAAATTTATTACTCAATTTTTCTATGTACACGTCCACTTCAGCACGTATTCAGATTTTTCTGAAAGGTTGTACCACTTACGCATAATGTGTGTGAATGTCCTTTATTTACTTTACATTGGCAACTCGAGGTGGTATTCTTTAATGATAACCCCCTGTACGTTGCCTTTTGTGCATCACGTTTGAAGGAATGCTGTGTTTTACACGATTTATGCTCTACTATTTATTTTCCAAACCGACACTTGATGGAATTAGCTTACATATAAAGTAGCGGATCAGCAAATTTCTTTGCTTTCGCAGACGAAAATCGAGTAGGGTTTCTTTGCTACTAAATCCATACAGTGCTGGTTTTTAATTTTGCAACCTGTTTCACATCGGCAAACCTATTGGAAGAATTGTGTAAGATGAAACACCGATCCTTATTTCAGACGACAGCCAACTTGATATTCCCATATTTCGTTCGGAGGAAGGTCGCTATTTAGCGTCATGTAAGTAATTAAGCAAAAAATAATTGATGCGGCTGTGTTAAAACGGACAAAATAATGAGAAATTAATATAATGTGGTTGTCGCTCCGTTTCTTGTAGCACTTGGCGATCCGCTAATCAAAGGCTTGACAGAAGTGGCAAATACGAGACCGAAGGATCCAGTCACTTATTTAGCCACGTATCTTTACAATTTCGCAAGTAAAAATAAAGGCAGCGGTCAATCGGCGCAGGTTCGTATATCACTAGACGATCCGCGCAAAGAGTTCAATTTTCATTTCGTTTCTCACAATTGAACAACGAACATTGAAGGAATCCAACGTCCTCATTCTTCCCGATCGCGACAACGCGGAAGCTGAAAACCCTGATAACGAAAATGCGGATGAAGATGCGGGATATCCTCAAAGTCCAGATTCTGATGTGCCTGAGTCATCGTTCAGTAATCCAAACCGAGTACGTAATGAGCTTACGTTTCCTTTAAATCGCGACCGGATCAGAGAATCTAATATGTCCAACGGTTGTACTGATCAGGATGAGCACGGTCAAAGTATGATTCACTTTGCGGCTGTCCGCTCATATTCGAAGAATGGCCTTTATCACTTGCTGCAAGAGGCCCAAGTGAACGTGGGATTCCGTGATGAGCTTTATAGGACAGCCAGGGACGTCGCGGAGCAAGCCAACATTCGAGAGAACGTCGAAGAGATCGATCGTTGGGTTGTTTATCTAGCAGCGAGAGGTGGGTGTACCAAAATCTCACTGACATTAAAAATCATTCCCGAAACTTTGAACGCGCCACGTATTTGCCTAGCGGAGTAATAGCGATAAATATTCATGAATCGTAAAAACGACCTCAGCTACTTTCTCAGTTTAACGACAATTCGCATGAGGTCACAATTGAATGAAATGAGTAAGCCGTGACCTTATTCGTAGGAGAAACTGAGAAGCTGGTCGAATTGCTGCTGGAAGGATACGATCATATTTTGGACGCAGAGGACGGCGGCGATAATATTGTTGACGTTGCGACAAAACGAAATCACGAAGCGACAATACAATTCTTACAGTCGGTACCCAATTACGTGGTAAGGCTGCCCTTTCCTCTCCAAGAGCAAAGAAACTCTTTGCCTTCTTTGTCGTTGCTTGCATTTGATTTGATTGGAAATTGAACAGACGCAGCGCGAGGAAGTTCATCAAGCGATACGTGCAGGAGATCTTAACAAAGTGAAAGAATTGCTGAGCAAGAGTAGCGGCGGTGGAAAGTTGCTAGCCGTTGGGAAAAACGTAATCAGCCGCTGTGCGCTCCATATCGCTGTCTTAAGAGAAAATGTCGAGATAGTCAAATTTATCGCAAAATCCTATCCGGAAACGTTAAGAATCGGCGATAATGTAAGAACGATGCACTTTCTCTTTCTCTCTCTCTCTCTCTCTCTCTCTCAATGAATTCTTCATTGACACTATTTTTTTTACTTATCTTTAGTTGGAGAGAACTGCTCTGCATTACGCGATGGGAGTACCGTCTGTCGAACTTTTGAGCAACGTACTGATCAAAGCCGGCGCAAAGCGTATAGTTAAGGATCTGGTAAGTTTGAAAATTAAGTTATATATAAATAGAGCTACCGTGCACCCACAACACTTCACTGTTATTAACAGGGAATCTTTTACAGAAATCTCGTCAACCAACCTATTATTTTATGAACAAGTCAGATATCGAGAGACTTCAAGAAGAGGAAGAAGCAATGAACAAATAGATTCCGTAACGGTATTCTAATGTCTATGCGATGCAGTTGTCAATCGAATAAAATGATGAACGATGAACGAAATAGTTTGAAACGTAGACACTTGATAATGTTTAGATATTTCGTCGCCTCAAACGAAAAGGAAATGACTAATAAATTTTGATGCGGGTGAGAGGACTAGATCGCACTTTTGTCTTCGCGTACATAGAACCTAATACCGATTGAGACACGTATAGTTTCCTAATTTGGCAATGATGCATTGATGCCGCAGAGGACGACGACGAATAAGCGCATTTTATTTTGGCCCTTCATTCTATCAAATTCTTAAATAATCTTACACCTACGTATGCCCCATTTTTAACTTGCAACAACACGGAGTATATATGTAGAGAGTAGACGTTCTATCTATTTTTAGAGACTGCAAGGCGGTTGTAATATGCTGTTGTCAACGTTTCTTGTGCATCAAGGTCTCAAATCCGTTTGCACGTCCGGTCTTCAAGCTGTCCCACTGTTTTCAGTCCGTTTTCTTCCTAAGCGGCATACAGAGACTCGGCCAGCATAGAATGTGCCATCTATGCACGCACTAACAACGATCGTCAGTCATATCGAAAAGCTCTTCCCATTCATAGAAAGAGCGAAGCTTCTCCATCACTTTTTATCGTTTCTCCTCGAATGATCTGCTCTTATCCTTCTACTAGTTGTTACAGCATTCTCTTCCTGCTCTGGATCTTCATCTATAACCCCTTGCCAAGGTGTAGGATTTACGTAGCCAGGTTTCGCTTTCTGATATGCTAAAAAGTGATGACACAATAGTTTCTCAAGCATCGACGACCATTAATAGATGGGAGAAGAATAATAAACTAACGTAACAATCCTTGCGTAGCAGGTTTAGGCCTGTTCTTCGCCGTTTCCCTCCACTTCTGAAAAGCTTTCGAATTCTCTTCCGATCTTTTCTTCTTTTCCTCCTCGCTCATTTTCTCCTTGAGTTGCTGTTTTTTCTGATGCGCTATAGAAAGAGGCAGATAGTAGATATACATAGAGGCAGAGTTTGCACGATGGTCAACTATGGCCTACCTTTCTTCTCCTCATCTTTCTTACGAACCCATTGCCGAAGACACAACGCTTTTGCCACGGCAGTCTTCTCCTCAATTTCTTTCAACCGTTGCTGTAATTCCAATTCCTTTTCGATGGCAGCCTTCTTATCGGCCTCCTCCTTCTTCTTTCTCTCGCTCCATCTTAGAAAACTCTCGCGCTCCTTCTGCTCCTTATCCCGTCTCTCCTGCTCCAATCTCTCTTCCTCCATTCGTTTCTTCTCGTTTTCCCGATCCTCCTCAATCTTCTTACGTTCGGCATGCTCTCGCTTTCTGCGCAACCATTCGTCGTGCGCCATTTTCCTTGCTAAAGTCACACCGTCCAAATTACCTATCTGATGCTCGGATATATTCGAATTTGACATTGACGAGGTCATGTGAACCACGCGATGTCCATTCACGGTGTATCTATAATTTGGAGAAGAAGAGAAGACGTGATTCATATGTGTCCTTATTCGGGACACCACCGACGAGCACTCTGACATCATAAAAGTTAAGAAAAATGAGAGGAAATAATTGCGATATTGTTGCCGGTGCCGCGTTCAGAATGGACGCACCTCTGCACCTCCGGCTGATCATTAGGTTGGAGCGAACTTCCGGGAGCGGAGATCGGCACGAGAACCGAAGAATCTCCGTTCATTTTCTCTCCGATTCGACATCGACGCTCGACGCGCATCGTCTCGCTCGGCGTGACGGTGAGCCTCGATCGAACGGTCGATGCTTCCGATTGCGATGAACTAATTGCAATTGCAGAACTTGACGATAAGCATCGATAGGTATCCTGTGAAGTGCGTTCGCCAGCGTCGGCACCGACGCCTGAACAACCGCCACTGCCGCAATTCTCAACGGAAGATGCCAGATCATTCTTGATGGAAAGCGTTGACATTTTTTCAATCCCGATATTCGAATCGCCACAATTTGATCTAATGCCGCTCTTAACCTCATGTCGCCAATCATCACGAAGCTTTTCCTGATTGACTTTGAGCTGGACAGCGATTTCCGTTTCATCGGCACCGCCGTCGCCGCAGCAGGATTCGGCATAAATGGCCGGATTGATAAAGCGCACTTCCGGTCCCGACCTCGTGCAGCGCGGCTTCGTCCATGTTTGAAGGCCCTTTTGCAAATTAAAGCCGCAGGCCATTTCGTGACAATTCGTTTGCGAACGATGATTGTGTACTAGACTGGTTCTCAATGCGCCTTGGTATGCTTCCCCGATATCCTTCTTCGGTCTATACCTGAACCAGCTGTCATAATCGTTGTCATCGGCCATCGTCGAATCCCTTTAACCACTGTCCGTCGGTAATCCCTATAGACGGAGTTGGCGGGTGGGAATTCAAGTCAGTCGAGGAGTGAGCGCAATATTGTCTTGAGCGAATCGTCCGAAAGTTCGGGACTACTCACGCACAAATTCTCATCCATATTATTCGACACGATGTTGCACCTTTTCTCAACAAACAATGGCCAATCCTATTCTCGATCCGACTGCAGAACGAGTACGCGATAATGAAAGATATTGAACGCTAGCGATACGACTTCGAATTTGCAAGTGGATGGTCTTGAGTTCGGCGAAACATGACCTTGCATCAAAGGAATTCCGTCGACGCTACAGCGATCAGGTATCCCTGTGCTCACCCGTCGACGATGACTTTGAACGACCTTTTAAAGTTAACCAACTACCAGAGAAACATATCACGCTCTATGGAAATCGACATATCGATTAGCACCTTTCTGCAAGACAATCGATTTCCAGGCGAACTGTCAATTTAACCAACTGTTATAATGGGAATGATACACTTCTTATAGTATAATTATTATTATTATTTATTCTTAAATTAACTTGTGCTTGATTGACATATCAATTAAGTAGACGGTCGAAAAGATATTGAGATCCAATATTACTCAACGCTCGATAGAAACGAAGCTTCGCGCATTAGCTTCGGTAGCATTATTCTGGCGCGCTATTAGAATGTATTCCTCTGTTATCTCATCTGGTTGGATCTTGTTAAAGTACGTCTCCCGCTCTTGATGTACGTAGTACGTATCGTCAAAGTTGAAGTGTAACCCCAGCACAATATTCAAGGCAGATGTATCGTATGCGTGACAGCCAGAGTAACGATATTGCGGTTTCTTATTGAATCGACATCCTGCCGATTGGGCTCCTAAAAGCAACGCATTACATGAATAAGCCCAAGCTCATATGTTGCCGTATTATGCTATTGGCAATTACCAATGGGACAAATGCAATCCCTCGTAAGTGCACATTGCACCCATGGTAGCATTACTTTTTCTCTAATTTCCTTAATATTCCTAATCACTATGTGCGACGCTCTTATCAACGGGAGAAAAAAGAAGCTTTCCGCCGACACGTGAAAGTACTCGTACATCTTTGGGTGCGTTAAAGAACTAATGGCGTGCCGCGTAGGCCAAGTTAGAATTCCAGATTTTGGTGAAAGATACTTAGAGATGTCTGATGAATTCAGACGTACGTTTGAGTCCATATACAGTATACTTCCTAATGTGTTTAAAGCTGTCTGCAAGCAAGATATTAAGCAAATAAGTCAATTGTAGTATCTATCAATTGAATCTTACGTTACAAAAGTTTTGAATGTCGTGCCTACCTGTATAACTAAGGGTCTATAGACATGTAGTCTGTCATCCTCGACGTGAGTAGGGAAGGGACTCAAGTCAAAGTGAATCACATTACATTTCGTAGAATTACAAGCTGACCTAATACTTTGCAAGGAGTCTTCATTTAATCCGACGCTATAAACCACAATACTGTTATTTGGCAAAAAGTGACTGATGTTTCTAACAAAGCCATAAATATGCTGTTCACTTCCAGGCCTTATAAGAGACACGATAGTCACGTTCTGAGACTTAAGACTAAGAGGTGTTGTGCTTGTTTGCCCATCAAGACCAAGCAACGCAAGGTACTTTGAGTCTGTCACCAAACGTTTCTCTTCTACATCCTTAAGATTTTCCTAAAAAGGTAAATGTATAAATTGTTATTCCCATGTAAATCTTCCTTAAAGGGAAGAATTCCTTCAAGTTCTTACCTGGAAGCTTCGCAACTGCTTGTGAGTCTCTGTAACTAGAGTTTGAATGGAAGGTCGTTGGTTGCTGAAAGCAATAAATACGATGCTGCTTCCTGCTATGCAAATGAGCAACAAGAGCAGCCCCTTGGTACGCATCTCTCATTGTTTACTTGAATTTATTTTTATTTATTCCGGAGACGATAATACTGAAACGTTCCGCTTGACGTTAGAAACGGCCTGCCTAGGTTACACATAGGTTAAACTTCAAACGCGACATTATTACAGACATCACGTTACAAAACTATAAGCACCGGAGCTACACATGTTTGAGAATTCCTTTCTGGTTAGTTCAGATCGTAACCATTGTATCTAAGATCCAGGAAACGAGATTAGATTAAGCCTTGCTTTTTCCGATAACAAACTACTACTGTCAGTATTCTAGCAGACGCCTAATCCGTAGTGATTTTTTCTTTCGACCTTCTATAGATGGTGACCCTGCCGTTCCGATAATCAACCTCGAAGTATGAGCGAATAGCAAGTTGGAAACAGTTGGAAATGAACCCTGGCAACTGTTTTAGACGAATGAAAATTAGATGGCGTCCTGGACGTCGCAAACTCGACCCGTTTCTTCTATCTATCATCTCGGATGCAAAGGTTCATTCTGGTTCATTCCTACTGCGGTTAGCGCTGGTTAGCGCAGGTTAGCGCAAGACGCACGTGCTTCGTTTTCCGTAATATTGTTCGTTGCGCACATTTTACATACCCTCACTTTGTATGTATCTGAAGCACCGTCCACTATTCAATTGATTATTAACCCCTCATTGTTCTCTTGACCTTTCCCGTCTTCACTTATTATCCGTACTGAAAAAAATGGTCGTTTTCACGTGCAACAATTGTGGCGATAGTTTGCAAAAGCCGCGAGTTGCAAAGCATTTACAATTTTCATGTCGCAGACCGGCATCCTTGACTTGTGTAGACTGTCTCAAGGACTTTCGGTAAGAAATTTTATTTACCAAAATTCTGCCCAAATCACCATTTCTTCAAAATGTGTGAAAAATGCTAATAGCTAAGGCGATTGAAATATCTTGTTCCTGATTAGAAATTGGAACATCAAATAATCGATATATGTACATGACTACGATACTAACAACATCTTTTTCAAATTAAAGGGGCGACGAATATGTTGCGCATACAAAATGTATTACGGAAGCCGAACGTTATGGCGGGAAAAATTACGTGCCCAAGCCCGGTGCCAATAAAGGTGAACAGAAGCAACAACAATGGTTAAATGTTGTTAACAACTTATTAAACAATAGTACTAATTTGTCTCCTCCTGAACGAAGTTTGCTGGAAAAAATATCGAAATTTGAGAACGTTCCAAGGAAAAAGGCTAAATTCTTGAACTTTATAAATACTATGGGCCATAGGGAGAATAGAGCTGTAGTTGAAAGTGTCTGGGCTAAAATGGAAGCTGCTCAGATTAAACCTGCACAGAATGGTACAAAGTCATCAGATTCTGTTAACACAGGTAGGTACATTGTAAATAAATACTTTTCAAGGAAAACTATTATTTCTCACAAACAAATAAACAAACAGGGGAACTTAATCATGAAGAAAACCTCAGAAACTCTATCAGTGAGGATAGAAAGGAAAACAACATAGCAGAAAATGAAAACAATGAAAACATATCGAGAGAAAGTAAAAGTGATGAATATCAGAACAAAAAGAAAAACCTGGACAACGATGAACATGGTATTTCTGATACAAAACCTGCCAAGAAAAAAAAATCCAGGAAGAGAGAATTATCAGAATCATCAAAAGATCTGAATGATGAAACAAGTCCTAAGAAGAAGACTGAAATTACATCCAAAGAAAATTCCCAATCTATGGAAGATAGTGTTTGTGATTATGAATCAAAAAACCCTGCATTTGATTGGAAGAATGCAATCTGTACAGTAGTTTCCAAAAAGGAGGAAATTTCTCTACACAAATTGCAGAAAAAGATTGTGGCACAGTATATAAATTATTGTTCAGATGCTGTGTCCTATGAGAAGGCTGTGTCAAAATTTAATAAAAAATTGAAAAAAATTTCGGAAATAGTTGTTGCAGACGAGAAAGTGAGATTGGGCTGATTCTTTTTTTTTTGTGTGTAAATAAATCGACCATATAAAATGTGTATTCTTGACAGTATGTACAGTGATTAGTAAGAAGTTCGCTGGACAATGAACTACACAGATCCTTTATTACTGTAATATATTTATTAACTGCAGTAATAAATTTTTTATAAATCATTGAAGTAAACTCTCTTACTGGTGTTAACCGTTTTTACAAGCAATTGACCTAATATATATGTTACAAAGTTGCTAATATTCTTGTGAAGCCAACACATGCTGCCACAACAGTCTGTCCAATACCCCAAAACAAAGCATACAACGGTGACATTTGATAACTAGAAGCTCTGTATACAAATGCAACTGCAGCCGAACTGAGTACACCTGATGTCAATGGCAATAATAAACCCATTATTATGATCAATAATGGAAAGAATCTGCAGGAAACAAGCATATATTATTCATTATTTGATGGATTGGATGGAACCAATGAAAATTTGTCTTACATTATCTACAAACGTATAAAATCACTCACTTTCCATATTTATGTTGCCTCAATGTAGCAAAACAAATAGCTCCAGCTATCGTATGGACAAATATGGAAGAAAACAGAGCCCATAAGAAAATCTGATACCACATTTCTATAACAAAATTCAAAACATTCCTGTAAATATTTGTATACTTGTCGCAACTTAAAATACGATTAGCAAAAATCGTAAACTCACCAGCGAACGAAGTGAGTGGAGTATAAAATATGTTACCTCCATTCATGTTTTTTACATTGACTTGCAATCGAAGCAATGTTACATCTGTACCTGTACCCATAATCAGTAAAACATATTATCCCTGAATTACCTCTTTTTCTCCAAACAAAATTCATTGCATTGAGTGTGCCAATGAATTAAAGCCATTGGAATCTGCCTTTAAAGAAAACACAAGAGTTTGAGAAGAGAACTATAGTTGTATTATTTTTGAAGTATGAAAGAGGTTGTTATTACCTTTTGAACATTTTTACAAGATCCATGAACACAGTGAACGATACTATTAACGCTCGAACATATGCTATAATTCATTTTAGGAATTACATGATAAAATACGGTACCATTTGTTAATATAATAATTTGTTATTGCTGTGATATGATGTGTCGGCAATCTTGGTCGTATCATGCTACCCAAAAATGATTACAACATTTTTGACGTCTAGTGAAGTTGTATCAGGGAATCTACATTTGTATAGAAGACCGACCCATAAAGTTTGACCTAAATTGTGCATGAGAATTACCCTAATGCAGCTTTCAAAGCCGCATCTATTGTACATTATCATATTAGCAAACAGATACTTTCTGTCATATGGCGTATTGATACTCCGACAAAAATTGATCAATTCATGTTTAATCCGTGATATATTTCAATTCAAGTAATATCAGATATGGAACATGGTGGTTTCCATTGCAGCAACACGTTACCTTCGTAACGTCAAAATACGTATCTCATTGGCCAATGATCGTACGCATCTGTACGAAAGTACATATCAGTGGACAACAGTTGACAACAGTTCATGTTCGGAAAATAATTAGTATCCTACATAACTTACAGCGCTTTTACACTGCCCTGATTCTATTCAGACCAGGGCCTGGTCACTCCCCTCTTGTAAAACGTGGTACGTACCGCCGCGCCATCAATGCGAAAAACCCACTAGATGAACTAAATTTGTGACTAGGATCGCCCTCAAAAACCCCAGGTTGCAGTGCTCCAAAAAGTGGATGCACTGTAGATTTGTTCTGGTAAAACGATTCTAAGTATTCAAGTGTACCAAAAGTTTAAAAGTTTAAATAATATTTATTGTTCTCTAGCAGAAATTACTTAAATCCGAAAGAGAACAACAAATATTATTTAAACCTTTAAACATTTGGTACACTTGAATACTTAGAATCGTTTTACCAGAACAAATCTACAGTGCATCGGCAAATATAAACTTATGTAGTAAAACGGGTACTTTTCATACCAAGAATAACAGTATATAATTGTTGTGAAATCAAATCTATATTCATAAAAAGATGCACAAACGAACGTATATATATATATATATGTTTTATATTATTTATTGCACCAATGCATTGTAGATAACTTTGGTCACTTTCCATGTTATATGACCGGGATAGCTGCACATCTCCTGATATCTGGTTGTATAAGAGAAAACCGATTAGATTTTGCATGACACCATGAAGGTACAACACACACTTTGTTTTAAAATAATTGTTACAAACCTTTACTTCTGTTGTGGAAGCACGTACAGAAATATGTGCCCAGTTGGTTCTGTCCCCATGTTGCACCTCGTAAGAACAAGAGGGCTGCATGGTTTCTATTATCTGATTATGCAAATCAATATATATTACATTTTGGAATAATATATAAGATTCTTATAGACGTATTGTAGCATTGGATGAAAGTGACATACGTTTGTTTCCCCTGGAGATATGCTGACAGCTTCTGGTAAATGTAATGTTGCCACAACATTGCATTTTAGCCTCCTTTGTGCTTATCCCATGATGTAGAGTATTCTTCTTAAAAATGTCAGTAGCAAACAATCCTTCTCCTTAGATCATTGCTACTCAGACTCCCGATTTTTTCCGAATACACTGCAGCCTTCCATAACTCAAACCTGGCAGGATCCTTCGGAAAAGAGTGCACTGGCACCTTATCCCTCATTGAACGGCATCCAAGCAGGCAGCACTCGCAAAAACTCATGGCTCGCACTTGCTCGCCCACACACTTCAAAAATGCACAAAAACGTAGAATTTTCCACTAATGCGCACTAAATTTCCAGTTGCCTCCTGCCTCACACTTGCAACAAGAATGTAAACAATCGACAGGCGACAACAGGCGATGATTCAGATATATATCAAATATGTCATGGCACCCGCAAAAATTCAGCCAATAGCAATTGAGCTACTGCCGCGACATCTTAAAGACCCGCCGCCGGAGCGGTACTACAGACGGTACCACGTTTTAGAGGGGGAGTGACCAGGCCCTGATTCAGACGTTGTATCTTAGTAGTTTGTACTTTAAGGTATGTATGTACATAAGACGTACGCGGCAGATTAGCAGCAAGCAAAGTATGGCAAGCTCCTCTCGGTGAGTTTTAAACAGTTTTTCGTTACGTCCTTGTTGTTTCTTTAAAGTGCGTGTCTTACCGTGCCAGATCGTGCAATCTTTCGATAAAAGGTGTGAGTGGTAAACCGCAAACTGCATAATCATAAATCGTCACGAACACTGTTTACGTGATACTTGCCTGTATTCTATTCATTGTGTTTGTTGATCGTTTACGACAAAACATTTCACTATATTTCACACTTTAGACACAACATTAATTCGGAATTACTTATTTATTAATATTCGGCTATTAAATTATGATTTGTACAACGTGACAACCCTACCTTTTGAACGTGAGCTGAGAAGACAGTTACCTGTTTTATACTTTTTTAAAGAACGCAGTGAGAACGATCTGTTATAGAATGTTACAAGTTGTTTTACACCAAGTTTTACCATCTGATATCTTATGTCTTGCTTTGTACAAGTTGTACATATTTAAAACAGAATATTTTATAAGCTTGACATTTTTTACCACATTTAATGAATACTAAATATTTAACATTTTCTACTGTTAATGGCTATAAAAATTAGACACGTATATTTATAATCACCTATATGAAATACATATCCTTAAAGTATTTTCTTCCAGACATGACACAAATAAAGTTTGTTGTTACGCGCATCCAGATGCTCCGCTTATTGAGGATTATCGGGCAGGAGATCAAATTTGCTCAGAATGCGGTCTAGTTGTTGGAGACAGGTAAGAACTTGTCTTTTTTGTTTGTGAAACCCTGTACAAAAACTTCTAATACATTTCATAATGACTCCATCACATTAGGGTAATAGATGTTGGATCGGAATGGAGAACGTTTAGCAATGAAAAAGCAGGGGTGGATCCATCCCGTGTGGGTGGTCCAGAAAATCCATTGCTTAATGGTTCTGACCTATCCACCTTGATAGGTCCAGGGACTGGTGCAGCTTCCTTCGATGCCTTTGGTGCCTCTAAATATCAAAACCGACGTACAGTATGTATCTATCTACCAAATATTTATTGTATGCCTTTTCTTTACATATTAAACGTGATTTACAGATGAGTAGTTCGGATAGAGCCTTGATCAATGCCTTTCGTGAAATTAACGGAATGGCAGACCGCATTAACCTGCCAAAGACGATAGTGGATCGAGCAAATAATTTGTTTAAACAAGTACACGATGGAAAAAATTTAAAAGGTAGAGCAAATGATGCAATTGCCTCGGCATGTTTGTACATTGCCTGTCGTCAAGAAGGTGTACCACGCACGTTTAAAGAAATTTGCGCTGTCAGCAAGATAAGTAAAAAGGAAATTGGTAGATGTTTCAAACTGATCTTAAAGGCTCTTGAGACTAGTGTGGATCTTATTACAACAGCAGATTTTATGTCGAGATTTTGTGCGAATCTCGGACTTCCAAATATGGTACAAAGAGCAGCTACACATATTGCAAGAAAAGCTGTGGAAATAGATATCGTTCCTGGAAGATCGCCAATTTCCGTTGCTGCTGCTGCAATTTATATGGCATCACAAGCGTCAGAAGATAAAAGATCACAGAAAGAAATTGGAGACATCGCCGGAGTAGCAGATGTTACAATCAGACAATCATACAAGCTCATGTACCCACATGCTGTAAAATTGTTTCCTGAAGATTTCAGATTTGCGACGCCCATTGACCAGTTGCCGCAGATGTAACATTATCACAACAAGTTTATTTTGGGTTTTGACAGAGGGTTTAAGTTTTGTTTATCACACATAGTCATGTACGGTAAATCTGATTTTTTTTTTAATTTTACAGTATACATTCCTGGATGGTATACAGTGCTTTAACATTATCTAATTTATTGCAAATATTGGTTATTTAAGTACGTCATTTGTTGCATAGCTTCATTGACCCTTTATCAAAAGTAACAAATCCTGCAGTTTCAGTGTAAGTCTACAATTCTTTATCAAAAGCGGTCATTCAAAGTTATATTCTATGCATACCACTTCTCTTCGCTTGTATCATAAATACGAGTGTGTTGCGCATAGAACTGCTCTACAGTATTGTTAGTGGTAGATTAAAAGACATTTGTACCGAAAATATTTTAATTTTTCAGCACTTTTATGAATATAGTAACAAAATGTCTTCCCACACAAAAGTTTGGTAAATAAAACTAATGCAGTTGGGGCTTTGTTGTATAATTATTGAAATAAGTACATCGCAAAGATGTGAACCACATGAGTGTGTAGTTTAGGGTTCACCAAACTGTTATAATAATTGGTTTTGCCGCCTGTGTATTTATGTGGATGGAGCATTGATAGTGTGAGAAATTTTACTGAAACAAATAATGCTTCAAGAGCACTGAGGTCTTTCTTCGTTCTTATATATAGACGATCGATTACGGTCATAACTAATATTTGACAGTTTTATGTGATAATCCGTAGCAAGTTTTGATAAAACGAAACAAGGTCAATGCGACGAATTCTTTTATTAGTATATAGTATGCTATAACCGAGTTACGGAAAGTCTATTTTTCCATAAGAGAGATGTTGTTACGGCTCATGTATACATTAAAGATTAACCTTTGCTGCGCAACACTGATTGTATCAGTATATAATACTGAAATTATATTCTTTATACAATCCACATATTTGGTATCGACAGTGCGAACATTTTCCACTAGCAATAATGTGTACATTTGTAGGGCATACAATGCGGAAATTCTTACCACGCGTTACATTGCGATTCACACCATCTTTGTTACAAAGCAATAAAATACAATGGTAAAGTTATACTTTTCATCAGATTCCCTTCGTAGTATCACATTTATCGGCCTCTAATTAATATCATAGATTTATCCAGAGTGCATGTATCCTAATCTAAAATATCATATAAATTGCTTTGCACTTCCTATTTCATATAATACATTTGTTAAAGATATACAAGTCAAAATGTTTGAATTGGCCAATTAAGTTGTTAATTGGCACAACATTGAGGAGGCAACGCTAATGTCATACTGTCGGTTTCAGTACTAAGGTATTATCAGACGTTATCCAGGTCCTGTCATCTAATTGAATTTTGTCAGACGTTGACCTAACAAAAACGTTCATAAGTTATATCACCTGGATTATAGAAATGATTATCAGTTAGCCTGAGATCTTATTATGCCCGTACTTACACTGTTGTTAAAAGATGTAAGACATGCCTATGCTCTATTCCTTCTAACCAGAGATTGAGCAATTCTTCACGTTTGCATCGTAATAATTGTTTGCAAGCATTTAAATTTTCTTTTACTGCATGAATCTTTTCACGAGTTGCAGTTACTCTTTCTGATAATGTGCTAAAGATCTGCAAGGCAAATGAATTACTAAAGTATTTTAAATAAAAATAATTTAATGCAGATTGTGTATGGAACAGGCTTACTTGCATAACTTCTGTAAGATCCTGGTCATGAGAAGAAACAAGTTCGTCCAATCGTTGATCGCTTCTTTTATATTCTTTTTCTAACTTTGCCTTTTCTATTTCTCTTTGCTCATTAGTCTCACTTGCAGAGAGGGCTCTAATAACAGATATTAACAAACCACTCTGAAAGACATAAAGATGCACACATTATTTTAGGCGTAGAAATTTGACAAGTGACAATCGCATAGTTCATACCGTTTCTTTGGTAGGTTTTATACCGCGGGGCGGCTTGACAGGTGGCCCCGCATTCATTTTGACTTAAAAATATTCAGTATTGGTACAAATATTGAAGAATAATTGAACCTCTATTTCTCCATTCTTTATCAAACATTAGAGTAATGCCCAATATTTTGAATCGTATCAAACTTGCAAAAACTTTATGACAACAACAGTAACTCAGGCACAAAGAGTACACGAAAAGCCTTCAATCACCGCAGATCCATTGCAAAATAAACAAGTGTCTGCACGAAAACTATCTTTAATAAGTGAGCTTAGTATTTGGAAGATGTGTTGTCAGGCTAACTTCACTTGCTTCCAGTCACCTTCCAGTGCACGTATGAAAGAATGCGTTCTAACATACCGACATGGTTTTTGTGTGCAGCTTTCGGTTTCCGATGATTTAGGCAAGATGGAGCTAATTAGCCTCGAATTTTAATTTGAATAGAGCCGCCGTATTGAAACTAATGTCATTGTGAAATGACAATAATAGGAATTCGATTACCCATAATCATAATAATCATAAAATGCATTGTATTTTATTTCAGTAAAATTACTTGATTTTTGCATACGGTGAAATAAAGAAAATAAATTACTACGTTGCAGCGTGTTAATGATCTTGAATAAAAATTTGCTCGCAATTACGATTGTAATCGCAAGAGATGGGTAGCGTTTGGGCGTATATACCTTTAATTACGCAAATAACTGTCCATAATTAATTGCAGACAAATGACGAATAACATTCACTCGAATAAATTTATATTTCATACAAACGTGTGTGAGAATACTACTTCAAGATGCAAAAGCTGCTGTAAATCACTCATTTTTGTGCAAAAGGAGCGATTATGAAGACGCCTAAAGAGACGCATCTTAATGGAATTGCTTGCGCGTTTACGGCGCTTCATTGCAAAACTCAGAGCCGCTATGACTGATTGACACGTGAATAGGAACATTGCCAACGATGTTGTTCAACCTGAGAAAAGTATGACGTAGATGAATGTGAATGAGCGCTAGACTGAACAGTTGAACGGCAAAATCGCGCTGGAAATGGGATCATTACGACAAAGCCAAGTGCAGGGGCGTCGCATTCTCTGTGTTACGTAATTGGGTACAATTGACAAATGCACGTTTAAAGATATTTAATGAGGTTTGTTCGCATAACGATGGGGGTGGAAAAAAGACACACACTGATAGAATGGCAGTTACCCCGCTGCCCGAAGCGCAGCACTCTTACGAAATTGTCGAGGCAAGTTCACGTAGATCGTAAATGCCGAAAAAGTTAATAGAACGTTGGCCACGTAAGCTTACGCCCACATCGGTTATCCGTACCACCATTTGGGTAAACGATCACGAAGTCGCTTCGAGGGCAGAGCTATCATTTGAATTTCGATTGTGCGACGCGTCCTCTGCGTCCTCCGCGTCCTCCGCGTCCTCCGCGTCCTCCGCGTCCTCCGCGTCTGGCGCGTCCGCCGCGTCCTCGGCGTTCAAGGCAATCATCTAACGCACGATCCGGGAGGACTCGGCTCTTTTCCTTTCGAGTTTGAAACCGTGCGTGCCGGAGGGCTATTCTTGAGGAGGACACTTCGAACGGCGAACGATGAAGGTGGATTGTAAACGATTTTACGCCTAAGCCTGGAACTGAACGGCAGCTTCCTCTTTCGCAATGATCCGCCTAACATTAACCCAATTACTTTTTGGGTTCTGTAAATAGTCTTACGTTGTTTAAGTACTTTCGAGCCTTTCTAAGCGTGACCCTGGTTACGAAACAACCCGCCGTGGAATCTCAACTTTCATTTTCTACGGTCGTACCTCCTCGCGATGTACTTGCCTCTATACATTGGCGCGCATGCATGCGTATGCAGCGGCAAGTGTAGACCGCTGCACCGCGGCACCGCTGCACCGCTCCACCGCTCCACCGTCTTGGGGGGCAGGTGAGAATAACAGAAGCAAGCCTGTTTATACACGGACTTTCGAGCTTTCACTCGAGGACAATCGACGCAAACTCGACGCCATTGTAATTTATCGCTCTATACCTTTAATTTCGAACGATATCATTTCAGCAATGTCAATTTCTTTTGCCCATTTTCTCAATTTTCACCGATTTTCACTGATTTTGCTCAGTAGTCCATCGCTCTCTCCACGAAACTATGCTTTCCATTGAATCGACATTGGAATTGTCTAACAACAGTGTTAATAAGTGAAACGTTAATACCGATTGCGTTCAGTTATTTGTGGCTCCTTATTTGCATTTGGGTCAGATCGGCGAGTTGTATCCTGGCGCGACGTTATAAATACGGCTGACGAATATTCGGTCTGCAACAAACCGGAATGCAGGCGTTCTTCTTTTTTCCCTGCTTCCCCCGTAGAGACTGGAAATTTTCACATGCTCGCATGCCTTTGCCTTTCTCTGGATACCTACTGTCGCTGAGATCTTTCGGGTCACGGTGGCGAGATCCCAATAGTCCGACCGAGGCCTACATTCTTCCGCTATGTGTTCATCTCGCAAAACGTGTTGCGAGCAGTTGCGAGCAAACCTTCCAGGTCGTTACACTCGATTCTCTTGAGCAATCCCATCGATCCCATTAGAGGATCTTTTATCCCTCTTCGCCGAAAATCATTCAACTTTAACGGAGGCGTCGCTAATCAGTTCTATCCGAACAGCAGTTATACTAACTCTTCTCTCCCTACGTACACCTAATCTGATCATTGATCATTGATCCCTCGAGCGAAGAATTTCAATATCAGACTCGGTCATTTACCGAAAGTGCTCGTCGTTCTCTTCGTTCTTAGGAATCACCGAATTTCTACTGGCAATTCCCTTTTTATTGCCTGGCAATCGTTCGTACCGCTTCCTTGTCTCAATTGCCAGGAAGACACGGCACACTATCGGAATGAATAGAATCGAGAATTATGCGTCTATTAGAGGAGTTGAAGAGGGTTCTCGGTGAAGTTTCACTCTCTTATTTTTGTGCGGCGTAACATTATCAATTGCGTAACGTCGATTTGTCGGGCGACACCGAAAGAGAGCGAGCGAGAGAGAGAGAGAGAGAGAGAGAGAGAGAGAGAGAGTCAGAGCAGACTGAGGTTGACGCGGACCTCTCACAATATATACCTACATTTTTCCGTGAACGACTTATAAATGCACATTTATTAAGAAATCAAGAGGATCGAAGCCGATTAGCGTCAAATAAATTTCCCCTTCCGAATAAGCTGAAAGTTCCTTCTGACGCATAGTGGTGAGCCATTGATTCGAAATGAGCATGGTATTTCCAATACACGCAGAATTCCGCATATTTCTCCCTCGGCCGGAAGAGATTTGGGAGTCACGTCTGACGTAAACTTGAACGGCATTATGCATGCACGATACGTATTCAACAATCCGACGAACAACTACCATTCATGTAGACGGTATCGGATAACACTGAGCACGTTTGGTAATCGATATTATAGGTAGAGATTTACGCAATTCTCGAGGGCGCAAAAGTTACGTTTCCGCGGCAGCTTATCATGCATTAGTGCAGGTACATGCCTGGACATGTCTGGTCATGCCTGGTCATGCCTGGACATGGGCGCGTCAAGGTGTTGTTTCGCTGCGACCGCAGGTAATTACTATCTTCACTTTTCCAGCAGTTTTCCTGTTTGGCATACCCGTCTTCCGCTTTTGTAGCCGTGCCAAGTTTCACGTCGATATGCACTGCTCTTTCTCTCTGACCATTGCCATATAATTCAACATTTCCAACCGTCATTGTCCATCAAAACAACTAAGAGACATTCCACGCGCGTTTCTCGATATACCTACCTCATTTCCTTCGATCTGACGCAATAAGAATTTCAGCTTGGACAGCAACTCTTGGAGCAATCACTTTTTTACACGCATCTACATCATCATCATCAGCGGCAGTAGGGGCAGGAGCATCATCACCGCGCAGTAGGTTTTGACGGATTACCTGTCACTTAAAATTCTGTGCCAATCCACCGAAGGCCATTAGTAAAATAATGGATTTTAAGCTTTGTCTAATTTATCAGTTACCGACTTTAACTTTCATTTGACGATGTTCAAAGTTGAATATATGTTAAATCGGTCACGTTTGCCAGAGAATGGTCAAGTTTAACAAGTTGGCGCCTGGCCCTAATGAAGGAGAATGCGATTGAGAGAAAGAAAGAAGACATGCTTGGTCTCAGTGAGTGAACCGATTTTGCATGACAAGCGAGCTATCAAAGTTATACAATGCTACCCTCTTTGGACACGGTTGACTTTTAAAGATGTCGAAAGGCATATCGCCACGTCTGTGCAACACAAGTCGATCATGTTGGAGGCTGAGAGATTTGAAAGAGGTGCATTGGGATGGAAGTTGTCGAAAGGGTTGTCGAAAGGGTTGTCGAAAGGGATGTCGAAAGGGTTGTCGAAAGGGATGTCGAAAAGGGTGTCGAAAAGAATAAGCTTGTCGAAGAACTGATCGGCTAGGCGAGACGAGACGAGACGAGGCGAGGCGAGGCAGAAGAGCGATGCAGGGTGTTGCTCTCGCATCGAGACTCCACATGTCGGTGAAGGTCGGCCGGCGTCGAATCCGATTGAAAAGCGAATATCCGAGCCCACCAGCGCTCAGTTCGTGGTCGTTCGCTTCGCCAGTCTGACCGGACGACGCGAGATTCTCTACTTTACTTTTCGAACCAAACGTACGTGTCCACTCTCTCTCTCTCTCTCCCTCTCCGATACGAGCCGACACCGATTCGGAGACTACATAATTTACATCCCGAATTCGCTCCGAGAGCGCCGTTAACCTGTCGACGAGGGAAAAAAGAAGAGAAGGAAGAAAAGGGGGAAAGAGAATCGAAGGAGATCGTTTTCCTGCGGCTACCTTCTTTTGGCATCCCGTCGCGCTCCTCGACCTCCTGTCGGTAGCAATCAACTTTTTTCATCCATACCCCCCTCCCCACATTGAGATATTATCAGTTTTTCGAGCAGCCTCGTGGCAATAAGAGAGAGAGAGAGCAAGAGAGAGAGAGAGTAATATCGACGGGACTTGGATCGTTTGCCTTGGGAGATTGGAGAGGCGAGAAGGGTGATTCGATCGGTGAAGCCGATGACTCCGAGAGACATAAGAAATCGGATGTGCATCGAGAACGGATCGAGGAAGGAATCGAGGAAGGGATCGAGGAAGGGATCGAGGAAGGGAGAAAGAGTGGACTCAGTGGATAGGCGGTAACAACGGTGATGGCGAGAGTTTGACTTCGGGAGGTTAGCGAGCGTTGAAAAAATTGGCGCCGTGAGGGACACGTGTGCGCCGCGCAGAGGGTTCCCTAGATTCGATAGATTCGATAGATTCGATTCGCGTGTGTGTCAGTGTGTCTGTGCAAGCTTCGGCACCCTCAAAGAACGCAGGAGCATCTCGGAGATTCTGGATTACGCGAGATCGTAGGATCGGCTTGACCAGGTAGACGCCTTATGCTGGCATCATGGCCAAAAGTGGTCTCCTCCTCTCGTTGCTGATCGTCCTGGTGGTCTCAACGACGACGGCCACGCCGGGCCGATTGAACGGTACGTTCTCATTCAGTCAGTCGACTATCTTCCATCCTTTCTTAATTCTGCTGCCAAAGAGAATCGCTGAAACAAAGATTTCTCTCCAGGAAGAAGAGATTATCCTACTGCTCCGAGGCGACGTCCGGTGCCCGAAAATTATAGCGTACAATGTAATTCTGGCATGCCGTCTCTAATGGAATTTTATTCCGGCAGTGTCGCGTGTCTCCTAGCCGGCCGTTTCGCAACTCGTCACGCTGTACCTAGCTTCGTGACATTTTAATTGCCTCTCCGTAGCGCCGCAAACTAACGCCGCAAACTAACGCCGCAAACTAACGCCGCAAACAAACGTCGTGCAATCATCGACGTCTCATGTCGCTTTCACGCCGCATTTCGAGAAACGGAAGGCCGCTTCTCTCCTCTCGAAGCGTGTCTGTGCGTGCGTGCGTGTATGACTAGGAAATAGGGGCGGATTTCCTGCTCTATGGGACTCTTTGGCGAGAGAATCGATTGACAAATGGTAACGAAGGATCGGCAGCTGAAGCAGCGTCAATTCCTCGTCGATTCGTTGTCGATTCGTTGTCGATTCCGCGTCGGCTGACGGTGCCTAGCTAGAAAGAGAAATCGGTCTCCGTCGCGATTGAATACAGTATAGCAACGGGTGCAGCGGGGAGGGTGGGGAGGGCGCAGTTGGTCGCAGTTGGTCGCAGTTGGTCGCATGTCTTCGATTAAAGTCGAACGGCGTCCTTGCCGACGCGCCTCTCTCGCACCTCAAGCTTGTCCCGCCGAAAGAGTGTCCCTTCTCGTAAATGGGTCAATTTAAATGAAACGCGCCACGTTTCCCTTGGCTCGCACTTAGGTCAATTCGATTAGAGACACCTTTCACTCCCGGGGCTGAATAACTTTGCTGACCTTGACAGGTATACCCGTTGAGTAAGGTCCGCGGATCGCAGACGTGGCCAGGCATAAATTGACTCTCCCTCAACCTTGTTTTCCAAAGATCATTGTCATCGCCCCCGCGGCGACCCAATTTTCGAGCCGATCATCTGACCATCAGAGTTAATCGGCCCGGTGCCGATAGAAAGTGGCTTCTAACGACCGTCGCCACTCGCGCTCCTTTATTAAGCTGTCTCACCGAATCATTTTCAGCCTCTTACGAAAGGTGACCATTAATCGTATTAATCACCTACGACGCTGTGGGAAGGATCCTTCGACAGTTTGAGGCATGACAGACTTTCTTTTTCCTTTGCATCACAATACGCGAACGAACCAGATTTCGAAAGATTGGCGCGACAGTTGTCAGTGTTGACGGGCGCGGTGGCTGCCTTCCTCCTTGCTCTCCAATTCCGGCAAGCTCCGAGAGGATGTGAGCGAAAATTCGACACCGCCATTATCTGGCTCATCAATCTTGACGCGCTACGAGCATTCAGGGCTGATCGTCCGAATTTGAGCGAGGAGTGCTCGCCGAAAGGAAAGGCGTAAAAAAGAGCGAGCCTCGGACAACGACGGCTATATTTTAAACTTGATCGTGAACTTGTAGAGAGTATCTCTGGCCACTTTCACGCGGGCAGTTTGCATTTGGAGAGGTTTAAATTGGCATCTTAATGCGAGTCGTGCCAATGACGCGTTCCCAACTCGAATCGCCGACACGAATCGCCGTCTCGAGATACGGTTCTTAAGACAAGGTCCAATCTTTCCTGGCGAGTGGCGAGAGGCGAGCAATTATTAATGAAGGCATTTTATTCGGGGCGAGCTGAGCGGATAATGCACCCGCGGCCCACTCGGACATACATATTTCCTGAAGCCAGAATGCTAAAAAGTTTGCGAAGCGAACCTTAACCGCCTCCCACCAATTACCCGCAACATTCGCAATATCCATCGAACCAATCGTTAAAGCAAGAAGCCTTATGACATTTAACTTTTAATGGGACAACAATCCGTGACCGTGTAAATAGAATGTTCCGCCGGCGCAGAAGCGAACATTCGTAGGACTTTCCGTTGCTAAATATTTGATCTGTCCGCTTCGGCGAGGACACACAGAAGGCGGTGTGCTAGGAAGTCCTATATGTCCTTTTTTCTTCGGCTTCGCTGAGTATCCGGCTAGGAGTGAGAGTCGCAGGCGAATTACCGTAGGCAGTCAGCCAGTTAGCCAGTCAGCCAGTCAGCCCGCTCATTTCTGCGACATTCATCATTGGCCCTCGGCTCTCTCCCAGTCATTAACATTACACTTGACCAAGTGCAAATATTGCCACTGTTTAGATGCCCGTATTAGCGTAAGTTTCTGGTACTTAAGACCGATCGCGAAGGAAGGAAGAAAGAAAGATTTGAAAGAGCGGCTGAAAATGGAGGCCAATAATGACTGGACGTAGGGTAGCTCAGTGAAAGAGCTCGAGCGATAGGTGCTCTCCGCATATTCGTTAATCGAGTCAGCTTGCTCAATGTCGATAGGGAAAAAAAAGTTCGTGACGGGCGTAGAACTTTGTTCCGTTTGCACGTTCGAAGGACGCGTACGTCATAGCGAGAAAGCGTAAGGAGAACTTTCGACCGGGGGGATGTATAGGATTAGCGAGTCGGTGAAAATTAGCTAGGCGACAGACCGGTAAAAGGGATAGCCGATCTGACAGCTTATTTAGCCTTATTAACTTTGCAGACGACTGTCCGAATTGCGTGGACGAGCACACTGGCAATGTAGCTGCATCGAGATGGACGATGCCCTTACTCAAGCTCGGCGAGAAGAGATACTATCTTGGCATTTTCTTTAAGGTATAGAATAGAATTTGTTGACAATGAATATGAAATCGGCTAAATGAATCGGCTAAATGAATCGGCTAAATGAATCGGCAAAGAGACGGAGACTGATGAAAAGTTGGCTATACTTTTGCACAATAGGCGAATTGGTACAGAGCGTCCCAGTACTGTCGCTATCACGGGATGCATTTGGCGAGTATAGCGTCTCAGGAGGAGAACGACAGGCTGGAAAAGCATATAAAGGACTTTGGCCTGGGACACGAGCACTTCTGGACATCCGGTACCGACCAGGCCGAGGAGGGGAGTTTCTTCTGGATGGCGAACGGCCGACCGATCACATTCGAGAACTGGAACGTCGGCGAGCCGAACAATTTCCGGTAAAATTTAGCAATAAGGGAGCGCGGCTAATATCCTGGACTCGCGTGAGCGCGCTGTTCTCTTGCGTAAGGCGCACTCTGTTCTCAGGGCGCGAGATCAACTCTGCCACCTTTGCCGCAACTCTCCTATATCATTCTCCGCGATCCCCAAATCTTTTCCGAAATTTCATTCCGATTCTGATACCGATCAATGACGCCGCGCTCTCAATACGAATTTATTAGCTAGAGTTCGATTAGTCAAAGAGCTGAAGGTCAGTACGAAATACCGGGCCGACTGATTACGATCGAAGCTGCTTAAAGGTGATCTAGCCGAGAGATAAAAAGAATTTTGCTGCTGTCTGTGACAATGTCATTGGACCGGTAAAAAGTTAGCTTGAGTAGGTTCGCTCATTAGAATCAAGTCTCTAAGTTATCTTGTAGACGCGTTTACAAATAATCGCCCGCGGCTGGCAATGATTCGTGTCAGGTAGATCAATCACGCTGCCTCGTTTCCCCGGCAGTGGAATGCCTCTATATTGAGGGCGATTCGCATTCCGAAATGAGGATCGGCCGACCACTTGCCGACTATTTGCCGACTATTTTCCGACTATTTGCCGACTATTTGCCGCACGGCAAAGCCGCGAGGCACGTAGGTACCTCTTTCCCTGCCGCAGCTTGTCGAGCGGAAAATGCGGAAAGCGAGACGACCATTCTCTCGATTATAGGAATTTGCGTGTGAGTTTGTTCTATCGCGGGTTGTTTCCGCGGCAGGCTAATCGTCTGAGTCGAATCGAGGAATTCAAATAGACCTCCGATCGGCGTCAAGTCGTTTCTCGAGCTGGAAAAGGATTTTCGCAATCGCACATTGGCACATTGGCACATTCGTGCATTCGCACATACGCACTGACCGAGAGTTATAGAGATAGAGTATATAGATTCGATTGTGTCCGTCGAAGATTTATTCAGCTTTTACTGCCGCTGCGACGAGGACGGCACCCGCACGCTGCATTCGATACTTTCACGCCGAATCCTCTTCCTAGAAGCTCCCTTTTCCTTTTCCTTTTGCTTTCCGTCGCATTCTCGGCTACTTTCTATGCGCGGCCCCGACTTGGCGGCCTTTCCTCTATTTATCCTATCTACTTCTCGCCACCCTTCTTTCCATCCTTCGTTCTATCCTCCTTTCCATCCTCCTTTCCATCGTTCATCAGCCGCACATTTCACCATATTGCCGCGCATATCCACTTGCCACGGGAGGAATCTTTAGACGGCAGAGCGGGTGCGCGCGCCATCGAAAATATCATCGAATTAGTACGTTAGGCAGACGTTTAAAGCTGATTATGTAAGATTAAAGATGCGCGTCGGCCAAGAAAGTGCCTCGACGGAATGCGCCTGGCATTTGCCATCTACAATTTCTTATGGACACCGTGCCGGCGCGTAATCCTAAGATTATACGTCAGTCGTAATCCTGAGATTATTCATCGTAAATCTTCCTTCTTTTTCGTAGGTACGAGAATGGCGAGGAAGAGCACTGCCTGGAACTGTGGAATCGAGATGGCAAGGGGTTAAAGTGGAACGACAGCCCGTGCAGCTTTGAGACATTTTTCGTCTGTGAAGTGCAGTGATGTATGAGTTTCGGGTGAGACGGATGAAACGAAACGTTAGCCATTTCGTAACGAAGCTCGCTTCACGCTCTTTAACGGCGAGCGTTCGAAAGATCGACGAGCTTAGTTCGAAAAGTGAAACCGCGGGTGAACATTTTCGGACCGCATCGAAGTGTAATTCGAGGAGCGTAAAAACGTCCGTACCGTTACAATACTCGTGTAGCATAAGCGCCGAAAATTAGTCCTACGTACTGCAGCTATTTAAGTAAAATCAATGGAATAACAAAGCGTGCAAAGCCCCATCTGTCGAAAGGGCGAGGACGCAATGTTTCTCACACCAAATAAACGTAATTAATCCGCAAGACGGAAGACATGCTCTGAACGCTGATAAACTATCGTATGCGGTTTTCCATATGCCATCGGCAGACGCGAGAAAGTATTATTTTGCCAAGAATGCGACGACAATCTGACGACAATCTGACGACAATCTGACGACAATCTGACGACAATCTCTTTTCATATGCCCAGTTCTTCGATCATCGATACATTCGATATCACGCAAACAACAGTCAGTCAAATGATATCTTATCAAAAATTGATAATGATCGAACTGTCAAGAAATGACGTTACCTCTTAAATCGAGTTGTACGGCGTATTTTCATTCTCGATACGAGAATAGGGCATCGAATGGATTTGGAGATAAATGTAGATGCCGAAATTGGCGGAGAGCACCGCTTCCCAGGCTGGTAGCAGCTTGCCGGGAGGGAAGTGGCGAGAGGGAAGAGGGATTGCGCGAAAAATATCGAACGGATGTGAACGGTAGTGGGGCGAGAGGAGTCGGTCCAGTTCTCGCGCCGTGTCAAAACACTGTTACATTGTGTGCTCGTGAGAATGACTCTCGCAGCACGCACGACACACAATCACTCCCTCCGATGTGTAACCGTTGCACAAATTTTTCTCTCACCTAACTGAATCGATACTCAGGTACGTTCGGCGCATGTACCTACATTCATGAGCCCATCCGACGTAATAGCCTAGTATCGCAGTCGCAACTTACTAAACGTCGTTCAACTTTCGTAATATCATTCCTTATCACTGCTCGTCGTACATATATATATATAATTTTCTTTTTTTTTGTCGCGCATACCGAAGTCACATACACTGCCACTTTCGATAGTGACGTTAATTGTACTGGTGCCACCGACAGAATACTGAGAGAGAGAGAGAGAGAGAGCAGGAGAGAAGGTTCTGGGACCATAGAGATAACAGTCTCTGAACGGGGTAAGAAGTAGGATGTCAGAATGAAATGATAATTCGGTATTGAAGAAAGCTTCCAGGCACGGATGAACAGGAGTGTGAGAGAGACAAAGTGGCGGACTGGTTGTTGAGCGGAGCGCACTCTCAATGTTTATGCCGGGAGGAGAGGAACAATGAGTCTGTCGTTTTCCGCACCGTGTTCGCATGCGTCCCGCGAGTCTATGCACCGACCGAGTGCGCCTGCACCGTCCAAGGCCCGCCAACGACCTAGAAGGTCGCCCGGTTAAGGACAATAATGATCGAAGTTAGCTTGAAAATGACAGTAGAAGCTCTTCTGATTGGCCAACGCGCGCCCGATCTAATCGTAATGGGTTATAAGAGAGGTAAGAGTTTGAGTCGGAGTCGGTGCAAAAGTCTAAAGGTAGGAAATGGGTACATAGGTAGAGGAATAGGCCGGTGCAAAGAGGCGCGAAGAGGCGCGAACAGGCGCGCGCTCGCGCGTCAGCTTGTTGTACGGTACCCTATCGGTACGTGGGACCGATTGCGACACTCTCTCAGTCTTCTCGAACTACGCGGCTCGCTGGTCAAACCTCGGGATCGCGAAGGCGCGCCGAACGTGATAACGTTAAATATTCGACGGTCCAGCCGGAGTGAACATCGCCTGAACGGTCTCGCGGCAATTATTCGGAGCGCGAGCTGTGCCACCAGTCGATTTTGCCGGATATAATACTCGGGACCACAGCCCCGAAACCTCTCCCTGTACCGTTCGCTCCTTTCCTTCCACCGAGTGAAAGCGTCATAAAAATCGTGCACAATAAAGTTCGACTCCGGAGCCAGGCCAAGTTTTACCGCAAACCTCAACAGTTCTCCGCTCGCCGATCCCTCGATTATCAACTGGCTGGCGACTGCCTCCGTCATACTGGCATAATACTTTTCACTTTTCCCAATTACGCTTGCGGTCACGCTAACGTACTCATCCTTCTCCCCTGCATCCCCCTAAATCACTTACACGCTCACCTTTGAGCAAGAAAACGTCATTCCTCGAGCGTGTTGCAACTTTGTTCTTCGCTTTATCGTTCCCGCGGATTCAGCACCGATCGAAACATCGAACGGTCCTCTACCATACAGCTGAGGTAGTAATCTGCCGAGAACAGTGTTACGGGCCACGTGGCTGAGCCCCTTTCAATTGGTATACGTTCAAAGATATACTCGAATCACGTAAGTACACACGATTTTGTTACGTTTAATTAGGAGTTAGCGATACGCTCTTACCTCGAACGCACGTACAGCTTGAATCAATAAGAACTCTCAATCTCATTATTCGAAGGTCAAAGTATGTTTTTTTGTAATACTATCCAACATAACATGCTCGAGATTACCTTGGCATTGAAATATACGAGATATCAAGATGGTATCATTATGCTTGTCAAATTGTTTTGAGTGCGTTCGCCGTTAAGATGCGGCACGTCTTTCGGCATTGTCTATAGTAACCGAGCAACTCGTAATGAATACGTTCACTGGCACGCACTCGTATGTGATTACCATTAGGATCGGTATCGGACCTATTCGTTAAGTTTCCAGATCGATGGATCGGCCAAAACACCCCTCTCACGTTCGGCTGAACATTGTATTTTCAATCGTTTCTTATTGCACTCACCCTGTACACGTAAATAATCTGTAAATTGGTCCGAGCCGCTTATTTACATCGCTGCAGAGTTCATTTCTACTCTCGTGCACTCGATGCACTTGACTGCGATAAGTATTTACATGCGCTGCGCATATTTCCGATTGACATTGATGAGCACGCATTCGGACGATGCACGATTAGACGGTTAATTATCTCGCTCGCAAGATTCGAATAAAGCACTGTCATTTTCACGAGATAATGTTGGGTCTCTGCGACTATTTACGCTGACCGAGGCTAGCGTGTCGCGTGTTAGAAGCTAGTTACAGCTGACTCCCTAATTTTCGTTGATGACCGAGTTGACTGATCGCCTTCCCTTTCACAACGCTTACTCGGTGTAGTGCCGAAATTCTTATGTGGAAATCGATCCGATCGCCGGACGATCGACAACAATAAAATAAGGTCGCAATGAAAATATGGGAAAGATATAGGAAAGATCAAGGTTGCAAGTATGTGGACGTGACATTTATCAGAGGCGTCAGGTGGCCGGTAATTCGATGCCCGACAAAAGCAGAGCTTTACGCGGAACGAAAGAAACAGGAGGCTAGAAGAGTTAGCCTTTGAAAAGGAATGACTTGCACTCCTCTTAAATGGTAACGCTCCGTATTTCGACTTTGCGGAAGCTGGCACGCTCATGTTTCTATCCATTCACTGTTCAGAAATGTCCCTGGAACGTTACTGGGTAAAATGCGTTCGCTGTTTTCCGGCTAAACAATGAGCGAGAAATCGGGTCAACGTACAAATAAGTACGTTTCACTTTTTCCACCTTGCAGAATCGACGTTTCGCCAAATAAGTTTGACCATGATGCACGCCAAATCGTACCTTGCCAGGTTGAACGGGTTGCGCATAATACGGGAAGAATTTCGGCGTCAAATAAAAACTGCCACCAAAGCGATCGAGGAGAATGAGGTTAATGCTGGGGGGATGAAGGAAGAAGCGGCTGGAGTAAGGCCCTTCGACGATATACCCGGTCCAAAGCCGCTACCGCTTATCGGCAACACCTTCAGATTCGTTCCCTACATAGGTATGATTCCGCCCCAATCTGACCGAAGGACGTGCGACTCTCTTTTCTCTGTTGTTAATCTAGGTGAGTTTGGCAATCTGCCGCTTCTCAAGCAAATGGAAACGCTGCGCGACACGTACGGCGACATCGTTAAGTTAGAACGGATAATGAATCGACGCGCGACCGTCTTCCTTTTCACCCCGGAACTCTGCGAATGGATGTACCGCATACAGGGCCAATGGCCGTCGAGGGTTGCGATGGAAACGTTGCATCATTATCGCGTCAGCAGAGACTCCATTTACGAGGGGAAATTAGGCGTGACCACGACGTTAGTAGCCAATTTCTCTTAAGAGATCATAGGTCTCGCACCGTCCCACCATTGTCCAGGCACTCTCGAGACACTGCATTTTTGACTGGCGCTCAATTTTAGACAGGGCAAACAGTGGCACGACTTTCGTTCGAACGTAAATCAGCACATGATGCAGCCCAGAGCGATAAAGCCGCACGTATCGGCGATTAACGAAGTCGCAACGGACATGGTTGCGAAAATGAAAACGCTTAGAGACCCTGATACCTTCGAATTACCTGCCTCCTTCAATAACGAATTGAGCAAATGGGCACTCGAGTGTAAGTAAACGGCCGAAAATCGGCCCTTCAATATGAGATCTCTGATTCTGGCAACCTCCGAATAATCACCATTTCTTCGATCCTTAACGTTCAGCCATTTGTTCGATCGCATTGGATACTCGCTTGGGCTGTTTGGAGCCTAATTTGCCGGACGATTCGGAACCGCAGAGGATGATAAATTGCGTTCACGAGATGTTCGAGTTAATGTACCGCTTGGAACTTCTCCCGTCCATGTGGAAAATATACAACACGCCCGATCTCAAGAAAATGTTCAAAGTTCTCGACACGCTTAACGAGTAAATATCTTACTATAAGTCTACAGATGTTTCCCACTTTTAGGTCAGCACTTATCAACGCTTCCGTCTATTTTTATCTCCTATCGTATGAACGACGAATATGTAGACTTTTAATACCTGGCGACCTTCGCTCTCTCGATTAGAAAGCTCAAAGAGTGCAATGACTAGATTCTGCAAACAAAATCCTATACGGAATTGTGTCATGAGCGTGTCTCACATTGATGGAACTTAATGTTTTCATATTCTTAGGATAGCCATGAAACATATTAATGAAGCAAAAACGAGGCTCGAGACGAAAACAGCGAATAACAATCGGGAAAGTAGCGTATTGGAGAAACTTTTACGTATCGACGAGCAAACGGCGCGTGTCATGGCTCTCGATATGTTAACTGCCGGAGTGGACACTGTGAGTATTCGATTAATCGATTGTTTAAACATTCGGATCAAACAAGCGCCATACCTTCACGTATGTACGGATAACGTTTGATCCATTTACCCTGCTCGAACTATGCGACTTGTCGTTAGTGATGCTAAGAAAGAATATTAATGCTACAACGCCAATGAAGCAGTCAATTGGGCTCCGGTAATACTCGACATTGGGCTTCTTTATTCTAGACTAGCAATGCCTCCGGTGCATTGTTTTACCACCTCGCCTGTAATCAGAGGGCCCAAGACAAATTGCGGGAAGAGGTACATCGCGCCTTGCCAAGCAAGACGGCACCTGTCACACTAGAAACTCTTAATTCAATACCGTATCTGAAGGCATGCATCAAGGAAGCCCTTCGACTATCTCCCATTGCCATTGGCAGCCTTAGAACAATGCAAGCCGATGTCGTCATTGGCGGCTACAAAATACCCAAAGGAGTGAGTCTCTGACAATATATTTTTTTTTAGCTCTGTAAGGACGACGAAAACGATGATAATCGTCGCAGCGATTTACAAAAGGTTACGAACACTGCTCTTACTCTGACATTTTCATGAGATCATCGATACGTCATTCTCTTTCTTTGCCGTGTCGTAGAGCACTCCGAACTTTCACTGTCCATTTAGTCATACACACGTGTAACTTAACATAATATAGGCATGTATTATTAAGGAGAATGGCGGAAGATGTCTGAAGTTATGTCCGCGTCACGAATACGAATTTTAGAATACACTTGCTCTGCGCAAAGCCTCTTTCAATCCGTCGTAATGATAGAAATATACAAGGCTATTATTTCGTTCATTAGGAAAGAGCCTAACATTCGTTTCTTTTCGCCATATCTTCGAGAATATTGTAAATGTTGAGGCCTGAACAAACGGCATTCTCGGTTATTTGTTTTCCTTCTTCCATTCTTCACAAGCAACTCCAGACGTGTCTCAGTCTGACCGGCAAACGCATAACGCCTTTTGAGAACTTTTCCTAAAGAAAATTAAAGTTGAAGTGATTTTACAGACCGACATCATAGCAAGCCATTCGACGATCGCGCAGGATCCTGCGCAATTCCCGCGTCCAGAAGAATTTATACCGGAAAGATGGTTGCGAGAGTTAACCAACAGCGAAGACTCCCCGTCAGCAAAATTTGCTCATCCATTCTCTTACATGCCTTTTGGCTTTGGCGCTCGTACATGTATAGGAAGGAGATTCGCCGAGCTGGAAATTGAAACGTTAATGCTAAGAGTACGTTCAGGCCAATTAAGCTGTCACATTAATGGACTATCTTCTAATATTCTTCTTACTATCTTTTTAGACTTTACGGAACTTCAGATTTGAATGGCACCATGAACCCCTAGAATACCAAAGCCGTTTTATCAATACCATACGGTCGCCATTGAGATTTAAAGTGATCGACCTATGAATACTCTACATATGTACTCACAATTGACATATCAACAAGTCGCGATAACGAATACCGACAACGTGCTCGCGCATTTATGAAGGAGGCATATCAGTGCATAGTAAATTACGTAAAATAAAAGAGTTTTATATTTCACTACGTATATACATATACCTTTCTTTCTGTATCCAATACGGACACGCATCGAAAAGAGCAACACTGATCCAGGAACATCTTACCATGTGAGCAGAAAACTCAGGTAACTTCCTAGACAATACCTTCAACTCGAGATGGCGCTAGCAATGGCTTCTTTTAAACGAAAATACGTAAGTAACTACGCGTCTGCTGAAATGTCCTGTTAATGTCCGAATTGACACTTGCGGTTGTGCAAATTCGTGAAAGGTTCCCCACAGCACCACACAGCACCGGCATTATCCACCTGTGCACTCATGGGGATTAGCAGATGACCGCTGTATGTGTATAGTTCTGTTCCGTGTCCGATGCTGCAGTTAGTAGACACAATTGGAAGACGACTCTATTATGACATAGCGTTAATGGCTCGGATAACAATATTTACATAGCAGTGCATGAGCCGCCGAAAAAACATGCACAGATCATTTTGATGAGTTACATTTCCTAAATCCCAAAAGCAGTAAGAGGAGAAGATAAACAGAGGGAGACTGTAAAATTTGACGCACAAACGAGTTTGAATGCCGACAGAAAAATTAACAAGTGTATGGTGCTACACTGCTACTAAATGTTTGGCGTTCGGTACGCCGACATCAAACTTTGATATCGTTTTACCTGAGAATCAGAATTAACATCTCGGTAGCGAACGAGTATAAATGGCCCTATTATTTACAAGCATGTGGGACTCTACAATGTTCCTCAGCACTCTAACCCCAAAATTTTATGTTGCCCTTACCGGAACATCTTCGTTAATATCAGGCTTGATACTCATATTTGAATGGTGGTACTTCAGAAAGTACGGAACATCTTTTATCGAACAAGTCTCTCTGAATCATATTTCACCGTGGATCGGTGGAGGTGACAATGGGTCCGAAGGGAATAGCTCTGGGATAAATGGTTCGAGCTCCAATCAACAAACTGTTCCAGAATGCAAAGTGTGGCGGAACCCAATAAATTTGTTCCGAGGTGCAGAGTATCAAAGATTTTATTGGGCAACAAATAAGGAGCCACTGACATATTATGACATGAACTTGTCCGCACAAGATCATCAAACTTTTTTTACTTGCGAAGGAGATACAGGTAATGGGTGTAAACGTTGTATGTAATCGTTATTAAGTCGCTAGTGAATCAATGCAGAAGCCTATTTACTCTTTGTAACAAGATTGTATACTAATAGATTTCTTTGAACAGGCAAAGCTGAATACGAGATTATGCAAACAGCCTGGAGAGAGCGTAATCCAGTGGTAAGAATAAAAGCTGCACACAGTGCTCTTGATCATAATCCTGACTGTGCACCTGCTTACATCTTACTTGCAGAAGAAGAAGCTACTACCATAGTAGAAGCAGAAAAAATCTTGAAACAAGCTTTAAAAGTAGCAGAAAACAATTACAGAAAGTCGCAAAACATACAGCATCAAGGATCTATAGCAGAGGCAATACACAGAAGAGATACGAATGTTCTAATATACATTAAGAGAAGGCTTGCGATGTGCGCGAGAAAGCTTGGTAAGCTGAAAGAGGCCGTGAAAATGTTCAGAGACCTCACGAAAGAAGTGCCACCGATCATGAATGTGTTAAACATTCACGAAAATCTAATTGAAGCTCTGCTAGAGATGCAGGCTTACGCCGACGTTCAAGCGGTTTTAGCGAAATACGATGACATAAGTCTTCCGAAATCGGCGACAATATGTTACACGGCTGCTTTATTAAAAGCGAGGCTGGTTGCGGACAAATTTTCACCGGATATCGCGAGTAAAAGAGGGCTGACTACCGCTGAAATGTCGGCGGTGGAGGCAATACACAGGGCGGTAGAGTTCAATCCGCACGTACCGAAATATTTGTTGGAGATGAAGCCTCTAATCTTGCCGCCGGAGCACGTGCTGAAGCGCGGCGACTCCGAGGCGATAGCCTATGCGTTCTTTCATCTGGCGCATTGGAAGCAAATGGAGGGAGCCCTGAACTTGTTGCACTGCACGTGGGAAGGTACATTCAGAATGTTACCGTATCCGTTGGAGAGGGGCCACCTCTTCTATCCGTACCCGACGTGCACGGAGTGCGCTGACCGCGAACTCCTCCCTTCCTTCCATGACGTTAGCGTTTATCCTAAGAAAGAGTTGCCATTCTTTATTTTATTTACAGCAGGCCTATGCTCCTTCACGGCACTCTTAGCCCTCCTCACACATCAGTACCCTGACACAATGGGCGTCGTTGCCCGAGCGATACTCGTATGGTTCTCCCATCCCTTTTATTACATCCTAGACAAACTTGAAGCGATTTTGCCATCTAATTTATTACAGCAGCTCTCTAGAATATAAGCCAATTTCATTGATCTCCGCAACCAAGACTTAATTGTGATATTTATGATACTTGTGCTTTCTTCTTTGTCCACTAATGTGCTACCGCTGACGGTTATTAAGCCATTGTGCGGCCACAACCACTCCCTCCGTTCCTACTTCCCAACTTCTCATGACTGACATTCAGATCTTGTATTTATAGTATCAATTGTTTACTTAGCATCGTAAGTCAATTAAATAATCTATCTTATAAAAACTCAATGTACAAGTAATAAAATAGCAGAAATGCTTAACTTACTTTCCACCTTGCCGCTTCTAATTCGCTACTTTTGCCAATCGACAGAAATGAAGGAACCATTTTTATCGCAAGCCACCCGTAGTAATGTACTAAAAAAAATCAGGTTGGCGGAGTAACAAATACATGTCATTGCATTCATATTTATTCGATAATTGGTATTATCAATAGATCATAATGAATTGAGAGCACGAGACAAACCAGAAATATATCCAGATACTATCACGAAAGAAATCGCTTATGGTAAAGAATCGTAAAGTACTTCATAATTGTACTCATGCACTTTTCGTACTTGGTAAGCAAAAGAAAAATCATGTCTTTCATGCGAATGTCACGAGAGTTAAACTATCGGGCCTGGTAAAAATCTCATGGCGTTCAATAGTTGTAACGTCATCGATTATTCATGAAAACTATCTCTGGTCTGTCTGCATATAATGAGACGGTTGTGACAGAAAAGGAAAATAAAGAGAAGAGGCAGGCAGAGAGATAGATAGATAGATAGACAGGTAAATAGATAGATAGATAGAGAGATAGATAAATTGATAAGAAGAGATAGAGAGAAAGAAAGGGAGAGAGAGACAGAGAGTTAAGACACTTTGAAGTCAGAGGGCCCAGGTCTCTCGTAACGTGGGCTGGCCCATTGTGACTTTGATTTTTTCCAAACAACCATCCTTGAGTATTCCTAATTGATAAGTATGACTTGAATGTTTCATTTTATGTACAATATCATCTTTCTTTATAATTTACTTATTCAATGTATGTAACGTAGGAATACTATTATTAAATAATTACCTTGACATAGCTAAGACGTTTGGCAATACAACTATGAATGTACGTAATAAGAACATGTAAAAACTTTCAAATTGTGATTCTTAAGTTTCCCTATAATTAATTATCCTCGCTAGATCATTACACTTAAATATATTAGTAGTAGCTGTAATCTAAAAAGTAGGAAATATTTTGAGTATTTTTGTCCTTGTAATTAATCTGAGCCATTTTCTGTTCGTAGAGTTGACGTACTCTCAGCGAGCAAGTACGATTCTTAAGTTAATAATTCAATAATTCTCGCCATTATAGTAGAATTATTTATTGCCGAAATCTAGCTACGACCGGAAAGAAGTCCACGTAATTTATTTATGTACAAATTACAGATAGTCCCATTCACAACAGAATAGTTTCGATAGACCACCGTACATTCAGTTCACTGTTCCTTTGTTTTTTTTTTTAGATTTGATCATATCCACCTTCTCTATAAATAAGGCACCTTTAAAAAATTACGCTGTTATAGACTACACGACATTGTAGTAGCCTAACATTCAGTCAATGTCACAAAGTCTGCATTGAGGATAGCTAACTAGCAATTGTCAATTGAGGCATACAATAAACAGTTACTTTCACACGCAAAACAAATCGGAAAACTGACATTAGAAACTTGATAAATCATTCCGTGTTTTCTCCTCTATGCCCTTCAAACGGGGATAAACATTCTTCAATTTTCAACGTAGCTCACTTTTCTCAAAAATTAACTTTTTTTCTCTAACTAATCATCATATAACTCGTTTAATTTCCTATCACGTTTACATTAAACATTCTTATTAAATGCATCGTCATTGCTTGCGCGCAACAGTATATCTTTTCCTTGATATATGCAAAGTATTCTTTACTAGAAGTAGCTTTAATTTCGTCCGATACTTCGTTTCTATCGCATATACATATATATTCCTTGGTGACCGAGCAAGGAATAATTTGACGAATAAATTGAATTGGCCCTTATTCCAGATTTGACTTAACAGCGAGTAATCTGCATTTTTAGAAGAGTCTGTCCCCAGCCCGATCATCGATTAAACGATCGGCGCGGTCAACAAAATTTGTGCCCATGGAATGCTGAAAGTGTTTGCAGTATCTGTCTCAGGAAAACCATATTGTTTGTTGTTTTACAAGCCATGTCCTTATCGTTACTTATCCGTCAGACGGCAAAGCTGCTTACATAATATTTTTCATTCGAGCAGACAAAAAAATACATCAACAAAAATAGAAAGCAATAATGAGTGATACTATATTATCACTACTCTACGAACGTTTCATTCAATTTGTAAATTGCAAGAATGCAACTTCGACTAATTGATTTTTCGCTGATACGAAAATTCAATTAATAATTATGTTATTAGACAAAAAGGAAGCTCGAAGCAGTAATCAATAAAAATGGGTCTTAATCACACGCGGATTATATAGAAATCTCTGCCGTCAGAGGAATAATAGTCATCGTATGACGCTGTTAAAGAAATATCATCAGTTTCAGAATAGTTCTTGATATTAAAGGGTGCCATTTGCAAAGTACTGATAACGATCGTACAATTTCGTGGACCATGAATGGATGCTGCCTTCTACTAAATCTTCAACATGCCGACGCAACTGATCTTCCGTTAGGGTAAGATGGAAACGATTTTTGAGTCCTTGTACAGTCGCTGCTCCACCGCTTCGGAAGCAAGGAAGCTGAGATCCTGCAAAATTTTTAACGATAATCATAGTCCACCATTACCATTGCTTACAAAGTTGGCCCGTCATGTATACATTGTAAACGAGTACATGAGTGATGCATCATTGAAGTAATAAGGAAATACTATTCAGCGTTTCCAGTACACTTTATCAGGGATAACGTTCTATCCTACTGTGACTCATAATATAATTTCCCATTGTTACACGCATCCTATTATGCCAGTGTGATGATGAATAGCGCGCACATGGCTACAGAAAGTGAGTAACATCGTTATAGGATGAAATGTAACTTATTGCAGCATACTATAACTACACAAAACTGAGCATGCTGTTACAAGAGCGGTCAGTTACACTTTTTCAATTACTTCGAAAACGAGATTAATTGCAAATAATTTCCATTCTTTAAAACCGCTACACTTTTGAACTCACTTATTAGATACGATGTGCCATTTCATTGCAGCAATACTCATTTTGTTGTCAGCCACTGCACTGATGAAGATAATAAAGTAGTTGTTTCTTTAGAATTTGTCCATTACGACCTTTTTTTTAACATTAGAAGAAATCATTAGTTTATACGGATCTAAATACATTAAAAGTGCCACTACAGTTTCTAGTAACAGTCGATTTGATCAATGCAGCTATGGCTAAAGAGTAGATTAGTATCTGATTTATCTAGTATGTTAGAAGCTATTTTATGTTCTTGACAAATGACATTTATGAGTCTCTACAACGAAATGGTGTTATATATTATCATAGCGCAAATGAATTGACACTCATGTACTCATATCTCATGTGGTTACCGCGCGTTCTTTGATCAACAATGATGATACAAGTAATAAATAAGGAAAGTTAATAACTTATAAATGTACATGCATCTTCTTAGCGGTATGCGTGTTTTCTGTGTGCGTGTTTGCGTCAGTAACAGGCAAGAAATAAACCATTTCTCTTTTCTTCGAATCAACAAATACATAGGAGAAAGAAGGAAAACTTACCGGATAGCATGATTTCAACAAGATTAACAATTTTCTCCATGTGCTTCCGCGCAGCTATAAGACCCTGAAGAATGAGAGTCTTGAACTCTTGGAACATCTTCGATTGGCTGCCACCCATCACTTCAACAAATTCCGGAGTGAGCTTGAAGGGACTAGTTTCAAAACCGAGATTTCGCGGCGACGTCGACAGAATGAATCCAAAGTCTATATGAATTAGGTGACCGTCGCTGTGCAACAATATATTGCCGTTATGACGATCCTTTACTTGAATCAAATAGCAAACGAGACAATAAGCGGCGCAACTCTGAACAAAGTTTTTCTGCGCGACAGCAAACGCATCGGAAGTAGGTGAACCAAACTCCCGCTCGAAGTATTGCAACAGCGTTAATTGGCAATGTTTTTTCACTTGATGGAGGGATACGGTATTTAAAATGGGCTCGATCAGTCCGCTGTCGTTAGACAGACATAAAATCCTATAAGAGAAAATTGAACAATAAAATTCCGTACGATCTACAAGTCTATCGTTAGATAGATATCAGAACAATAATTTCTTGTCAATCAATCGTACTTGTATGGTCGCACCCAAAGAGGTACGTGTTCGTCCTGCCAAATTTTTTGCAACATCTCCAGTAACTGGGATGCCAGAAGCTCCTGCCGTAAATCGTCTCCGCACTTTACAATAACGGCAAGAAGTTTCCAGGACGTTAAATGACCATATGGGCTGGAAGCTCTTATACGTCTCTGTTTCAGTTCCCAGGGCTCTTTCAGTACGGCGGCTGACGGATCCTCCGGATCGTGATTGAACGTTGCACTCGGGGTGGCAGCCATTTCACTTAATCGTCTTTTAATGTCACCAGGTATAAAAATAGGTTCTCGACTATCGGATGATTCTTGACTTAATTGCGATATCGTGTCTCTATCCTTCGGCTTGCGAAGCTGTAAATACTGTCCAACGATGAAATATAATTAATAACTAAGGTACGCACAGCGTAGGGCCGACCCAAGCTACTCTACTACTAAATAAAATGTGAAGAAAAAACAATACCTGCTGTGTAATTTCATCGTCCTCTTGACTCCAGCAATCGTTGGGATCCTCGTCGGGAAAACTGAATGCAATTTCCGTATTTCGGACTGAATATGGGGATACATTTTTCATTTGTCGCAAAGTCGATACGCCTTGCGACGCATCGGACGATGATGCGCTAGGCGATTCAATTACAGTGGATTGTTCACCGGCGGTTAAGTTTTCTTCTGATTTTGTATGCCTTAACGAACTTCCCATTATCTTCGTAGGTACTGGGGATGTGTATATATCTTCTACTTCCAATACCTCGACATAAATTATATACGGTGCCTGAAATTAAGTAAATTATCCCTTAAGAGAGACGACTTTTTTTTGAAATCTTATTTTTATGAAATCTTAATAGACTGGAGATTGTTTAAGCACCTTGTCTTTGCTGTTAAGTACAGCAGCATACTGCGGTGGGACTCGTACAATGTGATGTGGCACCGTGCTATGTAGTGGAAGCCACACCCTTGCAGGGAGATTCAAATTAAGAGTGTTGAGCTCTGCTACTAACTGAACAGTTTTACTTTCCTTTGTTGGTATAGTCCCAAGTAATTTGCCAATTGAAATCAATGCTTGAATAAATTCGAGTTCTGGAGCTAGGCGAGGTGCCTGCATGGCATTATAATCAGATGTATTTATTGTGGTTTATTACTGAACTTATGATAAATAATATTGACACTTACGTTACAGAAGCAGTCAGTTTTTTGCCCACGTAAATCGTTCACCACACCTTGGCAGGAATTGAAACAGGTACAGCCATTGTCAAATGCTCGACCAGAGCTCAGGTCCCCAAGACTAACTTTATTTATTGTACCTTTAACAGTGTGGTTAACAATGTACATTACTGTGTTCATAATTCTCTAACTGCGTTGTAAACATCTAATGATAATAAAGGCCAATACGTACCGGAATGACTACGACGAAGAGTTTGAAATAGCCCAGTTGCATCGGACTGAGATCTTTGGTGAGTCTTTTTGTTAGGTGATGTGATATTTTGTATTGAAGGTAGCGGCGGCGATGCAGGAACATGCAACCCGGTAATACGTTGTTTTCGTGTCTCGGTTCCTTTTGGCCTAAACATTTGTTTCTTATCTTTCACAACTCGTCTTTCATATGAATGAAGGTGAACTTTTTTTTCACCGTACACGCATTGAATGTGAGTTCTTGCCGACTTACCTGAGTTCATCTGATAAAATAAGGTTTTTTAATTTGGTCCCATGAGACTTTTTCTTGGATGGCAAATGGGCGTCAGAGCTATATGCATCCAATAGCCAGGCACATTTTAAAGAGAAATCTGCCGACTGCCTACATCTATACAACAAAGAAGTTGTTGAATTGTCAGTTTATACCACAAGTACTGTTTCAATACTGTCTCATTATAGCATACTAGAGATATGATAAAATTTTCTAAGGAACTAACGGTTGAACAGATTATTTTTAACTCGCATACCTATGGACAAGATATGGATAGAGGACTTCCGTTACATCATGAAGTTGTATGTACATTAAAACCAATTGCGGCAAGTAGAAATCCACTTCATTGCTTGGGAAACTAAACATCTTGTTACCTGAAAATCGGATTGAAGCTCACTATTTGTCTTCTCTGTGTAATGCAAAATAGGAACACATGTATGTGCACCACATTTATACCTACCCAAATAGCTCTGTACTCCAGGTTCTTTGGAATTAAAGAGATAGGATATTGCCATGGACATGTCAAATATTTGACTCTCAAATAACCTGAGTAAGCAACCTTCTGATGGCTTTGGCTGCGTAGTTTCTTCCCTTCTAATGTCAGGTTGTTTTTTGGGACCAAGTTCTGACTCTGGCTGACCAGTTGTTCCACAACAGAGGGTCATAGCTGCACCTGCTAATTCCCTCTGCACAGCGGCTACCTCCAGAGAACTTTGATAATCACGCACATTGTCAGATGCACGCAGTTCTTTACATGAAAAGTCATGATTCTGAACTTGTTTGTGCATACAAACACTATTGGGCATCGTCTTAGAAGCAGGATCACTGTTTTCTGAATTAGGGGACTCACTGCAGTCATTCTTGTTCTTTGACGGCAAATCACTACACATTGGTAGTTCCTTTGGTCCCACTGACACTGGCACTGAAGTGACATTACTCTCCTCTCCATCTACCACGTCCACACTATCCATATCACCGGCTTGGGACAGAGACGAGTCAAGGCTTTCACGGCTGTGAAGATGATCCACACTGGATTCTCTCGTGGCCACGTTTGTTGTGTCACTGGATCCGCTGTCTGATCCACACAAGATGCCTGAGTCATCCGATCCAAGGCTGGCAAGATCCTCACGCTCTTGAACACGTCCTTTGCATGCCGGTGCAGCTGACTTTGTCACTGGTATAGGATTAGTTTCACATTCTGGACTGGGAGTAACATCCACTTCTGGAATTCGTTGTAGTGCAGAGTCCAAACTCCTGTTTCTATGATGTAGTGTTAATGTAGTAGCAGTAGCTTGAGGCACCGGCGGCAACAGGATACCCATTGACCTAAGGTGCATACACATTCGCTGTTATTAATCATCAAAACAACATTTGTTGCCGCCTGAAAATAATCTTCTCATTCAAGTCAAGTCCCTGTTGTAAGACACAAGCCGTATGACCATAAACATATTCTCAAACAAGCTGTGACTGATATGTTGGAAGAAATAACTTGGTATAAAGCAAGATTGTTGAAGCATGACAGATATGAATTTATGTTTGAAATGTGTTATAAAATTTAAGAGCCAAAATCAAGAACTAAGGAAAGTAAGAGAGAGAGAGAAAGAAAGGAGAAGGAAAGAAAAAATTAACCAAACAAACAAACAAACAAATGTTAGCCATTGTACCTAAAGTCCAAACTATGATTTCGTTGATGCGTGGTCAGCCTATTGCGAGTGGTGATTGGCGGATTTGGTCTGCCATGTACAAGAGGAACATTGCAATTAGCTAATTTATGCCTTTTGATATGTGCCACACTTTCCTGGCGTACCGATCCACCAGTAGGCACTGTTACAGCTACTACTTCGCTCATATTAACATTCAACGAGCAGTGGCTCAGCTAACAGTCATCTGCTGCTCATGTTGACAGATCACCTATAAAGACAAATTGCGTGATGCGTACTGTTTTGTCAGCAAGAATGCAACTGTGTGCTTACAACAATAAATAGAGACGAGAGAAGCGGAGAAATGATAAAGAAAAAGAATGTGTGTCAGCACTAGTGTTCTAGAAAAACAATGTATTCATACACAGTGGGGCGCGTAACTAAGTCTTTACACATGACTAATTCGTCGTGAAATGAATCGAAGGACAAACAAATTCGTGAAAGTCGCGTCATCGTTATATTTCGCATATCAACTTTGGAACACGGCGCAAAGCTGCCATTTCAACTTGACGAAGATATGTTCAGAGGACAGTTCCCGCTTTAACCTTTTGTTTGCTTCGAGTTCAATCACATATCACTATCGTACGTAACGCGTATTCAGATGTACGGTATGAGCGACAGATGTACGGTAATCGTTCCGTAACAAGCTGTCAATTTTAAAAGTAGCAGTGCAACCGCAAGCATATGCTTTCACATGTTACGTCAAATCCATAGTCAGAAACGCTATGCATATTTATCAATGTAAATATCGTTTATTTACCCCGAACGTGGATCGGTAAATATATTTGGGAAAAAAGCGAATTAATGGTAAGTAGAGTATAAGTGACCGTTCTGAGAGCGGAAACGGGTTTATACTGAGTGCACCAGCACGCTGCGAGTCGAAGAAAATTGCAGCGAGAACAAAGTGCCCGTGAAGGTTCCACGATTCGCGCGGCATTCGCGCTGCTTTCCCACATAATCCGATGCGTTTGGAAAGAGACGATGTTCTAAGCTATAGAAAAAGGGGAAGAAGAAGAAGAAGAAGAAGAAGAATGGGAGGCAGAGGTGAAGGTGCAGAAGGAGAAGGAGAAGGCGAAGGAGAAGAAGAAGAAGAAGAAGAGAGAAGAGGCACGCCGCGGGTAAACCACTTATGTACATATAGTCGGCATTTGCGTGTGGACCTCTCCAATATATAAACGGATAGATGTTAATAAATTGGAAAAGAATCGCGAACACCATTTTACGGAGCGGAGAACGCTATGCGCACCAAATTGACAGGACGCAGGCAGGAAGCAGGCACACGGCGTGAAAGTCACGAGGCAAAATTTAGAACGAGAGATGTGCCGAGAGATGCGCTTTACCGAGCCACTCTCTTTCTCTCCTATCCCTCTCGTGCTTGTCCTTTCCAGCTTTCCAGCGAGTTCACGTTCACGACGCACCGGCCAGCGACCGCTCCGCGATGGGTGTGCCAGGGACAGCTAAGAGCGGACACAAACCAACGATGGACAGAGCGAGAGAGAAAAGGATAGAGAGAAAGAGAGACAAGAGAGCGGAGAGCCGCCTGTCTGTGTCATTGACAATCAGAACACACCCCCGCTCGCGCCTTCGAAACGTTGTCATCCTACCTTTTCCCTTCAAACTTATCTACCGCATCAACTTTCGACTACTTTTTTTACAATTTCGACTTTCGAGCAGATGCTTTCACGGTAAAATCAATTGAGCAAAGTCACTCTTCCCATTGCTTCGCTTTTGTCCGTACATATCGGAGACGCACACACGGTCTCAATAGCGAAACCAGTAATCCGCCGTAACGTGATTATGGCGACTCACCTCAACGTCGATCGCAAAATTAGCGTTACGATCTCTCACAGCAATAGCATGCCTGTGGCCTCTTCAAGCTCTCTCTCGCGCTTTATATATCGTGTATATATCACGCGGCGCACACACCAACGACGTCGTTATGCCCCGAGGAGGAAGAGTACGGGGCGAAGGGGGTGGCGGACGAGGAGGAAAAGAAGAAAAAGAAGAAGATGTTGAAGAAGAGGAGGCGGAGGCGGACGCGAAGGAGAAGGAGAAGGCAGTCAGTCAAACACATAGGACTGCATAGAACTCACACACGTACTCGATGACACGGCCGCCGCCGACGACGTCGACACGACGCGCAGAGAAAGAGACGATAGAGTAGACGTCGGCCGATGGGGGTGGAGGGACGCTAAAGAGGGAGAAAAAATGAGAGGCGAGAAGAGCGAGAGAGAGAGAGAGAGAGGCGAGAGGCAAGAGGCTACGGGGCAAGGGGCAAGAGGCGAGAGGCACAAGGCGCGAGAGAAAGAGAGGGAGATAGAAAGCTGACGATGTACGAGTAGGCGAGATGCCGACGGTGGAAGCGAGAGAGCGATATATCTTTTCCAATGGTAAGCCTGCTGCTGCACTGTCACACGCGCCTCATCGCTCGTATTCAGCCGTTTCGGAACACTGGTTACGCCCAATGTCGTTGTTCACGCGCGCAAAAGTGACACTTCACCGATCGAGTCGTAGCGGAGCGGAGAGCGTATGGGGCAGAGATTATTGGAGCTTTTTCAAAATGCTCGTTAAAAAGACTCTGACTCGGTAGGAAAGATCACTCACGGGCGCACTGCGTGCCAACACTGTCAAGGCGAAAGGCGACCTCGCCAAACTCAACTGTTTGCTGCACGGTATACTGACTGCTGGCTCGACGCACTGCTGCCAACACAAGCTGCCAAACGGGAAGGTGCAAGGTCCGTGGCATTCGCAGCGCAGTGACGGACTTAGTCAAAGCGGAACCCTCCCTTATTCAGTTGAAGAACTCTACCGATGCAGGCTGCACCGGGCTGCACTGGGCTGCACGCACCTCGTTCACCACCTTCTTCACCACCTCGACACCACCGCGTTCCCACACCTTAGATTGGCAGACTCGTCGAACATGCCCGATAAAGGAATGGGATCTCAACGCATTGCGAAAAGCTACATTGCCATGCGATTCCCTTCCTTTTCCGATCTGTCCGCAGACCTGCACTTACGCTTCCATTGCTGGAGCTTGTCAGGATTCATTGCGTATTCTCACTTCCATAATACCATTACCTCACTTCCCAATACATTCCGTCTTTAAATACATAGATCCAATCACCGATATTTCGTTACGATAACATTTTCTTCTATTGTGATAACGAATCATAGCAACGCAATAGCGCCTCTACATTTTTTTGATTACTTTTCCAATTACGCTTTGCACTTACATATAATATATCGAATGGGAGAAAAATGTTGGACGTGTGGGTAAAGGTAAAGAATCGCGGCCTCCTCACCGATTTGCATGAAACTTCGTGTAATGGTACATTTTTGCATAAAAATAAGATCTGTAGAAGCCAAAAAGCGCGCTCTCGTCTAATTAAAAAGTTATTAAGCGTCAAAGTTTATTGTAAAACCTGCCTTACCGGCACCGCGAACGACATCCGCGCATGCGCACTGATGTTTGCGCATGCGCACGGACAAGTTTGCAGGTAGAGTGCGCGTATTTGAAATGAAATAACATTGAATTGGCGAAGGCTAGGTGTGGGCAAGGCTTTCCTTTCATAATATTTAAGGGTTTTCAATCAAAAAATGGTTTGAGAATTGGTTTAGGTCTAGATTTCTTTCAGCCAAATCTTACTTTTCGTTTTATTTCTATGGCTAGGTGTGGGCAAGGCTTCCCTTTCATAATATTTAAGGGTTTTCAATCAAAAAATGGTTTGAGAGTTGGTTTAGGTCTAGATTTCGTTCAGCCAAATCTTACTTTTCGTTTTATTTCTATGGCTAGGTGTGGGCAAGGCTTCCCTTTCATAATGTTAAGAGTTTTCAATTAAACAATGGTTTGAGAGTAGGTTTGGGTTAGGTTTTAACTGCCCAAAGTGCAAACAATAACTTGACAATATACATATATTAATAATATAAATAAATCTTCTGTAATATTTGTTGACAATATATGTATTAAAAGATATTTTGTGTTCTCTAATTACTTTGTCATAAGATCCCATAGATTCAATATCCCTGGCTGAAATCATACCTTTTTCTGTCGTAAAAGAATCAATTCAAAAGGCCAGAGACTGTTCTATTCATTTCGAATCATAAGGAACTCCATTTCATTGTAAAACACCATAGAAGAAACTGCAGCACTGTTGTAATATTTCATTTTGGTGAACAGCACCATAGGAATAGCTAGAAGCCATAAAATATACGGTAAGTATCATTAATGGTAAATGAAAAAACCGCAAAGCAACGTAGAACGTGTAGAAATTTAATGGGATCGATGTTGAGAAAGTTAGGCCAAAATTCGAGTGTTAGGTTAGAAAAATGCGAGTGTTAGGTCAAACTTCGAGTGTTAGGTCAGAAAAATGCGAGTGTTAGGTCAGAAAAATGCAAATGTTAGGTCTCTCATGAAAAAAATTGGGAAAAATTGTTTCAATGGGTTGATAAAAGTCAGTGTGTTACGTTACATTTCACGCTTCAGTGAGCACGGAAAGTACGACCTCCTCGGTCCTGATGTTCGCCGCTTACAAAGTGGACCGAAAATCTGACGATTTAACAGGAACATAGAAGTACCAAAGAGCTACCTTGAACTCTTACACATACATTCAAAGGTCTTTCATGTATACACACCACTACACCGAAGTCGATTTCGACCGAAAATCAGACGATTTAATAGGAACATAGAAGGACCGAAGAGCTTCCTGTTTTTCTTACAAACGCATTCACAGATCCTTCATGTACTCACTCTAATACATCCATATCAAGACTTTTCTTTCGAATTATTATACAATTTATTTCTGCAGGTTTGCCGTAGCTTTTCTATGTTACAGCGAACATTTTTCGAATCTTGCTGTATGTTTTATGGTTTCTGGCCAATTCCTTTCGCATAACGTAATTGTAAACAAATTTTCCCTCTTTCCATGGGTTTCCCATAAACTTTCCCTGCTCATGATTTCTTCTACTAATACTTACCGTATGTCTTATTGTTTTTTCATGCTATTCTTCGTACTCTTATATAGCTTACTTAAAATTAATTTCTGATATTTTCTATGGGTTTTCCTGCGCTTATAGTATTGTTTAATAATATTAACCGTATATCTTATGGGTTTCAGATTTTCCTTGCGTTGTGATAGTTTCTGTTTACGATGCGTCCCAGGAAAAAAATGTTTGTCGAGTTGGAATCACCCAGAGGAGAGCAACAATTGACTTTAAACTAAAAAAACATGGTATGTAAAGTAAATAATTAAATTTAAACTCATAGTTGAAACCATACGATGTACTTAAAGTATACGTGTTTTCGGCCACCAAGAATTTTGCACAGAAATCAAATGGAGCGGCAGTCGGCGTCTATAACTCTTGCGACTTGTTCACGTTTCTGCTTTCCTACTGAGTTTCGCAAACAGAGGTAAGCGGGTCACAGAATAGTAGAAGAAGTCGACAAGTAGGCACGACTTCTTGCATAGTTCTGTGACCCGCTTACCTCGGACTGCGAAACTCAGTAGGAAAGCAGGAGAGGTAAGGAACTTACAAGAGTCTTGACGTCGTCGCTCGTCCCATTTGATTACAATGTAAAATTCTGACTGGCGCAAAACACGTATATGTACTTTAAACCCATTACCATTTTATCGATTTTAGAAAATCGCCTGCAACTTTTGAACCAGCGCAGCGATCGAAACCTATGATAATCATACATTTTCTTGAAGCTTTTGACGCGTACTTTAAGATAGGACTATCGGCGAAAGTCGATCTTTAAAAAAATTTTGTCGGCTTTTTAATCAATGGTTTTTTGGCTGTAACTCCGAAACTAATGCGAATTTTGACCAACGACAAACGGTTCTGTGGCTTATTTTTGACCCTCTACGAGATAGCAAATTTTTAATCGGTAACATTAATATTCAATCATTATAATGTTATATACTATTATTCTTGATAATAATTGGGTTTCTTCTTTTTCTTACAGTACGGATACTAAAAGAACCAAAATTGCTTTCGCTGTTGGCTTCCTTACTTAAAATGCGGCTCGTTATATTGGTCTTACTTAGCCACTTCAACAGCAAAAGTTTTTATCGTATCAAGACAGTTTTTAGTGTGTTACTTATTTACATTTGCGACTATATTAATATTAAATTATTAAAGATAATTATGTTAGAGCGAAAGAGAGAGAGAGTGTAAACAGTCGGATCGGTCGACTGTCCGCGCTTCGGGGGGAGGGCAGAGGATCGCTTCTCCGAAATGACGCGAACCGTCGGATTTTGGGAAAGGCCCTCCCCTGCCTTCGCCCGCGTGAGCAAGGAGCGAGCGAGCGAGTCTCGCCTGAGGAATCGGAGGAGACTGATTGAGTGGGCAGAGCGACAGAGTGCACGTGTGTGTGTGACCGAGCAAAAATAAAGAGACTGAGCGAGAGAAACAGGGAAATTGAGTTTTCCCTTACCCCATTGAGTAGCCCTCGAAAGTGCGAACGAGTCGCAGCGTCCGAGAGATCGGTGCAGAGATCGGAGCTAACACTTCAGAAGTGGGATTCGTCAAACACCGCGCCGCGATAGGTGAGCACATTAGCACGCGTTACCATGCCGCTTGAACGAACATTAAGCCGCGGCCGGGCACGTCTTAGTACGGGTGCTATTTTGCGAAAACCGGGACATCAAGATACCGACGCATTGAGCGTGAACGGTTTGGCAGATCGGGTGAGCGCTGACGAAGCGACGAATTCATCGCGATCGGAGCAGGAGGCACATGGTACCGGAATGGTGCAAGGGATGCGCGGACCAGTACCGTTGGCGCCGAGAGATGACGAGACGCGAAGCGAAAGCCGAGCGGAAACATCGGTCCGTGAACATCATTCCCCGAGAGGACACTCGACGGCGTATGGAACGAATGCTCCGATGGTTGATGTATTTCGCGACCTCCTCACGAATGAGAATCGCGAGGACGCGTTGGCGCGCTTGTTCGCGCAGCTGATTTCGATTCAACAGCAACCGCCGCCAAATCAAATGCCGGTGAATAGTGTGCCTACTTATCATGTGATACCGGATCTATCGCGAAATATCAATGACTTTTCGGGAGACAATGACTCAGTGAAAGCGCGAGAATGGATAGAGAATCTTGAAGCGATGCAACGATTGCATCATTGGCCCGAAGACTATTTGTTTGAAGCGGCGCGGATGCACTTAACAGGGGGTGCAAAGGACTGGGAAAGGGCGCGAATAGGTGAAATACATTCATGGGCTGAGTTTCGCAGAGCGTTTCGAGAAACTTTCATTGTGACCGACGATACGGCAACGCGATGGGCGCGAATGAAAGCTCGCGTGCAGGCGCGTGGTGAGTCCCTCTCACAATATTTTCATGCAAAGAACAAATTGTGCGCGGGGTTAAATTTATCGTTCCGAGAAACCAAATCCGAGATATTGATCGGACTATGGTCGCACGACCTCTGTAACGCGGTAATGCCAACCATGTCGAGTTCGAGTGACGAATTGTTACACGATTTAAATTATTATGAGAAGCTTCTCGAACAACGCAACGAGCGAGCGCGATCGACGCGAGAGTCGGCAACAACAAAGAAGGTCACGCAAGCGGGCAAGACAAGTATCGTAGAATCGGAGCGCAGTAACACCGGCACGAAGCGAAAAGGGTCGAAAATAGCGAAATGTTATAATTGTGATAAGGAGGGACACTTAGCATACGACTGTCCAGAGCCCAAAAAAGAGTTTAACTGCTTTAATTGTGGGGAGGTGGGCCACATTAGTCGAAACTGTAACAAAAGAGTCATTCAAGCAATTGGTAATCCGAGTGATTCCGCCGCGCAAAAATATATCAAAACCGCGATTGTAGGTGGTAAAGCGATCGTATCGTTTATCGATTGTGGCAGTTCCGACTGCACGATGCGAGCCACCAAGGCGTTGAGCGAGAATTTCGCAATGCTCTCACAGCCGGCGGTCTTAAGAGGGTTTGGTCCCCCGGAATGCAAAGTTGCGAGTCCGGGAATTATCCGAGCATCGGTAATCATCGATGGAGCGGAGGTTTCGAGTGTCCCGATCCATGTAGTACCTGATGATACACAGCCCGTTGACGTGATCATCGGCAGAACGTTTACGGAGCAACCTCACATCGAGTATCACAAAGTGGGGAACACCTTGACGTTTCGAAGCAACCGAGAGTTGGCTACCGAGGAGATAACGCCATCGGAAAGACACGAAGTGGCGGAGAGCGTCACTATCCCATCGTCATCGATTGGGTTTGTTCACGTGGCCAATGGACAGGATACGTTCGAGCTGCCTGTCGCAAATTTGGGGAATGGAGTTCGAATCATCGAGAAGGGTCAACCGACGCTGAGAGGCGAAGTTTCCCGTCTTTGTCTGGCCGACAATCGCTACTCGGAGAAAGAAGATATTCCGGTCGGGTGCATCAACGTTGGCGAAGAACAAACCGAGGAAGTCATCACGGAGTTGCACGAGATGATAAACGAGTACCGAGACTGCGTGTCAACGAGCCTTAGCGACCTCGGATGCGCGAAGGATGTGACGATGGACATTAAGGTAAATGACATTAAACCCGTTAGTTCGAAACCATACCGTGCAACAGAACGAGAGAAGATAGAAATTAAGGAAATTATGAGCGAGTGGCGAAAAGCTGGGATAGTTACAGACACTCAATCGCCCTATGCGAGCCCAGTATTACTTGTTAAAAAAAAAAGCGGCGAATCGAGACTCTGTGTGGACTTTAGAAAATTAAATCAAGTAACCGAGAGAGTACACTTCCCTCTTCCAAACATCGATGACCATTTGGCACAGATTCGGGATAGCTCGCTTTTCATTGTATTGGACTTAGCGCACGGATACCTTCAGATACCATTGTCACAGCAAGCGAGAGAGAAGACGGCTATCATTACGCCCGAGGAGACGGCCGAATTCACGAGAATGGTGTTCGGTCTCATGAATGGTCCGGCCTATTTTTCGAAGGCGATGCACAAAGCCCTCGGGCCGCTACGCAATAACGTGGTTTTGTACTATTTAGATGACATTCTTATACCGGGCAAGAGCTGGATAGATTTAAAGCCAAAATTAAGAATGGTCCTCGATGCTTTGAGAAGAGCAGGCCTTACGATTAAGCTAACAAAGTGTCAATTTTTGTATAAAAAGGTATCGTACCTCGGACACGAACTTTCGGAAAACGGTATCGAACCGGGCCGAGAAAAGGTAAAGGCAATTAAAGAGTTTCCGGTTCCGAGAAATACACACGAAGTACGGAGATTTCTGGGGCTGACAAGTTATTTCCGGAAATTTGTTCCATGGTTCGCGCAAATAGCTCGCCCTATTACGAGTCTCTTAAAGACCGATAAATCGTTCGAGTGGGGAGATCCCCAGCAAAACGCGTTCGAGACATTAAAACATAAACTAACGGAGAAGGCCACGTTGCAAACATTTAACCCTCAAGCGGAGACAGAAATTCATACCGACGCGAGTTCAGCCGGATTAGCCGCGATGCTTTTACAAAAAGACAGTCAGGCCAATATGAAATTGGTATACGCGATAAGCCGTAGGACAAGCGAAACCGAGAGTCGCTATCATAGCAGCAAATTAGAGCTACTCGCTATCGTCTGGGGGGTAACTCGATTACGACCAATGATCGCGAATATTTCGTTCACCATCGTGACGGACTGTCAAGCGTTGTGTCACCTTAGCACACAACGGACAATAAATCCCCAAATGATCCGTTGGATAGATCTATTAAGTGAATACGATTATCGTATAATACACCGAGCTGGGGTCAAATTAGCGCACGTGGACGCTTTAAGTCGAGCACCGGTAGAGTCGAGTAACGAGCAAAACGAACGCGCGAGTATAATGTCTATAAATTCAGAGGAAGATTTAATTCGGTTGTACCAGTATGTCGACGAAGAACTTCGCGAGAAAAAGAGAATTCTTGAGAAGTCGAACGCCGAGCGAACCAAGTATGAAAAAAGCTGCGTACACGAGTACGAACTAAACGACGGAATTCTGTATAAAAAGAGAGATGGTCGAGCGCTTTACGTTGTACCGCGAGCCATGCGCAAAAGCTTAGTTGTGCGTTTCCACGACCTGAAGAGTCATCAAGGTGTGGAGCGAACGCTTTCGAGAATAACCGAGCACTTTTTCTTTCCGCGTATGAAAGCGTACATACGGAGACACGTGAACGCGTGCCTACACTGTATCATGAACAAGTCTAAGCCGGGTAAGCAAGCGGGAGAGCTACACCCGATACCGCCGGGGCATAGACCGTTCGCTACTATACACCTTGATCATTTAGGACCGTTCGTGTCGAGCGCGCGCGGAAATAAATATGTTCTCGTGATCGTCGACAACCTCACGAAATTCACGGTAATTAGAGCTCAGAAAAACACAAAGACGAGTAATGCGATTCGCGTTCTGGAAGAGTTCGTGCAAGCGTATGGGGCACCCGTGCGGTGCATTTCAGATAGAGGGACGTGCTTTACGTCCAAAGCGTTCAGTCAATTCTGCGAGAGACATGGCATCAAACACATCATGACTTCCCCGCGTCACCCGCAGGCCAACGGCCAGGTGGAGCGGCTCAACGCAATCTTAGTGCCGGCCATTCAGGCCAATTTGGTCGATAGCGAGGGCCGAGACTGGGACAGACTTCTGGGGAAGGTGCAGAGCGATCTCAACGAAATGATTAATGCAAGCACGGGAAAGAGTCCCTTCTCTCTGGTATTCGGCTACACGCCCAGACGAGGAGAAGGATGGGTGAGAGAGCTCACACGCGACGATGAGTCGACGTACCGCGCGCCGAGCGAGGTACAGGAACAAGCGCGCGAACAAATCCGTCTCGAACAGAAAAAAATGAAAAAAAGATATGATAAAACGCGAGCGAGAAACGTGCATTATAATGTAGGGGACATCGTATTTGTACGAGTAAATCCGACAGCGACTGGAGACTCGACAAAACTTCAGTCCAAGTATCGAGGTCCGCTGGTGATAGTTGAAAAACTTCCGGCCGATACGTACCGCGTAACAAATCTAAATGACGCAGAGACCGGGCGACGCTACGCGTCTACCGCCCACGCGAGCCAAATTAAAATTTGGAAGGCCGAGCAATCCGAAACGGAGAGTGAGGATTCCGAGGACGGCGATGATCTCGATGCTTCGACGGTTATGTCTGATAGTAGTGTAGTGAATAAGAATATTCATGTATCAAGTGACGCGAGCGATGCCAGTGCAGCGGTAATAAGAGACGAACCAGAAAAAGACAAAAGCAGTGATAGTGAACCAAAAGTGCGACGATCGACGCGAGCGCCGCGTCTCCCGGCCAAGTTGAACGATTATGAGTGCGATTAAAAAAAAAAAAAAAAAAAAAAAAACGAGAGAGACACGATTGTACTGATCCTGTGTGATCAAGAAATTTTTGTTGCGAGTACATTAATCCTGCGCGCTCAAGAATTATTTTCCTTTTCTTCTTTTGTTTTGGTTTTAGGTTCGTACAATCCTGCGTGTTTAAGGAATTTGGTTATGCGAGTGTACTGATCTTGTATGATTAGAAAAATAAAAAAAAAATAAAAAAAAAACGCTCGAGGACGAGCGGGAAGCGCAGAATGGCCGAATGTTAGAGCGAAAGAGAGAGAGAGTGTAAACAGTCGGATCGGTCGACTGTCCGCGCTTCGGGGGGAGGGCAGAGGATCGCTTCTCCGAAATGACGCGAACCGTCGGATTTTGGGAAAGGCCCTCCCCTGCCTTCGCCCGCGTGAGCAAGGAGCGAGCGAGCGAGTCTCGCCCAGTCTCGCCTGAGGAATCGGAGGAGACTGATTGAGTGGGCAGAGCGACAGAGTGCACGTGTGTGTGTGACCGAGCAAAAATAAAGAGACTGAGCGAGAGAAACAGGGAAATTGAGTTTTCCCTTACCCCATTGAGTAGCCCTCGAAAGTGCGAACGAGTCGCAGCGTCCGAGAGATCGGTGCAGAGATCGGAGCTAACAATTATTATATAAGAAATTATACGTATGTATGTATGTTGGCTGAGTATAATGTATGCGTGTATGCGAAAAGTACAGAAATTTTATGGAAATTAGATTATAAGTATGTAAGAAACATTTTTTTACTGTATACTATTTTTCCTTACAATATATGTATTAAACGAAATTCTGTGTTCTCTAATTACTTATTGTTAGTTATAAGATCCCATATATCCAATATCCCTCGCCGAAACCATACCTCTTTTTGCCGTAACAAAATTCACCAACTTCGCCAAAAATCTCATGGGACCACATAGAAATGCCATGGTAGGAGAAGGCAAGCGACTGTTCTATTCATTTCGTATCGTAAAGAATTCCATTTTGATGGGAAACACCATGGGAATAGCGAGAAATCATAAAATATACGAAAGGGCGAAATGTCAGTTAAGACTGGATTCGGTCAAACACGAACAATGCGAAAAATTTTAAAGTCTCGGTTAGGACTGGATCCGATCAAGCGTGAAAAATGCGAAATATTGTCGAAAATCTCGATCAGGCCTAAATCAGTCATCCTCTCCACCGGAGTTATTGCTGAATAGGCGACCCCGGGGAGGGGATCTGAGACGGCCGCAGCCAGTCGGGGGGAGTAGAGTTTAGTGGGTAGTGGGGTCGCACAACATCGGTGCCCTGAGTCCCACACACCCCCCTCTTCAGCCCCGCCGGGGCTGAAGACGGGGAGTGCGTAGATGCATTTTTTGATACCCCCTAGTTAACAAAAAAAAAAAAAAAAAAAAAAAGGCCTAAATCAGTCAAGCGTGAAAAATCCGAAATTTTTAAGTCCCGGTTAGGACTGGAATCAGTCAAGCGTGAAAATGTCGAATATCTGACCAAGTAACAGGAACATAGAAGTTCCGAAGAGGTGGCACAGCGAAACTCGGCGTGTTCAGTCAAGCGTGACGAACGAACTTTACAAATTTTTCCCAAAATCTGACGAGTTAATAGGAACATAGGAGTACCGAAGAGGTGGCACAGCGAAACTCGGCGTGTTCAGTCAAGCGTGACGATCAACGTTTTCAGAATCTTACCCAAATCTCCGTACTTCTCTATGTTCCAATTTTCCTTTTTCGTTCGTTTTACATATTCTATGGACTTCCTATAAGCTATTTGTAATTCTGGTTGCTTTTACTGACACTGTACGTGTAGCTTATAGTTTCCTTATGGTGTCCTTATGGTTTTTGCTAGTATTCTTATATATCTAACTTAAAATTAATTCCTATCATTTTCAATCGGTTTCCTATGGCGTTTCTGCGCTTGTAGTATTCTTTAACAATACTTACTGTATATTTAATGGACTTTATGGCTTCCCCTGAGTTCTAATGGTGTCCGATTATCTTTCCATTCTCGAAGTATTGTTTAATGGATCTTGAACTTCCCGAAATGAACAACGTTGGGTTTATAACTATTGTAAACGACGATGGGGAATAGGTGGGTTAGGAAAGTAATCGTGGAACGCTAATTTTGGTTTAATTTCTGGTTTATTGTAAAACCATTCAATAATATACATTTCATTTTCCTTAATAAGAGTATTTAAACTTAATATAATATTCTAACGTTCTCGCACGCTTATACAATTCAAAGTAAATATACAAAAGTATATCTGTCGATCTGTAGATTTATATGATGAAATCATTGACGAAGGAAAGTATCTTGAGTATTAATCACATTTCCGAGACCGTAATTGTTTAAGAAATGTTACTATTTCTTCTATAAATAAATAATTATCTAAGCTTACTCTAAATTAAAAATCGCCTCAAACCACTCGATATTTTAATTAGACGCAGATAACGCTCGACGCGGTTCACGAGTTGACCACCGGGAGCAGCACCTCCCGGGCAATACGCGTTGCGCCATCTTCACGGAATCGGCTGAACCCGTTCGACGTATTGACCAAAGCAGTTTACGAGAGGGTCGCCGAGGGCAGCACCTTCCGGGTAGTTTATGTCGCGCCATCTCTTCGACACGGTCGGAAGTCACTCGGCTCGACACAGTTCACGACTTAGCCACCAGTGGCAGCACCTCCCGGCCAGTAGGTGCCCCTGGGTGCCCCTTACCGTTTTCCTCGATTTTTCGAGAGTCGTCTGTAACTTTCGAACCAGCGATCAAAACCTATGATAATCATACATTTTCTTGAAGCTTTTGACGCCTACTTTACGTTAGAACTATCGGCGAAAGCCAATCTTTAAAAAAAATGGTTTAAGTAGTAATGGTCGGCCAAGGTTTTTGCCCGATTAAACAAGTCAAAGCCAAGGTTTTTTGGCTGTACCTCCGAAGCGAATGCACTTAGAGGCTCCACCTGCAATTTTTATGATCCTCTTTTGATCCTCAATAAGTATGTATAAGCACAAGATAATCGGAAGACTTTCCATTTTTGGCCGAAAAAAACGGTAAGGGGCACTCTTATCATTTTCTCGATTTTAGAAAATCGCTCTATGGGATAGGACTAGCGGCGAAGGTGGATCTTAAAAAAAAATTGTTGATGTTTTTAGTCAATGGTCAGGTGGCTGTAACTCCTAAACATGCGAATTTTGACCAACGGCAAACGGCTCTCTCAGTTATTTTCGACCCTCTACAAGATAGAAAAAGGGTGAACCAATCCGCCGACTTTCATTAGTATTTTGCGATATACGCCATAGTCGGTTCGCTGTGCTGCCGTCTTCGCGTGGCAAACTATTTGCTTGGCGTCAATTAATTGGAGCAATAGCTAGATATGGAATGTCGCTGTTACGTGAAGAAAAACTGTTACGGCGGAGGCAATTGGTCGCACGATTGTGCAATAGGTCGCAGAAAGCTATACTTATTCAAACAGCAGTATAACACTGCTGCATTTATTCCATTAGAGTCCAATTTATGTTTTGTCTAATCCGTGCGAATTTTTTGTCCCTGTCCTCGTGATTAGAGCGCACCATACAATGATAAGCGGAAAGTTTCTTTTGTAGAACATTGAGGTAAAAGCTGATGTATCTTGTTTCACCCGATGATCTTCCCGCACTCGGAACAGCGGCGGCCACCTTATTTTGTCTACGTTCCACTCCAGTACAATTTTTTAACATCAATAAAGAATGTATGCCCCACAGGCGTATGCAGCACGAAAGTGTCCATCCCCAGATTATCGTACGGGCAGGGAAAGTTTTTCATGAAGTCGAACTTTGAATCCCGTACCGAAGAAACCATGAGAAGAAACAGCCGCGGAGCCTTATCGCCGCTAACTTTTTGCTAACATTAAATTCGGGGGCGGATTGAAAGGGAGAGAGAGCGAGAGAGCCGCGTTTAATCAATGTTCCCGGTATCGAATCCGCATTCGTTCTACTTGACGCAACTTGACGTCTCGGTCCGGGTGTCCGTCAAGTTTCTTCTCCTCCTTCATCCGCAATCGATCGCCGTGCGTGTTTTGATCGCAGAGCTTCGATGCAGCGAGACAATCGGGGCTGCAAGACGAAATATTGCACATTATCAGCTCGACCCGACGTGACGAAACGTAATACGCAGAGAGCGCACCGCCGATGGTACTGTCAACTGGCCGACGAGCACTGATACAACGCCGTATAAGCTTCCCCAGTTGGCAGGCGAAAGATTAGAAGGCCGCCATCCACGGTAGCCTGCGCATTCGTCGATCCAAAGATCTCCCCTTACCCGCCATAATAGGCCGGCGTCGCGGATTTTCGCAACCAGTATCGAACGCACGCTTCGACCACTCAACAGTCCGCATCGTCCAGATAGAATGGCCCATTGCAATATTTAAATATCCCGGTAAATATACCTTTCAATCTCTGTGCAAACATTCGGATTTACGGCATCCAGTGATCGACAACGACTGACAGCTTCCTAAACGCAACCTTCTAATCTTCAGAATTGCCCTACGAGTAAGTTATCTTTCAACTTTCCTTCATACTCTTCCCGCTATAATTATCAATTACGCTCGCGAGAAGCATAATCGGTGCAGCGACGGAATAAATTTACGCTCACTTTACAGAACTTCATTACGTGCCTTACGTTCCTTCGTTACGACAATTAGCGTCATGATCCCTTCATTTTCTCGTCACATTGACAAATGAACAGTTGTCACGACTTCCAAGTTACTTGAATTGTTCACATTTAGATGAACAGTGCGGCACCGAATCTCTATTATTATGACTAATGATAAACGCGTCGATCGTGTCTTCGTGAAAGATATGCTGATTCTCTATCATTGTCATTGCTATCGCAAAGGATGTGACACACTTTGATCTTGTGTGTCCCTTCCATTTTAATGCTACTACGTAAAAAGTGAATAGAAAAAATCCTACCGATAGATTATTATCCTACTGTTCTAGATATCTTTGCTGCAGGACTTGACACTCGCTGTCTGACCTCGAATAGAGAGATCTCTACTACTAACTAAGTAGTATTCTACGCTACTGTCGTGTTAATGCTAATAATTGCAGTGCAATATGATGATCCTTTTGATGCTGTTATTGTCGATACCCGTCGGGTGTCTAATGTTTTACTACTACCGACGATGGTCAAAGGCAGGAAAGCTTATAGACCTGGTGCCTGGTCCACCGACAATTCCGTTCTTCGGCAACATCCTTAGCTTTCAAGTTGGGACAGGTACCGTCACTCTCTCATCGATCGATGTCTGACATTACATATTTGACACTAATAGATTTTTCCTCGGTACGCATTGTCCGCCATTTCTCAATTTGCAGAACGTCTATTTACAATTGTGCGCGAAATGAATATGGAGTTCTATCCACTCTACAGAATTTGGAGCTTCGGGACTCCTATAATCAACGTATGTCATCCCGACGACGCTGAGGTTTGTAGACAATTAACTCGGAAGCGGAGATTAATCTAAGCGACTTCCTTCTAACCGGCTTCGAATGTAGGTACTAATGTCACTCATGTCACTCGATTGACACGTTAACAGGTGTTGCTCAGCAGTATACGGCATATCGAGAAAAGTTACATTTACAACTTTCTTCATCCCTGGTTTCATACGGGTCTCCTCACGAGCACAGGTGACAGTGATCATTCTATGTATATAAATGGATCGGAATTAATGGCGACAGCGGCATGCGAGGAGTATAATTATTACCTAAGCGATTCTTAAATTTTGCAACGTCCGATCAAGCCAATTAATTCGTTAACTTGTAACCGAGGCTAAATGACGCCGTGTAAGAAAACAACTGTATTCTCGTCGTGTCGGTTCGATGATACCCTATCACTGTGCAAAGGAATACATTTTCTTATTGAGCCGTTCGGCTCTCTCAGGCCTCTTTGTTTATTCGTAACGGGAAATAATCACTGTTAATTAAGCATCGTCCCTCGCAGTCACGTAATTATGAGTGAGTGCATTTGAATTGTTTGTCATTCCTGTTATCTTCCTGATATCGCATCGGGCGCCCAGCGTGTTTTCAATATTGAACGTATAACTCATGCTGGGATACTGTTAAGGTATAGGATCGGTTCCGATTTTCGGCTTACTGATATCGACTTTCTAGGTACGAAATGGCAAACGCGTCGCAAAATTTTGACGCCCGCTTTTCACTTCAACGTTCTCCAACAATTTGTCGACATTTTCGTTGAAGAGGGAGAGCGACTAACGGCTTTGATCAAGGCTTACGGTGGTGAAGTTGTCAAAAATCTGACGCCACTCATTAGCGAGCATACTCTGAACGCTATATGCGGTCAGTCCTGATTAATTCTTATAATCATTATCCGATAATTATCGCCACTCTTCACTCGCTTTCTACCGAATATATTGTATAATTATCTGCAGAGACTGCAATGGGTACTACTCTGCAGGGAAGGGGTGCGTTCCAATATAAATATCGTGAAGCCGTTCATCGCATGGGACAAGTATTAGTTCACAGGTATATAAAGAGATGGTGCAGAAAAATTAACTGCCGCATTAATGTCATTCCTTCTTGATTCATTATCATCTCCACGCCTCATGCTTTTAATGACCCGAATAAAGTATAGTCATCTTTGCCATAGATTAGTGAGACCTTGGGTTCACAATGACTTCATATTTTCTTTTACCGATAAAGGAAAGGCACAAGCCAGTGCGCTTAAGATTTTACACGGCTTTACGAAGAAGGTGAGTTGCCAGTGAATACCTAATGCCTTGTAATCCTTGTAATGTTCGTCTAACGTTCGTGTAATATTGGGTATGGCAGAAGGATCGATCGGAGAAGGTATTGTTCATTATTTTCAGATAATCCGAGAGAGAAAGCAATACCACGATGAAACCGGTGAACGATACTTGCGTGATTTTATCGAAGCCGATGAAGTAAAGTCCGAAACAACGCGAGATGACGTCGTCCCAGGTAGTAAGTAGCATATCATTCAATTGCGTACGCATTAATTAATAAGCGTTTCTCTCTCTCTCTCTCTCCTCTCGAGTGATAATGCGCAATTACGCACTCGGTTCAAACTATGCGCGTTTCTATTAACTCGTTCCTTCGATTCTCCCCTCTTTCAGTACGGAAGAAGAGGCTGGCTATGCTTGATCTTCTCATCGCAGCATCCCGAGACGGTAATCAAATCGATGATCACGGTATCGGAGAAGAAGTTGATACATTCATGTTTGAGGTGCGAATATATGAAGTTCCTCCCGAATTGACATTTTACATATTCGAGCCATTTTCTCGGGCAAACTAAATAACCTTTTCTAGTGATAATAATAGTCAAAGTATTTTAGAAAGTATATTTCTAGGGTCATGACACTACGGCAATGGGAATGAGTTTCTGTCTAATGTTACTCGCCGAGAATGAGGAGGAACAGGTATCTCTTATCAGATTATTTATCAGTTGCGCTCATTGGTCATTGGCGTTGTGGGTGACTTTTCTAGGAACGCGCACGGCAAGAAGTTGACGAGGTATTGGAGGCACACGACGGCAAAATGTCGATATCGATGCTACAGAAGCTATCGTATTTGGAACGATGCATCAAGGAGTCACTTCGACTGTATCCTAGTGTTCCGTTTATATCGCGACAGATAAATGAGGAAATGCGCTTAAGTACGGTTAAAGCCTTATAAAAAAATTTCATTATTCGCCGCTTACGATAGAAGAAGATAATTGATCGACATATAATTTACATGAAGATCAGATTATGGATTTTGCTCTTTCATTTAGCGACTGACGTATTCTAACATCTCTTGTCTATCTACATTGCAGAGGATTACCTTATCCCGGCAGGGACGATAGCTCACGTGCATATTTACGACATTCATCGCGATCCAAATTTCTGGCCAGATCCCACCAGGTTTGACCCCGATAGGTTTTTGCCGGAATGCGTACAGGGTCGGCATCCCTATTCGTACATACCCTTCAGTGCGGGACCACGGAATTGTATCGGTACGAATCTCATGGATATTCAAGTAATGCATCAGTACAGCGCACGACATTCGCAAATCTTTAATGTTCACACCATGTGCAGGTCAACGATTCGCAATGCTCGAGCTCAAGGCTATCCTATCGCATATTCTGCACAACTTTTATCTGAAGCCGGTCGATCGGCTGAGTGACGTCAAAATGCTCTCCGATTTGGTACTACGACCGTCACATCCGATTCGCATAAAGTTTATCTCGAGAGATTCTTCTAACCCTGATCTAATAAAATGATTGCCGCGACTCTCATATCAGATGAACTCTTTGCAATCGTGAATGGATGGTCGCTTGAAACATCCTTTACTTTAACTGAAATCTGTAGATATAGCACGTAAGTCTCTCAGTGTACATATTAGCAAAATACATTTTGCACAAATAAATCGTTTCTACAACCATTCCTGTACATACACTAGTACATACTAGACTTTTTATTTTTTTGAACTACGTACTATTGGCGTTAGAATGTGTGTAATTAATTCGAAGGAAATCCTTCAGACTTCTGCGAAATATTTAGGGGCGGAAAATTGTTTCGTCCTTTCAGTACATGCTGGAATGTTGACAATATTACAAAACCCTCAAAATTTGCGAAGCTTAAAACCAAAAATTTACAAGTCAAATAATTTAAGATATATAACTAAAATTTATAGAAAAAAAGGTATAGAAAAAAACAAATGAATAATTTACATACTAATAATTGCTCAAAAGATTTATCTGATATAATTTTCATATTAATCCTACTGTTAGTGCGCTGTGACTGGCTGTGACTGGCTGTGACCAATTTTCAAATAATATGACCCTAGAAGAAAACAAATTGCCGCTTGCACTCTGATGGAAGAACAACAATTGTACAAAGTGCTTTGTTTCAAATAAAAATTTGAACTAAGGTAATCGTTAAACATTCCCACCGTGATTCTTAATGTTAAAGCCGAACAATCTTTCAGTTTCATAGATACATTTTATTTTACTTATAAATTAGCTAAATTTATGAAATGTTGGGAACACTGGCTCTGATATCACGTGGCCCTAGAAAACTAGACGGTCGGCCATTTTTGTCGGACCTTTCCTTTACGACTAAATCAAAATGAAGTAAGTCATGGCTTTCCCTTCGATAGTTATCCATTGCGTTGTTTGCCATCCTTGTCGATGAAACAATAGTTTTTGCTGTGCCGTTTAAACTAAACTTTATTTTTAATATGTCGTTAATCTTTCCAGGATCGGTCTTTGTGCTTACAGTGGATATAAAATATATCCCGGCCATGGCAAGACCATGGTCAAAGTTGACGGAAAGGTGCGTGTTTTATACATTTAAACAATATTTCATACTAAACGACCAAAATATCATCTAAGGATTAACCGTATTGTTAGACACACTGTATTAATTATACTTTACTTAGGAAATTAGTGATTGTATACCTAGGTGGAAACAAAACATAACCTTGATATTATTGTTACAGACATTCACTTTTCTCAACTCAAAATGTGAATCAGCTCACTTGATGAGGCGTAATCCCAGGAAAGTGACATGGACTGTTCTCTACAGGTAAAATTAACCTGAAATTTATTATTTTTCCCTACTGATTTAAATTTTTGGCTATAATACTCCATGTCGAGATGACATTATAATTTATGTCACATGTCAGTTACATGTGGACAGTGAATAAGTATATGAATAGTGAGCCAATTATCAGATTAGTAATTCCATTAATTATTCAGGCGGAAGCACAAGAAGGGGCAGGAAGAAGAACAGGCCAAGAGAAGGACAAGGCGTACACAAAAATTCCAGCGTGCTATCGTTGGTGCATCGCTTACAGACATTATGGCTAAACGTAACATGAAACCAGAAATCAGGAAAGCACAAAGGGATCAAGCTATCAAGTAAGTTGCTCGAACATAAGACCACTATATTACGTTGTAGACATCTGTTCCTCTGGCTATATATATTTCCTTTATGTCAGATTTCAGAATGTCTTAGATCAAATAAGGACTGCTTCACCCAGAATTAAGCATTTTAATTGTACTGTCTGGCTTTTGCGGGTTCATACAAATTCAATTTCATATTTACCATTGTTGTTACATTCCTTTTAAAATATAGGTCCAGCTTACAACTACTTTCTTACATGTTGTATCTATGATTATAGAGCTGCAAAGGAACAAAAGAAGGCAGCTAAGGCATTGAAGAAGACTGTTGTCCCACCAAAAGTGAAAAATGCACCGAAACAGAAAGCTACAAAGGTGCAACAAAAATCAGCACCGCGGGTTGGAGGAAAACGTTAAACCATTTGTAAACGCCAAATAAAATATAATTTGAAACAATAATTTTTAATGTTGCATTTTGAAATAGCCATTCGAAATTGTCAATGTACATTACACGGTTGTTTATACATTAGCAGCTTCTATCACTTTTTTTCATTCAACTCTTTCTTAAGCATGGATAGTTTGGTCAATGCCAAATCCCTCCAAGCACGTCTTTCCTGCAATTTATCCAGCGGGCACATTTCATTCAACTCGTTACTAATCTTCTCCGCCATTTCTCCCTCAAATTTAGGTACTGGTCCAAACGTCATACTGGTATCATAAATCGATTTGTGGTATGTCTCGCAATATTTCTTCATACCTATAATTGATGTGAAAGAATTATTATTGCTGTTGAAATGACTATTATCACAGTGTGTAAAATGTCCACCTTCGGCGTTTAAATGTGCAGCCTCAAACGCTCCCAGGAACGCATATCGCATTCCAAGACCCTCACTCATTACTGCATCAATGTCTTTTGCACTTAGCACACCGTCGGCAACGAGTCGCCAGGCTTCGTTCAGAATCGCGTACCTTTCAGAATACACGTACATTTCAAATAAGACAGTTCAAATTTTTACGTCGTACACATCAAAGAATGAAATTATTCTTACTGTATTCTGTTTAATGCAAATCCATCAACTTCCTTATTGAGTACGACGGGCTTTTGACCGATCTCCAACATAATAGCTTTCGTTTGAACAGGAATATCGGCTCGCGTCCATGGCGCTGGGACAATCTCCACTAGTGGCACATAGTAAGGTGGATTCACCTACAAATAAACTAAGTATACACTAATCTAATTGGCACAGTGATAAAACTATCCTTTTGTTACATATATATTTGCTATTTCTACGTACAGGATGCGACACAATAATTTGTGCACGATGTTTTAGTTTCTCACTAAAGAGAGATGGACGAAATGTGGATGTTGATGAAGATAGAATAACTTTATCATCAACAATTTTATCCAAATCTGCGTAAACTTTCATTTTTAGGGGAAGATTTTCGGGTACGCATTCTTGAATCAGTTTCGCATTTTTCACGGTATCCGCCAAATTAGAAGAACCTAGACAGTAACATGTAAGGCACTATAATGATAACGATGTATTCCGGGACAACAATAAGTAAGTGCGAGTATAAAAGCTTTATCTAAATAGTTAAAAGAATGTGTTTATACGATAGTTGGAAAGATATCGGCTCGACTACCGTGTGAACTTTTCCATTAATATTAAGATAAAATTTTCCACTTGTGGAAGGTTTGAAAGACCTTTAATGAGCTGAAATTGTTGATCCGCCGACAAGGTGCCACGTAAAAGTTTATCTTTCTCCAAAGTTTTTAGTTGCTGGTGGATATCTTTTAAAGCACTTGCAATTTGTTCCTCAACGATATCGTATATAACTACCTGATAACCTACACTGGCGAATAACATCGACCAGCTTCTACCGATCAAACCGCTGAAATCAAATTGAAGAAAATTATACGAGTTGCGACAATTTGCCATTCGATATTATTAATATCAGATTTACATAGTGCTTCCTGATTATTTCTCTGTTGCAACATTATCTTATCAATTGTACACCAAGGAGGGATAGGCTACAAGTGAAAGATGCACTATCGATCTCAGCTTATAAAGCAGTGAAAATATTTGCCAAATGTTTTTCATTTCACTCAATTTTACGAACATTTAAAAATCATCATTATTATGCCGCTGCTTAGTATAGTGTATAGTAGTATAGAACTATTTTACCTGCCAATGATGCCAATTTTCTCGTGTTTAAGCGACATTTTCCGTTAGATTGATTGAACTTCTCAATTGTATGTTTGATTGTGATACGTCGGAAAGGATCCTCTTACAGTCGTTATGTGCTGACTACACGATGTTTGACACTGATATGTTAGCCCCTTCCTACACGTTTAATCACACCATTGGCCCCCACCGCTTGTATAGATAGATAGTAAAGTACATATGTGACAAATCTTATCTATGCCTCAAAGATTTGTCTAAATTATGTTGATACTTGCATTTCTGTACGATCATTGATCGTGTTATTAATCGCTAATCGCAAACTACAAGACCAGCAAATTAATGACAATTAGTTATGTTTCTTATTGCATGTTGTAATCATCCGTCTATCATTAAAATTCTACAGGATTAATAGTGCGGAGGGAATGTGAGAACTTTTTAGGAATCAACATAAAAATAAAAAAAAACACTTGGTTAGCGGATATGTTTAATATCATACTATGTATCGTATTATGCGTCATTGTTGAAGGCATTTCATCACTGTCGAGTGAAAGGTCACTCATCGAAGGTAAAATGTTGAGCTATAAGATAAGAATGTATTCTTGAATTGGTTACTTAGAAGACGGAAACCAGTCAATGCAATAAACACAAAGTGCAAAAGGACGGGCTGAATCTAAAACATGAAACTGCATGAAACGCAGTCTTCTGTTATCCTGGCAACGCTGAACGCGACTTTTTTATTTCCTGAATCAGGATGTCATACTATCCTGTGGTAATTACGGCACAAGTTGTTCTAGGCGCTTCATGTGGCTTCATGTGAATATAGAGGCTAATCAAAACTTTTATTTTACTGAATACAGTTAAGTGACAATTTGAAAGCGTTGCGCAGATATATAATCACGTATGCGGAATGCATGGGATGTAAAAGCGCACGCAGGTGAATACTTTTACGCATTTACACGTATGTACACATGCGGCGAGTACCTGTGTCCATGTATAGAATGTACAGTACCGTATCAAGTGCGATGCATAAGCATATGCTTCGTTTCAGACCAAATAATTGTTATAACGTTGGACCATTATTATTGGCATTTATTGTTTACGTAAATTACGTATATATTAATCATTAGTAATTATACCGACAAAACTTATTCTCTAATTACATAACGGAAAAACAATTTTTTTCTAAAAAAATTCTTCACCTTTATTAATTAATATTATATCATATGACAATAAATATTAATGCTATTAATTATTTTTACTTAATATATTGCCTTCATAATTCATCTATGAATATTGATTTTGAACGATACAATGTAGCTGGCAGTTCATCTGTAAAAAAATGCCCCACTATACAGGGACAATTTTGTAATAGCTATAAAAGTAACACAGCCTTTAATAAAATTGTGTTACTTTATTTTGACAACATTCTTGATAAGAGATAAATTAGAAAAAAGCAAATGTTAAGAAAGAAAAAAGAATGCCATAGAAATAAAAGCACATGGGTCATTGTTCGGATAAATGGGGTGCGGCAGTTGTGTTACGCTACTTATCGCGGAAAACCCGTGGTTGAAAGATGATTGGTCAGTATGCGTAATTACTATTAGGGGAAGAACCTGCGAAACTTATCAAGGTTATGTCTTTGACGCATCGGCAAGATAAAGTTAGTTCACAGTTTTCTCTCGGTGAGTACACGTTGATTCTACGAGCGGTATCAGCTGCTGCTGTCATTGTACTATTAATTTAGCGCGTTTTCTAAAACGTTGCACGTTACCAGATTGTTTCTTCCTTGTCACACATAGTTCATTTGGCAATATTCAATAATGCCTGATGAGTATAGAGATGGTGCATTCCAAAATGCTCTGCATGGACTTCAAGAAATTTATTTGCCTAATGAATACGGTAAATAAAAGTTTTGTTTATTTACAATATTTTCTACATATTATAGTATTTTATATATATAGACACGTATAATTGTTTCTTTTACGCACAATTAGAAGTCATAGGAAACATGGGATAAAATATTGCCATTAAATGTACTATCTCTAACTGACTCTTACTTTGGCTATGTATGTTCATGTTTAATTATTTTGTTAAGGGTATCAATATCCAGTGGCCAATCCTTTGAGCCCTTACACGAGTTGCTCAGACTCTTTGGGAAATAACACAAGTGCTTTATCACCGATGTCAATTACTTTATCTCCTGGGCACACCTGCCTAACATTAAATAATGCTACAGGTACGTGTACATGCAATCTATTAACATTCATACATGTGTAAACAATTACATGGTATTATGCAGATCTTGGTACACCACATATTTCCATATTGGAACAGCCAATGGAGCGATTCAGATTTAGGTATAAATCTGAAATGATGGGAACTCATGGAAGCTTAGTTGGAGCAAGTAGTGCTTCCACAAGAAAGAAACATGCCCCAACTGTCCGGGTAACTTTAGTCTCCTTGTGTTATATGTCACAGACATACATGTGTATGATTGCATTTATAGCTTAAATATATATTTATTTATAGTTTAATTTCCCTGAAGGCATGGCTGTACCTGACAGAATTGTAATAAGATGCACATTAGTAACAGCAGATGAGGACCAAAGGGTACCTCATGCTCACAGATTAATCAGGCGAGAGGGACTAGTAGATCATGATGATCCCCATGAAGTTGATGTAAATGGAGAAAGTGGATTTATTGCATCGTAAGATATTAAAAATATTCTTATTAAGTCATATGTCATTGCCTAAAATTTTCCCATTCTCGGTAATCGAAATATATTATTATTTTTTATAGATTTTATGGAATGGGTATTGTGCATACTGCAAAAAAGTATATTAAGGATGAGCTGGTGCGTAAATTACGAATGCAAGAACTGGAAAAGCTTAAACAGAAGAACATACATGCAGAACTTAGTGTCAGAGAGGATGCACAGGTATAACAGATAGCACAAACATAAAGTTTGCTAACTTGTCTATCGTAATTTTATATAAACAATTTATACTACTTTAGATTAAGGCGAATGCGGAACTTTATCAGAAGACAATGAATTTGAACAGCGTTGCCCTCTGTTTTCAAGCATTTACACCAAATGAAAATTGTATTATGGTTCCTATAACAGGCCCTGTATATTCAAACCCAATTAACAATCTCAGTAAGTAAACGTACAATAGAGGAATTGTTCAATTTTTGAAAGGAAAGTCGAAAAACCTCTTTTCATTCTAGAAAGCACATTGACAGGAGAGCTTAAAATATGTCGAATTGATAAAACGACAAGTACTTGTGAAGGTGGGGAGGAAGTGTTCATACTTGTCGAAAAAGTCGGGAAAAGTAAGTGTACGGAAAAGTAACTGCTTGTCGAGAACTGTACATCTGAGTACAAAAAGAAGTATACGAAGTAACTTTTATGAGTATGTTTCAGAGAATATCAAAGTAAAGTTTTTCGAATTGAACGAAGATAATCATGAAATTTGGGCTGATTACGGTCGTTTCTCCGAGCTGGATGTTCATCATCAGTATGCGATTGTATTCCGGTAAATATTTGAGGCTTAAATGGATACGTGCAACATTTTGTCTCATATATCATCGAATCACTTGTTTATAATGTAATTATATTCTAGCACGCCTCCGTACAGAGATTTGAATATAACTTCTCCGCGAGAAGTTTTTATACAGTTAGAGAGGCCGTCTGATGCCGTATGTTCCGACGCTAAGAAATTTACATACAAACCGAGCGACAGGATCATGGGTAAACATGTGGCGTAATTTTTTGTAATGACATTGCACTAAATGAGGACAATCAAATTAATCAGAATTCTAATAATGTAGGTAGAAAACGTGCACGAATGTCCCACTCAAATAGTACGGAACTGGCACGAGTAATGATCTGCAACACTCCTCCATTGGAGGAATCTAACGTCATATTCGATAATGATAGTAATGAATTGAAAAAAATGTTAGCTGACCGCTGCTCATCATCCGAACTTGCGAATTTTGTAGCAGACTTCGATTTTGACCGTAAGGAATATTCGTACTTGTTTGATTTCCATAAATATATTCGCTCAAAGATTTGACTTTTTCATTGATTACTACGCAGGATACATACAACGATGCTGTAAAAGTGAAGAAAATGTGTTAACTTGTGACGGCCCTGCGGCTAGACGTGTGAGTTAATTTCTAATTAATTTGCGCTTTACTTCCAATGATAGCGTATCGTATGTGTACGTAAACGTTTATCTACTATTAACAGGACAGAGACGATGCAATGTTTGCGAGGAACGTTATATTCGAGGCGGTGAAGATAATAAAAATGAATACACCGGATAAGAAGGAATTGCTGCAAAAGTTGCTGAAAGACCGTTCCACTTATGGAGATTCTCCATTGCACTCGGCACTACGTCACAGTCAATGGGATATTGCTAAATACATTTTAATGATCATAGGTAGGGACCAGTCTCTCAAGGAACTAATAAATCTTCAAAACAGTTCTGGCAAGGTACGTCCACTACAGTCGTATGTCTCGCAGCACATGAAAAAGAAAATTGGGTGTATAATGTTATTTTACAAATTGTACAGACGCCGTTGCATTATGCTGTGCTACAAAATCAACCGGAGCTTACAAAAGCTTTATTGGTGCTTGGAGCAGATCCAAATATGTGCGACGACCGTGGCTCAGTCCCGTTACACGCCGCTGTAAAAAGTAGGTAAACTCTGCCATAATGAGTTCCTCAAAAATCTTTCTTTCTATTGCAATGGCTCTTGTTATTATGTAGTACCGCATGCGGGTGCATGCGTGGATACTCTTTTATCCGAAAAAATGACGAATGTCGAGGCGTACAATGACGATGGATGGACACCTCTACAACTCGCTGCTGAAGCAGGTTCATACGATGCTGTACGATCACTCGCTAAGTTCGGGGTAGATGTAAATAGTACAGAAAAGACCTATGGTCGAACAGTATTGCATATTGCAGTTGAAGGAGGACACATTGATATTGTTGAATTTTTACTGAACGAGGTATGCAGCCAGTTGTTCTATCCATTAGTTTGCCATGATCGTTAAATAAATATTTGCCCCACGTATCCGTCAACCATATATGATTTCAGACAAAAATAGACGTAAATAGAAGAAACTTTAGTGGCAATACAGCGCTTCATAGTGCCGTAGTTAATCCCGGCACAAGAGCAAAGGAATTGTGCAAATTGCTCATGAAACATCAAGCTAATCCATATATACAAAATCACGATCGAGAATCGGGAAGTGTAAGTACGATGGAATAATGTTTACGGAAATTTATACTAATTGATCTTTTTGCTTTGCAGACCGATACGAGAAAGGTACAGGCTGTCGATATTAAAGTCGATATGAGTTCGGATGAGGAAAATACAGAAGAAACTGGTCAGACATCGTTTGACTTAGCCTCGAATAAGCCAGAGGTACGCTTGTAGCTTGTTTTAACTTTCATACAGTCATAAGAGGAGAATACTACATTGTCGTTGGTTCGAAGATCTTACAGCTTCTTACGGGCGAGGAAATGGGTTTGCAAAATGGTATTGAAGAAAAAACTATTCCAACCAAAGAGGACACAATGGATGCTGACTTGGATGACATGTGTCTTGATAATGAGCAAAAATTGAGTCTTTCTGTTCTCTTAGACAAATCTCAGATGTGGAAAAGGTTGGCTGAGCGTTTGAACATTGGTTACCTTACCAATACCTTTCGCGGAAATTCTGCGAGCCCATCGATGCTTCTTTTGAATTACATAGACGTAAGGAATTTTGATTGTCAACGCTAATTTTGGTATGCCATATTTTTTCACCTGCATTCAATATACTATTCTTCACAGGTGGAAGGCATTTCCTTGATTGACATGCAACATGCACTCGAAGACATTGGAGCGAGCGAAGCGAGCGCCATTGTTAGTAATGTTCTTTCCGCGCAATCATAACAATATTTACTAAATAAAAGCATTTACGAGTAGTTTTCTATATAGAGCGAGAAGATATATTTATAAAATAATGTTATTTTAAGATATATACCTATGTTACACATACTTATTCGTCCAATTATTGTTATCCCTATCCTGATCTCTTCTAAAGTTTAAGGTTAGAGCACCAAGCCGATATCATATTGGACATTTATTACGAAACTGAATGAGAGTTTTTTTTGTATTACACCTTCGTTGAAATATATGTACGCAGTACCACGCAGTACTGATTCGTTTTTTCTGACCATAGGAAATAAAAAGGTTCTGGTTACGCGGTGATGATATGAGATCACGTGACGCTGCCAGTGCATGCTATTCTAACATGACAGCTTCTGGCGGAGTGTTCTGGATGTACATCAATGTACATACATACAGGGTCTATCTTATAAAGTGGAACGTAGAAATGGGGGAAAACGTAAACGTGGCAACAGCGCTAGAGTCGATACGCGCGCCGCTGGGGAGAGTGGCTGAAAGTATAAGTTCTGTTGAGTACATGCTCACTGATGCTCACGCGGTCATTCTGACTTCGGTTCCGTTCGGCGAATTTCGGGCGAAGTCGGGAAGCGGCAACTTTGTATGATATGTCAAACGCGATCGGAGAAGCAAAACAGGAGGTTTCGACGGCCACGCGTATTCCCGCCAGCTCGCAACCAAATGTTCGCTCATGCTTCGAGCCCGAATTCACTCTTCCAAAATCGTCAAAGACCGATTTCCTTCAAACTTAGTGCATCCGTATATACGTAGACGGATTATCCATTCTGATAGTTTATTTATCCCGGAAAAGCTTAGGAGAGAAGAAGATGTCAATCAAGTTTTACTTTATCTAAACACATTTACAGCAATAACTGGTTGACAAATTAAGATATCGGGACGCCGACATTCGCCGAACGGAACCGAAGTCAGAATGACCGCGTGAGCATCAGTGAGCATGTACCAGCATGTACTCAACAGAACTTATACTTTCAGCCACTCTCCCCAGCGGCGCGCGTATCGACTCTAGCGCTGTTGCCACGTTTACGTTTTCCCCCATTTCTACGTTCCACTTTATAAGATAGACCCTGTACATCGAGTAGCTGGCTATATAACCTGTTACTGAATTGTCAATGAGATAACCGTAACATCTGCTAATGTCCCTAAAGAATTTCATTTAATATATTTAACAGTTACGTTAAACGAAAGATGGATTTCGCTTGCGTTTGTCCTGCTTGTATCGTTCGAATGCAATTTTTGTTGCATTATTGAAATATGAGATGAATCATGCGCTCGCAGAGTTTACGATTGTAAATTAGGAAAAAAGTGGTATATTGCTGTGTGGTACTTACACAAGTGCCGTTTTTAATTGATCATAACCTCGTATAAATAAGCATTTGACAACGAAAAATGGATAAACTAAGGAGAGCTTTAAGTGGAAACGAACAATGCGACGAAGAAAGTGGGATCATAACTCAGGTAAGTCTCACGATTAATAAGAAAATTTCGGCATTAACGTGTTATCGGGGTTCATTGCGCATATTACATGTACAAGTAAAATAATTTCATTCATTACTTACAATGCTCACATTCTGTGATGGAAGAGCGACGTGGATATTGTGGTGAGTCGCGTTGTATGAGATACTATTCAAATTATTATGGTTCCCGCAAAATTTTTACGTGTTATTAACATCGCATTTTTTCGCTAACCATATTGAATTTTAACAATTATATCTTTTTCAGGTTATGGATCAATCGACCCTTAGTTGGTCAACGCGCATAAAAGGTTTCGCAATTTGTTTTATTATTGGCATTCTGTGCTCCTTCCTTGGATCCTTTGCTCTGTTTCTAAAAAAAGGCCTCCCAGTATTTGCAGTATTCTATACGCTAGGCAATATCATCTCACTGGCAAGGTAGACAGTCGTATGGAATGCACAAATCTGTTTTTGTTCTTTGTCTCAGACGCAAGCATTTTGCTTTTAGCTTCAAGTTAAGCGTAATGTTGACTTACATACATTCTTTATAGCACATGCTTTTTAATGGGCCCTTTTAACCAAATAAAGAAGATGTTTGCCGCTACAAGGATAATTGCGACTATATTAGTGTTTGGTTCTATTGGTATGACATTGTTTGCTGCATTACATGTAGGTATTTAAAATATTGTTTGTATTACTTTTACAACGCTATCTGACCCTATTAAGCATGTTTTCTTTTCAGTTGCACAATGCTGGTCTAGCTCTGCTATTTATCATTATTCAGTCTTTGGCAATGACATGGTACTCCTTGTCATATATACCATACGCACGAGATGCAGTTAAGAAAACTGTGGAATCATGCATCACATGATAGGAAAAATGCAGGATACAAATTGCTAGAGTGTTTGTTTGGTGTTTGAGGCACATCCTCAAATGTAACTTAATAATAACAGACTTTATATACGAATCTTAGCAGCTTCATACATGTACAGATTGTATGATCTAATGCTTAAACGTTATGATATTCTTCGCATTTTTATGAAGGCATTTTTATACTACTACAATTGTTTGCTGGATGTGTGAATTACAGCAGAAATGCACTTATTTATATACTTATTAATAAAATAATCAATGTACAATACAAATACACCTAATATATCATCCTACCTCGATTCTCGGAACTGTATTTATTTTCCTGTAAAAATGACTAGTGCAATGACTTAAGATGTGCGCATGTCAAACTGTAATAATAACATTTTCTCCTGTGCGGTCCACGTGAGCCAATGTTTAATTGAATAAACAGAGAGATAAGCGTTGTAAGACATCCGACTTGATTACGAATTATTATGTAATGAAAGCGCGAAAAAAGATGTTTTGAATACATTACTTCCAAATTGAACGTTAAATTATAGCGCACCAATGGTGTTCCACACCAACGGCAAATGCCAATCGTTGGAAAGTGCGCGGTCATTCTTTGAAAGCCTGTCTCTTCTCATTGGTCGATGTGGATTTTAATTTTTTTTTCGCCCTTCAGTCAAGAGCAACAGGCCGCGAAGCACGATTCGTACTACCAGCCATTGTACTTTTGTCGCGCGGGTCGCGATCACTTGATGGAATAACCGAGCAATTACGGATTTACTTCCTAATCGAATCACTTCATATTTATTGATATTGTCGTGGTGAGTATTGGTATACGATTTTCGGTGAACATTCGTTCTTGCACCTTCGAGTAAGTTCTCTCGTGGTACTCGTGTAGCGTGAGGAGGTCGTAAAAAATCTCATGTAACCGTTAGAAGTCAAAAATTTGTAGCAAACCTCCAACTATCTTTGACATTGCGTCAAAATATGAGAATTGAATGCAGGAAGCGTCTTCATAGGTGCAATAATATCGGCAGATCGCGATAAAGGATTCGATCAGCGAACAATGGTTTTCGCTTTTCGTCTAAAGAAGTCCATCCGCAGTATTACTTGCTTTGTAGTTACGAAATTGTTTGTCGCATCGTCAAACATTTATACGACCCTTACCCTTACGTAAGACCCCTAGGGAATATTTGTTTCGATATATATGTGCGAACATTATTTTTCGCGTTTGTAAACGCAACGCTTAAGTGCATGTGTAAATACATAACTCTATCATCTTTATTTCAGAATTTCACAATAGACCATTTTCTGTCTTGTGGATTAGTTGTAAACTTTCTGCAATCATGCCTGCCTCAAAAACTGAACAATCCGATCGTATGGCAACTTTTAAGTTCCACGGTAAACATGAGGTAATTAAAATTTTTGCTACATGTATACATTGTGCTTTGTTGAAAGCATCAACATGTGAACTCACGCACTCTGCAATCTGACGTTTATAGGAGGCACGTAGAAGGAGGAACGAAATTTCTGTTGAACTACGGAAGGCCAGAAAAGATGACCAGATGTTGAAAAGACGGAACCTCAACGTTGGAGAAGAGCCATTGAGTCCACCAGATGGCAATAATGTGCCATCTCTATCTCCATCCATTGAAGAGATAGTTGCCGGTATGAATTCGGAAGATGAAACTGTTCAGTTACAAGCTACACAGGCTTGTAGGAAAATGTTAAGCCGTGAGAAAAATCCACCTATCGACAGCATGATACAGCAGGGTATTGTGCCACGTTGTGTGCAATTTCTGGATTATCATCATAAGTATGAACTTGTTTATTCGCTTAACAGATTTATTGCATAAAAAAAAAGTTTCCTAGTTTGCACGCAGAGTGAAAATTTATTTTTATCTATATATAGTTCAGCATTGCAGTTTGAAGCAGCATGGGCTTTAACTAATGTAGCCTCAGGTACATCTGAGCAGACACACGTGGTTGTGAAGCAAGGTGCTATTCCAAAACTGGTAGCACTTTTAAAGTCCGCAGCTCCCAATGTCGCAGAGCAGGCTGTGTGGGCACTTGGAAATATTGCTGGAGACGGTCCAATGACACGTGATCTTGTTCTAGGGAACGACGCAATGCCGTTCCTACTAGACTTAATTAAACCTGATACACCGGCAAGTATCAATTGGTGTTTGTTTTTGCAGCGCCATTACTTAACGATTTGTTTAATTATCACAGGTGTCGTTCGCACGTAACATCGTATGGACTCTCTCCAACTTATGTCGTAACAAGAACCCACCGCCGCCATTTGAAATTGTACGTACCGCGCTTCCGGTATTAAATCGTTTATTGAGTAATACCGACAAAGATATTCTCGGTGAGTATCAGCTGTTTATGGCGATTCATAGGACAAAAGACTATATCTCAAACGTACATAATTTTCCGCTGCAGCTGATGCTTGTTGGGCTCTTTCATACCTTACCGATGGGCCAAACGATAAGATACAGGCAGTTGTTGAGTGTGGCGTCATTCCAAAATTGGTAGAATTGTTAACGTCGAGTGAAGTAACAGTGCTCACTCCGGCATTGCGCGCTGTTGGGAACATAGTGACTGGTAACGACACTCAAACTGATGCTATAATAGCTGCCGGCGGATTGCAGCACCTAGGTGCATTACTACAGCATCATCGGATTAATATTGTAAAAGAAGCGGCATGGACCATAAGTAATGTCACCGCTGGCAACATAGAACAGATCCAGCACGTTATTAATACAGGGCTCTTGCCACCTTTGATTCAAGTTCTACAGTCGGTAAGTAACATTGTGTGCCAGCAAAATTGCCTCCACGCAAAACATTTTTATGATGGATCAGATGTAACATTAATTGCCCTACAGGGAGACTTCAAATCCCAAAAAGAAGCTGCATGGGCTGTCACTAATTTAACATCAGGCGGCTCGGTGCAACAACTTGCCCAATTAGTACAAGTGGGAGTTCTCCCGCCATTCTGCAACCTGCTAGAAGCCAAAGATTGGAAAACCATTACTGTCGTTCTCGACGGATTGACCAATATTTTGAATGCAGCCGAGAAGATGGGCGAAATCGAAAGAGTGGCCATTATGATTGAAGAAGCTGGAGGTCTTGATAAATTGGAAAGTCTACAGCACCATGAGAATGCTCAAGTTTACCAGAAATCGATAGCGATGATAGATACGTTCTTCTCAGACGTGGTAGCTATTTACTGTTATACATTTATCTAATGCGATTGAACGAGTTTTCTTCTTTTGGCGCAATCTTTATAATGTATACGAATGTCAATTCTCAGGATGCTGAAGAAGAGTCAACATTGGCGCCAACAGCGGTCGAAGGACAACTGGAATTCAAAGCGGCTGAAAGTGCACCACAGGGAGGCTTTAATTTTTGAATGACATCATATCCTTCACGCGACGAAAGAAATATTACAGGGATTGTTCACTCCGTTTGTATATATTCGGCATATTTCTCAAATCTTCTACAGTTACGGAGATCGGTTTCTGTTATTATCACGCCATTAATATTGCAAGATTTTTTAAGTACATGGATAGAAAGTGTTGCCTTGTTCATTAAAATTTAATTTCCATTTGCAATTAAGCCTTTTCGATGTGATCGCTACGCCTAACCTGAGAAAGTGCATCTCTTCTCACTGCTCCACCGCACGATAATTTTCATAGATATTATATCCATCTCTAAAATATACATATTTTTAGTGATCGCGACGACTTTCTGCCATTGCGACTATATTACTGACCTTAGAATTTACAGAAGAGTAGAGCAGGGATAGTATAGAAATGATTGTACTTCTGTTCTTTTACGAATCTATAAAATAATTGTATCTTTTGCTTCGCTGTTTTCCCGTTAAAGATTATGAATACCGTTAACCGTATTTATAAACTACTTCTTGCGGGTTGCGTTGTTTATATATTGATCTTATTATTCGTTGATTCGCCGCTTTTTTGAGTTTACTTCCTCCTACGTTTTACATCCATTGTCTGGGACTCGTAATGCATTCCGCTATTTGACACATGCCCAAGGGATCCATCAACCGTATTTGATACGATGTTTAAAGATCATAAACCATATTGTTCACTACGTTTTCTATGTATTTTTTAATAAACTTTTGATACAAATGAGCCTGCATTTCAAATAAATAAGAAAACACCTTTTAGTTAACATTCATTAAGTTCTGGGATTCGATTACGTAGAAAATTAGACAAATATTAGTTAAAAAATGACAAGCTTTATTTCTGACAATGCATGATAATACATGTTATGAACAGCGGTTCTGTAATTAGTTCGGTGTACTAAAATATTTAAAATAGCGATGTGTCCGATTGTGTACGTATCAGACATTCAGGTCTGGTTGACCGGCTTGATATGCTGACGGTAAAAAAAATACGCTCATTGCGTTATCGGCCAAGTATGTCACTCTGATCATTTACTAGAAAATGATAAACGAATGCAGCTTTCTTTCTGTCGAATAAAGCCTGCGTTGCGCGACTTCGTTGACGATCACGAATGTCCCGACTTCTTGGCGGATCTCTCAGGAAGATTGATCCAAATAATGTTGCTGCGAAATAATACATATAATAGCCTTAACTTGGCACGAACTAAATTTCCTATAGTACATATAATATTTAGATCTACCTAATGTTTTAGCGTCTAATTCATTATCTTGAGTGTGGTTCAACAATTCTTGCAAAAATGCAGTAATATAGAGAAACACTATTCTCCTTGTCTCAGGTAGTTGCATAATGATCTGTGGAGATTTGAAATGTTGCGATTGTATTATTGGATCAAGCAACTGATCAAATCAAAGTGTTACCCGTACCTGTTTACATTGTAGGTAATTTCTGGCTACAGATAGACAAAGACTATGCAAATTGTACGGAATTAAAGGTTCCGCAGTAGATTCTAACAGTAAAAGCAATGCCTCTGCTATCGAATGGACACCACCAGCTTCGTATGAACATAATTGCGAATTAAGGAAAATCTTTTCTATTGTTGACTGATGAAATCATACATGACTAGAAAAGGATACGCATAGCTTCCTGACTCCAATTGTCCAACCAATCTCTAATAGCTAATATTTCGCTATGCAGTCCTGGCGTCTCAAATAAACCTATTGTTTTAATACCACGCAGGTATAATTTATCAACTAAAAACCATACTTCTTTCGGTACAAGGTACGGATTTTCCGATGGATTCTTGTTGTTTTCCTAGAATAATATTATTTCTGCAGTGTGATGCATTGTTGCTTCAAGTTTGGTTTCAGTTAACGAAAATTTTACCAATTCTACCAGCCGCCCTATTGGAATTTCTCTGATTGGAACTGGAATATGAACTAATGCTTCCATGGATGAACCAAAACAACTTCTCTGATAAGTGCCTAAGGAAGAAAATATTTATTTTTTGGATGCCCTATGCACGTAAGACTATTAATGCAATACCTGTAATGGTTATAAATATGTCTTTTCCTCCTTCCAGATGAAGAACTAAAATGTCATACAATTTGTCCTCCCCAGAATTTAATTTATACGCTGATCTCCTATCAACATATATTTCAAGCTTAATATCACACTTTTCACCGGGCTTGATGAAACCAGTGTAGGGGTCGATGTGTAGCCAGTCTTTACAGTAACTGGTGTCATTTAATTTTTTTATAAACTCAAATTGCACAGGTACCTAAGAATGCACAACAGAACACGTCAGTAGAAAAAATATTATGAAAGAACATCACGTAGAATTTGCCGATGATATACCTGTCCAGTATTCGCAATAATAAGATCCTTGCTGCTAGGCTCAAGAAATTTCAAAGTATCAAAGATGATTTCAGTAGTGTCAACCATTACTTGAGGTAGAAATTCATTTTCTAATTTATCCAATTTTTTCATGACTTCTTCGTGAATCTTCCGATACTTGACCATATCTATAATTCTGATCTGTGAGTCAAATATCGAGCTGACTGGTTTATGATCGGATAGTTTTAGTTCTGGATGACTACGATAGGAAACTGAAGATATTCCTTCTCCTTTCCATAGTACACGGTCGCACCAAGCTGGCGCTCTACCTTTCTCACTAAATTGAACAAATAAAGAAGCATAAACGCATACTGTAAATGTTTCTAGAGGGTTGCTTGGAAAATAATTTAAAAACCTGGAATCCCAATTGTCAGTGCCTGGGTCATATTTATATGTTGGTTTAAATTTAATTTCCGCTTCATGAAAACCTTCAAACACTCGACCCAATCGTTTCTGCTGATATAGTTGATCCAATGCTAGGATGGGAGCATAATTCTCCGCTGAGATAAGCTCTTTCGCAGTTGTACTATCCATTTCTGTTATACGGTAATTTAAATCGCCAAGCCAGTAAATTTGACTAAAATCATAATCGTATATACGAAATATCTACAATTGCAAAATAACGTGACAGTATTATTAAAAGACATACTCATGGTCTTTAAACCCTTTGGGTGGTACATATTTTGCAAAAGAAAGTCTTGCACAGATATCGGCATAGTCCTGATTTCTACGTTCATATTCTTCGCAATGGGCCGCCAAATGTGCATTCACAAAACAAATCGATGTGTTGTGAATGGAACAACTGACTGCGACACCACCTTTGTTGCCCTATTACAATAATATCACATCATAATATCAATAATATCAATACTCATGCAAAACAAACTTTTTGCCTTTACAGTACCAGTTTTCCCATGATTCCGGTGCCTACGGTAAACGTCGACACATTCTCTATGTACGGCACATGAACGTCCTGTGCATAAACTAACAGCATCATACCAACCAACCTTACAATGGTAATTTGAGTATAAGTTGCTCCCGGATGAAGTGATTTAGTTACAACTTGCCTAGAAAGGGAAATTTCTGTGAATTACATACTTAACATTAATTCGCAGCTAGAGAACTATATATTTCGTACTTCCATTCATCTTCCCGCGGCGTGTCATGGAAAAGAAAAGCTTCCTTGCTTAAATCTAATTCTTGGAAACCAATGGCATATACATCGGGAGGCATTTCGTCTACCGCTAGCCATTGTTCCAACGTGATACTGTTCGGCGGTTGGCCATTTACATTCCAAGTTCCTATAAATATACTGCAACAAAATTACTTGTTTGTTTGAAAGCATTTGCAAAGACTAAATAATTGATATTCTATATGAATATATGGACAGACCGAAATGTTTTGCTATACGTGTAGTCATCTTCTTTGCATGCCATTTGATAACGTACTACAGATTCTCTGGCTGCAACTGGCGATTTTCCAGATGCTATATTTCTTCTGGGTACCACTAGGTCTGGACATTCTAATTCCACCAACTGTTAACATATTCTTGATGAAATAATTGGTTTGCAAAGTGTTATCATTAGGGTATAAGTTTAATCTATTCAAAACTCTTACGGGATCTACAACATCATGGACCTCTTCACTAACGCTGTTCAAACTTCGTGTGCATCCTGTAATTTTCTGAATCCATAAAAATTCTGCTGCTGAGCTCTTTGCCTTTTGGTAGACTGTGAGGAATAAAATATTTTTTTTTAGCTATAACAGCGTTTTAGAATATACATTTGAACATACCTTCTATGGCACGAAATATTTCAGACACTAATGAACTAGTTGCTACTCCAGGCATCATTTCAAAAACTAAACAAAGTTTTCTCGATGTCACATTCAAGCATACGTCTAACCCATCCTGTTGTTTTCCATCTGTTCCTTCAGGACATATTTGCTAATTTGTAATTGTTTTCTCGTATACATACATAGTAATGTATATAATTATTCTCATCGTTAAATGGAAACAATTCATATCTTATCTCATTATATATAGATGTACCTATATCACATTTAAAATCTTGATCAATGGGCAAAACCCTCTCTATAGTTAAGTCACTGTACACTTGAGGAGGTATTCTAGAAGTAAGTAAGATAACTAGTGCATGGGTCAGTCCTTTGTTGACTAGAGCTACAAGGCGAGCAGCTTTCCTCCATCCTTGGATCAATGATCCTTCTATTGCCTTTATGCAAGTAGTTAAGGTTTTATATAGAGATATAAATACACGTACTTTATTCAATATAGAAATATATTACTGTGTTGCAAAGGATACAATTACCACAGTTTCTCCGGAAACAAACTTGGACTGTACAATCGATAGTTGCTCTGCCGTAGACATTGTTCTTAACGATATAAACACACTTTGTACATGTATTGAATCCTATTGTACCCGATAAATTGAGTGGTTAAATAAGTTGTCAAGGTGGTGACATGGTATTATTTCATCTGTATTATACAGAAGCTCAGACACAGTAGTGTTCAGTATAAACTGTCCAAACCCTAACACAGAAGAAAAAAGTGTAAGTTCCTTTTTCAAATGATTTTCCTTCATATTCGACATTTCTTGTGAGTTAAATGTCATTCTAGAAAATTTCTATATTGTTCATTCGTCGAGTATGATATGATCATTTCAGTACGCATTAATTCCTCGAATGATCGGCAATGAATCAAATTTGTACGATACTAATATCGGATTTTCAAATATATTTGGGTAATTGACAAATGACAGGCGTGTGACATTTTTGTCAATAAGTCACTGTTACCAGTTATCATTGATTCCAATTTCGGCTTTGCGCTTCCTTGCACATCCAGTATTGTCGTCCGATAGTTTCACGGAACGAATATTTTTCTACGTTCAGGAATCATTCTTTCTAGAGGTGAGTAATAATGGTAACAGAGTCTTTAGTCGAATGTAGTTTGTAGCTGTTTGTAGCGGAAAGTACTTTGTTACGTTTCGAAATCAACAAATGGGCAGATAGCACCACGCTAGTTTTTATATCCGTTCGCATGATACGCCGATGCGCCGTTACTGTCAACGCTAAGCCGATTTCCGAACGCACCCTTCCTGCAGTTTTCCTCTGTGTTGGCGATATCATCATGTTCAGGCGTCACTGGGCGTCACTCAACTTTCCAAATAACCCGAATCTTACATAACATAATCTGCTTGAATAAGTATAAATTAAAAGTACACCGGCAACATGCATTTATTTTCGAAAATTATTAACAAGAATACAAGCAGTGTGAGTTTAATGTTTGTGACAGTTGGTATGGCTTCCCTTGGCGAATTTTCGGGCGGTTCCGGCAGTTCAATAAATGAACTTGCAGATTAATATTAATTTTCGGCGATGCAGCTGCTACCATTCCTAATAGGAGTTTAGTGATGCATTTTCAAATTGAGGGGAAAAAAAGATGTTTTTAATATTTTGTTCAATTGGGCGGGATTGGGCGGGATTGGGCGGGATAGATAAGTCGGAAAAAGGAAGAGTGCCATGATGAAACGCTATTGGTAGATCGATCGGCAATAGGATACTGCTGGCGCCAGTCATTTTGCGAGAGAAATTTGGAAAGTGACTCGCCGCGAGCGGCACCTGGTATACGATATCGTCCGCAAATGAGATTAAGATACCGCCCGCTTTTCCCGTATGCGCGCGCGATCGGCTCTTGACACAACTTTTTCCTGTTGGCTGTTGCCACTTTCCGAGCGAATCATTCCACACACCCATTGACCATGCTGTTCGTCACAATGGCGGTATAAGATCAGTACGGAGATTCGAAGAGGCGAGTGTGGCATATATATTCTTTAAGTAAGTGTACATTCTTCCCTAACTCGTTGCAGCCGCGTGGTTGTAATCAAGCGATTCTTCTCTTCTGACTATTAGTAAGGCGAGGTCGATTGATGCGCGACTCCTCATAATGGAGAGTCACTTCACGCGACCGCAAGGTCTTCTCTTCGATCTCTACATTCATTAATTCTCTTTCTTCCATATTGATTGACCCCTTCACATTCGTACGATAGCTCTTTTCGCAGAATGTGTAGGAATTCAATTTTTACCGCTAGGCAAAAGTAAAAATAACTTCCCGCCCTGTAACATTCTGATGAATATTCTACGGTATATATAATGGCAGTCTCATGCCGTAGGTTAGGTTGGAGTATGTTACCATTTGTTAAATGCGCGTGGTCTGATGCACAAGTATTTTATCAATTTTATTCTGATCGCATTGAATTTCAAATTTTTCATTTAATTCGACAACTGGAATAGACTTCAAATTTTCCATTTATGGGGAACATATATTTTTTTACTTGTATTCTTTAAAAGAAATCTTTACCCTTTGTATAACTAAATGATTAGTATTTTTCTGTTAAATGTATTAGTATATTGGATTATCCCATTGCATAATCATCAAGGGCTTTCTGGAGATCTTATTTACTTCTAAAAAATTAGTGACGCATTATTCTTGTATGCCTGACCTGGCGAAGGAATCAATTCTAACTATTTATTGTAAATATATTATATTTTTCTGGATGCTTGAGTATGAACTAAACATTAAGTAGCTAAAAGGTTGTAAATGTTTGATTTCTGTCTAAATGACAATGAAAAATGGTAAAAAGAAGTTATGCGTGTTTTCCAAAAACAGGTGTTGTGCATCATCTCATTACCTGAATGGACAATCAGGTGGATGTCTCAGAAGTAGAAAATATTTCAATGATTGGATCATCTGGAATTTTTCCATTGCCTGACGTTCCGGAGATATCAGAAGTATTAGAATCCACGGGCTTGAGTCCATTAACTTCTTCCTTGGATCAAGCACTCACCTTACAAGAGGATAACTTATTGTCAGCTGAGGTTAACATGCGCATTGAGGACACATGGTAAACACAGTATTTTTGTTTACAGTGTGCTTGTTTCTGATGCAAAATGAATATTTTGCATTGATTGCTATTGAATTACTAAACTACTCTCTAGGTGGTTTCACTTTTAGGACTGAAGCGAATAGTTCCACTTCAGACTATGCTATACCACTTCCGCCACCTCCAGGGTTAAATGACTTTGATGCCGTTGGAGCTGATCCTATTGATGACGCTGGAACCGGGATAGAACATGGCCCATTCTTACCACCCAATGCTCCAGCGTTGAACAATCTTTTTGCCGAGACAGAAGAGTCTCAGGATGATTCTCCCATGGGTGAGTTATACTTTTTTTGTATGGCGTGGCAACAAATTATATTGTATGTTACATACTGGGATGCGCACTATGGATGCTACATTCTTGAACAGCCTTTTGAAAAGTTGTTGCATTGTCAGCAGGAGTTTGCGGTCTTCGCAACTTAGGCAACACGTGTTTCATGGCAGCCGGCTTACAATGTTTGACCGCGACGCCACCGGTGCTACGACACTTCTTAGATCTGCAACAAAGAGGAGAGAAACTACCCCCTCCTGGATCTCTGATGGCACACTTTAGCGTACTTCTCGGTAAGATGTGGTCCGGTAGGTACAGCGTGCTCAGACCTACGGAATTTAAACAGACACTCGGCGCTTACCATTCGCAATTTAAGGATTACAGGCAGGTGAGTTTTTGGGGCTTGTGTTACAATGATCTGTCAGCGCTCATAAAATGTATTGAAGTGATGATTAACGAGAATCTTTGGCATATAATTAACAACAGATGTTGTTAGCAGCATGACTGTCAAGAGTTTCTTGCCCTTCTACTGGACTCGCTGCATGAACAGATGAACACAGCAAAATGCGCGAAGAGTTGTGCCGCATCGTCGGTATCTACCACCACTGCCAACACTTTCAGTTCGGTCGAGAATGCAAGTGAGAAACTTGTGCCCGCTGTCACTGCCACTAGTAATTCCAGTTGCAACACAGACCTGTTGGAGATGTACGACTGCCTACCGTCGCCGGAATGCCCAAACAGTCCAAATATTACGATGCCTGGATCGCCAAGAGGTAAGGTTTTTTATTTAGTTCAAAACGATATATGTTGAATATTAGCATGCGGAAATTGTCTAGATTTAGATTCGCCAATGGCTGAATTGGATAGCATTGCGAATTCGCCGAGGGGGTCACCTCTGAACGACGGTGAGGACGACGAAGAAACGCTTGACTCCGACGAAACACTCGAAGGTGCTTCGAGCACATTCATACACAATAAAGTAGATGAAAATGGTTCCGATGAAATCACGCCCACACATTGCTCACTTAGATTGGATACGTTAATTGAACTCTCGAAGAACGTGCCGCAATATCGTGGTCTTTATGATATTCATAAAGAGGCTAAAACTAGTAACGCAAATTTTCTTGTTACCGAGCAAGAGTGTAATAACGAGATCCATTACGATTCGCGGAAATTTCCGAAGGAGAACATTCATAGAATGCCTTTGGATAATTCGAATTTGATGGAAAATCACGATTTCGACAATAAGAGCGTCAGTATCAAACGGATTAAGGAAGTCAATGTTCAAAAGGTTAATTGCAGTATGGAGTGCTCGCCGAGCGGATCGGAGCTCGAATTTGATAACGGGTTAGAAAAATGCAACGTGAAACGAATGCGGTTGGATGATCAGGAAAAGAATCACAAGCGTGACGGTCTGAGCGGTGGCAGCTCGCAATTTTCCCGAGTTTCCCAAAATTATGGCAACAGCGCTGTAGCTGCACAGGACGAAATAGAAGCGGACAAACACTGGGCCAAGCATTTGAGATCTAATCGGAGCGTGATCGTCGATACTTTTCAGGGACAATTTAAAAGCACGGTAAGCATCAGCTGCTTTATGGCGAAGCAGTAAGTCTATCTAGTTGACTTTATTGTCAAAATATGGAGACTAGTCGTTGAGGTGCTCCAGTTTAAATAAGGAAGTAACCGTAAATAGACTCCTATATAAACGCACTGTAGACAACCCTCGTGTCTTCGATGGCAGGAGGAATTCTGTCATTTTACCGTTACATTCATTAGAGAGAAGAGCATGTCTCTTGAATTGGTGCAAATAATTTGTCAGGTGTAATAAGAAAATGTTTGCAGGTTGTATGTGCGGTATGCAAGCATGTCTCGGTAACGTACGAGCCGTTCATGTACTTGTCGGTGCCGTTACCGCATGCCATGGAACGGCAACTTACCGTCACCTATGTGCCTGCGGAAGGTGATCAACCTATTAGGTGCGTGGTCTCGTTAAACAAGCAGTCGCGTATTGGCAAGCTCAAGAGTGAACTGTTGAAGACGCTCGGCAAGGAGGACGTGGCTGTGACAAACATCGCACTTGCCGAAGTACTGGAGGACCACATTGCAAAGATTTTGGTTAGTAGCCTATGCGATTACGTTTTTCTTACTCTGCGACTATGTTGTCACCGTTTCGCGGAAGGAGGTAAAGAAGGTGGTATATCGTTTAGACTCGGTAACTGTTGATACACACCTCCGAGAGCGACCCTATGGAAGAACATTCTCGTAGCGTACAGACTAGTTACGAGGCTACATTTCATAGTACAACATTTTTATTAATTAACAATTAGTTTATATTAATTTACGATTAGTTCCAAGCTTGCTCACTGATTCTCGGTATATGAAATTTGTGATTCGGTATTGCAGGACGACAATACACTCCTGCGACACGTGAATGATACGAATCGGTCCATATACGCATTTGAATTGACGGAACCGCCCGATGCGTACACTTCCGTCACCGACGGCGGTGGCGATCGCCTAACGGAGACAGAGACTTGCCACAGAGGCACTGCCACCGGGGAGGAGATTCCATGTCTTATTTGTCTCGAAGAGTTGGACGGCGACTTGAAGAGGCATAGCGGGAACAATTGTAGTTTTATAATGTGCGATCCATGTATCGAGGTGAGCCTTTTTACTTATAGCGGATACAAAGATATTGATAGCAATATTAAATTGATCTCCGGTTACTTGGTCGCTACGCGATTACTACATCAGCCCAATGATGAATATGGCAGTGTCAATCTAGCAGAAGAGGTGCACAAGCGAGGTACATTGATACCACTTTAATACACCTCGGGAAGGTCTGAGAGAAGGTCATTCAACGTTCTAGCAGGACGGTATCCTAAGGATGCGTACGAGACCCAGAAATAGCTTTTTATTCTTTATTAGCCTGGGACGTTTCGATTCGAAACGGAGGCGATGGAGAATCGAGAGATGGAAACTCGTATGATCGGCTTTTTTAGTATAATCTGCAAGCCGGGTGTCATATGTTCCGGAACTCAATTCAGACTATTCTGATTCTGCCTAATACTGAGGGCATATCCTGATTTCATGTTTTTCAAAACTGCGCATAAAACTATAGATGAACATTCAATTACGATTCCACTATACTTTTTTGCTTTTTGCTTAAAAAAAACACGGTGGATATGATGATGTTATCATCCGACAGAATTATTTCAAGAATCAGACGGAACCGCAAGAGTGTCCCATTTGTGCAACGCATATGACGGCATCGTCGTTTACGAAAATTGATCACAACGGTCGACCGAGACCTACGGTTCGCATGCTCAATGTACCGCTAGTATTGAGGCACGATACGACCAACGAAGCGACGAACAATCGAAAAGGCACCAAGCTATTTGGGTATCCGCATTTGGTTAGACTGCCGTCGAGAGTGAATGCCAAGGACTTGTACGAGGTTGTGAAGAAGAACGTGCCGCAGGAAGGCCAGTACACCGTACATTTTGTCGATGGACAGGTGAGAATTCCACTTTTTCCCAACTCACTTTTTCTTCCTTCCTGATTACCGTTCAATCGGTCAGTTGGCTCATCGGACAAGTATTGTGTCGTTCGCGACAGTTTTAGTGCGGTATATAAACGAATCTCTTGCAGGGTCATCACTGTTCACGATGTATGTATACCACGCATTGTACAGGCTGTAGCGTTCCTGAGAATGGCATGGTGATCTTGCAGAATGGCGATACACTCGCTGTACGTTATACTACGCAAGTTCCTAAAATCGTACCGCCAATCGATCACGTCAGCGTCAGCAAACAACGACCCCACCATCCTTTGTCCCTCTATGACTGTCTCCAAGCATTTAGTCAAAGGTAACTGCGGTGGCGAAGATGGAGTGTTAAGGTTACAATATTCGTTATTAACGGGAACTTTCCCGTTGATTGCAGTGAAACGTTAGATGAGCATAATCCGTGGTTCTGTCCCAAGTGTGAACGCAATCAATGTGCTACGAAAACACTCACCGTACACAGATATCCCAAGTTCCTCATAGTGTATCTTAAGCGGTACGTAGCAATACCCTACTCGTAGTAATTGTTTTGCGTAAGGAAATTGACAGAAGATTCGGATTAATCGTATTCGTCCTATTTATTGTAGATTCGTATTTTACGAGTGTACCAGCATGAAGCTGGACGACAAAGTGACATTCCCCTTGGTTGGACTCAGTGTAGGGCGAAATCTCTACGACCTGTATGCTTGCGTCTGTCACTTCGGAGGTACGTCGTTTCATTATTGACCTCGACATTCTTAACTTAGCGGGACACAAATTACGTATTGAGTTGACAATATCTTTGTACCTTACATACGAGTATATGTGTTCTGGATATGGGAGAGGTCTATGCGCGACGAAGAAGAGTTGTGCTAATTTGAAAATTGAATTTCAGGAGTGTCAGCGGGGCATTATACAGCGTACGCCAAAAATCCTCGCACCGACGTGTGGTACTATTACAACGACGAAGTGACGAGTAGGCAGAAACCACAGGATGAGGATTTTAGCAACGCGTACATTCTTTTTTACAGCCGACAAGGAACAAATTTAAAGCCGTGTAACATATAAGCGGTTCATCTTAACGGACTTTGAAGAAATAGAAAAAAGAGAGGATCAAGGATCGATGAGGGGGAGGGAGAGCGATAGGGCCCCTCCTTGGAAACTTCTACGCGCTGGCCCCACTCGTCGCCCCACTGCTGGCCCAACTGCTGGCCCAACTGCTGGCCCCACTTCTGGCCGCACACTCTATAGGCGGTGTTTTCCAACGCTGGAAAGTGGAAAAACGCTTCCACTTTGCGTGCGAATTTCCACTCTTCTCTGTTCGTTCGTTAACGGTGAACGTTGTAAGGGAAATGTGCGGACAATGTCTCGTTGCAAATAATGCTCGATGTCGATTCCATTCGGATGGCGAGACGCGCTTTCGCTTGATCAGTGAAGACATGCGATATTAGTACGGGTAACATTCGTAATCTTTCTGTCGCTCCGAGGTTTAAGGCCGAGCATGTTTGTACTTGCAAAGTCTAATAAATGTACGTCGAATTTGTACAGTAGGTGGTTAACGCAGGTACAAGAATGAATACTGAACAAACATAATTTATTAGCGAATAAAAGTGAACGTTATAGCGACAAGACACGTGTATCGCGATAACACCTGTCCCCATTTACCCGTCTCCTCGTCATCGCTTTTCCTATCACACGCATCCACGCGCCCTCTCACACACTCAGACCTACACCCAGCCCTACACCCACTAATCGAACGGTGAACGTATGTGCACATTGCACAGTGGAAAAGACTATGTTTACTGGTTATTTATTAAATTAGTTATGTTGTAATTTATTACAAGATGTCTAGTTTAATGAACGTACTTGCGCACACGATCTCTCTCGTTCAGACAAACGCACGCATCCGTGATACATGTATTATTAATTACGCGAGACACGAGTACGGATGCCGAAATGTTTACTCTACGTGACCTGTGATAACTAGACCGACGTGGGCCCGGTATATAGAAATGTCAAATGAACCTTTCCAGCGCAAAGTAGTAACATATGTTCATTCGTTCGTACTGCTTTTTCCCTTAGAGAGAGTACAATGGTCGTCCTTCTATTATTCTTTCGAAACATGCTCGCGCATTTTCGTCAATTACGGAGACTGCTCCCTTTGTACTCCCACTAATATTGCTTATCCATTAAAAGTCGTACGATCCATTATTATTATTATTCTTTCGCGCCCCTTCAAGACACAATCGGGTTCCCCGGCGCGGAATAAGTATTCTTAGTTGGTATCTTGCATATGTTCTAACTCCTTAACGCGAATAACTTCGGTAAAATATTTAACATTCTTCTCTGTGATCCACGGTCACCGTGCTTCTTTCCATTCACGGCGGTAATGAGAAACATAGAATTACGTACCGACTCTTTGTCACCTCGTCGTTCAATGCATTTCGGTATAAGTACTTGATAAGCATCGGCCAATGCTAAACTGTCAACGACGAAAAATCACTCTCGATGCACAAGACAGGAATATAAAACGATCGTAAACGGATAATATACCTCTGGCATTACGTTCGATGGGCTTCATTGTACGTATGTGCGTTCGATACGTCTACTTGGATATATCGCGACACTATTCTTATCGAATCTTCGGTAACGATGCTACGCTGTCCTTTTCGCATCGGGCCTTACCGATTAAAGGTGATCGGTGAGGCTGAATCCACTTCCAGAATACTTCCCTTCGTTAGGATGGTCACAAGGCAAGCTCGTGGCTATCGTGGTAGTGGTGCTAGTTGGACCGCGATGATTTATTAACGATGCCTCGTATGTCTATAATGGTGTCAGAACTTTTTCATCAGCCGCTGTGTGTCGATCTTCGTATCCTTGGTGTCATTGATAGTCTTAACGAACGGAGACTGTCATCCAGACTATCTCGCTAGGCCGAATAAGGCCGCCTATCTCGCAGTTTATGGTGCGGGTCTCGCCGTTCAGGACGTAGAGAGCGTCGTGCGACGGGCTGACCATATATCGACCGAATATTCCGCTCTGCACGATCGGCCTGTTCGGATTTCCCCACTTTGTCAGATTCTGCGACGTTGCCTTCCCCACTCCGGTTATCATCTCCACCTTTCCTGTGTCGGGAGAATAATTCTGATAATATCGGAAGTTGCCTGGGATAGACGATAAATTTGGAAACGGATTCCCGTCGAGCTATTGCATAGGGCATTCAGCCAGGCTGCAATATGACTGATTGAGTAGATATTGACTCAATTAGCCATTCAATCTTACCGGTAGTCAAATCCAGGAACAGGATGTCCTCCTTGTCTATCGACGAGGCGTAAATGTCGTATCCATAGGACGTCTGCGACGGATAGAAGGCTATATCGCTCACGTTCAACGTTGTCTTCACGTCGAAAGCGAATGTTAGGCCATTGGCTGCATTGGAAAGAAGAAAGATTAGATTTATTAACCGTTACATTACATTATCCCGCGTACGCGTTTCATCGATCGATATGTAAATCCATTTAGAGTCAGATATCCAATAAGGTTCGATATTCTTGCGGCTCCGATTAACCGTGACGAATTTGACGCCGGCCAGTTGAAACAGCCTAATTACAGGGGCGGGTAGGTGGTAATTTTCAAACGATTTAGCGCGCGTGAATGGTGTGCAATTAACTCGATGACGAAGAGCGCTCGCTCTACGCGGCAATATGCCAATGCGTCGATGACCGATTGCTATGATTTATACGCGCGAACATTACAAACGACCTTGCACAGACCTGCCCAGAGCTCGCAAGTCAGGCTAACAATGCTGACCGTTGATCGGATGAGAACGTTTTGTGTCGGTGCGTTTGGGCGCGAGGAAACAATGTTTGATCGAAGAGCAGCTAGGTGGGTAGGTATCGGTCCTAGGATTAAGGCCAATATGCATCTTGTCCGAGAGGCTTGGCATCGTTCGATTCCGAATCGCTAAAAGTCGCTACATACGGCATTGGCTCACGGAACCGTAAAGTAGATAGATGCCAGAGTGAAATTGTTCGCATATTGTAAATTTGATGATTAACAAATTGCAATTGCCGCGAATTGGCCGTGGCGCGCCTACAGGTGTGCCTTTAATGACGTACGACATTGGACACGGCTCGGAAAGGTCTAATGCTCGATAGGCGAGAGACGCGCGGGGAAAGTGTGAATTAGTTGGAAATAGTTACGTGAAATCTCTTGGACGACGAGCGTGACGCCGCTGTCTTGCTTGTCGAGGGTGACCAAGTGTCTCGAATCGGGTGAGATCCGTGGTTTCCCCACCAAATTAGACTTCTGCGCGAGAACGGTGTCCGTGAGGTAGTCCAGTAATAGTTGACCCGTCGGTCGTCCGGTGATGGGCTCCTCGCACTCGAGTATGACGAAACCGTCTGAAGATTTGCAAAGTGTTCGCTTCTCATCTTATCGCTGATAACGGTCGGTTAATCAGCGACACTTATGCCCTTATACTTACAGAGAGCGGGAAATTTGATGTCCGCTGGGACACAGTTGTAGGGTGTCAGGTCTGCGCTGCGGGTGTACCTCATGTTCGCCAGGTCCAATTTGTACATTCCGCGCTGATTCGTGTGCGTCACGTAACCGTACTTGAACGTGTATCCGATATCCTAAATCACACAATGAACTTTCGTCAGCCGTGTATGACGAAGAAAGTTAACGATCTCTTCGCCCTGGTAAGTCGGTTCCCTAAACTCCAGTTTCAAACCCGGCTACCAAACTCGACTGTTAAACCGAATCTTCGACGTTCTTTAACTCGCTCACGGCCGCCTACGAACTCGGTCTCAAATAGTCCGTTATAGATCTTTCTCGTCCCTTTCGAATTTCAGAAGAAATCCTTTTAACGCGCAACAAACGGTTGTAGAAAAGGTTAGCGTTAGCGTTCTAATGTGCTTTAAGGCGAGTAATAAATCTTTTACGATCCATGCAGTCAAATGTCATCGTCGCGTTTTCCATTAACGGCAAGTGGAATACGTTTGACGAGATGAAAGACTTGAGGAGGCAGCGTTGAACGGAAAGTTCGCCAAGTCGATTGGAGCGAAATAATTGCGGTAGGGCCGTAACGTGAAAATCATTTGGCTGAATGGGTCGATGAAGCCGGAGGAGAGATCGAAGATGAGCCGTTGCTTTACGAGCGTCACACTATGAATTCTGAGACGATCGAAGCGTTAATTCTACCGAAATGTCTCGAGCGAACTGAAAGCGTGAAACGCACCTGCTGCTCCGGGATATAGAGACCTTTGACCAGGTCGCTCTGTCCGTCTATAGGCTCCGGGTGTGCGGCGTGATGTTTCTTTTTCTGCGCCGCGTCTCTGATCACCTGTATCGTCTTAACGCCGACATCCCTCTCGCTCTGCCAATTCAGTACCCATACCTGATCGAGGGACGGCACGTACTGAAGCTCTACCGGATATTTCCCTGTTGCAACCACCTGTGATACGTTCGATAGGGTCAAGTAAAGAGAGAGACAGAGAGAGAGGGGGAGGCATAGAGAGGGCTAGAGAAAAAGGAGGATCGGTTAAAATCAGCGAAGGACGTAATTTTGATGCCGCTGCACGTTTCCACCGGGTCGGACGTGGCTAACTTTCGAGAGTCGAACAATTTTGTTTGACACCGTGCTCTCTTGCAAGCTGGAGTAAACGATAATTGAAAAATTTGTTCCTACATAGGAGTTGAGTGTAATGAAAAACCGCGATCGGTCATGCGAAGAGCCGTTGGAGAATAAAACGATCCGCATCGTATATCCGATAATTAACGAACTATCGATTACTCTCTGGAGCATCGGCGAACGATATGGTGCCGTGCGCGTGTAAGCGATATTCCTCTTACGTGGGGCCATACGTGGGCGTGGGTGCATAGTCCGTATCCTGATCAAAGAACATGGCCCGAGGAGAGAAAAATATTAAATGACGTTGGCTATTCAATTAATGCAAGATATGTGAATGACGCGGCGCTAAGAGGCACAGATAGAGAGATATCCGTCGGTGTTAGACGGTGGAGGATTTCTTTGAGGCAAAGGGGGAGTAGCGCGAAAAGGATGAGAGAGTGAGGGTGAAGAAGTCAAGGGAGAGGGAAAATTGAAAGGAATTACTTACATCGACCACCACCAGTTGTATCTTGCTGATAACCAGCACTCGATCCTTATTCGGCTGACTGACGTACACATATCGATTGGCAACGTTTATAGCCCGTCCCCAGGAGCACGGGATGTGCTTCACGCCGCACACGTATTCCTGTGCAGAGAGAATAGAGATGTGCAAAGGGAAGAAATGGCGCGTAGGCAAAGGGAGGAGAGAGGGTATGAGAGAGGGTATGAGCGAAGGGGGTGGATGAGGGGGAAAGAGCGTAAGCGGTCGGAAACTTTGTACGCTCTCAACTACAGTTCTCGACCACGCTGGATTGCCGAAGCTGCCGCCACCTTCTATGTCGAACGAATGGATAAGTAATGCGACCCGCTGTGGCTTCAAAGAAAGGCATAAAAGGGGATGAAGTGGGGCGGGAATGGTAAGAATAGGTGGTGAACGAGGGCGACAGAGGTTTCGCGAGGTCGATGCATGTTATCTATCGAGTAACCGTAGAATGGCCTACTAAATGCCAGGCGAAGGAAGAGTAGACGAGCTAATAAATATTGTCGACTCTTGTAACGGGCGCATTGTGCTTGATGGAAAAGCGATGGAAGACGAATGGCAGCGGTGTGTGTGTGTGTGTCTTGGCGGGTAAGGGAAGAAAAAGAGGCAAAAGGTATCGTTAAATATTGAGCGGTGAATAAGGCTGCTTTCTGCAAAGGGGCGTTTCGCTGCTTCTAAAATAGGTCTGAAGATCGTGCATTGGCTGCCGTGCGCGCTCGTTCAATTTCGGGAAAACATTTAAGTCGAGGGAAGCTACTAAAATCGTCTACATTCTACCGGTGAGCGCCCGAAACGTCTTTAGTGCGACAAATTCGAAGTTGGCGAAGAACTCTCGTTGTCTAATCGAATTTCGTCGAGCTTCCCGTTCAAACAACGGACAGCGTAACTTTCCCGGATGATCTCAAATAGTACGCTCGAGCACCGGCGGAAGGCCAGATTCGATGGATTCGGTGAACATTTTTTGCTCACCGATCCTAAGGTCTAAAAATCTAAAAAGAGTCGTAACCGGGTCATTGAGAATGAGGTTGAGAGGGTTAGAAAATATGAAATGAAAAAAAAAAAAATGCAAGAAACGATTTTTGAGCGGAGTTTCGGAAGGGAGTCGGAAGGGAGTGGGTCGGAGAGAGTTTGCATGCGAGACGTAACGTATGCCTAGACGAAGGGTGATAAGCAGGTGAGCAGGAGGGTGACATTTAGGTCGTTGAGTAAGATAGGCGAAACATGGCTCGTCCTCACCTGGGTGCCGGGTATAACGTCCGTCGCTCGTATCTCGTGATATAGCCGGCAAGCGGACGGCTCATAGACCATAATGCCCCATTCGTGGAAGGCGAAGAACCTCCGCTCCTCGCTCGCCGCGGCTGGAAGGCAGGTTATGAGGGGAACCTGTATTTTTTTGCGCGTTACCTGCGCGGCTCTGCGGGCTTATCCCCTCGACGATTTATACGCGGCTAGACTCCGCTCTCGGCTAAACACGCTCGTCTCCCACGACTGCGACCTCATCGCTGTCCATTCGCCCGGCACAATTCTGATTGCAGTCGGCGGACAGGGAGCTCCGAAAAAAAGCTTGAAAAAAATGCCTCGGCGAAAAAAATAGTACGCGCGCCGCGCTTATCCCGCTCGTAAAGAATTAACACCGACGCTGAGTTCGCAACCTGACCTCTTTGTCACGTTCCTCTCTCTCTCCCTCTCTCTCCCTCTCCCTCTCTAGCTAACAGACATGCTGACCGCTCAAGAATTTTGCAGCCACGAGGAGAGGAGCCCAATTCTATGCCCCTGAATCGAAAGAACGAGTTGCCGCGAGTTGTTGCCGCGAGTTGTTGCCGCCAGTTGACGTCGGGGGGGGGTCCAAGCTTGACAAAGTAATTCTCTGCTCGCTTTTGTGCGGAGCGGGTCGAAATTTCCGGAGGGTGATAGATCATCTTGCGAATGGCGGGCGGTTTGTCGCGGATCGCGCGCTTCCTTGTTTCGCGCATAGTCGGTAGGGGTGCGAGAACCACTCGGAAGTGAAGAAGGAACGAAACCGAAGATCGACATGGCTGCCTGTCGCGGGCTGGCCAAAAGCGAGCTGGCCAAAAGCGGGCTGGCCAAAAGCGGGCTGGCCAAAAGCGAGCTGGCTGGCTAAAAGCGAGTCGGGCAAAAGCAATCGTGGGGAGAGGTGGCGGGGGAAGGCTGCCCATTCTCGCAGCGAAGAGATGAAACTTTCCACCCGACGTTCCGAAGAGACGTGAGCGCGTTGTCGTTTTTTGAAAATGGGAGAGAGAGAGAGAGAGAGAGAGAGAGAGAGAGGGTGCCGAGTGAAAAAGGAATCGCGCCATCGAGAAAGTTAGGCCGTGATGCCCTCTTCGAGGAGAACAAACGACGTCACGGCGCCTCGTAGCGAGAAGCGGACGATTTCATGCTCTCTTCCATAGAGAGGAGACGAATCGATAACTGGATAGCTCGAGATATCGTTCTCTCCACGAGGGAGGAAACGGTTAAAGAGTCTTCCCTCTCCCGTTCTCAAGCCGTAAGGGGAAAAATTGAAAGTTGAATCATTCTCGATCGCTAATTCCTACCGTTCCGTAATCGAGGCTATATCCGTGTGGCCGGCAATTATTATACTTATCGCGGCCGCGTATCGTTATCGCCCCATGAATCTTCCCCTTTTCCCGAGAGTCAATGAGAGTCAATGGGAGTGAATGGGAGTGAATGAGAGTGACTTACTGGCTGTCGGCTGCTCTTGAATGACGAGGCTGCTAATGTCCCTGGTGAGGCCGCCGATGCTGCTTGCCTGGCACATGTAGGCGCCGGTATCGGCGTACTCGACGCTCCTTACCACCAGCCTCGTCCCGTTCCCAACAATCTCGTACTTCTCCGGCTGTTCCTGATTCAGCGGCTGGTCATTTTTGAGCCACTGGACGCGCGGTAGTGGCTCGCCGACCACGTGACACCACATAGTCGCGTCCTCCTTAGGCCGTTTCGATTGCAGCCGCGGCATCACTCGAACTTCCGGGACAGCTGTCGCATCAACGTCTATTAATCTATCCGTGCCTATAATGGCCTGGGAGAAAGACAGCCGCGGGTAAGGAACGTGCGCCCCCCTAGGCCGCTTTAACTCCGACATTTCGTTATCGCGACAATGTCCCGACAATGTCCCGACAATGCCCCGGCAATGTCCCGGCAATGTCGCAACAATTGACATGACAGCTTCGGCCAGATTTCGGTTAGACGTATACGTTCTCGCCACTTTCCTGGCAGGAAAATGGTAAGCTTAGGGGAATGCAAAAGCGGCACGCATCGATCATGCTAAATCCGGCTGTGCTCCGAGGCGCACGGGCATTATACTGAGATTCCGGCGGTCGAAGTGTACAACAGGGCAGGAAAAGAAGGGGGCACGAAACGCGACGGGCTAAACGCGGAACTCTAGAGTGGACAGCTAGAGCAAACGGCTATAGCGGAGGACTAGAGCAAAGGGTCAAAACGGAAGGATGCTCACTGTGTATGGTGAGCACGTGAGTCTGAACGACGTCCTGATTCCTGAGAGCGTGGCACGTGTAGTTGCCGGCATGCATCAGCTGCACCCTGTTCAGATAAAGGCTGCCGTCGTTGAAGACGCGGATCTGCGGGGGGAAAATGGAAGGAAGTGGGGTATATACGTAAACGTAGATCGATTCCGGGATCTTTGAGCTTTTCTCTTCTCCCTCCATTCTATCTTACCTCCTGTTCGTTCAAAGTTTCGAGGTCGGCATCGTTCCGACGCCATATCAACGGCGGCGGCGGTGTTCCCGTGACGTCGCACTTGATTTCCACGTTATCGCCGACTCTCGCCGATATGTAATTCACCTCTAGTGATTTGTCTAAGGAGACCACTGAAACACCTGAAACGGTATTGCGTCCTTTATCCTCACTTTTCCTACATTTACCGTTCCTTTCATTTCTTTCTGTTACCAAGTATTGTAATATTATTCCTACTACTACTATTGCAACAACAACCCCCTGCGCTAAGAAAGCTAAATGTTAATCCCGCTGCTAAGTCTAAGTAAAGCAGCCGAACATTTAACTAATGTCAGGGACACCTACTGTAAAGCTTGCTAAAGGCCATGTAGAACTCGTTGACATTCAATCGACCGTCCCCATCGGCGTCATCGTAGCTGATCATATGGCCCAAGTTGCAGCCCTTGCTGAGCTGCTTGAGATCTTCCCTCTGGGCGATCTAAAGATAAAAGAGTTTGATGGTACCGGCGTGTAACGCGGACGCCGAAGTAAAGCGGCGGACAAATATAAAGTTACCTGTTGTAACTCTTCCCGTTCCAAGTTCCCATTGTTGTTCCGATCGTAGTGCGAGAACATGATGCTCACTAAATATTCTTTGCTGTGATTATCCTGGGCCATTAGCCTCGCGTGATTGTACAGCAGCAAATTGTCCTGAATTACGACAATTTTGACAGGATATGGAAAAAGTTGTTGATCGATTTGCCAGAGCTTGCTTGTTAATATAATGGATGTTGATGGAGAGAGCGTGTAGGCGCGCACAGAGGCAATGGCGGGAGTAGGAAAGCTTTTGAACGAGCAATGCCGGATGTATAGCGAGGATCACCTCGCTAATGTACGTATTATTAAAAGTAGCAAATTTAATGAGCGCGTGCGTACCTTCATTATTTCATATTCTTGCGCGGAGCATTCTTCGTACTCGTAGTTCTCTGTGTTTAGCATGTTAGTGTCCAGTGAATTCTTCTCACGGTCCTTGGACCTGAGGTACGTGCTGAACTTTCCCATTCCGTAGGATCCATAGTCCGCCGTGAGAGCGTCCCGATTTTGTCCATTATGATTTTCTAATGGCGCCACATATATACAGGACAATCCACGCGTCAACGTCGAATCATTCTCCAGTAACGTAATAATCGCGTAATAATCGCGTAATAATTAAGTGCGAGGACTTGCTCTCGTTTTGTGATATCCGCTTAATTCTGCCTGCCTTGGGAAAAGAGAACAACTCGATCGAAGCATCATCGCTCCCGTCCAAGCTGTCATTACCTCTTTGACGCGGCGCGGTCTCTATCATTTAGCTTCGCCGGCCAGACTTAACAAAACCGCGCAAGCTCGACTCTCCGTCATAATCGCGAATGCGTCGAACACGGATACGAACTAGCCTAATAATTTTAATTTAATGATAACTGCGCCCAACGTAATGAGTGGTAATTGCCACGGTCGTCGAGGCAGCATGCCTCGCCTAACGGGCAACCTACTCCACCTACGGCATCGTTCGCATTTACGCCCATCATCAACTTTTCTCATAAATATGATTAGCGCGCCTGTGCCACGATCGAAATTATATCGTCTACGAGTAATGGCCAGATTTTCAACCCTTTTCTTATGTCTGGCTCTTTAATTTTGTCACGACGATAACGAGGATGACCGCAACGCGTGCGAGCTCAGTAAAGACTACCGGTTCACGGTTGCTTATACGTCGGACATATTGATTTGCGAGGAAATATTAAGGGTACGCTCGAACGGAACCGATAGGGTTTGGGTCAGCTATCGAAGGTTGTCCGGGTAAAATCTACGATACGGGAAGTATATATCCTCTTCCCTTAACTTTCCGGACTTTCTCTCCCGCAAAACTATATATACTGGCCAGCTGTCTACGTTGCCGATATTCTGCCTTCGACTCGGGCACATTTAATTTACTATTCTCTCTGTATCGTTCTTTCGACTTCGTACTCCCGGCCGTTACGTTATCGACAGCCGAAGGGTCCTCTCATATCTACCATTTTTTATCCCTCCAGTAGTGAAGATATAGCGTTGGCGCGGCGATGGTAGAATTTATTTCGAACTGACACACGCGCGTAGGCATGCGCGACTTTGAATCTGGTAGAGAGTACGTACATACATGTATGCACATATGGATAGCTATGGGTGTATAAACGGTGGGGCGGAAGAGTGTCATAAGGCAAGTAGAAATTTGCAGGTAGAAGGAGGTTGGGGTAATGGGCATGGGGAGGTGGGCATTCAGGTGGGCATTCAGGTGGGCATTCAGGTGGGCAGGCAGAGTGGACATGTTAAACGAGGCGACGTTGTTTGCTCGGCGTCGAGTTGGCCGTCGTTGGCCGTCGTTGGCCGTCGAGTCAGTGGACGCACAATGGGTACGCGCTGAACAGGAAGCTTACGCGTTTCCGTACTCACCGCGATGAAGACATCTCATTAGTCTGTTGGTGGCTAACTGCGCCTCGGCCTTGCAGCTAGCGCGGTGTAGCTTGCAGCGGTTTCCGTGGGCCTTGTCGTTCGTTGAACAGGCCGGACGATGCCTGCGGGCGCATTTCCGGATGCAGGCGCATATCGTCGCGCCGCCGGCCGACGCTCGGCACTGTCTCCCAGCGGCGCAATACTTTTCAAGGCACGGATTGGTCTTCGTGTCTGCAACAGCGTCGACCGTGTCCTTACCGAGCGGGTACCCACCAATTACCAACCACGTACAGAGCAAATATTGTTAATGCCATTTACTTGTCACCTGTGACCCTTACGCTGGGTACGATCGATCGGAATGGGAAAAATCGGAGGGGAAAGTTTTTTCTGTGAGGGTAAGAGGTTGTTTCGATCGATATGCCGTCCTGCCGGGCGGTTGGCCAGTCGGCCACGACTCTCGCCTTTTCATCCGAGCTTTGAGAAACAATCGAGCGAAGAGAGAGAGAAGAGATCGTCCAGTCGCGATAAATGAGGGGCAGCCTGCGAGAATTCGGTAACTCCGATGTGCGCGATAATCTATTGTGTGACGATTCTCTTGGCGGCGGGCATCATTCTCTACATCGTCCTCTCCGCTTACGGGCTCATCTAACCTGGAGGTTAAGGGGGAGCGAACGATTTTTCCCTTTCCCTCTAACCCTTCCGCTCTGGCCAGGGCGAGGGTGACCGCGAGGGCGACGGCGACAAAAGGCAGGAAGAGAAGAAATGGCGGACGTAGCCGGGACACACGTCTCCGTGGGAATTCAAATATGCGGCGCTCTACTCATCACCGGGGCAATATGCTTTTTACTCAAAATACAGTACTTTTAATGGCCGTCCGTCCGACACCGAGGGAACAATATTCGTCTGGCTCGCGGAGGTTAGACTCAAAATTTCAGTTCTCTATGCCACGCCTTTCTTTCTTCATCGTTTCCATTTCGTACGATGGGGAACGGCGGTCGAATTATTTAACACCGATGATTAACGGTCTAATAGGCTTTCTACTCGAAAGGCAATATGTCTCGCGGCCGTCCGCGCTACGTCTCGTATCACGTCGACGTCCGCTTTCCCGGTTTTGCCACGCTTTTCCCCGGTTTTCCCCGGTTTTGCCCGCTTTTCCCTGGGATTCGCTAGCTTTTCACCGAGAGAGCAAAATTTTCGCTTCCCTCGCAACCCCTTTTTTATCGGTCCGCTTTAGCGTGGCAGCGCGTCACGCGGCAGGGACGTTCAGAGGAAAATTAGCCGTTTCTAGCTTGCCCTTTCGCGTTAAAAAAGGAGAGTCGAAAAAGGAGAGGACAGAAATTCACGGGAAGCATCATTCTTCCCGCTTCTCCCGGCGACGGCCGTTAATCGTCACGAACGAAAAATGTTTGATACGCCCCGTTCTTTGATTGTCCACGTCCGTAGCTAACTGGAGCAATGGCGAGGCGGGCACGTTTGGCGGGAAAATTAGGACGAATCGACTGGCTTTGCCCGACACTTTTCGCTTTCCGGACTGATCAAAATTTCGTTCCGCCGAGCAGTCTCAATTTATTGACACCGAAGCTGTACAGGGCGCTCCGGTTCGTTCGTATTCTAGTTTCCGGTGTGAATCGTATTGCAACGTCACCTCCGACCGTGCGTTCTTGGCTAATATCAGATACGCCCGTCAGATTTATCCCTTTCGATTTGCGTAAGTTTCTTCGGCTAGCGTCGCGCTTCCTCGATACAGCGCAACTCCGAACCTCTTCGGCCAACTTCATTTATTCCCGCTGCATATTCGTTAACGAACTGTCCGACGAAGAGATGAAGCTCTCCCGGCCTTTCATTGCCTCCGCCTTCCGCGTTCGTCTTGGCATGCGTTTTACTTGTTCCAATATCGCGACATTCGTGACGATCGGAAATCTCCCTTTTCTTATTCAACGCCGTCGGAGTTACCGCTTTCGATTCGCTCGAGTTTAAATAGGTTTACAATTAGACCGATCGCATCGAACAGCTTCGAAAGTATCCCTCTTTGCGCGGGTTAAACTCCGCTCGCGCCAATTTCCATTTGGCGGGCCCCGCAACTTTACGATATTCCCCGACTCTTTCGGCGCTCGTCGAACACATTTTATTACCGCCGGACTTAATTGGAACTGCATATCTTTGCCTATAGATTTTCAGCGCGGTATGTTTTATCCGGCATAAAATGGTTCGTTCGGCTCGCGTAGCTTCGGTCCAGATAGGTGGTCGAGTCAGGCATGTAGAGTGGCGATGGGAGATAGGGTCGAGCGGCCAGAAAGATTGAACCGTGCTCATTCAGTTCGGTGGTCAATTAGCAGAGCGGGAAGAATGCAGGCGAGACGCGCGCGCGCAATTATCGGGCTAGCTTCGTTAAAATGTTTCTGTCCAGGGGCCGAGGTGCTACTTACTACGAGTGAAGTGCAACTCCTGACGGGTCGTCGATCGATCAGCGCCCGGTGCCGTTAACAGCGTCGAAAGAATGCTTCTCATCGTTGTCGTGTCATCGCCAGAAGAGGCCGCGAAGTCCCGATGTCGCCTTGAGTGCTGCAACGGGAAAATGGCACCGTTCTAACAGTGAGACAGACAGAAAGAGAGAAAAAAGAGAGGAAGAAAGAGAGAGAGAGAGAGAGAGAGAGAGAGAGAGAGAGAGAGAGAGAGTAGGAAAGAGCATTAAGCGAATCGGATTAAGATACGCGGCCATCGGAATAGGAGTAAAAAGAAAGACTATAGAAATCTGGTTCGTGGCGCATTGATTGTTCGAAATGGCTCAATTTTATCCCGTCCTCTCAGCGAAATGTGTGCAAGCTCTTAATAGGAAGAAAATCGTTCGGAATAATGGACATCTCGTAATTTGAGAATAGACAGCGTCCGGATTAATCGCAAGTCCGGCGTGTTTCTCTCGAGCTCTCCTCTTCGAGTTTTCTCTTCGAGTTTTCTCTTCGAGTTTCCTCTTCGAGTCTCCTCTCCATTCCATCCTGGGTAGGATAGTTGTGATCGGGCGCGGACAAGATCGAAAAATGAGAAAGGTTAGTTATCGTGACCGGTGACAGCGGGCAGCGAGAGCTGTTGCACGCGTCGCTGACGAAGGGAGGTCGATCGATGTTTGGAGGGTGACTGGCGAACAAGGGTAGCTAGAGGAGGGAGGAGAGAAGCGTCGACAGGAGGACACTAATGAGCGGAGCCGATGGACAACGGGTATACCCGGCTGCAAATAGAAGGAGAGGAAGAAGCGCGATAAATTCCGAACTTGGTTCGTTCCACCCTCTACCCTCCGCCCTCCGCCCTGCACCCTCCGCCCTCCGCCCGCACGTTTCCCCTTAACTCTCGGGAGATATTCGCCGCAGTTCTCACGTACTCGAGCTACCCGCTTGCCGTATGCCGTCTAGTAATTGCCCTCCTGCACGCCGGAAGAGTATCGAGTTTTAGCGAGTTCAATTCAATCGCGACGAGCGGCTCAATTTCTTCCCTCCCCCTTTCCTCGCCGATAGTGTATAATTCAATAAACGTCCCGCAGTCAGGAGATTTACGGGAACGGACTCGCCAACAGCAGCCACCCCTATAGAACGTATAGGGTATAGAAGGTATAGGGTATAGGGCCGCTTTTTTTCCCCGCTCCTCCTCAGTCCGCTTCGTAGCTCCGTCCCGCTTCATAAACACTTTGCTCCTCGCGATCGTTCCTGACATGCCATTTGCATTAACACGCCCGTAGGGAAACGACTTCCGAGCTTACTCGGACTTTGCATGGAGAGCTTCTCGGGGCAGCTTCTCGGTGCAGCTTCTCGTTCGCGCGGCAGTAGTCGTCCGGATAAAAAGTGGACGTGTTTTGTGTCACCTTCGTTTGCAGCCACCTCCGGGCTAGCTGAAACTTAGTCGGGCGCGCCTTAGCTTTTTACGCGGACAGCTTCTACCGGATCTACCGTCAGCTTCTACCCTCAGCTTCTACCCTCAGCTTCTACCGTCAGTTTCTACCTCCAAAGACGCCTCTGCGTTCCTCTCACTTATCTAACCCGTCCAAGTCTTACGCTGTCTTAAGCGTCTCGTATTGAAACTACCCTCTTCCTACTGCGCTTTTCAACGATCCCAATCTATCTATTATAACTCTACATCCAATTTATCCGACCTTCTCAATACCCGGTGCATCATTTATTATATTAACCTTGCTTCAACGTTTAATTCCTAAATATTGTTGCGTTGCTTCCGTAAACAATTATTGCGTTTCAATTAACGTATTGACGGTCCGGACTAAAATGGGGGATATTATCCGACATCAAGGTACTAGTGGGATTGTACTCTGCCGATTTTTACTTTTCTGACAAATTTAATTTCAACGAATGCTCAAAAGGAATAATACATATTCGAGTAGCTACAGGCGATTATGCCAGGTACGCGAAATGAAGAATGACGTCGGTTCCAAAAGAACGGTTGAAGTAGGACCGTTAAAGGGAAAGTTGAGCTCTGTGTTCGCGTAATCGGAAATCGATCAATTCGGGAACGCAGCCAGTGCATCCCATGGAAAACCTAAAGCGTAACCGTGATTAAGCGAGTACATAGAGTAGCAATGTCTTACGTTAATTGCATTCCCCGTTCGATAGTCGGACTAATCAGTCGAATGTACACGTGTTTCGGTCCACTCCCGACTCCTGTTGCGCCGCTTTTAACCGCTCTCCCGCGTCGAAGGAGCGAAATAGAATTATAGCGCGAGATAAAAGCCTAATCGTAGATAAGTTAACGTAATTGAAGGAAGAACGGTTTCGCTTCATTTTCCTGCTCGCAATTCTTCACGGAGAGAATGTAAAAGGTTCCCGCAGCAAACAACGGATAATGGTTCGGAGTGAAGAGACATTCGTCTTGCGAGAGTGGCTTCCCAGCTAGAATGGCATGATGCCGCCGCCACGCCGTTCGTTAATTACACACGGTGAGGAGGACAAAGTTACTCGAATCCGTTTAGCGTCTACGGTTACGCACTCTCTCCACAATCTCTCTCCGCGCATCTTTCCGCCGTTGATGCTAATGCGGGAGGATTAATGTCTCTTATATCGCGGCGAGATAGAGGAATAGAGATAGAGAAAGTTGGGAGAGGGATTTGGACCGCATAGTTGGAGAGAACAAAAAGCTGAGGAAAGAGCAAAAGCCGGACAAACGCAAAGCGCGCAGAGAGAGAGAGAGAGAGAGAGAGAGAGAGAGAGAGAGAGAGAGAGAGAGGGCGGACGGACATGGGAAAGCTGTTCTTTGAGAGGCGAAAGAGTCGTCTCGACTCTGGCCGCGCTGATGCAGGTGGCGTCGCTGTTGCATTACTTGAAAATTAATTACGGTAATCCAACTATCCCGAGGCGGGCGCACACTTTGCCACGGAACAGATTAAAGCCGAAGCCTGATGCTGACGCTTAGGACGAAGAACCGGCCGCCATCGCCCTCCACCCTCCTCCTCCTACTCAAGTTATGCGGAAACTGCACCGCGTCCCTTGCACTTGACTGGCTTGATGTTAAATCTATAATGGCTACGCGCTTCTGGTCACAATAGCTAATCTCTCGCCATCCCCAAACGCCCTAATATCCGAACTCGCTAATATTCGAGCGCCGTCAATTGGTATCTTAGCGCGAAACACAATACTCGCTAGAATATTCTCGGTGCCTTTTCATCTCTCGAGTATAGAGGGTTGCGGCCAGTTTCCGAAAGAGACGTAGCATCGGCTGCGGCCGCGAACTCGCCCGAAGAGAAATGGGAAATTCGGATTTCCATTGCGAAAGGGGAAATTTGTAGTACGGCAACGTTTTGCCACGCTAAGAGCCAATCTATCGGCGCGGCGCGCGCTGCGAGCCAATATAGAGGGCAATGCAAAATAGAAGGCAATGCAACGGAATGCCACGGCGTGGCACAGCGTGGCAGAGCGTGGCAGAGCGTGCTCTCTGGCTGAGGGCGAATCATGAAGCGGCCTCGGCGCGATAATTTCGCTCCGCGGCCGGATGCGATTTTAAACGAAATGTCGAGATGATTGAAGCGCGTCAGGCGCAGCGGCCTGATCGAAACTCCCTCGAGTTTTAGCGGTGGCACATTCGCGGTAATTAATAAGCTAAATCATTGTCAGCCTAAATTAGTCTCGTCCGCCTGCATTTCTCCACCCTGTCGATTCTAATCCGACTTTTTTCCATGCCCCTCTGCAATCTATACCCTCGAGTCGCCGTATCGAATCTCGGAGTATTGAAATATTGCAATGTTTGAACTGTTGGCCCATTAGGTTGACACTCACGAGAATCTCTGCAGCCGCTCGTCGCGCCTCCCGTGAGAAAGGTGCAGGTCTCAAGAGGAGTTTGCGCCAGGATAGACCGTTAAATCGTCCGATGATAAGCTACCATTACCCGCTGATTATAATTACGCGGAAGTGCAGGTAATCAGAGTGAATTGAGAGGTGGTGGGTACTAGAGTTACCGTAGAGACTCTACTTTCTTCCTCCCTACGACCGTTAGTCTCCTATAGGAGCGTATAGGAGCGTATAGGAGCGTATAGGAGCGTATAGGAGCGTATAGGAGCGTATAGGAGCGTATAGAAGCGTATAGAAGCGTATAGGAGCGTATAGGAGCGTATAGAAGCGTATAGGTGACTTATGTTTTGCCGAGGCCAAGCTGAGCGTCTAGATAGACGGTGAACGTCCCGAACGATCGAACGGGGCGACTAATTCAATTTCCACCCGGTGTGTTTAACGTATTTACACATCTGACCGACGTCGTTGCCGTCTCATTATACATTGCATATCGTCAGCGATAGATCGAGCTATCGGCAATTAACGCGCATTAAGTAACCGTCAGTATCGACAGGATAAAACACGAGCTATATTCTGTGTCTCGCTTCCAGAACATTTCGTCAGAGCCAATCTCTGAGCGCTGACTACCACCGCGCTAATGTCATATCATTCCATCCCCTCGCCACGAATCAAAAATCGCCGACAGAAACTGAACAAAGTCAATCGGAATTCAATAGCGAGACAATTGGCACGTAATGAAAGTTATCGTAGCGTCAGTTGGACATGATGAGACCTCACGTTCGCGTTGTGGGGAGCGGTGTACTGCGTCAGAAAATTCGACGGCCCTTCACTGCCAATTGCGCCATTACCGTTCGTAGAAAACATTGTTCCGAGGGCACGAGACGTTTGGCAAAGAATATGAATAGATTTAGGGGAGCGAACGGCGAATGTCTATGACGAGATCGATGTCTGGGAATTGGCGGGGAATTGGCGGGGAATTGGAGGAGAGTTGGCGGAGAGGCGGCGGCGAGTGTTCCACTTTGCCGGAAATCGCGAAAAAGGGTAGTGGAGCATGCCGATTAGTCGAGTCGCTGTTCCGTGCAACGAGGCGAGGGCTGGCCTAGGGTTAGGAAGTGAGGTTGCCGCGAAACTTTGGAGGGAGCGAGGGAGCTTGAAGACGTAGGGGGAGGGGGTTGCGGTTCTGAGCGCGTTCACATTGTTCGCCGCGCATACGAGTCGGCGTCAGATCAGCCCTACATAGGTGTGCGCGCTCTGGTTTAAGGCTACCACCACTGAGGAAGGTAGTGGCCGGTGTGCTGCTAGCGGCAGCATCATCGGGGTCAACTCGGTCAGCCAACAATCGACCACCTTCACGCCCTCGTCCGACGTAGGCTTTGCACGTCCCAGGCCTCTGTGTACCTAGAGCTGGACGCGTCAATGGTATTTTTCAGCTTTCGTAGAGTCGGCGATGCTAAGAGGTTCGTTGGCCGCGAGTAGGCTGTTGACTGTTGGCAGGGACACGTATGAGATATGCAACAGGGCTGCCAGACATTTCGCTATCATTAACTCCGAGTGCGCAGGGCCACTTGGGTGAGTGGTTGCCCTTGCTAAGTGTTGCCACTATACGTCCGTTTCCTCCTTGTTCCTTCCCCTTATTCCTTCCCCTCGTGGATGATAATGCCTGCCATCGACTCAAATTATTTCCTCGAGATGCCGGAATGAGCGCGGAGAATATGAAATTTCCGTCGGAATAGCGAGCGAGTTCGGTCTTACGGTCCGCAGGAGGTTTTTCTTCGCTGTTTAGATCTATTCTTCAGATTCAAGTGAAAGAGCGAGAATGGGCTTGGGTAAACGCGACGTTAAGTCGGTCGAGCAGTTTTGCGAGCCGGGAGTTTAACGCAGGCTTGTTCGTTCGCCCGAGTCAACTCGAAACGTATCATCCCCGTGTAGATATAATAAGCGGCCATTGTGCGCAGCCATACTGAAAGCAAATGTTTACATGCGGATCGGGGCAGATTCGCGATCTGCGGCTGCTAACGAAACACACCGAATTCGCTCCCGACGTAACTCCGGCCCCGCCAGCCATTCGAAGGAACTAAGCGCGTGTAAATTTGACTCGCCGTAACTGTCGTTATCGCTATTGAATACTATTCCTAGTTAGGTCACCGGTACGGAGCCCAGCCGAGGCGAGGGTAATAACAGCCAATTTACTCGAAACTGTCCTAAACAGTTCGCCTCTGTTCCCGCGGCAATAAAATCACATTGCTGATATAATATATGCGGCCCATGAGCGGAGAACTGCCGGCAACTTTCTAAGCAAACATATCGAAAGCTATGGACGAACTCCTGTATCATTGAATATGTTCGCAGAAAATGAAATTGGCCGAGTGACGCGAGCGACACACGAGCGACACAGGAACGATGTGCGGCGATGCGTGCTGGAAAGGCGGTGATGTATTCTGGCTGTTTGACGACGACACACTGGACCACTCAGAGATCTTCCTGGACTCTCTTTACTCGCCATTCGGTTGCTTCGCCCTAGGCCCTGATCAACTCGAGCAAGTCGACGCTGCCTTCTGACAACGGCAAGTGCCGATGACAGTGACACGGTCCAGGCCATACAAGAATCCCTCCTACATTGCACTCGGAGGCTTCCGCGAACAGTGTCAGTTACCGCAGGAGCTGGTTCCTCTTCCGGATATTGCATATCGCTCGCTTCCATCGCTCGGGCACAATGTGCACGTTTAAAGCGCACATGTTCCTTCGGAATGGCACAATATAAGGGAATATAAGAAGATGAGTGGTCAAAGTTAATTGGATCGCAGCTGCCGAAGACTGTCTTTCGATGAGTTGGCCGCGGTCTAAGAAAGACGTGGAACTTTTCATTTTTCCGCCTTGGCACCCGATGCTGTCGACGCTTCCGAGAGAAGTAAATCCGCGAAAACGAGTTTTACCGATTCCAGAACGACTTCTTCACTCGACATGGAATTCCGTCATTTTCTCTCGCTTCTACTCCCTGATACTCTTTCACTTCCGCGATTTTCTGTCTTTTGATTCCTCTCCCTCCTTGTCAGGCCCTTCAGACTCATTTTCCGTACTTTGTCACGCTTCGCATCGCCATTCGGCTCGCAAAATTCAGATGAAATCAAGGGGACTCGTTAACTTGAACAGGAAGGTAGGTGAGGATCGTAGAACGATGACGACATCGGCTTACTGCCTGACGAGATGGTTCTCGCACTCTCGAGCATGTATCATTTATAATGTGCACATGTCCCAGTTTATCGGAAACGTATAATGCAGCGAGAGTTTTAATAACGACGACGGCAACAGCGATAATATTAACACAAATAACACTGATAATCCTACTGCTGCTAATAATGATAGTACTAATGACAGTGACAATAACAATAATGGAGACGGTAGGACGGCGGAATGTCCCGTTGTAAGGGTGGTAGCTTCGAATCATCTCCGAATCCTCGGCGTGTAAGATTAGGAGATACGCAGATTGCGTAGCCGTTCCGTTATGAGACAGGGTACATATGTCAGGCGCACTGTCGCGAGTAGAGTAGGCGAGGCAGCGGCAATTGTCTTACGTCGAACGGAATTGTCAGGGTAAACAGCGGATGTCGATAGCGGAGCAGCTGTTTCGACGCGAACGTGACAACGATTAAATTGCCGTAACGGAAGCAGTCGAAGATCCTGCCGCACTCGACATCCGGATTTCCAAAGAGGATTCCGGATACGCCCGCTTTACCCGCTTGCGACTCTGACTAATTACCGCAATTACGATCATCTTAGGACAAACAGATTGCTGACAGCTAACCGGTTGATACTGTCGCGACAATATATACTTGATGCGTCAGAGCGGAGATTGGGCTAATATTCGGATTCGCATGTCATAAGGTGGGATTGCGGGCAGGGTGTTTGCGGCACTAGGTTTGCGGCACTGCGTTGCCATGGTAGCGACAGTATGAATCTCCGTTGTGTACGCCGAGTCGTTCGTTATTACTAGAAGAAGAAGTCATTCCACTATACTCGCCGGGTCCCATTGTGGAAATGTGCTTTTCATTCGTGACGTTGGGCCGTCTCATTCGGCTCCGGGCGGGAAAGCATTTGAAATTGAAAGCACTCACCTTGTAACGAGATGCATTGGAAGAGCCCGAGACGCAGACGACGAAGGTCGAGGCGATGAAGAGTAGTAACAGGTAGAAAGCCGCGAGGCAAGACCTTCGCCGCATCTGAAAGCAAGTTTTTGAGACCGTCAGGGAAGCTCGGCGAGCAAAAAGTTACATTATGCAAAGGCACACGCTCAAGGCACCATTCTCTCTCGGCGGTGGTTTGCCACGCTCGCTTGTCCGTTTGCCCGTTCGCCCGTTTGCCCAAGCCGCCGGAGAGAAAGATACGAACAATTCGCCTGGGCAAAAACATTACTACTCCACCCCGTACCTCCCCTCCCCCCCCCCCCTCCCCCTTAGCCCACCCCGCAGCCATGAATATACATATTACGCGCATATACATATTTTCCGTTACGTTTAAGGGCGAGACGTTTCGGGAATCACCGACACGTTGCCACGGGTAATTAAAGTTTCACGTGCGCGAGCATCGGGGCACCCTCAAGCTTACAGCACACACTCGCCAGGCGCATACGAACGAATTTGCATACGCACGTCCCCCGTACAAGCTTAATAATCGGGACTCGGGGGTTAAAGCAGGCGGAATTGAATTTTGAGACTCGACCTGCCGCTCGCTATGCTATTGATTTTGTCGAAACAACCGTTGGCGACTGCTACTGCACACACATACATTTATACAACTATACATATATACGTAGAGGGAGGGAGAGAGAGAGAGAGAGAGAGAAAATATGGATATATATAGACGTAGAGAGTACAACTGGCAGTAGTACAACGTGCTGTACAACCGAACGCTTCTATGGCCGTCCGTGGAGTCCGGAGCAGTCCGGACTGAAACTGCAGGACTGAAACTGCAGAGCCGAGATGTAGCCGAGATGTAGCCGATACGGCACGAGTATAGGACTAATAATAAGCTGCGACGATACGCGCTTCGTGTATAGGTAATAAATGTGAAGAGGTAGTGCAGAGTGAAGGTGTTGGGGTAAAGGCAGCAAGGGCGCTGAGAGTGGGGGGTGGAGACGGCAGGTGGGGAATATATGAATTTTGCATGCTTGGCAGCGCAAATGGTACATAAATTTGTCAAGGTGCCGCTGCGCACTGCGAGGGCAGCCACCCCCCACGCCTTCATCCACCTTCCATCCAGCCTCCATCCAGCCTCCATCCAGCCGCCAGATTTTCGTCTTACGAAGCGGAAATCTTTCTTACGCGGTGAACTATTTCGCATTTCCAGCCCGTCCCGCGCCCATATCCCTCATATCTAGGCGATTCACCTCCATTTCGCAGCGAGCCCGAATACATTATGTAAACGAGCCGCGCATATATATCGCCCATATATATCGCGCATATATATCACGCATATGCGCCCGCACAGAAGTGTGCGTCGAAAACTACAAGCCGAACGCGCATACGGATCTACGTAGACGTAGCTAGATATCTCTTCCGATATACGTATATCCAAGAGTCCATAACCATGAACTGTCCTAGGCGAGTGGCTAGTCGGAGAAAAAAAATGTCAATTGGCTGCCATCGAAGTCCTCGGTAGCCTACGATAACATGGAGTAAGGGACGACGACCTCTTGCCAGAGTAGGGAGGGAGGCAAGGAAAGGACGATAGTGTGAAAAGTAATGACTGAATGGTGGATGTTTCTTTGCGCGAACAAAGCAGACACGTTTCGCCGCGAGACGTTTTCTCTCCGAGATAAAACCCCTGTCGTTGGTCAAAGCGTACAATGCGCGTGTGTGTGTCTCTCTCTCTGTGTGGGGCTGTGTGCATGGGCGCGCGTACCTCTATCTATATCGCGAGCTCCAGCGACGTTGGGCGTTAATCATAAATTTTCCGCGGCAACGTTAGACCAGCGAGTGTCTTTAATCACGGCTCCGCCGGATTATTTCGGACGTGTTTACGGTCTGATCGATATCTGGATAACTCGTTGTAGCATAAACGCGAGCTGACAAATGTTTGCTGAGGTTATCATCGATTCGTCTGGGCGGAACATGATATTACAGCGTAGGTTGTTTTCATTTTGGTCGTGCGGCAGAGCATGGGGAGTATAGTGAAATCAGGACGATTGTACAAGTGCAGCGGGAAGAGCGGGAAGAGCGGGAAAAGCGGGAAGAGCAGGAACAGCAGGAACAGCAATATCCGCTTTATTATACGTATCGAAAATGGAATCGAGTCTGCCTCCGTGGCGGACGTAAGCGAACCGCTCGGGGCTCTCCGTTGGCGAAACGTTCACTTGGCCGCGGATCATTTTAGAAGTCGAACGCGTTTCTGTATGAACGTCTTAGATTGGAGAGCTCCCCAGTGCTTCAATAGGGTCGAAGATCGATTTGAACCGGCCTTCCTCCGTCTTAACTTATTTCGCGGCTAAGGACTGTTTCCGACGCGAATCCGTCTCGTAACTCGCGACCATCTTCCGCCAAGGATTCCTATACTTTCTCTAAGGCAGGCAAATTTTGCATAATTCCCAGTTCCCGCTCGCGCCGTACTCCTCTTGCTCCTCTTCCATCCGGCAACTCCTTTCCCAACAAAAGACAGCTCGAGCTCTCTAAGCAACTTTACGGCGCGAGCCCGAATCTTTTTCCAAGATTAACAAATTCTTGCCGCATTATCGTAAATTCGTTGGCGGCGCCGAGTAACGGAGTTTCCGCGTTCATCATGTGCGTCGGGATATTAAGGAGCCGGCTGCCAAAATGAACGGATGCGCAGGCTAATATTAGATCGGCATACCGGCTGCGCAAATATAATTTTCACCGTAATTGGTTTAGTAATTCGATGTGGAGCTAACCATTTGGTCGGTGAATCGTTATCCTGAAACGTTTCCGCGCAGCTCATCTTTCGCGATGGTTGCGTTCGAAACAAAATTCTTTCTCTCGATCGTTCAATGTTACTGAATTTCAATCTCAGCCGACGGTTATCTTCGTTTTTCACTACGCTCTAGTAACGTTTGGCCAAATTTTTTTTTCATCTATTCCGTCGGTTCGACGCGTGCTTTTACACGGTCGGCTGCCCATCACACGATCCTCTCCTTTTCCGTTTTCGGCGGACACTATCGTTAGACGCGTTCGAATAACTTTGTCGTTCGTGCCTCAGATTTTGAAACATGACAGGATTCGGCAAACGGGACCTAGGCCAACTCGCATTTCATAAGAGTTTTAAAGAGCGTCGCGCGATGCATGCCTCGAAAGGCGAGGGAGACACGGTTGCCGCTTGATACGTGAGCGGGAGGAAAATGTGAGGGATGTTGCTGAAACGGGGAAAGAAATGTGGGGATACAGGAGACGGAATACCTACGGCAGAGGTGTAATAAGCAAAAATGTTAAGTGCACCGTATCACGTTGTAGTACGCAGTAAGGAATTGAGGTAAAGGTGGAAAATGTGAAAAGATTCGTCGAAACGGTTGAACAGATTTTTTTTGGATGTAAGGCGAGGTGCACTCTGGGGGCGCAGCTTGCTGCGTGCGGATATGCATGCCAGTGGAGCGGAAGAAAATAGAAGAAAAGAGAAGAACAGAGAAGAAAAGAAAGGAAGGGGAAAAGATCCAAACAGGAGAAGAAAAATAAAGGGAGAAATAAATTGGGGTAGTGAGACGAGAGTAAAGCGTACGTCGGTGGGATGTTATCTGAAAGAAAATTGCGGCTTCTCACGGAGCAAAAGTCAATCCGATACGGTATACTTCGTTTTGAACAGACTTTTCGATCGCGATAAAGCAGGTTGCATCGGAAAGAATATCGTTTTTAGCCGGAGGTAGGTTGGCCGAAGGTAGGTTGGTCGAAGGTAGGTGGCCGAAACGATTTCTTGCCACAAATATCCGCTGTCACTCGGGACAAATGAGAGAAGGAGCGTTCATCGATGTGGCTACATTCGCCGCGATATCCTTGTCCCGTATCAGTCTCGACCTACTTATCGATCCTCCCTTTCCGCACTTTTATATTCCCGGCCATACGCAAATGGTCGCCTATTTATGTGTACAAATTTCCGCCGACGTACGCGGCCCGCTTCCCTTTTCTCGCTCCACAGACGAGATACAGTCGGGTCAAGTGTTTTCTACTCCGATCATTTCCTTCTCTTCCTTCCGGAACGAGAGACTCTCTCTCTCTCTCTCTCTCCTCTCCTGCTCGCTTCGCGGAAGACAGAGGGAAAGATCAGAGAGGAGAGATAGGACGGGCGGTAGAGAAGCGGAATAGAGTGTACCTCTTCGTATTTGGTATGAGAACTCTGAACGGCTCTGGGAATACTCGGTAATATATCCGAATTAGACGCTGACATGATAGGGGTGGGGTCGTCTTAAATCTTACTGTACCCAACTTCCTTAGGTACACGCTCCGGCTTATTTGCGCGTGGCTGCACGACGATTCTCACGGATAGCGTACACGAAGATGCTTTCTGTTTCTCATTCACCCTCTGGCCCCACCTTCCTTCCTACCTTCCTTCCTACCTTCCTTTATCCTCCTTATGCCGTGTCTCCGGTAGGAATGCTCTCTCATCCTCCCACCCTCGGTCTCCCTCTCGGTCTCCCTCTCGGCTTGCCTGTCGGCCTCGCCGACGGAATATTTACCGACGCCTCGAGAGGCTCGCTTAAACCGCGGATAAGACGCGTGGTCGTACGGCTAAATGGTCGTCCGTACTTGTATGTTCGCGTGTAAGCAGAAACAAAGGAAGAGGGGGGAGGGGGGGGGGGGGCGAGGAGCAAGCTTCGAGCGACTCTCTACCATTGGCGGCAATTCTCACGGCTCCGCTGGTGGCGGCTCGGAAACTTGCAAATGAGCGCAAAATACTTAATTCTGCCAATCTGCTGGATGCAAGTTTAGCTACCGCTCGCGGCCGCCACCTTCAATAGACTCGAGGCGACAATAGAGAAAATACAAATGGAAAATTGCTATGCAACGCTCGTTTGCATTATAATATTGGCTGCGACGAAAATCGCCTGAATGACAATGGCCTGTAAGACTAGAGCGACGATAACGATAATAGGGGTAAGAGCAACAACGACGAGAACAGCGAGTTTGGCAATGGCAATAAGAATGATCTATCGTCTGAGTTAGCTGACTCATTTTTTTCGGGCCGCTCTAGAAGCAGAGGCGGAGTCGGCGCTGACTTTATCGAAAATTGAGGATGTCGGGCGCACGTCGGCTAGATTCCCCTCTCCTCCCTCATATCCGACGGCACTTCCGGCGCAGGCCATAGCTTTTGTCCGTATCGTATGCCGACGACCAGGAGGACGACTACGAGGACAACGACGACGACGGCGCAGAAATTCATGCACGACCTCGTTCAATTTTATTCCCCTGGACCGAGATTTATCCGCGTGATCCCACTTCGGTGATAGGGGGACAGAGAGCGGGGGAGGTGAAGTCCGGTGGGGTCACGAAATTATACGCTCGACGATGGAAGTTTAAGGCAGCGCCGCTTAAGGCGATGCCAGAGCTCTTCTTCTTCTTCTTCTTCTTCTTCTTCTTCTCGCCGAGAACTGACTCCGCCGCCCAGGAATTTGCCGAAAGGACGTTCATGTCTTTTCCTTTACGGCTTGGCCAGAGATTGGTGAAGCGTTGGCCGGATGAGGGGAAAAAAGGAGATAGGCGTAATAGGAGGAGATCGAATGGGCGTGCATGAACGAGATAGGCGATCGATTAGCCCGATTATCGCGACGCGCGGTTCATTATTTCGCCGGACGAGCGTGGCAGAATGAAAATCTGCGGAGGGTCGTATACGGAGCGATATATTCGGATCGCGGGAGGATTTATCTGTGCCGGAAACGCAGGTCCCCCGCGAGAGGTACCGTGAATCAATCATCCTCGCGAGCGTTGTCCAATTTCGATCAAAATCCCGTAAGGTGAGGCGTGCTTCTATCCGACCTTCTTCACGGGCGCTCTCTTTACGGTATTTCACGGACCGTCTTCTCTCCGCAACCTTCTCTACCGCCTTCTACGCCGCAGAGAGAGCAGGCATCCTCCTCTCCTATGGCAGGTATAAATCCGGCTGCTTCCGGACAAAGGGATATCTGACCTTGGAGCGAGGGGGGTGAAGGAGCATTTGCCGGGGCAGTCTCGTCCCACGCGGACGCAATGAAAAAAGATCGCCTGGACTTTTGAGCGTGCCACTAGGCGTCGCTTGACTCGATCCCGGAGAATGTGCGCTGCCTCAGTTTCTCATCGCTCTTAGCTTCAGCACGTACACGCCTGCATCCTCAAATTCTCTGCCCACCAAAGGGAGAAACGAGAAAAAGGAGAGTAGAGAGCGCGCTCGCCGCTAAAGTGTGTGCCAGGTCAGAGAAGCAGGTAAAACTATTTGTTATTCTAGTGAGAAATGCTCTAGTAACGCCATAGAGAGAGAGAGAGAGAGAGAGGGGGGAGGAAGGGAGAAAGAGGAGAAAACAAGCACGCGATTTCGAAATTGTTCACTTACGTCAGCTAGACAAGCCGCTACGCAGAATTTCTTAGATTATTTTGTCTCGCAAGATCGGTCGGGACGTTTTGCCCTCGGGCCACCAGCGAAGGTGGAAAAGCAAACGGAAGAGCGGGGTGGAAACGTGAAATTTTGAGCATCCAGCGCAATGGCGCAACAATAACGTAAGTGGCGAGTAAAGATTGTAACGTTCATTTTAGCCGGAGGAAGAAGGCGGAGAAGGCGGAGAAGGCGGAGAAGGCGAAGAAGAAGGTGTACGTTTCTTCGCCGGAAGGGACCTTGCCGGAATGGTGTGTCGACGCGGGTAATAAGATTTCCGAAAAGGGGTGTAAAGGTATACAGAGCGAGGGAAGCGCATCCAGGCCGTTGCCCCGAGTGAAAGGGAAAAGGAAGAGGAAGAGTAAAAGGAAAAGAATCGGCGAAAATGTCGGCGAAAATGTCGGCGAAAATGTCGGCGCTCAATGTACTCCTGACGATCTGGCTGCCAATTCTGGTCGTTGGCCGAAGCGCGACGGCGTCCGAGGAAACTGCCGTAGACACTTCAACGTCGTCGTCTTTGTTGCCGCCTCTGGAAGCGTCGTCGCAGGCTTCGTCGCAGGCTTCGTCGCAGTCGTCGTCGGCACCGACGTCGCAGGCGTCGCCGAGAGTTGGCGATCGTCCGGAGGTGAAATCCTGTCCGTGTTCTAGAAACGATTCGGAGCTTCCGGCGTTTCGGGTCGATCCGCTGTACAGCCGTAACGTGATGGTCCACGGGATGAACTGCGTGTGCAATTTAGGCAGGAAGATGACGTCGATGCGGGACGATTATCGTTACTCGCCCGGCATCGGCTCGCACAAGCTTCACACGAGGGCGATCACGTGGAACGAGGCGCGGAAGGTGTGCAACGAGGAGGGCGGCCATCTAGCTATCATTAATTCCATCGCCGAGGCCCAAGTGAGTACTCGAATAATAACGAGGAGTCGATCGGAACTCCGCCCGTTTTTCTCGAGGACGACTACCGCTCGCCTAGCCTCGCCGGACTCTCCTGCCCCCGCTTAGAATCGATTTTTAAGACTCGGTCGCTCCGCCGACGTTCACCTTTGATAACGTTCCTCGATGGATTTTAATAAGCGCTTCCTTATGGGAGCGAGATGATATCGCTCGGTATTAAGAGAATCTCGCGGGTAGAAGATCGCGTCTATTTTATTCCGGAGTTTTCTCCCGGCCAGGGGTGGGAACGACCGTTATAGAAGTGTTGTGCTCGACGTTTATAGGACAAGCGGATAAGATCGGATAACTAAAGAGCGGAAAAGAAGGAGGGGTCAGATATTAGTGGGACTGACTCGAGTGTCGATTTCAGGTACTTCTCGACATATTCAAGCGATCGGGACCGGTGAAAGGGTCGGCCTTCCCGAACGTGGCGTTCGTTGGGCTGCACGATCTGTACAAAGAGGGCGAGTGGGTCACCGTAGAGGGAGATTCTCTGGCGAAGACCGGCTACACCGCCTGGAGCGAGCAGTGGGGTGGACAGCCAGACAATGGGGGTGGCCACCAGAATTGCGGCGCCTTGCTCAAGGAGGGCGGCTTGGACGACGTCGCCTGCTACGTACCGTTTGCCTTCTTCTGCGAGCTACCCACTCTTCAGATTATCTAATGAATCGCCTTTTCCGCGCCCGCTTCCTCCCCAAAAACTCCTCAGACATCTTTTCATCCGCGCCACATTTGATCTCGCCTGTCACTTCGAAATATCTACTCGTGTAGCTACTGACATAAAGGCGGAGAAACTGTCGTTCATTTTTTTCCCCTTTCGCGCTCGCTGCGCTTTTATTATCGTATTGCGGAGCAAAATATTTTTTATCGGCGACGTATCAATGTTCCGTAAACAATGCACCCGGCATCCATGCCGTTCCATTTAACGAAGCGCTTAATTGCCTCTGACGTTATTTTCACGGCCATTGCACTTTTTTCCCTCCCCCTTCTGCCCGTCTCATGCATATTTCACGCCGAAGGCAGACGGCAAATACTGCTTGCCAAGGGGGCGTACTGTATAGAGAGAACGGAATTGTTAGTTCCATCCAGTGGCGGTCTGCGATCGACGAGGGTGGCGAATAAAAAGCTTCCGACCAAGTCAGATCACTGAATTTTCCTCGATTTCGAAATTCATCCCTGGGTAAGAGCTCTCCGGATAAGGGTATGATTTACGTGAAGCGGACACGCTCGATTCTTGGGCAAAAAGTAATTCGACCGTCGACGGCCGAGCGTAATCCGCGATTATCAATCGAGAATAAGACTGGCATTCGTTTCGTCCTCTCTGAGCAGAGAATTGACAAAGTTGTTACGAGAGACGCGACGATGCCGTTTGCCATCGATCAGGGGAGAAAAAAAAGGTTAGGGGAGGGAAAATCTCGGGGCTCCAGTTGGGTAATATAATCTGACTAAATCTACCCTTCGCTTCTTTTTCTCCCTCGTAAAACGCACAATGGCAGAGAATTCCATCGAACCGATGCAGCCCAACCCCAATTTCTCTCTCTCCCTCTCTCATTCTATACGACGGGACATTGTTAGTTTGAGCGACTATCCTTGTGCTTCTTTCTTTACATCGTTCGTTGTCAAGCGTGGACATTAAAAGGCCAGCAACCCTTCGAGTTGGAATTGGCGGTGTGGCATTAAGGAGAGTGGCGAGAAGGATAATTCCATTTCCGCGTCAGCGTTGCCTTCTTCACCTTGGCGACGCTATTGTTTACGCAATGTAAACCAGGCAAAGCACCCCGACCGTCCCGGCAATGGGATGCGAGATGCTTCGCAACGAGGGACACGCGCAGACCCAAAGAGAGAGACAGAGCATATAACCGGTACAGTAGGATTTGCACTCGGATTAGTTTTACCATGCGTCGAGCGCTTGTATACTTTCCTTCCCAGAGGAGGGAAGGGGAAGGAAGGAGGGGCAGCGCCATTCTTGTACACACATATTACTACCCTTTTCTGTCTTCTAAAATTTTATGCTTGCACATACAATTATAATGTCCCTATAACTTGGTTCTGTATATATACACGTGTGGACGAGTGTTTAAAATAAATGGTAGTAAATAATATCGATCGAGATATCGTTTGAAACAGCGTACGATCAGCGCATACGTTTCACACTGACCTGGAGTCCCAGAACATTCATTACCTATCATTTTTCCGATCCCGTCAATTCTAAATTGTTCAAGAACGTACCGTAGTCTAGTCGCGAATCGCAATAGAATTAAGAAAGATGTCTTCCCTAATCGTTTCCCACGACCTACGTCTAATGATGCTGGAGATCTCCGTGGAGAACGTAAGTCCGCTTGTCCCGCACCGCCGTCGATAAAGAGCAGCCACGAGATTCGAGGATCTTCAAGGATAGGCTTGATTACACGAGCCCGTCCGCGGCTTCCTCGCTGATTTTACAAAGATACCTCTCAACGGATATGCCGTGTTCCGCCTGCGGTATGTATATGTTTGTCGAGGCTGCGTCGGCCTGTTCCGAACTCGGCTTGATTGCGAATCAGGCCGAATACGTCTACGAGAGATCGTCAGAAAGCTGAGAGGCCAGTCTTCCCCCCCTCCCACTCTTCCTTCCCTCTCTCGCCGACTCTATCGCTCCTTCTTCCTCCACTGCTAACTGCTCACTTTCCCGTTTGGCGGCGAGACGATATTCTTGGCGGCGAAACCTTTCCGCGTGAATTAGAAGGAAGGGGGGGGGGGGGGGGGAAGGGAAATTGGCCAGTGCAAGAGCGGGCAGCGAGAAATTGGAAATGGTTAGGTCGTAATGACGGAACGTCGCGACGCGTCTACTTTCATTTTGTCCGCGTCAATTGTATCGAGGCTCACGTTCAGCACCACCTCCCAGATTTTCCGGCCGAATGATAGGGTTCGTCCTGTCCGGGAAGGATGAAGATCCTTCTCATGATCCTTCCTCTCTGTTTACAGCTCTACGTACCATGGACTACCTGCTTCGACAAAGCGATATCAAAGAGAACGACGGTGATGTTTCGATTGTTGGACGACGAGTGGACGGCGTTGGTGCCGCATAGGAAGGATCATTACGTTTATCGCGGCTCGAACGCCGAGACGGAGAATTTCCACGGCGGCAGATCGGTCGTATTTTCCGTACCGGAAGCGAGTCTCGAGAAGCCGATTGCCGACGTCGATCTTCAGCTCCACGTTCGTAAGGAAATTAGCAAACACCTGGAGGCCGAGCCCTGCAAGACCATCGGATTCGCCCTGATATCCGTCGATCATCTTCTCAACGGGATCATCAAGGAACTGTCGGAGAGGAAGGATTTGGATTGCTATCTGTCGAAAGAGTATAAACGGCGTCCGGTTGCGAGGTACGAGGGTCTTCAATTATTTACGCCATCGCCGCACAATCTCTTTACGCTTCTTTCCGCCTATCTTTGCCGCTTATCTCTCCCGCTTATCTCTTTCGCCTATCCTTTCCGCTTAGACGGTCGTTAACCCGCGAGAACTCGCACTATGACATTTTGTGTCACGTCGAGAAAGAATCTAAGATATCTCAATAAATACAAAAGATTGAAGACTGGCGTTCCGGCTCGCTGAGTTTTACAATGTCCACTATCATTTGAACCTGTTATTAACGTAATTATTTATTTATTATAATCTAGGGACGACATTTCTCGAGTTACTAGCGTGAACGACGGCGATCGCACGCACAGTCTGCTTCCCCCACCATACTCACTTCTCCTGCCGTTCTGCTGTTATTCTTCGCCTGCCTATCTAGCGCGTAAATGTGTGCGTAAATACGTGTGCGCGCGTACTTAGTGGTAGAGAGAAGCAGCGAGAAGAGTGGGGAGAGCAGCAGAGTCGGCGGGGTACCGCGTATACGCATTTTCATGCTTTGCAGGCTCTTCGCAAAACCCGAAAAACTTATATTTAAATAATTAATTTCACATATGTGTTCAGTCACGTTGTGTCTAAGGGTACTAAATTTGCATGTAGTAACAAAATATGCCACATAAACGAAGCAAATGCTGCTAAAAGTACATTAAGTAAGTGTGACACAAAGTGTCATAGTGCGAGTTCTCGCGTGACGGTTCGAGGCGCGAGTTCTCGCGGGTTAACGCGTAGGCGAAAAATCATTGGCCGGATAATGTTGATACATTAGGGTCGCGCACGCAGGGCGTGTACGCGGCAGAGTGGGAAGATTATTCAAAGTAAGCCGGTTATTACTGTCCGAGATCGATACGATATATTGGGTATAGCTTTCGGTAACGGGAGCAATCCTGTATGGCATAAGAAATTTCATTACTCGAAAATCCGCATGATCGATATCTCGGCCCTTTGGGAGCTGTCGGTACGTCACGTGCCTCTGCTGCCTTTAAAATATTAATCCCCACGAGCGTCGGCTGGGAATTTCACTCCGTCATTCTCGAACATTGGGCTCCGGCATATCAAATAAAAAGCCGCTAATCGTCGGTCCCAGGGACATTGCTATTCAGTCCTTTTCATTCTAAATCCGTAACGCTAACGCTCCGCCTCCTCCTCCACCTCCTCCTCCTCCTCCTCCTCCCTTTCTGATAGCATCAACGACTGCGTTATTTACAGCACTTGCCGCGTTTAATAATTCATTGCCACTGCTGCGCGCTAATTGTATTACGCAGGAGAGAATCTTACCGTGGCAACGTTTCGCGCCGGCTATTACGAGAAACGATTTTCCAACCTGGCGATCGAAAACTCTGATCGCCTCGCTCCGACGATCTCGCCTCAACGCTCGCAACATCCTCTTTCCCTCGTCTCTTCGCCCCGTCCGGCGTATATACTTACGGGGGATTAGAGGAGTTCAGTTGAATTAGAGTGGCGAGGCGAGTCGATTGCTCGTTAGAAAAGCTTCCTGGCTGGCCGGCGACCATTTTCTTGGACCGCAGGAGAGCTTGACTAACGACTCCCCGGCTTCAATGCGCAATGAGAATTAATTGTCCGCGAACGGTTAAGGTCAACGAGAGGTGTTTACACGCTACTGGACGAGGAGCTTAAGCCGAGCGAGGCGACGATCAGCATCTACATACGAATCAGCTACCTCGGAGCGTGCGTGGTCACCGAAATGGAATCGTCCGGCTGCATCCGGAAAGCGTTTTACGCTCGCGAGGAGACCGTCGACCAGTATCCTTACCAGCTGCGCGAGGTCTCGGACGAGCAGCTACAGACCGGATGCTGGGGAAGCGCAACGATACTACCGGTTCCCGTCGATCGGGAAACGCTAGTCTGCCGATGCGCCGAATTCGCTTATCGGGCAGCTGCCGACGACTCGAAGAAGAAGCGGAAGAAACGAAGGAGAGGCGACGCGGACAAGTTCGCCGCCGAAAAGGAGGCTCATTGGCTGAAGCTGATGGAGATGCTGAGACTGGCGAAGGGTCGCAGAGGCGGTGCGACTACCGGTATCACTCATAGGCCCAAGATTTGCCCACCGCCGACGATCTGCACGACGGTATGTCCGCCGTGCGTTCCATGTCCACCGCCATGTCCACTGCCATGTCCGATGCCGTGTATACCCCTCTGTCCGCCATCCATGTGTTCGCCTACCCCGCCTTGCCTATAATAAGCTCGAGTCGACCTAGCTCACCACCGATCATCCCTCCTTATTGGCATCATCTTTCGGTACAGTACGTACCGAGATTCCTAGAGCGACACTATGCCGGAGTAGATGCCTAACCAAGTAATATTTTTGCAGAAGGAGAGGATCGAGAACTGGCTAATGCACCGCTGCCTTCGGGGTGTCGAACAAGTCCGCCAGCCAGTTTTCTTACACCGCTAACTGTTATTGCCTTCGCAGGATAAGAGAGAGAGGGGGTGTTCGGATGTACGTGGACGATAGGCGTCTCGAGAAATGGAAGGTCCGTGGAAACGAGCGGGTCAACGATATTGATAGGAAGCGATGCTCCGGTCACGATAACAAGCGTCGAGACGGGGCGAAAAAGATTATCGGTCCTGTTAGCGATACAATGGGGTGGGATGGGCTGAAGGGAGGAAGGGGAGTGAAGCGGTCTAACCGATAAGGGGAGATATTCGTGGGGCAGAAATAACTGAAGAAGGATAAAAGTGGTCGAGGCGGCAGAGAGTGGCGGATGTACGAGTTTAGTCTCGACTTCGTTAACTATGACGAACGTATGCAAAGACACGAGGTACTTCTACGACTGGCAAGGTGAGAAAATTCGCTCTCCGGGTTATTCACCCCTAATTACTTCCGTCGGTCCGTCCGTCACTCTATTCAAGCCGGTTCGACGTTATGACTGTCGCGCAATTTTATGCCTCGCTCCGCTTCGCGCGCTATCTTCTGTCGCTGCTGAATGTCACATCCACCCCCCCCCCCCCCCCCACCCTTTCCCCTCTCCCTTCGGCCCACAGCCCAGTCCGTCCGGCTCATCATCTATTTTTCAAAAAAATTGCACGACTTCTTGGACCCTAAATTGTCGGATGAGTGAGCGAGCGAGCGAGCGAGCGAGTGAGAGGGAAGAAATTAGAGACGTCGTATTCGCTCTCTTCCTCCTTCTCTATTCCTCGCTACCGGTAAATATTTTAGTGTCTTATTTCAGACCCGGCCTGACGCGACGACCAATAATACAATTTAAAATCGTCCGAGTAGAAATTAAAGTGACAGCTTAAATGGCATGTAGCTGTACATACTGGTAGGGTATTAATCCGAGGGAGGAAGGTAGATGGAGAGAGAGACAGAGAGAGAGAGAGAGAGAGAAAATGTTCGCTGGCAGCTTAGCTGGAAAAGACAGATCTGGCCTGGGAGGAAAGAGTGGAAAGGAGACAATCAAATTGGCAAGAGTTCAAGAAAGATTTGATCTTCCATTTATCACTTTTCCTTTTCGTCGATCTATCCTCCTTCTCGCCGCTATATCCCGTGGCTTCGCATTGCTTTTTCTGCTGGACGGCCATCGATCAACGCGGTCCCTGCCTGTCGTCCCGGTAAATGAAACGTCCTCTAATTTTACCCGTAAATCGATCCGCGCCTTAAATTCTCAACTTAATTCGGACGTCTTGACGGGTTTTGTTGCCCCCCCCCCCCCGCTCCGCGAAGGGAGGAGGTATCGATCCTCTCCTCCCCTCTCTCCCTTGGCTATCAAAAGTCTCGCGCTTCCCCGAATTATTGTTTCCCTGTGAGATTAATGATTCCATTAGAGGGCAACGAGTTGGCTGGATCGACCGAACTCCGTACAACATCTGTATCTATGTATCTATGTATGTAAGTATTTAGCTGTCCGACACAGCGCTGTCGCGAACATGTGTGGCGGGTAATGCCGAAAGCATCGAAGTTAGTTGGCCATAACTCAGGGACTCGGAGCGTTCGTCTCTGCATTCTGCAGCCCTGAAGAGATTTTGTAAACAACGGCGGACGATTAAACGGGCGATAAGTAGCGGTGCGGCTTGTGCCAAAACTTGGGAAACTCTCATAACGAGACCGTGCGCTTGCCACGTAATTATCGAGATAATTGACTTTGAAATTTGAGAACGGTCGGCAAGTCGTCGTCGCGGAACCATTTACGTCGAGGAAGGAACGATATGTTACGCTCGAGATCTCGGCAAGGATCTCTGCAAGGATCGTGGCGGGGATCGTGGCGGGGATCGACGAATTAACGTGATTAGAGGGGAGAAGCGGAGAAAAATCCATAGTCAGCCTTCGGCGGAGATAATGAAAATTCGACGTGATTTGGCGAAGCCTCGGAGAATTCCCCGGGCAGCTAATACGGTTCACAACTTTTAGGACTTCTCTATCCTCTGGCCGAGGAAAAAGATAACGGCGACGAGGTTCGACGAAAGTGCTGCAGAGAGTCGGTGCAAGCTGCTTGTCTATCTTTAGTCTGTCGAGGCACAGCCCCTTATTGGCTCACCACCCAAGTCCAGCGCCCCTCGACCACTACCCCTCCACCACTACCCCTCTACCATTTCCCCCCCATCTACGGTGGGCAACCCTCTACGGACTCGCATCAACGCTCGCCGCTTTATTATTTAGCATATCGATCCGGCACGGTATTTTTGTCCTAGCCAGCTGCCCGATTTCGAGCTTTCTTCCTCCAGTCTATAGAGTCGTTTCTCATTACAGGAAAATTGCACTACTTCACCGCTGCATCCAATTGGCCCCAACAGTGTTCCAAATTGGCAAATATTCTCCACCGTCGAGAGTGCAATTTATTAAACTGTTATCGATATCGGCGGTAAACAGTCGAGGTTTCCGCATCTTTTCATAGATTTCCCTCTGTCGTTGCCGGAAGAGAAGGCGCCGGAAGGGACTTAACGTTAGCTTCCTTCTCGACATTTTCGCCGCGATACCTTTACGATATCGTATATGCCGTCCGAAGGGGCGGATCAAACTTCGTTGGACGAATGTTTGCAGCATCTTCGGGTGGCTTTCCATCCTTCGTCGTGCAATAAAAGACTGAGCCTCCGGTCAAATGCTATATTTCAGTTGTAGGCCCTTGTTTACGCACGATCGTATTCTTTTACCTCCGCGAAAGAGACACTTGTACTTGCTTGTCCCTTTTAACATGTACAAGTACAATATAAAATTGAATGATGCTGCGTCAGAGATCTGGCAGAAATGAAACATTTGAGGCTGTTATAAATTTATTCTCATTTTAAATATAGCTCTGATGTCAACTTTTCTCTATTTTTTAGTGTATTACATTTTCCTTTTACGGGTTACTTATTCTTTTACCATGTTGATGGGATATGCAAATACTTCAATCGGGCCAGAACATTTGAGGCTCAGTGTCTTACACAGTAATCGAGACACATTCTTTATGGGTTTAAGGGATATTTAGCCTGTGTATTCTTACTGTACGATACTTGTATCATTATTTGAGGTTTGAATGAACAAACTAAAAGTGCTACGTTACTTTATGTACGTTTATGTCGTATATTTCACTTATGGGTGGATTTAGCCAACAATTACGTATTTTAGCCTCCATCTAGACTACATTTAATAGGCCTATCCTTATAATATGACATTGAGCGACCAACGGAGGGTACTTTGGGATCATGTGAAACTCACTCACAAAAATTGCAACCCGAACGTTGGAAGTAAAATAGTTTCCGAGATACGGCCAGAAATCTGTCGAAAAATTTCGAAAAATGGAAAAACTATAAGCGAACTGTTCTACACAGAATAGTTTGTGACATATCGTTAAGAATAGGAAATAAATTTGATGACTTTTCGCCAATTCCGTGATTAGCTCTAGACAACACACTATCATAGCGATATGTTATCACGGAGAAGATAGACGAATTTCTATCCATCCGATATTTTCGGCTGACGATGGCAGCTGGGAAGAAGAGAAGCGAACCGTCTCTGTGTAGTGCAGCGTTCAATGTGTTAAAGAGGTCTCCTTCACCTTACATTATTAAGAGGAGTGTAAGTCGGCGCGCCCTTCGAAATCTGTTGCGTCAGAAAATTCTCGCCACGGAGATGAGACGGGACGGGATGGGACGGGGCGAGTACAGTGAGTTTAAAGGGGCTGGCACGCAAGAGGATAGAAAAGCATTTGGACGAGGGGTGGAAGACTGCTCCGGATGGAGAAACGACGGGAGAAGGAAAAAAAGAGGAAAGAAGGGTGTATAAGAGGAGCAGCCGTGCAGGGAGATAGGGATGAAGGGATAGAAGGGGAAGAAGGAAGAGAGACGATGAGAAGATGGAAAGGGAAAGCGTAGGAGAGTGGGAGAGAGGGAGAGAGGGAGGGGTACAGTTTCTTTCGAGGGTTCTCCAACTGGTAAAGTATTCTTCTGGGTAAGCGTCGCGTAAGAATGAGTCATGGGACAAAAGGAGAAACTCGAGTCCGCTATCCTGTCTCGACATTGCATAACACGGATATTTCTCCAGCCGTTTCTTCGTCGAGCGCAATCCTATCTTCCTCTTCTTTCAATCGTCTCCATTTGCCCCTTAACCGCCTTCCCTTCCTAGTCCGATGAACCACCTTTCAGACGCTTCTAATGATTCCGCTTGTTCAGCGATAGGAGAGCGAATATATCTCGTAGGATAGGCCGCCACTCGACGGATTTGCCGGAAGAGGAAAAAGCCGATAGAGACACGCGCCGCTCGGCAAAAGGATTCCTATGATCGAAGGAAGGAATATGAAAAGTCGACCGAGGGAAGGGGAGAGGGGAGAGGGGAGAGAGGGGAGAGGGTGGGGGTGCTATTTCATGTTACCGCATCGACCTATCCCAATTCGGCCACAGGTTACTGGGCCACAGATGTTCCGGAGATATCCGCGACGCTAAATATTCTACGTGCCCTCCTTATATACGTCGTTATCTTCCGTCATCTCGGAAGGAGCGTCCTACCTGTCGGGCCGAGAGGTATGAGACTGTAATTATAGCGGGACGGTTAAAGATAACGGAGGAAATTAGGCGTCGGGGAAGAAAAGGAGTTCCGGCTGAAACAAATTGTCCTCCAACTTTCACATCCGGGAGAGCGTAGCCTCGAGGATCGAAAGGGCGCCCTAGCTCTCAGCCACCGGAGCAGCTACGATGCACAAGCTAAGATGACGATGCCTCCAACTATTAGTTCGTCGATGAAAACTCCTAAGAGGAGATCAGCTCGAAATACAGAGAGTTCGGCCACACCGCTCGCCGAATGTAAACTCGGTCGCGTTAAAGATCAGATGTCATCCTTCTCCGGATTCCGATCCCGAGCTATATCTGTGCCGAAAGGGTGCTGATAACGATAACAAAGGGAATTACGTGACAACAAGGTTCGGGGAGGAATGAAAGGAGTCCCTTTCGCTCGATAGGAGGCTGCCATCGAAGAAACGAATGAACTGTCGGCAGAGGAAGTGTGAGACCACTAGTGCAGATCTACTCTACGCTCGACTTGCGTTACCTAACCCAGTCACAGATGTTTCTCAGATATCATGAATGTTTCAGCAGTGGACATTGTCCCCGGTACGTTTTCCACAACCGCAGGAGTATCCACTCGAGTATCCACTCGAGTGTCCAGCCGAACATCCCCGCCAGTATCGGCCTTCGTCAAGCTCCGATTTTGGCCTCATTCGGCTATTATCTCTTGCGGACACGTTCTATATGTAGTTAGATTACCCAAATCGTTACTGGCCTTCATCCCAGTTAGCGCAAAGTAGGAGGCATATATAATACCTACTTGTCAGAGAATGATCCATCGCAGCGTTTCTTTACATTATGCAAAGCGGGAGCTGCTTTTATCCGACTTCGTTAATATAATTTTTTTAATTATGCCTTGCCCCGCCGTTGTATTACTTGTGTATTAAGGGTAAGTACTTCAACGGGGAAAGTGGGAAACTTTTTCTTTCCGCGCGCATCGATTACCAAAGTAGTTCGTTACCGAAACTTTTCCCTAATGTACTCAATTGTAGCTCCATTTAATAATGATTCGCGATGCACACCGTCAAAGAGTGACGGTTCAGTTGTAATCGCCTTTATACAGCAACCGGGAAGAAGAGAATCGCAGTATCGTTAAGCCTCTGCGAAATCTACTTAATTACTGTCATGACAGGTGCCGAATGAGGCTGCCTTCGAAGCAGGTAACGTAGCGAAACGGCGGGAAAAAAGAGGAAATTTCTAAATTGCCAAATCGTCGGGACGAGTAAGTAATTACGGTCTCTGACCGAGTTTTGTAAGATAGGCATGCCGTTCTTTTCCGGGTCCCGTGACGCAAGTCAAGAATAGGAAGGTTTGTCGGAAGACTATGCGTGCGGAACACAAACGATATGCTGCGTTTAGCGTCCTTCCACGCTCGAGGAGAGAAGCCTCAAGTTTTGTCTCTTTCTCTCTCTCTCTCTCTCTCTCTCTCTCTCTCTCTCTCTCTCTCTCTCTCTCTCTCTCTCTCTCTCTCTCTCTCTCTCTCTCTCTCTGATCGATAAGCGGCCGCGTCCCTTCGTTAATCCGTTCTACCCTCGGCCTGACTCGATCGACGCTACCTACTTTTCTGCGGTCTCGCGAACCCGTATCCAATGACAATGCGTAGAATTCTAATCTTCTTCCTTTTCCCTACACCTTTCGACATATTCACGTTTGCAGACAAGATATTGAGTTGACACGCGAGGCGAGACATTTCTCGTCCGATGGAGCAAAAGAGCGGCTGCCTAGAGAAGAACTGTGTTATAAAGGCCCCTCTCCCCTCTCCCCTCTCCCCTCTTTGAACTCGAAGACGTAAGGTGCATGCGTTCGTTACAAGGTGGAAATCTTCCATCGATATCATCTTTCCACGATGCAGTCGACTCATCATTAAGCGGCGAGACGAAGAATTGTCGAACTACTTTAGGGTTGATCTTTTCGAAAAGGCAAAGCGAATAGATGTTGCGAATGGTCTTTAAGAGCGAGGATAATTTGCGACGGCTCGCCGAGAGGAAGAGCGCCGCTTTAGGCGCTGCGGGAAAGCATCGGAACGGGAGAGAAGGTTTTAATTAACGCCACGCAGTGCGGGAGTCGCGCCGAGCGAATACATGACGCATAATTCTATTACAAAAGCCGGTAGCCCCAGTCGTAAGGGAAAATTAATGCCCCTGCAACAACACCCCTCTCCAAATTAATTCCCTTGTCACGAGAGTCCGACAATCCGTGCGAGCGTCAAACTATCGATCACTTTCCATCTCTGAAACAATGTTACACGCCCCCTGATAACGATATATCCCCCAATGAATTTAATCGGGATTGGAAAGTAGAAGCCGCGATCAGAGATTTTCATTTCATTCGATTAGCGGTACGGATCGCCTACTGATAACTTTACTCGGCGATATGCGAAATAATATATGTTTTCACGCCTCCAGCAGCGATGAGAATAACGGATGCAACTAGCGCGGCTGCGGACCGTGTTTCGGCAACGGCGAGAGAGGCGGAATGGAAAAAGTGAGGAGCCGATTTGACACGGTACTCGATCAAAAGCGGTGAGCGGCATGAGAAAAAGGCGAGCGACGGCAATAAAGCGAGAACGGTTACGCAAGACGTCTGCCTTGCTGCCGGTAATTCGCGCGGCTCGGCGAATGGCCGCGGGTGGGAGGAGGGGGCAGGAGGGGGCAGGAGGTTGGCAGGAGAGGAAGAGGGCAAAGGCAAAAGTTGGGGAAAAGAGTAATTTGCCGATTACGTACATCGCTCGCAGTATCAGTGGCTCGTCCCGAATATCTCGGTACAGGGATTAAACGTTCGTCGGGAAAGAAAGAGAGAGTGGCTATATAGTAACGGGATTTTCTTTTTAATGCATTAAGAGCTCAGGCAGATTATGTCGGTGCCAGGAAAGTCGTACTGGACCTCGACTACCCCGGCGTAACCCACTTATATTGGAAGTTAAGCATCTGTTCCTTGAAAAAGTCACGTTGAATCTCTAATGGCGGAGCCCTCTTAATAATTCATAGGACGCAATGGCCGTGATAAAATGGGGAATTTATTAGAAAATTATTTGAAGGATCGCGGTTAATAAAGCAAAATTTATATGCCTCTACGGAGGCTAATTAATACTTCATTTTAGAAAATTTTATGGCTGGCGCTAACAAAGCGTTATCGCTACTCAAAGGAACGGCATTGCGAAGGTATTACGATTTTCCGCTCTGAGTAATATCAGTCGCGAGTACGCATCGTGAAAATGGCCAATTCAGCGGGCACTATTAGCGATCAGATACCGGTGATGCGCCGAGCGAAAGTATTGCAGTTAGCGTGCATGATATCTCTCTGATGCATCGCACTCCGAGAGTGCGTATCCAAGTTTCACCGGCCTGTAATTGCGCGCCGATGCCGATCGAGCAATGCACATCGAGCCATGCACCATCGGACGATGCACACTCTTGGCACCTTCGATCGAGCCGAACAAAGGTAGACGCTGACTTCCCGCGACATTCAAATAATCTAATTCAACCGGGATCGATATTGCGAGCTTTGAACTAACTGCTGCCAGCGGAAGGCATGTCGAATTCATAAAGATACGCGTACGCGATCTGGCGTATGAAAAAGTTATTGGCACAACAGGCGACCGTTTCCAGCTACCCCGTTAGGAGAGTAAAATTTAATGCAGCCCGCATGTCTCTGTCACTAGGTGAGATTGAAAAAGGTACGGACATTCATTCCCCGCAGTAAACTCTGCCTGATTCCGGTTCGTTTTACGATTTCCCTACGGCATTACAATAAAGTCGCGCGCGCGCGCGCGCGCTACCGAGCCTTCCCGTAATTTCGCCTATCCACCTAAATCCAGCTCTCTCATCGCAGTTCCCTACATTGCTGTACTTTTCCCGCTCTGCAACTCTCGAGAATGATGCAGCCCTCCGACTGCTGTTGCAGTTGCCCCGTCGGGCTTATTTCTGCTGCCAAAAATTTCTACGCGACGCCATCCTCTCGCGCCACCCTCTCGTGCCACCCTCTCGTGCCACCCTCTCGTGCCACCGATGAGGATTAAGCCGCTCGAACAAAAGTTGTGCCGCTTAAAAGTCCTTATCGTCGGAGCCGTACTTAACGTGCACGGGACACAGAAGGGAGGCTGACCGAGAATGCGGTTAATGCTCGAAAACTGCCATTGATCTTTCGAAACTTTCGAGCCGGTTATTGGACAGCATTCGCGAACAATTCCCCTTCCACTTTTAATTCACTTATTGACCGTGCGCAAACAATTCTCGCGAATGCGCCATGTAATATATTAATACAACATCGCGGATATCCGTAATAACGATTAAAAATGACGACCCTCCCCCTTTGAGCCAAATGTATGCCCATGCGGAACGCACGGAAGGCGTGAAGCACGCGAGGAAGGGCGAGGCGAGGAGTTTTGTCGAATTTATCGTATGATAACGATTAGCGAATAGCACGTAATTTTGCCTCGTTGCAAGTCGGCCGGCGGCAAATCTGACATGCCATAACATGCTTTACAAGCCGGGAGCGATGATTTAATTTGTTAAAACGGTCAGCGGTCTTCTCCCTCTTTTCCAGACAAGTCGCGTGTGGACAGGTATATGCCCCCCCCCCCCCCCTCCACCACTCCGTTCATATCGCCGCGCCCGTCTCCGGCAGGTTCTTGGTTTAATAATTCGCGAGAGCCGCTCTTCGCTCTTGGCCGCAAAGTAGTTTCATTGCACATAGCTCGGGCAAGTACCGGTCGTTCCGGCGTCATGGGCAACTGGATACGCTTCGTCGAACGCTCCGGCGGACGCTTAGGGGAACGCGAACGCGGCGGCGAACGCGGCGGCGAACGCTGCAGCGGATGCTCCGCCGGACGGTTTGCGGGATGTCGGGAGCGCACTCTCGATTAAATTTACACGTTACGGGGGGTGGGCAAAGGGGAATCTTGGTAGGTGGGAGGGAGAGGGTGGAAGAGAGGACGCGAGTACCAGGCGCTGGCCCCTTTGTCTCGATCTGCAACGATGGAGAAGGCAGCGATCCGTAAAATCGACCGGATTCTCGAAAGCTCGCGTATCGGATACCCTCATTCCGTTCCGACGATCCTTCCTTTTTCTCGCGCTTACATCCTTCTTCCCTTTAACACCTACCTCCGACTCTCTTCTTAACTTTCGCTCACCGTCCCTCCTACCCAGCTACCGTTTCTCCCATACCTTTCCCAATCTCTTTCTCTACAACCTCCCCCAGTCCCCTCAGCCCCCTCACTCTCTTCGCTCCCTAGCAGTCTATCGACGCCATCCTCTCCCAGCGACAATGAAAGCTAACTGGCGACGATCAAAAGTTCCGCAGTTTCCTTCTCTCCGGAGACATAGAATCTTCCCGGTGAATTCGATCGTCCGCTAATTCGATATTAATGTCGGTCAAGTTCGGTGGGCGGGGGGACGGTCTTGCGGTATCGGCTTGATTACGTTCGGGACTTCATCCTCCCTCGCGCCTTCTCCCTCAACCCTATCGAGGATTTTTTGCACCGAGGGTAGGTCGCGTTCAGATGAACAGCTTTTTCGAGACGAAAGTCCAGAGTGTCGCGACAATGCTGTTCCGAGGAAACGAGATAGGAGGCGGGGTGGAGGAGGGGTGGAGGAGGGGTGGAAGCGGAAAGGAGGAGGGGCTTTCAGGGGAAAACGACACGTCCGCTACTCCATTCCAATACAGACACCCCCGGTACGGGCGCATTCGGCGTTTCGTTAAGGAAACCGTGTAGGATCGAGCAAATATTGCGACATGAATATGGATGAGTCGGGCGGCCAATGTACTTTAATTTCTACCGTTATAAATTCCCATTGGACGAATACGAGTGTTGACTTCTTTTTACGGTCGCATACATGAATGGACAATATCGCGACAGACAGACCAATCGCACGTACCACTTGTCCCGGGATAAAAGTGTAAAAAGTCAAGAGGCATGGCGCTTTAGATTATAGTTGTAGCGGAGAAATTTACAAAAATTACTCTTCCGGAACGGGCGCTGCCGCCGATCTCGCTGATACGCTTTTATACTGTTTACGCTGTTTACGCTGTTTATTCCGTTGATGCCGTCGCATTTGAATTTAAAAAGCGAACGATGTCGAGTGAAAAATACAATTCCGGTTCTATTTCATGGGCGACATGCTGTGCGAGGGATGAATGTTGACCGAGGTGGGCCACGCGGGGAGGAGAGGGCAGCGTAGGTATTGAAGCGTTTGATTAAATTTCGGCAAATTGACTTATCCGATTTGACGCCCATGGCAACTAATTGCGGGGCATGAAATTTTTCTGTAATCGCCCCGGTAACTTGGCCACGGGAACGGGAGGACGGTGTATCGGATTCATTTGGTCCGATGCAGCGACAGAGACGCAGCGACAGAAACGCTGCGACAGAGGCAGCTATAGAGGCTGGCGGCGTTCACGGTATAATCTGACTGCACGACGGACACAAAAACGAACCCGATGGCAGAAACAAATTTGCTCGAAGAATCGAATCTAACTTGGCTGGAAGTTGCACGCTGTGAGCGACGTTGCGGGCGTGGCACGAAATTTAAACTAGGTGCATCGCCGCACAATTTATTTCCTTCCCGGGGTATACAGAGTTTTCGAACTTTTCGCTCGGTTGCTCCTTTAAAGAGAAACGAAGATTTAAGTTACAAAACGAACCGGTAAGAATGCTCATTTTTTCCCCTCGCCTGGGCAAAAGGTGCCGCCCGTACCGCCTCTCCCCTCTTATCCTTTGCCGAGGTAGTCCCGACTTTTGGACTTGTCAATGGCAGTTGACTCCTTTAATGAGCGCGAGAAGCAAGGTCAACGGCAAAGCCGGTCAGAGTTGAGCCGAGACAAAAGGAAATTGAATCAGCGGCATCGACAATTCGGATAGGGGCCCAAGACTCCGAAATGTCATCCCCTTAAGCCGCGTTCGAGCTATAATCGAAGGTATATATCTTCGATGTATAAAATTCTATTTACCCGAAAAGCTATACCGGAGCGATCGACTGGAATCGAGTCAATCGCTCGGCACGTAATCGATCGACGCCCATAGAGATTCGTCTTTCTTTCCCTTACTCCCGCGCGCCACCTTATATCTATGTGTGTGTCTCTTAGAGGGACAGAGAGAGAGAGAGAGAGAGAGAGAGAGAGAGAGAGAAGGTAGTGGTAGGTGCAACATAAAGGCGGAGAAAACGTAAGCGCACTCGTGGCTGACTCCGCACGTACGGTAATATATATGCATAGCCATCGGTAGGCAAATAAATAGGAGAAATCGAAGAAGAGCGGGATATGGTGAAACGGGAGGACACCGGAGAGCACAGTGGGTGGCCGACTTGGTGGGGGAAGACAAACTTACTCCTGGGAGGGGATGAAGCTGGATGAAGAGTGAGCGAAGTGGGTCCACTGCGCTGCACGGCACTATACTTTGGCCGTATATTATTAGCAGATGAAATCGGCAAGGGAAAACCGGTGAAAAACAGGAGGGCAACAGGAGGGAGGGAGTAGAAGGGTTGCCGAGTGGAGGGAGCCTGGAATGGGGACAACGATTGAGACAGGTAGCTGCCCGTCGTCCAATAATAGCGTCGCCACCTCCTAGACGACTGGATGGTCATAAGGCGAAATAATTGCATCTCCCTCCTAAACTGGGGGGATCTGTAACGCGTAGAGCGAAGCCAACGATAATGGAAAGATCGAGCAGATTTTGAGAGTCCTTATAAACGCGCGATCCATCGAGCAGTGCGCCTTGATACGAACGTGAGGAGCGCGCTTCTCGATACCGACGCTCTACGTGCTACGAGTTAAACACCCTCTTCCTCCCGCCCTCGGCGTATCCTCTACGTGACTGATATACGCGCCTAAGAGATTTACCCTCCGGCCCAGGTGAGTAGCGTACCATCGTGCTAGTTCCGTTTCTTCGCATTTAAGAAGGCGGACCGCTAATTGTTTGTGAGCGCACTTACGACAGATTCGCGCGCGCGCGGGCGCTCGAGCTCCTCTTCGCCTATCTTCGTCTATGTATCTATCGGTATATTGTATATCTATAGACGTGGGACGGAAAAAGGAAGCGACGAACTACGACGAGTAGTTTCGAGGAGGTGAGAAGCGGAACGGTATCCGTAGGACGAAGGCGAGACAGGACATAGGAAGCGAGAAGGCTGACAGGCAGGCAGGGAAGAGGGCAGGGAAGCGGGCAGGGAAGCGGGCAGGGAAGCGGGTAGGCAAGCGGGCAGAGAGGAAAGACGCAAAGTATTGTCGGCGCAAAACTAGATTTCGAGAATCTCCCGTAAAGTGCAATGTCCTCGCCGCCGACTTTTAGCGTCTCGGTGACACTCGGCTACCGGATACGGGACGGGTGCTTGAATTTTCGAGTGTCAATTTGCCTTTAAATTTGCCTTTGAGTTTACGTTGGAATTTTCTCCCTATTGCCACCTTCGACGCCCGGTTGGCCCGAACGATTTCGACTGACGATCGAGAACCCGTCAATTTACTCGCCTATCGTCAATGTTGGCAATGAATTTTGCGGATCGAGTGCCGCGCGCATTGGGAGCGCTGATCCATCTTTCGAATTCGCGCAAATTCCTGCCCAGAGCAGAAGCCGATTTCCGAAAGGGATTCCTGAACGAATTCGAGCGAGCATAAAGGCCCGTATCCGTAAAATCTGCTTAGCTCGACCGATCAGAGGAAATAGGACGCATCCGGCCGTTGGCAGTCTTCCTAAATGCGGCACACTAAATTGTCAACGAAATGACGCGGTCGCGTAGGTAACCGGGGGGGAGGCGATTGACGTTATATGATGGCGGGCAAACTTTTTCGCGGCAGAGTGAGAGCCAATGGTGGGCAAACATATGTGCCGGAAACGACATCGGAATCGATGGTGGAATCGATGGCAGAGTCGAGGACGAAATCGACACCGAATGTCACTACCTGGTGCGAGTACATTCCGAGAAGTCACGTGCAGTCTCAGCAAACGACAGACGGCTGTTAATTCTTCGATAGATTCTTACCCCGAGTAAATATGTACGGCTCACGTATGACATGTCCTCTGTATGCGCTCAGCCGTGGGCAATCTTCCTGTTCGACTAAATGTACGTAAGTAGCTTAGGTGAGTCGCGGATACGATTAGTTAGCCGTCGGTCCGTTTGTTCGTCGCCGCGCGTTCACGCACGTTGAGCCAATGCAGCTGGCACATTTCATTTCTCTCCTAGCGCGGATCAAAAGAAAATCCAATTAGAGAGTGCATTAAAAAGATCCGTGTCAGCCGAATAGGTAATGCATGCCGGACACTGTCGTGTCAAAAACTGTAGTCAGGGTGAAATGACGTGACACGATAGCCGCGGTGATAAAGTAAATAACGTGTCGGGGGTCGGTGAAATTTCAATTTGACAGAGGGCTCGACGCGATGTAAAAGCGCGACATCGAAAAATATGATGCAATTGATCGGATGCGATTTGTTGCGGAAGCGCGGGGGGTGGGGGGTGTATTGAAATTCGGCGAGAACACTTAGGATGCGTCGATGGTGACAGGGCGATGGTGACAGGGCGACGGTGACAGGGCGACGGTGACAGGACGACGCTGACAGCCGATGCTGTTCTCCTCGAGACGGACGTAGCGTATGCGCGCGTCAACCGTCAGGGGTAAAGACCAATAATTTCGGCGACAAACACCCGATCGGCCAATCTGTTATGTATCCAAATGACGGCTGCTTTTCTACGCTCGTCAATTGTTCGCTGATGACGTGCGCGCCAAGCTGCGAACGACAGAGCCTCGGGGAATTAACGCAGGAGTGAATATGAGTGAACGTCTGTGAATGTTCGCGAATGTCGCTCGACGGAGGTAGCGAAATAATACGCCTCCGTACCGCCAGTTTTACGGAAGATCTACGTCGATTCTACGGCACTTTCGCAGAGGCGAAATAAAAGGCAGCGCCGCTAGCGCAATTTTATTAAGACGCTATAAGAAGAAACAGAATTGAGACAGGCGTTGTTTGCCATGGCAACTGCTGTCAGGTGCAAGTGGCGCTTTTTTTCTTCCAACTCGTTCAACTGGAATTGCTAATTATGCAGGTGGAACAATTCTTTGAATGAGAGCGCTGCGTGGCCCTTTCGTTGTTACCTATTTCTTTGCCAGGGAACAGTGTGCCTACCGGTTTTGTTTGTTAGGCCGCGCACTCCTTATTAGCCAATGAGTTAATTACGCGGGTAAGTAGAACGCATTATCGGAAAGAAAACGCCTTGCCGTGTACATTTGCTTGCACATGTGCGTGCTTAGCCAAGCGCGAAATTTCGCGCGCATTTCTTTCTGGTCGATTTGTCAGGCAGCGAAATTCGTAGGATTGGCGGAAAAAGTGCAATTAAGACATTCGTTTTCTCAGAGCCTCGCTTCTGAGCGAGAACAGTAACGTTCGGGTCTCTGGAGGAGCTTGTACAATTTCCGACTGAAAGGCTTTTTAGCCCCCTGCTTTCTACCCCACCCATCTACCGGCCATTAATTTGATTTAAATACACCCGCTGTAATGAAATATCGCGAATTCATTAGGTGTAGCAGGTTAGTCTAAAGCGATACTACTTTTCACGCGTAATAAGCGTGAAACGTGAGACACAAGTAGGTAATAAGAGCAGTCGCGGTATCTGGGATGAAAAAATAAGATCGATCCAGAACCTGTCGTGCTCGTTCCGAGTACGCTTTCATCGCGCGATCCTCCATCAAGCAACGATAAACATTCCAATCGCTATCCCCCCCCCCTCTCTCTCTCTCTCTGTCTCTCTCTATCTCTCATTTACCGACTTAGCGGAGAATCGATGCACGGCAAATGATCGTCTGCATCGGAGAAATGTGTCTCGGAGCAGATCAATATCCGAGGAGAAAGTATTTGGCCTACCCACGCCTATCATCTCGATTTTTTGCCCCACAATGTACGGCCTAGGCGGATACGAGGATTTGTCGTGGCGCGGATTATATCACGGCTCTCTTTCTTTTTCCGTCTAGCGGCGCGCAGCGCGCAGCTTTTTGCTGGGAAAAAAAAGCGGTTGCGCTTGCTGATGCATTAACGCGATGCATTCTTCCATAATGTCCACTGGCAGAGAAGTGACGCGATTAAATGGGAGGTGCGTATCGAACAGCTACGATAGGGAAAAACCCCGTAACGCGTGAGTACACACACACGCGCGCGCGCGCGCGCGCGCGCTCCCGCGCACACATTGTCCGCATCCCATCAATGACTGACTTTTTCGAAGCTTCGTTCGATATCATTTCCACGATGTCAGCTCCCACCTACGCTGAGAATGTTTTTCTGCAGCGGGAGAGAAAAAATAGTCAATTTGCCAAAATTGCAGACTGGTAGACGAGCTGGTTCGCATCGCGTTCGGATCGGTGATAGGCGTTATTGCCATTTTTGTCGATACGATTTTTAAGCGAAGGCAGAAATGTTTGATGCGCGTCGCAGGGCAAATAGAAAGATCGTTGGACAAATGATTTCGATAGGGTGGCCGAATAGAGTCTTTCAATGCGCGACAGAGATTAGTTGGAATCGGTCAATGGAATCAATCGGCGACGCTTCCCTGGCGAGGAGGGAAGATAGGGGAATGGTGCGAAGGGGTGCGAAGGGGTGCGATGAGGTGCGATGGGGTGCGAAATAGAGGGGTGAGAAAGACCGCAGACAAAACGTCCGCATTGATCACGTCTGACACGTACCTGTTGGGGAAGAATGGTCATATCGCGAGGTGCAATAACCTGAGCTTATCGAGACGATGCTTCGGAAATAAGTTGAGGGTAGGTCGCGTTAGATTGGAGTTATCGATCGGTCGTTTAGTTGCTCATTGGGCGGTTGGCGCTTTACTTGGAAGAGAGCTGTCGCCGGCTCCTCCGCTAATAGCGTTCGAAGCCGATGCATTTCATCGAATGCGATGGCGAATAACGAGGCTCGTGCCGCAGAAGTAGTCCAGTCGAGCGAAGCACAGCCGAGGACCGTAAACTGAGACGGATTTTCGCACGCATCGCGGTGCAACCCAGTCACGGAGCAAACGACTTTCGATTTGAACGATTAATTTCCCCCGCGCCGCTGATCACCAATTCATTATCCTCGCGCAACTCGGCAAATTCTCTCTCCCTTGCGAAATTCTGTCTGGCCGCCGATAGCCAGTCTGACGCCAACGTCGCCGATCGTCTCTCTTAACGACGCACCCATGCCCTTTCCTTTTCTCTTTTTCTCCCCCTCTCCCACTTCTACGGAATAATGACACGACTAATTTTGCAACTACGTCAACTTACGCCTAATTGCGCCAGCGTTCCTCCTAACGACTATATGCACGTATATCTGTATATAGACAAAGGTATGGTGCTGGAGAATATCGACAAGTTTGCCGGCATAATCATATTTGTATAGCGGTACGAATTCCGCGGGGTAATCATTTATTCAGGGCGACGATATAATTTGTGGTCTTTAATCTTCATGCATACGTGATGCAAATAACGTCGATGTCAATTTACATCGATGCACGCCATTTATTCCGAATTTATCAGTCGCGTATAATAAATAACCTGTCTCCAAATAATGAAGGTAGGCAAACTGTCACGTTAATGGGCCAATTGGCTTATTTATCGAATCTCGAATGTTATCCTTCGCGTCGACGGTCGGCCGTTCTAATCACGGCCGCTCACCGAAACACGCGCACAATGCCCGGCGTATCGGTCGATTACAGGAATTATCGGTTAGCGGAGTCGCCGTTACGGTATCAAATATCAGCTCCGACTCAATCGGCGGTCGAGGCCAGTTGCATTGCTGTGCGTTCGCGGTTAAATTCGAGCCCGACATATTTCGCGCCGTTCCATCGACAACCACTCGATTTTCCGTTCGCGCCCTCTCCCTCTCTCTCCCACTCGTACACCTATCCTACCTATACACCGTGCCTACGTATAGCTGCGTACGTACACGGATAGATACCCAACATAGATACCCGAACAATATCAACGTTGAGTCCAGTTGGCTGCTATCTCTGCTGGACACGAATCCAATTGAGAGAACATCTTTCAGCAGGCATCAGTTTATCCGTTGATTACGCCCGTTGACGACTACTTTCCCGGCATCTAACAAAAGACCTGCGACGCCGCGAGCGACTTTAGTCAATCGATTCGAACACGGTTACGTCACGACGCAGCTCGGGTCGATACACTTTCTAAATTAGCGGCAATCGCATTTTTCCCTGCCTCTATCCGAGACCACCCCTTTCGACAAACGGCTTATCGGATTTCAGTATCGGGGAAATACCGTCACGTAACTCTTTTTCTGTCTCTCTCTCTCTCTCTCTCTTTCTCTCTTCCTTTCTATCCCTCTCTATCTCTCTCTCCCTCTCTCTCCGTCTCGTAAGACAGGCCAGAGATATTCGGCCGACTTTGCGTGTTAGAATGGAAAAAGAACGAATAGACTATGGCCCGCAGGTTGAGACAACGGTACGACAAGAGGAGGGAGGGTAGAAAAGATAGGATCAAGGGCTGATTGTTAGATTTTAACAATGGATTTACTTCCCTTCCGCAGACAAAACACTGCGAATTTCTATCGCGTCCATACCATAGCTGAAGCATCAAATTCAGTTGTTTTCCTGTGTTTGTACGCAATACACCGTACACGGATCTTTTCCGTAAGATGTGGAATGCAATGAGGGGTGTAAGAAGAAAAGAGAGATGACGTGAAGAAGCAGTGAAGCGCGAAAGAGACCCGATAAGAGTGAGCATCTAAGTTCGAAGATTGGGGTTTATCGTTTTTAAGGCAAGCGCAGGTTATACGATAGCAATAACGTCGAACGTCGAACGTCGAACGTCGAAGGTTGCGATTCGACCGGTCGTTTCCGCTCTCTCGTAGAGCCGCGTGTCGAGCTTAAACGGTATTTACGAGTCGCTGATTGGACGAGCGGCCGCCGACTCGAGAAGTAAGCGACTTCTCGGCTCTACGGGCAAAACCGTGCCAACAAAACGTACTCCCGCGATAATCGACTCCCGCTAGTCGCTTTGCGAAAAATCCGTTTTCACCCCTCACCCGCCCCGCGCACCGAATAAACGTGCCCCGTTCCCGGAGAATTCGGAAGGCGTGAAAAACGAGAACGGGTCATGGGTCGAAGCGTCGGACCATCGACAACGGGGGCTTTATCGCTTTTATCGTTTTTGAAGGCGAACACTGGCCGCCGGTAACGCGGAAACGTTAAACTCGCACCGAAAATCGTATTGTTCGCGTGGATCTCGCTCTAGCTTAAAGGCCACTTACGTCTCGACAACGACGACGACGACGACGACGACGACGACGACGACGAGAAGGAGGATGGGAGAATGCGTGCTTCTGCGTCGGGCACGTTCCAGCCAAGTCACGATGGCTCGCGGAATTGGAAAAGGGTTCGAATGACACTTTCTAAGAGTGTATTCTCCCGGCGATTATCTTCCGGTGTGAGGAGGGAAAAAATGTTGCAATTACGAAATGACTGGATGTACGTGACCGAGCTGCAAATTGTTAACCTCTCGAAACGATATTAAAACGTGGCCGCGCCACGAGAAAGTCTATTCGCTCGGCGCGAAACACGCTTTCCGTATTTTCGTTCTTTGAGTCGCATTTTGATCTCTGCCCGCGATCGCCTCTTTTTTCCCACTCTCCTCTCTCTCTCTCTCTCTCTCTCTTTCTCTCGTTCGTTCGCTTATTTTCCATTTTATTTCGTTATGACGTGTGCCAGCCTGCTCGACCCGAGACTACGCCTCCACGGTGCCTCGTGTAACAAGGTTTTCTTCTGTTTGAAAAACACCCTCTTTGAGCACTGCCGTTGTCCGGATATTCCACGCGAGAACGTTCTGATATTAAAAAATTTTAAGAGCCGCAGCGGTAAATTACACCGCAACTTACGGAAAGAGAATTGTGGCGAGAATGGATCATACGTGAAAACGGATGCGACGCCCGCTTTATTTCGGGCGAATGCCCAAATTGACGCGGAATATAGAGTGCAGAGATATTTTGTGCGAGGGGAGCGAAACTCAGTTTGCCGCTGACTAAATGTGTTTCAAATCGCGATGCTTACCGGGGAAACGAAATGAAATCCAAGCGTCTAAGGTTGCATATTGAAATGCGCAACTTCCATAAGAGGAGGGCTGATAATGTCTTTCGGTAACTCCGGCCTCCGTGAGTGCGTGTTAGTACCTTAAAAGCTACATTAAGTCAAACGCCACCCTTTCGTCAGTTACTCCGTTCCTCATTTAATTTACCTCGAAAATAATAAGTCCCCAAGAAATTTGTCGATCCAATCATCGGAGAGCGTGGTTGCCAAACGACGTAATTAAAGAGACAGAGTAGGGAGAGGGAGAGGGAGAGGGAGAGAGTGAGAGTGAGAGTGAGAGTGAGTGAGTGAGGAAGCAAGGCGAAAGGCCGAGTGTCATTTGACCGTTTTCGAAAGTGCTTAACGACGTGTCGATTAGTCGGAAGCCATTGAAAAGCGAGAGACGAGGGAGTGTAAACGATGGGAAATGTCGAAACTTTGTTTAGGTTCGCGCGCGAGAGAGAGAGAAAAAGAGAGTAGTTGGACGTCGTCGTCGAGGAGGTAGCCCTCGAGCGCCGTTTTCGACGCCGCTGTCGACGCCGCTGTCGACGTCGACATACCGTAGCCACGTACCAAAGCAAGGAGGGCGCCGTAAATCATAGTTCACTGATTGCGAAAGGCAGCCGGACGAAAGGAAGGTGGAAGAGAAGGTGGAAGAGAAGGTGCGGATCTCGGACTCGGAGCACATATCGACGCTTCGGAAGAAAGCATGTTCTTTACGATGAAGCGGGATTCGAACGGGCGGGAACGGCTGCCAGTGCCGGCTTCCATAATGAGAATCGCATAACGAGATTGATCTTGCTCACCGTTCCAGTACGGAAAGCATGTACCTACGCTCGACGGCCAACGGTGTCGATAAAGGACTCGGGAGAAAGTCATCGACTCGAATGAAATTGCTCGAAAGAAATGTGCCGAGAACGATCTGCTGCCGGTGGCTCGACGCGTGGTTATTATTTACACGCCAGCCTACCCGATTAGAGGACGAATGAGGAGAGCTCAAAGTGCGATCAGGCCGCTAGGCGAGCGATGAAATCGAGCAAGTTCTCCGGAAGCTCGAGAATCGCTGAGCGCTCAAATAATTTCGATTCGACGCGGGCCAAGTGACAAAAGAATTCGAAACGGAGAACGTTTGCATGCTGATTCCGCGATGAATGAGAGGTGCAACGTTCGATATCCGTGGCAGTCGAGTAACTGGACGGAGAGCAGTATCGGACAAGCAGTATCGGACAAGCGGTATCAGTCAGCGCTGCCATGAAAGCAACAATGGTCCGCAATAACTTGTCAGCGTGCAACGAGTAGGCAAGGATCGGAGAACGGGTAGAGAAAGGAGTAGGAAACGAGGAGGGGAAGGGATGAGTGCCGACTGATCGAACGCGTTGCTGTAAATCTGCAATGATCGCTGTATGTCGTTCCCTCATCCAGCAATCCATTTGATGTCCACCGAGCCCTCTACTCCGTTACTACTCATCGTTGCGAATAAATCCCGTACACGCTGGCCAGCTTTCTTTTCTCGAACTTTGCCACGGCTCCAACTATAGATGGATACGTTTGTCTTACGTCGCACAGGCTTCTCGTAAAAGCAAATAGGCGCAGCCGAGACCAGCATACGTCGCGTAAAATTTACGGTATATAGTCTTTCTATTTACGCGCTCGGTGAAAGTTGTAAAGAAAATTCGAAGGGAAAACCGCAGTGAGGATAGACGCGATCTGCTTCCGCTGCCATGGACGAGCGACGCTACATTCTCTCATCCGAACTTACGAAGATATAAAATCCGTATGATCTCTGCAGGATACTCATGCAAAACATTGATCGTGTACGTCAGGATACGCGATAGCTTAACGAATTTGTTTTGAAATAATTATACCGGAAAGGCTATACGGAACGTTTCGAGCTTGATGCAATACAACCCTGTAATCGAGGAGTTGGGGGAGGGGGCAAAAAATCAGAGCAGTCCCACTAATGACTCTAGGCAAGAAATAAGAGCGCGATGGCCGATCTTGAATTACGCGACTATTAGTTGAACTCGGCTGTTCCCTTGCCTCTCTAGATAGCAGGGTGCGCGCCGTTCCATCGTTGAACATCGCTCCCCCTTTCGCAAGAATGTATGGTTCGGGGGGAAAACGGCGATTCTGATATTCCGAAGAGACCTGGCTCGCGCTCCGCTAGCGGAAGACAAGGTTCGTTTCACCCTGATTTACGGTAGTCCCATTATCGCCTGGCATCGCGGATGGAATTCCTAGCGAATGTTCGTTAAAACGATTCGTCTTCATCCGATAGGACCGGGCCAGAAGGGGAGGGGGTGGCAGAAAAAAGAAAGAAAGATGGCCAGATCCCGTGTGTCGGATGTGGAACTTAATTCTCGCCCCGATGTCGAGTACGAATAGCTTTGATCGATTTGGGGAGAAGGTTGCGTGCGAGGCGAGGAAAAGTAGGAGATTCGCTCTAATTACATTCGGTTGACTAGCAAACTGCGCCGCTTTGATTTCGGCCTTGCCGTGTATGCGGTGTATACCGTTCTGATAAGGCATCGAATAGCAGCGTCGGCGACGACAGCCGATATCGATCTAGGCTGCTCCCTACGGCAGCGGGGGATCGCAGAGTCTCGAGAGTCGGGCGGAAAACGAGCGGCCACGCGATTCGACCCCTCATTAATTCGACCCACCACCCTTCACCTCCCTCTACCTCCCTCCACCTCCCTCCACCGTGTGTGTCGTTTAACGGCGACAAGATTCGCACCCAAGTCGTCCGGCTAATTTCTCCTTATTTCTGCTCATTCTGCGGCTATCTCGCATCTTCCGTCTTCCTTTTCTTCGCTTTCCCTCTCTCGCTCTCTCTCTCTGTCTCTCTTCCTCAAAATGATGACGCTCCAGAGCAGTAGGCGGGCGAAAGGCAACGACACCTGCTACATATTTCTACGCGCAACGCATGCCCCCAAGCGCTTGTTACTGAATTATCAAATTATCCTTTAATTATGTAGCATCCCGACGGCGGGCTTGGCAGTAATGTTGGCAGTAGTGTCGGTGTTAGCGTAGCGGGAACGTTGCCGCTTAGCGGACGTGCAATTTTCAAAGTTACACGTATTAGCGACCGGCTGGAGGCGCTTATTGAAAGAGGTGCCGCGCGTCGCATAAGCGAGCGAAGCCGGATGTTGGGAGAGAGTGCTAAAGAGAGAGAGAGAGAGAGGGAGAGAGAGATGGGTAGGCGGCTCGAGAGACGTCAGGGAAGCGAGATTCGCTATAGAGATTGTAACCCTTTAACCGGTACGCACGTTCCCTTAGAGAAACCTTGGTAAGAGCAGGGGGAGGGAGGGTGAGAAGTGCTTCTATTCCTGGTATCCAGCCTTTGGCCATCCTAGGAGAGGAGCTGAGCCAGGGCTGACGCTGCTCGTGCATAAAGATACGTCGTTATTTTTCTCAAGATTTGTTCGCGCATTTAACGGGACGATGTAACGGTACGAGCCGTTTTTATGTTTCTTCTGCCATTCGTCTTTCTGAGACTACCGCGCGCACCTTACCGTTCATCACGGTTTGTCGCTCCCGATCTATATATCTATATATATATATATATATGAGACTATATATCAGACGGTCTCAACCGACATTTCCTCTTTCGCCCTCTCCGACGAAATGATTATCGTTCAATCGTGGCCGGATAGCTATAATTTATGATAATAGATTGGCCATTGTTAGCAAATAGCTTTGATCGAGTAAACATGAACCGGTCCTTTGATAGCGATTGCGAGGCCATCGGAGTACTTTGCCGGCTAAATACGGCGGATAAACGGATGCAAATTATTGAGTGGAATACAGCCAATTTCGGCGGAGTTTTGCGGATGCCGCAGTCGCGACAAATAGAGGGACGAGCTGACAAGCGAGTGCCTAACTAAAAGGCTGACCGTCGGCGAGGGGTAATGTGTCTCGGAGCGCTTTCCCCGTCAATGTCTACATCGAGGAACCGTTCGATGGCCGAACGAGATTGCTCCCGTCCCTTAACGGCCAATATTTTCCGACGATCCACCCACTTATCCGGTGGGGGCCTAGCTCGAGTAAACGGGCGAGCGATCGACCGCCGATGAGAAAGCTATTTTGCCTTTTCGTCTATTTCGTCGCTCGACCGGCCGAATCGAGAAATTTCCCTTGCCGAGAGCTGCTGCGCAGCGTCAGGGGAGTGGAGGGAAGCTACCTCAATGGACCGTCGAGTGAATACATTTTGTTCGTTCGACTCGCAACACTTAAGGGTTGCGAGGGACTGAAGACAGTGAGAGGAAGGGAGAGGGCGAGAGATGGCGAGAGATGGCGAGAGAGGGAGAGAGAGGAGTGTAGTAGTAGTAGGCCTAGTCGAGTGGTTCCTTTGTCGCGCGGGGTGAACAAACGCGCGAGCGTAAGTGCAAAAAAACTCATGGGCGCTAGAAATGGCGCCCCGGCTCTCTGTGCCGCTGTATTAAAAGCGTCGTTATTTAAAGTACCCTCGCGAGACGTAGCTAGTAGGCTAGCCGGCGCAAGCTGCGTGAGAGAGGGAGGGAAAGATGCGTGCATTGCCGAAAGTGTTCTCAAATAAGGTTGACGTGCATAATCGGCAGCTGTAATTGAAAATGCGTTCGGCAAGTGGCATTAGGCGCGAGTAGCATTAGGCGGGGGCGTTTTCGATGCGAGAGCAGGTAGAAGCGACCGCCGGCTGTCGATATGCGCCTGTAATGGTATCGGGCGCACGGGGATCCACCGCGAAATTTAACGCTACACGAACCCACCGACACGGAGAAACGGACATGGAAAGACAGATAGAGACGGATACGTCGGGTGCAAACGGTAACGGTAGCGGTAGAGGAAGGGCAGAGGAAGGGTAGTGGAAGCCGGGGATGGGGGCGCGAGAGGAGCAGAGAGGCGTACATACGACATCGAACAATAAATTATGTAGGTACGCATGCGTACTTTCCCTTGTAAACTCGATCGATCCTATCTCCGCACACGAGTGCCTCGCGCGAGTTCCGAGCTCGAACGCGGAGCGCGAACGCTCCGCGACACGAATCGGTCACCGACCTGTGAAACGCCATGAGATACCGTCGGATATGATGCCCCATCCGTTTACTCACCGGCGAGCTGACCTCGGCCTTGCCAACCTCAACGTTTCCTTAATCGGCAATGCGGTTTGCCTTGAGCCTGCCCAAGGAAATGGCCTCGCACTTACCATGCGAAAGAGCGAGTGAGAGAAAGAGAGAGAGAGAGAGATGCACGCGCAGTCTAGGTAAACTGGAAAAACTTGTTTCCACAGCGTAGAACATGCGGAAGGAATCAGTCTACAATTCTGGGTTACGTGTACCTTCGCCGCACGCAAGACACTGTCTGACTCAGGCCAAGCTTCAAATAACAAACATTAAGTCGTCTGAGTTAGAGCAGGAAATTGTAAATATTTTGTAACCGGTTGCCGGTGTCAGAACGTGACGAGATTTCGCTGTCGATTCCCGGGCTGATGTATCATCTCACGTAGTATGATCTCAGGGCGAGTCCTTCCATTGCGACGTTTTATTACGACCGTTTGTCGAGGTCGTTGGCAAACTTTTTAACGTCCTGGGCTTTAAAGGGACGAGACTTTGTTAGCGTACACCGGCGATTGCATAAGTTAAATATTACAGGATAGATAGGACGGATAGGTGACCGTAAAGTCGAAAAAATGGCGTAATGTTAGGGCTTGGCGAGAAAGTACGTAGCGAACGATAATTTACGATAGAAAAAATAATCTGCCGATATATCACGCGGCGCTATATGTCTCGAAAGTGTTGGAAACTTTCGACTTTGGAGAGCAGTATAACGGATTACCAGAAGGGCGAGGGCGAAACTTTGCCGTATCACGTTTTATTGTATCCGTTTGCTCGTACTTTGTTCTAAATAGAAGTTCACCGCCGACCGCGCCATTGGCGTTTGATGTGATAATTAATTGCAGTAGCGTCACGGTGCATTTCGTTAGCTGTGCATCGCTCGGCAGCCCCAACTTTGAACAATAGAATATTGGCAACATATACCTTTGAAAAGCCGCGACATTATATTCGCCCCTGAATCGGCAATTAATCCGGTCATAAAGTTTTCTCACCTAGTCGCTACCGCTATCTCTCATTGAGACTATATAGCTAGAAATTCCGACCTCTTCTCCCAACCCCGTACTCGTTACCTGTCTCACATTCATCGCGTTGGCTTGTCACTTACATGTGTACGTACATGAGCACATACCGGCTGTCGGTTATTCGTCTTGATTGCGCCGCAATTAAAAGACAAAGGGGGCAATATTCAAGTCTCCATTATCACCTAATAGACCATTAGCGCGCTTGGGCGCACATTAAGAAGTTGGAATTATAAAGCCTGTCGCTGTACGAAAGATATTAGCGACATTGGAGGGACAGAGGAAGGTCTCCAGCTTCAGCCCTTTGCAGAATTTGCGCGACGGCACGTAAAATGAAGGAAAGTGTTAAATTGCGGTGACCCGCGAGAACGGTTGTCCCGTCCATCCGCATACTATGTATCTAGACACTAGTTAAATGCTAGCCACACGCTAGCTAGCCGCAAATCGAAAGGAAGCGGACGGATATCGTTAAGTGAAACCGCTATTATCCTTAATCTCCGATCGAATTCTCTCGAATGACCGACATAAGCAACGTCGCCGTGCATTCTGTCTACAGGTAGCGAGACCGTGAAAGTGGCGGATATTCCTCATAATCCGTGCAATGTACATCCCGAGGACGCTGACGCGGTATGAGGATGCGAAGCCGTCGAAGAAGGTAGAGGAGGTTACTACAGCGGAGGAGGACGCCGTCCCGACGTCGCTTCCGAAGGACTCGTCGCCAGCGAGCCAGCCATTAATCTGGCGAAACATTATCGGCATCGCCGTCCTTCACATCCTCGCCGTTTACTCCTTCGCCACGAGATATACCGAAGCGAAATTTTGGACCTGGATATTCAGTGAGTGCTTCTTGCCGAAGGCACTGAGCTTTCGACCTCATTTTCTCGCTTTTACCTCTCTCCCTCTCTCCCTCTCTCCCTCTCTCTCTCCTTTTACTCCTCAACGATTTTTTACCCTTACCCTTGTCATACAGCCTTCTTTTTTCCGCTTACTCGCCGTAGACATTCTTTCCCCCCCATTTCTGGCTCGGTCTAAACCAAGAGTTGTCCGAATGAAACCGTCCCTCCTAAAACGTCGCGGCGCGCTACACGTACACGCCGCGCGGATTAACTCGAATAAAAGGCTTGTGAACACGGAGTCATTAGAGACCTACGACGGACCCAGCTTGGCAGGAACGTTTCGCGAGAGGGCGATTAATTAACTCTAACCCGATGCGGCGGCGTACAAAACGAGGTAGAGAACGGGGGTTGAGAACGGGGGTTGAAAAGGGGGCAGAAAAGGGGCGGCAAAAGGAAAGGGGTGTAGCGCTCTTCTTCCTTGCAATTCCTTGAAACACACGGGGTGCAGCGCGGTCGACTGGCCCGCTCGGCTTTGACTTTGAGTGGCCAGATACGATTACGGGCGCCGGAGTCGTTTCGCTTCGATTACGAGCATCGCCAGCGTTGTTTTGCTCCTAAACTGGAACGCGATTTCCGCTCTTCACCCTCTTTCGGCTCCATGGGAAATAAAAAGCTGCGCCCGCCTATGCCCAGCAGCACACCGACGGAATTGTCGTGTCCCGCCAGATTTCGTAGCAGGTTAAATCGATCGACTGTTAGAGCGAGAGTCAGAGAGAGAGAGACAGAGAGACAGAAGGTACATATATACTTTCCTATTTGTAAACGACGCACAACACGGTGCTCCGTAATCGGGTAGCAGCGATCGGAAGCAGGTGCTCTCTCACCGGTATTGACTGACCTCCACCAATTATAACATCACGTATCTGTCGACGATCCTCTTACCTCGAGAATTATCGAGCAGGCCGAAATGAGCGGCTCCTCCTCCCACCGCTATACGTAGAAGCGTGTCCGCGACGTTAGTGTGCATGTAACCGAAGGATCTCTTACACTGACCCCAATGATCGTATCGATCGATGAGGGTCTCCGGAGAACTCGATACACAATAGTCCTAGAGTTCGTGCCGAGTGGTCCCGTTTCGCGAAACAGAATAGAATGGTCTAGCGGCGATCGTCACGATCCGCTCCCGGTAGCACGTCATTTTTAAGAAAGCACTCCGTTCGCCATCGCCCACCTTACCTCTTCCTTCCTTTATGAGCGAAGCGTGGAAGATCTTGTAGGCGAACCGTTCGCCGGTTAAGCGTCTTTGATATCAAGAGCATTTACGTAATCGCGTTCGCCAATTCAACGGGAGAACAAGCAGCATGTGAAAGGAGCACTTGCCTTTTCGCTGAATATTGCAGCGCGCTGCCTTTGTGAAATATGTAGTCGGGAGTAATGCGCAATTCTCGTTAACGACGCTAATGCGTCAATGCGATGAAAGTCCCCGCGTCGCGTAAACTTGATTAATGCAACAACGCCGCGGCGCTTTTCAACTCTCAGCCTCTTTACGCTCGAACGTTCTCTGTAAATTATTTCTCTCCCCCCCCCCCCCCACCTCCGTCTCTCTCCCTGTATCTCCGTCACATACTTTCTTTATATCTTTGTTTTTTTTTTTCTTATTTTCCGAGGTTTCTTGTACGGCATTACTGCGGGATTGGGCATCACGGCCGGCGCTCATCGTTTGTGGGCGCACAGAAGTTACTCGGCCAAACTTCCTCTGAGAATCTTCCTCGCATATCTGTACTGCATGGCCGGCGAGGTAAGTATGCTTCGGACTCTGTTGCTGTAGCCCGTCTCGCTCGCGCGACTGTTTTTCTATAAAAATATTTTGGCGACCCGGCGTCTTTGTTCTGCCGCAACTCGAGGTGGCGAGCACTTCGACTTTTTCATGATAGATGGCAACCAAATGGGAGCCGATTGTTTCCGATATTGTATCGCAATTTGAAAGCGGAATTGATTGGCCCGTGATGGACGTGGCACGTTTTATGAAAAGTTCGGCCGGCTTAACGCGGAGAGAGCATAAGCGAGCACAGGCTGACGGCTGCGACATATTCGACGCACAGAGTAGGGTGGAGAATTGTTCTAACGAAATGTTGAACCTCGTCGGCAGACTCACATGTACAAGTGGATAAGGGATCACAGAACGCACCACCGATACACGGAGACGCCGGCCGATCCGCACGACGCCAATCGAGGCTTCTTCTTCTCCCACATCGGCTGGCTCATGATGAAGCGGCATCCCGCGGTGAAGAAGTACGGCAGCAACGTCAACATGGACGACATTCTTGCGGATCCCGTAATACGATTTGTCGACAAGTGAGTCACCCACGCGAGCCTAGCGTTAAGTCCAGCCTCGCGTGCATTTTGGGGTTTCCGTGTCGGCTCTCTCGAAAAGAAGATTAGCGAAGCGCGCACCCTCCCGTGTCTGGCGGAGCCTTCTTTTTCTCCGGACTAACGACTCGTTACGTCCGACCGCTGAACATCTCGTCGAACGAATTTGCAAGCGCGCATCGTCGCCACGGTTCAGCCATCCGCTGCCCGCTTCAGTAATTTCAACTAATTACGCTCCAATTATTCGGACCGATCTCTCAAGATTAGATTCTTACAGGAGAGCGTTTCCCCGGCTCAAATTTATCGCCAGCCAAAATTATATCCTGCATTTACCCATAACCGTTTATCACATCGTCCCAAATATCCGCTATTTAGAATTTATCGTCTCGTAAGCTCCGACAGCGTTATGCAACGGTACGTGCGCGCGCGTATGTGTGTGCGTGTGTGTGGGCCAGTGGTAGTAGCGAGAGAGAGAGAGAGAGAGAGAGAGAGAGAGAGAGAGAAGGAGGGAGCCGCGTTTCGAAAGTCTGGCATGCTAGGTTAATTAGGGAAATTAATGTGCCTATGCACGTGGTACGGGGGCAATATGGGCCAATATTGCTCTCGGTTGCGGTATGGCCGTATAGAAAATAGATGGTGAAAATATGATGCAGGTACTATCCGCCGATTATGCTCACCCTGTGCTTCATTCTGCCGGCGCTGCTACCGGTTTACGTATGGGACGAGACTTGGTACATAAGCATTCACGCGGTGATCATACGCTACGTGATGCTGCTCAATTTCACGTTCCTCGTAAACAGCTTCGCACACATGTGGGGCAACCGTCCGTACAACAGGTACGTGCCAGATTTGGCGAGTGTAACACCCCGCGAAGATCGGCGAAGGCCGAACTTGCCATCGGCTAACGTCGCTCGCTTGGCACCGACTACCCTCCCCTGCCGCCTATAATACTTTACGCCCCCTTCCACATTCATATATCGACAACGTATACGTTCAATCGCGAAACCGTGAACCGGGATTAACGATGTGCGAGTTTCGATCGACTCGACCCCAGTCAGAGAGTTTAACGAGCTCCGATGGACTTTCTATTAAATCCGCCCGCGACCGATAACATCCGCATGTTCAAAAATATTCTGCTGCTCTCTTTTATTTCGAGCGGATATCGACGTCAAGTTCAAAATCAAGTGCTTTCAGTAGATGCTCTCTCGTTGGAGAATTTCCAAAATTTGATTGACCTAAAATTTTCAAAGGATTCTACCTAGGGTTTTAGCTGAATGGAGAAACAAATTTTTTGAACGTGGAAAGAAAATATTGAAATTATAGTATTAGTGGCGAAAATAATAATAAAAGTTATTGGTACTAATAATAATAATAAAGGGAATAAACGAAGGAGAATGAGGCGACGCGAGATAGGTTCGATTGGTCGCAAACTCGGAGGGTGTCTCCCAAGTGAGTTGAGAGTTGTTCGAACGAGCGATTCCGTAAACCGCATCGCGCGATCTCCCCCTCAAACAGAAGAAACTGGCGGCGATGTAAAGGTGGCAATGTAAAGGGTGACAGTGTAAAGCCAGGCGGCAGGGTAAAGGTAGCAGGGGCAACAGTACCGGTTTCCTATAATGAGTCAATGGGCAAAAACGCTTAAGGGAGCGACGGGGCCTTTAGGCGGTTAACGGGAAACTGATTACATTCGATGTTCGCAGCAAGGTGAAGCCTACGGAAAATCCGACCGTGTCGTTCTTCACTCTCGGCGAAGGCTGGCACAATTATCATCACTCCTTCCCGTGGGACTACAAGGCCGCCGAATGGGGCGGATACGGACTGAACGTGACGACGGGCTTCATTGAATTAATGGCAATACTCGGCCTCGCTTACGATCTCAAAACGCCGAGCACCGAGCTGGTCAAGAGAACGAGCATAAAGAAGGGTGACGGCTCCAAGAGCTACTGGGGCAGACGGTGGCAGGAGAATTGACAGCTTTTTCTTCTGCCTTCCACCATTTTGTACCTCTCTCACTCGTTTTTTTTTTCCTATCCGATCGCGATCACGTCGCAGGGACGCGGACGCAGAGACGCGGACACGGCAGAGCGTTTGGCTTGTGCTCGATGAAATAAAGGGAGACGGCATCATGACATTACAGTATATTGCGGAGCGAGAAATTGAGAACGATACGCACATTGATCGTGTTTTTACGGCACGCCGCTATTGTGTCTTGCATTTTTCGCGCAGAGCAGCGAGTCCCGAGGAGGGTGCCGGCAAGAAAGGCGAGACGAATAGATATAGATCGGGCATGGTAGGACGGCTTTTCAGCGGGGCGAAGCCCCGGGATGTGATACATTCGACGTCTTTTCTCTCGGACGAAAAAAGGAAGACACCCCGCGCTCAACACATCCATCTCGCCATTTCATTGCCCATAATGCAGTGTCGGGAAAATGAGATCGTTCGATGCCGTTCGAGCATAAGGAAGCGCCGCTTGTCCCAATTCGCATTTTCTCGTATCGCTCTACACCCGTTGCCTCCTACTTTATTATCCCTCGTCATCAACTTCTTCTCACCGGCATCCGAGACCGTTTCACAGCGATTTCCAACGGTTCGCAACGGTTCGCAACGGTTCGCAACGGTTCGCAACCGCCTCGTTAATAACCTCTCCTCTCATCCGCAGCGATGAAATCTGCGTCGAAAGAATTCGCAGCTTCGACGAGCCGAGTATGGCAGCTCACCCGAAGAGAAAGGAACGCTTTTGTTGCGGACTGTCCAATTGCCTTTTAAATAAGAACAGTTCGCAGGAAGAGATTCAGGCGGGCAGAAAAGAATGCGCGCGCGCGCGCGCGCGGAACGAGCAGGTTGACATGCGCATCGCGAGCTAAGCACGATAAAACGTTTATAACGATACACGGTTAGGCGAAGAAGAGAGTGGGGCAAAATAAAGGGCAACGATCGAGAGACATTTGCCGGAGTTGGGAAAATCGGATTTGCTTCGCCCGCGGCTAAATGAAACATCGGCACCGGTGCATCGAGGGCAGTGCATCGGATGCCGGTCGGTGAATACGGGCAAGTCGCGTCGCTCGAAATACGCCAGAAAAACTGTCAGCCTTCTCGCACTCGCGTTCCCAGCCCTCACAAAAAGGTGCTTCGCACGCGCACCGTTGCGAGTGCGTCATGCCACCTATTGTACAAACGGTAACGCAAGCTTTAATAATAACGTATAACACGCGAGTGCGAAGCTTCCCCCCCCCCCCCGCCCCTCCCCTCCTCCTCATTCACCCCCAGTACCACCCCTACTGAGTCGGAACGTAGGCATCGTTCGCAATTAATATTTCCTCTTTTTCCACCCCTTTGTGCGCGCCTTCCGCACCTCTTTCCCGCATTGTACGTAACGTGCAATGGTCCGACCCCAATGCAGTGTTCCACACTCTCGGATCCTTCGAGTCCTTTGACGACGGGGGCCACACACCACTTACTTTCGTTACTTTCATTACATTCGTAAGGCTCGCTCATTAAATTTTGCGGCACGCACAGGAGACCGTTGTGCAGGATGTGCGCCTGACGCGTGCTAGAAAGTTTCAGCTCGTAAACAATCATATTGCACGATCATTGGAAGTCTCATCATCATCTCTCTCTCCCCCCCTCTCTCTGTATTTTTTTCATACCATTAACCACACTAACGACCTTGTTCGTTGTATATGGATAATTAAAGACCATTATGGCTGTCAGCGTTTCGCTTATTGTCCGCAGCCCCCCCCCCCCCTAGCCTCCCGTTCCTCCCACCCCCATCCCCAAGGCTCGGAAGCGCATCCCTCGTTCATTAAATGAAATGGCAACTGTAATGACGATAATCTCGGGATGCGATCTTGCTGTTTGGAATGCCGCCAGTAATGTTTTCTCCATCGGCTCGTTCGCAGAGCGGCTACAGCTGTGACGGCGACAACATCCGTCTCTTTTCTCCGAGGAAACGTTCAACGTCAGCGTATAATCGACGTCGAAATGTCCTGGCGTATTAACGGGGAGCGTTCAAGAGGAACATTAAGCGATTTATCTGGGACGAAGCTCATTCGTCCGGCACATCTTGCCTCCCCCTCTGGCAGGGAGAAATATTTTTTCCACGCCGACTCACGCCGACTCACGCCGTACGAAATTACAGGCCCGTAACCATTTCGAATTACGAGAGTCTTAATGCGCGGGAGGAAAGTAAGCGGGGAAACCGTTTGTGCCTCGTGTCAGACGTTATGTAGTTGGACCCGTTTATGGCTCAGTTCGGCGCACTTTCTATTATACATTACCATTAGGTCTAAGCCTCATTATGTCCCGGGCGATTTTACTCTCGGCGCCCATTGGAAAATGACAGACAGGGCGGATACGAATCCTGCCTACTCCGGTCCTTTTGTTTCCCGCTTCGGATTTCTCGCAGCCGTTTCGAGTCAAAAGGATCCATTTCGGACGCAATTAAATTATCAATTGAAACGCACGGCCGACTAAACGGGCGAGGGAGGAGGGTCAGGGATGAAGAGGATGAGGACGAGGACGAGGGCGACGGAAAGAGTAGATCGGGAGAGATGTGCAGAAATAGAAGTGTCGGACGGTAAGTGGAGCCGAGAGATAGTTAGAGTGCGAGTGTAACATTTGTCGACTATGCGCCCCGTTAAAGTTCCGCTCGACGTCTATTGTGCCTCGCCATTCCGCTCGTCGGGCGTCGAATGGATTTTTGCTAGAAATGTATTCGCGCGCGAGTAACAACAACGAGAGCTGGCCTTTCTCGCCCGCTATAGAGAACCGCGTCGAATAGCGATGATATTCCGAATTACACCGGGCGGGCGAAACTTGCGAAGCGCGCCGAGCTACTTCCGCTTCCTGGCTCCCGCTATTGCCGCTATTGCCGCTATTGCTTGCTGGGCCGCTCCCGCTATTGCTACGCGATATTGTTATGATTGAAACTTACGCCGAGCACTGATACATTTGCAAAAGGGGGGAAGAGATTCGGGGCGGAGAGAATTCGTGCGCCGACCGCCGCCGTTTCTTTATCCGTGTAATTGATGTAAGACAATTATTAAAGTTACGACTCGGATGAATAACGGGAGTGGGAGGGTGCGCGGAGCAGGGAGGGGCGAGAGAAAAATGGTAGGGGATGAAGGATGGCAAAGTGGAAGAGTGCGCAGGGGCCTGGGAAACGAGAGCGAGCTAAGAATGTAAAGGAAATTACTGCCGGAGGTAGAAGTCGAGAAAGATATTTTACGAAATCTTAACGAATTAGGTGTCTCCACTCACCGTCCATCTCGCCGTCTTAATTAACAGAGTCACTTTTCGCTCATAAATTGGCCCGTTAATCGAACTCGACAATTAGTCGGGCAGAGCGAGCGAGTGAGTTAATATTATTCTCTCCTAGCCCGGCAGTCGCTGGAAGTCGCAGGGAGTCGCAGGGAGTTGCAGGGAGTTGCAGGGAGAGAGTAAGTCGTCGACGTTAACGATAATTAATATTGACTAAGTGAAACTGACAATGCGCTCGAGATTATTCTCGCGCATTCCCCAAGTAGGGATTCCTGGCGGCCCCGAGACATCCGCGAAACATTCTCGCCCCGAATGTACTAAAAGCTAGCTACCATATTGGCCGCATTGCGAAACGGCTCAGGCTCGAGAGTAGACGGTCCTGAAAATCTGTCCGCATAAATGACGATGATGATGATTTGCGCGGCGAACGGCCAAAGTGTCGGTCACGTTATATCCGAAATATCAAGTTTCCAACGGTTCACCGAATAATCGGATATATTCGTCAAACTGCTGACCGTCCCGATTGAATTAGTGCCGCCCATATTAGGAAGCCGTCTTCTTCGAAGCGTAGAACAAAAAAAGCTGCTTACTCGGCAGAGAAGATGTAGTATGTAGGATACGTCAGTCTCTGGTTAATCAATGAAGAGAGAGAGACGAAGGGAGAGCGACATATAAATAGCTGAGATGCGGAGGGAGCGGCTTGACACCGTAAAGAATGCAACATCATTACGTTAAGCGTGTCATCGAACGTTAAGCGTGTCACCGGACGGCAGGAATTATCGGTGACCTGCGGTGTCCTCATCCGGCGCCAATCATTAGATTTTCAGAAACTCCGCTCGCAGAATCAATAAAGGCCTTTAGCCCTGACTAAGTGTGTCGATGCAGCGGCAGACGGATAGAAACGTGACGAAAGTTTTGAGCTTTTGACCCAGTATCTGCCATTATGCAGCGACTTTCCATTGTGTGTACGTAGAAACAGTGGCGGGCGTGAAAGCCGGGGGAGGGGGAGAGGGAGGGGTGGGGGGTGAGAGAGGTTGGGCGCGTAGCTAGTTTGAAAAGGTGATAGATACACACCCCGAGAACCAACACTGTATCCACGGTATTCCGCCGTTCGAATGAATGTGTACGCAGGCGTGTGTGCCCCACTTCGTCCGCTCATAAGCGAGAGTTCGCTAATATAATTAAAGTGTCGACCGAGAAAATCTCCTTCGTTCGTAATTTCAGGGAAAAATGTGACCCTGTGCTCGGATAACATTATGCGTCGCCCACGCTTTGCAGGTACATGCGATCTATTATGTGTGCGAAAATAGAATTTAGTGGGCCGTGTTTGTGCGTGCGTCGGGCAAATTCCGGTAATTCCCGAGGCCCCGTTTTCATTACAAAAATTCCACCGAGCACGGGAGTCGCCCGCGCGGAAAAGGCTATGAGCACGTAATCTTAAATGCCCTCTCTTCGTTTGCCGGTAGCGTGAATTCTCGGCTCAAGTGGCCCCCGCTACTACCCGCCGCGATACCCAGCAACGATACTCACAACGATACTCACAACGATACTCGCCACGATATTTGCCAGAAATCTGCTCCTTCGATTTTTCGGCACGGTGCGCATCTGGCAAAGAGCACCGAATTTCCTTTCACGCCACAGGAGTCAACGACTCCGGAAGTCTGCTAGTAAAGTCGACCTTTCCGGTGCATAAAAGACTCGTTTCGTTCCACATAAATCTCGTAATAAGTGGCTCGATACGTGCGTTTCTCGTGGCAAAACAAAAGTAAAGGAGAGTGGTGCAACGTTCCTGCGATAAATTTGTCATCTGAGAAATCCACTCATTCTCTCTGTCTCTCTCTCTCTCTCTCTCTCTCTCTCTCTCTCTCTCTCTCTCTCTCTCTCTCTCTCTCTCTCTCTCTCTCTCACACACACACACACACATGCGCGCGCACACACACACACACACACTCGGTGAGGAAACGATGTACGGTCACACAGACTATATATGGTGTACAGCTCACGTCGCTGCGAGTACATACCGTTAGTTAGGAGTTGGCAACTTTTGAAATACATATCTCAATATAAGGACTCGGTGAACTAATTGTGGCCATATATCGCCCTCCACTCCTTCTTACTCTAATTTTTTTCTGATCCCCCTCTGAGAGTAGACGAAAGGGCCATGCGTCAAAGGTTGTATCGAGGGGAATCGTCTTTATCCGGCGGTCCTGACGAATTTGCAAGAGATACGGGAGGCGGCGGGTGACTAACTCTGCGGAAACTAGATCGATCAAACAGTTATGAAAGGCTTCCCTCTCCTAGCGACGCCGGCATATCGGCGTGTTCAACCTTAAGGGCTGATGTACGTTGGGCAGTGGTCGGGGGCTTTAGGTTGCTCGTACCGCAGTGGAGCGTAGCAGCGGGAGAATTTTCCTCGAAACATTTGACGCTCGTTAATGACGATAAATCCCGCTCGCCGGCTGACAGCGTAATTGACATGAAACTTTCAGGATCCTATAATAATCGCTGTAATCCGTCATTGCAATTCTCACCTTTATCCGCGATAATGGCGTCAAATTATTGTAATATTCTGCCCGGACGTATGATCTCTCGCCGTGCAGAGGCTCGCAACGCTTAGCAAAATTTATGCCGCCCACCAACATTAAAACCCCCCGCATTTGTCTGAAACTGTAATTTTCCCCGACTAAATGGACACGACCCTCGACGTCAAAGGCAACACGGTGATAATTATACAATGCTAATGGTAATAATAAATTTCCATTAGGCGTCCTCTCGGAATGGTCCGCGTAATCCGCGGCCGCCTCCAGCGGCGGCGACGGCGACGGCGACGGCGACGGCGACGCGAGGGTTAACTTTCCGTTTAAACTTTCGCTCGAGGGTTGGAAGCCTCAGACTACCTTAGACTACCAAGTCCGAATATTATTTCGAAACAGGCCACTTTCGAAGGTCAGGGTCGTTATCAATGACGGTGTCGGCCTCAATCGTGATTACGGCCGATTAGATCTGCCGATTAGATCTGACAGATTAGATCTGACAGATTAGATCTGACGATTAGGCCTGACCCGTGCCGTTGAAAAGACCACGCTACAAATCCGCATTACAGGAAGACCGGACCTCTTTTCTTCGCACCTCTTTCTCCTCCATTTCTATGCCACTTTCACGCGATCAAGTGCACGACCAGTTCCCTTCACACATCGTTATCTAATTAATTCTAATTGATAGGCTACTGCACAACCAGTAATTCAATGGCAGTGGCCTCAATATCGTAATACTTTTTAACCTTCAACTCATCTTCATCACTGCATAGCGTCGAGTATAATCTGAACGAACGCCTCGTACCCGGTTAAAGGGTACCATTAATAAAATGGAAAATGTAATTTTTTTCTCTACTTTCTAAAAGATTTACTAGATGGCCGGTGTGATGAAAAATGACGATAAACGTATTTTACATTTTATTCTTGACTTGCATATCTTATTGATGTCTCTCTAAAATGTGTATTAATGTCACTCGTATAAAAGTGTGGACGAAAAAATACAAAAAAAAAAAAAAAAATCAATCTCATGTTACTCCATTATTTTACATTAGTTTGCTCTATTGTATCGTGTTATTTTCCGTTATTTGAAGTCGCGTTTCGGAATCTAGTCGACGAGTACGGGATATTAATCGAATTTTAAACGATGTCTGACTTGTTTACCTTTCTCATGTGATACTAGGCGACCAATATACGGTTTGTCGGCGTATCACCCCAGTGCAACTACTGGCTCATTCACCCACCTGCTCTGCAGCTATTTTACATACACCTACCAAACTCTATATATGTTTTAACATTATTTTACATTGCTTGACATTATTTTACATCACTGTACGTTATTACATCCCATTATTGTGGATTATTTGTGTTATTTTCGGGGTTTTGGGGCCCAAAGGAGCATTTTAGCCATACCGAAAGAGAATCGAACGAGGATCACAAAAATGGCAACGGGAGCCTTCTAAGTACAATAGTTTCGGAGATATGGCCAAAAATGCGCTAAAAAATGGGCAAAAATTGAGATTTTGCCACCTGGACCGTATACGGACACTATAGACTCGATTTGTTCCACAATAGAACGAAAAAGGATCAAAAGAGCTTTCCAAAAATCGCAACCCGAGTCTTCTACGTGCAATAGTTTCCGAGATACGACCAAAAATCGGCGAAAAATTGGTGAAAAATTGACATTTTAGTAACTGTAACGGAGATAGTATCTCTTGACTGAATTATTGCGATATTGTTTGAAAGGGGAATGAAATACATCTAGAAAAATCGTAACCCGAGCTTTCTAAGTGAAATAGTTTCGGAGATACGGCCAGAAATCTGTCGAAAAATGTCGAAAAATTGTCATTTCTACATTGGAAAATAACACAGTTCTACCAACCGTCTTGCATCTTTTAGAATTAAAAGAGGGATTGAAAACAAACAAGGGAAACCAACTCGGCCCGTTCAATGTGCGATAGTTTCGGAAATATAAAATCAAAAATAGCTGAAAAAAACAGTAAAAGATGGTTTGTTCTCTGGTTATACGGAGCACAGTATAATTTAAGTAAATTATTCGTGAAGAAAATGAAAGAAATATAAAGTATACACGCGGAAAACAAAACGTGAACCTTTGAAATGCAATAGCGTCGACAGTATGCTAAAAACTTGGTAAAAAATTATTCAAATCTCGATATTGTGGTACTATTATTTATCATGCAATGATGGATCCGCACAAAGCAATATTCGTTATTCGCCTTAAAATTATAAGGTTTCCCATACAAAAATGAAACGTGTGTCAATCACTTTAAAGCGTCAGCTAGTTCAGTATAACGAAATAGGCAATGATAAACTAATTCGACATGTTCCCTATTTGGTTTCTTGTAATTTATGCACCAGTCTGGCGTCGGTGTTTAAAGGAAAAGTGAATAAAATTTTAACGCGCATTTTACATATGTCCACTATGAATGTTTCACAGCAACTGCACTGACACAGCGATAAAAACAATGACAAACAGCGATTAAAGCGGTCGACAGAGTTCATAAAAACTCAGTCGTTATGTAGGCAATGTCGTATAAAAATATACAGGCTGCGGAGATTTTAGCAGAAAAATTCCACTTTATTAATGTCAGCGTTTAGCCTTAATTGTAACTTAACATTATTTTTGTTACATTTTGAATTTCTGGGAAGCACATTTTCATGAAAAAATGTCGTTTGTTCCTTGTCGCCTTTAAAACACATTTTATAAATGTAATGTCTGACACTAATCAATTACAGTATCTCGTAAAATGTGGGTGAGACGTGCTTTGGCTTACAAATTCGTTAGTGGTCGTAATGCGGAAATAAAGTATGCAATTTAGATGTTCGCGCGTTACACTTATTACGCATTCGGGGGAGCTTTCAATTTGGGGTTTTGGTAAAGGTTTGCATGGAAAATCTTCCTAATTGCAGAGTCGGGGTATGTAGAGTGGGAGAGGAGGGAATAAATATTGTAAAGGTATTTCCCGCGCTTTGATTTAGATAGCAATACGATACAGCCCGATGACAGCGAATCGATATCACCATCAATTTTAAGCCCCCTGCCAAATGATTGTCAGCGAAAACATTCAGTCTAACAAAACTGTCCATAATTGGCTTGTATTTTTTCGTCCTTTTGTTCCGGTCCTTCGCGTCGTGCGCTGATTAATGTGCTTGTTAGGCGAAAGGAAAAAAAGAGTATCTCATATATTCCCATGTGACGGTGGAACATAAGCGTTGCATTACGTACTTATACGGTGTGGCCAACTTAATTCCCGTCCTTAATTAAAGGAACAACTCGAATGCCCAAATTCTGTTTATCCTAACGAGCGAAAGAAGGTTGTAGAATTTTGTAAGGGCAAAAGCATTGGATATGTCTCTTCGAAATTGAAAGCGCAGCTACCCGCTAATGGCATAACGACGCGGAATTGAAACCGCCAAAACAACTCCTCGCTGGCATACCGTGCCGTCAGCGAACGCGGTACACATAGACGCACATAGACGCGCATAGACGATATTCCTTCAGTCGGCATTTTAATACGCTAATGTACTTTCACTCTCGCGCCTGTTCTATTATATTAAGCGTGCGTCAGTCCGTAGACACATACGTCGCTACGACGTAGATGCGTACGTAAGGCTCCTAAAACAGCTAAGTATCTAGGCATCTGGAAAGTACAAGCTACTTTCCATCTCTGAGCATCGGAGAGGAACGAGGGGTGATTAGACTATGTACATGCTTTGTGTATAGCGGGCAAGATTGCCTCGAAAAGTCGTACTCACCCTAAAAAATCGTCGACTCTGCCTAGAACCGGTAAAAGCAATATCGGTACTTCCTTGCCCGCCGTACGAGAGACGATCACTGTTATCACTACTGCCACTTCTTGCTGCGACTACCACCACCATGCTATCCCCCCTGTATGTACACACGACAATATACCCTTGGCTACTAAGTCCGTAGTTGCTCTCTCCCTCTCACTTTTTCTCCCTGTACGAAAGGAAAGAAAAGTCTGTTTCCGTAGCGTGTCACAGCGCGATTTAGGCGATGCGATTTAGGCGATACGATTTAGGCGATACGATTTACGCTTGCCGGATTAAACGGTACGCCAATTCGCGTAGCGCGTGATCTACGTTCGCCGATTTAGGGTACGGCGATTTACGCTAAACGATTTACGCGAGACGATCTTGCGGACACGAAAAACAGATGCGTCCTACGTGGCACGTTCAACCCTTTCTTCCGGCCTGTGCGACGTGGCCGACCAAGAAATGGATCGTTTGATCGATTCTCGAAGAAGGACGCGACGCAACGCGACGCGGTCGATTTCCCGTGCCAATCTCTATGAACCGATTGATTCGGACGCAGCATGGAAAATGGGCGCGCACACCGCCGTATCTCTCTATCTCTCTCCCTATTATGCGCCTCTCCGTACGTCGGCACTATGTCCTACGGACGTGTATCGGTGTATGGGCGTGAGCGCGCGCGCGCTTTGCCCCCAACCCTCTACGTATATCTATGTTTATATAAGTGTGTGCTTATAAACGTGCCGTCTCCCCGATTGTGTGCGTTCGGCCCGAGTGTAGTGTCAAATCCGACCGCAGCGATGCCTTGGAATGTACTGAGCATTGAGAGAGGGTTGCAAAACGATGTCGAATTTAATCTAGCCTTACCCTAACTGAGTAGCACCGGCGCAACACGCGCCCGACATTGCGCTTGCGTCGCGAATCCACGACTCGCGCTTTTCCGTTAGTCCAGCACGAAGGGTCCCTCTGGCAAACGGTCTCTTCGTTTCACTTCTCTCCCTCTGCCGGCTTCTCTCCCCCGACAACGGACGATGACGCCTACGGAAATTGAACGCAAGGGGATTTTGCCCCGAGTCCTTTTTCGACCCGCAACCCCTCGGCCGGGCATCGATTTTTCACCGACCCCCCAATGTACCGGCAACGCGTACCGGCAACGTACCGCCAATGTAAACGGCTATCTCATCCCGTTTCCTTACAAATATTAACAGCCACTCGAGTCAATGAATCGAGCAATTAACAGCTCCGATGGCTGACTACGCGCCGACTCGATCTAATGTGGAAGAAGGGGATGGGGTGGATTAGGTTCGAGTTAAGCCGGGATTGGTCAGCCGTGAGTTAGCTGCAAGTTAGGCTCCGGCTATCCCTGGGATTAGGTTAGGAGTAAAAACTCAATCTCGTTAGTCTCACAAGCCGCGACAAGGCCTTGCCGCTCGAAAGATTCTCGTCTGAGCGATTCCCTTTGTTTCCCGAACTTACCCACATACCGACGGCCTCCAATACAATTTTCTACGTCATCGAATACGACCGTCCTGTCCTAAGAATATGACCGCTTTCCACTGGAAAATAAAGTGCCTTCCTACGTTTAAGCAAAGTATGCACAGCTTCGCCCTTTCCATCCCCGTTCCCATTTCTGCTTCAACTTTGCTTCACCCCCTCTACCCTCCCTGCCCACCCCACCCCTCACCGTGCCCCACTCCCCATAGAGGATTTCCGAAGATACGAGGCAAAATTGAATTTTCGTGATATGTGGACTCTGGTAGAACGCATATTGTTCGCCGGATTTTACGAATCATTGACCAGTGAATCTTTTCACGAGAATGGAATTGAGAGTTTCAATAGATTTACATGCAGTACGAAAATGAACCTGGGGGCTTTCGAGTAAAATAAGATAATTCATATGCTTGGATAGATAAGCGTATGTAGCCCAATGTGGATCAAAAGTTGTTCATTAAGTGATCTCTCCAAATCTTGTTTATATGTGTCACAGTTTAACATACATGCAGAATGTGTACATGGGATAGAAATTTATTTTCGCGTACACGCTGTAGTCTTTCAGAGTTGCCAATTCAACGTTCAGACGTTGATAACTCATCTTTGTTTACAAGCGATCTGTATTTGCCAAAGCAGTCGTGACTGTTCGATATAGCAGGCAGCATATTATGACAGATTACCGATACAAGATAGTTACTGAAGAAGAAGAAACTGATAATGTAGAATGCATCACTCACCGACTATGACTCCATTGGCACCGCATCATTCTTCACCAAGCCAAATGTATGTAGTGAGGATACACAGCACATTTGCGGTTAAGAATGTTCTTTACGACACATCGAAACACTGACTCTACAACACTTGTCATGCACGATGGCTAGGTTTCTGAAATTATGAGTATGAATGAATGTTATGACGTTTACACACCCTGTTGAATTCCTTCCTAAACCTGCAGAATCTCACCGCAAATGACTTATGCAAGAACGGTTGAACAATGTTTGCAACGGATTAAACGGTAAACCTCGACTTGATGCAAAATTCCAAAATTCAAAAAAGCGACAGCAGCGCCATTGCATCCTACACAACAGAGTTCATGTTTCTTGTTTTGTTGTTAATTCTCTTGATTTTCGATATTTACCCGCACAATTTGCTATGAAAAATTACAGTAATGTTAGAAAATATATCATACAGTACCTAGATCTTCAATTACTTACATTTCTGATCATTTATAAGAATCACACTGTCGTTAATAACACAGACAACAATGACGAATGTAAGACAAAAAGCCGTTCAATAAGACGCAAGTACAATGCAAGCAACTGATTGTTCGTAACAATACTCGGAAATAAGAATCCTCAATTGATTGCAAAAGGATTCTAACACTCAAACTGAATGCTCTCCGTATATATAGCGAGGACACAAGTTTTATGGTCGTTTAAAACAACTAACAAGAGGAAGACCGTGAAAAATTGAAAATGTACATACGCGTTGTTACGTTCCGCGAGAACTGCGTCTCTAAACTGACCGGATGCGCACGCATTCTATAATATTCAAACTGAACACACTAAAAAGCGCCAATGTTTAGCATTCATGAAAATGGTCAAGTAAATAAATCAGACAAAAATACAATGTTATATTCTTTATATTATACCCTCCCTAAGTATAAATAAGTATAATAAGCATAAATTATTTTCTCTGAAAGTTTGTACATGCAGAATATCATACGGACGGCATCACGCCGTCAAATGTAGAATCACCCAAGACTGGTAAAAACGCTATATAAATAATATATACAGTACTTGTAGTAGAATTACATTATGTGCAAGACTAGCTTTTAATGAGACCGCGCTATTTCAGAAAAGAATTCCAAAATATCCTGTATGGTAAACTCTAATGTAACCATGCTGTCCGGATAACAACGCTGGATTAACTCTTCAATATAAATATACTGCGCAATAAATTCGCCTTGCATTTCACGCCAAACAACCTATAAAGCGAATCATTATTATTTACGAATCTCTAGTACGATTTCTTACATAGAGGAAAAGTACTGTAATAACCCACCTGTAGTAAGTTTTCTTCTTCACAGAGATGTTTTTCAACTTTGCGATAGAGATTTTCCAAGCCGCGCTTAACCTCTCTAGCAGGATATTCCTTCACCACTCGTCGAAGTTCCTGCTTGCTAAAAGCCATTTGATAACTGATTTCTGATTCCTTGACACCAGCACCAACTTTTGCTTGTACTCCTTCGAAGAATAGCTGGGAACAATGGAATTAATCATAATTACTTTGATTGCATGATATGTTTTGTTTTTAATCTAATCCAACAGCAACAAACATTGAGTTTCTCGAGCGGTCGTCCGAAATATTGCGTAACGTAGGCCTTGAGTGCGTCCTGATATTTTTGTTTGGCTTCCTTACGTTCGTGATCGAGCACAGAAATCTTCAATTGCGACAGAAGATCATAAAGGTGGTGAAAATTCTCTAAAGTAAACAGTGAGAGTTACGATTCTCCTTTACAATTCTTCTGACCTTCGTCGAGTAGAGTATCTTACCCATTTTTACAACTTCTTGCGGTGTCTTATGATGCTCTCTGCTATGTATAACAATAGCTTCAAACATGGTGTTCAATAATTTTGTATACCATTTCTCCAGATCCACTTTTCTATCAGAGTTCTTGAATATTTTTTCTGCCGTTCTTGCAAATGGGCCAAAGTTTTCAATATACGGCAATATGCCACATTTTTGTCGTCGATTAACTTTCGTGTCATTTAAAATAGATTGTAGTTGAGCTTGCATGAACTTATCAAAAGCTCTTTTAACGTGTATCAAGGCAGATGCAAACGTCATTGACAAGAACGAACCAGTGTCCTGTGCTGACATAACGTGCTGTGATAATCGTACTAGCACATACATACACCAACTACGAATTTTAAATATCCCCATTATTCGAATAATATGTACCATATCAATATAAATATTAATAATACAATACAATTGTATACTTACAAACTGTCAATTTTATCCAAGAAGCCTATAAAATTGTTCAACTCCACCTCTAAAGAAGGAAATATAGCTGCCATAGTGGCGCGTACTTCTTCATTCACTTGTCGCTCTAATTTTTTACTTGTTGTAGAAGTAGCAGAGCCTGGACTAATCGCACCGTTGCTCCCGCTATCGGTTTCTTCCATTTCACTACTCTGTTAAGGAAATGAACATGAATACTTGTCGTTGAAACATAGAGAATACGAACGACATGTTATACATACTTTCGAGGGAGAGAGAACAGAATCTAATTGCAGAAATGACACGCAGAAACCTTGTTCTGCGAGACATACAGGCTGCATCTGCGACAGAACGCAGTCCAGAACTGAATCTAATAGATTTCCTTCGCCTAACGGAGCCCAAATATCTCCACTAAGAAGGCAAAGAGGTGCTGGATTGATCAGATCTTCCCCCTTTTGGCCACCAGATTTTGATGGATTTGCTACAGAAAACAACCCATCAAAATAGCATTCTATATCAATAAATTGCGCAAATATATACCTTGAACGCGTTTACTAATGAGTTTATTTTTGGCTTCGTCAAAAAAATGTTTTAAATCTCTCTTATACAATTTACTCATAGTATCTGTATAAACTTTCGTTAACTGCACGAATGCTTTATTGTCCAGAGCCCTCAAAAGTTGCATTAATTCTGAGTATGGTTCCAGCTCATGATGAACTGCTTGATGTGCAGGTAACACTAGATCTGTTATCGATGCAGTAGTATCACCAACGTCATTGCCCTATTAAATAAAGGTATTTATCTTTAACAGAGTTAAATTTCAGTAACTATTCATTACCTACCAGGTGTATAAACAGATTGTTCAAGTGCCTCGCGACAATGAGAGAAAATTTTGCTTTCAGTTTATCGAGACGTTTCTTTTGTTCCGTAACGGCACTTAATTTATCTAAGCCAGGGGGTAGTGCAACGGTCATCGCCTTCAATAATGCAGCACCGGCTTGACTTAACTCTGTTTTTCCTCCTGGCAGCTCAGCCTCACTCAACGTACGTTGATGATTTGCAGGGATATCTAATTGTGACTTTGAATCAAAATTTAATATCGAACATAAGTGGTTAAGTACAAAGCAATGAAATAGACTGTAATGAGGTACTTACAATTACCATATTTAGTTGATCTAACAGAAGCCTAGCATTATTATTAGCCATATGAATAGTCTGATTCTTTTGCCCTACACGTGCCATAACTTCTCTAATTCGTCCAAGTGCTTCATCATAACATGCAAGTCTCGCTTCAACCACAGAAGCTTCAGATATTGCAGCCTCAATACGGTTCATTAAATCAGTTACTCTCTGTTCCGATGCTAATACAGATTGAACATTTTCCTGTTATAACAGAAATCATATTAATTACATTGTGCAATATGTAAAACTAATGGTGTCAACTATTATGTTCCTTACCCCATCAAGAATAGACAAATCTTTGGAAAGATTTTCCATAAACAGCTCTGCATTAGATACTGCATAATCACAATTTTCCATCATTTGTTTTAAAACTGAAGCTTCTTTTTCAGTGATAGGTTGATAATCTGATGTAATTGGCGTTGTTAGAAGTCCTACAAATTAATATACATATATATTTTTCATATAATATATTATTGCAGGCCAACTAGATATACCTGGTGTGAAAGTAATACTGTCGCTCTCCTTTAGAGAGGCCGGATCAACAAGCCACTCCCTTGGTACATTTTTAAATTCTGGTCTCTGAGGTAAAGCACATGAGTAAGTGTACAAATTGCTTATGAAGGTCCTCCTTTCTTGTGCTGTAGTGGATGACCATTTGTATACTTTGTCAATATGCAGTTCTATATCCATTGAATCATTTTTCACACCATCAACAATTTGTATATCAGTAAGTGGCCAGGATTGTTTTTTCTTAAAAACATTCTTGTCATTCTTCTTGACTTGATACAATAATAAAGTTGCTGGGGTATCTGTAGTTGTTGCTAAACATAAGAAACTTGTTTTTTTCCTTTTGTAAGCCTTACTGACATAACATATAGTCAATAACTTTTCATCACTGGGTGTGAACACCTCTCTTTGCAAAGTATGCCTTATCGCTGCCATAGTGTTACTGCGTAGTTTAATTGTTATCAGAATCACTTTCTTATTTTGTACTCTTTCCAATGATTTCACAAACAACAACCATTATTATTCTTCCATTCTGTAGGTGGCACACATCATGACCTCTGAAAACAATTCAACATTTATGGAGACATACATGTTTATATGATTATATCACATATGATTATATTGTGTTTCACAGATTCAATTCTTAGGTAACACTGCCTGATAGTGACATAGAAAACAAATATGTATATGATAAACTGAACGCAGAATATTATGACTACAGAGGTTAGTATTATGACATCAACCCCAAAAACGCCCACATTTTTAGAGACTTTCGGACAAACAGTGTTGTTTCAAGCGTACCTACATATTTATATTATGTCAATGAAAATCATAATATGAGGGTCCTGCGATCCATAAGTGCCTGATTGTTCAAGTTAACCGAGAAGCTAACCGTAAAGTAACAACCAGCAACATACATATATGACTGTGAGTGACAAGTGTATATGCTCACCTCGGGGGCGCGTTCGCAGTCGATGCAGTTGCATGCAGGCGCCATGCATAACACACGAGTACGTCAGAAGCTGAACGACGTTCGTTGATTGCCCGATCCTAGATATATTTCGTCTAATCGTCAACAATCGTCAATCATATTTACAAATCACTGTCAAACGACGACCTACGACTACGCATTTACATTGTGAGTTGAACCTCGACCATTTTTCAGAAATAACGTTTCATTCTCATGTACATCATGTAGATGACATCACTAGGTACTTGGGATGTGTCTTTTGTGACTCGGTATGCATTGGTATTGCATTCATTTTTAAGGCGCCATATAGTTATAATTGCCGAGTAAGAAAATCCATACGCCTGGGAATGAGAAATGTTAAATAAACTATCTTTCCATTATGATTCTCGGCGATTGTTGACCCGTTTCATGGTTAATCTCGGGTTCATATGCCCCAAAACATATATATTTGTTTTAAAGGAATCGGCCGTAGGTTGGCATGGGTGTGACAAGTGGTGAACAGTTTCCGCCTTAAAATATCAGTCACGCAAGGACGCTACCATTCGACCAATACACATACTAGTGGTCTTGCTGTGCAATTGTATGGAGATACGGCGACAGAGAGTAAATACGATACAGGTAGGATAGGGAACGAACCAATTGAATGATATACGGTCGTGCTCGGTCACAGAAAGCAGAATACGGGGGTAATAGGAAAAACGTGATCGGCAACGAATGCCTTAAGCCAGAGTTTTGTTCTTGACCTCTCGATGACTATCAAAGCTTCGCATACTTGAGAATACGATTTATTGTGCTCTAACAAGTGCGATGTTCGTTTCTCGCGAGGTGCATGAGATACGCTGATTATTCGGTAAAAATCTGCTGAACCCCATGGAATATATATAGGAGGAAGGTGCATTGTGTGGTAAAGTCTACATATCCCTGTTGGAAGGCCAAGTGTGTCAGTGACGTTTGTAAGAGATTTTACGTCGTGGTTTAAAAAAAAAGAAAAACATGTTCGTTCCTTCGACGTTGGGCTTTGTTGTACTCCCGTCGTGTTTTAACTTGCGCCAGCGGTCGATTACACTGCGTCTCATTCATAAACATTGAATTAAACGGTTTGCCTCCAACATTGGGCGATTTTTATGCCAGTGATATGTACACATATGAAATGTAATCGCAGTAAAATCTTTTTGCGTCGGAATTGTAACATTTCCATAGTGCTAATTCAAATGACTTCGACACACGGTATAATGCGCTGTTTATTGGTACTTCGCACATTCTCATACATTTGATACACTTCATATCTCTATGTAATGAGTAAAGGTTATATGTTCATTTTACAGTAAGAAAGAAAAGAAAAAAAATAAATTTGATGAAGAGGTAGAGCATACGTTTGTCTTTACCTGTTTGCATACATTAATATTTTTCTCAACATTACACATCCATGTTTTTCTGCCAACAACAAGTGTATTGTATGATTTCAGGTCCTAACTAGAGCATGCTTGAGGTTTTACAAAACATTTTTAATATCTTTGAGTTAATGAATCATAAAAAATGCCACCAAAACAGAGAAAAATAGCTATTATGGGTTATAGGTCTGTAGGTAGGTTAAAGATTACAACAAAGACTTTACATATCTATCAGAATAGAATATAGTATCAATAAACCATAAATTTACATTACAGGTAAATCGTCTCTCAGCATACAATTTGTGGAAGGACAGTTTGTAGATTCATATGACCCTACTATAGAAAATAGTAAGTAGCATGTTACTTTATCAGATAGTATTTAAGATACTGTGTAGTAATGTACAAGGTTTGATAATTAAGTTAAGCCTCACTGAGCTGGTTTTTTTTAACATTATTATGTTCTTGTTTTCAGCATTCACAAAAAGTACTCGCGTAAATAGTCAAGATTATGAAGTAAAATTGGTCGATACTGCTGGTCAAGATGAGTACAGTATATTTCCTACGCAGTATTCTATGGACATCCATGGTTACGTGTTGGTATACAGTATAACGAGTGCTAAGAGTTTCGAAGTTGTACAAATTATTTATGACAAACTGCTTGACATCACAGGAAAAGTCCAGTAAGACTTGTCATACAAGAGAAATTCATCAAACTTTATGGAAATAACAATAAATTACTATATTTTAGTGTCCCAATTGTGCTTGTGGGTAATAAGACGGACCTGTATGTCGATCGAATGATCACAACAGAGCAAGGTAAACGTCTTGCAGATTCATGGCATGCAGCCTTCTTAGAAACCAGTGCGAAACAAAATGAGGTATATTGAAATATTTGCTATTAATATCTACTATATGTTGTTATTGTAGAATATGGTTTTTTTTATTAGTATGCTAATATTGATTAATTCTTTTGCAGTCCGTGGCAGATATTTTTCATACGTTACTGATTGAGATTGAAAGAGCGGATGGGAATGTACAAGAAAAATCGAATTGTATTATTTCTTGAGCAATGTTAGTTAGACCTGTGACTATAATGTAATGTAAAGGTGTAAAAGTGGCCAAGAAATCAGGCATTATAACAATATGTTCTCGCATGCTATTGTTCAATTGCGTCGGCAATAACCGACTGCAACTCAATGCATGCGAAACTGTTGTATGTCTTCTTTAAGTTAGAAAACATTCTGAAGAGTAACGCAGAATATAACACAATAGAAATACGATGGAATTATGTACCCAGTGAATTAAGTTGATGAAGCCAATCCACCTGATCTCGAAATGCTATTTTACAAATCAGCTGGATTAGCTAGAGACGGAAAGGAAATCCTCATGTCTATAGCATGTCAGACATTAGAGAAAGTTCGGATAACACAACTTCATTAGATCGATGCGTTTGTTTTCATTGTAGGACATTACACAACATTCTCAAAGTTTTTACAACTAAGCAATGTAAGCCATGATAAGGGGAAAAATCTATTTTTTAAAAATTGGAATAGTTGCCGTTCAAAAGTTCCCACTGTTCCCACATATAAATCACAATAAAGATATGTTCTAGAAAACAATGATCACGTCAGATCTTCATTTCCCGATATCTAACGAGTATGTATATTCAAAGTAATTGTTTAGAAAGTTCTGTCAGAACTGGTGAAGATTGTATCCCAAGCATTATTGAAAAAAAATAAAAGAAAAGTAGTATTTTTATTACGTTCTGCAAGATATCGATGTTCAAATTTGAATTAAATTTGTTTGCTTTCCAATCTATCGCACTATGGAATGTATTAAGTCTAGCTACAAAATCAAACAAGCAATGTAATATTTATTTATATTGTTTTAATAACATATTTAACAGTAATAAATATTGATAAATTACCGATATTTCTACTCTTTCACTGAAACCTAGCTGATTGTGTTATTTCTATTTGCTTCAACATAAACAGAAAACTTAACGGACAAACAGGATTTTACGGCCTGTTTTTTCGCTTCTAGTGCCTATTTCAATAATATTGGCTAGGTTTTATTGCACGTATTTTCTCTCTCTCTCTCTCTCTCTCCGTCCCTCTGTATGAATCATTTAAACAGTATTTTACACCACCGCTATTTATTTTAAATAATACACTAGTATCGTGTGCGAATACGCGACGAAGAGGATTGACTGTTAAAGCGTTGGATCTGGTGCTAAATGAGCGTAGCCAAGTTTTTGAAGAACCTGTTTTATCTCGACGTATACGGAAGGATCTTCTATTGTGCTTGAAATCTGAAAAATAAATTTTCCCTTGATTCAAAGTAACGTGCTGATTCTCAGCTTTTAGTTACCTTAACTTTTTCTGAGCGTGCTAACATCGCTATAGATTTACGCATCATCTTGCCAGAGCGAGTCTTAGGTAATGCCGTTACAGCTGCAGCCACTCTGAAATACGCTATTGGACCAATCTGTTCTCTCACTCTTAATACTAATTCCTGATTTATCTCATCCTCGCTTTTCGTTGTATCTAGAAGGAGGCGTCGAATGAGGGACAACGTTGGAAAGCGCGTTGGAATGGGGTAACTTAATAGAGAACATTTCGCTATAGAAACCTTTTTTCGCTATATACAGACAAAGCGGTATTTGTCCTTTAGTACTATCCGGCACACCGACTACCGCGGTGTCTACGATGCATGGATGAGTTAGAACGACTTCCTCCAGGGCGGATGTAGACAATCGATGCCCAGAGACGTTGATAACGTCGTCATCGCGCGCCGTTATGTAGACATATCCCAACTCGTCAATATAGCCAGCATCGTTTGTATCGTAGTATCCCTAAAATAGTATGAAAATCTTATTAGCATCTATGATAGTTTAATTACACCGTCGTAGAATCTTTTGTACCGGATAGGTGGTAAAGTATGCTTTCTTAAATCGTTCGGGTGCCCGGTATAGTGTCGTCAAGCAACCAGGCGGTAATGGTAACTTGATCACAATTCTTCCAAGTTCGTTTTCCTTCGCTTTACTTCCATCAGTTCGCAGAACTTCAACTGCATAAATAATATGCAATAAATATACTTGTGATTTCTATGAAAAACGCATGTCGTCCAGGTAGCCGGTAACCCCATATATTTACGATAGGATATATTTAAACGCGATATATTTAAACGGTTTTCTCCCTGAGGCGTCGCGCCCGCGGGACAGGGGGAACTCATTGTATACAAATTCTACCCATAATGAGAATTCGTTTCTTTCTCGTATGCAAAATGAAGAATCATTACCCATGTTAGAAGCACAATTACTTATGCGTATTGACTCAACCGGGGACGATATAAACGATTATTTATGTGCACACATTAAGAATTCATAATCGCATTACGCTGCAGACGATAATCAAGGACATGACAACAGGAGTTATGAATGCGGGCAGTTATAAACACGGCGTATTAAGAGCGGCATTTAAGAGCGGCATGATAACGGTCAGAGATAACGCGCGAAAAGTTGAGAAAGTATCTCGCTCCCACTGTAACTTACTTTTGTATCCAGGAATGGGTAAACCAGCGCTACATTTCGGCATACTTGGCTTATGACCGCAACCTAGACACATGGCTGTGATAGGATGTCCGGTTTCCGATTGCCACCAGTGATTTACGACCGGTGCGTCAAAGACTTTCGCGGCCCAAACCTTTGTCTCGTAGTCGCAATATTCACCGGCCACGAACACCACCTTTAAACTATCAGACATGCATTGCTCTCTCTTTCTCTCTTTCTCCCTTTCTCTCTTTCCCTCTTTCTCTCACAGCCGCGCGTATTCGCTCGGCGAGGCAAAGTTTCACTTTGTAATCGTGTCATTTAACATATGAATATGTGAGAATTGTAAATTATTTCAGTCCAATTACAATATCGTTCAGAGACATATAACGGGCGAGCATAATATATTCTAGAATGTATACACCTCCTTTTTAAGTAACGCGTGTAATATCAGTAATACATTATGCAAACCCTCAAATCGTGTGTAACATTGTTGAATAATGCGAAAAATGGGGTACTCGTGGATTCGACATATTGTATTGTACATATGGAATAGAAAGAATGGTGCGATTGAAAGACAAGATCTTTCAACGTCAAGCTGAAAAGAGCCATTCTGATGCGCCAATTGAAAACTCCTTAAGCGGCCGCTTTTAATAACGAGTTGTCGGTGCCTCTGATGCTCACAAAACTCTACAGAAAGTATGAACAGATATCGGAATTTAAGAGAAAAGCATACTTACGATTTATTTGAATACTTCTTTCCTAATAAGCAGTCTGGATCGGCACGCTTTATAACTCGTAACGCTGTCGGCACGCTGAACATCCCATTGACTCCGTGTTGATCGATAATTCTGAAAGACAAGGAGAATTTTGCTCTTCACACAGAAATTTCCGTATCTTTGAATATTACCGCTGATTGTAAAGAAAGTAAGACCTGAAATATTGCGCCGCATCGGGCGTTCTGTCGGGCTTCCCTTCATACATGACACTCGTTATACCGTAAAGCAGAGGCCCATAACAAATGTAAGAATGACCAACGACCCAGCCCATGTCAGAAGCCGACCACCAAACCGCATCTTTGTCCATATTATAAATTGCTTTCATAGACCAACAAAGTGTAGCTATATGTCCTCCGACCGGTCTTTGAATTCCCTTCGGCAAATCTAACAGATTTTCTCATCTTTATAACAAATCGTTGTAAGGTCGAAGTTTTACCAGGCCAGATTTACCTGTAGTGCCGGACGTGTATGTCAAATACAGCGGCTCGTTAGCCTCTATTGGCACGCAGGGATGCGGCTTCGATGTTCGTAATACTTCATCCCAATCTAGTTGATCGTCTATAAGCGGGCTAACCCATACGTTCCTCCTTTGGAAGACGATGCATCGCGGACGAGGCACGTTAATCAGATCCAATGAGGCATTAAGCATGGCTGTGTACCTATCATCATCGAACAATAAATTTATATTTTAATGAAGTCGACTTACTTATGGTAAGCGACCGACTGATAGATACGACACCCACTTGACGATTTTGGACGGTTCCAAGCCGCAGCTAGCGGCAAAGATCACTTTCGGTTGGGCATGGTTTATCCTAACTGCTAATTCCTTTGCGGCAAAACCTGAAGGTAGAAGGGGCCAAGGTCCAAGTCGTTAAAGTACACGTCTTATCGTCACTAATTCGACCGAACGGTTTCTTTACGGGTCGCGTTACGTATACGGAAGATTGAGAACGGTATGCGTCAGGGAAGGTGATTACCTCCGAAGACGACGGAATGAACTGCTCCAAGCCGTACGGTAGCCAAAATGGCCATTATGGTTTCCGGGATCAAAGGCATGTAAATGATCACTCGATCGCCTTTGCGCACTCCCATTTCGGCCAATGCGCCCGCCATCAACGACGTCTTCTCCAGGAGCTCATTGTACGTCACCTTTCGTATCGTAGATGTCTGAGGGCTGTCGTGAATAAGGGCGACCTTTTCGCCCTTTCCCGCCTCGACATGACGATCCACTGCATTGTAACAGGCATTGATTTCCCCGCCGACGTACCTGACGAACGAGACAATATTTAGAATAGCCAGTTACTTAACTTACGAGCACAACAAGAAAGTAATGAAAAGAAGAAGCCGACTCCGTAGAGAAAAGTTGGAAATTTGCAACGCGTGCAACGAAGGAATGAAATAATGTCATCGAAATGTCTCACTGCACCATTTCGTAAATGGTTCCTTGGAATTGTCGAGCACTCTCTCCCAAGGCTTGCTCCAGTCAACACATTGTCCGACCTCGGTCCAAAACTCCTCCGGATTTTCCAAAGACATCCGATAGGCTTCCTCGTATACAGGGCACTCATAATTATACGGGCTTCCGTTGTGATCTTCGACACAAACCATTTTACTTGATGTTACGCACAATAGAACATGGGACGACAGTTAACACGCGTCACTAACACACTTCCAACATAGAGCTTCATTATTACGCTTAGATATTAAGTGATAGAGAGATAGTGGTAACTATCGAAAACATGTAAAGTGTTTTTCAAGCCACGTCATAACTAAAACCATTTATATTTCATCCCTCCCTTAGTATCCAATGAAAAGATATTTAATCGGCAAAAATGAACGAATACGTATATCACTATATCGACTGAATAACGATTAAAGATCGAGAAATCGTTACTGTCACGTATATTACGCGATACATGTAACACTTGTCGCACAGGCGGTCAATTTTCGGGTAATGGAAGGAAAAATTTCGTACCGTTTCGCGGAAGAGAAAATTCTTCCTGGACAGATCTCTTCGCCAGAAGCAACATTTCCCAATCGAAGAAACGTTAAAAGGACGAGCGTGCCAGGTTGATCGAGGATAGGAATCGATGGATTGGAATCGAAGGATGGGAGGAAGGATATAAGAAAGAGTATGTGAAAGAAGAGTTGTGAAAAGAAGCGATCTCGGCGAAAGAGCCGTACGATCGAGGAAAAGGGGTCGCGGCAAATTGCTTTCACGCAAAGGCCGAAAGAACGCGAATGACGGGCAAATCATCCCTTCTCGCACTTACTTTTTACTGCCATTTCAGCCATGTTGCTTTCGAATCGACGATGAGCCTTTTAATAAATGCAGCGTCTCACAATTACACCGTCGCACAATAACAAAAATAAAATAGGACCGTTCACACGTCACTGGTGACGATTCTTTGGCGACCGGTCGGAAGGAACTGCGTCACGAAATGACACGGGCTAATGCAGTTCTGGACTGCGTTTAGAAGATATTCTGATAATAGTAACGCCACCGTAGAAGACGTTCGGTTCCACGATGTCAATGTAATTCCGCGGAGCTTTTGCGACGCTACCGCATTCTCACGTATCGGCTCGACTTTAAAAGGTGCCTTAAAACATTGACCCTGCCTGTCAAAACCTTAACGCGTCAGGCAGACCTGTACGGTGCGGCAGCTTACATATCGTATACTGTGACCAGTAGAGGTAGAGGTAGAAGTATTGGAGGCCATACCGAATGGCAGTCAGGCGATCCCGAAGACTATTTCGTCTCATTACACATTATCGAAACATTTCAAGCCCCAAGTCTTCAAAACGCCCCGCATTCGAATACATTCATTCGAATTGTATGAGAACGTCGCATACTATCGCTCCAACATTATTTATGTCTCAATAGACCAATATACGCATATCACGCGACGCTTTTTATTCGGGTGCCATCAATTGTCTCATTATCTGTGAAAAATTATCGCAGCAAAGTAGAAACTGAAAGGTATGGAAATGTCACGATCGGCTTATGAGGTATTTGCAAATGTAACCGAAGAACTTGCAATATTTGTTATGAAATTCTTCCGAAAATCGAAAGGCATTTGCCTCTCATAACTATTTATTCAATACCGTTAGATCATAATATTTTGTTCGTTTCCCACTGTTCACGAACTTTGATGTATACATGACTTTGCAAGTTCAATCGGACAAGTTCAATTTACCATTCGGCAGGGTTCACGTATCGACGTGATTCAGCAAAAGTATAGTACAGGTAACCCTCGATTTATAGTGATTAATACACTCTTTAATTTGTTTTATTTGAGAAGTGTTAGTGGAGATTTGATTTTTATGACAAGTGTACATTTAGAGATTTAGTATTACGCACAATTGCCAATCAAATTACTATTCATGACTGACTATTGCCCTGTTGGCGTCATAAAAAAATGTTGAACAGGTACAGTTAGTACGCTACCAGATTTGCTTATAATTCAAAAGATGTTAGTTCTCTTACTTACTGGGAAAATTAAGAAAGAAACGTTTAGTCAATAGTGTACGAAAACCGCACTACAATCTCAAAAACTCGGCCATTGAATATGGCGATCATGAAAAACGGTCTGTTTTGCATACAGTTTGACATTCCGCGTACTGGCGGAATGAATAAGAAATTAAACGAATGGATAAATATATAATAGATTGTATGCGCATGTAATAAATGCACAATACAAACTGAATAGAACGGAATAGAACGTTGATAAGAAAATAATGCACTTTGTTGCATAATATACTTGTCTTCTGCACAATATGTATACCCTTCTTTCATATACCGCCTCTTCAAATACCCACTTCGTCCATATTAACGGATTGCAGAGTATAACATACTGTGTACCGTACCTTATACGTTAGCACAATAAGCTCTGGTGCAAAACGGGTTGCAGCTTTTTACCGTTCCTCCATTCCATCTTTAATCAAATTCTCGCACGTTGTTCTACGCTACCTGTATCGCGGCTAATTAAGAATGTGGACTATCAATGATTGACCCAGACCTCCACGGGATAGGCTTACTGACCTGTGAATAAATTATCACCTCGAGGTCATCGTACAACATCGATGTCTTTGACTATTTAACCCTCCGTGATGTAAGGCAACTTTCAAAATTCGCTTTAGAATCTTTTATGAACAGTGACAATACTTCAGTGGGAGCAAGCGCTTGAGGAATTTGGAATTTCTGAATCAACACTTTGTCGACTGTATTTATTACATATTCCTTTTATGTACATGTACAAATTTTATATTAACCCTAAGACAGTGGCATTTATAATAAAAATATTTTGAATGAATTTCATTCCTGATGAATACAAAACAATATGATTATAAAATAACACTTCTAAGAAATGATATTTCTTTAAGGGTACAGAAAGTGTTGTGTTTAAAAAAAATTACTTAAAGATGAAACCATTAGAACAAAAGTATAAGGGTATTCTATTGATCATAGATAAAGTTCAGTGAGGCATTTTTATTATTTCAAATACATAAAACAGTGACACTTATGAGTTGGGATTGGCGTTTGGTCCACGCCTACGTCCGAAAGTCTGAACTACGTTGACGAATCTGCGGTTGTACTGGATACGTCTCTTTGCACGACCGGTCTTCTTTTTACTCTTTTCTTGTTTTTCAACCTAAGGTGTATATTAAATGCGCTTTTATTATTTGCATCGATTAGACTAAATAATAAATGAATAGGAATTTTTGAGGAGTTCCAAAATCATTGGAAAAAACGAATGAATATCTGTAGCAAACTGATGAAAAACTAAGTTGATGTGCGATACTCAGCTTCACTTTAATCTGCATTTTTTCTAGCACTATTACTTTACTACATTTTGTACCGTCACAAATTGCAGTTTAGATCTAATAGTGCTACTGGCGTTTCAATATGAAACAATTTTTGAAATATTCAGTTAAAATAAATAATACAAATTTACCTTAGGTGTCTGTGCTTTTACTTTTCCTGCACGAGCCAAGGAACCGTGAACCTTACCTATAAAGTAATACGGTTATTGTGAGTACTAGCAATTGATCATTTGAATCATCATGTCATAGTATCAATTGCAACACCAATGATTTGGCAGATCTTGGAAATGATAAGATACCAAGCGTGATGACACAAATGTTTATTATCTTGCATAAAACACATAGCGCTTAAGTTTTGATAATAATGATAATAATAATATTAAAATAGCTACTTAGTGACAGTTTTCATGCGTACCTCCAAGAAGTGGAACAGTAAGTTCAAGTGTATGTGACGGCAGATCAGAAACTAAAATGTGATCTTCTACAAGGCTTCCAGCACAATACAGATGGAAATCAGTGCAACCACCATTTTGGAGGTCAACGAGTCTTTCCTAGCAAACAGTAAAATATAGTAAAACAGTTTTGTATAGTTCTATCCTTAATGATGTATATAACAAATATAAGTATTTGTCTCAAACCTCAAAAGTGATAAGGGTGCTGTTTCACATCTATCGCAATTGAGATTTGTATGTTATTTTAGCATTACTGCTCATACTAACATTTGGATAATATTCAGCTGTTAGGTTATCATGTAATGCATAATGTGGGTACTTCTACATAATTATACATATTAATTAATTCTCAAAAGCAAGACTAAATGTTATAATATATATGTATATGTCATTGTATGTATGTTTATATATGTGTATTTATATTGTAGGCCCATCACAATTTTTCAATATACCTATGATACAAGGCAATAAGCAACTGCAACTGCAGTGCACATAATTGAATGTAATGTGTCATGATCATTGTAAATTTTACCTTGATGTGAAGGATAGTCTCATTGCCCTCGCAATTGACGGTGGTAGTTTCTTGACCACGAATCTGCAGCTGCATGATTATATTGTCTAAACCACATTTGACAGAAATATATAATCTTTAATATATAACCAAAATGCGTTGGATGTTGACATGTGCGCCCATAGATTTGTGGTATCACGTGTACATAGAGCACAGATATATCATAACTATTTATTACAATCTCATTAGAAATTCACCATTACCCTTAAATATAACTGTACAGTGTTATATTACTCTTTATTACGTGCAGGTGTGACATATTTTGTAGAAAATCTGAGGTAACCTACCTTTCGTCGCCGCGATACACGGAAAAAGGAAGATGCCGGAAAGTAGCTAGGAGACGTCAATTGACTTTCGTAGTTGGAAGTTACTCGAATGATCAAGTTGAGTCACGTTTTGAAACGTAAGTAAAGTAATACCGCGGCCAATGTGAAATTGTGTTACTAACAAGAAATGTATAAAAATTTATGAGTGGATTAACTGAAAAATTGAGATAAATCGCCCAGATAGATAATAAAGGTGGAAAAACACGATTTAATAATATATACAAAAATTGTATCAGGCAGAGATAATCGTATTGTGTGTGGAAACTAGCGACATCTTTGTATGGGTATCTCAGACTTACCTTTGTGTTCATAACATTAGTCCACATCTGTCCACATCAGTCTCAAACATCGAATGACACGGAATTAAAGTAACAATAACGGTTTTCCTGTCATATTGTTCTTTTTCGCATTATTCACGTGTCCTTAATACTTTGTACGTATTCACATAAAACTTACTTCTGTTATTAATAGCTCTAAAGTGATTTAGTAAACAAACTTTTTTTTCATTTAAATCGTTAATTTTGAAAGCAATGTAATATTTCTTAGCCAATGTACTAAGGCATAAATTCATCTGAATCGATTATATACATTATTGTTTTGTCATCTTTTCACTAAATTCTCCACCAAGAAGAAGATAAACTCTTATTTCCCACTAGTAGCAACAAAACCTTTGTTGTATGTTCCCCTCACATATTGTTATAACATTACTATTCTTTCAGCAAAAATTGTGTATTGCAGTGTATGACTCTGTAGATTTCGTTATGAATACGGAAGCACTAGTTTCATGTCCATTTAACAAAGTCCATCGGGTATCAGAACGTAGGCTGCAGCATCATCTGTTAAAATGTAAAGAGTATCTAACCCAAACAAGAATGGTTGTTTGTAAATTTGATACAACTCACATTGTTGATCGAATGGAATATGAAGTATGATATTGTTTGATAGACATATATGCAAACATGATTTCTTTTTACATTATATTGAGTATAACTTAATTGTTTTAGCATCATATGGCTACATGTCTTAGTAGTGGTCATATAAGAGCAGATAAATATGTAAGAGAATCAGATGTTCCAGTTGGTGGTGTTACCTTGGAAGACATTAATTATATTCAGCAGAGTAATACAAATTCAGAAGAGAATTGGGATGAGGTATGAAGCAGCTGTTATATATATTTTTTCTGTCTAGAAATGTTAACAATTAGCATTGTATTCATCTGTTCTCTATACACAGATAGACAATCGTGAGAACACATACAATCCAGAGCACAATCTGTCTAACAGAAGTGTGTACAGAATGTGTATCGCTGGTTCAAGGGCAGAGAAAAAGAAATTTAAAAATATGGAAAGAGAACGCTTTATGAACCTACAGGACAATGTTTCCTCTGTGGCTTCCCATGTTCCGAAAAAGACAGTTGCGGTATGTGTTTCATTATCTAACCTTACTATATGTGCAAATATTATGCAGATTATTTATGTAACATTATTTCAGGATGAGGATACACCCTTGCGTTTACCAAGGCAGCCAGCAAAGGCATGTTCACAAATGGGATCAAGCAAACAGTTAAATAGATCTACATGCAGTGAACAAATGAACAAAACACAAGATGTGATACTGAACAATTCTCTTGACAACATCACATCCATGATTGAGAAGAACTTATCCCTTACTCCTACACGCAATAATTCAATGAAAGATAAAACAGAATATAGAAATGAAAGGAGTGTCAGCAATTCAACTGATAGTACTAGAAATTCGCCAACGAATATTGACGTAGGCAATGATTCTCGTATAACAAAGACTGCAACCACAAACAAGAGTGTTTCCGACAATGGAACAATATTGCCTTTGCGAAAAACAAATAATTTGGGAATCCCAAACGATGACAAAAACGATGTTGCCAAAGTTATGGCACGGTTCAGCACTGGTCGCGGAATGATCAAGGCACATAAAGATCTCAACGATTTTATCGACAGACAGCCGGGTATTCCGTTACGAAGACCTAAACAAGAAGCGGCTGCAGTTTTGCAAAAATTGAAAGCCCGCGATGATGAGAAGTTTTCTGACGACGTTTAAAACACGCATATCTACTGCAAATACCGATCATTATTATTAGTACGGCAATAAGTGATAATTATTGATTGACAATGACATCGCATTAAGTATGGTGATAGTAATAGCCTTAAAATAAAAATAAGCCAAATTTATTTCATAGGATATAAACATTTGGCAACCCACTGCTGATCAGCGTTGAGAAGATGCCAATGATATCCGAAATATATATTTTTACAATAACTCATTTTGTTCGAAATCCGTATATGTTATACAATTTGAGAAAAAGAATCAATTTCGAAAGTTTCTCTGATATCCTTATATGTGCGTTCATATTGAATGACGTTTTCTCAACGTTCATATATTACTAAGAGATGTACGCTTACATCATCGTTGCCAATGACTCAATAAACAAAAGGTTAAGAAGTTTATTTCATTGATCGATTACTTACAAATAAATAATCATGTATTGGCTGCAAAAGTATCGTATTAAAAGCCCTCTTGAAGACTATAATTCATATGTTTGAAACTTAACTGTATTCCGCACTACCATTGGTATAGTAAAAGCAGAGGTCTGTTACGTTTCTTGATGCCCATTCTTGATCTCCTTGCGTGACTTAACCAAATTTGCAATACTTAGTACTATAGGTGCAATCACAACAGACTTATTAACTTGAGGAATCAGACTGCTCACGAGGAAATGTATTGCGTCCAGCTTGCTGGTCGCATCTATCACCCTCGGCAGAATAAAAGTTAAGACGTCTGCGTCGAGGGGAAACATTAACATCGAAATTCAAGAAAAAGTGTTTTATTGCTATCAAAGAGTTTGTTCGGAAAGCTCAAAAGTATAGGACGTGACGGTGATGTAATATTAGGATTGAAATTATTAATCGGATATCGTAGGATGTTCGTAACCGATTTATGAGGTTGATGAGTTCTAGTCAAGACGTAAATGACGGATAAGACGGGATAAAAAGTGGCCGTATAGCCTTCGAAGTATTAAAGACGCGTGCGCGAGCACTGAACACGTGGCGGCGAAATGAGCTTTTCGATGGTTGTTCGGCGAGTGCTTACAGTCTCGCGCGCTTTCCTCAACCGGGCGCAACTCCTCAACCAGGAGGAACAACATTTCTGAAATTTGGAAGTTCACGCGAAACATAAGTCAGAGACCAATGACCATTTAACTGACAATTATTCGTCCCTATCGTCTCCATCGACATAGCAGAAGAAAAACGCAAGTTCGCTCGAAAGATCAGCATCGATGGATAAAACGCGAAATCATTGGACGGAGTTTGTTCCCGTAGTTGTCAGACTGAAGTAAATTTGCATCGATCGAATATATCAAAATTAAGTGTAGTGGGCGATAGAATGATGGACGAAGATGAATAGTGTATCCTCGACGGCTAGAAATCCAGACGAGTGCGAATGAAAAAGCGAGATGAAGTACGGGCGATGAAAGAAACAATCGTTAACAATTAAAAAGCGGTAGAGTCTTTAAGGAGAGCGTAGGTCTTAGATCGAAATGAGTGGAGGAGAAAATTCTGGCGAAGCGTCCCAGGACGCCTCGGCGAGCAACAATGGGACGAAGCCTGTCACCGATCCGAGCATTTATGAGAATCGCGGTCCGAAGAAAATCATTCGACTGATCACGGTGATGGCTTACGTCTTCTCCGTAAGTTTCGTGGCAATCGTTCTGAGTGGCTATTATATATTCCTATGGGAGCCTCCGAATCCGCGGCTTCTTCACACATCCCGTTACAATGGAGAACCGGGCGTGCAATATTTGCAGGCCCATCCGTCCTTCGAATTGAGCGGTGCCCACGACGATACCTATCCAGGACACTTCGTAATCAAAGCGAATGATCATTTGGCCAACTTGCAAGGACCGCTTGCCAGTGCTCCTGTAAATCCTCGTTTCTCCGATGCCAATAGTGCTCTCAACAAGTCGCTCAATATCCTGAGAAATTCAATTGTCGACGTACTTCGCGGATATCAGAATTCCATTAATTCTTCATACGTTTCGTCGAAGAATTTTTCTGACACGAGGAATATGACGAAAGTTTCGGGGAACAGCGAGATGACGAGCCTTAAGACGATGAATCTTTCGACGAGCGCGAGGAACTCTACATTCAATAACACTAAGATGCCCGCCACCGTGAATTCTCCGATTATTTCTGGAACGAAGAAGACTGTTGATAGTACGACCAATAGATCTGCGCTGGGGGCATATGGTCAGAACGAGGGGATTATCGCATCCGCATTGCAAAATCCGTTAATTCAACTTCTTAAGTACAATATCTCGTTAAGAAGTCGCAATGAGAATTTGTTGCCCAATGGAACGATTAAGGAGGAACCTCCCACGACACATTCATCTACCGATCACGATACGATTTTCAGTAATAAACAGTTAAGCTCGCACCCCACTAAACCGGAAGTGCACTTCACAGAGCGACCAATCCTTTCATCTCGCGATTCGCGATTCAACGTCAACGTGAAATTCGTCAAAGAGGCGAAAATCCATCTTACGCAACATTTGCAAGAGGCAAGAAATTACGAAGGTGAGAAAATTTGAAAAAAATGTATAGTGCTCCTACGATTATGCAATAAATCAGGGCAGTCTGTTATTCTTTCGGATTGGAATTAGGGTGGGACTGTTTTTCAAATATATTTAAGTATCAATCTTGCTTGCTGGATAGTTATCATTTCTGTTCAAGTACCTATAAGTAGTGTTTAAGTTAAACTGGCGCGGCGCTAGTTATATCTGGCAAAGAATTTTCCAAATAATCAAACGCTCAACGTTTACGTTAGCGCGTCTGCCGGCACTGTTTGCCATTGTTAGATCACCTTCTAAATATTTTGTGTGGCACGCAAAAGGAGAATACAGCTGTCCCGGGCCGTGAAATAATGAGAAAGCCTTAGAAATTATGTGAATCGATGGATCGACTTGCAATGATTATCCCCATTGTCCGCGTAATAACTGAAACAGGGTCAGGCCGATCCGTTATGGCTTCATTCGCTCTTTCGTCATCGTTCAGATTCTAAATTCCTTCCAAGGGGATACAGTGATCTTGAAACGATTATCCGATTGGCGAACTGGCCAGAAAGAAGGGCACGCACGTCGCCTGTCGCGCGGGTGTAGAACCAATTTCGGAAATGTTCACTAGCGTTCAACTAATGTTTCGCGGACGAAATAAATGGACGGAAAAAATTTACTATGCGAAGGAAGTCTTGATCGATCGAGGAGTCGAAATGTTTGCCAATGCGATGATTGAATACCCGCTTCTCGACACTGTTAAAACAAAGGCGCGACTCCTTTCGGTGGCAAGAAAAGCAACGGACGTTTGATATTTACGGCACCACCTTCGATGAGAAACTTTCGCTTAGCGTCGGGATTTTAGATTGACAAATTCGACGACTCGATCGGCGATTCCTACTCGAGACTTTCCGAGAACTTCCGAAGGACAAGGTCTCGCCTTACTTCCTTCCGTCGTCTTACGCATATGAGCTTATTATGCCACCGCCGTCCATACAACCGCGGGCATAATACAATACATAGGTTTCCGACTGTTACGTATTACGTCTGCCCCTCGACAAATTTTGCCGACCGTTATTCCAACAAACATACCATATCTTCTAATACATAACAGCTATTATGGAATGTGAAAGGAAAATGAAGTTGTTAAAATGCATATCGAAGAGACATAGTATAGCGATCATAATTCCCGATCAATCCCAGCTATGCCCATTTTTTCTCATCAGCGAAATGAAAGTATATTGATTAATTAGGCGTGCGGGCACGCGTTGCCGTTGGAATGTTGGAGCGCGCCGATTGGAAAATAGATAAATTTCCAAATAGCCGATCGATATGAGAAGGCGATAAGAGAGGAAGCGTCATTCCCGACGAACGTTTAGAGTACACCGTTTAGTAGCTGTTGTATAGTCGTTGTGTAGCCGTTGTGTAGCCGTTGTGCAGCATCCAAGAGCGGTATTTGTCGAGTCTGAGAATCCGACGCGCAGAGCTGATACATGGCGGCTGAAGACTCAGGAGCTTGCGCACTTCCAAGCTCGCCGCCTATCTCGGTAGGGTGTGTTTTCGGTGACGGGGAAGAATAGTAAGCGCGGATCCCACCGCTATCGGAGCAGAGATAGTCGAACAAATTAGACTGTAGGAAGTAAATGGAAACGTTCTGGATCTGCGAGCGCCGTTCGTATGAATCTCATCTCGACAATTCATTGGCAACCGGGACATTCCTCAGATGGGAATGGCCTCGTGACACCTTTCATCCCTGGTAACGCCCTGCCGGCAAGCGGCGAACGTTTTAGGCTATTCGGGGTGAAGAGATCGCTGGAGTGCTCAGAGGAGAAGGAGGCTACCCAGAACACCCTCGTTCGATTGAATATTTCGAATCGGCGCGCATCCCACTTGGCCAGTGTCGAGTAGAGACGCGCACGAAAAGTTTCCTACCACCGAGGACGAGCCCGTCACCTGGGACTCGATCTAGCTTACGCGAAAGCATTCTGCGTAAGGACACAAAGGTATGTTCACATTGAGCTGCCTACGCACGTGAGTTAATGTTTGAGGAAGGGCGAATTATCTCACGGGAGTCGTTACGCTCTATCGGCTTAACATTATCTTTCAATGACGGCGATCGCATACATTTCTTTTCCTCATATTGTTCGCTGCTTGAAATTTTCGGAATTGCATGCCGTTCATTTTGCACCCTTCGCGCAGAAAAAGGTAAACGCCTCAGGAGAGAGGCATGGAAATGATAGATTAGTAGAAATGCCGCGCTTGGTGCGTTTAAAATGTTAAGACGAGACGCGGCTTACGTTGTTGAGAGAAGAATAGAGGATTGATCGGAGAAGCAGTGAAATGAGTAGGAATTTCTTTCAGATTATCTGGCGATATTTTGCGAAAATATCTTTGCAAGGGACGCGATTTAATGCGGACTTAGGATTGAATAGTCGATGGACGGCACCCGGTTCAGGGGTCGGCGGTGAGTCAATCTGTGGATATTTCCGTCTGATTCGGGCAAGAATGAATATGCGGAGGGAAGCGTAAATATTTATCAAATGCGGTGCTGCGATGCAGCTGCCGCGTAAAATGAGCGCCCAGAACGTAATGGCGAGCATAAGCCGTACGTTGGGCAATCGCGAGAGCAAGCCAACGGTGGCGAACGAGATTCGTTTTGCCGGCGACGAACGAAAAGACAAGCTCTACGAACCGAAGCATAAGCAAAAGTTGGTACGCGTACTGACGGTCATCGCATATGTCATATTCGTAAGCATGGCAGCCATTCTCCTGTCGCTCTACTACACTTTTCTTTGGGATCCGAAGGATCACACCATCCGCATGCCGAGAGTCAACAAGGACTGCGCAAACATTAAACTGCCAGACTCCCTCACTATTCCTTCAATTTCGAACGGTAAAGACGGTGTCAGACTTATGTCTTCACTAGGTACTCTTATACCATTCCGTATACCGCCTAACGCTGCTAAGATCATACAGACACGTTCCCGCCTATAATTGATCTATCAAATTCGGAATCTCCGAATCGTCCAATCTCCTTAATAGTTGAAGGAACGTTCTACGTGTTCTTAGGATCAATGCGAGTGTCGCTAGTTCTATCGATTGATCGTTGATGGCATGTGACAGGGATTCTTCGTTCTAGGATTTCAAAATGTTAACTATACTCAGGGGCGTTGCTAACTGGTTTGCCTTATCATTTGTAGAAACACAAGTTGAAAATGTCGTGATGAGAGCGTCGCCGTTGGATGGCGAAGAGGAGGTCAACGAAATGACTACACCGCAGCAAAAAGGCTTGTTGGCCCTATTAATAGAGTCTACAGATACGGGGGACGTTTCATCATCAGCTGTAATGACAGCGAGCGGAACAACGAGCAGTCCTACGGCAGAAGACAATACCTCTCAAATATACGAGGGATAAATTCTCAGAAATAATGGAGTTTCTACAGATTTGCGGCAGAGACGATCAATTCTACTAAATATTAAATACTGTACATAAATCGAATTCAATCAAATACTTTTAACGTTTAGCCTGTCATCGAGAGGCTCTAATACTCTACGGTGAAAGACAGTCCTTCAACTTTAACTAATGTTACTGTTCCATTTAAGTTATTGAACGGTTGAAAAGTAAACTTTCCTAAGACACTATATATGTAGTTGATACCTGAATGCATATGGTACGTTGTACGATATAAGCAGACCAACATTGTGTTGTAGCGCAAGTAATTGTTCTTTTTTTTTTAACGAATCTTGCAGTCAATGTAACCAACGATCAACACAATGAGGCCCACGCTGCCTCCGAATAATTCGACTAATAATAGTACATGGTTATAAAATATATTATATATATTAGATAACTTGTATATTATTTTAATTATTAAACAAGTTTAAAAAAAATTACATTATTTGTAATGGAACTCTTCTATGTTCATGAGCACGGCAAATGGACGCATGATGATGTGTGATGAACAAGGTATTTACAATTATGATGGATTAAAAAATAACATTTTATACACAATCATAATTACTCACCCGTCATAAGCATATGAACAGATTTTTCTGAAGTAAGCATTTTGTGTGCCCTGGATGTGCCAACTATTGCACCGAGTTGCAAGCTATCGTATTTACAATAAATAGTAGTTACAGTCATGTTACTTTTAGATCCCGCACGAGGATTCTGATTCGTTTCCTGCATTAAATTACACATTTCGCTGTAAAATTGGGGGAACGTTGGTGGTGCAAAAAATATAATATGGCGTATACCTTTGACGCGTATTCTACGAAAGAAATGGAAACGTTCCGAATAGAGAAGATAATGCGCGTCACTATGGAAGAACATATCTCTGGCTCTAGCTACCTTTGCATCCTTTGAGTATTCGCAAATCTGAACGCAGCTAAGTTCTTCCTTTTTAAAATAATTTCGTAACTTTACAAAATCGAAATATGAAGGTACGAATATTAATGTATGATTCATAATAGTGTCTTTGTACTGAGGCAATATTTTTGTTACAAAAAATTCCATTCTGTTCTCAGGTGCTTGTGAATGGCTGGATGCTTCAAATTTATGAAATACCAAGGGAATTTGTATGACTACATGACAAATCGATCCTGCTACAATAGGATTTACTACCTTTACTTTACCTGCATAGTTAAAGCATTTTTTTGTCAATATTCCATTAATTTCAGGCAATTGGAGACTGGCAAAGACGAGTGTCTGTCTATAATACTTACTCCAACCATTCACACACCAACTTCTTACTCTAGAAAAATCTGTTCCATGCGCTTCTCTAGGCTGTAGGTGCAGATGGTTTAAAACGTGTAAGGTATGATCCCAATTTTGCATTAGAAAAAGTTCAGTTTGGTCCATAATCAATAACTCTATAGAAGCAAGGAAATCATAGTCTCTGTCTGCTTCACCTTCTGCACCTATCAACATTCTAAGCCCAAGAACAGATGAAATTATTATATCAGAAGAATAAAACTCTGAATATAATTTCAACGTTTTCTTTGTAATTGAAATGCCTATTTTAAATGTATCGTCTGTGTTTCCTTGAAAAGTTAATTCATAATCTTCAGGCTTTGGATTCTTCTTGGGCATCATTAATTCATTACCACTAAAGTCTTCCATGAATCTCTTTTTGTTCATTACTGAACCACCTGTGTCCTCTCCAATTAAAATTGAAATTAAGGTTTGCACAATTTTAAAGCACGAGTGTCTGAAAGGTACTACTATTAAAATTTTGGGCCTGACCAATCCCTGGTCTCTGTACTCATCAGGTATGTCAGAAGATTTTGATTTTGCTATCTTTGCATTGTGATGTAGTACTTTTGTCCTAGTTTTTAGCGCATGATTGATAGCATGTAAGCAGTATACAAATCTTATTTCATCAGCATTATCAAAAGTTCTCTCTGGGTATAGCAAATCCTGATAGTTATTGATAATTGAAAAAAGTTCTTTCTGCAATGGCGTTAATAAACTGTCATGTTCAGTCGTAATAACTTTTGATACTTCTGAGTTGGGCTTGCTGAGATTAGGATGTATTTGAGATTTTATGTGTAGCTTGTTCCAATCAACTGAACTGATCAATCTTGGCAAGGTACCATGTTTTGCATATTGTTTTTCTTCTAATATTGTAGCACTACGTTGTTTTCCTGAGCTTTGTGCCGCTTCCGTTGGTTTTGGGATCTGGCAAACAAGTTTACCAAGAGTAGGCCAGGTCAAAGTATGTGTCTGCACAATTTGCGGTACACTGGATACAGCTGCATACAAATTGTCATCCAAGTCATCGTGCAAGTGTATAGAAAATGGATCTTTTATTTGTCCAGCATCTTCTTGTGCAGTTTCTGCGTCCTCTTCGTCTTCATCAATCTTGATTGTAATTTCTTCATCGTCATTCTGGTCATTATTCTCTTGACTATTTTCGGGTGATGGTACAGAATCTTTTGATTCCACACCTTCATCACTGTTGCTGTCATCTATGTCATCTTCAGGTAGACTATCACTCTCAGAACCAGATATGATATCAGGTGTTTTTAAGGTTTGGCCAGCCCCAAAAGTTGCTAACAGGGATCTCATATGATCCACCTGTTCATCCTCAGAACTGTCTGTTTCCAGTTCCTGCCTACGTGCTCTCTCTTCTTCTAACATTCGTCGTCGATTTTCAATTTCCTGATTTTTGGAGTCACGTTCTTTAACGTAGGGAGCTTCCCAGAAATTAAATTTTCCTTTCTTCGTTTTGGGCTTCGGTCGACGGTCATTGTGCCGGTCAAATTTTCGTTTTCCCCCACGAACCGGTCTCTTACCGCGTGCCATTATACTTAACGTATTACCAACAAATAACAGCTTAACGTCATGTAATCTTGACTCCTTGTACGCACGTGTTCATTGATCTTTGTAGGTTAGGTTAAGATCTCAAGGTCTAGATAAATTCGACTTATGTAAACGTCTATGTTATACCTTGCAAGTATGCATTAGGTAATTAATTCTATTAGGCATTACGCAGATACTTTTTCTTGTTTGGCGACATTACTACGTTAAGCCAAACTAGGTCAGGATTATTTTGAAACTGTCACGCGATGTAATCTTGATCGACTAAATGATCAAATCGGTAAGCAATAAACGCTCGCTAAGGTTTCTCAACATGTCACCGATTATAATAATAATTTATTGATTTCATTAATGTTTCACAGTATCTTCTTTATGAAACCCTTTTACTTCAATGTGAGAAGTTGTAAAATCAGTTTGAAAATGACAGGGAAAATATGGGGGAACTGTGATAGGTGCAGTTGATCATAGTTATTTACGAACCAACATGTTATAAGATATCTACGCATTGGCAAAATATGTCATATGTTTATAACATTATTGATGCAACAACATTTTATCATAAAACTGTCGGGTGACCATGTCCTCTTTCGTGAATTGACGGGTAATTGTTAAACAAGGACAAAGTAATGTACGCTTAAGTCGAATAGGAGTAGATCTAACATAAATTGATAACGGAACGAGGCTTTAATGAGACTTTGTATGATTCATATAAGTTGCTTTCATCTATTGAAAAACCGGAAAGCAATTAAAAAATGCATTGTCGATATCGTGCTTGTCACGTGATATAACAATCCCGATAGGGAAAACAGTCGATAAAGGTGATGGCGTAGTATAGGAAAGAAAATTATAGTCTTACTCTTCGATGCTCTCTTTATTGTACCTCTCACTTTAGGAAACGGAAACAGAATGAATAGAAGTGTGCGACTCGGAGTCGGGAAAGGGGTTATTGTCGCAAGGAGGCGCCCTACTATAAAATGAGACTAGATCTAGGGTCTCGCGCAATTTTGTCCAAAAGGGGACTCTGGGTTACACGCATTCTTAACACCCCCACATAAGCCAGAGTTCGCTTCTCTATGGTTGCCCGGGGCTTGTCAGTCCCATTCTCTTTTTGCACGCCTCCAGCTTTGGGCGAAACAGCGCCTTGGTCAATCCGTCCGCGGTCATCTCCTCGGTCGGGATGTACTTGACTTCGACTTGCCCTCGATCGATATGCTCCCGCAGGAAATGGTACCGTAGGTCAATGTGCTTGCTGCGTGGTCGGTACCCCGCGGTCTTCGCCAAGTCTATTGCCCCTCGGTTGTCGCAATAGATGGTCACGCCGGAGTCGGTTGAACTTGGGTCGATTTCCTCCGCCAGTGACCTGAGCCATAACGCCTCTTGACATGTGGTCGAAAGCGCCATGTACTCCGCTTCCGTAGAAGATAGGGCGGTTGTACCCTGTTTCTTACTCTGCCAGGATACCGGACCACCCTGTAAAATAAAAATGTTGCCCGTAACCGAGCGCCTATCGTCTGGGTCATTTGCCCAGTCGGCATCCGCGTAGCCCTGAAGGACGTTGTTTCCGTCCTTTGTGAATTGCAGCTTCATGCCCGCGGTTCCTCTTAGGTATCGGAATATCCGCTTTACCGCTGCCCAATGAGCTCTTCCTGGATTGCTCGAAAAACGGCTTACCACGCCAACTGCGTGCGAGATGTCCGGCCTCGTGCCCTGACTCGCATACGTGAGGCTGCCGATGGCTTCCTTGTAGGGCACTTGCTCCATCTCTTCTCGTTCTTGAGTCGTGGTAGGACATTGTCCCTTTGTTAGCCTTTGGTTAGGATCCTCCGGCGTGTATACTGGCTTGCAATTTTCCATGCCAAATTTCCTGAGAATGTCCTCCACGTAGGCCTCTTGGTCCAGCCAAACAGTGCCACGTTTCTGGTCCCTGGTGATTGTCATGCCTAGCAGGCACCGTGCCTCACCTAAATCTTTGGTCTGGAACCTATCGGCGAGCTCTTTCTTCGTCGCCGCTAGGAGTTCATCGTCGTTGGACAATATGAGTATATCATCAACGTAGATTCCTAAAAATAATCTTTGGTTATTGTTTCTCTTAAAATAAACGCACGGGTCCGATTTGGATTGTTTGAGCTGCATATCCGTCAGTGTATGATGCAGCTTCTGGTTCCACAGTCGGCCGCTTTGCTTCAGCCCGTATATGGCCTTCTTTAGCTTCCACACGCGGTTTTTCTGGTCCGGGTCTTGGAGCTCAGGTGGTGGCTGCACGTAAACATCCTCGTCTATCTCCCCATGGAGATAGGCTGTCACAACATCCATCTGATGCATTTTGAGATTAAGTCTTGCAGCCAACGCACATAGAAACCGTATTGACGTATACCTTATTACTGGCGAGTAAGTCTCTTGGTAGTCAATACCCTTTATTTGTTTGCAGCCGCGTGCCACTAGCCTGGCCTTATACCTCATAACTTCTCCTGACGCGCTCCTCTTGGTTTTAAACACCCATTTCGTGTCGAGAACTTTTCCATTTTTCGGTGGCGCTGAATATTGCCATGTTCCGTTTTTGATCAAGGATTCCCGTTCCTCGTCCATTGCCGCCTGCCACAACTTGCCGTCGGGCCGGCTCATCGCTTCTTCAATGGTCACCGGGTCCATCTGAGGACTCTCCGTCGTCAGATATGTCACGTAATCCTCACGGATAACTGGCTTTGATATTCTCGTTGACCTCCGTGGGCCTTCCGCATTTTCCGTGTCTCGATTTTCTGCGTCTGAGTCCGGTTGACGCCCGGTCCACGCCTCTTCCGGCGTTTTTCCTTCCACTGCTTTCGTGGGCGACCTGTTTATTAGGTAAACGGCAGTCGCTACCGCCTCTGCCCAATAAGCCTTGGGCAATTCCGCTCCAAATAACATAGATTTAGCCTTTTCCACGATAGTGCGATTCATGCGCTCTGCGACCCCATTCTGTTGCGGCGTATGCGGGATCGTCAGTTGATGCGTTATACCCAAACGCTTGAGATCTCTGGCTAAAGTCTGGTTGACATATTCCTTGCCGTTGTCGGATCTCAATATGCCAATTTTCTCCGAAGTCTGCCTCTCAATGTTCGCTCTAAATTCCGCGAAGATTTCTGGCACTTCGCTCTTCTGCTTTAGAAAGAAAACAAAAACCTTCCTAGTAAAATCGTCTATTAAGGTTAGGAAGTACCTTGATCCGCTTAATGACGGCTCTTCCATTGGTCCGCATAGATCTGAGTGCACCAAGCCCAGCCTCCTGTCGGCTCTCGTTCCCTCCTTAGGGAAAGGGATGCGATGGTGCTTACCCTTTATGCATGCTACACAAGGTACCTCTTCGTGTTTCTTAATATTTATGCCACGGGCCATTCCTTTGCTGAGAGTAATTAGGCTATCATAGTTGAGGTGTCCAAGCCTGCGGTGCCACGTTTCCGCTGTTACCTCTTTTGCGGCGAGGTAAACTCTCTCCTTGGATGTCTCGAGTTTGTATATACCTCCCTCGTCCACCATGGTTGCCATTGTCTTTCCTTTCTCATCTTCTATCCTACTGCCCTGCGGTGTAAAATGAACAGATAAGCCTTTTGCTACCATTTTACTCACTGATAGCAGGTTAACTGCGCTGTCCGGGGCGTGGACGACATCCTTCGCTGTTATTTCCTCTGTTCCAGTCTGCGTCAATATTCGGATCTTAACATCGCCTATTGAATCGGCTTGCATGCTACTGCTGTTTGCCGCTGCGATGCTACCTCCCTTGTACGCCGAGACTGCTTCGAGGCTGCTGAAGTCTGTTGTAATGTGCGTCGATGCGCACGAGTCCACATACCACTCCTTCGCAGCTATTCTCTGAGAAATGGGATAGGCTACAAATGCCTTGTCTCCACTTCTGGCCTTTCCTCCCTTCTCTTCCGCAACAGATTCATTTCTACGAAATCTGTTTTCTGGGCATCTGTTTGCATAGTGACCCTTCCGGTGGCATTTGAAACATTTTGTTTCCCTCTTTCTTCCTTTAGAGAAGAAGGCGCTTTCCGCGTCCTGACTTTCTGTATTCTTTACCTCCTGGAGTAACTTGGTTTTTACTAAGTCCGCAGTAATATCTTGCCCTGAGCTTTCTAACCCCATAATCATTGGTTTATACTCCTCTGGCAACCCTGCTAGTAACAAGACTCCTATCCAGTGATCCGGTACAGCCATGCTGAGTCCATTGAGTTGGTGCGCTGTGGACACAATTATGTTTACGTATTCCTCTACCGACCTGCAATCCTTAAGCCGCGTGGATACTAGAGTCCTTAATAGTCCTACTCTTCGCGTAAGACCTGAGTCCTCAAAAGCTTCTTGGAGCTTTTCCCACGCTTGTTTTGCTGTTGTCGTGTTCTGGATATGAACGTAATTTATTGGGTCGACGAGCAATAAAATGCGCGATCTCGCCCTCGTGTCCTTCCTGGTGTCCGCAACGTATGCGGGTGTACCAATTACGCACCCCCACAGATCCTCATACTGCAAATAGGCTTCGACGGCGATTTTCCACGTCGGGTAATTTTCTCTGCCCTTTAGCTTCTCTGGCGCCGGTAAGCTAATCGTAGGCGCTGGCAGACTAATTATCGGCGTGGTCGTCATCTCCACGTGGTTTCTTGAGGTTAGGATACGACTCACGATCTCCTTTTACCACGAAGCGAGAGCGATGAAGAATATTGCTTTTCTTCGTTACCCGAAACTTTCTTCCTACTTATTTTCCACTTTTTCACTGGGCCCATAACCTGATGGCGTAGTATAGGAAAGAAAATTATAGTCTTACTCTTCGATGCTCTCTTTATTGTACCTCTCACTTTAGGAAACGGAAACAGAATGAATAGAAGTGTGCGACTCGGAGTCGGGAAAGGGGTTATTGTCGCAAGGAGGCGCCCTACTATAAAATGAGACTAGATCTAGGGTCTCGCGCAATTTTGTCCAAAAGGGGACTCTGGGTTACACGCATTCTTAACAAAAGGAATATGATTTTTTATTTTGACGGACAAATTTGTAATTGGTAGGCGATAGGTGAATCGGTGATATTAGCGATTGGCCAGGCATATTGAAAGAATCATCGATAAAGGAGCGGTTAGTGACCGTGTTAACGGAAAATTAATTCTTGGTAATCGGTTATCTTACACCGGTAAGCCGATCAACAGGCATACAGGCATACGAATAGAGTGAACGCAAATGTTGAGCGACAAAGCGGAAGAGAGGTGCCCCGCGGAGGAAGTAAGAACGAGCGGGTAAAATTAATTAACTCTATGGTCGGTTGTTTACAAAATATCCGGTTCCTGAGAGGACTGGTGAGCTCCTGAGTAGAAGCAGACAGGCGACGCTGCGCATGCATTAATAACGCGGCGCCGACAGTGCTGTATGGCTTCTATTGTTAATAGGGTCTTTCAGCGTGGCGAGTAGATAACGAGCCGCCAAAAATGTATCTCCTAGTATTCGCGCAATACCTTGAACTAACCTGTGACGCAATAGTACGGAGCGTACCGTACTCGCTGATCGTTTAATCCGCGCAGTTGAAGCGTGTCGAGGCGGCAAACGATTTACATAGTTTTAGCCGAGGACGTACTGAGCTAGTCACGTTGCCTTATCGTCCCTATAATAAAATAAAGTAATCTACCACGTAACGATATGCATTTACATCCGATTATGCATTTATTCCAGTGCTCATATCGCGGTGGGCCCTGCGCCGAAGATCGTCTTAAAGTGTCTCGCTGGAAAGTGATGGAAAGAGAGTTGTGAGTAATGTCGAGAGTTTTCATTCGATGAAGAACGGGATGCAATTGTTTCCGTGACGTATGCGACGTTGACGGCTGCTTCCGTAGTCGGATAATTGGGAAACATTGGGAAAGAAAAGGAAGAGAGGAGAAAGAGTAGAATGTGTCTGGGGTTCATTGCCGGCAACGTACGGGACTGGGAGCGCGAGCTGCTGCTCGTAAATGCACGGGCAGTTTCGGTGTAGGACTTGGGGCGCCCTTAGCAGTGGTCGCGCACAGAGCCGGTAAGCCGTGAATTCTCTGAAATTTTGCGAAACGAGACTACCGCTTCGAGGGCGTGCTCGATACTATCCGAACGACATCGGGGAGCGACTGGCGTTGGTTCGGTGAAGCAAGGCAACGCTTGACAAGGGCTTTTCTCGTGTCTGATGAGCTCCTCCGTCGCACCGCTGGTGGTAAGATGGCTGTGCAGCTGGATGGAGGAGGGAAGGAGGACTTGAAAACACAGTTTGTCACGCGGGAAGGAACATACAAGCTAATGACCTTGTCGGAGTATTCGAGACCGAATAGGGTCGGCTACACGAACAGCCAAGGAAGTGCATCCGTGCGGGTGTCGTTTGTAACACTGCCGGACCCAGCGGATCCTACGGGTACCCAAGGTCTCGGTGACCGAATGTGTTTCAATTTTGGGAAGGAGCTCTACGTCTATGTCTATCGTGGTGTCAAGAAGGTAATGCTTCTCCTTTGCCTTCTGTGCCGCTGTCGTTAGTGCGTCTTGTTACTCGATTCCCTCGTTTCATCGTTTTATCATTTCATCCTAATCTAACCTCGAAATCGTGTAGCGGGACTCCATCTTTGCATACCACCACACCTTGCACTGATATTGCTCTCTCTCTATGATTATAAAGCGAAAAACAACGCCTTTCCGTATTTCTCCGATACCTCCCCTCTTCACCAATGTCTTCTATTGACAATATAATTCTATACAAGTTATTGACACTCTCCTCATAATTGCATACAGTAAAATACTTATGCTACCTTTCAATCACATAGAGCCTTTAATTCATATGATCAATTAAGCTTTTGGAACTATAATGTTGTTGATCTATTTAGTAGTGGCCTATATTAATTTTCGTATTATTGAGATCTAGTTAACCAGTCATACCAACATTAGTTGCATTATTTTACAGCTTGGCTTCAGACAGATGAATGTAATTTATTTATATTTTGTTCCAAGTTGATATCTTACTATTGCACAATGTCATTGTCACCTTCCTTTATCTTATTAGCACACCTGTCATGGATGTAGTAGGCAACTATTTTGATGTTGTACAGAAACTTTATGTTGATATGTTAGTTTGGCTGACAAATACTATGAACATTTTTTCACATAAGCTTATTATAATAATTGGTTGTTCTAGGCTGTGGACTTAAATAAACCAGTGGATAAAAAATTGTACAAAGGAACAAATCCAACTTGCCACAACTTTAATCAAACAACAGCAACAGCAGACAGTGCACCATTGCTAGTGGGATTCTCAACGGGGCAAATTCAATTGATAGATCCAATAAAGAAGGAACTCAGCAAATTATATAATGAAGATGTATGTAATGCACATATCTTTCATTACTGTTAAAAGGAGTAAAATTAGATTTTTGCCAAAGTTTCTGTTCTTTTGACATGGACGTAGATTCTAACATGGTTATATAATTGAAACATGGTTACTCTATTCTTCAACTCTGTAGCATCATGATTGTGATATATTATTTTCACGCATTATGTACAATAGCTTTTAGCCCTTATTTGATCTTTGTGATATCAATCTGTTAACTTGTTGGAACTTGATAAACAAGGAATTTAATAATAGTCTGTAAATTCATAACACAGCTCGCCAGTCAGGTATCCATAATTTTTTTTAGATTTAGACCGCATTGTATTGTACATTTTCCACTGTGCGGCTAGTCTTAATACAATTATCTCTATTGAATAGTTATTCGGTGTAATGTTATTTTGCATTTTTGATTTAATGCTGTTTTATATTAAAAGAATATTATATTGTTAGAAATAGTTATATATCTCAGTTTTCTTTCTCTTATGCCTGTAACCAAACGAATTCCAATTTTTTGTTTAATTACTATCATTATCAGGGTACGATCAGCCACGTTAAGGGATAACATTGTTTATTGTTTCAGAGGCTCATAGATAAAAGTAAAGTAACTTGCATAAAATGGGTCCCTGGATCGAATAATCTCTTCTTGGTTTCCCATAGCTCTGGGCAGCTGTATCTTTACAATGAGGAACTGCTTTGTGGCACTACAGCTCCTCATTATCAGTCATTTAAGTCAGGTGATGGCTATGCCATATATACCTGCAAAACGAAATCCACAAGGAATCCGTTATACCGGTGGGTTATAGGAGCAGAAGGATGCTGTATAAACGAATTTGCCTTCAGTCCTTGCGGCTCAAATTTAGCTGTGGTATCGCAAGACGGTTTCCTACGTGTATTTCAATATAATACAATGGAACTCGTGGGCTCTGCAAGAAGTTATTTCGGTGGATTTTTGTGTGTATGCTGGTCGCCAGATGGAAGGTACGTGGTTGTCGGAGGAGAAGACGATCTTGTAACGATTTGGAGCTTCCACGAAAAACGAGTAGTTGCTCGTGGACAGGGTCACCACAGTTGGGTGAGCGTCGTTGCATTCGATCCATACACCACATCCTACGGAGATCCCGATCCAGACTTTAGCGGCTCGGACGATGAGACGATGCCGCATAATAACCACAATCATTTCCACGAAAAGTCGAATCGGTTATCGACAACGTCGCAAGGAATCCATTCAAACAGAAATTCTTGTGGATCGGAACTTAGGATGCCCGGTGGCACATGTTACAGGCTAGGAAGTGTGTCTCAGGACACTCAACTGTGTTTATGGGACATAACGGAAGATGTACTACGACAACCGGTGTGTGCAAAGCAAAGACCTTCCGCAGCAGAATCTAGTACATTTTCGTCATCGGGGACGTTTAACAGCGGCAACGGGGCGACAACAAATCATCATTCGAACAATTCTAAACATAATAATTCGAATAACGTAAATTTCAAGGAAAGCGTGAGTGGTAATAATGAAAGTAGTAACAATAGCTCGAGTACTAACGCGGCAGTGTCGACAGTGAACTCATTGACGCAAAGGCTAGCGGGTCTTGGCTTCGGCGAACGAAAGGGTGATAATCACAAGAGGAACTTTAGCCTCACTATGAGAAGTAGTGGTGCATCTAATAGCACTTTTGTGCAAAATAGTGGTGGCGAGAAGACAGGCACCAACTCAACTGCGAGTAGTAATATGAACAGTGTTGGTGGAAGTTTAGTAGGTGCAAATAAGAAGGTCAGTTCTGTAATGGACGATCCAATGAGGTTGATAGGAACTGCCTGGTGTCCCAGGTTTGACGAGTGCCCAGTCCTAGAGCCGCTAGTATGCAAGAAGCTGGCGCACGAAAGATTGACTGAATTAGTGTTTAGGGAAGATTGCTTCGTTACAGCGTGTCAGGATGGATATGTATACACATGGGCAAGACCTGGTCATATGGTAGGTCCCCTCACCATAAGCAGCACTCTGCACAGGCCACACCATCATAATAACCCCTACACCAATATCAATTCCCTGCGATCTAACGATCTCTGATGTAACTAATATCCAACTGTTGTTACAACTTCGTAAAGTAGCACCCATTAGTTACGAATTTCGTCGAGACTTGTATATAAATAGAGATAGAGCTTAGGAACGGTAGAAGATCTGTAATGCTTTGGGTGACATATACACACACACATATATATATGTATATGCATATGTATGTATATATATATAGTATATGTATGTATGTATGTATATATATATATAAATATATTTTTTTTAATATTATTATTATTGACAGCAATAAAATTCGTTAAAGAGAATGACCCCAATGCGCACAGGTGCATGAGACGAAGAAGCCGTAGTTCTTAATCAAAGTATTATATGCAAGGCATAACGTATTGATGTGTCTGTATTTGTTTTCCTACGTGACTCGCGAGCATCGATCTTATTCTTTCTTTGTGTCATAAGTAGCAAATCGGAGTTTGAAGGACCTTCGAGAGGCTGCAAGAATAACACTTTATGTTACGCCGGCAGAATTGACATTTACTTCGCACTCGATTCACCTCGAAAGTGTCAATTTATTAGTATTAGAAGGTGCCATCAAAGGAAGCATTAAAGATCTTCTAGTTTTTTCTCTAAGTCTGTATTGTACATGGATTACAGAGATATGCATAGGCAGACGATACTATGAGTGGACAAATTTGTAATACGTGATAACGCAAGTTTGTCAGCCAATTTTTAGTACTTTTGTAAAGTATGTACGGCAATCACGGTTATTATGGTCAGTGTTAAAGTTTATTCCAAGGAGCAAACGTGATGTTCAAAACTATACGTTCTTTCCTTTCCTTTTTTTTTTTTTTTTTAAAGGCAATGACAGTAATAATTTCAGTTGAGACTCTTATAATCATCTCCAAACGTTACAGTTAGTCTTTAGCTTTACTAAATCAATATTTATTTTACAGTATCCGGGTTAACAAAATTTGGTTAGCATGCTGTTTGTTTTTTAATGCGTTTTTTAAGCTTTCTTTGCAAGAAAGAAATCTCCAGACAATCTATTCCGAAAAAAAAGACTATTAATAATGTAATTAAAGATGATGCTATCAATATAATAAAGACAGATACTTGTGTATTCTAAATGTCTGTTCATTCATAGTATAAGTCTTCACTGATATCTGTGCCTAATGATCATCTGGTCAAGATATATTCGGAACGAATATCGAAGAGATACAATTAAAGTAATTATAAATAGAATATATTTATGTTCGGTTTGCATCAATGAGAATAACGTTGTTCGCGTCCCATGAGGTCTTGTAACAGGGCAGGCCCCTTACACTTTCTTTCTCTCCTACAAACTGTTATTAGCGTAGCTTAGCCAATCATAGACAATGAATTATTTAGCCAAACTGTGTCCCAGACTATGATAATGCGACATTTATTCCTTTGTTGAAGACAGTGAATTGCCTTGTTGTACAATAAAGCAAAAACATGAATGAAAAAACTGCTGCTTGCTTCCCGCTTGAATTTTTTTTACCAAGTGCAATGCAGAAGCTCCAGAGACGATTTGGAATTCATTGAATATAATATATACGTTCGCATACGATTTTGACGTACTTTGCATTTTGTTATACGTTAGACGTTACGCATGAATACATTATTGTTGCAACATTATTGAAATTTTAGATTACAGGTATGCTAGATTAAGTTTCCTAGCGATTTGCATTCAGCATTTCTACCATTGAAGCACCCTGTGCTCGCTCATCCGTGGGTAGAAAGTTAACACTTCACAGAATTTTGTGACAATTTTTCATATAGCGTGAGTTGCTTCTTTTATAGTGACAGTCTTATGATTTGATTGAAAGCTGCTTATGCTTGTTTCTTGAAGCTGGTGGGGCATTTAGTTTTACTTTGGTTGGATACAAAAGTTTAATGTTCTGTACCGTGCTTTGGCCGATGCAAGAGAATCGTGGATGAGACCTCCCTCAGTTCTGGCATGGTACGTATGACTTATTCTTTCCTTTACTCCGTTATAGCTTCGACCGATTATGCACAGAATATTTTCAATGTGACGTTATGTTTCTTCTCGAAAATAGCATTTTTGGCGAGTGCTTATGAACTTATACGAAACACTTTTAACGCACTCTGTTTTCTTACACTTCTGGATAAAAAGTGACAATTAAGAAAATGTTGCAGATTGCAACTTTGTACAGTTACCGTAAGCCTTAAAGGTTGTATATATTTGTCAATTTCTTCCTCATCTGTTTACAGCCGGGGATCGGACAAGTTGGAACTGCTCTTCACGTTGTCAGTCCAGCGGAAGGCGGAGGTACCATAGTATAGCCAGAACTGGATGTTAATGATACTTCGAGTTATCAAGAAGAAACATACGTCCCATCGTTGCATGCGTTACGATTGTTCGAAATGCGATTTCAACAATACAGTTATCACCGTCACTTGTATTATGTATGGCCAAGTGAGAGTTATTCCAGTACAGTTTAAAGAGCAGTACATGCCGATTAAAAGATCAACGGCAGTGGCATACCACGCAAGTTAGTGATTGAAAAGAAATATCGTTTGATAAGCTGAATACGGTGCAAGTAATTATTCTTCTTTGCGTTTTGCCCTTTCTGTCGCAAAAAGTAGCGATTATGGACAAGACGTCATCTAGGTTTTTTTTCTTTCTTTTTGTCTTTTGTCGACGGTTTGCTAAAAGTCCGTGCGTATTACCTTTTTATGCATATATGTACATCACATGTATGCCGCGTCGCATTACATATGTCATCGACTTGTCTCTGGCGAACGTAGTCCGTCATTCCATATAGATATATTATTATTATTATTGTTTTATTATTTTTTTTGTTATAAGGGAATTTCAATTGAAGAGATGTTAAATCTTGAAAGTTCTATACGGTTAAAGACTTTTGTACTGTTACTGTTGAATGAACCAATTGCAGTAGTATGGTTTTAAGAAATAGTCCCTCGCGACATAGATCGCGATAAGTGTGCGACTACTGTAATCAGTCAAGATACTATGTAAATAGGGTATAATCAACACAGCAATCTCTTTTGCATACTCATTACAATTAGTGTACATTTTCCTTGGGAACTAGCAGGAATGAGTATGTAGAATAAACTGTTTTTGTAACCAATGCCCACGTTAATCATCTAAGTTTCAAATTAATTGTGTTAAAGATGATCAAATTGTGCTGTTTATCATGTTTTTTCTAATAACTAACTCTTTTCTTTATCTAATTGTCAATAGCTGTTATAATCGTAACCACTGAGAACTGTATGACTTCAATCATTTACTTCGACCATTCCAACCGTTTGTTCTTCGTGTAAACAAATGACATTTCATTCCTGTAACATGCATCTGAGCGGATCATTTCGTAAATGTACAACATAATTTATTTTTCTATGTCCTCGAACAACAATTTACTTCTACGATCTATTGGCGTCCGTATGCATAAGATTTATTTTGTTTTGTATATATTTAACGCTTTACAGATTGTTTGATAGCTGCTTGCATACAGTTTTCAGTTGTGGACTCTGTAAGGAAAAGAAGTCAATTACTTTATTGGTCGGTAAATTTAATCTCTATCTTGCAAAACCACTGAATTGTAATTAAATTACTGATTGAAACGTTTCCAAAGATGATGCTTCTTCTCGTTCGTATACCCTTAAACGTTGATGAAAAGGGAATACGTCGATCTAACTAAGGAAGTTATTTGCGATAACAGCGCGATATTTCGTCAATTTTTACCGTGGGCATATTTTTATGGAGTATAGAAAATTTAGGGACGATGTATCGATTAATTTTTGAAGTATTGTTATACATTTTTTTATTATTATCTAAAGAATAATGGTGATGACGCGCAGAAACACGTATTACGTAAAAATCTAATTTAACGCTTTGACAAGCATAAATCCCCATCATCATAACATAGCGGAAGAGTGTCATTATTAATTCATTTAAACGTAACGACAAATTAGAGCTCATATACGTTGAGAGAGAGAGAGAGAGAGAGAGAGAGAGAGAGAGAGGGAGAGAGAGCATTTCTTGCGAACACGTGTAGTGTTTGGTCTGTGCTTTAGAAGACTTCAGGATTCAATCGGTTACTGAAAAAGGTTTTGCTTTTGCCGTCGAGCATTGACGATAATTAGTTGTTCAGTTTAAAAGAATAAGAAAAAAAAGAACTGCACCTTCGTTCGTATGCTGAACCATGGTACTCTCATAATTAAAAGTTTTGCTTTATCGCGCGAAGGGGAAAGATTTCAAAGATTTACAATCGATCGAAATCGTATGTAACGTTGGTTGCACGTCAAGGCTCGTTAGGTTCTTACTTCTGCGTGCAAAGTGTGCTGTGATATCCGTACGAGGAATGTGGCGACACGAATAACCGAAATATCATGAAAGTAAAAGCAGTATTGCAGCAATACTATATGGATTGCACCACTGGTCAGGTATTGAAGAAAAAAATAAACCGTTCACAATATCGTCCAACGAGAATTATTTCAATGAAACAGGCCTGCGAAGCATCAAACTAGAAATTGATTTGGAAATAAACCGCGATCAATCAAGTTCCTACTTTTTATGCTAAATGAATGATCCACAATGACATACGACAGGTCTTGATTTTACCAAGTAGGGGGCGGTGTGTTTGCGTCAACGAGATATTCTACGTTTCTATCGAATGAGAAGAGAATGGCGACGTTTGTCGCGTTAGTAGACAATTTACCGATTAATTTGTTAACGAATCAGTATTTATATATCTGTATATAACGTTCGACTGCAAGCGAGTCGTACAATGTTCAACGATCTAAGCGACGCCGGGATTTTTCTTCGACGGGGGTAAAGGGCGCCATTTCTTTATTTTCATCCAATTCTTCCCGCACCACCCTCTCCCAATCAAAAGAAGATATCAATGATGAGGACGTCCTTTCCCCGAACCAACCTAATGAATCTCTTTGCTCACCCCCAAGCGACTTATCATTTTGCAAACGACTAATAATAATAATAACCATGATAATAATAATACTGTTATATATAGTGTTGGGATCTCATCCTTGGCCTACATTTGCGATGGGGTAATAGGAGAGAAGTCTTTGCTCGAAAGAGACAAAACAAGACAGGAATTGTACGTAATTCGGCGTTCATCATTGGAATACTTGCCTGATTACCTACATTCTTACTGATAAATATAAAAACTAGCGTTTCATTTGGCAACTTTTTTATGAAAACTTTTCACGCAAAGAGCTTTATGGCATCCTGTCGAATCTGTACTGTATTTCTCAGCGCATTTCTCTTTGTTTGTTTATAAAGGTGTACATTCTTTGTAATTGTAAATGAAAAAAACATTTAATTGTTATCAATGTGTTTTTCTTCCTCTTATCAAACTGATACTTCATCCTATCCAATTGCATATAAGCGATAATGTGAGGCATAGAAAATTTTAATCTCGTCTCGTCGACACCGGTATGCCTTAGTTAGACTTTAAATGGTTTTAACTACGATGCACCAAACCGAAAAATTCGACAAAAAATTAGATAAACGTTATATGCGATTTGCTATATGAGTAAAATGTCGCATCCCTGATCCGTGTATTCTTCACGGCTAGAAGTCGACATTTTTATATGTTTATTCTGTTGTTATACTCTTTGACTATAAATTGCTATAAACTCAGAGTCTTGCTGCTTCAAATGAACATTGAACCAATGATAACCTGCATCCGATGCATTCTGGGTAACCAGAAATTTTGCGCGGCAAATGAAAAAAACATCTCATCTGCTCGCACAAAAGAATATCGAATAATTCATTGAGAATCAAATATTCTGAGCAAGCTTCACTTCGATGCACAATGAATTTATTCAACACTTTATATTTTAAACTTAATAGAGTATTTTAGGCCTACAAAATGAAGAAATTACAGGTGATAAAAGTAGAAAATGACACAGTTCAAAAGGCAGATTTGCAGCTAGGTTCTAATTCGATCAGTCGAACTGTTGGACAGGGTGTAAGTGCAAAATAAGACTATTTTCATACCTAGATAATTATTGTGCCATTAATTGTATATATTATTAAATTTGACGGAAGAAACGTTCACTTGTAATTAATTCGTCTGTGTTATACGAATCTTTACACCTACTGTCGTATTAACGTCATATGATATTTTTGAACGCAGTACGTGACGTTGAAGATTATGAAAATGATCGTATTTGAACATATATACAATTTGTCAAATCTGTCAATAAACACTAATCGGATTAAGTGAATTGTACTGAATGAATGGTCATTCAAAGTTTGTGTATGGATATGTAAATGAGTAACCTTTGATTTTCAGTGTGATAATAAACAAATTATTAAGCATGCTCTTACAATAAATGTATCGCCGGAAGGGGCAATGACAATTACACCAGTAAGTTTTTCCGCAAAAACGATTGCATAAACCATCTGCACTTTATTTGTTTTAAGGATAATATTCCTCTGAGGTTATTTTGTAGTATCAGGTGTCACCTTGTTTTGTCAAGCCACATGGAGCATGTAAGTGGCAACTTGTTGAATTAGGCTCTTCTGTTCCAATTAAACCTGGAGATATTTGTTCTCTATTGAAAGATAGATGCTGGCTTAAGATAATAGATACAGAAATTATGGAGGACATTGACAATACCTTAAAAAGAAAGGTAATAACAAAATAGTAATACTCAGATACATTGTCATTATTGGAATCCATATTATAATGACAGTTTTCAGATCGAAGAAAATACAGAGGGGCAGAAGTCACATAAAAAAGTACGTTCAGCATCAAACACTGATGTGCTTACATCCAATATTGATAATTTGAAAAGAGTTCTGAGTGAAGATAATATAAATAGCGATAGATTATTAGAAATATCTTTTGCAAAAGAAACATCTGAGCACAAGTATGAATTTCTAATCTTGGTTTTTCCTTTCTATTGCAATATTCTTAAGTAAATATTTTTACACAATAGCATGGCTAAAGGAGACAATAGTTCAGCAACTGAAGATCTACCTTCAGTAACATGCGAAGAACCTCCGGATACAAGTGAAGATATTGAAGAGCAGAGTACAGAAATATTATCAGAAGTGAAAACTGATCTACCTGACAATACTGAAACTAATAAAGTTGAGGAATCAACTGTTGCATCAGATGGAACAGATTCTGGTGAAACAGATGAAAAGATTCAGGTACCTCCTGCACAGCAGAAACAAACCAATCCCCAGCCTGCATATAATACGCAAGTTGTTAGGAGGAACAAGTGTGCATATGGAAGTACATGTTACCGGTATGAATGCCTGACAAATGTTGATATTGCAAATAATGAGCCCCTTTTGCAACCAACATTTTTTTTTACAGGAAAAGTCATTATCACAAAGCAGAATTGAGCCATCCTGGTGATTCTGATTACGATACTCCAGATGATCGACCAGAGTGTTCGTATGGTGTGCGCTGTTATCGGAAAAGTGTAGATCACAGGTCTAAGTATAAACATACTAGTTTGCGTACATTACGTCAAAAAGGACAGAACGGACGAAAAATCCCTTCGAATACAACACTCAGTGATCATGATTCATCCTCTGAGGAATCTGTCGATGAGTCGGAGTATGAGCCGACTGATCATTCTGAGACGTCAGATGATGATGATGTAAATGATGATGGTAACGATGATGTTAATGATGACGAAGATTACGAAGATGACGAAAGTGACGAGGCTTAAGATGATTAGATATTAGTTGGGAGTACATTGTTTTTGTATAAATGTTTATTTTTATACCAAATTCTTATTTTTGTGCAAGAAAATACCATGTTTGATGAGAGATAAATATAAAGATATATATAAAACCATTAGTATCAGAATAATATTAGTACATATGATAACCTTCATCTTCTTCTGCTGGATAAGTTTCGGTGACGGCTAAAGCTGCATCTGCTAGCAGGTATTTTGGAATTTCTGAACCCCTAATTTTAATGGTATAACAAACAGTTTCCATTTTGCATAAACTTTGCCTCAGTGTATGAAGTTTTCTATTCAGTTCTCTGGAAAAACCAATAGAACAACCCAAAAAGCCTTTATACATGTTTCTTACAAAATTACAAGTGTCGTAACAGCTGGCAATATCTCCGATTGCTAGATTATTTATACATTTTCGCATGAGTTCACCAGTAAGATCAGCTGCTCCCATGACATAATCATATGGTGGAACTAATGTTTGTATAATTTTTGTTGGTGATGTGCCATCCTGAGCCACTGAATCAGAATCATCCAAAACTGTGTATGTTAATGTTTTTTCTAGATGTGTCCAATCTTGGAGATTTCCATCTTGTATATATTGAAAGAATGTAATAGCTTCGACATATTCTTCGAGACCAGCTTGATATGCTTTGTGGTACTGGTATGGGTCGTTACCATCTAACTCACAGGCAATGCTCTTGAATAAAGATTTGGCTAGATTGTCTAATCTTACTTTCACTTCATTCAACAGGGACTCTCTTTTGCTCTCTGTATCTAATGTATGTAGTAGAAATATGATTCGTTTGCTCTCTATTCTAATGTCACGTCCAAACTTAACAATTCTTTCAAAACGGTCATGTTTACTATCTAGTTCAGCGGCATAAGCTTTAAATTGTTGGACAACCAGACTTTCTTCATTAAGGTTTTTTAGAACTTCCATCCCTTTCTCCCCAAAGGTGGCATTATTTTTATTATAGTGTCGATTTCTTCTACCACCTTCAAAATTAATAAAAGAATATTCGTGGTAGTTTTTATAATGACAGTTTAAAATTTATTTTTGTAAAATGTCAATATTTGATGCGGTTAGATATGAAACTTGCATAATGCAAGAATAGATTTGGATATTGCTTAGCTTTTCTTATTTACTTGCACGAAAGCTTCTTTGTCGTGAAATGATTCACAGCATATAAAAGTGCTAAAGAGGTTCAGTTAAAAGGACAATTTTCACTACCTACCTCTTGACTGTGACATTTTGATGGTATGTTTAGATTCTGTCGTTATTATAACTAGGCAAAACCTAATGTAGCCATCATTAATCAATCATCAGTTTACGAAAATCATATGTATTTAATCAAGGCCCCGAGGCAGCCACACAAGAAATACAATTTGAATTATAACAAGATTCAATGCAATATGATTGTAGTAGCTGGTAGTAGCTGAATATTTATCGCACAACTTGAAATTGTGTGGGTGATTACGTTGCTTGCGCCATCTGGAGCCACACAAAACGTATGATAATCATACATTTTCTTCAAGCCATTGACGCGTACTTTGAGACAGGACCATCGGCGAAAGCCGATCTTTAAAAAAATTCTTTAAGATTAATGGTTGGTCAAGGCTTTTGCCCGATAAAACAAGTCGATGGTTTTTTGGCTGTAACTCCGAAACTATTGCACTTAGAAGGCACCGCCTGCGATTTTTGTAATCCTCTTTTGATCCTCTTTAACCATGTATAAGTACAAGTCGATCCGCTGACTTCCGATTTTTGGCCGAAAAAAACGGCAAGGAAAAGGTCAAAAATAAGTCGGAGAACCGTTTGCCGATGGTCAAAATTCACATTAGTTTCGGAGTTACAGCCAAAAAACCATTGACTTAAAAACGCGAACAATTTTTTATAAGATCAGCTTTCGCCGATAGTCCTATCCGATAGAGCGCGTCAAAAGCTTCAAGAAAATGTATGATTATCATAGGTTTTGATCGCCGGTTCAAAAGTTACAAGTGATTTTCTAAAATCAAGAAAATTGTGACGCCGAATGCCGATTTTTAATCGATAACATAAATATTTAATAATTATTATATTATATACTATTATTCTTAATAATAATTGAGTTTGTTCTCTTTCTTACAGTATGTATGCAAAAGAACCTAAATTCCGTTCACTGCTGGCTTCCTTACTTAAAATGCGGCACGTAATAATGGTCTTACTTAGCCGCTTCCACAGCTTAAGTGTTGATAGTTTCAAGACAGTTTTTAGTGTGTTACTTATCTACCTTTGTGACTATATTAATATTAAATTATTAAAGATAATTATTATATAAGAAATTGTACGTATGTATGTATGTGGGCTGAGTATAATGTGTGTAGCGTGTATACGAAAAGTACAACAATTGTATGGGAATTAGATTATAACTATGTAAGTAATATTTTTTACTGTATACTATTTTCCTTACAATATATGTATTAAACGAAAGTCTGTGTTCTCTAATTACTTAGTTATAAGATCCCATATATCCAATATCCTTCGCCGAAACCATGCCTTTTTCCGTCGTAACAAAATTCACCAACTTCGATGAAATGTCATGGGACCACATAGAAATGCCATGGGAGAAGAAGGCAAGCGACTCTTATATTTATTTCATATCGTACAGGATTCCATTTTGATGGAAAACACTATTGGAAATAGCGAGAAATCATAAAATATACGATGGGGCGATATCTCGGTTAGGACTGGATCAGTCAAGCGTGAAATTTCGCAAATTTTTCAAAGCTGTCGAAAATCTGAACAAGTATCAGGAACATAGAAGTACTGAAGAGGTGGCACAGCGAAACTCGGCGTGTTCAGTCGAGCGTGACGAACGAAGTTTTCGAAATTTTACCCAAAATCAGACGATTTAATAGGAACATAGGAGTACCGAAGAGGTGGCACAGCGAAACTCGGCGTGTTCAGTCGAGCGTGACGAATGAAGTTTTCGAAATTTTACCCAAAATCAGACGATTTAACAGGAACATAGGAGTACCGAAGATATTATAATTCTGATTGCTTTTACTGACACTGTACGCGCAGCTTATGGTTTCCTTATGGTTTTTGCTCATATTCTTATCTATCTAACTTAAAATTAATTCGTGTCGTTTTCAATGGGTTTCCTATGGCGTTTCTGCGCTTGTGGTATTCTTTAACAATACTTACCGTATATTTTATGGACTTTATGGCTTCCCCTGAATTCTGATGGTGTCTCATTATCTTGCCATTCTCGAAGTATTGTTTCATGGATTTTGAACTTCCCGAAATGAACAACGATGGACTTATAACTATTGTAAACGACGATGGGGAATTGGTGGATTAGGAAAGTAATCGTGGAACGCTAATTTTGGTTTAATTTCTGGTATATTGTAAACCCATCAATAATATACATTTCATTTTCTTAAATAAAAGGTATTTAAACTAAATATAATATTCTTACGTTCTCGCACGCTTGCACAATTCAAAGTAAGTATGAAAAAGTATATCTGTTGTACGCAATACATCAGTCTTATATGTTAATCGAATATAATTATATTAATTATTGTATCTTATCAATAGTATCACTGATATACTATAATATAGCTTATATCACTTTCCATTTCGATCACTTTGGCGCGGTTGATTAAACTGCATTGCATTGATCAGTGTACACGCATACAGCCTTATTTGTAAATCCAGAAGCTGGGAGCGTGGTAAATTGAATTCCAATGCCCAAATCCATCTGTAAATTCAAAGAAGAAAACAATTAATAAGGAAAAAGACTGATTTTACCGTAAGGGTTATAAGTTGGTACCGAGAAATTGAGCGTGTGACAATTCATATGAAAATTACCAATTATTTCCATCCTGTATATCTGTTGTTTTTCATAAACCATACAAGTTTTGTGCGTGGTATTTTATTTACATTTAAACATATGAGAAATATGAAGCGTATCATTGATTAACTACAATGTATCTAAAGTGTACCTGTTTCGCGCCGCTCCAAATTTTACGCGGAAACATCAAAAAGAAATGGTAGGTCAAAAATTCACCGTTATTGGCAGCATCTCCTGGGCAGTACACGTCGCGTCATCTATTCGAAATTGCTTGAACCCACTCCATGTATTGCTCAAAGCATTTCACGATTTGGTCTGCGAGGGCAGCACCTCCCGGGCAGTACATGTCGCGCCATCTCTACGACAAAGTTAGAACTCACTCAGTTCTCGACAGTGTTCCCGAGTTTGCCACCAGGAGCAGCACCTCCCGGGCACTACATGTCGCGCCATCTCTGTGAATCAGCTCGAACTAACGAAAGGCGGCAAATCAATGCACTCCATCGTGTATTGGCGCATATGAGACGCAATAGGCTCTCATTCTCTTATTTGAACGTTTTGTACACAAAATTATAATTTGTCTATTTAATCAAGTATTAATGATTCTTTTTAAGTGCAATTTCGTTTATATTTTTTCGTATGTCAGTAATGGATTAAATTGAATGATCCACAGTGCATACAAAGAGTATAGTTGTCGGGGTAAAAAGTATCAGTACGGTGAAACGGTGAGAATTATTTGTTATGCATCAACGCAACAGTTTAATTAAAATTGGAACCGGGAAATGATATAAGCTCTTCGAAATTGTTAACGTATTAAATATTCAGCAACTGCTCGATGTATTTGCATTTGCAAGCAGGTAGTTTTCCGCATAAATTCCACCTGGTACGTCCTATTTGATGGGTTGTCGGCATATTTGAAAGCAAGCATTGTTTTATTCGGATGGAGGCATATCGATGCCGAGTAGTACGTAATTCGGTGTCGTCTACAGGAAACGCCGTCTATGCGCTACCCTTGGCTCGGGCGATTACTTTTCTAGATGAATTGTAGCTGTGTGCACTGTGTGCACTGTGTCGGGCTCTGCACAGAGGGCGAAATGGCGGGCCACCGCTCAATTCGTGCGTGTGTCCGGAGGGAAATTAATTTTCCAGAGGAAAATTGTTGTTATAAGCTATTCCTGTAATATAGCTGCAGGTGTACGGAGGACGATTGAACAGTCTCTTGCAACTTAAGGATTCGTATGCGCCGCTAAATTGCATCCTAGGAATGAACGTTACGCTTCTCCTTGCTGCATTGCCAGTTTACCAGGGGAGCTCTTGGATCAAATCGAGAAAGACATAACACGAAATTGATGTGTTTTATTTATATACAATATTTACAAAGGCATAGTGACTGGAATGGCTATAAATGTTCTCGTACGCTTAAACGTGTACAATATGCCGCAGGCGTTATTTTTCTCTGTTCATTCGTCATTGCAACCAACGACGTCGTTCCCGGAGGGGAAGGAGGCTTCATCCTTATCCGTTGCGTGGCGTCAGACGACGATCGATGATCGGGGTATCGATATTACAAACGTTAGGCTTTCCATCGACCGTCGTAGTCCGTCATCGGCTTCTTCTGCTTCATCACTCGCTTATTCTGATATTTTATATTTAAATACAGCTCTCCTGAATGGCTGCGCTCCTGATGATCGTCTCGGAGTATCGATTTGGCCTCTGAAGACTGTAGAATGTCTGCAAAGGTAATAAGCAGTTCTCAATTAGGCGTATATCTTGACTGAAAGGGTGCTTAACGCACGGAGCCATTGAAAATTGCGAATATTGGTAGGTATTATAAAATGTTGTCGTGATTGGGAGGTGAAGGTAAAAAGTTGAACGATTCAACGACGTTAAGTGGAAGTAACTTTGGACAGCGCCTTCGCGACACTTTTACATTCATTTTAATTGTTATTATAAAGTTAAATAGAAAGATGCAAAGGACAACGCGTTACTTACGTTCGGCGATGCTTGCGGATAATCCGAATCCTCTAGAACGTCGTGGGACATCTCTCGTCCTTCCAGCTGACGTGGTCTTCTCGGGAGGGATCCGTAAACCGGAAGTTTTCTCTCTGGAAGAAGTTCCGGGTGAAGCTTAGCGTCAATCGCATAATCGGTTTGAAGTAACTTGGCGGACTCGGGCTTTCTCGCGGTACGCACTGCGAACTTTGATAAATCTTAGATCTCTTTGACGCAACGCCGCGCCACGCTACTTCTCACAGAAGGTTTCCATCGCCTAAAAGGGGCCCTTCGCGTATTTATCTACAACTTTTCTTTCCTTCCACCTCCGACGCCGGAGCTACTACGTACATATAGCTTCATATGGATTCTGCTAATGGTTCAGGACTGTGCCTTCGCTCGCTGCTTAATCGACGCATTATTCACCGCCTCGGGCACGGTTTGCTACCGGATTAAAGAAGAAGAAGAATCGTGCGCAAACGGTGAATAGTTATCTATCGATGCCGGTTGCGATATACCTACAAGGGTTAGAGGACGCACGAGGCGCAATTTTCTCGAAAGTGCCCGGTACCGATTTAAAGCGGAATTCGATATTCTTCCGAGCCTCATAGAAATGCAACCTGCCTCTCTCGGGCTTAAGTAGGAATTGGTAGGATGGGATGGGCGCCGATAGTTTTCCAAGTGCCTGACGATGGCAGTGGCGAGCTAGAGCCTCCTTGATATACTCTTAGCCGAGACGAGGATCGGTATAGAGAAATTGAGATTGTTACCTGAGAGATGATTGCTGATGGCGGTGGTGGGTATAAGATCGGGATTACCATCTTCCTCCTCGCCCTTGCCGGCGAAGGTCGCGATGCTGGGCTGTTGCGGTGGCTTCGGCTTCGTCGGGGTCGCCGCGTGCTTTCTCCAGAGGGCCATCAGAACGCCGGTCACGATTAGTCCTAAACCGGTGGCCGTACCGCCGAGGCCAATGAGGATCGGCGACATGTCGACCGAGGAGACCGATTCGCCTGTAAACGAAATCTCTACCAGTTCTATCCATAAGTAATGCGGCCGCGTTCCTTGAGACGTGCCCTCTCTCACTCACGTACTCTATCAGTCACATACTCTTTCGTAAGCCTCTCTCTTTGGCGCTCTGCGGCACCCACTTTATCTCCTCCTCTATCCGTTTGTAACCGCGCCTCCCCGACAGCCATGCTGGATCGTTTTCTCATCTGGAGGAGCTATTATGTGTCGCGGGATCGCTCGTGAGCCTCTGAACCCCTGTTTAAGGTTTCCTCGCACGAACTGCGGTTAGGATCGAATCGCTCCACTAAGATATACGCGTCACCCGGATCCTAATTTACTTGTCTGACAGCCGCGTCTCCAAGGAGCTCGTCACGCGACCTCCTTCCTACCTTCTCGCGACAGTCTACCGCGAACCTAGTCTGTTTCCAATTAAGATCCCGGCATCAGCGACGGCATCAGCGTCGGCATCAGCGACGGTATCAGCGTCGGCTGTTGCTGTTGCTGCTATTGCTGCTGCTGCTGCTGCTGCTGCGAGATTTCACGGTAAAGCTGTCTAACGACAGAGAGCCCCATCGCGGCCGGTCAATTTCTCGCTCCCCCAATAACGGAGTCTAATAAATTCGCTATCTTTTTCAATTTTCCCTTCTCCGGCCAATTGCCTCCGCAAATCGCGCGCCGAATCGCGATAATTGCCCTTGGCGAAAATGGCGCTGTGAAGAAAAATTGGTCGATAATCCCGGAATTTTCATTTGCAAATTATTCGAGAGAATACGCTCGATGCTTTATCTATCGGCAGCGGTGCGAGTAAAAGGGGGGAGTGCAAAATTAGCACATTTTTTCGGCATTGTCCCCAGTGTTCAGCCGGCGCAGATTTCGGTTGGGCCGAGAATGGGGGGGGGGGGGGGGGGGGGGGGCGAGGGATGAAATTTTCGATGCCGGGAAACGGTGCGAACGGGGAAATGGCGTGATGCGCGTTGATTCGTGCGCCCGGTGGCTTCGAGAAAGAGACGAAGGGAGGGAGGGGGAGAGTCGAGACGAAGCCGCGGACGAGAGAAAACAGAATGCATAATAATAGCTCATAAATTTTGAGCCTTGTTTCCGGGCTCTGCGGTGCCGGCAGCGCACCATGTTTCACCCTGAAACCGCCCCCCCCCCCTCCTCCCTCCACCCGCTACCGTCCGTATCCTGACCTGACCCAAGGCTAACCTCCGCCCTGCCAACTATTCAACTGGCCGGGATCATTTGCATGCTGATAACAGTTCCGATCATTTCTGTTCCTTCTCTTTGCGGACGGGCTCCCTTTCTCTCGGCAAGACGTGGAATGAGTCGGCTGCATGGAATCAGAGCCATTTGTTCGAAACGATTACGCGATACTACTCCGATGACCACGGCCGAACGACGAGCCCGACACCTACTGATACTGATTTAACGCCCGTAAGCCGCCACCGCTCCTTTATTCGAGCCTTTTCAGCCAATTCTAGCAATAATCTCCTCAAGATTGCAAAACGGTTTTAGTCGGTCGTAGACAGCGTGCGTTGGATTATCGGCTGTTAAGCGACTTATTTCTAACGGGTCCGGTAAAGGTTTATTCATTTTGTCGCTGTTTAATGGTAGCGGAATTAATAGCGGCGCGTAATAAATAGAGAGCGGAATGGATTGGCGAGTCCACCTGGAAGCGCTTTAAATGCTTCCTGCGCGATCGTAAAGTCGGCAACAACTTATGCTCCCAGTGTTAAGGAACGTTAACGTTGAGGAAGGGGAAAAGTGGCGCTTTACGATCGCGAGAGGGATGCGAAAGATAGGAAAGACAAGGCGCGTGTGTCGGAGACGTATGTCGGACGCGCTGCAAACTTGCCAGAGCGTTCTCACGCTCGTTTCAAGCATCGGTTTCAAGCATCGGTTTCGTTGCTATCGGTGCCAATGGTAGGATCCTTTCGCCGTACCTGCAGAGAGGCTCAAACGCGTGGGCGTCTATGCGGATAATGGGAGGCAAAAAAAAAGAGAGGAGAGGGGCGGTGGCGACGTCAGAGCTGCTCCTTCGGAAGAGTGCCGGATCGAACGGTTCTGATTTGATGTACATGCGAGCCTTCAAACCCGGCGAAGGGGCTAAAGAGCGAAGATAAGAGAAAAGGATATAGGAAGAGGGAAGGCCGAACGGGAGGGGAGGGAGAAGGGCTAAAGAGAAACTGCATAGGGAAAAACGTGGGGGGGAAGGTCTCGTCCCTTTGTCGAAAGCAAAGCTTTGACGACAGGAAAGCTTTTGAAAAGGCAACGACTACGGGGTTATTAAGTAGATGGCTGATGCATTTCTCTCCCTCTCTCTCTCTCTCTATCACTCGCCACACACACACACACACACGCGCGAAGACAGATAGAAACAGACACATAGAGAGTTCTTCTCTATCCGTTGGCATTACTCTGCCAGTGAGATTCGCGCCGAATGTACTCACGCACCGGTGAACTTGGCCACTCCTTTTAGGGCAACTTCTTCCATGATGACGGGGTCACTGGAGCCCTTGACGTTAACTGCGTAAAGAGCCACCCTTGTTGGCTTGTGTAGTTCTAGCTCCCAGTGAGGATTCGCCGACTCTAGCCGCTGTTTGTCCACGACGGCGACGAACTTTTGAGGTAAGCCGCCGTCGTATCCTTCGACGCACGATATCCTTATCCAGGACCCTGTTTGATTGTAGGCGGTGCAGTTTTGTAGGGGGTACGGCTTGCCTGTGGAGAAAACCTTTTCTTTTTACTGATTTTTCGACATAGGTATGTATACTGGAAATATAGTCGCCTTCGGATATTCGTCACTTGTACGGGCGAGTCGCGCGTAAGTTGTCAGTTTAGGTAGGGAAAGTTTCGGATGCAGATCGTGTACACATGCTCCCTGACGGTGAGAAGCCGTGACATCGGATACCTAGGAGAAGTTTGCAGCCTCGGATCCGCCGGGTGCGAAATTGCGATTGAGATAGTCCCCCTTGATTGGTACTTACGCTCGCGCGGTTCCTTCACGCGATAATCGAGGGTCCTTACGTCCCTAACTTCGATCCGGGAATGGACCTACGGGAACCGATCTACGGTGATGATCTACGCCCACGGCCAGGCAAACGCGACTAACCCGATTTGCTCTCCGATTTCATTACTCCTGACCGACGCTGGATGGATAGTTTCGCGTCCGCCTATTGGCCCGAAAATCGATGGCAGAAGAGAGTGTAAACGATCGAAGATATGCAGAATAGAAGCTGGACCGACGGTGGACTGTCATCTAATTACATGGGAAATGCAACCGCCAAATTATTAGCAGGGCCGAATTTCGCGACAGTACTTCTTTCAAGCGAGTGACTCAACCAGATTTTGTCTTCCTCTATCCCTATCTGTTTCCCTGTCCTATCCTTTTTGGTAGGCTGAAAATTGTTGCTCCACTGAGGAAATGGTATGCCCCTAAGGTAGGAAATGGCCGAATCTACAGAACATTGCCTTGGTAAACCGGCTACCTATGTCACCTGCGTGTCTCGCAGTGTACGTATTCAATTATGATTTTCACTGAATTTCCGGGAAAACGCACGACGTAGAGGACGTGGCACGTATTTTTAATATCGTCGACGACGTTTTCCACAGGCCGAGCCGAAGCCGGGGGGGCCATCTCGCTCGCTTTGTCCGCGGAAGAGAGTGACAAATTTCGGACATTTATGCGGCCGGCCATATTAAATAATCAAGGAGAATTCGGCGAGCGACGCGTAATCAGGCAAATTAGCAATTGCGTAAAGCAAGAGTTCGTTAGCGGGAGGCGGCGAATTTGCAATCTGCAAATTTATTGACTGATTAGGGGAAGGGGTTGAAGGTTCGGAGAAGTGATAGGGTGGCGAGGAAGGGGGGAGGGGGAAGGGTGGGGAAGAAGCTGGGTTCAGATAGAGTTGCAGCTACAGCGATGAAAGTTGGACAAACCTGCCGCTATCACCTGGTAGAGACAGGGCTGCCTGGAGTGTCCGACGGCGTTGCTCGCCCAGCAGCCGAGTGTACCGTAATCCATGTCCGTCGAGGGTGTGTAATTTAGCCTGCTGATCGTGCTCTCGGCAGTATATTTCATGGACGGAATGTCGTTAAGGTCGCCGCTGCTGTTGAACGTCCAGTGAAACGTCACGGACCTGGGATTCGCCTCGACTTCGCAGATGAGACTTATCGTTTCGTGCTTCAAGGCACCGTGAACTTCCTCCGGCACATTCAAAGGCGCAGGGGTGGCCTTCTGATCTGGCCTCCAACCGCTCAAATTCCCGACGTACTTGCAGACGGGCGCGACTGCAATTTCAACGACCCGGCACCCTTTATATTATATTCCACCTACGTATATATCTCACCCGCTCTATATTGACGGCAAGCTGATACATACATAGGAGAGTACATACATGCGGAGAGAATATTAAACCATTATCATATTAAACCGCGAATGAAACTAAAATACTAGTCGTCCTTTGGGCATTGTTATTAATTCGCGCGTACACCCCCGTCAGGATGATTCTAACGATTATAATGTACGTCAAAAGGTCTATACATGTGACAAGTCTGAGTGAACTCTGCTAGTTAACGTAAAAGTGAATCCAAGGGGATGCGCGCGAAAGGTAGCGAAAGGTAGCGAAAGGTAGCGCCTCATTTTACGCATCTACGACACTAAGCGAAATTAATTATCGTATACAGAGCGGAAGCACTTACACATGACTTCGAGGTTGACTTCGTTCGAGGTACCACTTCCCTCGAGATTGACGGCGATGCATGTATATCTTCCGGCGGATTCTCTAGTTACCGTTTGAAGCACCAGAGACTGGTCCGAGAGTACTATGCCGGCGGTGACGTTGTAATGAAGCTCTTGTTTCTGAATAAACAATCGAGGAAAGGTAGCAGCGTCAAAGAGATGTATGTCGTGGTAAACGGGACAGCTCGTGGAACGATACCGCGAGCAAGGTTAAAGCGATAAAATTCCAAAAAAGATGCTTCCTCTTTAAGTGGGGACAGCTCATTCACGAATGAGGCTTCAACTGTGAAACTGAGTTTTGATGAGGAGGACAGAGTGGAAGGGACGCACGTATGAATCGATTGAAAGATCGAAGGATCGAAGGGACGTCGAATTAGACGCGTCACGTGACCGGGCGCAAGAAAAAGAGGTACAACGAGCTAAAGTGGTCGAGTGACGTACGTTCCTCGTTGCCTACCTCGCGATGGCGCTAGTGGGTAGAAGCTGTTGGCAGAGAGCGGTTACTTGGAAAAGTTAGTGCTGAGCCAGGGGTGCAGCTACGAAAACTTAGCGCGCGATCTTCTGCGCCTCGTGTATCTTCTCCGACTCGAATTCCGAGGGCCATTTGTATCTCTACCCTTCCTTGTCCGCTTTCCTGTGGTACTACTAGACCTTCCCCTCTACCCTTCTCCCCCCTCAGCTTGCCACTGCGTGCGAAACGAAAATTTCTTTTCCTGCCGTACACCGAGCATGAACTTTACTCGTCGCTGAAAAATTGCGAGCTCAAAATCTGAACTGCCCTTTGCCAGATGGCAGAGGAGGCTGAAGCGGCCGTGATGGGCAAGCATTGGAGCAATACATCTTTACTGCGGACGCTTCTATGGAATTAAGGCACCTTGCCGATATTTGCTGAACACTGTACCTGCACGATTTGACTAGTGTACAGAACAAGCGGATAAGATCGGGCCGAGATGAAACGGGGCCGCGAACAATGTTGCACGTCGAGAGCTTTGGCACGGTTGGGCTCGGTGGTGGTAGTGGTGCCAGATTAGAGAAGGAGAGATCGCGAGGGAGAAGGCAGGCTAGAACGGTATATACCATTTTCCTGCTTGTTTTATATGAGTAACGAGCGGCGTATCTGTTTCACTCGGTTTCGAGAAGTTTGCTCGAAGGAAATTCGTACGGCACGTACGTATTGCAAGAGTACATGCCTCGAGCGCCAAGATCCGGCGAAATATACGCGGACCGTATGTATTTTATGTGCTCTCTCCCCCCCCCCCCCCCCCCCTCCCTCCCTTCGCGTATACCTTTCCGATATGTATACCGGCGCGGATTGGGAAGTGATACGTCTTCCTATGAGCGAGGAATATTGTTATTTATATATACGGAATAACTATGGTCATGTTGTACGATTTCATGTATTTACGAGTATGCGATCCGCGCACGCGTACACACAGGCCGCGCGTCATACGCCGTTTGTCCCCACATATTTCATCGTGCGCGTATTTTTCTTTCCGCAAGCACTGCCGTCGCCGTTAAAAGCGACAAAAAACGAGAGGGAGAAAAAAGAAAGGAAATATTTTCACTGGCCCGTGGTCATTTTGGGAAACGTCGCTTGGCCAGAGAGGCATGCCGAGGCGGAATTGCGCCAAAGGAGAATGGCGAGATTGCTCGAATTAAACAGCGTTTGCTTCCATTAAATGGCGCAGCGTTTCGCTCGAAGGCGATCGATGGGAATGTCGAATGTTTCTTACTGTTATTTTGCCTCTTTTCCCCCCGAAAAAAGTCTGCCATTGATAAAAGAGCGCCGGGCTATAAAATCGAGAAGAAACAACGCGGAGCGAAACGAATTTGTTTATGTGTGCGTTTATGGAAGCTGACTAATGCCGACCATTCGTTACTCGACGGGCGTGCATCTGGTGTTCCTCGATGAACGACCGGGTAAATATCCGCGAGTTGCATTTCGACCCTACTGTTTGAGAGAAATCCTTTTTTTCCCCCCCGACCTTCCTGACACGTCAAAATAGCGTATGTTGCGGCCCCGGCAAGGAGCCATACTGAATGCGGAAGAGGAGGGAGGGGAAGGACAGGGTGAGGCTTGGAGAGCTTTTGAGCCTGTCGTTTCCTCGTCGGACGTTAAATGTTCTTAGTCGTGTCGGGACGATAATGTATACGTGTATCTACCGTGCCGACGAGGTCAGAATATATTTCAGACCCATCTTCCGCCCGCTGCCCGTATTTATCTGACTGTTACACGTCTACCTAGCCAGCCTTCCCTCCCGCAGACGACCTTCCGCTCCCTTATATTCCATTACTAAATGCGTAATACTAATCAATTATTTCTCGACTACTTATTTCGTCGAGCAGGTTACTCTTCCCGCTCACGGTTAGCCCACTGTAATTTATCATTCTGCCTCTGTGCATCCACTTTGTCCACCTGCACCCTTATCTCTCGTCTCCGCACTTTTCTTCTTTCACTGCTCAAGTGAAGCAATTTCTGCATGCTCAGGTTCACCATTTTTCTTCTTCTCTGCACCATTCCTCCCTTTACGATTCTATCGTATTCTGGAACAAATCGCTGCCGAGAGCTCTAATTATCTGAGTCTCTGGGACAAACTTTAACCATCCAAAGCGTCAATATTCGCCGGAAATAATTTATCGTGCGCGCAGTGAACTGTACAGGCGAGTGGATACTGCATCCCGGGTACCGTATAAACAGGGGTCGTTATGTGACTGGAAACGATTTTCCAGACAGTGGCCGAGTGCAGCATTATTGACCATTAAATATGTTCTTGCGTTCATTGTCGATACTTTCGACTCTCTTTCTTCTCATATTTTTCCCGTAAATTTCGGTCAGAATGGGAGTCATAAACTGATCCCTGGATGAACATCGGTCAGATCGAATGTTTGATCATTTACGTGTATGCCTCGCTCTCGATAGGGACATATAGGGATAGGCGTGTATGCGTGAACGCGTACGTGAATGCGTCGTTACGTGACCACCCTCCAACCCACTCCTTTTATCTCTTTCCATTCTACTCTATTTATAGAGCGAGCTCACACACAGAAATGTTTTCTGCTTGCCGTGCTGACGTTGCCTATCGGCGACGGCGGTCGTAGTGGTGGCCATGGTAGTGGTGGTGGTGATGGCAGATTTGTCGGCGTTGATTTGTTTAATTTGACCCCCGGCGCGACAACGTTTACATTAGCGGAAATGTGGAGGAAGCTGTAATTAAAATATGCCAGGCGAGATGCGCGTTATTTGCTCACGCAATTAAAGGATTATCTTGGCTGAATGTCGTGCGCCAACGTGCCATTTCATGCGGGAAAATAACTTTTGGGGTTGGAAGCGGGAGGGTGGAAAAAAAGCGACGTTGATATCGTCGACGTAGATGCTGTCTCGCCAACATATTATCGCCCCGATACTACGTATCACCGTCGAGAAGCGAATAATTAAGGTTTGCCAAACTGTGACTGGCCTTGCGCTCAATTAGTATTGCGCACCGTCGTCCTTGCACGAAGAAATTTTTTTCGATAACAGAATTACAAGCTCTCTCTCTCTCTCTCCGGCATTCATTTGGATAATTAGACGTTATATTCAGGAGCGGCAAGTGAATCTACTCGGTCGTGGTATTGAAGTCGGGCAAATTTCAATTTCCGAATATTCCAAATACTTCTGTCGGCCGGAGCAGCTGGTGAAAAAATCGCGGTGCTTCATTAAGCGGCTAGTTGCTAATTTGCGAGCATCGCGATTATTATCAGACGGTTAAGGCAGATCGAGTTTTAAAACTTTAACGGCGTATCGCGGAAGCGGGGCTTTTTACAGAGGAATATTTATCGTCTGGCGTGCGTTTAATAAAATTTTATTTCGCCTACCGCTCAAACGGCTTAGCGACGGAAACGGTCAACACAGCTCTCACTCTCTCCCGCGAAGGAGAGTTTCGAAATGTTACTAACGTTTCGTGAGTGATTCCATACAGCCGTAGCGGATGGCTGTGCGAGTTTCGAATTTTGGGTCGGGATGTGTGCTTTTTACACGGAATGTTTTTACGGATTGCTAGTCTAATGCGGCCATGCACGACGGTGATTCGCGGGCAATTTATTGGTATGGTTGTCGGGCCGGGTGGTGAGAGAACGTTCGACGCTATTCCACGCTATTCCACGCTATTCCACGCTTTTCCACGCTTTTCCACGCTTTTCCACGCTTTTCCACGCTTTTCCACGCTTTTGCACGCTATTCAGCATGCGTCTGGCTGGCCGAGAGAGGCGCGATGAATCGATAGGAAGTGACAAGGGGTGCTCGTAAATTTACAATACTTTCAACAGAGTGCGCAGGGAGGCCTGTCGAGACGGCCGAATCCACCCCCCACCCCTTCTGTTCCGCTCTTCATTTCCCTAACCTACTCCCACCATCGCCATTTCATGTACCTGGCATGTATCGTCTGACATATCTCATTTCGGAACTTTTACTCTTAGCGTCTACACGAATTGTGTTTCTAATTAATTGGACGGAATCATACAATTAGAAGGTCGGCTTCATTAGTGACTCATTAGCTCTTGCAGTTCTGCGTTTTAGCTTACCGCCTCTCTCTCCTCTCTCTCTCTCTCTCTCTCTCTCGGTTCGAATAATTAACGAGATACGATGTAAATTAATGTCTTAGCAGTCGTTTTCTTTCCACGTCGCTGTCCGTTACTTCGTTCTGACTGAACTCTCTTGTCCTCGTTATTTCGCCATTTCTGCGAGCCGCGGTTCGTCAGTTTACACGTTGTGTTTCATCTAAAACGTCTGTGAAGCTGTCGGAATAAATAATTCCGGACATTCGTGCTCATAATGGTCAAAAGTTGCATTGCGCCTGTCCCTGTCACGCTCGAGGTAAAAATGTTCATTCTCTTTGCCGCGGCTGGCCGCTACTAGGAAGCTGCCCGAAGTGAACAAAAATGGTTCAGACATCCTCTCGTATGAGGACAATGGACAATGGATCTCTCCTTGTGCCGACATCTACATCCAGTTTTCTTACACTTTTTCAGTCTAGCTCAATTCCTTATCTCGCTTCCGTTCTCTTCCTCCCACCCGCGTGGAATTCTTTGAGGGTGGCTTCCTCTCGAAACATTGTGTTGGCAGAAATCGGAAGAACCTTTGGCCGCGGGCAATAAAAGGTCGATCAATGAATGCACCGAATCTGCAATGTTCGTCGGGGATGGCGGGCATGAGGGATCTCAGTTCGGCTAGCTACCAACTTCCGCTTTCCCACTTAATCGATGAATTTCCACCGTTTTACGAGCTACCTGCCACAATGGCGCCCGTTGTTGCCCCGACCGATGAAAGTATTACGCATCGGCCAATAACGACTTCCGGTAGCCCGGAAGCGCGTCAGTGCATTTTCATGCAAATTCGCTTACGCACATTGAGTATGCGCGCGCCGCGCATTTCGAGTGAATCGTTCATGCCGAAAACAATGGGCAGCAAGCACGTTTGAACTTCAGATTGTCAGTTACCGAAAAGTCGTCAGAGTTGTGGTGGTGCTGTTTCTGTGTGTGTGTGAGAGAGAGAGCTTTTCGAAAGGATGAGAAAAGTTGATCGAGCGTCGGTCCTCTTATTTTTTCCTTCATTCGGCGAAGAGTGTCTAGTCGAAGGTTTGGCACGCGATGGTCTGCTCGAGTGAGCTGACACTATAGCGAAGGCTTGGCCAGGTTGGCAGGCCTGCAAGAGGGCGCCGATGCTCACAGGATTTCGTCCTACTCCTGAGAGGGTTACGACCCGACGGGGGAAAATGATGGAAAGCATAATCCTCCTTAAGAGGCTTAGACTCGACGATCCTTGGAGTGACCGAAGATAACGTTTGAGCTTCTCAGGTGTGTGAGCTTTCGACGATGCCCGACGTCCCACCCTTCTTCACTCCTCTACCCTCTACCCTCTACCCTCCACCCTCTACCCTCTACTCCACCCCGAGATAGCCAACTTTCCACCAAATTCAACCTTCCATTTCCTTCCGACAAGTCTCCTTTCTCATCGTCCCTGTAACCCTTTGCTATCCTTTCTCTCTATCTCTCCCTCCCTCCCTCTCTCCCTCTCCCCCATCCTCTGACTCCGCTCTCCCTTCCATTTGCCTTCCCTCAAGGCAGACGCGATATTCTCTCGATTATTTTCCATCGTGTTTACGCAGCAGTTGAGCTCGCTATTTTTTCGATCAACGCCACGAAGAAATTTTTCACTCGATTCAGTGCAATGTTTTCCGATCGATCGCATCGAAGCAATTTTTATTTTTATCGAAAATTTGTCTCTCCGATGGGCCGCTATCAATGGAATTCGCACTGTCGGTCGGTTTGCAGGCGGCAGTGCGGTAACTACCCCCAACTCACCCCCAGGAGTAAACGTTCATGCCTCCGTAATTACATTTCCGTAGCGGCCATTTGTCTTGGGTTAGTTAAAAGATTGCCGGTATCATTAGCGGGGGCCCGCCGAAACGCGAAGAAAACGGTTTGCCAAGGTAAACAATATCTGACAAAGTTCTATAGACCCTGGAATTAGAAACGTAAAGATTAAGATTTCACGATGCTCATTAGTGGCCGGCTAGCAGAATTTTCTACGGACGGCTGGAGCCATTTTACCCCTTTTGCCCGGGCTCCCGTCATTCTTTCCTTGCTTAAAAAGACATTACTGCCACGAAACCGCAGGATGTGCTCCTAGTTAATTGAGACTACTGAGCTAACGATTCGAGCTAACGATTCGAGCTAACGGTGCAATCAGCTCCCTCTACTCCCCCATTGTTACGTAATTAAGTAAATTATAGACTAGGCTAATGGCATATCGTGTATCAAAATGGAAAGTCAATCTGGCAATTTTCTATACCCTGATCGCTGTCGACCGTTAATAAGTGTTGTACGAGCATCGCTTTACTCGTACTACTTCGAATCGTCTGTCTGAGACATGTACGCTTTATGAACGCGTGTTATCGACGGCTCACGGTTTCGAGCTTTATCAATATAAAGCTCGATATTATTGCCCGCTAATTTAAGCAAACCATTTTTTACTCCCTTGTCTGCCCAGTTGATCGCAAACGCACTACGTTTTATTGTTTTGACCATTAGCGATAAATCTGGTTGACCGACTTGATTTCAATTACGCGGTACCTCATTCTCTTTGCTCTCAGCGGATCGATGAAACATTGTCGACCAGAAGCTGTCACTCATCCGTGGCAGGAAAAGAGAATATGCATGAAAAATGTGGAAATAAGTCTTACCTCGTGACACCAGGTCAATTTATGAGCCTTAGGATTCGCCCTGACGTTACACTCGAAGAAGACGTCGTCCCCCTCCTTGATGGCTTTCGCGTTCGTCGAGGAGGCCTGCTTCAAGGTGACAATTGGCGTGACTGAAAGAAGAAAAGGGAAGAGGGGCGAATATATGTAACCGTCGTAATAACTTTCACTGCCGTTATTCTTTCCTGGGAGGTTGAGACTAAACAGAGAGTTCGCCTTTTAAACCGATCGAAGTGGGGAACTTTCGAGGGGTGAGAGTACCGTTTCCCATTAAACTGCCGTGCCATTCGAATTGCCAATCGAATTGCCATTCGAATTGGCATTCGAGCTGGCATTCCAATTGACATTAGGTTAATCGCGCCAATTGATGGAGGTCGCGCGGGCTGATAAAGGTGCCCCTTCAGACGAGGCGTAACTTTTGCTCGCACGTAGCCTATGTATCACGTGGCCAGAGAGGGCGCGGGGGGCAAAAATGGACTTGAAGAGAATGAATCGAGAGCGCCGCCGCGGCCGGCTCGCCAATTTATTACCTTCGCTTTGGCACACGGCTATTTATGCACACTGTTATTTATGAAGCGAGCATGACGGGGAGGGGGGGGGGGCTTCGAAACCGCGACGCAATAATATGCGGATATTAACGGTGGCCGTTTAATGAAATTTGCATTTCTGCGCGTGCGCTCTGGCTGATTGTTTTGGGTCTGGCATCCGTGGCGCCATTTTCGCGGCGATGTTTGTCGGTTGGTCGGTCGGTTGGTAGGTCAGGCCGGAGCGGAGAGCGTCCCGCGAAATGGCAAGCTGATGGCGAGGGCGAGGGCGAGGGCGAGGGCGCGGGCGCGGGCGCGGGCGCGAGCTCGTTCCCAAAACTAGCCACCCGCAATAATAATGCCACGGGCGAATTAACACGGGACATTTATCACGCGTTGTTCGCCGCACGACGAAATGGCAATTGAATCTCACGCATCGTTCGCTACAGCGATCGAAACGCATCGCCGCTGGCAAATTTCCGCTTTTTTTATCCGCCTCCTATTTTTACCACCCCTCTACCCCCGCCCCGATGCGCGCCCCCCTCATAATCTCATTCCTACCCGTACCGCGCCAATTATGTAATTTAACTCCAACGGTATTGCCGATCCTCCCTCTTAACTCGTTAAATTCGTTCGCCGATAACGAGACGTAGTTCGACGAGAAAGATGATATGCTCGCGTTTCAATTAACGAGACGTCTTCGACGCGTGCTTCTCAAGCTCGAATTGCCAGGGAAATATATGGCGATTATTGATTTTGTCAAATTGCAATTGACGTAAACGATTCGGTCAGCGGCCCATGGCCGGGCGTAAACAGGTAAGTTGATGCCTGATTACCGGCATCATTATCGCGCCAACGTTAGCCCAGTCTCGTTGCGGGCTTCGAACGTTGCAATTATAATCATTAACACCCGGCCAATGCAATTGCGCCGCGGTACGGTACCCAATTTCGCGAGCCTGTAAACGGTCGACTTTTTCCACTGAGCGTTTCCGTCTGTATTCTCAGACAACGCCATCTGTCGACGACGACGTTGACGCACCTTGTAGAATAAATCCTGTTCAATTTTTCTTTCCCTCGCCGCGTTCGGCAACTTCCTTCGAATCTTCCGTTCAAATATTTCCCTTCGATTTACACTTGTTCCGAATGGACCTCGTCCCGACCCAGGGACGATAGTGGAAGGACCTGGTCGCGAATAATTATTTTTTCTACGTCGCAGTCGATCTGCGAGCCATCCAGACTAACTTTTAATTATTTGTCAGCGGATGCCCCAAGGATTACTAACGATTTTACTTGGAGGCGGCGTGCATTCGTCGAGGCATATTTTGCCCGAATCGGTTATAATGGAAAATCAGGAATTTCAGTATTGGCGGAGGTCGTTAGCGGTGCCGTTACATCGCGGGCATTATCACCGGCTTTTCAAATCGTTCTCAACGTTAATCATAATCGTGCCGGATTTCATTTCGTCTCGTTTCCCTTGCCGTGAATGCAATTCGCGTTTGGTCGACTTCGTTTCCGTAATGACGCAGGGCTAGACGGTGATGCGAGGGGTGGCGCGAGGGGGTGACTGACTGTAGAGTAATAAAAGCTGGATGAGAGGCAGAGGAGGGAACACGTCAACAAGGCGGAAAATATTTCCCCTCGCATTGTAAATCCCATGGACGGTTTCTTCTCGCGGAAGAAACGTCGCGACAATGTGTCGTGATAACGTTCAATGCCGCGACCCGAGTCGGTACGCTCGATTTTCCGATCGATTCAATTGAAATCCCCCGTTTGCGAAATTGTGATTTTTACACCGCATACTTTACACTCTAGGCGAGGCGAGCGGCTCCAATTTCTCTGCTCGGCACCGCTCCCTAGGCTCATGCCGCGCGCAAAAAGTTGTTGCGAAACACGCTTGAACGGCCCATTCAATCTCGACAGTTTTTCGAGCGTAGTACGCCGCAAATGGAATTTTGACTCTGACATAATCGCGCCTCTAATGCGCGTTTACAGTTGACAAAACAATATAATCGGGAAATAAACAGAATCCGGGTAGACCGCGATGTAGTAGTCAGAGTATCGTTGAATGAACGTTCTGTACATGACAACGGCCGGCAGCTAGCGTCGGGCTGACGCAGCGCTGATGCCCCAAACCGATCCCTCCCCCTATCCGTACCGCCAGCTATCTCTCTCACTCCGACACGTTTGTACGACACCTTCCTACAGCGGGCTTCCGAGCGCGGGCCGCCATTGCGACGCGTCAAATTTTATTTCACTTTATCGGAAGCGGAACACCGTTTAACGGGCGACGGACGAATGTGTTTCGAATTATTCAAGCGGAGGAGGGAGGGAAAGGAAGCGAGAACGCGCGCGCGTCCACCTATTCCCCTCGATTGTCACGCTAAATTCCATCGGCAGTTCTGGCCAATAAACAAGCGAGCCCATTATTCGAATCAGTGATGCTATAAAGAAAGAGGTACTCGTCGACTGCTGTCGATCGACGAGGGGTACGAGATGGGGTAGGAGGAGGAGTAGGAGGAGGGGTAGGAGGAGGGGTAGGGGGAGAAACGACGGCTGACTCGGGTCAATGCGTGCGAAAGCCACTTGGCGAACTTCCGTGAGTAGAGAAAGTATAGATGAAAGCGTCGCCCTTCATTCTGCTTTATGGCCGGCTGAGCGTCGCGACGCGTCGTCTAACGAGGAGGTATTGCCGCTCACCGAGCCAACCCCGACAGGGTCACGCTGTTTAATGACGGCAGATTAAAGCGTTGTAGAAGCGGCTACGTTTTCAAAACGCAGCTGACTAGTACTCTGAGAGAGAGAGAGAGAGAGAGAGAGAGAGAGAGAGAGAGAGAGAGGAGAGAGGAGAGAGAGAGAGACAGAGAGAACAGCGATAAACGCGTTGGCGACCCTCTCTCCCACTTTCGTCGGCGGACAGGAGAGTAATCGTCCCATTATTCGCCATCCGACAAAGTGACAAAGTAAAAAGCACTTGTCAATCGACGATCGGTATCAGTTGGGTTAGGCTCGCGAGATAGCGATTCGGGTCAATGCACGCGAAAGCCACTTAGGGGCTGGCCGTATTTTCACGAGGGCGATATAATCGCTCCCCTAGCAAAGTGCACTGCGCGCCAGTCTAGAGCGTCTCCAGCACTCTCATCCGGTATCGTAGCTAAAGGGAAGGTGGCGCTTGGGGCTGGCAATCTGAAAATATGCCGATCGTGTTCCGCAAGAAAATCCGAGTAATAGGCGCGAGAGCGCGCAGCAATTTTTCCCCCGAGTGTCTCCCACTCTCGCGCGATAATTAGTGGGAGGGAAAAACGGTCGATGCTCGTCGTAGCTAGAACTAGAGTAGGGAAAGTGCAGAGAAGTGGGCTGAGTGGCAGGTCTACGTTTTCGTCGACTTTATTTTCGTTCTGCACGCATCTTTTTTGCCGCTCACAGTCGCCAGGCATTTTTGACGCATATTCCGGTCGGCGCGACGAACGAGCGTGAGACTTGAAATTTATTTCCGACGGTGCGTACATGCGGCAGATATGGCAATAACTGGACGGGCCAATTAGTTCACAATATGCATTAGCGTCCTCATTTCGAAATGAGCTTAGGTCCCCCGGGCCGTGCGATTACGCATGTGGCACACGCGAAACGTTCAAATATTCATGAGAAGGCAGAAAGACCGGATACGGATTTGTTGAGAGCGGGGTGTAAACTGATTACTCGGTAGAGTAGCGATGCTAGCGGTAGCTAGTAGCAGTAGCTAGTAGCAGTAGCTAGTAGTAGTAGGTCTACATGTATAGATAATTGGGGTCGCGCATTCCGAGATAATTCGGCGTCCATTGGGCGGGGAGCAGCTCCATTTTTGAGCTGGAGCTGCGGTGGGTGGCGCGGGGGTGGCTCACACATTCCTTCGCGGCAGGAAGGGAAGACGGAAGAGAGGCGCCGTTCATTTTTTATTCATACGCAACGGCGTGCACTGAACGACCGCGGGCAGCTGCCGCGCCGGAACGAGCTCCAATTCCAGTTTAATCGCGAGGAGTGCTTTTATTGCTAGTAAATGTAAATTTTTAACTTTTTAAATGCCACACTCCTCTGTCTTCCACCTTCCGCAAAAATATTTTCTCCCTGCCCGCGAATGAGATATTTTTACGAATTGATTCGGTGCGCCCTGGGACAACTTTTCCCATTTACGAGCCGAGGTCATTTCATTCGCCTGGCCTACCCTACCTTCAATATATATTTCAGCGCCGATTTTTATAACGTCCGGACTATCATGCGATGCCCATTTACGCAACGTTCGAGCATTTTTCCGAGCGCCATGCTGCCCGTTAAACAACGTCAGCGCGCGACCGTCCTACTTCCCGGCTCCCAAACGTCTTTCCGGAACTTTTTAAAGTCCTCATTTCAGATCGCAACGAACTTTTCAAGACACGAAACTGTTGGAATATTCTGCAACTACGCCATTATTGCACTTCGCCCGTCCCTCCTTCTTTTTCGAATCCCGGGGAACTTTGAATCAGTCATCGACCGTTGTTTGTTCCGCCATTGTTCCCCGTAATGAAGGAAAGAAGTGCCGAGAGTCAAAGAACTTCAACTATACACTCCCTTGTCTCTTCCGGTGAAGCGACCTACATTTCATCGAATCCATTCTGTCTCCGTTTCCTTATAATCGCCACTCGGCGATACGAACATTTTTCCCAACCCCTCCCCCCCCCCCCCCCCCACTCCTCGCCATCCCACTTCTCTGATTTCTCTATACTCCATTAGCATGGAAATTCATGCCGCCTGCTTTAAAGCGGGCCGGCCTTGAGAGTTGACCTTGCATATCGGCGCGCTGTTTCGAGAGTAAACGGCTTAAGGAGCTGTTTAAAGAGAGGATCGGTACATTTTTCTAAGACGATGCCGAGGAACGACTCATCTCTCCCCACTTTCATTAAGCTAACCGCTTTACCGTCCATTACCCTCCTTATCTATTTATCCAGCCGTCTACCTATATATCTGTCCGTCTATTTGCTTATCGTCCTGAGCGTCTTTTCGACGCCCGACTTTCATCCCACCCCACCTTCGATTTGGGAAGAGAGTGATCGATAACCGAGGTACCGGCAAGAAAGAGGTATCGGCTCAATTTATCTGAGTGGGTGAGCCCGATGTCAGTGAAAGAAAGTGAATGAGAAAAGCAAACTCACGTGCTCTCAAAGTAAACGCATAGTGCAAACGAAGAGATACACAGAAGGACGCCGGGTCATATATTGCAAGCGGGAACGGTGTCGATAAACAAGACGAGCTCGAAGAAGGCTGATATCGACTATTGCTTTCTGTTCATCGAATCCTGGCATCAGCCTCAGGCTTCGCGATGTTATCAGCGACGTCATTAAAAGGGCGCTGTCGACGCGCGTACGACATATTATACCGGACATGTTATACTTTCATGTATTACACCGGCAAGGACATATATTTGATCCGGGAGCGTTTCTCGCGTTAGCTAGACGTCGATACTCTTCCAAAGTGGATTTACCTTTGAAGGGACGGAAATTTAATCCGGCGGGGGCACCTTGCCAAAGGATATGCGCTAATATTTTTCTCGCCAACACATTGCGAAAAGATGAAGTTTATAAGAGGGGGCGGAAAGGTTGCACAGAGGTAAATAGCGTGTGAGCGACGAAAGCGAGAAAGATCTCTTCTCACGATAGTGTCATTCTTCGGAGCCAAGCCACCGTCGGATAACGGAAGCTAACTCGAAAGAATACTACCTTGGGAAAAGGATGTGAGGAAAGATGAGACGGTCTAGCAGTTAGACTATATTTATCCTTGATTCGATTTTCCTATCAATTTACATTGTTCTCTGTTACTGGAACCAACTGGTTGCGACATTATGGAAAGAATGTATGTGTTTTCATTTAAATTCTTGACCAGAGCAATATTAGCGTAGTTCATTAGCCGTTATTGCGAGTGAGAAGATAATGCGAGGTGTGCAGGAATAACATGTAATGTAACTTGGCGTTCGTCGGAGTGCAAGGACGATACGATCGAATGAACGGTAGAGAGACAGTCGGTCCACGTTGCACGTCTTTGTTCGTCAGCAGGACGATGCAAGGCACCGAGGCGACGGCCATTGTCCTCGGGATGCAATTTCCGCGGAGATAATCTGGGATATCGAAACTTCATCGTGCGGAACTTGAGACGAGGGGGCTTGATTGCGGACGATCGTCGGTGGAAAAATTTGGTAGCGGCAAGCGGTGGGAGACTGTCACCGGCCTCTGCGCCTCTCCACGTCTGTCCTTCGCATCTGCACGCTATAGATGCCGGGATTCCGACTACTCTCCGAGCGAATTCAATTCATCAAAGACCGGTCCCGAAACGAAACGTTTCGATAAAGAACGCCGCGTCGGCCGGGAGAAAGATGTGAAGTGCTAGTCGGCCAGGAGACTTCGATCCGTACCGGGGACGAACAGATAGATGGATGATGAGTGGGAGGGAGGGACGTATGCCAGAAGAGATTTCGAGGCATCGGATAGGCTATATATGTACCTATAGGAGAGGCCACTTCGCAATATGAATTCTGCAACGTGTGCCGATGGATCGGGCCGATATCGCCAAGCCCGACTCTCCCTATGGCCGCTTGTCTCATTGCGCGATGGCCCGATTGATATCGAAGCCGCCGATGTGCACTGTGAAATTTTCAAAAAGGACAGTCAGAGAGAGGCGGCAAGAGAGAGAGAGAGCCAAAGGGAAAACATGTGCCGCTCGATCGGACCTGGATACGAGATACCTGGATACGAGATACCTGCAGAATCTGCGGATTTCCACCGTTTCCGGATAAATATCGGACTTTTGTCGTTCAATTTCAAGTATTTGCTTCCTTGGATTCCTATCTGAGTTGACAATAAGCGAATCGACTGATATCGATCACGGAACAGGCGGCCACCCTCCTATAAGCGCACCTAACTTTTTATTCTTCTCACCCTTTCTCCGATCGCTGAAATTATTTTATTCATTTCAATAACGGTACGAAGCACATGCGAAACAATTCTTGCACGTCTCCTACCCCCTCCGGCCAATTTGACTTATGGTGAAGTCGGTAATATACTTTTTAATTAAAGACTTGATCGACGTCGGTTTGACACGACTGACGTGGTGGGGTTGACATTGACAGAGGCGGAATTTAGAGTCGAGCAAAGGGGAATAGGCGTAGTGGGGCTCTGAAGTTTAACGATTCCGGGGAAGGAGAAATTTCGTCGATGGTATTTCTGAGGTATCGAATCGGCCGGTCGCAGGAGGACGGTAGGTCGACGGTAGGAGGATGGAAGGTGGACGGTAGGAGGACGGTAGGAGAGAGTTCCCCTGAATCGGAGCCATTTAGCCGTACGAGTAATGGGCGCCGATAATGGCTTTCCTACGTACGAAGACAATGGTGCTTGGATTTATCGTTTTTACATGGCACTGACACTCGAAGAGTTAGTACGGTGCGCCGTTGGTTTTATTAAACCTCATACGTCTGACGATAAATATTCAGGGCGCCGTCTACAACGTTCCTCGGGGAAAAAGATCTGCTGGAGGAGAGAAGGTAGGCGGGCGTAATTGAGGGCTCCTTCGTGATTGAAATTTTACGGATAGTATTGCTGGGCGACGAGCGCACTTATAGCGAGACTAGAGCAAGAAGGTGCTACCGCTACTGCTAGTATTACTACTGTTACGACGAAGACTGGCGGTAGCGGTAGCCGGAAAGGTCGCATTCGATAGGAAGAGTCCGTACACTGAGGAAGTCGAATGACTTTTCCAGCGCCGCGTTGCGGTTACGAGGGAGAAGGAGGGAGAAGGAGGGAGAAGGAGGGAGAAAGAGGGAGAAGGAGGAAAAAAGAGGGAAAGAGAGGATGCCCGCGTGACGTTGCAGCATCCTCTCAGTAATTACGCACTTGCAGCGTCCCGATATGTGTCGGCAATGTGTAGGCGGCAATGTGTAGGCGGCAGTGTGTACTGGGCACCGTTCGACGCAGCTGTGTCAGCCAGACTAATCTTCGAGACGACGGCGGAGATGGCGGTTATCTACAACTGCAGCTAGAGAGCGAGAGAGGTTGGAGCTGCCTCCTCTTTCAATATTCGACCGTAAGCCCGACTAAACTGGCTCTTTTCGGCCGGATGCATTAAGCGCAGGTGCATCATGCCGCAGGATGATTTTCAGCGGTAATGGATCGCTCGGCATTCCGTTAGCGGGTGACGATGCGATCTCGCCAGTAGTAAATGTCAAGCATTTATGCGGACCGACGAGTAAATGGGTTAACGCTAGCGATGATGGTGAATGATCAGACAGTTACGACGGACACTTTATGGCGCACGTCCGAGCGAGTGCAATACGCGCGGATGTTAAGCTAACTCTTCCTCGAGCGGAAAATTACCGGGGCGAGAAATGGCGCGGAAGTGGGGGTTAGGTGGGGGTTAAAAAGAAATTAATATGCGCTTTCACGAGGGTCCGCTGCGAACTAGGTGTCCACTCCGTGTATTACAGGGAGCTGGATCGGGTCCATGGATGTTACACGACGTGTCCGGCTATTGTCCTCTCCGATGCGCCAGCGACACCGAGAGAAGTCAACTGTCACTGTCAACTGTCAGCTTCAGCTAGAGAGTGTGCCAGTGTTCAGATATTCCGCGAGCTGTCTCGGACCCGCGGAGCGTTACATCGAAACACCGAGGGTCTCGGGAACCACTCGCAATATTAACGAAACAATATCGGTTTCCCGACAAATCCATTGCCATGCATGCCAGCCCGATAATAATTTAACCGTACCGACGCGACGGCGCTGGCCAACGGAAAAAGTAAATATACAGGCCGCGCGTCGTGTGCGGCTAAGCGAGGAGACAAAATGTGAGTGGAAAATTGAGAGAATAGAAGAGGAGATAGAAGAAGGGTGAATTCGAGGGAACTACTTCGAACGAGTAGCTCTGTCCTCTAGATAATGAGCGGCGAGCGGTATCACCCTTTCGTCAACGTTTATCCATTTACATTCGATCCGATGAGGTCTACACACCGTTCTACGGCATCCACATTAATTTCCGCTCAATCGATATCATCTGCCCTCCGTTATAAACTCTGCAGGAAGCAACCGACGAAGCGACGGCGCGTTCAGGATGACGCGTCGATCTCGTTAAAATCACGACCCACACTCTTTTTCCACTGGGCGCAAAAAAAAATGTTCTCCGGAGCGGTTGTGCGCTAGCTTCCGTCCGGTAACAGATTATTCGCACGAGCTGCATGGCGCCTGCTTCCGGGCTTGTCCTTCGCAAATCACTGAATTCGTTCGCATTTGCAAATTTGACACTCGACCGCAATATCGATAGCTGAAAACCGCGGGGCAAGCTAACGTCGACCGCGGAATTGGCAAGCCTAGGCCGCCCATCACCGTTCGCTAACGATTCGATGGGCATCGACTACACCCATCGCTATTAATTAATCCCTGCTGCAACTCCAAGTGTTAAATGAATTTCCAATTTTGCCAATATTCTCTGCACGGGCCCCTTCATTACCACTTTTATCAATGACTCGACGGCGCCACGCGTTATCCCGGCAAATGCGCTGTAAAATTGAGCGGAAACGCATTTACGCGCTTGCATTTTTAAGATAGGCAAACATCTGTGTTGCCAGTGGCTCGCTTAAATTGGCCTGAATAAGTAAAATTTCGCTACAAGCGTTTGAAGGCTGGCGCTCATTTTCGTCGGATGAATTCAATACGCACGATAGGCTATATAAATGTTGGAAACAAGCTGCGATCATAAAAATGTGCGCCCCCTCGAAACATTCGCGAGATTGAAACGAAGAAATTACTTTATATTTGAGGGAAACGAATGTGAGATTCCCCGTGCGATACGTGCAGGCGGTAAAAGTGCGTCATCGGAGAAATATTTGATTTGCCACAGACAGATTCGCTGCCGATCGATATCGGAAGCAGACGCATTTCATTAGGAATATACTTGAAACTCTTGGGAAAAAAATGTACTCGTCCAACTTTGATTTAACTGCGAGTCGCGAGCGAAATTGGCATCGGGGGTAGAACCGAGTATTAATTGGGAATAAAGTGCTGAGTCTTTAAAAAGATTGAGCGGTGTCTTAAGGGGTGGGACGTTGGCGGGGGCGAAGATGGGGGGAGAGGGGGTAGATGAAAGTTATCGTGCCTATCCTTATTACTCGTCGAGCAGTACATCAGAAGCCCGGTAAAAGGCTCGTAAAGTTAGTTGGCAACGAGAGGGTCACAAGGGATGGTGTCTGTCGGTGTAGTCGGCTGAGAGACTCGCAACTTTCTCGCGAAAGATTCATTGCCATTCGACCATTATTAGCGCTTGTAACTCGTCGACTCCGTCGTCAAACCCCTGCCGATTTAATCAACGATTCATCGACTACGAGAATAGCGTCGTCGGGAGGATAAAACGATAAAGAACAATTCTCGGGAGTGAAGATTGTTTCTTTCCGTGGAATTTGGCGCGAATTAATCTCTGCTACGGGTGTAGATTCGGAGGAATCGTCTATGATTTAAATCTCGTTACGAAGGCTTTAATTAATTTAGGGGCGTGCCGTTCGGGAGGTCCTTGCGCCGGGGCTGCAAAATTAATTGTCGCGCGCGAGTTCAAGGATTAAGGGTAGTCGGGCAGGCCCTCCTACCTATACCTACTGCTTCGGGATCGAAATGAATTGCCGTTTTGATCGGCAATCGTTCGCACTGCTCTCCGTCGAAGGTTTCTTCTCGCTAAAAGGGCGAGAGGGGCGAGAGGGGGGGAGAGAGAGAGGGGGTGGGATCGATCGGGCTCGCGGTAAGAGCAGCCGTAAAGTCGCGACAGGGTAGATGAAAAGGCGTTGTGCTCTTGCGAACCCATAAACAAAAGCACGATGCAAGCCGTGACCACGGGGGCGTTACCGGCCGCCTCCGCGTCCGATTTCATTACGACGAACATAACCCGCAACGACGAGACATTCGCGGTCGCCGACTTGACGCTTTTACGATCCTCGAGTGGAAAATTTATCGCCGACAATGGATCGGGCGACCGAAAAGGTGGAGTGCGACGTTCTAAGCCTTCCGGCTCACCCCTATCCTCCCCCATCCTCCTCACTCTCTATGCCTCTCGTTCGAACCATCGCCCCTCACTTTTTTTTCACAGATGGAGTTGCTAGAATCAGACGTATCATGGCCAACTTCGAATTCACAGTTACCGGTTTGCCGAGTTCCCAGCGAAGCCACCTCTTTCTCTGTTTCCTCCTCCTAGCCCTCCGCACGTCGCGGCTACCCCCGGACTCGACAGCGAATCTGTTCTCGCACTTTTCGCGGAACGCAACCCTCTGCAGATAAATCACCGGTCATAGTCGAATTTACGGTAAGGAAGCGCTCGAAACTTGAATGTAGTTCGACTTGCCTTGCATTTTCGTTGGTAAGGTTCTACCGGTCCCTCCTATTTCTCGTCTTGGCTCGCATCGATCGTGTCTGAGACACGCGACAGTTCCAACCCGGTCTCGAACAATCGACGTTCCACGTATTTCGACGTACGTTCGCTTTCTGGCTTACGATCCGCTTATCTGGACAAGAAGCCCTTTTTGTCCTATACACGCCCGCGACTACCCTCCACTTACAGATTGGATGTCAAAACAAACCTTATCGGGCTGTCGACGTATCGGGCATTATTCAAAGAAAACCCTGAGCCTCGGTATTAGCTCGAGTTTCGTTGCATTCTCAAGCTCGACGGAGGGCTAGAAATTGAAAGGATGTCGCCTGTAAGAATAATTCATTTAAGAAGTGTTACGGCAATTATTCCTGTTCATGGCCGTGATGAATAATTTCCCTATGTATTCCGCGGAAATAAGTTACGTCGATTTGGAATGCTAAAAGTGAAGGAGAAGGAAAAGTTGGCCCGCGAATAAACCGTTCGTAAATATTCATGAAAATCGCGGAAGCGAGACTTTCCACTGTCGGATGCGATTCAGCTGGCGCGCACCGCAGACCCGCTGCTCCAAATGATTATCGTGTTTGCGACTGCGAGTAATTAATAAGCAGCTTCGAAATCTCTCTCAGCCTTTAGTCGGCGGGCGTAAATAATATATTCGTCGATCGATTTCAATCGTTAGAGCTCTCCCGTCGAGTACGCAGCTAGGTCAGCTACACGTCGAATAAGAGAAACTTGCCAGAGGCACGTCCGCCGCGTTAATATATTTTACTCGGATCATGGGGACTAACGATGTTGAAGAGGGGCCGGTAATGGCGGGCACGATCCAATTGCCGTGATTATGCCCGTCTTTCGTCGAGGACTAATCCGGCGAGAGACTCGGCAGCGGAGGAAGTCGAAACGGAGAGAGCAAGTAAGCCGCCTCGATTAGAAGGACCCCCCAAACGGAAGCAGGGAGCTGGATCGAAACTTGGCTCGCAAATAAACCGTTCGTAAATATTCATGGGACTTGCCCGAAATTTGCAGTGGTTTTCCGGGAGCGAGCGTAGTCTCGCCACAGTAATTAAGGCAATTAACATGCGAGCCGGGAAGAACAGCGCGCGACTGATGCCATTCCTCGATGCGATATAGTTGGAGAATCGCAGTGGCGGATTGTATCCGAGCGATAATCGTTGCCCGCCGTTCAAATTTATCGGTAACATTAGCTGCCGCTCGGTAACGGGTTGCTCGGGTCAAAGGGCAGGCCACTCTTCGGCGGTGCCGACTTAATCGAGTGAGGAACGATGTCGGAGACTGCGCCGAAATTGGCCGACTCATATTCTCGGCCGGAAGTCGTTAAGAGATTATCGTGCTCTCTCGCACTCTCTGTTGGGCGAGAGATAGCTACTAGGGGAGGATGGAAATTGTACCGTTGAAAGAGCAATCCTCCTGCCTACGTACACGCCCGGCGTATTTGACGAGCCGACAAATGTGACCTTTAATGTGCGCAACGTGCCAACTTCCCTAATCCCGGTGGGCTTTGTTTAATTTTACCGTTGACACGTCCTCACGTACTCGTTTATTCGCGGCGAGCAACGATCGGCACGGAATCGAGTTTGTTCGTCTACGAGGCTAGGTTGAACGCGCCGTAAAACAATTTGATGCGAGGGGAATCGTCGGCCAGGCCAATTCAGATTCTCACGGCGCGCACCACCACCACTAGCGTCACTAGTATCCGCTACCAGCACTGGCAATGCTAAAGCACAGGGGGCAGCGCTCAAAATGTTTCGAATGTAAAGATACCAGAGCGAGCGGCGAATGTGCGAGGAATATAAGCGCGATCGTCGCTGCTGGGAGTCGTATAAAATCTAAATAGGAGAAGAGGGGCTATCCTTCTTTCACCCCACCACCCTCCTACCGCCCCACTGCCCTCCTCTTCTCGTAAAACAAGAAACAGCTCGTTCTTATATCTGCTCCCAGCGCGTTGTACCCCCTAATAGAAAGCTTCACTTTCTATCCGTTCCCCTTCCTGGCTTTCGCTGGCCTATCTTAGGGGCGATAAATTTTCTATTCCCTCCTCCCTCCTTTCTTCTCGCCCCCGGCGTAATGGACGCTTCTAACGGCTGTCGATATCCCGGGCCCGTTCGAACGTTGCTTCACGAAGGTTATCCTGATTCGAAGGACCCGAGGCAGCTGTCGTAAATCCTTCCGGAAAAAAAGGCGTCCTCGAAGATCGTGAATATTTTTCCCTCCCTCCCCCTGCCGGCAAGGGAAATTTCTTTGCCAGCCAAGTCTCGCCGATTTCACGATCGCGCAAAGTACGTGTCCCCTTTTAATTCTTTTACCCTTCAGATCATCCCCGCATTAACGAGCTCCATGCAAATTGGCAGATTCAGGAGTGAAAGTAGTGATCGTAAGCGGGCCGTCGAATCGAGTCGGCTTTGCTCGCGGGAGCGAATTTATCGTTCACATATTTGAGCGCGATAAAGCGAGTTGTTCAGACGTGCGAGGGCTTACGGTCCTGATGAATGACGAAATTGCAATGTTATCGTAGCAAACACGCTTCCGGGATATTTGTAGTCGCCTCGTCGAATAGTTTACCCATCCGCGAGAACGTTTGAGCGAAACAATGTGCCACGTCGCTGCCTCTTTCTCCTCCTTCTCGCCGAATTACTCACAATGCTTCCTACATTGCAACTCAGTTTTATATCTTTGATCTCTGACATCCCCGACCGATCAATAAGAAACAGTTCACATATCGTTCGTGTCACCAATTCGAAAGAGACTGAGAATAACGATTACTAATTATATATTCAATTGTAATTCCACGTGTCATTCATCGCGAACGCGCGTGACCGATCTCTTCCACTGCTCCACGAATGGCGTAGCTTCTTCGGTTATGGCGGATATTCTACGAGAGTGTCAGAAACTTTACAACGAGATTAATTAGAACGGATCGTTCGCTTCGAAATGTCAATAGTACAAAGTGTGTAGTTATAAAGTTGATGTAATCCGCTCTGAGACTTACCCTCCCTCCGATGCATAATAATTGATGCAAGTAAACTTGGTGAATAATCGCGCGAAGTCAATACGAAGCGGTGTAAGGCATTTGTATGCACGAATGCTCTAGCTCTTGGGAAAGTATCGAACACTTTCACCTTGATGTGCGTTTGCCGCCTACATTTCGGGATTATCATCGACAATCCATATTACCTTAATCCCCTCGTCTTAGGACAATGTGTCGATATCTGTATAATTTTCGGACGGATAAAAATACTTATGCACATATTTCGAATGCCATCTTGGAAACTATTCCTTTTAAGTGCAGTGCCGAGTTTTGTGGTCCCGTTACACGTTCATAGAAAATCGTAAACGATATCGGTTTTCGACATGTTTTGATCATTTCGACGATTTTATTATGTTTTTAGTAGATGTAAGTTATGCCAAAGTATCCCCTATTGCCAACCAGTAACATGCTACAGTGGTAAGCCGGTCAAGGAAGATTCAAAGTTCGGCCAAAATAACCGTTCGCCTTCAATATCCTCGAAAAGAGACGTAAATAACGGGAAATGATGAAACATAATAACGCAGAGTAATGCGAAAATGGCCGGAAAATACGGTAGGTATGCGGAAAGTTGTTACTATTGTTGTACGTACGGCGTCGGTGCGAGTATATTCATAACACTGTTAAACAAAGTTTGAAAGTTGGGTAAAGGAGAGAATTGTGTAAGGGAAAAGTGAGTGGGCGAGTAGCATATGAAATTGGTCAGAGCGATCCCGTGATGGAAGAGCGCGAAGGGGGGGAGGGGGAAAAAGCGAGCGACTCGTGAGACGTAAATAAAATAATAAGCCGAAAGCCTCTTTGTGACCGCGGCACGAAAGGGCTCTCCGTTTCGTTTCTCATCCTCTTTCTCGTTTTCATCGTTTCCGTTCCTCTAGGCCGCTGTCCAGGGCCGGATTCTGGATGCCGAGTTTCCCTCTGCGAGTTTGGACTCTGTGCGAGTCTCGGGGCAGAGCCCAGAAACGCTTTAAAACCCTTTCCACCTGATGAACTCCGCCGGATGGAGTCGGGACAATAGCTCTTTCTGACATTCGACAGTTTACGATCGACGAATGGCCCCGCTGGCTGGCCTCAATCCATCGAATAATAAATAGAGAGGAAGTGGGTGGGAGCGCTGGTTTGGAGCTCTAGGTGAAAAGGAATGGGAGGGGAAAAACACATTCGGTGCGTGCGTGGGATGCCAGCTGAGAGCGCGCGAATCATCTGTTTTCGTTCACCGTCGAAATCGAAGAGCGAAACGACATACAAAGAAGCCCTCGCTCTCTCTCCCCCTCTCTCCCTCTCTCTCCCTCGTTTACTCGCCGATAGACTTGTCACATCGACGACAGCCGACGACATTTATATTCCACCTGGCGAACGCGTTCCCTCGCGAATAAAAATATACGGTTAAACGATTCTCTATTGTCGAACATAGGAGGAAAAGCCTCAGTTCGATCGGAAGTCATCGATCGATGATTACAGTCCACCGATTACCATGTCTCCCTCGACGTTGTTAGATGGGTAGGACATTGTTTGGATTCCACCTCACATTGAATAGCACACAGTCCTGACCTTCCTTCTTCCGGCCTATCCAATATGTGAATGAACGGAATGAACGAACGAACGAAAGGTCGGTCGAATAAATTGCGCACTTTCAATTTTGCTCGCTATTAGGCAGCCTCTACGAATGAAAGGAAAGTATAGAGGTAACGTCAGGAGTAATTTACAAGCGCGCTCTTTCATAATCGACTCGTCGACGAACGGCTTTTCAATTTCACTTATCGCGCCGCTTTTCTTCCCCATTCATGTATAGGGGGCAAGGTGAAAAGACGTATTCAACCACTCGGTCCAATATTTGCGGTGGAATTCCGCGCTTTGCTAGCAGGCGTCATATTCGATACTCTACGCGCTGACGACGTCGAATCAGTATAAATTCCGACGATATGAAGGAAATTCTGCTGGAAGGCTGTACACTTGCTTCTCGATATAATGTTGATCGATCGATGAGGCCGAGGCGGGAACGCGTGTAACGGCTGGAATTTTCATGGTCGCGTTGAGCGTTCATCAGTCAGTTAGTGGGCGAAAATAGAAGGTTAGAGATATTGGAAGTAGCGTGTCGTCGGAGGTGGGAACTGTCTGTATCGCGGACAGGAGGCTGTCTCTCAGCCTGGCAAAATGCTCTCTCCCGAAGAAATTTGTCCTCTATATATTTCAAGGTACATGCGCGCCAAATTGACATATATCGTTGCCATCTACCATTCTCTCCCACCCTCTCCAGGCTCCGTCACCTAACTCAGTTCGCTGGATGGTGTCTCCTTGCTACACCGCTTCCTCATTTGTCAGCGACGACTATATTATGTAGGAGCAAGCGTGCGTGTCCCACCCCGTATCTATATTACTCGCATTCGCGCGTATGCGCGTATGCCCGCCACGTCCGTTTCACGCGCGCCTACATTTGTCAATGCGCTTACGTGAGACCGTACACGCCTGCTTTGAACTACACCCCCCCCTTTCTCTCGCTTAATTTCGCGACTGGAAATTCCGACGCGGAGCCGCTACGCTGCGTGAGCAAGACTAACGACCGTTCGCCCTTTCCTCGCGAGAAAGTCACCTTTGTTTCTTCTAGAAGCCGCCCACTTCCTTCCTACTTATTTCTTTCCGCACCTGCTTCACCCCTTGCTCACCCCTCGCTCACCCTTATTTACCCTCGACCATCCGCTCAGTTCCATTACTCGACGGTTGTCGTCGTCGTCGTCGTCGTCGTCGCCGTCGTCGTCGTCGTCGTTGCCACCGCCTCCTCTCGTTACGTCATTCGCGACTTGAACCGACAACTTTATTAAATATTAAATGAGAGTCGTCAAGCGTTACTGTTGCCGTTACTTTTCTCGCTCATTTTTCTTCTCGCCAACTTTTCTTGATGCCTCCGCATCTGCTCATTCTTCCTCCTTACTTTCGCGCCGCTTCAAGTCCTCTCCTACGGATCTGACCGCCGAAACTTCTGCTATTATCTAACGAGGAAGGAAGCAGCTTTTATTTCTGTAAGCTAAACGAAACTTAATCTCTCATTACCGTGTCGGATTAACCGGAGTTGCCGTAGAGTCGTCGGTAAGAAGGGATGAATAATTTCAACGATCGGATCGTTCGTAACTTGATAAGCAATATCTATTTATCAGTTCTATTCGTGGACGGGTACAGGGTATGAAAGTGAATTTGAATGAGTCACGGTCGGAATAGAAATTTTCTTCCTTCGTACGTAACTCCGATCTGGTAGCTTCGCACAATATAATTTTCACCTCAATATCCTCCGTGTCCGGCTCTCCTGCCGACGAGACGACTGATCAAGAGGGATGAGCGTTCTGGCAAAAATTCACTCCGGAAGGCCATAGCAAAATTCGCGTACCAAGAATTTGCCGGTTCGGCCCGAAATGCCAGATGGAAATTTCAGTTTGGTTCCTTTGAGGAATTCCGGCATACGAAGCGCAAGATTTTTCCCTTCGATTTGGCTGGCCCGCGGAAGTGTTTGGATTTTATCTCCGATTCCGGAGTTCCGTGACGTCGAGGGTAAGTGGAAGCGGATCCGTAAATTGATCGATGCGAATCATCGATCTGGCCTCGCGCGGCCAGAGCACGAAACGCTTTTCGAAGAGTCCGGCCTTGCCGAGTGCCGGCTGCGGAAGCGAATCAGCTTTATCTCACGAAAGAATATACTTCCTGCCCGCCCTAACCCTCGACTTCTTGCACACCCGACGCACGAATCTAATATACGCGCGTCACGTGTTTTCGATAAATTTATCGGGACGAGTTATTGGCTTTCTCGCGAAGAAATTGAAGAGATAAAGCGTTATCGATGTAACGTGTTTGCGGCTTTTCATTGTAGGTCGAGGATGGAGGGGGGTGGCCCATCGGTTCGGCCAGTGAAAGATTTTAGCGAGCGCTCGTTTGTCACCTTATCGTTTCGTCCCAGCGGCATCGTTCGAATTGGCCGAACATAATTATCGTATTTAAAAAATTGATCGTGGCTCGAACTGATTCAAGTTGGTGCGCTGCTTCGATTAATCGGAGACGCTTATCGACAGGCTGTCTCAGCGTCGTACAGGCCGTCGATACGTCACGTCGATACGTCACACCTACGGTTTGCCTGTTTTGTCAAAGTGCAACAAATGTTTCTTTCAGCGGTTGGTCGCGGCATTTGGGCCGATCGACTGATCAATCGGTCAGCTGTCCCCGCGAGTCTTTATCGGCTTCGAAATGTCGAAAATCGGCCGACAGCGCTGCACTTTAACGTAGCAAGCGGTCGGCCTGAAAAAAGAACTGAACAATTCTCCACCCCCACGGTTTTCTATTAATGGAAAAATAGTAGTCGGAGTACATATTACGCGGGTACATTCATTTTCGCTGCTCCGACGTTGTCAAGGGGGTAAAGCGAACTTTACAATCTTTCTTCGTCGCGGAACGCTCGCAGGCTGAGTTGTTCACCCGGTTACGGAACTCAGCAATGGGTGCAATTGAATTTTATTTATTTACGATGTGTGTATAGCGTGTCCAATGTTGAGTTCAACAAGAATGCTTTCGAAATGCTGCTCTTGATTTCGATATAACGGATGCACATACCGTTGGTATTTATTATTTGGCTGAATAGAACGCACTTGAAGCTTAATATTTCTATCGCCGAATATATTTATGGACTTTCGTCATTTCTTCAGCAGTGGATTTGTAATAATTGAAAAATACAATTGTTATTTCCATCGGTGTCCAGTAATAAGCGGGTCAAAGCCGGGCTTAATCGGCGCTCCGGCAGTTGTCGATTTTAACGTCACTTTAACGTCATTTGAACGTAATTAATTGTCTCTTTATCGTCGGTTCAGGAGTTGTGAAATAAATCCTAGCAAATTTTCAAATGTGCAACTACCGTTTTGCCAGTCTGCCCCCCCCTAACCTCTCGTTTGTCTATTGATTTGTTGTCTGTCAGCAGTTGTCCGAGACGTCAGAAAGGCAGAGAGAGGGAGAGGGAGATAGGGAGAGAGATAGAGAGAGCGCGAGCGCGAGCGAGAAGGAAGATTGAAACGCGACCGTGATAAACGTGATTGATGAGTGTCGTTCGCATTCGGTTTGCATTTCGGGGCAATATTTTTGGGAAAAACAGCGACGGCAGTCACGGTATCGGCGCCCGGCGTGGCAGGCTATTGCGTCACGCTATCGTGCAGGATTTCCCGAATTTGCATTTATGATCCCCCAATTAGCGATTTTCGAAGCCGCGGCCCGGCAGCGATTTTACCGGCTCGTTACGTTTCAATGCATAAATGAGAGGGCGTCCATTACACTGGGGGGCGTTATCCGTTTTTTCCCACCCCTGCGTGTCCACCTTAATTGCTCATTCCCGCTTGACCGTGCTCCGTAGTAATAATTTTCCTTTCGTCCGCGGCACCTTTCCTCTCCACTTCGCTCTTGATCGGCACTTGGCATCGTTCTTCGCCTCTCTCATCGCCTCTCTCTTCGTCTAGCTCTTCGTCTCCCTCTTCGTATCCAGAGGCGAAAGTGTCCTCCCGGCAGTAGGAGCTCGTCGAGAGTCAAGTAGACTGATATTTCTTTCCCTCATTCAGCCATGTTTTTTCGCCTTTCCTCTTACTAATGAAATTAAAGCTGCGCTGCCGCAGAAAACGAGAAGAGCGAAAGGAGGAGGGAAGGAGGGAGGGAAGGAGGGAGGGAACGGAGCAGAGGGGTGAGAGTCGGAGTGGCGCACGATCTGTTTGCGACACCGTTTGTGAATATAATATCAAAGCTCGAAAAGTTCCGTTTACATTCACGGCGTTGCCAGGAAATTACGCTAATTAAAATACATCCTCCCCCGATTCACGGATACTTTTCACGGTAGGTTGATAAAGTAAAAAGTCTTCCGTCTTTGAGCGAGCGTTTCAATTTTTGGCTCGCACACGGGAAATTTAACGCGGCACCTCCGGCAAATCGGCGAGTAGACATCGGTTCAGCTTTGTGGTACGTTCAAGGTATAGGATGGCCAACTGAAACGCTAACGACCTGACCGAAGGAAGGCAGGAAGGAAGATGGTGTATGGGGGTCTCTTCGGCTGTTGAATGTCGGTCTCCTCTCTCTCCTTCTCCCTTCCTCTGACTTGATAGAGGCTCAAATCGTTTTGCGGGTAGTAAAAAAGGAGAAAGGCAAAGGTTTTGATTAAAATGCAGGTTCCGTGAGCCATCCCAGGTGGGAATGCCGGTCGCGGTCGACGTCATATAAGCCGGCCACCCCCATCGTCCCCACCCCCGACAGGCTCGTGGCGCTCGACCGCAACTTCCCCCCGGGCTCGAGACTTGAGAGAAGGGTTTACTTTGGCGAGCGTTGCCTCGACGGCAACATAACCGTTGCGGATAATGTCGAGGACGGGCGAGAGGCCGAGTCGCGTTTGCCGCTAAAATGTTCCTGACACCTTTTAACCGTCGAGAGTGTGCGCGCGCGCCTGCGCCACCCATACCACCCCCCACTCCCACTCGCGTCACAGTTCGAGTGGCTGCACGAAGCGCGTAGGGCATCGAATTATCGCGCTTCCGCGACCAACATTTTTGTCAATGATACGCCCGTCATTGGCCTCGCCAGTCCCGAATTTATCGCGCGCATGCCATCACCACTTGCCATCGCCACTTGCCGTCGCGGTGGAGGCCATATTTTTATCCACAGCTAGTCGCTCTACACCGAGTGCACTGATAACGGATAAATGCTTTGCGAATATCGATTATGACTGGGTAAGCGCGTAGCCTGACTCTGGGGACAATTAAACTAGTCTCTGCGAAATTAGCTTTTCTCAGCGTAAGCGGATAGTTGGCTGACGATTCTTATGCATCGAAATTCAGGGAAATAGGAAGGGTAGATGTGCAGCGGTAGCTAATTTAACAGGGTAACTGGACTCTTCGATGTCCCGGTGCGATCAGTTACGGACTTATTTTCGTTGGGCCGCGACGCAATTACGTTTTTACGTAAAGGACCCCCAGGGGACTGGCTTATCCTCGAGCCCTTTTAATCCCGAAGAACGTATTCCGAAGTTAACAGAAAAATATATCCACGATATAACGGGCGAACATCGAAGCTCGATAGCTGATATGAAAATCGCGATAGTGAAAACGGTCGCTTGCCGAATGTACATTTCGCAGCCGTGTATGATTTCAGTGTCGATCTCTCTGTCTCTCTCACACACACACACACTCACACACTGACCGTTCGGTTCTCCCTACGGTTCGCTCGCTTTTGAGCGATCGCCGAAATAAAAGAATCGAAATGAAAAAGCTTCTCGGAGATTTCATCCCTCCCAGCGGCGCAGTTACATTTCTCGTTTTTACGTCGACGCGCCGAGCCGTTTATGCAATTCTCTGTGCCGAAGTGATATGCGTTCCCATTTCGTCATACGTTACTAGTCCCCCCCCCTCCACCCTCGCGTGCGTCTCGCGATTCATCGGGACGTCGGGGGGCAGGAAGAATTTTCTCAGCGACAAACCGGCTGACCGACAGACTGACCGACAGACTGGCCGACCGACGGATCAAACGGTATTTGCCTCGGGTGCAAGTAACAGGCGTGCATCGGAAATTGGTTGAGCTGGCGCTCGTTTGCTGCCCGACGATTTCGCTAAAATTAATCCCGAATTGCTGCTCGCGATACAACTTCGCCCCAAGCGATACACGCCACTCAAAACTTACTGGCCACTGTTTTCGACTTGACATACGCGTTAATTGTCGCACGTCCAACTGCTTCTGCCACTACTCTCTTCCTTTGCCTATCTCTCTCTGTCTCTCTCACGCTTCGTAATAACCGTTTGATAGAAACAGTATCATTGTTAGCAATCGTGGATGAGTCGAAACCGATCGGGAAGTGGCAGATAGATTGCTCGGGAACGGCGTCAGGCGGATTGTGGAGTTATGAAAATGAGGCTTATCGTCGTTACCTATTGCTCCTTTCAATTTGCGCTGGAAATTGATGGCGCGATAATGGGTGCAAGTAGGCGGGCACCGTTCAACGTTTCGGCCTAACATTCGAACTGTGATTGAAGCCGGGATCAGTAGTCGCGCTAAATCATTTCTGAGCGGCGCTCGATAAATCGAACTGTAGCTTAATCGTGCCATTAACGAGCCGATTCTCCGTACCGGTAACGACGTCCGCGCCCAGCGCGCGCCTGTCATCTATCAGTCTTCGCACGTTCACAAATTCGGAGCAGAGCAAACAGAGCAGGCTAGCGGAGTATGCCGATATCGTGAGCTGGCATAAAAAATGCCTTGGATGGAGGAAGTCACGTATTAACTTGGCGAGGGCGAGTCGATAGAAGGCGAGATCGCTGTGATGCGACGTTAATTAGCCTGCGATACTGTTACTTATCCAAGACTATGAGGATGCCTTCACTTCATATCCGTGGTAAATCATCCTGTCATGATGGACGGCCAATTTAAGCTAAGCGTAATTCGATCCTGCGACGTATTAGCTGGCGGGAATAGTGATTTATGAGGAGGATGCTAACAAGGATATTGGATAGGTGCGTCACTCTGCTACATCACTTATGCACCGTCTTCCGACAATGTCTTACAAGGGGGGTGCGTCGTTGCCGGGAATTGCATAGATCGGTTGATCGATGCACGAAGGCACGTACCTACCAACCTACCCACCTACCTACCTACCTACCTACCTTCTTCGCGAACTCATCCACTTGCCCCTCGCCTCCGCCGCCTCTGCCGCCTCTGCCGCCCCCGTCCGTTCGCGGAGGCGTCTTCGATGAATAGGCAGAAGGCGGGCGAAACGCTATATTCAAATATTGAACACTAACGAAGGATGCAATTACCGCGCAGCAAAGTTGCAGCCTTCGGCAAACACGGGTACCCTTCGCTCGCGGAAAGCTACCGGCTAGGTATTAAATATTTCGCATGCGGTACGAGCGAAATTATTTGCCCGTACCCGCGCGCTTTAATTAAAATATTTCGTTTACCGAAAACGCAGTGCGTATATTCTCGGAGTCGCATAATTTCAGCGGCGAACGACGTTCCGTTCCGACCGGACGTGCCGCGCATTGCCTATTCCGCATCAAAGGAGCGGAGCATCCTTTTCCCAAGCTCCTCCCATTTTCATAATGACTTTGCCCTCGTTTCTGACGTTGTACGTTCTTTGTGATGGTCTGCCCTCCCGTCGCGTTCTCCAATATAAGCGCGCTAGAGAAAGAGAGGGAGGGAGAAAAAGAGAAAGAGACGGCGCTACTACGGTTCTGCCGGAGAATTTAGTCGAATCGATTGCGCTCGATTTCGCGCGGATCCGCGATTTATAGCGTATAAAGGTGCCATCGGCGGGTGGCGGAACGCTCGACGGGAGGAAATAAGGCAGCCGTCGAGTCCAGAAGCCATTCGCTTAGAAAACTTACGATGAATCATTTTTGAAGGACGGACCGTAGTGGGCTGCCTTTGATCCTGAATTAACGGATTTGCCTCAAATTTATTATCGACAATTCCGGGGACCGGTGGCGCCTTTGTTAACGAAACATTCGTCAGCGCGGCAGGATCGGAGGATGCGAGTGGAAATTGCATTTGCGTGGGAGTTACGGTGTACCTTTATTCTCGCGCAAGAGATACATATTCGGAACTCTCTGATTTGGAGGAGATTCGCCCTTGGCGCGACCGCGAGTTTCCCCGAATCTGGCGCGCTCGATTTCTCGCGGATCCGCGATTTATTGCGCGTAAAGGTGCCAGCCACGGATGGCGGCAGGAAATAGGACGGCCGTTCGGGTTTGCCGTTCGGGTTTGCCGTCCGGGTTTGCCGTCCGGGTTTGCCGTTCCTCCTCGGAATAGGGAAGCGTCCGCCAGGAAAACTCGCCAGGGAAATTCATTCTGACCGATACCCTCTCCGCGGTCGTCGCCTCTGCCTACGCCTCTGCCGACGCCTCTGTCGTCGGTGTCTAGCACGGAAATCGCCGCGCGAATCATAAACCCGCGCAACCTTTATGAAACATGTCACCGGCAGTCAGAGTATAGGTACGAAACATTTGCAGTGTGCATCGCGTGGCAAGACGCATGGTGGATGAAAGCGCCATTTCTTTCCTACGCAGTGCGTCGGTATTAAAGTGAACCTCTGCATTGGATAGGGACCTCAAAGGTACACGAAGCGTTCGAGATGTAACGGGCGATTGCGCTGGAATTAGTTCGGAGTAGGTATGTTACGTGTCGTGCTCGAAACTGCGCTCGTTTAACAGATTCTGGGAATCGAATCAGGAGTACAGGCAACAATGGACTCCCTTCGTTAGAAATTGGATAGCGGAGATAGGGCTTTCGAAGTAAGTACTTAGTACATACTTGCACGCAGTCGTCTGCCGCGATGGTAGCTGGGTGGATAGATAGGTGGGTAGGTAGGTAGGTAGGTCAGGTGCAAAAAGTGACGCGCCGTCTGTCTGCCGGTGTAAACTGAGCAAACACGTCGAATCGGTCCAATTATCGATTTTAGCCTCGGGCTTATCTCGACAACCGACAGTGTTTGCCTAGAAATAATTAGAAGCGGCGCTCTGCGAACTGGAAAGCATCCGTCCCCTGGATGTTATCTCACGATTTCCTCGCAATCTCTAAATTGCTGCTTTTATTTCGCGAAAACCGCCGGCGACGGGGTGATGCTTTCAGAGAGACGTCACGAGCTCTCTGGGGAAATTTCTCACATCCGCCACCGTTCTCTCTACGGTTCGCGCCAAACCAGAGAGCACTGACTCTAGGCCAACGGAGAGCATACGCTCTGCTTCTCTCTCTGTCTCCCTCTCTCGCTATCGCTGCTCGCGAGAACGAGGCGATGTCAAATTTTAATTATCCCCCATTTGGAATGCATACCCCGCCCCGAACGATCGAGATTCCTTCTTCGTCTCTCTAGGCTCGTCGAGCGTAACATTGCGTAGGTGTACGGACGGATTTATTTAAATGCCGGCTGCCCGACGCACAACGGGAGGGAAACTCTAACGAGCGTACTACGCTGAGCGTCGAGGAAGGAACAAAACGAGCGACGGTTAAACGCTCACAGAGTAGCGTCGAACACACGCGCTCGAAATCGTTGAGCCGCTCGAGCGAGCATCGACATAACCGAGGCGATGCACACGGCGGGCACACGCACGAACCCAGCCAGAAACACGCTTCGCAGACAGGGAGAGAGAGAGTGTGAGAGAGAGAGAGAAAGGCTGGTTTTAGCCAATCCCTTGCGTTTAGCTACGGCATAGAGGAACGCGCGAGCCCCGTTAGGGAACGGTTCGTTGCCACCAGACGAGGAGTGCTTGTCAAGGCATAGGGTCGCTGCGGAATCGAAGGCTGGGGCTCCGAGATCGTTCCTCGGGCGCCCTGCCGAACTCGCAGCTGGGCCAATCAAAGTTGCACAACGTCGTTAAACGCGTTCTAGCCACTAGCATTGAGCCTCGCCCTCATATAATGGCATAACGAAGGTGTCGAAGTCAATGGCCGTGGCGAGCGGTGGCGGGCGGTGACGAGGTAGGAAAGAGGATTGGGGTCAGTTCAGGTGTGACGGTGAACAAGAGAAGTGCAGACTGCAGATCCTGACAAGACCGGTCTTGCCCAATTTCGACAGGTTACCTTACGGTATATACCCGTAGCTGCATGTCTCTATAAAGTTGAAATCCATATTGGCGCGTATAGAACGATGCAGCCGGTGGTCTTCATGACGAACGCCTGCCTGTTGAATATTCAAACGAGCAAAACTATTTGAGCAAACTCGGGCGTTTTGCCGAGCCGGAGTTCCGAAAGAATCATGTTGCATAATCCGTGTAGCGATGAGACATAATGTAGCCAGCAGAAAATAACAGGTAGCGATGAGCGCGTTCCGCCAATAGTGTAGTCAGGTAACGAGCGTGCCTTTAAAGAGGTTAAAGATGCGGATCTTTCCGCATTAGCGAGAAATTCTGGGTCTGACGGTCGAAGGAAGGGGTGAAGAAATGAAGCGGGTACTCGTGCGGGCTGAACATAATACGATAGGGAGAAATACGTATTGCCGGAGCATGAAAGGAGTCTTAAAGCGCGTTGGAAATAAATACGCCACCGACACCTGCGTCAGCTTTGAACCGGACACCTCAAAACGATACTTCCGAGAGTTTCGTTCTCCGGGACATTTGAGTTTGGCGCCGGAATAAGCGGACGTTGCGCTTAACAACTTCGGGACTACAATGTTCAGTCGTACGAACGAGCAAACTTGGTGATGCAAAATCTGGCCAATGGTAGCGTTCATTGAAAGTTACGCAACGTCCTTAAACTAGCCTGAACGTACCCTTCTACCTAGCTACCTAGGCAGCGAATGTTTCGGACGGAGAGAAAAATTGTTCGTTACCGTGGAAGTGAACGACTGGCGGAACAGCGTAGCGTGGATGCGGACGTTCAGGATAGTCGAGCAATTATCGAGCTGTTGCTGCCGCTGTTCGAATACCGAACAATGGGATGCTTCAGCGAATCAATCACAGTTACACGATGTCATTGAGGCCGTCTTTCGAGTCTCGCAATAACAGAACGTGATATGAGAAGGAGCGCTCCATACCTGACCTTCGCCAAAGCCGAATATGCCGCGCTGGGGATAGGAGGGAAAAGGGGAATTTTGCTACAATTGCAGCGTGCTCTAATCAGATTCTGTGAGCCCGCGCTGTGTCCTCCAGAGCCCCGGCATTGTGCTAAACGATCGGGGTACGGCCGTGCCTAAGAACAATTATCATACTCTTTCCGGTAGAACGGGAACGGACAATGCCGCTATTTGCGAGAACTAATTAAACTGGAGCGTCATCGTTGACCCCGTCCTTCATTCGAAAGGCAAGATTCGAGAATAGGAGGAGGCGCTTCTTGAAATGGGAACTCGAATACTCGGTTGGGAGGGGGAGGAAGTAGGTGCGTGAGCATGTACGGCGTAGGGAGAGAGTGAGAGGGGGAGAGAGGGAGAGAAATGTTGGGTGGGCATATATGTATGTATGCATCAGGCTGGCATATACGAGAGCACGTCCCGTCCCGCTCATCGGGATAAGCGCGTAGCTTCGACACGGTGGTCAACCGGGTCGAGGCGTTGCAATTAATCGGCTTCGCCCCCGAGTCGACGAACTAATCTGATTACGTTGTATACGGCGGATTTAATAGCGGCGAATTCGATCGGTTATGATACAATTATAATCCGGACGGCACACGACCGCGGATTCGACGCTCGCTTGTCCTTCCTTGCCTCAGTTCGTTACGAGGATACGATATCAATTACGCGTGTCTCTGCTCGTAGTCGGCAGTCGAAGGTTGACGTTCGCCTCCGCTGCGCCCCTTTATAGTTCACGGTAATCAGAGAGCTCCGGCGAAGGATTCGACCCCATTCCTGCCACCCCACCAAGCCTTTCCATTTAGCTTTAAGAGCGAGGCGAAACTGCTTTGTGTTGGAAGAGTATATGTTCCTGACCGAGCAGGCTTTGCCCGGATGGATGCGCAGGCACGCTTGCGTGTGTGCCTCCGAGACTGAGAGAGAGTGAGAGAGAGAGAGAGAGAGAGTTACGGGTAAAGTTTGTATGCCCAACTCAGATTTTAATGGTGAGGAACGATAAGGACGCATAGACACGTCTTACGCTCGCAAAATGGCTAATTAGATAGGTATGGCCCGAGCCACTTGCTCGTAGCAATGCATTTGACGTGATTGCGTCCGATGGCTGCCAGAGCTTCTCGCGCGACCCAGATCCAAGATTTATGAAGGACAAGTTTCGAAACTTTGCCTATTTTGCGCAAGTGGAAATGGCGTGCCAGTGTCTACCCAGTGGGCCCGAGTCCTTCCGAATATCTACACTTTAACGCGGAAGAGGGAGAAAGTTGGTCGGAGTTGAACGTAATTCTATGTAGGCGTCAACTTATACTCGGTACACTTTACTCTTATTAATTATAACCGCCACGGAACTCGAATGAACGAGCGAGTGGGTATTTAAAATGACGCGTCAAAAATTTTGCAGCGCAAATAACGTTTCGCGCCCATGGCAGCGGCAGTATCGCGGATCGACGCGAATTTATAAAACGCATAAAGGGCGGGACTTTTATTTGAAAGCTTTTTAATTGGTAAAATGTAAATTACGTTGGTATCACAATTACGGGAATTATGGAAACGGCATTAATTGAAATAATCCAGGTGTCAAAAATATTTATTCTAATTAAAAACAGGGTGTAAAGGTGGGGCGGGGGTGGGGGTGGGGGTGGGAAGTGGTGGCTGTGCCCTGAGTGGCGTCTATACCATCAATTTTGGATAGCATGTATTGGGTTTACGAGGATGTCAGTGATCACAACGAGTGTTGCAAACGTATCGGAGCCCGAAATGCAGAGAAATAAAACGGGTGCGCCCGTACATTCTCCATTACAGGCTCTTCGAGTGAAAACGAGAACTAGACGATGTTCGAAAGCTGCCATACAGTTCTTCGAGGCGTATCATGATACGTGACACAGCGGATTTCCAAGTATATTCGCGGACATAATATGTCCTTTCTTGCGGTAATTCTCTCATCTATTTCCGCCGCATATTATTCTTTCCCGCAGATGAAACATTTCCCGTAAACGTAAAAATAATGCATTGGCCAGCTGAATGCGCAAGTGGAGCACGTTATTTAGCTTATTCGTATGCAATTATTCGAGCAATTATTTTTCCTCAGGTTAGAACTGAAAGCGAGTACTCCGGAAAGAAATCCACTGAAGGCAGAAGTGGAGGTAAATTTTCTCGATCGAGATTTTGAACATCATACTCACGAGCTTGCCCGTATGCAAATCCCGGCATTACGGTCGACCATTATTCGCTCGGTGGAAATAGAAGAAAGCCACAAAGGCGAAATAAACGAAATAACATTCCGCGCGGGCTCTAAATCGTTCGCTCGGCTTGGCATGCTTTATGCATATTTAGGTAGGTATAATTCTGGGTCCTCGGCGTTCACCTTTCTGGCTAACTCTCCCTCCCTCGTCCCTCATCCCGTTTTCGAGACAAGCCCGACCCCGAGCCCCGGGGGTTGGTCCTGGCTTTCTTCGCCACAGGCTAATAAAACACGCCGCCAAAGTATCCGGCATATATACATTGAGTTACGCAAGTATGTACGCAAGTGTACACTCGTGCCGGGAGTAGCCACTTTTAGCTCTTAGCTGCACGCGGTAATAAATAACCGGGTAAAACCGGCGGTGAACATTTATCGCGCCCCGTGATTTGTGGAGTGGGTCGGTCACTAGGGGTGCCGCTGCTGCTTCCACTGTTGCGACCCGCAAGCTCAACGAGAAATCATTTTCCACCCACCTCTCGTATTCTCTTTCTCTCTCTCTCTCTCTCTCACTCTCTCTCCCCCTCTATCCTCGTTGAGGGAAATCGTTCCTCGAATTAATTCCCGGCACACGTCAGGCGGTGAAAGGTCTTGACGTACGTCTGCCAATCCTTGCGCTTTTCTCCGTCGAGCGTGCGCGGTCGATCGATATCCGAACGATAAAGGTCACCGACACCCTAAGATTTATATCGTCCGCGGAGAAGAATCGAATTTTCGCCGCGAGGCGAAACGAGCATGAATAAAAGACCAAATCTTCTTGCCCCGCAAAGCCCGTCCTTCCGTCCCATCCCAGTTTCGCCCAATGGACAGACGATAGTCACGAGTATTTCGGCTTTCACTCCCTTTCTCTAATCCATCTAGGATCCTCGGAAGTAGCCAACTTTTGATAAAACTCTGAGCAGTTTTCCTCGGTAGTGCACTTATAAACTTCCAGTCAGAGAGTGCGGCAACATATTCTTTCTATTACGTTTCCCTAATCCATCCGAGCCTTCTACGGAGTGTCAAACTTTTCGTACAATCGTCGGACTTCTACGGGTAAGTCCGGTTACAGGAAACTTTCAGCCAAGATTCGAGGAATATCTTTTTCTCTCTCCCGGCGTCCCGGAACTCGCTAATAAGCATCTTCTTCCTCTTCGCGTAATGCCGTGCCGCAGGAAGAAGTAACTTTAATATTTTCCGAAACTGCCTGTAACTAACCGGAAATAGATATTGCGTTTTGCCGGAGTGCCGTTTAACGCACAGTACGGAATACAGTTACACGCTCGACTAATTGGTCGAGAATACTTGGCCGTCGACTACAACTTCTTTTCCTTCAAACTTTCGGCAAGATCCTTAGTTTCCCACGGTGAATATACATTCTGTATTGAGTCCGTAGAGGAAGGAATTTAATCGGACGATACCTGGCCGAATGCAAAAGGGGTGGGCGGGGTGTCGAGTGGGCGTCCGTTCGCGCCGTCTTTTCCGATTCGTCTTGAAGCGGGGCAGATTGGCAAACTCCGGGAAAACTTGAGGTGTCTGTTCTCCCCGCAGCCGGCCGTCTGTGCGACAGCGGCAGTTGCCGCGAGTTGCCCCGAGTTGCCCTGAGTTTCTCCCAGTTTTGAATGCCATCTCTCCGGTAGGGTTGGGTTTTTGGTGTCTGAAACAGGGGCTGCTGATTCGTCCTTCTCTCCCTCTCTCTCTCCCTCGCTCCCTCTCCCTGAGCGTGTCTCGATGGCGTCGGGAGCGACGGTCGCACGGTGTGCGACCCTTGTACGTACACACGTATGCGGTTGCGTGCAAGCAGGAGGTTGGCTCGTCCGGTAATGGGAGGTAGGAAATAGCTTTCCGGTAAATGAACACGCGCTATGTCCCGCATTCCGCCCGGGACGACGGTCCTCGTGCGACTGAACAGATCGTTAACCACGTGACACGGCCGATGCCGTTGAACTCTCCCCCCGTCTGCTTCGACCCCTTTCCCCGCCATGGTCAATTCTCTCCATCCCTTCGCTATGGAGGTCATAAACTCGCGCTAGCCAGACACCCTTCATCCCACATCTCCACCCCCCACTCGCGAGACGAAGCTTAGAACGAGTGACCGGGCGTCAATTTCGAAGTCGCTCCCGGCTCGTTGACGACGAATCGAATAATAACGCGGAAACGAAAACTCTTCCTTTCCGAGTCGTTTCTCGCTTCGCATAACCCCCGAGCGGTTTTCATTCCGACAGAATAGACTCGCGCGCCGAGTCTATCCGAGTCCATCCGAGTGCGGTCCGTCAACACCGACGCTATCTCTTCCACTCGCCCCGATGGTCAATTCCGATCATGACTCCCGCTTTGTGCAAACATGAACTCTCGCTATGCAGGGAGCAGCTGGCCCGCCAGTAGTGTCCCGCCGAATCCTTTGTCCCGAGAATTGACCTTAAGCCGGTATCGCGCGATGACGACTGGCGCAAGTGACAACGGGCACAGTCGGAATAAATTCTGCGAATTAGCCTCCTCGGCTGCTGGCTCCTGATTGCTCTATGACGATAATTCTGGCCCGATTAGGCAAGGCAGCCCCGTGGCTCCTATCCCCCTCACACCCCCTTCGGGCACCCTTCGAGCCATCCGTACCCGTAATCAATTCCGTCCATACCTTCGGTTCACGCGGTCATAAATTCGTGGCTGGCAAACCGAGGGGGTACGCTCCACGTATCGCCTGACCACATTGTCCGTGAAATCTATTGTTCTCCAGAGTCACCTCAGACTGCTATTTTGCGGCGCCAAATGAGATACAATTGTGCACGCAGCTACGTAAATTGTTAATCGAGTGATACTCGGGCGCCTCGAGAACAGTACCGACACGACACGTTACACGTCCGCTTAAATTCTAACAAGACAAGAATTTCCCATCGTCTCGTTTACGTTATCGCCCCGCCGGGTCTTGCCGAATCGAAGGAGAATCGAATATTTATTCTGAATTTCACATTATTCCAAGACGCTTTTCTACCGAAGGGAAGAAATTGATTGTGGTTTTGACAAATAATACAACGCTCGTGAGAGTGTACAGATCGTTAAGCGCGAGATAACTGTCTCTCTCTCTCTCTCTCTTTCTCGCTATGCTAAATTACATCCCCTTCCTTTCGGTAATTTAGGAACTCGCCACCGAGGATGGGCGGCCGAGCGGGCGTCTTTTGGCCCGGGCAAATCGCATACCGCCGCTTCTTCGAACATTAAATTTTAACCGCCCCCGCGGGAAGCCGTCTGCTCGGGAAGGTGTAGATCGTCGCGCGGATACCATTCCGCAATTGCGGAATAGCTTCGTAATTAACTCGTTCCGCATCGGATAGGCAACGGTCAGCCATTAGTATAATGAATGATCCGAAGGGAGCGTGGCTTTTTCCTATTGTCGCTGAGACGGAATGCGAGGGTAGAATTAAACAGAATTTGCGGTTTAAAGCCCTGACGTTTACTTCGGAGCGAGACTAATTCCGCTAATGCCACTAAATAACTATCTAATTGTCCTCTCGGTGGGAAGGGGTATTTAGTCGGGGATGTAGGATTGGGCTAGTCTACCGGGGGATGAAAAAATGTGCGGGCGGCAGATTCGGTGTTGCGTCGCGTCGGACGTGCGTTACAAGTGACGGAATGCCGTGGCTCCAGCGACGATTCTAGCAGGCACCGAGCCCATGCCTGATGAAGAACGTATCGTTACCGCTAACGGGCCGGCCCTGACATTGATAGATTCATCTCTGTATCGTTTAGGTGGGCTAAACGGCGCAGTTATGGGCCGCTTTATAACAATAATGGTCGACCATTTTCTCGTCGAGGCACTCGATCTCGCGCGCGGCCTCGTCGAACGTCAGCTCGGGCAAGGTTGCGAGTGCAAAACAAAAAAAAAAAGAGAAGGAAATTGCGAATGACGCGCCGGATCAATGACTCTCGCTCGCGGCCGAACGGCGAAACCCTATTTTACGCCTGACATATTCCCATCGAAAGACCGCCGCGCCGTAACGTTGTCAGCGTCCTGGGAATAACTGCGAAGCTATTTACTATCCGTGTTGCGCCGTTCCAGAAACGTGCGAGGCCGCCACCGACGTCACGTTACAGGTGGAATCGTAATGCCCCTGGCTGAAGGAACGTACGCGCGGAATTTGGGTCGGATAAATCGTCAAGATTCTCGAGCACGTTTCGTTATAAGCCGTCGCGCGCTTCCACTCGCCTGTATGAGGAGCCAAAGATATTTGCCTCTGGTGGCGCGGTCTAACGTTAACATCGCGACCGTTGCATTTATGCTCGGCCTCTCTTTCTCTCTCTCTCTGCCGTCAATTGAATCGCATTGACGCCATGACACTCTCAGTATGCGAGCTATGGGAAAGTGGGAAAATTAGAAGGGACCGAGTGGGAGAGAGACGGAAGAGGGACATTTGTCCCGAAACCAAAGTGATATCCGCAGCACGTTACTGTCCCCGGATTACGCTAAATGCTGCGAAAGGGGCGAGAGGCGAAAAAGCGGTGAAAGTAGAGCGTCGCCTCACTTTCAGGATAAAATTACGGCGGAGCGCCGACGACGGCGGGAGAGTTTGCGAAAGTGTGTAAACGTGTTTCGGGAACTTTTCGCCGCAGAAAACGTATTTATCGTTGAAACAGCATTTTGCAACGCTTTCCGCGTGACCGGCCAGATACCCACTCCCTTCCTTCTTTTCGCCCCGGTGTGTGTAATACTTATATCGCTCTTACTCGTAGCCGCGGAAATCTTGTTGAAATTCGAAATTCGAAAATGCCAATACGTGCTGGGAATGAGAGGTGGCATCGATCGGCGATGCAAAAGGTAACCAATATCTTAGCAAGACGATGGATGAGATTGCTGTAGGTGTACTCCGTTGATAGGGCGTTACTCTTACTCATCGATGTCTCGAGCGAATGGACCTTCCATCAGACGCATCTCGGTATAGTTTATCGGAGAAAGGAGGAGATTCTCAGGGCGATTCCTCGGAGGGAGTGTGCGTGTACGGGTGTGTGCGGGTTGCCGTGATTAGCAATCGGTCTAATGCCGAATGTCCGCCGCGTCTAGTACCTACCGGGGAGCGGGGATAATACCGGATACATTGACTGGCCTATCACGCGGGCAGTCGTAAATAAACGGATAACGATAGCTCGTATCTGCAGGGAACGAGCAGACGTTCTCGGCAGAGAGTAGCAACATACTCGGCCGAGTGCAGGCCGATCGCCATGCGACAGATTGGAGAGCTACATAATTTCGTACTAAGACCTCTCTCTCTCTCTCTCTCTCTCTCCCCCCCTCTCTTTCGCACTTTCCCTTCCACATCGTCCTCTATCTGTCCGCGTATATGCGCCTTCGCCATATCTATATCTCTCTGACCAGAACCTATCGAACGCAAGTTTAACGTCCGTACATCCGGCTTGTGCTCGGGATCCGCATCTATGTTCAAACGTCATCCGGACACAATTCGAGATATGTGCGCCGTATACGCTTCTCTCACTGGCAGCGACGTACTCCCGAAGGAGTTCCTGTTCCCAGTTTGTCGCGTCATCAGCGCAGAAGGCCACTTTCACGTCGTAAGCTCTGCGTGTCAGAGGTTGAAAACTGTGTTTCATCCTGTCAGAAATGGCCCCGATCGGGCGAGCTTTCCTCTGTCGAGTTCGCTTACCTTCCCAATATCGACCTTCTCAGACCTTCTCCAACTAAATATACGCCGCTGACTTTGTTCTACCCGCTATTTTCTAATACTCTGATACTACCGAACGGCTCCGATCTTTTAATCTCTGATTAATGTAAAATTCAGTAATTCCGGCCGGGCGGAATTATCTGAAAATATTAGCGGAAACACAGTGTATTTTGCAAATGCGTTTTTAATGATAAGCCAGCGGAAAGCGCAAACCCGCTCTCCTCCTTCATCCGCCGCAAATGAATCGATGCGAAGCGTAAATGGAAAGTAATGTCCGATACACAATATTCCGAATAAAGAATGGTAGACTTATTGCGGAGCTGCGGAGGCTGGATTAAATGGGATCGCGTGCAGCTTGCGATTTGTGGCTCATATTTTCTGGAATTTCGCTCGACGAATAACGAGGGAAAAGACCACTGCTAAGTCACACATTCTCTTTCCCCCAGCGGAAATTTCGAATACGATGGAATTTTGACGTTTTTGTTGAAACTGCCAATGGTAAATGCGAGGTTAGATATTGTCGGCTATCTTTTTCGAGCTTTGCCTTTTCTCACTGAATCGGGAGAGTAAATTCTACGGTGGGCAGAAACGCGCGTACGAATGAACGCGCCTTATTGCGCCGGTATAGAGAGCGGGGTAGAACCGCTGACGTTTCAATCACGTCTGCTGTCAATCTTCTATCACGAACTGTCGCGCGTCAGAACATGAAGGGATAGGCTTCAATTTACTGATAGTGACCGCATTTACGTCACGTACGTAAATAACGATAATTGCTTTCCACGCAAATCGGGTTTGCCACGTTCACTTCCAATATTCCGGAGTAATGGAGAAATCGAATGCCCGCCTGCCTGCGTGCCTGCCTACCTACCTACCTACATATCTACCTAACTACTAGTCTACATGGGTAGACTTTTTTCAGTTCCGTGGCAGTAAAAACTCAATTATTTTCTCAACTGCGCTAAACGTTTCGCGGCCATTGTGTCGTTATTAAACTTCTGAAATGTTGCGTTCTCGGTCGTAAATAGCGTGTAAGCGTTGGGCATGGATCGGTCGCGGAGTAAAATCGATCGGAGAAGGTAAAAAGTCATCACCCCCGAAGAAATCAATGTAATAAGCTCACCTATCTGATTCGACGAGACGCTTAAATCACGAACGCTTAACCTGCCCCTCTCGGTCGGCAAGACAGAAGAGGGGATGGGGAGGAGGAGGAGGAGGAGGAGGAGGAGGGAATGTGAGGGGAGTGCTCCATATCGCAGGATCACCACCATTTTCCTTTAAAGACGGCCGAGAATTACGAGGAACCTTGTCTGAAGGCGATCGTAGAACGGAGGCCGTTCGGAAGACGTTCGGAAGCGTTCGAATGAAATTCCGATCGCTGGCGAGGATGCTCCTTCCTCTCTTCCCTCTCTCTTCCTCGCGTTCTCTTTTGTCGCGGAAGAGATTTGCTCGCGTGCATCGGGTTTCAGAAATTTATTGGTATAATCGAATTCATGCGACTCCTGGGGTCTGGGAGTGCGGCGGCGAGTCGACGCTTATTCAGGCCGACTTTCGAACTCGCCCTGCTGGGCATCGGTGGGTTATCGACAGGAAAACAGAGTACTCACAGTATACTTTCAGTTTCCATCGGTCCTCGATGCCCGCTTCCGGCAATCTTGGATTCTCAGCACGACAGGCAAGGAACTTTCCCTCGTCGTCGACCGTCGGCACCCATTGAAGAACGCTTACGCTCACTCCGCCATCCTGAAACTGACGGTGTCAATATTTTAAACACTCCGATAATTTCGGTATCTAGCGTAGCTGGTAGTATGGACATTGGGATTTTGGGCTAGGTCGATACGTATGTTACGTAGGGATTCACATATTGTTAATGCAGGTGCCAGACAGCCCTGCAAATATATTTCGATAGTGTCAATTAAGCATAGATTTTGGTATGATTTGTCGACCAGCCCCGTCCTAATTATACATCGCGGAAATTCTGTCATTTGGTATTTTGATTGTTCGATTAGGTGGGGGTGGGCAATGGGCTAAACTGATTTATTAAGCGATCACGTGACGAAATGGTGTGTGGCGGTGATCCGCGTTACGATGAGTAGCGCTCGTTTCGGCCGGGCATGCTCGAAAGGTTAGCCGTGCGACGTCGTTAAGCCAAATTTTCCTTCATATTTGCGGCCGAGAATGGATCGCGGTGCTGCGCCACTAAATGGATGTCAGTTTGTCACGTCACGCGCGCTACCATCATAATTTATTGCCCGATTACCGGGGATTTATGCTTTCACGAACAACGTTGCGTTACGTGCCGGCTCAATATCCTTCTATAACATCAGGCTATGTACACGACCGGAATCCTTCTCGCTCCCGTCTCTCTCTCTCTCTCTCCCCCGTTTTTTTTCATTCATCGCTACGCAGTCATGCGACAGCAAATGTAGCTGATCAAATTTCTCGTACCGCCCTCCATCGCCAATATAATTACTGAGCGCGCCTGCCATTCGTTATTTAATTGTGTCGATGAGGCTATGCAGAATATGTTCAACTGAAAATTTCACGAGGTCGCAATACGGGAGGAGAATAAAATGATACTTTGCTTACACATATATCTGTATTCAGGGCAATCGGTGGTCACTGAAATATTAAGTAAGAAATAACTTTTACCATTCCAGATTCGAGGGAGATGAGAGAGGGGGTGCCGCTTATAAAGTTTCGATACTGACAATGAGCAGGGTTTCACGGGCGCGCTCAAGTCTAGCGAGAGGCGGCCCGATCGATATCAATTTTCGAATGATTAGCATACGATTAAGTTCGCCCTCGAAATTAGCGAGGCATCGGGGGGAAAGCGCGCTGACCGATTATGGTACAATAAATCGAGGCCCATGCAAATTTCTAGGATTGCATTGAATTTCGCGCCTAACCCCCCCCCCCCCCCCCCCCCCCCCCTCGCCTCGAGAATTAATTTACAGTCGACATTTACATGACAATCGACCTTTGCCCGCACGGCAGACGATTGTCAGGTTAATAATGCACGTATTTCTACATCCACGTACCTTTTTCAGGACACGATTGCATTCGCCCACACCCGTTGTGCAGTCGCATCGGGAATAATGTAAAGAATGGCTTTGAGCACGAGTTGCTTAAACATTTCGCCGTACTAGATTTCATTCGAAAATTTCGCGGAAATCCTTTCGGGGAACGAAAAATATTGAAATGAATATTAAAACAATGGATCAATAACGACTTTAATTCAATCTGTTTTTACTTAATTTGATTGAATTCGATTGAAACCGAATCGAGAGAGGAAATTGTTCGCAAAAAAGAATGAGTTGTACTGATAGAATGTAATGTTATGCGTGGGCAAAAAGAGAAGAGGATTAATATATTGACCTCGTTCCAGGCGGAATTTAGCAGAAGTTTCGCATAATTTTTTATTTAACCGTAGAAGTTCTCTTAAGCGGCATAACGGCTCGCAAAGGCCCCGAATGGAATATTCAATGGCGCTCGGCGTACAGGAAACATTAAAAGGAGCTACATTAAATTCATACGACTAAACGTGAGATTCTCTTTTTGGCCGGGGCCAGAGTCGAAGGCGAATACGCTCGTCGTTACAAATCTTCGCGACGTACATAAACATCCGTTCGTTCGCTTCCTCTGTGACCCTCGATGCGTGAGATTCTTTACTGCGCCCAATTTCAATTTCAAATCCCGCAATCGTCCAAAAAGTCAGACGACATCGCGGTGCTCGCCGGGCGACGGCAAAGAGGGGAAAAAAGGCGACAGGGCGGGAGGGATGGGGCTTGGATAGTTGGAGACGATGCACGACATCGGCTCTCCAAGGAATTTCAAATCCCCTCGAAAACGAGCCGAAACGCTTTCCCACTGAATTTATGAGCGGCGTCAAAATTTCGGCTTCGTTATTCATGTAGATTCGAGAGAGGAGAAAATATGTGCGGAGCATGCTACCGGTCTGTACACGCGTCAGCAATCTCCATCTCTCTCTCTCTCTCTCTCCCTCTCTGACGGAAACAGTGACAAAAGAACGATAGAGGAGGAGGGGGGCCCGTGGGAGGCCGGTGCGCCATCGGTGACGCTGGTGGTGGTGGTTGTGGTGGTAGTGGTGGTGGGAAAAAAAAAGGAGCGCCGTATGTGCACTCTCGAAGGGGGGAGAGAGGGAGAGTAGTAGGATGAAATTAAAATCAAATCCTCGACGGTTCCCTGGGCACGAGATACGTTCCTGGAATTCGAAAAAAACTTCAGCTCCCGGAGTTTACGAGCGAAAATTCCCAAACGAAAGTTTGCCTTCGGCGTTAACCTAACATTTCTACAATACCCAGACAACGACTTGAGTTCCATTTCCTTTCCCTTCGCTGGTCCGCTTGTTCGCCCCGCTATTACGGTTCCCCCACCCGTTGCAAGATTCTCCTCTTTCTTTACCTTCAATTGACGTTCGAGTGACGTTCGAGTGACGTTCGATGCGCGTACGGTTCCAGCTTCGTTGCCGAGGCAACGCGCATCTGTCAGCGAGCAATGATTACGGGTCAAGCTTACTTTATTGCCCGGTAGGAAAACACAGGTCGCATTGTCAGGTGCAGAGGACACATCTCTCGCGTGAGTGAGAGAGGGCAAGTGAGAGCGCGAATGAGAGCGGGACGACACAGAAAAATTGTGTTTCGATCGACGCCGCTGCGAAATTTAGAGAATTTTCTGCGGTAACAATATTTTTTGGTTAACGCCTTCCTCTCACCGCAACTCTCCTGCCACTGTCACGCCATTGTCGGGCCATTGTCACGCCGACTTTAACGAGGCTCGAGCGGTCGACGATACAATACGATACGGTTGACGAAAATCGTGAAGCTTGAGGCGAGGATAAGAGTAAATCGTGCGAGACCTTTAACGCGACACAGAGGACAGAGCCGTCGGAAGTGGCGGGTGTCGCTATAAATAGTGGAAGCGAAAAGTCGAGCGAAGGGGCGGATAGGAATTAGGCGGCCAGGCTGGAGGGGTGGCAGGGGCGTTAACGATTCATTTTGTATGAGGGATGAGCGTAACGGCAGGAGAGGGACGCGCGAGCGTGTCGTTCGTAAAGGTCCATTTCAAAAAATCTTGCAATCTCGTTGGTCGGGCGAGATAAAACGGCTGCCAGGCGCACTCGCCGCGATGCGTTTCAAGTGGCGGCCGTGTACGCTCGCGCCCCCTACGCAGAGCGTCCATTCGTCACTGAATACTTTCGATGCGTGCGTCGAGCTATGCCTGAACGTGTACCCCGCGTGCTCGTGGAATCCGATTAAAATCGTTACGCAATCTCATTGTGTCCCGTGTCAAATACGTTTCACAGGCTCGTGGCATATTTCGCTGGGCAATACCCCCTAGCGCCCTGACCACTTCCGGCGGCTATTTCCGCCTCGTCGGAGTGGGACGTAACGTTCAATGAAAGTCGTACGCGGTACGAACTGTTAACGGCTGAATGCTGCGGAGCTGGTGTGCGTTACACGAATTTTTAGATATTGAAATGAGAGCCTCTCGCCTACTCGTATGGAATTGGCCTCGATATTAAAAGCTCGACGAGAGCTGAGATTCCTTATTCAGGTCGCATTACGGGGCCGTATTAGGGGGCCGTATTAGAGAACCGTACTGTGGGGCAGCAGTACTGCGGGGCCGCTCGCCTGTCGTCGAGCAAAAGAGGACGTTCGAGGTGGATGGCGCACGTGCGGTGAGCTCTAGGTGCGTATACACATGTCGAGTGGGTATAGAGGAAGAGGAGTAAGAGGACGAAGAGGAGGAAAGGAATGAGCGGTACAGGTGAATGGCACGTCTATAGCTCGAGGCAGCGAGTGGAAGCTAAGCGCAATTTACGCAGTGCTCAGCCCTCTTTGCACCGCAGCCTTCTAGCCGTTTGCAAGGAGTAGGATTAACTCCTTCTTACTTCCTCTCCTCGCCCGCCGGCCTTCTTATTTCTACCCCCTTCCTTCGTCAGCCATTGCCGCCTATATGGGCCGTCTATACGGGGTCGTTTATATGGGCCGTCTATACGGGGCGTCTACACAGACGCGAAAGAAGGGGCAAACTAGATGGAATGAGTTGGATGTCGAGAGCCACGCCGGGAAAAGCTTGCGAGGGGTAGGGGGGGGGGGGGTGGAAGGTGTGCAAGTGGAAATGAGAGAAAGAGAAAAGGAGGGTGAGGCAGTTCTGGTGAGCCGGCGCACACGCGCACGTCGGCGTAAAACGTGCATTGACACGTCGAATGTCGTTCCCCCGGAAACGAGATCCCGCGTCTCTCCGGCCAGCAAGGATAGGGAAGGGGTAAATTGCTTTACCTCCGGCATAGAACTAGCGCGAATGCTGGCACCAACGGTAGCGCGAACGGTAGCGCGAACGGTAGCGCGAACGGTAGCGCAAATGCTCCCGGCCGCACGCAATGTTGGCGCGAGATCAGTGTACGGTGTTATGCGTTTGTCGTACGGGCATTGTGACCGACAAGCCGCCAGTAGTAATATCAGCGTTCGTTCCGACTCGGGTTCGCGATGCCTTCCCCGAATCCTTCTGTGTGTCAAGTGCACTGCCCCGAGCATACCTCTACTTGTCGTGCTTATCCAACAAATTTTCTATTCATCCATCGCGACAGAGCTTTCCACCCAAACCTCTGAGACAACTTAACAAATTAGCTAATTATTTAACTTTTTACCAGTGGACCCGCAAATCTTGCTTGGACGCATGATTACTGTGGTTTTAATTGCACGAAATAAAATATCGAATGATCATTTTTAATGTCGGACGATTTGCGTAATTTGAGCGTCTGTTAAATTTCAGCCTCGGCTGAAACGCGAGAGTCCCGGGCGAAATGACATTCTTTTTCGGTAGGCAAGATAGCGTTAAGCGAGATAAATGCAGCCGGGAACCGTAACGTCGCGTTCGCATTCAAGTATCGCCGATGGCTAGTAGCGCTAGGAAAAAGGAGTCACGTAGTCGCGGAGTGAGAAGAGTGGCCGGGCAGTAACGCTTGTTTCATAATTCGTCGCGATAAAATCCTGGCGGCTAATAAAGCGCCAAAGTATGGCTAATTCCGACTCTCAACGTGCCTCCATGGGGAACAGTTAGTTGCTCGGCTGGGTATTACTCGAAAATCAGCCCTACGAAATAAATCTGCGTGCATTTTGGCCTTCGGGGGATTCCGTGCTCCCTCTGTTCGGCAAAAAAAAAGAAAGTCGGTATGAGACCCCTCCGAGTTGTGTCGCTGCCACCCTCGCTGCCACCCTCGCTGCCACCCTCGCTGCCACCCTCGGTGCCACAGTCTCCGGCGCATACCGACATTCGTACGAAAATCACGCCATCGAAACGTATTCGCGAGAAGAAAAACTAAAAAGCGACGAAGGAGAAAAGTCGGAATATCCTGCGCGGAATTAGAGGCTCAAACGCGAGCCACAGAAAGAATACATAGGTTGCGCCAGCACGTTTGACCCGTTTCTTGTTTTTCCGAGAGGCGTATGTCATACCTTAGGCCAGCACAATACTCGGGGCTTTTTGAGTCGACACAGAGAGCTCGGCAATAGTGAAAATACGGATCTTTGGTGGACGGTGAACGAACGTGACACGAAGGAAAATCGAATCCTTCGCCGCGGGGGTGCACACTTCAATAGAGATATCAGTTGGATTATTTCTTTCCGTTCCAGGTTCCATTCGCGTTTTGATATCTATAATAAGTAGGCGGGGGATCCATTAGATTGGTAAAAAGCGCGGGTGGCAAAAGCATCCCAGTTCAAACATATCGTTTTGAATGGCGTGTTGGCCGGATAGAGGGACGGCTTTTTTGCGCGGTAGGTATGTTCGACGAATGCTTTTAAAAGCGGAACGCATTCAGGTATGTATTTGCTCCGCTGGCTGCGCGCGGGTATAAGTCTAAACAGCCAATTATACCTGGAGAGGATATGATCCGCGAGTGGGGTTACGATCCTGCCGAAAAATGGGAGCAGTAATAAAATTGTCGTGTAATGGAAGAGCGGTAGATATTTGACAGAGAAACGTGAAGCATCGTAGCGGTGGGTGGAAGAGACAACGGGATCATCTGCGCTTTGCAACACAGCTATACCTATGATCGCCTACTATTATCCACTTGCAAACAGTTGTTCGCGAAGACTGACACACTGATACATTGTCGCATGAGCAGGGTGCCGGCCATTATCGTCACGCCGTCGCTATTACTCTCGTTGTCAACGCTTCGAAGAGGGAGGATGATGCGAAACGGCCTTCAGCCCCGACTAATGGATTCCACGAATTAGGCTTCGCTAACGTCTTCGCGAACAAGCAGCTTGAACGGAGCGCCTATCTCTAATCTAGAGAGAAGCTGATCGATGGGCCAAAGTTGTTTTCTCCGAACGGCAGGCAGCTATGATAAATCCAGTCCTCTCGGTCAACTCGGACCGATAACTCCATCGTTGCGTATTCGCGTCCTCGGACCTTAAAGGAAGGCGAGCGAGCGGGTCTGTAGGTCCATTCCTGAAAATTGGGGATGTGCTCGAGGCGTGGTTTATGGCCGTCCGAATGTCCTAAGAAAATGGGGTCAGGGCAGCTGACAAATTCGGTCTGCGCGCCGTAAGGTGAGAATAACCATTACACGAGTGGGCTTCTATCGGTCGTGAAAAATACCTGGGATGAAAGTTCGCTACGCTTCGTTGCCGGTATACTTAACCCCCGTCGCAGACGATGCGTTAAACGCTTTCCCACTCCCTTCCTTTCTTTCCTTTAGCTCCGCTCGCAATTCGAGGCTGTCACAGCGAAAGCCATTAAGGTCGCGGCTAGTTGCTATTTTCTTTTCTGCCATCGATTTGTCAGTGGCAACTGACGTTACTCGTTAATTCTCCCTTATTTTACCTTTTGATTTCTCTGCGTTTTTCAAATGTCCCTGACGCAGTGCGTAAATCGAGAGTGAAATTGCCAGAAAGCGGGCTGTGGCCAAGTTGGTCTTCTCTCGGAACTTGCTCGATTCGTAGCGGCAGAGTAGTAGAGAGGCTTGCATTTTGTTTTCGTTATTACCACGAAAGAGAGGGAGAGAGAGAGAGAGAGAGAGAGAGAGAAGGGGCGCTGGTGCTGGTGATGGTGGCGGCATGCAAGGGCACTTTTTTGTTGTGTTAACGTTCGTTAGAGCATTTCGTTCATACTGCGGATTCGCAGCGGAACGAAAGTGGCAGGAATATTTAAAGTGAACCAGCCCCGCCTGTCGCTTGTTAAATTTTTCTCTTTCGTCGGTTTCCGTTTCATTATCGTTCAGCTCGTGACGAGGGGGCCGCAAATTTTTGTGCCCACCAGCCAGCCAAGTCTGATAATTACGCGGACCCCCGAAGAAATTCTGAGAAGAACGCGCACGCCATGCAACTGCTCGAAAGCTGCTCTGTTACATTACCGTCCGCCGTGCTCACTTTGAGTCTCAAATTTCGGAGGAAGTTGGCTCCATACGTCCGATGCCGCTTATTAATGGCGTCACTATCAATCCGAGTGCCCCCAGATTCGATGCCAATTACACGGACGATACGATAAATTATTATCAAACTGTCTGTCATTTGCATGAAACTATTAATTTGGTCACACCCGGGTAAACTACCCCTCTCGCCCCGGTACATTCTACCACCCTGATAAATCATCGAGCGACCCCCATATTTTCTACGAATATCACTCGTTGTTTAACACTCGGCCGACCGAACGTGCGCCGGACTGATTTAACGAAAAGTCGATATTTAAGCTTTTATACGCAGCTAACGCGAACAATCCGATATCACGGACATTTCAATACCGATCATCAATCTTCCCCATCTGCCTGATGGAATGCTACGTGGAAGTAGGTGATGTCGTAAATCAGCCTCCTGACGTTAGAGTCAAAGGGCTGTGTTCGGGACTCACATTTATCAGGGATGCAGCTTTGAGGGTCGGCTCGGTTTCCCGAGATATGAATGTCTCGAAATTTGATGAATTCCGACATTCGATACGCAACCACTCGCGGCCAGTTCTTTCATTGATTTTTCTCCTGCCTGCTCTGCCGCTGTCACGGAAATATATATGCCGTACTATCAGATTACAGGTGTGCGTGCTGTAAGTACGTCGAGCTTCGAGACCGCCATCAGCCTCTAGAAAGGCGAAGAGTCTTCGCTTTCTACCAAAGTTTAAGTTTTAGGCAGCGTTATACGTCAATGTCGGGCCATTTGAAAAGTCAGGTTTGACGTGGGCGTTGAACTTGAATTTCATCTATAATGTAGGGTGACTGGAGCTTTCTCTGAGCGGCGGTCCTTTATGAATAGGCCAGCCCGTGTACGGCAAGGCTCCTTCTCCTACTCCTACTTCTTCTCCTTCTTCGCGCCGCTACAGCTTCTCTCAACGGCCGCCCTTGAGATCATCCACCCTCTTCGCAAACACTCTTCGCGCCCTTCCACCGAAAGATAATCGGAGGGAAAACACTTTTTATCTTTGAGTACTAAAAAAGCTTGCCCGGAGGGATGCTGCCTTAGCGTCTCCCTAATTGTGAGCTCGTTCACTTTGTGTATCGCGCGCCACTTCGCGCGCCACTATTACAGAAGCAACAATCGATAACGGCCAATTACCTCCCTGCCCACTTATCTCCGAAAATCTATTTAGCGGCTAACGCAATTCCACCGCAGAAACAATAAAATTACATTATCCACTTACTCGCAGTCACTTTAAATGGACTTTACCTTAATGAACGAACTTGTTACTCAAAGTCTAATTTTTCATCTGTTGAGTGTATACGTCGCTGGCTAAACAGCTCTTTGCAAAGTTTCATCTGTCATCTTCGTTATTCCTGTCAATTCGCTGATGGATAGATCAGTGTTTGACCTTTCCTCCGCTCGGATACAAGCGTCGACGCTCTTATTTCTTCTCGCGGGAAGCCAGTCGATTGATCACGGGGACTAATCGTGATTTTCACCGTCGGCTCCATCGAGATGTGTCCCCAGGTTTGCGTCCCCTGCTTTGTGTCCCCAGGTTCAGTCCCCAATTCCCCTGTGTCGTATCTGGCCGAATCTTGTCAGGCCGTGGAAAATACCGGCCCGGGATCCTTTCGACTTGGCATTTCCCACGGGACCCAGGATCAAAGACGTTAGGACACCTTACCTTTATGGAGGCGGATTTATAAGAAGGCAACCAATTCCTTCTGAATCTGATCCCTTCCCTTCGACGTATGCTAAATTTTCTTCCATTCCCGCGACGATACATTCTGCCTAGCTTCGTCTCCCGAAGGAACGGTAACAACTGGCCCGCCTGCTTCCTTCGACTCCGACGAAATGTAGACGGAAGACGCTCTCCTTCCGGGCATATCCTCTTTAAAAGGGCACTTTAAAGCGCGTCCTGAAAACGAGCGGATACGTAATGGGAACGATGATAGCTATGTTAGCGTTACCCCGTATCGGCGAAAAGAATTGGTCCCGCTGATAAGGAGAAGCCAATCGCCATCCCCGGGGCATTAGATCCACCCCAACATCGATTTTCCTATTTTTCCTCATATTTACCAAACTGTTGTCTATCTTTCGGTGCAGTTTCAGCCAGTTTTGCTCATTTTCACGCCTCCTCTCGTTTACTAAAGAGTAAATGAACGTCTAACGACACTTTATTCCTACATTTCACCTGATATCTTGGCATAATTAATTTAATAGATTCTAAGACCAAAATGTTTTTTGCGTTTTTTCGCGGTTCTGAAAGTTCTATCACCTTTTAACACGTCCAAATACTGCCAAAGTACCCTCCATTGGTCGCTCAGTCCCATATTATAAGGACACGATGGTCAAACGTACTTAAAACATGGTGTAAGACGGGCATTTGTGGCTTGAATCTCCCCAAAAGGCGATAATCACCACCAATCATGATATATAACCACGTAAAACAGTGTAAACTAACGTAAAATAGTGGAGAAATATCATGAAAATCAGATTCAAGACGGATAAGGTGGTCAAACATACTCCAAATTTACGCGAAATTGTAGGATTGTCGGCTAAAACTTTCCAAAAAGCAGAAAAACCACCAATTATAACATATAGCAACATAAAATACTGTAAACTAATGTAAAATAGTGTAAAAGTATGTGGAAAGTCAACATAAAGGAAGACAAAGCGGTCAAACATACTCCAAATTGGAGTTTAATTGTCGCTTGTTAGTTAACACACCTCAAAAAGCCCAAGTAACCAACAATTATTCGATACAAGAGTCTAAAGTAGTGTGAGGTAATGGAAAATATATTTTAACTTCATTGGGGTATACTACTGTCAGCTGCCTTCAAATGGTTTAGTATATGTGACCAATTATTTGAGTAATGGGATATAATATATGAGAAATAATGGACAGGTCCTTGAATTCTTGAATCGTTAAGGCATCTAGTTTGACAAGTTAGAGGAGAGTGGTGAGTGAATTAAGAGAGCGAAATAAGCGACAGGAGGTTTCGAGAGGTTGTTTGCTGTACGGCGAGGTAACCGGTCTGCGCGCTAGAGTTTGTAATCAAGTTGGCGCCGAAAACAGACTGATCGTAATTGATTATTGATCCGGTTACAAGAAGGGGGAGCGAGGCTTCGGCACCGTAGGGGAGGATCGAGATGCGAATGAGATTCAAAGACGTTTCAATTCGATACCTCGTTGTACGTCGATTACGGGGGACACGGTATAGTTGGAAAAGTCGTTACCGGTTCGAACTCCGCCCGATTCGGGAAAGGGTCGAACAATTTACGCGATCGGCAGATATCCGGGAGCGGATCCATTCGCCGAACGAAATGACTTAGAATAATGTGACTGGAAAAAAGTAGGAACCGTGCGGCGGAAGAAAAGTGGCGAGATCGAAGTTGCAGCTGCGCGAGAGCCTCGTTACCGAAACTCTTTGCCAATTGGTCGAAAGTGGTGCGAACGTATAATTAGGCAAACGGGTCAGCCGACATAATAACTTTCGGCTAATCTCTTGCGAGGCGGGAGAGCGGCGGAGCGCTTTTTCGATTGCGCCACGCGAGAATTCTTGGCCAACGAACCGTCGACGATCGTCTGCCGAAGTAATTAGCTTTTGCAATCGGGCGATCCCGCGACCGTCGGGAAAACTTGCCGGCATTCCGAAGAGGTTTAGAAGTTTCGGGACGCCGAATCTTGAACGAGCGACGCGAGCCAGCAGGCGGACAGCAAACGGTTGGACGGTATTGGAAAGCGAACGGTTATCGGTCATTTTTCGCTTCCCATGGCGAAACGATGCGGACAGATCGTCGCTCGAGGGATTCTCCCGCTAAACCATACTTTTCGCTGAGACAATCATTTTTTTCAGTTATCGGGAAAGCACGATGCAATCTGTTAAACCAACACGCAATATTCGTAGTCGGTCGTAACTGGGCCGTATTTCGAGCGACCGCGTAATAGTTTGTCGCCTGCTTCGTGATGGTAGCTTTGCCTGCGGACGAGTCGAGAGGATCACCGTAGAAGGCAAACAATATCTCGAAGAGGATGCTCGGTGGTAAATGGTTGAAGCGGTGCCAGGAAGGCTGGGATGCAACGAGAATCCAGCCGATAATGCATGGGACGCAAGACGTCGAAAGTTAGTGGAAGCCTATCGTTGGCACATCACCGCCCCTGTCCCATTGTCGGGCTGCCTTTTTTATCGAAACAGAATATTATTTCCGGGCCTCGTCGACACCTGCGATCTTCTTGGCACCCGAACATCAACGCTTTGCTCCATTATGGATGGCGAGCATGAAGGGACTATGCTGCGCTAACTATTTACTTCACTGACAGAATAGGTGATCTTTCGCTTCCTTTATCGGCTCGCTGGAACGTTCCAATTTTCATTATTCACTTAGTCAGCGAGGCCTGTACTTTCTTTCCAGCGACGGGCAAAGCCCAGTCCTCTCTCTCTCTCTCTCTCTCTCTCTCTCTCTTTCTCCCTTTCTATCTCCCTGTTTCTGCCGTATGAAAGTCGAATAAGCTTTTTGCCGTTCAGCTCATTGGACTTTTGAAACTCGACATCCGCACAACACACGGCTGTCTTTAACGATTAAAAAAAGGCCGTAAGAGCTCGCTGGCAAGGTATTAGCGTAAATCTTTTGATGTCGACTGCAACGATGATTGAAGCGCGATTACGTGCGCGCATGGGAAAAAGAAATGCAGGCTAAATATCGGTCGCGGCCGACTGACACGATTACCCAAATTTCGCCGAGCGAAGTAAGAAGATTTGGGATTGGCGAGGGAAGTGGCAGTAATTCTTGTCGTACGTCGAAGGGAAGAGGTTTGAATGAGTAGGTAGATAGGATCGATCGATTCTCTGTGGTCGGTGAACTCTGTGGCGCTAAGACGGCAGCCCGTGTAAGGTTTGTAGCGCTAACTCACGACTCCCTCGGGCCTCGTACCGTTTGACACTAATTTAAGCAATAACTAAGCTTCGCCTACGGTCCGATGCCCGGTAAGGAAGACAAACCGATTTCGACGATCTTCCGGGTTAAGTTGCCTTCGCGGGAGGGCCGAGACGACGCTGCCGGGGACATTGTCGTTTCCTTTTATTGTCCCCCTTCCACGGACTCAGTGTCGATCTCATTCGGCAAAGAGAATAAAAGAGGCGAAGGAGTCGCTCGGCAGCCGCATATCCTCCTCGGTTCTTCTGAATTCTCATCTGAGCCGGTGGTGGAGGCGGCCAGGGGGCAGGAGCGGGAGGAAGAGAGGATGGAAGGGATAAGAAGAAGGTAGAAGGCAGCGTCAAGGCCCCGGACAGGGATACCGGAGAAGAGAGGAAGAGTAAATTTATTTCGACGACTTCCCCTTTACTGGCGAATCGTCCGAGGAGTCCGCCTCCAACTCGAGCATCGTGTTACCGAGACATTGTCATTTTTATCCCGAGCCTGCTCGCCGAGAGGGGAAGAACGAGGGAGAGGGTGAGAATCAATTGTCTGAGACGTCCGCGTTTTAGCCCTAGCCCACCCCCGAAACTGTTATATCTTTACTCAAAACGGTAAGCCGCCATTTTCCGCCCACCCCGGAACCGTATAAACTGCGCCGGCATAGAATTTTCATAGCGGAAACGGGGCTCGTAATATAGACAAACTAGCGATGGGATTTCCTCGAGGAGGAAAGAGTATGAACTGGCAAATGGCTATGTATCTTCCTAATCTGCGCTCTCTTTCCTTGCCTGTCATCTTTTATATTCTACCGTTCTGTCTATGGTAATACGAGCGAAAATGTAAATGAACAAATCTGACGCGTATTGAGCCTCGAGTATGCTCGCTTTCTCACTCTCTCTCTAGCATGGCTCTGGGTTATTGATGGTGAAGCAGGGTTTCATTGAGCAAGAAGCGACGGGTTGGCCAGCATCGGCCAGTTTTTACCGCCCACCGAACGGAGCTTACAATCTGGTTTGATCTTACTCACGTTTTTGATTGCCCCCTTCAGCTGCTTCGACGCTCTCCACCAGGTCAAGACTGCCGGTGGCTTCGAACCACTACTTCGGCACTCGACCTTGTACCTTTTGCCTGCCGACAAAATCTTGTCCTTGTCCAAGATTCCCACGCTTAGCGGTTTCACTGCAAGCACACCATGTTTCATATTTTTATACTCTCTTTCCCTGTACCTTGTCCAAAGTAGAAAAAGTCACCTGAAAAATTTGCTTACGCATCCGAACGATGTAACACGCGTAACGAAATGGTTTTTATCGTAAAACAGATCATTTGATTAAAAGGGATGATTTGGCTTTCCCTAGCTACGATCTTCCTACTAGCGGAACGATTAAGATTTCGCTCGGAGAAGCTTCATTCGCCGTGGCAAAGATTCTCTAACGAAAATCCCTGAAGGCGGCGGAACAGTTACGAACTAGCAGCCACCTCCGGCAATTAATTAATCGTCGGTACAATCAAGTGGTAGACTGGAAGAGATCTCGGTGCATCGAAGGAAATCGAGGGGAAGGTATCGAGGAAGAATGAGGGAGGGAGGAGCTAGGCAAGGTAGGCGAAGAAGTGGAAGCGAAGATGAGAAAATAATGAGAAAAGTGGACCGAGCGGGTGGAAGGAAAGAATTGGAAGGAGAGTGGAAAGCAGGATGGAAGAATAATCGGTGGGCAAAGTTTGGGGACGGTTGGCGAGCGTGCTTTCTGTTAGTGAGGCGATCGGTGCAACACCGAGGACAGTTAGCCCTTCGAACTTTTATCGCGCGGCCATCCCTCCGCCAATTGGCTTGACGCGGATGTCGAGGCCTTCCTAACGACTTTATAATAGTTCCGACTTAATAAGCCGCTATTACGTATTGTTCGTTAATTCGTTGGCACCGTTGAGAGACCGAGAGTAGAAGCGAGGGAAGTGGATGGAGGAGGAGCGGGTACAATAATAGCGCGAAGAAATTATTTCCTCCGGCACCTTCCTCCTCTCTCTTCCTCCCTCTCAATCTTCCATCTTCCTCCGAGCGGGCGACAGTTCAAACGGGAGAAACATCCGGCCGCAAAGTCGAATCCGTTAACGTCGTTAGCGGCCTCATCTTTGCCGAGGAAAAAGTCACCGTCTCGTCTCCTCTGACCGAATCGAATATGGACTCGGCACGGAAAGAACGAGTTAGTATTCTTTATCAACAATCGTTAAGAATAGGTATCGGGCGGGTGCGATTTAGTGCGCTCGTAAAAGTAGAGTGAGAGAGGGGGGGGGGGGGTGGAGCAGTTGAAATTTAATTGCGATCAGACGAAATCGCGCGCGCAACGTGCGAGATATCGAGAGAATAAAGTTTAGCGAAGGTTAATGGAGGCGTTTTGCAGCTTTCTTCTACTTAGAAGCAGGAGTAAGGATAGTAGTAGTAATAGTAGTAGTAGTAGTAGTAGTAGTAGTAGTAGTAGTAGTAGTAGTAGTAGTAGTAGTAGACGGCTGGCCGGGAAGCGTAGCGACGGGGAAGAGCGTTGATAACGGAATTTTATGCGAGCTGAGGTGGCGATTCTAACCCGGGTGCTAAATCGTCAAGCGTCTCGAGGAGGACTTAGCGCGGATTCCCGAGTTTTTCCCTAATTTAGTCCCGTACTGTATTCTGCCAGGATAAACTCCCGCCCATCCTGTGGCCTCTGCCGTCCGCAATTAGACGGACTCTCTTTCTCGGGGCGAACAAATTGTCGAAACGTGTCACTAAAATTGGGCAGCATCTTAGCATCTTAATGCAAACACCTGAGAGATGGTGGATGCGCTCACATTTCCGTCTCGCCTATGAGACTATTATTTTTGGCAAAGAGGCAGTTTGTCTTGTCGCAGGCTAAACGAATCATATCATTAGGCATACAAGTCGGGTTCGATAAAAAGAGGGGGAGGTGAAAAAAAAAGTCAGACAGCGTCGAGTGTAAGGACTATTAACGTAATCTTAATTAGATCTGGAAATCCTAATTACACGCTCAGAGCGAGTCGGAAGTCAGGATTTATTGTTCCGAGAGGCACACGGCAGTGGCCACCGCCGGGAGCGTTTGCCTTTTGGCTGGACGTTCGGAGAAAAGCGTCGCGTTGATTGAGGATGAAATTACGTTCCCGCACCGCTCACCGTCGCGGTATCCGCCTACCTTCTCAACTCGTTCCTCAACTCGCCCCTCAACTCGCCCCTCAACTCGCCCCTGAACTCGCTCCTGAAGCGGAAGTCGGCCCGACGCTATTTTCCGCCAAGAATCCCCGGCTCGTTATTACTCCGACGTCGAGGGAGAGACAGAGTGAGAAAGAGTGAGAGAGACTACGAGTGTGTCCGGCGCTCGAAATAACCGAGAATTATCTGATTAAACGAGCCGCGTGTCTTCTCTATCTCCAGCTCCACTTTCTTCTCGGGCTGGCGACCGCGAGCCTTGTAACGCCGTCGACACTGTTAACGTCGACACCGTTAACGTCCACCCTGACCGACCTGTAATCACGTGTCATTGTTCAAACTGTTAAGGCCCTCGTTACTTCTAACCGGCTTTCCTTTTGCCGGATCTTCTTCCTTTCTCCTCTTCCGCTTCTCACCTAGCTCGGTTTCGTCAACGTGCTCGAGCTTTTCGGCGGATCGATTAACGGGCGACCGCGCGACTGAAACGATTTCCTCCCCTACTTCCCCTTCTGAGCAGCTAGCGAAAATCTTCTTCCTATGTCTCGGCCGGAGGCAGCCGTTGATTGAGTTTGCCTCGCTGTCTCTACGAATTCCTCTCCCCCGGGCTTGATCCCGCGGGCGAAACCGTTACTTTCCTCACCCCTTACAACGAGGGTGCATCATTCGAGATAGCTTCTACCCGCGGCGTACACGGATATTCGATGAAGTTAGCAGGAGAAGCTCGAGCGTCATTATTAGCTCGTCAAGATTCTCGAGGGGTTTTATCGATTGGCTCATTTCGCTAATCGGCCGTGGCGATATAATTGCGAGGAATTACGGTATATAATGGTGCGACCGCGCCTTCGGTTCGATAGAAAGGTGATTACCGGGTAGAGGCTACGATTGTTGTTCGTTCGAGCGCCGAGAGTACGGTTGCAAATACAGGGGCAATATTAAGGGCGCCCGGGGCAAAGTTTCTGAAGTTGAAAAAAATTTCCATTTTCCGCGGTAACAATTTCCGTACGTTTGGAGAGAGCGGTCGTGCAGGCCACTGAAGTTCTTCCCATACAGCCCGGCATCGCTCCGCGTCCCCTTCGCAACCTCCCCCCCCCCCCCCCCTCGGCCCTCCTCCCCACTCATTCTGGTTGCGTTCTTTCAGCGACGAAAATTTAATTTTACGAAATATTAAAACAAACAGGGCTGTTTAATGCAGCATATTGCCCAGGCAACAAGCTACGCTGGGAAACAGTGTCAGCGCCAGACTTTTCCGCGGCAACTTTCTCTTCCTACCGAACGTTCTATTTGTTTTATGACTCACCGACGCACACACACTGACCCATCGTAAATACCGGTACAGCCTTACAAACACTTCCGTCCGAGTTGGACCGGGAATTTCTTTTCCGCCGCGAGATTAGATTCGTCCCCAATCCATAACTTTCCCGCATCTTTTTCGTCGATGTTTGCAGGAAGCACATGTCTCGCGAAGCGCAAACAACGTATAAACTGCAGTCGGCGATAGATATATGGAAATGGGGGGGGAATATATTCCGAAAGAGGAAAAAATACAAATTGTCACTGCAATTATTATCCTCCTTTTCTCGCTGGATAAAAGAAAGACAACCGTAGGAGATTGCTTTCAATTAAATTACTCACAGAGACTGTAAATTTAATGTTGAAATAAAAATTTGCCTCCCTTCAAACAACCAGTTTGCGCCGCTGCCAGGAAAGGACTGGGTCATATTTCTTGATTTCTGTCTTTCCGGTAAGTCGAACAAACTCCGTTTCGGAAAGGAAGCGTCTCTCGCACGCCTGCTACAAAGTCAGCCAGTCGTTGGAAGATGAATGAATTTGAAAAAATGAATCTCTCCCCAAACCACCTTTCATTCAACTAACATTCCGCCCGGACATATTGCGTTTCGCAGCGCGATCAATTTAGAAATCAATTTACTCCGATACAGGCCGTCGATATAAAAGGTTTTTCATTGGTACATCAGTTGCGAGACGGGCTCTGTCTCTGTAAGGCTTTGTAAGGACGAGCGGGGCTTGGTTCGTATTTATAACGTTGCAGAGCGACGAACGAGGGTAAGAGGGGGAAAAAAAGTAAGAGGACCGGGCGCGTTAAGTAGCTCGTTTGTAGGTTAAGTCGGGTGTTTCTAGAAACGGCTGAACATTCCGGCTGAACATTCCGGCAGTCGTTCGTATGCAGTGAACCGGCGAATCGCTGGCTTAAGTGAAATTCGCCCCGGCCAAGTACGATTCTGAGCGATATTATTGGCATAATTTGGCAGAGGGTACCGTATCGTTACGCTCCCATCAGGAGGGTAGCGTCCATCCTCTTTAACCGGGGAACGGATGTACGTCCCACGGACCGGGCAAATATCTCCCCCTCCCGAACAAGTACTGCCAGCCCGCACCATTATAATACACCGCACAGGGTCCAGCGGCAATTATTTAATTCTACCGTACGGGCACGTACGCCGACCGCACGCCCGGGATTTGCTCAATCGGACAATTCTTCCCAAATGAAAGGCGGAAAGGTAAATCTCGGCTCGCTCTCTCCCTCGCCATCGCCGAAAGATTAATGAACCAGCCCGACTCCCACGCGATAGTGAATTCCGGCAAAGTGTCCGTTATGAAACGGTCGATGAGGGATTCGCGCGAGCGCCCTTCCACATTTTCTTTCAATCGACTTTATCGTCGGTTCGAGACTAACCTAAAATCGGTATCGAGAGGGCAGATTTACTTTTTTTACCCACTCCCTCATTCATCGTCCTTCTCTCCTTTTTCCCTAATTAGGCGCTCCAAATATTACGGACACGGCTTATAAAAGGGATGTGCTCAAATGAGTGGGCTTTATGGGGCTGTGACTGGGTAGAATAAGGGCAGATTGGAGGAAGGGCCGGTTATCCGGATTACGAGCGTACACACCCGTCTTTTGACGATTGCTGAGAGCGAGAGGAGGATGAGGGGGAGGGTGGCGGTGGTGGAGAGAAGAAGAGATAGCTATTAGCTCCCTATGGGCTGAGTTATCAGGCAGGCAGAATTACGTTCACAAAGTTCACTCGTCTCAGGAGTGGACTAAACCTTGGTGCATTTAGTCCTGACAAGTGTACTTTCGGGGGTCGTTTCAAGGATTGCGCCGTCGCGAATCCGCAAACGCTGCCGAGCTGCGTTTTCCTTGTAAAATCCCTTTCCTCGAATACTCTCAAAATGACGTTATATCGTAAATTTTGCCGTTGGAACGCGCTCGACAAACCGGTATGGAGGACTCGTAGAATTCAACGAGCGAACCGAGAGTTGCCCTATAAATTTCTCTTCTCCGCGAGATATTTGTGTTTTCATTGCGGAGAATCGTCGGGGCGCGCTCGTCATTACTATATTCGCCGGACGAGACGATTATTCGTGAAAATAAGATGTTGCGACGGTGTCGTCGAAAGTTTATAATAACGTCGAGCGTGACAAAAGAGGAGTCGGAATGTACGGTGGAATTGACAAGGAGAGTACCGATGGCATATCTCAGCCAACGGCCGATCGTCTATAGTCCTTTACTACTTCGGGGAATCATAATCGGTGGCTGAGACAGCCAGCTACCGGAAGGCAGTCTTCTTCTACTTTCATTAATGCTCGCAGCAGCTATGAAAGACTAACGAGCTTCGCGCAAACTTTATACGGAGGGGGTTCATTAATTTTCCTCTTAATTAATGAGGAATCAATGAAATGGTTGGTTGCAGTTTTGCCGTATAAAATTTCTTAGACGAGGGTTCGTGAGGAGGTAGGAAATTCGAACTTTCGGCTTAATATCAAACTTTCCCGCTGTTCATAGACGTGCCTAATAGGGATCTATTAAAGGAAAATTGTCCATACATAAGGAAGTATGATGAGTTAAACGATTAGCAGATAGCAGGAAAATGTACGAGTTTCGAATAAAAAACATTTTTTACTTGAACTTTTGGGCCGGCTAAGGCTTGGACAGGCACAGAGACGTGCACGATGCAAATTGAAGAAGCTATCGCGACCGTCTAAACGAATTACCCTCTTAACGGTTATATAGCGTGTCTTTCACGTGCAGCGATCTCAAACTTCTTCAACTCGTTACACTTTGAAGTGGCCCGCTGAAGGATCCTCTGATTATTCAGCGGATGGTTCAGCGACTGAAGCTTCAATTAGTGAAATGCAGCGAACGTGCTACGTCGGTAACTGTTGAAGATTTGTTCATAATTAACGAGTGTTGCTCTCCCACCTTGCGGATCGCGCGACATCGATACGCGGCGGGGGTTGTCATAAATTCGTATATTTACGATGCAACGAGTGTCAGGTACCCGAAGAGACAAGGCGCCAATTCGCATCATATTCCCATCACCGTACATTATTTATCCGACCGACTGTATCAGCACCTTCGTCTATACGAAAAGCACGGTCGAAATATGAAAATGAGGTCGGTGGGGTGGATTTGAAAATTTCGACGTGCCCCGCTTGCACTGGCGAGTGCATATTCTTGAAAAGATCGACGTAGAAATGGCTTCGCCTTCTCCCGTTCTAAGAAAAATGGTTCCCACTGTAAACTGGCACGCGATGAATCCCCAGCGAGACGCGTGCGCGGCACAAAATGGCAAAGACTCGCATGGTAACGTGTCAGCCGGAAGAGTACTGCTTCGCGAAGCACGCACGATATTTCTCTCTCTCGCGAGGGGGGTGTACCGGGAGGCCTACAAACCCATGGACCCCCTCTCTTCTCGGGCCCATCTTTCTACCCTCACCGTTTTTCCATCCCCATTCTAGGCGGCCCCCAGCCTCGACCGGTGGAAGCCTTATTTTACACCGTATCATAACTTCGAGGCGACGCATCGTCATAAATTTTTATTATTTCCCACCGCGCGCACTTTTCCTCTCCCGCTGGAAGTTTAAACTATACGCTCGCGGCTCTATACGTTTTGATTTTTGTCCGAGTTTCACCGCCGTACGAGCCATTCTTCAGGCGGAACCTGAAATTACCCAGTTCTCGCATTAAGCAGCGACACCGAGAGAAGAAGTGTCTGCTCGCATAGTTGGCCCGGAAGATTGATCCGATAATTTAGCGCTACACGCTTTGGTCGGACACTCTCACATGAGCGAAGGAAGCAAGGGAGCAGAGATTTAAAGCCGTTAGTCCCGTCTATCGGCTGACAAATCGGTACACTACGAAGCCGAATGCCGGGAGCGCTACTTAAGCCTGAAACCGAATCCGGCGGCCGAGGTGTTCGAAGGGGTCGTAAGAATTTCTCCAATTTCCAATTTCTCTCGATCGTTATCGCTTAAGTAGCCGGAGGGATTAATTTGTCGCTTTTTATTCCGGGCGAGTCCTCGGCAAGGCGGTAATACCGGTCTCTCCTCGGATTAATTCGACTCGCCGAAGGAGAAAATGTTGGTGGGCGCGAACTGCCCGATTAAAACTGTCCTCACTGTTTTCAGGATCTCCCATTCGGCAGCGGCATCTCGCCCCCGAGAGCTCTCCGCATTAGCGTCGAAACTTTCCAGAGAATTAGCTGCGGATACCGCCCTCCACTGTTCTCCGATCTGCAATGACGTGTCTATCTGATACCGCGAGTCAGTTCCACGAGATGCGATTTAATTCAAACTTGCCTGTCCGATACGGAACTTTCCGTCAGATGCGAAATCCCGAGCCCGCTGATGCACCCTGGCTGCGGAAGTATCGCTCGGAACGGTGATATTCGTCAAGCGAGACTTGCTTGGGCCGTTCGCGATTGTCAGGCAAAGTCCTCGCAACGATTTCCTAATTAAATCCTACACCGGCCAGTTCTTCAGTTACTTTTTTCAGCCCCGTTCCGCTTCCCTCCGGAGCGAGAGATAGAATTCAGCGAAGCGGGCACTTCGCCGTTTCGATGGACTCCTGCGGCAGCCCTTCGCGAAGAATCGTATAACACTAAATCCTCGTAATTCTGGCTTGTGCTCGAATGCGTCGAGAATGTGTTCTGCTCGGATGAGCTTCGCTGCGAATACGAAATTCATCCGGAGAATCGTGGGGGAGTCAGTGGGGGAGACGGTGGGGGCTGGCCATAGCATTTGTTATAACTACCTTCCTGTTTCATGGAAGTTGGACATACTTTATCGACGGCCCTCCTAGCTGGCCGAGTCGAGGGACGATTCGAACGCGCGAAACAACAATTGAAAGATCCGTCGGGCACGAAATTCGAAAATAAAATGATACGCGCGTCAGTGAGATGGGAATGCGTATGTATTATTGTAAAATTGGTGAATGGAGTGAGTAGAGGCGATGTCAGCCGTTGTTGAAGGTAATCCATTATTCGATATGGTCCGACGTGTCGTGACGTATCTCATAACTCGTATCACTCTTCGTCCGTCAATGTCCACCTTTGACAGAAACTAATTCTCTTCGACTCGATTAATTCTCCGCGTTATCCCGTTACGTAGGCACTTTGATGTACGAAGCCGTTCCGATCACTAATCTGTTCTAAGCCTGTCGTAGGTAACTGTGCGACTTTGACAATCGCATCGTAATTGCACGCAAAGTTTCCGTTTCAACGCCGCCGGTCGCTCTCATTAGCCGACCAGTTCTCTCGGTAAAGGGCGAATTTCCGGGGCTAATTACAAATCGTCCCTCTTTCATTTTTCTCGTTCCGCGCCCATAAAACGAAATTGAACGCCGCTCCGGACGCATCGTATTGTATCGGCAGAGGTGGATCGTAACAATTTCAAAATTCGGGCCAATTCCGGAAGTGGTGTTATTAATGACATCGAGAGGTTGATTGCTTTCCGACGGCGACTCTGTGTAGAACGATTTTACTCTCCCTCTCTCTCTCTCGCTCTCTCTTGCCCTCATTGTTCCGTGTATCACCGCTACGGGCCGTCCGCGTGTAATTGGTGAAAAATGTTTCAATTTCATCTCGACGAATCTAAATATTGCTATACCGCCCAACCACCTTCCTCGTTCACGCGTTCATCCGGAAGGCAACAAAAAAGTTTCGTCGGACAAGTCGGATTGCCGTGCGGCCGAGTTACATATTCCTCCTGCCCGTTTCCGTGTATTGTCGTCAGAGAAGAGTGACCGAGCGAAAGGGAGACAGGGAGAGGGAGAGAGAGGGAGAGAGAGAGAGATTCATTCCTGCGAGCGTTCCTTCATCAAACGATACGATGCCACCCCTCCCGCTACACTCCCCGCCGTCGTCAAATTAATTACTACTGCTTAATTATTACTCCTGTCATTAGCGAGCTCGGAGGATGTGCTACGTCGACCAGAGAAGAAATTGTCCACCATGTACACAGACTAAAATCTACGTCATCATTTAGAACGGCTGCTCCTTTGAATGGAGTTAATTGCTGCCGCTCACGATATCGCCTTGCCTCTCAATGTCCAAATAATCGTTAAACAAATTTGCTCGAAATGGTTCAAACGAAGAGATAAAATTTCGGTGGCAAACATGTCTCGCGAAATCATCCGTAATATTTGCCACCAGCCAAACGTTAGCCCCGTATTGCATATTGAATTACGCGACGGATATCAAATGTCTGGCATTAAGCGGCGGAAGCGGATTTCGGTGGTAAGTCGTCATAGAGGTAGGCAAATTTCCGTAACCGGCCTAGGGACGGTAGAGCGCTAGGATAGAGGGTGAACTTGGAGAACGATCAAAGTATGCTTACTGTTAAGCTCTATGATGACAGTGGTGGTCGGCGGCGGTGCTAATTGCGTATTGATAGCTTTGCAGGATAACCTGGCGTGATGGTGACTTCTCGTGAGACCCTTTACCGTCACAGAGCTCGTAGTTACGACATTGGATTCGCCTCCTGGCCCCTGGGTCTCCCGAACCTCCGAGGGAGCATCGATTATGTGCGACTCCAGGTACCATTCCACTCGGGGCCTCGGCTTACCTGTAGAATAGATAGATAAGTTACGACGTTGCGCGCACCCGGGCAAACATAACTTCTCCATTTCTGCCGTCCGGCTGTTTGCCTATTATCGGAGTGCTTCACGATTACGCCCCATCCCCCACCGACCGCGAGTCACCCAACCTGGAGAACGCTCTCTAGCGATCGCTGCCGGCGAGATAGTGGCAATTTATAATTTCACGGAGTGCCGCTTGCATAAGTGCCGCCATTACGGATTGAGTCCCACCTGATTGCGACCCGGATTTTTTTTACTTACAAGTACGTCTCGCGTGTCTCCATACTTACTGCCTCCCCATTCGCCCCATTACTGTGCGGCAGCCTTTATCGTAAAAGTGTCGATTCTAAAAGGGGCCTGAGTCGAATGGGCGTCGTTCTCCAACTTTTAATACCGTCGTAGCATCCCCCTCGCGTTACGAGCGTAACGCCGGCAAGCGCTGGCAAACACTGGCAAACACTGGCAAACACTGGCAAACACTGGCAAACACTGGCAAACACTGGCAAACGATGCCAAGCCGCTTTTTATTTTCGAGCGCGTGAAACTTCGGAGATAGCTTGATTTTTCCCCGGCGACGCATGGACCCCGCGAGACTGTTTGACGAAAGCGTAAATTCTCTGGTGGGTGAGAGCGGGTGAGGGTGAGAACGAATATCGATTGGGGAGGGTGGGGGGTTGGGGTGCCGGTCGCAGCGACTCCCCGCGCTGTCACTTAGCCGCGGTTAACAGGACGATCGAGATTGAAGGTAATTCGAGCAGCGCGGCCGCGCCTAATCGGAGACGTCGCTGCCGGATGGAGGGTAGCACTGAGGGTTGCATCGAGGGTTGCGTCGAGGGCTGCGCCGAGGGTTGCATCGAGGACTGCGCGGCTCGCTGTCGACGTCTGCTCGTCAATCACGATGGACGACGGGCCTTATTTGCTCGCAACAATGCTGATTGCCCCGGGAACCGTCTACGTCTGTTCGCCAATTTATTGGAGACGCGCCTCTATCGATGTTGCTCCTTACCCTCTCCACCTCAACCACCCCCACCTACAGTGGCTAATTACCTACGTACACATGCACCTGTTGTCTCCTAGTTAGACGATGCCACGCCTTGGGTATTGTTTAGAATTCGAAACTGCCGAGTCAAAGGGTTGCCCTTCCTCCGGCTGCGGGGCGGAAACGAGAAATCGGATCGTCCTACCGCTCCCAGGGCAAAGTTCATTGTCGGCGAAATGTCGTCGAATGATCGAGACTCCCTTCTGGCGCCGGTTGCCGGAACGCGGACCAATTGTATCAAAGATGACGCTAAGATAGTTTTAGAGGCGAGGTTCACCCTGTATTTGCCTCGAGTCTAGTTTAGCCCCCACTCTGATTGTTGTCATTCCATTCCCTACATTTTCCAACTATGAGATTTGTGGACGGTAATTGTTCTCTTAATTCACTTCTTCGCTCTAGTATTTTTCTCGATCGGACTCACTCTCCCTTTCGAAGTTAAGCGTGTTGACGGAGAGTCGACGGGGGGATGCATTTCACGCAGCATACCAGCAACGTTTCCGAATACGATGACAATGTCAGCGCGATCTATGTTACACTAATTGAGTCCCCAGTGTTTCAACTACTCTGCCCTTCCATCAGAGCATCTTCTCGTCTATCTGTCACGCTGTTTTCCTAATGCAGCAGACTCCTGTCATTGTGCATTATGCTTTGTAGCCGTACAATAGAACGTTGACTGGTTGGCTGGCTGGCTGGCTGGATAGCTCCTCGGCTTCTCAGTAGCAGCAGTAAAGCAGTTCTGCCGGCGGAGCAGCAACTATCTATTCCCACCTCCCTTTCCATTTCCGAACCTACTGCCTTCTACCCGTCTGTCTGACCATTTGTATCTCTACGTTAATCCGTCCGTCTGTCTTAGTGCATCAGCTGTCGTCTGCAGAGGATTGGCTCTCAACGATCATATATCTCAGAGGAGTAATTCGCTCCTGGTAAAAGCAAATTATTCTTTGGCCGAAGTCGGAGGGAAACGAAGAGAGAGATACGGTGGCACGAATGAGACTGAAAGGAGGTGAGTATGGAGAGGTAAGTGGGGGGTGTGTGGCTCAGTGTCCCACGTGGAAGAAGGGTGAGCGTCAGACGCGCACGACTTTGCTCCCAGCGACGGGGGGAATTATTTCATTACCTCCGCCAACGGAAGAGGAAGCGATTATGGGTGAAGGAGAATGAGAGACAGAGATGGAGAGGCCTGCCTGGTAGAAGAGGGGGAGGTAGAGTGAGGGAAGGCGGGCGAGAAAGAGGCAAGAGGAGAATCTTTATTGCTCCGAGCTTCCACCTGGTATCTGGGATAGCGACGATATATATCACGGGGACTGTAGGGTAGGAAGAACTCGCTCGTAATAATGTTAGGCGGACGACGAAGACGGTCTCGCGAAGAAAAGAATTCCGAATAAACGAGCGTGGATATTTATGCGCCCAAGGGGCATTCTTCCCGCTGGGTAGGCAGAATCCTCCATCCTAAGGTCAATTGATAAGGGTCGAATTCATCGTTCGTGGCTAATGCTTTAAAGAACGTTCGCCGATCGCTCTCGCTCTCGATCTCTCGACGCTTTCTGACAACTCGCCTTTTTAGCCATTTCCCCCCCGCCCCCCTCCCATTTTTTGTTCCCTGTCGTCGTCATCTGGCGCATATTAGCACCGGAGCGACGCACGTTCTGGGCCCAGGGCAATTAATAGTTTTATCACCGCGCTCGTATCCCAAGCGAACAATGTCGTTTCTCATCCGGTAGCTGCCGCCATGCGTCGCCGGATCCCGAAGGTATACTTTCGCTGCGTTTCTTCCGGACCGGGAGAAGGGAAATAAAAAGCCGAGCTCGTTAGAGCTTACCACGGCCCGTGATTGAACCCCGCCTCCCCCTCCTTCACCTTACCAGCGCGTTACCGTCACGTCACTTTACCTCTCTCGCTATCCCACCTTCAGGATCCGTTAAACCTATCCGCCGCGCTCGGTCAGAGAAGAATCTGACGCGAAAGAAGCTGATCACTACTGCTATCCGTGTCACTTTTCACGATCAAATTGCAAGAGGGGTGGAGACGCTTGGCCCGAGCGATGTTCAGGCAGAAGGTCGGAGTACTCCCAAGTGGAACTTCTCCTTTTGGCCCGTTTACACGATCTCCTCTCCTCGAGGCATGGCCAGGACGACGGTGGAAGTGAAGCCTTCAGAAAAGTGGGCGACGAAAGTCCGAAGGAGAGTCGATGTTGTCGAAGATTGTCAATGCGAAGGAAGGGCGTTAAAACAAACATTTTATCGCAGTCGAAAATTGCGTTCGCGGTGCGATGGTAGAACAATGGCTGAGCAGGGGGGAGCGAACGGGATGGGCGGTGCCCACCACCCTAAGCGGGAGTACTGGATACACGATGTATTGTGTTACAACAATACGTACCGCAATATACACGGGCAGCGGGAGGAAGGAGGAAGCGACGGTGTGCAAGTGAGGCGTGATGCTGCCGATCGAGAGAGAGACCCGGAGAAGGATGGAGACAAATTGGAAAATATTTCGCACGTCCAATAAATTGGGACCATTTGTTCAGTTATTTATTCATTTTCTTTCCATTTTTTTTTCTCCCTCATCAACTTTTACACATTTCATAGGACTGTTTGCCCTTTTGTCAATCTCTTCGTGTCTCATTGAATTTAGCTATCGTTTTCCATCAATTTTCGACCAATTTTCATCCCTGTCTCCGAACATATTGCACTCAAACAAGTACGATTGCTGTTTTTCTTCTTAGTTTTCATGTCTTTTTGCATCGTATATTCAGATAATTTGGCTATGGAATACTGCATAGATGTACAGCCGACGAAATGTCAATTTTTCATTATATTTCCACATATTTTTCTTTATATCTCAGCAATTATTGCATCTAGAAAGCTCCAGTTGCGATTTCTATTAACGTTTTGTATATAAAATACTCTAAACTAGCGTAAGATAGTGTGAAAGTATGACGAAAGTCAAGACAAAGCGGTCAAACATACTCCAAATTGGGATTAAATTGTCGCTTGTTGGTAAATGTATGCAAAAACGTAGAGAAGTATTATCCAGAGATTGTAGCTTGTCGATAGGACTGACAACCGCTTTTTCAAAGTTGTTCCGAACACGAGTTAAAATTCTCTTTAAAATTGAATGTTTGAAGAAGACATTTAGGATATCGTCGGTGACAGAAACGTTGTGTGCAGGTACTTTATAAGCGACGTGGGCAGATAGAGTCGGGGAATTTCATGTGACAATAAAATAAATTAAAGCTCAGTGACAGTGGCGAGGGTGGCGAGGGTGGCAAGGGTGGCAAGGGTGGCAAGGGTGGCGAATGGTGAATGCAGTTGAGGGCAGCTCTTCGCGTCCCAGTCACTTTTCCCTTTTAGACGGTCGCCGGTACGTGCGGCAGGAAGGAAAGTTTCGCTTTGCATATGGAAGCCAATGTGTACTATAAACAGGACTAGCGAGTAGTCCCGGGGATGCGTCATGTCGGAAGCTATCCTGCGGCTTGTCTTTTCCCTCCCGTCCCCGGCCCTCCCGCGACATTTTATGTCCGACAAGCACGTAGCGTACGCTTTCGCTCTCCCCGCTGTAATTTCTCTCCGTAGTTGGCATGTGCCCTGGACCGAGATAGCCAGGCAGCTCGAAGCACCGCTAGTGCTTTGTTCATCATTGTTTAGGCGCTCTTCTTTTTCTCGAGAAGGGGTTGGACAATGTGGCGCTCTTCGTTGATCGATGGCGGCGACCGATGCGAATGTAGAGCGCAACCGCTTAATCTTCATCGAAACTTGAGGCGAGAGTAAAAAGCGCAACATTATTCAGTCTAGAATGGTCTCTTGCGGCGACGTTAATTGAAAATGCCGCATGGGAAAAAAGGAGGAGGAGGAGGAGTAGGGTTATCGTTAGCTGCCAGAGAGTTTCCATGCGAGGGGAGGGAGGATGCAATTGCGTTGACTGGAGAAACATCGTTAATTACGCTTTCGTTAATTTGGCAACTTAGCCGGCTCACGTAGCGATATAATCGTTATTTCACCTAGTCTGGCAACTATCTGGCTCTAGCGAGCGGGAGGGAGGGTGTGCGTAGAGGTAGGGGGAGAGAGGGAGAGAGAGGGAGAGAGAGGGAGAGAGAGGAAGGATCGAGAAGGCTGCGAAAACGATGAGTCGAGGTTATCCGGGCGTTATGGGAACGGCGCGTGCAGCTGCACGCTACGATCCAGTCTGCAGATACCCAGCCGACAGAAGTGTACTAATCCCGCTCGTATTAATAGGGTCTTTATTTCTCGCTGATGTTGTACATAGAGCTCGATAACCCCTCGCCACAGGTTCGCCGAGCTCCCGTTGAGCCGTTTCACGCCGGAGTAAATCGCATGCCTCGCGAGAACTCGACTAGTACGACCGCCGCTAGCAAACAGTGGGCGCAAATTGCTCACCGCAGACTGCTCCTTCGCATTCGTCTATCGAGCCTGCAAAAGGCGGGGGATGCAAGGTTATCAGGAATATCGACGTCAGTCGCGACGCTGGAATGCTTTCCTACGCTCCAAACTTGTCGGCGTCGGCGTCGGCGTCGGCCTCGGCGTCGGCGACGGCGACGGTACTGCAAAGAATCCCTGATCGGAGAACTCGCCCGGCCCCTTTACTTGTTTTCCACTCTAAACTCCACCCTGACACATTCTCGATCTCTGTTGGGATTCCGATGTATCTTTAGCATGTAGAACGGCTGCGACTATTTTTCCGCCAGTCAAGAAACACCGGCAAACCTTTCGTTAACCGCAGCCTTTCAGCTAAACTATTTCCAGAGGAGGTTGGCGGAGAACTATTATTGCGCTTATTCCCGGGAAAATGCGCGACGAATTCCAGCTTTGGGTCGAAAGTCTGAATAAAAGATCAGGGAGGATGGAATTTGAGGGAGTAGAGGGGAGAGAGAGAGAAACCGATTTGACTCGATATTAAAGTGAACGTTAAGGAGGCGTCAGAAATCGCGAAATTATTAGTGAAACTCAAGCGGACTGCATTTAAATGAGCGAACCTTGATCGATAGTTGAAAAGCGAACATGTCCGCGAGCGAACTTTCACTTCGCCGATGATACCGGGGGGCCGCGCAAATAAGTACTACTTTGAATATCTCCGTCGAATGGAAAATACGGGCATTCAGCGCTTCTCGAACAGATCGGGAGAGAATTTCGGTACGTCTGCCGCGCGGAGAAAAGCGGAAATATAAATTTGCCGAAAGTTTTGCCGTCGGATCTTCGGTCCCCCGTTTCCGCCTCTTCATACAACTCCCGCACCACCCATTCGCTCCCTCCCCGTCCCCCCTCTCTCTCTCTTTCCATCGTTCTCTTGCCATTCGTTTCAAAGTCATCAGCGACACGAGCTTCAGCTACTACCTGAGCGAGCAGACGTAAAAACGGAAAGTTCGTTTTATCCCCGTGTGACAAATCGCTCGCCTTGGGAAGTGTGCCGTGCATAGGCGTCGTATGCTAGGAGAGCCGGTAACTTTCTGACAAGCTTTCGCTCAATAACTGCGACCGTGGGAAGAGACAAGGTGGGCACAGAAGCAATATCGCCGGATCGAGTTTCCTCGCGGCCAACACCGTTATCGGCGTCAAAATCTGCCAACAACAATTGACAGAGAGAGAAGAATTTGTTATCATCGCGCCTGTCATAATTGAATCTGACAACACTTTGTCGAAGATGTAATAGAGGTAGGATAAGAAGAAGAAGAAGAAGAAGGGCTAGAAAGAAGAAACCCTTGAGTGCAACCTTGGCATAGCCATTTTTGAGAAAGCTTCGTAACCGTTTACCCAGTCAAGAAGCTGCTCAAACATTTTCCTCGCGCAGAGAGTGAGCGAGCGGTGCCTTTTTGCCATCGGAAATCTCTTGAAGCCACACGACAGCGAGCGTACGCGCAGCCGAGATCCGAGCAGGGTCGTGGGTTCGATGGGTCGGGAAAACACAAAGATTCTTTGACAGTTACCGAGGAATAGGGACGCGCCCCATTTGGCCAAATGAGAAAATAAATTTTTGACTTTGCGGTCGCTCTTCCCGGGAAGGGAACAGGGAATGGAACTCGGATTTCGGTGACACGTCCTGCAGCTAGCTCTTGCCCGGTGAACGCAGGAGCGATCGAGCGTGAGGCTTGACTTCCTCGTCAACGGTGCGGAGTACGGAGCGGTCGACGCTTTTCGACGCTTTTCGACGGATCTTGCGTACCTACCGAACGAAAAATCCCATTTCCTTGAACCGCGGGTATCCTCTGGCAGCCGGCCAATTCCATTTAGAGTCCTCTAGTCTACTCTGCTCCCCAGCTAGAGCCTCGAGAGCGTCGACGAAGGTGGGGTGGCCGTAGGGGGCGGTAGTAGGGGGCGGTAGGGGTCGGGAGATGAAGAAGCTTCGAGGAGGGAAGACGAAGAACCGGAACGAGCTGGACGAGGCCGAGCGGTAAACAGAGAAGAGTCCAGCTCTCTTTTTCGCCAGACCCCGCGCGAAACGTCGCGACGTACTGCGAGTCCTCTGGATGCGTGCCAATTTTGATCCTACCTAGGGCGCGCTACTACTTTTCCAGCAACAGAGCGAGGACCGCCACGCGAAATTGCGCCGTAAGGATCCTCGCCTACTTCCGGCCTCGAGTGCCAGCCTATATAGAGTAGGGAGGAACTTTGCGCCTTCCGCGAGGATGCCTCGTGAATCATTTCGACGACGCGTAAATCTTCATGGGCAAAGTGTCTTTCAAAGCTGGCGCTCGTATTGTTTCGGGATTTCATTCAGCGTTGAATGCGTACCCGGAGCGTGCCGGTGAAAAGAGGAGAAGCGCAAGGCACCGGCACCAGCACCGGCACCAGCACCAGCACCAGCCAGCGGTGCCACCACCACCGCCAGAACTACCCCCAGTACCACCACCACCAGCATCAGCGGCAGCGGCAGGAGGTGGTGGAGGAAGAGAGGAAAAATTCCATCAACTGAATTTATTGATCTCAACGGAACTGGAGACACGTAACGCGCGGTCGTTCGCAGCTAATTAACTGCCTCTCGGGACAGTCGACGGCTGTTTGAAAAGTTTTACGCTCGAGAGTTACGTTTTTCTGCACCGGCGAACCTCCCGCTACCCGCCGTCTTGATCCTCGCTCGTTTGATCGATTGTGACGGATCTTCGCTCTTCTTTCTCAAAGCGTTCTCAAACATAATGTACGACCGCTTACGGTAATCCGTACTTTATCTCTCCCAAAGTGAACCCCTCCTTCATTACGAAAATTACTCTTTGTACGAGCCCATTTTCGAGCTTACCCAGCGTGATAGTGTCTGCTTTCAAATTGAAAGCAAAGTAAATACGTCGATATATTATCGGAAACGGAATTGCTGAAACAGTATTTGCCAGCTAAAGAATATGGTTCCAGCTACAAAACAATCCCCCAGTTTTCCTGTTATGATAATCTTTTGAGAATGCAGCTCGGGCGTCGGGTAAAGATATCAGCGATGAAACGGCACTCAAGGATGGAAGTTCTGGGCGATACTCACCTCCGTGAACCTCGCATATGAGGGTGAGATCGGCGCCCTCCGGATAGGCCTCGAGGAGTTTGCTCATGTCTCGCCTCTTGGTATCGTAGATTATCGGCTTCGCCGGTGGCACTGTAAGCAGAAAGCGAAGGAACGTGAGAATCATACGTACATACGTCCGTAGATCTATTGTATATAGATATTGGATAGTGTCGTAGATGATAGAAACGCCCGACGCGATCGGCGTGAAATGAGTAGAAGAGTCGAAGAGGAAAGGATGTAAGAAGAAGGCAGATGAAGGGTACACCTGTCTCGATACACTCCGTTCGCGGTACAGCTTTCTTTCCAAACTGATTCGGGGAGAGAGTGAGACCCTAGACCAACATTGCCTAATTCTTTTGGCTATTGTTGGGAGAATGCCAGCGATACTTGGAGAGGTTAAGGAGAAAGAAAGATGGAGTGAAAAGGAGAGGTGACGCATTCCGTCGAGAGGCTGAGGGAGTAACAGCGGGAAAAGCAGCTCGCGGGGTATAAACTCGATAAGCGCGGCCGCCATGGCACCCAGTCGAGGCTGTGACACGAAGGCCGCGAAGGTATATTCCGCATGCGAAGCTTCCAACTCATTCCGGGAACACGTGCTACCCTGCCAACGCGAGGTGCGTCACCTGCATCTGCGTGAGCAGCTTCGTCTCGCATAACGTTCAAGCTCAGCGAGGGATAACGTTTGCCTATGAGATACGCTCCCGCTGTGTATCTTCAAACACGTGCTACCGCTCGATTGACATCGATACTGAGTACTGTTTGCGATTGTCCTCTAATTGGCTTAAACGCGCACACAATGCGGATAGTCAGCTTCATTTAATTTGCCGCACTCGATGCATCGTAATTCGACTCGGTACGCGCCGGACGTTCCGGAAAGGGCAATATTTTTCAAAATTAAGCCTTGGGCCAGGAGGCGGCGTTTGTTCGATAACGACCAGCCTGTAAGAGTTGGGCGAAGGTATAGAAAGCTCGACGCGATGAGAGAAAGTTTCAAGTAAAGTCGTTTGATGTCGCGGAGGGAAAGAGGGAGAGAGAGGAAGAGAGTGCGGCACGTATCCGAAACGGAAGTATTCTCTCCGGACATGGTCGGGGACGAAGGTCGTAATCTTAGCCGAGATTAGAGGAGGGCCCGTACAAGGAGACGGTTCAGTGGCGTTAATGCCGACACTCACGGTCTTTTATAGCGCGTTTATCCGTAGCAATCGCCGGCCGTCTGAGGCTGTCGGGCGTCGAGCAAGGCGGGGGGCGGCTCCTTTCCTACGGCGTGATTTCCCCTCGAACGGCCATTGTTCTCCTGACAATCAACTCCGCTTCCGACAAAAACCGGAAGACCCCGCGTCCCAGCCCTCCCATTGTTCTAGCGCGAAGGTCGCGTTCAGCTGGGACTGCTGTCCGCACACACAGCTTACCCGTGATTTCTAGCCAAAATATTTGTCCTCCGAAAGGACAGGGGCTGACCAACCAAAAAACGGACGAATGTCCTTTAATCGCGAACGTCGCTACCGGCCTAAGCAGCAGAGAATGACGACGCCTCGCCTCGTAACGAAGCTGCGCAACGGTTCCAGAGCTGAAATTCCATCTTTCTTTCCGACTGAATAGGGGAGGAAGTGACAATATCCTCTGTCCCTATTGGAATCAGCGGAGGAAGAATTTCATTGGAAAGTTTCCCTCTGGGGGAGCGTCGGCGGTTGTGCGCGCGCGCATCTGTGCCTCATTAGAATTCGCTATTTTCGAAAGGTGGCACGCACGTAATTTCATCGCGGCGGATTTTATCGATTGCCCTCCTCCCGCGCGAACTCTGCCGGCTCATTGGATTTCAATGGCTGGCGGCGCGGCGGCCTCTATCGTTCGGAGCGAAAAATCCGCTAAAGCGGTTAAAGCCAGACAAAGCGGTCGTACAAAGACACCGGGGGGGGGGGGGGGGGGGGGGGTTCAGCGGGGTTCAGCGAGCTTCAGCGGAGGATACGATTTGCCGGGTTCGTCTGTGTGCATTTGCGGCTCGTCCGCTCCTCTCTCCCTCTCCTTTCCCCCTCCCCTCGTCTCCGCACCGCTATTCCTAGTCGGAGAGAAGGTCGTATAGTACAAGATAGGTGCGACGTAAGGCGACGGTTCGCGAATCCTTCCTTGCACCCGGCAGCTCTCGGGCTCTCATAGCGGAGGTGGAAGAGGGTAGCTGTGGGGCGGGTGAGAGGGGGAGAGGGGGAGAGCGAGGTTGAATGGAAGGGAGCCTGGCAGAGGGGTAACGTATGCGAGGCTCAGTCATAGCTTCCGTTACCGCGAGCAGTCCGGAAAACTTTTACAGAAATTCCACCGTCTAGTCGAGCGGCAAGTCTTGAGGTACGAGATGCCGCTTACTCGGTCGCAGGCTCGGGGTCGCGTTATAAATGGGGGATGAAGCGGCAAAAGCCCGAAAGTCGAGGAGCAAACGTGCACACGTTCGCGCACACTCTCGCGCACACATTCGCGCAACCGACCCCGTGCACGTTCCGTTCCTATGACTTTATGCCGAATGGCACGTTTGTTTATGCCGAAGGAAGTCATTGGAAACGGCGCCACCGGATGGCTCACAATCGTGCTACAGCCTCGGGTGGAAGACGTTGCAAGGAGAGTCGCTTCCAAGGTCCGTATCTAGACGCTTTTGCCAAACTTTCCTCTCTTTCTCTCTCTCTCTTTCTCTGTTTCGCTTCCTACTCGATCGGCGCCGATAAGATCGCTCTTTATGACCCGCCATTCGTTACCTTAAAAAGTCAACATTTCGAGAGCCGCTATACCGGGATGCTCTGTCGCCAGGGAAACATATTGTCACGTTAGAGGGTTCCCAGACGATATCCAATAATCGAAAGAGACGAGAGTCCGTTCATAGGACAAGGTGTAAACCTCTCGTTGGCGCAATGGCCGTGCGTGGAGATCCGGCGGAGCGCGGAAAATATATTGCTAATAGGGTTTGCAACACGGCCCGTTAGTCGAGAGTAATGCCTTACCCTGGCGGACACACGTTAAGCCCATTTAACGAACCCCTACTTTCCTCGTTCCCGCTGTCCCTCTTCTCCCGACGGCATGCCAATCTTCCTCTCCGAGCTCTACACACTCTGCTTCACTCTGCTTCACTCTATTTCATTCTGCTCTACTCCTCTCCACTCCTCTCTACTCCTCTCTACCGCAGCGATTGGATTTATCAACTTACCGGTCGTGTCGTTCAACCGATCTAACCATTCAAGTATCGCGCACAGCGTCGAGATAAATTCCATAAGCCGTTAAGCTCGTACTCGGCCGACGATTGTCTCGCAGTAAAAAAGAAAGGAACCTTCGGCCTTTCTCGAGAGTGTTTCCCGACAGTGGCAACGCTAGTATGCGGGTAACCCGGATAGAGGGGAATGTCAACCGAACGAGTAGAGCACACATCGGCCGACGCGTTCCAGCTTTTCCAGCTCGATTAAAATTATAGGGGTTTTATCAAATTTTTCGATGCTCTCAGTGTTCGGAATTAATTTCCAAACAGGGAGCCATCGACGAACGCGGTAGAACGAACGATGTCATCGCTTCCTGAATTTTTCGTGAAATCCAAATTGTCGCGCTGACGATTGACAGATCGCTGTTGGAATATCCTATATTTATGGAAGGTACAACATCTGCAGTGACGGGCATTAATCCGGTATAACGCGCCCCTGGATCCGATAAATTTTCACCTCCGCGTCTTCCCCGCATCTTGCCCCGCATCCCCAAGGCGGTACAATTAAATTTATTAACCGGCAACGTGTATCGCACTGTTGCTCCCGCTAACGAATTTTCCCTCGCCAGGAGATTTAGTTCGGTGCAAGTTTGCGAGCGGTACGTTCCCCGCTCCTCCTGATCCGCGGATGTAAATGTACGTACAATAATTGTACTCGGCTAAATTAGCGTGAAGAATTACGCGGCCATCCTACGTAATTCTCGTCTCGGCGAACGTTAATGTTCCGCGCTAGAGGCTAATACTTGTTTTTGTCTCTGACCCATTACGGTATGGTCATAATGATATTTTTTCGCGGACGTAGAGAACATGTACGGGGAAATTTCGGCTGAAGCATCCTCTCTCGCCAGCGCCTCATAAGTCTCGGACTGGCGCGAATTTCCGTGGTGCGAGGCGTCAAGGTAAACTCCTTGGCACCTCGATTAGCAACAATAACGGTGGCGTCAGGTGGTCACGTGCTCCCGTAAACACACGTACCGGGCGGACACGTAGCCGGCAGGAGGGAGGGGGCTAGGCTTGGGTGAGTGAACGGCGGAGGGTCGTGAAAGGGGGAAGTGCGCGGAAGTGGATTCCAGCAGAGGCACCGGTTCGAGTCTCGTCACGTTCGACAGGTTCCTAGAGTCCTTCGGAAGTGCTAACGCCTCTCGTCCTTCTCCTTATTTCGGCTGCTATGTGAGCGGCAGACGTATCGTCGCGGCTTGTCTCTTTAACTTTCCTTCGCGCGCGTGTTTGTGCGCGTGTTTGTGCGCGTGTTTGTGCGCGTCCGTGCTGGAGAGGGAGCTTGGCTTCGGGCTACGATGAGTTTCCGCCACTCTGTAGGTAGAGACACCGGTAGTAAGGAGGGCGGAAAGGAGGGCGGAAAGGACGCTAGAGTTGGCTATCTCTTCCTTACCGCAGGCCGGATGCACCATTTGCAGGATATTCTCTTGTTATCGGTTGCCCTCCTACGAGTGCCAGAGACTCGAGTGTCAGAGACACGAGCGCGAAGACAGTGCTGCTGGCCATAGATTCAAAAGCATCGGTACAGAGATGAAGAGAGCTCGAGAGGTCGAAAGAGGGAATGTGGACCCTCTATGGCAATTACGCAAACTCGCCTGTAAACGCCCTATTCTTTCTCGCCGACTTGCCCTTTTCTCTCTCGTCTCCTTCGCCGCCTTTGTGCGCATTGTCCTCAGTCTCATTCCCATTCTCCGGCGGCGTTTAGTCGCGCGTTACTCGGCCACAATATCTCGCGAGCGCGAGGCGCGTCGGTGGCAGTTAATTAACAGGTAAACCGGGGAGAAAACCGCGGTATCTCCTCGCTAGCAGGGGCGATGCGGGTCAGTTAACGTTTGACAAACGCCTACAAAATTCCGGATAAAGCCGACGAATTATGCTCCTTTCCTCCGTTCTGCGGGAGAAATAGCCGGATGATAGTAGCCAGGCTTGTGCCTCGGAGAGTAGGCGAAAATGATGTAGGGAGGATATCGGTATTACTGCATTAGTAACGGTATTATCCTGGAAAAATGATCGGCTAGCCGACGTAATGTTCGCGATATTTTAGGCATTACGAATACCGCGCCGTATCGTTTCTCCTATTTTAGGGCGGATAGTTTTATCGGCGACGTCGCCACTCTACGGATCATCAGGCACACTTTTCCGTTACGTCGTGCCTATCGATTGAATCGATCGTCGATACCGCCGATACCGCCGATACCGCCGAGGCCACCGATGACAGGAGAATTACTCGATCGTATCGAGTTTCCGACCCTCATCACGAGCCGCTTTCATATTATTTTTCCCTCCTCTTTCTCGCTCATTAAGGTAACTGTCTGCGACTACTACTGTGAGAGTATCTTTTTTTTATAACGATCCCCTTATCTCTCCTATACGCGATACGCGCTTTCCTCGTTTAGTCTGTAACGGGAAAATCTATTAGGTAGCTGCAAATACCCCAGCGAGGCATTAGATTCCCACCGAAATGAGACTTTAAGAGTCTTAAAGGGGCATTAGCCTCTTCTAAATGCAAATAACACCGTATCGCGCAACATTCAATTAAAGTCGAAGCGAAGGCAATCGTAAATCTGATGACAAATTTCGTCTGAATTTATTTCGTATTTTCATCCGAGCGGATCAATTTTAACGGCGACGCGAGATAGGAATCTTCTACTTCGGCAAGCTTCAGGTAGCTTGCTGCTGGGGAGGAAATGTCGGTTAGAAGGAAAGCCTGACCACATTAGCTCCGATCACGTTGACTCTGACCACATTAGATCAGAGCACCTTGGTCGCTCTACCCGTCGGCCCGCAATATTAGCTCTCCCCTTTTTCAGGCAAATAGCTAAAGCTTTTTACGCCGCACTTTACGACACAGACAGTAGCCGCAAAGCAGCAAAGATAGTTAGATATTCCGGCGGAAGGAAGTTTGGCCGTAAAAAAGCGTAGAGCCGATTCAAAGCGAGGCGGGCGATGATTTGAAGTAACCTTTAGTAACCTTTGGATCGGTACCGGGACGGCGGATCGGGTAGAGGGATCGATTGGAAGGTTCGACTTGGAAGGATCGGCCGGAAGGATCGGGTGAAGGGATTCGCGGATAGAATAGCCTCCGTAGAAATTGAACTGCTACGAGCTGATACGAAGTGCACAGCGTGGCGGTAATGCGAGCGCGCGTAAAGTCTCGCACCGAACTTCGGAGGGATATCGATCTCGCGCCTGCCGATGAAGCTCCGCCTCAAAGGAAAGTTTACCGTCCGAGCCCAGTTCGTCCGGCGACTGTCTTGCGGCGGGTACCCTTTGGTGCTGCATCCAGATAACGCGATCGGAGGGTGGTCCTCAGGTGCCATTTGTCACTCGATCTTCCGGCAGGATGATCTTCGACGAACGATCGAGCTCGTCGTTCAGAAACGATCGCGCGGAAAGAGTTTTTCCCGGACCGGAAGAATGTGCAATGGATGAGTGCGCACCGTCGGAACAGAGGTAGACAGTGAAACGGACAGAGAGAGAGAGAGAGAGAGAGAGAGAGAGAGAGAGAGATGGATTTTTATCTTAGTACACTTATGCCTATGAAAATATAATGGTGCAAGAGAATCATGATATTCCCGCAGAGACGCGCATGTGTATGCGCCAGGCTTAGAATATGGTATGTAAGTTCGTAGGCAGGTCTACATTTATCGATACATCGTGCGTTCACATATCCTCGGTTTACATAGGTGCGCCATAGGTATTCAGCATTTGCGTCGATACGAGGGAGACGTACGGGCGTGGAAAATATTCGAGCGATTCGAATTTATTGAATTCCTGCGGCAGTTGCATTCTCTGCTTTACGTGTTGTACAAGCAGCGGGGGGAGGGTTGACGGGGGCAAGTATACAGATGCGCGCGCGTGTGTATGTGTGAGACCGCGCGCGTGCATTCTTTCTCTCGTTTCCCCCGCCTCGCTCTCTCTATCACTGTCTCACACTGGCTTGTACGTGTTGAATTATAGCAGCGGCAGTTACACGGCAACGTTCTTTACCCGTGGACGTAGGCGTGCGTGACTTGGGTATCGGACTAAGCCCACGTAGCGATTACCTTTAAAAATTTAGGGAAATTCCTCTGGCGTGTGCGGGGCAATGTTATTTTCATGCGGCGTCGCGAAGTGACGTTCGTCGTGTTTCCAACCCGTACACGTATTTTCTTTTGTGCACCCCTTCCTCCCCCTTCCGCCCCGTTCATCCCCCTTCCCTGTCGCTGCCCCACTTCTTTTTCCATCGTCCCTGTATTCTTTTGCCCTCTTTTTCTTCGGTCCGCTGGCCGGCTCGCGCTCGTTTCACTCTTTCTTCCCGCTCTCTTGTTTAACAGCCCTCCCACCCCCTAATCCTCTTCTGGGTGGCGCGCCCCAGCGCTCGTCATGCTCGTTCTGATTGAAAATAAATAGCCGCTCGGAAGGTAACGAGCGCTGAACGGACCGATGAAAATGAAGGGGTTCTCGGTACACAACGCGAGCTGCACAGGCATGCGAGATAACGGAATAAGTTTCGCGTCCTGCGAGCGACGATGGCGCTCGTTGAAATTAGTTGAAGCCAAAGGATGAGGAAGTGGCGAATTTTCCGTCGCGATACCGCCTAGCAGAATAGGTAGACGTATATAGTTATAGGTACGTACCTACCTATGTAGGGTAGCTACTCTGTCTACGACAAGCTCGTGGTATGCAATTCGTTCCCCTCCCCCGCCGGACGAACGCAACCCGCTCGCCCCTTTCATTTATTTCCTCTTTCGTCCTGTTATCCTTTCCTCGTTCCCATTTAATGGAGGCCGAAGTTAACAGCGCATTTGGCAAAATGTCAGCCGACCGGCGTTGCGCTCGTTTTTTGGCGGCGCGACGTAACGAGGTTTCCAAAAAACGCGGCCGGATAATTAAAATCGTTTACCGTCGGCCGCCATGAAAAATCGATTCAAATATCGTTATTTCTCTACCGAAAGTACGCAGAGCGGCCGGTGTCTGTGTGTGTCTGTGTGTGCGAAAAAGCTTCCCCGGGTTCCATCAAAACGAGATACGCGTTTTAGCGCAATAAATTTTCGAAACGCCGAACTTGGTATCACTCGGCAATCTAGCAAATATTTCGCCGAAATAAATCACATTTCCTAAGGCTTAAAATATATTTATAAGCCTCTTTCGATCGAGAATCGGTCGGCCCCCACCCACCAGCGCGCTAATCCTCCATTCGGTAGATGGAAAATGGTGAGGGAGCGATAAATCGTCGGTGAATAAGTTGCCACTCCTCATATTTCTGCCTGGGCTCCTTTTCGCCCCGTTATCGAGCGACAATTATGGGAGGTCGCTCTAATTAAAATGTCCCGAAAGTCGGCGGGCGAATATTCGTGACGAGATTTCGGGATACGTGAAGCGTCGGAGCTTGAGCAAATGGGGGTCAGAGGAGGTCAAAGGGGGTGGTCGGAGGCACATGGCAGAATTTTCAAGTGACGAGAGGCAAATTCTTCTCCCGGGCTCTTCCATTTTGCATGCCGTCCTTTTCGCTGCGCTGCCGGGTATCGGGACATCAGAGACCGTGAATTAATACTCAGAAAAGCCTGCTTCGAGCGGAATGTCTAATAACCACGTACCTCAAGAAGGAGCAACCGGCCTTCTGCAAACTTTTTCCCTTCCCTTTTTCTCTCGACCCCGCTACCGTCCGTTCCGTTTGCTCCGCGCTATCAATTCATGTTAACCGAGCGATGATAAGAGCGGGCGAGCGAGCCACTCGATGATTGGATTCCGTATCGTCTGCGTACCTAATTTCATTAGCCGCGTACAGTAAGCAGGATTGTAACGGAGTCGGGATTCGCTCCGCTGCGAATCGTATCCGACGACTCGAACTCATAACAGACACGCAAATTCGCCTATTCGAAATGGTCGCTGTCCGCGTAACGAGCAGGTAAGTGCTTTTTAATTGCTCTCTCTCTCTCTCTCTCTCGGTCCCACTTAATTGCACGTCCGCAGTCGTTTTTACGGGGCGCGTTCAAGATTTCTATCCAGAAATATGAAGGACGCAGAAGGAATAATTGAGAATAAATTTGTCCACCCTGTGGCGATGTGTAATTGCGGGTCAGGTCGAGTCGGTGGGTTAGCTTGAACGAATGTTGAACGAACGTAAGGTCCGTTAGATAAAGGCGTCCGCTCTCGCTCCCATCTTCCAGCCATTCTATTTCTATCCACCCCTTTTTTTCGGCCATTCTCCCTCCTCCATTCGGGGGGGAGGGAGAAAAAGTTTGAGAGTTCGAATGAGTTTTTTCAGCGGCGCGGCCTGGAAGTGGGTGGGCGATGCCGCGATAACCTTGCTTCGAACTTCCCCTACGGCGAGAAGTCGCGTATTCTTCGCCGGTAATTGCTCGCGAAAATTCGTTGGCGCGAGCTCCGCCGACGAGATTGGTATTTCCGTGCGGACGAGAGAACGGGCATCGCTTTTCCCTCCGGCCGGAAAACATCTGCGGATTTTACGCTTAATTGTCTTCAATCCTCGACAAAGGACTCAATTGTCCGGGCATCCTCCGCCGGTTCGTATCGGGGGGTGAGTAGATCCCTCCTTTCCTTCGAGTAAGGACACCCCGCCGGAAGAGGCATTTTGCATTAATATTCATCGATGCAGATGACGGCCAGCGCGACTCCTTCTCCACCCTTCTTCACTTTCTTCGTCATCTTCCGCTCGACAATTATCAGCTCGTTATTAAACAATTTAACGGTTAAGTCGATGCCGATGAATCGTGCCCCCGCATTATCAGTGCCACAAGGAGTCGAAGGAGTTTCTTTCCTTGTCCGCGCAACTGCTGCCACCTGCAGATCGTTGAGAATGCCACGCGAAGGAGAGTGCATCGTCTCCGGGAGAAAGAGTGTGATCACGAATAATCGTTGGGGCACGAACTCTGCCACCTGAATTGAGCTCCTCGATGCCTTCGCCCATAAGCTTTGAATATCGTCCCACGAATCCGTCGCGCAGCCTCGCTGTGCCATGAAAATTCCTCCCGAGCAGGAATACACTGTCGCGCGGGTGGACGATGGCAGCTTTTCCGAAAGTGGAAAACGCGAGGCGGGAGAAGAAGGGTATCGTTGTCAAAGAAGAGGGAAAGAGAGAGAGAGAGAGAGAGAGGAAGCGTCTTCCGACGGTGTCGAAATAGAAACACCGCACGACATTTTATGGGTTGCACCCTCCTAGGAAATTGGAAGTTCCACGTACATACGTCCCGGCTACGTTGAGGAAACGTGACCCAACCGAGGCATTTCCTTCTTCTTCCACTTCTTCATCTTCCTGTCCCTCTTTCTCTCCTGTCGCACCTTCTCTTGCCTCCCCTCCCTCCTCTATACAGCCACGACGTTCTCTCTGCCCTCTTTTTGTAACCTTATTCTTCCCGCCGTGACGTTGATCGTTTGCGTTTGACAAGCAATCTCGGGCTCCGGGCGGGGCAAAAAAAAAGTAACGCGATATCGGTTTTTAAAAGACCGTTCATGGTTTAAGACATTGCCGATCGATAAGGCGGATGTTGAATGACATTATTTCCAAGCGGAGATGCGTTCTTTTTTCCTCTTTCTTCTGCTCTTTGCCTTCTCAGATTTATAACGTATTAGTAGGAAGAACGTGCCTTATTTCGCAGAGTCTGAAGAAAGCTGGCTCGAGAAGGAATCTGCTACGGCAGACCGTCGAAACGTTATTGTGTTTAACGCAACATTAATGACGTTGACTCTACTTTCCGTTTAAAGAACAGATGATAAAATGTAGACGGTGATTCGACCGCGATGGCGGTGACTAAGGGCGGTAAATCGTTGCGGGTACGGTTGTGCGCCAGGGATAAGGGTGAAACGGTATTTGGGAAGGTAAGAAGGTTCAATTCGGGCGCGCGAGCAAGACTGCTAGATTTATCCGGAATTCCCGAAGATTCCTTCCCCGTCTGGGAAGGAGGGTCTCGTGGAATTGAGTTCTCTCACCCTTTCGGTCATCGGCGCGACTCTCCCATCCCTCCCAGCTCGATACCCCCCTTTCCGCTTTATCCTGACCGACAGAATTCTTTAGTCTTCTAACATCGGTCAGTAGTTCTCTGCTGGGACGAAGGATCGAGGATCGACGGAAGGCGGGAAATCGAGACACGGACAGACGGAACGGAAGAGAACGGAGACGAGGAGTACGGATTATCTGAGATCTTTCGAATTCTTGTGCCGGTGCGAGACACTGCTTTCCACACGTGATAGGAACTGATTTCACGATTTTCGCCATTCGACACTTGCCAGTTCACACGCGTCTGTGAGGCGAGAGAAAAAATAGACAACTTCCGTTTACGTCTCGATCCTCGCTTTATTTTACACCCTCTAGCAGCGAGAGAGTAACGCGTAATGGCTCCGGACTCTCATTTTCTATCCGACTCGGGGGCGATTGTCAAAAAAGGAGAAAAATCGATGTAACCGTTGATACCGCGTGATTTACGGGGGCAATAATTCTCGGCCGACGTGACGTGTATTCCTGGCTATGGAGCGAGGAAGAATCGTCGCGAACTACTGTAACGACGGCCCATTTGCCGCTTTACGATTATGCTTCCATTGCGAAGATCAGCCGCTTTACGACGATCGTTTCAATCAATGGATGAGAAACTTCGAAGAAGAATATCGGTCTAGGGGGCAGGGCGAGTTTAGGTGCTTAGGCAAGTAGAAAAAGACGAGTCCCTTGTCCCGATGTCCACGGGCTAGATGCGACAATTTTACGGTTATCCCTTCCATTAGCGGACGCCCATATATTTAAAACTATCAGCGCGGTAAGCTCCGAGCTACTTTATGGGCGGGAGGGGGAGGGAGGATCAAATTTGCCAGCCATCGAGTACCGCTCGGAGCAGGGTCTAGCCGAGTTCGAGTCTCGAGTCTCGAGTGTAGGGGGACTAACGGTGAGACGATATCGGGAACGGTATCGGGATTTATCGAAAGTTGAGGGCATTCTCCGTTCACGGAGCTGGCCGCCTTAGTGGTACTGTCGCGCGGATTCAATCGAGCGCGCTCGCATCGACGACCACCATCGATTTTCTAGCACGGCACCCCTTCGCCAAGCATGCCAACCTCGCCGAGCGAGCCTCTCAAATTCTCGATCGATCGGTCGATCGGTCGCCCGATCGGTCGCCTATCCCCCGTAGAAGAATCCTAATGAAAGATGAGGCCGGAAATGTTCATTCGATACCGGGGGGCGGGGATAACGAGATGGGCGGAGAGACAAAGAAAGACATTTGCCGGACGAAGGCCGAACGTAATTTGAAAGTTTTGCGGCGACTCTCGCAAAAGCAATTTGCGGTCGTTCGCAAGCGACGTCCGACGAAAGGAAAGAGAGTGGATCGAGTGGGGGTGGGGTGCGGCGTTCTGCTCATCGCCAAATGGGACGAGGATTCTGCCCAAGGGAGCCGTACTGCGATGGGGCTGAATATAAAGTGCGTAGCTCTGGCACTGAGGGTAGTTCGGCCGCCGTCGCCGTCGGTATTTATAGTTAATGCTCGAATCATTCCCGGCGAAATCATTTTTTTTCATATTCAACTCGCGAACGTTGAAATGTTTCACGTTCGCGCGGAAGTTGTCTGTATTACTCTCTCTCTATCCACTCTTCATCCTATTGCTCTTTTCTGGCGGAAGAATTTTTTTTTTTTTATCCGAGCCGCTCAGGTGTTTGACGCGGCGGGTCAGGTTCGCAGTGGCGGATAAACGACATCGCGCGAGAATAATTCCTCGCGGCGACTTGATTCTCGTTACACTCGCTCGAATTTATATTCATCCCGGCGGCAGTATTTCGCGTAATCCACGGTGACGATAAATCGGAGGAGAGTCCGGCGTTTATTCGATCCGGCGCCCCCTCGTAAAGCTTAGTTATGCGCTGGATTGTAAAATCGAACGTTTTAGTGCGATACGCTCGAGTCGGCAGGACTGCTACTTTGAAGACAGGAACGTTTCGGAATTAGCGTCCCGTCTCGGCATCGCGCGTCGGCCCGAACGAATGGGCATAGCACTTTTTCCCCGAGCGTAAAACGTCGCGTGACCTTATTCCTAAGTTTCCTCCGGGCGATTTTTCCTCACGAAAATCCACCACTTTTTACGATCGATTCAGACAAATCGGCCGGATCGGTCTGGCCAAGTAATTCAGCGGACGACTCGTAAACTATTTATGTCGGTGGCCAGGAAAAAGCGCGTTTTAAAATGGTTTCGGCTTTGTATCTCGGCTGGCTCATTGATTATTAAAAAGCGAATCGGGTCGCAACTGCCGCGGAAGTGGTTATTCAAAATTCACGTATCTCATGCGTGATCGTATTTCGCCTCGGAACGAACCCACTATTTCTCCATTCTGCCGCGGCGAGGACCGTTTGACCGGGGCATTCGTAGAATATAGCGTTCGCGCATTCATTGCTCGAACGCGAAAACTCCGGGAGAGAATATCGCGAGCCGCATCCAGCTATCGCGATGCATCCACCTGCTCGATCGACAACCCGTCAAGAAATTTATCCGAGAACCGTTCGTTCGACATCAAACATCGAGCTACAAAGCGACGCTGTGCGAGTCTTTCTTCGGACATTATCCCCAGAGTCGATGGACCCGAGAAGCACTACGAGAGCTGCCACGAGAGCCAGTCTGAGAAGCACTTCGCGATTGCGCTTTTCCCCCCCTCCACTAGGGTAGAGATGACCGAGAAGTTGAGAAGATTGTAATATGAGAATTGGCGGCCGGGCGCTGCCCGTCGAGACAAATGGCAACGTCAAGGGGATCGCAACTGCTTCAGCTTTGTGAGTAGCAACGGCAGAAGAGAAAGAGAGAGAAAGAGAGAGGGAGAGGAAGAGAGCAGAAGTGAGAGACACCAATGTCAAGGGAAAATGCCCCGGCATCTGACACGAGGCAAAAGGGGTGGATCGCGCCCACTGAGGGATGAGACTGGGAGTCAGGGAAGAGAAGGTGAAAGAGGGCGAGCGTGTGTGTGTCTGTGCGTCCACGTGTGTGGAGAAGCGAGATAGAGAGAGAAAGAGAGAAGGACGACAAGGCTGAGTTACGAGGACGTCGGGATCGTTTACGAGCCCGTAAAATTCGCCATTCTTCATCGGACGCGTGTCCTGCGGATAACTTGCCGCGCTATTCTCCCGGAGGAATCGCTCGGACCATTTCCTTCCTTGCCTCCTTCGTTTGTTGCCGGACGAGGGCGTACGGGAAAAATTAATCTCGATCTCGCCGACGTTTCTCAATACCCCGAGCTGGCATCTCGTCTCCTTTTGATACACGGAGAGACGTTCCGTCGTCCAACTTTTATGGCAGAGAGACCGCTCAATGTGCCACCGATGACGATGACAATTTTCAACGGAGAATTAACCGAATCCCGCTCGCTCCGAGGAGATGTAAAATCTGCTGGATGAGAATTTCAAATCCTACTTGTATATGCGCGCTGCGTTCCCGGCGCTCCCTTGACAATCGCATTCCGCGAACAATCGTCTAATTATTATACGGTAACGTAAAATCCCATTGTAGCGAGAACCTTCGAAAGGAAAAAAAACTGGCGAATGCAAAGCATCGATCGAAGAGAAACGTTCGGAGGCTCAGAGAACAGCTGGATTCGCGAAACTTTTGCCGAAATTTCCAACTTGAAATCCGGTATACCTGCGAATTGACGGTATTCATTGTATGGAAAAGTGCATCGCCGATATATGCGAGTCGACTTCGTTCGAGGGTAAGAGAGTCGAGTTAAGGTGAGAGTACGTTGCCGAAATAGAATCGTCGCCGGGCGCCGTTCTTTCCGAAAATGTACCGGTACGACTTATGTACGTATATGGGGCAGACGATATAAGTTGGCGCGCAGAGTTTCAGCGGGCGAGAGGAAGTTCCCGGTCGAAAGAAAGTGAGGAAGAAGCGAAATCTCGCAAAATCTTCGCCGAAAGTCGATTGTCGGTGCGTCGCGGAAACGTCCGCACGCGGCATCGTATTCAGATCGTAGAAAAGTATCGTGCGACACCCTTGGGCATAGACGAGGACGAGGACGACTACTACAGTATATACTCGCGGAATCGAGTCTACGCGGTAAGTCTGTCTTTCACGGCATTACTTGTCCTTGTTACACATCCTTCTCCCAACCTACCATTTTCTCTGCAGAAAAAGCGTTTGACGAATTCTCGAGAGGCGCTGTTGCGCTCTCAACTCATTCGCAATTTTTCACCTTTTCTCTCTTTTTTCCCTTCCTATTTTTTTCTCCCGTCCCTGCGCTACTAAAGACTGCCGGAAATTTATCGACACGTTTCAACGCGCTCGACATTCTTTTGTGCCTCTCGCGTTCGTCAGATACGGTATGCCGTGTTTATTGCGCCTAGAATGTTCGGCTCTCTGTTTTTTCCGCCACCTCGACTAGGCGCGACCGACACGTTACTCGCAGAAATACGGATGACCGGTGACCTTTTTTCTCACATCTTTTCAGCGATAAACTTGCCACCGCGTTGGAGTAAGCACTGTTCGCAGTATGTCGCGACGTTCTTACTTTGTGGAGAACAGAAATGAAGAGTCGGCCCTGTTCCCCGCGCGCGCTCGGAATAAAAGAAAGGGACAAGGATCGTCAGACGAATCCTTTGCATTTCTACGGTAAACTAAAACAGTGCCACTGCCTTTTATCGCGCTTTGCTTCTCGCATGTCTAAATCCCGCAATTAAGATTCACTAGAAAATACTTGCAACCTGGAGAATTTCTCATTAACGCCAAGCATGCATGCATGCATGCATACACGCACCCACGCGCATAGAACCAGCGAAGAGAGATGATAAAAATTCTTACTTTTCCCGACATGACGTGGAAATCACTCTTCTCCGTGACGAGAAAAACAGACGGACGACTGTTGTGACTTACTCTTTCACTTCCCTACCCCCCTATATAACCTCACTCTCTCATCGTTGCCACATAAATGTGCAACAAATTGAGCGGAAAATTCGTTCTTATATTATTCTACGGATCCGTCGATTCCTAAGATAGCAAACCGACGAAGAGTAACGATCCAACTGAGCTAGATGGCGAGCGAAAATAGCGGGGCAAGAAAAGGGACGTTATAACAGGAGACAAAAACATTGTTCGATTGAACGGTTGAGATTACATTGTTGTTGACAACTTAACCTGCATATATTAAAGGATCCTATATCTTTTGAATATCTTTAACAAACACATCTTAACCAGAACTGAATATTTAATCTTATTACTTACATTGCCGCGGCAAATTATGCGTCGTAGGAAAGGTTGTTGTCACTACTCGATGATGTACAGAGGTTATAAACATTCGTCACTCGCGTAAGGCGCACTCACGGTGGTACCCATGACTGTTTAATATCATTTAATATTCAAATATGTATCGCGTATACGGGTCTAGAGTGTTGCGTAAAGTGGCCGAGTGGCGGCGTGCGCGCGCACTTTTCTATACGCGCATGCGCGATCCGAAACTAAGTAGTGAACCGTTATGGCGGCGATGTACGGTGTTCACGTCGCTCTCAGTTTTTTGTTCATCTGAAGGCGTTTTCAATGTCGAAGGAGATCCAAATTTGTGTTGCACAATCACGAGTTGAGCAGAGAAACCGAGTGTGAGAATTTTTCTGTTGTAAGTATCGATTGCTTCATCCTTTCGATCCAACATCCACTGGACGAACGTCGTCACGGCCCCTTTTTGAATGACCGTTCTCTGATGACGTAATTGGGATATGCTCGGTGTTGTCACAAGCTTTCACTTGGTGAGACCACATTAATTTCTTTATACATTTTCATTTACTATTTGCTCTGATCTGTATTCATGTATTTCTTGTATTCTCAACTTGGTACCCTCATTTCATGTTTTTGTGTGTCTAGTCTAATGATCTATACAATTCTTGTCATTATTTTATCGTATGTGTGCAATTGACAATGTTTACTGCAACTCCCGCCTTCCAATATGTTATTACATTTCAATGTACAGTATGTATTAGTGAATGCTGATAAGTTCAACAGGGCTTTCCAGTTTCCTGTGTCTAGGATTACAATCATCAATACAACGTAGGATTGGTAAACTTGTATCATTTACGGTACATAATTTTTGATGTATTGCAATTTTAATCATCCACATATTTCTTGCGCTCACATTTAATTTCTTAATATTCTGAAATTTGGGAATATCATACTTGATTACTCAGCTATGACATTTTTGTTTTGACGTTTTGTTTGAATGAAAAGTGTTTTGCATAATGTGAAATCATCAAGAGATGAAAACGAAGACACATAAGAATAGATATACAAATGGAAGAAAGAGAGGGCTTTCACCATAGGTGCAAGATGATATGAAAGGTATACTTCTAGTAAGTATAACTTTTCTTACATTGGTAAATCTTTGGACCGTTTATTGTGACAAAGGAAGACGATGGAAGATGACAGGTGCAGAAGTGCTATGTACCCTGCTCATGGGTATCCCACAAGTTTTACAGTATTCTAAAGCATTATTAAATTTACATTTATTTTGTTTCTTATATATATCAATGTGAGCATATTTGACATGTCACTTTTCTACTCCACAGCAAATTTATGGTAAAATGGAGGTTATGTTTTTTGTGTGAAAACTCACTTTGGTGGTTATATAGAAATGTATTAATCAATTGTTCAACAGGAGTTTACTATTACCGTACTTCGTCCAGTCTAATGATAAATATTTCTCGCCTTCTGATGTTCTCTTATCGCTAAGAAAAATGAATAGAGGATCATGAAGTTTTCTTCTTGTTTTATGCGATCCGCTGGGGCTAAAAGTCACGTGAAAGCCCGCAAATCCCCACATTATTTCACGGTCCCCGCCACCTGAAGATAGAAGCTAAGGTACAAGGAAAGTACGGCTTACGCAAACTGCGTATGACAATCGAACACGAAGGGTAGGTATATGCATACATCCAAAAATCTTTCGTCCGTTTGTCAAATATTAACAAATATCTACAAACTCATCAATGTTCATCAATTTCCTTACAATTCGTCCATTCTGACGTATTCTGTAAATGTTTTATGTCGATGTATGTTGTTAGTTTCTATACAGTGTGTTCCCAGTTTACTAGAACTACATCCAACCGGCCAGGACATGTACTCCGCGTTTCGCGCCTGGCTGTGACGGTAGGTGTCATCTCGGAGGAAAAAGGAAGAGAGAGTAATTCTGCTTGCATTTTTTTCACGCCTGTACTTCCGAACAGCGTAATCCCCGCGCGATACGACCTTCTCTAAGCTCGTGATCGTTGCTTAGCGCGGCGCGCAGTTTGCACGGTTAGCGTAGCGTGGGACCCGCGAGGCGATTAAATTCTTTCTACGCCGCGCCATCTCCCCTGTGGGAAATGCTTCTTACCCCAGATTGTCAGCGAAAAGAAGCGGATGGTGGGGATCGTGACCTTCTCTATTTCCGCGCACTTTCCCGCAGCCGGTAAACTCGCTGAGAGCTGCACACGAAGGAGAACCGACGACGCCCCTCTATTACCGTCGCGGATTCAGACTCTCGAGTAGGCGAGCCTGAAGGCCGCTCGGGAGGTGGAAGTAAGAAAGGGTAAGAACACTGACGTCCTGACAGCCGAGGATTGGGAGAGGGGATGGAAGACAGGAAGACTGTTAAGTGAGTCCTGCAAGGAGGGTAGAAGGGGAGGGAGGGAGTACGCTGGGAGTCGGGATTTTTACGAGAGAATCGGGAACTCGACCCGTGATAGACGGGAACAACGTCGTCGTACTTCTTTCCCTTTTCTGTAAAACGTTACCGTCGCTCTGTCCATTTAAAATCCGTTCGAGCATGGGCGCCGACAAGGGGCAAGTCGCATAAAAGTCTTTCGAAGGGCGTCTTCGTCGTCGTCGTCGTTCGTACACAAATGACGCCGCGACGACGGCGTGAGCGGCTGCGTTGCTGGTGGAATTAAGTTTTATATCGTATTTAGCGTGAACGTACTATTCTATACGTCTTACCATATTGCTCTTGGGTGGCAGATGAACGTCTCTTACAGTCGTTCGACATTCTGCGTTCTACTTTGCCAAGATAATTTTACGGTTATTACGAAAGATGTGGCTCTCCGATGCCCTTTGTTGTTCTCTATCGAAGCCATTTTACGACCGCTAGTCTAGAATCTTGCGGGCGAATTTAGACGATTTGAAGGAGCATTTTATGTTGGCGGTACATGATTTAAGGTTATAAAATGTCGCTTTATCTCTCCTGAGCGGTGTAGCATTTTTAACTGTCTTTTACAAAAGGAGTGTAGACGATGTTATCAAGGCAAAAAAAAGAGTCTATTAACTTTATAAGTTTGAGAGGCGTTGTGAAAGGATAGGGGTGAACCTTCGGATTATCAAGTGCTATTAATCTGAAACGATACGACGGTGGTGTCTAAATGGTCATTCTAAGACGACAGGTTTTAATACAAAAGTTTGTCCGCTTCAGTTTCTTCTCGGTATCTGTAATGACGGAGATAGTAGCGAATTAATTGCACTAATAGTAATAATTGCTTTTAATATATTGATTTTCTGGCATAGAAGTGGTCATAAATTCGACCGTGCAATCTATTCAAAGCGGCAATTAAATAGTAATCCAATTCCGCGCTAAACGTTTGTCCGGACATTACTGTTCCCACCGGGATCAGTAGTAAAAGCAAATTAATCATTGAGCAATCGAATCCCGAATCTGATTATCAAATCAGTAATCCGCCGCAAACTTTAATATAAAAGTTATGCAATTATCATTTCGTCCGACGAGTAGCGTCGAGTGGAAAAATGTCGTGGAGTGGAAAAAATAGAGGGGAAAATTGTTCGCTCGAGGGCGTAGATGTGCGGAGAAAAGACGGGTTATCATTTCAGATCGTAATTTTCTGTCGGAATAAAAATGTTGCCGCGCGTCCTAAAAATGCGGTGCAGTGGAGCGTTTATGATCGAGAACGGAAAACGTCGCGTAACGGGAAAGCACGCAGGATGAGGGCGGAAGAGAGGTAGGGAAAGGGTTTGATAGGGTAGCGAGAGAATGGAGGAGAAGGAAGAAAAGGAGCTCTTTGTATTTCGTGAGCCACGTCACGACGGATAATAGTGCGGTTCCTCGTATTTCTCCACGTTTTCTCGGTATCCCCCCCTCGTCCCGACCCTATCCCTATCCCTATCCCTATCCTTATCCCTATCCCTGTCGTCGTCGACGTTGTCGTAGCCGTCGTCGTCGTCGTCGTCGTCGTCGTGGTCGTTCCGGTGATACTTTTATGGCAGCGACCACCATCCTGGTAATGCTGGCGAAGTTTACGGTAGCTACGAAGAGCACGCACATCGTCGCAAGATGTTGCCTAGGCTTGGCACACCAAATTCTCCGCGGGCTTTTTCGAGAGTACAGCTTCAGGGGTACTCTAATTTTTTGATCACCTTATACACGTAACAGGGAATAGGTCGACGATGGGTTAAAAATGGTCGCCGAATGGCTGGTCGGAGATGTAAAGGTTGCCCCCACGGTAAATGTATGCTTCGCTTTACTCATGTATACTTTTTACCCTCCGCTTCGGAACTTTGCTGCTTTCCTCTCTCGAAAGAACCGCTAATGGGGTTTGAGCATAGTTTAAGCGGGACCGTGAGGCTCCGAGGAATCGATGTGCGGGCTTTTCATCGAGCCGGCCGAACTGACCCGAAACCCGGCGTGCCCTAAGGACCCTGGAAGGCCGAATGCTCGGCAAAAGATATCGGAGGAAAAAGATATGCTCGCGGCAGCGGCAAGTAGAAACTAACGCGCCCACCGAGAAGGCGGTGGTTGGGGGGGGGGGGGGGGCATGATATAGAATCTTCCCTGGGAGTCGTTTAACTTTCCGCTGAATATGAATCTCACGAATGCTCTCCGTAGAATTTTTATTGCCGAGCTAGAGCGATATTACCTACTTAGTTGACGGTGCACCTGCTGCCACGATGAACTTACACTTAGATTCGGCAACGCTCTTTTACTTTTAATGGCGGACTTTTTCGCCCGAGCGTCTTAGCCCTGTCCCCCTAAAGGATTATTCGTTGCGCTCCCAAAAGTTCCCTGTGACAAAGTGGCCCGAGACCTTCGCGAGAGCAGAGTGATTTCGCGCCGACGCGCGTTACCCGAGACAATTTCGGTTAATCTGATGCACTCGCACATAGAGTGTCACTATAAATTCCGTCTGTGCAGGATGTGCCGTCGGCAGTGTCAAGAAGTGTCTTCTGCTCGCGCTGAAATACGGGGCTGAAGATGAGACACGCTTGTCGTCTAACTAATAATAGCTTAATCAGGGAGAATACATGGGGGCGTAGTTTTCTCCTACCCTTCTCTCGCGGCGTTCCTCTCGACGCGAGCGCTCTGCATCTCGTTACAGGTTTACCGCGCGACTCAAATTACACCTTGCGATAAGGGCGCAGTTATCAACTAGCATGGCAGACTAAACGATATAGGGAAAATTGTGTTGCAGAATGCGCGGTTAACGAACAGCGCTCTTGGAACTAATTAATTTTTCTTCCCATCTCTCGGTTGCTATCTCTTTTATTATTTCGTTGCCGCTTAATCGCGAGTAGAGGGAGGATGTCGATGTACAGATCAGCGATTCTGACAACGATCAGTTCTGCTAATTAGACCATTTCCCAACAATACCCGGACGGGATAGGAACGTCTTTGAGAGGTGGGCAGAATGCGACAGGGAAACGTAGGGAGGAATGGCAAGGACCTCGATTGCCGGGAACACATCTAAGCGACGAAGGGACGGGACGTCGAATGAGGATATCGACAAGACTGTGAATCGCACGCGTGACTGGAATATCCCGCGGACCGCGTGATTCCGTCGGACAATCACAATGGCGGGAGCTTACCGAAAGTAGAGTCCCGATATTCTACCGCATCAGAAATCTCGATTTTCGTCTCTGCGGATAGCCTCTACGAGTCTATTGTCAGAAATCCGATCGCCATCGATAAGTCTTTATTGTCGCGGCAAACCGTCCGACGCTCGCCGAATCGTGTTCTTTAACAGTTTCATTCGATTTCTTCCCCCATCGGGGCCCCGAGAGAGTTGTACTTTGCCTTACAACAAACTCGCGTCTCAGATCGTCTAGCTTCGAGTAATTAGAAACTTAGGGCTTTGCTACCGAAGTCGGAACTTCGGTACGGCGCGAGACCAATTGGATACGTCATTGGGAGCAAAACTTGTTACTACGGTCTTCAACAATTTTGAGAGCCTGGAACAGCAGCTTTCCCATCCTGAGCTTGAACTCGTAATCGTTCCCCGGACGACGTAATAATTCGTGCGATTTATTTGTCGGCGCTATGGGGGCGGAGGTGGCGGAGTTTGAAAAAAAATGAGGGTCGCATTTCTTCTGAGTCTGACAAATACATCCGTCAGTGTATCCGTTTATCGGTTGGCAAGAAACGCATATCCCTTTCACGTGTCGCGTTGTGCAAGAGCCGAGGAAAAAGTAGAACGGGAAACTCCGATTCGCGGAAGGACGGAGGATGCACGAGGGACGAAATTCCGAGGGAATTCGCGCGTGAACGTTACCCCGGCAAAGACGAATGAGCTTTCTGGGGCAGAAAAATATGGCAGGTGGACCGTCTACGAATCTTTCCTTCGTATCCTTTCTGACGCTTGACAGCCGCCATAACCGTGGTTCGCCGCTGAGTTCGAAAGAGTGCAACGAGCGAAATCTCTTATGATTCATGACGCCGACCCCGCCGACCGATCGGTAATTTTTTACGGGAACGACGACGAGGACGACGACGAGGACGACGACGACGACAGCTCGAGGGTCCCTACGAGGGGACATTTAGCATATCACCGGCCCCTCGGCTATCCTTTTTTGAATTCGACCACGACAGATTGCTTCCACCTCTGTTTCTTCTCATCCCCAGCCAATGTAGAGTTGAGAGGGTCCGCTTTCTCCTTCGCCCATGAATATTGCTATTTCAAATGATCATTCGTTCAGTGCCATTCGATATATTCGTTGACGCTATTCGTATTCGTTTTCCGAATACCGTCGTCTACAGTCGCAATAGTTACTCTTTCCGGAGATCCAGTTTTCCGGTTTGCGGGGCAAGACGGTACAGTTTCCGCCCAATGTGCCGGTTTGTGATTCTGGTCGAGTTTCTTACCATATTCTTTTTTTCTCCCTCGTTAAGCAGTCGACACGATCGATCGACGGGTTTGCTGCGGAAAACAGGATGCTTTAAAATTCCCGCGGATCACCTTCCGGCTAATGAGCACCATCGTGTTTTTGCGGTTACGCTCGAGGGTGACTGCTAAACTTTCGCGGGAAAACGAAGCGAGAGCGTAGGGCCGGGTTAGGGGAAGCGGGTACGAGATAAAAAGAGGAGGGAAAAGAACCGGAGCGAAAGCGTGCGGAACAAGTGGAAGAAAATTCCGCGGCATCGAGTTCGTAACAAAGAAACTGTAGAAAAATTCTGTTACTCCTTATCCTATGTACAATAGGTAAATAGGAACGTATGTATACGAAGATGAAGGCGGAAGGGGTGGCGGTGGGTGTTGGGCGTATAAGCGAGTGCACGTAGCATATATATGTTAGAAGAGAAACGTGTCTATATGCAATCTGAAACTCGGTGTGAGCCAGCTGCTAGCGACAGCAGTCCACCCCCTTTTCACTCTCTTTTCATCCTCTCTATCCCGCGCTCACCTTCTCACCACCCCCTCCTCCTCCTCCTCCCCCTGCTCCTCCGCCTACTCTTCTTCTCTCCCGCCGTTCTTCATGAGGGAAATCGTCTTCGGTGGCTCGGAGCGTTCGGCAGAAAAGTTTCCGCGACGTCCGATTGGTCGGTCCATTATTAAAGCTCGTTTCGCCTGATTCATGATTTTTTTAGGATCCCGCCTAACCGCGTGCCCGAGGAAGCAAACTTCCTGTCGGTGGTCGTACCCTATTTCTCTCGCCACCGTTCGCCTTCCGTCTCCACCCCCTTTTCTTTTTGCTCGCCTCGCTCTCCGAGTCCGCCGCGTCGGGAAAACTCATAGGACGGGAAAGTTCCCTCCCCCCTCCCTCCCTCCGGCCCGGTCGGCGTCTCCTACTTTTGCCGAGCGCCGTTTCTTCGTTCGTCGGTCGTTCGTTTGCCGTTCGTCCGTTGGCGACTGTGCGTTTCCATTTGGCGACGCCGGAAGGCGTCCCCTGGACAACGGTAAGTCAGTTCGTGATAAATTATTCAAAAATCGCATCCGCTTGCCTGCAGGCGGTTCGAGCATAAGGTTGGCAGATATAGAGAGTGGGTGGTAGTGCGAGGATTTTCGGAATGCCCGCTGGACGTTAAACTTTTCAGAAATTGTTTTCGTGCGCGCGCGCGCGCGCGCTCGCCCGTGGTGCACCTTTTTCCTTCGAAGGATGCGAGCTGCGAGACAGTCAGAAGGACGTTTAATGCTCGCCGGGCGATATCGTAAAAGCAGGTGAGACGTTAAAACGAAGCGAAGCCTCTAACTCTCTCTCTCTCTCTCTCACACTCTACCTCGGTGAGAAAACGTTTGCTCCCATTTGAACGGCAGTGGCACACGCGGAGAAAACTTAACGCTTGTAACGTTGCGCCGAGCGAGCAACGCTTATTTATGGCGTGTCCTTTATGGTTCGTCCATCCCGCTTGGCCTGGTCGTCCCTCCTAAACAATGACGTCGCTTCGTCGCGGCGAATGTTCTTGCGTGACGAAGCTTTCCACATTAGCCTCCGGGACTGGCCGAATGTTGCCAATTTGTTGGCAACAACCGCCCTCGCACGCGGCGGCGGCGGCCGGATAATACGAGTGCCAGATAATAACTGGAATTCGTTTTTCCACCCCTATTTTGCTCGCTTTAGCCGCGCCCGGTACGCGCCCCTGTTATTGGCCAGAACAAGATGGGACAGTGTGGGGGGCGGGGCGGGAGGGCTGAAATAATGCGCTCGAGCGTGGCACGACTGCGAAATAGAATCCGGCCGGCGGTTGACAAAAAACTTAATTAATGTTACGACTAGCCGAGTCACAGATACTCCCGGAAAATGATTCAATACCGCCGTACCCGATCACGAATCGCAATCTAGTTACATTTTCGTGACGCGACGTTGAGAAAGCGGAAATCGTTTCGCCGACTATAGTGCCGCTTTCCATTAATCATGCGGAGCCGTGTATTTTGGCAGAACCGCTCTTACGGGCAAACGAATTATAGCCCAATCAATCTTTCGAGCGAGTGTGAAGCGCGTTGGCTCGCTCCGCCACAGCTATGGTTGGAGACGAAAATAAAATGTTGATTAAAGGAAGTTGCGAAGAACGAGATGGCGGAAAGAAAGGGAGCCGCGAGAAATGTACACGAGCTTCCCATTCCCTGGACTGATACAGCGGCGCGTCTGATGACGGCGGGTGGGAAGCGATGGAAGGAAACGGTTCGCTCCGATTCGACCTCGATCGGTCTAGGAATGAAATGCGGAACATAAAGGAAATCAGTTCTATCCGACGGTGATGAGCAGCTCTGAATTTTGGCTGCTGGCGTATATCGGGCACACGTTGGGGGCACGTCGGTGTAATCTAAGTGCAGGGAAGAAGCGTTCCGCGGTAGGGAGAAATATTCGCGGCTGGCTTGTAAAGCATCGTCGCAGCCAAGATTGTTCTCGCCGCGTGGTGCCGCTCGAGAATTAATCTTGGCATCTTTGCGCCGATACCGGCGGGAGGGAAATTTTAACGGATCACCCAGTACACGCTGATCCGCGCATTGAGGCGTTCTCGCGAAAACCGGAAGAGCTTCGTGGCAGCTTTCCACGAGCGAAATATCCAGCCAGTTGCGTCGGACCTAGTCGAAGGAATGAAGGAGGTAGGGGAGGGGGTAGGGAAGGAAGGTGGGTGGGAGGTACATTTCTGGAGATCGCTCTGGGAAATTTCTCGGAAGAACGACCGTTTCCTCCCGAAGCTGCTGGCTTGAGGGGTGGCATGGGAGGAGGTATGGGAGGAGGATGAGAGAAGCGTCTCTTTTCCAATGGGATACACGACTCGGCTCGGGAAGCTCGTGAAGCTCGTGAAGCTCGTGCGGGCGAGGACCGTCACCGGGGGAGGGCAGTCTGCATTTTCCATAGAAGCCGTTAACGATGAAATACGAGCCTCGTCCCTCTGCCGCGTGTTAAATTTCAAAATGTCTCTTCCTGTCTTTATTCTTCGCCTCCATCCTTCGCTGCCCATTCCTCTCTTTTACGTCTCCCCACTCGCCTGACCTTCCCTCAGGCTCTTGCCAAAGGAATTTCGGACGACGTGAGCGGCGAAAAATCGTCTTTGCCGATATTTAATTTTCACGAAAGTCCCGCTTGGACCCGTTTGCCCATCTTTCCTGCTCTCCTTCCTTCCTTCCTCTCTTACGCTTACTCGCGCTCGCTTGCGCGTGCGCCGAGTCTCGCCACGGTAGAAGCTTTTATCTTTGAACGTCGCTGTTCACTTTCTGCTCCAGCGGCGCGTCACGTCTCTGTCTCCGGTTCGGCCGAGGTTAATGAGTAATCACCGATAAGAGGCTTGAACGAGAGTCAGTGCGGAGCACCGATTCCAGGGAATTACATCAGTCCCAGCTCGGCCGCGATTCCCTCGTCGTACCACCCTCACCGACCTGACTGAAGCTAGTTGATACCCGCAATTTCAGCGCGACATGCCCGCCGAGTTTCGCCTCGAAACGAACCCAATTTTTTCTCCCCAACCGAGCGTGAAATCGTAACGGCGGGCCTCCTCAGACGTCATGTAAACGAAATTAAAGGGAAATTTCATTCATTTGTCAGGGATCAAGAAGGGAGATTAAGATTAATGATGCGGCTTGTTAAGGAACAGATTTACGAGCCAGATCTCTTCAAGGCGGTCTACAACCTTTTTTCACCCTCTCCGCCCCTCCCATTTAGCGTGGTCCATCAATCTCTTTTCGGTCAGGCGAAAAAGTGTCTGTTACAGATTCAGGCTGTTCCCGCGCCGTTCGCGAAAATCATGGGCCGAGGGAGACAATCGTTTCGACATCGACGCAGACTTGGAAGAGGAGGAGGGGGAGGGGGGAGGAACCGTACTCTCGGTCGTGCGGTCCCGAGATCGTTAAAATAATAGAACGCTTACGTGCGGCACATACGTTAGGGGCGGTCGGAGAGCGAGACAAAGGTGAAGATCGTGAAACGGGCCAGAGGGAAAAGAGATAGAACTAATTTCGCCGTAATCGTCGATTAGACGTCCTTGAGGCGCGGGGAGTAACGGGCTGGGTTGTCAAAATCTAAACTAAATCCTAATCGGATTAACGTGCGCCGGCTCGTCGCCCGAGCAGCTTTTGTCCCAAAGTTTCGACGACAGGACGGGATTCCTTGGAGCACGGTGCCTCTTTAGCCGCGGTAAGAGGACAGTGGAGGAGAGGAGGAGGAGGTGGAGGGGGCGGAGAAGAACGAGAAAGCGTCAGCATGGAAGAGACGCTTCGGCGAGAAGGAGCGAAGCGCGAGAAAGAAGGGTAGCGCGACGGAAGGAAGGAAGGAAGGAAGGAAGTAAGGAGGGTAGCTAGGTAGGTAGGTAGGTAGGTAGATAGGTAGGAAGGAGAGGGCCGATATCGTTTCGAGAGCTTAGCCCTCGAAGGGCCGTTTTAACTCGTTCCAAGTCGAGGATATATAGTGCCTGCGAGCAGGGATCCTACTCTTCTCCTCCTCCTCCTCCTCTTGCTCCTCACCTTCAGGCGCCAGCTCCCACCCCTTTCCCTACCTACGCCCCTTGCCGTGCACTCTGGAATTAACTCGAAGCACCAACCTCGTCTGGCGTTCGCGTGCGTCGAGGCGTAAAACGAGGCACCGTGGCATTTCGATGCCGATGGCCTTTCGGCTACGAGATGTACTGTCTATTCTATTACTTCGCTGCAGCTTCTGCCAACGTGTGCTCCCTTCGAGCTTCTCCTACTCCCACTTCTACCACTCTCACTTCTCCCACCTCTCTCTATATTGCGGTCCTCTGCGCCGATCAGCTTAGAATCTGCGAGCACCGGCTCCAAACTGGATTAGACTTCTTCGTCGGTTCTGACCCTCGGAGGACAGACTGGGTGGAGAGGGTCGGAGGACAGGGACGTTCCACACTTTTCTCCAAGTCACTTAATCTCGACCTATTGACAGTGTCCCCCTCGTGTAAGGTACTTGTTTCGTGAGCAAGTGCACAGATCACGCGCCATTAAGATGGATGCTCCTCTAATGAAGGTTAGCGGCGGTGGGGCCCCTTTTTTTATCTTGTAAGTCAATCTCGCTGATTGTACCCTCTTCACCGTAGGCAGGCTTCCCAGGCTTCTCAGGCTTAATTAGAATTTTACTTTCCCCCTGTAATTCAGGGAAATGCTGCCTCTCGCGGGACTTATCGCGCGCCAGCTTTCGTATAAATCGACGAAACAAATAGATCCTCGATTAAGAAGTTTGGCGAGCGCGGGCCCAGAGCGTGGCGTAAGCCGGGTCGATATTAAGCCCGCTCATCTTACCTCATTACGTATGCGGAGTAATGGAAGTCTCGGAAATGGAAACCAAAGGTTTCAAACACGATCCGATATTCCTTGTCAGCTTTCAGCGAGAAAGGCCGGATTGATGCTATGGTAAAATATGCGTCGCGCTTCTTTATTCTTGAACGTGCCGACGATATACAGGTAGCTTAGCTTTTGTCAATGCGCTCGCTCGCATACGCTTCGGTCATGATCCAATGCTGCAGGAGACGGTCTGAAATTTAAGTATGACCCCCCAGCCCGTCCTCCTCGCCATTTGAAAGAGAATGCATAGCATTTGCGTCCGAGCAAATGAAGCGAAACGCGCACGTGGAACTCTGTCGTCTCTTTCCGCTGTAATATTCATCTTTTCTGCTTCGATTTTCGGTACGTACGCGGCATCTAAAGTAGAGACGGATCTCGGATAGGACGTAGGGAGTTTGAAAGGAATTTGCGTGTTTGTCGATGTTCGGCCCGTCAAATTGGAGAAACGCGGTCCGTCAATCTGCCGGCAGTGCGCTGGTACTGTGCTGGCACTGTGCTGCCATTCCGCTCTGCGTTTAAGCATGCAGACAGCGTCCTTTGTCGACGTCGGTGTTAGATATATCTCGAGAGCAAAGTCGATCTTGCCCTCCCGCACCGAAGCGGAACGCGGAATCGGCGGACCGCGCTTTAACTCAGTTTAATGGCCGATCGATGAGTAAATTAGGTTAGGAGCTTCCTGAAAGGACTTTGGGTTACTCCTTGGTACGAGGCACGAAGCGTCTCCTAGGAGACCCCGCGGTGGTGGTACCGCTTCGATCTTATTAAGAGGTAAGGGCCGCGTTGAGAAGGGGCCTCCTGGACAGCCCCCCCCCCCGCTCAACAGCCCCCTCGGAAAGCTTCCTCCAACTTTTGCCTTTTCCACCCTTTCCTTCCTTCCCACCCGTTCCACTCGATGTCGAGTATTTTTGGCCAAGATTTTTTCAACTTTCTTCCTACTACCTCGCTCTTCCACGGTTTACGACGGTAGTCGTAATCGCGTTGCCAGACCTGACGTGAACGGAATGTCTACGTATATACAGCTCCTATTATGGAGTTTTGATCCTATTAAGGGGTAAGGATGCTTTTCCAATGCCACTAATGGATATTCGAGACAAACCATCGGAAGTTTCTTCAGGGCATAGTTTCGAAATCCCTTCCCGTCGAATGATAGATTCCTCGGACTCTCTTTTTACCGTCTCGTGTTCGGGTTCGACCGGTTCGGAGTCTCTAATTGCTCGACGAGTGTTGAGTTGATTGATCCGCCGCTGCACTACCGGATGGATATCTCGCGTTAGGGGTAATTCAGTTGGGGACCGGATATATTATTAATTTCGCCGCCCAACGTGATTTCTAATTTATTAACCGAGTGCGGTTCAAGCTCTCCCGCTAGAGGGGAGATAATACTCCGATTCGAGGGTGGTCTTAGAAGTTGCTACCAAGTTTCGTCCTTGAGCCTTCTTGACCAAAGTGGACAGAACGAAGTTACGACCGAGGTAGTTCAGGGTTCGAACGCTATTGAACTCCGGCGAACGACAAATTGCGGTACATCCTTGATCAAATTTACCCTTATTCGTCGGTCTTCGGAAAGGAATAAATCCGCGTTAGCGTTAACTACCGTATAAAAGGTCGATCGTCGGTAGGGCCGGCGAACGAAAAAATGTACAATCGGTCATCGATGGAAATGTGAGAGGCGAGCGGCGACGGAGCTTCGCACTCCGTCCGCAATCGAAAATGCTCGATGAATGAGTAAAGTCGCAAAGCAGTCATTCAGCGGAATTCGACGCGTTAATTAGTCCGCAAGACCGGACGGGGATCAACATTACGCTGAGTGCGCCTGTTGTGTGTAGACGAGGCAGCCAATCGCGACGCTCTCGGCGAAATCGTTTGACTGGGTTCGTTTTCAATGGCCAACTGATTGTGCGAGTGGTCGATTGGACTCGGATTAATGACCGCACTTAGAACCGACCGCCGATTGTCGCGCTCTGTATCCCGATTCTCTTCGATTTTCCCGCCTCTTGCCTATGGAACGATGCCTATTTCGAATGAGCTCCCAAATATCTTTCTCGCGCGCCTACGTATAAATAAAATGTAGAGCCAAAGCGTCATCCGTGAAATCGTTGTCTCTGAGTGTCGGCAAAAGGTAGCTTACCGATAACGGTGAGGTTCACTTTTAAATTCCTCGTAGGCGAATTCCGGAAGTCGACCCTGCAGCGATAAACTCCCTCGTCGCTCTGGCGTAGATCTTGAATCGTCAGCTGGGCCGGCGGAGTCGGCCGAAATGAAGCACGATGTCCCCAGAAATACGGCGCGCTCCATAGCTTTGCCTTGCCGACTTTCCTCGCGTCGTAACTGAAACGGGGGTACAAAGAGAGATAAGAAGTTGGAACTACTTCGCTGCTCCGAATCAATCTTGCGCGTGTCATTCCTACGGAATGAAGTTACGATACCGTCCGTGATAAAAAGCGAATGAATTGGGGGAAGAATTACGATCGTCGAAGGATTGACCGGTCCGCGTCAACGAGTGCCGAAGTCTTATCCGACCTCTGCACATTTTTCGGCAAAGTTTCGCTATTCGTAATAGAGACCATGCCAATGTGGAAGCGGGAGGAGCGTGACGGTGGATGAGGGGAGAGCGAGGAGGAGGGGGGGGGTATTCTTCATCCTTCGGATCCCAGGGTTCCAAACTCAATACAGACCGGGAAGTGCACTCGACCGAGAGAGTCAGATAACCTCCTACTTCGAAGGTTGAAGCTTCGGAGATAGTATTAGAGGCTGGTCGGGACACGAGATTGGAATTTCTGAAAGATGCGCAGGACTGCCCTCTCTCACCCGTTGCATATCTACCGTCCATGCAAAGACAGTAGCTCATAACTATTGGCGGTTCAAACTTCGAGACTGTTACTTGTAATACCGCGAATGCGCCTTGTTCCTTTGTATGAATAGAAATCGCCGAATTTGACGCTAGTGCGGGCTTGTTGCTGTCTCGGCGGAAAGTTCTCCTCCCACCCACGGCTTTTACTTACGAACGTGGATCCGCGCGAATATTTTTAGGATATTTTCACCGTTCGCGTATGGCTAGAGCGCGCGAAGCATTGCTGAACGGCGTCGGGCGAAATGGAATTTTTTTCCTTCCGGCACATTTGAAGCACAATGTAAATTGTGTAACTTTTAGGAAAATTTCCAAATTTCACTCGTAATTTGACAGCGCGGTCCAGATTTCTTTCCATGTAAGTCTCGAATTCCTTCTGTTCGGGAGAGATTATTCAGCCTTTCGCAGGTGACAAAGAGTGCAGTTCACTCCCGGGTTATCTTTGCTTGGCAGTACTCTTGGCCACGTATTCTTGAAATGAGAATTGCTGACCCGTGCGCTTAACGCTCGCCGTGCTCGCTGAAGTGCCTCTTGACGCGATCAATCGACGTTAACGAACGAGACGAGCTTGCACGAGGAAGAATATTGGAGAGCAGGGAGGATTTGTGCTCCGACCGTTTATGAGCGGATCGGAACAATTCGCAGAAAAGTCGTTGACGTGCAATTACCTTCCGCAGGATTGGCCGTACCTGATTGACAGAATGTTTGCTCGACGAAGCGGGCAGAACGCAATTCGGCGTGGACTGATTAGGATCGGGCTACTTGTCGCGCGCGGTTGGCCTCTGTTTTCAGAGAAATTCTCAACTAGAAAGCAACCTGTGGGCCGGCCAACAAACGGATGACGGTTGCATAAAGTCCCACATGTGACACATCCTGACTGCGAAAGGCTCTCGCGACCAGCCCTGTGCGAGGGCTTGACTGACGCATCGAAACTGCATAATTAATCGCGCTGTTTCGCGGAGCAAGTTTCGCCGCGTAACGGTCGGCAGAATGAACTATTTGAGCGGAGGATGAGAGTGAAGTAGAGTGGCGTTTTCGAGTGCTCGCCGGATGAACCGACCGGTGTCGGAGTCGAGCGAACTTTCCTCCAGCTACGTTTATTAGATACGATAAATATCGCGCTTACATCCAGCTCCGCTTCTCTTGTATCTCTCCTTCTATTTCTCCTTCCCGTTGGTCACCGGCCAACTGACCCTTCCTGTTCATTTTCCTTGGTAACAAACTTGAAGGGGATAGAAACGATTCTAATATATTCGGAAGATGACGGAATTTCTTGTTTATGCGAAAAGCAGAAAGTTTGCTTCAGGTTACAGTTCATTCCCGCCTTTGATTTACTCTTAGACCGTTTTTAGAGTGCGCTTCGGTTACTAGACTAATATTCGCAAGAAGGAGGATGCATCTCTGGAGAAGGACGCATTGAGCTATTCTGTGGGCTAAGATTTTGGGCGGGCAGGGTAATCCTAGCGTGTGTGTCGAGAGTAAGTACTAACGCTGCGCCAAGCAGACGAGGATTTTAAGACCACGTTGGGGATCACGATGGGCAGGAGCGCAACTCTGAGCTCTTTGTCCTTTTAGCCGTTCCTTCCTTTCCGTATAAGCCCGTTCCTCCCTTCGTTTGCCACGGTAAAGGTTGTATCTCACGTTTCCCACTCATTTCACCTTCCCATTCCCATCTGCCAACGTTTTCGCTCCCCCGGCAACATTCTTTCTCTGGTCGTCGCTGCCAAATCTCAATGGACAAATTTATGCTCGCGTAAGAAAACTAGGGTACTGGGAGCGTTCCGTTAAATTTCGATAGGTTGCCTTCGCACGATTAGATAGATCCCGAAAGCGTCGAGTTCTCTTGAATCGTAGCCAGCAGTTGGAACAGTTTAGAAACAGATCGAAGCGTTAATGCAGGTGAAAGGTAGGAGAGGGATGGTCGGGTGGAGGTGGGGGGCGTTGGCTCTTAAACAAATGAAAATAATTGTTGGCGTTGGCCGGAAACTGTTGCAGTTCAGGGGAGCTAAAAGAAGGTTGTCCAAGAATACGGTAGCGAGGGTGAAAGGAATGTTCCCGCGGACGCTTCTAGAGTGGACTCGCGTAGGGGTAGGGGTGTAGGGGAGGAAGGGGGGCGGCGAACGGGGACTTAACCACTCTGGGGACTCTTAAAAGGAGCTTAACTTGGCGCATAAAATTAAGGCATTGTAATTGCAGACGGCGTCGCCACTGCGGTAGCGCATTTCTCTCTTTTTCTGCGAGGGGCGGCCTCCTTCTTTCCGCTTCTCCCACTTCTTCCCCGGCCCTCCTCCCTTTCCCACCACCCTGTTCGTCACCCCCGACGCGGTTTCGCTCGGCGAGGAAATATAATTTGTAGGCGCTAACTTTCGTTCGCCCGGCAACAGGAGAAGTTGCCTCCTGGGCATCGGGGGGTGACAATGATAAAATGATTTTTAATTGCGCTGAATGTCGAGGCGGCCAAGGGGTTGTCAGAGGGTGGTGCGGAGGGTGGGCGCGGGGGGGGTGGCCCGAGGCGGCAGCGGGCGATCGCGCTCCTCGGAATTACACCGGGATTACGGTATAATAAATGAAGGACGGAATTGGTGAGAGCGACGCTGAAAGCTCTTCTCGCCCTGCAGATTTCAGTCGAACGCAGAGATTAGTTGGAAATTCATTCCGAAGAGTTTTTCGGTAAATTAATAACGGCCGGCCGCGCCAGCGGCTCGAATTCATTGTTCGTCCCCGGGGGCCGAAATAGGGCTGGCAAATGACGCGAACAAATAGACGTTTTCTTTCCCCCCACCGACCGCTGAAAGATCCTTTACAAACCGCTGGCCTCGACAAAGGCGACCGTCGGAACGCCTCAACCCCCTCCGCTTTTCCTCCGCACCACACTTCTTCTAGAGTGAACGAGACGGAAAATTGTCGAATTGCCTTTATCGCTCCCAGTCGACGATCGGTCGGCGATCGAGTGCCGATCGAAAGCCGATCGAAAGCAGCTTCCACCCCTTTGCCCCCTATATTTACGACAGCTCATCAATTCGTTAACGGCAAGCTCGCGGACAGTCGATATCGGAATTGCTTCAGGCGCGACCATATCTTAAAGCGTCGACTCGCGGTTTCCCGCATTCTGCTCGCTCAATTTTGACCGAGCAAAATGTTGAGGATAGGTCTGGATGGGTTTCTCTTATCATCCCTGACACGATTTGGCGACAAGGCGGTCACTCGAATACACGTTGGCGGCTTGTCGGCGGTTTGTCCGTGGCTTGTCCGCGGCCCGATTGAAACGAGTGCGCGTTCCGCTCAACATTTTCGTAAACACATTCGCTCCGGCTGCATTTGCGAGGTCGTACCGTTGCGGTTTCCGGTACGCACTCGTTTTCATCGGTTGAAACCTATCCGGTTGAGACTGCTCGGTGGAGACCCCTCCGTGGAAAACGTCGGCTCGCTAGATGGACGCCTTCTCACGCTGTCTATCTCTCCGCTCGCCCTCGAGCGGGTCAGATAGACAGGCTTTTCCCTCTACGCGCGCTACTACTACCACCGCTACTACTACTACTGCTACTACCTTCAGCATCGGAACCAGCAGCGGAACCAGCAGCCTCGGTCCCATCAGGCTGCGTGCATCCTCTTTCCCTGTCACCGGCTATCAGCGCGCCTCGCCCCTCTATTCAAATATCACCGTGAAACCGTGCTCCGTCATTATTCTTCAGAATGGGATTCATGCCGCAGCATAATGGGACAGGGATATCAATCCGATCGTTGAATATAATATCCGATTACACGTCGTCCTCGGCTGCACTCTCGCCACTCGACGAGAGAAAGCATCTCCTCTCTCGCGAACATTAAACGTCCGCTCGCCGCCTATAGGTACCACCCATGCCAGATGTATTTGCATATGTAATACCTACGAATTTGCTGCCCGTCGCCACCCAGCCGGCCTAAGAGAAATCCATTGATCATTTCGCTCCGTCATTGTTGGCTACCACCTCTCATGACGCACGTCCTTAACACCTGTCGTCCGACGCCTCTCTATTGCCCTCGATAATGAACCTACTACGCTCGACGCTGCTAACTAAGATATTTGATATTTGATTTCGATATTTTGAGGCCCCTGTGGCGTATGATGCCTGTTATCTTCAATATTCAATTAAATTATGATAAAAATAATGTAAACTGTGCGCACCATTTCTAAATGTAGCTTCGATTTTTTTTAAATTTTGTTATCTGTTAGAGTCTGAGAAAATGATAGGAGAAGCAGACAGTACATTTTATTATTTTCCAACCCTACTGGGTCTCATTCAGAATTGCAATCGTTTTAGGAGCATTTTTGGCCATCTTATTCGGCTATGCCCTTCCTGGTATCGAAGGAAAGGGCTCCAAGAACTGAGAACCATACGTTTTCTCCTGATTTAGAGGAGATCAGATATGTCCGGAGAGAAGCGGGGGTTACAGTTACGGAGTATCTGTCAAGAGACAAGTTAGGAGCTATGGTTGTAGGAAGGAAAGAAAGATAGATAGAAAGAAGGGTAACGGAGAGGAGAACGACCGCAAGTGCCGGAGTGAAGAGAAATCTATTCGGAACGGATGGTGGACCCGACAATGTACTCGTTCTGCGGCAATTCAGGAAGAGTAATGATTCGTTCTGTATCGAGCTCCAATTGTCATTCGGACCGTGCTAGCAGCGATCGAGCATTCTGCCTGTCCAAAATTCCTCCTGCTAGATGACAGACTAATTGCCGTCGGGTGTACCTTCGTGCAAGCCAGCCGGCGTAGGGGAATATTTACTCACGACTTTGCTTATATCCTGATGCCGCTCGCGGGTCTAATCGTACTATCGGAATTCGTCCAATTACACCTGACCAATACATCCTACGCATGACGATACTGGAAGAGGTATGGGGAGAGAGAGACATGCTGTACCAACCAGCAGCTCGACGAACGAACGTATTAATGAAGGAAGGACGGACAATTGTATGAACTATTTCTGATTCACGGCACAACAGGGCGAAACGATGTTCGGGCTGATGGACTTGGATAAGAAGCGGCATTGGGTTTTCACCCATTTCCGGTAATGGCATGCATTTTCGCGCCGAGAGACCTCTATGCGTAGCGTTCCCTCCGCGGAGCCAGATGGAAGTTGAAATCGAATTCCTCTCAAGATTGCGGCAGTGGTGACAGACAATTGGTGGTGCAATTCGCTACGTCGCAGGGTCTACGGATAGGCATCAAAATTATCCCATTGCAGTAAGTAGCAGAGAAAGAAGGAGAGATAGATAGGGAAGAGGGTGGTTGGAGCAAAGGAAACCCTTTGTCCTCCTTCGAGAGACTTTAGCGAAAACAACCCTGGTACAAGTCTGTAATCAAGCTGGTTTACACGGTGTGCGAATTTTATTACGCAAGTTACGTGAGATCAGACTGAGTTGATGTCTTAGTAATGACTCGTGTACACGCATTCTGTCCTCTCTCTCTCTCTCTCTCTCTCTCTCTCTCTACTTGGGCAAAAGAGTTTGGCCAATCTCGGCACAATCCGCGCGCAAACTCATTTGCCACTCCGATTCGAGGTAGATTCGGAACGAGCGTCGAAGTCAGATTTATACGCGACCGTGCGTTGCCCGGGATGTTCCATATACCCGGAAACTTTTCGCTTGCAAATTGCGTAGAGGGGATCTATCATTTTCGCAACGTCGTTAGGCGTGGCGATGAAACGGGAGCAACTGCAAACTTTGTTCGTAAAAAGGTAATCCTGTCTCGTAGAGAGGGGAATCGATTTAATCGCGTGATGCGTCGAATGTCCTGAACAATAACGAGGAGGAAGAAGAGATGGAGGAGGATGGAGGAGACGAAGGAGGAAGGAGGAGGAAAGGAGAGGAGGACGCTCTACCGGTAAGAGATGAAAATTCTATGTAATCCGGATTTTAATCTCGTCACGTATCGGCATCAAAAGCGTCGGATCCGGTCGCTCGATTGTGAGTTATATTGAATTTCGAGTCGGTCTCTCTTGAATTCTCGGAGTATCGTCGCCTTCCCAGTCTCATAGCGCGGCACTTGTTACTGGCCGAGCAGGAAAGGAGTGCACCGCTGGGAATTTATGATTTCTCGCGTCGCGAACCGTGCGGCGTGTAAACGGACGGCGAAGGTGCAGGCGGAGGGGGTGGGGGAGGGGGGGGGGGGGGAAGACTGAGGCAGTTGGCTGCCGTGAAAGCGAAAAGAAAGCTTGAGAAAAGCTGGAAAGAGTGGGTCGCTGGAACGCCTCGCAAAAGGTCGGCACTGGGGAAAACTGGACGTAGGACGTAAATGTCAGGGTTGACAGGGTGAGGGTGCGGAGGCGGGGCAGGGCGGAGCGGAAGGGCGAAGGGGTGTGGGTGGAAGATGAGGCGGGACGTGTGAGGGGATTAAGCAGCAGCCGTCATGCATAAATGGATCACAGAAACAAAAGGGTTCGCACGTTGCCTGCACTGCTGCCTGTAGCATTTTTATACTTGCCGTTTTATCTTCTGTGGGTGTTCCCCTCGCTCTCTCTCTCTCTCTCTCTTTCTCTCCCTCTCACTCTCTCACTCTCTGACTAGCAGGGGCGTGTTCTGTTTCATTCTGTTCGTATCTCGACAGTGAGGCGCCCGTTTCTTTGTCCAGGGTGTACGCTAGGCGTGTTTCGCGAAGCTGTGTGCGTGCGAATGTAAATAAAGCGTAAGCAGGTAAAAGGCAGCACTCCTGTGAGCGGCAGCAACGCCAGCGACGCCAGCTTTATTGCATCTCTTTCCCCGGGACGGAATGCGACAGACAGCGACCACGCGACGACAACCCGGGTTTGTTATGTTCCACCCTTATTCAGGACTCGTGCGCACGGCACATAATGTCCGTGTCCAACGTCACATAAGGAAATCGGATTGTCGATGGGCGCCAATGGCACGCTGTCCTGTCGACTTGCCAGAGCTCGAATTTCCTCCGCTCTCCCCGTACCATTTATTTTTCAACAAATTTCACTATTACCGGTACGCTCCGCTTCTATTTCTTCATCGATCTTTCACCATAAAACGCTACAACTTTTTCCCACTCGCGCTAAAAGGCGCTAATACTTTATGTATAACTTTGAACTGAGAAAATTTGAGACGTTGATGAAACATCGAGCCGCGAAAGAGTTTCCTCAGTCTGAAGAAGAACAAAATTGGCAATAACGGCTCGGGGTGCTGCGCGAAAAGTTGGGCGTTTTTATTAAATTTGACTGAGACGCGTTCTAAGTGCAGCTTCTACAGTCTGTTTGATCGCTATCGATAAGCGAACGCGTTCAAACGATAACCTTTGCCTTTGGGTGGAATTTAATGACGCGAAGCGTTAAATTGGCCGAATGAAAGTGGATACGCACAGGCAGAGAGAAAGAGCCTGCATTGTCGGGGCAGCGAAACGGAAGGGGGAGGAGAAGGTAGGAACAAAGGAAAAACTAGCGGTATGCGCTAGTTAATTAGCTGTAAGCTAGTGCAGGTGTTCGCAGAAAGGGTGGATTCGTGTTGGCGGGGTGAAATGTACTGCGCTAATAACTATAGACGCGCGCGCGCGCGCTGACCTAACGCGCAATGAAAGGATCTCAGTCAGATTTTCTTTGCCGATCTCATAACAGCAAAGATTTTCCGTTTGACTGCCATTTCCTTCGTACCGGGTGAGAGAAAGATTGAGAGCGGCGCGGGACGGTCAGAGACGTAATTAACGGTCGGACAGTCCTGTCCGGCTTTCGCTCCCGGGTATTTGAAGAACGGCCGGGCGATTATCGAGATCGTACGCGAAAAAGGTTTTTACGATCGATAGGAGGCAAATAATGTTAATCGCGCGCGCGGGCGCGGAGCGGCTCCGATGATGTACGGGGGCGTTGAAGAGGATATTTTAACGACGAGCGTACGCTAGCTATCACTACTGTCCGGCGAAACGGGAAATGAATGACTTTTGCTTCCAAACTGGGCCAACCTGCAGGTACGTTTTCATGTCCAACATGAGATACCGTGGCTGCGCTTGCATTACGCTCCTATGTACGCACGCGCGCTACCTACGTGTTTATGCTCGCGGGATACTATTTTTTCATTCCCACCCGTCTCCCGGCATGTGCATCCCCCCCTCGCACTCCCCTCGCACCCCCTCTCGCAGCACTGGCGCACTTGAGCCTCGCACACGCTCGACACCAGAAGTGAAATGCCAGCGGTAAAATTGCCGGCGCACGGATAAACACATTTGAATCCGTGCCAGCTATTTATATTGGAGTTGCGCGCCTCTGTTACAGCCGAGCGTCAACTCAGATACGCACGTCAGCTGGCTCGTCCCTGTGATATTGTCCGAACGAGGGAGGAGACTCACCCCTGCCTCACGCCGCCGCCACCGCCGCCGCCACCGTCGACGCCGCTATCAGACGCCACTCTCTTTCAGTGGGACCCTTTTAACAAAGTGCGCTGTCGAAGCTCTCCACTCTCGGGGAGAGTTTAATGCGCGCTTTGAAATTGCTCCGCTCTCGGAACTCTGTTTGGTTCCTCGTCGAGGCACGAATCGACGCTCGAATCGACGCTCGGATCGACACTTTTTTCCACCCGGCATTGAATCACTCGGATCTATTGGCCGAAGGTGGATGAGGCCAGCCGGACGGATGTCACACGCTAACTCCTCCGCCGCCCGAACTGATTGTCAGGGAGGATCGCAATAGACGCATAACTTACTGGATCTATTTACATGGAAATGAAATTGACATCGCACCATTAATTCAGGAAGTGTACGCACACCGAGGCGGCGAGGACGTCGATGCCGATGTACTCCTGCACGTGCTGGGATCGGAGCGAATGTGGATGTAGCCGGAGGTCGATGACCACTGATTGGTCACCGTCCATCTATCAGTCGTTACAGCAGATCATCAGCGCCAGTGGTTACGGTGTACCTATGCCCGTCCTATTTATCACTAAATCTCTGCTAGCTGATAGTAGTCGCGCGCACCGAATGCGGTCAACGTACTGATCACCGAAGCTTCGAATGCGCCAGTGGTCGAGGAACACGACGGCCCCGGCAGTAGTTAACGGACTGTCTTGGTCAGACTGTACTGCTCCGAGTATGAGGGATGGATTACGTTTGATATCGACGAACCGATTCATTACGCGGGATGATCGTGAATTAATTTCGCTGCCGCTACTATCGTCGCCGAGGTGAAAGATCAAAGAAGGCGAATGCATTGCCAGTGCCAGTGGCAGTGCCGGTGTCAGGACACGCTAAAGCAAACTTTAATCTCGCCGCCCCCCCCCCCCCCCCCCCCCCTTCCCACCACCCGTACCAGAATTCAGCGGGCGCATTACGTAACCGAGCGAGTCTCGCGAAAGCCACAAGTACCATAAATATCTGGCGAGGACGGGCAACAGCTAACGCGGCCTCCTACTTTTCCTTTTCCGGGCGGTGGCGCGCAAGCCTGAAAGAGGAAGTGGCTTAATCGGAGAACGAACGACACGCGACGATGGCCTATGCCATCTACCCGCTATTGTCGCCCGAATGGCCGAAGAACCCTCTAACTCGACATTGAACAATCGCCCTCCTACATCTCTGCCTCCATCTCTGCCTCCATCTCCGCCCGCATTTGCATTCCGGAAACATGCTAAGGGTTAATGTCGAGCCGGCTGAAACTCGTTCGTCGCTTCGGCGAATATAAAAATAAATCTACCGCTAATACGTCGACGTATATAGGTGGAGAGGGGACTAGGAAATAGTCTAACCGCGCTAGATGTAACTGCCTTCTCAGCCGGTCGGCCAACGCCGAATTCACTGGCTAACCCGTTGCGCGTTACGAAAGCCGCGAGTGCCATAAATTTCTGCCGCCAGCTAACTGTCCGACGATTTTCCTCCTTCGGCGCGTGCTGCTGCGTGTTTCTCTAACCCTGTCCTAGCCTGTCTGCCCTATCCCGCTTCGCTGAAGGAGGAAGCGGCTTAATCGGGGCACAGACCGGCAACAATAGCCCGTAATAACGGATGGTACGGTTTGTCGGTTCGTTCTCGCAGCCTACTGCGTTCGAGAAATCCGCCATTATGTCCTGTGTAACGGGTCGCACAATGGCCTGATAATTTGACCCGCCGCGTCGTCGATGTGCGTAAGTCGAGCACAATGAAGGCGCGAAACGGTCTTCGGCCCTGTGTTGCCGTATAGACGCCTAGTCGACGCCTAGTCGACGCGAGTCTAGGACGCTTTGAGACTGTTCCGATTTTGCGCCCGGACACTCCGCTATCGGAGTGTCAGATTCGAGGCCTCGGCTTCATCACGAATGCGGTGTCAGCAGGCGAAAGAGACTGCCAGCCAGTCAGCGAGCCAACCGACCGGTCCACTCGTGCACAGTTGAAACTCCCGAGTAATTGATCTATTCGAGGCGAAAGGGCTTCTAGCCGAGCCACATTCACTTGCCACATTCACTTGCCACATTCACTTGCCGCTTTCTGCCCTCCATTGTGGCCTGATTATTCGAGTCGGATCGACGCCAGTTGCGACTCCAGTGTTGGATCGTCGGTAATTTAAAGTTTTTCCTCCTCTTCGTTACGCATCGGACAAAAGTTTTCTCAATGTCGGGCAAGTATTTTTACGGATTCTTCCGCCATTCTATGTTCTTCCCCTCTCGGCCGTCGCGTTCTCGGTAATTAAACTACTTTTTTGCGACGGCGAATTTCCACTATTTCCCGGACATTCCTCTTGCGGACTGCTCTCCCCGCCTTTCGCCGCTCTTCGTTACGTATGTAGATGGTTGAGCGGTCGACTGCCACTGAATTCCCTCGTAAGTATTTTTAAGCCGCTCCTCCGGATTCCACTTGTTGGCCCGGAAAGAGGCTTAAAGCGGCCATAGTCACGCCTCAAGGTTCATCGAGCTTTCCTGCCGATTGATTTATTTGCCGCGATGGGAAGCGGGCGGGTTCTGATTGAACGGCGAATGCAACTCCGGCTATTTTGCGTTGAATTATCGATCGTCGATTGGCAAGCCTGGTCGACGAGGGACCGAACCCCGTTGCGCGACCGAGCGCGCGTTAGTTATCGGCTCTTCTGCGGTTTATCACCGCGAACGCTCCCCTCCCGCCAACATCGGATTTTTTGATTTTTCAAAGACGGCAATATCGCCGATATCGGCAGCTTCGAGAAATTGAGCCGAATGCCATCCGATTCTAACGAGAAAAATCCTCCTCTACTATGGGACTCGGCGAATTTAGCGAGAAAGTTGTTGGGCAAAAAAGGGTAGAGGAGGGTCGCGCAGGTGATTCGGGGCCGAGGTTGCTGTGACAGAAACCGTGCGCCGTATTTTGCCGAGCACCCGGCTCGCGTGAAAGGGCACGAGTCAAAAGGCTACGCGCGAACAAAGAGGGAAGTAAATAAAAAGGGTTGCCGGTAGTGACTACCGACTCAGCTAGCGAGCAAGAGGGAGAGGCATGGGAGGAAGCGGAAATGTAGACAAAGAACTGGGCCGTGAACGGAAGGCGGCTAGGGAGAGGGCGGGGTGAGGAGGCGGGAGCGGAAAGAAAGGAGCCGACGGCTTCGCAATACGCAACAAGGCCGGAAGAAGAACTTAATAACGCGAGACGAGTGTAATATCGCGCCGTGCGTGCTTATGAGGTTAAGGACGCGCCTGGCACCTCATTTGCATCCGTGTCAACGGTTCGGAAGAGTCGTCTCTCCTCTGCCAATATATTTGGCAGGAAGTGCATTAGAGTCATCGATACTCCCATTCCACTACCCCCCTCTCCACCTACAAGGTGTTCCGAACGAATCTGCCCACTCTCGAGATTATACGCCGACAAATTTGCGGAAGACGTTGAATATTTACTCGGACGGTGAATTAAAGCTCTCCATCGACGTGAACTTGTGGGCAACGACGATCGTCCTAGTTTCGTATTCCGCTCTCTTCATTAGGCAAACTATTAGACTTTCTGATTTTTGCTGTTCGGGCCGGCGGAGCTGGTTTAACATGGCGGTCGTTTGCCTCTCCGCGGAGTAAAAGCAATTGGGAACGTTTGGTCGTCGCGAAACACACGGGGTTATACCTACATACACCTTTGTGCCGGTGCGCCTGCGCACCTGCAATATCTGCAATTTTGTTTGCGCGTATACACAGCTGTGGTGCCAATGCATACAGAATAGCCGCGAGATTAACCGACTACTCTCCCGTAGTACATATTATCAATATCGGAGAGAGTCTGTCACGGTCTATCCATTAACCTTTCCCATTATTCAAGGTTCATCGTCGTCTTGAGGTATGCTTCATTCAAGGGTAGTGGGGGCTAAAAAAAAGGTATAGATCGGTATTTTGGGGGAAAAGAAATCGAGAGACCCACGTAATCCGATTGTCGAATATGTGTGGCGCGTAATTTCGGAATTCGAGTTGGCGCGCGGTAGGATGATTTTTCCATCCCTCTTTGTTTTCTCAGCGTCTTAAGGGGAAGTAGCGGGTTCTAGGCAATATCTTCTTTTTGCCGCTCGCCTCCCCTTCTCTCTCTTTCTCTGTCAAGCTGCCTCTCTCCATTTTTCGTCGGGTAAAGCGAAACCTTTTATGAAACTCAATAATGCGGTATCTGTGCACGCCTTTTACAAAGGGTCGTTGTGCAAGGCTGATAACGATAATGTCGTTCCGGCGAAAAATTGTTTACAGCAATGTACGCGCAACTTGTCCTTTAGCCGGATCTCTTTCCCTTCTGGCGGTGAACAACGCGACCTCATCCCACCTCATCCCACCTCATCCTACCTCGCCTCGCCTCACCTCGGCTCGCCTCGCCTCGCCTCGACCATAACCCAATAACCTCGAGCCAGGACGAAATTGTGGGCTACGCGCTTTTTCCGAAAAGCCGTTATCTGCGTCTCGTAACTGTAAATTCGTTTGGCACGGGAAAAAATGGTGTGCGCGAAGTTGCCTTGCGGTTGCCGAGCGCACTTACAGCCAAGACGAACGACACTGATGGAGAGACGCTCGGCTAAGAGGCGAATTCGGTACGGAAGAGTCGAGTGAGAAACGACGGCGCAGACGGCGCAAGGGAAAAAGAGAGAGAGAGAGGAAGAGATGCTGAGAGTAGAGACGAGAGTGATGGCGTAAGGGAAATCGAAACCGGGAAATGGCTTAAGAGAAATTAGGTGAGTACGGGCCGAGATTGTGGAACCACTTTTACTCGAGTAGAGGGATTTACCTCCAGAGCTGGCGCCATTCTTCAAGACAATCACTATGGATGATCTAGTTCGACAAGCAATTATCGCCCTCCGACGTCTCGTACCTCAAGAATCTTACGCGTTCGTGAAATTCGAATCCCGACAAGCTGTTTTGACGCGAGAGAGGAGGTTGGCGCCGGGACGGATGGTATTGGTAAGGTCGCTAAATAAGGGTGGTCCTGCGGTAACATAACGGGCGCGCGTAGATAAAGGACTCGGGGGCGGGGGGACGGAAAGATTTTTCTGGCCACTTTCCCGCGCGGGAAAGGGTACTTTTGGAGGTCGCCTGTGATCCCGATTTTATGGCTCAGCCAATAAAAGCGATATTTACGAGGATCGAATCTCCGTCGAGGAAACTAACGTACGAGACGGTAGGGTGGGTCAATGTGGCGGAGAGTGGGAGAGAAAGAGAGAGAGAGAGAGAGGGGGAGAGTCGCGGTTTAAAGTAATCCTTGGCCGTGGTGCGAAACGCCGTTTTCGGTTTTCGTACGTGCCGCGAGGAGGACGGCTGCGGCGAGGCGAACAGGAATTCGAGAGTGGAACAACGGGGCTAAAGGCCGATCATGCGATCGGAGCTACCATAATGCCGCCGTGCGGTGATTTGATTTCTTAAGCGAGAGCGGCGGCGAACGTGTACGATCGCCGTAGGGGGTATACGTGACGACAGAATGGAAAATGGCTGATACCGTTCTCTCGCGGATTGGCGCGCGCGCCGGTGTAAAACCAATTTCGACACGGACGTCCGAAATATAGCTTCAGAATTCCCCTCGCCCCCCTGGCACCCCCCGACTCCCCCGAACCATCCCCTCGTTCGCTACCCAATATCGGCCGATCGGGACTTTTAATTGTATGTAGCCCGCCGAGTCACGATAACATTATCGACGCCGTTAAAGCGGCGCGTGTTCCGGAGCCGATAAAATGAAAAAAGAGAAGGGCGCAAAATAGATGTTAGCGGCGCGCCCTGGGACCTAGCAGTTGGGAGGGATTTGTTTTGCCCGACGGTGGGATTGCATACATCGAATAGCCTCGAACCGCGCCCAACGCCGGAAGCGCGAGCAGGCCCGCGCAACGGCCATATCACCTTTAACCGGAAAACAATAAAAACGTCGCGTCAGAGATTTCGTTTGCTCGGCAGCCAGTCGTCCGTTATTACGATCCAATATGAATTATTTAATTTCGCGCGACCTCTGTGAAAGGAAGAATTTTTTTTCCCATTGTCGGGAAGCTCGCGCAGCCACGCAACGTCCTTTAGAGGGCGGCGGCTCACTCGCAACTGGAATTAGCCCACTTGGGGAAAATGGACTAACTAGTTCGAGTTAGTCGAGAGTTGCTCGGACGTAAAATCGTGCGGGAGAAAAGCACACAGGGACGTTCGGCGTGCGCATCGTCTACACCTGACCCATAATATGCGGAAGGAGCTCCCCGAATAAGACTCGTTGCATGTATGCATATCGTCCCCGAGAGGACATTAAACCCCGTGTCACGAACGACAATATTGAAAATGTTTGCACGACGCATCGATTAACCGTCCGACTACTGTGACTGGGTCACGGTACCGGGATGGCTTGGCTGCGGAAACGCACACATTCTAACAAGACGTTCGCTACTTGGGCCGGTGTCACCGACGCGGCGTTCGTCAATTGTTCTCAAAGCGATAACGCATAAAAGATCTTTTGAAGTGGGCCGACGGCATCCGGCGAGCAGCTCGCTCGAGCCGTTACGGATTGGTATTAGTGAACTGTCTGTGAGGGGCCGAAAGAGACCCAGGCGCCAACGGAGAGTTCGGTCGTCCGAGGGTTAATACCGACGACGCTGCCGCCCGAAACGAAACGCAACGACAATAATAATATAACAGCTGCGCGCGGTACTTTGTCACCGGCAATGCCTGCACGCTGCATCGTATGAACCACTCGTCTGATCTAAATGTTATCCGGGTGATGATAGGACACGCTTGTTTATTTGTTTATCGAGTAAACTAGCTGAACAGTCGGTCAACAGGAGTTCTTAGCGTTGAAACTTGCCTCGCACGGAGAACAATGGCCAAGTTTTAGGAGCGTACTAAGAGCTACTGCAGCGTGATGCAAAACTGAGTGAGAGAGAAAGAGAGAGAGAGAGAGAGAGAGAGAGAGGGAAACGATGGAAAGTAGAGTTTTTTGTGACGAGAGAAGAGACTGGCATGGAAATAATAGATGGCGTCGTGACGAGTGGCGAGATCGTGTCCGGGAATAATTTATTTGAACGCGGTAATAAGCGGCTTTTTATCGCGCCGTCAGTTTAATGTTCAGTCACGAGTCTGGTATCCGTCATCTCGCTCCCTCAGCCGTCGCCCCGGCACGTGATCCTTTCAAGATCAATTAATCGATAGTCGGTTCCGGCCGAGAGCCGAGCTGGCAGCCGAGGAAAATTGATTTCCTCAGTGTCGTCGCAGAGGCCACATATGGAGATATAAATCATTACGTCGGCGAGCGTTTTATTAATATCCCATCTTCCGGAATAAAGCGGCGCATCCCGGCTGTCTGGTTGGCACGCGAGCGGCCTCTAATACGAAACGGGAGGTAGGAAGCAAATACGGATATTAGGTCTGTCGCGTTATTAGAACTGCAAGCTCGCGCTTGTAGCCGCGTTGGTAGCCGTGTTAGTAACCGTTAGCCCACTGAGCAGTCTAAACGGAACGCCACGTTATGCATAGGATCGGATGCTAACGGTGTGTTACTGAAATGATCTGGCTGGCCTAGACGGCCAGATACCAAAATGTATCGGTGCCTTTGAAAAGGAAGATGGCAGACCGGTATGCGTTGCTCATAAATATCTATGGCCGCTTACCTGTAAAGGGGCTCGCCGCCACCCACTTTGAACCAAAGCACCATGGAAACAGCATCGTTCGCGTCGCGCGGCTGTATGTTGCAGGGTAAGGTTGCTCTCTGCCCGGCCACCCCCTGTATCGACTCCATTGGTACTGGAACATATCGATAGCTGATTAATCCCACAGTCTTCCTCCTTCCTTCCGCGAGAATTGCCCTTCTTCCTTTTGTTCGCTGCCTGCCTTTATTACGCGCTAAATAGGTATACGCATACAGTCGTACGGCAAAGAGAGCTTGTAATGTAAGGCTGATTTCGCGAAAGCAATATATAGCGTTTGTACGCACCGGAGCCGATTAATTATTGAGTAAGAAAATGCTGGCACTGGTCTCGGAAGACTTTGATTAATCGATACGGTGTTCGGAGCAATAACAATTCTGAGAAAGAAAGAACCGCTCAAAGGAGGCGCGTAGGTTCCTCATTGAGGAGTTCAAGTTACAGAGAGGCGCGCCAGGCGCACGTGAGTACCATCAATAATCGTTTCTCGAGGAATCCATGAGAAAGTTGAACTCCTTTCACGCACTTGACCCCTTCGCTGAGACTACCAGCTTTGCGCGAAGTATAGGGCCGCGAGCTCTGCGATTACGGATTGCGTAGACGAAGATGCAGCGTGCGATCGTCATAGGGAGAGAGAGAGAGAGAAAGAGGATTAAATCGTTGAGAGAAGGGAAAGAAGCGCGAGCGATAAACCGTAGTCGTACATAAAGCAAATCGGTCGGTGCTCGTTCGACGCAAAGTGGGTACTTAAGTACGGTTCACGACACTTACTGTTCCCCGTCGCTGGCAACGACTTCGAGTAGCGACGAGCACTTCCGGCAATAATGCAGATTTTTATCGGACAACTTTGTCCCTCGCCCCCGCCGCTCCCGCCGCCGCCGCCGCCGTCGCCGGTTCTGACCGAGCTCATGAATAATCCGCTTTCCGGATTTCGTTTTCGCGCAAGCGGCGCAGCTTAGTCCCGATGCCGCCGCGTCACGACGTCCCGACGTCCCGAACGCTTCCCGCTCGATGAGAAAACTTCCGAACGCTCCCTGTGATCGCTGCTCCCTTGTTGTTTTCGGTTTGACTTAGTCGCGTGTAACTTTCGCCGCGGCCGGCCGTCTTCCGATTCTAAGTCTAGTCTCGCCCCTTTGCCTGCCGCGAGCTGAGCAGCCGAACTGCGCGAATATATTGACGCGCGATTTCTTTCGGGATCGAAGAGCCTGCCGGGGTAACATTTAACTTCCCGGAATGGCGCAGCTCCAGGAGGAATGATTACTTTGCGGCGCCGGAAGCCAAAGTCGAACTGCGGACAAAGTACTGCTTGACAGTGCACATTTCGCTTCTTGCCTCGCTTCCCGATCGCAGTCGCTCTTTCTTCGGCGCAAGAACAACGTCGCGGCGAGAGAAATTCCTTCGTCGCCTTGACTCGATCTTTATCTCAGACGGGCGGGCAAAATGAGTTTGGCGCGGGAGTAAAGATTGTCGCGGTTCGAGGCTATTGGCATCTGCATGCTCTGTCGAAGGAATTTTGACGTTGATCGGGATGAGTGTACTTTTCTCGATGGTGTCACGGAGACTCGTGGGCTTCGTGCATTTTAGAGCGAAGACACGTATTGCATTTACGCCCGCGTTACAACGACTTTAAGCAAGTACGTGCCTGTGACAGTTTGAAGGCAAAGCATAGCTGAAACTTGCGCCGTCGGTGCAATCGGAATGGCCCATTGTCGTCTTTGACTTAGATTGGGAACGATGGTCGCAGCTAACTGACTCGAAATACCTTCTCGATAAGCCCAACGTAGGAGCTAACAATATCCCCATTGTCGCTGCCATTCGAATCCCGCTCGGCGGCACGAAACGCATCGAAACTTTTCCCGCCATAGAACGTGTCAAGTTATGAGGCAGTTCGCTTCATTTATTCATTCCTTCATCGGATTCTCTTTTAATGGCACTCGTGTATTTTCGCCCAAGTGCAGAAACGTGTCGGGTCAGCGAATGTCGAGTGGGGCCGAAGCTGGCGGAGTTTTGTGAGCATTCGTAAACGTCGCTCTCAATAGAGCTTAAAAACTTGGAACTTGACGACGGTGTCGGAGCGGCGAAAAATAGAGGAACGCTCGATAAACTGCGCTCGCCTATAAACTTTACTCTGCCGAAAGCAGCGAGCGCATAGATTTAGTGCCTTCCCGCCGCTTCTCTTCTACTCGTTCCGCTATCCGCTTCTACAATCCGCCTCCACTATCCGCCTCTACTGTCCGCCTCTACTATCCGGCTCTACATCTACACCCACCATTCGTTTTACCTTTACACTTTATATCGAATACAGGACACCTTTTTCCCGATAACGGCGAAACAGTCGACTGATTAATCGGTTCATGACAGTTTTCAATTATTGTCCGTATAGGGAAAAGGCCGATCGGCGGAGGATTATCGACAGAGTGATTGATTAAGCTGATTTAAAAGGTGCGATAATACCGTCTAACGCGGTTTAGACTGGCCGAGGAAATCGCCATCGGATGGCCGAAAGTTTATTAGGTCCGAAGCAACAGTTCCACTAAATTTGCGGAGTAGCAGATCGGACCATCCCCTTCCGAATTCGTCGTTTTCGAATGTTCACCGCACTAAACTCGCGTTCGATACGCAATCTTCCCAGCAAGCGCCTAACTCGGGAACATATTTCTTAGCAACGAGCTTTTAGATTTCTCTCCGCTGGAAGCTATACTCCGCTGATTCTACGCTCTGTTTAAAGATTGCGGACGGTTCGATCGGCTCTTTAGTAGATTGAAAAGAGCGAAGAGAGTCTAGCGTGAGGAGATGTGATTTCGCTGACGTGCGAGAACGTTTTTGCGCTTCGTCGCCGCTTCATTCGGGAAGGAGGAAGGGGTGGGGGTGCGAAGGGAAGTTTTACGATTCAGCGGTGCGCAATGAATTAATAGAGCCATTGTATCGAAGGCGTCTGATGAAGTCATTGTAACCGGGGAATCAATACGGAGAATGTATTTGCATGGAATGACAGTAATAGGGATAGGGTGTAGGTAGTCGGGGGTGGCAGTGGCGGCGTCGGCGGCGTCGGCGGCGTCGGCGGCGTCGGTGGCGACAAAGTCTAGCGCGTTCTAGGCAAGCGTGTTTACGCCTTTCACAGCGGAAGCATAACGGCGCTCGTTACTCGCCCGAAAGACACTTAACTTAATTATTGACGCTCGCGTAGTTCCGAATGTTTGCGAGTGATGTTTGAACGGCGAAACGCCCGAACGGCCCCATTTACGCTTGTGCGCCGAGCCTGAACGAAGGCAGCGATACTCTCCGCCCATTCGAAAACGTTCGCGAGCCGTTTTTCGATTTGTACCAATGGAATTGTTTAAAGACTGATCGAGGAAGACTGTTTGCGAGGAGGAAATGAGGACGAGGGACGTGCTCTCCTTCGTAGCAATTAGAAACTCCGGATCTTCCGAGATGGCACTCGATGACTAGGTCCGCTCCTTATTTGTTCTCGTTAACGGATAGACGCGACCTTCGATCTAATCTCGAACGGTGGCTCGTCGGAGAAACATCAAATCAGCCGTCTCGATGGACTTGGCACGAGGTTCGAAACGCCATGCTTCGATCTGTTCGCAGGGCGCTCGCTAAACGTCATTTCCGACTCAGTCGCCGACCAACTGGGATTACTTAAGGACCCGTAAGACATCCGCCAAACTCATTACGCGGATAACCGACTGAGTTACGTGCCCGGGAGAGAATTTCTTGCGCGGCAAGATCGATATGCTCCGCCTTGGACGTACGTCGAGAACCGACCCGTTTTTAATTTCATGTCCGGCTCGGAATGAACTTTTAACAGGGCGCGCGGGCTAACTTGATGAGTCGGAGTTCTACGTTTAATTTGTATGAAAAACTCGTCGCCCCCTTCTCATTCAGTCGGCGGAAGTATGCCTCGGCGCGTTTTGTTTCTTTAATTAAATGTAATTCGCCCCGTCCTCTTTACCGCCACTCAAACTTTTAAGACTCTTTCTCCGCATTAGTGTCACGATGCACGGCGCGAAATAAGATTCTCAATGAGAAGCTTATTAATTTCACTCCTCATTCGCGCTCCGTCCGCGACGTTCGTCCGAGACGAGATCGTAGAATCCAATAATTGTCATTAACAATTTGCGGAGGGTTGCGGAAATCTTTCGGTACAGCTCTGAATTTCTTGGCTCGTAATTACCTTTACCTTGGCCGGAGGCAAGGATGGAGGCGAAAGGAACAGTGAGGGTGAAATATCTTTTCCATTCTTTATGCCCGGTTGGCGAAACGGAAAGGTGACCGGGGGGAAAAGCGGGTCGCTCGCTTCCAGCAAAGCTTGCTTGCATACATTAGGACCCTTTATCCCGCAGAATAGGAAAATGGAATGAGTGGTGACAGAGAGTAAGGGAGAAGGAGATAGCGGGTAGGAGGAGCAGGAGGAGGAGGAGGGGGTGGGAGGAGCGGCAAGAGATACGGAGAGCGGGCCAGCAGCTTGCCGGGGAAAGACTCGAGCAGAAGGGTAGGTGGCTAGGTGGTGGCTAGGTGGTGGCTAGGTGATCGGGGAGAGGAAGGCAGAAGCAAAGTTTAGAGAAGGGGTCGAAAGAAAGGGAGGTAGCGGCAGGGGTAGGGTGAATTCACAGCTCGAAATGCTGAATTGGATCCTGGGCGCGACGACAAAGGGCAAAACTTTCGGCGACGCAAACCGTAGCGAAGGAAATCTGGAGTGGGCGTGCTCGTTACTCTTGATCATTGAGATATATAGTAGACGATGTCAAGGTAATACGTCTCATAACTCACGTCGGGAGCAAGTACAATTGAATAGTACACCAATTTGCCGACTGCCCTCATCGAGCGGGTGTCTCGAGATTCCTTTTCCTTTTGCCGTCCCAAAGCATCGAATCGAATTGCCGGCCCGGGCTCGAAATAAAAGCGCGCACATTTTCATTCGCTCCCCGCGCGGACGAATCAGCGCTCGCTTCTCTCGAGACAATTATTTCGACTCACGACAACTTACGGGACAAAAGATGAGCGTGTTTCAACAATAGTCACGCCTTGATTGTTTCGAATTACGCGCCCGTCCACCGTGTTCTTTGTTTTCGAGACCCGATGATGGTGTGAGCGCGGCGAGAAGGAACGACCCGAAAAGCAGGAATACAGCGCACGTGGCACGAACAATGATCGGTGTTCTTCATTGTTTCGGAATCCCCGGGATGATAGCGTGACGAAACGGCGAAAGGCAGCATCTGTGAATCTCTGCATCTGTGCGTCTCTGCATCTGTGCGTCCCTGCATCTGTGCATCCGCGGTTGTGTTCCCGGCCAAAACAGCGTTACTATCCAAGGTCTACCGCTCGTGCTCATAAATTCTACTTTGATCGTCGAGTGTTTGTTCGTTCGTTCGTCCGTTCGTTCGTTCGTTCGTTCGTTGGTTCATTCGTTGTTCAACGCCGCGCGTCGAGGATCGAATCAACGCATGTAAATGACAGTACGCGACGAGCAATCAATTCTCTCATTTCGTTCGGTGTTCCCGAGTAATCTACTTTTGACTCGTAACGAGTAACATGTGTGGAACACGAGGGTAATATGTCAATTCGCAGATGGGACATTATCTGGAAATCGATCTCTCTAGGTCTCTTTCACGAATCAAAGAATCGGATGCAAAACAGTTTATTCCATTGCAGCGCATACTTTTGGTAATGTTTAGAGTGAGAAGAAATGTGAAGAGTCGGACGTCAGGAATATTCGATAACGATAGGACGGAAACATGATAGGAGCAGATAGGGAGACTCTGATCGTGCACTCTCTAATTAGTTGTAATTTAATGGTCCATTTCTGCTAAGCGCCAGACGGTAAAACGTGCGCCGGAGGCGAGCAAACAGTTGCATCGAATCTGGTGGACAAACTGGGAGCGGCGATCGTGTTGGTTCTCTTCGGAGCAAAACCGTAGACGTTGTCTGACTCCGTGGAAAGGGTAGGGCGCAATTAACCTAATAGATACCTGGTCTTTGCGTCGCAAACTTCCCAACGTGACGACGCGAATGGAGATGGAATCTTTGACGAAATTCTCCTCGTACGCGCACAGAGGGAAAACTGAATTACAGAGACGCCAGGTATAATCTTGTAAGTTTTACATTCTACCAAGACGTCATCGGATCCGGCGATAAGTTAAACAGTAGATTCCTACGTTTAGAATGACTGAATGAAACCTTTATTGTGCTCCATTAGCTTAGAATTGCAGCTACCCTAACTCGGTAGACGATTACGCCAAGTTTATGCACCGTGCGCCGCTTAAACCTGATACTTATTTCGCTCGAAACGCTTTAGTCGTAATATCCTTGTAAGCTATGTACTTCATTTTTATATACCGTTTTTGTGTTATCGCAGCGCATTATTTGCCGCGGGCCAGGAAAGAGGTGAGCGAGGAAAAATCTTTCTAAGGATAAATAGGAGGGAATCGCTAAAATTGACGCAGGGGGTCTAGCCTCCAATGGGATTTCAGCGTTCGCGGATAAATTCTATTGGGGGGAATCTTTGCTTCCTTTCGGGGCTGTGGCGGCTGCATTATTCAGCTTCAAATCGGGGATACGTGTTACTTTCTTCCGTTATCCGCGCCAGCACCGTACATCGTGGCTGTTTCGTTGTATACATTATTCTTGATCAGCCGGCCATAAGACTCGGTTCTTTGTGGCTCTGCCGCATTCCAATGAAAATTGTTTCCAGGGGAATCGATTTAACGGAGTTGCGCTCTTTCCGCGAAAGCTACGAGCAAGCCGCTCGACGTATTTTCTTTTCCGTGTGATCGCTGATTAATGATTCGGCGTCTATTATGCGATGATAGATGATCGGTTCTCGGCTTCTCTTTTCCGAGTATTTGCGTTATATTCGTCGCAGTCCTCGCCGTTATATTCCCTTATACGTTTCGTAAGCAGGGATCATAAATCACGGTAGTCCGATAGGCAGTCGGCGATGTTCGCGGCGGTACGGCGTTCTCAAAAAATCTGCAAGCTTCGTCATTGTCAGCTGGAGAATTAATCGGCGGATTGCAGAGGCGCGGCATTCGATCATTTATTCGCGTGGGAACGTCGAGTGTTTCCAATTATTTTGAGCCGTGCGGCGACCGGCTCGCCATCATCCTCTGGCCTGCCAGCCTGCCCGGTTGCCTGCCTGCTTGCCTGGCTGGCTCTCAGTAGCAGCTATCTACCGCGCCGGCGCTCTCTTAATGGAATAATAATGCCCCGCCAATGGAACTTGCTCTTACGTAATTCTAGAAATACTTGTTTACCTTTTTCCCGGAGCCTCTCCATTTATTTTTCCATCTCTGACAGGATGGAAGAGGGATTGGCCCCGAGCCTCCTTCTCTCTCGCGAAGTGTGCCATCCTCTGAACGGTCAAATATCTTAAAAGCTTCAGCAAATATCTCTCGCGGAATGCAAACATGGCCAGACGGCCAAGCGTTCGTCGTCGAGCGGTAATCCTTGAAATTACTATCGAACCTCGTCCAATCTCCCCCCCCCCCCCCCCTTCGCCGAGGAGAACAAAGTGTGTATCCTTCCTACCCTTCCTCTCTTCCTCTCTTCCTCCCTTCCTGCCACCGATCTCCAAGCATTTCTTTGCGCCAAACGCAGAAACGTACAGTTACGTTTGGCCGGACGTTCCTGTTATCTAGAACTGTGTACCAGACAGCGGTAGCCGAATAATTCCCGGTGAATTTCCAACTGCGTGGGATAATCGAACGCGTCAGGGAGAGCCGAATGATCCTAGGGCATCTGACATTGCGGTCAACAATTGCGTGCCCCTGTAATCCTCCCATCAAACCGCCAATTCTGTAATAATAACAAGCGGCAACTCGGCTTCGCATTTCGGTATTATTCGCGCAACGTCGCTTCGCCGGAACGTGCACCGCATATCATACAGAATTAATGAGCTTGACCGTCAATTAACGGCGCTCATGAATTGTGAAAAATCTTTGGCCCGTCCCCCGCGACCCTCCCATTAAACTTGATTAAATCGGCGTGTTTGACAAATACGCCGGGTGACGCTCTAAAATCGGGTGAATTAGAGGACTGCCCGCGGCACGGCTCTACCAATCCGACCAGACGATGTCACTTTTAAATTGGACGCAGTCCGTGTCTTTCAATGGAAAAAGCAAATCTTCCGGCGTCCCTAACATCGTTCCAGTCGCAACCTCGAACTAACTTGACGCGTTCTACTTTCATCGACTAGGTTACTCGACTAGTGTGAGAGAAAGGACGGAAGACAGAGAGTAAGAGAGAGAGGTCGTATTATCCGGTTGATAATTGACGCAAACCGGTGTGACTGCGGGGGCGAACAGCGCTCGACAGTTGATCTTCCGCAAATACGAGATTCAGAACGATGTTTGCAAGAGCGACATTTCCGCGGAGGTATTTGCCGAAGCAACGTCGTAGGACGGTTTAGAGACGACGAGGACTATATTGTCGAAATGTGCGCATGGCGAGCGTCCAGTTGTTGCGCTTGTAATTTCAATGGAGCGCAGTGGTTGGCTCAGGGTAGCTACCGGGAGACGGTCTACGGAGTGGCTGGATTTACCTGTTGTAATCAACGTCGGTACACGTGTTGTTTCAACAGATTACACAGTAACACTCACGGTAATTGCCACGTCGCCGTGCGTCAGGGCCGAGGTGGAATAAAAGGAAAAGGAAGGCAGGGGAAGGGAGAGGAAGACGTCCATCTGACTGGGGCATCGGTAATAAATCGGATTAGAAACGAAGCTCGTCGGCGGCTTTCAATCCCGCAACTACTCCGCACGTTATCTGCGCGTAGTCGTCGCGAAAGTTCCTTTCAAGGTCTAAGTCAAGTTATGGCGTCGTCTGCATTAATTCGGTTAAATGCCCCGCTACATGCGCGCCATAGTGGCCTTTCCCCTCCTACATCTTGCCTAGCCTAATTCCACTCCTCGCCCGAATGCGCCGACGTTACGGAGATCGTCGGATCGGCCCAACTTCCTGGCCAACCAATCTACCTTGACCGCTTATCAATTTCACGATTCGCTCTTTGCCGATATCAAGCTGTTCCTCTATCGGCCGCGCTCTTCTCCAATTATCCTATACGATAGACACTTTTTCCCTTACGCCGATACGAATCGCAATTCGAGCCAGGTGCCTCGCACAGCCGAGAAGCGGAATTCTGAACGGCGAGTATTACGCAGACTATACACGCCGTATTATATTCGGGAAATTTCGGATGCGATAGCAGGCCCGTAGAAAATAACGAACAACGGCGTATCACAGTCTAGTAAAAAATATCGCCGCTGCCAAAAATGTGCTCCGGCACGGCTGACAAACGTCGGGGCGTACAAATCATCTCGGCGAGCAGCCACCCCACCCCACCCTTCGCCCGCCTGCGCATCCCTCTCTCCCTCTCTCTCTCTCTCTCTCTCTCTCTCTCTCGCCTCCCTCTCTCGGAACCTGCTATTGAGTAACTGACAAATCCGCCGTCGATGTCCGCGCGAAACCCAATTCCGTTCTCTCGCGTTTGGTCCACACTCTCTACCATCGACGTGTACAGCTTTATGTGACGTTTCCGGATCCGGAGGACGCGAAAGCGAGTCGGCCGACTAGGGATGCCATCCGGGAATCCTCGAGACCTCGACTATCGCGCTAATTGACTGCGGATTATAGACGCCGGTGTCGAAGCTCAGCTAACGAGTATGCATACCTTCCAAATGACAATATCATGTGACACTGGGGCATTGGGCGGCATTGGCCGGCATTGGCCGGCATTTCGATAGATTTCAAGATAGATGTATGCGCGCCGATCGACTGGATCCCTACGATTACGGACAATTAGCATGCCGCGCGGCAAACTTCCTCCGAACGAATCAGCGTTAATTGCGGGTCAATTAAACTGGCGATACCGTCCCTCTATCTCTCGGCAAAGGCGTAATCATTCGAGGCGGCGGAGGGTTCCGCCTTTTACGCTTTCATTATAACGATTATGCCGAGACTTCGCTTGAAAACCGTCTAAAGCGTACGGATTATTACTGAGCACGTCCTGTGAAAGCCGCGCAAGGGAGAGTAGACCTCAAACTTTTACTCATCTCAACGTTTGCACGGCGCATTTCATGGCACGCTGCGCGAGTCAATCTTGCCGTTACTAAACTATCGGGAAGCCCAGCGAAGAAAAAAGGAAAGCGAATTAATAAAAGTACCCTGACGGCCGGTGGATCGTGAGCCGATTAATTAAAAGTTTGGAGGCTGTCAAGGGATCTGCCGAACGGCGGCCTCTCTCTTCGTGCCTCCCGTCGGCGGGAGAAACAGAGCTCTATATGGCTATAAGCTATATATGTATGTATGTATGTATGTACGTAACGCGTACCTCGGTACATGCCATTATACGGCGATAATGCTCTCGCGCTCGTTTTTTTCCAACAAAGTAGTTGGGCCAGCTGCTCTTTCGGCCAGGCTAGCAGAGACGTCTAAGGCATCCCGATCCTTTTCATTATATTCTTTTTCCGCCCTAACCTAACCCATTCGTCGATTAAAAGCATCCCGGTGGCATCCAGCGTAAATTCTCGCATCCCAAGTTCGGCCCGGTTAAAATCATGCCTCTCCGTCAAAATTAACAGAGAAATGATACAAATTCGCAGAGTTTACGGCGAATTAAGCGCACGCTGCACAATGGTGCGTGATACTAAAACGGGTAAATAAGCGAGTGATTATCAGCGAGCTGCTTTTTATCCGGCCACTCCGCATGCCATTTCCACAGTTTTTCCCCCCGAGAAAGCACGGCGGGCAGCCTATCGATGGCTCTGCAAGTAGGACAACGACGACGGCGGTGCGGATCTGGCTGGAAAATTCGAAAACATTCGCATTCGATAGGCGCGTAAACGAGTCGTAGGATGAAAGAGGCAGCGTTTATTTTTCATTCAGCGCGTCGGCGCGCTCGGCATAAGCTTCGCGAATCCGAGCGCATAATCGTCAAACGATATTTCCGGCCCGATTGATTTGCCCCCTGCGCCGAGCACACCCGGTGTAACATTAACGTATGAAAATCTCGACGAGTGATAGCGCAACAAAACCCCGAGCGGGGGAGGAAGATGCGAAGAAGCGCGCGGCAATGAAATCCCACCAACTAATTCTAGCGTGAACTTCCGTATTCGATCGTGGGACTGTCTCTAAAAACGAGAGACGGCGCATTCTATCTCCGCGGTCGAATATTACGAGCTTTTGAGAAACATTCGTGGAGCGCGATTCGTTTCCGCGTAGCTGCAAAACAGGTATTCTCTGTTTTGTTGTACCGTTGAAAGCTTCGAAAGGACGACGCCGCTTTTTAAAGGGCGGCGCCGTTCCACGGTAAACCCTTCCGCGTTACTTCGTCGCGATATTTCGTTACACGGATTTTCAGAGCCGGCCGCGATTACTGTTCTTCGCACGTCGGAGGAAACATGTTTTTTTTCCCGAAGAAGCGCTTATACTCTGCTCTCTCTCGATCCGATCAGTTCTACGATGCGGGACGAGGGCCCATGTTTCTGTTAACTTCGTCTCGGCTTTGTCCCCTTGAAATAGGAAACGCACGAGTGATAAGACTAACGAGAGCTAGGCAGGGGCTGGGAATGAAGGGATGGAGAGAGATGAGCGACCTCCACTCGAAGCAGCTGTTTAACAGGCTTAGTTTAAACACTCGTTAGAGGTGCTTGATCGCCGTTTCAAACGAGACGAGGACTGAAGCCAGAATCCTTGCCACCGGGGTGCTAGGTAGAAGGACAAGGCGAAACAAACGCGTGCGTAAGCCGCTTATCGGGGAGAAAATGATTGCAAGACTAGTCTCGATTATAAATGTAATGACGTTCATTCGAGCGTACCGATTAAATCTCTTTCGGCACACTCGCAACATTGCCCAGATGCGGACGGCGGCTGTATGCACACTCGAGGTGAGAGGGACATATAGTATTATAAGCAACGGTAGTACAGAGGCAGACTAAGTTTCACCGGGTGTTTCTACGTTTCGAAGATTTGTCAACCCTGGCGAACACTCAGGCTGAACTCCGATCGTTCCGCAGGCGGTTCAGTTCGAAGCGAGCGCAAACACGTTTGGCGAATTTATATAACGACTCTGATAGCGGCAGCGTTAGCAACAGCAGCAGCAGCAGCAGCAGCAGTAGCCACTGTTGCCACCGCGCCCCTGTGAAAATGATAATGATCTGCTTGGCGACATCGCGCGTAATTAAAGTAATATGAAACTCTCGCAGTGCGGGAAAGTGGCCGGCCAAAGCCATTTTTGCCGCCCGGCTAATAATGGAATCGTATCGGCGTCGACAATTGCAGTCAGGCTTTTATCGATCGCAGGTGAAGAGTCAGGTGGAAAACAAATGGAAAGGAACTGTCCGTCGAGAGAGCACATGCTGCCGTTAGAGTCGGAAAATTTTGTCGGACCATTCGTCCTCAGCGTGTCCACCCTGGCTAAGGTTTCTGGGTAAGAAATTTAATTAGGCGAGTTGACAATACGTTTCGCGCGCTCTCCGCAAGTTCTCGGTGGAACAGACTGCTTCGTCAGGGTTGGCTGACGGGAGATGGCTGACGGGAGACGGCTGACTCTTTTCGTTGAGTCTCATCGCCGAGAGATAACTCTCGCGAAAGTTGATAGCGGCCAGATAGAAAAGTCCGTGGGAGTCCGGGAAGGAACTCGGACTCGAATGGTTAAGCGAACGGATCGATTGCCCGCGGCACTGGAAAATGGTTCCCATTAATCTTGGACCTTTAATTAGGGAGGACCGTGACAAACGTCGGAAATTTTTATCTAAACCGTCTCCATTCGGCCGCACCCTCCTGGGGATAATTTTTCCTCCATATTTCACTTCCTCCTGACCTTTTTTTCCTCTCTACCTCTCCCACTGTCTCTTACACCCTCGCGCGCCTCCTTTTTCTATCGGCTTTCCCTCCAGCGCCATCTTCCTCCCTCCCTTTTCTACCGCGCCTGCGGTAGACCTTTCCTCCACCGAAATCCACCCCTGTCGTCCACGTCCCCAGACACTTAAAGAGCCATGCATTTATCGCGGAGCCGCCTCGCTTGATCCTAAATTATAGCCCAGCGAAATACTGCCGCCGTTCCGTGCCAATTGTTATTTTGTGGGCCGAAAATAGCGAAAGCTTTGTCGGGAAGGAAATTTAACGCTCTTGCGAATAATCGTGAGGCTCGAATCTGAAAATATTGTTCCTCCTTAGACGGGGCGGGACGCGCCGGTTATTCGGCTCGAAATTATTACGGCATTCCGCCGACGCAACGACAGCGTAACGAATTTTCCGCATCCATCTCTTGTCTCCCATATTAATGGTGTCGCTTCTCTACCGTGCTTCCACTTCCCGCGGCACTCATCGACGATCAGACGTCTTCATTCCATTACCTCAGCCAGGCGACAACGGCAGACTGATGCAATCCGATTAAATTGATATTATTTTAGCATCGAACAATTTACATGTTAGGCGCACGCCGCGCGATGCATCCGAATTGCGATGCGGCTAAGACGTGTTGCACGCTTCGCTAATGAAACGGCTTTAGAACAGATGCCTCCACTCCCAGACTCATTACTTCTGGAGTGGAGCGCTGGCATGCTGAAGCTGCGATCTTGATTGCGGAAATCGACGACTACCGCGACCAAGATGGCGCACAGGTAATGATAATCGAAGTTGCATCAGTTCCCGACAATTCGATTAATTCGATATCCAACCACCCATCTAACGTCCGTATTGCCGTTGATATTGTTCGCGATGCAATTCGCCACTCACTTTCCTTCTTAAAGATAGTTTGATAGATTCTCGTTCTTCGTAAGTGTCGAAGGTTGCGATCGAATTAGTAAATTTGTTAGACGCTCAGCTGCGAGTTGGCCGCAGAGGTTGGGTGTTCGGCTCCTTTGAGGAAGACGGTATCGTCCGTTGTCTCGATTCAATGAGGTTATCGTTAACCCGATAGTTAACCGTAGAGTAGGGTTTAAGCCGATTTTCGCGGAATCCCATTTAGTTGACCCGCTGCTGACGGATCGCGAGGGTTTGCCAAATCCGTAACTATGCTGCCAAAGTTGTTGGCCAGGCTGCAGATCGTGTGTGTATTTGTGTGTGTGTGTTTATGGGACGGTGTGTTTGAGAGAGAGGGAGAGAGAGAGTTGCTATCACGGCGAATGAGATTAGGATCGATGCCCTATCATTGTTCTAGAAGGCCTTGCGAATAAGAAGCGTAAACTGTCAGGGCAATCTTGGCCGATGTACGATGAATAATGCACGGGGCGCAGTGCAAACGACCGCAAAAATGGAACGCTGCCTCGGCTCTATACGGAAATTATGGTGTCAGAGGGCTGTTAACGGTGCCTTCCGTCGCGACGACCTTTCGATGATACCGATCCTCAATTCCCCCTCTCCCACTCTCCCTCTCTCCCATCCGCCATCCACCCTCGCCACTACCCCGTCTCGGGGATGATTCAATTCAGAGAGTGCTCGGAAATCTATTTTATCGAGTAAATAAATACTTGTCTCCGCTTTCTTCTCTCGACACGTTCTACATCGGGGCGAATCGAATTTCCTTCGCAGACACCGCTGTTAGATCTGCCGAGCGCTAACCACCTAGCCTTGCAGACCGAACGCTCGTTAATTGCACAATTTCTGAACCGCGTTTCCCAATTTTCTGTTCGCTCTCTCAGCCTGAAAACGGCACCGGTCACACGTGTACCATTTCGCAGGTGCACGCGTGCCGAAGCGACCGGTAGAGTCGTGTCCGAGTACCGTTCTCCACATGTGTGCAAAATGTTAGAGGGTGTGCGCATATGGGTGAATAGGATAGGCCATGGACAGTCGAGTAAAGCGGTGGAGATGGTCACGCGTTGCGGCGTCCGTCGAACCCGACTGGGATTCCTCCCAATTTCCATATCATAATTAATTTCTCATTTTCCCGGCGCGCCGCATTAATTACACCTCCCCGGTCGACGCTCTTGAGCCGTTCATACATATCTAATTAGTTTGGTTTCGCCGGCGAAGTTATAAAGTGCGCGAAACATTTGGCCCCCCCCCCCCCCCCACGCCTCCTGCACCAGAAGTGCGAACGGCAGCTGAGACGAGCTCGAAGCCTCATTCTCTGCTATTACATAATTTGCCGGTACCTTGTCACCGTCGGCACTACCACGGCACTACCACGGCACTACCACCGACATTCCTACCGCCGCCGTCACAGGGTCGGCGACGACGACGCTGGGAACGTGTCGACTGTGATCGTTATCGCGTTTTATCGGCTTCACCTCCAATAGACCGCGAAATGCGTAATACTCCCTACTGCAATTAACGTCCAACGTATCGTGTCATGCCGACGAAGGATGCCGATGAACGGAGAAATTTTTGAGTAAATAGCTATGAGGCAAAATATTCGACTGTCTCGAGACGATTTATCGAACTTTTAAAAGCAATCTTTGCGACGAGCTACTGACTCGAGGTAACGGACCCGTAATTGCGATCGACTCCTTTATATATCTGCGGGAGGAATAGCTTGAAAGAAAAGAGAGTGGCTCGAGTTGAGGATGGAGTGGGCGAGATAGGGTAAGTAAGAATGCCATTGAATCGATTATCACGATGCCCGTCCATAATGAATTAATGTCGATATTTCATCATCGAGCGAGCGGGTAGCTCAAATAAATGAACGCGCAAATATTTCGCGCGAAATTCCGTCCGGGTTGGTCAATTTGTAGTTTGAGCAGCTTGTTTATACAGCGGCATAGGTAAAAGTGTCCATTGCCGCGCCGAGGCACGTTCGCGTAGCCATTTTTAACAAATTGTTTCTCGGCGCATCGGTGTAGCTGCAGCGGGGCAAAAAATGGCCGTATTGCAGCCCGCGGCGTACTCAATAAATCAATAATGCAACGGAATTTTGCACAGAATCACGCGCAACGAGCTAAACTTTTTATCCGTAGACTTTCGGAGGAAAAAGGCTGCTGCCAAAGTTCTGCGCGGCCTTTTCGACATGCGATATAATGGACGGTCGGAAGGATTCGCGTCGAAATTTCTTTAGAGAAAATTATAATTTTGATGTAGAGCGATTTCAAAAATTCGTAGGACGATTCGAGTAAAGTTTGGCGGAAAATGGAATGTTGTCGGATGAAGGGGATGGACAGTGCCCGCGCGAAAGCGATATCGTATGTATCATGAGTAACGCGTTTTCGCACCTACTGGCTCCGAGCCATCGAGCCAGCAAACCTTTCGGATACTACCCCCTAGCCATACCCCCTAGCCATACCCCCCAGCCATACCCCCCTAGCATATACCATACTCTCTCGCATACTCACTCGGGTGATCGGGCTCGTTATTGTTTGTATTCTCATCGAAGGAACTTGTTCTCTTCGACTGGGCACTCGCGAGAGTCGATACCTCGATGCACGTCACAACGATCAATATCCACTGCATACTGACGAACGTCTCTTGACAATTTCACCCTCGAACCATCCCCATGAGGTTCACGTCGTGCTCTCCGTCCGAGAGATAGAGAGAGAGTGATAGAGAGGGGGGGAGAGAGAGTGCTGTCGTTTTCTCTGCAAAAAGAAATAGTTGCATGATAACTCAGAGCGATTCGAATAATATCGCGTTCAAAGAGAACAGTTACGCGAACGAATCTTGTCGAAACTTGCACGCCTGATATTGACCCGGAATTGCGACACGATCGACAATCATGGCTGAACTTTCGTTTTACGCCGATATCGGAACACCGCTTTTCTTTTCGCTCGGTGCTCCCCCCTTGGAAACTGTGAATGTTCGTTAGTCACGGCATTCCTTTAAAACTCGAACTTCCCGTACTCCTCAGAATTTTCCTCCTGTGACCGTCGCTCGCGACAACGGTGGCGATAATGAAAGCCGGCGCTCATCTAATTTCTCAGTGGCCACTCGACGACAGCGTTAGACCGCCTTCCTCGCCCCGACGCCGGGGAGCGGTGGCAAAAATTGAAGGACCCCCCAAAAGAGAGGAGAGAGGAAGAGAGAGAAAGCAGAAGTCTCAGAATTTATGGTAACGCGGTTAAAAGCGTCGCTGTGAAAATCAAATTATTTCGCGAATCAATCGCCTTCAGGATGACTAAACCACCACCACCACCATACCGTTCATTGAAAGGGGTGAGAGAGAGAGAGAGAGAGAGAGAGAGAGAGAGAGAGAGAGAGAGAGAAGGGGTTTCAATTGAATTTCATACACTTGGTTTAGTCGACAGCCAGGCTGTTCTGAAAGATTTAATCGAAGACTCTTACCACTCCTCCCAATTCTTAATCAACCCCCTTTGTTTTTCGCCGGCCTTCGAAGAAGAATATAACGGGTAGAGGATAGGAAACCGTGGCATACCCGACATTTGAATGAGGGACTGTTGGCAACAATCGCCACGCTTGAGAGGAGCACGAATTGATGCCTTAAAGAGGGCCTTCACTCCCTCCCTTCGCCCTCTACCTCAATAGTTTTGCGAGAATAATCCCGTAAGGAGTCTCCCAACAAAGGATATTACGGTAATATCGTGGCAGGACCTCGTATTGTTTCGCCGGGAGGCTCATCTTAACGGGCACCAACGCTCAATGCCTTAACAACGTTTGCGCACTGTTATATCTTTTACAGGGCTCTCCGCGTTATCCAGATTAGGACTGTGTCGCAACTTGAAGAGCTAGAACTTCGCCGAGTGCACGCTTTATAAAGCGGGATATCTTTATTCCGTAGCCGCCTTTCGTTGAAAGACGTCGATTAAAGAACGCCGGTTCTACCATTCTCTCGTACGTGCACCATCCTTTCCCGAGGGAAGCCACAACCTTCTTCTACCCCTTCCGAAGGCCTTTTTAACTACTTGAGCAATAAAAAACAACCTTGTCAGATTAGGCAAGGTCACTGGATCCCTCTTGATTGGGATTGGGCATGAGAATGGAACGGTTATCTAGCTTCTCTCTTCTTTGCTTCTCGAAGACAGCGAGCGAGATCGTTATTCTTCTCTGACGTATGCACGATTTTGAAGTAAATTTGGAGTTTTCCCGAAACACGTCAAACGATTCGCGCAATTATAGCGAGCTTGCCGGGGAATTCGCTCTCGAGCACCGGAGATTGATATTATCGGAGTGGGTCGGTAGCATTTCCTCCCCATTACAGAACACGTTCAGTGTTCCCGGCAGTTTGTAAGTACTTTTTGCTCCTTCCACTTCTTTCTCCCGAGGTGCTTGAAGAAGTGAACGTGGAAAGAGGGTCTTCCTTCTCCTCTCTATCTGCGCACCGTGGCGCATATGTGTGGTGTGTGTGTGGGCTGCCTACGTAGGTGTGCAGAGAGACGGCTACGTACGGGAAGGAGAGTTGTCCTCTGACGTGTTCCACATCGGACACACGGACTTCTTTCCACTTTCAGGCGGACCGTCGCAGAGAGCCGGTACGTGACAAAAGGCTTGTCCGCCGGAAGTGTGCCATCGAACACGATGATGGAATCTTTATCGCCGATTTTGCTTTTATCGTCGCGAGCGACGTATCAATTTAATTTGCGGCTGAAACTAGACCGCGATGAGAGGATGAAAGGTGCGCGAGAGAGACTCGAGTGGCAGTCTCTACCCACCGCCGAGCGAGTCGTTAGGAAGCTGCCTAACACCTCGACGTGCCGCCATTTCTCCGCAGATCATTATTTTCCCATTGGCGAGCCTGGCAATTTAATATATACGCCGGCTCGAGGCGATTGGCATCGATAATTAAGACGTCGCAATGAGCGCGAATGGTCGATCGAGTGAGCGGGAAAAGCTAATCGGAAATTAAACGGCAAGATAAGCGAGTTTCCTATTCAAAGGATCCTTCGAAGGGTCGTTAAACCGGCGGCAAAGTCCCTGGCAAAGTCGCTGGCAAAGAGGAGATCAATTTCCCGCCTCTGTGCGAATTCTTTTCCATTGGAGGACTGACTGATCGGCCTGTGCGGACTACGAGAGAATGCGAGAGAATGCGAGAGACTGCGAGAGACTGCTAGAGACAGCGAGAGCCAGCGAGAGCCAGCGAGAGCGAGAGATCGACAGAGCGGATCGTACCTTCTCGTCCTTCTCCCCCTCCATACCGTAATGTCGAATTAGCGGTAAGAATAATGGAGGTTCAAGAGAGCGCGCAAAATGACTGCCGTCCTCCTGTGGAAGTTCGATGAACGAGATATCGAAGAGCTCGAGTCGCTTCTGGTCTTTTCAGGAAGCTCTTAAACGACCATTAGCGAGGTCGAACTTGTGTGTGAAGCCTCGGAGGACGAGGGAGACGGACAAACCGACAGACAGCCAGCCAGACAGAAGCCAACGACGGCGACGCGACGTGTCTACAGACTTTCAATGGCACCCAGACATCAAAGAGTAGCGCTAAGACTCGAGAATTGAATGAACGTTAAATGCGGCCGCAAAATTAACGTGCTCCGCGACCCGTACGCACCGCCACTCAGCCACACAGGACGCGTATTTACATTCTATACGAGAATATTAATTATTTTAATTGAGTCGAGAATTAAAGGAACCGCAGCTGCTGTTAAACCGATTGAATGTTGCGAACTTTTGCGGCCGGTAAACTTTAGCGCTCGCTAATTTCTCAGTCACTGAGAGTGCACAACTCGCATATTATTTACGTTTCGTCTGTCGCTCGTTCCACCCTCGATTCATATTTTCCCACATTCCCGCCTCAAGCGTGCATACGTAAGTGTATTGAACAATGCTCGCGCGATGACATTCGAGGCAGAGAGTAGATTGTAGATTTTAATCGATTGCACGAGGGAGAGAGGGAGTAAATTGCGAGTAGAAAAGAATGACTGAAGCAGCACTGATTGCACGTCCGAGTCGTTGCGTAATGAACTCGAAAGGCCTCCCAAGTCTTTGACTGTCATAAATTAATATGCATCTGGGAGCGTATCAGCTTCCGGGGTTGCCATCGCTGTTGGGATCTGGCAAGAATACCTTTCGGCGAATCGAGAAATACTGTGCACACAGACGACGGAGCACTGGTCCGACGAGGCAGCACTGCTCTCCCCGAGCTAATTTGAAAGGAAGCGGAGACTCACGACGAAGGAATTTAATCAAAGAAATGGAATTGGTGCTACCGGCTAATCGAGGGAAAAAATCGTGACGCGGCGATATTAAGAGATGATCGTACAGGTTGACAATTATCGGCTACGGTGGAGGGAAGAAGTTTACCGAAGAATTTTCACTGTACATAGAGACAGTGAGGGCGAGATACAATAAACTGGTTAATTCCGTTCGACGCTCCCGATAACGCTCGTCGTCGTCGTCGTCGTCGGTCGTCGTCGTCGTGAAATTCTATTAACGATTATATCGGATGGCACCCCGCGGAAGGAGGAAATCGAAGGCATTGACATTGGAGCGTGGCGAACTTTTCAAGAGCGGAGTCGCCAGTTTGAGGTCAATTGTCTGTGGGTCCTTGAATACATTAGTCCGCTCTTTTTACGGGAAGCGTCGTCAGGTAGGTGCCGCTCGAGCAGGGAGTTTATGCTTGGCAATGTATTTAATTTGCCTTAAGTGCACGGCTAGTCGATAAACGTACATACTGCCCCCCTCTCCTGTTTCATCGCCCACAGTCCCACGATCCGTGTACCGGAAAAGTTTTGAATAGGCAGGCTGCCTGTACTTGTACCACCCGCGAAAAGTTCATCTGACGCGCGAGGTCTCGAATATTTCCGCAAGGACTTTCTTTGTAGAGTGAAATTTTCCCTGTTCAAGTTTCGCAGCGCAATGTTTACCCCCCCCCCCCCCCCCCTCCTACGGTGAATGAAAGTTGTTCGAGGACCGATTGGCTTGAATTGCCTTCAATTTCGCGAACTACGTGCTCAAGTAGAATCGGGCTGCAGTCGCCGCTTAAATACCGAGCTAAATGCGGCCATGATTGTCGTCGGGTGTGTAGTAAAAGATTTCTTTATCGATGGGCGTCGCTGGCCTGGGGAAGGTTCGTTAAATCTAACGCGGAAACACGATTCTTCGAGCGAGGGGGAAAAAACGCAGATTCGGAGAGGAAACATGCGGGGTCGATCGTTAAAAGGAAAATTTTAACGATGCCGTTTCGCTCGATGGGTAAAGAATCGTGGCCGTTCTGGATCCCGGCACGATGGAAAGTGCCGTGTCAAACAATTCCGTATATTTGCGCACCGCGTGGATCGACAATGCGATTCGGCTACGAATCGGCTACGAATTGCTGATCGGTGAACGCTGTGATCGGGTTGAAATTTTTCGCTTTCCACTAATTGAGACACATTTTCGATCGATGAGTGTTCTGCCAACCGGATACTGCCCGCGCGCAAACCGAGGGGAATTAACGCTGAATATAGGCTCGTACCGAATGCATCGGTAAATGAAATCGAAAACGCCTGATTGACGCCATTCTCTCGGCCTTTCTGACAGAAGTCCCTGCGTCGATTGAATAAACGAAGTTTCGAGAAGCGCGCTACGCGTTGGATGTGACGCTGCTCCCGATTTTATGCATCAAAAATGTCAACGGGCAGCGTGCGCTACTGACCACTTTCGTCAACTTTAATTATCAGCGTGCCGTGGTTTAATATGGTGTCGACATCAGCCACCGTGCTCTACCGGGGCTAAACAATTTATATCGCGCTTTTCTCCGTCCAAATATCGTCCGACGCGAAACGACGCTTGCAAAGTGCTAAGCTCTCTTTACATTAAATTTATTCACGTCCGATGTTGACGTTCCATACGATACACTGCAACCGCCGCTTCCAACGGCAATCTAACCGCTTGTATACCGTACAACGGATTCGTCCGACATATTATTCATTTTGACATTTTTCAAATCGGTGAAAAAGTCTCAGAAACGTGTACGAATATTCCCTAAATATGACGTAAGGATACCGATTTTTTCAGCGGAAAGGAAAAACTGACCACTGTGTCCGGCAGCACTTTCTCATTACCTCAGTGTCTCAGAAGTTGATCGGCATCTCGTCCCTCGCTAAAACGTTCCTGCCTCTCATGCACGTGGACTCACTTTTTTCCTCATCGACGATTATTCGCGAACTTGCACAGGCGACGATCAACACTATTCACTTCCCGCTCCCGCCTCCCGCCTCCCGCTCCCGCTTTCGATTTTTCGGGATCAGCTCAGCGGCACATCCCTTCGGATTTTTTCCTGCATCGTCACGCACTGCTCCTCCCCCAATCGATCGCGCCTCGATTATTCTGCACACCACTCTTTCTATCCCTCTCCCGGCCTCCTCCTTTTCCTCCCTGTTTTTTTCAGCCCCCTTTACCGAAGCGAGGCAAATGTCACCCCGCAAACGACTTTGGCGCGCAAATTTAATCACTACGTTGTCAGTTTTTTTAGGGGGTAGATCGACGGGTTAGCCGACGGTAAGGGAGGCTAGGTTGGTGGGGTTTGGGGTTGAGGGGAGGGATGGCGTGCAACGATGGTACGCGGCGTATCAAAACGTTATTTATGTAGGAGAGTGGAGCGATGGGAGGCAGTGATCCCGGATGAAAAATTCACTTCGTTCACACGGTACGCACTTTTGTTTGGCCAGAACGCAGGCAACAGTTTCGAAGGGAACTGGGCCGTTCGGTTACAAGCGCGTTGATCCCCGCTGGCTCGGGGACGATCGTAGAGATCGAGGATCGGTCGAGCATTAAATCCACCCTCGACGAGGCACGAAGCGCGCGCGTCGAGCTCCGCGATGTCACTGGATGCTGCCGGCGAACTTTTGCGCACGGACGAGCATCCCCCTATTCCCAGCCACCCCCCCACGGCCACCCGACCGCCCGAACCACCCTACCTCTACACCTCTCTCTCCCACCCTCTCTCTTTTCCCATCCGTCTCCCTCCCCTCGGCTCTCTCTCTCTCTCTCTCTCTCTCTCTCTCACCCCCTCTCTCTTCAATGTTCAGCACCGCGCACCACCCTCTTCAAAGTGTAGGTCCAGACATGCCCATACCCCCTTTCCTATACCCCCTGCTTCGCGCAAGCTCGATAATCTTCGTACAAGCTCGCAGCACCCGAATCCAGAGTGAGAGAGAAAGAGAGAGAGAGAGAGCGAATGAGCGAGAGGGGGAAGAAGATGGAAGTAAGAGAAGGGAGGGCGGGGGATTGGGTGGCAAGATCTCTCATCGGCAAGGAAGATCGGCGCACTTCCGGTCCGCTGAACGTCGACGCGCCCTGTATGCATCCGGTCCGTGCGCGACGATTGTTCGAGATTAATGAAATACCGTCGAGCGTCGTCTAGCGTCGTCTAGCGTCGTCGACTTCGCCCTCGGCCGTCTCGGTCAACCGCAAAAATCTCCCCCGACGCGACGGGCGACCACTCCGCTTCCCTAAAATATGCACTCGCACAACCAACTATTTTAACTTTCTACTCTAGGATGGGCGATGGCTCGACAAATATGTCATTAGCGGCCGTTAATTGCCATTTCATTCTTTCTATCGATCCTCCGCACGCGCACGTATCCGTCGCTGCATCGGATTTTACCCGGGGCCAAACAGAGAAAAGCGAGGGGTGGGGGATATGGATAAAAATTGGGGTGGGGGGGGGGATGAGGGAAGCGGAGCAAGTTTTCTCGTCGGCATTGTCGATAAATGCAATTAATTCGACGTTAATTGATCTAATCGAGTTGTAAATTTAAATTAGTCGCAAGCGTTGGAGCGCGTGTAAACGAGAAATAATAGCTAAGTTATTTCCGAGCGATAGAGTGTTCACGGTAATTTTAATCGGCGGCAAAAGTGCATCGACATCGTTTGCCATTTTTGCTCGCGCGCAACGTTATGCGGGGGGGGGGTCCGCGTCGGCGCACGGTTATAATTTATGAGAGCGGACACGGCCAACGAAAAATGGGGGGAGGGAAGGGCTCTCCGCGATGACGATGGAGCATTATTTTCGTTACATTCGCATCAGTTTACCATTCGGTTTTGCGCGGTAGAAAAATGAATTGGCATTAAATAAGGATATTGGAGCGTGGATAAACGTGCGGCGACGTCCGCGGCTACATAAATAATGGTCAAAGCGTGTTCCGACATCGCGTATAACTCCATGTTACGGGAGCAATGAAATAGATTATCCGTTATTTACACGTTACGTATCGCGGACGTAATGTGTCGTGGCGCGAGCTCCATGCGATTGTCAATCTCTAACCGACATGAGATAATACTGTCCGCGATATTAATTCCGCCGTGTAACGCCCATTTAATTCCTGTTTCATGATAAATAGGAAACGACACTCGCGCAACCCTCTCCTCGTTGCGTTCGCCCCGCTCATTGCCGCCTGCCATCCGGTTTAATTCCGAACGTCTTTCGCTTCTCACCATAAAGGCTCGCGGTCGGAAAATGCAATGGGGCTGCGGTTGTAGTTCACAATGAGATCGCGGAAAAGTAGCTTAAGGGGATTTCGTTCGTTACTAACGTCGCCGGAGAGTGCACGTTGACCTCCAACAATTTTCAGTTGTCACGGCCGAAATGGAATGCGCGCGTTTTGCTCTATTTTCCGTGCGTAATAACCGTCGCCGGATTATCATAAACAAGCGATCGGCCTATTAGCTATAACGGTGGAGTGAGGGAGAGATTCCATTATGGAATTCGAATATGTTCGATTGGCCACCATGTTCGAAGCGTCGATCGGTGGAGTAACGGATATCGGTGGCTGCTTCATTCTTTAGTCTACACACACGATAATCAGTTCCTGTTACACGTCATTCGATTTGGACGTTACCTATATTCGGCCTCATTAGCGGTATATTCTGCATAGCCGAAGATAGGGCAGCTGAATTATAGTAACGAGATGGCATTCTTCGCGATCCGCACTGAGCGCGGATGGAGGGTGGATGGAGTGTGGATGGAGGGTGGAATTTTTTACCGGTCGACTTTCCAGTTGCGACATTCGTTCGCCGTCGAATTACGCTCGTTTCGCAAAACCCTTATCGTCGAGAAGCAATCGTAATGCTCGACAATACCTTTCTTCAGGTTGAACGAGTGCCATTCCGCGCGACAGCGGTGCTTCGTTCCGCTGGATATCATCGTGTAAATAGGCGGAGCCGGGGGCTGGGTTAGGTACGAAAAATGTTAATCATAAATAACGCCCGCGGGAGAGAGCGAACGCTCGGAGACGGTCGCCGCTCGCGATTTACAATGTCCGCGCCCATTAGCTACGGCTCTACCTTGAAATATACCGATGAATTCTACCTTTTACCGTCTACCGTCGTTCCTCATGCCCCCTCCTCACGCTCAATTCATTCTGGCTACCCGTTTCTATCGTTAGCGGAAAGCAATATTCCTAATTAACTGTGATCACGTTCCTTTGGCACTTCCGAGGCGGTTCGTTCGGCGTAAACAGAGGTTACACGTCGCATCGCGGCAGCTAATTTTCTGATGAGCTTGATCTATAACGCGCGGACGCTGAGAGCGCGTGAAACGCGGATGCGTAAAGGCTAATTTGCAGTGACGGTCTAGGACCAGGTGTGACCATGTATAAAGTAGCTCGTTAGATAAGCCAACCCCTTCCCTTCTGCCACCTTGCCACTGTCGACGTTGCAACCCCCAGCCGCTGGCAGGCTCCCACCGCCCCGATTCCCCAGCTGGAGAAGCCTAATTACCGTATCAGCTGATTGGCTGTTAGGGATGGCTCCTACCGCCGTCGCATTCGCACACTCTCCGGGCCCAGAGACAGAGACTGCCGCTCCCCCTCTCACTCACTCTCAGAAGTGATACGTCTGCCGGCACGACGCAATGCCACTGCAATCATTTTCATCTGTGAGTTACGCCAGACTGCTTATCGATAAGGTGCTCGTCTGTCAGAGACTGTGACCGACGATCTGCTTCCGGGCTTGCCCGTCTACCGACGTTCATCCACTTTCCATTTACGACCACCTCAACCTTCCTTTCGAATATCGAACTATCCACCCTCTCCCTATCTTCTGTACTCTGATCTTTCCCTCGATCGAAAAATCGGGATCTAGGTCTGTTTCGGATATCGAGCGAAAGTCTGATATCTGACCCGATCAGGCAGGCCCGGCAGGCACCTCCGAACGTTAATTTGACATTCCATTGACGCTGTTTGAATATCATGGGTAGACTCTGATATCGCACGGGGATCGAGGAGTGGGTTCGATGATAAACCTTGCCCGAAATGGTAGAGCCACCGTTTCACTTTGAGCCGCTTGACTTTGTGCTTCTCCCAAACACCTTTTCGAACGGCAGGCACCGCTCGGAATCCGGAACCGACTAAAACCGGCAACCCGTAAAACCGTTGATACGGCTCCTGCTTCGCTCAGAACGGCAGGATGGCGGTAAGGTAGGATAGAAAGGAGAAGAGAGAAAGGCGGATGGCTGGAGATCTACGTTGACAAGGAGTATAGACCGTAAGTCGAATTCTTTCTTTCGCAGGCTTCGCTGCTTCCGACACCGCGTTGACACTTTGTTGATAGCTATTACTTTTCATTGTCAACGCCTGCATCGGCAGAAGGCTGGGTGTGGGCGTATATGGCGGAGGGGCGGGGCGCCCGCAATCCGGCAGAAATTCGTTTTCTCCTGACGAGATAACCCGTTCTCGTGTACTGCGCAATTATTCAACGAGCAGGCGGCTCTGTTTTCTACATGTCGAAATTCCACGCTCGACAAAGAATACTCATTTTCCCCAATTTCGGCACTCTATCCTACTCTCGACATTGCTCGTAATGACAATTGAATATGTTTAAGTATTAAAGCGACAGAATACGAATACGGTGGAGTACGAAATGACGGAATATGAATAGGACGGGCGCCGGAATTGCGAAATTAGCGGGGGCAGTATCGTCGACGGTGAAAATATGTTGTTGGACTGTGGAGAAACGTGTTTGCTGCCGCTTTAGCGGGCGCCGTCACTGACGAAAACTCCCGAGTTTCGGTTGCCGGAAGAAATCTGCCTAACGTTTATGGTGTTTCCCTGAAATTCTGCTGCACTTCTGCTCCTTCGCACCTAATACTATTTTGCTCCTCACCTGAACCAATACTGAAATTCCCCAATACTCATTTTTCGGCCATTTAGAGTGTTGGTTAAGATTTTCCCCACTTATCTATTGCATTTTAATACGATAGTTTGAAAGATATCGCGAAAAATAGTTAATTTCTCGTTTATCGTCGATACGCTCGAGCGTGTACGCTGAACGAATCCGCATGAGAGAAAATAATCACCGGAGACGAAACGCACTTTGGCGACGAGTTAACTATCAGGTAGGAGAAGGTAGGTTAGAGGAGTAAGGCGTGGAGCCGGTAGCGCAATTACTCGCTTCTCGAGACGTCGTAAGTCAAGGGGAATGTTCCGTACCGGAAAGAGGTTTAACGGGGAACTTTATGCCCGTGCCAGTTTTATTATCAATTCGGCGAGATCAGGACATAGCATAGAAATAGATGAGAGGAGGAGATCGGATGTCCGAGCCGGGAGCGATCCTTACTACGATTATGGGAATGCGAAGCCGTAACCTATTCTCGTATGGTCCGAGCTTGGTCCGAGCATGGTCCGAGCTTCGGCCGAGCTTCGGCCGAGCTTGGGCTGAGGGGGAGGGATGAGAGCGTAAAGGCCCATGTAACGAGGAACCGAATGGGCAATCGATTATCATAATATGACGATTCCGGTGCATTCTGTGGCGCGCGTTGCCGCGTAAAACACGAATTCATGGTCAAATGGCCCCGGGATTTATAATGTCGCGCACTCGTTACCTTCCAGCCCCAGCCGCCCCTATCGACAAACTGTCGTCGGGAAGTTATCAGGCGTTGCGGAATCGCTGGCGATCGCCCGTCAGGGCAGAACTTGGCCGATCATCGCTTAAAGCGTCTCTCCCTCCCCCACCCCATCTCCCACCCCAGATTTCGAGCGAGACGCCCATTGCGCTCTTTGTGGCTTTCGAATGTCCTTAGAGCGTCTATGAACATCGATCGTCTCGAATCTCGGTTATAGCTCCGCCATTCTTTCGGCGAGCATTCGCATCTCATCGGAAACTTTTCATCAGCGGGATTTATCTGACCATCTCTTCCGGTAAAGAGTGGCCACGACTCGCCTATCTAATAGCCGATCCATTAAAATCAACATTTAATGCACGTACGCACGTTACTACGGGCCCGCCAACGTTCTCGATGACGCGCCCAGCTCAAAGTAGATGGCGCGATAACGTCAGTAATGGTGCTGGGAGCGAGAGATATTAATTACGGTAATGAAATCATTCCAGCGCGTCCCGCTGCTTCGGTAACAGATACTCCGTTACGTCACGTCGTGAAACTATGCTTGGCATTTTCTTTTTTTCTGATTCTCCCCTTTTTCTCGTTTTCTCTCCCTCGCGGGATATGAAACAGCCCTTTTATAACAACGGAACATTGTTTGAGACACTTTGCGCCCGTGTCTTTTACATAAAGTTATTTCCTCAGAAATGTTTTCTATTATCCACCAGCTCTTTTTCCTCCCCTTGCTGCCCGTCTCGTTTTTCGCAATGCAATTTGCATGCCTCAGTGCAGATGTTGCAGTTTGTTGACACAACAAGAGCTGTCCTTGTGGTCTATCGGATAGCGGACAAAGCGCATCGCGGGCCGAGTGGACAATCCATCTTCATAATGCGACCATTTTACCGGTACTCACGGACGGGAGAGCTGCAATTCAAAGCGCGAATTCTGGAGCAACAGAGCGTGGCGCAAGATTTAAGCCTCTTTAGTAGAGTGTTATACCTCCATCAGCTTCGATGCTCGATCATAGACGGCGTCATTGCAATTATCCCTTAAGCATTTTAGCTCTAATCAAATCAGCCCCGCCGCCCGTCCGCTCATCCGCACATTTTCTCAATATTCCCGTGCGCGAAAGAGTTTCCATTACGCGTCGGACGGCACCGGACGGCACCGGGCGGCAACATTATCGCGTACCTCTCCTCGCGTTAAAGCAAAAGTGCTGAAATACCGCTCTTTTGCCGTCGCCGTCAGCACTCGGCGCTGTAAACAAATTGATAGCATATCGAAAAGTTGCATTTTGTCGCAAATGCCGATACCATATCGGCTTTATCGAATTCCGATCGTAAGTACGCAATAATGAAATTTGCGTTATTCGATATGCTTCCGATATGGTTCCCAACAATCCTTTCGCTGCCAGAGAGTTCTACTTCGGTAGTCGTACAAGATCGGTGTCGCGACGGAAAAGATTTTTCACTTTCCCGATTACGTCTACGCCGAAATAATTGATGAAATTACGCCGTTGGACGAGAACGAGGTCGTTGAAAGTTTCCGAGCGAAGCGATATCTCTTATGGGCTCGAAACAAGAATCGAGCAATTGCGAGGATGTGTACTATCGAGTACAGGGAGGGGAGCGAAATCCGCAGCCGAAGACGTCTCGTGGGAGTACATAAGCGATTAATTATCATAATACGAAGATTCCGGTGCATCTTGCCGCAGTGCGCGAGCCCGAGTTTACCGGAGGTGGCAAACAAGAACGGTAAATGAGGGAAGACGGACATTTCTGAGGCACGCAGGAGAAAGATAAAGGCGGAGCGTAAAATGAGAACTTACGAGCTTTCTGCCTCGCGTAACGCCGAGAGGGTGAAACGCAGATTTGTACTAATAACGCGTCATTAGCGTGTATACGGTTTCGGGGGCAGCTTGGATCGGTACTCTGGAAGGCGGTTCTCTGCAAGGCGGTTCTCTGCAAACCGCGCACCGTGACTCGTATTATGCAGCCTAGCGTATAACGAGGGAAGAAGTCAATAAGGCGCATGCTAAACGATTGAGCCCTGAAGGAGTATCGATCAGCGGCCGCCTCGAGGGTCTAATCAGCTCGATGACGTTTATGCCCCATCATATATTTCGAAATACGACCTTACCGATAATGGCTTTGAAAAGTAGAGGTTTTCTCGGAAAATGCATGGATCGTTACGGCGTACGATGTATAACAATGTAAATAGTCCTTTGATAGGTCGGACTCGTCGCACCTGAGACGCTTCTCCCTCATCCGTCCCTACAGCGACCGCGGACTATCCCTATGGGTTAGGTGCCCATTCCCGGGCACCCTCTATCTCCGCTTCCTTCCCCCGTTATAGGAGGAATCAATTTTGAAAGCGCGGCCCATGAATCAAATTTATCGCCGCAGGTTTCTCCGGCGGCGTGCAGGGCAGCTGGTCGCGCAGCTAAAGTGTTTGTCGCGTCTGAGTTGGCCTGGGGATCCCTTTTCAAAAAGCGAATTCGGCGACCGATTCTGCGAACGATTCGGCGAGCTGGGAAACGCGGCCCGAGCCGTGACGAAGGGGAATGGCTTTATCGGAATCGGCCGAACGCGAGGGCGGGATAACGTAACTTGGCGACACGGTACTCTCTCGCTACTCTCTCGATTCTCACAAAGTCAACCATATCGGGCGTGTTATAGAAGCGGCGAGGGGCCAGCAAGCGTAAAACCGGCTCGACGACTAATGTCAATGACGGGGCCGGATTACAGGAACGCGATGTTGATGTCGATACCACCCTTCCGCAGGAAGCTCGGCGCCCTTCTCCCTCGTCGCCTACGGTCGAATGAATTTTTCGCGACCTTTCCATTGGCCGAAGCTCGGGCCGAAACTCACCCCGAAACTCGCCCGGTGACCCCGTTCTCGTTCGGCCCCGAACGCCCCGAACGCCCCGAACAACCTGGCCATTGGGATTTGCGAGTCTAAAAAATACTGTTACACATTTTCGAAATGTGCGACCGACCATTGTGCGGATTTTTCCCCTCGGCCGTTGACGGGCGCACACAGCGCGGTATAAGCGGCATTGTGCCGAGCGTAATTGCACTTACGATGAGATTTTGCTCGGTGGCCGCGAGGCGTAGACCGGCCCTCCTTGCCTCGGGAATACCGTAATTCTATCGCACTGGGGCAAACTTCCCCGGGTGCCGGGGGTCTGCGCGTGTGTGTGCGAGAGTGCGCGCGCGCGAACGCGATGTCGCCGATAAATCCGCGGCTGCGGAATTAGAAACTGTCAGGGGCCGCCCGTAAATTAGTTAATGTTTTAATCAGTCAATGCGTCCCGCGAAAGCAGGCCGATGCAATCGACGCTTTTTCGATCTCTCCTTCCCAGTCCTCCTTTTTTTCCTCCCTCCCCCTCCCGCTCCCGCTCATCCTGCACGGAGGTTCTCTTCAATTACGTAGTTTCAGCGCTTACTGGGCGCTAGGCTGCCTCGGGCATATCGTTCGTCACTGGCCAGACAGTTCTGTCCTCAAACGATTCCGCAGCTCTCACAATAAATTCTCTTCGCCCCATAGCCCTGCCGATTCATTAATTCATCGGAGTCTCTCCTCGAGCTTTTCCTTCCTTCCGTTCTTCCTACCTCCGTTTCTTCCACCTCGCCCTTTGCTCCCAGTCGGTAGAGTCTTTCTCGAGATCGACCTACATCCTCCAAATTCATATTTTTCTACGAATCGCTCTATATAGGCGACGTCGGATTCAAAAACGTCCAAGATAACTTAGTGCCGACAAACTACTTCCGGCCGTGCGCGATTGTGTCGCCGAATTTGTAACGAGTTAGCCTTTGTCGAGTAGAGGAGAGAAAAACGTAATCAGTTGACAGAGTGCGGAGCAAGAATGAAGCGGAGAATATTAGCGTAGTCCATAGCTGTTCGAGAATAATGTCCGCCTACGACGTGAGTCTTTGTATCGGCATATTTTCGTCACATTGTTCTCCCCATTGGCGGAATTAATTTGCTTAAGAAAGGGGCAAGACACGCGGCTGGCCCTTATTCCGCGAGCTACAGCCGGCACGGCCGAGTTCGTAGACGTATTTTCAGAGCGTAAATTGCTTGGAAAATGAGTAATCCCGGGGATAAAGGAGGCGCCGGAGAAAAGGAAAATAGAAACTCGTCCCCGTAAACATTGTGCCGACTTAGCTTTAATCAGAAGGGTCGGCTTACCAAATGAGGTTCGGGTAGTTTTCCCATCAGGGCGCAGAGGTGGAGGGGTGCTCGGCCTCGACCGTTTCTGCCGTTCCTGTCGTTCCTGCCGTTTCCGCCGACGAGAAGGAAAGGACAGAAACGCCGTTCCATATCGATTCGTATCGCCTCGAAAGCGGCCTCCGCAAAAACGGGGAGCGCGAGTTGAGGTGCCGGACGAATGCTAAGAAGAACTTTCCAAGTTTCGCGATTGCAGTACATCTATCTTAGCCCACCCGTCCTCCCTCCTCCCCCTCCTTCTTCCCCGCCGGCATCCCTACCGCCCACTTTAATTAATAACAAGAATGCCGGCGCTGAAACTTTCCGACGTTAACTATCGATCATTCCGCGGGCCACTTCCGTCTCCTTTTCGTTACATTATTCTGCTCCAGAGTTGCGTGACAAATGACTACGGGAGGAGCAGTCGAACGGATCTGGGCCGGGTTCATTACGAAGGAATGGCCCTCGATTAAAAATCTATACATTTTTTTCATAACGCTCCGAGGCCAATCGACGAGCGCCTTTGTCGTTCCTGATTTTCAGCCAATTTGACGGACATTTTTAAATAGCCACACCCCATACAATGACGTGTTCTAATGAAGCATTTCGCTTCTGCGACGCTTCATATTCATTTTCCACGGCCGAGTGGCTTGGGGGGGGGGGGGGGGGGGGGGGGGGCGACGAAATTCATTACGGTCGTGAAATATTGTTCCACTTCTCCTCAGATACCGGCCGTTAAAATCAGATTTATATGTAAAAATTGTCCGATGTTGCGCCGAAATTTAACGCGTTCGACGCGGGAGTCGGCCGTATCAAGCGGAAACGGATGCGGGCGACGGATAAATAACGTATTAATCGAGGACGCGACCGAAACGATCGGCACATTATACTAACAACGATAACGGTCGAACGAAAATACTGGCGAAGAAGATTAATGTTCCGACATTACAGTAGGTGTAATGACGCTGACAGGCCTCGGTTGCGCTCATGCAGTTGTCAGAAGCTAGCGTTGAGATGCTAACTAGCGCATTAAGCAAATGGGCTGGTAACATGGCTGCGTACATCCGGAATTAGCATTTTGATGAGTTCGGTTTTAAACGATCATAATCAATTGATAATTGTTACTAGCCATTATAGCCTATAGGGCCCTGACCCCACTCACTCCTATTCTCGTGCAAATTTCCCGAATCATCCCACCGTTTCAGCCCTATTTATCTATCTGATTTCCGTTCCGAAACAATGGGCGGGCTTGATCGCCGGATAACCTCCCGACGCATTTCGCTTCAAATTTAATTTCCTCCTAGTACGGGCTTAATCCAGTGCGCGATGCGTACCGTTTCTATTCCGTGCCTGTCAGTTCGGCCAACTCTCACCGTCAAAGGGCAACTTACGTTGGCCGATTTTTCTGCGGAAGCGTGCAACCTTTTAAATCCAGCTAAGGAAAACCAGCCACCGTGGTAATCAACTGCCCCGAGTCATTTGCTCGGAAACAATTTTCTCGCATGGCTATTGTTTATTATTACGGAAGGTAAATTTATGCCTCGTAAATATACTAAAAAGATAAAGTCAGACACGTCGTTTACTTTGCTCAACGAGAAACATTTTACAGAAAAGTATGTACACTTCCTGAAGAATACTTCTTGTTAACTTACTTCGTTGCCTTCCCCCCGCCACCCCCCTCTCCCCATCTCGCCCACGTTCCCCTGCTACTAGCACCCTTCCGCGCTCTTCTAGTGATAGTGGTGGTAGCGGTAGTAGCAATAGTGGTAGTAGTAATAATAGTGGTAGTAGTAGTAGATGGAAACGCCGCAGAAATCCTTTTCGCAGAAAGGTCGGCAGAAACTTTTATCCTTAATCGTGCCGTATCTCGCGAAACTTGCTCCAAGCAAGCAACAAATCGGCTTTAGTGTATATGCTATTATAAAACAGGCTTCGTGCTGTATCCATGCCGCATATACTTAAAGGTATCTGAGGCTGCACACCATCGAGCGAATTCATGCCTAACGGTATGCATTCGTTTGATCCTGCTTTACGCAGACAGGATAGCGGTAAGTATGGGATAGCGAATGTGTGAGTGATTTTAATTTAATTTGAAAAAAGTAACCCAGCCGCAATTGTACCGACGCAGGAAGTGAAGGTACGAACGAATGAACGAAGCGGGTGCGTTCGAAGAAATGAGCTTCGCAAGTTGGTCCTGACTCCCATGTCCGTTTATATCTGCTCTTGTTACGCGGGATGCACGACCGCCGCGGCGATGGAGAAAATCTAGAAATAGTTCTGCGTTCAATCGTCCGATCAGTTCAGCCGATTCGCCAAGCCGTTCAGCCGTTCGCTCAGAAAATTGAATCGGAATCATCCTTTTTCCCTCGTCCGAAGCTCAACACGCAATACCATTAATTTTCTCGCATTTCGATTTAACCTTCTTCGCCGGTGACCCGATATTGTAAGGCGTCTCTTGCCACTATGCATTCCACGTTTTAAACGTGCTAATGAGCCGGCCCTTCGACAAGAAGAGCGGGAAAAAGAAGGCGGGAGAAAAAAGGAGGCAACGGAATAGAAAGATTCCGAAGAATCTGTTCGTCGCGCTCGATGTTGCGTTCCGCGGATGCGTCTGGGAAAAGTGCTTCGTGGAAAAGACGAGCGGAAGATGCGAAAAGGGTGGGGGTAGGCAGGGGGTAGTAGAGTCGGTAGGGAAAAAGATATGGAAGCGGGAGAAGTGAGCGGAGCCATAAATCGTACACCTTGCTGCACGGACGTCGAGATAGGAAGCGAGTTTCCGACACGTGGCCCTCTTCGGTCGCTTCACCCTCTGCTCTACCGGCCGCCAGATTTTAAGAAGTTAATCACCCTCGCCATGTTTTACGACGTCACGGTTCTTACATCGCTGATAGGAATAATAGCTTTTACCCCGGGCGCCGCTCTGTGCACGATTTTCCTAGCAGAAGGTAAAAATTTGCTAAGGCGGTCGCCGCGTCGAATTCGAGGGACGGGGAGGGGAGCGGAGATGATGAAATCGACACAGGTTTCGTTTCGAATAATAAACCGTGCGCCCGTCACTTCCTTTTCCGCAGAATTTCATTAAGGCGATGCCCGCGCTCGCCAGACCATAATGGGGCTTTGAACTTTGGCAAATTTCAATAATTCGAAACTCAATTTCGCCAAACAATAGCTCGTAAAGTATTGTTATTGCTGGAGGATCAGATCGATGGCGAGCGCGTTTAACGGGCTAACATTTTGGCTTAATGTTGAGCGTCAGCGGGAGCGCGCGCATGCGCGTATGCTCGTCGTCCAAGCGCATTTGCACTGAGCTCATTCGAAACTTTTTAATTAAATCGTTATTGACCGACATTAGTAGTTCGTCCGTGTCCACCGGGGGAAATTATAATTTAACGGGCCAGACCGACCGCCAACCCCGCCCCCTCCCCCTATTTTTCTTGCCCGATATTACGGCGATTAGCGGGTTACAATGGATCGGGCGATTTGAATAATTTCATTGGCCGGTTCATGTTTTATAATGAGCCCCGCGGCGGCTTTGGTCAGCTTTCTAGCCTCTGTTACCGGTCGAGCTTGATGACTCTCCGCGCCCGGCGTACAATTTTCACCGCTCAGCCCGCTACGCGCGAAAATACTTTTTGGCCACTTTTTTTTGTTGGTGCCCAGGCGCATATTGCCCTACAGGCGGCAAATGAAATTATCGTAACCGCGCTGCGGCGGCCTCTGACGCGCATAATGAATATTGCAGGGTGTATTACGGCGCGGTCAGTTTTTATCCGGTGCCCCTGCTCTCCCCTGCTCACCCCTGGCACACACTTTTACTCGAAACGCATAATCGAAATCACATGTCCGTCCGCTTTCTTTGGCGCCGCTGTCCCTGCTTTCGCAGACTTTTAAGCTTTCGGCGAGGAACTTTCTCACCGAAGTCCGAGTCGAACCTATTCTAATCGCCTTTTTCGAAAATTACCCCGATCTCGATAGCGCTAGAACGCGCCTGCCACTAGACAACAAGTGGAAAGTTCAAAAGTTAGAATGTTCCAAGGGAATATTGAAGAGTCGCTGCGTTAGAAATCGGATCCTCCTCGATCCCGGATTACTGTTCTGACGATTGCAACTTCTCCGCTTGCCTTTGGCTCGTTGTGCATCGAGTCGGAGAGGTCGGCGAGGTCGGAGAGGAGGTCGGAGGGCTTTACGGCCGCTTAACCTTCGTACAGAGGGCAGCGTGCGCGCAAGTGCTTTTATCGATAGCTTTTCTCATCTGACGGAATCCTTGTGCCAATCGGCATTTGTCAGACCTAAGTGTAAGAGGATAGCCCGACCCGTCAGCGTACTCGAAGCGGAAGAACGAGTCGGCGGCGTGGGTGGCGGCAGTGGTGGCAGCAGTGGTGGCAGCAGTGGTGGCAGCAGACCAACGGTGGGAAAGGAGGGGTGGAGTTGGATGCCAGGCTACCTTTTTCCTCTGTCCCGACATAAAGACACGTGAAATAAGTAGATACGCCGTTCTCACCGGGCGGGGTAGAGCGCTTTGATCTTCGGGACGGTCCTTTAAGCTGACCGGCTTTGCCCCGATGGCTGACTCGAAGGAGTCCCCGGAGAGGGATCACAGGGATAACCACAGGGATTGGTGGGGGAGGGCTTGCCAGTGGAGCCGCTGGAGCCGCTGGAGCCGATGGAACGTCGGAAGATGAGGCAGTTCAAGAATCTTGCCGAAGGGATGGGGGAGAAGAACGGCGCGGCAGGATTAACGATCGCGCAAAGTACGACTTCAAGGACACGTGAAAGCCCGCTGAGTGCTTGCGGCATAGTTTGTGCGAACGCAGCCAGGCAGAGATCTGGGTCGACGGGTGCAATAACTCGATAGGAAACAACGGCAGGAGAAACAGAATGAGGGGGGGCGCTGCGCGGAAGGATGCTTCAAGCCGACCGGAAGTCGACCGGAAGCCGACCGGAAGCCGACCGTTAGCCGATTGAACGTCGCGCCGAGGCCTAAAGCGGATGCATTTTCTTCGCCTCGCGCGTCTATTAATTAACGCGCTTACGGGTAACGGCGGTCCGCCGCAAAAATGAAGACAGTCGCAGTCGCATTAGCCTCACGCCACATTAGGCTCCGCCGCGCATTAGGCTCCGCCACGGCGGCCGGATTAACGAATTTTAACTTTGCCCAGTTTGCGGTCGAGTTTCTCGCACCAAACTGCGTCATTATCATTCTCTTTCATGCGTTTCGCAAAGTTCCCGGATTCTATTGGAATATTCACTCGCCAACGATTATGGGGATGGAAGCGGCATTAGGCTCTCAGCGTCTCCGGCCACTGGCTTCGATATGAAAGGTAAACGGGCTCGTAATCGAATGGGAGGAGGGGAAAAAGAATTTCGAATAAGCGAGGGTCGAGTGCACTCGTCTTCCCTGAATTCGGAGGTAGGGGAAGAACGAAAATAAAAATGGCAACGCTTAGGCCGGCGTGGAAGCGGCGGAGAGCGGAGGGCGGAAGGCGGAGGCGTGTAACGCGACGAGAAGTGGAGATAACGAGGGCGAATCCGATATTAAAGTTGCACCGGCATCAGGCAGTACTCAGGCTCGCCTATCGCGACACGTTATTGAATAAACATCGAGTTACCGTCGCTACTCGAATTTCAATTATCATTGACGCGGGAGCTCTACTCGCCCCCCTCCGTCCTTCCACTTTCCTACTCTGATCCCGTCCATTCGGGCAGCTACCCCCGCGCCCCCTCCACCCTCCTCGGCCCTCGTCGCGTTGCTCGGCACGCGGTGCAATCGCGTCGCAATAAATCGATAACCGTTCCAATAACGATTGACAACGCGACCACGGCCGCGTGACACGCATCGGCCCCGCTTTAAATGACAAAGGGGATTAATCGTCCAGCCTCGTTCGTTGAGTTTTCCTCCCACCCGCCGCCCTCCAATCACCCTTTTGCATTTTCATTTATTCCCCTCCCCACCCTCTTGGAGTCCGCATGCGACTCCTTTCCCCCACCCGTCAGCCCGCGCTGTCATCGCTCGTATCCAATCAATGCAAACGGCAAATGACGGACTTGTCTGCTCCCATTTGACGTCAGCCCTCGGTGTCCGCCGATCGATCAAACCTAGACACGCGAGCGAGCGCACCCTGTTTTCACGTTTTGCGCCCGAACAAACAACTGCCGCGTTAATAATAATTGATATCCCCGGACGTCTCTCGTACTACGCGCGGAGCTCGCTGTTTAATTAAGCGACGATCCCTCAATGGCGTTCCGCGAAATGTTCCGTCCCCCGCATTCCGAACTTGCCCAACATCGATCACGACCGATTTCGCGCGACAATCTCGTTTCGGCAAAATTCTCGCGCGGCGTTGCTCCTCCTGCCTTTTGGACGCTCGGTGAGCAGCCACACCACTCGCAATCTAAACTCTGTCGGCATGTAGATATTCCGATTATTCCGCGGCAACGTCCCTCCTTTCGACGATCCTTGCCCTCGCAATCTTCATTAGGAACAGACTTTTCACGGGCGAAACTTTCCGTTTCGAGTCAATTGAGCCGGGAGGGGGTGAGCACATTTTTCCTGAGAGAAGATTTTCGACGGGCGAAAAATTCTTGACTCTTTCAATTTGTGCGTCGCTGCTCGGTTGTCGCTGTTTTTCTTTTCTCGCCTCTTGTCGCTTCCCTTCTTCTTCTTCTTCTTCTTCTTCGCTTGGCAACCGCTTGTCTCACCCCTTTCAGCCCCGTACAAGTTTGGCGCGCGAGCGCACGCGCGGCGGATCGTTCATGAATCTCGGCAAAGGCCAGGTAAACGTGGGAATTGGCCAGATTAAACGGGCATAGACGGGAGTTTATAAGATCGGCAGAAACAATTTCCAACTTTGGAGAAATATCGGAAAACCATTCGGCGGAAAGTTGTTTAATAACGAGGGTAGCGTGCGCTGCGCAGATCATTAGTATACATCCTTCGGCTCTCGAAAGAGAGTGAGCTAGCGCTTATTTAATAACCGCATGCACTTTATACGTCGCGACGTAATTTTTCGTCAAACATTGCCGAAAGTTGCTCTGCGAGCTTCGCGGGGAAAGTCGAGGGAAAAAGAGGTGAGGTAAATCTTCGCTCGCAGCTTATTGGATAAGTATCGTGGCGCGAGTCGAGCTTCCGCTACCGATGCTACTTGCTGATCGCACTTTCGAAAGTGGGGAGGTAGGAGCGAAGGGAAGATAATTATCGTTTTGAAGTTAGGCAAAGGCAAATATTTGGTTTGGAGGGACGGTCTTAAGGCGGAAGCCATGATGCCGGCTGAGCTTCTCACCCCAGCACCGCCTTGGTCACTCTGAGGCGTCTCGTGGGTCTCCAGAGGCTGGCCCCGAGGAGGCAGAAATTCCTGAGGGAACCGCGAACCTCCAGTAGGAAGTGCTGCGGCTAACCACGGTCCGATCCTAGGATACAGTTCCACCCGCAACGAGCTACTCTGCTTCTAGAGTCGAGAACAGTTCGCCGACGATTGTGGTGATAGCGCAACTAAAACGGGGATAACGTCCATGACATATCCTACGGAGCCCGATGTCGACACAGCTCCCCTGAAAGGTCCCATAAAACACACTTTTCCAACGTAGCATTACGAAATATAACTTTTACTCCGCACCTCACCCCGAACTTTAAGAGAACTTTTGACCTACCCAACATTTTCTTTCTTCCATTTTCCTCAATTTCGATGGCTTGACAGAATGACGTCCGAGGAAACTCGTTAGCTTTTTTCGGCGGAAAGGTGGTAGGTGGCTCCCGGTGAAATACGCCGCTCGGATGAGATTGGGGAGTAGCAAGCCGCGATATCAGCGGATCGCTGAAAGTGCTTTCCAGCCGCAAGTTCGCTCTTTCACGCGGCTACCTCCCACGACTCCTGTGCATCCTTTAAACGATGGGGGCACCTTCCCCTCCTCCTCACCTCGCGCAGCGTGAAGAGAGCGTGAAGAGAGCGTGAAGAAATCGATTTTCTGCATCCGTACCCTATCGCCGTGATCCAGACGTAGCTCGGAAATACCTGAAAGTGGTATTATACTCATCCTTTGCTTGGTTATATTAGCCGCTCATTCTCCATGGCTACGTCATCCGTCAGGTCGGGAAGCTTGATCGTAATCTTCTCGAGTGTGTCCCTCCGCCCTTAGCGATCTATCGGTCCGTATAATGCTCGTTATCGGCCCATATCGATCTAGGATTATCCGCATAATTATATCCTGCCATTGTACATGCCGTATGAGGGGCCTTCCCGGCGGCGCCCTGGACTTACTTTCACAATGTCAGGCGATGGTCGTTGGGTCACCCTCTCTATGACCCTCTCTCTCCCTCATCCTCTCTCTTTCCCGACGAGCTCGATAAGCCAGGGAGATTAACGACATCGAAGAGAGAACCTGATTGTCCTCCTTTAATTAGCCTCCCCGTTCATGGCACCGTTCATGGCACCGTTCACGGCCCCGTCGAATCTGCCTCATTAGCGTCGTTATCGCAGACGGGGTCGACGTTATTATTAGCGCTTAACAGTTCACAGCATTCTCTTTCACTTCGCACCTCTTCTGTTCCCGCGATCGGTCCTCTCGTCTTCGCAATGAAAATCTTAAGTCCCATTCTCACCTAACCCACACCCGTCTGTCTGCTCCTTCTCCTCCTCCTTTGCCATCAGTTTGCCCCAGGATTAGCTGGACCGACATTTCCCCCTCCTCTTACCCTCCGCGGTTACCTGTCCTTTTCCCCAGTTTTTGCTCGCCATCTCTCCTTCGTCTCGTCCGTCCGATGCCGTCACTCGTTTTTCACCTGTTCTCCGGTCTCGGACTCCGTACATTAACGCGGAAGTGGATAATGCTGGCGTGGTGGATGTCCCTGACATGGTCCGATGCTGGTCGCTAGTTCGACGGAAGGAAGCAACGTGTGTGAATATCGTGTCTTAAAGCCGCGTTCTTTGGCGCTGAATCATCGATTTTTCAGCTATGTCTCCGCATTGGATTAACTTCCGAAGTGTTGGGGTGAAGACTGGCGAAAGGTGGGTGGATAGGAAATTGTGGACGACGGCGGTGTGGTATCGTCTCTCGGCTCGTCTGGGTCGGTGAGTCTAGCTCAGCTGGGTGTCCACACGCGATTAGTTCAGCTGGCGGGGGCCAAGTGCTAAGCCTGCTCGGGGGGGTTGATGGCGATGAAGCCGCTTCCTACGGAGGTGGCGGTCGCTTGACGCCTCTATGGTGATTCAGAACTTGGCAGAATAGTTCCTCCCCTGCTTTTGCCAGATAACTGACTGTCAGACTTGGCTCTCGCCGACTTCGTTGGCTGGTTTAGTTTAATAACCTCTTCGTTGGCTCGAACTGGCATGACTCGACGGCGCTGCGGTTAGGTGTCAATTTTGGCCGCGGTGCTGCGAAGTGGTGCGGCCTGGTAATTCGATTCGGAGGGAATTATCCAAGTTGTTCGGCATCGATACTGTTTACGGGCATCGTTCGGCCTGTTTTTACATCATGAACGTGGGAAGCTCCCTCTCGCTCTCTTCCACTGTTGGTCTTTCCGTGGCACGGTCCCCTCCTCTTGCCGCTGAGATGCTAAAGCGGTATGCAGCTGTATGCAGCTGCGCGCGATAGCTTTCAGGTTGTTGTGCGCCGCTACTATGGGCAACGGCGCTTCGCCCGTATTTCAATCGTGGCTATCTTGACCATGCTTTCGCGCTCGGCAAATTGTAGAACCTGGCTGTAGGGTGGCGCAAGGGGTGGCACAAGGGGTGGCACAAGGGGTGGCACAAGGGGTGGCACAAGGGGTGGCGTTTGGTAGGCGGTGAGGAAAGGGGCTCGAGGATGCTTCGGCGCGTATCGGATGTGCTTTCTGCCGTCCGCTGCAAAGACAGAGTCAGACGGCTCGCGCGCGGCGCCAGCTAAATCCTGGAGGGAAATCATACGAGCGGGAAGTGGTTCCAAATGCAAACCCAAAAGTTTAACAAACCTCCGAGGGTTTACAGCGGCCAGTGGGCACAACTAGCGCGGCATTTCAACCCGGATCGCCCAGAGGCTTTTATTCGCCCAGATGGACGTATACTTACGCTGGCCGAAGTGAAGGCCAGCTTGGGGAGGGCTGGGGGTGGGGCGATCCTTCAGACAGAGACCGAACGAAATATGCTAACGCAGAGGTAAACAAAGGAGTAAACAATACAGACGCATTGCTAGCGGAATGATATCTAGTTCACGTGCATTCGCAATGTGTGCATTCCATCGAAGACCGTTGATCCCTTCTGTAGATAGAGTCGAGATGCGATTTCTAGCTATGCGTTTCTCCGCTTCCAGACACACGCGCTCTCCTCTCTCTTTGTCCTTTCATCTGTTGCTGATGCAGTTAACTTCGTTGAGAGGACGAATGCGGTCACTTTCTCACCTTTTCTTCTCATTTCTTCAAATAGTCGTCGTCATCCATTAGCAATTTGCTCGAATATTATTCCATCATTAATTCTTGTCTTTAAAATTATGTCATCCGTTACCGCCGATCACTCAATGCATGACCCAATGAAACAAAAATCATCATCAATTGCAGACTGAAGTGATAAAATCGATTACATTTGAAAATTGATTCCGAGTTAATGGGAAGGAATGTCATTGCATAACCTATCGGCAAACGATTGAAATTCTTCGACCACGTGTAGTGGGCAAAAGCAACGTTAATTGAAATCGATATCGCGCAGTGTCAAATTCCTTGAATCCGTCATTCCCGATCGAAGCCAAAGTTATTCCCTGTTCTCCCTGTTACGTCAGAGGGATTGTTCGCCAAAGCAGAAATCGTTAATTACGTTAAACGAGAGGAAGGAATGACAGGTGGATGGGGGCGATAAATAAAAAGTGATTCGGTAAAGGCGAGAGATTGGCCGTATCGTCGACAATGCATTACGAGATTTTAATGCCGCGTAATCCTCTCCGGACGCAAAACTTGTAGGGGGGAGGGGGGACGAGAGATTTAGAGGTGAAGTTTTGTACCCCGCACTCGTCCAGTTCCCGGACTTGTGCGGCGTCTCTGTTAGCCCGCCTCGAAGTTGCGGATATTAATGTCGGCGTAATAACGCGGCTGTATCACTGTGAGACCGCTGTGAATTACGCGGGCACACCTGAAGGAATCCTGAATGTCCGGGGCCCAGGACTCTCTTTTCTTTGCCCAGTTCTGCGGGATTTTCGTTCGCCGCCGCCAGCTGTTTCTAATTTCCGTCCTTGCTCGGAAAGATGGAGGTCGAGCATGGGCGGCGCGTCCGAGCCGGTTATTAACCCGTTAGCGGGATGAATTTCGATAAATCGCGTTACGAAAATTGCCTCTCCGCCATTGTCAGGACGCGCCCTCGCGAGGGAATTCACTTTCCGCTGAGCCTTCCCTAAGGGTCATTTTAGTCAAAACTCACGTCTGCTGTCCGCTTTCGGGCCATCGAAACTACCGAAGGGTCCGACGTTCGCAATGCAGCTCGTCTTCATTGCACAACGCCAGCATAGTTGCCGACCTTTGACACAGGTTCGAGGTTTCGACATGATCCTGACGCGGAGCGGCTGAGCAGATTAATCGGGTCGTCGCAAATATTTCGCGAATATTGCCCTCGGCTAATTCCGCTATTGGCGTCAAGCGATTTTGCAATTACCGGCGGCGGCCCCAGCGTTCGCCCGCTAGCTTTTGCTTTCGCCTGCGCAGAGAGAGTCATTGTTACACGTATGCCAATAAATCTTGCCGACCGCGCGCTCGCTGAATGCCGCCCCAGGCGAAAGTTATGATAATCGAAAATTCTCTACCGAATGTAAAATGTAAATGTCCACCGTTCCTCTCTCTCTCTCTCACCCTTTCTCTCTCTCCCCTCCTCTCTCCTTTTCCACCTACGGTTATAGCATATAGGTATATCCGAGGTCCGTAATTATACTCAGTATTAACTGCGAACGAAGGGGAGTGAGGGTGAGGGAGAGAGGGCGAGCAATAATCGGTAGCCGCGATTACAAAGAGGAAGGCGATACGTTCAGTAATTTCCGTAATGTATTCGTTGTCGATCTCGATCATTACCCGAGCCCCTTAATTTCGAGCGTGAATTTTAATTCCACCGCACGGCGATATTTCGATAAATAATTATTTCATCCGCAATCAGAGGCAGCGGCAATGAGTGGTGCGAAACCAATTTGCCCGGGATTCAGCGAATGGCGTGGCTCGTCATGTTACATCGATATGCGTTATAAAATTCGTTAAACATTGAATCAACGTTCGAATACACCCCGAGGAGGGATGTTCGACGGCTGGACAATTTTCGTAGGATGGGCATCGCAGAGGTGGGGAAGTGGGAGAGGGTGGGACTCCCTCGAGCAGAGATTACAACCACTTTGAGGTCTCTTATGATACAAGCAGCTGGATCTATTCGTCGTCGCGTGCCTTAAAAGTACCGGCGAGCTCTCTTTCTTTCTCCTTTTCTCGCGATCGCTGAATATGGATGAAGCACTCCTCGTATACCGAGCCGGTACAGTGCCCGATACAGTGCCAGGTACCGCGCCGGGAGCTTAAGGCATCTTTCCTCGAGTTCCTCCCCCACTCTCCCTCTGTTCTCTCCTTCAGTTCTCTCCCCCGCACGCCAGGAACAATTGTGTCTCCTGGCGTTAACTTCGCCGCCTCCAGCGCCGCCTCGAACCTCTACTGATTTTTCTCTTTACCCTCTCTAATTTACCCCCTTCCCGCCCCCGGCACCCTTCCCTTCGAGACGAAGGCCAACGAAAGGATTCTTCCTTAATCCCCTCTTAACGTCTAGACGCGCGTATTAACGAGTCCGGAAGCTTTCTCGCCGCCGAAGGAACTTTATTAACAATTTAAGTGGATGCGATCTATTTCGCGAAGGTTGCCTACCGATGGAGCGCACTCAACCTCGTCTCCACTCCTCGCTACGACTCTTCAGAAAGACCAGAAAAAAATGAGGTCTACATAAGGTCGCTTCTCGAAATGTAAGTGAAGAAGCGTGCGCGTTTGAAGAAGTGAATATTCTCTAACTGCCTCGGTAACGAGAGAACTGCGTTTTCGAAGGGTACCCTGCGGGCTTGGGGCGGTGTGGGGCGGCGTAGGACGGCGTAGGGCGGCGTGGGGCGCTTTCAGAATCTAGTGGGTCTCGGTGCCCTACAGGCGTGTCTTCTCCTCTCGTTCATTCGAGGAACTCCTAGTCACGTACTAGGTGGCGATACCGCGTATCGCACGTAAGGACGTAAGGCGAAGTACTTGGTAAAGGGCGAGTTTTGCCTTTCTCTCTCTCTCTCTCTCTCTCTCTCACCCTCTCTGCGAGTAGCAGGACGATCGAATAGTCTGCAAGGGAACCTGTTCCCTTCCCGGTTGCCTGTCGCAACTATACTGTCGCAACTATACTGTCGCAACTACCCTGTCGCAACTACCCCGGTCGCAAGCACCCTGTCACGGGACTCGAATATGGCCACTCTTCGCGCCCTGTTTCTCCCCGTGTTCCACTACTTACCGCCTTCCGATCGGAAGTTTCGCGCCAGAGTGTCGGTTACGCTCAGTTACTTCTCTCCCAACACTGCGCACTGGCTGCGAAATTGGAATGCGTTCTCACGCGCGGAAATTATAATGCGGATAGATAACGCGCTGACGCCCAGGGCTCGCCGGTGAAAGCTCTCCGTCAACTTTGCGCTCTGAATTTCAATGTCTGCCGGACGCGGCCCCCCTCCTCGCACCTTCCGCTCGACGGGAGCGAAAGGGAAAGGGCGGCTGCGGAGAGCGAAAGACGACGAACGGCAGACAAATCGCGGGTTGTTCTATCCCGATTAAGCTGAGTACATAGTTGGAAAGTTGTTTAGCGTTAGAATCGCGACGGGTATACGGTCGAATTCTTGAGCGCGTTACGGAAATCGTTGCTTCCTTCCCGCTGAACGGACCTTTCGGCAGCGGTTTACCTAACGCGAAACTACGACGCTGAATCCTATGTTCGTTTAAATACAATGGTGCCATCGCCCTCTCTGCAAAAGCGTAGCAACGTCTGTTAAACGTGATCGCGGTAAAAAGATTTTCCAACGGAACATATCGCATCTGGTCGACGATTGCCGAGTGGGCAAAGATTCTTCCGAAAGTTATGAGCGCAGGAGGGGAATTCGACGCGTCTCGCGGGAGTGACTGGCACGAGGAAACTATCTCTTTCACGCGGTTGAGAAAAATGAGCGCACGCTCGCGACCGAGGTCGAGAGTTCGAAACTTCCGACGGCGGTGTCAGCGCGGACAAAGTACAAACGGATTCCGTAAGCGGTCAAAGGCGCGAGGGCCACGTAGGGGCGGACACGCTCTCGCTCCGAATCCTCGAAAGGCATAGGTGGGGGATCTGGCCGGCGTCAGTTTGCTCCCAGGACTCTTTCTGGGCTAGCGGAAGACTGCGAACGCCTAGAGATCGCGTCGAAATAATTAATCGTCGCTGGGGTAAAAAGTGAACGGCAGGGGCTGGGGAGGGGCTGGGGAGGGGCTGGGGAGGAGGGGGAAGCGCGATGGCAGGGAATAAGCGGTAGTCGGAACGGATTCGAAGGAAGGCTTTTTGCTCGTGACAATCCTCTGTCTGCCCTTTTTCCGCGCACCCCCACCCCTCTACGTTCGCCGACCTTACTCGCTATCTCTCCCTCGGTATCTCTTTGGCGATGTCTGGCTCGCGGCGTGTCGACCTCGTTGCAAAATTGCCGTTTCGTGTTTTCCAAGCATTAGCGGGGAAATTCCGGGGTGCCGGCGCCGGTAATTCGTGGTACTCGCTCTAATTAGAGCCGTAGATGGCATTGCAGGCGGCCCGGCCCGTTCACTCGGGCACCGTACGGACCGCTCGGTTAATATAAACATAATCGTTACGAGCCGCTACACGAGGGGCAAAGGAGACTCCAACTGGCAATAACTATGTCGTACATGCGCGACGTAATGTTCGGGGTAGCGCGAGGGACGATATCGAAGAAAGTCTCCGCCGGGTTAACTCGCCTCCGCCTAAACCTAGCCGAACCTAAACTCCCTGGCCCAGACCTGTTGAAGCTGCGAAATTCTCACCGATGAAAAATGGCATGAATAAATCGCCGCCCCTATCCTCAAGCCCCTACCCCTAAGCCCCGAGCTTATAATTATTGAAGAGTCGGCGGAAATCGACTATTCGTCGGCTGAAAAGCGCAGAATGCCCGTTCCGTCGAGCGAGAATACACCGGAGAGTGATGTAGTTTTCATTTAATGTCAATGTGCACTTTTTTCCCTTTTTTTATCGGAGCCCCCGTGAATGGACGAACGTTAAAACATTCCCGCTTCAATATACAACTGTAGACGGATGGTGACGAGCGTTGGTTCTGCTCTCATGACGCGCTCGATGTGTGCGCGTTACACGTTCAAAATTTATCAATTTCAATAAAACTTAGCACGGACATACATACGCTAATAAGAGTTAAGTAGAATAAATGCCTGTTTTGAACGTACGTCCCTCCGCATGGAAATATCTTAACGATCAAAAATTCCATACGTTCTCGAATGTTAATCGATATCGCTGTTCATGCATTTTTCGAAAGGGCCAAAAGTTATTCGGCCGAACAAATTGACGTTATATGCGGCGCGCTCGTCCCTTTTTGCAGGCTGCGTAATTAACGGGCGCACGCGTCGCTAGCTCGATGTCGATGATTCGCGGCGCGTAACGGTCCTAGCCGCCGAGAGGAAAGGGTTAGCAAATGAGGGGATAGTAATGATATTTGTAGTCTGGCGGTCGCTGATTTGAATAATGGTCCCGCATAATGGATTGTGCGTCGAGTACATATTGCCCTGGCCGCGTGAACCTCTGACCGGACTGCGTCCCTCGAACAAAAGTGGATAAGGGCCATTCGAAGAGGCACGGCCAATTCGATTTCATCCGATCGCTAATTACGCCTGTCCATGCTCCGCTGATCCCGAATCCCATCGAGATCGATCGGACACTACATCCGACATCTGCTTACTTTTACATTTGCGGCCTGTGTATCGTTCATCATCGTCATTAGTTCTCTCCAATATTGACAATGATGATTGAACTAGGAATTCTAGTACTATTACGAGAAAGAGGAAAACTTGCTGACGCTTTGGAAGAGAAGTACGACGAAGGGTAAGAAGGTGGCCGACATCGTAACTGCGACAGAGACGTTTCGTTGGTCGGGTGAACGTTTTAAAAAGGATGGAGATAGGCGGTATGGCCGATTCCTAAATTGCACCAGCTGTCAAGGGAACTTCTTACTTCTTGGCCAAATTCGTTTTAACGTTCCACTGAGCTGTCCCTTCCCCCCTCATCCCGAATTCCGCCGTTGACCGTCCGAGATATTTAGTACTTTATAATGGGGAAAGTTTCGCCACTTATCTCAACGGCGATGCTCGCGTTGAAAAGGGAATCACTCGAGCGTCCTCCCTGATGCAAGTCGGGACGATAAAGTCCTTGGTTCGTTAATCTACTCTCATGACCGTACCCTTGATAGAACTAATTATTTGCGTCCCGCATTCGGGCGGATAACGAAAGGACGGGACGGGATCGATACCCTAAAAGGTCCCCCGCTGCGAGAAGCTGCAAGTTGCGAAGGTTGAGACTCCGCTGGCCTTCCTCAAAAATCGTTCTACCGTTGGGAAGCTGGCGCTGAGAATCAATTAGCGCGGCTCAGTCTGAGCGAGGTCGCGAAGATATTTGTAGCTAGAGACGGCGTAAGTCTTCCCTCGCCTTTTAGAGTCGGCGTCGGCGTCGGCGGCATCCGATGCGCCGCCGAATTAAAGTCGCCGCCATTTTTACGGGGTCGTAGTCTATGCCTCGTAAAATTTATCTTCTGCCTTGAATGGCACCGACTCCGACCACCTTTCCCTCCACTTTCGACCGCTGTTCCTCGTCTTTTAGGAGCTCGACGGAATCTTACGCGTCGCTCCGGTTACTGCCTGACACTTTTATCGGCTCTATCAGGGACTCTCTCACTCACATCCGCTCACATCCGCTCACATCCACTCACCGGGCTCACGTACACTCTTTCCACGTCTTTTTCCGTCTCTCTCTCAAATTCTTGCTCTCCTTGATTACGGGAAGCACCCGTGGAATCTCGGCAAATTGCTCGTTCGAACATTCTGAGGGGGATCACGTGTGCGAATTTTTGCGCACGTGTGCATCGACGTTGCTCTGTTTTTAGCTCGGGGAAACCTTTCAAAGCCCTCCACCCCCTCTATTGCTCCCCTTTCTCTCTCCCACCCCTCTCTCCCTACCACCCTCGCACACTTTTAATGCACCATTATCTCTAACAGTTTAGTATTGAATCGAAACGATGCATGACTGTGTATGGGAATTATTTATTGCGAGAGTGACGCAATAAGCGTGATGAGACTGAAATCAGACATCTGATTATAAAAGGAGCGGAGCAGATTTCCGTTCCTGATCCACATAAAAGATTTGTCATGTGGCGCTGGCATTAATTTCTGTTATTAAATTTCTAATTATAAATATGCGATGCGAGATGAGTGCGACGCGCGATCGCGTGCATTATTAATTTGATTAAAGTCCAGTAATCGATAGTAAATATCTCAGTCTCTGACGGTCGTCGACCAATTTCGTGTGGGCAGAAATGGTGCTACCGGGTAATGGTTAATAATGAGTGTTACGCTAATGGGCACCGATGATAATTTCCTCCGCTCGTCTAATGAATAATTAGCGATGCGAGGCATCGAATAGAAGAAAAACTGAACATCGTAAAGCACTCGAGATTACATTGGCTTTCTCGCGAGTGAATAAATCGTTCGTGTCCTACATAATGAAACGGGAGCTTGGCAAGCCACTAGCTGAATAATTTACTCGTTTAGTTTAAGCACCTTAGCACACCGCGTTTCATCGTCTTCCCGACTGTTCTCCAGAAAATATATTTCTAACGAATGCCGGCGCAATTATCGAATTTTCGATTTCATAATCGAATCAATGTCATCATTTGAGTATCACAAAGTCTTGAACATATTGTACTCATGTCGTCTATTGGCAAACGGAAATCGAACTCTAATGTAGGGAGCAAAGAACTTTTCTTAGCAAGAATCTGAGGATAATTTTACAGTGAGTGGATGAAGTTCTCGATTAAATTAGGCCCCGACTTATTTTTGCGCTTCACTCGCAGGTTTTCTCGCTCTATTTCGGACCACACTTTTACAGCTCGTTGGGCCATTTCACTCTCTCTATATACCGTTACTCCTTTTTGCACCCCATTAGACTTACGAGCATCCCAACGGGCGTATTCCGCACTTGCCACGTCTGATACCGGTCTCTCGTTCAATCATAAATCTGACCCTGAAGAGTGTCTTCCACGATGCGAGACTTCTGTTCGCTCGCGAAGCACCGGGCTAAATGGCCGACAAAACGATGCGGTGGAAATTAAATTGCGAAAATGTTGGTTCAGAAGTAAATTGAGTTAATAAAGATTTCTTCTCATTTTATTGCTTTTTGTGTGTACAGTGCAACTTCTGCTGGAGATGACATCTCTATGAGTCCGGGCTCTAGATTTATTATTAACATGTTCATCGTTTGCGCACTTTCGTCACTCCCGCGACGAAAACTTCCTCCTCGCCAAACCAATTTCCCATGCCGTTTCGCTGTTTCGAATTCCCATCGTCGAGTATACCGATGTCTGTTTCCTGCATCATTTTGGCGCGAGACGCGGCTCAATCACAAAGTCGAGCCCGCATGCTCGACGTTGCGTGCGGCTGAGAATGGTTGCTTCCAATTCTTGTTCATTCGGCTGATGGGTGAGAAAGGGCGAAGAGCGAAGGGCGAAGGGCGAGGCAGAGTGTGTAAAGCTTTCCCGAATATGAGAGACGTGATTTGAATTCTTCGTACAGCCAAGAGACACCGTTCCCGGTACGCGACCCGTCAACGGTCCTCGAAACAATCTCTGGCCAATGGGAGGCACGCAGGAAATATAATTATTAACGAGAATTGAGCCTTTTGACCTGAGACTCTGCCTCGAGCATCCGAGGCGGAATTGTCCAATTTCCATCCGGAATTTCTGTCCGGCCATTTTGTCCTTCGCCGAGGATGACAAGTACCGTCGTTGGGTCCGAACGAGAATTCGGACGATGACGCGAATGACGCGGAAATAGGAGTTACATTAACTTTCCGCGGGAGAGTACAGTCGACGGTTACGTAACCGCGCAATTAGCTTCGAATTCCCCCAGGATTGGGGAGAAGTGGTTTGCGATCTCGGTCACGAGACATATGAATTTGTACTCACGGCCGGAGATTAGGTAATTTGTGACGTGCAAGTGCCGTGTACAAAGGGTCGACCATAATGCAGACATTGATCGAGTTCAGTTACTACGTGAACTATGTCGCCCGAGGCGCCTCATTTCCTTATGGCTTTCGCTCTCAAACGGTGAACCCAGTCGGCACACATGCTGCGCGGATTACGACGACGAACGCATTTCCCAAGCATTAAGCGGCCGCCCTGTTTCCTGCGCATTCCACCTTCTCGTTCAAGATCTCTCGCTGTCGCTTTCCCTGCATCGCTCTTCCGAGTCAGCTTTCTATCACTTTCGGCTGAAAAACAGGCGACGCGGACAAAGCATACCTGCTGGCTTGAATGCAGTTCAAAGGAGATTGCTTTAGCGGTGGAAAATCTTTTTTCAGCACGGTGTGACCCAGTTCAGAGCCGCTCTTATGGGGAGATCGTAAGAGTCGTCGGAGCGCGCAAATGAATTGATGATTTTTTTTTGGCCTTCTTGGCTTCGAAGCTCGTTCGGGATAAACAGAAAGGGAATGGGGAAGGGCAGTACGAAACTCTCAAGTTTTACGTACCGACCCATATGACTTCCTCTCACTCGTAAATTGCACAGTGGCAAGGGCATCCTAAGGTGTTCGGCGGCTCGATGATTTTTGTAAGCGAATGATCCAATTCCGGGCGGCACGCGGCTTGTTTCGATTTCCCCTTCCGTTCGAAATCGCAGCCCTAGGTCGACGGTGTTACACCGGGAGCGTGGCACGATTCGTTTTCATAGAATTAGCGCGGGCGGCTGCCGCAAGTTTTCAATCTCGGGGCTCAGGTTCGCGGTGAGCAAGTTTCCGGCGCGGAAAAGCTCCTTTCGTCTCGCGGTGCTCATAGTCGAGGCTGGTCGAGATTTCCTTTTAGGACGGCAGAGCGAGGGCAAACACGGAGTCGAGGAGTGGAGGTGTGCGGTTGTTCGGACGACGGCGGTATCACGGCGGTATCACGGCGGTATCACGGCGGTACGATGGCCTACATTGGGTGTGCGCGTGTGCGTGTCCGTGCGCGAGTGCGTAGCGTGTGCGTGAGTTAACTTGACTCCGACGTGGAGAGTCGATATTACGCAAGCTGCCTTTCATATGCAGCCGGCGCGCAGCGAGAGGATCGTGGAAAATTTAATGCGCGCGCCGGCAGGGCTGCGCTGACCCTCGCGAAAATTCCGGCCCTGTTTACTTCCGATTTCTCGGCATCACCGACACACAGCGAAGGCAGAGCGCCATTCCCAGAATGGTGGGTACACATTGTTCCCGCGTACGATTAATGCGAACGAGTATCGTTCGTCCCCTCCGCCTCTTCCACCATCTCTTCCACCTCCTCTACCCTTATTCCTCTTATTTCTCTTGTGGCAGTGCCGCCGCCGTTGCCGCCGCCGTTGCTGCCGCTGCCACCACAGGCACTGCCTCCGTTTTCAACGGCGCGTTCGCTTGTTTCATTCGCTCCGCTCTTATTTTTCCGCCCCGTAGACGTCGAGTGCCCCGCGGTGGTGAGCGCGTGTTTTTCCTCCGCAACGGGAGAAGGGAAAACTGACGTGGCAACTAGGAATGCATAGGCGAGCGAGCCACGAACTTGTCGCCCTGCCATTAGTCGACCGACTCGAAGACATCTGCTTTTTGCGCATCCAGCGAACCGCCCTGACTAGCTCCGATACCGGGTGGCCTCCATTGTTTCGCCGCGATCCTTTTTATTCGACTACTAACCTAGTCATATTTCATTTGCGTTCTAGCAGTCTCGGTTTGGACAATGCGGACGTGCGCTCAGGCCAGATGAGGAGTGAAGGTAATGTTTTCGATATCGCCTCGCGGTATAGGATAGTTTCGCGGGAGGAATTAAAAAAGGCATATTCGATGCTGTTCGGAGTGGGCAGTATTGGCGGTGGGCAACGATATTCCGCGGCGCACGTTTTGCACACCCCCTCCGGTAAGAAGGGAAAAGGAAGAAGTGCGGCGGGGCGAGCGCGCTCCGTTCGTTCTTTCGTTCGTTTCGGGCACCAATAAGAGAATACAACACGAAAACGACCTCGGGGGTCTGCTCGGTGAAGATATGAAAAATACGTGATCGCATATACCCAACTGGCGGCGAATGCAGAGCGCGAAGCACGGTACACGTACTTTAAACCACCCCCCTCTACCCTCTTCCGTCGGTGTACATCTCTTGCGGCTGTGTTCGTCGGCGTGTACGCGATCGCGCGCTATTTATGCACAGCAGCGTGTGCACCGGGTGGCCGGGGAAAAAGTGAATGTAATGCGGCTAAGAGGCTGCGCCGAAAGTGGACGCGCGATAAGCGCTTCTTCCTGCGCGCAAAAATTCGTCTGGAGGGTGCGATGATACGGAACGGCCTGTCGTTAGGTCTCTATCTGCCAGCTCCTCTTTTACCATTTTGCTCCCCCAATTCTCTCGCCCTCTCTTTCTGCTTTCCTTCATTCTTTCTACTTTCCTTTCTTATTTTCGCTGCCGTTGAGAGCGTATGAGAGCGGGGTTCGTAACGACGCGCTAAAGAAATTTTACTTCGTCTTCTTTCGACGCTTCGTGCTGCCGGATTATGACGGAACGATGTTTTTCCGTGCGGCACGACGGAGAGGACTCTGTGCCAGCGTTGGCAGAATATTGCGAGAAACTGTTTAACAATTTCAATTCTGTCCGCCGAGATTTGCCGTTCCGCTGCATTTTTGCGATGAGAACGTGTCACGGATTTAGGGGTGATACGGCCATTAGATGGGACAAAAAAAGTGGGATGGGAGGAAACGTGGAGAGGATCGGTAGAAGACGCGGTTGGCTCGAGATGACGGAGAGGGTGTCGCGTATATGGGCGTTCTCGAGAATGTTGGGCCTTGGGAATGATAACAAAACAGCGGCAGTTCGGTAAATGGGAACGGCACGTAAGCACGATAAGTCAATAAGGAATGAAGCCCGAGGCTCCGCGCCATAACGGTCTGTGTCGTCTCTGATCTAGCCATTACAGTCGATAGTAGGAGAAACTTTGGCTCTGCCTGCCACAAAGGAACAGCGTCGTGAAAGTTTACTACGCGCTTCCGGTTCTGCTCCGACGTTTCCATTGGAAGTTTAAGGGAGTAGGGAAAGGACGGTCGGACAGAGAGAGAGAGAGAGAGGGGGACTGAAGGTAGGAAAAGGGGGTCGCTGGGAAGGAGAGGAGGCGACGTCGCCGGTCGACAGGAAAGAAGAGGGACCGGGACCGGGATCGGTACCATGGAAATGTAAGATGGCGCGGACGAAGCAATGGAGAATCTCCACTTCGTCTGGTGGATAATAAATATGTATGCCGGCCGGGGAGCATTAGCGGGAAGTAACTCTTCCCTTTAAGAAATGCAAAAACTTGCGGCGCTCGCGAACGGCCTTCGTGTCTGGCCGGAAAAGTATTGCGAGCAGACGTACCTTGAGCGGACGGCGTCGAACTGCTCGTTCTCGTTGCCATCCTTGTCCCCGGCCCCGCTTCTGTTCCCACTCCCTCCCCCCGCCGCTCGCCGCCCGCCGACCGTCCCCGTTCTCGACCTCGTTCTCATTCTCGTCCTCGGACGTTCAGGTTGAATTCGAGACCGGGGAAAAGATTCTGCCTCAGCGTAAAGCGACGCGCGTATGTTACCCCGCGTAATACTTACCAAGTGCTTTTTGATGAGCGCGCCTGGCCGCCGACATTTTTTATTGTCGCCATAAATCCTCCTCTCTGAACGTTCTACTTGTTGATAGCCAATATTTCGGCCGCGGTTACATGCTGGTCCACCGACTTCCCCCTCCTTCGCCCCTCCTTTACCCCATAAGAGCATTCCGTTTTGTTCAACTTTCACATCCGTACACGTCCTCCGGCGGGAAGTTTGTTACAGTTGAAGGACTTCGCCGCCCTGTTGCCTCTGCTTTGTGTCTGCTTTCTAACTGCTTTGTAACTGTGCGCCACCGGCTTCTACGCGGCGTGCGCGGCGTGCGCGGCGTTTAGCGAGTTATTCCGGTAGAATTTATTCTTACAACTATTCCCCCCCCCCCCCTCCCCCCTGCTCAAGAATGCCAGACTTAGGCGGTGACAGAATAATGCGAGGGCTCGCGTAAATTATACATGCCGCGCCGAGTTACGCCGTTAGATTAACATCGGCGGAGTACAAGGATAGCCCGCGACCTTTATCAACCACCGTCGCCGCGGAAGGAAGTAGTTTGAAACGACGATGAAAAAGTATTCTCTCGGTAATCCTATGCAAATAAGATATATCGCGGAAGCGATCGAACGATCAGCGCAATACGATGAACCTCGGTGCATTTTTAAAAGGAATCCGGAGGCGAGTCAGCCACGACTGCGAGGCGTTGACGAAACGTAATGGCATGATACTGTTCAAGTTGCAAACTCAAGCCCGATATGAGCTATTGCAGACTAGACACCGCAACCTCATCTTCTCCCGCTTGTCTACATACCGATTAGGATGCACTGAAAGCCTTCGCTTTCAATGCACTCTGGATATATCCCGCTGTACCTAGCGTCGAATTATTGTTCCCCGTTAATTCTTTGCTAAACGACTGTCTTCCCCATTGTTGAACTTGGCCCCTTCCGAATATCGCCGGATAGTTTGCTAGCCAAGCTCCCACAGGAAGCGAACTGTGCTTACATAAATATGGAAATTAACGCGAGCCACTTATGTAACGCGATGCACAACGATGAGTCACACAGCCGGGCAGAGTCCAACGACATAGAACAAGCGCGATAACTCGCACCTACGTTACATGCCGTATCTAGGTCACATTACAAGCTACATCGGGTACTATGAATATTTCACTGCAGTCAACGCGTTAGTCGATGATCGCGCCGCCGAACGAATTTGTATGCCGCTATCGCGATAATGGCTGGCGAACAATCGATAATACGACTCTATTGTCCCAGTAATAATTACTCTTGAAATAATTCATTATTTCGTCGGGGCCCGGGTACAACGCGACTCTTGAAAGAGGATTGTGCGTCGATGTAAAAGGAGCAGAGAAACCGGCAAAGGCTCTCAAGACACGTCGCACATATTCATTGCTCGCGGATTGTTCAACGATAACGGACGCACACAGCCGAGAGAACACTCTCCTCGCATATTTTCAGGCTCCCCTTTTTTTTTACCCATCTCTTAACTACTCGTCCCGCGGATTCGACTATAACGAGAAATAAAAAAAGAGGAAGAGGATTCGATGCGACGCGGGGAAGTAGAGGGAAAATTCAATGAAAATCCTTCCTCAGCCATCATGGATATTTTCAGAGTACAGTATGCCGGTAGATCGATTAAACAGAATGGAGCGCAAATGAATCCTCGGAAGACAAGGGATGCCGGTGAGCGAGAAGCGAAGACGAGGTTGTGGAAACTTTTGGATAGAGTCAGAGAAGAAAGAGGTGGGGCAGAAGAAAGAAGTAGGATCGAGGACGTTTGGCATTAATTGCTTTCGGTGATATTCCTGGTAATTGAATAAGCGATTTCGAAGTCTCGAGACATCTGGATGGGCAGGAGGTGGAGGACGAGACGGAGGGGGGAAGGAGGGGGGAAGGAGGAGGAGAAGGAAGTGGCCGGCTGAGCTTACGAGCCTCTCTTAGACGTGCTCGCTCGGATGTCTTTTGTATATAGCACGGTCTGATCTTGTACGAGCTTAATTAAAACGGTGTCATCCAGACTTTCGAGGAACAGAAATAAAAAGTAAGGACGACCCGCTAGCCGCCCGCCGTTCCCGGTGGGGGAAAAAAAGCGTAGAAGACGATGAGGAGGCAGACGGAAAGGAGAATGGACTATGGATGAGTAGCGGTAAGAGAAGGAAGAGGTGGAGGGGGCAGGTAGTAAAGATGAAAATGAAGAGACAGTACATCTGCCTATTCGAGATTACGAATCTTTCGCGGTCGAGCAGTAGACCCTTTTAGGCGGAAAATTTGTAGAATTATTTTTTTTGTGATCTAAGGTATAATATTTGAGAAGGCGGGAATCAGACTGCTATCACATTTCCGAATTCTTCGTGCGCGTTCCAGGTGATATCGAGTTCGATATCGAAATGAGATATGGTTTTTGGCCTGCAAGTGTCGCGCCTCGCGCTTCCAAATTGCTGTTGGCGATAAACTCGCGAGTTCGTCAATCTTCATTGTTCAGGCGCGAATTTAATTCCGCCGCCGATTTGTTCGCCACCGAATTTCTTACAGACCGTCACAGCACAAGGAAAGATAAAGTATTATTGATATCGCTCTGCTATTGTTTGTCACATATGGCACGTTTACTCAGGCAGTCTGTACAACTTAACTTAATGGTCATAATATTGCGGGGCATAACACATCATCGCCATAAGTACATCTTAATCTGAATACATACATCTTATCTTATCGCCTGCATGCATTAATTCCGGCTCAATGCGTCCGCGGTAACATATTGCGACGTTTGCTGCTCAATCCGTGCGTATCGACCTCCTAATGGCTAGTGCTTAACCTAATAGAAGCATGGGGCAATTATACAGTGCGCAGAGAAATTTGGTGATGTTATCGGAAAACTTTTGGTACGATCTACGATCGGATGAGGACGGCGAGAAGAGGACAGATCCTCCAATGAATTGAGAGACGACAGTCAATTCTGGAGGAAAGCGTGTTACGAGCGGACTGACGGCCGTGCAATTTGGTAGGCAAAATTGAAATAGGAAGGAAGATGAAGAGGGCGGGGCGTCGATAACCGGATGGCACGTTGCTTAGGAGGCTAACACCATTCAAAGGCGACGCTGTGCGCGTAGGCAAGGGATCTCTGTACAAAGTACAAATTTCACAGACGACCTCTGACTCGGACTCGTCGCATGGATGGCCGGTACCTGGAAGGTAGACCGAGCCCGCGGGCCATCTGTGAAGAAAATGAGAGACGAATTTTCCTGAAAAGGAAGAGCCCGCCGAGCGGAAGAACTACGACGACCGCGTACAAAGAGCTCTGAAGGATCTCTGCTTCGTTGGCCGTTGCATTGCGAAAGGGGGAGCTTCCCACGACGCCCGTGATATTTTCGAGGACAATGCTCGCCTATCTCCTTCTTCTCCCCGCCGTCTTTCTCCAACTCTACCACCGCCCAGCTTCCTCTCTCTCTCTCTCTCTCTCTCTCTCTCTCTCTCTCGCACGCCCGCTACATTCCGCTCGCGATGCCGGATCCATGTTTCTTGTGTAATCCTTAACCGTAGCACGGCGAGGGTAGGGAGCGCGGGGAGGGTTCAAATGTTTGATGAAATTATGATTCTTAGCCGCAGCTGCGTTCACGTCTTCAGTTGGGTTTACACGAGTCTCGCGTACGTGTAAACGAAACCGCTAATAAACCCCTGCCATCTTGCTCCGCGAACGGCAAACATGTTTGCTCTCTTCTCTCTTCCTTCTTCTTCCTCTTCCTTTACTATTGTACTTTTTCGTTTAACGATACTTAGCGACAACGAGTCCTTCGCCCTCTCAGTGTTACCCCCCTTCCTATCCTTAGCGATGAACATTACTACTAAATACGCGGACTTAAGCTAGGTAATTCTAAAATGACGCTGACTCATGTACCGTGAACTTATGGGACGTAAACGCTTCGGGCGATTTCCTTCAGTTCCTTCTTGAAAACTTTTCCGGTAGCCGTTCTAGGGAGATCGTCGACGATCTTGAGGCCGGCGCGGAGCTTGCAATGGTCCGGCAATTCTTTCTCCACAAGCTCCATTAAGTCTCGTTCGGTGACCTGAAGTTTCGAATTGACGGGCTTTGAATGTGGAGCAGGCTGACCGCACGGTTTCCATCGAAATTCCGAGTCGAATTCGATAGGATACCGAGAACGCACTCACTAATTCACTCGCTCAATCATACACTAACGATCAAGTTCGCGACTTAATTTCTCGACATACGCACCTCTCTGTCGGGCACTTTGATGACAAAACCCATCGGGTATTCTTCGTAGACGTCGTTAGGTACACCGACTACCGCCGCTTTGAGCACCGAAGGATGACTCTCGAGCAGTGCCTCGATTTCCGCTGGCGGCACCGTAATACCTTTGTAGTTGATAAACTCCGATAGCCTGTCGACAATGAACAATTCCCCGTCCTCGTCGTAGTAGCCCAAATCGCCGGTGTGCAGCCAACCTGCGAGGCAAAGGAAAGTAGTCGAACGTTCCTGCGAGCCGTTCGTCTGGCGCGTCTCATAAAAAGAGATGAATTTCTGCTAACCGTCCTCGTCGATCATTTCCCTCGTCGCCTCAGGGTTTTTATGGTAACCGTTCATCATGTACGGCGACTGTACCCAAATTTCCCCCGTCTCGTTCACCGGCAACGTCTTACCCGTGTTCCGATCGACGATCTTCAGCTTGATATTCCGCGAAACGACGCCCGACGATCCGGGCTTGCATTTTCGATGCTGATACGTAACCATGCCGCCGAGGTCGGTCATTCCTACAGCGATGTTCGATTGTGTAATTTGCCAATTCGATGAGCGCGTTCCACTTTTTCTCTCTCTCTCCACCGATTCAGAGAGTTTGCCTCTACGTACCGTAACTTTGTGTGATCAGCGTGTGCGGTAGGTGTTCGCACACGATTTTCTGCAATTCCGGCTTGAAATGAGAGCCGCCAGTGAGGAGTATTCTCAGTGTCGACAGCCGATATTTCGGCAGAACGTCGTACTTCAGCATGCGAACTGGCAAACAGGGATCCGTGCCGAGCCAGGTAACCTGTGGGTCACGTTTTCGTTAGGAAATTTACTCCGGCCAAACGGGGTTTCATTATTCGCATCAGGCACACGTCACCATTACCGATTTTATTTATGCATCTTAAAATGGTGAAAATCTGAAGAAGGTCTCGTTAGAGGAGGATAATCGTTTCGCTCACCTTATATTTCTCGATAAATTCGCAGAAGGCAACGTCGTCTTCGAAATCGGGCACGATGATTCTCGTGGAGGCCGTGAGAACTGCTCTTAAAGCCAGAGATAATCCGTAGTGCCAACGATAAGTCGGTGTCCACATTGAGACGTGCCCAGCGAGATTGTGTATCTCGATCAAATTAATGTAATTTATCAAGGAGGAGTGCGAAATTTCCGTTCCTTTCGGCATTCCAGTCGTTCCAGACGAGCAGATGATTGTCGCAACGTCATCCGGACTCTTCAGCTCGGTGCACTCAAAGTCATCGATTTTCTCTCCATCTTGACTGGCCACGATGTCGTCGACCGACTCGAACCCGGCAAGTTGGCCGAACGTGATGATCTTGGTGTCCAAGTTCATCTCCTTGACGGCCTGTGCCATGTTCGGAGCGTACTCGGCGTTGATGAAGACGATTTTCGGATAGGCGATTGATAAGAAGTGATGAGAACTTTCTGGAAGAGAATACCGAAGGTGTGATGAAAATTTTGAGACGGGGCGGGATGAGGTGGCATGAGGTGGCATGATGTGGCATCGGGCGGCATAAAGCTTCATAAGGATGATGAAACGTACGTATAGAGAGATCGTGATCCCAGGGATTGCAAGGAACGCCGACGTAGAGGGAGGCGAAGAGGGGCGTGTAAGCGTCGAGGTGATTGTCCGTGCAAATTCCGACAACGTCGCTCCGGCGAATGGCCTGCTTTTTAAGCCAAAGAGCGCACTTGACACTTCGGTCCCTCATCTCGCCGAAAGTGCTCCGCTTGTCCGTCATCGCGTCGACCTGCGAAAGGACAACTGACAGTGGACGCTCGAAAAATGGGTGATGAGCGTGAAAATTGCGATGTCGAGTGAGCGGCCGGTATCATCGGCCAGTTTATACTCCGGACCGCGAGCGGAGGGGGGTGGTACACTACATCAATTTCCATGCCAGCAGGTTAAGCGTGTCAATAAAATCTGTGTTCCGACGATACCTGGCCAACGAGGTCCCGATTGGCCGCCATCCTTTCGAGGATTAATTTGCCGATGTTGATGCATTCTCTGTTGAGAGGCGCCTCCGCGCCGATCAGCACGTTGTCGACAATCCGGAAGTTGAGCTCGCCCTGGTAATTGCAAATGGACGGTAGACGTTACTCACGTAAGGCTCGCTTTACGCGCTCCGTGACGGCCAGTATGATATGACGTACCTGCGAGCCGGGCTCGTGCAGCAAGGTAGACATTTTGCGCGACAGGGATTAATTCCTCCGACGCAACGATATTCACTGACGGAAGACACTTATTCTCGTTTTTTGGCAACGGGCGCGGAACAGGGTGTCGCTGCGAATCGATTGAAACGATTCGCGGAGAAGCAGGCCGCTTTTATCCTAAATTGAGCCAGATTCGGGCGGAGATTATTTTCTCGATAAGCCAGTTGTCATAATAAACCGGGATTTCGAACTAAATACTGCGGATGTGACGCGAGGCTTTGTCTACCGTTTCGGCTCGGCCAGTTGCCATACGACGCAACGAAAGGAAAATGTTTTCTCTCAAAGCATCGGCTCCTTCGATCGCATAAGCTGCGGTAATTAAGAGAGAACGGAAACGCGCTCGAGCAAGGGTATCTGTCTGCCTATCGAAGAGTAAATCACGCCAGCATCTTACATCTGGCTCGCGTTACACCCGTCGCCGGTATTGATAAACGCATGAACTCGCTGAAAAGCACCGCCGGCACGCTGATATTTCTTAGCCTAATTTATAGCGCTCGCGCTCGCGGCGTGCGCGCTCCTAGCGTGAGCGTGCGCGAGCGGGCGCGCGCGCGCGCGCGTACCCGTGCAACGTAAATGAGATTACGCCGAGATTTATGTCGTTCCCCGTGGCAAAAAGCGCCCCGTACCCAGAAGCGTGCTTCCGTTCGCCGCTGCGCATCCGTCTGCACGTAATTGCCGTTGAGTACTGCTGATAAATCAGCCATTCTTTTTTACGGCCATAACTTATGTAACCTCCGTGAATCAGTGCGAGCGGCGCGCGGTCGTCGCGATTCTTACCAGTTCGGCGAAACTCTACCTCTAAGATCACCGGTCCAGCCTTCGACCAGTCATCACCTAACGCCTACCTTCAACGGTCTTCCCTCCGAGAAATTAGGAACCGTTCCGCTTTAATGAACCCCTGTAACCTGAATTCGCGACTTACATCGGTAACTTCTCCCCCGAGCTCCTTTGAAGCGTTTGCATAAAGAAGAGTAACGAGAGCTGCCGATCGATCTGCTCGTAGATCAGCGTTCTAAGAGATGCTTGTCGAGAGCATCCTATACGGCCCCTTTCACGTCGATATTCCCTCCGATCCTGAACAATGATGGAGAGCACTCTTCGCTCCGAACGAAATAGCCCTGAGTAGGGACTAGTCGGGACTAGTCAGGGCAAGGATACGCATCGAGACACTTGCTCTCCCGTGCTTACGCAAATTACCTTGGCCGACAAATGTTTTCTAAGAAAGCAGGATGACCCGTGCTGCCCCGATGGAATGTTAGCGAATTTATGGGAAGGAGATTTTGACGGAAAGCGGTCGGGGATTTGTAGCTCGAACTCGATGGCGGAAGGAAATTTTGGTGGAGATTTAATTGGAGCGCAGAGGGAACCGTAAGGATTCCTCCTCAACAGAATCACGTACGCCAAGGCCTCGGACGAGCCAGCGGAGCGACACTTTTTCTTCCTGTTTTATAATTTCTGCCCCGACGTCGCAAAGTAGAGGCCGCCCCGCGCCGGGCGCGATGTATATTTTCCTCTTCCTTCTTCGCGCCCGCTATTTTTCCCTTCATCTTTTTGTCTCGGCAAAAGCATGCTGCGCTCGCGAGCCGTACATGTACTTGCGCACGGTATACGTTTTTACTGAACCAGCTGAGACGAAAATTTCAAGAGAAAATTACGTTCTCCGTGGGACCTCTCTCTCTCCCTCTCTCTTCTTTTTCCTTTTCCCTCTTCTACCGTTCGCTTTCAAAACGGTGACAATCCTGTCTCGTGACCGAGGTACATTGCAATCGAGACACGCTGTAACTCGGAAAGAGCGTTGCGGAACTAATGGACGACGACGACGGCGGCGACGACGGCGGCGACGATGTCGAAGCGAGATTGGCGTGAAACATAGTTAGGAGGAAAGGGAAACGTATCAGCTGATAGGTAGTGCATATCTGGCCAACGGTGAGGAAAGCGATCGTCATCGAGAATGTTGAAGGATCCGTGCCTACTCGAGCAACTCGAAACAATCCGCGATGCCCGCTTAACATACGCCACCCCTGCCGACCATGGTGCCTGCGTGTTTGCTGGCAGCCTTGAGCGTCGGTAGAAGACTAATTGGATCACGCTGGTCGCTTCCTCCAAGTTTTAACCAATTTATGAATGCGGCAGCCTGACACGAGATTGCACTATGTGCCGGCAGCTCATGACCCGGATGTTCCTGTTTCTCGAACTTTCCTTCACCTCCCCGGTATGTTCCCCTGGCCTCCTCTCTCTCACTCTCTCTCACTCCCTTCCTCCTCCCCCCGCCTCTCTTATCCCCTCTTTCTATATTTCCATCCGTTCGCTACTTCGACATCCGTCGCGCATCGAAGTGCACCGGCGTTGTACAAACTTGGGCAACGATCTATCGATTGAGACGAGTGGCTGGACGCGAGGCAAGACAATATTTATTTGTCGTGTCACGACGGCATCCGAAGGGCCGACTGGCAAAAGCGAGTGCAGGTTCTGAGTTCGAAAAATATTCTAATGAAAAAGGTTCGCGAAGTTGCCGATAACGCTGACGTAAGAAAAGGAAGAATATTCCTGTTAAATCGTTTAACGGCTTCCAGTTACATCGGTCCGAGGGCAACATGAATTTCCAGCGTAGGTTAAATCCGAAATTGAAACTTGATATTAGGAGGAGTCGTGCTCGAGCGCTGAAAATAAGGGAGGAACAGTCGTCGTTCGGGTGGGTCTCGCGGGAAATCTAAGATTTTGCCGGCGCCACAGGTATGTCCCTGGCTTTCGTTGTCTAAGGAGCAAGGCCGGCTGACTGACCGTGGAATTGCTTCGCGGGCTCGATACGCTACGTGGCCCCTAATTACGTGTCCTTCTGACCTCCGGCCAATCTTGATCGTGCCGCGATCGTACGGCGAACTTGCTCGACTAGACGGACCCTGGATCATCCGGCGAACGCATGCACGGCATGATCGATTGCGGATGTTCCGTTCAAGTGCCTCGGCAAAAGGGTAAATGTCGCTTGACGGACCATTTCCGACCCGTCAACATCTTCGGAGGAGATATCCCGCTAGCGAGCAATTTAAGAATTTCGTCGATCAGAAGAAACAACATTTAGTACGCTCCGGATCTTTGCGACTCTCGAAGGACTTTTTACCTTCTCGTCTTAATAAGCAGGACACGCTTTGAGAGGAGAAAGGGTGTAACGTGCAAAATTATTTCTTTCGTTGAGATTCAGAGAGAATGAGAGATTCCGGAGAAATTAGAGAAGACATTGACGCCTATTGCTATAACCGAGGAAATTGACAGGAGAAATGGAGAAAGATGACCAGAGCTGAGTCCCGTGAAAGGCGAGAGCCGTCTATAAAAAATGCGTCGCTCTGTAAACAGGAAGGAATGAAGATCGACGCGGGGAACGTGATCCATCAGCAATGTATTCGTCCGCGATTTTACGTGAAAATAAACTTGGGTGGACATTCGCCGTCGGTATGACCGTGCAGGACCATCAAACAAACCCATCCAAGCCGGTTCAATCTCGCTAAGTAACAGGATTTAACCAGGGCGAGCCATCGCCGTTCGTCTCTCTCTCTCTCTCTCTCTCTCTCTCTCCCTCTTGTCGCTGAAATTCGGTGTTTTCCTCTCGTTTCTTATACCTCTTCTTCGTTCGAAACTTCCTGCCTCGTACGTTCCTCCTACTCGTCAAGTTCCGTTTCGTTCCGTTCCGTTCCGTTCGGTTCGTTCGAAACTCGGTTGCGTCCCGTTAATTTGGGCGACCCTAAAGTTCGGTAGGGAACCGATAAACCGCGACCTCCTCAGTACCGAGTGAATTGCGCTACAAATAATTAGACTGTTAGAGAAGCCGAGTCAGTTGAGAGTATGTGCGATCGTTCGCCCTCAGCTTTTCGATTAACGCGGGAGGGTGTTCTTTAAAGAGCCAGTGCTTGGCTCGTACTTCAACGCTATGTTCGCGGCTCAAAGGAACACCTGTTTCACGGATTCCCGCTGATACGCTTTTTCCGCTGAACGGAATTAAATTATGCATTCTAACGGGACTTTCTCTCTCTTTCTGGGACTCATTGTTACTTGTTGTCGAGGGTCGCAATGGAAATCGTTGATAAGCGATGTAATTTGTAGCTCGCAGCGCGGATATCGTTTGATCTCCGTAACTCGATTACGCGCATCAACTGGCACGATAAACTCTAATTCCCAGGGCGTTAAAAGTAAACGCTACCGTCGGCCGTGCAAAGATCGGAACATGTCACCGGGGAAGCGTTAACGCGCTCGCATCGGCAAATTATAATGAAAATGAAAGACGAGAGTAATTAAAAGTGGAATGAGGTGGAAAGTAACTAGGTACTGAAATCACATGTGGAAAAATAGAGCGAGGGGAGCGTCCGTCGATGTAGCTACGTTCGAGTGGCACTGGCGGGATATTTAGTAAGGAAGATTTTAATAACGATCGTACGATGCGATCGAGTTGGCGTCGATTTCAAACAGTTCGGAAAATGTACGCAACGAAAGCTATACTGTCGCTTTGCGGAAAGTTGCGGATGATATGACGATCGACGCGGAAGCATATCAGGAAATTCAGCGGACTCCGCGGAACTTTCGGAAGTTCCGAGTCGCTGGTTATATTTCGCTCGCGAAGTAGGGTACGCTCTTTTTCGTGGGATTGACGAAACTGCGCCTGCTTCAACTTCCGACTCGCGTTGCCATCCGCGATTCTATCCGTGTCCTCTATCTACGCTTCTATCTGCGTCTCTATCCGCACTTCTATCCGCACTCCTATCCGCACTCCTATCCGCACTCCTATCCGCACTTCCATCGAGGCGGGCGGCTCGGTTAGACAAGAAACTGGCAAGTGCAATTTCGAAGTACGCCCGGGGAACAGGCTTTTCACGCCCGAGAGGTCGCGTAATTTGACGAGCGTCGAACGTTCTAATTGCTCGCTTTGTTCGCCTCGCGGGACCACCGTGTATTTCTCTCCTCTCGACTCTTGGCCGCACATTCCGTTTGCCGGCAATCGGTCCGCGACGGTAAATGAAGCGTCGAAAAACGGTACGCTTAATTATTACGGCTATCAATTAGAGAGGTTGCGCAGTCAAAGATAGATGGAAGGATAGAGAAGGAGAGTGGAAGAGGGAGATAGAGAGGGAGAATGGAAAAGGGTCGAGCGGTCATCTGCCCCGTGGGGGCGTGAAGTGAGCTTTTCCTCCCGGCAAGCAACTATAATTCGATCGTCTCCTTGATTACACGTCGTCGTGCCTCGTTTCGCTCTCTTCCCCGCCATTTGCGAGCCTCAGAGCGACGTTACATCCGCCTTTGTGCTCTCGCAATTTCATTGTCCCGCAGTTGAGAGCGTCCTTGTCGCGAGCGATCGCCCGAATCAAGAATGGAAAGAATCGAATTACCGGACGAGAGGACGCGATAGTTTAACGGGCTAAATGGGTAACCGAACTCGCGTATGCGATCGCGTGAGAAATGCGTCGATATGGCGGATCGTTTAACGGCACTTTTAGCCGGCATCAATTATCCCCTCGTCCCAGCCCCACTCTCCCGAAATATGCTCCAGCCAGGCCAGAAGTCTGAGATTCGTAGGGAGGCTACTCGATTAACGAGCGACGCCTTCCGTTCGAAAAGTTATGCATTTAAGAGCGTTCACCCGAAACGACGTTCTAAATAAATTTAATTTAACCTCGGCCAGCCGAGGCAGTTCCTCTAACTAGATTTAAACTTCTTTTTTCCGTCGCACGGCCGGCGGGGCAAGACTTTTGGATATTATGACAGGAGCGGCGGATGCACTTGCGGCCCCTCCAGCGCCAAATTTCTTAATGAAGTTTCCACGAGTTTAAAAGACTGCAGAAGACTCCGGCTCCGGCGGCGGAACGACGCTGACAAGCACTTAACTTCGCTCATTTGCAATGATACGCGATAAAGGGAATTGAATTGGATTTCTTTTTTCTAATTTCGACCCTTCTGTCCATTTCGCAAACGTCGGTATTAAGTAAAGCTTCTAAAGAGGACCTCCTCCTCTTCCGGGCGAGGGGGAGAGAGACTGGCCAAAGAAATACCGACATTTTTTACCATTCCCATGCCTTTACCTACGAGCCGTGTCTCGCATTATTAAACCCCTTTCGGAAGAATACTAATTTCAATATTACACTCGCGTAACGCTAATTCATTCTCTCTCTCTCTCTCTCTCTCTCTCTCTCTCTCATTCTGAGCAGGCGAGATTATCTTCAATAAAAGGTGGCGCACTGACGAAAGGAAACGGCGCCACTTGCTTCCTCCTGCAGAAAACTTTCTCGCTTTGTCTGCCCCCGGTTCGATATAAAGCAGAATATTAACGTCTTCCTATTTCGAGTAATATTCCTCGGCTCCCTTCCAATTTCTTTCCCAGCCCCTGCTTCCGCGCTCCCCTACCTCCCTCCCTCTCCCTCTCCCTCGGCCCCTTGTTCTTGTATTTCGCAGCCTTCCTACCACCGCCTTACTCCTCCTCGAAGTCAGATTCGTTTCCCCAGCCCACCCCCCGCTGATCTCGTTCTATCAAAATTGTTCTGCCCCATCGCCATCTCGTTACGCCGTCAAACAGCGGACAGATTTCGTTTGCGGTATTCGTTGCTTAATCGAAACTAACGCCAGAGAGGGTGATAGGACCGGCGCAAGAGAAGATAGAGGGGGCTGGGAAGGAACGGAAGGAATAAACAGAGGACAGAGAAAGGATCGCACGGAGGGAAGAATTGAGAATCATGAGGCGGCGATCATCGGCACGTCCCCCGTTTACTTTCCTCTTCGATTTTTCCGGGCTTCAAATCGGGAAGGGAATATTACCGAGAAAGAAATCGATTTCCTCCTCTGCCGCCTGCATAGCTGGGAGGCGGTAGCTGGAACGTATCCGGTACGTAGCCTGAGTATAGCCTGAACGTAGCCTGAGCGTAGCCTGAGCGTAGCCAGGACGTAGCCAGGAGGTGGCCAGGACGTGGCCAGGGACATGGCTGGGAGTGGGGGGCGTTCTATTTGGCAGTTTCATCAAACGGCTCCGGAAAGAGGTTCGGAGCCGGTGCAGAAGTAGCCTGACGCAGTTCGGAAGGTCGATCCCACCTACGAAGCTTTGCGACAGGTATCGGCCGGCCAGGACCCTGGGAATTGGAATAATACGGTGCAAGTTCGAGGGGCTGGGGCGTGCCAATTTCCTTCGTCGAAATGCGCCTCGTTCACCTGTACAAGTCACGAAACAGCGTCGTCGGCTTTGAAGGCGGCGGCCCCGAGCGCTCGGGGCTTTATCGTTCGGTCGGAAGTAATTCCTATGCTAATCCGTCTTTGTCTACGGGATGGACCTCGTTGTCCTGCGAAGGTTACGCTCTGTGCTCGCCCTGAGCTCTCTCACCCTTGCCTCTCACCCTCGCCTCTCACCCTCATCTCACCTTCGCCTCACCCTCCGCTCGACGCCTCGCTCAAACTGTCCTTCCGCTCCTACGTCCATTCTCCGACACGCTCGGATCACCTCAGCGTCCTCATTGCTAGCCTATCTCTTTCCTCCCACCCCTCTCTCTCTCTCTCTCTGTCTCACCTCTCGCCACTCTCTTCCCTCTTTCGGGCTCCGACATCCTTCTTCTTCGATTTGACCGTTATTCCTCCTCTCCGCCCGCCGTCTCTTTGTTGCCCGACGATGTCAGACTCTTTGCCTGTCTTGCGCACAAAATTTTATAAAGAGCCGGGAGGAAACCTTCTGACAGGGGGCAAAGAAAAGAGACGAGGGAGGAGGAGGATAAATTGCTAGCTCCAATTTCCGCATTGAAATGCCATTTTTCCGCGCTATCGTTCCCGCATCCACTTCCTACTCTCTTACTCGAACTTCCCAGTCAAATGGGAAGAGGTGCGGAGCGCAGAAACTCGCTAGACAGAGAACTCGAGAGCTGGAATGGGCGGGCGGTACGGTGAGTAAACAGCGAAGAGATCCTCTTCGTTCCTAGGCTCGTTACTCTTTAATCGCGCCATTGCCAGATTAGTAACGGGATGCGTTACGTGCCGTTGAAGGGTAGGACGAGTTTGATGCAATGAGCCCCGTAATATCTGCCATACATATTTCGTCTACGATACTGTGGCTGGCATGGTAGGTATACCTACGCGGGAGAGGAAGGAAAGGAAGGAGCGCAGACGGCGGAGGGGGAAAGAACTTTTCGATTGAGCTCTGTATTCTCATCTCTTTCGCGGTGATTCGAGCCGATCCGAGCCGATTCGAGCCGATTCGGTCGAGCGGATTCGAGTATCGTATCCGGCTGATAGGCGAGCTAAAGCGCGCCGCGCCGGATTGGAAGGCACGTTATCCGCGACATTTGTCCGGGAAAAATATCTCGCAGGGGCAATTTCAATTTTTGCGCACGCCGCTCGGTTCGGTAGGTTGGTAGGTACGTAGGTAGCTGGGTAAGTTAGTTGAAATTGTGAGAGGGAAGGCTCTCTTCCCGCTGACTGCTGCCGCCTGGCCGACTCGCACGTCGCATTTTAACGATCGACGCCCCGAAGAAAAAGCTCGCCGCGTATGGCAGGTACCGGCAGCCTCGACGGAATGGACAATAAAATGTCTGACAGAAATAGCGAGAAACTGTTGGCAGTATACGGGGAGGATAGGGGAGGGCAAGAAAGAGGGGTCGGGAACGTTTGCGCTGCGAAAGAAATCTCACGTCCCTCGCCATTCGCGATTCGTCGTTAGACGCATAAAGCGGAAACGTAGGCGGACTAACGCCGGCCGACCACTGCTCGCCGGACTCTATCCGATAACGTTCTCCGGTTACAGCGGAAGCCACTTGCTACGATTGGCGGATTGTAAAAAATTTTATTCCCGGCCGAGACCCTCGTAACACCCTTGTATCCACCCTCGCGTCACCCTCGCGCCGTCAGAATGGGGCGGGGGGGAAAGTTGACGCCGCGATTCGTTGAAAGAATTAAGTTTTCCGCTTTCAACTGCTTTTTATATACCTCCGTATCGTCCCTTCGGCCAGCGAGCCACCCTCTCGCCACCCTCTCGCCCCTCTGTCTTACTCTCGTTGGAATGCAGGATGCCCATCGAGAAGATGAGACTCCGGAGTTTGGTCGATCGTAAAAAGAAGAAACACGATGAAAAAGTTGTGGCGGAGTATCCTGATTCTGTCCACTGCCGGTGGCAGTGTACGTGAGCCGTTCATTGATCGCGATACACTCTGAGAATCCTGCCTCGTCCGCGCCGCTGATACGCCTCAAACGAGATCTGCCCTCCCCTCCGCCGCTCCCTTTCTCGGTCGCCCTATTGTTCGGTGATTAACACGATGTCCCATCATTCATCGAGTCAACCGTACCGTCGAATATTTCCGATATTGTCAGTTCCACCCCCTGCCCTCCCTTAGTCTTTTTCGAAGGACGTCGTCCGCGATACGATACCGGCAAGAACTGAATAACGACGAGACGTTCCCTTTTCTTCCTGCTTCTTCTTGTTCTTTTTTAAGAGAACACGTCAGCGAACTTGCACGAAGAAAGGGAACGTCGTAGGCCCGTGAATTTAAATCTGTCCGTTAAATGCAGCGAGAGGGAAATGGGGAGGGGATGGGTAGGGTGGGAAATGATAAGACAGAAGCAGAGAGGCACAATCATTTATGCAGCGCCTCTAGGGCAGTCTTGCCAACTCACCGCTTGCACGATATAAATTTAAATTATGCTTCGCCTCCCAGTGTCTCTCCAACACCCCCCGCCACCTGCCCTCCCCCCTTCCCCCCCGCTTCCACGTCTCTCCACGCCTCTCCATTCCACTTGACAGATCGACCACGCCAGGTCAAGAGAGAAGCGCTGCAGAGGTAGAGGCAGCGAGCGCGAATAATCGAATCCATAAAGTCAGCAGCGTAGCCTGCTTTATGTTCGCCAACGAGCGGTGAGCTCCCCTTTTCTCTCTCTTCATCATCGCGCTCCTTACAGCCATCGCTGCCTGCGCTCTTTTCATTCTATTCGCTTCTCGTCCTTCGCTCTTTCCCATCCTTTCGACTTGTTTTGCAGGGTCGCGGCACCGTCCGTGCAATACAGTCCATCGAATACTGTCCATGGAATACCGTCCATGCTACACGCGGTAGGCCTTCAATGAAGTCTCTCGGTATCTCAATTCATTTTCTTTGATATCGAGTCAAGGCTTCCAGACCTTTCGCAATCGGCGACAAACTTCGACGACTTCTGCCCCCTACACTCTCTCCTTTCTTTCAATACCACCCTCCCAGAGTAATTCTTGCCCCGACAGCGAAGGAAGGTTTTCGTTACGGATCCTTTCTTCGGCAAGAGTAACGTTCAATTTGATCTCTTCCGGACTTAAGAATTGATCGACGATGGTTAAAGTTACACCTCCATCCATGCACCACGGTCGAGAGGGTTTATCGGCGCTAAGGTGTATTCTGTAAAGTGGCTCGTGTCAAAACCTGTTGAATCTTACAGGAATCTCCGGGATCGGGGTCAAATGTGTCCGGGCCTCGTCGGAAGGGCGTACTCTCGACGCTGGAAAATTATCGAGCGCAACGTGCACGGCCAATTCGTCACTCGGAAGGTTTTTTAAAGCTCGGCCTTGCCACTCGTTCGATCTTCTAACCGTAGATTCGTATTCCTTCTCGAAGGGGCAAGCGACAAATCGCGAGCACGACTTGTTAATCAGCCGTCGGAGCACAAGGTAACTCGGCCATTAGGGAGGTCGGTGAAAATGATCCTTTCAGAACGGGGGAGTGGAAGGTACGGCGGAACGGTCATTACTTTTCAATGGCTCGGAATCCTGTAAAACCCCCGTGAGAATCGAGGGATTAAGTGGCGGCTTGAATATATCTCCTGCTCGATTACACTTTGCCAACCTCCTTTAAAAGTTAAATGAGGACGAGCCCTGCGTGCGCCGGCCGTTTTCGGTCCCCGCCCAGCAAATTAATCATTCTGGACGATGTGTGGCGATTGATGCGGTAAACGATTCGCGCGAATCTCTCTCAGCGTATTAAGCTAATGAGCTTAAAGGAATTATCATTCACGATGGCCGCTTAATTATTTCGACCGACCCACACACTCGTTTTAAAATGCTTCCATACGCGCGGTACGCTCGCCTAGCGTAACGAACGTGTTCGGAGCCGTATCAGCAGGTAATCGTGGGAATTATCGGTCGCCTATGGAAAAGAGCCGTTTACGTGTTAAAAAATCTTGTAATTGGCATACGGCGTCCGATTACGTCAGTAATTCGCGAGCCGGAGCATTTGCCGGGCACTTCCTTGGCCTTCAGCGAGATCCGCCAAGCGCTTTATTAACCCCCGGTGCTTACGATTCTGCATGGCTAACGCAGGAAGGCGATGAAACGGGAAAGAAGAAAAAGAGAGCGGCAAGCGGAGCTTCCGCCTTCGCAGCTTTTAACGAGCTGTTTTAACGAGCTGTTTATTTACATGTTTCAGAGACGCAGTCCGAGCTTGAGTCTGCGCCCGGTGCACTCTCCTATTTTGGCACGGCGGCGCATCGCCACTTTTTCACTCTCCCAGACCTCTCAATGTCTCGAGTTCAGCGGCTCGCACGCCCTCCATTTAGCCTACAATGAGATTTTATGCGCTTAAATTTCATCCCCCCACCCCCGACCGTCTGAAAGCACCTCGCAGAATCAATATTTCAAGAGCCACCGGTGACAACTGCACGGACCTGAGCCGCGATGTCGAAGAGAAGGAAAAATCGGCATAATGCGAGCTTTCGCCTGAATTCGAATCAAAGCGATGTTCGTTAAATGTAAGGTCGGCCGGCGGCTAGCTCAGAGGAGGATGGAAAGGTCCGTGGGGACGTGAGACCGAATGAAAAGACACGGTCTTCCCTCGGAATAAGTAGTCGTTACATTCTCGAGTTCGTTGCGATTAAGTCGGAGCCTCGGTGAGCCTGGCGTTATTTTACCGGAAGCTGCCTGTTTTCAAAACTCACCGGACGAATACCTTTTAAGCTCATTTCGGTCCTGGCCGACTGGCAGTTCCTCACTCCGCCATGAACGTCCAGCGATTCCTGCCATTTCCATTTCACTCCCATTCTTTCGACCTCCCACTATTCACCTTCGCAGCTTTTAGCACGCCCGAATCGTTCGATGCCTTTTTCTCCTTCCTTCTTACATGTCTACCCGGTCAGGCCACGGCCAACAACCCTTTTCACTCCCACCCGGTCGAAGGATACGTTCGGCGGAGAGGCACCTTTATATTAAGGAACGGCCATAAATTATGAGGCTTTGTACTGGAAGCCTCCCTCTTATTTACTTACCGGCTCTTTACTCCTTCCGTGCCGCTTTCTTTTTCTCCTTTTACGATCGCCGTCTCTCTTACATGTCAGTTAAAATAACGCTGACCCAGTGCGATGCCTTCGCTGTAAGGAAGGTCTTTATCGGGCATGTTGTTCGGGAAAGTAAAATAATTAAGGGCGAATGAGGGGGAGACTTGGTTTTTTCTCCTTCTCGGTCATCGGTTTGCTTGGGCGGAAAATTGTCCGGGTTTGCGGTTGAAAGAATAATGCAAAACTGTCGATCATTGACATGAAAGCTTAATTTCCGATTTTTACACGTAATCTGAACTTGCGGATGAGATACAAATCGTAGGAATTTTTCGGATACACGTGTTATTTGAAATGCCTTCAGTCAAGCCATCGCTGTTGGCGCCGAATGACACGTTGGGCTCGAGTGCTCCATCGTGGGCCATTTTTTTTTTTGCCATTTCACGATCGATTTTTGGAGGTTCGCATTGTCGCCGGCGCCGAAGTAAGCCGGTATGTCGGTGGAAAAGGTGGGAGGACCGAGGCCGTGATGTACTACGCGACGAAATTACTGACGGTCGCACTTGTCACGCGTGCGCTCGTGTGCGCGTGAATTCGAGCCGCATCCCATCGGATAGAAGAATTGTCGGGTCAAGTATTGGTCAGGCGCGGCTATCGCGAGAGCAAACTTTATGTCAGCTTTAACGGCGACTGGCCTGGCGTCAATTTATCGGCGTTATATCGGCGTTATATCGGCGTTATATCGGCCAGACAGCGAGGCTGCTGCCGGCATAAGAAAATTGCTCTAACTCGAAAGATAAATAGGAACTCTGTGTTTCGATGTGATTTTCAAGAGAGGATTCAGCTCCCCGGATCTCCGGCAATGGGAGCGGCATACGAAAGTATAAACGAGCGCCATGACGTATTCTGTCTACAATGGCGCCACTTTAAAAGTGTCTCTGGCCATGCCGAGTGATATATGCCTCGCCAGGAAGCAATGTGCGACTCCCATAAAACGTGACATCGACGCAATCGAGGCGTACCGTACAGATTTTTCCGTTTGATAACGGAATGACAAATCCTAGATATCTCTTCGTACCGCATACGCGTGGCAATCGGTCGAGGCTCGGCACTACAATTCTTCCTCCGAAAAAAAGGACGCATGCACGTAGAGGGGGGGAAAGAGGAAAATAGCAAGGAGGCGGAAAGCACGGGGTTAGAAGCGGAAGGAATTAGTGGGCTGCACGTTTGGCGCCTGGAACGTCAATTAAATCGGAGCGATCGATTCACGGCTCAGGTGTGAATGGAAAAACATCGGAAGATCCGTCGGTGTCAGGCTCGAGTTTCAAATGCACTTTGACAAATAAAAAAAATCTTCCCCGATGCACCGACGCACGTGTATCGATTTCATCGCGGTGTCGGATTTATGAGGACGCGCTCGGACGCGCTCGATTGAGTCTCGGCGACCAAAGGAAATTTATTCCAACGATACGCATACTTCATCCCATGCCCTTATCGCTAAACATCTTATTTTCTCTCCTAGGATAACGCTTCTCGAAGGGCAAAGTTGGAGCTTGGCGTGATCTTCTTAAAATCAACGTCAAACGAGAGCGGGAGTATGAGATGTGCGCATGAATTGTACAGCCAGAAGTGTTTCGAAGTACTGATTAATCGAGATACTTCGTCGGTAGTTAGATTCAGCACAGTTTCCCTGGAAAACTTGGGAGTAGTTGACCGTTCAGCATTAAATTACTCGGAAGTTTCCGTAGTTCGCGTCAGGAATACTGTTACAATTATGAGGGTGGCGATGGGTTTTCGTTCGTTTCGCGGGCGAGTCGAAATAAAATTCGCTACAGCCGCGCTCGGTCGGCCGCGAGTATTTATGGTGAAAACAAAGTAGCCGGTCATGTAATTGAATCGGACCTTCGGCCCGCGTGCGTTAATCATGCACTATTTATTAGGGTCATAATGGAATTGGTCGATCGAGAGAATTACTCGTAAACATGCCGATCGTACGACGCGCATTGTACTGCCAATGACATGGACTAATGATAACAGCCCGCGAACAAAGAATCCTCCCTGTAATTGTTAATATTAGGACAGTTTGCAATTAGCCCGACCATTGCCACTGCTTATTTACAGAGTGACCAGATCGTTTACGCAACGGCACTTTGCTAAATGTAAATAAAGGATCGCTATGACAAACGTTTCAGTTATTGTATTCTCGCCGCGAGCTGCGATCGTATGGATTCGTAATTGCGCTCTCGATTAATTTCTATTGAAAAAATCTCCGGATATTCACAGGGCAGCCGGGAACTCTCCATGCGAATATAGGACGACGTCATTGGTCGAGGTTTCAGCTGGTCAGCGCCTTTCTCGGTCTTTCTCGGCCTTTCCCGGTCTTCCCCGGTCTTTCTCGGCATTATGCATAAGGGGGATGGAAGTGGGGTGGGAAAGGTTAAGTGGCAAGCAGCCCCGACAAACGCTAACCGATGATTATACTTGGCTTTCGAACAACAAGTGGACAGAGACCACCGGCGAGAGTGTTCATAACGAGCGCGTCTTCAGTCGGGAGACCTTTGAGGAGACACTTCGAGACAATTGTATCTCCTAACAAGATGGGATTCAGTAGCGTAAACTCGAGAGTAATTTGGAGAAGTAGCGAGGGAACAAAGAGAAGGCCGTGTACCGCGTATTTGCCTCTTACAAGCCGAGTTATGCATAAAGCCGCGCGTGCCCGCCTCCGCCTCTTCCGAGTCTTTCTTTTGCGCAAATTTTATGCATACGCTTACACGCGCGGCTTTCCTCGCTCTTGCCCATTCGCGACTAGTTACCCACCTTCGTACCTACCTACCTCGCAATCTAACCTATATAGTGAAACAAATGGAAATTGAGGCGGCCGATGGCCGCTCGTTATGGCCTCTTAGTCAGTTCGCACGCGGCGCCAACTTCATTAACGATCCGTACTAGGGGCGGTAAGCGCAGTGATTCATTTTCCTCGCGGCAGTAACTACAGTTCCTTACGACGTCGCGGTGTGATTCAGTGGTCGGCAGGGCGGCTTCGTCGACGATATCGAAAGGGGGAGCCTCGAGAGAAGAGAATCTGCGACAATGGGACGAACGCAAAAGGGTCGACGCACGTATTTTATTGTACCACGGCATAAAACGATGATCGAGCCGCCAGCGGCGGTAGCGTAACTGATGCGCCGTATAAACTTGTCCTCGGTTATGAACTCGGCCCTGCCTACGACTTTTTTATTCAAATCCGCATCGCCCGCCTCGGGCCCGTTATTTCGAAGTACGAGAGAAGTGCGGCCCACTTTACGGCACATTATTACGTCGCCTCGTAACATCCCCCCCTCTACCGCGAAAGCGAGAGGTAATGGACGTTGATTTAGACACACGACGGCACTAGGCTAGCCGGTGAAATTTCACCGCTTCGAATGAATGTTGGCGAGGGAGCTGGGCTGGAATCGAGTGGGGCGACCGGGTAACTTCAAAGGTGACGGCAACTTTCTTTAACGCGAGGCGAGATAAAGCGGTGACGTAACCTGAGTATCTTGAGAAGCAGTTGAAGGCAGAGTGCAGTCGAAGAGCATTCCGACGTCTCGGCTTATCTTAAACGCTCGTTAAGGAAAACGCAACACGGCTACGGCGACGATGACGACGAGGAGGACGACGACGCCGACGACACCCTTATTAAGGAGAGCGTAACACCTTGGCACGCTAATGAAGAAATCCTCTAGTTAGTACGATCGAGCCACGCAACGGACTTGCACGTAGCCGTGCTACACGATTAGCGTGCCGCGGTATCGACTAAGTGTCACTATTATACGCAATTTCATTTTTCAAATTTGCCCCGTCGACACTCGTTCCGCAGCTCGTCCTGCCAATGTCGATTTCGTTCCTCCGCCATCGCTGACGTTCCAACACCACCACCAGCACTCACCATCACTACAGCACGATGCGGAATTTTTCCTCTAATTACCTCCGCGTCCCGAAGGCGGAATCACCTTCGGCCGGGATCAAAAGGCCTCCATTCGTAACATTGAATACGAAGGAAGCTTGAGAAGAGAGTTTCGTTAAACGGGCCCACCTAATTGAAGATCGGCTCGTTCAATGGTACGAGCTTTGGCACGGCAATAAGGGATTTTCCGGGCATAGCGGGATTGTCGGTGGTGCACGAAAGAATGGTAAGCAGATGAAATGGCGGGCTGACCGCTTATACCTTGTTTACGCTTGAAAAGGCTCGCAGGTGGCAGATGAGAGGGATAAAACGTAGGCTGCCTCGGGGGCGAAAGGGGGACGTGTCCCAAATGGCCGCGATTTTCGAATTTCGATAATCGCGATTTCCGACTGCGAATTCCGGCTGCGATTCGGAGGGACGATTGTGCGCGAGCAGCGAGCGTCGATGGGATCCATTCTCAATCGATGATAACGGCTCCCGCTCAATAACAATATCTGCTCTCGGTCCGACATAAAGGCAACGGCAGCCATAATAATAGACGGTTAACGTGGAGTGCGACGGAATCGATATCGATTTCGACGACCGCAGCAGCGTCGAGCCGACGAGGACGCGACCGTCTCCGACGCCGACGCCGACGCCGCACTGTACGCTGGCGACGCTGGTCGCCTCTATGGGAACGATTTTGCGGTAACTTTGCTCATCGGAAAGCGAAACTTTTCCTGTCTTCGACCGACTCTCAGCTCGTTCCCGCTCCCCCCCTGACCCGATTCACCGACCGCGATCTAGGGACCGCGATCTACGGACAGCGATCCAGCGACCGACCGGCACCGCTCAAATTCGACCCCATGTTTCCCGCTAACGATACCCGCAAATGCCGACGCAGTTCACCCTACCCCTTTCATCCCGCCCGACCCTTCACCCCGTCCCGCTTCCGCTTCCTGTCCGACAGAGAAATGAAAGTATTGATCGGCATTAGCGCTCCTACCGCATTACGCTTGATGGACGTTAACGAGTCGAGACGTACACGCAATACAGATATTCGTCCGTATTACGTTGAAACGGAGTACGGCCGCGCTCAATAGCCCCACTCTCATCTCCGGTCAAACGAACTGGCCACCTCTTCCATCGAACGTTTGTGCCTGCTAACGGTTAATTCGAGGGAAACGTTACGATAAGAAACGTTAGAGACTGAAGGGGTGGCGGGGGAAAACGGATTTCGGTTTGGTAACAGGGCGCGCGCGGCATGCTAATTAAATCACGCGTATCGCGATCTACGACCGTTAGAAACGATAAATATCGTCGTTAATACGCGGCAAGCTGCTGGGATAGCTGTTCAATTTGGAGAAACACAGGGACCGCAAGGAGGGTAAATACCGGGCAAGCTATCCTGGCCGTGGTATCCTTGCCGTGGTATCCTGGCCCGAGCTATCCTGGCCCGAGCTATCCTGGCCGAGCCGAGTCGGTCGAGGGTTACTCTGCAAACTCGGCGTTGACCCTCCTCTAGATTAGAACAACGAACTCCACGGCTTCCAAAGTGTACCGGCCATCCACAGACTTGCGCAACAATTTATTTCCGCCGCTGTGTTTAATCTTCGGTTAAAAATGTTGCCCGCTGTCGGGCCGCTTATTGCGCCCACTCGGACGTCTGGCCTTTCATTACGAATGTCCGAGATGCGATGCTGACGCTTATTGGTGCGCTAGCCTCGTTCTATCGCGCTATATCGTGTGCCTCGTTGATTAAGCAGCCAACGATTGATTAGTCGCTCTCTTTTCTCAGCCGCGCCTAATCCATTCTTTAACGAGGGCAGATTGTCATTTCCTTCCCTTACGTCCGGCTGATTCTTTCCGACCCTAATGCAGTTCACACGCAATCGCGAGGCCGAAGCAAATCCGCTGAGTCGTAAAACGGGTCTGCTCAGTGAAAAGAATTGCGCTTATCGTAAGTGGGATCAGGCTGCCGTGAGCTCCGCTATTAGGCGGAATGGAGACAGAGACGGGAATGAAGACTAAACGGTCGAATCAGCGAAAGTGAGAACGAGGGTTTCCTATTTTTCTGTACTTAATATCTTGTATATTTGCGTCACTGAAGCTCCTCTTTCCTTTGACCTGGTCATGGTCTCGTTCGCAACCACCCTCAACCTTTTACATCTTATTAGATGTACGATCCGTGGCCGGCGAAGAGTTAAGGCGACGACGTGGAAGGGCCGGAAGGGCTCGTGAAGTGTTGGTAAACGGGGAAAGGGGATGGGAGGGATGGGGGTGGGAAAAAGAGCAGAATTAGAGGAGCTCCACAAGTGAGATGTAATTAAAGATGTAGCGGGCGCTTAATTTGATCGAAGGAAAGCGGTGTGGCGGGCGATGCGCTCGACTGGCTGTAATTTCGTGGCTCACGTCGGCCTTGGCTTCTTCTTTGCCGTCGCAAGCCGGCATCTCCACTTTTAATTAAGGAAACTAAAGCCCGAGGGGAGCGGACAAACTGATGCGAGGAAGCCGAGGCTGCTGATGGGGAAAAAAAATTTGACTCCCCCCGTAGGGATTCTCCGGCAGTCTTGGCCGAGACTGCGAGGCAGGCAGCCTCGGTGTGTAATTCCATGCCAGGGCAGGGTGAAAGTTATAGCTCGCGGAATGGACGGGCCGGCCGAGGACTTACGTTAAAATAACACCCACGAGTGTCTCCGTTGACTCTTCGCGGACTTCTTCCTCCCTCGGCTCTCTCGTTACTTCGCACGCAATCTCAGCGGGCTACGATAAGGCTGTCTGCCTGCTTGCCTATCTGCTTGCCTGCCTGCTCGACTGGCTGGCTGGCTGGCTAGCTGGCTGGCTGGCTGCCTACTTACCTACCTACTTACTCTGCCTCCATCTATTCCACATACACTCGGGGCCGATTGCGATTTTCGCCTCAGTGCCAGTCAACATGGATACCGTATCGACGTCCGTTCCACGTTCGTGTGCCTGATTGCTTTCATCCGCGCGAATTATCTGCCAATCCGCGTTAAGGCTAACAAGCAATACCCTCGAATCATCCGGCTAGGAAGCTTCGAAAATTCCTTCCATCCAGTTGCAGCGGCCCAGGCGAGCGTCTACGATACATATGCAAAGCGGCGTAATTTTATGCGGCCGGCGGGTTTTCGCTGACCGACGTCACTATCATTCATCACATTTAAACGAGCCCCCCGCATCCCTCGCCCTTCTTCGACCCAACTCAGCGTTCACAAAGCGTAAATCTCATGCAAAAAAGCCTAAAGTGTACTCCTAGCTGAACTACCCACTTCCCGGAAGCACTTGTAGCTTTTTATGTCTCCCAACGCATCTCATTACCGTTAACGTGTTTCGAGAGGCGATGTCGCCTCCGCCTAGTCTATGGCGGTACCATAGTGAAAAACACTAGGCAACGATGTTGAGAGCCGATGCCCTCGCCGCTATCCACGTCGCTATCCACGTCCCTATCCACGTCGCTATCCTCCTCCCCTCCCACCTACCGGCAAGCCAGTGGAGACTCACTTTGCCTGACTATCCAGCCGCCTTTTTCCCTTCCCCTGTCGTTTAAGCACTTTTTCCCCGAGGAGAAGTTGCCCTCTCGGACGTACTAGCTGTAAAATACGGATCATCCACTCTGCGTTTTTGCGAATTATGAAGAGAGAAAGAAGGAGGACAAGGCGCGGTAGACGGAGGCGGACACCGCGAAAGGTCGAGCTAAAGGAATGGGAAGGTACGATCGCTCCGGGATTATGAGGAAAATTCGGCAGAGAGGAGGGCGGGCAGGGTGGGACAGTTGTCATTTATCAAAAGCTTCGGCTCCTCTTTGGACGCGGGGAAAAAAGTTTGCGCGGCCCTCCCACGGGTTCGAATGGCACGTCCGCCGCGAAATACGCCGGAGAGAAATGGATTATCAGGGCGTCGCTGCCCAAGAATCCTTTCCTTTCTTCTCACTTCCCGGCATGCTCCTTCCTTTTAAGCCTTCCCTTCTTACTCGGAGGACTCTCGACTCACCGCCATCGCCATCCCTTCCCACACTCTCTTCCCTTCCCAGACTCACTCCCGACGCTTCCAACTTTCAGCGCGACTGTCACTTTAAAAGTGTCAGATAAGAAGGGAAGCTTTGGAATTATGGTAATCTCGTAGCTTGTCAAAGGGGGGCGGGAGCTTCTCGCTGAAGGATTCGAACGTTGTACAGTTTCGCAAGCAAATCCCCGGTAAACGCGAAACTTCTCACGAATTAAGCTCTCAATCTTTAATATCTCCCGACGCGACCGTATTTTACATACGGTTTCATTTGTAAACACGTCCATTACTGTATATTACCTCTCGAAGCTGCACGCGACTGCACGCAACACATAAAATAGCGATCATTTGTGTCCCACTAATCTTTTATGTATAAACCGGATCCGTCGATTAATAATGTGCTCAAACATTAACGGACATTATCATAATGTATATTTTATTATTGATTTGCACAGGAATAAAGTATTCTGTTGTTGTTCGATACTTAAATGCAGCGACGATTCGGAACAATATAATCAAACCGATCGTGTATTTGATTACTAATTAAGGGTATCGGTTATTAAGTATATGTTTCTTTCCCAGTCATTCAATGGTCATATTACCGAAGTTATTGCACTCAGAACAATCTGGTTACGATTTTTTAGTGGAATTTTTATGGATCTATCAATTTATGACGTTGTAATTCAGGTAAAACACGCTTCATACGGTGCAGTCGCTAAAACGTAAATTTTTCCCTTCATTTTCACGTGTTTCTGGCTAGTCGCGATTTTTCGGATCTCCTTTTGATTCTCTTTCACTGCGCGCGAGTACAAGCCGATTGAAGAGTTTTATTTTTCGACCCTCTTTCTGACCCCCATTTTTCGATGGGTTTTTCGTTTCAAATCGAAAGCTAATGCAAAGGCTAAAATCGAATAAGATTGTCAAAGGTGACCCAAAACCGATAAAAATTCTGAAAGAGCCATTCGATATCCTACAAAGAAAAGCATTTGTGTGAATTTTTAACTTTGTATCTCGACCATGGAGGGTGCAATGCAGAGGATGTAAAAATGTACTGCCTGTTTCTCCTTCTATTTTTTTTCGGAATTTAGTGAACACAACAACAAACACAACAAAATAAAAGTCTGCCGATCGACTTGTGGTTATGCATACTGAAAGAGACTCGAACAAGGATTAAAAAAATCGCAACCCGAGCCTTCAAAGTGCAATAGTTTCAGAGATATAGTCAAGAAAAGATGAGAGAATACTGCAAAAAGAATGAAAAATCGATATTTTGCGCGCCCTATTGCGTATGATGCCGGTTAACTTAAACATTTGTCCAACGCACGAAAAAAGTGATGGCAGTAAAGCATCTATTATAGTCATAGGTTTTCTTAAAATTTTCGACGCGTATTATCAAGTGGGACTGATAAAAAGATCGATCTAAAAAGACTATTTGACTTCTCATTTGAAAATATTGAAGAGATGCTGTGAGAATGAGGAAGAACGTTTATGGTTTACAAATGAGCTTGCGATGCAAGGTTAAAGGTCCAGATTCCATTTGGTAAAAGTATATACGTAGGATGGCCATAAGTAGCGACCGAACATAGTCGTAGTGGACATCGGATAGGCAGAGGCGGGCGGGCGGGCACAGTGAGCAATTAATTTTTTACGACCTCGATGTGCGTGCTCCGCGTGTGAATGCGAGAAGGAATTTTCGTTTTCATTTATAAGCTCGGTCACGGAGTGAGATCGCACCGTGTGTCCAATGCATTATGCGCACGATACGTACTCGTTAGAATTTATTTTGGCGATAGGTCGGTATCCGGCCGGCATCTGGCCGCTACCCGGATAAAAATTGTGAAACGGCGTCGCGCGCAATGAATAAAATTTTTGGGGGGTGATAAAAGTAAATAAGTTGGACAGGCATATTCGCTCACCTATCCATCGCCCGGCAGCGGCCGTGGGGAGAAAATTTTGCTGACGCAACGCAAACTGCTCCATCGAGCCGTGGCCCCGCCACTTCCCCACCGAAGTTGCACGTCATTTCAAAATGCATGAGCAATTACGAACTTGGCAAGTTTTGCTAATGCGTTTGTTTAAAGTTGCGGATAATTTAAATGAGGGGATCGTTAATGCCATTTCATCCACTTTCGCCGCTTATAGGATTGCGCATGATGGATGCCCCTGAGGCGGGCTACCGGGGGGTGAGTGGGGGATCTTGAGTTCCGTCGAAAGAATTTGCCAAGTATCAGCGGAATTCGGTTCATCGATCGGCGTGCCTGACAAAATTTCCGGAGCAGCGTTACTTTCTCACCATCGCGGATCGCGGATCGCGGATTACGCGCCGCGAACACATTTATTCGAGGAAGCTGCACGATTATTCGAAGGAGTTATAACGAAGGGGTTGTGCGACAGCGAAGATTCTGGTTCGACAATTCCGGAGAAAGAAGGTGGCGGTGGAGGGTAGCTGTAGGAGCCTGTGGACGGAAGGAGGGAGGGAGGGAGGGAGGGCGAAAGCTTTACGGTGGAATAGAATCGCAGTGCAAACTCGCCTTCTGCCTCCCACCCCTCTCGCCCTCTCTCAGCCCTCTCTCACCCCTCTTTCCTCCCTCCCATCGGGGCCGAGTCTCGGCGTCGGGGCGTAACTTCTCTGTACAAACTTTGCAGCTACCTGTGTGCCTGCCTCGACGTTCTCGTTCCGTGTATTACAGAGCTCTCGCCGGTCGACTTGTACTTGCAGCTGGTATAATTAATAAATGGAAATGCCACGCTCCGACCGGGAAACCTGTACATGATATTGCTTACATAACCTGCCGACCGATGTCGAGCGGCGGCACTCTTCCGCTGCATACTGGATGGCCTTGAGTGTCATAGTAGTCGTCTGTCGTCGTTGTTGTTTGCGAGGTTGTTCGCGAGGAGTGGCGCCGTTGGGTAAGAGAACGCGAAGCGAAAGAAGCGGGAGAAGGAGAAAAAGCGGAGGCAGAAGGAACGGGAGCGTTTTGGCAGACGTCGAGACTGCCGCAAGGACCTTTACGAGTGGATAACGTGTCGGACATTTCAGCCTAAGCGCACCCGCCTTCAAACTCGACTCAAGTGTCTTCGCCAAACGTCATTCGCCCGCGAACGCAAGGAACTCGACCTTTAATCCGCCATTCTATTTTCTACAGATCTGTTTAATCGGTGCTTAAATGGCAGAAGCTTTCGTCCTGAATGAGCGGCAAATGAAAGCATGAGGGATATATTCCTGTGGCTACAAATTGAGCGCCGACGATAAATCCCTCCCTTTACGACCTAATTCCCTCGAGCCCACTGGCAAATCCGTTTGATCCGGTTCATCAAGTCCGACGATTTTCACTGCCGACAGAATGCGGCCGCGCTTTTGGTACGGTTCCCGCGACGGTTCTTTAAATAAAGCATTCCTTTCCATACATGCGCAAGGGCTGCAGTGCACTCAGTGCATCCATTTTGATCGGTGACGTTTCTAAACGATCAGCGTCTTCGACTTCGGCGTCTTCGGCGTCTTCGGCGTCTTCGGCGTCTTCGACATCAGCCATTCCTATGTATCGCGCTATTCGACATGAGGAAGTCATTCCATCCAGTTTGCCGAGGTTCCTTCAATCCGCCTGCCGTATCCTAGCCAAGCGCCGATGAGATCTTTATGCCCTTGTTATATCCGACGTATTTCTGTCGGCGCTCAGCCCTGATGCCTCGTAACATTGCACGGCCCTCTGCGAATCAGAAATTCTTGCCGGCGTGCAAATTGTAGCGCGAGTTCGCGCGCGCGCGCGAAAATCGCGGATTACTGCCCCTCGTCAAGTTCGCCTCCGTATCTCGTGCCACACCTCCGACGCCCTTTACGCGCGCTAACACGCTAACCTATAGGACGTCGGAAGTGCGTCGTTAATAATTCATATCGCCGATATACCGTAACACGCGTACCCGCGATTCAGAAACAATTTCGCTTACGAAAGCGACACTCCTCCAGAGTCTTCTCTACGACGTTCGGTATATATGAGCCCGAAGATCAGGGTAGGGCAGTAGAAAAATTTATTCATGGCACGCGAGCTTTCAAAATCGACGGACTCAGACGAAAAGTTATTTACATCGCGGAGTCGCGATGTTTGCGCCCCTATCTCATTCCTGGGATAAGTCGTCTATACGTATGCAGCCGAATCTGAGATCAACGTCTGAATAGTTTCCAGCCTGAAATTCGCCCTTCCGCCGAAGCAACCCTTTCCTTCTCTCTTCCCGAGGAGAAAAAAGTTATAAGGGCGCGGCAGCGGCATTAAAAGAGAAGCAGACAGCGGCGATTGTCGATAGAAAGCTACGGACGTAGGAAGAGAAGGGAGAAGGGGAGGTACAGAAGGGAGGGAAGGAAGGGACGGTGGAAGAAGTGAGCCGTTACAACGGCAGGATTCAAAAGGTCGAAGAAGCTTGCCGGGCTGAGTTCGCTGGCTGAGATTGAAAAGCGAGCGCGCTCTGTCTCGAGGGCAAAACATTATTTTATTCCTGTAAAAATGTTCCCCGGCACTCTCTCACCTCGGAGAGCCTCCCTTCCCTCCTGTCGGCGGCGCCGCGTAAATTCCAGACATTGCGCAACGTCTTTAGCAGGGGACAATTTGTAGCCCGCTGGAAGCTCGCGAAGGAGAGATAAAAACGAAGAGGCCATGGCCGCATGGCCGCGCCGCTATCGTCCGCGATATAACGTTACAAGAAAGCGGATCCTTTATCGGGACGAGACCCACCTCCCGACAATTCTGAAGCTTCCTCCCGTTTCCTTGTCGGAAAAACGTTCATTTAGTTATGCAACGATTGCCGGGTCCTAGCATGAAATTTCAGACGCCGTTGGGACGGCGGCGTCGTTAAGTAATCGCTCGCCGCTTCGAGGCGGAAGAAAGAAGAGAAGCGAGACCGTAGAATGCAAAAACATTTGTTGTTCAGGATGCAAATGCTAATGGATGTGCATATTCGCCGGGAGTCGGCTGGCGAAGATTTAACGGGCAGTGTGTTCTACACGCGTTCTCGAGCATAATGGCAACAAAGTGGATACGCGTTCGATCGCAATTTCATTACCGGCTGCTCACTTAACGGGCTCGACTGCGGCAATTTTGCGGCGACCTGGACGAAGATAGAAAAAGTCCTGGGCACCCTGTTACGGATGCGGAAGCAACATCTTGCGCAGAAACAAATACAGCTTCGGTCCGGCTGACTGGTGACGTCGTGCGGGAGAGCGAAAAGGTGCAACTCTTTCTGCAACCCTCTCATTTCTACCACCCTCTCCCCTCGCATGCGCACAGACGGCAGACGCATCGTTGCAGACGTACAGTTTTGAAAATTGAGAAAGTCTCGGGGAAGAAGCGTTGAAAGTTGACCGAGAAACTTCAGCCTTGAGCTGGCCCCTCTGCTACTCTTCGGGCAGAAATTCGATTCTCGACATGTCGAAATGTTATCCGAACACCAGCGTTCGCGGAGAGGCCGTCCGTTTTATCGAGGCGAAGGGTTCGCCAGAGAGATGAGACGCAAGTTCTGCTACTGGGCGATGGATGTAGTCCAATGGACTGAGTGAATGAACGAGTGAGACTTTGTCACTTGTGACCAGCTTCACGACCGGTTGTTTCCCCGCAATAGAGTCGAACAACAGAGATGATGAGAGTAAGAGAGTGAGAGAGTGAGGGAGTGAGAGAGAGAGAGAGAGAGAGAGGAAGGCCTAATTGCCTTTGGTTACGAGGTCAACAGCGAAGCTCGCGTCTAAACGCTAAAGTTGAAGTTAGAGTCGCGCGGGTCGAGGGCCAATACATCGCGCAGCATATTAAACGCGAAAGTTACGAGGTGCTGCGCTCCTCGTAATTTCTACGGTTAAGCGGAAGAGAGCAGTTCGCGATAATGCCTCGGAGAGGGTAGAGGGCGGGAAGAAGGTTGACGGTAATCTGATGTAAAATGGGAGAGCAGCGAATGTGTCCGCGGCTGAGGCTATAGATACGTATATATTGTATACATATATATATATCTATATATGGAGTGGGGAGTTTTGGAGTTACGGTGATCGGTGGGGCACGTTTGCCTCGCGTATTAATGCCGGCGACGTGACAGAATAAATATCCATATTTGTTCGATACCGACAATCCACTCGATTTGAGATACGACCCCCTCACCACGACCGCAGTGCCGTAAACGAAAGTTTCTCGCGCCGCCGGGATAGGCGGAGGTGTCGGTACCGTCAGCCAACAGCGTCGAGCCGAGTGAAAATCGTGTGCGTGCCTTGCTTGTCGGATTTGATTACAAGCTGACGAAATCGCGATTCATCGGGGAGTCGGGCGAAAAACTCGCGTTTACGAGCGTAGCCCAGCCGGTAACGAATGTCCCGACGTCGCGATAAATATTCCCCATTTGCGAGAGCTCACCCCCGCCCCTCCTCCTCCTCCTCCTCCTCCTCCACCTCCCTACTCTTCTCGATGATCCACTACGACATTTGCATGCGCGTTTAGAACCGTCTGCCGAATTTTGCCCGGACTCGTTACGGAGCAAGAGTTATTACATCGCCGCTAACGTCGCCCGTATCACGACTCGTTCATCAAAATTCCGAAACTTGAGCGATATAAGTTACGAGCGACCGGGCTCGTACGAGTAACAACGGGATTCACCGATTCGCCGCTTTTGCCCCGTACGAAGTAATATTCAAATACGCTCCCCGATACTTGCGGAATTCACTGGCCGAGAGAGATAGCCGGATGTCGACGATGGCCGATCGAGTGCTGGGGGATGGAGTGGGGGGAGGTTTCGCGAAATTTCGACGTCGTACGAAATCGGCGCACGTTACTTCGACGTTATCCCGTAACGATGTTATCGATTTGCTTTACGGCAGTGGAAATCCACGATAAGCCCCGCATCGAGGGCTCAATGGGTAAGCCCTTCGAGAAGTTTCGCGGCTCTCAAGTAAAATATTTCTCTGACGCACGATACCGTAAGTGGCCCACTCCGGCGAGAAGGCGCTCGAGCGGTCATATTTAAAAGGAAATCTCTTTCAGGACGAACGAGTAAGTGAATCTTTTTGCGTCTGCCCGAACGGGCAAAGGGAGGTGGAACTATCGGTTCCCTCGATCGCTACCTGCGACGCCAGTCAAGTTATTGGCTTGCGTTAAGCCAAATACGCCGGCAACAAATCATTTCGATCCTCGTGTCAACGTTTAGATATTTGCCCCCCTCCCTCCCTAGTTGTATATCGCGGACCTGGCCATCGAGCCCGCTACCGTCGAATCCGCCATCGCGCCAAAGCTTGCGCCACCAGCATCGAGAACGGGCTCTATGGATATGAAGTACCTCCGGCACCGAATTTATCCTGACGCCATCGACCGGTCTCTCGTTACAGGATGCGCCATTGTAATAGCACAGTTAGTCCTGACAGACGCGGGATCGATGTTCTTCGCGCCGCGGAGATTAATAGGACTGCAAGTTCCTTGCTACAGCCGGTCTCGAAATACGGCTATAGCGAACTGTGCAAGACAGAGATAGCCAGAGGGATCGGTCGAATTATCATGCGTACGTGTCATTCCTCTTCTTTCCCATCGTTACACACGCCTTCTTTCGCAAAGTCGGAGGAAAAGTATGTAGATCGAACTGGCATTAGTATGCGGGAGGAATTGTCTTTTTTTCGAAAGAAGTTTTAGCGAACGTTTCGATTTATCGTTACTGTGGAACTCGTTTGCCCCTACCGTCAAATCTTTTCCCCCCTTCCTCACCCTCGCACCTTGCCGTAATTTCCCGGTTTTCAGGGAAGTTCGGATATCCGACTCTGCGAGATGACGAACGATTAAGGACGTTCAACAGATTGAATCAGATAAGTCTGAACCGGGAACAAAGTAGTTCGCGTCGAAGTTTCAAGTGCGCTAAGGTCAATTGCCGATATCAGCGAGGTCCTATGTCTTTATTGTTGCTCGGCTTCGAGTCGGGGCGAGCCCCATAAGCAATCTCGCACAATGCAGCTTCGTAACAGGATTTCGGCTAAAGGCGAGTGCCAACAGCGAGCGCTAACAGCAAGCGCTAAACGCAGCTTCTACGATGGACGTGCAAAAATATGTTCCCGACCCTGGCCCTGCCATTAATCTAATAATTTCGTCGAAGGAGAGGCGACCCTTCGACACTCGAGAATTTCGGTTTCCGATAAAAACGTCGTTGACCCCCTGTCAGGGGACGGTTGCCGGCCTTACCGGAGGGCAGCCTGCCAGAGACGATATCGATTCTTTGGCCGATCGGCCGAAAAGGGAAGTAACGACGAATAGATTAGTGCCGAATTCCGGCGTCCAGCAATTTGTCAAGCCGCGGGACGTTTTATCGCGTGTTATATACAGACCCGGCCCAAACACATCCGACATTCGCGTGTGCGAATGTCTACGTGTACACGCACACCGGTACGTGCGAGCCCGCACACTCACCAGGCCGGACTATCAACGCGAACGGTAGAGTCTCGCGAACGGTAGAGTGCCTAAGTGTATCCACCGTGCCTCACTGTTATTGAATTCGAAATTTATGACTTTAATAGAGACTAACTTTACGCGATCATAATTCAGGGAGTTGCGTGTCCGGCAGACATAACTGGCAGCGAATCTTTCCCCCTCGCTGCCTTCGTTGCGCGCAATCCCTTTCCTCGTCTTCAGTCTTCTTCCTCCGACTCTCGACCTTTTCTACTTCATCCACTTCTTCCGTACTTCTCCTTCTTTTCGCCCTCTGGCCTTCTTCCCTCCCCTGCCAAGAGAAATCCCAGCGACCGGGAAGATGTGCTGCTTGATTTAAGGCCCTGCGCTTCTCCGGGCTAGTTGTGCGAGAAAAAATATGTCCGCTCTCCTGCAGGAAATTTCAAGTCGCATTGTGTCGGGCTGAAATTTGTCGTAACGAAGCGGGTAGTATCGTCATCTCTGACGTCATAGGGAGCGCTCGGTTGAAATCGGCAGCTGAACAGCGGACGACAGTGTAATCGCATTCTCATACCTACTCGGCAAAAATTTCTTTTCACTATTTTGCTTCTGTTCACCGTGCTCCACCGTTACTTTATATTCTCTTTATAAACCGTTACTCGCAAATATGTCTCGCAAGCAGTTTCTGCCGGCGATATGTCAGTGGAAATCTGAAAACAATTGCCTCGGGGGTGCAGGAGAAGAGGATGGGGATGTACATCGAACGAACGGATTTTCATCCTTCGCGAAAGGGATGCGCGTTTCAGTCCTATGCTGTAGGAACATACATCAATCGCTATCGTACACGATTCCTAACCGCGGCGAGCGCGCGGCAGGGGGAAAATAATCGCATTGCGCTGCGGACAATTTAAACTGCGTTTCCGGGGCGCGTAATCTGATTGCTCGGCGATTCGATAAAATGCGCCCTCGATAATATTTACAGCTTTCTCGTCAAAAGAACACAAAGGGCAATAAAACAATCAAATTTTCATTAACCCTAAATATTTTTACCCTGATACTCGCGGTCATCCGATGAACGATCATTCATCGATGCCCGAAGGACTTGCTTAAAAAGGGAGTGGGGAAAAAATGGGCGTAAAAAAAAGTCGAGCGGTAGGGAAAAAATGTGGAAAAAATGAGAGGTGGGCGAAAAATAGAGAGGGTATCGGACGTTTACGAGATAAATCAGATTCGCATGGAAGGCCAGCTCGGCGCATGCGACAAACGCGTCACGGCATTTGCGGCGTAACAACAGTGCGCTCGAAACTCGATTATCGTCGAGAGGGCGGTTGCGGGAGAAAGGGAGGGAGAGAGAGAGAGAGAGAGGAAGAGGGGTGAAGAGAGTGGTGGGCGAGCGGAGGGTGAGACTCGATGCGCGAGGGCTATAATTTGGGTAGCCGCGCGGTAACGCGCATTACCGTCCCAGCCTGCCACGTCCAGTCTGCGACAATTTTGACGCGATCATTTAGTAATGCCGTCTCTTCTTTCGCATCCCGCCAGAGTGTCGAACCTTTTATTCGGCCTGCCATATGCCAATATGCGGGGGATGCATATCCTCTCTCGCAACAGGCTCTTTCGGGGCTGGCAAATTTTCCGACCCTATCCCAACGTTGTCCGTTTCTCCGTTCCGTCCGCCGATCTTTGCCCCGGCACGCATCCTGTTTGTATGTAAGGCCGCTCGCGGCCAAAGCAAGAAACGTGAATGGACGGACGTGCAACGACGTTTCGGGATCTCCGATTGCCACCCCTGCCGAATTTCGCGGCGCAACGAAGCTCACGTCCGCTCCTCGCCGAGCAAAAAAACATTTATTCTTTGGCACGATAACCATTAGCTAGATCCTGATACAGGTAAGTTATTGTTCGTCGCCGGCCGGAGCCAGCGGGGGCATTCCATGAATCACTGCGGCAGCGAAGTGCTCCCCGGGACAATTCTTTTTTCCTTGGCGAGGAGCGTGGGATCAGCGCGAGATTTCCGTGCAAGCCGTTGCCTACGGGGCCCCAGGCTCCCGGAAGGGATTTTCCTGTCAGGCTGCCCCCGTCTGCCCCCGTCTGCCCCCGTCTGCCGGCCCGCTCGCATTTATTGATATATGCGCGGCCATGCAGCGGCGATGCATCGCTCAAAATGCATCGCTCAAACTACATCGCTCAAAATACATCGCACAAAATGCCTCTATTTTGTAACGAGCCGTCAGGTCGGGGGCCGCCCGTTATAAAACAAACAGCGCGAGGGCGGACAGCGGGATAACGGCATTATTGCGGGGCGTTGCGTGAAAATAGAATCTGGGAGGGGGTGGCGTGAGGGTGCGGGCGTCATATTAGAAAGTTCGCCAGACCCAATTCTGCCCGATAAATTCGATCACCGTTTTCGATTATGACCCCGCGCGCATGGCGCGACTATTAAAGTCGTTCTTCGTTTCTATACCGCTCGTTACGAGACTACGCAGGTGAACGCGAACGAAGAAACGAACGAACGAACGAACGAATGGCCGCCCTGCGTGGTAAGCGTGTCTGCCTGTGTACTTCTTCCGCACTTTTAGCTCCCTACAGCTATATAGATGGGGAGGGTCGTACGCGGATATATAAAATACGCAATATGGGGGAGGGTGGATGGTGGAGGATAGGGGATGGTATAGGTGCGCACGACTCTGCCTGTGTTTGCATATAGACGAGTATGCGCCCGCGCGTCGCCCATACACACTCTCCTCTAGATAATCGCCGTTTTCTCTTCTCCGCCATCTCCATCCCTCCCCCCCTCTTCATCCTCCGCCGCCGCCACCGTCGCCCCCGCCGATCGGATATACGCTTTCCCTTTTTCCATACTGCGTCCTTCTATCCCCCCCCCCCCCCCCCACCCCCCACTCTCTCGCAAGCTCGTTACCGCTCAACTTCAATCGACGAGTCGAATGGATTATATAGGAAGCGGATTGAAAAAAAGAGAGGGCTGGCGAACGGGTTGAAGGAGAGAGAGTAGGGAAGAGGGGGGTGGGGGCCGAAGTGAAGGACGATTCTCGCGGTGATAATCACGGCGGAAATCGGTCGAAATCGAAAAACTAATCGACTCGATTCTTCGCCTGATAGAATCGGCGCTTTTCCCAGCGATGTGTGATTCATCGAGCCTCTTTCATCCCCTCCCCCCTTCTCCTTTCATCGCCGCCCGCCGCTCCTCTTCCTCGTTTCAGCAAGCAGGCAAGCAGCAGACAAACAGCCTAGTGTGCGTAGGCAGGCAAGGTGACTCGGGAAAGCAATCGCTCTCCTCCTCCTTCTCTCCTCTTATCCCGATGTTATGCGGAGGCGGCCGATAACGGGAATACAGGCAAATTTCCGTAAAATCAACTACCACGAGCTGCGCTCGCGAGATACATGTAAATATTTCCCTTCTGTGTGCGACGAAGCAAAATTAAAAAGTCAGCCGCGAACAACAGCGATACGTTGATCGGACGCGCTGCGAATATTGATTGACAGCGTGCAGGCATTACGTTCTTACACACTGGGTGGATGAAATAATGCTGTTGCGATAATCTTACCGTCTGCCTGGCGATCGTATTATTATGCGAGCGAATCGTACACGTAATTGAATTAAAAGTTGACGCACCGGCATTACGCGCCGAATCCGTTAATTGCAGCCACTTTATTTAGCGGAACGCAAAGCGGAAGGCAAAGCAAAGGGCGGGAGCCGGACAGCAAAGCGGATAGCAAAGCGCGGGTCAAAGCGCTGCTCGGCCTTTCTCTCTCTCCCTCGGTGAATTATCGTGCTCCTGACATTCACGCTTTTAATCAAGTCGTAAAATGTATTCACCGCTCGACGCTGTATCTCGAGGCATCTCGAAATGGCGCCAACGCTCGCCGCACGACGTAAATCCAATAAATCCCGACTGCGCCAAATCAAACGGCGTTAATTTCGCGTCCGTGAGAATGTCGACCGAAGTTTAGGGGGGTTGGCGAGCAGAAAAATGGGCAGAGCCAATTAAAATACAAATGAGGGCCGAACGATGCCCCGACATCCGTAACGCTGTTCTTTCAACTTTCGACATTGTCGACGGGCATAGCACGACACGGTTATATTTAATCCCATGCAAACTCGAGCGGTATTAAATTTTGCTCGGACTCGAACATGGTGCAGCTGTGGATATTCGAATTATGCTACGCGGCATTTGTCAGCGACGGCGCACCTTTTTTCGTGCGAACCGATGATCCGCCTTGCTTTTCCAGCGATTCGCGTCGATTCGCCGTGATTGTGACGCGCGCAAGGACAATGGGATCGAGCCTTCCGATTGGAAAAATGGAATTGCCTCCGGTGGAATTATTTGTTCGTGTTACGCTGTCCACATTTTCCGCGCTTTTCGTCCGTAACGATTTGGCGTTTACGCTCTCTTGAAAGGTCGGAGACACGCTGTCGGCTGGCTCTGGCTATTGACTTCGGGGGAAAATGTGGGCGAGGTGCGAGGACAATGTTCGCGGGAATCGTTTACATCCGGTATCGGCGTTCGTGTCGTATCGTACTGAACGCGTCTTATCATCGTAGCACGTGTAAGACGCCGCCGACGTATGCAAATTGACAGCGTATCGTCTTCCCGTGTGCTCGGCAATATCGGACGTGTACCGCGGCTGTTTACGAAAGCTGAGGCCAATGATTTCGGGATACTACTCGCAACTGGTTAATTAACTATCCAGACATCGCGATAGTCCGACCGCATTCCGGTTTCTGCGTGTCTTATCGTTCGAGCCAGTCGTCTTATTAACCTGCCAACGCTTTCCAAGTAACAAATCACTAATTTTCATAACGGCGACGTACTCTGTTACTACGTTTATCAAGAGAATGGCAGCCAGTTCAGAATGAGAGAAAAAATGTATCCGAATGATCAACCGAGTTCTGTACCAATTTTCATTTGGCGTGATAGCACTGAGAAATGTCATCGATTCATCATGTCTCGCCGCTCATGGCAGCGAGATGAGCGCGGGTCCTCAAACGCACTGTCATTTAATGGGTAGTTCGGGAGGAGAGCCTGATAGGGCGGTATTAAGCGAGTCGACGTGAGTTACATCTGCTAATTAATTTCGGAACGTGGACACGGCGAACCGCGTCCAGTTGTTACCCGACAGCTGGAATACGTAACCGGTTCGAATATTGTGTCAACATCCGCGGTCAAAGTGTTCTCGCGGGAAGCTACGAAAGAAGGATGAAACGGTTTTACTGACAATGCGATAATCCCGGTACCGCGAACGGCACCGTTACCAAGAATTCGGGTATAACACTGATAAGGTAGGTCGTTTTTTCCCCATCAGCCTGTGCTGTCCTTAGCTTTAACCGGACTGTTCTCCCCTGGACTGGGCTGGTGCGACATCCCGGGCTTCCCGAGGTACAATGGCTTGGACACTGTAACTAATGAACGACGTAAAGTGGATGTAAAAAAGTGTAAAAGTCGGTGCCCATTGTATAACGCGGCGCTTATCCCTGCTTGCCGTTCCGCTCGTTTCCTCTCTCTCTCTCTCTCTCTCTCTCTCTCTCTCTCTCTCTCTCTCTCTCTCTCTCTCTCATTCCCTTGCCGGTCATGCTACAGAATTTTTAATGATTCGTGAAATTTATACGTTTCCTTCTCGCACGGTTGTAATGTTAATTAGCGGTTTTCCGCTGAGCGCGCACTACGCGCTTGATCGAGCCGGCCGAGTACGAGAATTGAGCGACACGACTGATAATTTCCGCTATCCAGGCCAGCGAATCGCGCGAATTGGCGAAAATTGAAAACAGCCCAATTCGAGCGAACACTGTTTTTCAAATAATCAAGAATATCGATTGAGCGGGATGAAACATTTGCGACAGAGAGGCGGGGCGGAATTGGGAAGCGGGGGAGGTTACAAAAACATGCAGGGCCAAAAGCGGTCGCGGAGGGGTTAACATGCGTTTTATAGGGCGCGCCCTTCAAAGTGCGCATTGTGCCGGGGGAATAAGTCGATCGCGTGTAAACGGGCCCGTAGACTTTGACCAAAGTCCTGCCGCGCGCTCAGCTTCAGAAACAAATTACAAAGTCGCATTTTTCCTCCCCCCCGTCCAATGAATATTTTAACGCGGCGTCATGAATAAATTAACTTTAGCCGATCCACCCCCTCCGCGCGTCGCAGCAAATTCTTCATCGACCGTGTCCGTCCTCGCTGGCCTTTTTTTTTCATCTACGCATCTTCTTGACACCGTGGGCGAAATGAGCGGCTGTCGTTTAATTGAACGATATGCGCGGTTGCCGACCGAACGAGTCCGTGAAATTGAGAGGCCCGAGGCGGCGAGTTCAAACGGATCGCATTTATTATCCGTCAGGTCGACGATGCTCAATCGGGCTCGCTGCGGGAGAGGGTGGGGGATGAGAATGACGGAACGTCAATGGGTCTCCGCGAAAATGTGCCGAGGAAATCCGGGCAGCTGGCTCTCTCAACTTGGGCAAGATATTTTGACAGTGGCGACAGCTCGTTCCCAGCTGAAAATGAAGCGGCGCAATCGGGCGCGGAGCGATCAATTTCGAGTATCGTACAGTCGGCGAGCGAACGGTAGGCGAGCGGACGGTAGGCGAGCGTACGGTTCGGAGAAGAGTCCCTTCCCGAATTAGCATAATACCCGGCCCGATCTCCTGATATCGAATTCAATTGATATCGGACGCTCGGGGAATGAACCGGGGCGCTTCCAACTTTTTCTCCTGGCTAACAAAAAGTGGTTACGCCCGTGGCTCGAGGGGCCATTTGATGGATTTGTTCTCTCTCGCCGCGGAAGTTTAAAGCTCTCGACGTCGAGACGATATCCCGCAGCGGTTCTCGGCCTCTCTTTCTCTCTCTCTCTCCCTCTCCTACGCCCAATCCCATCCTATCTGCTACGACGACGGCAGCGGCGGCAACAGCGGCGGCAACAGCGGCATGAAAAAGAAGAAGAATGTCCCGTCGGAAATGTGAAAATAAGTTTGCCACCGTATAAGCGTATCAGGGAGGAGAGAGACGGAGAGAGGGAGAGGGAGTAAATAAGCGAGATACCGCTCGATGATGTTCGGTGGGGCGTTAAGATCGTACGTGGGCCGACACAATCTTTCCGTCCGCTTATCAGAAAGTCCTCCTGGAAGTCCGCATTTTCGGCTCGTCGAATTCTTACCTTCGCTTATCTCGCCTCCCGTTTCTATTGACCTCCCCCCAGCCTCGGATCGAATGAAAGAGCCCGACGCCTCTCCGTCACTCGTCCGCAGCCAGCGAGCGGAGGGAGCAGAGGGAGCAGAGGGAGCGGAGGGAGCGGAGGGAGTGAAGGAATAGCGGGCGAGTGTCAGACACCTTCGGCATCAGATTCGCGAATTCCCTGGAAACATGGTCGCACGCTCTCAATTACCTGCCAGCGTCGCAGCTCGCTCGACAATGAGGACCGACAAGAAAGCGCGATGCTCGTTGAATTATTAAAGCTGAGACGGTATTCTGCCGTTGCGACGTACACCCGCAGCACTGACAGAAACCTCTTGCAACCTTCGGTGGCAACCTTCCGCGGCAACCTTCCGCGGCAACCTTCGGTGGCAACCTCCTTCCCGGCAACGCTGGCTACCGAGACGCGAAACAATTCTGCGCGCGAAAATCGGACGTCGGGCATACAGAGACCGCGAGTTATTTACGCCGGGGCGCGGATTGTATCCGAGAAGAAATTGGCGCAACGCTTCGCCGACGAGACACTACTCTCGATTCGCGGGAGGGCGAGTCGATGTTTCGAATAGTCGCATAATCCGCATCGAGAGAGGGTAGGAGCGTGGCTTCGATGAACACGTCGACGCGGACACGTACACGCCTAGCGGATAATTAGCCTTTGTCAGTGTATTACGCTCGTCCGGAATAGGCCGCTGCTCTCCGGCGATGACAGTTCGACAGTGTCATCTCTCGTTCGAGGATATTAACGGTCTGTTGTTTCACGCTCAACTCGTTGCCATGCGGGAGGAATATATATATCGAGTGGCGGCGTCGGCCGGCGCCGTTACGCCGAGGAAATAATGATCTCGCGCAAGTTATTTCATTGCGACGGACCGGATTTATCCATTCGAGTTTATTGGAATTCAATAGGGAGGAAAATAAGATTACCGTCTCCCGGTCCTCTCCGCCCCTCCTTCGCCGACGGTCCATTTAACTCGATCGATATTGACCCAATAAAATATTAACGGCGTAACGTCCGCGTTACGCCGCGTTAACCGACGCCGATTCGCGATCGACCAAGATCGAGTTCGAGTTTCGGAAGGGGGAAATATTTAACGTCCCTGGGCTGTGCAGGAAGGAGGATGGAGGAGGAGGGAGGAGAGAGGGAGAGTGTTTGCGCGTGTGGCTGGCCAACTGTAGGTATATGGCCGGTTGGCCAGTCGACGATTATTCGTCGCACAGTTTCATTTAATCCGATGCAGGACGGATTCATTGTCAGACGGTTTGCGAGCGGACAAAAGGAGGGTAATTGAGCTTCTCGAAATTTAGTGGCGAGCGCATGCCATTTAAGCTTTAATAAGCAGACGTTACGCGAGACCGGGAGCTCAGTGTCAAAACGCCCCTCTATATCGGAAGGGACTGGTTTGCATTCATTACACTCGCGCCAAGTAAACCACAGTATGTTGGTACGTTGGTCGTTTTACCGTTATTGCGAACGCTATTTCGCTCGAATTCCGGCCGGGCGCATATTTGTCCGCGTAAAGTATGCGTTTGTGCGTGACAGAGATCCTATCAGGGATTCGGTATCATCATATAATATTGGCATACAGGCAGTTACGTTATTTGATTTTGAAATAAATACCGCGCGTGCCCGCCGGCCCGCATTAGTATCCGTTTACCTTTGCCCTGCCAAGGTGTGATTTAGTTTGAGGTGCGATGTAACGTTTGACGAATATTAGCCTCGACGTTATTCTCACCCGACGACGACCTCCGCCGGATAATATTCACCCTCCGCGCAACCTGCTTTGTGCCGATTTAACAACTCACCGTCCCTTCTCGCCCACCCCTTCTCCCCTGCCTCCTGCCTCCTCTCGCTGAAATCGTTTTTATTTTCTCCGCGAGCAATAGTGCTTTATAAGGTCGCCGCGGCGCCTAAATTAAAATTCCGCGCACAGAGATTCTCCGGAATAAAGCGAAGAATATAGAGCTGCCCGAGACGGGAGAGTGCATCGCGAGGAGAGTGCATTGCTCAAAATGGCAAAAAGAAAATTATGCCTTCGCGGGGCTATTTTTTGCCGGGACACTCCGCGTCGTTTGTATGCATCGCGGATTTTGACATGCGGCGCTACTCTTGCATCGGGATACGTGACGCGTTCCCTGTAACATAGATACCTCATTTTCCTCCATCGAAATTTGCCAGCCACCCTCTACGTACCGCGATCATTTTCGATCTTTAGCCCAGATTAGTCTTAGGCACATTTTAAATATTGCCTGCGAACGAGATGCGTGCGTGCGCTTTGCTATCCTCCGTAACATCGGCGAGGTATCGTGCGCGCGCACTTCGTCGTAGACAAACACGTCGTAAAAGAATATCGTAAAGCAAGTTTACAGCGAGCGCGCACCGTCGGAACATCAACGAATTTACGCCCTAGTCGACGCCGACGTCGTAGTCGACGCCGACGCCGTAGTCGACGCCAACGCCTCATTATACGAGCAGGCCAAATTTCAGAAATAAATGAAATTCCGTCCGGCCGCTTTAAAGTGAGCGAGCTCTCGTGTGCCCCCGGAACGTTTTCAAGTTGAAGTTTATTTCGGCAGAAAGCTACCGCCCGCCACTCTACGCGAAACTGATTCCGAGTAATGTCCGACTCGTGTTTACCTCAACTACTGCGGCCAAGGTTTAGCTATGAAATTTCACCAGTTGAGCCGTGTCGAATCTTAGAAAGCTCGCCTATCCTCGTTTTCGAGCAATTAAACGGTACCGACTTTGCAATGGCGGCGCATCTCGCGCCTCAAGCCCAACGTCTCATGGCATCACCCCCCCCCCCCCCTCCCCGCCCCTCCATCAACGGATCGAATAAGAGCTTATCGATCCCATTTCCCGGGATAATCGTGAGAGCACACAGACTCGCAACATGCGACTGATCACGTCCGGATTACGACCGTCTTAAGTCTTAGGCACGCGTCTCTTCGAAGTAAACGACGCAAAGAACGGCATCTGCGTACTCAAGCTACCCTGCACACGCATTCCTATAGGGTGTCCTTTCAAATCCGCTGCGAATAAGAATAACGGTCGCTCGAGGAAACAGGAGGAGGAAGAGATATGGAACGTTCGGTCACATTTCTCAAATCTGATTGTGCTCAAAGAGGACGTCGGTGAGAGTACGGCGACCGTAGAGAGCGAAGCAATATTCTGCGAAATTAAGTAAAGAGGATTTCTGAGACACCCTCTAGGTAAGCCGGTATCCGGCAGTCAGGCTGTATTCATGTCGGTACGCGCGGCATGGCTATAAATACATATATAGAAAAATGCGCATGTACATATTTATACGCGTACGCAGACCGGTTTACGACGATAACGACGTTAGGTCCCACTGAAAGAAAAAGCTTCTTTCACTCACGAACGGCTTTACGGCCTGGGGAATCCCGAGGCTTTCAAGCGAAGTTTGCTCGGACGAAGCAGCATCCTTCCACGATCATCCAGATTGAATTTCAAAGACTCGATTTCCCGGCGGTGTTAACAAGATAAAAGCGCGCGATGAAAGCGCGATCACTATATACGGGCGAGAAGCGAGTTCGGAGGAGGGTGGGATGGAAGGCGTTGGCCGTGGAAGATGAAGTAACGCGTGTCTTGAGCATCTAGCCTGTATCTGTCCTTTTACGGGAGCAAACCTCTGCCATAGGGGCGGAACCAATTTTTCTCACGCTCTCCATCTGGCAGCAATCAACATCGTTGCCGCGCTATATTCGCACGGTGTCGCGTGTTCAATTTTTGATAAAATACCCGAATCCCGGCGGGTCAATTTCTCAGACCACGTCGCATGATTGATCGTGCCTCATTTGGCGACATGCCGAGTTAACAAGGCCTGTTTATCGCTTAACGAGACTGGGCTACAAGAGATACCCAGAGATCGTTGCCATCGCTTCGTCAGCCGGTATTTACACAATGGCCATGTTATAACAATCAATCCAGAGCTCGACGTCCGACGGTGCCGTCATCTGCGCAGTTTGTAATCTACCTCCGGCGTGTAATTTGTCAATCGTCCGCGGGGAATCCTCCGGACCGTTCCGACAGATTTGCATACCACCCATTTTAGCGGCGCAACCAGGAGGTTTTTGTCCCACAGCCAAAGCTCTGCTTTTCGCCTCGTTTTGCAAATTTACAAAACAGCGCCGGAAGATCGCCCCGAATAGCAGGATATTAATCATTGAAGTCGAAAATAAAAGGAGCATTTGTCTCTCCGGTCGTAGGGCGCCCCTCGAATTCTCATCCGCTTTGCACGGAACCTACACTCTCGCCTCATTCCCAACTTCTTACGCGTGCTTTGTCAACCGTACACGGTGGTATTAAGTACAGTACGTTCCAGCGTCCGACTGAATTTCCATCTGAGGACAAAGGAAAGCTGTTCCGTCTACCGGCGAGCATCGACTTTCCTTTTGCGCGTATAATACCAAAAGATTCGAGACGATCATCTTGGCGAAAATTTTCTCTCGATTCGAAGGCAGCTCGTCCTGCGGACAAGAGTCGTCGATGTTGTGTCAGTTCCTCTTGTTTGCCGAAGCTGCCATCCGCGTCGGAAGGATGACAACTTGGTTTCCCGTCGAGGCGCCGAACCGAGGATGCAGGCTAGGATGGAGGCCAGGATGGAGGCCAGGATGGAGGGCAGGATGGAGGGCAGGATGCAGGCCAGGATGCAAGCGCGAAATGTCGCGGCAAGAAAGCTTTCTCGCGGATAGATTTGCGGGACAAGAAAACAGTTTCCTCTCGAGCTCCTCGATGGACAGGCAGGCAGGCAGGCAGGCAGGCAGGCAGACAGACAGACAGGCAGGCAATCGGCCAGTGAGAATAAATACGCCCGCGATAGCCATTCCCAGCCAACTGTCCGAGTGAACGTGAGCTCCGTTTGGCGAGTCGAATCCGCCTCATGAAAACGGAATTTAATTTACCCGAGAAACTAGGAATCCTGATTCGAAAATCTAATGCAGAATTCATTCTTTGCCGCCGTGAAAGTATAAAAAAAAAAATTCTCAGCCGCAAATTTGCCGTCGGGTTAAACGTATTTAGTCGCCGTTTAATAATCAATTCTCGAGCGATGGAATTAGCGTGGGAAAAGGATGGGGCCGGTATATTCTCGCTCATGGCGGACGGTAGGTGGATAGTTGTATAAATAAAGTGCGGCCGCGGGGCAATACCGATACTTTTGTTTCGAGCTCGTTGAAATAGCGTAGTCCGAGGCGAGCGCGCCATCTATTTCGGTATTCGAGGCGCGTCCTTTTGCTCTCTCCTCCTTGCTTTACCGAGTGGAGCACGCACCAAAGCTTCATTGCCACCCCTTCTTCGAATAGCGTTGCCACTGTCTCTTTGTCTCTACATCCATTAACCAAGCGTGCGCGCGGGCGCGTTAGCGAGCGGCCGGTGGCTCATAGTAGTTGCAGAGGCGGTTGGCTCAATAATAAAAAGAGAAAGGCGAAGCTGGCCGCAGAGGGCGCGGGGCGGAGGTTGGAGGATGGAGGGTGGAGGGTGGAGAGTGCGACGCGGCTGACTCTCGGCTCGATCCTTTGTGTCAGGGAGACAATTGCAAAATGAATGTGGTCTACCTCCTGCACATTGCCCCGCGCTAAGATAATAATAAAAATGTTACCGATCGCACGACCCGTACACGCTCAGGCCGAATAAAGCAATATTCGCCAGGGGGGATTTAATGGCCGCTCAACGTTACTCCCCTTTTTACGTCCTCGCCGATCAGCGATTTTGGGATGAAAATCTTGCCCTCCTTTCATGTCGCTCGGCGGAACGGCTCAACTTTCGCTCCCATGAATATCCCCCCGGTTACTCTCGGGCGAATCGCCGAGAATTATTCAGGCCGCGGATTCGAGCCAGTCAAATTATCCTTTCGCAAAGACTCGGGACTATAAATCACTACGTCTCTGGCTTCTGCTCGCGAAATATCAGACGTTGAGGCGGCGGTGGGCGTCGGTGGCTGTGGCAGTGGGAATATGCGGCGAAACGTGTTAATTTCGCGTGTTACGTTTATATACACAATCTATCCGGGCGAGGAAGGAGGGGGTGGGGGCGGGGGGGGGGGGGGTGAAAGAGAGACGGAATGAGAATGAGGGATCGGCTGGAGCGCGAGGGCGAATCCGGAGCGAGAGGGAAGAATGGATGGGTGGAGTAGACCGAAACCGAGGGTTCTCAAGTCCAAGTCTATTAACTTAGAGACTGCATAATAGGATACGGAGCCCTCGGGAGTAATGTACACGGAGAAACTCAGGCGTTCCGGGGTTTATACGTTTAGTGCCGGAGCGAGGTGTGGGGCTTGAGGGTGCGCGACGAGGCTGATACATACTCTGCCACCCCTTCTGTCCTACCGCCACCCCTACCGCCGCCTGTACTGCCTACGCTAATGTCTACACGACAGCCTCCTCTCACCCTGCGAAAGTATCGCGCTCTGTCTTTTCTGTCGGTGGCAACCCTTCCGCCGTCCACTTCTCGTTCCTCAAAAGCGGCAGATTCCCATACGCGGAACGGCGAGCGCAGAGACGTTAGCTTTTCGCGTAATATCGTATTATTGCCCGGAGTGCATTTCGGTAGGTAACCGTTGCGAGAGTGCGTGGGCACGTGGTAGGCTGGAGGGGTTGGCGAGGGGTGGCAAGGGGTTGCGAAAGCTGACCGATGGAAATCCCAGAGCTGGCATGTTCCTCTGTGCATCGCAGCGTAGGCAACCGCTATGCGTTCGTTCTAGCCCCAACCCCCCTCGGCCGCATACACGTGCCACCTGATACTGGCTCGCGGATTAAAGTCGGATAATCCCCGGAACGAGTATGCGCAAGAGCCTCGTGTCAACGGCGTCGGGGACGGCTATCATCGCGAATCGGTTATCGGCTTCGCGCCGGGATCATCCCACTGTTTTTCTCGCCCGAGGACCGATTGTTCGATTCCCGATTTATCGAAACTCTCGCTCGTCGCGATTATTATCTCACAGTTTCGTGAGCGCCTTACCTACGCCGCTGAGCTAAGTCGGAAATTCCTACGGGCTCCGAATCGCTAGGAAATTCCGAAGTAACCGTGGAGGAGTCTGTTAATTGGCAGAAAGCGGATCAGATGTTATTTCGGTCGAAAGTTTCGCCGAGAGTGCGTTTGGCACGCTTAAGCGGAATGCTCGATTGACGATCGGCCGATTTTTAGGCCTCGCCTCTCTCATTTTTCAATTTCGCTGTGGCACGAGGAATGATTAAAAATGAGGAATCCGGAATGCGTGTATGGGGAATGTGCGATATGCGCTCCACTTTTCCAACCGTCAACTTTCAGCCGGCACTGTTCCGCTTCCACCAACGTCAGCGTCGTACAATCACCTTTGACTTTCATCTCGGAAGTCAAATATTACGCCGCCGTCGACGCCCTGAATGCTTGATTATTAGAATTCTTGCAGCGTATATTGCGCCGTTCCGGAGTTAAGGGCCCCCGCGATGCGCAACGATGCCTGAGCGAGGCAAAATTTACCCTGAAACTCGCCCGTGGCGCCGAGAGCGAAGAATTCTATTGCCCTCCTTTCCGCCATAATAGCCCGAGATTTGAAACTTTCGAACCGTTCGTTACGTCTACCGTATCGGGCGCGACGTCTCGAGATAAATCGCCGACCGGTATTACGTGTACAGGGCAACCGCGTAATCTGAGCGAACGGAAAAATTCGGCCTGGCACGTACCTATGCGCGCGCGCGAGCGCCTGAGAGGACAACTACGTACGTGTCATGCGGCCAAATAGGCAAAAGCCCGGAATCGCGAGCGGTGATCCACCGCTTCTTAAATGGCATTATTACGGATGAACGTGAGAATCGGAGAGCTCGTGTGCGGCCGGAAAACGACGCACGGTTACACGTATTACATCGGACTGCGCGGTACGTGGTCGCAATACGAAAAGCGGGGGCCGTTTGTTAGCCAGCATCGAGATATAAACGTTCTCATCGTCTCGTCAGGCGGGCGAGGCAACGAGAAGCGGTTGAAGATCACGTCGGAAGATTCGACGGTAGGCCCGATGCACGTGCCTCGATGCACATGCAAGGATGCACATGCCTACAAGCGTATGCCTCCCGGCTCGGTAACTTCGATCGCAATCTCATTCGCTTTCCATCGCTTTACCCTTCGATTTCTTTCGATGTCGAACAAGGGAAAACACAGGCCACGCTCGCATGCCGGCTGAAAGGCGGCGAAGAAGGGCTTTCCTGCTCTTTAATAACGTTGCCGGAGGGGTTGACGCGGGCCTGACGAAAGCTAAAACGAAATCTCGCGTGTACACGTTTTACACGGGGCGCGGTCGGAATGTAAATGTGCCGGAATTTGTTACGTGCTACGCTGAGGGTTGGAGAGTTTCCGGCTTTCTGTCAAACAGCCACCGCGGGTAGATTATCGCGATTAAAGGAGATACTTGACAACTAACGTACCGCTTCTTAATTTCGGACTTTTCACCTTTTAATACCGCCGGAACACAGTCTTCACGTGGTGACAGGTAACGTCACGTAATAATTGAAAAAGGAATTAAAGGAAATTCTTGGCTTTGCGTGTGATAGAAATAATAGGTAAAATTATATTTCGTTCTCATTCATATAAACAGGCACTACTGTATTTCCCGAAAGAGAAAGTGGAATAGAGCGAAATTAATTTGTCCGTAAGGTTTCTGGCAGGAGTAGGTTTCTCTCCATCTTCTTCACCAGCTATTCGAGTTTCCCAATAGCACGTTGCGAACTCTTGCACGTGGTTTTCAAGGGTGGCTCCTGGATTTTATTTGGCGCGTGTGCGTCGTTCCGTGCTTTGCCTGCGTTATTATCGCGGCAGGCAGCGTTATGCCGAAAAGTTTAACTCCCTCGTCCAGACCTCTCCAAAGGGAGGTGATAAATGATTATATAGAGGTGGGAGAGGATGTAACTACGTGATGGGTTTTGTTTTAAGTCCCAGCGGAGAGTTTAACGAAATTATTTTCTCCCTCTGACGCGAACATCTTAACATATTGCCAGGCTGAGCCGGAGATTTTCAAGCTTCGAGCACGTCATTCCGTTCCATCATCATTAATCGTCCGGAGCCATTCATTTTTCCTTCATTATATATTCTCCGCTCGCTAGCTGCACGGAAAAAGGAGCTGAATGCGTCGGAAATTGAATGTAGCCATGTCGCGGGCTCTATTAGCCTATTATGATTAGAAGCGTTCGCCGAAAGTATTCGACGACTCCCGCGAGTCCGATGATATCATCATAAAAAGAAGCCTTGTCCGTTCACCCTATCAAAAGTTTCTCTTGTCGCTTCAGGCGATATCCTACGATAGCAGTAAAGATGGAAATAATGATCCGTCTCCCGACATCGCTCTCCTCGATCATTTACGACCCACGGGCTGTTTAATCTAAATTATTAAACGTCCACATTTATCCGCTTGAAATGAAACGGTCAAAATACCGTAAACGTTAAGATTCCTCGCATTATTCACGTATCGCTCCGAATATCGTCCGGTTTTTACCGCTTTTTACCGTCCGCTACTCATTGTCACCTGAATCGGCATCATCAGGCGCCATACTCTTCGCGGGTGGCAGTCGAGGCAATGAAGCCGGGTGCAAAATTATCCATTCGAAGAGTAATTTCGGTTATGACGCGTAGGTGCTAAATAACCAACGAACCAACAGCCCAAAGCGAATCGGAGTACGCGGATCTGCTTTCAGGCGTTAGCGGGGCGCGCGTATCGATTATCCTTATTGCACCTCGATAGACGTGTGGACGAACGCATGAATTCGAGCGCGTGTAAACGCACCTAGCTCCGCATGGCTGATCCATGTGCCGTACACCGGTCCCGCACGCAAACCCGCCTCACACCGCAATAGAGTGATCAGCGTCCGCCCTCCTAATGCTCCTGTAAACCCACCTAATAAGAGCAACTACGAAATGTAGTTACACGGCGACACCGGCCAAATTTCATAATGAACATGGCCCGGCCGCCGTGAATAAGCCCTGATGACGTCGGACGGTCCCGATCAACCGCATCTTCCTCGACAGGCCGAACTCTCTGACGCTGAATAGCCTGGAAAAAAATATAAAGCGCACCCCTTGTCATTTCGGAGCCAGCCACCCGTGTCGTCGGCTTTTTTCATTTGAAATTGATCTGAGTTTTTAACGAACGAGCTCTGTATAGCGATCAAACGACGCGGCCCTCTCATGGATAGGGGACTATATCGCCTCATAGCCAGGAGTGCACTTTGATGTTAACGCGTATGAAAAAGTAGAAGTGAATATCTATCGTTTCAAGCCCGCCCGCCGTGCACGTGGAGGGGAGAAGGGCGCATGTGACCGGGATGAAATATGTGACGGGTCAACCTTGAAAGTTTCAGCCCCCCCTTTACGGATATAAATTTTCGAGCCTGTCATCGTAGGTGCACCTTCACATTCCGCGAGAACGCACTGATGACCCTCGCCGGGCCGCCATTGTTTACCGAGCCGAAGCTCAACAGGCCGTATGACACGATTCTGTTATTCAATTAATTTTTATCGAGACGCCCCGATCGTTCCGACTCCCCCTGCCAATTTTGAGGTGGACCATTACCTTTCACAGCGTAGCATATAAAAAAAAAATAAACAAAAATCCACGTATCGTCGAACAATGGTACGCGTAGGGACATGCGGAGGACACTGACCCCGATACTTCGAATGCGAATTAGAGGGAATGTAAAAGTTTGATGTGCGTTATAAAGCTGGCAATTTTGGCAGCGCGAACGGAGGTACGGTTCTCTCTGCCTTATTTCCGAGAGTCTTCTCGGGGCTCGGTCTCGGTCGCGTGATCGGTGCTAGAGGAATCGGCAAGGCTAGGTAAAAGTATGGCGAGGCTACGGCCTCCGTGTCCGTTCGATCCCTCCGCGTCCAGCATACTTTGCCGAGGCACTTGGCGCGATGGTAGTACAAAGCCAGTCGTTCCCGAGGAGATGGATACATAGCGCAGAAGTGTATTACCGTCCGCTGCCGAACGCCGTAAAACGGCAATATCCGTTCCTGATCGCCATCTTCGTGCGGCAGATAGAATGGACGTTGGGTCGCGAGCGCGCGCGCGCGCGCGCGCTCCCGGTCGAAGTTTTATGCGCGTCACTCTGCCCCGACACTGAAACGTTACACACGTTCAGCGAGCCAGTTCAGCGAACCAGTTCAAGCGAGCCAGTTCAGGCAGCCAGTTCAGCAAGCCGCTGACGCAGTTGCTCTCCTCGCGCCCTCGAAGCGTCAGTTAACGACGCGGCTCTCTCTTTCAAAGTCAGCCGCTGCATCCTTGCAGAAATTTCAATGGAAAACGGTATTACCAAGATTTCCCCTAAGCGAACAATGCGAGCCGGCGCCTATCCGAGAGGCATGTTAGAATTTTCCGCTATCATTTAGTGTGCCAGAGACGCCAGGGTGGGCTCGTTAAAATATGTTTTTTCCATTGGGCCAACTTTTACTCGGTTTCTAAAGACCCCAACGTTTGTAAAGAGACTCCCGCCGATGTAAAAAGTTTCATTGGGGGTAACTTCGAGCCGTATGTGCGCGCGGCGGGGAGGGGAGGGGGGTGAACTCCCGAGCGTGCATAAAACAATCGAATAACCCGGAGCAATGCGGCGCGGCAAGAAGAGCGGCTTTCATAAAGAGCCCGATCTAGAATGGCCGCAGAAGAAGTCCGTACCTCCGACTGAATTGGCGGGTGTTGCAATTTAATTGCCCCGTAAAACGTAGCTAACTTTATGCTCGTGGCTTAGCGCTCTGCCGTTATGTACTATACATCGGTTACAAGTTTGCTTACGCGTCTGCTTCTGTGGCCCGCGAATGTACCTCTACGCCTTTCGATCGTTACGCAGTCGGCCATTTTAAATGTGCGCTGCGAAAGAAAGGACCTCAAAACTTCGATCTCGGCGAAGGAAGGAAAAATTCGTTTCGAAAAAGTAGGCAGCGCGCTCGGGAAATTCTCCGATTTTGCTTGGAAGTAGAACGGTCGATCGTCAATAAATAGTGACCACCGACAACGCTGGCGGAGGAGCGGAATTGATTAAGTTCGCTGAATTATTTGGACTGCAGCGATTTCTCTTGTTCGGGCTTGCGGCGAGTAGGTCGCCCGGGCAAAAGTTCAGCCGCCATCCTTATACTCTCGGCGGCGTACATTTTCCGGAGAAATAGAGGCGGAATTCAGTCGCACGTATGCGCTCGAGTCTCGTTCGCGAATCACTTACATCTTTCTCGGGGTGGGTTGAGGCTCGGTGTTTGGGGTGCGAGAGCGGTGCGCGACGCCGACGCTGACGCCGACGCCTTGTATTTACACTTGACATCGCGCTCAGTTCCGACAAATGGCGCCGGTAACCCGGACCAACCGCGAGAGTGGGAAAAGGACTGTAGGCGATTATCCTTTCCTCTTCATCCTCCATCCTCCATCCCATCCACCGTCCCCGCGTTCGCGCCCTCTTCCAAATTAATTTTCCCCCCCTATTCCGCGCGTCAAAAGCGTCTACCCCATCTACCGAGAGCGCCGCGTTTCCTGATACCATATTAAAACCGCTATAACCTCCTTCATTATTCCCGTAATAACTTAGCGATATAAACGATTTGAAGCCGGAGCACCGGAAGAGCGACTGTTTTTCGATCCTCCGCTATTTCAAGAGGCCGACGAATATTTTCCACCGCCTCTGGGTAGGAACCTTTCTTTCGTGAACCGGCACGACGATGGAGTGCTATTCCACTAGCCAATTTCTACCTCAGACTAAACGTTCTCGTCAAATGGTCTCTCGCATCGATTCACTCCACTTTCGTTGGCCCTTTATCCAGACTTCGGAGACACTTACGGTAGCGTCACCTCGCTTACCAAGGGAATCTTCCTTCCCCGCAGGGCTTTGACTGCCGCCATTGTTAGTATTGCGACTTAGTAGTTTGACTGGATGCCTCTTCCATTCGTGCAGACGTTTCAATCCCCCCACCCACCGAGTTTTCCATGATGTTTAAAGGGTGACGTCTTGTAACTTTAATGATCGTCTTACGTGTACGTTCGATCGTTAAGAGAGATTCTCTAATGGCACAAACCATTTTCCGACGTCTGCCGCCCTTCCCCGTCTCCCTTCCCTCTTTGAAGACTCTGGGAAACAAGTGCATTCTCAGAGCTGGTCTCCTCTCTGACAGCCAGGAAGACAAAGTCACTCATAACAGGGAAGTTTGCGCTCCGACGGAGGCAAAAGAATGAGTTCCCTCGTCGTTTGGCTATTTTGTATGGTAATTTTATCGATGGCCCCGCTGATAACCCCCTCGGTTCAGCTGTTTCATTATTGACGCCCCTCTTCGCTTTAACGAGCCAACCTACCGTCGCTCGTACCACCTGTCATTCGACTCGGCACTGAGACAATCGACTGTCTCGATTAACGAATCCCGGCGCCATCGATGAAGCGTACCGTCCAAATAAAACATCGCCAATTTCTCCGAGCATGGCAGCAGCAAAACCTGACTGAACGAAGGAGGATAAAAATTTCTCTTTACCCTTCGAGAGTCGTACTTTGAAGTAATTATTTCTTCTGAATGACTGGGCCTGGCCGTAGCCAGCGGAAAGGATCGAAAGGAAGAATCGCTCCTTAGCCGACTGACTCGACAAATGCCAAGGTAGCGTGGGGCTAGTCGGCGGAAGCGGAGTTAAAAAATTCACTGGGCATTTGTTGCCGTGTCTGGCCGTGTCTGGCCGTGTCTGGCCGTGTCTGGCCATGTCTACCGCACCGCCGTCGGATAACTAGCTCGTTCTCGGCGAAGCCCGAGGCACGAAACAGTTACGCAACAGCGAGCGTACATCCTCGGACTTTAGCCGAAGCCACGTCCATATTTCATTCGGCCGCGCACGGCGTGTCCCTTCGCGCTAAGTTTCCTTGAGATTACGCCGCCATAAGCCGGCTGCTTAATTATACCGCGCGGTTTGCGTAGACCGTACTGGGCGAGGGGGCGCATTGTGCGACCGTGGGGGAGGACACTGGCAAGACATACGACGGGAGGGAGAGATGTTTCTCGCTTACCGTCGAGAAGGCGAGACAGTATATAATTAGCCGCTAGTCAAGCAGGGTGAAACGCTGACATCGATGGCTGATAGCGCTTACCTCTCTCTCTCTTTCTCTGGTAAAGACAAGGCGAGAGTTCGTTGCGCGTTCGCTTCAAGTGACAAAGTCGTCGTAGGTGCGCGCATGCGCACGATAGCCGGCGCAGAGAATCCTTCCGCGTCGACGATGCCGTTTGTTAGCTACACCTCGAGCGGATAGACGGGGGATGTGGCCCGCGAACATTAACCATCGGAGGTAGCTCTAACTCGAGGAGAGGGCAGAGGCGGCGACGGAGAAGATACTGGGACGATTCTAGGACGATTCTGGGACGATACTGGGACGGGACCGTGCCGAGCGTCTGTCAAGAATACAATGCTCGGATGGTGCAAGCCCGGAGACACGCGCACGTACGCCTCAACCTCCACCCTTACCCTACCCTCCACAGATACGTATGCATCGGTGTCTACGGACGTGATAAGGGTATAAGCGTACGAATGAATATATTTACGAAGCCAGAGTTACATATTCGTCGGCGAGCGCTGTAAACTCGTATGCCGTCCGCGGAGTCTTCCGCCGAGCCTTCCACGGAACCTTCTACGGAACCTTCTGCATCCCGCATTACCGGAAGTCTGCTCATGTCATCGTGCGAGCGCTGTCTCAGGCTGAGAAAGAAGACGGCCGACGAGAAGTGGCGAAAATTCGGAGAAACCTTCTGTCGTGGGCCGGATACGGTACTCGCAGCCTAGGTAAGGTGTCTCGTTACACGAGTTAAGGAAAGTTAAACGTTTCACGATAATGTCGGGGAAAGCCGTACATTCGTGAGAGCGGGTTCTTCTCGGCGGCGTAGGATGTATGCGCGACAGCCAGTCAGGCAGTCGGTAGGGGTTACATGAGTGCCAGGCGCAGACGATACATGAACGTCAGCGGTGCCATTCAAACGTAGGCACATATTGGCGAATGTGCCTAGATGTGCCGAGAAGTACAGACTCTCCACCGGCTAGCTGGTTCAGGTATTAGGAACGAAGTGACTGGCCGTCGTTATAATGTTTTACGAGTTTCACTCCGGGAGTACACAGCGGCCCTGTGTACGAGTCGATGAATGGCACTGAATAGTGCTGGATAAGCTCGGGATAGGAGAGAATGCCTGGCGAGCAGCGAAGCCCTGTCCGTATCTGCCGCAGTATGATTCGTACTGCTCTCCGATCTTTCTCCTTCCCACTCCCATCCTGACCGCTTGAAACATCTGTATACGCCATCTTTCACGGACGCATTGTCCGACGATCTGGGCGTCTTCTTTCCGCACGCGCGAGCACCTACTTGCCCGTCGGCGTCGGCGGCGTCGACGGCGGCTGGCCAGCGCAGGAATATTCGAGCCAAGAGGAATTCTCTCATTCCTATTCCTATGTCCTCCGACCTACCCAATTCCAGGACTCAAAGCCGCAATTATCGCTACATGTCCGGCACGAGCGTGGCGCGTGACAAGTGCGGCTGGTTAATGCTGATTGTAGAATTGTGATGCAGATCGGAAGGTTTCCGAACGAGCCTCGACTCCGTACGACGTCGGCCACTTCCTCCGACGATCCTCATTTTGGTATGTTCATCCCAGCTCTTTTACTACGACTCCAGGCGGTCGTCGTCTCAGTCGCTGCCTCTTCCCTTCACCGACGACGAATTATTAACGAATCCGCGCGCACGCGTGAATTAACGCAAATTACGGATTTCTCTGGGAAGAATAATAGCGGCGCCCTTTCGTATAATTAGGCATGGCAGGCCGCGCGCTCGACATTGCGCAACATCAAATTTCATTCGGACGTGTTACACGGCTACGAAACTGGGGAGACATTACGGTACATCGGTGGGAAACTTTCGCCAAAAGTGGAATGCGGCCCCAATGCGGTCGGTCAGCGTTTATTACCGGTCAGCCGTCAGTCACGTCGGACTGACAAAGACTAATACCGACAAGCAGTCGGGCATACCCACCTTCAAGAAGTTGATCTAACTGTTTGCGAAGCCCTTTAAATGGCAGGCTACGGAATGGACGGGGAGAAAAATACTCGCCAGAGGATGTTCCATATTTCGCTTATCTCCTTGTCGATTCGGCGAATTTATTAAAATTATTCATCGCTCGCTGCTCGATCTGATTTATCTCGCGCCAGCGACGCACAGGCGCGTGCCGGAGAGGCGGGGCATAAATATTCGTCAGTGATTCGTTATGGGGCAATATCGACTTTAACGTCATTACACGCACGTTCGAAATAATCAGGCGAAGTTTGGCGGCGGCTGGCGCTGCCGATATCGGCGTTAATGTTTCATCGGCGCGCATTCGGCAGTCTCCTGCCGACGGTACAGCGAACCAAATGGAGGGGTGAAAGATGGCCGAAAATATTTCATCGCGTAGAGGAGATATCGGCATTTTCCGAGTCTGAGGATAAGCGTCGGATGGCGGAGGTTGGACGGTTCAGAGTTTCTTGAATATCCCTTTATTTTCGCCGACCGCGCGTGTAACTTTAACGCCCCCGCGCACGGATAATTAAACCGCTTCCCGTTTACATTTTGCCTGGCCGAGAAGGAGAGAAAGCGGTGTGTGCGGTCTCGCGCGGGGGAGGAAAAAATCGAATGCCGAGCTCGTTCTCTCGCTCACGGTCTTTTATGTTGCCCGCTGTACGTGCTTTTTCTCCCCGTACGCTACGATTCCAAACTGCCAGCCCCACAGACACATACAAAGGCATACACACACACATGGACACATGACGTTTTACGTCGATCGACATGGACGCACGCCGCGTCGGATAAATACAATTATACGGACGTTTTTCGTGTCGGACTCTGCACATCGGGAATGACGGATGACAGTTAATCAAACTAATGGTCGCTTCTCTTGTCAGTGGTTCGGCAACAAACTGGCTGTGTTCGGTGGAGTTGGCGAGCGGGCCTGTAACCGGTTCGATTGAAGTTCGTACTCCATTTGATTATCGGCCTGATAATAGGTGATCTCGAATCCGTGAGAAGTAGCTTACGTTCCGCGCGGGGGCCTCATTTTTATCCGCCGTTCAAACCGGATGCCGTTATTTTCGCGCCTCTTTTCTCGCGATCCAGAGAACTGCGGCGAGCCGGAAATAATAATCCCCGGCACGGAATGAACGTTTGTCCCTTCGTTTGGGACATCGGTCGATCGGTCGCGTCACAGAAGGAAGCGCAGGAATTGCATCAGCCGAGTAAAATGGGTCGATGCCGGTAACGAATTCAGTTGCCGATAGTCAACGTATCCGCCGATCCGCGGTTTCTTACCCTCCCAGTCTGATAGCGAAGCTGCCAATCTGCAAATGGCCTTTGCAGGGGCAAAATAAAGGAGGGCGATTCGAGGGATAGCGTATCATCGAATTTGTTATCGATGCAAATCGGATCGGCGGCGATCTCGTTTGATGTAGAATAATCGGTTCGCGTTCGCCGCGAAGAGTACGACTGCTCCGTGCCTCGAGGATATGGATCCGGATGCACGTATATACGTATGTACGAAACCGTACAGGTATGAGTGGAGATGTAGCGAGCGTTGACAATGCGCCAATTGTTTCGTGATTGGACCTCGTTCCCGTTAATAACGAAAAAACTATGCTGCGGCCGAACGCGACGTCTGACAGACATTTTTTGCGGGATTTTTTTTCCTGCGGCCGCGTTCTGGGACAACATTTTTGCACCTCGATATACTTTTGGGCTATTATTTTTGACTCGTCGTCCTGCGAGGCCCGAGGCTCGGTCAAACGATATAACGTTACGTACGGCCGATAGGATTGCCGTGATTACGTTTCGTGTCCAATTCTCAAAATGAGAGAGTTCAAAAGGCGGCGGGGGATCAATTGGTGTTCGGCTATCTGATGTCGACCGACAACCGTGCAGCATTACCGGCCGTACAAAGGTTTCTCGTTAGGAGAGTCGAGCCGCTTTTATGCCGGCCAATTAAAATAAAAAGCCAACTTGCGTGCGAGTGAGCGAGTGAGCGAAGTAAAAATGCGAGTGGAGCGTTTTAATATCGTTAAAGGCCACTTTCGGGGACCGTGTATGGATCCTTGGATTGAAAACGTAAAACGTACTCAAAGCAAGTAATTCGCTCCCGTGGTACTGTAAACTTATGCCGGCGTCAACCAATTTTTCCCATTACTACGGTTTCGACGCGGAAGTTGGCCGTATTCGCTAGAATTACATTAGCCCCGCAAGCTCTTACGAGTAACTGAACATGGGAAACCTTGAACGATCGCTCATGCGATTGCACGAAACATTGGGCATGTCATTACGGCGCAGCTGCAATCAATCACAAGTAGTCGATGGTATCAAATCAGCGGCCAAATGAAACGATGTCGGAAACTCTTCATTAACGGACGAGTTTCAGTGTAATGATTAGTTGGCCGGGAATAATAAGCTTGGGGTAATAAGCGGGAAACTTATCTTCGCGGGAGAACACCGGAAACGAGGGAGCTGAATGATGGAACGCTGCTTACAGTTGAAACTGGGCGTGGAAGAAGAAAACTTTGAAAAACACATCTCTCTTTCTGTGACGTAATAGCGCTTCGTACGCATGTCAATATATTACGAGTGTGACAAATTCGAGAGTCCATTAAAATACAATGGAAGGGTAAAGAAGCGAGAGGGAGAGTTGTCCGGGAGAGGGAAGAGAATTACAAGCCGGAACGGGAACTATGTCGAACGAAAAGCGTTGGAGTGGCACAAAGTTGTAAGTACAGCAAATACAGAGAGAAAGACGGAGAATGAAAGGTGCATGTTCGAGGCGCGGGATCAAAGTTGATATTTTTGCAGGAGAGTGGATGCGGTGTTGAAAGGGGAAGGAAGGGATGGAAAAGTGGATGGAAAGCGACGAGAAAAGAAACGATCGGTTCGACGCGCCAGTCAAACTAAGTATTGACCGAGTTGAAGAGTCTGAGGGTAAAAGACACACAGGGTAGCGCGGTAGAGTATGTGTGTGTGAGAGAGAGGAGAGGGGGGGAAGGACGTGCAAGCGGACGATTGGCAGAAAGGAAAAATGAAAGCTTACGTTAGCCAGGAACAAACTACGGTCAGCTCGGGCAGGTCGTGTGCCAGGAGACTTCTAAAAAGCCAGATAAAATCGAGACAATTTCATCGCCCGTCCGTCCGCGTCACTCCGTAGGTCCATTTATTTTCCGCGAACGGTGAGGAGGTGATTTTTTCAAATATTACAGGATCTAATCTAATACTCGGTAGCGACATTGTCGATCGATGTCAGAGGGGCAGCCATCGAAATCGGCCGCTAACTCACTCTTAACTCGCCCTCGAAGCGAGTAAGTGTTTCAGGAGGCGGACATCTACCATCAGAATCGTCGCAGGCGGGTTCTGGAAGAGGTCGGCAGGTCCTCGAGAGCACTCCTGGTCCTTGGAGAGAGGCTCAGGATCGGGATCGGGAAGAAAGCGATCGATCGATCGGTATGGCGAGTTGAGACGAGCTGAGGGGTGGTGAGGGGTGGTGAGGGGTGGTGAGGGGAGGTGAGGTGGGGCGAGGCAAGGCACGGTAATGCGGTCCCGTCATTTGGATTCTCGCCGCAAGTGCGACCCGGGCGCAGGACTCGAGTGTTTGATTCTCGTTCTTCGAAGTTGGAGCGAGTACACGATTGGTCCGCGATCGGATGTTCCTACTAGCTGATTTGCGGCGGTGTTTCCTCGTATCGACAAGAGTACCTAATCTCGTTTCGAGATGCGATACACGTCAGCGCATCCGACCCCTTCCGCGAGTTGCCCACCTTCCAGGCGAGCTCAACGGACCGAACTAACTCTCGAAACAGGACGGGCGATCGCGGGAAAGCGACAATTTCCTTCCCCCCCCCCCGAACTCTTTTACTCCTCGATGGAACCGAATGTGGAGACTCCTACTGATGGAACCGAAAACTTTTCATCCCTCCACCTCAGCGCTCACTCTCCCCGCGTATTCATATTCAACGCATCCTATCGCGCCCCGATTCACTTTTTTTCGCCCGACGCATTTTTCATCCGCGAGCAAGAGAAAAAATTGATATTTTGGCAAAAAGAACATACCGTCCGCGGCTCTCGCTGCTCGCGTATAGGGGGATTATAAAAAAAGAGAGAGAATCGAGAGATATTCGATTTTCGTCAAATTTCCGTGAAATTATCGTAACTAATAAACGGGAGAATTTCGGAGACCGGCCGTAGGTTTTCCGCGTAATCGGAGATTACGCCTTAATCCGAAAATACTGACGCTATAGCGTTCGTTTTGCCTGTTCATTCTCTTCGGGCCGTTCAGTAAATTGAAACGATTTCGGGCATGCGAAATGTCGAGAAACGCCTTTTGCTCTCCCGGGCAGAAACATTCGTCGGATTATAGTCCGGGGGGTGGGTGGGGGCGCATCACGGGCGAATTTAGCGACTTGCAGCTCCAGGGCGCTCGGCGTCCATGAACGCCGATGAAAGGGAAGGAAAATAATAATGAATAAAGCGGAGATGGTCGTGGGAGTCGGTCGTAAAAAATCCCTGCTCGCAGAATTGCCGAATGCCAGTCCTGATATGCGTTCCGCACAGGCCACTCCTCTCTCTCTCCCGCCCTCTCCCTAGTTCCACGAAGGAAGGAAAGAGGCGCACGATCTATGTGAAAAAAATGAGTTTCTCTCCTAAAAGCAGCGTAAAACTGTAATGCTCTTTACGGGACTGTTTATGGGGCTCTTACCGGCACGGCGACATTCTTGCCCGCGCGCCACTGCGACATTTTTTTCTTCGTCGCTGCTTTCAAAATTAAATAAACTTTCAGCGCGGCTCGCGAGCCGAGGGGGGCAGGGGGGAGCACACACACACGCAGTCGAGATAGGCGAGGAGCCGCTCTTGGGCCGGCTTTAATTTGAAATTCAATAGCTCGCGACCGCGAAACGATTCGAGATCATTTTACCGCCGCCGCTGAATCGCGCTCCGATCTACTTCATCTTCCATAAACAGTGCCTCCCAGCCCCCTTTGTACCCCTCTGCGCCCCCAACTTTAATTGCCGTACTTTCGAGAAACGAAAAGTACAGCGGCCGCCATCGGCCTCGCAATTCGAATTCTCGCCCTCTCCTTGCGAGTCGTATTTCATTTCCGCGGCCACGCATACCTGCCGGAAATTTAATTATCGCACGTCTCGCGAGCGGAGTTTTTATTAATTACACGGAACCCACCCACCGCCGGTGGCGGGATATGTCCAGGACGAAATTGTAAATAGCTGTCAATTCATTTCCCCCGATCGTTCGTCGCGTTCCTCGCGTTTGTCTTTTCCATTCTACCTTTCCTTTCGGTGGTTCCACTCGAGCGACCGCCATTAAATACCATCTCGATCACCGGGATATCGATACTTTGACGATCGCTCGTCGCGCAAATGCAATCTCGGGTCTCGCGTGATTCGATTATCTAATCGTTTTGAAAGAGGGTCAAACCTTTTCTCGAAATTAATGCTAAAGTCTCGTCGCGGTCGAAACTCTCCTCGCGATACGCCGCATACCTTCTCGTCGAATAGAAAGTATTTCGGACGTCGGATAATAGTAGGGAAGAATGAACGGTAAATAACGATAGGGAGGGTTGGGCAGCCGAGGGGAGTGAGAGGACGAGGGAGGGATGAGAGATAGTTGAGGTTGGACGGAAGGCAGCTCTGTAGGGAGATAGAGAAAAGGTGAGCGAGTAGAAGAAAGGAAGGAGTCCGACGTGAAATCTTTCAAGCTTCTTCCTCACCTTTTTTTCGGCCGTCGTTTTGCCGCTCTTTTTTCTTGTTATATCACGCGGTCCACTTTCTTCCCCTCCCCTCCGCCGTCAGTCCCACTCTCGGAGAGCAGCACCGTCTTCAGCCTCTCTGTCTCTGGCTCTGTGTCGTTTCCATTCATCCCCGGCCGGCTCCTTGGTGCGCCCTAGATTTCAGCTCTAAGTGGAAGACGCCGACACGATGGTTTACGCTTGCACGGTCGAGGCGACAAGCAACTTATTGTTAATGCATCCGAGGAACGCAGGACGAGTCCTGCGTGGAGGCAAATTTCATTCGGCGAATGAGTAATGGTGGCCCGCACGCTCGCTTCTCGTTATCGTCCGCGCGAGCGTGACTAATGGACATTGTCCCGCCGTTTGATAAACTTCGAATGAACCGATGCCACTTTACGCCATTGGGACATGACGTTTCCTGCAGGATCTTCCTTCCTCGCCACGTCGCCAGCCCCCGCTACGGCCAGATGGGGGGCACTTATTTAACAAACTACCGTCGAAAGGAATCCATTTCCACATATCGTCCGCGACAAACTGCTGTCATGCCAGTTATGAAAATGAAATTTCCGGTTTGATGTGGCGAAGCCATGAGAGTGATTTCAAAGTCCCTCGTGCAGAAGTCTCCTCGAGCAGATGGCGAGAACATTTCCGTTAGCTACTCTTCCCCCGAGTCGGTATAACACCTTCTCGCTTCATCTTTTTTCGCGTCCGTGTGCATCCTCCGGCGCTCGTACGCCTCCGGCCATCTGTGCGCGTGCGCGCATACACCTAGACAACATCCGCACACGTAGCTGCGAGCTGTACGTAGATTCACGAGCTTCCTACCTTCCAAGGTTCAAGCGAGATTTCGCTCACGTCCGCGATTCGCGGAGTTATCGTTCGAATATCAAATATCGGAGCGTACATTTAGGATAAAGAACCGACTGTTTCTAGGGTACCTTCCGATTCGGTAATATCGCCCGAAGCCGGACAGACTTCGGATCGACGGACAAATCGCGCGGATCATTCTTCCATAAGGCCAACCTGATTTCGCCCCGATGTTGATCGCCGATCGGTGCACGTAGACGGAGAGGGGAACGGAGCAGGGAACGGAGCAGGGAACGGAGGAGGGTTGGACGAAGAGGGAGAGTGATTGAGAGAGACGCTCGTTGCGTCTGCAGGCTCGCATTCGCCATGCGATCCTGCATGGCTGTTGACAGATCTGTCAATAGCTGACACAACGCATTAACGTCTATTGTCCGCGGCGAACTGTCGTTCGCCTAATAAGGACCGAGGCACGCGCACACTTCCTGATGGCCGGATCAATTATAATCGCCTACTCATTAATCCTGACGAAGAACTAATAAGCGCTCGTCAGCGGTGACGTTGCGCGACGCGGCCCATTGTCATCTTGTTCCATGGGAAGCTGAGACCCTCGTCGTGCGAGCAATTTCACCTAGAGGGGAATATTTTTACGGTAATTCTGGCCGGGGCCAGATTCTCGACGATGCCGGCTAACGAGATCGAAGCAAAACTGTAAAGCCTGTTGATCGTAGCTTCGTCCAGACGATTATGGCAGTTTTTTCCAGCGCGGCGAATTAAATGCGTCCGATCGATTTGACTGGCCGCGGTTATGGAAGCGTCGCGTCATTAACAGTTCGCCTACCGCAAATGGCGAAACGGCGGAACAGCGGGCTGATAGGTATGAACCCTCTATCGACCGCGAACTTCCAACTGACCATACAATATTCCCAATTATTTTCAATCGACGCATCGATCCGTCCGAACAGGGGCAAACTTCACGGCGATACAGAATTCAATGAACGTTTTTACGCCTGCGGCTTGATACGAACAGCCCGGACAGATATTGCAAACACGACAGTCGTAAATTAGCGGGAGGGGTGCACGCTCTCTCGCCGAAAGCTTCATTAAGTCGGAAACTCCAACGGACGGCGGGAGTGCGCGGTTTCCTTTTCAATTACATTTTCAACCATGATGGCAACGTACCTAATTACTTCCAATTTACGAACTCGGCGCTCTTCTCTTCCCCGCGTGCGTTCCCTTCCACCTTCTACATTCTACTTTCTTGGCCCGGAGGAAATGCTCCTCATTACTCCCTCCGGAGTTAAATTCGCTCCTTTTTTGCCGGGCAAGCCTGGAGAGCTATCAAAGACAAGTCAGCCCAGCCGTAGGCTCGCTGTTTTCAGCTTTCGACGACAAGTAAAGTGAACCGCGCTTACGCGGCGAACTCTTTTTCATTCAGAGCACAGTAAGTGTCCTTTCTGCCGATACGCAAGTAATACTCTCCCCCTCCCCCCCCCCCCCTCTCGTTCCGTTGCATACAGTTTCGAAGAGACACATTTAATCAGTCCTCGGTGTGAAGCGAGCCTCCACTTGTAACACCTGTTGGCGCCGGAGTTCCAGATGCACGGAATATCAATTAGTGGGTTGAGGATGATCTTGGGTTATGAATATTTCAGGGCTTCCCTTCTAAAACCCCGGCGCGCAAGGAACGGCGCGTCTCGGCGTAAACCTGAAGGCTTCGTATAAATTCACAAATATGTTCTGTCGGCGGGGGGTTGCATTTAAATTCAGCTCTTTGGCCCCGCCGAGCGACAGAGGAGAAATTCGTCATCCGGCATACATTGACGCACGCGCTCTCGCCTTTCTTTATCCTCGCTGCCATTAGTCATACCCCGCCTACGTCTTTGCTCGCATTTAGCCTGCGGGCCTTTCTTTCCTCGTCAGAGAAGTCGCCGCGACATGTCAGTGTCGTCCTTTTTCCTCCTGGCCAGACGTAATGGGCGGACGAACCGGCTGGGACAACCTGCCAGACGAACCTGGTGGACGAACAGGGCGGAAAATAAATTATCGAAGTCCACGCTGGCTACCTCATCCGCATGAAAAGCTTACGCTCACAATTGCCCCGGGCCAAGATTTGTTCTCTTTCCCGGCGCGTAATCTTTCCTGCTGACAACGAATTTTTTACACCCTCCCACTCGCGTCCTTAATACGCGGCGTATCGCTAATTACGACGTTCCCGGGTAATTTATGTGAACTCGTCGGGCGTAGGTCACTTTCGGACGGTAATTGCGACGAACGGATTGATGCCAGTGATTTCGGCCAATTCGCTACAGTATTCTCGAAGGAGGACGTTATCGCTTAATGACGCGACGCCTTTTTCCTTCCGTGGGACCGACCTACCGCGGTGCTAGTAGCATTGACTAAGTACAGGATAGACTGATCACCAAAGCAGACAATTTCGAGCGTACTCTACGATTTATCGTGGTGCTATCAATTTTCTCGATTTCAGAATTTACCCTTAACATTTTTCTCGATTTTAGAAAATCGCTTGTAACTTTTGAACCGGCGGTCAAAACCTATGATAATTATACATTTTCTTGAAGCTTTTTACGTGCTCTCGCTGTCGGATAGGACAATCGACGCAGTCCGATCTTAAAAAAAATTTTTTATGTTTTTAAGTCAACGGTTGTGTGGCTGTAATTCCGAAACTACGGCAAATATCGGGGAACGGGAAACGGCTGGTTGAGTTTTCATGGACCCCCAACCACTATGTACAAGGGCGATCCGATCCGCCGACTTTCACTTTTTGGCTGAAAAAAATGGCAAGGCCCTTACCCCTTACCATTTTCTCGATTTTAGAAAATCGGCTGTAACTCCGAAACTAATGCGAATTTTGACCAACGGCAAACGGTTCGGTGACTTACTTTTGACCCCATACAAGATAGCAAAAGCAGAATCCAATCCGCCGACTTTCATTTTTTGGCTGAAAAAAACGGCAAGGGGTTAGGTCTACAAGATAGCAAAATGAGAATCCGATCCATGGTAAGGCTAATCCCTTGCCGTTTTTTTCAGCCAAAAAAGGAATGTCGGCGAATCTGATTCTCGTTTTGCTATCTTGTATGGGGTCAAAAGTAAGTCACCGAACCGTTTGCCGTTCCTTGATATTTGCATTATTTTCGGAGTTACAGCTACAAGAAGATTGACTAAAAACTCGATAAATGATGCAGCACGTAATATTGGTCTTACTTAGCCGCTTCGATAGGAAAAGTGTTAATCGTTTCAAGACAGTTTTAAGTGTGTTGCTTATATACCTTTGCGACTATATTAATATTAAATTATTAAAGATAATTTTTATATAAGAAATTGTACGTATGTATGTATGTGGGCTGAGTATAATGTATGTAGCGTTTATGCGAAAAGTACAACAATTGTATGGGAATTAGATTATAACTATGTAAGAAACATTTTTTGCTGTAAGTATACTATTTTTCCTTACAATATACTTATGTATTAAACGAAATTCTGTGTTCTTTAATTACTGACTTAGTTATAAGATCCCATATATCCTCCAATATCCCTCGCCGAAACCATGCCTTTTTCCGTCGTAACAAAATTCACCAACTTCGATGAAATATCATGGGACCACGTAGACATGCCATGGGAGAAGAAGGCAAGCGACTCTTCTATTTATTTCATATCGTACAGAATTCCATTTTGATGGAAAACAGCATGGGAATAGCGAGAAATCATAAAATATACGAAGGGGCGAAATCTCAGTTAGGACTGGATTCAGTCAAGCGTGAAAAATCCGAAATTTTTAACTCGGTTAGGATTGGAACAGTCAAGCGTGAAATTTCGCAAAATTTTTCAAAAATGTCGAAAATCTGACGAAGTAACAGGAACATAGGAGTACCGAAGAGGTGGCACAGCGAAACTCGGCGTGTTCAGTCAAGCGTGACGAATGAACTTTCCAAATTTTTCCCAAAATCTGACGAGTTAATAGGAACACAGGAGTACTGAAGAGGTGGCACTGCGAAACTCGACGTGTTCAGTCAAGCGTGACGATCAACGTTTTCAGAATCTTACCGAAATCTCTGTACTTCTCTATGTTCCAATTTTCCTATCTCGTTCGTTTTACTTGTTCCATGGACTTCCCATAGGCTATTTGTAAGTCTGATTATCTTGCTATTCTCGAAGTATTGTTTATTGGATCTTGAACTTCCCGAAATTAACAACGATGGGCTTATAACTATTGTAAACGACGATGAGGAATAGGTGGGTTAGGAAAGTAATCGTGGTACGCTAATTTTGGTTTAATTTCTGGTATATTGTAAAACCATTCAATAATATACATTTCATTTCCCTTAATAAAAGGTATTTAAACTAAATATAATATTCTTACGTTCTCGCACGCTTGCACAATTCAAAGTAAGTATGAAAAAGTATATTTGTTGTACGCAATACATCAGTCTTATATATTAATCGAATATAATTATATTAATTATTGTATCTTATCAATAGTATCACTGATATACTATAATATAGCTTATGTCACTTTCCATTTCGATCACTTTGGCGCGGTTGATTAAAGTGCATTGCATTGATCAGTGTACACGCATACAGCCTTATTTGTAAATCCAGAAGCTGGGAGCGTGGTAAATTGAATTCCAATGCCCAAATCCATCTGTAAATTCAAAGAAGAAATCAATTAATAAGGAAAAAGACTGATTTTACAGTAAGGGTTATAAATTGGTTCCGAGAAATTGAGCGTGTGACAATTCATATGAAAATTACCAATTAATTCCATCCTGTATATCTATTCATTTTCATAAACCATACAAGTTTTATGTGAGGTATTCTATTTTAGATTTAAAGATATGAGCAATAGGAAGCGTATTACTTGATTAACTACATTGTATCTAAAGTGTACCTGTTTTACGCCGCTTAAAATTGTACGTCTTACATGTTATGTCTATCCTATACTTAGGCAATGCTAGTATGTAGGTTCGCTCTGTCGGTCGGTCGGTCGGTAGCTGAGCGACGCGTGAAGACGCTGAAATCGCAGCTAGGTCCCTGCAACAGCTGACGCCCTAATAGCCCTTGACTACAAGAAAGCCTCGACCCAGAAAAAGCTCAAATTACGCTGCGGAAAAATAAAAGGCGTAACGAATCAAGAAAGGAAGGAGCCCGGCAGGCGGAGGTAGCTCCGTCAGGGGTATGGGTATCACCGAGGAAGGGCGAGACGCTGAAAGAAGGGAAGGTGTGGCTTTCCGCAATCGTAAAAGAGCGAACGCCAGAAGAAGCGGCAAGGGGCGAAAGAAAATGCGACCTGCCTCGTTTACGGTCCGTTTCCCAACGATCCGCGATTCTTCAATTCGTCCCTCCCCTCGCGACGTCTTCCCCCGACTTAACCCTACATTCTTCAGTATCGGAGACAAACGAGACATTAAGGATACGATATTTTCATTAGAAGAGCCAGCCATCGGTCGCTGGGAACGTATCGGGGCTCTGGATGACGAATGAGGTCGAGGAACGGACTCGTTAAATCATACTCGCGATCCCGTGGAAGCGCAACGATAGATGATCTATTGTCTCATCGGTCGCGAGAGTTTTCAGTACCGAGCCGGATCTGAATTATGCAGAGACTAAACGGTACGGGCAAGAAATTGCAGGACGAGGTGAAAGCGTAAAGGACGACGGAGTCGAAAGAAAGCCGAGGACGGAAAAACGGAAAGAGCGATGACGTTCAGGTAAAGTCGGCCAGGAAAAAGCGAGGGAAAAGCGTGTGTGTGTGAGAGAGAGAGAGGGAGGGAAGGAGGAGGGGGTGGCAGACGATAAATCGAGGAAAGGAGAGAGGCGGAGTCGACCGGTGAAGAAGTGGAAGGAGGGAGAGAGGGAGAAGAAAAGCGATGCCTCGTTTATGTGCCGGCGTCAAGAATCCAGCATTCCTGAATTCACGGTGCAGCTTCCAGATGCAGCGACCGAGGGAAGGTGGAAAAGCACATTTCACGAGTGCCAGTCCTGCGCCACATGTCACCTTCTTCTCTTTTAGCCGCCTCTTAGCTCCTTTTACCGAATGGAGTATAGACTATGGAGTAAAGGTAAGGGGAGAAAGAAAGAAAGCGAGAGAGAGAAGCGGTGCATCTCTGTCGATCCTTCGACGAATCTGTCCTTTCGTTCACCGCATCATTGTCGGGACTGTTCGCTCGTCAGGATGGCGAAAAATGTGAGCGCGCGACTCGCTCCGACTCGCTCCGACTCTGGAGAGTCGTGCATCTGTTTCCCACTTTGCATAATATTCCCCCGTGGGGCCTCCGAAGCTTTTCCCTCTTACCACCTCTCCCGTGCTCGCCGTTTATCTTTATCTTTCCCTCGTCGTCGTCGTCGTCGTCGCATGCTGACTATGGAAGCGTTCGGCATCAGCGAGGACGAGCAGGAGGAAGGTAGCTATCGGCGGAACGATCGGCGCTGCTTGTTGCTCCCCTGTGAAACAAGCGATTTCCCCAGGATTTCCGGTGTCGTGCCGATCGACAAGCAATATCGAGCCGATTGAAATCTGGATGGCAATGAAAATCGCCGATAGGAATCGCGATGGAAATGGGGCTGAAAAAAAAAATGGACACGGCTGAACGCAGGCAGAGGCGGTTCGATGGGCGGTGGAGAGCCTTTGGGTACTTTGGATCGGCCGCATAGTCCATGTGGGAGGTATGGAAATTAGGATTACCGATTAGAGCTTGCGGGACGGGTAAAAAATATGCGCGACCACGTGTCCCGACCGAAAGTGTTCGGAGTAACGGCCAGTCGGGCTGTACGCGAGTAAGGTATTACCGGCCGAATGATCGAAACGATGGGACGTTGAGGACGGAGATGGGATCGGCGAAGGTGAAAATAAATTGTCGAGTGACAGGTAAAGCGATTTACGAAACGAACTGCCCGGGGGCGTTAATTGCACGCAGCCTCAACCTACCTTTAACTAACTAACGCGTAACATCTCTCACATACCGCGCCAATTCCGCCAAAGAAATGTATAAGGAACGACGTGTACTCACCTTTACAAGGACAACGAATTAGAGAACGTCAAGTGTGAACGATCTTTATGTGGCTCGCATTATTTCATGGAACAGATTTTGCCGTACGTTTCGTCCCGAAGGTGAAACAATTGAGGCGCAGTTGAATGCTGCGGGCGGAGGTTTTCCAAACAAATTGGGGATTTTTAACGATTTTTCCGTTACGTTCGAGCTTCCTCCACTTTTTCCTACCGTAGGAATAATCGTGAATGGAGAGGAAAAAATATGCGGGCTCACGAATCGAGAAAAAGCGGTTTAAAGCGAAAGCTGGGGCGGTTCAACGAAGCCGACCGTTATAAGGAAGAAAAAACAATCTATTCGCATGGCAGTAAAAACACTTTGCCGGCTTATCCGTTCGAAAAGCATAAGAGGTAGACAAGAGGGATGGAGGAGAAGGAGGGATAGGAGAAGGATAGGAGAGGGAGGAGGGTGAGCCGGCGGGCTGGCGTTTTGTAGCATATTTTGGCCCGTAAGATCCTCGAGCGTCGAATATTCTCGACGACGAAAAGGCGAGCGTCGAGCTTTCCCGGCGACGATGCATTATTTGGGCGTTTTGAAATTTTCACGCGAACAATTTCTTCCTCTCCTTAAATTTCCGCCGGCAAGCTCTGCGGTCAGCCGCCGCGTCCGACAACGATTTCTATCTTTCATGCGGCCGCGGAACACTGTATTTTAGCAACACAATTATGGCAGTAAGGACACAATTAAGCTTGACCGCCTCGCACAATTTTCCCTCCGACGGAAACAAAAGGATCGCCTCGTGGGTTGCTGGAGGGAAGAATGAGTGAGTGGAGAGAGGGAGAGAGAGAGGGAGATGACTCGCCCAAAGTATGTTGCAATTTTACTCCCGGCTACCCTTGCGCGTTGCGTGGTAAGAATGAAAGCGTACCTAGCCCAACAGAAGGATTCCTGTCTTCCGCCTTCCACCGCCTCATTCATGTTCTTTTTATCTCTCGCCCTACGAACGTCCCTTGATCTCCGTCATTTACCTTTGGCACCTTATTCTGTCTCTCTCTTCCTCCCACTCTCTCTGCAGGAGGGGTTGCGAGCGCACCTCAATTCATTAGCACACTTCTTGCAGCGCCTATTTGCCACACAGGCTGACGATTTGAAACGCTGCGCGTAAAACGTACCCTTACCGGTGCGCCCTTATCAAAACTTTGCGGTGATAAAAGAAAGAGAGGGAGACTGGACGAGGGAAGGTGGCGAGTCTTAAAATAACAGTATTTCCTTCCCTTGTGTCAGCGGAAGGAAAATACGGTCTTTTTCTGGCGGTCGGAACGAAGGCAAGGAAATGTTTGGACGAAGCGGTCGTCGAAGTGGATGCGCAAACACTCCGACGTGCCTCTGAAATTGATCAAGGAACATTAATTCCGTCCAAGTGTCACACGTCCCGTGAACGTTTCGGCTGCGACAAAAGTCGGAGGGGGGGTTACTCTCAAGTTTCCCACCACTTTGCCTCCCCCGAACGAGGGGTGGGATGGCCTTTGCTCGGCAAAGTTCGATTGGGTAGCTTTCCCGGGTAATCGACGGTATCGATAGTCAGTTGATTACAGAAACGGCCGGCCAAACGGAAGAGAATGGAGGTTGGCCAGACGTCGACAGAGGTAACATGACGTTTGAGCTTAACTTGGCCAACATGCCAGACGATATCGATGATCCAATCTGACTCGATTTAATGCATATACTCGAGTCACATCGTCGGCCCGAGCACTATGAACCTAGATTCCGCGCGCTGGATGACCCGACCGTAAATACCTACCGATCGTCCTGACCGCCGGAATCCGTCAATTAAAAGTCCGGAGAGCCAGGGTCGTTCGAGGGTCAGCCGGATTTCGGCATATGGCCAAAAATGCTCGACAAGAGCCTCGCACTAAGGCAATACGGGAAACTTTCTTCATTGACTCCCTCTTTCGATCATGTATACACGATCTGTAGTATGAGCTAGAGAAAATATGTACTTTTATATGTGCGTATCTGTAGCTTTGCTCGTAATTTGGAAGGTGTCAGAAAATACGGCACGAACCGGCTTTGCTTGACGTTGCGTTAGCGGAACGGTCCAAAGTTGAGAATTTCCGGGAGATTATGCATTTGATACTCCGGCGGAAGCGCAAGATATATGGGAGGTAGAATCTGAAGAAGAAGAGGCGGTGGCCGGGGTGGATAAAAAGTTTATTAGGACGCGTAGTCCGTAAGCGTTTTGCTCGGTACACGTGGCACGCGTCGCGCGGTCATGCCGGGCTAAACGCAAATGCACGATTAAATTAATTGCATTTTGCCCCGCGGATTTTGCGTCTCTCGCTGGCGAACGCGCGTGACTCGAATCCCGAGGACGCCGGCAAAGTTTCCGATGGCAAACAATTAGTGATGCCAATGCCGGCGGCGGCAACGACGGCGGCAACGACGGCGGCAACGACGGCAGCAACGACGACAAGGCTATATATCTGGAGGGCGCCTATCCGACAATCCGCAATCAAATAAAAATGGTAGCAAATTTGCAGTTCGCTCGGACGCGGTGAAAAAAAGGCTTTGCCGCGAACGCGCGCGCGTTCAAATAAAAAAGAAGCTGGGCCGCTAGGTCCGAAGCGATCAACGGACGACATACCTACCTACCTACGTCTATCCGTACACACCTCTACTCGAACGGATAGCGATAGTTTGACGCAATTTGATCCGTGCGTCACAATATTTGACGGCAAGCCCGCGGCGACTCTCTGCCTGTCTCTCATTCCAAACTCCTCCTGCCGATGTAATCGGTTTGACCAGAAAACCGTCATTCGGGCAGAAAAAAGTTGATTAGTCATCCGTCGGTGCTATATGTATGTAGGAGTCATGACATTGCCGATTGCGAGTCGTACGCTCCTCGGGCGAAGTGGATGTTGACGGTGCCGTCAAACGACAGGGCAAGTAGGCGCGAAGTGGCCAATTAGCATAAAAGAGCCGCGTAGAAATGCGAATAGAGCTCGGTGCGGTTAACGGCCGGTTAGACGCGTGCGAAACTTCCTCGAAACTTCCTTCTCCCCATCCCCTCCCGGCCCTCCAGACTCCCCGGCCTAATTTCTTTCTTCCGCCGGCATTGTCACCGATCTCACGTGCCACTTCCTCTTTTTACGCGAACTATACGCCAACGATCTGCCACTTCAGCATCTCGTAACCCAGAGAAGCGCGAAAAGTGCGCGGGGGGATGCAAGGGGGATGGAAGGGGGATGGAAGGGGGATGAAGGGGGGCGCGAAGGCGGTTGGCCCCGCTGAAGGGGGCTGGATGAAGAGAAAACGCGGCAAATGGAGACAAAGAAGGAGTTCCCGTGCGATACAAAGGAGGGAACGAGCGCCGCAAGTGTGCGAAGGGTGCCCCGGAAAAAGAACAGCATAAGCTGCTCTGAATGAATGAGAGAGATTGTACTTTCGTCGGCGAAGAGAGTGAGAGAGAGAGAGAGAGAGAGAGAGAGAGAGAGAGAGAGAGAGAGGGAGACGGCGCCCGGCATGGAGAACGGAAGAAATGGAGAAAGAGCGGAAAAACGAAATAACCGATGAGAACGAACGAGAGGAACGAGTCGACGTAGGGGGTAGAGGGAGACGTAGAGAGGGAGAGAGAGAGAGAGAGAAAATTTGGAGGAAGACGGAAGGGTGCGGGGGTGGGTTTGTTCGTAAAACAAACCGTTGCCTCGCGAAGTGGATGCTTTTAGCGGCTGCAATGCAATGCGGCATAAAGGGGGCGGGATTGGATTTCTCGTACCGTCACGCTTCCCGTTTTAGCCGGCGGTGACAAAAGCGAAATTTAAAACCGCTCCATGTCGAGTCCTCGCGTCTGGAGAATGCCGCGCAAACCGGCTGAATTCGAGAAAATCGCGTCTGTCAGCGTAATCGCTCTACCCCCTCGGAGATTGGGTGTCTACCCGGTGACGCTTGCCCACTGTCCACATCCCGTCCACGTACCGTTCACGTACCGTCTCCAATCCCCTTCCCATCCGCCACCCATCCGCCCCCCATTCTCAAGACGCGTTTACCTCGCACCTACCGTTTCCACCCGCCGTTAACTGCTAAGTCACCCTTCTCACCGACAATCCGGCAAACGACATTTTCCGGAATCTGCGCTGCCACACTTCGATCAAACTTGCCGATGAGCCACCGGCTATACTGTCTGGACGTACAGTAAGTACGTAATGTGGCATTAACGACATATTCGTCGACTTTTACTTCCCGCATGATTTTCCTACCGACGCTCAATTGCGAGCGATATTACGCTACCGTTCGTAGAGCAATTTTTTAATAAACCGCGATATTACCGTCCCACTGTCTGCCGCGGCCTGATACGACATATACCTCGGAGTAGTTCCAATTATCGTAGTAAATTAAACGGCGTTCACTGGCCGTTAGTTGGAACGGGCACATTCTGCACTTTCCTTCCATGGCTGACTTTTTCAAACGATTGCCGCGTCGCGCAAATACGTTCGGGGTAATTAAATTAGCGCGCTGCTTTATATGCGCTCAAGATGCAAAGAAGTCGTTAAGCGGCAGGAGCTTCCGGTTCGAACGCATTCCATTCCAGGGCACGGTCGGACACTGGCCGAGGTTATCTAATTGTCGCTCGGCTTTTTTCCGGAATATCTCTGCGCAAGAGCAACAGTTACGCTTTGCGCTGTTTGAACTGGCACACTCGCGTGCTACGGTATGCAAGACTTCCGACGCGAGTGTGGATACCTATTCTAGTACTCCCACTCACCTACCGTCATTTCTCGCTAGGCTACCGTGTCCGCGGAATTTTAATATCTTGAATTTTAAACCGTCCTGACCGCTTCCATCGAGCTTTCGTTTTACGACATATCCACCACAGACGCTCGCGTGCGCGCGCGCACGCACGCCAACGTGGCAATGTCTAAGGGAATTTCATTTTGTCATACGGCGTAATTTACAACGTTCATACGTACGGTCGGAAGTAGAGACGCATTGAATGTGTTGCAATGGCGGCCGCGCTTGACTTTCCGCTACAGAGACGGAGCGGCCGCGCGCGCGAGCATAATTTTCGCGACAATAAACATCATTTTTCGCGGCTGCATAAAGGTCCGCATAACCGCGAGCGGCGAACGTACGGAGCGGCCGATAAAAGTAAATTATTACGATGCATCTGGAACGAAGACAAAGGAAATCGCCAACGGCGGCATTACGTAAGGAATCTTCCCAGTTACGGTGTGTGACGTAAAGTGAGGACATCATTTTATCGGCGCCTGAGAGAGCCAAGTCTTTTGCTCTCGTTTGACGAGTCGATTTACGAATTACGCCTCGTAATGATGATTCGATCACTAACTCGCACCAAAAATGTGAGCAAAAAATCTTCTACTCCGAGCGAGGCAAGTGTGAGAGCAAGCATTGCCGCTTCATCCATTTTGAGTTATTACGGCAGTAGGCGAGTACCTTGGCCGTTGAAACAACTCGCGATTCGCAGAGCGTACCGAAGCGAACGGCTGGACGTCGATGGAAATGGAAAAGTTCTCAAGCGTGCTTCATGAAATTTAGCTCCGATTTCGTTTATTAACACTGAACGAGTCGGTGCCTGACGTCTCTTCCTTCGGTCGGTTTTACGTACAAAATGGATTCGGTTCGAAATTCTGCTAGGAATAGAATACGCGAAAAATTCTCGCCCGAGTAACGGCTTTGGGGAAGACAGAAAAAAAAGCCGGAGCCCCACCCCCGCCGGCCGCCTATTGAGCGCGCTTCGTTAATTTTCGTTAGATTGCTTTTTCGGATGTAGTTGAAAAATTCCGCTCGCTAAATAAATTTCGTCCGGCCGGGCCGGCGCGAGGCGGGGGATCCCACGACGGACGGGGCTTCACCTTTCCCGTAATACAATTATTTAAACTGGATTTAATTCTGAATGGTATTCAAGAGCGTTACTCGCTAATGCCCCGACCCACAAAGCATTTTACTATTTACCTTTCTCCGCGTTATTTCGAAGAGAAAACGCGCGTCTCCTCGCGCACATTGTTAGCGCTAAATGTAACGTAAGTACTTTTCATAATAGGTACGATGGGAGACGACGGTTCTGCTGCCAGGAGAGAAAGGGAGAAAGGGAGCGAGAGGGGGGGGGGAGGAAGAGTGGGAGGGGAGGAGTGAAAGAGGCTTGGATTTTTGATTCTCGTTTTTGAGCGCACTCCGACTTCATCGTCGATTCTATACGCCGGCTGACGTAAATATTAATAACTGCACATTTCTACCTGTATACGCGGTGTCCCAAGCCGCACGTTCGCGGAGTGTTCCATGCTGCACGTTCCTCCGCTATGTGGCTATTAATGTGTATATTAGCGAACCAACAGTAAGTAAATGGCGCTACATCTGGGACGTAGCAGGTACCTGCAGTCAGGCGGCTAATGTGCCACACCGGCCGCGAACCTCCAAGACGTCCTTGCCTAATAACTTCCCCACCCGCCGATAATAACCTTTTACCGTCCCTGCATTTTTCTCCCTCAATCACCGTGGGCCACCGTTCGCCCGAACGTTCAATAACGGGGGATAAACTGCGGAACCGTATTTATGCGATCATCGCCAAATCGATACTGGCCGCGCGCTTAACGTGGACCAGTTTTACGCGGGCAGAAACAAAATTTGAGCCGAACGAGGTTGTAACAATGGTACAGTTCGTTAGGCTCACTATTAGATGGCGATCGATTCGCATTGACGACGGTACTAGCGGCGGCGGCAGTAACAGTAGCGATAGCAGTAGCAGCAGCAGCAGCAGCAGCAGCAGCGATAGCAGCGATAGCAGCAACAGCAGCAACAGCAGGAGAGGCGTTTAACGAACGTTACGGGGCAACGTGACGTAGGACGCAGCCAGTGGCGCATCGTCCTGTTCAATTTGGCTCGCGTAATCATATCATTTCTCGCAGCGACATTTCCCTAACAGAACGCCGCGGTCGTTACGACGAAGGATTCCTAGGGAAACGATGAAATTAACGACGCGGCTGCGCCTCTCTATGTGCCTCTCTATCCGCCTCTCTATCCGCCTCTCTATCCGTCTCTCTATCCGCCTCTCTATGCGCCTACCTGCGCGCAGATCTATCCATGCCAAAGTAGACGCGCGCAAATATGTCTACATATAATATCTGCATTCGCCGGTGTGCGCACGTCTGCGCGCGTACGAATGTAAGCGCCGTCCAAAGTCGCGGCGCACGTCCCGCAGACCGCATTAATTCCATTAAAACTTCGGCACGCTCGTTCGAAGTTATTAATGGCAATTGCAGTCGGTTTTACGGTTCTACTTTAGCGTCTACGCTCCGTCTTCCGACGCCGACTGGCATCGTTCGTCGCATGCAATTTTCACGAGCCGAGACGTGACGTGCTGGCCTTGCTCCTCTCCCTCTCTCTCTCTCTCTCTATGTTCATCTCTCTCTCCCTCTCTCCCGCTCTGCACGCTTTACAGTAATCATTTTCCCGGCTCTCTCTCCGGATGCGAGGAGACTATCATTGCGGTCTCTCGAACATTCGCGAACGTACGGACACGTTCTCGGCAAACTTCCAGCCGCGATATCGTCGGCAACACGAAGGGACATACGGTGGTCGGAATATAAAGAAAAGAGAGCGGGGGACGACCGCCAAGATCAGAGCCAGGACCAAGACCGGGGTGCAGAGGAACGAGAATTTTATCTGATTTGTCAGCTGTCGCTATTATAACTCCTCCGTTATTCAGTGGATCTGAGAAAGAATCGCCTTCGGATAAAACGGAAATATTCGCGCCGTTGTCCGACCGACTGACCATTAACAGAAGCCAGGCCACATCAGGCTAGGATCGGTCGACATTTATCTCCGCCCCGAATGCATAAATCCGGTCGGACAAGCCGGCCGTTATCGTCCTGACAGACGTCACGCGATCAAAAGCCGCGTCAAACTTTGACTAACGCGAAATAATAAAAATCCGACATTGTGCGCGGGAGGTAATTAATCGTAGGAGCGTGACGCGACGTTTTATTTGGGATGGCGGCCGCGGGAGAGGAGGGAGGGGGGAAGAGCGGCGGTCACGCGGATCGCTCGATCTGATAAGTAAGGTGACCGTTCGGATCACGAATTGTAACGGTGTTGCGGGGCTCGACGGCGGGCGGCTCTCGGCGTGGAACGCTGCAAATCGAGCAGGTTAAGGTGATGGCTTAATTCCAACACCCTTCTGCCGCCGTGTACTCGACGGTTAGCGGGTACAAGGGGCACGGTGTGTATAGGGGCGGCCATCATGGCTCGTAAACGTTTTACGTCTAACACCCCGCTTCGTAAACCCCACTCTCACTCTCTCTCCCTCTCTCACGCCTTCGCTCTTTCTGCTTCCCTCTCGCTCTTGGCTCGAGGGGTGACCGAGGGTCCCAACCCCACCCAGCCAACCACCCACACTCCGGTGTTATAGCGGTACGCTTGCACGGCCAGCAAATTTGTTTCGTAACGCCGGCGTAGGTCGGTACATTGCCCGCCTGCTTGCCGTCACTAATTATTTTCCGTAACAAGCATGAAATATTCCCGCGGGAGCGCTGGCGACGGTTCCCGGAGGGACGCAGGGCGGCGGGTCGAGTGGCTCGAAGGTGCAGCAGCCTTCTGGGAGGAAGTGAGAGCCGATCTTGGAAAGGGATATTACGTAAGTACGCTTCTCCGCCTTCCCGCCTTTAGCCTCCGCCTGGCCTCCGCCTGGCCTCCGCTGTAGGTACCGTAAAATATCTTACCCCCCTCCCTTCGCAAGCCCGCCCACGCTGCACAGGAAGGAAGCGGTGAAGATTCAGCCGCGAATGCCTTGCGACGGAGCGTAGAACGAAATGTTCCCAAGTTGCTGTCCGCGCCGGCCTCGAAGACGCCCGGCCGGATACGCTCATTCGCGAATTCCGAATCCACGTCGGCGAAAATCCCCACCCAGGGCACATCCGTTCGAGCGGCGAAGTGCGTCCGAACAAGCCGTTTCCGGGCCGGGACACGGCCTCGCATTCGATCGAATCATCCGTCGTTTGTAAAATCCGTCGACGCAGCCACGTCGCACAGTTTTCCCTAATTAAGGTGAGACAAAGCGATCGATCGAATCGTTCCACCCTCCTCTCATCCCCCACCCCCGCCCCTCTCCATTTCCCTTTGACAAAGCTATTTCTGCTTGCACAAAGGCAGATCTCGTTGATTCGCACCCCCCCCCCCCCCCCCCCCGGTTGCGACAAATTTGCCCCGACCTTTCGCGCCGGCATGAACGCGCTAAACTGTACATATACGGACAGGTGGTATTACACTGCGATCATCCGGCTAAGTAGATGAAAAACGTACCTCGGCCGAAAATGTCCGATGCCGGACAATCGGCCGCGATCGAATTAACGGTATAACCTACCATTTGTGCGTCACCCGTCAAAACTTGTGCGCACTTCCAGCGTCGCGAGGGTCGCACAATGCGGAGCGTAATTACGTTACGTTAATTAATCCGTCGTCTGGCGGCCCTCTCGCTCTCTTACTTCCTGTCTCCTCCCGACTCTTTCACCTCTTCCACGGCGAAAGCTTTCGTCCTAACCACCCACCTACCCTCCCAGCGTCACCCTCTCTCCGGGCGAGCTCTTTTAATTCCGTGGGAACTCCCGATGAAACGGAAATGAGTTACCTTACTTCCGTTTGCAGAAGATTTCACGGTGAATTTGCGAATCCCCCCCCACCGCTCGCTCTCCGGGGCCAGACATTCGGCACGATTCAGCAGTCTCGTTCAATCTCGTTCCCCGACTCGGCTCACAACCTCCGACCATCGAATTCCACCCCCGACTTCAGCCTCCAGCTTGTCTCCACCCGCTACTTCCTTCACTCTCTCCTCGCCGAGGCAGGGGTGTTAATTCCATCTTTCCACGTAACCCGTTATGAAGATTTTCTCCCGAGTTTCCTGCCACCCCCCCCCCCCCCCGCTTCTCCCATTCCCTCCGCCCTCGCCCTTTCACTCCTCCGCTCCTTTTGCCTGCTTCGACTCAGCCCCTCCCAGCCCCCGCGCTGTTACGAGTACGAAAGTCTACTTTATCGCACGTAATTAACGAGCTGGAAACTTGAAGGACGCGAAGGAATTCTAAGAGCGACGAGGAAGTGACAGATTTTCTTGGCGATCGTGCCGACTCGATCGATCGAGTTTTGCAATTAATTCCGTTGGCGGGCCGCGAAAGAAGTTCACTCTCAAGGGCGGAGGATCGAGTGGGCAATGGGGGTTGGAGTAAAGCCGCGAGAGAAAATAATCTTTATCGTTTCGGTAATGAGACTATTTTCATCCGGTTATTTCGAGCGAGCTTACGCATTTCGGAGCCGAGTGCCGCGGATTCTCGGTGGCCAAGGCCGGGGAATATTCTCATAACCGATTTCTCTAACGGCACAATTATTCGAACTGCCAGCCCTCAAAAAGAGCTGGCAATAACTATGGAAACTGAGTATCTCCGGGGGTATTCAGTGGTTTTCCAGGCTGCAACCGGTGCGCACCGACTTTGTGATCTTTCCATTAAAAATTCGATTAAGGAACGAGTCGGAGAGCAGGCCGGTATCGCGGCTGCTGAGATTGGTAGCTTTCATATCGATACGCACACAGCACTGGTTGTGCCTGCTTGCCTGGCTGCCTGGCTGGCTGGCTGGCTGGGTAGCTGGGTGACTGCCTGGTTGGCTGTCTGGTTGGCTCCCTGGTTGGCTCCCTGGTTGGCTGCCTGGTTGGCTGCCTCGTTGCCGTTGAGTTATCCGTGTCTCTCATCGAGCTGCGAAAGCCCCCTACGGATAAATACTATTACCATGCAAAACGCCATGAAATCTATACGCTTCGCTGGATGCAACGTGCAAGCTCGCTCCCCGTCGCCGTCCACTCATAATCCGCTTCGACGAAAAGCTCGTTCACCGGGCTCGTAAAGACCGCCCGGGTCCTTTCTACCTCCCCTGGCTCGGACCAATATTCAAGAAATCGAATATAATCGGCGAAAGCGGCACCCCTATCCGCTCATCTCTATATTTTCATCAGCCAACGCTTTGGCCAGAATTTACCGCCGTGCGTGCGGAGGAAAATGTGCTGGCACTTTGCTGTCAAGAAATTTTAATTTCCCTATACGCGACCCTCGAGTGCATATCGTTAGCTCCGCCCCGCCGGAAACGTCATGAATATGGCAGCCAGTATGCGACCACCGTCTCCCGTAACAATAACGTTAATACCGTGTCTAGCGCGCACTGCAAAATGTAATCTAATTATGAACCAACACGGCCGCACCGGTTGCGCGCTACATACCCTTTAACTCGTAAATGTTCTCGACGGATAACAACCTCCGTCCTCATTCCGATTATGGCCACCTTCGGCGTCACCTTCTGACAGTATCTAAATTTCTCTTTCAGTTACCTTCGCGTCATTTTACTTCGTTTGACTATCGTACCGCGTCGAATCTTCCTCTCTCGACCTCCTCCCTCCCGCCCCCTCGGACGTAACATACGGTGCCGTGAGGGGATGCTGCGCGACGCGGGGTTAATATTTTTCCCCGCCCTCGTCGTTCCCGATAATATTCGCCGTTATCTATTGAACGGCCTTGATGGGGCGCAAGAGACGGGCAGGGCGCGTTTACCGAAAATAACATTAATTTTCAGCAACGTACCGGGGGCTGTTGCCGATCAGGATGATAACCACAACGCGGCGGCTGTACGCCAATTGGCGCGCGAGCGCTCATCTCCACTACAAGGTGTGTAACCTAATTACGTATCCGTCACGTCGGGCCCTGGCCAAAGTCCCTCGTCCGTGAAGTAGCGCGCGAGCCGGACAATCTCGTCCGTCGTTGCACTCAAGTACGCTTTTGTCCTTACAGCAGCCACTTTCTTCGGGATCGAGTTTGTCGCCGTCGACGTTCGACTCCCCTTTGCCGTCTAACTCGATCTACAACCCCTTTCCACCCCCACGAGCTTTTTATATCCGACGAGTTTACCCATTCGCAAAGGCGCCATGTACGGTCAAATATTGCGAACGCATTCGACGGAGGCAGAGCCAGTGAATGAGTGAGAGAGAGAGAGAGAGAGAGAGAGAGATAAAACGTACGCTGACGTAATCTGGTCTCGAAGGACGCGTAAGCACTTTTCGATGACACGGCTCGCATAGATTTTTCCTGGCAGATGAAAAGCGTAGCAGTATCGCCCGGCAGAGATTTCAATCTGACGCTTTGGCCGCTGATGTCGTCGCTCCTGAAAACGACATGAGTTTTCCGAGGGACGCTTCAGGGGGGTGCGCCCATACGAAGGCCGCTCCCGAGCGGCGATAACGATAGCTCCGAGGCTTGCGCACTACAAAGTGTAACCTAATTATCTGTCCGGCGCAGCGGCACCGGATCTACGCTGCATCAGGTTTAATGCTCAATTGCATTCAGCGGGTAGTGGCACACTCGCATCTTCATTACGAACACGAGCGTTCCTCGCTGTCGCGCTTTCCATATACAATGTTTGCCAAATACCGTATATGCCGTCATGTATACGTCGGTGTGTGTGTGTGTGTGTGTGTGTGTGTGTGTTTGTGTACGCGCGCACTGCGGCCGGACACTTGTATCGCTCGGATAGCTTGCGGTTTTGTCGAATATTCGAAGCCGACGAAACCAATCGCCCTCGCGATGGCCTTTTTTCCTTCCTTTCCTTCCGACCGCGAATCCCAATCGAACATTTATTTTCACCGACGGTGCGTCGCGCTCGAAGATTAACGTGACGCAAGCTTTTTGAGCCCTCTTCCGACGCGAGCCATGCCAACTATTCGAAAGCCAATTCATTTGTAATATTGAATATTTCAGAATTGTGTCCATCATCAGATTTATTGCAAGATTGATGAAAAAGTGGGAATTAACTCTGTTTACAGTTAAATTTTTAAGAACCAAACATTTTTAGAAGAATTATTTAACGCAAAAAAATGCGCGGTACTGATTTTTGAGATATTCTAAATAAATTTGGGTAGGTGCTGTTATCTGTCGTGGATAAGACTGTGGCCAGAGCATGTATTTACTCTCGGACAGTCATGTAATTTCCTGCATAAACGATATCTGATAAATTATATTAATTCTCTTCCAGTTCAATTAGTATTTTGTCATTGCTTGCTAGAACAGTAGTACTGCCATGTGAAATAACGAAGACTAGGAGAAATGTGCGGAATTGGGCAGACGGTCCGAATCAGCACACTGATCGGTGGCGCCATCTAGCGTCGCCTGGCAAAATCAACGGCGAATCAGAAGGTATCTGCAATAATACGATCTACCGATTTATTTTATTAATTAACAGCTAATAATACAATGCGGCGGCGTTTGTTCGTATCCTTGAACAAAATAAAATATACTTAATTTACGCTATGTACATAATCATATATAAAACTAAGGTCGGCACATTGGCACGGAAGAGAAATATATTTTCCAGAATCGATGCATAGTGAATTCAATAAATTCTCGATAAATCATCGGCACTCTGTACAAAATCGATCCTTCACGCCTGGCGGAAGGATGGACGTTCTGTCCGAATGACTGGAAATATAAACTGTGCCGTCCTACTCGATTAGACTGTGCAAAAATAACTGTACAATTATAACACCTAGCTATTTATACTTGACGCGCCTAGTGCCAAGACGAAATAAAATCTTAGAGTAAAATTTAGCACATTGTATGGGTTGTACAACAATTACCGTTGGCAGGAACAAATGTACACCTTTTATATATAACACGTATATATAGATTACCTCGTAATTATCTCACTTGAGTCACTCGCGTCGACGCATGGAAATTGTGCGAAGTTTGCCTTAACAGTTACGCGAAACCTATCTCGCAAAGTTAGCCTAACTTAGTCGCAATGTACGTCGATGGACCGAAGGTAATTCGTTGACTGTTGCAAAATAAAACGATTCTCCGTCACTCATCGTCGACAGTAAGTACGTTGCAATTGACGACACACACGAGAGATGAGCAAAAGGACTCTCGGTCCGCGGGTGACGTAGTACCGCGGGCGTAGAAAACAATGCATCTTTTATTGAAAGGTACTTTCTCCTCGACTCTGCAGCGTAATTAACTTAGTCCGAAACTTAGTTCTGCAAGTCAATATCAACCCTCTGTAATAAATCAGGGTCTGAAACAAAGAGAAGAAGAATGAAGGTGAGCGATGCATATGAATGGGCGGCGGTTGTCGGCAAGTGAATATATATCAGCGAAACGAATTGTAATTGACGTTTGACAAGTGACTATCGGAATTTTATTCGAGCTTTACGTTCCCACCGGGAATATCGGCTGCACGCGCTATCAATCCCGTTACCGTTTCGATTATCCTCGACGTAAAGGCTCGTCCTTTGTGAGCGTCGCTTGTCATTGGCATACCTAATTCGAGGCTCGATTCTTTGGGCAGGAATGTATGTCGGCGTCGTGAAATCGTCCGGCTCGTCGCTCGCAGGCGCGCTCGTCCTTTTTCGGCAAATTACCAGACCGATCACTACCCCGATGCCGACGAGCACCAAAGCAGCTGCGCCTGTAACGGAAAAAGATCACTCTGCCAATCCGTCCCTTTCATCCATCCTGCGAGCTCGCCGACTACCAATCGACTACTAATCGACTACTCCCTACCTATCAAAGCGATGACGATCAACATGTTTTGCGACGTGGCCTCGGGAATGACTTTTTTCAGGTCCTCAAGAAAGATGCCGCTCCTTTCGAGCTTCCCCTTGATGGGGGATGCCACTCTGACGTGCTCGAGGAGGGCCGGCTCGCTCCTACCGCGACCGTTAACCGCGTAAACGTAGAGCGTGTAATCGAAGCCTGGCTCGAGATCGTGGAGTTGAAAGTTCGGCCGAGGATTCCTCTCCTGATATATGGGTGGCACCTCGCCCACAGCCCCTTGATCGCTCTGCGGCGTCTGCAGAGTGTGCGGATTCACATGGGTGACGTCTGAATCCCTTGCTGATCCGCGGACTTCCAACAGGAAATGCTGCGGCGAACCGCCGTCTGATCCGGGAACGCAGTTCACTTCCAAGGAATTGCTTTCGTTGCGCAGCGAACAACCCAACGGTCGTTGGGGTGGTTCTACGACAGAAAAAAACGACACCTTTTGCCTTACACCCATTGTCTTACAATATTGTACGTCACTTTACGGTATTTCATCTCATTATTACTGATTATATGCGTGATTTTCGGGGTTTTGAAGAGCGATGGAGCACTTTAGCTACCATTTAATACATGTTTGACTGGCATATCTTTATAATCTGACATTTGGCGATCAACAAAGAGTCCTTTGGTCTAAATTACATCTAGTAAAAGATAGTAAGACCCATTTTTAGCCAATTTTTGAGCATGTTTGACTGCCTTATACTTATAATATGATATTGAGCGACCAATGGGGGGTACTTTGGGATCATTTGAACCTACCTAAACGTGATAGGACCTTGAAAAAAATTTTTGGTCTCAAAATGGATTTATAACTACCCTATTCCATAGATTTTGACCCGCCCTGAAATTTGATCGCAAGCAAAGTTCCGAATTCTCAATAGTTCCGATGTCACAGTCATTTTTCGGAGGTGAAAAAATTTTTTTTGAAAGATCGACTTTCGCCGATAGTCCTATCTTAAAGTACGCGTCGAAAGCTTCAAGAATATGTATGATTATCATAGGTTTTGGTCGCGCGTTCAAAAGTTACAGGCGATTAAAGAAATCGCGAATTTTTGAAACCTAACTGCCCTAAGTGAAATAGTTCCAAAGATATGAGAGAAAAAACACAAGAAAATATCGAAAAATCTACATTAATCCGTCAGGTACTGAAATTCCGTCTATTTGTTTGATTGTTAGTAAATGTGAGAGGAGAATCAGTGAGAGTAAAGAAAGCGGAAACCAAGTTGTTCTGGGTAGAACGTAATAGACGGTAAACTTACTGGCAGGTACTATGTTAAATATACAGGGCGAGCTTTGTCTCCCAACGCTGTTACTGGCCCAACAAGCGAGTGTGCCGTAGTCCGCGTCAGCGCTGGGCGTGTACTCCAGGACGCTGAGCAGACCCTTATTCTGTGCCCTCGAGTTCGGCATTGGAAGAACATCTCCACGGGTCCCATTAAAGGTCCATGAAAAGCGAACCATATCGTCCGGAATAGCTTCGACTTCGCACCTCAGCGAGAGCTTCTCGTGACGGCCGGCCGCTATTTCTCGCCTTTCATAGCCCTCTCTGCACCTCGGAGCGTCTGCCGAAAAAGACAGGGGGCCAAGTTACATTCAGTTACGGAGGGAAGTCCGGGCAGAGGAGTGAGGCGTGTTACTTCGTCAAAGTTTCTGACACGTACATTTCATGTGAATGAGAATGGGCGGACTGTGGCCTTCTCCGACGGAGTTCTCCGCTTCGCAGGAATATTCGCCGGAGTGAGCGAGAGTCAGAACTCGGAGCGTCAGTGTATTCGAGGCCACCAGAATCCCAGCGCTTACGTCGTGCTCTAACGGAGCATCCTGAGATATACAAATTTTCAGTCTAAACAACGGTGACATACTGTACCTTTTAACTACACGCAGCGACGGCTGTTAATATCGATGATAAATTGGGACACTCACGTCGTGGTACCAGACAACTCTCGTTGGCGGCGGATTGCTCTGAATGTCGCATACCAACTTCAGATCGTCACCCTCTCGCAGAGTAGCCAGGACGTATCCGGTGGCCAGATGAGCAGCCACAACAGGGGTAACTAAACGGAATATGAACATTCAAACTATTACAATTTCGCACACCGTCGCTGTTAGGAAGCTCTCGGTCTCTAATTGACATCACGCCCGACTAATATCCGTGGGATGCATCAGCTATTTGGCAAGTTGATACGCAAGAGTTTGAAAAGATCCTCGCGGGGCTACGTGACTCGAAGTTTGACGGCTAACGTCGTTCTTACGTCTCTCCGTGCCTTCCCTTTGGCACCCTCTCTCCCTCCGGCACCCTCCGCCCAGCACCCTCACGCAATCACGTACGCCCTGTCGTTCCCCGTCAGTGCTCGTGCTTTCGAAAGACAGGCAACTCACAAGCAATGCGCAGAATTCTCGTTTCCTCCAGGACTCCTCCGGGAAATCTCGGGTTTTCGGCTCTGCACGTTAGTTCCTTCCCGTCGTCGTCCTTGCCCAGGACCAAGGCCAGCTTGCTTACTGTCGAATTACTCCGCTGCGTAGTGGAGATGTTCGAGTCGCCAATGACGTGTCCGCCGAGTCGCCAAATGATCCTGGCCGCTGGCGAGCTTCCCCACGTCTCGCATCTAGCAGCTAACGGACGACCAGCGTAGATCTGCTCCTCGCTGAGGACGATTTTCACCACTGCCGGCTTCACTGGAAAGAAATCCGGACATTGCTTAGATGTTCATCGAGTTCGAAACGTTCATCGGCTCAAATTCTCTGTTTCTCAGCGAAGGATTATTTCGATGAGCTGAAAGACGAGAAGGTGGAGGAGGAGGAGTGTGATCAAAGAAGATCGTCGAGCGTGTCTATCGCCTACACTGAGAACGCTTTATGGAAAGGGCAGGGTGGCCGGGGAAAAAAATTGGCCAAGAGGGACAAGGGGATCCGTATCCGTCGCGGGCGTTGTCGCAACGAAAATAACGAGGCCGAGAGGGAGGCCGAGAGGGAGGCCGAGAGGGCAGCCGTGCCCGCCGCTCGAAATGAGTATTTTTACATTGGGCGACAATTCCCCGAAATGCGACCGTCAAAGGAGTTAAGGAGGTCCGCTAAAAATCGCTGGAATTCATTTCGCTTCCGCCGCGGGTCAGTTGCGCCCTCACTATATTTAAGTTCCTTTCTTCGGGAGTCGGGAGGGACACGCGACGCGCAGGACACTCGAGTGACTGGCGAGGATTTCCGAGTCGCGAGCGGTTTACTTCCTGCCCGAGAATCCGGTCGTATTTATATTTCTCGGTAAATCGAGGCTGCATCCGCTCGACTGGTCTCATACGGACGCCAGCTGCGATTAGCCAGCGATTCTTTATCGAGGGTAGGCCGGCCTAGCTTCTCTCCCTCTCCTCTCCGCGCGGGCCACAAAGTTGGCGGTGAAATGCAAATGGCGGAACGGAAGTGGAACGTGAAGCGAGGTAAACGATAGGCAAGGCTTTTTTATCGGCACCCTTTAGCACGCGACGACACGGCCGAAGCTCTCTTTACGGTCGACGCCTCGAAACGCTCCTCAGCACGTGCTTCATCGAGGATGGAACCGACCTTGAGGAACATTCGCGCCCGTTCGTTCCGTCTTATTTTTGGCCGATGCCGTTTTAGTGCGCAGTTTTACGATTTCCCCCCGAAACTGCGCGTTACATCTCATCGGCTGGCTGCCATAAGACTTTGAAAATTGGAATGAGCCGACGTTTCGATGCGCATCCGGAGGTACGCGCTCAACTTTACTGCCCAATGAAACGGAATATATGATAATTCCGCGTGCCATACGTAGTCCACCGATCAGGCTCTCGAGGGTAGGTAGTTTCTTTCCTTTCGAAAATTTGTCCGCGCTAGGGGAGAGATATGTGAGGAGTGTTTACTCACGATATATGTCGAGTGGGACCTCGCGGACGATGGGCTTTGACATCGGTCCAGATTGCGCCCGGCATTCCAGCCTGGTGCCCCATAGCGTCCTGGTTATCTTCCCGATGAACAGATGGTTCACTGTGAACTTGGTCGGCGAGGCGACGGCGGCGGCGTCGACGACGCCGTCCAAAAGTTCCCCATCCTTCCACCATGTCACCGAAGGCTTCGGTCTCCCTGCAAGGACAAGCGATAGATTCTCATTCGTAGGGCGCGAGCATAAGTAATGGAAATCTGAGTAATGCTTCGGGAGAAGAATTTACATCTCATATGCGGTACGAGAGACGAATGAAGATTTACTCACCGCCCGATACTTGACAGATCAGGAGGAGAGCGTATCCCTCCAAGAAAGGACCGCCCACACCGGTTACTTCCCTACCCTGGGCGTCGTATATCACTGGCTTCGAAGGTTCCTCTGAAAGCGTGAAGGTGACGATTTAACGACGCTTCGCCGAAGCAACCGATGGAATATTGCGGATGAGGAGGGCAGTCTCCCTATTAGCCCGAATGGATCGTAAAACTGCGACGCATATTATTAACCTCCCTGCTTCCGCCCGTTCGTCGAGAGGAGCGAACGACGAGGAGTTTTCTCGGGAATATAACGTATAATAGACCCACCGACGAGAGTGAGATTGACTCGAAAGTTTCTCGTTGGCGAATTGACGAAGTCGACCCGGCACCTGAAGATCCCCTGGTCTTTGAACGTCACCTTGGTCACTTTCAGCTTCGCTCGATGACCGTCGCCCACCTGGAAGTACGTTCTTCCGCCAAGGTCGTCGCTCACAGCCCAATGAATGGCCGCATTCAGGTCGCCGCTCCTCGCGTCCAAGCTGTGACATATCGACGAACTCCACTTAGGATCGAACTGGCGAATTTGTGATAATTTCTCGACGCCCGATAGATGGCCTCTACGTTCAACGGGTCTTACGGAGATTACGCTCCTTGCTAAGCTGCCTCGAGTGAGTAACAGAAGCAGCCGATGTCTATTCAGGGACGGAAAAAGAATAGTTGGCAGACCTGCAGCTCCGCCGATTTAGATTCGCCAGGAAGAGTTGCCAGTTGCGCAATAACAAGGAGGAAATCGTTCCGGACGAATGGCAACCGTAAACCGAGCGAAAGGTAATGAAAAGTAGCGCCCGCTATTGCGAATTGATATTTCGTCATAGGATCGGGGGCCCGAATGATATTAAGCGCGAAACAAAGCAACTCGACGCGGCTTATCCCGGTTTACGATGCGCTGCATTGCCATAATGCGCGACTCATTTCGTTCAATTACGCTGAAAGTACATCGCGTCGAAGTCATTCGAAGTCCATCTAATTTTCGGCGAACTACGTAACGAGTATGCGAGAGTAGCGAGAAACGCTGGGCTCGGAAATTTTAGCCGATCTCAACTGAAAATATCGTGAGCCGCTTTTTTCTATGTCTGCCCCCCTTTGCCCCCAACCGTCTCCCACCGTCAACGGCAGGGTCTTATTGAAAAAGACAGTGGAACGTCCGATGAGGGACAGATGGGGGCGGCGTAAAAAACATGAAGGCAGAAAGGCAAGGTCTTCTGGCCTTCTCTCTTTTGGTTCACATCGTTGCAGGACTCGTTTTTTTTTCGCGGCGCACGCTTTTCCCAACGATCGACATTGCTCTGGAACCGTTGGCAAGGGTAGAGAGGAGAGCAGGGGGGGGGGTGGAGGGGGAGTGGCAGAGCAGTCAAGAGAATGCTGCACAAGCAGCAGACCCGTATATAACCAAACCCATAAAATCAGCAGCGTAGCCACCTGCTTTATGTTGAGCGTCACACGTCGTTCTACTTTTTCCCGCTATCCGTATTCCTTCTCCCCATGGCAGTCCCTTTAGCCCCCTTTACTTTCTCTGTGAAAACTCTTTAATATAAAGCAGAAAGGTCGACCCTGCCACTCGGGCCGTTTCGAGCGTCATTTTTATCTCACCCCTAGTTACCACCGCCAACTGTATTTCACTGTCGGTAGAATCGTCGGGTTGTCGGTAATAATTTAGTCCGGAGATTACGGATTATGCGTGCGCGGCGTCGCGACGTCTCTAATGCGAATCATTAGCAGGGAAAAATAAGGTTGCGTTGGCGGTTAGCGCGGAGAGGATGTAGGCGCGTTTCGTCAATGAAGATCTCGCGATAAACGTGCCAAGCGATCGGTACAGTGAACCCCCGCGTTATACGATAAGTCGCTATTTTCATAAATAAGCCGGACCGCGGAGGCGTATTTACACGAATGCGTACGATGAAAATGATCGCCGATCGGGCGATCTATTCTCGGAGATCGAGCGGCCGGTGAAGAAATTCCGTCGAGGCACGCTTTCGATCGCCGAATTTCTTCGCCGGTTATTTATATAGTCTTAACCTCACCCAACACGTTTTCTAACACGATCGTTCGTCGTCACCGTGACGGCATTATCAATCGGGCCGACGGTCGGACGCTCAACCAAAGTCGGTTGTGCGGAATTTATGAAGGAATTATGCGAACTCGGGTTTCTGTTTCGCGTATTCCGTTTCGTTACATCACCCACTTAGCCTGACGCGATTCGATCGTTACTTATTTTCCCACCTTTCTACGCGGAATGTTGAGCACGCCGAATGGAATAAGCGTAACCGGTGTAAAGCTTTCCTTAGCTATTCTTTTTCGCATGCGTTTCGAACTGGTAGAACAATGCTGCGACTCGTAACGAGACTGCTGCCGGGGCTTCAGCTGAGATATTTCGAGATGCCCCTTCAGAACAATGGTATGTCCCAATGACACGCACAGCCAACATTTCCGGCAGAATGGCTTCAGTCGTTTCTCGGTAGAAATCAATTCTCGAGAATCTGGCGGATAGACGAGTAGGAGAGAGGTCGGTATAAATTTCACCTGTCCGTTTCGTTGAGTGCCTCAAAAAGATCTCCGCGCTGTCTTTCCCGTTGCGAAAGTTCGGTACTGTCGTCGGACGATCGTTGAGAGAATTGCATCGGTAAATACCTGTAGAGCGGTATGCCGGCGCTGTCCTTAAACCAGAGCACCATGTTGACGGAATCCGTCGGCGTCGGCGGCGTTATGTCGCAGGGTAACTCGACGTCGTCGCCCTCCGTCGCCCAAACCAGCCTTACAGGCACTGAAAAGAGAGAGAGAGAGAGATGGATTTCAGTTCGAAATATCGCGATTAAAAGGGATTTTGCCCGTGTAACGTTCTCACGTTATTTTTAGCACGGTCGCGCTAATGGATATTGAAACGGTAGCGGTGATTTGTATACAATTTGTATAACGTATTTCGGAGAGCGAAACAAAATTTGCAAGATTTATGTTCCCCTCGATATTCCGTGCCGGGCATAATATGGCATTACTTTTTGAGCGGGTGGGAATATTGCTCACATATTATTACACAGATTGCACAATTGGGCGTCGATCTATTTATTTTAATAAAGCGATTCCGCCGTTGCAGTTGGGCGTTCATGTTCATCGAGCGCGCACGCTGCACGCCACACGCCGTACGCCGCACGCTGCATGCAGCGCGATCGTCAGCTATTTTATGCGCTCCCGGGGAAATAATCGTCAAACGCAAAGAACGGTCGAAGGGGATGGCCGACATTGTCAGTCGTAAATATGTCGCGCGAGCGGACCAACGGCCGAGAATTATGTACGAAAAGACTTTGACCGCTTCCTGTTACATAGACCTGCTATATAAACCTGCTAGATATCGGATGAGCTCACCGCCGAAGAATGTTGTGGGTGGAAGAAATTGCACGTAACGCACGGAAGACAGAAGTAGCGATGCGAGCGTAAAGCGCAATTGCAACCCCTGCCACGCTCTCAAGCTCGTTAAGGGTGACAAAACGCGTGCTCCCTGCCCTAACGAACTGCCATACTGGCAGTAAGACCGTTCACCACCTCAGCTACCCTCGCCGTCTCAACTGAGTTTCGGTCGTCCAGAAAATGGCAGAGCCAACCGCGCCCGAAGGCAAACCTTTCGCCGCTGCATTCATCCGGCTGAAAGTTGGCCGTTATGAAAGTAAAAAAGGGGCCATTCGAGAAGGAGGGAGGAAGGTACGCATCGCGGTTATTAAATCCTGAGTGATATTGCAGGTAACGAACAATGGCTGCTCCCAATTCATTCGCGGAGAGGGATGAGAGGAGCGACTCAACGTTTGTTCTTTATGCACGATGAAGCGTGCGTATCGTTAACAGTTTAAATCGGAGCTTCGAGAAAAATCGTCGAGCTTAACAATGAGCTACTAGAAAGTCGAGCGAAGAAGTTGGTCAGGGGGTAAGAGAGGGATCGGAGGATCGAAGGGGTGGCGCTTGGAGTTATCAATGGCATACCGGGGTGTACATTAGCACGGCTCCTCACGCACGTGCATCGAGCAGCAGTAAACGGCAGCGAACAGCAGCGAACAGCAGCGAACAGCAGCATCGGCAGTACTACCGGCCATCGCACCGGCCGTAGCACCAACAGTAATACCAACAGCGGCGGTGTACGACACAGGACGTTATATCGTTTCTATTTTCTCCGCGGTCAGAGTACTACTTCATACGCCGTGGCGAGTGTCTAAGTTTAAACGGCGAAATGTACCGGGCAAAATTAAAGTTTCGCCGGCAATGATGCGGCCCGGGCAGATTGGCTTCATCAGAAAGGCATGTCTTGTAACCCGTAATTCAGCGATCCCAGGATTACCGCCTCGGTTACGCAGTAACGAGCTCTCGCCGCGGCCGGGGCAAATTCATATTGGCCCTTTTAAAACGTCATCGATGTCGAGCGCAAATTTCCATTCCGATAAATTGCCGAGGAATTTGCCATAGGGCAATATTCCTCGCTGGACAGACCTCGCTCTCTCATTACCCGGAATTGCGAGCCCTCGGGCAGACGCTGTGGTCGGCGGCCGTATCCTGATAAACATTGAACGATATCATTTTTTCATCCTGCCCCTGCTCGCCGAATCGACAATTTCTGGTCGACTTCCTCCGGCCACGTCGGCCTACGAGCCACTCTACCGTAACGTATCGCGTACGACGTGTCGCCTCTCTACCGTAATGTTTCGAAGGCCGGCCCCGCTCTTCCGACTGTTATTTCATTATTCCGCACAAAGAAGAGTTTGCTCGATACCTTTTCGCCGGAACTCGGCGCACGTATTTTCGAATCTCGTAGCGAATCGTTTCGGCGGAGCAGTCGAACCGATCGCTGCCTTTCCATAAACGGAAAGCTGAACCTGGCGTATCGTTCGCGTAATCTTCGGCTGCGTTTCGAATATTCCTCCTTTTTTGCCTCTCGAATCTGCGAAGCATAGAGAGTGGGAAGGAAAGGCGAGGTCTGAGCCGTCGCTTGGCCTATACTCGGAAAAAGACGGAGAGTGCTTTTTCGTGTAGGGATCCTCGAAGCCGGCCGAAAATCTGTCCGAAATCGGGGGCTGCATCCGGATAGAATAAGCGGCGCCGGGAAGGAAGTTGACGCGCGTCCTTCTCCAGGAGGGGGTGGAATCCGCATCCCGCGAAACGAGATCGCTCCATGGCCGAAGGGAACGATACCGAGACCGCACCCACACTCTTCGGTTATGTAAATAATGATCGTTCGTGGGGCAACCCCGCTATTTTTGTATCGGCCGCGTTAGGAAACCGCGCTTCCGCCGACTCATCTCTATTTTTGTGTTCCTGCCTTGCCCCTCTCTTTCTCGCCCTCTACTTCCTCTCGGCTTCCTTTTTCCCGCGGCAGCTTTCACCTTGCCGAAAATCGCGCCCCACCGAGAGCCGCGAAAAACATACGTGCCGAATCGAATTCTATTCAAGGACAGCGAGACTTGATTATGCATTCGATTCCGTCCCGCGCATCGAAAGGAGAGTCGAGCGTGGCAGTATCCTCGGTGGACCCAACGAGAGCACACTCCTTTCCGTGGCCGTGTGTCAGACCGTATGTGTGACCGTATGTGTGATCGCATGTGTGGCTGAGTTCTGGGGACTCAGGCGAATATGTCTCTGAATGCGCGACTTCCTGACTTTTCTTTTACCGCGCGTCGAACGTGACGCCGCGACGTCGGCAGCCGCATCATTCTGACAGCCTGCGTCCTCGTACTATTTGCCAGCGACGCTGTCGCCGGAGTGAAATATCGATAACTGTTAGCGCGAGCGTAATATTGTATCGCAACATACGTCGTATTTCGATGCGCGAGTCGTTTCCATTACATCGGGAGAGAGAGAAAAGAGACAGGGAAAGAGAGGGACGGTAGAGGGGGGGAAGAAAAAATTACATGACACAGTTATGCAAGTGGGACGTACAATGCTTTACATTTTTCTCAGTAAAAGTCGCCGTGAGATAACATTTCCTCATTAACATTTGTAAACGAATGAAACGGCAGCCGGCGGACGTATTCGCGTTTTAATAGAAAAAAGTGCAGCGTATTCTTGAGAGGAGAGAGGGGTGGAATGAGAGAGAGAGAGAGAGAGAGAAAGAGAAAGAGATGGAATAGTGTGCGGCACGAGGTGCACACAGTTTTGCGTGCTCGACTAAATCGAGGTTGCTCTTTCTACTTATTCTCCAGCGATATCCAGACAAGTTCTCCCCCACTTTCTTTCGCCTTCAATCTCCACCTCAACCTACTAACACCTGTTGCCATCCCTCCCTGGAGAAATACCGTCCACCGGGTAAGACACCGAGCCACCAGCTACCTCGGCGAGGGCCAAATTATTTTATACCCGAAATATAAATGTCCACTTTGCGGGACATATCTGCCTCGTGTGTCTTCGATACCTTCCACGCTTCGTCCCGACCAGAATCGTAAGAGACCCTCCACAACTTTAATTTGACCGGTTCGAACGCGAGCATTCTTTTCCATTCCGGCATCGTTGTCTACCTTCGGCCCCACATCCCTTTTCATGCTAATGATTCGAAACTACGTGGGAGGCGGGGCAGGGTCTTAAAGGATGCGAAGGGCCGTATGCCCGAACGGCCCTGTATAATTTTATAGTTCATTTCCCTCGCGCGCCCCACCCCCAACCGCTCGCTACTTTCGTATTCAGTCTTTATCTGTTATATCAGAAAAATTCTATATACGTTCCTCAGCCGTGATATGTCCGACCCTTTGCTATCTCCTGGCGCTCGTCAAAAAATAACCTTCTATTTCAGACCGCGAAATCCACCTTTCGAATATCGGGGAAGGCCGTCCGTTCCGGGAAAATATAAAAATTACGGACAGCATTAACATTTTTTCTCTGGATGTACCGTGTTGCAGGACAGAGAAAAAAAAGGCGTAGGACATCGCGAATCGTAAGAGAACGCTTTTCACGTGCGTCACGTGCCAGCAGTGTCGCTGGAGCTAAAACTTTATATGATTTAGAAGTGGCGCTGCGCCCGGGATGAAAGACACCGTAAACAAGTGTAAATGCAGCTACGCACTAAAACGATTATCGTGCGGCAGAGGTGCGGAGCGGAGTGTTTGAGTAAAAAAGTTTCGCGGCCCGATCTCCACCCACACCCTCTCCCCTTGCGTAAGAGACACGCATGGGTGCTTTATGTGTTTTCATTTCGCAGAAAGTGTTGCTCTTGCGCCAGTCCGCGGAAGCTGACTTTTACCGTCGCACAAAGGCACGCGCGCGCGGATTCGTGCAATATCTGCATGGGTGGCGTCGAGGGGTCGATGTAGATTACCCTCTCACTTTTAATTCTGAGGAGAGCGAATGTTATTTCGGCAGACGTGAAATATTGATGTCACAGAGGCCACCCCCGGCCACCCCCGGCCACCCCGGGCCAGTGCGCGCTTCGGCGGAGTTAATCTTTTTTCCGCCCTTTCTATTCTCAGGTAAATGTTCGCACAGTATCGTGTGTCAGAATGGCTCGCGAATAACGGACGGAAATAGACAAGGTGCGCGAAATCCAAGGAAGCGGCCGGTTCGCATTATATCTAGTTCAGCTAATAATTTCCACGCCGGCTCGTAAACGGCACCGCGGAGGGACTTTTCGCTCGCCAACGCTTTTTTATGTGCGAACGGCTAAAAATAGGGCGCGCAAATTCTTTTCCTCCGAAGCGGGGAACGTTGTGGAGTTTGCAAACCCTCTTGGCATCCAAAGGATCGCAGTCGAAAATATCTCCCCCGCCTAAGAATCTCTCACTCTCTCTCCCTCCCACTCTCTTCTCTCTATTCTCTCTCTTTCACTCTCTTCTCCCAATTCTCTCTCTTTCACTCTCTCCCACACTCCTCTTTACTTCGTCACCGATTTCTTCCTGATTCAGTAATTAACAGAAAAGTCGTTCGTTCTCGAAGATGTAACATTATCGTTAGGTTATAAAAGAGACTGACAATTATGATAATAATCCTTTCGCGTCGAGGGGGAACGGAATTCTGCGACGCGATCCTCAAAGGCGAGGGTCCAAAAATAAGGTGGGGCATCTTGCCGCAAATTCCTAGGAGACTTTTTTTCAGGGCTCTAAGAAGGGTAATATTCCGAGACGCCGGCGCCAGAGATTAATAATGTAATTATAACCGGCGGCACGGTGACGGGCGTCGCGAGACTCGCCAAATTAAAGCGACGCCTATCTCGTCGTTGGCGTCGTTTTTTCCTTCACGGACAGTCCGTCCGACGCGTCTCCGCATATTTTGTCACGTCCGTCACTCTCGGACCCTTCGACGCCTGAATTACGACGATTCATATCAAAATAGGAAAACAAGCATCTGATCGAATAGACATGCTGAGGATCCGCGCGGCACGATGTCTCTCCTTCTCGATGAGGATTCAGCCGATAGCGATGCGATCTAAAGAGGGACGCAAACAAGGTGCGAATCGAATTCCTCGCGCGCTAAAAAGCCGCGCGGAGGGCAAAGAGCGAGCGTGCGCGCGTATATTTAAATCCTTCCGGTTCGCGGTGCGGACAGATCGAAAGTGCCAAAGCGCTCCGAGCTCAGATTATTTAAAACCCATTGAGGGTCAGTGCTGCGTCTAATTGGACGTAAGGCGGGCGTCCGAGCAATTTCTGGTATCTGCGTTACTTAATGGGTCACTGTGCGGAGAGAAAGTAAGCGAGCGTGAACCGAGTTGCGCGGAATCGACCTCATTAGGGGCCACCGCTAATTGCATCGCTGACAAATCGCATCTGATGCCCGAACTATGACGACAAACCTCGAATCCCTTGCCGCGCTCGCGTTGCATCAATTTTTGATTGGAAATTAACAAATTCAATTGACCGTAACCGCATATCGGTCGTTGGCTCGCTCGCCGGATAAAAGTTTTCGATGCGAGCGCGAATTACGTAATATTGCCGGCATCAAACGCTGAATCGGCTCGAGCGAAATTGACATCATCTCGACAGAAGGAAGGGGCATACCGCAAATGCTTCGAGGAATCAAAGTGATTCCGCACAACGTAATTACAGCCGATGACCCTACGCCGCATGCCATAAACTCAGGTCGACGATCATGCGGGTCGGTTCGCTTCAAAGAATCGCTGGACAGCTTGGGGGTATCCGTACAAAAGCTTCGTACATCCATCGAATCAGTATCGACGTTTCCGAGAGGATACTGGAAAGCGTCGAAAGACAGTGGTTCCGTCTCGCGTGCCGGATATCTGATATTTAATCGAGTACGCTCAACGGTATCTTAGGAAGTAATTATCAGCGCAGGTATACCTTTGTTCTGAAACTCGGGCGAATCCTCGGCCGCGGCTTTGGCGCTAGGCGTCCGAAGTATCATCAGCGAACTCGTGAGAAACAAGTATCCCAACGTGCGGCGCATCTCGAATGGAGATCAGGTGTCCCTCGGTGCGGATCTGCTGAAACACCGTTACGCTTGGCGCGACACTATCTTCCGTAAGATCATTCGTCGATGGCCGTTTCCGAATTCGAACCGGGCGGAAGTTCGAGCTGCGGAAGTTGAAGCTGCGGAAGTTCGAGCTGCTGCAGCGAGACACGCTTCGACTCAACGGCAATCGGTGCGAAATTCTCGATCGCGACTCGCCCTGCGAACCGGCCGCCGTTCCGCGATCGATCGTGACCAGTCGAACGACGGCGAGGATCGAGGCATCATCGGGGTCACGAGAGTCCGGCTTTCGATTTCCACCGACCCTTTCCTTCCTCTCCTTCCCCTCCTCAATACAACCTCCGACGCTATTGACCTTACACCCCCGCCCAAGCAACTTTTTTTTACTCTCAGTTACCCCGGCGGCGGTCTTCGGCTGAAAGTCGAACCTGAGGAATATAACACGTGCCGGGAGTGTAAATCTCTCGTAATGACCGGGGCCGTGCCGACTCTTCGACGCTTCGAAGATGGCGCGCTTTTCTATGGACTTCCTCGCTACTCCTTTTGGCGTCCTCGCGCCGGCCTTTTTTTCTCAATGGCGAGAGCGAGAGAGAAAGAGAGAGGGATATGCGAGGGAGTCACATGTGCTCGTTATTAGCCCGGACACGTCGGAGACGGGACGGAATCTTTTGATTAACAAAACGAGCCCGCCTTTTTTTATTCCTCTCTACGGTCGGCCTGAGCCGGAGGTAGACTCCGGACGACAACGAGAGCCCCGTACCGCTCTTTGTCTCTTTTGAAGCTGCGCCGATATTTCCCCCCGTTCAGCTTCTCTGACCCGGCTCCTGCTTGCGAGCTCCTGCTTACGAGCCGGTCAATATTTTTGCCCTCTCGCCGCCACCGCTGCCTCTTATTAGTCGTCGTCGTTGTCGTTCTCGTCGTCAACGTGCGGTCTCTCCTCCTTTTTATCCGCTTCCCGCGCGCACTCTCCTTTTTTACCTCCTTCGACGACCTCCGGCGCACACTCGCCTCCCTCAAAATATTTCAACTTTGATCCTGCGGCGTGAGCGCGCGCGCTGCCCCGATCTCTTCTCTTTTACCAATTCCTTCCTTGTTTTGTATTCCTCCGGTGTTATTTCTAGCGGCGCTCTTTGCTTTCGTGCGGCGTTTCGGTTAAATTAGATCGGCGATCAGGTGGCTATGTATCTATTCCGCTTCTCGCTCCGTCTCACTTGCTCCTTCGCGCGCACTCACGTACACGCACACATAGGTCCTGTCTCGCAGGCAACGGAAGCTTCTTTCCCCCTCGGATCGCCTCCGGCCTCGCCACCCTATTTAAATTGGCGCGTAATTAAATGTACACAGATAATTAGCCGTGCCGATATCGGGGAGTCTATTTGCATCGGGGCACGGACAATCGCGTTGACAAATAAGAATGAAACAGGCTCGCGTCTCGGGCCTAGGACGCGAACCAAATGTTTGCCATTCTTTCGGTATTTTCGAAGCGCCCCGGGCGTCGTCGGACGTTTCGGGTATAAACACGCGAGTGAGAGCCAGAGTTAAAGCCAGAAGGAGACGGAGAAAGAACTTTGCCGGCACGGCACGTCACTTCACTGCGATTCACTTCCCTCGGCGCGGATTCTATTTGCCCGGCGAGTTTTCGCAGGCAAGTAGAGGACGGTCAGTCGCAGCGGTCACCGGTCCGTACACTTCCGGGAAGGCACTGACGAACGAGCGGGTATTTATAACATTCCGGTGGCGCACATTGTCATCTCGGGCCGCGATTGTCATTACACCACAATTACGCTCTCGCCGGAAGAGGGAGGTTGGAAATATTTCTGTCAGGCACGATGCGTAGCAGAAGAATGTGCTGGATGTATCCTTGATCCGGTCTCGTTTTCCGGCGATCGGCTCGATGATTCGTTTTCGTAGTCGCGGAGCTCGCTCCTCGCGAACTTCGTTCCGGACTCCTGGCCGCTGATAACTCCGTTCGCTCTCGCGTAACTGGCGGCAATTGGGCCGCGAGGGCTGCAAGGAATCGGGTAGACCGTCGTGGGTTCGGGATCGTCGTGGTCGTGGTCGTCGTCGTCGTCGTCGTCGGCAGCGACTCTGCCACGAAACTAAAACCAAAAGCAAAGACACGCGTGTACTTCCCCCACCCGAGCGGCCCTCCTCGTGCGGGGCACACGCACGTTACACGCGTGGAGGGAGCGAAATACGTGTACGCACACACGTCGCCTCCCGTTCCTCGACGGCAGCCGGTACGCTTGCGCGTGCGGAGCTCTTTAAACCCGCGTACGGAATGCGTGCACGCACAGAGAGAAGCCGCGCGCGTGTCACGGGCTTTCGCGCGCACGTGCACGCGCCGAGAATGCCGCGGAGTGGGATACGCGATATTTGCGAAAAAAGGGCCCCCGGCTCTGACGCTCACTCCGAGGGCTACCAGACGAGAAACTTTTGTTTTTATCTCTCTAACTGTAATCCCCTGTCAATTTACGGATTCCGCTCGGTCCTGGCTTCGGCCATCATTTATTCGAAGCGGTAATCTCTCGCCGAATATTACTATACTTTGCCGAGTGTTTATTCCTCGTTATATTCTGTCATCGCTCGTCACCGATCGTTTATTTATCGCGTCCGGCGGGCCACCTACCCTCCCCTTTATCCGTCGTCACCCCAACTCCCGTCCCTGCCATTTTGACGACTGAAACGCTGTCGGTGGATCGGCAGACGAGACTTTTGCCTTTTGACCGTTCGGCGGAAGCAGTCAATCTCACCCCTTAGATCGTGTAACATATGTGCCGTAGGTGCCGGTCAGCTCGTCCGATGCGCTCCCCTGTGAAGTCAAAGCTAGAGAGGAGAGGCCAGTCTAGTATAAGCTAGCTGACCGACCACTTTGAAAATATGAGCGTTAATTAAAAAATTTGTCCGCACCGGGGCTCGTAATAAGAAGAAAATACGCAACATGTGCGGCAGTTCATGCCGTAATGTATGCGGACATAAGGCACACACGCGCGCGTGGGCGCACGCACTGACGAGGCAGTGCCGAAGCTGTATTGTTGAGAATTGTAGTCATCGGGAGTGATGAATATGATCCAATACGGAGACACGTACGGGCGCGTCACGGGGCATTACATGTGTCGAATACCGATCAGCGAGGCGTGCTGGAGCGTAAGGTGCGCGGTTGCTAAATTGCGTTCCTCAAATTGAAGTGCGTATTATTCGAGCATCGAGTAAGAGGGAGGGGGGGGGGGGGGTGGAGGAGCCGGAAATTTTCCGATTAACGCGCAGACACCAAATCGCGCGACCTAGGTAGAATTTACGGTTAGCGAGTATGCGACGTATGCACCGTGCGTGCGTTAATGAACACTCATACCGGTAAAATAGGATCGGTGCGCGCGGGCACGTTTCAGCGTATTCGAATACGGCGAGCGGTGGCGGGCTAAATGTCGTTACCGTCACTTATACTCAGCGAGAGGGGCCAAGCGATGGAGCCGATACTCGTGCATTTCGCCGCTCATTCCAGTCGGACGTAGGCATTGAGCGGACGGCTTTAAACGTGGTCACGTATCCGCTCACAGGCAAAGGCGTATACGGTCGAGCGTTTGGAAATACACACGTCGTTACGCTCTGCCGCGTGCCTCCAGTCCATCTCCTTCTGTCTGGAATGGAAGGGGAGCAAACCGAGTGTGCCGCGCTGGAATAAACGCGGGGTGAGTTTCTGACGTATCATCGCATAGGCGATTACGCGAACGGAAGGGAGGAGGAAGGGAGGAGCGTGGGGGCGCGGGGGCGCGGAATGAGGGGTGCAGGGTTAGGGTAGCAGTGACGACCGTGACGGTGCCAGAGACGTCCTGTAAGTGGGGGGGAGCAGGATTTGAAGGGCAGAGAGGGTGGACGGCGTCGAGGAGGCCCGTGGACCGAGGGTGTCGAGAGCGAAGGGTCCGAATTGTTCTTCTAGCTGGCGCCCAACTTCCCTCTCACGCACTGCCAGAGCGACAGTACACGCATGTGGGTGCAGTCGGTTGATTGTCGAAGCCATTGTCGCGTTCCCCTTTGGGCAGAAACTGGAGTGGCTAGTGATTTTCAGTGAAACTTCCTTCCGGCGGCCGACGCCGGCAGCGGCGTCCCTATAAATAAAGTACGGTCCACTTCCGGCTGAAATTTCGCGGCTGCCACCGGCGAAAAAGGCAGCCTTTCGCTTCTCAGGCCGGGGGTTCGGAGCGCGAGGGGCATTTACGCGCGGTGACTCTCGAGTTTCGTTGCTCACTTTTGCGGAGTGTCTATTTCGGGAATCCTTACGTTTCCCTCGCGCTGGATACCGACACTCTCTTTTCCCCCGGCCGAGCGGTGCCGAACGAAAGGGCGCACGGCCGCGTGTAGGTGCGCGTGCTGGCTGGAATGTCGACGTCGAAATATCAGCCCAAGGTGCACGGACTCTGGAGGCAATCAGAATTTCTCGAGAATCCCCAGCAAGACATTGAGTACGTGCGCTTTGCCGCCCATAGACGCCGCCATAGACGCCGACGTCGACGCCGCTATCAACGCTGCCATCGACGCTGCCATCGACGCCACCGTAAAAGCTGCCGAGCGGGGCAGTTACTTTACTCATTCCGCTCGCGTCCGCGCGCTAAATATCCAAGTATCGGTCGAGCGTACGTTTTTAATATACCGTCATGTTAATTCGGGGCTTCTCGCGTGAAACTCGAAATGTGCCCCTGTTTCGCTCGGCCATCGGCATCGGCCATCGGCATCGGCCAGATAGTAGTAACCCGATCCAGTTGAGCGTAATGAAATGTAACACGGTGCAGGTCGCGGAGTGGGGAAGGCTCAGCCATTTACAATGCAATTGATTGTTCTCGATTTTGAGGATTTCACCTGCTACGCTCGATGGCAGAGCCGACTGTTATTTCAATCCATGTTTTTCTATCTCGCATCGTTTATTTGATCGCACGCGGTCCAGCTATCTCCACTCTGCCCCCACTTGTTTATGCGCCATTTCTGCGAACCGAGAACCCGTTCTCGCCGCTCCCTTGAGACTTTTATCAGCCAGCAATTATTTATTTTGCATACAGGGATTACAGTTTACTTTCTACATTACACTGCCCCCGTTATCCCCTTTTTTTCGCCGTGCGCCAAAAAAAAGAAAGAAAAAAATATATCAGCCTCCGCCGCAAATAACCGGATAATTGATTGCGCCGCAGCGATTATCATCTTAATGCCTCTCCAACTTTTTATTCACTCCCCGCTTCCCATTGTGGTCCGGCCAATATTCACCGCCCTCTCGACGCCTCGCTATTGACGCTAGTGCCGCGATTTTTTATGCATGGCATTTTTTCGTTCCGCAGCATTTTCAATTATCATCGGCGCCCATCGCAATAAAAGATATCGGCCGGCCACGCGCCGCTTACTTGCCAGCTTCAAGCGGATAGGATTGAGGGTAGGCGTAGCAATAATTCAGAGAGACGAGACAAAAGTGGCCATTATTCCGTAGCCAAACAAGGGGATGAATATTGCAGTCGGCTAACAGGAATGCGCTTCGCGGCGGCCCCGGCCAGGAATCGGACGATGCAAATGGAAACCCTGGGAACATCTCTTCATCAGAAATGATAAGACTCGATCCATTAGGGTAAACAATGATCGTGCTACTTTATTCCGAGCTAAAGTCCGCTCCAGTTTCGGGCATCGTTCCCGTACCGTTAGCTAACGGCCATCCATTAATAGCTCCCCAGGGTTCTATTACGATTAGCGACGCTTTCTGGGGACGTCGGGAAAAAAGGAGTGTAAGAAGCGCGCGATAGTTATCGCGGCAATCCCGTTGAGAGGATCGAGCCCAATTGAAGTGCGTCATCCTTCGTGGCGGGTGGGAGATGATAACCTCCCATAGAAAAGGCCGCATGGATTTTTGCGCGTCAAATATACGGCCGAGGCGTTTTACTGCAGCTGCCCCTTGAACGACCCCCTTCGTTGCAGTCGAGCCCATAGAGGGCAGGAAGGCAGGCCTGGGCCGCGGAGGCGAGCGTGAGCACATGCGTGAGCACACGCGTGTGCGGCGTGCATGCCGGGTTTTAGCGTCGATAAACGCGGTCGAGAAAAGGCAGATCGATATCTTGCAATCCCTCTTCCAGCCCCAGGCCGGATAAACCGGCCTGGCATATCAGCCCTTCGTCTAGGCATAAATAATAGAATTAGAGGAGAGACGTAATTGTTACGAATTGGCTTCGATGTTATGAGCGCCCCTAGGTGGTCCATACAGGGTCGTTTCTTTCTCGTAGGGGATGCGCGCGCGCGCGCGCGCGCAAACCTCATCATTCATACGAAATTAAGATGCTTGCCATTGGAGCCATTTAATATCTTAAACTGACGTCACCCGGCCAGTAGCCCCAGAATGAAATGTGGCAGCGTAGCCTGATTTTCATGCACCGTACGTGTGTCCATTGTCAGGGAAGTTTGTCTTCGTCAAACATTTTCTTTCGCGTCGACAATACTTTCGCCGGAAGAGTTCACCGCGACTAGACGTACCGTACATAATTCAAATCCATGCTGGGCAGCGCACTTATGGCTAGGCGCGGAGCGTCGTCCTCGATTTATTAGGAGACAAATTGTCACAGCATGCGGGTTATGAAAATGACATTTCCGGTGGAAGGAAAACTCGTCGCTCGTAAAGTACAATTCTGTATCCCTCGGGCCTATACGTAATTACTGGGGCTACTAGAGGGACCCTACACACACATCACAGGATCATTTTGACCGAACGAAACTATAGAACCATAAAATCTCGTCATCTCAGGTGTAAACATTGGCTTTATTCGTTCGGGGCGTAATATTTATTCGCGGCTCACATCGGAACGAGTCAGATTCGTCGCGCGGAAAACATCGACTGTTCCAACACTTGGAATCGTTAAACTCGATTACGAAGCTCGGAAAATTGAGTTGCTCACCTATCTGTGACTCAGAGGGATGCGAACGTTCTCATAAACCGTGAGCGAGCGCTGCACGAAACGCTGATGACTAACTAGAATCGAGGCTGATCGATAACGATTCGTGCAACAGTGGGAATCAGCTCGCACGCAGGCTAAGGAGCGTTAGTCAGACAATATTACTAATGCGAATCTCGGTGAGCAGGATTTTGGCGGCACTGTTCTGCTTCCAATGTGTGCACGAGTCATTTAATTGCGCTTATCGCGCGACGTCGTTCATCACGTCGCTAAGCCGTCATTAATAAAACGGGCGGGCCAGAGATGGGAGAGACAGGTGGGATAACGAGGACGATGAAAAAAATCGTGCGTATCTAGCAATCTCGGGGCGCGATCATGCTTGAGCAGATTTTCCCGGCCGAGATGGTTCGGGAACGTTCAGTTAATTATCCGGGATCGCGGCATTAGCGACGATGCGAGCCAGATGACGCGGAGAAATTTCATTCTCCGTAAAAGCCCATTAATTAACGCCGCTATTAGTACATTGTAATCATTTTATTTACGGTTAATGCGATCATACTAAGTTCAGAGGAGCGATACGCCGCGTTTGCTCCCGCGATAATTATTATAATAGCACATTGCACCGCACGTTTCGTTTGTTGTAATTACATATTTACAATATGCATGAAAATTACCGTTTCGGGTTCGCAGACCGCATTTTCTGCCTCAACCCCCTTGTTACGAGCACACGTATGCGATCGCTCGCCCCCGTCCCTTCCCCCAACGCATTTCGTACCCTTGTTTTGCTGGCATAACTGAAGAAACCGTTCGTTCCACGTGACACAACCCTAGGGCGGTTATCGATGCAATCTTCGGAAGTAAGATTCGTAGTTCGGCGCAACCGAGGTTACGAATGAGTCACGGCTGTCAGAACGTCACACGGAGGGTATTATTTTTATGGTGTTTTCGCGTGGCAGCTATGATTCACGGGCCTCGAAAGCTTTCCCCGCCACCCCACTCGATATCCTTACGGTATAAAGAGTGGCCCCCCCCCCTCCCTGCGCGACGAGGCAGCTACCCGGCACGAGATGGCCAAACTTGCCGTACCGAGCGATTCTTCGTAAGTTTCACAATGAGGCTCACATGCGAGCCGCTTTGTTTCGCTAATTGTTCCGAGAGCCTGCACGTAACGTCGTTCGGTGAAAAAATATTGGCGCGCTTCATGCGAAGCACGCTGAATACGTTGCATATGTGCTTCTGGGCTGAAGGGTGTGCTTTTATAAGTTTTACGGAAAAACAAATGGATGCCTTTGATCGTGACCGGGGAGAGAATTATTCGATTTCTGAGTTCGAGGAATCGTCGCGAATTTGCAGCCGTGTTCCGCGAACGAGCGGGAAAAGCTGCCCTTTGTTAGAATGTCTTCTATGAACGTTCAATTAAGGCGGAGATTGGTCGCGTAAAGAGCGTAGGATTTTCAGCGTTATAAAATTGGAACTCCATTTGTCCAAGAGCTGTAACTCGATTTCGACGCGGAGCGTTGTTTCTATCCCGTACACCTGTTGGTACGCCGCTAAAGCGAGTTCCAGGTGCATGCGCTTGTAATTATCGCTGGGTTAAGGCTGAATGTACACCATGAAAGCGGCTTGCATGAAAAATGTTATTTCATGCCGGATGATTAATTTGAACATTGCGCGGTTTGCGCATCCATAGAATGCATTAATTTAGTGCGGATAGTCGAATCAGCCTCGGTATCTGGCTTCGACGTTTACGAGACAAATATAATGCAAGATGGAACGGAATGAAAATGTTTGGCGCACACGTAACCGAACCGGTCGCGATATTGTAGACATTGGCCCGATATAAATCTAACGGTCACGTTCGAGCCGCGTGACTGCGCTCGAGTTCAACATAAATAGGAAGACATTTTGTCGACTGCCTTTGTCGAACTACTTTCCGAGTACTAATGCGTCGATAAATCTCTCAGTGACTTTAGGCGCCTATCCGGTCTTCCAACTTGCCAGTTCATACGCTTCTCTCGCCAACGTGCGCGCGCTCATATACGTGCGCACGTATATAGTTAGGCCTATATATATATATATATATGTGCGCAAATAAAGGCAAGCACACAATGTCAGGACAACGTGACATATCTCGCCGGTTGCCTGACTTTTTCGCCTCTCGCACTTAGCGCGATCTACGCGTGTGGTATTTTTTCCCGTGCTCGTCCTTCGTGAAATGAAAAGAAACATCGTGGAAGAAAGCCGGGATCGCCGTGACGCATGAAATTATTTAGGATCGTGAGAAAGCGTGCCTCTAATTTAGCGGGTCGCGTAAAAATTCGAGCCGAGATAAAAGCGTTTCCGCGCTGACCGAAATGTACCGCGAACACCGGGGAATACTATTTTTAACAATCTCGCCACTCATAAATATGACGATGCTTGCGCGTATAAACATTTCGCGGGAGGGACTAAAATTTTAATACGTATGGAGATTCCGGCGGCATTTGACAGGTGCTCAACTCCGCGGCGGCAACGGACGACAGAGAGCATTGAGAGTGGAAACGTCGGCGGGGCAGAATAAAAAAGGAGGGTAAAAAGAATGGGAAGGCGAGGTATGCGAGGAAGAAGGGACCTCGAGGATGCGAGAATCTTCGCTTTGCGTTCTGGCGCCAAGAATCCAGCATTCCTAAATTCTCCGAGTTTTCGAGAGAAGCCAGAGAGCCATCCCCTTCGTCTTTCATTGGCACGGAAGACATAAAATACCTATCGCCCACCTTCTTTTCCCCCGAACTTTGCGGAATCGGTCAAAAGCGGCGAGACAGAGAGGTCGGCGAACGACGAGCGAACGACGAGCGAACGAGTGCAACGAGTGCAACGTACTCCGATCAGGCAGATTCCTCCCGACGACAGACGAGGGACACTCGACGACGATCTAGGACAAACGCTCGCTTCTGACACTATTGCCGAGGGAAAATTTGGAAATCTGGCAGACGATTATTATCGCCCATTTGGCACGTATACTTCATGGCTCGTTTTCGATTATTTTCAGCGGCCGATATCGCCCGGATCGGACCGGCTTGAAATCGAATATCCACGCGACCGGACTGATCGCGACCGTCAGTCGCTCGCGCGATCGTTTCAGGTATCAAAGTGTTGCGTCGTACGATCGCATTGAAAACATCCTTCTCTCTCTCCCTCTCTCTGTCGTCTCTACTCGTCCAAGAATATTCCATGACGCGTTATGCAATTTTCGCGCAGGTGGAGCGCGGAGGATTAAAGGCGGCATCAGTTTCTCAGCGTCTAAGCCTTGCGAGCGAGCTCAAGATCGGGTAGAAGGGGGCAGAAGGGGTGCAGAAAGGGTGCAGAAGGGAGGAGAAGTGGAGCAAAAGGAGCAGGACGGGGTCAAATAGGAGCAGAGCGAAGGAATGTCGCGGACGTTAGTCCGCGGTTGGACTAAACATTCGCCGCCGCGCTCGCCAAAATAGAGGCATGCACCTGTTCTAGCAGAAAAGGAGGATTTCTCCCCGCCTATCTCCCTCCTCGCCTCTTCCCACTCCCTCCGCGAGCTTTTCCTTCTCCTTCCATTTTATACCCGGCACCCTTTGCTTTTCCTTTTCGTCCTCGCGCCACCCATCTGTTCCCTTCTTCGCCGACTGTCTCTCTCACTCTCTCTCTCTCTCTGTCCCTCCGTTTCTTCCTCTTGCGTGTTAGCTCACTCCCTCGCTATCATTCTCCTCGTCTTAGAGTCTCTTTCTTTTTTCCGCGCTCGTTTTTGCCCTCTCCGTTTCGTTTTCCTTCAAGTATTCCCGTTTCGCTCTCACGTGCGGCGTCGTCCATCGTCTCCCTCAGCGTATTCCGTTCGTTTCTCACATTTGCATTCTCCCTCTCTCTCCCTCGCAACCATCCTCTCCCCTCTTACGTATTCTCTCTTTGCTCCCTTCCTCGTTCTTACTTATCCGCCCCTCCTGCGTCCCTCCTTCCCATCCACCGCTTGTATACGCCGTAATGCTATTTTCGTCGGCGCAGGGCGAAAACGTCGTAAGTCACTTAATGCTTACTGGACACTACGCCCCGTACATCAAGGGGGTGGGAGGGGGCTAAATTTCCATCGTGGAAAAGTTTCGAGTACTCGAATCGTGCCGCGATAGAAATCCTCGATATATCAATAACCTTGCCCGACTATAGGTACCGCCATCGACAGTGACTCGCGAAGCGCGGTAAATTCATTCTGTCCGAAACTTTTGTTTCTTTTCTTCGAAATTCCTCCCGTGCCGTCCTCACTGCGGTACAACTCGGAACCGTGATGTTCTCAAACAGTGTACTTCGCCTTGAAGTCGCTGGACAAGCAGAGAGAGCTCGAAGCGCTCCCTTGAAAATAAATCACACCAATGCACGGTATGCAACTTCTCGGGATAGACTAGAAGAAACAGTAAATTTCTTTCGCCGCAACGGACTATGTAGTCTTCCTCTCAACTCGGTAAACATATAATTAACAATTCAAATGATGTTAATGAAGAGTGACCCGAGGAGCGGAGCGATGACACCGATTTTCTTCGAACTAACTGACGCACCGGCTGAACTTGTCAGTCTACGGAGACAACAATATTGCTCCTTTAATCATTCTGGCGGCACGCTCATTATCGGGTCTCAAATTTCAAAAGTAAATGCACACCTCGCCGAAGCTCACCGCGGCTCTCTCTAAATATACGCCTGCCCAAAATATAATCGGTACCGACCGATACACGCCACTCTAACCGGATGCAGCGAAGAATGTGCGTAGAAACGTGACGGGACAAAAAAACCGGCCGCGTCCACAGGGGAGGATATGTTTTGGACGAACGAAATTAGACAAAATAGCAGTGGCAATCATCGCTCCATCCATTTTCGTGTCAAACAGTGAAATCCACAGAGTACTCTGTGACGACACTGATGCATTAAACCAACCTGAGTTTTCCTACAAAATTGAAAGTGGTTTAATTCGGTTACACTTCGAACACGTTATTGGTAGATTGAGGCAGAGCGAGAGATTTTACTATTATTTGCACCGAAAAAAACCCGAAGAAAACGTCAAACGTGTAATAAACTGTTATGATATCTTACACAGCTTTTTTTTATGTTTTCCCTACCCTGTGTCTGTACAAAAAGTCAGTTTACCCAAACCCACAGGATTTTCCTAAAACTTTGATATTATTTTATACTACATTACACACTTCATTTCATTATTTTGAGTTTCTTGCATCCATTTGAAGATCAAGACATTGTATAAACCATATACTATTTGTATGCTAGCTACAATAGATAAGCGAGGAAAATTTTAAGTAACGCTCTAAATGGCCGAAGAATGAATTTTCGAGAATTTCTGTGATTGAGGTGAGGAGCAAAATAATATATGGACCCGATCTGTAATCTGAGCAAAATCAAGCACCAAAATTCTGAATAACGAATATTTTGCCAACCCGAGTACATATAAATCATTCTTATTCAACTATTTTTTCTATATAATGATAAAGGGCAGAGAAACATTAAAAATAATTGCAATGGAAACATTTTAAGCTCAGCAGTTTGTGGGAGCACCCTATATAATGGGACTTTATTTAACATATTAGGATCTCGTCACATGACAGTTCTCCCTTGTTTGTCCTAAGGGAATACAAGGAAGGATCTTTGTTTCCAGTCCCCTCTCACGCGTCTTCATTTTTCTTCGACAACTCCCGCTGCCTCTGGTCACAGCGAGAGTCAAAACAGTATCACGTGGCATTAATCCGTCCTTTCTGTCATGGGAACTCATTTCGGGGCTCCCGTTCCCGCTCAGTCACGCTTCCCGAGTATCGTCTAGGCGAAGGACTGAGAAAAAGACGGGACAAAAAGAGTGAAAGAGAGTGAATAGAAAAAGAGTCTAGAATGCTGAGCAATACATTTCCTGAGAACAGTCTTCCTTGTACTCGTGTCACGTTAATGGCCGTGTGGATAATTAGCGTACTGCGGTCGTCGTTTAGTACTACTTCGCCAGAAGGCGATCTAAACGTCAATTAAACCTACTGATTGACCATTTACGCGTTTGCGGTTACGCTTATTACGACGGGCACGTCCAAAGTAATCTAACGATGCATTCATCAGTATAATTCCATTGAGGCGACTCTTGGAAGAAAGTAAAAACAATAGGAAAAACGACAGAGGCGGATCACTTGTCTTAATGATTCCAGTATTAAGCGGAAGGTGACGTATGCCGAATGGATTTTGTCACTGCGCTAATTGGATAACGAGCATGTTAATGCGTTAAATACCGATCCGAGAAATGACGCGAGTAATGTGCCGGTTCGGGGAAGAAATTCGGGGCATTTAGGTCGAAATCTTGTATGTATGTAGGTCTTCCTGGAAGCGGTGGGATGCGCGGCGGTAGCTTCGACGCTCGTAAACTAACCTTTCCCTCGATTATGAATCGCAGATGTCCGGAGCCGTGTACGCCGAAGAACCTCTACAACCGAGTCTCATAGTGGATGATTTCGTAGATGACATAACCGCGTCTCGCGCCGAAAATACAAACAATTTTCTATTATAAATGACCGTCGGGCCGACCGACCAAAAATTGACCCACCGTTCTGCACCTTTTCTAAAATTAACCCGTGCATTCGAAAACGCTTGTCGTCTACGATAATAATCATGCTCTCTTAGATAGAGTTGGACGGTCGAATTTTACAGGTGGACGTTTTAAAGAATGTGCCAGGCCGTTAGAATGATCCCTGGTACACGTCTTGGACGGTGCCGAGGACCTAGATGATGATGATGATTATGACGCTGATGGGGAGAAGAGGCAGAGGAGGGGAGAGGAGGGGAGAAGGATGGTAGAGAAGAAGAGATACGCTGACTCGACACGATCGCGTTCTGTAAGAGCGGAACGATGCACTCGAACGAATTGTACGAGGTCGCGGTGACGGCAGAAGACATCGCCATTCCAAATATAAACGAGTAAACGGATCGGTCTGCGGACTGTCTGGTTATTTATCCCGCTTTTCCGAGATTATCCCAAGAACCCTTGGCTGACCGCATCGCGTTTCGTTCTACAGGAGCGTTGCCACTCCCTCTCTCTATCTCTGGCTTCGTCCGCGCGTAAGAGTTTCACAGCGTGTCGGAGTGTGCCATTGTGTGCGTCTGTTTACATGGGCGGAGGGTCCATTTAGGTGTATCCTCCCTGAATTCGTGCGGTGTGCGAGGATCATAGCCGTTCAAGGGCAGGCAGAATTTTCATCCGCACTCCATGCGGCTCGCCGGCTCCAAACGGTCCCGAGGAATTATGGCCTGCGGAACGACCTGCTAACGCTTTGTCATCGGTATCTAAGCGCGAAAACTCTTACGTAAGCGAAAAATGATCTATCATCGCAATCGCGTTATCGATTTTTTCTTCACCGTAAGGGAATGGTAATTCGCACGGCCAGTGAATATCGTTTCTAGATATTGCAATACCGTATTCAGAGCGGTATTATTAGGGTACTAATTTATAGGCAGTGTAATAGATGCGGTATTTTTATTCCTGGGGTAATGAGCGTATGACGTCAAATTATCCGTCAGGTTTTCTCGCTCCAGTCCGGTTTGCGATCTGCCGCGGATCGCCGCAGTGCCGTTTATGCACGAGTGGCCGAATCCCGAACTAGTAAAGGTAACGTCAGTTATAAATACGCAGTCAATCCGAAATAGATTCCGGACAAGCGCATGTTGCAAACCGCGAATCGTCCGAAGCTTCGCGCGGAAATTCTAACACTTCGCCATTACCGGTGCTGCGTTGCAATCTGCTCCGATTTCCATCAATTTCATGATTTTTCAAGTTTTACGGATTTAAACAACAATTGCCGAGTATGGCGAACCGGCGGATTCATTTGCGTGAAGCGGAGCGCTCGGTATACGGTTCCAGCCGAAGCGCTCAATATCGGATTTTGAGCGTTAAGTTTCAAGGAAAGTGCGCTTTTTCATAATTTACGAGTATCGAAGAAACTTTATCGGTCCCCGATATCCAAAAAGGTCGAGCGCGGCGCTTGCCAAAAAATGATTGCGTCGGGGTATAACGCAATAAATTTTGCCGGCGCATCCGCTGAACATCGTGAATTGAATGGAGCGGCCAGAGGATATTTTTTCCCACGTTCATTGATGAGACGAATTTTGACGTGATTCCCTGCGTAGATGCCAACTTTCCATTTCCTCAATGACCGCGCGCAACGAGACCGTCTACACGTGCAGACTTGCCGAAATTTCTGCCGATAAATCTCGGAATCAGCGAAAAGGCTAAGGCGGGCTCTGCCCGATGAAGATAGCTCTCGCAATAAAGTTTATGCGCGCGACACAATTTTCGTAGGTTCCTTCGTTCGTTCGGTCAGCTGGAGCGGTCGGTTCGTTTCCGTAGCGCGCAGCTTACGTAATCGCAGTCAACCTGACATTATCCCGGTCATTTCGCTTCGGTGATTGACGAACGTCTTCCAGTGATAATATTATGCTTACCATACTATGTGACCGCGCTCATGCCCGGACTTGCCATTACACGGTACAATGAATTTCCGCAGCAGCATGAATCGCGTTACGCGATTCGACTGAAATTCCTGGCATTATCGATGTGTCGCGTACGGGCTCTCGTTAACATGCTAAAAGTCGCTTTCAAGTTCTGAGACGCCACGCTTCCCGACCGATATAGCTGGCGGCCAGCAAATTTTAGAGTAATGGATTTACTCGGGCGTACGTACACTGTTACCGGTTTCAGTCACGTCCCAGATACTTTTTCGGTCCCGGATATGCATGTTTAGATATAACTGCGAGCGTTCGATATAAATCAAAATTAGTCGCGTCATCCGACTACGCCGTTTAAGATGCGAGCCACTTTCAGACGGGAGACATTCGATGCGGATCAACGTCATCGATCACACACTTCGCTGAATTGCGAACTTTAATCTCAGCTTTATCTGAAATAACTTTCTTCGCCGTGTCCAAAGTGTGCGTAATGACACTTTGGACGCTAATACATTTTCCGCTCTAAGACGTCATCACTGGCCGCGAAGACGTCATTCGGCAAACTCTATTAAATCTGTTTGATTTCTGTACTCGTTCTCCATTACAGTGTAACACGGCAAGCTGTCACAACATTCATCAGCGACGACATGAATATTCGTCTATGGACTCGGGAGTGCCGAAGACACACCGTCCAGATTTCTCATGTCTCTCTGTCGTTCAACCTCTTCTCGCGAGGTGACAAAAACGGAATTTAAAACAGATCTATTTCGAGAGTCAAGCTCCAAAACATTGCGCCGGCACTGGCCTAAAAGCCGACTCGCTGGGCAGGCACACCCTTCCAGTATGGTTCCCAAGCTTGCGGTAGATTGTCACTAGAGCGCCCCCACGATTCCGACAATAATAGTTAAATATATATCAATTAATTTTTTTCGCCTTCTCAGTCTCGACTTCTGAATGGAACTAAAAAAGTACGATCCTGTCGCACAATGTGATCTATGCCGTGCAACAGAAAAAAAATTCCAGGTTTCGACGAACGTCTCGTAATACTGTTAATACTGTAATTTTATTCAAACGTTGGATAACATATTAACGTTTTTATACCTTGCGTAGCATTAATATTGATGAGCGATATTTAGCGATCTCGTCGCTGAATTAATTAAACGTTATCCTCGTTGTCAATAGAGCTTATAATTCCATGTAATTGTTACGTCGTAATATAAGACTCATTTCAATCAAGTGACTTTTTACTGGTCACCGAAGAAGTTGACCTCTTCATCCGACGTACCATGACACCGTGAGTCCATAGTACACGTAGTGTCATCGATTGCTTCGTGCGAGCATTATTTCGATACCGCCGTCGCCAGTTTCTGTTCGCTGATAAGGAAGGTTCCTGCCATGCCTTGCAATGATTCATTATTTGTTCTTGAGGAGATACGAGCGGCAAGGAAAGACAATGCCCACGTACAGTCATCGAAGGACCTGTCATTGGACAAGGTTGGCCTGTTTCGCCGGATAGCGAGAAAATTCTTTCATTCCGTTCCTGCATTACCCAGCACCGAGGTCGTCGCAAGGTACACGACCTTCGAGCGATCCTCTAACGTCGAAGAAGCGCCGCTGATTCACGACCGATCAGATAACCGTTTGATATTACGCCTTAATTGCTTTCCACCGAAGAACAATAATCCGACCGACCTTAACGCCGAGGATAAGGTCCGTGGACGAAGGTTCTGGACGAAGGTTCTGGACGAAGGTTCTCGACGAACGATCGTCGACTCCGCCCGGGCGCGCAAAGCGATTTGTCTCAGAAGCATGTAATTCGGACACGTGCTCTTAATGGTTTTGTCGCGTCACGTTAGCCACGGCGATCTGTTACAGGTAATCTCGTCAATGTACAAGGTTGGACGGCGAGAGCGCGTACGGTCAGGACACAGAGGCATAGAAGGAATGGAAGAGCGAACAATGAAACTGGAGCAGAGCGTTCGTGCTCGGCAGTCGTTTGCGCGGAGAACGTTATTGTCCGGCACGGCTTTTTGCCTGGCCGGGAGTCTCGTGGAAAACGGCATCGGCCGCGGCTAAGGAGGGGCCAAAGAGGAAAATTATGCCGACTATACGTAGCGTTCCCAGCGCGGCCGCTTCGGCAGAAGAGCTGCAGCGAAGCAGAGCTACAGCGAAGCAGAGCTGTGCGAAGGAACAGAATCAATAATTTTGTGACCTTCCGTGCCATTGCGTCAACTGCGTTGCCACATTCCGAGAATATAGTTTAATCGCGTGATACGGAACGGAGCGGAAGGTGTTCCAGTTTCTTTTCTCGACCGCGCCGTTCTCGGCTCCTTTGCAGTTGGTATATCGTAGAGATGCATTCGGACCGTCGACGCTGTGTGTCACCCTGAGAACGGCGACACGTGCCGAGACTACATTATTTTTAACAATATTTCAGAGGATATGTCACTTCTCTCTCGTACGTAACGTGTGCGAACAATGCTGAATTTCGGTATGCTAATAAAAGATACGTAATATCCTTAATGTTGATTTAAATCTCCGTTGACCTTTCTTGCGATTATTGAAATTGCAATTAAATCATCGTGTTCGCGACGTAAGGAATGCCGAAAAGCGAGTGCTGCGGAAGAGAAGCGCGTCTGTTACGGAGTGAGGAACTCTAAATCATAGTTCAACGCACCTTCCTTATACGGTGGGGGGGGGGAAAAAACAGAAATTTCAAGGGCGCACGCCGTGTGTGGCATGGGAAACATAAATCGGGCGACGGCACGCGATAGAAATCTTGGCGGTCATTAGAAATTCTTCCTCCTTCTCTCAAGGTTACCGCCACCTCATTCGTATTCCCCTTGAACGTCTACCATACGAACTGCACTGACCGCGCGTACACGCACGTCGTGAATACATCTGGGGTAGGTAGGTGTGTAGCTTTGCCGTTAACGTCCTGCACGCATCGAAGACGGCAACGAGGAAGAGGTACGGAAGGTCGACAGAAGTAACAGAAATGAAAGAAGTAACAGAAAATTGGCCGCGTTGTCTGACCGGCGATAAAGCGACTCTATCGATCGGCATCGGCGGACGCGGACGTCGAGCTTCCGTAGGAGGGAAATAATTGCAGCCCATTTCGGATGTCAATGCGTCACGCTCATTATTACCGTGTCCGCCCTCGAGATTCAATAACTGCAATTTTCTCGGTGTCGGCTGCAATTAACAGAGGCGCGTATCCATTTCCACGACGAAGACATAACACGTTTAATTGTGTACGCCGCGACAATCGAAATTATCTGATGACAGTGATAAATTGGGACGCGGCCCGGCGCGCGCCTGCCACCCGATACATTCGCTTTTTCATTAATTGATTTATCAATCCCTTTGTTGACCGCTCGCCGAGAGGATAATGCCGGGCGCCGAATGACCGGTTTTATATCGTCGAAGCGGAGAAACGATGATTTAAGCAAAAGTCTTTGGACTCTGACGGGACGTGACTCACGGACGTATGCCTGTCGCCTAGCTGCGAATTATATAGCGCAGAAGAAGCCGTCTGAATAAAATTGGATGGAATGCGGGTACAAAAGAACTCCTACCGTCGTTCGGATTCTCGCGAAGCAGAGATTCAGTTTTGAAGTCAGGTCTCATTTCTGTTTTACTCCGCGGGCTGAAGGAACCAGTTTGACGACCGATTATAACGAAGTGGATTAGCGGCAGAACGTGACACGGACATTAACGCATCGTAACATGAGCAATTTTAAGACAATTTTTTGCTTCCGTCCCACTTCTCAGCGGGACCACGCGATGCATCCTTTTTGCGCGCGATGCAGCGGCAAACCGGGTCAAGTTCTGCGGATGACTCCGTAAAGAATTGTTCAGACAGCATTGGGCTTCTCCGAATAATAATTCGACGTTTATGGCGATGGATCTTTCCAAAGAGTTACATAAATCATAACAAGAATATACTGTTTCTGATTCAAAGGAAACTACAATGCTCTTCCCAAATGGCCATTCGTAAATTATATGACGTCGGGGACAAACGAATGTCACGGATACTTTTTGCGACTGTAGTTACATATAAAAACATTTAGCGGCTCTCGGTCTCTTTCTTCGGACAGATTAGCGACGTTTCTCTCTATCCTACTCAAATATGCACCTTAGAAGAAGGCATTTCATTGGCTGCGCGAACGAGAGAGACGGAGTGTTCTTAATTTCCGGCGCTTTGTTCTTGTGACCGTGCCCGGTCCGTTTCATTTCCGTTTCGTCACGTCCGTGTCAGTCGAAACGTACGAAAACGGACGAAAACGACCGAAAATGACGGAGCACAAGAGACTCTTAAATGGTTACAAATTTCGTTGGCCCGCCGTTACCGGCCGCTATCTCTATCGGCCAATCTCGACGCTAAGCCGATCATTGATCAGATATCCGTGATCGAGCATCCTCATAAACATTCAACGAGACGTGTCAAAAATTTCGAGTCGTAATATGGTCGCACAAAAAAAGGTCGTGCGTCACAGTTGCGTTTTTCCGCCATCGGCCGGCAAGAAAGAGATAATAATAGATTTCGAGAAGATATTTGGTTTGCGCGCGGCGACGCGCGTAACGAATTAAGAGCCCGACGTGCCTCCACCTATAGTGTACGGAAACTGATTCTTATTTCGCAGGAGGAACGATGTAGCACACGTTTGTCGCGTATATATATCCCGCGCACGCCTAATGAATTAATGAATTAGCGGGCTTCCGTGTGCACTTGCGCGCTTGTTCGGTGAACCCTTAGAAACTCTCCTACCACCTCGGCTCCTTCTGGCGAACCCCTCGCCTCCCCATCCCTCTCCCCCACCCCTTGCTTTGCCAAAGTATCTACCACCCAGCGGCAGAGCGCGGCCCCGCCATGCACGCTTCTGAATGTACTTAAGTCGAACTATAACGAACGCGCGTCGGTATCGCGGTGTGCAACATTTGTCGGCAGTCGAGAGTCGGAGTTGGACCTGATTGGAGCTGGTGCTTGGAACGGCGGCGGCAAGAGACAGAGACACGTGAAAGGAACGGAGGACGTGCCGAGATTCGAAACACTTTCACCGCCGAGAGATGCTCAGGCAAATTCTCATATTCGCGGCTCTTGCCGTCCTATGCGCCAACGCTACGGAAGTCAACGAATGTAACGGTTCGTAAAGGCTATTTATTTCAATGTCGGAGCGCGATACGAACGCGACACGTGAATCACCTACGAGAATCTAATTCGCCAAATAATCTTGATCTCGACGGATTTCCTCTTGTTTTGCCCGCGTTTTCTCGGTACTCGCGATGATTTCGATTATTGTCAAGGACGCGCCGTGTTTATTCTATCTGGGTATTGTCGAACGTTGCACAACTCGAGACATTGATGAAAATGTCGAAATTTCTAATTCCGTCAATAGCTTTCTTTCTGCGAAGAAAGTTTTGCGTCGTCGTATGACCGATATGTAAGTGCCTGGTCTCTTAGATAACATGAACTCGACCGTTCACTGATATCCTTCTATGGCCGCTTATCAAAGGTGATTACTGTTGTGACACCAGTTGACCGCACAAAAAGTAGCCACGTTACAATTTTTTTCCTCTAAAATTTGATATTCAATTGTACTCTTGTATCGTGATTTTACCGGTTTAAAATAAAAGCATTGATCGGAACGGCATTCTCACGGTCACAATGGAGCTGGCTCACTTTTCTGCTTACGTTTACCTTTCGTAGGAACTGGAATCATGACTGTGCGGAAGGCAATTCTACGCATTTTACAAAATACAATGTATTATATATGATATGTATATGGAGTAAATACGGTTTATAACTTTCCGTTATTTTGCTCGCTTTTCTTGTAAAAACTTTTCTCTGTCTTTTATTTAATCGTAACTGTTTGTTTACACACGGCTGTATCATTCATTTTAAAGTGTCATTGGCCAACTGACTCGATAAATACACCACAGTATCAGGCAGAGCTTCGAAGCATAAAATTAAAAATTTCCATGGACGGAATAATATTAATTGTTCTTGATACGGAAAACCGTTTCCACTGCTGCAAGCATATGGGCTTTCAAGTCAACTATAGGCAACCGCAACAGGCCGGTAGATGATTTGCACGAATTTCTCCGCGACGTAGTTTTGGTTCGAATATTTGTTAATAAAAAAGCATTGACGTCACCTATCCCGGTGACTTTGGCTTCGACCGAGATATATGAAAACTTTAAGCTAATAACATTGTTTGGCTTCGGATCTTCAAATATTGAATTCAACTACTTATGTGACATTGAGACACAGCCAAGGAGAGTGAGTGAGTCAAGGCAGACTAGGTAGATGGGTACGGGAAAGTTGTTTGACGCATGTATTTATCCACTTAAGCTTATCCGTAATTGTATTTGGATATAGTACATGGTCTCCCGATTATTCCTTTTCATCGATGCTAAGGTCGCGCCAATCCGGGTATATCAAGGCTGAAAGATGAACACCGTATTAACGATGTGACGTCGCGCGGTCCAGTCGTTTCGCAGCCTCATTTCGCAAAAATTTCGAATTTTTGACCGGTCGGCCAATCCATGCTGGTCAGCGCGCCTATGAAACGCGATTCGCAGAAATCTCACGTCCTCACACGTCGTCGTATCTCGTCACGGCGGTTGGTCATCTAATGATTCTTTCATCATTACAATGTAATTGTGGTCGATGTGACCCCCCGTGTCGTCTCCCGCAAGAGCCCAGAAAAACATTAATTTTGAAGCGGCACTTATTCGTCCGGCACGCTAGAAATACGGTATTTATTATCGCTCGTAGTTCTCGCTAATTCGATGCGCGTCTCCGGTAAAACGGCGTTATGTAAATCGAGACGGTTGCGTGCCGTTAATTGCGCCAAGAGACATTTTGACTTTATCAGTGTAATTCGATTTCTCTCATCGTGTTTCTTCGCCGAGCGAACTCTTCTTTCTAGCCGTCACGCGTTCGAACTCAATGAAAAGGAAAGGATGGCACAATTTTCGTAGTGCACTTTCCTTTTCGCACGCTTTCATGAACTTTCGCACTCGGTAAGCGTTGTAACCGTTGTAATCGGAGGGAGAATTATTGCAGAAAACACGCAGGAGAACACCGGCCAGGTCCAAATAACCAACTGCGACGTGCCGCCATGCATACTGCGTCGAGGTACGAACGTCACGATTCAAGAGGTCTTTACGCCGACGGTGGATGTTCGTACTTTGATTACGTCGGTGCACGCCACGATACTGGGTGTACCTTTCCCTTTCATCGGCGTTGACGGTACGAACGCCTGCGCCGACCTGTATCACGCCGATGGATCGCATGCGGGATGTCCTTTGCAGAGCGGTCAGACCTACATGTACAAGAAAGATATCCCTGTCTTGCCGCTGTATCCAAAGGTACACTTATCTCCCATTGACTGAAAACTACCACAGTTCGTATATCATTTCGTTGTACAATGAATAATCGTTTACTCTGCGCCGCAGGTCAGCCCGATAGTAACGTACGCTCTGAAGCAAGGCAACGCGGACATCACGTGCTTCGAAGTGCCATCCAAGATCGTGTGAACACGTGGTTACGTAATTTATATCATTGTTCGCTGTGAGGATCGGTAGTCGAAATCATGCATCGCGAAGTTACTTTCATTGTGATCCCGCTCATTACGAAGATGGCATACTCATTTACCTTAGCGCATAGACTGTAGTGTGTAAATACTGAAAAATTTGTAATAAACTTCTCCTTTTTTATTCGAATGGATCATCTGTCTCGTTCCGTTTGCCTCGGCTAATCTTATTGCGACGTTATGCTAATGAACCTGATGTAGGGGGATCCTGGGACAAACAATGAATCAGATACGTTGGCTACAGATTGAATCGCAGAGAGAGGTAAATAAAAACTGAATCATCACGCTAATTCAATATTCACGCAGTCACCGTCGTTATTTCAGCGGTTGGTCGGTACATTACGCGGAGAGCTCTGGCTTTCGGCGAGTGTCACTGACGAGTGGCGCCATCGTCGGCCGCTTCGCCAACTGTTTGACGATCGTCAGTTAAGCGTCGAGTTCGCGTAGCCGCCGGCCGAATTCGAAATATTTTCCGTTTCTTTTCATCGCGTCCGCGTCCGCAGCCGCGTTAATTTCCCTTTATGGGTTTGTTGGCGGCGTCTACCTTGTTACCGTATAATCAGTGGAAGCAGTTATTTTGCGCGGCGCAGGCCGAATAACGAGGGAAACAGAAGAAATTTCCGGCGCTCACTGAATCGGCGGTTGCGGCAACGGTGAGTTGGCCATATTGTCCGTTCGTAAATTCAATTGAAACCTGCCGAAATGACAAATGATTCGGCTCTGCGTGCTTCTCGAGCATTCGACGCAAATTCGACGAATGCACGGTCAGCCGTGCATACAGGTTGTTTCGTATAACCGGGGCCGGCCAATTGACTTTCGTAACGACAACGACGGTCACGGGCCGTACGCGGAAAATTTGACGATTTCCACGTATACGATGCTCGTATATTGTTCGTAACCCAGACATGTAGTCGCGATTTCTGCTATCGTCGCACCTTGGCGTGGCAGGGAGCAATATCGTACGCGCCGCAGTTCTAAACTGCTCGCGGATCCGTTTTCCTCTTCCTTTCTTTTTTTCCTAACCTCCCAGAGTAGCCGCTCCCCATGCGCCACGTCATCAACGAGGCCTCGTAAAATATCCAATAAAATTTCAACCCCCTCGATCCGCGGACACCTCGCCGCCATTATTTACACGCGGCGATGGAATGCGTGTCCGACCGCAACCACTCATTCCCCAACCGTTTGACGAAAAAAAACTTTTGCCCATTCTAGACACTTAGTACACCGGCGGCCGCAGTAAAAATTCCGACGAGGGAATGCGGTTTGCATGCCTCGCAATTACGCGAGATGTTTATGAATACGTTGGTTCTGTCGGTCAACCGACGTATTACAGGATATTCGGCCAATGTGTTGATTGATAAAACAATCGCCGGCACTACAGCACGGCGTAGTATTGCAACAAAACCTCGAAACAGTCTGCTATGGTGCACAATCGGTGAAATTATTTGATAAACCGTTGCTCCTCCGATTTTACAATATTCCGATTAAACGATATTACGATACTGTAGAGAAGTTAATTTACGGATATAGGATTTAGTCGGAGTTCAATTTAATTTAACAGAGATCTAGGTTACATCATGTTTATTCAATGAAATCCCGCAATTTATCCCTCTTTTTATGAGTAATTCTGAATGGCCGTACAGCGGCGGGGTTTGAACGGTCGCTATTTTCGCGGATGATTTCAATCGTCGGCAACTGTCAATAATCATCGTTCAATAGATCAGCGGCCGATATTACATGGCGCTGGCCGGGATGGGACGGGGCTGGCCAGTTCCATCCCGAGGGTTGCACCTGCCGGCCTATCGTTCGTCGGGAAATCCCGTCGCGTCGTTCATAGCTCGCGAGCTGCGAGCGGGGCTCTCATAAAAATCGAATAAATACCGTCGCGTGAAGGAAATCGTTCGTCGTGCCGGCTGGCAATCTCACGTGCCGATCGGCCAGCTGAAAGAATGCAAAGGACCGGGCTGCTTTTAGCAGGGCGACGCACGATATCGCACTGACATAGATAATAATATGCTATGCTCATATTATTCCCTCCCACCTCCGGCGAGTTTGACGGCCGTCTATACGGTCTTCTATAGGGCCTCCCATAGGGCCTCCCATAGGGCCGCGTATATCGACTGCAACATGACTCGCCGCAGCAACGACTAGATCCCGAATCGCTCGTGATTCTGAGGGCGCCCTATTCCGAGTAGTAAGTGCTACTGTAGTTACGATAATCGGGTTCCACGTTCTGGCCTATCTTTGCATTTACGTATACAAATCGCTTCCGTGGCCCGACTGATATGCACTTCGATATCGAGCTACGCCTACATGACGCTACTCGGTATATCTGATACGTTTAGCCGTCCTTCTGACCTGTCCGTCAAGCCAAAATACGTCAGCCCCCCCATCCCCACTACCCAAGGACGAGAATCGCTCTCGGGAGAGATTTACGTTCGATCGACTCACGTCCGATAGTCTTCGTGCGCGTTTCCCCAAATAATTAGCAGTGATCCGAGTTGCGCGAGGATAATTTCGTCGACGGTAAAATCTCGGTCATGACACGAATTTGGTAATTCTTATCGTCTAGACATTTCTCCGAGTGAGCCGCCTCCGCGACCCTATGCCCGTAAGGTACCGTTAGAGATTTTGAATAATTTCGCGTTTAGTCGCTTGACCAGGTTTCCTGTCGTGTTAGGCATACCTAGCCGTCGTTCGTACGACCCTTCTCAATTACGGGGTTGAGCCTTGACTCACGAAAAATTACTCCATCGCATGACTCTAATTGCGTCCACCCCCCCCCCTCCCTTACGATTTAGAACGCCGGTCCACCCGGCCACTTGGAAAAATGACAACTTTCGGGATCAAGTTTTCGGCCGAGTTTCAAGATAATCTTCTCCCTCGGCGAGCCGAAAGTCTCGCGATAAACGTGCAGTGAATTGCGTTTCCGATACAGTCGTTAGGTCGGCCACGGTCGAGAGAGGGGTGAGGGGAGCGGAGGGGTGGAGGATATTTTTCGGCGTTCGGTTCACCGCGTAGAAGACACTCTCGCATTCAGTCGGATTGCACGTACACGCTCGCATACGCTCGAGTGAGTCATTCTCCCTGCCGAGGAAAAAGATAGCTTTCAGAAACGACGACAGCCACGTTCACACCTTTCAGCGGCTCTTAAGATGACCATGATCCGTGACACCAGTCAGAAAGCATCTGCTTCCTCATCCGACTTTCGCCCGAGGTCTCTCACCCTATTTCGATCTGCCCACGATGCTTCTTCGCCCTTTCCCTTCTGCCACCCCTCTGCCTCCCCCCTGCCAGCCCTCTGTCCTCGATCCCTCCCTGTACTCCCCGTTCGTTCTCCATCGACTAACGTCACTGCCGCCGACGCTGCTTCGTCTTCCGCTCGTCTTCTTAAATCGCTGCCAACAAACTTCGACACTCGGCTGAAAGTGAGCGCCCGCGCGCGAACCAATACGCACGCTTCAAGCGTGGTAAAATCTAACTAAAGACTATGGAAATAGCTTTATCTTTATTTGAGCGTCCTTCAAATGATTTCTAATTTTGCTTTTGCCAAAAATATTGAGTCTGAGTATGGAACTGTGACGACGAATGAGCGACATTTATAGCTACTGATGTAGGAGAATTTCATTGCCAATAGATTTCCTTACATAATTTCTTACCGTTCGAAATTTCTTTTCTGTCCCACTTCTGCCGACACTGCGTTGTTCGAGTTTTCCAAGTCGTCAATCGTCTTAAACCGAGTTGTCGATCCAAAGTTACAGCCTCTCTGTAGGAGTCGAAGCTTGTGTACGTACAGGATGCACAAAGATTTCGGGAGTGTACATAAAGAATGTCAAACGTCAGGTCGACATTGGGAGGGGGAGTGCACGCGTCGTTACCCTTTCTAACCTAGCGACGAAATATTTGTCCCATCGAGGAGTAAATCGAAATTGTTCCCCTGACATAACCACTCAATTTTTTATTAGAAATGAATCGCACGTTATATGGGTGAATTCATCGATAGAATGCATTTTTCATTTTCCGGTTATTTAACCACCTTTTATATCTCTCGACTGTTAGCGTGTGTCTGCTGCTAATAGCGAGGGACGAATTTAGGTGGCGACGGAGGAGAACGAATTACAGTGGTGGCACACTTCGATCTGTCCCGCCTAGCTAGCTGCGTCTTCATCTCTAACCCCTCTTATCATCCGCCCGTTCCGTGCCCTCCTTCCTCCTGACCTCTTGAACCACTATAAACCATCTTCGCCACCGAACTGAAAGGAAGCACTCGTGCACGAACGAAGGAGTGTGCAGAAGCACATAAACCAGACTATCAAAACCCACGTTCGGCTCGAGTAAATACCTGTCGCGCTCCTTCGCCGCACTGGCTTTGAGAATGTGAAAGAGAGAGAGAGAGAGAGAGAGAGTGAGAGAAAGAGAGAGAGAGCAAGCTTAAAAATTTCGCTATAAATCGGTCCTCGTCCGCGGACGTCGCTCCTCTGATTAGTTTCGTTAAAGATTTTTTAATCTCCCGACACGTTCATGTAATTTTCCCATTCGGTTTCTCGCCTTCTCGTTGGCGAATACGAGTTTGAGACCTGAAAGCATTAAGTCTTTCAGTTCGCCTCAAATCGTCGTTACTTCACCTATTGCAACCCTGCCGCTTTCTTAAGGCATTACCCCCACTATGTCGCCCCCTCTTGCCCCTCAGCAGTCCTCTTAAACCACTATGAACTACCTTCGCTACCCGACTGAAAGGAAGCACTCGTGCACGAACGAACAAGTATGCACGAGTACACAAACGAAACGGTTGCCGGAAGCTATGTTCGTCAGAATTGAGCAAATACTTTCTGATGGGGTAGCGCGCTGACTTTGTCTGAGTATCAAAAATATTCCCGGATTATTGCGTTACGTCCCCAAAAACAGTCGGCTGCCGATAACGTTAACGACCATTCAATTCCTCTCTCCTTCGGTATTATTTTAATTGACGCGTGTAGACAGATCATTAACGGGTTGCCCCGCTGGCAGGCTATCGGGTTTACCCGCGAAATACGAATTCTCCGATCATCCCTCTGTCGATACTAGCCTTAGCTCGTTTTACTCACATCCATATCGGCACCACATATCCCGCGTATGCCTCGGTTGCAATGCTTATCGGGGTAAAGCTCGGATCGCTCGAAACGATGGAAATTGTCTTATCGTTTAATCAGAGTAATTTCCGTTAATACCGCTCATTGTTTCAACGGCCTGACGGAAAATACTCGCGGATACGTTTATCCACACATCCGGCTATCTGTCTACCTACGAATCAACCTTACACACATTTCCAATCCTTTCCTTCTTCTCGCTGGTACGTGTGCGCGTGTGTGTGATAGAGAGAGGGTGAGAGAGAGAGAGAGAGAGAGAGAGAGAGAGAGAGAGAGAGAGAGAGAGAGACAGAAAAGGGTCCCTTACGTGTACGACAAACATCCCTTTCTGGCGTAGTATCCCATCGCTTCGGGTGGTATACGCTGGCGGTACTACCCCTTTCACCCCCGAGCCGCTTCTCCTTCACAATCCACCACCTCCACCTCCTCGGAGGCTTTGCAGGCTGCGCGTCCGTCGCGGCGCCGTTTGCTCGTCTGTTCCGTCAGTGTGCCGTCCGCCGTCGGTCGAGGACCACGTGTTCCTGTGGCGTGTCGTCGTGTGCAGCGAGGGCTGCTCGTCGCGGGCCTCTCGTGTCACCCTGACCACCGTGTGTCAATCGGATAGATCCTTCGCACGGATCTGCCGAACCGTGTTACCAACGTCTGCCAAGCCGACAATCGGCCTTCGACCGGTCTTTCTCTATCTCTCTTTATCCGACAAAGTTTTCTTCGCGCATCTTTTACCCGCTGCTTCGCACGTGTCGGACCCGTGTGATCGACAGGGTGGAGGATAAAAATTGGCAGACATGCCGGGAAGTGATCGACGAGGATTCTACCTATTGACAGGAAGTCTATCGTGAATGGTGCTTGATATCCGCACTTTGCGGTGCTTGCGGCCGAATCCTTTTTCTACTCGGTGGAGAACGGATAGAAGGAGGCGGAGGGGCAGGAGAAGGAGGAGGAGGAGGTGGGTCGTTTTTTTCGAATTTTCCGCTGGGACTGGCTCGTGATTCGGCGACTCGAATGCAGGGCACTGTGCGGTGGGCGGAGTGAGAGATCTGATGACTCAAAGGGCGGAAATAACTGTCGGTCCATTCGATCTTCGGCTCGGATACATTGTGGACAGTGCGGGACCAATGGTGAACCAGAGTGATTGGAAGCCAGTGCGTTCTCCCGTTCGTTATTTGGACCGATTCCAGATGAACCCAAAATCTGTGGTGACCCGGCGTGATTGAAGTTATCTGCATTCTCGCGATCCATGTCCTATTTCAGCCGGCTCCGGATTGAACGGTGCGCATCTCTGCGTTATTCAAAATTCGCCCGTTGAAGATCGGACGAGCGTCAGGTTGAACAGGGCGCGCTTCGGGTTCGGTCTCTTAGCGTTCGACGAGAGTGGCCAACTTCGAGAAGGCATCCTTGCTCGTAAGGATTGTCCACCGATCTTCGACGAAGAAGCTGTGAAAGGACGGTCGAGCGGACGTTAGCGTGCCGGCGGTCGTAGCATGGTTACCGGTGATTGCGGGTACGATGCTCGTTGGTGGTGGCTATTGGCGGCAGTGGTGGCGGAACGTGGTTAGGCACCCGGAACTGCGAGAGACTTTCGAGTGCGACACCCCTGCTCCCGGTCACGACGTTCGTCCGACACTTTAATAATCGTCCTCTGCCGAAGGTGGGATAGTCGTTGGACACGAGTCGTGGTAGATGAGTCTTCGCGGATGAGTCGTTGCGGAGGAAGGTGCTGCTAGGGCAATAAAGAAGACGAGGAAAGACGCAAGGAGGGCAAGAAACCTTTGGAGAGGCTGCTAGCTAGCGTGGCTGGCTGCGAACGGGTTGCCGGAGGGGGCCTAGCCCGGCGGGAGCTTTAATTAGTGTTTAATTAGAAAGGAAAAACATCAGGAGCGGCAAGACGCCGGCAGCGTGTGCCCACGAGCAGCACACCACCACCACCAGCAGCACCACTACCAGCATTGCTAGCATCACTACAATTACCACGACTAGTACCTGTACACCGCTATCAGCACTCACCACCAGCGTCGTCGTCGTCGTCGTCGTCGTCGTCGCCGCCGCCGCCGTCGTCGTCATCAGCATCACTGCTGCTGGGATAGGACGGACGTTAATGCGTCGGGAAATTAGCCAGGCAAATGGGACACGATCATCGGTGCAGCGCTGATACCGAGGATCTCATTGGACGATCCGTTCCGCTTCCGGCCTTAATCGAGGGAGCGTGAAGCCGACCGATGTACCGAGATAACGTTTCTTCGGAGTCTCAATTCTTCTGACGATTCCGAGAACATTGGGGAGGGGGTGAAGGACGTGATGAGCGAGACGGAGGAAGTTTCGTCGGCGACGTCATCCTCGCAGCGGCCGGACGAGAAGCGATGAGTCGCGCAGCTTGCCCCTCGCTGCGCCACTTTCGATCGATCGAAAATCACTTTGGCCACGCTCTTCCGCTCTAATAGCAACGACCTCGGCCGCTTTCGGTAGCGACACACTCGAGCGGGGCCGAGAAGTAAATAGGCATAGGAGAAGCGCACGCCGCTTCCTGGACCCCGGCCCTCGTTCCCTCTTACTGGCTTACTACAGTTTACTGGCCGCACGAGTAGCCATCTAATATTTGTGCCGATCGTCCTCGTCATTATCCTTTCATTCGACACGCGACAGTGACACGGGAAAATTGAGATACCGTCGTTCACGGATCGGGCAAAACAACAGCAGCTTGCCACGAGCTGACCAACATTCCGCCTCGTTATTGTGAGCAGTGAACGATTCTTCCGTAAAGGTCATTCGCCGAGGAGTCGATGCCAGGAATGATGACTCTGTGTGTGTTCGGAGCTCCGTCGAAAGGGAATCGTTCGTGATCAGCAGCGATCCTCGTCCTCGTCCTCTCGGTCTCCTTCTCGGGATTCCGGTTCCTCCGCAGCTTCGTAGCTGCGCTAGAGGAAGTTTTGACGCAAGTCGTGCTCGGATTTCGCGACGCGGATAACGAGGAATAACGAGAGAACATGTGGAGTGTAGTGTTGTTTCTTGGGTTAACGAAGGCCGCCTCGTACGTCGCCGGGATCTCCTCGAACGTCGACGAGAAATCAGGTGAGCGAATATTTCGGGCTTATTACATTTCCCGCAGGCTCGGAGATATCCTCTCAATTTATTTGCGCCAATCGTTCCGTCTCGCTTCCGCGCCCTTAGCTACGGCGCACGTAATTGAGAGCGTAGAGCCCGTACTTTCCGTCACGTACCATTACGTGTACGTACTAAATGCGGAGGTTTCGATCGACGATACGGTGTAAATGACCTTAGGAGTCGTATTGAGAGTCGGGTATGTTGGTTTTTGCCGCGGTGTGACTCGCATTAATGCCACGCTCGATTTGTGGATCTGGAACGAACGGCATTCCCTGCGAAGCAGACGCCGCACTTTTTTCTCCCCCGCTCGCCCCCTGGCAACGATCGTATATCTAATACGTCGATAAATCTAAATCGCGTGTTACGAGCGCCGGCGTAAATCGCTATTTTTCAAACGTGACTGTTATTCCATTTCTGCGCGAGTAACACAGTGTACCGCGGGATCCTTACGATATAATGAATCATTTACCCTTTGAGATTAACTGTCGCGACAATTCTCGGCCGTATTTTATTCTATCCCGGGGTAAATTGCGCTCGCAGACGATACTGATTTCTCAGGTCACGCCACGCACATCCTCGCTTCGAAGAATTTCACGCGAAGCTCGTACCCGATGCTTCGAGGCTTGAAACACGATCCGCGGACACGAATATAATAAACGCGGAGCTTGATTCGTATCAATGGGGCGATGTTGCGCGAGAAACGGTGACGTTGACGTCGACGGAGTCCGTCCCGATGCGCTGAAAGAATCATTGACACCGCAGCGAGGCTGACAGCGGTGAAAAAGTAGAAAGCAGCCCAGGGCTTTAACTCACTTTACGTCGGTATAACGGCCAGTTCGTTCGGCACCTGCCGAGAGGCAGAGATGGGCCGAACAGAATATAAAGTCGGCGCAAACTGAAAATTTCCATTGTCCGCGCGAATGGGCCCATCGTACATCTGGATACGCTATCGTTTCGCGCCCGCTAGATCAAACTGAAGTTTGCGAGTAAGCGTATTTCAATTTCACGTTACACGGCCTTTTCTCCTATTGCCGCTCAATGAATCGAGACAAAACGGCTCCCTCTTTCTCCACGGCGAGTCAATGAAAAAAAAAAAGAAAGGTGATCGATCGCGTACCATCACAGATGATTCGCAAATAGGATTGCCCTTTGAAAATTGACAAAAGCATCAGGTTGGCGGGCACGTATGAATTCACGAGCGCGGCTCGTAACGACGGAACCGCGGCGACTCTCTGTTTCTCTTGCGCACCGTGCCCCGTGCTCTCCCATTGTGAGCGGCTGGATCGGAAAGAATCAGCGGGAAACTATACCTTCCCTGCTCCTGATACTCCCGCCATGATAGATTGTTTGCCTTTTATTGTACGCCTCCCGAGAGCGAGAGAACGAGAGGGATCGAGTCGGAGTATCCGACATTTGCCCGTTGCCGAAAGCGAGCGGTCCAGATTTATTTGACGAAACTTTTAGTCTACCCCGGTAATGTCCGTATCCGCGGGATACAAGTGACACGGTAAAACCTCCGACGTTATCGTGTCGCTCGTACGTCAGCCCCATAACGGTGGACACGACAGTGGCCTACGTTCCCGTGTTCATCCTATCTGCCGCCGTTATTACGCTCGCCCTCGTTTCCCCTTGCCCGAAATGAGCGCGTCTTTCCCATTTATCTCGCACCTAATAAATCGAACTTTCGCCTAACCTGGCTCAGCCTAGCCAAGCCGAGCCGGCGTACCTTGAGCGCGAGGGAAGAAAATTAAAGCGAAATGTGTCAGAGCAATTCGATAGTGCTCGTCTAAGACGGCGAAGGCGACGACGACGGTCACCCACCCCACGTCATTAGTCCCGGGCATTAATTAATGCCTCGCACTAGCCGCTAATCCCCCGATCCGGCCGCGTTCGTTTAGTCGCTTGCAGCTGTTAGCGTGCCATAAGGTACACTCGCCCGAACTAGGCCAAAGTTGTTCGAACTCGCAAGTTTCTACACGTGTTAACCTTTTTACGTATCAACGCCTTGCCTTCTTTGTCTTTTGACGGCGCGACAGTCAAGGTCACCGATATGAATAGTAGTGACCAACACTGTCGGAGTTACGAGCCACCCTTTGCCACACTGATAGCGCAACACGTATCTAGCTTATCCTACGCACTTTCTCATCGTGGAAGGTTTCCATCGGCTCGAATAAAGGTCAAGCCGATGATCGTCCCTCGCCGTTGCGTGTCCTTGGGAATAGCGCGCAGGCAGGAAAGAGAATTTCGCCGAGGAAACGAGCCTGACGGTAACCAATTTGAGCGTTGATTCCTTTTTCCGGCCGACGACGGTTGGTTTCTACTACTGGCGCTCGCTCGCTCTCATGACTATTCCCGCCGCCGCCGCCGCTGGCGCGTACTTACCTACCTACCTCTCTACCTACCTACCTACCTACCTACCTACCTACCTATCCACCCACCTATCTACCCACCTAGCTACAGGCGAACGATATATATTTCCTGGAAGCGTCGTGCACCTCTTGCCCGACGCCGAGAACGAGGGTGAATGTAATCAAATTTGACGGATACGTAGGATTCGGATTTCCCCCGACTTATCCCGACATTGATTTCGCCGTCTGACATCTTTTTCACACGACGATGAAAGTCCCCCGCCGCCGCCGCCGCCGCCACCCTCGTCGCGCCGCTTACGCCATTCTCACTCTGACGTATGAGAATCACGGAGCGCGGAAATTCCCGATAAAATTGTCGACGCCTTCTCGTCGATTTCGCGCCGAACACTCCCCTGCCTGGCAAGGTCGCCCGGTCGCGATCGTCCTGCGTCGTTACCGAGTTATTGACAGTAATACCCCGAGCGGGCATAGATTATTTGCTCGTCGGGAGCGGCACGTAAAGCGTTAGTTTACGCGATGGAAATTTAAGGGGAAAATTTTGCAGCTCCGAGTATAATGAGAAATCCAAATTCACAGTCTGGTCTGAAGTCTTTACATAGTGAACAGCTGCTGAAGTCGGGAAGTCGAAAATATATTCAGGACGTCCGACTCTCGTTCCTTCCAGGCTCCCGGCAATAAGGAGCCACGATCCGGAAGAAATTCCGGGCGCGCGATCACGACAGATTCACGACGGGCTACCGTCGCTTATCCGTATTTCCGGCGAGAGTAGTAAAGTGTTCTCTGATCCGATCTCGCGCCCGTCCATCCTACGGAAGCGGGCGTAAACTTGCCGGCGAGCGTCCTTCGCCTCAGCCTCTCGGCCCATTAAGGACAGCGTGTCGAGCCGATCTTATGACGAGGACAGGACCGCGAAACTACGTGCTGCCCTCACGCGCCTGTCATTCTTCAACGAGCTCTACGACAATCTAGCTACGACCATGTACCTACGGCCATCTAGCTACGACAATCTAGCTACGACAATCTAGCTACGCCAGTCTAGCTACGTACCTCGGATAGGTACACGCGATGCATCCGTAAGCGAAGAAGGGCAACGAAAGGAAGCCGGGGGCAGGGCAAACTCCTGGCGCGAATGCGTCGACGTAAGGAGGCGTAACGAGGGTGGAAAGTTGAAGGAGGATGACGGCCAGTGTGTAGGGGCACGTCCTGCGGACCATCACTCCGAGGTCCTGCAGGACACTCGCCGGATGGGAGAGGCATTAAAGCCCCGGCGAGACGTAGGTACGGCGGATGGTGGAAGGATGGTGGAAGGGCGCTGGAAGGGTGCTGGAAGGGTGCTGGAAGACGTGAGACGAGCCGGAGGTCGTCGTCGTCCTCGTAATGGGTGAACCCCGCTCGGAGTTTCGAAACTTAAGGGGCTGGGTTAGGTTCGGAGGGAGGAGGGGGAAGGGTTGAAGGACGCTTCCGGGAAGTCGAAACACGTCCTGCGCTGATCCTACGAGGCCTTCCGACGTTCTGTTCCCGGATGCGGGACAGTGCTAACGCCTCCGCAAAAGCTCCCTTTGCTCGGCTATCGGCTTGCTATTTTGGTTCGGAGCGTGGCACACTCGCCACTCCCGCTCTCTTCTCAACCCCTTGCGCTACTACCCCTTCCATGACCCCTCGACGAGCTACACTGTCGAGCTGCACTGTCGAGCTCGGCGGCATCCCCGCTCTAGCGAGCCACGTTTCACCCTCTATCCGCAGCACGCAGGCTGCATCTACCTGCCGTTCGAACCCGCGGCTCGTTATTAATTATTGATGCCGTGGCAATAACTCGACGGGCTAATAATAGTCGAAAATGCGATCGCAGCGGCAGCGTGTAGGTACGCGTCCAAGTATGCCCTCCATTGGTTGCGTCCACCTCCTCCTCCTCCACCTCCTCCTCCTCCACCTCCTCCACCTCTTCCTCTTCATCCCCTTCCCCTGCCCGCCCGACTCGTCCCCGCCGTCCGATAATAAATATATCCGATGTGAAACGCGACAATTATCGCCGCCGTTGTGTATTGCTGTGCATTTTGTCGAGTATCATTCGCGCGTCCGTGGTTATGCGGAAAGGGGCAATTTATCTGATTCCCCCTCCATTACCCGCGCGCATTCTCCTTCGCTTGAATGGGTCATTGATTTTCGGATCTTTTTCCTGCCGCGCTCTTCCAATATTTGCGACTTCATAAAGAGCGGCTCAACGATACGGGGCGCTCGCGTAATTGATAAAAGCGAAAGCGTGTTGGAAGGCCGTGCGCATAGGTACGCAGTGTCTGCCTGCAGTCAGCAATTGCAGAGATAACGACGTACAGTTATGGAAAGCGGTTTGGCAGTGGAAACGGCGAAATTAACAAAGCTCGTCTCTCGCTCGAGAGGAGTAAGAAGGGATGGTGGTCAGCGGTAAGGCGGACGCGTAAGCGCTTGAGGTGGGTGGATTTCATTGCAAGGGCGGGGGCAAAAAATGAGGGCGAACAAGGAAGGGCATGAACAATCGTCTCTGGCCGTGCCACAAATAGTGGCATAGCTTAATTGCTGCGATAACAGAACAAACCAAAGTAACGCCTCGGAACTTACAATTAGATTAAGGTAAAAAATGTACAAATTTGCGACATGTTCTGAACAAAGCGTGCTACGTCATGTCACTTGCTCTTACGATGGCTCGAATAAAATGATTTACGTATGAGCCGCGAATATGTCTATAGAAAATGCGGGTAAGGGAGAGGGAGACGAAGGGGGTGGGAACTGCATAGAATGACGAGTGTGACGACGACTCGTCGAGTACAAACAAGACGCACGTACGTGTCGCCACCCCCCGCCCTCCCTCCGCCCTCCCTCCGCCGCGCACGCTTCACACGTTTTCTCCCGCACAGAGAGAAGTTAGGCGCAGAGGGAGCAAGATGGAGAGGGCGAGCGTATAGAGCGAGCACATGAGGACGGAATACATGGACACGTCAGCAGCACGTGCAGCTAGAAAGTCGCGGGACCCAGTAGCGTATCGGGCTCGTCGGCTTTTCTTTCTTCGGGCGAGGTTTAACGAACCGATCTGCCGCAGTTTCCTTTCTGCAGCTCGACTTCTTCATTCCTACCGGCCTCAAGCTTCAGCCAACCCCAACTCCTGCCAGACTCTTTCTCCTCTCCACACACTCTTTCCGCGAGACGCCCATACTCCTTCAAATTCTCGCCGGCCACCACCACCACCACCACCGACAGCTCCTGTACTATATAAGTGTACAGTGCTCCCCCGCTCTGACGGTCTCTCATTCACTCGGCCAGACTGGCATATACCGGTGCCTTCTTTTGCGATCGTACCGTTTCTTAATTTGCCCGTCTAGTACACGGCTTGTATGCCGCGGCATGCATGCTACGTGCTGAACATGTTCGTAAATTGATAGAGGCACGCGCACGGTAGAACTACCTCACTGAGTGCCGTCCTGAAATCCTACATGTATGTATGTGAGCGATGGAAATAGATCAATGACGTACGGGAAAACTGATCTGCTTCCGCGCTAGCGAAGTGTGACGTAATACGAGATTTAAATATAATGACTCGTGGGTGGACTCGAAACGTCCCGTGAATAGGACAATGGCGGCGGTGTCTTTTCAATTGAACACGGTATCCGACTTGATTAATGACAAAGCGTCTTATCCTACGTTCGATTCAATGGCTAACCGGAGATAAGTGAGCGAACTATTTCGGGGGTGACAGAGTAAATGATAGATGCACGTAGATTCTACTCTTCCTCATCTTCGCTTCTCCCTTCCGTCGTCCAACTTTTGTTTCCCAATGATCATTCTCTCGCTCTTTGTGCCGCGCTGTAGCACGGCGGGGGTTGAAAAAAAATAGCGGACGCGCATAGCTCTCTTCAGGCTCGTTTTGTCCTTCTCCCGACAAAAGGATCTCCCGTCGGACCGCACTTGGTGGCGTTTTATTACTTTTGCCCCGACATCGGTTCAGTAATTGTCCATCTTTTTCGGACACATTGGGAGGGACCGATTCGCTTTGACGCTCGCCCATTTTCCGCCCTCGGCGGGGTTAATTTTAAAAGCCGCACGGCTTTTTGTCGCAGCGCTCGGATACCCACCGTTGCCGCCGGGAAGTTTTCGTTGTAAAGGTAGAACCCGCGATGAAATTGTCTCGCGCGCAAGCGCGACCCGCGTTCGACCAGAGGAAAAATCGCAAAATGTTAATAATCGGCGCGTAACGGTCGTCGATGGATTCCGACGGTTCTCGAATCGAACGATCGCGCTTTCGAACGTTCATTAACGCACCATTACCGGCGGATACTTTATGGGCTGCGCTGTGTGGCCGATGGCTATTTTGTATCGGCGATTAGATGCAGGTATGCGCGGTCGGAGAGGCCGGTCATCGCGGAGTTATTAATTTCGGCTGGAAAACGACGCTGAGATAGATTATATCGAGCGATCGAGTATCGAGGCGTCGGCCATTGACGTCAAATTTCAGACGACAAAGCTCCCCCGGCAAAATTTACGCATCTGTCCACCCCCTCAGCCCCCCCCCGCTTCCCCTGCCCGGTTCGGTCTAGCTACGGGAGATCTGCCACCGCTGCACATCTCTACAAATAATAATTTAGAACGACAAAGTGTGACAATTGGCCGCGGCCTCCCATTCTGCGGTTCTCGATGTGCGGCCGCGGTGTACATTATATTTAATTATCATTGGCGCATTGCCATTTGCAAGGTTACAGGAGCGGCCCGCTGAATTTACACGCGGCTGTATCGGGAGCCGGGCATTAATAAATCGTCTAATTCACTCTTCATCCTCCTCGCGCCTTAGATCGATAGCTTGCGCTCGCATGCCGCGAGAGACGTCACGGGCAAAAGGAGGAGAATCTCGCGAATTTATACCTCAAATCCCGTTCGGAGGCATGGGCCGACGGGGCAAAAATACGAGAGACACCGCGGCATCCTGCCGATGAAAAGAAAGCTGCATGTTATGGGACATGTGCGAAAGCATATACCCCAAACCGTCGGATGTATTATCGACAGTTTCATGCTCTACAACGTTCTCCATTTACACGGGCCAGCGACCTTTGATCGTTCGCCGTGTGCCCCCTCCCCCCCCCCCTCTTCCCGCCGCGCCGTTGATATATTTCAAGGAAGAGGGACGTAAATGAATTTATAGACGCTCCCGCTCCGTACGATCGATGGGGATAATTTCGAGCCGTCGAGAGATATTGGAAAATGCTGTTGGCCGAGGGTATTCAGTAAGGAGCGCTGAATATATTGGCTTTATCAGCAGTTAATTTTTCCCCACGCCCGCTAAGCTGCGAATCTAAATCCGCGGAGGGAACTCGATGTTTTATGTTCGCCGCGTTATGGCCGCCGGGGAGCCTCTTTTAATTGACTTTAAAGCATGGCCTCTCGATAAGCGCGATTCGCATCGGAGAGGACTCGCAATTTTCCGCGCACCGTCCTTCCACGGATCGGTAAAAGTTTCTCGCCGAAATATCTGCGACTCCGACACATTCTTCCGCGAGAGGAAGCGTGCCACCTCGAGCGTTAAAGAAGCTTCGGAAAAAAAGTCTCTGTCCCGTTCGTTGGGCGCGAATCGCTCGAATTCCTCTCGCAGTCCCTCAATTCCGCGTCGGGGCTCTTTCATCGAACGGTGAGTGCGTGCACGCCTGAAACGAGCGAGAGCAAATAAATTTTTCGTCCCACCAGTGGAAATAAGCTTTCAGGAAGCTCCATTCGCGCGACTCCTTTTATTTATTTCGTTTTTATTTCCCTTCCTTCTACGTTGCCCGCTCCCAACCCCACTTATCTCCGGCGTAGTTCGACTCCCCCCCCCCCCCCCCACCCTCGGTTGCCTTCTACTCTGTCCAACCCCCTCGTGTTCGGGACACGTCGAATCCAATATTTCCCGGCGTATCTCGCCGGCTGTTCGCGTCCCTTTCCTTTCCTCGATTCTCCTAGGATGCATCTCGAAGGTTTGAGCTCGATCCCGTCGCGCCGACAGTTACAAACGAGACGTCCTATAACTGTCACTGACGCGGGCGACTACCCCCTGCGCACCCCCTGGCTCGCTTTCTTCGGAATTTTACTCGCATCCGTCCCGGCGCGCTTAATCGCGCCGAAATTAGGAAGAACGCTCGACCGGATGACGAGAGCGTACGGTCAACAAATTAAATCTCTACGCCGGCTCGATCCACGGAGCGACTACAATTCAGATCGCATTAAGATTGTTCGGCAAGATTTTCGGCACCGACGTGTACCTCCTTACGCTCCGATAGCTGCATAGCGAATTGTGTTCAATCGAGCCCACCTCATACAGCGATCCGGCAATTACAGCGCGTCGATGCATGCCCTCGAATGATGTACGTGCATCTATTGAATATTCTGCTACGCCTTAGGTGCGTACATAACATCTGTTGCACGATGGCTGCTCGATAACTATAACGAACTATGGCAGCGCGGAGCACACTAGGCTGTACCTCTTAAACAGCGTATTGAGCCGTTTATTGTCCCGCCATATATCCACTCCTGTCGCGTATTAACACCTTGACAAAACAATACGCGGTGAATAACTTGTTCGCACGGCAACTGACGGCAACGGAAACCCACTGCATCTCTGCAGCTATCTCATGATAAATTGGCACCAGACACCGCACTTGTTCCTTCCGGTGAGGCAAAGAAGCATGTAGAAAATTTGTTGGCTGAATAATATTTCTGCACCGATGAAGGATATGAGAAGTTTTTAATATATAACAGTTTTAGAGATGCAGCTAGAGGTTGGTCGAAAAAAATTAGGTTTTTTTTCTGGTTGTTTGATACCATTCTAAATTGTAATTGAAATTCTTCTCAAAAATAGTCTTTTTAACAGCTGAAGTTAAACTGAAGATAGAATGAACTCTAAACTCTATATAAGATACAAATTGTAGTTGTTTAATTATTGTATATCAATGCATAAGTTGTTAGTATGAGAGTAACAACAAGTATTACAGAAGATTTATTTATATTATTAATATATGTATATTGTCAAGTTATTGTTTGCACTTTGGGCAGTTAAAATCTAACCCAAACCGACTCTCAAGCCATTGTTTGATTGAAAACTGTTAAACATTATGAAAGAGAAGCCTTGCCCACCCCTAGCCTTCGCCGATTCAATATTATTTCATTTCAAATATATCTGCAAACTTGTCCGTGCGCATGAGCAGACGTCAGAGCGCAAGCGCAGACATCAGTGCGCATGCGCAGACATCGTTCACGCTGCCGGTAAGGCAGGTTATATAACTAAACTTTAACGCTTAATAACGTTTTAATTAGACGCGAGCGGGCCCTTTGGCTTTTACAGATCTTATTTTTATGCAGAAATTTACCATTACACGAAGCTTCATGCAAATCGGTGCGGAGTTCGGGATTCTTTACCTTTACCAAAATATTATTTAGACCCTACAATCGTTATGCAGATGTAAGACGTTTGCCCGTATGTTGTTAGTGCTGGGCGCGTGGTGTCTTGTTTGTCGATCCCACCGCTGTATCCAGGATTGAACTCGGGTCTGTTCGAACATGAGCGAACTACTCTACCGACTACTCCAGCCGCCCTCCTTCCAGGTTGTAGGATTATTTCCCGTACACATTCTTATCATGCGACCATTACTCGTATATAATGGCTCGAGATAGAGGTTTCTGTGACATTTTGTTTATGCCTAGGAGACTTATTACATACTCTGACATTATTTCGCATTATATTGCATTATTTCATATTAATTTACGTTACTACGTTTCAATATTATAGTATATTTGCAATTTTTTCGGGGTTTTGGAAGGCGAAGGAGCATTTTAGCCTCCATTAAATACATGTTTGGCTGGTTTGTCCCGGCTCTTCGTGATTTAACAGTTTCTATCACAATTATTCCACTATGATATCGTAGAGTCGTCAAAATACTTTAAAAAAAAATCGAAACCAGAGCCTTCTAAGTGCAATAGATTCGGAAATATGCTAAAAAATGTGTGTAAAGATAGCCTAAAATCGATATTCCGTCGACTCTACTGTATGCACCATTCTCAATCTTAATAATGTCATAAATTAATGAAGAATGGGTAAAGAGAGCAACGAAAACGTTAACTAAACTGTACTAAGTATAATAGTTCCTAAAATATGAGCAAATCGTTCTCTTAAGACACGTCATATATGACCGAAAGTCCGACCTTAATAGCGGTCAAGAATAGACTGGATTTTAAATCGAGCCGTTTCTTCGAGACATAAAAAAGATGCAAATATTATGGCGTGAAATTATTTCCAAAACACAGATTTTTAATACTTGAACAATATGGCCTAAAGGCGAATGGAAGTTTCCAAGTTTTGCGCTGTCTCAAATATTTGACGAAAACAATTATCTCGACTGTTAAGAGTCAACATTTTTCGAATAGTTCCTCATCCAATAACATCGAGGGAGAAAGCTCGCTCAGCTACATATAATGCGATCATAATGCAGTTTAACCTAAAGAATTGGCGTAGACGGAACGATTATCCGGGCGACTGCGATTTGAAGCGGGAATCAATCCGCATCGCAATCACGTAATCTCCACCGAGCTCTTCGCATAGAAGGATTCTATAATTACATCACGTCAGTGGGGTCCGTGTAACTTGGGGCTGCGAATGGATTCCGGTAGGTGCGCGGAAGCCGAGGTATCTGAGTATTCGGGGGGTGGGGGACCGTGGGGGAGGGTGGGGGAGGAGAAAAAAAGGCAGGCAGCAGGAGTTGACGCGTGGCCGAATTGAATCTTGGCGGAACAACCGATTCCCCTTTCGGCATTGTCTCGAGGAACGATTTCAGGTTATTTCCGATCGGCGATTCCGCGAAGCGAGGAAAAAGGAAAGGCGAGAGATAAGGCTGAAAAGGGAACAAGTATAAGCCACCGCCGGTTCAGCCTCCGCTCGAGCTACCCTGCCGGGATACGAATTTACTTCCAGCTAAGAAGAGCACTTTTCGTCGTTTTGTCCCTTCCTACTCGATATCCGGACTGCTCCCCATCCCTACCCTCCTCCTCTCCCCCCCCCCCCCCCCCCACCCTCGAGCGTTAGAATAAAGAGAACACTAATCTTTATGAAACGACAACAGGATGCTGCCGGGCAGATGTACGTAACTGTTTCTCGACTTTGATATCGTTCTACGATACATAAATCGACGTAAATCGTGTATTAAGTATCGGCCCGGAAGGAGTCTTCATACTCGATCGTTCCGAGTCGATCGCTTTCGGGGATGTAAGAAAAAAAGAAAAAATGTCGCTGCTGCGAAGTATGTTGACGTTGACGGAATCCGAAGCGTCTTCTCTTGTTTCAAGATTATCGGGCAGGCTCGTCATAGCTGTTCTCTTGCGGTAGCGAAGTTGAAAGGATCGTTTTTCGAATCTTCCCCTATGCCTCCACCTCCCTCTATCTTTCCCCTCCTTCGTCTGAGTCTCTGTGCAATTGGCAGCGATGCCGGAGGTTGCGATGCCACGACGTCTCACGTCGTGCTCAGCATTTCCCCCTAGTAAGTAATTTGCTTTGGGGCTCGAGTTGTCCCAGATATATACTCCGGTATTTCATCGGCCCGTGATGGAGTGCACAAACGGAAACGCAAAGATCGTAATCGTGTGTGGGTGTATGTCCATGAAAGAGAGGGAGATAAAGGATAGATGTGAGGCAAGCCACGGTTTGTTGACGGCAGATTAATTCGATCATACTGTTTAATCCCGCTAAATCATAGGATAATGATTGAATGACGAAATCTTTGGGCCAAATTTTCGGTAAGCAGTGAAAGTCTTCCTGCGTCTCTGACCGTGACAAAGTAATTATCGTCGGACGACGAGTGACTTTGGCGGTTGACATTCATCGATTCGCCGTACTACCGGTCTTACTCCCTCGGCGCGGCTCCGCTGTTCGCTGAAAATCGGGGTCGAGTGAGGGAAAAGGTCGACGTGGCCCTTTGAAAAATTAATCGAAACGCGCGGAGCCTTCTGTTATTTCGTCGCGTTGCGCGCTCGCTCATTCTTTCCTCTGGGTCCGCTGTGTATTTAAATATTTCGAGGCATCCATCTTGCATGCTCCATCTGCATGTGTCAGCGTAGCAGTGCAGCGTACATTACCGTGATTGTTCGTAGTTGCCCATCGGAGGTGGGTGTCATTTCATGGCGAAACACCTCCACTATCCTTCATCCTCCTTCTCTTACTTCCATACCCCATTTTCTCTCTCTCTCCTTCTGCATCGATGGGCGCTTATCTCTTCCTCCGCGTAAAAGTGCAGGGAATACATATATCTGTATAGAGGATAGCGGACTCCTCTTTCCTCCTCGCCATCTTCCGCTTTCATTCGTTACCCCCGTTGGTCTCCGCTCGCCGTCCCAGGCACCGAAGCTCTTCGATCTCGCTTTAAGTAACTCCTGACGACCGTTCCGCATCGGTTTAGCCGCTCGTTTTTCCTCTCGTCGAGGTAACAATGCCACCAAGGGAGATTCATGGTTTTCCCCCGGGAGAGGAATGTGACGGGGGTTGGGAGGGGTGGATGGAAGATACAAGAATTGGCGCGCATCGTGTAATGCATCCGTCTCGGCGGGCAGGCGACAGACGTAGAATCATTATACTTGCACGCTCCACTTTGCGCTCTACTTTGCGCTTCCGCGCACTAAAGTCGTGCGTGCAAGCAGAACGCACCTTCGTTACGCGCCTGTCACCTTACTGAAGAAAGACGCCATTTCTTCCGAGAGTAAACTTGCCACCACCACTTACGACAGACTCTGGCAACGATCGATCGAAAAGAGCAGAAAAATTCGCCTACATGACGGCAATTATATTTGGTCCGCGTGCTTGAACGATAACCTGGGAATCCTTTAACGAGCGATTTCGGTAAGCGAGACGGCCTGGTCGAAGGGGTGGTTCGCAGGGGCGGTAGGTGACGGCGTCATCACCAGATGGACGAACACGTTTAATATAAAATGCCGACGCGAGGGTTGCGCTGGATACGAGGCCGGGCGGGAAGCGTGGGATTGCGTGAAAAGTGGGCTCTCTCTCTCTCTCTCGAAAAAAGCAGCGAACAAATTAAAGTCGCCAAAGATTCGAGGCGACGGGAATAATTCGTCGCGCGGATGACGAAGATGCGCAAAAGGACGACAGGCCGACTCCTCTGATCTCTCACAATGGAGTTCGCTGTCGACGCGAGTCGGCTTCTTCTAATTATATCACTCAAATCGTTTTTTCTTCCTTCCCTCCTTTTCTAGCCTTGTTCCTCATTCTCTCTTTTCGCCCCCTCTTTTTTTTGTATTAGCATGAAGCCGGAGGGCGGAGGGTGGAGGGTGGCGGGGCGATTAAGTGGTTTCATCACGAAACGCCGCGGGCACGTTCGCCGAGTGGCCGAAGGTATATTTTGTTCTCCACGCCGAGTGAACATCACTCGGCAGCGTTGTAATACAATGCACAATGCGTTGCGCTACGTGAAATGATTCGGTAAATGCGACGTACATTGTAAACGTAATGATATGGGGGGAGGGGGCTTGGGGAGGGAAAAATAGGGAGGTGGAGGAGGCTGTTCGGCATTTTCGCTTCCAGCCTCGCATCGTTGCGGTATTTCGCTTGCGGAAAGGAGTCATTCTTTTTGTTCCCTTCTGCTTCTCTGCGCACGCGCGCGCGCGCGCGCGCGCGCAGGACCGAGTGAAGTTCGGCATCGAAATCGCTCGCGAGGCAATTCAATGGAAAACACGAAACGGTACTTTAAATAATAATTCGCGTTCTTTCGAAGGGTCGAGCCTCGACAAAGAGACGCTCGGGCGACGAACGCATTTCATTAGCGTGGAAATTTTCTGGGACGCGACGGGATTTGCACGGTTAATTGCTCCCGAAGAAGAAGAAGAAGAGGAAGGAGGAGGAGGAGGTAGACGAGATGGGAGACGAGAAGGAAGAAGTTAGTTCTTACGACTGGAAGGCAGAAGCCTCGACAACAGATAGACAATTGTAGCCTCGATGAAGCTGCTGAATTGTTCTAAGCTTTTCTTTTTTTCCCTCCTCTCCTTTTTCATCTCCGGGCGTCATTACCCGACTGCCGCAGGATCGGACGAGCTCCGAAGGCGTTACGTCACTTTAGCACTCTCTTTCAGCCAGCGCTTTTTGCGTCCGCTAAGAAGTCCGGGTCAATGACCGCCTCTCTCTCTCTCTCTCTCTCTCTCTCTCTCTCTCTCTATGTCTCTCTATCTCTCTCTATCTCCCTTTCGTCCTCGGATTCGCGCCCCGAATTACAGCGCCGATCTTAAATCGCAATTTGCACTAAGGCGCGCTTAATTGCCAATAGTGACCGTCTCGTCGCGTACGGCTATTTAACATGAAACTGGCGAGAACGTCAAGTCCATCAAGGAAATTATCTCGTCGAGGAAATAGAGTATTAATCGCTTCAATTATCGGGCGCTGAGCGGAGAAGAAAAAAGGAACAGAATGAGCGAGAGTAAGAGGAGTTGAGAGAGAAAGAGGGGGAGAGGGTGGGAAGCGATCGTAACGATGGACAGAGCCGCCATTACCTTTCGGTACGAATCGGCGGTTACGCCCTTCGACTCTTATCGAGGCAGATAAGGAGAGGATATGCGCCACTTCCATCAGCGTGATAAAAAGTCGATGGGATCAGAAGCGTCTAGCGACGAGGCCGGGTAGGTCGCGGTGTCCTACGGGAAATTGGATATCATGAAGAACGGGTGAATGCCGTCGACCAATGGCGAGGCCGTCAGTCAGCGGTAGCTCGAACGATATGTCAATGTCAGGCATAAGGATGGGAAGGAATGCGAGGATAAGAGAGGCTGCTCGAGGAATTCGTCCGGCCCGCGCGTCGCTTGACAGCTCATAGAGATAATAACGCGTCAATGTTGCCACTCACGTAATTACAAGCGGGAGCCCGGATGTGAGATAGGGTGGGAGGAAACGAGTAAATGTAGAGGCTCGATTGCGGGGCTGTCATTCGGGGCGAAAATGCTCATTTGAATCCTGCGTGTGGCAGCGGTTGAGAATGACGACGGCGCGAAATCGTTGAAACACGATAAACGTAATTGTGTCGCTCGGATTGGCGGGTAAGCTGCGAGAGTTCAGAGTTCCTCGAAGTGGAAAGAAGTCAGTCGGAGCGAAGCCGGCTACTTTGCGAGTTTGCCCTGGCCTTTCGGGACACGCCGCTCGAGGATCATAAAGCCCGGAATGGATAGGATGTCCGTTATGCATGGTCCCCTGTACAGAAGGCGATATGCTTACATGGTCACTTTAAAGATCGCTTCCAGGCCACTTGAACTACTCCTACCCTTGCCACGGTTATCTTTCCGTATCCTTGAACTTTAGCAACGGTGTCGCTGATATATTTAAGGGCTTATCTGCGAGGTAGAGCGCGCGATGCCAGAAGAAATCGAGGCACGTTCGCATTTATTCAATTAGTTCGGCGGAAGGAAGGAAAGAAGGGAAGAAGGGTGCTCTAGCCAAGTTATACGTTCATTTGACGGGCCGTTGATGTTTTCATGCCGTTTTGCGCGCGGCTCGTAATCGAGACGAAACGTGACCGCGAGCAGCAGTTTGTACGGATCGCTATCGGTACGCTCGGTTGGCCAGAAACCAGAGTGGGGTTACGCTAATTTTGAGTTACGCACGCCAGTCATGTCAGGGCGGGGTATCGTGTTCCCGGCTGAACCTTGTTTTTTCCTCTTCTATCTGTCGTGTCTTATCGCGCGTGTCTCGTAACGATTAGCAACGAAACGGGACGCTTTTTTTTTCACCCGCCCCAAGTCTTTTTGCTCCAGTCGGATCGTTTTCCATATCGACCCGCGACTCTCCTCTTAGTGCCATTAGAAGAAACCGTCTGCCCTGATTATATTGTCTCCGATAGGAAAGATTAGTCTGAAAGGAGGTCGATTGCTCGCAGTCGATCGACTGGGCGGGAGGAAAGATTTTTCGGGACGAACGCAGCAGCCATCGAACGAATGGAAGGAAGGAAGGAGGGAAAAGTCGAAATTGTAAATTTGTTCCCAGGGCTTGTCGGCGACAGTAGGGCTTTAACGGCGTTGGTGGGGGGGGGGGGGGGGTAAGATCGGAATTGCCGGAACTGTTTAACCCTTTGCGATAGTTTAATCCTCCTACGGGTAGAAGGGAGAGTTGCGATTCTTTCGGATTTTCGATTTTCGCCCCGGAGTTAGCCATCCGACGAAGTGGGGTAATTTTCGTCCGACATTCGACATTAAAAAGCGTACACGCCTCTCGAAGAAACCGCTTTAAAGTTTTAATCGCGCTTCACGGCTCGTTACCTATCGACCATACCTTTCGGTTCCGTGCGGATACGGTTTCGTCCGCGTCCCGCGCGAGTGAAACTACTTGTTCGAACTTGTTGAAACTCTCGTTCCTACGATTTCAAGAGCAGCATCGAGTACGCGAAAGGAGAGTCGCTACCAATTGTGGCCGAAAAGCTATTTCCGCTCTCGCGTAGCCCTCTGCCTCCCCCATCCCTCCTTAGCCTTCATCCCCCTGCGTTGAATGGGTGGGAGAGAGAGAGAGACTTTCTATTTATACGAAGCTCGCTTCGCGTACGAAGTTAACGATTATGGCCGGGTAACAAGTCGGAACGTGGCCGAGATCAAATATTCATTTAAAATGGAAGCTAGCGAGCGCTTCGGCCGCCGGGCCATTCAAATTCCGCGAGTGTACTTTGTCGGTTGTCACGTCAATTTACGCGGAATCGATACGAACTTCGAACGTACGAACGGTCGCGACTAGATGCGTATATAGTGCGTACCTAGGTATATAGTTCGCCGACGAAATGGGAGCAGGTGGAGGAGTAGGAGTGGGCAACATTAATACTTCCGCGATAACCGTCTGCACACAATAGATAGGAAGACACACGTAGGGACGTACACAGAGCTGGGGAGGATCGGAACTGCCCGTGTTTGCGCCGGCGATCGAGTCCTTGTCCGTCTGAAAACGCGAAGCCGAGTTCCGCCGGTTCGGATACGAATGCAGATTGTCCGCGATGCTTCGGGATTGAAAACTTTTCGTACTCCCAGAGCGCGCGGGGACGTTGGGCAGGCCGCTTTTTAAGCGGACGAAAGCGCTCGTTCCAATTCCATCTCCTCGCCGTCCGCATAATCTTCCCGGAGTAGTAATCGCGTCTCGAGCACTTTTTTCGTCCCTCCAATGTCGGCGTCGGCTGCGGCGCACTTATTTCTACGCCAGAAGGAGAGGAACGCGGCAAAAGGGTTGGAAAGCGTGGCCGCCGCCGGACAAAGAGGCCTCGCTGCCCAGAGAAGGGGGCGGTTGCGGGCGAGGGGAAGAGAGGGGGCCCGAAGATGGACAAAAATGGAGCAAACTCGTCGACGAGTGAAATCCCGTATTACTTTTTCTTCCGAGTTCCGAAGAGCGCTTCCGTGTTTCGAGCTTTCCGAAGTCGAGCGTGCGCCAGCTACGCGAACGGGAGTCAGGGAATTTCTTATCCGCACTAGGACGAGTCGCGGATGGGCTCTCGGAATGGTCGGTGATTCGCGACGAGCGAGGTCGTTGCGCGAAGTGCCTTCTCCTCTCCCCGCCCCTCCCACCTCCCACTGCCTGCCTATATTTTCTCCGACTCGGCAAATTCCAGCGTCGGCCGATCCTTTGGCCCCTGCCGAAATTGCCGCCGGGCACGGCACGTATCTTCTCTCTTCCCACCTTCTACTCCTACCCTACCCTCCCCACCCCCATCTTCCCTCAGTTGCGCAGAGAGGAAGATTCGTTACGGTTGCCGAAGACTTCATTATTTCGTCAAACTTTACCGATGCTGTCATTGCGAGAATCTTTTTGGCTCGCTGCAGTCGAATAGTTCAGCTTCGAATCGTTTCGTCGCTCCAACGTCAAATCTCTGGAAAAACATAATTTCACCGACGGTTATTGTCGGCGGTGCCGAAACGCGGAGAGGCTCCTCTCTATACGCTCTCGAGAGCTTCTCCGCGTTTCGAAACTCGCCAAGAGCACTTCCGCCCTCGCTTTTATTAAAAAGTTCCATTGGCCGACTATTCAAGATTACTTCCGTTTCTTCGAATACGCCGGCAGTGCCGCTGTCTGCCGTCGTGCGGTTGTCCCGTGCGGTCGTCTCGTATGGTCGGTCGAAGTCGGTCGTAGTCGGTGCCGTACAGTATGGAGGAACGTGGCTTGGGCCGGGCCAGTTTCGAGTTCCGCCATCAGGACCTACCTCCGTTCCGAGGGATTTCGAAAGCCCGATCAGCCGCATCATCAAAGGTCACTGTACGAAGCAATCTTTCAGGAAAACGCGCTCAACTCTTCCTTCCGGCAGGGCGGAGATATATATTCATTTCAATTCAATTTCCCCGTGGATAGCATAATCTTTTGAGGAGTCCTCGCCATCCTTTCTCCTTCAGCGCAAAGCTCCGCCTCGTACCATCTCTCTCGCCGACTGACTCCTAGTCCCATCTATATGTCGAGCGAATAATCTTCTCTAGCTTACAAACGCACTTCTTACGCTGTCTGCATATTCCGCGCGTGCAATTATCTAAGCCGGGAAGACTGAAAAGCGCGGGCGCGAGGCCGGGAATAAAGGAACGGAAATTATATGAAATGCGGAAAAAAGCTCTTCGGGAAGCTTGGACCGTCCGTTACGGGACCGGTTTGTCCTAGAAGCGAGCCATTTGACATGTAAAACGGCTTGGCTGATATTAAAGAGAGAAATGGGAGTTACGCGTCTCAGTCATCGATACCGATACGAGAGCGTTGTGCAGCTATTCAGCTGTTCGAAGATAGGACAAGTATCCAAGTATACCGAGGCACACGGACAAGTATTGGGGAATCGTTTTGAGCGATGCGTTGCAAATAAAATGTGAAAGAAAATCAGAGGAGCGTGATATAGCGAGCGGCGAGGCGTGGGCTCAATAAATATTTTGCACCGCCGAATGAAGAGCGTCGGAAGAAAAACGCAAAGGAGTCTTGGGAAATCGAAGGGACAGCCGGTGCGGCGGAAAGGGTGGGAGAGAGCGGAATAAAAGGGAAATCTGTAATAAAACGAGATTGTTCGTGCACGCAATGAAAACCTCAATTACAGGAAATTCTTCGGAAGATTGGACGGAGTTCCGCGAGTTCCCGCGGACAGGACATCCGTAGCTATCTTCGAAGTTCGTCAGCTGCGCGCACATTCGAAACTAGTCCCGCGACAATTCCGCGGAACGCGCCAGCCATCCGAGTCCTCGTCCTCCTTTCATCGCAAAGTATTGAGACGCGTCAATGACGGTTCCAGGAAGAACGGATAGGAGAGATGGATGGAAAGAGAGAGAAAGGCATATCTGGACGAATCTCGGCGGGACACGGAAGCCAACAATCTCTGGGAACAATACTAGCTTCGTTTTTCCCAAGTGTTTGATCCCCCGCGATGTCTAAATTTCAATTTGCCCAGAGGCGGAACGAACTCTGTTTCATTAGTCCGGATAACTTCGGTTCTTCCGTCTGTCGGCACGACAAGTCCTCGAGAGATCCGGAAAGTTGCCTCCCTACTGAGCTCCGACGTCGACCTAGGAAGCATCCATTAAACGATCTCTCTCCGTGTAACGCGCCCTCGCCGTTTGAATGTGCCGCTGCGAGCTAAAGTAATTGGATGCGAGGTCAGAGCTGGCGCGCAGTACCGGATTCCCATCGACTTTGGCTCAAACTTCCCTCGGATCTTCCATTATTTAATGCTTACTTGTAACAGTCGCGTAATTGAATTTGATTAGGATGAGGCTGCGATAGTGGGGACGGGCGATGGGAGGCCGATGGGAGGCCGATGGGAGGACGATGGGAGGACGATGAGAACTAGGAGGAGTCCGGTGGACAAAAGAGCTTATTTATGCTTCGGCGGGGCGAGTGGCGAGAGGTTAGGGGTGAGAGGCGAGAATAGGGCCATATAACCAATGTGTTGGCCAGCGGTTGGCGAGAACGATGAGCGTGTTTCGCGGCATTGTCCCCTTTCGCCGGAACAAACCTATATTGGCGGCTGGCGGGCCGGAGTCGGCATCACGGCCGGATCGAGTCTCTCTCCTGATGTCAGCTTTCAGTCGGCGAGACTCCGAGAACATCGCGGCCTGCGGATGATGACGCCTCGAGAGTCGATAAACAAACATAAATCTGCCGCTGCTACCCCTCCGGGTAAATCGTGTGTCTTCGAGCGGTAGCATCGGTAATAGAACAAGGCACGCACCCTGAACATGTACCGTAGGGCAGGCGCATATCCGTCTACATTACGCTGCATAATTCATAGGGTTGTCATAGGCGCGAGAGGCGGATAATGGTGCCGCACTGGTCGAGGTCCCATTGTCCATGGGTAGGAGCCGTCAACCAACTTGGTTCCGGAGGATGACGACTACGATGACGACGACGCCGACCGTCCGTCGACTCGCCAAATATTCAGGATCCACGCTCTGCTCGCATTCTGCAGATTGCGTTGGACGCGTTTACGCTGCGTGTACGGTCCAATGTCAGGATCAAAATAAACCGCGGCCCACGTCAGACGCGTAGCGCGACCGATTTGTCGGAAGTCGAGAGAGGAGATTGAATTATTGCCGCAAACATTTTTTCGGCCGATTGTTGGAACGGGAGTTAGCATCATCGATGTCTAAGGTCAATGTAGAGACTGAATGCTTCCTACCTTATGCCGCGGTTTCGCTTTGATATTTATTGCCCTCCCCGTCGATTCCTGGCCATAATTAAGGAATATCCTCGACATCCGCGTCTTTATATGCCTCGCGAATGGACCCGCTTTCGAGGATAATAGAGGAGCGTAAATATTTTACGGTCGCTCGATACGTATCGGATGTCCATACTCTATAAGCGACTGTTCGTATACCGTTGATATGAGCCGGCGTCGTCGATGCTGCCGCCGACGCTGCCGACGCTGCTTCCGCCGATGCCGCTGCGTATTTTTATTTTCATCTATAAAATTTCCTTTTCCGCGCAAACGTTGCGACCGAATGCACGAAGCGAGCCTTTCCGGGTATTTGCACGTTATTCGTCTCGCGTCGGTCATCAAACTTCAGTTGTCCATTCTGGGATGCTTATTTGGAACAAAAATAAATTTCAATCGACACCGATGGGCGTAAAATACTCCGCTGCAGTGCGGTGGCTGATCAATCATCCGAAAAAGATTCTATACTTTTCGCATTCCGTCCAATCCGTTTAAATAAATCGATGAGATTATTAGTCGACAGAACGCTCCTCTATTTATTTCGCCGATACTCGCCGCTATTCCGCGTCCGACATTTTTCCTTTTTCCCAGCGCCTCACTTAATATAACGCTTTCTACATTGCAGGAAATCTAATTGCAAATTGTCTGAATACGCGCTCAACTGATCCTGCGCTAGAGCGGGTTAGGAACTTTTCTACGTTATTACATTAACTCCGACTGCAGCCAGTTTTCCACGGTCCTTCCCGCGATATTTCTGTCTCTGTATGCTATTACGTTTACTTTATCAACGTCCGGCCACGCTGCATACTCTCTTTCCATCCCTCGCGAAATTGCGCTTCAATAACATTAATTAGGCAAGCGGCAGGTATTACGAGCCCAGTCAATGAAATATAGATATATTCCTTGGCGAGTGTGAGATTTCTTTGTTGCGAGGAGAATTTCATCGACGCTCCACGGAATATCGTGTAAGCGTTCCCACTTCGGCGAGAGTCAACTTGATTCGGCGGCAAGCGAATGGCATGGGATTCGAGGATTCAAAGCCGAAGTCAAAGAGTCGATTCTGACAGGTGAACGGGGTCGCAAGGAACATTATCGACTCGTAATCGGGGTAGGGAAGCTGAAGAAAGCTCGCCTCGACCCGCTCCTCAGAATTCCGCCGACGTTTAACTCTCGCCGAGTATAGTGAGATTTTGAAAGAGGCATTTTGCTCGGTAGAACACGTAAGGAGGACAACGTCGAGCGGGACGTGAAACGATGGAAACGAGGTCGTAATGCACAACCCTCCGTGAATGTACTCTGTATAAACTCGGAGACATACACCTTCAAAGAAGAAAGAGCGCGTGCGGGCGCCCCTTCACACACCTACACACACACACACACACACACACACGCGCGCGCGCGCGCGTACACAGAGAAATATAATCGGGGTCCGCGTGCGTAGATCGTTCGTGTAACGGTTGAGAAGCGGTTGGGCTGAAATTTGTGAAAAACGATCGTCGATTAAGCCCACTGGTGCGGAAAGAAAATCCTCATTGTTCGGGGGTGGAACAGGGGGTGAAAAAGGACAAGCGTTCTGGAGGCGGGAAAAGGAGGGTGATTGGCGGGGAAGAGGAGGTGGTGGCGGTGGGGGGGGGGGGGCTGGAGAAGGATGGATCGACCGGGTTAGTATAAGGGGTGCCAGGAGGGTGGTTGGGTATTGTACGCTCGCGTGTGTTCTGCATCCATATAGGTGAGAGGGGCAGCAGCCAAGTTGGCAGGGGGTGTGAGAGTGAATCTCGTGTCGAAGCTACTCAGTCGGCGGTTGTGTGGGTCGAAAGTCCATGACGGAAAGTGATGCGCGTAAAGGGGTGTTGGTGGGGCGACACCGACAGTACCCGTCACGCTTCAGTCCTGATAATTATTCACAGTCTCTTGGCCAAGGGCGGCCGAGTGTGGATTTCTTCGATGCCCGGGCTCGTTTCGCAGACACCTGATGCCACCTACGCCCTGATATCTGTCAGCCTGACAGACTCTACCCCAACGACTATTTGTATTTATTTCAATTAGGGCCACTTTATATCCAGACTCCGCTCTGCGAAACTCTGCCTACTTATTCGCGATTACATAGTTGTGAAAATAGGAAAGCGTGGAAAGTGAAATGTCGTAAGTCAAATTGTGGATAAAACTAGAAGCAAAGGGATTTTTCTATCTAATTCGGACTTCCCACGCCTTATTTATCGGCGATTCGGCATGGGCGACATTCGATTATCGACTATTACATCAGCCGAAGGAATGAACTGTCATACGCTTCGGGCCGGATGGACCTGCGGCAATCATTTCTCCAACTTCTCTCGGAGAGTTCCATATCTTATCTGAAATTCGAAAGGGTAAGCGAAAAACGAGCATAGAGTCGCCCAATTTCCATTTCGTCACGCCAGATTCAGGAAAGGGATTTCAAGATTTTCCATTGACGGAAATTGCTACCTTTACTCGTCTTTCACGCCTTCCGCCGATGGAAATGCATATTTTCTGTTGGCGGCCGCGCGCTGACATCGCAGACGCATTGTCCAACTGATATATCGATTAGATTTTCGACTTTGCCGCTCACCGCCACCGTTTGCCGTCCGTCTAATTATGAGATAACAATTCCCATTATTTATAGCGACCCCGTGCATAAATTCTGGCCACCTTCAATTATTCGGAAATCCATACGCGTGGCGGACAGCTCAAAAGCCCGGATTAGCGTACCCTCAATTTAATATAATACACGAACGAATGTACCGCCGCTAATCTTTTTTTTCCCCCCCGAATAGTTGCGGCATGTTCTAGTTCCCATACTATCGTTTATCGTTATCGTTGAAATTCAGTGGAAAAAGCTTGAATAGCATAATGGCCGGCCGCAAAATAATTTGCCTCGTTAGAAACTTTTCATCGAATTATCCGTATTGCGGATCGTCACCGTATAAATACCGGCAAATCCGCTTCGAGAATAATTCGAGGAAATTCGCTTGGACAGTATATTTTCAGCACGCGCGCGGATTGAGAGATGGATGAGAGTGAGAGAGAGAGAGAGAGAGAGAGAGAGAGAGAGAGAGAGAAAGAGAGAGTCACGGGACTAAGGGACGATCGCGAGACAGAAACGTATTGGCAAGGAACTGATCAAAGGGGTATCCGGGCGAGCATTAGAATATTGCAAGTGGGACATCGATGAGGGCTCGATATACTTGTAGATTCTCGCGTTCTGCTTTGCGGCTCGTTCTCGCACACCAGTCAGTGGTTACGGTATAACTGACGTTCTGTTTGCCTGCCAGGATTTCCTCCCTCCTTTTTTTTTCTCCGCTCGACCGTTCTTTTGAATGCCGAATCAGCGAGCGAGAGCGTTCGACGTTTTTTCCTCCCTTGCTCTGACCGACTACTGGTCCGACTGCTAGCTCGACTGCTAGCCCCGACTGCTGCCTCGAACATCTTCCTTTCATCTGGGAATTACATGCTTAACTTATTGCGGTCGCGTACTTATCTCTGCGTGTTTGTGTCTACGTGACGAGCGTGACGAGTTGCCCGCCCGTTATAGCTGCGGCGAGCGACGTTTAACTGGAATTTAGACGGTATTCGATGAGCGTTCGCACCGTAAAATTGAAGGCCCGTACTTATTGCATTTCGCGGGATCGATCCGTCGAAAAAGTTGAAGGCACCACCCCGGCCACCCCCGGATGGTCGTTGCAGGGGGGGCGAGGTAAGCTGGCAAAGTTACGTGCGAGTCCATCGCGCGCGGTGTGCCCCGCGTATATATACGCAAAATTGAACGAGACACGCGAATGTAATTATTTGATATGCGCGTGCCGGCATGCATATTCGTGTAAAGGAGATTCGCCCCGTTCTCGTGACCGACGAGACATATGTCGCTCGCCGTGCGTGTGTGCGTTAGCCAGTCCACCTATACGCGTATGCGGCCGGCAGCGCACGGGTTGTCGCTTTGATTCCACGCTTTGATATCTTGTAACTATTTAGTGAATCGATCGATACGATCGACAGTGTCCCGTTCCGTGTAACGCTGATCGTGTAGCGCCGTTTAAGGAAGTTGCCGATATTCATCCAATTACTTCTGATCGACGATACGCGTTTCTACGTTTCACGGTTCGTTTAACGGGTAAACAAGGGCCGGCTCGCCGTTACACGCGCACGCACACGCACACGCCCACGCATTGGCGGACAGGCACGCGCGTGCGCCCCTACGTCGCCCGGGAGCGTAGCAAGTGCGCATCCAGCGTTATGAGAAGCACACACTGTCCGGATACACGGCCGCATGATTAATTCCGCGGAAGGGCAAACGATAAGAATACTTCAATATCGGAGGCACATTCGGATCTATGGCCGCGTATGCGTTACGTTTATGAACGTTAAGGCGGAGTTATGCGCGCACACACACACACACACACACTCGGACTCGCTGTTTGCCGCGGTAAATATGTGCGCAAGCGAGGGAGTAGGATTGTATGGACGAACCAAATATTACATTAGTTAAGTTCTTTCTCTCGTCAAACGTTAGATCTCACCCCCGGCGATGTGTTTGCTCAGCTCTTTATTTGTTTGCACGATAATGCCTCGGGAGGCGGTCGGCATCTGGTGGAAACCGTTTCGGCCCGGAGATGCGTAATCGATTATTCGACGACAAATACTTTCGGTCTTAGGTAGGTATATAATCGGCTAAACCGTTCGACCGGTCGCAGTATTGCGATACAATTGCGAAGACAAAGAGGTTAACCGGCGTATACCGCTCGTCGTTCTTCTTTTCTGACGAGATTCCGGTAATCTCTCAGGTATTTCCTTAAAAGCATCGGAAGCAGAAGTACCCTTTTGCAAGGGGGACAATAGAGATTCATCGATGTCTCTCCCTGTATCGGAGTTACAGCGGCCAGTCGATCCCTCTCCAACTACTTTTCCTCGATTTTCTCCCCTTCGTCCCTACGCGTCTGGACACACTCTTCCTTCGCCCTGCCACATCCAATCTCGCGGGAAGATACACGACAAGAGGCGGCCGGGTGTTTTAAGTAGCGCAGCAAAGTGCCTTATACCCTTGCCTCCTCCACCATCTTTCATCGACGTCTTATATGGTCGAGTGAAACTTTGGTTTTCGCCCCCTTCGGCTCGCCCCGCTCTCCCGACTCTTTCGCGCACTTCGTCGTAACAAAGCCTTGTTTCATCGGCGAAGGATTAGTCTTCTCACGTCATGGACGTGCAAGGGATGAAGAAAGATCCGACTGCCGGGCAGAAACGAGGCATCCGCCATCCTGGCCTTCCTGGTGCTCTCCCCCTCTACCTTGTTCGCCGATTTTCCTTTTGTCTCTCCGTTCTGCCGAACCTTCCACCCTGTACGTGCTCGCCAAGTGATTGCAGCAGGAAATCAATTAGGTGACATTCGTATTTTGGGACCGATTAGCCGGGCGACGTTTTATGGGGCTGTCACGAGCGTGTCTCGTTTGAGGGTTATTTTCGTCCTTGCCCGCCGTCGTCATCGTCGGCAGTCGTCGAGGCTCGTTAGAAGCTTAATCGTTCGCACATTTTTCAGCCCCGTTCCGACAAGTACAAATTCGCCGATCGCGGGATGGGAGCCGATGACAATTCATCGGGCGGACGACGCTGATTCGGCGATTTTTCTTCCCTCCCCATCCCCCAAAAGCTTCTTCTTCCCCGTTTCCCCGCTCTCTCGTTCTCCCTTGATAACGACCCGTGCGTGTCATTGAGTTGTCAAGCGTCGCGCGAGTCAAAGTATCTCGAGGCGGCATTCATCATCATCAATCATTGTCTATCGTTATCTTATTTCCGAAATTAGTTTGCTCGCTCGCGCACGCTCTCGCTCACATCACTCTCCCGGCATCACTCTCTCGCATCGCCGCTGGCAAAAACAACGCTGATGCTCTCGGGCGAGTGGATTAGTCTTCTCGCGGAAAGGAGAGGCGGAGGCGGAGGCGTCGGCGGGGCGCGAGGGAGAAAAGAAGTATCCGACACGAAAGCGAGTCGAGGCCAGGCCATTATATCTCGCGTGCAGAGAACATTCGACGACTCGTCTTTCTCTTATCCCCCCGCCAGGCATCATCCACGCCCGTACTTGGATTTCATCGCACTCGAGGCCCTTTCCATCCCTCCTTCCGTTCCTCTTTCCGTTCCTCTTTCCGCTCCTCTTTCCGTCCCACCCCTCCCTCCTCTCTCACCACCGATTTTCATGCGATGCAACGAAATGTTCTCCGCGGCAGCACGTGCCGTCGGCCCGATATCCATTGGGTCACGTGTGCACGTCCTGTTTTGACGTCGACGCCGATAAATCTGGTAGGAAAAATGAAATCCATCGCGCGGTGTAAAAGTGTCTACTCTCGGCACGGCGTGGGCGCGCCGAGTGGGAAACAAGCGGACGAGAATAATGGGATGAGACAGCGGGCATGCGATTCTTTCAAACGTCGGAACGTTCGCGGCGCGCGTCAACCTGGGGTGAGGAGAAAAATTGAGTGGCGCGAGAGGATAGGGGCTGGGGGAGACGGCTCAAAGAGAGACGCGGGATTGAGGTCAGTAATGCAAGTGACCAATAATCTTGTCTCTCTAATCCTCCTGGCCGAGCCTGCCGGCGGATGGCCCCTTTCAACATAACCACAGTGCAAGACCCGTATTCTGGCCTTGCATTTAGGACGAATCGAGCCTCCGTCATGTCGGTGTATCGCCGAATTGATGGCTCGCCGGCGTAATTTGACGCTAGATGGGAGAAGAGAGCAGAGAGAAGAGAGAAAAGAGAAGAGAGCAGAGAGAGAGAGGCTTTTGACTGTGGCCGAAGGTGAAATGCGGGTCAGGGGAGCGTGCGAATCTAAGTGTGTTACCGTCGCGAAAATGGCGAAAATGGCGAAAATGGCGAGAATGGGAAGAATGGCGAGAACAGCGCGCGAGCGCTCTAGGCTAGAAATAAAGGTGGGATCGATTTGTTTTCATAAAACTAGACCATTATCGGTGGAGCGGTGGCGTAGATCGCGAGCGAGAGGCTTCCTTTGACAGTGATCTCTTTGCAAATAAAAGGAGCTGCCGGTAAACCGCGTTAAGCCGAGATTATCGCACACAACGCATCATACGATCCAATAAATTTCGTCGTACTTGGCGCAAAGTCGTGAAAGGGGCGCTTTGATCTCCGGCGCAACATGTCGCTTAAAATCAATTTACGAGCGGCAGCCGGCGGCGTCGGCGGCAGCGTCGGCGGCAGCTTCGACACCGACGACGCCGACGACGAGCACCGACGAGCGAGTATTCGCGGCCTCGTGTTCAGCTGGATGTTCGGGCTCGTGATCGTTCGCTGGCTCGTTGTGCCAGGGCGATTCGACATTGCCGTCCGAGGGGGGAAGAAATAAGACGCGATCGTCGCCGAGGAAGTTCGTAATAGGCTCGTAAAGGAGCGAGGTACAACTGTAGGTAGGATGTTTGCGCGACCGCTCGTAATCCACGGCCAGCGCAGTCGAGACCAGAGCCGGACAAAGCGGCGGAACGCCTCTCGTAAAATATGTTTGCTCTTGCGCGAAAAGATGTCCCGTGAACTGTAAGGTGGGATTGCAGACCCCCGGGAGAGGAGAGTGCGCCGAAAGGGAAAAGAGTGCAAAATGTGCCCGGGCATGCTCGCGTGCTTGCCTCTTTCCCGTCCACATGCCTTGGGATAGGAGAGGGAAGGAGAGCGAAGGAGAGCGAAGGAGAGAGCAGTGGGAGCGCAGAGGGCGCCTTCGGAGGGAAGAAGAGGACAATGGAAGGATTCAGTAGGACGATACCGAGAATGCTCGCGCGGAAGCGGGGAACGGCGAGATAAGCGTTTACGGCCGCTCGGTACAACGAGACGGATGGACGGTGAAAGAACGATTCCCGACCCTGCCCTTTGTCTATCTACGCTCGCCTGTATTATTCCCAGCGTTACGCCAACCTCGTAACGACCGTCCATCCGTCCGACCATCCGTCCCACCATCCGTCCCACCATCCGTCCCACCATCCGTCCGTCCGCACGCCGACCAACACGCTCGACCGTAAAACACGCGCCCAGCACCAAAGTGATTGATTCTCGTAACGTACACGCGTCATTTCGAGGCTTCCCCTAATCTTGATCAGGCCGCAACTATTTCTTTACGAGGCACGCCGCCGCTGTCGACGACAGAGGCGCGATCGATGCGCCGACTCTCTTATCCGTTCCCTACCCTCCCTCCCTCCCTCCCTCCCTCCCGCCCTGCATCGTATGTCCCTCGGTCGCTTTTTTGTTTCGTCTGCGAACGTCTGTTTTAATCCGCTTCGGGAATGGTCGTCCGTCCGGCCGGTCGTTGAAAAAACGAATCCCTTAAAACGGTGTCGGCGCTCGCATGGGCCGTATAACGGATGGTCGGCGCAAAAGATTAATTGTATAAATCGATGGATCAACGATCGGCGAGGAGGAAAGCGGCTCGTACGTAGATAGCTAGGTACCTAGGTAGCTAGCCACGTACCGTACGCACGCACATTGATATCAGTCCACCCTTTCAGGTTGGCGCGCTCGCTTCAGAGGCGGCCATTGTCGCGCTCAGACTCGTTCTGTGTAACGACGATGCTCCCTTAGATTGCGTCGTAAAGCACGCACCGGATGAGAAGGCGCGTTCGGCTGTCCCGGCTGGCTCGCGTGAGTCGAATCGATATCTCAGCCCGGCTACGGCTTGTATCGAGGAAAGAAAGTTTGACAGCTCTGATAAATCTATTAGACGGGCGCGATGTAATATGTCGGCGGGCGAATAATTTAACGAAGCGAACGCGAAAGTTCGGAGCTTAACGGGGGATATTAAGATAATTTATGGATCCTTCCGCCCGGTCGCTGCGCCTGCGAAATTCGATGGGCCGACCACTTTTTTTCCTATGCGTAAACATTTTATTCGATCCGCGATCCTTCTTGGCGAGTGAGCTCTGCCACTTGCCCACTGGCTAATATCGACTGACAGTCAGGATAGTTTCACTCGGCATCCCAGGGGACGCGCATCGCATTCTCGCCCGTTGAATGAGCGGAGGGAAATAATTAGATCCTCCATTGTGCTCGCGCGCGCTTTTCCCGGCCGTCATATGGAACTTTTTCATGGGCTCGCGGGACGCCGACATTATTTCGATTTATCGAGCTTGGCTCGCGTCGCTTCGCTCTCGCTTACACGCCTCCCCGGTATATACCCCAATGATATTCTTCTCGACCACCCCCATCCCCCAACCCCAGGACGCTTTTCATCCCCCCTCGATATTAAGGGCGAAGTTTGCACGCCCGTAATCAGCCGCTCGATTGCCATTGATAAACATTTAGCGCTTACCGAAAACAATGCCGTTTTCATGGCGTCATCTCCGTAAATGGATTTCGGCGGTTAACTACCATTGTCTCGACCCGCGAATTCGAAATGCGCCGCTTTTAATGAGGTGTTACAATTACGACGATTGCGCCGACCGTAAACAATAAATCGTGTTATTCCATTTCCTCTGTCGGCGCCCGCTGCCATCATGCATCGAAGCGAACACGGTGCGGGGCAGAAAGTAGCGCGATCCAATTGTACCATTGTACGCTGTCGGCGATTATTCGTCGTTCAAGTCATTATTAATTAAAGATTATCCGCACAGCCAGCGCCGCCGCCATTTGGCAGCAACCGCTTGCGACGTAAGCGTCTCCGCCAAGCAAGATTTACTCACTCGTTCCTTCGGTATCGGGACAGACGACTCGTGAAAAACAGACGGCCAGAGTAATTCCGCGCGAGTTTATAACTCTGCGCGGCTGAAAGATAGCTTATTACATCGAGTCGTAACGCGGTATCTCGCATCAGCGGAGGTAGCCGTCTTACCGCTTTTGTTATTCGACGCCACCGCCTTCATTTCGGCCTCCTATCAATGGCAGTAGCCGTCAGGCACGGCGAGCATAATTGTCCTTATCTCGAGAGCTCTCAAAGCTCTGAATCTCGCGCGCCGAATCTGACGAGTGTCCGCAGGCCCGAGATTCGCCCGTTTTGCCGTAAAACGAGCTCGCCTTTTTCGCCAGTTTGACGATGCCACCGTGACGAGCTTCGCTCGGCGTTAAATCTGCCGGCCGGAAGCGCTGGCCGAATGTTAGTTCGAAGCGCCGGCCGAACGTTAGTTCAAAGCGCCAACCGAGAGGATCCGCCGGCAAATCAGCTGCACACGCGAATTCTACGGACGATTTAGCCGAAACGCATCGGCGAAATGAGCGTCGGGATAAGTGCATCCAATTTTCAGAGCCAGTCCTCGCGGGTTAGTATACATAGGCTACGTGACCGAGGGAAGCGGCCGGGACGATGCAACTCTCGGCATCCGGAATGACGGCGTTACGGGAAGCCGCGCCGAAATCGTCCCGGCGACCGACGAACAAATCACTGTAATTTTCCTTCCCGCGCGCCGTATAAGTTACGGCGAGAGCGCTCCCACGGAGTTAACTGTCGCGATACTCGGATTCGCTCGTCCGTCTGCCGATATCCGTTACCGGGATCGGCAAAGAGTCCCTCGGGGAAAGAATAAGCCACGGACAGGGTGAGTCGAGCAGCCAGGATATGAGGCGAAAGTTTCGGCGTTCGAATTATCGAAACAATTGATCTGGCCTATCCGGTTGCGCGCAGCGGTTCGCCACTTTTGCGGCGAAGGATGCAATCGCCAAAACTTTCCGACTGCCGACCAAAGTGGGCGCCGGAGGTGGTGGCGGGGGGTGGAGGTGGCCAACTGGAGCGCAGAATATTTCTCCTTCCTGTACGTAGCCGTTGGTGCAAATAAGTTTAAGGAGGAGACTCTCCAAGTATCGCGGGCAAGGGAGAGGGAAGGAGGTGGATGGCAGAAGGTTGTGGGTAGGAAAGGGAAGAGGCTGGGCACGGCCGCCGAGGCTCGCTGAAAAGCACGGCAGAAAGCTCGGCCGAGTGTTGCAAGCTCGGGCGTGAAATTAGCCGATACGTTATCAAGAAGGAGCAGACCGGTAATGCGAGCGAGTTTAATGAAAGCGCGGCCGCCTGCCTTTCGTTCTGCACTTTCCATCTTTTTTCACCCCCTTCCTCCTCTCTACCTCACCACCTTCTCTCTCTCTCTCTCTCTCTCTCTCTCTCTCTCTTACTCTCTCCCTCTTACATACACACACACGCGCACACACACACACACCTTCGTTACCGGCCACTCCAGTGTCTTATAATAGTCATGATATTAATAATAATTATCATTTTTAGTATCGGCAGAGGCAGTGGTAGTAGGGTGAATGGCCGAGGTACGGCGGGGCGCTATGCATTCGCCGGGTGTTCATTAATTAAAAAGGCAAGAAGCGAGGCCAGTTTGACTAGGGGCCAGTGTTGGTGGCCGTGCCGAGCTTCGTACACCGATGCATGCGTCTTCCTCCTTTTGGGGCCGCTTGTTTCAACGGTTTTATTAAAGCACGTGGCTCGGAACGAATTAAAAAGTAAACTACCTGCAACCGGGTGTGCATAGCTAGGCGTATCCAGGACTTACACATCTTCGCGGCACGGCGCCAAACTCACCCCAGCCAAATTCCTACAATCCTCGCCCGCTTCAGCTCGTGCCTCATTTTCTTCCCACGCACTGCTTTAACGCATTGACCGTTGCGTCGCACTAAACCGATCCCAATTTCCCTCTCCTTTCGAGCGTACGATTCAAGTGTTTACCCAACTTGAAAACCTCGAAATAGATTTCGGCTGCTTTTGTCGAATTATCGCGGAATTATCGCGAGAATTATCGCGAGAATTATCCTGGAATTGGTTAGCCCAATGGATGTCATAACGTTGGTGAATCGGCGGTCGTTAACGCGTTAATAGGACGCACGCTGGCTCCGAAGCATGGTTCAGTTCTTTCGACGATTACGCCCACTTTGCCCTGCGCTGATTAAGAAATATTCAACTCGCGAGAGAGGCCGGGCCGAATGCGCTCCGCTCCGGCTTCATTCACCGGCCGATCGTGAACGCTTATAATGACGGAGTTATGGGCGAGGCAGCGCAAAAACGAAATCCCATTGAAAAAGCGTACCCCCTGAAAACTCATTTCGCGCAGCGTACGCATGCCGCTCCGACTAAAATGACCAATCTGAATGGTGCTTGAAAACGATGAAATAAAGCGGAAACGCGATATGACGTCGCTTTCGCGGAACGTCAACAGCGGGCAAGTATCCATTGAGCATTACATTTTGTTAACAACTTACAAAATTGATGTTTATGAAGGTACGCTCATTACTCGTATTACTTATGCGCACCGAATTCACATTTCATATCCGCTCTCCGGTACATCAGCACGCGCGCTCGCGCGCGCACGCTCACGTCGTATTAGCCTGCGTTGATATTTCCGCGCAACGAATCGCAATCTACGATCGTCTATCGGCCGTTGTCATTGACGGTGTTCCTGCCCGAAATTTTCGCTCCCCCTCCCCCAGCAATTCCCCTTCCTTTCCGCCGATCGTTTCGGGAGAAAGATCTATGTTCGAGCCGTGTTGACCTCAAGACCGCAATGGTTCATGCCCTACGCCCGGATCTGACAATAATTACGAATTTGTCGAACGAATCAGCGTATTTAGCTGAGCCGTTAATTTAGATTGCCGTGCAGGGCATCCACCCCCTCACGTCCCCCTCACCTCCCGCTGCTACGCCCAAACGCTGCACCCTGTCCCTTTTCCATCTTCGTCCAGCGGGCGCGAGCGAGCGCGGTGTGCTAATGCCGATCCATGTGCGATGACAGGTTCGAGGTTAGCGGGCTCGCCGATATGAGAGTGCGCTCGCTCGCTGGACAAGTATGCGTAACTTCGACCGCTGCTTCATTTGGGTAATCGAATTTACCGCATATATCTTGCGATTGCACCCAGCAATAACCGGCGTGTATGCTAATGTTGCCGATATAACTGTCTCACCTGCCCTTCCCTATATTTCCTCCCAACTTCCAGGATGCAAATTCTGTCGGTGGAAAAAAATCCTTTCTACATCGCCAGCCTACGAAAAGCATGCACAGCTTGCCTTCTTTTTTTTTTGCACGTTATTTATTATGAGTTTCGAGAGACGTCACGCTTGCAAGCGGCTTCCGGTGGGATGTCAGGATTCGGTAATAATTACGAATTTGTAGTACAAATCAGAGCGTTCGGAGGATCCGATAATTTAGGTTACTGCGGGACGTTGTTGTACGCGTTACTCTCGCCTGTCCTTTGGGCATGTGTACGTCCTGGGCACGATGGGCACGATGCGAGCGCGCGCGCGCGCGCGCGCACTGCATCGGACGCCCTGTGTACCGTCGGTGCGAGCGGTAGGAGTGTAACTTGTACCACTGCGAACGCAAGCCAGTGTCCGCTCCAATTAACTTTTCACCACTAATTTATGCACAGCGTCTCTTTCACTCTCCGGTCTCTTTCTCCATCTGCCCCCTCCCGCCCCTTCCGCGCTCCCGATCTCCCCTCTATACCTCCCTCTCCCTTTCCATGTGCTTTCACAAATTTCCAGACTGCGCCAACTTCTCGGCACCTGAAAGAGACTGCACCTTATTTTCAGAATACATCTCACGTCCACGCGTCACGCTCCCGAGAGGGTGAGCGAGCAGTTGGCCCACCAAGTTTTTCTAACTCCCTCCGTCCTCTCTTTTTTCCCCCCCCCCCCCCCCCCCCCACCCACGAAGCACGTCCCCGGCTAAATGCCTTGACGTGTCTTGAGGTCCTCTACGAGGATTTTTATCCCGGTCGCTTCGGAAAAAGAAATTTCGCCCGCGGTCCTGGCCGACGCGATTGTTGCCGACTGTTTGCCTCCACGGTTATGAAACGGTTTACTTTAACGATCATATTTTATGTCAACCTACCCGTTATAATTGGGAAGCCTGCCCCCGTGCCGTTAAGCTTCTGTCTCCACGCTACCCCACCTCTCCTTTCTTCGCCTGGGAAGAAGCACATCTGATCTCACTTTAATTCGCGATGAAAATTCATCGCCGGATTTGTCTCGATCGCCATTATGTTCGGGCAGATTGAACACAGCGCGCGCACACGCTCGTCGACATCGTTGCGAATGACGGCCGGACAAATTGCGGGACGACGCTAAATATCGTCGACGCGTCTACACGCGCTCGGATTTTCGCGATAACGAAATCGGATGACTACGGTGCAAACTACAGAGCGGCAAAATCGTTTATTGCGCCTATTGCCTCTATTATTTAAATAATGCCACTTTCGGCGCCGACACTTGCGAGGCGAGAGGGCGATGGAAAGGGAGAGGATGGAAGAAGGAGGGTCGTTTAATATTTGCGCGCCGATAATAGAACTCGACGTTATTGAATGTTACCGTTCTGGTGGAGAATTATCCACGCAATTATTCATGGAATCAGTTCCACTCCATAGTGCAGATAATGCGTACGACGCGTTCGATCTGCGCTCCAATCGATCTCGGTGGTGCTAGCGTAGCGACGTTCATCAGGATCACCGACGAGTTGTCGTCAGTGCCGTATGTTGGAATTGAAACTGGAATGGAGAGTAATCGTACGGTGCGCGCGAGCGCGGCTAAGAGGGGGAGAGAGAGGGAGGGAGAGAGAGACGGGACGAAGGACAGAGACAAAGGTAGTGATCGGTAGTAGGTGACAGAGGGAAAGAGAGGGAGGGGGGGAGGATCGGCGGCGGTGACGGGAAAAGCGAGAGAGACAGGAAGCTGAGGACGAGGAGAAAGAGAAAGAGGGAAGGTTCGGAAGGGAGAGCGGGAGGGCGGGAGGGAAGGGCGGAGAGCATTCGATACAACGACGTTGGCTCGTTCACAGTGGTCAGACATTTCGGTACTTGTTTCCCTATTAATATGCATGTCCCCGTCCCTTAGCCCTCCCTCGTCGAAGCCCCTCTCGTCGAAGCCCCTCTCGTCGAAGCCCCTCTCGTCGCGGTACTCGTCGTCAGTCGTTGTTCTGTACCCCTCTCGAGCTACCCTCTCCTACCTCCTCTCCTACGAGCTCGAACGACCTCCTACCACCCGCTCCTACCTCCTACCATCGGCTCCTACCACCGCCTCATCCTCCCGTGCACTGCCAGGCATGAAATCGGCACCCCCGTGCGGTAGAGCGTCGGTGTTTCCTGCCCGACCAAATAAATCCACGACCACTGTGTCCGTTGTAGCAAGCCCCGGGCGGCCTGTCCGCCCATACAAGACCCGTTACTACTGCAATGCCGGACGATTGATTGAAAGTTTGCCCAGCGCTTTTCATACCTCTCTACACCGCGTTATGTGCACTCTACCGCGTCGCCGCGATCCTCCAACGCGATCCCTCCAACGCGATCCTTGGACGCTACTTCGCATTCTCAAAAGTATTCGCCGTGCGAGCGTGTATCTGCCTGTGCTTCGCCACTGCTCTCCTCGATGCCTACGCCAAACGAGCCACGAACTAAGTTTCCATTCTGCCTGGCGCCGCGTACGCTCCCGATCGATCGCAGGATTTCGATGCCGTTCACCCGATTCTTTTCCCGGACGAAGACTGTGAAGTGAAAATTTCAATACTACCGTTTCGCTCGTTACGCCCGCTACCCGCTATGGAATATATTGGCGGAGCGCGGCGTTTTGATTCGCGTAACGGGCCGAGTGAGTGACGTACGCGCTTGCCGTAACGTTAAGCTGACAGAAAGGTAGACTGTTTCGATGCCGGTTGCGACGACGGTGGTCTGTTAGTTTATGTAATAGCCGTTGCCGCTGTGACGGGCCGACGATTGATCGAGAGGCTGTCAGTGTTCGTTAGTCCAAAATGTAGGACAAGGGTTCTGTCGTCGTATAATTTGTAGGACGAGCCTCGAAGGGCGAACGCGATTCGATTTTTATTAATCGTTCGTCCCCTCGCTGTCACAATTATCGAGTTGACCCATTGAAAGTGCTCCCCGTCGAAGGTCTGGCACGGTCTACGCTCGGCCGGCCTGCCTACCGGCCCCCGTATTTACGGGTGTCAAACTGTATTTATGACGGTGAACGGGGAGACTGGACAAGATGGATGTGGGCCAGTCATGCGTGATAGGGGCATCCCTGATATCGGTATTCCCTACGTGGACAGTTTAAGTATTCCGATCGCAGCGAGAGGGGTCCGCGAATAGAAGATATCGTATATATATATGACATTACGATGCGATATTAGGCCATGACGACAACGCACTCTACTTCAACTTCAAACTGGAAAGTAAATCGCTCAAACGATATAACTCATTTCATTCGAAAACGCAAATTGAAAATTTCACCTAGCGCTATCTGTGATGAGAAGATGCAAGGTTCGCCTCTGCTGATCAGTGCTTTAATTATGGAATTTCGGGTGGGATATAAAGTGGCTGAGGACGTCGAGCGACTCTTGCGTTGAAGACCTGTGGTGGTAGTGGTAGTGGTGGTGGTGGTACTCTGGCGAACATGATTTTCGGAAGTATATGCCACAGGAAATATTCGGATAGGAACACACTTTGTGTCGATGGCGCAGTATTCTGATCACGAAACAAGGGCGTGAGTGGTCCCGGCATACGATGCCACGTTATACCGGAAGCAAGATACGTAATACCTGGTTCCCGAACTCGGTAGGGCAGCGTGTCCGCACATACGAGAGCCATTGGCCCTGAGTCTCCGCCGCTGTGTGCCGTTGATTGAAAGTTTACAGTGCACTTCCACCGGCAACGTCGCCTATTACACCCTTCGCGTTTAACGCGTTCACATCCGCCGACCGTATTTTTTTTGCCCGGGCAAGAAAAGGAGGCCGTACCGAACAAATACATGTCGCACTCTTCCCCGCCTCCTTCCCCGCCCCCTTCCACGCCTCGATCCTTTCGGCGGCCGATTGTATTTACGTTTTACTGCGAACTTTTATTGTCCCGCTCCTTACACGTATCGGAGGACAGCTGAAATTCTGATCACGAAGCGGAGTGTGTACGACGTCGGCGCTCGCTCCTGTAACCGTAAGACGAGCGTTGCAGGTATGTCGTGCTCGACGTGCAACGGCAAGGTGCCTCCCGCAGTAACAGGTACCGGAAGAATATCGGGCCGAAAGTTTGGACTTGGCTGGCTACAATTGCAGTCTCCCGGACTGGCGACGCGGAGCCAGTAAACAGGCGAGATTGTCCTCGCGCTGCGAGGAAAGTTCTTGTACGCGAGCCGGCGATACCTAGCTTGGCCCCCGAGTTGGCCGAGACTCGATACCGATTCGCTTCATTAAACGGGGCACGAGTATCGTTGGACTTCATCTCCGATATCGGTTCATTGCCAATCGTTCGATTGATCAACACAACGCCGGCGATAATTTATCGAGTGCTTAGCTCGGGTTATCGTACGAGTTGAATATCCGCGATACGCGATCATTCCCCGGGTTGGAAGTGCACATAATGGGGAACATGTCTGTCCATACAAATTACGTCGGCGGCCCGGAGAGCTCGGCCGGTTCGGCAAAGCGATGCGCAAACCTAGTCAGGTTCGTTCGTTCGTACATTATCGTCTCTAAAATAATCGACGGTAAGCACGCGTGAAATGAATCTATTGTCGCTTCGTTATCGGATCCATCGGTATCTACACTCTATCCGATCCGATGTCTCTGGGGTAGGAGGACGATTTCGCGGACGTGTTTCTAATTTCGAGCCGTCGTCGTCGTCGGCGTCGTCGGCGTCGTATCGATCGAGAGTTCCGTATTCCGCGCGAGAGAATCACGTTCGCCTAACTCTTACTTCGACGTTCGCAGTTGGCGCGCGCAATCTAAGTCGACAGGGTCCTTATCGTCGGCTAGCGAGAAACTAGGCCTGCATTATCGGACGTGTCAGCGTCAGGATCTCTTGGCCAGGGAGCCAGGTGAATATAAGGCCGTGGGTTGCCGATCGGCGAGAGTCGATCGCGTGACGGACGAGGTCAGATGACGGGCCTGCCCGAGTAGGTACGTATTTCTGCCCGACTCGTTCTTCTCGTCCGGAGTTGCAAATCGAGTTGGCAAACCCCTGCGGGCTAATCGGCAACAGCGGCGCCGAAGTCCTCATTGGCGCGGACGGCTTTATTTATAAAGGGGAGACAGGGTGCTTCCGGGGTTCGCATCGGCTGTCGTTGATTTTGCAACGCCTTTCGCGATTTTTCGATGCTCTGGCGTGCGATGCGCTGGCGTGCGATCTCTCGTCATCGCGGCATGCCACGTTCGACGCTGTTTCCGGCGCCCCGTCGGGGCTGTCCGAACGACAGCATGCCCTGGGGATCGTTTGCCGGATAGGAGCTTTCTCATTTTGTATTGGCTTATTCTCTCCCCGTTCGATGTTAGGTATCGAATCGACCGGATGTGGCGAACCGCCGTCTCTATCCCCGAATATCTTCTATCCGACTTTTACCGGATGCATGTACCGGAGAGGCTAATACCTATCATCGAACGAAATAATCTTAGGGGAATAGGAAGAAATAGAAGGATTCATAAATGATTGTTCCCCTTCCTTCCTGAATATTGACATACGCTCGGCAAACCCGTGGCATCTATTGCTCATCGTTCCTCCATCTCCATTTCCTTGTCGCAGCGACGCAGCCTATTTCCAGCAGCGCTGTGTTTCTTCTTCCACCGTGACAGGCGAGCTCGACTGCTGGGTCCGGGACAGGCGCGCGCGCGCGCTCGCTCGCCTGTAGACACAGAGTTCCGTCGCATATTCCATTCCATCCGGCATTGTTTGGTCTTCCCTCGATCTCCACGGAATGTAATCAGCTGGCCGTGTTTCGCGCTTACGATGTGTCCGCCATCCGAGTGTTGCTGAGGACGCTGCCTCGCCGTGATTACCCGACAATTACCGTGTTCATTATCGATGGTAAGGAGTCCGGCGATAGGTGGAGAGGACGCGGGGCTCATTGTTTTTCAGGCATTGCGCCGCCCTTTACTCGGGGCGGAACCGTGATATTTGTCAGTCAGGCAAGGGGAATGGACGTGTCACGTGCGTGTCAGCTGTCGGCGGATGGGTGGCGCGCGCGCGCCGTATCATGCGAGACAACATCTTTCTCATTCATGGCGATGCCATTCCATTGTGCGAGATCCCGGTTCATTACGCAACCTAATCACCGTTCCGAGCCAGCTCGGCTGGAATTTCAATCAGAAAACATCGTCTCGAAGGAGGCAATAATTAGACTGGCGCGCGACGAGTTCGAGATTGAAGGACATAGAGAGGGTGGCTGCGCTGTAATTGGAACGGGAGAGAGTAGGATTTACGGAATAAATTTGGCGCGAAACAACTGGCGGGGGCGCGATGGGTGATCTGAAATTGGGAGTCGGGAATTGGGAATCGAGAATTGGGAATGGTCGATCCGGGCGAATAGGCGCTGACGGGAAACAAAGGTTAGGGAGGTGGGCGGGAATAAGAGTGAACGTTGATGCAACGGACGCATTGACGTCGTCGGCGACAGTGGGTTCGACAGTAGGGTGCATCGGGAACGATACACTCTCGGCAGGAGGCTTTAGTGGTTCCATAATGCCACGATAACTCGATATATCCGAGCCTGCGGCGGGAGGGCGCACGGACGGTCTTTCATCGGAGAATGTTAATCGACGAAATTGAATGCGACCGGCTGGCGGGCCGGCTTTTCGAAAGAATGAACAATTACCGTCGTCACGCGTAGGGAAAGTATGGAAAGAGGTATGGAAGGAGGTATGGGGGCGAGCAATGGGAGAAGTATGGAACTTGACACAGCTTATACAACCAGCCGCCCCCTCGGCGCGGGCATGGAAAGGAAAATGAACCTTTTGTTTGCGTTTCAGGGCCGCACCGCGCACGGAATGGCGGCCCATGGAACGGTGGCAATTCTCAGTTTAACGTTAAACACTGGCGACACGTTTAGGCGAGGCCACTATGATTAATACAGTCGGTCCCGGCGCTCATTTAACGGCGGACCTATCTTCGGTAATTGTAAATCCTTCCGAGCCAGCGGCGAATTGCTGCACTCCGCACTTTGTCTAGGGTCCTCTTTCACGCGGCTCGAGCAAAGGGGAATCGTGCATATTTAACAAATGTTCCTGTCGGCACGAGAGTCGTTTACCTTGCTCTAAGCGGCCCGCCAAGAGCTGTTTGTTCTGTTTCAAATTACAATCGCGTACAATGTTGGAAAATGCTCGTTCTTTATTAGTTCTCCGTCATGTTTTATGCAGGGCTCTTTAATAATCGTGTTCGCATAAAGCATCCGCTGAAAAATGAGAATATCAGCCAGCTCGGATACTTGCGCCGGGCAAAGGGTTTAAAAATTAGGATTATTCGTTCCGCAAACTGAGAAAGATTTCATGCTCCGAAAAGCTCGCGACCCACTTTTTCCCCATCCTTTCTCTGACACCACCCCACCTTCTATTTTTTTTTAACCTTTCACCTGTCTTTCCTTTAATTGAAAGCGACGCTTTATTTTTCCCGTTACTTACTCGATTTTCGGCGAGTCCGAAAGTTCGACTGGCCAACGAACGTTACTCGCCCCTTAAGCCGACCACCCCATCGGCCGCGAGTAATCGGATGAATTTACGTTCACGGTCCGCGAATTACGCCGCATCGATCAGCGGAGGCAGGGAAAGAGGGGCGAGGGGGTGGGTGGGGGGAGGTGGGAGAGAGAGAGACGGATACCGTTCGCGATGCGGTCCATTGATAAACTCGCGTTAGATCGAATTTCGACTTGTTACGCGGATCCGCTGATTAAACATCGACAGTCAGCACTCTCTCTGCGTCCGTACATTATTACGTACATTAATACGCGGGCGTGTAGGAACTCGCGATTGGTATTCAATAATTAGTCTTTACGCTTCGTTAATACGTAAATCAACGGGTCCGAACGATATCATGCTGTACATTCGGCGAGTTAAAGGTTTCAGACAACCTTGATGTGCAAGCGCAGCACTCTACCTACCGTGCTTAAGCTCCCCATTATACTTACCTGTACAAATATACTCGCATGTATTTGCCAGCGTCGGTGGGAGATAGAAGCGAGACAAGTGCAATTACGCCCGTCGACAGACACCGGTGCAAAAAAGGTGCGATGAGAAGGGTAAAAAAAGTGGCTCTATCAATAAATGAATGTTTTCCAGTTTAATTCTATCGAGACGAGAGAGACAGAGACAGAGAGAGAGAGAGAGAGAGAGGGAGAGGGAGGAGAGAGAGAGTCGAGTAGTCGGTTTTTCGGCGAAAAAAGTGTGTCACTTGTCGTAACGGCCATTCGAATATTCGGTTAAATAATAGAAGGTGTCTGGACAAAAACGTTCTTTCGACGTTAAATAATATCCAGCGTCGGGAGCGCGCGCGAACCATTGCCATCCCTGTGACGCGTGCCATCGAGTTAGCGCGGGGTGGAGAAAAGGAGGGGAAAAAGTCCGCCAGACGGAAAAATATCGTTTCCACCCTCTCCTTCGCTCCCTTGGAGGCGCGAGCGCGACATCGCGGAATGTTCGACGAAACGAAGCTCGAGATCGATATCCCTAACCCTCGGCCTGACGCGGAATAATGATAAAGGCCCGACGATAAACGATCCGGTGCATTCTTGAAGGGAGTAAAGGAGCCGCATAAACTCATCGTCCATAAACGGTCGCCATCAGTTACAGCGGCGGCGCGTGTATGCATAGACACGTGTGCGGGGCCGAAGGGGAGGGTCGGCAAGGGGGTTGGCAGGGGTAGCAGGGGTGGTCGTGGGTAGAGTCGGTCGACGTGTATGTACGCGGACGAAACCGAGGCTGGCGGTTCACCGAGGCTGCAGCCACCTCTTTCCTTTTCACATTTTTTCCTCCCTTCTTTTTTTTTATCCGCCGGCCCGCTGATATAGAATGGTGCGCGCCTCGATCACGCGGCGCTGCGCTTTTTTATTGCCCGAGCGAGCAACGTCCCGCGCGACACGCCCCCTAAGGTGGTAAAAGCACGTAGTCAGCTCCCTTTATGGGGAAGGGTAAGCCGTAAAGCGGAAAAAGAGGATAGCGTGGATAATTACCCCGACAATAACGTCGTGCGCAAACCCTGTATCCGGGGGCGCGGGAGGGGGGGGGGGGTTGAGGATGGAGGATGGAGGATAAGGATGAGGCCAGCGGCAGGGAGCTGGGGGTTGGAGGCGAGAAGGGGGATGGGGAAAAAAGCAGAGTTCGGTTAACGTGCGAGCGATCATATACGTCGCCGCAGAAGCAGCGGGCGAGGGCTTTGAATTAGGATTATTCGTTCGGGATGACTCGGATTATTACGCCGTGCGGCGTGATCTTTTACAGGGTGACAGGCGCGACGAAATATTCGCGCGCGAGACGGCTCGAGGGGGGCGGGGGGGGGGGGGGGCAGAGCAGGAGAAGGGGGTGGTAGCGCCGCGGGGCGTAAAATTCCCAGATGCGTTTAGCTGGAAAATGATCGTGTCGCGCCGTGGCTCCGGTTATTATTTTTCGCCCCGTGCAACCATGTTTATCTTTACGCTTGCATGTATTTCGGCTACGTTAGCTGTGTGTGCCTTTGCTTGTGTGCGTGGGAGGTCGAAGGGGGTGGAATTCGCGATTTCGCACTCTTCTTACTTTGCTTACGAGCCGGCAGACGTTCGCGCGCGATATTATTGCGAGCCGGAGTTGTGACGAAGGGTGAAAAGGAATAGTGCCCTCGGGGGGGTCGGGCTCTTTCGGCATCAGCGAAAATCTGTTGGCAGTGAGCGTGAGCACGGACCTCTGTCGTGTCCGTGTGTGTATGTGTGCGGGCGCGGGCGAAGTAAAAAGAACGGAGGGAAAGAGAGTAAAAGGCGCGAAGTGGTAACGATCGAGTCGGTGGCAACGAGGTACTTTATCCGAGCAAGTGTACCGGAAGTGGGCGTGACCGTCGGGGGCAAGATACATTTTTCGAGACTCGAGAATCGAATTGTTCTTTAGTAGTCCTGGTCATGAAAGCTTAGCAGAAAACCGAATTTCCTCGCCAGCAAACAGCGCGCGATACATTTTATTTGCATCGTCCGCTTTTGCGAGCTTTATTATTCCAATATTTCTCCCCTCTTTCGTCCGCCTCGCATTTCATTCCACGCTTCGATGCAAGAGAGAGCAGCACTCCCCCTTCCTCCTCCTGCTCCCATGTCTCTCTCATGCCTGACATCTTTTTTTATCATTCAGCCATTTCGCCGCTGGGTCAGCGGAGATCTATCGTGCGTCAAGTGTTGGCCCGCTCGATAATTAGGTTTCCTTGCGACGAGGCTGCAAGCGCCAAACCTATCCCATTTCCATTTTTTTCCTATTAACACGCGCCGCGGTTAAACATTCGCGCGCGCACGTGCGTTAAATATGCGCGTACGCGTAATTGGATTGCACGGCCGGGCGGGAGTGCGAGTGAAAAGGGGTCAGCTGGGGAGATTTTTCGCGATATAACGATGAGTCGTGGCGTGCCTTAATTATTAAAGCCCTCGCAGCAACGTTTTCCGAATTCGCCGCTTTTTCGATTCGGGAGGAGCTTTCTAAAAATAGCGCTTCATTACGCGGCCGTTCGGCGGCGTCCGCGTGCGACTCTCGATATTCGATTAACGACCGTTCGTTTCGACCGGGAAAGCTGACCATGATTTTCGAAAGCAAAGGAAGTCCACTCCTCCCCTCTCCGTCTCGCAGTTCACTTTTTCGCGGACCCCGACTGCTTTCGAGTTAATGGTAATCCGGTTTGAGAGGCGACGCGATAGAACGTCGCGGACAAGTTTCGAAAAGAAGTCGGGACGATCATTGCGAGCGGCTACATAAGATGCTGGCAATTTATGGCGGGGAGAGGGTGGCGAGAGGGAGGGATATGAAGAGGGTCCACGAACGGTGGAGGGGGCTGCTACGGAAAGGTGATCGATGAAGCAATCGAAGGAGGCTGCAGATTCACTGATAAAATTCCGCCTCGCGTCGCTGCCGTGCGCCTCACGATATTAAGTTCTAGACGAGGACCGACTTTATAGGCAGAGGTACACCGACCGGAAGGAAGGAAGGAAGGAAGTAAGTAAGGAAAGTTAAGAAACTCGAGAACTCAGCATCTTCCAGGTTCGACGGTTCGAAGCCAGTGGAGAGGGATGGTGCGCGCGGGAAAAAGGGGGGTGGCATGGGATGGCATGGGGTGGCAGGAGGGAGAGAGAAAAGGGGAGAAAAAGGGTAGGAGAGGGCGGGGTGGGCGGGTGTAGAGCGACACCACATAACTTCTACCGCATATTGGTCGACAGAGGCCGAGGTGCTTTCGGCGAGGGGGTGAGGATGGTTACTTGGGTGGTTGGGTACTGCCGGGGAGCGACTGGCGGTAGGCACGGCTACGGCCAGGGGATGGGTTAGGGGATGGGTTAGGGAATGGGCAGGGGGTGGAGAGTTGGGACGAGAGTTGCGACGGGACTTGCGAGGGGGTGGGAAAGCTTCAAGGCGAGGAGACTGGGACGGAGGATGGGTGCCATATCCAATATTATCGAACGAGTTCGAGGGACCGAGGCTGTATACGTGGGCGGTTTAGAGGAGAGTGAGTGAGAGGGAGGTCAGGGGGTAGCAATCTCGCAGTTTGACTCGGGCTGCGCGCCTCATGTTTAAGCGGCAATTTTGGCATCCTGCAGGGCCGCGCTCGTGACTACTGCTTAGACTTCTACCGAAGCTCTGGCAGCCACCCTTTTTCACCTTCCAGCAGCCAGCCTTCCCCCGCCACCGTACATTTCTCGCTCGCGTCTCTCCACCTCCTCCTCCCCCTCCTCCCCCGTATCCTTATGTCCCGGGAGGCGGTTGCTTCGCCTGTCGCTGACAGATAGGACCGAGCTCAAATCTTTAGTACCGGCGAGAGCGACGCATCGGAACAGGACCAATGCATTGCCGACTCCTGATAGTGCAGCGTGCGGGCGCTGAAACTGCTTCACAGTTGAAATAAACTTCGACTTTGCCCCGATATGAGAGGCGAGGGCGACGTTAAAGCGTAAATCTATTTACGTTCCCCGTTTCGACAATCCTTTCAAGCTAAGACTCCCCCTCGTCCCTCTGCGGGTCTCTCTGTCTCCGAAATATCGGGACATCATTTTTCCCGGTAATTCGACTCTCCTCACCCTTCTCTCCCTTTGTACTTCGATATCGTTCTACCCTTCGCCGGCGCAAGGAAACTCTCCCTCTTGACGAGATCTGGCCCAAGGGTTTATGTTAAAACAATATTGGCCGTCAGTCGAGACATGTTTCCAGGGAGGCCGTCCCGGCGTTACTCTCTTAAGAACGAGAATATTATACAAAGTGCGCCGTGCCTCGCCGATCTTCGCTCGCGCCACCGAAGGTCGCTTTGTCTGACATCGGCAGATGGAGCAATTCCCGCGTTTCTGGCATCGGCGTCGAAGGACTCTCTCTTGCGCCATCGAGAGCTTCGCGCATCGAAAAGCTTCGCGCATCGAAATCGCAGAAAGGCGCAAATCTCCTTCCACCAATATATGCATCCGAGAAGGGTGGCGTCGCTGGGGAAGTCTGGGAAAGTCTGGGGAGAAGCGTATACGTGGAAAATGTACGCTCGCCTCCCAACGATCGAATTCCGTCGTATAAAGACAGAGAGCCAAGTAGATTTGTACCGTGCATACGGGAAAACATATTGTGGCGTTCTTATTGTGCGCGGAAAGGGCAGTCTCGTCGTTGAGGGAAAATTTTTATTCCGACAGCAAACAAGTAAAGGGGGCTTAAACGAAACTCTTGTCCGGTCAACCCTCGTAATCCCCTTAAACCGTTCGGCTCATAATCGAACTCATTATCTACAGTTTTAACTAGGCGCGTACGACCGCGACTAGCCGATTTTATCGTCTAATTCGGTTTCTGATCAAAACAATTGTTGTTAAGTTCGTAATCCCGAGAGATCTGCTCGTCGATAACCGTTTAAGCCATTTAAAACCCCCCCGGCCAACTGGAGCACTTGCGGATTAAAAGTCTGCGCGATAAATGTTAATTTTCTTTAAGCACCCTCGGTAACACTGTGATAACATTGAGCGCACGGCTCGATAAAATTACTGGAGGGTCAGAGAAACAGAGGGTGGGCGAATGGGAGTGTACGGGAAAAGAGGGTAGAGAGAGGCAGGTCGGGCGGGAAGGTTCGGAGGTACTGGCATCGGGAGGGTGTGGGAGGCGAAGGAAAAAGAGAAAAAGGAAAAAAAAATAACGATGTCGTCCAACACGTCTCACTAGATCGCCATGAAATATATTTCGCCGACTCAGCCCACGGTACGATCGTTTTGCCGAAGGAAAGAATCGGATGGACCGTTTGGCCAGTAGCGGCTATGTGTACGTTTGCGTATCGGTGTGAGTGCCCCGAGGTTGAACTAACCGCCGCACCCTTCCTCGTCTCACGAGAATTCATGACGATTCTCGGTCCGTGTCGGACACCCTGCATTCCCGTTCAACTTCGTCACCGAAGCTGGCGCGAAATCGTCTAAATTGCATAGAGTTAAAAATATATGGGACAAAAATGAGTTCGGTTAGCAGCCTCTATCGTTCGTGAGAAAGCGCTAACCCCTTGGGTAGGCGTTAAAAATGCAAAACGGGAGGCGACCGAATGACGCCGATCCCGTCGTCGCTAATTGAGGACAAAGTGTTTATTCGATCTTCCTATTTAACGGGTAGCGGTGCCGTTTAATTGACAGGCCCGTGACGAAATCCTCTTCATTATCGATTGCCAGACTTATTTATCTCGGAGTATCGGCTTCACTACGCTTTAACCCCTCCGCGCCCCCCGGCGCATCTCCCTGGGCAAGAAAACGCTCGCAACGAATATTGCGGATTTAACGATGTGCCTAACGAACCGGTACTTTAAAATAAATGTAACCCACATTCGGCCGGCGAGCTGAGAGGTAACTGTAATTGAGTTACTGACAAGAAAATAAATTGAAGTGGCTGTCTTCGATATTGATGAACCTTGGCCTCGCTTCCGAGGGAGGTTAAATATCAGTAATATATATTGCCCGGGATAGAGAACCTTTGCTCGTTGCACACGGTATTCCCACATTTTTCCCGACATAATTCCGGCAAATTTCTCAGCGGTCAGAGAATGAGCGAGATAGAGAGAGAGAGAGAGAGAGAGAGGAGAAAGAGAAAAAATTTTACGGCACAGTTCCATCGCGCAAAAGTTTCACCCGAGACGGTTACGCGAAAGCATCTCTTGCCGTGAATCCAAACAAGAACTTTACTCTACCAAAAATACATATCTTACTTACTGTATGAATCTACCGGAGTGAGTAATGCCCAAAGTTTTGCCCGGAGTTTCGTCAAAGTCGAAACGTGGACGGCCCAGTTTTTTACGGCGCCTGCCCTTCCCCCTCCCTCTCTCTCACTCTCTCCCGGCAGCCTTCTCGCCCAGTTGGAAAGAATCGTCGTAACCCGTCGCTTTATATTTCGTCCACGTGATACACCGCCGCCGCCTCCACTGCTAACCTCGGCCCATACATCACCTTTACGATTCCGAGATGACACGATGGCCAGTAGGCTTTTTGCGACGAGAGCGTGATGAGAACGCGCCCGCCCCGAGGACGGAATCGCGAAGGAACTTTATTAATGACGAGACCCTGATTAACGATCTCTCCTCCACTTGTCTCTACTCAAGCTCTCTCCCTCCCATCACGGTCGCATTCTCTTCCTCGGCCTCGTCTTATTGCACTCGTAGCTCTTCCACCCCCTCGCATTACAGTCTCTTCCACGTACATACCGTGTGATCCGAAATGTATACTGCTTTCCGTCCGCTCCTTAAACCCTTTAAAATATTGCCGCCTGCTCTAATGAGGACGCCGCATTATGCACCAAAGAATCCGACCGAGTGGAGGGGCTGAAGATCAATATTTGCAATGCAGTGCCGCCTCGCGAGGCTATGAGAGATATAAGGAAATATTTTCGAACGAGCGGCCTAACGTCGGCGTAAGCAAAGAGAGAGTGGGAGCTCGCTTGAAAGTAAAGACATCCGGGGTGCTTAATAGAGGATCAGTATCCGAGATTGTGACGGTAACGTTTTCTTCGATAGTCAAATCCGGTTTGCGAAAAAGACTTGCCGGTAACTAGGCTGCGAGTGCCTCTGATTAACGTTTCTCCTGTATTTTTCCTCTCCCTTCCTCCAGCCACCGTTAAGAAGTTACATTTCTCAGTGGCAGAGAGTCGTTCTTCATAATATTTGCAGAGAACACATCCGGACGCGGAAGTGATTAAAGTTCGCCTCGGGCCAACAACATGGCGTTTAACGTTATATGGCTGCCTCAAAAATGTCCGCCAAGGGAGCGCAGAGGGCGGCGAGCGGGTGGGAGAGGTCGGTGGAGATTGAAATCCAACTGGCGGACTCGGACGTGTGGATTTGTCGCGCCGGAAAATAATAATTCATGGGCTTTCGGGGCCGACTTCGTTACGACGTCGTAGAAAGACAAGCCACGATCGGGACAACAGGTTACTGCCTGGCAGAATCTTGCGTCATGCACTGCCTTGTTTCAAGTTTGGATATACGTGTTTCGACCTGAGAATCCCCACCCACCGCCTACACTCTCCATCCCGACATTTCACTTGCTAATGTTGTATTCGTTGTATATTCATCGCTGGCTGGGAGGCGCGCCCCGTGTGTAAGGCACTGCCTTGCCTTCCCTGCCACCCCCTATATATGCTCACCTCATCCTATCGGCTATACATCGGCGAGAGGGAAGGTACAGATGCGCGGAGAAAGAATTCTTAAGTTTTCGAACTCGTGATTTGACTGGCATATCAAAGCCCGTTTTCCAAAGAGCGATGCCGGCGACTGAATATAGTCGGCCGCATTGAAGTCTGCGACTGACTACGTCTACACTCCGCCGAAATATTTCCCCGACTCGCCTTTTCCCGATATATTCCCATGGATTATATTACGTGGCAGTCAAACAATCTCGTTCGGCCTTCGTTCACTGACCGTCTGCTTCGCAGCGCTCTGCCGGTCGTGCAGCTGATGTAACGGATAAATAAAAACAAGCTATCATTACACTGTCGTGTGATCGATACTCTAAACCGGCCATGCACAGCACAGGCAGTATACTATTTTTAGCTGAGCGACCTTCGGCATAGGGTGCCCGAAGATGGTAGACTCTTTTCCCATTTAGTGGCCAGCCGTGCCGACGCAGTGTAATCAAATCTCGGAAAGAGTTCTCCCGCTTCAAGCTTTTTAGCGCGATAGCTAATTGAGCAATATATTGCGCGCCAGTTTCGCCGACTTATCGTTTCGCAGGACATTGCCTTAAGAGGGCTTAAGTATTAGTCGGTAAGAAAAAGTGAAATGGCTAATCACGCCAAAAATGCGAGCTCTAACTGTGTGCAGGAGCCGGGCGATATCACGATTCGCGTGCCCCGACGCATAATATTGTTTAACTTCGCGACGAAATATGATCACGGCAGTTCTCAAATATTTATGAGATCCTTGTTAACGTCAATTTTTTTTTCCCCCGCCGGCAATTTCTTCCCGTACACGCAAACTGCTCTAACCTGGCCAGTGCAAAGCCGCTAGCTGCCGTACAATCTTTCGTCGGGCTAAACTTGCGAAACAAAAGGAGGAGTTATATCGCGTTTCGTACTAAGGGAAATAATAGTTTTCACTGTTTTATTGTCTCGGTTCCTATCTACGTATATGCAAGGATTTTAAACACGGGTAGATTTCGGTCAAACATAAAAATACGGCAGATTGAATCATCTCTTTTTACCATTTTCATTTTTATACCCATACCTGTTGTGAAAATTTGCGTGCTATTATGACAGAGTCGCGGCCACGTGTGAATTCCAAACTTAATTGCATCGCATTTTATAATAAGCAGCTTTATTGAGTGTAGTTTTTCAAGCTAGCATCCTTGAATCCCCGGATTCCTTTACATTCCAGAGCTGCCAGCACAATCTGGAGTCCACCTCCATTCTCGATCCCTCCCTTCCCTTTATCCATTCAGACTGCTCTCACCCCCAGCCCCCCATCCCTTCCACCTCTCTCATACATTTCTTTCTCCACTTTTCTCCGTCTATCCGTCTTCTTTGCTCCGAGGTGTCTCGAGCCATTCTCTTTTCGCCGGAAATAACTTGGGGCCGGTGGCGGCGGTGCATCGCTGAATGAAGGAGAAGAGAGTCCAGGCAGGAAAGCCAGCCGAAATAGGGGAAGTGGAGCCCAATTACCTTACGGCAGCTAGTAATGGTATGGCGTGTGCGTGTGAGCGGGCATTAGTAAGGGTGCGACGGGTGGGCGCGACTACGGGCCGAGTAGAATCCTGTTTAACCTCAGTTTAGAGTAGACCCCTCCGTATGTGCCAACGGTACCTATATCTCCCGCGTTATTCCCTCTGTTCACGGACACTCGGCTTTCTCTGTACCTTGCACTTTCTCTCCTGCGGTGGACGTTAATTAGTCCGATATGTATCGCGGCGCGACAGTTATACATCGCGTACCTTTGCCTAGCTAAATTTGTCAGTAGAGCGTGCGATGAACCTCTCGCAGAACGGAGCTCGGCTCAGAAATATATTCCTACCAGATGTCGAAAAGGATATCGTATCCGAATTCAATTTTCACGGCAATCGGTCGCGCGTGATCGAGGGGGTAGTCTTCGAAAATTCGAGAGCACGCTCCTACTTTAGTCAGGGCGGCCAGATCAACCGAATGAATCAACCCTCGCGCGGTCGGCGGAGTCAGAACGGGGAGGTGAGGCGGGTGGGGATGGTTCTACCGAATTAAACTTGCCTCGGGGTGAAACGTGAGCCATCATATGGCTTTGTCTATGAGTTGATAATGTTTCGACACCGATGCAACGTTGCGGCCATGGAGAATTAGACGGAACGTGGGCGGGATGAACAGACGTCGGGTAGGGTGAGACAAGGGGGTGAAAAGCGGGGCAGGACGCTCGGCCGAAAGAAAGAGAGAGAGGGAGAGATAAATAGGTAGTGAGAGGATGCGGAGAGTGAAGTGAGACGGAGGAAGGAACAGGAGAGAGCGAGAGAGAAATTACCGACGGTCAATGACAGAGTTTCCTGCGGTTTTCTCCGCTCGTCCGGCTGCATTCACGGCTCAGTAAACCGGCAATAAATCCAGTCTCTCTCATTCTCTCCCTCCGCCTCTCTGTCTCTTTGGCTTCTCTCTCCTCTCTCCCGGAGCTCGGCCGACTCGCACGCGCACGCGCCCTCCTCTGTGTACGTGCATAGCTGCAGTCTGACGGGGCTAGGCATTTTGTCGAACGGTCGGCTGGTACGCGTAAATCGGCAGAAATGAAAGGTATGATTATTACCCCTTGCCCGGTCGATCCTTCTCGATCCTTCTCGATGTACGCCTAAGCTTTCGGGGACGAAAGAGGATGCAGGCGGACGCGAAAGAAGTTCTGCAAACGAGGCGGTTAACACACTTTCCACGCTACGTCGACTTTGTTCGACACTGTGGTAATGAGACTTCCGAGAACTGCCGTTTCTGCCTTCCCCCCCTCCGCTGTTCGAATTAAACGTTCAAAGGGAACTAAGGGGCCGCGAGGCAAAAGGAAAAGGTTGCAGTTTCGCGCTGACTATGGCCTCGGTGCCTTTGTTTAATCCGTATTTTAGGCTCCTCGCGTTCCGCCCTCTCGGAAGAACTCGCCACCCCATTCCGATTTCTCCTGGCGTCGCGGCTCGATCGTCAGCGGTTATGGGCAACCATAAAATATTTCATCTCGCCTAGGGTGAAGGGATTCGCCTGCCACATCGACGGAGACGAATTTCTCATTTGTCGTCAGAATTTGTTCTAGGAGTCGTAAACAGAAAGTGTCGAAAGCGATTGCTCAGCTCGGCCAAATGTTCACCCAACTTCTTCTCGGTGTTGGTGGTGGTGGTGGTCGTCGTCGTCGTCGACCTCCTCGTCGCCGACGGTCGTGGTCGATAAAGCTGACTCCACCGCTCCGATATATTACCTATGTACATAAAAATTTGTCGATCCACTTCTCATACCCTTCGGGCCGGAATGATATAAGGAAAATTCATAAAGTGGCTCGCGTCCCTAACCGTTGAGCGTCCGGTCCTTTCCAACCTTGAGGGACGGCGCCGAAAGGAAAAATTCGGCCAGCGCTTTGTAATCCGCCGAAGTTACCTACCCAGGTACTTTGACCGCGGACGAAATGCGACGTGTGCCTCGGAGCTCCTGACTGCGCGACGATATCGTTTAGGAGGTAGAACCATTTAGAAGGTAGCGGCCCAGCTCCGATTGCGTTTTGTATGCACTCCGTGTCCCAATATAAACGCGAATTCAACATCGCGCGATCCCCGGGCGCGTTTGGCCATCTCGACCATCTCCCCCTACCCCCCTACCCTACCCTATTCCCCTCCTCCCCCATCCCCCGTCCCATCGTCGCCGTTTAATCCTGTAATATCGAAGTCTAATATTTGTCTCGCGGCGGACATTATCGATCGCGTCCGCAGCGTAGGTGAATGAGGGATTTGTTGGTTGTTAGCACAGGGGTGGGCCGAGGGAGGGGGGAGGGGGCGCGTTGATCCCGGGGTCCCTCTGCAAAGTGCGACGAGGTCACTTCCGGCAGTAGGTGGCGGACTCATTCGAAACTATTCGACGCTTAGCTCGCACGGGCGATCAAAGTCTGTACTTGCCTCGGCAGTTCCCCACGGTGTCGGTCGGCAGGAGTCGGTCGACCGGTAGTCGTCAACCTGCCCTAGTCGAGCCACACTACACTCGTATCGAGTACTCACGTACCGAGCCCTACCGTACCGAACACACCCCCACCGAACGGTTCTCTACCGAATACACCCCTACCGAACAGCCAGGAATCGAATACTGCCGAACCGAGTATTCCTCTACGAAGCGGTACAGTGCTACCTGTACTCCACGATCGGCAGCCGGGCCCGTTGTCGTTGCCGTAGTTGTCGTTGTCGCCCAGCGAGAGCTACTGCCGGCAGGAAATCCCATTCGAGAACTCTGCCGTTTCACTGGCATACGGTAACCCTGGTAGTTAATCATCGGTACTTGGAACAGTTCTCCTCAATACGTCGTAACCGCTTCGCTCCTGCAAGTATCTGCGTTGGCTACACGCATACTGCGGAGGTGGGTAGTATCACCTCCCTCCTCCTTCCCTCCCTTCCTTCGTACAACCCTCTCACTCTCGCAGTTATCGACGAGAACGGAACGGTCGTGGCAGAGGAATTAAACTTGAGTTCCGAGATGTCAGTTGTCTTCTGCCCCCGCTCGCGGAAGGTTAATTAACGATACGCTCAATCACGAAAATTGCCACGTCTGTGGCTGGCCGGTGACGTATTGTTGAACGTACCTAAGCGTTCCGTGCTGCAACTTTCCGAAGGGGTAAACCTTTGGCCGGGCAGGCTAGAAAAATGACTCGCCTTGACTCGGTGCGCTCGAGCGTGTGTCCAGCTTCCTGCCATTATCGGAGTATATATATATATATATATATATACGGAGAGCGTCGCATTCGGGGCACAGCTTCAATATGTAATCGTGTCCATCAGCGGCGCAGTGTGTCGCAGTAGCAACCGGATAATGAACGCGGGGACGAAAATTATTTGCGCTCACTATATCGGGTAGCTAGTTACTTTTGCGCGGCACATAATATCATGTCCCGAGTATAACCGACGTGATAAACCGTTTATAATGATATTACCCGTGTACGGTTAATCGCGTACGATCGACACGAAGTGTCAGGCGGCGCAATGTAAACGGCGAATCGACGCTGCCCGTCCTGTATAATTACCGGTCCAATCGCCGTAATTACACGGTGTAATTCGCATCGTCCGACCGCCTCGGCTTCCTTCCCATTCCTTTTTCTCCCCGGCTCGCCGACCGATCTTCCCCCGATCTTCCCTCGGACGCCGCCGCCGCCGCCGCCTTTTTTGCCCACCAGCCGCAAATAACAGAGGCGCACGCACGGAAATTTGCGGCCTTCTCGCGGGCTCTTTAATGAAAGCGTACGGTTCCGCCGCATTAACTCGTAGAATTTTCCGAACGTCCGCGAGAGAATGTGCGTTTCAAACGCGAGCGAATGGAACACTTTTTCCCACCCCCCTACGCTTGTTCACACGTGATCGCACGTAATGTGTGCCGAGTGCGGGCCTTCGCGCGACAGACAAGAGTTAACACGCGTGCACGTTTTACAAACACAAACAGCAGATCGTCAGAGAGGCGAGAGGGCACGCTTACACAGGTACACTGGCATACAGGCTGGCATACAGGCTGGCATACACAGTTGCAGACTTGCATGCACACTTACGGCGGAAGGCCGAATGTTGAATTCAGTGCGGTGACCGAGCACGCCCACTCACGCGAAAAGCGGCGAGAACTTCGTGCGGGCAGACCTTAAGTCCTCTGCCACGAGATCGCGGCTGTGGGGAATCGATATGGGGAGAGCGTCAATTAGCTTATCGAAGGAGAGCACGCGTGCAGGCGAGCGTACATACGAGTGACACGCGTACCTACAGACGGAGAGAGAGAGAGAGAGAGAGAGAGAGTGAGAGAGAGAGAGATACGACGTTCGCTGAATGAGGCTGAAGCGACCTAAATTTGTTCGTCCTCGATCCATCGATCGATTCCATGCCAGCACTAACTTTCTTCTTCCCTCTCGTAACCCCTACTGACGCCTTGTCAATTTTACGACTAGTAAGATGCACACATTCGGGGGCGTGAACGCCAGACGCAAAATCTGTTTGCCAAGATTTAGACCATCCGCTGGGTGCGATCTGTCCTTTCGCTGAGAGCATTAGCGCCAAGAGCGTTTGCGCCAGTAAGGGGGTAGGTGGAGGACGGAGAAGGTTGGCAAGGGGGGGGGGGTAAATACGCTCGGAGGGCATTTCCGGCGAAACAATCGAGCGAGCCTCCATTGTCCTTATCGGGTCCGTTTATCGAAATAACGCGATGTACGTAAACAAGGCGGACTCCCTCACGCAGATTGACAATTAACTGGGACAATTATAGCGTGGGTTACGCGCGACTGAACTCTGCACCGTAATTATAATATCCTCGAATGAAAACCTGCCCCGTCGGTCAACAGGGGCGTCGATCTCCGCTTCGGCATATTAACGCCGCGACTGTTAATTAAACGGGTGCATTGCAATAAAACAATGTCGACGGGGGTGAGAACCATCCCCCCCCCGACGGAGGGATGCTAGGATGGTGCCCCGGATGAACGTGATGCCATCGGGGTTGAGAAGAGAACGGACGCGGCCGACTCTCGGACGGCACGCGTCGTCTCAGAGACGCTCAACGAACGTGCCCTGAACTTCAAGAAACGAAGTAGTGACCCGAGACAATGCTCGCGCCGGCACGTTTCTACGTTCCCGAAAGATAAAGGTAAATGCCCGGGGAGGTCGCGAAAGATTTGTGCAAATACATGCGGCCCCGGGGTCGTCCGCTTGTCCGCCGAATGAATCGAAGCTGGCGAGTGTGAGTAAAGAGGGCTGCAGAGGGGTGCAGAGGGGTGCGGAGGGGTGGAAGGGGAAAGGGGGTGGGAGAGAAAATGGGATCCTCATCGAGCACGTCAGGGGTGAAAAGTTGTCGCCCTGTCTTCCCAAGGTGTTGCGAGAATCGGTTCGGCTCGCGGAAAGAAGACTGAGCTTCCTTTCCTGGGCGAGTAGCCCGGTTGGAGAGCGTTGCTCTGTAATTTAAGTGGCGCAAACACGTATAGCGCGAGTATGAGCCGTTGTACCGGATATAGGCGAATGGCGCCGGGGAATGTGTTCGGACACGGAAAGCGCACCGGGGCCGGCTGATTAATCGCGAAAAATGCCGACCGAGAGGAAGACAGATAAGGACGCGCCAGAAACAGAAATACTACCGAACGAAGGTGTTCTACGATGGAGAGGGGGGGGGGGGGAGTAGATATCAGGTAAGACGAACTGCGGCGGTAGTGGGAAAAAATTCGACGAGGGGATACCTTTAATCTTCCCCTGAAGATTTTGGAAATCGTTCGCCAGGGCCAGCCGAGTGAATAATGACGGAATAACGAAAGGATTCGTGCGAATAATTACACGCGTCTCTCCCCTAATAAATATCGCGGCGTTAAAGGCGGAGGAGGGTAGGAATATAAAGACGAGATCGGGGTGGGTGGAGGGGGGAGAAAGGGGGGTCGGATGGAGAATAAGCGCTTGCCTGTCGGATTAATCGCGATACAAAGCCGGCGAGAAAAGCGCGCGCCAGAGAAGGATAGGCAGAGATAACGTGTGTCCGCGGTTCAAAGGTAAATCGTAGCTTCCGTGAAATTCGACAAGGATCTGCTCTCACTCGCGGCATCGGGAACGCGAGAACGGCGGTTGTGGGTGCTTCTACCGATAACAAAGGACAAAGCTTAGGGGAAAGAATCCGGCCAGACAGCCATGGGAAAGACAGACGGCGGGCGCGGCTGCGGAGAGTGGAGATGCGGCGAACAAGGCAACAGAGAATCAGAGAGAGAGAGGGGGGGGGGGAGAGACTTAGGGAAAAGACAAAGAGAAGGAGGCAGAAAGGAAAATGGGGGAGACGGAGACGGTAAGAGCGCGACACTGGTGCCTCGTTTGGCTGTGTGGCTCGATGTAACAGTCTGTCGGTGAAAGCTGCGATGAATCTAATCAAAACAGTCGCTAGCAACTCGAATAAAGCGAGCTCAACTTGCACGCCGGTAATACCTTGTGCTCTAAAACGTACGAGATATGAGACGCGAACGGTGAACGGAGATGCGCGGCTGAGAGATAGAGAGGGAGAGAGGGAGAGAGGGCGAGAGGGGTGAGAGGATGGAAGGGAGGGATGGGATGAGTGAAAGAGAGTGAACGAGTGGAAGGAGAGGAATACTGAATAGTACGTGCGGTGAAACGAGCGGATTCAGTGCGCCAGGCGGGGCGTAAGGGGTGGCAGTGGTAGTGATATACTTTGGTCGGACATGCAATTAGTAGTGCTAGCGTGACTATGGCAGGGCGGGCAGCCGGTATGGGTAGGCACCCAGGCCACGATACTGTCTCGACCTCGTTTCATCGACACGGGGCTGGTCGGGGGGGTAGACGGGGGGTGGCTGAAGAGGGCGCAGGAGGAGAATGGGGTGTAGTTAGACTACGATGGGGAGGCTAGACTTTTCTATGGCAGAATCGACCTCCTCGCTGAGTAGCTTTGTCGTCGCGGAACTTTCTCAAATAGCTGTCGTGTGCGCGCGAGGGCAAACATTAGCACCTTTTTTCGCCTTTCAGTGAAATGCATATTCATCGGAGCTGAGACTGCGCGTGGATGAGAAGAAGAGGGGGCTGGGCTTATCGAGGGGCAATCGTCTCAATTAAGCCGTAGAGCAATCCGTAGAGCAATCCGTAGAGGAAGCTGGCTGGCTGGCAATTGAATCGGGGGCAACCGGAATGATGGATCTGTCGATCGGCGCGTTACGCGCCCCGCGCATTAATAATCCAGCCCCTTCGCCGAGGGACAGTCATTGCGATGAGCAAAGGTCAACGCTGATAATTCATGCGAATCCGGCCGATAAAAGCGGCAACGTCGGGCCCGCCTAATAGTATTCCGCTGTAATTTATAATAGAATAGCCGGGCGAGGGCCAGGCGCACAGCTCGAACGGTCTACAGAGCGGTCTGCCGAACGGTCTGCCGAACGGTCTGCCGAACGGTCGGCCAAACGGTCGCCCGAACGGTCCACCGAACGCTCCGCCAGACGGCCAAACAGGCCGAGGAAATATGGCGTGGCCATTGAAAGCTAACGATTAATTAAACACGAAATAAATATTTGACCAACGAATTACAGCGATATTAATCTCCGTTTTGTGCGTGCCGCCTCGCTTCACGCGTTATAATGTGCGCCCGGATACCCTATCGCGGCCATCCTCTGACCCTTTGCCAACAATCTCTCCTATCTCCCTTCCGCCTACCCTTCCAAATTTCGCCCGATAGGCGCGCAAATCTCCGACCGACAAAGGGACGGGAGCGCGCATAGCTCGGAGCTTTCGATTCGCCACAGAAAGGAGGTGTAAAACTTCATTTCCCATTGTCGCGCTAAACATTCGGAAAGCTTCTCAATGGGATGAGCGGAAGTGGCTGAAACGCTTTTCCTCCCTTCCGGCACGGTCCGCGAGGCTTAAGTATCAAGGGCCCGGCAAAGCGTAAGAAGCGTTTGTTCGCGGCCGAGGACCGTTACAGTTCATTTCCGACTGAATCATCCCTCTCGGCAATGGGTAGACAATGCGGAATTGAGTGGCAAACGAATGTGTGCCCTCAATGTGTGCTCGTATTCCCGATCGGAGCCCTGGCGCGCGTCGGATTAGTTCGCGCCACTCGAACGTAGAGAAATGATCGACGCCTTCGAGTGGACGTGCGGTCGAATTAACTCTTTCGCTCGTGGGGCGGGAGGGGGCTGTCGGGAGAGGGCTGTCGCGAGGGGGCTGCCGGGAGGGCAATTATCGGTCCGAGCGGGGAGAACAAAGGGCAGACGCGATGCGTCCGACATTGATATACGCGACCGATGAAAAGTCACTCGAATATTCTCCCTGCCCGTCCGCTGCCTTCGCAACGTTCCACAACGTCCGCCGTTACACGCTGGGGGTGAGTGGGGTGGGCGGGGGTGTAGTTGGGCGCGCTAATCTCGTAAATTTCTTTGTAAATGGCAAAGCAAACATCGTAATGCCCGGCGCTAACAGTCGGCTAATCTCATAAATGCCATGACAAGGGGTCTTGCAAAACATCGGGTCGTCCGTTCGCGGGGGGGGGGGGGTACGAGGGTAGGTATGAAGGTCCGTGCGGAAGGTCGGTACGGAAGGTCGGCAGGGATCTCGAATTGACCGCGCCCTTCTGTAAATATGCCCCGGCCGAATTCGTTCGAAGGGCAGGCGGAAGAAAAATATTTCGCTGTATTTTTAAGCGCGTCCACCCTCTCGCACCCTCTCGCCGCCGGCCGGCTCGTACAATATCAAGAGCATTATTGTATGAAATATAGAATCGCGTATTACGCAAACACCGTCCGAGCTTCGGGAGCCGGCGCGGCCACGGTTCGGAAGATCAACCGCTCAAAAATGTATTAACCCGATGACTTTTCACCCCGGCATAACAGAAACTATTCTTACAATCCGCCCGGACGAATAGCGACCTCTCGTCTCAGATTTTTTGACGTAAACCTCGTTACCCTCGCTAACGTGAAAAACGGTAATACGGTTAACCGGTGATTTACATACGTCCGCGATCTGCTTTCCGCCTGACATCGACAACCTTTTACAAAAACCTCACCCTCCCGCCGTGCACGTGTGCTCCTTCGTTATCCAGCCGCTTTACGTGTCAACGCTAAGTGGAAAAGTTTGTTTAGAGAAAGTTTAGCTACAGATATTATATGTATACGCGGTGGGCGGTCTTCGTGTTCGTTCATGAAAAAAATAGTAGGAAAGAGAGAGAGAGAGAGGGTGAGTGGGGTGGAGGGAGGAAGGGAAAAAAAAGGAAAAAAGAGGGAAAAAAAAGGAAGAAAAAGGAATAAAAAGCATGTGAAAGTAAGGAGGGTAATTGGCCGTGCCCTACTCCGGCATCGTTGCGCTCGGCATCTTACGTGCGATTTCGCACACGCGAGTCTAACGCTCCTAGGTAATGATATAGCCGTTGTGGGAAATTCGAACGGACGATGGCCCAGGCCAGCTGGGTACCATCAGCCTCGAAGCAAAACCACTTCCTTCATCCGTTAATCAATCTTAGCTACACGAACGTTTATTCGCCGCCGCGGCGGCGTCAGCGGTGGCATCAGCGGCGGCGTCAGCGGCGAAATATCATTCAATAACGACGAGTTGCAAGATTCCGAAACTTTCGTGTACAACAGTCGCCATGCACAGATACACGTGCATGTACACGTCTGTGTAGAAGGCAAGGTGAGCAGAAGGCGAGATCGGTGATCGATTAAAATGCAGGAGGCGTAATGTGAAACGATTCTCGCATGAGAATCCGGATGATTGACCGTCCGGGGGCCGAGACGTCGGAGTGAAAATATGCGACGTCTCCCTCGCATTGGCGAGATCACAATTAAGATTACGCGGCCGACGGTAGCGTGTAAACGTCAGAAGGAACGGGTGGCGGCACGTCAAACACACCGTCCAATCCGCAAAGTGGATGTAAACATCAAAGAAGCTCCGGCCACGGACGCCGACGCGGACGCGGACGCCGATGCCGACGCTGCCGGGCGCGCTATCCGTGGAAAAAGTGCTAGAAAATCGACGTTAGGCGTTTCCCTCGCTCTGCAATGTGGAGAGAGAGAGAGAGAGAGAGAGAGAGAGGGAGGAGGGATGAAGGGAGAGAAAGAGAGAAAGAGAGAGTGAGAGAGAGTCTGGAAGATGCCAGACGCAGGCACGTCCCGCAGAGTTGCGAGTCACTCCATCATAATTAGTCTCCCCCTCGCCTACCCCAAAGCGGATGTTCCACGTTCGTTCCAATTCAAAGTAATGCGATCGCTGATTAATACACCGGCTACAATTAATCCCAGCCTCTATTAGTCAACTCTAATGTCCTCCACTGTCGCGCCACTGTCGCGAGAATATCCTCCGATCCCATTCTCTCCTCGTATTTATCGCGGTACAAAAGAAATGGAGTCTCACTTCCGGTTCTCGGCGTTACGCGCGGCCCACGCGCCGCCTTTCGAGCGGCGAATTTTCATTAGAGCAAAATCGGTCATTACCCGTAATTTAGCTCGGCTTCTTGGCAGTTTAATGGAGGTGAAATTTTATTAATTCAGAACGTATCCCGATAATTCTGTTTTTCCCTCTGTTTCAGGTATACAATTTAGCTGACAGGATATTTCATGCGCCGTTTCCGTCAGCGAACACGATATACGTCCCTCGCACGCACACAGACAGGGTCGCGCGCACTCTCCACGCTCCGGGATGTAACGTTGAGCGGAGGTTGGTAATGATATTTATTCTCATCCATATCGCGTTCAAAAGCCTCGATGATTACACGGTGGCGCGTATAACGCGGGGAGGGAAAAATCGCGAAGGATTTTGGATCGTCAAATGGTTCAATCTCTTCGGGGACAAGAATAATTAAAGCGCCGTATATATTATTCGTACCGGCGCCGGAACGAATTGTAATTGAACAGGTCAAATCAGTCTGTTTGAATTAGTAATTTAAATTCAACAAACGCGCTGAATTGTTTAATCGCGTAAAATTAATTAACGGCGTCGGGGCCCGAAAGTGATGTCCGCGAGATAATGACTCTTAGCGGATGATACTCGCGAGTTGTTCGTCAGGATCGAAGGCCGCGAAGAGGGCGAGGAGGGTGCTCGATCGAGCCGAGGGGCCGAATAAAAGGCAAGCAAAGAGATTCTTTCTCTTCCGCCACCCCTTTTCTTCCCTTTCTCTCCGCCATCTTCCCTCACCCCGCCTATTTACATTAAACCTTCTTATAAGTACTTACGCGGAAGCCTTTGTCCGGCCGACCTCGATTTACATGAAATCTCTCTTAGGGTGGCCGGGGGGGTCGCGACCCACCCCTTTCGAATATCGTTATGCAATTTGCCAGATAACCATTAAGCTCGCGTAACTTCTCGCGGCGTTCGCATTTTTTCACCCCTCGCGCCCCCCTTCGGCAATACAAACGGCGCAAACCGCAAAAAGTTTCTCCCCTCCCCCAGCCCAGCCCCGGGAGTACTTACACTAAGCTTCTTTTCGTGTGTAATTTGCATTAAGCCTTTCTTTCGGCCACTCTCGCCGAAGTCGAGAGTCGCCGCGCGCGTTAATTACTCATTTTACAGGGGGCGTATATATTGTCATGTTTGCCATATTTTCACCGCGGGTAGGTCGGCGGTAGGTTGCGCTAGCCTTCCCTGCTGTGGCTAGTGGCTCCCAAGGTGGGGCGGGAGAATATTTTTATCGCCGGTAATGTCGCAACCGGCAGCTGGGTCAAGTGCTCTCCCGTATGTAATTCAGTGAACTTTTAGCGACTTTAAAAATGCAAGAAACGTAACTAGAATTTTCCTTAGCCTCTTAACTGCCGGTTATTTCGCCTGCTCGCCACTGTTGAAACAAAACGGAAAAAGGAGAAATATGAAAAAACATATTCGCTTGCGCGGAGCTGCGACCTGCATTAGTCGAACTTGGCCATTGTCGCCAGCTCCCACTGCGTGTATACACGAACGAATATGCTTGTATACAAGTACGAATATGCGCGTGCTCTTGTACGCATATAATATAATCCCTGATGCACGAGCATCGAGCTGACAGTCATCGACGCGCTCAAAAATGAATTCCACCCGATGTGCCTGCGACACGGTACTCGCATTTTACTCGGTCTCCGGCTTCATAGAGGTTTAAGTACCGCTCGGAGCTCTCTTCTCAGTGAACCCTCTCCCTCCCTCTCTCCTTCAAAGTATTGCAAATAGTTCTTCGCTTAGCCGGTGGCATTGTCGGCAAGTCTTCGCTCCGAAACCTGAGGACGGAGAGTGACCCCGTCGTCGACTCGACGGACTTGAGTCGAAAGACTCGACTTGACAGACTCGACACGAGCCTTCCAACAATTTCACTCCGAGTCAAATCCCCAGCGCCGTGCCGACACTCAGATTTTTGCCACGCGAGCCGCTAGTCTCGCGGATAGAGTCTCAAAAACGCAAGCAGGAAGCTGCGTGCCTTAAGACGTGCAGCCTCGAGCACGTTCGGCTTCGAGAGGCGTCGGGGCTCGAGGATGAAATCCTTGGCTTCGTCGCTGAAGCCGCTTCAGCGCTATGACCTCACGCACGCCGGTAATCTGTCCAATCCCGTGACGAGGCTAAGGAACCTACGGGGTGGAGAGTGAGGGTGGCTGCGCGGGAAGGCGAACTGAATGCAAGCTCTCGAAAGAGGACTTGGCTACAGGGCAGATTCTGAGAAATGTAATGACGTCCTACCTTTGTTTACACGGGATCTTTTATAAATCGACGGTGTGGCAAGCTGAGCCTATCCGCTTTATGAGAAGCGAGCGTCAGTCTCTCACTCGTTACTTCTCTACTACTTACGCGCCGAAATCGTTGAGAGTCGGACGGAGATGGAGAGGTCCGAGCGAAAGGAAGAATGCGCTTGCGGCCGGGGCGTCGTAGGCAGGATCGTCCGCAGACATTTTCCCCATTTTTCCCCTCTTTAAATCCGTTTGCCGGCGCCTCCCATGAGAAACGAGCTGAGACGCCGCTGGAAAGCGGGTTGTCTTCGGAGCGAAATCTCGCTGAAGGGAATGCATAATTCTGAACGCGAGACAAATGCCGGATAAATGTGCCTGGTTATTAGTGTGTACGAGTAATGGTGGCCGTTAATTCTGAAGGAGTCTGTGACTATTGTACGGATAGGGTGCGTTAATATGGATTTGGTAAGTGACTGATGCGAGGTGTGACTGCAAGGGGTACCTCTTACTGTATTTTTCGGCCAAAAAATCGAAAGTCGCCGGATCGGATTCTCCTTTTGCTATCTTGTATGGGGTCAAAAGTAAGTCACCGAACCGTTTGCCGTTGGTCAAAATTCGCATTAGTTTCGGAGTTACAGCCGATTTTCTAAAATCGAGAAAATGGTAAGGGGGCTTGCTGTTTTTTTCAACCAAAAAATCGAAAGTCGGCGGATCGGATTCTCCTTGTTGCTATCTTGTAGAGGGTCAAAAATAACTCAGAGAGCCGTTTGCCGTTGGTCAAAATTCGCATTAGTTTCCGAGTTACAGCCAAAAAACCATTAACCTAAAAAGTCGAAAAATTGTTTTCACATATCGAATTTCGCCGATAGTCCTATCCGATAGAGCGCGTCAAGAACTTTAAGAAAATGTATGATTATCATAGGTTTTGATCGCCGGTTCAAAAGTTACAAGTGATTTTCTAAAATCTTGAAAATTGTGACGCCGAATGCCGATTTTCAATCGGTAACAAATATTCAATAATTATTATATTATATACTATTATTCTTGATAATAATTGAGTTTGTTCTCTTTCTTACAGTACGTATACCGAAAGAACCAAAATTCCGTTCACTGTTGGCTTCTATACTTAAAATGCGGCACGTAATAATGGTCTTACTTAGCGACTTCCACGGCAAAAGTTTTGATCGTTTTAAAGAAAATTTTAGTGCGTTACATATTTGCCTTTACGAGTGTATTCATTGTTGTGTGATAATTATTATCTAGGAAATTATACGTACGCTTGTATGTGGCCTGTGTAGTATGTATGTAGTATGTATGCGAAAACTACAAAAATTGTATTGAAATTATTTGACAAATATTTTAGAAACATTTTTTTTTGTATATTATTTTTCCTTACAATATATGTATTAAACCAAATTTTGTGTTCTCTAATTACTTAGTTATAAGATCCCATATATCCAATATATCCAATATCCCTTGCCGAAATCATACCTCTTTCTGTTGTAACAAAATTCACAACATCGACAAAATCTTATGGGATCACATATTAATGCCATGGTAGAAGAAGGCAAGCGACTCTTCTATTAATTTCGTATTGCAAAGAATTCTATTCCGATTTTAAAACACCATGGGAATAGCGAGAAACCATAAAATATACGATTGGATGAAATCTCGGTTAGGACTGGATCAGTCAAGCGTGAAAAGTCCGAAAAATGGTCGAAAATCTGAAACAGGGCGAAATCAGTCAAGCGTGAAATTTCGTACATTTTTCAAAAATGCCGAAAATCTGACGAGTTAATAGGAACATAGAAGTACCGAAGAGGTGGCACTGCGAAATTCGGCGTGTTCAGTCAAGCGTGACGAATGAACTTTCCAAAATTTTCCCAAAATCTGACGAGTTAATAGGAACATAGGAGTACTGAAGAGGTGGCACTGCGAAATTCGGCGTGTTCAGTCAAGCGTGACAAATGAACTTTCCAAATTTTTCCCAAAATCTGACGAGTTAATAGGCACATAGGAGTACTGAAGAGGTGGCACTGCGAAACTCGGCGTGTTCACTCAAGCGTGACGATCAACGTTTTCAGATTCTTGTCCAAATCTCTGTAGTTCTCTACGCTCCAATTTTCCTTTCTCGTTCGTTTTACATATACTATGGACTTCCCATAGGCTATTTGTAATTCTGATTGCTTTTACTGACACTGTACGTGTATCTTATGGTTTCCTTATGGGTTTCTTATGGGTTTTGCTAGTATTCTTGTCTATCTGACTTAAAATTAAGCTATGTCGTTTTCAATGGGTTTCCTATGGCGTTTGTACGCTTGTGGTATTTTTTAACTATACTTACCGTATATTTTATGGGCTTTATGCTTTTCCTTGAGTTCTGATGGTGTCCGGTTATCTTGCCAATCCATTGTTTCATGGATTTTGAACATCCCGAAATGAACAACGATGGACTTATAACTATTGTAAACTTTGTTTTGAAATTGTTTTGAAAATTGTTATGAAAGTAATTGTTGAACGCGAATTTTGGTTTAATCTCTGGTATATTGCAAAACCATTGAATAATATACATTTCATTTTCCTTAATAAAAGGTACTTAAACTAAATATAATATTCTTCAGCACACAGTAAAAATACAAGTTCGTCAGAAGGCTGTGAAATTCCACCTTAAATTTCCCTTGACAACCGTAAATATGCACAACTGCTGCACATTGTTAAAATATCCCAAAATTGTCCTCCAATCAATGGCGGCGCCTCAAAGCAACCGAGTGTGCCAATCAATAACGTATTTTATCAGCGAAGGCCTGGAGAATCTCTTCGGTTGTTTATTCGGAGAATCTGCTGTTCGAAGGACTGAATGTCTTCTGGGGACAACGTTAGCCAGCTTTCCAGGGCGAACGAGTAATTGCGGCCAGAGGGGACCCTCCCCCCTCGCGCCCCGCGCGCATATGACACGGCGTTAATGCGGATCGCGCGGGCCTGATTAACTCGCTCGAGCGTTCTCGGTTAGCCGACGAACGAGCGAGTGCGGTCGCTGATAGTTTAATCGCTTAAACGTCCTAAAACGCCGCCGTGCCAAATGTAAACGGGCCGCTCTCGTACGCTGGGCCGTGAATAGGTCTAATTAACCGGTGGCCCCGTGCCCGTGTCTTCCATTCCTTCGCCGTCCGCGTTCTCCAAAATCCGCGCCGCCTGTTTTGCATAAATGTAATGGACAAAGCGGCGCTGACCGAGCCTCGACAGAGGAAAAAGAGAGGGGCGCGCGCGCGCGCGCGAGCGAGCGTCACGTTCGAGAAGTAGAATTTTGCGCCCTGAGAATCATGGTCGGAAGTACGAGCTTGGCCAACGAGCAATCCGTGAAAACGTCAGAGTTTAGGTAGGCTCTGTCGAGACATCGAAACGCACTGGCTGCGCTGTACGGCTTCGTTCGAAGGGCTGCAGTTGATAGCGACATGATAATAATTGAAAATCCCTGTTCTCCATCAAGCGTTTCCGTTGGCCTGACGTAGCGACGGAATTAGTCTCTGCCATTGTAGCGCTTGGCTTTTCCATCTATCGACATTGTTGCCGGGATTACAGTGCGCGGGTCCAATATATTTGGATTAATATCGGGAGATAAAAAAAAGGGGGAAAAGAGGGAAAGGAGGGCGGTCGGGCTTTTTATTTTTTTTCATGGCACGCAACTGCAAGAACGAGGCGAGGCTATCGTTAATTAACCTTCTTACGGTATTCCGCAAAGCAGGAGGGCGGTTGATTTTTTCGATGATGAGGAGAACTGGCAGCGGGAGTTAGGTCGGCGAGTAGGCGGGCTGAGGTGGGCCGAGGTGGGCAATACGCGCACACCTCGGCATGTATATTTAAATCGTTCGGAGCTTGGCAATCGCGGAGAACGAGTATTAAGGACTATAGCCCGGCGGGAGGTGCCGTTTTTACCGACGCGTCAATAATGCAAAGGCGTGTAAGCCGTGCGGTATAAGCTGGGCCGTAAATATTGCGCCGCGACGCTGATGGGCGTGGAACCAGGATACTAAAACTGGTTGCTAGAAATACGCAAAGACGAAGAGATATGGCTTGTGAATCTCTCAATCGTTGCTCTCTATCCGCCGTCCTCCATCCTCCATGCCTGTTACGAGGGTGAGACGCGAGATTTATTCCCGCATACTCTTTGAAAGGGACGCTGATATCTAAGATACATCTTGCGGGGTAACGTTTGCCGCGAACTGAATATTATCAGTCAGCCGAAAAATTTCGAAGGCCAAAGCGTATTCAAACCCTGGAGATCATGATCGAGCTCAGTTAATCACAGCCAGAGCAAGAACGATCTTCTCTTCTTCCAACAAGGGCTGCGTATCGGTAAATTCGCTAAATTCCATGTTCGTTGTCGGCCGATCGTTCGCGGCCAGTCTCAAAGGCAGCGGTTCACGCTCGGTGGGTCCCGCGGCGTGATTCCGTCGCTCGTATAATTTTATCACCGTCCCTTTTGTGCCGCGTCGCGTCGCATCGAAAGCGTTAAAAAATCCTGGCAGCAGGGCGCGCGTAATGGCGGTTATTAAGAATAATGACTGGCGAGCGGAAGGGTAGAGACTGCCGCAGGGAACATACATATTCATGAGCGTAAGTGAATCGGCCAATATCTTACCGGTCACGGTAACCTCTTCCCTCCCACCCCCCCACTCTCCCGTCGGAGGAGGCATGGAAAGCGCATGGCACCGTTTTGATAGTCGCTTCCCACTCCCAGCCGCTGAAATGCGACATTCCCGAGCACGTCGCCGGCCGATAATTAGAGCACGAGGCCCCGATTATTAGCCGCTCTATTCAGTCGCACGCTCTCCGCTCGACATCGGTTAGGATCGTTCGGCTTTAAACGGCAGACTTCGCGACTCGCACGCGCTCTAACTTTATATATATATACACATATATATATATCCGTAGAAGAGCGCATCGGGCTCTGTGTTTTTATTGGATAATCGTTAAATCGCTTTTTTAATAGCTTTCCGGCGGATTAATTACGCAGACGCAACTCTGGCGGGCCGCTTCGCTCGATCATCGATATTACTCTACTAATTGTACCGGGTGTGTAATATGAATTATATCGTCCCCCGATACTTCTTTTCCTTTATCGGATGGGGGGTACGGTCGTTAATAATCGATCGGCCTCGCTCGTAGCCTTCGACAGTTCGAAAAAATTGCTCCGGGCGGTAGCCAGCCTAGCCGTACGATCCGATAGGAAGGAGATTTTCGAAAAGATGAACGGGCAAAAATAACGCAGCCGGCTATCCGCCGCCGCCGACTTTGTAACCGGCGTACCCACCAGCGATGCTTTTAATTCACGGCGGAAGAAGCGCGCCGGAACGTCGGAAATCGCCCGCTTCCTTCCGCTCGATTAACTCGCCGACGATCATGATTGGATCGACCGCCGGTCGGAAGGAATCAATTATCCCTATAGGATTCCCTGTCCCTCCAACGGCCGACGGTAGCGGCCGCGAGATTCCAAGGAAAGAATTCCGAATCTGGCGACCTATCGTTGCTTTATTGTTTTCATTCTCCGCTCCTCCCGCCCCGTTCCGCCTTCATTTCCCAACCCTCGTCCCACTCCAACCCCCTACCAACCCCCCACCCCCTCATCCGCGTTCCTTTCTCCGTCTCCTCTTTTCCCTCGTCTTCATTCACCGGTAGCCAGTTTTTCATGGGGCGGGGATTTACGCGTCGACCTTTATTTATTCACGCTTTAATTACCTTCGCGACCCTCCGGAGGCCCCGGCACGTGGGTGCACTCCGAAACGAGAAACTTCAGGGAGGCACGAGATTAATGGGCTTGGTTAACGTTGCCCCATGTACGCTAGGTGAGAAATTTGCGTTATAAAAAAAAAGGGCGGGGGTGGGAAAAGACGAAAAAGGAAAATGGAAAAGATAAAGGTGTAACGGGCAGCGAGTACTGTCGTTATTCATCATGAGCTCTTGGCCAGGCCGGCTGCCTGCCTGCCTGCCTGCCTGCCTGCCAGCCTGCCAGCCTGGTAGTATGGTAGTACGGTAGCCTGCCTGGCTGCCCGCTCCCACTACTACTTCGAGCCACTCCTAACACCCCCACTCCTCGCCCTTTCGCACGGTATTCCAAAGTGACGTCGGGCCGGACTTCTCCGGCTACTCTTGTTCCTGATACAAACGGTTGACCCGTGAAACGCTTGACTCCATTTCATCCCTCTTTATGACCCCGATTCGTGCCCGCTACAAGCCCCGTTTGAGAAATTTCGCCGGAAATTTTATTGCCGAAACGAGATTGCCTCGGCCGGGGCGAACTGCCATCGTCGTATTTTCCGGGGATTTTTGATACCACCCTGCCGCCCACTTGTTTTACCCACCGCCATCGGTACCGACCACCCCGCTACCCTGCGACGGAACGCTGACTATGGCTTCGACGGAAGAGCAGCGAGAATCTTCCGCTCGTTCCAGCGACGACTTAATCCGTCGCCAACGGTCGCTTAAAAAATTCCACCCACCCCCCGCAACCCGCCTCCCTTTCGAGGGAGTGCCGGTATTCGGCTGGTCATTTTCTAAGAACTCGGGCTGAAGGATCGACCTCGTCGGTGGAGCTGCTTCGTGAGATTCGTGGCGATTCAAGCAACCCCGTAAGATACGATCGAGTCGAGGGGTGGGTGCTCCAAGAGGGCAAGGGGCTGCCGGCATTCATCTGAGCAGATAACATCGCTTGTTAAACCCACCCTCGCCACCGGTGTAGCTACCACGCTTACCTAGAGGGCGCCGCTGCTGCCAACATCGTACTGACACGAGATAGCAAGCCCAGTCACTAGCTCATCCACCCTCTCGCCCGACCTCTCCCCTCCTCCCCCGGTGCCCTTCAGCCGCCCTTCCTAACCCTTTCTCGAGGCAAGCAAACTGCCACGAAGCCTCCGCCGCCGACGCCGACGCCGACGCCGACGCCACCAGCGACGCTGTCCGCAGACACCACCCTCTCGCATCCAACCCTCCTACACACCAGCGGCTCCTCACCGCCACATCATCGTCACCAACAACGAAGCACGACCGCCGCTACCATCGGCCTCTACCACGAAGCCCACCAATCAGGCCAGCTGCTACCAGATAACGCGGTTAACTGCCGCGTCTCAATTTCGACACTGACTCTCGTTCTCGCGCGCGCCACCGCCGAGTTATCGTTAAGTGCCCACCTACTTGACAACCTTCCGACGTCTACGTATGCTCCGCTGCGTTCAATCTCGCCTTCAGCGATCGGATCTTCCGCAGTCGTAGGCCTCGAGTTTCCCATGTTTTCTCGATCGAATCCCTTCGCATCGTAACGTTCGCATCGCGAATGGAGATGCGGCAGCCAAGTTATAGCCCGTTGGCCTTAATTATTCGCAGCTTCAGAAGCTAAGGATTTCATTTCTTAGTCGAAATAAATCTCGGGATTAACAGGCGCGCCTCCCACCCTCCCGCCCTCCCGTTAAATCTTAGCGCGAGCGGGCGCACGTTCTTTCCTTCCTTCCTTCCTTCCTTCCTTCCTCCCTCCCTCCCTTACCACCCCTGCCTTGCCACCCTGCCGCTTCCACTCCCCCGGCTGTCTTATCTCGGCCGCTCCCGACGTGGCAAGCCGCACTCAAAGATTACACTGTCGCGGGCCGCGAAATTTATTGTAAAAATTTATGGACACTCCTGGAGGGCCCGGCGTCGTAAGAGCCCGGTGGACCCCCCCTCCTGCCTTCCAGGCACCGGCATCATCGGCCGCGCAAAGTGGCCAGGACAAAAATAAAGGGGGTAATAATAATAAATCTTCTTTATTATGGGTGTATAATGCGCGTAAAAAACATGCTCCTCGTAATGGCGCTACGGGGCCGTGGGGAGAAGGGGGTGAGACGAGGGGGCTGAGATGGGGGTGGAAGGGCCGGAGAAGTAGCAGAAGAAGAAGAAGAAGAAGATGGCATAAGGCGAGAGAGCGCGAGCTCTGGTCTCTCGTTCAGGGCGCTCGCTAATTAATTATCGCCATAAATAGCCGAAGAAATACAATTAGCCCGCCGAGTTTTTCCTTTTAATGTAGCAGCAATATTGCGTTTTTCTCTTTATAGAAGGGAGGCCATTATCCACTTTTTAACCGGGGCAGTCGGAGGAGCGCGCGCGAACATTTGTATCGCCGCCGAGTGTACCACCCCCTTCCCCTTCCCCCCAACCAACCCCTCCTCGCCAGGTTGCTAATTGAATATTCCACATAAGTCGCCTCAATTTCCTCGCTCCCCGTTGACACTAACCGGGCTCAATACGAACCCAGCGGAGCGTCCTTCTCTAGATTAGCGCCGCTTTACTTTATTTCTACCGATAACTCGTCTGTTAAAACCGTAATTGCTACTTGCAGCCGGCGGGGAAAGCGAACGTGACGATAATTGCTTTCAGCGAGGCACAACGGCTACCCTCTCCTTTCGGAGAGGGACAAATTTCTCTCGCGCCAGGCGAGATAACGGCCGAGAAGTCGCTCACCTTCACCTCAGTTTTTTAGCCCTTCCGAGAAAAAAGCTTTCTATCCATCCTCGAGATGGCCGCGTATGCGCGACCGATGGTTACTTTTGCGAATAATTCGATTCGGCCGATTCGTGGGACCTTCTTCTGCCGTCGGATCCTTGAGCGCGCGAGCGGCAGGGAATAAAGGAGGCGCAAGGGGGTGGCAAGCTGGCGAATGGGAAGAAAAATAGAAAAGGCTTGGCACAATCTGACCGGCTATCGGCGAAGTGGACGAGGGGAAGGAACTGGCCAAAGGGCTGCCCCGGCTGAACGCTGGCTAAAGGCTCGGCAAGGAAGGCAAGGAGAAGAGGTAAGGAGAGGGTAAAAAGGTACGATTGGTAGCAAAAAACGTCACACGTCAGCTGGACGAAGGGTCAGCAGGAAGAAGGGTCGGCCGAGTCTGCTCGCAGGTTGCCGCCTCGAAAAACAATTGTCGTACCCTAACGGCGTCGATTTGTCGAACGAGCCTGGCGTTTCGACCCCTAACTCCTCGAGATCCGCACCCCACGCCGTCCTGTCTCTCCTCCGGTGCCCGGGGGGGATAAAATGTTAGGTAAAATAAATAAAGCGCGGCTCCACTCCATCGAGCCCCTGAAGGATCCTCGTTAGAGACGAGCCCGACATCCACGAGGGCCGAGGGACCGTGTTTAAAGCGACACTGAAATTAAGCGGCCGGCAATATTCGTGAAAAGCGGCCGCCCTTTCTTCTCAAAGGGAGAGAGTGGGAGACTCGGTGACGTTTTCTCGAAAATCCTCGTTATCATAACTCCGTGTCGGCCGAGCGATCCGTCCTCGTCGTCCCTCTCTCAGGCGACGAGGGGGGTGGCCAGAAAGAATGGACGAATTTATATTCGGCGAAGAAGGGCTTAGAGGGCAGCGAGCCGAGTGCCAGGACGGAGTGGGGGGAGGAGGGGTGAGGGGGAGTGCGCCGGATATTTATGCCGATGAAAATTACGTCGATGGCGCGTTAAACGGTTCCGAAGAGGGCCTTTAGCGGGGAGTAAAAATGTTTGCCCCTATTCGCCGCGCGTCGGCTGATATATATATATATATACATACATACATACATATATATATGTATGTATATATAAGCAAGCAGCGAATGTACCTACCTACTTTATCGCTTCTTCGTCGCGCCGGTGTTCGTGGTCGTATTGATATCGTCCGTGTGAAATTTATTTCGCCGATGCGCGCACTTATCCCTACCACCCTCCCACCCCCACCTCTCGCCGCCCCGCGTCCTCCTCCGTCGCCGTCGCCGACGCCACTTCCGCTACAAAGTGCCGCGTAAATTAAACCGAAGTAGTAATACATCATTAGTAAATCTCTTACCGCGCTTGCCGGTAAGTTAAATTAACCGCCGTTCCGGCGTTACTCTATTTTACGTTAATGAAGTTAATTTACTAAAAAGGAAGTACACAGATTTAAACGAGGAAAGTTACGAGCGCCACCCCCGCGAGTCGCGATACCGCGACAGAGTAAAAAAATGAGAGTGGTCTGCTCCATTGGCGGCACGGTGAAAAAAGATCGGCGTCAGATCATCGCGCAGAGAATTGTTCCGCGGACGAGAGAGTGTGAACGCGGGTGTGAACGCGGCCTATAGGGTAAGAGTGGTAACGACGATACTGGCCGAAGGTGGTACCGGTGTGAAGAAGGAGACGAGAAGGATATACCGTCGGCAAGTCGAGGGAAATCGTTTCGCGCGCGCGAACGGTGGCGAAAAGAAGCCCAACGCTCCTGGCATTAATACCGTGCGGTACCGCTCTACTCCTCGTCGCCCACATATTTACTCAAGCAGAATCACCGAATTTTTGCCAGCGAAATTGCAGCTTAATGCCAGCTCGCGCGTGAAGGTGCGAGCGCACGGATTGGGAGCTTCCTGTCTCTTGGGCGTGCCCAACAAAATAAAAAGAGAGAGAAATAGAGCTGGGCGAGGTGAGGTGGATAGGTAGCGGCAAAGGGGATAGGGGGAGGGGGGGAAAAAAGAGAGCACGTCGCATATACCGCCTCCATATATAGCCCTAGCACAGAGGTGGGCGCATATGAACAGCCGCGCATACAAATAATCCGCGTTCACGCACATGTGCATCTACGCGAAACCGGAAGCGGATATGCCAGGAACGAGGTGGAAAGGGATCGTTGACGTGGACTGCGAAGGGGTTGGAGTGCGGGGAGGGGGAGTAGGAGGAGGAGGTGGCGGGTGCGAAGGGAATGGTCGGTCGTTGCTACGGAACCACGATGCATAAATCCCTCGCTTGACGAGGGCCGTTGTTTTGCGATTTACGAAGCGCGACAATATTTGCGCATTTGTCCTGCACGCGCGATCAGTATCCCCCAGCTCTCTCTCTCTCTCTCACTCTCTCTCTCTGCCTCTCTCCCTCTCGTCGCCGATGTCTTTTCGTCGAGTGCCAGCTGATGCCTTCCGAGCGTGATGGATCGATCGAAGGACTCGGCGGAGCGTATCATTTTTATCGTCGCGCAACCTTTTTTTATTCGGCCAAGTAACGTTCGATCGGACGCCGAGGTGAGAGAAGAGACGCGGAGAGAAGTGAATGTTGAGCGTCCACCGGTGCGAGTGACGTCACTGCAGCAACGGCAGCAAACATTCGAATTTCCGTGCGGATTCGAAAGGTAACGACAGGCGAGCAGACAGCGAAAGTTCCGCTTAACCCCGAAGCATCACGTATTCCCGGCAGACGTTATCTAATAATCGAGAAAGACCCATCGGGCGGTGGCGGTGCTAGGCTGGCTGGGCCGCCGGCGAAGTTTCCGGAATTCCTGACACTAATTTTCGTGCAAGTGGCCACGAGTCCCCCACCCCCGTTCCCCCCCGTGATATTTGCCAACCGTGAAATCGTATCGAGCGCGCAATTAACGAGCGCGCAGGCTTTCACCCTCCTCCTCATCCTCCACCTCCTCCACCTCCTTCGCCTTCTCTCACGCCTTCTCCCACGCCGTCCCTTTCTTTCGCTTTTAGTTCGAACCGTCCGTTGTTACTCGATTAAAGTTTCGCCATAACGTCGGGTTATCGCCGCAGAACCAGCCGGAGTTTCGAGGGAAAGATACACAAAACGGCGCGTCGATCAATTTTAGATACTAGGAGAAGCTACCCCTGGCATCGTCCGTATTGCCATTATGCGCCTTTGGCCTCGCTCTCCAGACTTCCATGGACGGCTTGCGCGCGTGTGTATATGTGTGTGTGTGTGTGTGTGCGTATATCCGTCAGCGCTCGGCTCGGCTCGACAGAGCGGTTATTAAGCGTAATTGGACTAATTAAACGGCAGGGCCACCTGAAAGAAGTGGTATCGTTTCCGACCCACTAGGTACAAACGATAAGCGGCACTACAAACGACCCACTTTTCTCACCCTCGGATATGTAAGCCAATGGCGCGCGGGGGTGTGGAGGGTGTGCGGGCTGTGTTCCCTCCCGCCCTCTCCTCTGCCTTACTTTGCCCTTACCTCGCCCCAGCCTACTATCCCCTCGGTAACCCCTGGCCACCCCTGGGCCACCCCCGGCCACCCCCTTAACTTTCCTCCTCAGCAAAAGGCCGAAGCACCCCGACTCTCCCTCCTGTGCTCTCTTGCCAGTCTGATCATGAGGCATACACCACCCCTTCTCCTTTCACCTAACCCCTCCACTCGTCGAAATTTCGAGTATTTTTTCAACCCGAAGCCCCTAGCTCGTTCACCCCATTTTTTTCGAACCCTTCTTCCACCCTTGCCGCAGCCACTCGACTCGCGTTAATCGTGCGCCTACGGCCGCGAATCGCGGGCTCCTGATCAATTTGCAAAATGCCAATTTAATGGGAGGAAAAATAAATATAAACGGCCAGTCCGGTGAGTGTCGGTGGCCGAGCGAAGGAACTCGGGGCTGCATCATTCAACGTTCGCGCGCGCGCTCTCGCCCGGGAGCGGAAAATATTTTCCATCGTATACCGAATGATTCGCGTTACCGTTATTTATCGCAAACTTTGAACGGGGAATTGTTTTTCTTCGTGTGACTGGCCGTTGTCACATGCCAGGTGTGCAGTTTACCTGACAAACGTGTAGCTCGGGCTTTTACGAGCGTTGGGTATCAGTAATTCCGCGCAGAACTGATATTTTGCTCTCACGCTCGGCCGGACGTCAGTTTAATAATCTTACCGTTACCGCGAGCGCTTCTCGGTAAGAGGGTGGAAATGGCACGAGGGAGGGTGTAAGATTAATGACATAAAAATCTTCTGCCAGACTGGACTACCCTATGACCGGCTGTCGCTCGAAACTACGTTCGTTCTTTAAAAATGGAAGGATAAATAAAAAAAGCGGGAGAAAGAGAGCAGGGCGGAGGGAGAGGTGGAAGTCAGCGTAGCGTTCGCGGGTAGGGCATGGGAAATAAACGTGCATAATGCACATGGGGCGAGATTGAGCGCGCGTTATGGCGCCGCTTCAACTTTTGCAAACATTTCCGCGTCAATACAAATTGTCTTATTAAAGGCTGTCGGGAAAAATTTTGTTTTCCGCCGTTCGCGTACTCGCCGCCTCTCGCTCCGGGGGGTTGCGCTCAATTTTCGTCTTGGTTCCGCGACGAAATATTTATCGGCTCCGCTTTCGGGGGTTTTGAAATCGACATACGTCCCCGACGTAACGACCGGACGGTTTTGTTTTTTTTTTTTCCCCACCGTCGCCGGAAGCGAACGGCTACCATTTTTATGCTTCGATGTCGCGCCGGCTATCGCGCGGGGATAAAAATTACGTATTAACGAGGTGGAAAAAAAGTTTGGTATATGCCAGTGTCGCGATAGCACACGAATCGTTCGATTCGAACGGCGCGTTGTCCTCGATCGATCTGTCTTCCTATCCGTGTATCGATGTGTCGCCTGCTTACGCATTATCCTGACAATAAGCCGAAAAGACAAACTTCGGTAACGAGGTCGATGAAACTGACCGACGCGAATTCAATCGCCTCGGGGCTTGATCGACTATCGACGCACGGCCGCCGGCCTTAAGCCCGATCGACAATTTTCCCAAGGAATTAACGTCGTCTCCTGACTGACAAGATACACTCGATCCGGGCAAATACATTTTCCCATAGCGGGTGATGCATGCGTCTCGTCCTCGAATTTATCGTTTACGGGCGAGCATTGCTTGAAATCGAATTCGTCGACGCTATATCCTTCGCTCCTCGGACGACGGAACTCTTCGGCCGAATATATTCCGCCGGCGATAAATGCCGGCCATTACAAATTACTCTTTCTCCGCGGAGACACTTTCTGACGAGCGGAATGCGTTTTCCGCTATCGCGGTGCAAACGTCCCGGTGTATAAAAATGGTCGTCAGTGTCGATGGTAGTGGAACTAGAGAGACAAATAAAGAGAGAGAGAGGGAGAGAAACGAAGAGAAAGAGGTCCTCGTTTGTAGATGAGACCACAGATTAGCATGTCGCTGATACGGTAGAATCGTTTCGGTCTCCCGGGTGACATACAAGCTAGCTGTCCCGGTGTCGTTATCGTTATTTATTATCAATTTATACAGCTCGCCGGAATCGGCTTCGGGCTGATTATCGGACGTTAACGAGTCGCGTGCTAATTGGCCAACGGGGGAGGCAGTTCTTCCGTCCCGTCGCGAAAGACGTCGAAACGAATAATGACACTGTCGAATAAAACGATCGTCGGACGTGCAATCTGTCATGTCGCACGTGAAAAAGGAAAACAAGAGCCTTCCCGGTCGAGATCCCTCGCTGAAGGATCGTCGATATGTAGGTCGTCGGATTATGTGTCGAATCGAATCGAAGACAGGCTATTCGCCGGAATTAATCCCGTACGTATTAATCAGAAGCATGCAGCGAATCGATCGACTCGAGCGAAGGACAGGGCGAGGATTCTGCAAACTGCATGAGACTCGCCTGCGAGCACGCGTTCATCCTTGAGACAGAGAGAGAGAGGGAGAGAGAACGACTGTCCTGCAGTCGGGATTATGCGCTGTGGGCAAGTCGCGGCTTTCATTATTGTCAATTAACAAATTTCCGACGTCTAGCGCTGTATCCTGCCTGTTTGCGGTCACGGCAATCGCAATCTCGTTTGCTCCCTCCCCCCTCTTCTCCTCCGATGCTCGACCGGCCTCGAAGGGGGATGCCATAGGGGGGAATAGAGAGAGGGAGAGAGAGGGCGAGAGTGAGAGAGATAGAAGGTGTGGTGGTGGTGGTCGGATGCCGGCAGTCTGTGAAGGGTTAGGCCGGGGGGCGCTTTCCCGTTCACCACCGATCAAATTGCAATTCTGATCCGCAACGAGCGTAATTCCGACGTGGAAGACGTAATAACGCGGCCCCGACCTTCTCTCTTTCTCGCTTTAATCCCCGTTGGCGGGGGCTAATTGGAAAAATGCAATATCGCTCGCTCAGCAAAGGAACGGTGAAGTGGCGAGTGCGTACCCGTTGTTTGATCGATTCCACAACGTGACTGGTGCATCCTCGCTCCCGATCGACTGGCAACCTCGATCTCCCATTTTTTCAAATTCGATTCGGCATCCGCTCCCCTCCTTCCCCTCTCCTCCCCCTGACTTCGCAAGCCTTACGATTCATATGCGGACTTGACTCGCGATCGATCGGATCAGCTCGCCGAACCGACGCGGGGTGGGAAAGGCCATGTTTTCCGAATGGAAACGGACGCGGAAATGAATTTCGTAGCGAGCGCCGACGTGACTTATAATATTTACAATTAGCCTGTTAGCGTTTCCTGGAAGCGCTCACCGCGTGAGGAAATATTCATATTAATTAGCGAATTGATCCGCCCCCCCGTGCCAATGCGTCGAATGTATCGGACGACGAGTGCGTTGCGTCGGAACTTCGCGATGCATCGCCGTAGATTGTGGAGGGGGGAAAACAAATTCAGCCGCTATATCGATGCGGTCTATAAATGAAAAATAATTTTGGCTCTCTCCCGCGATGTAGGCGCGCAATTCGGCGCGCATTTCGGCACGCATTTTGGCACGCATTTCGCCCGGCATTTCGGCCTCGCTCGCTGCAGATACGGAACGACGTTTGAAACGAAAAGCAGCTTGTCGCGGAACTCGTTTATCCTCTTCGATCGGGGAAAAAATATATTTCGACGGGGGAGCGGCGTTTTAATCCGAAAACGGTAGAGTTTATCGGCACTCGCGTTTGCCGGCTCTCTCTCTCTCTCTCGGACGGGAGCCGGTTGCGGAGGAAACAGTGCGTGCGGGGGAGAAAGCTGCCGATCGCATGCCCGATCATCCGCCATTGATGTACATTGACACGCCACGCTGGTCTTTGACAACTGCACAAATTCTATACTTCGTCGACGGATCCACTCCACTCGCCTCTCTCTCCCTCTCTCTCCCCCGATATTCAAAAATTGTATGTTATTCATATCGTATTATTATGATTCAAATATTAAATGCCAATAGTCAACACAGTCGCATCCTCTGTCTCTCTCCGACGTCGATGTCAGTACCGCGGCCTTTTTCGCCTAGGTTCGTGACTTTAAACAAAATTTTCGCCTCTCCTCCATTCTCGCGGTCCGCTTCCAGCCGTGAGTCACTGGGGACACGTGCGTGTGAAAAAAATAGAGAGAGGAAGACAGTTAAAGCACAACCTGGCAGCGAGTGTACGCACCCTCTCGATCGGATTGGTCAACATGCCTGGTCACGATCACTGAAGGGTGAAATAGCCTGGACGCGCTCTTGTCCGGTGCCAACACTATCGGTCTATTCCCATAATACAGCACGATCATTAGTTCATTCGCCACGGTGCCCGATTAAGCCTGACCGTTCCATTTACACTCCTCCGTTCGTTACGTTCCTCAACTTTTTCCCTCATTACGCCCGACGAGCCTCGGTAGCTAATACTAATTTGACGAAATTTGAAAACTAGAGGGAGGGTGAAATCGTTGTCACGAGCAGGATGGAAATTCTTGTTCGTCGAAATTGACATCGGCCGACAGTGTGACCCGACGCTAGCGGAGCGTGTTCCTTCGTTTGCCGACAGTTTCGGCGCTTCCCGCTTCCCGCTTCCCTCTTCCCGCTTCCCGCTTCACTCGCGTCTTCGCGGCAGTTTGCACGGAAACTCATTCGCGAGTGTTGATCCAGGCCCGGCTGAAGAAATATTCAGCTCCCGCTCGAATCGCGGCTCCGCCTGCCTGCCGTCTGTCGAATTGCAAAACTTGCCGACGACGGCTGGATTTCGAAACGGCGCCCATAGCGTCCCGCCTATCCTGCGGCCGCATTAACTTCGTCAGTGTCGCGATAATGGGACGCGATCCACTTGACAATGGCGATTTCCTGACGGGATTGAGAGGCGGGGGAGGGGGGATAATAATGAATTAGCTGGCAAGCCGAGCGTCAGTCAATCGGTTAATCGTCGAAAACGGGATCGAGTCAGCTAGATAAAAGCTTGTCGTTAGCCCCTGACGCGATTTCACGTTTACTGCCTGACGTTCGCCGCGCTCGTCCGACAAACTGAAATATCAGCAGCGCCTCCCCCTCCGGCAATCATGACTTCCGTATCCCTTGACCGGACGAGAAAAAAAATACTGCCTCGCTCCTGCTAATTTATTCGATAATCGATAACGCCCGATGACCTTACAAATGTAAATTCATTTAAACATGAGTCTAATTGGATTGGGCGTTTTGCAATCAGCGGCTCTGGCGCTGTATAATTAAATAGGATATTCGAATGTAACTGAATGGCGGCGGAGTTGGCTGCTTTCTTGCAGCGCTCTCAAACGAACCCAGACCGAAGGAATTTCTCCCGTAGCGCACTGATTCGAGGGGCGACACGTTCTTCGCCCAGATCTTCGCACGCCGAAGTTAAGGATTGTCGCATTGCCCGCCAAAAGAATCCTCCCTCTTTCGCCGTCTTCGAGTGTACACGTCAAAGCCGAGTTACGTGCAAGTGGAAAAGGCGCGCTACGTCGCCTTAGAAAACGTCCAGCGCACTCGCTGTCTCTCTCTCTCTCTCTCTTCTTCTTTCTTTACTCTCGGAAAGCCTCGAACTGAGATAAATAATTTTGCGCCGAAGCAATGCCAGAGAGTTTCGCAATCCTGTCTTCCAGCAAACTCAGTCGATCGTATATCGCTCGACACGCAGTCCTGGTCGCGAAAAATAATGAATGGAGGTTGTAACGCGTTTGTCCGTGATTAGCGTCGTTAACGTCGTAAATAGGTAAGAGAAATCGCTCGCCGATCGGTGTAATTACTCGTCGGCGGCGCACTTACATTTCCCGCGAGACTTTGTTGCCGGTTCGTTGGGAAGCGAACGGTTGCCCGCATCCAGTTTATCATAGAAGAATGCGCTAAGCTAGGAAGGCGATCGCTCGGCGAATCGGGTCGAAAATTTCCAATTCGACGCAGTCGCCGAGGGAGTCTTCCCTCCGCTGGAAATTTCGATCCAAGTGCCGGCCGCGTAGAATATTGCGGGGTAGAAGTTTTCGGATTACGGGGCTAAATAATTTTTGCAAAGCGTTGCCCGAACGGAGGTGGGTAGAACGAGTCGGTGTCTCGTCGGAATTCTCCTGTCTCTCTCTCTCTCTCACACACACTCTCTTACATTCTCTTCTTCTCGCCACTGTCTTACGCGGCCTCCTCGCTGCCTTTTTCGTGGAAAGTTTGCACCTTTGCACGGGAACCGTTCTCCAGCGCCTTTATCGACCTGCTCGCCATTCTTGCGCGTGCAACGCTCGCGAAGGAGAGGCGAGAGTGTGTCTGCGTTAAGCGTAAAAAGAAGAAGAGGCCCGCGGACCACTGCCGCTCGACGACGACGACGACGACGACGACGACGAGCCAACTTGTATAACGACCTGGATTTTCTCGTTGCGCGAGCTGAAACATTTATTACGACGACTGCTGACGACAACAACTTTCCCTCGGCAGGATAAATAACGAGGCGAGCGAGCAAAATGTTTTAACCGGGAACGGGGTGAGTAACGTGCCTTAAGCCTACCTGGCTTACCGGCGCCACCCGATTGGGGACCCCTTCTCACCCACCCGTCCTCTTCCACCCTCTTCCACCCTCTTCCACCCTCTTCTACCCACTTTTCGACGCTTTTCTCCTCTTTTCTCCTCTCTTCCCCTCCTGTCCCCTCCTTTTCCCTCTTTTCCATGCTTTCGGTCGCCCCGCTCCTTCCCGTCGACAGTGAGCTACTGCCCTGGATTTGTTGTCCTGATCCTCGAGTTTTCCCCGATTTATTTACGGAGCAGAAAGCATAAGCGAGGGTTTGCATGCGGTGTCGGTCGCGATGAGCGCCATTGAAGGCAAAGCGTCTTACTTGTCGCTGTATGGAAGCGAGTCGAGCCAGGGCGCACAAGACTGCGAACAATTACGACGGCTCCCAGTAGCCGGTCTTGGCGAACGACCGCCCTAATTTTGAACCAGCGAACGCGTATTTGACGTTGGCATTAGCCCGGTGACGCGCGCGAGCGCATTTAAAATGTCTCGCTCGCCGAGCATCGAACAAATACGCACCGCTGATTTTCGACACTCGACTACGGGTATTTTACGCACCGCGGAATAAAACGATGGCTGCCGCCTCTCTCGCAACAATGAGATGCGATCGCTGCAATGTATCAATCGACGAGCTTTCGACAGTCGCTCTTTGGACACTCGGCTTTCGACGCTCGGCTCTTTAACGCTCGGTCGCGGGGTGTGAAACCCCCGTTCGATTGTCGGGAGAAGAGAGAGTCTGCGTGATTGAAGCTGCGAGAAGTTCGTTGAATCGCGAGCATCGAAGAAATTAATTATCGGACGGCAATTCCGCGCGGCGCACCCAAAGCACCCCCGAGCCATCCTTCTCTTTTTCTGCCTTCTACTCTGCCCACACTTTTTTTCGCATTACCGAAGCTCGATTTCGAGAGATCGATCTCTCGCGTATGGCCGAACGGGAGATACGAAGCGAGCGGAGAAGGGAGAGAGAGAGAACGAGCGGGGAATCTCTCTAAATTGCGACTCGTAACGCCGACGGGAATTGTGTCTACTCTAATGGAAGTCTGCAACGAATACGATGTAAAATCGAAGCGACGGGATGTGAAAAACTGGCTGGGCGCGTAATTGCAGGCGAAAAAAGAGCAGCGAATATTTCGATTACGAGGAAACGCTGAATTAATTGATCGGCTGCCGTTTCATTCAATGAACGCCTCCTCGCGAAACTTCTCCCTCTTCTCTCTCTCTCTCTCTCTCTTTCTCTCTCCTCCCTTCGTCTGTCCTTCTCGCCGAAGATTGATCGCCGTACTCTCCGCGCGTAATTCTAATCAGCCGCCGCCAGCATTAACTCACCGAATTTGTTGTCTTCCGTGTTGGCTGTAAGCGGTCGAATTATGTGCCGTTTCCGCGAGGCTAAAAACCTTCGGAATTGCTCGAAACAAGGAAAAGTGCTTGGAGTTTACCTCTCATTATTAAATATCGATTGGTCAATTAAGGTATTATTAACTACATCAAATGCAATTTCATAATGTTAAGAATACGTTACAAGAGACAGAGAATTTCCCGCAAGACAATCAATTTCAACCGAGGAAATGATGATGCAATTTCTTGTCATTTTTCCTTCCTGGTAGCAAGTATTTATATCGGGATACTCCTCGAAACCCGTCGTTTTAAATAGCACAGCAGGATCCCTGCGATAGCTGCAAGTTTTTATAAAGAACTTTAACGGCACGCCGGGCTGTCCGGAGGCAAAAGACAGGATGACGCTGTTGTCGCTAATATAGTCGGCTATTCACTTTTATAACGGCCATGTGTAACGGTTATTTTTAAATGGGGATAAGAAAAGGTCATGAGCGCACGCCATCCTTATTTTCGTGCGGATTATAATAGGTAGTCTCAGGGTAAACGCCATGCATTATATTTACGAGTACACATTTTTCGCCGGGCGTCGCCGACATGAACTACTGACAAAAATGCCAAAACGTATCGTAAGTTGCCCTACTCCGAAAAATTTCCGACTCTTTCAGTCTCGAGCGGACAATTAAGGGAAGCGAACACAATTTTTCCGATTTGTCTTATGAGAAGATGGCCGTTTATTAAAAGATGGACAAAAGAGAAATTGATCGCGCTTGCGGCCTCGTCCTCGTCCGTTATCATTGTCAAAATCGTGTTTTATGAATTACTCCGGGCCGACTTCGGCAAAACGATGGAGGGTGGGGGCAAGGGGGTGCCGGAGGAGGCGTTTGAAGTCGTCGAGTCTCCGAGGCCAGCCGCGCCATCCCACCATGAATTCATTCGCACCCTCATGAAATTCAAAGCAGTCGTTACGTTCCTAGCAGGACGACAACGAGGACGAGGTGGAGGAGACGGCGGAGGAGGAGGAGGCGGCGGTGAAGGAGGAGGGGGTGGAAGCAGGGATGGAGGAGGTCGGAGGCGGAAGGTATATAGCGGCAGTGGGTGCCTAGCCGCACCTCGCCGCTGTTCGATGTTTTATTTATAATTTGTTTATCTCATCATCTGCTCGGACTTGTACGACTTGTGTATGCGCCTATATCTATAGGCCGCTTCCTTCGAGGGCGAGAGGTTCTCAACGCCTGGGCGGACAAATCGTGGCAGCCTTGCAAATTGATCGAGAGCGTATAAGGGCCCCGCGGCCGTACTGTCTGATGCGCGAGTTAAACTTGGACGCCAATGACGCGTTTGCGGCTCCGCGTGGTTGCCTCCCGAGCGAATTAATTCGCCGTCGAGTTAACTGCGCCAAATATGGAATCTTCCACTTGACGGGATCGAAAGTTTGAGCGCGGAATCGTCGAAGCGATCAGGCGTTAGTTGTGATGACGATCATTTCGCGCACCGGCCAACCATTCGGCCAGTCAGCCATCCAACCATCCAACCATCCAGCCATCCAGCCATCCAGGCATCCAGCCATCCAGAGAGAGGCGCGCGCGCCTGCCTATCTAATTATAATCAGCGGCTATTTACAGGTGGCTTCAACGAGGACTCGATAGTTCTCGTCGAGCTAACAAAATCACCCTGCCAGCCAGAAGGAAACTGAATAATACAGGCTCGAATCTGGCAAGCACTTGAGCGCCACCTCGCACGGGAGTATTTCCATTCAATCAACTCCCGGCACGCAAATATCTCCCCTATTGTCGCATATTAATAACTCGGCGAAGCGTAATTATTCACCGGATGCTATTAAAGCGACACTCTGCCGCGAGCGCACGCGCACTTTCTTCTCTCTCTCTCTCTCTCTCTCTCTCTCTCTCTCTCTCTCTCTCTTCCTTCCTCAACGCTCGCTCGCTCGTTATTTTCACCTACTTAGCGGCAAAGTTACGGGGCCCTAAGTGGCCGCGTTTTAAGAAAAGAGGCGTCTTAAATTCTTAAGTAACGAAGAACGCGCTACTTCTCGTTAGGGGGAGCCTCACGGGTCACGGAGGAATTGAGAATGCAGCCTCGCATTAGAAGAGGAGAGGAGGGCGCCCCGATATAATCCCGAGTTTCGCGGAACAAACGATCGCGTTGCCGTTGCGAATAAAGTAATTCTGAAGTGTCGTGCATAATTTACGGTGACACACGGTAATCCTGTCCGCCCGTAGCGTCGTTCGTCATTAAGCTCCCGGGCATAGCGGCCCTAGCTGGATTGAATAATTTCTACCTCTGGATAAAGAGGGATTCTACTCGGATGCACCGACGCTTTTCTCGCCCGCCGACTCCATCGACTGGCAACCTACGGATCTACCTTCTACCTTTCGAATATTCGCCAAGCGATTGCGGCGCGCGCGCGCGCTCGCGAGAGGCAGAGAGAGAAAAAGAGAGTGAGAGAGAGAGAGAGAGAGAGAGAGAGAGAGTCGTCGACTCGAAATGCCGGAAGACTTTTCCACTCCATATGAACTTTCCTCCCCAATGCGAGCTCGAGAAAAGCGGCTCTTATCCTCTCGTGGCTCGGCCGGACTCCGCCGTCGCATTATTTCTTCGTCTCGACGTTTTCAATAAGGTTTAAGTCCGTGGACTTTTCCCCGGCTAGATAAAAGCGCGAATCTGAAGATACCTTGCGGCTCATTCTCGCCAGCCATACCGTCGCATTCTCTCTGTCTATCCTTATCCCGGCTATCCCTCCCAGGAGGCTTCCTACCCACTCCGGATGAATCCGATGATTTCGACTCTTCGCTCGCATTCCCCTGCACGCCGAAGATAAGTCTCGAGCCACTCGTTTCCGTAAACAGCCCTCTCTTTCGAGCCACGTTCTTCGAATACGTTTCTTCGCACGATACGGTATACAGCCTGATCCTGTCGGAATGTTGGAAGGCGGTCAATGCAAATTGGCATTTCAAAATAATATCACCCGGATCGTCTGACTTCGAGGATGGTGCCGCATTCTCTCGCCGTCAATCGCTTTGCCGTGACTCCGTTATTCCGGGCGAATCAAACTATTCGACATTGCGCGGGATCATTCGGCGGAGATTAAGATCGCGCGACACAGGCGAGTCGAATTATTCGGTGCGAACCGAACTATTTGTCCCCATCCGCCCCCCCTCCCCCTCCCCCGTCCTCCCTCCTTGTGTTTACCGAGATTTCGCGCCGACGGTTCTCCAACTTGAAACGTCACGTACGTTCGCCTTGTTACCCAATGAGCGAAGTTATACGCTTGATCGACATTCACGCCGAGGAAGCCCTTAAGTCCCGGTTGGCTCACGCTTTGCGATTCGATTAAATCTCTGCGGAACTATAATACGTGCGCGGCTTGCAGGTATTATGATACGGGACTACTTCGCGAAACATCTTAGCGATATAATGAGCATTATTCCAGGTGCGTCCTCGATAATGATTGTATCTCACCCCCTTTTTCCGTAACGCATAGACAAGTGTTTGACTGCATGTCAGCGAAGCTCTTTGCCGGTGTCAAGGTGCAATTAGATTTGCGCGAAGTTGAAGGCGGATCGTTAGCACCTAAGTCCGTTCCCAGAGGCAGGCGGAAAGTGTTTGATGTCGGCGGTAACCGAGAGAGAGTGACATTGGAACAAGGTTGAAATTCCGTAGATGCGCTACCTCGTGAAGTACGCGCTAGCCAAAGTATAATTTTGCGGGGGCGAGCGCAGAAATTCTCAGAGTCGTTACGCCGACATGGCCAGCAGAAGTCAAGGACGCCCTGGTAGTCCGCAGACATACGGGACAGGCGTAAAGCGAGCGTGACTGTTAAAACCTCCATGAAGTATTTACATATGTTCTCCGCATCCGCGGTATGAATGTGGCGAGGGTGGCGAGGGTGGCGACGGTGGCGAGGGTAGCGAGCGATAACTCCGGCACTTGTGCGGATCGTAAAAGTGACTCGAGTGGTACGCGTGAATCGACTAAAAAGTTTCGATGAAAAATTAACGAGTCAACCGCGCGCGAGCGGAGAGAAAAAAGGGTGAAGCAAAAAGAGACGGTCGGGGTGTTCGGGGGTTGAAAATTTGGCGAGCGTCAAAAATTTTCATGCCCGACCTGGTCGCTCGAGTCTTCGCGCTCGGCGCGCAACTATTTGTTCGGAACAATTGACGCTTTCCAATTGTCAGCAAACCGTGCCACTAATTCACCGCCGGTAAGGAGGCCTATCCGACCTCGAAAGAGTTCAGACGGCTGAATAGGGAGACTGAGGTCAGGCGAAGGGTCGCGAAATCGCTGCGGTATAAGCAGCGCGCGCGGATTCTAAAGAGGTCGAGTGCGGGCTCTTCATGCTGCCACCTTATCCAGCCCCCGTCCCCTGGGCTCCAGCTCGAGCTCCAGCTCGCCGACCTCCACCAACACTCCCCCCGAACTCCCCCCACACTTCTCACCTCCGCCCCGTTTCCCTTTCCTTTTCTATTCTAATAATTGCGGCGCGCGGAATATCGTAAGCGGATCCTTTGTGAACGGAGGTCGGCGTCGGCAGCGTCGGCAGCGGCGCACCCTCTTATCCACTCCCTCCCTTATCCTCCCTCAGGTCCTGTTTATTTCCATCCAGTGGCCCGCGGCCGCACTGCTGTAAACCAGCGGGGCGAATCCGATATTATTGTCACGTGGCCGGGAATCGTTTTTCGAGGCAGCCTCCGGGTGACGGCCTCAGGGTGGCAGTTTCAGGGTGGCAACCTCAGGGTGGCAGCTTGAGGGTGGCAGGCTCAAGGTGGCAACGACGATTATTATGACGGTAGTCGTGCGAGGAATTGCGCTCGAGCTTATTTACGCTTCGTCGAATCCCTTTGCCGATCGACGAATTATCGACCTAACCCCCTTCCTGTCCTAAAACCTTTGTCGATCGGGCCATTATTTTATTTCGCGAGAGTTTATTACCGACTCGCGGAAGATCCTCTCCGAGGGATGAACTATTTTCCCGCCTCGGTCGGAACGGTCCTGCTCCGCGTACCGAGACGCGGAATCCCGTTTAGCGATACAGAGACTGAGGATGAGACTGAGAGGATGAGACTGAGGATGAGAGGGTGTGAGAGAAAGGGAGTGAGGCCGAGCAAGAGATTCTACGCGTCTCCATTAAGATTAACGATGTTATTAAAATTTCGTTTACCGTCACCGAACTCCTCATCGCCAAGCAAGTTGGCCCGAAGTTAAACTCGATTTAATCCCGGGACTTTCGGCTTAAACTTTGTTTAAACTTAAACCCGCGATTTCGGGAGTTAGCCTTAACCGTGGATTTATGCTTTTCGTCAATCCTGAAGGGGTGGGGGTGCCGGGCGTAGTGGTGGGGAATTAACATTTCAAAGTCGGGCGTTCTGACAAAATGTCCGCCGCTGTTCCTTGGAAAACTTCGTCCCGCGGCCGACTTTCCGGCATCGGTCCACCGAGTTTACAAATTAACTTGAGACAATGTATTCGACGTGATCTCTTGCTGAAGGAAACGATGGCATTGCCCTCTTCGAGTACCGATTTCTCGCGTTTCTATTAAAACCGGTAGTGGCCACATTACGAAGAGCGTAATTTCATTTGGAAAAGAGTCCGAGGTTAGAATATCAAATATTTAATACGGGTACAAGCTTATTCTTAATAGACCTACACACGTAATTTGGCACATTGGAGATTCTGTTCGCATCTCGTGAGATTAAGCTGAGACCCCATAGTCCTGCTTGATGAAGTCAGCCGTTCGTTCGCCGATCATGTTGATCGTAGCTACAGGGTTACCCGAAATCACCTAGGAAGCGATAATGAGAAAAATGTTAATATTATAGTATATTGCTATTCCTGATGAGCATGATATTTTTCGTCAACTCAATGACGATACTAACTTGTGGCATTATGGACGCGTCCGAGACTCTGAGACCATTCATTCCATGAACCTTCAGCCTTGGATCGACAACTGCCATCGGATCGGACGCGGGTCCCATCTTGCAGCTGCCGGCTTGATGATTCTCCGGCCTCGTGTCCCAATGTATAGCGCACGCCCAATATTCGTCAGAGTCGAACTCGAACTGCGAGCAATGTTCCAGAGGTGGCTTCGCTATACGAATTCCGTGCTTTTGCATGGACGGTCCGCTAATCATTTTGAATATACGGCGAATTCCATCGGTTATAATTCTTGTTTCGTCCGGATGACTCAGGTCGTTGCTCCAGATAATTGGATGAACCATAGGGTCCTTGCTGGCCAGTCGAATAGTACCTGCGAACGGAATCGTGTTAATCAAGGTAACGATAACTATGAGCACTCTCCTGCCGACTCTCGTCTGGCCAGAGAAAGGTGTGTACCTCTGCTTCTCGGATGAAGATTGACGGATGTAAATCTGACCGACTCCATGCTACCGTACCCGGACAAGTCGGCGATTCTGCCGTTGGTGTTGCAAGTGGCTTGATAGCCAGCGGCAAATATTTGAATGTCCGGATGGTCGGGGGTCGATAGGGAGGAAACAAGAATGGCGGTCATCTGAGCCAGCCCGGTGGAGGATAGTGGGCCGGTCTGATTGTATAGATACGTGTCGGCGGTGGCAACGCTCAACTCCTGTACGGAATCCTCGTTCAAGGTGAAATCTATTCCGTAGGACTGGTGGTTGTGGAGATTCTCGCCGACTCCGGGCAGCTCGTGAACCGTGCGAATTCCTACGGCCTTCAGGTGCTCCTTTGGCCCAATTCCGGAGAGGAGCAAGAGTTGCGGCGAGTTTACGGCTCCCCCGGAGACGATCACTTCGTTCCTCGCTTTCACCGTATACGTTCGGCCACCCTGCGGGACAACATTTTTTTCCCTCTACGTCATGCGGACAATCTATCGGTAATAAAAACAACGAGAGCGAAAGGGGGCTAGGGTAGGCGGTAGGGTAGGGTAGGATGGGAAGAAAAATCCATCCGCCGATCACGTTGACGGCGGCGCATACCGCTGTGTGCGCTGGGACTAGGCATCTGGCTAGAGCCGGAGCCGAATATCTGCGTTGCAAATTTTTGATAACCCGCTTCGATCGGCGGCGAAACGTAATCTAGCGGCCGCTATTGGTACATAGAGTCCCGGAACTATTGTAGCCGACGAGACGACCGAAGGGCTTATCTAGCTGTCCAAAGTACAGGATTCAAGTCCATTTTGCCCCCGCTGAAGCGGTCCGTCGATTGTTTCCACTCCGGACGAGACCGTCGAACTCTAATCCGGCCCCTCTAATCCGTACAAATACATCCGTACAAATACATGCCGAGTCCGCGGAACTTACCATGACAAACTTGACGCCGGTCGCTCTCAATTTTCCATTGACCTTGGCGGTGAGGACCTTCGTCGCGTATGCGTTCATCGCGACGTGGAGATTGGGACGATTCCTGGCCGGCCTCAGGTAAGCGGAAGCTGTACTCTGCCTGACGCCGTCTTTGCTTAGCGTTTGAGCTATTGTGAAGCCCGTGATATTCTCGCCCACCATGTCCTCCGTCACGCCTAAGCCTACCTCGTCCGCTGCTTTTAGCACGTCCCAAGCGAGATCCGGTTGCCATGGGAATCTGCCGGTGACGCCTCGTGTCAAATCGAACCGTTCGTACAACCGTACACTGTATATTACCGATCTATGACGACGAGTCTCCCCGTCCACCTATTTACTCAAACCACAAACCTTTCGACAGTCATCGGACCACCTACGCCGTGATACTTCGCACTGACTCTACCGATCTCCTTGTTGTCTTCCGAAGCTTTGAAATACGGCAATACCTGCGATCAATCCATACTTCGTTTCTTTCCTACCGATGACGGAGCGAAAGATTTTCAAGTCCATACCTCTTCCCAGGACCAACCCTGGTTTCCCATGTTCACCCACTTTTCGTAATCCTTGGCATGCCCTCGATGATAGGCCATTCCGTGGTGAGCCGTACATCCTCCGAGATTCCTGCCCCTCGGCCAGCTGCAGACGCCGCCGCTGCTCAAGCAGGCAAACGATTCGTTCGACGTCTTGTATTGCCAGTCCAGAGGTGTGTCTGCGCTCGTTAGAATGACGAATTAGTTACGATACTTCCCTCGTAGCCTAGGTCGACGAAAGGTAGCGAGGAATGGGATCCTTACTGAGGTAGAGCTGAAGGTTGCTAGGTATTTCAGCGCCAGCTGGCTCGTCGGGTCCGGCTTCCAGGAGGAGAACCTTCCAGCTTTCAATTTCGCTCAATCTCGCGGCCACTATCGATCCCGCTGCCCCGGCTAAACTCCGGAAAGAAGAACGTCAACATTGTTATACCCTCGGCAACGCTCTCCGATGACAAACAACGTAGGTATACCCTTTTACCCACCTCCCACCACGACGAAGTCGTAGGTCGCGTCCACAGATGTAATTGGCTTGACTCGTCCGCACGGATCGCCAATTTTCGGACTTAGCGCCGCATACGTGTTCAGCACCGTCAGGAAGAAGGATAAGGGGCCGGCGGCGCAAACTTCCGACAGCTCGAGACCCCCGGTATATGGAGACGCGCACCCGACGTCGCTTAGGCGATAATTTATCATGCTCTGTAACAAACTGATTGACAGAACGGAGCCGATAGCCGGCGACAAACGACCTCACCGACTGTCTGTCAGATAACGAGTGTCGCTTTTTCACTTTCGTTTCGCGCCGGAACGCTTGTTTTTCATGAATTTCATGCATGCATGCATGCACGGGGTGGTATCTTAACGCGCCACTCCGCTGCGTTACGTATACAGATAGCGGACCGTACAATCGCTTATCTCCTACCCGATATTCACGGATTCCCCCGTTACGAACGGAATCAGGCACGTTCGCCGATTACGAAGCACGATATGGAGAGAACAATATCACGTACCATTTTCGCTCAATGAACGTTTTCGCCGCTCTTCCTCGAAACGTGCTGCTTACTCCTTGACTTACTTCCCAACTGCAACATGTCTTTCCCGACACCTTCCTTATATACTCAGTTTTTTATGCAGATACACGTTCGGCGAAACACCGGTAATGACTGATAACGAGGTGTCACTTATCGTGTAACACGACGATAATCGGAGGCGTATGTGCAGTAACGTCGCGCTTTTCGTCGTAATTGTATATATGCGACAATAATTTCCTATGACGGGCAGAGGGTGTAAGGGGAAGTCTGAGTTGACAGCGCGGGACTTTCCTAGTCCGTCGAAAGAGGTACAAGCCACGAAATCGAGATAGTTCCTTGAACACCTATGCACTTTATTTACGGCATTTTTGATTTACATCAACGCGCTACGCGTACACCCGGACAAACATACACGCGCGCGGCTAGCATTTCGTTATTGAGTAACACCATTTACACTTTTTCGGCTTGCCATCGTCCGGTTACAGAGGCAAGTCTTTGGTTAACGCTCGACAATACTCCATATGTTGTACCATTAGTCTGAGGAATATCAGCCCCGCATTCCGACCGATTAGCGAATTGTCAACGCTCGCAATTCCCTTCCATTGGCATGCATTCCGAGTTAAGGATGAGTTAGGATGCTATTAATTCTTAAATACGCTACTATCCTACGTAGGGCACTGAGACGCCGTGTTAGCTTTAACAAATGATTCTTAGAGTTCTCGGGCGATAATCGAACGAACGTCACCGCTGGAAAGGCCCGTTAACGATATAGGTACGTCTCGTTCGACGCAAACAGGAAGCGTCCCGGTCGCGTCGGAAGGACGCGGAGGAAAATTTGCGTAAGCGCCGCGGCATCGAAGACGACTGTCGTCATAACGTCGTCCAAGTCGTCGCGCCACGTCGTCCGCGTCGTTCTCGTTCTCACCCTCGATCATGCTCCACCACCATAAGATACGAACGAACGAGGGACACCATGATCCCGCAGCGACGCTGGCACGAAATAGAAAAGGAATCTCGCCGCGAGCGAGTTCGCGCAATTCACCGTCCGCAATCTCTCGACTGGGCAATAATAGCGAGGCCGCAATCATTGAAGATCATCGATTGCCGAAGATCGTCGTCATTGGCGCCCATTGAGTCGTGACACAACGACCGTAGTAACTGGCTCGACCTCCAGGCGGAAGAGAAAGGAAACGGCGTGGCTGGCGCGATGTCCTTGCAGAGAATCCTCTGTTCGGGTCGCGATAGAGGCAGCGCGAACGGGAGACACAAAGAGAGAGGGGGAGGGAGGAGATAAAACGCGCACACCGCATGGCCAAGTTTTGACTTCGTCTAGACTAGCTCCGCCTCGGATGGCCGCTACCACACAGCCTGGTCCCAGTCGATGTACTTAATACCCCAGAGTAGGAAGTCCAGCGACGTGTCGATCGTCGTGCGAGAACTGTAGGAAAGATGGGAAATTTGCTGAGCATGACTAATGGCTCTCGGGCCGGCTGTTTTTCCATACGGTCGCTTTCCCGTACCATTGTGTCGCCGCCGCGCCCCAATCAGCCTTGATGAACGCGGCCGCTCTCTCGCCGATCATCATTGCCGGGGCAGCCGTGTTGCCGGACGTTACCTGCGCACGAAAAAACAACGAACGTTAGAAAAGCTGTTGTCGAAATCAGTCACGACGCTCGATTGTCGCGATCGGTCTTATCGCACGCGCGCCTAAAAGGCGCGCCGCGAAGCGAAAAGCGTCAGCAAGCGGATTCCGAGAATGCAGCTTCCGCGAAATTCGCTCACCTGTGGCATGATGGAGGTGTCGGCCACACGTAGACCTCTGACGCCGTGAACTCTCAGCCGGGGATCAACGACGGCCATGGGATCCCTCGCCGGGCCCATTTTGCAAGATCCCGCCTGATGATTCTCAGGTCCGGTGTCCTGATGTACCGCGCAGCTCCAATACTCGTTGCTTAGTAACGGGAATCGGGAGCATGCCGGCAGAGGAGCGTTGCTCAGAGTCAAGTTGTACTTGGCCAGCGCGCTGGTATTGGCCAGAGACATTGCGATTTGAATACCCTCAACGAGCACGGCCACATCCAAGGGATCGCTTAAATAATTTCCCCAGATGAGTGGCTTTGCGAACGGATCGTTGCTGGCTAAACGAATAGTTCCTGCAACGGGGACCATTAGACATTAAGTTGTCGAGCGAGCCCGAGGGTAAAGTTAAAGGGTGCTTAACAAACGATCAGCCGCACATATTCCTGCGGCTAGTCTCGCTCTCGTTAGCCAATCGAGGATCGTTACCTCTGCTGCGTGGCTGAAGATAGGTCGGCGAAATACTGATACTGCGCCCGTCGCCGTCCATGATGGCACCGACCTCTCCCGTGGCGGCACACGACGCCTGGTAGCCGCCGAAGAAGAACTGCAGATCCGGATGATCCGGCGTGGTGTAGATCGACGGAACGATACCGGTAACCTGGGATAAGCCCGTCGAGGCCATCGGCCCCTTCTGGAAGCCAATGTACTCCGTCGCCGCCGCCCAATTCAGATCGAACTCGTTCGGCTGATTTATCGTGAAGGACAGCGTGTACGAGACGTGATTTTGCACGTTCTCGCCGACGCCCGGCAAGTCTCGAACAACGCTGACGTTCATCGCTTGCAGATGCTCCTTCGGCCCGATCCCGGAAAGAAGCAGAAGTTGCGGCGAGTTTACGGCCCCGCCGGAAACCACCACCTCCCTCGAGGCACGTGCCACCTTCAATTGGCCATTCTGAAAACCGACGTGTCCGATTGCTTTTTCGTCGCCGCCGAAACCGGTTCTCGCTCGCCAGGCAAGTTCAGTTACCTTGCCGCGAGTCGAAGACATAATTAACGAGATCGGAGATAATGAAAGCATTACGGCGCGCAGCGATACCGATACGACACTGATAAGCGCGCCGAAATGGGGAAGTCTGTTGAGTAAGGTGCAGGAAGTGTCAGTGGAACGAGTACGACGTGTTCTGGTGATATCCAGCCTGGCAGGGTGAAAGATCTCGAAGGTCCAGTTCGATTTGCATAAAAACGCGCCAGACCCGTCGAAGGAACAGGCCACTTTTTTCTCTCTCGATCGATGAAATTCAGGGGGAGGTGAAGATGGTGAAGGTGATGAAGGTGATGAAGACCGATTAAGGCTGGCTCACCTGGTAGTACTGAACTCCCACGGCACGCAGATTGTCGAAGATAATCTTGGTGGCCGTGGCGTTCAGGGCGACGTGAAGGTTGCGTCTGTGGCGGATCGGCCGAAGAAAGCCGCCGGCACTGCTGACCCTAACGCCATTTTTGCTGGTCGTCTGGGCGACCGTGAAGCCCGTGTACTGATCGCCGTTGAGATCCTCGCTGAGGGGGAAGCCACGCTCGGCGGCCGCTGCCAGGATATCGGGAACGATGGCCGGCTGCCACGGGAAGCGTTCGACGTTGAGGAGGCCGCCGGTCGCGTGATACTTGTTACCCACGCGGTTGATCTCCGTGTTGTTCTCCGAGCACATGAAGTACGGCAAAACCTGGCAACGTGAGAAATTACACGCTGACTAAAGGCTACGATCGTTATTGTAACTTCGGAGAAACCGTACTCTTTCTCTCTCTCTCCCACTCCCTCTCTCACTCTCACTCTCACTCCCACTCTCACTCTCTGTCCCGGCCGCTGTCACGTATTGTTTCCACGATGCGTGCCGTGCAAGGAAGCGCGGTGCGCACTTTTTGATCGGCGATAATTCAATATTTATGCAACGGTCGCATAATTCTCATGCCATTAATACCGGTGTGCGTGCGGGCTCGCACGATAAGCGATATTGTTTTACACCCTGATTTCATTAATCGGGCTATGAACCTGGAAAATGACTGGTAACGAGATTCCGCGCGCCGGGAGGGAGCGTTGAGCGTAGTGCGGAGTAGTTGCGGGTATACTTGCCTCGCGCCAGGACCAGCCGTCGTTTCCGACCGCGGCCCAATTGTCATAATCCTTGGCGTGGCCGCGGGTGTACATCATGCCGTTGTGCGCCGAGGTGCCGCCGAGATTCTTGCCGCGCGGCCAACTGCAGGAGCCGCCTGTCGTCAGGCAGGCGTTCATCTCGTTCGTCGTCCGGTACTGCCAGTCGATCTCGGAACCTGTTCGCCGGCGTGGAAGCCGATGGGAGACAAGGATAAATTTCGTGCGGCGTCAACGCTCGCCGTCGAATTCAGCCGCTAATTATACGCGGACGGCGAGGCAAGAAAGCAGTCTCGCAAGACGCATAAGGAGCAGATAAGTCTCTCTAATGAGGATTCCGTAACTCACCCAGGAACATCGCCACCATACTGGGAACCTCGGCACCCGGCGGCTCGTCCGAGCCCGCTTCCAGAAGCAAAACTTTCCATTCGGCGATGTCACTCAATCTGGATGCCACCACTGCTCCGGCCGTGCCGCCTGATTAGAAAACGCATCCAGGCTTATTTACATTTTTCTTCCCGTCGGAGGTGAAAAGCGCTCGCGGCCGCGTGTCGGACCGTGAAAGAATAGACGGCGTTCGACTAATAAATTTCATTAGTCCGATTGCGCTCGGTGGGTATAATTTGAAATCTGCATAATAGACCGCTACCGTTTCGACGCGCGAGCGAAGGAAGATGAAAGGAAATTCATTGTGCCCGATAGGAAACGGGCCGAGAAGAATGCAATCGGTGCGACCGATCAGCGCGGGATTCCGCGCAACAAAGGAGGAAATTTATCAGGGGGGAAATGGTCAGAGAAAGCGCCCCGACGCCCTTCTTTTAGCGGTGCAAATGAAGTAACGGCCGTGGGCGCGCACCGCTGCATAACGGCGATAATCGGCCGACAGGTCGTGCGTCGATTGCGACAAAGAAAAGGAAAAAGAAGGATCCTGGCCGAAGCGGCGATGGAAATCGTTCCGAAAGGCCTTGGCCATGATTTGCCAATGATTCTGTAATTACCGTTCTCCTACACTGGCGTCGGCCATTGTGCGCCGATGTACGCCACTGTACGCCACTGTACGCCACCGTACGCCTTTTTAACGATTGCCGAAGCGCATCTGCGATCTCAGGCCAGCTGGGATCGCGATAGGAATGGCGATGAATATATTCGGATGCTTTAGGAGCCGCCATCGCGCTCCGACCCAGTAGCCTACCGCTCGGACCATATATCTTCCGCACGCCCGACAAGATGTCGCTTCTTTGGCGAGACAGGAAGAATCCTCGAGTTTAACGGTTTCACTTACCGAACGCAGGTGGCCCATCGACGCGCTCGCCTCCGTAAACTGAATGTTAATTCGAGCTCCGACGGCCGCTCTCTTTCACCGTCGAGGCACGAATTAACGTCCAAAATTGCGCCCACCGAGTCCAGGGAGCCACGAGCGTGCGTGCAATTTGTAAATTTCTCCTTATCAGTTGACGTTCTCATTCTCGAGCGGCCGAACCTTTGCGGCTAGCATGCGGCTGACGTTCGGAAACGTCGACGTTATCTCTGGGTGGGAAAAATGAGCTCTCCCGGAGAAGACAATCATTTCTACCCCGTGGCCGAGTTAGGGGCGGTCGAGTTTAGGGGGGGGGGGGGGTGGGAGAGGGGCTGAAGTGTCACGGGACAAAAAGGATCGCGCGTAGGTAGGTACCTACCGGGTGGGCGAGTATGGGACTGATACCGGCGCAAAGTCAGTCGGCCGGTAATTAGTCCGCTCGGACCATTCGCTCTCTGACCGAGAGACTCGAATTACAGGGGCAGACACCCGCACCTCTAATGCTCAGTTATTATCCCGTACCTACCACCGCCGCCATGCCGATTGCCGTTGCGCAGAGACGAATTCTGTTCGCGGTGCCAATCGCTTTTTACCCCTTTGCGTCACCTCCTCGCTGTCGGTACGCCTTCTTGTCAGGAAAAAGTAACGGCCAATGCTCGGTTATGCATTAGCTGGGAATGGTACTGCGCGCTTAACCGCATTTCGCTACACGCTCCATTCTTATGAATATTTATGCGTTATAATATTTCATACTTCCTGTACGCGGGAGCGGGCCGGGAGCGGGCCGGGAGCGGGCCGCCGAGGTATTCGACAAATTTCTCTACTGATTTAGTGGGTTATTTCGAACCAAAACCGTCATGTGTGTTGCCAATCGATCGATTTGACCCCGTTATCGGGGTAAGCGTTATTGAATCTGAGCACAAGTAGAGCGCATCGGGGAATGCACGAAATCTACATATTTTTCGCCCTGTCCGCCGAATATAACTGTATATCTCTGCTGTTGACTTTCCGCTCGACGGCACATTATGGCGTCTTGAGGTAACTATCCTCAAAACTGTCTGTCAGAGATCGTATACGATAGCCAGATGTACACTGTGCGCTTTATAACCGTTATTAAGCCCACCAGCGCGTTGTCAGTAGAATGAGACAAGAATTTTTTGCGCCGAAATTAAACAAATTTCACATCTATCGCTTTCCCTTCCCCGCGATGTCTGATATAAGCAGGCGGATCGCCGTTCCATTCCTCATATACCCTTCGGCCAAGTCGTTTCTCTTTCGTTCGCCATACATCAGCGACTCCGCGGCTGCGGTCGATCAGTCGCGATTTCCTCGAAATTGCGCGAAAGCAGTCGGCATAATTGTGTACACGGCGGGCCCGTTCACGGAGCCGCAATCCGTTTCCTAAACTGGCCGCTGCCCACGATATATTTTCACCGTCGGCCTTCCTCCGTTCGCAAAAAGCGAAGGTTTCTCCTCTCATTTGCACGCGAGTCCGATATCGTCCACCCTGGACTCGGACGAGAGAACTGCTTTCCTACTTTCCATTTTGCAGCCACCTACGCGCGTCGCGATGTCCGAATATTGCCGTGATGCGCGTTGTACCTTTATCCGTTCGATCGTATGAACGCACGCGTTGCGTCATCGGAACGAAGATTCGTCGTAAACCGGGGCTAAGAGATCGCGCGCGATATAGCGAGCACGTGCTCGCCGAGTTTAGTTCCTTCTTTCCACTCGACGTTTCTTCCGCCCCCTCTTTTCCAGCTCTGTGTACAGTCATCTCTCTCTCTCTCTCTCTCTCTCTCTCTCTCTCTCTCTTTCTGTCCCTACCTCTCGTTCGATGCCACCTCCACGCTCAGAATTTCTCCCACCGCGCCGAGCCACGACTGCATTCGACTGCATTCGACTGCGCTCGAATGAGACTGGAGGCACTAGACCACCAAGTTCTCTCTGGCACAGCAAAAACGAGCGACTTGCGTAACCGGCACGGCGAGCGGTTACATGCACCTGCTGAAAGGAACTCTCGCGCGCATTGTGCGAATCAGAGAGACGAGCGTTGTTTTTCAGAGGCCCCCGTCTCTTTCTTATCCTCGCCTGCTCGTTCTGCCTCTCCCTCCTTCCCCTCCTGTCTCCTATTTTCTCCCTCCCTCGCTCTCGCCCTCCTACCACCTCCCTTCCGTCGCTTTTCTCTTCCGCGGTCGACGTCGAATTGATGTCGCTCCGACATACTTTCCAGGTGCGCGGATATGCTCGCCACATTTCCCTCTCGTCATGACGGAACGATGAAAAGTGAAGGTACCGGCAGAGTGACTTAACGGGGACGCTCGATGCTCCTCGTCCTCGCTGCTCCGTGGCGAGGCGGGCGTGTTCGGCCGCGAAACGCTCCTAAAGTGTTGGGCTCGATCTGTTCTGGGCGCGTGGCGGCAAAAAATCGGAGACGGCAAAAAAGTCTGAGCCTTCGGAATTCCGTCGGGCGCGCGAATATTTTCGTTTCTTGGCCAAGGCGAGAGGACGTCACGTACGCGTAAGAAGCGAGTCGTGTATCGGTCGGCGAACACGTTCCTGCTCACATTCTGTCCGTTCTGTCAGTGGCGAGTGGCTCAGAGAGTACGCGCGCGCACGCGCGCGAGCGCAAGCCCCGGCTTCAGCAGTTAGCTCGTTTTAGCAATTGAGCCGGCTTCCGGTTTGGCGAGCGCGCGCCCGTCGGCGCGATAGGCCACTCTCGAGGGGCAAATCCATTTTGTCGCTCACGCACCACTCGCGCACGATCTCGTTACGAGGGACAAGCGCAATTCGCTCGTTGTCGCTCGGTTATCGATTTCGGCGGAATGATTTTTACCATGGTCAAACGGCCGGAGCGGCCGGAACGGCCACCGAAACAGCGCGCGAAACAACGAGATCGACTACTACATACCGATTCTCATCCACCGCATCCTCCTCCACCTCCTCCACCTCCTCGTCTGCCTCCTCCACCTCCTCGTTCTCCTCGCCGGCTGAACGGACGGCCGAACAGCCGGCTGTCAGTAATCTCGATTAATCCCTGATCCCTGATCCATAATTTGGGCCATTGTGCGCGAATGAGGAACGAACTATTCGACGATCGAGCAGCGGCGCGTCGATGAACCCGCGTCGATTCGGCCGCGCTGATTCGCTCGCGCCGATTCATTCGCGCCGATTCGCCCGCGCCGAACGTCGAGTGGAAAATTCGGATAGCCGAGTTAAATGAGCGAACGCATTCTCCTGCTGGGAACTGGGCAGGCAGGCGGGCAGGCAGGCAGACAGGCTGGCAAGCGATGCACGCCGTCACATTCATCCTGCAGTTCGACGCCATGCGTCTACCCTCGTAGCCGACTGCCGCTCAAGCCCGCTCGCCCCGTCCTACATTCCCAGATTTTATAGTCATCCCTGGGAATTTATATGATATCGCTGGCCGTACGTAATGATAATCGCGGAGCGCTTTGCCGCGGAAATCGCCGCGCCCCGGTCCTCAATGGAAAATCGTGAATAGAGAATCGTGAATCGTCGCGCCGTGAAAGAGGGTCGCTTTGAACGTTCGACCCTTCACGCCCGGCAGGTATTAAAGGGGGAAACTCAATTGATGGGTAAAGGGAGAGGGGTGGTGGGTGGAGGTAGGGGGTTGGTCTAGAATAGGAGGGACGGGTGGGAAGAATCGGCGCACGGGCTGGAAATCAAATTAATGAGGCAATAATCAGGGCAGCCCCGTGAATAAATAACAGTTTGTATTAATATCACATCTAAACAGGTCTTCGGCGAACGTCGAATTGCATTTCGACGCCGTGGTCCGCGATAATCGACGAATAACAATCGCGCCATGGTGAAGCCATGGCCGCGCAGGACACACCGCGATTCGCGATAATTCTATTTGACCCCGGCAAACACGTACACGCCGGCAAAACGGGACCGCCCCATCCCCCGTCTCTCACCCTCTCTCTCTCTCTCTCTCCCACCCTTATTCCGTTCCCGACGCTCCTTCCCATCCCTCTACAGCTACCCCTTCCGTTTGTCCGCAACGAAATTGCACACCTCCGAGCCACTCCGAGCACCGTTACCTCGAATATCTAATCGAAAAGAGACTGACTAACGAATCGTCATTTTCCTTACGCGTACGGTCTCCATAAACTCATTTGCTCGCATCGTCTCACTTGATACTGTTTCCCCCTCAAACTCCATTCCTTTTATCGATCCGTACATTCGCCTCCCGCAATTCTCCTCTTTCGCCTCTTTGCATCCACACATCTCCCATTTCGTCCACCTTCTCTCCCTCTCTCTCCCTCTCCCTCTCTCTCTCTGTTCTCATTATCCTTGCCATCGCGATTTCCTTTCATTGCAGATTTGCCGGCCGATCCCGGCGAGAGTTCTCTTGAAATTAAACTCGGCGGCCACTGGCAGTCTTGACTTTTGCCTTAATTTTTACTTCAAAGAAAATCCATGATTCGGGCGATTAGCTTAATCAGGGACCATTGTCCGCACAGACGACGAGGCGAAAACTTGGAAAAGTATGTCTTTTCTTTTCGCTTAACGCCAGCGAGCGTGGCCGAGTCCGGCCGAGTCGTGGCCTTCTCTTGAAGGAAAAAATAGACGGAGGCAAGAGTCGCCCGTGGACGTAGATGTAGACGCCGACGTCGACGTCCTCGTCGCTTTCCGTCCCCTTACCGAGAATGGCCGAGATCTCTATCGGGCGAAATAATTTCAGCTTTGTGCGAGCATCATGCAAATGTGGCCACTGCCACGCAAAATACTCTGTCGTTAAATGCTCGTTACAACATTTTCCTATTAAGTTCCCCTCGCGGTCTATCCGATATTCTTCCCCGGTTAGTGCGCTACTCTCGGATCGCGAAATTCGCTTCCGGATTACATTAGCCATAGGCAACGAGGCAACGTCTTGGCCATAGTGCGCGAGTACTTTTTTACTGGCCCTATGTAAATAGATTGCCTTCGCTGCGGTGCGTCCAGCTCGCATTAAGAATCGCTCGGCCGTAAAAACGATTTAATTGCAGATTCGCAACAGGCTCGCCTCATCTAAATCGCGCATCAATTTAACTCAACGACCGAGTACTCTCCGCAGCTTCTTCCTTCCTGCCGATTAATACAGGCCGATCCTGGCCAAAAATGTGAGCGAACAGCGATAGCGCGACTTTCTAACGCAGCGTAACCGGTCCGATTGAGATAAGACGGTTCGATCGAAATAAAAGAGACGCAAGTCTCTCCCTCGCTTGCGAGCGAACGCATTCTGCCGTTCGGCGGGGAATAATTACGAAAGGGGAAGCGAAGAAAATTAGTTTCGATCGCCGGACCGTCGGAGCGTCTAGTTAAACCTGCGAACTTCCGGGCCAGATTTATGCGCCGGTTTTACTAACCGCGTCGTAAAATATTCAATTACGGCCGGGGGCCAGCGCGCTCCTCTTCTTCCCCGTCTGCGCGATAATGCTACCCCGGCGAATGTAAATGTCGAATGTCCGAGGCAGCGACGGCACCGGCCAAATTTTTATCCTCCCGCTACCAGCGACCGACGAAATGGGATTCGTCCAGGGTGATCGTCCGATTATGCGCTCACGGAACGGAACAGTCGAGGCGCCTGACACGTCGCCAACTCGATTAGGCACAGCGAACGATTCGGCCGAAAGAGTCATTTCTCCTTGCCAGTGGTTTCACCTTTCTTTGCTTCGCATCCTTTTTGTCCTGCCAGCCTTTTTTGTGCCGCCGCCGCCGCAGGTCGTCCGCGAATCGGACGAAAGAGGAGGCGAAGCGATCGAAGGAGAGTCATGGGAAGAGGTAAGGTAATAGTCGGCATTAATATACATGACCAGTGCACGAACATCGTTAGATATTTACGGTCGAGCGATTAGCCAGCATACGCGCAGGACTTATCTGCGGCACACGTTCACACTCCGTTAAGGATTGCGCGCGCGCGCGCGCGCGCGCGAACGTTCGCTCGTTTCTTTCGAGCGCACAATTCGGGACACGCGATCTTCGATGACTCACGCGCAACTGAGTGAGTGAGCAGCCACTGATTGAGAAACGGCTCGCTCTTTAACGCCGTTTCCTTATGACTTTTATATTAGATTCTTAACGCCTGACGCGCTCCACCGAATCTCGCGCGCGCAACGGGAGACATTATGTGAGTTTCGCCCGGCTGAATTTCGTTCCTGATAGGAAGTCCCACGAAGGCTTTCGACGCCTCGAACTCTTCGAAGGTAATGGAAGCAGGGAAGGAGAGTTTGGCGAACGATGTCCGACAATATTGTCCGCCTATCAGTGACGGGCAGCTTATTATTCTATCCTGACGATTCTGCCATTGTTTTGTTACTACGAACTCGCCGAGAGGGCTCGGCTAATTCCTGATTAACGAAATTTGCAATTCTCGGTGGAAACTTTTCCACTAGGCACCGTTCGTTCCCTCGAAAGATTCCGGACGTTCGACGGTTGTTTAAGGTTCGAGTTATGCACCGTGTCAATTATCTTTCTACTTTCGCGCCTAACGTTTTTTCGTACACTTTCGTGTTCGGAGGCAAACGGCATTAATAAACTTTCGACTTTCGACGCGGCGAATTGCGTTATTTGTTCAAAAGGCATTACGACGCGCCGTGGGGAAAATTTCGATTTTTCGAGGTGTCCGTGTCTGGGTACGTACCGCCTACAACGATGAAATCGTAGAAATATTCCGGACGCTCCGTGGGTCTGACACGTTCGCACAATTGTGAAACTTCTTGCTTCGCACGTATGAACGTGTCCAGAAGTGTCATGAATGTCAAGAACTGTGATCCTGGGCACGATTGAGCCAGACTCGGCCCGATGTAAGGCTGCGAGCATGCCGGCGCGACCGACAAGTTGTACGACATTCTGTAACAGAGTGAAAGAAAAGCCGTGAAATTCATTGCCCCAGCTGTCCTATCGTCGACGTCGATAATCCTTTCCTCCGTTTCTGTCAACAAATCGACACGCTCGCGTGCACCTAGCCCATTAGAAACGTGCCATCCGCAATATCAAATTACGAAATGCCGCGAATAAAAGCGAGAGGTTCCTCGGACATAGGCTATAACGTGATTTATACCGGCCAGTTAAATTGATACGTTTAAATCAATCGGTCACGTGAGTAACGCCTCCCGAAATGGATCCGTCGACGGGGAAGAAAGTGACCGCGCGGACGTGTATTAATAGAGGAAAGGGCGTTTATAAGCGAACGAAGGCAGGTAGGAATTATCTGTGAAATACCTCTGAGCAATTCGCCGTTCGAACGGTAACGCTGGCGCAACTTTAAGTCGATTTAACGAACTCTGCCGCGAAATCGAATTGCCCCGTCTACGAGGGGCGGTCCGGCATACATTGCGGAAATCGCCTCATTCATCAGTACACCTTTGCACGCACTTCGTTATCAAATAATTATCTTATTTTCTCCCGACGCTTTCGACTCGACCCCGGCGGACACGCCAGCGACAACCGTTCTCCTTACCGCCCGGCTCGACTCTACCGATAAGCCATAATTATCAATATTTATGAAAATCATTACAACAGTTCTTTTGCCGCCGCTGATAATGGTGGCGCAACATCGACCGTTCACCTTGGCGTCGTTCGGCCTAACGCGAAGACTGAATCGAGCGGACAGGTGCACGCGCCGGAAATTTATAGCTTTTTTTTTGTTAAGAGGAACTCTCCGGCATCACGAAACGTGGCCGAAAAAAAAATCTCGGTCACGGCAGCGTAGTTATGCACTTGAAAATCGACACGCGCTATAAAACATCCAGTTGGGTTATGATTTGAGCTCTGGCCAGTCACTGCCATTTCGTGCAATCCCAGCACTTTTTTTTCCTCCCCCCGCCTCCGTCCCGGCTAATGTCCATATCCGGTGCCTGTCAATCCGAGTCAGGGTCGTATTGAAACCACTCCCGACAGCTCGACAACGTCGTGGCAACTGCTTTCCAACGAAAGACATCGATTCCCGCACGGCCAACAGCCCCGACGAATGTCCGCGCGAGAACGACTGTAAAGCGGCGCGAAAATCGGCCCGCCGGAATTTAGAACGGTTTTTAGGCAATTGCCACTTTCGCACCGAACGACTTTCCTTTCCAGCAGGGACACCGATCGGCGACAACGAATCTCGCCGCTGAGTCGGACCTCGCGTCACGTTAGCTTAAGAATGGAAATGCAAAACGATTTTAATAAGTATTCAATCTTCCTTCAGTCACGTGTACGTCACTAATAAATCCTACTCGCCGTCAGATAATTGTTAAACGCCGGAGCGTGCTTATAAGACACGCAGAGAAGTCGACGTAAGGTCGGAATTTCGTGTAAAGCAACGTTTGCAGTAATAGGTAATCCAGGTTCGTAATTAGTGGAGCCTGTTCGGGCAGCGGATTCGATCGATGTGTCTCCTTTTTGAATCACGTCCGACAATCGCCGCCACGCACGAGAGTCCACTTCTCAGGAAATAGGGGTGTTGGAGAATCGATTGGTATTTAATTGGATCGCCGACAGCGTTGCACCGCTGTCGAGACGAGGCAGGATTTTGGATACTGACGTTAACACCGTTCCCCGCACGATCCCTCGGCGAAGTTTCCCTCTCTTGGCACACTGTGTACGAGTCGCGACGAACACGTGACACTGTCAAAGCTCGGCACGTGCGATATATCGGCCTAGCCTAGAAGTCAGCAAACGGACAGCGACTAACTGTAGAACCTCTCACCGTAGAACGCCACTTTATAATTCATCTCCCACCTTCCCTGTCCGATTCCCCGTCGATGCTTCTGCGATGAGTTCCTCCAGCGATGAATATTCCTCGACACCTTCGATCCTCCTCTTAGATTACCTTTGCCACGAAGGTCAAGATCGCCGGGTATTTCCAGACTCTCGGTTAAAGGAGCGATTTGAGCGAGGCGCACCCGCGGCACGCGGCAGAAAATTGAGCAAGCTATCTGTCGTCGAAGGGAAAACAATCGCGAGCTGATAACGAAGTCGGAAGACGCACCTTGAAAAACCGAGATTTGCCAGCGATCGAGGGATTCGATATCCTTATCGCTGTTCCGGGTAAAAATTGTTGCGGGAATAAAAATGTCTGCAAACCTGCTGATATCACGGTACGCAGAAGCACGGAACGTAAGTCAAAGGATATAATGTGAGCGGCTGTTAAAACAAAGATGCGCAATAGGCGATGACTGCTAAATGACTTGCTACTATCGGCCAGATGATCGACAAGTAAGTCGACAGCGGAACGATGCAAGGATTGCATTTGATTGACAAGCGCTCTCGAACTCGTCGTATTAGTCTGAAATTTCGAGTATCTCTGAAAGAATGGAGAAAGCATCTCGACGAGGCACCGGGGCTAGATCCCATCACTCGCGATTCACAACGAATATTTTCTCATAGAACCCACTCGTTGCGCCACGTTTACGATAATAAATTGAGATGCGAGGTAATATTCCCTCGGATCGGGAAACAAGCGAGTCTCGCGAATAAAATCGTTGAGCGCGGACGAGGAGGCCGGGGAGGAGGAGGGGGAGATCGAGAGAGAAATGAGAATCTCATTTCGTCGAAGATCGAATACCGGATCGCCGACTTCCATATCCAGTCGGAATCACATCCGCATCCGCATGTGCGTGTCATTAGGATAAACGGCGCGCGGTTGCAATTAGTCGGCTCCCAAGTCGATTCGAGAGATGGTTCCCTATCCTACTCCCTATCCTACTCCCTATCCTACTGCCTATCCTACTGCCTATCCTACTCCTTATCCTACTCCCTATCCGATTCGAGTACCGAGTCGGGCATCGAAAGTGGTTAGCGGAGCTCTCCTTATCGTCGATAATTTGATCGAGCGATCGGCTATCCGCTCCTCGCGCCGGCTGGGCTGCCCGGCGACGGTTACTCTCTCGTCGCAGCCTCATTAGAAAAATCTTCTTTTTTCTCGAGTGTCGCGTGCGCGGCCGGCGCGCACAGTCGATGCAGGAAGATAATGTATCTCGCTCTCGGCCCGATAATATTCCACTCGACTGGGGCCCGATACAGGCCGGACGCGCCAGTCTGACGTTGGCCGATACGGCGAGGAGCGGAAAGCTGGAGAGGAGGTGAGGAGGGGAGGGGAAGAGAAGCGGGAGAGAAACGGGAGTGAAACGGGAGAAAAACGACATCCTTAACTGTCCACGATCGCGGTACGTAGGTAGTAGGACGTGCACGTACGCACGTAGGTGAGAGACGGCATTCGCGGAATCGGCGGAGGAATAACGGAGGAGTAATGAGGAGAAGGAGCTTTAACCGAAATTAGCGTTGCCGATTCGATTACGTGCCGGAGTGCCGTTACCTTGCGGAACCGCGGAGTCGAGGAGCCGAGGAAAGTAATCTGGCACGCAGCTAGCGAGCATCGACTCTCTTCCCTCTTGCGAAAGGGAAGGTGAGTGCGAGCGAGCGAGCGAGCGACGCCTTTAAGCGAGATCAAAGACGATCCGTCCTCCGGCGAACTGCAGATTTCACGCCTGCGTAGGTGAAATCGAGTGCCACGATTCGCAATAACGGAAAAGCGTCGCAGGTCGTAAAACCGAGGGTGAATGGCAATGAGAATAAAAAGCGGTCAGATATTTTCTCTGACCAGTAATTGACTAGCGAAACAATTTTTGTGTCAGGGTTAGGACGCGTGCGGTCGTCCGTTCCGTTTCCGGCTTTCCGGCAGCCGACGCGCGGAGTGCGTCGGGCTAAATTAGCATGTTACGCGAGCCGGAAATCTTCGAGTTCTCATTTCTGCGCCGTTCCCCCGGGGGAGGCTGCGAATTTTCCGCTCCCCCGAAATTGCACGATCGTGATTTGCGGCACCTCGGAGACGGACTCTCGGCGCCGCAGCCCATTACGAAGTTACGGCATCCGGCTCGGTCGGACGTTACAAGGAGCCCGGCTCGCCGATAGATTTACCGCCGCGATGACCCCGCCAAATATAATTTCTCGACAGCTGACATCACGCGACGTAAATTGGCCGCCTGCGCCTACCGTAAAGTCTCTGGCGAGCTCAGTGCAGGAGCGAGTGCGAAGAAGACGTAACTATCCTGCTCTCGTCGCCATCGGCCAGATTCATTGCGGACCCCGTAATCATTTTCTCTTGTACTCGCTCAGGCTAATTAACCGCGCGATTATTAGATGCATCGCGATAGGCCCGATGCCGTAACTCAAGATGTTTCCACATATAGCCGCGTGCGCGCGCGCGCGCGCGCGCACGTCGGCGGGCTCGGCTGGGATTTCTGGCGAGAGAATTTATACGAGCCTTCATTATAGATTTCCGATACTTGGCGCGTACGTTCTCGTTTTGGGCGGATAACCCGGGGTGAGTTTGGGGAAACAATTTTAATCGGCCGTGCTCGCGTCATGAATCAGAGGAACGACCGGCAAAGAGCGAGCCTATCCCGCACCGCCGCCTTTAATCGGCAGACTCTTTTTCTGAGCTAACGATCCGAAGAAGCCTTGAAACGCTATTTTACTCATTCCTTGCGGGCGGACTCGCATTGTTCGGGCGTACGTTGCGTACAGTCCGCTGAGCAAAAATCATATTTCGCGGGAAACGCCGCAGCGGCCGACAATGGGACTTCCGACTTTTTTCCGGTTGTCACGACTACCATGCCAGCTCGACGGAGGCTTCCAATAAATTCTGGCCTTACACGTCCGACGAGAGAGAAACAGGCGCGCTGCGTGCGCGCGTCCGTGTTTCGGGGCAGCGAGTGTATCGGCCCGACCCCCGAGGAAAAGAGAAAGGACAAGTGCGCGGGTGGAGGGGTGGGGGGGAAAAATAAACAGACCCATTTTCATTACCGTCCGCCGCGATCGGTGACCATAACGACGCCGACTCGCTTGTCCCGACTCGCCTTTGTTGTTTCTTCTCTCCTTTTGCCGCCTGGCGGGCCCCCGAACAAAACGATGACGAGCGCGATGACGAGCGCGATGACGGGCATGATGCCATTAACGAGTGTGCCTGGCTAATAGCGAGAAACTTCTACTTTCCTACTTACCTCCCCGAGCTAGAGAACGTGTTCGTGTGTGCGTGCGTGCGCGGTCGTTTAACCGTTTCGCAGCTTCTTCCTGCTGAAGCGCGCGTACGGTTTTACGATTCTCGTCACTCTTCCGCACGGCGTAACTCTAATCGGCGAGCCGATACCATCTCTTCAATTATATCGTTGCCTCTTTCGATGGGCTCCGTTCACGGATCGATGCGCCGCGCGGCCACTCTGCCACCGTTTTCGCGATCTAACGCGATAGTCCCCCCCCCCCCCCCCCCCCCCCGTTCAAATTCGAATTGCGAGATCGTCGATTGGCAACTTCAGCTCTTTCGAACGGAAAAAAGATTGCCGTACAGGACGGACGATTGACAGAGAGGACGGGGGGAGGGGGGGGGGGGGGGGCGCAAGGATACTCGCCGTGGCGACAATTTCTCGAGTAGCAAGATCTTTTCGTTAGTTTTTTGTCGGGGTGGGAAGCTGGACAGACGATTTTTCATTAAAACGACGAGAACAGAGCGGGGAGGCGTCAGGAGCACCGGACGATTGAGTAACGTGGCCGTTCTTGCAGTTGGCCACTGGGTAGGTCTTCTTAGCTCTCGGAAATTCGCGGAACGCGATACGTTCATTTGTCTTAATCTCTTGGCTATAGGAAGAACGGAGAACGAAGAGTGAGCAGCGACGAAAGACGAAGGACTGCCGGTTGGCGAGCGTTGGCGAGCGTTGGCGAGCGTTGGCCCGATGAGCGTCTCTGCGCCACAGTGACTTTTACTTTTTTAATTGTACAGACACAGAAACTCGAGTTGGGGCCGGTTCTTACGGGAGAGCACACAGAGCGGCGAGGCACGTCGCTTTTCTTTGTTACGAGCTCATTGCTCGATGACGAATGCGCGTTTGGCCGGAGGTATTCCCGTTTTGTCAACGGCTCCCTTGCCCATTGTTGTGCATCCGGGGCCCTGGCTCGTTCCGTCCGATGCCTGTTGAGAAAATGAAGACTTCCCAGGAACCGATACGCGTGATTGCGCATTTTCAGCCGCCTGCCATGCAGATAACCATCATCCTCCTCCACTCGACTCCTCTACCCACTCCCACTCCTGATTAGAGAATGACGCAAGGACTCCCGTGCGGGAGGAGGCGAAAAGTTTCCCACGTGCCTTCGCCGAAGATGAGCGGCGAGATGACGCTCCTGGCGCAATGACGAATCGGAAATTGTGCCGCGAGACAATTTGCCACGGGGGGATAATAGAGCCGCGGCAGCCGAATTGGAAGAGGAAAAAAGCGTGGAAGAGAACGCGTTTGCGCTTCGACCGCGACGCTGAATATTCAATCGTTCGCGTGGGGTAGCGGGGAGAAAGTGTATTGAATGCCTGATTCGCTCGAAAGGGCAAATATTTGACGTCAGCGGAATATTTAATCCGGCAAGTTTGCTTCCCCGGTAGGAACGCCAGCGACGAGTAACGTAAACGTTTACGCGCGTGTCAGTTTAATACGAGGCTGGAGGCAGCCTACCTTCTCTGCGTCTTAATTCCATCGTTTGACAGGGAACATTGGTTTGACAGTGCCAATAAAGCGGACACTGCCAAAGGTGACGCTATAGCGCTTCTTCTGCTTCGCGGAAGAGTGCGGTTTTCACGAGTGAGTCGAGACGACGTGAAGCGTGTGACGTTTAGGCTATGAATAAGTTGGTCAGCAGGATTCAGGCGCAAAATCTCGCCGACGATAATGACGAGATCGTTACGTCCGAGTAGGCTAACAATAAGAGCGATAACGATTGCGCGCCTCGGCGAGTAGCGGCCAATTCCGGCTCCGTCGATTACGTGATTGTTTTACGATCATGATTTATGCCTCGATCGGACGGCGCATTTCATTATCCCGCGAGCGCCGCTGGAAGTTCGACAAATTGAAATCGAAGATGATGACGCACCGTGGAACGCGGGTCTTTTATCGCAATCTGGGATTTTCATATCCGGGTAATGTCTGTGCCTGGTCATGCTGGCGGGTCTTGCAATTTTTTCTTCTTTTTTAATCTTTTTTCTTCCTTTTTCCAATTTTGTTTCCTACGCGCGCAGACAACAAGTGATAACTGCTGATGTAACGATCCGTCGGAAATAGCGAAGAATCGCGGTAGCGTTAATCGAAATTACAGACTATCGTCTGTTTGTCGTGTCGTTAGGGACGAATCGCGGATGGCATAATGATAATAACCGAACTTCGATTCTGAGTAAATCAGCGTAAATGCTTACGGGCTATTCGGATGAATTTATTGGAAAAAGATATCGGAGGTCTAACAATAAGGCGAGCTATTTAAATTGCTGCGATTAACATGACGGTTGGCGAGGCCGCAGTTGGAGTATCACCAAGCTCATAATTGCCGTCACATTACTGTCCGGCTACTAACTAACGCGGGCACGTGATCCCATGTCAGTTATCAATGAGCCAATGGTATTTTAACGAGGCATCGATTCCCGTGAACGTCCGTTCGTGACGTCAAACTTTCTCGGCCGACATTAAAAGCGGGGGGCCTACCGTGCGATCCTAACGGAATATCGATTGGCTTCACGGGCGCGATATTAAGATTTATCAATGTAAAACTCTGATATCCATTATCGTCGGCCGTATAGAAATGTTTGTACTCCCGCTGAATGGCGCGAACGAAGGCTTTCATCGTTTTTATCAATTTTCCTCGGACTTTATGGCACATATCGAACACGTGCCGCTGACTAGGCGTCGCTGAATGGACGCGTATAATAATAACCTCCTTTTCTTCCGCGGGCCGCTTTATTTCTTCTCCCCAAAGCGTTGAACGAAAACTTCCCCGGAGAATATGGGTGAGCGCTCTGGCAAAGTTCCCTCAAAGATGGAGGAGGGGGCGTGAATTTCTGGGTTTTCCCGATTGTCAGGGGGCTTGTCGGAAGTAGAAGTCCTCCCGAGCGCCCCGCAAATTTTCTGAATCGGTCAAACGGCTCTTTAATTTCCTCGCCCCTTTATGGAAATAATATCTGCTCCTCCCCACATGCAAATGTAACGATCGCGTCGAATGCCGTGCGCAACGTTCCTTCCTTCGTTCGTTCGTTCAGCAGTCCCTATTTTTCACCCCCTCGCAGGGATGATCATCAGTGTATTTTCAAAACTGATTGACACTTGTAAATTATGGGCGTCCGTTATGCAAGCGCTCGTTTTACACGCTCGCTCTCGATCACCCAGGTTATAGGTACTAGACACTTTTATTTATACGTTGACCTGTTATTGTAATCGGATTCCTTCTTTGTCAGGTACGTGTGCGCGTCTGTCGTTGCTGCATAATCTAAAATTATACCTTGGCAAACTTTTATGACGCAACTTAGCTCGCAGTGAGTTTCTACATTACGCTGTTTAACTGCACGCGGAGATAGTACGATTAACGCGGAAATCTGCGCTGTATTATATATACATGGGATAATGCTCGTATGATTTTGAGCGCTTCCAAGCCGACAGAGGAGGAACGATAGACTGAAAGATATTCCTATATATTGTTTCTAATTAAATTAGCTTAACAAGCTTTGTCGATCAAATTGCATTAACGTTAAATCAACCGATGCGATAGTCGAATAATTATAGGCGTCTCATTATATCGTAACACTGTAATTTTGATGCCGGTTTAAGTTGTATGCGAAGCAGTCAAGGCTGACGATGGGAGATACATTATCGAGATATTGGCAGTTTGGACGAAACACTTTAAAGATTTTCTCTCCCTCCATGTGTGACATCGAGCTGAATATATGTTCTATTGGACATAGGATATTTTTGCTGACATATTTCCTATCTCATAAACTCTTTCTGTCAGTCACTACGTACATATGCTTACCAGGTGACTACTGGAGGGATAAACATCTCTACAGTTTTCAGCTGATACGTCAATTTGGTCATCCGTCCGTACTTTCCAGTTACTTTCACATAACTTCTCGATTATCTCTCGTTATTTTCGTTATTATATCTCATTATTTTGAATAATATAAAATCGTCTGACGGGACTAAACGGTGAAAGCGCATCTTAACTGCAATTTAAAACATGTCTGAGTAGGGCTTATCCTTCTAATACAACAAGAAGGAATTAAACGAAGGTACAGTGACATTGCTCGTTCACACTAGGACGAGATATGCATTTCCACGTTATTTTACATATAACTGCAGGATATTTTACATACTTTTACATTATTTTCCGTAATTACATCTCATTCTTATCGATTATTTGCGTTATTTTTCTGGTTTTGGGAGGCAAAGGAGCATTTTAGCCCCCATTTAATACACGTTTGACTGGCTTATCTTTATGATATGACATTGGACGACCAAGAACGGGTACCTTGGCCAAAATTACACCTAGTTAAAGACAGTAGGACCATCCCAATGACTTTTATGGGATTTTGCTCGACATAGGGCCATGATTGCTCCATTTCCAAGCATGTTTGACTGGCTAACGCTTATAATATGACATTGAGCGACCAATGGAGGGTACTTTGGGATCATTTGAACGTATCTAAATGTGATAGAACCTTCAAAATCTATGTTACTTATAGTAAGTTATTCGGTTATAAGATGAAAGACGGATAAAAATTGTCCTCTAAAATCACAGTCAGAGTGCTCTAGGCGTAAATGTTTCGACGATGTGATTAAAAACGTATAAAACATGTCGACATTCTCGCTTCTCTACGCCTATATTCACGAGTAAACAATGGGACGTAATAAAAAGTGAATTACTATGTGATTTCTGTCGCGCTAATTGCCTTAATGGATACAGTTTGTACAGGGAAAATTCATAGACTCCGAGAGATATAATCGTATTTAGCATAATTGAAATTCACGGATGCAGGAGGATAGAAGCTCTAGGTGAGAATTTGAAAGGAGCGATACGTATATTTTTGGCTCGGTGCTCCATTTCCTGCGCTACGCCCGAGTTGAAGCTGAACAGAACGACAGTTGGCAGGTAGAGTTTCGAACAAATATTCACGCTAGGAGAAATGAGACAACACGTGTTACTGCCCCGGATGAGACGGGACGACGCTGGCAGCGATAATTATCACGCAACAAATCAATTTGCGCGTCGCTCTTGATAAATTAATCGTGAGAGATTTATTTGTCAAGCCGAAGGAAGGAATAACGAAAGTCGTTAACGAGGCGAACAGCGATTAACAGTCGATTGCAAACATAATACAATTTGAACGTGTAAGCTGCGCAGACGAGTGTCTTGCCTCCCAATTCCTTGGTTGAAACGACTAAAGCGATTAACGAAAAGCTGTCAATAAAATTGTGAAAGAAATGTACTCTTTACACCACGAATGAAGAAGCAATTAAGCGCGGAGACATCACTCGAATCTCTATTAGAAGCCGGGCGACACTCTCGAACCGGAACATTCGACATCCTCCTTTGCCTCCCGTACAAAGTGAAATTGTACGATTTCTGTAGCGCAGAAGTGGGCGTAGATGGCAATCAAAGGAGGTAAAGGGAAGCACGTCCTCTTAGCTAGGAACGGTCATATAGATCGTCGCACGATGTAGCACGTGCCGCTCGTATTTTCACGATGCACGTTTCCACGTGACACCGTGTAGGCATTAAGGCGACTTCGCCGTATCATGTTCCTCGCGAATAACATCGCGCCCGCGCTTTTTATTGGCCCACCAAAACTGACTTTACGCGTTGTAACTTTTTAGCGAGGCAGGCCGAAAAGGAAGATGTGTGCCGGGCTTCCGGGACAATATGCGGCCGAAGGATTCGTGTCGCACGCTCGGCACGTGACACTTTTCGCCCGGCGAATAACGCGTCGTCATAGTGTTCCGCGAGATGAAAGGGGGACGGTCGGAAGAAAAGGAAGGCACAGTCCCTGCTCCTAAGAAAGTGTCCAGTTAATGTGCCGAATTGTCTGACGTTAATTTCCTACACGGTTCGTATCAATGCGCAGCTTCCGCCTTTGCGGAGGAGTGCAAAGCGTCCGTTCGCTGAAAGGAGGACGTCGACCCCCCCACCTCGGCGGCAATGCAATCAGTTCGAAAGATTGTAACGAAAGATGGCAAGGTTATTTTCTACAATTAGGAGCATGGCGTTCTAATTATTATGCAATTATACGAGGCAGCGCGCTATGCAATAGAATGGCTACGTGGGACGAGGATTAACACACGAGTTGCGCTCTTCATGGAAGATCGTTATCTTGCCCAGTATTCACTGGTCTGCGATAATTCGCGGCTAAAATCCAAAATAACTCGGCTCGCACGCGATCGCGCTCTCCTGGCCGTCGGAAAATTTGCCACGCGATGGGAAGGTGGCGGTGAGGGGGAGGGTTGAAAAAGTTGTTTGCGAAAAGTTATGGGCCGAGTCTAATGCGCGGCCTCCGTGTCCGTCTACGAAAATAGCCCGGAGTAGTGACACAGAATTGATCATTCGCTGATCCTTTCACTCGTCAGGTCGATTAAATTGGCGAGGAAAAAAGAGAGTGGAGCGATATCAACCCGAGACACTCGTTGTCTCCCGTATAATAGTACCTGACTTACTTACCGCAACTCTTGTATATAGCTGAGAAAAAAGAACTCTTTCCGCAAATGCGGTATACATACTAACGGTTCGCGGGAAAAAGTATTCGAGGCCGGGATCAATTGGCCATAACGCAAGTTATGCAAATCCGACGGCGGTTAATAATTCATCGATCCATCGACGATGGCTCGGAACGCGAGTTCGCGAACGTTTTAGCGAGTAAGAGGGCCGGGCGTAACGGAATTGAAACAGAAATCGGTAGAGAGTTGAGAGAAAATGAAAAGGGGGGAAAAAAAAAAGAGCGCAGAGTGGAGGTACGGGCCTCGCTAGAATGACGGAGGGCTCCACGAAGAGAAGAACTAATGAGCCCTCCTCGAAGGGTACAATAAAATCCCTCCTTTTACATCGTCCAAGGTGTGCAGGGGTTGGGAGTAAGGGCAGAGACTTCCAAGGAGGCAGCTAATACCGGTGTTCCGAGCGTGGCACGCATACAGCGAGAGTGTACATTGGCACAAAGAAGACATAGAACCACACGGCGACTGACACCGGATGCTCATCTTGGCCGTCGTACCTTTCATCAGAGTGCACGGAAGATTACAGTCGATGCTCAAAGGGCTGAAAGAGCTTGCAAGTGTCCGAATAAAGGGCGCGTGCTTCGTGATTTCGTTGCGAAATCCGACGATTCGCACCAGACGCTCTACCGGTCCGACGACGCTAAAAATATCTACCCTCTTTACCCCTCCTCCAGCACTCCTTGCGCGCGTATGCATCGAAGGAAATCTGAATTTCAATCCGGGAAGGAAGACGTCGACTCGAAGTACGGCCATAAAATTTTTGTCTCCTCCTCGAGACGGGACGTATGACGCGGCGTCTCGGAAATAAAATGATGATTCCATTGAATATCATTCCGCGGGCTATCGTTGCCCGATATTCGTCTCGGGAGATATGCGCGCGTATGATATACGCGCATGGCGGCGGAAAGGGGGGGGGGGGTAAAGATTATGCAAAGGCAAAGTTGAAAACGTAGCGCAATAAATCGTCCCCGCTTAACGGGTAGATATAAGACGTGCTCAAAATCGTGATAGTCCGAGGGAGTAATTGCAGGGGCCACGCATACTCGTAACTCGTCGGAGGGTCAATTTAGCAGGCCATACATGCGCACACAACCGCGTCCTGCCAAGCAATGGGGCTGTATGCCGATACAACTGGCCGTAACCGTACGCGGACGTACGGCGAGTTCCAATCAAAGTCACGATACGCAGTCGAGTTATTTGCGAACAAACAGCGACGTCTCGATTCTTACGGTCGATCTAGAGGGTAATTCGAACGATAGACAATCATTGCGGTTCAAAGATTTTATTGTACCGTCAGTCGGGAGGGCTGAAGCGCCGCGACGACGACGACGACGACGTTAACAGTTCCTCGACGTCGGAAGTTTGATCTCTCGATTCTCAAAGTGCGACAGTCGTCGGGCTTTCCTTCCTTCCGTTTCTCCCATTCCATGGGGGTGGCCGGGTGGGGGACACGCTCGGTAGGGGGAGGGGGTTCGGTTAAGCCGAGCTTAAATAAGCAAACTGTCGCGTAGGTAACTTCGCAACGAAGCGTCTCTCCGCCCTCTTCAACTACGCTCGCTTCAAACTTTTTGGCGGGTAAGACCGAACGTCGAGGAGGCCTCGCCGTAAGAAACACACCGAAGAGACGACCAGACGAGGAAGAAATTTCTAGCAACCTCCCCTACCGCCTTCTCCCCCACCCCCTCCTTCCCCGTCGGTCTCTAACGAGAGACGCGCCGGCGGCGTGCATGCCGATAATTAAACGTGGCGTGTCAATCGTAGAGCGGGGGAGCAGAGAAAGAGGGAGAGGGATAGAGAGGGAGAGAGAGGGAGCGTGGGGCGGAGAGAAAAAAAAAAGAGCGACGCCTGTCGCCGCGCCGGCGAATAGACTCGAACGGTTAACGATGATAATTACACCGTCGCAGCGGCTGCTCGCAAACCTTTGATGTCGGATTACACGCCGAGCGTAGATGTGCATCTGTTTGCACTGCCAATATTTAATTATTATCGGAATAATTATTGCACCGCTGAAGTTCAATATTTATAAAGCCCCGAGTGCCGGATCGATGAGTGTACAGAGAAGGGAAAGCACCGCGGCAGTTGTTATAGGCGTAATTATTGTTGCGGCGCCTCGGCATTATGCAGGTCGCAAAGTCGTTTCATAATGAACGAGCCCTCCCCCCGCCCGGGAATGAAAGTGGCCGGACGAGTTGGGTAAGCTGAAGACGCTCCTTTAAGTAAGAGAGTCGAATCGTGCGCGAGCCGGAAGTCGGATGGCGACCTCCTAAACTCTCGAGGATGGCCCATCGACTCGAGAGCGGATACGAAGGGCTGGCCAGTGTTGATTCCGACCGGTGAGTTCCACTTACAGGCTAGCGACATACAGTGTATTACTCACTACTACGGTAGAAGTCTCAATAAAGCAGGGTACAATTGGAATATAATTGAAGGCCAGGCTGAGTCTAAACGTTCTCGCTGGGCACCGTTGCTGATTCAGCCGGAAGAGCGGTACAATTATCGAGCTCATTAACGGCGCGCGTTGAGTGAAACTTTCGTTCGTTCTGTCGGTGGCACATGATGCAAAAAAGTCCGATACCGCGAAGGCCGCGACAGGGCGCGGAAGGTACCTGGAGAGGACACGAAGAGAACGCGAAAGCGTCGAAGGAAGCCTCGTAGTTCGCGAGTCCTCTTTGCGTTCGCACTCGGCACTCACCTGGCGCATGCTCAATTTATTCGAAAGAATGCTCTCTCGCTGGGCGGGCGCGAGCTCCGGCTTTCGAGTATCGAGCGCGAGGCATTCCTGGCCGCTAACTGCCGAGATTAGGCGTAACGAGTGGGCATAACCGTAAATACGTAGAGCACCGTCTGGATTTGAGACGTCGTCGTGCGCCCGTGGGCCGAAATGCCTCCGCGGTGCGGTTGGGTCCCGTGAATTACTATCGGCCGCGGAATTTTCGTCCATTAGCGCGGCCATTGTGCGAGGACAGGGAAAACCGAGAAAGCCGAGCAATAATCGAGGAAACACCAAGGGAATCGTGAACAAGCCTTGATCCAATAATACCGGGCGACCGGAGGGGGGTAGTCGAGAGAGGCGCTGGGTGGCCGAGGGGTGTAGCGGGGGGGCACACAAGAAGAGCTCTTGGGCGACATCATTCGGCCATTGTGGTAGACGTGTTCCCGTGAAACCGGAAGCTCGGCCCCTGCGGTAAGATTTGTACGATACTTCAGCCCGGTCTCGAGCTCTAAGTGTACTTCCTTGTATACCGTGGGGCTTGCTTGACGCGCATTAGAAATCTCCCACTCTCCGCGGTCCTGCTCTTTTCGCAGCCACCCCCGCCACCCCATCTCTACCACCCACTCCCATTCTCGCCCCCCACGAGGCGCGCGTATCGATATCATATAAATTCGACCTACATCCGTAAGTCCGTGATACCCGCCGCTCGCGACGGTCTTGAACTCGAATCGGGCCCTGGCTTGTGGCTTCTCCTTTAACGGCACGGAATATGCAAGATACGGCGCGTGTTTCACCAGCCGCAAGCTTCGGTGCAAGAAATATGCGAAGGAAACGGTGGCAAGCGCAACGGAATTCGCTATGAGAGCTTAAACTCGCGGTAATGTCATTGTGACTGCTTAATGTTTCTTCCCCATTCTCTTTCTAACCTCTAGTTCTCTCTCTCTCTCTCTCTCTCTCTCTCTCTCTCTCTCTCTCTTGCTCTTGCTCTCGAGGCAGATGCAGTTATAGAGAGTCGCGATCGCAAACGCCCACTGCCATTTCGCTTTCAACGGAGTGCCAGCGGATGCGTATAACAAAGTTCGGACAAACGCGGAGCCACGATGAGTGCAAGCGATAACTTACGCGCCGAGAGTCGTGTGCGTATTGAATGCGAGCGGGCAGTATCGTGTATTAATAACGCTCGGCGCACGATGCACGCTAAGCGGATAGATAACGACACAGTCGGGAATATCCTGAAGTATTCAGCGTTCGCGTGTTTATTTCCGCGCTGATTCGATATTGAATATATGGGAAGATACGAATCGACATGTCCCGCGTGCCTATTGTACGCTCACGTCATTTCACTGCCCGCCGATGCGAAGTTTCCTTTCTTTGACCGTATTAGAGTTCGCAACCTTTTCCAGGATTGATGACAGAGCGGATGAACTCGCAATTCGATCATTCTGCCTGAATTTTTGCATATCGCCGCGCGCAGCGCGGTACATTTCCACGGGCAGGCCGATTGTCTTTTTCGCGGGCGCGCTAACAAAATGAGCGTCGACCTATTTTACTTGTGACGTCGATCCGAAAGGAGAGTTTAACATTTGGGGAATCGGGGCCAGTCATTGTCAATTTGCGTCGTCGGGAAGAAGTCGGTGGGCCGAGGGTACCGGCATTGTAGGCTAGATTACGTTGATATCAGCTACGGGAATATGTGTGTGATATGTGTGCGCCAGAGGGCTCGGTACAGAATGGATATGAAAGAGGCATGTGACATGCACGGAAGCTAAACGGGACCGTTTCATACCGGAAACTTGCTTTAGGGCGAAAATATTATCTTTACGCTTCTTGTTCGACTTAGTGACTCCGATGCCCCGGTTTAAGCACTTGTTCGATCGTTCGATCCTAATCCGTCGATGTTTTCACTCGTAATATTTAGACTTCCTGGGTGGCGATGGTGAGTGACGATGGCGACGGCAACGGCATTGATGTTTTACGAATAACTGAGATTGTTCCAGGGTTAGCCCTGACCAGATTTGATACGCCCTTCGCTTCGCTGGAAAGCCGCGAAATCTCCGGGAAAATTGATGATGCGCTCGAAACAGTGGCGCGGACCGTATATCAGCAACGAACAATTTAATATGTAGCGTAACTCCCCGATCTTGGCCAACACGCGATCTTCCCATACGATATCAAATTTTTTCTCTCTTTCGTCATACCGTAATCGTTAGCGCAGGATAGAAGAAAAGGTTGAGCGCACGATCTTTGTAGACTTTCAGGCATTCGACGCCGTCGCGCGCTGATAGACTGCGTGAGAATCCAAAATGTCTGCTTCTCAACCTTTTGTAACGGTTGTAAATACACGGATACGCGAGCAGGCGGGTCAAGTAGGCAAAGTGTGGAGGGCAGATCGGTAGGCTGCGGTGGCAACGATATCGGTTATATTCCGCGGTATCGTTTCATCTAAAGTGTAGCTCGGTTTATTTCTAGCGGAGTGGGGGGCTGGGGAGGGGGGTCGGCTAGGCGCTTAGCGACGCACAGAGGGCGTAAAAGCGAGACTATTAACGTAATAATTGGATTATCGGAGCTGTACGCGTCGCGGGATTAGAGTGCAGGACAGTGGGATTAGGATTTAGGACGATCGATAGGAGCGGGCCGGTAAAATGCAAAGTCCGCTGTAAGTGGAACGGTCCGAAATTCGATGAAAGTGCGATTAAAGGCAAGACGAAAGACGTTCGACGCGGGCGACTTGAAACTCCTTAATGACGGAAGAAGAGAAATTACGCGCTCCACATTCTCTAATGTGGGTTAACGAGCGTGGGTCTCGGCTCCGCCGTATCTCCGTTCGGATCTGAAAAGTCCGTGGAAGAGCGGTTCGAGGGTAAAAGTTATGGCCACCGAGGGGATCTCTTTCGTGGATTTGCAGGATCAACGACGCGCCCGTCCGCAAGAGAAGTCGTCGTAGATTCAGCCGCCTTTAAGCTCCGACGAGAATCGTCCAACGGCTCGAAACGGAAAGAAGTCCTCTAACTACCGCTATCGTTCTCCTCGCCGAATCGATCCCGGACGGCGGCGCGAGCTGGGAAAAGGAAGTCGATCCTCGGTATCGTGACAGAGTCTATCTTCGCCGTTAGATAGCGCGGGGATAGAGGCCAGAGGACAGAGGTTAGACGGCCAGATATAGGACAGATATAGGACAGATATAGGACAGATATAGGATAGATATAGCGTGGTTGTCTCAAGCGAGCCCAAAACTTCGCTCGCCACCCCCGCCGCCCTTTTCCATTCCGGTCTACGACTCTCTCATCCCGAGTCTCATTTCGGGCCGGGCTAATCGAAGAACGGAAAACGAACGGAGGCGGAGGCAGCCAGACGTCACGATGAAGACATTAATATTCTCTCTCGACGGTCGGAGATCCCAACGGTCGGAGATCGCGTGCACGCGCGGCATCGATCAAAACGCAAAACGCACGTCGGGATCCTCGAACGGGACCTCCGACTCTCCTGCCACCGGAATGACGCCAGAATCCGGATAAATCCGAACATGCAATTACCGTCTGAGTGCTCCTCGACTTGTTCGTCCCCTCTTTCTGTTTCTCCTCCTCCCATCTCCACGCTCCTCACACCACCGTGCCTGCCTACCTGCCTAACCTACCTGCCTGCCTGCCTGCCTACCTGCCAGCCTTCCTGTCCACAATTTTGCCTCGAACCTAGGCCAGAATCTACCGAGCACTTCACTTGCCAACCTCTTTGCCCGTAGCATCGGATTTGAATTCGCGAGCGCGCCTACCCAATTCCATTCCGCCGTCTCCCATCCAACTTTCACCCTCTGACCGCCTATGCAATGCCGAGGATGCCAATCGCACCTGTCCGCATCGGCGAGCCGGATAATTGTCGTTTACCGACATTCCTCTTGTCTCTCCGTATACGCAAAATTCTACCACTTTTTTCCCGGGTGGCAAAATCGTATCATGAATAATTGATGCTCGCCGGCAGCCTAGAAAGGTAGACAAACCGGAGTTAAAGATAGAAGTTGTCGTCGAGTGGAGCGGAAGTCCCGTGACGTTTCGTCGAGTTATCAATATATACGCTTGCGTCAATAATACCCAAGCGGAGTGGCATAACGGATGGTAAGCGGAAAGTAGCCGCTCGCCGAGAGGAGCGCGTGGCTTAAGACGAGATCGTTTCGCGGAAGGAGCAATGGCCTGGCAATTTCGCCGTAACCGCAGTCAAAGTACAAAAGCCTTCCGTCCTCGGGCGTGCGTCTCGAGATCGCGCCGGGGAATCTGTTCTCCGACGCGAGCGTTCGCTTATCGCACTCGCATCCTCCGAGTCGATGTGCCTTTAATCGATACGACTTCCTCTCAGGAGTTTCGGAAGCCTCGCGGACGAGAATCCGGCTTCCGGCGCCACTACGGTCTGCGCTCTCTTTTCATAAAGCAAGAATGGCCTTCCCGGCGCCTTCTTCCCGAGAACTTAGACTACGAGCTCGAAACCTTCCCACTCGAGCTGCCACCGCGTACCTTCCTACCCAGCGTCGAGAAGGAAAGTATCGGACGACCGTAGGTTGAGGAGCCTGCGTTCGCGCTGCGTCTGCTTTTAAGTACCGGCCGTTTCACCGCAAGGGAAACAGCCGAAAATTTCTAGCCCGACGCCTCGTCGCTACACTTTCAGACTCGGAAAACTTCTCCAGCACGTGTGCTTCGCGCACGGAGGGCGTCGATTCCATAGCCTGAATTTTTTCCCCGGAACTCTCTTTCTCCCGTGCGTCGGAGTTTTACGCGTACGGTTTCCGTAAGGAACCCGGCGAAAATGTGCGTCACGCACCTTGCCAGCGCGTGTCCTCCGCGTCTTAAAGAAGCCGAGAGCGATTTCCGGACGTATAATATGTATAAGGCTGCGAATGCGCGACGAAATATTCGGGAAGGAAAAACAACTCGGGCGAGAAAGTTACATGACAGGGGGGAGTGTGCGGGCAGGCGCGGTCGGGGAGTCGAGCTTTCTTTTATGAAAAGGGAAATAACGCGGGAGAATGGAGTAAGATCCTCGCGCCAGAGGAGCCCTCCAAAGTTTTTCTTTCGCGGAGAGAATAGGGAACGAGAAGCAGGACGTAGTGACGGTAGTAGCGGTGGCGGTGGTAGTAGTAGTAGTAGTAGTAGTAGGAACAGTAGTAGTAGTAATAGTAAGAGAAGGAGGATGAGAAGAGAAAAAAAGAGTGGAGGAGGAAGCGTAGGAGGGCAGGAAGTGGATTAGGCTGTTAGGCGCAGGGAAGGACAGGGATCAAGTCTTCGGAAAATTGCCAAGCGGAGGACACGGTGCTCGTAGAAATGTACTTGCGGCGGAGGTGGCGCCCACCTCAAAAGGTTCTTTTCGCTCGCGAATCTTGGACATGATCAAAAGTCTCGCCTACGGCGGCCATCCGCTGTACGGCTTTTGGATGGCAGGGGCCAGCTTCCTTCCAGGAGAACTCACCCCCTCGCCCTCCCTCGTGAATGATGCCTAGACGATGTATCTATAATGCACGCGGCTGCTTCCTTCCACCTGTTCGCTGATTTCCGACCGCAAAAAGACGACTGCTCGAGTTTACCCTCAATGACGGATAACGAGCCCGCGGAGATGGTATTGATGCTTCGCCAGATGAATTGTAAGACGTTGCCATTTCCGGCAACTGGCCGAACTATGTATGCACTCCGCCTCTCTGTATCCTAATTAGATTACTCCGCCGGCACTCGTTTCCCTCGAATCCCGATACCTCCATTCATCGGTTGACCCTTTCAAAAATGTTCCCGTTCCTTGTTGCTCTCAGGTGTGTTAGCCACCGTCATCCTCTATATTCAAACGTCTATTTGGTGCCGATCTTAAATAAAGCAGTGCCGCGGGCTGCAATAAGACCCTTACGTGGAAAGCTCGCTCGAAAGTCTCTGCGGAATGGAGTGTGAATAAGGTGGCGGGAGGATGGAGAGAAGAGGCAGGCAGCTAGTTTGGCGAAGGAGGAGAAGCTCAGTTACAGAACGTTCTCATAAGGAAACAACTGAGCCCGGTGCCAATACTTTCGAGCTTTTTCAATCTCGATAAATGTCCGTCCGCCTGACGTCTGGTCCAATAGTATCCGCTATCTTTGTGGGCGTCTATTCCTAAGCCGAGTGTCGACGTTGACGCGTCCCACATTTCATGGATATTGAAATATTCCCTTAATGACAGCTGTCCATGTTTCATTAGCACATTATTTATTCAACCAGCGTATCGTTGATTTCATTCACCTAAGTATCGTTTCCGATATTACTGATCGATCCTCTTCTTTTACGTTAGCTGAACCGCTTATGAAGGCTCCGACGAGATTGTACTCTTTCCTCGTGATTGTTGTCCCTTCACTCTGGCCCTGTTATTGCCCTCGAAAACTTGCTCTCAACGCGAAAGGACAAGGTAGGGAAGGGCATTGAACGATTAAACGGACAGAGAGGAAAGAAAAGCTTGAGAGAATTGTCAGTTGTAGGACATAGGTGTGGCAAAGACCTTGCCCTCAGCGAGAAGGATAATTGACTTTCGAGAATAGTAGCTGTCCGTGAAAGGTTCAGTAAAATTCTTTACGCGCACAAAGCGAGAGATGGCAGCTGACGATGCGAGGTACGATACGACGGTAGGTATCGAAATGAAAAATTTTATTCGGTTCTAAGAATACGGGCCAGCTAGGTGGGAAGGGCATTGATATACGAATGAGCGAGGGGGGGAAAAGTTAGCTGGGAGGCTAACAAAGAGCGTCTCGTTTCCGCGCACGTCTGAATTCGAAAGGAGGAGTAGGATGCGCGGCGAGGTTGCGGCTGTGCACTCTTGTAATTAGAGCATTCGTACTCGCTGGGACATTTTCCCCACTTCTCCCCCATTCACTTTTTGACCCGTCCGACAGGAGTCCTGCGCTCTTCCCGACTCTTCTACTCGTTGGCACTCCTCCGCGACGCCGGTGCCTTTTCCTTTTCAAGCCAACACTCTGTATACTCTTCCGTTTCCTCGCGCGAGCAATGAAAAGAACCGAGGAGGTACCGAATAAATTCTATTTACGCCGGAGTGGAAAGAAAATAGTACGAGGAGGAGGTATGCAAATTAGGAGATGTGCTCGTTCACACTCGAAATTGCTGGCAATTCCTGTAACTGGGTAAATCGGTTGGCGTTGGGGGGAAGCGGGACGGGAGGGGAGCGGCTGACGATGTAAAAGGATGTGGGCAAAGTTAATCCTAAACGCAATAAGCAGCTCGAAGAAAAGGTAATGGGATATTTCTAGCGCGGGTTGAGGGTACGGATAACCGACGTTGAAATTCAATCGGAATGGGATTCGTTGAGTAAAACGTTATTAAATAATGTCTTGCGACACGTTGCGAGGAGGCCGACGATTTACAGAGACGGAGGAATATATATATATATATATATATATATATCTACATGGAAAGAGAGCCCCCCTACCCCTTGGCTGGAGCGAGAGAAGAAGGCGAAACATCCGCAAACTCGTTCCACCTTAATTTTATTCAGTGGCGCGAGCTATACATTACCTCTTACCAAACGCAATTATACGGCTCCAAACTCGAGGGATATCACTCTCCCGGTCTAAATACGACTCATCCGGACCTCAGCCGGTGCAAACGTAATTAAAAACGCCACAAGTAGTAAAAAGAAGCCCTCGCCTTTTACAAACTCCCCGAAGAAATATTAGATCCAGCTAACCGGTAATTGCGCAACGAGCCACTCTTCGACGAATGGAGAAAGGCATCGTCTCTCGTTTTGCCATCCGTTAGCGTGCGCGATATCCACGCACCAATTGGCGCCTCTACCTATCCATCCCTTGGCCGGTGGAGATTATTGACAAAAATATCTCTCTTCCCGGTGACGCCATCTCGCGCCACTATTTCTCGCCCAGCCTCGTTTTACGCACAACGAGGGTAAACAAAGAGAGATTCTGCCCAATCCGAACACACGCGCGTCGGCCTTAACAATTATTTCATCCGCCGAGCGAAGTCAGCTAATAAAATATGAACTCAATCAATAGCTGGTAATTTGAAATTTCATTGGGATATTTTTATTAAAGCTATCGCTCGGTCAGCTCAATTATGAAGTCAGCGGGCAAAGCCGCGGGAAGCATTTTTTTCCCGCTCTTCCGCTCGAACAGCTTCCGCTCTCTCACGCTACGCGCGACACTTGGATTCTCGATTTATAATAAAATTCCGTTCCCGCGGCCGACCGAGATATAGCTTGCGCGCGCGTCCCCTCCGGTGTTATTATACGCACTCGCGACCCCTAATTCCAGAGTCGAGCGAGGGGTAGGTGGGAAGAAGGGGGTAGAGGGTGCGGTGAGCGCGACGGGTGTCGTACTTGTTGAGCCGCTTAATGGGTCCGAGAGCATCGCAAAAGTTGCCGGCGCAATTTTTCACTCGGCTAAATCCCCCGAAAACTTGATTCGATTCCAGATTGCTAGACTTGTTCGAAGTTTGTCGCCGCGACGGCACTCCGCCCGGCACTCCGCCCGGCACTCCAGCGGCACCGCGTATGCTAAAGGGGCGACATCACGGGCAAAGGGGGAGGGGGTGGGTATATTCCTACCCCTTGATGAAAACTTTGGCCGTATCTTTCGCGCAGAACGATTCTTCGGAAGTTGTCGCCCGCCGGGGGCCGACGAGCAGACCTGACCCACGCTAAATCGCTCGCCAATTGCCTAATTAACCTCGAATCGAGGTTTTCGCGCGAATCAGCTATTTTTGCAAACTTCCCGCGGGAAGTAGGGCGCTCTCGTTCGTACTCGGGAGAGCTCGGGGGAGAATCCGTCAGCGGTTTGTGGCCGAGCGGGCAATTCGTGGATCGAGCTTTACGCATGGAAAGGCAGGCGGCGTGAAAAAGTGAAGGACGTATCCGACGGGAGGGCGTTAAAGTGGTAACGAACGGGCGCAATAAAACGTTTCGGGCCCTCGGAACGGTGTACGAAGGTACATATGTACGTTACGTTGCGAGCAATTCGGCGCCCGTATCGGCCAGTCGTCGTAATATGAAGCATCGAGTGCGTAATTACGCTCTCGCCTGCGGTCGGTAATTAAGGTTTCCGCGCAGTCCGGATTATCGCGGATATCGCTGCTCCCGATGAAACTGACCGGACGCTTTGCGTCTGATCAAGGGGAAGCGAAAATTTGCAGGGAATGAAGCGGGCAGGCAGGTAGTCAAGGGAATCAGGCAGGTAGGCAGTCAGGCTGGCAGGATAGCTGGCAGGCTAGCTGGCAGGCAGGCTGGCTGGCAGGCAACGCCGTTAGAGGGGACGGGCGCCTTCGGATCAGGCGCAAAAAGCGGGTGGGCGAGTACGAGCTGATACCAGCTAGCGGCAGGGAGCATGTTGAAAGCATTAGGAAGTTTCTTGCGGCCCTAGTCGAGAGAAATTAGAGGCAATCATTCTCGGCTTAACCGATGCACGATTCGAACGGTTTTGCACCACCCTTCGCGTAGGTATACCAGCGCGGCCCTTGTAATAACGGCTGGCAACCGGTTCCCAGCCACGGTTACAAACTATGTACTTAGGCGTCCTCGCGGAGTCGATTACGCACCGTGTCGATCGATCCGCCGAAAGACAGCTGCCGACGCCGACGCCGATTCCGCCGACGCCGAGCCAGCCACCATTTATCCAAATGGACCGATCGTCAAGCGAGTACCCCACGATCAACCGTTAAGGCGATCAATTATTCAGCTATTTCGCGAAAGTCATTAGAAGGACCCTGTCAACCTTTCAGTCAATTCCTCATTCATCACTTCTAGGAAATGGAACCTGAACTTCCGTTCGAATAGAGGAAGAAATACTTCCGGAGTGTCACTTCCTGACCTTGCCTTCCAGGTCTCTCATACTCGCCTTGAGGACTTGTTTGTTAACAAAGTGGCTCTGATAATTAGTGGCGATTCCAGGAGGCCATGAATATGTATGTTTGTAAATATGACACGTTATTGAATATTGCGTGTTACCTTTTATCGGCTGACTTCTTGTAGCTGTCACGTTGACTCTGCGACGGATGGAAATAAGTGGTTTGTGCTTATGCTAATGTCACTGCCACTGTTTTAGCCTATACGTTTGGCGTCCGATAACGAGGCGAGACGTTCGGCGTTAACCCTCGGACGACCGAACTCTCCGTTGGCGCCTGGGTCTCTTTCGGCCCCTCACAGACAGTTCACTAATACCAATCCGTGACGGCTCGAGCGAGCTGCTCGCCGGATGCCGTCGGCCCACTTCAAAAAATCTTTTATGCGTTATCGCTTTGAGAACAATTGACGAACGCCGCGCCGGTGACACCGGCTCAAGTAGCGAACGTCTTGTTAGAATGTGTGCGTTCCCGCAGCCAAGACATCCCGGTACCTCGATCCAGGCACGGTAGTCGGACGGTTAAATGTCACGCTTCGACATTGGCGAGCCGACTTGCGCATTATAATAATCGGAGCGACCGTAATAACGTTACGATATCGTTAGAGCAACGCCGCCGGAGCCGGATCCGCGTGCCGGAAATAAAGGCCAGACAGTTAGAGGCGCACGGTAGTAAAGCGGTTTGTTCGCCGTGGAACTAAGGGGGGCTGGGCCAGTTACCTCTGTGGAAACGTGGAAAGCGTGAAAGATCACTTTCCTGCGCGAAAGTACTTTCCATTTAATCGCACGCTGGCTCCTCTCGACGCCGGTGACTCCGGCCGTTAATTGGATTAGCGGGCAAAATTAAGTTAACCGGTTCGACCCGAATCTTCTGAATCTTGGAGCTCGACGTCCATAGCGAATGAGAATCCACGGAAGCTGACACACGGTCAGACCGAACTGGCCTTGTCGACCCGCCTTACTCTTCCGCTCGGAACTTCGAAGCCAGTTTCTGTTATTGATCTCCCTGGCAAGTTCTTAAAAACGACTTGATTCGGTTAATAGCCGCTGGGGCAGAAGTGGGAAACGGCTCGACGCCCTGATCTATTTATACGTTTATTTATTAACGCGGCCGACGTCGACTCTGTCCTCTTTCCTATCTCACTCTCTCCCAATCTCTCCGTCTCTCTCCCTCTGTCTCTGCGTCAAACTCGTCTTCCCGCATCAACGTGGCCCCACGCGGCTGCGCACGGCGCTCAAAAGTTCCATAATGCAAGATTACTGAAATTATCATGCAGACACGTTCCACTTTTCGTCCTTTTATCCTAACGCGATTAGCCGAGCGGGAGGACGAGAGAGTGAGGGAGGTGGGGGCGAGGAGGTGGCAGTAAACCAGCCGCGACTCCGATGCAAACGAGACTTAATGACATTTCCGCGCTGACGATAATTTGTCTTCATTCAAGAATAAAGCGACGGCGTCTCGCTCACAATGCCAGATTACCACATTGTGGCGCGATGAGACGGCGTCGGGTTCTCCGCCGCAAGCTCCGAGTAACTCGTGGCTTCTATTCGGGATTACTCAATCGTCGATTCCCTTCGAATGGCGCAGCCTCCCTCCACCCTCCCTCCACCTTCTGCCTGACTTTTCGATTATGGAACGCTACGGCGCACGGCGAGTACGAGCCAGTAGTCGCATCTACGAGCCTTTCGTCCGTGCCGTGAAATTATCGGCGGTTGGGCACCAGCTGAGAAGCCGAGTGTGAGATCGGGCTGCGCACAGACGACGTATAACCCTTAGTTTACGAGTGTATACGAGCCGCGCTAGCGAAGCGCTCCCGCGATAATTTGTGTTATCTCCCTTAATACCGACGCGTTTATGTCGCCCGATATTTCATCCGGTTCGCGCTGCTGCTCCGCCGCCGGAATGCACGTCCTTCCTACCTATGCGTCTTATTCTTCCAATTGTCCTTTTCCCCTCTCTCCGCCGCATCTTTTCGCCACGTTGTTCGTTACGGTGTCACGTCGTCAGCGCTGCCAACAGTCTATTCTCGTTCCGCTTTGACAAGGAACAATGATGATAAAGTACACTCGGTACGAACATGCGTTCGGAACACGTCTGTAATCTCCGTAATACTCGAGTTAATCGCTCTGACGAGTCATAAAAAAATGTACGGATATAGAAGTATCAACAGATTGACAGTTTTCTTCGGAGGAATATCGGCATCGGCTGTTCTATTTTTCTTCGTCGCTGATATCGGGAAGGAAGTAAAAGTACGTTATTATTTATCGCTTTCATCGCCGGTTACGTCAGACGGCGTCATCCGATCGGGTTGACACGTGGCATTAATTATTCCGAGCTCTTCCCCTCCCCACCTTCCTGTCGCGGAGAGAGAATCGAAGGGGGCACGCAGTGTTGCGGGGTCGGAGGGCCTTCAGAGTTTGCGGGGACGGTAAAAGCGACGTTTCTTCCACGTACTCGAGACTCACGGTAAATTACGCTCTCCGCCCTAGACTCCGTTTGCTCCTCTCGGCCATTTCTTACTTTCTACTCATGACCGCGACTGGCGTGCGGTCCTTTCTTCCTCCTACGTTGGCGCGCTTTCGCGTGTTTGAGCCGGAGACAAAGCAGAATCCGCAGAAACGCTCGGCTCCCTGTGCGGCTGCAACTCGACTCGTACGCACGTACCGTTGATTGCATCTCCGCAAATGGCAAAACCCCGTCTCCGCCGCTCCTCCTCCTCAGCCCCTACCCACCTCCACCTCCCTCTCTAATGTCAGTCTTTGTCTCGGTGTGCAGCGTTTCCCGCAGCGTGTGCACGCGCCTGCATTCGCACGCGTGCGCATTAATTACGTCGGGCTCTAGGATGATACGAGAAGGAAGAAGAGGAGGAAGAGGAGGAGGAGGTGGTGGAGAGAGGTGCATTTTCGCATGACCGTCCTTAATGCCGTCTCGGACATGTTTTTCTCGCGGCGTCTCTACTTGCCAGGGCGAAGGAGAAGAAGGTCGGAGAAGAAGGTCGGAGAAGGAGCAGGGGTATCGCGCGACCGCTCGAACCGAGTGAATCCTTCAACTCTAATTAGCAACTTTCCGAGATAACGAGCGCAGAAGAAAGCGGAAGAACGGGCGCAAAACGTGGCCCGTGCGCCAGACGTAACGCGAGTGCGGTTACAGCCTCGCATCCTGTTACACGATCAGAGCCGTGCTATGTGTCTCATCAAGATAATGAGTCAGCGTAAGGACGGCCATTGTCGGCGACGCTCGTCTGGAATCGTTTTTGCGTTCAGCTCACCTTCAGCGGAAAGAAGGTGGCAATTTTCGAGACTCACGGGACGTTAACGTGGATTATTGCGCGGCCCGCGCTACGGTCGGCTCCAGTTTCCTCCGACCTCAGCCTCCGTCCTTTCGTCCGTCCTTTCGTCCGTCCGCGAGTCTCGCGCGCTCCTTCCGGACGTCGACTAATTGCAGAAGAATCGAGAAGACGCTCGGCCGCAAACCCATTCGAGGCCGTGACGCGCGCCGGCAAGTGCGCGCAAAGCGAGTCGTGACGTTGAATCTCTCGTGATGGAATTAATTATTGGAAAGCGGCGGACGGTCAATTATTCACGATTTTAATTAGTGCCGGGCACGGGGGCCGTGTCCCTCTCGTCGGCGTATCGACGTTGCATCGACGCTAGCGTCGGCGTCGCTCGCTCTCCACCGCGCTAGATTGCGTCATCGGTCGCAGTTCTCGATATCTGTCCAGCGGCCTGCATACGTACGTTCAGTACGTACCTGGATGGCGGAATACTTTTCCGCCGGTCGAAAACAATATCCGGAGAACGAGGCTCGCTCGAGGCGGTGTTTCATTTTGTTTTTGCTTTTTCGGTCCGCAGAATCCAGCGACCTCTTCGACTACGGTCATAGCCGCGGTTCGATACACTTTGCGGGCTCGTCCCGCTGACCGTTCGATTGATCATGTTTGCCCAACTATTACTTCATGCGTGAACCATAATGTGGACGTTGGACGAATCAATTTGTTGCCAATCGCGAAATTTCGCGTTCACTTACGGAACGTCGAACGTCATTACGCCGATAAATGAGCGCGATCGCGTCGAGTTAACTGAAGCATTTTCGAGCGAGTAGGCAGCTTCATCGGGCCGCTGCCCAGGCTCCGGCCAGATAAGAACGGGCAAGGTTATTTTTGATGGGAGCAGCGCAGTTTACTAAAATCTATATTGACACTGGCAGGCGTAAATTTTATTTTAGATTGGCCGCAGATAAAATGGAATGCCGATACGGTCGCGCGCACTAAGTTGCGCCGCTGTTTAAATTGCCTAGCGGTGCATAAATTGAAGTGTTTATTTTGGAAGAATCAATTTGGGTTAAGCTAGCTCGCTGTTTGCCGCACCCGGAAGGCAAGCCCGTTCGCGCAACATGTGGCGAATAAAACTGTTGCGGGGCAACGCACGAAGTTACGAACCCCGAAGCTTAGAAGAGCCGAAAACGTGCGGGCGGGCGAGTACTCTCGCCGCCCTCCGCTGAAATCAAATGAGAAAATGCATTCCGCGTACCAAATGAGTACCTCGTTCCTACTCGAATGGCCAGAAACGAACGGACGTTCAATATCGAAATTCGTCATTCCGAAATAATATTCCTGTATACCTACAAGCTGTCCTGCTTTGCGTTCGCGGATAATTCTTCGAGATTCCGAGATCGATGTCGATCATTAGGGTGGAATGGGGCCGTTATCTGGAAATAGTGTAAAATAGAATGTCGGTGAACAATGCGGGTGGACGTGTAGTCGAACAGCGGCGACTGGCCCTGCCAGACGATAGCTCGCATTATCTCGCACGGGGGGGATGGCAGTGGCTCGTTCGTGGTGGATTCGACCGCCTATCTCGCTTGCTTCAGGCCGGATATTTGCTAGTTAAGTGACGGTATTGACGCGTGCGACAAGCAAATACCAATATGTCGACGACCATCGTACGTATCTGCGGGCTAATTCGAGGATCGGATAATTACATTCATCCTAGCGGGAACGAGTGCAATCAGAATTGGAATAGCTGTGATTCGGCATGCCGGTCACGCCTCAATTAACCGTAATCTTTTACCCTCCTTTTTGTTTTCCGCCGAAGTAATACGTGTCCCACGTTCAATTAGGCCCCGCAATTTACGTTTTTACGCGAAACGTATCGACGCTTCCCGACGCGCCTGCCAACAGGTTGACAGATGTGGCAACAATTTCGATCCTTATTACCGGAGAGTAAAAGAGAGAAAGAGGAAGAGAAAGGTTGCGGAGGGAGAGTGAAAACAATTTCGGGGAAAGAATACCGTGTCCGTCATTGGCGAGGAGCGGAGTCATTCGAGGTTGGCCATTCGTCATCGTCCGTTTCGCTCGTTGGGATGTAATCGTACGTGGAATGGTCGGTATTATTTCCCAGAGCTGTCGTAAAGCCGATCCTACTATTCGCCACGGAGCCTGGATTCAGCCTTTCTTACGCGAATTACTTCAGTTCCGACTTTACAAACATTATTTAAAGTTCGCGAAGAACACTCGCAAGAGGAGCCGACCGTCTTCTCTCTTTCTTCATTCTATCCGGTATCCGGTCCCCTACCATCTCCCCTCCTCTCCCTCTCTCCCCCTCGCTCCCGTTTCCCTCGGTCTGCCGTTCGGCGCCGTTTCTTAATTCCGGATTAATTCAATTTCACGCTGTCGACCGACATCCACATTTATTTCGCCATCGATCCCGCGACGAGTTACGCGCGTCCGTCGCCAACAGAATAAGAAACTACTGTCGACCGACGCCAACTTTTTTTTCGCGTCGACCCGCTTTTTTATCCAGCCGTGAGAGTTCGAAACTTTGCGCTGAGCTTCTTTCTCGCTAACGTTTGGCCTTTTCGAGGGCGAGGGGGGGAAGAGAGAGGGAAGAGAGGCGCGATCATTTGCCCGACGCCAAAGTTCTCGCGGAAATAAAGGAAACCGTGGCAAAAGAAACGTCTCCATTACGCTCATTAGCGGCCGGCAATTGGACATCGAGGTCGCGTCTATTTACGAATATATTCAAGATCTACCGCCTATCGTCCATATGGCGATGGAAAACGACGAATTCGAGACGCATCCATAATCGCGTTACCGATACGTCCGGCTCGCTTAAGCTTCAATTAATTACGTCTCATGACAGATCGTAGCACGACAAATTTCCGCGATCGTTTTCCGCGAATTTCCGCATGACGGATACGCCCGTCCTCTATATTTAATTCCGTCCTCGGCAAAACCGACAAATTGATTGAGTTCCATAGGCGAATGGAAGGTAGTGACAGAGAGACAAAGAGAGCGCGCTAGCTCTACGAATCCGGCTATCTGTAATAGCTAAATATAATTATAGTCGATTACGATTCGAGGCGATCGAAACGAATAACGAAGTGACGGAACACGGAACGGAAGGATGAATAACTGAGAACGACCGGCGGACAAACTGTAAGTCGGGCGCTTCAATTAACGCCGTTCCACTTAGCCGCGTTAGCGTCATGTTTCCGGGCTGACGGTTCTTAGGGAAGTCGATTGAAATCGGTGTGTCGCGCTGCCGATGAGTTGCCCGTGGAAGTCGATACCTTCGGAATGACTTGTAGCCAGTCGTGGGTCTCTCCCTTCGGCGAGAGTAGCTAAGGACTCGCACGCATACAGAGGTTCGAGGACGCGTAGGGCGTCCGAGCGAGGGTAGTGCCGCTTTGATCCTCGGTCAAAGGCCAACGTCTCCGAAGGGGGAAGACCGACGTTACGTGTGTGTCCTTTGGCCCCATTGTGAATCCCATTGTTGCGCAAACTGCATTACAAACGGAAGTAGCCACGACCTCCCTTCCGTGGCTCGTAATTCAGTGTCTCGCGGCCCGACCGCCGCCATCGCACAATGCAGCACTACTAGCACTAGCACCGGCAGCAGCGCCAGTACCAGTACCACTAGCACCAGTACCAGTAGCAGCGCCGGCACCGGCAGCAGCATTGCCACTCCCTCTCCCTGCATGCAGGATCGTGGACGACATGACGCGGTGTCGCAGCTACGAACCAAACTGCCGAGAAACAACGGCTTTCCTTCAGGAAATCTTCAATGTTACTCCTCGAGCTCCGTCCCCATTGTTGGTTGCCGGCGAATCGATTCGGGACAAAGCACTCTTCGTCCCCGTAACTTCGAACAATGATGGGCTAAGAGCATATTTTATTCCATTATTTGGCGCCTTGACGCTTCGACGCTCGCCGTTTGACTCCGAATCTGCAGTAGGCATGCCGGAAGCTTATATAGCCTGCCTACGGTGAGGTGTCTGCGCCATTCTCGCTTTCGAGGATTGCGAACTAATTTAGACCCCGACGTATGCGCGAGACGTCGGAGAGGTCCTTCAGCGTGAGAGAGAGAGAGAGAGAGAGAGAGAGAGAGACGCACTTTGCGCGGCCCCTTCTCTTTGCCGTTCGTCTACCTTCGATTTGCCCCGACGGAGCGAGGCTTCTAATACAGCCCGTGCCGTGTCCAGTCATCGCCTGCTGAAGGGTCCACGAGGGACTAACCCGCCGGCAACAATGGATATCCCGAGGGGGCAAGACGCTATTAATTAATAATTCAAGCAGCTGGCATCCAGCGGGGCGTCGCAGACACGAGAACTGACCAGCGGACGGACCGTACTCTCCTCCCTTGCCCGTATATCGAGTCGTATATCGAGTCGTATATCGAGTCGTATATCGAGTCCTATATATTCTGCCAGTCTGGCCATTTTCTAACGATGACAGAAATCGGGGAAATATAGTTTGTCAGGGTCGCTTTCCGTAAGCCTTCGATCCTCGGCCGTCCTCTCTTTTCGAGCCGCTTCGCAGAGTGCCGGCTCCAGGTGGAGTAGTACCTTCATCCATTCTCCACCTGCACTCACCTAAACAGCTGTACACTCCGCTAGCTCGACGCTACCATATGATGGTGGAACAGGCCGGCAAGCTGCGCCCTCCTGTCTATCCTCTTTCTCGCCGAATCTCTCTCCCTCTCTCTCTGCGAATCTCTTGCCACCAAGCGCAAGGACGTCTCGCGCCATTACCGCCGCCAGTCATCACCCACTGGAAGGAGCCTAAGAGGGACTAGACCTCGGGCAACAATGGAGATCCAGAGGGGTAAGGTGCTGTTAATAATTCCAAGTCGACGTAATTACGCTTTAAACGCGCTGCTACCGCTGCTTCTGCTGCTTCTGTGCTTCGACTTCAGCTGCCGTTCCACGCTGCCACTGCTTTCTGGCTACCGTTTCGCCAGGCACCTCTGCCAGCGTCGCTGGATAGCTAAGACGGGAGGGGGGTGTGGAACTTGAGCGTGGGAGGAAGAGGCGAAGGGGCATCCGGAAGTAGGGTAGCTAAGCGATTCCTTCTATTCTCCGGGGGCCGACCTCTCAATTAGCCTGCTTCCCTACAAACTACGACTCCCCCGCGATATGCGACTCGCTCGGGCCCTCGCCACTCAGGATGTTTCAAGGATCCCGTGATTTTACCTCCTGTCCCTCCCCTCCCCCGTCGGCTGCACCGTCCGTGCACTGTCCGAGCACTGTCCGAGCACTGTCCATACTCGCCGACACTGCAACCCTGCCAGACAGACTACTCTTCCCTCCCAGCTTCTCTCCCTTCGTATCGCCCTCCATGTCAATATTGAGTTATCGACGATTGACACAGTGACGATGACCGTTCTGACAGATTGAGAGTGATTCGTCGATCGACGTCGATCGTTTTAAGGTACTCAGCGTCAAGCTCGTAATCTGCTTCGGAACGCTCGGGTCATCAGCCCGTGCAAGATAAAGCCGGGCAAATCTGACGTCTCTGGGAATTTTGACGATCGTCAAGCTGTTCGTTCCATTTCGTGATATATCTTTTTTATCTGATGGTTAACCAACTGGATGCCAAAAAGGTGTTTGTCGCCCCATTGATCCAGACCGTGATGATCCGGGTCGCTGTTTCATTATTATTTTTCATCCTTCGACGCGACTGCAAGTCGGTCATTTAATCCACTCTTTCTTTCGAACTTTACGAGCTCTTCGTCGACGTCGCCGCCGTCGTCGTCGTCGTCGTCGTCGTCGTCGTCGCCGCCGGTCCCAGTCGGCGTCCTTGCCAGCCGACGCGCCCCGGTCCCAGGGATAGCTGCTTTCTGCCGGCGCGCTCGTAAACGTCCTAATTAATTTTACGCGGTTCGGCTTTACGGAGCTTTAGCGACTCGATGGCCCCGGGCCCACCCCTCAGCTTTTCTCTGTCCCCACCACTCCCCCGCGCCCTACTCACCACTACCCTCTCCGCCTGCTCTCCCACTCTCTATTCCGACTCTTCTCGAAGAACCGTACCAAGTTTAATCCCTGCGGTGTGGATCCGGCACGAACTTCGGCGAGAGAAGAGCTTCTGTGAACCGCCCGAGCTCATCCACTAAACCAAGACAAAGCACAAACCGGGCCAATGAATTTCTTCGGCTTTCGGCCCCCACCTTTTGTCGCGGAGAAAAATATTTGCTGACCGCGAAGTCTCGTGAGCGAACGTCGCTTCCCTATCCCCTCCTCTCTCTTCATTCTTCCTTCCAAGCTTTCAGATCGCGGCGAAAGGATAGGGGATCAAGATGTCGAAGAAGTTTGGCTTCGCCAGTCAACCTGTAGCATCGTTCGAATACTGGGGACTCGAACGTCGAGTTTCTCTTATCCCACGGAATATCGTCACCGTCCGAGCGGGACGTCGCTTTGTCTTTGAAAATTGAAGTACACGCTCCAAGTCCTGCAGGGTCGGCAACTTTTCATATTACTTCCTTTAAGAAGAGGCAGAAATCGTTGCATTTCCCACAACGGTCAACAACAGAGTTCCAATCGTCGGTGATAACTGGCTAAAGCGAAGCTTCCATTCCTCCCTCTTCAGGCAGGAGTTTCATTTCATCAGCCTCTCCGGCGGCGGAGTGGTAGCTCGTCGGAAGGTAGAAGTCCGCGTTCTTAAAGCGATTTTTCCGCGAGTCAAAGGATTAAGCCGATAAATGGGCGTATCCCAGAGGGCGGGATCCTTCGAGGCAAGGACGAAAGGAACGTTTTAAACGTTCGTCGCCGTGAGAAATTTCACGGCATAAAGTGTCGACGTAGCTTCTCCCCGAGACGCTATCCCGGGCCGACCCTTGTAAAGACGTTGAATTTTATGAAACGTCGAGGCGGGATTCGGCGAAAATATGTAAATACGCAATAAAGCGTAAGCCCGCCTTTCCTCTCCCGCCGTTTGCCTCGGCAGTTCTCTCTCTCTCTCTCTCTCTCTCTTTCTCACACACACACACACACTCTGTCGTTCGCAACTCGCAGCTATCCCCCGCTGTGCCATCCTAGCCGAGACAACGCGCTATCCCCCGCATATACCGCAGCTACGGCTGGTTTCACTGAATCTCCTACGAATTCGAAGACAAAGACCGCCTCGGTAACGGACTTTATGGACTGCCTGGCTTTTCGTGCCATCGCTATTCTCCGCCGCGGCTGCCTTCTGTAAAACCGTCTGCGTGTGCCGTATTTAAAAAAGAGGCCAGGTAAGCGCGCGCGCGCGCGCGCGGCAGCCGGCGCGCCGCTCGACTGCAAACTAGCTTTTCTCGCCCGCTCGATTCACGTGAGCGTCCCCACATCGGTTTAAACAGTGCCGTTGGAAATTTCCTCCCCCCCATCTTCCCTTCCCTTCATGCCATCCACCTCGGGAAACGAGATGTAAGGTCAAAAATCGCCGGGGCGGAAAGTTGAGCAAATATTAAATTACATTCGCGAGTAACGGGCGAACTTTTCGCCTGTCCTTCTGTGAAACTTTTTCAGGCGCTGCTTCGGTACGATATTCGTTGAGCTGAGATTCCTGAAAATTGAATTCGAATTATCGGGGCGCAGTGAGCTGCTTAGCTTTGCCGTTTCGCTTATTTTACTGGTTTAGCGGGTTTACCGGTTTACTGGCTTACCGGCGCGATCTCGATGAAAGTAGGGAGGATACCGTTGCCCGCGAAGCAGCAACAGGAAATTAAGGAAGTGATTAACGCAGCGTCTAATTCATGTTATCGCGGGAGGTCGTGTCTCTTCACTTAACGCGACGGGGGGGATGCAAGGGGAGAAGCGGTAACAATGGGCGTAAACAATGGGCAGGCTGATACTCTTAGTGCAAGCAAACGGCTTCCAAGTTGAGGAGAGCGCCATCCGTAGGAACGTTTTAAGGAAGGACAGGATACTCGGGGACACTTAACTACTCGTAAGTAATGGTCGTTCGCAAGTCTATCCGACCTCTACAAACTGCACCTGAAACAGCTTGCGACCGAGACGAGTGCTCGGACGGGGATAATTTCCTGCACGCCTGTCAGGAGCGTTCAGCTTTAAAATCGTGTCAGCTTCTGACTCGACCTAACATTTTGATCCCGTGACAGACGAGCTTGCGACCGGGATCGATTAAATTATTACATGCAATGTTCTTCTCTCGAACCCATTTCGATGTGTTCCGCCCGAATTGGACTAAGACCGAATGTAGTTAACTAACGTGGCCGCGAATTATTTAATTTCTGAGACTGATACGTTATGACTTGAGGCACCGTAAACCGATAACAATGAAGTTCAAGCGAATATCGAGGATTTTGGACTATCGTATTTTCATTGAACCTCTGCAGGCTGCGAGATACGGAACATTCACGGAGTGGAAATACGATACGATATCTCCGTCCAACTAATTGACAAGTTTATCATTTATTCCTTGGACCGCTCCGTTTTAATTTAAACGATCGACGAGAATAACTCTGATTTTTTCCCCCTGAAGTGGCGTCTGTCCTCTGGGATAACATTTGATTAGTCGGAGCCGGTTGGCATTAAAGCGTCGGGCTAGGTACTCGCGGCGAACTCCGCGGCGTAATGGCGCAAAATCTCCAATTAATTTCGGCATCCCCAATATGACGAACGCAGTGGAATCCATCTGATTAGAGGCAGGTATCTCGGAGCGAATCCCTTAAACAGTGCCTCGCGGGCACGGCGGATGAGAGATCGTTACACCACTAGACATCGGCTCAAGTCGAGTTTGTAGTTACGCGCGCATACAATTGACATGCTCTTTGCCGGGTCTCTCCTCGATCACCATATCGTGGCCCGTTCCCCGAACAAGCGGACTAATTGCAATTGATATTGCCGGATTCGAGCGTATAACAGCGGCCAAGGGGGTAACGACGAATTGACGATTCACGTGAATTCGGCCCGGAAAGCGTCCCCCGAGAGTGGAAGAGAGCCGGTCGTAGAGAGTAGCCCAGAGACGGACGGTGATGAGAGTAGCCTCTGAATTATTCAACGGCCCGGCCGAATGTTTTTCGAGGCCGACGAGACGCAAACGGCCGAGGCCGGAGTACAAACAATTATCGTGGGCCGCCGTAGCCGCCGCCGTAGCCGCCGCCGTAGCCGCCGCCATGGCAGCCGCCGCCAGCCAATGCCGTCTTCTATTTTATGGCGGTGCGACATCGACGAAACCGCAGAGCCTCCTATCTAATTCCTCGAAGCCATAGGCCAGCACCGGTGGCCAACCCTATCTAACCCAGCGCGTTCGATTACTCCCTACACTTGACTGTCCCTAAATAACGGACTCGGCGCCGTCCGCGAATGCGTCCGATTGTATCGGCGCCGAGCGTAATAGGCATGCGAGCTTCCAGCTAGAGCTTCCAGCCAGTGCTGCACCTCCTGCCAGACAGTAGTCACGGCCTACTATCCGCTCGCATTCCGCAATTAGTCATTACTCCAATTTATCCTCAATCCCTCCCGCCTATATACCGGCGCACACGGCGCATCGCACTTCCTCTCCAACGTATTTCCCGATGAGAGGGCTGACGCGGATCCTCTATCTATCGTCGGGGTGATTAAATTCGCGCGAGTCACGCGAACGAATGATTTTTCTATCCGCACCGATCGAGAGCGACGGCGGCCAGGAGCCACGATTTAACAGCATCGCGTGCCATTTCACTCGCAACGTGTAATCTGTCGTCGATCGTAAATTACCCGTCGCGATAGCGCGCGTTATGAAAAATTGCCTCTGCCCTGCCCGGGGGTATGTATCATTAATGGGGGAGTGAATGCGGCTTTTGCCCGACTCTCTAATTCGGCCAAGGAGTCCCGAGGAGAGCGAAGCCTCGCGCCGGGTAGCATCGCGTTTTAATCGCGGGATTCGATTAAAAATTTATTCCCCGCGTTACGAAATAACATACAGTGGCCAAATTGATTCCTTCCGCCACTCAGGCCCGTCTGGGATTAATCTGCGAGCGCTGCCGGGAGATTTATGAGAATGCGCAGCTGTTGCTCCGTGACTGTATGTCGACCCGTTAGCCGCACTTACTGACCATCCGTAAGTTTTAGCCAGTGCACTTTAGCTTACTTTGGCCTGACAGAAAAGTTTAAATGCCCTGACGGCCTGGGATTCTGCTTGTCCCGTATGGAAATGGATTGCACCCTCCTATCTCCATTATCAAATTTTTAACTGAATTCCTTGAATTGTGGCCTACACAGTGCAATGTATACAGTTATATCCTGTTCAGCCTTCCGTTTGTTCGTTTCTTTCTTTTTTTAAGAGATGAATGTAATCGGAATATCGTTATTTGATTATCTTGTCTATATCTGAATATTATCTACTCCAATTTTGTTAATCCAATTGATAAATTAGTCCAAAGAATATTCCTCACCTATCTATTGAAACTAGCATACAAATAGTAGAGAAGTTGGTTTCTATTATTGTTAATACAAATTTATTACATTATTACGTGATAACGCGTGTTGGAATTTTTCCGATTAAAAGCGGCAGATTCAGCGGCAACGTCAGCGTTACGATTAATCTGTGTCATTGCAAAGATTTATGAAAACGTTCGGGTTCACTGTCGCGGCATGGTTCAATAGTGATGCTAAGCTATAAGTTTGGCAAAAGTTCCGGCGGAGAGCCGCGAGGGAGAACTAAACGAAGTTCGACATCCACCTTGGGCTTTTCCAGCTTTTTTCCTATCGAAACTTTTGTCCAATCTTCCAAACACCACATGCTGCCCGGAGGCTAGGCGGACGAGAAGGTACGATCGACAATATCTCGGTAATGTCGGCCGCAATCAGTTGGTCCGGTCGAGACGCAAATTAATTCGTGCCTCCCAGCGGAGAGAAGCGTCGAGCGGACCGAATTACTGTTTGCCCTTGTAAATGAATTTTTCGTATCGCCGGTAACTCCTCGCCGTTCGTCATCGTTTCTGGCTTCGCCATAAAGTATTATTCGATCAGCGTGCATGGAAATTAGCGGTCGAGTGCGGCGGTGATCCACAGTCAATTTGATTCGAAACGAATTATTGTCAATCGCGGGCCATATGAACGCGCGCGCTCGCCGTCAAGTGAGGAAAGAGTGCGTAGCCGGCGGAGGGGCAGCGGGGGGAGCAGCAGGGAGGGAACAGGGAGGACAGCTACGCTCGCCTGTAACGGATGAAAACAAGCTTGTTTATTTAATTGCAACGGTATTTTTATTCATAGCTCGCGCGCGACGACCATGACGCATTAAGTGACGCGTAAAATTCCGGGCGCGGAGGAAGATCGTTATTTCGGGTCAGTTATTTTCATTGGTATCGTACTGCGGAGTACGGAGTGCGCGAGGGCAACCAATCGTTAAATCGAATTTGCGTTACACGCGCTATGCGACATAAGCGGTGGCGCGTCCAGTTATGCCCACGGTCACGGTACTATTTTTCAGACTGAACGGGAAAGAGGGCGAGGCCTCGGGAAAAAAAGCGAGTCGGCGAGAAGCGACGGGGATGACTGACGAATCGATCGCCACTTCCCATTGACGCGGACGGGGGGTGGGTTTCGGATCGAATGTCTTCGTGTCGGACCGTGCGCGGAGAGCTGCCCGTAACCTGCAGTCGAATGCTGATTTCGGTCGATGCTGCATTCATTAAATGCGTTTCGGATGCGACACGACCCTCGATCGCCATTAGCGCGCTGGACATTTCGGGGAGCGCCTCGGGTCTTTGAGGGTTAATTGCGGACGTGTTGCGGAATTCCATTAATCGAAACGGCTTTCAAGGCTCCTCTCATGGTATTTAAACTACAAGCGCGTGCACGTGCTACTCGCGACTAATCGATGGCCGTGTCGCGGCGGGCAACGACGTAGAAATGGCACGTAAATAAGTAAAACCGGCAATCTAATGCACCCCCTCTCGATCAATGCACCTCACATTCGGGCGCAGTTCCGCTGCGCGGCAAAAACCGTCACTTCCTGCCCGCTCTTCCTACGGCATACCTCTACCCTGGATAGGAACAGTGAAATAAAAAATGGTTAAACATCGACCGGGCGATCGTCGCGACACTTTTTGCCGAAAGTCCGAGTAAGCAAATTCCTGCGAACGCGGCATTAATCGACTCCGAGAAGCGTAAAACGAAGCTCGAAATGCCAGCCGAGAGGGTAAGGCGTGCTGCCAGCGGAAGGAGCCGACTGGCAAGAGGCTGGCAGGCAACCCTCGCCGACATCCGGCATGACAAACTTTCCTACCGACGTTTTTCCTCGCTTGTCCTCCGATCCCGGACTCCACGGCGGCTGTCTCTGCGGTAAAAACAAAATGCCGCCGGTGGAGTAAGGCGAGGGGTGTGGGAAGGGGGTGGGCGAGTGGCGCGAGCTTCGCCTTCATGAAATTGTAACGTTCCCCGGAAATGGGTCTTGCGCGGCTCCCTGGCTTTCGACGCAGGTAGGATGGAAAACATCGGCGACACGCCCCGCGGTGAGCGACGCCGTGCGCGACGCCGTGTGCGACGCCGTGTATGTCGGCGACAGCGAGCCCGACGCCAAAGCAAACTGCTTGTTGCGCCTCGGCTCCGGGGGCCATTACGCCGCGGAAAAACCGGCAATTCAAATGAGCCCCGTTACGCCGAGCGTTTATATGATAAAGAGTCGCCCTTAAACAATATTTTATGCCGGCGACGCGGAGCGACCGAGGAAAGCAGAAAGAAAGAGAGAGAGAGAGAGTGCACACGAGCTCAATAAATACGAAGCGTATGGTAATTTCTCGTACTTGTCCCTTGCTCGCGTTGACGTGGGAGCTATTCTCGGATGGCCTCTATCTCGGATTACTCCTACTTTCCTTTTTACCGCGAGTTCGTCCGCGGGGCTCGTAACGCGCCGAACGCCTACCGAATTCGCCGAAAACAGCGGCAAACTCCGAGCGCGTACGTTCCGGCGGATTATAGCCTTTTTGCCGATGATTCTGCGCGGGACGGAAACGTTTCTGAATCTGGCGGGCGATTAAGTCAATCCGTCCGAGCCGCCGACGCTCGAAGGGGGGGGAGGGGCGTTCTACGCCACTTTACGACGACGTGCCATCCTCATTGAATGTCACGCTCGACAAACGTTACAAAGAGATTCCGGCGGAGCAACAAATCAGCTCTGGTCGATTTCACCTCGGCTCCCGTTTCTTTTCCTTCGCCTCGGATTGCACGCTGGCAAAAAGTCACAAGGATGGAGAGAGCAAGTGTGAGAGAGAGAGAGAGAGAGAGAGAGAGTCTGTTTGGCCGATGGACATGGGGCTTCGGTGCCCGTATCTTCGCTACTTGTTTCGGCCGTCCGCCGAGGGGAGAACGAAGGCAGTCGAGCGAATCGAATGGAAACTCGTTTCTTCGAAATAGCCTACCGAAATTTAGGAAGGAATTGGCCGAGTCCGGCACTCCTCTCCTCCCCTCGACACTGGCTGGCCCCCCACCCCCATCTGACCCTCGAGGGGTTCCACTTACTCGAGCCCGATTCTCTACCAAGATCGTAGGCGGCGGTCGAGTTTACGGCGCTCTCGTGGAAACGGAATTTCATAAGCCGGATCTCTTAATCCGATCGTAGCGGCTCGGAGCTGAGCGCTTTACATATCGCCGCCGCCAATCCTCATTGAATTGCAGCTGCATCGGAATACCTGGATTTCCGATATCGTCGGGTGCATGCGAGCGAGAGAAAGGGAGAGGGAGGCAGAGGTAGAGGGAGAGAGAGACGGACAGAGAGAGAGAGAGAGAGTCAACGGAAATCCGGGCCAGTGTTTTCGCAGGCTAGCTCGCGCGCGTTTCGCCAAACAGGCCGGGAAAGTTGTAGAAGGCCCGATCGATTTCCCGGCTCGTTCGCCGACCGATTGACACGTCAGCGGCGAACCTTCTACCGGCCCAATGGAACCTATTCCTTTCTCTCTATGTTGCCGAATCTAAACGCCCTCCGACCGCCGACGGAATTTACGCAATTAGCCCCGACCCGGAACCTATCGCACCGCTCATTACTTTCCGCGCCGCTCGGCTTCCGGCCGCTGTTAAGCTTTGGGATTTGAAGCTTGAAGCGCGCTCGAGCGGGCGCGCGTAGGCGAAAAATAATTCAGCCGGCTTTATCGAATCTGCAATGTAAATCTCGTACGCGTGGCCGAGGAGCGGCGAGATGCCCGAGGCGCTTCGGAACCTTTTCGGGAAACCGTTTGAGGAAATTGTAAACAGGCAGCGCTGGCGAGTCAGTTTTCGAACGGTTTGCAAAAATCTTCGGCCAGAGTGCGGAATAAACAGGGACGCTCATTATGCCATTACCGAATGTCAATGGACATTATCTATTTTGACAGCGTTGAGTAGCCATTATCGCTCATTGGTTGTCTGTACTGAATTATACATAAACATTATGCCGGAGCTGACGTCATGGAAATCAGTTAAGGAATGACGTGTCAATTGCCCGCTAAAGTCACTCGTTTTTCATCTGTTACAGTGCCGTTGGTAAATGTCAGCGTCGTGGAAGGAAAGCCAGCTGAGCTACCATGTGACATAACACCGCCCGGCGAGGACACCCTGCACATGGTGTTCTGGTTCAAGGACGAGGCCGGCGTACCCCTTTACACGTGAGTCTCCCTTCCCATATCGTGCCGTACCGTCTACGAGCGAAAAGCACGGGATATTAATATCAACGGGCAAGGTCAGCGGACGGTGCATTAAAGTGCACTCCGCGCACAAGGATGCGGCAGAAATTGGACGCGTAATGAATTCTTCGGCGCATACTTTCGTCAACCGAACAATCGCGGCCGGTAAAGGGATGCGAAGCAATGTGAAATTGAAATCCCGACCTGTCTTGCGGACCCTCCGTCCGACGCTTTCCGTGTCCATCACCGGTAGGATAAAAAATGCAGGCTGCTCGAGGAATCCATGTCTGGCTGACTAATATGCAGTAAAGCAGGGTCGTGGCGCATCGTAGTCTACGTTTCCCACCGTCCCTTCCTGTCGACCTAAGCGTTATTAAACGTACGTCAGTGCCCCCCCGACCCGTCGGGTGTCCACTGTACTTCGGGGCGTTTACCGAAAATTCCTTCGCGCATTCCGCATCGGGAAGCCGGTCGAAGACAGACGGTCCTCGCTGGAATCGGGAATAAACGGCATCTCGGATTGAATATTTTCCGATTATCCGCGCCGAGCGAGACAGGCTTTATTCTCGGCAGCCGTTCAAACGCTGTCCGACTACAGCGGCTTAACGTTCGCGATTTGTGTGTTGATCTTGGACTTCGATCGGCCGTCAAATATCGCTTCGACAAAGGAAGGACTCGACGGGAGGCAGACTAACGCTGGCCGGCAGGCCCGTCGTTAATTAAAAAGGACTCGGGCCATAGGTGCGAATCGAATCGTCAGCGAGCAGCGGACGCTTTCGACGATAAAGTTGGCTCTTAATCCGCGCGCGCGCACGGCTGCGCGATACTAAAAGAAGACAAACGGACATCGGTCGCGCGCGGCGTAAAAGTTGCGCTCTCTCTTCGCCGTTCGCAGATTGCGTTCCGTCATATTTCAGCGTACTTTTCTACCGTCGTTTGACTCCGCGCACCCCCTGTTGCGTCGCCTCTCCCTGTCTCTCTCACCCTCTCTCATCCTCCCTACACCCCCCTCCGTAAGCTCGGTTGGGATAGCTCCTGCAAACTACTAGAATACTGAGAGCTAACTCTCACCGACTCCGCGTGCCTCCTCCCGCCCCTGCCAGCCACCCTTTCGAATCCTGCATTCTCCGAGTCTACCATTCCCGTCTCCTTCCGTCGTTGTCACGAGATCGACGTCCTCGCGTCGGATTGCCTACCTTCCGAGTTCAACGAACGGTTAAAAATAGCGATCGAAATTGGCGCCAGACGATCGGCGGCCGCCGAGGGCGGAATTAGGGGGGGTCGTTTTTTTCCCTCGATATCCGGCATAATTCGCGATCGGCAGGAAGTTTGGCAATTAACGGGCGGCCTGCCGGGGCAGGCTTGGCGCCCGATGTAAAGCGAGTAACTCGTCGCTTGTCGCTCGGCTACGTCATGATCGTCCGGGGCCAGTGTTGTTTCCGCGATTGCCTGCAACACCGCATGTGGTTCCATTTTCGGCGAACCGCATCGGCAGTATCGTTTGCACGACATCGCTCCGTTTAGTCGTCGTTGCCTCGCATCGATCGTTGTTTCGCGACAGAGGATCGCGCCGATTCGCGTGTTCGCTGAATCGCGAATCGATACTCTCCTCCTCTCTTTCTCCTCCTCTCTCCTGTCTGCCGCCCTCCTTCCCGCTCCGTTCCACTCGTCCTATGTTCGTGCGCCTACTCGCACGCCGGCCATAGCCTATGCACTGGCCTACGTGTGAATTGCGAGGAACACGTTTCGCGGCAGCGCCACGTTGGGCTAATAAAAATTTACACCGACCGCGATGATCGAATGCTAAACATTCGCGGGGGACGAGGTGTTCTTTATTAAAATTCGAACGGAACGCTTACGATTTGCCTTACGTTTTTAGTCTCTGCTGTCCCGCATCGTTTTGTGTTCATTTCGTTTGAACGTAATATTGTTACGCTGACTGATTGAGTGGCGATACGAACGCTCGGAGTCTGGAATTATTTCAACAAATTTACACGGACGTTCGTCATGATACAGTCGATGTCGATACGAGTTTTTAGTAAACTCTTTCCTGCGCGGAAACTCAATAATATTGACATTATGCGAGGTCGAAAGTCAGAGTAAGTTCAAATTTCGCTCCACCGGGAGATATTTACTCTGTGTATACGACATCGATGTTTTATAAAGAAGTACCGAAAGATAACCGCTAAACACCTCGACCAAAGTCACACTCGACAAACTTTCCCAACTCCCACCCTAAGCTCCGAACAACTTCATTAGACATGTCTAATCTGATGTCGGATTCAAGAACGATCAAGCTTATCCATCGATTCGGAACAATTCCAGAGAATTCTCGAATTCTACATGGCGACGGGATGTCGAGCGGGGCAAAGTTCGAAATTTTGCGGCTGAAAAAGAGAGTGGGGTGAAACGAGGCCGACTATGAAAGTAGGAGGGCACGCTGAAAGCGGGACGTACACGTCTAATGAGGATCGAACTAGGGCAAAATCGACTTTCGCGGCATGTTATTATGGCGTGTCAATAAATTTCAATCAGCGCAGCTGGAACGGTTCGAGCGGCATTCGATCGACAGCGAGAGGGTAGGGGACGGTGAAAAGGTGGGGTAGGTCGGAGGAGGACTCGTAATAGGTAGAAAGGGCTGGTGGCGGAAGACGAGTCGCTCAATGCTTCCGAGATTCGGGTTGGTTCGGGCTGGCAACTATATCAGGGGATAATTGATAACCGCCGTCGCGGTCCTTTGGCCGTTCCGGGAACGCAGATTTAACGGGAATGAACGGGAACGAACCGATCCCCGGCATTCGAGCAATTCGCTCACCTTCCGCGCGGTTAATTAAAAATCTGAGTTCGACGATGGAACATTGCGCGGACCGGCGCAATTTGAAAGCCATTGTTGCGACACGAGCGTAACCGAATGTCTTTAAATATTTCGCCGTAGGGAACAATAAGGGCGCGGCGTTGATTGGTCGTTTGTCTTGCGGCTTTTTTTTGGAGAGGGAGGGAACAAAGTACTCGCCGCTGAATGACACACGGTATTAGGAGTACTCGTCCGACTTTTCTCGCTTATTGGGCATAGCTAAATCCACTTCGCGTACGATCCGGCACAATAACTGGTAGAGGGGTAGGTAGGTAGGTAGGTAGGTAGGTTGCGAGGAGGAGAAAAGGGAGCGAGATGGCAGCGGAGGAGAGACAGCTTGAAAGGGCTCGAATCAATCCCTCGACACTTGTTCAGCCCCTCTCGATTCCTCTGGCTTCCCGTCTTGCCTCCCTTCTTGCCTGCAATTGCCGCCCTCTTCGGCCTTTGTACATACGAACGACCGTGCTCGGAGGACGGCTGAGCGGGCGACTGCGTTTGTCGCGGCAAATGAGAGGAAGTGGCGCTAATATGGAGAATTTTTCCTCGCCCTCCGGGCTGCCGTGCGGCGAATACATTTCTCAGCGACGACGTTCGAGATCAAAGGGCCGTATAAGATCTCGATCCGCGGGGGGTAAGAGGCAGAATAATTATTTTCCCTCCGGGTCGTTGTATACCGTCCGAAACGTATGCCGGACGCAGAGGGGGCGAGGTAAGTGACAGTCGACTGGGGGTAGAAATAAAGTAAAGGCATTAATGTCCCTGACTGACAGAATGTCGTATCGCTTATGCGTCATAATTTCTGTCGGGAGGCGAAACAATTGCATTGCCGCTACACGTCGGCGAAAATAGCGTTTTCATCGTGCGGCCCCGTCCGTACGATATTACCGCGTTAAATTCGGAGAGCCGCGCGATAAGCGACAAGAATAAACTCGGAACTTACAGGTCTCGGCGCAGAAAACCGTAGGAGCGCACGCCGCTTTCAGAATCAGATAGTGTAATCGCATGACGGCGGCTATATTTGTTAGGAGTAATAGTTCGCATTCGCGTCGAGACATATGCGCTTATATTGGACGGCCGAAATTTTCCGAATAGCGAGCAACTCTCGCTATCCGCCAAACGAGATTATTCCGACAGACGAAGAGTGTCGGCTGTCGCTTTATTTAAGCCCCTCGAACGTACTGACAATTGTGCGACGATAGGTCAGAGTAGAGTTTTTTTTAAGTTCACCTGGCTTTCGGAAAGGGCGATCGAGTTATCGCGGCGAAGAATTTGCTCGAAAAGACGCACGATCGTTATAGCTGACGACAATCGAATGGGAGGTCAAAGATTTTTACCGAGCCCTCATGCCGAACTTGTCCGCCAAATATCGTGCATACATGGAACACTGAAACTAGCGAATCCATCGGTTACCCTCGTTGGTCCTATTCACGGAAACTATGGGAATCGAACCAGACCCTTGAACGTATCCAACATCTGCGCATTTCGGCGCACTATGACGAAATCGTAGAACGCACTACAATGCCCGATGCCATAATCCAAGATTGATCTCGCTTCGCCGATTAGATTCGATCCGGAACGAAAAACTGGCCCGTCGATCTTATCGACGAGGATGAACAAATTTTTCTTTCATCACATGCGCCCGCTTCGCTTTGGCAAAGGTGAACGTATTGAGGCAAACATTAATTTTGACGCTGCGCTAACAGCGATTCATCCTGACGGACATACACCTACACGCTATCGGACTTTGAATTATCGGTACGTACGCGGCCTGACGGTTCTCCCTCTGACGCTTCAAATCCGCATCCGGTTGAATGAAACGCTTGCCAAAAATTCCGCAATAAACGCTCAGCCAATATTATGTCTACTTTGATCTGACTCGTTTCGAATCCGGCAACAATGGAACTAGGCAATCGAGCGTCGTCCGATTCGATTCCGTCCTAACATTTTTTCGACCGGAACTGACAAAGTCAATGCTCCAGCGTTCGCTAATCAATAGCACGGTGTAATCGTCGCTCGCCACGAAGAGAGACAGGATTCGAGAGACATTTGAGGAATGCAGGGGTCGTAGGTGTGTAGCTCGTACAGACCGTAGAACGTTTCAATCCTACTTTAAGATTGGCGCGGAGGGTACGACCGCGTCATTTCGAAGGCCACGCGAGCACTTAACCCGTTGTTTATCGGAGCCATCTCATTAGGGAAGTATTCCGAACCTCGTGGACATATCAATGTTGCGTGCGTGCGGAGGAGCACTAATTATAACATACCATGCGAGGAAGGGTTGGTATGCACGGTATGCCCAGGGCAAACCATACCCTTCCCATCAGCTTACCCTCCTCCTCCACCCCTCTCCTGCACCTCCCTCTTCATCCCCTCTCCGCCCCTTCCAGCCTTCGGTCGCTGACACAGACACTATCACCGCCACCATCGCCGCCACCATCGCCGCCACCTCTCCAGCATTATCGTCGTCATTACATCGACGTAACCTTCTATCGCCTCGTGTTATCAAGCATTTATTCTCCCTCTTCTCTTTGCCTCCGACGATTTTCCCCTCGCGTATGCACGTATATAGTGCATATACGCGCGCGCGCGTGAGCCGAACAAATCGAGTTCCAGAGTTACGATCTCGAGCTTTACACTGTTTGCGCGAGGCTCCGATCGCAGTTGCTGCCTACTGCGGAACTGGTAGGTACATGTCGCTGTTCGATCCTCATCCCGAAATCTATCCGTTCGGCACATTAACTCTGCTTTAATCTTCTCGTTTCGCTCGCTTTCGGAAGTTCGAAGCAACGCTCGGCGAAAGAGAGTTTTCCAGTTTTAATTCGTAACTGACTGATTCGTTTCGTTCGTTCGTTCATTGGGCTCGTCGGAGAGCGTAGGGTGTAAGGGAGTAAGGGCCGTAAGGGTGAGCTCGGTGTCGAACGAGTTAATCGAGGGCGCGCATTAAATCACGTTATAAGCGCGAGGCGCGCGTCAGAACGACGCCATAAATTTAATCGCGAATACGCGCAGAGGCGATACTTTCTTCGAACGAGGCGCGTGCGTGCGAACCGCACCGGCTTTTCTCGCCCGTTCGGCCGATGCGAAATTCCCCGCGAAATATCTCGCCAGATATATTTTCGTACGTGAGCTCGAATTAAATTACGCTCCGGGTGTCGGTTTGATATTCAGCGTACTTTTATGGCCCGCCGCGCATAGTTCCTCGAATTTTCTGGATTTTCCTGAATAATAATGATTCGGCCAGTCGGTAATCGATTCCCTCCTCACTGGCACGCTCCGTTTCGCCTGCGTCGTGACACGCGTGATTTTATTAATGAACATCCGAGCATTTTAACCCGCCGGATGTTTCATCATTCCGCTCATTTTCGTCTAATGGGATTGATACGGCGAATTATCGGATGAGATCCGAAGCGCGGTGCATTTTAGATACGCAACAACGGGGTTGTGCATAGAAGGGTGGGGATATTTGGGGATAAAAGTTGAACAATGCCGTGTTTATGCCGTCCACCCGTAGAGACATTTGGCCGGAAAGGATATCGACGAGAGGAGGGGGAGGGCACTTCGGGCACAAATAACGGTTCAATAACTTCGGCCATAGCCCGATTACACGCAATTAGTCCCGGTGAACGCACTGATTATGTGCCTAAACCAATTGCCCTAATCCTTATAACGTTATAGCTTCGGCAAATTCCCTGTTAACGAATAAATGGGAAGCCCGAGCGGGCCGCACTCAATTTTCTCACAGTATCGCCACTGCTCCGATCACTTTCATCGAGAATCCTTTAACACACTGACTGCCACACGATACTCGATGCTCGTTCCGCTTCCTGTACGACGCTGTCGATCGGCCGCACTTTTTCCCGATAGCTGCGACGAAAATCTCAATACGCCTCCATCGATTTTCGAAATAACACCGTCTCTCACGGAAAGGGGGAAAGAGGTAAAGGAGTCTGACGTGACCGATTTTTCGAGAAGCCCGATACTTCGCCGGAAGGTGGCATTGGGCTGCGCGCGGCATCGGAGGTCGGAGGAAAATTGATCGGCGAGAAGTCGGCGGGGGCATTAGCGGATAAAGCCCCGTCTCGACGGAAGGACTCGCGATCGAGTGCTCTTTTTCGGAGGCAAACAATGAGCAAAAGTAAAGCTGATAACGGGCGCGCCCTCTCGATCGGCAGTGTTGCGCGCCAGTCGGGATGCGAGAGGCTCGAGTGGTCAGCAAACAGGGTACGCAATTTCCATCGTTGTCGTCGTAGTCGTGGTTCGACCGGTTGTTTATGGCGAATGCGGAGGTGGAGGTAGACGCGAATATCGGCTGGGCAACGGGGGACTACCTGCGTCCCTGCTTGCCACTCTCCCCGCTTGCCACTCTCCCCGCTTGCCACCCTCCCCGCTTCCGTACTCGCCGACTCGGTCGAAGGGCTTCCAAGCGAAACCGGGCCGTGGATCTTGGGGATTCGTCCCTGGATTACGACGGAGGTCGAAACTGGCCAGGGTCGTGCCCCTAGGTCGTGTCGTCGGGGTCCTAGGTCAGAACCTATGGCTTCACCTACCTAGCCCACCGCAAGGGGAGGCGGAGGACGATTCTCTGTATCCGAGATTTCTCGACTCGTGCGGATCGCATGCTCTCGGCAGAAACGGCAACGCGCACGGCAGTGCCACGGCGCGTCTGACGAAGGGAGAGCAACCCCCGTGACATTGATTTTAACGCCCCGCGATTCCCACACGAAAGGCTCAGCCGCCGATAAGGGCGGTTAGCTTTGGAGGCGCGATGCGGTCTGCCGACGGTGGGGCGGGTCATTTTTATGCCAGTCGAAGCGTGCCCGTGTGTGGTGGTATATACGCGGTATGCGCCCAGGTACTCACGCGAAAATGCACACTCGAGCATGCCCGATGCTGGCGCGGCGTTTACACGGATTTAACCTTTAATGTACGCACATAACCGGATCTAATCAGATTTACAGTTTACACGCATAAATCTGCTTAGTCGCAATTAACGTAATTATCGGTACATTGTCGATTACGCCGGGGCGTCTGCCTAAATTTAGGTGCTACATCGATCCCAACATCCTCACCCACCCCCACCCCCACCCCACCCCCCTGCCGGTCGCAGTAAGAGCGCTATAACTTTCGCATCACCGAAGTGACGATACATCGCTCCCATTGGAACGGACAAAATCCGCGCTCGCTCTCGCGGCATCGTAATCGGTCAAATTACAGCGCAATTTACACGGGCTCTCGGATAACGGCTGTTTGCGAAAGGATATCGCGTCCTATCGGCTTACACAAAAGGAGCGGGAAGAGATACTCGAGATAGGAGTAGCTAAGAATCGGCCAATCTGAATAACCGCACACATACCTAGACGGAGCCCTTCGTCTGGGCCACCCCATCTATGCATATGAACGCGGGCATTCCGCTCGACCGTCTCCATTACAAAGCCTATAAATCAGAACACGGACTACACCCCCGTCGCCGTTCACCCTCCCCCCTTGGAGCACTTCTTTTTCCCCCACCCCGTTACGCTCACCCCCCACGATACGCCCTATCTCCCTTCCTTCCACGCAAGATATCCTTCGCATTACACGGTAAATAAGCGGTAACAACGCTCGTTCTTCGCCCTCTTACCATCGCCGTCATGTGCTACCATAATCAAGAGTGTAACAATGTGTGCCGCGCAGCGTATATCATGCGAGTCCATACAGCGGACGTGGCTGTTTGCGCGCTCCTCTGTGCCTGTGGAAGAGGGTGGTTATAGGTGGCTGGCTGCTGGCGTGCAAGTCGAACGAGGCTACGCTCGGCATGCAACCGACCCTAACCACCATTACCAACACTATCATCCCGTCGAATAGATTATAGAATAACACCGAGATTCGAATCACATAATGCCTGCGGAACCTCCGACCCGTCCTCCCTCTCTCTCTCTCTCTCTCTCTCTCCCCCTCTCTCTACGACTCTCTCACTCACTTTCTCAGTAACGGTCTCTAGCACTCCATCGCAGACGATCTTCTCCGGCACGAAAGCGACGTCGACGGCAACCACTTTTCGGCCATTCACATCAACATCTTAAACATCGAACGTCATAACGTTGCGTGCATTTTTGGGGCCGTCGGGCACATTAAAGGACATTTTCCGTAAAGCCGACGTTCTCATTCAGCGTGGCGATACCCACGTTCGAGCACGTTGGGTCACCTATTACCCGCCATTACTAATTGCCGTAGAGGCGAAAATTTATTTTAACGAGAAGGTACAGGTCTCGGAAGCCATTATTAATGTACAACCGGCAGTCAGCGCTGAATCGTCGGCGTTGCCCAATGGAAAATCTCACCTATCGTAATTAGTCAGCGGGGCGTAATCGGATAAAACAATCGTAGATTCCGGCGGCCGGGCGAGCCTACCGTGCCTGTAATTGTAATCCGGCGAATTGTTCCGATGCGGTTACGGGTATTGTGTATAGGACACGCTCGTAAAACGTTTTACTACGTTCCTTGCTTCCTGCAGACTGTGAAAACAGGCTACGGAGGATCGTTACCAATGCGTAACCGCTTATTACCATTTCTATTTGCAACGTGTCAGCTATTTCCTGTTTATACGCTTGCGCGGCGCGTACTTTACGGCTCGGCCTCGAATTTCTGACAGTGTATCACGATAGTCCGTTACTCTTCCGAGCCGCGGCGGACTTTACACGTCAAGGTCATAAAACGGCCTGGGTAGAAAGGGGTGGCAAGGGCCGCGCGCGAGAGGGCAAGGGGTGGTTCGTAGCCGAGGCTCGTTAGCCACGCTAAATTCCTAGCGTCCCTTGTTCGGTCTACTATTTACGGGCCAGTTACAAAATCTTAATCTCGGCGGCGGTTAATAGGCGACCGGGAAGGATGCGAATGGCAATCGTAACGGCTACCGAAAGTGCTCAGCTTTTCCGCGCCCGCTGCCATTAACGCACCCCCCGCACCTATCCCTTTTTACCCGCCACTATTTTTTCCTTCCCATTTTGTTTCCGCGCAAGCTGATACATTTTTAGGATCCGTTTTAGAGTATCTCGCCGTTTCGTCTATATCGCATTCGCGCTTTCCGTCCCACCGTCCGCCTACGACCCTCTCGCTCTCACCCTTTTCGGAAAAACCAAACTGCGTAAAACCGGCCATGAATGAAAGCACTCACGCCCGGTTATCGATTCCTTCGTTCCCTTTTCATATTTTTTTTTTTGAGCCTGCCGGATTTTCAAGTATTATTCACGATATCCTCCCGCATCCTCCGCCTCCTGCGTAACGCGTTGGTGGGCTTGCGCTGTCCAGTCCTAAAACGTAGGCGTATTATCGTGCTCAATATATTCCTGGGCTCGATATCGTAATTTGGCCCATGGGTTTGCCCACTCGACCATGGGGCACGCTGCGTTCCATTGGCGTTCCAATGGCGTTCACGTTGCACCCCGGGTGCAAGAGGCCGGAAGAGGGAGGGTGTGGCGGAGGGGTACGAAGAGAGAAATAGCACGAGGGATAGGGCGGTTAGGCTAGCTCGAGCGAGACAGGTAAGGAGGGTGGAGGAGAATCACGGAGAGGGAGAGGGAGAGGGAGGGTGGGAAGAGAGGAAGAGAGGTAGAGAGGGATGAGCGTTGTTCCATTTTCGAAAGGACCTTTGTGCGGCCCGATCGTAATATTTGCTTCGACGGCCATCCTGCCACCCGTGCTCACGTCCCCATGAATGTTTTCCACGGGATTTCCACGAGGGTCTGTTGTGTCCCTCGAGTGTCGTGCATACACCTACGCGAGCTAGGTGTGCGTGCGCGTGGCGCGCGTGCGAAGAGTCGTGTGCGCGCGAGACGCGTGTAGACGTACGCATACATCCGTGCGTACGTACACGCGCGTACGTGCCGTATCGAGGTGCTCGGCCGCTCTTCAAACTCCGTAAATAATTATGGCGAGAATGCCTGTGTAGGTGGGAGAGACTGCCAAACGAGAGTGATAGAGGGAGAGAGAGAGAGAGACTCACTGAGCCTCTCCACACCAGCGGAGTCTCGTAACCGCTTTGCCTACGCTTTCATTCTTCCGGCGAAAGGGGTAGGCGTATTAGAGGGGTGGATGGGCGGGGTCGGAAGCGTATTAACCTCATCAGGAGCCGCTGAAGCTCGGCTAAGTGAAAATCATGTCGTCCGCCGGCGTAACGACAACAGGTGCTTCATCGGCGCCACTTCAGCCTATTGGCGAATATAAACGTCAGCGAGATACAGTTTGCGCGATGTCTCCTTGCCAGCCTTGCGCCTTCCATTCGACTCCAACTGTGTCAGCCGGTCTCGTAACCTCGCTGACGCCGCCGCCGCCGCCGCCGCCACCGCCGCCGCAGTTAACCTGAATAGATGACCTTTTCAGCCTGACGAACTTTGTCTGGCGAGAGAGGCATCGTTCGTTCATCATCCTCGCGACGCGCCTGCCTCGACGCAGCTCGTCATGTGCGTGCGTGTGCAGCCGTGAGAAAATCCCCGATTAAACGTGAACGCGGCGGCCAGGGGGATGAACAGGACGCCAACTTTTACATCCGGCACGTACGAGAAGCGTTTTACACCGAACGGCGCGGGAGACGGAGGCTACGGTAGCGCCAGACTTACAAGCCGAATAAAGTACGCATATCGTAAGATGAAATATAGGGTCAATAGGGTGGTAATAATTCGCTCGGGTTACGGCGAAAGATAGTAGCATCGGACGTATCGAGCGAATTGGGCTCGAGGTAACGAGAGCGCTCTCTTTATCGTTGGCTCATCCGTGCCCCAATACTCCCGACGTGCAACGATGTCACTTGTCATACGCGCGGCCACCGTAATATAATATAGGGAAGGTTCGGCTCGGCAAAAATGTTGGGCGAAAATCGATACAGTGAGGCGCGGGGCTGGACGCGGGGTTGGACGCGGGGTTGGACGCGGGTGTTGGACGCGGGTGTTGGACGCGAACTGGACTGGGACTGGACGCGAACTGGCCGCGCAAACTTGGACATTATTTCGCCGGGATTTACTGCGCCGGCATCCTCGTGTCAATCAATGGATCCGCCGGCGCTGGCCGTCTGGCAGTGGCCGTCTGGCACCGGCGTCGGCCGCTCGACATCGGTAGCTCGACATCGGTAGGTCAGCATCGGCAGTCGGCATCGGCAGTCGGCATCGGCGGCCCGACACGGCCAACTCGACATCGACACCCGACATCGGCAGCCGGCATCGGTAACTAGCGCCTGCATGCACCTACCCCGTACGCTGCGCAAACTTCGTTTCAGCGGGTGGAAGCGAGTGCGTCGGGCGTAAATTGCGAGCGGAAATGCGCGGGCATTTCATGTTTAACGCCGCGAGCGACAAGGTCCGGCTGTTTTCGATGTCGAGAGACAGTTACAAAGTGGCGCCGGGCTCGTTCGCCAGTCCCGCCAACTCTGCGACGGTAAAGAGCTGCCGGGATAAAGTCTCTCTCTCTTGCGGGAGGACTGGATGCGAGCGTTGCTTTGTCTGCCGCGTCATTTCGCCGTCAAAGAGGGAGATGGGCGCGAGAGTGATGAGCGGGTCGGACGAGACCCGAAAGCGGTCGAACGGCAAGTCGGCAGCTCGCTCGCCGAGTTAGATCGTAATCTTGGAGAGTGCGGGCTAGCGAAGCGACCGGAAGTATCGGCTTCGCGATATAAAGATCGGCTAGATTAGCTCGGCATTGCGCTGCTCGCGGAATTAACCTCGGACAGCCATTTCAGGCGGCCTTTTTTTGCCGCGGGATTTACGTCGGGCTGTTAAAAGTTAACGGATTCGCCTCGTTATGCAACGGGCGTCGCGCGTGCAATAGGTATCAGTCGGGGGGAATAAATGTGTCGTCTGACGTTGTCCTAATATCACTCTCGGCAAGATTCAACAGCGCGCGCTCACTAATTGGAATGCCTATTGAAGAGTGCTTAAGCGAAGGCATTTCCGGTTGCGAGCCGGCAATCCTATAACAATTACGTTTTCCAATTAAAGATCGCGGGCAGTTGGGCCGGTATTATGCGCTGCCGTAATTAAGCTTGTTCGTCGTAATCGTCTTAATCATGGAGCCGATCGTTCGTTGGCTGGAAACGTGAATGCCGTCGGAACGAGGGGTAGGCGATCGTTAAAAATTCCATAGATCGTGGATCGCGTTAACCGCGAATTAGGGTAGCTTAAAGTTCCGACGATCGCTTAATTGTGTCGGTTTATGCGGTTATGTAACAGAGCCGCGAAGCAGCCGTTACATGCTCAACTCGTTACACGCGACACGAAATTACCCTGGCCGTTAGTCGCACAGATTTACTGCGTATCTCGACGGTAAATATGGAAAGATTCATATTTCGGCCTAGCCTGACTGCTATACCGCGACAAAACGAAAATTAGTGGTAGCCCTTTCCGACAGTCTTTCACTGCTTCCTCCGGATCGCCGCCTTCGTCGTTATGGTCGTGGTCGTGGTCGCGGTGGTCGTCGTTGTTCACTGTACACGCCTAACGAGACGGCTAATTCCTTCTCGTTATTCGCGTCATTCTTCTCAGGCATAAATTAACGGGAAATGTCCATTGTCGATGCACGACATGCGAGGATTTCAGTATATGCAAATGCCGCGTTACTCTTTACTATCGTGTGCACCGTTTACGCAAATGAGCCTTCGTACCGCGCATGCATCCGCGAGTGGTAAGACGTAATGCGCATCACAGTCGTATGTCGAACCGCGCATAAGAATTACATTTCTCGCCCCGGCAAGCGCATCGCACGCTACCTACCTACCACTCCAATTTCCATTTCTAACTTCCACCGGCAATTCGAATAAATCGAGTCTTCCCTTTTCGGCTCTAACCTAGCACAAAATCTACAAGAATTCTCCTCATCGACAACGAGCCGAATCCGCGCATATTATATATATCGTATTACGATACAGGCTCGTTATTCATATATAGGTACGTTGGGCGGCGTAATGCGCGTTTGTATCTGGAACGCTGAAATGGCGCGAAATCAATAGATTCGCGTCTACGACCGGTATACCACCGGTGTATACTGCGGCGCATAATCATTGCACAGAGTTATGCTCTTCGTCCGACTTGCGCAACCTACCTTCTCACGCATCCCATTCCGCCTACCTACGACTACTCGTTAGGCCATTCAGCGACGTTCGAGTCCACCTCCTGCGTCCTTGGCAGGCGACACGTTTCTTTGAAAAGTAATTTACGTGCGTTTTAATCGAGCCAGCCCTCGATTCTTTCAACGCTGAGCGGATTAATCTAGAGTATGCGTCGCGCCGGCGGAAGTTGTCAGCTATTGTCGCTGAAGCACGCGTGTAGCTGGTGCCGCAACAACGAGAAGAAGCTTTCACGACGAGGACGTGTCGAAGACGTTTACGTGGGAAGACGCGTACGCCGTTAACGATGCACGCCAACACGTAGGTATGTGCAGCTCGTATGACGGTAACGGCTGGCGCGGCTTAAATTTCGACACTGGCTCGTACACGCGGAATAACTCAGTCTCCGGGACGCATATAAATTACACTGTAATTATGAATTACATCGTTACCGGGGGACGTTAACGAGTGGGCGAAAAATTTGATATTGCCGGTGGCCGGCCCTGCGGCGCGATTAGGGGAGTGAATGGCGTTGCGGTAGAATTTTATTGATTGCGCGCTTCCAGGTCAATGATTATGCACGGAGCAAAGTTTGGCGCGCCGATGGAACGGCGCGGAAGAGATGCTTTCAAGGAATCCGAAATACCTACCCGCCACCCGGTAATGACGCTCTTTTCATTTCTGCGACGGCCCTCGCACCAGCTGCATAGGTAGCTGGATGACTGGGTAGCTAGGTAGGTAGGCAGGCAGGCAGGCGGGTTGGTAGCTGGGTAGGTAGATAGGTATATACGAAAAAGGAACAATGTGGCCTTTCGGAATGCTCTGAACGCAGAGAGGGCGGCTCTAGGCCGAGAAAGGATAGAGAGTCGGCGAATAGGAGGAGATCGGCACGAGCGGAACGCGTGGGGCCAATTCCAGAATTCCGACCCTTTTCCTTAATTCAGCCGAGCGCGCAGTAATGTATGTCCCGCAACACTCGCCCCGACACTATCTGGGATAGCGATCGGAACGAGGGGCGCGATATGTTTTACAGTTCTCGACACGGGTAGGTGTCGGCCATTACGTCTTATTTTCAAGATCTCAGGCACGGTATAGGGTCCGCGCGTTCGTTCGCAGGTTTCTTCGTTGGGTCGTTTCGGCGAAGGGTAGGCAGGTAGGTAGGTAGGTAGGTAGGTAGGTGGCTTGGCTGGCTAGCTGGTTGGCTACATTGGGGCTAGAGGGTGAGCAGAGAGGCGGTGGGCAGGTTGATAATTATCGGGGCGTGCGGGTTCCATTGCACGAAGGCAACTCGGTCGCGCGCTCGCCTACGGTCCCGGCCGAATGACGGACAGGTGTAAAATTGGACTGCGGTAAATCTTAGGCTCCTGTCCTGCCTACCTGACCCGCTGAAACGTGGATTAATTACGCAGGTTGACAGTGGCTGCGGTCGCTGGCCCCGGTGCGCCCACCAGTTGACACTGGGACACGCGGCCATCGTCCTAATTGCGAGTCTCTTACTCGTCCTTCCGTAGCAGCCCTTTCGACGACACGGACGTCGTGCCGCGTCCGTTCGCGTCCGTTCGCGTCCACTCCCGACTCTCCACCCCCGAATCGAGTCAGCGGGCATGGCCTAAAATCGGAAACGATATCGTCGCTATTAACGACGCCCGAGGACAAACCTGACCGTCTACGTGTCACTTACGTGCCATGGCGAGCGGCGCGATATTTCCCCGGGAAAATCGGCTGACGAGATCGAGGATAACCCCGCGCCACCGTTAACGGGCTTCGTTAACGGCCTCGAAATATCACGCTCGTACGTGATCCCGGCACCGAAAAAGGGAGCCGAAATTTCCGAGCCGCGCCCCGAATCCATCGACTCACCCCCTGAATTATTCCAATTTCGATAGTTATCCGCTAATCGATAAACGATTATTAATTTACGAATAAACGCTCGCTCGGTGTCGTTATTATCCATTCAGTCGGCGACGACTCATGTTGCTGCCCATCCATAACAAAGACCCCGCCGCCACCATGGCACACCCGATCGGATTAGACTCTGATTCGTTGTAAATTGATTAAATTCCTTCCTTAATCGAGAGCAATTGAATGGGCGCTCGCACGGCATCGCAGTCCCACACTTTGCGAATAAACTTCCTTCTATCGGACGAACCTCTTGCTCTACGTTTATTAAAAATATCGCGGATCGATCCTCGATGTGTGAACCTATCTAACGAGACATGCGTCCGTAAAATTGTTAGCTGTCATTTTGCGAAAAAAAAGCGATAGTCAAATATTAATTTGAAAATACGACGATAATGAACGAGATAAACACGATATGTACATCGCGCCGACTGATTTCACCGCAAAAGGTTGATGCACGCCAAATAAAAAGCTTTCGTTCAATTAACCTTATTCCGCGTTATTCGCGCGTTCCGCTTACCGATGTAAAAACGCTCGTCATTCGCGATTATAAGGAATTTACAGCGATCGTTTAGCGACGTTACCATTAGGACGGGTATAGCGCACTGATGAATTTTAAAGCATCGCTGCCCCGAAACTGCAACCATCACCGGGTTAATGAGGCTCGTCGCAAGTAGAAAGAAGAGGGGTGGGGGTCAGAAGGCAGAGAAACCGTGGCTCTCGTTCATCGGCATGGGGCGAGCAGGGGGAAGGGAGGAGGCTGGTTTTCCCAGTCGAGCGATCCACGATGAAACATGGCGGCAATTGTCTCTCTTCCTCCGACCGGTCGTGTTTAAATACCTGGATGGAAGGGACTTTGCTCGAGAGCGAGGTTGGTAGAGTAAACGCTTTCCCAGGACCAGCCGCCGGTGCTGTAGGGGATTGTTACGAGCAAGTAGGGTACTAGAGGGCCACCGTAGCTGCATGCGAACGGGTCTGAGTGGCAACGCCGATGTAACGTTGTAAGACAAAGGGTGGGGAGACCTTGAGGGACAGTGATACGCTTGGCGAGCGAGACGAACACGGAAGGAGGTGGACGGGGAGGTGAATGGGGAGGTGGAGGAGGAGGTGGACGAGGAGGTGAGGGGAAGAGAACCGAGCGACCGTGGACAGCGGAGGAAAGCGGGGGGGTGGGGAAAAAGGAGGAGATGGAGGAGGACTAAAGAGTGAAGAGGGTGAGAAGGAAAGGAAGGGGTGCGGCGCGCGGTTCGAATGGGAATGGCCCCTCGTCCATCTCCATTTAAATCGCGTTGCTTGGCGATACTTAACTTTAAAAATGGTGCCTGTATATTACCCACTCGAAGCACTCTCGAGCGGCCCTTAACCACTGCCGGCGCAACGGCGAGTGCATCGTTTACGCGGCAATAAGGGAAACTTATTGCCGACCGGCTAATAACGAACGATTCCCGCGCGGGATATCTGCGGTCTTTATTTTCCGCAGCGCGAAAAGTTCACGAGGTGCCGGGGGTGCGCACACCCTCGGCCGAGTCGATGTTGGAGGTTGCGAAGGGCCTCCTGGGTGTCGATGCCAGGACCGAAACCGAGTCCCAAGATCCGAACAACGAGACGTCGAAACTTTTATCGAAATCGGCCGAAAGTTCGACGATCCACCGTTACGTAACCGGCGGATCGCTGCGTCTGATAAGGACGCCTATGTACTCCCAGGACAGATCGATGTGGCGAACTTCTATGCTCGTACGGTCGTTAAATTGAAAATGAAAATGCCGTGACTCGCCTCCCGTATGACTGGCTTTCTTTGACGGCGCTTCAAAGAGGACGCTCCCCCGTTCGCGTTTTGTATGCTAATGTACGGTAAGCTACCGCCGGGATGAGCGGCCGTTTTCGTCGGTTACGCGTCGCGCAATAACTTAAAAAGGCGACGTTCACTGCGGCTGCGATGCCTACTCATTGTAAAGTCAATCCTCATGGCGGTGAGAATAAAGCTCGTGTAGCACTGTTTCGCTAAATCATTCCGTGAAGTGAACCGTATGCGGTCGAACGAGCAAATTCCACCGGAAACCCTCAGGAAAAAGAGAAGCTGATAGAAGCTGCCGGGAGTCGATCTCGAAATAAATTATTCTTAATTGGCTGCATTTTTAAGCAGCGTAATGAGAGGTAGACGGACGGTATTATATTCATTAGAGCTTAAACGCGGGCTCTACGACCATGATAGCGTCGCGCTCGGGAACGAAAATAACGGCGTAATGCAAAGTTTGATAAATGACGTGTAACTGTACGTATTCCGAGCAATTATTTCGGCGCGCATTCGGCGATGTCGGCTGCGCGAGATGTTGCGACATTGTTATGCAAACGCGGCGCGTAATATTGTTATGTATTACACCGGCGGGTAATAACGAGCGATTTCCCCTTAGAGCCCGGAGTCTTGGTCGATGTTAAAATGATATTTCCATAACTTTCTCGCTCGAACGCTAGCAACGAACGGGCGGTAACGAAACGGTAGTAACAAACGGTCGCGTTGCGCGGCTGGAAGAAAATTGAATAGTTACCCCCGGCACCGAGTATCGGAACTCTTGCGAATCCGATAGGGCTGTAATCGCGATTTCGCGGGACGAGATTCATCGGCTATCATCCGATACCGGGGCGTGCGGTGCGTCAACCGAATTAATAGTAATGGAATTAGTTAGAGGAAACGTTGCGGGACTCGCGTTACTCGAGCGAGTAATTTGCCCGGCTTGTGTCATGAGGAATGTCGGGAGTGAAGTCTCGATTGTCAGTCGGTCGTGAAACTGGAGAGATTTCGGAACTTCCCATCCGCGGCGCCGCTTGTAAAATTAACTTGACACACGACGTGTCGCTCGGACACTCTAATCGAGTCGGGGACAAGTCACGAGAGCCGGATATACCGACCTTCCGTGCTTATCGTCCTCGTTATCGGCGGGCGGTGTAACGATCGTCGGCCGCCTAAATTAGCGCGGCAAGGCGTAAGGGGGTGGGGGCAGGAGGAGGAGCAATTCTCGAACGAGAATGGCGATGATTTTTCAAACTGGCGCGGCACAATGGACGGCGGCTAAGCCGCAAGTAGGTTGGAGGACGCTTCATGATCTTTCGTTACACGGGACACATGGGGCCGGCGTATTGTCCCAGCAGCCAATAACGAACGATTCCCCCGTGGAATCCCGGTCTTTACGCCCGTAACCCGATATTTACGAACTGCCTCGAGCCAACCGATATATAGACCCATATAGATATAGATGTCGATATATAGCCGGGGACGGTCGCGTATATAAACGAACGGCCAGAAATGGCCCCTAATGCCGGCGATACGAGTCGCTCTTTGTCAAAGGACAGAGCCCATTGGCCCATTGGCCCATTGGCCTTGCGTCAGCTTGTTCTCTAGCCGCGGGGAAGCACGCTTTACCGATCATTCCGATACTCTGTCTCTTTACGTGAACGGACGGGTATTTGTCAGTGGATCAGGCGTCGCGACACGCACTGTCGTCAGCACATGTAGATAGAGAGATATATACGCCACGGCGTATTAGCAGCGTCGGCTGAATGGAGCCTGACACGCGACTTCTTGCCGAAGGAGTGATACGCTACCTCGCATTATCGACGTCCCGTCCTTCGTCTCGTCACCCCTCGAGCAAACTCTCTTCCCATTTTTACGACAGCCGAGTTTGCCAACCCGCCGCCCAAAGATTCGACTCCATAGACTATGAAGCTCATATTCCCGATCGTATCCAGTACGAAAATGTGAGCCTCGACCCAACGTATCGTTTAAGACGGCCTTAAATATTCCAGTCAATGAAACCGAGGTTTCGCGCGGCTCGGTAATACGCTGGAAACGGTACCGGGAGTCTGGAAGCGTAATATCGATAATACGCAGACAGTCGGGGAGAGGCAAGAAAGAAATGTACAGGTTCGGCTCTCGGCACTGCGAGGCGAGCGGGAAGCGTACGAAGTGCTCGCCGGAGGAAGAGGCAATTACGTATTCAGGGAATCGATCGAATTGCACTCGACCGAGGAGTTATAGATCCTAGACTGGCGAGATGCAGGTGCGAAGAGGGCCATTTCCGTTCCCGCTTACATTTCCCATTGCCCTGCGCTCTGCGCCTATCTACCTATATTATATACACACACGTATGTTTTCCGAAGGAAAGAGAGCAAAATGGTGGGGGTGCGTGGGGAGGGGAAGGAGAGGGGAAAAGGAGAGGCGTGGAGGAAAGGAAATTAAATGAGCGGGAGGCATGTATCTAGACCGCGGACGATGGCGGGCCGCGTGAGAAAAGAATTATGGAGGCGGCGTGCGCGAGATAAACGTCTCGGCGTTAAATGAGCCAGCCGACAGGGAGTGAACATTTAACGGCCGCCAGGCTCCCCCAAGGTGTCATTAAAATACTCTCTCGAATATTGACCGTCGAGGATTCACATTAATGAGCTGTTGGCTCAGGGATTCGCGCCCAGGACGAACCTACGAGTCCGATAGCGAGCGAGAGGGGTAACGATTCTCGATAATCTCTCGGACCTTCGAGCGAATCTGCGAATGAACTCGGAGTTCATTGCACCGAGTGCATTCTGAGTCTGGCCCATTACATCGTTATGCAGCATCGTAAACAATTTGCCTCCGCTGGTTGCACGGTCGTCTTCGCCAGTCGAGCTGGGTCATCGATGTACGTAGAAAAGAACTGGAAGCGTTTTCGCCAACAGCATTCTTTTCCAGCGCCAGACTCGCGATCGCTTCTCGCCGAACGGTAAGCCGGTCGGATAACGGCGGCTTCGAGTGGGAGAACATTGTCAGGCTCGTCGACCATAACCCACCCCCGCCGGGGTGGAAAAGTTTGTCTGCAGACGATGACCGGTGCATCGGATCGCCGGTAATTATTTTCAATGCCCGCGCTTCGTCCCGCTCGAGTTCTCACCTTTTTCTCCGTCCGAGCACTTGGCACCTCGAGCGGAGTCCTGGCTTCGTCGCTTCTCACTCGAACCCGCTGGCACACAGCCTCATTCAGTTTTATTGCAGGATATCCCGGGCAGCAGCGGGCTGCGTCCGGCAGCGGTGCTCATTCTCCGATAACCGCCGGCCCAACCCTTCCGCACCCCGACTCTTCCCCTACCGCTTTGTTCCATAAACCGAGGCCCTCCGTACGGCTTCGTTACCAGTCGGCTTATATAGCGGGGCAAACTTTACGAAGCATTTCACGAACCGCCGTGCGCAAACGAAGCGTGGACGCGCCGACGATCATTCGCTCAGATGAAATTTGATCGTTTCCCACGGCCCACCGCCGTTCCTCGTTGTCGCCGACATTTTCCTTTTTGCGCCGCCAACGAAATACCTACGTACCCCCCCCCCCCCCCCCCCACTCCTGCCGTACGTACATGAAAAACGGTTTTACGCCCAAGGAATCATCGAAGCGAGCTCGCGCGAACTTCGAACGCTGACGTTGGGTTGGGGCGCGTCGGGGATGGCGATGAAAAAAATATCGGCGAAGGGAAAAAAGATGGGGGCGCGGAGCGTACTTTTCACTCGGCGTCATGCTCCTCGGCGTGAATTATGAATACATCCGGGCGCAGCGTCGCTCTTAGGGACAGAGCCGGAATTTCGGCGATTTTCCGAGCACCCTGGGGCCGGCCGCCCCTACGGATATGGAAGTGTCAATGCGGGCGGCTGCAAATTCACGGGGAAACTTTTTTGTCCGAAACTCGCGGGATTACTTTCTTCTCTCTTTTTTTTTACTCGTCTCGCCGATAACGGAGCGGAGAGACCTTCGCAAACAATACTCGACGACCTTTCTTTGCGTACGAGGAAAGGTAGATGGATGAATCGGGCAGCTGAGGGCAGATAGAGGGTGGAGAGGGTGGAGGAGAGGGGGTGTTTCTCTCGGCTCCGAACGATAAGGGTCGATATCGTGACAAGGGCGTGTATAATCTTCCAAGTTTTCCATAGAGAGGGGTATCTTAAGGGCAGCCACCGCGCTCGAGGATAGGAAGGTAGGAGGTAGGAAGGCCTGGAGTACGTTCGTCTGTGTACAGTGATCGTTTGTACGGCAGCCGGAAACGGTGCCCGCTCCTTCTCCGTCTATAGGTCTAACCCTTGCATCCGCGTAATAACCGGAAACGGGGAGAAGCTGTAAAGGGAGTTCGATCCGGCCTCGAATCCGGCCTTCTCCATCCACTCGTCGCCCGACCGATGTCCAAAGGTCAGAGCCCAGTTCTCGAGGCACCCGCCTTTCAAGCCACTCTCCCGTCCGTCCAACTTTCTTCGATGTCCAATCAAAAGTATGTTTACCGTGGGGTAACGATACTTTTTTCCTCCGAAAGTGGGTAACCGCTTCGGCGAACGTTTCGATACAATAATGGCTCGTTGAACGTTTCGGGCCCGACTGCCGACCTAGCCCTCATCTTCTCCGCAGAATGCCCAGCGAAATTAGTCGCTGATTTCTCCCCCCTCGGATTTTAATGAGCTCCACTCGACAGATATCGATCTTCGATACATTTTATTATTAACCCCCTCTGTAAAAGTTTGAGGAGGGGAAGAGCATGCGCCGCGCGTTAATATTGTAACCGAGAAGTATAACCAATTCTGCTAGCCGGTCGAGCTATCCGGCACGCTAATCTGAATCTCGGACACGACCATGAATTCAATCACTCGACCGTCCGGTAGTGCCTCGAGACTCCTTCGTTCGAAATTTCATTGTCTCAATTAACGCTCCCTCGCTCGGCTAAATTGGAAGAAAAGTTTCGGAGAGCTTCGTCGAGCTTCGTCCCTAGGCAGGTTAAGAGCGTGAGAGGGAGAGGGAGTGAGTATGCGCGCTCGTAAGCTCACGTAGACGCTTGAACCCTTACATCGAATCCCGGAGGACCGGTCACGCATCGCTTCCGCGGCGAACAACAGAGAAGAACCTAGGCGAAGGCGGGGGAGGAGGAGGAGGAGGTTCGACCGTCTTTAGAGACGTTTCAGTACGCGTTATCTCGTTAGGCCGAGCCACTGGGCAGAATCTAACCGGATTCATCCCTCCGTGTTTAGACAAACGTTGCGTACAGAATGGCCCGCGCTGCCCTCTTTCACCCGCTCCCATTTATTCAGCCCCTTCTCATCATCATCCTCCTCCCCTGCCCCTCCCCTTCGTCTCTTGGTCCCATCTACCGTCCAAGCCGTAACCCTCCTGTCAACTTAACCCCGAGTCTCCTTCCATTCTCCTTCACCCCTGGTGCCCTTCGTCACTCTTCTCCGGCACTCTCCCATGGCTTCGTTCGCCTTCGCCTACGCCTTCGTCGTCTCTTCTCAATCCTCCCTCCGCCGTGGCAGTAGCCGCTTCAGACCCTTCAGAGAGCCGCTCGAGCCACTTCCTTTGATCTTAACCTCGTCGAGGCAGGCCTCTTTTCAAGCGCTTTCGCCGAGCTGCCTCGTAATAGGTAGCCTCCGCGAAAAACCGAGGCACGAAGAGAATAATCATCCGGAAATCGTCGCGTCGCACTGGAAGGGGCAACTTTACCCACCCCCTCGGCCCACCTCCCTTCTTCGGGCGCCGTGCACCTCGGCCTACTCTCCCTCCTCCTTTTCTTCTCCTTTTTGCGTAGTCGCGACCGTACTCGAGGTCTGCCAGCGGTATTCCAGCCAGAAGAGGGCCAAGATTCTATGACCGGCGACGTATTTCGCCAGCTCCCATTTCGTGTTTCGCGTACCCGGAATCGCAACCGTTGCGGCTCTCTCTCTCGAGCACACCGGAAATTATTACATAAAGTACGAGTAATCGTCACCCGACAAAGAGAAAGAACCTGGGCCGGAGGAGGGTGGCGGACGGGGGTGGCGAAGGAGTGGTGGAAAACGACGCCACCTTCAAAGACTCTTCTCTCCGATTTCTACCCCTCTTCAACACACCTTTCACGGTATTAATTTCATTGACGACGCCGAGAGGATTAGAGGCGCGTCGTAGAATTTACCGCGGCGATGGCTCAAAGAGGGTCCACCATTTTTACTTCTCGCCAACTGACCGAAGACGCGTCCTGTTTGGGAAATCCAATATTCTTGATGGCGCCTAATGTTGAAACGCCGTCGCGGACTGATAATAATCGCGATGCAACAAAGTTAGAGAGGGAGAGACGGAGAGAGAGAATCGTATTTCCGACCGGTCCGTTTACACGTAAAACGATCGCATATACTGGGAATAATACTGGCGCGAGGACGTGTGGGCCGAGCCACGATGAACGCGGATAGGAGCGTCGAGTAATCGAAGCGTGGAGAACACGTCGCGCGTTTCCATACGTGAGCACCTAATCCCATCAGTCAACCAGCTGGTAACGTATGGAAAGTGAAGGGAGGTAGAGCGGTAGAGGGGCAGAGAAGAGTGCGGTGAGGGGGAGGGTAGAGGAGCGTATCAATCGGTCACCGGCTTTGCACGGAAGCGGGAGAGACACTCGGCAAGCACTGCGTCATAACTGGCTAAGTCGCGAAAGAGCGGAAAAACGGAACTCAAGAGCGAGACAATGGTGATCTCTCGACAGAACGGCGATTTTCACGCTACGCTGACCGTACTCGGCGCGCCGTAGTTTCTCTTCCTCTCCATTCCCTTCCACTCTTTCCCTCCCTCTTCACCTCCCTCTCGTCCTATCTTGCTTACTGCCGCAGCTGGATCCTACCCTCTCCTTCCTTCGTAAAGGGCAGTCACTTGTTCTCCCGGCGAGGAGAGACATCCAGCAGAGGCATCGCGCAGATTTACCCCCGACGTTCCTCGGCCATCGGTAACCTTTGCGATGATAGATTTATGAGTCTCGTATAGATTCCAATATAAAGGCACTGTATAGGCGCTGCTCGTGTGTCGGCTTGTCGTTCAGCGCTCTTTACAAGAGGGAGTAAGTGGGTAGGATGGGATGGCTAGCTAGCTGGCTGGCAGGCTGGCTGGCTAGCTGGCTGACTGGATGGCTGGCTGGCTGGCCGGCTGATACGGAGGGGTTGCCGGAGAAAAAGTTTAGCCGAGTAAAGAATGGACAGCATGACGAACGAGGAACGTTCGTCGATCGTGATCTATCCGCCACTTCGACGCATCCCCGCTACCCGTGGAAGTGAAATAAGGTGAAAACAAGAGGGTGAAACTGGGCGTCACGCGTGACCAATCGCGGCCCGACGTAGATATACGAGGCTTGGGGTGGAAGATGCGTCGCTCGTAACTGTCATTGTCAAGATGAGGAAGACGGAGTCCCGGTTGACCGAGTGGCGCGGGATGACACGTCGTTCTTGCCCGGCTCCCTTCGTCTCCTTAAACGGTTTCAAAGGGACACCCGGGCCCCGGAACAAACAGCGTCGACAAATAGTCGTCGGAAACAAACACGTGGGACACGCGAGCGGACAATACGGTACGGGCCAATTCGATGAAACGACACTGGCTACCTTCCGCTTCCCTTTCCTTTCTCTACCTCTTCCTTTCCTTTCCTTTCCTTAATTCATTTCGTCGATCCAGATGCAGTCAGTCAATTAGATCTCTACCACTGTCCAATCTAGTCGTCAGATAAATTGAATTAAAAACTCAATACAGAGTAGGTCGATGAGTGATTAACAATTGAACAGACGATAGGAACGGTCTGAGATAACAGTTGCTCGACGGCGACGTAGATTGAACGTCAGTGTAATTCGGCACGTGAAATGATCTGCAACTGCTCTTCCGCCTGTGTCTTCTCGGCCCCCTCGCGCTTGGCGACGTATTACAAGTGATATACTTGAACGAGACGAATGAGTCGTATTAACGGTGACGAACGGTGAACGCTCTCTGTCCGAACGGAGGGTGTATAGCCTGGCACGGACGTAAATTGACGGCTCTACGAGCCCGATTCCTCCGAGGCGCATAACTCGTAATTCATACCGGACGAAGTGAGCAACTCGGAAAGTTATCGCGGTTGAGTACGTGCAATAGCGCTGCGTCGATTCAACTTTTTTCCCACAACGTTCCAAATCGCCGAATCGATACACGCGAATCGATCCGTGCAACTTAATGCCGTAACGTCTTACTTTCGAGACATTTACAGGCAAAAAGACCGGTCGCTAAGCACATTGCCGAACAGTTTGCTCGCTTAACGAAGAGTAGAGCCACGGTTAAAGACTTTCGATACAGCGGCTGAATATTTGAGAGACAAGACTACGGGGTTAGTTTGCCAGTCGATATCGATGCAATATGTTTTTCCGCCGTCGATCTTAACCCACGCGCCACGGGAAATTCGAACCCCATCGACCGACAGCGAACACAAATGACCCACTTCCGCGTTAATGAAGAGTGAGAGATAAGAGGGTAAGTGTAGCCCGGCTGACGGCCGATTGCGGACTATCGGACAAACGGGTCTCATGATCTACAGCTCGACATATTTATAAGTGTCCCCGTTACTCTGCGTTATTTCATTGAGTCGGACGGGCGCCGGTGGGAGGGAATCGATTTATTCCTCGGATTTCCGCCGGGGAGTTGAATTTACAAAAATCGCAGCGTCGCCAGGTCCGGCTTCCCCAGACGTTATTTCTCCCCCTATTGCACCTTGCGCGAGCCACGTCGTTGGCGCGAGATCCTCCCCAGTGTTCAGTATTTACGCCGGCACGATAAACCCCTCTACGCTCTACAGGAATTATATATCGAGGATGCAAATCCTCGGAACAAGCGTACAAAACGCAACCGGAATGTTTCCTAATTCCGTGGCTAGGGGAAGGCAGGGGTCGTAGTAGCGGGGGGTAGAGGGGAAAAAAAAGCGAGCAGCGGGAGCGTGATGCGAACGGCGCCCCTTTCCGGAATTGTCCGACGTTTGCCAACGGAGAGCCCGCGCGAGCGTCATGAGGGTGAGAGAAAAAAATTGAACGACCGATGGGCATGAAAAATTCAGGAATATCGCTTTTTACCGACCGATACCGGTGTTACAGCGACGTTCCACAGGTACTGTCCGACATCTGTGCATTTATTCTACTGATATTGACATTCGACGCTGATATCTAATGACAGCGGGCTTGATTAAAATTCCGCGCATATGTATGTACGGTGAATATATGTATATGTATGTATATAGCATTGCTCGAGAATGGAATCCGATTAAATAAAATAATAATTGATCGTTTGACGTGGACGGGTCGTAGGGATTTCCGTCGATGCTCGCAATAAAAGAATAGAGGGATCGGTATTGCGACGAATGCTCGAGATAAAGGCGAATTGACGGGATGACGTAAATTAGATCCGATGGCTTTTTCCGGCCAAGAGGAAAGAAAGGGAATGCTGGGAGAGTGGGATGGGCTACCGGAAGCGGGCAGTACAGCACGGCCATGTGCCACTGGCCATTTCTCGGCGGAAACTCGCTTCTCTCCGGGTCATTTCGGCAGGTTTAACAGGCCGGTACACCTACGCACCTGACAATATACGTGCAGCGGCACGTATACACGCACGGGGCACACTTACGGCACTGCCTTGTACCCGAGGCGAGTTCGCGGCGTTTATGCAAATTCGAGCATGTGCTCGCGGCAAGTTCCTAATTCAATTCGGTTTTGCGTACACGCCGGGTACTTAACCGTCGTTCCTATATCGTCGTTCCACGAAATTCGCCTTCTCGCGTCTGTCGAGACGACACGCGTACTGCCCTTGTTCTCTATCCATCCCAATCCTTCTCTTTCATCCCTCTTTCATCCCTCCTTCACCCCTCCTGCCTTTCATCCCTCTATATGTCTTTCCGCCCGCACCTCCGCTCCACCTCAGTTTTCCCCCAATTACGTTCATTACATTTTTCCGTATATTCGCTACGAACTACGCTTACCCCGCTATTATTATTTGCAACTGTTAGCGAATAATAACGGATGGGCAACATTCGCCGAGATTACGCGTCAGCCGGGTGAAGATGGAAATAGTTGGCGTGATGAAGAGCATTCCTCTTTAAATTATATCGGCGCGTCCGACAGACTAATTGTCTGACATTTTCGCCGATACATCTCCGAGGATTTATGAGTTACGCGTTACAGGCGGAACGGCGGCGCCATATTCCGCGAATCATATCCATTGTAAAACAGCACGACGCTGAAAACATTCGTCACGTCCTCAATAATCAATTAAGCGGGGGAGCGGTCGCAGGAGGAGGAGGAGGAGGAGGAGGAGGAGAAGGAGAAAAGCGTTTTCTGCCGTTTCATCGAATTTCCATTAATCGCTCGCCGGGTAGCAAGAGATTCTTAGCACAGAGGGCGGGGCAGCGAAATACGTTAAACAGCAATCCCGAGGCGCATATTAAAATTCTGCTACTGAACGAGTGCGTGGAAAAAGCAAGCGATAGAAACGCTCCAATTGGCCGAGAAACCGCGTGCGAACCCCTAAGCAGTAACGCAAATCAATTCCCCAACCCCACGGCGCGCATAGTTGCCGCCAACAATGCTCTACCAACACTTTTTCGAGCCTCCAATTTCATTATAGCCGCCCCCAGCCAGTTTCCCATTGGCATGTCGGTGGAATTTGAAGGCGATAGCTGAGTCAGCTCAGACATGCCGAATCCGCGGCAAATATCAAACGTACAAATTGCAAATAATTTCTGAGTTATTATAGCTTGTTTACTCTTGTAGTTTATGCTTTATCAATATCAGGCTAAACAGCAAAAGTATCTTACTTACTATTCGTAAGCTAGCTCCAATAGATAAGTGAGGACAATTTTAAGTAGCGCTCTAAATGGCTGTAGAATGAGTAATGGGGAATTTCTGTGGTTGAGGTGAAGAGCAAAATAATATAGGTATAGACCCGATATGCGTAGTACGTGGTGCGTGTTGACACTGACTGTGCCTTGTCTTTGCCCTCTGCTGCGAGTCACTCGCGCTCGCGCTCCGCGATTTCGAGTCTGCGCTCTACCGTGCTCACTCAAGCGTGCTTTTTCTTAATTTCTGAATTCTGAAATTCGCCTATTTTCTGAAAGGAGACTACAAACCATCTCCAAAAATCGAAACCGGAGCGTTCTCAACCTAATACTTCCGCAGATACAGCCAGAAACTTGTCTAAAGTCATCCACCAAAGCTCATCCGCTGCTGTGTCGAAGAATTATTCCTAAAGAAGCCAATTCCTCGAACGACACATGACCACCCATGCTTCGTTAGCTCACCCGACCTTCGCTCTCTGCCAGACGAGTCCTGCAATTCGTCGTCGAGTCGCCGAAACTCGGAATCGGTCCGGAAACAGGAACGATCTGCGTGGGAGGCGTTCGCTTAGGCGATATTTCGGCAAATCTCTCGCGATGGGGCGCGACGTTTAATCGATAATATCGTCTGGCGGGAAGGCGGCTCTTTTGACGCGGCGAGGACTCATAAATATGCAACGGGCGTGCAGTCGGGCAGGGGGGAGGGGGCATAGACGGGGTAGGGTGCCTCTAAGTAAAGCCAGCGCTTCGCAGACTCGCTCGCAGACTCGCTCGCAGACTCGCTCGCAGACGCGCTCGTGCAGTCTCCGATATGCGCGGGCATGCGATCTTCGGCTTCGATGTCGAGACGAGATTGCCGTCGTCGATGCGCGATTCTCATTATGGAAGTCTATCCCACGCACAATTTGCACAATGGACCCGCTGCCGACGTAGGAAGTCGCGAGTTTGAGTTCGCAGTGCGTCGAACGGCGCGGGAAAGGGGCGACGGGTAGAGAGTACCTTTGCCAGTTAAATTCTGGCCCTGCTCAATATTCATTTCGCGGGAGGCGGATGATAAATCATTTGTCCGCGGGTAGGTTTTGCCTCCAGCGCGTTCGACGTTCCCGGAAGGGGAGCCGCAGACGCTTTGCGGCGGAATTATCGTAGAAGGGAGGTCGATGCTACTTGCTTCTTTTGCGATAAAGTCGACGAGAGGTGGGGCAGGATTAATTGACAGTTGTTTAGCAGGTTTCACATTTGCACTGACAACTGGGGGATATCGGATAGGTTTGACGAATACGATTATCGCAGGTGGAATGTCGATGTCTTGGAAAATGGAGAGGAAGTGAAGCGTCGAGGAAGATGGAATCCTTCCTTCGCGCAAAGAAGTCCCCGTACGTGAATACGCGACGAATATATAAATATTAGGGCATCGGGGAATAAAAGGATGAATAATAAGTCAAGGGGACACGGGGAGAGAATGTAGGATGTATGTATAGATATGGATGTGGGTGTCGGGGGCTCGTAGGGTCTATGTGCGTATGTGACGCTCTGCATATAGACGTATACATAAGTACATTGGAACGTCCGGTAGAAAGCGATAATGGTGCTCTGACCTACTTACTTGCCGGCAAAGAAGCGGAATGATATATCTTTGCCTGCTGGCTCATAGTCGGAGAAACGGCTGTGAGGATACGAGGCGATGGATGGTGGCGGGGGATGAGGGTTAGGGGACCGGCGGCGGGGTGGAAATGATAGGAAACGAGGAGCGAGCGAGGGGTTAAAGCGATAAAAGTGAGAAGACGATGGCTGGTGGGGGAGAGAGGAAGAGAGAGGAAGAGAGAGGAAGAGAGAGGGAGTGAGAGAGAGAAATAGAGAAAGGTAGGCGGCGGATAAACGTTTCCCTTTCTCGTAAGGATCCCCGCCTCCTCTCCTTTCCCACCTTTTTCGCCCATTCTTCCCACCTTCCTTCCTCCTTCATCTTTCCTTACTCGCGATTTTCACTTATGCATTCATAACCGTCGAGACCTCGTAAAATCTTTACTTCTGCTTAACGAAGTGCGGGCCGTGTTTCAATGCGCGATCGTCACTTTAACTGGCTCGCGCTTTTAACGCTCCGTTATTCGTCCGGCGCGATGCGATTAGCGAATAAACCCGTCAACGGAGTCAGTCATTTCGTTTGGCAATCCCATGCCGGCGGTTAAGCCGATATTTTTACGGCGATGAATATGAAAGTATCAATAAATCTGCCGTCGTTAGCGCGTAACCTTCACCCTCCCCCCGCCGCACGGAAATTGGATTCGGCCCAGTCGTCGGCTGGAGGGTGGGGGGGGGGGGGGGGGGGGAAAGCCCTTTTGAAAAAGTAAAGCAGCCCGCTGAAAAAACTGAATAGCGGACAAGGGCCGCTACATTGGAAGCTGACATTTTTTATTTAAGCTTCCGCTCGCCGCAGATCATGCGATATTCATTGTGGCCCCGTGATTATCGGCCAATCTCGACAACCGGGGAACGAACGAACAAGCAGATATTGCTCTCGTTAAAATAATCGTTAAATTAGCCGATTAATAGGACGCCGCGAGGACTCAATTTACGATTTGCCGTCCCTCGTAAAAGGTGGGCCATCGCTTTGCTTTGCGGGCTCGATTTTTGACCTCGTGTTTTCGACGAAATTTTTGGGTCCAGGTGAGCAGGGGCGGGGGCGGGGGCGGAGGAGGGGGAGGGGGTGGGGGATCGACAATGACCGGGCATCGAAATTCACCGAGCACGGAACAAGCGGGCGAAGGCCTCCAGATTGTTGCGGCCCGCGTTGGCAAGAGTTGCCCGTGGGATGGTCACGCATTAGTAATTGGCAATTTCCAGCGTTCCCAGACCGACGTAAACGGCCGTTGTGTCGCGTCAAGGGAATAGGCGCGTCAGACGGACACCATAGCCGTCGGTACAAACACGCATGATTCGGGCACCATGGCGCAACGTCAATGAATTCAATTCCTCGCTACGCGCCCGAACGGCGAAGAACGATAATTCTATCCCGATGATTGCGTAATTCCTCGTTAACGACAGATTCGAGGGGCGGCATTCGCTCGGGCCGCCACTTCGTCAAGAATGACTCGTCAAGTAAGCGGATTAGCTCGGCTCAATCGTGTTAGCGGCTTTCTCTTTGCGCTCTATAAATCGCTCGTTTTTTATACGGACTCTTCGCGAGTGCGAGCGTACACGCCTGCTGAAAGAGAAGAGTGGCAGCAGCAGCAGTAGCAGCAGCAACAGTAGCAGCAGCAACAGTAGCAGCACCGGTAGCAGCAACAGATATACGCACGCGCAACTTCCAATTCACCGTTCGGTCGGGCGGAATGAGTAAAAATGTCTGACTGTTAGATGAAAAGGTCCTCTTTTTCATGCGCGATATGTTTCAGTCACATAACGTGGGAATATTTGCTGTAAACTGCAGTGACATGTGTCGCCGGTATTTGCAGTCCGTGCTTCAAAATCAGCAATATTTTTTACCCTTACATTTCGCAGCCCGGCTTCTACATCGATGGTCACTTTTGCGTGCGCGGGCCACAACGGCATTACGCGTACACCCCTCTCGTGCCCAGCTCGGTGCCCTGCACATCGCCAACGACATTTCGGCAGTGATTGACGTGAAGGAAGATGAATTATGTAGTGCGAGAGAGACGGCGAGATTGACTTCATTGAAAACATCAAAAAATGGGGGATCCAGCGTATCATACCGGTGCCGTCACGCGATTCTTCGAACCCGCCAAAACAAAAAAAAAAAAAAAACGTATTTCCATCAAGAGCAGGAGTGGACTTGAAAAAATTACGTCCTCGATTCGAATTGCGCGGAATTCGGAATATATACGAGCGCGCTCGCGAGCGCAATATAACTCTTAAACATTCCTATTAATTCCGTCCCTTTATCGTCGGGCATGTGGGGAAAAAGAGTAAGGCAATCGGCGTAAGCTGAGCGAATGGACGCGCAGATAGATTTTCCAATTCCGACGGGGAACAAAGTTTGCAAAATTAAAGACAGCGGAAGGTACGAGCGCGCGGGCAAATAAATAGGGTCGTGATTGCTACGGTGACTGGAAAGGTACGGTCTCGTCCTATCTGACGCCTCGATCAACCTACACGCCCTAATAAGAAGTCACTTCGCCGCTGGAACGATGTTTCGCGTTATAGCCCTGCACTCTCGACAATCGTCCGACGATCGTTTACACAATTTGCCCCTATTTACAGAGGGTGAGAGGGAGAGAGGTAGAGAGAGAGGGGGAGGGCGAGGCAGTGGCGGCAACGGCGGTGGCGGCTCTAATCTCGGTCTCCCATGGATAAATGGATTCTCGTAATTCTCTCGCCGATTTACGGAACTCCGATTAACTCGGGTCCTGAACGACTCATGGACCGGAAAACGTCGCTCTCTGCCGTTCGAGTCGAACTGAAAATGTCTTTAAATGGATTGAACGGCGAGGGCATGTCCGAAAAAACAACGAGATTGAAAAGAGTGCCTTTCATGCCCCTCTCTCATCATCCTCTACCACCTCCGAAGCTCGCTGAAGAGAGGGGCAAAGCGAGAGAGAGTGAGAGAGAGAGAGAGAGAGAGGGAGTTGGAGCAATTTCGACGAGCTTTACAACGAAAAGATCGATCATTATATTCGCTCGCTTTCACATCGCTCTTTTCATCGTCACAAACGTATCTGTCGATCGGCATTCCGCGCTCGATATTGAACAATTCTATTTGCCGGATTTCTAGCAAATATTTTTCCGTTCGTTTAGTCGCAGCTCATTCGCCTCGAGCCCGGTTCGGCGATTCGCGGAGCTGTTAAAAAATGCGGCTCCTGACTCGGCCGGGCTAAATTTTGGTTCGACCCTGCAGGCGCGCCATCATGATCGATTTGAGCCCGTCGACTGACCCTCAAAGTGTCGCGGCAGATCGCTCGCGTTAGGCTTACACGAGTAGGACGTCGCTTTAACGCGATCAATATTCGGAAAATAGCGCTACATAAATAATTCATTCAATCGAAGAGGAGCGGCCGACGACACAGTGTAGGTTGCGCGCGCGCGCGGATTAGCGCAGCGGCGCATGGTACACTCGCTCTCTGCGTACCCGATGGACCCGCTGGGCTACGTTGTGTCGAGATGAATCGTCGATAATGCATCGGCTATCATCCCACGCTGCCGGATACACAAAGTATATCCCCCGCTTCAAAATCCGACCTTACGAATTCACCCGCTCGCCATATCCACCTATGAATATATGCATGATTGGCGCAAAGAGCTCTTCTGCACCGGACTCTGCCATATATTAATTGTACCGGCGTATCGTTTTCATTAGCAGTTACTCCACTTCCGGGCCCGATGTGCCGCTCCTCTCTCATTCAGGGGATTCATGGAAATCGGTGTGCGCGGGAGCTTTTGAAATTTCGCACCGTTCCCAGAGTCATTCTTCAAATTCAGACGCCTGTGCCTTCGATTCCATGGGCCGCTGCGCCATTCTGTGAAAAGCGTCTGTGCGTCGGCTATACCGGGAGAACGTTGACCCGCCATATTAGTCGGCGCTTCGTCGTTATAACTTGTGCAAATAATTTCATCCCGTCACCCGTCCTATCTAATTAATAATTTTATCCTCTCGATACCGTTCGATCACAGTCTCGCAACCTCTCCAATTTCGTCAAAGGCAACAAAAAGAGGAGGCAGCGACGCTGGGAAAAAGCGGGAACAGCGCTGCATCGGGGAAAGCCAACTAACTTGGCCAGGTTTGGTCGAAACACGGTAGAGTTAAAAAAGGAAGGATCGAGAAGGAAATTTGGAGCGGACGAGCGTCCATGAACGTCACATCGTCGGCGAACAGTCCGAAATGCAGGCAGTAGCGGCTCTCTAGCCTAAAGGGCTCAGTGCCGAACTCTTGCCCGTATTAATCGCGCGCGCCGTATCGTTTTCATTAGTATTTACTCCGACTCCGTGCGTTCCGCTCCCATTGGGCAGATTCATCGGGAACAGGAGCTTTTGAAAATTGCCACGCGCACGGTCCTCGAAATTTAGGCGAATGCCTGTCCGATCCTGGCGAAACGAGGTGCAGGCAGCGGCGATGGCGGCAGTGGCAGATGGAGAGAGAGGCAGAGGGAAAGCGCTAGCAAACGAGAAAGAGAGAGAGAGAGAGAGTGGCAGAGTGGTGGAAGTTTTTCGCGTACCGCTGGCATTTCGGCATTGTGCCGAAATGCACCGGGACGCCGACGGTCGGCACACTCTCGCGAAATTATCGCGGATAGATGCGGCATACACCCACGCCCGACACAATGGCACAGTTTGTTACATTCATACGTGTCTCAGCTTGCCTTGCTACTTTGCTAATTGCAAAAAACCTGCCTCCCCCCCACGCCGCGTCCGCCTGCGAGCGATGCGGCTGGCCGGCAAAGCCGCGGATGCGCGCCTTCTTCGTGATCACTGCGGATCTGGAACTCGCGGCCCGTTTAAAGAAGGAGAATGAGAGGGGCCATTGATTCTCGCCATTTCTCCCTGCCCACCGGCCAAGCGTCCTCCTCTCTCCCACTCTCTCATTCAACACCCCCCATCTCGCTCTCGCAACGGCCCGGCCTTGGAGAACATTTTTTTCCCCCCGAGCAAGGCCGTACGCGTTTAACGGGAATTCTTTCAGTGTCGAAGGTACCGTCTGCGATGAGACTCGCTGGTGGCAGACAGTCGGTGAAAGAATTCGACTCTTGCCGGCTGAAAGCGAGCGCGGACCTATCTGGCCAAACCTAGCCACTCACCTAGCCAGCGCCATCCGCTGAAAGGCGTCATACGTGACCGTTCGATCGTGCGATCCGATTGTGCGGGAATCGCTGCGGACGACGAGTGGATCGCATTATCCGGCCGATCGTCATTATTTCGGCGAGGACAGCGACGGGCACGCTCCTCGGTGAGAGACGGTCTCTCTGGATCGGCTCGATGTTATCGTCGAGGTTTCACAACGTCTGGCGAAGTGGTTGCTTCGAATAACCGGCTAATGGCCAGAAATGGCGAGAGGAAGGCGGAGGGTGGGGGGGCGATATAGAATCGCGCGGGAGTATTTCGCAATGGCATCGTGGCCAACAAAGGGGAAACCCTTTTTCACTAATGAACCACGAAACGTGGCAACGTCATAGAAATACTTTGAAAGGGGAGCCGTCCCGCTCGCTCTTTTGTTGCTTCTCTCGGTGCCGTCTCGGCTCGCGAGCCGGGGTGGGAGTGAAACAGGGGGTGGTAGCGGGGGTGGCGAGGCCTTCCTCGAGCTGAGACTTCGTCTTCAATTTTTTCCCCCCCTCCCATCGCTTCTTCCGGGATCCGCCGCCGGGCTCCAAGCGCCATTCTAGCGCCGGTTTCGTCTGTTACGACTTCATTCGAGCAACTGCTAGCCCTATTGGGAGCCGCGAGTCGGCTTGTTTCTTCCCCTGGCAAGGGGGGGGGGTGGGGGGAGCCTCCTCGATCGTGGCCTGTCTTTTGAGCGCGTCGTTATTTGGCAAAGTGCACCATCCGCGGAGACATTGTCAGACACAATGAGCGTCGGGGCGGCGGACCGATTCCGAAAAAACGTACGATAACGATGCCGCGACGCTGAGCGCGTCGTTACGTCGGTTAACGTACTCTCGGCTTCCGCGGTTGACAAACGTCGTAACGAGCCTTAAGAGAAAGGATCGCGAGGCGGGAGAGTCAGTTACCACCGTACGCTTTTCTCTTTCAATTACAAACGCTCCCGGAATGGAGCGTAGCGCGTCTGGCCTCCCAAGCGGCAATTTTACGAAGTGAGGGCAGGACTGTGTCGGTCCGAACGCAATACGGAGGTCAACGGAAGGATTGACCTAGCACTCAGTGAAATTTATCGTAAAAAAGAGCCCCCGAAGTCCTCTTGGCTCCGAGACCCTTCTCGGGTCCTTCGCACGGAAGAGATTCGCCGACCCTAATTCCCGTGTGTCGAATAGTCGGTGGGGAGGTTGAAAGTCGTACCGGCGGGTTCCGCACGCTTTAAGAAACGAAATCGATATCCACCCCCCACCTTCTCTCCCTCCCGTCCGCCGTGCAAGCCTCTCATCCGGACACGCGATCGGCTCGGCTCGGAACAGTCTGCTTTTCAATCCCATCCGGAGCTCCGGATTCGCCTTCGAATTATCCGCTGATACGTCAGATCTGCCCGCGTAACCCAATCACCGGATTGCTTTCGAGAACATCCCCCTAGGTCGCCTAACGCCGACTTAATACCTGGGCGTGGCGGACAGGAAACGTACGGGCTGTACAGCGGGCAGGCAAACGATCTCGATATTTAGGCTGACGCGAGCGGTAAACCGAGAATCGAATCCTTCGATCCCGCACACTTTCGCAGCGGCGGACGGCAGCACATTTTGCCGGATCGTCATTAAAGGGGATCGGCGTCCTGCGAATATACGGCCAGCGAGCCCGATATACGCCGCCGAATTCGTTATGCCGGCCTGCGTCGATTCGTAATACCGTAATGTATCAGCGGAATTTCGTTAAAATAGCTCAGCCGGAAAACATCCGAATGCGGCTGAATGCGAGGATAGGCGCGCGATAGGATTGCTATGAAAAACGGCTAACAGCGGCCTGAGTTTCCGATCTGCGCGCCGCTTATTTTTTCCCAACTTTTGAATGCTGCCACGATCGGCCGGGCTTTACGTTTCTTGCGGACGGCGTTAAACATTTTTCGAATTTGTCTCTGCGGGGCAAAAAGGTGAGTTGAAACAAGCCGCCGAACGATCCTCTAACGATTCTGAATGGACGATGAGGGCCGCCGAATTTTCGTCATTTCACGGTGCACGTCCGCGAGGCTACATCATGAATATGTAAAGCGATTGTAGGCCGTCACGTTGGCGGCACCCGCCGTCCTGTCCTACTCACATTTTCCGTCCTCGTCGAACATTCTATACCGTAATTGTTAAATAATACCGCATTACGCCGAGGCCGAGCTAAGCGAATTAGTTGTTGTCTGGTGACAACGTTAGAGCGTAATAATGACAGAGTGAGAATGGGAGCGAGGGCGGAGGGAGAGGGGAAGGGTGGCCTCATGCGAACCTGGTGCCACCCTCCTCCTTTCGGGGCGAAATTTACATCGTCAAAGAGCGTAATTCGTTACGCTCGCAATAACGTGTTCCCGAGCAAAGCGGCAATTGAAACGTTTGTCCGTGCGGCATGAAAAATTGCGCGCGTTCCAGCTGAAATCGAAAAGAAATTTTCTGTTCCATCGCGAGGGAGCGAACGAGCGGGCGAAATGAATCGTGCGAGACAAAGTTTCTCTGAGCTTCTAGCTTCACATCGAACGCGCCGTGAGCTTAATCGCACATTATTTGATTCGCGCTAGAAACCTGCTAATTAATGTTTGGACTCTAGGCTGAGAATGTAGCCCAATTCATAGGTAGCATCGGTCAGAGTTTGCATGCTCGCATCATACTCGCTGAATCGATCTTTCGCACGGTAGATATTTTCGCTCACAATGGTCACATCAACGTGCTGCAGACAGCCATTTGTAACCCCACTCTCACCCCCTGCACTCCCTCTGCACCCCTTCCAGACCCCCGTTATGACGCCGAGAGAGACGATTCTTATTCACGTTTGAGGGAATGAGACGCCTTAGATGCACTTCCTTCCATCTCCGTCGAGTAATCTCAAATCGCAGTCGTTCCAGTAACATCCCTTTATTCGGTCATTCCCGATTTTCATGGATCTTCCCCTCTGACGGCTCGTAATTTTTCGGAAGGGGAACTTTCCCAGCTCCTGTCCCTCAGAAACAATCCGTTTGCCTATGCACGTCTCGCACTCCGTTGCGACACCGCTGCAATTCCACCCCCTCCGATCTTTAATTCATAGACGCGCACTCGGGGTAAAGACTCCTGTACATTTCCCGGGATCAGCTCGTAATACGTGCGTGATCCTGAATGAATGAATCCGACGGCGAAGCGGTAGGTACATATCGAGGCTCGCGCGAAAGAAGTCTGCCGACGAAATCGCGAAAGTGATTTCACTTTTACGGACCAGTTTACACGTACTGCCGCCACCGGATTCCTCGCCATCGCGTTTCGACTTTCATCTCTCCCAGCATCTCGTACGTAAGCCTTCCTTCCAGACGCGGTCCGACGAATTTACCGGCTGGATCGTAAAGAGGATCGTGGCACGCTCGAAAAAGCGGCCGTAATGTCTGAGCAATGTCTGAGCAATGTCTGCCAAAGGATAAACCATCCCTTCGTCCGAGTTCTCGAGCGATATATAATATTCGGATATCTCTAGGTTCGGTTCCTCGCGAAAGTTGTCACATAAATTTATAGTTGCGCCGGCGGGCGCGGTGAGGCGTCGGACACGCCGGAAAAATCGTTACTTTACGCTTGCAGCTGCAATTTTTACCGTCCTCTCCCACACTGTCCTACGGCCTCCTCTTCCAGCCTCCCCGCGCGACACACTTTCGCCGCGTGGACCGAAGACGATCGAAGATACGTTCGATAAGTGGCTTCTTCGACATCGTAGATTGTGACTTGCCCTTTTTTTAAGCGGAGTGAAACGCGTTTACTTTGCAGCTGGAGCATGGCAAAAAGGTCGCGCGTTCGCCCCGACGCTCGCCAGAAACGTAAATGTGTTACCCGTAGTTTCTCTCGAAGTTGGCCTTAACAATCCTCCATCAAAGGACAACTCGAGCCCTTTAATGAACGATGGAAGTATACGGGAAAGTTGGTGTATTACCGCGTGAAACTCGGGACAGGCAACAATGTCTGGAGCGCTGCTTCACATGTGACAAAATATGTCAACTGCCGCTCTCCGTATCATCATATATGATCATAAGCGACGTCGGCGTCGGCGGTAGTCGCGACGGCGGCGGCGTCGGCAGCGTCGGTGGAAGCAGCGAAGGAAAGTTTCCGGGACGCGCGGCGTGTTAATCAGGTTTCAACCGCCGAAACTCTCATCAGCGTCCGTTACAGTTTCGCAATATACTTACGCACGGTTACTTCGATATTCGGAATGAACTAGCCCGGCATTAGCCAGGCAGTAGCCCGGTATTAGCGGGCGCGAATGTCTGACGTTGTCGAAGGCTGCGCCAAGGCCTCGTCTTCATAATTGAACAGTCACGATCAGGCTCCCGTCAAAGACAGCTGTTCGTCTTGACGTTCCACGATCTGGCGTCGGTAGCTACCTAGCTCTCACTTTGCAACGACCGTCTTATGATCGTAGGTGGAAACGGATGATTAGGGTGCTCCCTCCGTCGGTTCATCAGGGTTCGACGGATCGGGGGGGTGAGGAGGCGTGGTCTTCCGACCTTGGATAATTATTTCTGCGTCGCTTGACCCAGGAGCCTTCGCCGCCTCAGACCTTCCAATTAGGGATTACGATCAAAGGGAGCGATCAATTCTCTACCGGCTACACCTGTTGACGGAGAGGCCGATTAATTTCTGCGTGACAATCAATATCTCGCCGTTGTACTTACAATTAGCGCCAGTCGCTTGCACGACGCCGGCATCGATGGGCGACGACGGCGCGAGCGCTATTTACCGAACCGTCAACGCGTTTAATGTGTGCTGAAGTAGCCTCTCTCTACCCCCCCCCCCCTCCCCCCTCCTCTCTCCCTCATTCCCTCTCCACCTAGATTTCGAAGGATGCGGCGCAAAATGAAGCCGGCAGGAATATCGCCCGCCCGATCTCCCCTGATTACGATACCGAGCAATTGCAAATCGGCAATATTCCCGACTCCGTCGGCCGTACGTCTCGACGCAGTAGCGCGACCAATATCCGTTTGCTCGAAGCTTCAAAATTACAAGGAAACGTGAATAAGGATCTCGAAAGCGTAAGAGCATGAATAGTCGAAGATCGGCCGCATCTTTCGCCGACTCTCATTCCTTTCTCCCTCCTATTCCTGCTCTCCTTCCTTCCCCCCACCTTGTCCCCCCGCGTTCCTCCCCAACTCTGCAGCTCTCTCTCGCAATTCTCTTCTCGTTTTCTCCTGTTCCCGTAGCCCGTACCGGGCGAACCTCGCCAGCCCGCCCCGCCACGTATCCTTCTATTTTCCTAGCGCGCAATATCGGTCCCCGCGAGACTCCGATAGCTCGTTACTCCGCGAGACACCGGGTATTATTGCCATTCCTGTTTACCCCGACGACGAAACAAGAAAGACCGTAGTCGGTACCTATACCGGTACCTATACCGGTACCTATAGCGTCACGTGTAGCGCTACTTCCTATACGCTGCCTCTGGTACATACAGCCAGTACGCCAGTACGTACAGGCAAGCCGGGACAGGAAGTTCTTTAAACGCCAAACGTTCCGGTAATTTCAACCGTTGCCGTACGTAGGAAGGTAGGTACGTAGGAAGGTAGGATAGGTAGGTATGTAGGTATACGGTGGCTCGGATGTCGCCTGAGCGGGACGTCGGCGAGAGTCGAAGTAAAATTTTCGACTCTCGAAATTCCGTGGGCGACGCGCGACCGATATTAGCTCCGCAGGCGCCAATAACTTGCCGATTCTTTTTACCCTACCCTACGGATGTGCCACCATAAAATACGAGAGCGACCTGCCGCGGAATATTCGCTATTGCGTTCTACGGTATCTGACCGTTCGGTACCTGGCTAGGTGTCGTTCAGCGAGGCTCGTCTCGACACTTATCCCTCGTTACCCTTTAGTGGAGGCAGCGATAGCATATTTACGAGCCGGATGCTTCCGTCATAGGCTTCCGCCGTAAAATCGTACGCTCGCATCGAGTGTACCGGCGGCGTTGTTAAAGTTTCGATTATTTTCGTCGACGAATCGAAGGTGAGTAGGCTGCGCGGAGCGATCGCGGCCGGCTTTTAAGCGAATGTCGAAGGCCAGCGCGGGAGCATTAGTATTCAACGTACTGCTCTGCAGCGCCAATGTAATATGTACGAATACGAAGAGAGGCGTAATGCCCTTCAACACGTCCACGCGTTTACACGTCCGAGCGGCCCGGGCGGGATGTTGCCAAGTAATACGTTGCGGGTGGGAAAATCACAAAATAAAAGTGGAACGGCGAAACGTATTAACCATAAAATAAGCGCCTAGCCGACCTGAGCTATTGCCTACTTTGAATACGGCGACTCGACTCGCAGCCACTTTCAGATTCGCCTTACGCGTCGGCCAACGCTCCCGTCGACAAATGCGTATGTTTGTGTATGTGTGCGTGCGTGTGCGCAGTCCGTACGGACACATTTGTAGAACGTCCGAGGAGGAGGCAGTTGGGAGGGGAAAAAACAGGCTCTCTCATAAAGCAGCCCATTCCCAGGACGAAACTCCCATCCGTAAAATCTCACGGGAGCCTCGTGCGTGTGTGTGCGGTGCTCTGAGTCGTTGGTGTAGACGTAGGGAGAAACTGGTATAAGGTTGAATCAACGTTCGCCTCTACGATCGACAGAGACATTTCCGCGCGATAAGCGCATCCGACTGTCGCCAATGCTTAGGCAGCGGCAAGATTAATTTCGTACTCGGCGAAACGAGGAACGACACGGAAGAAACTTGTCCACTCTAATGTATTAAACGGCGCCAATTGGGGGGCGGTCGCGTGTCGCAATTATGCAATTACCGGGCAGAGAAGTTTCGACGCTAATGCAAAATTTAATTCAGTCCAATCGCATCGAAATTGTTGCATATCGATTTCGCACTTTGCACCAACGTAATCCGGATTATTAATTATGGCCGTTTGAGGCCGGAAAGGACGAGCGTGGCCGAGCAGATACGGGGAATGGGAGGGGTTCGGTCCGACTGAAATATTACATTTGCATGTAAAGGAACGGTCGAATAAGCGATCATTTCGCCGCCTATGTCTGACCCATTTTGCCTTTGCACCACTCGCCGTCCGAAAGTGCACATCCAACCCCCATGGATACATGTTTATACAGTGACTCCGATGGCCGGCGGAAGGTGGAAGGACGTGAATGTAGGAAACGGAAGAGAGGGATGAAGCAGTCAAGTAGAGAGGCTTGAGGACGAGTGCCGGATTACATCGAGGCCAATTCTACTGAAACGTATCTGGGCTTGCGCGCGCGCGCGCGCGCACGCCACCGACTCGGATATTTGCGTGGCCGCGCACGACAGGGTGCGTGTATGTCCGTATACGTGACGGAGAGAGTGACACAGCCATAACCTTGTCGAGAATATACGCCGTGTCCAGAAAATCGGTGCGATAAAGCTGGGCCAAGTGCGCGCCACCCCTCCGGCGCCGAAGGAAAATCCGCATTTTATAAACATAAATGTCTCTCGTTATACGAAACACGATTTCCCTGGCATTTAGTGTTAAATGTGACTAATCAGTGTACCGCGCGCGCACGGGCTCGAGTAACCCGGTGGCCGATCAACGAAGTTAGTTAACGAGGGCCCATTCAGCGGGACGAAAAACGTTCGTCAGCGTACGCCCTGATTGGCGAGCTTTAATGTTAAACATTCGAAAAACTAAACTTGAGAGTATAGAAAGCGCGTTGGGCGGGAAGGCGAGCGGTAGTACGGAAAACGGGAACGGAGAGAAAGAGAGAGAGAGAGAGAGACAGACAGAGAGAGAGAGAGAGAGAGAGAGAGAGAGAGAGAGAGAGAGAGACAGTGCAAGAGGGAGTGGACAGGAGAAAAAAGTCCGCTTCCCGTCTCTCTGGGGGCAAGTAGAATTCGGTAGCGGGATGTGTTCATCCCCCTCGAAGCACCCCTCCCCTTCACAGCCCATCCCCCTCCCGAATGCTTGCTAATTCCTATGTAAACTTTTATGCTCCGTGCATTCGGGATATTCGCCGGAAAAATTCGTAGCTAATTCCATGAGCTGGCTGGCGCGCGCTGCTTCTCGATAAGCGAATCTTCATCATTGATTTTTCGAAACGGCTACGTACGCTATGCGAGAGGATAAAAACGACAGAGGGGCCGCTTCTCCCGACTCTCCTTTTTGATCACCCCGCATATGAGCACGTACCGTTTTGAGGTGCGCGCCGCGTAGGTGGGTGTAGGGTATCGCTTGCACGGATTTGCCACGAGCATGAGCGGGCCGAACCGACTGGTTTCGACGGAATGCGACGACCACCGACGGTCAGCGACGGTCAGCGACGACTACCGACGGCCAGCGACGACCACCCACGTCCAGCGACGGGAAGTTGGCCTTCCAGGGGGGCTGAAGGGCAACCGGTGCGCTGCAAGCTGGCCGGTTTAAAATTTCACAATCCGACCGGCGGTAAGCGATACTCGGGCCAGAACTCATGAATATTTCAGAGTGTTTCAATACAGGAAATAGGAATGCACTCGGACGCCGCGCGCAGAAGGGGGTGAGACTCTCTTCGTTCTAGCTCCACACCCCGCTGGAATTGCCCGTGAGATTGGAATGTTCTGCCGGCGAGATTATAAAGTAATTCGCGAATAGCGCATAAATGGGAATTAATCAGGATCGGCCCGCTGCGCTTTTACCGCCCACTCTGCGGAATCGGCGTGATAGATTAATGAAGAACAAACTTGTCCCTAATTTCCTTTGCTCTCTGACTCGTTCCCGCCGGGGACACGTGTTTTCCATTAGGCTCTAATGTATTAATTGCAGTAGAAGCTGGAGGTAGGAAAGGCTTTCGGTCACTTTGAAACATAGCCAAACGAGGGTTTACCGGGGTTGTCTCGATATAGAGACAGATGATTAGGGCCAGTTCGCATAATGATCCGACATATGAAACAGTGAACGTTTGCATTGCCGCAGACCATTGATCTTCCTAATCCGCGGTAATTAATACAGTGCCCGAACGTGTCGTTAATCAAGTCAATCCGACCTATCCCTCGACGTACGCCACTGTGTAGAGCGCAGTTCTTAGGAAGGAATGTTGTGATGCAACTTACTTTCGTGCACGAACGACAGTTTGACGAGCTTTTTAATCATTCACCTTCGCTCTATGATCTCATGTGTCGCCAGTCGCTGATCGATCGCGTCTAACCTGGCGGGGTGCGTTCGCGGCCAGGCAAACACGACGATAACCTTACAATTTCCCATTGCACATGCATCGCAGCCCTTTGATCTGCGCCGCTCCTTTTTTACAATTCCACCCCGACACGTCGATTTGGCACACAAGTAATGACATTCACGGAATGCCTTCGATCGTCTTTACACGATGTTTTCCCAGACGCCTTGACAATGTACCCGACGAGCGTACAATGTAGCCTAGAACGATCTAGCGGAATACCTTATAGAGTAATTACGCGGCAACTTGATGTCATAGTCTATGTGCCTTGCCGACAAGTCGGTTGAGTAATTTCAATCGTCGCGCGAGTACCTCGCAAGTTTAACACCCGCTGCTGTCAAGGTGTGCGTCCTGGCAGCTAAAAAAACACAGTACTCGAAGTTACGCAACTTGGCGAGAATAAAAAAAGGAGCGACGCAAGACGTTGTCCGGTGTTATGTAAAGCTTGAGGTCGTTTCGCGGTGGAAAAGTTTTCGAACGAAAGGCGGAAGATGAGGCTTGAGGACTAGAGATCGTGTCATCAACTGATCTTCTACCGATCGACCGACGGAAGCGATTGTCGTGAATTAAATATCAACCCCTGAAACATTACGCACCGTCTCGTGGTTCATTGCCCACCAATTTCCCTTCCAGGAATGAGAGCGGCGACTCTCAGTGACCTAATCGAATGGCGAGTGAATAACTGGAATCAAAGGACAGTGCTCGAGTTGCCGTCCTGCCGTTCAGCGGAGAAACCGGCCGTGTACATAATGCATAGGCAGCTCGATATTATTTTTCCGCGCGTACTATATCACGCGAGGAAATTACAAGACCGCTTCAATAAGTAATAAATAACGACGGCAGCGAAGTGGGGGGGGGGGGGGGGGGGGGGGGGACGCGGGGCCGTATCGTGTTACACAGACACACTCGCCTCTCACCTCTTCCTTTTCCTCTTCCTCCGAGTTTCTCGGTCGCCTTCCTCGAATCCCCATACACTCACACGCACACACTGACCTCTCTCTTCTTCCAGGCAGTCTACTTCTCACTTGTATTGTTAGTACGATGATACATTGAATTCCCCAACATTCACGAACCGCTCGTCCGGACGCACATCTATTCACACACGTTGCAGGGTTAGCGATGTGAGAGAGCGAGAGGGAGAGAGAGAGAGAGTGAGAGAGAGAGGAAAGCAGTGGAACCGACCCACTCGAAAGACTCTTTCACGCTCCCGAATTTTCCCCAGGAGGGAAGAACTCAATCTTTCCCCTGCATTCTCTTCGTCTTCTTCATCTCCTGTTTCGCCGCTATTTTCGCTGCTCGCGGTGCGCGCCGACAGGAAAGCGTTCTAATGAAATTTATACCGGCGCGCAGACGGTAAACGATTTAACGGCGAGTGCATTTAATTACCGCTGTCAATCATACTAATCTCTCGGGCGGATTAACATTTTTCCAGCGGTTCGCACACTCGCCCGGTCGGGCAGCTAAGTGGCTAATAGATAAATAGGTATGTCTTAAAACGGTTTGATTTATCGTGCGGATAAAGCTCAGATTTTCTTTCAAGACGACTGGTCGGCTGGTTGTTTGGTTGGTTGGCTGGTTGGTCGGTTGGCTGGCTGGCCGGTTGGTTAGTTGGTTGGCTGGCTAGTTGGCGGTGCCGGCGTGTAGAACCGATGTTGGCCCCGGTAGAAGTGGAAAGGTGTTTCATGCAGCCGGTTCAATTTCGTGGCCAGCAAGCGCTCCTTCGCTCGCCTCCTAGGCTACCGCACTATCTTCTTTTTCTCTTTCCCTCGGCCTCCGCTCTTTGAAAACTTTTCTACTCGGCGTTCACGGAAACTTTGGAATCACTTCGGCGTTCCTTGGGGCTTTTTAAAAATGCACCCTTCGCTACCCTCGGGAAGGATTGCCGTCGGTCCGAGCGGATTGAGGGTGCCGGCGCACTACCGGCAAGGAGGGGGGGGGGTGAGAGAGGGTAAGCACTTAATTTGTAATTGAAATGGCAAGGATTCGCTTGAACCGAACTACCGTCTCCGGCGCGATGAAATGAACGATTCGAATGGCGGCCGCCGCTGGGTGGAACAGATTATTATTTCTCGTCGAAAAATGAAGATTGGGCGTAACGTGGGACAGCTCGTCGATCTTTTCACAGTAACGACAGATCATCGAAACTGTTCGATGAACGTTGACCTTCGACGATTCGTTACTTTCAGCGCTGGCAGTAACAGCGACAACGGTAACAACAGTCAGTCTGATGAAATGTAGGGGACGAGAACAATCGGCGAATTTTTTTCGACTGGCAAACTATATTCGGGAGTTTATAGGGGCACCCCATAATACCAAAAACGACAGCTTAAAGAGCAAATCTCTGACACGTTGTGCGATGATTAATACGGGTTTTCTCTTCGAACAACCGGCCGGGACAATGAGAGCGACGTTATCCATGTTTCACATAGGAGCTTGTACAAACGCACGCGGATCGTATTACAGCTGAAGCTCGGCATCTCTCTCTGTCCCTCTCTCTCACGCACACTACCACCCTACAACCTACGCACTCTCTTCCCCTACTACCCTGACGGATAGACACAATCGGGCAACTGGTACTGTGGAGGATTTAAAAATATTTTCCGGACGTAAACAATACGTCGATGGAAATCCAGAAAACAATCTACGCGATTCTCGTTCAATCCGTAGCCCGAAGGCAATCATCCGCGTATAATCGACCGGATTTCCGTTGCCCTCAAGCTCCTGCCCTTTCGCGGGATGAACTCTCTCCCGTTTATGGTCGAGCGAATCGTTCTCCTCGCGAGAATTTAAAATCGCACCCGGCGTAGCCTCCGTTCGTCGCTGACGACGAAGACGACTACCAGGACGACTACGACGACGACGAGAACGAGAACGACGACGACGACGACGACAACGGCGTACGACGTCGCTCAACCACGAAACGAGTCCCGGAGTAGTTCGTAGTCGACGTGAGCGGCCGTGATCGATTATCGATAACCCGGCTGGCTTGAACTTTCGAAAAAATTCTGGCCCTCTCCCTCTCTATCTCCCCTCTTCCCATTCCGCTCCCTCACCTTTCGCTTCCGCTTCCTTTCCCATGCTCTTTCTCCGTCTCGTTTTCTTTACGTCCTTCCGTCTGTATTTCTTGTCACTTAGCCTCCTCTTTCCCTCCATCTACGACTTGTTCCTCCCAATCGCGTCGAGTGTCTTTGTCCGTCTCTGTTTGCTCTTTTTCCGGCTGGCTCTCACGGTCCGCCCGGTTCATCCTCATCCCTCCTTAATGGTCACTCGGTCCGCGCCAATCCGGTTTGTGCCCGTTCATTTTGATCGCGGTCGAGCGATTTTTCAGTCGTTTGACTTTCATTTCCCGATCGTACGAAGCACCCCGCAACAGAGAGGGACTCGAGGCATCTCGGGCCGGAAGAGCTGAATTTATTATGTTCCAGTGGCTCCCAGCCCGCTCGTTACGCCGTCATCCCAGGCGTACAATCGATTATATTTACTCGCGCCATCTTCAGCGCTCGCTTCGGTCGGGGTCAGTTTCAGTTTCGAACGCGAGCGTGCTCTCGACGTCCAGTGCGAGCCGGGGCTGGAAAAAAAATGCCCGCCTGTCCTGCCGCCGCTGAAAAATGTCCGGCGTAAAGAGTAGCTCGCGAGCGAGTCGAAAACCGCAACACTTTACGAACTACGGAATCGACATAAACTTCGGCGTCCGGCCGGGTGTGCAGTTGTCAATTGCTGCGCCCTCGTCGTGTCTCGCTTGAAAGCCAAAAAACAGAACTCCCGGCTCCTAAAATAATGAATGTACGCAACGCGAGACCGAAGAAGAAAAAAGATCGCACCGTATCCGCCTCCTATTCAGGTACATAAAACGGACAATAAACAGCAATTAAAGTTGGCGGAAAAGGAAGGTTATTAAAATCGACAATGAAAATAATTCTCGTTCGGATTTGAGAGAGGCAATTTGGGAGGAGGAGGAGTGTCACTCGCGTAAAATAGTGAGCGTTCTTTTTTGCTCTCCCTCCCCCTGGCACGCTTTCACCGGTAAACGAACGCCGAGCGGAAATGGTGAACGAGTCGTCGTCTGATTCGCACCTAATCAGACGAAATTGGAACGGCGAATCAGGCTTTAGGCACTTGTCCCCGTTACGGATCGGGCCCCCGAAAGCGTCCCACGGGCGAATTAATGTGCCGGCAGGCTCGTAAACCAAGTCGAAACGAGCGGCCCCGTCCGAGAGGAATATGAGGGCTCGGCCGTGTTTCATTCCCGGATTTCATTGTACTCGCGGCGTCTGGCCGAACACGCTGCCCGCTGCAAAAGCATTTGTGTGCGCCGAGCGTCGTCTAACGCTGGCTGCGACACGCGCGCGGGCCAGGCGAATATATGCGACGGCGGCAGGCTCGTCTTAACGATTTAAGAGGCAGCGGGACATCGGCTAAAAATTCCCTCTCCGGCTCGCGTGACGCACTTTAAGCGGCCGGCGCGCGTTGTCTAAGCGCTTTCCAAGCGTTTTCCGAGCGTTTCCCTTCTGAGCGACGGAAACTATGCGGGAAATGGGAAAAATGTATCTGAGCGGTAAGTGTTCGGAGGGGGTTGGGCACGATTCGCAGAGATACTCGCGGCAATTCGCCTTGCCATCGTATATTCCGCGCAACGAATTTAACTCCGCCGACTGCGCCGAGAGGGAGGCGGGGAACGAGTTTACACGTTTCGCGGACGTCGGCGTCGAGGCGGGAGAGGTTGGAAATTTGGGGAGCGTACGAGATTCCCCGTCTCGTATTTGGGGACGGAGCGTAACGACGAATCGTGCGCGACGCCGAGCGCGACGTGTCGGCGACGTCGGTAAAGCCGGGCGTTTAGTCAAAGCGGCGGCTCGGTGAACGGTCAAAGAGTCAGGATCCGGCTTAAAGGGTGGAATCGATCGCGCCTCTATCCGGACGAACATCCCCATGGCGGTTCGCCGGGTGTCCCTTGGTTCGAGCTTAATGGCGCCTAAAGCGGAGCTTAATCGTGGATTAAGTGCGATCGCAATTTGTCCGGCGCATCGGTCTGATTGGAAAAGTGAGCGAGGTCGAGGTGACGCTCGAGGTCGAAGCGATGGTCGTCGCGGTCCTCCTCCTCCTCGTCCTCTTGGTCCTCTTCATCCTCGTCATCGTCATCGTCGAGCGAAAGGAATAAAAGGGTGTTGTTCTTGGGCATAAAGCTGACCGCTCGCAAACCCCCTTTCTGGCGCGCATTTCTACGTCACGGGTTTCCCTCAAAGCCGAAAATGGATCAGCCGTTGGCTCCCCTCCCATCCCTCTCGCACACGCCGCCCCGTCGACGACTATCCATTGAACCAGCGAGACAGCCACCGTGAAACGACCGGTGACGGAGCCATATTGACGCCGGAGTGCACCATTGAAACGTATACTTTGAAATAGTGGTCAGTTAGCCGGTGCCGCGCAATTTGACGGCAGCTCGAGTAATCGTTCGGAACCCCCCGCGTTTCCATCCTATTTTCCTCCCCCGTCATCACCGGCGTATTTTGGCTTATCGGCGAAATATCTAAATTGATCATCGCGCCCGACTGCGATCCCCAATTTTGCCACCTGCCTCGTCCGGAGTAAATAGGAGCCGACTGAAATAAACCGACGGATTCGATCGTTGCCGAACGATCCGTAATAAGATTGATAGATCCCGGCGAAAATGTGTAAGAACGCTTAATGTTGTCCAATTCCGTGGCACGCAATCCGTTTACCGATTTCATGCGTTCACGCGAAAATTCGATTTTCCGGCGAAAGCGAGGGAGAAGGCGGAGAAAAAGCGTCGGAGCGCGACTCGCTCCCATTTTTCTCGCCCCCTTTTCCGCGAAGAGCTTTCGCTCTGGGGCACTTGCCGAGAGATGATTTCCGCGCGCAACCTTCGAAATTGAAATGTATCGAAGCTCGAGCCGAGGGAAGTCGAGTGGCTGGCAAAAAATGTCGGCAGGCATAATCTTCGATCGAGTTCCACCTTGCGAGATGACATTATGAAACTTCTTCTGCCCCTCCCACGGGCCGCCGGTACGCGTCTGGGCAATTAATTTTCATGGGATCTTATCGAGCGGACGTGCCGAGAGAAATTCAGCGAATGTTGAAACATTGGGCGAGGACTATGTAGTCAAGTCGGTGGACTTGATAGCGAACGTATTGCCGGTATCAAAATTAATACTGCCGAGTTAATTTATAAGAAGGTTACTGTCCACCTCTCGCCCTCCACCCCTCCCTCTCTCCCTCATTGACTCGGGTCTCCGGGCAGAGCGTAATACACTGTCCCAGGGAGCGTAGCGTAATTTCCTTCAGCACATCCAGCGTAACTTTCAATTCCCTTTTCGCGGAGTGTAACGTCGGGCTTCAATATTAGATTCTTGGCGCTGCCCGTCAGGCAAAAAGGAAAGATGAGGAAAGCGGATAAGAGGAGGGTCCCGTGTAACGCTGAGAGAGCACGCCGGGCGAAGAGACAGGCGAAGAACACGCGTGACAGCCAATATACGAAGACCGTCGCCCGATAGTTACTCAGATTTCTCACCGACATTAGCGATTCGAGCTCGTTCGCGCAGACCTTCCTCTCTCTTTATCTAAGAATATTTGTTCAGGCGAACCGGCTGGAATTGAAGCAGCTCCGGACTCTTCTCGCCACCCCTCTCCCTCTCTTCTTGACGTCATTCTCTCGGAAGGCGGTCTTCCGGCCGCATTCCCAGTTTATTCGTCATATCCACTTTCTTTAACATCATAAACCGGCCCTCACCTCCTTCGCCACCGAACTGCCGGCGAACGTTAATGCCTCAGGTCTCTCGCGAAATTGAACGGGACAGGACGAATGTCGCGATGAATCTCGGTATTTCCCGTGAATTTCTGTTCCGAATCTTCCGCCTGATCCGCAGCCGCCGCTAACCAATCACTATACCTTCAGTCCTTCACGAAAGCCATGTGCAACGGGAGCGCCGCCGGTACGGAGAACGTTCGAGCGGAATACTTCTTTTATCCTCCACTTTACAGTGCGATCCTGTTCATAAAAATGGCTTAAGGGAATTCAACCGCAGTACAGAAACGTGAAATTTGAAGCTTAAGACATGTGGCGAGGCAAAGATCTCTCTCCCTCTCTCTCTCTCTCTCTCTCTCTCTCTCTCTTCCGCTCCTTCTCTCCTTCTCGCCTTCTTTGTGCAGCGGGCGAATATAATTCCTTCCTCCTTAAAATTTCCCACTCTTCCGGTACACGGTCGACGATTCCCATTTTATTGGCGCTCCCGCGTCTCCGTTGCAATTTCGATCCCTCTAAGTACGCGCTACGAAGACAAATGGCGAACAAATGTACTGACACCGAACGCTTAATTATACCGCGTGGCACTCGGACTGTCGCGTCTCGAATATTGTGGAAATTGGTCACGGGTAGCCATTAAATACGAATTAGTCGAAGGTACCCTTTCGCTAATGCAAACAGAGTGATTGATCGTTCTGCCGCTGCCCCGCTGCATCGTCGTTCGTGTACCGGAGGGCAAAGATTGTATTCGTTCGGTCGCCGTACAAATACGAATATTACCTCCCAACTCCTCCGCCGGTCAAAGAAAATGCCAGAGAACGGCCGTCAGCGGTCCCGTTGCCCGGTTGCGAAAATCAGAAATGCATTCCGTGCGTCCGGAAGCACAGATGGGGGACGCGGAAAAACTTAAGGGTCACGAGAGGGTGACCATTAACGATTCAGCGATCGACCGCGACTCCAGGAGAACCAACCCCCGACGAGTCCCTTCGCGTAAGAATATTTACTCGAGCAAACTCGCGTAAATTGAAACGAACGGAATGCCGCTGGCCACTGCAGCCGCCCCCCTTCCCTGTCCTCCAGGCATCACGTCAAAATAAAGCACCCTAAATTAAGCATCCCTTTATTTATACGACCCCCCCCCCCCAAGCGAGAGCTATTTAACCGTCTCGTCGAGGGGGGCCTGGGGGCAGCTGACGTTCATAGGCCGAACTTCGCATTTCACACGCCCTCCGTAAACATTTCACTCCCGTCCGCAGCAGCTTCTGTTATCGAAAGATCGAGATGCTTTCCGCGGGCGGACCGAGGCGACGTATTATGGTTTATCTGTGTTTCCGAGGGGTAGCACTGCTGTTTACGGAGCCCGCGACTGCTCTGTCACGATCGTAGAGCCATGTCTAGCCCGACACCGAAGGCAATCTCCGTCCGTAAAGTGACGAGTTGAAATAACACGACATAATGACGCGGAATAATTAGAAGCGAACGCGTGGCTTCCCTGGCCTACGACCACTTAAAGCGAGACAGTGCGCTACCTGGAAAAAAAAGGGGTGGTTGGTAGGTAGGGGGTGAGGGTAGCGAAACGAGTGGCAGAATACCAGAAGAAAATACAAGAGAACAAGGACAAGCGGATCATAACGCGCTGACGTGGTGTTGCGCGAAAAAGTTTTGCGTACAATGAGGAGTAGGAGGGGGTGGAGGTGGCGGTGGTGGAGGAGGAGGAGGAGTAGGAAGTTTCTTCGGCAAGGCAAACTCGCATCCGGACAACTATGAAACTGCACGATGTCATTTCCGTTCTCTCGCCTGCTTACGTGTGATTCTAGGTTTAATTAACCTACGCTCATGCACAGCGGCACACGTGTGACGTACAGAGGAGATGGAGAAAGGTAGATTCGGTGGAAGCGAGAGAGAGAGAGAGAGAGAGAGAGAGAGAGAGAAAGGGGAATGCATTCAGCCTCTCCACACATCCGCGACAAGAGAGACTCGTTTCGTCGCTGAGACTAGACAATCCCGCCGCGAATATAACGCCTATTCCCGGCACTAAACGCGCCCCGCTGGAAGAGAGGCCGTCTTCGCTTTTTACCACAGCCGCAATTCTCGCCGAGACGCATCTGCGACACCGTTCGCCTCTATAGGCGTCCACATTGTATATCCGCATCGACGGAACGGCATAAGAGATACGCAGGGTGCAGGGGGTGGGAGGCCGAGGGTGGAAAAAGGGGTGGCCGAGAATGGAGTACCGCCGAGAGTGGAGGAGAACAAGTAGTCCCACTGAAAGGGTAGACAGAGAGAAAGGATAGGAGGAGTGGGTGGCGGGATGTAGGTAGGAGGGTGAGAGAGGGAGAGAGAGGCAGAGAGAGCAACGCTGGTAACGGCCGTGAGAAAAAGGAAGGGAAAAAATGCCGGCCGGAAAAAGGACGAGTCGCGCACACGGATGAGCGAATATCGAGCGATCGGTTGCGTTCTACGAGAACACGTACCACCGAAATCCCTGATTTACCGCTGGAGGACCGCGCTTACTATTCTCAGCGAAACGTGTCTGCGCGTATATATACGGGGAGAGGGCGAAATTCGGCGTCGGTGCGCGTACCTGCTCGTCTGTTGGAAGCGCGCGCGCGCCAGCGTATATCTGCGCCACCGGTGTCGTTGTGCGCTGGAGAATTAGTGGACATACGACTACACGCATCCGAGCCGGGCTTACATATAAGAGCAGTCTCGTGTAAGTTTCTAGACCTGTCTCCGCCTAGATGCATACGCACGCAGTGTGTACGTACACGTGTACGTCTATGCCTATGTATACCGTCGCTGTATGTATCGCTGCGTGTACATACGCGCAGGGACGTCTATTTACTAGGCTCTCCCCTCGCGTATTCAGGTACGTGTTTACACGTATTCCTCTCCGTCTCTCTCTCTCTCTCTCTCTCTCTCTCTCTCTCTCACTCTCTTTCAGCCCGCTGTTGCATGTACGCGTACAGGTACATATATGTACGTACCACCAGGACAGGATGTATATTTTCGAAGCGTAGCGCTTGTATGCATGCACGGCCGCCAGTGGTGTAGAAACAAGGGGCGCGAGCACGTAATATCATTTACACTCCTCGAAATCCGCAAACGGCGCAAACGCGACGCACACACCGCGATATATTCCTCCGTAGCTATCATATCGATTCGGCCACCTTTTCCATACGTATCGCCCGTAATCGATTACTTTCCCACCGCTTCGGCTCGATAATCGCCGAAAATTCATGTGCGACGCGCCGACCGACCGGGGGTGAGTTTCACCCTCGCCCGTACGTATCCGACTGTACGAAGCAAACACCTACGAATTCCGTGCGAATCGAGCCGCTGTTTCATTAGGGCGGCGATCTTCTTTGAGGTTGGTAGCTCGTTTGTCACGTTCAGCGTACGCCGGTAGGTGCATTAATGACAAGATACAGAAGACGATTTCTCAATACGAGGAGACGGCACGGTGGATGGCGGGGGGATGAGGAGGAGGAGGGGAGGATGAAACGACGTCAGTGTAGGGCGCAAACCGAGCTGCCATTGTGTGTGTCTGGCCTGCGTAATTCACCGTTACAAGATTCAGCCGAAAGCGCGCCGCGTCGTGTATCACAGTTCCGTGATCAAGAACAACTTCCCTTATTAAATTATGAACACTTCCCGGATGGAGAGAGAGAGAGAGAGAGAGAGTGTGTGTGCGTGTGTGTGTGTGAGTGACTGAAGTGAGAAGACAGGGAATATATAGGCAAGGGCGAGAAGGGTTTGAAAATCTGCTACTCTCCGCGTTATTATTTAGAAATCCAGACGACGACGACGACGACGACGCCGACGCCGACGTCGACGAGGACGGGCTGTCCCTCATTTACATTTCCATACGAGTGTCCGCGCCAATGTGCGCAGCGAGTGGAGGAAGAATATCTCGCCCGCCTCTCCAACTCTAACCCTCCCTCTTGCCTCACTTTTCATTTCCACCCTTCGCACAGCCGTTTACCGAGGACTTCTTAAATTTTACAAACCTCCGACAGACAGTCCTACGCGGCTAGGTTTTCTTCAAGTGCTGCTTCTCCCCCCGCTCTTTGCCCCCTCGTTCCACCTATTGTCGTCTCATTCCCTCTCCTCCCCAATCTTCACTTTCCTCGCTTCCGCTTTTGGGGGGGTAAGGGACAGGTGGATTCAAAGTCGAGGCGTTGTCGCCACTTCTTCCCGACGTAACGACCTTTTCTCCTCGGTTCCTTCTCCCTTTTTAGCTCGCATTCTCATCCGCCGGTTACCACCCTTCCCCACCACATCCCCCTGCCCGCCCCCACCCCCTTCTTCATTCTGAAGATCGACTCGAGTGTCGTGGCGTTTTGCGTGTCCCGGCAATTATCCCTTGTACTCGTTAATCTCTCACCCTCCGTTCAGCCCTCTTCCGCGCCGTTTCAACCCCCCCCCCCTCTCCAGTGCTGACGCAAATGCTCGTGCGTTCCGTCAACCTCGTTGTCTCATATAAGAGCCCTACCTGCTCCTCTCCCTCTCTCTCTCTCTCTCTCTCTCACTTTCTCCCCAACCCCTATTTCTGTCCCACGCCGTGTATTTCCGTTGCTGCACTCCGAACAGCGGCAAGCTGAATTTCGGCGGACAAAGGCACGTTGACCCCAAGTCAAAGTATATCTTTCGCGTAATTTAATTTTTCCTCCATTAAGCGCGATTAATTGACAGATCTGGCGTTATTGATTTAACGGAAATAACAGTGCCGACCAAAACCGTCCGGGGCCGAAGATATATACGGTGGTGGACGTACGCAGAAAGTTTGGGATCGAGAAAAGTGGAAAGGAGGACGCGAGAGAGCGTAAAATTTGCGGCTCCCTTTTCGTTGCTCCGAAAAAGTTAAGAGCGCGATGCCGCTTTCCTATAATTCGAGCTTCTAAGCTGGCATTTAAGTCGCACGTGCCTTTAGCTCCGGCCGGGCGAACGGCGAACATTATTGCCGAGCTCAAAGCTCGCGTGCCTTGTAATCTTGAGCAGTGGGAACTATATAATGCGGCAATTGCCAGCTCGTTTGAACGCGCCCTTATAACGCACGAATCCTTTTTTCCTCGCACCCGGATCGTAAAGCGTCGGCGTTCGCGCAGATTTGATCACGCCCCGAGGAGGGGAAAAATGTAAAGCGTTTGCAGAGCGAAGCGCGCTCGAGCAAATCTTACGCCGCGATGGGGGATTTTCGAGAGTAGCAAAAATTTCCCGGACAGCGCTGCCAATGGAAATTTTCCACCGACTGCAGATGAACGAAAAGCGAGTGGCTTAGGATTTTTAAAATCTAGTTTACGTAATCGATCGTACGGCCAAGACTGTCTTATGGGTTATTCTCGCGGACGGCTCTCATCCAGGTACCTCCATTGACTGGTTTGATGACGATCTGCTCGCGACAGGCTGCCAGTGGATGGCCTTGCCAGGATCGTATTTCGTACACGCAGCACGTCGCGACGGCAGATCGGCTGGCACATCGGCTGGCACATCGGCTGGCACATCGGGCGGCACGTCGGCCTACACATCGGCCGGCAGATCGCGTCGACATTTTATACATTTTTCGTATGGCCGAGGTATCGCCTTGCATCCGTGCTCCTCGCCATCATCCGCCACCGGACGAAATCTCGCGATCCTGCTTCAAATCTGGCTTCCGGGACGCGCGGTGATGTATCGTCCGATGCCGTGCAACTGGCACGCTTCATTTGTGAAAAGCGGAAAGAGCAAAAATGCCGGCCAGGCACGTGGCTGCCTGACTCGCTGCTGCCTCTTTCTACTTCTCTCTCTATCTCTCTTTCAGTCTCTCTCCCTCTACCTCTCTCTGTTTTCGGAAGCGAGCCCGTTATGCGATATTTGCCAGGGCAATACGTTGCCATCTACGCAATTGCACCGATATAGGCATCCGCACACATACATACATAGTTGCGTTTACACACCGCGACTATCAACGGCGATTGTATCATAATTAAGCGCCGGGTGTAATTATTTCGCCGGGAAATGTTTGCGAACTTATTGCGCTCGGCTCTCTCTGCCGGACTCAATCGCGAGCGGCGACGCCGGCAGAGGGATGGGGAAATTTTTCATCGAGAGGGAGCGAGAAGGAGGCGAGTGGGGAGAAATATATTTGTCCCGGGATATGAAAGCGTCAGCCGTTGTCAGGCAGAGTGTAACGCGTCGTTTGAAATGAATTTATTTAAAAAGAGCTATGTCGAGCCACACGTCCGCGGTCGACTTTGACACCGGAAGCCCCGGCGTACTTGCCGCTTCCAACTGTTCGTCGCGGCAACGTTCGTCCGGCAAACGTTCGTACCGGCAAATGTTCGTACCGGCAAATGTTCCCCGACGCTGTTTTCGTCGCCCGGCGTCGCTGTGAAAGTACGTATCAAATCCGAGCGATGGCCGCCGTTGAAAAGAACCCGGCCATCGGATACTGCTTGGACAAACGCGAACGATCAGGCAGAGATGAGATATTTTTCATCGCCCGGCCACCGTCGGCCGGCTGACTAGGCAGCTAAATTTGATCTCTGTTCCGGTTTATTGCAAATTAACAGTTTTAATCAGGAAACTTGCCAAGTCGCGCTGCCTCGTATTTTCTCGTCGACGCACAGAGGAGAGAGCGGCCTCCATTGCCGCAATATTATCGCCATCCGGCAGGCGAGAGGTAGGCGAGAGGTAGGAGGAAGGTAGGCGAGAGGTAGAAGGTTGGTAGGAGGGAGGCAAGCGCCGAAACTGTGTACGCGAGTACATCGTTCATCGCCACCTTATATCGAGGGGAAGTTGCTAACTAATTTTATTAAAACGCCCTTCCACCGGGCTCGTTCGGCACTTTGGCCAACACTTTGGCCAGTCTCACCCTCTCGGCTCCAGTCCCATCCGATCCCCGTTGCCGCCGTTCCCGGCATCCTCTCCTCTTTTTTTTTTGTCCCGGACGGAAAAGAACGTTCAACGAAATAATTACTCGCGCTCGTCGGCAAATATCATACGCCGGAATTAATTAAGGAAACCGTAGCTCAGCGGGGCTCGAAATTACTGTTATTGGACAGAAGGAACAATGCTCTCGTGCCAGGCGACCGTGGCACCCGAAGCTAACTAGCAGCGACTGCACGATTTCAAAGAAACACTCGACAGGACTAGTTAACTCGTTCCCTTTCATTTAGCGCAACCTTTGTACACGAGTACGGGAAATACGTGCCGAAGGGATTAAAGGAGATCGCACGCGAGCTACCATCTTGCGCTCGTCGTTCTGTTCGTCCTTGTCGTCCCAGTTCTATCCCGTCCGCATCGCGATCGACGAGTGGGGCAGAAAATTGCGAGTGCGTGTACGCGCTCGCGCACTCCACGCGACTGGTAACGAGTTCGACGCACAGGCCGACGCTCGTTACTCCGACTGGAATGCGCTTCATTTACGAGTGGCAAAATGCCGCACGCACGAGTCCTTGTAACCGGTTAAAATGATCCGACGCCGTGGAATTTCGCCTTCCAGCCTCCTTTCAATTCTTTAACGCCGGAGAAGCGAGCGCACTGTCGGACGCAGAGCGTCGAACGCAGAGGCTAGCGCAACGGCCTCGTTCGCTCGACAAGAACGTTGCACGCGAAATAAACTCGTAGATTATCGTATTTTCGACGTTTACGAGTCCGCCGCAGTTACGTTTACCGTCGGCAGCGCCGATAGCTTTCGGTCGGCTCTAAAACATTTCGAGACGTATATATTTTCCCCCTATCTGCCCTCGGCCATCTCCTTGCCTGACTGGTGGACGCAGGATGCGCAGGCCGCAAATCAAGGACGAACAGGCGATGGTAGAATAATTAAAATGATCGCGGGCTGCGATGCGCCCCGTTGGCGTATCGATGATTTTTTCTCGCTAATTTTCCGCCAGCCGCCCATTGTTGTTCCGATCCTTTCGCGCCAGACCGCACGCAGACAACGTCATCGGAAAATTCCCTTCCGATGCCGCCCCGGTGGCGCGGTCGCGTCCGTTAATATTCCCACTGTCTATCATACATTTTTACCCTGGCGTTAATTAAAAACGAGCGTACTCGCCCGCCTTATTGCGGGCTTTTGCATTACCCAATAGTATTTTCCCTGATATTTCAATTCGTCAGGCAAGCGAGTAAGTGGGTAGGAGGGTAGGAGGGTAGGTGGGAAGGAGAGTTGGCGCGAACAGTCATAGCCGGTGGATGAACGGCATAACAGTCACATCCATTATGGGCCAGGACCCTGGATGTTATTACGATTTTTATTGAAATTACAGTATATCCGTGAAAATGCATTTGTGTAATGGGACATTAAATTTTTCTTTCCCCCCCACCTCTTTTTTTTCGTCCTCGCCCATAGACGAGCGTAATATTTTCCCGTGCATTTGCCGGTGGCCCCCGTCTGGCTTACCCACCATTCAGTGCTCACTACCACTTAATGCTCTGGCGCACAGAGAAACATTTAAATCGCAGGTGACTTTGGCGCTCTTTACGGCCGCGTACCTTTGCCAGTGGCGAGCGAGCGACCAAGGCTTGGGCGAACGAGCTGGGCGAACGAGCCGGGGCGAACTCGCACACATTTCACATAAAGCCCTGCAACGCCTCCCTTCTCTCCCTCCCTCCCTTCGACCCTCCTTCTTCACCCCAGCCGTTTCTGCATTTCCCTCCTAGCCTCTGTCCGTCCTTCGCGAGTCTGAATTTCTCCGCTCTCATATGCTCGCGCGCCCCGATTGGGCGGCTCCAATTTCTCTGCCGCGCCGGGGGCCAGCGGGGCCAGAGAGAGAGCATTTTATTAAAGGCGTCCTGTCCGACGCGAACGACTCGTTACTACTTACCGGTTTGGCACGCTACTCGCGCTTGCTCTACTCGCGCCGCTCTCTACGCGCGCCATTCTACTCGCGCCGCTAGGCCTCTCGAGTACGCGTCTCGTTAGAAGCCGGCGGCGGATCGTTAGACTTTCGAGTCGTTTCGGCTCGAAGCTTCGCTCTCCTCTCCCCTCTCCTCTCCTCTCCGCTCTCCTCTCCGCTACGCTCGGCTACGCTCGCGCGGCCCGCAGCGGCGCTCAACAAAAATAACGCCTAAATGAATCGCATGAATATTCAATAACGGCACAATAAACGAGCCGAATCTAAAGCAACTACCCTCCCCACTCCCCACCCCCCCCCCCCCCCCCCCGCTAATGGGAGACATTTATACCTCGACTTAGCCTTTAGTCTAATATAACCCCTGCCCACTCTTTCGAACAATACCGTTTCTCGCCATTCAATGGGAGCGCAATTAGCCGACGTAAAAATGGTGAATGGCGGGAGGGGTGCTGGCGCGGGAGGCCGAGAAGAAGGAGGGGGGGGAGGGGGTAGTTTCGGCTTCGATTTTTCATCTCCTCGAAGGAGGCAAAGTTCGGCGAATAGCTGAGCATAAGGATGAGATCGTTGAATGATATGGGACGTAAGAGTTTTGGCCCGGCTCGTTGGGCGTCGTTAGCGTTTGGCTGGGGTGGGGGAGGATTTCGAGAGGAAGTTTCGAGGCAACAATGGTGCTCAACTGGGCGGACGTCGAAGCGCACATTCTCGAGTCCCGCAGGGACGGAAAGGGGGTGGAGAGGGGGGGGGAGGGGGGGAGCGTGCATGCGGCAATCGCACTCCCAGATCCCTGGGCTCGAACTGAAAAAGGGTTGAAACGATATTACAGGTTGCCGGCGGTTTCGTCGCGTGTGCGCCGCGAGGAGAGAGCTTGCAGGTGAACGAACCAGGTTAGAGACCTCGGCCGTCGAGGCCAGTGGCGCCCAACTTTCGAGCAACTTTTTTTTGTCCGCCCGAGCCAGCCGCGAGATATTAGCCGGGCGGAGCCGTTAAACGGGGGCTGCTTCAAATTGTTTCCTCATGCCGTCGCGGGCACAGAGAGAGAGAGAGAGAGAGAGAGAGAGAGAGAGAGAGAGAGAATAAAAAGTTGCCCCGCCCCCAGCCAGTATGGATGGGAACGTCGATTTTAATGAGCGCGACTCCGGTATCGGCAGTCGTTAACAAGAGAGGCGCAACGGTAATTTGACCCTGAAACCCCTGGACTCCTTTGAAGCGGAGGAAGGTTTGCCAGCGCGCGAAAATCTGCCGCTGCAACCGATCGCGAGCTTTTTTCCCGAGCGCGCCAATGAAACGAAGTTTGGGACCAGGAAAGTGGGAAGGGGGGTTGGCACGAGAGCCAGTCCAGTTTTAACGGTCAGTTTAATTATGTTGAAACGTTAGCGCCGGGGTGTCGGGTAATAGCCGTGACGAAGATGAGCCAAATTCCGGGCACCGCTCCCGGGCAGAAGTAAAGCAACGAAACGCGTTCGGCAGGATCTTGTGTGCGCCGCTAAATCACGTACCGGTCATTCGAGGCACGGCGAGAGCGCACGCGGCCGCGCCGCTGACCGCAAGCAGTTCGACAATTTCGTCGGAACGCTCATCAGCGTTGATTAATTCGTCCGAAGTCTGAGAATGCGGACTGTTCGGTGGGGTTAAATTGAAATAGCATTGCCCCCGGGGGAGCGAGGCGGGACAATCGGAAAAACGGTATAATGTTTAGCGCGCGCTGACACGGTACGTTAACGGATTCAAAGGATAGAATAGCAGGAGGGGTTCCTGCGGTAGACGGTGGCTGACTAAAGAAGCTAAGACAATATTTAACTATCTATCGATCGCTTTGGCCATCGGTCAATTCCTTCTTTTCGTCCCTCTCTCTCTCTCTACACATCTCTCTTGCTCTCTCTCTCTCTCTCTCTCTCTACTCACGCGACGGATGCATCCATTGTCCTCCGGCTGAACAAGATTCCTCCCTTCTCCGGCAAGCTCGGCGTCTCCTCTGCTCTGTGCGGTGCAATGCACGTGGCTCGTCGACCCCATCCCCCGTCCCCAACCTCCCCTGCCCCCTTTAATAATTCAGCGCCTCGCCTTCTGGTATGGATCCAGGGCTGCAGCCCGGTATTCCTACCTTGAACTACGATGGTACCGCGAAAATTTCGTGTCGCCGAGGGTGCCTCAGACACGAGTCGAGCCACCGGTACCCTCGCCAGCTCGCTCGTGGAAAATGTATGAGCCTACGGCCTCGCCGAGAGGCTGGCAGAGGGCGCGGGAGGGGTGCGAGAGGAGCGTGGAGGGTCGGAGGGAGGCGCGAGAAAGAAATGGAGGAAGACGAATCTCACGGCTTGGAGTTATCGCGGGGTGTAATGCTCGAATGTTGGCGTAGCGTGTACGTACACGCGCCTTCGTTCCTGCAATCTAAGAGGGGAGCACGCTCGCAAAATATAGCTGATATCGGCTTGACGAATGTACGGACTAAGCGCCCTAAGGCTGACACTTGTCGGCTAAACTGCGACTTATGTCCCCCGAAAGGGTCCGGAAGTCGAAGGACGCGGTGGAAACGATTTTCGAAAGAGAGAAATTAGCGGGCACGCGCACGTTCTGCGAGTGGATGGAAAGTGAGTGCAATGAGCCACTTAGCGTGACGAATACGCCGGGTCTCGGGTGAAACCGAGGCGATTAAGCGAAGGTCGGCCGCGATCGGAGTTATGCGAGGGTTGAAGTCTCGCTTCTAAGCGTAGGACTAAGTTACCGGCCTCGCAGACGAGCCTGATGCAGGAACTAATTAAACAGAAATTTAATACGGAGGATTAATCTGCCCGATATTCCCTTCTCTTGCAAATAGAATTTCGCGATTTAGTGGCAGACATCTCTCTCTCTCTCTCTCTAACTCTCTCTCTCTCCCTCTCTCGCTCTCTATACCTGCCTCTCTCCCCGCATCTTCATGATGTTACACCCCTCTCTCCATTCTGTCCTCCTCAATCTATTTCTCTTTATGAGCAATGGAGTTATATTGCGCGGCGTATATAGCGATCTATTACTGGCCGTGGAAAACCGTTGGAGGAGAAAATTATCATTAGTTTTGTGCAGAGAGAGAGAGAGAGAGAGAGAGAGGTAGAATGCGACGTTTTGCGTCGTATCAAGTGTATTGCGACCTCATTCGGGTGGGTTGTATTAAATTGTTTCCGCCGCTACATACTTACATCGGATACGGAGAACCGTGGAGTCTCCTAAGCACCGGCTCCGTTTCTAAACTCGACTCGAGTCTGTCCGAACGTTAAATCGTTGCTTTCATGCATCTCCACGCTGCTTCGTCGAGCGTAAAAATTTCAGTGGATCGTCTGAAGTACGGCAGACGAAGAAATATGAGGCAACCGCCGGCAAACGGACACGTGATATTGTGTGCACGCGTGTCCCGCCCGTGTTATTAGCGCGATGAAACCGCTAATTACAGGAGGGGGCGGGGTGGCTAATTAATTGTATTGGTGTACTCGACACTAGAAACGAGTGCGTATCAGCGCTGTATTTAATATTCAAATCCATTGCGTGAATTACGCACCGATGGCGGGGCAACGTTTGGACTGGCCGTGGAGAAAAATGCTTTTGACACCGTGGCAGCGACGCGGTGGTATTCGTTGACCGGCTAGAGTTCCACAATTTAATTGCAGAACTGAATTACACGGGTCGTTATATCAATTACGCGCGCGGGGGATGTTTATATAAACACGAGAAAAATGTTTCGCCCCAGCTTGACGCCTGTATCAGTTTCGCTAATTGGTCGACGGCGCCGGATGGAATTCAGCGTTTACATTTATCTGACCGTTACATTCGCGATAAGTTGATTACGTTACAGATAACAGCGATATCTCACTCGGCCGCGTACCTTTTCGTAATCGTAATGTGTTTAAAGTCTCGTCGACGTTCGTCGGACCTTCAACGTTCGAAATTCGTCGCAATACCGAAATCAAATGTTTCCGACCGATTACGCGATAAGAAATTGACGCTTTAATGTCGGCGAGTGGCGACGGAGGACGGGGGAGGAATCGGGAAGGGAAGCATCGATTCGTTCAATAATACGTTCATCGGGGAGCAGCGACGCGGGTTCCGAGAGCGAGGCGGAATCGAACTCTTAATCTAATCAGCCGGAATAGATCATCCATTAATAATCGGCGTGGCTGATATTTTGGCGCTACATCCCTTACTCTATGAAATCCGAATGGCGAGCTGGAGCCAGATGGTTGGGTAATACGCGCGCGCGAGCGAGCGAGCGAGAGAGAGAGAGAGGGGGGGGGGAGGGAGAGAGAGAGAGACGTTGGTATGACCGCGCGTAATTTACATTCAAATCCAATTATAATACCAAGGATCCTGAGCCCCGGAGCTCTGCGCTTTGAAATAAGGCACATCATCTTCCAATCTCGCAGAAAGGGCTTCCGGTCGGCTTTAACAGTTCATTATAGCTAGTTCACGTTTCTCCAATTCGGCCCACCGAAGTAGAGCCAACCTTCCGAGCTCGGGGGCCGGCGTTGCATGAAACGACGATGAAACGTCGAGATAGAGGGAACTCAATAGAAGAGAACTCGATGGAGAACGCCTAAATCGACCTGTCCCGCTCACTGTTTATCCAAGCCCGCTGCCATCTTTCTCATTTTTCCGGACACTCGCCCGCCAGCCTTTTTCTACCCCAAAATCGTTGCCCGCAAGACCGCGATAGATTCGTCCACTGATAATTGAGAGCCGCGGAACGGCCGATGCGTTTACGGAAACGAAGTGATAGTCCGTCCGACACGGAATATCGTGCACGCAAATTAACGGCGCAACCGTCGGCGTTAACGGAAGACACGCGATTCGGACCAATTACGAATTACGGTGAATTCTTACTTCGAAATTACACAGGGGGGGCCTACCTGAAGGGCCTCGTGACATATGCGCAAACCGTTCCGCGGCACGGGCACAACCTCGTCTGGGCTTCCAGGTCCGTGTAGATGTGATTCGGCGTGCGTGTGTAGAGGCAGCGGTGTATAAATGCTAGGAAGAGGCTAGAGCCGCGAGCGTTTTAATCTGGCCCACGCCGGTACAACGATATAGCATTACGCGGCCGAGTTCTCGGTGGCAGCAATTTTTGGCCAGGTCCTACTCGCCGAATGGACTGCGCCGAATGGACTGCGCCACGAATGGACTCGCAGCGGAGCGCTGAACACCGGGCACAATGGAATTTAGATCCGCGTAATGCGTCACTTAGGCGACGCGGCTAATTAAAAGAGCGTGCCGCGCCTCCGTCGACGACGCGGACGAACAATGTATATTTAATTCTAAACCAATTTGCACGGCGCGGCTTAATCGCGATCGCGTCCTCGATAAACGATTTCGCGATATTCCGCTCGTTCCGCGATCCGCAGCGGCCGAGCGTGCAAGCGTTACCGTGTACGTTTTTGAGAAATCGCCGATAATTATAATCCGCGTTATTTCTCTCGTTAATGATAAACAACAGCCGGCCGATTTGCGCATTTCGGAGCATTAAACGCGCCGCGGAGAATAATACATCGCGGAATGCGGTAATTGGCATTGGGAGGACTGGCCAATGAAGGTGGGGGCAGGCGGAGGGGTGGGGAGCTGGAGTAGGGAATAAAGGAGAGAGAGATTGACGTGTTCACTTCTTTACCGCAGGAACAATTTAGTTGGCCGATACACGCTCGACTTCACTGATCTCGACCTCCGTCCTTTGAAGTCTCTTCTTCACGTTAAAGCATTAATCTTTGCGCTTTGGGCACTCTCCCCGTTTGATTCCTCGCCGCGGAAAGCGAATGGCGGGTGCTGCGCAGAGGCAGCGTTTCAAATTACGACACGGGGGGTATCCTAAGAGTGTAAAGGGCCCAAGCCGATCGATTGGGCCGCTACACCGGCGGCTAATTAGCGAGAGAAACGAGGAAAGTTGTATCGATTCGCGGAGGTGGCCGCGGTAAAAGTTGGGCAAAAATTCGGCAGGCAGAAAATTTAAGAAGGTCGGCCAGCGCGGGCCGAAGGCAGAGAACGAGCACGTACGGGAGAGGGCTACGACCCCCCCGGGCAGATTTATCGCTTTATTTAAAGGCCACTACGAGTTAACGAGGAGCCTGACATATCCATTTTCCGCTGCGAGAACAATTTAGTGGCACGGTGCACGGCAAGGTTCCGTTCCCTCCCCGTATATGGGTTATCGTCCTTTGAAAACGAGTCGGAGCCCCGCCGCCGCCCAGGTCAGTTCTCCGGAGCTGCATCATTCATTTTGCCAGAATCCTGTATAACTTTCGTACCACCGGCGTCGCAGCGTGGCTCCCGTCGATGCGACAAATAAAATTTCTAAGCCAATCTTCACCTACCAACCGTCCTCCCTCTCTCTCTCCCTCTCTCTCTCTCTCTCTCTCTGTGAAACAAGTCGCAGCAAGTTTAGGAATATTGCATCGTCCGATGAAATCAATGCTGCATCCGGGCGGACAACTAAATGTTTCATCCTATGTCGGAGACTCCTCTGAAGCTCGAGGAACTTGCGACGACTTTACGCCGCAGCATGCGAACTGAATAAGCCAAGGCGGCACATTCATTATTCATTTGGAAAATCGGTCGCTCGGGCGATGGCGATTAGTTTCATTTGCGCGCACGGCAACGAACGAACGAGCGAGCGAGTCGCGAGATAAGAGGAAAGAGGAGATAGATTGAGATGCCCGGCTAGGCAGCCTGAATTGTACGCTTTCCTTTCGGGGTAGAGGTGGGGGGCGGGGGGGGGGCGGAGCTCGAGTTAACGAGTAGGTTGACATATCCACTTTTCTGGCAAGAGGAACAATTTAGTGGCAAGGAGCACGCCAGCCGGGAGAGAGCTCCGCCCATCCCCTATGAATTATCATCCTTTGAAAGCCCGTGTACATCTTCCGAGGCATTAATCTTAGCCGGAATCCCACCGGGGAGCCCCGGCGAGCAGCTGGTACGCGATAGAATGAAATGAAGGTCCTCCTATTTGTAAGCGAGCTGGCGGGAGCCGACCTCTTAAAAATGAGCGAGCGCGTCTTGCGGCCGAATAATGAACGCGAAACAAACAGTTAGAGCGCCGGCGGTCATCTTTTCCGGAGGGCTGAGCTGCCTGCAAAAACTATTTGGAAGGAATGCATTTTTTATCTCTTCATTAGTCGGAGGGGAAGGCGACTTTGAGTAGGTCGGGAGAGTTGTTCGCGAGACTGCGGCGAATGAGACGGAGTTGAAGCTCGTTCGCTCGCTTCTACCAACCCCGTCCACCCGCACCCACCCCCTCGCTCTTGAAATTGTTGTAACAGCCGTTGAAACATACTAATGGAGATAACGTTCAGGACGGACGTCGGCGGGCTGCCGGCGTAAAAATTTCCCTCCAGGCCAGCCCAGGTTTACTTCCCTTTTTTCTTAAAGGCGCCGGGACGCTTCCTGCAGCAAAAAGGATTACCGAGCGTGAAACTATTTACTGATTTAAACGTCGCATAAATCTTCTCTTCTAGTTCAACGGAGATTTTACTTAAGGGCCCTGGAGTTTGGGGAGTGCACCCAGTCTCAACCACCCCCCACCCCCACCCTGCCCCACCGACACTTTTTCTCTCTTTCCCTCGCTATCTATCTATCTCTCTCCCTCCGACCGACCCCTCTCCCGCGCGCGTGCGCGGCCCGGCAAATTTATCGCTTTATTTAAAGCTCTGTACCGACGAAGTAAAGGGGTCCGACGCATACTCACTTTTACGCCTTGGGAACTATTTACTGTCTTCACGCACGCCAATGCCTATGTTCGCCGGCGGCTCTTATCGTTTCGAGAAAGAGAAGGAGGACGAGAGTGAGACAGAGAGAGGGATAGAAAGAAGGCTTTTTCGCGAACGTTTCCTTGGCTGGCAACGGTCCTCGGGCCGATCGAATTTAGCGGCCCCAGTTACTCCTCTCGACGGCTGCTCGACTCTAATACTTTCCATACGTTTAACATGCTCCCCGCTTCGACGGCCGGGGCGAAATAATATTTCGCGCCGCGTTCGTGCCCGAGATCAATTGGATCGCAGCGACCGCCCGTTTCTCTTTTTCCTCCCCCCTCGCACCTGAGAAATGGGCCATCCTATCCGTACGGCAGAACCGACATGCCGCCTCGCTACCTCCTAAGTACGTAGCCTCACGCCAGCGTATAATTCGCGAATGCTCCTAGCACTCCCTCTCTCTCTCTCTCTCTCTCTCTCACCCTCTCCTTCAACCTCTCTGTCCCCGTTGCGCCGCTTTATAATGACTGCGTCCTTCGACAAATAGGTGCGGCAATTGCGTAAAAATTGCGTGCGATCAAACTATAAAAGAGGGTTATGTGTGTGTCTGCTCGCTCTCCCCCACGATAAAGAGCCGGAGGGACGCAGGGGAGGAAAAGGGTTAGGAAAAAAAAATTAATTTCACGGAAATTACGTGTAGCCTAATATCGCTGACGTTATACGTTTCGTGTCACGCGAAATCGACGACGACGAGCGTCGCCGGGGGTAAGGGAGGAGGGGGAGGAGCAGGGGGGTCAAGCCACCGCTCTTCGAGCGGGCCGTTCTGGAGGCAGTAATTGTCGAACCGTATTTCGCGCAAAGTCCCGTAAGCCGAGCCCGGTGTGGCCCTAAAAATTGCCACGATAGTATCAGGGCCGAGGAGAGTGGTCGGCTCTCGGGCCGCGCCATCTTGAGACCGTAAGTCACGCAACCCATCCGCTTCGCTCGTGAGAGACACTTAACGCTTGACTTTGTCGACGTATGCGGGAGGCCACCCGTTAACCCGTCCGCGTCGGACTTTACGAGTGGTGGCCTGGGACAGTAAAAAATTTCCTTCTTCCGAAACCGCCGTGCGCCGCCGTGTCGCGAACATGCTGATGGCCCCAGAGCGAAAGAGGTACGGCGCTCGGTCATAAAAGTTCCGTCCGGCGACGGGAGTGCCGAGCTTCCAACTAATTTCGACCGTTATCGCCTCCGAAAACCGCCTGCCAGCCTCGATTCCGTGGCCGGCAAGTAAAGGAGGGGCTTGGCGGCTCGCTTATCGAAGACAAATCGCTTGCCGGCGTATCAATTGTCCTTGCGGGAGCGAGCGCGAGGATCGGAATATGCCGTTCGCGAGGCAGAGGTATCGTTTATCACAGACTCCGTCGCGAGGAGGATGCGAGGAGGATGCGAGGAGGACGCGAGTGGTTTGCGAGTAGGACGCGAGTGTTTCGCGAGTAGGACGAGAGTAGGACGCGAGTGGGACAGGAGTGGGACAGCAGCGTGCAGAAACGACACGAGGCACGCCCCTTTTATTCGCGGGCCATTGCTCACGGACGATGCATCTCGGAAAGATGCGACGTTAAAGCGGACGGCGATCAAAAACACGCGTTCCCGAACAACGGAGGCCTGCCGCCAATTCCCAGCCGGCCATCATCTGCCATCATCTGCCGCACCGTCCTCTTTCTACAGCCCTCGACCTCCCTACCCTCCCTCCTCTCTCTCTGTCTCTCTCACCCCCGGTAAATAACTCTGATTGTATCCCCCCCCCCTCCCGTCCCTCTAAATCTTCTTTGTATACTGCCTCCACTTTGCCGCGCGGCGCGACCGCGCAATCTAGCCGCAAACAACGCGATGATTTAGAATTGTCGGCAAAACGGCTCTATCGTTTCGCATTTCGCCGGATCAATCTCCATTACAGCGCGACCAATCCTATCAGTCGGGCGTCGCATCGAGGCGTCAAACGAACGAGCCCGCCCCGACGCCAACCTCTATTAATTAGGTTTTGCGCGGCGCGTGAATAGGAATCGGTCAAAAGAATTCAATCAAAAAGTCCGAAATGACAAAGTCGTGAAGGGGGCGAGCGTATCTCTGTGTGCCGTTATGCGGCCCGAGAGTAGAGTTCAAAAGAGTGGCGCGCGCAATATTTTTCATCAATCGCTCGGCTATTCTCGCCCCGTCGTTAAATAGACAGAGGCCGGCCATTGTCTAATTTCGTATGACGCGCCGGTAAACGGTTCTGCGAATTGGGGCTGATTCGTATGAGCGCCGTTCCGAACAGGTCATCGATAATAATATCTGAACAATTGGCCAACTTTGAGCTTTCGATCCGACTTTGGTCTGATGGAAACGGACTGTCCTTGCCCAGTGCATAATCTTTTCCGCAGCGTATTTACTGTCAATCACCTCGCGGGAGAGCGATTGAAATGTTCAGTAACGCTCCGGATGAAACGATTTGCCGATACTTCAAAAAGCACGCGGTGTGCCGATGCGGAAAGTTATTTCGATTAGCGGAGTGGACTTCAAACCTGAAGGAGAGGAAGATGAAAAAGAAGACGACCGAGTAGCGAGCCCTGTGCCGTTCGACTTATGACCGCGGTCCATCCGAGATCGCTTTAGCGGCATAGGTCGTAAGAGTAAGGTGGAGAAGGTAGGGAAGGTATATGCGCAGCGAGGACGCGGAGCCGGTAAGGATGTACGATCCTTCTTAACGGGCGACCGGTCAAAAGCGATGACATTCGTATGCCGAGCTACTTCGTAAGCAGGAAAGGGGAGTCCGGCGAAACGACGCTTCTCTCTTTCGATCTGTTTCCCTTTTTAGCACAGTTTCTTCACCCATGGGAAAGCTCTTTGAGTGACCGCGTGCGGTTCTACGTTTTCGTTCGGTGGGAAGAAGACCGCTTCCATGCTCGACTTCTCGCGTCCAACGCAGATGGAACGTGTACGTGGCTGCGGGAAAGGGTGCGGGAGCGAGGGGGGTAGAGAGTGAGAAAGAGAGAGGGAGAGAGAGAGAAGTGGATATAGCGAAGCAGTCCAAGAGTGACGATAGGAAGAGGAAGGGTAGAAAGAGCACGCCGCTCTGTAGCCGGTAAATGTCACGCGAGCGTTATTTATTTATGGCCCCTGAAGGGGTGATGGATGCGGTGGTTGTGGGAGGCGGACTGGATAGGCCGAATCAATCGATGCCGCGCGAGCGACACCATGATACTGCACCCGATGTTTCAGCTATCTTGGAAAAATCGCGTGGAAGGGCGCGAGCCGGCGAAAGAGAGAGAGGTCACGTTACGCGCGTTAAGTCGCCGAGAATTATTCAACCTCGCTCAGCGACCCTCTCCCTTTCCACCCCCATCCTCCGCATCCCTCCATTTAATTTGTTTCATGCTCCCGAGTAAGAAAAAAAAGAAAAGAGTAGCGAGAAGAGGCGAGGACGGTTCACTTGGTCACGAATGCATTAAATCACGTTCGCCTCCCCCCACTCCCCGGCCGCTCGTGAATAGATAAACAGCTCGCCGGTGGCACTGGGACAATGAAAACAGTCCGCTCGAGCGATCTGATCGGATTCGAGCATTTATCGGAAGCTGCCGGGATGTATCTGGCGCGGAAACGAAATTCCGACCAAGAGAACTCGCCGGGCGCGACATAATTTCTCTCCGCTCGTCCCACCGACCCTCCCCTTCCCACCAATCTTTCTTTCGCCGACATACCAACGTAAAGTATCCGCCCAGGACCTGGAGAGAGAGAAGTGGCTTGTAATCGTGAGCCATCGAAGGAGAAATAGCTCATCGGTCGGAGGGACCGAATGACTCAACGAGCCTAATGAAAGCTCTATCTCTAAGTAGTCCATTGTCTCGCGTATGCAGCGGTATCATTCGTACTCGGCCTCTCACGCCAGTCTGGGGGACATAATAAAACCCCTTTATACGATCCGTGGCTCCCTTTCCCAACTGACCTCCGGTGCCCCCTAGCGGATCCCTACCGGATCCCTACCGGCGCAACTCGTCTTCGTGACTCGCCCCGAGGAACAGAAAGTACCCCTTACTTTTTGCCTCCGGTTCACGCTATATCTCTTTTAGCTTCTACTCGCGTGACTCGTCCTCAGACATAATAAAACCCCTTTATCCGTCCTCCTCCTATTCCACCTTCGCCGTCATCGCCCGCTCTCCTTTCCCCTACGTTTCATCCCCTCGGCCTCCCATTACCACGCCCCTTCTACCCTCGGCAGCTTTCTTTAGGACCTTCTTCCTTCCTCGTCGACGATGACAACGACGCCGCTCGTTTTCTCAGCGACGATCGCGGAAAAGCCGGCACTCGCCTCTCTCGAGTGCACTGCTGTTGCTGTTGCTGCTGCTGCGGCTGCTATGCCATGCGACGAGAAGCTTGCGACAAAATGAGGGACGGGAGTGGATAAAGAGAGAGATGAGGGAAGGAAGGCAATGTGGTGGTGGACGGTGGAACTCACGAGGCCACGTAACTCGCGGTAGGGATAATAGAGGTGTATCGCGAACTGAGCGGGCCGCGCGAGCACCAGGGCTTTCGGAGGTTTCGCGAAACTCCGCGGGGCTCGTAATTAAAACGGCGATTAGCACAACTAATTACTGTCACATTTAGTCGTGGCCCTCGCCGCTGCTACCATTTATACGACGAACTCCGATACATTGTGCCCCCGCTGCTGCTACAGGACGCTCGCAATTAAGCTGTAAGTGGCTGGTCTTCGAATTCAAACTCTCCAACTAGCGGTAAGTGCGCTCTCTCTCTCTCTCTCTCTCTCTCTCTCTCTCTCCTCTCTTTCTCTCTCTTTCTTGGCGAACAACTGCTGGTATAACTTCGCCGAGGCGTGCACGGTGCATTGAATTTTCGCGATTCTTCGCCTCACCGGGAGCAGATTCTCACCCAGTCGATTCGTGAGCATCCTCTATCAGAACGATTTTCCCTCTCGCCGAGCGCGCCCCGTCCGTCTTTTCTTCCTCGGCGTAGCTACGCTCGAAAGTGTGCATACACTCGATCCGAGTGCACTTCGACCTCGGAGTCGCCGGGTAAGCGGCCGATGCCGAAAAGAAAGGAGGGTGGACCCGACCGAAGGAGCGAAAATCCGTAAGGGCGACATGGCTTCGCCATAATGGTGGTATACCGCCGAACAGTAGTAGGGAAGGCAGGTTGGGTAGGGTTAGAGGATTCCGCGGGTCATAATTTTTAACGATGCGCCACGCTTAAGCGTTCTCGCAAAACGATGCGGGACAGAGACAAAGTAAAGGAAAGAGAGAGAGCGAGAGGATGAGAAGAAAACAGGGGTGAGGGGAAGGGGTTGGAGGGAGGCAGAGGAGACTGAAACCTAGAAGTAAGACGCAGAAGAGAAGGTTGAGGGTGGCTGTTGTGTGTGCAAACGGCGGTGTTCGTCGTTGTGCGCGTACCTGTGCGTGTGGATGCGCGCGAGTGTAGGAGGAGGTAGAGAGGAGGAGGAGGAGGAGGAGGAGGGGGAGGAGGAGGCAAAGAGAAAGTCAGAGAGAGGCGTAGAGGGACGACGACACGACCCGCGAGGATCCGCCGTCGCCTAACGACCCCGCATTATGTGCCGCGGAAAACTCGCTTTAATTAAAGATTATAACGCGTGAAATGAATTCGAGCGGGACAGCCCCGTGCGTTTCTTCCCTCACCTTTTCCCCTTTCCCGCTCCCCTTCCCTCCACCCCTTTCCTCTTCCACGGTTGCCCGCCACCCGGATGAGGGAGATATGGGAGAACGGGAGGAAAGGGTAGCGAGGAGAGAAGAGGGAGAGTGAGAGAGAGATTGAGAGAAGGAGACAGAAAGCGAGAGACTTTTCATTGTGGAATGCCGGGGAAATTGCGGATAAGCTCTGCTTTCCAAAAGACTTTCCTGCCCGCCGGAAATGGCGTCGCCCGGAGGAGATCTTTGGTAAGGAGCTCGCTACGTACGAGCGTTTGAATGCGACCTCTCGATACGCCTCGATTCCGTCCATCGAAAGCGATCCGCATTGTCGTGTCTCGCAATTATCGCGGATTTCCAGCTATCGCCCCCCAGCCTTTTTCCATCCCCTCGGAACAAGCGCTAAATGCACTTGAAACAATTGCTGCGGATCCGACGCGGCGAGCATATTCTTCTGGGCCATCGACGATCGATCGGTTAAAAAAGGGAAGGTTCGTCGGGGAAATACGTTCATCAAATGCCTCTCCATATCCTTTTTTGGGACGAGGGATGCGCTCTACGCAAACTTCGACGGGCAATCTCCTAACCTCAGCAGTCTGGCGCACTCGGCTAAAAATCCGGAATGGCCAATGGAGACGGGCAACGAAGCGCGAAGACGATATCGACAGCCACGGGAAATCCGAACTATAATGATCGCCGGCGAGCAGAAGGTCGATGGTATCCACTCTCAACGAAATTAGCAACGGAAAGCAAAGTCTCCGTTCGAATCTTTTTTTATCGACGATGTAAATACGACGAGCGGGGCGGCGTTTAAAATTATGCCTCTGCTGGGAGTCGATGTAATCTCGCTTATTCTCAATATATATGTATGCACATATATAGGTTGGAGGGAAATCTTGTTTGCGAGACCGTCGGTTCGATTAGAACTTTCCCAATGAAGCGATCGAAGTTTGCGACCGCGTGACATGAGAATGACGACTTTTCGACAATACACAACGTTGCAACACGTGTGCCGTACTTCTCTCTTTCTCTCTCTCTCTCTCTCTGTTTCTGCTACCGCTTCTACCGGTTTACCGTACACCCTCGTAATAATGTTATATTCGCTCGACATACGGGCGGCAATGTCGTTCCGTAACTGTTATGATCACTGCCGGCAGGACGATTATTGGCTGTACAACTCCGACTGGCGCAGCAGCACGCGCGCGCGCCAGACTTCTTCTCTCCGGACGAAAATACATTCGTCCACCTTCCAATTTTCTTACCTCCCAATGAAACGTCAGGCTCGAGCGTGTGTCCGTGCGCTGGCTGCACACTCTAGTAGGGACTTTAGCATTGAGCCGTTTGGCCAGCAGTGGCTAGCAGTGGCCAGCAGTAGCCAGCAAGGCAGGTAATGAGGAAAGGATTTCATTTGTAGGACGTCGAGGGAAATTCGTTCGTGCGCAGTGACTACTACTCGTTGCGTATAGGAAACACGTTGCCCGTGGATTCTGATCTAACGAGAATAATTGGCGCTCTGTCACTGTGGCATAAACGCACTGCCTACCGCCACTTGGCAACAGTGACGGCTAACAACGTAGAGCCGGTTGAGCGAAATGCTCTGCTGGGCCGATGCCTCTGTAATCTCGAACGAGAATCGACTGTATTTGTTCCCGAAATACAGGAGACTTTGCTTCGGCAGAGAGCCATCGATCCTCCATTAATCGGGCAGCGAGACAAAAGGGGCTGAATGTGTCCTGATTGATAATATTTCGGCGAACGAAAGCGAACTGCGCTGAAAAGATCAATGTAACGCTCGACTCTTGCCTTTGTATGTCGGCGAATATCATAAGTATCGCGAGGATGGAACAGGGTCCGCGCAAATGGGGAGCCAGAGCACACAAAGCCCTCGAAGTTCACCGACAACAATTTTCCCCGAGTCTCTGAATTTACCTCTCGGCGACGCTAAGTGGCGTAATCGGAGAAACAGCGTTTACGCAGGCCCCGCATCAAAAGGAAAAGTCCACTTCTGTCCCGCGGGAGACACTTCGAAGGCAAAGGGCGAGACGGTAATCTGGACTGCGGAGTTGTGATAGGATGAGAGTAATGAATCGTTGTGCAAAAATCGGAGCGCAGCCGTGAGCCGGCGCTCGCCCGGGATCGATAGAACAATGGGGAAAGATAACGCGCGGGACGACTGACTAGCAAACGACTAGTACTACTTACCCAGGCTATATACATACATATGTAAGGTCAGTGTCGCGCGGCTGCCGATACGCCTTACTCTACGGGGTACACTGTTATCCGAACGAGAGCGGGGGTACAATGGCAGGGTCGAAAATGTACGACGGTTCAAGGTGGTACAGAAGGGAGGAGAGGGACTCTCGGACGTCCAGAAGGACTCTCCAATTTCCTACCATTCACGGACCGACAGTTACGACCCTCGTTCGAGCGCTGCCCACCCTCTCCCGGCCGCCCGCCTTCCAACCTTCTACATCCACATTACACCCACTCACGATCCTACGAACTTGCCCGTGATCGTATCGTGACCGTTCGGAAAACGCTTAACGGGCTCTCTCTGATTTCGCGCGACATTCTTATAACTCAGCGGGAACGATATTTAGAGAACGATTTTATCCCCCCCCCCCCCCCTGTGCCTGCCTTCCCATAATTCTTCTGCCCCTAGCTCGATGCGGACGACGCTTCATTTGTTTCCAGGACGATTTTTAAGCCGGCCATCTTGCCCATTTCGGCCGGACATCGCGATCGTCCAGTTACGAGTTTACACGTATATTACGTGTCCCGATAAGGAGGACGATTTATTGCGTGTCTTCCGAAGTGCGGCGCTCCGTCGATCAGTACCGTCCCGCGATCAACTTTGACAAAGCTGGTCGTTATCGTCTGCCGAAATTTATTCCGCGCGCGACATAACCGTCCTACTACTATTGCGATGGACTCGTCACTCGGCGTATCGAATAATGTTCAATTCGAGGCCAGCCGTCCGATCGGATAAATCATCCGCATATATTTGCCCTTACGCGGCCACTCGCTTTATACAGTCGATGTAGTGTACGTGACACGCACAGGGCCAATGTCTACTCGAATTCGTTTCTCCTTTCCCAACATCTCTGGAGGCTCTTTTTTTAACAATTCCCCTCTCATCCCTTCACGGATATCTACGTACCATTTTTCTCGCCCTTACCATCCCGCGTCCTCTTCCCTTCGCTCCCAGCGGCTGGCTTTGGACGTCGAGTGTTGCCAGTGAAAATATCGGCCATTCGTCAGACTTCGCTGACGTGTATCAACATTTCTATCATCGGGCCGGGGGCAATGGAGTTCGGAGGGTAGTTTAACGGCGGGGGCTGTCCGAGAAGAAACGTTGTTAACTGAAAATAATTGAGAATCGAAGCCAATTCAGCGAGGCTTTGTACGTCGTCGCGGTCCAAGAAGTATATTGAACGTGGAACTTCGTGCCCGCCGCCACTATTTCTTTAGAGTGTTCAGAACCTACAGTCGGAAACTTCTATAACCAGACATTCTCCGTCTCGCCTTCTTTCTTCCCAGCTCTAACTCCTTTCCCCTCCTTCCGTCCCACCCTCTCTCCAGTCCCGACTCTGCCACTTGAGCGATATTAATATATTAAACTCAACCAATGCCGGTGGTAATTGCAAACGGCACAATTCAAACGAGCACTTCGCAACGTCTCGAGAAGTCAGGCTGGCCAACAATGTTCCTGCGTAATTGCCATCTTTCGTTCGTCCTTCCTCTCGGTCCGATTGATCAACGATGTCGCGCCAAGGTAATAAGGCGATCCTGGAAAGATTTCGACCATTTTTTGTATTCAGCAAGACGGTGCAGGAGGGACCCAAAGTTCAGGATTATTTAGGAGAATTAATTAAACTGGGTCTTTCGAGTAGTTAATATTTCACGACTGCGCCGGGTATACGGCGCGGTACTTTAGCGTTGCGTTATCGTCACGCTCCGAACAAGGTGCTTAAGTAGCTTCATTAAAGGGTTCAATTATCAACCCTTCGTCGCTGCGCGAACGTCGGGCATCAACGCTTATAACGCCGTGTTCTAAGCTTCATAACTTCCTTATGGACGGGCTGGTGCGGTCTTTCCTCTCATCGTGAATGCACACGTACAGGCCGAGAGAGCGAGAGAGAGAGAGAGAGGGAGGGGCTGTAGGTGGAAATAACAGGTAGGGAGTCCGTGGAAATAGGAGAGTTACTTCTCGAGTGGTAAACTTGCAATACGTCGGCAAACCCCTAAAATCGAGGTAATCGCCGCGATACCGAAATTTGGGAATAATAAACGTTACCATCGTCTATCCATTACGACTTCGCTGCGGGGACAAAGGAGTAATGAGCAGTTACGATTCGAAATAGTCGCGTTCGGCAATGAGTACTTTGCCAAGGAATATCTTGAGGATTGGCGAAATCATATTAATCACGCCAGGCGGTAGGAACCTTCGAATCTGACAGGTCATGAAAATAACTCCTGGAAACTATATTTGATTACGAGTCGCTCAGTTGTATTTTCAGATCGCAAGTAGTCAGTATTGATCTTCGGAGTAGAACGCAATTTGGCGAACTGTCATTCGAATCTCTCTCTCTCTCTCTCTCTGTCTGTCTCTCTTTACCCCTCCTTCTTTCTCCTGATGCAAACCGCCCTAATAGATTCTCCGACTGCCACCACTGCCGCCACTGCCGCTGCCGCTGTCGCCCGCCGAGAGTAAGAAATTTATCAGGCGAAACGCGGAACGTGTAATCGAGCCTGCATAATTAATTCGGCGAAACATTCGGGAAGGCGGCGATCGTTTTCTTGGCTCATTCAACTCCGCCGTGACAGGGGCGAAACTTTCGTCGGCGGCGTCGGAATGAAAGGCGCTTTGAATATCGCGCGTCGTCGTCGGCAGCGTCGTCGACAGCGTCGTCGTCGTCGGCTGGCACACAGCACACAGAGGCTCGCGCCAGTCCTGAATCCACATTCGTTCGCAGTACTCAGACGTGTAAAAGCCGCCCTTACTCCCTGCCGTCCCTCGCCGAACGACCCGGCGAGCTCGTCTACCTGCATTCACCGACTCGCCTTCACGGGGAAAACGCTTTCCGATTGAATCCAGTTATGTAAAGGATGGCGCAAATTTTACGTCCACAGGCAGACGGGGGAGAGAGAGAGAGAGAGGGGTGATGGCTTTCGGCGACGAGAATAACTTCGAATCAGAGGCGGCCACCCTTCGACGACCTTTCCGTGAATAACTTTCTAACGATTTACCTGTCGCGTCGCAGACCACCCCCTCTCTCCCACTCTCTCTCTCTCTCTCTCTACCTCTCTCCGCGCTTCTAGCCGGCAGGGTGGTCTTTGCATCTTGATTTACCGCGTTTGTTTAGCGTCGTTAAACGCGTCAGGCGACTGGAGGGTGGGGTGGGGTTGTCGACGGCCAGACGCTTTTTACGGCCCCAACGACTGAACGGTTCTGCGTCGCGCAATTTGACCGCGAGATTAATTTCATTGACGACGCGGTCACGAGAGGGGCTCGTCTCTCTGAAAACTCATTCAACGCCGTCTATTCTCGGCAAGGGGGGCGAGTCCTGGCAGGGACGAAGGTCGAATTCGTCCTAGCTCCGAGGCACGCGCTAACACTGTAATTTGTCTTGACGATCGTCTTTCGGGCTCATTTTTTTCCGCGACGGGTCTGCGATAGATGACTGAAAACGTCGTTAAGTCAATTACAGAGGTTGTACTCCTATTTACCTGCGAACTCGGTAAATATAGGTAGCCGGACAAATATAGTAAAATTGCTGGGCTCCGATGTCCCGAGCTACCGCCGCTGATCACGACTGTCCGTCGAGAGAGAAAGAGAGGGCGGATGGCGAACGGGAACGGCGGAATATAATCCGCGCACGACTACCATTATTGGAATCTTCCTTCGGTCGTTATTACAATCTCTGCTGGCTCGTCGTCGTCATCATCATAATCGGCATGTACGAACGGCTGCTTCCGCGAGTCATCGGCCGGCATAAAAAAGATGGGAGGACGGTGCCAGCGGTAGCAGGAGTACTAGTAGCAGCAGTAGCAGTAGCAGCACTAGTAGCAGCACTAGCAGCAACGGAGGGTCGTTGTCGTCGTAGCTATTCCGCGCGGCCAGATCGATATCGACTTTCCGCGCCACGCGCTTTTCCCTCTTCCGCGATTGGATTGCACTCCGCGCCGAATAGAGACGCCGGGTATTAAGATGTGCTATCCTACGTGCCGCGCATTGTTGCCGAGGAATGGCACTGAATTTAGGAAAATAGAGAAGCGGCGTGGGCTATCGCCGACGATCGCTGCCTACACGCGGCCTTCCTCTCTTACCTTGCTGTCTATTTCTTCGTATCTTTCTTCGTCTCTTTCTTGAACGGAGCGATTGCCAGTGCGAAACCACCTTGCCTGCCGCAATTTACCGATGTTCGCTCCGGTTCTTAATGCGACTCAGCCCGGTGTGTGCTGGCACTGCGCATCAAATTTATTTCCCGTCGCGTCGACTTGCAACGCTAACTTTTTCTTCGTTGCGAGCAAGCATGCTACGAAAATTACGGATACTATGCATGCTCGCGATTGATCCCCCGCGTAGGATATCTTATCGCAGGTTGCGGGTTCACGCCACTTCCGCCTTGCCGTTTACGTATTTACAGATCGACCCGACACACGTGCGCCGCAGTCGTTCATTGACGCGCGATATTACGACTGCGTCCTATCGATCGACGATCCGACCCGCGGCCGGGAAGGGTGTGAGTTTAACAAGGAGGGCATTAACCGTCATTTCTCGCGGGAAACAAAGTTACGAACGGCACTCGAGTAAATAGGGAGTTAACTAGGAGCGGGCTCTTTGTCTCACTTTCTCGGCGCCCTTTTCAGCAACGAGCTCCTTAGTCCGCGAGCGTCTAAACGTCTCTCATAATTGCCCTGCAACTCGCCCCGTCTTTGTCTGGCATCCGCTTTTCGACACGAGCCGGCCGACGAGGGAGGAAGGAAGGACGGAAGGACGGAAGGAAGGAAGGAAGGAAGGAAAGAGGGGCGCCGATTACAGAGTGTCGAGGATTTATGCGAATCGGCAGAGTGGAATATCGGCGATTTCTGTCCGGATTAGGCGGCACTCGGAGCACGTGGCAGCGAGCGGGTATCCCGAACGGCTAATGAAATTCTACAGAGATGGTTATTGGCCGAATCATCGGAGATCGGCTCCGGTTTATGGCCGCAGCCAACATCGTCCCTCTTCGACTAGTCGTCTGCGCGGCTGCTCACCTGCTCGCATAAGCGTCAACGTTTACGCAAACTCATAATTCAGCCCGGCTCGGTAAACTACCCCGGAGAGCTCGAATTAATTGATCCGGCAGCCCTCGTAACGATTATCGTGGAATAGGTGACGCCGCGAGCGTGTTTCCACTCTCCAAAGTTTACTACTTTCCCACGCTGATTGCCGTCCCTACTGGCCACCCTACTGGCCCACCCTACCGGTCCACCCCACTGACCACCCTGCTCTCCCGTCTCCTCCCGCCCTTGAATACTAATACAGCTTTTAGCGATTAATTCGCGATACTAATTTCAGATTCAGCGACGGGAACGAATTGTCCTCGTTCAGGCTTCAGCTCTGTGTGACTGACGCTGCAGGTTCGTTCGACGAGATGGGCCAACCTACATCGTCGCGTTACGCTTCTATCGTGAAAGCTTTCCCCGCCGAGGGGGTTGAGTAGGCTAAAAATAAGTACCGCTGCTGCGCGCGGATGTTAGTTAAAAATTAGATTCTCCCTGGTCGACTTGTGCTCTTACTATGGTAATTTGACCAAAGTGCAGTCCTAGGATGTTCATTGCAACTTTGAAGCTACCTACTGCAACGTTACTTCATTACATTATGTTTGGGCGAAAATTAATGTAATGAGCGAAAGAAAAGAAGATATTGTATAAGCCATATACTATTTGTATGGCAGCACAAATAGATCAGTGAGTAAAATGTGTTCAAAATAGTGAAAAATTAAGATTTTCTGGTCTGAATTGCACGCAGCGCTTTTCAGCTGAATTCGTCGTTCGTATCACGAAACAAAGACAGAGAAAGTCGCTGAAAAATGCGGAAAAACTGGAGGCGAAGCGTGGAAACGTGCTAATCGGATAGGGGGTCGCCCGTGGGCGTTCTCAGGTATTTTTAAGGTGGGCAATAATTCGTCACGGGACGGTCTAGAACTAACTGGAAAGTTTCGGAGAAAGCTCGTAATTCAGCCGCCGAGGCTGGCGACGAATTGTTGGGAAACAGACTAGGCTGAACATTTCCGCCCCGTAGGAGTTCACTACTTTCCGGCGCTGATTGCTGTCGCTACGAGAATTTGACAGTCAGCCCGTAGCAATACGACTCGCCGACCGCTCCCAAGGCTTCTGGCAATTAATCCGCGACATTAATCCGACATTTACGGCGAGGAATAAATTGTTACGATTGAAAGTTCCTCCCGGTATTGTTAGATTCGACGCGCGCGTTCCCGTTCGGGGCACTACAAACAGTGAGCAGAGTTGGCGGTCACTAATTGCTCGCAACGTGCTCGACGAATGTCCGAACTTCCCCAGGTACGTGTCACTCACCTACTTAGAGTAGGTACGGACGCTTGTTCGCGTTCCGACGCGGGGCTCGAGTCTTTTTCACTGTCGCGATAAAAGTGGAGAAAGCCTGCCTGCGCACAGTGCGCAGGAACGATATGGCACAGTAATTACCTTTCCTTCGCATTATCTTGCAAAGTCAAGGCGTCAAATCCACGTTCGCGGAGCGGGCAATAATGATTAAGGAAAGTGCAGACGATAAAGCGGCGATGGCAGCGAATGTCTTAACGGCGCAGAACGTAAAAGAAGGTAAAATTCCCTGGAGCAAGTATCAAAGTAGTCCGCATTCAGCTTCCACAGTGCCGCTAGCCGAGCGACCGAATTCAGTGGGAATTACAATTTGAAGGATACCGCCGGCGGCATACTGATTGGCCTGAGGTCGTATAACGCGGCTCCTCGGCTGTCATTCGCGGCTGGCAAATCTCTGGGCGGAACTTTTGCTTTCCCGTCTTACTCGTTGCGCCTATCCGTGCACTGCCGGAAAACAAGCTGCTGTCTCTCTCTCTCTCTCTCACTCTCTTCTCTCTGTTTCCGGCCGTCTAGTGATAATTAGGTAGTATCAGCGAGCCAGTTGAGTTCTGTTTACCCGGAGAGAAACGAGCTTGGCAGGGAGGAAGACAAAGTAGGGCCTCGGGAAGGAAGACATCGAGGGAAAGACGGCTAAGGGGAGGGCAGAAAGGTGGGTAGAGAGGCGAACGAGTGTAATTCTAACGGGTTTAAGAGAGTCGTTTTTAAAGCTCCTCGACCGAGAGGATCGGCGTTCATGAAGGGTGGGGGAGGGAGAAAAAGGAAGAAAAAGGTCGAAAAAGGCGTCGAAAGAGGAAGAGGCGTAGGCAGAATGACCGAAGGGAAAGGAATAAAAAGGAGGGAGAGCCACCGATAAGGATTGAGTAGAGCCTGAGGAGGAGCGAGCTCGCTGGAGAAAGTGCAAGATGCGGGAGGAGGAAGGGAGGAAAGGGGAAGGGGAAGGGGAAGAAGCGCAGGGCGAGAAACGTGAGAAGGAGAATGGGCCATCTCCGGAAGAGCCCGGAGCATGAGCCGAGCGTACTTATTCGCGTTTCAAAGTAATTTCGTTAAACGCTCGTGGAAGCGCTCGTGGGAAGAACGTTTCCGTTGTTTAAGTGTACACTCTCTCCATCGGTGGATACACTCGTCCGACTTGCCGCGCGCGCCCTGTGCGAACGCGGCACTGGGATCTTGAGCGAAGAATCGATTAACCCCCGTCACATGAAACGTCATCCCTCTACTCGTTATTTTTAATCTTTCGATGCCTATGCACGGATCATGATTGCTACCTACGTACTTAAAATTGCCACCGATCTACACGGCTTCGTGGGAAAGCGATTCATGGAAGTGACCCGGTTGATAGATTCGGCCCGAACAGATGCATATCGCGGTTGAAAGGAGGGTAGAATTCCGGATCGATGGGACGTCAGTGTTACGCGTGTCAGGTCGGACGCGAACGGCACTTCTTCGGAATCAATCCGGAGTCGGCGGTTAATGGAGCGTAGGGCTAATAGCGGCGATACATAATCTTGGCATGCTCGCTGCGCAGCTGGCAGTGCAGCTGCATTACCTGGGTACATAGTTCCTGAGCGGCGTAGAGCTGCGCGACGTCGAGACGCCAGGGATTATGAAATAGACAGGGGGCGCCATAGGGCAATGGGTCTTTTTAATTTATCGTACTGACTCGGCTCGAGGGCAGAGTAGAGTAGCTTTTTCTCTCCTTCTCTCTCTCTCTCTCTCGATCTCGATATCAGAGAGAGCCAGAGAGAGCGGTGGGGGGTGAGAGAGAAAGCGACGAGGCGTTGGCCATCGATAACGCGATAAGTGTACGTGTCATAGTCGCTTTACGGGCTGTAAAGCCGCACGGTTCGCGACGTACTGGGTAGGTTGGCGGCGTATCGATCGAAATGACCGTTCTCACCTCGTTCGATGCTGGCGCGAGTAGGAACGCTCGGCGCGTCCACCGGCCCGTCAATGGAGGCATCGTTATATCGCCAAAATTCCGGCGCGGTGAACCGTAAACCCGAGGATGTTTGGCCAAAATGATCCAGAACGACGATGCCGAGGGTTAGAGGGGAGTGGGTAGAGGTTGGTCGGCGGCAGCAGTAGCAGCATCAGCCGTGGTAGCGGTAGCAGAAGCGAGTGGAGCAACAGCAGCAGTAGTAGCAGCAGCACCAGCAGCAGCAGAAGCGGCAGCGGATCTGGGGAGTGGTAGGAAGGGAGGGCGGGAGGGTCACTGTTCAGCTTTGGTGGCAGGGATGACCGGTTAGGGGTGGTTCCGGTGGCGGGCGTACTCCGAGCTCGGCGTCGATAAATTCGAGGCTGGCCGCACGAAAGGATCGTCCTGCGGCGCCGATATTATTAGTTTACGAGAACAGTGACTAAACTATAGACGGCCACTAAAATGGACGAGGATAGTTGGTAGGGGAGCCTGGGACTGGGAAGAGGACGGCGGAGGAGGTTGGGGGGAGGGTAGGGACGTAGGATGGCTGGCGGTTGCGGTGCGGGGTCGGCCAGGCTCGCACCCTGGTTGTTTATGCCTCATTAGCTGCAGTAGTTACGTCAGTGCCCTTAACTACCCTACTGAACTGAACACCGCGCGCGCTCTCTCTCCGTGTCCGCCAGTAACATCCGCACACCACCGTCTACAGGTACGCCTCTCCCTCTCGGCCACCTCTACAAATGCGGCCGCGCATATTCGCGACTGCGCCGCGCGCGATACGTTCGTCATCGAGAGCATCTGAATCGTCGTAAATATGCGCCCCTGCGATGAGCTCGTGTAACGTCGTTAAGTGTTCGCCTAATGGCGCGTCCACGCCCACCGACACCCGGACGGTACATGCATTAAATTCAGCCATAAATGCGAAACAAATGTCGGCTGAGTGGGCTGCGTACGAAAAACGGGCAGCTTCAATTTCCTCTCACGGGGGCCTCGAAGCGAGAGACGGGAGAGGAGAGAGATGCTAGACGAGAGACGAGAGGCGCGTGTGGGCAATGGAGGAGGACGACTCTCTAATAACGAAGCTCAATGACGCCAGGAGGAGATCCGGCGAATTTTGCATGAAAGCATCGCCGCAGCAGGCACATTTCGAGAAAAGTGCGCAACGAACGATAAAGCCGAATCGCCTTACCTTCGGGATGCCGGGGGGTGAACTTTATCCGATGTATCTGTATCTAATAACAATAACCGAGAACTCGCTGAGGAGGGTAATAAAGGGGTACGGCCGGGAACGAGATTCGTGTACGTGTAACGAAGGCATAATGGCCGGGGCGTAGAGCGGATGCGGGAGCGCGTATAAGCGCCACCGCGGCTGTTAACAGGGCTACGCCAGTTATCTATTCCTCCGGCTTGCCCGCCAGAGAGCGAGAGAGAATGGAGGCAGATAGAGAGAGACCCCCCTGTCTTTAGTACTCAAGTGTAGTCGGACCTTGCCGAAAATGGACGCGCGATTCGCCGAGTGATCCGACGATCGGTCAGCTTCGAGATACACTCGGCTCGAATCGAATCCAAAAGCTGGCGAATGCATCCAGCGTATCGTCCACCATATATTATGAACTACCTAAACCCACCGGGAGGAAGCCATATTCTCTCGGCAACCTTACGTCGGAGCGTGTACCGCGGAGATCGTAATGCCTGGCCACCCGTTATGACCTTCCCTCAATTCCAAAGCTGACCCGCCGATGAAGAGCGCGGGGAGTCGCAGGAAACGACTGGACGTACAGTTGTTCGCGATTCGCGGAAGCACGTCGTTGAGAATGGACATTGTTTAAGCGTGTGACGAGCTCTCGAGCGCACACGCGAGTCCACTCGGCCTCATATCAATACGCACAAAAGGTCGACTCTTCCCGCAAACTGTCTCCGGAGGCAGCTTCGGCCGCCACCGACAAAATCCTCGTTCGCGTTCGCCTTCCCGAATGCCATCGACACGCAACCGACTCCCTCAGCTCGCCGAAAACAATGGAGACCGCATCCAACGGCAATCGTTTCGCTTTATTTGTCAGCTATTGATAATTTCCCGACCTCCGCTCTGGCTAGATTCCGAGCGAGAGTTCTTTGTGCTGTAATGATATTCATTAAACGGGCTAATAATTATCGATGCCAGCCAGGCGCTCGATCAATCAAGGTGCATCCGAGTTAAAAATCATTTCAACCTCTACGCGAATGCCGTGACTAATAAAAAGAGAATGCAGAGGCGCCGAGAATTGAGAGGGGTGGGGGGCGCGGAAGGCGTATTGTAATTTTAGACGGGAAAAGTTACGGGGAAAGAAAAATGGGATAATTGAAATTCCACGGGTGGCGGGCGGACGTCTAAAAAAATGTCATGATACGCCGAGGTATGCGGCTAGGTCGACACCTATGAATTCACTTTCGCCGTCTCTCTCGCGCCGGCGGCTTCCTCTTATATGGTCGTATCTATCCGTCTGACAAATCTTCTCTCTCTTACTTTCACGAGCTGGCTGGCTGGCTGGCTGGCTGGCTGGCTGGCTTGCTGGCTTGCTGACTCGCTGGCTGGCTCTACTTGATGACAACACTCTCGGGCATCGCTGGAACTCTGTCCGCACCCCTCTTTCGACGGTTTCGGTTCTTGTTTGCCGGCAGCTGCGACTGGCTGCCGTTGCTAGCTAGCGACACAGCGACATGCGGAGGATTCGCTCAGTCGGCTTAGAGCTTTCGCCACCAAAGCTTTCGCGCGGCGCAAAGCGGGCGATGCTTTACGGCCATTCGCACTAATGGAGTTTCAGCTTGATGCCTGCCAGGGCCCCTGCTGAAAAGCCGTCAGTGGATCGTTTCAATGATGGGGCGACATTCGATTGAGAGCCGGCGGACTGGCTCGTGAGACGCTTTCGTGCATTTGTGCACCGCTCCCGGGCCTGGCACTTGTGTGCAGCAAATAATCGCGCGATCGGTCACTTTCCGCGTCCAGCTCACCTACAACATTTTCCCAATTTTCCCAATTTTCCATCTTCCCTTCGCTAAGCTCCCCGATTCGCTCATCATTAAATCCGATCACCTATTCGCGCACCCTTCGTTACCGATCTCGCTGAAAAATAATCTTTTTCGGCCACCCTAGACGACGACAGGTAACACGGGTCCATTACGTTTACATGGAATGGCTTTAATACTTTAAACCTCCAGTTACCCTCCTGCTTCCCATTACACACGTGCACTTCCTTTTTATGTTACTCCGGTGGATAGCACATGCGATGTGACTGTCTCGTATAAAAGTGGGCTCGCGCGCGCCAGTTGGGCCTGCGACGGGTATGTACGTGGCACACACCCGGTATACTTCGTCATTTCGGGCTTTGAGCTTAAAGTTTCGCGGGGAATCAGTGGGAGAAAGTCTGGCAAGCCGATGGTCGGGAAACGCTCGGAATCCCTAAGTTCTCACCCTTCGAGGAAGAAGGTCGGAAGAAGGTCGCGGACGAAGACGGAAAGGGCGCGAATGTCTTGAGCATCGCGACTCTTCTCTCGGACGCGGCACGGAACACGGAAACACGTGTACGTGCGAACAGAGACAGATGTCGACGGCTCGCGGGACGTCAGCCTGGAAATTTCGCCGAGAACGACTCAATGGTGAAAAGTAGGGGAACGGTTACCGGACTCTGAGTCGATTTTCCGCTTCTTTTTTTTCTTCTTCTCGCGAGGGCAATCTCTCTTCCCTGCCACTCGCCAACTTCCACTTTAAAGCGAACCCATTAAAGTCGCGCTATACGTCAGGTTAATGATATGCAGTTATTAATGATGCACCCGGGCACTTACGTTATTAGTTCACCTTAATTAACTCGCTTAGATTGGCGAGGAAATAACACGTAATTACAATCGATCGCAACTCCCCGCCCCCCCCTCCGACCACTCCCGGCTACGCTCCTTCCACGTACGCGAACTCGTTAGTATTCGCGCAATAATAAAATTAATGAGTACCGTACACTGTAATCATTGTTCAAGTGGCGCGCAGTCGATTGATGATCGCAGTTGGCCAGCCATTATTTTTAATTATAATAAATGATCGCTCGTCAATTTGCCCGTCTGCCTACATCTCCGGGCGATGCGTGGGCAGCGCGCGGGAGAACGATTGCAAAAATATTTTCGACAATAACGGAAAGTCTGGGCGGGACGCGCATTACAGGCCGGATGCATTACGTGCCTGATGCGTTACTTTATTATCTCGCCAGCTCTGTTCATTGATTTTCCGGAGACAGGTAGGTAGGACGGCTGCTCTCAAATTAAATCGGACGATCGTCGCTCCCGCTTCCAAATTTTCCGACAACGAGATAACGTGCATCGAGCCGGACGTCAACCCGTTGCATTCTTTCGCGATTGGATAGGTCAGGATTATCTCAGGTCTTCCGATCGATGCGGGGTGAAAAAAAAGAAATGGGCAGTGTAGAATATTTTTATACTATCAGCGAATGAACTGACTGATGCCGGTGTACCGATTTGTACTCATTGACGGTGGGAGCGATATATATATTCGTCGGGCCAAAGTGAAAGCCAATTACTCATTTTGGTGAAAACTACCGACCGAATACTGTCACTCATAGTCGATGACAATGCATCGCTGACCATTCGGCCTAATTCATCTTCTGCTGCCGGGACAGCGAATAGCACAATACGATCAGGCGATCGCCGCTCGGATTACGTTATCAATTAAACTATACGGCATCCTATCCACCCTGCCACCTCTGCTTCACCTCACCCTCTCTTCCACCCTCTTCCCAGCCTCTCCCTCTCGCTTTCCCTCTTCACCGGCACGCATTAAGAATCGAGATTGCCACCGTACAGAAATACGAGCCGAGCTCGGGCCATAGTTCACGTATATTGGCCAGTATTTCACAATCTTTTTCAACGCGAAACATCCACACTGCCTTCCCGACCCCCCACCCTGGGAAAAACGTACGCTGGGAGATTTTAATCCTGCCAATTAGGCATCTTCGTCTCTGTCCTGGCCACGCGAGGCTGACAAATTTGCTGAGCCCTTGTTTGGCGCGGCCATAAGAAAATGAGTGCGTGTCTCTCGTCGGAGGATTAAAATGGAAACGATGGTGGGGATTGAACGACGGTTACGATTTGCAAATTTGTGCGCAGGCCATTCGGCCTCGTCGAGCGATGTTTATCACTGATGAGTTCAAATTGCAGAATTTCTGAGGGTCGGCGCGGGAGCGGAAGAAAAATTGGTCTGGGCGCTTCAAAAAAAGAGGAATAATGTCTGGTGGGAGACAAAAGCGTGGCCGACGAGGCGGAGGGGTGGGTCGGCGAATGAGAGGGAGAGAAAGAGAGTGCGTGGCGGATATTTTGTAATTAAACAGGAATAGAGTGATTCATCGTTTCGTATTATCGCGGAAATGTTTCGCAATTAAACGAGGTTGCGTCACCGCGAAAACGAGACGTTGAAAGAGTTTAGCGGGAAAAAAAACGAGCGTACCTCACTAGCAACCACCCTCCCATAACCACCCCCCGCCCCCTCCCCCACGGGGTATCTCCGGGGACGTTGTTACGAGACAAGCCCTGATTATTAATGGCACCGATTGGTAATGGAGTTTACAGGTTAAAAAAATATTATCTCTAATCAGTCGCGCGGGAACGTATTTTCCTTGCGGACAGTCGAAACCGAAAATTCGTCACGCGTCATGTTGTTTTACCCTCGAGAGCTCCCTGGCGAATACGCTCTCGCTTATGAACCGGGCGAACGCTCGGCCTCTATTATTTCTGCTTCTTAGTAAACTGCAGTTGACTTTTCCGGTCGGCTGTTCTGCTTCAGATACAATTATGACTTGGAGGAATATCGAAACAATGGTACAAAGAGAGCATTTCAGAATTAGGTAAAAAATCAATCGAAATTTTACAAAATTTGGTCTCTTTCAAAAAGTAATAAAAAATTACTAACAGTTCTTGTAATTGCATTAGACATAAAATATAACTGACAGAAACAGTACAACTGGGTCTATAATAAAAAGCTACTGAAGTCCATCTTCCTTAGATACGTCACTGTTTTGAGTACCAGCATTACGGGTAATCTTGTGTAGAAATATTGATATGTTAGCAAGCTAAGGTAAAATAACTAGCACGCGTCATCAAGTGTCAGTCATATTAATGTGACACGATACTAAATAAGTCAGGCTATGTGTCATCCCTTAATATGGGACGAGAATCAAGCGAAATCCAATAACCGGAGTTCAGTAACAGTACACGATCGTGAATTAAGATAATTATCTTCCTTTTAAAAGTAACCAAACCGTAAAATTATAAGCGTGGAAACGATTTCGTAGTTCGCTGATGAAACGCTCGGCGTTCATCATTGCCCGTTAACATTTCCGCGCTATTCGTCGAATATAGACGTGCAAACAGCCGAGCTAGATTTGTACGATAAAACGCTATCGTGCACTGTGCCGCTACTTGTACACACACACATACACGATCGTTCAGGCGCGCACACACGTTCCTGATGCACTTTAATGGACGCAACCGGAAAAACGAGGAGAGAGTGCGTCGCGAGAGTACTGAACGATGAGCGGTGGGTGGAAGGGGTTAGTGAGAAAAAGGGCAAAGAACAAGGATTGGCTGAGCGAAGGGCTGAATAAAGGTTCGCGCGAACTCGCATAATATCCCTTCTTGGAAACTCTTTTTTCCCCCTTCGAAGCTCACGCTCTGCTGGAACGCAGAAATACGAACGTAACGAGAATACAGTGAGTGGGGCGAATTAGGCGCCAGTTAGGTTGCGCCCGCTCGTGGAAATATCGTAAAACATGGCCGCGGGGGGTAGGTCGGCTGGGAAAGATCTGAAATTATTCCGAAGTTTATCGGGGCAAGTTGAAAGAATTCCGCGGAGAAGTTGTGGCCTGTAACGGCCTTGTAGCGACTGTGCGCGCGCGCGCGAACCGTTGAAATGAAGAGACCATCGACGGCATTCCTTTCCTCTCGTACCGGAAACGAAGCGTAGGACGCGAGCGAACGGACGAATTACGCGCGAATTTGATCACACGCCGGTAATGGAAATTGACCGGTCGTGCGAACGAAACATCGCCGCCGCTGCGCGATAATATCTTTCAGCAAGGGGTTCGAGGGGGAAAGGGAGGGGGGTGGGGGTATAGCATTAATATTTTAAAATAATAATCGCCTGAATTCATTAGTGTTAAATTTATGACGGAGTTACGCGACCGCGCGCGGTGTTACACTCACAATCAGATATTAATAACGGATTATTGAAATACTGGGTCATATCGGCGACAGGATATGCGGACGTCGGATTATATTGACATCAGACCATTTCCATTCTGGCTCTTTTGACCGGATTAGCCTGACACGGTATAACGCCGGTGCGCCATCCTATCCCGCGGACGCACAATTGACGTGCTCCGTTTAGTCGAACGTGACTGAGCCACCCCCGCGCGTTCCTCCTACACCGGCGGCTCTCGACAGCGTCAAAACTTCATCCCTAAAATTTGTCAAGTGTCATTGGGAGCGACGAGTGAACTTCTCGCTCATCCTTTTTTTCAAACTCGCCGAAAAGCGTCAGCTTTTGATCGGCCGATGGCAATGGCCGTATACCGGATAGCGACCTACGTCTGACAGAGGGGGTGGGACGGCGGTGGTGGGGGGGGGGGGGGGTTGATAGATAAGGGAAGGAACGGGCGTAAGACTCAGACTCTTGAGAAGTAATCACGGTGTGCTCTGACAAGCGTGAGCAGCCTGTATATTATTTCGATGGGAATGAGCTGCGGGCGTAATGAGTTTCCAAGTGAGCGGAAGTTGCCGATACTAGTTGCGACCGTTAGCATAGAGAAGTTTCGTAATCTATCAATTTCTCGCCGATACCGCGCGTCTGCCGATATCAGCCTACGTCCGAAGTTTACGGGGAGAGGCTAGCGTCTCGTTACATCGCTCGACCGAGTTTCGTCTAACAAGCGGAGACGCACCATTCTTCCGCGTATTACTCGCCCCGTACTACGTTATTCGAATATCTTCTAATTAGACGCTCTCTACCTTCACTTTTTTTCATCCCGACTGTTCATCATTATTACCGAGAATGAAAGGCGAGCCGTGGCTATTCATGTTGAAAAAGTGAAATCTACCGGAATCGAGATCTTGACACTGTAGTCGGTTCGGCTAAGCTTTAACCGGGTCGCTTTTTTTACAACTGTTCAATATGGCCAGATGTCAAATAGGCACTCTGAAATCTCAAGATCGGCAGAAAGATTCGAAGTCACGAGCCTAACGCAGATTTTGCGATAAACATTCCGTTAAGTCCGCCCGGCGATATCGGCGGCATCGAAGTCGCTTATTAGATAGATATAACGGCAGGGTAGGCAGGTAGGAAGGCAGGCAGAGAGAGGGAGTGGGTATGGCGTATATCGGCGAATTACGAAATCCCTAAGCGCGTAATTTCATTCATGACAAAGCGGGCGGCGGCGGCTTTGCGTCGGGGCCCCGCGTAGCAAAGAGAGAATTTCGCCGGGGATCAAACGGATCAGGGGCCGAATTGACGAAATTTTCGAGGACGAGTGTTCCCGACGGCGTTCCCGTTAATTTGCCGTTTGATACCGCGCCACCCGAATTAGCCGCTTGTCTGACAAATAACCGACGCGCGTCCTCGCTCGCCGAGCGGAGCCGCCAAACCGGAATTGATCCTCGCGGAATCGCCCGATGACGCCGATGTAAACGCGGACAAAAAGTAAAAGGCAACGGCCCGATCGGTATCGACGGTAACCGTCGCGTCACCTGTTAAATGTCGACTGGCGAAGGAAGGGAAATTTCATCGAAATAAGCGCGGCACGCCCGCTGACGAATTTTCAGGACGAACGACTGTTCCGGACGTCGTTGTATTAATGCGTCGTTTGATATGTGCTGCACGAAACACCTGTGGTCGGCCGCGAAGCGAGCGCTTAAAGAGAAGGACTTACTATAAATACGTCCTACGCTTGTAGATACAGCGGTTACCTGTACACGTACATATGAGGCATTCCATGCCAAATCGGACACTTTCGGACCTCACCCCCATCGATTTTTTTTTTAATTTTTTATGTTTTTAAGACTGATGAAAAACGCGTTCATGAATTTTTTCAGATTTCTTTGACCATCCGTTTCGAAAATATGAATTTTCTTAAAATTCGAGCTCATTTTTTTCAACTGCTCATAACTTTGCGAAAAATGGACCAATTTGATCGTTCTATTTTTCAAAATTTGTGTTTTCGAATGCTCTTTCAAGAAAAAAATATAATTTTTATCGAAATAATTTTTTTCATTGTTTAATTTTTATTTAAAGCACAAAATATTTTATATCTCAAAACATGTCCCCTTCGATTTTTTTTTTAAAATTCTCAAATAAACTTTGATGCATGTAAGAACTAAAAAAAAATTCCCATCGTGGGGAAACTCTTCGTTCTATTTTATTTCTTTAGTCGAAAATATCTATTCTGTCACATCGTATATTCCATTTCAATGGAAAATACATATGTACGTATAGAGGGTGTCCCGGTAAGTACATCGGGATTTAAAAGTCGGCGAACTGCCATCGAACGCTTTGCGAGGAGATCGAATTAGGAGAGAAGATTCTTTACGGTGTCTTTAAAATGCCGTCTATCGTGTTCCTGTTTTATGGTGAAAAAACACATGAAAAACATTGAAATTTGCAATGACGAGCATAGTGACCTATCTAGTCCAACGGCGGAAAACCTCTTCTTTCTTCGGGCAAGCAAAAGCAAATCCAGTCTGTTCGGGAGATTGAAGCAGGTATCAGTTTTACATTGATTCGACCACTCGCATGAACGCAAAATAGCAAGAAATTCTTATCATAAAACATACGAAAACAATTTGCCTTCACGTTCGTTAGTGGTCGCGTCAATCTAAACGTTGATATCTACTTATCGAACTCTACGTTTTTACGATTTTTTAGCTCTAGAAAAATAATTGACAACCAAAGGCTAGCACGTAGGCACTGTTAAAATTAATTCAATAATTCCGATATACAAAGTATTATCTACAGGATAGTATAATATATTATAGTGTGGAATTTAAGAATTAATTTCAGCCGCTCGTACACGTACACATTTTACCGAATCTTCCGAACAGATCGAAATACGTATTTCACTGTGCAATGAAGTTCATCTCGATGGTACAATCAAAACACTCGTAAGTGCAATTAAATGCTACTTCGTTGTACAATGTATACGTACTCCGCTTAATACTAAGGCTACTATTAACACTAGCAAATGGCAGTTGTAACCATTCTCTAGTAACTAATGCTTGTAACAGCATATACGGAAGTTAATATCGGAGAGAAAATCGCGGTTTAACATGAAAATATAAAGACCAAAGAATAATAAATATTCTATTACCATTTGATATTTGTACGGAATTGGAATTGGAACTGAAGTGACCGGAACAAAATTTGCGGTTGCAACTGCCAAATGAAACCCAGATAAAGGCTATTACTTGGCGCGAAATTCGGGGGTTGGGGGGGGGGGGGGCGAGAGAAAAGTAATAGCCTTCCGCTGGCCCTACCTGCTTATAATTAACACATCACACCATTCCGAGAAAGTATGCTACCTGCCTACCTAGCAATCTATATTTAAAAAGAGCAAAACAGGCACACCAACACAATCACTCCACGGTTCTCAATCAACCGCCCGGGTGCATAATAACCCTAACCCTAGGGAGTACATCCCGGGACGTCTCCGACACCCGAGCTCAAATTCACATCATACTCTTACAAACTAGGTACGTACCAATGCTGAAATCGATTGTAACGCATAATGACCGAGCAAACTATCGCGAACGCGTCAATTTACTTATTTCAATTTTCTCTACGACCAAGTGTTGTAGAGATGTTTAAGTTTAAATAATTAACAAGAAGGAAAATGATATGATGCCTCAGAAGGTGTTATATTAGCGTATTATATTACGCAGAAAATAAATATTTGATAATTGAAAAAGCAAATGCGCTATTCGAGAAAAAGCAATGGTCACTGTTAAGTGCTCTACCCGACCTACATGCCACAAACACTACGCATTCATACAATGGCATGTACGTCGGCAGTCATTAATACGTTATAATCGCCGAAACTACGCCTTAACCAAACCGTCCTCAGCGGCCTGAACCATGCATGCCACACCTCGGCCCATGCATGATTACAGGCCTTAGTGACATGAGTACGGCCAAAATAAGTGCACTTACTTTGTGAAGCTAAAAACATCCTCAGCTAAGATTAGTAATATCTAATGTCTATAATAGATAAGCGGACTAATGACTCTACTATCTTATTTCTGTAATGTTACAAAATAATTCGACATTGCAATGGTGAGAATGACTCTATTTTGTAATAGTAAAAATGACTCGACTTTGTAATAGTAAATGACTCGATTTTTAATAGCAAAATAATTCAACTTTTAATAGACTGGGCATGCAAGAAACACTCGAGCGATCCTATCATACGAGGGAATACTCTGCATCACAAAATTATGACATGTGATCTCGCTGTATGATAGTATCTACTCGTCGCGAAATGCCATCTTGATCATTGAAATTTAATATACGATCGAAAACGAAACGTTCTTAAATACGAACGTATTGACTCTACTTCGCATGTAATATTGATTTAATAATCGCAATTAAACGATTATTAAAGCAAAATTTGACTCTTATTCAGGAATGTATTCAAACCGCGCAAAACTTTATCAAATTAAATATTTCAAAGGCGAACGCGACCGCGATCAAATATTTTCTACATAAATTGAGCAAGGGAGGCCTATCCTGAGCTAATACATACACATGAAAATGTCCCCTAACAAAAATTGACGAGTTGACTTTTCGCTAAGCGTAGCGAAAAATCTACTTGCGGTCAGTATGCTCGTCATATATTCAAGAAGAATAATTACAACGAGTCACCCGTGTCGCTTCGGACCAATCATCCTACGACATGATGGATGACTCGAGGGACTTAAAAATTTGACTCACCGACTGGTCAAGCATACCACAGGAACACGCTGCATCGACGGATCCTTGACCCTCAGTTCCATAGACCCTCAAGTTGATTCTGCATTCTGAACGGTGGGATGTTGCTTGTGGATCCTGGCGGTGGACTTGTGGATTGTGGATTATAGATTCCGGACCCATGCCCATCATAGAGTAAGACCACGTCTCGTCTACCAGAATTCGAACCAGATTTGGACCACCAGAGCGCAAAGTATGGACCATGGACTTCCACGATATGTATTATATTATTCCATTATTTCTGTCGTATCGTGTACTTACATATCTAACACGTTACGTATTCTTAACCATAATAGTTACAGTACAGCTGTTTTCAACATGTGATCCACAATGTTCTAATTTATTTTCAAACAATTTCTATTAAACTACTAAGTTTGCTTGAAATTCCGTATTTTTTAGGAATTTGCAACATGCTTCTAGCCATCAACACCTAACTATGGTAATTTCAACAAATATTTGAAATTGGCATTAATGCAAGTTGGTATTATTGCTGTTCAAAAATAATTTCTTCGTAGACAGTCATGCAATGCGGTATTTGAATTACTGGCTTTGCGCATCCGCATTGCTATGTAGCGCGTTACGCAGTGTTGAAATGTGCAATAATTGCATTTTATGCATAAAATAGAACATACAAGCTTGAAATGAATCGCGAAGCACATGCTACCTTAAACAAAGTGCGAAATAAGAATGGTACTGAAGATCAAACTCACCAGACTGAGGCCAGGTTGAGAAAAATGTGCTGTATGCGTTGCAAAACTTGTTGTTTTTTTCAGACTGTGAGGGCTACTGAAAATAATGTCGAATATTTCGATTAAAACTCAATATCCTGTCTATGCTTATAATTGACTATGTTACTCGCTGCTCAAGGCACAAGATCTTTGTAAATTCTGTAATGGAGAAACAAATATTAATTAATAAATGGTAAAAAATTATGGAGCTCACCTTTCGCGATGACACTTGTGGCACTTTCTTGTCGAAACTAGCTGGACCAATCAACGAGCGCTGCGCGCGCAACTGTCCGTTCGTTCAAATTGCAACATTGCAACGTCCCGCCATTCCCATCCTTGCAAAATTTGACAAGTACATTTCTAGTACGATACATGCTAAGTAGTCGGAGTATTCAACAAAAATCTGGTAATACTGCAGATCTACCTCCTGAATAACGTATTGAATATGGTCAGACTCACCGAAGACTGCCAAAAGATTGCAAAAATTCTTCGACTACGTCACAGCGTCCTTGATTTCCTATGCCAGCAAGCGTACCTGGAATCAATGTCATGTATTTCATTTTAAACACTATGTGCAGGAAAAACATATCGTCAATTAAATTGCCGGGCACTCAATTTGCAATATTTTTACAAATTTAGGGGTGGAACAACAAATATTTATCAATTAATTGTGTAAAATGACAGAGCTCACCTCGTATGACGACACTACTGGCACTCGCTGAGTGAAACTAACCCAACCAAACACAACCAATCAGAACGCGCGATGCGGGCGCCGTTCTTGATCAGTTCAAACTGGCTGCTTGCTTGTCCAGTGTCGCCTAACCATAATGTCATCAAATTTGTGAGTGCTTTTTGAACTTTGTACGCGTGAAATATGTGTTTGCGTTGACATTCAGTATTAATTTGTTGTTACCGCGAGTGTAATAGTTGCATCAAATGCTTAGATATAATAATCTCTTCAAAAGTTGTGCAAAAATCCACAAAACCTGCCAGATCAGTTTGTGTCTTTATTGTGCAGATGAGCTCATGTGTCATAAGGTAAGATCTAGACATAAAATATTATTACATCACTTGAATGTTGCCTGATACTTAAGGCACAACTTGGTCAATAAACATTTTGCTGAAAACATTTTGAAAAATATGTGTCCACATCATGTTCTCACTTGAGAATACTTGTGGATAAACTGCGCTAACAAATGGAAAGCCATAATCAAAAGTGCCCCTCAATCTTGCTTATATTACAAAAACCTGTAGATAGAACACAATAATTTCATTTATTCAAAATAATGGATGAAAACTTGTCATTCAGTGGCAAGTGTATACGTCAGTGCAATTGAAAATTCCGTCATTTTAATATCCTAAACACAGTAAGATAAGTTTCTGCTGTATGGGAGCTTATATTTCATCAATTGAGATTTGATGAGCTACAATTTTTGCTTACAAGTTTTGCACCTCAGACAAATCTTTAGCCTGTTACAGATAACCTTAGAGAACATAAAATGAAACAACAATAGTTGGTTCTAGTTTAACTGCAATATTTCAGAGGAAAACTACTTTAGGATAGAAAGTAGGGGCTAATGTATAAATCTCAATCAATGAAATATAAGCTCTCACACAGCAGAAACTTATCTTACTGTGTTTAGGATATTAAAATGACGGAATTTTCAATTGCACTGACGTATACACTTGCCACTGAATGACAAGTTTTCATCCATTATTTTGAATAAATGAAATTATTGTGTTCTATCTACAGGTTTTTGTAATATAAGCAAGTTTGAGGGACACTTTTGATTATGGCTTTCCGTTTGTTAGCACATTTTTGTCCACAAGTATTCTCAAGTGAGAACATGATGTGGACAAATATTTTTCAAAATGTTTTCAGCAAAATGTTTATTGACCAAGTTGTGCCTTAAGTATCAGGCAACATTCAAGTGATGTAATAATATTTTATGTCTAGATCTTACCTTATGACGCATGAGCTCATCTGCACAATAAAGACACAAACTGATCTGGCAGGTTTTGTAGATTTTTGCACAACTTTTGAAGAGATTATTATATCTAAGCATTTGATGCAACTATTACACTCGCGGTAACAACAAATTAATACTGAATGTCAAAGCAAACACATATTTCACGCGTACAAAGTTCAAAAAGCACTCACAAATTTGATCACATTATGGTTAGGCGACAGTGGACAAGCATGCAGCCAGTTTGAACTGATCAAGAACGGCGCCCGCATCGCGCGTTCTGATTGGTTGTGTTTGGTTGGGTTAGTTTCACTCAGCGAGTGCCAGTAGTGTCGTCATACGAGGTGAGCTCTGTCATTTTACACAATTAATTGATAAATATTTGTTGTTCCACCCCCAAATTTGTAAAAATATTGCAAATTGAGTGCCCGGCAATTTAATTGACGATATGTTTTTCCTGCACATAGTCTTTAAAATGAAATGCATGACATTGATTCCAGGTGCGCTTGCTGGCATAGGAAATCAAGGACGCTGTGACGTAGTCGAAGAATTTTTGCAATCTTTTGGCAGTCTTCGGTGAGTCTGACCATATTCAATACGTTATTCAGGAAGTAGATCTGCAGTATTACCAAATTTTTGTTGAATACTCCGACTACTTAGCATGTATCGTACTAGAAATGTACTTGTCAAATTCGCAAGGGGCATTCGCCTTCGCATTTTGCAAGGATGGGAATGGCGGGACGTTGCAATGTTGCAATTTGAACGAACGGACAGTTGCGCGCGCAGCGCTCGTTGATTGGTCCAGCTAGTTTCGACAAGAAAGTGTCACAAGTGTCATCGCGAAAGGTGAGCTCCATAATTTTTGACCATTTATTAATTAATATTTGTTTCTCCATTACTGAATTTACAAAGATCTTGTGCCTTGAGCAGCGAGTAACATAGTCAATTATAAGCATAGACAGGATATTGAGTTTTAATCGAAATATTCGACATTATTTTCAGTAGCCCTCACAGTCTGAAAAAAACAACAAGTTTTGCAACGCATACAGCACATTTTTCTCAACCTGGCCTCAGTCTGGTGAGTTTGATCTTCAGTACCATTCTTATTTCGCACTTTGTTTAAGGTAGCATGTGCTTCGCGATTCATTTCAAGCTTGTATGTTCTATTTTATGCATAAAATGCAGTTATTGCACATTTCAACACTGCGTGACGCGCTACATAGCAATGCGCATGCGCAAAGCCAGTAATTCAAATACCGCATTGCATGACTGTCTACGAAGAAATTATTTTTGAACAGCAATAATACCAACTTGCATTAATGCAATTTCAAATATTTGTTGAAATTACCATAGTTAGGTGTTGATGGCTAGAAGCATGTTGCAAATTCCTAAAAAATACGGAATTTCAGGCAAACTTAGTAGTTTAATAGAAATTGTTTGAAAATAAATTAGAACATTGTGGATCACATGTTGAAAACAGCTGCACTGTAACTATTATGGTTAAGAATACGTAACGCGTTAGATATGTAAGTACACGATACGACAGAAATAATGGAATAATATAATACATAGCGTGGAAGTCCATGGTCCATACTTTGCGCTCTGGTGGTCCAAATCTGGTTCGAAATCTGGCAGACGAGACGTGGTCTTACTCTATGATGGGCTTGGGTCCGGAATCTACAATCCACAAGTCCAGCGCCAGTATCCACAAGCAACATCCCACCGTTCAGAATGCAGAATCAACTTGAGGGTCTATGGAACTGAGGGCCAAAGATCTGTCGATGCAGCGTGTTCCTGTGGTATGCTTGACCAGTCGGTGAGTCAAATTTTTAAGTCCTTCGAGTCATCCATCATGTCGTAGGATGATTGGTCCGAAGCGACACGGGTGACTCGTTGTAATTATTCTTCTTGAATATATGATGAGCATACTGACCGCGAGTAGATTTTTCGCTACGCTTAGCGAAAAGTCAACTCGTCAATTTTTGTTAGGGGACATTTTCATGTGTATGTATTAGCTCAGGATAGGCCTCCCTTGCTCAATTTATGTAGAAAATATTTGATCGCGGTCGCGTACGCCTTTGAAATATTTAATTTGATAAAGTTTTGCGCGGTTTGAATACATTCCTGAATAAGAGTCAAATTTTGCTTTAATAATCGTTTAATTGCGATTATTAAATCAATATTACATGCGAAGTAGAGTCAATACGTTCGTATTTAAGAACGTTTCGTTTTCGATCGTATATTAAATTTTAATGATCAAGATGGCATTTCGCGACGAGTAGATACTATCATACAGCGAGATCACATGTCATAATTTTCTGATGCAGAGTATTCCCTCGTATGATAGGATCGCTCGAGGGTTTCTTGCATGCCCAGTCTATTAAAAGTTGAATCATTTTTACTATTACAAAATAGAGTCATTCTCACCATTGCAAAGTCGAATTATTTTGTAACATTACAGAAATAAGATAGTAGAGTCATTAGTCCGCTTATCTATTATAGACATTAGATATTACTAATCTTAGCTGAGGATGTTTTTAGCTTCACAAAGTAAGTGCACTTATTTTGGCCGTACTCATGTCACTAAGGCCTGTAATCATGCATGGGCCGAGGTGTGGCATGCATGGTTCAGGCCGGTGAGGACGGTTTGGTTAAGGCGTAGTTTCGGCGATTATAACGTATTAATGACTGCCGACGTACATGCCATTGTATGAATGCGTAGTGTTTGTGGCATGTACGTCGGGTAGAGCACTTAACAGTGACCATTGCTTTTTCTCGAATAGCGCATTTGCTTTTTAAATTATCAAATATTTATTTTCTGCGTAATATAATACACTAATATAACACCTTCTGAGGCATCATATCATTTTCCTTCTTGTTAATTATTTAAACTTAAACATCTCTACAACACTTGGTCGTAGAGAAAATTGAAATAAGTAAATTGACGCGTTCGCGATAGTTTGCTCGGTCATTATGCGTTCCAATCGATTTCAGCATTGGTACGTACCTAGTTTGTAAGAGTATGATGCGAATTTGAGCTCGGGTGTCGGAGACGTCCCGGGATGTACTCCCTAGGGTTAGGGTTATTATGCACCCGGGCGGTTGATTGAGAACCGTGGAGTGATTGTGTTGGTGTGCCTGTTTTGCTCTTTTTAAATATAGATTGCTAGGTAGGCAGGTAGCATACTTTCTCGGAATGGTGTGATGTGTTAATTATAAGCAGGTAGGGCCAGCGGAAGGCTATTACTTTTCTCTCGCCCCCCCCCCCCCCCCCCAACCCCCGAATTTCGCGCCAAGTAATAGCCTTTATCTGGGTTTCATTTGGTAGTTGCAACCGCAAATTTTGTTCCGGTCACTTCAGTTCCAATTCCAATTCCGTACAAATATCAAATGGTAATAGAATATTTATTATTCTTTGGTCTTTATATTTTTATGTTAAACCGCGATTTTCTCTCCGATATTAACTTCCGTATATGCTGTTACAAGCATTAGTTAGTAGAGAATGGTTACAACTGCCATTTGCTAGTGTTAATATGTAGTAGCCTTAGTATTAAGCGGAGTACGTATACATTGGACAACGAAGTAGCATTTCATTGCACTTACGAGTGTTTTGATTGTACCATCGAAATGCACTTCATTGCACAGTGAAATACGTATTCCGATGTGTTCGGGAGATTCGGTCAAATGTGTACGTGTACGAGCGGCTGAAATTAATTCTTAAATTCCACACTATAATATATTATACTATCCTGTAGATAATACTTTGTATATCGGAATTAATGAATTAATTTTAACAGTGCCTACGTGCTAGCCTTTGGTTGTCAATTATTTTTCTAGAGCTAAAAAATCGTAAAAACGTAGAGTTCGATAAGTAGATATCAACGTTTAGATTGACGCGACCACTAACGAACGTGAAGGCAAATTGTTTTCGTATGTTTTATGATAAGAATTTCTTGCTATTTTGCGTTCATGCGAGTGGTCGAATCAATGTAAAACTGATACCTGCTTCAATCTCCCGAACAGACTGGATTTGCTTTTGCTTGCCCGAAGAAAGAAGAGGTTTTCCGCCGTTGGACTAGATAGGTCACTATGCTCGTCATTGCAAATTTCAATGTTTTTCATGTGTTTTTTCACCATAAAACAGGAACACGATAGACGGCATTTTAAAGACACCGTAAAGAATCTTCTCTCCTAATTCGATCTCCTCGCAAAGCGTTCGATGGCAGTTCGCCGACTTTTAAATCCCGATGTACTTACCGGGACACCCTCTATACGTACATATGTATTTTCCATTGAAATGGAATATACGATGTGACAGAATAGATATTTTCGAATAAAGCAAATTTTTTTTTAGTTCTTACATGCATCAAAGTTTATTTGAGAATTTTTTCAAAATAATCGTAGGGGTCATGTTTTGAGATATAAAATATTTTGTGCTTTAAATAAAAATTAAACAATGAAAAAAACTATTTCGATAATAATTATATTTTTTTCTTGGAAGAGCATTCAAAAACACAAATTTTGAAAAAGAGAACGATCAAATTGGTCCATTTTTCGCAGTTATGAGCATGTGACAAAAATGAGCCTCAATTTTAAGAAAATTCATATTTTCGAAACGGATGGTCAAAGAAATCTGATAAAATTCATGAACGCGTATTTCATCAGTCTTAAAAGCATAAAAAATTAAAAAAAAATCGAAGGGGGTGAGGTCCGAAAGTGTCCGATTTGGCATGGAATGCCTCATATATATCTATATAAACGTACACTGGCGCGTCGGTTCACTACAGATGATATAAATATGTGTATACACGGCGAGAGGAAGACGAGCGGGAGAGAAGCAAGCAGTCAGGCAGAGAGACATGCATACAGACTGGTAAAGAGAGAGAGAGAGGGAGGGAGGGAGGTAGGGTTGCGCTGAACGAGCAGGACGCCCATTGAGGCATCGCGTCACCAGGATCCTCTCTTCTCCACACGCGCGTAATAATCCTCTTTTCAGCGAAAGCAGGGGCTTCAGCGCTCGCGTTTACGATGAGCTCGAGGCAGAGGAGCGTAATGGCTCGTTAGCGCGGACAAAGTAGCCAGTAGTAATTCCGCAGTTATGTCAGGCGGAGCTAGCTACTCGGCTACCGGGTGTCCCTAGCGCGCATACATTATTCTACCTTCTTCCGACGAGCGCTCACTTCCGGGCCGGCTACGCGAGACGCAGGTGCAACCACTTTACCCCTTTTCGTCAAGAAGTCACGCGAGACTCTTCCGACGAAAATTTCCCCGACGTCGTCGAAGGCGGACTACCTCGTCCGAGGCCGCCCCCCGGAATGGCCGGCTCAACATTTTCGGCTCCCACTTCCGCCGGCAGTAATCCCCTCATCCGTAATCGTGCCTGATGTCCAAAGCCGATCGAGCGCTCCTGCATTTCGCGAACGGATCGATCCGCCGACAAGGCCCGCGCGCTCGGCCACTTTCCTTCAATCTCCAATTACGATCGGTCTCGCGCGCTCGCCATCGGCTAATATATCATATTTAAAGCAAACCGATCGATCCTTTTCGCCGAGGCATCCGATTAAATCGTCGACCACGGTGCAAAATAACTCGGCGCGTTACCGGAGGGGCGCACTTTTAATCGGAAAGCTCGCAGTTTAGCGCAACACGTCAGCCGCTTTGTCGGGCACATTTGCAACGAGTAATGATGATTTATATCGCGAGCCCGCTAATGTCCCTTATCGGCGAACACAGCTGTCGGCTGGATAAAGTTGTACTTCATTGTCGCTGGCGCAGGGGTCGAGAGTTTCTACATAGGTAGGTAGGTAGGTATGTAGGTATGTAGGTAGGTAGGTAGGTAGGTAGGTAGGTGGAGAGCAGGTGAAGAGAAGGTAGACGAGTGCCAGCGGCGAGCCAGCGGGCGAAACCATTATTCTTACGCCAGTCATGCACTCCGATCTCTTTAAATTTCTAACGCCGCCCTGTAAATCCGTCTCCGCAGTCGGGACAGCTTTCACATCGTGTACATCGGTGTCAACGACTCCCCCCTGCTCGGCACAACGCAAGCTCACCCCCCGGATAGGGAATGTCTTTATAGGCGCATTTGTCGTGCTTTTTCACTCCGACGAATGCCTGCGCGCGCGCCTATAGTTCTCACGAAATAGAGCGACGAAAGCCTACACAGTCGTGCTTTACTAACGACTCGACTTTTTGTCGCAACATTTTTGCCGGACAATCCTTAGATAGGGTACGGGAGGACGATTTTAATAAACGAACCGAGCTCGCTTTGAATGTAAAGTGGACTGAAAACCTAATTACGGTGCACTCCCGGTTAAGGATGAAGAGGTTAAAAGAGGCCGGGCTGCGCCCAAGGTCGGCCGCTCATAGGTCGAGAGACAATTTCCGGCGGTCCTTAAAGCGACGTCAGTCATCGTGCGGTCGACGCGCACACGTTGCATTCTGGATGGGGAGGGAAAATGAAAATTCCGAGGGGCCCTGTGCAAAAGAATGTGAGTCCGCGCGCGTGCGGGTTGCGCGGACGGCGAGTCGGTGAGCTACGAGGAAAGCTGCGGCGAGCGCGGAATGGGTGACCAGTAAGGCAGGTGGACATAGAGATAGGGTGAAATGTATTCACAGTAGCAGCGGCACCAGTAGTGGCACCAGTAGTGGCAACGGTAGCAGTAGCAACTGTAGCAGCGGTGAGAGTAGCAGAAGCGGTAGATGCAGCGGCAGCAGAACGTAGCGTTATTACACTTGCTCATTCTGTCCTCTTCGAAGCGGGCGGCACTTTCCTCGAAAGCGTCGGACGTGGCGAGGGGGCGTCATGAAAACGGAGTGTCAGCCCCGACCTTGGGTCGGCTTTACGGTGCGTCCGCGAATGTGTTCGCTCGTCGAAATCCGGCAACACGCTGCTTTACGGGTGACGTAAAGGCAAGGGACGGGCATCCTAGTTGACAGCTCCTTCCTTTGCTCCTGACGCCCTCTCGGTCCCCGGTGGTTTATGGTCTGGTTATTCGGTAGACACCGCCCGCACCACTTTGCAGGAGAACACGGGAGAGAGTTCTCGAGAAGGCGCATAATAAGGTTTCCTACGCTGCACGGGTCAGTCGGACTACGTGCGGTTTTCGCACCCGGGAGATCCGCCTAATGTCTTTAACGACGATTCCCACCGGGAGGACTTTCTTTCGCGCCTCGAGAAACGTCCTCCCTCCCTCTCTCTCACTCTTCGCTTGGCCCTTTATCTCGCCACCCTCCCGGTTGGCCGTCAATGCACGGAGAGTGGCGTCCCTATTACATTTGCCGCCTTTCCGCGCTGTTTTTACAAATCCGTCGAGTGGCCCATCTTCTGCGAGGACTCGTTAAATCTTAACAGCCGTCGGCATCCGCCTAATAGAGCTTGGCCAGATGTCGCCGCGACGCTTGGCGAATAATAATTCGTCATATCAGTTAACTTTCTGAAGCGTGAGTCACGTAGTCCTCGCCGCTGGCGAACATTCCGAGCGGAGAGCGAACGAGCGCGAAGCGTAATGTATCGGGTCGGCGAATAACAGTGGACTCGCATTAGAATCGAAGTAACTTGCCAAACTGCGGCGCGAAACACTTCCCCGGAGTACTCTTATGAACCCTGCGTCGCGAATGGGGGCGAATCTCCGTTTACGATCGTCTTACACGAGTATCAGTGGCGGTAGTGCCACTTTTCGCCGTCAGGAGCAGAGAGACATTTTTCTTGATCCTCGCCGATAAGAGAAGGCGGCCGCTCCTTCGAAGCTTCGATATCGCGATCTAGCCGGAAGCAGAGGAGCCTGCCTGCGAGTTCAGGAATTCAGGGTGACCCGATCGGAGACCGTTAACGGCGATGAGCTCTTAACCCGCGAGAGAGGGGTGGGAGGGGGAGGCGAGGGAAGAAGGAAGTTCTTAAAGAGCGACAAGCATCTGCGAAACGAATATGGTGACGTAACGTTCGAAATATTCAAAAGTTGCCGCTAGGGTGAGTTCGAAACTTCTCACTCGGGGGTTGCGCCGGGGGTTCCTCTACTCAACGCGAGATTACAGTTACGTCTTCCTCGAATATCCTTCCCACCTCGGCAGAGAGTAAACCGGCAACGCCCCGACAATGTCACTCCGAAGTGAGAAAATTGCGAGAACACGACGTTCGCGCGGTATTACGCTGAACTTTACGTAGCATGATTAAAGATCAAGAGCGGGTATAACAGCGATGAGACCCGATTACATTTCATTTTCCATCATGCCCTCTCCGCCGACCGGCATCCCTGCCCTTAATGAAATTTATTAAAATCGAGCCGGAGTTCCGTCGAAGCGAGCCGCTCTTCTCCACTCCACACTTCTCCACTCTGCTCTACTCTCCTCTTCGCCGCTCTTCTCCGCTCTAACGGTGGCCTTCCCACCGGCGAGTTAGCGGAAATATTTTGTCGCTGAGAGCGCTTGTCGAGAGGAGAGCGGATGGGCCGCGGGAAATTTGTCGTAGCTGCAAACAGTCGAACGGCGTCGTTAATTGTTAAACTTCTCGCCTCGGGCGGTTCGCGGGCGCAGTTACTGTACGCGTGACTCGAATTTAATCGGGGCAGTCGATTCTTACGGAGAGGCTCTGTCGGGGCCCGTCGAGAGGCAGGGCCGATACTGTGGCGGGTAGTTTAACGAAGAATGTTCGCGCGGCGAGGCCAGAAGGGGGGGGGGGGGGGAGAGAGCCGGATAGTTCGAAGTTTCCGAGTAATTACTTCGAAAATTGCTATTACTTTCGTAATAACAAGGTCAAGTATATAGATTGGCTGATGGTGGGGTCTGGCTGCGTGGGGTCTGGAGAGTCGGAGAGGCTTCGGGTGGGCGACGATTATTGACGGGAGACGTCGAATTAATCTTTCGCCGAGTGAAATTTCGAAATGGGCCCCGGCGACCGCAAAAGTGAAACTTCCGGGGAAGTTGAGCTCATTGTCCCAAATCAAAACACGACTCGTGACACTCCCCGGCGCTTCAGCCTTCCGTGGAGCACCTCCTCAACTTCGAACCGCCGTTATACATATCCTAGTTTCCCCCCGAGACTAGGGAACTCTTACGCGGCGCGCGCGCGCGCGCGCGCTAGTACTCGCCGTGGCCGGCATGCGATATTTGAAGTCGGTCGCTGGCTCGTCGCGATAAGGGTGCATACTTGATAAACTGGCGAGTTATTACTACGAAAACGGCAACAATTAAGCTGCTTGGAATTTTCCTTAATGCGCGCACCCCGCGCTTCCGGATGCCGTTAATATCTTGGAAATTTTGTACAACGCTCATTACCGACGGAATGCCGAACTCTTAAGGAAAAAGGCAGGCAAATGCCGTAATGCCCCTCTAACGAGGCTAGGATAAATCGAAACATTCTGCCTCTCAGCTTGATCGTTGAAACGAGTCGCTGAACCGGCGACTTCCTCCTCAGAATGGGAACACGGCAAGCCGCCTAAGCGCGGACGTATCAGAAGCGAGCGAACGGCGAAAGATTTACCGTTGACAATTGTATCGCGTTACACGCCAGAGTTCGCTCCACATAGCCGAAAACGCCAAAACCGATTTAGCCGTCTCGCCCGAAATTTCCTCCAGATTAACGCAGTGCGCTGGGAGTAAAATGTTTCGTCAAACTCGAAGCGGCGACGTAACAGTCGGGTCCATTATGCCGGTCCGCATCAAAACCAAAACCGCCAAGCATCCAGCATTCTGCGCTGCTCGAAGCTTCCACCACCAGCATCCCTCGAGTTCGTTGTCTATAGATAGAGGCTGAGGGGACGGAACAACGAATGGCTCGTTGATATTTTCCCAGCATCCGCCGACGTACGAGTTCCCGAACCATTTTCAGGCCTCGACCTAAGTCTAGAACTCGTCCGGCTCCACGGTCGATTTTTTTTACCCTTTTTCACCCTCCCCCGCCTAGAAAGCGTGACCTAATTGGAAAGCATGTTTGCGCCGTGACGATTTCAGTCGTCGTCGACGTCGTCGTCAAAATTCCGGGAAGCCACTCTCGAATCTCGAGCGTCGAGCCAAGACGGGGGCGCAAATTACGCTTTTCCTATGGCAGAACTTTGAGGCGGAAATTACATCCATCCGCGCCGATTTTCCAAGGAGCCTCCGCCCCATTCGTATCGTGTAGGCAGGCCAACTGAAGGGACCGGAGCGAGCAATTCGCCTGGCAACCTCTCGTGTTACGAGTCCACATGCGAGTTTCGAGCTAGTTTCAGGTTTGATATTGCGAAATCCTCGAACCGGCGCCCGACAGCAACTTTCCTTCGCTGCGCTTCGATCGAATCGGGCCCATATTAAAGATTACGAACGACACGCCTTTCGCGCATACAAAGATTCGGGAAGGGGTTGGTTAGGTAGAGGTGGAGGGAGGGTGCCACGCTTGAAATGAGAGGTGAATCGCGGCCGAGCCGCGTATTGTACCCGTGAGGATCGCGTTTCGTCCTTTCGGAGGCACGTTGCAACAACGTTGCAACAACGTTGCAACAGCGCTGCAACAGCGTTGCAACTTCGACTAGTCGCTCTGCACACTCCTGTATCCTCCTGGGACCCAACAACCTAGCTACTATTCGGCGTAGCTGAAACTCGCTTTTGGCTGATTCTGGAGACGGAGAAAAGAATGAAAGACTTTGTACCGAAAGATGTCGAAGATCAAGTGACGATCATCGAAGATGAACTGATGGACAGTCAGGCTTAAAACGAGGAAGCCGAAGTTGGCCTCGACCCGAAGCGAGGACGCTATAGGCTGTACCTCGGACGCGGCGGATGCCGATTTCATTATCACGGTAAACCGCCTGAGCCGGGAATTCCTTTGAGAGGAACTGCTTGCTGCCCGCTTCACGGGTCGTACCTTAACGAGCCGGAGACACAGAGGGAGAGCGAGCCGGGGGTAGGGGAGGCCGGGAGAGGAAGAGGAAGAGGGCGGAAATAAAAAGACACGGTTCTTAATCAACGCTTCCTACTCTGTCGATCCGCCGGGCGAGTTGCGGAGGAAAAATTCATCATGACCGAAAGTTCGATAACCTTTGTCTGCCGAGATAACAAAGACGTCATGGGGCGGCATGCACAAATGCGGTCTGAATGTAAGAAGTCCGCGCTTTTCTTCTTGAGCCGGGGCGGGGAAAAAAAGCAAGTTCAATTCTTTGGTGGAAGCGTAATCGAAAATCACTTTCGTCGGAGGAGCGGATCCCGCGATGGAAGAGAGAAGGACGATGATCCGGCTGCGGTACACAGGCGGACATTGTTCTTCCGATGGGAAAAGTCAAAACAGTTTTTTTTCCACTACCCCGTGAGAGAATACATCCGGAAGAATGGGCCTGCGTCGGAGAAGAATATCTTGGGAAGAGACGTCGGTGGCGGAGCTCGTCGGACGAGTGACGCGCCGTGGCCGACGATAGGTCGAAAGTGTGACGCTTTGTTCGATGATGAAGACCGAAGGCGAGCGAAGCTTTTTCACCGGAGGGGGCAGAGGAGTCTCGGGGTATAAGGTCGTCGTACAATCGGAAGGCCCTATAGTCCGTGTTCACGGGAACGTGCCGGGCCGAGTTGACCATTTATTGTCCGCGTGCCAGTCGGCGCCGATGGCCGGCCCGTTTGGACAAAATCTATCCTTCCGCTCTTTATCGACTGACTGATCGAGCCGGCCTGATTGCGACACCATCTTCTCCGTACGTGACGTCACACCGAGCAGAATCCGCCGTGGAACGGTACGTCGGCCAGTGTGTCGGCCCGTATCCTACGGAAGGTCGAACGTCGTCGAAATCAACTAACCGCTTCCTCGATGTGAACTCAAGATGAGATCCCTCTGTTTACGGCGACGAAGTAATCATTGAGAACGAGGCGGACACCGCCGTTCTGCTGTACGCCGGATGGAATGGGACGCTGAGAGAGCGTCTACGAGGAGCACGAAGAGGGCGAAGACGACGCCGAACGACTGGGGACGTGCAGAGAGAGGAAAGGCTTTGTGCGCAAGACGAACTGAGGATGAACCGAGGATGAACTGAGGATGAAGCGACGACGAATCGGCGAGTCAACCTCTCTGAAGTACCTGGTCGACGTTCGCCTAGATTTTTCTACCGCCACCTCCTCGTCCCGAATTATCGACGGCGGCTTATGGTCGAAACTTATCCTCGCCTGTCGATGTGGCGGCCACGAGGGGGTAGGCGGAGGGAGCCGGTAAGGGGGTAAACGCATTTGGCAAGACTCGGCCCCGTTCGATATCTCGTTTTCGAGGAAGTTCCAGTTTAATAGCTACGACTGAATTATATTCATCTCCGGGAAAGTGAATTCAACTTCAAATATCAAAGGAGCTCCCTAGAATTGACTTTGTCTTCCGTCGGGGGTAACTTTCTCTGATTGCCTTCGAGATTCTTTGCTCCTTCAGGAAAAGTAACCGTGATTCATCTCTCGTTCGGCAACAAGCTCCTGTTTGTCTTTCGAACAACTTATTTCATTGAAACGGGCCACCTGAAGAGTCGCTGGCCGATCGAGCTGCCACTTCGTGTCATCGAGCAAACGCCGAACATCCATCCTATACTCCCTCCCTCCCTTTCTCTATCTGTCCTTATTAAGACATTAAAGAAAAATAGCAGCTCTATAGACATACATATATCAATAATATAAATCGTTGAACAACATGAATTTCTGTCGCTCGCCTTAAAACACAGCTTGCGTGTAAAAATGCAAGACGGATCGACCCGATCAATTAGCAGTCGATCGGGGAAGATGCATCCCTCCCGACGAGGTGCTCCGTCGTTCCGAAGTCAGGGCGAGAAGGTCGTCCGGTAGGTGGTGCTTTCCTAACGTCGGAATAAAGTCCGGTCTCACGTACGGGCGGGTTTTAATACGGTCCGGCCATTCGACGTAGGATCTTCCTTTCCCCAAGGAAGCTGGACGACGTCCAGCTTCGGGCAGGACCCACTAGGGGCGGACGTGCCTCGCCGTAATTCAAGTGGATAAGAGGGAAGGTGGCCCGCTCCAAAGTCCACAAGGACCCCCCGAGTACACAGAGGATGCGAATGAGAAAGCCGTGTAAAAAGGATCCTGGGGATTAAGATGACAGGAGCCGCGATGGAGCATGCTCGCGGAGCGAACGTGATTCGTGCCCGACTACCCACGGCGTAGATGTACACCTTGCAAGAACGGCCGACCACTTAACTCCTTCAGGATCGATCCTCCGCGGTGGCGGACCGTAGATACGGCATGACGTCCTATCGGCACCGATTAAATTACCCGCACCCGAGCTATTCTCTTCTTTCATCTCTTATTTCATCTCTTCTTTCATCTCTTCCTCCATCTCTACTTCCATCTCTCTCTTCGACCCACCCCAATTGCGTTGTCGAAGATTATTAAGTGATCGATATAAATTGTTACTAAATCATTGTCTCCGCCGCTCGTGCATTCCCCCACCCCACTTTCGACCGCCGTTACTTAGAATGGCTGTCAATGCAGCGGAATTTATTTTTACACCGGTCTTCCAATCTCGCGCCGTTGAATATTGCATAAATTCAGTTCTGAGTAGAATTTCATTTAAAGCGGCGCGTCGGCTCGCGGCCACCCGCGCCCCACCGATTCTGCCTCCGATTCTGCCCCCAATTCGGTCCACGATTCCGATTCCGCCTCCCCTCTCACCCCCGTGTCCCACCCCTCGATCGCCCTCAACGAATTTAATTTCGCGCGGCGCTCGCGGTATTTCTCGCGGCTTGCGTCGCTTCCGACACAGACATTTCAATCTCTTTGACCCTGAGCGCCGTTCGGCCGCTGTCCGGAGCTTGGATTTCTGATCACTGGCAACGAGCATGAATCGGTAAGCTAACTCGTTCGATCGGTGACAGACAAGGGAGGACGGTATCGGAAGGATGGTGCCGACCATGGCGGTCAGCAATTATAACGTTGTACGGCTCCGAGCAGTGGTAAATGATGGGTTCTGGGCTTGTCCGGTATTCAGCCAGAGCGTCAATCACCCTCGATCAGTTAGCGGCCTGACTCCGACCTAAATCGGCCCACCCCTCTCCGCCTCTCCACCCCTCCGCCCCTGCCGCCTCTCCGTAGCATGTGCGAGCGAAATGACCGGTCGAGAACAAGAGATCGAGATAGAAAGAGGCAGGAGGAAGAGGGAGAGAGAGAGGAAGCGGAGGCAGAGAGGCGAGGGCGGTGCCTCGGAGAAGAGAGTTGTGGGTAAACCTATATTGCAGCCGGTGAGTGTCAGCCGATAGAGAGAGGAATGACACAAATGGAACGGAGAGCAATAAAGGGAGACAGGGGCAAAAGATCGTGGGAAGGGAGGTGGAGAGGGGGAGCTGAGACAATGCTGGCACGGAGAAAGAGGAAAGAGATTAGGTGAGAAGGCCGAACAATGAGAGTGCACAGGACGAAGGATATAGAAAAGATAGCGGTGGATGAGAAAGACAAAAAGTGTGCCTGAGCACGGCACTCCTGGGAGCTGGGGGTTGGCAAGGGGCGGGAGAGGGGTAGGGTGGGAGGGAGTGGAAAATGGAAAGAGCCAGAGAGCAGATGACGATCGCGGAATGGATGTTGATAGCGGAGCATTCAGTTACTATAGTGACCATAAGGTCCAGGTGATTAACCAGTGTCAAGCCGATTATTCATCGTGGATGCCTCGCACTCTAGCCTAAGCCTGTCAGGCCGTCCGGACTGCACGAGGTACGATAAGGTCGCTTCTGGCGATTGAGAATATCCAGATTGAACCCCCCCGCCTTTCCCACCCCCCTCCCCGGTACCATCGGCCCTGAATGTGAGTTATCATGGAGATCGACTCCTATACAGCGGGCCAAATTGAACCGTTGGTCCGACCAACTGATATTCAATGTGGGCGATTTCTCTCCGCGTTGTCAAGCAAGGAAGTTCGAGTCAATGAGCGAAAGGGTGGGAACGAAATCCTTTGACTGTCCATTGTACGTGACGCGGAAGGATCGGCGGCAAGGATATTCTGATTAGAATCATGTCGAGAGAGTGGCCTCGGTGAGAATTCGATTGTTAGCGAAGGGTCAATCCGCGGCTCGCGGCTTTGTCTCCGCTACGTTTTCTTCCCACTATTTCATTCCGGCCAATCTCGTTGCCATTGCGCCACCGGTTTTCATTGATTTTCATTTTTCCCTGATTTCCTTCCGTTCCTTTGAAAAAGTGCGCCTCGGCACGAAGGTGGGTAGATACGCAGGTAACCGAGTTTTCCTTCTGCATTCCGTGGCTAACGTCGCCTCTGATTTAGAACGCGCACGCACACCGTCTCTTTCTCTCTCTCTTCACCTCCTCTTCCGTTCGCTCTCGTATAAATTCCTTTGCCGACCGAACGATCTGATTCGACCTGAGACAAGGCGGATCATATTTTCGTACTGTATTTGATGTCTGGCAGGCGGGCAGGGAGCCGGGAGCAAACTGTTTATGTCAGTCCCCCTTAGGGATAGTCCCGCTGGTGCTCTGCCAAGATAGAACTTTCCTTCGCCGTGAACTTTGAAACGTTCGCGTTTCTTTTCCGATAGAATTATTCGATTCATCGTGCCCGGGCGACCGGGACGCCCCACCCCCTGCTCTCCTCCCCCCTCGCACCACGGCCCAGTAGTGACAGGCATCGCATCTCGGAGAGTCCCGGAATACTGAAATACAACGGCGTCAATGAAACTTTCAATCGTTCCACTTCCGACGCCTCTCCGCAAGAACTTTGTAATCTGTAAGCTGATAACGCCGTCGCTCGCCGAGCGATATCGTAGTTTTACAACTGTCGCCCGACGTCAGACCGGCAATCTTCGCGTACGGACGAAAGAGAAGTGAGTGCGCTGGCCCAATTCTCTTTTTTTCCCTCCAATCGCTTCGAGCACATTCAAGACCTAGAGAGAGAGAGAGAGAGAGAGAGAGAGGAGCCGGGGCAAATTTGCCAAAGAGATAAACTGTTGAACGGGCTCTCGAACGGTCAATTCGAGCAGGGGGGCAAAATGTCTCCGATTAAGATGGGCCCGTACGATAGCGCTCGTCACGTATCCGCACTCTGCCCGCCTCCCATTATCCTTCGAGGGGTAAGGTTACATACAATGCGGACACACGTTCGTTACGAAGGTAGCGGTGCGTTTCCACGGGAAGATGAGCTGATAACTGGGTCGTGCTCTCGGCTCTCAGGAGCTCCATTCAATCGGAGGACTCGGAGGAAGCGGCCACTGTCGATCTTGATCGATTTTGAAGAGGACGTCAGCCGGCATATCGCTGCTTAACGCTTACCTCGAAGAGCGCCTCGCCTCCTTTCCTATGCCAATCCCGCCGCCATTTTCCACCTCTCTCCTCTCCTCCATCCTCCTCCACTCTCCTTCACTCTCCTCCACTCTCTTCCACTCTCTTCCACTCTCCTCCACTCTCCTACACTCCCCTACACTCTCCTACACTCTCCTACACTCTCCACTACTCGCCTCTGCACGCCAGAGGAGAAATCCGGACCGACAGTGGCCCCGGACAAGTGGCCCGGGAATATTTTAGAGCGCGCCTCTAATCCAAACAGCGATTGACAGCTTCCAAGTTCGATCAACATGTACGAATAAATCGTCGCAGTTGCCCGCATGCCGTGCTTTTGACCCGGGCTGTTTCCTCCCGCTTAAAAGCTGCACGCCCTTCGACCGGCAACCCGCTCTCTCGCCGCACACGTGTGTGTACACTCCTGCGTGTGTTTGTATGTATATCTGTGTACGAGTTGGTCGAGTGTGCGCGCGGCCTCTCGCCGGGACGGCGGAATCGTAAAAATCTACTTGAACCTCGTCTACCTTTTTGCCCCTTCGGTTTTGCCCGCAACGGCGCGATCAGTGTCGTTGACGCTGTTCACGGGACCGTCTATTTTCAACGCTTTACGACGTCCGTTTCGCACCCCCACCTCACCGACGTCTCGCCAGGATTCAATTTCGAGAAATTAAAGGGATGGGACCGAAATGATCGGGCGGACGTAACGAGGACGTCGGTCCCGAAAAGGGGGACGAATTAAAAGTGGTAATTTGTTCAGGAAGCGCAACGGTAATGGAAACAAATTGCTTTGTTGTCGCAAATGTACCCGAACGCCTCGAGTTCCGTCCATGAGAGAAGGGAGAGAAACAAAGTTCCTTGCCGTCCTTCTATTTTTCTTCCCACCCTGCGAAACAATTAGAGTCAAAACGGCGTCGAATCTGAAAACATCCAATTTCATTGAAGACGCATTATCGATCCTCGTTATCGCACTCCTTCCGTCTCGGTACTCTTGTTTCGCTTTCATGACAGAACTCTAGATCATTCCTCCCGCCAGCATTCTTCACATCTCCCCCGCGATCCCTTTCGCACTCAGTCCTGTCTTCCAAGCCTTTGCTCCCCCCACTCTTTCGTCGAGGGGAACGTCGTGCGCAAGAATGTGCCCACTACCATTTTTGCATTTGCATATAAATAAGGGAGGTCCGGGAGACACGTGGCGGTGCGAACGTCTCCTACGAGCACGTGCGGGTGTCCTCGCCGAGGGGACTAAGTAAAATCTATGCCAGGCCGTATATAAAAGCTCGTGTTTATATACGTTAATAGGGCATAAAGTCGTTCGGGTCCTTATGCGCGAGGCAGAGGAGATAGAACGTCTCTGTTATCAGTGCAGAGTTCGAGCCCGGTAACTCCCTTTAATCGAGAGCTGCTACGAGCTCACCTTCCCGTCCCCTCTCCCCCCACCACCCTCCCTACCTTCGTCTATCTTGGGGACGTTCGTTACATTGTCAGCTCGGCACCGTCGTCAAGTTCGTTGCGCGCGACGACTCGCCGAGTCAAAGTTGGAAAATCAACGGCTTGGCGACGTTAAAGTGACTCGGTAACGACGTCAATTATAATTAATTAAATCATCGCTGCGTGTACAAAGCGGGCGTGGCGATAGAAGGGATGGGATCGTCTGGTATTGAGAATGGACCGTGAAGTTGATGTTTCCGTACTGTGACTGACTACCTAGACTGGCGGCTGACATCTTTTCGATTAAGAACAAAAGTTCTTGGACGAATTTCACCTTGGTACACCTGCGACGTGGGGTGGAAAGACTGAATCCGGGCTCGGGGAGTAGGTGTAACTCGAGTGGATTGGAGGAACGCAATTTAAGTGAATTGGACCGTGCTACCCTCTTCCACCCGCATGTAAATAGGTTTTAATATACTAACACTTCGTGTCCCGGTATACTAACGCTCCCTATCCGGGGGAGTAATTTCGAGCGTTTAACCTCCGGCAGGGGTTTTCAGTCGTTGAAAGGGTTACCCCCACCGTGAATAAGAGGGCCATCGAGAGCGATGCCGTCGTACGTCGTGTCTACGCAGCGCACGAATTCAAGGTCCTACGTGCCCGAGCGCGAACCAATTACTTACGTCATTCTGCGGAGAGGAGTCTGTCAGCGAATTAAACGGACCGACTCGTCTCTTCTCCCTGTCGATGACGGAAAGCCCGTCCGATCCAGAAGGACGAACGTTGCGTAACTCTATACCCACGGTTTTTTCGCCATCGCTTTATTTCCCTGACCTCTCGATGGAAATGCAGCCTCTTTTTTTCGAGCTTCCGTTCCAGTCCGTTCCGTTCGGGCTCTTTCAGCTCGCGCACGTTCATTTACAATGTCCAAGAAACAAAGCCTTTTTCGTCCGCGCCGCCGCATTCGGAAGAGACGCACAATAGGTTACATGGAATCGCAATGAGCATAAGGTTATGACAAATGAAATAAGCAAACTGAGTAAGCGGACAATAAAGGAGAGAAGAGGTGGGCGAGCCTCGTTTTTAAAGGGACTGTAGCGAGCGTACGGGCAAAGAGACAGAGGGAGGGAGAGCGAGAGGGAGAGGGGAGGATGCTCAACGTATTTCATGAGAAATTACGAAAAATAATCCTCGAAAATTATCATGAGAATGGCCCCGTGGCTGCGCGTAGGGGCCACCCGAACAACAATGCCGTCTGGTCCCATCTGCATAACAATGTTTACTCGCGAAAACAAAGCTCCATGACGTGCCGAGAGCGACTGTAAAAAAGGATGATATATTAGCTGAGGCTGAATTTTCGACAGGGTCGTCTCAGGAAATAAAGTCGAAGCCACTGTTAATTGTTCCAGCCCCATCCTGACAAAAGGGGCGAAAAGCTTGTCAACCCCGCCGGCCCTCCGAGCGAGAAGCGTCGAGGAGCTTGTCCGTATTCCGCGGCCCAGAAATTCAATGATTAGCCGGCCGAGCGAAACGGCATGGCTACCGGCGGCAAGGGTAAATTACAAGACGGTCGAACGCCGGCTTCCTTTTCCCGGGGGTGGTGAGGGGTGGGGGTGGAAGGCGGAGAAATTTGAATGGGGCGCGTTCATTGAAATTCAATATCTCCGGCTGAGAGTCGGGAGGGCAGACTGAGTGCGGAGGGAAATTTTCTCGCTCAGTCTCTGAAGTCGAGCGAGCGAGGGAAAGGGTGAGAAGCGAGGGAGGGTGAGAGAAAGGGAGAGAGAGAGAGAGAGTCGGTGAAACGTATCACTTCGTTCCAACACTTCGTTTCGACAGACATTATAGCTCGCGCCCCGGCACCGGCGCGGTTTACCGTGCTTCCGCAAAGCTCAATAATTTCGGCAGTGCCCGCGAGCTCGAAAAAGCTCCGGGGCAGCTAACTGCCGGGAAAAGGGGGTCGAACACGCTGCACGAAAGTGCGTGATGCACTCTCGTGGCGTGCTCGCGGGTAGTAACCCTAAATATTAACACGGGCCCTATGCGGCGAATTGCGCCGCATTACCATCGCCACCGTGGTCGGCCATTACCGTGGAAATATTGAATTTCGTTATCGACCCGAAATTATCAGGCTGACCTGCCTCTAAGGACAAGCATTACCGGCCCGTAAAGCCTCTCAGGCTCTTCAAAGGGATCGAGAACGTCACCTGCATGGAAAAGAGGGACGTAGAAAGAGAGAGAAAGAAACAGAGAGACAGAGAAAGAGAGAGAGTTGGCCTGTTCGACGGAACGACCATTACAACTCATGCCGGAATTTCCATCTACGGACGCACACGAATTGCGACGGGAGAGTGTTGTAAATATCGAGTGGCGGAGGGAAAAACTTTACGCTTCCCGGTTGGCCATTGTGCAGCGTCGTCAGCGACCGATGCCCGCTGACCAATTTAAAATAGGAGGCACCTGCGGCATCGACTATTTTCTACCCCCCCCCCCCCCTCCGGCCATAAATAATAGCCGAGTGCCAATAGCGTTCAAGGAGATATTCGTGAACGCGCGTGTCGGTCGACGCTCGTTCCTTCTTTTACCGCTGCCGATTCGGCAGCCTACGTCGCCCGACTCTGAATAGCTAACTTTCGAAAACGATTGCTGGACAAAATTGGGCTGCGAAGGAGAGAGCCAAGAATCGCCCTGCCGCTTCCCGTGTGTCACCAGACTTGAGATTCAATTTATGAGCTTTTCTTCTCACAGACGCTACTCCGCCCTCTCCCTCTGCCTGTGCCTCTCCCTCTACCTCGACTGAGCCTCGGCCGTTTTTCATTTAATAGAGGCTCACGTCACACACTAGTCTCTGGCACGATACGCCGGGTATTCCCCGGGAAACAAAGGGAAGAAGACGTCGGGACGAGGTTGATGAGGGGTAGTGTAGTAGTAGTTGTAGTAGTAGTAGGAAGGGGTCATACGTACTCGGAGAGAGGTAGTACGTCATCGGTATGTCAGCCGCAACTATGCACGCCAGCCACGCACTTTCCAAGATCGCATGGCATTAGCTGGGCCAGTCGCGAATGCGAGGAACGGCGGGAGAGGCGAAGGGAATAAAAGAGAAACGGTTGATAGGCCGATTCGGATGAATAATATCGAGCGTACGGCGCACGGCAGCGACTCGCTTAAGACGGTTCAGCGGCGCAATGGGAAGGAATAAAATCCGAGAATAATCTGCTCGAAGCGGCCGATCGAGCTCGAGGGAGTAACTGGAGGGAGTAGCCGGAGGGAGTAGCCGGAGGCTGATACGCCGAATGCGTATAAAAATAATCTCGGGCATAAAAAGCATCTGTCGGGCTGTGTCAATTTAGAAACGGTAGCGGCCTCGGTGCGCCATTAATTGTGCTTCATTTCCGATGGCTGAACGAGAGAGGGCGGAGGAGAGGGGTAGGTAGGGTACCGGGGGGGGGGGGGGGCAGTAGGGATGCCGGGAGAGAATGAGGGAAACAGGGAGAAAAGAGCAGCAGTGATACAGGTCAACAGTCGGCCGCCAGTAGTACGTCACGATAGCGTCAGCCGCAACTACGTGCCCCGGTCCGATATGTCTGACTGCATGTCGTTATTTCTACTGAAATCCGTCGTGCCAGCCGGGAACGGTCCGGCGTACACATATAACGCCGGAAATATTCACCGAATCCGACTCCCATTTCGACGAGTCTCATTGTCGCCGACAGCACGGGACGGGGAAACAAATAGCGATCGTTGGGACAGAGAGGGCGGCACATTCAAACGTACTCGTCGTTCCCCCGAACGAACGAGTGCACTCTGCCTCTTCGTCGAGCGGACTCCGCACAAATGTCGCGAAGCCCCCCCCCCCCCCCCCCCCCTTGTAAACGCTCTTTCTTTGCCATGCCACGCCACCGGCCACCCGGCCACCGGGGGAAAGACAAATCGTCCCAAAATAAAAAAAAAAAAAAGCAACAGAACGTCGACCGCGTACCCTCGAAATTCCCGGTACCCGAAAACAGCCTTCGTTACGTCGAACTACGAGATTTTCATCGGGGGCCGCTCAACTTTGCCGACGACAAATTTAATCGTGTCTCCCGGCCCCCGGACAGTGTTTCGCGAACAATCGACGATATCGCGAGAGTGCAACCCGGAGGAACCCGGCGGTCGGCAGAGCAGCGGCGGAAGGTAGAACCCACCCCCGTAAGAACGAATACGTTCGCCATTTTATAGAGCCGAGACTCCCCGCGGTCGTCGTCGAGAATTTCACGACGCTTTTGTAATCCACTCCGACTTTACGCGCTCGACGTCGGTATGAAAAAGAGGAGCGCCCGGCGGAGGGAGAGGGGAGGAAAAAAGAGGGGAAAAGATGGATAGGCAGGGGGGAGGGAGAGGGTGGACGAACGATGAAGCACCGTGACCCCGTTCTATTAAAATTAATTCGCGGGGCCCCGGCAAAGTTTCCCACGCCCGCGTCATTTTGTCTGTGTCCGCACTTTGCCTCTCTCTCTCTCTCTCTCTCTCTCTCTCTCTCACTCACTCTCTCTCTCGCAGGACATAAGGCCGAGGCCGAGCATAAAAGGGTACGGTGGCCCACATAAGAAGGGTGAATTCGCAGTTCCTCCCGACGTACGGCCACCTCGTGGCACATTAGTGCTGAACTTTCACGGCTGAACTTTAACCTCGTTCGCGCTATCGGGCAGCTTAAATCTCTAACGTTGTAATCGCGCCGGGCAATACAATGGACTGTGGTATGGCAATGGTGGCAGTCTATAACGGCAAGCCTTTCTATCTCGATCCTATTGCCGGCGAACGTTTCGCCAAGCTCCTCTTTTCCTCTTCCTTCTCTTCCCTCCCACCCTTCCCCTCTCTCCCCAGTTCCCACTCCCCTCTCTCGCTACCTAGTTTAAACGCTTTTCGGCCGAAGACGAAATTACTCCGAATCGGGAAAAAGCTGTTTTAGACTCGATGCCTAACAACGTCGCCTGGCCGATGTTAACATCGTTATCAGCGCTGACGCTCCGCCTCTCTCGCCTGACTCATGAAAATCCAGAACCACTCCGTCCAACGTAAACATCTTAAGTTGACGCTCTTCACTATTGTCAGCAAATTACGCGGCCCCCTTCGCGCAACATTGTTATCGCGCTCGAGCGCTAAAAAGAACGTACGGGCGAAATGTTTCCCTTCTCTGTTGCAAAATGGGGAGCACCAATTTATTCAGTTGCTGTTTACCCTTTGCCCGGCGGCGTACATCATTTTCTCGACAAGACGATGAAGGCGAGCGAGGAGAATACTAGCGAGAGAGGGAGAGAGGGAGAGAGAGAGGGATGAAGAGAGACGAAGATAAAAAGAAAAGATCGAAGATGGGTGGCATGCAAGAAAGTGGAATGGAAGGATGCTTTACGCAGGCTCGTTTCGTGATAGAACAAAATATCGGCATTCCATCCACTATACCCTTCCGGACACACATAATTACGAAAATGAGAAAATACGTGCGTCAGACGCCAGACTTACGAAGCAAGGACTTAAATATCGCTCTAGAAGGTTTACAAGGACCGTAAAAGGGCAGCGTAGAAAAAAGTAGGATGAACGACGTCGATGCATCTGCCGCTGTCGTTCGAATCGCTTCGATTCGATAAAAGTCAGGCCCGCATGCATGCGCCAACGTAAGAAGCGCACAAGACAATTCGACCCCTAGAACCAGGACGGTAATTCCTGTGAAGGAATGTCCGTTCAAACTATCGCAATTAATTCGCCCTGCAGACTTCAACGGTAAAAAAACATCTGTACTGCAAGCGAATTAACGAACGCCACTGTCCGCAAGTGAAATAGTCGCACCGCATCGCACCGTAAATTTGCGGGCATCAACGTATCCCGTTATTATTTACCCTTTGCCCATGGGGCATGTATCATATTTACGAGAGGAGAGCGAAGCGGAGAGACGGCGTAAGGGAGCCGGAGGGAGGAGAGACGAGGTGCCGGAGGTGGTGGGGGGATGAGTTGAAGTGCGCGTTGCGCGGGGTGAGAATCGGGCGAAATATTGGAAAGCGAGCTGCGCCGCGAGATAAAACGTTTCATAAAACAGACATCGATTCCGTATTACCCGGGCGCCACGTCGACGTGGATCGAGAGCCGCGCCGAGGAGATCCGAGTGAGTGCCTAAAGGGTGGCGAGGAGGGTCGCTGCCAGAGGGGTTTGCCGGCAGAGGGAAGGGAGTGCTCGAGTATAAAGGGGCGGAGAGGAAAAGATATGCATTTCCTTATTGCATCGGCCCGTATTCTTCCCTACTCTCGGCTTTCGCTTCCTCCCGCCGATGCCAGGCCATTTCTCGCCCCCTTTTCTCCTACCCCTTTTCCACCTACCCCTCTTCTCCCCCGACGATACCCGACCACGCCTGGAATCCAGGACTTACGTGAGCCGCACGGAGAATTCCGAGGTTCTCGCTTAACGAGCGCGTCGAGGATCGGCTCCTCGTAAAAATCCGTTCAAAAGTTGAACCGTAACGCCCACCATAGTGCGATATAAGCGGTCGGCGGTCTTAATTATTGTCGCCCGTCAGGCGTGGAATCGATCGACGGATCGTCGAGCCTGCCCGGCAAGTTAAGAAGAAGAGAATTAATTGTCTCCGAGTGTCCCCACTCCTCGGCCGAACTGGCTGGCTGCGAACGCTGAATGTTAATTCACCTCCCCCGCCCCCGGCTCGTAATGCTAATGTTTCGACGGAAATCGATAGCGCTGTCGCGTACGGCGGCCGAGGCAGGCGAGAATCGACGATTAAACGTCGGGGAAAATTTATCCTGGATGCCGAACGGATTTATTCTAACCTACCTCTCGTGCACCTAAAGATTAGCCTGCCTGCCTAACCCGGCACTCGCCCTTTCCGTCCCAGCCAAACATTCATTGCGCACCTAACACGTTTCGCACTTTTGTTCTCCGTTTTCCTTCCGCGCGCACGACTCTCACTTCTCATTCCGGTTCGCTCGTGTCGGCGAGCAATGCGATACGCCCTACGCAACGTGTACACTTAGAAAACGAAAGCGACATTAACTTCTTGCGAGTTACAAATCATTCGGTCGCGATAGCGATCGGCGAGCGGTCTTGCCATCGCGGCGGACTCGTGTCGGCGCTTTTCATTTCGCAATCGGCCACCCCGGTATTTGCATCGTAAATAATGGCCGCCTTAAGCATGGCGACACGCCGTAATTACGTCCATAGTGCATTATAGTAGGTAATTATGGCGCATTAAGGCACCCCGCCGCTCTCGACTTTTTCTCTTCCACGGCTAATAGAGGCCTCGATTCGGCCCTGCGACGGACGCACGTTAACACCGGAGAAATGGAAAAAGCACGCATGAACTTCTCTCTCTTTCTTTCCCTCTCTCTCTCTCTCTCTCTCTCTCTCTCTCTCTTTCTCCTTCACCGCCTCTCTCATCTACCACTCTCGGGGCGTAGCATGTACTGTGCTCCCGATTCGAGTCCCGCAAATTGCATAGACCGGGCTTAAGCACATTCTGCTACGCGAAGTTGATTGCAAATCGTCGAATGCGGATCTTGATAGAAGGAAAAGCACACGTTCTTGATCTTGAAGCGTTTCTCGCTTCATCAGGAACAAAGTACAAACGGATCATTAAGCGGCACTTTCCGCGACTCTGCATCCGAGGAATTTCGCCCCGTCCCCCTCAGAGCTTGCGGAGGCAAAGTACTACTGCTCCGACGTGGATTTTGCCGTCGAACCGCAAGCGTTGCCAGCGACATCGACGAGCCGCGCCGAAGAGTAATTGCGCCCGCTAAACGCTTCTTGCCCTCCTCGCGCCCTGAGCCTGTCCGTCCTCCTCGCTTTTTACGAATTTTTTAATTCCTCACGCGATACGCGACACCTTCCCATCATCAATCTCCGCGCACTCACGCCCCCGCCGCCACCACCAACACCACCACCACCACCCCCTGCCAGGGCGAACGCATCATTTATTTCTGCGAAACCGTTTCCTCGGCCTACTTCATACATCCTCCGTCACGCACACAAACTCACATCGCCGATACACCCACGGCACGCATCTCCGGCATGCTACTCGATTTATCGCGAGGCAAGCATCCTCTTTAATCTTCGACCGCGGTCAGCGATATTATTTCAATTTCTCGACCGTACCGTACTTACCGCCATCGACCGTATTCAAAAACAGTCTGGCGAGAAGCGGCCTGATAAAACATCCAATTTTCCGAACTTCTATCGGTCGAGTTCTTTGCCTCGGCGCCGTTATCGTGGCTGACAGTTGTTCGAGCCGAGGTCTAATAAATAATATATGGCAATCGGGCGAGTGAGGTCGGCCGCCGCCTGTCAATTCATCTCTCTCGACGCGTCATCGCGACATCATTTTTCCTCCTGACGGCCGTTTCCCCTCCCCCGCTCCGGGCTGGAAAGCGTTAGGTACCCCGGCAGTCTACCTGCATGCCTGCCCGTGCGTCACTCGGGCGGCCCCGGAAACGAGAGACACCCCACGAAATATCGGGTAACACGCGCACAATTTAATTGCGTTATCTCCGCGCACCTCCAGGCCAGGCCAGGCCAGGCCAGGCTAGTCTCTCTATGGCACTTCACTTCACTTGGCTCTCCGCTTCCCTGCCATCCCTCTCTTTCATCCCTCTTCCAACCCTCCTCCGACCCCTCCGCCCCATCCCTTCGTTCCGGCACGTTCAATCCTTATTACGCGCCCTCCTGTCCCTCTTTATCCTCCAGGCTGTCGCTATCTTTTTCCCAGGAACTTTCTCTCTCACTCTCTTTCTCCCTCTCTCGGTTTCTCTCATGAAAGCGCGCGCGCGCGCGCGCGCACCCGCATTCTCGCGTAGAGCTTGTTCACTCCCGTCGGGCGATAATTATTCCATCGATTTGAAATAATTATACTCCCTCGTAAGCGGGTAATATTCGATACGACCAATGGGCTTGCACCGGTGGTCGATGAATCGTAATGCGAGGATATTTTTTGTCCCTCGGTCTCCCTTTCTATCCCCCTGCTACCCTCTCATTGGGCGACCTAGCTCCCCCCGTAGTTCGAATTTCATTGGTCGGGAATCGCTATCGTAATATATATAGATATGTCGAATGCCACTAACCGTACCGCGAATTCTCGGAATTCCTGGCAAAGGTCGAGTAACCCGACGAGAAAAAAGAACCGCGATGGCAATGTGGAGGCACACAGAGCGCTTCGAGTGAGCGCAGTTTTACAGTGGAATCGAAAAAACCAGCAGTGCATAGCATAGGTTTCTCGCTGGCGCGTTACAGTATAAAAAAGCCGAGAGCATGTGTGAGAGAGGGCTCGGAGGAGGGGAGGCGGTGGGAAAGAGGAAAAAATCATAAGTGAGCGATTTCCCTCGAATATTGTCGAGAGAAAGGAGGAGCGCGGCGGAAGGGGGTGGTTTAGGGGGTGAGAGCCAGAAACGGTAAAATGGGATGAGAGATTTTCATAGCTGGGAATATCGTGCAAATACATCTATTTGCGGGCGTGGAGGCAGTGCGATAGGGGTCGTCGGGGAGGGACAGGAAGGGGGTGGAGGGCCGTGATATGTCTTCGATACGTGCCAGCCAGCCGCCACTGGCAAAGTAAACGGTTCACGAGACTTCTCGGTTGTACTATCCATTGTTGACCACCGCTCGCTCGTAAGCCGCCCAGTCCGGACTATAATGCGATTTAGAGAGTCGGGCTCGTCCGACCGACATGCGCGGACACGCGACCGTCTATCGAATTAGACTATTTGCCCGTTAACGTTTATTCTTCGAAATTCCGTAATACCATTCGGTCATGTGATATCTTTCTGGTTGCAGGATCGACGCTCGGGAGAAGCCGGTGACGAAGGCGCAACACTCTTCGGATTCCAGCGTCTTCGGGCCTCGCGCATACTTCCGGACAGCGTTTCCTAGTCCGGCAGTGCTGGTGATCGACGACATAAAGAGGCACGATGCCGCTACTTACAGGTGCAGAGTGGACTTTCGGAAGGGACAGACGCGCAGCTTCCGGTACAACCTCACGGTCATCGGTGAGTTCTTTTTTCTAGCTTGCAGGTTGACTCTTTTCAAAATGGCTCGGAACGTGGGACGTGCGTGTAACTTGTGCGCAACGGTGATACACACGGTCCGTCCGCTCGTCTAATTGTAGGCGTGTCCTTCAACTGTCAGGCCACTCTGTTAAGTGCTCTTTTGTCCACTGGCGCAGTTATATTTACTTTTTATAAAGCGACGGGTATTTATCGCTCCGCGCTTTTCACGCTGGGTAGAGGAACCTTTGCATCGTTCGTTACAAAGAGTGGCCGACATTGTTTCTAACAATGCGCCCCGTACTCGCCTCCTGTATATCGTCGGGAACACTTGTTCTGCCTCTATTTATCGCCGGCTCACGATGCGACGATGTTGGAATATTGTTTTGACACGCGCATATATCAGCGTATCCAAACTGCTGTGGCGCGCGCTGCTCTTGAATGGGAAATTCGGCGATTCCGAGCCAATGGCATGAGGCCAGAAATGGCTGGAAAATGAAGAACTCCTTCTTTTTCTTTCCACCCTTGCCGCTTGACAATGGATAATTTACGCAATCATAATACGAATATCGTACGTAATAGTTTCGTACTTGCGTCAAGAATATTAGATACAATCCCAGATGGCAATGCACTAAAAGCGAGTTGTAGAGTCGTTCAACGTACAAATTCTTACCGGGCGACTCTTACTCAACTATGTCAACGCTGACTTTTCATATCTATGATATTTTACGTTTACTTACGAAACTTTCACCGTGCTCGGAGAGCCGTTTCTCGTTGGTCGAAATTTGCATTAGTTTCGGAGTTACAGCCAAAAAACCAGCGGAAAAATGGGGTTTGAAAAATGGATAAAAAATAAAAGTCTTCCGATCAACTTGTGGTTATGCATACTGAAAGAGAATTGAACGAGGATCACAAAAATCGCAACCCGAGCCTCCTAAGTGCAATATTTTCGAAGTTACAACCAGAAATGTGCGAAAAAATGAGCAAAAGTCGACTTTTCGCCGCATGGGAGTTTCCCTCACAATTATTCCACTATGGTATGATAGATCATTCAAAATACTTTAAAATGGTCGCAACCTGAGCCCTGTAAGTGCAATAGTTCCGGAGATATGGTCAAAAATGTGTTGAAAACAGGCTAAAAATGGCGATTTTCACGTTGTATTGGGACACAGTGTCATTCGACTGCACTAATCCACCCTGACTTGAAAGAGCAAAAAGTGTGAAGCGATAAAATAATTTAAAGCCGCACAGCGCGTGTGCGACCATTTAAAAGATTCAGGGAAACGTAGGTATGTTTATGATAATGCGATAACGGGAGATTGTTCCGAAATTTAAAGAGCCCGAGCTCTATCGCGATCGGATATCACTCAAACGTTGCGATATTTCTCGCACGTCAGCCGTATGATATGAGTTCCACTTATGCGGCCCAGTCACGAGACCGTGTTAAGCGGCGAAGGGTTGGCAGAGAAGGGCGAAGGAAGTGACTAAAGGAAAGTGGCTCGAGTCGAAAAATCGATCAAGAGCTACACGCACGCCTCGGGGAGGAGGGTGGAAACGATTCTCCGAAATCAGATCGAAACGGCCCGATAGAAACACGTACGTAGGTATTTCGGTGGGCGGATAAGGGGCGGATTCGATCGATCCTTAGGCCTGTAGGCACATACGTGTGCAACCTTGCAACTACCAAGCCAGTGGCAGTGGCCCAGCTCCCCTGCTCCTGCTCTCCCCACTAGCCCTTTTTCTAGCCTCTGCCTGCAAGCCTGCCTGCCTGCTCGCCTGCCTACTCTTCCTACCGACGGCGAAAAGTGCGCCGGTCGGCAGAGGGGTAAGTCTGATCAAACAAATGGCAACTGTTGAAAAATGCATGAGCCAATCGGAGACGTGCTACCTCGACCGACGCTATCCTCTCGTGTGCGTCCGTGTTTGCCTATACATGAGTGACGAAGAAGGGAATGGAGGGGTGGGAGCACAGACCGAGAACGAGAGAGAAAGAGAGAGAGAGTGAAATAGCGAGAGAAGAAAAAGAGGCCTTTATGCCACGTGGCTGTCGACCGTGCGACTCTCGACCGCGACTCACGTATTCCTTCGCAATTTCTCTTTTCGGCGCTCTCAAAGTTTAATCTCGGCGCCGCGCGGGACACTTCTCGGAATACCCCTTCCGACAGGCTTGAACGGCGAAAAATTATATTCAATTACCCCGACGCGCGTCATAACCGGTTTCGGGGGCCCCGAGACCTTAGTGAATCTAGGCGGGGAGAAATCGTGTTTCACGCCGTTGACACGCGAGGCTGCTTGACGGAAAATGGCTGAAAGTAGAGGCCAGGGTGTAATGACGGGCCGAAAGGCCTGCAGACAAGTGTACCTGCATCGGGAAGATAGCGAGCAGTCGGAGTCGGACAGGCAGTCGTGTTCGAAGACAAGTTGGAAACTTTACTTTTTTTTCCCTGTGCACGTGCGAGGGCTCGCCTTATTCTTCACTTTACGCACGCTACCCGCCGAGCTATGAAAGGAGAGGGTGGAAGAAGCGAGGGGGTGAAAAAAGGAGTGAGTCGCGCATACGCTTCCCTCTAGCCTAAAACAATCCAGCCGTAGTTTCGACTCGGTTACTCCCCCCTCCCCCGTCCACCACTCGCTATCTATACTTTAGACGCGAACATTGTACAGGAGCGTAACGCGGAGCCGGTTGATCATAAAGTCCACGACGTATGAAGGTGTAACTTTCATGGAAGCTCTTCAAAGCAGTCGGAGCGGAGTACGTTCGAATCTCGGAATCCGTATAGCTCGCGGCAAGAGTATAACCTGGAAAATCCTACCCCCCCGATCCTTCGATACCGGAATCCATCTTCTGCGCCAATCCTGCACCTCCACCTACTACGAACCCATTGGCGGGAGGTTAGAGAGCGAGAGAGAGTGAAAGGGGTGGAAAGGGGTGGGGAGAGGCGAGGCGCAGGGGAGAAAGATGAGAATCGCCCGTGGAAAAGAGAGAGGGCAAGAGAGCGGCGTAAGTGTCGCAGTGCAGATTCCAGGAAGACCTCCAGGCTAACGTGGAATTCTCCACCTTCCTTTGCAGACTCTCTACGGCCCCGTCGCCGCCGTCGTCGACAGCCTCTTTCTCTCCCGGTCCTCCTCCCTCGCCGCCCCCTCAGCCGAACCAGGCGCCATTCCGATTCCCCGTCCGAGTAACACTGTGCACGCACCTTTAAAACTCTCGTATACTTACTCTCGTATTTTGACTGCGAGCCGGCCGAAAGAGGACGGGTGGTGGGAGAAGGCGGCGGAACCGAAAGCGGCCCGAGCGGAAGTGAGAGAGTGTGAGAGAGGCAGAGAGAGAGAGAGAGAGAGAGAGAGAGAGAGGAATCGAGAGTCACACTCGTGCAGGACGGTCGAGTCAAACGTACTACTCGCGGTATTCCAAAAAGGAAACGAATGAGATTGGCCCCCATGGATCGGTACCACTCCCCGGAGAGGTCGAGGTATTTTCATCAGAGGAGATTGGTTCCCGGGAGTTTCTAGATTGCGTCCCTCTGGCTCCTCTGGATTTTCCACGGTAACCGACGTCCTCCTGAAAGCGACGCAGCGCCACCGTCATTCCACCGATCATTCCTCTTTCAAGCATATTGCCACGAAATTCTGCGGACCGTACTTGAAAGAAGTATACGCTTTCTTGACCTTTGACGGAGTAGCCAGGAATTTCGTTCGGGGCCCGGCACCGTGTCCTTTCTCTACTGCCGCTGCACCTGTCCTCTTCCTCTTCTTTTGACTCCTCGCTCACCTTCGTTCCCCAATGAATTCATAACTTTCCTCGGGCAGGGTCACGGGGGTTAACTGTTTACTCTCCGACGAGGCGTAACCTTCCGCGCCGTCGGTGAGTCATCGAAATTTTGTCGAAGGACCCTGGGCGATTTCGTTTGTATACAACGCCTGCCTGCTTTCACACAGCCTCTCCTTCTCTCTCTCCCTCACTCTCTCCTAAGCCTCGAATTTCCACCGAAGTTAACGTATTAACGCACGCGCGCCCCGAGCCGCGAACGATGCCTATTTATAGATTAGGCTAATGCCCCAGGTACGAGCAGGGGACGAGATTATTACGCTATCGTATTACGCATTGTATTATATTGCGCCGAGGCATAATATTATTATATGCCAGCCCGTGGCTGTAATGCCGTTATACCTCTGCCGGCACGTAGTACATAAAGTTTCGCACCGACACGCGCGGCGAGGCCGGTCTATTCCCACCCCCGCCTCCGTGAAATTTTCCAAGATACGGCGCGGTACATTTTTATAAGAATACGCGGCCGCATATCTCGAGTACGCCGCGAGTCACTCGCGGAACGTGACGCGCACCGTATCCGCCCGCCGTATCCGCGCTCGCGGCCCTTAATGTCGGCGGGGCCAAACGAATATTTCATATCCGTTGAAAAGTCAGCGTCTCCTAAAACTCCGCGGCCCGACGAGTGTATTCTTCGAGGAGGCAGTCATCAATTTTTTCCGACCCTACGAACTCCCCGAGACATTCTCTCCCGACGTGTGTCTCCTCCGATAACTTTCCTGCCGCCCATTCGCAGAAAGCTTTTCATGAAAGATGCGCTCGGCGTTAAATGAAGATATTGATCAATTTATGGCCGAGCAGAGTTCGACTTTCATCGGTTGGACCCCGATAGAGAAGAACTTTATCCTCTTTCGTCCGGGGCGCAAATGCATAAACTAGATACTCGGAGCGAGGAGCGTAGGTAGACGATATCAGAAATACGCGTCGGTTCGCGACAGTACGTTGTTTCGCATGGAGAGAAAAAGAGAGGGTGAGAGAGAGAGAGAGGGAAAAAGAGTGAGAGAGAGTCGACGTCACGAGGTTTTCCAGGAAGCGTTGACGCGAGCTTTTTTGTGTCGCAGAAGAGCGACGCGGCGGCTTTCTCCCGACAGAAGCCACGAGGAACGATAACAAAACCGTAGTCTACCGCTGCAAGGTGGATAGCGCTCGCATCCCCCCTGGCTTCCGGTGGAAAGGCGCGGCCCCGGATAGAAAATTGCAAAAGATGGAAGCGAAGACTGCCGCTGAAGTGGTAGGAAGGAAGAATGGAGGTCTGCCCTCGTTAAGGAAATAATCCGCGGCTTAATTAAATACAACGCAATTAGTTCTGCGTCTATATGAGCGAAGGTGTCTGCGTGTATATATACCTGGGTACGGATATATACTCTTGTATCGGTGTGGGGGGAGAGAGAGAGAGAGAGAGAGAGAGAGAGAGAGAGAGAGAGAGAGAGAGAGAGAGAGAGAGAGAGAGAGAGAGAGACACACACACAGAGAATGGCGGAAGACCGGATCCGTAGTGGTAGCGTTTACAGGATGACAATGTGTGCGCGCATGTTTCACCGGCGCGCGATCGCACGTAAAGGTTCACGTTTCTTTCCTTCGCGTCCTGATTTTGGCCTGTTCTTTCTCCGTTTCATTCTCCTTCTCATTCTCCGTCTCATACTCGGTCTCATTCGCCGGTACGTACGCCGCTCTATGTATGCGTGCCTCGTAGTACGCACGTGCGCCGATATGCATATACCTCAGCTACGTGCATGCATGCGCGTGCAGACTAGGGGGAGGGCGGGAAGGGGTGAGTGCCCCATTTTCGTGAACGCGGCTACGTGAGTAGGCGAAAGTGCAGCGAGCCCGTGTCACCACGGCGCGAACGTCGGGAAAAAGAAGGATGAAGCAGATTAGAGGGCGAATTAGAATTTCAAAAATCCGCCCGGAACTTTCTGCGTTAACTCGAGTCAAACTCGCTGGACGGGCTAGATAGAGGCAGCCGGGGGAGAAGAAATGGACGAGGGTGGACAAACCCCGTCGTTAAGTTTTCCCTTAATTAACCTCTCCCTCTCTTCTCTCTCTCTCTCTCTCTCTCGGTCCGTCCGTCCGTCGATCCGGTTCGTTCGCCTCTATCTCGTCGTGCCTCTCGCCGTCCTTCTCCCGCTCTTTGTCCCTCAATTTCACCTCCCCCCCCCCCCTCGCCTGTCCGCTGCAGCCCCTTCTTACCTTCGACGTTGCATTAACGCCTCCTCGCGGAAAATCTTCGTCTCCATTTCATTCCTCTTGCCCGCGAAGCTCTCTCGGCTCTCCCTGGAATCGATCCAAACCGCCATTGACGTTGAAATAACAGTAAGGGAAGCGCCCGAAGACGGGACAATATGAATCAAAAGTGAGAGCCGGAATAACAAAGGAAGGTTTCGCCGGCGAGCTAGTAACGGCGGGCCATCGCGATGGAAACAATTTTGAGCCACGGGGGCGAAAAGCGGATTAGCAGCTTCCAAAGCTGGCTGCCCGCGTGCCAGCAGGCGTGTCGTTTTTAATTCCTACCCGGATAATTACGGTGGGCGAAAATGTAAATTCTACACCTTCCTCGGGAGAGTTACGCTCGGCCGTCAAAATGGAGCTGCGCGTCGATCCGCAAAGGAATTTCCTTTTTTAAAGCGGTCCGAATCCAGTCTCTTCCTTCCCACCCCTTCTCTCACCCCACATTCGGCTAATGAAAAATCGACGCAGATAAGAGGGCGGCAATGATCGCGGCCCGGTGCGCATGTAGGGAAATACTTTTTCACCGGGACCACCCCGGCAATTTCTCTCGGAATGTGTCGAGCCGCCATTTTTTTCCCGCCTTTTACCAGCCCGCGCGCACACAGTCCTACCGTTGGCGGGCGGGGTGGGTGGAAGGTAGGCGAAAGACGAGAAGAAAGAGAAGGGTGGGCGTCGAGGTGGGTGGGAGAGGGGTTGGTCCGAGGTCGGCAACCCTTTTTCGCTCCACTCTCCACCACCCCCTCCCACCTTCGCTGTATGCAGGTATACGGTTATGTTCCGCGCCGACTAATGGGGATGATGGCGTAGCTCGAGGGAGAGTGCGGGGTGAGTAAAAAGGGGGAGAAAAAAAAGGGGGAAGAAGGTGGCTAGCGTTATTGGCCGTTGGATAGCGGCACATAATCGAGCCTCTGTGGCGGGACTAATTAACCGTACAAATTGAATTGTGAGTCGTCGGTCTCCCTATCCTATCTCTCTGCCTAGTCGCCTATCCGGGCTCCCTGGCTAGCCACCTACCCACCTGCCTGCCCTGGCTGCCCTGCCTACCCTTAGACGCACTTCACGTGCTCTTTCGCCTCTCCTTTTGCAGCAACGTTGCCGCTAATGCCGCGCTACAAGGGCGGCTACCTTTAATGAATCGAATTAACGCGGCGGTTGCGCGTTTGGTTCCTTGCTTATTGTGCTGCCGGTGGGCCGACGCAGCATTCGCCGGCTAATTCCTCCTCTAATTTACTGCCCGGCCGAACGAGCAAGGCGGCCCCGCAGCCCCTTTCCCCACCACCCCCCCCTCCTCCTCTCAAGACTGGAAGAGCCGAGCCGCTTGTTTCAGTTCCGCGCCCCTGATATCATCGCCCTGTAACTCGCGGGAGCATTAGACGCCCGAACAGTTATTACGAACTGCTGCGGGATACGGAAGAGGAAGATAGCACTCGACGGACAGACCCTCCTCTACGTTCACACGACGTCCTAAGGCTTGCCAACGGGAGCTATTCCGTACTGTTGCGGACGCAATTTTTTTTAATCGGCAGAGTGTCGAGCGAAGAAGGAAGAAGAAGTGAGAAGGGGAGCGGCTGACGCGCGAAACTAAAAAAGCGTGTTCCGATTGGGCAACAAAGCGTGCTTCCACACCGGTATCCAACCGTATCCACCGTCCCATCCCACCCCACCCTCTGACCCGCGGCCGAGTGCAGACGACCGTGAGCCGGGACAAGTTTCGAACGGTCCGCGAGCTGGCATCGGTCATGCACCGCTCATGCACGAACTGTGACGGTCAGTAATTTATCCGGCAACAACTAACGTAAGTAACAAGCTGACCGTGAGGAGGGGCAAAATGAAAGCGGGGACACGTGGCGGCCGCCGAAATGTGTCGTCGAACACGGCCGGGCCATGACACGGGAAGCTGCCCCCCCCCCCCCTCCTCCTCCTCCCTCCCCTCATCCCTCGATCGATAGCACGAGCCTCGGAACCTACTGATTTACCGAAGTGTCACCGACACAATTTGCTTACTCCGACCGCCGCTGTCGCACACGCCAGGAAACAATATCTTCCCGCGCAGAGGCCGATGAACTTGTCACGTCTGACTGAGTCCGATTTTGGGCGCAATTAACGGCGCACTCTCTCTTCTTTTTTTTTTTTTGCCCTCGCCAAAGACCCTCCCTCGCGAGCGGGGTCCGTTCATTCATACATGATACGCGAACTCGAGCTGACACTGACAGAACGTACGTTGCTAACAAACTGACCGTGCGCGGAAGAGGTAATGGGAGAGATAGGAAAAAAAAAAGAAATAGCGCGAGAGGCGGAGGACGGGACGATTACGAGCCGCGACGCGCTGGAAGGGATGAGGAATGAAAAAGGGCAAGAGGGGGTGAGAGAAAGGGTGGGACGAATAGGGGAGTGAGGAAAAAAGGGGTCGGGTGGAAGAGTGCTGGCAAAGGGGGTCCAAGATCGGAAAAACGGTCCGCGGAGTCGCATGAATTTATGGTCGACATAAATCCGGGTCTGCCACGGTTCGTGCACGACGATTTTCGGACGCCTCTGGCGGGGTCGAGGCCTTTCGAGGGACAGCGGCCTTCCGGGTACTCGCCGACGAGCGGAGCAAATTGGAAAGACGATCGCGGAGCGTCGCGACGTCGACGACGTCGACGACGGCAGCGAACGCAGTCGCCGAGGATAATGCCTGGACGTAATCGAGACGAATGACGGCGACCCTCCCGTGAGATCGGAAATGTCATTAAAAATTTTACGATCCCTCATAAAGCGCGGCAAAATATTCCTTGTAGTCTTCCCTCGAGGAAATGGCGGGAGGGGGAGGATGATAGAGAAGTGTAACACGGTGGCGTGTCACGTGGAGTAACGACCGATGTAACCTTGTGCGTTAAACTGGCCATTTTGTCGAGCTGTCGGGTAGAGAAGAAAAGGTAAAGAAATTGGCTCGAGGGGAGAGGGCCGAAGGAAAAGAGGGAAAAACTGGGATGCAGGGAACATGTTCTACGTCTATAGTGAGAATGGGAAAGACTGCGGTGTCGTGAGACAAGGAGTGTAGCGATGCCGACTTCTCGGCACAATCAAGCGGTCGGAAATGTACGGTAGGAGTCGGGAGCATTGAATTATTTCTCGCCGAAGGAAAGGAATCTGTCGTGGGACATCGGTCGAACGTGAAATCGCGTCGCTGGGCAAAGAGAGTGGGCGGGAGATAAGCAACGCTGAGTCGGGAGGCCAGGGGAGGCCGGGGAGGGTGGGAGAAACGGAGCGGAAGACGGAAAATGATCGATGAAGGTCCATTAATACGGTTCTCGAGCTGGCCGCAAGGAAGGAGCGTAGAAACAAGCCCTAATCCCGTACGATATACCCACACCTTTTCTCGGCTATCTTGCCTTCTCTTCGTTCACCCAGTCGCCCTTCGCCACCCTTGGCCACCCACACCTCCCTGCCGGGTGCACATCCTCTCTGCGGTCTTGGTTTCGGCTTACTGAACTATGTGTGCGCCGACAACAGGCTCAGCGAGCCAACAGAGCGTACGAACGAGCGAGTGTTGTCACCCACGGTGTGATAAACTGCCGCGCGCTAACTACGCGAATTATTCCAAGTAGACGCCGGCGCCCTGGTAGTTGCTGAAGAAGTTTCATCCGCACATCCAGGCCGACCCTTAGTGCTGGGAACAAGCGAGCCAAGTATAAGACGGGCCACGACGACGAAAGGGTCCTGTTGGCCTGCTACGTACGCCAGTGGCTGCGAACGGGGTTCGGGGAGGGGGAGGAGGATGGGGGAGGGGTGCTGCTGGCATGAGCATTCCTCGCATCCGCTGGCCGTACGCGGCTAGCCAAAAACGACCGGTAATCACGTTAGTTCGGTCACCCCTGGGGACTCCGAGTAGCGGCAACGAGTATTGCCACCTGTTTGACCCCCCCCCCCCCCTCCTCCTCCGCAGCATCCTTCAGTCTTGTCCTCCTTCTCGCGACTCCTAGCCACTCCTGGCCACCGCTGGCCAGTTGCACTGGCCAGTCAACGACGACGTCATCCTCGCCGGTACCTTTTTCGTCTGGCCATTACTCACCCTCCGAGGCCGCGAATCGTAATTAGTGCGAAATTGAACGACGGAAAAGTGCCCGACGCGGCCGAATGAACGTCGTCGAGATTAATGGCTGGCATTGATCATGCCGAGATCGATCGATCCCCTGACTTCCTCCTTTTGCACCGACTCGTTCGACTCGGCACTCAACTCTCGTATGAGGGGCGGATGAGAAGGGGGGCGGTGGGAGGAGGAGGAGGAGAGAGGCCGAATTTTTTCAGCTGCCGAATGCACCGTGAATTTCCTGCCGCGGACGTTGAGTGGAGGGAAAAAAGGAGACGGGAGGGAAGCGTAATTCGCCATTTAACGGATTCCGCGCGTTTGGGAGCATCGTGCGCCGTCCGCCGGGGATAAATGTTGGAAAATGTTAGGAAGAGTTTCGCGCTTCGACCTCTCCTCGTTCAAACATATTTCGGGGCCGGCCGAGTATGTGTAACCGTCCGCCGGTTGACAATTTCCCTCGTGCGGAATGACGGGATCAACTGAATCTTTCCGCGCCTCGATCCGCAGCCAATTAAACTCCTGACTCTCGCGGATTAACCCCCGCTCGACGCGTTCTTTCGGCGAAAAATTCCGAATCCCTCGGAATCGTTCGGTATTCATACGCGATGTAAAGATCGATCGCTTCGGACGGGGGGGCCGACGTCAATGTAGTCACGTTACGAACGTAACCGACGATCGATCGTCTAACCACAGTGTCTCTACACACTCGTGTACCTTCCCGTTGGAAGCCCGGGTCCCGCCCCTACGAGATCCGCAAATCGTGCGATACAAAGACAGGTGTCCTCCCCGAGATCCTTCTGGGACGGGTCAGAATTCGCCAGGCACGTGGAACGCGCATACGTATGTATATATACGTATAGGTACGCCGTTCCATAATGTTTCGCAAATATTGGCATAGAAATCGGCTCTTCCACCTTCCCTATCTTCCGGCCGACCTGTTCGTCGTCTTTCTCCACTCTCCCCTTTCCCCTCCGTTCGACCCCCATCCTCAAGCCTTATTCCCGTCGATCTACCTGCAGACATCTAAATTGGCTCGATACATCCGACGAACGTGGAGCGAGTACATAACTCAATAAGTACACAAAATTTTCCTCACCGTAATACTGCAGGCGAATATTTCACCGGGAATACTAGGCAGGCCGTCGCCCGTCCCTACCCCTTCCTCCCTCTCGCCATCCCCCCTACCTCTGCCCATCCGCAATTCCTCCGTGTTTCATGCTCTTTCCACGCGCCGTATACTTTTCGCAGCGCCGGAAAAAGTTTCGACACGGTCGCGCGAACTTCGTTAAGATTTTTTTCGCGATACTCGCGGCTCGACGATCGTTACACGAGCGGTACTCCTTATGGAAAAATGCCTCGAGCCAGGGCGAGCGAACTAATAAAAGTGTTAGTTGGCCGTATTCGGTGCTCAGCTCTCGTGTGTGTGTGTGTGTGTGCCGTTACGTCGGAGGTATAGATATACAGGCACAGTTGACAGTGGCATGCCAAGTACATGTACGCGCATTAGCCTATTTATGCCCGAGGCGTTCGTTAATGACTGCGAACATTTCTGTTAATGCACAGAACCATGCACAGATTTGCAAGTTTCAACTCCCGCGCCCTGTTCTCAGAACGTCGGCTATCATTATGAAGTTTGATAAAGCTCGCGCCATTAGGGCGTGTCGAGCGTGTCGCGTCGATTATAACGAAGACGCCGAAACTAAAAATCGCAGCTAGCGGAAAGGAAGTCGAGCGCGGGAGCTCTCTCGAATTTAGTCCAAAGCTGGATCGAGGGGGGTGGGGGGTGACATTGTTGAGATTAGAGCATTTTGCACGTCGCCTTTCGAGACCGTGCGCCCGTAAACGGCCGACGATATATTTTCAATTCCGCTAATACGTCTGACCCAACAAGTTTCTTACTACTAAAACTGCCTGCCCCGTTCCGTTCCGTCGTCCTTTTGCCAACTACCACTTTCCTGCGAGAGCCCGCGGCGCTCCTCTGCCAGCTTCCCTCTCATAGGGGTTCTCCGCAATGCCGAAATCATGTTAAATTAAGAGAAAGTATAAGGTATAAATCCTAGGTAAGAAAATTGGAAGAATTCCGTATCACCTCTCCGCAACGGCGTCCTCTCACGTTATCATCTCTCGTACTCCTTCGAATGCGTAAGACTCGAAAAATTGCAAGCTATCGACAGTCAGTTCCAGAAAGAGGGTTCGTTCGAATGCAACGATCGTACTTCACTCGAGAATGATAATGTTAATAGTTGATGAAGTTCATCCATCCCGATCGAGAAAGCTGGATGAAAGCCACTGGATCGCAGGATCCGGTGCGGAGGCACCCCGGAACCCTGACGACCGGCCAGCAGATTTTAATATTTGCCGCCATATCTCAGCGGGGCGAACTTTGCCCGGAGAAATGGCGAGCTGGCTCTCACTTAAAATCACTTTATACGAATCGCGGCCACTTTTTCGCCCGTCGTTTCCTGCCCAACGCCGCCCCGACGGCAGCACCCCGCCTCCACCCCCTCCTCCTCCTCCTCCCGACAACGTTCTCCTACCTCATCCCTTTTACCCGACCCATAACCCATATCCCATGGAAAACTCGCGCGAAATCCATTTCGCTCGCTCCGCTGTCGTCGACTTCTGGAAACGCTCGCATTATTCTTACCCGACCCTCGCCTCTCTTTACATTATCCCGAAGACGTATAGCGTCGGATAACGTTTCTCCTCGAAAAATCTCTGTTGCCCTTTTATCCGACTAGAAAATTCACGGACACCGACCTCGTCTCACTCGTCGTGCCGGTTCGGCTTCGACTCGCCGTCCCAACTCGCCGATGCGAACGTTCGACGTTCGATGTTCGTCGAAAAGTTTTCCGCTGGCCCCGTTTCGACTGCGAAATTATTTTACCGGCGAAAGGTTGATCCTCCGTCGTGCCAATACGTCAGTACTAGCGGCCATTGTGCCCGGCGACGCAGGTGCGCATTACTTACGCGCCGTTAAATATCGGCCCGCTTTTAAGGGCACCGTTTCATGTAATACGTTTCGCGTAATACGGGATCGCGTGTCGCAACGGCGACCCGATCGTAAAATCGCCGTAAACATTACTATCATTGCGGCGGACAGTAATAACAGAGTCGCTGGATCTACCGCAGTGTAGTCGTTGCTGCGGGCTACGAAGTAAATTCTGAGGAGATGCTCATGCGCGACGAACGGATTACCTAACAAAGACCTCTCTCCTTCCCTCTCTATCTCTCTCTCTCTCTCTCTCTGTACGGACAAATATTGCGACCAAATGAGAGGTCTGGCCAAGACAAGGCAGAAGGAAGATAAAATTGAATGAAACGTAGGAAATCAGCGAATCGCCCTCGGCTACCGGCCGAAGGTAGCCGAATGGCATCGGAACACTTCCGGAAACAAGAATCTCCTCGGGTAGGAAAATATCCAGAGAACCGGAGAATTCTGTGAAGCGGACATTCTGCCATAAAAGTTTCATAGTGGAGCCCGGGTGGGCAGCGTGAAAATCACGTCGATAATCGTTCGAACGATGAGGTGGAAAAAGGCGACGACCTCTCGAAGGATCGATGCTGTCGGTCTATACGCTCGTACGATATCTGGCCCCATGTATACGTTATGTGGTCGTGCAGCGGGCCGGCCGGCTGGCTGGTTGGTTGGCTGGTTGGCTGGCTGCTTGGCCGGCCAGTTGACTACCCTGTAGGTGGATGTATGTACAGGGGTTCGACGTATCCCATGGCTCCGAGGCGAGCTCGGGCAGGTATCTAAAACCAGTAAAGACCCGCAGACACCCTCCTCCGGCCAGCACCACCGCAGTCCGCACCACCCCCCACCGATCCGCACGACACGTTTAACGACGTACTAAGGAGTCCAAGGACAGCCATTTGGTGGGTGAGAATTAGACCACTTAGGCTTAAATGGCCCGACGACTGCTCGCCGAGAGTTAACCGTAACTTTTGATCCGCGAAGACACGCCACGTGATTACGGTGTGATTGCCCGATTGGGAGTGGCACGAACCTTTCGATCCTTTTCGGGCGCGCGCCATAGAGAGAGGAAAGAAGACAGAGAGAAAAAGAGTGTTTTGGTTTTGAAGATCTATCCTGCTTTTTGTCGTCTCGTCAAAAGTAATTACGAGACACACTAGACGAGCCGAGTGAAAGGAAGCGGACGCCGGGTAACTGGGAACTATAAACATACGGCAGTCGCGCTGTAAATTTCGTTCCGCGAAGCGACGCGAGGATGGGGCTGGCGTGGCTGATGGACACTTGACGGACATCCGGTCGGCGTTTTGAGGCGAAGCGCCGAGAATATCAAAACTGCTAAATCATTCGACGCGAGCGGCACGTCAATTAATCTTGACGAAGGATTAAATACGAGGATATGTTGACTCCCACGCCATTGGGTGACCGGGTTATAACGGTCCTTATCGCCGATTCGCTCCTATGCCCGTAATGACCGCATCCGACTCGATAATCGAAGATTAATTCTCGTCCGATACCCCGACGATCGTAATTCAAATCTCCCGTTCCGATAAAGACGCGGACGATTCGAACCTATTTCAGTCTCGCGGTTCGGCAGAAGAAGATGGAGGGTAAGAGAGTAGAAGAGCGAGTGCGAGGCGGGAGTAAGAAAAATGGCGGACGCGTGGCTCCCACCGCTAGGGCTGGAAGAAGAAAGGATTGGGGAGGGCGGACGAAAAGCGAGGAAGCGAATTATCGGACGATCGCGAGACGTTACGCTCGTTTCCGTGTACCTTGCAATTTCCGGAGGCCGCCATAATTAAAACGTCCGTCGATTTGAGTTATCGACTTGCGGCTCGCAGAAGCTTTCGACGGCTCGGTGGGCAGAGACGGGAGGCGAGCTTCCTCGGAGTCAGATTCCGAGGGAAAAATTCGCCCCCTGAGGAAACGGAACCTTCCGGCGGGGCTGGATACGGCGAATTCACCTAATTCCGGCCACGTTTCGAGATTGCATCGAGTAGGTAGGTTCCTAGGTAGCTAGGTAGGTGGAGTAATGGCGTGGAGAATCGCGCGGGAAGCGACAGGGCGGCGAGGGAATGGCCAGAAGGACAGAGAAGGGACCAGGCGGGTATCCTTCTCGCGTCAAGAATTTCTTTTGCCTCCATCCAATTCCGGTAGCGCGTCTCGCGTCTGGCAAAACGCTTTATTTCCCCTTTATTTCGCCTTTATTTTGCCTTTATTTTGCCTTTATTTCGCCTTTGCCCCCTCACGTTCGGGAGGCTCGGGACTCCTCTCCTGGCCTTTACCGTTTCGGAAAACCTTGTTCGGTTCTCTTTATTCTTTCTGTCTCTCGTTCACTTTCGTTCTCTCTCTCTCTCTTTCTCTGCCGAGTTCGCAGTCTGCCTCGAAGATACAGTACGAGCTGCCGTAATGCAATGAAAACGAAGTTGGCGAGGAGTCGGATCGGTCGCGTTATTACTTATTCGCTCAAATTCAAATCCCCGCATCGTCGGAATACGACACACCCTACTCCCTTCGACGAAGTCATGACCGATATTCAAATTCACTCGATCCCGGGACGCGGCGCGTTTATTAGGCTATTTCTTACGTCTCGTTATCGGCCTCTGATCGGCCGCCCACCCTCCGAGCGCGGGGAACGTGCTTCGCTACGATACTCCGAGGAAATGGCAGCGGAATGGCAACGGCACAGCTTTCGGGGATAATTTGAAGGGACCGGAGCCATACTCGATATCGTTCCGGGTCGACGAAAGTTAGGCCGAATAATGCCGGGATTTCCTTCCTCAAATCGATCAGCACGAATGAGAGGCTCCCGATGATGAACGGAGGGTGGGGGAAGTAGGGAGTAAAAGGAGCGGGACGAGAGAGAAAGATGCTCGAGATAGCAATAAGGTATCCCCACCCAGTTTCGCATATTCGATCGTTTGTATCAGGGTTGATTCGTGTGCGCGAGTCCTACGAAACGTATGTAGGGTACGTAGGTGTGTACGTAGGAGTGTGCGCGCACGCTGACGATTCTATGTGCCGATACGATCCACGCCATAAATTCTGGACGATCCTGCAGAATGACAGGGATCCTGCTGGCTCCGCTGGCGCTTGTCCTGGTGCGGTGTCTCGTAGCAAAAACTGCTGGCCGTAAAAATTTAACAAGGGAGACGAGCGGCTATGGGCCTACGCGAGGCCAGCTGAAGGGGGTGAGATGCAGCGGTGGGCGGGGCGAGGGAGGGTTGAAGGGAGAGTAGCTGGGCGAGCGAAGGAAGGAAGGAAGGAAGGAAGGAAGGAAGGCTAGGCAGGCGAGCGGGTAGGCGAGCGGGTAGGCAGGAAAAGAGTAAAGAGAGGGCTCTCCGTAGCGATGCCAATAATGCGAAATGAAGAATGATTCGTGCAACGAAGTGATATTGAAATCCGCTGGAATCCAATATTTATTATTACCCGGCTCGCGCGTATCACTGTACGAGCGCCGCGCCTAGATCCGCCAATAAAGTAAGCTCGGTATTTCCGGTATAATACGTAATCGGTGCCCGTCACGCCCGGAATCTCTCACCGGATTTTCGATCTTCCCGTCGTGTTCCGGCGCGCAGCGTAGATTTCCTCCCGATCCCGACGCCTGGTACAAATCTTTCCTCCACCTCCCGCCACTCGTTTCTCACCTCTCAACATTCCCAAACGGACTTTTCATCCCTCATCCCTCCCATGTCGTACGAAGCGGTAAGATCGATTAGGCGGACGCAGGGCAGATGTCGCGATGCGCCCGGATATTTTTTTCAAACACACTCCCGCCACTTCCTCGTCAGACGTTACGGACAAATGCCGCGATATCCTCCAACACAATGGGCGAATCTGACGCGCTCGCGCATTTATTTTGCCATACTTTTTCGCCGGGCTTTCGGCCTCTCCTATCGATCAAAGCGGAGCGTGCGCGCCTGCCGGAATTTTCTCTACGGCGAAAATGCTCGACTGGCTCGATCGAGTGATTCGGTCACCCCTAGTCAACCACCCTCTCTCAGTCAGCCCCTCAGTCAGCCCCACAGCGGGTTTTACATTGTCGCCGCGACCGAGCGCGAGCTGAGAAAAGAAACGGCGAAGCGAAGCAAGGCGAAACCTCAAAAGCCCGTTTTCGCCTTTTGCGCCCCCTCAACGACCTTCCTCCCTCCTCTCACCCTCCGCCGTTCCTCACGACACGCACGTTTCGTTGGAGCGTTGGCGGTCGTCGTTAAAAAATACGATCTCACGTACGGCGCGTCGGCCAACATCCGATACGACTCTCTATAACCGAATACAGTTCGTCATAGCTCTCGGGGCATTCGACTTTTATGCCGACGAAAGAGACCGGCAAGCACCTCTCGGCTCCTCTCGGCTTCTCGTCGCTTCTCGCCGGCCAAAAGGAAGGAAAAAGAGGGTGGAGAAAAAAAATCGCCTCCTCGCGTTTGTTGCCCGGGCCGCTCTCCTTTTCTCTCCTATCCCCCTTTTTTTTGCCGTAGACAGCCGTACCACTTGTATATAAGCGTACGGCTGCGGAGGCCGATGGCGCCACGTTCTCAGAAAGCTGGCCCCCACGTTGCCGGCATACGAAGTGGCATTCGACAAACATCGCGCGGCTTTTCAACTGGCGCGGGCTCGAGGCTCAGGAGGCTTATTCAAATCGTCCGTGGAAGCCGAGAGGAAAGGGGATGCTCTCGTGGTTAGAGGAGCTTGGGCAGGTGGTGGGCAGGAGGTGGGCTGGCTGCGCTTACTGGCTTCTTCTTTTTTCCTCCCCCTTTCCGGCGTCTTTCGGGCAAGGGCCTGCGAGTCCGCGTCTTCGAACCTGAAACAGGAAACGGAAGTCAGAGATGGCCCAGATTGAACGTCCGACTATGGTGGGAAACGTATTTTTCATCGGCGAGAGTCTGCGCGCGATTTTTCTGAATGTTGACTCGGCGGGAGAAAACGGATGATATTGTTATCAGGAAGGCGATATGACAGTTTCGAGTGCGAAGACGCTGGGGAAGAATGAGGTGTCCTTTCCGCGATCATTCTGACGAGAAAATAGAGCGGCAGATAAGAGTGGGGAGGATTACTCTCGTATCTTACTTCTACCTGCGCCTTCCTTCTTTCTTCCTTTCTTTCTTTCCTCCTTACGCCGCGAACACAGTGCCTCTGATTAAAGCCGGTAGCGGCATTACTTTGGCGCGAGCCACAAAAGTGTACGTGTTCCGTTGGAATTAATGTTCGGTCTCGCGGACATTATGATGGCTTTGCGCATGAATGAGAATGTTTCGTAGTGCGCGTCCATAGAACGGCGCGTGTCTAGCTTCATCTTTCGCCCTTCATTCCCGTCTTTTCCCGCTCGGCACACTCTTTTTCGGGGCCGAGCAACCTAAAGTCGGCGAAAAAAAGATCTTCCAGACGGAAGATGGAAATGATTACTCCGCCCTGCACTTCGTCTCCCCCCTCCCCTCTCTCTGTTTATCTCGCTCTCTCTCGGCCCTCAAACGAACAGGATTCCTCGAGAATTCCATTGGAACGGGCCGAGGTAAAAAATAATCGATGCTGGAACGTCGATCGCTTGATAGACGTAAACTGTTTTATATTTAGTTATGTTCCGCAAGCGTACGTGCCCGGAACATACAGTATGGTAATACGCATATAGCCAATAACGCTAATCTGTTACACATTCGCTTTATATCAATTCGTATTCCTGTCGGCGTGACGCTATTTTAAAAACAAAACGGGCCGACGTTTCGCGGCCGCATACAACACAGTTTATCGACTGACCCCCATCAATAATTCAGCGTAACGAAAGTTTGCAAAAATCACTGCTCGTTGGGAATCGAGCGATTCTTGTTGATCCCAGTGACAACGACTGACACGTGAAATCAGCGAGTGACGTTCGATGCCGTTCTCTCGGTTGCTCGGAACGTCGAAGCCTCTTCTCGGCAAAGATGTCTTTCGCGAATTTTCCTTCCCTCCTCGGTGCGTGGCTGGCTTCAGTCGGATGAGTATTTTAAAACCGCGCCGCGACCCCAACGATCGAGTGTCGTGCCCGGTGCACCGGTAGCTCGTTTGAATTTTAGAACGATAGTGGAAACTCGTGTACCTCGCACGAGTCGTGAATTTAACTTTCCGGCGGTAAGGGGAATGGGGCCGTGGGGCGCGAGGGGGTGCACGACGAGGAGGAGGAGGAGGAGGAGGAGGGGGAGGAAGAGAGGGAGCAGGCGCGAATTAATTCACGACCTCCTGACAAACGGTTTTCCATGAACGTCCCTCGTGGCGTTGCACTGTCGGTACACGTCTCTTCTTTCATCCCCCGAACCGAGACACAACAGTCACCCTCGACTGCAAAGGCTCGTCTTTGACTCGGGGTTGAAAGTAGTCGTCGCGCGCCATTCAGAAAGTTATCTAATTCGAAAGTATGAAAACGGTGTCGGTGGGAAAGTGAAATTAACGAGAGTCGCGATGACCGCCGAGGGAAACGTTGTTCCTTACCGAGAGTAGGTGGCAGATTCCATTTGTAGGGTTGATAGGTGTAAGGGAGAGGTCGTGCGACCGAGCGAAGGCAGGAAACGGTCCTTTTGAGAGTCCTTCGGAACTGTCGATCGCGTCGAACGGTAGCGTCTCTCGTCATGTCTGACGCTCGTTTTTCAAACGAGTGGAAGCACCTGCGCTTGGCCAGACACACAGGCATGCACGCACACCGTGCCGGTAGTGTGCCAGTAGTGTGCCAGTAGCGTGCCAGTAGCGTGCCAGTGGTGGAGGAGAGCGTGAAGGAGATTCGCGCCGGTTTTCACCGGGAGCGGGACAATTGTCGCGCGGCGGCAACGGAAAATGGGGAATGGAAATCGACGATGTCGAACCACTCCTCCTTCTCCACCCCTCTCACCCCATCAGCCCACTCCCCCATCGCCCCTCAACCCCGGGCAGCCTATCCTTCCCTTCGTCGCTCTCTCGGCGATGAGTAGTAGACGCTGACAAGAACATGAACGATGGGGCGCGGGCGTCGGGCGAATTTGAAAATAAAATTTGACACTTTTATTGAAATCCGAGAACGCCCACGTAGGCCGTTTACGCGTGAGAAGCTCGTCCCGCGGGATGATATACGCGTCTGGCGGGCCGATATATAATACACATCGACGCCGGGCGTCGACGCGGCCGGTCGCCATCCGAGCCTCGCGATCCTTCAAAGGAAAAGTCTCCTGTGTTTAATATCAGCCTCGGGGAATGATGGATCTTAACTCGGAAGCGCGGCTCGACACGCTAATCCATTAGCGTGAAATTCTCGTCGACCTTCGCCTTCGGGTCGGGTCGGAAAAATCCGGGAAATTAAAAATTATTGCGACGTTACGGAAGTTCCGGCCTGAGGTGGCGTCGTCGTCGTCGGGGCGATGTCGGCGGCCGCGGCGGCCGACTGTAGCAAATTTCATCCGGCCAGTTGTAAAATCGAATTTAAAGGCGAAGACTTCCGCCCTCCCGCGGCCTCGAATATCAGGGGGCCGTAACTTTTCTATAATTTCCATCGCTGTATATTAAATCCGCGAAAAGTGGAAATTATAAAGTGGAACAACTTCTTTCATTATGACCGGCGGATAAACAGAAAAAGTTTTCTCTTCCTCGGAGTGTCCCCTTAATAATGCTCTCCGCCGGCCACCTCGCCACCGACCACCCCTCCACCGCCCCCCCCCCCCCCTGGTTACCCATCTAACCACCTGCGACTCCAGCCTCTTGACCCACTCGGCGACCGGTAGGCTCAAAGTTACGCCCGTAATTACGAGAGGTCGGTATTTCTTTTTCTTTCTACCGCAGTTCATTCTCGAACCCTTCGATTCGACGTTTCACCCGATACTGAAAGAACCAGCGTGAGAGAGACAAGGAAAGAGAGACAGCGTGAGAGAGACAAGGAAAGAGAGAGAGCTTGAGAGAGACAAGGAGAGACAGCGCGAGAAAGGAACGAAAAAGAAGCTGAAAGCGAGAAGGAAGGCTGGCTTCCGTTCGCGTAACGGTTAGACACCTGTATTAGGAGGGCGGTAATTGTCGTCGAATCGATTTATCTCGCTGCACTCGGGGGAGACGTCGCTTTAACCGATGCAGGCCACCCCGAACGATGATATTCCTGTCGATAACAATTTACCTTTTGTGCGAGCCGGCTGAAATACGCGTCTTCCTGGATGCCGGAGATGCCCCCCGCCCCCGCTGCCCTCCGCGCACCAGCCAGCGGATCTACTCGTCCGTAATAACAAGAGGACGTTATAAGGTAACGGAGACGTCGATCAAAGGTACCGGCGACATTATCGAAACGGCGGGAGATATCGATAGAAAGGTCTGATACGATTTTAAAACTGCACGCTCCGGCGAATCGACAATTCCACGGTAACTGCTCGTTTCGAAAGCTCCGCTGCCTACTATCTCGCTACCCCATTCAGGGCCACATATAGCCAGCTACAATAATAATGTTTGTTGCTTTACGAAATCATCGCTTCGGAGGGGGAGGTTGGGGAGGGCTGGGGGGTTTAGCGAAAATGTATTTGCATTTAGATAAACGCATAATGAGGTTATTACCGAAATAATCGGCAAATAAGCGAAATTAATTCTAGGCGAATGTACAGCGATGATAGGGAAATGAATAAATCATGCTGGTACATGTGTCGTTCGCAAATAACGAATTGGCCCGCCGAGCGTCCATCCGTTAAACGTCAGTCAGATTTATAAGCGAAAGGAGCGCAGCGACGCCGCTATGGAAAATAATAAACAAGGGGAAGTGGGCGGTGAGAGGGGCTCTGTAAAAATGTTCCACCGATAACTAAGGAGTAATTGGCAATTTGACAAAAGTAATTGTCCCCAAGGATGAACGGTTATCGGCATGCGAGACCCGTATCCAGTCCGTCCGCCGGTGGAAACGACATTTTGTCGAATTGCTCAAGCCGACGCGGGAGGGTAGAGTGTGGGAGGAATTTTTTCGATTGCTCTCGCTTCCTTCGAGGCCGTTAACGAAACTGCTCCCCAAAATTGCTACGTAGAAGGGCATTAACGATACTGGCTTCACCTCCCGGCTGAATTCGGTTAATACCAAATTGCGCGCGGCTCAACTTCCGTTTGTACATTTTCAACCGGGATACACAACGTGTGTTTGCGTTTACACACCCCGCTGCCCGGAATCGTTTCCAATTTATTTCCGTCAGTAACCGGTGGGGGACGGAGGGGTACGGACGGGGAGGTGGGAGGAGGGGGAGAGAATCATTCTCTCGTCCGATACGTAAATTGCGGTCCGCGCGTGCCCCTGGCAAAGAAAAACAAGTCCGGCCCGGAAGAGAGAAGCCGGCAAACCGGTCGCCGGGAGGAAGGTAAATAATCCGGCACAAACATGTGGCGATATCGTTGGACGCGCGCGCGTGCGCGCGCGCGCGCGAGCGGGAGAGATCCGAGCACGGAATAATAAGCGAATTTTTTCGTGACATGTAATTTCGTTTGCGAATGCCATCTCGGCGTACGATCTGCCCCGTGGGCCGAGCATACGGGCGACGAAGGGGGGGTTGGGATGGAGGGGGATGGGTGACTCTCTGCCAGCATGGAAGGTGGAATCTCGATAACCGCAGCCGGCAATCTGCGCCGTACACTTCATTCTCTTTGGGTCAGTGGGTCAAGCGAGCCGATCGCATACGGTTATGCAGAATGAAATTCTCTGTATCTGCAACCGATCCCTATTCGGCCTGCCTGTCGCGATTGCATTGTAAGTACGTCTTCGAAGTAGTTCTTCTCTGCCCTTACCCCCTATAGCATCCTCCACCTCCGATCGCTCCCCTCCCCGCCACTGGGTCTCTTTCGCGTGGCGAGAGTGCAGGTTATGAAAGGCAAAAGGAAAAATTGAACGAAAAAAAGAGGGGGGGGGGGGGGGTGGCGAAAAAGTGTAATAAAATCGCGCGTTGATTGCGTGTCCGATTGCGGATCAATGCCGTATCCATATGTGATTCGACATGACGGGCCAGATTTGCCGACCTGCCCACTTTTTTATGTTTCATTCCCGCCGAGCGAGCCGGGGCTTCGAGTGCGCGAAAGAGGAATTTTATGGCCCCGGCGTAGCTCCTGGGAAAGTGTTTAACTCTGTCGCTTTAAATGTTCGTCGGGGCGCCTCTCTTTATTTCGAGCCCCCGTTCGGCGAACGGCTCGAATTTACAGCGCTAAATGCGAATTCTCGATTTCGAAATGTTCGCCATTTTTATTGCGCCGGGCGTCCGTGTCTATCCGCGCGCCCGATGACGGAGTGGGGAAAATGTCCCGAGGGAGATTCTTAAAATTCGCCGGCAATGAATTAGTCAACGCGAGTCGGAGAATTTTTCACAGTCGCTGACGGCGGATACGTATACATATAATACATTCGTGTGTGCACGTTCGTAACGAGCTGCGCACGCGAGGATGTTGGTAAAGCTCTCGCTTAATAAAGCTAATTGCGAGGCTCTTAATGAAAGCTCAGAGATCGATCGAGGGAAGCTGGCGCGCGAAAGGTCTTCGTCCCTTCGGAACGGATGGGAATCTACTCGAATTTCTACCGTGTCAGGTCTTATGGCTCGTCCGTCCGAGCAGTGCGGGACTCTCACCACTTACGGTAATCTTTCTCTCCTCGTCAGAGCCGCCCGCCTCACTACCCTCCCTCTATTACTAGTGAGGAACCGTTCCCTTGAAATTTAACACGCCTCAACCCTACTCGCCCGTGAGTCCGCGCCGACGGGCGCGCATCCCTGCCGATGGAAACTGGCAATTGACACGGAGGGCTCCCGAGGGTCAAGAAACTGCGCCACGTAACTGCGGAATCGAGAAATCAAGAGCGGCGAGAATATACAGTAGTGTGTGTGTGAGAGAGAGGGAGAGAAGAAATGTGCGACGCAACGTTCAATAAGCAACGTACGTTTCCGCTGACTTTTCGGACTGTTACCGGCATTACGGCATTATTGAAGGGCGGGCTCGATTTCTCGACAAGAGCCGGGCACAATAGACGCGCATAAAGAATGCCTATTATCGCTGCCGAGGCCAATGTTTGTCGGGCATTCCGAACGTCGGGATCGTTAAAGCCGATTATTTCAGTCAATTTAATTCCATTGAGAGCGTGGGGCGAAATTAAGTTTGAAAATTTGTTTATGCCGATGCGGGCGCATAAAGTTCGACGTAAATTCGGCAAGCAATTTCGGCGCGTGAGAGCGCCCGTTTCGATCTCATTAAAGCGGCAGTAGGACATACATAATGCTGGAAGTTGATACGGAAAGCGGCGCCGCCGCCGCCGACGCCGCCGCGCTCGATAACTTTCCCAATCCACTTTTGTTGCGGATACAGTGCGACGTCTCCGCCGGCGACTGTTCGCGACTGTTCCGCGACTATTCGTGACACTTCGCGACAATTCGCGTCTCCCGCATTTTTTTTGTCGCCGCCGACGCCGACGCCTACGGCTCAGGCGAAATGAACGAGGCGTCCAGTCGAGTGGTAATACGATTGAATTGGGACAAAGCGTATTATCCGTCGGGACAATATCCTCCACTTGTCCCAGTTTGCGATTTCAATAAAATAAAGTGGCCGCGATACAAAGGAGGAGGCTCACAAATGGCCGGCGCCGGTCTCTCTCGACAGTGGCGTCCGAGCATGAGCGGTATATAGCGAAAAATTGATATCATTCAGGGCCGGAATTATGAGGGCGAGAAAGCGAGAAAATTTCGGCCCCCGAGACGAGAAGTAACGGCCGCGCGGTTACCCAGAAAGGAGCCAACCGAGCAGAAATGATCGCGGCCGGTTGCCTTTCTGCGTTTCGTGGAAATTTCGAGTACTCGCGCGAGTGGACCGCTTATTCTCTCTCTCTCTCTCTCTCTCTCTCTCTCTTTCCTTCTCTCTCGACGCCACCGCCGCTAGCAGTGCCGTCCTCGGTATTACTCCCTTCGTCAGTGGCTCTGTGTGCTTTTCAGCTTGGTGTCGCCTCTCCGTCCTTCTTCCGCGCCCCAGCTTCTCATTCGGCAACCATAGGATTCATACGGAGAAACGGAGAGACGAAGAAAGACAGAGAGAGAGAGATAGAGAGAAAACGGCACACGACGTCGCAACCAGCCGCACACTCGGCCGCGAGCCTGTTTTCGTGTAGGTGCACACGGCAGAAGCTTAAAATTAACTCAATTAAAATTGCGGTGCGCACATGGGTCTCCGCCACTCCGCCGTTGGGAGTACGTGTAGGTCGGAGGAATATGTGCAGGGATACGCGGACGAGTACGAGTGGTCGGACGAGCTCGGCTCCGCACAGACACGGAACGGCCATTTTCGAGCCGGCCCTGAAATTATCAGCGCGGTCTGAGCGGAGCCCATTGATTACCGCTGGTAATTGCCATTACAGACCGCCCCCCCACAGCCACCCCCAGCCTCCCACCCCACTCTGCCACCTACTCCCGCTCCACCTACTCCTCGCTCGAGTCCGACATCGCGACCGGCGACTCCAATCTCGTGGAAGCCGGGCTGCCAACGAGAGGGGAGTTGGCGCGTATCAGCGTTCGAAGTCAACTACTTCTCGAAACTCCCGCGTGCGGTGAATACCGAAGCGCATCGTCGTCGCGTCCCAACGATCTATCGCCGGTCGCCACTCGCCACTCGCATTCTCTTGGCCACCCCATACGTCCAGCTATTTACGCCGCCACTCCTGTTTGTCCGGCCAACTTCGCGCTACCGACCCTTTCGACCATTCTCCTACCCCTCCACCCCCTCCCTCCCGTCTCTCTCGGTGGCCACCCTCGACTAACCACCGTCAACCGAACGCTGATTGCCTGTCAATTTTCCCATTCGACCCGGTGAGCTCTCGCTTCCTCGACGAAGATATTTATCGTCCGGGCGGGAAGCTTACGCGAGATTTTACGTTCGTTAACGACGGCTCGCCGGGTGGGGGGAGTAATTTCATTTTTCGATCGGCCAATCGATGCCACCCCCGCTTCGGGGGCGGCCTCGTGTCGTAGATTAAAGAGCGCGGAGGAATTGTTCCAGGTGCGGCGCACACCTCTTCCGCGCGCGCGAAATATCGTCGGTAGAAGCGAAGGGAGGGGGTGGAGGGAGGGGTGCCAGGGGCTGGAAATTAAGCTCTCCAGGGTGTCATCGCCTGTCGCAAATTGTCCCGGATGATACACGGCGCGCTCTGATCCCCACTTAATTTGGTTGGGGGGTACACCGTTTTTCAAAACAAATTGCACGGAATTACCGAGAGGGTAGGCGGGCACGCCACCTGCCCATTTATCCGGGGCCGTCATAAATATTACTGATCACGAACGCGTATTTGTTAAAAGTACAATGATATGATTTTTAATTACGGCTGATGCATTACCCCTCCGGAACCCCGTGAGAATTTTAACCATTTCCCCCGGCCGCTCGTACGCGCGCCCCGGCCAAGCGGCTTTCCGCGCCATTTTCCGCTCTCCGTTAGGTATATAATTCAAAATTTTAGCGCGCAAAGGTTCGACTCTACGGTTCCCGAGCTGTAAACCTTCAATTCTCGAAGATCGTGTCAGTGAATGAACGTCGCGCATGCCGAGCGATACCCTGGATAGAGAGGAGACCCGCGCGCAAAAAAAGGGGGGGGGGGTGGGAATGTGTCGATCGTTACGTCAGCGTGAAACAATGTCACTGTCCAGTACACCCCCCAACAAAAGGACAGGAAGATTTTTCGATGGGGCACGCGATCGAAATACGAGAGGCATAAAAGTGGAATAAAGGCAGAGAGCCGGTAGGTTGATAGGTAGGTAGGTAGATAGGTAGGTGGATAGCTGGGAGGTAGCGGAGAATTGGAAAAAGAGCGGTGACCGTCCTCGAGTCTCGCGGAGCCGCGTTAGATTGACAGCTCGACGTGCCGGCCGCCGATGGATCACGCTTTATTTTCGACGCTGCCGGCCCGATTATGGATTGAAAAGCGTCCATAAATCCTCGTGAATACTTTACAGGTATATTCCGGCGGCTGGCGTTTCGGAGGGAGAGTGAGAGTGAGAGAGAGAGAGAGAGAGAGAGAGAGAGAGAGAGAGAAAGAGAGGTGGAGACGGTAGATAGGGATGAGAGAGTGAGTAGGGGGGTGGGAGGTAGAAAGGGTAAAATTTCATCGCGCCACTGGTGCATCGCGGAAAAGGTGGCGATGGGGGTTGGAAAAGGGTCAAAACGGGGATGCCGGGAGTAGTTTGAGAGGGTCGGGCGCAGAGGGCAGGCAACTCTCTGCTGCTGCTACTGCTGCTCGTACTGCTGGAACTGCTACTGCTACTACTGCCGCTGCTACTACCCGCTTCTACCTTGAACCGGTCGTGGCGAGAGAGCGCAGACGGGATTGGTTACGGTGAGCGCTCGAAATTGAATTTGCCGAAACGCCGAGCGCTTGATTAAGTGCCTTCGACGAGGCCGAATCATACCCCTGCCGACGTAACGTCATCATTCTCGATTCACCGCCGACTTCCGATCGCCGCTCCCGAAGAATTCGGCTGACCTAACGCCCTACCCGATCGGACATCGAGTGACAGAGAGGGACTTCGATCGGGCAAAGCTGTATCGCGAGCCACGGCCAGATTTCGTCCGGCAATCGTCTCGGAATCGGGCGGCCAAAGTCGACCAGAGTCGACCAGAGTCGACCGAAGTCGAGCGGAGTCGACCGAATTCCCGGTCGAATGTTTCACGGGCGAGGGTAGATATTATTTTTGGGAATTGAATCGCTAGGCGAAGGTCGATCAGGCTGCGCTCGCGATCCTGATCGAATGCCTTTCCTCGGCAGCGGCGGCCGAGATTCGTGCTCGCTAACATCGTCATTCCTGATATCTCCTCGATTTCCGATCATTCCGAGAAATCCTATCGACAGCGTATTACGTCACGAACGATGCATGCCGTCGTCCGCACACGGGGCGCATACGGGCGGCACACGAGGCTCGCACGGGACTCACACGAGACTCACACGAAGCTCACATTGCCCTAACCGCATCCGCTTCCGCCAGCCGTAGCAACTTTCCACCTGCTATCCGCCCATTCCCTAGCCCATTCCCTGGCCCATTCCGTCGCTTATTTCGCCGTCTATCGCAGCCGTCTAGAGCCACGCCGCCCACCGCTATGCCTGTTCTCGCTGCCTATTCTCGGTGTCTATCGTCGATGTGTCTGTTTCCCGACCGATGACGACTTCGGACACATCGTCGTAGAGATATGCCAAAACTCTCGACGGTCAGGCTGGTCGAGAATTCTACTTCGACGCTTCCCACCCGGTCACGGATATTATTTTCCGTCACACGAGAGCCGAGCAACCGGACAAATATTCCGACCGGATGCTTTCCACCGGCTCGGTGTGGACTCGGAAAAAATAGCCGCTGTCAAAACCGCACCGACGTTTGATTTTGAAGCGTGTCGTACGCCTCGGTTACCCTGTTTGACGACCGCGTCTCCGTGCATAATTTAGCCGACCGACGATCGCTATTAAAGTTACCGCAAATTACATAATATCCTCCACTCGCTACGTCCATCTATGAATATTTTGTAGGTACAAATGGTAGAACCTGTGCATTCATTGTCAGTTGGCGTATAGACACGAGAGACGACCAACATGGAATAAGAGAATATCCTGACTCGGAAGAGACACAGATAGGCATAATTAACAGTGAGGAAGGTGGAACTGAGCGGGACGGAAAATATGTAGAGAGGGGTGAGAGGGCGAGAACTCAGGGTGAAGGAGAGCGGGGGGGTGGGCCGAAGGCCGATAGCAATGCACAGCTATAACCTCGGCCGATAAAGCGCCGGATAGGTTCGACGTATGCAGGTAACTTCCAAAATAACGAAAAAGCAAGAGAAATATCCTGCGCGGCTTATCCGACTCTGCTCCGATTTCGCGAGAACGAATATTCTGCGAAAAAATATCGCCCGCGCTTAATCCGCGGACGATCGTAGCTACATGTGACCGATATTGCTCGGCGCGCCGTACAGTTAGAGGAGCCGAATTGGTTCGAAGGACACGTCCGAGCCATCGCCAATTTGTTCCTAATTTTGGCTCGGCGACAGGGCGAGCCCTGCAAAGTTTGAGCGCAACGCGAAAATGACCGCCCGTCACGGCGGAATGAATCGATTCAATGCCCGCCGACGTTTATAACTCTTCCCTTTTTTTTCCTATTACAGTCCCACCGGAGCAGCCGACTATTCTTGATCGATGGGGTCGCATCCTGAACGGTACAGCTGGTCCCTACGAGGAGGGTGACACGCCCTATCTCACTTGCCGTGTCACTGGCGGTAAGTGCTCAAAAATTTACTTCTCAATGTCATTGTTACACGGTCCTTGCCAAACAGTAGCTATATAAAAAGAAACACACACGCGACACAGTAAGAATTCTACTATAATTAAGAACGTGTGAAGAGGTAATCTGAAACGGAATGAGAACGTTTAACGCCTGCTAACCTTCTCCTACGATCCAGGCGATCGGGTTGTCATCCAAATCTGGTTACGCATCGGAACGGTAATCCATGGGGAACTAGCTAGAGGAAAGCTTTTTTTCCCCAGCGCTTCTCGTGGAAGTCACGTCAGAGTGCTCTTTGCTTCGCCGCGAAATCGTTGGAAAACTTCGATCGGCCAGCGCGGGGGGATGAGAGCGGGAGGCGGAAGAAAGGAGGATGAGGAGAAAGAGAGTAGGGCGAAGTTGGTGGGAAGGGCTGACGGAGGGAGTCGGTGGTGTCGCCAGTTATTAGATCAGCCAACTTTTTATCGGCGACCGAGGCTAAGTGAAAAGTTCCACGTTCAGTCAGACGAGCGCGGGCGTGCAGACGGAGGGGGCGGAAGGAGGTTGGGTGGGAGAATGAGAGAGGGAGAGAGAGAGAGGGAGAGGGTAGTTTCTCGTCGACGGGTTTGGAAAGATCCGGGAGCCAAAGGAGCGAGAAAGTAAGGAGGCGAGTAGCGAGCCTCGCTGTTTACTTTGGCAACTGGATCTAAATTTCTGTTTATAACTGCGGCAACTTCTTCGGTCGCCTTAAAAGATTATTTCCACCCTTCCGCCGGCCTCCCATCTCTCTCTCTCTCTTTCTCTCTCCCTCTCTTAGTCTTTCCTAGGTAGCTGCTACGCTGATGTCTCCTCACATCCACGGCACTCAACGACCCTCGGCTGTCTGCCACTGAGATGTCCTCCTCCTGCTTCATCCTGCCTCATCCCGCCTCATCCCGCCTCATCCCGCCTTCATCCGGGCTCGTTCTTCCTCGTGATTAAACGTCGCCGCTGCTCCCGGCTAACCTTCGGGTCCTTCGAAAAATGACGTCGCTCCGTCGAAAGGGACGCTTCGACGGCGGAACGTCGTTAAGCTTTTAGGTATCAGCTGTTGCTCGAATAAGGCCAAGTCTCGAAATGGTCTGAGGGCCAACTCCCGGGACATCCCTTTCTTTACGCGTTTGCTTTCTTACGTGAACAACTCCTCTTTCTTCTACTTCTTCTTCTTCTTCTTCTTCCTAGAAGGCTTCCGAAGGAATCTCCGGTGCTTCGTGGCGACGGTTCACGTGCAACTCACGACTCTTGGCCGATCGTACGTGATCGAAATACTCCTTCGAGGCGGGAGGTGGCCGAGGTGGTCGCATCTCCGCGAATCGCGCGTCAGTTTCGTTTAATGACGAGGGCAAGTTACATCGTCCGTAGTTAGGAACGACAGATTAGAGTTTACGGGGCAGGCGGGCGGAGCGTCGGGGCGGACGTTATACGTTGTGGAAACAATCGTTATTTTCTTTAACGCGACGCCACTCCGCCCGGACCCGCGGAGACAAATGCTGGAGTTATTTCGAGGGCAATAATGTTGCCCGACGCAGATAGGAGGCCCCACCCATTGTTCCGTTCTTCGAACGTAACGTCGCTGTTAGGCTTCATGCATATCGCGACTATTATTACGGGGCGAATATACTCGCGCGGCGCGTAATTGGTCATATTTCCCGGGTCATTTACACTGAATATAACCGAATACCGTAAAGCACTCGTAGTCGGTTCAGGGAAAAGCATGTTAACCGCCGACTGAGCCGGGAGTGGGAAATCAGCAGCAAGCCGCGTAAGATCCCGGGACCGTTCTTTGATACGCTAACTTCGCTGAATGCGCGCTCCGCGTAAATTCGAATAGACGATGCACGTATACTGGGACGGAGCGTGGGTGGGAAACGTGCCTCTGACTGGAACACAGAGTGACTTTGCCAAATAAATCAAGCCCCAAGAGCCGTATAATCGTCCCTATTCCCCTTCTATTTCGCACGCATTCTCAGATTACTTATCGAGCCACGTTAGACGTCGAAAGGGCATATCAATTTTTCTAGCCGTACGCGCTGCAAATGGAATCCCATTTCCGGCTACTAGGACGATTTCCGACGGATCTCTCGCGCGTTGGGGTGGGGGGGAAGGTGCTCTGGACGCTCGGTCCTCCATTGGCATTATCATGAAAACGATAAAGCCATTCTTCGATCCGTCACGTCCGGGCCGAACGACGCGTAGTTACGGTTTCTCGAACGGTGGGGTACGCAACAATCGATCAGGACGATTCGGCCTTCCTCGTCGTCGACTCGCCGATGAATATCGGGGCCGCGCGCCGGGCGAAGCCGGAGAATATTGCCCTATGCAGATTCGATGGGAATTGCATCGGCATTGCGTATCGATCGTATACGCACTGCGGCGTATAAATTGAATATCGGCAAGATCGGCTTATCCTTAACAATACGGTTCCGGATATCGTGAAAACGGCTCTCGCCACCTACCCGCTTTCATTTGTTTGTAAATCACACGCGCGCGCTGCGAAGGTAACGGCAGCGAGAATGGCAGGAGGGAAAGGTAGATGTAAAGGTGAAGCGAACGGAATGCTGGATGATTAATAATCGTCTCGCGCTCGCTTTCTTCCCCTCCCCGCTCCTCCTCCTCCTTCTCCTCATTCCAGGCCATTTCAGCCCTCGCACTATCTTACCGTGGAACTCGCGGAAACATCGAAACGCCGAGACACGCAATGCCTTTTTCACGACAGGTCGCATTCCTTTTTCCTCTCCACGTCGACCGGCTCCCAGGCACAATTTGCAATTCAATTCGCAGCTGCGAAGCGCCGAGCGATGCGCGAGCCGGCGAGAGATGCGAAATTACATGCGAACGTACTCGCCGATTAAATGTTAATATCCGATTTTTATTCCGGACCCCCTACCATCGGCGGCTAGCGTCTGAGTATCGTCACATCCGATTTAAACCGTAGTTCGAAATTTATTCGATGTTACTCCGAAGTAGCGTTGCATGCAAAGGGAGTTCGAGACTAGATATAATTTCAGTCGCAGAAATCGTATCAAGTGGAAGGCTTCTGGTTAGAAATAAATGAACAATGGGCCCCATTTGAGTTCTGGATCATGTTGAAGGTAGTTGATGAAGTCGGTGGCACAAATGTAGGGAACGTCTACGTATTACAAGTGGGAATGTGACAAGTATAACGTGTGAGTCGCTGCTATTGCGAGAGTTGTAGGCTCCCTACTGTGTCTGGCTTGTCTTTGCGCTCTACTACTGACACTTGACTGTGTGTTGCGGTACGGCCATGCCTGCCTTGTCTCAATTCTTCGGCCGACTGCGGTGCTTAATCTGCGGATGTTTTTGCTTTCCACTCATTCATCCACCCTTATTCTTATTATCCCTTATTCTTACCGGGCGACTCTTACTCGACAATGTCAGCGACGTTCGATTTCCAGCAATCAAGACGAGAATTAGTAGAACGAACAATGCACAAAGAAGACTTAACGTTTCGCAATTCCTGTCGTTCATGCGAACAAAGTTAATTTCCTCCGGATGAAGTAGCCGAAAAAATGGGACGACGTATGAGACTCGAACATCGTTCGGGTCGCACGTTACTCTGTCCGAGGTCTATCCAAGCTGAAGAGTGGAAGAGGTGGAAGTCTTTACGACAGCGTGGGGTTCGTTCACATTGGCTCGCTCGTTATCCGCACTCGCATTATTCGAGCCACAGGCTGACTTCGTGATCCGACGACGGAAAATAGTTGAGCCCCATTGAACTTTCACGGTGATACGTGCCGGACAATCTAATCCTGAAGAAAATCGGTCCGAAAGTGTCGCGGGAGCGATGACATCGGAGATCATTTTCACAATTAGTAAACACCTCTTCGCAGGGTCGAGAAGGAGGCGGACAGGGAGCGGGAACTACTTGAGTGAGAAGTGGGTAGCTAGCCGGGTAGGTAAGTTGCTGGGAGAGAAAGGAAGATACCCGATGGCGTTGTCGTCTTCGTTAATACAAACTATAACGTGGTAATCCGATCTAGCCGACGCTGTTATTCCTTCTGACATCGAAACTTAGTTTCCAATTTGCGCCCGCTATTCAGCGGGCAAAGCGGAAGTCGCCCGCTTTTGAGACGTCGAGTACAGAAGGCGTCTCCGTAAATATCCGTAACCGGTCGAATTTCATTACACCGCGAAACTTTAAAACTTCGGCGCCCGAGGTTCGCGGCCGATAGAATTGGGAGAGGAAAGGGATCATAACGAGGACCGAGGAATCGTCCGCCATTACTTCGGCTCGCTCCCGGAGCGAGCCAGCTATATCTTTCTCTCAACTGCTCTATTATACGCGATTTACAGCTAAGCCTAACTCTCTTCAAGTCTCTCTCTCTCTCTCTCTCTCTCTCTCTCTCTCTCTCTCCCACTCTCCCACTCTCGGCCGATGCATCTTCCCTCACCGCCGAGGCCCCTCTCGCTCCCTCTTTATTCCGTATCTGCGTTATCTATAATTTATGGCAATAGCGGCGAGAAAATTTTACGACTTGGACCGCGCGCGGAATTTATTGCCAATTACTTGACTTCGTGCCCGGAAAGAATTGAGGGTCCTTCTCAGGGACGCATACGCACGTAAAGAAGTCCCCACTGCGGCACCTCTCTATCTCTATCTTTCTCTCTCCGCCTATAAGTCCGTTATCCTATTGCCTCCCTCCGCACGCTTCCCCTCCCCGCGCGCTCCCTCCGCACAACGCGCGCCCTTTCGGTCTCCTCCTTACAGCGAGCGAAGGACGAAGAGAAAATTTACTCTCTCGTCTCGTCCCGTATAAATTCTCATACCTTTAAGACCGCCAAGCTGAATCGCAGCCCACGAATTTAAGAGTGCAGCATCCTTCACTTTTATCCCCTCCTCGGCCGCGTCCGCTCTGCCTCCTTCCTTCCCGCAGGAAGTGGCGCCGTTCCGACTCCCACGTCCCAGCACTTCTTCTCGAGGGGATTCCGGGAACCACCCGAGGAGGAAGTAACGATTAAAGGGAGGTCAAGGCGACGAGGGAAGAGCCCCTTCAGCGATTTCCTCTACGATCCTCTCGAAATATGGCGATCGCCGGAACAGTTAATTTCGATGCTCGCTGACGAGCACCCGTGACGAGGATCGGCCTACTTCTTGCCGGGACAAATCGAATTTCAATGGAAATCGAGCCCATTTAATCAGGGAATCCCAAAAAAGTGACAGCTCGATCGACCTAACACTCGCTTCAGCATCGAATACTCCTGAATCGAGAATCTCCGAAGAAGCGAGGACGTCGTGCGGATAACTGCGTGTCAATCGGGTATATTTCTCTCCGATCGGTTAATTTGGCGAGGTATCATCCCCTCATTAACGGGAACGACGTTTCGGGCAGACATCGCCGACGGGAAGAAGAGGCATCCTTCCGAGCCGTTGATCGCTAACGCGGAATCCTCTCGTGCGAGAGAACGAGGAAGCGGATCGTGCAGCTCCTCGGACCGTATCGAGCCAGTTTATTCTGATAATTATGCCCGCTTGCGGTGACGAATGATGCCGCTTCTTTTCTCCCGCGCGGATATATACGTATCCGCGGACTAGCGCGGGGCCCGGGGCGAGAGAGCACTCTGCCTATTTCCCCGGAGTATGCGTACGTCATAAACTCCCGAGCTAGTCGTTCCGAGCGGCGCCGAGTATTTATTTTTCAATCCTCTCGTCGCGGCGACCGCCGCGGCGTCGGGGAAAATATTAAAAAAACTCGCCCCGAACGACGACGTCGTCTTCGAGGCCCTCCCCTCCTCTTCTAACCCCTCCCCTCCACCTTCCTCTCCATCCGCCGGGCTATAAGGGATCGTCGAAGTAAATTAAATCCGGCCACGCCACTCCTCCCCTCTCACATCCATCCCAGTTTCCCATCTTGAGCGACGGCCGATATGCTCATTCAGAAAGCGTACGCCGAGGCCAAGCTTGCGCGCCGCTGCCATTAAATAATTACATCCTCCGGATCGAGGCCAATGGCTGCCTCGAAGATAAAATAGCGGCCGCCAGGCAGACTCGACAGACAGGATAAAATTGCTCGAGAGCCATTGTCTGCTGGATTGCGACAGTCTTTGGCAATTCGAAGAGTGAGAGAGAAAAAAAGAAGAAGATGATCGGAACGATCGGCAGCTGATGACTGCGGAAAGTCGGCTGATAGGGTGGTCCACTCCGGATTCCGGGGGATCCTGATCCCCGAAGCTGGCTCCGCCCGGTATTTGCCTTAAGCAGAGTTCGAACCGACGGTAAACTTGTTAGATGTGGCCGGGTGCCTGCGGACCGTCCTTAATCCCTGAAGATATCGTCCGGTATCTGCGGATTAAAATCCGCACTTTAGTGCCCCCCGTGTGGAGATAGCGCTCGTTGTCGTCGTTTTAAGCGGCAGGGGAGTCTGCTTTCGGAGGGAGCCGGCAGAGTTCAAGTATAGTCCGGCAGTTAAAGTCAACGCCAGGGGCATACGAAAAGCATCCCTTCTCCACCCTCTCTCACCCTCCCCTCCAGTCAGCCACTGTTACTCCTACTCCTACTCCTACTACTACTATCACTCTCTCGCCACTCTTCACATCCCGTGACCTCAGTCGTCCCTAAGCACTCATGCAAACGAGCGGGTGAGCTTAACGAATTAAGCAGTACCTCGATCTGTTTCCGCGCGTACGGCCGCGTCGGGGATTCCGACGACGTTGAAAGAACATCCTTTGTCTCGCATTAGCTGCCATACCCTCGACTAACCGTTCGCTTTACATCGCGCATCCTCCCGCTGACCGCATCCGATCGAAGAAACCTCCGGCGAGACTGTCGTCCTCAAAGTCCTTCTTTATTTGCTTCCGCGCGGACTACTCAGCCTGATAGTCTTCGGTCATTAACGCGCCGAACACGGTCGCTACCATTAACTCTGTACAGTTATCTGCAACTTAAACGACTCGTTGGTACGCATCAATTTGAAAGAGCGGCGGCGGGAATTAATTTATATTGAAATATCAAACGCCTGCACTCATTTATAACTAGGCTATACGATGGCGCGCGATAAAGAAGAGACGATCGTAAAAGATTGACCCACGACATAGATTATTACCAACGCAATAGATATCGTGATTCAGTTACAGTCCTGTAAATATAATCGGATTAGCCTAACCTTCGTTTTGTCCGGGCATCATATCGAGAGGTGGACCGGTTGAAGGTAAAAAAGGGGCGCCCGAGAGGGGAAAAAGAGAAGGGTGCAGAAATGGGGCAAAAAGGTGGGGAACCGAAGCGGGTGGGATAAAAACGGCGAGAATCAGGAGCAACGAGACGGTTAAAACGCAATCAAGATCGGCGAGCATCGTGAATAACAATGATATGGAGCTAATCTAAGCGGGGCCCACTACGTACGGCCTCCATGTGCGCCTCTCTACCTCCAGCGTAGGTTCGTCCCGACCTAGAGGCGCGCAGGCGCGCACCAATACCAATGGAAGGCATCGCCCATTACCCTCCGCGCGCTTCGGAACGGAGATCAGGTTGCAATTTTAAGTGTCGCGCCGATGTTGTATCAGGTCTGATTAAATTGCGATTCCGGCCAGCCGGAGCATCGTGAATAACAATGGAACGAAGAGCACGCTCGCCATCCCTACCCCCCTCCCCCCTACTCACCCGACACTTTAGTCGCATGAGAAATCTCCCCCATCGACTCCCGTCGGCGCGTACCATTTTTCCTCCGACGCTGGAATTCAGCTCGGCCCTCTATGCCGCCGGCAAAGATGCGTCTCTTAGACGGCGATTCTCGAATAAACGAGACCTTCTTATGTTAATGCCGTCCCTTTCCGGCCCGTCGAGGGCAAGAGGCAGGGCAAAAATCCAATTAGGTCGTTTGACTCCGCTCGCCCCGTAAAAAGAAATAGAAAACAATAAGACGGGAACAATAAAAGGTTAAAGAACGTCAGAGGTCGGCGTTAACGGTCGTCAGAAGGGCGATTAAAGGGTCCGAGTCGCAAATAATTCATCGCTTGCCAATAATCCCGGGCGTAGCCGAAGGGTAGAGAATAGCCCGTTAAGTACGCTCGTAATGCGTCTACGCCGAGGAGATCTATTAAAAAAGAAGCAAAAGTTGGCGCGAGAACAGTGGGAGGGGGGCGCGAGAGGAGTAGGTGAAGAAGGCGGAGGGTAGAGGGTGTAACCGCGCTCGTATAAACGAGCTCGTTCGTTTTCAATACACAGAGAGCGAGAGGGGGAGAGAGGGAGGGAGGGAGAGCGAAAGAGAGAGAGAGAGCGAGAGAGAGAGAGAGAGAGTGAGAGAGAGTTCGCGACAAGGCGCCGGCATTATCCCATTTTCCATTTTTCAATCACGCTGATCGTTATTCCGGCGTATCATCCCCTCCCCAGTTATGTAAGCGATATTTATTGGCCCGCTCTGTAGGACGGTGGCCTATAACTTCCAGTTATCGAGCGTACGGGGGCTCGAGACCGAAGTCTCCCACCCTCCCCCCTCCCTCCCTCCCTGGTTTTTGTTTGCCGCACCGCACCGAAAGCTCTGGGGTATCGGCTAATTTAAAAGTTCCCGGGAACTCATCTACCGTTTAGTAGCTCCGGCAGTGCTCGTCGTTGCCGTGTATACGATCCCCCTTGTGTCCACCGCTTTCACATGACCCCTGCCCCACGCCCTCCGACCCCTCCCTCCACCCTCTACTCACCCCCTCCACTCATCTCGCCTCTTCTTCTCTCTTTTTGTCCCCATTCTACATCCGGCTGCCTCCTCCTCCTCCTCTTCCTTCACGTGAGCTATCTCTCTTCCCCCCTCCCCTTTGCCCTCCCCTTTGCCACCCCTGGTCCTCCGCTCATCGACGTTTCAAAAAAAGGAGCCCACGTGTTTTTCAGCACTGCCGCGCTCAGCCTCTCCCGTCCTCTTTACTGCCACCATTTGACCGTACTTACTCCGCCGTCCGCTCTTCTATCCGGCTCAATTTCGCTGGAAACTAATTTCGCGATGTAAATTATTCGGAAGGTCCGAAAATATACGTAAGAAGAGACTTTGTCGCTGGAACGATCGATTAAGGCTGATTGCGCCGCTGGCGAAGGCAGCACTGCACACTACTACTCACCGCTAGTACAGTAGTACTGGCACTGGGGTAGGACATAATCCCATTTCGTTGGCTGTAATCTACGCTCGTTCGCACCTCGTGCTCGCCCGCAATTCGATGGGATTAAAGAAAATTCCCGTACACCCTTAGCCGCGACCGATAGATTCGTCAAATAACAGAGACGGCGCACTTGTTGCAGGTAAACCGGAGCCGATGGTGAGATGGCTGGTGAACGGGCAAGTCAAGGAGCAGGAATACGAGAATAATGCCGGAGACGTCATCGAGAAAAGGTAATCGTTTCCGCACTCGACTTCTTCTTAACCGGGAGATATGACTGGCTTCTCATCGTTTGCGTGTACGTTCTGCTTTTCAGATTAACGCTGCAGCCGATCAGCAGATCGGACCTGGGTACCAATTTCACTTGCCAGGCCAGGAATACGGACCTGGTCGAGCCGAAAGAGGCCTCCATCGCGCTGGAGCTTAATTGTGAGTGAATTTTTGTTCTCCAGCTTTTTCCCAGCAGACGTAAACGATTACACGATTGGATTACATCGAAATGAGTCGGCCAGACGGGGCCTGATTTGGGGGCCATAAAAATTCTGTCTACGTTCGTAGGTCGAGATTGTTAATAAGGGCGGCTGGGAGATAGACAGAAAACAGATACAAGTTCTTATCGCGCGGCCAACAAATCAGTGCGAGCCAGCCCTCCACCCCCAAACAGCAAAGCCTATCTTGTCTCGCATTAACGATAGAATCTACGAGACAGCAAAAGTGGGCCAACATCCTTTTGCTCCCCCGTCGCCTTGAATCGCCTTTAAGGGAAGATAAAGCGAGATAAGAGGAGAAATATATTAAATCCCACCCCTCGAGCCGCCGCGACGTTCATCCGCCCCCTCCGCGAGAAGAAAGACGGCCGCGGGAGAAAGCGTGCCACCGTTAGAGGTTTCGCGAAATTAGAATTCTTCGTTAACTCGCCAAGGTGAGAAAGGGGGTTGGGGGTGGGGTGGGAGGAGGCGTAAACCTAATTCCCGACGGTTCGGTACGAGCAAAAATGTTCGCGAACAAATCTTAATCACCCTCTTCCCGCCGCGGAGCATCTTAATTGCCGACCGACGAACGGACGATCATGGAGCCACCACACCGAAATTCATTTCTATCAAACGACCTCCTCATACCTTCGCGCGAGAAATAATCTGCGTCTCGAAGACAGACATTATTCGCGGCCGAGACCGCTGCAATTTCGAAGGTTTGCAGATACCGAAATCTTTTCGTCGAACGAGTGCCTCCGGCAGAACGGCTTGTAGCAGGTGGAGGGAGGGGGTAAGATTAGCAGGGGTGAACTTTTACCTTGCCAATGTTCTCCGGCGGTAATAAAGATTTAATGCTCTAAGCCGGAGTAAAAAGTCCGCGGGCGCGGCAGGGGGTAGTTCATTTTTATAAGTTCACCCCAAAATGGCTGTTTTTTTATGGAGATGAGAGAGATGGGTTAGGTCAAGGCTCGCGATTAACTTGGCTCGGAAACAGGCGGGCTTTCTAAATTTTTCAGCGGCGGCCAGTTGAATTTTCAGACCGTCGTTAAAGTTAGCCGAGCGCCTCGCCCGCGCGCGCGAGATGGGGTGGTATTTGAAAATTCGCCCCCGCTCAACCCGACCCCACGTTCACTCGCTCGGCTCACACTCCACTTCCGGCGACACATCCGACAATATTTCGCGCGACGCCCCGCTTTTATTGAAATTCGTTAATAAGATTTGGCGGGCATCGCGATCGAATCTGTCGGTCGTCAATCGAAATTGAACCCCTTTAATGTTCGGCCGACCTCACCCCCCCGACCGCAAAAGGATGGGGATGGGTATCCGCCGCGCGCGAAAAGGAGAGGATGAGCAATTCCAGTGATTGATCCTCGCCGAATTATCGGAGTCTGCCGAAAGTCACGAAATTTTCGGCGGAACGACCGGCGAAATTGAAGACCCGTTATTGGTCCACCGTACCTACTATCATAGTGGCGAATGAAAAAATTTGCCCGTCGAGACAGAGCGACGTAGATGGGGTAGATAGATAGAGAGAGAGAGAGAGAGAGAGAGAGAGAGAGAGAGAGAGAGGGTCGTGGGGTGAGGGAGCGTAAAAAAGGGAGCAAAAGGAATGGGAGGGAAAGAGAGATTGATCGGCGCCTACTCTTTGATTTTCGCGACCTCGGCCAAGTGGCCGTGCATCTGTGGGCCATATTCATTTCATGGCTCGCGGGACAAAAAAGGGCGAGGGAGGAAATTGAAAAAAAAGCATGTACATACATACATATCTATATACAATATGCATGCACGGCTCGGCAATGCACAGAACAAACGGATCGCGATAGCGAAATTCCGCTGATAGGAAGATGTAATGGAGGCAGATAAAGGATGGGTAGAGGGGATCGCAACGAAAATCAGGCACGGTTTTTCAACAATGGCGCTGCCAGAGCAGGCTAGGGGAGGAAAGGGGAGGATGAGGGAGGCTAGAAGGGGATCGATCCGCAGGTTAGGGGTGGCAATCACGGGACAAAGTGGCGGGTAGGCGAGAGCAAAGGTGGTAGGGGTCTAATCGTGCGGTCATTTTCGAAATAATTGCTTAATAAAAATGTTGGTGGGCCGTCTGGCGAAAAAAAGAATGGGCGATAGCGGGGCAAACTCCGACGGCGTAATATCGTTTGAGCGCATAAAGGTTGCCGAGTAACGCGCCCAGCGAAAACGGGCCGTCGTCGTAGGCGACGGTCGACGTCGACGTCCCACCGTCGTCGTTGTCGTCCGGCATCGTCGGCAAAGTGTTTCCGCGGAGCCTGAGCAGGCATAAAAAAAGTGCTACGCGACGACGTTAAAGGCGCGGAAACGAAATTTCATCCGTAAAAACGTTGCCGCGAAGCGGTCGGTCACCCACCCTTAGGTAAGAAGCAGCCGTATAAGAGGGTGGGAAGAAGGGTGTGGGTGAAGGATGGGAAGAGGGTGGAAAGAGGGTAGGAAGGGTGCGGATGCGAGCGCGGACCGGCCATTGATAGTGGGTGCCTGGCGGATGGGTTATCGGACCGGCAGATCGATCGATCGTAAACGGCGACAAATGGTCGGAATCGTCCCCTGTCATAATTCAGTTATTCGCCTCGATATTTCGACTGTCAGCGGCGCTTCGACGCTCTCATTGATAACAAATAATATAAATAACGGGGTAGAGAGAGGAAAGGAGAGAGAGAGAGAGAGCAAAGCGACGGTAGTGGTAGTGCCAGTAGTAGCAGCAGTGATACTAGTGGCAGTAGTAGAAACAGTGGAAACCACCATTAATGTAAACGTTGCCGTCGACGAAACGGCTCGGTGTGGGAGGATAGAGGGGGTGCTGGAAGGGGTTGTGCACGTCGAAGTCGAACTGTGTGCGAGTGTGTTCTCATAGTTTTCATATTTCACGGGCGAATGGATCGTATCTCGGGTGGAATCGGCCAATTGGAAATCTCGATTTATTGTCCGTCAGAACGATCGTCACCTCTGCCGGGGGTGAAAACTGAAAACGATCGCTGTACCCCTGGCACGCAACTATTTCGGCTGCCGCGATCCGTACAGAACGTTCGCTGGCGCGCGCGCGCGCGCTCTCTCTCTCGTCAATTGAGAAGGGATGAACGCGATGGCAAACGAGCCGGCGAACGAGCTGGCGAACGAGATGTGACACGATCCAAGACACGAAGCGAGACACGAACCGTGACACCGCAGGCATATCCCTGTTGGACGGTAAGCACGTAAGGCCGCTTAGGGTCGATTAGGGCCACTTAAAGGTGACATACTTCAGAGGAGCCCTTTCATAAAAAGCGTCGGAAAATTCCGTTACCTTTTAGCACTGCTTTACAGCCCACCTTCTGGCCCCTCGGCTCTCATTTACAATGCAATCTCATGGAGTACAATAAGTCGATGGAATGACAACAAATTACGTTCGCCGTTCGGATCCGTTGAAACTCGATACTCCTACCAGACTCGTGGTCCTAATGAAGTTTCAATGTCGGAAATAGGGGGAGTTTCGAGCGATCGTTCACCGTCGTAGCCCTCCCCCGTCTGATTGTCGCTAACAAGTTAGTTAAGAACTCGAGTCCGTTACGTTATACCACGACTACCTATCTACCTTGGGTACATTATATTTAATGGCGCGCGAAAGGAAATATCGTGACGAATCTCGGCGGATTACCGTCGCGTGCAGGCATTGCGTGCGTCCGGGGGAGGAAAGGAGAGCGTGCGAATGAGCGATTGAATAATCGCGTTGACAGTGAGACGTCGCCGTCGTCAGGAAAGTTTGTCCGATTTTCTCTTAATCCGCGGGGAAGATTGGAAATTGCTTCGCAGCGACAAAAGTGGAAGGGGTGCCCGCTGAAATGGAGCCTACGTGACCGGGACGTATTTAGGCGAGAGCATGCCAGGCTGAACATCGGACGTAGAGAAGCGAAGTAGCTTATCGGAGAAGGTCAGCGAGCGAGTATGCGCCTGCGCGCGCAGACGAGTGCCACCGGCGGGCTCGACAAAGGCTCGTCGAAAAATGACGAACGACCGGGACCAATTGGCCGTAGGGCGCTTTGCCGGTGGCACCGGCTAACCGTAATTTGCACCTGGCTCACGTACGCTCCGCTCGTTTATTCGCCTTAATTATCGGCTCACCTTAATTATCGCGCCCGATTAGCATCGAGCGCCGTCGCTCGCGTGATTACGAAATTCGCCCGGTTCGGGGTGGGATGGGGGCTGAAAAAAGAGGAGGACAGGAAGAGTGGTCGGCACGGAAAGCTGATTACCGGTCGTTAATGTCGAAGAGTCGCTAACAATGGCTCGTCGCCAGACTTCTCCCTCGGGCGACACGAGGTCCCGGCTGGAAACCTTTGACCCCTCCGATCTCCAACATATCGATTCGGCGAGACTGTAGAGGGCAATTTTTGCTTCCAGTGAAACCGTTGACCGTCACTATAAGAGGGCCCGGCGAGAAGGGATTGGGAAATGAGTCTCTACTGGCGGGCAAACGATACGACATGGAGTGCGAAACCATCGGCTCGAGGCCACCGGCAGTGATTACGTGGTACAAGGGCCGGAGAAGACAGCTAAAGCACACGACGGTAAGTAGGGACAAATACAAATAATACTTTCGCCTGAGAACTACCGTTTCACCCTTATTGCCCCGTCCGCACAAATTCCTGAGAGTCTGTCCTCGCGAAAGCGGCTTTTCTCTCCGTAGCGAGAGCGGAGGTCTTTCTCGCGACCTCATTGTAAAACTAGGAGTCCTCTTCCTCCTCCTCCTACTCCTCCTTCCCCTCCTTCTCCACCTGGCGGGAAGCGTCACTAATCTCCGGAAGCGTCGACTTTCTGACCGCCGAACGCTCACTTATCCCGCCACTCTGGCCAAGCATATTAACGAGACATCGACTGCTCGACGAATTAACGGGCGCGATTCGCGCAATTAACGGCTAATCGGCCGCTTATCGCCCCGTTAAAACAGCCTCGTCAAATGGCACTCGGATATATTTTGATCCTGGCAGCGGCTAGCCGGCCCAGGATAAATCGTCTGTCCATTTAGTCCGTCAATGACCGCAAACGGTATCAGTACGGCTGAGCAGATACCAATGAACATGCTCGGCTGTTTCGATGCACCAGTTCCATTGTTCTATTAAAATGACTCCCCGATAATCACTTCATTACGCTTGCCGAATGGGCATCGAGCCGCCGGTCCTTATTAATTGCCGGGAAAAAAGAAGGATCTCTCCGCGGGCGGGAAATGGGTGGACAGCTCTCGAGCGGTCGATCGTTACGGCGCGAGAAGTATTCCGGGATGAGGGATGAAAAAATCTAAGTGGCTGCCCAGTCTAGCGGAGGGCAGTGGCCCCAGTTTCGAGCCTCCCCCACCCTTCGCACTTTATTCATTATGCTTCGTGCGAGTCTCGCGCACTTGCCACTGCTCCTTGGTCTAAACTACGAGACAGCTGTCTGGTAACGAGGCCATCGAGGAGAGGTCTCACGATGATTGTGAACCTGCCACAGCTGTATGCAACGTCCGTGCACGTGCCGTGAGCCTGTACTGGTGCGAACGTATAGCGTCGTGATCGCGACCTGGGTCGATTTTCCGCTAGTACTTCCCAGAGTTACGAGAGGACGACCCTAGCTGGAAAGGTGCGGAGAGAGGTTTAGCGAGGAGATGGAGGAGGGCCGGAAGGGGGGGAAGGTCGAAACGCCCCGAGGAACCGATAACTACACCCCTCGCGATCGCGAATCTTTCCCCCGGGAGAAATCTAGGGAGAGAAACAGAGTCAAAGGGGGCGAGGGCAGGGACACGGGAAGAGATGATAGAGAGTGGAGCGAGATCGAGGGATGGAAAGAGAGTCGCCGAGACAGAGAGACAGAGAGAAGGAGAGAGAGAAGGAGAGAGAGAGAGGGAGAGAGAGTGAACGAGAGACAAAGACGAAGGATGGGGATTGGTACTCTCTTCGAACGGATTGGATTCGCCAGCTTCGAGTCGCATCCGATTGTGAAAGGGGGTTGAAAGGGGTAGCTCGAGGTCGAAGCTTTCGAGGCGCACCGATTGAATTAAACAGCCGCACCTGTCGGCTCCAGATATTTTCATTGGTGGCATGCTAATTGCCAATTAAGCTATACTGATTCAACCGATCCCGCCCTCGTCGGATCGGTGCACCCACTTCACGTCCTGTCTCTCGCCGCTACTACATCCTTATTTCACGCGTCACCTGTGATCCCGTGCTGTCTTAAACTCTTCTCTCTCTCTCTCTCCCTCTCTCAGTCTGCTCATCCCCATTCACATCCGTTTGAGCCAAAAATGATCTTCGTTCCACTTTCATTGCCTCTCCTCCGCGAAATTCCACCGAAAGATCGTTATTACACGAACAGATAGGCGCGATAGAGACATTTCAGGCGCGGAATTTAGTGCGCACGCAGTTCCGTGTTTAATAGTACGCATTAGAGACACATCAGCGTCTGTTCTGCGGGTCTAATGGTCACTGTAGATGCCAGTAACGGGTACGAGCTGTCAATGTAGAGCGTAGGCGCGTCGCACATCCGACGCATAACATAAATTCTGATGAACGTATTGGAAATAGAGCGGCTGGCGAGCGGAAATATCGGTGAGTCCGTATCGAGGTTCAATGTTATACCTCGCACGTGCGACCTCAAAGAGAGAATGAAAAAAGAGAGGGACGTTAAAAAAAGGAGGATCAATGAAAATGTGACTCCGTTTCTGCATTCGTGCCGTTACCGTGCAATACGTTTCGATCTATCGGTAGTCGTCGTCGTGGTCGTCGTCGTCGAAAAAGGAAGAGGTAGAACGACGAGGCGGAAAGATAAGGAGGGAAAGTTGTTCGTGTCCATTAGAGGTTCGCTATCGTCGCTAACCATCAGCGCGAAAGCAGATGGGCTTCGGACCTGAATCGTGATAGTTAGGTAGCTACGGTCCCGGGGGGCCCGCGCGCGCGCATTATCGATAATTCCGAATCACAGTTGTAACTTCTGCAGGCGCCCCACGCCTGTCGCGCAGTCTATGAGTCTATGTACGGCGGCTAGGGCGCCTTGGCGCCGTTGTCTCAACATCCGTTGACGTGCGTCACTAATTAATTTCGCGTAGTTCATTAACAAGCCCCTGGCCGCAGTGCTTAACGACGTTTCGGCGTCTCGCCGAATGACGAAATCCGCAATAATCAGAGTCGTAACTGGATGCTCGCCTGGTTTCATTCGCTCAGGCAACGTGCATACTCCCGCTAAGGACAGACGCTCGGCTACGCGCTCGCGCGCGCGCGCGACCCTGCAAATCCCTGAGGAAGATTGGAATGCTCAAGAATTCCCGACAGCGTCGCCTTCATAAGTCGAATTTATTGCGGCTGGCTGTTTATTCGTGATCAGCGGATTCCGCATATTGTCGGTCTCTGGGTATAGATCACGCGGCGGCCGCGGCGGAGGAAGGAGCGGGTGGGGGGGGGGGGGGGGGGAAAGCATGGATCGTGAGACGGTGGATTCCGGGTCGACGTCGTTCGACGGACAGGAGAGGATTTTCATTTTGACGGATTGCAAAACTCGCGGTGGAACACGCGAGACAGGGATACGTGTCATGATTCGCCAATGAAGAAGCATCGTCCTCGCCCGCCGCGAGGATATATTCGGAGAATCTTAAGAATCTCGAGAAATGGAGGATCCATCCTACCCTCCCCACTCACTCCCCTCGCCTCCCCTGGCCCCCGCTCGGAAACATCATTCATCCGCGCAACGTCACGGGAGTCCTATATAGCCACGTCATAGGCCCGGGCCGCGTTAATACATAATAAATGGACAGGGCAGGTATCGAGCGCGCCCCCGTTGTCAAGTGTCGTCAATGGGAGTGTCACGGCACTGACAAGAATATTATCGGCGCTTCGGCGATATTGATCAAAGTTAGATTAAAGCCACCTTAATCGCCATCTATCCCTGACCTCCCGGGCGAACATCCACCGTCGACCCCGTCGCGCCTCGTGACCGATCAATCGTAATGCAAACTCATAACTTTCGCTATCTCGGCGATTAATTGCCCCGACAACTATCCTTACATTTCATTGCTGGAAGCATGCGACGCCCTATATCGCCGTATATCGTCCTATATCGTCGCATATCGTCGTATATCGTCGTATATCAGCTGCAGCGTAGCAGGTACGTTGACCGCGTAATCTCGAGGCGGTCGGGTAATAAAGCAATTAATTTCTCAACGCACCGATTCTACACGGCGTATTCCCTATCTCGGCGACTGGTGGGGGTGGGAGGGGTATAATTTGAAAAATCCCCGAGATCGGCGCCGACCTCACCCGGGCAGGTATTGAGCGATAAAGAGAGCAGGTACGTACCCGGGCGTAAGTAGCGTGGGACGGGCCAGATAAGGGCGCGCGCTATGCCTCGTTCTCCGAGGACGATGTCGACGAGGATGGGGGTGGGAGCGAGAGGCCGACGACGTAACGGAGAAGGAGAGGTGCCGACGTGCCTCTTTAAAATTCTCGGTCGCGCGCGTTCTAAGCACGAGATAATAAAATATAACCCCCCGTCGCGGGCTTAGCATGGCGAGGCTGGAAAAGGGATGGTCGGTCGGCGCGAAATTGGCCCCTTTCTTCCACCCACCCACCCTCTGCCTTTACCCCTCCTTCCCCCCGCCTACCCCTTACGCTCGCCACCGCCCCGTCGGAGAAAGCGCAGCGCCGGGGCGCTGAGGTGCGGTATAGGGGCGAGGACAGATATTAACATAAGCAGATCCTGTAACCGACGGATCACGTAGAGCACTTCTACCGCATTACCATCCTGATTATCCTTATACCCTATACCCGTCCGACCTGACTTCTGCCCTCTTTACCGGTCCTCCTGCAATGCTACAGTGTCCGCCCGCCTTACGAAGGGCACGCAGAGAGACTCCTTCACTCGGAAAAGGATTGAGGAAAGGTGACGCTGACGTCGTACATTACCGGGGGATGAAAGAGGAATGATAATACGCAATCTCCCTTGGCATCCTGAAGCGTTCGCTAACCTATAAATTGTTCATGCGCACTTCTCGCGCAACCGTGAGGATCGTTTCGCTCAGAATCGTATTGTGCGAATATCCGTATCGATGTATTATGCTTCTCATCGTTTTCCTATACGTTTTATATCGTAGCATTGGATGTAGAATAGTTAGAACGATCCGGTTCGATTTTTGTTAATGTCTTGTATCGTTCTGCTATCACATAGGCGAATAATTGGGCCAGGTATCATTATATGACGTACTGGTGAGAAAATGGCCATTTTTTACTGTTCTTCAGCACATTTTTGGCCATGTCTCCGGAACTATTGCACTTACAGGGCTCAGGTTGCGATCTTTTTCAAGTATTTTGAATGCTTTATCATACTATGGCGGAATAAGTGCGACAGAAACTGCCATGCGCTGAAGAACCGGTTAAATGTCCATTTTTTCGCATTTTTCCGCATATTTTCGGCTGTAACTTCGAAAATATTGCACTTAGAAGGCTCGGGTTGCGATTTTTGTGATCTCTTCGATATCTTCGAAACTATTGAGAGTTCGGAACTTTGCTTGCGACCAACTTTCAGGGCGAGTCAAAATCTATGGGATAGGGTACTTAAAAATCCATGTCGAGACCAAATATTTTTTCACGTTTTTTGACGATTTTCAAGATTCTATCACATTTAGATAGGTTCAAATGATCCCAAAGTACTCTCCATTGGTCGCTTAATGTCATATTGTAAGCGTAAGCCAGTCAAACATGCTCAAAAATGGAGCTAACATGCGCCTATGTCGAGCAAAATCCCATAAAAGCCCCTGGGACGGTCCTACTGTCTTTAACTAGGTGTAATTTGGGCAAAGGTACCTGTTTTTGATCGCTCAGTATCATATTATGAGGATAGGCCAGTAAAACATATGTTAAATGTAGGATAAAATGCTCCTTTCCCTCCCAAAACCACGAAAATAACGCAAATTTTCCATAATAATGAGATGTAGTAACGTAAAGTGATGTAAAATGGTGTAACGACGCAACATTATCAAATGACTAGTGTTTTAGAACTTTCAGAAAGCCATACAGCCCGTATGGCTAATCAAAGTTTTGAAACACGTGGAGTATCCGCGCGTAAAGATGGCCCTTCATTATTTGCCAGCCCTAGCGCAGAATTAGTTGTCACGCTTTGCCGCAAAATTGCGCCCAAAGTACAGTATCATGCCATCGTTGTAGAGAGTGCAACGCCAGACAGCAAGAGCAGTAAAGAGATATATAGACCAAGAGTGTGAAAGCGAAGGAGTGAGAGAGAGAGAGAGAGAGAGAGAGAGAATGTGTGTGTGCGTGTTTTCGCGTGAGAATGTACCGCAAAGATTCACGCTCGATGCAAGTGGCGCTATCCAGAAATCCACCAGCGGCGAGACCCAGATCCTTCCGGTTACCTTGGGACACGCTACGAATTTCGCGCAGATGTTACCACGGTTGCTTACGGTCCGTCTCCCGAGGTTTAATATAATCAAAATTAACCATGGCGGTGGGTAGGTGGGATTTTTTTCTCCTCACCTGCACTCTCCGTCCCCGCCATTTTTCTCACTCACTGCCCGCCACTCGCCAGTCCAGTGCTCCTATCTGGCCACCGCCGTACGCCAGAGAATTAGAACGACCAGAGGGAGGGGGAGGGGGTGAGGAGAGAATGTCCACCGAGGGAGGATAGCGACTGGAAGCTGCTGGGAAGTGACTGGAAGAGTCTGGGAGCGACCGGAGGAAGCGAGCGAAGGCTGTGCGAAATTATTATTTTTAAAATTACATTTGCCCGAGACGCGGCAGAAGTAGCACGCCGAAGGAGAGGGGAGGAGAGGGGGAGGGGGTAGGACGAGATCAGAGAGAAAGGAGGAAGAAAGATGGGCGCGGGTCGGTCGCCGTCGTCGTCGTCGTCGTCGTCGTGAGATGCTTAGGGGGCGGGAGGGAGGTAGAAGGGGGGCAGAAAGGAGAAGGGCGCTTTTGTGAAACGAAACCCTCGTAAACTCGAGTAGGTTAATACGGTTGAGGATGGTTCTAAGAAGGAGGAGGTCGAGTGCGGTGGGAGTAAGGCGACGAGTTGGGCGCAATCAGACTTTGAATACGAAATTAAAAACGTCGAGTGCGCCCAGGACGGGTTTGAAGTGGCCGAGAGTGGGCACCCTCCCCCTCTTCTCCCCCCCAGAGTCCCCCAGAGGCCCCCAACCCCCGCCCGACCACCCCCACTCATCCACGAGACTGTGCGCCTGCCGCCTCAAGATGCATTTTTCCTTTGCCTTATCCGCGCGGGGACAAGAACGATTTTTTTGAGTTCATTCGCCTTCTCGCCGGCTAAGCGTACCTTGGGTGCCGACTTTTTCAGTCCCGGGGCCGAGCATCGTGTCCACTCGCCATTCATCGTCCGGGCAACTGCAACAGAAAAAGAGAGAGCCTTCCTCAAGCTCGTTAGTCGCCTCTCGCGGAAGGGTGGAGCGGTTAATGATCTCGGTCGGCTATTGAGGCCGTGCAATTGAAAGGATAATGGCGGATAACGATCGAGGTATCGACAGCGTTTTAGTAGGAATTTCCTTGTGGAATTAGGCAGGCACGAGGTCTCGGGGGCTGCCAGTGGAAGGTGGATGCCGTCCGCTGACGATGCCCGCCGTATTCATGCGGGACAATATAGTGGGAGAGCTAGGCGGGAGTGCCGGGCCCTTTGGCATTAAACGGTTGACCGAAACGTTCGTGTCGTCTCGGGAGAAACAATGGGCGGCAGCTTTGAAGCTGTCCGCAGCGACGGTCGAGTCAAGTGACTTCGGTTCTCGGCGCAGAAACGTGCGGAGGCGCACCGCCCGCCCCGAGTGCGGGACACATTTGCAGAAGGTGCTCGTCGCGCTACGTCGCAGGTGCCTCACTGAGTTCCTTAACAAGATATACCAGTTGGCAACTGGGACTTCCGGTTGAGTGAAAACGCACACACCCTCGTCGACAGGGTGACGCGCGCGCGCGCGGGCGCGCTTGTGTCCTACGCTTAACCTGGCACCCACTCCGATCTCCCTGTCTTCCTTCCTACCTTCCCACCTACCCACCTACCTACCTATCTACGTACAGTCCTCGCCAACCTTCTAGTCAGCCCTCTCGACGCTCTTCCTTTCACTGTTTCCGACCGCGACTGTTTGAATTTGCTGTCTGCATTTACATGGACAGACAAAAAGCGCCTCAGCCATCGCTTGACGCGGAGACGCGCGCCTGCCTGCAAAAAAAAAAGGCAAAACGCGAGGAATGGCGGAGGAACGAGCGACGAGCCACCCGGCTGAAAAGAAAGACGCATAACCGTGTCGCTGACAGTTCACCGGGTGCGAATGTACCGTTAACATAATACAAGAGGTCCCCGCGTACGGAGCTAAATTCAAAGCTAACCCCACCATCCACCCCGCTCACGAGCTTTAGTACCTTTCAGCAGTAGCGAGCGTATACTAATCGCACGACATCGCTTTCTTTTTCCAGGAGGAGAGATCGGAGAATCGTACGCTGAGCACCGTGGCTTTCGAGCCCGGGGTCGAGGACCACGGCAAGTCCATTACCTGCAGAGCGGAGAATCCGAATGTGACCGGGCTCTACGTCGAGAAGTCGTGGAAAATCGACGTCGTATGTAAGTACGATCTGCCTGTTCTCTCTCTCTCCCTCTTCCTCTCTCTCTCTCTCCCTCTCTCTCTCTCTCTCTATCCACCTTTACCTTTGACCGACGTCTCGTCGTCGTTCGCATTTTTAACAACGTGAATTCGCCGCGGGACGCGAAGGGCACTTGTTTGATTCGGGCACTTTGCCCGCATCGTTGAACAACTTCCAAGTAGAATCGATGTCGGCGATCTTTGACCTGAGACAATCAGCCGAGCGTCGGTGAGAGGGACGCCGAGCGTCGTTAACAAAGCGGAACGTAAAACCGTCGAAGCCGCCCTCTGGAGGAGCGGTTCGTCAAATTCGTTCGGTCAACACCCGATCCTTCTTTCCCACCCTCTCTCATCCCCACCCCCGCAGCCCCCATACCACCTGCTAGCCGGGGTCTACATCAGGAAGCAAGCGTTATTACTCGCACGCGTTACGCGGCTGTCGTAAAATGTAAGGAATCGCTCGTTTCGCATCTGCAATCTCATCTTCATTCGACCCGCGCGGCACCGAACCAGCCGATTTTACGAGCCTCTTTATTTCGCGCGTCGCACCGACCCTCTCAGGCCCCACTTCGTCCCTTAGACCACCCCCGAGGCCCTTCGGCGCTGTCCCGCCGTCCGTTCCCTTTTTTTTACAGCGCCAATAAAAGGGTCTCCGCGAGATTTCGCGCGAATTACAGCCGAAATTCGGCGAGACCGATCGGCGTATATCCGCACCAGAGGGAGGTAGGGAGGGAGGGGGGGGGGAGGCTCGGGCCACCCCCGTCCGTAATCTCGTTCGTCATAAAAAGCAAAAAAAAAAAATACGTCACGGCCAGCGCACCTAGGCGGGGGTGGCAGGAGTGGAGAGGAGAGGAGAGGAGAGGGGGGGGAGGGGGGGGCGGCTCGTAAAGTGAAATAGGTCGTCGATGAATTCGACCATTCTCGTTGATCTACGAGGGAGCGCTTTATTTATTTTCTCCCTTTACGTCCTGCTTTGTAATCTCGGCCCGTCCTTTGACTCGCCATTTTTCCCGGCCGCCCCCCCCCCCCCCCCCCCCCACCACCACCTGCGGGCCTACCGCCAGCATTGGCCGCTGCTACCATTGCCGCCCCCACTCATTTTTCGTCCTCTCCATTCGCGAATTTGACAGGTAGATTCTCGAGCGATTATTATATCGGGAACGGTCTCGTTGAGGCGCCGAAATCGTGGACGCTGCTTTTGCGCACGCGCGCGCGCGCGTCCCGAGAACGTTTATTTACCGCACCTACGAAACCTCCTTGGCGAGAGAGTGCCCTAGGGCTCGTGCCAGGGGGTTGGTTGCGTTCGCGAGTACGCGAGAATACAGCGAAAGCTACGGGGGTGGATAGATAGGTGGATAGGTAGGTGGATATATGCAGGTAACGCGTACATCGATGAGGGAGGGAGGGGGGGGGGATGCTTATAGAACCGATACAACGGTATCGCGAACGTATATCGTCGATGCGCGCCGCTTTACTGAGCACCGCTGAAAATTTATCACGTAACTACATTCATCCGGCCTCGTAAAGTTTACGTTCGACTTGTCGAGAGTTATGGCGGGCCTCGCGGTACATATTAAAATGAAAAGCTTGGCGCGCCGGCAAACGAGGGAAGAGACTGAAAACGATAGAGGGGCTCTGGACTGGGAGGGATAGGATGGAAGGGGGGGTTGGAAGGGGCGCGATTCTGGCCGAAGCGCTTTTCCACCGACGCTGCTGCTATCCAGAACGTGCATGAAAGCGAGTAATCGCCGGGCGCAGAGTTTCACCCCGACTACCCGTTCCACCCCCCCGCCGGTCCCACCGTACGTCGACCAACCCTCAATAGGTGTCGACGTGTAAGTTGTCTGAAACGCTTTCAAAGAGTCTTTCTCTCTCTCTTGGACGTCCTTCAAAACCAGATTGTATCGTCGTCGGTTAACATGGATTCATTTGGAAAGTAATCAAGATTGTTCCTTTGATAAGGGGACCGGGGGTGCACCGGCCGGCGAGGACGAGAGGTTTATCTTTTAAGTATGAGCGTCGGTCGTCGACGCCTCTCCGCGTTTCCGGGGAATTATTGTTGTTCACTCGAGCGGGGAAACGTCGAGCGATGTTTTACGAGCAAAATTGCCGGATCCTCATTCTTATCTCTGACGCATCTTTTAATCGGATCCAGGAACAGAATGAAGAGAGAGAGAGAGAGAGAGAGAGAGAGTAAGAGTGGCGTGAGATTTTATTGAAAAGCGCATCGACCACGGCCCATTCCGTAGGGTCGTTCGCGATACGCGACATGGAAATGGCAATAACGGGATTTTTAATGCTCCTACAAACAATATTCCGCGAGCGTAAAAGCCGGGCACTCGACGCGCCAATCGGAATTCTTGAGCCGACGGGAAAGTTTCATGCCGCGCCGGCAATCGGCGAAAGTCCACACTTAATGGCATCATCGAATCGCCTGCTTTACGAGGCCATATCGAAAGCTGGCGGGCGGATGGCTGAGTCCGACGCTCCGGCAAAGTTTCCGAAACGGTCCCCGTCGTTCGCGATACGTCAATGACAGACTAATAATCATAACGTCTTTACTCGCATCCGTTGCGCGAAATTAGAATCGTGAAATTCGTCGCCGAAAATAGACTCGCGAAGCGGAAGATTACTTTATATTTGCCGGGCTGCCGCCAATGTCGTCACAGGCGTCGGCGTCGTCGGCGTCCTCGGCGTCGTTCGCCAACGGCGATAAAGGACTCGAGGACGTTTCGAGAGCTAATGGCATCGCCCCGTACACGACCGATTTACAATTTCGCATCCGGCCCATCTGACGCGCGAGCTGAAAACTTTTACCGCGTCGTGCCGTAAATTTGATTGCCGGCGCGAGTGGGTACTCGTCGCAAGGAATTTATTCGAGGCTCGAGGTGGCGCCGAAGCCAGGGCTCTTCCTCAAAATACATCCACTTATGTCCGTGGCACGGTCCAATAAACGCCCGCCGGCGACTGGCGGGGGTCGGATGAAAAACAGCCGAGCCGAAATGAGAAATTGCGAGACACGAGAACGACGCATGCCTGAGCCGGCCCGGCAGTTCAATTACCGGACGTCGTCGTACCCGAAGTGGACCACCCAAATTGGCTCATCTTCGAGTCCTGACTGCTTTTTGTTCCGCGCGAGAGGAGAGCGGGACAGGTTGGCAGCGCGGATGCATTCGGTTGACGCCGAGTCAATGTCCCGGAGGAAGGCAGAAGAAATTTACGACGATCCCTTGCCCAAAGATCATCCGATTAGAGCCGGAAGAAATGAGAAGAGAGGGTTTAACGTAGCGGCAAAGGACTCGTCGCTCTCGATGCTTCCGCGGCTTCTCCTTCGAAAGGAGGAACCTTCGCGACCGAGCTAATTAATACTATCTCGAAAGAATGCACGGCGGAGGGAAGAGAAGAAATTTATCGTGATGCGCGATAAAGTCCTCCGCGAGGGCAGCGATGAATAAACTGGCGGGCAGAAGGAGGGCAGGGAAGACACTCGGTATGATTAAACTAATGAACAGGCTAAATGAGTGATACAGAGAGCGTGTAGAGAATGCGATGAGGAAGGACGAAGGACGTGGGGCGCTATGCAAGCCTGGCGGATGAAAGGTGATGCTCCGGTCCTTCGAGCAAGGAGCAGCAGCGACGAGGAAAGAACGTTTCGCTGCCGGAAAGATTACGATGTGGATGCAGGGCGTTACTTCATTAACGCGGACTACGCCACTTTGCCTTTTAATCAGGAGGAAAAATATGATCTCCCGCCAACCCTTCGGCCCCCTCGCCGCTCGAGCCCGAATAATCAGCAATTTCGCGCGGCACGTTTTTGGAGACTCGCACGCAGAAACCGTAAGAAGAAGGCAGATAAGTCTTCTACTCTCCATCTATTCCGCGGCGGGCAAACGGCGTGCGTATTTCATCCGGTATTCGGTTAGCGTCGTTATCGCGGCGACGTGACGAATAAATCAGATATCAGCGAAGGAATCCGCGCGAGATGGCGAACAAGGGACCGGCCTTGTATCTCGTGGAAGGATCTAAGAGGGGCAACAATATTTCCTATCGGGGACAGCTCGCTCTCTTCTTCGCGCGGGACGAGAGCAGGACGGACGTGCCTTAAGCCGATATCAGACTGATGAAATTCTACGAGGGTGGAGCCCGGACGATAAAACGTATCTAAGCCCTTCATCCCATTCCCCGGCTATGAGGAAAAATAGTGGCGGTGGCGGTGCTGGTAGAGCTGCCGGTAGAGGTGCCTGGCGACGACGGTGATGGTAGTGGTGGTGGTGGTGGTGGTGGTGGTAGAGGGTAGCGGTGGGTAGAGGTTAGCGACGGTTGGCAGTAGTGGTGACTGCCGGAACGACGCTCCGTTTCCTACGTGTCCTATAACCAAACTTCGAGGGCCGCTTCCGACTGTCACGAAAAGTCGACTAATTTCACCGGGACGCATTAGTACACGTGTCACGTGAAATATTAACGACAAGATCCCCCCCCCCCGGACGGTATCGCCGACGCTCGTTACCCTTACCCGGCCACGAAGGCCAACGGCGAGCAAATCAATAGCGTTTACTTATTATACTTTATCGCCGGCAATTATGTCGACCTGGCCCGAAACGATGATAACGTTCGCTCGAGTCGCCCACCTCAATATATATATCCCGTCGATTAAACGGGACGGGTGGATTTCCTGTGTCAGGTGCGCTAATAGCTCGACCTTCTCTTCCAGATCCGCCGATCGTCTCGCTCAACCTTGGATCGACGCTCAGCCCGGAGGACATAAAGGAAGGCGACGACGTCTACTTCGAGTGTCACATAAGAGCGAACCCGCCTTACGTGAAGCTCACCTGGATACACGACGTAAGAACCTATTACTCTTATAGATATATGTGTCGGTACGTGCGCTCACCTTGTCTTCCCGGTTTCGGTCATCCGCCGGCTGCCCAACGCGACGCGCCGCGACGCTCGGCAATGCATCCTATTTCGCCGAAACGGCCGAATGACGTAGTGGCCGCGTCCAGATCCTGGCAGAGCGATGGCCCTGAGGCGAAAAGAGAGCTACAAAGTCCTTTAAGCGTCCCGTGCTTTCTACCTTTTACGGTGTTTGGCGGCTCGGCGACTCCTTAAATTTACAGGCGGCCAACGTTACGCCGAATTTACGTGGCGACGTTCGCCGAGCATAAAGAGACTCCCCGCAAGGGTTGCCAGCCCTATAGGCGACGCTCTTATCCGGAGTAATGTTCCCTATATCGAGAACTGGCTAAAACTTTGAATCCTTCATTTGCATAATATATGTCCCTCCCCTGCGCTGAGCCCGATCGGGCCTGTGTACGTACTTCTATACGTACTTCCATACCTTACCTATCTCCCTACGTACGCGAGTACGTCAGCGAGAACGGAGGCAAGGGGAAAAGTCGCGATTATAAAAGGGCATCGTCTGCCGCCGAGTCGAGGGATTACGCGTTTGACCCCGTTAAGGATCCTGACACATTACCGTTACTCCCGTTCTCTTAATCCGAGGCACATCAACGTCCCGCGCAAACGTTGCCCGGAGAACGTACTTTATTTCAGTAAACTTACCACGTTCCTGTGAGCTTTCAACCGCGCGAGAATTATCTCGATCGAGGGAAAGAATTTATATGAGCTCAAAATTGCGAGCCCGTCAAATTGAACGCGGTGTTAGATTCGACCGATCTAGAGGAAGTTTTCTTCGACTCGAGATTGAAGTCTGTAGATTTCGTGTCGCGGATTTCTGAAAAGAGCTTGACTGCTACGAGTACGACATTAGATTTAGTATCGGGCGGAGTGGAGTTGCGAATCTAGCAGGAGTCGTGAGTCAAAGGGAAAGCACGCGGGGGGTGCAGAAGGTGAGCGAAGGGAGAGAGATAGTGAGAGAGGGGAAGAGAGAGAGAGAGAGAGGAGTATGGCACAGCCTCGGCTATCGGGGACAAACTTCGGCTGGCGCATCAGCAACAGCGGCGGACGCACCCTCGCTGAATTTTAATCGGGCCCGATCGGTCGGTGTAATGCAACACGTACCTAGCTCCGAGCGCGAATTTCGTGGGCACTAATCGATTGCGAAGAGTAGCATACTAAAGGCGCCTCCACTCTAATCCGCCGACAGCGCCTGGGAGTATCTTTCGCCAACTCGGATAATGCCAAGAAGCTCCGCCGAAAGTTCAAGAAACGTCGACGTAGCCAACTCCCTCCTCTTTCCCGGATCGTTCGTAAGAAATAGTAGAGGAGTGAGAGGGAGGGAGAGGAAGGCTGATATGGATTTCTATACGTTCCTCATGTCGAAGGTAAGTTATACACGGTCGGACGTCGGACCGGGTCAATTTCACGTATATAAGACAGTGAAATTCGACTCCTCGGAAGTATCATCGTCCCCGACGGTGACAAATTTCATCCATCTTCCCCCCACTCTCCCTCCTCGGTCCCACGAGGACTCTCCGGCCGAGGAGAACTGCGAGCGACAAGTCGACATAACGCACTAAACATTTCGGCGCAGCCGAGGAGGGAGAGAAAAGTAACGAGAAAGGCTGAGGCGGGAAGAGGAAAGTGCCGGAAGGGGGAGAGGGTGCGAGAAGAAGGCAGTTGCCGGGAAATGGAAGTGGGAAGAGAAGAAGAGTAGGCTCGTATGACCATCCATCGTCCTGTGTGCGCCATTCCAGGGAGAAACCTCGTCGGACCGTCGGGTATATTAGCTTCCCTCTAGCTCATCCGAAGCAGCAGCTCCTCGTCATCCCTCTTCCCGCCTTCTTCTACTCTTCTCCTACCCCTACAAGGGACGCCGCTGCCGCCGACGCTGCCGCCGACGCTGCCGCCGCCGTCGCTGCCTTCTCCTTTTCGTTTCGCCATACGACCTTTCGGTGGATATGCGTCGTAGCTCGCAAAGGATGCAGGAAACGGGCTAACGGTGGGCGGGTAGCAGCTGCTGCTACCGCGTAAGAGATTTCCGACGAAATTGCATCTTAAAAATATGATCCGACTTCATTCTACAGGAGCAGCCGACTGCCGTAACCCCGGAGCCCTTCTGCCATCCTCTTCTTCTCTCCCTCTCTCCTTCTCTCTATCTCGTGCTCTTTTCCTCAGTCTAGCAGCCTCTTCATCCGCCTCGACGTCCCAGCCAGCGAGAGTGTGCGCGCGCGCGCGCGCGCGCTCCTTCGCTCGCCTTTTCCTGTGCTCCTCAGCTTCTTCGTCGACACTCTCCCACCCTCTCCCTCTTTTGGCCCACTCCACAGTCACCAAGACCACTCTGACCCGCCCCCACCTCGTCCCGGGACGCGTCTCTTTGAGGCGTCCCACGGATGGATTCCATGGCAGTACCTGAACTCGATTTATGCCATGGCCGTAAAACCGGGTTCTAAACCCGCTCGGGGTAAACCGGCGCACGATCACCGTGGGGAAGGAACTTGCCTACGGACACGTTGCCAGCGAGGAACGAGTCGGGGTCTCCTTCGGCCCAGAGGTGGGACCGATCGATACCGGGTGGGACGAAAGAATAGATCGCGCGGGCAGGCTCTTCTCGAATAATCGATCGTCGCGCGAAGGACGAAACGACGACAGGATGAGATAGCGGCTCGGACCGATCGAAAGGCAACATCTCGAGATTCTGGAAAAAAACAGACGTGCAGCTACACGGCACGTGCTGCTTTCGCGGCGCTTTTGACGACAACTTATATTGGGGAGAAACGATGAGGCCTCGATGGGCCGGCGGGGTAAGGGAAGAGAGGGAAATGTAAAGGTGAGTCGTGAGCCATCAAAAATTGCCACTGAGAAGAGGACGACAGTGACAGGAACCATGTTACGAATGACAGTTTGACACATGAATCGTAATCATCTGCAAATGACGGGTCGATCATGCTACGCGATCGAAGGGATACGTAATTATGCAGAAATTGGAGTTTTTTGGCTTTGGGAACCTGTCCTTCGAAGACGGTATGTTTTTTATGCCAATGAGTGTAACGGACATGTCGTAATAAAAAGATAGGGTCTCGCCGCCGATGGTCCTGACACACGACCCAATTACATCGGGGACGGATATTGCAATTTTGTGGCGGCGTGGCTGTCTTTAAACGAGCCGTCCCGAGCAATGTGAGGAGGGGTGGAGGAGGAGGGGTGGAGGAGGAGGGGTGGAGGAGGAGGGGGGGGGGGGCACCTCTGCGCGGAAACGTTTTCAGCCCTATTCACTCGTCCGGAGGGGTTTGCCTAGAAATTACGACGGCCGTTCGCACGTTCTATCTGCCAATCAATCCTGAGGTAGCAATCGTGCCCGGGTGTCGACTGGCGGGTCTTAAAAAAACGCTTCGAGCTGTCCCCAGCAGCCGTAACCTTTTGAGTGGTGATCGTAAAGAGGAAGAAAGAGTCGGAGGCGAGGAAAAAAACGACGGACGGGGGTAGGAGGAGAAGGGAGGGAGAGAAAGAGGAGGTGGAACGTCGGGCCGTCACGGAAATGGAGGGAGAGGAAGGGCAGAGAGCGTGACAGGGAAGAAAGGGAAAAAGAGGCGGAGGAGGGAGGGAGAGGAGAGAAGAGAAAGGGGTAGAGAGAGAGAGAGAGAGAGGGAGGGAGGAGGAATAGGTACTTTAATGGAGTGCGGTGATTAAGCTGGCTCTACCATTCACGCGGACAATAGAAAAGTCCTGTACCTACCTGAGGCATTGACGAGCCAATCGGCCGCGCAATTCGAAGGAGAGTGGGTTGAAAGGATTCTCTCAACTCTTCATCTTTGCTAGAAAAGTGGATTGACCGAGTAGACTACCGGAAGGATTCTATTAATTTCGCCTTTATCCTGCCGGACAAGGAAATATCGGGCTGAGGTCTTTCGCCTTGACATTCTTCCCCGCATCTCGTCACAGCGCTCTCTCTCTCTCTCTCTCTCTCTCCCTCTCTCTCAAGTGGGTCATAGAATATTCCGTTACTTCCGCTGGCAGGGTGCTCTCTACGTCGGCGGCAACGTTAGGCTGGACAAAAAGTAAGGAGAGGGAAGAATAACGTGGCCGACGACGGTTGACCGGTAATAAGAAAAACATTGTAGGCTCTGCGGAACGATCAGTTGTACAGGGGGTGGCTGCCGAGCGGTAATGGGTTTCGTACAATGAATCGGGTGAGTGCATTTCCCTCTCACGCGAGATTCAATCCGACAAGTTCGGGTCTTAATGTGGAATGGGATGGAAGGCGGAGGTGGAGGCGGAGGCGATGGGGGGAGAGGGGTGGGCGAGGTGAGAGGCGAGTTCCTGGGGCACTGAAAATCGGAGGCGGGACGGCGGGGGAAGCGTCGGATTCGACAGGCCGTACATCAATCAATTTCACTCCCGTCACGATCAAGGTAGCGTGCTGGAATTCCGATCCCAGTTAAAGCCCGGTTCCTTCGAGAAGGCGAGGCGCGAGGCGCGAGGTGCGCACCGTTCGTTTCGTTAGATTCCGATCTCACGAGTTTTCGTTAAGAGATAAGACGGCGCTGCAGAATCGAAAGCAATATCCCCCGTAGAGTCAGTCGACTCCGTGGAAGTCGTCCCCCGGCTATGGAGAGAGGGGGAGAAATAGAGAGAGAGAGAATGCCCCGTCGCGATATTCATGAACTTAGCAGCCTCGAATTCTTGATCCCGCCTCGACGCGAACGGACGTACGCGCGACGATTGGAAATTGTCAGCAAGTATGTAGGACGCGAGGCAGATAGCGCACTACCCCTACCGCCACCCCCCTTCACCTTCCCCCTGCGCTTAATTAATTCGCACCGATTGGAAAGCCCACACGTGCTCGGATCGTTGCGACACGAGGCACCAACCTTGAAAACGTGTCTTGTTAGGGTCTCGGCGGCCAGGGGGGTGGTTCGGGGGTAAGAATCTCTGCGCAGTTGCGAACTTTCTCCACGGTCAATACGCGCTTCGAAGCCCGCCGGCTTCTTTGGACAGTTCGTCGACGTAAGGGATACTTTGCTCAGAATTACCCTCCCTCCCCCCAAGCCGCTCTCGCTATCCGTCTTGGAGCGGCGGAGGCGCGAGAGCCGGATCAAGAACAAATTAGAAACAACGTCCGACGAACGACTAAATTACGAGAAACCCCCGGGTAAATATAAGGATTCGACGGGCGAAGCGCTTTAAGGCGCTTTAAGGCACGCGAAACTTTAAAACTCGGAGGTGGAAGCTCGCGCTGAAAACTGGGTACACCGGGAGAGAGTGAGACGGAGAGGGGAGAGTAAGAGAGACAGAAAGAGAGAGAGAGAGAGAGAGAGAGAAGGAGCGCGCGCTCGCGCCTTGCCCCGAAAGAGAATCAAAAACGTAATCAAAGATAATGAGGGAACTTTCCTCGCCGTGGGAGGATTTACAGCGTTTACGAGCCATGCTGGACGTTGAGGGGTAAGGGGGTGGGGGAGGAAGGAGAGAGAAAGTATGGAAAGAAACCAGCGGAAGTGAAGCCCCGTGGCCTAACCTACCTCCACCTTCCGCTTGCCTTTTTTCCACCCTCTGCAACCCTCTCGCGACGTACTCTGATACTGTCTCTCTCTCCCTTTCTCTCTTCCTCTCTTTCTTTTGCACTCCTCCACTTTCTTTCTACTCTTTATATTCTTCTTTCTCCTTCACCCCTACCTACCTACCCCTCGCATTCCGAGCTGCAATGCATCATCCTTTCTCGGTGAAACGCGCCTTGTCCCACGCTTGTCCGCAGCGGGAAAGCTGCAAAGCTCAAGGTGTGCGACCTGATATTTCACCGACAGCCGCGTCAAAGACAAAGATGCTCCCCAGGACGGTCGGATGAGCAAGGAGAAAAGGGGGAGGGGGGCGAAATGCGGGAGAAAAAAAGAAAGAAATTGGAGAGGTAACAATAGCGCGGCGCGATAAGGAATATTCTGACCTACATAAATGACGTCAGCGTACGGCCGCAATATTCAACGGGCGGCGTCGGCGACGGCGACGCACTCGGTTTTAAGAGCGAGCGTCGCAAATTTCCTTAATAGCGGGGTGGAACGGAGGAAATTTAGCCGGGCGTCCATTTGTCTAAACGATTCGACCATTAAGGATTAAAAACAGCGGAAAACGGTGACACGCGATACGTCGGAGGCGGGATTAATGAGGATCATTTGCCGACATCGCCGCTGCCATATTTTTTTCGAAGCGTCGCGCCGCCATACCCCTCTTCCTCGCTCTCGGCATCCGGGTAAAAAACAGGAGGAGAGGAAAAGGAGCGGCGATAGCCCTCGACGATACGGCAAGACACGAGATCCTCGCTACAAATCTCCTCCTAAACGACAGACGAGCGTCGTTCCTAACCGAAAACATTTTTTAGCAGACTCTTCTTGCCGGCGAAGAGAAATGGCCTCGCGGGGAAAGGATGGGTAGGAAAGGCGCGAGGCTGAAGTCAATGGCCGATGGCGGGGAGGAGGGAAACAGTGACCTTGACTAATGAAATCTTACCCATCGAACATTCTCAACTTGCCGCGATACAATTATGGGACATTCGACTATTTTCTGCCTTTGCCAGCGACGTTCGCGAAGAAAGTCGATTTCTTGCAATAATAACGGACTGCCTTTCGAACACTCCCTGCCGAGAAGAAACGAGCCGGACGAGTTCGATCGCCGGGCCAAAAGGAAATCCGTGTCGCGGCCGCCGTTCGCTTTCGGTAATTGAATGGCGCCCGAGTGTGGCCCAGATTTCATTTGTCTTTGAGCGCGCGACGACGCCATCGACTACGACGCCATTCTTCGGCGGCGCGTAATATGAATTTGTAACTTCCTCGAAACTCTCCAAGTTTCCCTCAGGGTGGCGGGAGAGGGGTGGCTGGGGGGGGGGGAGGAACCGCGACACGGGCGCCGAATGTGCGACATAAACTAATCGGAAAGTATAATTCGCTGTGCCGCTGCATGGGAAACACTTTGCCGCTGCGACATGGAGAAGCGGAGAGTCGAACGTGAGCGAGGAAAGAGGGGGATGAAGAGGGAGGGGTTGAAGCAAACGTCGCATGCAGCTCCCCTGCGTAATTCAGAATCGCTTGTTACGGAGTTACAGGCGCATTTTTCTTATCCGACGATCGCGGAAAGGAATGCGAGTCATCCGGATCGCGAAACGTACGAGCTTATACGGCTCCGCATTTCATTTACTCGCCGAAATAAAGAACACCTCCTAGCAGCGTATACCCCGGAAGTTCCCTCTCCGAAATTCATGAGGTAACGGCAAACAATCGAGATTAGCATTTCGCCGGTGTGGAACAACCCTCATGAACGGAAGGACGGTATCGCGCTCGATGTTTACCGAGATTTTCAGTTCGGTACGTGGCAGAGGCAGGCCCCTTAAAATATTGTCCTCGCGAGGGAAACGGGCGAGGGGCGATAAATCTCGTCTTAGCGGGGCGAGTGCCGAGGCACGCCTGCGACACGTCCGGCATAAAGTGCGAGGAGGGCTGGGATATGGGAAGGAGGGAGGGAAAGAGGGCCGGCTCGACGAGCTCGGACGAGGGTGGCTGGACGAGGGGTGGCTGGCCGAGGGGTTGCTGGACGAGGGGTGGCCGGACGCGAGAGTCGGACGCCGGGGTTGAATGAGGGAATGGACGAGGCTCAAGACTCGAAGAGGGGAGGCTGGGGGAGGGTGAGGAAGGAGCGGCAGAAAGGAGAGAAGTAGGAATATAGCGAAGTACCGCGGTGCAAGCTACTCGAGCAACGTGCGCGCCACTCTTTAAAGCGCACGGCGAGTTCTTCTCCTGCCGAGAGTCTCGAGAGTGAGCGGCAAGTTCTGTTGCCGCGCGCTGTCGACGTGCGAGCCAACACATGTTGGCAAGCCTAGGCAGCTAGCTAAGTACGTGTGCGCGGATACGTGTACGGTGGCCCGCCTATGATGCACTAAACGCAGCGCGGCCCAAGGAAGCGAGTCGTATGCTCGATACGATTCGTTTAGTGGCAGCGTCGCGACGACTCGTGTATTCGCCGCGAAACGTGCCTGAGATCCGAGACCGGAAGCAGCGACGTCGACGTACTGGGCGAGCAGACGTACTTGACGTATTCGATATTTTCTGCTTAATGTTTGCTAGCTGATTAATGTTTGTCGAGATTTTTCGATTATTCTGTGAAATTCGATTAGATGCTCATTCGGTTTGAGATGGTCACATCTTTAGCAAGGACAGTGTAGAGGATTTCGAAGTAGAGATAAGACGTCGACCGTCCGAGTGATTCGCGAGTCACGTACGAAGAAAGAACGTAGAACTCGCGGCCGGTTGCAGTCTCGACAAATACGGTATCATTGTTTCGCGAGAGATGTGGCAAGAGATGAATCAGCGGCGAAGATGAATCGAGACGCGAAAAAGGAAAGAATTCTGCTGGCGGCTACGTACGAGCATCGTAGGAATGAAATTAGTGGTACAGCTGTATAATAAGTCGGACAGAACCTCCTTGTAATATCAGCTGCTCCCCTTGTTTCCTTCCCGCTATCGGGAGAGCGGAAAAAAGATGGTTGGAGGGGGATACAGGGCGGAAATTATCGCGAGGCAAAAAGCAGCTCATCGTACCTTTCCCCCCCGAAAAGGGAGAGGAGGAGAGATAGAAAAAAACGGCGGAGATTTGTGCGGACGCGTATATCAGTAGAAGTGGAGCAAAGACTGCGGGCATAAAAACAGGTGGAAGTCCGCAACCGTACCTTATCGAAGTTAGTAAGCGCCGTGAAAGGAGAGAAATGCGGGAAAAGGGAGTGCTCGGTTCTCGCTAGGCATCTTTAAGGGAGGAGGAGGAGGAAGGGTGGAGGGAGGTGAAACCGCGGCGGAAGGGAAACAAACCGAGCTCTCGCGGCTTGTTGGCAAATTTTCAAGGAATCAGTGCGTCGTTCGTCCGGAACCATAACCCTAGGATACCCGCCGACACCTGCAAGCCGCAAACTTTTGGGTCGCACGGAAACTGGGACGCATCCGAGGCGCGCAGTGCAATCTCTCTTCCTACCGCCCCCTCCTCTCTCTGCTCGTAGAGCCTTTTCTCTTCGGGAATCCTCCTCCTGCTGGTACTACGCCCCCCTCTCATACTCTTGATCTAAGCGAGCGACGCTCTCGTGTCAATGAAAAAGTTGCCGCTCAAGATTACGCCGCGCATAGGATAACGCACTTTGCCCCGGAAAATCTATTACCGCCGAGAATGGGAGGATAATGTCGGGGTAATACATTGTAAATATGCGTCGGAAGGGGAAATTACGATATAATGCAGGGGCTAGGGAGGTTGGGCAGGGGCAGGGGGGCAGCAAGCGGAATCTGTAGAAGAAGAGGGCTCCGCGCAGAAAAGAAGGCGCGGATGAAAAGATTCTTGCCTTTTCGTGCCTTTGAGGGCAGGAAAGACGCATAGAATGGTCGAACGGATGGACGGCGAGCTGGCGGGATGGAGGCAAGGAAGGAAGGAAGGAAGGAAGGAGAGAGATGGGGAGTGACGTAAGGAAGGAAGGAAGGAAGGAAAGAGGGGACCGTGACCGCGGCTTGTTGGCAATTTTTCAAGGAATCAGTGCGCCGTCTGACCGGAATGAACGCCTCCAGCTCTTTCTTTTCTTCCTCCTCTGTCCTGGGCCGGGCTCTCGTCGTTTTTTCCACCCCCTCCGGCAACCGGAAAGGACCACCAAGGTCCGACAAGCGCGCCACCGGATTCTCGAGGGAGAATGGCAACGAACGAGCGCTCTTCTGGCCCGAAGGCTTCGAAGCTTGCAGCTAGACCAGCAAGACCGACCAGCTAGCTAGCCAGTCAGCCAACCGACCAACCAGCCAGACACCGCCGGAGCAGTAACGGCGGCAGAAGCACCGGCAGGATCTTTCGAAAGTTCGAAATTCGAGAAAGAAATTCGATGGATCTGCCGGATTGGCGCCGGGATCGGCGAGGTCCGTGGGGCGAGATTGAACGAGCAAGATATTCCGACGACTCCCGCCAGCCCGTACAATGACGCTCTACACTCGGATCTAAGGAATTCCTCGGAATCGAGAGTCGACTCGTCAGAGATGCAATCTTGTTACTGCCGCACCGCCGACGCCGACGTCGCCGCCGCCGCCGCCGCCTGGCCCGGATGACAAAGAACGCCTCTCCAGACACGCCAAGGCCGCAGGAACCGACACCGACGCCGCTTGGAATCATTTACGGTCGAGAAGAGTCTCGAGAGAACGATGCGTGCGACGGTTAAAAGACGGCCGAACGCAACCGGGGGTGAAAATTTATCAATTCGCGCGAGAGTGGCGTTTGTCCGCGTATCCGTAATATTCCTACCCGGCCGCGTGTACGGCGCGAGGATAAGGGGAGGGGGAGGGGTGGTTAACACCTACTTTATGTAACGCCGCCGTACGAGACAATGCCAGGGCCCATTGTACGACGGTCGCTGTATGTGCCACGTGCTACGAGCAATTCCACCCTTATTCCGGATCCGGAATATTCTCAAAATGGAGCCGGGTTTTGGGCTCCGTTCCAAGAGCTCTTCCTGCGGCTTGCTACGACGCATACTAGCGCATATTTATTCACGACGATCGTGTCAAGTTCAAACGAAAAGTTTAAACCACCGGTGAGCGGCGAGCGGATAGAGGGATCGCTTCACGATTCAAGCGGTTCCATTTTTTCTTTTTTTCTTCTTTCTTGTACATGCGGTGCGACCAGTCAGACGGATCTGCGAGCAAATATCGGTCCATCTAATTATCTCTAGCGAGCGCCAGTCTATACATTGAAAGTGTGTCGGGGCCGGTCGACACTTACAGCTAATAATCGTATTAATTTTAAACGGGCGATTAGCCCGATAAAATCACTGCAACGCGCACGAAACGTTGCAAGCCGGGCAGGGCTAATATTTATCTTATCGAGCCCGTCCCTAATGGCTTCTCCGGACAGTCGGCGAGGGCGGGTGGTGGTAGGGGGGGTGGGACAGAGAGATAAATAAAATTAGCCAATGATCCCAATTGGTTTAGCCCGGTGATAAAATTAGGACTCGAGTTACCGATAGATTGAGCGAGAAGGGTGTTGCCGTGTATCCGCTCCTCGAGAATGAACGCGATGGTGAAGTTAGTTGATCCTCATTTACGGCGCAAACCCCATGAAACCTAATTATCGTCGAGGAAGTACTCTCCCGCCGTCCCTCGTCCCCGAAACTAAATGATCAAAGGATCTCACTGCTTTTGGGCAAACTGAGTAAGAAAATCTAATTAATAACATTAAGCCAGCGCGGAGTCCGGGGCCCGACGGTCCCCCACCGGAAGTTTTCGGAATGTATAATGCCGCCGCAAACATTTGTCACTATTTCGGGCAAGCCGACGGAAGAAATGCTAATTTCCTCGACGGACAAAAACGGTTTACAGGACACACAGGTTAGAGCCGCGCCCGGTCGACGCGTTTCTCATCTACGAGCGGCACGAAGATCGGCTAAGTGGGACGGATCGCGAGGGCGAAGGACTCTTCCGTCGAATGACTCGATCGCGAAGGAAAGATAAACGAAACTCTCGGAGCGAGAATACGGCAGACATCGTCCTTCGCCCCTACTTTGTCAGAGACGGCGGAAAGAAGCGCGGACAGGGGGTGGGGGGAGGGGGGGCGAAGGGAATGGAATCCGGGCCCGAATCTGAGCCGAAAAGTGGAAGGGAGAATGGATATATAGAGTGTCGGCGGGAGCCAGAGGCGAGAGGAAACTTTAGTAGACTCGAAGTAACAGTTTCCGGCATCGATTCTGGGATCTCGCGGCGCGGAATACCGTGCTTTGACGGCATCAAAGGTTCCTAAATGGCGGGGCGCTATTTTCGAAGGACGGGCGACTCCTTCGAATATAACGGCTGTGCGAGCCGACTCGTCCGAGGACGAAAATAAGATATCCGTTCGAGACGAGCAAAAAAAGGATCTACCGTTCGTCGGATAGAATTAGGAGAAGAGTTTCCTAACGTTGGCTAATATTTAAAAATTCTAGCATCTTCTCTGCGGTCTTTTGTTTTCACCGCATTTGTCGAAAGATGTTTGTATGTGAAGAGGGGTTCCTTCCTATTTTTCCAGCATAAGGTGGAATATCGCTTAACGAGTACCATCCGCGCCTCGTCTCCCGCCACGGCGAAGTAAATCGAAGATAAACCCTCGGGTTTAACCGGGGCTTAACCTATGCTAAGTACGTTAAACCTCCTTACCTGGACTTGGCCGCACGGAACGCTCGGTTACATAGATTACAATGTAGTTTAATTGAGTTACCGCGTTAATGGCTGGAAATGCCCCGTTCGTCTGGCGCGTTTTACCCCGGCCTCGAGAGGATCGCCTTCTTCCGGGACGCGGTCCTGAATTCAGATTTTGCCAATGTCCTTCTATTTCCGAACCGCCCGGAAGTCCCCCACCCGCGTTCGGTCTGGCGCAACCACGTACACATCGACCCTACGCGAGCGTCTACGAGTCAAACAAGAGTGGGAATTAGACCGCTCTATCCATTTTTGGCCCCGAAAAGTTCAATCAGATATTCGGCATCTAAAAGCAATGAGATTATAAAACAATCGAATGAATCCATCCCCTCTCTTCCGGCGTCGAAAGGAAGAAGTGGAAGAGGAGGAGGAAGGGTCCGTCCCTTTCGCTACCCCTCTACCCTTCTCTTGCTCTCTTCGTCCTGCCGGCGTTCTTTCAAGATTCAAATGGCCTCGTTTCAAATCGATTTCGAATTATCTTCGGCGAGCGGATTCCGGGCGGAAAGGGAGGGAGGGTTGGAGAAGAGTACTCTGCCGATGTAATGGAGGAAACGGCATCGAGGAAGGGAGGGTATAAGGACGAGACGGAGGAGGGGGCCTGAAAAAAGCAGGAAGGAGTTTTACCGTGGGGCACTGAGGAGGAGGCGGCCATCTTGAGAGACAAAGAAAGTCCGAGGGACGTATCCTCGTCTGATTAAACAGACGAGTCTGTATTTGGCAACGAGTGCGGCTGACTGTGCGCCGATCTTAGCTACTTGTTGGCCTTGACGTCCGATTATTCCTCCGGGGTCTCTACCCTCCAACTTTCCGACGATCTTAGACAAGCCTCGACGTCCGCGCCAACGATCCCCGCTTCTTAATTTATCGGACGGGAGCGGAATGAAAAAAGGAAGCGAACTTCGGGCTCGCCTTACCCGAAATCCTTGTTCTTTCTGCTGTTGACATCGACACGTGGCACCTGTAAACAGTTCGACGTGTTAATGTCACACGTCCGACCTCAATATCACTCGCGACGCACTCGGAACGATGAAAAGAACAAGTAGTGTCGAACGGTTGCACGTCTCTCTTTCTCTCTCTCTCTCTTCCACATTCTCGCTCTCTGGGGGCAATCGTAAACGTAGCCGGCGTTATATTTACGATTGCGTCGAAGCGCTCCTCTAACTACGTATTTTCAGGCTGATTTTACCCCCGGCCCGCTCCCTCGTCCTGCCGTCGCAGAAGTCGGCGAGCCGTCGCGCGATATTACGCCGGCAAAAGTCCGCCATAAAGAGAACAATACAACAATACGTTTCACCGTAAAATTTATCAAGCGACATATTTCTCGGAAAGCATCCACTTCTCGGATAATGCGTTCGCAATAAAAGGAAAGGAGGGGGGGGAGGGGTGGACGATGGGATACCTCGGTGGACTCTTTATTCCTTCCACGGAACATGCGCCACGTATCGCTGTCTTCTTCTTCTTCTTATTCTTCTCTCTCCCTCCCTTCGTCTCGTCTATCCTTTACTCTATTCCGCTGCTCTCGCGGTGTCTGTTTCTTGAACCCTTCATAATGCTCTTCCCTTGCGAGATCTCCTTTGACAGTGACAAGTGAACACCGTGACTCTCTATTTTAAAGAGAGCAAGAAGAAGTTCTTAAACTCTCGTACGTATCGCTCGGCCCGGTACAAATACGCGACAGCGTCCGTTAAACGAATCGTCGTATATAGACGTGGCAGCGAGGGAGGCAGAGGAGGAGAAGGGGGAATGAAGCCGGCGTCGGAATCTGCGAAGATAAAAACTCCTCCGAAAGTTTCATTCTGTTCCTTCTTATTCCGCCGCGAACGGGGAAAAATTATAAGCGAAAATTTATATCGCTGTTCTCGCGCGAGAAATTCTCGTAATTATAGCGGGAATGAGCTGTTAAAGTTGAAACGTCGGAGGAGGCAGGATCTTGAACCGGTACGCGTGCAGAGAGAGAGAGAGAGAGTGAGAGAGATAGTGAGAGGAGGAAAGGTTACGAATGCCGTCGGAAATGTAAGGAACTCATAAATGCCTCGCTTGATTTTTACTGTTACCCATCGCCGCGACCCGTCCGCAGGCAAGGGCAGATTTCGCAAATGTTTGCCCAGCAGCGTTCCGCTACAATGAATTTAGTACGACCGCGCAGCAATTATAAGGGTAACGTGGAAGAGACGAGCTAGCGCAATCCGCGGACGATGAAAACGGAAGGCGCGCTTCGCGGCAGCTGTAAAAGAGAGCCGGGGAGAGCCAGAGAGAGAGTAGGAGAGAGGCGGAGAGAGCGGACGAAAAATGCGCGACCCGGTGAGCCGCTCTCTTTAAAAGATGGAAGAAACGTTGAAGACGACGAGAGGAGGCGGCTTTTGTCGAAATTCGCGTAATTAACAGAGGCCGACTGCCGGGACAAATTTCGTTGCCGGAATATTGTATCGCGGTTTCTTTGATGTTTCCTCGCGCCTGCAATGAGAAAGCGTCATCGGCAGCTCGACGTTATATAGAGACCGCACCGCTCTCTCCCTACACGTACACGTACAAACAGTTTCATATCTATACATAAAGCGATACATATATATGTATATATACGAATCTGTTTACGTGGATATACAGGGTGGATGCAGTCGAAGGCAGGAGCCAGCGGAGTAAAGTGGATCGCGCCTGCGACACTTTGTCAGCGAGCCCGCCGCCGGTACGTCGCCCGAGAGAGCGCGGGACTGAATAATTTAATCCGACTTCCATTAATTGCCCGGAATGTCGGAAAGTGTCACTCGCTCGTCCTCGATTGAAACGCGTTTAATTTGGGCAGGCCTCAGGATCCCGCGATTTCGGAACTCTGCGACAACGAAAGTTCCGTTTGACACCTGCCGTTACACGCTTGCCGTGTATATATCTAGCGTCGACCGCCATTTCTGTACCTTGCTTCCTTCTCTTCTTGCAGAATCAAGTGCTGGCGCGCAACGACACCGCGAGGATCTTCTTTTCGAATCAGAGCCTCGTGCTGCAGCGAGTGTCGAGGAGCAGCGCCGGCCGTTACGTTTGCACGGCCACGAATGCGCTGAACGAGACCAGGAGCGAACCTCTGCACTTCCGTGTCAAGTGTGAGTATTCTCCGCGATCGACAGACTCCCCTCTGCGTCGAAATCCCACTCGTCAGCCCTCCCGATTAACGGGCAACGCTCGGAGTAACGGTGTTTGCGAATCAACGGAACTGCGCGATCGTTAAAGTAATACGCGCGCGTTTTAACGCTGGATCGTGGTGAAATATGTATAAATTCGGCGCGGACTCCTGGGAGGATTTTCGCCCTCCATCCATCTAACGAAACCGTTTCTCGCGCGGGGAGTTTTCTTATTGATACCAAGCTGGCTTACGGACGATTTCCATTTTCGGCTTCGGTGCGACAAGCGTGTCCGTGACGCAGCTCGACGCGCGCACGGGCTCCTACGTCACACACTTTCATAAGGCGTATATAAGCGCGAGCCCGAGCGAACGCCTATCCCAAGGATCTCATCCGCAATGAATATTTCAGAGGTGCTTAGTCCTGCCTACATTTTTGATACCCAATCCCGAGGTTATGGCAAACCGTCGACACGACCGACTGCGGTTACTCCGAAAAGGGGACGAAAAAGAACGGGAAGAGAGGAAAAGCGAGAGAAGGAGGGAGAGAGAGGGGGAAAGAGAGAAAGAGAGTCAAGAACGTTCGAGGAAACGGAGAAATTGTTTGCTCCTCGGGTTTAAAGGAAATCTAAACTGACGTATCGGGGAGTATATTTTCGATGTCTCTCTAACGCGAGTAACACCGCCCGTAGGTTGTCGGATATGCGGGGAAAGTTGAATTTGTAGATCGACGAGGCGTCATAAGCAATTGGGCCGACTGAAAGAGGGAAAAATTCGCAGATATAGATAAAAGCAAGCGAACGCGTTCGAAACTCTCTTACCCTTGATCCATAGTATTCGATAAAATACAATTTATGTTCAAAATACAAATCTTTTGCGCATTATTAACCAAGCATCATCCTTTTTTGTACGTATCAGCTGCTTTATGCCTGTCGTCTGATGACTGAGAGAGCAGTCCAAAATTAAACGTTCTCGGTTTGCGCAAAATTGGGCACAAACAAAGTAAATAATGAATACCGGATTCACTCGGAAGGGTAATTATTCTTCGCCACTCTCTGTACAGTAACCGTTCGAGGATGGAGACGCACCGTATCCTCGAAATATTTTCGGATCGGGCATGTTATGGATCGCGAAACAAGTGTGGCAGTCCTTAATATTTAAGCGGTGTTCGTGAGGCAGCTCGTAAAGGTCGGGGTAACGACCGGGGATAAGCAGCAATCTCGAGAGACTCATGGAATCGAATTCGTCGGCTGTCTCTGGCTTTACCTTCTGGTTATTACATCGTGACGCGTCGTTGGGAATGACGACGCTGACCGCGTACAAATAGCGCCCGATAAAAATGGCCGCGGATAAAAATTGCATCGCCCGATATACGAGGAACCCCAACCTCGATACGGTCAGCGTAAGAAAAAGAGGATTAAACCTATTTAGGCTTATTCAACGTACGCTGTAAGTGGACGTCCGTTCCCAGAACCGACCGACGCATAAATGTTAATGAAATTTCGTGCGCGTTAATTAAAACGATGTTCCCTACCGTATATATCGGGTCCGACGCGCCTCGTCGTTTATTCGAAATCACGGATTGTATATTCAACGCTGTCGTCCGACGGTGGCAAACGCAGGCGTCGTACCCACACCGTTTTGAGCCCATAATCGAGAGCCGTGATTGTGCCGTACGCTCACGGACACGCAAATCCCGTGCTCGAGGCGCGTCTCGAAATTTAGCCTGACAGCCGACTGCCGAGCCGTAATGCGGCTGAATTTTTTATCGACCACCCGCGTGCGTCGCGACATTTTTCGAGCTAAGACCTACCTTCGAACGAACGTCAGCAGCTTACCCGAGAACGGTACGACGTTAGTAGTTGGCCGACGAAAGGAGAAATGGACTTTTCTCCCTCTGCGCCCAACCCCCACCTCCCCCTCCCCGCCATCATATCGGAAAGGTCTTACACGTATTGTCGCGATTCGATTGCCCCGAGGTGGATCTGAAAAAATTGCCATCGAGGATTGCCCTAGGTCGCAGTCGTCGTTACACGCCGTTCCGCACGGAGTCGAGATCCTTTACTCTCCGAGCACGATTCCGTCCATCTTCTCTCTCCGTTATCCTCTCCCTCTTTTTCCTTCCCCCCCCCCCCCCCGCACACGCCTTTTGCTCCTTTTTCGGCGACACGATCTCGTCACCCGGCACGTGTGTCTTGTTTCTCATTTTCCGTCCTTGCCCTCTTCCTCCTTCTCCTCCTCCACCTCAACCTCTCGCTACGTACATCGGTATCTTCCTCGTCATTCCCATGTTTTTCCACCGCCCCGTTCATTTGAATATGATGCGAAGAAATGAGGCCGAAGAACAGGCAGGTTCGAAGGCGCGCATCGATCGGCCGAAAAAGAAAAACATTTTAAGCGGACGGGCGATCTTGTAAAAAGCCGAAACGGGAAGGACGAGAGAAGAAAGAGGGTATGGGCGACAGTGATGAGAAGAGGGGGAGGGAGGAAGGGCCTTTTTGCATAACTCGTGTCGAAGGAACGATTCGGGCAGGTTGCATGCTCGTAAAAGTCGCCCGGTGACAAAATGCGAGAGCGTGCTTCGAAAGCCGTATAACGCTATCAGTATCATTCGCGTGTTTTCCTCGCCGAAAGTGGGCGGCAGGGGGACGCGGGACGGGAAGACGGGAGGGACCGGAAGGTCAACAGCTGCAATTGGTCCACGTAGAACATGGCCTGACGAAAGTTTCGCCCTTATCGCGGGAGACGAAACTCGAATCCTCGCCTCACCTCACGCCTGCACATTCTTTCTCGGAAAAATGGAGGGACATATGTATCGTCCGCAAGCTAGCTGTGATACCTGGCCGAGGGGATCGAAACTTTTGCGGGTCAGCCTCTCGAAGTTGGCGGCGGGTAAGGATCGGCCGTCATCAATCCTTTAACCGCGCCCGGGAATCTCTTTGCTTCCGATAGCTACGCAACACTGCCGCCACCCGCTCGTATCTTTAATTCGGGCGATCTCTCTCGTCGTCAATTCCCACCAACGATAACTCGGATAAACGTATACCTCTTGGAAGCTTGCCTTTTTCGGGCATACCAATCTCTCTCGGCGGATGTTACCGGGACGTTCGACGTTTCCGCTCTGTTCGGTCGAATTCATCATCGGTACATCCGTAGATTAACAGAAGAGGTGGATGGATAGAGTTAGAGAGGAAGAGAGGGACAGAGAGGGAGAGAGTTCTGCTCCCATGTAACTTTACATTCTCATAAACCGTCGTTCGTCAAGGCTGACCCAATTCCGTCGGTACGATGATTAGAGCTAAGAGACATAATACAACGTCCCGAGGCCCTGAAACGAAGGCCCGTTCTTCAAAGCTCGCTAGTTCTATTTAGCCCCGAAATTTGAAGACGGCATCTTCTCCGCTCCGCTCCGCGGGAGTTGATTAAGTAAGTTCGGCTATATCGCCGAAGGCGGCGGTGCCCGCCCCCACCCTTTCGACGGTCGTCACGACGTTCGCGGAGATTATGGTCTGGTAATTAATGCCCTCGTCGCTTAATGAAGGCAGCGGGAGTGCGCGCGCGTACCCATCGTTCGTCGGGAGTGCAGTAAAAACTTATCTTTCGCGCGGCGACAACGGTAATTTCCCAGGGAGCCGCTCGTAACAATGCGGCCTCCTGTCCGTACGGTAAGATGCTCGTCCTGGCCGAAAAAAGGGAGACAGGGGGGAAAAAAGAAAGCTTGCGGCGGGAGGGAGAGGACTATCGAGCAGGCTGATAAAGAGGACCTTCTCCGCAAAAGTGCGTCGCATCAATAACGTTTATCGAGGAGCGATTAATGCGCGGTGTCGAACGATCAAGAATGAGAGAGAGAGAGAGAGAGAGAGTAAGAGAGTGGCCTCTAACGAGCGAGCAGCTGATAAATTGAAGCGTGATTGGATCGCAAAGAAATGGCGCACTATGTTCCGACGAGCTTCCCTCGCGGCGTCAATAGGAATTTGCCCTCGCCCAATTCCGCCAACCCTGATGCTTCCTAGACTCCGCTTAATTCGGGCGAGAACCCTTCGAGCGAGAAAGCTGTGGGTTAAAAAAATTGTGGCTCGCGAAGAAGTGGGGGCCATGGGGAAGTTGAGAAGGGAAAAGTGGCCCGATCCAGTTCGGCTTTATTTATCGCTCCTCGAGAAACTCGTTGAGAGCAGTGTACACGCCGTCCTTAACTCGCGCTCTCTTCTCCCCCCTCCTGCTTTCTTCGCTTCCTTCCCCGAGGTAATCGCGGCGAAGTTGTAAATGCGAGATCAAAGAGCCTTCGATTGGTTTGCTTAAAGCCGAGCGAAATGAAGCGAGCCGGCCGGCTCGCTGGCTGACTTGTTGGCTGCCGTTCTCCTGAAGACTGCTTTGAAGGCTGTCCGTTCGCGAAGCTCTTGCTTACACAGCCGGCAAAAATCGTTCACGCGTCCATCAAATGTGAGCCAATATCGATCTGTACAGCTCGTTCCTTCTCGTCATACGGCTCGACTAATTGTGCTCTCTAAATTTCCTCGGGAAAATTTCCATAACGCGCAAATATTTCAGTTTGCACAATTTCATGTAATACACGCTGGCTGACTTGTTGACTGGGCGTTCTCCTGAACCCTGCTTTGAAAGCGGTCCGTTCAGGAGGCTCTTTCTTACGCAGCCGGCAAAAATCGTTCACGCGTCCATCAAATGTGAGCCAATATCGATCCCTATACCTCGTTCCTCCTCGTCATACGGCTCGACTAATTGTGCTCTCTAAATTTCCCCGGATAAATCTCCATAACACGCAAATATTTCAGTTTGCACAGTTTCATGTAATACACGCTTGCCCGTAATTGATGCTCGGACAATTAATTACCGGCAAGTGATGTATACCGGTCGGATCGAGAAAAATATATGCGGCTCCCGGCTCTCGCGCACGACATCCGGTTACGTACTGCGCGCGGCCAGCTAGACGCACCGATGAAACGAGCAGGTGGGGAGCGGGAGGTAGGAATAAAAAAACATAAAAAACAAATGGTTCAACATCATCGCGCCCTCGTCATATCCCCGCTGATACGTGAAATTGGCAAACCGCGAAAAATCGTAAATTTCATCGATAACGTTCGGACGATTCGAACCGATATAACTTCCGATCACACCGGTTTCATCGAATGATCATTCATCAAAATTTCGTTAAAAAAATAACGTACACAGCCTCCGAGGGTGGAGAGAGGCAACGGTGGTCGTGTAGTTTACAAACAGGACATCGGTAGGCTGATAAAAAAAAAGAAATGAAATAAATGAATGTTGACATATATAATCGTCGAGCAGGGGAGTAATAGGAGCGGATCGGATGGGATCGAATGGGATCGAGTGGGATCGACTGGGATGGAGTAGATCTGCCGAGCAGACGAGGTACGTAGGTACGATCGATTCATCCGACGTTTGACTTTCAGTTGCCCCGGTGTGCAAGGAGGATCGAATCATAGTGGTGGGCGCCTCTCGGGGCGAGTCGCTGGACATAGCCTGCAGGGTCGAGGCCGATCCGCCGGCGCATAATTTCCGGTGGAAATTCAACAACAGCGGCGAGACCTTGGAGGTGGCGCCGGGGCGGTTCTCGATGGAGAAGTCGAGCGGCGTTAGCGTGCTGAGATACACGCCGACCACAGAGCTGGATTACGGGACCCTCTCCTGCTGGGCGGACAATCTCGTCGGTACCCAGTCGAGGCCGTGTCTCTTCCAGCTGGTGGCCGCCGGTGAGTATTTACCGGACGTCCGTGTAAACGTTATACGGCCCCGGTATATGGGCCGACGCTCGCCAGATCGGAAATCGAGTTAAAATCCGTTCTCGAAACGACGCTCTCCTCCTCGCCTACCCCGCCATCGGCCGCCATCGGCCGCCATCGCCCGCCATGGCTGCCCATCCCATTCCCACCATTGCCACCCGCTACAGGGCCCCCGAAGGCATTTCTACGTCGTGCCTAAATGGCCCCACGTTCGCCACTGTCAAAGGGGAGGAGAGGAGAATGCGTCGATATTTCCCTATTACCGCGACGACGAGCGTCCGCGTTCTCCGCGGCACGCGGAATACTGGATGGTAAAGGGTCATCGGAGAATTTCTATCATATTCTATGTGTCGAAGCCGGAATGCGATTTGAAGATTGAGAGAATTATTCGGTTCGAAAATGTATTTTACTCCGTAGATTATACGGATTCATCGGATATGGCACTTGATCGATACTGATGACTGGGCGAACGAGATGGCTTATAGTATGTAGTTCTTTTTATTTCGAGATCGGCCCGTTGATGTGTAAAACAGTCGCTCGCGTGCGATTGCAGCCGCTTGCCTCGATATAACCGGGAATTACGAGTTACGTCGAATCAATCGAGGGTTCGGAAATTGATAGGTAAATTATTAAGCGAGCGTCGGAGGCGGGCGTGAAGCATTGATTAAACGTATTAGACAGGAAAAGCTGGCCAGGCGAGGCGCATCGATCACGCGGCCGAATCAAGCGATCTCTTCTACGTACACATATCTGCCATACGTCGTTTCGCGAACGAGGGAAATCATACTAAAAGCCTTCGCCGAGTACAGACGGAAACTTTCTCGTACTCGGTATTATTCTCGGAGAAGTTTCGACCGAAAGAGTATTTCTCGAAGCCAACGTTAATTCAATTGACTCGAATCGCCTGCGAGTACTCGAAAAATTCGAATCTTTCGACATATGGAACCATTCGAGGTTACATGCTTTACGACGTTTGCATGGAATAGAGAGAGAGAGAGAGAGAGGGGGGGGGGGAGAATGCAGTATTCGAATAACTCGAATGGTCCCGATGCACGACAAAAGGATAGGAGAAGTGGTTTGCCCGAAATACCGACATTTAGAACGGCGATTTTCCAATGTCCTGAACTCTGATTCACCGGAAGCACTGAACGTGCCTGACAGTAGGTACACCACTCCCGGGCAGTGGCGCACACGGTCGGGCGAGGATAAGCAAATAAATACCAAGACGAGTCTGCGCGCCATGCGAGCCCGAAAGTCGGTCGTATGTAAATGATTGAAGCCGAACTTTCCGTGTAATTCCATTAGTGGCTCGCGCCTAAAAGCCGATGGATATTCCATCGACGTGAAGAATTTAGCCGACGACACACGACAGATCCGCATAATCGAACGGCGAGCAAGCTGCCGTTGTCCAGATTCTCCCGACAGACAGGATGAAAATTTCCTGGAGAATTATAGATACGATTCGTTGATCGGCAAATCCCGCTATATCGAAAAAGCGCGTCTCCGCGGAGAGATCGGCGGCAAACGATTACGCGCGCGCACCTATCACAATGTAAAATAATAACTGACTCGCACCTGGATGGATAGGTGGGTATTGAGAGAGGGCGGAGCGGAGGGGTAGAGGGAGGTGGTGAAAAAGGGACAGGAACGGGGATTATTCATCGCACAACGAGCGCGGTTCCAGAAGTCATCGTTGCGAAAGCAATACGGAGCAACCAATCATCGGCCGCTAAACCGACGTTAATCCCCGAACGGATTTTCGGCATTTTCGCCATTTTTTTCAGCCCCCCCCCCCCAGAGTGATCGACACTGACGTGGACGTGACGATCAACCGACGACGCGGTGACGTTGACGAATATGCCGAATGCGATAAAAACTCTGTTATTCGAAAATAAAATCCCAGCCGGGCTTTTTTTCGGCGGAGCCTTTTTTTGCCCCAGCCATTCCCCGTAGCCGACTCTCAGCCACCCCCCACCCCTCCCAGCGTTCTCGAATCGCGCTCCTACGGAACCCTTTCGGGACTCTTCTACCGTCGGCGACCCGTAAACTCGATCGAATGAAATTATTTTCGGACCTGTCGTTACCGCTATCGGTTACCGCTCCGCGAGGTATTGGAATCCTGGAGAGCGATAGAGAGATAGGGAAATAAAAGGAAGGGATGGGATTTTCCGCGTTGCCCAACTACCGCCGATCCCTCCGCATCGCGATATCGGTCGCGACATCTTTGATAGAAAGCTATCTTCGTACAGTCTCTGATCCTGTCCTTCGTCGCGGCATGTAATTACAAATTTTCGTGCACGAATTTTTACCCGAAACCTTCTATTCGGTGTAGACTGACGAATAGGGATAATAAAAAGGTACATTATAAATCGAACGTCGCCGGTAGAAAGGTTCGTCGAGACATCGGGAGCAAAAATTACGTCAATCCTCAGCGTCGAGATCGATAATCTCGAGATAAGTTTTTATCTCCCTCTCTCTTTTATAGTTCCAGCATTTTTCGCGCAACCCGTGATCGATCGATGTATATATTGACGTTGACGAATGCGACGAGTGTATGCGCTGCTACGAATACCCGTACGAAAATCCCTGATTTCTCTTTCCCCTTTTCAGCTCCTCGCTTCCCGATCCATTCGTCTGCCGGCATCGGAGCCGTTTCGATACTCTTCCGTCGTCGGCGACCCGTAAACTCGACGGAATGAAATTATTTTCGAGCCTGTCGTTATTGCCGTCAGTTACCGTTCCTCGGGAAGAGATCGGAATTCTGCGGATAGATCGCGAAAGGAGGCCGCGGCAAGAAACGTAAGAGCGTGGAAAACCGACTCGTCTCGAACCATCTCGAAACGTCTCTTTTCAACGGTAAACATGTCCGCGCAGACAAGGTTCACTTTATATCGCCTCGCGTCTCACGCTTTTCAAATTAAATTATTGAAACTTTCCGCGGCGACGGATCGTCGAACAAAGAATACGTTAACTCAAATTAAAAGGGGACGAGGCTTGAAAAGTTGAACGTTCAGCCGACGCGCGGATCGAAGCTACGCTGAAAACGTAACCTCCGCGCGAAACATCCGCCAAGTCGTAATAACGCGGAAAGAACAATTATGTAAACGTACGAATAAATTGAATAGCATGTGGCAGCGCGGGAGAGAGAGAGGGGGAGGGAGGGAGCAGAGAGCGAGAGGGTGGCTGATAGGGGTGAAAGGGGGTGCCTCCGAATGAACTGTTTGAAAAATTCAATATACGTTTTGAATATCCAAAGCGGCATTCTGGGAAGGGGGTGAGAGGGCGAGAGGGCGGCGGGAGGGGGTGCTTTACGATTAACGTGGAACAAATGAAATCCCGCAGAATGGACGGGTAGTATCTAGACGTAAAAGGAGTAAAAAGCGCGGCCTGCCCGGAATGCGAGGGGAAAGAGCGAACGAGAAATCAAATGAAAGGAGGACGGGTTCGAAACGGATTGTAGCGGCAACCACTTTTTCTCCCTCCTCCTTCGAACGGCAAGACGGCGAGTCACATTTATTTTCTCCTCCTTCCCTCATGTCGCCATCCCCGTCCTTGCCCTCCGTCTCCTTCTCGCCATCTGAGAGGGACGCTCGCGTAATATTGCGACGAGCAGCGCGAAGTAAATATTCGCTGCGGCGGTGCGTCCAAGAAAAACAATTATATCACGCACTCTGTTTTTCCATATGAATATTTACGAGCTCGCGAGGAGACGCATTGTGCGAAAAGTGCGATGAGAACGAAGATGGAGGGAGAGAGCGGGAAAAAACGAGACAAGCTAGAGTCCATTACTATCCCAGTTCACTAAATCCTTGCCACTCGCAGACACATAAAGATTTTTCACGCGTCAGGCTTGATTTTCGAAGGAGCGATGTTTCGACGATGTTTCACTTCCGAGGCAACCTGTGGAGCTGACTGCGCGAATGAGAATAAAGTATCGTCTCGTCATGTATCATTGAGCGTGTCGCGATTAATGCGCGGAAGAATGTCGCGCGGACAAAAGGTGTTGCCGAAGCGAACGGGAGGTTGGCAGATCGAAGGAAATCTGATAGCCTCTTGTTTGTCTTCAAGCCGGGAAGCGAACAGCTGTTCATCGTTTCGTTCTCGTTTTCAGGAAAGCCATTCCCGGTGCGAAATTGTACTCTGGCGAATCAGACGTACACGAGCGTGGAGGTGAAATGCGTCCCTGGCTACGATGGCGGACTGCCGCAAAAATTCGTCCTGGAGGTCTATCACGGCGACGTTGACTTCCTGACGAGCAGCCAGCCGCTCTACAACGTTTCCAATCCCGAGGAGCCGAGCTTCGCTCTATCGGGTCTCGAAGCGTCGGTCGAGGCCGGCGTTCACGTTGCGGTTTACGCCGTGAACGGCAAAGGTCGCAGTCAGCCGGTAATTTTGAGCGAAGTCACGTATCGAGACGCTGAAAAACGGACCGGTAAGTAACTCTAACCTACCAATGCACCGCACCATCCAGCCAACCCTCATTTTTGTCCACGTTTTCAATCTGCGCGGAAACCTGCCATCCGCAGACTAATTTGAAACAAGCGAAACTATGGATTTGCCGTGGAGTGTAACGACGGCGGCAGAGTCCCAAGCTGTTTGCCGGCAGACTTTCGATAGGTTGGAGATAAGTTAGTTGCGCGCGATTTTCTTGAATATTCAAGACTCCGAATCGCACGCCCGTTGGCTGCGAACCGCAACCGTTTGTCGATTAGTTTATCATGCAAATCCGAGAGCCGCCGGTTTGCCGACGTAAATTTTAGCTGCATTTAGCTGTGACGAAAATGCAGCTTTGAACAAGCATCGAATAAATCCCGGCGACAGAGGCAACAATGTATCACGGGGTTGAAATAGCTCCTCGCGAATTGTAAATGAGGCTCTACCCCCCCCCCCCCCCCCCGGGTGCGGCGCGCTCGGCGGAGAGAGTTAACAAGAATAGAAAATGCGGAGATTTCAGCAAACACGTCGGAGGTTTCGGCGGTGGGGAAAAAGAAGCCGAACGGTCGGTAGGTCGGATAGGTGATCGGTTGGCTGAACCCCGCTCGCTTACTCGGCCGCGAGCATTAAGGTGACAGCATGAAAGATTACCCAATTGAGTGTTTTCCACCGAAATGGCGGGCCCCCAACCTCAAAGTCCGCAGTCATTTCGTTTGACCCATCCAAGTCGATCGGGCTCCAGTCGATGAGCGAGAACCATTTGCGGCGCGCGAGGATTAGCAAAGGTGCGATTTTACGGATCGACGCGAAGGAAGGAGAGGGGTGGAGGGGGGTGGCGAAGGGGTGGCTAGGTTTATGTGGGCCTTTTAGTAGGGGCAAAACGGATGGAGCCTGATCCTGGGTGGGTGGTGTCAACGACGGGGGGATGGTAAGCAAGACGGATCACCACCCTCGAGACAACACCACGAGACGAACGCACCACACCCATTACGTGTCCGTATATGCCTCACTACTTGCCCGCCCAGATAAGGCAACCCGGATGTAATAGCAAGGGCTACGAGGCCGCTCTATTCAGCTACGCTGGGAATATATACAGGGAGCTTTAGCACATTTTTCGTCCCGAGCACGCTTTAGCGCACTCGATGAAGTTATGCCTTGCAAGTACAATTTTTGTAGTAAATTTTTCAACCAACCGTCGGGATCACGCCAAAGAGTTTCGACGAATGTACCTTAGCTGCGTACGGCGATCGCCGCTTTAATTCGAAGCGCGGGCTTTAAACGGCGGAATGGCGAGCCGCCGCCTCGAAACCACCGCCTCCGCATGATTTTGTAACACTGGATAATGTTGTGCAGCGGGGGACGATGCACGATGTATACATTATCGCGAGAGGCGCGCGCGTGGCATATACGCGACATATACGCGACATATACGCGACGTATACGCGACGTATACGCGGCATATACGCGGCGGCGATGCCGGTGCCAACGATGGGACGGGAGGGCACCAAATCAATTGTCAGTGAAGTGATTTACGGTCGTCGCGACGTCGATCAATTTGCTAGGCAATGTAACCGCGGACTCTATGTATCTCTCGCCGCGACGCGCCAGTTTTGGGGTCAACGAGTCGGCGCGATGTCAAATTTCCATTACGCGGATGTTTCTCGGCACTTACGACGCCCGCCCAGTTTCGACCTCTCCCCCGCCTGGCACAGACTTCAATTACACGCACGTCAAGCCCCAACATCCCAGAGAATTCGCTCGCCCATTCCTTTCATGAACTTCGTCGGAATAGTTGTTGGTCGTCGCATGCTGATCGGTAGGTGAGAGTTTCTCGTTCGATGAATTTTTCGAAGAGTCTGACGAAGGACAGAGACCGTCGATGAGCTTGCTAGCGAAGCGTCGCTTCTTTCGGCCAAGAAGCCTCTGGGTAGATAAGACTCTAGGGATCGCGTGTTTTGCGCCCGTTCGACAAATCTCGCGAGTGACGAGTCATCGACTCGACGAACTTCCCCGTCACCATTAGCCCTTACTAATACGATCAGCGAATTTTTTCATTCGCCGCCGGAACCAACGAGCGACGAATTAAGGAAAGCAATTACAGATAATGGTCCCAGCAGCACCCACCTCCGAGATCCCAGCGAAAGAAGTTGGAGCGAGATAGAGGGCAAGGGGCTTTAACGCGAGACGGACACTGAGAGAGAGAGAAAGAGAGAGTGGGAGAGTGAGGAAGAGAGAAGGAGAAAGAGAGAAAACCCATCCAGGAGAGATACGAATGTACAGGGTGGTCATTAAGCGGCTGCATCTTCCCTCTCCCTCCATCCCACCCCACCCTGTCTCTCTCGTCTTTTTGGACATTAAGCCGTTTCGCGTGCGGTAATTTTCCCGGGGTCATTTTTGCCGCTCTTCTTGCCCCATCGTTAACTTCACTTAGCTCTGTTTACCCCCGTCGCCATTTTTCTACCTCCCTCCCGGCGCAACCCACCCCCAACCCACCCCCTCCTCCCTTCGCTCCTCTTTCACCTTTCTTCCGGGGCCGAGACCGTGTCAGGGCACTGAAGCCGCTCCGCTCTCTGTGTGTCTCCAGACAATTTCTTCCTTCTTCACCTCTTATCCTCTTCAACCTCACCCCCCTCAGACCCTACTCCTTTTCTCCGCGCCGCTCCCCCGATTTATATTCATCGTCACAGGAGCGGAACCCTTTTTCACGGTCGAACGAACGTATAATTAGCTGGACCGGCCTGACTAGCCTGACTAGCCTGACCTTCCACCTCCCATAGGGAGTCCTTCTTCGGCCTCCGATTTCGCGTTCCGTCGACCACCCCCCGTCGACCGCTCGCCAGCTCCTCGAGGGCTGAGTAGGCAACGTGGCCTGGGCAAAAAAAAATGGCGCGCACCAATTAAGCCGAGTGTCCGAATTAAGCGCGAAACGCGGAAGGCCAGAGCCCCGTTGGGCATTTAGTGACAGCTCGCCAGGCTGATACGCTGATACGCTGCAGCGGCGGCGGGCTGTCGCGCGCACACGGCCTCTCGCGCCTCGATTAAATGCAAAAATTCGACACTTATCCGAGCGCAAGGACGACTGACGTACTTGTCGGGAAATCGATGCGGGAAAACGCTCCCTCGGCAGACCGAAAAGCAGAATTGTTAACGCGCGTCTTCTCGGATATATTGACATTTATTCCGATCGACTCTCTCTCTCTCTCTCTCTCTTGTTCGAGGGTCAAGTTGCGGGCGGAGGTAGCGAAAAATAGGGAACGGTCTAAGTAGAGTGAAACGAAAGTCCGGACCTCGTTCGCGAGCGTTTAAACTCGGTCTTGTCCGATTGTGAGTAATGGAAAGGAAAGAGGTGACGGGGTGAGCGGGGGTAGGTGACTGGGGGTTGGCTTAGTCGGGGCGAGCAGCCGCCCGGAAAGTCCCCCCGGTTAGATTCTCCGTCCTGCCAACTTCCTTTTTTCTCTGGCTAGACGTCAGATTTTTCGTCGCGATCCGCAATGAGTTTCACCGGAGGGAGGATAAAGTTCGGAGTCATTGTTCCTTTTAGCGCCGGCGACGTCGGCAGGGTGAGTATCGGGTTGGATCGGGGCTCGATTTTGTCTCTGACCTCCAATTTTCTATCGCGCACGTACCGACATCGAGCTAGAAACGTATAAATGCATTGCAACCCCCCTGCCCCGCCTCCCTGCCACCCTGCCACCCTGCGTATAGACGACGAACAAGCACATTATATACGTCCATGCTTGACAGTGGAGATGAACGTTTATTTACGTGCGACGAGTTTGCCTTCCTGTTTACGCTCGCTAATAGTATAATCGAAGTTTCAGGTAATCGGGATTCGAATAATCGATCATGTTTCCACCGCAAATGGCACATTCGACGGCGGGCGGCCCTATGCTTGTATTAACAATAAGTACTCGGTCGGACGAAACATAATGTTTACCAGCGTTCCGTCCTCGAATTTATCGGCGCGCGCGTGCACACGTCCACGCGCTGAACGCATCTTAATACACGATCCGAGCTAAACTTTCAAAATATCAGCTTTCCTCTCGGACGCAAAACCGATCGTTCAATGAGAAAGCTAAACCGACGATTTAAACCGAAAGTCAGGCTGAAAGGGCGAAAATTTCCTCCTCCGATAGCTCTCGTTCTCAGATCGTTACGCCGTCGTTTCCGGGCAGTAAAGTTAAACAAGGTCGAAAATTCAAATATCAACCGGAACGGGGGTGGCGGACTTGTCTTCCGGGGTTCGGAAGCGAGGCGAGGCGAAGGAGGAAGTTTGAATTTCGAAAGGGTAAAATCGGCGTAAGCGGTTAACGGTGTAAAAGTCCGGCTCGCGAGCATAACACCGGGCTCTTAGAGAGCGGAACGGCTTTCCTCATTCGCGCTCATTTCCCTCATTTCCCGCACCTAGCCCGTACCGTACCGCCGCCGGAGCCCCTCGAGCGAGAGAGGGTGCGTGCGCGCGAGCGAGGGCGCCTTTCGCCGGCTGTAATTTTGCAAATAAAATTCCACGTTCCGCCTCGGCTAAAACTGCTTCGGACTGTAAAAGCCCTGCGGGTTTCTGGACCGATGCAGAGGAGGTGACGTGCCGCGTTGGGATTGGTCGGTACGTGCCTAAACCGCAAATCCGGGCTCTCCGGTTACCGGAAGGTGGAGAGGGCCGGCAGGGGGAGGAGGAGGTGGAGGCCAGTCTTAAAACGTAGTTGTCCTCCGCACTCCAGTCGATGGCCGATCGATCAACGGAACGATTCCCGCTCGAAGGCTGGCTCGCCATTACTTTCGAGTCCATTAACGGCTGGCCCCCGCTAGTCGCGGTTATGGTCGAGATATCGGCCGATGTTTCGGCTATCGGCAAATCGAGTTACGCCGCCCGCGACTCTTTACGGCACGTCGACCTATCCGCACGCCCTTTTCCGGGACCGAAAGAGAACCAGAGAGAGAGAGAGAGAGAGAGGGAGATTGAGTGAGCCTGACCTCAGAAGAAGAGAACGTAATCAGCCAAGTCACGCTAGAACGCGTACGCCATCAATATAGAAAGCTGGCAACCCTGTCGACGATAACGAAACGCTAAATGGTATTGGTCGTTGCACGTGGATCGCTGAAGGAAAATTTAGATGAAACGAGGATTCCTTCTCGTCATGTGTCTCATTAGCGAGTCGAAGCATCGAGTACGGCCACGGGATGTCAAAAAAGTGTTAGGACGAAACGATCTTGACAATAAGCGGAATATCCTCGGGCAGCGAGGTGCCGACTCGCTCTCGTCAACGTTAATATTACACTGTCGTCAACGTCGCTTCGCATTATCTGGCGGCGACGCTCGGTAAGCTACTTAAATTTGGAATTAGCGACTCCCTTCTCCTCCCTGCCGTCCAAGTCCGCAAAGGAGGAGACGGGCCGAGAGAAAGAGACTCTATCGAGGGATAGAAGGTTGACGGACGGGCAGTTTCCGACCACCTCGAGGCGGTGCTACAATCTGCACCGTCCCGCGGGCAAAAAAAAAAGGAGAAGAACTAATCTCATTGGAAGGCCTCCTTCAGGATGATGAGCCTCGTAATGAGGGATTCATCCGCCTCGCCGAGCGGGGAATCAAAACAGGAAGAGAAGAGAAGAGAAGAGAAGAGAGAGAGAAAGGGAGAGGGAGGGAGATAAAAAGGTCGAGATGGATGCCGCGGAAACGAACGATCTGCCTCTCGCACGCGCGCGGAATATCCGAACTATCAGAAGCTCATTCCTGGCGCATCGGTTGTCTCGTACATCCCATCGGGAGGCAGGGTCCGCGCATTTACGCTCGCTCTGGCACGAAAACACGTGGCACGAATGCGCCCGCGTCCGATGATTCGATCTGTCTCTCTGTTGGGCTACTAACGGGTAAATGTATTTTGCCGTTGAAGCACGAGCGGCCACGGCCGCGCCAGTGGTGGCTGCTGCCGGTGCAGCTTGCTCTGCCACTATGCCTGCCACTATGGCTGCCACTACGCCTGCCACTACGCCTGCCACTACGGCCGCCACTATGGCTGGATATTTCTCCGCTCGGCGAAAATGCTCCGGCACACTTCCAAATTCTCGATTCCTGCGGCCCAATAAAAAACATGCGGCTCCGCCGCTCGTACATCCATCGGGAAAAATATGACCGACCCCTGTCCTCCTCCTTCTCCTCCTCCTCCTCCAACTCCTGCGCAGCCTCATCCCCCAGTACGTTTCGAAACGGCATATGAAATTTCGGCGAAAGCCCTCGATCTCGATGCCGTTTCTCCGCCAGACGCACTTTTATCGCCGAATGACTCGCTCTCTGCCCCCGGGACAGAGACAATTGCACGCCTGTTCGCCGAACAAGACTTCGCTTATTATCGCTCGTCCCACATCCCGCCCCCCCCTCTATCGGTCGATCTGGCCGAATTCGGCATCCGTGTCTCCGAAAATAGATGCAGCGGCCCGCTCGGCATCGGAGTATTTCGCGCCCGAAATTAGTTAAACGTGTACGTCCCTGTTATTTATCGGGCCTGGCCCTTTTACATTATCGATCTCGTTATTTTCGGCGACATCCCGACAATCCCTAATGCATACGTGTACGTCAATATCGCGGATCCACTCCCGTTTTGTAGACCGTCGCAATTTATTTCGCCCGTCCCTCACCACCCCCTCCTCTCTCCCCATCGCCGTCACCCTCTGGCCCAATGCCGTTTTCGGTTACGTCGTTAATCGAGGTTCATGATAGCTTGACAGAGCTGCGGACGGACGATTTTCGATTGAAATCACGCTCGAAGAAGATCTGATGGACATCTGTTTGCCTGCGAGAGCGCTCGATACTCTGCATGGCGTTCGGTTCGTAGGTGGGACAGAGAGAGGGAGAGGGAGAGAGAGAGGGAGGTCGGGGAGGGTGGCGAGAATAATTCCGGGCGGAACGTTGCCCGCGGGTATTCGAATTAAGGCGAAATCATTTGGAGGGGGAGTTCGGGGAGGTAGAAGAGATAACGTCGTGTTAGATAAAGTGGTCCATCGACACCAGGACGGCTCGCCGGATGGTACAATAATTGAGATTAGGGTAGCCTGGCCCTAAGCCGTTCGAGCCTTCGACGATCGGGCAATCTCTCTGATAAGCGCTTATTATGGACGAGAGTCTCAAGACTTGCGAGCAACTCTATCCTCCCTTTCTCTTTTCTCCCGCTCTTCCTAGCTTCTCCTCGGTATATTTGCTGTTCCTAGTTCCTGCCTCCCCTCCCCTCCCCTCCCTCCCTTCGCCGTTCGCTCCTGCCCGATCCTTTCGATCCGCCATGGGAACCGGGCAAGAGCCAATCCTCTCCACATTGCGAGATTGCGGTGGTAATTGCTCCTCCATTTCACCTACATATACGCGCACATACGTAAACGGCACGCAGACGCCGGCGCATACACCTATGGACTCACTCACATTGACGGGCTAGAGGGACATGCGGCAGTAGCAGACGAAGAGAGAGAGAGAGGGAGGGTAAGCGAGAGTGAGAGAAGAACGGAGGGGCACCCCAATCGATGACGAACTCTCGAAACTGTTCCGGCTGATTGCAATTAAGAGGATACCAAACCACCATCGACGCCACTCCTTGACCGTCCTCCATTAGCTTCGACAGACACACATACCACCCTCGCCAGGAGGATGATTTAGAGCCAATGTTCATCTGAGCTTTTAACCGACCGCCCGGCAGGAGTATCAAAATTTCCAACTCGATTTATTTCCGGAAGCGTCGCACCGCTCGCCAGAAAGGTGTTAATCGATGATCATTCGCCCCTGATGCATTTACCCTATATATCATATCCGATAACTTTCGGAATGAATAACCTGCACATCGCTGACAATCGTTTAACGCGTGAACAGACAGAGGCTGGCAGAGAGAAAGAGGGATATGGAAAGGAGAGCGGAGAGGGGACCAAAAGATTGTTCTAAATCGCGGAGGGAGGAATTGACGTGATAGAGGAGGAAGAAGAAATAGATGGATATCACGTGACCGTTTCATTAATTGAAAACGGAGGGTGAGACTCTAAGTCGGTTTAGCCACGCTAGGGGGAGGACAGAGCGGCGTGTAGGAACGATTCGGGGTCGGCCTTAGGTTGGAATTAATCCAGGTGAGCCGAAGTTGGATTTGGGCTTCGGCTAAGCCTGGCTTCTTGGTGACTTAGCCAGGCCACATGACCTTAGAAACGCCACCGCCGCTACCGCCGTCTCTGCCGCCGCCGCCGCCGCCGCCGCCGCCGCTGCCGCTGCCGCCGCCGCCTTACATCTGACCCCGGAACCACCCCCGGAACTACCCGACCACCTCTCTCCCTCGTCACGTGGACTTAGACGACAATCTTTTCGATCCGTACCGTATACAATTGCCCCCCGACGATTTCCCTTCAAAGCCAGAACCAATATGGCCAGCGGCTCACTCACCGTGCCAAGAAAGGAAACGTCAGGCGATCGCATGGGCACACAAAAAGCGGGGCACAGTTTAAAATGTTTTACAGACGAGCTATCGCAAATGGGCTAAACGACGGATAATAGAGCGCGATTATCTCAAATGGCACGAATCGGGAAGATGGCTAAGAGTCGGCCGGGATCGATGTGCGTTACCGAGGAATCACACGCCGAAAAACTTCCCGCGGGTAAAAAAGTACAGGAACTTATTCTACTTTATCGTTTCCACTAACTCCCGGCGAAAGCAAGTTGCAAAGCGCTCGGACCGCCCCCCCCCCCCCCCCCAAACCTCACGGTGATTCCGATGAATTTTAAAGTCAAGTTTGATAACCTCCCTTTACTAACTCGCATATTTCCGAGGCAGATCGTTCCTTCGATCGCTTTCCCGTACGTTCTATCCCCAACCTCGGGTCAGACGCGCGCGCGCCGATGCCAAGCGGACTGGCGTGTGTGTGCCTCGTGCGCAGAGTCTGAGTAAAAAAAGAAGGAGGGGAGAAAAAAAAGAGGAAGTTTTGCAACGGTCGCCTTGCCCTACTTTTTCCACAATTTACCCTATATTTATGCTCGCCCCGCAGACGTTTCTCCGCGGAATATCAGAAAGTTCCGACTAATCGAGTTCAATTCAAGTTTCGCAACCTCCGCTCTACCGTTAATTCCGACATAGTTCGTACCGCTGATTGTCCCTCTCACGTACCAGACGGACATTCTCCCTTTTCCGGCCAATCAAAAAGCTCTCGATTCCCTGCAATCCTTGGAAGATCGTTCGCCACTCGCGGCTCTCCATCCTAAAAATAGGTGAAGAGATCGGTGGCGCGGACCTTCGGACGAACAGGAGGATCGAAACCTCCTATTTAAGTTTCATAATCTCCTGCGCTTCGTTCCCCGTTAGTTTCAATACAGATCGTACATTCGATTGCTTCCTTCGCCTCCTCTTCGGAAACGATCCTGACCGGCGAGAAGGTAAAGCAAAAGTTTGCCCACTTTAGAGCCAGCCTCGACCGGTTCGCCCGTTTTTCAGCGATCTCCCGCTCGGACGGATGTTTTTTCCTCTGGCCGATCGAGGTACAGGAGGTCCTGCCCAGGAGCCGCAGGAGTCGGATGCTCGTCTGACCCCACGGCGAGTACGATTAGTGATCTAAACTTCGATGAACTTGGGATTCGGGACCCCAATGGGATACGCGATCTCTCGTCCTTCCACCTCCCCCTCCACCTCCCCTACACCCTCGGGTGGATCCTACCGTTAGTCCTTCCTCGAGGATCGGTGGTAAGGACCGGTTTATCTTTACTACCCCGGCACCAGACGTTTCTCTCCGCTTGGAACTCGATTAAACTTCCATTGCAACTTTTACGAGACAGTGTCGGAGGGGCTTAGCGGGGGTATACGATCGCGAACGGCGGAGACTATCGTCTTATAAGGCTGCTGCCCCCTATACTCAACCGCTACAACCGGGCCACCCAACTACGCGGTAATCATCGAAAGAAAAAATTATCAATCTCGAACGACTCCACGAGATTGCTCGTACGCCGTCGTGGGACACGCTTTGCTGCCCTTCCTTGACGGGCCATTAAATTCTCTCGCCCGATTGTAACCTTTTGCGGTGAGCGAAGTGTATGACTAATCTGGGAGTACTTCGAGGATTCCGATGCTTTTTCGGGCGCTGATACGTGTCCGATAGCGATCAAAGGAATTTTTTCTCGACGTTCCGCCGGTAATGGCATTTCCATTATAACGCAGACGCATCGAATCGCTCTGCGGGGGAAAATAGAATTTTGACGACATTCTTGAGCGAGCCGAAATCTCGGGGAAAAGCGTCGTTTCTCTAAATCCCATAGAATTTCTACCCGAGCTCGCTCGCACAGCGCGATGCGATTACGAGAGTTTCTTAAGCTCACTGAACGACGAATCCTCATCACTTATGTGCGCATACACGTTCAACTACCAGTCTACGTGCCTTTCGAGAAGCCGCGGATCCTCATTTATGATTCTCCGCCGGATCCGACGTTCAAGAAACCGTGAACGGCATCGCTCGGCATTATATCATGCCCTTTGCCGGGAATTTGCCGCGATCATCGAGGTGGTAGAAGCTCCCAAAAGGTAGAAGGAATTATAACGGTCAAATTGAGCAGTGCCAAAAAATCATGACAAGTCCTCAAGTAGCGTCGTCTAACCCGTAGAAGAAGAATCGACTGAAAGTCAATGTCGTTGAATAAAAATGACCTCTGAGAGCGTACGCGATGCCAAGTAAGACGGAATTGCGGTAAAATCGCGTGTACCACCCCCGAAATACAGAGCAGACGGATACAAGGGTGTGAGATCGAGCGGCTAAGGAGGACGCGGCAAAGTTGGCGGGTGGAAACTCGCGAACAGCGCGGCCGCTTAGCGAGCCAGTTTCTCTTCCGCTCGCGAAACTTCTCGCCAGGGCTCTACCCTCGATGCCTTTCGAGCAGCGACCGGACCCACCACCCCCCGACGATGCCTTTACGAGTTTCTTAAGCTTTCGTCGAACGACGACGAGTGCCCCCGTCACTTATGCACCCTCACGCTCGCCGTTCGGCTCTCCTCGAATTTTCCTTCGCGCTCTCTCGCCTCCCTCGGCCTCCCTCGGCCTCCCTCGGCCTCCCTCGGATGCTTTTCCGGCTCTCGAGATTCTGCGGATCCTCATTTACGGTCCGGCGTGGATACGTCGCTCGTAGGAAACGGCAATGGCATTGCCCTCGGCATAATGGGGCGCGTGGCGCCCAACGTTCTTAGGTTATGGGGCCGAGCCTGGTGCCAGGGTAGTCTCACGGCGAGGGCGAGGGGGGAGGCTGATTAAACCCAGGGTTTTACGGGCATTACGCGTCTCGGCAAAATGCCTTCTACCTGCGAGAGCCAGCGCGCGCGCACCTTTCCCGTGAGAGGGCCAAAGAGTAGAGTAGATGTCGGCAGGTAAAGAAAGAGAGAGAAAGAGAGAGAGAGAGAGAGAGAGAGAAAGTGGAACGCGGACGCGATCGAGACTAACGTATTTAGGTGCATAAACATGCGAGCATTATGCCCGGCACGTAGAGTGCGCCGATTATACGTACGCGGCGCGGTCATGTTTTAAAATGGACCTCCATCGATCCCCGGGTACAGTTTTTGTCATTGTCCCTGGACTCGACGTCGACGTGCGATTCTAACGTGCCGATGCAGGCCACGTCGTCACGTACGCCGGCGGAGGATCCGTCTTCGCCGAACTGCTGCAAATATCTCAATGGGAAGTCGACGATCTGTCCAATGTCCCGAGACAAATGCCTCTGACGTTTCCACGGTATCGTCGATCGTTCAAAGATTACTGATTATATTGCCGATCGATTCGATTGACTAATGTCATTTTCTGCGCGGCAACAGAGGTCTGTCTGTCTCTCTCGGTTCCGTCAAAACGCATCTCGATTCAGCGCACGCTTCCGGGCGCCGCATTTTTCTGCGTGCTTCGTTTAAAACGAAAGCACGGAACTCGAATCCTAATTCATGCATCGTCGCACTCGGCCGCGCTCCACATCCGCTCTAATTCCGCATCAGCGAAGTTGGATGATTTACGGTTCGAGTGAGCTATTTTGTTAATTACCCTAGAAGAAGCTCACCGCGCGGAGCGACGTGAGAGTACGTGACGCAACTTGATTGAGGAGGAACGCCAGCCCATCCCTTGGCTGACTGTATGGCTGACTGGATCGTTGACTGGGATCACTGTCTACGTCTCCGCGGGCAGAAAAGGGACGGGTGGGAAAGATGAAAGGCGATCGGTCGTAAAATTTAATCTGGAAATTCGCTAGTTGGCCACTTGGATGCCGCGGACTGGCGGGGTGGTGCCTAGGGGGTGGCTAGAGGGGCGGCTAGAGGGCGCCTAGAGGGATGAGCGTCGCTTGCTTTTGAGTTAGAGGATAAGTCGTTTACCGCAACGTGCCGAGCCCTCGGCCGCTGTTGCCACCACTCGCCCAGTAGTTTTGCCCCACTTATGCGCTGCCGGCGCACACCTGAGACCGACTGGTCGGCACGGCTGGCGAAAGAAAACAGTTTTGTTAATTATCCGACAAAAACAGCAGGCTCGCTCTCACGCCCCGTCGCTATCAACCGGGGAACGTCACGTGCGAGAGCTCGTAGACCGAGCTCTCTGCAGATTGCACACCAAGAAACGACGCCGACGCCGGCGCCGTCGAGTGAGCCGCAACGAAAAATAAACCTGAAAGATCTGAGACTCTCGCCCCGACCGTATGCACAGGGTGGCTCGCGCGAGATGGGACGGCCGGCTATTTTACTAAATTCCAATCTGGCCCCCGCGCAAATTTCGTTTGTCTCGGGAGGATAAATTGGATGTTTTTGACACACTCGGGAGCGTGCGAAACTCCAGGCATGGTTATAGAAGCGCGAATCAACAGAAATCCGATATTTTCCCATCTATTTTTCGGCCATATCTTCCCAACTATTGCAGTTAGAACGGTCCGGTTGCGATTTTTCTCTCGCTTATTCAACCGCCTTTCGACCTGTGGAGGAATTATTTCGGCTACAAACGGTATGTACCGAACAGCTGACAAAATCTCGATTTTTAATCATTTCTCCAGTTATTTTGGCACATTTTTGGCCATATCACCAAAAGTATTGCACTTAGAAGGCTCCGGTTGCGATTTTTGTGATCCTCGTTCGATTCTCTTTCAGTATGCATAACCACAAGTGGATCGGAAGACTTTTAATTTTTACCCATTTCTCAACCTTAATTTTTTCGATGGTTTTTTGGCTGTAACTCCGAAACTAATGCGAATTTCGACCAATGGGAAACGGGTCTCTGAGTTATTTTTGACCCCCTACCAGGTAGCAAAAGGACGATCCGATCCGCCGACCTTCGATTTTTCGCAAAAATGAGAAGGGGTACTAAAATGCACTATCGACGAGTAAATCCCCCAAATGTCTCACAAATAACCAAAAATAATGCCATATACGGGCGTTAAGTCATGTAGAATGCCGTAAGGTAACGTGAAGTAACGTGAAATGTTGTAAAAAGTCTCGTAGACGCGGTAAAGTAACGTAGAAATCAAAGCCTGGTAGCAATACGTGGCAGCGATAGATGCTCAGTAAAGTTTAAAGCCTAAAAGAACACACGGAAGGTCGCTCGTCGAACCGTTCAATGTTGCAGCGGTCAATGGAAAAAATAGGAAGACGAACGGCAGAGAGAAAAGTCAGGTGTGACATCGGTCGTGGCGGTTCATCGATTAGGCGCGTTGAGCGGCGGTGATTCAAGGTAAAATTCCGGGCCGGTAATTACACTAAGTGCCGCGGCCGGGAACTATCGGGCGCGCTGTTCCGCGGGCGGCAACTGCTGCCGAATGCTTTTTGCGCTCGAAAATTAGGGATACTCCCGCAATTAGCCGTGGAAATTGTGCCGGCCGCTTTCGCATTCGGAAACACCACCGCGTACATACTTGGGCGTAGGAGGGGCGCGCGCGCACGGCCAGGCACCGTTCTGGCAGGGCGAAAAATAGACTCGGACGTAATCCCGGTGCTGAAGAATGCAAAACGCTTCCTCGGCTGCCGCTTGTTGTGTTCACGTGCCGAGAGAGCTGAGCGTACCTATAGACTGGGCGCACACTGACACCACACAGACGCCACACAGACGCCACACCGACGCAACACCGACGCGACGCCTATAACGCACACTCACCCCTTGCCTATCCGCGACGCACGTACATCGGGGCGCGTGTGTGCGGAAAGAAGGTTAAAAAAAATGAGGCGCGGTAAATAGCTACGGAGGGTGGTAAAGCAGTCGTTTTCTCCTCACTGTGACACTGTGTGGTTAATCCTCTGCCTCACTTTGCGTTTACTTCGCCAGCTCGCTGGCTTAACCGAGGAAGAAAGCGCCTTGCCTCTAAATGGATGGACGTTCTCCGCGCCTGTGTTTCCTCTCTGCCTCTCTACGTGCAGGCTCACGCGCGCGCACGACCGTCGATGTACGTAGCAGGAGTCTGATATTTCTTCCATCGCTCGTAAAGACGGTGTAGCGCGTGCAACGGCGCGGATAAATTGCCGATCCGGCGAGAGTAACTCCATAGAGCGGCCGCAGTAATCGTCGTCAATTTTCATACGGCTTTGTCGCTGGGATATGAGCCATCACGCGGTAACGAGACGATATCTTTTTTGCAGGCCACATTCGAGCTTAAACGTACGGTATCTTCCTTTCGCGGAAGATGCTCCCACTACGTTTCATCTAGTTCGCCTAATTGTTTACGGTCGGCCATTAATTATTATAAGCGGAAAGCTGCCCGCAATTCGTGCCGGCGTTAATGCGCCGGGGTCGCAAGGCACGAAACAGAGCGTGTTCACGAATTGTCCCTGGTGAACCAAGTTTCGCTCCGCGCTGATATACACGTGTACAATATTAATATGGACAAGTATGTGTACGCGGAGGTAAATCTGATTTTTCCGAAAATTAATCTGGCAAATCCCGTTGTGTTACAGGTCAAGATGCCGGCATCGTGTTATCGCCGCTGATAGGGGTGGTGGTCGGCGCCCTGGTCACCCTGGTACTGATCATCCTGGTGGTGGTGGTCAGAGTGCGGAGGGAAAGAGTCTCAAAGCCACGACACGAGAAGCCGGCGGAACTCAGTGAATTACCGCCTCAACAGTATCCCCTGCAGAATCCTCCGCAGACCGTTGAAACCGACCCCGACGTGATACCAAATAAGTTTGGTAAGTTTGCTTAGAGAGGCGAGCTCCCAAGTTGATGCAGCCTCCTTCCCAGACGTTCTCTGCCTTCTCCGCGAACGGCCCGCGGCACCTACTGCGACCAATCGCAGCCACCACCACCACCCCTCTCCGCCCCCCCTCTCGAACACTTCGACCTTCTTTATTTCCGCTCCTTCCGATATTGGAAGTATCGGAAGCATTTCCCGATCTGAGATAAATTGCCGTGTCGCGCGTACACTTACCGGCACAATTGTATATCTCGCGACACGCCCGTTATTTCCGTAGAGCACTCACCCCTCCCCTACCCCTAGCCCCCCCTCAAACGAGGAGAGTATTTGAATGCGCGAATAGCGGCGAGCGTCTCGCAGCCGCGTCATAAATTATTCGAAAGGACGTTATAACGGTTTATCCCGCATCTATCTGCGACACGGGAGCCGTTCCTCGTCGTACGTCGGTCATGGTAGAAGTGGGGGAAATAAAAAAAAAGAAAAAAAAATTGCCAGTCGTCAACTCGATTTTCAGGGCGACGGTAATACCGAAAAGAGTGGGAGGATACGTACACTCCCCTTGATACGTAACGCTCTCGTTGTTTGAAGCCCGAGCGATGCCACCCCCCACCCCCGCTTTATGCGTCGAGGAGCGGCCGGTGTATCTGTCCTAAAAGTTTGAACTCTCGGCTGAATAGCAGATGTTGCCGTGGTAGAGGTCCGAAAAGCTGACTGTCGACTCGTACGAGAGGACGGGGGAGGTGGACGAGAGGGATGAGAGGGAGGAGGGGTAGGAGGAGGTGGAGGAGGAGGAGGAAGAGCTCTCGCACGCGCGAACTCGACCCGCTCTCTTTTATTCCCTCCGCCGTGGCGTAATTGTAAATTCCCGGTAATTCTCGCAGGACGCGTCCCTAGACGAAATAAATGCTCGTATTTCCTGGCCGGCGCCTACTCTTCCCATTCCGTCCCACTTTGTCTCTCTCTCACTCTCTCTCTCTCTCTCTCTCTCTCCCCCGCGCGGACTGCGCCCGGCTCTCTCCGCGATAAATCCCCAAACGGTTCTCCTTTCGTCCGGTGTTGCAGAGGGTAATCTCGTGGAGGTCAGCCCGCCGAGTTATCCCGGCGGTTATCCCCCGGGACACTGGGTGACGCCGGGGCCGACGCCGAGCATAGACGAGCTCTGCCACAAGTTCGCCGGGCGGCCGACGGAGCTGAGGTTACCGTCCAGGAGCACGATACCAACGTTGCCGGGCATGGCCATGACGGGGGTCATGGTGGGCGCGGGACAGGGCGTCGTCGTCAGCGGCGGTCAGGGCGTCGTTATCGGCGGCGCCCAGGGCGTCGTCGTCGGCGGCGGTCAGGGCGTCGTCGTCGCCGGCGAGTGTCTGGACGGAGAGGCGATCAAGCGTCGACTGATGGCCAACAGACTCCCGGAGAGCTGCGTCTAGGACGCCGAGGCTGCCGCCTCATCGAAGAACTTTCTCATCGTCAGGACGGCCCCGCTAGACACTAGCCAGCCAGTGCTCGAGTCGTCGAAGAGCGTGGAATAAGGGAGCTTGAGAGAATGTATGCGTCTGACTGCGTCTGTATCTGTGTGTGCGAGAGAATGAGGAGAGAAAGATGGATAAGTAAAGCGGACGATTCTCACGCAATGGCTCGAGCTCGGAAACGTTAATCCCATCGGTCACGGAATATCGTCAGCTAGGCCCTGATCGTTGATCCGCACTACTGATTCCCATCCGATATCGAGGCGCAGCCATTGTCCTTCCAGAGGATAGGTTAGGAGAGGAGAGGATAGGATAGGAGAGCGTAACCTCGCGAGGGTACTAGAAGTCGGATCAGAAGCGAGAGGGTCGTAATGGTCAGTGGGACTGGGCCGTGTCTGGCAGGACGTGTGTGTTTCGCGAGGAAAGGAGTAGCCGGACGTGACCGACGGCTCCTTAACGCCGCACTCACGGTCGAGGTCGAGGTCACTAAATGTCCGGACTCACGTCCGACGCGGCCGTCATTACGAGATTCCCCATTAGACGTACTATAGAGGGACTGGTCAGAATTCCGAGCGTGCCCCCCACCTCTCCCACCCCCTCCCCTGTCGTCGCTTTAAAATGCGTCGGCCGCGATCAAAGGAAGATTTCTTTCGGCGAGAGAAAAGCGCAAGTTTCGCGGATGGGCCGGGAGGGGGAGGGGGGGAGGCGGAGAGGAGAGGGGGTAGGTTGAAGACACCCTAGACGGAGGAACGGGGGAGACGGTGGAAGAGTTACGAGTGGAAACTTTGCCGCTCCGTTCGAAAACTTCTCTACCTTGAAAGAGCCCGCGAACTTCTTTCTTTCTGTTTTCCGGTCGTCGGCGGAACTTTCTCTTTCTCTTTCCCTCCGCGCCGAAATAAGTCGGAGATTCGATGATCCCCGGAGCAGTGTCTTTCCAAATATTTCTGCTCAAAACGTCAGGCTCGCTGCGTCGGGACTCGCTACGTTCGGCTCTGAAGAGAGATACGTTCCCGTTATCGCGAAGGAGGCCAACGCGTGTCACGTTACCTTTAACGAAGCGACGTCGCGCGGAACTCAACTTGACTCCCCGGGCGCGATTCGGGAAAAGAAAACTCGATCGCGAAGGAAAAGCAGAAAACTGGCCGACACCATTTTTCGCTTCGCACGATTCACAGACCGAGTCTCGATCGGAACTACGAATTTCTGTATCGATTTACGTGTCGGGACTACTGTAACGCCGTAATCCCGATTCCTTGAAAGCATCCGGGAGACAAAGGAATATTGCACTCGTTTTCAGTCGCCGCCTTGCTTTTCGCTCCTTCCCTCGGCTGCTCGCGGAATGAAGATAGATGAAAGGGGGGAGCGCGTAAAAATCTACCGACGGAATGCACGGCTAAGAAAGAGGGAACGGAATACAGACAGCGGATGGCGAGAGGGAAGAGAATTGAATGAAAGGGAGAGCGGTCTTGCGAGGGACAGAAAGAGAGAGAGAACGACGGGGATGAAAGGAAGCAAGCGGTGATCCGATCTTGCCACGGAAAAAAAATAAAAAGATTTCCCGGCGCAATAACGCTATTAAGATTGAACGATCAACTTTGGCTACCGCGTGAAACAAAGTTGCAGGTATCATTATTTTGTCTTAACCCGTGATTCCCGGGCGCACAACGTTGGCCCATTAAAATTAAAAGCACGGGAATCATCACTCTCAAAAATCTATCGAGGTCAATCTGTCAATCCTGTAAAACTGCCTCTATCGGTCCAAATTATTTTCCAACAAAATAAAGTGAAACGAACAATGAGGGATAAGGGAAAGCGCGAAATTTACGACGATATTTTACAATAATTCGTGAGCATATCATTGGTCGAATTTGAGGAGGAAATTCGACGCGTCGGGGGCGAAGCCTCAGTGGAAAACATTTTTTCGGCAAGCGTGCGCGCAACCGAGGCCGCACCTCGCAGCAATGACTAGGTACTATCCGACAATAAGAAACATATGAGAGCGAGAAAGGAAGAACTGAAAGATCAATCTACAGACTCCGAGATCCAAATTTCACGAGAGCGCGAGAGCGAGAAGTATCCAGAATTAAGCGAAATCATATCACGAAATGTGCCGAGCACGCGTTTACTCCGAATGTGCGGCTACTGTGATACGAACTTTTAAAGTCTTTTCTACTACTAACATGTTTTTGTAAAGGAATCGATCGGTTCTTATAAACGAAAGTACGAGGACAACTGAATCGTCTACGATAACCCATTGCGTTTCCCAGTTTCGACTTCATGAAATCGTTTTCGACAGGATCTGTATATAGTGCATTAGATAGTCATAATTATTTCTCATATCTTCGGTCTCGACGAAAATTGTTAACGTTATCATTGCGTTTCCATGTATCTATAGGCGAGAACGTCTGCGTGGTGTAAAATGCATTGTGTAATTTTGTTAACCCTATAATCGCCAAAAGAAACCAAAAAAAAAAAAAGAACGGGGGGGGGAAGAGGTGCGATGGAGACTTCGAGAGAACCTTTATATTCGTGAAAAATTCAATTTATAAGGTCACAAACCGGGGCTTCCACGTGACACTTCGCTACGAAGTGATGAAGCTTGATGGTGGAAAAATCGAATGGCAGTAAAATAGCGACGAAGTATATTCCTATAAGGCAGACAAAGTGACACGAACTTTGTCCAACACTCTCGCTCAAGGTGTTTAATAATATTAATGTGTAAAAAAAATAATTGAAAGGGACGGACATGGGGTGACATTATCCATTTCTTTCGTTTGTGTGAGTGACGTGTTAGCGGTGCGACGTCACAGCTCAGGATAAAGTAAAGATAAAAAAATGATGAAAGAGATTAAAGGAGATTATAAATATGTCGAACCAATCTCGAGTGTCTGTTTCGATGTATAAAAAAAAACCGTAAATTAAGATCGTTACTCGTTAGCCAATGTCGTATCGCTGTATATACTAATTGTTAACGAATCTGCATAAGCGAGAGAACTGAAAACTTCGCAAGATGAACGTCGGTGTCGAGCATCGTTTGTCCGTTTATCTGCGAGTTTGGAAAAGTGTGAATGTGCGAGAACGGCGACCTTCGCAGCAATTACAGAACGTGACATGACGATACGCTGCTCGATACGTCGTTACGAACACTTTCCAATTTCATATTTCGCAGCGTCAAGCTCGCCACGGTTTTCTGAGGTCGCACGAACAAAAGGAAGATAGAGAGTCCCTATAGAATTGATAGAGCGAACGAACCTGTTTCAAATTTTTGCGTCAGCCGCGTAAAGTCGTCGCTCGTGTAACGTCAGAAAATTGCAATCTTTGACGCGTCATACCTTTCACGTCCATCAGAGTAAGTCCAACGTCCGAAGGATCATCCTCGAAGGGTTAAAGTATCATCGAGGAAAAGACACAATGCGGACCGGAAACGTTGAAATTTAACTCGGTTCATCGATTATCCCGGCGCGACGGAGCCAACGATCGATCCTCGTAAATGGTTTTTCATCTTTTGCATTATAAAGCCGCGGTAAGAGGACAATTTTGTTCATCCCTTCCTGACGTTCTCGGTCTGCTAGCGTGCGCTAACTTTAAAACAATAAAGGACACAAAAAAAAACCAAGGAGGTAAAAGTTCAAAAGTCGATCGATGCGATCGCGAGGAAAAAATACAGTAGAGGATAATAAAATGTACATAATTCAACTGTCATAATGAGATCCGTACGAATCGGCCGACGACCATATTTTAAGTTCACTGTATAGGTGATTTCATATCAGAACTCCATATCGTCTACTAACTCGTATGTATATACTACATAAAGTTTCGATCTGAATAAACTGTTTAACTGTCCATACCAGGTGAGTGTGATTTAAGCGACCTTACCTCTCTCTCCCAGATTTCCGTACCTTCGCCCAACCGTAACCTACGTTTCTCCTTACGTTTGAAGTTCGCTTTCGCCGCGGTCGCGCTCGATGCAGTTGCGGAAAATTTGTCGGCCGAATAACACGCGCAAGGCAGGCATCCAAGAAATGTCATGTCGCCGAGAAAGAAGTGTGCTCGCCTAATAACGAGATCGAAACTACCGTCTTCGTCGTCGGCGTCGGCGTCGTCGTCGGCGTCGGCGTCGTCGTCGGCGTCGTCATGGTCGTCGTCGTCGTTTCAGGCTCGCCGGAAAAGGAAAACTCGACTGACGCGAGAAGTCACGCGGAACGACTTCTTTGAGGCGCGCGAGCACACACACACACACATGCATATATACATAGGCAGGCGAGCGTAATTCCTATATTCGGGAAAAGCTCATTGAATATCGGGAGTTCGGCATGCACGAGGAATAGACATGCGCCGTCAATCGAGCATTGTAGATTCGATTGAATCGGTTTATACTCGTCGAGCTGCCTCGAATTCCTGGCATTTATATTAAAGGAAAATCCGATGTCCGAGGCTTTCCGGTAAGCGGGGGAGAAGGAGGAGCTGTGGATCGTTCGGTCGATCTGTCGGTCGGCGGAAAGGTTGAAAACGGTGGGTTGCGAAAAGGCGAGCCTTCCTTTTGCCGTTGGCAAGCGCTGCCCACTGGCTGGGCTCATTTCAATTATTCAATCTCGCGGACGTTCGCGCTGAAAAATTAATCGACGATCCCAGCGACGCAACGGGCATTAATCGGCTTTTATGTACCGACCCCCCAAACTATCTTCTGGTCATTAAAGGAGCGAAATGATCCCACTCTATCTCTCCTTCCCTCCCCCTCTTCTGCCGCGGATAACGACTCGACCGGCCGCCGGGTATACGTAGCCACCGGGTCGTAATAAAAGGAAGATTAACTCGAACGGTATATTTGGCGAACGAGATCGATCCTACAGTTTCCCACTCTCCCCCGCTTCCAGCCCCCCCTTCCAGCCCCTGCTAGCTGAATATCGGTATTAACAATGCGTCGCCCACCCATCCCGCTCGCGAGTGCTTTCCTTATCATTTTTTCGTTCGGATAAATGAAGCCTCTCTTTCATCGCGAGAGCCACTCAATATGCTGATCCCGAAAGATTCCGTGGGGGGCGGTTAAAGTGTCGTTTACGATAATCCGGAATTCATGAAAGACGGATTTGCAAACAAATCACGAGCAAATTATTCCTCGCCGCCCGATGGGAGGAGGAGAGAGTAGCGCGAGCGGAAAAAACATAAATGCAGTACGACGAATCGAGCCAACGACCGAACGAGGGAACGAACGAACGAACGAACGGAACGAGCGGGTGGGCGGGTGCCAATGGAATAGGACGAGTTTCTAAACGAACCGGAAATAATCCTTGTCGCCGGAGGCTCAATGTTTCGCGAGTAACGCTCGCTTGGCAGTGCGCGTCGGCACGTAAATTTTTACGATATTCGGACAGACTGCCGAGATCCTTTGAGACGAGTCTCTCTCTCTCCGCGCGGAGTCCCTCGCGTGCCCTTGCATATCAGGGGAAAAAATGAAAGAACAGCGAGCGGAATTTTAATCCTGACCCCACTGGCTCAGCCAACCTCCGCACGCCCACTACCAACCGACGGATCAACCTACCTACCGACCTACGTGCGGACGGGCAGAAAAGACGACGACACGCGCTCGCGCACGCCCCAGAATATCACGGGAGAGTAGCCGAAAAAACGTGCCCGACCTAAACCATAATGTCAGCGGGACGTGAGACGCACATTCCACAAAGGGCAGCCGCTTTAATTTGTAACGCGACGAACGACGCGGAAAGCGATACCGTTTGCCGAGCGTGCAAAATCCAGCTAGAATGAAGAGGCCCTATCCCGCTCTATCCCGCTCTATCCCGTCGGTGGTCCAACTCTGTCTCCGGCGGCGTAACGCGAAACCGGCGTCCGTCAAACGCAGAATGTTCTGCGAACGGCGCGTCGAACCCTTGCTTCGTCCACGGCGGACACATATTTTAGCCAAAATTGAGTCTGGCCGACTCAAAGGAGCGGACGCGACACGCAACGCGATCCATCTTTGGCCAGGAATCAGCGAAAACTGGGTACGTTCTTTATTACTTTCGACGGACAAACTTCGACGCTCAACAAGGTATGTGGCTTGATTGGAGCGCGGGAAAGAATTTGCTCATTCCTCGCTCTCGGCGACCTCCGTCTCTTCCTCGATATCGTCCGGCGGGAACAGTATGTATTCCATCCTGTTACGTACTCTTCCCGGGACGCTGACAAAGGCGTTCATGATATTGAACACTGCGTGATTGTAGGTCTGGATCAAGCGGTACTTCAGGGACCTCAAAGGCGGTAAGTACACCTGCAAGGACAAAGAGTCGCCGGGTCACGAACGTGACGGCGTGCGTGAATTCGTTCGACGATCATAGGTGCTAGGCAAGCAATCGATGACTGCGTCCTCGATGATTAGAGGCTAGGCAATCTATAGTGGCAAGCATCCGGCGCGAGCGAAGGTTAACGTTCTGCCATAATTGAACCGAACGGATACGAAGCCGGATTCAATAATCTAGCGCACAATGAAATTGACGTGGCCGGGTGCGATTCGAGGCAGTTGGGGGTGGCCTGCCTCTCTCCCATTGAAATTACAACTATACATTTCTAATGAAGAATGAAGGAGGAGCGGGGTAATGTTCTTGTCAGGAGCAGACACCCGTGCGCGCTGACTGAAACGTATTACGCGCCAATAAATCAGATTCAGCGGATTTAATTGGGGGGGGAAGCGAATAATACGATCGCAATATTCTGGAGGCAGTGCATCAAATCGCAGGCCAATACGTTTCCGGGTACGCTTTGACAGCGCTATCCATTGATGTTGACTAAACCGTCAAATGCGACGGATACTTTGATACCGCGACAGCCATTAATGCTCTTTGTACGGCTCAACGTCTGTCGGCTAGTCGGATCGAGCTCGACCGGAATTAATAATCAGCCAAAAAATTATGTTTCCTACCAGAATCGCGGAGGAATGATGCCAATCTACTAACGGTATTGTCTTCCTCGGCATTCGGTAGGGTCGGAGCGATCACGCCCATGATCCGATAATAGAGATCCTCGGTTTCGGCCGCGTCACCCCAGACTCCTTCGACGTACGACCAGTAGATGAGACCGGCCATGATCGCACTCTTCAATGCGAACATCAGAGCCTTGCAGAGTTTCTGACCCTTCGTCAGTGGCGGCGTTGCGTCTGGACATTCGCACACCTGCAAGCATCGCCCAGTCATCAACACAGGTATCAGTAGTATTACGTAGACAGGCCTGGGAAGAATTGCTCAAAGACAATTCACCGGAGACCGTCGTACAGAGGAGAGTGACCGAGCCAACGGCAGCGCATCCTAGACGATGGACTCGGCACGTGAGGTCACGTAGGAGCACGTGTGTCCCTAACAAGTACGAGGATTCCGGACTGTCCTCCTCCATTAGAGACCCATCGACGTCGCTGTACCGGTACGCCGACTGTCGAGCTAATTTCAGGTAAACGCAACTACGTATCGACTAACCAATTCCGCACAGGTGCCGCAACAACGTCATGCACTCCCTCCCCCTACCTCCCCCACGCGATGTCAATATCGGAGCAAAGGCAAGTCAAACGCACGACTCGAGGACATGCCTGTTCGCTCGCCTCCTTAGCCTCACGGGGCATGTGCCCGCTTTCGGGCTTAGAAATTCGAGCGCAATTTCCAGCGAGAGGGGAGAGGACCCTTTGATGCCGACTCGATTAGAAGAAACGCGTCAGACCAGAAATTATCGGTCCGCGCCGCTATCTACACTCTTGCCGAGAGGATCCTACTCTCGAATCTGTACCCAGACTGATCGGATAACTTTCCATTCCGATCGAATCGGTTTTGCCGAAAAATTTCGCTCGCCGAAGGCTTAACGAGCCAAATTGAGCTGATGTGAGACGGACACACGGCGAGCTCCCTAACCGAATTAGAGGGGGGGGGGGGGGGGGGGGAGAGTCGAAAAAACTAGTAGCGAACTAAACTCGGCGGTAAACATAAATACGACTCGTGGCAAGGTTCGCCGTTTCGATCAAACTGCGCTTTAATTCAATACCCAGCGGGGGGGGATGTAAGCCATTAAATTTGGTTAGACTAACTTTCTGTTCGCAGGTCGCCCTCTCTATGTCTTTCCGCGAACAGACTCTAATGGGCACGGCTTTGGGCCCGACGTAGCACGAGTTTGATTTTGCGCAAGGATCCATGGTCTTCGGGCTGATCACTCTTCGACCCTGCTTCGGCCGCAGACATGTTTTCGGATTTGACAGGTTAATCGTCTGGGCGATGCATCTGACACTCCTCTTCATTGCTATTGGAATTCTCCCGAAATAAGTCTGTTCGGAAATATCATTAAATATTCAGCTCGGCTGAGGGCAGTCTGGCCAAGGGCGATAAAGCGAAATTACTTCGAATTACACTGGATGACGTGGAGTACTGTTCTTCAAAACGGTGTTCCTTTCATTATCCGAAAGCCTTTGCAATTTACACGGTAAGTACTGAAAAAGCGAAGGAAACAACGATCATTTTTCGGTGTTACTAAAGGCTTCCGTGATACGGGAACGAAAGGAATTAGCATGTAAGTGGGAAATACCCTATTTGAGATTGATATCAATAGCGGAGATACCGAGATAGGTTAACCAAAAAGCGCGCGTGCTTCCATCCAATAACGGTTAACCGACTCCGCGGAGTAAAAGCGCGACTACACGCGAGGAGGGCGAAAAATCTGGTATTACCTGATAATTTGACGCGGAACAGTGTGCTTCAATTTTGAATTTTAAACTTCTTCCCGCATCGTCTCACGTGTGCCGACCAATTTTGACACCTGTCATCCAAACTTTACCATGCCTATATCGAAATGAACCTAATTTGCTGATGCTATCTTGTTCCATCCCCTGCCACCACCAACCACTCGCATAGCTCACACGTTTTAGACTCGAATTCAACACACGCAATTTCAATCGAAGAATAAGAAGGCTGGCCAAGAAACTGAGTCAGAGGAGTGAAAACGGACAGGGGCAGAAAATAAGGTAGGACTAGAAAGACATAAAAATATGAAGGGATGTAGGACACGTCGCAGATACGGCACGACGTTTACAAAAAAGAAGGGGGTGGGATAACGTATGGGAAGCAGTCCGTCAACTTTGATGCACGAATCCTCCTTCAGCCCTCTCCCTCCCCGTCGCAGCTTCCTGATAAGAGGTACATATAAAGGAGCCCAGATTACGGGGCGAGGAGGCAGGCGAGCTAGGGCGAGGAGGAAGAAGGGGAAAGTGGAGGAGGATCGGAGGAGGGAGGAGAGTGGCGGAGGGCACTTGATGAAACTCAGTTTCCAGCCGAGGCCTCGACACCGAAAGCATTGCCTATCCAGTTCCCCGGCCGGCGTCACCTCTCGGCACACACCATCTCCGCGATTCCTTATTCATCAACGCCATTGGAAAACTCGTGAAATTTACATCCGACACGCTCGTACATCCTTCATTCGCCCGGGCACACACTACGCCCGCATCAACCGCGCAACTTTTACACACCCCGACTCCCCGGGCCAGTTTATGCTCCGGGTTACGGCTTTGAGTCTACTCGACGTAGGAAATGCTTCTTACGGCCTTCACGATTTCAGAGATGTAACCCCGAGACGTAAGACCCACTCTAAGACCCTTTTAGAAAATAGAGGACGACAAAAAGGAAACACGGTAGATTAGCGAAACGCCGCAATATCGTGGAGGTCGCATCGCGAGGTTATCTTCTCTCGTCTACATACGGAAACGTTCGTTTCCCAGCCGGATGCGGACATCAACGCCGGTAAGCAATCTGCGGGACAAGCGCGTACGTCTTGGAAAGCTATCTAGGAGGCGGAAAAATGACTAGCTCTCGCCGGATGCGCGTACAGCGAACGATGGATATAACGACGTTAAGTTATGCCGTTATTGTCAAGTTGAACAAGCAATTTCGTTTTTCCGCGGGCAAATGCGTTAACGGTAAAAAGCGCCGTTCGTTCCGCTGTTACTCTCCGCTCTCGAGCAATACACTCTCGGGGGGCGCGCGCGCTTCTTTCTTTCTGCCTCCGGCCTCAACGTCATGTCGGCGCGCACCTCGGAGTTCCTTATTCATTGACGCACTCGCAAAAACTCCAGTAAAAATTTGCATCCGGCACGCTCGTATATCTCCCTCCCTCCCTCCCGCCCGGTCTGCGCGCTTCTCGGACTGCGTGCAATAGCCTCGAACCGGCGCAGATATTTCACCCACGCAACGGGTCACGATTGCCTCGCCGCTGATGACTTCGCGAAGGACGTAAATCCTGAGGAAAAAGTCCGGCCGGACCCCGGTCGCGTGAGACCTTCATTTCACGCCGTACGAAAATGCAAAACGCGTCGTTGTCCGACCCGACCCTCATCACGAGATCGTAAAATGTTTACCGAATGTCCTGCGACAACATACATTGATACGCCGATACGCTACCTAAGGCTAAACATAATGCCGGAAATAAGGGGGGGGGGGGGGGCGAGTTGTGCGAGAAGTACGACCCCGTAGGAAACAATGTTCGTCGGCAGTTTTCTGCTAAACTCTTAACTAGCGGCTTTCGTTAACGACTCCGTAATAGCGGCCGGGCCGTGTCCGCAAATTCCGCACTGTGAACCCTCAAAAGGGACACTCGATCAAAGCCAGCTCCGATCCCTTTGAAAATTTGTCCGTGCCCTCTCCGTATCCCACTCTTCCTCTGGCGCGCGCGCGTCCGCTACCTCATGATTCCTTATTCATCAACGCCATTGGAAAAGCTGCTGAAATTTGCATCGGACACGCTCGTATATCCCTTGGACTTGCCTATGTACGATATATGCTTCGCCGTAAAATGCGAAAACGGTGAAATCCATGGGATCATAGATAGCCATGAACTCTAATCCTCATGACTATGAAGTCTCATGGATTTCTAAACGTAAATAGGAAAAATATACTTACTGCAAGGAGCATCTGTTTCAATATTTCAAACCAGGAACTTTTCTATTTTCTTTATCTTCTTTATTTTGTTATACATTCTGCATCTTGATGCACATTGTAAATGCGTAATTCACGTTCAAAATACATATGTCAAATTAGTTCAATTATGTTCAATAAAAAGACAAATAAAAAGCATAAATAAGCAATATTAATGGTTTATCGAGTAAATGAAATGTTAAACAAAACTGAATTTACCTATTTACCTAATCCACTGTACCAATTCTGACAACATAGCATTCAGGTATCTCCTTCCAATTTTGATTCCATCACCGAATGCAGGATCAGGTACAGGAACACTGCCGTCCCAAGAAAACTCGATTCTTCTACTATGCATGATCCTATCCTCTTGAAATACTAAATAATTGCAATTGGTCATACACACTGTCAGAGAATGCACACATACATATAACCTTACATTATACATGGGACAAAATAGAACGGGGAATGACATATAAATATTGAAGAATATCAGATATAGAGTGAATGCACATTATCAAGAAATGAGACCAAAAATAAAATGCAATACGAGGACATATGAGGAAAATGTACCAAATACAAATAAATATTCTGGAACGAATTGTCGCAACTGTTGTCACGATCCTCGCTGAAGCGGATATCGAAAAAATGTATGAAATCCGGAGCATCTTAAAGAGCTGCATCGCGTGCTCACAAACGTCCCACAGCGTCGTCGAATATCTCAAGAATGTAAAATAGAAAGAATCTTACCAAAGAAACGCGCCGTCGGCTGGAAAATCCGACGCCAAGAGGGATGCCGAAATGGCAGCCAAGGACACCAAACATTCGACTCCGATCGGCGATCGATGCGTCGATCGACGCAGGCACAAAAGGCTGGTAAAGGTAAAGAAAGACGGGATCCTCACCGATTTGCATGACATTTTGCAGAAACATCAATTTTTGCATAAAAATAAGATCTGTGAAAACAAAATGTGCCGCTCGCGCCTAATTAAAAAGTTATGAAGCGTTAAAGTTTAGTTATAAAACCTGCCTTACCGGCAGCGCGAACGTTATCTGCGCATGCGCACAGACATTTTTGCAGGTAAAATGCGCGTATTTGATATGAAATAATATTGAATTGGCGAAGGCTAAGGGCCTAGGGCTAGTGGGCAAGGCAGATCTTATTTTTATGCAAAAATGTACCGTTACACAAAATTTCACGCAAATCGGTGAGGATCCTGTCTTTCTTTACCTTTACCCACGAAGTTTCATGCAAATCGGTGCGGAGGACGGGATTCTTTACCTTTACCAATATTTTTGATTAAGGAACATGAAATGTATATTATTCAATGGTTTTACAATACACCAGAAATGAAACCAAAATTAGCGGTTAACAATTACTTTCCTAACCCACCTATTCCCCATCGTCGTTTACAATAGTTATAAGTCCCTCGTTGTTCATTTTGGGAAGTTCAAGATCCATAAAACAATACTTTGAGAATGGCAGATTAATCAGACAACATCAGAACTCAAGGAAAGGCATAATCTCCATAGAAAACCCATTACAAGCAATAGAAATTAACTGTAAGTTAAATGCATAAGAATACTAGCAAAAACCATAAAGAAACCATAAACTACGCACACAGTGTCAGTAGAAGCAATCAAAATTACAAATAGCCTATGGGAAGTCCATAGAATATGTAAAACGAACGAGAAAGGACAATTGGAGCGTAGAGAAGTACAGAGATTTGGACAAGAATCTGAAAACGTTGATCGTCACGCTTGAGTGAACACGCCGAGTTTCGCAGTGCCACCTCTTCAGTACCCCTGTGTTCCTATTAACTCGTCAGATTTTGGGAAATATTTGAAAAGTTCGTTCGTCACGCTTAACTGAACACGCCGAGTTTCGCTCTGCCACCTCTTCGGTACTTCTATGTTCCTGTTACTTCGTCAGATTTTCGATCTTCTTGAAAATTTTGCGAAATTTCACGCTTGACTGATTCGGTCCTAGCCGAGATTTTCGAAAAAATTTCGGAGTTTTCACGCTTGACTGATCCAGTCCTAACCGAGATTTCGTCCCATCGTATATTTTATGGTTTCTCGCTATTCCCATGGTGTTTTCCATCAAAATGGAATTCTCTACGATACGAAACGAAAAGAATAGTCGCTTGCCTTCTTCTCCCATGTCATTTCTATGTGGTCCCATCAGATTTCATCAAAGTTGGTGAATTTGTTTGCGACGGCAAAAGGCATAGTTTCGGCGAGGGATATTGGATATATGGGATCTTATAACTAAATAATTAGAGAACACAGAATTTCGTTTAATACATATATTGTAAGGAAAAATAGTATACAGTAAAAAATGTTTTTTACATATCTATAACCTAATTTCTAAACAATTGTACTTTTCGCACACACGCTACATACATAATACTCAAACCACATACATACGTACGTACAATTTCTTACATAATAATTATCTTTAATAATATTAATATTAATATAGTCGCAACGGTAAATTAGTAATACACTAAAAATTGTCAAGAAACGATCAACACTTTTGCCGTGGAAGCCGCTAAGTAAGACCAAATGTTACATGGCGAATTGCATGGATGGAACAAAGCAGTAGACGGAACTTTGGCTCCTTTGGTATACGTACTGTTAAAAATAGAAAAAATTCAATTATTATCAAGAATAATAGTATATAATATAACAATTATTGAATAATAATCTTACCCATTAAAATTCGGCTACGTAGCCCCCTTGACGTGGGACAAATTTTAGCATTGCATGTTATATCTATCCTATACTTAGTCATTACATACATAGTACTATCCCATCACTTTTATTACCCACCTTTGGGCGATGCCTTGATTTTGTTGTGGGTAGACGACCGTTTCGATTCTATGTAATTTTTTGGGAATTCGCCCGAGCTTTTCGTCGGTAATGGAATTCTTTTCATCGCTCGGCCACCTAACTCTTCTCTTCCGATCCGCAGGAATAATTCGATAGAAGTCACGAGCACTTGCGTCGCGGCCTCCCTACCAGTTTCCGGATATCCTTCGTCGGCTAGGGCGTACATCACTGTGCTCACGATTTTTTATTCATCAACGCTGTTGAAAAGAGAGAACCGCTGAAATTTGCATCCGACATACTCGTACATCTCTCATGCCACCGCGTCGTGGTATGTACGCACACACGCATACACAGAACACGCACAGCAGAGCATGCACATCTCTCTCAGCCCTGTGCCTCATTGGTTCTGCCGCACGATAGACTCTTTAAACGCGATCTTTCGTGAAAGGGAAAAATTTGTAAAAATTATTCGCCAGAATCATCGTCTAATGTAGGGGTGAGTCCGATGCGAGCGCGCTTGAAATTTTTCGCCCGAAACGTCAGACAGAAAGCCGTCTTTATTAGGTCGGCAAACACGGGTAGATCGCGCGAAAAGTCGAGTGGCTCGCAGTCAATAACCCACGTGGCAAACTCTTTCCATCCGAACCGGCCGGGCGTAAAATAAAGCGCGCTAAAATCATGCGCCCGTCGGATAATCGCCATTACATCGATGACAATTACTCGGACACACGGGACATTATCGGGAATCTCGAGCGAGCCAGATTTACGCGCCGGGGCCGTTCGGTGGCTATCGGCGCAATTTGTTCGTCCTCGTAAATGGATTGCGTCAAACACCGGGGACCGCACGCACACAGAGCAGGGGAGCCCGTCCTGTTCGGCATACATCATTTTTATCGCGAGATGCCACCGGCCCGATGCGCATGCTTATTAATAGACACCCGACAGCCTTAGATCCCCTCGAAAAATATGACCGTTCGCCCGGCGCGCCTAACTACGAGCTCATAAAACGGCAAATTCCTCGATAACGAAGGCGGGTGGGGGCGAATCCTGGACGGAGAAGGACAGAAAACTGAACCTGAAGCAGGACAGGATCGAAAAGCAGGTGGAACACAGGTCGCCGAACGGCGGGGAAAGGGAGGGAAGGAATGGAAGTTCGAAATATACAGGTGCGTACGGGTGTCGTTCGTATGAATAAATGTATATTCACTTGCATTTATAACGATTCGAGCGACGTTGCCGTGGCAACGCGCCGTGCAGCCGATCATTATTTCGAATTCTTCGTCGTAAGCCCTCGGCCGAGCACAACGGAAGGTGCGCGGCGTGAGCTTTCGCGGAAAAGTCTCCGCCTCCGCTCTACCTTGCTACAACGATTTTAGGCAAGCTGCATCATGCAGATGTTCCGAGATATTCGAGATAGGTCGCGATCAAAAATTGTCATCCTTCCTCGCTGATCGCCGGGTTTCGCTGGCCAAACCTTCGGGGTGAATATGCACGCCGCGTGTAATTCATCCGACCCGCAGCTTTCAGAAGTAAAACTCCTTCCGCAAGCGGCGAACGGTCTCTGCCAGACAGAAATTCAACTACCTCCCGCCACTGGTCACGGACACTCGCTAACAATTAAGTTCCTCTAACGTCATAGTGTTTACGACGTTGGGAAGAATCCTCGCGAGAAAACTCAATCTCCGTAACTCGGCGCAGATTTAAGCGTCGTCGACGTCGGCGTCGTCCGCGTCGTCGTCTACGTCATCGTCGTCGTCGGCGGCGTCCGTTTCTTCGAATGCCCGGTGGCCCTCGTTTGTCTCTATTTAGAGGCAATTATGAGTCGCGGCGAGGAGCGGGGCCGGGGCTACATGCAAATTTTCGCAAAACAATTAAGTGTCGCACGCTGGCGCGCGCGCGCGCTCGCGTAACATTTTCAGGGACTCGACGTTTTTCTGGCCCACGCCCCGACTCGGGGAATTCGTTTACAGAATGCACACTCGTCGAGGTAGAAATTTCGAGGCTGAAGAGAAGCGACACGACGGGAAAGTAAAAGAAGGAAGAGCGAGTGCTGTGGAGGAGGAGAGGAGGGTGGGAGGTGGAGAGGACTGGAAGCTCGCAAAAATAAGCGCCGACGGGGGAAAACGAACGACTCCCGAAGGAAAGTTCGAGGGTGCCTGCGGAGATGCCGGGAGAATCGGTTGAAGGGTGGAAAGGGGAAAAAAGAAGGAAGGATGGCCCAGCGGGGTGGCGGAATAAGAAGGTGGAGAAGGTGGAGAAGGTGGGAAAGAGGGAAGAACGCCGAAGTGGGAGGAGCAGCGAGAAGAAGGAAGGTCCGACGAGACTCCGACGTTCCTGAAAACGCGGTAATTACCCCCCGACGAAGAGGCAGCGCATCAACGACAATCGGGCTATAACTCGGCGAATAATTAATTTATAATTAAGAGCCGCCGTGGGTCACGTGACACCGCGGCTAGAGCCTTCGGGAATAGTCGCCCTGCCTGCCTCGCCTTCCCATTCTTTTTTCTTCCACTTTCCGCCTTCCGCCTTCTTTTCCTTTTTGGTCTCGTCTCGTCTGCCTCCTCGTCATCGCCCGTTGACTCGAGCAGCCTGCCTGGAAAAGACTGGCACGCTGATGAGAACGGACGACTAATTGATGAGGAAATACGCACGGTAGCCGGACTCTGCCAACCAAAGTCGGCGGACAAAGGATCCGTACACACTACCCCATTCGGAATTGATCCCTTTCCTCAGACTCGGACTTTCGGGCTGCAGAATTGAATTTTCGAAGAACGGAGGGGATAAGAAGTTACGGAGAAGTTCACTTTTGCATAAAGGAAATGCAAGGTAAATCCCAACGTTTCCGTTAGCCGGGCCCGAATTAATTTAGCCGCGATTCTTAATTAAGCTCCATGCATATTTCGAGATCGAGTTTGGTAATGGGCCGGAGTCGGACGATATCGATGCATCGGGGCATTTCGGGGGTTGGAAAGGGATGGAAAAAAGGGTAAAAAAAAAAGGTAAAAGAAGGGGGTGTGGAGAAAGCGTCGGTAGAGCGACTGTTGCGAGGCGATAAAAAGAGATTCAGGAGGGCGCCAGACCGTGTCGGCGGACATTAAGAAAACCACGAGCGGCGTTAGAGTGGATCGGTAGACCTTTTAACGAAGGCGCGGGCGGTGCGCGGAAGGAAGGTCGAGATCGAAAAGGGACGCGGGAAACTAATTTTCGCGATATTAGTCTTACGAAATTGGTTATTGATGTTCCATTCGTCGGCCGATAATAGCGGACGGAAGCGATTCCCGGGTCGAAGGTCGTAAGTCCGGGGGGGGGGGGGGGGGAAGGTCGAGGATCCCGGCCGCCACCGACTGCGCCCCCACCCCCTCTCGCCGCCACTCCGTCCCTTCTTAAAGGAATTGCTTCCTTAACGGGAGCTAAATCGACTTTGCCGGCCGCTCTTCGTGCCGTTGCGATTGACAAATATTTCGTGGTCTCTTCTCTTCTCTCTCGAGACTCCACTGTCCTTCGGTACCTCTTGCCACCTCGGCTACCACCTTCCTTCCTTCCTTCCTTCCTTGCTTCCTTCCGCCCGTCTGTCCGTCCGTCCTTCCTATCGGCCAAGAACCGTCCTCGCCTCCTTTCTTTCAAGAAAGCCCGAGCCACCGATGTACCCCCGACCCCTTCTCCTCCCACCTGGCCGAATGGTTGCCGGTTCTGGCGAGATTCCAACAATCCTTACTCTACCCCCTGGCACTGGCCAGGAATGTTCAGCGGGCGAATCGATAAATTCGTGGGATATCGACACTGCTTCGAAAAATATTTTCTTCTTCTTGCCTACGCCTGACGTGACGCGAAGGAGCAGCTGTGAAAGCTTCCGGGGATTCGGAGCCAGACTTATACATATTCGGCTATATCGATGCTGACGTTCGACTCGCCTGCACTCCGCGGAAAGGTATGATTATTATGCGGGACGCGCTAATGCGAAAATCAAAGTCTCACTCGAAGCGTCGAGCAAACGATTTTCACCTTTCGCAAGCGTGGCCGCGCGTGTTTTCGGCCTTCTTAACGTCGTCTCTTGACCCTGAGCTCCATCAATGCATCCGGAGGGGGTCGAGTGCGCGGCTTCATTTTCAAAGCACCCCGGTCCCTCCTCGGTTCGCCGTTAATTGCTAGGAGACCTGAAACGCGATGTCTTGTTAGCGAGGCCGAACGAAAATACTCGGTATCGAGAGAGGCCAAGAGCTTTCATGAATCTCACCCTCGCCCACCCCCCCCCCCCCCCCCCACCCCCTCCTGTTCGGAGGCACGAAACTTTTATCGCTGACTTACTAACTTCTCGTCCCAGGCAGAGCGGCGCGGACTAACAACGGACGATACGGCCGGCCTGCGCCCGCCGTGCAATTTCTGCCACGGAGGTAAATTAGAACACGACTATCCAGTAATTTAGCAGTGGGAGCGATAAGTTCGACACGCACGCAGATCCCGACACAGGCTCGCTTATACGTGTCCCCCCCGCAAAGGGATATATGATTTGCGACGGCGCCGTAAATTGGGATTACTCTGGAATTTCGCCGGTACCTCGGTAGGGTAGCTACTGATTTCGAGGGAGGAGCGGGAATGGGGAGAGGGCGGAGGTGGATGAGGCCGCGGAGCGAGGATAAGGAGGTGAGCCCGAGAGCGACGAGCGAGGAAGGAAGGAAGGAAGGGCAATTCGAAGTTGTGCAGGTTCGAGTCTTCGGAACTAAGCGAGTTCGGCGAGCGACTCGAAGTGACTCGAATTATCGACTTGCCCCTCTTCCGGGCCCTCGCGAGCGCAGCTATACGCAGACTTGGGTAAGTGCGCGATATGTAGACAGGGCCGACGCCGAAGCCGAAGCCGACGCCGAAGCCGACGCCGAGGCCAGGGCTGTCCTTGGGCTGTGTTCGAATCTACGCGTGGCACATACTCGAATCGGCCGGCGTAGCTCCTGGGAGCGATTAGAATATCCTCGGGGACCTTCCCCGGCGGGATAAACTTCCGAGCAAACGGGACATTATTCCTGGCTCGATTAGGACGAGCCGAACCCTCGCCTTCACCGAAGGCCTAATAACGTCGTCGGCCTCTTCGTCCCTCTGCAGGATCAGCGGCTGTCAAATAACTGCGCCCTAGCCACCCTCGTCCTTCTCCTTCCTACCGCACGGGCCCGCTTGGTATATCTTCCGAAGACGTCGTTTACCTCCGACGAGATTAGTGTAAGCAAATTTTACGAACCGGGGACTTAGACGAGATAACTCCCGCGATTTGTTTGATCGGCAGAATACACGGATTACGTATCGGGTTACAACTCGGGGTAACAGGGTAGAGTACAGCGGAGGAAATTCTCCTATTTTCTCGGCGACGAAGTTAAAAATACAGAATGATGCATACCGCGCGGGGGAAGTTAAATTAAATTAAAGTCGCGACGAACTGGCGGCGAACTGGCCGCGTCGACTCGGCAGGAAAGAGTAAATCAGTTGATCGAGCGCGGTGGACAAAATAAAATTGGCGCTCGGTAGAATGAAATTACATTTTTCCAACCCCCCACCCGCGAAGTAACGGCAGCGTTCCGTTTTGCTACCGCTCTTCGCGAAAGGCGACGCTTCCGTGTAAACGGAGATTTTCGCCGAGGCGAGACGCTCGAATTGCTCGCTCATCGACGCACGTCCGAACAGCCGTGAATTTTGGGGAAGAGATCCTCGCTCCGTCATGCGAACCGGGACACCTGCCGACGAACGTCGCTTCCCTCGATAGAGGGTGCAAGTCGGCGTGAGGAAATCTTACGAGCCGAACTCTTCCGCGTGGTAAGTCACGTCTAGCGTATAAAGAGCAAGAAAGGGGCTGAGGAAGTTAGAGAGGGGCAAAGAAAGGGGGAATGAGAAAGAGAAGAAGAGAGAGAGAGAGAGAAGGCAGAAATGTAGAATCGTTAAAGGTTCATTTTTTCAAATAAACGGATGATCGATGCAGCCCTGGGACTCGGCATGCGACTCCTAGCTGGGCATCGATCATTTTTCTTTCGCCTGAAAGTGACGTTGAAGCTTAACTCGCGGTACTCCTTTCGTCCCCCGATGCTGACGAAAGCTCACCGCTCCCACCTGGTCGGCGACAATGAGTCAGAGGGTGGGAGGGGGGGGGGGGGGCAGCATGAAAAATGCAATATACCGACTAAGTCGTCGCCGATGACGGGACTTGGCGAGCTGAGACGACTGCTTTCAAACTTAAATTTACGAAGAAAACGACACGCGCCTACATGCCTCCTCGCGCCCGGCACCCTTTAAGGTAATATTCAGGGCAAAGTACAGCGCTAGTATGCCATTACAAAGTTATAATAGTATACCGAGCCCCTCGACGATGCCGGCCGCCCAGGCTAGTACCGTTTTGACTTTAAAATGAAATAGTCGCTCGACGACGCACGTGCAACCTCGCCTTCGCAGTGCCCCGCGTATAACAGAAGTCGTTCCTCCTTCGATGTTCCATTATACAAAGTGGAAAAATTCTTCGCCCGAAAACCCGAACGTTTAGCGTGTCCCACCCACGCTTCCCTCATTGGTGCGGTCAAATTATAACAATGCGAAATATGTACTCCCCTTTCCTTACCTCGGCGAATACATGAGATTTCGTAATGGCTTTTCGTCAGGCCTTTCAGCTGGAACAGAAAGAGAGAGAGAGAGAGAGAGAGAGAGAGAGAGAGGGAGAGAACAGTCGTTCTCGCTACCGTTCATTAAACGAGCAGGCAGATTGCGAGGTCGACATCGGTGCACTTACCTGCGAGCAAAGACTCGCGGTTAAAGGAATTCTCGACAGAGCCGCAGGAAAGATGTGGAACAGTGCGAGATGACAGTTGCAGACGACGGTAAGAGAGAGGGACGGTGGCGAATCGTTCAAGGTCCGAGAGTGTTCTCCTAAAGGGATGGGCGACATGAAAGAGCGAGTCTGAAACTGTCGCCGGCCCCGCGAGGAGGGGGGAAAGAAAGGGGGCGAGGCTGCCGAGATTGTTAGGCAAAGGAATCCATGAACGAAATAACCATTGTTAACGGCGCATTCAATCTCCTTCTTAAGACTCCATTTGTGCGGTCTCCTCTTGCCGGGCACGCATTGCTAACGTGGAGCGAGAGTGTGGGAGAGTGTAGGAGAGTGAAAGAGGGACGAGGAGAGGTTCATGCTTGTTCGGCAGGCAGCTTTTAAGCAACACAACGAAACGGGATACGTGGAACCTCGACCGAGCGTATATAGTTAGTAGGAGCCGTCATTAACAGGCGGGCGGGAGAAAAAAATTAAACGAACGCCGCTGAAGATGTAGAAAAATGTAATAACCCCGTTCCGTTCATTTGTACGATTTTTCGTACGCGCCGAACGCAATTAAAGAGCGGAGTAATTAGTACGTTCCCGCGTATAAACGGCAGTTATGCTTGACAATAAGTTACGGTACCATTGTTGCATTGCCCGGGAAGATTGTAATAATGGCATCGAGGACGTGTAGACAGAGTTTGACGTAGTGCATTGACTTGTTTGTCAATCGCGTTCAGCCGACGCGGTAAGTGGATCAGTGTACATCAATGCACTCATTGTACACTGTTACGGGTAAAGTCGTAGATAAAATTGCTAACTATTTGTAAGAGTTATTGCCTTCCGTAAGCATAGGTTCGTCCGTTGGACGGTATCGGTTCAGCGACGTTCTCAATACTTTATTAGGTCAATCGATCGACGAAAAACATTACTCGTCGGATATATACACCCACCTACGTACATACACATGATCTTCCGCAATATTGTTGCGAATCATCCTACGAAACGTACAAATACCGTAGAATAATATTTTCCATCGAGATATAACAATCTTATTTGCTCTACGTCCGTGCGCGCGCGCGCACGTCGAGTTATTTTTCCGCTGCAACCGAATCACACTCGAATGTATTTGAATAGCGTATGCAAGGTCGGTACCGTCACGGAGAAAGACGAAACGAGGCGGAAAAGTATTATATAAGGAAATCCTTTTTTCTTGCGGCTAGTTAAGAGATAACGAGAGAGTTCGAAAGTCGCGGATCGTCCGGTAACAATGCGGCAGCCACTCCCTTTGACGGGCCGGTCTGAAATGACCCAACGTTGGGAGGCGCTCGTGTTCGGGCGAGCGGCGGGAGGGAAAGAATGAACAGGGGCACGTTTTTCGTCGATAGTAAGAGACGATGCACGGTAGGAAGATTGGACCGGAGATATTTCGCTTGGGTGGGCCTCCGACTCCGGTAAAGAATGAAAAATCGGAACGGAAATACGTCGAAGGGTAACGATCGATGGGAGGACGCTGAGGGACGGGTTAGTCGCGCGCGATACAGAAGTGATACTCGCGGGTCAATGACCCTCTCCCCCCTCGGGCACCCGCGGCTACTTGAGAATTATCCGCCAGAAGAGGCACGTATCCCGCCGTGCTAATTCAACGACTCCCTCCGTAATCGCGAGCGCACACGTGCGTAACTTAAAACCCCGCCACGGGGGCGAAGGGGGAGACAAATTACGTGACGCGCGCAATCTTTAAAAGCATCGCGCGCGTCGCAGCGAATTTCTACCGGCCGGCAGCGTGCCGACACAAATCTTGCGCGCAAATTTTCCCCGATCGTTAAAAATCGCGACCTCCGTCGACGAGGGCTGGAAAGAGAGAGGGACAGAGAGGAGGATGCGAACTGGCGAGTCGTTTAAGAGGAGCGAAACAGAAGATGGCAGAGGGTAACGGTTAGTAGATCGAAGGCAATACTCGAAGGTGGCTTCTTTGTCTAACGGTCTTAATGCGTTTGCCGATACGCGCGTACGCGAGGAGTCGGGCGGAAAGTTGCCGGCCGTGTGAATATGGGAGAGGGTGGGCGAAGGGGGAGTGAAAACATGTGCCTCGGAAAGGCGAGAAAAGGGGGATGCGCGGGGCATATTTGGCTGGGCGTGTTAAAGCGCGGAGCGAACTCGCGGCCTCCTCTAACGACATTCAAGGGAGTAGCAAATTCCTGTTTCTGCCCGGGGGTAACTCGGCCGTTCCGCGAGTTACGTCCCTGACGACGAGCCGGGCAGGAACGAAATTTAAAAGTTCTAATGAAGTGCGCCCGGGACAGGACGCGGTCGACGTTGCCTAACGTAACGCAGCCTGGTTTACTCCCTAAACGTTTTGACGGACGACTCTTTTCAACCCGGGGGTCGCCGGATTCTCCTTTGACCTGAAAAGCTTAGAAATCGAAGCGGACGATATATTGACCGGGAGCGAAGACGAGAGAGAGAGAGAGAGAGAGAGAGAGAGAGATAGAGAGAGAGAGAGAGAGAGACTCAATAATGTAAGCCGCCTGCGGGAGATACGGGCGACAGTAAAATGGCGCAGCGAGAGGAATTTGGAAAGTACCGGATGCCTCTGCAAAATGTACGCTGGACGACGGGGCGTCGGCGATATTCGTCGCACTTAACGCGAATCCATTCTGAGAAACAGGTACGAAAAATTGATTGACCGTCGGAATAGGGGGTCGGATTTAGAAGCAAACTGTCCGGCGGCTGTCATTAAACATCCCGCATGACCACGTCAAATTCGGCTGGGGGTAGGCGTCGGACTGTATCGAAACGGGAAGAAAGACAGGTCGCGATAATTCAACGAGCGGCGATAAAACGGAAATCGAGGAATCCCTCGCAGGATAGCGGCGGTCGGAAAAAATCAGAGCGTGGGAAATAATGATATCGGCATGAAATATATCATATATACAGTGACGGTCGGCCGGGAGCGATTTTGGGGGAGCGCAGGGCAGAAAGGGTGCGAGGGGGAGAGCCAGCGAGAGAGAGAGAGAGAGAAAGGGGAAGCGAGAGAGTCGTGGAAGAAGATATTCATTTCACGCGTGCCTGCGTGTAAATGCGGAGGCATTGCCGGGGCCGTATATCATCCCTTTCGAAGGACTTTAAATCAGGATAGGGGCTGAATAACCTAGAGGCCCATCTCCCCCGAGGGCGGCAGATCGTCGCGGAATTCGAAACGAAGTTGCGCCTCCTCGAAAACCGCCTCCGCTGATCTACAAAGGTCACGTCCTCCTCCCGAGGCGCCGCTCGCGTCGTCTCTCCGCTCCTTTCCGCTTCTTTCCGCTCTTCTCCCTTTTTTACCCTCTCAGCGACTCCCCACCCACACCTCGCCCGGTCGCGTCCTGGGAGTCGCGGAAGGCAAACGAGTAAACGGATAATTGGATCGCAGGAGCGGGGGAAGGATGGGGGAGGGGTAGGGGGTGGTTCGAGGATTTGCGTAGGTGGCCCGCGTATGTTCAAATTGAATTTCTTTCTCTTGGCCACTCGAGCGTCTAGTGGCACTCGTTGCCGGATTACCGCTATTATCGCCAAGTGAACGAGGAGGAACTGGCCGGGCAAAGCCGCTACTTTTTTTTCGGACCATCCCTCGACTTTCACCCCACCCCGTTCTCCGTTCTCATCCTGGTGACGGTCGCTCGGCGAAGGTAAACTCCCAGCTGACGGAACGGTCCCTTCGTCTGCCGAGCACGACAGGCTCGATTTTTGCTCAGACCATAATCTCGCGGTGGCGCCAACCGCGTAACATATGGTCCCGGGTAACTCGTAGTTTATCACCGATTCAGCCCCCGTATCCTCGGCCATTTCGAATTTTCCGCGACCGAGCATATAACTCACCATTGCCTTCGCCATAATTATATCGCGAGCGTCGCTTAAATAAACGGTTGTTCGCGAACAATAAGGGATAGCTGTGCGACCGAGGGCCGCCGCAATGGCGTCCTGTACGTTACGCGCCGCGGACGGTTAGGCTAGGTTCACCCTGCTTGCGGTACGACTGTACCGGATCCTAATGAAAAATGATGCACCCTATCCCGCCAGCTGGAGGAAGACGGGAGAGTTAGCGAGAGATACGAAACTAGCCGTAGGCCAGGAACGACGGCCTCGATCGACTATTTTTCCATTCGACATTAATTACGGCGAACGAGTCCAATTAAATCGGGGCATCGCGAGCGTCGCAGAAACAGCTCGCCACCCGATTCAACCCTCCCCACATCGTGGCCTGGCTTCCCGAGCGACGGGCAAACGAGGGACCGAACGAGGGGGGGGGGGGGGGGTGGCAGGGGGTGGGTAGGGGGTGGGCGCCGCTGGAACGAAGGGTGGGATAGGGCAAGGGAGGAACGCGGTCGGCCGGGGTTGGCCCTGGGTCTCGCCCAGGGGTAGGGACGGGGGGCTTAAAAATATGATTTTAATACCACTGCTCCGGGGGTCGCCGTATATCACGCTTTTGTCCGCCCACTATTGTCTCTACGCCGGACCCATACCCTCTCAAAACTGTCCCTCCGACACTCCCCCCCCCCCTTCCCCGGGCTTGCCCCTCGGCGCGAGCAGCCACCCCTGCGGGTCCGAGTCGCGCCACCCTCGCGTGGCACCCACCGCCACCCCTCTGCCACCCTCCTGCCCGTCTCCTTTCCACTATCTATAAACCGGACACGGCCGCCCGCGTCCAGTTAAAATTTCGTAATTGAACCCTTTCTACCGCCGCGCGTTCTTCGAAAATCGAAATGGCAGCTCGAGGCGTTCGGCCCGACGCCGACCGAGAGATGAGGATTACCTCTGGACGCCGAAGCTTCCGGTTCCCTTCCATTCTCGGATGCATGGGAAATGAATTGCAGGAGCGGTTCCAGCGGACGGCCTGCTCTCTCTCTCTCTCTCGCTCTCTCTCTCTCTCTCGCTCTCTCTCTCTTTCTCGTCGCTCAGCTTGGCGCAGGTGTTGATAATAATAATTCGGAAAGAATGGCGCGCCGAGGTGGCAGGGATTTTCGGCCGGAGAGTTTCTCTAATTTTATAGCCGTATGTCAGATGGCCGGGTCGGTGACCATTATTTCTTCGGACAGGGAACATTTTACTGTCGAAAATCGTTGCCGCAGTCGCCGGTAGGAATAAATGCGGCTCCTCGCCGCTCCTGTTCCTCTATTTCTCTCACTCTCTCTCTCTCTGGAGCGGGGCGACCGGCAGCCACCGACACCATCCCCTTACTCTTTCCCACCCCCTGACCGCACGCTCACATTCTAATCTTCCAATCTCCCGTTCAACTATCCTTCTTTCTCTCTTCTTCTCTCACTCTCTCTCTCTCTCTCTCTCTTTGCCGAAAGGGCAACGCTCGACTCTTCGTCCCCGACATCCACGTTCTCACCTCTGACATACATTATAATCGAGTGAAAAAGGAGAAAGAGGATATTGGCGGCGATAGCGGGGGTGGGTATGGGAAGGCGGTATTAAACGGGTATAGTACAAAGAAAGGAAATCGATGCGGGGGGTACTCGTTCGCGGGAGAGGCAGAGTAGGGTGGGGTGGAAGGGCAAAAAGGGGTCGAAGGGGGAGTGGGCGAGTGGGGGAGAGGTGTCGGTGGTGGTAACTCGACGGGTAATTTGTTAATTTCATTATAATGGCCTTCCGTGTTCTCGCTTTTATGCGGCATGCGGAGGCATCCGGCCGGGCGATAAATAATATTAGCCGGCTCGGAACGTTTTATTTGTATTAATTGAGCGCATCGCATCGCCCTGGCGAGCGCGCGTGCGCGCCAACTTGAGCGCTTTCGGTTGCGCGGTGCGATGCCGATCCGGGTGGCGTCGGCGTCGACCACGCTCGGTGGCGGCATCGGCGGCGGCATCGGCGGCGGTGGCGTCGGATTATTATATTTGCCGAACGGAATTTATCCCTTTGAATGTGTACGTGCGACCCTCTCCCTCGTTCCGCACACTTACCTACCCCATCGGCAAATATGCACCCGCGCGACAAAACGTAGAGCCGCGGCCACGCGCACGCACACCGTTAGCTTCCACATCGGACGTCTATAGGTTGCCCGATATATATCATTGGGCCGAATTCGCGGACGATTGGCTGCGCCGCGTGCGTGTGAAGTGGGCTTAAAAGTGAGGCCATGCTCGAACGGTCCATCGGGCTCCGCGTGGCTGCAAGATTTTCGATAAAACGGCCGCTTTCCTCGATGAATCCAGCGCCGCGGCGCCACTCGAGGCCACCTAGCACCATCCAAAGCCATCCGAAGCCATCTCACCACCCCCCCCCCACCCCCTCAGCCCAGTCCCGCCTCTTGTTCTCTTCCATTATTAAAAGTCGCCGGCGACGAACGAATAATACGCTCATAATCCTTTGTACATTTTCTTTTGACTCTAATTGCGAGTGTGCCGGCGTCGCTGCACTATAAGTGACGTAATATCGATGAATTTCTCTCGGGCGTAGGAGCTGAGGAAGGAACAGTGGGTAGTCATGACGACGGGGACGGCCAAAAGCAACTTTGCAGCTCTTATCTTGATATTCGCGCCCCAGTTGAAAGGGTCGTTCCTTTATCCCGAGTAATCGCGCGCGCGCGCGCGCGCTCTCTCTCTCTCTCTCTCTCTCTCTCTCTCTCTCTCTCTCTCTCTCTCTCTCTCTCTCGTTAATCGTATCTGACAATAGATTCGACGAATCCGCGATTATGCAGCGCCGCCGGTACCGGCAATATTTCCGCGCAGAAAGTCCGCCACCTCCGCGCGATATTCCCGAAGCGTTAGTTGCTAAGCCCCCCGGCTCTCTTACGTCGGATGAAAATTACATCTACGGTGCCTCTAAATTCCGCGCTCGAGACGAGAGGCAGAGCTCTCGTCCCACCCTTTCCTCCACCCCCGCGCCACCCCTCCGCCGCCATTCCCGCCACGGCAATCTCTTTATGCGACATCGCCATTCCGCATTTATATCATTCGGGATATTAACCAACAGTCTCAATCGTCTTATGTAAAGAAGCGGGCGACAGGATTGGCATGGACTTGTCAGTCGGTCCACAGAGATGGGCGAGTACAAAGGGTTGCCGCCCCTCAAAGGGATCCATCTCATTCGTGTTTACCTTCTCCTTTTAAGGATTTCTCTTCTCCCGCTGATCCAACGGATGGGATAAGACGGAGTTCTGCCTCCTTAAGCCAGGCCCACTGAGCGTAAAAGGGGGTGGTCCGGGGAAAAAATCGAAAGATATTAAAATTCCCCGCCCGCCATTCAGCTTTATTAGAAGGAAAACATCCACGTCGCTAAATTCGACACTTGCATCCACCCTCCGGAATTCCAACTAGAACCCTTTACAATCGCTTTGATCCGACGTCGCACTCTGTGTCTGGACCGCGCATGGAATGTCGTGGCATTATTTCTCTTGGGGGGGGAAAAAATGATCTCTGGAGTGGGTCGCATGGCTGCCGGGATTTGAACGAAATCAGAGCGGGCCATCTCGTGTTTCCCGAACCCTCCTATGCGTGCCGAGTATCGAGTGGAGTGCCAGTCGCGTGTTCCGTTTAGAACTTTCGAGTGGCCGCACCATCCCCTTCTGCTTATCCACCCCTCCCCGCAGACTAATATGTAATTCGACTTCCCCGATTGCACCTGTTGAAACCGATCTGAGCATTCCGGAGTTTTACCGTCTGGCCAGCTAGCAAAAGTACGAAGGGGGTGGACAATATCTGGCTGGCGCTGAACATCAAAGTCCCTGACAAACCACCCCAATGCTAATTCGATACTGGATGAGAATCGTGCGGGAGCTCGAACGACGCGGCGAAGAAACACCTCGGTCGAGAGCGGATGAGGGGAAGAAAAACGAAGAGCCGGAAGAGTGCGGGAAGAGTGTGTGCGCGAAACGGACGAGGCAGCGGAGTGAGGAAGGATGGGAAGGTTGAAGAGGGAAAAATCCGTAGCCCGGATCGTTTCTGACGCGAAATTTCAGTGCGCGACGCTCCTAGGTAGGATGAACTAATTTTTGCTATTTTTTTCCCCTTTCTCTCCCTCCCCCCTCTCTCTCTGTTCCTTTTTTTAATATTCACCGGTGCACTGCAGGCAACGTCGAATCTAACTAGTTTACGCCCCACCTTCCACCCCCGCCCGCACTATTCATCCTCTTATCCGCGCCAGCGTTGAAAATTGCACTCGTCCGGCGCCGAACGATTCGGAAGAGGGGAAAAAAGAGCTATTGCAGGAGAAAAGTAATTCCTCGAACGGCGTATTGTTTTCGGGGGGCCGCGTTCCCGAAAATACTCGAGCGCACGATATTCCCACGGCCGTCGGGCACGAAAAAGGTTGCGGAATAATCTTTTGCCGCGGGAGCGATTTGCCGCGCGGCCGAAAACTATTACGGACAATTTAGATCCTCGCTAAGTGATTAGTCGGCCACTTTGCCGCCTTCCGCGGGAGGGCAGCACTCTGCGGGTGTAACTTTTTAATAAGTCGCCGGACTCCCCAGCTAATGGAAATAAGTCGAGACGATGCTGGCAAAAAAGTGGAATCAGCCGCCGTTCGCGAAGGATCCTTTCTGTTCGTCCGCATCCTCGAAGGATTAAGCCCTGCAAAGTGTTGTTGCACGAGTACGAGACAAATTCGTAAGTTCAATACAAAATGAAATCAAGCTCTTCCGCGACAAAGAATCTTCCTAGACGTCGTCTCCGGGCAGAGGATGTACCTACGACTAAGCCCTGCAAAGTGTTGTTGCACGAGTAAGAGGCAAATTCGTAAATTCTGTAAAAAAATGAAATCGAGGTCTTCCGCGACAAAGATCCTTCCTAGACGTCGTCGTCGGACAGGATGTACGTTGAAGAGCGTTGCAGTCGGGAAGCGAGCGTAATGGCGGGAATGCGAATTCGAGGGACTCGCGTCGACGAGAGTAGCGTGCAGTAATAACTAGGGGAGGGGGGTGGAGGGGGTGGATGGAACGAGGGTAAAGCCGTGATAAGGGTAGGGCGGCCCTCTCGGGGATGGTCAGCGGTTCGACCATCCTCGGTCGCTAGTTGGTCCCCGGAGGGGGACCTAAGTGCCCTCGAATCATAGAACGAGCTCTCCTGGCCCTTCATATTGCGCGCTCAAAACGTTCTCCGGGCGATCAACGCTGAACGACCTTCGAGCCAACAGGATCTCTCAAGGAGAAATCTTTCTCGCCCCTCGCGCGGTAATTTCGAAAAATTATTGTCCCCGGCGCAACTCCGGCGGAAAAATTGTCCCGGGATCCGGTGTTAACGTTCCCAGCTATGATTACGGCGGCAAATTGGTGCTAGCTGTCTGTCAATGTGGGTTACGTTATGCGGAGTCTAACTATTTTTGCACGTCGAGTCGGATACGGCCGGATGTCGTTCTTGCATCGGATAGAATTCCCTGTGCATGACACGCGCGGCTGCCATATTGGCGGGGACGAGCCGGCTGATAGTTGTTCGAGGAACAACTCTAATTTTATCGGCGTCGCTGGCGATGTAAGTGAATTTTGCCCGAGTGTCAGACTCGCTGTAACCTGACCGTTACACGCTCCATCGTTCGCGGCGGACAATTCCGACGAACAATTCCGAGCGGTTCATAGAAGCCATCGACCGGATTAGAATTCAATTCCCACTCTCGGCAGGAATGACTCTCGGGGACAACTTTAAACGTCTCCGAATGTCGACCCGATCGATCCCGCGTGACGCGGCCCAACGCGAATCATACGTCAATGAAGTTCCGAGGCCCAAGTAGATTCGTAGCGAACACTTCGGCGCGTTTGTTTACCGTGGGGCAAAATTCTCCTCCGTCGAATTCGGAAGTTGCCGCACGCGGCACGAGTATCGTAGGTCCGGTTAGGTGTACTTTGTCCGGTCGGCGGTTGATCTTAACTTCCGAAACTTGCGGAATGTTCAGCGCGCTGCCGCGCTCCGCCCAAGAATTTGCTCAACTACCACGCGCGAGACACCTGTGCCCTGTTAGAGGACGCTAGGAGGGCCGAAGGGCAGAATCGAAGAGCAAAATTAATACTTTCCCCACGAATAATGTCTCGTAATTCCCCGACGACAGTGCAAATTCAATCGAAGCCCGAGAGTGCAAGCGAGAGAATTCCTCTCTGTGCCGCGTGCGTCTGGAAAAGGGACAGGAAGCTTTTCTCGCCCGATAACGCAAAGTACCTCATACTTTCTGCGGAGGAAGAAAAGAGGGGAAGCGGCGGGCGGGGGAAAAAACGATAATTTACTCGCGTACATCGTCGCTCGCAACGAACGAGTTATCTGATCTATTCGATACCCCGTTTGCCGGGCACGTCGTTAAGCGGGGAAAGAAATACTGTCGCGACGCCGGACAGAGAGAGAGTTCATTTTCTATTAATCTTTCGCTGGCGAGGCGTATCTTCGCCGGGCTAACAAGACATTCTTCTTCGTGCTGGCCGAGCTCTTAACGTCGCCGCGACGTATTGGCGAACTTTGACGCATCGAGCCAATTTCGCGGAACGAGATCGACCTCCACCCCACTCCTCTCCCCCACCCTCTTTCGATTCGCATTTAAGACTCGGTCCGCTTTCTACGTTCGTTGGACTGCGACGATAGTCAGCGGGGCGTTAAGGGTTTCTTCCGGGTGAAACTTTCGAAACTGCACGGCGAGATACAGTCGGTCGCGCGCACGGAATATAGTGACAAATAGTTCTCATTATTTCGCGCGGCAGAGAGAATGCCAGAGGTGCACTGATTCTCCATTTAATTTCCCCCGGAGAGACGTTGCATTCACATTTGCGCCAAGATCATATCTTCGCCCAAGCTGCGCGTTCGCGGGCGGTACAAAGTTGCTGATGGTATCCCGGGCCAGTAGGAAATACCGTCGCGCTCAGATACCACCGTTAAATTTTCCCGAGAATTAGTTTTTGCTACCGCCGACCGCACGCCGATCGACGATCGAGGCCGAACGATCTAGGTCAAACGATCGTGGCAATCAGTACTTGCAAATTTCAACATTTTCCTCATACAATCCTCGGACGTCCTACATAGAACAGATTGATTTTAACAGATTTTCATGCTTGTTCACAGCAGACGCCGAGGGTGTGCTGAAAAATGTAGGTGCCAGGGAAGGGTGCGAAAAAATTATACACTCTAGCCGAGGCACGTATATGCAACATATACATATGTGTAGGTGGGGGCACCTAGCCGGGTACATACCGAGCTAAAAGCAGGGAAACTGGCTTGCGTCAGACCGCCATCGTACACTCCAATCTCTGAAATGCATGTGCAGGGCTCCCACCATACCTTGATTCACATTTTCCTTCCAATGGCCCCGCGGAGACTGTGTAAGAACTTCTCTCCGCCAAAGCGAACCCTACGCAAAAGGGAGCCTTTCGATTGCAATCAAATAGAACGGAATCTGAATAAGGAACCGCGTAAAAATGCTGATGGTATCCGTGGGGGCCGGCGGTCCCTATATAAAGTTGATTGGTCCAGTACCTCGGTTCATTCCGCCGAACGTTCCATCTCGATATCTCAATATAAATCCGCGGGTCCCCACCGAAGCCTGTTATCCGTTTCGTCGTCGTCGTCGTCGTCGTCGGTGGGGGAGGAGTAGTCGGAAGAGGAGGCGGAGGAGGTAGAGAAATAATGTTTCTGCAATTCGACGAACTCTCGTCGAAGATAAGCCTCGCGAGGCAGCCGGCGCCACGGCGTCTGGCGAAAAAATGCGACGTTAAATAATAAAAGAGGGAAAGAGGAAGAAATCTGCTTGCAAATCATCCCTTTACACCTGCTGTGCACGACTCGGTCGTGGAAATTTCATGGCAATTCCCAGTCGGGCGCTCCTGCCGGAATTTAGAACGCACGGACAGGCAGAAAATACAACCGCAACAACCCGCCGGCAGACATCTAGCCGAGGTATCTTATAGTTCGCACTCTTCCGGTGCCTCCAACGTTCTCTCCGAACGAGTAGGTGCGAGAGGACGAGGAGGACGAGGAGGATGAAGAGGATGAGGAGGATGAGGACGGCGAGGGTGGTGTGCGACATCGGAGCAGCGATTCGAACAAAGCTGGAATTAACAGCGGCACGAAAGTGGGAAACGGGGGTGAGCCAGGAGAATGAGCCCCGGGAAGGAAGATGAAACGTGCGTGCGGACCAGGCCGCGTCTCCGTTTCGTGATAGGCGTTTCGTAGGTAGAAGGTCGGACGGTCGAAAGGGAGGTTCTGCCAGCGTCGGAGACTATAATTCTGCGTTATCGGCGAGTTCACGGGCCAACGCATCCCTTCCTGAAGCTGGGGTGCTCCTGCTCTCACCCCTTCACACCCCTTCGCACCCCTTCGCACCCTCGATCCTCAGCCTCCTCTATCCCATCAGACTCTCACCCTCCCGCGCTCATCAAGGGCTATATAGCACTGGCCCTGCCGGGTAGACGCTAGGTTCTACCTTCTGTAGCGAGAAGCGATCTTCGATCGAAATTCACGAGCTCCCTGTTTGCCGATCTAAGCGATTGGGCACGATCGTTCATCGAGCTCAGGCTACCGAAACCGGCGTCGGGAGACAAACGTGCAGCGTACGTAACCTACCTAGGGCAAGTACGGAACTTGTTGCTAAACGTCCGGGCCAAAGAGTTTTGCCAGCAACGACAGAGGGACGTCGAAGTATCTCTCACGCTTCCCCGGAAGTCGAACGATCCGTCATCGTCTCCTGTCAACTGCGCAGGGTCGTTCGACTGCGAAAAATTCTCGCGGACCGATGAACGAAATTTGCCACGAATCAATGTGAAATTATGAATTACTCTTTGAAGATTTATGTAGGGAAAAGAGGAGCAGGACGAGGCAGGTTCTGTTAACGAGACTGCTTCAGGGATGGCAGAAGGTACCGTTGCGCGTAACTGAAGCCCGAGACAAGCCGGCAGCATTGTCCGGAGAGTCTCCGGGAGCCTCCAGGAGCTGCTGACAAAGAGGGGCGACCTAGGGCTCGAACCTCGAAGGCCTCCTGCGAGGCAGGCAAGATCGATCGGACGCAATACATTTAACGGCCGGCGCGTACGATGTATCCGACGATAAGCGTCCAATCCACGTGGCCCGAATCTCTGCCGACGGAGAAAAAGAGTGTGTGTGAGAGGAAGAGAGAGAGGGAGAGAGAGAGAGAGAGAGAGAGAGTGAGAGAGAAGGGGAGGTCCGTGAGCTGGTGGAATGACGCGGCGGCAGTACCCTTGGTTAGGAATGATTTAAGGGTTGTTATCAGTAGCCGGGCGGCTGCGGGTCGGAGCGTCCGCGTCAGCGAGAACGTTCCTATCAATTGGCCAACCCCTTCTACGGCCCTCCAGTCGAAAGCCTCCCTTAGCGCAAAGTCACCCGCCCTCGACCTACCCCCATCCTTGCCGAGTCTAGCAGGTAGTCCGTACCAGCCGATGATGCCGGTGCCGTTCGTAGGCAGGCATTAGCCGAGCTGCATTAGCCAAGTTCACCGATCGTTCGCAGAGCTGTTCCGTAGTACAGGGATGGTGCTGCACGGTTGGGCTTGAACCGCTGGAGCTGGAACGCCGAAGCTGGAACGCCGAAGCTCTACCGGTCGTCCAAGGTCTAGCGAACGGTTCCGGATCTAGGGAGGCGGGAGAGGACGCTGAGCCCTGCTCGGCCAGCTAGGCGTTTAGTACGGCCGATGTATCGTCTATCTGGTTAGGTTCACGCGCGATTGCCTCGAAGGGCAATGGCGGGTGATGAATTGGTGATTAAGATGAGCCGCCTTCCGTGAACGCGCGGGGAAACGCTCCTGCCGAACGTGATTCCTATCGATCCGCTCGCGCCTCGATAAAGGAAAGCTATCCCGTAACTGCGCGCACCGTAAAATTGACTTTACAGGCTCGGCCCCCGCAGCACGGGGGAGGGAAAGTGATAGAAAGAGGGAAAGAGGGAAAGAGGGGAAGGAGGGAATGAGGGAATGAGGGAAGCGGAGCCGGGCTCTCTGAGAGCTTCGGCGAGTATGGCTTCGTCTCGGCGTAACGAAATGAAGGGAGAACGACGTGACCGGTGTTCTTTCCCCTGATTAAGGATACAGCGGCGTGGAGAAAAGCCACCCTAACGACGTCGAGTGCCGATTCGATCGTACGGAGGATTTGGATCAACGTCGTTTCGATCAATTTAATCTCCGGCGGCGGCCGAAGGAGGTTGACGAGGAGCCGGGAGTTCTTTAGTGCCGAGTTTATCGTCTACGGCGTACATTTTCACCGACGGCGGGAAGTAACGATACACACACGCCCTGCCTGCTAACTTAACACTTCACCGTCCCGCGAGGTGAGAGAGTAGGGGCCAAAAGAGGAGGAGGAGGAGCGGGTGGAGGTGCAGGAGGTGCAGGAGGGCATAGTTTATGGAAAGCAAAGTGGAACGCGCGCCCAGGTCCCGCGCCGACTTGGCGAGTTTAGCGGTGGCATTTACAAAGTTACAACGAAATTAGTAATGCTTAGTGGAGGGTGATATCTGGCTCGGTATACGCAGGTACGTTTGCGGATCTTCCTCTGCTCGTGGGGCGGAGTGGGAGGGGTGGGGGTGCACGGCACTCCCGCCGTTATCCCCTGATAGAGTCAACGCCCCTAAATGAAATTTAGCGAACGGGGAACATTTTCGAAATCCAAAGTGTCGGGCAAATGCCATTAGAGTACCTTTACGGCCGCTCGCAGCTCGCGGCGCGCGAGTCTAAAGATGTCTAACGAAGACATTTGCGTTTAGCATGGTTTCCCAGCGCCGCCGCCACCCTCGCCACCGCCGTCTCTCCTCCCTTACATTATAACCCCATATCGAAATTGAGTCTCTAACAACACTCAGACCCCGGCACTCTCCTCCTCTCTAACATCCAGTTCACGTATAGCGGCGGAGGCTGCAACCGCGATATCAGCGGCTACGAAATTCATACCAGCTAACATCGGCGCGCCACCCCCCCTCCCTACTTTGGGCAGCAATGAGCGCGCGGCGCCCGCCATACCCGAAGCGCGGACAAAGTTTTGGGAGCGAAAATTGAAACAGCCGGACCCTAAGATTGGACCCCGTGGCTCGTTGAGCAGCGCGCGTAGCCGCAAAATTGCAAGAGCCACCGTGTACCGACGATCGTCTACACACCCCTTCGCCCTTCTTCTCCGGCTACCCTCCCTCCCATAGCCACCTATGCACTTCCCCCTGGCTAGGAGGGGCCCTGTAAAGTTTCATCCTCCGGGCCGTCTCTGGGATCGAGCAGCTACCCTCCAGCTACCCTCCAGCTACCCTGCAGCCGCCACCTACCGGCATGTAAATGAGGCACAAAGTGTTCCGAATAGTTTGGGGTTACTAATGTCGAAGGTACGAGGTCGAGGAGGCGCGAGGACCCTCGTTTCTCGCCTGTTACTCTACCCAGTTACAATGCCCTCCCTTCACCGCCCCCCCCCCCCCCCCCCGCCGAACACATAAGTGCACCGACTACTGTCCTCGAACAGAGGCTTCCGATTAACTGAACGGCCTCCCGTTCCTTCCACTTACCCTCCTCTCCACCCACGCGAGTCGGAGAAAAGCAATAATCGCTCAAAAATATTTGCGACGCACCAGACTACCGATTAATCGTTACTCTTGTTGTTCGGGTGTGGAAAGGGTGGAAGGTCGTGTCGTTTCGCGTAAATAGCTCGTCGTCGGCCAATTGGACGGAAGCTTCTGAGAGCCGAGGGCGGCCTAGGGGATGGAAAGGGTCAGTCGGGGGTGGCAAAAAGCGCGGGAATTTCGGCGCTGAATGGAAGACTGTCCTATACAGATCGAGCTGCGAGATGAAAGACGAGGGGCGGCTCGCGCGAATTTACGACGGTCGGCGAACGACCGGCACCGTATTAATGAGCGCAGGAAAGTTTCTGCGGCGGGCAGAGGGGGGGGGGGGGAGGAGGGTGGAGGGCGAAGACGAGGTTGGGTCGGAGGTCGGCGGAAAGAAAACAGGAATGTAATTCATAATCGCGGTCGCGCTGACGCGGGGTATGAGGGATCGTTACGTTCGGCGGCGTCGGACGAGGCGGAGGGGGGTGAAAAAACAGCCGGGACACGATTCATTATAACGAACGGGGCGATAAAAATTCCTTTTGTTTTGCGCGACTATTATACCGTGGGGGGTAGAGGCGAACGGCCGTCCCGCACTTGTTTTTATCTTCGGCCGCGCGGCGTAAATTACAGCTGTGGCGGAAGAGAGAGAGAGAGAGAGAGGGAGCGAGAGAGAGAGAGAGAGAGAGAGAGAGAGAGAGGGGGGTGGAGTTACAGGCTGCCTGGGCTCGTTGTAACTACGGCAGCCCAGGTACCGATTTTCTAAGTCAATGTACGTGACGGGTCACTTTTTCTGATTAAAATCTTCGACCGGCCACCCTCCCGCTGTGAGCGCGATAAACGCCTATCAACATCCTTGATAAAATAACCATCTCTCGATGAGCGTGTCTGAAAATGTTAGGTATGTCCCGAAGGAATAAACGTGCATTTTTTCCATCGCTATCGATCTACATTTCAGCCGTTTTGCCTGCACATTCCTCCGATTCAGAGAATGAGAGAACCCCGATACCGAACCGAAGAATGAAAAATTCGCTAATGGCATCGGTTCCACTCCTGGCGGAACTCGAGGCGGCACGAACTAACGCCAAGGAAGCGATGCAACTGTGCAACGGTAATAATCAGCCGCCCTTCGCGTTCCCATGAATCTCGAAGGTCCTCGTCGTGTGCGCAATACAAGTCTCGGGCTAATTTCCAGGGCGCCGGTTAGCGAGGAGCTGGCAAGTCGAAGAAAAGGCTGTGGAAAGGGGCAGAGTAGAACGAGGGGGGTGGGTGAGGGATGAGAGGGTGAGGGGTGGGAAGCTAAGGGTGGGCGAGGAGATGAGCGGCAAGCTCGCAGAGGTTGGTTGAAGCAAGGAAAATTACTATAATCAACCCTCGCGATGGAGTAACAATTACCTACACATCGCGCCGCCGTCTTTAAGAGTCAAAGGGAATGGCCTTGTCGTCCTCGGGGCTCCTTCTATACACCTACCCCCTGTCCGCCCGCTATCTTTCTCCTCCCAATTTGCGCAGCTATCCTGTCACTCCGCGCGCTCCGCTCTCTTTCGCTTGCGAGGCTCTCTGAAGAATAGGACTCCCGGCGAGGAGGGTTGCGGGGTGAGCAAAGCTTGGAACTCGTGAACGAGCCGGTCTGCGAACGCGAAGTAAGGGGTAGAGGGAGAAGGGGGGGGGGGGGGGCGACGCAATTTCATCGGCGCTTTTGAGGGTAAGGGGGTCGCGAAGTTCGAGACTGGTTCCAATTAACCAGGCACGTCTTCGGTTCTCTCAACGGAAGCTGCGCAGAGAAGGGGTGCGAGAGGGGGCGGATGGCTCTATGCGAGAGCGAGAAAATTGTTTTGTAACCCCCCCCCCCCCTTACTCCGACGGCGCGAACGCCGTTAACCCGAACGCATCAATTTCTCCCTTAAATAATGACATCGGAGGAAGATTAATCCGTTTATAATCATTCGCCGACTGGCTCTGCGCGGGTACATACGGGGGGGGGGGGGGGGGTGGAGGGATGGGGTTTATATACGCGCGGGCGTTGAACGATGGAAGGATCCGCGGGCAGGAAGGAGTAGCAGGTGTTCCCGCCGCGGTGCAAACCCCGGTAAACACTTCTTCCTACCCGCGTACGCCCGCATAGCGTTCCGAACTAAACGTCAGGCGGGGGGTGGCGAGAGGCTAAACAACGTCAAGATAAAGGCAGCTGGCCGGGAGTAGAAAATTTCGTTTGCATTTATTACACCGAACCCGTACGGCGTCACGTCAATGGCTCTTATCAAAATTTCATATTACGTGTACACATTTTTCATCTTCCTTCATTTCCCTCTTCCTTTTCTGTTCTTTTTTTCTTTTTTGTCGAGAGACAACGTCGAGGCTCGAGGGCAGAGAGGGTGCGAGGAGCTTTCATTTCAGCCTTGCGAAGGACCCGAAGGAGATCGGTGGCGGAGGGTGTGACAAAATAGTATTTGAAGAAATTTCGTTTTCAACCCATTTCGTTCGGCGGAGATCAGAGGTGACGTAATGAAAATGAAAGGTCCCGGAATCGGACGATCGCACGAGTACCGACGGCCGACGAGGTATTAAGTGGATCCAGGGGCCACGACGGTGTAGTAAAATCGTTTCAGCCCTGTTCCCCGGAAACCGATATCACGCCTCCTAGCCCCTCCCCTCCCCTCCCTCTACCCACCCTCGATGGTCTCGCTCGCGGTTCTTTCGGCGTTGAAAGTTGGCAGGAGACGATCGACGGATGCGATCGAGAGTGGCGATCGACGCCGAGTCGATCGACTCCGAACGTGACGTTTCACTCCGCTCGAGAATTTTAATTTCGTTCCTCATCCGCGCCAGGGAGGGGGTGGGAGGACGGCACCAGCCGACGAAAGACGAAAGAGGTGGGAGATTTAGGTGGAGAGTCAACTGCGCCCGTTTGTCTCTACGTGACAAGAATGGATTTTCCCGGACGAGGGTGGGCAAAGATGATTACGTCCCACCCCCTCCCGCGGCCCCGCACCCTTCCCAGCCGAGGCTTCGCCATCTACCAAGACCATCCTCAAACCTCACCCCCCTCTCGGCCCAGTCATGGGGTGTCCGACAATCCGTCGTTTTCTCACGCACCCAAGCTGCCCCTCTGCAATACACACACAGACAGCTCTCAACTATATATTCATATATACCTTAACGCTCTAAGACGGAGCGCTATGAGTCCTTATACATATGCATGCTGAAATATACATATACAAATGCTATATATAAAATGTGCCGACGGCACAGGGGTAGGTCTATGTGTAAGTGCGGATCGTCGCTTTTATAATCCACTCATTCGGCGAATATCCAGTTGTCTTCTCGGACCGCCGCTGGAATTTCCTGCAGCGTTGCATCCTTCCGTACGGAAAGCCCCCTTTACCGCGCCACTTTTCTCCCTCTCCCCCCCGAAGTTAACGCGAGCAGGCCCCGAGCGTCGGTCCCGCAACACTGTGTGAGCCTACTGTGGATGCGTGTTAGTGCAGGAGGTGCGCGAGCTGCCGGCCTCGCGACGTATATCGAATGAAGATAAATCACCATCCGGCGCGAGTATTAATTTTACCCTCTCGCCCGTAATTAGCAGCGGGACAGGTACTCGTTAGCGCGGATTGGCACGGCGCGCAATACTTTATCGCGGATCGACACGCATCGAGATCTCTCGGCCTCCCTTATCTCTCGTACTTTACGAGCGACCGGCCCGCGGCCTGGCGAAAAACAGTTTTTAACGCGTTGACGGCCGTGCAAACTGCAATAATGTCTACGTAAGTTTTCACGTTAAAGCTGATAAGTAACGAACGGCGAGTTGAACGGAGGCAAACTACATTTACAGCGAGCTAACTTACAAAAGGGAGAAAAGTTGTGAGATCCAACTGAAATATGACGATCGCCGACTGACATTGACTTACGGTTAGCCGCGATTGCCTTCTCAGTGTTTCGCAGCACGCGCCCGCTACGCGCCGAGGTCACGGTATCCGAGAATAAGAGGCGGCAAGTTGCCGCTTTCGCTCTCGTTACCGCTGGGACTTTCGCGTAGACTCGCGAGTGGTGGAAGACGTTTTTCGTCAGCCGTGAATAAGCTCGGAAGCCGGCTGCGCACGTCCGACGGGGGAGGGGGGGTGAAAGTGTTAAAGCAGAAGAGGCAGCCGTGGCGGGGTTGCTGGTGGTAGCTGCCTTTTTCGTAAACAACTAGAGCGAAACGAACGGGCCGGCTGGGAAGAAATAAAGGTCTACGCGCTACGCCTTTAATCCCTCAGACTGACCAACTGCCATAAAGGCAACTGCACGTTCGCCAGCGAGGTCTTCCCACCAGCGGAGGAGGACGAGAGAGATTTTTATTGTTACGGAGCATATTGCCGGAGACAATGGGCGGCCGACTATTTATAACGCCTCCTCCACCTCCACCTCCACCTCCTCCTCCTCCTCCTCCTCCTCTGCCGCGATGTGCAACGTGTACGTACAGAACAGCGTTATTTTATTTCGCCATAATTCAAGCCGCGCTCTCTCCCGTCTCTCTAACAACCTACTCCCGGGCAACTTGCGAATATGCTCCTGCCCCCGCGAGAAAGCCACTGTATTATCGCTTTAACGGCTTTAACATTTTCCCCGTATTAGTCTCTTGCCCGACACGCGCATCGAGTAACGAGAATTTCACGCACTCCGCTACTTTTCGCCACTTACTTACCTCTGTCTACCGTCTAATCAAATCACTGGCAGGAACGTATTATTTCCCAAGTTGCACGCATCGAGAACACAGCTGACGACTATGTGTCCAACGTTGGAGACTGGAAAAATAATTTATGCGGAGGGAAGAGGTCAAAGGAGAAAACGAGTGCAGGGAGAGGAAATTCGCAATTAATCAGTGCCTAATCCGTGGAACAAAGTCTCGGGCTCGATGAGGAGGAGAAGGGCGAGGGGTTGCAGGAGGAGTAGGGTCGGGGTAAGGACTAGCGTCGGTAGGAGCTGCAGACAAAGAACGACGATCGTTTCAGCTCGCACCGGAGGAACCCACCGCGGCAGGTGAATGAAACGAGAGTAATGCAACCAATTAGTAAGAATTAGCATCGAGCAGCGACTCTCGCCAGGAGCGAGAAGGTCGAAGGGAGCCAGTAGCGGCAGCAGCATCCCTCCAGCATCCCTCCAGCATCCCTCCAGCATCATCCCTCCGCCACCCCCGTCGGCTTCCGGCGGTAAAATAATTACCGACCGTCTCCTCGGACCAACCCCTCCCACGGACGGTTAAATGATTTCCGTGAGCTTCCCAGCGTAGCTCGAGAGACGGTGTAATCCTGACGAACGGTCAGGTCCGATGAACATTTCACCGCTTTCAACGTCAGGAGCAGGAGGGCGGGAGCGGAGGGGAGGAACGGAGGGCTCCTATCTCGGCCTGCTTCGGCAGAAAGGCCCTCTTCTTTATGACGAAAAAGTAGCGCGGGGGGCGCGCCTACCAAAATCACATTTCATCGATTTTTTTTCTTCCCGCCCCGTACGTGCGACGCTGATTTACGAAGGGTGGGAAAGAAGGTGAAAGGCGCGATAGGGTGAGTTTATCGAGAATCCAGTGTACTTATTGACTTATCGCAAGGATGCTCTTTGTAGCGGAGTAGTTGGGAAGGAAGGCTTGCCGAAACGAGCCGCGGCTCGCATGAAATACGAAACAGGAGCGTTGACGGGCACAAAAGGTCTGTCGCTGAAATGTTCATTGCACCGCAAGTTTTCAGCTTTGATCCTCCGGTCGGAGGGACAGGCGTGCGTAATTAAGGATTACAGAAAAAGCATTCCATTTCTCGTTCTCGTTACTTCGGTCCCTTACAGCGTCCGTTGCCCTCAGCCTCCCTTATTCAATCCCTTCACCTACGAATCTCAGGCTTGCCTTCATAACCCATGTTTCATTCAATTAACTTTGTCGGCTCGCATGTCGGCGGCCTTTCAGTGCCAAGACACACACTTTCGAGAAAATTCGAGAAAATTCGAGTGCACGCTGGGATATAGTCGGCGGACGTGAAATAATAAAGTGTTAATTAGCTCCGGTGACTACAGTCGATTGCAGGTGGCCAAACTGGATATGGGATGGAGGTCCTGGGAAGGAAGAAAAATTGGATGTGCTGCTCGAAGGGGAAAGATAAATGTCTGAGGCCGGGGCGAAGACAAGTGGATGACGAGTGAAGAAAGTTGTCTTGCCCGACGTTGAGGTCGGTACGAAGCGAATGGCATTAATAATTAGGTTTACCCGAGGCAAAAGCTGGCACCCCTGTTATGACAGCGCAGTCGCGCCGGTACTCTCCCTCTCTCTCTCCCTCTCTCACTCACTCTCTCCAGCCGCAGGAATTGTAATGCACAGGGTGTTCAAGTTTGTCGGCAGGGCCACCGGTACGAATTCGCTCGAAACTGGAACAGTTATCGAAAAAGTTTAAAGAGAGGAAGCTCTTTGGATTCGGGAGGGGTACCGTGATGCGCGAAACGGCCTGTGCCTTCCTTTTTTATCCCACCCCCTCCTCGCTCCGCCCTTTCAAAGTTTTCAATGGAATCCAGCTGTATCCAATAAAGAAGCCGCAAACAGCGGTACTCGCGGGCCAACGCTATGCCGTGACAATGCTCGCTCCCGATGTAGGTTTCCGCCGGTGACGATTCCAATTTCGATTAGTAGAGGGTGCGAGAGAGAGAGAGAGAGAGAGAGAGAGAGAGAGAGAGGTTGACGATAGAAAGAGGAGGTGGAAGAAGCGAAAGGTCGGCGGCAATCGGCGGAAGTGCAGCGGATGAGAGACTTAATTCGTTAGCCTCTCGCCGAATCGTCAGGGACTCGATTCATTAAGTTAACCTCTCCCGTAATTGTAGTCGACGATTTTGCGCCGGCAAGCTATTTAAGAGGTGGGCCAGCTAGAGGAGGGGGGGTGAGGGTAGCCGTCGAGGCGAGCCCCGTCGAATTAGCGATACGCCGAAAGTAGATTACGGACAATTATGAATAAAAGGACTTAAACGGTCCAAGTTCGGTATCAGTAGAACGTGCCGCACCGAGGAAATGGCCCTTTGAGTGCGCCGTAAAAGAGTTGGCCCCAACTTTCCGAAAGTTCTACTTTATTTAAGCCAACGGCCCCCTCCGCCGCACCCCTTTGGCCACCCCCTTCTCAGGCTGGCACGTGCTATAATTCGCGGGCACGGAACCGTTGGCGTGCTCTCGCCTTGGCTGGCATACGGTGGCTACCTTTCGATGCCTAGCTTTCGGCGGCCACCTTTTGGTACCGCTTACCACTGTATCCTGTAGAATGGCTGTAGAATGAATATTGGGGAATTTTTGGGGTTGAGGTGAGGAGCAAAATAATATATAGACCCGATATGCGTGGAACTCTGCCGCGAGTCACTCGCGCTCGTGCTCCGCGGTTTCGCGTCGACGCTCTAATATGTTCAGTCAAGCGTGCTTTTTCTCAATTTCTGAATTCTGTACAAGGGATCGAACCCGGTACCGTTCGCATATGAGCCAAGCGCCCTATTAACTAACCCACCCACTCGCCTTGCGAGTTCTAGAGTCGTTTGACGTACATATTCTTACCGGGCGATTCTCACTCGACTATGTCAACGCCGTCTTTTCATTTCTATGATATTTTACATTTACTTGCGAGACTTTCTTCATATTTTGCATTACTTTCCATTACTTTACACTACTCTACATTGCTATATATAATACTCGTTGGTTATTTGGGCTTTTTGAGGTGCACAACCAAAGTTGCCACAAAGTGTTGAACATCCCTCCCCCCATTACCCTTTCGCCGACGAGCACGATTTTTCTAGTTCGCTAAACGAAATTTACAACCGTCGCCCAGGAAATACGCCGCGGCCCGAAAACTAGAAAATATTCGGCGCAGCCCGGCGGGAAAAAAAATGCGCGATCCAATTTTCGCATTATTGATCGTAGGGCGCGCGCGCGCGGCAAAAATATCGAAACGTGCACGGGAAACGGAAGGAAGTCGGGCTGCGCGGAGCGCCGGCTCTATGGCCGAAACGAAAGGGAGACAGAGAGAGAGAGAGAGAGGGAGGGGGACATAGAGAGAGAGAGAGAGAGAGAAAGCGGAAGGCGCGAGCTGCATAATGCCGAAGATAAACTTAAGTAGCTGCGAGCGTGTCGCAGGCTAGGAAGACTCAGACTACCGCGGCCCTCCCGAATGTCAGATACCATTTTGACTGCGGTACCTCGAGGGCGGAAAACTTGGCCAGGCACGAAGTGGCTGGAAAAACAGTCGGAGCTACAGGAGACCGAGGTCTGAGGACGTTTCGATTCGCCAAGGCCATTCCCTCCCTGCACACTCCCTTACCACCCCTCCAAAGAATTCTCGGTATGCTAATATTCGCAATTCGGTGACATTGCAGTGAACGGCGGTAGGCATGGCCATTGAATTTATTATTATACATTTATGCAGATTGAAATTAATATTAGGGACTCCGCCTTACGCCCCTCTCCGTCCCGCCGAATGTCTGCCGATCCTGGAATGAGGATTCGATCCAGCGATTGAATCCGGCGTTACGATTAGTTTCTTAAATGCCCTTCTCGTGCGACGGACACTCCCCGACTAAGGGAGAGGTTCGATTAAGCAGGAAGCGAATCTCCGGTGGGGAAGGTTTCTCGAAAATGGGCCACTTCCGTCCTACGCGAGGGACTCCGCGGACCGCAGCTTCCGGCGTGGCGTCAGTTCTCCCAGCGAGTAAGCGTTTATCTGCTAGCGATCCTTTTCCGTGCGGCTCGACGTCGTTCGACATCGTTCGACATCGTTCGCGTCAACATGCCGCGGGAGGATGGGAAAATTTGGCGAAACGCCGTACGTCAGCCTCTATAAATTCGGATCCTTACTCCCGCGTGCCAGTCGTAAATTGGTCGGAGAGAGGTCGGTGGGCTGTGCGCGGCACAACACGTGCCCGGTAGTCGATATTCGGCGGAGCGGGCGCGAAAGTGGATACAACGAAACGCTGAGAGGCGATCTATGAGGAACTATTTATCGCCCGCCAGGGCAAATTACCTGTTGGCGCCGAGAGCGGCAGGTGCGCAGCCTCGCCGAACGGTTAGTGCGATGCTGAACTAGTCTCCAGCCAGGCTCGAACCAGTACCGAATCAGTCTCGAATCAGTCCGGCACCAGTTCCGAACCACTGCCGAATCAGTTGCGAATCAGTTCACGAACCAGTCCCGAACCAATACCGAGTCAGTTCACGAACCAGTCTCGAACCAATACCGAATCAGTTCACGAACCAGTCCCGAACCAGCGCCAAAGTCAGCACAGTCCGACCCGAATCGACGGAAGCTCGATGAAAAGTACAAATTACCGGACTGCTTAGTGGCCCTTTATTGAAGCCCGGCCCGATACCGCTGCCCCCGGAGATGATTGAGTCCCGGGCATCAAATCGAACGAGCACATTCGTTACACTCTCGGCCCGGCCGGACTTTGACGGAACACTTCCGGGTATCGGAACGAACGTTAGTCAAGACTGTCCGAATCACGGCTTACTGCCCTTTCGCGTTTTGTCGGGCTCGTTCGACGACAGCTGCTCGGGGGGAAGTTATTTCGGCCAGAGGGATGTTTTGCCTTTCGCGACGATAAACGGTGAAAAATGTTCGCTCGCGCCCTCCGGAGCTCATTTTCATTTTCCCCACCGACCGGGATATTTTCGTAAATTAGTAGCGAATGTCGTTCGGCGCGTTTGACGTACAATGGCCTCGGCCCGAGCAAGTAATTATAAGCGCAAGAGCGACAGTGCTAATTATCCTGGCTCTGTTGTCGACCCCCCCAACCCCCCTCCCCCTCCTCTCCCTCCACCTCCTCCTCCCCGCCCCGCTACTAGCTCGCGTTTTAGCCCGCAGGGATAAAAGTTGATCCGCTGGCGCAAATTTATCGCAACCGGCCTGCCGCAGTACCCTGTTTACCCCGTGCCGGTCCAATTTGTTAAAAAGCACTGTACTAATGCGTTTTTCCATGCATATTGAACACGGCCATCGAACAAAGCTAGCGCGGGGGCCCGCTGTTATTGAATAGTTTAAATGCCATCCGCAGCCGTGCACTTCCATTCCTCCCAAATATAGATGCCTTTTTCCCGCTTTCAACCTTTTGGGAGATCAAAAATTACAAGGTCTCATTCATTGCATCCAATCTGAAATGTCGAAATCACCTGATTTTTTTAGCCAATTTATAGATTAGTTGCTCTCCGCGCCGGCTCAACGAGAGCAAACGAAACAATTGACGCAAATAATTCATTTCCACGGCACCGAAATAGTTCGCTGTACTTCTCTCGACATTTAACGTGCGGTATTGATCGACGTAAATGATTAATATCGTATTACCGACCGTCACTCGTTGATGGAACTTCTTTCCAAAAATGCTAACTTTTTTCTCTTATGTCGAATTATCGACGTCAAAAGTCGAGTAACGTCGAACTCTCGAAACGATATTCAGCGATAACAGTCTGCCGTACGAATTACTTCGAGTCGACTGTCAGCGACTGTCGCTGATTCAAAAAACGTTTGCGCTGATTGGACCGACTGACTCTTCCCCGCTCGAACGGCCGCTAAAGTCTGATCGTCGCGTTAAATCGTGGCTGGAGTAGCGCGTCGTTACTGCGAATCGTAATTTTCGGGCGTCGGGACGCCGATCGTCTCAGTTTTATCGCTGCGAAATTATCGCCCCGCCGTAATCGGCACCGTGTACATAATTCGTAACGACCACGCGCGGATTTCGAATTGGTCGGCGCCCGGAAAACGATACATTCGCTAGTTCCGAAACTGTCGTTTTACGGTATCCGTCTGTCGTCGTCCCGACGTCGAAAACGTGCGAAACGTTTTGTAGATCGTTCGCGCTCGTCGATGCGGTTGCATAATTTTTGCGGACCAACCCAAAGCTTTCTGTCCGATCGGTTCGTTCGAGATCAGCCGTGAAAGATTTTACAGAAAACGACGGGAGAAGCAAGTTTCATTTTCGAAAAGTACGCTGCAGCATTGTCGAAGTTTGACAGGTCTTTCTCACAGTTCACTTTAGATACAGATTTCTATGGATCTGGATTTTTACCGACATTGAAGCGACTGCTGTTGAATATTCGCTTTCCCTTGACTTCCTTTAACATTTTCGTCCAGTCTGCCCAAGTTGTCTAGAAGCATCGCATCTCGTCCGCTCTTGATTCTTTGATTATCTTCGGTTCTCGCAGGATAACGGTACGATAAAAATGTTCAGCTGCGAATATTACGAGATTCCTTCACTCTGGCTCCCAGAAGGGTAAATGTTCTTTGCGTCGCGACGATTCGAGCGAGTTGCGAAGGTGCAAAGACGATCGGGGGCTACTTCTTCCTTTGGACAAATCCCGCTTTCAAAGGAAACTCGCCGCCGGTGCACTTTGCCGTCGCGAATCAGTCTTTGAATTATTGAGTCCGCCCCGAAGTTGTCTTGACGCTGATGCATTCCGGCCTGCCCGCGTCTGTTCCACTGCAATGCCATGACATTTGCCAAAACTTTGACTTCCCAACAATAAGATTGCTACCCTGACATGTCCAAAAGATTCAAGTATGAACCAAGCTTACATGCTACTTTGTATCCGCCAAGTTCAAATTGACCATTTAAAAAAATGCGCAACAGAAATAGCGATCATCTACTCTTTCAAAGAATAATTAGTTCTAAGGTCCGATAACTTTCACGGAAACATTTTTCGCTAAAAATTAAAAACTGCAAAAAAGAAGTGACTTACCGTGCGAAGAGTAAGGCAGCACCGAGGATAACGTAGAACTCGCGGTAGTAGGATGTCGCTGGAGAGTGTTTCATTAGAATTGGCATTCTTCCAGCTCGCGCACGCGCGCGCGCGCGTTACCGCATACTTTTACGGCATTCAAGCGCGCGCGTTCGTCTTGTTCGCCGCGCCGGGATACGTTAGCCGCGGGAATTTACGGTTCGCGACATGAATTAGCGTCGGAATTCCCTTGTACAAAAATGCCCTAACGTCGCGCATGGGAATCGTACCTCGGACGACAATCGGCGCGAGTGAAAAGCATTCCCGCGGGACGGGAGCAAACGGGGGAGCGGGGGCAACTATTTGTGCGCGCGTAAAAAGGAATTTCCAGGAAGGACAACGTATTAAAAATGTCCGACCGTATCCTCGTAAATGGCCTTTGCCCATTAGACCGGTATCCGGTCGAAGTCGGACGGCCGAGAAGGACTTCCGACGAATCCATTTGTGAGATAATGAATGCTCGCGAACAGAAGGGAGAAGGGAGGGGAGGGGAGGGGGAGGGGTCGTTAATTAGCGCCTCGGAAAGAAACTAGACCAAATGCAAAAAGGGCATGCGACGGGACGAGACGAGAGTTGAGAGTGGAGAGTGGAGAGTGCGGTATAATCTTGGAGCGTGTACACGCGCTTGGATAGGAATAATGAGTAAGACTCGTCCGACGTGGTACTTTCCATATATAACGATCTTTATTTCGCGCGCATCTCCCACAGGTATCATCCGTCCGGCTTACCCGACGCTCTTGCGCTCGGTCATCGGTATTGCGCAACTTTAGCTCCGACATAGCTTAGACTGCAATAAAGTCTCCTTCATTACCTCCCCCAAAATCGTCTTCCTTAGCATTCTTCGCTCATTAGACTTCATTTCTCGTTCACAGTTCCACTAATTCCCTTCTCTCTCTCTTGCTCTCTCTATCTATCTATCTCTAGCTTTATCTCCCTGCCTCTCTCTCTCTCTCCTTGCGAGTGTACGTATACATATAAAAATTATATATAGAACCTACCACGTTATAATTACAAACTGTCCTACGTACATATTTATAGTCGTCGTACAGAAGCGGTATTCCGATCTTGCAGGCACCATTTACGTCGAGAGAGAGAGAGAGAGAGAGAGAGAGAGAGATGCACTCGTTCCTGAAGAAGCAAGGTAAACGCGTCGAATCGATATACTTCGGTAATCTGTAGTTAGCTAGCCGTCGCCTTAAAAAAATACACCTAATTCTTTGGTTAAATTCACAACTACGGAGTATTAACAATTTTCTTTTTTGGACGAGCGTTGGCGTCGCGTTACAAATGTCTGACCTCCGTTCACTCTGTGCACTCGTTTTAAGCGCCTCTCAAAATTCCACGTAAAAAAAAAACTGAAAACTTTGAATTCATGATTTCGATAAAGTATCGGTGCGAACTGTGTTCGGTAAAAATTTCTAACTGAGGCTCGGTCGACTCCAGTCGTCGATGAATATTTCTCACGTTTAGAGTTAGCTGCGAAAGGTGTCGGGAGAACAAAAGCTCTGTTCGACATTCCGTAGATTTGTATTCAGTGTAGCCAACGACACCCGTTACAATAGCAAAAACATCAAAGTCACTTCCGCGTCCCCTTCCACCTTGCGTACGACTTATTTACAGGCAGCTCTTACTTCAGAGGCAATAAATAAGTAATTTAAATTTCCTTCGGCAGTGAGGAAGCGACGTTTTGCATATCCGCCTCTCCGATAAGAATTATTGAAAGAGAAAAGGAAAAATCAAGAGAACGAGCAGGTCGCGAATTGGCAGAGCGTTCGAACGCAATCTTTTTCGCTTCTGAGACGAAATTGAGCTGCGCCAAAATAGGAGGCTCGATGAAAAGAATCAATCCGAACGGGCCGGATTAGCGTGCGTGTGCGCGAATGGCGCCGGGCAACGGAACGAAAAAGAGGAAAGCCAATGAAAGAGCGAGTTTCGAAATCGGAAAGGCCAAGGTGGGGGTGTGGGTACCATCGCTCGACGAAAAAGAAAACTTGTCAGCCGCGGGCCGCGGCTTAAGTTAATTACTTCATTAATGCAACGATTAGACTACCGCCATTCCCATTATCCTCTCACAACGTTCTCTTCCGTTCCTTCCCACAACACAGAGATAATTACAAATAGTTACGGTTTTGTTTACAGTATTACTTCTTTTTTTCCTTATCATTATTATTATTATCATACTATTACAACGTTTTGCTCCACAAATATACTTGCACGCTTAACTATTTATACGTGTCTAGGTTTTTGTATCGTTTGCTTTGTTTCTTGTTTTTTGTTTTTGTTTGCTTTGTTTGTATGCAACCCTGAGACTACGATTCTAACCGCCACGGCGAATCGATAGTTATACGAAGAAAGTGCTCGTAAAAGTTGAAAAATTTCCCATATCCAAGTATGTACACGAACGTCTGTTCCATAAAAATATGTTTTGTCGCACTCTTTCATGTTTCGTCTTTTCGTTTCATTGAATTAGCACGGTTGTGTACGGTTGACGTGTTTGTCACCTTCAATTTGTCATCGTCGCGAAGCGTCACTGGCAATTCGGATCGAGCGAAGGTTTACGCTTATTGTCAAACTCGTGCGCGTGCCATTCGCGGGAACCGATCGTCGGACCGATCGTCGGACCGATCTCGGTCCCGCCCTGCCTTCAAGCTGACCATTTTCTCCACAACACGTTTGACTACTCGGTCAGAACGATATATTCTCTTTTGATTACGTGTGTTCGAGCTCTCGACCGCCCGAGGCCGATACAAAAAGCGAAACGATAAGATTACGTATATTTTAACCGCGGTACCGGGTCCGAGATATAGGAAAAACAACTTTTTCGTGCCATCCGTTCTTACGTAGACGCTGTGTGAGTAATAAGAAAGAAAGAAATGTGTCACGCATGTGTCGAAAGGAAACGTGGATTTAATGCGCCAAATAACGCGAATATCACAGTTTGATGAAGAAGCGGACGAAGCTTCAACGTAGAGCGAGAACGAACAGGATCAGATACAGTGTATTTGCGGAACGAACGAAATTCCGAACGCTTAAGAAATGTACACTTTCGAACCTCACAGTGACACTGTTCTCGAATGGACGATATCATTGACAATGCGCATCGGAGAGTTTCCCTTAGAATCACAACTTTTGTACCTGCGAACATTCTTTCGCATCGCAGAAATGTTCGCAGGGACAATGGAGAAACAGCGAGTTCAGAGGCGAGATACAAGTCCGGAACGGAGAAAGCTGACAAACTAAAGGAAACCGAAGAAAGAAGAGAAGAGAAAAGAAAAGAAAATAGTAATAATAATGATAATAATTCGCCGTGGCTTAAACAGCCATACTTTTGCTTTATTCATTACGCTATCTACTTGACAATGAGGAACGAACCGCCGTATGTATCGAAAGGAAAGTAGCGTGGACAGAGCGTTGGTAAGGGTGGGAGAACCTTGACAGCATCGTGACGTACAATCGAATGCGCGACAGGATGCGTAAATAATTCTCCGCGCTGTATTGTTGAGAGGGGCAATAAGAACGAACGGCGAAAAAAATGAAAGGAAAAAAGTAAAGGGGACAACGCCGTTTTCCATTGAGAAGGAAAAGTTGCGTTTCGTCACAGGCGCGTCTTCAGTTTTATTGCACTCTAAACGACGTGACGACGGTTCTAAGTTATACAGTAAACTACGACGACATAAGGTTTCCATCATCGAACCGCTTGAACGCGTCCTACGTACACGATTGTTAGAATTTTCACAAATCTTTGTTTGCTTAGCTCGACCGACGGCATTTTCCGCTTCGCGGCAATTGCTTAAAAACGTTCGCTAATAAAACCTTATGTCGACTGACAACCATCGATAAACAAAGTTCCGTAAAACTGATGTGTGTGTACGTGTGTGTATGTATGGCCATTTTTACCCCGCCAGTAGACGACTTTCACGTGTCAGTGTAGTGGTTATTGTGGCGTAACGACTTCGCTCCCGCAGAAGCTTTATTATGCGTACGACCCGCACACGGTTCTCGTAACAGTAATAACTAGATAATAAAGATCCCTGAATACATATAATATAATATAATATATATATTCTCCTACGCTCACTGTGTGGCACGCGCAAACAACGTTTTGCCATCACTTTTAACAACCGGTAAAACTCCTTTCTCTCTCTCTCACACTCTCTCTCGCTCTCTCTTTCTCTCTTTTCCTCTCTGGCTCTCTCTCTCTCTCTCTCTCTCTCTCGTTCTCTTTCATACCTTCCATTCGCAGAATCCAGCAACCTGGCCAGATCCCAACCACCCTCTTCCTGTTTTCGACATGCATCCCCGTCAATTACGTTTTCTTTCTACGTAGATAGCTCTTAATTGGAGAACGATCCAGCCATTCTTTCTATTATTATTCCACCTTCGCTCGCGAACCGGTCCTACTTTTGTATCACTGGTTTTCGTTTGTACAACGATGTATATCCTTTTCACTCTTCTCACCCCGCCATAACTATGGATGTTCGTTTTGTGTTCGGTACTTTATCGATAGATCGATTTAACGCTCGACAATGTTTCACTGAATGCGTCGCGGATCGATACGACCCCGTTGCTGCGAAAAACAACGTAAAAGATTTTCTCGCCATTTGTTGGAAGTCGATAATCGAACAGTGGCAAGTGTCATTTCTGCTCCGCGCGGCAACTCAGCAGAGTCATCGAGAAGAAAGTGGTGAATGTGCAAAAAGAAAAACGTTCAACAACGATCGTGATCTGCTTTTTTGATTTCAATCGCGTCAATCAACAAGGAGAATACCATGTTCGGTCGGTCACTTAAACATCCCTAGTTACCCGTTATGCTCTCACAATCCGTCCGGTCTCCGCCGTCACCGTCCCGGCATAACGTTTGTCCCTCTTTTATTTCCCTCTTTTTTCTTTTTAGTGATCAATGTATAAATGAAAACGTAATCACTTATTTGGTAGTGGCGATCCGAACGATCGACAAGCTTCAACGTACTATCCTAAAGTGTGAGAACCCTAGAAAGATTTCTCGCATCTTGTACTGCGTGTTGCTATGCTGAATTAGAATTTTTTTCTTTTCTTTCTGTACCTGTAAAAGGGGTACTTGTAAAGGAAAGTTTGAGTACTTCGAACAAAGATCGATGCGCGCTATACTACAGTAATACGCAAAGTTCAACAATCGCTGGAATCACTGGCCAAAGATCCACGCTTTTTTTTCACGCTTCCTCCCTCCGTCTCCCTCTCTCCCACTCTCCTTCTCCACTTTCGCTCTCACACTCTTTCACTCCCCCGCAGACACTCTCACTCCCTCTTTCTCTCCCGCTCTCGCTCTCGCTCCCGCTCGCGTGCGAAAAATAAAGATTTTCCTCTTCCACATGTTTCATAGAAAAAAACATAAGAACAGTAGAGAACACTGACTATCATCTCTTCACTTTATCACGCACGTCTTGAAGACAATACAAAAAACACCATCCTCTCAATAGTCCCCCTCGTCCGTCCAGTCCGCCGAGAACGTGCAACAACGATTAATATACACTTACGACGAGAAAACGTTCAGTGCCGGACATTAGTGTTCACGAAGAAAAAAAAAAAGATTATGGGCTCGGCTACCTCATCGGTAGTAAGCTGCTTCCAGCATCTCGACGAATAGCTTGTTCATCGGCACCTTGCCCGTCCGATAGACACTCGACCAGAATCTTCTTACGATTCCGTCGGCCTGCCTAAGGCTCGGCAACACTAGGAACATGTTTTGCGTCGCTCTTAGGGCCTGACCGGGCCTGACAGCTGCCACGCAATCCGACAGCGAGTTCAGGATCGAGTCCCGGAAACGATAGAGGGCCTGCGGCTCGTCCGATCTCGCGTCGCTGTTGGCCAGAATGAGCGCCTTCAGGACGTAGTACTCCTCTCTCGTCAATCCCAATCGTTGAATCCTCTCGACAATCTGAATACACTGTTCCCCAGAAGCAAAGAAACTCGTTTAATCCTTGGCACTTTCCACCAGGCAATGACGACATACTCACATGCGTATAGAGCTCTGTGCAGTGGCACTCGCGCGCCAGTCGTTCGTCCAACGTGAAATCTTGTGCGAACCGTAGTCTGCCGTTGTTCGGGGTGCTTCTCCACGCCAGGCTGAATGTCAGAATTTCTGCCCAAGTACTCTGCAGTAGCCGCATCTGATCGTTCAGCGCCAAACTGCTGAATCCCGGTATTTGCTTGGCCCAACCTGGAACAGTGTTAGGGTTCGTATTCAACGTCGATAATGATGCGGATAGATGACAGTGAGGGGATCGTTTCGTGAACATTACCGATTATTCCAACCAACTCGCGATCGTAGAGATCCGACAGCTGCCCGAGTACTCTTTGATCCGTTTCCAGAGTGTGAGAGAGATTAGACACTTGTAGCATATCGGGCTCGCACGCCGTGAGGGCCTCGACCATTTTGTTGTCTAAAAATGGCAAAGAGGATCGCTGTCAATCGTACAGCATTCTCTCCCGGCGCGTAATATAATCGAATTCTCCTTAAGTTAGATGATGTAATGCTTTAGATACTACTATGTGCTTACTTATCGTTTCAGTGGAGCCTCCCGATCCTAAGTTCGCTTGAAATATTAATAAAACGATTTATCGATAAAAGATATTGATAACTCCGTGCCTACGTGAGAGGAGAGTGTAAGGAAAAATGCGCGCTACGCTCGTGAGGTGGTAAGTGAGTCGAGAATTTACCCTCCAAGGTGGCAGTTTTGACGGGCGTGTAGGGATCGGTCGATCTCCTGTATTTTTGCCTCCCACCTCTGACGCGATCCAGCCTTACGCCCTCTTTCAACATTCCCTGCCGAAGACATTTCTGAAACCTGCACGCCTGACACGCCTTCCTCCGGCGCTTGTTTATCTCGCATTCACTGTTCGCCGGGCACGTGTACTCGATATTGCCTGTAAAATTACTCGCTATTTTATCGTAATATGCATTGTCCTGCGCCAGATAGCACCGGTAAGTGACGTTAACCGACGAAGAAGCGTTCTCCGACGCGGCTTAGCAGCACATCTACCAAACTTTCTTCGCAAGACACGGATCGGGTTAAAATTCGAAGCGGATATTTACGGCCTTGACAAACGCCCTGTTAATGCAATTTTCATCTCAGCAAGCACGCTAGACTCGAATGAATGATACTCGGTGCTATCCGGAAGAACGCACTTGTTTTGTTCACTGTTCCGCGGTCAGGATCTCTTTTTACCTTGTATGGTTCTCTTAAAGAATGCCTTACACGCCTCGCAGGAGGCGACCCCGTAGTGAAATCCGCTGGCGACATCTCCGCAGACGAGACAGAGCCTCCTGGGCATCATGTCCTCCTCCTTGATGCCTTCCTGCGCAGGCAGATTGAAATGTTCGATCAGCGCTTTTTTGCCGCATACTCTTTCTTTACGCGCAACACGCGTTCGCTCAATTTCGAACGATCGATAGGACATTGAGTGAGAGAGAGAGAAGGAAACACAGAGAGAGGAATGCACACGTACCTCAGGCGTTCCCAGTGGCTGCGTGGTCGAGGAACAGTGATGCATTTCTGGGCTGCCTGGACTTCCTCCGCCACCGCCATAGTCGGGCGGCACGTCCATTTTCGGACAAATCGCCTATGAGAAGAGAGAAACCATCGGTAAGTCGAATTCGCCTACGCGGCACATCGTCGCCCCGTTTACCTTGAGCCGCGTGCGCGCACCCGATAAGATTAATGCAAAACTAGCTAATTATTATCGACACGCGAGTCGAATCTAACAGCCACCTTTCGTACTTTATTAACAACTAGCGCACTTGTAGCAGTTCGCGGAACGTGTAGTATGGGGCAATTTTGCTAACGAAACTCGTGGTCGACCGTTACCTCCTGATGCTGAAGGGTGGTGCTAGGTGAGCAAACTTGATAATTCTGCGTGGGCGTAGAGGGGTTCTCGACTTCCTGTTTGATATTCGGCATGGTCCTGCTATTCCCGATCATATTTTCCGTGGCGGCGCCAGACATCATACAGACCTGCGACGGACAAACAGACAGGCTACTTAAATTGATTGGCCCCGGATATCGGAAAAAGAGGCGGTGTGCGAGAAGAGTGTTACTACCGAGACACGCCGTTAAGTCCCGTGTGTCGTACTTTCGGAAAAAGGAAGAAAAAAACTGACGGCCTCGCCCCTTGGCCAATTACAATGCAACGTCGTCACACACAAAGAACGGCGCTCGGCATTGAAACTTTTGACTTAATTCCGTTACCTACGCCCGTTACTCATTCCTCAACGGGACGGACCCTCGCCTCCTCGCCGTTTCTCGTTCTTTTTTTTTTTCGAGGGTCCGCCTCACTTTGCAGCCGGTTGCAGTTTTTTCGCGTCGGCTATTTTTAAGAGCGACCAACGCCGCGGGCATTTTTAGAATTTACTTCGAGGAATCCGCGGCAGCAGCAGCCCGCCTCCGACCCCGGTTAAGATATCCTCCGGCTAGAGAGCGCGGAGCGGATACTCTGACAATGTGGAAATTAAGCGTACGCCCTCGGTCGCGCTTGTTTATTACACTCTCCCACGGCACCTGTGCCAAATCAATGTCTGCCCGCGCGGACGCGAGACTGGTCAAACGGTCACCGAGTCGAACGCCGCTGTGACTTAACCTTCTCTCTGCGATTCTTCAACGAATTGATCATTGACACATCTACTGCTAGTCAACTTTCTATCCGGTAGTAATAAAATATAATTAATGTTTTACGTTCTTTCACGGTGTTCTATGTTATTATTTCGTGTTATTTGCGACTCTTTGCGTAAGTTACCCGAAAATACTGCATTTTAGTCCCAATCTGGACACTGTCTGAGCAGTTTATCGTTATAATATAACATTGAGCGATCATTGGAGGGTACTTTGGCACCTCTGGAGACTTTTTACATGAGTTTACATTAATTTACGTTAGCTTACGGTATTGTACAGTACATTAGCGAGCCCTTTGAGGGATTTACTCATCGATAGCGCATTTTAGGCCATATTGGAGCCACATCTGACTGGCTTATCTTTACAATACGACATTGGGTGAGTAAAAAAAGGTACCTTGGCCTAAATTACACCTAGTAAAGACAGTAGAACCATCCCAATGGCTTTTATGCGATTTTGCTCGATATAGGGCCATGATAGCTCCATTTTGAAGCGTGTTTGACTGGCTTACGCTTATAATATGACATTGAGCGACCAATGGCGGGTACTTTGGGATCATTTGAACCTATCTAAACGTGATAGAACTTTGAAAATCGTCGAAAATCGCGAAAAAATTTTTGGTCTTGAAATCGATTTATAAGTACCCTATCCCATAGATTTTGATTCGCCCTGAAAGTTGGTCGCAAGCAAAGTTCCGATCGACTTGTGGTTATGCATACTGAAAGAGAATCAAATGAGGATCACAAAAATCGCAACCGGAGACTTCTAAGTGCAATACTTTCGGAGATATGGCCAAAAATATGCTAAAAAACGATGAAAAATTGACATTTTGCAAAGTGGACGATATACAATTCCTTTGGTCTCAAATATTTTACCATACGTTGAAAGAGGAATAAAAAAGCTTTCGAAAAATTGCAACCGGAGTCTTCAGAGTGCAATATTTTCCAAGATAGACCCAAAAATATAGTCAAAAATTGCGAAAAATTACTATTTTTCCGACTGGTCGACCAAAAATGTGTGAAACAGCGATGAGAAATTGAAATTTCATGTACTGTGTTCTCCATTGCATAATTTGGCCATATTGCTTCCGTACGGTATGAAAATATGTCGTTAAGCGATTAAACATTTCGTTGTAATCGCTCGTTGAAAGACAATCCGTCAATAATGCGAATGACGTGTCGCACCGCGCATTATAATACGCACCCCGAAGCAAATATGAGAGCCGCTGGATATTACATTACAATGTAATGTTCGAATTGTGAATGAAGGCAGGATGTGATACTCAAAGGATGCACGACCCGTGACTTCACGGTCGTGCAAATTGCCGACAGAGAGACGCCCGGGTGCCATTCTTTTCGGTTAACTTAATAATTCCGTGATGACGTTCTACCGTTCGACGTTAACCGAACTACTTCTTCCACGCAAGAAGAGGTAACACAAACGGCGCCTATTCCGAATTCAGAGGCCGCCTTTGTTTGCCGAGCGCGGTTCCCGGTTCCTTCCTGCTTATGGCAAATTCATGACCGATCGCGTGCAACTGAAAATATTCAGGTTAACCAGCGGTGCAAGGTCGTAGGTGCAACTTAAATAAGCCTTTCAGGCGGCAAAGAATGGTGGACATGGCCTATCCTCGTATCGGCGGATACTCGCGGAATCTAAATATTTAAGTGTCCGCCCCGAGCGAATTCTCAATCGAAAATCAGGCTGCCGCTAATGAAAAGCAAATTAATGTAAACGCATTCATTGTTCCCTCTTTCATTCACACACACACACACACACACACACACCCCTACCCTCCCTCACCTCGTCCCATGCTACTCGTCTGTATTCCCCGGCAATTACATTCGTGGGAACGACGGAAACCGAAAGGCGCGGAGCGCCGGCTGTTCGGCCTTGAACTTGAATTTTGTTTGCGCGATAATTCGCTTAGGTAAAGGAATACGTTCCTAGGCGTCGGCCTGATAGGGGCGATGGGACACGATGAGCCTTAACTGCGGGCCCTAGAAGAGGGCCTCGTGGAGTTCGCTCGTGAACAAACTAACGGTGAAAGGATTGCGTAAGCTTCTCCCTCCCGCCCCTCTCTCTCTCTCTCTATCTCTCAGTTTATCCTTCTTCATCCTTCTCTCTCCGCCTATCGTCAGATTGCTGCACGGTGCCCTGTATTAAGAGCTTCCAGAAGCGAAGGAGGAGCAGGGGACGAAGAAAGACAGATACCGGAGGAGAGAATGAATAAGAGAACGACAGAGAAGGGAGTATCGAGTATCTGGTCGGCCTTGAACTTGACTTTTTTTTCTCGGGGCAACCGGTCATTTGAGCGCGTCGAAGAGACTGCAAATACGAGCGAGTGGCTGTAACGTGCGAAATTTACGCAATCCGTGCGCTCCGTCGTCTCAAAACTTTCTTGACAATGGCTCGTCGGAAGAATATGAGCGCGAGGCTCGTCAAGGCTGCAATTACTCGGCAATCTGTGTTGTCTCTCCGTCGGCGTTCCTGACGATTCGACGATTCTGCCTGGGGATCGCTCGTCCATAACAGGCGAGCCCGAAAGATAAGAATATCGGGACGGGAAACAACTTGACCCGCGCCTCTCTGGCCACCGGCCGAGAGCTCGGCAAATGAATAAATTGAACGTGTCCACCGTGTTGTTTTCGACCGGCCCAATAAATCCCCCTAAAATGCAATTGAACGCCGGTGTCTACCTTTCTTCTGCGCAGCGTCGCATCCGCGCGAAGGACCGAAAGTCGAAGCACTTTAGATGGTGGGCCACTTTAGATAGAGGTACGAACGAACTGGAACGAACTCGAACGAAAATCGCACAGCGCAAACATGTCCGACGAGAGTTGAGCGAAGATAGGAGGGCAGCCTGGTGAGAGAGAGACCAGCCGACTCGTCCGTGAACTTGGACTTCAGCGCTCTAGACGCTTCTCGCGCATTGATCATCGGCCGCCCACGCGCTCTCTCTCTCTCTCTCTCTCTCTCTCTCTTTCTCGCCGCACCAGAGACAACAAATTCGTCGGCCGCCTATGCCGAATCTCCGGAGGCTGAGAGACACAACACTGCGAGCCAATGCGTCAGAGGGGAAAAAGAGCCGATCGAAGGAGCGATTAGTCATTTGCGATCGAGTACCATAGTTGAGCGACGCGTTTGAGACGCGAAAGCGACAGGAGGTCCAGCGAGGAAGACAGAGGAAGACAGAGAAGAATGCGGAGAAGAGTGAGAGGCTGACGCGATAATCGAGTTATACGCCTCGGGGAAGAAAAAGCGGGAGAATGAAATGACGGAACGGAGGAGGAGCTGACCAGGCTAGGTGCCGATCAGGCTAGGTTCTGTACCTGGTCGGCTGGATACGGAGTCAGAGCGGTGGCGAGTCGGGCAGAGCGAAGGCCACGCTGCAGTCGCTATCGCGTGTTTATAGGTTATCCGTACGAGGAGAAAGTAACGGGGAAAGGGTTGCGTAAGCAGTCCGCTGCCGACCCTCCGGCACCCTCCCTTCTGCACCCTCCTCCGTCACCCTCCTCCAGCCCTCCGGCCGGCAACTCCATCCCCGCCACACCCCCGTCTCGTCTCGAGAGCGAGCGCCAACCCTCGTCGAGCACCATATTCGATTGAGCGCATATACTCGCGAGCGGGTCGAGTACGAGTCGAGACGGAAGGGACGGCAAGAAAGGAAAGAGGGGAGAGAGAAAAAGAGAGAGAGGGACAGAGAGAGAGAGAGAAAGAGAGAGACACATCATCATCGGGACTATCTGGTTAGCCTTGAACTTGACTTTTCTGCATGATAGAAAGAGAAAGAGTGAGTGAGTGAGTGAGTGAGTGAGTGAGTGAGGGAGAGAGAGAGAGGGACAGAGAGGGGGGGAGGGGGGCGGCCGCGTTGCCGAAGGCCGCTAGAACCGCGCCATCGCAATTTTAGATGCCGAGCGGCGGCGGAAACGGCCGATGGCGACGACCTTGGCGCCGTCTCTCCTCTCTCTCTCCCTCTCCCGCGGATCCCCTTTTTCGCGATTATCTTTTTCTCTCACTCCCTCTCCTCAGCTGGCCCCCGCGATCCGTCCCTCGCTACTCCTCGTCGCGCGCGCGCGCGCGCGCGCTCGCTCGTCCTCTTCCTCTCCCTCGCACGCTCTTTCTGTTTTTCTATCTCGATCTCCCTCTGACGTCGCCTTTTCTGACAGGCCGTGGCGAGCGCGACGCTGTCACGTAAATCCTCTCGCAGCATCGGCCTGAATAACCGACGTGGCTCGTGACACATCGTGGGACGCGCGCGCCGTGTGAGAAATTCTTTTGCTCTCCATCTTTCTTTCAGCGGGATCCGTCACCCGGTTGGGCGGTGAGAACTGACGACCGTCGGCCAGACATTTTCGTCCTACCTTGAAGCCACCCCCCTCCCCCCCTATCTCACCCCTTTCTCTCACTGTTCGCTGTCAGTCATCGGAACGAAAGATATTCTTTCCACCGAACGGAAGCCAGATAGAGAGAAAGGGAAGAAGTTTCGACGATGCACGACTCGAAAATCGATCGCCCTCGTCCGCGATGCCAATCTACATCCGGTAGTGTGATTACGACGAAGCCGAATCGGTTCCGGCGATAAGGCGGGTCCTATCGGTGAGCTCGAATTTGAGCCACCCGGATGACGAACTTTATTTATTGAAGACAGACGGAATGCAACCGGTCAAAGTTTCGGCCCGCGTGGCCTAAGGTAAACGAAATCGATCTGTGCTGCCAGTGGAGACAGTGCCACATGTTCGTTCTAAATTCAATTCAATCGGCACGGGCGCATGTAAATGGCAAATTAGTCGCGGGAGGGGTGGGAGGGGAGGGGGAGGTGGTTCAATTCTTACCGCCACGTAACGGGCACTGAAAGTGGCCCCCCGATCGAGCACTCGGCTATCGCCATATCCGACTGTTTAAACTTTTACGTACGAGGAAGCGGACGGAAATACGCGAGCTCTGACGTGGATGCGGGCCTATAGAAAGTGTCGCGAATCATTTGAGGCCGCCGCCACCGCCGTCACCGCCGCCGCCGCCCCGTCTTCGACAATGGCACTTAATTGCCCGCGAGACCTTTGAGTCCGTCTGGCGAAATCGAGTATTTCTCAAAGAACCCAAAGAGCGGAACTCGCTGTAGCTCGTTTTCAAACGGGTCGATTATGCAAGCGAGGAAAAGCCCCGCGAGGAGGGTAAAGAGAATGGGGAGAGAGAGCAGAGAAGGGGGGTAGAAAGAGAGAGAGAGAGAGAGAGAGAGAGAGAGAGAGAAAGAGGGAGAGAGAAGCGAACAACCGAGTGAGCGGACAAGGCGGCGAGAGCAAGATTAAAAAGAAGATGCGGCAGCTGCACAGCTCTCGACCCACTCGCCTTTCGCAAAAAGCCAGCACGAAAAATTCAACCGCCACCAGCCTCGCATAGACCGACGATGCAAAACAGATACAGAACTCGGTGTTTAAGAGTAAAAATTACATGAATCTTATCGGGCGCATCTTAACGTTCGCCGCTTCAATTGTGTCGCGCAAAGTGTGCGCTCGACGCCTAGTCGCGCGAAACAATGCAAGCGTCTCGGATAACGATCGCGGTGCAGAAACGTAACTTCGATAAAGACCTTATCGCGAGGAGGGACGCCGCGTTATGTCAAGTTCAGGGATGTCGGGTAGGAGGTCGGCATTGGGCCCGTCCGACTGAAAAAGGCGCCCGCGCGCGCGCGCGTGCGAGTGCGACTGCTGACGCGAACGATTCGAGTATGCGAGTAACGTCACTGGATCCGGGCACTGTCTCTCGCCGAGCGCCATTATTTTTCCATCGGCCCACTGATCTAATTACGAATCCCCGACACGATCGTCAGCTGTGAGAGCCGCTCGAAAGGAAAGGACGATACAGCCGGTCGATATCGAGTGCCGGCCCGCCGGCCGAAGATAGTGATCTCTCGATCGGCGAACATGAAACGTTCTTCTACCGAGGCCGAAAACAAAAATATGCCGTACGCGAGAGACACACACACACACACACACCCACATACATATACATTGGGCGTGCGTCGGCTCTCCTTATCTGTTGCCAGGCGCGATATCGCCGAATAATGCACAACACGCATAACTCGATGCGTAATTCGACTTCCCAGGTGCGTTTCGATTGACAATAATGAGTCCTACCCCCCCTACGCCCCGATCATCCCCCATGCATTTGCCACGCAGAACACGCGCGGGATCCGCTAATATTTTTAGCGCGATCCGCATTTGACGCGTTCTTATTTCGTATCTTCCGTTTGCCTCTTGCCTCGTTGCTCTATCATTCGATCCCGTCGAAGCATCCGCGCGAGGAATGCGCGACGCTGCACATTTCGTGACAGCGAACGCCATCGCTTCAGCGTGCAAAGAGATTGTACCGTGCTGAAGAGAGCTACGCCATTTTTTCCCTTTCATTTCGATAACGTACGTTTGCTATTGCCAAGGCTATGAAAGTTACGGCAAGGAAAAAATGAGCGAATGGAAGAAATTGATGAATTAGAGTCGTTTGATAAGGGTGTAATCTAGTAGAAAAGAACGATATTAATCCGGCGACGAAGTATGGCCGCCACTTCGAGCCAACGCGCACTGATCTATGCCACGCGCTTTGAGCTTGTTTTCTTTCACTTTGCGCGACAGCCAGTTTTTCGATGTCACATCGTTTATCCGGAACGTCCGCGGTGCGAGACTGTTTCCTCGTTCGATCGCATTAACCGGTTCTCGAAAGACCTCTCAAGCCGACTGCAGACGAAATCAATTTTATGCACATCGTATTGTATCCAATGTTCAAACCCCCCCTCATGTGAGCCACCACACTCGACTATAGATTATTCGATCCTCTCAGTTTCCAGCCTTACAAAATTTCACGGTGAAAATCCGACAAGCGACGCGAAGGGAGCACCGCATTATGTCAGACACATGTGACATAAGACAAATGTCGCAACAAGTCGATTTCGCCTCCCGAACGGAACGACATGAACGAATCGTCGAATATCGCGTCTGGGGCGCGGAATATTACGCGACGTAGGAAGCTACGGAATTAGACGGGGGCGAAGGAAGAAATCGATCAGCCGAGGATGAAGACCCTGGGTCGCGGTCAAGGCCAGGGCCTTGGGCAGAGCACGCTCCGATTTCACAGGCTTATCCAATAAAAATAGCACGATAACGCTGGGCGGCCCGTCCGTCGACGGACGAATACGGTATAGCGCGCGGCCGACTGAACATAATGGCAGCTCGCTGCTAATTTCGGGTCGGTCAAATTCAAAATCGCGAATGAAAAGCAGACTCTTTATCGCCTTCTTATCGAACGCTCTCTTTGCCGGCCCTGCCGTCCGTTTGCCCGCAAGCAATTTCGAAACGGACAGGAGCGGCGGCCGCGAGCGATGCTGCTAATCCTTAATAAGAGATCACGTGACCGGTCGGCAGAATGGCTCTGTCCGAGCGGCTTTTAAACCGTTCCTACGTTCCTTCGTTCGCGCCGTTCCTTGCGCGCGCGTTGCGCAACGGACGGGCGAGCGCGCGCGTATGCACGAAAATCCATGCGGGATCGACCTTGAACCGCGAGGAGGAGAGAATGACGCATCCCGGCGGCGAATTGTGTCGAGACCACTTGTGGGCTAAGTGACTTTTTGCCGTGAGGGCCGAGTAATTTGAGGCCTAGGCGCGGCCTCAGAGACGTGCCAAAGTGAAGCCGAAGAAGAGTTAGGGGCAAGGATCCTAGTCTCAGCCTTCGGCTTCCTTCGAGGCGTTTCCTACTGGTCGCTTCCTTAGAGTCGAATCCTTCGAGTTGTTTCCTTCGAGCTACTTCCTTCGAGCCGATTCCTTCGACTCGTTTCCTTCGAGCCGCCTCCGGCCAGGGCGCTGATATCATCGGAATTCGATGTTACATTAATGTCGGCCGAGTGCGGCAGCTGTTACACGGCCTGGCGCGCACACTTCTCTGTCTTTGCCACGGCTCGATATGGAAGAAGGCAGAGCGCGTGCCTCCTCCTCGAGGAGGAGCGGCGCCGCGAGGGCGCCGATTAAAAATCCTCTGCAAAAGTTCGCCCGATACCTTCGCTCGACTCGCCGGCAAAACGACTCTGGCTCGCGGCATTGATATTTTTTTTCGCCTCACCGCGCAGTTGCTATTCGAGATTATTTGGGCTGTTTCGCGCATTGTCCAAGGTTAGGGCTGGCCCGGCTCACCGATGACGTCACCGACGTCTCGTGGCCTTAAACTTGACTCCCCTCCAACCCCGCTCGGAGAGCCTCTGATTACGGCTCCCTCCACCGGCCTCTCTCTCAACACGCCTACGTCTCCGTGTGTACCATGCTAGCACACATACACACACACGACGCCGAAGAGGCACACAGAGGCGGATCGCGACACTCGAAGGAACAGGAGGCAGCCCCCAGTTCAGCTATTCGCGTCGATCGTGGCCTATCGTTGAGCTTCGCTATTTCTCTCTCTCTCTCTCTCTCTCTCTCTCTCTCTCTCTCTTTCTCCTCTTTCCTCCCCTTCTCCCCGCCCGGCCTCTTGTCTTTCTTTTTCCTGTCTCCCGCTGATAAGAAACTCGTCGACGAACGGAGCACTTTCGCATTACTCCAGGTTCACCTGAAATTTCCACCAGCTAGACTCCGACGAACTCTACCTATTACGATCTCGAGTACCAAAGCGCCGAGTTCCTCCCGGACACGCGACAAATCTGCAGCAGCTAGCTTCCGCAGGCACGAGTGCCGACTGCGGACACGTTTGGATCTTCCACTGTCGAAACTTCGCAGACCTTGATCACGGCAAATTCTGCCGAACGATCTAACTTTGATTTTGCTCGCGACAGCATTTTTTTTCCTTTCAGCCTGACGCGTGAGATTTGACGGAGAGAAGCGTCGAGATTGAAGGGTGATGGCTTTCTTCGTCGGAGTCTGAATTTCGCAGCGATTACGAAGGTTAACGCGTGTCAATGCTCGTGGATGAGCCAGCTGGGTATCGGAAATTCCTCGAAGACGGCACGAACTCAATTTACGGAGAACAAGCGGCATATTCGCAACTATATTGGAAAAACGCGAGCCGGCGCATGAAAGACACGTACGTGAGAATGTGGGCGTCGACGAGGAGGGGGTAGCGAGAGAAAGAGAGAGAGAGAGACCGTTGGATGGGAATTGAAGTGAGACGATGGCGCTTTATGCTTTGAGCTTACGCGATTTATTGACTCCTCTTAGGTGTCTAGCGTCGACGAATGAATTCGCGTAGCTTCCAATAAGGCCTGCGCCGATGCGCCAAACTGGAAATTCGCATATTAATAAATCCGCCGATCGACTCGTAATTGATGTGCGGCCGCCGCCTCTCACTGACGATAAAACTACGTCAGTGCATAGAATATACGTCCAGGACGGCTGGCAGGTGTATGCGTTCCGGCTCTAAAACCATGCCCGGTAATGACGCGAAAATTAATTATAAATATCAAGTGACCAACGCGGCGCAACCTTTTGCGCCTGCAACGGAAAGATACTCTTCAGTATCGAAATGTGACGGGTGGCTAAAAAGCAGCCGAGAAATACGGTTCGATCGTACGCTTATGAAGCGTAACGACGCTGAAAGCGCAGCCTATTGCGTAACAGGCCGATCGCATTCGCAGCCTCCGCGAGCGTTATCGACGCAAACGCCATTGTTTCGACAATAAATATCGAGCAGCGCGCGTATCTTTGAACGCGAGACCGAGTATAAAATAAATTATGTAGGTACGAAGAGAGCAGTGCGCTGCGCGCGTTAAAAAAAACAGTTAGGTCGGCACGTGAGCCTATCAATTTCGACAACCTAACTAACCTAAATGGTTCCGATATTCCGTGTATTTGAAAAACGAAACTTCCAAAAATATCCACCTACGATCGCGACGCTTTGATTATTCGTTCCCGGTGATGGTCAGTGAATAAACGCGCTGATTTCCGCCGCCGCGGAGCTGGAATCCGAGATTCCGTTTCCGCCGATTTTCCGCGAGTAACTGAAACGGCGATGGAAATTAATTGACATTAATTAGCTCCTTATCGCGCGGTACGGTAACACCGGGACCGGCGTCAATCGGGGTTCAAGAGCGCGATCCGCGCATTGGACGTTGTCGGCTGGCCATCTAGAAACGTTAAATAATATCGACAATAACGATAAGGCCCGCGGACCCGGGCGATCCGCGATCCGGGCGATCCGCGATCCGGCGATCCAGCGATCCGCGACCCGCGTCTTACGCACGCGGCCAATTGCGTAAGATCGTGATTGCGTGGGCGTTGGAGGATGTGCGAGAGTACGCGTGTCCATGGCAGGCCGGACACCATGCAGACGAGGAACGGACGAAACGGTGTTGCACACGCCGAGTGAGAGACTGAATGAGTAACTCGGAGAGTGGGAGTTGGAGTGGTAGAGCGCGAGAGATAGATAGAGAGAGAGAGAAAGAGAGAGAGAGAACACCACGCGATTGTCATCGCCGCTCTGCCCGGCCGAACGAACACACACAAATACGCCTAATACGGGACAATCATTTACCAGCTTAGAGTCTCAAGGTAGGAGGCTCCTCGTCTATTTTTAAGAGTCCGATCCGCACGGCTTCGGGCTTCCGTTCGTCAAAGAAAAATCGTCAACTTTCCGATTCCGCGATCGGACACAGCCGAGTGTACTTGTGTATATGGACTTTGGGCGTTACAGAAATGATGTACGCTGCCGGCCGGATAAAAACGGAGCCTGACTGTATATGCGACGACGACGGGACTGGCGAGGCGCGAGGCATCGGCTGAACGCCTCTCGTCGCGACGGAGCGACTTACGTGGGACGATCGAAAAAGCAGTTTTCTGAATATTTTATTCGGCTCGCGGATCGACGCTGTAAACACTGGCCGTGTATTCGCCGCGGCGCTCGTCGAATCGATCGTGTCTCGCGCGAACCTTACGAGGAGAGCTCGAAGATCGACACTGCCTCAGCGGTTAATCCCCCAAAAATCGTAACATATTTCCTTATCGCCGATTAGGCCGGGAAAACAATGTCAGCCGGTCCGAGATTGCCCGAGTTTGGCCTGCAAAAATCGCGGGATTTTTCTCGCACGGTAATTATGCATTCCCCGCGGCTAAACGCGCATTAAGTAAACGCTGGTAGATGATATTAGATATTATCGTAATTAAAGGTTCTAGTGTCGTCGTAAGCGATTGGCGCGTGACTTCGCTCGATTGTACGGCGCCGAACGATAACTGCCGAAACGATAACGCGATCGGTCCAACTCCGCTCCACCTGCCTCGACAATCACATTACGCGGAAATATAATATTGCGAGGACGTAATCGGATTCGGCGACTGACCTTGAGTCGCGCGACTCGAGATAACGAACGATCGTGCGAATTGTGTTCGATGCCTTGCGAAACAGTGCGATCGACTGGTTCTCACCGTTGACTGATCAACTTTTCTTTAGCCTACCGTTTCGGATAGACTAGGGGGGGGGGGGGGGGGGGGGGTAGTCGTCGGAGACCCCGGGATCGCGTTCGCGATCGGAGACCCGCCGGTAGAGACAAAATTGACAAGCCTCCGGCGCAAATCACTGCAACGCGGATTACGAGCGAAGCTCGCGCCGCAAACAGCTGAATCAGGCTTAACAGAAATAGAACGATAGAGAGAAATTAGAAATGCAATGATAAGCACGGCCGTGGCTTCACGGCGGTGACGTTCTCGCCGATCGGCTAAATTGATCCGAGCACAATCATCGGCGTGACGGGCTTAATTGCCGTACAATAAAAATTGACAGTGTCTCGGCTCGTAAAGGAGCGTGGCTTGGATCTCGTATCTATCGTGCAGAGGAAGGCGAGACATAGTGCGGACGTACGATTGAGAGTCGAAAGACGGTAGACGGGAAAACAAGTCGGGCAACAAAAGTACTCCGACCGCTCGCGCGATCTGATCTCGCATTCGACTCACTTCTCTCTCTCTCTCTCTCTCTCTCTCTCTCTCTCTCTCTCTCTCTCTCTCTCTCTCACTCGCTCAAACACACGCGACACATACACACTTTCTGTCTCCCTCCGACTCTATCGTCCAAACAAACAGTTTTTTTCAGAGAGTCGCTTTAGAGTGCGGCACGGACTACGAAGGCTGTGTGGCGCGTTTTAGAGGGTCCCCGTTACTGCGTCGTTTTACTCATTGGCCACTTTACTCGTTGCGGAACGTCGACGGTGCCGAAATAAAGTCCTGCGTAGCGATAGTGCACGCCGCTCGGAAGAATGTGAGCGCAGGCGTAAGCGAATTCCTTTCGGCAAGGAGCTATGGAGAGAAGTTAAGCCTCGGTGTGCTCGACTTGCCTTGTGTCCGTTGTAATCGCGAATGAGAATCGGGAGAGAGAGAGAGAGAGAGTCTGGCTGAAAGGAAGCGTGGCTCGATACTGCCGCAGGACAGAAGAGACGAGACGGAGCGAGGCGCAAAAATGATCGGCCGCAAGAGTGGAGATTATCTAACAGCCGCACGCGTGTCGCGCACGTAACGCGATGACGGACTTTTTCCTGCGTCGTCGATAGAGTCTGCAGTTAGAGTCTGCAAGCTAGAGTCTGCTGCCGTAGAGCACGCCGCTTTTCGGAGCGGAGCGGAGCAAAGCGGAGCAGGGCGAAACTCATGACGGACAACCACTGTCCGGTGTAAATACGAGCAGTCTCTTCTGCCGAAGAATTCCTGAGCTTGTAAAAACGCCAGTGACACCGTGGTTACCACTCAAAGTCACCCGGGAGTCGAAAGAAAAATCCACACAGCGCGTACTGCTCGGGAGAAAAAAAAAGTGCCGGAGGTCTAGAGCCGATCGCTGACAGCTCGGCTCGTCTTCGGGAAGAAAACAAGGACGTACATGCCCTTCGACGTCTGTAGATCGCGCGCACTCCAAAAACGTTGCCTCTTACGAAGAGAATCGCTAGTAGTACATAGTAACGTGCGTATGTAGTAGCGAGAATGAAGAAGGGCAGTCGAAGCGAGTAAGAGAGTAAGAGAGAAAAAGAGACAGAGAGAGAGACAGCGCGCGCGCACCACGTAAACAAAGCCACGAGCTCGTTCTCTGACGAGCAGGAAGGCGAATGGAGGTTATGCATTGACACGTACCACGTCGTACATCCACGCGTCCATGGCCCCGCGCTTCTTATATTATCCCTTTTGCCGTGCACCAAGGAGCACTGCCGGCCTGATTCTCCTCGATTGGCAAACTCACACCCGCGCGCGCCTCTTTTCGCGCGAACTTGAAAAACGACGTGGCTCGCCGTTGACTCGGAGGGAATTCAGGAGGAGGGAGAAAAAATAGAGATGTGCCGAGGTGGAGGTGGAGGTGGCGGCTGGCGGAGGAGGATGAGGAGAATGAGGAGAGAGGGAGGAGAGGGGAGGGAGACGGTGAGAGAGACAGAGAGACAGACTGACAGAGAGAGAGGGAGAGAGAGAGAGGGAGAGGGAGAGAGAGAGAGAGAGAGTGGAAAATGTGGAAGGTTGAGATAGGAGTGGAGCGATAGAGATGAAGGAGAGACAAGTGCGAGTAGAAACGTTCCGACGCGAGTGGGACCGGCACGAAAGAGCGACGACTACAACGACGACGGCGACGACGGCGACGACGTCGACGACGGCGAGGAGAACGACGACGACGTTGACGGCACCGCGGGCCGTGCGCGACTGAAACCGAGTCGGAGGATGCGGTAATACACGAAGCCAGTCGATAGTAACACCGGGCGCCACGGATCCGCGAAACGGACTCACCGCACCAGTTACATTATTGACGATGCAAGCCCCCGAATTATCATTCCCAAGCCGTCGTTCCCTACCTTTTAATTCGCCTAAGGGCGTCGCTACGCTCAAAGTCGATAAATTACTACGGCCTGGAGCTCTCTTTTACTACCTTTACCGAGCCCGGCATTCGCCCATTCGTTTCGCACGCGCCTTTCGACTATCGAGCAATCGGAAGCGAGCCACGCACGATTCTCAGCTTGCCTCTCAAATTCATACTCTCTCTCTCTCTCTCTCTCTCTCTCTCTCTTTTTTTCTCTCTTTCTCTCTATGCCTCTCCCTCTCATTTTTTCTTCCTTCCTCTCGGCTCTTTGTCCTTTTCGCTTTCTACAGTTTCGGACGGGTGATGTTAGCGAACTGGTTCCGAATAGGTTGCAGCTGGTGGGATTTTTGAGATGGACGATTTTTTTTCTTTATCGTGCGCGCAGACACCTATCGATTTTACTTCCCCAAAAGTTAACGCGCACAACCGAGTTCCGCCTCGGCCAACGCTCAGATTTCGGCGTGACGCTTCGCGCATTCGGCCGTTATCTGATTGTCACCGAATGTCGATAAACGAGAGATAGCATTTCAATTTCTACCGGTGCGAGAGGCGGCCCGGGCGGGCTCCGAAAACAATCTTACGAAATGCCGGATGAAATTGCTGATAACAATTAATGCTCGGCGGCGATAAACGACTAAAATAATCAGGAATGCGGCTCTGACTTTATTTCGCTTCTTGTGTAACGGATAAAAATGCAAATGCGACAACTGCCGAGTCGTCTGGCACGGTAAATGCATCTAGTCCACTTCGAAGCTAATGGAATATTATACCGTTTCGCAGGGTCTTCCAATTAAATTGTCCGACACAAAAATGTTCGATGCACGTACACGTTTGAGACGCGGCGAGCGACGGTGACCGATAGTTAAGCTCCCAGACAAGGTGAATATTAGAGAAAATTGATCAGCGTCGCGGCAGCGTCCGAGATTCTCGTCAGACGAAAAAGAAAATATCTGCAATGTACAGCCTCGCCTTATCGAGCACTCCGATGCACGTGCAATTGTTACACAACCGCGAGGCTCGGGCATTAAGGAATTTGCATCGTTCCTTTATGAAAGAGATAGTACCATGAACCGCGGCAATTATAAGCCATCCCATGCCAGCGATAATAAAGCATTCAGTTCGACCCGTAGAAAACGTAGACCGAATTGCGCAACGGGGGGTTACACAACGGTCGAATAATCCCGACTGTTTTAATCGTTTATTGTAAAAGGCCGGTGTGTGTCGCCGGGTGTTATTGCACGCATTATTACCGCGTGCAATTGGCTTACGTAATGTCTAAAAATTGCGCTACCCGCTCAAAAGAATCGCCATTGTCTGAAGAAGAATTTTCTTCCGCGGGGCCCGCCGCGTACAATTTGAAACTTTGCATTGACGGACGTTTTTTCGCGAACGCCGCTGATAACGACCCATTCAATTTCTGCGGACCCACGACAATTCGATCTCGCGCCGAGCGTAATTGCGAGAACGATTGGAATACATAATGAGTCTTCGCACGTTAATAAATCCATCTAACCGCGCTCGGCAGATTAATCGGCAAAGAAGCCTCATTATCGCCCGCTGTCGTTATTAATTCGCGCAATCCGGGTTTTTCTCCACTCCGGCGTCGTAGTAGCCGCTGACGAAGTAACGAGAAGAAGGAGCCATCCGCCGACTAACCGCGGAACTGGTCAAATTCGCAGCTGGCCAAAAAAAAATGTAAAACGTATACAGAACGCTTACCTCAACCTGACCTTAAGATTACTCTCCGAAACGGTATTCTTGCAAAATCGCATCCATACACTCCTCCGAAGGTCAACTTAATCTTCGGAAAGGTCAACTTAAGGTCACCGTATTTTAGCCGCGCAATTCCGTTATCGCGCGAACGTGTCGGTCCCTTCGAGAGGAGTCGAAAGAAGGATCCGCGAATCGCGGTCGAGAATCCTCTTAGGACGATTTCCTCCCGATGGCTTGCCTGCCACGCTCGCGCTAGGGTGTTTTCCATCGGGCATAAATTGCGGAGCGCAAACGAGCGCAGGGTACATATTATGCAACCACTTATTTATCAAGCCCGCCCCGATCGTATTTTCACCTGCAAACAGGCGCAGATTGCAGATTGCGCTATCCGCGGATATTTGTTTACCGCGCTTTCAACGTAACGTGTTAACGCACAAGCTCCGATACAAACGGTACAATGCGAGCGAGATAGAGAGGGGTGAGAGAGAGAGAGAGAGGGGGACAGAGAGGGAAAGAGAGAGAAAGAGAATGATCTGGGATGCGCCGAATCGCAAATGTCGAGCCGGGATCTACCGAAAATAATACCGGCATGCAATGTCGTTCCCGCGAGGCGTATCTGACGATCGTACAAACCAATCGGTCATTAACACCGCGCAACGAATCACCTTGAAGACAGCGGGGACTTTATCTGTTAAACTTCGAACGACTCTGCCTATCTCGGTCTACATTAAATTAAAGTCCGCAACCCCTCTCGCTCTCTCCGCTTTCCGCCTCTCGCTCCCGCGGCAATTAAGGAAACAACGTAATTGCAACATAGTCAGCGTACATACTTATCGGGCCAACGTTGCCGAATCAATGGTCTCGAACGAATCTCTGGTGTCAAGAGACGAGTAATGCTTTGATCGAGACCGGTGTCAGCCAGAAAATTGTCGGCTGCCCAAATTGCATCGATCGATTCGCGGCGTAGAACGGTGGCCGGATCGAGCGACAATTCAATTTGAAAATTGAACAAAATTATGCAAAGCACCGTAATGGCCGACGTGGGAACTACCTCGGTCATGCCAGAAAAAATAATGGCAACGACACGGGCGATAACGAAAGGCGCACCGTCATCGATACCCAAAATCGGTTTTGCGCTCGTACCCGTCTCATCCGTAAACTCTGACAGTGTCAATTGTTTCCATTGTGCCGTGCGAGAAAGCTGACAACAGGCACGCTTGGTACGCAGAGCGGGCGCAATGCGAAAAATTGTCTAATGTTGACCCACCGCGTCAAATTGCGTTATCAAAACGCTCGACATATCATCATTTTACTATCTCGGTAAACAAGCAACACATCAGATTATCGCATCGCGCTCTTTAATATTGTATTCCTCCGCCAGAAAAAATGTGGAAAAAAAAATCGTCCCTCCCCCCTGCCTTGACACCTGCCACCGAAATTGTCAGCTTCGATCGGAAGCGTTCGAGGATGCGAGGAGGAAACTTTCATTCATATTCTTCCTGGCCGAATGTATTAGCGGACTCGTGATCTGCGGACGCAGCATTTTTCTTTCTATTTTCTATCGAACAATTCGATGCGTCGCGACGAGCCTCGAAGCGATTCGCGCAACGCAGAAGCGACATTGCGTACGTACGAGCGAATTCAATTTTCGGACGGAGGTAGTAGATCGATCGAGCGAGAACACCCCCGAGCCGCCCCTCCGCACCTTCAGCCTCCTCTCTTTCTTCCACCCTGGCCTACCTCTCACCCTTTCGCAGGCCCTCCGCTTTCATTCTCGCAGCCGATGGCCCGTCGTTGCGCTACGAGCCTCCCTCCCTCTCTCTCTTTGTCTCACCCCCCCTCTCTCTCTCTCTCTCTCTCTCGACGTATAAAGGCGTGCTTTCACGGCTATATTAATTATCAGCCCGCCTATATATAGTGCACAGGATCAATATACGCTAGGATACTTTTCCCGGGTTGCTCCGATCGAATTCGAGCGGCCCGAGGCTCAAAAATTCTCAATTAAAAAATGACCGAGGCATACCTAGTCGTCCTACACAGTTTTTCCCTGCGCGGAAAAATAAACGGTGCGGGCAATAATAAAATTTGAAAAGAGAGGTGTCTGGTATTCGGGCGGAGGGAACTGGGATTCTTCGCCAAACGTGGCGCGGGTCCGCAAATTCTGCGCGGGCGAAAACAGTTAACCGGCCGATAACAAATATTGACCGCGGTGGAGCCCCTTTCAGTCGATACGATCCTGACGTTATGCGTGCCGCGTACGTACGCGTACGCACACGTACGTCGCGTAGGTAGTCGAGTGAGTGTGGGTGGGTGGGTGGACGATGGAGGCTTCGGTGTCGCGCCGTTGGTAGCGATGCTGTTGAAAGTACTGGTGCTGGCGGTGGCGGTGGTGGTGGTGGTGGTGGTGGTGGTGGTGGTGGTGGTGCCGACGGATGAGGGAAGGAAGCAGGGTGCGGGAGGTGCCTGGAGAGGGGCGGTGGCCTTGAACTTGACTGCCGCCGTTTTTGCGCACAGCCGTCGCCCGCCCAAAACAACCGCCACCACCGGCGTAGACACCCAAGTATTCGAGCAGACTCGCTCTCGCCCGGCTCTTTGGCCCACTCGGGTTCACTCCTCCATGACACAGTTCCATCTTTTCCGCGGAAAAGCCGGAGGATGGCCAATAGGAATCGACCGTTTGGCCACTTTCATTTTTCGCTGTCGCACGCCACTCTTCTCATTCTACGTCTCATTCTACGTCTGCGGTAAAATCTGTCGATCGTAGTGACCGATTCTATTCGAATATAGACGCATTAATTGTCTCAAAATTGTGGAGAGGATAATTCCATGGAACGCGTATTTTCGTCGAACTTTAATTATATAAGAGGCCCGAAGCGAAGAGCGTGAAAATTCATCACTTAGCGAAAGAGGCTCAGACGTTCGACAAACATCCCGATAAATAGCTGCCGGCGGCGGGAAGATCCATTCAGGATCGTCGGGCTACTTTTAAGCGTCGTGAACTTTCACATTATTGCGTACCATGGCGTACTTGACAATGTCGATACGCCGGGTATCGATGCGAGGTACGAAATTCTTCGCTTATCGCCGAATAGGAGGGTCACGGATCGAGTGGCCAGATAAATTTCTCCGAGACGTTCCTGTGCCACTGGCCGGGCAACGTTACGGCAGGAAGCGGCGCGTTTAGAGAAAAAGTCACGTCATCAGGCAAAAAGCGAAAATGCGAAAGAGAAGCGCCGATATCCAAGCAAATAAGTCACATGCCCACGTTGCGCATTAAGGCCGCCTAATATTATTAATAACTGTCCGGTGGAAAAGCTCGCGAAGCAGCTGTCCAAGATAAAAAGTAAAAAAAAAAAAAACACTTGTTTTTCTCGGCCATCGCGAATTATCTTTCATGCTTCGCGTTAATCGCGCTGTTAAATTATTGTGTCGTCAGTCCGGTTCAATCTGTTGGGCCAACAGCAAATTTGCAGAGTGGCCCGAAATTTAGAAAAATTGCTCAGAAATCGTATTCTGAGCTGGCTATCGGAAAAGAACGCGTACGTCGGAGATAATAAGCCGATGCGAGCCGATCCGAGCTGATGTAAGCCGAGGTAAGGCAAGGTAAAAGTACTGTTGACACTCAAGGTATATCTCTGTGACGCGCGAACCGAATTATATAAAACGATTATTGGGAAAAAAAAATGTGCACATGATTCGAGGAAGGTAGGCGGATAACCGACCACAGAGTTCTCTTTCGGGCGAGGACGGGCCTGAAAGACGCGGTAGAAGCGGCAGGAAAAATAAGCTGACGTGCCAGACACGCCGTTTCGTCTGTGCTTTTCTGAACGCCGGCAATAGTTTCTCTATCGCCGCGCGGCTCGTTTTCTTTCCTCGGCGATGAAATCAGCCGGTGTTGCGGATACGAAGTCGCGCTGCTCGCGAGAAATCGAAGATCATTATCGAGCACGCCTCGCCGTTCTGTGTCAAGTTCAATGTACAAAGCTAAGAGGATGGGCGCGCGCGTAACTTATCTGTCAATGGGCTTCCTCGCGATCGGAATAAATATCCGACGTAACCGCGAGACGTACTCGAAGAGCGAGGCGTAATATAGATCCGCGAAGTAAGCAATGAAAATTCGTCCGACCTCGACATTGGCCCCTGCGTACGAGGATCGACGAAAAACAGGAGTATGGCCATCAAACCGTTTTGTATGAATAATCTGATCGCCATAACGCGCCCTCCGGGTGCCGAAGAAAATAGGCGAGGAGCGCAAATTTGATAAAAAGATGTACACAGGGTCTAAAGATAACTTCGGGGCGACTACGCGATTCGCGAGAGATGAGAGAATGAGAGAGAGAGAGAGAGAGAGAGAGAGAGAGAAGGATCGCAAGTGGGGTCGCTAAATTTAAACGAAAAAATCTTCTCGCGCCGCAGACACGCGACCTCGAAAAAAAGGTGCTGCCGATGAATAAAAAGAGGCGAAAGGAAATAACGGAACCCGTGCGCAAGTGGAAGCACCCGGTAAAGACATGGGCCAGGGTTGAGGTAGGCAGACTACAAACGGCAGACCGGATCGATATGGCACTCTCGCTTTCTCATGCTCCCGATATACGCGTCTCACACTGTTAGCTCACAGGCGTGCGACACGGGTACACACACATGGACGACCAATGTTCCGTATCGTGTGCACATACGCGCATGGTCAGTTACATGTTTTATTACGTGGATATTTGTCATTGCCGACTGAAAATTAGGCATATCTATAACCCTTGACGCACGCTGAATATCTGAATAATCAACGTTCCGATAAAGGATCGAGCCTTGACCGAACAAAAATTGCCATCTCGGCTGTTGAATGACAGTGGAGAAGATTAATACCTCGATGCAGTCATCGTTGACGACTATTTACTTTTTACAATATTCGTAATATATAAGCGAATGTTTACAGTAGAAATTGCACCGTCAGTTTAAAACGTCGTCCGACTACAACCGCTGCGTATTTATTTATTTTCGGTGTCGGTCTAGAATGTTTGCACTGTGTAAAAATGCACTGAAAATAAAAGTGGGATCGTCACTCTGGGGAATGTGTAATTTTTTCCGTCAATATTGTTGAACGCGCAATCACGGTCGAGTCGTTTCTATAAATACGTACGTAAGTCGCTAGATATCTCATCGTTCGATATATTTAAGCGATGCTGCTCTGCGATGCGAGCTAGGTGAAAAACAAGAAAGAGAAATGTAAATCTGACACAGCGGCACACTGCCACGAAAAAGCGATAAAGATAATCGCATCGATCTCCGGCAAAGGAAGAACCCGAAAGCATAATCGGCGGGGGGTAAACAAGTCAATCGTCGTATCTTGACAGGATTCCTCTTTATTCGGCGGCATGTCAATGTTGAATGGCCGTAGCTCTAAAAAAACGGAAGCTCGATCATAACGATAATGCAATATTATCTAATTGAACAGGATCGATGCGCGCACGTTGCGCGCTTAAAAAGGAAAGTGGTACAGCGGTCGGTAATAACGGGAGTTGTATGTCCGTTCGTTGATATCGTCCAATGTAACTCAATTAAACTATGTAACACGGCTTGTAATTCCAATTTACTCTACCCCCCTCGTCGCACGCACCCGTATTACGCAGCGGCAATAAAATGCATACTCTGTGACACTTTCACTCTCGTATCTGCACAGACTCGTATCAACAGGTTAACACTTCCGCGTTGGATGCTGCACGACACACTGCTCGTCGCTTTTTCCCTCGTAACACCGAATTACCGAGCGTTGCACAATCCTTGCCGTGTAATGGGCAACGCGTGTAACTCATTTTTTTGCCATTTCAACGTGACACTATCGGCGAACCGACAATTAAGTCGGAATGACAATTGCACTGTTGCAGCTCACGTTGCACTTGAACACCAGTTCTCGCTGGAAACTGCACTTTCGCGGAAGGGGATCGGGTGGGTGAAAAACGATGAAACTCGCATATTTGTACAGGTGCAGTAAGCACCAGGCTGGTGCAATATTCCGCTCGTAAAGCGAGAGTTAACCTCTCGACCAGTCGATTATTGGCGCGCTTTTTTTCGCCCAGTCTCTTCGAGCGGACCGATAACAGAATTCACTGCCCACGCGATTCGTCATCGTTCCGCCGTTTGATTTCATAATTCCTCTTTTTCTGGCCGAAAAAATCAAGGTCGCGATCATCATCAATTGTGAAACCTACGCGGCAAATTTCATGGCCGAGTGGCAAGCGGGCCGAAATAATTGGCTGTCTCCGGCGAGGCTGTACGATGAACACGCTCGATGACTGGGAATTATCGAAATTATCGAAATTATCGAAATTCTCAACACATTGCACCACACCACATTCACGAAACTGACGATGTACACACTAGAATGTAAACGATTCTTAACAAAGATGGCGGCAATGAAATTTGGCAGGTCGCACGAATCCATTGCCTGGTAGACCAACTCGCGAACAGACGCACAAGATGCACGAGGGACGATTAGAACAATTGACAGGCTTACCTCGTTGTCCGTATGCAATTCGTTCTGACCATCTTCGATTGGCGTACTTCGTCGACGATAGAAATATTGCAGTAATGGCCGATACCACGGCACAGTAGAAGCAGAAAACCCGAGGATGGCTCCGAACGTAAAGACAGTGGTGCCATCAGTCGTCTGCGACATTGACGCGAATTACTCATTTAAATATAGTCGGTGCTATCCTCTATAGGAAGCGGGATGAACGAGTATGTTACATCATCTGTTATCTCGAATATTGCTTAAAATTATTGCTTCTGAAATAATGTAATTGCGTGAGCGTAGGCGACGACGGTACGATTGCATAAACTTCTATCCAATTTATTGAATGGGAAACTTGAACGCCGTGTGAACTTTCATCGGTTTTCGGTTCGTCAAAACGCAACTCGGCTGCAGTTTGAAATTTTTATTACTAACATCCTATGTAGTTACCAGTTTAAAAGAAACAAAGCTAAAATAAAGTTGTTTATTCAGACTTCCTATGTTATATATTATATATTGAGGAATACTTACAAAAGTACAAAAATAATGTAGCGCATAGTGGTAGGCTGCAATGGTACTTCAGACTTTAACTCTGTACAATAATAGTTAAAACGCTAGAAGACTGCCATCTTCAACTCGTCGTCCGCTGCGTAAAATAAAATAACAAATGCAAAGGGAAAGTTTAGGTTCTAACGATCTCACAGGTAACGTTATTTGACATCTTCCACAGTGCGTCGGAAGCCGGGCGAACGTTCAGCCTCGCGTACGTGTGTTTGGTCAAACGTTCGGGATTTACAACTAGGCAATCGTTTATTATTTTACAATAAAAGCGTAAGTCCGACGGCAGGATCATCAGGTGCGGCTGATGATCGAAGAATGCGTACTTCTCCCATAAGCTCATGTCGACATTCACTTCCACCGATGGCGGGTAATAAGGATAAAAGCAGTGTTGGCACAGTAAATGATCCACCAACCGTGTCATTCTGTCCATCCCATGGGCATTTCTGGAAAACAGTGCACCGCGTCGGTAAGAAGATCGTGATCGCAGCCAGAGTCTCTTTACTTACGATACTTCTTCGCTCCCGAGATGCTTGACAATATCCACGGACGTTAATCCCACCATGAAGCCATCCAGATCGAGTATGCACGGATCGGGCATCATGTGCAGCTTGGGACTGCCTTCTGGCAGCTTACCTTTCGGCATTGCGTACTGTGGGGTTGGGTACACTGGGTCGTGATGGACATCTTTGTTCGAAGCCACCAACACCACTTGCGTACATTTCCTGCAAAGCACGCTCATTTAGCAGGGCCGGCTCCATTGTCTTTACCCACATGGCTGCAAGCGGCGCACTGTACACGTACCCCTTCACATACTGCATAATATTGTTAACGAGTTTCTCGAAAAATTGATCGAACGAGTCTTTAATCACGGCTTTCGAGATATCCGGATGATTAGAATCGATGAGGGGTCCGATCAATATTAACAAGTGCGGTTCTTCCTTCGCGACCGTGTTCATGACGGCCCAAAGTGGATCGTAATTCAAGTTATCCGAGGCGGTGAACGGACCGCCAGCGACAACGATGTTCAAATCGTTCTTAAGCTTCGGCGGCAACGACTTTTTCGCATATCCCTTGACAAACAAATCTGTCGCCTGCAACGCGTTCCCCACGGGATTGGTACACTCCACCCCGACTATTTGACCCGGGAATATCGAGTACATCGGGACCTTGCTGAGATCTAAACGTATGACGGGAGAACCTATGTTGCCATCCATCGACATTACGGGTCTCCTGCATCCTTCAAGAAAGACGTTAGAAGGATTGATCTTTCTCGAATGTCCGGATGATATCCGGCCCCAGGTTCGAAACGTGGCCTGCCTCATGGTCAAGACGTTTTTCACGTACGGCACATCGGCACTCCTCGCCTTAGACCATATATTACAAAGTCGTTCGCCTGCCTTTTCGCAAATGAAAGTGAGAATGGCCCCTTGTTGCGAGAGAGTCGAGAACATGTACATAGCATCCTCGGGGATATGAGGGTTATCGGACATTTTTACTTCTATGTCGTAGTCGTTCTTCTTCATCCACGAAGAGATTACCTTGCCCAGCTGCGAGATAATCCTAGGTGCGTTCGCGGAGCTGTGATACCTGCTGGGTACATTTCTGAAAACGACAAAGGTCCGATGAGGCCGCCCTTGAATCCGATGTTAGATGGAAGGCGTCCGGTACTCACGGCTGAGCTGTGAACGTAGGAACCACGAAAGTAGATTCGATCGCACGCAATTTGGCATCTTGCGCCTGCACCTCTACTTCTGGGCTTCTACTCCGCTTCGCTTGCTTAAACGTAAAAGAAAAAGGCACTTGGTCAAGGCTCGTTTATGAGTGTCGCGGTTTATCATCTCCACACTGTACAGACGGTTTCAACGACTTAACATATAAACGCAAAAATCGACTGCCGTAGACGAGTATGTATCTAGTCACGAAAAGTTAATAAAACGTGCACCACATCCATACTCGTCTATGGAATTGTCTTCTGGTATCGGTAAAGTCTCAACCAACAAACGGTCGCTACTATACTCCCAACAGATATACACTCTGCAACAGTAGCGTTCGAGATGGAATTTGGACGAATCGGGCTGTGTTAAACGAGGGTGACTTGTCAGACGTTAATCCCGAACGTGCTTAATGAGTGTGGATCTAGTCACAACTTTGCTCTACTGTGCACTAAACCGTCACTCATTCGGCACATTCAGAAAGCTTCTCCCTCTCCTGCGGGTGCTCCGGTTTTCCTCCGACCCCCACTGGCTTCTCGGCATTCTTAAAATCAGTTCGACGATGGACAGTCTCGATTAACGGCGTCGTCCGCTATCTCCCGGAAACGCTTCGGGCAAAATTTACGCCCCGGCGCATACGAAATAATACAATGGGGTTGGAAAAAGTTATTCCCGATATGCCGAGGCACAAAACGTAGGCGCGCATGGCAAAGTCCTTGATCGGCAGCGGACCGCAACGAGAAAGGTTAACTGTCGTTAACCTAGCCACTCTTAGCACTCGCTTTATTACACATTATTTCGATCAATTTCAAACAATTCCTTCCTCTCATCGGAAAAATCTCGGAAGAGACCCGGTGAGCGTCGATGAACCGGCTCTGTTCATTCAATTCGATCGGGACTCGCATCATACTTTTGGGGAAGGTTTCGGAACGATTCGAACGAGAAGCGTGAACATGTGCTGCTACCACTGCTGCTGATGGTGCTAATACAGCTACTGGCTCGCTTTTCAACCGTCGGACGAGCACGGAGGCACGGTCGCGATCAAACGAGCAGTCCCTACTGGTCCAGATCGTGAAAGCTTCGCCTCCGATCCCCGTACCCCCTTTTCTTTCGACCATTCACGTACACAATCGCTCTGTCTCGCTTTTCTCCTTCTCAAATTATCTGCCCCTCACCACCTTTGCGCCCCACCATGCGCGTCCCAGCGCCAGGAGACCGTGGGAAATGACGTTGAACTTTTACCAGTTGCTCACGTTTCATCCGTGCGAAATACGCGTCTTGCCCGTGCCACGATTCAAATGCAAACAGATATTGATTTCTTTCAATGAATTTATGCGCGAGGTATGGGGACCCCCTCGTCGCATTCAGCGCGGAAGATAAATGAAAGGAGGGCGAGGGGAAATAAGAGGTGAGAGGAAAGGGGACAGATTGGGCAGCCAGTTGTTGCTCAATTACACTTAATTGATGGATGCGAACGGCACTCTAAGGAACCATTCTCGGAATGAAGTATCATGGAAGAAAACTGAAATGCGCCATTCCGTCGACATAAATATCGAGTGATTTCGTTCGCTCAAATTCTTCGAACGTTAGCTTCGATAGAATATGGGGCAGAAACGAGAAGAATGACTCCGGTCAATAACGGCTACGATTCAAAGCGTAGAACGGGCTCGAGTTTGCCGAGGGACGCAGAACACTTTTTCCCTTGAAGGAATCCGATTCCTATCGCGGACGCATCCGTCTCCATGCGATTGTCTTAGAGGACGCGTCGGCGTTTTATACTCACTGGATTTGGGCACTGCTCGCGGAGAGAAGCACGTGCGGCGAGCGTTACGTGCGTGAATTGAAAATAATTCAGCGCGGGGCACGTAGCGACAAAGAGGCGAAAAGAAAATAGCGCCCCTGCATTGAAATGCAAATGCACCGATATAGGAGAATCTCGGCTGGAGCTCTCTCACGCACGGAAAGAAGCCTGCGAATATCCGCGGCGCGCGTTAGGCGTCGAACAACGGGTATTGAAAATGAAAGAGGAGGAGGAGGTTGAGAAGGAAAAAGAAAGGGGGAGAGAAGAGGGAAGAAAAAGGGGGGAAAGGAAGGATGGCGCGGCGTAGAGAAAGGGCGCACGAGATGCGCGCACGATGTTGTTGAAAAGCAACAGGTTACCGTTGCCGACGCCATGCGACGGCGAGGGACGCCAAGCGACGCCGTGCAAAGGCAACGTTGTGCAAGGCGAGCCGATGCTTAGCTCAGGATTCACCGAACGGTCGACGACATTCGTACCCACCGCGTGCACACAAACACAGGGCCACGGCTCGTACGCGCCGCCGTATAATCTCTTTCACGTAAAGTCACATGTACACGGGGATTGCCGGGAGAACCGAGGCACGCACATGATCATACACACACACACACACCCGTACGTACGCGCGGCTACTACCGAGAAAGAAAATGTGGACACATCGATCAAACGGAACGAGATTACGCTTGTAGCCTACGAACGAGAATCGAAAGAGAATACATGGAGAATACATGGAGAATACATGGAGAATACATCGGGAACGCATTGTCCCCGTCGGAGAGCTTTGATGCCTGACGCACGTTCGACGCGAAATAGAAAGGGCAACGACAACGGCAACGTCGACGACAACGACGACGACGCATTATGGAAGTAGACTGCCGTTGAACACAGAAAGGAGAGAGACAGAGAGGGGAGAGAGAGAGGGAACGGAGGAGGAGAGAGACAGAGAGAGAGCGTGTCACGCGACTGCTCGGGATTGTGCTACCCGCTTTGTATGAAGTAAAGAAAAACGAAGCCGACGTTACGCTACCAAAACGTCGTTACACGCGGCGACAGCGTATTCCTGAACAAAAAGAACACGAGGGGAGAGAATAAGATATAGAGGGAGAGCGGGGAGAGAGAAAGAGAAAGAGAGAGAGAGAGAGAGAGAGAGAGAGAGAGAGAGAGAGAGAGAGGGTACAGGAATAAGAAAATGGGAGAGGAGAGACACACGTACACACATACACGCGCACAAAGATACAGAGCAGCAACGGAATACAGATGAAACAGCAACAGGTCGTCACGACGCGGGGCGTCGCGCGATTGGCGGAGCAACTTTCGTGGATGAAATTCACTCGCGCCGAATTCCATGATGGCCGACGCGGACACCAACCGCATCGGCATTATGCGACGCACAATAGCGACACACACACGGGATCATGCGCGGCCTGCACCGGGACAATTCGAAGCTCGTAAGATCCGGAACTGCACCGATGCGTTCGCGCGGATACGCGCCCGTCCACAGCTTCGTAGGATGCCTTCCTCTATGATGCCTTGGCACGACGACGTACCTCCGCACAATGCCGTCCTCGCACGATGCCGACGCGGAAAGTGGAAACCGAAGAGTAAGCGTGTGTGAGAGAAAGAGGGAGAGAGACGGAAAGAGAGCGCGCTGTAAGCGGAAAGCGCGCATCAGTCAGATGAAAGGCCGATCGGCACTGAACGTTAAAGCACTATCTCGACAGACGTTGAAACCAGGATGCTGTCGAATGTAGAGAAGGAAGGCAGAACAGGCGCACACACACACACACACACACACAGCGTTCTCCGATCTGTCTGTCGGCGCGCGTCACTGAACCGTCGCGAGACGCCATCAAGAAATATCGCCGGGTTAACGATTCGAAGGAAAATACAAATATTTGCGGCCGTTCGAGGCGAATGGGACGTACGGTAACGAGTCGGTGGCAACTGTGCAAACTGAAGGAATCGGCGAGCGGCAAGGAGACGACGCGCGTGAGCGAACACGTATGCGTAGACGACGACGAAGACGATTACTACGACCGACTACTACGACGACTACTACGAAGACAATTATGAAGACTACTACGACGGCAACGACGATGACGATGACTCTCTGCTAGAAGAGAGCGGAGTGTAACGCGCGCTTCACTCTCGGCCGCTTTGTCCTGCGGAACGTTGGAGCAAGAACGCGAACGATCAAGCGAGCGTCAGCACAAGAGCGCGAGCGCGCGCGCGCAACCGAGCGAGCGAGCGTCAGGACGATAGCGGAGTCTGGGTCCTTGAAAACTGAAATTGTGCCCTTCGAAAGAAATCTGGTCAGCTCTCCGAGATGGAGGAAGGCCCCTCTCTCTTTCTATACCCTAACGCTTCCTCTCCCTCCATCCAATGGGAGCGTAACCAGCTGCTCCCCCCCTCCAAGGCAGTGTCCTTTGTGGGAGAGTGAGCGGCTTGGCGGGGATAATGGCGGCAATCTACCTGGACGATTTTTGTGGCGGGAATTACGATGCCGCTGCGGGATCCTGCAACGACGCTTCGCCTCGGGATAAGAAACCACCTGCCAGGAAATATCGTCGGAAACTTCACTGGAGAGCGCGCGCGCGCGCGCGCGCACGGACGAGCGTCTCTGTACGTGCTCATTGGACGCTAGGGGTAGACATGGTGGTGGTAGACGTTACTTGGACGGAAGGCGCGCACAACGTTACTTTCCGCAATCACTGTTCTCTCAACGCTTCTCGTCGTTACCTATGTCGGGAAGCCATCGAGGAACGTCAACGGTCGGCTTTCGGCGTATTTATCCCGCTACCGATTCGTACTCACGATATTTTCGTAGGCGAGTTTACGAGCAGCACCGGGGGAAATAAGCGAATGCACTGTCAAAACGACGACTAACGTTACTGTTTTCCCGCTATGGGAACTTCCCTCTTTCTTTCTCTATCCGTCTCTCCCTCGGCGTTGATGCGCGCGAACGTTGCTCTACCCTCGAATAACTATTGACCACTTCGCCCGATTACTTGACAGATTGTAATTATCCGAAGACTTTGCCCCCCGAGAAAATATATCATCGGCTCGACTATACTGTATAAACGTTTGAAAAACTGTTGGCCATCAACTTGACGGTTGATGAGTAGTTTCATCGACAACTGCAGAGTCAATGCCAGGGACAGCGTCAGGGATGTAGCAACCTGAAGGCCCTCGCCGAATATTACTGTCAAACCGAATCTCTCTATTCTATCTGCCTGTTCATTTAATCTGTACCGAGTTGGTGATATTCAGTTGGAGGAATAAAATCTGACAATGGGGGGTGTCATCTAAATTTTGACCTCAGTATCTAATATTGAGAGAATTTCAAAAATATGTAACGTAAAATGCACCTTTGACAATGGACTACTTGACCAAGTGGTACGGTCAAAGGACGTTTACAGAGAAAGGACGAAATTTTGTATTGTGGCGTCTACTACTACGACTCTCCTCCCTTTTGGCAGCTCGCAAAAAAGAATGATCGGGCCTTCTGCGAAGAATTGGGTCCACAGGTAGAGTCCTTACGTCATTGTTACTATAGACCGACCATAGACCGACCGCAAAGAATGCGATACAGTGTTGCCACAGCGAAGTAAAACATCAACGCTAAGGTACCAGGTTCGACATCAGATTTATCACTATTCCGATAGCATAATTAGGAATATTGGAGCAAACTTTTTGTATTCAGAACAGCGGCCCTGGCGCACAAGTAATGCCCAATAAATTATTACCTACATAAATATTTGCCCGATTATATTACGGAATGCGTACAGGTAAATGTGGCGTAGATTCTCTTTCTACAAATCCCAATAAGGTGAAAGATTGCTTTACAGTACCAATATTCAGCGATTTAAAAATAAGAATGTAATCTTACGTTCAATAAGCATGGTAGCTACTGATACCCGTTGCGTAATTCTTCATTCAAATCAAGCGCAAAGTTTTCCATCCGCACAATTTCGTTCACCGTTCCAGAAGGTACACATGCTATTCGTATTTCATTTACGTGTACGTTGCTTGTTGACAAAATTCCTCGTCATTGTTGCAAGTCAAGAGATTAAGCAAGAAACGTGACATTTTTCAACAAGGCCTCTTGAGCACTAATACGCGTTTCTTTCTTTGTTTTTTTTTCCTACGCTCGCTGCAGTCCGTACATAGGAAGCAAAGATTTGTAATGGCAAATAATGCCTTTTGCTTCGCCCTTGCTTTCTCGCAGCGTGAACTTGACGCGAGTAAAGGTATCGGACGTTTATAATTTTCAGATTTCCTGATACTAGAAAACATATTATTAAAGCGAGTGCTCACGATACGCTTATTACGAAGGGGCTATGTGACTGGGAAAGTTTTGCACGCGTGAGAATCTTACAACTCGCAGGTCTGGCAACAGTGTCAGAACGCCGTTACAGGGGCGGAGACCTCACCGCATTAGAGGGGAGAAGGAAGGGGACCGAATAGCTTTTCAAGTCGTCCAAATATCCCGAGGGTCGACAATGGATATTTTACTGGGATGAAGCTTAAAAATCGAAGAGTTTATGGCGTTTGAAAATTTTGAAAGACTTGTTCCTTCAATGGCGAACAGCAATGGCGTCGTTTCTACGACCGCCCCCCCCCCCCCCCCCCCCCGTGATCCTCATCTTAAGACAACGGTCTTTGTTAGTTATTATATTACCGCAAAATATAAATAAATTGTCAATAGTCACATAGATATAAATTCTTTCACAATAATTCTTTGACTTTGCTGATATCATGAATAGCACAACATCAACAAAATGCATTATTACCTCTGACAATCAGTTAATATTATTAATTATAATTATATAATATATAACAATGGAATAGAACAAAAACTCACCTTTGTCGATGGTCCAGCTTCAATACCATATATTTTTAGGACATCAGTATCCTCACTATGCATTGATCAAAGTGTTGTTATTAAGAAAAATAATGCTTATTTTTTTTTTACGTTGACATGTGAAAATGTTAAGAGTAATATTGATAAAAGGATACACTTCATTCTTTTTTATTGGTGGTTGTGAGAGGAAAGTAAATACTACTTTTGGTTCTGGCTTGGCATGCAATTTTTCACTGATCTGCTTCAGCTTTCTTCGCTCAAACTCAAGAAGGTGTACTACGTTAGGATCACAATCTTGATATTTGCGAAAACTGAAGTCAATCCAAGAAGTGACAAATGTTTCTTCATCAACATCGTATGTATTACAAAGTTCTTCACCTGAAAGGCAAATTTTTGTTATACAATACCTGAAATACAGTAAATACTGACACCGTACATGAAATATTTGTGTTCAACCTTCTCATAAAGAGCAAAAAGTGAGGTTAAACGTAGTCACGGTAACAGCCGGGAAAATAAAATTATTTACATTGTAACATTTTCCTGTTTAACACTACGTCAGGTTTATTCTTTTCACAACATACATAAATTGTTAGGGCTGTCGCGTTATCGTAATAAACAATGGTGAAAAAACAATCATCCTGTTCTGAATGCAGGACGTAGCATAATGACAATTTATATACGCAAAATGCTAAGAGATAATTATCATCTGTTTCCATGAACTGATGACGAAGAATTACTTACATTTTTCAAGACAACCAGGGCCTAGGCACTCACAACCTAACTCCGCCAATCTTTTCTCAATTACTTCCTTGTTCGCCACCATGTCGAGCACTAACCAGAGACTCGCGCATTTCCCGCCAAAACTGTCGAACAAAATAGCCGTCGCATGCGCACTACGTAAAGCCATGTGCGTTACGAGAAGTTTATCGAACGACTTAATCAATCGTTTATGTAACGTACACTGAATTAGTAATATAAAAATCATAAGATCACATTTATATAACGACATTGGATTCCTAAATATAACACAAAAAAATACACAATTCATATCCTGCAACCCAACGGTAAGAAACAATCAATTTATACAAAGGACACAAAATATATAAATAATTCATAGTGTATTTATAAAACATTTTTGCTATACCTCTGGGCATTTACATATAGTTATAAAATATTTGTATCTTATATATCTCCTAAAGCAATTGAGTGCATAATTTTTTTCCATCGAGTCTAGAAATATTTTCCCCGAACGAAATTCAAGTAATCTCAAAACACAAAGTGCTTTTACAAGCATTCTGTAAAGCAGTACTCCTTTAACTACAATATTTTAAAGCAAATCAAAAAGCCTGTAAATGCTGATATAAACTCTCTTCTCGCGCTCAAAGAGGGCTAGTTAGTACTGGTGAAATTAAAATGCATCTTATCTTTTTCATAAAGATTAATAAGAGTGTCTTCAATGTCTGCAGTGGGAAATCGATCCATCCATGATTGTATTAAACCGGCGCACGTAGACTCGTAATTTTTCAGCTCCACGTCCGTTGGGTCAGTTTCTGAGAAAAGCCGAAAGGCATGAGTATCGGTAGAAATTACTTCAATATTCCGCAACGATAGTGAGAACAGAATTGCGTACCATTAACAAACGTATTCGACTGCACGAATATTCTTCTAGGTTGCTTGTGCGCTAACACGATGTCCCGCCAACGCGCCCAAGGCTGTGGTCCAGTTTCAGGTACCTCGCTGTAGCTGTCGTACATTGCCTTAGCTGCGTCAATATCACCCGTACTTTTATAAACTTGCAATTTCAAAAGGAATTTCCCAATTGCTTCCTTGCCGACCGTATAGAGTTTCGTTCTGTCAACAGTCATTCGCAAATTCTTTCCTGGTTCCGACTCGACGACGGTGACAAAGTCACCGCCTGCTTCGAGGCAAACTCTAAGTAAAACGTATCGAGCTTGAGAGTGCGCTTGTAGCCATTTCTTCGTAGCTGGCTGATACATCTCTAAAGCCTTTGCACAACCATTCCATAACAACGACAACCAATTGACATAAATAATATCCTCAGCCTCTGTCCCCTCGTGTCCGAATATCTTCAAAACGTTCTTTTCTAAACTGAGATACAGACCAACAGCTTCTGCTCTGCACTCCTCATACGAGGATCCCATCGATCCAAACTTTGAATCGTACGTCTCCCCTGGCAAGAAGAATTTATCGACCAATTGACCAGTTAATGGATTTATCACTTTGGGTTCATCATCTGAAACGCGCTTTTCTTCGGGTTGTCTCAGCAATTTACCACTGCCGTGGCCGAGAAGTTCGTGCAAGCCGACTTGTACCTCGAAGCTATGGATCCGATGTTTATTGAGCAATGCTTGGTCTTCCTCGGATAAAAATGGTATTACGTCTTGTTTCATACTGGCAGGAATAACATTGCCCAAGGAAACGTTCTTAAAGCCTTCGGATTCTCTAATTTCATCGTAATTCGGAATATTTATCCCAGCCGGAATGTCCGAACCGGCGTACGTTAAAACATCCAGCGATGTAAAATCTGGTTTAAAGAACGTAGCCCTCTCAAAGTCCTTTCCCCAAGGCAATTTTGGAAGCAGTTCTTCTGCCTTGGATACCAACTCTGCAAACTTTCGGGACATGTCTTTATTAACCATTGCCACGAATCCTTCAAATTCACCTCTCTGTCCAGCAGGATCTCTGTATGTTTCTATGAATCCTATGTAGGTTTCTACAACTGGTCCTTTGTCTTTGATCCAACACCGGGAACCATATTTGTGATCATTTAATGATCCTGTTAGAAAATGACTTATATACTCTCTCAGCATTTCTTTCTCTGTATCATTTGCAGCATACTCTATAGCTTTTGTTAAATTTTTAACAACTGGCTCTAATAATATACCATAATCCCCTCTAGTCACTTTAAATTTGGCATCTTTAAAAGTTTCCTCTGGCAATGTTATTTTAGGATATTCTCCAGTTTCAACAGAAGCTAATCTTATGTCATATACATTTACAGCCTTTCCACTCTCTTGTGTGGTTGTCTTAAAGCACCGTGCATTGTAGGACTCTAATCCTTTGTTCTGCATATATTCATTAACTAGTTCAGCATCTTCCGTATTACAATTAGAGGAGAAGTAAGTTGTAATACCCTTATCACCCAAGCCTAAAGATTTTAACTTTCCTTCTATGGAATACATAACATCATGGATTTCATTCCAAATTTTTGTTAAACTTTCTGAGTCATCCTTATACGCTTTTGACACCTTCACAATAGCTTCAAACTTATCTTTCCCTAAATTAGGTATTATTTTTGTATCACCGAAAGACTTGTAGTTTCCAGCATTGGCAAAAATACCACATGCATAGACTAAAAATGCCTGGTGAATAATTCAATAATTTCAATGTTAAAGACATAATTCATATGCCTAATATTATTATTTCAAACGCATGGGATAAGAACTTACTGTGAAATCATCTTCAGTTATATTGGCAGCTGTCGCTGAAGTTTTCAATTCATCAATAGTCTCAGCTAAGAAAATTTTGTGAAAAAGACTAAATATCAGCGGTGACTCTGGTGAAGTTTGAATTAATACAATAAGGCCACCCTTCCATGCAGCTTGGCTGAGATAATGTGCATATAATTTTTCTTTCAATGTCAGTGCCTTGAATGCAGTCTCACATTCTAACTTGACAATAGGCTGATTGTTTGGCAATGTAAATAAACTGCTATCAGCACTCATTGTTGCAGAAATTTGTAAATTGCTGAAATAAGAAATATTATTTGTGACACCTGTATCCTTCTAACCTTCAAGCGTATGTGTATGTACATTATAATGTACCGTTGACACTAAGGTCACGGCAATATTCTTAATCATATTTAAATTCAAAGTTAAAACATTTTTCGTTACGCTACGTAAGATATGCAACCATACTGACAGCAAATAACGCACCGGAATAATGTGAGTTCAGAATGTCTTTTCAGAAACTGAACATGACCGATTTTACTTATTAACGAACTGACGTTTTTTTTATTAACATTATTGGCAAAGTATAGTTGCGATAAAATTTTACTTTTTGCGATTACCGGCCGAAATCTTAAGATTTCGCAAATCATAATGTGAATTACTAGAAATTTGTATTTGAAACCGAATCTGTCGACAATCCATTAATAACGGTACATACACTAGATTACGAAGAATAGTAGCTAGTCGTAGATAGTACGGAAAATCGTAGTTATAGTACCAAAACTCAACATACCAAAAAACGAATTCCTATGCTATCGTTTTCACGTTATGTGTCGTATGTTACAATCAGTGACTTGTCTGATTATCTACAGTTATAAATTGTGCGCGCACAAAATGATAGCACTGTTGGCAAGTCATTTCATGCTAAATACTGAATGCATTTGCGAACGCCAAGAGCTTCAGAACTCATTTTAGCTGGGTGGGTATATCAAGTCGTACTACGGATATCGGGACGATCCACAATCAACGATAATACATGAAGATACTTTTTCATCCGTGTTAAATATGCGTGGATGAAAATATATTTTTTTTGCGTCTTCAACATATGTTTATACAATTTTATACCAAACTTATTCCTATTACATTAAATATTATTAATATAAAAATCCTGCAGTACTTACATTAATATATTATATGTTCTATATTTATTATATACATTATAAGAGATAGTCACTTAAAAGGATAAGGAATGAAATTCCATATCAAATTGCAGTGTGTGTAGCAAATATGGTTACTCAATGTAATAGAATGATCATTCTTTCACATCGCCAATACCATCTGCATTTATAGCAAACATTGCTTCACTTTCTGGGAGACAAGGCGAATCATATATTTTACATATCCTTGTTTCTCCTCTACCTTTGCGCAAATACAACCTTGTGGTACTGGCATGGGCAATAATATTTCCTCCAATAGGTTTCTTTTGGTCACCCCCAAACATACTTGCTGCACCATCAACTTGTGCAACTACCTGATTAGTTATAACAACAGCTACACCATGTTCATCGGCTAATCTAAGAAGCATTCTAAGAAACCTAGCTAAATGTGTTTGTCTTGCAGCTAACTCTCCCCTACCAGAATAATCTGTACGGTACAAAGCTGTAGCACTGTCCACAACTAACAGTGCATACCTTGATTCAGTCATCATAGCACTTGCATGGATTAATAATTTTGTTTGGTGATCAGTATTATAAGCCCTTGCACATGCCACATTGTCAAGGACAGAATCTGCATTAATCTTATATCTCTCTGCAACTGCAATAAGTCTTTCAGGTCTGAATGTTCCTTCTGTATCAATGTAAAGGCATTTTCCTTCAGCGCCTCCCATATCTATTGGTAACTGACAATTAACGGCCAATGTGTGACACAGTTGACTTTTCCCTGTTCTGAATTCTCCAAAAATTTCTGTGATAGACCCAGTTTCAATACCACCACCTAATAATCTATCTAATTCAGACGATCCAGTTGTAACATAAACAATATTGGCACGAATTTGATGAATTTCTGTGGCACTTTTAAAACCCATGACAACCAATTTCGAAGCTTCTTGTAGCAACTTGTCAACTTTTGCTTCACTAATCCCTTTAATACTTAGTAGGTGTTTTTTGGGTGCGTAGGCCAGTGCTTCCACTGTGTAGTATCCTGCTTCTTCCAGTTTTTTTATATCGCCTGCCGTGATACCATTGCCCTAACAAAAACATGGTCCATCAAATTCTTTGTTTGGGGTAATTCTGAAATGTATGATATAGTTCTGTTGGACCATAACTCACTTCAAGTGTTTTTATCAACTTCGCCTGAGGGGCATAATCGTCCGCATATTCTTCCTCTTGAATGGAAGCTGTTTTCGCAGTTGCCGTCATTTTTAGAGAAACACATCAACGTCAGAGTGCTCGACAACTTTTAAAGTCACCCTTTCGCGCTAAAACATTCTCACTTCTATAGATAGATCAGTACGCATGCCGACACAAGATTTCTTCTGCACTATTAGCCCTCTACAGGTCACTATGCGTAATACTCTGCAAAGTTTGAATCTCGTACCTTTTGAATATATGGTGTAATTCAAATTGCGGTCGAGTTATAAAAGATGTGGCATAATGGATATATCATGAAAGGGTATTAAATTATTTATTAAATAAGTGTCTAAATACATTTCTTTCTCATTCACTAACTTTCGGTGAGTACAAAAATAATTTATTTCATCATATAGCGTCACCTAAAATATTTCATATAAAATGCATGATGTCATGAAAAGTACGGTATAATACATAATATTAACATTTTACATATATCAATTGAGTATGCAATGTGTTAATGTGAGAAGAGTATTAAAGTTCCAATAGGAACTAGATGTGCACCAGGCTTGTTACATAATGTTTATACATTCTTTTTTTTTTTGCTTTATGTTTGTAAATAACAATTTATATTATTGCTTTAACATTTCCTTACATTTAAGTTTTAGAGAAATGTTCTCTTGCTTTAACAATTCAAAATCTTCCAGTTTTTTATGTAACTCCTCATTACGGAATTGCAATACAATAATATTCTCACGTAGTTTTTCATTTTCCTCTAGTAATGCTTTTAATCTGGACGAGTCTCTGCTGGGATGCATTTCATTAATCAATTCATCAGTCTGGCATAATAAATTTTTAATTAAAGTAGACTGAGAATTAATGTGCAGTTCCTGCATTGCCCTTAAAATTTTTGTGCTCTCCTGTTTTGTATATGTACTTATCAGATCCTTAATTGCACTCAATAATACTACAGCATCTTTATCTTTGGAGACTAATTTTCTGCTTGCAGTCTCTCCTGCTATAATCTTATCTTTGGCCACATGTAAATTGTTTTCTGCCGGTAATTCGGGATGGCTGTTTTCTTTACTGGAAGCGTCTGAAGAATGACTATTTTCCTTGTAACCTTCGGATCTCCTGCTAATAATTTTACCATGGCCCTTTTCCGCATGTTTTTGAGATGTTTCCAACTGTGCTATCTTTGCTTCATCAATGCTTCTTCGTTCTTTACTCTTAATTTTCGGTTTGTGTTCTTGTTGCTTATGTCTATTCTCTACAACCTTTTCCTTCTTCTCCGCTGATCGCACTTTACTAGCATGTTTCTTGATTTCACGTTCTGCACTCTTTCTCAACTCTTTCCCAATTAAATCTTTCATCTCCCGTGTACTGTGTATTGGTTGTGCAGTGGTAGATGAAGCTGAAGATTTTGTTTGTTTGACTAAAGTTTGTAGGTCATCCTCCTCCGTTAAACGAAATAAAGGTGACGAGGTCGTCGGATGTCTTGTTGTTACATGCCGATCAGCTTTGTTACTCACACTTTGTTTTATATCGTGCGGCAACAATTCTAAATCTTCCAGAAACGAATCGTCCATCTTGACATAGGTTGAAAAATCAGTTTCCCGCGTTGTCTTAACTCAACCAACGGATATTAATCACAATCTTAATTCTAATACGGTAATTACGATTACAACGCAACTGTCAGCGGGCACTGTAAACGTTGACAGTTTGAAGCGCCATTATCGATCTTCAACTGACATGGGATCGATGAAAGTTTCAGATTTTTTATAACGATGATCTTTATTGTCATCTAAAGTAACACACTGGAAATTGTCCTCGTCAACTGACAGTATAAACTTCTGAGCTTAAGATTACATATGTTCTAATAGAAATTGGTCGCCTGGTTTAAAATACAGTGGTCTTATATCACCGACGTGATATAGGGTAGACTGATCACCGTATGGGCCATGGTGTCCCGTGTTCTGAAATACCGACCCGACGAAAAAGCAGACAATTTCGGGCGAACTCTACGATTTATCATGATCAATTTAAACACTATGTGAATGGGAGAAGGCACATGAGATCGCTCCTTAGTTTGTCCCGTTGTGTTCCAAGACCATTAATGTTTAAGAAATGTTACTATTTCGTCTATAAATAAATAATTATCTAAGTTAACTCTAAATTCAAAATCACCACAAACCACTCCATATTTTTGTTTGAACGCAATGCTTGGCGCGGTACACGAGTTGGCCACAGGAGGCAGCACCTCCCGGGTAGTACATGTTGCGCCATCTCTACGACGCAGTCAGAACTCACTCGGCTCTTGACACAGTTCACGGCTTCGCCACCGGTGACAGCACCTCCCGGGCAGTACATGTCGCGCCGTCTGTGTGTTTTTAGTGTATTACTTATTTAAATTTGCGACTATATTAATATTAAATTATTCAAGATAATTATTATGTAAGAAATTGTACGTATGTATATATGTGATCTGAGTATGATGTATGTAGCGTGGATGCGAAAAATAAAACAATTGTATGGGAATTAGATTATAACTATGTAAGAAATATTTTTACTGTATACTATTTTTCCTTACAATATATGTATTAAACGAAATTCTGTGTTCTCTAATTACTTAGTTATAAGATCCCATATATCCAATATCCCTCGCCGAAACCATGCCTTTTTCCGTCGTAACCAAATTCACCAACTTTGATGAAATCTCATGGGAACACATAGAAATGCTATGGGAGAAGAAGACAAGCGACTCTTCTATTCATTTCGTATCGTAGAGAGTTCAATTTTGATGAAAAATACCATGGGAATAGCGAGAAATCATCAAATATACGAAAGGGCGAAATCTCGGTTAGGACTGGATCAGTCAAGCGTGAAAAAGCATATTTTTCAAAAATGTCGAAAATCTGACGAAGTAACAGGAACATAGAAGTACCGAAGAGGTGGCACAGCGAAACTTGGCGTGTTCAGTCAAGCGTGACGACTAAGAATTTCAGAATTTTGCCCAAAATCGGACGAGTTAATAGGAACATAGGAGTAGCGAAGAGGTGTCACAGTGAAACTCGGCGTGTTCAGTCAAGCGTGACGAACGAACTTTTCAAATTTTTCCCAAAATCTGACGAGTTAATAGGAACATAGGAGTACCGAAGAGGTGGCACTGCGAAACTCTGCGTGTTCAGTCAAGCGTGACGATTAACGTTTTCGGAATCTTGCCTAAATCTCTGTACTTCTCTATGTTCCAATTTTCCCTTCTCGTTCGTTTTACACATTCTATAGACTTCCCATAGGCAACTTATAATTCTGATTGCTTTTACTGACACTGTACGCGCAGCTTATGGTTTCCTTATGGGTTCCTTATGGTTTTTGCTCATATTCTTATCTATCTAACTTAAAATTAATTCGTATCGTTTTCAATGGGTTTCCTATGGCGTTTCTGCGCTTGTGGTATTCTTTAACAATACTTACCGTATATTTTATGGACTTTATGGCTTCCCCTGAATTCTGATGGTGTCTGATTATCTTGCCATTGTCGAAGTATTGTTTTATGGATCTTGAACTTCCCGAAATGAACAACGATGGACTTATAACTATTGTAAACGACGATGGGGAATAGGTGGGTTAGGAAAGTAATCGTGGAACGCTAATTTTGGTTTAATTTCTGGTATATTGTAAGACCATTGAATAATATACATTTCATTTTCCTTAATAAAAGGTATTTAAACTAAATATAATACTCTTACGTTCTCGCACGCTTGTACAATTCAATGAAAGTATGCAAAAGTATATCTGTCGTACGCAGTACATCAGTCATATATAATAATTGAATATAATAGTATTAATTATTGTATCTTATCAATAGTATCACTGATATACTATAATAACGCTTATATCACTTTCCATTTCGATCACTTTGGCGCTGTGATTAAACTGCATGGCATTGATCAGTGTACATGCACACAGTCTTATTTGTGAATCCAGAAGCTGATTAATTGAATTCCCATGCCCAAATCCATCTGTAAATTCAAAGAAGAAATCTATTAATAAGGAAAGAAGACAGATTTTACAGAGAGTAAAGAGAAATTAGTCAGTGCCGAGAAATTGACCGTGTGACAATTCATATGAAAGTTACCAATTAATTCCATCCTGTATTTCTATTCTTCTTCATAAACCATACAAGTTTTATGTGACGCATTCTATTTTAGATTTAAAGATATAAGAAATATGAAACGTATTATAAATTCGGATTTGCCTCCATATCAATGGCGCTATTATGTCGATTGTGGTTCTGAATCGGTAACGTCGTGTGTGACACGAAAATGGTAAGTAATGTGGGACAAATTTTAGCATTGCATGTTATGTCTATCCTATACTTAGTCAATTCTTATATCATCGATCATGACGATACTGTATGTACGCTATGGGGTCTTATGGTGAACTGACGTTCTATGTGTTCACCGCAAAGATGGCGTCCATTAACCCGGCGCGCAAATTTTTGAAATTGATAATCTCATAGTTGTACCGAGATGGCAAACTATACAAAGTTCAATCGCGTCACAACAATCTATCATACTCACTGAACAAACAAGCGATGCGAAAGAAAAGAAATAAAAAAGTTCGTTTATTTGTACCTGACAGCGTTAGCTATCTTCATCGTAGATAATGTCGACGGTTCGATTCTCATCGATCTCCTCTAAATGTGTGCGAGTTGCGTGCATCAACACAAGCGTATGTCTGTCGTACGAGCGCTCTGTCCTTCCATTCTGCGAGCTTAGCTCAACTAATACATGCATACCCCGTTTGCGACGAGTAATATCTGTCCGTCTCAGCGTTATCAGATATTTATCTTGACGACACTCTTGATCTGTCTTGTGTCCTCAAGTTCTGCAAACACTGCGCGCACATGAAAACTGCAACGGAATATATAGTATTCCTACGTTCAGACCAAATTCCTTAAAAGTATCGATTATAAAGGAGACAAGAACAATTAAATGGAAAAATGATTGCGAGGCAGTCGTGCCAATGACGTGACAGCGACTATGTCGATATCACGTGAACGACTAAAAGTGGCCACCCTACGTCCTTGGCACCCATCATTTTCCTGTCATTAGCCGTTTTTTAAGAACACAGAACGAGCGCTCTGTTTTACATTGTTACGACACGTATCGTCGAAGTGTGTCGTGTCTACATTCTCGCGCTTTATCGGGATCGCTGATAACGTAAACAGCTCGATCTTCGCTGCCGCCCATGGCCACGGTGGCCATCGATCTACCGGAGCCTACACATTAAATTTGCATTCCGGCAACACGCATACCTTTGCACGCGGCCATTCGGCACGCCGTTCGACGCACGTCTAATTGTAAGCATGAAAAGCTGCCGACGCGTGGCCAACGATTAGTCCGGAGGAAAGTGCGCCGATAAAAGCGTTCGCTGGCCGATCGATCCTCTTATCTCGTCGAATATTTTTCTGCAAACACTTCTTCGCGTCATTGTTCTCACGTTTTTATTGCCATTAAGAAAGTCCATCCCAGGTCTCTACTTTGAACTCTGCGATCGCGCACGTTCGCGTGCGATAGCACCGCCATTCAAGGAAGCAATTACCAATTCTCGAATTTGACACGTCATCGAACTGTCGTCGCCCTCGAAGTCTGATAAGCGCGCTAGCATCGGCTTCGTTCGTACCTCTGTCACGAAGAGGGAAATAACTTCCGCCTGCTTGCGTTCGCGCGATCGGTGCTGCGCAGGACGCGATCGGGCCTCATTTTCGGTCGGGAGTCAGATTTCGCATTGAACGACCCATCGTACGTGCACCGAGCCAGCAGGTGCTTCCCCCCTTTCGGAATCCTTACAATTCTCTGTAGCTCGGGTCTGCTGGAGGCGGAAAGTGACGGAAAGTGGCGGGCAAGCGACTCTTCGGTCGCGAGGAGTGCCAGGCATTTTTGCTCGCGACTAGTTGTCAGCCAGTCGCGACCGACACTCTTCGTCCCGTCCCTCTTCGTGCCGACACTCTTCGTTCCGTCCCTCTTCCTCCTGGGCCGCCTCTCGCTCGCAGGGGAAGGCGGCGTTATCAGTTGTCGCGGGCAGATATCGTCAGTGTATACGACTAGATCGCACCTCGGGCTCCCGCCGCTGGCCCCCAAGCGAAACGCACGGCAGGCGGCATCGTCGGCATTGACTCTCGGCATTGGCTCTCGGCATTGGCATCGGCACCCAACATCGCCATCGGCAGTCAGTGCCTCGCCGGTGGAAGTGCGCGGACCTGTGCACTACCTGTGCACCACCTGTGCACCTGCGGACGCGAGTGAGCGAAGAGTTGGAACGGCCGAAGGGTTGACAGAGGATATATCCCAGGAAGAGTACTTCGAGTTGGACCAAAATGGCGGCCACGCATCTCGACGTTGGGCTGCGATGCATCAAGTACCTCCTATGCGCGGTCAACTCCCTTTTCGTGGTTTGTACATTATTCACTGTCGTCATGTTGGGAATCGAAGTCTGTTCGGAATGATGTTCGCTGCATACACGCTTTATGTAATGCTCGTAGGATTAACTTCTCGTTCCAATAGACTTTGCCTTTCGAATGGATCGTGCTTGAGAGGGTACGCGGCAAAGGGTGGTTTGTCGGATTCCAGCTGTTATAGGCGCACGGTTCGACGAGGTGAAATTTTCGTGAAATGACGGAACTGTTCGCATGGCTCGCTACCGGTAGCGAAATTGATCTCGTAATTCTTTGGCTCGCTCGAGCGAGACGCGCGCTTTATGCGCCGCTAATGATCGTGACGATCTTGCGTCATTTATTCCGTACGTAGGCACAGGCCCGCCGATTCGACAACGGACGCAGCCTTGCGTCGCTGCCCGGTAGAATTAGCCTACCTGCCACGGGCTAAATTGATCGCCGTTTATCGGGAAGCAGATACGCGGTTTCCTGGAAGTACGGCCTTTATCAAAGCCGGCGCTTCATTCCGATTGCGACATTCGCCGTAACGCAGCGACAGACTCGAACGTACGTCTGCTTCGCGAAAGAGACGAAGTCGGCCGAAGTGCCTATGTTTCTTTTTTACTTGTCCCTCTTCCCTGTCGGACGGCTTATCGCTCCCACCTCAGCTGAGTTTATCTCTTCCGCCGGGACCGTTCGCCTTCGTCCGGTCAGAAGAAGTTCGATAGGCCTCTACGAGGAAACCGATAGGAAGAAACGAAACGAAAAGCCGTGCGATTATTCTTTCGCGAGTCGCTCGAACGAGAAGCGACCGACGAACAGTTTTCCCGCAATCGGCAATGACTCATGCGTCTAGGTCGCCTTTAATTGGCCGCACGCAACTCGCCATTTTTCCAACTTCGCCTCTTTCCACCTCGCCGTTTCTTACTCTCCCGATCTCGAGCGATGGCACTTGGGACCCGATTGCGGAACTCGGAAATAAGAATTTTAAATGACTCCCCGGACAACTGGAGCGACGTTTTTTCCGTTCCGACTTTGGCCGTCGTTCTCTCGGCAAAAGCGTACGAAAGGACGTTTACGGAATTGCATCGGCGCGCGCTGTAATTAATCATTTTGCCGAGCACATTGGCGTACGTCGGACGGATCCGCTGTCATCGTTTTGACAGTGGACCGATATCTTGGAGAATGAAAAACTATAAGACCGCGCATTATCATTACAATGTGTCACGTTGTCGAATTTTGTTATCGTAAGGAAATGAGGAGGGGGGAGTAAGAAATTTGAAATTGACGTGACCGGCGCTGTTATAGTGCGCCGCTGCGTTCATTGGCAAAGTGCAAATGAAGTTGCGTAAAAACGCAAGGCGGTTAGGCTTGCACGTGGCGACAAGGAGGAGGAACGATGGACAAGCGTCCTTCGAACTATATTCTATAGTAGTGCGTCGTTGTCGTTGTCGTTGTTACTCTCTTTCGATCGACGTCGAGCCGAGGAGGATTCGGCAGCCCGGTGCTTTACTGAACTTCAGCCAAGCATCAGCGGAACAAACTCGCGATCGATATCGTTATTTGTGCCCGGACGAGGCTACGCGTCAATGAATTATTACCGAGCTCAGCTTGTTTCAACAAAACCTTTCCCTCGCCCCTGCTCTACCTCTGCCTAATACGTTTTCAGCTCTAATGACATTAGCAGTTTTCGACGCTTTTCCAAAAACTTTACCCCCTTGATCAAGTACGAATAGAATGGATTTTCTGTTTATTACGAATTTTATGCGGCTGCTGTTTAATGTTTTTCTACCGTTCTTTGAAGAGAGCTTCATTTTCCTGCATGCTCGAGACTTCTCGGAATCGGTTAGATTCTTATCCGAACAGTTTATAATGAGTTTCGTTCAGAAATCCGCTCGATCTCTCCTGATACAGTGTCAATGGACAATTTTCCGTACGCCACATTCTTCCGGACGGTTGTTTCTGTTGCCTATCGTTCGTGTCGCATTACAGAGGTTAATAACGTCCCAGCAAAGTGTAGAATCTGATCAGTGACAATGAGATTAGTTCAGTCATGCGAATTGGCCGCTGACGCCGTTCGACCGATTGTGAGTTAGGCAGATGATCGGAGTGGCGAAGCGTGAAATTTCATTGTCCTACGCTTATGAACGACTGATTGCGCGCGAGCGGGCGTTGTGACGAAGGCGGGGATGATTGTGGTAGCCGTGCAAACCTATAAAGCTTCGAAGATGTCATCTGACGAGAACGGCACATTGATCAGGCCAACCGCAAGCTCGACATAAACGTTTTGGAATTATACAATACGATCAACGAACCGATACCGAGCTAATTGGCGGAAAGATGCGCCCAAATTTAATTTGCATTATTTTTCTGTCAGTCGTTGGGTCCGCCAATGGGATGGCAATGATAAATTACGCTGTTCTCGAGAGACCTTACGTACCTTGAATGACGTATGCCTGTTTGGACGAGAAAATGGCGTCTTATCAGCAAAGATAAGTTTGTGATCCTAACGCTGATGATCGCACGGCGAGTGACTATCTGTTAGGCAAACTCCACGATCGCGGTAAAAATCGAACCTGGAATATTTCTCCAGTTCAACGACCGATGCAAGGTCTATCAATGTAGAAAATTATCCTGAATTTTCTTTATACAGGATTGGGATGAGGCTAAATACCTTCTGGGGTAAATTCTATTACTTACTTTATGCGCGTTTCGTTACGGGGGTTTCAATATTTTTACGCGGTATTTGAATTCTTAAGGGAAGAGGACGATGGAGGGGTTGGAAAAATTGGCTATCTGCGGACACAACTGCATGCGATTGGATATACTGACTGATTGCGGGGTGTAATCAGCGATACGCTATCATCGTCAACGACGAAGCCACGTCGCGTATTGGTTGAACAGCTTTAGTAAATAAACTGTTCGTGAATTCACAACTAATTGTCACGGACCGTTCAAAGCTACCGCATATCAACTTTATGCACAATTTTATGAAATATTTCATTACAGGTCTATGTAGCGTGCATGCTCATGCCCTATCATCCTATCCCGTTGATCGCATTATTATTTTCATTTCGCCTACATTATTTTGCAGATATCCGCATAATATCTGCAAAGGGTAGTTGAGTCAGAACAATAAAAAATACGTAAAATGTCAACATTTCTCTGTACACCGTGCATTGCACGCTACACCTTATCCGTTTTTAATATCAAATGGAATGCAGAACACTTTCAACGTGCTTACAGCTGACGGGGATGATGATAATATCAGTCGGCACGACAATCTACGCTGTCTATGAGGACTTCTCACACTTCTTGGACCCGAGTTACTTCTCTCCTGCGACTCTTCTGATCGTCGTCGGAATACTTGTCTTCATCATCGCTTTCATGGGATGCTGCGGAGCTATGAGAGAGAGTACCTGCATGGTCCTGGTGGTACGTCACGCGTTATCCAGATACCTCCATTCAGCTTTTCATCCGACTAACTCGACTCCTCCAGTTTGCAGTGTCACTGTCCATCGTCCTCGTCCTTGAGCTCGCAGCAGCCATCGCGGCTTACGCACTCCAGGATGGCATAAAGGATCTTCTGTCGGGGAAAATCAACGCCACGATGCACGAGTACTACACGAAGCCGGAAGCGAAGGACGCGATAGACTTCATGCAGGAAAGGGTACGATTAGCTGACTATCATCAGAGGCTATCGAAGCTTTCAAAATGTACAGATTATATTGAGCAAAATCTTTGGCGACAGCTTCGCTGCTGCGGCTACAACGGTATCTCGGATTGGGAGGACATTCATCCGTGGAGCAGCATCGAGGAGATGAACCCACCCGACTCCTGCTACATCCTGAAGCTGAACGACTCCGTCCACGGAGTCCCCTACGAGCAGGGCTGCATCAGTCGGCTATCGATCATCATCCATCGCAGCGCCCTGTACATCGGCACCGGAGCCGTTGCCATCGCCCTTATTCAGGTTGACGAGCCAATTATCCTACTCCCCACCTGAAAGCGTTTCAATAACGCCGGACGACATCCGGCGATACTTTGGTACCGGATCGTAAGGCTCGTGCCTCCTTTGCCACAACATTAATTCCGATAGCTTCAGTTATCCGTTACTGTGTATGATGATTATATACGATACTGCCGATGGGGCAGACGGTCCGCATACCAGAAGCCCTTGATTGACCGCATCTTCGCGATAGAAACCTGAAACCGGCCCTCTCACTTTTTTCTTCCAGCTAACCGGAATCATGTTCGCGTGCATGCTGGGTCGCGCCATCCGCCGTCAGAAGACGGAGAGGGAGAGGCGTCGCTGGGAGCTTCGGGAGAGTCTCGTCAACGGGTACCAGCCATTGGGCAAGTCGGATCCGTTCACAACGTTTCCGGTCGTTTACATGCAGTCGCAGAACTATCCGCTTAAGGGATCCGCAAATAACTAGTCCCACTTGCATTAGAGTTGCGGCACCGTCGTGCTCTTCGATCGGCTGGCTCCAGAGGGGTGAGGGGTGAGAGAGAAAGAGAGAGAGAGATAGAGAGAGAGACATTCCGCAGAACCGGAAGCCGCGAGCCAGTGGCAATTGGCGAAGATAGCACGCGAAATTCCTGATAAACGCGCAGGACGACGACGACGATGCAACGCTGATGCCGTTCAGGATAGGCACACTATTCCAGTTTGTCCCTTTTCTCTCGCCGACCTTCTCCATTGGCAATAATTTCACGCTCCGCAGGCTTAAATCCTGTGCGCGTGACGTACGGACATTGTAAATATAGAGTCTACGATACGGATTATAGATTTATATGAATGTATATTGTATTATCTTCGTACGTTGTAAGGGACATTTGAAGAAGGTCGTAGGGAGGGGGCGTTCTCGTGCGATGGGGTTGATACAGCTCACGTACCTCTTTATAAAGTTTACACAAGATTTGGAATTTTCCAATGGTTTCCTGTGCACATCGTTCCTTTATATACTTACACCGGATCGTGTACTTTGAGTCGAGAAGTCTTCGTCGTTAGATGAAATACATTCACGGCCAACGGTTCTTATTACTTTCAACTTTTTCTGTACTTGTAATGATTATTAGTAAATGTAAAGTACAACCTACTTGCCAGAGGATGGGCAATCGAGTTGCGGCAGCTGTTCGACATAATGCGATCGTCATCGGTATTTCTTGGGAACTTTGCTCGGTATTATTTTTGTCCAATACTGGTCGTCGTTGAAGCGCGAGAAGGGGTGGAAGAATTTTGTTAATGCCAAATGAGCTTGTAGTCGATAGGTATTATTATATAACGTATATGCGATATGAGTGCCGTCATAATGAAAACTAAGTACACGCTAAACGTACAATTTACTTATGACTTCAATTCGTAAGCAGCGAAACAGTATTCAATATTGAAATTTTTATTTGAGAGACAAATGTTAACGATACATTACTTATCGATGTCCTATGTTTCCATTCTTCAGCAGCCTACACTGTGAAAATAATACGACCAAAATACGTGGTATACTATCGTGAAATCTTACATGCTTGTAAAAATGCATTTTTTACAGTCTTTCGGTATCATATAATATACACTGTACTTAACATTTGAATAAAATATTGTTCTAATAAAATTACAAATTTGTATCCAACCTGTTTATATCACCAAAAAACGGTCGAGTTCTTAAGTACATCAACGGTTTCATTGCTGTGCACGCCAGGTGGAAGATAAGGCGGCGTTAGTTCTCTATAAGCGAGACAAACCCGTCTGGAGGAAATATCCTGTCGAAGAACACAGTGTTCCCAGTTGTACCTGAAATATAAAAAAAATATGTGTGTAATGGGCGTGTATGCCTGTGCGATAAATAAACTTCGATGTTGCAACAGTGTTTTGCCACGTTTTCGTTCCTTATCTATTGACAAATGTTCATAAAATGCACGTTACCTTGCAGCGCCGTACAAAACCATTACGGATCTTGCAGGCATTGGCAGTCTGACGACTATATCCTTGGGAATCTCAACATTTTCCGGCAGCGTATTAGTACTTCCGGTAATAGAGGGATACGTAGAAATGTCCACTAAATTGTAGCGCTTGGACGATTCGCAATAAGGCGTCATAGTCAAAATGGAATCTCCGATTACATTAACCGTGACAATTCGTTCACCCCATATCCAACAGTCGTCGATGTGTGGGTCAATCGAGGCACCGCGTTCGGGCGTATATTCGAGGGTGCATTGTTCGACTGTTTGAAAGTCACGAAGGAGAGGAACGCTGTCGAATTTTTGTTGAACGAATTTCGTGCTTTTTGGAAATCCAGTAAAATCGCCCAGTCGTAGTTTTCGGCGTTTAAAATTACACTTTGGCCCAAAGTTCTAGAAACAAATATTCATAATGTAACTGGGTAATATTAATTAACATATTCTATTTTTCCACTTTGATCGCATACCTGCTTTCTTCTACCACTTTGGGACAATTCCCATGGCAGGTCATCCAAAGAATTAATTAGCATGTCAGCTTCTTCCATGCTTAAGAAATCTGGCTATAATCCATGTATTCGGTCAAGGGTCATTGTCAGAAGTTTTTAGCGTAATTTATATTGATATCTAGCACCTGTATCAGAACACCAGGATAGTCAATAGCAATGCCTTTGTGATGAGGATGTTCCTTGTATAAATCCATATCCCATCCAGGCCATGCCTTGTCACAGTAAGGGCAATAGACATAACTAGACTTGTTCTAAAACAAGAAAGATATCGTTCATCAAACAGATTAAATAACATGCTTTCTGTTGCATTTTATATAATTCATTTTGCTAACAGTAAGTGAAGCAAATTCACAGAAATACATGTAACAGAATTCACTGTAGGTCAAACGTTGTCCTTCAATTGTGGACTTCAATTACACCGGAATTATTCCGAATAAACGATGCGCTTGCAATTTGAAGAAAAACAAAAAATCCGGTACGACGTGGGGGGAAAATAATCAGGGGAAGCCCCTTGGCATTCAGCACGCGCATAGATCCAGGAATTGCGGGATTAAAAGGTTTCCGACCTTTGCGGAGATGATTGATATAAAGGATGCGAGAAAGCTGAAACTCCTGTTTTACTAAGCACCATCGTAGGTTAAACATCCTACCTGCAACTCGTTCCAGAGATCCGGCTTCGATATATTATACTCGGCTTCGCATATTAAACAGGTACGTATTCCTTTACAGCCGCAAGGACGAACAGTTTCCATCTTAATCTTCTGACGTTTGTACTGATGCACAATTTTTTTTAATTGAAAAGAAGGTAAGTTTATCACGGTCGTCTTCGTTTGATGTTTCGGATAGAAAGAGGTTAGAATCTCGCATATAATCGAAAAGTCGATTTTGTATCGAGATACCCTGGGTGGATCGATAAAATTTAAATATTGGCGGAAAAAACGAATTTTCCATCGTGATGGTATTTCTGTAGTATTTACTTAAACAAGTTTCAATGTATGCTGTATTATTCTAAACACACTTACAGTTGAGAAAATGTTTAGAACGGATTAGCAACTTCGTTGAAATTACTACGCATTTCGGTAGAAAATAAACAACAGATATGATGAGTCAGCTCTGAACAGAGCTAACCAGAGATAAATCTCTGCTAAACAGCAGCGAACATTCTTTTTTTGTACAAAGGTCAAGCTTTCTGAACAGGATAGAGTTAAGAAGATTGAGATCCCTGGTTAAACTTTCATTTACTATCTACTACTGATTGCCGATAAATACAAAGCGTAATGATGTTTTCCAAATCAATTGAAATTCATCTCTCTTTAACGATTAAGGATACTTTCAAAAACTATTAATCTTCTCATTCAATGGAAGTTTCCATGAACACCCGAATTTTGATAATCCGCTCCTGGCTGTTGCTCACTGAACTCGATATAATGAACTCTACGTATCTTCTTGCATAATCTTTCCGTGTCTCTGCGTAGGCGTGCCCCGTTGAAAGGACAGTTTGCGACCATGCTTGGTAAAGTGATTTTTGCACTCCTTGCTATAATCTGCATTTGTGCGGCTGGTAAGTACTATTTATCTTTTATTGATTGTTTTGCAATATTCATAAGTTGAAATCTTCAATCTCTTCATAACGATTCTAATGGAAAAATCACGTAAATACTAAGATAACAAATGGTAGGAACACGCTCACGTGGCCAGTTCAAATAAAAATTACACGTTTCTTTCGCAGATCCTCCAGCTAGCTGTCCTAATCTATTATCCAAGGCGCAATGGGGTGGCAGAGAGTCGACGGACATTAATTACCTTATTGTACCGATACCTTACGTGATCATACATCATACGGTCACCCCGCAATGTCCAACTCGAGCAACATGTGCAGCACGTACCGCAAATATTCAATCCTATCACATGGATTCTCTCCATTGGCACGATATTGGCTACTCGTAAGGACGGACGAATACACACATGTCCGATATAGCAGAATTCTCACCGCATTCACTGCCAAACTACGGGACTGTCCCTGGCCACGTCAGGCTTGTTTGCGGTCTTACTTCTGCTGTCTCTCTTTATTTGCTTTGCTTTCAGCGGTTATCTATCGCGTGGAAATTGCCCTAGCTAAATAGTAACTGGTCTCCTACTTTAAGATTCCTCGTTGGGGGTGACGGCAATGTTTACGAGGGTTGCGGATGGACTCACGAGGGTGCCCATACCTACGGTTACAACAAACGATCCGTTGGCATTGCGTTCATTGGCAATTTCCAAGGTACACAACGGTGGCTACTCGACGTTCTATGTCAATTGCACGTTTCATTCGTCGGTTTAACAAATCTGTCCCTATTTTAGATACACCCGCGCCTCAGAATATGGTGGACGCTGCTCATAAGTTGATACAGTGCGGTAAGGAGCAAGGAATTCTCCGGGACGACGTTAAGGTCCTCGGTGGAAAGCAAGTTCACAGTACACTGAGCCCAGGATTCGAACTCTACACGCAAATACAGTCTTGGCCCGAATGGTCCGCAAGGCCTTGAGCTGAACGAAGATATTGTGATGATCAGATTTAAAGTTACGACAAAGCAAAATACTCCCTTTGGTCAAACAGAATGCGTACTGAAAGCAAACTATTCTGTTAGACAAAGATACATGTCTTGTGTATTGTACAGACTCCAGTGGGATCTTTAAATATACTGACATGAAACAGGTCGTTCTATTCGTCTTATGTCCCTACAGTCGTTTATATAACGTTATCTGAACTCCATAGTTCACAGTGCTGGGAATTACGCGGAGGTCGGGTAAAACCAGTGTAAAATGTAATAACAACGCGTGCAATCGTGTTATATAGCCAACTTACTGATGAGCAGAATTGTTGTACACTTTCCTGCTTCTATCCTGTTGCGGCTTAAAGTGGGGAGCACTGGGCATCGAAAGTAATCTACGTCGCAACACACCGAAAACGAGCAATTCTCCACACTATATTAATTACAATCTGTCGAATTTGAGAGGCTATGACGCCCTAAAAGATAAGGGCATCACGCAATGAAGGCTAAGCAGTCAAGCAGTGCGGAGCAAGTTTTAATCCTATACCAAATCTTCGCGCACATCCGCATTCGTGTCAAGTGTGGTGTCCCGTCGTCAGTACATGATTATGTGGGTCATGGGCCACCGGTGTTTCCAGCACCATGAATCACAGGGAATTGCCGGGTACCACAAAATTACCCTTCGAGTCCATCATTTATGGAGACAGGGAATGGAACGTAAAAAGACTGATAAGATAAACTGTCAATCACTGACAGGATTGTATTAATTCATCAATGAACCCAATGCATGCACGGATAATATTTTATTCTAGGCAAAGAGTGCGATTGTAAAAAAAAATTGCGTAATATGGCGAATGTTTTAACGTAAAGTGTGAAAGGGGCAAGTGTGCGATAAAAATCTGATGACACCGGATTAAATTTTACTCCGCTGAATCTGCCTCAGTGGCGATACGTTATAGTCCGTCACTGTCTGCGGCTTTTGTATTAAAGCCGACCATGCGCATCTTTCACCACAGTTATTCTTGAGTGCTGCACGTTTTCGCCTACCTCTCGCTAACAAGACTGACCGCTGCTGACCATGGCTCCAAGGGGTTCTTTACTTTTTCTAATAGTAGTTTCGGCTTGCATCGCTTGTGAGTACATTTAAACTCGCGCCGTGTTGTCGAACGTTGAATCTTTGAGATCTTTATCGTTTTCGCAAATTATACGTTTAGACTCTGTCGCAACACCTACCTGCCCTAACATAATCACAAGGGAAGAATGGGGCGCAAGGGCACCTCAATCGACCACAAATATCGCCATTCCGGTCCCGTACGTCATCATTCATCATTCGGTAACTCCTGAATGCTTAACAGAGGCGCAATGCGCAGAACAAATGTCTAGCATGCAACGTTACCACCAGGAAACGAAACACTGGCCCGACATCGGTTACTCGTAAGTAATTTCAATCTGAGAACCTAGCCTGAACTTGTACGAAATTGATCTGTTAATGTATAAATTTTCATAGTTTCGCCATTGGCGGAGACGGTAATGTCTACGAAGGTACTGGCTGGGAACGCGAAGGTACCCACACGAAGGGCTACAATGACAAAGCCATTGGAATCGGTTTCATCGGCAATTTCGAAGGTACGTCAATGACTCATACCTTAAATACAGTCTCTCTCTTATCGTTCGTACGATACTGCCAGAGCTAATTGCGGACTCATTATCGTTACCTTTAATCGAATTACTTAATCTGACGCTATCGCCGATCAAATCATTTCCAGAGAAAGAAGCGAGTCAACTGATGCTGAACACCGCTCACCATCTGATCAGTTGCGGCAAGATCTACGGATATCTTAGCGAAAATCTACGCGTTCTCGGTGGACGCCAAGTACGACCTACGACCAGTCCCGGTTACAAACTTTTCCGGCAAATACAGGAATGGCCCGAATGGGTACCTCAACCGTAACCGCTGACTTGCCAACATCTAAAAGGACAAACACGGTATTAGCTAAAAGAGTTTCGTTCTCGAAACTCAGCTACTTTCAAGTACAAAATTCAAGAGTATCCTTAATAAAACATGTTTCTCGACACAAGCGTTCCATTCTATTTCTGCCGTGCATAAAGTTCCGCATTCCTGCGCCGTTCGCATTCTTCGAGGTAAATGACAACGCTGGAGGTACTTAAATATATTTATTATTCAGTTCGGAGATACGATACGTACCGCACGAATCTCTACTATAACGATCGCTCAGTTACAGTGCAAATATGTTTTTTTGCCGGCCTTAAATAATTATATAGCTCCACTTGCAAGGGGCCTGTTACCGATTCAGAAACAAGACTTTTGTCGATCGAGTAAATTAACATAATTGCGGGCAACCTGAAAGAGGATAAGTACATAAAAGTGATCGATTCTGTATCGCTTCATGGGGAAATGTCCGTCAAACATTTACACGTTTCGTGGACAATTCGATTGTAAACAGACGAAAGATTTATAAGTACTAAGGCCTCTCTTTTAAACTCCTTAACATAATCTACCAGGCAATGAATGTAGATGAGCTAACAATATATATATACCGCTAGTTGATAGTAATAATGCCTTGTAATATTTATCAGAGACTTGAAAATTGGAACTACAGGCCAAAAATACGCAAACGATCGATGCCTTCTAAATTTCTTAGTGTGAATCGCGTGCATCGAGTGATATAACAGGGACAGGGGGGTCAGACAAATGAGCGAATGACACAAAACAGACTACGGTACGAGCAGATGTAGTAAGATATGCATCTTCGATGACACCAAGTGCTCTCATGTATGGACACTTTGATGTTTCGTACGCGTTGCGAAATAAAGGAACTTTTAAGCTGACTGCTCGCGTGACATTCAACGAGTAATGACAAACAGAACTGCGGTCTGACAATTGAACCAAAGTTAGCTTACAAATTACATCAAGTTGCACGCGTACACACATTTCTTCACTACTATCACTACACGAGGAGCAATAAAATGAGACGGAGTTAGACCGTTTCTATATATCCGCTTTACAAGTCTCTTATGCACCACAGTGAATTCTCGCGAACGTTCATCATTAACATTCTAACTAGCAAACTTTCGTCTAAGGTTACATGCACTGAACAACGAGTGCACATCTTCCATCGTATTTACATAGACGCTCGAATGCCGTCCACTCGACACTAAATATTGCATGAGCTATCGTTTAGGCCATTTCCACAGGGATGTAAAACAGAGTCATGAAACGAGATAGGATAGCGACGCAGAGAAGTGTTATTTTCCAACTTAATTTATTAATTTGTACGACTATGTACAAGGCTGTATTGAGCTAAACACCCTTTGTCTATAATACATCATTGTTCTTACTCAAAATTCATTGACGCATTTGTACCAAACGAAACCTCAATAAATTAATTAAAACGCGCGAGTGATGAAATGGGAAACAAACAATTCTCGTCTAAACCTAGCGCACTGATTAAAACTATGTACACGACTCCGTGAGTCAATGCTAAATGCACAATCTTCCAAATGCAAAGACTGACAATAGCATTGACGCAATGCTATAACGAATTCGTTAATAAGTCAATAACGAGGCAGATTGCTGGTATACTAAAAGGCGATTAGTAAAACAGGTAAGTAAAAACGGGCGGTTAATGACAACGAAGAATGAAATAAAATTAGCACCAAATCACATCGCGAAATAGTTTGACTTTGTGCTGAAATTTATAAAACGTTCCATCGACTGCGGAACAACTTGCTACATTCCGCTGCAAAATGTATAATTCATGCTCATTCGGAACCATGTATTCATTTAATAAATTACCCCCTTTTTCAACTAGTGGCTGCAAGTGTTGCCTTCATGTTATATACATACGTGTACCGTTCTTCGTAATTCTCATTACCTACCCTGCCGCAATTTCGGGGCTCTCAAAAATTGCATAATTACATTTTGGGTAATACAATCCTGCTAGTCTGTTCAATCGACTATCACCGTCAATTGATATTTCTTTAGAGATAGTTGGGCGAGTTTCATCCTAACTGCGGTCCAAATCTGTACACGACTCGAGAATGAAGTTTAAATATACCCTCCGCTCAAGTTATCCGCCTTTGGTCGCCGTTTCTTTGGCCGTTTCAGGTAACCGGAGAGTTACGTCAGGTGCCGAATCGTTCGCAAAAAGCGCCCTTAGAGTGAAACTCGCTTATAAACTGGATTATGATTTTCTTTCAGTGGAAATTAGCAACCTTACCTAAGCGCACTGTAACTACCAGTGCATCGTTCGCACGATCACTTCTCGATAACTGTCAAACGGCAATGATCGTGGCCATGCACGTGAACGAAGTTACGACGCGATCTTACCTTTCCCCAAGGTCGCGGAGGACCTTCCCGCGATCACCGTAGTCGTTGCGTCGCGCCGAGAGGCAAGCCCTTCGTATGTACAATAGGAATAATCGATGATGAGAACCGAAACGATGAACGCGAAAGCACTTTGTGACGCGAGGATGACGATGCGCGTTCATCCACGCAAAACTACCACCGAAAACTAAAAGGAACCATTTTCTGCTGGCTGACTGACGTACTGACAGAGGAGACCTAAACGAGTTGCCATTATTTCAAATCTTTAACGCGTTCGTTATTTAGCGGCTTTTTGCGTGTCTGAACTGGAATCGAACCAAGTCTTTAGAGGAGTCCGCCCTTGCGGCCGAAGAGAAGTGAACTGATGGTGCCGAGGGCGGACTGGGTGGCGGATTCCTTGGTAACGGCGGGCGTACTAACAGCCGGCTTCACCTGGCCAAGGTCAGGCCTCGTTGCTCGCGCGCCCGTTCTCCGCTGACGTACCGACAGCTGATTCAGCCTCGCATTTAGCACGCCGAAGCCAGGACGGCCCGGCACGCCTAGATCGTCATCGACCTCCTCCCTGTGCGACGAGGCCAGGGAGGACGACACTGACGAATGCCACTCGCCGCTGATGGAAGCTGAGGATGACGCCGACGGAGAGCCGAGCTTCTCTTGACTGGCACTGGAGGACATCGACGATTTGAGGAAGGTCAGCTGCGCCATTGGGCTCTCCGTCAGGCGACGAGTGTACAGTGCGCCCTGGAGAACGAGCGGTGAGATCGTTGAGCTGACCGTCGTCGCCGTTATCGTATCGATACCGATCCGTTCGAGCTTCTCGACCAATCTTATACCCGTCAGCGACTTCTTGTCGGACCTCGAAAGCGTCGGCTTCGGCCTCTTCCTCTTCGGCTGGGGCTGCGGCTCGCTGCCGAAGGTACGCTTCAGCAGATCGGCACCGCTGTTCAGCAGACAGATGGAGAAGGAGGTCTCCTCCGGCGGAGGTGGCGTGGCCGACCTTGAGGCCGGTGGACTCGCGTCGGGACTGTTGCACGGTGTCGCGGTCGGCGTGAAGTTCTTCTCGCCGCTCGGCGTCGCCAGGCACGAGGGCGTCGCGACGCACGAGGACGTTACAGCCTTGATTCCTCTCTCGTTAAGCATCTTCGCCAGGCTGAGGGTCGTCGAGAAGGTCGAGGTAGAATTGCGCCGGCTAAGCGTACGCGGCGTGTTCATGCCAGAGTTCATGGCGGAGTTGACGGCCGAGTTCGGCGCCGAGGCCACTCGGCTGCCCACGATGCTCGCGGTGACGCTGGTGTGGTCGTCGGGATGAAGCACCGTGCTGTTTGTGAAGGTATAGATCGAGCCTGTATCCTGGAATAGCTTACCAGGATTCGTATACTCTTCGTCCTCCTCCAAGTCGGACAGTCTGAAGGTGACTACGCCAAGGTCTTCCAGGCCGCGACCGCCGCGTGTCTTCACCCCCGGTCTGTCCTCCAGCAGGCCACCCAAGGTGGGAGTGGCCAGCTGGGACCAGTGGTGAAGAGTTTGCGAACCTTCCATCGGCTTGACGATCTGCAGCTTCTCGGGCAGCCTCCAAGCGTTGCCGCTGTTGGCACTGAAGCCGCTCAGGTTGCCGCTACTTCCGGTAGACATTATGCTGTCGGGAGTGCGACAGCCGAACGGTAGGAACGTCGGCGGCGAGTGTATGCCGCCGTCGTAGTCGTAGTTGTATCCGGCACCTGTGCTCAGGCAAGCTCGTCTGGCCAATACCTCGGCTGGCGTCAACCGTTTCAGGGCAGCCTCCAGGTCGGCCGCACCAGGTGCTCCTGGCACACCGGGCTGTTGCGGTCCTCTGTTGAGAACACACTCGTAACAGATCGATGCGCTTGCCTCGCTGCATTCCAACTCGATGATAAATCGAGATACGTACGGATACTCCTCCGAGTCCGTTAACAGGGAACCTTCGCTGTCACTCTGACCGGTCGAATCTAAGCTGGGGAAGGCGGATCCGCCCGGGGCTCGCAGCTGGCCACAGCTCATTCTCGGACCAGCCGAACCGGTGGACAGCGTAGAAGTAGTCATCGTGCCTATCCTTGGGAACTGGTTTGGATCCTGCCCGACGCAGGACGTTCTTGACGCGCTGCGAACAGTCTCGAATACCTTCTTATACGTCGGTCTGTGAACAGAATAATTTCGTAATAAAGTCACGTCCGAACAAGCATAGAAGAACCAATATAGTTACAATCCGTTCATCGTTGTACGTACATTCGATCGGCACTGATGCCGGAATCCAAGCTTAGCTCCGAGTAGAGGGAGGATTCTAGTTCCGACGCGATGGAACCGGGCTGTGGCCCAGTGCACATCGACGGGAACATGAATCCACCTCGAACAGTCGGCATGCCACGCTTCCGTTGCTTTCGCAGGAGTTCCTGCGTTTCAGCCAACAAATTAACCACCTAAAAATCAAGCAATGTTCAGTTCTGAACTCTCTGGCGTGCCTACACCGGGCTGGGTCGTGCTAAAAAAATTCTCTCTCGTCGGGCACCACTTACCTCCGCGTATCGATCCTTGAACTCGGCCAACTCGGCCGCGAGAGTGTTCTGATTATCCCTGGTGATGACTAGAGTTGCACCGACCTCGTCGTTCTCCGCCATGAGCTGAGCGAGCCTAAGCTCAGTCTCCGCCAGTTTCGATGTCAGACTGACGATCTGCTCGTGTTGCAACCTGTTCTCCTCCTTCTGACGACCGAGTTCCTCAGCGATGCCGTCCACCTCCATATTGGCACTCGCTGAAATGTGCAATTCATAACGTGGACAAGCAGCACAAGGCAGTCGCTAATAAACCGTCCGCTTTTTCCCCAGACAAACTTTGAACCCCACTTCCTACGCGCTCAATGCTTTGCATAATTTTTCATGCGAGTCTACGAGTGAAATGGTAAAAACCGGCTTATTTGCCTAGCTAATTTTGTCGGCGCACGGAACGAAGCTAAGGCTGTGACTGGAAGACTCGGCCTTGAGACGAGCGAAGCTGAAGACGACCTACCGAGTTGGGCAGCGATGTCTCTCACGAGGCGAGCCTCCTGCTCCTCGGTGTCATCAGTCTCGTGCATCAGCTTCGAAAATTCGCACCTCAGCTGCTTGTTCTCTTCCTCCAGGGAACTTATCCTCCGCTGCATCACGTCCAGGTTGATACCCTTAAGCCCGGTGGGCGTGCCGCCCTCCGAGCTCGACTCGTCCAGGTCATTGGTGAGGATCTGTATCAGCTCGGTCTTCTTCAGTAACTCATGGTTCAGCTGCGTGATCTTCTCGTTCGCCTCCTTCAGCTCGGCCTCCAAACTGTTCACGCTGGTCTCGAGCTTCTGATTGTGCGTCAGCAATTCCTTACCGATGCGCGCTGTTAGCTCCAAGTCCTTTTCTTTCTGCGGTGACGGAAATTAACGTATTACGTAACCTGCCGAGAGCGCATTCCGTTTCGTTCGCGATAAAAAAAACTCGTCTCTCTCATTTCTACCGTTGCGTAATCCGATTTACCGTACGGGCGGATGACATGCCGCGAGTATCGAGAATCTTTGACGTTTCCCTTACCTCCTCCAGAAGCCTTGTTACTGCCTCTATGTCATTATAGGTCTTGGTCATTTGGCTCACCCGGTTGCTACATAGGACTGCAACAGAAAATTCGATCTCGTTAGAAGTTGTCCGGAGCTCGGCTTGGCCAAGTACGGCAGTAGGCAACGGAAAATAAATCATAAGACAGATGCGAAGGGAGGCCAGAACACCGATGATGGTCGCTGTTCGACATTGGTCTGTTTGTCTTGTGCGACGAGTAAAATAATTATATTCTCTACGAACTAGGATAGCAGCGTGCGATCTATATCAATCGCAGCTCATTCGATTCGGTGCTTAGACCTCTGCGGAGGAAACGCACGCGCGTAAGTTGTTGAACTTCCTCCTGCGTGACAGCAACAACAGAGTAGTGTCTTTACCTATCGGTGCAATGAGGATCGATACCTCGTGACGTCCGGCGCTCTCATTTTTTATTCATAAGATTTCGACTATTTACCCTCGGTGTGCAGCTATGTCGACCCTGCAGAGAACTCTGATTTAATTCCCCGCTAAGTAATCGCGTGTCCCCACCCTCTTTTACTGCCGAAAGGTGTGTGCGCCTGCTGCGACCGGGTAAACATATTAATATGGCCCGCTGTAAATCTCGGTCGCATCTTGGCAACCGTTCAACTGCGTCCCGACGTCGGCCGTTCAACTCGTTTTTCGATACGGAAACTCACGTGTCGCCGGGCTTAATGCTCGGATCGTTCGTTTCCTCGTATCGTACGTTTGCGGACCAATTAGCGGTCTCGGGTTAAAAAAGGGTGCAGCTTGGCTCTAGGCGAGCAGTCGCGAGCGGTCGCGAGCGAAACTCGTAGAACGTTCCGATCGCATCGAAAGATTAATATTACCTGGCACCGTAAAACCGATCTCCTTGCCGGCGTCTTTGACGCGAGCGGAAGGCTGACTTCCACGCGAAGTGAAGGCCCCAAATGTGCGTGACAGCATTTAGATTTACAGTCTCGCTACAACAGGTTTTACAGCGCGAAATGCATCAACGAATGTTGAGACCACTCCTAACTGACGTACGGACGTTTTCTCAACTTCGAGATGCAATGTTCCAGCGTGACGAGCATGGCGTCTGACGCAGGACGCGAACCGCACGCACGACTACGGTTTCACGTACGAATTACAGGGCTGCGCACGTGCGTACCCGGAAAGGCCGATCATCAACATCCACTGGACATCCGATCGTTTCGCGCGATGTTCACGTTGAACGGGACGCTTCCCGACTTAATTGGACCCACCGCCGAGCACATTGTTTACGTTCGACCCTCGTAACTTTTTCACCGGCCGCCCGGTAGAGAGAAGTGCACTCCCGAGAACGGATCCGCGCATCTCTTTGCGCTGAGGCATATCGGAGAAGTTTTCGAGATTAGCGTGTCGAGGTCAAGCGTTTCGCGGCACTACGCTCGGAAAAAAACGTGGCCGTGCCGTGTTCGGATAGAATGACGTTGGTACAGTTGGTACAGGTCGGACGGAGCGGACTGAATTAAATCTTGCATCCCGTTTATCGATCGGCTTGCCGCGCCGGATGACGGAGGGCGCAGACGCGTTCTTCGATCCCGCCGGAAAAGTGCATCCCACGTGCATCTGCGGCCGTTCCGGCCAGCTACGAGACGAGGAATGTATGGGGAGAATATATTAGCTTTGACCGACGATTTTCGCCAATTTTTTCGCTTCTTTTACCAAGTACAGGATGCATGATTGTAGACTAAGCGTTCATAGGTTTCGACAAATTGATTGTAAATTATGTTTCAGAGCAGGGAAGGTAAAAGAAAGTGAGCGTTTTATGTATTTAGTCGAGCTTATCCGACATTATTGGCATAGGCGTCGGCCGATTCTGCCTTCTCTGTGCTTGAAGTAAATGGGGAGCGTACAATTAGCGCGATATAAAAGTTAATCCGGACAAGACGTTCTCCTAACGATATCATAAGTACATGAACGGTGGGATAAAAAAAGGAAATGCATCGAGTCGTCGACATTCATCGCGTTACTTCGATCGCGCGAGAGGGAAATATCCGCGAGATAAAAATTTAAATGGTCCGGTAACTCTGGGTAATATACATTTTGCGCGGGGCAATTAGTACACATTAAAGACCCGTGCCGTTTAACTCGACTTCGACTCCGATCCGGAGGACTTACTTTCTTCCCCGCGGCGCCAACGTACTTTTCCTTCCGATCGAACGATACGCTCTCGCTTTATTTTCGTTTTTATTCTTTCCCTGCACCTACACGGGGCCAGGTGCGACGAAGGTTGCCAGAAGAAATTTATGAGCCGGTCGTCGACCTCGAACACGTGCGCACCTTTCTTCGACGTATTCATCCCGTTTACGATAAGACAGTCGCGACTACTTCTAGGAATATCACGCAATCGGGACAGGTCGTCCTCGATTTTTTTTTTTTCTGTAGAAAGGGCTGGTAAGATGTTTGTATCGGCGTTTTCGTGGGCCGAAGGACGGTGATGGAAAGATTAGTCGGGTGAGGTACGTTTTTGGACTGGCTGTGTTTTTCACATTTGTCACGAACCTGTCCTCTTCCCATCTTTCGAAACTTGCGCTTCAAGACACGTGACACGTGAAACGTGTTATTTTCCACGACTGGCGAGGTATGGCATTTCGAGAGTGGGTGATTAAACAATCGGCGGCCGAATTGGGTCGCTTCTCCACATTTCTCAGTATTAGGTAAGATTGTAATGGCGTACAGGGTACGCTTTCGGATAAAATTATTCGAAGTCGAGGTGAGACACGAGGACCGTAGTCATCGTCGTGCATTTAAAACCGGTTTTACATTCTTTCCAGCCTAGAGAAGTCACCCTGGCCGTCATTCGGCATTTGCGGTGAGTCTTCCAAGACTGGCGAGCCAGTTCTTCTGTCGTAGCGTATGTTCGCAGAATTGTTTGCTCACATTGTACGAGGAATGCAGCGAGACAAGGGGAAAGTACGCGTAATCGTGAGCGTTTCGAGTCCGATCTTAATCTGGTATCAGATAACGTCCATCGCGTAGCAAGGTTATTTTCGCGTTGCGTATTAAACCCATTGTAAAGTAGGCTCAATGTCTGCGGAAGTGAGATTAATCTGATGGCTGGAAAACGCGATACATGCCTTGCTAAGCGAGCCAGTATCAACGAAACGAATCGATCTTAACTCCGGTAAACATTAACAGTCCGAAAATTAAATTTACAAAGAAGCGTTTCAGGTTCCATTAACAATTTAATGCAGCACAGTACTGAAAACAAAGCGTGCGTGCACTTTTTGCGTTAGCCATGCCGCGTGAAGAGGAAGAGACGGCGGAAAGACGACGAACGAACGCCGAGAAGAGTGGACACCGATGTCGTGCCAGAGGCTCGCACATTCATTAACAATTAATCCGCAGGCATCAATTTCGTAATTACACCAGCGCATAGGCGGAAATGCAAATGAAGATGTACAGTTATTACTCCGTGCCGCGGAATACGCGTTACGTGCTACTTCTGGCCATTCGTTCGTCCCTTTTCCGTCAATTCCTCTCGTGCCGAACGAGCTCTCGCCAGGATTGGCAAAGGTGAACGAAAAAGGGGGATGCACGCCGAGCGGGCAGAGCTGCAAAGCATGATCAGCCGACGCGTCAGATTGCGTCATTCGAATGCAGCCTTCTCCCGGTTATGCGTCGTTCGAATGCGACGGTTCTTCGTTACATTGGCCTTCTCTCGCCAGAGGAGAGTGACCGATTTCCAAATGCGAGCGCATACATACATCCTTTACAAAGGATTCCTCCACTGCGTCGGACACGATTGCCAACGCTCGGGCATCGTTCGCGCGTCTCGTTCGCGACGACGCGAGGAAAGCATCTCGCTCGAAAGCGTCCACCGCGTTTTGTTCCTCTTCCGAGACTAAACGCCGCCTCATCCGGCATCCGACCACGATGACGACGACCAGCCAACGTATGAACCTCGAGATCTGAATGGCCAATTACCGTCCGCGGGTGTGCGATTATTTTTAGATTTAGGAGAAACGCGAGACGAGCTCCCGCTCTTTCACCGAGCCTAATTCCGTCAATTTCGCGCCACTCCGCGTGCCGATCTTCTTACTCTCGACAGGCTCGCGGTTTGCCGAGGAATTCTCAACGATTTTCAGTTTCCGTACACGACGACTCGAGGAATTTGAACGACTGGCTGTGCAAACAAAAATTAGCCACACGAGGCTCGATCAACAATGAAAAAATGTGCGATCGTGTGCAATGACGCCGACGCAGTGCATTCAATGCGAAGATCCCGAGCCCGCTCAGGACTCGCAACCGTTCCATTTCGAGTCTCCTGTTCGCTTCGATCGTTGAAATACAAATGAACTCGCAAAGCTCGCCAAGTCATCGCCAAGCCATCGAAGCTCTCGCACAGTTTTTGAATGTACCTGCGAAGACGACGGCGAGAGTTCTGGCGAGCGTGAGAGAAAATCAGCAGAAGCGAGACAGGGTGGCCAAAAGGGAATGGTCGCGAGCCGTTGACGCTTTAAGGCCGGGGCGGGGGTGGGTTTACTGACAGGATGTACACGTGCAGGATGCATCGGACGGCGATCCGAGGAGGAAAAGCGGCATCCCTGCGACATTGCAGCCCTTGCAGTCCCAGCAGGGCGCGCTGATTCTGGTGGTGGGCACGGTGGAGGTCGCGCAGCCAAGGGCAGAGTGATCCTGCGAGACGAAGGCCGCCTCGAGTCGCAGGAAGCGCTGCTCGTCGTACTGCTCGCACTCCTGGCCGACGCTCGAGGCCCCGCTGGCGCCGGGCCTGATGTCGTCGTCGTACTCGTACGGATCATCCTCCGGCGGATCGTCCTGCCCACGCAGCGACGGACTCCTCGCTTCCGGTTCCACGACGTCCGGACTAACCGCTACCGAGCCTCCCCGAGAACTCCACCTCGCCGCCTCCACCTCCTCAGCCTTATCCTCCCCCTCCTCCTCCAGGGTACAGGGTATGGGCCGGAACCGAGAACTGCCGTATACAAGGTTTGCCCCGGTACTACTCATTCACCGCGCCGCCTCTTCGCATTCCGATCCTTCCGACCTTCCGCAATCCTTTCGCATTCCGTCCCTTGCGCGCCGACCGTAATCCCATCGCAATCATCCTCTTTCGTTCCGTCGCGTTTACCCCATTCGTTCGGGAAAACAATTTCATCGCGGAGGATGCAGGTATAGAGAGAGGGAGACAGAAAGAGAGAAAGAGAGAGAGAGAGAGAATGAGCTGGTGCCGATGCCCGCTGCCAATTGACGTGTTCGCCGGCGTTCAACAAGGCCGGTGAACCATGGAGGAAGAAGGACATTATAGTCTCATCGCAGTCACGGTCGACGGGGCACGACAAGCACGCGCCTACGGCGAAGGATACGTCGCGGTTTACATACGTCTACATAGGTCTGCATAGGCCTGCATAGGCTTGCATAGACTTTCATAGGCCTGCATAGGCCTGCGTAAGTTCCTCTCTCTCGACTCGTGCATCCTCCGCGACGCCTTCGGATCCTCGTCCGCCGGCTTCTCTTCCGGTGAGGCCGAGACTCTGGAATCCGCCCTCCAACCACGCCTTCCACCCTCGGGCGCAGACTTCCACCAGCGGCGGGAGCTGTCTGCCTATGCGCTTCATTCCACTCGCTATTTCTCTCACACTCGTTCCATTCTCACTCGCACCTCAATCGCCTATCATTCATACTCAAACATTCTCTCCCAGCTTGGCAAGACGGACACGTACAGTCGCGGGAGAATTCTTACGAGCGGCTCGAACGCTGGGCACGTACTGTCTTGTAAGACGCGGTGAGTAATTGTGGATTTCCGAGGAATGGATTATGTCAAGCGACGCTGACTGTATCGATAGACAGATCGACCAATGACGGCTGTGATTTCGTTCGCGTAACGGGCGTAACGCGTACTTTCGTCGTGTGCCAGTTTAACAGGGCAATCGTCAATGAAGTAACGACGTTAGATAATGAGTGCACGCTTCCAGCATAGTAGTAGGATGTACGGCTGATTTAACGCGGACCGGTTTCCACTGCAGTGCGATAACTGTGCTCGCGTAGGTTCTCACCTACGGAAGACTGTTGCTTCGAAATTTTAATTAACGGGAACGTAGCCGTACGGTCAAATTATTGAAGCGGGGTTACGGTATTTCGATAGAGTGCAACGGTTCGTGGCGCGATAATAGGATGAAAGTAAAACTGTATCGGCAATGAGAGGCCATATGTTTCGGGCAATAAAAAGCCTCGGACTTCGAGCACCAGCCGAGCGTAGCCTCCGCATTGTCTTGGCAGAAAAAGCGCGTCATCCTTTTCGAGATCAGTTCCGGAAACACTTGTTCTATGCACTTTCACTTTCGCCCTATCCGGTCGCCGTGTTATTTTTATACCAATCGTTCCGTACAATTGCGCGAAATTCTCTCGCTTGTTACGTGTCACCGGGCTGACGTTTGTGAGAGACATTCAATTGTTATAAATCGCGATTGAAAACGTTTCACAATAAGCTTCATTTGCATTACAAAGAAGTTGATGTAGAATATGTAAGCGCGTGTTTGGCCTAATTTCTCACATACTTTTCGACTTGTGCGTATGACACTTGTACACGATTTGGATACAAATGCAACCGTGACCATGAACTGAAGTTTGGTAAAAAAGATAACATTACATCCAATGCACGTTTGAGTAATACCTGCATGAGTCAGCCATCGACATGTGTTTACGATCGTCAAGAAAAAAGTTCAAAGTCTACATCGCGTTCGATACGAAAATGCAAGCGGCGCCCGGTACGAATTAAATGTATCAAAGTCTGACGTGTTTTCGATAAAAATGAAGGATTTGGCGGTAGTTTTGAAGTGGTAACTGCTTGTACGTCATGCAATCTGTCTCGGCAACATATGGTTCACGTTTTATCGTGCACGAATTCTCCGCTTTACGAAGTGTTAGTGCGAACTTGAAACAGCGAGAAAAGTGAATTTTATTCGAAAATTGAAAGTTGCTTGACGAGATTATCCTTTTGGTAAAACATTGGCCAGTCAATACAGGATACTTTGATACTATTTTCACCTGTTTTTGTTGTTATTTTACACTGTTCGTCAATACTTTACGCTGTCATACATTAGTGTATCGCATTGCTTGAGTTTTTTTCGGCGATTTAATTCACGAATGCTCAGTTTGTAGGATTGTTTAGTGGAAACATTCTTGCTGCACGATACTTTTTCGGTTACGCTGACATAAATTTAACCTTGTTACATTATATTGAACAATTGAAAGAAGAGTAAGAAGCATTGATAGAAATCACAACCATAGTGTTCTAAGTGCCATAGTTGTGGAGACATGGCCAGAAAAAGATGGAAAAATGCGGAAAATTAGACTTCTGGAGAGCTTAGCGCCCGACGCGTTAAACAAGCAAGACGACAGCACTATAAACGCTCGACAGTTACAACGACAACTCAGACGTACATGCAAAACAGCGACAGATAGCGTTACGTCCAGTTGCAAAACCGTTATTCAATACTCTCGTGCCGGCATGAAGCAGCGTCGGATGGAACTTATCTCCTTCATACAGGAAGACTATTCTCCGGCAAGTAAACTGGGAACCCGCTCGTTACCGCGGTGTCGTGCGCGTGCATTGGAAATTGTACAACAATTGGCGGCGGGTCGTTCACCCCCGGCGCGTTAAAACACTCCACAGAGCCGATGAAAACGAGCGCTGAAGGCCGACGTACCGTGAACATTGGGAGCGACAAATCGGCAGCGATGTTCGGCGGCTGAAAATTACGGCAGTCGTTCCGACCGTGCTCAATGACCGTGGCACTGTCTTTCTAAAAGGTGACGTAACACCGGCGGCGTCCACCGTAATATTTGTAACGTTCCATCTTAAGGTAGCGGACGAACTACCGTGCAGGTGATTATTGATTTTCTTCAGCCCGACCCGAGCCTTGCATAAGACTTTGCGCCAGACTGACAGCGAACGAAAATCCGTGAAGCCCTTTCGTGCTTCCTCTCACCGACGCGCGCGGTGCCCGTCCGTGTTTGTTGTTCGTCGCCGCATCTGTATGTTCAACTTTGACACCGACTGCGGGAAAGTGAGAGGCGCATAAGTATGCGTTTCCCCAAGCTTGATCGTTGACGTCAGTCCGGCCGGCGATAGTGGATACGTTAAACACGGCGATGAGTCAATACAACAGACAAGCATGCCTCGGACACGTTTGCAATTAAGGCCAGACACGACACGGATACCACATTTCAAAGTACAACGCCGAACGTTCAGAGGAGTCAAGGTGACAAATATTGACAACGATCCATGTTGGGTCGATTACGATCCAGAGGTTATGAATCCCATGGCCTCTGGCCGAGGATGAAGCGAACGTACCTAGACACGCGGCAGGCATGGAACGAATCCTGCGTTATATAATGCGGCAAAGGAATTTTCCTATTCCAGCGCTCTGCCGTTCGATTAAAGCAAAACTTTAGCTGAGGCCTGTCATCAGCGCGAGTCAACGAAAATCACGCATATAACCTGGCTCAGACACGCGACGGCAAAGTTCAGTCATACATTCATACGCACACAGACACCCCATCGCACATAGGCAAACTCTCCCTTTCCCTCCTAAGGCCACGTTTTCGAGCGAGTCCTTGGCAAGGTTGGAGGTTCGATCTGACCGTCTCGCCGAGCCAAAACCCCGAGTTCTCGAGACAGGCGAGAACTCGTGAGGTTCGACTCGGTCCCAAGGCGCAATTGCCAGTAGCAACGACGGAACATCGACGCAACCACCCCTCATGACTCACACAACCGGCGGCGGCGGCGGCGGCGGCAACAGCAAATGTTACTCCGTATTAAATACCAATCGCAGCCATATTTACCATTCAACACGTTATCCTGCCTCGAAGGCGTGCCGGGTTCGAGCCGGCTGACGAGAGTGTGACGTCACTTCGTTAAGAAGGATTCAGACGAAACTCAGCCGCGAATCATACACTACGCTCAACTTCGTACAGGGCTGCACCATCCTGGGGAAGCTCGATGTTCGGACGTAGTCCGTCGATGATCAGGGCCACTGATCGTCGGGTGGGACACTGTAGGTATCGCGGCACGACCTCGAAGGTCTCACTCGCGACGTTAGGTCGAGCACGGTGCGCGAGACGCAATTAGGAGGTAAACGCCGCAAATGTCACGCTGTCAGAGGTCGTCCGTTCGCCATCTTATGTCGGCTGCGCGCTGCTCCGGCGGAATGGAACGGAATGAGACGCTCGGCGTAGGTGGAACGCGCGTGGAAACGGAGTAACGAGAGTTGCGCGCGCAACACACGGCTTCTATGTACGTTTTCGCGGACTCCGTGTACGCGCGCGGCGTCGGCTTCTCTACGAAGCTGGGAGAGCCACCCTTTGGCGCCGCGGTCCAGGTGGAGAACGCCGAAGCGAACGAGAGGGAAAGGGATGGCCTGATAAACATGGGACGCTTAAAGGGAAGATGCGCTTTCGATGTGTGGAAACATTATCGACGAGCTGCGATGAACCTTTCGGACGTCACGGGACGCTGCGATAAGATCGGTTGAAGGTGCTATTTTTGTGGGTATGCATATCGATCGTTCGGACTACGCCATTCGAATTAATGGTACCGTAACGATGCACGCGATAACCACTTCCGCGATGGGGAGGACTGTGCTATGCATTCATTCTTAATAAGACGTCGTTCGTTGAGCTGTCGTTTTCTTTAATGTTTCCTGGACTCTAAGTTAAAGAGAAAATCAGACCTTTATTGAAATTGAACCGAGGACACTGACAACCTCCAAGTATTTCCTATTTTCGTACTATAGAAACTTGAATTGAGATAGACGAACGTGATGCAGATCTGCGTAAGATCTAACGATCTCGCGTAGAGAATCTTCGCAGCCCGTTATCGTGCCTCGATCGAAAAGGTCCCCTAACAAACAGGAAGTTCAAAGTCCCGTGCGCGGTGAGAAAAGCGCGGAGCTTCGTGTACGCTCGAGGCGCAGTTATCTCGAAGAATGCCGTAACGAGACCACATAAGAGCCACGTGATGCAAATTAGCGCGGCAAGAAGGTGCACACGTCTCTGTCGCGAGAGGTCGCGGGAGGATCAACAAACCGTTCGCCACCTGCTGGCAAGAAGAATGCATGCAAGATGCACGGAGGATGCGCGATGGATCCCAATACGAATCCGAACGGATCATCCTCCGTAATCTTCGTTAAGCTCCGCGAGCGGTCGATGCACCGCGTCGTGAATTTTCGATGAAGCCGCTCGTTACGAGACGACGAATCCGCCCGGAGGACGTTGTTAGTCACGCTGCACTTGACGATCCTCTCATCTGCCTCCACCACCGACACAGGTCCCTGCCACGTTCCGCATCGACTCCGCTCTCGATCGAAGACACGCTTCGCTCCGATAGAACGCGCTGCCTGCATCTATAATACATTCGCGAGCAAGATGCACCGTGTCTAAGGTCAACCTGACACCGTCTAGCACGTTCCCCGCTGGGCCTGCGAGGTTCAGTCGAATCCACCGTTATCGTAACACGAGTACCGAGTCTGTAATTTTAGCAGGGTGAACAGACGAAACGGACCGCACCGAGAGCTCTGGCCAGGTTGCAACCTTAGACGATCGGCCGCTCGGTGGCGGGGTCAATGTTTACAGCGTTGGGTTCAAATCGAATCCGACGAGTTATGCAGAGATAGGGATTACCGTAGGCGTCCGGTGAAAATTGGTTCGCGACGTCGCGCATCGGCGAGATCGAGGAACGCGTCAGACGCAGGCGTCCCGGTCGGCATTCCGACGTCCGCGAGGCGCGGGAGAAATTCGAAAGATGAGTTTCTCGGCTGCGCGGGCAACGAGCGGGCAACGATGGACAACTTTCCAGCGAAGAAGCCAGAAGAACGAGCGGCCCCCGGAAGGAATTTTTCAACTGGACGACGTCGACCTCGTAAACACTCGACGCGTCGAACCAGTCGCGGGTTCGTCCATCATTCGAGACTTTCACGCCGCGTTACCTCTACCACCTTCTTCGTCATCAACGCAGTTCTTCCGACCTCTTCCCCTCTTTTTCTGCATCTTCGACACTTCTTACGAATGCTATCTTTCGGCCGCTCGCCAAATTATCCGCTTTCCGTCGCTCGCCCGATTAACGCCGAGCAAGACGAAACCTGTCGGTAAAACTGGTTTCGATCTGTCGCAAAGTAGACTGCTCGGGACTCATCGGCAAATGACATCTTCGACGTGGCCTTAAGCATTGATTCATTTTCATTCAGCGTATCGCATTCTAATGCGATTTACTACTCTATCTGCGTGTGTAAGCGAGCGGACTGTGCGGAGAGACAGATGGCTAGTCAGAAGTTAGAATTTGCATTTGAGTCGCATGCTTGAAGAGGGCACTCTTCGTGCGATTCTAACGGGGGACCGTAGTTAGAGTCAATGAGTACCGCGCGAAGAAGGCCGTCGTCGGATTCAGTTATGCAGCTTTACGAGGGAAAAGGCCGTGTAGGCTCGACTGTAACGACGTCGCAACGTAATAGCAAACTGCACTCCCTCCTTTTATCGAGGATCAAGGCATCAATTAAAAGAGGATCGAGCCGTAATTACCCGGTATTAATAACGCATCGCGGATTCAGTCGGTCGAGCCGCGATGGAAGATTCTCTCGAATTAACGGAGTCCTGGCCGCGAAACGGCGGGAGCGACTCTCACGCGTAGAAAATAATCGCGGGAAACGCCGTGCAAGCGATGGAACGGAAAAAAAAGGATATGGCTGGAAGGAGGAGGGACGAGGAGGAGAGCCGCTTCCACGGTCGTCTCTCGTAATCGCGGGAACTGCGAGGAGGAGAGCGAAATTAGATAGAAGCTCGCGTGATCATGAACGTCCTGGGCTCCTGTCGTTCCCGCGAGTCACGTCCTTCCTAGTAAAGCGTGTCCCGCGAACTTTGCAAATGAGACGGGACCGCCCAAGAACCAGTCCCTGTTCTGAATGTCCGATGACATTGGCAGAGGCCGAGGTTTCCTTCTCCGGGAATTAGCAGGGAATACGTATAGAAGATGCTTCCTCATGTGCGTTCGATACTAAATGTAAGGTCAATTTTTCCGACCCCTTACCTATTTGCAGAAAATATCGAGGAAGTACAGATCGTTCTACTCGCGTTTATCAGTACTCAAAATACAAGGAAATACGCGAGGATAGAATATGAGATAAGGTTGACAGAATAGGTAGATTGAGACTCGACTTGCGACGCATGCGGACAGATGCCAGTTTGGTAACGCCTTGGGAATTGCGGGCAGGAGAGATCCTCATATGCACTGCTCGGGAAACAGTTGACGAGGAGCGACGGGAGTTCGATTAATCGAGGTCGCCCCGCTCGTGGCTGTATTCAATTATCCGACGGACGCGAAACTTGTCCAGTGGGCCGGACAGCTCGAGAAAGTTCGCCGATTTTCTAAGGCGACGAATTAGGTAGTTCGGACGGAATGGAAGCGGCGCGAGGGAAGTAAGGTTGAACGTCCGCGGCGCGGGTGCATTAAGGTCGAACGATTCTCAAATCGAATCGAATCGAATCGACCGCTTTTCCCGACGCCAGCCCGAATGACATCTTTGGCGCGCTTCTGCGACAAGAGGCTGCAATTTGCGGCCCCGACCGTTTCGCAACTGAACGCGAGTCTAATAATCAGTTGCCACACGCCGTAAGAACTACAATTTTCCCCCTGGAGCGCGTCGGATTGTCAGGAGAATGGCCTTGGCGGGGACTTTTGTCAAATCTTCCTATTTACTCTGCAATGATTTCGGTGACTTTCGCACAGATCGTTCTGAAGGGAGATTGTTGGAAATTTCTTTCGCGCACCTTGATTCGCGCACCTTGAAGGAAGATTTTGAGTACCATGAGATGGGAAGGGAAAAAGTGTCCTGTCATCGTCACACCGTAAGTTAACGCCGACGAGTAACCGGCGATTACACGGACGAGTGCACGCTAATTGACTACTTTCCGAGCCGTCTAAGAAAATGTCGTAATTCGAAGTCGAACGTCCGTACATTTCCCTCCGCAGTCGCGAATCACGTTATCAGAAGACAACATCCGTCGGGGCTCGTCCACCGGGTTCTTTTGTAACAGCCTTCTCGAACGCAACGAACATCTCGTTAGGCCAGCATGCGAATCGCTTGCCTCGTTACTTCACGCACATCATACTCGGCTGCCGGATACGGATATCAGAGCGTCGACATCTGTGTGTCCCGAGGACACGGCAAGTTAAAAGCGCAGTCACAGTGAAAATTACTTTCTAACGTCGGAAGTGGGTCTGCATTCCAGAAGTGCGAGAAATGTTGACTGAGCTCGGTAAAAGGTACTATCGTTCGATCGACCGGTTAGTTGGCATGTGCCAAAGACCAAGTGTCGAAAAGAGATTTCCGGTTTTTGAACGAACGTGGAAGTCAATGCCACGGGACGTGCGCGAGACATGCGTGAGTCACGCGTGGCACGTACGTCGAACTCGCAAGGAGTTCGCCATCCGATTCTGACTGCGACCTTTCCTTCGCGCATAGTAAGAAGAGTAAAAGCCATCTCGAGGCTCAAAAAGTGGCTTGCCCAACGGCGAGGCGCGCAAAAGTGAAGGTGCACGCATCTCAGGGCCGCGTAGTGGGCGGAAAATTTTGTAACTCACTTTTGCAACCTCGGTCACGGTCCTACACTCTCTGCCCAATTTGTTGGGATTCAGCGATTTTAAACGAGTATTCAGAGGCGAACGATCTGTTACGATTTTGTAATATTATTTTTAATTTACCCAATGCATCCGGCCGTAAAGACAACAGTTGCCAGTAAAGAGCGACCGTAGAAGACAGAGTACTGTAATCAAGACCGTCCATAAACCTTCCAGTTTTTAAGTAAAGGCCTCCGCATTTGAATTAATTTTCAACAAAATTTCTTCCCCCTTTCATTCATTACGCGACTTTAGTCATTGTCGCGAATATCGTAAATTAATCGTTAGGCAAAGGCCGTCCGTCGTTTCCTACCTCGATTCAGCAGCAGCGTGCGTATAACCCTGATGTAGACCTTGCCGTGCTTCGTTCTGGCAACGTGAAAGAGGAAGTTGGAGAGTTCGCCGTCGCCCTCGAGGATGTCGGTGTCCGCGAGGACCTCGCGAAGGGCCTCGACCCTTTCCTCCGGCGTACTTTCGTCCGGCGGACCGAGTTTCCTCTCCAAATACTCGACGACGCCGATGTCGTCCCAGAGCTCGACATCCTGCTGAATCCTCGAGACTGCCTGTTCTCCGCCGCTCGCCTTCGAAGAGTCGACCGTGTCCGATCCTTGAGCCTCCAACGAGCCAAAGGAGACGTCAAGGGCCAGACTGTTGAAGGTCGAGTCGCCGAGGGCGATCGAGGATCCGAGGCTTCTCGTTCTGAGCGAGAAGTCATCCTGCTGATAATTGAAACGGTGGTAGCCGTAGGGGAAGTGCTGCCTTGATCTTCGAGATTGCGACTCCTCGGGGCTCTCTGGCTCGCTCTTGGCGCGTAAGGGAGTCGAGCTGCTCATGACCTCCTCATGACCCGATCACTCAGCGATCGGGGCACGGAGTATTCCTGACTCTCTCCGCTTCCTACTCCCGCTTGGCCGGTCTAATGTGACTCTTCGATTTCTTCCTATTACCGAACACACTCGAGGAGAGGTTGCCTGAACTGGTCCCTTCTCCTACATGATTACCCGGTATCTTCGACGAGATGAGGATCGCCTCTTCCTTCGATTCGATGATATCCCAAGCTTGTTACCGATTAGAAAGCTGCGGCCGATCGAGCGACGATCCTTCCTGCCTCTTCAGGAACTCGAATGTGAATCCTAACGACGCTCGCGCTAAGTATGTCCCCGCGAGCGTCGACCGGGAAGAACTCCTTCTTTCCCTCGACAACTATCGCCGCATTCGTTCAACGGACGGCACACACGTGTCCTTGGACGCGATCCACCTTGCCGAGCACTTTCCTCGCTAACGAGTTCTCCTTTCTTGACCGCGAGCGGGGCACCGGCTCGTTGCCGCGCTCAAGGCGCCTGCCTGTACATTTTTCTCCCTCGCAAAATTTGTCATCCGAGCGGCGAGGCACGTTTTCACGAGACGTCACAGTCCACTTGTCGGCGCTGCTCCGATTTCCGCGTAAGCGCCGAAACTGGTCTGCGCTCCTCGCGACCGTCGGCCGAGAGAGACCGAAGGCGCGTCTCGTTTCACTGCTCTCGATCGGCAATCGAATCCAACTGGCAATCGAATCGGCCAGACGCAACAGTTCGTCGAACTTGAACACTGAGATCTACGGATCCTGGCGGTGATCGAGTTGCGGCGGACGCTGCGAGAATGTCGAATGTTTCGTCAAAAATGTCGTAATCGTCCCCGTCGTCGCGACTTCGATGAAGAGTGCATCTAAAATGCTCTCTGCATCCTAGAAGTCCGCTCGACTCCGTAATAGCGGACGGACGCACGTCAGTCGAGGTTTATTTATCGACATGGCGACCGTCCGTTTAACGATCGCGGTCTGCCACGACGGGGACGAAATCTAATTAGCGTCTGGGCAAGAACTGGCTAACGTCTCAGGTAAATTTATTCTGCCGCATATACGGACGGCCGGACTCCGAGGATTGCTACGTCGGAGCGGAGCGAAATAATCAGCGGCGAGGACAGCTGAACCGTAAACGAAACTAAGGAGTCTGTTATCCTGGCCGCATCGGGAGATCGAAGTACCGGGAGGGGTAATTAAGGCTATCGAGATAGATTGCACGTAGGCAGGTCCCATCGGGGCTCGTTATTGTTGCTCTCCTTCTAAGTAGGTGAAAAAGGAAGGGCCTTTCGCCCGGCCTGGACGAGGGAAGAGAGCGAAATTATCGAATCGGGACATCGATGCGGGTGTAGCCGGCGAATTCGTGCCAACCTTCCGCACCTTCATACTCCGACATCAGTGGTCGACTCTAATTATTTCATCGGTCTGGCGCACGTTCGACATCGAAGGAGCACGATAGATTCGACTTCACTCGACTTTACTCGACTTCACTCGACTTTACTCGTCTTTACACGCTTTCAGCCGACCACGACTGAGAGTCAACGAGGCTTTCGACGACGATCGTTCAAATTAACGGGAGTTCAATTTTTTTCGACAGCCTCAACTTCCGTCAATCTACCATCCGTCTTTCGGGCATGGAACATGGCCGCTTTCGCCGCTTCGAGGCACGGGGACGAGCGATTCTTTCCCGACGAGCGGTATCTCTCAAAGGATTTGCCACTGAACGAATTCAGGGGCGCGATCGGTGAAAGCGATCGGGACACGGGCAAGCGACAACGTTTCGAAGGATTGATGGTACGGGCTCTCGATGGCGGATGCATTTTTACCTCGAAACTTTCGCCGTTGGCCGGCCCGGCATAAAAGGGAGTCGAGAAAAAATATGGAAGGACGTGGAATATACGGTACTCCCCGTTCGGCATTCGATTGTACGAAGAGTATAAATGGCGCGCAGTTTCGGTGCGTGATGTCGCGCAAACTCGAAAGGAGAGTTTACGGGCGAGTAAGAGGGCGCCCGACGTAGACGGATGGCCAGCGATTAGGCCGATAACGATCGTATACTCTGAATTGTCGCGCAAACAACGATAAGCCGCGCGTCTCAATATTGCGCACGATTTTAGAGGCTCCTTATCGGCGAATTACTCGCGTGCGGGCCGCGGGATTTGCGCGAATCGTCGCTTCGCACTTTCGGCCTCTTACGAGCGTGCCTCGTAAATAATAGAATTCCAGCCGCATCGTAAATCAGTCGCTCGATTTTTACCGGCCGCCCGTTTCCCGATATACGCCTATTCCGCAAACCGTAAAATTTGTCACATTTGATGTTAAGGGTGCTCGTAAAGGGGGCTCCCTGATTTATGGATCGTTTTTCCGGCTTCCACCTTGCGGGGACAGACTTTCTTTTTGCTGGCGCGACTTTCGAGACTTTATGGCGGGTTCAAAAAAAAGAGTGTGCACGATTTGACTAACCGCGCGCGCGCGCGCGTGCGAATTCATTGGCTTCCACGAGCGAGCATTATTCGCGGTTAATCGTTATTCTTGCGGCGCGCTCGGTGAAAGCGATAACCGTAACAGATTAATATTGCTGTTACGTTTAACGCTTTCTGTCGATAAGTCTGCCCTCCTCCCCACTCCCTCAGTCCCATCGTACCCCACCGCTCGGTCGCCGGTCGCAAGGATTACGAGGCACATCCTTCGAATGAAAGTATCGCGGGACGAAAGTCTGCGAAAAAGTTTCGGCTGATCGTTCGCGACGATCAGGAATTTCGTTCTTGCCGGATATCCATTTCCAGACGTGGACGTAAATAGAACTTGCATCGAAACGGAAACTAAAGATATTACGGGAGGTACTACTGGAAGTATTACTGGAAGTACTGCTGGAAGTACTGCTGGAAGTACTACTGGAGTCTGGCAATATTCCTGTCCGGAACGAAACGTTAACGGGCCATTCGTCTGGCAAGCTTTACCTTTGCTCCCGTCCGAGGCTTGATTGTTCGAGGTTAATACCGGCAACATAGTCATTAAAAAACTCGGTTATCGCCGATCTATCACGGCTTTATAGGCGCATTATTTTTTCCCGCTTTTCGCGATAAGGTGCCACGATATCGTTTCCCCCGTGACGATGCAATATTTGGCCTACCAGCCATTGGCGGCTGATGGCCATTATATAACCGATCATTGATTCACGCCGCTCGAGCAACGATTCTCCGAGAATAGGTCGAATCAATGCTAATCTCTGCGCAAAGCCTATGGAAAAGATTGCGCTTTGTGCAATTCTTCCATCGCATTGAACAATAGACTCAGCGATGATACAATAATAAACGATGGAACGGGAGGAGCGAAACGTCGGGATGATTCCTGCGGGGCCGAGAATAGGTGAAAAGGTGAAAAGGCGCGGAAGATGGAATCGGGTAGGAACAATGTGCAAGAATAGACGGGGCCCTAAATTATTCATTTATACGACTGGGTCAACCTCTAGCGCCGCGACGCGTACATGGATTTCCAAGATGGAGCCGTGGGACTCGAATCACCGGTTATTAACCGCGTCGTTCAACGAGCCACCCGACAGTGCAATCCTGCCACTTAGCTAATGACAGGATCTCGTGGCGGCAAATAACGATTTCCATTATGCCCTCCTCCGCGATTGAAAGGATTACACGAACTTTTGTTTGGGAATTTAAGCCCAGTGGGAACGGCACAGTACTTATCTAACCTTTGAGACGCTTTTGCAACGACGATGATACTTTGAGTTACGATAGACGGGCACGCTTTCTTATGCTCATTAGTTCGTAACACGAACTGGACCATCGTTACACCGGCCTAGGAGCGACGTAACCGAATCGAACTTGTGCAAGAGGATGGTGGCAATACACGGTTTGCATATCGAAACGCGGAAGAGTCCAGGCCGTTGCGGGTGTGTGGCGAATCGAATTCTTCGATACTCGGGGCTCAGTCATTCGCACGTGACTACTCCGACGGGACAAAGTAACGCCTCTCGAATGAGCGTTGAAGGCTATCAGCTATGAAAGGAAAGGAAGCGAGCTGACGGGCGGGAAAAGTAGGAAGAAAAACGTGGCATAACGGTGGCCGGAACGGATGAGAAGGACGGGAAGGACAGGAAGGACAGAAATAGGCAATGATAGTCAGGTGGGAAGGCTTTGAACGTCACTCGGAATGCGATCGCGTTAATGCCGGTCAGTTGACACTGGCCAGTCGGCTGCCTTTCGGTAATTAGACGCGAAATTCGTTACGGATGCGTAAAGTTATTGGCTTCGTCCCGCTTATCGGTGACGTCCGCTATATTGGCCGGCTTATTTACCGTAGGCGTTCTCCTTCGATTCCTCCGAAGAAGCACCCACACGAACACGAGTTAGGACGTGGAAGTGTTCTGCGCTCGATGCCGAGTTATTATATCGACGCATTACGGCCTTTACCGGCTTCGCGCGCGATTAAATCTTAACTGCGCGAGCCGATAAACCTTCCGAGACGTCGGGTGACCCTGAAACACGATTCGGCGTTTCCTAAACACGGCCACAACTGCGGCCCGTATCTCTCCCATCGTCTAACCTGAACTTCGGAGCGGAGGAAGTTAAAAGTCGGCTAAGATTAGCGTTTTCCCCTTCGGTGGCGTGCGCGTCACGTGCCGATCAGTCTGCCGAATCTAAATGGAGAGTCTAACTGGCGAAATAGCTGGCGAATATAACTGGCGAATTTACGATTCTCAGGGAATTCGATACGACCATCCACACTTATTGGCATCGATCGAAGGCGGAAGTCGGCGGGGCGGGTCCCATAAAATCGGCGCGACGCAATATTCCGTCCTTAGGAGGCCGCGGAAATTGCCTTGAATGGGAATCGCTAACGAGCGAAGGAAAAAAAGAAGAATGAACGAATTGAGAAATGTCCTGGGAACCTGAACGCGTCTACTTTCCGCTAGGCGGCAATTATTTTAATTAACCGCCCGCCACCAGATGCGGCAGCGCGCGCGTGTCCCATCCGATCCATTGAAGATTTTTACCGCCATTTTTCAGGATGCCCCGAGTGAGAGCGCTAACGAACGCCCGCTTTGGAAACAATGTAACGCCCATTATTTAATGTTCTTGCTCGATGCCCCGGACCAGATCCGCGGACGCCTTCTTTTGTTACGAAGCCAGAGAGCAATATTATGCAATGGGGAAAATCTCTCCCGCATAAACAGTTGAAACAGGAGCGTGGATTTTTCAAACAGTCGCGAGTGTGATACCTCTAATGCGTACCCAGTAATTGTCGAGAAATTTTCCCATGAGTGAACGGGTCGCTTGGCCTGAGAGAAGAAGACTGTATCGGGGAAAGACGTCTATGAACAGCAAGCGAGGGGTACAAAAAGGAAAAATTGGCTACCGAGCACCGCACATGGTAGCAAAGTGTTGCCGGCATGGAAAGAGCGGCTGCTCGCTAATTGGTCGAAGTAATCGGAGCGGACAAATCCCCTGTTTATTGACGCGAATTGGAGTGTTACGATTATTATGGTATTTACGGCTGGCATCCACGATCCGCGATGCCATTCCTCCTCTCGCCGAGTCGTAACAGCTTCATAGGCAACGGCCTAGCTCGGCCTTTAATTAATAACACGATCGTTACCATAAAGCTCGGCGGATCCTTAACCCGTCTTGCCGAGCCGACTCGGAACGTTGAAGGGGAAAAAAAAGCGCCTTGCCTCGAAGATCACGCGCCCGTGAACCCTAACACGCCGTGAAACTGTCTTCCTCGCCTCGCAGACTGTGCGTGGAAAATTGGCGCCGACGCGGCAAGTCATGCGAGCGAAAGAATTGAGCCGCTGCACTCGGCAGAATGTGACCATTGCCCGATGCGTGAAATTAGAAGGCAGGCTGTGGCGTGCGTCGGCAGCCTTGGACGGGGAGTGTTGCGCGCCGATTGTGAGTCGACAATGATGAGATCTCGGGCGAGAAAACGGAATCGAAGCGTGAGCAGCGATGAAATAATACCCGCCGGAGTGCGAACGACTTCCCGAGGCCTTGGGACGCAGTGTTCAGATATGCATCGCTATTCCATTGAGAGGAGATAGACGGATAGACGGATAGAAGGATAGAATGATAGAATGGATAGAACGGATAGAAGGGAGAAGGTGTCTTGCTCGAGGCGTAATATCGAAGCCGGCCTCGCGAGATTCGTAAGTTAACGGTCGCATTAAATTAGCGCGCCGGGCAACGTTAAGCGAGCGATTTACGCGCGCGCGGCCGAACGATATGGCCGGCAAGCCGCCATTGACGATAATTGCGTTAGCGTAACCTTAAAAATAAAGGACTGTAACTTCACGCCCGACCCGCTTTATTGCCGCGCGCGGCCGCGAATTTTCTAAGCCAGACCCGAGCGAAACCTCTTCCACGTATTACGCATTGCCGAATATCTTTTCGGAACGGCCTATTCGTTAATTATTTCTCACTTTCGATAGAGCGGGCTACTTCCGCTTCTACCCTTCACATGCTTCTATCGGGTGTGCGTTCGGAGTTTGATCGACGCTAATTAAATAAGCTCACGGGCTCGTAGCGATGGAAAGGCGTTACAACGCGGTAAGTATGGCGAATAAGTTACGTAATCGTAACGCTCCATTCGCGCTAGTCGCGAACGGAGTCCGCCGTTATCGAAAAACGGCCGAGCGGTAGGCGAACCACGACAGCGTCGGCACATGTGTACTGTGTCGGTACGGCGACGAGCGTATTATCGGCCAAAGCAGGCCTCGCGTAATATCGTAATGAGCACGTAACGCTTTCGCCTGGCATTTTGCGCGAAGCTCCGCCGACTCTTTTATCTAAAAATGTCGATCGACGCCCGCTATATTTACATCCCGATGACGCTCGCAACACTTCTCGCACTTCCATTGGCCCATCTGTCGTTCCAAGCAATTTGTGCGCTGCGCCACCGAGACCGAGATTCCTGGCGAGACTCCGGTCGGTCGTAGGTAAAAATCCGTGGCTGCCTGGAATCTACCCCCAACGCGAAAACGAGCGACGGCCGCGGAGAGAGAAGAGGTCGCCCGACGGAGCGATTTACTCACTATTAATAGACTCGGGCCGGATGGGAGGAGTAAAAATCGAAAATTACGAGGCGCGTCGGCCGGCCGAGAAAAGTGTTTCTCACAAATCTGAGTGCCATCCCTGGCAAGTTGTTCTCGGGACTCGAATTCCGCGAGCGAGAATATAACGAGAATATTTAGGAAGCGAGAGATGTGACGTTCCAAGGTTGATCGTTACGGTGACGAGCTCCTTATCTTGTTCGTTCCTGCAATCTTTGAAAGACGCAGCGAGATAAGGCAACCGTCACCGAGAATAGCGTCTGTCATCCAGCAGCGACGTACGGAGCAAAAGGAGTGATAGGTCTCGCTTGCCAAGCACGTTCGCCGCAGCATCGATGACTGGACTGTCGACGAAATAGGCAAGCGGGGCGCAGAAAACAAACGTCGAGTTACATTTACGGCAGCAGAGGCGGTCTTGTGCGCAGTCTCTCATCAACCTAACCTAGACCCAGGACCGGCATTGCCGGCTGTTTTCACCGAGAACAGCCAGCTGCTCGCCGAGAAAACACTCTCGCGATCCTGACGCGCTCCGGTTCGAAACGATTCTACGCGAGTACAGGCCCTGATAAAAATTGCCGAACGAACCTCGCGAATGGGAAGGTGGAAGGTAGAAGGGCAACGGCTAGCGAAGCGGCGACGAGCTGTCGCGACACATCCGCGCAGACTCCATGGACCCAGATTAAGTGGCCGACCCGTATACAGCGCGTTCCGGGAGGAAGGGGGCATTTGCCTGAATGGGACGTGCTGGGAAACATTGCACGCCTGGCGGCGGAGACCGTGGTCAGCCGGACGAACGTCAACCGGGCTGTACTCCGAAAAATCGGAGTAACGGTAGGCCGTGGAATTCCGAATTGACAATCGGTAACGGTACGCGCCGTAAGTCGATACTGCGACAATTTCCGACGGAAAAGTTCGAGCGCTACCGACTCGAGCGCGCACGCAATTTCTGAGAGTCGAACTGTCCTTCGCCGAGTGCGTTGAAGTATGCGTTGAAGTAAGCGTCTAATCGATGTGTCATTCGCCGAATGAACATCGACGTGAGCCTAATGGACCACTAGGCGATAAGTTCAGATTAATACTTTTATCTTTGCTCGTCGAGTAGCATGCACTCGAAGGTAAATTCCATCGAACGGTCGAAGGCGGTCGGACGTTGGAAATGGTAAAGCCCCTCGGATAAAGGAATCCGGTGTTGACAATGGGGTGCGCAGGTCGGCGAAAGAATTCGTTGACAATGAGAGGGGAGCAGGGGGGGGCAGAGGGACTCCCTCAGGTCATCCCGGTACTTCGAATCTCAACCGCTTGGCGAGCTCGTGCCTCTCGGTTTTCGTTGCCCTCGGTAAACAGTGGCCGAGGGAAAATTCCACGTAACCAGCGCGCTCGCGAAGAAAAACACGCGGGAGAACACTCTGTTTTTTCTCGTTAGCCAGCATTACCAACGTTCGCGCAGACTCGATTGTTCACTCACGATAAGTAGGTGCTCCTACTGTATCTCCTCGAGGCGAGGAAGAGCACGAGGCGGCCCCCGATGACACTCTGGCCGCCCTGTTGGGCAACGTGTCGCACCGTATTCACGTGGGCAACACTTCCCGAGGCAGGAATAAGTGGCTGCGACGAGTACGAGGAAGAGTACACGAACGAGTGGAACGAGTAGAACGCACGACGACGGACGACGGCGACGACGGGCGACGACGACGTCGCACCCCGGACGGCGCGAGTGTGACTGAACCGGACGGACCAGTCGCCCGCGAGTCGGAGCCGTTCGTCAGCGACGTTCGGCCGTGGCGCGCCACGTGATTGGCCGAACACCGACTCCTGCCGAGTGCCGAGCCGCAGGCCCCGAGCGGCGCCATTCTCCGAGTGCGTTGAACGGGCTACGCTGATCGGCTCCGAGAGTCTATCGGCTCCGACGATCGTCGCACCGATTCGACTGTCTCTCTCCTCGTCTCTCATCGTCTCCTCTCGTCTCTCGTCATCGCTACTAGCTTGACCTCTGATAACGGCCACACTGACACTGATCCCTACCCCCATACTTTCTCCGCCGATCGTTTACCCTTTTCGAGAGATTCGCGCGACCCTGGCCTTTGGTGTCGCTTGCCAATCGAAACTGGGACAATCGGGACGATGGGAGTCGTGTCTTACGAGCCAGCCAATACTGCGGATGTATTCTGACCCCCATCGGGGTGGTTTAGATTCTATGACGTAGAGGTTCATGATTGTGGTAATAACGGGATGTAGGAGACGGCCTAAGCGCTCCAGATCTCGCGTGTATGAATGAATGCCAGGTAGAAGCGTTTATCCACCGTGTAATAGCTCTGTTTACCTGGCACATAATTTCGCGTTCGTGACGCCGGACGATGGATGGAGGATGGATGGAGGATGGATGGAGAACGGTGGCGATCGGATGCGGGCGAAGGAGAGGGACAGATGAGGACTGTCATATCGACGTTTTCTCGGTCACGAGGGTAGGTGCGAGCTCAGGGGCGTACTGGCCGCCGTTGGCGCCGGATCGATCCGGACCCTGCCCGATGGATTTCAGATAGAGATCGGCCTTGTCTCAGCAGGCTTCTCTCAAGAAACATTTTTCATCGAACATTACGAAACTCCACTTCCCGGACTCTCCTTGGTCAGCACCGTAGAATATTTACATAATCCCAGCGCGTTGCATTTAATTAACCTAATACTTGGGTAGAACAGGGCCATTCCCAACACATCCCTTGTCATTAAGCCTAATGTCTTGAAAATCGCGTGCAGCGGAACCATCAATCTATTCCGCGTCCGATACGCGCATGGACCGTTACGTTTGCCGGCAGGTATTTCAACGGGTGACAAAATAAAAGCTCAGCTATGCTAAGTGCGGTCAAACTGCACATAGGTAAGAGGCATCGAACTGTGTTCGAGTGCGTCCGAGGCCGCGGGCGGACAATGGTGCCGGATGAATGAACCTGCCCGAGCAGGTGCGATCCCGGAGAGGAGCTCCTCCTTTGCCAGGGGATGCAGGAAGAGGACGATGCGCAAACGTGTGCTCAGTTCGGCGAAAACTGCGACCCGCAGTGGGTTGAAGATGCAGGCGCCGATGCAGTTGGCAGCCTCCCGCCGCAGCGGGAACTAATAGAGGGTGTGCCAGTGATTTCGGAGTACTCTCGAGGACCCCGATAACTGTGTCATATAATCGCCGGAGCGAAAAAAGGATGCAGATTAAATTTGCATCTGGCACGAGTCGGCGAGGACAGGCCGAACCGAACAGAACGGGCTGAGAACATGGAAACTGTATAGATCGATCATCGACTGAGAGACGTCGAAGGCATACTGAAAAGAGTAATTCGGAAGGCAAATCCGAAGCCTCGCCTGTCCCTAACACTCTCAATACCATTCCGAGCCAGTGACAAGACTCGCATTAAACGGGCGGCTTTCTACGCACGGTTCCGAGCGAGTCGTTAATTAAGACGACGAATCGCATTCATTAGAGCTCTCTTTGGACACCTGCGAGCCGGATAAATATACGCCCGACGGCTCTCTCCGCCGGTGAACGTACACACACACTAACGAACACACAGTCTAAGCGGGATAAGGAGGAAGTTGAATCGTCCTCCGAATGGGAATTGACGCCGTACAAGCCGTGCATTGTGCCGTCCGCGATAAATGATAGATAAAAAAAGCGTCGGTGCATAAGGGAAGCCTTACGCACGATTTCTCCCCCGCAAAAGTTGTTTTTGCCCGCGAGGCGAGCTTCGTGGTTAGGAATGTACGCAGGTGGGGCGCGCGACATTTCCAGGGCACGATGTGGGAACGTTGGGAAAGTACCGCTCTTTGTGAAATATCGCCGGAGAACTATAATGGGCGTAAACGCGTGGCTCGATGCCCGGCGAGTTGGACGTGGAAAAATTTGCATCTCTCGACGGGCGCGCGCGCGCGCTCGCGGCGCCCTCGGGTCACTTCCCTGTTTCGTTTCGGCTAGCGGCGAACGAAATTAAGAGGGCTCATGCGAACGCGATGACTGCGGCCTGATAACGATAACAATGCTCGCGAAGCACACTTTTTTCCTCTGCCCTCTATCCGCCGAGCATTATCTGCACCTTAACTGCCTGCCTGCCTGCTTGGCACGCCTGCCTGCCCACAACTCTGAACTTTTGCCGAGAGTTACGGATCGCTGCCATCTTCTTGCCTCTTAATTATTGCCTAACTGTTCAGTTCGCTCGTAAGGTCGGGCCTGTCCAGTTTTTCGCCACCCCAGGTGCAGCACAGCTGCAGGTCTTGGGAAAAGGTAAGCCTCCCGAAAGGGCAGGGAAATTTTCGTACGCCTTTTTCGTCGAAAACTGAAGCCGGGCAGAAAGAATGGGCGGTTCGGGAAGGCGGACAGGAAAACAATTGCTCGCCGAACAAGGGGGCTGCCAGGCTGGGCTTGTCCTAACCTGGCCTGGCCTTGAGTCCGTTGTGCATTTTCCGAAGTACGCGAACGCGGAGGACTTATTTATAGCCCGAAATAAATGTCGCACAACGCGGGAACGGTTCTCGCTCCCTCGTGCTTTCCCTTTCATCCCGCTTTCCGTGCCGAAACAGTGACTTTCAACCGGGAGCGAGCCTCCGATCCTCTCGGAGTACTCTTTCGGTCTACTCTTTTGGCATACTCTCTCGGCGTCCTCTTCTCGACATTCTCGGCTCGTTAGGCGACCGGCTCGCTGACAGAGGATTGGCCTTTGACAAATTGACGGCGCTTCTTCAGTCGCGGTTCGTTGCCGATGTTGGGATGATCGTCGGCAGAGATATCCGACATTCGCTACGAAAGCCGGAAAATCGACTAAGCGGTCGGCGAAAGATGGGCTAATAAAGAGCGGCCAACGGTAATTTCCGGACTGGCAGTCGCCTTTTGTCGCTCAATGGGGAAAGCGAACGTGAGAGACGGAGGAAAACGGAATGTGTCGTGCCGAGGAAATCTGACGCGAAGCGGATAATTTTGCCCGACGATTAAAAAGTTTCACCGTGCTCAACCCTGCGAGCGGGGGAGAGGAGCTGGGACGGGGCTCGTATGCAAACTTGGCGATGCCGGTCGGGCCGCCCACCGTTTAGAGAGACCAAAGAAAGACGAAAGAAAAACAAAAGTGGAGCGGCCGCCGCTGGGACGAATAATTTGCGCCGCGTACGAGCACAATGCGCTCTTCCCGTGTACAACAACGGCGAAACTATGAGAGTCTTCTCACTGGCAGGCGAAGGCGACAATTACGATTTCATATTCACGACTCCTGCCCTCCCCCCGTCCTCGCCGTCCTCAGTCGGCGGTGCCCGATGTTGGCGTAGAAAATTTGCTCTCATCACTGTTTGCAGAGATCGTCGTATGGGACTTAGACTTGGATTTGGTCAACAGTGGATCCAAGGCATTTCGTAGCCATTTCGCAGGCACTTCACAGGCTCCGTTCTAATGGCCGTCTAAAATTAGACTGTAAGATCAGGTTTCCGTTTGAGGACGGTACAGCCGTTATGATAATCGCAGCGCCCGTCCATCCATCCATCCATCCAGTACCTCGGGGTCAACACGTTCTCGCGAGCATAGAATAAATGCCCGTGGATCGTGTTGCCGATGTATCGGGTTACTCACGCCGGGATCGATCGTTTTTCGAATGGGCTCGGTGGTATCGATCAGCGCGCACAATCGTCCGATCGATCGCGAGTCCGAGGATCGTTTCGATCCGGCATTGTTCGCTTGTGAGAATTGGGCAGTTCTAGACGGACGAATGGAAGGAGAGGGTTAAACCGCTGACAAGCTCTGTCTCTGTCCGCAAATCGTATTGACCCGTTCGAGTGACCTATAACCCAAATAGGCCGGATAGTCGGACGGCGCGCCGGCCTCCGTACCTGTACGCGTACAGGTGCAATCAGAGAAGAAAACGAGGCTAGAAGATTACTGAGAAGTGCCCGGAGCACGATTAACGAGGGTCAGATAATCGGATGGGGTGATCGTGAGATCGAACAGCTCCCGGAACGAATTCATATAAGTCTCTGCATACGAACAATGTCGGAGTGTAAAAGCGAGCTGAAATGAGTTTGAAAAAGGTACGCCTTCCGATAGCGTAACAGAGTCGAGATAAACGGCGAGGGGGTCCGATATAAATTCACGGTCGCGAGGATCGGAACGCCGTCTCGCGGTACTTTCTAATTGACGATCCCGAACAGAGCGAGCGGACTTGTTTAGATTTACCTACCGGCGGTCCCACATAACCCGGCAGATGAATATCTGCACGCTGTCTGTCGAAATTAGAAAGTCGAAGACGCGCTGCACTGATGCGGCTCCGTACTATCTGTTTCTTGCCTTGTTGCGCTGCTTTTTTTCCATCTCATTCTTTTCCACCCCCCTTTCTTATCGTTTCAATGGGCCGTATGGGAAGTCTGCATATCCGAGCAGTTTTCTACCCGAGCGCGGCCAGTCGACGGACCCGGCCGACCATCGGTATTGTGTACCTTGAACTCGGAGAAAAATGACCTTGTAAAATGCAAAAAGGCCTGGCACACTTAGCCGGGAAGCGAATATTCATCGGGTATAAAAATGAGCCTGCCTCGTCCCCGTTCCCGCGGATCGCACCGTTTGGCTCGTTATTGTTAATCGATCAGCCGATATAGTCTATAATCTATATCGTCCGGTAAAATTCCATCTGGACTCCAGCGGAGTGTCAAGTGCACGTTGATCGCGGCAAAGAGATACAACAATGACTTCTCCTTATCGATGCAGCGCGAATTCGTACGTCCCGTCGCGCATCGCGAGCCGCCGGCGAATCGATCGTCTCGATCTTGATCGAGGGGCCAACGAGGGCAGAACGCGGATCCTACTTCGGTTATTAACTTCTCGGACAATGTCTCTTCCCCATTTCTACTCCTCGTTATCCCGGCGAACGGTACGTAAGCCGCTCGAATGCCGGACGACAGGTCACAGGTACGCCCACGCGATAATAATAGATCGCTGACTCACGATGCGCATCCTGCAATTTATATACGTCCTGTCCCGCGCATCCTAACGTCAGGTCTCTCGAATCCGTCGATTCTCGATCCTCGATCCTCGATTCGCAACAGTTACGGTGCCACGATCCCGATCGTGCCGGACAGTCTTTATGGGTCAGATGTATGGAGAATAAACGTCGACAAACGTTGTGCAGTTATAAAATTTTCCTGTTACGAGGAACAATGCCGTTGTTACACGGCGTAACGGTGTTGACTTTCCTCAATTCGCGGCAAGAAGGTTCGCCGTTTCGTACGCAGGCTAATTAACCGATCGCGGAGCGCATCATTAATCCGCGTTAGAAAGTGGCATTGAAAATTGCGGTACCGTTAGCGCGGTTACACGCCCCAAAAATTCTGCAACGAAAATTGAGCGGCGCCCGAAGGCGCGCGTAAACAAATTTTCCGTCCGCCGTGGAGAACGAGCGGACGGCGGTTAGCGTAAACGGGGCATTAGTTTGAATTAGTTCGAATTAGTTCGAATCAGTTTAAATCAGTTTGAGGATTTGAGAGAACGTCGCGACGCTTTCGAAAGTGCACGGAGCCTTCTGGCTTGTTTAGGCTCGGTGGAAAGGCAGGTAGGTACGCAGAAACTTGAGCGGCAAACACGCTGACATCGATCACAGCTCGCTGACAATAGGCGATAAGAATAATGGCCTCTGTTACGGTGCATTTAAAGCAGTCAAGGTCCTAAGCGAGGAAACAGATCGATTGGTGCAATGAAAAAAAACGCATATTCCTTCACCTTCCGCACGGAACGTTCGTGAAAATCGAACTGATTCTAGGATCAGTTCGGACTCTAGCTTGGATTGTCGCATGACCTGGGGAGGAAACCTGCATCAGGGAAGAGAGTCCGTATGCAAAGAGGTGCCGGACAAATGAGGAAGCGAAGAGAAAGGGCGCCGAGGATACTTTCGCGCGCCAATTAGCAAATAGACTGGTAAGACCTCCGCGGATCTGTCTCTTCACTGACAGTGACATCGGTTCTCTCGTCTTTTCTTGCCACTCTGGCCTCCGGCCGAACGAAAGTACGATCGGATTTTTGTCACGATCTCGCGACGAACCGTGTCCAATCGTCGGCAGCCGACTGATAATTGAACGCGGTGATAAACTATCTTGATCCGCCAACAAAATTGCCGATTTGTTTATAAGATGAACGCTGATGTTTGATGAGAAACGGTCCTTCAGTGACCGTTTATCCGTTCCAATATCAATATTGAATGTAATCATTGGCCCGATGATCGTACATCCTGGTAGATGGCTGTGCACATATTTGCCAGTCGAGCTCTATGTTTCCGGGAATAAGTTGTACGTCTCGCTTTGCGGAGAATTCGCGTAATTTCAGCCGCGAAGCGAAAAAGTGCGCAGATAGGAGGAAATGAGCGAAGGAAAACTGGCGGCAAAGATTCGCGACATCGTATTTATTCCCGTTGCATCTATTGTTGGTACAAGAGCGCGGTCACGTATTGTAATCGTTTATTGATACCCATTGTCGATTAGACTTTATCGTTCGATTAAACGGCATTGTCGTCTTATCCGTATCTCTTCGCTGGAAACGGCGAGGGAATATAATTTACAGGCATCGAAAAGAACGGTGACGTAGTCCGCCGATAAGGGAATAACAACAGGGATTAAGAGTTTTGCCAGAAGTAGGATTTCGATCCTTCGTCGAGATATTAAGTAACGCAGACCTAAATAAGCTCTTCGTTTATAAACTTACCGTGATGTTCGGCGTTGAAGGAAGTAAAGGCGCTTTGTAGCAGTAAACATTTTGTGCAGAAACGGTACTTACTCTACCCAGGTGATAGACGGTGACCTAATTTTAATACTAAGTTCATGTGCGGGTCATGCGGGCAGTGCGTGGTAAATATCAATCGCATTGGCACTCATTTGCACTCATTCGCACGCATGAGAGTTCTTCCTATATTTCCCTTTCCATCCTTCGTTCTACGAAGGAGGAAAAATACGCGCATCCTTCTTCTGCGCCACCTTCTTACTCGACGATCCCCATCATCGTTCTCCTACTTTTGTCGCCCGATGATGGCGATAAAGTTTCTACGGGAATGCACTCGTGCTCGGTACGCATTAACCAACAGGCCGCACGCACTCGTTTCTTACGTTAAAACCGACTCCTCTCGCACGTTCCGCCTGTCTTCCGTTTTTGTCCGCCGACAATTCGGTCGTAAACTCTTCAACCTCTTTTATACCAGAAGGATGCCTCGCAGAGCGTTTGTCAATTAGTCTTTGCAGTAGGAAGTAAGTATCAACTTCTACACGTCGCGTCATACAAACAAAAATACCTGCACGTGTACAGAGATTCGACGAGATTTCATAATCTGACATCTCGATAAATACGAGTCAATGCAAAATTCCGAAAAGCATCGTAAAATTGATAGATGAACCGGCGACAATTGGGCGGATGATAATGTTGACGCGACATCCCAGATCGCGTTGCGCGATCAATTTTCAAATTTTGCCACGTGCTCCCTACCTGCTGCCTGCCGTATGGCAGGATAAGTTAATGATAGCAGGTTACGGATACGCGAAGCAATATCGGGTGCTCGCATCCGGTCGCAGACCATCGACAGGTGTTCTGGCACCCTTACAATTTAACCGACCTAATTACTCGCTAATGCTGGCTCACGCCTTTTGACACCGAAGAGCGTGTCCAAATGGCAGGTTAGATCAACAATCCTGAGAAGCCGAGGAGGCGAGGCCGGCCAGGAAGAGCGACGACAAAAGTGAAAAGTCTCATTGTCTTGACTTTTACTGCAAAATAATGCCTATCTCGCCACTCTAGTTCCCGATAAAACGAGCGAGGCCCTCCTTGTATCTCGACCGTGAAAAGTCTTGATCGCGGATGCGATTGTATTAATTAAACGGTCGCGTGCAATAAAATTGTAGGGGCTTATCGTTGAGCAGGCCTCTTTTAACAGTTCGTCACTCACAGTCCTGACATGCACTCGCACCTCTTCTGGGAAAACCGTCGCTCGATCTGATGTTCGTGTAAGTCGATTCCAGGCAATATTTCGTACATTTTTCGACGGCTTCGATCGAGAGACGGTCTTCGGCATCTCGGATTTAATATAAGGGGAGGATGATAGGAAAATTACTCACTGAAGTAGTTAAGTGTCTCTCGGATCTGGTCCGGGGATAGCTTCAGGTCAACGTCGTCCACTTTCAGCGCTGGCGATGGTATGAACCAGTCCGCGTTCTCGTATCCTGCAAATTTACATCATCGAGTTAGTGTACGTTCGATTGGGAATGGAATTATTTGGACATAATGTTTTATTCTTGAACGCTGTGTCGGGTGGACGATATAGGTAAGGGAAAAATTGAATATGAAAAGAAAGAGGAGCCGTTTGTTCCGGTCGGGCCTTCGTCGAATTAATTGCGACCCCAATAATTAGTGGACGTGCACGCACGCACGCACGCGTTGAAGGTGTGGTCTGGCGAGGGTGCGGTGTGTATATGTGCACCTCCGAAGCTTCATTTTATTGACTCGACACGCGATACCGAATCATCGCACCCCACGTAAACGAGCGGACCACGCACGATGCGTCAGAGTCGGTAGGTTCAATTAGCGACTTTGAAATTTGAACACCCTATAAATTTTTCGACGGCTGACAGGTCTTCCGAATCGATTTACCCTACATTAATTACGTCTCTCGACATTTCTCGTCGATAGAAAGCAAACTGATCATTCACCGTCGAATCGATGTTGAAAATATGTTTTTTAAGTATCGTGTGAATCACATGTTATCAACACGCTCATCTTGTTGAGAGGAATCGACGTCAGAACAATATGGCACGTTATCGGAAGAGGAGAAGACTTGTGTTTATCGATCGGAAGTTAACACTTGTGATGTTGCGTGTTTCGTAGCGGACAGAACTGTATCGTTCGCGCAGACCGAGGCACGTTTGCTCGGATATTCGAGTGTTCGCGGGAAGAAATGAAAATTCTCTCGTCACTGCAGTAAGGCCCGGCACTGAATGAGCTTCGCATCATGATGTTGACTTTGCTGAGATGCGGCCTTGACTAGATATCCCGCAATGCACAGCCCACCCGGCTCATTACTTTCACCCCTTCCTATATTTAACGTCGCGCATGATCCTCATTTTACCTCCTGCCTATCTTCCGGCAAGTTTGACGCACAAACTAGTGTTGTCGTTGTCTTAACAAATACTATTTTTTGCCCGTATTTTATGGCTGATGAGATAGGTCGCAAGGAGGCTCGAAAAAGTCGACAAAGGAGGATTTTAGTTGAACTTTGGACGTTGGTTGACGTGACTATCCTTCTAGTATGACAGTGCTCAGTCGATAGCGTGTACCTTGACATTCTTTTCGCCAATTTTGCTTTACTTGACACTATTTTACATCATTTTATGTTATTACATCTAGTTATTATGGATTACTTGCGTCATTTTCCGAGTTTTGGTGAGCGGGAGACCATTTTAACGCCCATTTAACACATGTTTGACTGGCTTATCTCTATAATAGGACATTGGGCGACCAACACAGAATACCCTGGCCTAAATTACACCTAGTTGAAGACAGTAGAACCATCCCAATGGCTTTTATGCGATTTTGCCCGACAAAGGCTCATGTTAGCTCCATTTTGAAGCGTGTTTGACTGGCTTACGCTTATAATATGACACTGAGCGACCAATGGAGGGTACATTGGGACCATTTGAACCTATCTAAACGTGACGTACGTGATAGAACCTTGAAAACCGCCGAAAATCGCGAAAAATCACAATTTTGCCGGCTGTACGCAATGTAGACTTGTTTCCCTAAATTAGTCCTCTAAGGGGTGAAAGAAGAGTCAAAGACATTCATAAAAATCGAAACCGGAACGTTCTAAGTGCAATAGTTTCGGAGACATGGCCAAAAGAATGTCAAAAACGATCAAAAAATACAACTTACCTTGAAATTCCGTGAGGGTGTCCGCACGTAGTCGGTACCTGGGTATTTGTTCCTCCAGCAAACTGATTATTTCTACTTCTGGCAGCTCTCCTCCGCTGCACACCTCTGCAACAATAACCCAACAGCAGAATTATTAGAGATTCGTCGAGTCGTACGGGCCGGAATACTATTTGGCCCACACTCTCTTAGCCTGCCTTTCACTGTTCATCGATGCACCGCCCCCGCACGCAGTGAAATTTCAATCTTACGACCAATTTAGTAGCCCACCGCAGGATTTAGCTGAAAGCGGGCCTGAACGTACGGAGCCGCTCATCGGGAATATGTGTGCGCCGCGCGCGTTGGTGACTGTGAACGAGTATGCAACGAGGTGCATTAGCGGGAGACGCGATTAGAGCCGGTGGATGCGCCTCGAGAAGATTCGCAGGCCACGGCCAGCTGACCAGCAGGAAATTCCGGCGCGATTACGCTCTTCAAACTGGCGGCCAGCGAGCTGCGACTTCCTCAAAGTCAGCCAGCCACCTTTCGTACCTCTGAATTCCATCATCCCACTCGATTCGACGCCCAATGACAAATGTTACATTCGCACAATTGTTCTACGCAGCTCACGAGTGACACTGGCGTAGAAAGGTGAATAGAATGCCGAAGGAAGAAGGCACGGAGGATATTAGACTCGCAGATAGATGGAAATCCTTCCTGACCGTAATTGATCAATTTGCCCGGTTGTTCATAGGAACGGCCTAAGAGGTGCGCTTACTTTCGGCGAGTCGAAGGAATCCTTTCGGAGATCAAGTTCAACTACTTTCTCCGAGGACCTCTAAACCGCGTCGTTAATCATTGCGCGCCTCGCCGATGCGTCCGTTCTAATTAATAGCCATGCATTCCGTGCCTGACGCGTGAGAATTTATTACGCACGGCCAGCGTATATTCGATCTACGTGGAATCCGAGTAACCGTTATGCCGATCGAATGCAGGGAAAATTTAGGTACGCTGAACGAATGGGAGCCAGAATCGTCTGACGACGCGCCTTTCGGCCGCAGATGATTTACATGGCCCAAGAGAATACGTTCCTAGCTCGTTCTTGGGTCACAATCCCATTGTTGAGAATAGCGAACATTTCCGACACCGCGTACACATCGATGTCGATGATCGAGAGTTCGATCCATCGACGTACGTAATCCTCGATGCACACGTATCAGGTGTACGGTTCGATGACCGTTCCAGACGCATCAGATGGAATCCGATACCTCGCGTCTGAGGGTCTTCAAACATGACGGGCAGTCGATATGATTCACTGAGCAAAGGTAACGCCAAAAAGGCTTACAGGGAGTTAGCGTCGCTCGCTTGTAGCCTGACAAAGTTCGCGGAGGGATAGCTCAGGAGATGAGCGAGGTAAGCCTATTAATTCTGTACAGTTAATCGACTTTTAACGATCCCACCGAACATGGAAGGTAATTTCGGGACCTGAAGAAACTTCGCTCGAGTCGTAACGTGAAATTCCTACGACGCCAATCACGCGGATGATATCAGAGTACATAATTGAACGACTGGGTCTAATTACCCTAATAAGCTTTCAAACAATCCGCACTGACCTGACATTGTTTAGCGACGCTGGTAGCGGGCGGGGGCGCGTCTCGGGAATAATTCACATTTCGGAGAATTGGAAGTTTTGCGAGAGTGCGGCGGAGGACGGGACGAGTTAACCGTCGCGAGAGTTATACGTGACGATTCCGTCGTCGTAAGAATTGAAGACGGAATCTCGCGACGGCGCAGCTCTGCAGCTACTACTCGAATGCTGATGCCGCTGAACTGAAGAAGCCGCGCCGCTGGCCTTACTTGAACTTAGCACTTTCGTTCGCGCGAGTACACTAACTGTGAGAGAGAAGCGACCCGGGGCACGGAGGATCGTTCGAAATGAATTCGTTACGTAAGCAACGGTATCGACCGCCTCCGTCAGTTTATCCGCGAACGCAATGTTTAATTACGTTACCCTATCTGCATAGGTTAACGTACACCACCCGTCCATAAATTACCCGGCACTCGTGAAAATATGTCTCTCACATTTCGATGAAAAGAACATAGGTATAATATTTATGTAACATTTTCGTTGAAAAATTGAATATGCATAAAACATTGTGAACACTTGGCAAGTGTTATTTTCATTTCATAAAATACCTCAGCAATGAGAAATTGTCCGAATTCAAATTTTAGTAGATGTCCGGGGATTACGGACGGGAGTGTATGTCAGTGATACTGATACTAATACAGAATTCTTCATATGATTTTCACGTTACATGAATAGGCTGGTCGAGATTCTTGAAAGGAAGACTCTTGCATGCGATTCACATTATGACTACGTTTGATAGTTGCGATTCGCATGCATCTCGTCCGGCGGATTTAGTTGACGCAATGGGCCGGGACGAGTAGGAGGTTGTTACAGAGTGTTGCACGTTCCTTCCTGCTCGCACGCCGGCTAATCATCGACGCTAACGAGTGTAATCGTCAATTATCTTCGCCGCCTCCGCTGACTCGTTCCGCGCACGTGACAGCGAGGATCAAGATTTTCGTGGGTTGCACAATTCGCGGAGGATGGTGCAAAGACCTACCCGATGCGGATTCAAGGTCGGTTCATGGAACGACCTAAGTGAAAATAGCAAGTAATTTTCTCGTGACTTCTCGAGAACTCGTTAAAGAGACAGATAAGAGTCGACTTCGGAATGCAAATATGTTACGCCCACGCTGACACATGATTGATTTTGAGCTCTGCATTCGCGTATCTGTGTCAAGTATAAGTAGCAGCTAGGTTGAAAATATCTCGATGTGATTACTCCTCGGCTTATCACGATTCATTGTGACTAGACGGAAAAAGCCGTTCAACGTTATCCTTGATACCTCGATCGATAGGCGGCACAAGATCGTGGAAACAAAATGGCGAACGGTCCTGAAAGAACGAGTGCTGCCGCTCGTTGGTGAGTTTTCAAAGTATCGAGCCAGAAGAGCGACGTTACCTGCCTGCTCACGAGATAAAACCGTCAGCTACCTGACCGGGCGCAGATTCCATTTTTCAACGGAAGAGGACGCTTCGGATTCAAATAATTCAGAGCCTTCCCTCCCACGCCTCTGCACTCACGCGTACGGACTTGAATTCCGGTGCAATTTCCATTAAATTATACCTGCTCGCCCATTAAAAAACGATCCTCTTCCTAGTTTCATTAGCCCCTGACTCGCACGCTCGAATGACCCAAGACTCACCTCTCACGTAATTAAACGCAGCGAGCTCAATCGGCAGCAATAATTACAGAGTGCGGAAATGAGCGTGCGTAAGTGGTGGAAAGGGAGGAAAAAGAGAGGAAAAAGGGAGGAAAATGATGGAAAAAAGGAAAGAGGGCAGAATCCTACCATCGCGCCACTTGCTGAGGATAGCCTCTCGCTTCTCGCGTATAGCCTTGAGTTTCGCTGGGCCCCTGGGCCTTTTCACCTCGCTCCTACCCAGGAACATAATCTCGCCGCCGTCTTCGTCCTCCTCCAGCCTCCCTTTCTCTTCATTAAGCCCTTCGTTCTTGAACTTCGACGATCCCTCTCCTACCTTCCCACCGCTCGAAGCTTCCACCGAACTGCAAAATTATCCCTGGGCCCCCCTCATTCCCGTCCCGTCGCTAATCAACGCTCATGCCCCGTCGTTAGGTCGCGCCCCGATCGAATTTCTCTATCCTCCTTTTGTACTGTATCCTTCGATTTCGGTCGAGAGTCGATTCGCGCGTAATCACTGATCCACCGGGTGCTCCACAGTACGCGTTAGCGGTCTTGTTTTCATCGGGGGGCCCACTGAGGCCAATTACTTTTTCTCAGCTCCTGCCTTACTTATTGGCCGGGTCCATCGATCGATCTGGACCGACGAGGACGGCGACGTAGACGGCGAGAAGTAGACGTGGACGTAGACGACCACCACCACTTGGAGCGGATTATAAGCCTCGTCGGCTGGCGGGCATGAGCGAAGGACTTTTTATCGACCGGCGCAAAAGATGTTGACGCGATGCTGATGGGCCACTGATCGAGCGATCGTTTTCCCTGACGCGTTCCGCGGCGATAGGCTCTTCAAGAGTCGGAAGTCACGGCGATACTCCGACGTCCAGCCGGCCGAACGGCCGCTGGGATCGAAGAAAATAGAAGTGACCGCTGTCGGTTGGAGTTAGGCCAATTTCGATTCGCGCCATTGCACGATCATTCTGCCGAATTTTCACGGGGGATGGCGTGGAAGCGTAGTAATTGGGTGAAAGATTCGCTTTGAGCGACACACCTGTGAGAATGAAGGGGAAGGGAAGGAAATTGGACCTTTTTCGACAGATTGACCTTCGATCTAGATACGGATGACTTTTAAGAGATCGCATCGTACGAGAATTGACCTGTGCACTGCGTTTCCCATAATGAGTAAAAGTCGTCTTCCAACGCACGCACATCACACGGAAATGCATAATTCTACCGAGTCTGTTGCCCTACTGATTCTATTACCAGTGCCGAGCGCCCAGATCTGCCCTACTTAAGTATTTCAGCCCAGTCAATTATCATATTAAGGCCACACTCGATCAGACGACTTTCAAATTTTTGCTACAACTCATCTCTCACGCCGAACGGAAGTAATCGTCTCCCATCACGAGTCAAGGTACGCATTAAAACCGGTCGAGTCACATCGAGGGTAGACGAAAATAAATTGACCATTCGTTCGGTACTGTTCGCCTATAGCACGTAATCGGTGTTCGCGCGACAGGTAGACGACGAGGAGGATGCGTAAACGATGACCTACGAGGCAAGATGTTCGGAGGCGTATCGCGCTAAAGCCATTAAATCGATCTGCGCCGGCCGCGATGACGCGCGGCGTTTAAGGTTGCCCCGGCAAGGCAACCTCGGCGAGGCAACCTCGGCAAGGCAACCTCGGCAAGGTTCCTGGCAGACGGCGCGAAGTCACCAACCGAAAGAGGCGCGTGTAACGCCTTTCGTTACGTAATCCGGGCACAGGAATAAACCCGGCTCTCCTATCTAATCGAATGGCGTATACCTATAGCCCTCCGCTTCTCCCTCCCTTCACCCTCCCGCCCTCCACCGCCTACGACAAGAAAGCGCGTAGCGCCGATCCATCGACCTGCCCCAACCGGCAGATCAAACTTGGGCAACCTCTTTCTGCGAGGTTGGGTGCGAATCGAGGTCGGCCGCATCCGATGAGAATTCGTCGGTGGATGAACAAGATGGATCAAGATGCGTCTCCGAGGTTCGCATCGTCACGTCGACACTCGAGCTTTTGGCGGCTCATTTAGGGCATTATGAAAGAGACCCTTTATAGGTCACCTATTTTAGGACCTGCGTAACAGTACGCCGGGGATATTTCCAACGCGGCGCAGGAATCGAAGATGATATCTTTGATCGAGGGTTTCGAAGATTGATCGACGGAGGAGGTGAGTGCTTGGGTGAGACTGAAGGCGAAAAAGTTTGGTGTGTGGAGTTGAAGAGAGACGAGATGTTTACGAAACGAACCTTTGCAGTTATTTCGGACGAACGTGTCATTTCTCTCGATGTCGATTGTATAACAGCTGTACGCACGAATAAGCAATGGCGACGGACCGCTTCTTTCTTTCTCTCTCTCTCTCTCTCTCTCTCTCTCTCTGTCTTTCTTTCTCTCCCTCTCTTTCTCGCTCTCTCTCTGGTATACTCCTTCTTCTCGGTATAATGCTACGTAACCAACTGCCGGTGCACATGTTGCATCGGTTGCAGCCTCGAGTCAACTTCGAAAATGTAGCCAAAGGGAGAATGAGGGAGGCGCGGTGGGGATAACGATGAGAGGCCGTCCGCGAGAAGAGATATTATGACGATACCCGATGGATGCATTATGCCTCGGCGAGGCGAGCGCGAACGTCCAGATGGCACGCACGGCTTAATTGATGTAATTTACATTTATAGCGCCAGCGCGCGTAACAGCCAGATACGCGAACGATCGCGCGATACGCACATTTTTTACCGTCTAAATAAACCCATTATTCTGCGCGCGCACTGCCATTCGCTCAAAGTATACGATTACGGAGGTTTGTATGGGGTGTTGTTTAAATTTAGATGGGGGCCATGCAATTGTTATTCAATTGAGTTTAAGTATTCAGTCCGAAAGCGTTCGTTATGTCTCAGCGTGAACCGTGTCTCGAGACGATACAGAAAATATTCGCTCTCGAAACGAAGGTAGGGAGCGGTGATTCACGGTAGGGATGCCCCACTCCTCTCTTATTTTCATTAGAAATATTCTCGGACGGTCTTGGAGGACCGTAATGATGACGGGCGTCGACAGTGAAATAAGCAGAAGTCGGTGGAAACGGGGAAAGACTTGTGAGAAAAGATGACGACGATTATATACGCAAAGACGACTGCGATGATGATGATGATGATGATGATGATGATGATGATGATGATGATGATGACGAGGGCAGTAATGATGATGAAGATGATGATGACGATACACTGACTACGACAACGCAGAGAAACGCACAGATGATGATGATGATGATGATGATGATGATGGTTATGATGATGAGAATCGGGAATGGCGTATTATCCGCCGGCAAGAAGTAATCATCATTTGGCGCAGGCCAATGGGGAACACCATGAGACCACGCAGGTAACCCGTGGAGCACTTTATAAAACTCCGGTTCCGAGCAGACCCGGAGACAGTTTCTTCTCGTTCGCTTACAACGTCCGATGTAAATCCGATTTACGCGACCGGCTGTCTGCGAGCGTTCTGCCTCCGGCGTCGCCAGAAGTGTTGCGCGAATCTCACGCAGATTTTACCTTACGATGTAGAGTGAGCGCTTTATCGAAATCTCGAGTTCGCAATCGTCGCCTTAATTCGGCCGACACGTCCCGAGAGTGACAGTTTCGCCTTTTACGGCCTGGGACTAACTCGGCGATAAGAGTGTTGCCGGTAATAAAAGTATCCGCAGTCAAAATAGCGGCTCGGAACGATTAGACGAAAGCTGCTCTGTCTAATCGTAATTTCCTGTCGAGTGCTTGCAGCGCGGGACCCTCGACGGACAGTGGAAATCCAGGAAAAAATCCGTGCTACGTGACCGGCTCTTCAAACTACCTGTTCTTCAATTCCGTGAATATGAAAACAGGCATGACATGCCGTAAGTTTTGTTAATAAGGGACGCTTAGTCTATGCGCGAGGGGTTCGTGAACAATCCCAGTGCTTAGTTGCGCCGATCGACTGACTGTTTAGCGTCGACACGTGCAGCGAAAGTGTGCGTGACAAAGTGCAATTCAAGTTTTCCTTACGCGAATAACGAACCTCGACATAGAATGTGTATTCACCGATTTTGCTTACTGGTATAAGCTGCGGACGAGGACTGACAGCTTTGACGCTTCTTCCTCGACGTTTTAGGTACGTATTATGTTTAGGTATCTGGCGAACGAGCGAGGTCCAATTAAATTCACGCTTCCGAGCGAAGATATTGTCCGGAAGCGAACGAAGGGGCTGCATCGATAAATAATGAAGCCAAGTGCGCAATGCCGACTGATACGAGCACCTGGATGCATTGTTTACCAGGAAAGCTATTGACCTCGAACTCGAAATACCTGCACGCTTGCGGAACGCACGCGCGGCCCTTATCTTTCAGAGTTTTTCACGATGAGAAAAAAGTGAACGTGTTTCGGGCCAGGCTCGAACGAAAGGTCGCCAAGGCAGCGTAAAAATCAATGCTGCACGAAAAAGCGCAAAGCTGCGGCAAAGGTTTGTAGAACATGCCCATAACGAGGACAATGGCCTAGAGTGGAGAATCGACGCTGAAGTATAGTGGTGTAAGTAGACCGAAAATGTCAGCCGCTCGGTTCCCGGGTCGAAAATCGCTACTACATTCTCAGCGAACGGGCTTCTTGCTTCAAAAATTCTACTAAACGTCACTGAACGTCCCTGTACGTCACTGTACGGTTTCTCACGCGTATCAGTTACATACGACATGGCGCGGAGAGCGAAAACGAAGGAGAGCGTAGTGGAGGACTGATTCATGCGAACCTTCGCGGAAACTCGAAAGTCGCGAGTGCAGAAAGTGTAGAATAAAATCGAGAGTGCTCGCAGTGGCATGATGCGCCGAGGCCTGGCCGCGGGCTGGGAAAGGCGGGCTAATTAATCTGAGCCTAGAGTTCTGCCGTTGTCGTAATAAGCGCGAAGAAACGGGAACGTGGAGTTGCGAGAAAATGTTGCGCGCCGGCAATCATTTTCGACGGACCCTCGCACTTCGTCTGCGGACAGAAGAATTTCTGGCCGAGAACAAAGCCATCGACGATTCTCAGACGGGGACCGAGGGTGGAAAACTTTCGCTCCCCTTTGTTCCGAGAATGGAATGCAGAGAAAATCCTGGTTCGGGGAACTTACCCGTGATGGTCTCAGCGTCACGTGTTACGGGGGCGGCAAGCTTGTTCCTTGATGACCTTAGGGCTTCTAGGGTCGCCCTCGCCGTGGGTGAGACCTTTAGGGAGGTGGCGGATGGTCGGACTGAGCCGTCGGGTCGCTTTGGACCCACATCCTCCACGGCGGCCAGCTTGGACGCTGTGGCGACGAGCGTGATCGCCTCACCTTCCTGCAAAATCAAATATTTGGTACAGATTAGTGCGAGCTACAAGAATACTGAGCTGCAAACATCTCAGTGAATTTCTTAAGCCGATAACAGGGCCGCTCAGATTATTTATTTCTCTTCACCACTGCCAGTTTCGTTTCACATAAATTCTTATGAGAAACTTGTGTTATCTCCTCGCTCAGTTTTGATCGTTCCATTCTGGTAGCTATGTGGCCTACTGCGTTCCTCCGTCTACGGCTGCAAATTGTTAACTGCTTTACGAGGTACTTTCTCAGAATTAATGACTCAATTACGCACGGTGGAAAAGGACCGTGTGGATGTTACTCCCGAAATTATTGCCAGCGGTTCCACTTTCCGTATTTGCATCGCGGAACACAAGTCGTTCTTCCTGCATTTTCGCGTACGATAGGCGAGCCGGTCGAGGTTCATTAACACGCGAATCGCATTAAGTTACGGTAAAGGCACGCGATCGGCATCCGTAATCAGTCGAACTCGGTCTCTGAATGAAAAGCGGTGATTCATGCCGAGTTCGCGGAGGTTCTCTCGACGGCGACGAAGACGTCGTTCGAAATTGAATTATTCAGTATGGAGATTCCGGACGCGCGTCGATCCTTGTATCGGTATCGAGTAGCTACTCGAAAAGCCGACAGAAGCGACGTAGAACACGATCCGGTACAACGAATAATCGTGTCGATCGTCTTATCGGCACAGATCTACTTCAATGGCAACCGGTGAGAGAAAAGCATAGAAGCGGAGAGAACCAAAAATTGTGGTCAATAATCTTGGCCCTATTCTCGATAAAAGGTACGGACGCTTTGACCGAGAAACGTGCTATTTGTGTCAAAGAGTTCGCGCTACTAAACGACAGGGTGGCGCTAAATTTACAGTGAGGGCAGCGATCAGGGGATCCGAATAATCGGTTGGCCGAATCTCGGCTTCGAATCGGCTTGAAATCGGCTTGGAATCGGCTTCGAACCGGTTCGAATTATCCGGTTGACGGCGCGAAACTCTTAATCAGATCGTCTGACGCACCCTGTATCGATTCCGGCAGCCAGGCGAGAGAACGAGAGTGAGAATGCGCGGATTGCACGTGCGCCCTCCTGACGTTTCAGCGCCTTTCCTCTAGGGTTTCGAACTTTCGCGGTTAACCTATCGAACATTCAATAGGCTTTCATGCCATCTTGCCCTCATTATGCGCGCGTCTCGTCTTCCCGATGAATTTCCGTCGGCGAACCAGTCGCCGGACGGTCTCATCGGGGACACAGGGAAGACTGATAAGTACATACTTTTCCGGATATCTTATCGGAGGAGGTGACGGTCTATCTTCCAGGCAATTAATCGTGTCAGCGATGCCATGCGTTCTGTCAGTTAACGTAAAGACGAGTTACGTAAAGAAACAGTTGAGAGACGTATTAGAAAACCACGGCCTTCTCACGATTCAACAACGCCGTATACATGTACTGCAAGCCCTAGTGCAAAGTGTAATTACCAAATGAAAAGGATCCGTTATGGTAGATTGTGATAACCCGGGATCAGAGCGCGCCTGCATTTACAGTTCCGAGCATGACTCACTTGGCGCGTTCACATTGAAATAGAATCGCTCTGAATTCGCGGGTTTGTCACTGATTAGCGATTAGTCACCAGGGGGGAAATAAAAAGGGCCACCGTGTACTGTCCTGGGAAGCACGTAACTGCCCCACCGACGATAGTTAACGCACAGACGCTTCTAGAGAAACGATACCGCGCGAACGGATCGTATTTATCACCTGTCACGTGGGCCACAAATAACACTCGACTAAAATTGCACTTCCTATCGCGCGGGTGTGCCTTTCGATGGAAAGACGCGTGTCGCCGATCGGCAGGTGAGATCAGGCTACGTAGCACGCATCATTCGGAGGCCAATATTACACTGGATTACGGTAAAGCGAAACACCTGGGTCGCGGCTTATGCCCTACGACACAGTCCCCTCGAACTGAGTGCAGACTCTCTCGCCCACGATGAGAGACTCACGTGACCGTCTGGCGCGAGACTAAAATGCACTTCGCAGGAAGTCTCGAGTGATAGCCGAGAGATAATCGTAGACTTTCAGAATTTTCAGAATTTCCAGTAGACAGCCACTCTATTCCCGCGGATGCCGCATGTCGCAGGCCGCGTGTGCGCTTCTGGCGAATATGTATCTCGAACTTACGGGCAACAGACGGCAGGGCCCAGACCAGTCTTTTTTAGAAAACGTTCGCCGCACTTCCACACTCGATGCACTTCGCGCACTGCCGTGGGGAGCGTTGTTCGGATTTACGGCTGCACAGCTTTTCCGAGATGCGTGCAGACTCGACGGGAAACTCGATCGACACTCGCCGGGATGTAAGAGACGTGGACGGAAAGCCAGAGTTAGGTTTACTACCTGCGAGACGTACTATGACTGTAGGCCAGGTAGGGCAACGTACTGAAGGTAAGCGGACGGCTGTCGGAGAAGCCGAGGCCTTCGTTATCTCGAGAACGGCCGAAAACCCAAATTGTTCCGCCCTTTGTGCAGGGCGGTTAAGCACCGATAGCCATGAATGACTCATTCAGTCGGCCACTGCACATGGCTAAAACCGTCCGCTTAAAGCGGACCCGCCATCATCGGCGAAACTGACATTCGCACGGTTTGCCTTTGTCGCGAGGGTTGGAAAAAGACGTCTAAATATAATTCCCGACAAACAATCTCTACTTCTGTACGAGTCTTGCAGGAAAGAACGCTCGTTGAAACATTGTGCGAGAACCAAATGACGTAAGAGGAAGAGGATACGGAATTGCTTCCTGCGGCGAGAGGCAGCGCGAATAAAAACAGTCGAGGTGAACAGTCAAAGAATACGAGATCTATTTTAAACGATATTAGAATTCGGTCGAGCGCCTCGTCGAGTGGCTTGGGACATTTCTAGGGAAGAACCGCGTCACCATCTAATTCCAGAGAGAGCTTAGACGTCCTGATCATCCGCGTTACCAGTCACGGAACCCCTTTCCTGGACGCCAGACCGGATCCTATTCAAATAATCCGCTCGGAAAAAGCGTAAATGAGTTTGTTCCGTCCAAATAAGGTCCGCGTAAGATCGGCATAATTTCGTTGCGCAACTAAGAAACGTTTCGTGGTGCACGGTCAATTTCCCCATAAATTAGCTGGCCGCTCCCCGCGGAATCTAATCATCGGATTCGCACAATATCTGTCATGCGCCGCGAAGCACGTGACTAATCGCTATACATGCGCCCGTACTCGCTTAATTCGATGCCGAGGCGGCGGATGCGATCATTTTGTTCTTCTTCCGGTACCGCGAAGCGGTTTATTTCAGGGCAGTGACTCGCACGCAAACTGCCCGGCGACGTCGTTCGCCTTAATTTCTTTTTTTTTTTACATTTCTCACGACCGAGAAGGCACGGTTCGGGCGCGAAGTGCGTCTTTGATACGAATCTCGCGCCAATCGGAGAATAAAAAGTCCGCGAATGCAACTTTATCCTTGAAACGCGGGGTGCGAAAGGAAATAACTGCGAGTTATATACGACGTAGGACCAAAATATTTTCGCAGTCCGCTTGAGTCGGCCTCGCCCTCCGAGTCGTATCTCACATTGTTGAACCGCGGGCACTTTTAGAGTAGGGGAAAGAATGAAAAATAGAGAAACGGATGAAATGGCAGGAAAGTGCCATGTGCCAGGAATAGTCCGGTTACCAAAATTCCAAAACGGCTCCTTCATCGGGTGTGCCCCGAGGCGCTATTCTGAATGGCGCGTCTTCCATTGCGATGGTTTGCGTATCGATTGGATCTCCTCGCGCAATCTGGCCTTCTACAATGCAAAAGAAACTTTCACCCGGGAAAAAAGTACGGCAGCTGATGCGTCTGCCTCGCTATCTTATCCGAATGGCGCAGATAGCGACGATAAGGGGGGCCCCGCTCGATTAATCGTCCTATTGTCGCTGGAATACGCCGCTGATTGCAATAGCCAACTGTTGGCGAAATCGGAGTCGAAAGTTGCGTAGACACGTCTTTTATACGTCGCGGCGAAGTTTCGGGCGCAGAACTGAATCCGCGACGCAGGCATCCGTTTCGCGGTCGCCCTAACGACGGGGTATTAATTGGCAATTAACGGTTAATTAGCATGTCCTCGCGCAGATCACGTCGGCCGCGGTATCTTCCATGGAACAACGTTCACGACTTATCTGCCGAACGTCGATTCGGTAAACAAGGGGACATGTAAATTATTTTTTTTTTTTCGACGCCGGACGAAATATATTGCACCGAAGGTTCGATATGAACGAACTGTTGGTTGATGATCCCTCGAGTTACGTCAGCGCAGGTAAAAATATCTAATTTTCCCGACAGGTGCCTTTGACTCTTTGGCAGGCGTCTCTCACGCCAGTCAGCGTTAACAGGAATAAATCTACACACGACGTACGCGTACGCGAAACGCTCCGCACGTTTTGCCGATAATGTACCGACCCCCACTGTGTTATTTTCGATGCGCTCTCTTTTCAGAACAATACGGACTCTCCAAAACGAACGGCCGTTGCTTTTGCCCAGACGTGCCTCGTTCGACATGGCTCATGGCCGACACTTCTGTTCCCATTGTGAAACCGTTTTCGGCGATTTACGACACTCGTGACTAAACCGTACAAGGCTAATAGCGTCTATATAGCACCGGTGGGTGCATAGAAACACGTTACGTCGCTGTACGTGCCTAATTTGCTCGAAGATAGGAATAGAGTGTCAAAGGCATAACAAATGTTTCCCAAGAAAAGTGTGTAAACCAACCTCGATCTCATCGCCGATGACCGGAAGCCTCGGAGGACGAAATGCGAAATGTGTCTTGCACATGTTCCTCTCTGAACTTTTTCCTTTCTTCAGCGACGGATTTACGAACCCGTCGTCACTTGACGTTTATATACGATATCGTTCTCACACGCGCGTAACTTTCCGGCGAATATTCCTCTCGGTACGCTTCCGTTTTCACTTTCGGTCCTTTCGGCTGGCAATCCCGACCGTACAAGGCTAACTGAACAGAAGGTACCGTCGCGTACAAGGTAAAACGAGGCTTGGACAACGATATCGCGGGGAGTGGGGTACGATTGGTCCACCTTCGTTTCAGACCCGCAGGATACGCGAGACTCTTCCGAACTTTGAACGACCGATTATCCTTCTCTCATCCTCGGGTCACGGCTGACACACGCAACATCGGGGTCCACTAGTTTCTCTGACACGAATCCGATGGACACGGGTTGCGATTTCAGAACGTATATCTTTGAGTGAAGCGCGCGGACACTCGATAGGTTCCTATGGGGCTCGCAGGATTTATTCGACATGCAAAGGTGTGCATCGAAAGCGACACTCGCCATAAAGCGTCGATACGATTAGATCTCGTCGTTCAGAGTCGACTATATATGTACTCGGTGCGAACTGACGCGGGTAAAGCTGTTCGAAGAGAAGAGAGTTCGAGGTGGATGGACGGAATTCACGGAGTGGGAGAGAGTACGGTCAACCGCTTTATGTTTGTCTTTTCTACCTACAAGGTGTGCCAAGGTCTCTTATCTCAGGGTCTAGTGTACTATTCAACGGTAGCGAGCGATGTTCTTCCATGTACCGAAAACGTCGAACGATATCGACGATGCACCGTCATCTTCGCAGATTATGGAACGGTATCGGCATTTCCTTCAAAATCTTTTCTTCTTGCACAGAGACCGTTCTCGAAACGGGAAGAGAACGGATTCGACTCGGCCGGCAGAATCGCTCTCGTGGCTTCTGTCACGTACACATTCTCTCTAACTCGATCCCCACCGAGGACTTTCGTTACTTTTACTCCTTCTAATTCGCATCGCGATTGGTGGCTGGCATGCTTATTCAGTTTCTGCCACCTACCGCGAACTAAACATTTCTGCACAGCCACCGGCGTATCGGATGACCGGTAATCGTCGATGCCCAGGACGAGACAGCTGATCAAACAAGAGCCGTGGAGCTTTGCAGATGCCATTTCCTTTAACTGCAAGTGCACACCGTCTACAGTCGGTTGCTATGCACGCGTGTGTCGCTCTTACATCATCGTTGCCTCTTAGCGCTCTCGGGAGAGCAGTATCGCAATTATCGCGGTGGCAGTTGCACAGCGTGGTGGATTTAAATGGTACGCGGTAAGCGAACGAACGAAACGATCGACGACGTTAATGATTCATCAAAATCGGCCGATCATGGCACGTTACTCTTTCTCACCTCATTCTCTCCCACGTACTCGACGCATTAACGGATTTTGCGACGTGTAACATAGAACGAACATCGCCAGATGGCTATCGGAACTGATCGAATTTCGCGGAAAAGTTCGCTGCACTTTCGGTAATTAACATTAACGATCGTGTCGATGCGGTTGAGGAGAGTGGAGGAGAGTGGAGGAGAGTGGAAGAGACGCGGAAGGATCGCTATCGTATCCGTGTCAGCGAAGGCGGGCCCGATTATATACCTTTGCCTTTGAACGGTCGGCGCGCGCGCGCGCGATACGCGAGTTGAGACCCGTTCATTAAGGCCGTTCATTGTATCCGACTTAACGGGCAGCGTTGTATGCACACTCGTGCCAGGCCGGCGTCAAAATGCGAGTCCTTACAAGCGTAGACAATACCCGCGGCATCGGCGAGGTCGCTAATAAAAGATTAGATTGCATAATTGCAACGGCAGCGCACAGGTGTCAAGTAACTAAGTGTCAAACGCGTTATATACGGCCTCTTTCGCCTTGTTCCCTGCCTCTTCCTAGTCCGACTATTCCCATCGCTGACATCATCATCGTCATTATCATGCACGCGTCGACCGATATCCTTCGCGCATCACACGCGGCACAACGTTGTTCGGAGGATTTTTTGAAACAAAGACTTACGAAAATCGGGAGGGAAAGTCCTGGGACGGAGAGTGACGGTTGGGTCTCTTCCTGCGGATGATAGGTAATCGCCTTGAATCTGGCCAAGGATCCGTCGTGGATAAGGTCGTTGGAGTCCTTCTCGCAGCCGGCATTGTTCTGTGCCTTATTGTCGCGGCCCTTGAGAACTCGCCGCGCCGAATTTCGACGCGCCTCCGCCAATGCCACCGCTCTTATCAGCATCGCGTACGAAAAGATCGTGTCTCTCGAGAGGAAACGGAAATCAGTCCGTCTGCTTTTGCCCTCGTGACGGAAAGGAAAATCGATGTCAACCCGTCAGCTACAGCAGTAACAGCGACAGCAACAGCAGCCAGCAACGATGTTTCTGAATGTTCACACTATATCTTTTCACGGCGAGCGTCCATGGAGCGTTGATGCGAAATCCAGTAATTTCGTGTCGACGTAGTTTTTGCATCGGCACCGCGTGGGTAAGCGGAGCTAATTACGATACCTCCCGAGCTCTGATTGCCTTTGGATCCAGGGGAGAAAAAGGAGAGAGAGAGAGAGAGAGAGTCGTGTAACGCCGTGTCGAGTCACGATGCAGTCTTCAGGAAATTGAACGCGGACGGAAACCGAACGTGAGAGATCGCGATGCAAATCCTTCGCACGGATAACCCAATAGGTTCTGCAGGATGTATGCTCGCTTGCCAGGTTAAACCAATATGAGTTCCCCTTATCGTTAGATACCGACTGATAATGTGCTCTGTACAATCGGGCGTGAAAGCCGTTGTTTGTTCGTGGCCGATGACGATGTGGACAAAAGAGGGCACTTCTTTCATTTCCACGGGAGCAATAATTCGTCTGGTCGAAGCGAGAATATATTTTCGTCAGACCGAAATGATGCATCCTGTGATTGAGATACATTTATCGATAGCGATCATGTTGCGTTTCGATCTTGTCGAAGATGCGTCGATGCGTTTGATGCGTTCGATGTATTCGATGTGACAGACTTAGGCGGGCAGATAATTTTGTTCGAGTATGTACGCGCGTATCGGTTCAATACTCCGAATCTGGATTTTCTGAGCCAACTCCGCAGGGTCATGGAAACGGTCATTGCATCATTTTGGGTCACCCATGCACATTCTGGCAGTTTCGGTGGTACGTCGGTGTTTCGGTCCGAATACTGTACTCGCTAATCGCCGATAACGGAAAAAGGCTCGATGAAAGTGATGGCTGATACAAATGATTGACACGTTCATCGTTTCGGCGTTTCGGTACTGTTCGCCAGTAATTTTCATGGAACAAAGGTCTGCGACACGAATTTATTCTGATCGCACGCTAAGCTATACAATGTTAAAGAGACATTGTATTGACGATTTTCCGAATGTTTAGATGCAGAAACGCTGGAAATTACTGTAGTTGTATAATTATTTACAGATCCGTGACAGTTTCACGGATTAAAGAGACGATGAAGTCACTCCGAGAGAAAAAATATAATGAATATGCTACCATGATTGATACAAGAAGAAATTATGCAATTTTGTCAGCGCTCTTAGAAAGAATAAAGTCTGAGCAAAAGCTAATGTCTCTGATAAGATACGGCGTAATAACGCTGACAAAAAAATTGTGCGGCGGTCAAATGAATAGTCACGGCAAGACATTTCAAAGCGAATCTCGTTGACTAAATTCATCCCTTTGTTTTTATCAGAAATCAAAAATTGTCTTGGCCAGAATTGAACGGGAAAGGAGAGAAAAATACTTCTCCTTTTCGACAACATGATTTTGCAGAAACTCTAATCTACCCATGTTTAATTGCAGTGCGAAAAAAGCTAAGAGGATATCGCTGCTTCGACGAAATATAAGATGCATTCTTTTTAAACGGAAGACGGACAGGCACTCTCAAAGATATTCGACGACCCAACTACCCGTGTTTGCATGACATCACGTTGAGGTAGTCGCAGTTTGTCGCCCGTATTTTGAGATGCATGAAGAATTTTCTGAGCGGACTGTACGTCGCTAAGTCCGTCTGACTCCTACCAAGATTAAGGTAATGCGTGCCTGATATGATACAATAGTTATGTAGCCTTTTCAGTACTCTATGGTGCTTCTGCTGGATTGCTACCAAACGTCATTCACGAAGATCGCCTATATACTTTCGCCTGACAAAAGGTATGAGACGCAGACTTTTTAATTGATTGAAAAGTATGCTAAATCAGAGCATTATCCATTTAGCATGGTGCTGCATACACCCTGAGTTACAGTTCCAAGACTTCTTTCTTTGTTGTATGCGCTACAGATCTTTCTTGCTTACCGTACACTTTTTACAATACATTGTCAAAGAACCATACTTGCACTGTTTGCCTCAGTGCAGATATGCACAAAGAAACCAGATTTTTCAATACTAACAGGGAGGTTGATACATCTTTCTTAAATTGATTAACCTTTTAACCCAGATGGTTTCACGGATTGATAAGCTATCTGATGTACTATATAACTAAAAGTATAACTAGTTTTTTAACTCACCGTGACGTAGTATCAGGGTTTTGGTTTCCACAAGGGAAACCACAACAATCACCAATAAACAGCGTTGTACATAAGCTGGAATCATAGAAAAAGGCAAAATCAGTCTTGTGAATTGTCAAACATGTAGCTCAGAAGGTCATAGTATATTTAGTAGTGCACTTAGAAACGTTCTACGTTTATACAGCGACTATCATTTTCCCAGTCTGTTAGTCCAGGGAAGATGTATTAACATATACGTCAAAAAACTATTTTATTCATTCGTTTGCCCTGTACGCCAATGACAGTTACAGTCAACGGCTCAGACATGGTTCTTTTACGTGTGGAAGGGTTTGTCAATTTTGAAAGGAAGATGTTAAGACTGCACCCTTCTCAGGGATGGTAAATTTTTAGGTTATAAAAGGATTATGTCATTGCAGGCACCAGGTGCAAAGTACAAAGTGCATATCTGTCTGACAGATTAGTCCAGGTGCCGTTGCCGTACTCGGACAGTCCGTTCTGACGTTTATATCAACCCGATATCGTTCTGTCGTGCGCGCGAAGAAAGCGTTGAGAGTGACTCAAACGGGGCAGGAAACGATTAGATCAGCTGTTGATGACACGAATCCAGTCGCGTGCAGCGAAAGATTGCCTCGACACGGGACGAACAACGAACAGCATCAGTTATATGTGCGTTTGCTAATTGCAAGAATGCACCGTAGTGGCATAATAGTTTTTCGAGTGATCGGGGTCGCGAATACGTACCGTCTCGGCTCCTTTAATATATCGATTGAATTCCTGCGGTAACCTTAGGCTTGCCCGGTCGACAGGCAGACCCGCGGAAATTAGGTTAAACAACAGTCCGATTCGCTTCTGGAAACCGATACTCGTCTCGGCGAACATTGATTTTCCGAAACGCATCAGGGTCGTCGATCGTCAACGCTCAGAAGGGACTGTCCGTCGAATTGAACGACTGGGCGACATTGTCATTATCGCGAAGGCAACGGCTCTTTCACTCCTTCGCAAGGACCCTCTTACTCACCGTACGTTTGTCCCTGCCGCACATTCTTGCCCGGACTAAGAGGATTTGTTGATACTCGTACTCGGCGCCAGTGCACGTCACATAACTGCCATCTCTTTATCCTCCTCTCATTCGCACTCTCGTTCTCTCTTGTCAAGACACTCACACTATCACACGGAAGGACGTTTTTCCGACCGAGGATCCAGGCACCGCGTTCCGATTACGTGAGACGGGCCACTTGCGTACCGTAGATGGGCCAAGTGGACAAGTCAAAAAGTACGTGTTAAATATAGGATAAAATCGAGCACCAAGGTGCCCACGGTGTTCATGGGCGCCGCGGACTGCGTACACGGTGAGCAGACGAACATACCACGCCGGGTGCCTGACGTCCGCCGTGAGAATAGCCCTTAATGGGGTCTGCTATACGGAATATCTCTCTTCCTCTACTGATTCATACTGACTCGTACTAACGTCTACTACGCCAACGACTCTCTTCATTCATAGCATTAATTTGTAAACATTCGGATGAACGGTAAAGGATTGGCAAAATGATTCACGAATTTTCAGCTTATTTTCGATGAATATTGACCGAAAGCACCGTAACTACAGTATTTGCGTGAATGAAGAGAATGCAAGAGAAGGAGAGAGAGAGAGGGAGATTCCGTCGAGACCCCTCAAACTATAGCCCATGAACGCGTTTGCCTAAACTCAAATTACTGACTGCACTCAGTTGGTCGACGGCGCAGGTGGGAGGTTGGAAAATTTTTGTTCGACCGTTGGTAGTGAGGTTCTGGCGTCCCGACCGGAAGTACGGCACCGTAGACATGGCGCGAATTCGCCGGCGGTGGCTGCCGCGCGTAACACGCTGGTGGAGCATAGGAAAATCTTTTTTTTTCCCTCACTTTTTTGTCCGCGACCCGAGCGTCCGTGATCTCCATATGACGCGTGCGCTCATATCGTCACGCCGGGATCACGATCGGCTGCGATCGTGGCGCTCGCTCTCTTATTAAGCCATACGTGTCGCATTTATGCAATGGGAAAGGCGGCGTGTGCGCGCCTCCACGCTAGAGAATTTTTCTCCCACACGGCTGGCAACCTGGATATCGATTGTCATTATTTATATCGTACGTTTCCTCTTCAGTCATCGATTCACTTTTTACATTTTACATTTTTACAGTAATGAGAGAGTTAAGTTTAAATAGCCGTACGGTACACTAAGTTCCCCCCATGTGTGATCATAGGTGTTATTAAGGGAGTCGAGTGAAGAGAATGACGGATAGCCAGCAGCAGTTTTGCTTGCGGTGGAACAACTTTCAGGCGAACATCACGAGCCAGTTCGAGGCGCTGAGAGATGATGAGGACTTCGTCGATGTTACCTTCGCCTGCGACGGCAGGCGCCTCCAGGCTCACAAGGTCGTCCTTTCCGCGTGCAGCCCTTACTTCAAGGAGTTGTTCAAGGTTAGAAAACCGTCTTCTTCCCGCTCCCCCACCCTACTTTTCTTTGCCTCCTCTACCCCCCTCCCCCTCCCCGTTCCTTCGGCCATCGAGACCATTCCTCACCCCCCTCTTCACCCCGCCTCCTCCTCCACAACAACCCACCCTGCCCCTCTCCCGCCCTCTCCCATCTGTCTGTCTCGCTTCATCCATCACTCTCGCCCTCGCGCTCTCCGTCTGTCCTCCCGGCTTCTCCCTCCGGCTCACCCGCCGTATGTGCACGTAACGTGCATCTTCTTCATCCCATCTTTATGTTGAATAATTCCAAAATTACACAATACCTATTTACGCGACGGCAACTTCGGCGGACCCTTATCTTACGCCGATATTGCCAGCACGATTTTCGTCCGCATCTGGAATCCTATGCGAACGACCAAATGTACATTTCCGTGTCCTCTGTCTTTCGACTTTTTTTTCCTCCCAAATTACCGTCTTAACTCGTCGCCACGGCATTGCATCTTGCGCTACGCCGACGTGGCTGACATATAGAAATGACGTTCTTCGCGACAATGCAAATGACCATCTATCTAGCAAACGTGTTTTTGTTCTATATGGAAATATGTATGGAGCAGTTGGGATAAAATAGCATTCAGAGCTGGGGTGCGTACAAAGTAGGCAATTTGCTTATTTCGCAATGGGTTCAGATTGTGCACCTTCCAGCTTTACTAGGTGTACCGTTCGTTTGCACTATTGCAATATAATAGCTATACTTTCATGATGCTGGGAAGTTTCACATTCGCTGCTTATATCCCATGGTCTTACATTTTCTTTTAGCTGTGAACATTATGTAATAAAAAATGATCTATAAATGCATTCCCTTGAAACATTTTTTCCATCTAACTGCATAAGATGCATTTAATTTGCATTGAATAAATCATCTTCACGCTATAAATGATTACCATGTCCGATAGTTACATAAGCCTTTTAAGTTCTTCAGAAATCATTATATTTTCCGTTCTTGCAGACAAATCCCTGTAAGCATCCAATAATTTTTATGCGAGATGTGGAATTTGAACATCTCCAATCGCTGCTGGAGTTCATGTACGCGGGAGAAGTCAACATCTCCCAAGCAGAATTACCAACATTCTTGCGTACAGCAGAATCTCTTCAAATTCGTGGCCTCACCGACTCTCAAAGTAATCAACACAACAACGAAAAGGTAGAGTCACTTACATGGATTACTCAATGAAGCATACACAGGCTGTTGGTTCTAATATGACGTTAAATATTAATAGCATTCGAAGACAAATAACATCCATGCATCGAATGGCCGTGGCCTGATCTCACCGAGCTTTGATGATGAGCGCAGCAAAACTCCACCACCTTCAAGCCCTCCGCCACTAAAAAGGCTGTGTAAAAGAAGTGATTCACCTCAAATCTCTAGTCCAGTACCTACTGTACCGCCTTGCGCTACCAGTACACCTCGCTCACGCCCACTTATTGAGCCTCAAGTTCAGCTTGACTGTTATAAAGATATCGATATTGTTGAGGTATGTAAATTTGAGGGATTGTTTCAGTTGCATCGTAGAATTCACGGTTAGTGCGTCCATTAGGCTGCAATACTCATAATCATTATTATACGACCACTAATATTTTTCAGCCAAAAATAGAATTACCTGAATATGGCAGTGACGACGATTGTTCGCCGAAGCAAGAGGTTAATACATTGCCTGGTGGTTTCCTCAGTTTGGATGGTGGCATGGAAGTTTTACCCACATATCCACCATCTTACCAAGGTAATGATAAATATCTGCTGCCACGGGTATCTATAAAAATACGTTTATCTAAGTGCGTGAGAGGTGCAATATTCAAATATTGTAATGAAAATTGTATTCAAAGTTACATTGCAGTGGGCACTTCGTGACTCGCGCAATTTAACTGCAAATGAGAATTTAATTATTCATGATATTCGTTCGGTAGCGCAAGAAACGCTTGCATTCGTAACATTGTGGTATAACTGTATTTTAGGAAGCGGAATGGAAGGGAGCGGAATGCCTGGTCCTTCTCACGGGAGCACTGAACTAAACCAAGAGCAGCAAGGTGAGTCAGAGTTTAATCACTATTTTCTGGTAGTGCGAGCACCATTACAAACAGCAACAACCTAGCCATTACATCACAAATAAGAAATGTGAGTAGAAGCAAGGAAGGAGAAAGAGGAGTTTTGATGGTTTGAAATGGTAAGCTCGTGTGTAGCTCGGTAGGTCTTGGTAGGCGGTAGGAGACATTTGACACTCAGAGGCTATAACAGGCCTAAGTCCGCAGAGTGCAGTTTGCAGCTAATCAGCTGTGTTGTATGAACGTTACCGATATAGCCCGAAACATAAATCATTAACAACAATGTCCTGCGTGTACATATCTAAAAAAAAATCCCATCCCAACATGCTTTACGATTTTTTGTTCTCATGCTTTCATGCGTATGTATACGTTCTATACATACACATACACGTACTCTAGAATGTCACCTTAATGCTGCACTTCAATTATCAGAAATAATGGCTTGATTGTGAAAGGTTAACACTCTGGTAATGGCATTGACGATAGCTCTCCTGCAATCATCAGCATCATTGCTTTTTTGTCTACTAATTATCAGATTTGTATCGTACCGATAATCGGTCAATTTAAAGTATCGGCTTTGTTTCCAAGAAAATTCAATATCTCTGACATTATCGAGTCTTTGAATTGTTTGGACAAGCGCAATTTTGAGCGCAAATACGACACTGGAAGTCTTTGTACAGGTACACAATTGAAATGTCCTACCGGTGAATTATACAAAAAATGAGCTTACTTTGCCGTATTATCCTTGTCGTGTCTTCAAGCGAAAGAACGGTGAAGTACATGTATAATCCAAAGTAGTGTAAAAAACAGTTCACACGACCCCCTACCGATTTCCATTACTCACGACCCATGCTTACTATTGTTTCCGAACTATGTGTTTTCCCTATACCGCATTACCATTGTTTTGTCTGCCGAACGTTTTCGACTTATCATTCCCTTGCAAGTCACAGTCTTGCGGGACCACGTTGTAAATGTACCGTGCAGGCAGCAAAGTTGGGTAGCGCAAAATAGGGTTCTTTGCTGGTTGTTGCTGTCCTGTGGTGGGTGGTATCGTTTTGATATTATACGTGGTGTGATAAAGGCGTGGTGCTATGCTGTGGTAACGTGCTATGCTGTGGGCTGCTACCGGTTAGAGCAAGTTGTGTGTGTGTTGCAGCTGACCTGCGTAAACTGCACTCGCTGGACCCACGCCCCTGTCCTGTGTGCAACCGCATGTACAGTAACTTGTCCAACCTGCGGCAGCACATGCGCCTCATCCACAACCCTCAGAGTGTCACATGCCCTCTATGTAACAAGCCCTTCAAGACCAAGCTGTACCTCAAGCGTCACCTGGTCAGTTTCCACGAGCTCAGCGTGGCAGACAGACAACGCCAGGAAGAGATCTACCATCATCAGGTTAAGGTTCAGGTCCAGGGACAGACACAAGTGCAGGGTCAGGGTGGAGCACAGGCTCAAACTCAGGCTCAAGTTCAGACTCAGACACAAGCTCAGATTCAGGCTCAGGCTCAGGCACAAGCACAGGCTCAGGCTCAGGCTCAAGCCCAGGCTCAGGCTCAGGCTCAGGCTCAAGCTCAGGCTCAGGCTCAGGCTCAGGCTCAGGCTCAGGCTCAGGCTCAGGCACAGGCCCAGGCTCAGGTGGATAGTAAGGTGCTCTTGACTACCACTGCGCCACCCCCTCGACTTGCTGCGGAAGAGGGTGGTGGTAGCACTGGCGGCAATACTGTAGAACCAAAGCTCAGAGCGTATCAGGCGCAGGCTGGCGATAACGCTTATTCGGTAGAGGTAGCTCAAATTGGTGATTCGAAGCATTTCGCTAATGCCGGCATGCTACAGTTCGATGCTACGTATCACTAATGTACAGTTTTCCTTCTTCATCTTCTACTACCACTGCTACTACTACTATTACTACTTTCATTTTCTAATTTATTTTTACTCTATTGCCCAGTATCATTTTGTGATATAGTGATGAGTCAAAGTTTAACTTTATCATTTAGTGAACTTGTGATTCAATAGGAAACGTATCTTTACAGTTTAAATGAGGAGTAGGTAGAATAACGTTACGATACAAGGCTGATACTGTATTTAATGATCAGATACTGTGCAGAAGGAGGCCACGGGTATAACGTCTTGTTTAAAATTCTAATTGATTCCTAAGTATTCCTTGCAATATCGACCGGGTAAGAGCGGTCTTATTTGTTTCGACTGAACCGCGCACATTTCTTCATTTTCATCACCACAGAGACGTTTATACAGTTCGTGCCGTTCAAAATGATGATCATTTGTACGAAGATCGACAGTGTATATAGGTTTGGGAGAATAGTTTACATATAAAATCCCGTGCCTATTCATCTTAAATGATGAACGCTGATAGAGGGAGAGAAGGACTAAAAATGCCGTAGGTGGAGCAGCCATCCCACCTCGTACTGATAATTCTGCAGCCGGATAACTTGTTGTTTTCTTTAATGCTATACAGTGTTATACAGACTACAGATATTTACAACAATATTATATTCTTACAGAGGATTATATTTACTTTATTATTGCAGCGCAATGTGCAATGACATAGCTCGTACATGATATATTTTTCACATGCATACATTGCAATATACAGCCAATCGACAGCTCAACAGAGTAATAATATTTATTATTAACAGTTATCAACAAACCGTGATTGCAACAAAGCCGCAGATTGAATTAAACAGTATATAATAAGAGAGTAGATTTTCTGCTGGGGTCTTTCTCATTTGTTTTATTGTGTGCGAATGTTACGAAATTATAATCGTTTAGTTCTACATATGACTTTGCGTATGTAGCGGCATTCTTTTGCGTTACGCAATGATTTTTATTCAATTTTAATCCCGTTTTGATCAACGTTGATTTTTCTGAATACTGTTTTAAGTTTTAATAGATGAGTTTTCGCACTCGTTAACTATCGATGTTAGTTATATGATTTTTAAAATGTTTCTAATTCTTTCATTTACTTATGTTGGCTGTTTGATATGTTAGAAATATTATTTCGGAAATTTTGTATGCATCGGCAAACTGTACTGTGCATATCTATGTTTAGTTATTTAATTGTTTTATTGAGTTTTCAACTGCATTACCTTTTCGGAGAAAAGCCAGCAGAAATATCTGCCACACAATTCCATAGCCATAGTACCACACAGTACAACTCAGGATCTTTTATATTATATTTTACAGATGACAATAGTTCCATAAGTACGATTTATAATATCGGTTCTAGGAAATGATAAAACGGCTATATTCCCTAGAATCGTAATTGTTTGAGTCGTACTGTTCAGATGACAGGCTCCTTACCTCACATACAATCAAATTACTAAACAGATGCAGGTATATATTATTATAATATATTTACATACAACAGTTTACAATAGTACTGGGAAGTTGCAACGACTGCAACCACACAGAATACCGATATTATACAAACGGTTTTTATTATCTGTTATTACATTGGTAAGTGATTGCAATGTTTTTTTACAAGTTAAATGTACTACGAATGTACATTGAAAACTTTTGTTTACGATACGAATGGATGCCCAGCATAACTGACAATTAGTACCGAAATAAGATTAGATTATAAATGTTGCATATCATATTATAATATTGTTATACATTTGCCAAGCAGTGTTACATTCGCCAACTCTCAGGCCTTGGATCATACGATGGGCCTTGTTTGCATTAACATAAAATCAAATTTTCATATTACGTTACTTTCATCGTGTACTTTAATTGATTGCGAAATGTTCGCAGATTCTTGTTTCGATTAAAATCTTTAAGACAACTGTTCTTTCGTGCCTCAAGGATAAATTTTTATGCGTTAAAAAAATGTTGAAGTTGTTTTTCGTTTCCTCATTTTTCATTGTAGTTTACGTTTAATGGAACGTAATGTTTACGCGTTGTGTCGAGTTTCATAATCCAAAAAAAGAAAAACGATTAACGTTCAAAAGGCCTAAGGAAGCATCACTTTCGTTTGTCACCACTGTTACCCATCCGATCAATCGCCTGAGATCCATATACTACGTATATCAGAGTGATGTGTTACAGAACGTCATGTAATAGTAAGCATCATTTGACAGACCGGACTTCGCTGGGCATTAAAAACCGGTTACCTAGCTATATCACAATACAGTTTTAACACACAATGTTACATTTACGATTGCGTCTCGAGTTTCGATTGGGCGTCCGATGGGATTCAGTATAATACAGTAATACGAGGAAGTAGGGAGATCGATTTATTCATCGGTGCACCATGACTATTCGGTACACGCGTGTACACGGATTCGAACACGTTCCTCTGTATACGCGCGTACAGAAACGGTAATGTTCGCCGCGATCATTTTTGATTAAAGAGAAATAGCAGACATAGCACTGAGTATTTTCGTTTAAACGATGCAATTACGTAAGGAGGAAAATGCGAAGAAAATGTAGAAAAAAAAAAGTGAGATAAGAGTTTGAGGGAGAAGATTGAGTACACAAAGAACTTCTGTATACGACGGGAACCGTTCCGTATGGTTAGGATACGCGAAACGTACTTGCCATTCCTAAGAAAGAAAACAAAAAAAAGAAGAAGACACATTCAATCATCACTACTAAACATTCCGAATGAAAGCAGTTTTCGTTTCGCGTCATTCGTGTCGCGCGACTTATCGTCTGCGATAATAATTGATAATCTTATTATCTTTCTTAACTAGTGATCATACCGTACACGTTATTATTCTTGCGATTGTATTATTGCTATTGTTCTGATTAATAACTACTACTATTGCTACTACTACTACTACTACTACTACTAGTACTGCTACTACTACTACTACTATACTACTACTACTACTATTACTACTACTATTATTATCGCTGCTGTTAGAGCGACGCATGTCCTTTTTTCTTTCGTTTTTAACACTTTACATTTAAAACAGAGTACAGATATCTCGGCGCAACATCTATCCTAGATTTCTAATCGGTAGGCGTACTTTGATTACCCGGCAAAAAAGAATCATGGTCCGTTAGTGCATTCAATTATGTGTTGTATATATGTAAATTATTATGCAATTTGTATGCGCGTCAGCAGACGAGGGAAAGAAAAATTGAGTGGAGGTAAAAAATCGTGTATTCGACCGCTAGTTCTTACTAAGTAGGCTTAGACGTAGGTATCATTGTCTTGATTACGAGGACATCACGGTTTCTTATTCGGACAATCATATTAAAGCGCGTTCAACGATTGTCGAACGCCGCGCCTTGAAAACGATGGGAAAAAAAATTTGATCTAGTCAAGCGTTTACGGCTATTATATTAATTTTCTACGTCGCCTAGACACATAGGATTATTGCGAAACGACGGAACGGCGAGCTTGTGATCTCGTAACTAGAAATATATTTATATTACGCGCGGTGTAAAGTATTTTTTAATGTTCTGGAAAAGCGCAACCAGCGTCGGTTTTATCCTTCTCAGTTCTGGCACTCCTTGCTATTACCGAACAAAGTGAACGATTCACTTTCATTCTGCGGTACTTAAAGTTTTCTCGCGTGTGTCACGACTTGTCGGAAGGATAAAGAAAAACTTCGATCACGGACGATTGTAATGGCGGGTGAGCCTGAAGAAATTGTACGCGTCTTCGGCCAAGAAAATAAAATCGATTAATCGCATATTGTTTCAATCGTACTTCTGTCTCGACCGATCGTTGCTTCGGTCATGTTTGCCACGATTGCCGGTTTCAGTAGAGAAAAACAGAGAGAGAGAGAGAGAGAGAGAGAAATAACGAAACTATGCAAGTCGCCAATGTCCGAATAAGAATCCAAGCATTTTCTAACGCAATATCTTCGACAGCATTTTTTATGTACACCTTATTTCCGATCCGACATGTACGAGGAACGGATTGATCTTTAAGAGTATACCTTTTTAAGACGAGGGGCGAAGAAAGAAGGCCCCCGAAAAGCAAAAAATTCACACGTAAGCTTAAGATTTAGGGCTAGACATTTAGAGAATCTGCGCAAAGGGGTAAAAGAGAACGAAATTTTTGATTGTAAATAGCGAACATTTTTCAGACACCCACACTTATCGAATTAACGGATATTCCGCTTTTGTGGTAGTCACGCTGTAATATTTAAGTACGATATTTATTCGAAACCACGGCGTATCCCGAAGTGAGTTAATATGTCGTCTGCGCGAGAGATGAAATCAATAGCATTCCCGGCATACTCTCCGACATATTATCATTATTCTTATTATTCTTATTCTTAATGACGGTAACAATACATTTGCAAAAGTAAGAAACGTGCGACTGACTTTTGATGAGCGTGAATGTTACGTATGCGATGTGAAAGAATGTAATTGTGCGCAATACAGAGACTGAGAGAAAGAAAGGGATGAGGCGAAAGAGAGAAAGAGAGAGAGCGAGAGTGAGAAGCGTAAAGATTGTGGGACGAAGAGAAAACGACATAGAAAATGAGTAACAAAAAAAGAAAGATGGAAAGAAAGAAAGAGGGGGTCGAAAAAGGCGGAAGTAGGCGAAACTTAGCGCAGTGTATTTGGCGAAAGTTCTGAGCAGATAATTGGCGAGGAAAGTAAGAGACTCCGGGGTTGGTTTCCCGGGGGTTAATATTTTCTTTCCCGCTTAATTGCGGTGTGCGATGAGAATACGTGTTGCGTGGAAGAGTTACGTGAAGGGGGGCGTCTCGAATGCGGTTTATAAAAAAAAAAGAAGAGGGTTGAGAGGCCCCCTCCTTTCGAACTAACGAAGGCTGATAGGACTTAAGGTGTCGACTTAAGTGCTCTTCTTTAGGCGAGGAGCGACGCGAGCTTTTGCGAAAGTGACTTTTCACCCGATGATCTATCTGACTATCTGTCTATCCCGACGGGAAGGACGGATGGAAACGGGAGAAGACGAGAGAGAGAGAAAGAGAGAGAGAGAGAGAGAGAGGGAGAGAGAGAGAGAGAGAGAGACAGAAAGAGAGAGAGGGGGTGCAAACCAGCACTCTTAATTTCGATTCTCATCTCCTCCTCTTTCCTACCGTCCGATCATTCACTTCTTCTACTACTTTCCATTTATCATCCGTAAATGGCGTACCTCCAGTTATGGACTTCGATGTTTTTTTTTCCACTCCCTTCTTGTTTCGGGCGCGGGCAATTATCTGGACAGAATGAGCTTCACATCAAAAAAAAGTATTTAATGGCCGCGGACGGGGTAACGTTCGTGCTGTCGGGCGAGAGAAGGCGCGAGTCGTGCTTCTGTTTTTCTCCATTTTTCTCAACGGTCGCTGTCTTATTTCACCCATCCCCACCCACCCCCATCCACCGTTTCCCGAGACAGGTACGACGAATGTTTTTCCCCCAAATCCCGAAAGCCACTCAAAGAGCACACGTCCCGACACACTCTTCGACAGTTCCGTTTCCTCCCCCCCCAATTCTCACTTCCCAATACCATTTCCGTTGGATCCCTAGGCGAAAACCAACTGGCACGTACAATTTTTGATATTTAACCTAAACGGTAGGCGGTCGGAGGCATAAAGCGTCGCGCTCTTCGAGTTTTTTAGTGCACCGCACGTGCGTCTGGCGTGCGCACCTTCTGGATCGATCCTCAACGGGAAGACAATCCTGAGACTTATACCTTTGCGCAGCTCGCGACCGTACGTCCCTTCAAATCGGCATTTGTCCCTCAGTACTTTTCGTATTTTCATTCCGACGTAGGTCGTTACTTCCCGCGAAACGACTTCGGAACTTTGTCGCGCAACTTTGATTGAGAGAGTTTTGAACTGCGGCCATGCTTGACAGTGTTCGCCGCACGCTTTCCTCTTTATTTCGAACGGAAGATAATGCGGGTGTCCGCCGCACGAATTATAGCGGGTGTCAGGTCTGCAAAAGTGTTTTGCGTAAGACGTCGATCGGGTAAAAGAAAAGAGCTTACGCGCAAAGTTAAATTAATCGTCTACGTAACTGATTGGTCATTTCGAATTGTGATATATGTACGTGAGCGTAGACGTACGTTCTTCGTTTCCGTCCAATCCCGACGTTTCTTTCCGCGTTCCTTTCGTAATACGCTTGTTTGCATTCCGCGTACTTACCTTTCTTAAATGGGGCAAAGTGATGGCTTCCGCCGGCGCGCGAGGGCGGAGAATAATTGCAATTTTTCGGACCCGAGTCACCTGGAACGGGTCACGCGGAGATGCGCAAAGGATTAAATCTTGCCGAGATTGTGAACTTTATAACGCGGCAATGTAAGCCGCAACGGTACACGACTTGTGAATATATATAAGCGCATTTATTTTATTAGCGGCACATGCTTCAGTAGTGAATGTAGTTTTGTAACTGTGTGTGCTTTTTGCCCTCCCCACTCCCCACCCCCTACACCCCCATCCACCTCCGTCATCCGAGATAAATAAAACTCACGTAAAATATAAACACGCGCTACCCTAAACATAAATCGACACCCAATCCCCCCAACATATTATGGACACATTACAGATCCACGTATAACATCGTAATCCCTATCGTTTTTCATCGTATCGATATTGTCAATGCCTGATCGATATATATTTAATTCACCTCGTTTTCTCGCAATTCACTCGGATATATAGTATTAAGTGTAATGGTATCGTAATGCAATAGCGATGTTCCTATTTTATGTTTTCTTTTTATACCCGAAAAACGCTTCTATACGAAAAGCAAAAAAAAGACACGATCACTCTCTCGGCTATATACATAAATATATATATAAATATATATAAATATATATATATATAAATATATACATAAAACAAAAATTCACGTTGTAACAAACCAAGCCTCTTACGCCAGGCTGGGGACAGTATTTTATCATGGTGATTCGGCAAACGGCGCTTTCGTTCTGTACCCGAAAACTTGTCAAACTATACATTTGAATAAAGTAATTCACATTTGTACGTCACTCGTGCAATTATTACTTGATCATCGGCACGTCATCATCTGTCATTAAATATATTCAACGACCCGAACTGTTCAACGCTCTGAAAGCGTTACCTTGAGCCTGAGCTTTTCTCAAAAACGACCCGTTTTGCCGCCAAAAGCCTGTCCGGCGGCAATTCGGTGCAATTTCTTTTACGTTTCACCTCCGCACGGCGCAAAATATGGAAAAATGGTGCGTTAAGTGCGATCGCGCGCGATCAGGATGGCGCATGTCGACGATAAAGCAGTGCAGCTAAATGCTCGCCACTGCACAACGGCAAGATATTTCGAGCATCGTCGAGCCCAATGCAATTACGGCGGGGCTCGAGGAGCGACGCATCCTGCACAATGCGCTCGCATCGGCAAAGCGAAAGGCATCCGATGCACCCGGCGACGATGCATCGGGATTCCTGCGAGGAACTCGGCAATATCGTTCTATCGTTCGCCGACTCCTCGTATATCGGCCGTGTGTGCCGCAAGCCGTTTCTATATTGCGTCCGACTTCTTCGACGCCCGCGTTCGACGGACGTTCGACCGTTCTAATCTGCGCGCATTAATCGCGCATGGCCGCCACTCTCGGCTGCCTTATCCTGGCTGCGAATTCATCCTACATTGCGAATCTCACCTCTATGCCGCGCTATAGCGAGCTGCGGCGAAGTATAGCGAAGTATAGCGTCGCGTCGAATCTTCGGGGGCGACGTCTCGCGAATCGTCTATTTCGAGCGTCGGACGGGGCGGCAGCCTTGGGTAGAATTTAACTCGAAGTTCAGCGTACGTCGTTAGACTATTTCTCGGCGGGATACTATTTTCGCTTGGCCTCTTCAATGCGCACATTTTGTAAAAGAACTCGGTGAGCTGCCGGAATCGATATCGCGTGTTCGTTGGTGAGAGAAAGAGATGGACAGAGAGAGGGAAAGAGAGAGAGAGAGAGAGAGAGGGAGGGATGGTAGCCTGACTTGTTATTCCACCGAATATGGGTCTCATTTGTGTCGGCAGGGGAAAGTGTCAGGCCTGGCGCCCGTTCTCTCGCTTCCTGGTACGAGTAGAACGTTGGAAGAGTGTTCCTTGCTGGTAGGCCAGCGATGATATACGCGTAGGTTGCTTAATATGCCGTGCCCATTAAAAGCGGCCAGTGTCAACGGCTCTCCTAAGCGCACATATTTACGAGCTTCAGCCCGATAGTTTCAGCCGGAGAATAAATGGCTTTTCCGGCCTGGCTATTTTTTTGCCGGCCAGAGTTTCTCCGCGCGGACAGGGGTCTTTCTCATCGGATTCTCGTCAAGCCGGACGGGATTGTCGAAACGAACTCGAGCGAGAGTGCATGAAACGCTAAACACCCCTTGCGAGAGGGTGCCAACATCTGCCGGCATTGTTTGTATCTCGGACTCGGAAGGAAAACGAGGCCGCGCTTCGGGCAGGAAAGAAAATTCTTGTGATTCATAAATCAAACTCGTGGATAGATAAGGATTATTATAGTACGCGCGATAGTCTTGCTTGAATATCTCTGCAGGATAGTATAGCCAGGGTGCAGCCAACGTTCAGAGCTCTGCCTCGCATTGCCTTAGATGGAGGCCTCATTAATTTCCCGTCTGTAATAAATGGGACGGCTTCCTTTCAGTCTGCCTTGGGCCTTTTCCCCGCGGACGACGAATTTTATTGTGCGCGGACTTCATAAAGGGGAGTAATCGTCCGTGCATCCATTTTAATAGGCTATCGTACCTGGCGAGCATTAGCGTTGAATCCTCATTAGCGCTGGAAATCTAGTCTCGCGACGCTGTCCGTTAAGACGCTTTATTCGCGTCTCGCGAGTCTCGCGTCGGAATGACTTAGCGCGCGAAAAACGTATTCATCCCTACCTTCGGTTGAAAGATGAAGAATACAATGAACCTTCCCGCTTGTGGAGTCTCGAGAACACGATCCACTCTGTTAATCTCTGCGGTGCCTAAAACGTCGATGGCCGAAAGCCATTATCTTTCGGCCTGGCTCAAAAGAATGAAATTCTCATTAGGCTGTAAAGTTTACAGCGGCGACAAGGTGGCTCGTAACTTGAAGAAGGTACATAGCTCGTCAAGATAATAACTGGCGACGCGCTGCACATCGACCGGGCACCCTCGATGAATTTTTAATGGCCCGTTGGAGGCCGGGACGCAAACTTCGTCAATTTCGAACGCGTAACGTCGGACACGTTTGGCGTGCGGCGAGCGTCGTCGTGGTCGGAGTCGGCGTCGGCGTCGGCGTCCTTCCCGACGCCGAAGACGTTGCGTTATTATTCCACGACGGGCGCCACCTCGTTCGACGCCTTCTTATCTGCCGCGGCTTTATCGTGACGAGCTTAACGACGACAGGAAATTGCACGGTACACTTAGACTCTTCCTTCCAGGCCTCGCACTGCAAGTGCAATAAACGTGCTCGGGACCTAACGATCGTATATTCCCTACCATTCGCGCCACATTCCGTCGGTCCAATCGGTGGAAATTAAAAATGCGCAGCCGGTCGGCTACGGACCGTAAATTGTTTGTCGAATATAATTGGAATCGAGCGCCGGTCGGGGCGCCAATTTTCTGAACAGTCGAGCAGGCTTGAAGCTGCGCAGCTTTTGACATTGGCATCGATATCAGCGGAATGCAGCCGAATAATCAGATCAGCTGAAAATGTCGAGTGTCGCGCGTACCCTTTGCGACTGACTTATTAATTAATTTCATCAGTGATCCGCGTTTTGTACCTGTATCGCGTTACGTACTTTGTCACATGGATTTGATTCGATCCGATCGATTTCAACCAGTTATCTTTCATCGGATAGACGGACGTTGGCACGCGACATCGGTTATCAGTGTGCGGATTAATTTTAGATTTACGAGTGCAATTTTAGAAATGCCGGCTATCAGTTCGGTAGGAACGGTATCGGTATTGACACGGATAATGGACATTTCCATCTCGACCGTGGTATTTATAGAGAGACCGAATGGCGAGGGATGCGGAATTCACTCGACGTGATACGATGAGGCCAAATTCCTATTTACTACTTTGCTCTTTACACACAGTGCTCCCTTTCGTACAACTTCTCGGTCGAATGCAGCGGGTTTAAAGCGGCTGAATGGCCAGCGATAAATAACCGGTTTTATTTATTTCCAAGTTACGTATGCTTTTAAGGTGCATTACCATTCGTTGCGGATATAAAATTATATTGCTTTTTATGGGAGCTTTCAGCATTGATTCGCTAGGTGAACCCGGCGATGGCTGACAAATCTGGGAATTTTACCAATTTTCCCGTGCGCTTCAACGCCGATAATTCTGGCTAGCTCGAATAAGTTCGAAGCGAAATTTTTCGGTAATAAAAATTATTTTTATCTCGGACAAGTATTATGGTGAAATAGCTGGACTTTATGTACAATTCTTTATCTTATCAAGGGACTCGCGAGTTTTTACGAAGAGTTTCCCGGAGTATATTAAAAAAGGGAGAAGGGTCAATGATATTTGACTGACATTTCAAGGAATCAACATGACGAAATATTCCAAAGTAGAGGAAGAACTCTGCGAAATGAGCTAAGTTTACTTTGTCAAATCTACATTCACCGGAATATATACTGTATTAACGACAGTTCTTTTATTCCTTTATTCTCCCATTACAAACACTGTGCGCTCGACAATTTTAGCTCAGTTTATGACATTCGAGTTCTCAAGAACGATATGTAAGCGAGCGGCATTGCGGTTATAAAGATTTTTCGAGCTGTTAGTTTAACGGGCGGGTCTTTATCCGCAGGAAGCGCCAGAGTGGCGTCTTCCACCCTCTTTTTCGAAAAACATTTGCCCCGACAGATCCAGTTTATCTCGCGAACCGAATACTGTTTCGCACAAAAGCGAAGAGGCGAGTCTCGGTTCCTCTTTGCAATTTTAATAACGCGACGTTCGAGTGTCGGCTCGACATCTAGTTTTTTGCGGGCTATACATTATGAATTCGTACGTCGGGGAGTGTAAATTTGAGTTATAAATGAACGCGACGCTTCGTCGGGGAAGAATTTTGCTGCCGGTCGAGAGCGCGTCAGTCATCGGAATTTCTCGTTTTTCAGCTCGCGTGTCGCGGGGGAAAATAATAAATGCATGGAAAAAGAACGTAGGTTCAGGTCGACGTTCTCGATATTCGCCGCGATTTAGATCGTCTTTCATATCTCGAGCCGAGCGGCACTTTTGAAGGAAATCCTTCGCTACGAGACTCGTCAAAGCTAACGTCGCATCAAATTTGATCATATGGCCTTTCGCCGTATCACATCTGTTTCGCCCCCGGCCTGTTTACATTTACCGTTTCCCGAGGAAGATACGCGCGGATCCGCGCTGCTCGTGAAGCGATAACAGCTGGCCGAGTGCCGATAGCGAAACGAGCGCATAATGCAGGAAAACGATCGATACGCGAAAGGATCCTCAATTCTTCGCGCTGACTTCTACTCTCAGCCCATATTTTGTTTCAAGTAATTCTTCGTGCCGATTTCTATTCTTGGCCCATATTTTGTTCCAAGCAATTCTTCGTGCCGATTTCTACTCTCAGCCGATATTTTGTTCCAAGCAATTCTTCGTGCCGACTTCTACTCAGCCCATATTTTGTTCCAAGCAATTCTTCGTGCCGATTTCTACTCTCAGTCCATACTTTGTTCCAAGCAATTCTTCGTGCCGATTTCTACTCTCAGTCCATACTTTGTTCCGACAATCCGGACTGACTTGCGTGTCTTCGCAAAATCCTCCTGTCTGATCCCCAATCCTATCTCTTCGATATCGATTCGTAAGTGCAGTCGGAGCTAGCTTTAACTTGACACCTATTTACGATGTCGAATTGCGGGCAGGAAATAAAAGGCAAGATTCCTTGCGGTCAGAGGAACGATTCCGAGCCATTCATACCGTGGCGGGCAGTTTGAACTCGACGGCTGTTAAGGACGTTACGTAAAAGGCATTTTACGTCTGGCTTGCAGGAACGCCAGTATGTCCCATCGTGGAAGGCGTCGTGGAAGGCGTCGTAGAAGGCGTCGTAGAAACGTTGTAGAAACGTCGTAGAAACGTCGTAGAAACACCGTCTTCCTCCTCTATACGGTCCTCGTAATTTTCTCTCCCAAGTCTAGCAGGACCTTAAACCTTCTCTCGGTATACACCTTCGACCGCAGCCCATAACACCGCCGATCTTTCTTCCGGTCTGAATTTACCAGAACGTACCAGAATTTACCCGGAGCATATCTGCTCCCCCCCGCCTAACCGAATACGTTCGTTGGGCCGTGTGCGGTTCGTCCCGGCGAAGCTTCCGGCATCGATTCTCGGCGAGTACAGCCGTTGGCGGTCGAGCGTCTAACGTAGGAATAACGCGATAACGACCACGAGGCGGCTCCAAACGAGCGGATTAGACGAGAGCCGTGGGCGAAAACTGTCGCGCACCGGAACATAGAATGAGTCCAGGATGCGTGTAATTCGATGCGGCAAATCCTGTATCGCTTACATAGACGCTCCGGCGGAATCGCTTTAGTCCGGAGACGAGTGGTTAGAACGTTGCAGCGACTGCGAGGTGACCTGATCTAAGCCACGATATCGGTGCCCGTGAAAGCGAGAGTGTCGTCGAATTGAGAGGAGGAGAAGGAGGATAAGGATGAGAAGGAGGAGGAGGAGGAGGAATTGATTGTCGTCGGGGATGCCGATCGTGGGAACTAATCTAGATTTGGTCGGCTGGTGTGTTGCAGCCAGCGTCGCGGTGCCTGCTGAAGGATCGGGCACGGGATCGGGATCGGGCTCGGCGTCGTTGTCGTTACCGGGAGGCACGAGTCTGAGCTGCGCGGGTCCGGAACCCGGTGGCACCTGGGACTCGCCCCGACTCTGTCCCATTTGCGCCCGCGTCTACAGCAACAACAGCAATCTCCGTCGCCATCTTAGATCGGCCCACGCTAAGGCGACGGACGTTCTCGAAATGACCTCGCTCCAGCGGCGTCCGGTACCAGCCTCGTCCTCCGAGTCGTCGTCCTCGTCGTCTCCATCCTCCTCCTCCGTGAACGGCGCCTCATAATCTCACGACGCTCCGCGAATGAAATCCTCGCCGATGGGATCTGCAGCGACCGATTTTCGGAAGATCCAGATCGGATTGCAAGAATTGCAATTCTTTGACCACCACCGGAAGCGCGACGTCATTGTCGTTAAAATGAATTCTTGCGAGGAGTGCGAGAAGCCACTTTAAGGAGTGCATCGTTACCGGCTCATTGACAAGATGAAGACGAAAAGGAAGAAGGATATAGAGGAGACAAGATTTTCTCTGAAGAGAGTTCAAAAATTGGAGGGAAGAATGTGTGAACTTGAGACAGGCTGTGTTGCACGAATACGTCATTAGTGATATTAATCGCTGATAGAGAATATCTTTCCTAAGACTCCTGAGACTCCTGCTGTGCGAGATAGCATAACCAAATCTAATACTTAGCGTAGATCGCGCTCGTTAGCTGCAGGACACGTCCACCGTGCACTGAGACGTTCTTTGCGGTCCCTTAACTGCCTGCGACAGCGAACTCCTTTAACTGCCGCTATTTACTTCCTAGTTCTGCTCCGAAGCTGTCGCCAATTTGCGTCTCGCGACTCTTTGCATTGCCGAGCGTATATTCGAACGTCATTCCAGCGGTGTCCGAGGAATGCGGGACACGAGGAAATTCATTAGCTGTTAATTGTCGACCGTGCGCATGCTCCGTACAATTTAGGGCGAAACTAGAGATAGTCCGTCACGATAGGCTAATCCGTTAATAAAGGCCGCGTCGACTTTTCCCACGAAGGGCAGGGCTTTCCCCTCTACCCTCATCGGTCTGCGATTTAAGAAAAACTCGCGGCTTTATCGCGAAATGAATAGAGAACTGTCGGGCTGAGCTTGACAAAGCGGGCACGCTTATTAAAGACACCGCTCCTTCCTAACCCGACGGCTCCGTGGGACGAATGTGCTTCTCCGCACGAGGAGGTGGAAAATTGTAAATATGGATGTGCAATATTTCTTCGCGAGCTTTAATTAAGGGACGAGAAAGAGAGGCTCGAGAGTCGATCACGCGGAAGTAATAAATATGAGATTTGGAAGAGAAGCGTGTTCTTTCGTTGGTACCATTCATCGGGGGTCGATGTCAAAAAATGGCGACGGTCTCGCTGGTCGTCGTAAGAGAGTAACGTTATTGCGGGGAGCTGATTAATTCTTGGATCCGCAGCCCGGCGCCGGGAGTTTTCACTCTCGCGAATGACGTTTCCACCCCCCGGGGAGGGCGTCCTCTCTAATTGGCCGTGTTTCCGGATCGGCGGACGCCGCACGAAAAGTCAGGAATCCGTCCTGGGAGTTTCTCAATCAGACCCGGGCTCTTTTGGCTCTCGGTAATTACGTTTCATCATCGGTACGGCCAGAGGCCTTCATTCTTAATTCATCAGACCGGGACCTCGATGGACCTCGATGGAACTCGACGGAACTCGGTGGATTCCACAGACTGGCGGTGTACTCTTGCCGATTTAACGATTTTCGGCGAGAACTCGTTCTTTCCTTCCTTCTCACTTCTTCAACGTTCAACGTAACGTTTGACATCCGTGCTCAGTGGTTAATGTCAACGAGAGAGCCCACTGTCATCCTCAATCTCGATTCCTTCCCGAAACGCGAAAGCAATTATGCTAAGTGCACGCCTCTACCTCCGACCTCGGTCGACCTCTTTAAGTTCTTTATTCTCGAAAGAGCGCGCGGACGGCGGCTGAGCTTAATCGGACGTCTGATAGATCCTCCCGACGCGATGATCAATTTCGCGAACGAATCGCCCTTCGTACAAGATCGTGCCTGCGGAAATCGCTTTATATCCGCGCGACCGCTCGGCCGTTCGTCGTCGGGTCGAGGTTTGCGTTATCGATCACGGCTCTCTGTCGCTCGTAATTACATTCTACGACGACGAAATCTCTTCCATCGAATATCCACCATCGAATACCCAGCCATCTGTAGAAACGTTCTTGTTCCTCTCGTTATCGATCCCCTGTTCGGAGCGCGTTTTGCAAAGTACATCCGACGTCATTTCCCTCGTAGGAAATATAAGTTTCCCGATATCTCCCCAAAGGATCCGCTTCCTCTCGTCGGGCACGACGCACGCATAAATTCGGTCTGGCCGCGAAAACGAATTTTCCGGCAACGGGTGCATCTCGCGTTCTTCGGGAAGATTCGCTTTAGCCAGCCGTCTCCGGCAGTTTATTCCATCTTTTTTTGCCTAAAGCGAGGACGAGGTTCATTTAATCAAGGCAAGTAGCACTCGACACACTGACTATTCGACGGCGGATCTGACAAAAGACGTCGAGCGACTCGTTTTTACGCGAAGCTCGAAAGTCAGGTTCGGGCAAGCTCCACTTTTTCCGCTTCTACCCTCGCAGAGGTCGATAAGCGTAAAGTGATAAGGAGGATAGATTGCGAATCGTTCGCGTACGGTGGCCTCGATCGACTCCTTTCCTTTCTCCTCAATTCGGCCGCTTAGGTCGCCAAAGTGGAGCGGAGAGTTTCGCGAGGAGTTTCGCGAGGAGTTTCGCGGAGACAGTTGTCGAGAGTAAGGATCCTGGAGTGCATCGTCTGGAAGGACTCGGGATCCGCTGGGAATATCGAGCTCCCGTCGAGTCGCGTGCGACGCTTTCGACCATTTTTATTTAGGTGGGCTCCGTCTCGCGACCACTTCGGCCTCTTTCCTGCAAGAAAGTGACTGAAAGAATCCCTGGGTGCCCGGCCCTTCTAATCCGCTTGATTGCGGCTGGCCGCGCAAATTCAAATAAAAGCAGAGCAGAATCGTGTCGCAGAGACGGAAAGAGGGAGGGAGAGAGAGAAAAGGGGAGAAAAGCCTCTCTCAAACGGACTGAGAGAATGGTGAAGTCGGATCGGCATCCTTTACGGCGTATAATTTTACGCCGGTAATTACACCGCCTAATTGTTCGGCAGTGCGAATCGTTTGTGCCAGTTCTCGCCTCTGATTAAAGATAACCCTGACGGCTTTCATTCTTTCCTCTTTGATCCACACCCCTGTCCCAGTGAATCCGTGATTAAAACTTCAACAGCTTCCCCTTTCCGTCTCTCTTCCTTTCCACTCGCCGGCTTTTTCTTCTTATGAACCGGACGGTTGTTCCGCGATCGTCTGAATTCGCTCTTAATGAATGCATTGCGGGTCTTGATTCGCACTTTTTGAATGAGCGCGGACTGCAGGCGATGCATCCTTTATCCTGTTGCGAGAAATATGATCGTACGGTTATCGACCGTGAGTTTTCTGAACGCAATCTTCGAACAGTCGAAACTTGCAACAGTCGTAAGTGGTTGAACGCAGGACAGATCTGATGGATTTGAAGGATCTGATGAATCTCAGGTTCCTTCCGTATGCAGCGTTTAGTTCTACTTCCCTTCACAGGGAACGAAAGGTAAAGGCAGCTCAACTTTTCCGGACATCGTTCATCCAAGGTACAGTATCCTTTAAAGTTGACTAATAGAGCGTAATGGTGCTCAAGCTGATGGGGTGGTACTGAGGGGTAAAATTTGGGCGATGTCGATTGAAGAGCGATTGCAGTGCCAGACGAGATTGCGCAACACTCCGAAAGGCTGTGAAAGGCTGTGAAAGGCTGTGAAAGGCTCCGAAAGGCTCTGCAAGGCTCTCAGCCGATCCTTGATCCTTGATGGCCGATATGATGCCAGCGGTGGCTCGTCTTTTTCAGCTCGGAGGGTTCGTCGCGGCAGGCCGCGGCTCGGGGCGAGGGGTGGCAAGCACCTGTCGCCGTCAGTTCACGGAAACTCACCCTCCAGGAGCGACTGGCTGCCATTGGACATGAGGACGACGCCGCCAGCGAATATTCCTGCCTTCCGGGGATTCGAGGAGAGCTCCTCCGACGGCGTGGTAAGCTTTCCTCTTTCTCACATCTCACGGATTCGAGCAGGTTCTCAGATTCTCGCCAGATTCTCGCAAAATTCTAGCCAGATTCTAGCCAGATTCTAGCCAGATTCTCCCAGATATCTCGCAGATTTCAACGATTTCTCTTCTTCCTACGGAAATCCATCCCTCGGGATGGCTCGGTCTCTTCTGACTCGTCTGAGGTCCGAGCGCACGCGAGGAATCCGAGAGTGCCTCATTAACCGGAACATTTGCGACTTTGCGATAGGTATGTGTCGCATGCATGACGACACGCTCGGAAAAGCGGACTTTTACGAACGATTCCGCTGAGCTCACCTTTCGTCGCGCTCATATTTTCCGATTGTTTCAACTACCTATGTCGCTCCGTCGCTGGCCGTCGGTCGAAACTATCGGTAAAACTGTCCGTGGCGAGAAGATACGAGCCTGCGCTGATTCACGTGCTGCTACTGTGGCAATTTTTGTTGTCCAATAAATCTTGATGCTAGTGATCGATCCTTTTCGATAATAGATTCCACCGACTCGCGAGTTTCATTGATCGCTGCGGTATGGATGTTGATAAAGTTTGGTCTAAATCGTTGTATAAACTGTACTTAAATCAATAGTTTTTGCACAGAGGAGAGTTACGATTTTATGCGCTTTATAAATTCGACGTTCGTTGCGTCTTTCCTCAGTCCTTTCTCAACTCTGCCGGATTTTCGGCGATGTATAGAGCGGATTTATTTTGATAGATGAGCACGTCAGGCACGCTGTTCAGAATAATTGGATCCCCCCAGCCTCACCTTCCCGCTTCCTTCCCGGTAATGCGTCACAGATCCGCGTATTTATTTCCCGCGCCGACGGTATCGATCAATTATTCAAATCGCTTTCGACGCTGCAGCGAAATTTGTCGAAAAAGTGCTGAGAAAACACTGTAATTCTCTTTACAGTACGGCCTACAATCGGAATGCATTCGAAAATATATCGTGAAACGAGTTGAGCGCCGAACAGAGAGCGTATACAAATCTGGAACGCGGGAATTCGCAACTGCTCGCAAGTTTCAAAGACAAAAAAGTAACCCGTCACCTTTGCGAAGCGTTACGTTCTCCGGCGAGGTTTTCCACAATTTTTCCTTCGTCGCGCGACATTTTCGGCAGAGTTTCAGCAACAGTTAAGAAGCGGCGCGCATTTCCGCATGAAATTGAAATCGAGCGAGTTCCGTACAACTTCTCGGTGTATATTTCGAGCGTGCGGCAAAACCGGTAATTGAGAATGGCTTTATCCGCCGGTTCCGCATGAAAATGTGGCGGGGCCATTGTTCCGACTCCGGAACCGACCACTTTGGGAATTCTTTAGTGGCCAGCCTAACCCGTAGCTACTGCTTACCGTCCCCTTTCCAATTAGCGAGGCAAACGACGCGTTATTAAATTCCGCGGGCCCGAATTGTAACTTTGTCGTCGTCGTCGTCGTCGTCTGCGTCGCCTTTCTCGTTCTACCGAAAATTTTTAATTAGCCGCCCGCCGCGCGAAACTCGAATGTATTTCGAGTTATCGCGAAGGACTATCGTCTGGGGGGATGTGGCTAGTGTTTTATGGGCGCGTGCCTTATTACGGGAAAAGGGATGAGGATCTGCAAGTTTTTCATCCGTCGGCAGAGGAAGAGAGAGAGAGAGAGAGAAAGAGAAACAGAGAGAGGCCAGAACGCAGCAGGTTCATTTTCGCACGATCTTTTTCATCTCGCCGCGAATCTCGAGAAGAGAATTACCCACGCCGGACTGTCGCCATTGTTCGCCTCGGCATTCAACGAAAGCGCCTCGTTTGAGTTATGCTTCATTATATCCCCGTAACGGGAGCGTTAACTCTGTCTCCGAAACTTTCGGCGAACTTCGGTGCGTTTTAATTATTCCGCGCTGCGGCCAAATTAATTGTTTTCCCGTCTGCGGCAATTCGACCAACTCGCTATCGTTCTCCGATCGGCCGAAAATTGATACGCGCATTTTCCGCCCTTCCGCCCTTCCGCCATTCGTTACACGTCGTTCGCTACTTTTCAACGGGCGGATAAAACGGACACACGTCACATCCGCCCTTATCTCGCACAATTCCCGACTCATTCGGTCGGAATAGTATTCCCCGGGCGGGACCGCTTGATTAAGTCCGGCCTTGACCCACTTTTTCGCGACTCCCGACGGAAACTGTTAGATCCCCCGGCCATCGAAGATCGCTTTCCTGTCGCTCGCGACTGCCGAGGCCTGGCGAGAGTAACAAATAAGTCTTACGCGGCGAAGAATGAACGGCACGTTCGAGCGATTTCGGAAAATGGACAGTTACGGAGCTTTTCCAAGAGGATAGGTGCTTTTTTTCGCCCCGTCAAGGGACAGAGAGGATTCTAACGGGTTTCTAGCCCGGGCCAAAGTAATCGAACATCCACCGGCGAAGGTCAGCAGCTCGAGCAAATCGGGAAACGTGTCTTATCCCCGGGAACGGAACGCAGCTTCGAAAGAAACTGATAGTCCGACGCTATCTTCTTAATCGGTTCGTCCTCCTAATTAGATTCAGTCCGGTTTTTGCACCATCCTTGGACGGCGTGAGATAGACCGGATGGCCAGAACTTTCCAGCTCGCGACGACGACGCGTGATCACGGTTCCACATCGGCGATGATAAAGGTCAGGCTCGTTACACGGCCGATTTGGCCGGAAAAAAGTGTCCCTTTGTCTAGACAGGCCCTTTTTTCCTTCCGCCGTCTCCGGCTCAGTGCCAATGGATCGTTTCGAAAAAATAGCGCCGGCACGTTCGCGCCGGGCATTTCGTTGAGTTTACCTGAAACTTTTTCCCTCCCCTTTATGCTTCGCACGGTGAGAAAGACATAGAAAGACATAGAGTCGAGTCGAGTCTCGCCGAGTCTCGCCGCGTGCACGCCTTGCCTTTATGTTTATGCTGTTTGTTTGCCGCGCTGCGGGGGTGAGAATGGATGTTATTACCGTCGGTGGGAGAGTGAGCGGCACCCGATCGTGAGCACGTTCGCTTCTCCCGTGGAAGCGTTATTTCAGCTGAGGGAAGAGACGCGTGCCGAAACAGTAAATTCCGTTATGGGCGCCGACCGCCGGAATCCATAAAACGCAGCGCGAGTACGGAGCGTCGTCTCGCCAATTTTCATCCGGCCAATTTTCGTCGACGCACCATTCGGGTCAGAGTACTTTTTTGCGTGATCGATGTCAAGCGGGCGTAGATCGCGTATCGAAGCAAATGCTTTTCCGATCCTCGAGCGGCGTTGCCGCGGGACGATTAATTTCCACCGCGTTCGAATCGTCGCAGTTTTAGGAATATACGACCTCGATCAGATTCGTTCCTCGCGCACGGATAGGTCAGCTCGCCGTTTCCGGTCGCGATTCATCGCGCCACGTATCGTGGCACGTATAGCGCCATGTTTCGAACGCAGGAAAACACACAGTTTCAGTTCAGGCGCATTCTCTTCGGCAACGGGCCGATATCTCTCACTCGACGATTTCGGTTTTATGCTCGCCTCTTCGTCATCCGCCAGGTCGCCATTGTAGCATCAAAGTGCCGGGCTATCGTCTTTCAGTTTTTCCTCCCCCTCGTCAGGAATATACCCGCGGTTTCCTGTTCTTTGTTCTCGCGGAAATGGATCTCTGGCGTCGAAGTGTCGATCGTTGTCGAGTGCGAGCTCCTTATACTTTCAATGAGAGAAATGCCACCGTTCTTTTCATCGATTCTCTTTTTACCCGGAAACGACGTTCTCTCTAGTCGCTACTCGATCACGGCGACCTTTCGGCGAGAAAAACAGATACGAGCTTCCACGGCGTAGGAGCCGGTAATGGCCGATTACGGCTTCAGCCTAATGTACCAAACTAAGTTTGACACCATTTCTAGGCAAGAACGATATTGAATCGTGCCTTCTGATTCAGCGCTGCTCACGTAGAACGAGAGGTGCACTTTTTTTTTTTGCCATCGTGCATCGCGCGAATCCATTTAGATGCTTTAATTAAAAGATAATCTCGCGTACGCGGCGATTTTTTGCCGCAGCGACGGCCCAAGTCTCCCGAGTGAACGGGAACGCAACTGGCATACAAACTGAACTGTTCGGAATATCCCGACGAGGCGCAGTGTGCGACTTGGCCAAGTCATTAGCGTACGTTGCGCCCCCGTTCTCGCTATTAATTAGTTCGGCTGGCCGTCTCATCACCCATACGTATCGTCGCTCTCGTACCACCTTCGAGATTAACCCTGTCTTACAGTCCCATTCTTTATCCCACCCTTTCGACGTCTTCAATTTTCATCCCCGCGTAGGTCGTACCTACACTCCGTCCGTAAGTTACCGGGGGCACCTACTAAAATTTGAATTCCGGCAATTTCTTTTACGGCACTTATTTTATGATATGAAAATAACACTTGCTAATTGTTCACAATGTTTTGAGTTTTCAAAAATGTTACATAAACATTATATATTCTTTTCATCGAAACGTGAAAGACATCTTTTCATGAGTGCCTGGTAACTTATGAACGGGGGTGTAGATCTTGGAATCGGAGGCAAGACTCGTCGAACTCGCACTCTCCTCCGAACACGAAAGCTCAGGATGCGAACGTCGCTCGCTGATGCGCGCGGAGGGCATCCAACAATTCCCAGCAAGATCCTTTTAGCAAATTGAAATATCAGCCTGTACCGACTGCCGTCGTCATCGAGCGAGCAAGACTTGTTTATCGTCCCGATTCCACTCTTCCGTACTGCCGATTTTCCCTGCGGCGGCGGCTTCCGCCGACTCTCGCGGCGCTCGCGGCCATTTTGCGAGGCGACAGAAATTGTTCAGCGTCGGATGCGCAGGATTTCGCCGCGCCGCTCCGGAGAATAACAGACGGGATAAATGTCACCGCGGCGACGATTAATTAATGCTCTGCGCAAAACTGCGCCGCGCGTCGAACAATGAGCGCATCCGACCGACGAGATGACGCGTAACGCGCGCGCGCGCGAGCAGCTGAAATAATCATCGCAGATTGTTTTGTCGGCAAATAAGATAATATATACGAGGCCCGGCTTCGCTCGTTACGGAGGAAGGTTCGACGGAATGCGCGGGGACGGGATAATTAACGCGCTCGGGAGTGTTGTGAGGCGGCGTCGTGCGCCTCGAACAATGTTTTTTTGTGCAGAAAAGTCTCTAAACGCGCCCGCGCCTCTGTTCGCACACGTTTACCTCCCCTCTTCCCTCCCTACCTCCCTCTCTACCTTTCTCTGTCTTCGTCTTCCGCGCTCATAATGAGGATGTTGCGATCATGCACCGTCGGTTTTGAATAACAATTCTGATTAATGAGCGCTAGCGGAATTGCATAAACGAGGTTGTAGACGTGAAATAAAATGTATGAGGCTGAGCCTGTACCAAGGATAAATTTCTGGCGTTAGGGGTTATTTTTAATAAAGCTGTATATTTTCCTCTCCACTCGTTAGTGGCAGGATTTAAAGGCGGAATTGAACTCAGTCCTTATCGAGGATTGAGGTGGAAGGATTGAGATTTTTTACGGATTTTTGTGACAGGTGCACCTGGGCGAGGGTATAGCGGTCTGCGAGGAGCAACTCAGGGCAGTGAAGTGGAGCGATTACCGGAAGTTGACGCGTGGTCTGGCAGCTATACTGTTCAGTCCTACGGAATTGGCGACGTGTTCTGTCACGGGGCAACGTTGGAGTCGCGCAGGGACGGCTACCGAACGTCCGGTTAAGCCAGCCCTCGACAAAGCCAAGGTGCAGGCCATCATATGTAAGTATCAGCCACCCTATCTTCTTCCTCCCACATTCGGCCATGCCAGCGGGGCGGATAAGCTTCCCTATTTATCGCATATCTGATCCGTGCGTGTAATACGAAATGCAAGCCAAGGTTGAGATTTCGCAGAGTCCTCCCGAGACCTGTTTTATATTCCACGGGGTCAGGACGAACGGAATTCTTGTTCCCGTTGACGCTCGCAGTGGGCAAATATTTTCCGATGGCCAGAAAAGAAGACGCAACAAATTACTTTAATGTAAATCAAATAATACGCACGCCGAATGAACGCGTTATTGCTCTATTTCAAGCGTAAAGTATTATCAGAATTCTTGAAAACGTTCGCTTGTACCGAGTTTATAAGATGCCGAGTATTATATTCCCGGCGAGCATGTTTGCCTTCCAATAACGATAACTTTCCGTTAACGCAACTCTAGATTTATGATCCTCTCAGCAGGAGTGTGCTCCCGACATTATATCTTAAGGATCCTTTTTACGCTCTTTCTTTTTTAGCGCTACGGACCCCGCGTAGATTTCGGCATCTTCCCTTTTGCGCTCTTCCCTCTTCGACGTAACAGACGACTAACCCCTTTCAGTCGCCTCTTACGACAAACGCGGGGTATACACCAAGGGATGTACCAACCCCCTTTCCTTTCCACGGGGGGAAATTTTTTACGCGGTCCACTAAAAAAGGCCGACATTTATGAGGCCATTAAAAAATTAATCTTGTGCCTACGAGATACGGGAAGAGAAATTTTTCCAATAAACGGAAACAAGAGGTCGTCAGGAGAGGCTGTTCAACCGAGGAAACCGGAGAAAATTTTATCTTCGCGGCGGGCTCTCAAAGTTTTCCACATAATTGCGGCCCAATCGGACAAAGTTGCTCGGGGGAAGTTGCCCTTAAATCTGGACCCGGAATCGGGAAGACGTTAACTGGACGGTCAACGATAGTCGATTTATCCTGACACGCTGGATTCGTGCCATTAATTGCGTAAACGTTATCAGATAAAGTACGTCGAATCTACCTGAAAAAGAGCTGGCAGACCAAAGACTCATTTCCTCGCTTCATCCTTCACTCTTCTCTCACTCTCTCTCTCTCTTTCTCTCTGTTTCTCTCGTGGATGTTTCTCTCCCTTCACTCCAGCTTTCCTGAAAGGAGTATTGATCCGCAAAGTAGATTGGCATGTCTTGCTCGCCGAAGGAAACGATGTAAACAGCCTGTTGTTGCGATACCGAGCCGTGAGCAGTATCCGTTTTGACGCAGCTCCCTTCTGCTCTGATTCAATGAACCGCCCTCGCAATCCTCGGCTTCTTCCACCTCCGCGCAATTCCGCGATTTATCGCGCGAATCTTACGGCCGTACCGAATCGACAGCTGTTGCAATTGGAATCCCGGATGCGTCACGTTCGCGCAGGTGCGCGTCGAGCTTACTAAATACCGAGCTAGAAATCTACCGCATCCGAGAAAAATGGGCAGACTGATGAGGGTCGATTAAGCGATCGGGCGAAATTCTTTCCACCCCTTATCGGTCATTTGTATCGACGACGCTTATCCGTCATCTCGGCCGGAAGTCGGGCATCGCGTGAAATTAATGACCGACCCGGGAGGCGTATAGATAATACACTCTCCTCTCCTCTCCTCTCTACTCTCTCCCTGCCATCCTATGGTAGCGTGGCTTGACGATTATAAACGCCGCAACGACGAATAATCCTCGCCCCGTAATGCCTGCCAGAAGTTCCATTTATCCCATTGCCTCTCCCTCCCTCCCCCTCTCTCTCTCTCTCTCTCTCTCTCTCTCTCTTCGTTCACGCATTTGCTTCTGTATTAGGAGTCCGTTGGGTTTGCCAAGTGGCAGTCAGCGGACACGTCCTCTTTGATAGAACCGTTTCCGCACTATAGTCGAAATGGTTCAACTTCACACGCCAGCCGGTTCCGATTGTCGAACAAAACCGTCGTAACTCGTGACCAATATTCCACAGATGTTCGAAGCTCATGTCAGAGTGTTTCAATAACACATACACTCATAGACGACTTAAGGTCTCATTGTCTCTATTCTCGCGGTTAAGATGGATGTAAAGCGCGGACGCCGTTGCTCCTCATCAGATTACGAGAGCGCTTAAAAGAGTTTATACAGTCGTTATGACTGCCGGCGTAGTCTATAATACGCTTGCAGCGGCACTTTTTTAGTGGCACTTAAGAAGCGAGCCTCAATTTGGCCGCGGCAATAAATTAAGTCGCACGGACCGTTTCATTATTAATTCCGTATTCGCGTAATGTATTTGGCTCTAAAGTAGACTCGTCTGACAAGTTCTTAACGATGTCATTTTCCACCGGGGGTGTGGGGTTGGGTGGGGAGGTTGGGGAGGTTGAGGGGGAAGAAATTGAATAGCCACGTTAAGGTCGTGAGCGTAAAACGTTCCACTAGAAGGCTCTCGGAAGCAGTCGGCGAGGAGAACTGTTCGCCGATCTAGCGTGAAATTTCGACCTCCTCCCTCCTCCGATTCGCCCTAATCTCATTTTATTCTATACAAACGATTTAGTCCCCGTGAAAAAGTTTCAACGACAGTTCGCGTTCGTCGGCGCCGTAAGTGGCACCCCCGGTTCGATCGAGATTTACTCTAATAAGAACTTAATTCGTTCGCCACTCCCGTCGAAGTGAACGAGGCCATTGTGGAATGGCAATTTTCGTCTCAACTTGAGGCCCGAATCAACTTGCAAATTTTCCTTGCTCCAGTTTCGGCATTACCCGATCGCGTTACGAACGTGCTTGCGCGCATTTCGATACGATTCCATATTCGGCCGAATTTCCAAATCAAATCGTGCGCCGACAAGAGTCGCATATGGATCGCGAAAGTTTATTTGTCGGGCCGATTGGCCTCGGAGAAACTGCGCCGTCTATGGATCTCCTCCTCCCATTCCGTTCAGAAGACGAATCGGACGTCTATGATGTAACACTGACCGCCTTAGGACGAGACAAATTTCGAGGCGGGTCGAACTCCGCGACGCGAAAGGTCGAGCCTGCCCTCGGACCCTAATAAATTCCCGATCACGCCGACTCCGTGTTGTTCGAGTGTGTCTGATTTATTCCTGCTGGCGCATCAATGGCCCTAATATATTCTTGAGGTCCAATTTTTCGATACAGCCTAGTTATCATTGGCAATGGACCTCTCCGCCCAGCGACCGATACTGTCCGACGTCCTTTTTTGCCGGACAGAGGTCAGGTCCCTTTCAGTTTTCAGCGGAAAATTTACAATCGTCCGGCACGAATTGATTACGGTCCGTTCCTTTTGCTCTCGCCGAACGGACGCAGAAACGGGAATGTTTCGTTCGCTTCGAACTTGCTACTTTTATCTTTCGCTTCTGCGACCTTTCGCGTTTTACGCGGCTTAACGGAAAATGTCGTCAGAGCCGGACCGCGTTGAATCTGTTGACGGACGACATCTAAAGCTTCTCTTTGAAGGAGGTGCTTTTGTTGTTACAGGATGGATTCAATACAAATTAATCTCTTATGGTCTCTCCGGCGGAAAATTCATTGATCTTTTTCCCTGCTTCGGATTTGTACGTTCTTTTACGTGGACTAACAGGGCTTTTCGCATACTTTGAGATTATTTTGTATTATGTTACGCTATTTTACATCACTTTAAGTTATTAGATCTCGTTATTATGGATTATTTGCGTTATTTTCGGGGTTTTGGAGTGCGATGGAGTGTTTTAGCCCCCATTTAATATATGTTTGACTGGCTTATCTTTACAATATGACGTTGGGCGATTAAAGAAAGGTACCTTGGCTTAAATTACAGCTAGTTACTGACAGTAGGACCATCCCAATTATCATAGGTTTTGATGGCTGGTTCAAAAGTTACAGGCGATTTAAAAAATCGCGAATTTTCTAAGGGGTACCCCTTCTCATTTTTGCGAAAAATCGAAGGTCGGCGGATCGGATCGCCCTTTTGCTACCTGGTAGGGGGTCAAAAATAACTCAGAGAGCCGTTTCCCGTTGGTCGAAATTCGCATTAGTTTCGGACTTACAGCCAAAAAACCATCGAAAAAATGGAGGTTGAGAAATGGGTAAAAATTAAAAGTCTTCCGATCGACTTGTGGTTATGCATACTGAAAGAGAATCGAACGAGGATCACAAAAATCGCAACCGGAGCCTTCTAAGTGCAATAGTTTCGGAGATACGGTCAAGAAAAGGTTAGAAAATAGTGAGAAAATGGCGAAAAATCGATATTTCCCCGGCCCTGTGACGAACGATGCCTGTTACCTTTAATATTCAGTTAAAAATTCCAACCCAATAATCCACTTTGCCTTGAGAGCAATACGGTTCATACTGCGAGCGTATTTCACCGATCGCGAACGCTCAAAGGCCAATAATTTGAGGAAAGAAAATAAACCTGATCGCGAAGATTGTGGAAATTTTATCTGGCCGCGATCATTCTGACGTTGCGCGCCGAAAAAAGCAGCGGCGCGTAATACGCCTTGCGGAGAAGATCGTTGAACACTCCAAATATTTGCGCGATTCGAACATACGCTCTCAATCGAACGATATTCTGCGGAACTATTTTATCTATTGCTCTCAGCATTGGCTCGAGCGGCAGCTGCGCGCACTTCCGTAATTCGCAAGCTTCCTCCCGAGGAAATAGGGCGTGTCTCCGTTGAGTATGCGGTCAGGCTAATAATCGTGGAGGGAAGATCTAGTTACAGGGGCTTGATAAGAAGGTACTAACTTCGCGCTTAACGTCTGATTGTTTCAGCTTACGTGACGTCGAGATTCCCCTCGGTGGACGTCAGTAGTGTCAAGCAAGTGCTGGCTTACAAGTGCAAGGAGAATTCTACGGCGCTCAAGATGAAGTCCATACGATATATCTGGTGAGTGGTTTCTCCTCAGACCTCGAAAAATGTCAGACTTCCGCCAAGAACGCAGACAGTGGCCTGTCGCGTCGCGAAATCGCTGACGCGACCGTTCCTTTTCGCGGGCCAAGCATAATCTATTCGTTCGTCGGAAAGGCACCGCGGGAGACAGAAATTTTGCAGAAAGTTCCCATACTTTACGAGCCCCGACTTCGCCACGTGTTTCTCGTATCGCGCGAAACATCATCGTACTCGAGGAACTGTTTTTTTTTTCGGTTCTTTCTCTTTTTTCAAAAGCGCTCAGTCGGGCGCCAGTCTATGCAGCGAGTCCGGCGAAAAGTTAGATGGGAAATACTCGCATGCTCACGTCGTTCCGGAATAAATTTGTTTACCCGAGAATGAGAGAAAGCCCGTTGGCCGCAGATTCCGGCTTTAGGCGTATCGAGAGTGTCGAGCAAATACGTTCGCCATTTAATGCGACTCCCGTCACGATCCCGAATTCTTGCCAGCTCACGAGGGAGCACTAATAGGACCCGAGCCAGTCGAATATTGGGCTACGGTTTTCTTATCGGGAAATTCCAGCAATTTTTTTGCCCCGCCGAAGCCGTCGGATCTCGGCTTAATTCCGGTCAGCTACCCGACTTGGATACCCTGATCGACGCGACTGGGTCTGATACAATTGTCGACATTCTCCGTTCTGAAGATACGTCAGTGTTAAGAACTGAGTCGCATAAACCGACTCCGACAAAGGGAGTCGCATCCAATCTAATCGTGACAAATGGATCTTCGAAAAATACCATTTCGCTTCGTTCTCATTTTCCCGAGTGAGAGATATCGTCCTGTGAGAGTTGAGCAGCCCGATAGTTGTGTCGTCGAGTTCTTTCTCGAGAGCGAGAATGAAGTCCACGGACGCGTCGAATTGTTCGGATAACTCGGCAGTAGTTGGCTGAGTCCAGAGCTTTCTGTATGGGAGTATATATGTTTTCGGGATGACTCCTGGGAGGAGGGAAGGTCGGGGGACGTCGAATGGGCGTCTGTGAAGGACTCGAGTCCTGGCTGAGATCCTGGCTACGATCCTGACTCAGGTCCTGGCCCGGGCTAACTGTCGTAGCAATGATTCCCTGGCGTCCCTGACTGATGGGATCGGCAGCTTCCAACGACCACACTTCCGGTCGTTCCTCTTCATCTGACACGTCGACGCGTCGTTCATATGTTCACACACCCGCGTATATGTACGGCGCAGTAAAGTAGGACTTTCCTCCAGAATCCATCAATCCGTCGAAAGGTCGACCGTCCTCGCCCGGTATCGGAAACATCTTTCGAGTCCGTAAAGTTGATGAACCATCGGAGCCGAGATCGATATGCCAGCGTGTTATGAAGGTGTGCGCCGGGGCCAATTTAAAACACAGTGCCGGGGGAGGCGACAATTTGTCGCCGGTCAATCATGACCCCGCTTCGATGTTCGACGTAAACGTCGCTTGAGTGGCTTGCAGCTAGCGGACGCGCGTGATCCAGAATGACCGTCTTTAGGAAGGCAATCATGCCAGGATCGATCCTGGCTATGTCCTGGGTAGACCCCATTAGGAGGCGCAAATGAGGAGGTCGGTGCGAGTTAGGATGAACGAGTTGTTCGCTCATCGGCAAAGCAAAGAACACGAGTGGAAGATCGACGATTAAGTTGTCCGTCCTTGAACGCTTCCTCTCGCGCGAAGCACCCCTCTGCTGGCTTCCTTCTTTGTGTCCCGACGGGGCGAGATCGTCGTTAGTTTACGTCGAACAAAAGACCACCCCCAATCTCATCCCTTCGTCCCGCTGCAAGTGCGGTCACGCGTTTCGAAAAACGAGGGCGCAAAAAAGGAAGTGCTCCGCGTCCGAACGAGCGCATTAGAGGGGTGAGGGTGATTAACGCCGGGATGGGAGTGACCGAGACAAGGAATAATTTCATTCGGCACGTAATGTCGGGATCAGATAGGAAATGTCGGAATAGGAACAATTATCCACAGAAATGACTATGCAATTTATGGTTGTAACGCGTTGACGCCCTGTTGCGAACAGTTTAGCGATAGGCGTGACGACGGCAGAATCGACGCGGTGAGCAGCGAAGTGAGCAAACAGGGTGAGCAAGGTAATATTTTACGCGAAGGATGCCGGCAGTGGGGTCGGCATGACGATTTAACGCCTTCCGACGTAGCGACCGAAATTTCCGGCAAGCCACACGCGACCCGCCTTAACAGGTTCGTCAGGCCGTGCGCGGAATTATTCCGCGCGATACCATCGACGACCATCCCCCTCGTTTCTTTGCGATCCGAAGCTACTCCGCGCTGATCAAAGACCACCCCCGAAAACAGACCGGGAACTCATTTGAATGGACGCACGCCAAAGTTGGTCGACTGTTTCAGCTTCTCTGGCGCAAAGTTTTCCCTTCAGCGAAGCCGAAAATTTCATCTCCATAGAGATGACGATTTTAATCTCGACGAGTGCGGGGGTAGAAGTTGCGCTCGAGGTCGTTAATCGAGGCACGTTGGGCTTCTGTGTTTCAGCGAGAGGCAGGACACGGACACGTCGCCGAGGGGCGAGCCCGAAGACAAGTGAGAGGGGGCAAGGGGTGCGTGCAGGGTGCAGCCCACCCTATTGCTCCGCCGCGTCCTCCCGCACCCTTGGCCCAACCCGAGCCGGTTCCCGCCAATCTCCGACGACCATCACGAGCGGCGCCCGGGTCGCCCGCGACCCGAGGACCATCAGCGGGAGACGCAGCGGGACCGAAGGGTCAGTCGGCAGGATGGCCGACAGGAGGGTCGACAGGAGAACCGACAGGAGAACCGACAGGAGGGCCACGCGAAGGACGAGCAACATCGGCGAGAGGAGCGGAGAGACCAGGAGGAACATCATCGGCGCCAATCCACCCCCTCCCTCGGGGGCCTCATGCGTTTGCACGCGATACACCGCGCCCTACAGGCAACGTTGCGCACAGCTGCGGCCTCCTACTTTTAATTAACGAGGCCTACATTTCTCCCCTTTCAAGGCCTCCAGTCGGCGCCGATCGCTGATTAGCCCTTCCGTCGCGGGCGTCGATCTCTTCTACTTCTTCATCTTCTTCTTCTACTTCTTCTTCTTCTTCTACTTCTACTTCTTCTTCTTCTCCGTTTTTCAATCTAACGCTGTGCTTGTGTTACAGATGACGTCGTAGGGTAATCTTGCTTTACGACGATAGATTTTGTCCTAGCTAGAGAATATCGATCGAAATCGGCTAGGCGGCCCAGGCGAGAAGGGTTAACAGTCGGTCGACGCCCTTCTACGCGGCGAACATTTGTCGAGGTATCCTGTGCGCTCGTCCATCCGACCATGGCCAGAAGCGACTGTAACGATCATTTGTGGGCACTTTTTTTGAAATCCCTGAAAGCGACGCTGTCATTCAGCGTGCGCTCGCACGGGTTCGAAACGTATGACACGCAGCCCCTGAAAGTTGGAATGCAGCCAATTTGATTCTCGTTGCTTTAGCGGGCTGTAGTCAAAGGTAGCCTGGTCTGATTCGACGAACATCGAGAATGGCGGACCCGCTCGTTTCCCTTCCTATTTCCTGGCTGGGATCAGTCCTCCGAAATATTTCCCACACCCTTCGCAGCGTACGTCGTAAAGTCCGGTGGTGATATTTTTCAAGGCCATTTTCGTTTTCGGCCGGGTACTCGCGCAAATCGTCGATATAACCCGATTACGGGGTCATTCCGCGCACGCCAACTGGAAGAGCTTTGAGTTTGAATCGGGACACGTTTTTCGCCGTAGTCCTTTCGTTCGCCGTGTCGTTATGCGATATCGCGTAAAGAACTTGTAAGCCTTTATCGCTCGATCGACCGCGTAATCGCCGGCTCGTTTTGGAAAAGTCGAGCGTTTCGTCGACGAGGAGAGCAGAGTGAGAGTGGAGTGAGAGCGGAGAGAAAAGTGGAAAGGAGAGAAAGATTCTAACGGGTGACGATCGATACTTCACCTAGATCGAACAATACTTCTGGCTCGCATTTGCTGGTTCAGAGATTCGAGACCATGCAGATCCGTTGTATGCAATCGTGTTCGCATTAAATCGAGACTTCGCAGTAATCGTCATTCTCTCTCTCTTCTCTCCCTCTCTCTTGTTCGTTGACTGAGACGCAGATATATCGACTGGCACGCTGTTCCGTTGGAACGTCGAATGCATTCGAATGTCATTAAAGAATCCTCTCGAGACGTTCTCGTTCCCTCTTTCATCCGACGCTACTCTGATTTGCATCGAAATTAAACGCCTCCGCCTGATTTTTGCGTCCTTCGCCCGGCTAATTCGACGAATATCGCCTCGTCGGTTTCACGATGTGTCGCGCCTCGGCCATATTGATTATCGGCAATGTTCCCTTCTTTAATCTGCTTAAATGATTTAGCGCGTTTGCCTAGGGAAACGAGCATGGCATAAATCTGTTCTCGTCCGAAGCCGTGGAATTCCTCCGATCGTAGCTCGCTGTTCGCTGCATTAATAAATCGCGTCCGTAATGCTGTGAATAGAGTGGAAAAGAGGCTGTAATTCGGCTGACATCTTTGACAGTCGTTTTCAGCCACTTTCAGCTTATTCGCCAATCCCTTTCATCCCCCAATAATCTCCTTACTCCCTGTTCAGCCTAACAGGAGAGTACTGTCTCTTCATTTTCCTTTCTCTTCTCCTTCCTAAAACATCTCTATTCCCACTCCTAGAATCAGACCTAGAACGAGAGATTGAAATGAATCGGACGTTCGCCTAACGAATCGATCCGTCACTCGGTCCTATCGGGAAAGCGCCATCGGGAGAGCGCATGGGTCTACCTTGACAAATCTTCGACAGCTCACGAGAGAGCGCATATATACGTCGTATCAGCGACGGGCCTACACGACGAGCTATCAATTAGCGAGATCGATCGCCGGACGATAAGTCAAGCCAACGAAGGAGGTCGGCGATGGGCTTTGGAGGAAGGGTGAGTGAACTCAGAAACGTATCGGCCAGTTTTTACGAACGCGCAATAGGCGAGAATTCTCAGTGGCCCAGCGGACCAGATATACTCCTGAGAGATTCGTGTGGGAGGACGCAGTGATGTGATCGCGACCAAGAGAAGCGACGCTTTTAAGGAGGCAGAAATGGAAGGAGGAGAGGGAGAGCGGAAGAGAGAGTGTGCGTCTGGGAGTGCGTGAATGTGTGCGAGAGGAATGAATGGTGTAATAAGGGATAACTGAGCGAGAGACGCCCTGACGTACGTTGGCTCCGAAAGGTGGGGCTGTAGAGGGAAAGAAGTAGTTAGGGTCGAGTCGCGCGTTGGAAAAATGCGCGAGCTTCGGCCCCACCTCGTCGAGCGCGCACGTGTTCCCACCTGGCGCACGTCATCCTCCTCCTCGCAGTCGAAGGCCGGCGATCGCACCGGCGATACCGGGCCACCTCCCCGAGTTGACCCTGAATCCACCCTGAATCGACCCTGAATCGAGACGCCGAATCGTTCCCTAACGAGCGGCCTCATGCTGCCCTCAAGGCATATCTCGACTTTAAACGAATTTTACCCGGCACCGATGCGTTTTCATGCTCGCATTGGCTCGCGACTATTGGCTCGCGACTATCAGTTCACGTCCCTTAGCGCTAGAATCGTCCCGTGTTCGAAGGTTCCAGATGGTAGAACAGTGATGGCTGTGTTTTATTTTCCGTTGTGTTTAATCGCTTCGTCGGTAGTTCGTAAGATAGCGCGAAAGCTTACCCCCCCCCCCCCTCCCCCCGCAGTCCGCACCCCGCAGGCTGCGTTAACGATGATCGTCGATGCACGCTTCTTGATCATTTTTCAACCCTCCCGCGCCTACCCCGCGTCGAGCATCGAGTAGATAATGAACCGACGAGGAGGATACGTGCGCCTATCCTCGCTGACGGAGGATAGCGCAGTGGGTGCACCTGCGCAATCGACCGGTTAGGCAATTTTTTTTTTTCGGTTTTGGCTGTGAGCTGTCACCACACGCGTCGAGCAAGAGTGGAGAATCGCGTGGGTGCGACGATGAATATAGGAAGGAGGGTGAAGCCGAGATACCACGTGGTGAAAAAGATGAACGGAGGAGGGAAGAATGGGGAGGGAAAGCGATGGGGAAGAAGAGAGAGAGAGAGAGAGAAAGAGAGAGGAGGTAGTTATTAAAGAAGTAAAAAAAAGCAAAAAAAAAATATGGGAATATTATACAAAAGAAAAAAACACGAAAAAGAAACGTTACGAAAAACATAGTAATGGGCTCGGGCGAAATCAGTCCGACCCTGCCGGGATACAAGGGTAGAATTTCACATAGAGTAACGCCTAATATATAAATATATAAATATAAATAATATAAATATATTATATATTACTATATTGAATATTATTAATGAGATAGATGAACTTATATATTATTTGTTGGGAGAGCATATTATTATATTACACATATTTAATATATTTAGGATATTTATTTGTTGATTTGGTGATATATATATATACATATAATATATGATTTTTATAAAGGCCCGCGCGATTCGACGAGGTCGGCCTACAAAAAAAAAACGTTCGAAAAGATAAAAAAAGAAATGGCAGAGAGAGGAGAGAGGGGAGGGAAGGGGGGTGGATGAAATACGAGCGGGTGGGTGTATAGAGCGACTGAGAAGACGGAGGAGGAGAAGGAGGAGGGCAGATTTTAACGGTGAAATGTATAGAAGTGCGATGAAAGGAGTCGATGACAGAGAGACAGTGAAAGATTCATCGAAATTAATGATAGCCGTTTTAATCGTACGCGTCTTTTTGCGCGGCTCAAGTTGCGAACGCGCACGGCGTAAACTTGCCACACTGAGGGCAATTCGCGCTGCATCGTGATCGATGAGCAAGGAACAGGACACGTATTCTTCTTTCTTATTTTTCTTGTAATTTTTTTTCCCGGAAAAACACGCCTTCACTGCCGCGCGCGAGCGTGAGTCGATGCAAACGATCGGCAGCGGTGGGGGCGGAAACTAATTTTTGAACCTTTCCGATTAGTCGAATCGATAACGAAGACGCATCTGAGGCGAAAATGAGATCTTTTTTTTAGTCGGATCGGTCGGCTCGTTGAAATTCATGAATTTCCCCGACAGAGTCTGCCGAAACTACCGAGCGACGTCATTAAATTGGGTTTCCCTTCGTGTCCCTTCGCGATCGAAGGGAACCGTTCTGTAAAGTTACAAAGTTCCTGGGCGCTCCGACTATTTGTACGACGCGCGCGCGCTTTCGTTAAATGATTTGTTAAGACTTCCAATAAAATTTTTCCTTTCTTTCGTTGCAATTCATACTGTGGCTGTTCTCTTGACGGGGACGAAGTTGTGTTTCGTGGTTTTGTGCAAGGGTCTCATCCGACCCCGCCGACGCTTCGACCGCCGACCGCATCCGCCGCACATCCGACGCTTTACGTCTCCTCGGAGACCGACAGGATTTCGACACCTTCTTACTCCGGAATTTTTTCGCGGCAACTTTCTAGCAGTCTTCGCTATCGCACGGATCGCAGTCGGCGGGTTCGATGTTACGTCGGCGATTAAGGTCAGATGAGATCGAGAGAGAAACGAGGTTATCGACGTATGCAGCGCAAACTGGCCTTAGCATGGGGGTGAATCCGCTGTTTATGGGGGATGCGTCAGGAATCATGGCGCTCGTGTACATATTCATACATTCTTGCGTCGATACACGTATACGCGGAGACACGCGCACGGATACACACACGCATCGTATGTAAGTACATTACTCGCTCGGTCTGTTTGGAGGTGTACAACATGCGGCGAGACAGGGAGAGAAAGAGGGGGGGGGGAGAGAGAGAGTGAAGGAGAGACACGTACACACCCGCGGGAGCAGTACACAAAGAACACTATTCACTCACGCGTGCCCACGTAATTCCATCTGACAACCGACCGGAGTGCAATAACGGTAATACCTTTGACGCTGAAGGTAGAGTCCGGTCGCAGGGAATAAGCGGTGCGATTTAAGGTCTCAAGGCTTTAAAAGGTACCGCGGAAGGGGATCGAACGAACATTTTCCCGAATCGCACCGACGCGACGTTAATATTTCATTTTAGCCGAGTCGTTAGAATCGTTCACGAGCGCGCGGCCGACGAACTTTCTCCGGTTCGATCGGGAGAGGCCGCTTCGAATCTTTTGCTTTCCGGAAAGGAACGATTTGGCCGGGGTCGACGTCGAATTGATTTCCGCGAGAGATTTTTGCGTTGCGACGTCCTTTTCGTCCGTCGCCATCGCTCGCGGGATGGCGCGCAAAGAATTAACGTTGACCGTTTTTCATAACTTTATTCCGTCGTTATTTAGTCGATAGGTAAGGGGAAGGATATTATTCTCGAGCGGGACACGCTCCATGCACCTTTCTCGCGAGCCTCGAGCATCCCTTTGCACCGAGTTTCGCGATAGAACGGCCTCGATCAACGGCGAAGCGCACGATCGGTCTCTTCATTGATCATTTTATTCATCGATCGGTCGATCGATCCCAATTAATTGGCGACGACGCGAGAACGGCGGAGAAGAAAGTGTCTCGGTCGAGCGAGCGACGTCTCTAACGGACACCTAGCAATATATACCTTTTGTAAATTAGCAATAACCGTACTTACAACGAACCCCCCCGCTGTCGTCGCCGGCATTTCGCCTTTAATCGAACCCTTAACACACCCCCATCCACTCCCCTCCGACGTTTCCCGCACTAATTCTCCACCTGATTCCGGTCCAACAATCCAAATACACGTACACACACATGCCACCCCCCCATCAGCCTCCGATATCTCAGACATCGATTCTCTTACTCCTTATATTATCCTCGTCGCGATCATCGAATTCAACGCCAACGATACCGACAACGTACACGGAGGGAAGGAGAACACTGGCAAACCTCACACCGACACACACGTAGGACTGGGAGAACACGTCTTTTACACTCGGCACACACGACGACACACGACACGAAGAAAACGTGAAAGTTCGCGCGAAATGCGTTCTTAATTCGTGAAGTTATTCGCATAATCATTGTCGTAGGTATATGAATCTTGTAAATAGCCAATGATTATTATCGTACGATAATGAGACCTTTTGTGATGGTGATTCTGCGGAGAGGGGTTCCATTCGATGGCGGGGCCTCTCGTATACCAAGCGCCTACGATTAATTAATATAATAATTAGGAATACGCTCCGAGCGGAGAACTGGACGCGAGAGGCGTCAAATCGGAAAGCTAACGAAAAACCGAAGATCCGATGAACCTTACCATCGAATTCATCGGCACTCGGTTACATACGGCAATATTCGGTCAGACTCGCATAACTTTGCATCTAGCACGTCGCTGTGTAAAGCCGCGTTACACTCGGATTTCGACTCAAACGAGGAAAATGTTTTTCTCGTTTACAGTGCATAACCGGCAACGTTCGTTTGCCCACTTTTTCACGCACTTGCCGATCCGTTTCCCTCGGTCTGGCGCGATTAGTTTATCTCGAGGGCAACAGCTGCGGCGTTCGACATATTTGACAATGGCGCAGTTGCACGAATTTTACCCGATAAACCTCCTCGAAGTTGATACATTTGTTTGGCTCGTGCCGCCGCAACCGCACTCGCCGCTTAGCGGAACAGGCTGGTTTTAAACCGTGTTAAATATTGAATGCACGTCCCGCCCACGACGGCGGCTTCCGTATCCTCTTTCACCCTGCGCAACCCTGCGCCACCCCAGTAACGATAATGCGCTTGTACCCCGCCGAAAATCATGCAATAACGACTAATGGCATTAAAGCAATTTTCGAGCTGTTTTCATTTACTCAGCGGCGAGCGTGTATGCGAAATGCGGCTTTTCAAATAATATCTCGAGGAAGAACGATGTGACGGGAGAAATTGTCGAGTCGCGAACGCGTCCACTTCTCTGTTCGGATAAGTCGATGACGTATGCATTCTTACCTGTATACTAGCGTATAACGTAAACCAAATTAGTTTCCAACGAAAGACGAGACGAGGCGAAGTCTTTAAGGTTATAAAGCGAGTACACGTTTCGCGGGATAGCTGTAAAGATAATCGAGAGAGAGAGAGAGAGAGAGAGAGAGAGAGAAGGGGAGGGAGGGAAGGATGGGAGGACGAAGCGAGGGGTAGGTGCAATATGAGAGGAAGGGAGGCGGTGTGAAAGTTTTTGTGCGAGGGATGAGTGAGAGAATGTCGAGCGAGAATAACGAGAAGGATGAGGTCACTCGACGACACAAGTAACATACTCCATGCCTTACGATAATAGTTAATACGAAGTAAACGTAAGCATAGATAGACCTATTTAATTAGCGAATTAAGTCGTAAGACGAACGAAACGATGAAAGATAGAGATGACGGATAGGAGGGAGTGATGGGAAGACATTGTATAATTGCTCTGACACCCGTACCGTGTCCCCGAGGAACATTCACGGAAGAGAATTTCGAATTCTAGCCGAAAATTTGTAGACAATTTTTGGAGGTCGGCCGATAAAGGGGCGAGGGGGAGTCACGAGGATACGGAGAGTCAGATGGGAGAGAGACAGAGAGAGAAAGAGAGAGTGAGCGGAGATCGAATCCGTAATAGGGTGAGAAGGTAGGAAATGAAAGGTTGCGGAAGGGAGCTTCGTAAAATCGAGAATCGGAAAGGTCAGGTTTTGGAACCGCGCGGTCGCAATTCCGAACCCGAACGACCGGCGACGATGACGATACTTATATGTGTACGTTCTCGACAGGGACCATTGTAAAAATATTGCGAGCGCGCGGATACCACAGCCGACCTTCGAACCTTCGCGCGTGTGCCTCCGTCAGGCATATAAGGCCAATGGTCCACAGATGTCGTAAGCCGACCGATTCTACCCGGAAGGATTATCGGTGCCTCGTTTCAGCCGTTTATCGGCGCGCGTACGGTCTGACACTGGGCCATTTGCCTTTCGCAGGAAGCTTCGTAGGATGCTTCGTAGGATGCTTCGCAGGATGCTTCGCAGGATGCGTCGCAGGAATGGCCGAAGGAAGCGGCATAGGAAGCGGAGGGTTAATGGATTCATTAACAAGAGGCGGCGGGTGTCTGCCATCTGGAAAACATTCTCTCTCTCTCTCTCTCGTTCTCTCTGTCTGTCCTCGGGGTGCTTGCCTCTATCCCTCATTTACAGCCGGCCCTCCCTCGTTTTTACCCGTAGCGAATAAATACGTAGTCCGCATCCTTATGCATAGGCGGGGGTTTATCGGGGGGAGAGAATGCGGCGCCGTTTTAATCGAACGAGGCCTGAACCATTCTCGTCGCCTTTTCCTTCGGATTGCTTCGTCCCTGCGCATTTCGGGGGATGAACGGGGGGATGAACGGGGGATGGTGGGAAATGGGCAGACAAAATTGGCGCTATCTATATTGGGATATCATCCGATCGGCATACTCCGGATTTCTTCGCTTTATTAGGGTTGAATACTTTCAGCTCCGCTAATGCTATCGCGCCAGACGCCATCCAAATATCTTACGGCCGAAATCCCGATTCTATTCCGATTCTATTCCGATTCTGTTCCGACTCTGTATTCTGATTCCCGATCATCCCCAAAAGGCATTACCCCAACGTCGTTTGGCGAGCATCGGTAGAGATTCACCCGCTAATTGGCGGCGAGAGTATACTCGCACGCTTGGCATAATCCGCGAGTTTGAGATAAGGAGGGTGAGCGTGACGGAAGGATTACGATTGTCAAATGCTTATCACCTAATAGGAACGTCAGAACGGAGATTGACGTGCGATCGATGCGCGCTTTCCTTCGTTTGTCGCTCCGTCTGTTTGCCGATCGAAACAGAGAGATAGATATGTACATACATTTATATATACATATGTATATATATAGATGCGTATACGTCAGTCGAAAAAGTAGAGCGACTATCCCAGCGGGCATCATTACCGGGATATTCAGCGTCAGGAAGGAAGCAAAATAAATGCATACGCTCGACGTGTGGCCGAAACGTCCCACGTTCGTCGGATTCGAATCTTTGTCCGTCGTTGCCTGTCGCTGCCTGTCGCCCCCCTGTCGCGACCGCCTCGATTCCGAAGAAGGGACTCGGCGAAAAAAGCAATTTTTGGGTCAATTGTCACTGTCAATTTCGATATTCCGCTTGCGCGGCAGCGAGCGTATATTTGTACTCCTCGATTTCGGCGGAATAATTTACGTTTCAAAAGGACGCTATGCATTAGACTTTGCTCGGGGAGCGGAGGACTCTATTATCCGGGAATGTAAATTCGGCGCATTATCGGGCGATGAAAAATGGAATTATTCCCGGAATCCTTCGGACGTGAGGAGTTGCGAGAGGGGGCTGCGAGGGGCAGATACTTTTGCGAGAATTTTTCCGGGGCGAGAAGAGATGCGCGTTTATGTCGGCGCACGCCTCGTCGTTGCGACGTAATGAAAGGAAGAGCGGCCGAGGCTATTCTTTTTACAACCTCGGTCAGCCTTGTGTAAACTTCGAATGCCATGAAAAAAGAGCGTAGAAGAGCCAGATGCCGCACACAGCGTTAGAAACACGTTTCGAGCGAATCTCGACCGTCGAGCGGTAATACTTAATCGGCATTAAATGGCATCTGACATATACTCACGATTTTACCGCGACCGCGAGAAGCAACTCGGTAGCAATTAACGTTCACTCGAAATTTCCTCCCTTCGAAAGACACATAATCGCTAAACCGCACCCAACCGGAGTCGCCGGAGTAATTTCTCGGTCGCGCGCGCTTTATCGCGAGCGAACTGGATTGCGTGCGAATTTCGATCAATTTCCGTCCGAAAACAACGACCCGCCCCAAAATCGAACATCGACGCGTTAGTTGGAACGTCATTATAATCGCGAATTTTGCTCGGCTGGTAACCGACGAAATTGATGAGAATTCGCACCGATAGGTTCGGTCGTCTGTTGTTACGTAGAATAGAGAGAGGGATGAACAGTGAGTGAGAGAGAGAGAGAGAGGGAGAGAGAAAGAGTAAGAAGCAGAGAAACGCAGATTTCGTAGCTCATTTTGAATAGAATATTTGGTAGAAGTTTCGCCGTTCACCTTCTTCTTCTTCTTCTCGGGTCGTTGACGTTCTCGTCGACTCACATCCCCCCCAAAGATAAATGCAACTCCTACGGTTACCGTGTAATAGAGCACAGGCGAGCGCTTTACTCTACTATATAGTTAGCACGCGTTAGTCCTTCATAGGGAATTGTCAGGACGCCGTTTTTAGTCGAGAACGTCGATCGTTAATATTTATTTAGTTAGGTTAGCTAACGTTACAGTGAAAGAAAAAGGTTAATACCGTTTATTGATTACGATGATAACGATGATAATAATATTAATAACAAATAGGTAGTTAGGCATTCTGGAAATGGGTGTTCATTCGCGTGTAGATTCTTACTATATTAACTCTTAAGATCCCCTGAGGACCACCCCTCGGCAATGTGCAAGTTCCGTCACGTGGTCGTGATGCCTCGAATTTTTTCTACGAGATGTCCCTCCCCCCAAATAAAAAGAAAGCGTGTGTGTGTGAGAGAGAGAGAGAGAGAGAGAGAGAGAGAAAGAGAGATCGGTCGACGTGCAAAACGTGCAATAAATTGTGATACTTTTTTGGTTTCGCCAGTTCGAGACGCGGTCGTTGAATAAATTTCTATTATTTTAGTTGCTACATGCTGGTGTACTTAGACAGATGCGCGACAAATTTTTCTTTATCCCCTCTAGATTATTTTCTTTATCGTTGCGGTCCTGATCAAGGAGAAAAAAAGAAGGGAGAACATCCACGTGATGGAGAACTTTCACAAATAGTGATGGCAATACCGTTAAGGGATGATCTCGAGGAGAGTGATGAAAAAAAAAGTGAGGGCGATGAGTATGCGATCCTCCTCGAGACAACGTCCCGCGGTTGTGATAAGCTGTAATAATTGTCAGAAACTGTTTTAACCCGTTAGCGCGGCTTAATATCCTGATTTGTTGTGTCATTTCGAATTTCTGTGTTATTTTTAATAAATTCATGAACTATTTTGTTTCCTCGTCTACCTTCATTTCTTTTCGATCCACTTTTCACTTTCGTTCGCTTCCCACCCGCCGATCTTCCACTTTGTCATCCTTTACACACTCTCCCCCACCCTAATATATATTGCTCTCTTTTCTCCCAATTTTTCTTCCTTTCACTTGATTTTTTCCGTATCCACGTTCCGGGATATGATTTTCGCGCACGCCACTTTTCGTCGTGCCGAACGGTCGGCCCGTTAAGCAATATATTTTTATCGCTCGTGAAATGTGGGTCCCAGACGCTGCGCAAGGTATCAATGGGCCAAGGTACGATTTGTCAACTAAAGAGGAGAGCCTGCGTAACTTTAATATTGCTCAGCACCGTTCGTGTGAAAAGTCTGTATTCCCGGATATCAACGGAATATTGAAAAAGCACCTTTCGCGACGCCAGCTGCAATCGCTTGCCACTTACGCAACCGATCCACAAAAATAGTCCTTTGCGAACAGGCCACTTGTTTCTTTCTCTTGGCTGTCATTCCAAAAACTGCCAATTAATTCTGATTGATTCACCGATTGGTCATGGACGATCTGTCATCGCGAATGAACGCGAAGTGAAGAAGAATAGATACGAGTGTGTGTGTGTCTGAGAGAGAGAATGAGAATGTCAACATAATAAATTCTCTCAGCTTCATTCTGGCAGCGCGGTTTTCCCGAAATTGAGCGTGAGATGAAATTTCGCTGACCCCCCCAACTAAAGCGCCCTTCGTCTCGAATTTCGCGCACCGCGACACCGAAATTTGTCGTCTGGTACGTGTGCGTCGCTCGAAAGAGTCGCACGTCGCGCGAAAGCTGCGGACTTTATTAGGAATCGTAAACCCGGCGAACGTTCCGTATTGTACCAAAAGGAAGCCGTTAACGGAAAACTTTCGGAATCGTACGGTAAAACTTATTTCAACTCCGCAAACGGAACGCGATATCGAGTCCGGTTCCCTTAAATAAACATGGATCCCTTGCGAATTGGTTTTAAAAAATTCAGAAATGTGACTGGCGGCGGTTGGCCAACGCTTCGGGAATAATTGAGTCGCGAGGAGCGTGGCCACCCTATCGCGAACGATCCCCATCCAATTCATCAGACCCAGGTCTTTTTTTTCGATTGCTGTGTTTTTATCGCCCGCCTGAGTGACAGTGTTTCATTGTCCAAGCCTGACTATACGTTATCGTCATCTACGCGGCGTTCCGTCTGTCCTTTGTCCGCTGCCATTCTCTAATCGCTGCGCAGCTCGAGCACGAGACCTTCACACACCTACAACCTTATTTAGGACCTCTTTCGCCGAAGAAAGTTAGACTCGCCAACTTACTCCCGCGAAATATTCTTCGCCTTGCAGCTCGCGTGAGCTTTCGCCGAAAGAGAAATGAATCTTGTCGGACCAACTGCGCGATAATCGTGGGTGGAAAAGAGTGAAAATAGGAGCGAGAAGGGGGGAAGGAGAAAATATAATGGCATCGCGGCATATTTCTCGCTTGACATTCAAATTGCCGACGTTACGCAACCGGAATGGGAACGTAAACTGACGAACGCGTTGGTAGGTATATAGACGTACAGACGTATAGGACGATAGGTGGGTGGATAGGTAGGGTAGGTACGCGAATCGGTGTAGGTGGGGATGATATGTAATCGCTCGGGGAAAAAGTCTATCGATCGACTCGCGAAACGACTCGATCCTTCGGCGAAAAAGTGTCAGGCAAAAAGTGTTGCAGGAAGGAGGGGGAGGGGGGGGGGGGGGCTGACACGATATCAAGCAGCCCCCGGGCGATACTTCCGCGAGCAATCGGACAGAACGAAAGCCGCGTAGTCCCGACTTCCCGCAGCTTTTCACGCTCGCGACAGATGTCCGCTTCTGGAAAGTCTACCGATTGACTTTCAACAAGTAGTCGCCCGCTCTTGGAGAGGGCGAGCTTTCGAGGCTCAGAGGTCAGCCTGCATCGTTCGTACGGAGAAAAATCACTTGTCGATGGCTCGAAAGCCGAGAATCGAGGCACGTAGGTTGATGGGTGAAAGGGTCGTTAATCATAAACGCGCGGTCGGGAATGGCTCGCGGGAGGCAAGAATGCCGATGGAGAAGTAAGCAGAAAGGTTGAGGAGGCGGAGAGGAGGGGGTGGGAGGGAGGGAGAAAGCTTGCCAGAAGCGAGCGACACGAAATAAGGTGCCAAGCTCATAAAGGGCGATTGCGCCCGGCACATCCCGACCTTCGACCGGCATTGTGCTCGGACTAAAGTAGAGCGCTCTCTGTACGCTCGCGCTCGCCAATACTTGAACGGAGGGAGAAAAAAAAAAAGTATTTTAACCGTCGCATGCTCCTGACGCCCCGCGAGAAATTGTGACCCGACCGCCTCGCAATTCCGACCGGGCATCCATCATCGCGCCAGGCCTTCTTCCAATTCACGAAATTCGGTGGTGGGGTGGCTGAATTGCCAGCCGAATATGGCTAGGCTCAAAGTTCCTTCGTATTTATGAGTCGAAGCAACAGCGCTTTTTCGGAAGACACATTTGACGCGAATCATTAACTGTTGCTTTTCTTTACGAATTTATTCCTTAGTACTTGTTTCAACGAATATGGAGAAGTGCACTGACGAAGTTACGTTTTTACAACCACTTTGTTACACGATGAAGTAGCCTGGCCGATACAATGTGATCCAGGCATCCTGAATTGGGTTAAGGGGTTCGACCAAGCTATTTACCGACGTGTCAGGGTGCAAAAACTGACGCGCCATACATTCGCCATACATTCGCCATACGTTCGCCGGAGTGCATTGAGAAATTTATATCCGGTAAAAGCATCGCCTCTTCTACGGGGAATACGATTCCGGCTGGCTGGAATGTGCGCCGGGTATCGGCACTTGTTGCCGGAACTGGAGTGGCGCGATGCATCCGAATAAAAAGAGTCGACACCCTCGGAGTTTCGGATAGAATGTCAACGCGCCCAAGCGCCATAAATTTGCGCGCCCTGGCCCCGTGTAAACTCTCGACGCGGACAGCTGTAATTGCATGCAGCCCGTTACTTCTACTTCCGCGAAGCGCGGGACATACACGAGTCTGACCTTATTACTCGCGAAAATCTCTTGTTTCCGATGCAAATGGGACATAATCCGACGGTACCCCACGGAATAGACTTTGAGTTTCTCGCCGCGTGTCCGGTCTCTTCTAATCGCCCTTATACGACCGGATGGGAGTTCGCTATTATTCAACACGGTAGCCTTGAGAACGTGCCCTTAGCCGAGCACGCTGTAAGCAGTCGAAGAATCTAATATAATTTCCGTGAGGAAGGAGCGCCGGCGCTGAGAGCGTTGAGGAAAAAATTTGCTCGCCGCGGTAACTATTTTCCTGGAACGTTGTTAATGGAAGGCAATACGTCTACGGGCCGCCATTTTTTCTCACTTAACGCGCGCGTTTACGAGGATGGCAGGGGGTAGGGGAAAAAAAGTCGCCGTGAAGAGACTGCACTAACACCTCAAGGGGAAATTTTCGCATTTTACGCTTCCTGGCGAAGAGAATAGAGCAAAGAGGACAGAGAGAGAGAGAGAGAGAGAGAGAGAGAGAGAGAGGGAGAGAGAAAGCGAGGGCGTACTGCGAATCGAGTGAAATATTAAGTGTGTCGCCTCGGGGCACAGGCGCATAGCGATAGTCGATTAAAGGACGAGGCCATTCAAGGTTCTATTGTATTCATTGTATCGTGATTCCGCACTGCTAAAGACCGTGAACTATTGAAACGTCCCGTATACGACGACCCTTGCAAGCCTTCTTCCTAACTCCACAACGTCCGACCGCCTACGAATCTGCCCCAAAGCTGCTTTCTCAACCGAAGACAGTAAAAGAGAACAGTCCTGAAGGCATGGAATGTTGCACGAAGTTGCGAAAAAAACAGCCGACAGCTCGCACTATCAGAAGTATAATCCCTACTCAAAAGACACTTTCTAATATCGACCAAACTTCCAGCCTGCAGATTGCAGACGTCCGAAGGTGTAATTAAGGAATATTCTATCGCAACAGATTAGCCGGATGTAATCCAGCGTCGACAGGAAGAAGTACAATGTCAAAGAATCGTTAGGGGAAATTTCAAAGTCAGATAGGTACGGGAGTTAACGACGCAATGAGGCTTCCGAGTAGTACAGGTCGGTCATTAGTCTGACTCAGGCGAGCTCCAATACGCCTCCGACGTATTCCGCAGCGACTCTTGCATCTCCAAGAGTGCGAATCTAAGGTACATATCGATGGCAGGAGAAAGGCAATTAGTCAGCGAGAACGGATCGATGAAGCTGGGCTAATACTTAATATCTGAAGACGGGTGCATAGGTCAAATTCCGGAGGTCGAACGTTCGCCGGCGGAAGTTTGCCGAGGCCGACCGCCGAACTTCCGCCGCGGAATACCGGGTTCCCGCTTAAAAAATTCATCGATCGCCCGGTTCCTGATAAGCTGAACGAAAGTCGAGGCTACCCTGTTTACGCGGCCATTATTGGTAAGCGAAGCTGGAGGCGAAAGACGGAAAGTTTCGTACGGCTCGGCCTCTCGACTTTACGCGCAATTAATTCGCAACGAATTTCGTGAACAGCGGTGCCCCTCCCCTCCTCAACCTTCCTCAGACCTCCCAGCCCCTCTGCCGACCCTTGAACCTCTGGCTGAAGCCAGCTTCCAGCGGCTTAGCGGTCTTCCTTCGCGCCAAGTTCCGCGGACGCGCGAGCTCGAAGGCGGAAATTTTGAGCGGCTGGAAGGTTGCATCGGAACGAACGGGATATTTACCGGGCACTTAACTGTTAAATTGGAGTAAAAGCTCGCGAGTTCGCCCGCCCTCGCGAATTGGGTCACGAACCCGCTTTGCGCGGAAGAGATTTTGTTCCGAGAGCCCGACGTCGAAATCAGTTTTCACGGCGTGCAGGCGCGGACCGTTAGCGCGCCGCTGAAAAGATGGCTGGGAAAGATGGCTGGAACGTTGATGGAAGGTTCGTGCCTCACTTCCGAACGTCGACGAGCGGCGGGCGAACGCTTTGGCTGGCTGGCATCAGCGAAAGTGATAAAAGACGACGACGAGGCGAGCGCCAGCTACCTGAGAGTAGCCGACGAACGAGCGTTATGAAATTTTTCATAGAATTCCGACAAGATCCTAGATACAAGGTTCCGAATACGAGCGCGTGGAGCGAGACTCGGCCATCGTCAGTTTCGCTCCTGTCAATTACCGTCAAAGGCGAGTTAGACGCGCGCGAATTAGGCTTCGTTTAAACTTTCACAGGCGACGGGAGGAAAAATTGCTCGCTGAATAATTGCTGGCGAACGGTTACCGGGGGCTAATCGACGCTACGACTTTCCACAGGGTGCCACGTTACATTGGCACGAGTCTTGGCCAATGGGAGCTTGCGAAATGTAAGTCGCACGCACGTGTACATTGATATTCCGGGCGGGAGGCATTAGGATATAAGCGGCGTCCTCGTGACTCCGGCCGAGGCGCCCAATTCGCATAATTGTTTTTACGGCGAGGCTCACGCAACTTTCGAAACGGTCACGGAAAGTTCTCCGACAGGAAATTCGGCGAACTTTTAAGCTTGGGACGTTTCGCGCCCCCCGATGCCGACGAATATACTCTATCCGAAGCTCAACGAACCTTTTTCTCGACGCGACATAGAAAGTTCGTGTCTCGTTCGACTAAGACAACGCGATGGCCCAAGTCAATGCACGAAACAACAGCAATAAGTAGTACCGTAACTATAGGCAATATAGGCGTTTAATCGGGAAAGCGCTGGTGAAGAAAAAGTGATCAATGACGAATCTTCGAATTTTCGAACGCCCTGAACGAACGAGCACTCTTCGAATCGATGAAATAGCGCAGAAGTTCGACCTGGCGGCCATCCGTCACACCCGTTATAATCCCTTCCGTCCGCGGGACGGCGATGTTTCCAGCTGGCAAGGATCGATCGAACGCAGAATTCGTACGTGACGATGGCCGTGCGGCCGAATTTCTGCCTGCTTTAGACGAATTCAAGGACGCGTTCGCAATTATCGTCCCGCCCTTTGTCCGACGATCGGCATACCGTGAATCCGATTCCACGACTGACAGCGACTGTCATCCGTGGCGAGATTTGAATTATCCGCGCGGAGAAACACCGCCGAAGTACGCGACAAAGTTTACGGACGATAGTCGAACGATAAGGGCAGGCTAAGTATTTTTTTCATCGCCATACGCTCTTAGGAGCCTCGGACGGCGAGCCATAAGGATAATACCGTACTTGTGATAAAAACAAAAAATGAATAACGATTAATTAGCGAATAATACCGAGTTATATACCGATGATCGTCGGCGCCGTTACAACGACGATTCAATAAAAGTAGATAAGACGTAAATCATTGATGACGAAAATACATACAGGGAAGATAAAGAAATTATATAAGCGACGAATAAATCACTTATTGTCGATAACGACATTATTATTATTATTATTATTGTTATTACTTCTACTATTATTACCAATATTATTATTAATATTATTCTTAATTATTATCATTACGATTATGATTACGGCGATTATTATGATTATTATATATAATCGACATTAAGCGAACAGGTAGTTTGTAAACGACCCGTAGGCACACCGCGATAGGCAGAAGAATATACAACATTTATTAATAATCGGACTACCGCAGCAACGTAAACGATGTACTTATATACCTAGTCAATGTTCAATGTTGAGATATTTATCTGAAATAAAATGCATATACGTTGTTTACACCATACTGCCCTTATCTGCACTCATCGTTCCCCTCCACGCCACTTTAATAATACTCGCGAGTGCCGAATTGATTCGAGCGATAAATTTCGAACGATTGATTATCAATGACAAGGGCCACTTGTCGAGAAGAAAAAATACGTCGAATTCAACGATCCCAGTATGGCCAACTGATCTCCCTCTTATCACGGCTTTAATTAGAGGCGAGCGATAGAGAAAACGGGAAATGAGCTTAGCTGGCGAGGCGAAGGTGGGGGGAAAAAGGGTAGTCGAGAAAAAGAGCCAGGCGAGAAATTAATATAATTTTCACGACGGTTGCTGGAGCGTGCGCGAGCGCACGAGCGCGCGCCGTCAGGGACCATGAAATTAACTGACGTTCGGGAAATGAAACTGCGTCAATTAACATCGGGAGTGGCAAACATTTTCATTTGTCACTGCAAGCAGCGTTCCGAGAAGATTCTGCCGGAAGGTACGGAGAGACGAATAACTTCCTGACTCACTCTGGATTACAGACTCTGTTATGATTAACGATTTCGACTACGAGCCGCGCATTCTCGATGACCAAAAATGGCATCACTATCACCTTGAATGGCCAAGGCAGAGGAATAGTTCTAACCAGCGAATTTGTACTTATCCGAATTTGACGCGAGTGTTCGCCTGTTTATTTTACTACCTATCCCGATGGAGGCGATTTCTAACACGCTATTCGACCTTTGTCAAAATCAAAGTGTCACCCAATGGCACCGGGGCCTGGACCCACTCCGCTGATTTATCACCTTCCCTCGATTGCAGGAATCGACTGATTGATGGCGTTCTGTCGACGCGCCGGCCACGTACGTGCGGACGATTAATGTTGTCTTTCGTTGCGGACGAACCTAGACCTCCCGAAGATATTAAACAACGCAACTACGCGCCACGTCGCAGTAAGTTGGAGCATTCGGCGGTAAAGAGCCTTTAAGGGAACGGATCGTTTGAGCAAAGTGCGAAAGGCGGCCAGCGTCTCTCACGAGAGGAGAAGCAACAAGCCGAGGATGGAACTAAAGCCCGTGGCGACGGATGAAACTGAAGTGAGCCGGGAAGCGTATTTGCTGGCGAGCTGGCGAGCTGGCTCTCGAGAGGGTGTCGGGTGCGGACAGTATATCCTAAACGGATTATGTAGCTCTTGCTAACGTGTCGGCAAACAAGGGTGGGCGGCGTGCATAAGACGAACGGGTCGTGGAAGAAAAAGGAAGGACGGCAGAGATGAAACGTCGTCTGAGGATGCGCCGCTGACCTACATATCAAAAACTTCGGACGGAAGTTTCGCAAACTTCGTCCGGTATCGCGTACCTTTTGCACGTGCCTCATCCCTTGCGAGCTGGCAAAAATAGTTGTCCGCCGAGAGTATGTATCGCTTCGCGACACGTGTCGCTTACGGAGACATACTGTACCGGCGCATCCTTTATTAAAATTAACGCCGACCCGAATGTCCACTTTCGGCCTCCACCTTCCGTCTCCTCTTCTTGTCCTCTACCCTGACAGCGAAGGACATCGCGCAACTTGATCCTCGAAGGTCTCGAGGCGAAAAGAGTCTCGGCCAGACGAATTATTCGTGCCTGATGCAGCTAGGCATTGCTAATTAATGAGCCAATGGCCGGCTATCTGGGCCAATAGCGTACAATGAGCGGCTAGGCCGGTCAACGTACAGTTCCTGTCAAAGGTTGAACTCGTGCCAAGAAACTGTTTCGCATCATTTATGCACCCTCGAACGCAGTGCGCCACTGAAACCTTCCAGCACTAAATCGCGAATGGCACGAGAGAGCTTGTTCTCGTTGCGTTTGAAAAAGTCAGCTCAGCGAGCTCTGAGTTTGAGAGTACGTAAGCCGGACCGATCGACTGCGCTGTCGAAGGGGAACTGGAAGCAGGCTTGGCTCTGCTCGTTAATTAGGGGATTTTACGATCCCTTCCGCTCGAGCCAATCTTCCGACGTCGAGTATTTCCACCATTCTCAAGGCACGTCCGATCCGCACCGGCCTTACGTTATCCCACTCGCCAAAACGAAAATTCATTCCTACACCTCGCTCTGCCGGAACGAAATTAATTGCACGACCGTTGCAGCGGACGGAAAACAAATTTCATTAGTCCTGAGGTGGAAAACGTTCGCGATACGGCGAGTCCGCTGAATTTCGTATCCCTCGCAGGCCTTAAGATCCTTGCCACGCTCTTTGCGGCTTATTGGGGTGGGGGCAAGGTCGGCGCGGAATTTGCCGTTTTACGCGCCCTGAGAGCTAGACGTACCGGCGCCAGCGTCTTCGGGAACAACTGCCGGAGCTTGATTAGCCTGGCATGGTAACGCGGAGACGTAAAAAAAGAGGTATTCCTGGAGCAACTGGAGAGGACCGAGAGTGCATGCTAACTCGGGAAAGAGAGCTGCCCTTCATATTTTTATACTGTACCGAGCCAATTTCATCGAAGTTCACACCGAAGAAGGAACACTCCGATAGCTGGGCGTCTACGTGATCGATATGCCAACAACGAATCATGGGACATAGCCGTAGTTGGAGTGAGCGATACGTCATTGACAAAGGCAACTGCCCCGGAAGCTTTCATATTTACGGGCGCAATCAAGGCTGAAATTAGAGGGAAGCGAAACATTCTCCTCGTCAGCGCCTGGCTTCAGTGAGTTTCCGGCGAAGCGTTAATACGGTACTCACGCGAGGAGCTGAGGATAATTGTCGCTTGAAAACTTGTACTCTCTTCGAGAGGACGATGCTCGCGGACTCGATAAAGGAGGAGATGAGGCGAACTGCGTGCCTCCTTCTCGCGTCAGGTCGAGCAGACATTTTCGATTCGTCAAAGGGACTCGAATTACTGCCGACTGTGCACTTCCAAAGGCAATGGGAGCATTCATCGAGTGAGAAGCGAGAACTATCGCGATATTATCTCTAGTCGAACTATTAATCCTTTCGATAGGACTCATTCGTCGACTCAGTGAGAAAATGTTCGTAAAAATTGAACTGTCGTATGATGAACGATCACCTGTTTACCTTGATTCTCGTCGGCCTGGCGACACTGCGGAATTAAACTCGGGATTATCAACTGTCCAATGGGGAGTGTACTACGGTCGATTGTGATATTGTGTTAAGAGGCAGAGAATGATATGCAGCATATGAAGTATCTGCGGACATGAAACGAGCCAACTCTGGCAGTAATAATAGTTCATCTATGGATACCGGGCTGCTTTATGAACAGTTTTGTTAACTACCATCCGCAACGGCGTGAAAAAGTCATATGTCCAGGACTGTCTGTGGCAGTGAATCTTTCGCGTTTCATTAAAAGTTAACGATCGACAGTAACATTTTGAGTATAGGTTCGTTCCAGACCCGGTGTCGTCCTTGCTGAGCTATTCGCCAAGAGTATCAAGTATCGCGGAACGGGAGCAATGGAAGGCGATTGACCATGGGTCAACTTGCAAATGTGGATTAAGGAGAATAAAGGTAGGTTTGCATAGGAGAACGGGGAATTGAATCCGCACCCGATCGCTATCTCAACGCGTGGATTTGTATAAACCGGCAGCGCTTTCGAGAGCATCAGATAGTGGAGAATCAACAACGATAGAATTGCCATGGCAACATTCCTGTATTGGGAAGGAGAATCCGTGGGCATAATCCATGAGGATGTATTGAGAGTTTTCGTTAGTGCACGCTCGCGGCTTTTAGAATTCGCGTACGCCGAATGCGTTCGCGCGTTTGATTGAGCTTCAATATTTTGCGAGGAACAAAACGCCGGGCACGTAACTCGCTCGTACCAGCTGCGGTGATGTTGTTTTTATTGCTCGCGAGGCTGGGAAATGAAATATTTGACGCCCGAACTGAAAGAACGGATACCAATGGGGTGGCCCGGTTTATATTACGTCTCTCATGAATTTATGGAAGAACGTGCGCGTTTTTCAATCCGTTTCTATTCATTTCACGACAAATCTAGGTACCTCTGTGCTTAGAATTTTATTACAATGCGCTTACGATTTTATTAACATTTTTCAACCCCTCGCTTGCGTCCTACAGACAAATAATTCGACTACGGAAATCCGCGTACAGTACAGTCGGGAAAACGTTTATTTTTCACCGATTTTTCGCAATATCTCCGAAACTATTGCACTTAGAAGGTTCTGGTTGCGATTTTTGCAAACCCTATTTATCCTCCTTTTATACCACGGAACACTGATTCGACTGTAAAACGTTGTATGTCAACCAGCCGCCGTCATAGGGGAGCCTCAAGGCCATCAAAGTACCATTCTCTCCTTGTAACCAGCTCCGCTGATGTTCATTTAGTATAAGTATCAAAAAAGTATCATAAATCTCAAAAAGTATAATAATGTGATATGGCATCGTAAACTAATGTAAAATGATGCAAAATAAAATAGCATATGCTATACCGCAAAATTATGTTCGCAAAATAATTCCCAGACGGAATATATTCACCATAAAACCTCTTATTTGGCTTCAGGATATCTCGAAAGTAGAGTCCTTGCGCAGTAATTAATTCACCAATCGTCTTTATATAACACTGTTTTTAAGCATCGACCCAGTTCGCAGATGAAAAACTCCGTGAAAAGCGTAAGACAAAGTGAGACTGTGTACGACTGTTGCGCATTTCCTACTCAACGAACGAAAAGTGGTTTCATTTGACTTAATTAAATTGCGCAGAGAGTTGATCGCTTCCTCTCTCTCCCTCTGTCCGCATTCCGTCTGCAACGACGACGAAGAATTCCGTCGCAGTCGAGAAGTCCGTAATCAAATGGAAGTATCGAGACGAAAAATCCAAGTCTCCCATGATCTGATTTTGACCAAATTCTGTTCAGAGACAAACCGAAGCCCACGCATCGATCGTTCGAAGCTTCGACAATCAACAGCTGATCTAATCGATTTCTTTCCCAGAAGTCTCTTCTTAACGATCGTTCGAGCATCAGCCGACGTTCAGCTGATCGGAATCCAGCAAGTCTAACAGAATTAACTCGGCAACGCCTGGTTTGCTATTAAGAAAGAGAAATCTATGTGTCCCGCACAGAATGCAAGTAGTAATAGTCAGCGAGTTTGCCCAAAGTTCGAACGAACTGATACCGCGGCTTGAATCAAATTGAATCCGACTCGTTCTGCCGACTGCGCTTCCCACGAAAGTACACTGCATTTACGTAGAAATTGTCGATGCATCCGAATGTTGGAGTTCGTGTTCAGCAGGCTTTTCGCGAGGATCGAAAGATGAGGAAGTACTGATACGCGGTATCAACCGAATAGGGCTTTGTTTACAATTGATTCCGGCCTGAGACGCGTGCATGCAAACATCCTTCGATGGGATGAGAGCCGAGGCGGTGTCTGACATTCGTAGGTTCGAGGGAAGAACGTGGATTTTGATATTTAACCCATTTACCGCGTCGAAGGTAACTCTACCGTATGATAAACAACGTTTTTTATGCGTTAATTCAACCTGCATATCCGGGAATAAAATAAGATTTTATTACCCCACATATTTTTCTGAGGCTTCGAATTTCTTTCATAAAGTCCACTAACAGTCGTCTGTTATCGAAAACAGTTTCACTTAGCCGAATACAATATTGTAATAAACCTTGAAAGCAGATAATACAGCTAATAAAGATGATGGAAATAATTTTAAACCCTTTACCAAAACAAATTTCCTCTAAAAAAATCTGCACTTTCCGGGGAAATTAAGCTGGTACAATTTTGAAAATGGCTTATCCTGTTTCGTTCACTGAGCAATCCGATGCTTTCCATTTTTAATTATCGAAATTTGCCTCTGAAAGCCGTATGCAAAAGGGAAACAAAAAATCGATGCATTAATATTCGCTATTTTTACATTAAATGTACAACATTGCATCTAGACGACTTTTCATCGAGTTTTTCCTTCAGCATCCGAGCCACAATCATTATAGGTATTATCCGACGCGATGATGTATGATACACGAATGTTTTGACATAAATACCGTTATGTACGACGCGTTATCTTTTACCGTGCACGAACAGCTTTTAATGATTCTAAGCACTCTTGCACAGCACCCTATCGCGGGGTAGCTTGAATTCTCCATTAATAATCCGTTCCCCGCCGCCTCCGATCGTACAGCCTTCTCATGTGAGGCATGATACTTCTCGAACAACTTTTGATACGCTTCCTGAAGAAAAAACTTTCCCAAGAAGTATCAGCTTTAATCCGCGATCAAAGTTAATTCTGTCCGGCAGGGTTTATCCCGGCGCGTACGTGGAATAGGATATTCCGTCTTCCTATTAGCAAAATTACTCGCTCCCCGACCGCAGGAGCTGACACATACACGTGTCAATACCACCTAATTTAGCCCCACATACGTAAAAGTGTAAAACTCAGAAAAAGGAACCTGACGCCAATTTTCCCCGATGCTCCTTGTACCGAGACATTTTAACAAGATTAAGAAGAGTCGAAAGAAGTTGTTATACGAGTCCTGGAAACAAGTCTGTGAGACGTCGGAGGAAAAACAGAGGAAGAATATTTCTAAATTCGAATCGAATCGGCATTCGAGCGCAAACGTGACGTGAATGCGACTGCTCTATCCGTCGTTCGTCGATTTCTATTTCCCCTGGCACTGATCGGGGTATGGTCGGATTATTGAGGCGGGAAAAAGTTGACAGCGCTTTGCATGCGAGAGAATAAAGTGTGGGGACGATCCGTCTCTGACGAGGACGCGGAACGTTAACTTACTTACGCGTGCCAACGATAAAACTTCTGCGCCGACGCGTGGGACGGACCTTGTCCTCGACTGCAATAACCGTGTGGCATGTGCACGAAAGCCACCCCTGGTGGACTGGAGGACTTCGGCCAGGAACGTGATGAAGCTCGTTCGCAGTCCATGGTCAACCATAAACCGATCCCGCGAACGTGGATCCACACTGTCAAGGTTGGAACGCAGAAGAAAGCGAATGGAACAATGTCGTTGCTCGGCATATGAATCGTTTATTTTTTAAATTATGTCAAGTGACTGTATTAACGCCACACCAACGATTACGTTTCGACTTTGGACTTTATGCAAATCATATAGCCTAACATAGTTAATTATAAAATGAGCATAAATTCTTGTATATCAAAATCTATGATGAATAAAAGGAAATCAGAAATTATTCATTTCTACTCGGTACATATATTGTGAATTGGAATTCTGCTTGAAAATCAGAACCTTTGAATATATGGTTCTTTAACATGAAGTGTTTTATGCCACTTTCAAAATAAGCGGTACATACACGTATACGTATTCAATGATACACGATGCTGCTTCAACTTTTCATGCATTCCCCCCAAACTTTCATCGAGCCCTCCTTTTTGTCTTTATGCAGCTGTCTGGTCTGCTGGCCAATTGCCAGAAGTTTCCATCATTCCGCGCCGAGCCCATAACCGATCGCGTGTTTACATCCATAAACATTAGAATGGATTCCAGGTGCGCGAGCGTGCCTGAGCATCCGTCACATTTCTTAGACAGGAAGGAACGAGTTCCCGACCGTATTATTGCTCCCTTGCCAGATTTTCCGCCTACGTTGCCCATTCCGCGACTGCAATGTCACGATTCTGTCAAGCGCCTGACATGCCAGCGCTGCATATCCCATATTGCGCCATCCTTGAAACCCGGAAAATCCATCCTCTTATTAAGGATCGCGAAGGATCGCGCGCCGGAATTAGCGAGTGCCAGTATTAAAGAGAGGAATGACGTCATGGAAATCGATCGAACATTCCGAGAAGGAAACTCAGTTAGCGCGAAGTGTTCTGGATAGTGCTCGTGGGAATGCTTTGTACTGGATTACGGTAGCGACGCGCAGCGCAAATTGGCGTCGGTATCGATCCGAGCCGCGTATCGGCTCGCAGTTTTCAGGATAAAACGATTATCCTCGGCTTGTCTCCGGCGAGCGGACCCTGAAGCCTTCTTCGTCAGCCGTTCAGTATTCTCAAGACGCCAGACTCATCGCACGTTCCTTACGAAGATTCTGTACTCGAAGGTAATATGTGTGGCCACGGTCGGAAATTAATAACCGTGCATTACATCGCGAAGAGGTCTTGATTACCAGCGAAAACTTTGCTCCGCGGATTCTGACAGGGGGTGGGGGGTAGGAGGGCAGGGACGGGACAGAGAGTATAAGTTGCGAAATTCAGTTGCACTCGTAATTAAACGCGCTCGAGATTTCCGCTCGGCGGGAAGTTTGCGCGAAACAGAGGGATCCTCTCGGCTAAGCAGGCGCCTTTCAGAAATTGACAGCGCCCCTTGTTGGCGGGCGACCCCTGCCTGCCGGAGATCCTTTCGTATCCTCCGGTTATTAGTTCTCGACGGCTGAATCCGAACGGGTCTTTAAAGGTTCTAGCTCGACGGACGGCGAGGCTGGAATTCAAGCAACGGAATTCTGCTTCGACGCTACTTTAACGATTGTTCAAAAACATACGAAAAAGGAAGAAATGTGCATAATTATTGCACGTAAAGGAAGAGATCTTTCGCCAGCTATTCTTGTATTCTACCGTTCCGATAAATAAGGATAGAAAAACTAAACGACATGTCGACGATATAGGCAAATTGCTTTGTTCGTCTTAGAGAAAAAAATGGACAGTCTAAGCAAGAAAATCACGAGTGAGAACTGCAGCGTGGACAGGAGAGAACTTTGGCCGTTTTCCAGGAAGCGAATCCGGTCGACGGCCGAACGTCAGGTCTGAACGCACAGCGGCCGCATGCATGGTTGCGCCAATTCTCTGCGGCATTGTCGACGAAATCTGTGGGGGCGCGGACGTGTTTGCTTAGAAAGAGGGCCAGGCCATCGACAAAGAGCGCTCTTTCCACTTTCGATACCGCGGATATTGATCGCCATCTCCGGCGACAGAACAGAATCGAAGAGTTCCATCGCACGATATTCAGTTATGCCCACCCTGTACACGTACGTAAGCTGACTGGCTGTTTGGTACCTGGCGAGTCGGATAGGTATTAGTTTCAGGGTGACAAATTGAGCACGTCCGAAGTTGGTCGAATAGTCGCGGTAGTTGCTCGAAACTTTTGCTCCTCGGGCACATTTTGACACCGCGGGTCGGACGGTGTACCAACATTAATCGTTCCTTCGTAGAGAAGGAGACGTCGAGGTCTGGTGATGAATCGGATGTTTACGTCAACGCAGAGTTTTCAACTGCTTTCCGTAGTACGATTGTTCGTGAACTAGAATGGGATTCTATTGTCGGAAGGGAAAGTGTTCCGGTACTTAGTAGTCGATACTTAAAACGTATGGGTGGTGAGCGCTAATTTGAGAGCACAACGCGATCGTAAAGTCGTCGGGAAATTCTTGCCGAGTGCAGTTGTAGGTAAAAATAGCGAGTCGAGCGGTTGGCAATCTTCGCAAAATCATTGACCGGGAAGAATCTCGCGAGACAGGCGCCGGTAATCCTTATTTAGAGGGGCGGTGGACGGGAAATTGAGTTCACGTGAGATGGTTTTTAACGAGGTTGCCTTCCGGATCATCGGAGCGGAGAGCGGCTGGCATGCTCGCGTGTAAATAACCGAAACGATTCGTAGGTGATCCATCCTATCCCTTCGGCCGCCACTCTCAATTTCGAGCCGGCAAATATTCAATTGGAGCCGCCTATTTATTACGACTGTCCGGTTGAAAATAATTGAGTTAACCTCCGTCATTCGTGGAAATCGAACATCCTGTGGCAGAGCACAGGCAACATAGAATCGTTTGCTATCCGAGAGTTCCGTAAAAAATAGGACAGCGTAACGAAATGTAACAAAGTGGCATGACGCGGAAAAATTTTATTTCCACGGGAAATTCGATCTGTCGAGCGCAGAACGGTGGGCAGCAATTAACAATCGCGGCGAGGAGAGGAACAAAAGGATGGATAACGCGGAAAATGCGTCGGTAGGCTTCAGAAATTCAGTTTAATTCCGGCGGCTGCCAGCATGTGCGCTCGATCGTTGTAATAAAGCTTCCGCTCGCAGTATCTCGCTTGTTTGTCAATGCTTACTCTACGAATTCTTTCGCGGTTCCGTGTTTCACGCTGCTATTCTCGGCCTGCTGAAGATCCATTGTTTATCGCTGCGCCGGATTAAATTCGATTTTTGCTCTCTCGGTCCCCAGTGGCACGATCCCTTGGCTTTTTATTCGACCGGAGAGTGTCGACGTAACATTAAATTCAACTTTTTGCCCAGAATTGAAAATTCGTTACATCCGCAGATCGAGGCTCTCGATATATTGACAGTGTATATTGCAATTTTTAAACGTAATTCCCGTTACGACGCACGTTTTACGCTCCGTCAATTTCATATAGCTTTCATGTGGCCATCGCGCGAAACGTTGGCCAAGTCCAATATTTACTTGATATATATTTTTACGCCGCACGGTAATGGATCAGAGTGTTTTCCAGAATCCCGGCGACAGAATCGGTGCTCAACAGAGATCCCACGAAACAGTAACGAGATCTGCGAACCTAACTTTCTTACCTCCTCCGGCCATTCTGGCCAGGACGTGCAGCGTGAAAAAAATTCGAAGCACTCGAGGATCGAGTTACACTCCGGCCGATCCGATATCGCGCCGGTACCTCGCTTACGTAATCAGTTACGAGAAGATGGCAGAACCTATCGATGCGATCGCAGGGGGAGAGAAAAAAGGCACATTCGAGGCTAAAAATAAGTTGCTTTTCGAGCGAAACGTCGAGGAGAGAAAGTCGGCAGCGGCATTCCTGACATGCCTGAGACCTCGCGAGTCCTGACGCTAAGAGGATTAGCCTGGCGAAAAAAAGGCGGCGAATCCATTACCAGAGGGCCTGCAGGCGGAGGAAGAGACTGAGAGAAGGGTAGTTCGGGGTCTATTCATCAAAATTGTCAGACTGCGAGGTGGAAGGCGGCGGGAGGGAACGGCGCTGGGGCAAAGTTAGCGGACCGGGCAAAGTTTCGATGGACCTGGACGCGTTGCGCCCATAACGGGCCGCTGGATGGAGTAAAAAAAAAGAAGAATGGAGATGCAAGTTTGATCCGGGCGAGAGAAAGTTGAAAAAGCGCGCAGAACAGAGTGGCACGGCTTAGCGTCGTCGACTGCGACGCGAGAGGGAAAATGTGAGATGAAAGTGCGGGATGAAAAATTCGACTAAAAGCAAATAAGGCAGGCGGGAGTTGGTAGACGGGGGTGGCAAAAAAATCTGTTTGTCCACGCCGGGAGTGTGAAAGTCGCGCTGAAGCCCGACAGCTGTTCTCGCGGGCGACAATTGAATCCGACGAATGAAATTGGGAAGGGAGACGATAATAATGGTACGCGAAACAGTTTCGGCGTCATTAAACGTCAATCATCGGATCATCAGATATAGGCGACGCACTCTGGACGGGTCGGCGGATTTTTTAAAAATGTTCGGCCCTCTTGTTCGCTCGTCCCTGTTAAAACGTTAACGACGCGCACTTTCTGGCATCGAATCGGGCACCGATGGCCATGATCGACAGTCGAGGATTGGAAAATCGCTTTCCGGTTCGCGCCTCGCGCTTTTTATGGGCCACGCGTGCGAATGTGCGTTATGACAGGGCCAATAGAGGCATTCCGGACAAATTCAATTAGCGCTTAATCCTATCCTACCGGCGAAATGTACGTAAATTCATTTTGGCCCGTAAAGTCAGTAAGTAGTGTTAAGTGCACGTCGCCATTTTGGACATAAATGATTTCGACATCGATCTATTATGGACGTTCATGCGGAAGGTAAAAGAGAAATAAGACGAAGATGGCTCATAGTCGAGTCCGATCGCGTATACCTGTATAATACCTACGTGACGGTACATACACGGTGGTGCCCTGTAGGAAGGAATGGCCTCTAGATCGGACATAAAGTAGCATCCCCCATCGTCCCTGATGGAGACGAATCACGGGGCGGGACGATAAAGTCGAAAGCGGAACGGTGCTCGACGACCGACGAATGAAGATACGTCGAGCCAACATAAATTCCGGCCAGATTCATGTTTCGGGCACACCTGTATCTCGTTCGAGCGTCGAACGTCACCGGGAAGAAAGATGCGCCGCACGAAACAGCGGCCGGGAACTTTCAACTTTGCCGAGAGAGTAACCCTGATAAAGCTATCACTCGCGTATGCATAATGCGGACGTTTACTCCAACATTTTCATGGAAAATCGTGTGTAAACCTTGAACGTTGGCTCCACGCGCATAATTAGCGGCGCGAATAGAATTGACAGGCTAATAATGGCTTATTTGAGCCGAGAACGACGCAGACGGGCCGCTGTAGAAATTTCAGGTTTATAACCCGGTTGCGGCGCTAATCGTTTTAGCGGGAAATTTAAGGGTCGCGGGACGAGAGTGTTGTCAAAGCGTCGAAACAACCCGGAGCGATTTAACGCGGGACAATTCGCGGGCTAAGAAAAGTTTTGCCTTTCAGTTTAACGCTCTCCTCGCACTCCTCGCTCTCCCGCGCTTTGAAGTCGACCTTCTGGAAGTTCAACGCGGCGAGACCTTAAAGATTTTCCCGCTGCCTAGGTTCACCTTCGGTCGGAAGTTTTAATGTCTCACGTTCGGACCTGCCTCTCCTCGTCTCCGTCCGCGTCTCCGTCCGCGTCTCCGTCCGCGTCGCCGTCCACGTCTCCGTCCGCGTCTAGTTCCACCCCCTCCCCTCCTCCAACCTTCAGCGCCCTTCCTCCTTCTCGCTCTCCTTCGCGTTACCGACGACAAAACTTTTAATCGGCTCAAGTTCGTTAACCAAAGTTCCGCCGATCGAGTTCCCGCAAGCCGAATTGCCGCCGGTACTACAAAGCTCGGAGCGAAAAAAAGCCTTTGTTTAGTCGTAAAAAGCCTAATCGAATGACTATCTTAGAAGATGGGGATCGATAAAGTGGACTTATCGCATCCTTAGAACGTATACTTGACTCTTGAAAGACAACGCTAGACAACGGTTGAAGTGGCCTGACCAGTAATCCGATTCCACCGACAAACTCGTCGATGTTTGCAGCTTCTTAACGGAATTTATTCGCGTCGGGAAGGTCGTGGCAAATTGGGAAGCTTGATGAGAAGGTGGACGACGCTAAGCCTCCTTCGGAGTATAAGGCGGCTTCGCACGTGCGGAGGACACGCGTGACAGTTTAGTTATTGTCCCATCAGCCCCTGTAATTGCGTCGTCTCCTCCACTTTGTCCGGAGGCATCGGAATCGAATGACACCCTGGGTAAGCTCATAACGGCAAACTGCGATACTCCGCCGAAATCTCGGCAGGCCGAGGGGACGAGTGAGTCAATTTTTCTCGTGCGCGTCGCATTCGCCGGGAGAGTTCTAGGCTGGAAGCGAAATATAGCTCGAGAGGTCCTTTTACACCGTTTGCCTCGGCCTCCTTCGGGATTACGTCGAGCTCTGATCAACGACGAGTCAGATTAATTTTCTCAGAATCTCGACGCCAGTCTCGAAATAATGTCAGAGTCGGAGAGAGATCAGACCGATCTGTGGATCGTGACAGTCTGACTCCAACTTCTAAAACTTCTAATTCATTCCGTCACAGTTTCCCGGCAAATACGTCGAGTGGGCAAATAAGCGATACGAGAGTACGCGTGTAATTATTTTAAGGGCTGCGTATACATGGAACAAGGTTTAAGCACGGAACAACTTTGAACCCCTCCTGTATCCGGGTCGCGTGTCCTCGGTCGGATGAAAAAGATAAAAATAATTTTTCAATTAGCGAGTTCTTTTTTTTCGCTCGGATACCTTGATCGAACGACTTCCCGAATCTGAGGTCTTCACGGCCAAAGTAGGCGGAATGTAATTTACGTTGGGACGGGGCTATCCGAGGAGTCTATCGATCTGTCAGCTACAGGTTCTCTTAATTACGTGCGCCGATAAGCAGACGTACAGTGTGACGCGAAGTTGTGCACGCTCCGCTATAATAACGTAGAAGACGAAACTCGCGAGGAGTCAGATTTCGATGGAGAACGGATGCAATTGAGCATCCGGAAGGAAACGCATTTCGCCTATTGTCACTGCCACTGGCCTACCTTCAACGAGGATCTCGCCGCCTCATTCACTGTAATTCCATTCGCGGGAGAAATGCAGAGACTTTATACCATTATCCTACGAACGTTGCGCGTTTATCGCGCCTCACCCTATATAGCGACACCTGCCATCCCCGTACGTCGCATAAAAGTTGCACTTCGGAAAACAAACCTCGAGCGCGCCGGAGTGTCGGAACACAATTTGCGGAAGATCGGTTTGAACTCCCATGGGACGCTGAGTCAAATTGAATGAGAAGGATGAGATTCCTCGTGGCAGGTGGGTAATGGTGCTTGCGTAAATTTTGAAACCGATACGGCGGCCGCTGTCGTATGGACAACATTTAGGGCCATCCACTTTACGCTAACCGATACCGTATATCAGTTCGATTCGAAACAGTAATTGCAAGGGACAGATAGGTCGCTATAAAGTCGGGATCGATATATATCTCAAGAGTGAACTGCAAAATCTATACCTAAGACAAAAGTACCAAAAGATCTAATTCTACCTAGCATTTGGATAAGCATGGTGTTGTACATGACAGCCTATGTCCGAAAGAAAGTTCTCCGCGTAAATATATTGCTCAGCCTCTCTTCTCCGTTTGTCTTTCTGAAGCCCCCTTCTGTTCCCAGTCGTTTATAAGGATCCGCGATATATACCCCCGGTCGGAGTACATGGAAGCTAGTACGTGTATAGTTTCCCCCTTTGATGAGCTTTTGTCAGGAAGAAAGCTAACTGGCTGTTTGTGTCGAACGTTGGCGGAGCTTCGGAAGATGTTCCCCAAAGCAAACTTTGAGCGTACATTAGTTTTGTGCCGTTATAGTGTAGGTGCGTATCTTCGGTCGTGCTAACGTTTTTGATCAATATTGCGTTAATGTTTTTGATCAACATTGCGTTAACGTTTTTGATCAACATTGCGTTAACGCAGCATCAATCGCGTGACGCCAAACGATGATTATTCCAAAAATATGACAGTATCGAAACGCGCGAATAAAACCTTAACGAATACGCGAACCTGCGAACTGATTTTCAATTTTTTTTCAGTCACAACGAACCCGTCTGCAACCCCCAGTGATAGGAAATACTGGCGAATTCAAAGGGACTGCAGTCAGTGGACAGCCGAAGGATAACGAGGAATTCGAACGCTCTCAATTTCAGTGGCAAATCATATTTACTTCACCTCTGATACAAAGGCCCGTTACCGTCCAAAAAACATGACATATTCTAAAAGTTTAATAGGCACCCCTTTAACAATGGAAAACAGGCCAGCGTCGATAACGCTCGCATCGCAATACCGTGCCATTGGCAAAATTCGGCAGTAACGGTAAAATGACATGACCATAATATCTGTTCGATGTTCGAATGTAGCGCCGGCTCATTCACTGCATTAATCTTCGACAGCGTCACGCGAAAAGCCCGAGGCTGGAACGAGGATAATAAGGATGATAAGGATAACCGGAATTGAAGTTCGAGATTGAATCGATGCGTGAAGTTACGGCAATCGTCGGGCCACTCAGCCCCGTTAATTTTCCTAGATTTATCATTTCGACCTACCCGCTCGCTGCCGTCAAATTGGCCCCATTCGTCGAATTGGCAACTTTCGACACTTTGCGCGCTTCACGCTCCGCCCAGCTCATGAACCGTTCGCAAATCCTTTGACGGGCCATTCCGATGCGCTGATAACCGAGCTCGAAAGTAGGCGTGAGCCGCCACTATTTTCATCCCCCGGCACATTAACGACCCTGCCAAGCCGGGCGTTACAGGAATGTCTGCGGGAATTTTCTAGCGCGGAGTTCGACTCTCGTAAAGTGTCGATTTACGACGATCGATTTAGGCGTCTGCCGCGATAACTTTCCAGCGTCAGCCTATCGTGGCACGCACTTTCTTTCGCTTGCCGAACGATTAAAGCGGAGTGGGAGGCTCGGTGTAATTAGTTATCGAGAGGTACGACCTGGTAATTGTCCCTAATTGAGCCCGATCGGCCGGCCGTTCTTGCGACGCGTTTAAATGGAGGGATCTCGAGCGTAGTCGTAATTACAAACTGAACCGCCCCGTTCTCGGCACACGCACACGCGCGCGATTGGAAAGCGACCTGGCGCAAAAGACGTCCTGGGCATGTCCTTCGCCACCTTTGCGCCATGTCCTTCGCATGGACGCGCACTTTTATTCGGACACCCCTAACGAGCCGTTTGTACCGTTCGCCCTCAATGCGGCCTAATGTATGCGCATGATCCAACCACCCTCTCGATCGGTGCGTTTGCACGTCGTATGGATGCACACATGCAAGAACCAGAATTTCTCTATTTTACGCCCAACGACGTACGAGCCGGAGATAACACCGAATAATTCGCAACTTTCACATTATTCTACGCTCATCTGCTAGTTAATCCAAATTGGGGGCACGAGCGACTGCAGGTAGGCATTAATAGGGTCAAAATTCAGTACGATAATTGCCTACAGCTACGATACGGTCCCTCGCCACGTCGAAAGGTCAATATTGCGTCAAATCATTATGCGAGCGGTTGACAAATTATACCCGGATACGGGAAATTATTCGCAAACGACGCATACCTGCTACTATATACAACGCGTGTAGAAGTCTGACGACGTATTCGACCCGCTCCCATGCGGCTACATCCACTTTAACTTGGGAGTTGGCAAGTTTGTCACTGGGACAATTATCCTGCGCGCACTGCACGAATGGCAAACACTTTTGTTTACCGCGGTTGACTAACTGCGCAATAAGTCTCATTTAAGCGACGGGTCAGTTAAACTTTACCACCGCTGATTTCGACCGCGCGTCTGAGTACATCGAACCTTTACCGACGTACTATTTGCCTTTGGCACGTTAACTCACCTCTACCCTGTTATCAACCCGATATCCGTGTCCGAAATCCGTTTCCATCGAATATGTGAAGAATCTGCGAACGCGTAACGTTGACGGACGCCGACAAAATTCGCGTAGACGTTTCTACGCTCGACTGACCTGCTCGACTGACCTACTCGACCTACCGGAAGATTATCGGTACGTCGATTGGCTAAGTGCTCGATAATCGATAAGATCGAGGGCCGACCGTATTGCGATCGACGCTCCACGGTTGGCCCGTCTCGAAGTGTTAAGGACATTGAAATGCAACGTGCGTCCGCCGTTAGTACGCGCGTCGGACAAAGTGAGATAATGCAATTCCGAATTGCCATTCCCGCAGACCGATATGGACGCACGATAGGAACGAGCGACGTCCCAATATCGGCCGGCAATCGTCAAATCAACCCTTTGGGAGCAGTGCGAATTTTCGATTCCCTACCGGCGGTAACCACCTACGCTTCATTTAGTTCGGCGATCGGCGAGTGAGGTTAATTAAGTCCGATAGAGATCGAGATTATCGCTCGTAGAGATAACAATTAAAGGCAACCAAGGGTGTCGCTAGAGGAAAAAGTCGAATGTATTACCCCAGCGTACACGGACTTAATGACCCGACTGTGTAACCCGCACGCAGGCAGAGAGCGAGAGAGATAATAACTTCGCGTAACGACGTCGTTAATCAGCCGATACCGTAACCTTTTTACTCGCTCGTAATTTATGCGATGAAAATATTGGGCCTCTCCTTTACTTTCCTATCCTCCTACACCTGCAATGTCCCGTTCGAAATATTACTGCAGCGTATCAGCCTATAAGAGCCGTTCCTCGTCCGCGAGAATATTTCTGCTGTTCCCTCGTTAAAGAGACGATCTCAGTTTCAATTTGCCTGAGATGCGACTTTGTCAGGTTGGACAAAGTGATCGTCGATACCGTTTAACGACGCATCCGGCGCGAACAATTTCTAACAATCACGGAACGATCGCGCCAACGGCGAACGGTTTGCTAAGGATGTTAGAGTCTACCTTTACGAGTCGAGAGTCACATTGCATTTATCGTTCGCGGAACGACTTGATAATCGCCGTAATGTGACGATAAAGCCGCTTCCTCGAGGGGCTTCTCGCGAAGAATATGCATGAGAGTAGCTTTCGCGGAACGTACGCAGACGGAGATTGTACGTCCTCGCATATTCGTTGAGAAGCTTTGCCGGGAGCATGATTGCACGGCGGAGCGGGGAGTGGATCGACGGTGGAAGAAGTTAACAATGTTTGAAAACGTGCATTTTTCATTTGGCGAGAGATACGCGACCGAGAGCGCGGCCGCTCGAAACTTTTGGCCGCGCGAAAGTAAACTTGATGATTATTACGGGTGGAAAATATAATTTGCTCTTCGGTTTCCCTACTCCGGCACTGTGGCGATGCACTTCTGCGACGGTGCCTGAGCAGCAAAAAGAACTTTCTGATTCCGAATGCTAATTCGCATTACGAAAGTTCGGAGGGGGTGTGTAATTTGGAAATGAAGGTTCTTTTGTTTCCGGCAGTGGGATTACGATGGAAACGTCGAAAGGAATGGGAGAAATTCAGTCTTCGTGAAAATGTAAATGCTCGCATCGGGAGCATTGTTAGTTAGACATGCTACCGAAAATTTTAATTAATGCTACTGGGTAAACCGGTCAATTTTAGAGCTGAACGAAATCTAATCGGGGCTGATTTGATTACGCCAGTGAGAATGTTATTGCGATCCAATGGACCGCACTCGCATTTCATTACCTTAATGACGCGAAAAAGCAAACGATCGCGATTCGATTTAATGCCACGTGCATTCACGTATCAGGATTCCATACTATCGCATACGATTATCGCGAGCGCATTCTCGCCGATAACGGCCGCGCCAAAACTTAAATCGCGAAATTCTAATTATTCAGAACCAGAACAGTGCGCGTGAGCGTCCAATTTCGGCGGCTGTTAAATGATTCATTAAACGGCGGCCCATCGAATTACGCGCAGTTTCGAACCGTCAAATGTTCCGTATAGGCGTCCGCTGAACGGCGTATTAATGTTGTTTGCTTCCGATTTACATTTTTCCGGGCGGAACGCGAAATCGCTGCGTCGCAAACCTGAAGAACTGAACGGGAAGCGAACAAACAATTAAAATGAAAATCCTGAACAACGTCAGCGGCGCAGTTGCGATAAACGCCGCAGCCTGGCCGAAGTTATATCACCGCGCAACATGGCACGATAAAACTAGATTTTGCCATTATTAGATACAGTGGTCGACTGCGGAAAACAGAGGCGAACGCGAGAGGAGGCCGTCGGAAGTCGGATAAATGAGCCGAGAGGTAGAAAACAATGACCAGGTGATATTGGACGTAGGAAATAAAAAAAAATCAAACTAAATCTGACCGTTACATCCTTTGCGCTAAAGTTCACAGCACTAGGGGCGCGTGGGCAAAAGTTTTCGGCTAAAAAGGTACAATCCGGTGCGGACGACTAGAAAGAAAGTTTCGAAATCAGAAGCGGTTATTTCAGCCTGATCGAATTGACCGCAACAACGTTAGCGAGGCATCCAGGCGGTGTAAATGAAAAATCGTCGGGATGCCTCGCGATTTTCGACGTCGCGACGCCCGGCATCTCTGACAGGAGGGTAGATTAACGTTTCTGTCTCGGTGTGAGAGATCGATGGTATCGCGTTAACGCCTCGGCGGGGCGAGCTGTCTTTATGGAAAATCCATTTGCCTCGTCTCGACGATCCTTCGCGAGCATCCGTTCAATCCGTATCGACCGCCGGGGTCAATGGATACTTTATGTGGAGGTGCCAGAGAATCGAGACTTCCTTCGCTTGTCTCCGGAAAGGCAAGAAGGATACCCGAGACGCCGCTATTTCCCGTTAATCAGTCCGCGTTACGTAAGCGTTCGGATAACTTCGAACGAATCCGATAATCCGTCCAAAAAAGGCAAAGGAAAGCGAAGCAACGATAGCACTTCCATTATCTATACATCGAAAAGGTGCCCGAAGGATCTTAGTCGTGGGAAAATTAGTATCGCAGGACCTATTGCTACCGACGATGTGAGACTGTGGAGGAGCAGATAAAAAATGCCGGCGAATATCCGGCTGTGTCAGAAGGAACAAATGGACCGGGGCGAGGAGGGTGAGGATCGAAGAAACGATCGAGGCACGCCAGGATCCAGCAGCGTGAATTTTGCCCTACCCGAGCGAAACTCTACCGAATATTATTCCCCAGCGAAAAATCTCTTCCACCGGATTTCATGCAAATCACCGAGCTCGACGAAATTTCATCAGCCCCCCCACCCTGCTCGACGCACCGGGAATTTACGGTACTCTCGAGACTCGACTGTCATCGAAGCTTCGATATAGCGGCGTGGGATCGATGACGCCTCTCTTAGACAGAGTCGCTTATCGGACAAACGAGCCGGCCAAAGAGCGGAAGGCAAATTGAAAAGCGGCCGTCCGCGTCGATATCGCGCGACTCTCTCGTCGGAGGCTGCACTCGTTGGCTAGGTATTTTTTTGACATATCCACAAGTTTAATCGAGAGGAATATCGGATCGAATGCTCTGAGAGTACAGCTCTTGCAGCGGACGCTGTCCCACAAAAATGTGAATATGAAAATACGAACATGAGAGTATGAATATGAAAATGATCTCGTTGTAGAGCGTAGGTCGTTAGGAACATCCTACAATCCGGCGAAACGTCAGAGCGAAAGGACCTCCTTATCATCGACGGAGGAGAATGTACAACGTGGGCAAATGTACTGTTTCTCTCCCAAGTCTCCCTTGACGATTCTCAGGGTCCAAAATTATGATTTAACGTTGTTCCCCCGGCGTACCGAACTTACACCCCCTCCCCCGCCTGCCGACTCCGGCCAAGTCGTTACGACGTCTTCCTACATTTTCGCTAAATGCAAAATCTAGTACCTGCGCCGGCGAGTGTCAAGGAGGGCCGATTCGTCCTCCCGCGGAGTAGATTTTCGAAAGCTAAAGAGAATTTATATCGCGGGATGGCAAAGTTTTGCATTGTACCAGGAACGCACTACCGGTATATTTTATCCGTTCAATCTCAATTGCGGGACTGAGGGTGCGAGGGGTGGGGTGGGGGGGGGGGGGGTAAAGGGATCGTTTTGGCGATTTGTTCGAACGAGCGTGGACTTGAGTTATGTCTCGGCTCGATTCTCACCCGGCTGGCTGAGAGATACCGCGGCCGAATTATTCTCCCGTGACGTCGACGACGTTACAGACTGCGAATCCGATGCTTACGCAGCCCCCCACCCCCCTCAACACCCCCGGATTTCGAAGAACCCTTCGACGCCCTGCGATACCTTCGATATAATTTGCCTGAGGAAATACTCGAGGTTCGCACTTCGCGGCCTGGGACCCCCCGAGAGAAGCCACCCCTTCAGTTCGTTTTGTTAAAGCCGACATAAATCTCTCCGGCCGATTTTGGCTTCTCTGCCGCTGTTTCGGTTGGCGGATCTTTTTTCTATTAAGATTGGCTTATCCGGCCGGGGCTCAATAAAAACCCTTTTAGTCGTCTCCGACGACAAGCAGGGTATACTGTCAGCAAGTTCTCTACCCCCCTCCGCTCCACAGGGGTGTACTTACATATGTTTCACGTACCTAACTTAGATAAGAGGATAAGAGCAAATATGCGCGTAGGGTACAAAGCGTTGTTACAGCGTCACGACGGCAGCGTCGCTCGCACAAAGGACGGACGAGAATATTCAATGGTAATATTAATTTTAAAACCTAGTCGGAATCTAAGTTAAAGAAGGTGGGAAATCAAAAATCGGGAGAACGGATCTTCCCGGCGGAAATTGACTGTTTGCGAACCTGCGGGAATCGGTCAGTGAAAGATGAAAATCACGGAGAGCGAGTGAAATGTTTCCCAAATTACGCAAAGTGGTGCCCGGCGAGGGGTCGCGATGAATGAAACGTTTAGGGGAGACAAATATTCGCGTAATAAATGGGTGGCCAGTGGGAAGAGCGAAGGTGGTGGTGTGGGGCGCGGAAGTATTTCATTGAGGAGGAGAACAAGAGGATAACGAGAAGTCGTAGAAAACGGGGAGGAACCCGACTAGTTACCATGACAATTACCTCCGACCCCGCACGTCACGAAACAGAGAAATGGACGGCCACAAAGGACCGTCATTCCGGACGTAGGAAGTAAAGGGAAGTGGGATGGAGAAGGGAGAGGGAAGGGTGAGGGAAGCAGAGGGAAGAAAAGTATAGGGAAGCGAAGGGAATCCCTTAGCTGGTCATTGCGGACGAGCTCGGTACCGGATGAGAAGCGGACGTAAAATAACAAGGTCGCATGTCTGCCAACCGGCCGAAGGACGCGCTCTGGCATCGAGAGGAAATTTCGTGGAGAGAAAAAAGTCGCGGCGGCGGTGAGAGAGCAGGAAAAGAAATAGCGCGGCGATAAGAGGTAACGGTCCGCGAGACGGAAAAATGTCTCGCGAGAAATGGAAAGCGAGAGGCGCGAGTGTAAGCTATGACGAGAGTGAGACAGTGACGGAAAGAGAAAGAGAGGATAGGAGGGTGCGAGAATGGGAGAGAGGGAGGAAGAGAAAATCGCTGGAAGGGAGTCGGCGCAGGCGCAGCGTGTTGTGCCGCCGACGTTCCCGCGTCTGTTGCGTCGCGACGCCTCTCGCTATACCTCTTCATTTGGCGTTTGCACGCGAGCCAGCTCGTCTACGCTGAGAGCGCGCGTCTTTCCAAAGCGTCGTCGGGAAATCGTGGGAAAAATCCTCGGGAAATCGTCGGAAAATCCCAGACCGTCCACTAATCCGAAAAATCTACGAGACGATTAATCCTTTGTGCGAGAAAAGTTGCTCGTGACTATTTCACCTTGTGCACGATCTACGCTGGCTAACTTAAAGAATCGAGAGAAATGTGATTGCGAACGCACAGCTCGATCACCTTCCGGTCATTAGCGGCATGCAACCCTGCGGAAGAAAAGGAAGGTCGCACTCGCGGCGCTCCCACTTTAATCGGCGGCTAATTAAGCGCACGCTCGACGAGTCGTGTGATTAAAAGGAAAAGCACGGAGGTGAGAAGGTTCGCCGCGGCCGAAGGAAAAGAGAAGAATTTCTCGCCGCATCAAGCTGCCTGCCGGACCGTGAGATGATTCGTTAAAAGTTTGACGTGCGCAGAATAAACCGGACCGACAGTTTTCAAGGTTTTATTCAGTCCCGCGAATCGACGTTCCGCGCGCGGAAAAGCCGAACAAAAGATCAACGTTCACCCGGTATCGAGTCGATGGTCCGCGAAACTTTTGTCGCGCCATGATAATCTCCGACGATGTCCCATTACTTCCGCATCGCCGATAGCGGAACGAACGGGGGCGAGAAGGTGCTCGACAGGACGTGAAGAGAGTTAAAGTAAGAAAAGTGACAATAGACCGGTGATGATCCTGCCTGTGGAGGGCAGAGAGCCTGACCGCGCGGAGGAGGCAAAGTTCATCGACCCAGCCCGTCATCCTTCGGACCTGGAGGCCCGACCCTTCCGCAGAGACCTACAAGGTGGAAAGAAATTGGGGAGCAGAGCCCAATTCCGGTCGCTCGGAATCAGCGTTAAATCGCGTCCAGTGTTCTCTACGCCGCCGAGATGAGCGCCGCTCAAAATTTCTCGGGGAACTCCACTTCCTCCGGGTACGAGTGTGGCTCGAATCTCGAGTCCTTCTACACCGGGTATGCACAGGTGCACGGCTGGGCAAGTCTGCTCGTCTGCATATTCGGCTCCATAGCCAACGGGCTGAACATCGCTGTGCTAACTCGTCGAGAGATGAGATCGCCGACGAACATGATCCTGACCGGCCTGGCCGTTGCCGATCTTCTGGTGATGATCGAGTACGTTCCCTACGCCATCCACCTCTATCTCTATCGTCGGCCGCGCAGGGATACCTTCACTTACGGCTGGGCAGTCTTCGTCCTCTTCCACTCGAACTTCGGCCAAGTCTGTCACACCATCTCCATCTGCCTGACGCTGACCTTGGCCATCTGGCGTTACATCGCCGTCGCCCATCCGCAGAAGAATCGCGAATGGTGCAGTTATAGGCGAACGATCATCGCCATAACTGTCGCCTACGTCTTCTGCCCGCTTCTGTGCATACCTCTCTACATCAGTACGGAGGTGAAGCCGCAGATGGAGGTCCTCGATCACGAAGGCAGGAGTGCCAATCTGACGAGGATCCTCGAGTACAACGGTACCCTCGAAGGCACCACGAACACCACTCTCTACTTCGTTAGACTTAGCGAGACAGCGACTGTTCATGGTGTCCTCAAGGAGATGAACTTTTGGATCTACAGTGTCGTGATAAAGCTTATTCCGTGCCTGGCTCTGACCGTCCTCAGCATCAAGTTAGTTCTGGTCCTCTTGGAGGCCAAGAGGCGACGGAAGAAGCTCACCTCGAACGCGCCTAAGAAGGTCGACAACGGCAGTTCCGGCATCGATATTTCGGCAAAGCCGGCCAAGAGGGCGAAGGCCACCAAGTCGATGGACATGCAGAAGCAGACCGATAGGACTACCCTCATGCTGCTGGCCGTTCTTCTTCTGTTTTTATTAACCGAGCTGCCGCAAGGCGTTCTCGGCCTGCTTAGCGTCATTCTCGGCTCGGGCTTCTTTCGCACGTGTTACGTCATGCTCGGTAAGTTATTCCCTGATCGTGCCGGGAAATCCTTTCCAAGATACACAGAGTGATCGATGATCGCCGGCAATTTCCGCCCGTTCCGTTCCTACGGCCGTATCAAGTTTCCCAGCCCGTCCCGGTCTCGGACGAATCGCGCTCTAATACTACAATACCTTTGTTTGAACGGTAGCGTGGAATGAAATTCGAACAGATTGCTCGCGCGAAATAGTTCCTCAACGTCACTATCAACAGAATCAGTCAACATATTTGATCTTTAATAAGGTGTAGACAAAAGATAATTTACACGATGCACGTTGGAATACATGGACACAGTGACACGGACCATGAATATCCTAACACTGTCGAACGATTCAGCGTATATCGTGAAGACCAATGGGCGAGCGGTACGTTCGCGTCATTAAAGTTTCGTCGGGTTACGCGGAGAGAAATAGTATTGAACTCGCGATACGGGATGCCGGCTGGTATTTCGATCTAGCCGTTCGTTCTCAAATCGTAGAACAGGGCACGCCTCGTCTAGAACCGGAGCCAGCCGTCAACGCCGGCCGATCGGTTTCCACGGTTCGATTTCACGCCGCGCCGGCCAACGGGAAGGACGGGCGCGGGGGCAAAAATATGTTCTCCGTTCTGTCGGAAATACCGGATCGTCCGCGCGGATTCTCTCATTTTCGCGCGAGCGAGCAATTTGTCACGTTCTCTGACCTCGCCTGACGTGTAAACATCGAATGAGGAGCCGTCGGCTGCACTCGGCTTCGGGGACGGTTAACGGAGAATGCGATAACAGAAAATGTCGGGTGATAGAAGGAGGGGTACGTTGAACGGAATGTCGATAAGCGAAGGGATCGAATAAGAATGTCGAGTCATTCGGATGAAAAAGTTGCGGACGCCCGACGCCTCGGTGTCAAAGAAAGCACGTCAGGTACGTATTCGTACCGCGACACGTTTCAGGCTGAGAATATCGTTCGCGGCGGGGAAGGAAGGGGGGAGGAGGAGGGCAAAGGACTCTGAATACGCTCCTTCTGCAGGGTAACAGGCACTTCGGGAGTTATCCAAGTTTACGGAGTACGGGCACGTGAACCGGCTATTATTCTCGGCCTCGCGTAACACTGCTTCGGAACAGTATCCGTTTCTATACAACCTGATCTCGTCGAATGCTCGCCGCCTCGAACGAGACACGGATTTCTTTCGTAAACGTAGCCGAATCACGAGGGGATGTCAATGTGCGGGTAATGCATGAATTATGGACGCGTTTAACGAACCCTCCATTGTACGGCGCTATGTAGATTTAGTCCTGTGCTCTTCGTCTTTCTGCCGAAGAATACAATGTGACGTTACGGGAACAGAGATTTGATTGTACTACTTGGGCTCTTTGAGAGGCATTGTGAATTATTCGGCGTCTCAGTGCTTCGGTAGGTCTGAAGTGTAACGAGTCTCGGCTAAAAAATTATGATTGAATTACGGAATATCACGAGTAAATGCTGCACAGTCAAGCTTTTTTTTAGCGCTTTCAGTTTTTAATGTGGGTGTTGGACAAAAGGAGAGTAACGAGTAAACGAGATAATGACCCTTCATTGTCATTTCGAACAATGCCGATTTAATTCGAATTATGGCGTTACCCAATAATCATTTTCCGAAAGTACGAAGTTTCGTCATGAATTTCGTCGCGATATTCGAAGCGACAACGACGGAAAATGGTGGCGTTCTGATCTATCCTAGTTCTCCGACGGTGTAAGTACTCTTTTAAGCGGACATTCGCCAACGGTCAGAATACGTTCGCGTGACGCACGGAATATAAATGAGAGGAACTATGAAGAATCCAATTGGCGACGTTTCCCCTTTTATTTCTAACACAGACGTCGTTTTACGATTGGCCACGTGTCACGCGCTCAAATTTAATTCCCGTCGACACGCCCAATCCGTTCGGCCCCATCGTTTCTAGCCGATAATCGAAACTGACGTCCGCTTAATAAGGCCACTTATTCATCGCGACATACACACTGATTTTAACGAGTTCCGCGGGAAACGGAAAGCGCACGGGGGAAAAATGACAGAAGCAAAGCGCTAAACCGGGTCACGTAAAACGTTTTATTAGAGGAACGGCAAGTTTCTCGTACTTAAATAATTCAGTGCCCCGTGTAAACCCCGCCCATTCCCATGGCGCTTACAAAGTTTATTAAGTATCATGACTCCCCTGCTTAGCGGTCATTTTTCCACCCTTCCTGCCTTGACCGCACCCGCTGAAAACGGTTGAAATTCTAAAAACTAAAAGCTATCGATCGTCAGAGTCCACTACGCGAAACTTGTTCCGTCTAACGAATAAACGAGCTACACGCCGATCGTGTTTCTGCTAATTAACGCAGCCCATTGTTCCGTGCCTCCCGTTATACCGACATCATTCTGACTTTAATTGCAAACTTCTCAACATCGACGGACAATAATAATCTCTTTGCGTTAAAGCATGTGCTCGTATTAGCTCGGCCAATTTCGGCGAGCTGCTTTCCGACAATTCGAACACACGGTCTCATTCAACCTGTGCGGTCGACATTTTGGCAGGGGGAATCACACGCTCCTTGCTCTCCCATCCGGATTTAGCTGCATTATTAGGTGGAAAACGGCGCGCACACACGCTCGGCAAACGTGGGCGGCCCACGTCGGGAAAAGCGAGATCTATGTACGTAACAAAGTTGCTGTTTACTCTGCGGAGTAATATCGGCGCGACGCGGTGAGGGTCGTGACTTCGAATGTCTTCGATGCGCTTCGAACGATGTGGGCGACCCAATTACCGGCCATATTTTTTCCCTTCCCCGAAGAAGCCTGCAAGCTCACTTAGGGCGTACCTGTTGATACGTGAACTCTTAGAAAATCTTTGGTAGTCTTGCAGCGCACGTTTCTGCGTTCATTTTCAATTCTTCGACGAAAGATTACATTCGCTAATCTATATCGTGCTTACTGTCGACGTCATTAGGCGCTAGGTTAGGTCTACATGAGTGTTTATGGTTCGGCGAACATCGGAAGGCAAGCAAAAGCCTGATTGCATAACAGTGCCTCTGTGTGCTTTATGATTGGACGATGTAGATTAACGTGATTTAGCCGGAAGGTTTGCTTACGCGTGACAAAAATGTTTTCCCGGGATTTGGCAAAAAGCGGAATAACGCGGCCGCACGTTCAGCGAAATAATCTTTCACTCTCTGTACACGACGAGCATGTGTCTCTTCCTGGAAAAAAGTTTAAAGGTACGAGTTGTTTCGCGTCATCGCAGCGACGCAATTACGGCAGAAAGAGACTGCACATGAAAATTCTCTAAATCAGTGCGACATCGCGTAACAATCGCTCTATAGTTCGCTCTACTAATCGACTCTGAGCGCATCCGACAAGGATTTGCAACGGAGCTATAAATGGAAGATGTTTTCTTTCTCCGCATACGATAAGGACGGCCCCATCTCCCAGTCAGAATTACGCCGAGATTGAATTCATTTCCAAGTAGAATTTTTCAGTAAATCGCCGCGGCTGGCAAACTCCGCGAATCAAGGAATTACGCGCCGTGCAATATGCGACCGTGTAGAGAACCCACAGCCTGCACAACGGCAAAAATCTCTCTCACATATCGACGTCCTTATTCCCTTTACGAGCCGCAATACCCAGGCGAATTATTTTCATAACAAACGAACGTCGAACGATTCGTTTTTATAGATTCCCCGAGCAATTCTTTGCGCTTTTCCATACGTTTTACGCGAGCGTAACCGCCGGCTGTTTGCGCGAAGGGGGGGGAGAACAAGAGTGGCCCGTTGATTGGCCGTAAAGCCGGCAGCATGCAGAATGACGGAGGTCTGTTCATAAAGGTCTCCTCCTAACGACCTACGCGACTCGAGCTTCGGAGTCAAAAAAGAATTCGGAATATTCGCCGTCCGACGAACGGAACGTCGTTCCACTTTCATGGAATCGTTCTCAAAACTTCCGTCCATCGCTGCGCCGGCGGCAAGACTTCAGCCTCCATTCTACTGTTTGCCTTTTTCTCCGTTCGCTCTGGTCTTCCATCGAAAGACTTTCTCGAGGACCGACGTGTCCATTTTGAATTTCTCATCCGCTTTGTCTCTCCCATTCGCGCTCAACTCTCATAAGCGCCCACGGACCGGACGGGAAATAATAGGGGTTGAATTCGTAATTACTGGAACGCGAATCGGTAAAAAGTGTCGAGAGCTTCATTTGCGGGGGAAAAAAAGAATCGAATCCGATTCGAATTACGCTGTGGCCGAGAGTCGGCGGGGCACGTACGAACTTTTTGCCACGTAGGACGGCTCGGACAAGTGGCTCTGTGATTGGACGGAGACGGTATGAAATTCACGAGGGCGTTCGAAACTGCCTCCTCCCCGTGCCCGCCCGAATATTCCTCGTCCCGTTTTGCCTGGAATTCCAGGATAAAAACCACTTGCTATTCGACGACTCGAGTTTGCGAGGAGTACACTCGTGCCGGGATAGAAAAGAGGCGATACAAAGGTACGCATCGAGAAGAGCGCGCTCGAATATGTGCATAACACTTTCGGCAGAAGTGGAATGGAACAGAAGAAAAATATCTGTCACGTTTGTCGCGTTCGCGGAATCCGCCGTCAAACTTTCAGTTCACGGAGTGGCACAGTGCCGTCGCGAAAAGGTCTCTTCATGAGACAACGAGAGGTACCGAGTAAGAACAAATCTGGAGACGTGTCAAAAAATTTTTAATTCTCTAAGCGGGATGCCGCCTGGGCGCGAAACGTGCATTAACACGTTCGTCGCCACGTCACCCGTACTTGGGTGACGGCCCCTGTGGCTATGTTTTCCGGATGACACTCTCCTTCGTTCAATTGAAACAGGATTTTGTAGGTAGTTTACAATAATTTCCTTTTGTATCACAATAATGACGTGCACGCATATACAAAATAGACAGATTGGAAATATTAACAAATGGAAATATGACACTCTCCTTCGTTCAATTGAACCAGGATTTTTGTAGGTAGTTTACAAGAATTTCATTTGTCATCCGGGAAACATAGCCACAGGGGCTACATCCAACTACGACTTTTGGGCGTTCAACGTGTTAAACTTTCTGACGCAGCTTTAATTTTCACTACAATCCTTCACAATGCCGAGAATATCGAGCGATCTTTTTCCTAGCGAGAGTGTTTTGAGAGGGGCGTGGAGTGCCGGGATCGAAAGTCTCTATCCGGGCTCTCGTGGCGGACAGTTGAAAGGATAGCTTTCGAAGGCTGCCAGGGCAATTGGTAGCCGTGCGTCGGAAAACGCCCCGAAGTAAGGCAAACATTGTGTCGTGACGTGGAATGGTGGGAAACCGAAAATAGGTGTTACGCCCGCGCTTGTCCTAGCTCGCCTAAACGAACATGTCCTACAATGGCCGTTGCGGAAAATTCTGTCCACCCACAGTGTTCGTCCAATCGTAAACCCGATTAAATTGCCCTGTTTCCTATCGCTATAACTAATACGAAACTTCGAATGCTTGACGCTGCAATTTTCTATTCACTGAAACTCGAGAACAAACGAGCGAATTCGTGGCCTTCCACGGATTCCTCAAAATCGTTAATGAAACCTTCCGTAGCATTCGATGCACGGACACGGAACATATACAGTTACGCCGGCCTTTCGATACGATCCCTCGGAAGTACGGAAATAGTTGGAAACGACAGGAGCGCCAAACGAATCAAACATTTGGCGCACACGATCGCAATAGGGTTTCTTTGTAAATTCCGCGAGCTCGTTCGAACGTTACAAGCGCTTCCTTCTTCTGGCCGTCCAACATTAGGAGATGGGCGCCGAACGCGTTCGCGTACGTTCGTCCGATCGAACGGCCTGACTATCATTGTCCGATAACATTGGATTAGTTGGGTCAGTGTGCGCTCGCGCTAGACACACCGTCGAAGGAAAGGAAATGGGTTTCTGCCCGGGAGGGATCTCGAGAGCGGCACAGGATAGCGTGAGAAAGGACAATCGGCCGGCAATGATCAAGGATAAAAAGCGTATTGTAAACCTCGCGGACCTTCGTTATTCCGTTATTTCCCTTATATCTGATACGCGCCGCTCGCCCTATCACGGTCAGATAATGATATCGCATGTAAGAGCCACTGATTTACGTATGCTAATTCGGCCGAAGCCAGGCGTAGTTATAACGGTATACGGATCGAAAGAGTGAATACGTTCAGTGTCTAACCGCTTATGTTTCCGACATTGTCGACAGGCGACGTGATAGACATCCTCACGCTCATAAACTCGGCCATCAACTTCATCCTATACTGCGCTATGAGCCGACAGTTCCGGACTACGTTCGACCAGCTGTTCTGCGGATGGAAGCCGAGAACCGGAAGATGGATACGCGTGCCGCAAAATATGGGCGAGAACAATGGGAACACGGGGACCAATCACACGGTGACCCAGGTCACTCATGTCTAGCGACGACGAGGCCGGCGAACACATTGCTATCCACTATAAGATGGGACTGGGACCCTTCGTCCAAGGTCCTCTTTCAGTTGACGACCCCTGTTGCTTCCGTCGCGCTTAAGGATCAGCTCCTAATCTCAGGGATCGCGATTCTCTGATCTGATCCGTCTGGTCAACTCCGATCCACCCTGCGCGATCGAGTCGAGTCGTTATTTTTATTTCATCGAACGAGCAGGGATGGCGAACCGGAAATAACGCCAATTCTTTATCGCACGCGAACCGTCGAACTAGCCATTTTTACCGAACTAGAACGTCGATTGCAAAGGAGCATATATTCGGAAAATTACGTAACCACTGCGACGAACTGTTTTACTCTCCTACGACGGGATCAGCTCTAAGGTTCGACCGCGGCGTTCAACGTAAATGTTTGAAGGTATAAATGAACGTTCAACCGGAAAAAGGCCTGTCGGCGAATTAATCTTTCGCAATATTGTGCCAATGACTCCGTTTGATATGAAAATGAATTGAACAATTACCCGGAGGGAATTAACGGCCGCAATTTATGCGACCGCGACGGCTACCGTGGCTGTCACTATCTGCATAAATGAAATTATTTAAATGTCACGCGCGTCGATGCCAATCTAGTCCGGTACGCAACCGCATTCTTCTCGCGATATAATAACGAGAGCAAAAAGCGAAATTTCGGCTCAATTTTCCTCTCTTCCGACCGGCGAGCGCTTTGTCTTTTTGCCGAGGCGCATAATGCGATTGGTTCGTGCCGGGCCGTCGAAACGAATGAATGGTACGGTAAGCGGAAAAAAGTGCGGAGGGGCGAAGAAAAACTGGTATCGCACCGCGAGAAGGAAGAGGGTGCGAACGACTCCGGAACAGTGCCACCCTTAGACCACCAAATATATTTCCTACGTTTCACGGATCCGCGACTTCGATTCGTACGAGTGATAGCGTAGCACACACGCTTTGGAATAGTGTGGAATGCAACATTACTGGGCGACGATCGATCGATGTCAATTTTTAGCGAAACCGCGGACAAATATTGTTCACCGATTAACGATGAATCGGGAAGAGAAATGTGCGCTACGAATCCCGAAACGGTCGACAATTCACACCCTATATCGCATCGCCGCGAACATGATTTACGGCCGATTTGTTTGCTAGCCGCGACGCATTAACTTCCGGAGCAGACTTGACAGCCCGTTCGAAAGCCAGTAATGAGTGGACGGTCGAACCTGAATGGAGCGCATGAATTGCCACGCTCGATAACGAGTCTGATACGAGTACGTACGAGGGGATAAAATTGTTATGGGAAGTTTTTCAAGTCGCTTAATCTCGATCGTCTCCACCGTACTAAGCTCAGAGCGTTATCCCCCGAAATTATTCAATGCCGCTCTTATTGAATATTCATACCGAAAGGAACGACAGACAATTCGCCGCCGTGTTGTTAACTCTGTCCCTGAGAATCGACGTACCGTCGTGTGATATTTTAATGGATCACGGAGCAGTGGTTATATATACATATGTCCTTTCAACCTCGCCGATTATAGTCGTAAATCTTAGCCGCAGGTAGAATATACGATCGCGGTATACGAGAAGTACATGTTATTTGTTACGTTTGACATGCGGGGGCGCGAATAAATTTATTCCCCGGTATACTTCGCGCAGCCTTTCGATCGATAGATTTATGTTCCGAGCATTCAAAGATGCTGCGAATGGCAGAAGAAAGACGCCAATGGTAGAGGCCACTGATGTGTTCTCATCGGCAGAACGGTGGCAGTAGGTGGATAGCAAATTGTTCGTCGGCCTTGCTTCGGACGACGTACGGATTAAAGTCGTTTAAGATCTCGAAAGGATCGAAACTCACAAGGTCTTTCGTTGCACCAACGATGAACGGGTTTAAAAGTGATGATTTTTTATATAGTCCGTCGTTGCGCGTCCCTAGGAACTGTTAATGCCTGACTCGCACTACGGTCAGGGATTAACATTTTTTAACAGTAATTTGTAATTGTTATCCTATCCTACCCTACCCTCGTAAACGATAGTTATGTACCCTCATATTGTACAGATGATTGTATTTTCTCGAAACTGCACAGTGATTGTTTCGTCTAGTGTACATATATACTTATGCAAGGCGCAGAATTGTACAGTAGGAAGTAAGGCTCGAGGCTGAGTAAAGGCGAACGTGTACGCATAGAAAGTTCAACGTCGCGTTCTATGCCAATGTTAAGTTGAGTTCCGGGCAGTCATAAATGACGCTCGGCTCGACTACTTCGCTCGCAGGCGATGCAACGTTGCAGTGGAACCATTAATCTTGCAGAAATGGAATGATCATCACGTTCGGATCATTTTTTTTCCTCTACTTAACGTCGGATGCAGATCTACGGTAAAAGCGATGATAATTTACGGCCTGACCATAGATCAATCTCGCTTCAAGTCGCGTTAAATTCAGCGTCAGTGAGATTAAACACCTGTGTTCGTGCATAAATCAAAAGTGACTTGGAGAACCCTCGTTACACTCGAGATCCTCATATCTTCAACGATTCACCCAGTCGCACAAATCATATTCGATAAGTTCTCATTATTAACCGGGACGTTTCGTTTCCATTTCGTTAAATATAAGGCAGAGCGCGGAATGGTGCATGAAAGTGAAGATTCTTGTGATTCGTCTAAATGCAAATGAAAGTTTTGCCCATTTGCTAAGTGACTCGCGCCTCTACCTACGTGAACGAAAAATTCTCATGCTAGAATTTCAGGCTAGATGCAGTACCGTAATTTTCTTTATCACGAATTCATAAAGGTTTTATTTGAAGCAGCAAGCGAAGAAACAAAGGTGAGGCGCAAGAAGTAGCAATCTATTCTAGCATCTGGCAGGCCTGTATTGAATTTTACGCGGCAGTCAACGTGTTAATTGAACATTTCGCCGAATGAATTTAATCCCGATGCGAGGTAACAACGCAAAACGTGATAAACTCGCTCAAAATGTCAAGCTCTTCCGTGACAGGCGACTTTTTACTTATCAGATGCCCGGATCGTACCGCTGGTCTTCTAAAACGGAGTCGAGTCTACTTAAAAGCAACAGCCAAGGAAGAAATCGCATTTCGCGACAATATCAGCCCACGATAAATCACTGAGACAGCCTACCACTTCGCGTTTAACGATCACCGCGAGACGCCTACGAGAAATTAGAGTCGCAAAGTCACAGTACTATTCTAATTAAAAACACGCCAGTCGTAAAGAGAGTTCACGTAAAAGTGCAATCATGACGGAGTCGAGAAAAGAGTCAGAGAGCGAAAGAGTGAACGTGGCTTGACTCTCGTAACAGTCAACCTTTACAGCCGCAGTATAACCGTTCGCCTATACATACACGTAAATTTGAAATTTTCCGTTTGATCGCCTGGCGATACACGTAATTTTCTCGATGGTAACAAGTGCACAAATTCCGGCGAAAGCCAAGCTTGCTAAATTACTATAGCTGGCTGTGTATCGAACAGCTACACCGCCTACGTGTTAATAGATGGATTGCTCGTCGACTTCAGCAGTGCGCGAGTTAATCACTGTAAACTTCTGATTTGTGCCCAACCCTTTCGTCGTCATACCAGTGTGGCATCGATTACGAAACGTACACACGGTGTCGTCTGCCACGTTTGTAGTACAACATGCCATGATATTCAACCTCCTGACATTTTCATCGTAAACGAAAACTTCCGATGAACGTGCGACTACCGCCGGACAAAGAAGACTTCTCGTCCGTGCCGTAATAAGTGTCAACGTAAAGTAAAATTCGTGATTAGTCTAGCAGAAAATCGCATTACATAGAATTGCCGCGTAAGAAGACAAGACTTCGGTGATTAAGGAAATAGTTACGATCACGGTACGAACTCATAAAACAAGGATTCGCTAAGAAGGAAACAAGGGTGGCAAAGTAGTTTTCGACGGGGTGCACGGAGGCAACAAACGGGGAAGTTCCGCCCGGCCGACGTAAGCGCGTAAAGTTTCGGGTAGGAAATGCGAGCATATCCATCTCTCAGTTCCGTGTGCAGCAACCTTGATAAATGTCGTCTTCATAAATTGCACCGGGCGGGATACTGAACTCGACGGTAAAGTGCTTCCGACGTTTATATTCCTAAACACGCGCCTAACCTGAAGGGACGCCCTTCCGAGGACGATGAAAATCAGTCGGCCTGTCCTTTTTGTAACTTTCGGTAATGCTAACATATTTTTGAAATTAACCTTTTCCCTCTCCTCTATTCTAATTTAGAACTTAATTACTACAAAATGTTGATGGATATCAAGGTATCCCAGTACCAGATGCATTTCGAAATACTGATACTTTAAACTATGAATGCAAGATATATTTGCAAGTTATATTAGATCTTAACCTTTACACGTTACTCTTTCGCTCTTGTATTCTTGATACTTTGCCTCCATCAAGGAATGCAAATTACTCCCTTGAAAGCCAGCTTGTATTCGCATTAAAAATGTTGCCCGGGATGAAATCAATTTTTCCATGGAACAAAGCAACCGAACCTTCATCCATGTTTTTGCATAATACTTTACGGCGGGCAAACACAGAAGAAATTTACGGTCCACAGGAAATACCCTATCTATATGTATAACCTTTATGTGTAACAATTAACAAACAGGTTCGATGCCGACACTGCAGCGCCGATCGGAAAAAAGTTACGATGCACAATTAAATACCCTGTGTGCACTGTACATAAACTGCATCGGTGGAGTATAGCGCATTCTACGTCATGTAAATAGGCCTTGATAATACTGTACATATAAGGAAATTTTTGTTATTTTCATAAGCGTGTACATAAAGCGCATGTACGAGCGGTGCGTGAATTATCGGATGTCATTCTACGTGGACTGGCGTGCGCGGCATGATACGCCTAATAAAAGTAAGAGAGCCTTACTTTGATAGCATGCGAACAGAATACCATTTCGCGTTTGATATTTGATGCCACTAGCGAGAGCCCTACGCTACGCCGCACCTATTCAGTTTGAAACATTTATTTTGACCGAGCACACCTACCCTTTTAATCCGTGAAAGTTCGTCACAGCGACTCTTTTTCAACCTAATTTGTGTTACCCTCTCAAATTAAGTCGACACAGTTGCGCGCCGAGTAGGAAGCGTATGCCCTAACGATCCTAGATCATACGTGTGGGGAATTGTTTGATGTCATACGCTTTGCCAGAATGCGCATGAGCGCGCGGCACTCGTCCTCGCCAACGCAAAATGCTACGATAATGCCGTTAGTAGGCACGAACGCCACTCTTATTACGTTCAATTTGTTGCCGCTCATCGCTTCGTTAATGTACACTCGCTCTGTAATTACCGAAAATTATTGTTTTATTCCGGATTGGTTTGTTCGGGCTCGGTTATGCGCCGATGATTGTGCTACGATAACACGAGCGCGTCGAATGAATTGAGAGAATGTTCCCGAAAGTCATAACGAAAACCTAATTATACATATAGCAACTAAATCGTTTTTGTCGCTAATTGTACCAATTTCATATATGCCCTGGAATTACGTTCCATTATGCGGGAAGGGTTATTAACATTGAGAAATTCGAACACGATTTTGTACGCGGATCGTTCAATAAAAAGAAAGAAATTAAAGTTCCACCTATTACTATTTACGATCGAGGAAGATTGTAAATTGCAGGTGATCGAAGATGAGTCGTTGATCAATTTCTTGTACTACCGTTAGCGAAAGAGCGCCACTAATGCACCTTCAAAAAGTGCGTCGTAAATACTAATACTTGAACTATTGAAACGTTGTTCGATAACCTTCATTACATGGCTCTCAATAAACGTTATCGCCTCGTTCGATCTTCTCTTTACGAGTACTCCAGTCTGCTCGGCATATCGTAATTAAATTTCCCTTTCTATCGATTAGAAGAGCGACGGCTATCGCGATTGTGAGCAAAGACTCATAAAATTTCTGCGAGCCCATGAAAATTCACAGTACAAATATACTTTGATAAAGAGGGAAACTATGCAATTACGAAGAAGCCACCATTATGACGGTGATAATAATAGCAGTTACGACGAAAGTATGGAGCATCACTGCTACTCGTAAAAGGCGACGTTGAATGGAGAGCTTCGTAATCAATTTTATTAATAGTCCCTCATCCTGTCTGAAATTAATGAAACGACGTTAAAACAGATTAGCGAAAATATTATCTATCTACGGCGAACGTAACGAAACCATATCGATTTTATACATCGGATTACCCTCCTCGAAGTTGTTCATTGTCTAGTAGCCCTGAATGATACTTCACATCTGCGTTGAAATTGGGACTAACCTCCTGTAAAAGTTTCAAGAGTGGATGAAGAATCTATAAAGCGAAAAACTGCGATAACATTGTATTACGTTGAGACAACAGTATGAAAAGAGAACGTCGAATTGAAGCTCAAACACAGTTGGTAACAGGGTTTAAAAATTTTCCCACGTACACAAAAAATGACGCCAACCCAACGAAAACACGTCGGCGACCCTAGCTTCGTCCTATTTAACACAACAATGCTTACACAAGGTATAATTGTCTCCTTTTCCTACTGCTATCTATATGTAAATATTTCACGTGCACGCTTTAATGGTACGAAATGACCGAGAATGAGGAAGCAAAATATAGATCTTCACATTGTGTAAATACTGGTAAGATAGAATATCATACAAAGTATCACTGAAAATGGTGCTTAAAAACACCGCTAATCGTCGTAATCGTACTTCTGATAATAACCTCAAATACTTCTGTTACAGGATCTGCTGCACATATAATTCAACATCAGCTACGAAAGGTTCACGAGCATATTACAATGACAAAGAAATGTTATAATTCGTACATTGATACCGTAATTTTTCAACATTCAAGCATTCTTGCACAATTGCTTATTGTCTATGAAATATATTATCTTAATGCATTACATTGAAATATTTACCCATGGAGACTAGATTATAAGGAGTACGAACGCCATGTTAAAGAAATAATCCAGATTTTAATACAGCAATGCAAGTTAAACCAGCAGACGGCGCTAGTATCGACAGTTACCGATAAATATAGATATACAAATTACACAGAAAATTTATATACTAATCGCAAGTAAAAATTGTGATTTTTTTTACGCAAAAATCTTTAATATAAATGTAAATAATCATAAATATTTAAATAAGATACAATTTTTAAAATTGACTTGGAATAAAAGATTGATAATATTGATACGCTGTACATAGTTTAATAGACTATTTCAATTTTTAGCTACAAATAAATTATATTGAGACATACTAGTTTAGATTTGGAGAGGGCCCAATGGAAACAAAGTCTAACTGACTCAGAAACTGCAAACTGACGCGCCCTCTATCTGTACAAATTTTCAGATTATAAATCTAGTGACATTCCTATCTCGTTCGTACTCCTTATAATCTAGTCTCCATGTATTTACCCATCACCATTCACAGTGCCGCATTACGAAAGTGCAACGAAATTTGAATTGTAACCGTGTTGCACAGGAACTGTATTGCAAGTGGGCGAAAGTAGCGCCACTTGTAAATATTACTACGCAAAACTGCCAGCTAGTCCCCCTCACCCCACCTCCCCTTGCCCAATATTTGAATTTCAGTTGGGATTTAGCAGAATATTATGCGAACATCGAGTCCAGAGGCAAGTGGAGTATATCAAGGTAAATTAGGATGCATGCAAAGTAATGTACTCACATAATTGGTGCTGGCCATGTCAAAATACACGTAAATATGGGTTGAAAGGATTTTCTATGTCACCCCCAGGCCAACAGATTTCTCAAGATTTCGGAACATTCTGGAAGCCGCTGCAACAATATTCAAATTTTGGTGAGAATACGTCGAATTGGGGTAAAATATTGCGGCAACTAAACGCTCAGCACTTAAGCTTTCAAATTCTTATTGTCTTGTGATTGTTAGACGATTTAATTTACAAGAAAATTATGAAATAATTCTGAGACTCACCGACGTGGGTGCTTCACTCCACGAACGTTTGAACTGACTACCAGCTTTGGTAATCAGGCTTCCTATTGGCTCATAGTATTGGCCAATCATTTCAAACCACCGGTAGGACGAATTACGCAGAAATGAATTTTCATGAGTATTTCGTTAAACTCGCGATAAAATCATTATTTAAGGATAAAGTGTAACTAATAGTGGAATAAAGAGACACCCATACAATATATATTATTGAGATTTATAATGTTTTGAAGATTTATCATGCCAGTGGAATACCATATTTACCGCAGGATATGTGGGACCCGGTCGATACAGTTGCACTCTGTACTAAGATTTACCTTTCTAAATAGTTTACAATCCGAATTGATAATTCCTTTGTTCTCTAAGACTTGTTTTGTATTTCCTCATATGCAGGCGTTATTGCGTATTGTAATAATGCCTCTCGTATATTATTATGAACCAATACTATGAATCGGAAACATCAGATTATGGAACTACATTTTAAACATATGCAAACCATCTTCAAATGCGATGATAATCAACCATAAAAGCGGTTACGTAAATGTTTTGCTTATAAAAAACAAATTGTCACTATGATTCAGAATAGCGCAAAAAAATTACGGCGCGTGCATTTCTGACATATTATTCGTTTAGCAAACATCGGTCTGTACATGCGGTCGGCGGTAAGAATGGATGACCCTATATAAAGCACTGCAAGCGTTGCTTATAGGCAAGTGTGTGCAACTCGATAAAACAACAGTTGGCTGTGATGCACAAAGTGCTGTGATTAACATAAACGATAAACATAATGTTCGTAAACGATAAGTCAAATTTCTACCAGCAAAAGAGATTCTGTGCTTGTAAAGAAGATGATTGTGAATGTGGAGAAACGAACAGTAAGTAAATTGTTTGATTAATCTTTAATTAACATAATATTGGAGACTGACATGTAGTTTGCAAAGGAATGTGTTAGGATGTGCCTGCAAACGATTCTTGATCTAGTCAATGGCCTTAAAGACTGATAATCACATTTTATTTCTTTTGCTACAGGCTATATTTACTTTCCACTTTACAATTTCATATTTGTTCATTTATTTCAGTACATGAATGGCAATGGGAGGAAAATAAAGAAAGTAGTATCAAATTATCAAGGGATAATTTGGAAGTGAAATTCAATCCTGGTTATAGTTCCGGTACAGCCGCTGTGAGAGGTAATAAATTGTTAGAAAGTGGTAGACATCACTTTTGGGAAATGAAAATGGTCACAGTTCCTTATGGTACAGATGTGGTGAGTACTGTCATTAATTTGTCATAAGAGAAAGAGCTCATTAAGATTACTTCTGTAGAACATAATATTCATAGATGATCGGCGTGGGAACAAGCAAATTGGATTTATTAACTGCAAAGGCATCATTTTGTTCTCTACTTGGTAATAACTCAGAATCGTGGGGTTTATCATTTAAGGGATATGTACAAAATGCTAGCCAAAAGCATAATTGTCAGTCACAATTTGGTCATGGTACTTTAATTGCCATACATTTGGACACATGGAGAGGGATTCTACGTTATTTCATTAACCGAAAACCCTTAGGTAAAATATAAATATTGCAAATAATGCATAGTTTCGTCAACTAATATCTGTTTTCTTTATAGATCTAATGTTTACTGGACTAAGAGGCATTGATCTGTATCCAATGGCATGTTCTACAGCTGCAAACAGTATAATGCGCTTGACATATAGTTATTCTACAGAGACATCTTTACAAATGGAGTGTCTGTCTGTATTAAGTCCTGCACAGAGGGCATATTTATCATCTACATTTGCAGGGATGCGTTACCTTTCAGAAGGGTTATTTGCAGACATGTTAAAAAAACCAATAGGTAAATAGTTTTGCACATGTCAATTTGTTACGCCTTAGAGAAAAGTACTACAGTCATGATATTTTAGTTGCAGTTGATGATGACAATGATATCGATGACGATCTAAACCCATCGAAATATACGATTTTAGACGAATTCGATTTTGCATTGGTTGGGTTGAAAAGGAGAAAGAGGAGGCACATGGTCAATCGAAAATCTTCAACTATAGTACTAAAATAAGTGTGTACAGTGGGAGGAATTCAATGCATAGGAGGAGGGTTGAAACAGTCTTAAATATCACATAACATTTATGTTAATATTAAAAAAATAATATATTTTATATATAAAAGTATCAAAAGTTGTACCATTCTACACACAAGGAACACATTTTTTGTACTGCATCTCTCGAAAGGATATTATTCTTTCTTTCGACTTCGTGTTTTATACGAATTATTATTTTCTTTTTGTTTTCGTTTACCACGAATAGACGGTGCTGCTGAGGCATTAATTTTCGCACAAAAAACAACAGCCTGAGCCCACCCAGCCAAAGGTCCCCATAATTTTCGTAAATGACTGCTGACTTCCTCGTGAATCTTTGGTGTAACCGTCTTTTGTTTTGCTAAGTGAGGCAAATAATTCGTCTGTGCTACTTGAAATATATGAGTATCTACAGGAATAGCCTCCAAATGACCCAGTGACATTAAACATATACAGTCTGCAACCTTGGGACCCACTCCAGACAGAGTAGTTAATTTTTCTCTAGCCAAAGAATAAGATATATTTGCATCTTTATGCAAATCTAATAACCATTGTCTGCCACCAAGCTCTACTAATTGTTTAGCAGTTTTTGCAATATATCCGGCACGATATCCAAAACCTTCTTTTCGTAAAACTGACTCTACATCTTCACCACACAAAGACTCTATGGTTGGAAAGTCATAATAGTCATATCCATCTACAGAGCATATTTTCTTACCAAAGAAGGAACACAGCTTCTCAATCATGCTGGAAATCCTGAAATAATACCAATTTCCATGTAGGATGTTCCACTGTGAAATCCTATGACACTAGATATTTATTAATTAAAGATAGTACCGCTGTATGTTGTTATTGGAACTGCAAATAAATGAAAAAAGATTTTCTACAATGTCTTGATTTAAAATCCTGACCCCACTGACTTTGGTACTGCTCCTCTGAAAGAATTGGTCACTTTCTGCCCAGAATTTACATTGGTCTTCTAATGACACATCCAATCTAAAATACTGAGACAAAATGTCATTCAAATTCTTGTCATTTCTCAGAGAACCATGCATAACATAAGAGATAACTTCTTCAGTTTGTGAAAGTGTCCACACAGAGGATCCAAATACTCCTCTGTATCCGGAAGGGCAGATAGTCCACCTGCAACAATGACTCTGCGATACAAACAATTAAGTTATCTAAAAACAATATGTTATACAAGATTCTGTACCAAAGACACAATAATAAGCATAGACATAAGTATGACAGTAGGGTCAAAATATACAGAGAGGTCAGTTAATATATATGTCAAGAAATTCACATTCATAATAAAAGTATATCATATTCAAAAACGGGAAAAATCATTGAGGGTAACGACGTTACCGGAAACTCTGTCCTCCATTCAAGGTAATACCAAGATCCAACTCCCTCGACGAACAGGTTAGAATTCCTTTCTTTGGTATATCCATTCTGCTGTTCCAATTCAGACCAGCAGAGTATGCATGTGCCCAAAGACGCTTCGTGATATCTTCTTGCTCGCTCGGCGCAAATTAAATTCCTAAATGTTCATTCTTCAAAAAAAACACCAAATGAAAGGTAATTGCGTCGTTGATCCTTGACAGAAAGGGGAGTTACAACGCCATCGTACTAGGACACTGTGCGTCGTCCTGTACTGTGCAAATGCGCCCTCTAGTTCGACCTCGTACGAGTTGTCAGTGGAAAGTGAAATTTTCGCGTCGTATTTCGAATTGTTTGGGTAGCGTAAATATTGTTGTGATGTGTAAACCGATGGGTGCTGACGGTATACGAATCATCCGACAACAGTGTCACGGTGCTGAATGCGAATGGTAAGTAGTGTAAACACTTTAAAACGAATTCATATTTTGTGCACGTCAACGTGGTTCTAACGTTTGAATGGTGATTACAAACGTTGGCGGACGGTTCCATTAAAATTGCCCAATCCTCCCGCTATACTGTATTTTCTTTATTAAAAAATGACAGTACTACGTGCTATTTTACATATTTACAAGAATGAAATACCTAGAGCTATCACAAAACGCACTGACCCTTACATTTGTAATCTACTCATATCTGAACCACTGCGGGAAGCATCTTGAATGCAACGGCTAGTTGGCAAATGGCGCGCAATAGCTTTTCAAATAATACGAAATTCGTTGAACGCAAGCTTCGCTACACAATAGTTCCCTTATGTCAAACGCATTCTGACGACACGAAATAAGATTAGAAATTATTATATATTAGCGATTTCCGATTGTTCCTTCTGTTTTTATCGTAACATTTTTACACAGCTCATTCATTCATAAATACAAGCATTCGCAGTACATGCGCAAGGGCATTTAATACATTATAGCTCCGAGAACTTAAATAATCTTTCGCAAATATATAATTGGAATGTAAATGAAGATATACATAATCGAAATATATAACTTCGTATCACCTACACTGATTCTCGATTAAATTATTCGGTTACTTCGATTACATTTTCTAATCTCGAGTGCAGAAATTTCTATCGTTGGAACAATATCTTCCCCGAGTCACACGAACGAACTAAGTCACCCGATATGTACATTTTCAAGTACGTGTCTATGTATAAAGTTTATTTGGCATGTTTGTTAAGAAGATTATTGTGCCTTTACGTGAAATAGAACAGAGTAGCAAAGACAGTACCCTGAAGATTGACGATATACAGTAATTTTAATTCCTTAACCTTTTTGACTCGTTTCAATGTGTCCATTTTTTTCGCCCATTGAATTACTTTTTTTTTCGTTTTTATTACTGAAACTACTTTCGTTCTACACAATACACAAGCTAATAGACACGCGCATATACTGAGACTCGAACGTTCAATAATCGCCCGCTTGACTAAATACAATAATTTAATAAATTCCTTATGTATAGATAAAGATTTACATTTGATAAATAACGTTCTTTTTCCCTGAAGGAGATTGCTTAGGTATCTGATATAGAGAAGACAATTTTTACTAGCACTGATAGCGTAGATATAATTTACTTTAACGTCTTACCGTCGCAGTTTAATCAGAATTCTCCGAACGTGGCCAAAAACACTTGCTGGTTTCACGGCTATAAAAAAATATCACCCCAATGTGTTCGACTCAACTATTGTGCGCTTGATGCGAAACGTTTTAAGATGAGTAAGAAATTGGCAATTATTGGCACGAACTCATGATGAGAAACATCCAGTCTTCGATCTTTGCGCGAGTAAGTACATAATGCAAACGTAACGGCCTATCGAGAAAATCTGAGATACGATCTACTACACTCCCACGTATCTGACACGTTTGAGAAACATTCCGTTCGTCTCCATAGTCAACGACCATTTGTATCGGCGTTTGAATATGTATTGTCGCACATGCAATATCGATCGGATCGATCGATCGATACCACTGCCTCCGCCATCGATCAGTCGCCACGCGACTCGACCCCTTTCGAATACTCGATAAAATGTTACATCCCTGAGAATATCTATTGACGTCTCCGGCAGAGGAGTACTTAAACAACTCTTTCATCCGAATCTTCAATCTTTGGACTTACACCTTAGTAAGGAACATTGTCGCGAATGTGAGCAACCTTTCGATACTCGTGCCGCTGGCATTTGCCCATCCAGGTGCGTTTCACGCATGTCTTCTGCGGCTTGAGAACGAAGCACTTCGTCTGGAGAACGTTGAAGAAGATCTTACCGATGAAATTGGCGGACGACGTGCCGGCCATCTTGAGACAGGTGCGAAATCTGCGAAAGGAACCGAAACACTTGACCTCCACCTGTCGCTGACAGTCCTCTACCGAAGATCGATTACCCCAATACTTACCTTTCGTCGCAGCCGCAGTGCATTATCGTCGAAATACCCCAATTGAAGACCCCATAGCGGCTCTCGAAGGCCGGAATGGAGAACGGACAAGCCGTGTCGTGTCTTCGGCAGCAAGCGTCGGCCACCCCGAAACCGCCGAGATTAGTGTACTTTGTCGCCCGATGACCGCGGCCGCACCATTGTGTGCCTGGTACCATAAGCAGCTCCCTTCTGGCACGGTTGCGACCTCGCCGCTGCTTCCGACCGCTGCTCGTGCTGTTCGCGAGCTTCGTGTAATCCCTGCGAGGCCAACGCGATCCGTCAAAATCATCCGAAGCACAATAAAAACGTCCGCTCCGGGCCCGGATAAGTCATAAATCACGAGCGTGCCGCAGTCGAATGTGGAACGAGCCGGAGGAACGAGCCGGAGGAACGTGACGAATGAATGTGGTCGTAATGGAAAAAGGGTTACCTGCGACGATGCTGCGCCATTATCTGATTCCGCGCCCTCGTCCTCACGTGATAGCACCGATGACGCAGCTCGGACGTCGATGATAGCCAGGAGAGCTCCCGCGGCATCCTCGAAGCGTCCTCGTCGCCGAGGTCGAAGAGCTCGACGTCGTCCTCGTCACCCTGACCGTAATCATCGGGACTCGCGCTCGAGAGGCAATCGCTCTCCTCTCCTCCCGGCAGCTCCTCGTCGATGCAGTCGGTCAGGGTGCCACCCTCGTATATCAGCTGCAACTTTCTGCGTGCCTCCCGCTGCCAGATCTGCCGCAGTGCCACGTCCGTATCTCTGTTGCCGGTGACACGTCGAAAGTCAATTGAAAATATACCGAGTCTGGCTACCAGCCGCTCGAGTCGCCGATAAACGCGCTCGTATACACGCCGTGTCGGCCGCGAACGCGATCGAAGGGGAAAACAAAGTAATTGTCTGCGGAGTTGGACATTTTTTGCGAGCCGAGGGGGGAAGGGAGAGACAATGGGAGCGAAATCGATAAATCGTAAAATTTCGCGTAAGCGCAGCCGGACAATGGACGGAAGGATCGTGCGAGTGAGCGGTATCGTTGCATACGTAATCTCTGACGTGTCGCGTAGATATATAGAATCCGATCGGGGCAAAGAGTGGTTGCCTCTTTGCCGAATTCGTCGATTCCCGGTAACCGGCATCGAATTCCACTTCGCGTCCCTTCCTTCCGTCCGTTCCCCGCACTTAGAGCGGAATCGGAGGCACATCGAGGTGGCGCATGTTCTCGTTACAGCTAAAAGAGCTTTCCCCGGTTTAAGTGCAAAGTGACGCTTCGCGGTCGTGGGATTCCGTGGTATCCTCGTGAGAGCATCAGCAGATGAGTCCGCTGGCCTGGCACTCGGCGGGCTGCCGGGGTCCGAGCCAGGAGGCGGGCTCCAGGACTCCGGAGGCTCCTGCCCTCCAACAGGGTGGCAGAGGGCACTCCTCGCTTACCCGGACCTAATCCTTGCTTACTTAACTTGCCGCTTTTCGGCTTAGGGCCTCGGTTAGCTTAGCGGTCACCGTCCGCGGATGGATACGTTAAATTGCTTTTTCTTCCCTGGCGCGCCTCGTAAGCTCGACGGATCCCGATTCTCCGGTTCGCTGCATTCGCTCGAATTCGTTCGTATTCGTTCGATCTTACTCGAACTCGCTCGAATCCGCTCGAATTCGCGCGGCCCAGATCGAAGATTGGAGCGAGCGAAGATTAGCGCCCAGACGATTATCGGCGGCAGGGAGTAAACAGAAGCGTTAGATAGCGAGCGGACGGTCTATCGGCAGACTGCGAGGTGGATTTAAATCGTGAGATTGCTGGGGGTCAAGATCTCTGGCGTTTCGAAAGGCGCGGTTTTCCATTGGAGAGCCGGACGTTTACCGGGCAAGTTTAGAAGGGAGCCGGTTTGCGAGACACGCGAACAGAAAGTACGCCCTGCCCCCCTCCCGACGGTGCCGATCACCCTTCCTTCTCAAAACGAGCCAGTAAGGCTGAAACCGACGCGCACGTCCGTGATTCTATGAGCTTTCCGCCGGGGCTGACAAGGATTCACCAAACAAACCGCACGGAATCCGTTCCAGTAGGCAGTATCAGCGTCATATACATTCTTCGAAACGAAGGCATTTGAAAGAGCTCGCTCGGCATTAAATGCGAACGTAGCAGTCGAAGCTCCCACGCGTATTGGCAATAGTGAAAGGCATCATTGTTTTCCTGCTTACTAACGGAGTTCCCGCTTCAGCATCCTCTTCCAGTTCTCTCTCGCTCCCGAGGGCTGCGGAAGCGGGAGGAGGTAGAGCACGAGGAGCAGGAGGAGGAGGAGGAGGAGGAGGAGTAGGAGAAGGAGGAGGAGGGACGGGAGACAGGGCGAAGGGTGAGGAAGAGATTTGCCCTACCCGAGAAAATGTTATTCTAACAAAGAGGATAGAACGCTGTTAGCCTCCTGTGCCCGGAAAAACACCGAACGTTTGTGCAACGAAAAACAACGTTACGTGCGGACTTTTCGGGCACCGCTTCTTAATTCCGATTTCAAGGAACTGGCAAATTCTTAGAGATCGAAGACTACCTAATCCTACGAAAATAAGAGCTCTTGCTTTCGATTCGTTGAGCCTCCGATCCGCTGATCTTTCATTTCGGTCTTACGATACTACGACATGCGATTTTCGTTCTTTAGACCCCTAATGGAGGGAGGAGTTGATGAAGGAGGACATACCCCCAATTGACGACGGTCTCTTTGGCGCAAAGTCCCGGCAATCGGATGACCCGTTCCACTTCGCCGTCCGGCAGGATCCTGGTGACCGAGAAACCGCGAGTTAGCGAACTCCTGTCGGCCTCCTCGGCGCTGAAGTTCGCTGCCCGGTGAACGTTCCTCTCTTGCCGAAGAGCTCCGGCGAGCGGCAGCACCAGAAGCAACCCCAATGCCAGCAGCATCGGGCACCGGTTCCAGGCAACGCGCCTTCTGTCATCGAGCACAACTTTCGTTTCATTCGATCCGTGCATTTCGAGTGCAGTTTATTTGTAATTCGATCGATCGGTACCGATATACGCTGTACAATTGGTAACCGAGGACTTGGAACGCGGAAGAGTTGGGAAACCGGCTCTTCAGCGATATCGTCCTAAGGCTTGGACCACACACGCTCTATGATCGAATGGGTCCTAACAGCGTGCCTCTATCGAAATTTGTCTTTCCACGTCTCATTAAGCGAGAAAAAATTCCGGGGGGCGGCTCGGCTCTCTTATCAGTGACGAGGAATCTGGGGAGGGTTCGTGCGATCCCGAAATGTTTGTTCGCCGCTTGAATTAAAGGAGTCGTGGATCTGACATCGGTCGTACGTCGATACGGTCCAGAAGTCGAACCTTTTATCTTCGTTTCGCTAAAGTGCGCTTTGCGAAAGATTATTTGGCAGCGGGCCACCGCTCGGCTAATCGGCTTCTTTTCACCGCGCTGATAAAGTGGAACCGCGCGCGGTTTTTACCCTGTCACGTTATGTAATCGTACGTTAGCGCTTATAGCATCGCGACTCACGTACACCGTCTTACATACTCGTACGTATATATTCGCACGGCTTCGTGCCACCAATTGAAATAAAAGAAATTGACTATTCCCTTGCGCAATCGTAGCCGGCCCGTTCTAATCGTCCGCGTTTTCAACGTCAAATTATTCGCAGAAACATTATCGGACAGCTGCCCTGTCATTCGCTTCTGTCGGCACTTTGTATACTGACCGCATGATAAAAGATGATAGAAGCGACCTTCGATTAGGCACTTTAGCTCCACTCTCTCGCTCCGCAACACAAAGCTGCGGGCCGCTAAAAAGTTCGACGCCGGCCCGCGCGGAAGATATAGCTACTTCTACCATGCACAACATAAACTCGAAACATTCAAAGTCGGTGACTATTCATAAAATCGACTACCTCATCAAATACCTCCTGGTCGCCATTCAAAATTGTATCCTCAAACGTCGCATGCTTCCATATACGACCACTGTCATCCTCCACCGGACAGCTTGCACTCAAACACCAGGGTCCGTAGAACGTTCGATCACCAACTTGCACAACGGTGGGAACCGCGCTCTATCACTATCTCCGAAACGGCAAAATTTGCCGATCTCGCGCAGAAATCTAGCTCGTCGGCGAACTGACCTTTGGTTTGGAGGAGTCGAGCGACGCCGATTTTGAACTGGCAGACCGACGGACGTGTAGGATCGTCGAGGCCGATGTGACGGAAGGAGCGAGGGAAAGAGCGGGAGGGACGGCGAGTGTCACGTGGCACGTGCCTATCTGTCGTAGAGAGGAGCGCGGCAAAAGTCGCTTTCGTAAAGGCACTCGCGCCCTTCTTGGCACTGTCTTAGGTCGATTCGTAAATGGCGCGGGTGCGTGTGCGACACCTCGTGGGGCCAATCGGCCGTAGTAACTGGCGCGGGACTCTCACTGCTCGTCCCTTAAATACCGCCGACAGTTCTGCTGGTTGTCCAGTTCACCTACACCACCAGCCATCCTGTCACTTACGCCTCCCTCCCCCGTCATCTCTCTCTCTCTCTCGCTCTCGCTTTCTCCCGCAGCCTCCTACCCCCGCCCCGTGCTCGGCGTCGCTTCCCTTCCGCAGGCCCCCCTTCCCGCACCACCCCATCCCCCTTCACCCCATACCCTGCCTTTCCGATCTTCTCCTCTCCCTCTCTCTCTCCGTCCTTCTCTCTCCCTCTCCCTTTCGGTCTCTCTCTCTCTCTCTCTCTCTCTCTCTCTCTCTCTCTGGCTTCTCTCTTCACTTCACTTCACTTCTCTCCTCTTCCTTTCCCTCCTCTGCGTTCCACCGCTCGGACAGCAAGCAAAGTCTCTCTCAACCCCTCCCGCCGCCATCTACCACCAACGACCCGCGTCTGCCAAATCCAATCCTACCGACTCACCCCGAGATCTAATCCCTGTTCATTCTCTCTCTATCCCGGTCTCTCTCATTCTTTTCACTCTACTCTCTCTCTCCCTCTCTCTCTTGCACGCGTACCCGCTCGCTCCTCGTCGTTCTTCCTTTCACCCTCTCGGTTCTTTTCCTCTTTTTCCCTCGCCCCGGCTTCTTCTGTCCTTTTGTTAGCTCCCTTCGCTTTCGCCTCCCAACCTCCTCTCGCTCTGTTTCTTCCTCCGATCCTTCTATCAGCGCGCGGCGACTCTTCCCTTCCCCGAAACGACTTTGCTAAATGCCGATGCATCCATCACCCGGCGTCAGCTCGACTCCGTCAGGGCTATCGAAGGATTCGCGAGGCCGCGAACACGCACCCGCCTTTTCTTGCTTGGGGATCGGAAGAGGTCCGAATGGCTCTATCGTTCGAGACGAACGTCGTTAGACGCTGACTAATCGCGAATCGACGATACGAATGCGGGGAACGTCCCGTGACGCATTGAAAAAAAGTTCGCCTATCAATGACGCGAACGGATTCCGCGGGACAGATAAGACGGTATCTGTCTCGAGATCGAATTCGTGGGATCCCTGTGTGGGCAGCGAGCGTATTCTGCCATTCCTCACGCGCCGGGGGCCGACACACTCTCGCCACTCATTCCTGATCCGTGCCAAATTGCGAAACCGGACGCCGATCATCCGATCCGCAGGAGCGTATCCGCGACGGGACACGTCATACTTGAAGCTTCGGGTGTTGAAAACAAAAAAAAAATTGGAAAGGTTCGCGGGCCGTTGAACCGAATGGAGGAGGCCTGTCGATCGAACGCGGCGTATGTCGCGAAATAATGCCGTCGAACGGACACCGATGGCAAGGTCAGCGTTTATTCTCGTAACGCTTCAGAAAGCGGCCGTTTAACGTCCGAACCGGCGAATCGTTCGGCGATAATAAATTATGCAAGCCCCGGATTGCGATGAGAGCGAGAGAGCGCCCGGCTTCTTCTCGCGATTGGCCGCGAGCCCCGGAAGATCGGCCGGACGATTGGCCCCTGGCCAAAGGTCGTTTTTCGCGAGCCACCCGCGATAAACTTTCATCCCGGCAGGATCGTCACGACGATTTCAGGCGATGCTCGCGATTTTCAGCGCAGCCGCTCGACATCCGTCCCCGAACGGAGCGAAAGTTTGCGCGGACGTAGAATGTGATAAAATTAGTCCGGCAAGCGAGCCAGGGAATGTTCTACGACGCCAAGAACAATGATTGCGGTAATAGCGAGATGATTTCGGTGACACGCCTTGCCATCGGTACAGACGACGTTTGCGGGTATTATGAAAAATTGCGCTGTCACTCATCGTCGGATTCAATTCGTCGTTGCGCATTAAGAACGTCAGTGGCTGAGATTTCGATGCTCGCTGCCTGCCGCATGCCTGATCACTGCCAATTCGACCTCCGTCGCACTTCGATCCTGCCACGCTCTCTAAATGATAATTCAGTGGCATAAAAGCGTTACGATCTCATGTCTAAAGATTTTCATCAGCGAGCGCGCGGTTGGTTTCGCTGAATTACGCGGTCGAAGGAAGGGCAGAGGACGAGGATGATCAGTCGAACGGCAGGAATCGAACTGCGTCGTGCCAATCTCCTCCCGACACTGAGTCAGTAAACTTCCATAAAAAAGAGGGGAGAAGGGGACAAAGCGACGGAGATTTACGATTTCATCCTTCAGCCGGGGCCGGCCGGGGCCGGCCGGCTCCTTGAGGAGAGCGAAATCGGCACGGTCGAAATTAATTGGCGGGGCCGAAGAAGTGGCGGTGAAAAGCCGCCGGTGGTTTCCATTCCATTGTACTCCCCGCCAGTTATGACTCCGTGGCGGAGGACGCTGGGGGGGGTGGTACTTGGAGAGGGGGAGGCCAGTTGAAATGACAGAGAGGTGGCAGAGGGAGAAAAAGAGAGAATAGAACGTACAGAGAGAAGGAGACGGTGGCCAAAGGACTAGCACGACGAGCGGAGAAGCAGGGCGTTACAGTCGAGGTGAGAGTCCGTAAGTGAGTAGGTAGTTCCTGGGGGCACTCAATTGTTCGACCCTCGAGGGTTCGCGGACGAGCCACCGGCCTCGGTGTGTATGCACGACCCTGAGAGGCGTCCCGAAGAAGTACCCGAACGAAACTCATCCCTGCCCACCTTCGACACCGAGCCATCCTCCTCGAGCCCTCCCATACTGCCCTCCTCCCTTCCACTCAATGGAATTCGTTTCGGTGATCCTCCACGGCCCTGTTTTCATTAACCGACTCGGGAACGGTGTAACGCAAAGTTGAAGAATCGGTCAATTAGCCTTCCTACCGCTCGGCGGAATGCGTTAACGTCGGACGGGTTAGGATTGAATCCTTAATGCGTTCGTTTAATTATCGCTTTATGAAGGAGTACCGGGGAAGGAATGATGTCGAGGCGCCGGCAAGGATTCTTTATTTTGGCCAGCCGGACGTGGCCCACGATACGCGCGCGGTAAATTCCTGGACGTTGTCCTAAAATCGAGTACCGGGAGATACCTGGAGGAACGACACGGTCTCTCGAGATGTTTCACTCGTTCACAAATGACTTTTCGGTGCCGACGAGACAAGGGTCTTCAGTCTCGATCGTCGGCAGACGACGAAGAGCGTCCCACTCCGGGCGTCTTCCCTCCCCTTCCCCTGAACTCTTTCGATCCTAAAAAAATATTGTTCCGTCCACTTTCGAATCTTTCGCGGCGGAGAACCTCGCGCCACCGAGTACAGTCGGTGTTATTTTACACGGCCGGCAAACAGAATCCGATGAAATATGCAGCGGCTCGAGTTTCGACGCCTCGGAATACGGAAATCCTCCCGTACTTGACAGAGCGACTACGCCAATGTAACCGATCGGCCGGCCGACTATTCTCCCCGCCGAAGATAGTAGTCTAGAACTAACTCGCTATTATAGGAACTGGTCTCCAATTATCTCCCGGTAGTTCCAGCCACCAGACGCACCGCTAACCAGAATCGTTGATCCGCGGGCCTCAGACTCGTCCCACTCCGTGCCACGTCGATGGACCCGCTTTCAATTTAAATTTTACTTCTCCAAACCCATCGTGACCGTCTTACGGCCCTCCCACTACCGACAGTGAGACACTGTACGCCGAACAAGGCCCCTATTCCGTGCGACCGATCTTCGCTATTTTGCAACGAATCTACGGATAACAGATTCCTTTCCATCGTTAATTATTCGAACGAAACAGGTAGACGATAAGAGTGGCGAATAGTTAGGCCCGTTCCTTCCGAGCTCGATACTTTTGCCGATTAATTGTGAATGGGTAACGCGTTCAATTTTCTGACATGATTGCCACCCCGGCGTGGCCGCATCGACTACGGTCGATCGTCGGCGAGTAAGGAAACGATAACTAATTACACGCTGTAACGAGGATAGCGGGCCTGGCCTGTCGTTGAGCGTGGTTCGAAAATTCGGATATCGATCATCCGGCGCACGATCGATGACAGGTCCTGTCTCGCTGGATCCTCCAGCAGAAAGGGACCAACTAACAGGATTCGTGGGTCAGTGTCTAAGCGTGGCTCGAAAGACACTCTCTCTCCCTCTCTCTGTCTATCACTGTCTATCTCTCCCTCTCTGTCTCACACACCCTAAGCATCGTTCTTTCTCCCTCCAACTGCCTCGTTTTCACCCTCTCTCCCCAACGCTCCGTGTATAGTTTAGTAGGACCATCGGACCTTCCTCGTAGGCACGAGTTGACTCCTCCTTCCGAGAGCTAATTAATTTTTATGGCTTCGAGGCCAGGGTCCCGCCGAACCGCGCATTCTTCCCCCAACGAACCATACATGAGAATCTAAGCGAACGCTTCCCATAGTCCGTCAAAATCGTTCCCCGCCATCGCTATCTATCGAGCTCTCAGAAATCCCTCGTTACATTGTAATTAGCGCGAACTTGTCCGCAGTGCCCTTACCCACCGTTTCAGGCCTAAGCATCCGACCGACCTTTACCGCCAGATTTTATCCTCTCGAATATCCGCGAACTAATTGTCGGGATAAAAGGGAAGCATTCACGGACGACAGTAAAGAATGGCACGATCGTTCGGAGCACAAACTGCATTCAATGGGCTAATTAATTTTTATGGCCCCGCGCGTGTACTGTTCACGAAAAGAAACGCATAATACGCATCGTTCGATCGAACGATCCTGCCGCACGAGTTCATTACGGCTCGCCATTCGATGTCCGGCGTATTGAAGCGATTATTGCTGCGCATTCGCGACGCTCGTATATTAGACACGGCCATTTTTATGCCTGTTTCGCTAAATCGTCCGCGTCGCCCGAGTCAAAGGATCGATTTACGCTCGCGTTAACGTGTCAGACGACTTTCAACGTGTCTCATCGTACGTTAGCCTCGCTTCTTCGTCCGATTGGCTCACGTCAAATTTCGCTCATTCGCTTTTATCGGTTGCCTGGTGAGCTGAATAGAAGGAACTCGTAGAACAAACATGCGCGGACGGCGAGGAAATTGCCTATTCATTGACGGGGAAACATGGCGTAAGAAGTATTACTTCGAATAATCGATGTGTGCTTTTTGTGGATCGATTGGCAAGCGTGGAGGTAGGCGTGCGAAAAAGGATCGTTTCATTTCCGACATGCCGGATTACCGAGCGAGACAAGTGCGAAATTACGAGGATCGAGCGAATTCCATCGTGCAACATTGGCGAAGGTCAATTGCTTTGCCACATTAGCGCCGGGCCGACACCTGCAATTTTCTGATCCAGCTTCGTCATTAAGTAGAACTCAAAGTGCTGGGTTCAATTTTTGCATAATTGGCGAGTCCGGACAGCCTGGATAATTCCGACATTTTTCAGTGGAAATCGCTGTCGAAGGTCACGGGCTGTTCCTCGCTATACTGGACTGCTTAGCATGATGATACTATACCGTGAGTCATTCGACTCGCAGTTACTCGATGGGCAAACGATCCTCTAAACAGTCCATTGTTCGGTTCAAGACGTCTCTGCCATCTGTTCAAAGACTTTATCGAGAACATATTCGCGAACGTAGCCATCGGCCACTTCTGCGAGGTATTTTAGGAAGCCGGACTGACCTCTGGAAGTGCCTCTGCCGGATAACCCGCTGACCCCTACAATTCGAGCGGTCCCAACTAAGCGGCAATTCGATCGAGGTGGCTCACCTATACAACCTGCGATCGACGACACATCACACGTCACACGTGTCATCGACATTACGTGTCCGCGAAATTCCGGGAATCCGACAATCGACAGAAATTATCAGTCTGATTCAATCCACTGCACCAACTATCATACTCTCATTATCGACTCGTTCCGAATAATCGCGATTGCGTCTAAGGAAGCCACTCGCTACTAAATACAGTTACTAAGTAGACGACGTTCTACCGGCTTGAAAGTAAAGTGGAGCTGTCTTCCTGGGGGGGAGGAAGTGGGATGCTGGAGAGAAGGAGAGTTCTGCGCGTTTGCTACATTATTCAGGGACGGAAGGTAGACCAGTAGTTAACTGGCAGGACAACGTTCGCCGTCTGGTCTGGCGATGATGGGGAGTATTTTGCGCGAGAGAGGCGCTGGAAGGCGCACGGCTTCTACCTACCTCGTACGAATGTCAGGGGGTAAATCGGCGAGATAATCCCCCTGTTCTCGCCCCCCTTTCTCCAAGGCACTCGTGCACATTCAGGCATTCAGCGTTTTCCGCGACAATTGTCGGGCGCAATGCAATAATTGCATAATTCCCGCCACACTTGGCACTCGCTCTGGGGGAAGGTGGCGGCGGAGGTGGTGGTGGTGGTGGTGGTGGCGGTGGTAGCGGTGGTGGCGGTGGTGGTGGTGGTGGTGGTCGAGTCGCGAGTGGTTCAACGAATGTCGTGAAAGGGGTGCAGGTCCGTTGTAGGTAACGAGAGTTGCGCGCTGCAAGTTTGTGGCTAACGGCTGGTACGCGCGTCAGTGAGAGCAGGGCTTTATTTCGTTGGCGGCTGTATGCGTCAGCCCTCTGAAGGAGGAAAAAACCGTCGGCAAAGGGGCTGACAAGAAAATTGCGCCCCGATACATGCCAGAAGCCGGTTTTCGCAAACTCGACGATCGCGTCGCTGCTGCGAAATCTTTCTTGGCTAATGTGGGCTGTCCGATGTGCGTATGAGCGGTGTCCTTTTTTACGGATCTAAAGGGTTACGTGAATACACCGATTACGTGCATGTATGCCACTTTTGACCATTTTTGGTCTATGCTAGCGCGAGATTTGGATTTCTACGTCATTTTACATATGCCTACGGGACTTTTTGCATACTTTGACATTGTTTCATATTATGTTACACTATTTTACGCCACTTTACGTTATTGCATCTGATTATTATGTATTATTTGCCCAATTTTCGGGGTTTTTGGGCAATGGAGCATTTTCGTGCCCATTTAATAATATGTTTGACTGGCTTATCTTTATATTAGGACATCGGGCGATCAAAAAAGGGTCACTTAGCCTAAATTACGCCAAGTTAAAGACAGTAGAACCATCCCAATGGCTTTTATGGGACTTTGCTCTCAAAGGCCCATGTTAGCTCCATTTTTAAGCATGTTTGACTGCCTTATGCTTATAATATGACATTGAGCGACCAATGGAGGGTACTTTGGCATCATTTGAACCTGTCTAAACGTGATAGAACCTTGAAAATCGTCGCATACTGATACAGTTATGCATACTGAAAGAGAATCGAACGAGGATCACAAAAATCGCAACCCGAGCCATCTAAGTGCAATAATTTCGGAGATATGGCCAAAAATGTGCTAAAAAATGGGCAAAAATTGATATTTTACCACCTGGACCGTATACGAACGCCTTAGAATCGATTTGTTCCACAATAGAATGAAAGAGGACGAAAAGAGCTTTCCAAAAATCGCAACCCGAGCCCTCTAAGTGCAATAGTTTCGGAGATATGACCAAAAATAGGCGAAAAAGTGGTGATAAATGGATATTTTGTCGACTGTACTATATGTGCACTTTGTTCCCTTCCATTTTTTCTCTCATAAATCGAAAAGGTGATGAAAAGCATTAAGGACGATCCCATCTAGACTATTCTGAGTGAAATGGTATTCAAAAAATGTCTAGAAATACGCCGGAATAGTGTGGTACACGTTATAAAGAATGTAAAATGAAGAAATATTCAGACCACCGCAAGGTTCCCTTTGCTAAGGAGACGTATAAAGTCAAAGTTGCATCCGAACACACATATCTATACACATTCCTCGGCGTTTTACGTCCGTAAAAGATACTTAAATCGAAGATAAGTAGAAGGAGAAGACCGGCAAGGGGGCAAAAAAAAAAAGGGAAGAAGAAATGAGAAAAATGCGACAGGTGCCGAGACGTCGTGGAAAGATCACTCGGCGAAGGAAATGAAATTCAGGGGAGAACTTCCTTCATTTCGAGTTTTAGTAGCCCGTCCCCTGCAGAAACACGGTGTGCGCCGGCCGGGCGAAACGCCGAAGTTTCCTCCCGACGATTTTCTTCCCCAAAGATACACCCCTACGATGTAAATAGGTCGATAAGAACTGCCTCGAACTCCTCTATTATCAATCTGTGCACTCGGCAATTGATTCGCCGCTCGTCTTCTTCATTACTCGATATCTGCTTCGCGAGGCGTACGTTTTTGAAAGAACGAAATGGGTCGCACGAAACGTAAAATAATGGACATCCCCGTCCACGAACTCCCATTCACGGCCACATTATTTGAATTTCGCCTTTCGACACACCCGTGAACATGAGAACCGTGCAGCGACAGAAGACGACAAATCGTCCGTCACGGCAAATCTTCCCGATCGGCCACGCCGCCAAAACTCCAAAGATTCGTCTACATCCAGACGAAAGGAGCCACCGACGCGTTGGTAGGTAAAGGGAGGTTTCGGGAAAGAAGCGCGAAAGAGGGAAAGAAAGGGAGAGAAATGAACTGGCAATCTCGTCGATTCACCCGCACTATCCGTGGGTGTATATTATCTGGGCTTCATTGTACGCGTATGCATTGTAGGTGGACGAGGACGATGGAGGGGGCGAAAAAAGGTTGAAGACGATGCCGCCCACCACCTTTCACTGGGGGAATGATTAAAGTCGACGCTCTCGGAACTGAGCATCGCGATATGCGCCTATTACGGAATGTACCTGCTCGCAGGCCGATTACCTTTATCGGCCGCATCCTTCAATCTTCGGCCGACATCGGCGGCGCATAACAATTATGCCTCTCGACTCCTCCCGACCTAAGTATGATTCGGACGTTCATCAAAAGATTCCGTACACGTCCGCCGACCGGCCTGATCGTGTTGCGATCCCTGTTACAGGACTCCCCTCCCCCTCGGGAGATAACGGTCTACTTTAAGCCAGGGTTCCGCTCGGCATCGGAGAGGAAAGAGAAACTTTTATGTCGCGTACTCCCGATCCGGACCGCGGCACAATTCGCCGCTAATTAATTTTACGACGTCCGTTATATTGACCGTGAAGATCGCCGACTGTAGTGGTGCCGACCGTAATGTTGGCAGTGCTTCGGGGTGCAGATGACACCCTGGCGCGAGCCATGCATGACGCCCTTTTTCAGGAGCGTAGATAGGTATTCCGACTCTGCACGTTCTTTCTCATCCGAGTGTTCCTAACAGTATAACGTTATAGCATGAACCTACAAAACGACTATCGACGAAGGATTAATCCTAATCGAAGAAAATCGTGGGCCTGCCGAGAGGTCAGCGAACTTTTTCCTAGCCGAATTGGATCGGATTTCGAGGCAAGAGGGTAAGGATAGAAAATCGTCTCGGTGCCGCTCAGCTCCGTCCGTCTCTTCATCTCACCCTCTGCCCTCTCACTCGAGCGGACAATGAAACAATGGAGAGACGGTTGCGAGGCGCGATAGCGCCGGATTAATTCTCAATCGATTCGACCAAGAACTCCTTCCGTCGTCGTCGGCGTCGGCGTCGCCGGCCGACCCTCGAAGAATTCGCACGAGAAATACGCGGACGTCGGGGCGCGAGAGTGTGAGGGTTGGCCTGCCCGATGCACACGTACGCCGAAGATCGAATTATTATTATCATAACCATCTGCGCTTCTCTTCCGAAAGCTTAAAAGCCGGGTACCGCTCGCCAGATCAAAGGAACGGTCCTGCCGCTACGCCAGGATGGAAAACCAGGGCCCGCATTCCCCAGGCGAATAGATTCCGAAATTGACGTTCGCAGATCGAGCCAAAGTGCCCCCCCTCTCCTCCCACCTCCTCCACCTCCACCCCGAACGACGTATCTGACCGATTTATCCATCGTACAGGCTCGACGGAACGTCCCGCGTACGAACCTTGATAGTCTAACCCGAGGCTGAACGACGATGAAAGGAATCGCTCGGTCATAAGTCAAGAACAGCAATGGCGGATAATAAGTCGACGGAACGGTCTTCGCACGGCACAATGACACTTCATCAGCCGGATCAGCGGGAGAAATCTGCCTTGCTGGTCGTGATTCCGGGCCGGCGCGTAGATCAGCGAACTTCTGGCAGGTCTTAACCGACTAATCGTGATCGATGAGTCGGCGCCCAACGGCACGTGACTCGTGATCTATCGCGCGGAAAGAACGCGCACGCGGCCAGACCGACTGGAAGAACTTTCGCTATCTGTACGGAAATCAAGTGCGCGCCAGGATGAGCATGTACACACGTTTCGCTGGACGCACGTATGTACAGTACAGGGATCCTGCTGGATCGAAGCTTATGTATTAGCCCAATTCGTTTGCCGAGGCATTATACGCTCAGTGTTAATCGCCTTCATCGAAATATTCCCATCGGGCCCATAGTTTCGACAAATTAGAGGAATTAGGATCGGTAATGCTGAACGCTCGTGCATAGATAACCGGCGGCACATTCATTTGTCGGCGTTGGGCAGGCGAGGACGTGAGGTATGTGATTATTTGGGGAGAGAACATGAAAATGGTGGAAATACGACTCTGGGTGTGTACGTGTCTAGGGCCGGGGAACGACCCTCATTAGACAACGAGGAGAGTATCGATGATCCTCATTAGGTAATCATCTTTTAATTAACCCCGGGGAATGGGACGAGGACGATATCTTTGTCTATGGCCAGGGTCGGCGATGGCCCTACTCTACCGGTCCAGAAAGCAGGTCAACACTTTGGGTTGAAGCGGGAAACGAGGCCAATCGCAAGCGGCCAGGTAAAAGCCAAAAGGTTCTGACCAAGTGAGAATGTAAGGATGTTAAACAGAACTCCGTCTTCGTAGGCCAAGCAGACGCACATCGCACTTCGTAACTCTAATTCTGCAATTAAAAGCAAAACACGTGTCGCAACGCGTCGAACGATATGACATCACCGAAAGTGCACGAGCGCATCGTGTGTCGGTCCCGTTACGATTTTACTCGCGAGATAAATATTATGACACTCATGGCACAGTTATCGTCGATGCACATGACGTCTCGTACACGCGCCGCGGAAGAAAACATTTCGCGATCCAACGGCAAAAGAACACCATCCCTATTACGATTCGCGTCTCTCATGCGTGAAAAAGTGCGGAAACTAAACAACGATCCACGTTTATCAACATTAACCTCTTTGACGCACTCAAATCGCAGCGACAGCATCTTTCTTAATTCCCAGTATCTTCCTTAATTAACGAACCGATCCAGAACGTACAACAAACATAACGAATCTAACGCAAGAGTCTCGGAACGAATCGCGTTCGCCGCTCGATTTGCCCGAAGCGGCCTACGTCGTTTCGCGGGAAAAGCAGGCAAAAGGGCAAGGATGAGAATCCGAATGCCGGATAACGCATTTGCGTGGATGAGAGGGAGGATCGAACGGCATCGTCATCGGGACCGAAGCGCGAGCGGTTTGCAACGGGCCAATTGATACATACAAATCGGCGCGCCGCTGACCTGGGTAGGGTGGAACTGTACTGGCTAGAGAGAGAGAGAGAGAGAGACAGTAGAGGGGAGGTTGGGGGTAGACACGAACGGTTGTTTGACGGCACCTCTCCCCCACGACTCCCCCACACCGATGCAACGGCGAACCTGGTATCGCATTCACGGTCCACTGCCTCAGGATTCGGGTCTCCACCCTGCTTCTGCGTCGGTCCTTCTCGTAAAAAAGGAGGGAGCCGAGAGGAGCGGAGTGGAGCGGGCAGGGCTGAAGGGGAGGGAGGGTGGAGAGAGAAGTCGACGATCCGTGACCCCTCGATCGTCAGTGTCGAAACGTATCGCCGACCGGATAGTCTCGCACAGCCCTGAACCGACCGATACATAAGTACCTCGTACGTCTTTCGAATTGGCGATCTGATCACTCCTCGCAACCACCCCCGCCACGCTCGCGTCATCCCCTTTGTGCGCCTACTCTTTCTCTTTTTGCCGAAGATTACCGGAGGAGGGCGGGGGAAGAAAATCATAGAGAGCCGATAGCAATTTTTGCCCAAATGCGATACTGCGGTCGCATGAAATATTTCGCGCCCGCTTACCGGCCACAGACGATTTAACTATGCTTTTCTCCCGTATCATTTTTTATAGCCATTGCGGCTGGAGAGGGAGGGTGGAGGGTGTTTACGGTCGCCTTTCCCGGAATTTGACACATCTGCACAGAGACCCACGCCGCTTTTTTCCTGCCCCGCACTACGGTCGGCCGATGGAAACGTTATAGTCGAAACAGCTGACGCGGGGGAGCGAAGTAATCTTTACCCTCATCTCCGTGCGCGAAAGAGAAGTTCGTAAATTGGTAAAAGGCTCTACGGTCTACCTTTTCTGTGAACTCCGCTCTGACCGATTTCGGCCTCTTCGCTCGCTATTCTTTAAGCGTTTCCTTTCAGAAGGGCGCGTTCAGCGGGCGACGAACTACTGGTCAGCGTCTTCGGCGTGCATCTGCCTGGTCGAGGTGCAGTGGCATGCCGGAAAAGTGGGGAAAAAAATACGTAAAACAGGCAATGAAAGATTCAATCCGTCGAAGGTTCCATAGGAGATGGGAATACCCAGGCTGGGCATTATTCATCATTGTCACGTTTCCGATTTTTCCGCACTTACGTATAATTCAAGGCATCCCTTCGTCAGGTAGTTCGCACCTTCGGATCCACGAGGCCTAGGCTATGGGGTCTCATGGACGGGGATTGCCATGAGGAAGGCTCGCGACTCCTTCGGCGTGGAATGCACGACTATCGGTCCCGATGATCACGAATGTGCAGTCGCATCACGCACGACCGCTGCATTCGGTGGCCGAGCCGCGAATGCGGCTGCATGCTAATTAGCCTCGCGTTTACGAGGAACGGGCAAAGAAGGCCTCGGCGTCCTCTAGGTGGGGCATGCGAATGGGCAGATGGGTGGGAGCGATTCTCTGTCAAACGCGGTGGGGTGATGCGTCCTGGTGGACACCGACAGAGAGAAACAGAGAGATAAAGAGAGAGAGTGAGAGAGACAGAGAGAGAGAACGGAAAGCGAAATATAATGCGTGCACGGGGGTAAGGCGCGCTGGCGTTACAGCGGAGGACACGCATACGCGGACGCATACACGCGTGCGCGGCGGGAAGAATTCGCCAAACGCGCGCATACTTCTTTTTGCCGGGGTACAATGCACCGGTGCAGCCAGGACGGCAGAAGGCAGACCGATTGACGAGTCGTTCGATGCGAGTTGAGTCACGCGAGGCAGGTATACCTATACCTGCATACATACATACATACCTACCTATGTCACCGGCCGATGAGCAGGGGTAGATTACATTGCCAGGTTCGAGAATCGGGAAGATCCTTGGCTAGGATCTTTGGCCGATTCGCGACGGATCGTTGTAATTAGGAACCGGAAGAAAGAGATCAGCTGCGACAAATGACGACTCATGGAGATTGGAATTGCCGCGAAATTCATAGAGCTCGCTGTACACGGCTCGCGGATCCGTCGAGATGATTAATAGGGATGAGTCTCGTGTCGGCGGCTAGGCATTGTTACTTACGAGCTCGCCGCGGCTCGAGGATCGTGGGAAGGCGGAATCGCAATTTACAAAGCGGGCTCGGAAACGTACGTTGCGTAACTAGTTTGCCGGTGACGCCAGGTGTACACTCTCTCTTTCTCTCTCTTTCTGTCTCACTCTCTCTCTCTCTGTACGAGGAGCGTACGTGAGCGACGACGTCCTGACCGATCGACGGGGCGAAGAAAATGAATGGACGGCGCAAACTATAAGATCCTCATTCTACCAGCACGCACTGGCTTTTTGCCAGCTCGTGAGCGCGGACCATTAATGAACGGTCTTGCTTATCAGTTGCTGAGTCCGCATTACTGCGTCGTGCGATGACCAGCCGAGCGACGGAGCTGTGTGTTTCTCCCCCCTCCCTCGCACCACCTGGGACGCCACCCTACGTCTCATAACTCGCCCCGATATCGGCTATAAATGATGAAAACGATCGTTCTCCGCGTCCGCGCGGACGTCCGCCTCCGATATTGGCAGTTCATCGATTTTGAGCCAACCCATGAGCGCGCGCTCGCGAGCGCGGATGCACGGAAAGATGGAGATTACGAGATTTCGCTGCCGCGGACTGTGAAGAACGGATTCTACCTTGTTAAAGTTGACGGTATTTTTCGGGACTCTTTCAAACGTCCGGCAACTTACTCTTTTCGTGAGATATTTTTCGGTACTCGAAGCGCACTCTCGGCCGCTTGCGCTTCGCTTTACAAATTCGACGCCTCGCAACCCTTCGTCATTGAATGGGGTGTGGATGTTAAATTGGGCTTAATTAATCGCCTCCCGCATCCGATTGCATTTTCGAGTTTCCCTCGTTCGGAAAAGCCAATTGCCCGCACCGTTCGACGGCATTGACGGTGGTGGAATTTTATGAAACTGAAATCACGGGGGTACCAAGAAAAACTGTTGCATTGACTGAACATAAATCTTTTCCTCAGTAATCTCAATTGGCACTTTGGTTGAAATTTTTATTTTTTTTATTTTTTCGAAATAATGAAAAAGGTTTAAAGAATATATATTGTGGATTTGGTAAAGAAGAATAAAAGTGAATTGCCGGTAATTCAATTGCGGTGCCTCCACTTCATGTCCTGAAAACAAATAGGCAGGTATAAGCATTTTCTTTGTGTTGATCTCGTACACGTATTGAGAGTCACGGATACAATACCGAAACGTGAACATTGCGTTCCATGACATCTATCAACCCCTGCATTCGTGCATAATTGATGGGGTAGAAAGTACAGTTATAGGTTATTGTGTGCCCAAATAATAGAGTAATTCACCTTACTCAGCCACGCTGTCGGGCTGTGTCGAGTCAGTGAGAAAATATGAGGCTTTGTCCGAAGAAAAAGATTAAAGAATGAGTGTAAAAGGGCTAAAAATGTTGAAGGCGTGTAAAAAAGTGACAATTCGTAACCTAACCACATTCAAATATGGCGGAAGAAGTCGTGTCCACGGGACAGTGCTGCCAGCATGGAAGTGTTCGGTGACGCTATTGCCAGCTTTGCTCCCTCCAAAACCGCGCGTGCATTGGCAACATTGTTTTTTGGTAGTTTACAAATAAAATGGCCGATATATGAGGCTATTTTGTATGGACAATAAAATGTGCAATTCTGTAAAATTAATGACCATCGGCCGGGCGCGCGTGTAAGTTAAAGTGTAGATTCGGTGCCATAAAGTACGGGAAAATAGCGTGGAGTGGTAGTGAGCGTGTGGGAGTGCCGTGAGAAGAAGGTGGAGGTTGTCTTTGAAGACCCGTGGACGCCGCGGGCCCGAAGACCGAAACGAAGAATCACTTACGGTCTCTAATACATAGAAAAGCGAGGCGGCGAGCGCCGTATTTTTTCCATTGGCGCGCGGTGGCGCGGCAACTATACGAAAACGGCTCCAGATTTGCGGAAACTGATTTTGAGCGCACGGGCCCCCTCTGTCGCCTGCTCCAATTTGTCGAATACCCTCGCCTCGCCTCCTGGACATCGCGTGATCCCGAGCCTGACGAAACAACGCTCGGGAGCACGTCACTAGGAGCGTACAACGCTTATCACGCATGATAGTCTCAAGGTGTTGACCACCTTGCAGACCAACATTACAAGCCCTTTGCATTGTTCCAACAGCGCAGAGCTGATAAACAGCTACGGCCAGCTCTAGTCTCTTTGCAGCTTCCTATAGGCCGTTGCAGGCAGATATGATACCCAGGGTTGAAATCCAAGGCCGAGATACTGGAGTGTGACGGGTACGTTTACTTAGAGCCTCTCAAAATATTTCCCGCCGACCAATTTGTCGTAGTGGAGAGAGTTGGGACGGAGGATGCATTGACAGAGACGGAGGGGCCTATCAGTACCGCGTCCAGTCAGACCAACCCCTCCATCACCACTCTGACAAATATGTGCACGACTCCTGGCAACGCGGGCGCAGGATTCGGGTATGCCTGGTCCTTTGGTGGGCCTGGGACTGAGACCCGAGAGAATGCACAGAATGAACTTGCGACCAATATTAGTTACGCAGTTAACAATAATCAGGATCAAGGTTCCAGTCAGAAGATTCAGGTGGACATTAAGCCTACCAAGGTCGCAAATAGCGTGCACCGCCGGCCAATGTTCGCCATGAATGAAAGCTGTCAACAAACCCCGACCACGCATCACGGTCACACAGGTGGAGCTCATAATCAAACGCACGGCACGCCCGTACGCACTAAAAAGCATCACGACGTATTTTCATTAACCTGCGACAAGGGAGGCTGCAATTGTGATGCAGCGCATCCAACACCCCCACCTTCTCTCTTTCCAAATACATTAGTCTTTACCACAGCAGATAAGCATGCCATGAGTAAGCACTTCATGACACCCCTTGGGCCGCTGCAACTTACCGCTGAAGAGTGCAATGAAATTTTAATGAAGAGAGCGGCTGCAGCGTCCAATCAAGCCAATGCCAATAACGTGGCCACCAGCCAGACAGACAGTACAGCCCACTTCGGGCATGTCCTAACGCATGTTAATACAACACAAATTGAAACAAAGGTAAAGCAACAGCAGGACATGGGTAGTCAAGTCCGTGTACCCAAGGAGAGGCCATACTCCTGCTCCGAGTGTGGAAAATCGTTTCTCCTGAAACATCACCTTACCACACATGCGAGAGTACACACGGGAGAGCGACCTCACATTTGCGTACATTGCGGCAAGAGTTTCGCCCATAAACACTGTCTTCATACTCACCTGCTTCTCCATAGTTCGGAGCGGCCGTACCAGTGCCGTGAATGTAAAAAATCATTTACATTAAAGCATCACCTCGTAACGCACACACGTGTGCATACGAGAGAACGGCCGTTCGTTTGTCAAGAATGCGGGAGAGCATTCCCCTTGAAACGTCACCTAGTGACCCATAGTAAATTTCACTCAGGGGAGAGACCTTTCGTCTGCGAAGAATGTGGGGAATCGTTTTCACAGAAAGATCATCTCACGATGCATTCGCGCTTCCACGGCAGTCTAAACCCGTTTGTTTGCCATGACTGTGGGGCGACCTTCCAGAGGAAGTTCGAATTAGTGAACCACGGTCGACTACACGGCAGAGTACCGCACTCGTGTACCGTCTGTGGAAAGGAGTTCCTGCAGAAGAGAACACTACTTGCACACATGCGTCTTCATACAGGGGAGACACCTTTCGCTTGCACCGTGTGTGGAGAAGCATTCCCGCGAAAGGCAGACCTGGTCGCTCATTCGAAGATCCACAATAACAATACGAACAGCGATGAGAAGTCGTTGATGTGCAGGTATTAATAATTGACCATAAGACCCCTTACGTAATTAGTTAACAATCGGCCGTGGACTGCGACGCATCAATTTGCTTATATTTTTATGTTTCCTTTCAGGGAATGTGGATTGGACTTTTCGAATCGGGAAGCACTCACTTTACACTTAAGGTTACATTCTGGTGATCGAACGCTGGTAACGGACCTGTGTGGACTAGCGGCAGCCTTCCAACAAACTCCCGGACACTTCCTCACACCTAATACCCCTGGAACTCATCAGGTATGATCTCTGAAACGGTAGCCGTTCACATAGTGAGTGGCAACAGGTATGAACAACTAATAAAGGCAATGTCCTCTATCATTCTTCCCGACGAGCAGATGAACGGGCCAATTGGAACACCCGGTGTTAGTCACATGCACGGTGCTACGCAAACGTCGCCACCGGTGGGCACCGGGCCGAAGCCGAAGCCGCACATCTGTCCGGATTGCGGGCGTGCTTTCGCGCAGAAACACGGCCTGTCCCAGCATCAAAGACGCCATACGGACGGTAGCTGCCACATCAGGTCGCACGTATGCGACAAGTGCGGCAAGGCATTCTTCCAGAAGAATCACCTGTTACTACATCAACGTCAGCACATGGACCCACCGCCTAGTATACTCCGGCAACAGCAGAGGCAAGCAGCGCAAGCTGCCGCACAACAGGCACAGCAGCAGCAACAACAGCAGCAGGCACAACAACAGCAAGCGCAGCAGCAACAGCAAGCGCAGCAGCAACAACAGGCACAGCAGCAGCAGCAGGTCCAGCAACAGCAGCAGGTCCAGCAGCAGCAGCAGGTCCAGCAGCAGCAAGTGCAACAGCAGCCCCAACAGCAGCAGCAAACGTGTACCGTGGACACGAAAACGATTCAACTGCAAGCAATACAGCAACAGGTTCAGCAACAGGTCCAACAGCAAGTACAACAGCAGCAACAGCAACAACAAGCGTGCTCTGTGGACACTAAAGCAATACAGTTGAATGTCACTATGTGAGACGGTATAAAGAGAAGGGACTGTGGAGTCCCTGGAACAATAGCACTCCCAAATGCGCACCCTGCTGCCACCCTCTGCACGCACTTCTCTTGTACTAACATTACACATTAGATATATTTATTATCTCTAGAGTCGAATACGAAGTAATCAATTTTATTACAAGAGTATATATACAAAGTATACATATATTCTAATTATGTAAGGCTTGTAACAAGAAAATAAAAATAACCATATATTAGTGTTTTACATATACTTTATATATCATTTACTCTAGATATGTAAAATGAAACTAAACAAATTAGTTGCCTTAACGAGATGAAGAATTTTAATGAATATATTAACTATCGTTTGGTGATTTTTTTTTCATTTACTTTTAATTAGTAGGACATCACTTTATAATAAAATACATAATGAATAAACAAAGATAAAAAAAATATACTGATTTCGTTATGTGTTGCTGCTTCCGAATACTGCTGCTTCGTTGTTATCTGTCATGCTGCGTTTGTATGGTGGGAGTTGAGAGAAATGTATTGTCCGACGCGAGTGATAGTCTCTAAGGAGGATTTTGTTGGAGCAGGGAGTGGGGAAGGAGGAGAGGGTGGCAGACACTGCGCATTTACGAAGCATCTCAAATCGTATGACTGAGAGAAAGAGAAACAGAGAGCGGGAGAGTGAGAGAGAGAAAGAGAGACGGCGTTACGGCAACGCAACACACATTTACACGTTGTAAGATTCGCGCAATTCGATGATGGAAACATAATCCAGGAAATCGGATGGAACTCGACTTAGCCTGTAAAGTCTTGATCGATCTTCGCGCGCATTGATTCCTACACGACAAACGGATAAGCTTCATTTTTGTATGAACGAGAAGAAATTCTGTTATTCCTTCTGTCCTGTTGGTTACATGTATGTAATTGGTGCACTTCTCTCCGATTAATTCCTTGGATTCTGTAGTCTCTTCCCGTACTTTATCACGATATCTTGACTTTGATGTTTTTAATTTTTTTCATAGAAACATTGATATACGCGCGAGCTGCGTTTAAACACAATTTTGCAAGAAGCCCAGCCTAGCAGACTTTTGTAATAGAAATTCGATTTTAGATTTATCGAGAAAGAATATTATATGTAATAGAAACGCGCTAAAAAAAAAAGAATGGAAAAAGTATGAATAAAGGTAGCTTTCCTATGTAGTTTTAACTATCTCGCATGTTTTCTTCTCGTCGAACAGAGACAAAGGCGGAGCGAGCACGCGACGGACTCGAACGTCGTATGCAAGCGTTCGCATGATTTCAGCAATGAGTCATGTTACATGTTCAGGTAAGAAGTACCGAGATGAATCTTTATGCGCTCTTTCATTATCCTGCTCGCAACGTGCTCCTGATTCCTTTGTTCCACTCTAGCTCGGTATCCTCGCCAGGGATCAGCCCGACGCAGCGGACACATTCGGACCGATATGCGTGACCTGAACAGCCGATCGCCAACGCTCGGTAAATATAAGATCACAATCGTGACGAAACGAATGTTTTACAATCATCCTAGCGATCATAATCGCAATTAGCCGCTCATTTATCAGGCAGCGTACATCGAGAAATCGATTCGAAACTCCTATCTTTGCACCCGTTGTTTTCGGCTAAGTGTTTTCAGGGAAGTCCACGATGGACCTGTACGAATCCAACGACCATCGATACGAAGTAGCTACCGAGGAACGAGCCGTTCACCGACGGCGTCGAAGCATGAGAATTCAGGGTGCTGCGAAGGGAAGCATGTTTTTACGCCAAGGTGGGTGCGAAGTGGTGGCCAAAAGCGGAGCCCCGTCCGCCCTGATCGATCCCTTTCCGGCCGAATTCGGTCGGCTAACCGGATTATTTGGCCAGCTGGTCAGTCCGCGTAGCTGTCGCGCTTTTTCGCCAGTCCTTGGCCTCGAAGCTCGCGCGCGTCGTCAGCCAACGGCGGTGGCGTACAGGCAGCCGAGAGAACAAGGAAAGGGGGCCTCGTCGCCGCTGCACCCTGCCGGTGATGTCCGGAAGCTCGGCGGGTTGCGCGAGGCGCATGCGCGCGGGTCATCGTATACCGTCCCGCCTGCGGACGAACCGAAATAAATCGAACGACGCCGAGCCGATCAGCAGTACGGTGCTCGCTGGACGCGACCGTTTTTCGCGTTAGTGATGGTCAAAACGAATCGTCGACGTCGTCGTTGTTCGTGGCACTGCGCGAAGACGAAGAAGCCGTGATCCGTGATACGTGTGGGCCAAGCGGAGAAGAGTCCGAGGACAATACACGTCGTCGTCGCTCGCTGCCGCGGCCACGGATGCATATGGAGGTGCGTAAAAGCCCTGTACCCCGAGGTGCATCCTCGCTTCCCGATGCATGCCTCTTTGTTTGCTTTGACAACACTACGCGCAACACCGAGGGGCCTCCCCTGCCATTTTGCGCCCCGACTCTCCTTCGCATTCGCCTTTATCGGGTGTAGCGATATCGTTATGCGCGACCGAACGGAGGAGATTGTGCGAGGTTTTGTTGTGTGCAATTCTCGTTGAGAGAGTCTCTCTCTCTCTCTCACTCGCTCTTCGTGCCTCTCTTTCTCTCTGTCTCGGCTGTGTACGCGTTACGTCTGATCGGAGCAACACGGCAATCATTGTCTCGCCGATATAGTTGACACGGGAGAACGATCGTCTCCTCACGCTACGTCTTTCGCCTAGCTTCTCTCCTTGTCGTGGTGAACCATCGACGCTTATGCGCTCCTCGCCTGTCCGTCAATCGGAATTCGAAGCGCAATTCCGACGGAGAGACGCACGTCGTCGTCCCTGTCTTTCCCTGTTTTTTGCTCCTCATTATCTTTATCTTGCCTCGACGACGACGACGACAACGACGACGACGACGCAGTACCATTCTTTCCCTTTAAACGACAGTGCGCGGCAAGGCCATGTAATTCTAGCCAAAGGACAGCCGGGTAAGGACCGCTCTGGCATCGTTCTCGCCGTCATAGAAATCGTTAGCCGTCGCGTGGACTTCTTGCCCGCGTCCCGAAGCTTTCGCCTTTCGGACGACGAGAGAGGCCCGAGAGAGGCACGAGAGAGTTGCGCATCGGGGATAGGTGCGCGTGCCAGAGCTCAGCTTTTGTGTACGCTCTCAGCTGACGGAGCCTGTCAGCTGCCTTACGCGAGAAGATCAGGGCCGTCGCTTCGCGGCGTCCTCGCTCGGCTTTAATACCGTTACTTCGGCCCGACTCGCATTTTGCGACGTCCTCGCCGTCCACCCGCGTCTCTCCTCTCCTCTCGTCGTCGTCTACTCGTATTTCGCCCCGTCTCGCTTTCCCTCGTATTATCCCTCTTCGAGGTTCATACCTCCCCGGCTATCCGCCAGGCATATCGGCGTCGTCGTCTGGCGACGTTCTGCAAGTTACGAAAAAAAAAGGTCCCGCTGCCATGTCGCACGGCCCTGCTATCACGTCCGCACGTGTGCGTAGAACACGAGCCTCTCTTTATTCTTCGTCAATTGAAGCTAATGTTAGCAGAATGGAACTTGGTCCGCATTGTTCGATCCTGAGCGGCGTCGTCTTTCGCCGCAACACCGAATGGTTTCTTCCCGTGGCCATTTCCATAACCATAGCCCATGGACGAGTTAATTCATTGACTATTCGGGACACGTCCTCGTCCATCGGGCCCATCCACCGTCCATCGTTCCACCTTCCACCACCTTAGCGTCTGTTGACCGTGCCAGGACGGTTTGACGGACGGTCCGACATGGTCGCAGGTTCCGACGTGATCGTCACTCTTTTTTTCGTAGCGCATTGTTTATGTCAACGGCATCATAACATGTGTGTTTACGATGATAAGACGCACAGATATTGAACCGGCAATGTCACCAGATATTGCGTCGTCTCCTTATTTTGTACACACTCGCAGCTGATTCAACTGGCGAGAGAGAGGGCGAGTGTGTGCGCGCGCGCTCGCTCGCGACCTGCATCATAAAAACGTTAAAACTATTATCTCGACGACGAGTGCGCTCCGATAAATGCACGGGTGCTCGCAGTTTTCGCTACGCTGAAAAAAAGAATCCCCTACAGCCACACTTCCAGCGCGTAACCCGAGTGCGATGGAAGCCATAACTGTATCTCCCGTCTTCTTTTCCATAGCCCCAAGGAGCGTCGATCGCTATTCTCGATGCAAATGCTCTCGCTCGAGCTCAACAGTTTCTTCTAGCATCGAAAATCACAGTGCGCGTATGTGTGTGAATGTGTTATTTCGCGAGTGTGTGTGCGTGCTCTCGTGTACCGCGATTAGTCAGAACGATTAAAACGTATATAGTTCGTCTCTCGTATAAACTACGTTGTGTAATCGCGATGTTTCGCCAGTGAGAAAGGGAACGTTCTATTGCGGGCAACATTCTGACTCCTATGGACAGAGGAGGAAACATTTAGCCGTGCAACGAGGGGGGGATCGTAAGGCGCGATGCCTCCCAAAATAATCGGATGCGAATGCCGTTTCCTGTTTGTAGAATTCTACGGGTTACCCTGGTAGATTCAGAATTTACCGCTCTCCCACTCCTTTGATCGGGGCGTACGCAAATGCTGCGCAGACGGCAAACTTACTCTGGTTTATTGCAAGCGCAGAGCAGACAGGAAGAGAGAGAGAAAGAGAGTGAGAGAGGAGAGAGCGAAAGGGAAAGGAAAAATAACGATGCCCGCCAGGATTCGGTCGGAAAGGGAGAGCAATGCCATCGTCGCGGTCGTGAGCGATGTGCACGCGGGGAAAATTAAATATGCCCGACCCGAGAGCCACAAAGGACGATGACCCGAATTAACTAAACTCGAAGCCGCTGCGCGCTTGTTCCTCTCCCGGTGTTTATTTAAGTTGCACTGGTGTAGGCTCGCGCCGACTCCCGTTCATCCAGATAGTGCAGCGACGCTTTGCAGACCGAGGAAAGTTTACTCTCGCCTCTCCTCGGCGCCGTCCGGCATATACATATACGTGTATATGTCCTCTCCCCGTACATTGATACAAATACATATATGGAGCAGCCATATACGGGACGCGTACCCACACCTACGGAAAATGTACATTGCGCGCACGTCTATACACGTATATCGCGTATATAAATCATATGTATAGAGAGGGTTTGAGGGAAAGAGAGAGAGAGAGAGAGAGAGAGAGAGAGAGAGAGAGAACGGTGTATACGGGGGCGTAAGCGTACATAGCGTTAGCAGCACATACTGTGCTCGCGCACGACGCGGGCGCGAGGACCTGTTGGACCGACGGCGCTTTTGTGTGTACGTTTACAGCTGATTGGGCTGTCAGCTGGTAGCGGCGATAGAAACAACCGTCGTCGCCGTCGCCGTCGTTGTGCCCCAACCAGTCCGTGTGTTGCATTCGCTGACCAGCGCCAACGCGCGCGCGTTCCAGAAACCTCTTCGAGGGGGTCTTATTTTTCTCTGCTTCTATATTTTTTCCCTCCCGCCACTTCCCTCACTCTCGCCGACCTCAACTCTATTTCTCTCTCTCTCTCTCTCTCTCTCTCTCTCTCTCTCTCTCTCTCTCTCTCTCTCTCTCTCGCCTCCTTCTCCTCCTCCCCCTCACAGCGTTTTCCTCGGCGTAGATTTGCCGCGGCGCCAACGAGGGCAATGTCTCCTACAATCTTTCGTCGTCGCTCCCTTCTATATCGGGGGGCCTCCTCGTTAACATGGGCTCGAGGGGGTTGTGTGCGCGTTACAACAGTCAATAGAAGCCTTCGCACAAGCACGCACACACTTACCGATCCAGCACATAACACTGACACCCGTACGCCAGCTTTTCACCTGACTCTGTTGAGCTGGTGGAAAAGAGAATTATCGCCAAAATTATTATGCCTAATTCTTTACCCTTCCGTATACTCAAATGTTGCGTTATGGCTTCCTACCGCACTCCTGTTTATTCAGCTCACATAATATGAATCGTAATAGTCTCCCGTCTCGCATTACACGCTCTCACGTTCACATTCACGCGCTCGAGCGCGCGCGCACGCTGAATATTTTTCGGTCGAGAGTTTCGCTGCACCGGGGACAGGGAATAAAAAAACAGAAATATTAAGAAGCGATATCTCAATCGGTCGCCGTTACCCTCCGCTATGTTTAATCTCACCGTCGTGCATTGTAGGCGATAAGGCGCCGTTGCGAAAATAACAGGATGGAGGAAGCGCTCCTTCGAATCAAGATGCACGATCATCCGTGCACGTTCCGAGTGCATCGACCGACTTAATTTTCACGCGCTTTTTAGCGCGCCTTAAGGCCGACGGCCGAGGGGAGCCAAGAGTCTCACGCCAGTCGGGAGAGAAGCAGAGAGAGAGAGAAAGAAAGAGAGACAGAGGGAGAGAAAGGAAACGAGGGAGACTCGGTTAATTCGGTGAATTTAATTGTCAACGTGGTACGTGATCCCCTCAGCGTGTGTTCTACGAATCCTGGCAACGGCGGAGATTCCGGGATTATGACTAAGGAGGAATACGATTATCGGTAGGTAGAGACTTCCGTCGAAGCTCGTACACGCTTCGTGACCGTCGTCGTTCGTCGTCGTCGTTCCGTGAGAATGATTCGCTCCGCAAGAGGCAGGAAGGCTGCCATAATACATACGCGCTTTATTACTTTCGTTGGGCGCTCGCGCGCGCGCGCGCACGCGCGATCCCGATTATACGTGCGACGCAGTCTGCTACTCTCTCGCCGCGATCAAAAACCTCGCTATCAATTATCGCTCGCGCGCCTGCCGGTGGTTCGATGTACGTGCGTGACCTACGCAACTCGCTCAGACGTTTTTTCGCTATGTACACGCCGCGGCTCGTCTCACTGTTTTTGCCATTCATTCTGGCGACGCTCTCCCACTTGCCGACGGAATGCGCGCTATTACGTTCGAATAAATGAGAATATGCGCCTAGCTGCCTCGCCCGTCCTCAGCAATGCATATACTATATCCATATGAGAGTGTGCGCGCGCGCGCGCATGTATGACACACAAGGTGCATAGAGCGTGTACAGGCTATGCCGAGCGAAGGGCGAGAAGGGTGAGACGAGCGAGAACGAGGGAGAGAGTTTTCAATCTTCGTGCATTCACGTAGTGCATCGCGAACGAGGACGTGTTTTTGTTTGATTTCCACTCACAGCTGACGAGCCTTAACAGCTTAAGTCGTTTCTATGTACGTATATCTCTCTGTGTGCGCACGTGCCGCGGCAGGGGCGCTACAGATATGCCCGCGAGAGACAAAGAGAGGTAGAGACCGACGACTTTAGGTGTTGAAGGAATGAGAGAGAGGACGTGCGAACGAGGATGTGGGTCCGAATACCGCTAAAATGGAAACGGTCAACTTCTCTGCTCGGCCGATGAATTATTCTTTTTCTAACGGTCGGCGATCGTAATTAAAACATTGGAGCAAGAGAGAGAGAGAGAGAGAGGGAGAGAGGTGATGTTCAACGGAAGGGGAACGACTCATTTTTCTTCTAGCCCGCTATCTTCATTATCTGGGCACTTAGACGCGTATTACGTTCGTCGCGTATCGTGCACGGCACGTAAGCGATCCGGAATGACTATACGCTCCTCGACTGCGGAATATGCAATGTAAATAAATGTAACGAAAAAGGCATTGTGTCAGACTGGGCGGGCGGGCGATATTCATACGCGAGTGATTCATCGCGTCGTCGAGGGAATACCATTGTAGACAACAACGCAATTTTTGCACAGCGGGCAGGCCGAATATCGAGCCCGCTCGTCGTGCCAGACCCTTTCAGCTCGATGCGAAACAATTTTCACCGCTTCTTCGGCGTCCCTCGCGGAAGATGTACGCCGTAAACATTTTTATCGCGCGCCCCGGGGCGTATCTCTCGTCAAACGATAACGGATCTAGACTAACTTCGAAGCGTATCTCCAGCTTGGACCCCCTGAAAGAGAATCTCTTCGAAGAAGCATACCGTTCCTGCCGCGCGACACATGGCTGCACATACGTTCGCACACATATATACTGATATGTATATATAAATACGTGTGGCAGGTTGCTGCGACAGCTTCGGTGAATCGCGTAACGTTTTGTTTCTCTCCCGCCGCACCTTCGTTCCTGACTCTTTTTTTTTGCCCGAAGCTCCCTGTGGAACAAAGCCTCACTGTTGCTAGGACGGGGTGCGACGACGCCAGCGAAAGTTAAGCGGGCCTTCTAAACTCCCCGAACCCCGCTTCCCCCTTGGCCAGCGCTGTTTTTAAAGCGTACGACGCCGTTTCTCACGAGCGTGTCTCTCGCTCGTCGGATGCGCTTCAGCCTCTCGCGACGTGCCGTTACGAACGCACAATTCGTGCATCGGAAGTTCCTTTGTTAGGACAGATCGACTGCTGCGCAAGCTGCCCTCGCGCATTTTGATCGCATAAGCGACGCGGGAGCCGGACACTCGAAAGGGACGAACAGAGAGGCATGATCATGAGTACCGGTAACATTGGCTGGCACGTACGTGCACACACACGCGTGCGTGTACACAGTCAAATGGGACACACGGTGTGTGTTCGCAGCCGGGCAACATTGCGCTTACAAATTAATCGCTTAATCGATAAAACAATTAGAGCGGCGGCGGCCGGCTGGAATCTTTACAATAATCGGCTAATCGTCGTACATGATTAAATCAGTAGGCGAATAATACGCATCGCGTCATGGTAATCCAATTAGCGGCCGGCTCGGGCTCGATTATAGCGTTTTCAGAGCGGCGAGATGGCGATTAATCGGGCTGCGCGCGGAGTCGAAAGCGTCAGCCTTCCTTCGGCCTCGACGGGGGCAAAATGTCCAACGAGGCGGGTTACCCGGGGGATAATTAAAACGACGATCGAGCCGATCGCGAGGAGGTATCGGAATTCTGCGACGAGCGTTTCCGGCCGGCGAATCGCTTTGGGAAACGGCGCGAGCGCTGAATACGTTTTACTGCCACTTTATGTCGGGGCCTCGAACGGAATCTATCAATGGCCGGTATTGCCATTGTGTACGGACTGACAGGGGAGGACGGAAAAAAACTGCTAGGACGTATGGTGATCAGTACGCCTCTGACTTCGCAACAGGAAAACCTTATGTTTACTCGGAAGTAGAAGCTCCGTAATAACGTTCAGCGCACGATAAAGAACCTGATTTTAATAACTTCTGACCTCTTAGCCAGCCTCGGCCGCGCGTCGTAAATAGAGCGTGATCATTAAGGAAATCGCGGTCTCAAAAATGTGCTACCGGAGAGGCACTCTCCGGTTCTGCCGTTTACATCGGATGCCCTGGGAACGTGGTGCGCCGTTAATAATCTAAATTCCGATAGACGTTCCACATTCGTGTATTCATGCACTTTGACATTTCGACGATTTAGACCAGGGAGACCTTCGTCGGGCCTCGAGCGAGTACGGGGATCTAAGTACCGGGAATATGCATAAAAGGGTATATGGATAGTGGCCTGGCTCGCGTGAGATGTGCGATAGAAAACATTTGGTCGATACGCATGACGAATGAGAGAGCGGACGCGCCGCGTTCGTAAACGGAGTAAATCTGTTAAGTAGACGAGGGCACGGCATCTTTGTCGTAAGACCGAGTCGCACACTGTGTATAAGGTCGTTTTCGAAATCGTTCATTGTTCGCCAATCAGGCTCGCCTTGTTGGCGAGAGCACGCCGAGCGGAAAAGTGCTTAGCGCAAATAAATTTGGAAGCTCAATTACCGGGGTAATTGACTTTGTAAATTCAGGACATGGACCAATCAGCGCATTACACGGTAGGTACCAGAAACACCGTGCAGAGTAGGTCACTCCTTGTCGTCGGTCTGTGCATCTCGCGCAACGACCGTGTGTAATGCGATGATTGACCAGTGCTCCGAATTTTGAAAGGCAATTATGCCCGGTCATAAAGCTGTCGATATTTGTTCGCGCCCCGAAGACTTTTCGTCCGCAGCTCTCGGACTAACCGAGTTACGTTTTCGATCGAACGTGCACTTGTATTATCGCCGGGTTATATCGCCGTTTCCATCGTTGCTGTTTGCCATTGATATATTTTCTTTTCCCTTATTACGTAAGCAGTCGCAAAATAACACAAGCTGACAGTTAAATCTACATTTAAAAAAAATTATTCACAAGTACCATTTAGTACAAACTGTCTACTGTGACTATCGCGACTTAATCGTATATGCCGTACATAAAAAAATAATTCATCTAACGGGATGTCCTGCATAACAAAATTGTCTCGTACCATTCGATAATGTTTGTCGCAGCCTGAAACCGGCACAGCACTGGTTTCACCAATTACGTAAAATGATGATGTCAATTTCTTACGAGAGCTACAGCGAAGTGGCACTCGGAATTGATTTCATAGGTTTCTAGATACGTGCGACGACAGCGGCCGATGAGAGGCAAAGAAAGCGTACGTTCTTGAACTAGCGGGCGTCGAGATCTTATGGCAGCGATGTATAAATCGTTCGGAACGGCACGGACGTCGTTCGCGATAGGCGATAGAAAAGTTTGTCGATAGATACTATGACGCGGTTCTCCTCTTATGTCTCTCTCGCGTCGCATGACCTCCGCTTGTCGCCTGCCATCGTCGAACGTGGGTCACACACGTGATCAGAAGTCGCCACTTTGCGAATCCGTTCGCCGAGTCGTCTTACGTCTCATTGTTTAAATCCGCAGCGGCATTCGCTCGTCCTCCTTGCCTCGGCTCTACAATTGGCGCGAGCGAACGAGAACTCGGTTCTCCGCATTCGAATATGTGTATCGCAATGGTAAATATTATCTAACCAAGCGCCTACCTCCGCGTCGGCTCGTCCGATAAGTTTTGATTTACGCAATTAGCGGCAGCTATTTAGTAGCCGGGATACGATTGCCGCCCAGGCCGAGTGGGAGAGAAAACGGTTCGCTCGAGCGATACAAAAGGTATAGGAGAATATTTTCTGATCGGTGCAAATATCGCCCAGAGAAAGCAAGCGTGCCTGCCGCGCATATGCATCCAAACTAGTTCTTTTAATGCCAGGCAAAGCTGGAAGTAGCGAGGCTAACGTCCAGAGTGTCTCTACGGTTATCTTCGCGCCAGACGAGGACTTAGAGCTGGTTTAGGAATACAGAGACTGTACACTGTATACTCCGGCCGCGCGCTACTCGTTAGGAACATTCTCCCACGGAGATGCCAATCTGTTTTTGCCCGGCGAACTTTTTTCATCTATCTGCCTCCCACCCCCGCCGGCAGCCGTGACATTTGCATCGGTCGGCACGGAAACAGGTGCCACGGCCTCGTAGGAAGGGGTCCCACCGTTCGCACTATTTGTTTCAAACGAAATTTCCATCCGCTGGCCTGTGTTTAGCTTCGCGCGATCAATGAATTATATACCTAGACCGTCTACGCGGCGGGCCCTATCTCGGCGCGACGTGATTCATGAATGAATCCCGAATCGACATTCATAATTTTCGCCAGATAGAAGTGTGTACCCAATGACGCGCAGTGATTGTAAACAGGCGCTGGCTTTTCGCGGCCACTTTTTCGCTGACGCATCCGAAGGTGCACGTGCGACAACAGACGATTTAAAATTGCTCCCAGATGAATAATCATCGTTCGCCGGGTCGCATTAAGATTACTTCCTTCTCCGCGTCGCTTCCTCAAAATCGCGAAGGCGGCGCGAAAAACAGATCGACTCGTGACCTCGTCGCGATCGTAGCGCGGTCGCTTCATTAAAAACGATCGCCGAGCGCGCTTCGCTCGCTACTCCTATGCGAGCCGTAAGAGGATGTTTTAGATGGAGGGAAAAAAAGAATCGATAAGATACGACATGTTGCGGATCGATCGGCGCGCCACGCGTCCGGCCTTTTTTTCGCGATCGGTGCCTTTGAAACGGCGCCGCTTTGCGCAATTTCCTGACCAGCGTGTATCCCATTACCCGCCGCGACAGTACGCTGAAATAGAACTCTGCGTTCTTGAGAGACGTATACATAGGTCGCCATTGGCGATCGCGCGCTCCGATTTCGACGAAGACGCCTTCGCTCGCGGCAAAGCGTCGCGTTCCGCTTCCCAGAAATTAGTTATGAGTCGCGGAGACGAGCCGACCGGAAAAAAAGGGGCCATAGGAAGCTCTCTGATGAGCACGGTGGTGCGCAGCAATGACCTTGAGCCGTGTATTGACTCGGACCGTTCCCGTTTCTTTGTTCCCAGCAATATTCAGCTGTCGGGAAACCTTCTTTCCGGCCGGTTCCTCTCTCTGCGACGCAGACCTGGGAATACAGTCCTGCCACACAGCCTTGCCATACAGTCCTGCAAAACAGTCCTGCAACACAGTCTGGCAACGAGCTATGCGCCGATCGCTCCGTCCTCGCAGCTCTGCGCTTCTTAACAAGCAAGACTCGCACCACCGGAATAAAGGAGACCGGGAGTACGAGATGAACAATCGGTAATCTCTCGGTAATAGTCCAGCGAAGCGTGCGCGGACGTTCAACCGTCCGCATCCTGTGTGTGCGTGGGATTGTGACAGGAGGCAGACTCTGGCAATAAAGAAAAGTGCGTCGCGGCGGTTGGGCACGGATTTTTCTCTTCGTTTTTCGGCGGGAAAGAGAAACAAGGCGCGATATCATCTTCTCGGCATGCAGTAACATTGACCTTGAAACGTGTATTGACTCAAAGTCTCAACTCTTTTTTTTCCTTTCCCTCTGCCTGGGAATTCGCTTGCCAAGACTTTTTCCACCGTAAGGGTCTATGTTCTGGATGAAGAGGCGAGAGAGATGGGAGGGGAACGAACCGTCGTTCGCTCTCCCGATTTCGTATCGACGAATTTACGTCGATGAAGCGTGTCTACCTGGATTCGGCGAAGTGGTCCAGACTCGATGACGAGCCCCGTCGAGAATTCTCGTCTCGTCCTCTTGTCCCGAAACGATGATTCTCTTGCATCACGTTCCCATCTCCTCCTTTGTTATCCGGCTAATGCACGCACATTGTCAACGTGCGTCCTTGCCGCGCGTAAGGCCCTCTTCGTTGCTTGCAAGCCACGCGTGGACATTCTGCGCAAGGAGTAATTGCAGAGTTGCGATTTTCCACCGTTGCCCGGCTTTCCCGCGCGTCGCGGATTTCCCACAGGCTTGCAACGAATAACCATTGCCAATTCCCAGGCGAACATCTTTCGTTATTGTGCAGCAACAACGGCGGTGGCACGTGTTGATTCTATATCGGGCGACGGGGGCAAAAAAACAATCGGAGTGTAGACGTGCGCAGAGGAGGGAAAAAAGTTTGGGTCCGCAAGGCAAGCGTAGCTAGCGACCTAAAGGCTGCGGCCTTGAGCGCATCGTCTCGCCTCCCCGCTCACAGCGAATTTGATAGAAAACTTTCGTCGGCCCGAGTGGTTTCACTGTTCCACTTTTTAGCGTCGAACGCCTACTTCGATGCAATGGGATCTGGAACGCATGAAAAAGAGCGTGGATAGGCGAGGGCAAAAATACGTGTGGTCAGCCAGTCTCATCTTCTGTTGTTTCCGATGGCCCCTCGCACACTGTCACCCCGCGGTGTGTGCAAAGATGCATGTGCATGCGTTTGCAGCCGGGTCGGCTTGAATGTTTCGGTTTCTAACGCCTCCGCCTTCTCGCCGCGATAAATGTAAATTTCAGTGTGTCCGCCGTATGTAAAGGGGCCGACGGGGCTCGGGTACAGCGATAATTCCGTATTAAGCCTGGAAAGTAAGGCGAGTACCGCTATCGCAAGGTCAGAACGTGAGTCGTTGTTTCGGTTAGAATGGGGGGAAAACGGGAGATGGACACAAAGGAGAGACGGAGAAGCGAAAGGAAGCTTGGATAAAAACAAAGAGAGGAACAGGTTAAAGACGGCGACTGCGTCGACTTAAGCGGCACGACTGGCGTCTAACCTTAAAAGAGAGGGAGATCTGCGTGCTGCACTTCCTGTGTCCTTATAAAGGAGTCTTTCTTTGGTCGGGATGATAATAAAACGCCTGACGCTTTTCTTTGTTACCTCGAAGATACTCGCGCAGCAGCACGTGGCCGTGGCTAGATCTCTGTCTCTATCTCTGTTTCTATCTCTCTCTCTCTCTCTCTCTCTCTCTCTCCATCGTCGTTCGCATCGGGCGTACATACATAAGTACTTACATACACGGCATGCATCATCGAGGCACACTACATACTGCGCTTCAAAAGCATTGCCACGGTTATCTCTCGTGCCCGCCCGCCCGCCAACGCGTCATATTTACGCACGCCGATTAGCTACGCTACACGGTATGCATTTTATTTTCAAAACTTAGCTATCCGATGCCAGCCGTTTGCCCACGATATTTAGCGCTCTACTTAACCTGTTTTCCTATTCACTTCGCGCTACCCGCGCAATTTTCCTCTAACAAGCGCTAACCCGCGCATATACTCTCCCCGAAGTCCCACACCGCTGACCGGCCCCTCGGATGTTTTTTTTCAAAACGATATAGTTAACCGTAATACTGTTGTGCGTCTTCGCAAATCGATAACAGAGATTGTATCAGCCGGGAATGATTTGGCGTCGGCATAAAAACAACACCGCTTTTTTTCACCTCGTTCGCTCTTGATACGGCTGTCATTCTGCGAGTGTGTGTTGGTACCGGTTGCGTGCTACCTGGTGCCTGGTCTCTCTGCGAATTGCTACCGCGCTCGGTAGCGAGAGTTGGCGTCGTCACGCGTGACGACATCGGGTGCAGGGGTGGCAAAGAGAACGCAGAAGGAGAGCGGTCGGCTTCTATCGTGTCGGGAATTATTATCGATGTTGCCTCGGCGCGGTTACGACAACAACGACGACTACGAGCACGAGCACGACCACGACGACGACACTCGTTATCAGTCGTGAAATCCCACTAATCTCTCGACATTTACAGGTGTCCCCGAACCGGCGCTGTCTGAACCAGCTCAACAGCTGATCGGAGTACGAAGCGGCGGTGAACGGGGCCACTATTGCACCACCACCCCGCCTTTCAAAGAATTCGAAGCCGAACAATCTCTGGCTGAAAACCAGACGTCGTAATCGGGAAGCGAGGGGGGCGAGGAAAAACGTGAGGAGGTAGAAAATAGGGCCGAGGAAGAAAGCGGGCACGCTGATAGGAAAGACGAGGGGGAAGAGGACGAGGGGAGACAGCGGGTACGGGGGGAGGAAGCGAGGGAGGTAGAAGAAGAAGAAGAAGAAGAAGGAGGAGAGTGAGGGGATAGAGAGGGAAGTGGAGAGGTGGAGAACGTAGGAGTCCCTTACCCTGTACAACGTGACACGAGGATATCAAGAACACACAAGGCAGCGAGAACAGGGCGAAGTTTCTTGCTTGCTCGGACACGCCATCATGGTCAAAACTTTCCAAGCATACCTGCCCTCCTGTCATCGCACTTACTCGTGCATTCACTGCCGTGCTCACCTCGCCAACCACGACGAACTCATCTCTAAGGTGAGCCGTCCTAGATCAGGTAACGGACAAGCCTCCTCTCTTTCTTCCCGTATTTATTCATTCGAATCGATAAATCGAACCCCCCCAGGGGCTCTCCGCTGTCAAACTAAAGATTCGCCTTCTTTCGATTTCAGTCCTTCCAGGGAAGTCAAGGTCGTGCCTATCTCTTCAACTCCGTGTAAGTATGGGCCCATCCTCCTTGTACCTCTTTTGCACCTCTCTGCCAGACGGATAGATTGCACCAAATCAGCGTTCACGTATTCCTTCGCGAACGAGAGTGTAACGATCGCGGCGATGTTTGACGTAAAGCGTGTTTCTTGCGAATTTACGTGCAGCCGCGGAAAATAGGAACTTTGACGAAACCGATATTATGCCGCATTCGTCCTGGCATAAAGTCGATACTTCGTATTAGTAGCTTAAAGGTCGTCTCTCTCCTTTGAACTTTATCGTTTGGCGGACGGCCTTCGTCCGAGAGAATTTGGGCAGCCTAGTAACCGTACCTTCCGTCGCTATCTTTGTTCAGGGTGAACGTGGGCTGCGGACCTGCCGAAGAGCGAGTTCTGTTGACTGGCCTTCATGCTGTCGCCGACATATACTGCGAGTGCTGCAAGACCACCCTGGGGTGGAAATACGTGAGTTCAGTTTAAAAGTGGGGTCGCAAGACAACATTCGGCCCACCCCCTAGCCACCCTCGAAACACTTCCCCCCTTTCTCTCCGCCGCTCTTCGCTTTCTTTTTCCAGGAGCACGCCTTCGAGTCGAGCCAAAAGTATAAGGAAGGCAAGTTCATAATAGAGCTTGCCCACATGATCAAGGAGAATGGATGGGAATGAAGGTCGGAGGGGAATGGACGAGAGTTTCCCCCCGTTGCTGCTCCTCTCCCGTCAAACTTTCCCTGACGAATGCCTACAATGTTGTTCTAATTGCAATGTGCGGCCCCCCCTCTGTCAAACCACCAACGAAAGTCTGTGATTTCATTTGTGATTTGTAATCTTAGTAACTTTTATGTTTCGGACAATTCGACGCTGTTTTTCGTTTATTCCGACCGATTATTCAAGCGAACGATGACACCGGCGATCCGCATTAATTGCGGATCGGTCACGAAGTATTGTAAAGAAATTATTTTTCAAAAGATAACCGATAGAGTAAGACACGATGACGTTAAGAAACGATGGTGAATATGATGACGATGGTGCCATGGTGAAGATAAGGATACGAGATCACTCGGTTCGAGCAATGGGGTGCCCCCATGATTTTTCATTCATTTATCCTTGCTGGCTACGCCGACTGCGCGCGAGCCGACGATAATTGTTAAGAAATTAAACACGCGGGGCACCCCGGCGAATCCAGTTTTATCCGTTATGCACCGGAGCAGCGCAAGTGCCACAGACTTTGCTGGACTGACTGCCTGCCTGCCGCGTCTATCATTGGAATTTCACTGCCGATATTCCTAATATTAATTAAGAACGCTGCGCCGTGCCTAGGCGACGCGGCAGTGTAGTCTTAGTATAGCTTACGTTATAGCGTACTAAAGCCTATATTACAATATTATAGGACCTCATGGATATAGAGAGTAAGGATAAGTAAGAGTAATGAGGGCGAAGAAAAAAACACTGAAGAGAGAAAGAGAGAGCGGAAAACGTAGGAAAGGTCTGGTCGATCATGTGTCGCGTGTACATGTTTGATTTTATGTTCACCATGCCTGCCAAACTGTCTGTTTGTCTGCCAGTTGCCACTACTATTAATAGTAATATCGTATTATTAACATGTTCACGTTTTTTCGTCGGCTCTGCAGGGTGTGGTGTGACTGAATCTTCTGTTGTGAAACTATTGGACTGCGCCTTCCTATGCACGCACTATATATTATATTTGAAAATGAAAGAAAGGAACAAGGTAATTGCTCATTACTTTTAATATCGATCTCATTTGTAAATATTAAATAGGGTTCCAAAAATAACATCACGAGTAACGATTATGACAGCGGAACTTTGTTTCTGCCACCCTTTCCCCGATTAAATTAAATAAAAACGTGAAAAAGCAGAACATTCGAGTCGGCGAATCGTATTCGTCGTCCGTCAGTGTACGTACTAGAGAGGATGATATATTGGCTGCCGAATCATTAACAAATAATCTCTACCAAACTGGCAAGTCGCCTACTGCGTTACATCGGTACGAAATTATGCAATGTCGTTCTATAAGCGGTTTCTTCTTCGAGTGTCTCCTTGTATCGAGGTAATTGCACTTCACTCGAGTTTAGTAGATCTTTTCCTAATTTCTCGATAGCAACAGTTGCTATCTTCGTCACAGTTTTGTGCACAGCGGTCCGCTGACAATACATGATAAAGACCTTGCGAGCTATCAATATATTGGAACGTCACACGTCAGCTGTATCTCTTTGAACACTCGTTAGGCGAATCAATAACTCACTGAATTTTCGCTCATCTTCACTTCGTGTGCATGGCTCTTTAGTAGCAGTGAACAGTTGTAGAAAGAAAAAATAACCGACGATGTTAACTGATGCACAAGCTTAGAAGGTTTGATACACCCTGTTAGACGTATATTGAAAACGGTAATCTCAGTCTGAATAAAAAAACATTATCTTCCTCGATGTGGACACGAAGGTAGCAACCGATGAGTAAAGTCTTAGAAACTTACTGGGTTTATAATTTAGCAAAGATGACGTGTACTCGGCCGACGTAGCGGTAAAGAATTGATTGTACAAAATTCATCACTTTTTACTGTACTATTTTTTTCTTATACACATACGTATTGTTGAGTATCGATAAATCAGGCTTACGTCGAGATACGTCGTCGTCCTAATATCGATGCCCGAGGTATGCATACATATGAAAGTGCAGTGTATATTCGTGTGTATGTAGAAAATGTGTATGAATGAATGTGCCGGCCTAATCCTCACGCTGTCTCTCAAAGAGTACTTTTTATATTAATGTGCCGATTCTCATTATCCGCACTCACCTCTTCTCCAAAAACCTTGTTAATATGTACCCCCCCACCAAAACACTAACTCCGTAGTCTTCAGCCTCCACCAACGTTTACCACCTCCACCATCACACAGTTTTGCTTTGTAAAACATGTTCGTAATAAAAGAAAGAAAAGCAAAACCAATGTAATTTGATTGGAAATGTTCCGCTTCGTATTCGGTTCTCTCTGTACCTTGTTTCTTGAAATATATGATTTTTGTGGCGATACTTACCTAACGCCTTCTTTATTTTGCCATCAGAATATGGAGCTTGCAGTAATAAACGTAAGGGATCACGTTATTACGATGGTGAGGCATTACACAGATTATTTTTAAAATAAGAAATGTTTCAAAATAGTGGATAAACTGCTATATCGATAGAGTACAGTTCAGTGACGATAAAGAAGTTTCTCTAAATTGCTACCAGACGGACATGTGACGCTACTCGCGCGTGGTGTAGTTGCTCTTACTTCTGTATCTTTTTTTGTTTATCTTTTATTTTTGTCTATGAATATTGTTATTTTTTTATTGCGTTATACATTATTTTATTGTGGCAGTAGGAATTAGGTATCAAAATGAAGAATGCAAAAACAAAGGCTTCAAGGTAATGTCAGTTGCATTATGACAATCTATTTTTCGTGCACTTGTTTTGCACGATACTTTTTTATAATCTATCTGTAGCTAATGTTATTCTGGTATAATCATATATTTCGTGTCGTTACATTTTTTACGTGACACGACGACATGAGAATCCAACATAAATTAAAAATACGGGTATATTCAGCAATTACATTCTTAGACCTTGATACAGTATTGATTTTTTTACCCCCACTTCATTTATGTTAATGTATAGTAGACCATTCACCATGGTGTCATGTTTTCAACTTATGTGTATTGACATAAGTGTAATGTGTCATTATAATGTTTTTTATTTAATCTAGGCAATCTCTGGAACGTTTTGGTGATCAAGGTGGATATTTTGATGTTGTTGTACGACCAATGTTACAACAGGGACATGAAGGAGAATTATGTGGTTGGCTGAAGGAAATGAGTTTAATACGCACAGTTTGTAGTTGTACCTATGATGACTGCAAAGGAAGGAGCTTAGTTTGGAATCCAGCAAGAATAGTTGACAAATACAATTGGTCTTGCCCAGATTGCACAAGAAAACTATCAATAAGAGATAGTTCTTTTTTCTTTGGAATAAAGTGTGACTTAAAAATGTGCCTTCAATCAATATTAGGATGGTGTCAAATGATTCCGAGCGAAATCACAGCCTCTTACTTAGGTAATTAATTTCTATTATTCTCTCACAGTTTATTAGATGATATTGTTTTGAAAAATTTGTGTCTTTTGCAGACATAAAGAAGCATGTTGTTAAAAAAATATATGAACGCTGTGATGAAGTTTCTGAAACGTATGTGAAACGTCATCCTGAAGACTGGGTACTAGGAGGTCAAAGTGCAATAGTAATAGTTGATGAATTTCCTGGTGGATGCATGACAGAAAACCTCTCAGACATTACTACTGCCAAAAAACGAAATAATAATTCTCATACAATAGTTTGCATAGCAGAAGCCAACACAATTCCACCACGCATGTGGTTGCATTTGATAGAAGCAGTTCCAGAGGTGCAGTTGATGCTATAGAATGCACTAGATTATTTACAAACTATAAATCTTCTATAATTCTAATGAGTAAATATATTACAGCCCCTAAAAGCAGACAAGTCTCAAGGTGGAACTGGAAAGTGTGCTATGGTAGAGGAAGCTTTAAAGGAAATTACCCGGCATACGGTTCCGGGCAGCTACGTGGTTGCGAACAGCAAAGCTCGTTGTTGCAGCTACCAGTCGTTACAGGAATTAAAAAGATATAAACTCATTAGTGTCGAACAGTTGCAAAAATTCGATCCACCGGAGAAAAACAAACTTCTGAATAATTTACGTAAGTATTTTAAAAATTATGCTTTGGTATGTATCGATATCCAGAAAATCGTAGCATAATTAAGTGCTTTCGATTTTAAGAAACAATTTGGCAGAGCGGCGTAGAAATTTGTGAAGAGATCCAGGAAACTACGCGTGCCTTGGGCCAACATATCATTGCGCGCCATTTGTGGAGACAGAGATTCGGTTCCTCACCATCGATGGCATTTCAGTACATGCTTAATCACATAGCAGAATGCTATAGGTTCTCTTGAGTACCAGTATAATGTTCGAAAGACTAATCGTTCGTTATGTACTTCCCGGTATTTCTACGAAGTATAACTCTTCAAAGTAAATATTTACACAAGGTAAGTCAACTGCGGAAGGAGAATACCTTGCAGTTCGACAATCGTATTGCACAAATTGCGATAGACGAGAGGTGATACAACCTGTTACTCGTAAGATGAGTAGTATTTTTTATAACGGATATTATATTTTTAAATGGCACAAACTGCTGTTGCATTTGACAAATGTTTGCACCATTTTGTCTTCCAAATGATTTTTGGGGTATTATACACGAATAGTGTTAAATGTTAAGGACAATCGTTGACTTGTTAGAGTTATATTCTTTAAAATAATCTTATCCAACTTTTCAGCCGATTCTGATCATCCAAAGTGTCGTTCGTTTTTTTCGTACTAATAGCTTTGTCTTGAAAAAATGTTTTAAAAGACTGAACAAAATGACGATAATATTGAACGTCATTAGATCTAAAACCATAGTACAGGATCGCAGTTGCCTTATCACATGATAGCGTTTGTGAGTTTTATATTGAATGTGCGCAAGTTGTGCACAAAATATAGATATTCTATCTATTATGTCGTTGTATAAAAGATATATTTGAGGCCGGTGTTCGAGTTATACAGGGTGCCCGGTAATTGGTAGTACAACCGCAGAGGTAAATCGAAAAAATAAATAGAAAACATAGTATGACATTTTTTAACATGCTTTTTCGAAAAAATCAACTTTGACTATTGCTGGAGAACGCATGCCCTTCGTTCAGTTTTTTCTACTGTGATGTATATAACGCAAGTATCATGTCCAATCATTTTCGTTTGCTGTACATGCAGTAGGAAGCCAAAAGTAGTAGCCACCGATGGAATGATGGTCTGATTAATCAGATTTGAATACCATATCTCAAGTCGACTTTCTCGAAAACGAACACAAAGTTGAAAAATGTTATTCTTTATTTTCAACTATTTTTTTCATGCAGAAATGATCTCTTTTTGCTTGTACCACACATTACCGAATACCCTACATATTGCACGTTGAGTAAAGGTACTATTTTCGATGCTACTATTATACTATGATAAAAGGACCTGAAGGAAATCTACATTTGAATCATTTTTCTAGAAATAAGTGCAATTAGTATTAATATACCCAATATTATCTGTCATAATACTTTATATAAAACTAGGTGCATATTGTTGTATCGTTAGTGTTATGCCAGTATTATGCCAAATACTATGTTAGGTTGCATATATAGCAATAATACGTTCCACCATGTTTTCTTTGATTTTGTGTTGATCTTTTCAGTCATTGTAAAAAATTTGTTATATTTGAGCTTTAAAGTTGCATATGAAATTTTGGCATTAAGCGTGAGAAACTAACCTTGTGATAAAACCTATTTTGTGATACATAAAGATTATGTTCTTTTATCAAGCATCTGTTGTCTCCCAGATTTTTTTTCCATCGTATGCCGACATTTATGGTTGTTTCTCCAGCTTATATAATGATATTAAGTATGTTTATATATACATATATATATATAGCAAATGTTGTATCTATAGGTCTAATTAAGATATTTTTTATACTCCTGAATAATTGTTGCAAACTGGAGGAAATCGTGTCAATCAATAATAACATGGTATTGACCTTTCATCTAAAGCAATATGACCATTTTATAAAAACAAATACTGTGAGGAGCAATAAATAAATTAAGCATATATCATATGTTAAAATATAATTTGTGATAAAGAATAAATATGTGGAGCTGTGTACATTCGTATTATCGCACCTTAAAAATTCTCAGACGAAAAATTCAATCTGATCTCTGTGCTCTGTTATCTTAATCGCTTATTATTACGGAGTTACTTTTCTCCACAATGAAAGACACACTTTGAGCCATTTGACAAATTTACATCTAAAAAAATAAACAACTTTTCCTTATTTGCATTTTTCAATTAACAAAAAAATGCTGCGTAAACAGGAACTATATTATCTCATCATTCATAAGTTTCTTATAGTCCCTTTGATCTTGAATCATCTTCTTGAAGACGCGATACTTTCGACAATGGTACCTGGTTATTTCAATCATTTTAGCGTCAAGGCATACATGACTATCATCGTAATTACATTTTAGTGTACTCACGCATAAGTTTCACTTCGAGGATTTACAACGTTCGCCATTCCTCCCATTGTCTTTATTGCATTGTGCATTGTAGCAAATTTTCCAGCAGCATATGATCCGAGTATAGCTGCACCTACTAATACTGACTCCCGCTCAACAGGGCACAGTACAGGTAATGCTAATACGTCCGCTTGTATTTGAATAAATAGCGGATTTTGGCTGAGTCCACCGCAAACCAGAACCGTTTCTATATTATGCCCAGCAGCCGTTAATGTCTCCAGGATATGCTTTGTACCATACTGCAAGTAGAATATATACCGTCATTAATCAATGAAGTAGTAAAATATGATGTGTACAAAGCTTATACTGCACCGTTAATGCTTGCACCGTGGCCAAATATAATACAGCAAGATTTTCTTCATCCACTGACAGCGTTAGTCCTGATATCTAATCAATATTTGGGTTTCTTCATTAACATATTCCAGTGTAAAAAAAAATAATATAAAAAAACATTTATATATCTTTACCATTCCCTTGATATTGGGATCTGCTAGTGGCGATCGATTTCCGTGGAAGTCGGGCCATACGTGTATCTCTTTCGTCAAAAACGATACATTTTCTACATTTTTGCGTTCGGCCATGGTTTGTAGCATTTCAGATAGATATTGCTGTATGTGTCTGAAAAGATTCGTCATTAATGTAAATTTTCTATTTTTCATTAGTATCATTTGAAGATATTAATATCTTACTTATTTCCTGCTAACGTTTTAAGGATACCAGGTGTTGCAGGATGCGTGTCTATTATATGATCGAGTAACTTTCCTGTTGCACTTTGACCACCCTCATTAAGCCAAAGTCCAGGGACCATAGCGCTGTGGTACGGCCCCCAAATGCCGTTTGCAAAAATTTTTTTCTCGTTTACCACCATGTGACAAGTTGACGTACCACAAATTAATGCTGCACAGTTCCAGTAATATTGCTATCTTTAGGGAATTCCAAATAATCTCGATAATTCTGCAATGATTACACATACCTAATTTTGTAGTTAAATCGGTAGACAATCCCGGAACGTTGCATCCTATCATACCTAGACCACCAGCATGTGCATCAATGATGGATGTGCCTACTGCTGTACCTTTTAGGAGACCCAATTCTGATGCTGCTTTTGGTGATAGTCCAGAATTAATTGGATCTCCTGGGGCTCTTACATCATTACCTATTTTTCGCCAATTATCTTTCTTTAAATCGTGCAAATTAATTTCTTCCATAAAGTTATCATCCCATCTATTAATTCCATGAGGATCAGCAACATAATTCCATTTGCATACCAAAGAACACAATGACCTGTAAACAAAATATACATGTTTACAAATGTATACATACTAATTTTCTCAACACATCCTTTACTAAAAAAAAATGTTTTGGAATATTGGTGCCACCTTGATTCAGAACCTGTTGCTTTCCATGTTAGAAAATCTGGAAGATCAAAGAATAATCCTACACGGCTCCAAGAAGATGGCAAATGTTTCTTCAACCAAAGCAATTTTGGTATTTCCATCTCCAGTGATACCTTGCCCCCAACATAACGGAGGACATCATGTCCTGTTTCATTAATGAAATCTGCCTCTTCCTGCGCTCTGTGATCCATCCATAATATGACATTTTGTTTATCTTCTCCAGTTGGACTTACAGTAACTGGAGATCCTGTTTTGTCGACAACTACCAAAGAGCATGTAGCGTCAAAACCAATACCTTTGACATTGTCTACAGAAATATCAGCTACAACTGACTAAAACAAAGCATAAAAAAAATTATTTATTTTCCTTTGTAAGTGAACAGTATTAGTACCACTAATATTACCTTGACCACATGACACACAGCAGTCCAAATATTGTCAGAGGACTGTTCGTAAAAGTTTGGTGCTGGGTGGAATATTTCCAATGGACTTGTAGCAACTTTCAATATTTTTCCTTGCTGTGTAACTAATGCAGCTCGAGCACTCCCTGTTCCTACATCAACACCAACAAAATAATCCATGATTTTTACTCCTATTTGATGTGCACCCTTTGTCAGGAAAAGCCAACTGAATAGCCCACACTTGGGAAGATCATTATGAACTGTAAGTAAGAGCAAATCATGATAATCAGCTGAATGTAACATGCCATAATCACACACTTTTCTTCCATCTCATGACCCTGAGATAACATTTAGACTGCAGTAAGAAACCGGAGATTACTAATCATACATGTTATAACAACGGTACGTCGTAGATGCTCGTCATTCTCTAACAGTAAGCGGAAACAAAACGAATACAGCAATTGAATTGTCACAAGCCTCGTGCAATATTTAATTTACAAGAATTGTGGTATGGATGCAACGTAGACAGAATTAAAATGCGTTCGATATCAATGTAAATAGCGAGAAAGAGAAACTTACGAACAGGAAGCTCTTAACCGTATGCTAGGAGATGCGGAAAACTACGCAGAATTATCTAGCTGTCCCATGGAGTTCGTTACCTTGAATATTAATTACGTTGCACGTTTACTTTGCACCTCTCCTTCGGCATACACGTAATTCGAAATATTGCGCTCTATTCACGTTGATAGCGATAACGTGGCTTAATCCGTTGTGGTATCTACATTGGGACAATAAACGGTGACACGTGCTTTGCGAGTAGGACATAACTTACAATAGAGTATAGACATCGTAGCCTTTCACAAAACGAAACTAGCGATTTGCTACCTGGCGCAGATAAGAGCCATTCACCGAAGGCGAAAGACCGAATTTAAAGCGTCTGGGCATACAGCAAATAATACAATTGAATTTAATCTTCTATTTAATCTACGGAAATCCAGGATTCTCATGTATATTTATCTCCGCTTACTTTCTGATATGCTAAAATATTTTGTAGTTTTTTCACCATGAACTTGGAAAGGCCGTTTTTACTTAACTGAATTATTGTTTCTCATTATTTATGGAAAAATTGGAGGATTTATTCAAGAAATGTTTTTTTAAATTTATTCTTTTCTTGCGTTGCGTTTTATCTTTCGCGGGTACCGCCGGAATTTGTAGAGGGCATAGAGGGCGCAGTGTTCTTGTTGAGAGTATAGAATTTAAAAGTAATCAGAAAACCGCGTGGCACACACTGAAATTTGGTAACTACGTCCTTATTACAGTTGTTTATTCTTGCGACATAATGGACTTCGTGAATTGTTTTACATCACTGTTCTTAACGTGTATTTAATTATATCTTGTTTGACTTTCTTGAGAAGACAATTACCACATAACCTACAACATGGTTCGCTTTAAGAATAGGTAAACAATAATTAACGTCACACAATTTCCCCTTTAATAGCGTATGCAGCGTGACACTATATTTCTCGTGTCTCAATGAAACAGCAGAAAACGTGTGATATTATTTTGCTTCTCTTCGCATATAATCGATTCGCAGGTATATTGCAGTTGAAATAACACCCGCCAATAGGATCGACAAACCTTTTCCGTTAAAGGTACCAGCATTACATCATGCAGTGCAACAGAAAGTTGAACAGTTGTATGGCCAATTTGGAGCAGCAGCAATAAAAGCAGGTTTCACCGGTAATATATTTGTTGTGACAGTGATATTGTGACATTGTTATACCTAAACAATGTTCATCCGTATATTACTGAATATTCTGCAAAATTTCATATAGCAAAGTACTGTAATGTACACACAAGGATAGCGTTAATGAAAGTTAGGCACGGACCACATAAGTTTTTATTAAGCTCAGTTCCATTGATAAATGACGTGGGTGGGCACCTGGTGAAAGTGAAGATCATTTATGTGGGAGCAACAATGAAACACTGTTTCACCTTTATTAGAGTAAGAATTTTATTAGCGCAAGGTAGCATAAGTTAGTACAAGCCGTACACTGATTTAGTACACAGCATATTATTTCAATATCAGAGGTACCAACAAAGGAAGCTGGAGGAAATGTGGAGCAGTTTCAGGTCTGATTATGAACGAAAACAAATGGAGGACGCATTAATGACGCTAACGCCGGCAATGAGAGACTTTAAATAAAGCGAATAAAATTTTCTACATTCATACATTCTTCTACTATGTACTTCCGCACGTTCCGCCGTTCTGTATGCATTATTCATATACCTACAGTGCATCGCCTCGCATAACTCTCTAAAATCCGAGATCAATATTAAAATCAGCTTCCACCCTTTAGCGAAGCCGTAGCAGTGTGAAAACCGTCCGACGTAAGACCAAGCTCTTTGGCAAAGGCGGGCGAATTTCGAATTCGCAACCACCGCCAGGCTCACTTCCGACCCTCGCCGTTTCCGGCCCCCCTTCCTTGCGCTGCGACCCCGTCGTTACCCCGTAAGTCGATGACGAAGGGTGCTCGGAAGGGTCGTTGTCGGCCGTCGCCAGTTGTCGCTGGCTGTTGCTGGTGCCGAGAGAGTGTGCCGGCAAGGCTGAAAGGAGGCAGAGACGGTGGCAGAAACGGTGGCTCGCACGAATATAGTCGGTCTACGTCGGTCGGCCGTGTAGTCGATCCGCGAGAGGAGAGTGTCGGCAGCAGGGCAAGAGCAGGCAAGAGGGAAAGGGAGGGCAGGAGTGAGAGCGGATCGTCGGCCGGCGTGGAGTGCGCACGGTGTGGTGCACGGTGTGCTTGGCAAGCGGCGGGGAACATCGCTGGCGGCAGTCTGGACGCGCAAAAGGTACAATTCGGCCGCTGACAGCGTTCGCGAGGCCACGGGCACTTCGCAAACGGAACAGGACGGAACGGGACGGAACCTTTTCGCACGGGACGCGCCTGCCTCTTCTCCTCCGACCTAACGTTGCCGGGAGGAATATACGGGAGCATTTCGTGCTTGAGAGAGCTCGCTGGTGGAACCGAGTGGAGGAGGACGGACGTGTGGCATATCAGTTTCGCGTGTGAGTGTGTAGCCACGAGCGGGTGGTAGAGAAGGAAAAAAGGCCGAGGTCAAAGCAACCTCCCTCGCGCAGGATACGCTCTGCCCGGCGCTTTAGAGGCTGGGTCCTTCGGGGGGACAACGTCGGATCGTCCTGCCGCAGGTAAGTCGAGCGAGTCCAGTAACCGTGGCCCTTTCTATAAGTTATCGATTCGCCTTCGCACAGCTGAACCTTGCGAATCGAACAAAGGGCTATTCGCCACCTCCTGTGCAATTACGACTTCTCCCGACTCCGATACTTTTATCGAACGCGTAAGCTCTCGCGTAGGTTGCGCTCGTAATAATGCTTGTTCGCACTGCGTTCCATTTAGTAGCGCCCGTGTCGCTGGAACGGCGGATGCAGATGGTTCTTTCTATTCGAGAGTCTGGGAAGGGGAGGAACGAAGGAGTTGGAGGGTCAACCCCTTGTCGTTTCGCTCTTGATTAATTTCAAGAACTTGAATCGAGCTCGAGGCGAACGGGAACGGTCTTAAACTCGTACACGGATACCATACTTACGGTCTGATAATCAAATTCTTACGCGGACGTATACGGGAATGCGGGTTGAACGTCGGTTGGACGACTTTTTGTCAACTGGCCCGGGTCGTTCGTATGCTTGTAACTGCTACTGAATCATAGATAATATCGGAACAGATGTCATCCCAGAGTCACCAGATTCCTTCTGGCTATGGGAGAACAGACGCTTCTTTGTGATGAGAAACAGCCGACCGTTGTTTTTCCGATCTGTGACGGACGATTCGTCGTCATTCTCGAATGCATACGCGATTTCCATGATTCTCTTCTTTCGCGGTCCAGTAATTGGCGAATGGGCTTAGGCCGATTAGCCGTTTACGTTCGGTCGACTATCGATCTGTCAATGAAACCACATCTGCGCTCACACTTTTTGCTTCCTCCTACGGTAGGGCGTAGGGCTCGGCACGCTACTCGTGTCGTTAATGGAACGTTGAGAGGCATCCCTTCGGTAATTAGAAGGATAATTTCTGACATGTAAATAGGTCTAAGCGTATGCGACTCGTCCCTCGTACGAAGTCGTCGGGCTAGATGAAATTATATTTTAGGGGAACTGGTCTTGTTTGAACTGAGGGTAGATAAGCGAACATCGTAACGCTCGTGGAAATGTAAACGATAAAGGGCACACAACCTTCGACCGCTTCGCGTGAAACGCGATAAACAAAGCCTCGTTCGCGTTTTTTTGCCGAACATGCGGCGCACATCTCAGTCGTTAAAGTTTTGGGCGAACCGCGATTGAGCAAGTTGCCGTGGAATGCCAGTTTTTCAAATATTTGGGATGGACGGCCGCCTACGATAATTATCGCGCCCGTATCGCAATCCGAGGTGGATGGTATTCGTTACCTACCGGACATTCAATATGCTCGGAAATTTTTCACCTTTTGTTACATAAAACCCGTTCCTTTCGCAATGAGCGGCGAGCAGGACATACAAGGATGAATATTGCATAATCGATGAAAGTGGAATTACACGGCTGTCGCGTGTACGTATCGCATTTACCTTCGCGCGCGGCGGCCAAAACTTCGGCGCGCGAGCTTGCAAAATTAAAAATAATCGCCTTTCCCGGGCCCGATCTCCTACGCACCGCTCCGTAAATCCATACTTTCGCTTGTAGCCGGTAAATTGGCAATTATATCTCGGAGGAACGTTTATTCGGACCGTAAAAAGCGGTAATAGCGCTTTTCATTTTGACTCGCCCGCGTACAACGTGCGAACGAGTTTTATAGTGTGCTGCCGAGATATTATCTGGTCCCACGTTTTGTCGACCGCACTCTAGACCGCACTCTAGACCACTCGTGTCTTGTCAGTCTTCGACGAAGACTCGAGTGCGATTTTTCGACGCAGACGCCGGCGGAAGGATGCAAGGGTAGAAAGTAACCTAAGTTATTCTCTTGCTCCGTCGATTTCCGTTGTTCTGCCCACACCGACTGACGAACGAGAGTTCGTCCGCGATGTTTACACGAGGTCGAGAATAATTTACGAGCCGAACGCGACTGGCGAGGAAGCGCGCGGTTGCCCGCTTTGACTTCCGCAGGATTTCTTGATAATCTCACTGGTGAGCGCAGGCTTCTGGACACGGAATCTGTTTGTTCTCTCGCCAACGAGCGAGCACAAACTCTGTGGAACTCGATCGAGTCTCCTGCAGACCTCCTTGTAAAGTAAATTGGTAGGGTATAGTCGACATCGTCTGGCTGCAAAGAATTAAACGAGCGACGGTGCGTTTTACCGTTATAATTTCATTTCTCGGACCGGTCACGAATCGTTCGTCCTTTCGTCTTTACGAGCATTGTCTGATGATACTGTTAGCTCTGATTAATGTTCGAGTTCGAGATCCGCTGACAGATCGACTGTCTCGAAACAACAGCTCTCGGTAGCAGTCTTAGAGTACCGAAAGTGGAGTGCATAATTCGCTCTTTTCACGGCTTATTTAGATTTCGCGCAGATTCCCGATAATCCTTCGTGCGGGGTAAATGAACTACTCACGCTCGACACGTTTCCACGCTAACGAACGAGTTCGATACGGTCTCTTCTTGGCCTCGCCTTCGAGTTCCACGCAATTTTAAATGATATCCTTCTCTCTCTCTCTCTCTCTCCTCTGCTCTCCCGCTCGATATAACCCGAAGCCACGAAGGAATTTGCCTATTCTCCCGTCGGCGTCACTCGGCCTCTTCGGCAATAAATAACCTGGCCGCCCGGTCGGCCTGCGATTCGATCGCGATCCGTCAGCGCACGCTATTCGAATTCTAAGACTCTCGAGTTCCGACTCAGGGGTGTGAATGGCCGTGCTAGCAGATGCTTATTGTCGGCGCGCACTCGCGGAATCCGTATACCGGAACACGCGATTCATACGATTCCGGCCGCTTGAATCCGTGCGTTTCCTCCCATCCGCAGACGTTACATGCACGCCGCCCGCGTTACATGCACGCGTTACATGCACGCGTTACATGCACGCGTTACACGCACGTCTCGCACCGAACGTTTCTATGTTACGTCGGCACGCTCGGCAGGTCGATTAAGATAATTGGTATATGGAAAGTGCGCGCGGCATCGTTATCGGGGCATACCCTGGGCCGTCGTGGAACGACGTCTGGGGGCTCGTTGCACCACGTGGACCGCCGTCGGGAGGATTATTATAAGTCTCGCGGGCTAATTGACCGCACCGGCGTAACGTATGCGCGAACGTGAGGGCCGATACGAGACTCGCATTGTTGCGCATGCGAGTCCTCCTTACCCATCCTTACCAGACTGCCAGTCGCTCCCCTCCCACCGACGGCTTTGGCTAGCTCATCGGAATGCCACCTTTCTTTTATTGAAGCGTGACAATCCACCGATATTTTCCAGCGTCGGAATTTCACGCGGAACGCTTTCTCTCCTTTTGGTCTGAACGATATTCTCTCTCGCGCGAGTTTGGCAGTTTCTAGCGCGGAAATTTCGAATTGCACGAGAGTCTTCGACGTGAGTCACCCGGGAGCGTCTTCTTCGGCCAGTGAGGAATATTCGGTTTCATCCTATAACCCGAAGCGCGGAGTCGCGTGCCAATTTCGAGAGTTTAACGAGGGAACGCTACTCGCGCACTCGACGCACTCGGCGAACATTCGGCTTGGCATGAAATTCGAGGGTTAACAGCCCTGGACAGTTTCCCGGTCGGGATGACTGAATCAGCCGAAAGCTTCCCACGCGCGACTATCGTTCGCCATGCACACTCCGTGCCATGTGACTAGCTCTCGAGATCGGGTCCAATTTTATTCATGAATGCGACTCGGTACTGAAATCTTGATGCGTGCCGCGAACAAGATAATTATCCTGTCTATGGTACGAGGAGCGTATCTTCGGCAGGAATCGAACTGTCCCACCTCCCTCATGAATTATGAACGGATCGTTTCCGCTCGTGCTGCATCGCGGTATTCCTTAACCTTGTTCTCACCGCGAACTACCGTAAGGACGACTATATTTAACGGTCCCGGCCGTGCGCAGATTCGTCGATCGTTCGCGAAAATTAACAGCCTGTGGTAACGTACCCGCCGTTTCTTTCGACGTACGGTACTACGTGGATAGTGCGATAGCCTACTCCAGAAAGAGCTTTCGGTCGGCTCGTTTATCTCGCGGAACAGAAGCGGGAAGTGGCCACTTCCTCTTTTCGCGTCTCGAGATAGCTGACGATAGCTGACGATAGCGCGGCCAACGAAATTTCGTTTCTTTTCCATCGCGAACGTTCGGAAAAAAGTACCCGCATTGGACAATATAGCGGTTGAAACAGAATTCGAGGGAGAAAATTTATGGTGTGAAAAGTTACAGGGTAGTTTTCCACATTACAAAAAGTGCTTGTATTGATGTGTTCTACTTTGGTAAAACAATGTATGGGCGGAACGCAAGGGGTGGAAAGTTACAGGGCAATTTTCGACATGACAAAAATTGCTTGTCGAAATCGATGTGTATCATCCCTTAAATTATCTCCCTCGAATTCTGATTCTTTTTGCTTTGATTCTCTGTCCTGCGCGAGAGCTTCCGAATCGTCGGGAGCAGAAAGTGGACACCCTCTCGCCCGCGAGAAAGAAATCGTTCCCGCGGGCAGATAATATCGGAAACGGCTTGCCTCGGCTCGGAATTAGCGGACGTAAGATCGTTGCGCGCGAACGAGACGCGTTGCACTCGCGGCCCAGTCCGAGATCCTGGAATAATTAGAGAGCGCCTTAGACTCTCACTGAGCCCGCGCCGGCACAGGATAATTGAGAAGAAACTATGTGCACGGCTAACTTTCGCGACGCTCGGTCCTTTTACGATACGCATAATCAAAGAAAGCGTCGTCGCTCAGAACGGGCCTTTGTTCGACGATGCACACTCTGTATATGCATCTACGTACGAGCTTCATTGTCTTACGGGCCAACGTGCCATCATACATGCAGTCGCTGGATCGTAGGCCAGTGTTAATTAGCCAGTCGACGCAGTGCGACGTTTATCGGTCAACTTTATTGCCCCTACTCGAATATACGTCCCTGACTCAACCGCACGAATTTAGACGCGTTCCAGGCACTTACCTATTTACGAAAACGTTGAAGCCATTTCCATCGTAGGCGTAAAGTATGTCGAAAGTTAGGTCGGAGGTTAGGAATCCTTTTAACGGCGGCCAAACGGGAGCCGCACTGTCACGCAACAAATTGCCGATTAATCGCGATAGGGACCCATTATTACGCGAGCCATCTTCCTACGCGGAATATCCAATTACGGGAGTCGGGGCTCGGAACCAATAGTCTTTTAACGGTTCCCTACCTCTCGTAACCGATCTTTCTTCACTCCATCCGTTCGGTTTCGCGGCCGCAGTCCGCTTTGGCCAGGATGAGAAACCGATCGCTGGGAAAAGAGAGCCCACCCACTGCGAACCGCAATGACAAACACTGCAACAAGGATAACGAGCTCCCCCCCTCCCTGGGGAGGACGTTAAAGCGGCAGCCGGTTAGAATTATTGCACGATGGGACCGAAGGGAAAATGTATGCAGCCAAATTAATTTCCACGAGCGTACGCGAAACTGGGATTAACTTTCGAACGACGTCAGCTAGATTTTGCTCCATACTCGGATGTCTGTTACGTAATGACCCAGGGATAACCTCAGGTCCACATCCGAGCGTGACAATGCCGACGATGGAAAGTGATCCGTCGAGTCATCGATTACAGTCTCAGATAAGGCGTTACGCAAAAGGAGATCGCTGTGAGACCATTCCTTCTGCGTCTTTTACGTAATGAGAAGGTGGATTAGAGAGGCGACGGAGAGTTGATCGTCGCAAACGTCGGAATTATGGCGGAGGATGGGAGACGGTAGACGCGCTGGCGTATTTTTGCGTTAAATTACGCGTGACACGTTGTCGCGTTACGACCGGCACGATTGTCGTTACACGCATACACACAGGACAGGACGGGTCGCGGATGGCATCCGCAATATGCCCTGCACCTGCGCTGCTCGGATTTGAGTCAGGCTCGAGGATGATTTTAACGGGAAGAATTTCGTATATATAGATATTCGTGGCGCGGGTGAGCGTGTCGGCGCAAGAGAGTCTCTGTCAAAGATCTAATCTGGAAGGAAAGATACGTACGCGCTTGTTTGTATATGTGCAGTGATAGAGGTGCGTGAAAGAGCGTATGCTCCGCTCTGTAATTGCGCATACATAGGAATGGGGAGAGGCCGGTTACACGGTAGTGTACGGTCTGATTGACGGCGATTCGAAACAGAATTTCATCCCGCATCCTTCCTAGTTCTTCGCGGCACTTTCAATTCGCGCGCGGACGAAAGAGTCCGCTGACGCGCTCGGATTCATGAATCCGCAATGAGGCAAGATAGAATCCGCCCACGAATGCTCCCACGAAGATCGTCGGGTCAGGCCGGGGGCTACAGAGTGATTTTAACGGGATGGTAAATATATCCGCGTCGTAAGTGAACGCGGAGGCAGGAGAAGGAGAGCGAAAATTAGAGAAAGGGGGAGAGATAGAATGAGAGAGAGATGAGAGAGAGAGAGAGAGAGAGGAAGGGAGGAAGGCTGTTAAATAATTTATCATCGCGCTAGGGTATATAGCGTTATATTCCCTGCCGGTACTCTCCATTGTAGAACGTGCGGAACGCTGTAAATCTTGGACCCTTTTACGTGGCAATTACGCGCGAATTTTTGCGATTACGTCGGCGGAGTATGCGGTTTGCTGGGAATAATTTTAACGGGCCGATGAGTATGACACGTTAATACGGGGAAACTGTAAAATAATTTACGAGGAACGAGGCTGAGGAGAGCGAGCGGGAGTCGTTTCGAGCCTCGTATGAGCCACTCGACCTTTTACGCCACGTTTCAGCTGCACTTTACGATTCTCACGATTGGGGAAAAGATTTTTTAGCCTCTCGGCGCAGGCGTAATTGCTGTGCGAATTCGCACGAGACTCCTTCGATGGATGCCGGGGAGTGGGAGGGAGGCTGACGACAGGGGAAGACCCCATTAAATCGTTTATATCGAGAGTAATTGTTGGCATGGGCTGGACAATTAGATATAAGATTTACGATTGGTCTCTTACCGCACTTTAGATCGTTACAGTGTTCGTGCACTTCAATATATCTAATGTCGCCGTACTCAGACACGATGATTAGCATCATTTTTCAAAAGTCAGTGCCTTCATTCCGGATGCGCTATTTTCTCGCGATTTGCGAAAAACCGAAGGTCGGCGGATCGGATCGCCCTTTTGCTACCTGGTAGGTAGCAAAAGTTTAAGTGCAATAGTTCCGGAGATATGGCCAAAAATGTGATAAAAAGTGGGCAAAAATTGACATTTTGCCACCTGGACCGTATACGAACGCCTTAAAATCCATTTGTTTCACAATAAAATGAAAAAGGATGAAAAGACCTTTCCAAAAATCGCAACCCGAGCCTTCTAAGTGCAATAGTTTTGTAGATACGGTCAAGAAAAGATGAGAAAATAGTGAAAAAATGATGAAAAATCTATATTTTTGACAATTTTATTCGGCTATGCCCTTTGGACATACAGAACGTTCACGTGAAATATTCGGCATAATTATCTAATCAATCCTCGCTCCACATCCGCGTTCGTTCGGCCAATTACATCGGACATCATTACATATTCACCCGCCAAAGCGGAATACGCGTCAGGCAAGCCAGACTGTATACACTCGAAACGGCATCGTAACAACTTCCGGCCGCTAGCATGCCCAGGATCAGTTACACCTTACTGCACCGTGGAACCATTTTCAGCTTATTACCTCTCCACAATCTTCCGAAATTACAGACGACTCAGGAGCCTACTCTCCTTTGTCCGCACGCTCGCTTTTCAATAGTTCGTAACCACTCTCCTCCCACGCAGCATGCCCTTTCCTTCGTGGGCGAGTGGGGATCTACCAGAATGCCTTTCATAATGCTCACTTATCACCTGACATCCATCTTTATCACCCTCCCTCTTCCTCCTTCTCTCTACTGAACACCATTTGTCTTCTCGCGACTCGTCAGGTGGACTGGCACAGGATTCCAAGAGCTTGCCCGGTGCGGTCGTGGTCGGGTCAAGCCACGAAGTTGAGAATGATTTTAACGAGACGGTAAATATATCCGCGATGCGGACGTCGAGGGGTGAGGAGGGGGAGCGAGGGGGGACTTCGTTCGCGGTAGGGAGAGACTAATCCGAGCGACGGTTAGGAGGAAGGACGGGACTCTGCCAGACACGGAACGCAACGACGACAACGACGCCGACGTCGGCGTCGACGTCCACTGGCCACGCTCTTGCATTCTGCAGAGGCCGTTTACCGAGTTCGGCTTAGTTCGACCTTCTTCAACGGAACCGATGCCGGCTGTCCCGGGGCCACGAATAAAAGGGATGCTTCCTGCTGCCGAACGAAGCACGCGGGGCCGAGGGGTGGATAGATGTTGATTGCCAGCTGGGGAGACATTCCCTCGACCTTTTGGGTCGAGAGACTTCATCTTCTTCCGACGTACTCGCCTCGCGCTGCCAATTTGGCTTGGTCCTGTTGCTTGGGGCTTTTTGTTAATCGCGTTCTCGGGGATTGCTGACGATGGAGATGGGGTAGACAGTGGGTTCCGCGTAATATCGATTTAGGTAGAAGCATGAGGGATAGATGTCCGAAAATTAGACAGTGTTGCGCCGTTCGGCGTTCTGTTGTATTATATATGGGCATGCACGCTTTGGCCACGCGGTTTCAGGGTGTCTGCCGGCGGTAATCCGATAAGGTGCCGCCGCGTGTCGAGGGGTTGACCGAATGAAAAGCCGAGAGAGAGAGGGAGGGGTGCTGTACACGTTAATTAAAAGCGTCGGGCGGGAATTAAATTTGCAGCGCGGATAATAGCTTTTCGGCCCGTATGACGGCGGACTTTTTTGCCACATGGTGTGCGCTCGCGCCATTCTATTTCGAGCTTGCCACTCGGATCGTCGCTCAGTGGGGTACGAGCTCGCCTCATGGAAACGTGCGATATAGTCTTACTCCGCAGGGGGAAAAATCGGGCTTCCGGCAATCCGTCGATGACAAACCGTTTGTCAATTTTTCTGTCGGAATAATTCACGCTGAAAGATGTTTACGGCGAGGGCTGGCGATACGATCGAAGATGGATAACCGGATCTCCCCACACTCTAAACGGCATTAGGGGGAGATCCATGACCTAGGCACGGACCTGGAAGGCACGTCGGAACAGGCTCGTGCGATTTTCAAAATAACTCCGAGTCTGGGCTTGGGACGGTAGGCACGGTGACCAGGTTCGCCGATGCGAATAGATTTATCTCGCCCTACGCGAGACACGTGGCCCTCTCGTTCGACGCCTGGCGAACCCCACGACGGCCGTTTGTCGGCTCCGAAGGGGGAGAGAAACGGACGCCCCATCGTACGCGGTGTCATTGAGTCATCGAACGAATGGAACGCCGCCATTAACTGCCCTCTACCGATTCATCGGGGGGCGCGCACACAGTTGCATTCGCTGTTCCATGCGGGGTCCTTTCTATAATTCATCGACGATCGCCCACTGCAGAACGATTCGCATGGCAGCCATGTGAGAAAACTGCGCGAATCAATACATATAAAGCTTTTCGGCGAGAGTAGTCCTTTCAATAAATCCCGGGATTTTCCGTTGCATCCGCGCTTAGAAATACAGACTTTATGCCGAGAATCCATGATTTAATGTTGGAGGGACAGCCTCAATGGCTAGTCGAGTCACCCAGTATACTGGCGTATACAAACGCCTTCCCATGTGCGATTAAACGTGGATAGAATGAACAGAGGGGGCTCATGTACTTTGCACACTGTGCGTACTCGATATTCGTTGCATTAACGCCCCATGCGAACACACGGGACGTGCGCACACGATAATACTGACGAGACACGTGAACGCATGGAGCTACAAAGAGAGTAAGAGAGAGTAAGAGAGAGAGAGAGAGAGAGTATGTGCGTGCGAGTATGGTCCGTGAGCAGTATCCAGAGACTAACTCAGTGCGTGCAGATGGCTCCAATTTCGGTGCGAAACGAGAAGTACGGAGGTCACCGATCCCTCTCTCAGTCCTGCTCCCTCCCTCTCTCTCCCTCTCTCCTCTCTCACTCCCTCGACCTCGCCCTCGCCCTCGCACAAATAAACGGCCTCTCCCTTTCTCCCGCCGCTCTTTGCTCCTTTTTCCCTAATCCGTCAATCTATCCGACCACCTCCCATACTCGCCTCCCATGGCCCGAGCTCGTAATCTCTTTCTCCCGCAGATCGTTACGAACCTTCTCCCTCCCTCCTACAACCTCTCGCGACATAACCGTCCCTTCCCTCGATCTCGATCTCTCGCGTGGACCAGCCGGCAGACAGATTGCCGAGAAGCGGCCGAAATCTGGCCAGCGAATTTTCGACGCGGCACGTTCAGTTCTGCGAACGGCCAGTCGCAGTTTCCCAACCTGCACGCAAGCGGGTCCGTACCCTTGTTTGGTCACATATCGCAGGGCCGAAACTTTCATCGCCGATGATGCAAGCCGGTAATCAGCGATCTTCCCATCATTGTTACATATAGGCGGCAAACGTTCAGCGGGAGAGAGGCTGGCCGAAGGTCGCCACTCTGAATCATCGGGGTCTAGCTTTTAATAGAGGCAGGCTAAATTGACAGTTCGTCGGGGCGGACGAAAAAGGATCAGGAGGATGATGTTAATCGTCGATCCGACCTCTCGGTGCTGCGTCGTCGTCGCATTTACGTAACGCGCCCGCGCGCAAGGGGCCTTATTTGGCAACGTGGCCCGACAGGAGACAAGTGTCGTTGTCTGCTCACACGTATTCTCGTGTATGGGTTTCGATCCTCCTTATCTAACCGTGCTCCACTTGCTTAATCCGCCATCCGTAACGCTCGATCGTCTGCCGCCGCGCGCGCGAATCCCGCCGCTAATTTCGCAATGCGGATATTTTTACCACCCGGCATTGAAAGGCCGCTGGCGCCGTGTAAACAAGGAGAATATTATTTCGGACAAATTCGCGCGACACGCGAGGGAAGATACGGGTTTGTACGTGGACGAGCGTGGGCAAGCGTGGGCAAGCGGGTGGCAGAAGCGACCTGGCTGAACTTTGCCGATAAAGGAACTGATCAAGAAGCCTGCTTTGGCCACCCGGTATCGAAAGGTCGGCAGATAAGTGCTCGCTAATGCGGTGTAATTTGAGAGGCGTTCCCCGCAAAATTCGAAGGCCGAAGCTTTCGGCAAGGCACGCACGCGTCTCTCGCTCGCGTGCAGTCGAATCAAGTTTCGGATGGCGGCAGGAACCGTTATGCGCGTTTTAGCTGACATTGGCACGGAGTGCGGTTAAAGGTGAGTCGTGCAGCTGCGATGCCTCTTTTGCTAAGGGAGAAAAGGGGTTGGGTACGCGTATGTGTATTATCGACCGTCGCGTGCATTGTCCGCGAGTAGAAAGGAGAGAGGAGGAGAGAGGAGGAGAGAGAAGGGAGAGAAGGATAGAAAGAGTCAGAGTGAGAGAGTAAGAGAGAGAGAGAGAGAGAGAGAGAGAGAGAGAGAGAGAGAGACAGAGAGGAGAGAGGAGCACGTGCCCTCGTTAGCGTGCACGTTTTGCACGAGTGAGCTGCTCGCAGAACGCTTCTTACGCCGTCGCGGACACAAGTGCCTGGCGACACCTCGCCGCCTCCGCCAACTATATCACCAACTATTATATCCGTCCCTCGCAAAGCAGGTTAGACGCGTCGGCGATATGTCGCAAATTTCGCTCATCGCCCATATTTATCGGCCGCAAAACGCATCCTCCCGTCAAAAGCAGCCGACAGGCCTGCCTGACTGCCAGCTCTAGTTATTCGACGATTCGACATTAGGCCTCGTTCAGAATTACGACAGCGGCGTCTGATGGCACTTGAACCAGGCCATTCGACGTTTTCTACTCGACGAGCGTCAAAGGGAGCGGTGACTTTTTGCAAAGGCAGCTTGAAGAGCGTCTGCGAGCTTTGTTCAGGAACAACGGCGCGTTCGACGACAATGAGTGGACGACTAGACGATAGAGTGAGCCATGACGATGATTTCTAGCTGGCTAGCCTGTCATTTCGATCATTTTCATCGTTGCTATTCGTCATCGATTCAGGCCAAGGCCGTTGGAACAAACCTCCTTCAGAGCCTGCCGGGAAAGCTCCGCTCGTCCGTAATGCATTTAGCGGGAAGAAGGCGTGAAAGTAATGGAAACCATGAGAAGTAGGTGTCTTCCTACGGTGTCTTCATGGTCTCTCGCGTGAACCCTGGACTCTCCATGGAAGTCTTCTCGCGCCTCATCGATCGGAGGAAGCCTACGGGCGAAGGCCGCAACATCATTGCGGAAACCTTTCTTTCCTTTCTCCCGTTTCTTCGTTTTCCCTCCCTTCTTAATGATCCGCAGTTGACCTCCATGCGCGCGAAAGTGACCTTTCGTCGCCGCTCGCATTCGCGCGACCGGGTCACCGGGTTTATGAAAAGCGAGCGAGCGAACGGCTGCCTACGGAAGAGGCCCTCGGCGTGTGTCGACAAAACGACGGCTCCTTGAATTAACGAAGGAACGCACACATCCGTACGTGCCTGTTCCGTAACCATATTAAGCGCTGCCTCCGGCGGAAACAGTCTTTCCTTTCTCTCCCTTGCCCTCGTCCGCATATAAATAATGAAGCGTGCTGGGCTTACGTGCGTATCTTTCCCAAATTCGCTTCCAGCCGAAAGAACTCATCCCCACCACCTCGAAGCGAGTGTTAAGGTCAAGATCAGTCTCAGGTTAGGCTCGATCGCTCGATCATTTTATCGCTACGAATCTGTTATAATACCGTCAAGATAGCCGGGCGATTACCCCAAAAATCGGTGTCTATAAATAATCAGACGGTTTTGTACACTTGATTCGATAACGTCTGCAGATTACGGCGGGCGGACTGGAGGTGGAAATTGGTGAAAAATGTTGGCGGACATGCATGCGAGATGTGGATCGCACGTGATTTGCACCTGCATCGTCTGATAAATTATCCGCCCGGGCGCGGTGAAATTTACATTTTCAGTAATGTAGAATACTTCCCCTCCCGGCGCCCGTTATCGTTCGGTTCGTTTTAGGAATTTACGAGCAATGACTAATGACCGTGACGAACGTATTAATCGGAGGAAATACTTGGGGGGATAGATTAGGATTTACCTCAAGGAAGTTCGATGCGATCGCTTATTTAGGGGAATTCTAGACTTACGCTTTATCCTGCTGAAGTGGCTCTCGTAATGCACCGAGATACGGGCCGGGTACTTTTTCCGATTCGAGTTTTAAGGCTTTCGCGGCCATTATCATTGAACGTATAGGCTTCCGGATGGTACAGTATCGGAGCAACCTGCCCTGATGATGCAAACTGTAACGTTTGCGAAACGTCGGCAAGCAGCTGATCCCAAACGCGGCGACCATCCGGAAGCCTATACGCTCACTTTTTCCGATTGTTCGCATATTGAGTTGCAAACCGGCGCCGGCAGAAAAGTATCCGCGCCCTCCCTATCGATCATACAGCGTTTCCATGGAAGGTCGGTGAGGCCGTTTCTATATTTAAGATTGGCACGGTACCGACAGATTAGCGTAAGTCACGCGTTCATCGAATTCACCTTCCGTTCCGGCGATGCCATTCCGCTCCTTCTTTTATCCGCTCCTTAATTGTCCGCGCAAAACCCATTAACCCATTTCCACGTTCGCTTACGTAAATCGGTGTTGGCTAGGTTGGATCATTTTTTCCTTCACGCATGAATTCTCTCTGCAAGGGGGATAAGGCGATGGAAATAACGTTCGAGGCGAGGTTCATTTGTACTACATTCTCTTTATTGTGATTCCTTTACTCTTCTATTCGCAGGACGGTATTCGTTAACATCGTTACGCCGCTTTACTATTTTCGTTTCTAAGCGCGAGAGTAACGACTTTAATGAACTGTTTCGTTCGCACGTCGGCAAGAACGAAGCATGTTTTTTCACTCCTGTAGCAGGTACAAAAATAATATTCTAAGTAATACGTGTACGGAGGTAGGTTCAGTGTGAAAATCATTAGCTTCGCGATACGTTCCCGTTCTCATTTATCTCTAAATGCGTGTAACGCTGAAGCTGAACGCGCGCAGTTTATTTTTTCGTAACTGAGCGAATCGTATTCGCGTACGAATAAATTGCTCGCCTGCATTGTTTGTTCCTTCGCTGGCGCAGGCACGAAACTGCACGCTCACGTTGACATTAAACAGACGGCGGATATGCGACGGTATTATTTATCAGCCTGTCGCGAGGTAGCATTCGGTAACGACATGATAGAGAAATGCGAATACTGTATGAATACCCTGCCGTGTCACAGCGCTTTTTTTGCGCGAACGAATTATACTAACGCAAAACGCTGTACTTTGCGAAAATTGATCTATGAGGAACTGACGTTGAGTTAGGAGGTACTTTGTGCCTTGACAGTCGAGTCACGTAGGTACTTAGCATTCTTACATGTACGCTCGGTCGCTGCGGCCTAACTAAATTGTTCGCGTTTACGTGAGGTCGTACAGATCGCTTTCGATTGTACTTTTATGCGGCCGTATTTCAATTACGGGTAAATTCATGTCGTTAATTGTCGGAGGACATATCATGTCAACTAATCTGACATATTAGTTGCGCCAATTTCTCAATGAAATCGTGCAAGGATTTCATATTATATTTCTCATTCCTTTAAGTGTTAAGTCACGCGTGTACGACCTCAAGCACGAATTTTACTAAGAAAACACGAGCGCATCCTGCCGATGTCATAATACGTGCTCGAAGATTTGTTTGTCATTACTCTAATTGCGCCGCGATTACATCCGGCAGACTGATTATATCATTTTGATCATGCTAACTGCATTCCTTCGTGTGAACCCGACATTTTCCTCGAGCATCGGCTTTTCATCAACAGGATGTCGCCTGACGAAATGACTTTCGGCGGGTCAGACCCTGAACGATCCAAAAGCACTTTTCTACGGCCACTTGACTTCCATCAATTGCCCTTAACTCCCCGGACGAAATTCGGGTCGCAAGGGACCAATTACGAGTTACAGAAATCTCTCCCGATGGCGTACCACTCGCCGCTAGTCGAAGAATCATTCTTCACGGAAGAGGAACAGTCATAGCCTGACGGATTACCACATCGGCTTCAACTAACAATTCCCGGCTGCCACGTGCTTCTTCCATCCAATTAAGATACGCAGCTGCATCACCATCGTTCGTCGAACACGCAATTTTCCGCTATTATGACGTAGACAAATTTCAGTAACTGTACATCGTCAATCGATGGAATCGCGTGTAATTAAGCAGTCAATAGTTAGCGACATCACAGTTCGCTGTGCCACGAAAGTTCATCCTTCGACGATCACTTGGCTCTGATGGTCGTTCCGGACCTCTTGGAGATGATTTTCACGGAACAGCCATCGTTGCCGATGGAACTAACTACGGACACGGGTCCCACGATCCACTTTTTGACACTGTGTTCCTGAGTTCTGGGAACCACGTTCGTCACCAGAACAGTCCTGTCGGATTCTCTGCAGTCCTTCAGCTTCCTCTTGACGAGCTGCATCGTTTCCTTCTTCTCATTTCGGAGATTCTGATCCTCGGGGGTTAGGTTACATTCTACCTTTTGATCTACCGACGATTTTGTCGAACAACTAGTCTTCAGCTTTGTCTTCGGCTTGGCCGGACTGCTTCCTAAGGTCGTGCCAACGTGGTCGACCTTCTGTTCCCTGCTCTTCCGGGTCTCGGACGACCTGCAGGGATCGCTGTCGAAGGTTACCTTACCACCGTCGCCGACATATTTCACTCTCTCCCTGGAGGATTCCGGGCCAAGAAGAACATGGCCACCGTCTCCGGTATAGACTATGTCTCCCGTGTTGTGGTTAATCCTCACACGACAGCCGTCTCCCACAACGCGCACACTGCCGCAGTTCTTCACCAAGGTGATCCTGCAGCCGTCCCCCGTCACCTCAAGGACACGATAGTTGGAGTACATCCTGAGGGAGAGACCGTCGCCGCTAAACCTCTCTATCTCCTCCTCCGTGTTCTTCATGTTGCTCAGTCTTCCTCTGACCCGTATAGAGACGTCCGACTCGACAGGCCTGTACAGCCGATCCTCCTTGAAGGGCACTACCATTGATGCTGATGACTAGAGCTTTTCTATTTCCAAGCTTCCCAGTGGGTCTCGCAATCTGGCCGACTCGAAATCTTCGGATTCCGGCAATTAATCTTCAATTCCAGCTGAAGTGGATCCCGATCGTGTCAAGAGAGGCTCGAAGAAGTCTCTTTAATTACAGTGACGTAGCGTTGTCTTAGGTTATTGACGCGATAGGCCGATCGTCGGGATCTCCTCGCTGGTCGTCACTCTCGGCGTATTAAATTTGTTGTGACTAGCGGAGGCGTGCGGCTCGCTGTTTTATCGATCTCTTATCCGCGCATTTTATCTCCCCGCCACACACGCTACGCACGCCGAACCGCGGAGGGGCCTGTTGACACTCTGGCCATTTAATAACGCCACGCTCCTCTCTTCCCCACCCACGTTCGTTCACCTACGGGAAGAAGGTTACGAGCGACTTCCGCGCTCATCGCCGGAGTCGCACGCGATTACGATGTCAATCGCTGGGTACTTCCCCGCCATTCGCGGAGCTTGTTCAGCAGGTAAGATCCTTCAGACGGATCGAAGTCGTTCATCCAGCTTCTAGCTCGCGTTTTTTCCCCTCGACTCTCAAAGCCTAGGCGGCTAATTATCGAGGCGGTCTAGCTCGATACGTTTTTCTCAGCCACTTCTTTCGACTTTTTTCGACTAATCGACTCAGACCATAGGTGATTCCCAGTTCTTGAAGAATATGTTAGCCTTGTTCTGACCCGATGCTTCGTAATTCAGGCTGAAATCTCGGCGCAGGCTTACATTTGTATATCCAAGCTCTCTCGTGCCTTCTTCGGTCCGTGACGATAAAGAGAAGGAATCCACATCGGCCGATCGTTTGCTATTCACACGAGGCTGGTCGACGGACGATGGAATATTCCCGGCCGGCCTTTACGAAATGGTAACGGTCGCGCGAGTCCGACGCACGGCGTAAAACTTTACACTGGGTACTTTAGTAGCACTGTTCCGGAGGCGGGGCACGTCGGGATGCGAAAATTGTTTCGCCGAGCTTAACTGTTTCGCGGATGCACTGGCACGAGGAATTGAAATCGCATACGATGCTATACCGTACCGTTTCCTCCCCACGATTTGGCCAGCGAGCACGGACACTGTTCGCACGATAGGTGGAACGTCTTTCGGCACCTCGTCGGACCCTTCAGGTTCGTTGGCTAGTCTTCTGGCTGAGATTCGGTCCTGGTCTGCCCGCTAGCGACTCTTCAACTTCCTGGCCGCAGTATCCGCCACTTGCTTGCCAGTTTCGCGGGAACGAACGTGACGACGACACCCAGGAAGCACGACTGTTTACATGGCCACGAGTTCCGTCACACAATCACGATTAACGCTGCCGCGACAGCATATAATGGCCAGGCCTAGGCTAGCTGACTAGGCAGGGAGTACGGACGGGCAGCACACGCGGCCTGTGCGCTGCGTGTCTCTTTCGAGGTGACGGTGCACACCATTGGCCCTCAGGTTCCTCGCCAACCTATTGCGCTGGCCTCGACGTCGTAACTCTTCGGGGCTTCCCACGACGCGGGATTTTTTTCCTACGAAATTGCCTCGGCACATGCGCCGGATCACTTTCTCCGCCGAGCGGCCAATGTTTTCTCGACATTCCGACGAATCCGCTCATTTTTTCGAGCCTCTATTTGTTCAATCTGCTATTTTTCTCGAGCCTCTATTTGTTCGAGCTGCTATTTTTTTCAAGCCTCCATTTGTTCGACCTGCTATTTTTTTCGAGCCTCTATCTGTTCGACCTGCTATTTTTTTCGAGCCTCTACTTGTTCGAGCTGCTATTTTTTTCGATCCTCCGTCCAGGCTGCGTATCGGAGTATCGTCGACGTGGCTCTATAGTGTGCACTTGACCCTTGCTGATTCGAGCGATAACGATTCAATCGGCCGAGCTGTTTTGCATTGCAGCGATAACGTTCATCGATGACGTCCGCCTGGCTCGAACATCATTGGTAGTTAGAGAAAATTTGTCCTGCGTTCGCCGGAAGGCCGGAGGTGGACAGGGAGTTCCCTATGACAGCGAAGTCCTTTTACCGCGCGCGTACGCACTGGGCGTATTATACTCGTTATAGTTGCTAAAAGTTCTCGGTCACTCGGCCGATTGACTCGTTCAAGTCGATTGTCAACCACACTCTCGTCGGCCGTTATCTCGGCTCAGGGACGTACGTACGAATTCTTCCGCGCGGCCCGATAGTGACTTTATCATCGGCTTTCTCGCTACACTCGAATCGGTTCAAAGTCACGCACACAGAAAAACTACGCCTCGCACACGCTCGCCGTTAGGGACTTTCCCTGCCTTTCGCGGCCTCTGCCTCCTCCGCCTCCTCTTCCCCCGCCTCAGCCTCTCGCCAGCCATCGCGTCATGATTTCATTACTCACCGCGTCGTTCGTCGTTCGCCGTACGGCGAATTTTTGCCAGTAAATTACGATAGTTTTCATTCAATGAATCCTAATTGCCGCACGTGTACCGATAAGACTCGTTATCGACGGGCTTAAGTCACGTACTTCGATCCTAAAGTAATCGATAGTGGGCCGACAGAGATAGGAGATTCGCGAGTGATTCTCAAACGACATTGAATCGGAAGTAGCCTTGTCGTCTCTGTATGCACTTATTGAAGCTACGCTTTTCATTCCGAAGGCATTGGGACCATTTTGTACATTCGTCCCTGGCCGATCCCCACCAGATCGTCCGATCCGTCAGCTGTGAATCGCGCGTAAAATAGAGCGTAATCCTTCGCGGTAGGGCTATCGCGTAAGGGGACGATTTTTTGCGGGAGGTCGGGAGGGCAGCATTCAATGGCAGGCCAGTACGATTTACGCTATTTATAAGATACGCGAGCCGATCGCTGGCTCGTCGAGAGTTCGATGCGACTCCCGGGTAGATTGCAGGCGAACGAACGGGGAATCACCGGTAGGTGACGCGGAATCCATCCTACAATTTTCGACTGGCGATCACGCGGCAGCGCGTGTACACATTCGATACGTCACACTTTCTGCCGCAACCTTCTGCCGCATCTTCCCGCCCCGCGATGATATATACGCCTCCTCAGAGATTACGGCCGTAAATAGGAATCGCGATCTCTCGTTCGGTCGGCTCGATAAAGTCGCACGATCGCTTCGGCCCGATATTAGCCTCGTGTTCAATGGAGCCAGACAGCGGGACAGACGAATTTTTCGAACATTTTTTGCTCGCATAACCGGCATGACACGTGAACGGAGGATCGATGCTTGTTTTCGCAGGAAATCATCTTTCTTCGCTAATGCGTCGCCATGCCAATGTATTGAATCCCCGAACGGAAAAAAGGCAGTAAACTAGGATGGGTTAAAGAGGCGCAGAGAAAATATCACACGGCAGTCAACGTGCTGAATTCCAATGCGCGCGGGGAACTTTTTTTCCTGGAATATACATGGAAATGAGGCGGACTAATTTACAAAGCAAATACTACGTTCCTTACATCGTGCATTTTTGTACGGTCGCGCCGATTATGTGCAGACGCGGTTATGCGGGAAGAGTTCATCGAACGCTGCCTTAACGGCGGCTCGTCAATATTTTTCGATCTTGACACGCCCGCTGACTTTCAGCTGACACAGCCTAACTTCTGCCGTGATTGACTTCCTCACTTTTTGCCGGGCAAAGCATTTTGCCTCGGTCTAAGCAACAAAGCTCCGACGACTCTCTTACGCAAGCCTGCTCCCGCTTCTCCTTTCAGCGCGAGTCGTAAAGAAGAGGCGCGTCCTTGACGATCAATACGGTCCCATACGTGCGACCTTCGCTCGGCCGATTTCGAAGTGTCCATCAGGGTCACAGTCGTCGAAGATACGACTAGGCGTATTTCCATTTTCCGAGTGGAATCTCGGCAGGGGAGGAATAGGAGGAGGAGGAGGAATGAGCAGAGAAGTTGGGCCAAACGGATATTGGGCCGGGCAATCGAATGTGCTCTTGATTGCCGTGTCGCGGCCAAGATCCGGTACGAAATTGCCTCATCGATTCCGGGAGGTCCACCGGAGGTTGGACCTTGCCGGTCAATGTTTCACTTTCGCGCCCAAAGTGCAGAATGGGTTAGGTGCTTTGGTGCGCGAATGGCGACAAATTTTGGCCCTTGTTCAGGCCTAACAGAATTTTTGATCTCGCCTCCCATCCGTCCGCTGGAAGGCATTATCAATTCTGTTTTGTTGCCAAAGCGAGATCGTATATTTGGATTCGCCGAGTGCGTTGCATAACCGGAGGAAGACGTATCGGCCGTTCGATTAAAGCGCAATCTCGTTAATTACGAATGACACGCGTACATCACGCGCCGATCGCCGATTAAATTTTCGGAACCTCGCGCCCGCAGGCAGATACTTACAAACGTATTATCGTGCCGATTGATAATTCGTCGGAGCTTCCTGAACTTTAGAGTGGCTGTACCCGAGATATTATTGTTTTTAATTATAAGGTAAGAGGGTACAGGGAAAGTACGATACGCCGAACGTGACGATTCCGATGATCGCTATCGATCGATAGCCTTAACTTATCGGACAGCTAGATAAGAGCTTGATAGCGGGCGGTGTCAGGGTAGCGACGTCTACGTCGACAGTTTCACATCCAACTCCTTTCACATGCGACTGCACAGGCTTATCGCTGGCCTTTTCTCAAATTTTTATAACCGAAATATGCGCCGCCGATAAGGGGATTTCCTAAATTCCTCTCTGGCCAAAGATAAGCGGGCCGACGAGTGATTCATTGTACTCCGGGACTTTTTTTTACCGAGAGTTCGATCCTCGAACATCATCCACCGCGTTCCGCATCGGTACCCCGAGATCTTCGACGATCAATCATTCCCATTGACACTGCAACCCGCTAGCACAGTTCGGTACCGATCGCAAACTGTGTCAACGCCATTCGGTGTCTCTCACTTCGTCCGACATGCTTTGTCCTTGAAACGTCTCTGCCTCGAATCCCGCTAACAATGCCCTGCGGGCATGGGAATGCACCGAGAGTGGCCTGCTCGAAAATAACGAAGTAAAAAGAGCTTGAAGGTGGACTCGCGGAGTACTCATGAACTACTCGCGGAATACTCGCGGAATACTCGCGGACTACTCGTGGACTACTTGAGTGACTCACGAGCGAACTCTTTGAATTGCAGAATGGCAACGTCATGAGCGGATCGCCGACAAAGGTGGAGCAGGACGCCGGGATGGAGGCGCCCGTCGAAGACGGCTGCCTGAAGGTGTCGCCCTTGCAGAATGTGGCCCGTCAGGACTCAGGCGTGCCGGAGGATCTCGCCTCGCCGGTCGCTGACGCGAACAAGTCGCTGAACGAGGAAGACCCGGATGCGACCATGAACAGCGAGTGCAACATCACCGTCATCCACGTGACGGAGTCCGAAGGTCAGAAGACCACCAACCAGTCGCCCACCTTGCCCACGCTGGGCGGCGAGAGGAAGGAGTACACGGGCGAGAGCAAGGATAGCAAGGATGGCAGCGACAGCGGGGTCGAAGGATGTGCCACGGAAGTGCCCAGGGTAAAGAAAGCAACAAACAAACAATACAAATATATCATATATGTCTACTGCAGTGGATTTGATACAAGACGCTGAGAGAAGCGAGCGTCCTTTGTTCCACTTATATCACATCGTCCTTCGCTTCTCCCTTTGATCCTGACACTGACCTTCACCCGACGCTTTTTGCCACGGACGCCTCTTAGTTCAGTATTTTCGTCCTGCCTCCGTTTTTACTCGGCTCTCGTCCGCCGCCGCGATGTACCGGATCAGCTGAAATATACACAGTGCCTTGGCATTGATCGTCTCTAATCTCGAGTAAACTCGACGATGAGGTACCGTAATCTTATCCGCTGACATTGATCGAATCCGCTGTCCGACGATGCCCTCGCGTATGCATAATGTCGTTTGCGAGAGAGCAATTTCACGGGACGGTGAAAAACGCCGTCAGCTTAATTCGATGAGACTGATGTAGCTCGGCTTCCTCTCAAATTGCGTCCAACGTTTTTGTCGTCGTTACGTCAGGGAGGAGAAATTTTGCCTTCCGGAGCGCGGTCGTTAGTCGTCGTGGCGCTTGAAAACTAATGGAACCTGATTTTGTCAAGTTGTATTATACGAACTTTTGTAAACGGGTTCCTTTCGATTCCGAGGACAAGAGCCCAGTAACCTTCCGGTTTCCTGCAAGTATAGGCTTCCGGATTGTCGCCGCGTTTGGGTTCGGCTGCTTGCCGACGTTTCGCAAACGTTACAATTTGCATCACCAGGGCAGGTTGCTCCGATACTGTATACTCGCATTAATAATGGCCGCGAAATCCTTAAATCTCGAACTTCCGGTTTCCTCTTGAGAACGGTACACGAATTCGACATAGTTCTTTCTGTTTGCATCGCACGCAAATTCGATGCACCTTTCTCTTTGCCCGCATCCTCCTGGCAGAGTAAAAATCCCGTCAGCCTCCTTCAGATTGAGAATCGCTTGAACGCGAGCATCGATCTAGCGCCGTATCCCTTCCCAGCTGCCAATTCCCGAAAGATGCGGAGCCAGCATATGTACGTAAAACGAGCCTGTGGTGAACGTGCGCAGGTCCGCAGTCGGAACAGCATAGACTACGCGAGCAGCTGCGGCGGATTGGACGAGGCCTCCTGCGACTCCAGTCTGGTGAGCTGTTGCTCCGTGTACGAGGATCCATGCGCGACCTTGCCGGACGACGTGAGACTGACCACCGGCGGCGAGGGTACCAGCGAAGGTGGCAGCGAGAGTTCCTCCGTCGCCGGAAGCGTGTCCGCCCGTGCGAATCGTACGAACACGAAGAGGACGATCCCGGCGTCGAGCATCGCCAAGAAGAAGACCGGCAGCGGGCAAGTGGAGGCCCAGAAGCCGTCGCGTGCCAAGCCGGCACCTCTCAGCAGCACGACCTACGCGCCAGCCACCCCAAGGTCAAAGCCGCGCACTACCGCGCCGAGGAACATTCTCAGCAAGAGTCAGCCGGCGAGCAGAGACCGGGCCAGGTCGAGGGACAAGTCGACGGCCAGGGAGTCGAATTCCGAGGGTGGACCTAGCAGCAGTCGAGCATCGACTTCCTTCAGGTCGAGCAGCAGCGCGGCCTTGCCGAGGACCAGAACTCGACCGATTCCGGACTCTCTGCCGTCGGTGCTGACGACCGAGATCAATAAGGACCTGGCCCAGCGTGGAAGAGGAGCCAGTGCGAGTAGTTGCAGGTCCAGGGGAGGATCCAGCACGCGTGCGGCCAGGACTCCGGGTTCGACGCCTTCCGAAGAAGCCAGGAAGCCGCTGTCAACTCCTCGTCCGCTCTACACGGCGGCGAGAATCGAAGCGAAGAGTGCGCGGGCTGATAAGATGGTCTCTAGTCTGGATAACAAGGCGTTGGATACCTACGCCACGCTGCCGCGCAGGAACAGAAGCAAGATGACTGCACCCAGGACGGTGGAGAAGGTTGACAAGGTGAGGAGTAGGTCTGGAAGTAGGGATGCCAGTCTCAGCAGGATGGCGGAGAAGAAGAACGTGAGAGATTCCATGTACAAGAGCCTGCCGCCTTTCCCGAGGAGCAAGATGGCAGAGAGGACGAGGATTTATCATGAGATGAGCGTGCAGACGGGATTGACAGGGAATGACATCGAGAATGCGCTGTCAGGAGTGCCGAGTGCTGTTCCTGGACCGGACGTGATCGAAAGGTTGCACGAAGGTAGTCAGACGGAAGGCACCTGGGGCGACCTTCAGGCTCTGCAGGCAGACGTGAAGCGACTAAGCGAGGAGACGGCCACGCAGAAGGAGGATAATGAGAAGTTGAAGGCTGAGCTGGCGGAAGTGAAGAGATTGTTGGAGGAGGAGAAAGCGGATCACGCGTTTGCGAGACAGGAACTTGATAGAAACGCTCAGAGGGTTTTGGCGATGCTGGGCACGCCACAATCGGAGCATGCAGGTATTCCTCAGTTTATTAAACGACGCGAGCTCGCGTAACGTTCCTCCACCAATTCCCGATTTCTATGTTTTCCAGAAGGTAGCGACAGTTTCCTAGAACTAGAAACGCATATTCAATCGTCGGGGCAGGTCGTCGCTAATCAGCAAATTGAAATCTCCGACTTGCAGTCCCTGTGTCGTATGCTTAGTAGGGTAAGCGGACGTTTTGTCAGTGTTTTAATGTAGTCAAATTCTGTGTATAACTCGTTGCGCGTTGTTTGTAGGACTTGGAGAAAAGTTTAGCCGCGCAAAAAGCCTTGCTTCAGCAGCAGCAAGAGTTGGAGGCCGAATCTGCTGAGATGCAAGATTTCTTGCAGGAAGAGAAAGCCACCCTCGCCGAGGCACTCAAGGATGCTGAGACAGAGGTATGCTGTCATATCAGAATGTCACGATATTCTCTATTTATTAACCGGACAATGATTTTAGCTGAAGAAAAAGGAGGAGAGTCTGGCACAGCGTGAAGTGGAACTCGAAAGGCAAACTGAAGAATGCAAACATCTGGTCAGGATAAGTGAACAGAGGAGGTAAGCATTCTTTGCCCAGCATTACACGTAAAAAAAGTATTGCATAAACTTAATATTAATATTGTTTATCAATAGGCAGGAAAATTTGTCCCTCAACATGAAATTGAACGCTGTCGAACGAAGGAGTAGAGAATTATTACTGACACAGGGAGCTGCCGTGTCTGGGGCTGCTGTCGCTTTGTCTGGCCTTGGAACCAGGTTGGAAGGGTTGGTGGATCAACTAATAACGTCCTACAACATTTCAGTAAAGGATCTCGAGGTACACCGTCCTACAAAAGTCATATATCTTACAGCGGTATCGATAACGTTAATACCTAACAAATTTTGTTCTCAAAGGATGTGATATATCATAACGAAGCATACAGCAGAAGCAACAGCAGCATCGAATCAAGTCCCGTCAGTTCCAAGCACAGCCTGAAAGAGTGCACTCCTAGTCCAAAAAGTGGTTCCTTCGTCTCTGCCGTGATCGGCGCCATTCGGAATGCAGCTACCCATCCTTTCGCCACCAAAGCGGTGGACAAGAAGTCCACGCTAGAGTCGGCCAAACAAATGTACAAGGGTTCGTGACATGAAAATGCAAATCATGTGGCACTGCGTCGTGCTCGGAGGAGGAAACGAACTGTTCGCGAATGAATAAGAAGACAAATATTTTCTCTTACATAAGTAACTCCGTACCCGCATGTAAAGGTGTCAGCGCGTAACTGCGGAAACGTATTCGCATTCGGTAGAGAGTTACTCATAACTTGCATAACTGTCACTTCCGCCGAGCACGATCATTGCCGCAACATTTTTCACTAACACGAGACAATACGTGAACTCTCCTCCTACGTGAACAGAGCTGAGCATGGAGTCGTCGTCGGACTTGCTAGACTTCGAGACTGAACCCTGTCTGATGATGGAAAGTGTTTTAGAAGATGTGCCTTTGCCGGACACGTACTCGCACAACATGGTGTCGAGCAGCGACTCTCTCCGCAGGGCACTGAGTTTCCCGGAAACTGTAGATGAGAGTAGTCTTAAAAGATCTAGGATAGGCGACGAGTGCAGCAGCCTTACCAACCTTACGCAGGCTATCTTGCACCGGCGCAAGGTAGGAATCCTCGTCCTTAATCGGTATCGTCGCCCCCATTAAACGACAAACAGTCGTTCACAGACAAATCTTTCTTCCAGGTGGAGGACGAGGAGGACGATGACTGTGATTCCGTGAGCGAGTCTGACACTGGCACCAACGATGGTCCAGTGCCACTAACCGACTATTGCCCTGCCGTTAGTCTCGTTGACCAAGTGATCGACGTCGACAATCTCGTAACGAAACTGTTGAAAGTGTTGCGGATTATTCAGCTCGACAACGACACGTGCATACAAGAATTAAAAGAGGAAAAGTAAGTGTTTCGGAGATGGGAATAGTCGTGAGCCGCGTAGGTGGGAGGTCGGGATTTCTGGTTATTACGAAGGTGTGCATCGTCCGTAGGTCCGAGCTCGAGACAAAGTTGGAAATGACCGGCGGCGAGCTCGAGGAGTTGCGTAAAATGGTGAACGAGCTTCACCGATCCGAGGACATCATGAGCAATGTCTCGGATCGACGTCGCAGCGTGATCGAGAACTGTCGTCTTCTGATAAAGGAGGTAATGGTCGATGACGTTGTCGATAAATTATTATAAGGCTTGTTCTAACATCGTTGCCATATTTTTAATGGACGATTGACTTTTCGAAAACAAGATGTCAAATGGAATAATTCCTCTGTAGGCGGGTAAGGAGGAATTAAAGAATGACGAGCCCGCAGACCCTAGTAATAGCGGTCCCAGCGAGGCTATAGACTGCGAAGATCTCAGCGCGAACGCAGCGGCCCAACTATCTTCCTAAAGATCGATCTGTATAGTTTCCCTATCGGCATTTAAAGACGTGCCTCGCCAGCTGCGGCGCACGAATCCTTTCTTTTTTCCTGTCTCGCGACATGTTGCGAGTGTCAATTGCTGAACGACGTCTCGAAACGAAACATTTGCCATGCGATCAGCTGTAAACTATATATATTTTTTTTCGTTGGCGTGTCAGGCCAATTGTCACTAGGATATATCATGGTTGTTAACTCTAGACGAGCATCCCGTGTGTGTATGTGTACTCGCGTTATTAAGGTTTTGTACAGTCGTTTTCTGTCTCTCTGTCTCTATTCCCCCTTCATTTTTTTCATTGCACTGACGTATTTCTGCACAGCATTGCGCTACCTTTGGTTTTTAGGATAATGACATGTATATAATGACCTAGTGCGAGACGAATTTTGAAGTGACCCGGGTTTCCTTTTCCTTTCGTTGAATTACGACGCGTTCATTCGATGTCTTGTTGAATTCTTGTCATTGGAGCGATAATCGAAGAAACGATAGAGTCGAAGTTTGGACTAGTGGCTTAGAGATCGGCAGGGAGCCGAGAGATCATGTTTGCCCACATACGCTTTTACGATATTCCGTACCCACCGAATGCATTTCATGAGATTAGTGACGAAATTGTCATGATTCTTAAATTACGATATTTATATAATAGAGTAACGCATCAGTTGCGTCATCGATGTACCATAGTTCTGTGAAATTGATATTTTCATTGGAATAGAAAAAAAAGGTAAATACGCATATACTTCTCAAAGTGAAGATGACAGGGTACATTAGTTTTATGGTATTACATTAAATGTAAAGAAAAAGAAATTGGGGATTAACAATCGTGGCGGATGGATTCTCCGCTCTGGAACAAAGCTACTTGTCGTTGCGTTTGGTGTTGAAATTGCTTTCCAACCTTTTCGTTCTTTTCCCGCTTTCTGTGACGTATCCATGTATCAGCTAATACGATACTCGTCGTGATCCCGATGAACAGATAATAGCGCAGGAATTCATTGAGTCGCCTTTCATTTTGAAAAGATTCCGTATCGTAAAAACTATACTTGTAACATTTTTCTTCTTTCATTTTCAACCCTTTGCCACCATTGCCACCTTTGCTACAACAATGTATATAAATAGGTATTTTAGGTTTCTTCCATTGCTATATATTTCAAGATTCAATACATATTTGCGTTCATAGTACAAGCTACTTAATGCAACCGTATTTTGTAAAATTCGTCTGAAAGTACTAATTTTTTTAATTAAGAAAATGATTCCACCCAAAAAACGAAGCGTGTATATCCAGAAACTAATAGTCCTAAGCGTTTTTATACAAAAATATTGTGATGATATACCAAAAAAACTCACGAATAATGTATTTTAATTTTTAATCAAATAAATTTTGTTTCAATAAAACCGAGGCGTCGAATCTGTATGCCCATGTAAACTAGGCGTACCGTCTAACTTACGAGACAAAAGATACGAGACTAAAATGCACCAGTCCCAATTACCAGCCGTTCGTCATCGTCATCGGACAACGAACGAGCATCTAAGCGACTTAACGAAAGTAAGCTATAATAATTAACAGTCCGCGGACGTGGATTCCGCATTCGTCAATGCATTCGGCGTCGTATGCACCTCGTCCTTATCCTAGTTGCAGTCTTTCCTTAGGCGGAAGCGTCTCATTCGTGACGAATGCGACGAAGAAGGGGCGCGATCAGGTTTGCCAGGCGAATGCCGGGTCTGAAAGGCAAAAAGAGCGTGTTACGGCCTGGCTGAACTTGGCGCTTAAGAACTAACACTGTTACGGTTGACATGCAATGCCGGAAGCAATTATCACTGCGTACCTTTGCGCTTGTTTGGGCGTCATCGTCGGCTTGGTGATGTCCTCGGCCGGGGGCTTAGGCTTGACCGGGGTGGGCTTCATGAAGTCCTGATTGCCCAAACCGGACAAGTTTGAATCACCCGAACCAACGGCGCCGGCCAGAAGAAGAGCGTCGACAGGCGCCACCACCAGGACGACGCCGTCTAAGTGAATCCTGTAGTTCTCGGTCCCGTTCTGTCGCTGATCGTAATGATCGGTCACCGTCGACGAGGTAGTAGGTGGAATAGGCGCGATCGCCGTGGTGGCATCCTCGGCGGCTTTCGTCGGCGCGCATCGGACGTCCGCACAGATTGCGATGAGGAACAGGACAGTCTTGAAAATTCGCATGTTGATGGATAGCATCGATGAGGCAGGCCAGTGATCGATGCCCGTTCCCGTTTATCCTAATCGATCGACCGTCGCCGACGAGAGGGTGATGCTCGGAACTTTCCCTACCTAACACCGAAAAAAGGAAAGCCTTCTATAATCAAACGAATCCACCGAACTTCGCAACCGACGTGCCAATGTACCTTTATCCTATAATCCCTGAACGAAGCTCTCGGACCAGTCGTCGCCGGCTGATCGATGAACGAATTGCCCTTGAAATTCGGCGATCCCAATAAGCCGGAAGTCGATTGCCAGTGGATGCTTTCGTTGCGTTGGGGCGTCGACGAGCGCGGCGTCTGAATCCGACGTCGGGTAGCGTGAGGAATGAGCGTCTTGACGATACGAAGGACGAGCGAGGTGTGACGAAGTTTCGTGGCAACCGGCGATTCCGGTCCCCACCTGGTATGGAAACAGATCGTCAGGCAGGTTCAAGAACCTGCGGGCCACTGTGTAGGCTGTACCCGTGCATACCTCCCGTTCGTCGGATCAATCCGCGCACGCTGCGCGATCGTTTCGTAATGGAAATTGATTACCGATACACGCCCCGAAGCCTTTGACAATTAACCCCCCTCACTCGGAGGAAGAAGAGTGGCAGGTAGGAGGGGGGAGGGGGGCTGAAGCTGTCCGAATTTTATGTCGCAAAAAACATCGCGGCCATATGCGAGACGATCGTTCGTGCGAAAAGGTAAAAAACGATCGGTCGAATGCAAATGGAGGCAGGGGCCATAATCGTGGCAATAAAATCACCGTTTCAAATCTGGGCACATGCGCCGATGCGCCGCGGCAGTAAAATCGTCTTTCCGCGCGCTCTGCCCCGACGCTCCACGGGTTGTTCACATTGAAATATCCACTTGGCAAGTGAATAAAGATGATCGCGCACGGCCGGGCCTCACGTACGATTCCGGTCGCGCACACGCACGATGGTGAGCGTTCGCACGCACGGAGGCGCAGCTGGCCATAAAGAGGCGCGTATGGAGAGGAGAGGAAGAGGGGGAGAGGCGGTAAATCAATCGGAAACTATCAAAGTGCCATCGTTTCGATCGACAGCCCGAGCTGTTAGTTTCGCATTTTTACTGATGAGGAGAGTATGCTGATAACATCTCGGGGACCGCGGCAACGGGCGAGAGGCTAGCTCGTGTGTGTGTATATATATATATATATATATATGAGAAGATCCGATTTGTAAAGGGCAACGTCCTCCTGTGGCCCCATCGAGTTCGTTTCCCCGATCTTCTCTTGCCTCGGCCGCCTGCCGCCGCCTATTACCGTAACCTTGCCCTTGCTCTTACATTTCCGCGATGCCTCGCTCGCTTCTCGGCTCACCTTCCTGCTGCCTTTTACTGCCTTTTTCTACCTTTTTCCGCCTTCTTCCCGTCCCTCGCCTCCGCCCTGCCACGCGGCCCCGACGATTTCGATCGGACAGCGGACTCGGAAGACACGATCGACGATCGGTCGCCTCGTTACGCCCACCTTGCTTAAACGGCATGAACGGCATCCTTCCTTCGTTGGTGGATATCGATATGAGGGATCAGAATATGTTTCAGATGGAATGGTAAACTCTGGTGGACCGTGTACTTATTCTTTATTCGAAGCGATGGTACATGATCGATTTTACAGGGTGAAATGCTCGATGAAAATTAAAGGTATATATGTGTGTATGTATGTAGGTAAATGAGCGTGATTTCTAATTGCTTTTTGAATATGACGCTAGCCAAGCGTGAACTAATGAATTCGTGCCCTTACATTGTTCTAAGATGATGTCTCGTTAATTGCGTATGCGATCTTTCGCGCACTTTCTACGATAGCGAGACGCAAGAGAATAATGTAGCAAGAGAACTTTCGGCAGTTAGATTAAATAGCTGAAAGCGCAACGATATCGGCGCGTTTTTAGATGGCAAGTGAATTTACCCTCCTTGTAGGTTTCTTACGTTAACTCTAGCCTATACTTTTCCCTCTAATAGCACCATGTTTTACCTACAGTATACGTAATAGCTAATACGCACGACATACGTTTATCACAAAAAAAGTAATCAATTGCGAACGAATAAGTGGTACATGCGCGCCGTGTAATCCGTCCCATTGCGAGTATTTCATCTCTGGCTGGACCGTTACCGTGTCCATTAACCTAATCTTAAGCTATACTTAGGGATAAAGAACAAAATCAAGAGAAAATAATTGCATCGCGGAGTCTCGCCGTAAGCGTGTAATACGATGATCGAACGAGGAACATATCTTCCTGTCACTATCGGTAGCCTATGATATTCGATAAAGTCATGAGATTAGAAGCGAACGACATATCGGTAATTATTGAGATTGTACGATTATTCCGATACTGAGCGCCATCGACGTGGGTATATATAACATTTCTAGCGCCACTACTGCTAAAGCAACGTGTACCGTCATCCTGGGACATCGTACTGCCCATAACTAATTGACACTACTTAATATCTTATCGGCAAGGCAGCGTTCCCTTGTCAGTTGAACGATTCGTCGACCTGGCAGACGCCAGCTCTGTCTCGGAATCTGCCTGGACCACAGTTTTCGATCCCCTCACCCAGCAGCATCAGTTCCTGAGGCTTGTTACGCGATCCGACGTCGTTCTTCTCGCGATCGCTCTCCTTCCTGGACAGCTCCTTCTTCAAGGACTGACCTGGCCTGCCCGGATCCGCCACGCGCGTCCAAACATTCCTGGCCTTCCCGCCTTTCTCACGCTCTCCACCCTTGTCCTCTTCAGCTTTTCCTTTCTCCTCCTTCTTCCCATCCTCGGCTTTTCCTTTCTCCTCCTTCTTCCCATCCTCGACCTTTCCATCATCTTCCACTGCACGACTATGCGACGATCTCGGAAGACTCTCTTTCTTCTTCTCCTCCGTCTCCAGAGGCTTATCAGACGGCTTCAGATCCTCTTCTCCAGCTTCCTTCTCTTTATCCTTACCATCGAACTTCTCAGGCACTTCGTCCTGAAGCTGGATCCTCCGAGACATCTTATCCTCGTCCCTCTCAATGCGAACGATCTCCACGCGATACGGCTCCTTGCTCTTGTCCTGAGTGTCCTCGACTTCGTACTTAGCTGTAGTCGAATCCTGCTGAACCTGGTCCTTCGAAGAACCGTGCCGAAGACTCAGCGTCTGCTCCAATGCGTGGGAGGCAAGTTCGCTCAGAAGATTCGTGTCCGCCGAGGTGGCGAAGACGAAGAGAAAGTTCTCCAGGTCCGCGCGCACGTTGTACGTGCCCTCCTGACGCTGATCGTAGTTCGTCGGGGCTGATCGGCCTAGGACGATGAACGTCGCCAGGCAGACTATGATGGGCCCCATGCTCGCGATGGATTGAGTATCAGGATTGGTATCAGCTCCTCTGACTGATGGCTGTGGGATGATACTGGGCGCTGCTTCTGGATCGGCCGAGCTGAACGAAGTCCGATCCACGACTGTCGGGAATACGCGAGCATCCTCGCCTCGGATCGCGGCGGATGGAACGGGTATATAGATCGTGCCGGAATTTCCCGTTGGAGAGGGTAAGGTGGCGAGCTACCTACGGGCCAAATGAGGGATAGCCGCGAGGTTGGTACGGGAGAACGAAGGGAAGGACGAGGCCAGGGGGAGCTTGTTGTCGCTGACGCTCGCCGGGCTTTTTAGGGGTGCCTACTTCCTCCTCGCATCTTCAATCTCGGGAGTCGAAGCGTTTTAAGCGCTCGGAATCTTACCACTGTATGGGAGATAAATTACGAGGTAAGAGGATTAGTTGACAGGTTAATGCCGTCGGAAGGGGATTAGTTCTGTGCCGATGCGCGTAATGTAGGTAGTGGTGGTAGAGTCTCTACAGACTGGGACTCGAAGGGGCTTACGGTGGAATTCTAGGTCTGGTAGCTGAAGAAGACGAAGAATGGAGGTGCAACATGTATTTATTGCTCATTGACTTTCACAGAATCGAATCGTTACATAGACGGCTCTGTCGGTCTCGGAACATTTCTCATCCGGCGGTTCTGATCGCTGATGAAGGCCTGAGAAGTGCTATTTCAGGAATCGGCCGCGCTCGTCGAGTGTACAAATTGGCTAGGATAACAGTACGTATGGCACGTTGTGGGTCGGGGCTGCGTCCTTTGGCTAGACCAGTCTCATGTAGCTCCTCTCATTAGCCGTCGAGGTCGGTACCAGCTTCATGGCGATCCTGCAAACATTCGCGGGCAGCGCCCGGTGCTTCAGTCAGCTATGTAGTAGAGGATGGATGATAACGTGTCAGAATAAAGAGCATGAGCGGAGTGAATTCGGATAAGGGCTTGGGTAGTTTAGTTGGATAGACCAACTTGCAATCGGGAGACCAGGGTTCGAATCACCGGCCCACCCGAGTCCGATTTTTTCCGCCTTCTACAGCTACCCGTGGCTGCCAAGATCAGGGGCATAAATTCTGTCGGGCGAGGCTACTTACGGCACGAATGACACCCGTCGACGATTCAGCCGGCGACAACGACCCTTGCCATCCGGCGCGTAACCGGATCTGCATCGTTTCCGCGAGTGTTGCTCCGGTACCGGTTTCGCTTCGGCCGATGTACTCTCCGCCTCCGAACTGGCGTCTTTGCTCGTTAACAGGATGTCCTCGGCGTCGAACAGGTTCCCCGCCTTGTCGTTGATCCTATACTTTACCGTGGCATTGGAAGCGTCTTCAGCTGGCGTCGACTCGGTCGAGTTCTGAGTCAAGGTATGCTGGGTGGAACTGACGTCGGCGTCTGTCGAATTCGAATTCTGCTCGATCGGTGCATTTCCGGCCTCGATGCTCTCGGATACGTTCTGAGCTGAGTTGGACTCGGTGGTGCTGAGTTGGGTAGAATTTTCTGAGGAGAGGCTGGCTAACGTGGATCCTGGTTGGGCGGACGTGGGACTCGGCGTGGTTGGCTTGCCGCCGGTCGGCTTTATGGTAAAGTCCGCGTAATCGTAGAAGTAGTCATAGTCCTGAAAGATCCGATAAGGTGAATAATCAGACAGCGGTACTTCAACTATCGACTATCGGAATCGGTCGAGAATCCGTCAGATGAGAAGGTCAAGAGAGAGAAAAAGCTTGAAACGAGACGCGTTATCGCTCGACGACGATCTTATCAGCGAGCGAGTCTTATCTGTAAGTAGTAGACGGAGATTTTCCGAGCAGTATCGCCTCGTCGGTCGAACCGTTCGTTACCGTGTAGTCCTCGAGGAGTTCGGAGTCGACGAGCGCGACGATCTTGAGGTCCTTCACGTGAAGCTGTACGTTGAGGTCGCCGGTCTGCCGCTGATCGTAGGTCGCCGGTGCCGAGAGCGCTGCCTGGGCGTGATAAGCGAGGATAACGAACCCAACGAACGGAAACATGATCGTTCACCGAGCACGTGTTCGCGGCCAGGGATACCCTAGGACGCGCCGCAAACGACTGGCCGCTCCTCGCCGGCAAAAATGCCTGCCCCAGACGCCTCAGCGAGATCGGACGATTCTCGATCCCGGCCGCGTAATGGTAGGGAATCTCCGACGTTCGAAACCGGTATCCCATCGGCGAGCCGAACGGTCAAGAATGGCCCGAGTCCGGTGCCCGGCCATTGGCCCCGCTCGGCTACCAACACCATCACGACGCTTGCCTATGTATTCGGCGCAGGTGACTGACTACATGCACGTTAGAAGGCAATTCATCTCATCTACGGTGTCACGTATAATATGGATCGTATGACGCGCGAGTATCGAAGGATACGGTACACATTGTTCGAAGTTGGCTATTCCGCGGACACGCTCCGCGCTAAATATAACGTATGGCCGACGTTCCCGCAGAGTGTCGCGGGTGTATGTACGGGAATGAGGCTCCTCCCGTACGTGATGTGCACGCACGTATCGGGGATGCGGAATTTAAAGTTACCCGTTCTTTATGTCAATCGCGGTCCGCGATAAGGTACGCATACGAGAGTTTGCGTCGCGGTGCAACGTCGGCGCACGTTGCTTCTGGTCCGATAACGGCTCGTTCGCGGATCGGGTCGTTGGGAGGATTCGAAGGATCGAGAGTCTCTGAGGTAGTATTTTCGTCGATTCATTGTCGAACGACAGCTCGAAGCAGCGGTAGGGGGAAGGGGGGCGGGGATGGTAATATTTGCTTGGTCTATGAACCGTTGGTTTGACTAAGTCATGCGAGAACTGTTCTTTAACTTTACTTCCGCGTTGGCGCGAGGCCTCCTAATATCCAGAAAGTTGTATCTTGGGAAATGCATAGAACGACGTTTGACGAGTTTCGAAAACGATTCACGCTCTTGAACGGTCACGTAGGCAGGATAATGGGAATATTTGAGGTCAGCTTTAGTTAGAATACGCATTTAAGGTATGCGATAATGATTGAGGCGCCGTTCATTCATTCGCGTAGTTTCATTGAGTGTAATTTGATAAGAATTGATAACGTCAGATACTACTATTTATGTTCAGGATAAATATTGGGGTAGTCCGATTAGCGAGCTGTAATTGTGGCAGACGTAAATAAACAATATTCTGCGATTGAGAGAGGAATGTGTCATTTTCGATTTTTTGTTCTTCTAAGCTGAAGGATGTTTGTGTCCTCTTCGCGGGAACAAAATCGATAAATCTCGTCGAACCCTAAATCGATTATCGATGCAACGATTTTGTATACGTATTTACATGACACTGATGACAGTTCGCAGAAATGTTATGTGCCGTATAACTACACGACCAACGAAGTTGAGCAATCATTCATTTACGCATAATTTTACACTCTGGATGCACACAGAGCTAGCCAACGCTTAAGTTCCATTGATTGCAGAAAGGATTGGTCCATAGTATACACATTATTTACTCTTCCGAATATTGCACATCGCGATCTTTAACATGTATCGTTCCAACGTGAACAATGTTCCAATTTTTTAAGAAATCTGGTAATTATGTGCTTACGGTATTTTACTTCTTGGACAATGTTGATCTCTTTAAGTGGTCAACTATTGTAAAGATCTCTTCACATAACCTCATTGTGTACTAATGTCGAGTAGCAAATGTTGATAGAGCTTAACTGATGTTTGACACACGAAACGATTCGTTTGAAGTTTTTGCAAATTATCTCGCGTTTACTATCCATATTATATTAAGTGAAATGCCTTGCAGGGCTGAAAGAGAGACCCAGATCACTGCAGACATCGCCTACTAAGTCTACAAGCTCAGGGAGATCATTAGGAGATGTGTTCAATGGTTGTTCATCCATTCACACATCCTCAGGTGTACTGTGTAGCCTTGAGGAGGAAGAGGAAGATGAAACTTATGCTGACAACCAAGTGTGTTCTTTCAGTTCGCAACTTTCTAAAAGTTTACCGGAAATCCTTGCGGACAAGGGTGCTCTCGGATATTTCATTCAATTCATGGATACCAGAAATTGCATAGCTCTTATAAAATTCTGGTTAGAAGTTGAATGTCTGTGCAGTTCATTCTCTGTGACCGAGTCCAGAGGACAATGGTCAGAACAAGCGAATGGCAAGGAAAGTCAATCTGTCGGTTCAGACAGTGTATCAAGTTCGCTTGATACTAATGAGAACTATAGGTGTAACAAAGTACAGGATAAAGAAAGTGTACATGCTAGTGGGAAGGAATGTTTGGGAGGGAATGTAAATAATAATGATTTAAAATCAAATTGTAATGATATGCCAAAGACTAGTCAGGTGGTGGATAGATCAGGACAATCAAACAGCGAATGTAAAAGAAGAGATATGATGATTGCTAGGCAAGATGCCTTGAAAATTTATAAAAAGTACATTGCTAATGATGCCTTGGGTACACAACGAATTTCAGAAGAGTTAAAGGCAGATATTGAGAAAGCACTTACATGTGAAAACATTGAGCCTATATTAAGGTGCCTATCTACCATCCAGAAAGCTGTATACCAGATCATAGAAGATGAGTAAGTAGAGTTACACTCATAAATTAAATAAATATATCACATATTAATTTCTAATAATCATTTGTCTTATGCATTTTTGTAGACATATTAATGACTTCTTGAGAAGTGAATTCCATTGCAAGCATCAAATTGATGTTCTTACAAGCGGTAATGTACAGTTAACAGATATACTGTATAATGAAACCGCCTTCTTCTACTTTATGGAGTTTATGGAAATTGAAAATAAGAGAGAACTCTTAGACTTTTGGATGTCTGCAGTTAATTATAAGCAAAACCTTTTAGAGAAAAAAGATGCGGCCGACCCAGAGGAAGCCCAAACAGACGCACTTATTATTTACGACAAGTATGTTATTCACTGACCTATCAGATATGTCGTGTTTCTGTTTGATAACATTAACGTCCCACTATTTTTTTGTAGGTATTTCAGTTTACAAGCGACAATGCCACTCGGATTTAGTGACAAAATACGCTTCCAGGTTGAGCAAAATATATGCCGTGAAGATGGGAGGGGACCATTACCTGATTGCTTTGATAAGCCCAGTAAAATTGTATATAACTTTCTCAACAAGGTACACACTATCTTCTTAGAGTAATTTTTCATAAAAAAATATCTCGTTTTCTGTCGGATTATGTCGACAGTATAAAAAACAGTATCATAACATATAAAAAGAATTACGGTTTAAAGGTATTAAAGCGATGTTCTGTTTACGATACCTGATAGCGCTATGTGTCGTTTCTTTTCCAGCATTATCTGCCGACTTTCTTATCGTCGCAGCTATATTACAAATACTTATCAGAGCTGATCAGTACCATTCAAAGCAGTCCATGCCCAAGTCTACCGTCAAAGATTAAGCGAGCAGGTTGGTTTCCAATGTTTCACACCGTTTCGCAATAAACTGACAAATTTCTTTAGGTTCAGATTGCAGTAGCGAAGTGAGTTCTGTGAGTATCAGTATGCAAAGTACCCTGCAGGCAGGGAATGACACCACTCGATTATCTAACAAGTCATGTGTGAGCAGCGGTATGAATATTGATACTAGGCAATTGTATGACCCTGATTCTTTGTGGAAACGCAATAAATACAGGTATTTGCCGTAATTATATCTATATTTCTACGTGAAATTGTTGTAAGATTCTCTTTAATATTATTTTCTACTCATTACAGTTTAAGTGTCGGTTATATTGATAATTTGGGCCGATTTATAACTGAGATTGAGCCGGATCCGCATAGAAAATATGGTGTGTTGCCTTTGCTCAAGCTTTTATCCAACGTTTCTCCTTGATTCTAATTTCTTTCCTTCGTTTTAGAATCTCGACTAGCGCGCGCTGTAAAAAGGTTTGTAAATATGGAGCAGGATAAGGTGAGGAAAAGACACGTCGCGCATATTTCACGTTATCTCTATTTTCCTACTAATCTAACGCAATGTCATCTGCTATTACACAGGCTAAGGAAGAGTTAGCGTGGAAAATCGCGGAGATGATTGTTCGTGAAATAACGTCGCTAACGTTGGGTGCCTCTAACCTTCCATCCTGATACACAAAGATACCGTGTCGTAGAATTTAGATTCCCGCTTATTTTTTGTCGGAAGGGGTTTCTTACCTGAATCAGCAGCAGGTAAAGACACGTCTTGTTAATCATTATGTTCTCAAACATTAATAAAATGCCGTTGCACTGTTTGTCATCGTGCCAAATGGAGATTTAATGTAAAATCAAAATCGCCAGTAGTTCCATTTTTTTCAATATGTACTATATTCACGACGAACCTTTTTGTTTAATTTCGTCGAATTATTGGCATTACGTACATTTTGCTGTGTTCAGAATTTTGTTTTACATTTAAGGAACGATGTAGCGCAATGCATTTGCGATTTGATTGGGTCAAGAATATGTTTTTGATCGGAAAAATTGCTCTTTGTGTAAGATGGAAGCGGATATGCAGTATGTAGTATAAGTAGCATACACGCATGAACGTGTACCTAGAAAGTAGAGGATTTTGATGCGTGATCAGTGGTGGTTCATTAAAGTGTACTGGGAAACGGTGTAAAATGGCACAAATCAAATAATTTACCGTATACTTAGATTGTCCAACATTTTCCTTCCGTTTAAGTCGCGTCTTCTTCGAAATACTCTTATAGGTTTAAATGTTCGTTATGATGCGTTCGATAGTTAGGATAATTTTGTTCTTTATGAGATTATGTCAAAGTATTCGATTCTATGATAAGTAATATCGACGCTTTTAGATGTTCGTATTTTTTAATGCGTAAAAATTAATTGCTGTACCAGGAAAGTACGACATGGTCATTGTGTTCATGTTTATATACTGTTTCTTTAGCGAATCGATCGCTGAATATTCTTCAGACTACGTTCTCTATACAAACTTTGACAGCGAAAAATATTTTTCATGAATAGCGGGTGAAAGTTTTACCACAAATTATAAAATAATAAGTTTCGGAGGATGTAGCCTATATTTTTTATTTTTTAAACATCGTCACAAATCTATTGACTTCCGTAATTTATTTTTATCAGAATTTTTGTATTTAGTTTGATACTTAACCGATCAACATCAATTACGTTGAACATGCCTGGACTGCAAGAATTTTTATAATAATTTAATGTATCTGCGGCGCTTATGTTGTGTTTGAAAGATTTCTCTTTACGTTGTCATTAATATGATGTGATAATCTTAGCGTAAATATCTATTAGTGAAAGCATGCATACAGCATTACATATTTCGAGGAACAATTTTCGACACAATACGAATGGCTTATAGTTAGTACGATACAATTGGATTCGTTGAATGTGTAAGAAGATGTGTAGAAATTGATGTATAGTGTAAATGACTGGAAATATTGTATAGCGCTTAAAGTTTGTCGAATTTTATACGTAACAAATCTTAACATATTGATGGCCCTCCTATTGTGTCTGGCCATCAATATGTTACTGCATAGGCAGTAAAGGAAAGAGAAAATTCATAAGCTCTAATTCGACTCGAAACAAAGTTTATTTTGTTAAAATTGCGTATATTTTTTCAATAATGTATAGAGGAGTCAAGTAACACGTATTTTATCAATTAAAATATGTTTCAAATATATTGTTAAGGAATGCAAGACATATGATTCGACTCTAAGATTACGGTTAAGATGTTACTGATCGAATTATGCACACCATGGCATTATGCTAACTAATGTTTCACTGGAATGTTTCCCCTTGAAGAGAATATCATAGTGCTGTGCTTTGTATTTTTTATTACTTCCAAGTAATATTAATACTGTTTGCTGAGTATGAACAATATGGTAGCTCGTTGATCTGATCATTGACATTTTTGGTGCTACAATAGACAGAGGCTTATCGCTAGACCATGAGCGACTTTCAGTATTGACTGTTGGAACAATCGTTTATATCGTTTTTCGAAAGAAAGTCTATCCTGTTAGAAGCAGTGATATATGTGCTATTTTCGGGGGTAACAGCTTATTATTTTGTAGACGTATAAAAAAAGATGTAACTCATTTCGTAATTTTGGATATAAAACTTCTGGTTAACAATACAAATTGCATATGTACATAATATGTTCTACAATTTTTACGTTCGACATTTATTTTATAATTTCGGAACAGTAAGCAGTATGAAGTATGTATATGTACTAAAAGTTTAAGCTAATTAAATAATAATAATACTGTATATGTCAATGCTCTAAATTCAAAATCGCCTCACACCACTCCATATGTATGTAGAACGCAAGTAATACTCGACACGGTTCACAAGTTGACCACCGGGGGCAGGACCTCTCGGGTAGTACATGTCGCGCCATCTCTACGACACAGTGAGAACTCACTTGGCTTTCGATACAGTTCACGGCTTCGCCACCAGTGGCAGCACCTCCCGGGCAGTACATGTCGCGCCATCTCTACGACGCAGGCAGAACTTTCTCGGCTTTCGCCGCAGTTCACGGCTCCGCCATCGGTGGCAGCACCTCCCGGGCAGTACACGTCGCGCCATCTCTACGTCAAAGTTAGAACTCACCTCTTGGCAAGGGCTACCCCGGTAAAGGTAAAGAATCGCGGCCTCCTCACCGATTTGCATGAAACGTCGTATAATGGTACATTTTTGCATAAGAATAAGATCTGTAAAAACAAAAAAGCGCGCTCTCGCTTAATTAAAAAGTTATTAAGTGTTAAAGTTTATTAGAAAATCTGCCTTACCGGCAGCAAGAATGCTATCACAGCGCATGCGAACTGATGCCTGCGCATGCGCACGAACAAGTTTGCAGGTAGAGTGCGCGTATTTGAAACGAAATGATATTGAATTGGCGAAGGCTAGGTGTGGGCAAGGCTTCCCTTCCATAATATTTAAGGGTTTTCAATCAAAAAATGGGTTGAGAGTTGGTTTAGGTCTATATTTCTTTCAGCCAAATCTCACTTTTCATTTTATTTCTACGGCTAGGTGCGGGCAAGGCTTCCCTTACATAATATTTAAGGGTTTTCAATCAAAAAATGGGTTGAGAGTTGGTTTAGGTCTATATTTCTTTCAGCCAAATCTTACTTTTTGTATTATTTAAGGGCTGGGTGTAGGCTAGGCTTCCCTTTTGTAGTGCTTTTGTCGATAGAAATGATGTTGCTGCACTTTTGCTATTAAAATAAAACCCGAACCAACTCTCAAACCATTGTTTGATTGAAAACCCTTAAATATTATGTAAGGGAAGCCTTGCCCGCACCGAGCCGTAGAAATAAAATGAAAAGTGAGATTTGGCTGAAAGAAATATAGACCTAAACCAACTCTCAACCCATTTTTTGATTGAAAACCCTTAAATATTATGTAAGGGAAGCCTTGCCCGCACCTAGCCGTAGAAATAAAATGAAAAGTGAGATTTGGCTGAAAGAAATATAGACCTAAACCAACTCTCAACCCATTTTTTGATTGAAAACCCTTAAATATTATGAAAGGGAAGCCTTGCCCACACTTAGCCTTCGCCAATTCAATATTTTTTCATTTCAAATACGCGCACTCTACCTGCAAACTTGTCCGTGCGCATGCGCAGACATCAGTGCGCATGCGCAGATAGCGTTCGCGGTGCCGGTAAGGCAGGTTTTACAATAAACTTTGACGCTTAATAACTTTTTAATTAGACGAGAGCGCGCTTTTTTTCTTTTACAGATCTTATTTTTATGCAAAAATTGATGTTCCTGCAAAGTTTCATGCAAATCGGTGAGGAGGCCGCGATTCTTTACCTTTACCGGCTACCCCTTAGCGTTTTCTCGATTTTAGAAAACCGCATGTAACTTTTGAACCGCTCATCAAAATTTATGATGATCATACACTTTTTTGCAGCTTTTGACGTGCTCTGTGGGATAGGACTATCGGCGAAAGTCAATCTTAAAAAAAATTTTTTGAGGTTTAAGTCAATGTTTAGATAGCTGTAACTCCGAAAATAAGGGAAATATCGGGGAACGGAAAACGGCTGGCTGAGTCTTTATTGACCCCCTACCACTATGCAAAAGCGCGATTCGATCCGGCAACTTTCATTTTTTGGCTCAAAAAAACGGCAAGGGGTTAGCTTTACCATTTTTTTGGGTCAAAAAATCGAAGTTGCCGTCCTTTTGCTATCTCGTAGGGGATCAAAAATAAGTCTATGAACCGTTTCCCGTTGGTCAAAATTCGCATTAGTTTCGGAGTTACAGCCAAAAAACGGTAGGGCGATAGAGGATCGAAAGGAGATGATGAAAATCGCAAGCCGAGCTTCCTAGTCTTGACGTCGAATGCCGAATTTTAATGGGTAAGATTAATATTCAATAATTATTATGTCATATACTATTTTTCTTGATAATAATTGGGTTTCTTCTTTTACTAACAGTACGTATACCAAAAGAAGCAAAATTGCGTTCACTGTTGGCTTCCTTACTTACATTGCGGCACGTTATAATGGTCTTACTTACAATTAGCCGCTTCCACAGCAAAAGTGTTGATCTTTTCAAGACACTTTTTAGTGTGTTACTTATTTAGCTTTGCGCCTATATTAATATTAAATTATTAGAGACAATTATTATATAAGAAATTGTACGTATGTATGTATGTGAGCTGAGTATGCTGTATGTAGCGTGTATGCGAAAAGTACAACAATTGTATGGGAATTAGATTATAACTATGTAAGAAACATTTTATACTATTTTTCTTTACAATATATGTATTAAACGAAATTCTGTGTTCTCTAATTACTTAGTTATAAGATCCCATATATCCAATATCCCTCGCCGAAACCATGCCTTTTTCCGTTGTAACAAAGTTCACCAACTTCGATGAAATCTTATGGGATCACACGGAAATGCGATGGGAGAAGAAGGCAAGCGACTCTTCTATTCATCTCATATCGTGGAGAATTCCATTTTGATAGAAAACACTATGGGAATAGCGAGAAATCATCAAATATACGATGAGGCGAAAAATGTTAAAGTCTCGGTTAGAACTGGAATCAGTCAAGCGTTAAAATGTCGAAAATCTGACCAAGTAACAGGAACATAGAAGTGTCGAAGAGGTGGAACAGCGAAACTTGGCGTGTTCAGTCAAGCGTGACGACTAAGAATTTCAGAATTTTGTCCAAAATCAGACGAGTTAATAGGAACATAGGAGTACCGAAGAGGTGGCACAGCGAAACTCCGCGTGTTCAGTCAAGCGTGACGAGCGAACTTTTCGAAATTTTACCCAAAATCGGACGATTTAACGGGAACATAGGAGTACCGAAGAGGTGGCACTGCGAAACTCGGCGTGTTCAGTCAAGCGTGACGATTAACATTTTCAGAATCTCGCCCAATTCTCTCTACTTCTCTATGTTCCAAATTTCCTTTCTCGTTCGTTTTACGTATTCTATAGACTTCCCATAGGATATTTGTAATTCTGATTGCTTTTACTGACACTGTACGTGTAGCTTATGGTTTCCTTGTGGTGTTCTTATGGTTTTTGCTAGTATTCTTATCTATCTAACTTAAAATTAATTCCTATCATTTTTAATGGGTTTCCTATGGCGTTTCTGCGCTTGTAGTATTCTTTAACAATACTTATCATATATTTTATGGACTTTATGGCTTCCCCTGTGTTCTGATGGTGTCTGATTATCTTGCATTCTCGAAGTATTGTTTTATGGATCTTGAACTTCCCGAAATGAACAACGATGGACTTATAAGTATTGTAAACGACGATGGGGAATAGGTGGGTTAGGATAGTAATCGTTTAACGCTAATTTTGGTTTAACTTCTGATATATTGTAAAACCATTGAATAATATACATTGCATTTCCTTAATAAAAGATATTTAAACTAAATATAATAATCGTACGTTCTCGCACGCTTGTACAATTCAAAGTAAGTATGCAAAAGTATATCTGTCCTACGCGGTACATCAATTGTATATAATAATGGAATATAATACTAATTTTTGTTTCCCCCGAAGGGGAAAACTTCCAGCCAAATCTTACTTTTTCTATTATTTAAGGGCTGGGTATAGGCTAGGCTTCCCTTTCATATTGTTGCACTTTGGGCAGTTAAAATCTAACCCAAACCTACTCTCAAGCCATTGTTTGATTGCAAACTCTTAAACATTATGAAAGGAAAGCCCTGCCCACCCCTAGCCTTCGCCAATTCAATATTATTTCATTTCAAATATATCTGCAAACTTGTCCGTGCGCATGCGCAGACGTCAGAGCGCAAGCGCAGACATCAGTGCGCATGTGCAGATATCGTTCACGCTGCCGGTAAGGCAAGTTTTACAACTAAACTTTAACGCTTAATAACTTTTTAATTAGACGCGAGCGGGCCCTTTGGCTTTTACAGATCTTATTTTTGTGCACAAATTTACCATTACACGAAGTTTCATGCAAATCGGTGCAGAGGACGGGATTCTTTACCTTTACCAACAAAATACGTTAATGTTATGTACAGGGTCTTTCTTTTAACTCGGAACGCTCGATCTAGTGAAAACGCTAACGTGGCAACAGCGCTAGACTTGATACACGCGCCGCCGGGGACAGTGCGCCGGCGGTACCGACACTCTTAACCGTATCGACTCTAGCGCTGTTGCCACGTTAGCGTTTTCACTAGATCGAGCGTTCCGAGTTAAAAGAAAGACCCTGTATACTCGCATACATATTTGTAGTTGACCTATTGACCGTTTGGTAGCAGTACTGTGTTTTGTAACCACACAGTGTTGTAATCTTAATGTTTTTCTTCTCCCCAGTTCTGTATTGACGATTTAATTTTGTTTTGTAACTAGCACAAATAATTTTCACAATTCTGGACTTCCCGTGGTTTACGTCAACGTTAGTTCAGAGCATCACAGAACCGTGTTTTGTTGTGTTATTTAGATAACCAGGATGGCAAGTGAAGATAAGCAATGGGTAGGTTTTCTACAATTGTGATCAGTTTGCATGATTTAATAGTAAGAAGGAAGTTGAACATTATAAAGGCTCTGCCCAATTTATAACACTTGTGTGCTGTTTTTTTTGTAGGATGAAATGCTGCGTGATGCTGTTCTATTTCAGCAAAACATTTATGAACAGATTCCAGATTGGACAATTTTAACAAGTGATGAACTTGACTCGCTAAGAGAGTATGTTTTAATTGCAATATGTGGTGTACCTTACGGCGAAGAAACACACGATCTACCTAAAACTCAGAAGAAACAGGTTGATGATCTTGTCAAGATTCTGGAAGCAAATGCTAAAACTCCAACAGAAGAGTATTGCTTTGGGATAATTTACGTTGTAACATTTAGGCGCAGAAATAGGAAGACTATAGTGACAACTGATAACAAAAGCATGAGTTGTATACCGATATTCAAGACTAGAACATACACAGGCAAAAATACTTTTAACTCTTCATATATTGACCCAAATTGTAGAGTATATAAGTCTTGGGATGATTTTCTAAATAATAATAAGTTGCCAAGTTGTACAATGGCGTATCCCCATGATGGATATTACCAACCAAATCTTGATCACGAAGTGACACAACATTATAGTGACGTTTGGGTGTCTTATAGAGATTCACCAGCAGCTACAAACTCATTTACTAAAAAAGGAGATATTGTCTCATCTGTGCTAGGTGTAGCTAGCGGTGTTGCAACAATTGCTTCATGTGTTACTCCTCTTGCACCAGTTGTACTGACTGGAGGTAATTACTTAATGCTTCTGTATGATGTTCATAGCAACTTAAGCACACACATTTTTTTTACAGCTCTTGTAGGTGGAGTTGCAAGCGGAGTGTGGTCAGTTGGTAGAGAGTCAATGTCAATTGTTGATCGTTATAAGCATAAAGAGTCAATTGGACTGAAAGATCAAATTGGACGTCGTCATTGGTTAGGAGTAGCTGGATCTGCCGCTTCTGTAGCAGTTGTAGGTGGATCCACCCTACTTGCAAATGCTGCTGCAAAGGGCAAAAATATAGGTCTACTAAGTAGAGCAGCTTTCAATACTGTTGTAGCAGGGGACATAGCTTGTCATGGAGTAGGTATAGGACTTCAAATTTTTGATATATGTAAGGATTACAAAGAGAACAATTCTATTAATATAAATGTTACACAATTGGTTACAAGCGTATTTTTCTTTGGTAATGCTATTTTGAAAGCGCAAACTGCAGCAAGCATAATTAGATCTACTCAGAACACGATAATGGGGTCATACAAGCAGAGTCTAAGTACAAAACGATTCCGCAAATCATTTAAACGAATGAAACAGAAATGTTTGAAACGTGCGGACAGTGAAGCAGCTGCACAAAATGAAATTGTTAGACGTATTCGTAAGGTTACATCGACAAATGATTTACTGCCTAATATTCCAAGTAGGACTGTACCAAAAAGTTCACCTTTCAATGTTTATTTTGATAAATCGGTATTAATAGTAAATGGAATACAATTGCTAGATATCGTTCTTTTTATGAAATCTTACGCTAAACCAATTGTGCTCAATTGTGGGCGTCAATTGTTTCAAAGGTATGCAAAACTTCATAATCAGACTAATAATGAACAAGAAATCTTTTCACAATTGATACAAACATTCGAAACTTTGTTCTTTGAAAATTCTTCCAAAACTAGTTCATATACAGCACAATGTACAAATCCAGTTTTACTTAGCAGGTTTAGACGTATTATAGATGATATGCAAAGTTTGTCGGTTTCAGTCGATGTTCTTCCCATATTATTTAGTATCGCTAGGAGCTTATTTGATGTATATAACGGTTCGGTGGATATGTTGATATGCGACGGAATAGAGGTTTTGTGGCATTATTTAATCACATGTGTTGACAACTACCTTCAACGCACTACTACAGAATTGCGCGACGACAATTTGCGTGACATAGTATTAAAAATTATCAATGCTCTGGTGGCAGGATTAAATATAATAGAGGGAAACTTGATACGTGCATTTAGGGATTATATGCGTCATCAATAGAATTATTAACTGAGAGTAAATTTGTATTTTTATAAAAGTTACATGTGATATAGTATACCGTGTCCTGCCGAAAAGATGTTACACAATACGCATATAATGCACTGTTAATAAATTTGATTTTAACATTGTTAATGAAAGTGATTTTTGTACTGCCGGTGGAAGGGGCAACTACCCTTATCGCTCGCCTGATTACCGATTGCGCGCTTGTACGTACGGTATTCTCACGCGAAAGCTTCCCTTGTTTTATTTTGATGCTGTCTGTTCAGCGAATGGGACCTGCGCGTTGCAGGAATCTCTGTTTGGGCTTTTCCCGGCGGCGCCAGAGATACACCTATTCCCGTCAGTCACGTGGAGAGTGTATTCGAGTACGGTTCGCGAGTTGCAATTGGCTCTCCACTCGCTAGTTCGCCAGTATGTTCGAACAGTAATTTTAACAGCGTAAGAGCTTAGTGAAAAACGAAAACGAAGTACAGCGCAAACAATTTCCGGTGCTCGGTGGGTGAATATACAAAAACGGGAAGCGCAGTCGGGCAAAGCTTGTTGCTGAGGTGAGAGCAATTGTTCGATGCTACGTGCGTCCAGTTATAGTCCTTCGTGCTTTTGCTAATATTAATATAACGTGACCGTTGTGGGAATGATCTGTATAGCTAAAAAAATCGGCAATCAGGATAGTGAAGCGATCGCTATGATAATACGCTTCTATGAAGCGCTCAAAGTTTTAGCGCTTTTACGTTCGATTCGAAACGTGTCAGTTGTTTAAACTTAGCGTGCCTTACTTTCGCTTGTCAATAGGTGCGTGTAAGTGACCATGTTGTCAAGTATGCTTGTACATACAATAGTTTCTTTGATGTGTTCACGGATGCAGGCGATGGAAATGTTATTCGCGCTTGGTATGTTGCATGTTTCATTTCGGCATGCAAATCAGTCTATGATGTGGAATATATACAAAAGACGGTTGAAGAAACTATTATATTATTAGTGACGTAGTGAAGAAACTAAATTATTATTTATGACATTTGTACTGAATTACCGCGATGATATTACAATGCGTGTTTATTTACCGCAATATTTGATAATAAATTATGAAAGACGATTAACACAGATGTTAATGTTTTTGATCTAAACCACTAAATTACCCCCATATGAATTTGACACGATCTGTGGACTCTTTCGTATTATCACAAAAAATGTTGTCGTTTACGTTATATCAACGGAAAATATAAATAGCCGTTATCACACGTTTAGCGACATTCTTAATGATTCAACGAATGTCGGCAATGGTCGTAGTCATAAAGTGCGAAATAAAACGGGTTGATACATTCTACACATATCAGTCAAAAATTATTGACAGACGTAAATAGAGAAAAGTATTGTTCTTATCAAGAAATTTATTTATTCAATTATATCATTCCAAAAATCTGAATAATTTATATAATAAATCTGTCATTTAAAGAGGAATATTATTTTATTTATTTGGCTATCAAAGTTGCCGTATAAAATAGGTTTCAGATGATTCGAATTTATGCCAATGAAGTTGATAAATTATTTATTACGGCTACGTCAACTTTACAATATTGATAATTTTTATAAGTTAAAGTAAAATCAGTACCAGCTGCATTGAATCATATCCAATATCCTACATCATCTGTTTACGAATCGTGTGTTAAAACATTTGAACACAGCCATAGACATTCTTCAGTTTAGTTTTTTTTAGAATTTGCTAATGACCATTCCAGTGTATGCTCGATTTTGTTCCCGACTTAGGGATGCAGGAATGTGCCTGCAACGTTCAATGTCAATGAAACGACGTATAATCTTTCAAAGATATTTGGTTCTTTTCCTCGAATAGAATGCTTCCTTCAAATATTTTTTTAATCCATGCTTGTCAAGATTGTCGCGCTGCATAAATATAAAAAGGACGGCGTCGTGTTTCTACCTTAAGTTTCGACCGACAGTAAGAGGAAGACATTTGAACTTTGTCGCAATCTATACCGCATGACGATCATATTTTTTCAAGTGAAATTTGTACCAATGGAATGCTTCAATGTTTTAATTCCTACATCGCTGAATGCACGTTGGTAGTATGACTTTGGCTTCCCGATCGATGAGTCATCGAATAGTTTGAAATAATAAATGGTACACGCTCGATTGTACACATAGCGTCTTCGGAGTACATAGAACGCGTCTATGATCGAATGTGCTTCCGACCTTTATCAAGATGTGCGAGTAAGAAATAAATCTTCATTCCTGTAGGTAAGTACGTTTATCGTAGATAGGATTCTAAATTAGGAGGTGGAAACATAGCGAGAAAAGAAGTGAAAGCTTAGCGAGCGAACTAAATTCCGTAGAACGAGATACTATTGTATATATTTTGCACAGGGCAACGATATACTCCGTTATTTTATACACGACCATTCATTCTTTTGAACACAATTCTTGCGTCTATAGAAAAAGGGTTGCTTGGTGGATTACTGCTATAGGCCAGTTTTGATTTATTATTAAATCATTACAGATATTTGTTTACATTTGCAGGCAATGGCTTTATAATGTACGGAGTTTCCGTTTATACCGTGGGTGCAATTGATAGGAGTCATTAGGCGGTCAGGTTACTGCAGATTGTGCCGAACGTCGGTATAATTAATGGAAATTCAAATGTTCAATTGTACGAACGTGCCGGCGAATGCTACTTGTCCGGAATGAGCTTCAGACCGGGATCATACTCTAACTTCACAATTAGGCAGTCAGACCTTCGAACCGTCTCCGACCAAATCTGGGTCTCAGACATTTTCGCTATCTGCGCTCACGAGGATCACAATCGAGTCTCATGGTTACACAGTCCTCAGCCGCATAATACTGATGCGACCGACACCGAAATTCAAGGAGTATCATTATTCTTTCCTGTTGCAAAAATGAATGCGTATTCACTGCGAGGAAAATGCATAGTTTCTCTGCCTCCCCTCATTCCTCTATATTGAAAAGAAGCAAATTAAACGACGCTGTGACTAATATTTATACAGAACGTGGGCATGGCGTTCAATCAATTAGGAAGCTAATAAGAACGTAAATGTGTCGATCTTGTATGTCCGCGGCTGCAGTCACTAATTTACTTGCAACAAAGTCTGTAGGCAGCGATGGGAAAAGTCTATAGCGACACGCTTCGATTATTTCACTCAATTTTGCCCTATCTTACAAGTTGGAAACTTAGATATCGGTTCGAAGTACCACTGTTGTTACTATTGCGCATTATTCCCGACTAGTCGCCTCTTGACATTCTTATTATAAAGTAGGGGTGGGAAAGATGACATGCAGGACAGTGGTAGATTTTGTTCTGTCTTTCGGTGGACACTTACCACACACGCCGAGATGTACAACTTGTCTATGTTCAATTGCGAACGTAAACAGTACAAGAGTAATGCGTTTCATTCGTTAACAAGTTTCAACTGTGTTGGATTTTCGTTACGGTTGACAGATTTTCTTTCCAAATGTAAGCGCGGTCGAGTGTTTGCATAAGAAATTTTTTACTTGTGCCAGATTTTCATCCCCGTGACATCCTTTTTTTCCTAAATCGATACCTTCGCATTTGCCTATATGTGATATTGCTGACGGGTTCGAGATCGAGATCTTTTGATAAAGCAGGGCCCGTTGATATTTTACAGCGGTACCCAGCATGTACTGAAAAATCTTGACGCGCTCGTGTGGAGGGCAAACAGTTTTTTACCTAAACGGGAATAAGAGCAGAATTGCATTACTATACCGTTGCTCGTACGTTAGACAGTTACATTATCTGGCTGAAGTATTCATGATTGGCCAAACGACATCGGGAATTGCGATTGACGAAGTTGCCAAGATTGACAATATAATTTTGTACGCATTTTTTCATTGTAGCCTCTTCATTGCTGAGACAATGGTTTATATATTCCTATCGTTTGCATTCTTTACTGAATTCTATCGTTTCATGAACCAACTAGGGAATACATTCTTTCCTGCGACGATCACCCGCGATAAGACTGATCAAACGCGCGTGCCGTCGGCAACTTTGATTCTGCAAAAGCATCCTCACTCGCGGTTAATAAAATCTCAAACTCAAGTACAATTCTCGTAATAAACAGTGCTGTGCGAACTCTGTCGTTCCCATTGGCCCGTGTTAAACATGACTTTGAGATTTATTTAAGTGAATACTCGGTCTATATTGGTTTCGACTATTCCTTTGAGATTGCCAATAGGCTCTTTGCGAATGGCTTAGCAATTTAATGAATCGTTCCATTATTCCCCCAAGATAATTGTTGCTCCCCGTTACAGAGTTAATATGTTGGGGCGCATCTGCTGCTGGTACGGCATGAAAAAGTCGTGACAACCCCACAGTTGCATAACAATTCTTAAACCCATGTAACTACTTAAAATCTCGATCATGGCGGAATATTCAGACCGTTAATATCGAGTAAATTTTATGATAATTCGAATGACATTTCAGAGAAAACTGAAGAGATATGAATATGATTAAGGAAGGAAGACATAGGATCAAGTTGGATACATTGGTTACGCGTCGATGTAAAAATTCAATATCAAGAGGAAGTTTTTCTTTAAATATGAGTAAATAAATATAGTGACATAATGCGTCTATTAATAACATGAGACACAATCCTGTTGTTAGAATGAAGTGGGGCAGAAAAATACTGCTTATAAGTGTTGGTATAAGTATCTCAGTGATAACAGTGTTTATAATCTGTTGCGTATATGCAGTGATTATAACGCAATCGGATATTTTACTCTTCCCTTTAATGTAATGGTTTATTTGTTTCAAACCTATATGTTGCGTGAGAACTCTTGTACCGCGGTGAAATTATGGAAAAATGAACGCGGTCAGTTTGGTTCCTGTTTCTAAAACGTTCTCGGTTATTATCTATTATCTAACGTCTGCCATGCTAGCACAGTTTACGTAACGCAGTATACCCGTATTATTTTCTGAAGGAAGATGAGGCCGGTGTTGACAAGCATTAGAAATATGCTTCGCATATTTAGTAGCTTTTGATTGGGGTTAGGTATTACAGAAAAATTTAATTGCAAAATGTTTTCGTTTTTTCATTTGAAAGCGCTAATTAGAATCTAACAATTGTATGTATAATGCACTCGGGAGAACCCTAGTGCATTCTTTTAAGCCACATAATGAAATCAATCACGTACTGCAAACGAAAAGTGTTTTACTTCTTCCCCTGTAATGCACTGTATGTACTCGTACGCACTGTTGATGCAGATTGATTTTATCGTGCGGATTTCGCGAGTCCACGTTTCACAAAGCAAAAGAAGAGAAAGCAATGCGACAAAGAGAGGACATCGGTTCGAAGCGTGAGAATCTAATACAGTAATTTCCTTAGATTCTCTAAGCGACTGGAAGCGCTACGGAACACGAACAGTTTGATACGGATTTTCTTTGCCAATTGGGAGAAGGTACAGATTCTTACGTTTCCACCAAAAAGCAAATCAGTTTCATTCACGAATTCGCCCACGCTTAAGAATCGAACATCACATCGGACGGTATTCCTTGCCAATTTTGCCTGTTCAGGTGGAAAAGGCAGGATTATGGTAAAAAGCACTTTGTGTTAGGTAGGCGGAAGAGGCAAGGGGTTCTGGTCAACCTAGACTCAGTGTAATTATCCTCAGTTCATCCATTTCCCTCATACGACTTTCGCACTCACGATCCAGTGTCTACCGAGCTTTTAGCGATAAACAAGCTCCGCTTCGGAAATTTGAGACTTGGGGGCTCGTTAGAGTATCTGACAATGAGTGATGCATCCGACCCTCGGTAGGACAAAAGGAGAGTGACTTTTTCTCTTAAGACAGGGGAAGACCACGTTTTCCACCCTTCGTATAAACGTCAGTGGCTTTTGCGCGTAACGCAGGGCGAGACGATGGGGGCGTCTGATAGCAGAGGGATTTATATTCCTCAAGATAATTCAATTTTAATTAGTCACGCTCAAGTACGTTTAGAGAAGTGGGTACAAATGAACCGCGGCAAACTGGAAGCTAAATTGGAAGCCGAGTTGTAACGGACGTACTTTACTGCTTCACGTGAGACTTTCATTTATTTTCCCCGCGTACCCTAAGTTTTTGCTACTCAATGAAAAGTGGTAAAGGGTCTCGTTACGCCGATTCTCAAATGTTGCTGCGGCAAAAAGTTCTGGAATGCGGGTCGAATGCCGGAGCAGAGTACGGCGCAGATAAATTATTATGTATCGAACCTGATGAATAATGTATGAAAATCGGCGCTATTATGCGAGCATTCATTTCGGTGATATATTATTCTGTGCATTATCCGCATTTAACTTGAGGCTGTCTTTGTGCATCTGAGGGTGACGAAAATTTCGTTTCCTGTTCAACGTATCGGTTTTTTTTACTAGCACGTTCGTTAAAAGACATAACAGCGGACCGTTATTAATCTTTATTTTGGAAACTTCTTTGCTCAACAGCGTTTTCTACCCACGCACGTGTTAAGTAACAGATTGAGAGTATATGTCAGAATGAAGTAACGTATTAACGGCACAAAAGTCTATGCTCTACACATGAATTCTGCAATGTCTCTCCCGCAAAGCAAATACGCGTTACACTAAATTGTACCCTTTCCTTTGATTTCAGAACAGAGATATAGCCAAGTTTTCAGTGTGGAGGGTATTGCCCGACCGCGAAAACATCGTCATGTCACCATCGCACCAAATGGACCTCAGGAAACGAGTGATGAAGGTCCGTACTTCAATAGCGTTTTAGTAGGCGCGTTTCTTAACAAGCTCTAAAAAAAGGTTGCGCTTGACACTAAATTTCGAAGCATCGACAACGAAGAACCGATTGTTGTCAAGTGCTCTGTTTCCTTACTTTCTCAGCGAGGCGTATCCATAAATTGCAAAACGATCTGCACGCCCCATTTTTCACGAGTGGTTCGATCAATCGCGAACTGTTCATCGTAGAGAAACATTTTCCTTTTCCTTTGGTCTATGCGCGGTAGGCGAAATAGGCATCACTTTCGTTTCCTGTCAGTGGCGTTTCATACATGCCGTTCTCAATATGCTCGCTTCGCGTTTGTTCACAGGCAACGTGACAAAAATCGAGCTGGAGCTCGAGGAAGCTCCAGAGGATGCGATTCTTATCGGCTCGATGCCTGCACAATTGGACGTTGCTGCCGAAATTAATTCAACCTATCCAAATGGTGGGTTATTATTGTACATGAAGAAAAATCATTTCACAATTAGGCAAACGTCAGTTATCGATACTGGATTACTCTATAATTTATTTCATACATTTTTGCGAAGCGATAAAAGATTAACACGCCAGTTTTTCAATCGATTAATATTTGGACTGTTATTTTGTCTTTATTCAAGGTACTATTATAAAGAGCACTTTTAATCATATGACACGTTTATACATTTTGTTAAAACAGTGTAATAATTCTCACTGTCAGTAGAAAATGTTTTCGGTAGTATTTTGATCCTTTTAACGATAAGTAATATAAGTGTACTACACCGGGTGCCTTTTTCTAAATTGATTGAGTTGAATGTTGGTTACCTTTACGTTCTGCCGCCTTTTTTAAGACATAACGCAGTTTCGTCCCGGATGTGCGCGTTATAGGACAATATGCATGTAATTGATTTAAATAGACGAATATTCTGCGCCCGTTACCTTACACGAACGAAACAGATGCCACTAATGCATGTTAATCTGATCAGCGCCTAAGAGCGTCTGGTGAAAGCCACGTTTTTCGTCAAACATTGGGTTATAGAGCGAAGTTTACCGACATCTTAAGGGCCCGCTCAAATGACCCATAAAGAGGTCTAATAGCCGCCGTCCATTATATACCGGGGAATGAAGGAAAGATACATTGGCGGCTGTACCGTTTCCGCATTAAAAACACACCTATTTGAGAAAGATATTGATTAACTTTCTTGCGCGTCGAATAGTGCGCGAGTACTTAACGGTATATACAGATATGAAACGGACAAGCGCAGGATTTGATACGTACACGTTCGCTGCATTTAACATGTTCGTCCTTTCGACCTTTCAAGGTCGTACACACGGCAACGTCAGTTATTTCATTATTTCCTACATCGTGTCTTTGTGTACAAGATTTCGAGTACGATCTTTGCCGCATGCGCCGCACAGACTGCAAAGACAGATTTGCTTGTTCTTCCTACTGCGCACGTGTTCCGATGGTATGTCCTTGTGTCGTGGTATTGGACTTTGGGGTTAATGGATTAGATGTCCCACTGAAGCTGAACGTTCCGCTTAATGTTAAACTATCTCGGAAAGAAGTTAATTGGAGTTCGAGTATGAAAATTCTGTTCGCTGCTGTTTTGACTAGGCGAATGTCTGCTTAATTGGAGAAGAGGTGGAAAATTGGAAAATGTAATTACGCGCGCCGTAAAACGTTGCTCTCGCGACAATTTATGTAATTTCACACTTCGGAAAACTATTTACGCATCTCTTTTCAAAGCTTGCCTCAAGTCGCTTTGCGTAACTCTACACTCGAGGAAGTAGGACGATATATTTCTTACACGTAAATCTTACAAATTTTTAATTTGGCCCATTAATATTCTCATTCGAATCTTCGCTGTAACAATGTCCGTAATTATACTATTACTGATGCGGTCGTAATGACGGATGATACTTAAAGTTGTAACGGTCGAAGCTGATGGCGCGCGTATTGATTTGCCAAGAGAATCACATGTTCTACTCGCGCGAAAGGGAGAACATGTGTCCTTTGTTAAGGCGCATTCCCTACTACGTCGCGGATATCAGATAAAACTACCATACTGATATAGGAGACCGCGTACTCGAATAGTGTTAATTAGCAACGACTAGGTACTCTGCTGGCGATCTGCTGTCACGGTAGAAACATGACATTTGCTACCGCCACTGCGTATAAATCTATGATGTGCGTATAATTTTCAATGAACATACGAAGTGACATTTTGACGGATCCGTTGAAATTTGACCTCACTTCAATTTTATAACTTCCCTATTACTTCATCGCGAAGACGTTAAAATTATTCAACAGTCGCACCTGACACGCAGACTCTTCAGGTCAGCTCGTTGAACTTTTTTTTCTTTTTTGTTGCGTTCAGGAAATCTTCGGAAGACTTCTGCCCTCAGCTCGTTGAACTGCGTTTACATCTACAGACACGTCTAGCATCTGTTAACGTCCACATTCACGCTGCAGTCGGATCGAAATAATTGTGCGTTTCCAAAGAAGCTGCCATTTTTTTTGTCACAGGTATTTCAGGCACCGGCGCAGTGGTGGTTAGAGCCGAGGAGGCTCTCATTGTCGTCCTGGTTTTAGTACTCTGGGTGGCGGCCATTGCGCTGTTCTTCAACCGTTGGGGAAAAATTCGCATGTTAGAACCGTACCAGCCGAAATTTCAACAGCAGCATCGGCAAAGCTGCGCAGCAATGGTTGACCAAAATCCACTTCAGGTAAGTGGGTTTACGGCTATCCGCAGTTCCGTGTCTGCTGTGTCCTGTCTCTCTCTTTCTATCTCTCTCTCTCTCTTCCCTCCCACACCCCCTGCCCACCCCCTCTCTCTCTCTCTCTCTCTCTCTCCCGCGCTTTCACTCTCACTCTTATTTCCCATCTCCCTCTTCCGCCCCATCTCTATTCCTCCTGCCCTTGGATCTCCACGCTACCGTTTGTGATCAACGTAGCTCATGCTGGCATAATGCATGAGACGCATTCGATTAACATTCATCAGTTTAGTTCTGATGCACTTGACGTTCAACTACACGTGATCGCTGCGTAACGAGCCTCTTTCGATGCACACGTGCAGCCGATAACTACGCAATGCGGTTCACGCACTTCTACGCTACATACGCATTGCCGCGTACTACGAATCATTGTGCCAGACTATTTCGCTTGCGGTAATGAACTATGCGCGACAAGTGGCACGCGGGGTTGTAAAAATGTTTGCACACGTCGCAGTCGAGATCAAGAGTCAGTTTAGAAGTGATTCTCTCTTCGAAGTTTGATAATACCCTGCATAATCGCTTGAGATGTCGAGTCTAGCAGATGAGAATTGAATGAACACTGCGGAATGAAGCGCAGTTTGGGTAAAGTTTGTGCAAAGAATGGGATAGTCCTTTAATGTTCCCTTCGCGAAGGATTCTTTGTACATTTTAACGGTTGGATCAGTTCCGGTATCGGCGTCAGTTGCGGGATTTAAACGTTCGTTTTGTTAAGTGCATCGGTCCTTTGCATTTCACTTGTGCATCGATGCGAATAGTTGAAACGTTCTGCGAGAATATAGCGACGCACATTTAAACGCTTTAGTTCGGAGCGACACAAAGAGCATGGGCTTCTCGCTTAAGCTTACTAACGTTCAAGGACGTTAAAGACAAATATAACACGATTTATGGGGTTTCCCATGGAGACATCGAACTGCATTGGCGATTGTGTCAGCCTAACGTAGATTTAAATGCAATTTTAACGTGGTCATTTATATACCGGACGGAGCGTCATTTGTTGCACTCTTGAATAAACACTTCACTGCGGAGTGTTTAATTGCTGAAATAATCACAGGACAGAGAATTTGCTGGAGATAGAGAGTGACGTTATTTTCCGTTGAAATAAAATCGTGCAACTGCGATTTAGAGGGGTGAACTGTGCGTTTTTAGGGTCATGTGTTTTTTCAATTAACATGAGCTGCAGTTTCCGTGTAACATGGAAACGGAATGCGTTAATGTAGTAGCGGACAAGTACATGCTGTAATATTCACTTTCCTGAATTAACTTAGTGTTATTAACAGTGCTCGTTAAAGTAGACCGCGAACTTTGATTAAATAAACAACTTCGGGCTGATTCTAACTTGGGGATGTCAGTTTGCTCAAATATCAGATTTCAACCTGCCTAGTCATTAAATATCAGCCCTACGTGGTGTCAGATATCTACGTCAGTGAAATTGATTTGCTCAATGATAATATATATAATAATGTGCAGTTTGCGTTTGAGGTAAAAATCACAGATTTTAGATATGATCCGTTAACTGTAATAATATCACCAGTGTTGTTAACTACACAGATGAAATCTGATAAAGCATACACAATGGCGCTTACAATACTAAATGTTTAAGTAGTTAGAAATAATTGTAAAGTTATAATTCGTATGTAGCATATTTTAAACCATTCATGAATACCAGCGTTAAAATGAAGAATTTGACAGAATTATTGTTAGGCCGAGAACGTCAGAAATTTTTCGTAGAGAATTTGACGTACGTACATTACGTACTTACCACGGCGTGCCAGGAATAAACCTTCGTTTGCCGTGATACGTACCCTAACGGAAAATGTCCGTGTTCTCAACGTGAAGGTATCGGTCCAACTCGATTTAATTCGAACGGACAGCGAGCGGCCGATGCAATTGTTGCTCCCTTTGAAGTGGCAATCAGGGAGATCAAGCCTCAATATACGTAGACAGTTCAGAATTTCAATCGATCACTGTCCCGCGTTTCACGCTGACTTAACAACGCTGCCTGGGACTTATTTAAAGCCCCAAGCGGGAGGCTTGACGACAGTACGCTTCCAAACGTTGCGAGCCCAGCTAAAACTTTGCAAAATATCTCAATTCTCTTACATCGTAATGTTGCTTCGATACATTTATATACATGTAATATAAAACTATAGTACAATCGATTGTAAACCATAAAATACTGAGCCGTGGCACAGCGTTCATCACGCTCGAAAAAACGTGAAAACTTCTTTCGGATGGAATAATTGTCAAAGTCCTTGACGCATCGTAAGTCTGGAAACTGTCTGTTTGATTAAATAGAATATATTGGGTACGCAGTGTAAATGTTAATTGCGACTGCGATACCTCCTTTGCTTCGAGACAGTTTCGCAAGCTACTGTTTATTGAAACTTAGTTTAGGTAGCGCTCTGGTTCAATACCGGAAACTTTGAAGCAGGATGGATTCCAAATCATACTCGCAACACGAATCTTTCAGTGCCGTCGTCGATCGGTCAGGATTAGTCCCTTCCTGTCAGACAATGACTAATGGCCTCCTTGCTTCCGGAATAATGTTGTAATGGATACCTTAACTGGAATTACATTCAGCGGGCAGTGTAATGGCTTTCTTCGCCCGGAATGTTTGCGGAATTGGGTGAAATGCGTATATACGTTTCGAATACAAATATACGTTTCGAATAGAAATGTCCGGGCAGTAACGGACTATGCATAATGTAACGATATTCGATTCGATAGGCAGGTTACGAAGATATGACATGTTAACCATTACCGAAGAAGCGTGCAATCGCTTACACCCCGGGAATGTTTACACGAGCATCTTCGTCTACGCTTGCTGTTCCTATTCCGCAGTGTGTCTTAATGTTGCCTTACGCGTAATCCCGAGTTTTGCACAGCGAACAGGTAGTACGCACGATACTGTTTGTTATCTTATCACGAGATAGTTTGCGTCTCTTTGGAGCGGCGCGTCAAACGGGAACTTTTCGGAATTCTATTTCTGTCTCTTCCCATTCCACGAAAAACCCGCCCCAAGCTACTCACGTGCCATATTTTTGAACGAACGTATCAGGACCTAACCCTCATCTCTCCAACACCGTGAGCCAATAAAAAACCTACCTCACGACTATCAATCCATCAATTGAACCTGGAGAACGTTTTCTCGTCGGATCCGAAGAGCCAATCGACCCCCGACAGAACTTCGAACTCCATTATCATAAACAACACTTACGCTCGTTCACGATTAAACTCTCCCCCAGCTATCTGTACCGGCATCCGGGGCGTCGGACTCTGTACGAGTTTCGTTAACCGTGCGCGCCTTTCGAGCGAGACGGGCGTTACTACAAAGTCGCCGTGGCCTACTTCATTGATTGTTCGGGATTGCACTACGCGCCGTTCTCGGCATACAGCATCATCGATTTTGTCCTACTCTCAGCGGCTACCAATAACTCCCGCCAATCGCCCACCGCGCAATGTGTATTAAACGGCGGACGTTTCCTCTCTGCTTACAGCATCGCACGTATTCGAAATTTAATATCCACTGCATGGAGCATCCGGTGCATCAGCCTGGCTTCACATCCGGCGGATACGCGCGTCCACGCCAGAACAGCGTGTTCGTCGGCTCGAGCGCTTCTCTCCTGCCGATCGGCCAGGATACGCCGCGAAGAGCGAAGAGTGCCTTCGACCTTCAGTCCCTGGTCCTGGCCGAGTGCACCGTCCAGAGCGTGGACGACGAGGACGAGCCGGTGACGACCTTGAAGCCGCCGGCGCCGCCGGTGCCGCCGTTGCCGCCCTTGGCGACCGAGTTCTCGCGGAGTCCGCTGCGCGATCGGCGAACCAGCGTCTGTCAGTTCGACAGGCCCGACACCCTGGTCAGACCCTTGCAGCGCGAGAGGGGGATGAGCATCTGCCAGTTCGACCGCATGGACGTGCTGGCCAGACCCCTGCAGAGGGACCGAGGGCTCAGCATCTGCCACTTCGACAGGACGGACGTCCTCGCGAGGCCTCTGCAGCGAGACCGCGGCAGCGGGATGCTTCACTTCGATCGGACGGACGTTCTCGCCAGGCCGATGCACTTCTCCAAGAGTCTGTCCAAGGAGAGGCGCGTCAGCGTCTGCAACTTCTTGGACAGGGACGACATGGCAGCTAGGCCCGGCCAGAGGGACAAGCGGCTGAGCATGAGCAACGTCGAGAAGATCGAGACGCTCGGCAGATCCGCCTCGAAGGATCATCGGGAGGCTGGCACGGACAAGGCTGGCACGGACAAGGCTGACGGATTCGGAAAGGCTCCCCAGAAGGAGAAGGTGACGACTGTCTATCACTTCGAGAGATCGTCGCGCAGCAAGTCGCCCGACGTTGTCCTCGGATACAAGGCCACCTGCGTCTAGACTGACCCCCGGAGTTCCCATCGGCGACGAGGAACGTTCCGCTCAAGAGTAATGATCGTCGGAAAACGATTCAGCAAGTTCGATAACGATGAAATTCCTCGGGGAACACGTTGCCGGCCGAATGTGTATGTGTGTGCATGTGTGCGTGTGTCGGCGCGCGGGCGTGTGCGTGTGCAGTAGAAACTCGCGCGTACAGGTAGTTTGACACAGTGTGCCGGTGGGAGGTGACGAATGTGAGGCGGATTTATTTATTTTTCGAAGATGGACACTCTCTCGAGCTTCGCTTCTTTTGAGCCGAGGAAGGAGCCTGTCGCATCAGACTGACGTAGAAAGCGAGCGAGCCAGCTCGATATTATTTCGGATCCTGTCGCTCGGATCGGCTCAGTGAAGAATCGGTATGTTAGACGAGTTATCGTTTCGAATGGAAAGTAATCCCTGCACTCGAGACGCGCTTATCTGGCGGAAGGAGAGCGGCCAGGTAATTTCCCCGACGACGCTGAGACCCCGAGAACAAGCTCTTTCAGAAGGGACGGCCGGGACGGCCGGGGCGGACGGGGCGGACTCATCGTCCTCATAACGTCGAGAGCCACGCGAATTTCCGCGATGCGAGGAGAGTGCCGTTAAAGGTAAAAGAACGGTGATGCGTACCACTTTAGACGGCCGTTTTGCGGTGGAAACGGTTTCGTACGTGTTGACGTGCATGCTTCGCAAGGCGCACGCCTCATAGAAATCCGGCAGCGAGAGCTGGAAATAAAACTCTCCTCTGCGAGGGAAAGACCTAACGGGCAGGTAGGATCTTATAAAAATTTTCGCCCGCTTTGAGAATTTTGTTCCTCGTAACGTTTCGGTAACGTCCGGCGCGTTCTGCTTTGTAATCCTTTCGAAGATCGGGCTCGCCGTTATGTCGACTTTTCCCCGACGCCGTAAAAATGTTATGCCTCTCCAAGTCAAAGGGTAGTAATTTCGAGAAAAAAAAAGCGTTACGTCCCGCTCGTCGAACAGCCTGGGTGAAGAATGAATGGAGGATATTGCACGTCGAGCTATACGGCACTGTTAGCAGCAATAACGCTTTCACCTCGGAAGAGCGCATTTTCATCAGGAGCCGTTTTATCGTCGGAAAATAAAAGTGCGCTTATGTCCTCGGTGATTTTACCATCGAAAGCGTTGGCCAAGACAATGGGCGAACGTGCGTGCATGCGCGTTCACACTGGAATGCGACATGCTGGCGACGTATTGCACGTATCGAAGCAATGTTAGTCGGCTGTCTACCGATGAAAGTTTGCAGATTTCTTTCGTGTCGCTTCTGCCGTAAGCATAACGGTGCCCGGTAATCAAATTCTTAACGAATGAATATCATTGAATCTCAACTCGGATAACGCGAACTGCACTTTGCGACAAAGATTCGAATTGACTCGGCTTAATATCGCCATGCTTGCAGCCCAGTTTAATGCGAAATCTTCGTGTCGCATACACTAACTCTGGAAACTGCACAGTATCGTGTATCTAGACTCGTCCGGCAAACATATGTGTCGTGAAAGTTGCAGGTTCGTTGCTATTCAAAGATATGGACGGATGTACTCGTATAATCAAAGCTCGCTGTTAATAGAAATTGATGTTGCGGTCGGGTTGCGCGCGTATTCGCTTTATTTCGATACCGGCAGAAACTGCGAGTGATATGCATTGATAAATTTTATTTCAATTTTATTTCGCGGACGAAAATTCTTCGCTTTATTATCGAGAGAAAATCTGCGATGAGGGGCTTTCAACAGAGAAGACTATTATCTAACCGAGTACACATTCGATTATTTTTATTCACCGTGTATCTACGTAAATATGGTGTATTATGATACTTTATCCTCATGGCAGCTGTACAGCTCCATTACCCTTAATAAGTTCGTATATAACCGACGCAAAACGTTACAACTTTTTGTTCTGCATTTTTCTGCGTAACAAACTATTGAACGCATTCGACTGCGGAAAAGTTCCGGCTACTTTGTTCTCTATTTTTTGCCAACACCAAATTGAACATTTTTCACGAATTATTCGGCGAATTCTAGTTAATCGTACGCAGTGTTGCGTACATTCCACGCAGCGGCGAGCTTCAAGCATTATTAATAATCCGCGTAAGCCCGCACGTAAAGGCCGCATTATGCGCAATGCTCGTTAATCGTACTGAACGTATAAAAGGACATAGTCGGTAAACGTAATGAGCGCGGATGCTCGTACGTGCGACACATTACGCGAACCTGCCAGCGAAACGTGTATATCTTCGAGTTCACGTCCGAGATTTACTTATTACCGGCGGCGAGTTCATCGCTGAAGCGGCGCACGTTCGATGCAACTTTCGAAGTAGGAACTAATGCCATTGGTTCGAACAGGGTATACCTAAGTATCCGAGCACCCCAACTCCCCCCGCCACATCAGGTATGACTCGAGTGCAGCGGCCAAAGTCGAATTACGTCTACTTACCGCTCGGATTACCCAACGCATATCGAATAACAAATAAGTACATTTTCAACGCTTGAAAATCGACCGGTTGAAGCTAACCCCCACCAAAGAAAATATTGGCTTTTCAAGGTGAAATAACGACCCGAAACGATCAAAGTACTTACGATTCGGGTACATATTGTTATTTGAGTTGGCACAGTGTTGGCAATGGTATTAAATGGGATCGATCAATTATTGGTTTCAATGTACGAAATTTTGATAGACGGGCTGTTTGATGGTGGTAAAGTCAATATTAAGATATGTCGATAGTTTGAACTGGCTCGGTAAATCTTCTGTTGACACAGAGCGCTGGGAGTATGGGTTATCAAGGGAGAAGTAATCGTAGAAGAAAATACGTACGTTAACTGTGCCCCAACAGCCACATTCGAGCCGTTCTTTTGCCAAGTCTTGAAAAAAGAAAAGCAGGAGCTAAGGGATGGAATAGTATACAGTGATGAAAAAAATTCCTCTTTATACAGTAAAAGGCAGATAAACATTGTAAAATTAATGAAGCGTCGAATTTTACACAGAACCTCCTCATTCACAACCGTGGTCCTTAGTTTCTTTAACAATAACACTAACGAGTTTATCCACGAAAAATCAACTGCACTAACACACTACCTCTCGTTATCAAACCCCAAAACTTTATTTCACCCGATAAAAAGGTAAGAGTCGCTGTCGAACAAATCTTGCAAAATTCCAAAAATTGACTTATCCCACATTCTCGCAAAGTACCCCATTACGGTCTGCCACCTTCGCCGGCAGAGAACATCGAGCACGATTTCGTATACGCGAGCATACCGACTAACCGCCATCGCTCATCGGCCGTCTCCGCAGGAGAGATTATTTTTTCTACCGCCGCCGAGTATATTCTCCCGCTGATGTCGTACGGTCCGGTCCGCGCTCGAAGGAACGGGGCTCGATTCGCGAGCTCGGGTCAGGCCTCATGAATGTTACATGCCCGATATTTCGCCCGTAGTTCCAGGGCGCGCACGCCGACGGAATGCGTCGGGACGCCTAGCGCCCTCGTATCTCTCGTTAACGGTCCGCCCCCTGGCTCTTTCCGTCTGCCGGCCACCGGCAAAAACGTCCCGTTCTTTGACGATCCTCCGACCCTCTCGCAAATTAGAGCCTGCCATTCGATCCGGCACGTCACGGCGGATTAACGGCCGTCGAGGTACGTCAATGCGTGTCTGAATGTTTCCCGAACGCTCGCCGAGACTATTTTCACCATCTCGGCCATTCATCGAGGTACATGAAGCGTGCCGGCTACCGCGAACCCCCTCTCAGCCGAAGTAACGGGGAAATTGCTTCGGTCCCTTATCCGAGTAGAATGATCGAAGGAAGTCGGGGTGAAGATTCAAGGTCAATTTTGTTCACTCTCCTCGCTTTCGCCGATAACGGCACGCGTCCGGACACGTGAACGCGCGTCCGAACGTTACCGGAATACTTGCCGCTGGCATTTCGACGGTCACCTGACTCACTGGTCGGGATAGTTTAATTGGCGCGGATGATTATGAAACTGGCCTGAGTCGGAACGACGGAAAAATCTGTATCCTTTGTTTCGATCGCAGTTAATTACGTTGAATGGAATAATTACGCTGGTGAAAGGGAGCTGAGTAAATATTGTATTTCAAGTAACTCGAACATCGTTCACTTTGATCTTCGTAAACTGGGGTGAAATAAAAGATGAAACTTGACTTAAGCGGACTACAGGATCATCGGGCGAGTCATTTCGTGTTTCCTCAAATCTTTGACTTTGGCCTCTCTCATGATTACCGACAACAACGGACAGACGATGGAATTAGATCCTGCGCGCACGTATTAGCCTAATACGACGCACTGAGCGTAACGTGTCCGACGTGAACGTATTACGCGTAGAGACGTGCAACTGTGCGAGCAGCACGAACGTTCCTGGGGGCATTATTAGTTTACTCTCGAGCGGCAACGATCCCGAGCCGTTTCCGACACACTTTTCTATATTTCATGACTGCGCTAACGTTCGTCAGAGTTTTATATTACCCACGCGACGTAATTAGCGGGCCCAGGTCGATGCTTCGAAAGCCCGATCGACCCTCGCGTCCCTCGCTTCACCTCTATCATCCGCATTTGTATTTCCTCCACTCTTTCCCCTCAGTTTTCTCCGACTGCGACAGCGACACATATTTCCGGGCCGCGAATCCACCTTTCTAAGCTTCTGCCGGCCGCGCAGGCGAATCCGCAGAAATTACTCTGTCCCTCCCCTCCTGGCAAGCACCCCTCCCGGTAACGACCGCACCGGGTTCCGTAAGTGTAATGTATTCACCCCACCGTGCATAGCCGGTAGCAAAATGTTCGACGCGCAAAGGGACCGAGTATTTCGCGAGGACTGTATTCCCTTTGCGCGGCAAATGGACCGAAAGGCAATGTTTTCCGTCAATTTTACAAGCGACGATGTCTACTCCGATCCTCCCTTGTTTGCGCGAGCGACGATACGGCGAACGACGATACGGCGAGCGACGGGGAGGCGGATACGGACGCAGTGTACAAATAAACAGTAATTTCATTACAGCGGCCGGCCGCAATTCATGACCCCTACGTTTTATGGACACTCAATGTTATTTACCGCGATCGCTGCTCATGGCATTGATTCGCTCACACCGCGATCGCATTTTGTTGCCGTTTATATAATTGATGGAACGACGATGTGATAGAATGAAACGATGCACGCTCAGGGATATTTCAATGCTAATCACTCGATATTTAATCTAATGCGAAGCACCTTCGATCTTCGTCGCGGGCCGTTATATTGATTAACGTCAGATATTTACAATTTTGCGCTCACATCGTTGCGCCTGCAACCCATTTTTGACGTCACATTGCGAGATCTCGGACCTGCCTCAGTTTCGTTCGACGGACATTTGAGATTATTAATGATTGTAATATACGATGTAAAGATACGTAACGATATTTTCTACAAGTGACATACATCGAAATATTTTTTCATCGGGAGCCTCGAGCAGTTACCGTGCTAAATCATTTGTAATATACAAAATTAAGATCAATCGTCGCATTGGAAGCCTCCATTTCGATTGATCGAAATTGAGAAATGATACGCATCCAACCTATTTTTACGAGCGATCATCCAAAATCGTCGTTTACACCTGTCTTTTAATGACTCATGAAATTATTCTCATTCTCAGCTTTGTCTAGTTTTTGTAGACTTTTTCTCGATCATACGCACGTTTAATATATTAGACATCGATATCTATTACCTTGGTCTATTTCTAGCACGTCTCAAGTGCCGTTCTTTTATTGTAATATAAACGTGCTAAAGGGAAACCAGCTTTTGAACACACTTGATTAATTTTGTGGGTCATTCTGTAGACAGAAGGTCACAGAAATTAAATGAGCGAATACGATTATAATCGTACGTTAACATAAACTATTGTAAAGCAAGCAAGCCATGCATTCATTAAGAGACTGCTGCTCATGTAAGCCACCGTACAGACTTTCCTATAACATAATGATATTTTACTATCAGTTTCTCAAAGCAGTTTTATGCATTGTAATAAACAATGTATCATTACGGGTTTATATAACCACGAATGTCCTATGGTCGAATAGTTTGAAACTATTATATGAATTAAACTTGCATTGAACGTTGTCTCATACTCTAATACAAATTAAGACTTCAGAATACATGGAAATTTTAAGTATTAAGGTAAAATTGTGTAACTAGGATCATATCGTGCGACCAAATATTAGACTGTGAAATATAAAAAAGATCTTGACTAAAATAGCGTTTACGGTTAGATATATAGTGTTATATCAAATGTTATTAACCATGGGACCTTCTAGTCGACAGACAAGTAGTTATTAAAAATACTTTTGAGCTAATTATAGATCGTAGATATATATTCAGACCAAAGAGAACTTTTAACTTATGGATATATTCGCCATACGTATTGTACAACTCTTTATAACATATTGCATTCGATAACTTTCATAACACGAAATTTTGCCATAGTCGAGAAGATGAACAAATTTATGTATATAAAGGATCGTTCAACTATATTTTACATTCGATGCATATGTATTACATCTAAAGCTGTTAAACACATTCAAACTGTATAAATCAAAAACCATTTAAGCCATAGGTGAATGATGAGATATTTTTTTTAGACACAATTAACAAGTACTCAGTAAGGTATGGAGCAATGTATTTTCTCATTATAACATAATATTACAGCAAATATTTATATATTCTGTGTACTGATATTTTAGTGTGTTGTTTGTGGCTTAGAAATTGCCAAATCCGTGCGACATACCAAAGTAAAAGAATGTTCACTTGAATTTCTTAAATTTTAATCTTAGCGGATTATAGAAACTATAGTGAGTTATATAGCCTGTATCAGGTATTTTTACTCTATACACATCGTGCTAAAGCAATTAAGGATAATGCGGTACCTATTTTAACTATTAAAGATGATGAGCGATTGAACATATACGAGTTGGCAACACGTCAAGGAAACGATCAATGATAATTAGAAGAAGAATATGGATGAACTCGTGCCGACTGTAAGTATACCTTCGGTTGTCAAATATGTATATATTACATGAACGAATTAAATGTCATCAATGCATTTCTTGTATATTGTTATTGTGAAATAAATGATAATTTCTGACTGGTCTACACTGTGCTAACAATTGCCAAATTTTTCCTGTTCATGGTTCGAGACTGTCAAGCAATGGCATCGATTTGTTTCGAAGGAGTTTGCATCGTTTTCATTTGGCTTTAACAAACTTATTTCATTGGAGCTGGACTATAGCGTAACGATGATTTTTCGTAATGCTTCTGGGTTAAATTGGATAAGTTAAGTTCAGAGTCTGACTTGATCATGTCTGCCATATTTGCGGCAGATTGCGGTCCAAGAGCGTTTGACGTTGTTGCGTGCCAGAGCACGTTCAGTTACTACTTCATGAAGAATTCAACTCAACCTTTGCTTCTACTGCCACGGATGCCACTTCATTGGGTGTCAGTTGCATACACATGACATTCCAAAGAAATAACTATAACGGCTCACTTAAAAACTTTTATAATTCCCAGTACGGACCTATGCTCAACAACAATGCAAAGAAAGAATGTATTGTTAACGAAATCAAAAGACGAAGCTACAGAAAAATTTTGTAAAAAAAATTGGGTCTCATTGAGGAGACTGTCTTTTCATATACAACAATTTTCACTAAAAAATTCGAACATTGTCAATACGTCTGTCAGGTTATGGAAATGCGGGACTGTTTTGCCAATAACGTTGTGTTGTGATACACGACATTATTATTGTTGCCGGAAGCATGCACCGATAGGAAGCTGACATGCATAAACCTGACCATCCATGCCGTCTATTGGTAGCAGATACAGGAAGTATAGTTAACACTGTGAAATAGGATTACTTAGTTAAGCTCAAAATAGAATTTACTCGCATGCTATCCATAGCATGTTTCTACCACTTTGCTAATTCCAGTCTTAGCACACATTCCATCGACGTTGTCTCCTATTTCGAAGCTCGACAGTTGCATCCGGGTTTCGTTACTTACAAAGGCATGAGTCATTAAATTATAAATCAAGCCGTTTATAGATAGCGTGTAATAATAAAACTGTCGATTTGCTTCCCCTCCGTAACACCTTGCTGACAAAATCACACGTGTATCGGTATAAACCTTATCGCAATCGACGTGATATTAAATCCGGTATCGGACCGTAATTACACGTTAAAATGCAAACACGCAAGCAAATTTTGTTAATGCAGTGCTTGCACGTGTCGCACCGTTAACGAGAATGTCGGATTATCGATTTTATTCGTATTCCAGCAATGAACAAGGACGGTATCTGCCGATGACATTTTCCTCGCATCGATAATAATCCTAATCGGATTAAAGTTCCTATAAAATTGCCCCCGTGTACTTATATATCCGCATATTATAAATTATACTACCATTTTTCTTACGTCGCTGAAGCGATTTTTTCTTTTGTTCAATTCCTGTCAAAAACTCCTTACTTACAATTGCGGCTGATTGAGCAGCAAAATAATTGATATTATTCTCATTCAAGCAATAAAGTGATTCAAGAACGCCATAAATTCAATAAAGAGGAATCAAGGTTAAAAGGGAAAAAGAGTCGAATACGAGAACAGAGAATTTCAGAGTATGTAAGAGACAGCTTTAAAGACGTCCGGAAGGACGAATGGTTTAAGAGCAGCTTGGGCCAAAGCCCTGCCATGAAAATCAGAGGATCAGCTTCTCAAAAAAGGCATAAAACATCGTGACGAGAGCGACTGATGCTGGGTCACAAGGTCGCAAACGATGCCCTTGGGACACCAGACGCACCCCATTGCATTCAGCCATCCCCTCACACAGCAGGTATAGTTCACCTCCCGCGGGGACGACCGTCTACACCCATGTGAATCGAATGGAAAATGTTGCCAAAAATCGCACGAATCCGGACGACAGGCTTTCCGCAGGGGTGGCCGCAGGCCAACCACTGGCAGAGTGCGAACGGGTGTGAGAAATGATACTGGATCTAACAGCGTCGACCGACAAGGGTGAGCATCTTAATAGCACACCTCCCGAGACTCGAAAGCACGGGAGAGAGTACAAATTGTACCATTCTTCTAAATACTTTGGACGCAGAGCGCCCTCCTCTAAAACTTTCGTCCCACAGACGCAGGTCAAAACCAGAAAAGCTTCACCGATACAGAGCTCAGCCTCTCTCAACTCGTCCGATCAATCTCTGGCAGACGTAATTGCTACTTAAAAGGCGTAGCCCATAAAACGGTTTGCTAATCCGAAACCTTTCTTCTTCTCTTGCGTCGCTTGCCGAGCTTGCCGAGCTTGCCGAGACTATAGACGAAATTACGGACGCGGACGAGGCTTATGCGTGCGTGGCACCGTTCGGAACTTGATTGGAATCGGCTGGGGACAATTTCGGTCGGATTGTCAGAGGCTCCTTTGCGCACGCAATCGCAGCGGGCCATTCTCGTGTCGAGGTTGTCGCATCGCACGTCCGAACATACTCGCGCCGGAGAGGAATAGTACCGCATTGCGATGGCGCCTTTATGATTGTCAGCCAACGGCGGTGTGGGGAATTCTCTTCCTGAAGGGCAACGAAACGGAGTGAGCCGTTAACAGCCTCGTCGCCGCGATGGTTAAAGGGAACTCTACGGGAAATATGATCTTTTCTGCTTTATCGTTGCTGGCGAAACTGAAAATAATTGTTACGCGGGACAATGGAGCTGCTCATTATCGTCAATCTTTTTCGGTGGATAATGTAACTCCATATAAGTGAGGACTTCTAAATAAAGAAATAATCGGAAATTGGGTGTACTGTTTTTGAACATCTGTTCATTTATGACTTACAATTAGAATGTCTTCCGTGCGTTTTATAGTATTTGCTGCGTGAATCAATGGATGAGTAAGAGAGAGTATACATATTAGGAGTACAGGGTTATTGATGTGAATTGCTGGATTACGGTTATCAATGTCAAGCAAAGAGATTGTCAACAGAAAGCAGACGCATGCCGGAGCTTTACTTAACTGTTTAACAAGTGTTGCGAATGCGTGCACATACAAATCTACAATCAGATTTATGTTCAAACATCAAATCCGTTGTGTCGTCAAAATGTTGTGTGACAATCCAGAAATTTGAATTCGTTAATGAATAATCGTTTCGAAGCATACGAAGGTTCCTTTAATTAAATCGTATTGTAGCTAAATGCTATAAAATGGCTACGTCCTTTAACGGAAACTCTGGAAGCAAGCAGACTTACGATGCTTTGAAACTAAGATTAAAGCCGATTTCAAGGGATATTACATACGTTGTTGGAGAGGAATACAATTTGTTGTATCGAGCGAACGGCTTCTGTGCTCTCCGTAGCTCCGTAGTTTCTTTCTTATCTTCATGGACAGTATGTATATAACATCGTCCCTGGCCACGTACGTAAAGTCCTTAAGTTAGGCTTGCCTTTTCACCGTGATCGCACCTACTTTCTCGATATCCACGCTTTTCGTGGAAAGGAACGGAACGGAACGAATGGAAGCTGGGGTAGCACGATAATACCTTAACAAAGCGGACAATAATTTACCGGCCATAATACCGTGGCTTAAACAACTGAAATGTTTTACACGAGAGAAAGAACACAAAAAGCGCCCGGAAAAACAAACAATGAGCTGAACAAATGATGCACCGCGTTCTGCGATGCGAACAATCGACAAATGCAGTGGATTCCGAGTGAAATGAAAAAGTACGTATGTTACCGCTTATTTCAACGTCGGAAATCGTGAATTCGAAACTGCATTACCAAATGTACGTGACGTTTCAGAAATTACGTCGGGCGATTAGTAATTATGCTGTTAGTGTCGGCGGCGTAGTTTCGTTCGGGTGAAAGAATCGAAAATACGGGACGAACGGTTTCCGATGCAGAACTGTTTTTGTCGGAATTGAATTCGCGATTGGTTTGATTTTACGCAGCGCACGTTCGCGAAAATTACGACGCGACGGACAACGAGACCTGTAGTGCGAATATTATGTCGTACTGTTTATGCGAAATATGTTAAACGCGTCGAGCGTCGGGTGAATTTATACAATACGACAATTATAATTATGCATATATGTTCGACATTGGCGCGTTAAACCAGTTCTTATTAGATAATAAAGCAGCTACGATTATGACGATCGTATATCACAATGACGACATCGATAAAGTACCGCGCTTTTAAACGCTATTGACTATAACTGGAGCCAAGGCCACGAGAGGTCGCCATCTTGACACAATTTCGAGCTTAAATAAGCATAGTGGTTGAAAATGTCATGTTTCGTATTAAAACATTTATCCATTATCTAATAATGTGCTTCGTACTCTGAAAGCACGGCTTTCCATTAATCATTTGCGTCGCGGTAATACAGTCTCGATAATATGATAATCGTTCTCTCCTAGATAATTCAAACAACGCTATGCTTTCACGTTCCCGATGAAATGTGAAGGCCTAATTAACGATTCGTCGTAGCGACAAGAAACGTTGAAACCTTTCCATTATTGCCTTTTCGTGTCTGCCTCCGGCTGGAAGATCTCGCGAGCATTTATTTCCACGCCAGTTACCTTGAAGATGCTCGGGCGAAAAACGCTAAAACGGCTCCGGCGCGCGCGCGCGTGTGTGGAGGGTGTCAAGAGAAGAAAATGTGAAAGACGCTGTTGACGTGGGATTTAAGGAAAACAGAACAAGAATCATCCCTTTCGATCTCACGTCCCCAGGGAACGTTCTGACCTTTTCCAGTTTTGCATTGTGCGATTTTTTCCCTCTCCCCTTACGACAGAAGGAAGCCGTGGGTTCTTTGTTGTCCTAAGTAATGAACAAAGCAAGGTCGACCCACCTTACGCCCGTGTCGTCGGAAGAATGTCACACATGTTCTACTTCCTGCAGTGCAAACACTCTTGCGCCACTTACGCGAATAACGTTATGTTAAACTACGAGTAGAACCGGCAAGGATTTCGGGCTGCTTGGCGAGAATTCTTAAAGAATATGTCCGTCATTCGATTGTGTCACGTCCGTAATGGCACCGAGTGCCTTAGCCTTGCCTCATTCCCTCAATGTAAACATTGATATACAATTCGATTACGTAACACTGTCCTGCCTACACTCCATCCTCGCGCGAATATCTTTCATAACAATTTGTAAATGTACTGCTGCGGTGAGTGGTACGTGCTTTACCTTTTTCGACGTGGGAGAATATTTTGGCACGGGATGATACGACTCGAAAGTGTGGAGTACGAATGTGCCGGACTTGAGAAGACGAGCGTCACTGCGTCTCACCTTGAATTTGCTGTGCACTCGTCAGTAAGATTCAGCAGACCTTGTCTAACAATTCGACGCCGAGACGTCAGGTCAACGTTGGAGGTCCTATTTGGGGGAACATCATCGAATCCGACTGCGTTCGGCAAGGAGCAATAGATTTCCGACTTACTAGTCGACCTAGTATAGTCGTCTAAGGTGTTCCAATCAAATCAGGCCGAACCTAGATTGCATCGAAACGAGCGGAAAACGCAGATCTTGCCGGTTATTGCCTAAAGTGTAAAGTGGCATACAATTTCCATACATTTCCACGCAAAGCTCGTTCAAAAAATTTGACTTACGCCCGTGAAGTTCAGAGCAAAGGACATGACATGTTTGTCACTCGCTTCAGGCTGTTTCTCGGAGATCGGAATATTGCGTTCTATCTCACGCGATGAGGTATATTTTTCAAATACGAAACGTCGAATAAAACTACGTTATTGAACACTTTTCCTGCTTATCTCGAACACGTACAGCGAAACATTTTCCACTACAACGCACGAAATGAGAACGTGGCCATGCATTCTAGTTGTTCTCTTTCGCTACAGCTTCTTCCTATTTTCCTCGGCGGCGCTGCTCTCATCGTCATGTCAGCTTTAACCCGAGTTACGTTTTTTGTTTTGCCCCGCTAATCGGAAGGCATTTGATGACACCTAACGACTTCCAAGACTTAATGGACCTGCACAAGCCGTTTACATTAACCTCGCACTCTTTAGTCGCAGCTTGGCGAGAACTGGATTTAACGGATGTTCCATTTCTTTACTGCTCGTCCCAGCGTATATTAAAATCCATAAAACATACGTTGAAGCTATTATTTAAAAGCCACTGTGATCTTACGAGGAATGAATCAAGTTTGTATTTGCAAGTTGAGCAAATATTTGAAGCATATTCTGTATTCGGGGTGATGTTATTCGGTTTATTTTTCCAATGTAAATGGGATTAACGTAAATACGAAATATAAGAACCTACCTTAGACTACTGTTGCGGAAAAACCCGTAACATTGCTTTCTCATCACGTACATCCTGCGGATTTCGTCTTAGGGATTGTCGATACAAAGAGAAGACACTAAGCTCCTTTACCTTGTAATTAAGTGACTACGGCGGTGCAACGCGGCTAAATGCCACCGGAATTAACTCCTGTCAGACTTGATAATGGTACTTTCTCGCGGAGAGACTTCGGCGAAGAGATTGAAATGACGCCGTGAAAGAAATTTCATTAGAGTCCATCGATTCGTCTTCAAGGGATTCGAGAGGACTCTGGCAATCTGAATAATTAGCTGCAGTACTGAGGGAAGGCTACCCTCAAACTGAACGTCCGGATTAGCTTCACGTCTTAATGATGTTGTGTGCCCCATAAAAGATTCGAAATCGAAATTTACTCGAAATGTTGACGCTGCTGAGATATCAAACTAATTTTGCATGTTTACACAATTACATTCCTGTAGTTATATTCTTACTTGTCATGCGCTTGTAACGTTTGCAAACAACGATGGTCAACATGCTAACTGCAATTTATACAAGTTTTATCGATCCTTAGCTTATAAACTGTTCGTGGCAGGATGTAATATTATTAGCATTTTGACTAATAAATCGTGTCACCGTCCATCGAATCCCGGCATTATAAATTTACCGTAAGGGCATAAATACATTAATCGCGATTGTTCGTCAGTAGACAGCGCTCGTGTTACGAACAATTCCGTTTTATCCTACGCGTCATTTGGTTTGCACAATGCGATTATGCGAATTTATCGGGCATATCCCAGCGCCTCGCCATCTCGGCGATTAAATTCGAAATTTCTTTTGACAATATCTCCGGCTCCATTGGGCGTACAGAGATCGTTTAACAGAGGCAAGGCGTGTGATCGTACCTCAACGAGAGTTAAAAGCCACCATGCCGCATCGATGATTAACACTCTGGCGTAACGTGAATAATGGCCGCGGCCGACGTCAGTTCGGCGAAAACCGCGTATAACCTATATATTACGATATACGCGATCGGTATCGGAGTTAAACTTATTCGCGCAATTATAATTTATGGCGCATGGCACAGCCATTGTATTCCTTAAAGGGAAGCGCTGAACTTTCCATTTTTCTTCATTCTATGGTTGCTGATAGCGGAAGCTAGGTAGAGTATAGTGTCATGAAATATTTCACATCGTCCTCAGAGCCTGAATATATAGACACCACGCTTGACGCAAATTGGAAATGATTATAAATTGATGATCGCATTACAACATCCGATGTTTCTGACGTATACCTATTTAGGAAGAGTGCGAAGAGACAAACGCTAGAATGTAAATTGAAATGCGACCGCTTAACGCATCACTCACTTTCACACAATAGCCCGATCAAATATTTGACATTTGTACATACTCATATATTATCTCGACGAATGATCATCCGGCTTTCTATTACGTAAAAGCTTTCTCAGTCATTTAGTTGTTCTCCCCGGCCTTTTATCCTTTTTGAGGTGCTACTATCTTTTTTATCTTCTTTAAGGCCCGCCTCTTCATTATCTTGCCTTTTTGCTACTAACCCAGAATCCGCCGCAGCAGTCGTACCTTAATTAATTGGCACCGAAATTAATTACAAAGTGACCACATTACTAATAGCTGATCCCTTTGTCTGTCCCGATAAAGAGTGGTTCCGAGGGTCGTAGGTGAAGAACTGATCGATAAAAAGAGGGAACCTTCAAGATTGCCTCAAGACGAGGGAGTGGGAGTGATGGACAGCGGGGCATAGTTGCGGAGCCGGATTACGACTGACTTTCATTGACGAGGCGACCAATGCGATTCCGACGAAATAGACCAGATCGTCGCGATAGTTCAAACTCTCACCTGCTTATAGCCTAAATACAGAGCGTCTCTGGACGTTAAACGCACGCTTTCCTCCACTGGGTTCCGTTATTCGTTGTTAACGAAGCGACCGTGGAGCAAAACATTTTATATTCTTCGCTGCATGTACAGAGTATCGATCTTCAGTCGCCAAAGTGCTAAAGCGCATAGCGTTCGAGCATAAATTCAAACGAAGCGAACGTTTCTCTCTTTCGAAACGTCCAACATAACTTGAAAAACTAAAACGATGCGAATTACATGATTAGATCGTATCGAAAGTAAGAGTTCGACGATAAAGTACATTTATCAATAACAGCGTCAAAAAATGGCAAGAAAATTGAATCAGTTCTACGCATCCTTGCAGCGGAGCAATTTCCCTTATCCCGTCGGTACGAAGCTCAATTCAGCGCGAAAAAAATATAATCTCATTAGCCATGCCTTTCCGCGGCACTCTCATTTTCGAATATACCTTCGGATGCTGCGAGTCCCGAGACGCGTAAGTAGGCAAAGTGGATACGTTATCACGGAGGGGAACGTTCTAATCTTGATGTGGGTGCGGATGAAAAATGGTTGCAGCCGAGAGGAGCTCGAGGGGTGGGGGGGGGGGGGGGGGGTGGGAAGGCGTGCATACGGCGTTTCTCCCCTCAGCAGCTTTGACAGTGATGTAGAACGCCCGAAACGATATACTCCTTTCTTACGAGGAGGCAGTTGCCGTTAAACGATTGCGATCATCCTTCGACGCTTTATCGTCGGATAATAAGTTAGACCTCGCACGATCGGGATGCTCACATTTCTTCGCGGTACCTTACGCAACAACCGTACAGCGTAAGCGAACGGATTCTAAAGAGACAGTTTTATTACGCACATCAGTATTTCGGTGGGAGCGTTAGGCGGGAGGCCGACACGACGCGCAGATAACTTTTGACGCACGGTCGAGTCTCTGATCGGGGTTCGCCGGCGAAGAACGTAGGTGACCCTTTATTATGGATTCGGACAAATTTTTGTCGGGGGATCTTTGAGCGTTATATAGGTAAGGGACGGTATCAATGTCGGCGCTGACTGTTTTGAGCGTCTCCTGGGGACGCGGACGGAGTATTGTTATAGGTTCGTGAGGTCTTCTTTTTGTCCTCGATGGGAAATAGAAAAAGTATATATGATTCGATTAAAAAAAAAAAAAGGGAAGGGTCACCTTCGTGCCGGAGACAAACCTCCGGCCGAAAGAAAATCCGTCGATTTTACGACGTCTACAGCTAAGATTGCGTTTTACTAGAACACATTTCGTACCGTCTTGTAATTCGAGGAGTAGAGAGGATGCTTCTGCCGATAATGTCAGTCCGTCGATCCTGCTCACATATTATATGTTATGGTACAGAGTGACAAGGATACTTGATAGTATAATACAGGGTAGAGGCACGATGCGTATATTGTTTAGGGCTCCGGACGCGGCTGCTGGGGTAAAAAAATTTGAGCAATATCGTCACAAGGCGGTACCCAATTGCTCTCCGGCAATATTGGACTCATTTTTCATAACGTGTGTTTTATGCTGAAACAACGGCAATGCAGTGGAAACGTGAGAACCTGGATTAAGTGAGGTAAAGCGACGTAGAATAAAATATTGTCGGCAATAAATCTGGCAGAATGTTATAAGCGTCACGGTAAGCAATGTACGGTTATGGCATACCTTTGATGGAAGTGACGTAAATGCGATTCACCTCGTGCCATTATTTCATGAACATGGTTACTGAGAAGCTTTATTTAGACGTACTCTATTTCCGAAAAAAAGTGATACGATATCAAGTTAAATGTTAATCGTTATATCTACTTTAAGGTGGAACTTTAATAATATATTCTATTTATCTTAATAATGCTAAAGGATACTATGATTATAGCTACGGAAACGCAACAATTTACCTTCTAACTTGAGAACAATATGTTGTTTCTGAAAGTTTTGTAGGTGTAAGGCACAGAGTGGGAAGTTAATTTCAGACTAAGTAATGTTCTTCCAACTGCATTAAAGAAACTGATGGATGTTAGAAGTGTACACCAAGTGAAGAATGTTAATAAGTCAGAGAACAAATATTGTAGTTCCATTTATGTAATTAAGGAAACTTACTTAATCGGAAGTTATCGTATGCTACGTATCTAATTTTGGCAAAGTATCATTGATATCATTTCGCAGAGTATATGCTTTTATTGAATGTTATGTGATTGAATAATTTCCCCTCAAGCTTACATCATAGCGACCTTTTTGCTTAAAGATTATCGCGCTTAAAGTGCGACGTGCAGATAGCTTGACGTTAGTATAATAGCAAAGGTTAATTGATGATAATGCTTGGCGTCAAGCCAAACGTGATGACAAATTAATTTCGGAAATGTTTCATTGCTCCTTAGGTTACTACTTCATTCGACTATGCCAGTCATTTCGGAACCCTTATACGCAAAAACTGTTACACATGGTTAAAACACAGAGCTCTCTTGTAACAATACTGTGACGATGTGACAGAGAATTATTAAACGATAAATTTAAACATGGCTGCCAACACAATCATGTTATTTCGCGGTTTGCTTACTGTCTTTTACGGGGATACGTTATAACAACAGGTATTAATCAACAGCGTGTGTCAGCTAGTCACATACTAAACGCAAGCGTGCATGGCAATCGTCGAGTTCCTTTTAATTCACTTATACCTCTCACTTTTTTGCGTATGTATGCAGATAGCACGTATGCGCAGTCGATACGGACATGCTAAACAAATTTCGCTGAAAAAGTCATGCTAACTGAAATTCGTTGTTTGATCTCACTTACATTGGACCCATAAGTACACGTGTCCCAGAAAAAAAACTGTGTTTTATCATCATGCATTCCAAGCATAATCGTGGCAGGAACGTACTTATTAGGTACCGTCCCCAATTTGAATAGTCTTAGCAGCCGATACTTTGTACGTAATTGACAATGTTCTGACAACGTGCCTATTCGATGTCTAGAGTGAAGCAGTTAACGAAGACGAATAAACAAGCGAAGGAGATGGAACAGACGTAAGCTTGAAATACGAGTCGGCGCAAGTCGTACACAAACGTCAGTCATATTATTCTTACTCATTGCCTGGAAACTCTTGCTCATTATGTAAATCTTCCGCAGTCGAAGCAAGGACGGATAATGTCGTCGTTAAAGTATCATAAACGCAATTAATTCGTTCTGAAGTAGAAATGGAATTTTCTCAGCGAATGAAGCTTCGTCTCGCAACATAATCCGCAAACGGCGCATTGTCGGATCGAACAAATCATGTTCCATCTGTCGTGGAATTAAATTAATTCCGGACAAAAGGATAGGAAGGAAGGTATTCCGGCTTTGGAATGTGTATCTCCTTCGGCGGGCATTGTTTCCGTTTGCGGAGCAGAATCCCACCGTCTTCGTATTGACGACCATTTTTCTAGCACACACGCAACGAAATTTTCCTCTTCGGCGAAATTTTCGTTGTCATGGCTTATTGGAACGGGGTTGAATTACGTGCAATTCGACATCTTCTAGCGTTAGGGTAAACGTAAGGTTTAACGTTAGAAGATCGTTTTGTAAGGTACAGATATTATGCTCACGTATTCGGTTTACTATTAAATCAAAATAGATAGATGTTCCTTATAGGGAATGTATGGTATACTAATGTATTTTTGTAGCGAACAAGGACAATTTTACTCCGCCGAGTTAGCCTCAATTGTTGAAATTCTACATATTAATATATTCTCTTAGACTCTATCTTGATCTGCCTTAATATCGTCCTCGAGATTGTTACTATATTCTAGTCATAATACAATATTTATGTAACAAGTACAAAATACATTAATCTCTGATTACAAACTGCATCAAAGCACTGAAAATTCCCTTTTACTCAAACTCAAAATTCATCTTCAATTTATTTTCCCACACATTTTACAACGGACGCACTGAAAGCGAAATATACGGTGAAAATCCGTCTATACGTTTTTTGCCGAAAAAACCGATTCAATCCTTTTCCAGAATCTATACAGCCAAAGCTTCATTGCGCGCTTTCTTTCTCTCCTGGTTTCACGATTAACTACACTCTCTATCCCTTTGCCAGGCATGTTCGAACGTTTCACGTACAGACGTCAAAGCCGGCAATCGATCAGAGACGCACGAACATTGCGGGTATCGGATACAAACAATACCTATTGCATCGAAACAAGCTTTCGTAATTGTGTAGAGCCGATGTTCTCGAGGCGCTCGCCGGATCGAACTTCCCCGCCAGCTTGAAGACCCTGTCTGTATAGTGTTGTCCACCACCCTTGCTTTCACTTCCCACGTGTTTGCCCACCCCTAGCGACAGTTAAGATGCTTAAATCGTGATTCAATTACATTCGAACGCCGCGCTGCAACGCCATTCCCAGCGAGCTAATTACATTTATACCCGCCCCCATTATTCTTTCCCTACGCCTCGCCAAAATAACGGATAGTTCCACGACTACGGCGGAATGTTAGGTGACGCTGCCTGAAAACGAATGTTTTGCGCATTCGGCTGTGCATAGCACCGGACGGAGGCACGTGTGCGCATAAATCCTTGTTTACCTAATGCGGCGCATACATTTAACGAATGACAATTAACGAAACGTATTACCCGCTGGGCGGCTAAGTAACGAGCACGGTCGGAGGATAATTTCGAAATAATCGAGAAGAATAGGAACACCAACTGTGAAGCCTCAGGTTCTTGCTTTGAACTCTTGACTACCGAAAAGGGTAGCGATAGCGTGATTGTTCGAGTTCCATGTGATTTACGGCGAAAGTATGAGAGCGTCGTGTTTGGGAGCGTGGGAGGTTAATTATTGCCACTGCACTCTCTCGACAGTTGTTACACCGATACCGATGTAATTCCCTTGCATCGCGCATGGCGCGGCGAGGGAGAATTCCGTCTGCGGGCGGAACATTGTTAGATATTTACGTCCCTCGAGTAAACGGTGTAATTGGTCCGCAGGTCCTTCGTCCTTCATCCTTGGCCGGTGTTTGCCGCGAAACTTCGGAGCGTCGCGCTAAAGTCATTATAAGGGGGAAACCGGTGAACAAATCCTAACTGAATTTCACTCGCGATCCGACCGACTTATCGGCTATAGTTTCCGCAAATGCTTTTCTCCCACCCTCAAGGCCGCGTTGATCCCGAGAACACAACGCTTAACGGTGACACACTCTGCCCTTTCGGCATTTTCCGCATCCGGTATACTTCTGATTTACTGCCGAGGCACGTGAGTTTCACATACGTATGCGCGGGACGACTCCCGAATTGGTCGGCAAACTTCGAGCGTGTGTGCCGTTCACCTTGAGAATGTTAACGAAGTACTCTCATTACGCTAAGTGCGTAAACGATTCCTCCCGAGTTCTAACCACTTTTTACTCGAGACTCAGTTCCGCCAAAGCGGTCGATAAGTTGAAAGGAATCGCTGGAAATTACATATTTTCTGCGCTGAAGCAAGCCAGACTTTGATGCCACTCCTCGCTCGTGTTCGAAATCATATTCTCTCGACTTTAAACGAAATCTCCGATTTTTGAGCAGTACCACGCGCGATCTAACGTGTAGCAAGAGTAACGTTCGCTTTCTGATCGTTTGTTGCTTGTAGATAGACGTGTGTACTCTGGTTGTAAATCTCGTTCCGCCAGTCGAATGAACGAAGTTCTTGAACGCTACCAAAACAACCACGTGGTTCCCTCCACGCGTCATTAAAATGAATAGTCCAATCGGGAGCTCTTAAATGGGCATCCGCAGGGTTTCCGGGCTATCTAATCCCTCGCGAATCGGGGCAGAACGTCCGGAACACCGTACACGCCAAGTTGTAGCTCTCTAATTAATATTAACAGTCGAAGTTTCCGACGACAGGCTGCTATCGTGAAGCTCATAACACGCCGGAACAAATTTCGACACCATTGTGGGCTTGCGCAACAAATTGATTCCGTTAACAAAAGGATTGATTACTCAATCGTCCTGTTCATGACAACTATTTTCGACTAGATCGTATCACACCGGACAAAAGGTAGCATATCTCAGCTGCTTTTTGAAAATTGTCCGACGAGCATTGTCTTGAGAGACTTGACGAACGCTCAAAATCTGAGCACGTTCTCGCATGAATTTTATTAGGAGTGAGAAAGGCTTGAGTCCTCTGTTGGCGATACTGCGGAGGGAATTCTCGAAAATTCGAGCTCGGGAGCGGAGTTTATCAGAGTCTGTTACCGGGTAGAGTATTAAGGAAGGTCGTTCGAGGCCTTCAGGACCTGTCGAAAGTTATTAAACTTTCGACACTCAAATAATGCTCGGAGTAATTTCGAATGGGGGAACGACTGATTGAGAGTTAAATGCAAATTTGCGGCGTCGAGTTGAGGGAGTTAGTTGCTGATTCTCTTTTATTCCGCAAACAGGCCAATTATTTTGAACATCATCCTATATACCGGTAATAATGGCTCTAAAATGGGTATTATATGAAATACATAAAAGTTTACTATCGATTCGGTCGTAAATACATGAAAATACGAAGAGCTCGAATTACGCGCAACTTTTCTTTATGGACTCTCTTTTAAATCAGCTCATATAAATGGATAAATATTTACTATCTACTCTTAATATACTTACGTGCTTTGGTTTAAAACATACGATTAGACTTCGTCGCGTTTCTTGGACTTCAGCATGGAATTATTCGAACGGCTCATGCTTTTTGCGCTTCAAGTGTTAACTGAGACGTCTTTTGTCATTCGGGCTTCCTGTTAAAACCGATTAGCTGTCTGGCTTCATTATTGTCGCTTAGCGGTCATCTTGACACTTTTCTCTTTTTTGCAGATCATGTCTGTAAAAAAAGGAGTGGTATCGTATGTCATCGCGGATCAATTTCGTTTTTAAATTGAACTATGCCACGATACAGGATATACATTCGTGTATTCGATTTCCATTGACTTCTATTCCGTAAGCTGCGTATGAAGCACTATTGTACATACGTTGATCTGCTTTTGGAATATTGCTTAGGATGTGAAGCTTTAACTAAGGTCCTATATTCACCGGAAGCTGCCACAGGCTTTAGACGTCGCCACTCTTCGTCATAAAATTTTTATAGCATAAAACAATTCAATGCTCCTTGTACACAAAACTTGCCTTATCTTTATTGTTACGACCTGCTTTCGACACTTTTTAATATTCCGAGATAATGCAGGGGACAAGGTTCTTTATTCAGGGTATTAAATTGACAAATAAATACTGTGATATAGCCTCTTTATTGTTAATGCAAAATACTGTATTTTGTCCTTTTTTTTTATTTCCACGCTGTGTTTGGGTCAACCTTTGAAGTATTCCTTTGTTCCAACGTTCTTTGTCGATAATAATTTGAGGCGCGAATTTCTTGATACAACCATTCCTCCCTCCCGCTCACGATCGGTTATCGTTTTTACGTTAAAGCTGAAACAGGAAAAGCCCAGATTCCAAAGCAAAGACTTTTTTGTCTTAGTCAACAATGCACTGTCTGTCTGCCAGCCCGTCTTATGTCATTACTGTCAGTGCTGAAACAGAATAAGGATCGTTAGTCGCTGTTCGCACGTCTAGGAATCAGTTCGTACTCGAAGCACAGAAGACGTACGGACAAGTTCTTGGCACCGACAGACTCGTTAACATACCAATTCCCTGTCACACATTCGAAAAACGGACATTTCAGGGTAAGCGAACAAATTCCTAAGAATAAGCTTCGCCTCAAAATAACCGTGCTTTCATCGTACACAAAACAGTAAAACAGAATTTGATCAAAGACATCCTTTAAAATACAAACTCATCTCCGCGAACACAATCTCTATTTACTCCTCTCCTCAACCCATAAATTGCTTCTCTAAATCGTCACTGCATCTAGGATAACAACCCTCACCCCCCCCCCCTCACTCGCCCTCTCGAAAACATTGTCTCAAATGAATCAAATATCCAAAGTTGAACCCTACCCTAAAGACTACGTAAGACTGCAAAGCAAGCAATACCGCCTACACATTCCTCCCTCCTCGGTCAGGCTCGTATTTCGCATCTCTGTTCCTTCAAAAGTCAGAGTGCTCGCACGTCACGACAGACGTCTGCCATTCGCGAGCGATGCGTGGGTCCGCAAACATGTCGGGAACACAAGCAAATCCTCCGACGGCTCCGGCCGGTTCTGCACACAGCCCTTCCGTCGTCAGCGATTCTTTGCCGAGTCCCAGCCATCCAACTCCTTCGCCTCGCTCTCATCCCGAACGGCTATCATGTACGTATGTAAGTGCCCCGTGTCTCGGCGAGTGTTTACGCTTTCTATCAGCTTCTCCTGCCGCCTCCGTAATTCTGTTTTTTCTGGACGCCATCTCATCTCGTCCGACGGTCGAATGTGCGCATAGTCGGGAGGAAGAGGAGGGGGGCGAGAGGGTGGAGGGCACGTAGAAAGCCGGAGAAAGGAAAACAGGGCGAGATCATGGGAGATAGCGAAACGTGAAGAAGGAGGACGCGAGCGCGACTGTCGTAGCGTACCTGCACCATTTTCCACCTACGACCCGTAAAACGCGGAAAGCCCGGCTCGCCCACGAGCTTGCCGAACGTCCACCAGTCCCGATATCGTTGACCCAATTACAAAAATTCCCTTTCGACCGTGAATCCTTAATGCAATCCAGACGCGCACGCACGCCTCTCGCGGCCTTCAATCTTTTACGATCGGTCGGACGCTAACGATATGGATGCGGCCAATTGGCCTGCGTCCGATGACACTTTTTTCTCTCTCTCTCTCTCTCTCTCCCTCTCATGAATTGGATTCGTCCGAGATAATCCGATTACCTGTTCCGATGGAGAATGACCGAATCGTATAGCAGAATTTGTCGGCCGCCACGGCGGCGAGTTTTGCATTTTTCGATATTGGATCGGCGTCGAAGGTGTATCCGATGCAATTTTGCCGGGGAAGGGCGACCTTTCCGTTGGGGGAATGAAAGGATCAAGGGGTAGTTCAGCCGTTTAATCGCGCCGCACGTCCTTGGCCTCGGCCGCTGCGGGCGAGGGTGGAATTCTTGTCGAGAGTCCTAGAATTAGTTGTAATCCCGGGCGGTGCCGGTGGCATTCGGCAGATTCCGCGCGGACGTTCGAAAGGATTCCGTCTAAATGAGACAGAGTGAGCGTATTTCAGATTCAGCCGCGGCTTCATAAAGTCCGATGGGTGGCACGCGATCGCGTACGCTCGCGAAGAGATGCTCAAAATTCCGCGGCCGCCGTGAAGCAGTTGTAATTGAACGATAAGAATTCTTCCCGTATTCCCGTCGGAGACTGCGCGACCTTATCGGGCCGGCTCGGGTGAAGAATAAGGTTTATCTTCCAGCGACGAAACGGTGACGGGGGCTGGTCTACTTTTCCCTCCTCCGTCTTCGAGTGAGCAAGCCGCTGCATCAAAATCGTCCTGCGTCCCTGTGTAAGACTCGGCGAAGAATTATGCTTCCCGTATCTTATCACTTTGCGGGTGAACATAATCGTTCGGATAAATGTTCCGTCCGCTCGAGTACCAACTTCGCGACGGACGTCGCGAAGGTGCCGAAGTTTCTAAAAGGTTAACTCTTAACAAGCTCCGCCGGAACCGGAAGTCGAGTATAGTCGCATGCGGTTATATCCAGGGTGTGCCGCGAACGCGATAAAACTTTCCGTCTCATCTGAAGCGATCGCTTTGAGCACTTACGCAGACTCGTAGGTAATAACGAATTTTTCCTGCCTCCAAACTTTAATAATGAGTTCCTGCATTATTTATGAAACGCGCAGTGCACACCTCGGGCAATGTGATCTTTTTATATTGCGCTTAAAAGCGGCAACGAAAGTTATGCGCAATGCGGAACTTCCCCCGTTGGTCAGTGCTGATTACATACATTAGACAGTGTACGTTAGTGTATACTGTCGTCCCGAGGGCGGCGCTAAATAATGTCTTTCCCAACAATCGGTGCATTCATTTATCAAGCGAGACACTAAAGTGTCTTTCGCGGAAATCTTCTCGAGCGCGGTCAGCTCGAAATATTTTTTACGCGTCCTCCGGTAACACCGGATGATGAACGATGTGTACGATCTTCCTTCCACGCAGTCAGATGGATGAAGCGCTGCTGAGCTCGTCATGTTTTTATATACGCCGACAGATAGGGGGTAGTCGCCCCTTAGCGGAGGACTTCCCCTCGTCTTGGGTGATTTAGACGATTTTGTAAAGACGATTAGACTCACCCAGTTCCCGAACTTTCCTGGCTGTCATTTCCCCGACGTGTATTCATGTTGGAGTGTAATTAACTACGGCTAAGTGATACGGGAAAGTGCAAGATCCTTCTAGACACGATTGCGTTGTTACATTATGTCCGAACTGATGCTATATTCAATCCTTCCTGTCAAAATTGAAGATGCGTGATTTTCTGATTGATAGAACTTCGGGATTAAGCGGATTATGTAAATACATTACCTTCCTTTCCTACATCCTGCTTTTTTAAACAGGATTTCTAATCGCTTGAAACAAACCTGTTGAGATCGCGGATTTAATTATTTGTAAAGCCGGTTAAAAAGTGCGATGAGTACCTTTTAATAATAGAAAAACAAGGTTTAGTCTGGTCACGTCTCAGTTGAATCGTGCATAAGGAAGGTGGGGGAATTTTGTTGTACCGGAATCTGCGGTAAATTCCACTTTTTGCCTGCAAAACAAGTTCACCTAATCTTACATACTTAATAAGTTGCTAGTAGCGCTTACGGCCGCGTTTAATTCGCCCTCTACGGAGGCGTTCGTTTACATGCTTGCACGGTGTCTAGGGAAGGTTCGTGTTTTCTTTACGATACCGTGTAAAGAGATAGTAAATTTGAAATAAAGACTTGCCGGTCGAAGACGGTGGAAGATTCTCATCCACTTCTGGCAAACAGTGAGTTACCTTCTTTCTCGCCTCTTTTCGGCCCTCATTTCTTGCACGTCTTTCAGCAGCTACCACTATCGATTCAAGTTTATTACCTTTCTTCGAACGCGAGCGAGGACGATACTGGGAAAACTTTATTATGATCTAACAATTACAAAAAGCGAGAACTCAGAGTTTTAGGGATGATACCTTGGTCGAGTTACGCTAAAATAAGAGATGTTTTGTCGTACGCCGTGTATCAAGTCTGCCAATTTTCTATCCGGGGCTGAGCAAGAAACTGGGTCGATCGAGAATGATTAATCTGACGTAAGATTGTCGCAGGATCGCGAAGTAGATAAATTGTTTTCATTCGTCAATTTTACACTGCGTTATACGTCTTGCTTAAGTTGACAGAAAAAGTACCGTCGATGCGAATACTTTACATCACTTTTATTACCATTTTACATACATACGTTTTTAGGCAATATCGTAATTAATCATTTAAGAATATTTTTAACCGACTCCAATGTGACAATGATGCATACATATATATATATACACTGTGTCTAAATAGTACTTACAGGTCAGTGATTGTATGAAGAGTATTGAAACGTTTGCTCAACTTAACAGGAGGGAGTTCGTCCTTTCATGGACTATTTCTGCAATAAACGTGATTTTCGCCAATAATTTGTCGTATCAGAAGCCATTTGCCTCACGTGACCCGTGCCACGGCAGAAATCAATGGTGCGCAAACTACTCGATCCTATTCCATGGACACCACAACCTATCCTCGCCCCTCGTTTCCATCGACCTCACATAATTCACGGCAGTTTCACTGACGAATTCATTGCGCGATTCAATATTCAGCTGATGGCACACGCTCACGATTATAAACACATACAGACCTTCTTTCGTCGAAAGATTCTCGTTTGCGGACCACGTATAAATTCAGACTCATTTCCAACTATAACTTCACGCGTGACTTGGCAGCGAAATATTCACACATCTGCGTATTCGAAATAACGTTATTAACGTGACTTAATCCACTTACGAATATAGTCTTTTAATAATCGTTTGACGAGCGACACCTTTCCGCGATATATACAAACGCTTAAGTAAACAAGCCCGGCGCTACTTCTGAAAACGATCAGCAAATATATAATCAGCAAGGTGTGCTCGAGAGATTGTGCGAACCTTCGTCGGAGAAATTCTTTTGTGCAGGAATTTCGACGGCGAAAATCTGAAATTACTTTCGCTCGGATTTACGAACTTTCGGGCTCAATCGTTCGCGAAGATATCGAAAGTCGCGGTTGTTGACGATGACATAAGCATTCGGCAGGGCTTGTTTTATCCGCTCCATAAATGGGACACGTTGGCGAAGTTAAGGGAAAGGCACGGAGCGACACCGAGTTCATACCGATTCGGTAAAATCAGCGAATCGGACGAGTCCAGGGCGGAGAATAGAATTCTCTGAAATATCTCGCGTGTGCGGTCGGTTATTGACAGTACGTCACCGACTCTTATGGGACAAAAGGGGTGCCCTCGGCAGAATAGCGGCATATCAGCATACGAGTCGGCGGGACGAGAAATGACGTAGTGGTTCCTGATCATTTCCATAATGTAGTTTTTTCGACCGGGCCGGCGATAAAATATTGGACCCCGGAAAGATGGATCGCCGGTCCGCTCAGACCTGTTCCGCTTTCGGCGAGAACGGATGAAGAATAAAAAGTGGACTTTTAATGCGACGCAGACAGCAGTTGCCGTCGGTGCAGATGTTTTGCGCGCACAGAACAACTCGATGACGCGGCGAATTTTTCGACCCTGCGAATTGCAATGTTATCCGACCGAGGTGATATCCTTGCGACTCGCGGACGAGTTCGCTCTCGAACTTTGAGGATCGGGTGGGTGTGTCTGACAAATTGCATGTGTCGCTTGGCCGTGTTTCTCTAAATACGGTTAAACGAGACGGTAAGTAAAGGTCATTCGTACTTTATCGCGCGATGAAAGAATACAATGTGGACCGTTATTTTGAAAGTGCTGTAAGCCCATTTCTTTTTTAAATGAGATATATACATATATAAAAAGTTTAAAATCAATCACAAATTATGTCCAAACGGTCCAATTATTATGGAATAGGAAACAAAATTCATACTGATCAAATATGCTTCTTGCATAAGAATCTACTAATGACAGTGAAATTTCTGACTGATATCTTATCCATTACATATCCATATATTATTCCTGCGAGGGAACGTGATCCATAATATTTGTACAGTTGTACACCTTTAAACGATAGCCTCTGATGCATTAGCTTGCCAAAAAAAAAAACTGTACACACTGTAGGTACTGTTTGCATTAGCATTGAAATATCGCGAGCAGTTTTATTTACGTGCATGCAAAATTCGCTTTCCTTCGGCACAAATACATCCGAGCAGGGTGACTCGAAGAACGCGATAATCGCGCGAATCGTGAACTGTGTGCGTAATATATCGTCGGCTTACGCTTAAGCCTTGATCCATGGATATGTGAATAGCATGCAACGGTCGGTTCCACGCGAGCTTGAAATCGTAGAAGTTCCGGAAGGCGAGCTACAGATTAATTCCCACATTTGCTGATGGCGTACTTCGTGGCAATGATCTGAATTGTTGACAAATGAGCTCGGCTACCATTCATTTTGCCGGACGAGCAATGCTCTACTTCTTATTGGTACAAATAGAATTTCCATTAAAACTGACGAATTTATGCGCGTATGATGTTAATGACGCATTCCATGGCAACAGCGTGAATCGTTGACAGTTGATCTTCACTCACATCAATTTTGCCAGATAACTCTTTCATCGAACGAACTGAACAGGTGATTAAAAATGTTCTGGCTTCACCTGCTTGTTTCAACATCCCCAGTTTTAATGAAACGTCGCGCACAAAGAGGAGATTGCCAGAATCAAGGATCGTTTAAGCGTCTAATTCTTGAAAGCGGTCACATCATACTCCGTAATTGACGTTTAATGAGGGCGTTTACTCGAGAGCGATTTCATTAAAATTTTTCGAACTCAGGGCCCGCCATTGCTGTCACTCGATGCTTTATTAGCAAGCATCCCTCGCACAAGGAGGCAGTTGTCAGAATCGAGAGTCGTTCGAGTGAACAACTGTTAAAAATGATCGCAGCTTATTCGGTAATTGACGTTTAACGGGCACATTTATTCGAGAGCGTTTGGCCGACGAACCGATCCTTGAGTGGGTCGTTTTGAGAATTAGCTTTTGGCAAAGGGGTGTGCGGATGACGTACCGTCCCATGCATCGACGTCGGAGTACTTTTATCTCTGCCAAGAACCATCGGTCAACGCCGGTGCAACTGCAGCATCCGCAGCGATATTGTTCGCTGCGCATGCGTCATAATTCCATTGTGTTTCTTTGTCCAGGATAATGTATACCCACGCAATATATCGTGAGACGCGCCGTTATTACTGCATCTCAATGGGACGGTCTTAACGCGAGAAAGAAGGATTCGCGACTAATGCATTTTTAATCGCGCCCGATGCAACAAAATCCCATTCGAGTATACCGCGCGGCGTATTGTTCGCGGAAGATTAGATGAGACAATGCGCAATCAGAACGTCATAGGATATTTCGGTAATGTATAAAAATGGCGCGAAAAGTATTTAGTGCCGATAAGCGAGACGCATTTTCGTAGCTCGCGCAGCGGCTATTGTCTGACAAGCTCTGCAAATATTGACATAGGATTTCGGAGCAGTTTATGTTGTCAGACCGTGTCACTCGTAATCCAATGTACACGAAGGAAGAAATCGCCCGTCATAATTCATTCTGTCGTTAACTGCATTTCTTCCAGCCGTACGTTGAACCATTGTCCCCCCGCATTACGACTCCATCATCGTTACCCACTTTTTTCCGGTTTCCGCATGGCAGAGGATCGTGAGCGAAAAAACGCTAACATCCGGACGTGCACGTAACCGGATTGGCCGTGACGCGTGAGAAAAGAAGCGGAATGCATGTTTTCCGCCTATCATCGCTAACGAGCCATCCCTTAAACATCACTTAGCCAGGCTGATACTTCCCAATGAGTTGGACGTTACGCGAGCGACAGCCGTGCACGCGTAATGGTTTGTTATAATCCTATCGAAAAGCCACCACAAATCCTACGGTTGACCCTGTACCACTTTGGTCGTGAGAGATATAGGAAGAGTCGTAGGCTTTACAGACCGATCGTACGCATTACTTAGGTGTCTGTGTGTAAGCCTCGGTTACACGTCCGAGCAGTCTCAATGTAATCGGTCAAGTTGAGTCGACAGCCTTGTCGTCGAGTTATCCGAATATCGGGTCAAGGTTATCGGGCACTTACGAACAAAAGTCCAGCATCACGCTTGCTGATTTCTGATGGCCGGCAAAGCGCGACGCTTTGACGCAATCGCTGTTATCGCTTCTTCAGCGCGTTGCGCGCCGATCTGGAAAGCGTCGGGCCCGATGATGCCACTAGCAGATCAAACATCGTAGATCATAGAGAGACAATGTCTGGAGCGTTAATCCTCGGCGTCGGGAGGGAGGCGCAAACTTAGGTGAGCCGCGAATGAATTATAAGAGCTTCGTTCGATTGAGGTCAAGAATTCCCGGATCGTTCAGGTATTCTCGTTTGATCGTATCACGTTTCTGCGACTCTTGTTACCTACCGCGGAGGCTGCTAGCGAAGTTTCTTTCTCGGTGCTGGCAGCTGAGATTTGGAAATTATGTAAATTCGATAGGTTGGCCCGTCTAGGAAAGACACCTGGAGCGGATCGCTCTTATGAATCGACATAAGTTTGACACGGCGGTAAACATTTAGATTCTGGCCCCACATAATTAATGTTTCACCTGCTCAATAGGCAGCCTTGTCATGCTCGTTATAACCGCAATTAGCTAATTCGCGTTCGGATTACGCCTCGAGGGTGTCCGTACCGTGCGCGCACGTTCAGTAAACTATTCCAGCAACGATAGTTTATCAGTGCCGTTAAGTGCACGAAAGTAACGCGACGGAGGTGCAACGCCAATTTATGACTTAACGCAATTACCTAAACATCGTAAGTCATGCTCTTATCATCGTTTATTCTTGAAATCAGTTCTGTTCCAATTTACAACGCAAACGAGTGACGCGTCCGTCGGAATTCGTCATTGCTGTTGCGAACACAGTCCACGTCGCCGAGTCAGTGTGCTTCCGGCTGTCATTATTAACGTAACGGACATTAGAAGCCTAGCCCTGCCACTGTTACGACCTGAGCAGATCTTAGCTGCGGGCTACAGGCTCGAACGGGCGGGATAGCTGTCGGATAACTGAAATTTCCGACTTGTGTACCCGTGGCATAACAGTGGGCTACATGCATCAACATGGCCGATGTTTGCACTCCCGCGCTGCACTACGATAACGGAGCCCGGGTCTATGCGCGGGACAAGATGCTGTCGAACCTTTGTTGTAGTCGTGCCGCGCATTAATTGCTCGAAACAGCGAGGCACGCCCGAGCCAACAACGGCCAGAAGCTCCTGGGCACCATTTACGGCGCGCCGTGCATCGTCCTTCGCAAAAGACGCCTTTGTGCATCGTTCGTCGACGGTTCGCGCGTATCGTTAATTGCCAATAAGCGACAACGCAAAAACTGTATCGATTAAACGTCCGGCGCCGAACGTTGCGTCACCTATTTAGCCAAACTACGGCCGGCGTGACTTGCGAGATGTCAGCGTTTTGAATGAGAAGTCGTTGGCATTTCACAATAACCGATAACTCAGCGACGCGGACCGGGTGGATCTTCGGTTCGGCGAAGATTCTCCGACCGAGAGCCGAATGTTCGATCGCAGTTTCGCGTGCCGACTGAAACTTTATCGTGGCCGATTATTCGTCCCGCGTACGTACGCTTCCTGCATCGGCGGTCTTTATCGAACTTTATCTACTTCCACTTGGCAAACACAACTGCGCCCGGCCGGGAGCCGGCCAAGTGAACTAGTATCGTGCGGCGCATCGAGGAAATCCTTTGCTACTCTCCTGTCCCGCTCCCGCAGCGAGTTTTCTCCGGAAAAAAAAGTCGAACGGCATCAGGTCGGGCTCGCTGGAAAGATCTCCTCCGGCTCGACTCGTTGCCCGAATGAATCCCGACACTCTCCGCGGCGACAGATTAGAACGATTATCGTCTCGCTTCCCATCCGCCATAGGGATTTCCTTACAGACGTCACCGCACCCTCCCCCCCACTCCGACCGCCCGTTGAAACAAGAGTCTCGGGGAGCTTTTACTCGACGCGAAGGTCGACGAGTGGAGGCCCTCGTCCAGGCCTTTCTCGATCTAACTGCCGCGTGCGCGCACATGTACACAACGGTCACTATAGGTGCGAGGATCGCGCCGAGAAAGGGACCTAATCAAAGTGAGCGGTTTATAAGAGCGTGCCCCCGGCAAATGTTTCATTCAGTTCAGCTATCGTGAGCCAAGGCAAACGAAGTGCCACAGTCCGCCGGCCACTTGCAGTCCCGCGCTCTTTCTCTCCGGCTCGCTCTCTTTGTATACGCGCGAAGCGAAGCACGTGCACCGCCGCGATTCGATATCGGCCGCCGAATACGTAGGAGGTGGAACAGTTCGGTGTACGGTAGTAACGCACTCGGCAAAGTTCAACGTGCCAGCCTGGCCTGCTCGGGCCTGCTCGAGCCTGGCCAAGCCTGGGGAAGTCGAGGTTGGCGTAAGACCGGAAAGGCGGCCGCGGATGGCGTCCCGACCCGCGACAAGATCGGCTGACTCCTAGAGATCGGTGTACTCGTCTCTCTCTCTCTCGTGCCGGCGTTTGCCGGTGTCGTTGACCGAAGTTCGAAGCGTCGCGGCCTCGACGCCTCGACGCCAAGAGTCGCTCCGGGTTATATCGGGCGCGTCCGCCGGAAGTTCCGTCCGAGAAAGCTCCCGTAATCCGAGGTGGAAGAGTTCGCCGGCCGATAGCCAGCCGTCCTGCAGAAGCTCGGGCCAGCCACGAGTGTCGGGCACGCTGCGGGTTATGCCACTCGTTCGGCGCTGATCAATGACTGTGCGATAAAGCGTCGGACAGCAAGACGGCTTCGGCAGAGGTTCGACAGACTCGAATCGAACGCCGGCCAATAAGAGGCCGGAAAAGGTCCGAGAAGTCCTTCCATTTCGCAGAGCTCGATCTCGATCGTCATCAGCTTACGGTGACGTACCTTTCGAGCGTATAATCCGACCTTGCCGTTTTGGTACAAGGTGCCGAAAAAGTTGGCTCCTCGCGACTATCCACCCCCTCTATACGGCGGCCAAGGCGGCTGGCGACAAAAAGGAGTGGGCGAAAGTCGGAGGAAGGACCCGTCGGATGGCACGGCAGACAAAAAGGAACGGACGATGCTGGAACACGAAAAGTAACGAGAAATTGATGACAGAGAGAATCTCGTTGGGACATCGGTCTACTTCGCTCGCCGGACGAGTTATATAGATCGGCTTGGGAGAACTCGAAATCTTATTGGATTCAAACTGTTACTGTGACGAACATGGCGCTGGGCACAAGGTAGGTTTTGTTGTCATCGATTTTAAATTAGGGACAGCTCTGTTTGCGCCATTCGGAGAAAACAAATTTGTCGAATCCTAAAGATGGGAACGGGTGGGGTAGGTGATGACTTTGTTGCAATTATTTTGATTTGTTTCAGCGAGGAGAACGAGTCGATGCTACGGTATCCCTCGATAAACTACATTAAAGTCGCCAAAGTCAAAGACGTTTGTGACGATATTGCCAACAACAATAACAATGACGCTAACAATAATAATCCTGTCGCCGAGCATGGAAACAATGCTTTCAACGTGCCCTCCTTTACACAGTATTCGTCCAATACAAAGGGTGTCTTTGCGCAAGTAAGTACTCTTCATGTCGGTACATCGAGTCGTCGCCATATTTTACGAATATAAAAACTGACGCAAAGATATTTTTTCTTTCTACGGCTTACTGCAATCTTATTAGATACTCTTCTTTTGTTCGCTTGCACTCATCATTTTTGCTTGAAGCTATCGGCAGCTTTCGTTGAATTCGTCAAATTATTTGTATTACTCAACATTTTTTTTATCAAGAATACAAAACGCCAAGTCAGCGTAAGCCAGATTTGGCGACACGTTGCGTAAAACGTGTCACGTCCACTATCGTTGCATGCGTGTAATACGTGCGTGAGATAACGATAGTTACAATCATTAATTAACTATTCATTATAAGTGAAGAAAATGAATCCTGCTCTTAATTCATATTTACGAACAATACTTGCATGAATATCTGCATTGTCCGCTGAAAGTACATATTAATTAACCTTCTTAGTTCCATGAATTTCCCCACTTTAATTCACGATAAATTATCCGCCCACCAGAACAAAAACTAATTAGCAAAATGATAGGACCGATATACACATTATGTTCAGTAACACATGTCTTTCCAACCTTCGAAGTTGCTGATCTCACAGAACATCGTCACCCCCGTGCCACTCGAAACACAGAATTGCAAGTTCAACGTCCCCATAAACGTTCAGGCGAACTTCCGCTACGAAAGAATTTTCCGCGGAAGATGCGCTAAGATAGAATTTTACGCGGCACGTTCATAATTTGAACTTTACGGCCGAAGACAGCACGAGCGAGCATAAATCTTGAAAAAGCCGCCTCGCACGATCCTCCGCCTATCCTTGCAAGCGTTCGGCACCGTTGAGAGCTCCCGGTCTGCATATTCATTCTCCCAACGTTGTCCTTCCGTCGCGGAAGTCCACTTGTCGTCGAGTGACAAATATTCTTCCGCGACATCTAAATTCGCGCGCCTCGCGCGTTCACTTGACACCCGCGAACAGCCCCTTCGCTGTCTTCTCAGGCTCGATTACAATTAACGAGGCATGATCGATGTGTTACAGTGTCTGGTGACCGGCGCTGTTCTGCTGCTAACAGCTGGCGGTGGCATGCCAATTGGCTACAGTGCCATATTGTTGCCGCAACTGGCTGAAAATGGCAGCGCGATAGAGATCGACCGTGAGCTCGGATCTTGGATCGGTAAGTAAAATCGTTTCCTGCCGATCGACCGTTCGTCCGACCGTTCGTCCTGCAATTCGCCTCCTACTCGCCCCGCTATTCGTCCCGCTATTCATCCTGCTATTCGTCCTGCTATTCGTCCTGCTATTCGCCCGAGAACGCCGTCAACTTCCGAGGACGCGATTTTGCCCACCGCGAGCGTAACAAAGCGAACTCGCCCGAACAAAACCGCACGGATTGCGAAGCCCCGGGATTCCGTAATTGGAAGTAACACCCCCACCGGCATTGAATGCACGGCTGTACGGGATTAGCTACCTGAATTTACATGTCCGCCACCGGCGAGCTGTCCGAGAATTTCCGTTGTCGTTTCGAGCGAAACGGTCGACAAAGGCGTTTGCCCGCGTGAGACGCGACGCTAATGGACATTAATGGCGTCGCGATGCGCGGATGCAAATTTGGCCGGTCAAACGTGAACTGTCCGCCGGCGGCAAGGGAGATATTCAGGAACTTTTTCTTCACGGTCAATATATCGCGACGTTCGCGGCGCGAACCTTTCGAATTTGCGCTGCATGATTCTGCACGAGAGGTTAAAGAACCGCCATGGCCAATGGCTTAGGTTCAAGGTCGTCCGGGGGCGATTTCTAGATTGAATAGCACTGGCTGGACCGCCGCTCGTTGTCGCAAATTGCGTTATTGTAACTGACCTAGATACGGTGCGATTGAACGATTTTTATCCATGAGTGTCAAGGCCAAGTCGTGTCATCGTGAAGCTTCCCGCTGGCTCATTCTCTCCCCCTCCCCCCTCCCCCATCTCTCCCTCTCTCTTTCTCTCTCGCTCCACCTCACGTTTCCTCTTCCTCTGCTTCTCTCTCGATTGCCCCTTTGACGTTACGGGAAGACATTTTTCATGCTATCGTAAACAGAGCGGAGGAAATCCGTGAAATGTGGGCTCGCGCAGCTTCGTCGACTATTTTCTCGGATGTGACGGGTCGACATTCAATGCTATTTCCTTTTTATCTTTCTGCTATTCATGAAGCCATTCGTCGACCTCGGGACTGTACTGCGATTAACGAGAGTGTATTACGCTTATCTGTCGCATCTCTTTCCCGGTCAATCGTTATTACGTTAATTTTATCTCTCCCGTTAACGATAAAATCGACGAAATTCCCAACGTAATAATTCACGATATCATGGCACCTCTGCGCTAAAAACGAAATAGCCCATTGTGGCTGTTCGCGCATGACCACCGTGCATACGGCCATTTCGAAAAGTTTAACGTTCACGGCGAAAACCGTGAATGGCATTCGTTACGATGCCACGTGTCCGCTGACATTCAATATTCAACGGTCAGACGATTCAAATTGAAGCGAACGCATGCCGTGCTACCGTCGACCACGTACCCGTATCCGCGCCTGTTTCGAAAGCATATCGTCGACCGTCACTTTCAGGGAATACGGAATCGCACTGGCATTTGACGAATTTTTTTATCGCCCCGTAAACCTTGCAGCCGCTCAGCGCATTACAAATTTTACGAGCGCGAAAATGGCAGCTACTTATACGCCTCTCCCGCAGGCACGCGGAGGTCATATTTTCCGTATGAAATCGTAAACTTTCCTTCCCGCCCACGTTTCTCACCTTTCGCCGTTGCGTTGGGCTCCGTTCGCGATTCCCGGTACGATATAGGCGTACATTTTCATAGGGGTGCATCTTGCAATCTCATGAACGACCGTTCTGGCCTCTCCGACCGTCGGGAATTCTTTCGTGACACGATCGCTTATTCCGAAGCAAATTGGCAGTCGATGGACGGAACGACGTTATCGATGGGGCGTAGACAGTCGAGAGTGGCTGCCGGAACAGAGGAGAGAGAGTCAGCGGGGAGAATGGCAATTATAATTGTGTGAAAGCAAGCCCCCGTGCGCGAACTTCAGACCCTAAGTTGCTCGTACACGGTTTGCTCCTTTGACGGCTCGAGTTCGGGGACTTGTCGAGGGAGGATTCAATTTTGGCGGCTCGGAGTGTCTTTAATCGCATCATTAAAATACCCGATGCGGGATTCCGCATTCTCGGAAAGCGTGTGCTCTGTTACGGTGATTAAAGTGAGAGATTGTAATTAGAAGCTGTCGGTGCCAGACTCTGTGCAAAGCTGGGTGGCGCGCGCGTAGAGGAAACGATGACAATGCTGCATACAAGATGGTAGAAATGACTGCGCAACGATAATAACGATTTTGTGACAACGTATCTTCCGTGGGGCGTTACGGGCTGAAGATTGAATAACGAAGTGGCAATGGCGGTGACGTCACAGGGGGTTCTTAGAATTCTGTACTTGTATAACGTACAATTAGCCGCGAAATTGATCGTATACTGATGCATTCGTATACATATACACCGCTGATCATTTTTAGAGACCGATGATCAAGAATAATAACTAATTAATAATAACAATGTTCGACGTCAAAGTGACAGTTGACTGACGAACCGAAAAATAATTGACATATTCAAGGTTAATATTTAATTATAGCGCTAACGTCGAGAAGAAAGCGAAGCGGACGGAAACTGTAGAAAGATGAGACGAATTTCTACTCTCATCTATTATCATTTTTTCTCCATTGTGATCCAACTATTATATAATCTCTAGGAAGGGGATGGCCAGCATCTCCGTGTAGAACGAATTATGGCACGAACCGTTTCACTTGGCGAGTTATTCTTAATATATTTAGGTCACACGTGTTCAGATCCCTAGCACAGTCCAGATTTGACAATATCATTTCCTCGTCGTAGATATTCGTGGGCATACCAAATACCTTCATTGCATGCACATGCTTACCGCACCGTATCAATCATACGCACATATTTTTAGATCTCTCACTTTCAACGTCCGTCCAACATCAAACAATGATTTGTTCCTGTCGTTCACGGCCTGTTATGCTGACATTCTCGTTTATGAAAAATTATCTCATAACTATGGTCCGCATCTCCTCTTTTCCGACTAGGACAAGCAACCTGTTGGTATACAAAACAAAAAAAAACGGTCGAAATTCGCCCAAAATCATAGAAAACGTACTTCAGTGCGCTTTTATTTGAAATTCACTCTGTCGGCAGTAAAGTCCTGATGCGCAACATGCTCGAAGTGGCAGCGATCAAGTAGAGTTGCGATACGATAAAATAAGTTCGAAGAGGCGAGCCATTCGACTGGAAAACGATCGTCGTGAAAGTTCGTAATGGGCCCACAATTGAACTGAGGTTACATGTCGCTTCGCGTAAGGTCGATTATTGTCCGTGACCCAGTTGCAATGACCGTTTTCGTGCAATCTATTATCGCCGGGTGTTGAAGTCACCGGGTCTTATGTCGCCATTTGTCATTCACAATTAGCCATCCCTCTCGGCTGTCGTCTGGCTCCGTCGTGATCGGTGATTCACATGCGAAGATCATTCTTCTCGATCGCCGGATGTCACTCGTAAGCCTGTTAAGTCCTTCGCAATGATCGCTCAACGTAACTTGGAAGTTCTGGAGGCCTTAGAACCCCGACGATGCGACGGCTCGTCGCAGTCTCGGGGGCATCGTCGCGCGAGCGCAAATAACGTTTCCGGAAACCGGAAGTATCGGCCGCGAATCATTGGCCGTTCATCGTTGGCCGTTTCAGAGAGAAAAAAGTGCAAGCTCTACCGTTTCTCAGCTGTCCGATTAAACGGCTATCTTCCGCCTGGCCCGCGCATCGTTTCCCTCGGCCCTTCGAGTGGGAGCATAAAATGAAACCGTAACGCTGAAGCGGGAAGCGCATTTATAAAGAAAGGCATTCGTCGGGAAGGCGGAATAATTCGCCGACGTTATAGGATTGAATATACATAACGAGTTCCAGGCTCCGCCCGGCCGCCCATTGTCGCTGTTAATAACGTTACTTTGTTCCGAACTAGAAAAGTGAGTAACGAGTCTGACGGAATAATTGCGTTTGATACCGGGGCCGGGGCAAGTTTGCGTTTTCCACTTTCTCGAGCGTAGCGACATATCCTTTTAAACCCCACCCCCCGTCGGCTTCGAGATAAATCCCACTCGACTGCAGGCCATTCAACGAATGCCCCGCACACGTATATCTAAATATACATGCGAGTACTTGCGTGTGCCACCTTAGCCGAGTCATCGCATGAAAATTCATGAGGGCCCCCTCTCGAAAACGTCAGTCGGGGCCAATTTTACTTCGAGGACCGCCGCTTCTGCCTGAAAGGATCGTTCTCCGTCGTGCCGCGAAATGATCCGGCGATCCTTTTAATTCCGCCGGAGTGCATTCTCGAGGAAGCGGCGTGGCGAGAAGGGCAACGCCGACGGGAATGATTGCATTTCTCGAAAGTGAAAACACTTAGGAGGGTGGGTCAGCGTAAATGAGTCCGGAACTTTCAAACTGTGGCACCTCTTTCTCTCCTTTGAGCGCATTAAGGGATGAAACTCTTTCTTTTTCACCCCCTCGAGCCGCCGGGAAGCGAAGAAGTTGTATCGCAACTCCACGGACTCCTTTATTTTAATCAATTTACACAATTTACGGTTCAAACGGTGCGTTACTTGGCAGAAATGTTTTCGAAACGCACACTGTTGGAAAAGAGCAGCTTTTCGCGAATAATTTTTGAACGGGTCAAGTTGCCTTCGAACTTTTGAGGCGGCTGGCTCAGATTTAATTAGATATTACATGTATTCTCGTGCAGTTAAGCGCGTAACTAATTTTAGCGTGAATTCATTAACCTGTATTATATTGGTTTTTCAAGGTCGTTTGCGGCCGACTAAACCCTTGCTTCGCTGAATAATTTCTTTTTCGTCCATGCTCGAATTTTGGTGGCGCCGAAAACAATCTTACAAAATTTTACACGCATAGATTAAGGATTTATTGAAACATATAATAATGTGCAATGCGGAAGCTATAGTATTTATGTACACATGACATATTCCATTTGTAACGCAAATATTTTACTTCAGTGTTACTAGATAGCCGGTTCTTTGGAAGTACATTTCCAAACTTTTTCCTTGCGAAATGATATTGCCACTAATTTAATCTGCATATTTAAACAAGAACATACCAGTTTCTGTATGGCTGCGCCGAAATTAAATGCATTCAACGTTGGCCTCAAATACGTTGAACGCACTCTTGTACGATTTTAATTCGGTTCCGTGTAATTAGCAATATCTGGGATCATATGTTGATTCTTCTATTCATTCTGCCCCGGTACAAGGCATGCTCCGCGGTTATAACGAGATACGGAATAATGAAATGAACGCGTTTGCGGAGAAAAACAGGCAGCGCTGCTCGTTTCTCCAACTTGGGGCAAAAATTTATTTAGTTCCAACAAAAGCTGATTACGACCTTTCAGAATACTGACCGTACCGATGGACAAGGATAAGTTGAAACTAGGTCTCTAGGTCTGATCGTAGACACTTCTTCTAACTCGCCGTCCATCATTGACTTTGCTATGCTCTCAAGTTATAGACACTATGTCGATTAAAATATTCAGTCCATGATTAAAGCTCCTATACCAACATACGGGCTTCTGCTGATTGGAAAAATAAATGTTACAGCTTCAGTACACAGCCTGGCAACACCTATTGGATCTCTTTTGTCGGGACCGTTCATCGATACAATCGGAAGAAGAGGTTGCCTGCAACTCTCTGCAATTCCTCTTTGCGTCGGCTGGATCGTCATAGGATTCGCGACGAACATTTCTTCCATTCTAATCGGCAGGGTGGTGTCTGGATTCGCAGTTGGATTGATGGCAGTGCCAGCACAGGTGCGCAAAACGGATAACAACTGTAGTCACGCTTTTGTACTGTTCGTTATTAGATTCGTTATCGGTGCTCTGTATGCGCATGTGATAAATAAGGAGCACAAAAGCGGTGGCAGTGAATAAATTCAAAGGAATAATGCGCTGCCCAATCTAAAAGTCAACTCGCACGAAATAAATCGTATATTCGGAAGGAATGTGACGCGATCAGCGCAATGTTATCACATAAAATTCAATCGAACGCAGGGTGGCCACTGGAAGACTGGGTTTGAATAATTGACCTTTCGCCGGCATAGAAAAAACTCAACGAGTTTCACTCGTTGCTGCACTTCGTACGTAGCCATTTTAATCTCCAAGGGATGCTCTATGACCCACGAAAGACGATAAAGACTGAAAACAAGCGAGTTACGACTTTTTCAAACCCATCAGTTTTACAGTGACCATCTTTTCACTGCTATATCTATCTGCAGGTATTAACTACTGTAGGATCGTCTGTTATGGATTTTATTTTGTCATAATTGTAAGTGCCTCTTTGCGATTATAAGCTTCTCATGACCTTTGGCAGGTTCTCGTAGGCGAAATGGCAGACCCAGGGCTTCGTGGATTCTTAATCGGCGGTGCGTTCGCAGCTTACTGCTTCGGCATACTTCTGATTTATGCATTGGGAGCGTCTTTTAACTGGGATATCGTGGCCTTTTGCGGCACTGTCCCTCCCATAATCGCACTAATCGCCCTTATCTTGGTCCCTGAGAGTCCTGCCTGGCTTGTGAGACGAAAGAGAATCAACAGTGCGAGAAAAGCTCTCATCTGGCTTAGGGGTGGCGACCTTGAGCAGGTAATCGTCAAAAGTTATATGAACCATCTTAACGCATGTATTAATGTCGTGAACAAAATATCGAGATAACGAAATGAAAAATTGTGAAGGCAGCAGGTTTTGTATTGACTTGGTTTCCGTTTGAGTCTCTTGTCCGTTGCCGTTTACAACAGACTTGCCTCTAGTAACGCAAGGGAAAGTCTAAATTATTTTTAGGACAAGTATGAATCTGAAATAGCTGTATTCAGACATGTGTATTGTTAGGTAACAAATTTGCAGAAGATTTTATTTGAAATATGCAATTTTTGACAGACAAAATTTGTGTTGTGCTTGTTAGTAACATTATTGCGTGCATTTCGCGTAGCTATTAATACAGTTTGTCTCACGCTTATTAGGTCAACGCGGAGATTGCGATTCTGGAAGCGCGAGCGAAGGCAGACATAGCTCAGAAATCTTTAAGCACCACGCTGAGGCAACAAGTCTTCTCAGCGTTTTCGACGATTTTGCATCCGGGAGTGTTTAAGCCTCTGACGATCATAAACGTTTTCAATGCACTCCAGCTGATGAGCGGAACGTACATCATCGTTTTCTATGCAGTTGACATGGTGAAGGATATCGGTAACATTGTTCATATCAATTTATCGTATCAAAACGTACACGATTTTACAATTTTACAATTTTATCGTAGGCGTAGATTCACTGATATATGTATACACCCCTCATTCTACTGTCTTTAGTTGACATAAGAAAAACGGTTGAAAAATAAATAATTGAAGATAAGATTGCAAAGCTCTTTTAACGCGCATGTTGAAAATTGTAATGGAAAATATGTCATCACTCTTTGAACTTTGCTAATATAAATTTTGATACATGGGCTTAAATTAAATCTCGTTGCAGGCGGTGACAGTATCGACAACTACTTCGCTGCAGTAGTAACAGCCGTTATAAGGTTCTGCTTCTGCCTGGTGGCCTGCGTGTTATTACTTAAAATGGGAAGACGAGCTCTCGGTATACTATCGGCAATAGGTACCGCTGTAGCATCTTTGGTCTTGGCAGGATACTTGCTAGCGAGAAAAGACGAAAGCTTCATGGATGTAGGTATCCAGAGTACCCTCTCACTTTTACCTCCAGTGTCCAGGATTACTTTAACATTTTATTTTGAGCGACGTCATTGTGAGGCTCACCTATTGGTAATTTTCATTTTTCAGGCATATGTATTAGGTATCTGTCTCTTGACTTACGTTGGCGCGAATACAGTAGGTTTGTTAACTCTGCCTGGCCTGATGACTGGAGAATTATTGCCACAGAGAGCGCGAGGTATCGGCGGTGGTTGCAACTTCTTCCTCTTCAACTTACTGCTCTTTGCAGTGACTAAATGTTTTCCTATGGTAAATACGGCACGAATAAATCCTAAGATCACTTACATATAACGTAACGTTACACTAAATTCGATAGTAGTACAATAGTATAAATTCTATAGGGGAGGCAAAGCTAATCATTTAACATATGTTTCTTTATCATGATAGGTCAACGACGCAGTAGGAACTGCAGGTGTATTCACCGTATTTGGTGCTTCCGCGTTATTGGAGACAGTTTTCATCTACGTTGCATTACCGGAAACAAAAGACCGCACACTCCAAGAAATTGAAGATTACTTCCAGGTAAGAAAGAGATTTCATTGTATATCAAGATAGAAATTCGTTGGCACGACAGAGAAATGGATATTTTATGCATTGTTTTCCATGCTTGCAGCAAGACAACATGCTGTGGGTAACAAGGACGAAAAAACGGAAACAGGATGGGGCGTTTATCGTGCCAGACGCTTAAGATACTGCGATATAAATTGTTCACATGTAAATAGACGTGACTATCTTTTGGTCATTAAACTTTAACTTATACGGATACGTAGTAGCGCAGTACGTGCACGGTTGTGTATTTTTATATTACGTGTAAGATATAAATCGTTCGTATGCGTGGAGAAAGATAGCAGATAAGCACAAATTGTACAGCGTTGAGAACGTATAAAAACGCAGTGGAATAAGATTTCATTGAGATTTTAAACGTTCAAGGCGATAATATAAAACAAAGGTTGTATGTAAGCGTAAATAAAAGTATTAGAAAAAGATATGTAGCATTTTGAGCTTTGTATTTATTAATTTACTTGTACAGACATGTATTGCATAACAGTATTTGTGTCGATATGTTTGATGCAGAGAGTACTATTGCGTATTTCTTATTTAAAAAGTAAGATACAACGGACATCGTTGACGCTCAAAAATACAATTTTGCAGTTTAACAATTTTACATCTTCGTTAACGATGCGCAACATCTATGATCATTGGAGTAGAATCATTATGATACACGTGTGCTAAATCTCAGATTATTATCAACAAGTGTATCGATTTACCGAAATAATCCTCACGTATTGACAATGCTGGCAACAATGACATACTAGTCAAATAATAAATTAAAAAAAGGGTTCTTGTGCTGATCGTACACACAGTTACAATGAAATGATATTACTTCGACTTTGTGCGTCGATAACAGACCTCGCGTCTACTCAACGGAAAACTAATTTGCGGCAACGGATCTCTGTACTAACCAAAGCCCATTTTTTTCACAGGCTGATACACCTTCCGGTTTACTGTAAAACGATGTACTAGAAAGGAATAATGGTCCAACAACGGTATTGCCTAAAACATGGACATGCTCCTTTAGAACGTTGAACCTATATCTATTGTCTTTAACAGTGTATTCGATTTGCTCAGCTGAAATTTGTCTCCCGACCTCATGTTGTTCGTTTTTCCAATCGCGCACTTTCCGTTGGTTAGAATAGTATGTGCTTCGTTTACATACGTTATTCTGGGCAGTCGGAGTTCTATCGTAACACGCCGAGAACCGGTGGACATCCATTTTAAGCTTGAGGGTTACGGAATTTCTCGCCGGCGAACTTGGCGGCTGCGCCGAGCTCTTCTTCGATACGAAGAATCTGGTTGTATTTAGCGAGACGTTCGGAACGGCAAGGTGCTCCGGTCTTAATTTGGCCGGTCGAGAGACCGACGACTAGATCGGCAATGAACGTGTCTTCCGTTTCACCGGAACGATGGGATACCATGGTACCCCATCCATTGGACTTGGCCAATTTATGAGCGTTGATCGACTCTGTCACGCTACCGATTTGGTTGACCTTCAAGAGCAGGCAGTTGCAAGCCTTCTTCTCAATCGCCGTCTTAATCCTGAAGCGAAGGAACAAAATATGTACTAACGTTTTTAGCTAATAATTATATCCGTGAGTTAAGGGATGATCAAATTAAAAGTATATACTGAATGTAGGTAGCTTTGGTATCTGTTTGACGTAACTGATTGAAGGAGTTACCTCTCAGGGTTGGTGACAGTAAGATCATCACCGACAATCTGAATAGGGGTGGCAGCAGTCATCGACGTCCACGAGTCCCAACCATCTTGGTCAAACGGATCCTCAATGGAAACAATTGGGAAGTCCTTAACGAACTCCAAGTACAAATTCTGCAGCTGCTCAGGTGTCAAGTAAGTGCTGGGATCAGACTTTTCGTTCTTGAAGTCCAAGTCGTATTTTCCGTTTGTATGGAATTCGGAAGCAGCGACGTCCATGCCGATCTTAATTTTTCCCTCGTATCCAGCAACCTAAAAATGAACAACGTTAACGTCAGTATGACAGTCAAAGTACGGTTTTCCAGTGTTTTTACCTTAATGGCATCCATGATGAGGTTCAACGCTTCCTTGTTCTCCAAAATGTTGGGCGCAAAGCCACCCTCATCACCTACAGCAGTAGCATCAAGGCCGAACTTCTTCTTGATTCCTGCCTTAAGGTGGTGGTAGACTTCGCTGCCCATCTTCATGGCTTCCGTGAAGTTCGATGCGCCAGTTGGGAGGATCATGAACTCCTGCATGGCCAATTTGTTGCCAGCGTGAGAGCCGCCGTTAATAACGTTGAAAGCAGGTACGGGTAAGATAATATTGGAGTTTCCAGCCAATTCGGCAATGTATCTGTCACAATACAAATATTACTTATAATACTTGTATAGTAGATAGGTAGTTTCATAAATAGTTGTTACAATATAACTATACATACTTGTACAGAGGCATGCCCTTCTTGGCAGCACCAGCTTTGCATACTGCCAAAGAAACACCCAAAATTGCATTTGCACCTAACTTCGATTTGTTTGGCGTGCCATCAAGCTTAAGCAAAAAGTTGTCAATTTCTGTCTGTTGAGTGACTTCCATATTTGCCTAATGGAAAATGAACATAGAAAATTAAGTATATTCAAAACATAAATTCACACGTGTCTTTTAAATATACCTTCAGCAGTTCCGGGGCAATGATGCCATTAATGTTCTCAATTGCTTTGAAAACAGATTTTCCATGGTATTTAGATTTGTCATTGTCTCTAAGCTCCAGTGCCTCATGCACACCAGTAGATGCACCTGATGGCACTGCTGCACGGAAGAGTCCATTTTCAGTTACAAGATCAACCTGAAAATGAAAAATATTGCAGAAGAAACATAAAATATTATAAGTAAGAATCAATGACGTATGCAATGTTAATAACATACTTCTACTGTGGGATTGCCACGAGAGTCATAGATCTGACGGGCCTTAATGCTTTGGATGGGCATTTTGGATTTTCTTGTTGCAGCTGTTCTGAATGGTAAGGTTAGAAATCTAGAAAAAAAAAACAGAAAAAATAAGATTGTATCAATAAAAAGATGTACATGTAACGTTACGATTTATATTGATAACAGCAACTTCCATCTATAACACTCGCTGATAACTCACTATGTCATAATGCTCAATGACGTGATATTCGATAACCCGTTATCTTACGAATTAACCCATTAAACAAGTTAGTATTAGATGCAAGATAACACTCTTTAACACGAAAGTATCTTATAACGATGTACAACCGTTAACCAATACCGGCGGTTAAGAAATCTACGATTTGACACTTGACCTTGACAAGGTCAATATATAAAAGAACACTAATTATATACTGGAAATAGCGTGTTTTTTTTAAAGTAAAAGTAACACTCTTCTCTTTAATTGACCGCAAATGCTATTCCAAAAAGTACATGTAGAGACCTTAGGCTAAAATTACAACACCGCACAGCATTCCCGGTACGAAACGCATTCATTTCAAAGACTCCTCCAGTTTGCACTGAAATTCACTGACAATGCAGAAGTTAACAAGGAACAACGATGCGCCCAGTTTATTCAAAGTGAAACGCGACAAAACTCAACGATTCGCTGCATTTTACCATCTACAGGGTGTATTTTACAAAAAATTTGCTCACCTAACGTTACGTATGACAGTCCGCACGGAGCGTTCGGAGAAGAATGATGTTATGACCTACCGGTGACCTCCAACAGCGGCTTGAATAGACTCGTATCGATTACGTGTTCTCTGTTCAGTGTTTGGCTGTTGAGGGTGGTTGAGAGACAGACGTTAGGTCATTCTATCGCATCAAATGTATCGTTATTTACAGGTAGGGCACGATTAGGGATATAATGTTAAACCACTAACTGTACCCAATTTGAAATTTTATAAGAAACTTTTCGTTAAATTACGTAACGTCTACTTCTTAGTGACCGCTAGAGAAATAATTGTTACATTGGCAATACTGCATCATGCAAGACTGCGAAACTGTGCGAAAGAAGCGCCTCAATCGGTTGCAAATTGAAACGTGTGCATCACTTTTCCCTGTAGAGATGTTATACTCGGTATTGTACTCGGAAGAATTGGGAGTGCCCCGCAGTGCCCCGTGAGCACCCGTGAGCCAGCAAGATAGTCCTGGGATTGGTGACTGTTATTGACCAGTAAATACACTTCGAAGACTTTTGAAGATAGTAAACGCGGGAAATTTAAAAGAAAGTCACTGGGCAACGACGCTCAATTGAGGGTCATTAATGAGAACGGACGGAATGGAATTTACATCTCAAAAATAAATTTGTTATTATGAAATTACGTGTAAGGCGGAAATAATATAGCATAATCAACGAAAGTGCACTTCAAAATTAATGTTCCTTTATGTAGGTAGTATGTATAATGTGTAGGCTTACGATTGACAACAATCGATGTTGCACAGAAGTAAAGGCAATTCTTTATTTGTCCTTTTTTCAAATATTTAGATACAGCTCACACAAATATATACAGACTGTACTGAGCACATTTACAACATTTTTTTTGTTCATTCTGCGATCGCTCTTTTATATTGATATTCGTAAGCGAACATTACAAATTGGCGTCGCGAATATACTTTGCATCAATCGCGCGGCAGATTTATATAAAATCGAGAAACACATTGATCGCCGCAAATTGATGGTTCACGTATAAATAAATGACCTAAACTAATTTATTCAAATAAATTATTAGGTACACGAAAGAATATCGTACTTGTCGTATTACTTCGTCGTTTAGTTATAAAAACGGCGATAATACTGATCGAACATTAAGACAATGGTCCAGAATGGTCGACCGACCGGAAAATAATTTAATACCGCGACCGGATGCGCATAAATATTATATGAAAAAACGATTGGCTAAGAATAAATATTGAGTTAAATATTTATCTACAAAATATCATTTTCGAGGCATCGCGCGAAAATGTAACACGCTCGAACACCGGATTGTACGTAGAATTGAAAAATCAGCGTATCGACCCCAAATATTGGTCTCGGCAGCTTGTTTCTTATTTTTTTTTCTTTACTGGATTATAATGCACATTCAATGTTCTCTGGCACTTAAAATAAGTTACGTCAAGCTCGAGTAATTCCTTACGGTATTAAAATCGATTTATCGGGCCTCGTGTATACGTTCGCCATGGTGGTTACATAATAGTCGATTACATTGAAGATACTCAAACGAAATATCGTCATTCGTATTTCCGTCTCACATGAAAAATAGCATATTGTGACTGTAATGTCATTGAAAATCGCTCGTTACGTATAGTCCTTTATAGATTCCGTGTATTTAGATGTATGTGCGTTCCAGAATAAAGAAGTCTTTTCTTCATGAACATATTCGCTCTGAAATATGGGGATTGGAGAAAGAAAATTGTGAGAAAGGGGCGAAAAACTGAAGTTATAAAAAAAGTGAAGTAAGGTAAATACAGCTATGTAAGAACGGGAGAGAAAGATTTTTTTTTGTGATATGCGGATGGAAAAACTGTCGGACTGGGAACAGTGTCGGGGAAAGGAGCGAACAGTTCGTAACGTAAATCACAAAAATACGAAATATCACTTATCACGCTTTGTGTAATTAGTTCGTATCGATAATTTGGTCGTATGTTTCTGATAATCTACGTGATTTCTCGCTGAGGAATGATTGGAATGTGTTCAGCGTGTCATTCCTTCACGGTAACGACATCCAAATGCAGATGGTCAACCATGAGAACAGGTAAAAGCCACTCGTAACCTTAATAGCGGAACAGTTCTCTTCGAAATTCTAAATGTTCCGCGACAATCTTCATCGTTAATGAGCCCATTATCATTACAGTTTATGATCTTGGTTGTTTTGCCTTAAGTATTAACATGCGTTCTATTGACACTTGCCAACGACGCACACATCAACGTGTGATCTAATTGTAAGTATCATTTCATTCGATAATATTCTAACGCCGAACGGAAAACGTCGTTCCACCTGGCGCATTTTTCCACAGCTTAATTTTTACGACATATACAGTGCCAGACGAACCACTTTTCCTATCTCGACGTTGCAAAAGGTTGTCTGGGTGATAATCGAAAAAACGGTTGACTTTGTGCGGGCAACGGCAAAAATTGGGGCAGTCACTAACGTCGAAGCCAATCGACGACTAATCGCCAATTAGTAATGAATAATCCTTCCGAGCAACTTCTTCGAGACTGCGTATCCGGCATCATCTGACATGGAGAGGAGAACAAACGCTGCTCACCGTCCGAGTAAATTACTATAAATCCGCCGGTGCACGGCAATATGAAGATCGGAAATCCATGTCCGACTTCTACCATCCATTCGTCGACACCATCTACCACTATTTCCATCGTTACTTCGCAAAGCGTCCCAGCAGACAAGAGCCAGTTAACCAGACGATGGTTCCCATTACGGAAGACGACGATCATTACGAAGGCAACAATTACTTGCCGATCATTGGCACTGTCTCTTCGCATCCGACCCCTATCATCCACATCCAATCAAATAAGTCTACATTCGCACCTCGACCGTGGTCAAGGTCAATTTAATCAACTTCCCGCGGAGTGCTAGTTACTTCGAAACAGATGATGCTTCCGCAGGATCTCCTTTCATCAGGCCAGGTAAGTCCTCGGATTGGCCTTGGAGAATCCCATTGGGTCCTCCTTGGTCGAGCAGGGCCAGGCCTCTTCGGCCAGGCTCCCGTATCGTTGAACACCTGGAAACGGCGGTCCCGAACTTTGCGGCGAGTAGTATCCGCCTTGGGACTGATAGTAGCTGCTGCCGCCTGACGGCTGTTGCTGTTGCTGTTGTGGCTGCTGATAGGTCTGGTACTGGTCGCTCCCGGTGAGTACGTTGCTGTATCCGGAGTACGAACTGTACTGCGAGGACGAGTACGAGGATGAGTATCCTCGCTCGCTGAGGCTCCGATAAGGCCCCGGATGGTGGGGCCTTCCCTCCTGTCAGACTGGAGTGCTAACTGCCGCGCTGGTTATGTAGTCGATGTCGCCGATGCTCTTGACGCGTCGGTGCCTCTTGCCACTTCCGGTCGTGATCGGCCGAGGCGGAAGCTGCGGCGGCGGAGGAGAATTGCTGCGCACGCTGCTCATGTACTGGCACTGACTTGCCAGACTTCCGGTGTCCGAAGAGGATGACGGCGAGGCCTTCTCGCTCCGGGGTCTCAGGCCGAAGGCGCGACTCAGCGATCCCTGCGAAAAGAATGGGTCAAGGTCAGCTTTGCTGAAGTGAACGAGCGTCAGCGGGGGTTGGCTGGCTATATATGTTCACTGAGGGCGGATCTCGATCTCGTCGACAGGACCATGTAACGAGCAAATGAGCAGCAAACCTGTCAATGGTGGCCCAAGTGATTCTTGGTACAAGTATGAGAGTGTGTGTGGGTTAGTTTTAACTTGTGGTGGGTACAGTATAGCTGTGTTCAGAGTGACGTGAAAGGGTATTAGATGGTGATGTGTCGACTGTAAAAGACAATGTAATGACAGTTCTTAGTCCTAGGTGGCATACATCTAGTTTTATGTAATCGACACACTAGCCAGTAGTTTGTTGGAGATGATGTAACGGAAAGTGGATGTTGAGGAACGTCAGCAGGGAGAACATCGAGATGAGATTCGGTGTTCTAACGCGGAACGAAGGTCACGGGCTATGTTGCGCATGACACAATGAAGAAAATCAGTGAGTGAAGGTACAAGTTCTTGTTTGAATGTTCCTGTTACGTTCCAGATGGGTCCTTGGGTGATCAGTTCGCGCAGAATGGGAAATTAATGTGATGGATAGATACCAGCGGTCGCCTATCTTCCGAGCCAGTGATCCTTGCGCAAAACGATATGCAACGTCGGCAATTGGGAATATGTTACAAAGGGGTGAAACATTTTTCTCCCTTTATTTACAGTATACGCTTGCGACAGACTGGCTCGTGAGATATGAAATGTACATTGAATTTGGGCAATCAGAAATAAAACTGGAAACGGATCGATGTAAAACATTTAACGTAAGATTTGTTGGCGCATACCTGTGAGTTCCTCCACGACAACTAGTAAAGGACGAAACAAGGTCGATTAAGAACCCACACGTTCCATTCCACATTGAAACCACAGTTTATATTTACACAACCGCCGGCACAAAATCTGAACGTTGTTCCGACAATCTGGCTACGCCTTTAGTTTAAGGTAATTAAATAATGAGCCAGTATGTTAAATGTACGTAATTGTGTGACGCGAGCTGCACAATGCGTTTACCGTTGTAATTTGATGCATCGCTAACCTCTACATAATGTGTATTACCTTAATGAGACACGATATGGGACACTTTGATTACATACAATGAGGAGGACATTTGTTACCGACGTATGCTCTGCATATGTACAATGTTTACAGTATGCGTGGTTGCTGCTGTTTACGTGTGTTTTGGCGCAATATGATAATTTCGTTCTAGTAACTGGGCAATCGAGCTAGATTATTAGAGAGACGGGCAGGCCGATTACGAATAAACGGCAAAACTAAGTTACAGGGAATACGTTTCATGACATTCGACCGTCATCTACATCATTGTTCGCGTATTGCGGCAAAAATTGACTTAGGCTCATACTCGTTCAGTCTTTCGTATCTAATTCACTTAACAAACGAATTTTCTCTCTCTCCCTCTTTCTCTCTGTCTTTCGTGCTCTCTCTCTCTCTCTCTCTCTCTTTGTCTCTCTGGCGTTTTTCGATAGTCGAGGATAGAGAAATCGATCGTGACTGTTTGTCAACGGCCAGCGGCACGTCGTTGAATTTCTCGCGCTCGATAGACCGACAACGAAAATCCGGACGATCGATTCGAGCAGCTACCTTTACTCGGCTGCTCCTTTATTCGTATTTTCGAGGTCCGTACGATCGAGGTCGAGATCCACGGGGATTTCATTTAGATTTCAGCGAAGTATTGCGGACCATCGGATTTATGAAAAGCGTCGGGATCGGGGGCTCTCAGTTGGGCATTGAAATGATGGCGTTAGAGATTGCGATATATATGCCATCTAATCCTCGACATTGCCTCTTAACTTCGCTAAAGCCTAAACATCAAGTGCGCGCAACGAGGAAGTGTAATAAAAAAGCACAACGTTCCTTCGATGCTCCTCGTTGCAGCAATGTCTATCTACCGTTACGGTTCTTCAAAAGAGAAATGTGAAACACACATGCGATGTCGATTGTCCTTGAACCGCATACGAACTAATTAAACGAAGGGATCGTTATGCCTGCCGATGCGGCGCGTTTTACAAAAGTTGGAATCGTCATTACATGGTGAATGATTTCGTTACGGGGTATACAAATTACTGAGATCACAAAATGCACGATGTAGGTCAATGAGCTTCTCGTACTTATGCGTCTAAGTAACGCATCGTGTACTTCAACGTACGTGCTTCGCGAAGTTTCCTCGTGAAATCGTGAGCATCGTCCAATCTGAATTCGTTTCACCGAATCGAAGCGCGCATACAAATTTCGATCAACGGTTTACGCTCGAATTTGCCATGCAGGAAGAGTGGATACTTCGCTGAAGTTTCGTTCATCGCCGAATTCCCTCATGATCACCCTGTGATGGCTGACAGATGTACAAAAAGACGTTGTAAAAGAAACAATATGCAAATATGTATATACACATACGTATACATATGTGAGCATGTGTGCATATGTACGTATACATACAGACAATACTGAACCTTCTTCAACGGAAAGGAAAAACTGCAGTTCTGCGATGATCCACAGGAGGCAGGGACAATGATTAACGATAGGTCGAGCACATAGCTCACAGCGTGAAGTCGTTTCTCAGATGCGTCGTCTGGATGTACTTATCATGGGGAATCAGAATTTTTGCTTGACTTTTTGTCGTTTCATGGGGCACTGGGCGAGCGTCCTTGATTAAGCGATGCCATGCAGTCGTGCCAATGAGCGAAACGATAGAAATAATAATAGTGGAGGGCGTAATAATGCATATATGGGATGCGTTCAAATAAACGTTCAAAATGATTCCTGTATCGCTGATGAAATATGAAATTTCCTTACAGGTGGTTGACCGAGAATCAAACATTTGTCAATCCGATTGATCGAAGACGAAAATATCCGTACGTACGTAGGCTACCGATACAGACTTTGCCGTATGTTGCAATCATGAAGAACAAAAAAAAAGGAATACCACTCGTACAACCACCCGTCAGATCCGGTAGTAGACATCTGGCTCCAGTTGGCCGAACAATCGTCCGGCCCTAACCGAGGAATACCGGAATCGAATAGATAACGTCCAAGTGCGAGCACGGGTTTTACCGTTTGTGTAATATGAGGCACCCATTGTGAACACCGATACGCCTTCTCAGGCTCGAGTGTTCTCCGCACCGACGTCAGTTTAAGACGGCCATTCAAAGGCATCGTATCCCGCGCGTTACTCGAAACTCCGAACGAATGGGACGCTCGGCGTGGAGGCACACTCTCGCCGCGAATCGGCCGTGAATTGAGTTACAACGGCGCCGATAGGTCATGTAATAACATTGATGATAGGAATCGGAGAGATACTGGGAACAGCATATCGAGTTCCTGGTGCAGTCGTGCACGGACCAGGTCCTTGAATCGAGACGGTACATTACCCTGAGACTGGATCTGCGCCTGTCAACCGTGCCAGTGTGATTGGCCGTCATGTGGAGTGCCGATAGCGAACTCTGATGATGCTGAAGATGAAGGGCCCTGCTCCCACGGCCAAGGCTACCGCCCGCGCTCACTGTACTCATCGGGCGACCTCCGGCGGTGCTGTTCCTCGGGACGACCTCCAGCTGACCTCTACGCACACGCACACCACGCTTCATGCACGCTTTCTGCGTACACGCCCCTCAATCCTCACATTGCGCACTAAGTGCGCAATTAATTGCTTGGCAACACCGCGGACACACACACGTTCCGGCACGCTCTGCAGCGAAATGCTTGCACATCCTTGTCTCTACCCGCGAATTTTCTTTTTCATCTTATGAAACGTTGATTTCGATGTCGAACTTTGAGCGAAATTTATTGGAACAATCGCGTATTTAAAGAAAATCTTGACTGACATGCAGAAGAATTTGTTGAAAGTGTCTATGAAATAAAGCGTAGACTGATGTGATGTTCACGGAATCGCTGCAGACGACCGATGATAGAGGACAAGATGTACCGTAATGAATATCTAGTTACAACATAAATATACATACACAAGCATTTGTGCACCACCGATATAGAAGAATGTATATATGGGCTCTAATGCGTAGGATCGTCCTTACGGATCGACCGAGACGTATTAGCGCTTTCTAACCAGTTAACGATAGTAAACACCGAACAGTCAAAGATGTAAATATCAAAATTGGCAAATCAGAAAAAGATAAAAGGAATCATAATGCATAGTGGTGTGATACGTGGTCGATACACTGGGCCGCAGGGGCGTCGCGAGTTTCCCTCAACGTTTCCACTTAGCTGACTTGTAAACATTTACAGGAAGAAAAATCATACTCTGTTTTACTTTCAATCGTATTGACTACAGTCTTAACTTCTTTCTCATATTACTGTCTAGGTACGAAAATAAGGCAAAGAACATCTGTCAATAAGACAGCAGGCCAGTGGCTTACGATGTTCTAGATTCTACGAATCCGGCTACGGGTACGAATCCGACTTGAGCATTAGAGTTCTGGATCTTCTCGCATTGCAAGTGGACAACGTGTCGCACAGTGCGTCATCCTCGCGCGAGTACTTTGAGACGGTTAATCCCGGGCAAAATCTGGTAACAAACGGGGAGCATTAACGTGTCCGACCAGGGATTACACCACACGATCACTAAGATTAACATGTGCTGTACATAGCGCAGTGCAGTGCAGGCAGCAGCTGTGGGCTACGGCTCGGCTATGAGATCACATTACCGATGGATCCGCGATCGAGTGGACTGCAGACCCAGCGAATCGCTGCGGTGCCGAATATAACACTCTCAACTATTCCATTGGGGATTGCATATGTTTGTATATGTACATTATATGTCGATCTGTTCTGTACTGTATTTACGTGTGTGTATTCCCGATATATCCAAGTATGGTATGTGTATTACGATTAAGAGTATCTTTGCCCCGCGACCCAACGAACGAGATTAAATGCTTCCTACGCACGATCGATCATTAGCGGACAAACGTTCGTATGTGAATTGAATACTGTCGATCAGTGCCGACCGATATTCCGTGAGTTCGAATCGATTCCATCGAACGTCGCGCGCGACCGCTCGAAGTCATCGTTCGTCTAAGCTCGCTTCTTATGTACACGAAGCTTCTGGGCGGCGTCGAACGGTACCGGGAGTTTCAAACGAAGTATCGCCTTCGAGCGCAACTCTGCGAAAAATTCGTTTCACCGTGCGCGTTCCGAACCGTCGATATAGTTTCTCGATGAAAAAGCCTCGGCGTCTCGTAAAGCTTTTGCGTGACCTCGGCGAAGTTCGTCAACTCACACAGTTATCGTTGCGTAAAAATCCTGGAAAAACTGGACACCCTATCAAGATTTACCGACAATTATACAGATACGAGTTTCGATATTGACTAATCCTACCGCGCGAACCCGCGCACAGTCTCTCACCTTCGCGACGAAACGTGTAGTAATAGTTTGATCAGTTGAACCGTAGTGCACGGAGTGCGCGATTCGTCCGTCGAGGGAACATTTCTATTATCGTCAGTCTCGTCGGTGGCAAAAGATGCCGGCTCCGACCAATGCTCACTCGCGCGACAAAGCCAGCGCGATCCGTCCGAAAGGCTTGAATAGTACGTTCGAATAATTGACGTTACGTTAACGGAAAGCGTCTAGACCGGGCGGCAAGCGTTGATAATCGTCCGAGATGCGCAATATTACGAACCTACCGCCGTGCGCGCGACGAAAAAGGAGACGGCGCCTAATTCTGGTATCGACTATCACAAGACGGGCTTCGTTTACCATCTTACTTTAGAGGCTACGCAATATTAATCTCATTATTGAAAACTGTGAATAGCTCGAGCGTCGGGGACGTGAATGACGACAAACCGCTACATCTAGTTAATACTTAATAGTCGAACGACTCCACGAACGTAACGAGAGTGCGTCGCGAGTGCGTTTCTCTCTCAGCTGCTTCCCTTCTTCGTCGAGCTGCGAGCGAAGACGTCGAGCGAACTGTTCTCGTGCGTATCTCTTATTGTCCTTTACCTACCTACGGAGACCGTGCAGACATTAATTCATGACGGAACGCGCTTCTTCGCTCGCCGCTCGACGCGCGCTTTCGTTCGGAAACAGAAAGGAGGACAATTCTTTGTCCTTGCGAAACGCACTCTGCGACGCGCTCTGGTTCCGAACGGGGACCCTCTCTGAACTCATCGACGACGATGACGTGCCGCGTTGTCGTCGTCGAGCTCGTTGATGAACGAGTAACGACCGCGATGTCAATTAGTGAGCGTTGTCCAGTGTGGCCTCTGGATGACAGTAGACAGTGTACCTTGCTGGCAGAACGAGGGCTTCCAGCTCGGCGGTAAGGTGTCGCCTTATCATGTGCTTCGCTGGTGGAATACCTAGAGCCGTGGCCATTGTGTCGCCAGTGAATGACGGTTCCAAAACGACGAGAGCACCGTGCACGCCGGAGTCTGCAAGTCATGGAAAGCTGTTTCAGAAAAATGTCGCATCCTCCCAGCGGGAAACTTTTGAGCGAGAATGGAAACGGGTCGCATGAACTTTAACGTTAGACGGGAGCAAATGATGTTTGGGAAGCGGAGAAGAACTGAGTGTATTTGTGTTACGTGGTTTAATTTTAGGTCGAGTTAATAACCGTGTTTGCGCTCCGGTATTAATAGAAGATTTTATCTCCGTCGCATTTTGCCGTTAAAACGCTGCCTTGAGAGTAATGCATACGATGTATTCGTCCGGGTTTACAGAATGCATACGTCAGCTCTTGTGATGCAGGTCAATGTGCACAAGACGATATCGGCGTCAATGAGGCACTCATAAAGGAAAATCGATTTCAATACCTTTCAAGTTTTCGGCGTATTCCGTTAGGTCGATATTCCTCGCCCACCGAATAAATCTTTGATTCGTCCAGACGAGCGGGTCCGTGTCAACCTGCTCGCACTGATGCCTTCTGACCGCAAGCGCCTAAAGTGGTCCGGAAACGATGATTAAAGTTTCGCGAAATGACAATAGCGCTTCTGTAGACGGTGATCGTTTCAGTGGATCTGTTACCTGACGATCATAATTGAGCATCCGCAGGAGATGAATGCCGTGCACTATGCTGGCCTGATGGAACTTTCTCGTAACGCCAAGAAGCTTCTCGAGTTCCTTCTTGCTGAGATGATCGAGCATACGGGCGTCCACCATATTGGTGGCGAAACTTTCAGAATATTGAGCAAGGCCGAGATCGGGTAACCACTCGGAACTGACCCACATGTGGCCAAGTTGGGCAATGCAGGGATATCGGACAAGACTCGGATGCCTGTGCTCCTCGATGGCTAGACGCAATTTTTTCCTATGGAGAGGATGAGTCACGCCGAGTCCAGCCTCCAATTCGGCGTCACTTAATTCGAGTAGAACCTGTACGAAGAAGAGTAATATGTCGCTGGAAAATCTCTCAACGGGATGATGACTGAGGCTTGCTCAGAAATGTCAATGATGCTGATGGCTATTCAAATACTGAAACTGTAACTGCATCGTTTACTGGGTAAGATTTAAGACACTGTGCGTTACACGTATTCCACTTACCACTTTATGTAAAAAATGTGGCAGTTGCTTTCTGCAATATGACTTTTTCTGTGAAGAATCTTACGTATGCGAAAAAGCTACGTCGTGCACTGCACGGTGTTACAGCAATGAGTATCGTATATGGAGTAGAGGCTGATCGTGTTATCAGTTTACTCACCTTGCCAGATTTCACATTTTCAGCGCATCGAGGTCCATATTGTGGCATGCCAAGCGCAACTTCTAGCCAGGCAAGTACAGTAGGTGCTCGCCATCGTTCCATCGGCACGGAAGCGGCTTCTCTTAACAATCGAAGTTTTTCTGCGTAACCCTCTTCCGTTAGGGGTGACCACGATCTATATGGATCGAAGCCCTCTGACCCCTCATTGCCAGCACTTCCGCCGCTTGAACTGTTCGCTGTCTTCCGATGACGCGAACGGGCAAATACTCTGAACAATGCAGTAAAAAATTGATCAATAGTCGTAGCATAAAAGTATTACTATATAACCACATACATTCGCGCGTCAGTGATTATGAATGCGGCCGAAGTGTCACAGTTACAAAAAAAGAGACCATCTTCTCTTATTGCCCAAAATGTCGCAGACCGAGGCAGTCACATTTTCTTCCATGAATTGTTTTACTTCAGCCTTACACTGATCAACATATACGAAACTAAGCGGGTCTGGACCGTGCGACTAACGAACTCTCTATCAACCTAAAATGTGACTTTTACTTCTGTTTCTCTGTTTTTCGTGACACGTTCGCGAAACAGGAATAAATTGTCGAGAATAACTCGTTCCCCGTACGCGATACGACGGATAACAGGTCGCATGCCGCGGCTAACAGAATAACGAAACAATTTCGGCCAGATGAATCAGACGTCGGGGCGCGCGGCCGTTTCCGGGTCCGAAAGTTTAATTAATAACGGGTCACGTAGTTTAATAAAGTTTCCTTTCTCTCACCTAGAGATAGAGCCCCACGTGCCGCCGCGAGTTGCAGAGGATCTCGAGTGAGCGGCAGGTGCGACGGCGGGAGGAGGCTGCTTGTTTCTTCTCGGCTCCGATTCTAACGGGCTCGACAGTTGTTCGACGGATCGCGATAATGAGGAGTTATCCATGGATCTTGAAAAGGCGTTGAGCGGCGATAGCGTGGGACTACAGTCCTTCGGCGTGGTCGCTGTCGGAAAGAAAGGAGTCATCCAGACTGTGCGAGAGCTCGGAACATTTACGAGCATGACACGTAAGAGACGAATAATTAAATTATGGGGGTAAGTTCGAGCGCACACGTCCCGTGTCTTCAGACAAAGTTCGGCACAGGGCTCTGTGTTTGAAACAATTTTGACGTGTCTTGAGAAACGGGAAAATACTTTGGGGATGAGTTATTATATCAACTTCATTGTAAATGTGCGCCTGCTTTCGAAATTGAATAAGGTCTGAGTGCGATCAGTTACAGGATTGAAGGATTGGCAGCCTTGTGGCGAGTTAACGAAATGTAACGTCTGTTATAGTTTGCATGATCCGACGGCGGAGTTGGCAAATACTACTCTGTTGTACTAAAATTATATTATTATTTTTTATGCTTTAGTATTATTTGTGGATATATACATACGTCTGATGAATACGTATACTTTTTCTATCGTTTGTTCATCGCTTCCACATGTCTTTGACTATTCCCCCTATTCTTCTATCTCCTCTCTACATTATAAGACGTACTGCAGTCAAAAGCACCCCATAATGACGTAATTATCAAGGAGTTGATATAATAAATCAAAAGCAATCATTGATGCAACATAAAGAACACATAGCGCGTCGTGCAATGTGTCCGATCTCTGCAATCAGGCGCAATCGTTCCTTTGCCTCAATATCACGTCTTTGTCCTTATTATCTCCGCCCATTTCCGTTAACCCCAAGACAGACTTAACAGTTAAGTTAGAGGGTGCGTGCACGCGCATGCATTATTGCCGGCCGGAAACAGGCAAGCATCCGAGCACCTCACGCACGCATTCCTAGCAAACGATCATTCATCAATCGTCATCGATAGGAAGGATCAAATCCCCGTACTCGTTGCTGCATCTCTTTTCATTTTTAATCGGAAGGACGTCCGTAGCGCCACGATAAAACACACACATAAAGATATTCGAGCATTATAAATTCGGAAGGCAGAAGCGTGTTAACTTTCGGAGGGCGTATTCGGGGAGTAGACAGTCGACAAGTACAAATGAAAATTAACTTGCAGAAAGGTGGAGCAGAAGGACGCACAGAAAGTTGACACAAACACAGGTAAATGAGCGCGTGGACAGGTAAGAGAGACAGATAGTTGGTCGAGTGGAGAAAGCAACGTAAGGCGGAAGGGTGGCGAGAAGATAGCGAGGACAGAAAGCCAGATAGGTGTTGACAGAGATGGGAGGGCACGAAAGTGGGTGGCAAAGAGTGGGAGGCGAAAGAAACAGAGCCGGGAACCGTTTGTCGGGCGACGAGAAATTAACGAGAAATTAACGACGAATTAACGACGAATTACGACAAACAAGGAGGAGATTGACGATCACTGATTTTTGCTTGGACACTTACATTGGTACATATGGGATGGTGCTATGGAGGATACCACGGAGATGCTGTCCATGTCGAGACCGCTCCCTTCAACTGTAATTGTCGGTGTGCCTGCGCGGAAATATATAAGCGATCATCAATTTTGACGAGGGCGTCGTGGCCGCGAAGGTTAATTCTCTTAATGGCGATCTCTTCCTGAGCGCGTTCGATAGAGGCAGCGGTCTTTCGCGGGGCTGAAAACGATAGCCAGATCCGCGTCTACTTGCGAAGAGAATTCGATATTACGATCCGCTTGTGTTCTTTATGTTTACCTCCGTCTCCAAAAACTGCTTCAAACACATCCGAGTGCTCACCTTCTCCTCCCGTCTCCCGCCGAAACATTCGGCATATCAACAGCGAAGGAGCTGGATCGCACTCCTTACATATCTCTCCCCACTATTCCCTCCCTCCCTTCGTCGTCCCACTACATTACCCAAAAATCCACAAAACAGCCAAAACATCCTCTCTCTCACCATTCTAAATCAAAGCAAAACCGAGTTCAATTCGGAGCTGAAGAGAATGAACCTGAGACACCACGTGATCAGTCATTCAGATATTCGACTCTTGGCTCCAGCCATCCTCTCCACGACCTTACTGACAATAAGTGTCAATGTCCCTCAGCTTCTTTCTCCTCAGCTCGCGAGTAGTTGGTGCTTACCGTCCGTCGTGGAGTCGGAGAGGTTACCTCCGACGCTTGTCGCGCCTCCACTTTCTCGATCGCTGGATCCCCTGACGCCGCTGTCGGCACTGCAACTGCCCCGGTCGCCGGCCTGTCCGCCCGATGATCCCGCACCTGCACCCCCGCCTACGTTACCGACCGTGACGCCCAGCTCGGTACTGCCCAGCGGCGGCTGGGAGTTCATGTGGGGGATGATGCCGCATCCGCCGCCACCGCTGCTACTTCCGGCACCTGGAGTCGCCGCCCCGTTCACGCTGCCCCTGGGGAAGGAGACGAGGGACTCCTGGTCGCTGAGGCAGACGCCGCCACTCCCACCGCCCCGCTCGGCGAGCTGCCGCTGCAGCTGTGACAGAGGATCGTCCTCTCGTTAGCGGACTCCTAACTTAACGCCCCATTGCCGACCGCTAACCACGCGTGCCAACTTTGGGGGACGCTCAAGGTTTCGGGGATTGCTTTTCTTCTTTGCTTTCTCTTCGGACTGTCGGAGTGCGACGCGCGGATTTCGGTGTTAGATGGAAGGAGAAGAATTTTGGGGATGGTGGAACAAGAATAATAGGTAGTTGAATATTGAAGGCTCAACCTGGTAATTGGATATAATGTAGGTGAGTCGTACGATCGCAGGCGTTCATGGGGGTTTTAGATTGATACTTGAATTCTGTATGCGTAGTTGAATGTTGATTTTTAGTGTACGGGGGTGGATGTTATACTTTCAGTTTCGATAAAGGTTGATGGTATTCTCTGAGCGGCTTGGGAAGCATGCTCCTTGTTTCGCGGAGGAAAGTACAAATTGTTATTAGGCGCCAGGGTGACAAGTTAATTTATCAAAGCGCGGACACATAATTTTCGAAACATTCACCTCATACGCCGCGGGCGAGGGCATTTTTCTTTCCAGGTTTTGCATACTTCTAATACTTCGCTACCGCATATTTTGTAGTGTTTCTTACACCGGTACGGTTTCCTTTTATGAGGCAATTATTTATGCTCCCGCCAACATATATGATTTACGAGTTGTGTTCACCGATAAAGGCAGCGAAGTATAATACGAGCGGTAATAGTATGAAAAATAACAGAACGCGCCGTTCGCTCGAAAACTGCGACATATAGGAACAGCGGTCAATGCACGTTATCGCATTGTCGTGCGATAAACTCGCCGACATACACGGTATCGCACCTAACAGTGCCACCCCGTACATTTTCCCTATCCGAAAAAAATGTTATTCGCCTGAGTGCGATATTGCTCCAAGAAGCTGGCTCTACAATGCACGCCATCGCAAGTAGAGTCTAAAGACTACGGTATATATAATTAAAAATGTGATATTTATCAATATTTACTCCCTAAATTTCAGTCCCACCCACAAACTGCGAACGATATTCGTTACAACCACGATATTCGCACGTACCACCGCGCACTATCGGATAGCGTTCGCAATGTTTTCTATTACGCCCCGATAAAAGATAATGGAAAGCGGTAAAGTCCGGGTAACGTATACTCCCTATCTAACTTGGCCTGCCCCTGCCCCCCCTCGATCAATCTAACAGACATTGAATTTCTTTCCGCCTCAGTCCGCCGCATAGCGTGCGAGGGGAACTTTTACGTCGGTACCACCTTCGAAAAATCTCACGAACTCTCCGTAAAACAAACCGATTTAATCGGCTATAAACGCACTCGCGGCAAACGGCGCGCACCCTCCTCCGTCGAAAACTTTATCCCGCCGCGTCCGAATTGAGCGAATCGCTCGCCCCGTCAAAAGTTCGTTATAAAAGCCCGTCGGTGCCTTCCAGGCATCGTGTGCGAGCGTGTGCACGTGTGCGTGTGCGTAACGCGCCGCATTACGCTCCTTGGACAAAAGATGCGCATCACGCATGAGCGAGCCTTCAGTTCGCACAAGCCAATCCGTCACACATACACACGGAGCCACACACGAAGCCACACACGGACTGTACGGCGGCTTGTTTCGAGCAAGCCGGCCACCCCCAAAAACCGTCAGTTTTAAACGCGTTAACTCCGGTCCCGATTAGGCGGCCCAAGGCGGATAGGCCGTTCAAAGAGGACTCACTTCCTTTATGGTGGCGTGTGCGTGCGAGAGGGCGGCTTCTTTGTCGGCGAGGCTGGCCGCGAGGCTGAGGCTTCGATCGGCTTCGTCCCTCGCCGCTCTCAAGAGGCTCCAGCGTTCTCTCTCGCGTTCTCGTTCGCGCTCCTCCGACGGCATCCCGGCTCCCTGCTGTTGAAGACGTCCGAGGGTCGCCTCGTTCTCCCTCATCCGCTGCAATCATCGGTCAAAGAGACCCATATCCGGGCAGTAACTCCGATCCCAAATACCACCACCGACTATTGTCAATGCGCCTGGGACGCAAAGGTGCGAGCACGTGGCTTGCGCTCCTCTCGGGAGTGCGAGTCAGGAGGAATGCAGATTTATGTTTTGAGGGAGACGAGGATAGAGAATCGATCGGAGTCAAGGGAATTTTTCGGTTTGATTAGTTTTACAGGCGAAGTTATAATTATTATGCGTACAGTGATTACGTTATGTAGGAGGCAAGTGCTCTTGTCAGGATTACGATTGAGGAGGTATGAGTATTGACTTTTTGAGGAAGAGAGGCTAGAGTGAAGAATGGATAGAGTCGAAGGAATTTCGGTCTTGTATTATTTTTACACGCAGAGGTATAATTACCATACGTGCAGTATTGGAATTAGATAAGCGGCGAGTGCTCTTCTCAGGATAACGATTGAGAAGGCATGCAGATTGACTTTTTAAGAGAGGGGGGATAGAATGAAGAATTGATCGGAGTCGAAGGAATTCTTGGCTTCGACTACTTTTACAGACGAGGATATAATTATCATGCGTAGGGCGATTGAATTATATAAACGGCGAGTGACTCTTCTCAGGATTACGATTGAGGAGGCATGCGGATTAACGTTTTAAGGGAGGGAGGATAGAGTGAAGAATTGATCGGATTCGAAGGAATTCTTGGCTTTGACTAGTTTTACAAGCGAAGATATAATTATCATGCGCGCGGTTATTCAATTAATTAAGCAGCGAGATGTAAGCCTTAACTGAATTACTTGGCTGTTAATAATGTAACGCTTCGAGAAACTGTGATTCGATGATGAGTACGCTCGTTATGTGGAACAGTAGTCGGTGAAGTCCTGCTCGTGTTTTCTCACGATAGTGGAGCGGTTGTATAAATCTGGTTGAGCGCAATTTAACCGTGTGATACCGCATCCGAGCGATTCGACCAATATCATATTTTACATTGTCTGTTAGCCGAGCGTGTTTACGGTATCGTTTACCGGGAGCATAATCGATTTTCTCTCCCGTGTATCAATAATTCTGAAGCGCATACCTACAGCAGACGCCGCCCGCCGTCGAGCCCATCCATTAGAGTTTCTGATAACGAGATTATTATACATCAATGGATTGAGCAATGCCAAGCTTACGACCTGAAGTCTCGTGTTCTAATGGCGCATGACTTAATTATTTTACCCCGAACATGCATCGAGCTTTCCATCCGGACAAATTCTTGTAACGTATTACATTCAGAGCGTTCCCCCGTATTGATTCTTCAAGGCTGCGGACTGCGGGATGGATTGCAATTATGAGGTTGGCGTCTATCGGCAATTCAGTGGCGGAATGTTTGAAGAGTGCCTTTCGGAAATTCTTCCGGCGAACGATAAGGACGTCAAGGCTTGCTTACGTCAGACTTTGTGCACTACGTCGGAAACAAAGGCTGCCGCGATGAAAGAGACTAGCGCGAGCGTTTATTACATGCGCACGACATGGCCAAAGCCACACGTGAGCTGAGAGACAGACTAGACGATGTGACGGGCGAGCATAGGATCGTTGCATTGAAAATCGTAGAGACAAATTTCCTCCTCCCTTTTCCGTCTATTCGCTTTATCTTCGTCTGTCCCGCCCGTTCCTCTCTCTGTCCTTTAGCGATGCACAGTGACATGTCGGCACTCGCAGGAGATGAAGTGGATTACGTAGGGTCGCAGGGGGAAGGAAGAAGATGAAGTGAAAGGAAATTGACGAGATGCTTTATAGAGGGAAAGTCGAGGGCGCGCCTCCTTTCTCTTATGATTGAAGCCAGTTTCGACGGGAAAGGCTTGCAAATTTGACAAATACAATAACTTCAACGGTCCATTGAACGTAACGGAGGACCATCGCGCCATCGTGAGTCTTTACTCGGTAATGCGATCGCATGTGCTCGAGTGACTAGCGTAGTTTTCGAACGCACGAAGGTAACTCTACAGCGAACTACTGCATTGTCGTAAAATCCGATACAACCAGTGCCCCGTTCCTACTTTTCTATCGCTGCGACACTGTATGACGCTAACCTGGCGCGTGTTACATGTTGTTTTAAACCTTATCAAATTACCGGCGCTTAAAGGAATAGCGTTTAAGAATGTAAATCAGTCGAAATTAAGAACAAGAGGTGAACGAAAAAGAAAGCAGAGAGGGAGAATGGAAAGGGGAAAGAATAATGGAGAATAACTAAAGCCGGGCGGCGAAAAAAAAAAAGAGGAATCTTTGTCCGTACCGAATATCATTACCGCAGGAACAAAAGCTCCATTAAATACTGCGATTCTCGAAAGGCACGAAAGAGGAGAGTGTTCCGCGAACATCGACGAGCGGAGGCCAATCGAGGTAAACTCGAAGAACGAAGCGCGGGTAGGAGGAGTCTACTCGACTGCGTTCTATATTCGTCAGCTAATTCGTAAGCAGAAGCGGTCGCTCGACGTGAGGTATGCACGATGAAGAAACGGGGGAGGGTTGAAAACGGAAGCGGATAGAGGGAAGTTCGGAGAGACGTGAGAGCTCTTTGATATAACGCGTTTCACGTTTGGTCTCCGTATTTATTTCCGCGTTCAGTCATATTTTGTCCTTTTTCCGTTCCATCCATTCCTCTTTACCATCCCATTTCGCTCTCTGTCTCCTGCTGTTTGCTTTTTTCTATTCCCTCTCCCTTTTTTACCTTTTTACGCTTTTGCCCGCGCCCCCCGTCTCTCTCCCTCTCGCTCTCTCATCGTACCGTCTCTCTCCCGCTTTGACGAATTGCCCATGCGCAGTTTGTTCATTTAGCTAAATTGAAATGAGCGACGGAGTTCCCTGGATCGTGTTCGTCGTGGTAGTCTTCTTCGTCGACCGTCGTTGTCTAGCGCGATGGCGTCGGCGGTGCGATAACGGTGTCGGGAAAATGAGAAATTCCACCAAGTTTAATGAAAGTATTTAACAGGCAAAATTGCTGTCCCGCGCCCGTGTAGGGTAAAGCCAGCGTCCGCAGTCATCCAGTTTCTGTCCGTGCGCACCGTGAACGGGGGGAACCTGACTCTGACGTCCCACCAACAGAGAGAATTGAAATGTGTCTGGCGAGCGAAAGGGAGGAGAGGTGAGCGAGGAACGGCGCCATGAATTTTTTCTTTTCGGACGGCCATTTGCGACGCCGGATAGCTATTCGTGCCAGTGGGTAAGGCCGGCGATGGGAAATGAGGATAGAAATTAAACTGCCGTTAATGGAATTTCGAGAGATACGTCTATAAGGGGGCGAGGAAATCCGTTTTGGTCGCGCGATCGTTCTTTTCCGTTTCTTTATTGGATTCGCCGGTCGGCGAGTTAGAGAAGTGGTGTACTTGTTAACGGCAGCATGGAAATGTATGGGTCGCTATGAGGAACGCGCTGAAGCGCACTTGCCATTTCCTGGTTGATGTCGTCGGAACATCTGTCAGCAAATTCATTAACGTAATTGGCTTGTACTGCCTCGGCCGACATATGACTCGTGTTCACATCGCGTACGCTCTGTATTTAATTCGACGGTTTGCCATTTACGTCGATAAAGCGCATAGATTGTATTATACGTATTACCCCAGCTACGCTAAATCCAAAATTCGGATGTTCCTAACACTCTGCGGATTAAATATGGAATTTCGGATGCCCCTTAAATGGTATTTAAACGTCAAAGGACTTTCGCCTCTCTCAAATTCGCAATCACAATCCTCGAATCGTTACACACAGCGCTCACTCAACGTTTCCACCCAGATTTCTGCATATCTACAATTCAATCATTATGAGTACCTCAGCGTACTTATCGCACGGCATACATTACTGATATTACGGTCGTAAGCACGCGTTCATACGATCCATTTCAAAAAATTCCACCAAACGCTCGAGCACGGCAGTCACATTTCGCGCATGATTAAGCAATCTGATTATCGGCCAAGCGCCTCTTCGTGCACCACCCTTTACTCTCCGTGCATCACATGACATTAACTACGTGCCGTTAGTAAGACTCACCTGTTCGTAATTTCGTATAAAATCTCGGAGCTCCCGTTCTTTGTCCTCGAGGGTGCCGTAGAGTGCTTTCATTTGGTTAAGAAGGTCGAACTTCTCGGCCTTGAGACGCTTCCGATCGGCCTTGAGGGCCTGCAGAGCCTCCTTGGCGTGCTGCAGCTCCATTTCAAGGGCGACGAAGCGTGCCTCCTCCTCGAGTGCAGCATCCTCGGCCCCGACCTCACCTCGAGCGGCACCGCTGAGCAACAGTCTTCTCAATCTGGCGACCTCGGCTACCAGCCGCTCGTTCTCCAATCTGAGTCTTCGCGCGCTGACCAATTCCACCGAACCGCTGCTACTTCCGTTTCCATGGATGTTCGAGAGCCTCGAGGCCACCACTGGGTCGCCTATTATTCCTGAAAATTCAGGAAAATATAATCCTTCCGAAGCGGCACTGAGAGGTTCGAGATCATTCTCTACGCGCACTTCTGTTAGAGTTTGGCGGCGAACAGAAGGAGGTAGAAAAGGACGCAGGTCTAAGTGGCAGAAATATCGGTTGTCATTTATTATTGTCAGAAACGGCTACTCAAGCAGTCGGAAGTATTCGGGTTCGGATCAAGTAGAGTGATAGGAAAAGTCAACTTTGTTTTTTTTTCACCTACTTTCTCCTCCATACCCAACTGTATGTAGACACATGCGGCAAGGTCATGCGCAAGATCGATGGATAGTTTTGTTCAAGAGAACTGTCCGTCAATCACAACAGTCAGATCTACATTTTTTTGCCTGTACGCTCTTAGAATACCTTGCGATCGACATGTTTGGATGAGGCAACTGAAGCTAATGATCCGATGCGACGAGTTCTCGAGCAGAGAGATTAACTGCTTAAATATTCAATAAAGTATGTACCGCGATCGTTTGCAGGAGCTTCGTCGGCCGGATCGGTAGCCGACATTAATGTATGTAAAATATGCAATGCAACGAAATGAGTTGTAACATTTCCGAACAATGAATGTTGATTCATTATTGACGCAGCCAAATTAACAGCGCCGAACGATCGAAGGGATCGTTGCCATGTAGAAAACTCGCCTCGCTCATTAGTAACATCGGTAAAAAAAAGCGATGAGTAAATACAACTGCGTGGCTCCGGACGTACCAAAAGGCAAGATTGCGCAACGGTCGGTGGTTTACCGGCGCATCTCCATCGAAGTCCTCTCCTAGCAGGGTCAGTCTAAAAGCCTCATTAAGCGCTGATAAAACTTTCAGCCGCGTGAGCCGTAACGAGTGTTTCGAATGTGTCGCCGAAGCGTCAATAAAAAGAGAGAAGAAAAGGAAAGGTGAGGAGAGCAAGAGAGTCAGACAGAAAGAGACGAAGAAACCGACAGACGCTGCCCGTTAATAGAAGGATTTCAGTCGACACACCGAAAGGGTGAAAGAGCAGGGAAGGAAAGTAACGACGGAGATCAAGAGAGGCAGAATGAAAAAGAGAAAGAGAGGAGGACGGCGGAGAGGTAGAATCGGAGGTGAAGGAAGACGGAAAATCCAGGAGCGTTTGCAGAGGGGTTGGATATTGCCGGAGGAAGAGCGGGTTCAAATCGAGTGGTCGGTCGGAGGAGGGAAAGGGAGGGAGTTGAAAGGGGGTCATTCATAATTAAACGTCGGGTTACCCACCGAGGGAATTAGTTGGGGACGTCGGCCTGCTGCCTGGTGCAGGTCCAGGCGGTTCATTGTCCTCGTCCGCTCGCACGTCGCCGTCCACCAAATCCTTGTCGCCGTCCTTTTCATGCTCGTTAATCTCCTTGCTGGCTCTCAGAGAGTCCCGGTTCGTCGGCAGACGGAGTCGCTCGACGCTCGAGCGATCGCTGCCACCTCGATGAAGAAATGACCTGTTCCCGGTGCCGCGGTCGGGACTCGCGCTGCCAGATCTCGAGTCCACGCTACCGCCTGATCCGCCCAGACGTGTCTTCTCCAAGGCCGGCGCATAAGGTCGCCGCGCCTTTTCGCTCGGACTTCGACAAGGTGAGCCATTTCGTCTCTCGGCTAAACAGGTTAACAGACACATTGCGTGAGACTACTTTTTGCCTCTCTGCGTGACTGGGTGCACGTTAGGGTTGAAGATGTGTTACGTTATTTTAAATCTGACGTTTTACGGCAAGTTGTTGGGTAATGGGAGAATGATGATGTTTGTTGCTGGTTATAATTCTGAATCATTAGTAAGTTTAGGAGATACTTGGGTGACGGGTGGGTATTGCGGGTGCGTCGTTCTTGTTATCTATTCTGGGGTCGTATAAGAGGTAATACTTAGTTTTACGGATGAAATTTAGAACCGAGTCTATCTACGAGAAGAGAGCGTGATAACTTTTCAAGTAAAATATGTAATGAGATGAGTAGGTATAGATACGGCTAGGGGGATAAGGAAAAGGCTGTTACAAAAAAGAGAATAATGGGAGGAGATGAAAAGAGGCAGGAAAAGTAGCTGGGGAGGGAAAAAGTTATCTTAGGGGGGATAGGAGCAGGAATCATTGGAAAGCGGCCAAACGTTGTTGGGAGCTACATCTATCCCAAGATGGATACTGCACTCGTTGGGGGGGTACTTATAGTACTCGACAAGGAACACTTGTGTGTGAAGAGCATGATCAACGACGTCTTGATACAAGTGTTTCGAACGCATTTGATAAGAATCCGCAATAAAGTTTAATAAGCTTTAAAATATATATATTCGGAAACATGTTGTCAATATTTTCAGGAAACGTGAATTATCTGGTGTCGAGATTTTGTATTGATCGTGTAATAACTCATTAATAGAAAAGAGAATAAATGTGATGCTAATTAATTATGTTTCGAAACATTTCTGAAGTATATTGCAATCACGTCTATATTAATAAAATTTTGTGAAGATATTAAAACAATAGCGTAAAATGAAGAACGTATGTGATAAACTGCCAGCCTAAGTACAAAGTACGCTCAAATATATGGAATACTTAAGAACTCTACTCACGATAAGAGAAACTTCACGCATGAATATGACGTGAAACTCTAACGCGGTTAAACTTTACATCACACATTCAACCGTTGAAATCAAATTCGGGTGAAAATTAATTGAGATGAGGCTAGTTTATAGCTAGTGCACACACGCTGTGACACTAAACAAACTTGACGACGTTTAAGGCAATTAATAGTTCCGAGCATAAGCAGGTTAAACTATAAGTTAATCAGTACAGTTCGTCACTTCACCGGATTAGGTTACGGTTCAGTTTATCACAATTTGCACTTCAAGTTTAGCAACAATGAAGTGCCGGGAAGTAAAGTACATCCAACAGAAGATATTTGTTCCTAGGCAGTGACTAGACAAACCAAGTACAAGTACATTCAGACACGACCCCAGTGTACATAGCACGTACCCCATTTGCCACCTAAACAATACATCTACCCAAATATTAGATACACAGTTTCGAGACTTCAATTAACGGAACCATTCATAATCATAATAATTAGGTTAAAAGCGACAGCAACAAGAAAACTCTTCTGACCTGAATGCGTGTCTTACCGGCATCACTTTTGTACACGTGACGTACCGTCAACCAATTAAAAGTCCAAACCTGACAAATCCAAAGAGTACTTTTCTACAGTTACATTTCAACCGTATAAGACTTCAAATCTACAGTATGTTGGAAAGTTTTCAAACATCAAGCATGACCCATCCAACGTTCCGCTCGAAAACTTCGTAACGTGTCAGAACCCTGCAAGCTAAGAACCCTGAACAAACTCAAGAAACGTCAGTCTTATATTGGGAAACCCACCTATGGGACTGGTCCTCCGATCAATCGGACTCGACCTGTCCTTCCTGTCGACCGGGCTGGTCCTCTTGTCAATGGGACTGGCCGACTTGTCGCTCGCGGAACTGCGCTTCTCCACCGGGCTACTTCCTGTGCTGAGCCTCTTGCCGTCCTCCTGCTCGGTGCCCTCGATCTGCACCGCGCCGGGATTGGTCGCGGCCGATCCGGAAGGATTGTTGTTGCTGTTCCCCCCGCCGGCGGCGCTGCCCGCGCTGTTGCCAGATGCGGCAGCGGCGTTCGAAACGTTGTTATTGTTCAGCACCACCGGCAGAGCGCCTCTGACGTCACGCAGCTCGCCACGCAGGGTCGCACACTCGCTCCTGGCACGTTCCAGCTCGCCGTCTAGCCGCGCACCAGTTGCTGCGTTCTCCTCCACCATCACGCGAAATTTTGCCTACGCAAATACACGCGGTTAGCGTTGATTAATGACAGCTCGACGATTACTGTAAACGAGCGCGGATCTTTAATCGACACTGATACACAAACGAGTCTTGATACGGATTTACGCGCGGTAGAACATTTGGTGTGTAGATGCTTCTAACTGTTTGCTTTTGGGGTATGCTTTGCGCGGAGGGTGGTAGGTACGTTGTAATGAGGATTCGTTGAAGCGGCGGGATGGAAAGATAGATAAGGGTTGCTGTTGGGCTTTAGAAGTATGTAGTGGTAAATTGATATTTGTTAGAGAGCTCGCTGCTTGAGGTGTGTGAGAGGTTAACAGAGAACGCAGGATGAGTGGTTTTGCATTATGAGGAGCCTTATTATCCGCGAATTTTTATTTGAGTTCCGATTCCGTCATGTATGAACTTCCTCGGGGCCAAGAAAGGAGCCGCAGCGCGGGGCCGCGCGGAAAGTTGAGCGTGAAAATGTAACGCTGAATATTGAAAGAAAGGGCCGCGAAAGTTTCACGGCCCCGGGAGGATATCTTGGTCGATGCGAAGAGCTTTACTTCGCGAATAAGTTTCCTCTGTTAAGCGCACGCCGCAGACGTGAATAGCGTATAAAGTCTCACGAATATGCTAGCGGAGTACAATCGTGCACATTATGCGTTTAATCAATACCCCATTAAATTTAAATGAGAATTGTGGAAACTGTATCAGTACAGCCACGTTTTTCACACCCCCCATACGTTGGCTTAGTCCATGCGAGCAACAATTTGACTTCTTGAAGATTTATAAAATAAGTTTAAGACCCCGTAACGATGAGTGGCAGAAGCATGAAGCCTTTGAACGATTTACTTTTCGGCTGAAACATGCTATTTACAAGGCATCCAAAACTTTGCAGTGTTGGTAAATGTACACGTCCGTCAGGCGCTGCAAACTTCTTCCGTATCATAAAAGTTTGTACGAGGTGTTTGTTATTATTGCGAAAGTGTCGGAACGTTCCATCTTTCATTTTAGATAATCTATTAAAAAGAGTCCACAGAGAAGGACGCAACGTCATATGAGCGGCATAAAATGTCAACAAGATTTATTTGATTATATTTTGCGAACGCCGGTGACAGTTAAACGCGTGAAAAATGAAGACTTATATTAGCAACATCGTTGTTCTGAATCCCGTTCGGTTGACCGCGGCATAAACGTCTAGCACTTAACAGGTTAGTTGGGAATTCCGAAAGCCTATTCGGCGGCCAAAACTGATGAGGTAGTGGTTTAGTTCGCACAATTAGCGAATCCGTTAATTCTACCGCGTATGAATACGAAACAAGGGGTACAGTTTGAATTGTATTCGTCACGACGGACGCCGCTTGATGTACGGCGATCGATTGCTACCCCTGCATCATCGGACGCAATTGAAGTACTTTTTATACGATGGCTTGGTTGCGATACATAACCGTAGATGTCGCATACGAATCAGTGCTCGATATTTATCCAACTCTTCAACATTATCCAATTTTCTCTCTCTCCCTCGTGATATTCCTTCATATTTATGTCATTAATTAACATAAAATTAGTAATTCTAACGTTTTTAACATATACCTTTTACTATCAAACCACTACTTCGTTCTCAACTTCAAACCTACCACCTATCCAGAAAACAGTACTTAAATGCCAACGCTTAAAACCGACAGTACCATTCCATTAACGACCGTCTTTTTCCCGAACATTCAATAACTCCTTCGAGCTAAAGACCGTTTACGTCCAGTTAAACGCCCCCATTACATCGTCCATTTAGCGAAGAAGAGCCGGAGTTCGGACAATGGTCCCCGTAATGAAATTTGGCCAAGATCCGAGGTGACACGATGCGCCGACCGTTCAGAGTTCGCCGGATTAGCGCGTAATCGCGATTCTTCCGAACATAACCGTAGGCCAGCGGAGAGATGCATCAGCCAGAGGCGAGGGAAAGACAAAAACGGGAGCGTGGCGCTATTGGCCAAGTTCCAGCGACACAAAGGGATCACCGCCAAGAGAAGAGATCAGCGCGTACTTGTTGCGTTTCCCCGGGCGCTTTCTTCCTTCCCTCTCCACCCTTCCCACCCCATCAACCCCCTACACCCCCCCCTCCTCTCCTGTCCTCTCTCCTCCCTTCGTGCGAAAGCTACCGCGCCCCATCGCATTCACGCCCTATTCACGCCCTCTTCACGCTCGCGAGCTAAAGAATCGGCCCCGATACGTTCCTCCGAGCCGCAGAAAGTGTCGCCGCGAAGCATGCCGGGTTGGCTTCCGACAACAAGAGTCGTCGCTCTCCGATGAAGCTCGGATAACGGTGAAAATTAGCAGACAATGGAGACGTTTGAGGAGCTGGCGCGGAAATTGGGTGGCGACGGGAGGTTAGCGATCGTTTTCCGCTTTTTCGCGCTGATGGACGCGATAAGGATGGTATAGCTGGCGAAGAGGTGGCTGCGGACTTACAGGCCGGAACCGGAAGGAAGGGTCGTCGTCGTCGAGTTGACCGCTGCTGACCGCTCGGCTTAATAAGGAGCCTTATCTAGTGGAAGTCGTATAGTACATTTTTCCCCACAGAGAGGGCGAGAGAGAGAGAGAGAGAGAGAGAGAGAGAGAGAGAGAGGCAACGGGACGTGAAACCAGGTCGTGCTAGCAGAAGCCAAGCAGAAACACCTGCCACTATGATACTGGGAGAGAAGGAGACGACGGGTGACGGAAAAGAGTGGGATAGTACGGAACTTAGTTTATTTTAAGCCGTATGCGCGCGTCGAGCAGTCGTGCTCCGGTGTGTCGTCGGAGGATCTTATAGTTTCGATAAGAGGAAATAAGGTGCTCTGGCTTCCGTTTCTAAATTGCCTCTCACCTTCTTGCCGATGATGAGTGGCGTGTATTCGATTATACTCGAAATGGTCGACCAACGACGCTGCTCATTCGCGCCCCACTGGCGAAGAGTTTGAAATAGCAATAAATGCGAGATATTGAAACGATTATATGAAAATTATGTCTGCAGGATATGATCTCGACGACTGACTGACGATTTTAATAACTGCCAATTCCGCGCGGTGACGCCGCTTATTCCGAATTACATATCGCGCTCCGATCGAATCCCGTGTGGCAGGAAATGTTGCTGGGACAGTTTTAAATGTAGATAAGAATGTGCTCGTTCTAGTTATTTTAAGGTGCCGACACCCGGAGCCTCAGAACGACCGACGTCGCCAGAGATTTTCATTTCATCGTAAAGCGTCCCATGAAATATGCAACACTCGGTGCGCTCGCGATTTTTCACACCTATTGGATCATGCCAGCGTTCATGGACGCTACCCATTCTTCTCCTATATAGTCCTACCGACTGTTCTCTCTCTCTCTCTCTTTCTCTCCCTCTCTCTCTCTCTCTCTCTCTCTCTCTCTCTCTGTCGCAACGCGACGGCTTTGTGTATGTAAATACTTTAACGCACCCCTAAAAATTTCTACGTAAAACCGCCGACTCGAACACGTACGCCGTCGTAAACGGATCACTTTACAAAGGATTTTGTCTCATAGGAGGTTATAAAAGTTTTCCCGCGAATTCTATTGTACCGCTTCGTTTTCCGTACCTCATGAGGCAAAAAATGTAAATATATTCCACTGCTTCCTTTTGTTTTATATCGAGGAGCATTGAACGAACCAACCCGACATCGTTGTTCGATAAACACGCGGAATGGCATTATCGACGGACGGATTATTGGTCTACACCCCTTTGATCGACTTTTAACGGAACACTTTATTTTTTAACGCTGAATATCATGTTTTTGTCGTTTTTATTTCACTAGCCGCCTGATGAAGGCATGGGACGTGACCACGGCGGGACATAACAAAATTCCGCTTTGTACAAAAAATGGTAACTGTATTAAAAATAACATATCTTAAATTTTCAATAGACATCACATCTCAAAAGTTCTTGCATACTGGATATTCAAGGAAACAATCCCTTACCATACTATCCATGTATCGTCGTATATTATTTTACGCTATATTAGATTCGGATTGTCTCATTTGTCACCACTGCTTGTCGCAACAACGTAACAACAAAAGTTTCACAATTATCGAACTTACCGAAACCATCTTCAACTGGTAGTGGATGGCTATCAGCATATTTAGCCAACTCAAACGGAATATACCATCGTCAGCCATACTCTGAATACGAACTGATTCATCGAAGAGGTTGAAAGCGATATCAACGGTGCAATAGTATAAAAAGGGGATAGAGATCAGGTTATTTCGACGAAGCAAGAACAGCACAACGCGCACTCTTTAACCCGCGAAATTGAATATTGGAGAACTTGGCACTTTTCATTGAATGCGATCCTGGCGATAAAGATTCTATGCACGCCATCTCGTTGATTCTGTTTGAACCCATAACCTGTATGATCAAGGACGTTTTTGAATTTATCGAGCGCCACTGATCTTTCCCGGGATCCGCAAACAAGAAGTGGCGTTAGCATAGTGCCACTCAGTTTAAACGTGTCACTCATTGTCGGTTTAGCCGTTCGCGTCTTCATTAGTGCGCTATAAAGTCAGATAATTAACGCGATTTTATAATGTGAACGTTTTTTCGACTGTGACTCCGCTTTTCATTATCCTGCCAAAGCTGCTTTCGGTGAGGAATTTGACTGGAACAGATAATCCTGCTCAAACAACCACTGTTAAGTGATGGCGGTCCCGAAGCTGTTTCGAGTGGCTTAGGTAAGTCTGACAATCATCTGAATTCAATTGTTCAGCACACTATGGCTTAGAACGGGTTTCCTATTATGTTCACTTCCGCGAAATTACGTATATTGAACAATAAGACGCATTACTTATTCTTAGTTCGAAGACTATGATATACAAGAAGTCTGACACGAAAGAATGTTTGGTTAAGTAGTTACGCAATACACAATTTGACATATAAAAATATATGATATTAGGCTTTATATGATTCTGCATGAAGCAGAAACACGGGGGATCAACGGTATCCTGGCAAACGTCCGCTTTCAACGTGTAATAATTTCTTCGATGTTGTTAAGGTTATGTCAACCTAACGTTTTAATGCAATGGATAAGGTGTTATGGAATAAGGTTGCATCTACACTTCTGCAGTGTTGCAAATTGCTATTTCCTTATTCTCGTTGTACCTACCCGTGTACACTATAAACATTGTATTAAGCCCGATGTAATCAAATACCAGCCGGATACGCGAAGAAGTGGCGCTTAAGTATTTGCACAGAAAAGCTCGATACGGTAGCAGAAAGCACGGAGGAACGAGACACGAATTTGTGTTAGTGTATGTGTATCTCTGTTTGCACGGGAAATACAGTGGTACCCGGCACAAGATGAAAGCTGTCAGTGGCAGGAAGTGCTGCTGAATGAATTTATTACGGAGGAAGTACCTAAATGGCAAGAAAAAATAAGAACAGAATGAAAGAGGTAGAAAAGGAAAATAAGAATAGAGACAGACGAAGGGAGCAGGAAAAGAAAGGAGCAAATGAGGGAGAAAAGGAAAATTGTGTTTCTGTAACTTGGATAAGTGATGAAAATACAGGGGAATGTTGAAACAAATGAAGAAACCGGGATGAAGTGCCGTATGTATCCGGAATGCGCGGTTCAAGATAAAATTTCGACTTTGGAAGGGCAAATACTACGAAGGAAGGTATTCGTTACGATCTCATTTGGTGCGCAGAAATCTAGCAGCTGCAATTAAATTTATTCATAAAGCGGCAAATTTGTTAATGTATATTAAATGGTAAATGCGGAAACGAAGGAGCGTGAAAGGCGAGCGGGTTAGAGGAGTGAAAATGAAACTTTGGGAGAACGAAATAAAGCAAGTGCGGGTGATGCGGCAGACCCATATTAGCGAAAACACAGTCTCTACTTGAATTTATGATATTGCAACTGCACTTCTGTTTCTATTTCATCCTCTCTGTTCCCGCGTCTGCTACTGCATAGCACTGCTCAGACCAATTTATCTTCCTGCCTGCAGAAGGTATGCAATACAGCTTCCCCTTTTTGACGGCGCCGATCTTTCTTATTACTGATCGCAACAGTGAAATATGTAGTTATAAAACTGTATTACATAAATACTTGTTATCCTGACGCGCAAATTGCCCATTTAACGAACATTCACGTACATTGAACTTCAGTTTATTACATTTCTGAACTGCATTTCCAACTAGTAGACCCAAGAAAAAGTCTAACATGCTTTATTGTTTTAATTAGAAATTCTTGCACGATTACAACACCGTGATTTTTCCCTTGACCCTTGTTATGCGCGCGAACTTGGTTCATCTTCCTACCACTTTCTATGTACACGCCGTTCCACTCCGAAACCCTTCATGAAAAACGAGTAATCCATTTTAATATCCGTCGTAACGCGTGTCCATTAATCTCAACAAAGACGAACAATGCTCTTTCTCTGGGAACCTTTGACAACGTAATTCTCCACAGAGAATTATGCGACGGTATCTCCGGCAGCGTAGCGGGGCAAGTAGCTCGCGTTTCTATTTAAGTCATATGTGGCAGAAGTCCCCAGGCGGTGCGTGGAGTTTCATATCTGGGCCAAAGTTAAATTACCGGCGTAAAAACGAGTCCCTAGACGGCGGCATAGTTTGCAAGACCCGACATTAAGGCATTTCTATTTCGGACGATCCGAAATGCCTGAAAGAATGGCCGGGTCGGTAGCGCTTTCGACGTACGCGACTCCGTATACTCGATGTAATGAGACTGCGTCAAAAGTTGGACGTGAAATTAATTCCGTTATATGCGTCCAGCTACGGTAACCGTACACCCTAGTTCATTTTACATAGAACGAGTCCCACTTGGGAGCCGCGGTTCCGCGTATGCGACTATTACGATTAAATTTCTTCTCGTTATCGCCGTACGTAAACGTGCCCGGGAAACCTACGCGAAATATCGGACTACTTCCAGATTCCGCTTCCGTTATAATCGGAAACCGTTAGCGAAACTTTATCCTCGCCCGTAAAATAACCTCTGATGCAACCTGAATTAAGACGCTGGCTAAGAACGCTTATAAACTACCTGTACAGACAGTATACTATCTCGCACTGTGACGAGACATCTAGGATCAGGTGCTAAAAATTGTACACGCGGTCAATTCTCCGATTTCGAAAAACACACCCCACGTCGTCCCTGACGTTTCTACTCCTCCGACACTGCGCCGCTTAATCTCGTTCTCACCGAGCATAATTCGCCGACGTTTACCAGAGACAACGCGACGTTTGTATAACACCGTGCTCGCGCGACAATCGCTTCGCCTCCGGAGAACGACGATACAAAGCCGCACCCCGGGTGGCGAACATTTTCGGACAATGCGGTCGCAACGGCCGTTACTTGAAAATTATTTTGAAAACCGTGCCCGCGAGCGTCGGACGAAACGCGTGTCCTCCATGCATCGTCCCGTCTCCGCGCGAGCCCGGCGCAAGCTCGTGCAAGCTCGTGCAAGCCCGTGCAAGGCGCATTCTCCGGGATCCGACAGAAGTTGCAGAAAGTGTCCCCCCCTTCGCTGCGCTATTAAACTGAATTAAAGCGGGGAGCGCGTCGACACGGTGGAAACCATGGCACTCGGAGTTCTTCAAAACAATTAAATCAGTCTCACTCGTTAGCCTTGCTTTCAGGAGCGACGCCTGCCGTCGCTGCCCGTCCTTCCAGCTGCATGTTTCGCGCAATCATTACGAGGGAACATTGCAGAGAGCCGCGCTCATGCTCATTATCCGCCGTTGTCTCCCTCTTTCACTCTCGCCGGAATTTCTTGTCAGACACCCCCTCGCGCAGACCTTCTTTCGGTAGCGAGCTACGCGTCACGTTCTTCTTAGGCGTTTAGGAGTCTCTCGCTCGGATATGAACGAAAACAGTGACGCGAAAGAGTCTCGAGCGCCGACCACTTCAGGGACAATTTCTTTCATGCGGAGATGTGCCGAGAGTCGGACTACTGACGATTTTTTAAGGTGGAGGGAGGATATGGGTCAGAGTGGTAAAACGTGTCGGGCGGAGGGTAATTAATCGTTTAATTATCTCGTTGGGTGATAGGAGAAATTTTACAGAAGGGGTGCTTTCTGAATGAGGAGTTGTAGGTCAAGTTAGTGATTCATGGTCGGTGAATCTATTGTTATAGGGGAGTTTAATTTTCTCTTTTGACATTTGACACATTTTAGATTTGTCGTGACTCAGAGAAGGAAAAAATATCGGAAAACTAATGATGAATATTTACTTAAAATATGCTAAACACGCGTAGTTTTTTCGCAGGGATAATTAAATATAACTCTAATTAAATGTACACACCATGGCAACATTTTATTTGCAGGCATATTTTCTCGTTTGTGTTAGCTGTCATGCTGTCGCTTGAAATGGTTGGCCCAGCACGTCGGTTAGGCAAACGTTATAAATGCTTATGAAAGCTTATTTTTCGAAAGATGCGCAAATGCACGTAGCTTTAAATACGGTTGAGTGAGAGGTAAATGTTGATCGCGCCATACTTTTTCCCGTGCCTCGTGCTATGTCGGAACTGGAGCGAATTTTAAATTTACCTTACCCACCTATTGTACGTAGGGACTCAAATAAATGTCACGGAATTCGCGCGACAGAGCTCAGCGGTAATAGAAAGGCGTTAAAATTTTCTTACGCATGAAATGTGTTAAAAGAGAATTCGCTCGGATATCGCAGTAGTTTACTTAATAAATCAACTGTCAATCTTGTGTAGTAATTAAAAGGCTTTAGAATTTTCTTACGCATGAAATCTGTTAAACGAGGATTCGCTTGGACATCGCAGCAGTTTGCTTTGTAAATCAATTCTCTGGCCCGAACGTTGACACTGAAACAGTCGGAGAATGCGACCGTTGCCGGCAAAATCTATGGAAGCCGACATCGTTTCACTGATAGTTAAGTTAATTATAGGTGCACGCGGTCGCATTATCCCGGGACGCGTTAAGTTTTATATTCATCTGTCACGCTCCGAAAAGGTTCACTGCACTCCTCGCACATCGCGACCAAGCACAGACTGATACGACACGATCCACGAATACGATTAAAAACACTCCGCACTCCCATCCGCGTACCTTTATCGAGCATATTGCGACCGACAGCCGAAACCTACGTGACATAACGTGTTCGATCAAATAACACGCCACTTCATTACCGCGGAATGGCGCATAAAGTACGACAAATTCAACGGCGTCAACGTGGCGCATACGTCAGTTTCAAGGTGAAAACGTAATGAATCCAATTCACATCTCACTGTCGTACTCAGCGGCAATTAGAAAGCGAAAGAGAATTTAATAAGTTCCAGCGATCGAAGACGTAATCATTGGATACCAATATTGGCCGAAATATGTATACGTTCCCTATAGTATCGAAGCGTACGTAGCCTATATCCTCCGGAAGACATAACCAGAGGACGGTACGGACCCCATAGAACGAAGCTCCGCGCTATACGAACGTGCTCGCGGAAACATAAATCCCGTCCTTCCTCCGACATTATCCCGCGACATTATACGAAAACGCCCCCCCACCCTCATCTACCTCGCCAAACGTCGGAGCATATTTCATCGGGACATCGATCGCATCAGCGATTTCCCGAGTTTACGGCGCAGTGGAAAATGCGAGGCCGATCGGAGTCCCGCCGAGATGCGAGCGGAGCAAATTGATACCGAAATGGCGGCGGGAACACTCGTAATAAAGTTGCGGAAGCAACGTCCGGGTCGAAAGTTACGCCTAATGAAAAATTCCGCTCGCTGGAAAAGACATCTCTCTCCCAGCCTCCTCCCCTTCCCCTCCCCACCGCCAGAACGCCTTTCCTCTCGAGCGGATTGCAGCCATTCGCATGCGACGCGTCGAGCTCGGGCACAATGAAGCTCGCGCTTGTTTCCTCGTTCGTCGATCCTTATCCCGCTCGTTTCATCTGGGCCATACTTATTTTTCACGCCCGTTTCCCATACCCGCATCCTCTTTACGAGTGCGTCATTTTTGCCGCGCGGAATGCCGGCTGGGGTATGCGAGCGGAATGGAGGCGAAAAGAGGCGGCGGAGGGAGGGCAAAAATGTCCGGCGTGCTTTCCGCCTTGCCACCGGGTAGGATCGTATTCATGCGCGCGCGAGGGCTCGCCGGACAGGGTCGTTCCCCATCGACGGCCATCAAATAATTAGCGTATCGGATGCGAATGGGCAGGGCGAGAATGAGCTGCGCGCTCGGCGAAACGTTTCGCATGTAGGACGTACGCCGTGCGTCAAAGCGTCCCGAGCGGCGTCATCGTATGATATCCGCACCCGATATACCTACTCCTCGGTCCGTTAAACGTCGTTATGAAGTTGGCGCATGGCGCGAAGAAGAAACCATCGGCGATCGATGAAAAGTGCGGCACGTTCTGCGGACATGAGCGTTCGATGTCGCGCGAGCGGTATCGAATTTTCTCGCCACCCGCAGTCGGCCGGGTTTCTCGGGCAAATATGAGGCGAAAGAGGCGAGAAGCAGCGGGAAGGAACCAGGAGGAAGCGAAAAAGAGGAAAAAGAAGGGAAACGCCGTTGTCGAGCCTAGCCGAGCTCGGGAGAGTACGGTCGAACATTTGGGGAATTAAAGCGAGAATATTGTCGAGCGCGGTGAGCTCATGAGGACACGTATCTGTGTGTATGTGTGTGTATCTATGCGCCGAGTGTACGTACGTATGTAGGTACGTGGCTCGTACGAGTGCGCATTACGCTATCGATCGGCACTTCGCCGTACTTAGAGCGAAACTCTTCCTCGAGAGCCGGCAGAAAAACCGTGTTGTTAACGTCATCGCGGTATCCTATACCCGATATAAGGATGAAATAATTACTACTGGGTCACCGTGTCTGACCCCCTTTAAACGATAGATCGCACAAGGGTAACGGTGGGGCGCTTTCGGGAAAATCCTATTGGGGGACGCAGGCAAATTGGTATCACGGAAAATTGTGTTGGCCGGTGACGGGAAATAGTCTGCCCACGAGGTGTGTTTTTGGTGAAAAACGGTGCGCGGAGCGGGAAAGTTTGAATAAACCCTGCGGGAATAAAGAGGACGGAAGGAGAACGGTGAGAAAGGAATTATGTATTGCTTGACGGCTTTGACGGGGGCTGAATATATTCCAGCGTGTTTGACCTAATTGAGCTGTTTAGAAATGCGCCTCTTGATCAATTTTTCGGTTGCGAAGTCGTTCGTGTCTGCGAAGAATGGGCCTGGGCATTCATTGTGCCACTCGGATTTCGCACATCGCTGAACAATCAATTCACGGCTCTGTCACGGATAGTGGACGGACTCCCGGGAAATGAGGAAAGAATAAGCCGCGGGCCCGTTTCAAATGCAAATATGTCCTTGCCTTAGCACAAAAGCCGGCGAGCTCAACTTTTCTATATCGCGGTCGGGCCGCGGCAAAGTTTAAGTCCGATAATAAGAAAAGCGCGCCGCTCGCCGCATTTCGATGCGATACAGCCGTCCGCACTTAGCGAAAGGTGCACGGGTAAGGGAAGTAAAGGTCCATTCCGATAAATTGTTACCGCTCCATTGAGATAAATGCCGTCGCTGAAAACGTGCACGCATCGCGTAATCGGGAAAATGTGTTTACGTCGATTCCCGTTTTTTGATAACGCGCGCAGCGCGTGAGAAATAATATGCAAACATGAAACATTCAGACCTTCTCGCGAACAAATAAACGATACGCAAATATTAAACGGAATCGCGGCACGCTATGGCTCGCAAGATGTAATTGAAATAGATAAATTAAATATTCGCGCGCTCGACGTTCGGCAGGGTTGACTATCGGCATTTATTAAACGGGACAACGTGCAGCGCTCGACGAAATATAGAATTTATGCATGTTAAGCCTAAAATCGTTAATGGCGTGGACTCCGCGGATTTGCTGAAATTAGCGGTGCATCAGTATTGTCCCCAATCTATAAACTGTTTACTATTCACGATAAAACTGCCTCGCTCGTAAAGTTTACGCTTTCCAGCAACGAAATAATTTCATAAAGATCACGGCGCGAGAGATATAGCTGGGAACACAAACGTTGACATGTTAATAGAACTTATCGAAAAAACACAAATTATTAGTAAACTAAAGCAGTATAAATATTTTGTTGCCAGTTTCATCAACGTATCAATGCGTCTATGTACTCTCCATTAACAAAGTAATCCCATAAGCGTATCAGCGTCCGGAAATACAAAAAAACGCTACTCCAGAACTCGACGCAAATGCATCCCACAGAAATCGTCGTAACAGTCCTCCTTCATACGACTTCCTTTCATCCCATCCTAATGAACGAACTACAATCTACAGATGACGCATTCACGATGTCGACAAAGTAGACCCATTCTGCTAGGTGCGACATGATTCCCGTTGATTTCGCGACTGCAGGCTGATACGTCAAGCGCGAAACTCGTTCCGGATACAACCGAACCCCGAGTGACACTTCTGTTTTTTATGAAATCGGCTTACGCGTCTAGCTCAACCTGCGTACGTCGATTTCACTTTTTTCCCCACCTCGCCCCTCCGCCGAATAGACACCGGATGGTACTGAAACGTCAGTGATGGACGACACGTCCCACAGCCCCGTCCCCCGCAGTTAGAGAGAATTAGAGTGGAAATGCTAGACTCGTGTGTATGCGAGGGCCGGGTTAAAAGGAGTTAATCCATTACAACGACTGTTAAGGCACGTAACGACGTTAGGTACGTGCAGACGCGAATGCATCGACGCTCGGCGCGCTCGCGCACGAACAAGAGCGGAAAAAAAGCCACGGCATTACGGATTAGAATTTGTAAAATGGACTTTCCGGGGCTGTTCTGCCTCTGATTCGCGGCTCGCGTGCGCTTCGCCGACGATGGGCGTGTCCGCGGCATTGGCCGGGTATTTTTCCGAAACGGGAGTCGATTGACGAGCGGCAAAACGGTATTTAGGTACATCGCGCCACGGACGCGGGCGTCGCTCGTGCGACGATATTAGCCGACGAAGCTTACCGCGTCTTGCTCGAATATCCCGAAATTACGCGGAGGCGCTATTGTTCCCGCGGCGAAGTTCAACGATTAAAACTAGCGTAACGAGCTTAAACTTCGAAATTTATTCGATAACCGTCAACCGCGCACACCTACGGTCTGCGTTCGCGTAAATTTTCCCCCAGATTCCCCGCGGGCATTGGCCGCCAAAAGCCTAATGGAACGCGTTATCAGGCGCCGGGGGCGGAAAATTTTCATGACGAGAGCCCCACCCCTTGCCTCCTTCAACTCAGCCTCAGCCGATCGGTCGTCAATTTTCGCGACGGTTCCCCGGGAATTCGAGATGCATATGGAGTAAAGATGGATAGATGGAGAGAGCAAGCTTGAGAGAGATCGAAATAGAGAGAGAGAGAGAGAGAGAGAGAGGGAGTGAGAGAGGGAGAGAGAGAGAGCTGCATCGAGAAATCCGCACAGAAAGGCTCTTCAGTCTCGACCCAGTTCCTCGTTCAACTGGGAATCCTCATCCCCCGGGTTAAGCCCCGTCGTCATGAGTTACTCACGAAGCCTTTCGCCGTGTCTGAGGATCGGTGTCGTCGCGCGCGCATGTAAAATATCAGGGGCGGGAATTCTAGGTGAATTCTCTCAACCGTCACTGGGTCACTGCGGTCGGCGTGTAACATTAGAAGCTTCCCCATCCGGCGAGCAAAGGAACCGTATTTCAGCCTGGAGGGTGGCGGAGCGGAGGGGGAAAAAAGAGAATCTTTCTGTGAATATCGAATAAGGCTCGATGCTCAGCCAGGCTCCTTTGTCTCGGCAAATGGATACGTTGCCGACCCATGTAGGCACTATGCGCTCAATATGCTGTCTGGGATAGGCGTCGGTAGCGAAGAGATGCACGCGTTCGATGGGAAGGATTAAGGCTTTTGAGGAGGAACAAACCGTGGCGAGTGACATATATTCTCTCAGGTTTGTCTTTCGGGGGAAGAACTTTGGTCCGCTTACTTTGAGCTTGCCGAATGAATTAATTATTAACCGTTTGAGTCCCAGAGGTGATTGGAAAAGCACTGTCGAAAAATGTTGAACAGCGCGGCAGCGCTTGTTTTTAATTAATGCGGGGAGTGCTGAATAGCGCGGGTCTTATTCTGTATCGGAAAATGCGATTCGGCGCTATAGCGCTTGTTATATTTTATATCGAAAAATGTCATTCGGCACTGTAGCGCTTGTCATATACTGCGTAGAGAAATGCCATTTTAATTGCCGCATGAATCCTAACCGTATGTTCATAAGCTTAAACTTTACTTTATGAAATGTATCTATATTACTATACTGCGTAGAGAAATGACTTTTTAATTGTAGCATGAATTCAACCTGTATGTTCATAAGCTTAAACTTTACTTTATGAAATGCATCTATATTACTATATATGCATACTATTAGTTATATACATTTCAAGTGTCAAGAAAGTCAGTTGACCATACCGTACGAATGTACGACTTATCGACACAAAATCTAAATGTAAAACTTTATTCATTGTCGTTCTAAGATTATTAAGCTGGGGTGTAAAAATGTGCTCCGACGCTCGAAATCGCACAGCAAGAATAGGAGGCGTCGCATTACGCTCTAGTCGGCTGCCGTCAAAACAAGCGGCCGAGTTTATCTGAATGCCGCGACGTCGGGCAGAGAATTAAATGCTGCTGGTGCGCGGCGTCTTCTCAGACCCGCTTCATTATAAATGTATTTCTTGGTCTTCCCTGATAACGACGTCTGCGTTCACGTGCGACACCGTTCCCACGGGGCACGACGTTATTACCTGTCCGACGTCACGGACGTCGCATGCATACACGTTCCTACTCTCAGTCATACGCCGGGCGGAGCATTTTATTTTATTCCCAATTTGTCTCCCCTTCTCGCGTATCGCCGTTCGCTGATCGATACGACGTTGTCGGCAGAATACACGCAACCCTGTTGACTCTCATGCTCTCCGGAGAGTTTTCAAGCGCCGGCAGTCAAATGTCGCGCCTACGCGAACGCTTCTTGGGAAAATATAATGTCGTGAGATGACTCGCTGCTATCGGTCGGATGTTGTCACAGTGCTAGAACCGACACGCGTAGGCAAAGCCACAAATATGGCCTTTATTACGCGCGTCAAACCTAGGTAACACGACTCGATTTTCAGACATTTCAATCCGCACGTAAGCTCTGTTCAAAAATGTATAACCTCCGCTCTCGGAATGGTCTTCCATCAATTTTTGATGTCAGCAGCCTTTCTGTAAGGAGTAAGGATTTCTTGGAATCCGAACTTTTTCGGTGGTTGCAGGTCATTGGCCCCTACGAGAGAATAATGGGCGCACAATGACAATTCGTTTAGCGTTAAACAGTTGTTCGCGAGTGAAAAGAGTCGCGAAAGCTCTTTTGTATCTTCCGAGACGCGGCTCATGTAGTGAGCTTTACAAGAGAGGGGGGCGGAAAAAAAAACGAGTGCATGCACGGGGAAATTGCGGTGGGCAAAAAGAAGGCGACGGGCGAAATAGGGAAGGAAGGGTACGAGAAAGGGAAGAGGATGTGTAGGGAGGGATCAGGAGGGTGCCACTTAGCAGCTCAACAAACATGGTACACGCGCTTTAGATTCGGGAAAGAGATGAAAGGGGGACGAGACGAGAAGCCAAAGAAAGGGATGGAGAAACGGACAAAAAAACACGAGTAAGAGACGAACAGAGGAAAAGGGCACCTAGCGATTTTGCATTTTTCATTTGCCACCATCTCGCCCCTCCTCTCTCTCCCTCTCTCTCTCTCTCTTCCTCTCTCTCTCAATCTTTGCATCCCCTTTGATTCCGACGTATCAGCAAACCTGTCCGCGGTTTGTTTTGTTTCGAAACCTGGTCACGACGTCATCCGTACGACAAATCGTAAGTATGCATATGCCTCGACTCCCATATTTCACGCAAATGGAACCGTGAAAAGACGCTATCGCCGCCGGTATTGCCTCCTTTCCGTTTCGATCGGAAGAATGGAAGAAACTCTTTCCTTTCGCCTCTCCCACCCTCGCCATAGGGACATATTTACCGACCGCAAATAAGGAACAAAACGGCGGCAATCAGCGTGAATGGTGCACAATCTCGCTCGGCGCAGAATCGTAACGCTTCCGGGAAAAAAAGATAAAAAAACGAAAAAACGGAAAAATGAAAAAACACATCGCGAGCACAGAAACTTTCGACTCACAATACGGGACTAAGCGGCGAAAATTTCGCGAACGCATATCGCGACCCGTAGACAGAGGCTGACATTCGCGCGAGCGGAAAACTTCGTTACTCGCATCGTCAGCGTTCATCCATCCTGCGTCCTCGCCGAGAAACGCGCGCACCATGGCCAACATTATACCCGATTCATATGCCCTGTCACGTATTTCCTTTCCCGGCTCTTTCTTCGTTCCGCCTCTCATAGCGAAACCTCGCACACCCCCTGCTGTCGGCTTCCACCTCTGACCTGCCTTCCTGCACGTTTCCTTTCCACCCCCCACCCCCTGCCTTCAACCCTCCTTCGCGCCGTTCTTCTTTTCGCGCCCCCGCGGACAGGATCGAAATTCAAACGCGAGTCGCATAATGGGACGATTTCACTCGAAAATACCGTCTCGAAATCTTCCTACGTTTCCCTCACGTTTCGTCAATACATTTTTTAATCCCTCATTCCCCCAGGGGTGAGAGCTGGCAGATTAGCGCGCGGCTTGTTTTTATTTGGTAAAGTTCGAATTAGCCGGGTCGTTATTCAGAGTATGAGAGAGAGCGAGAGAGAGCGCGTGTCACTAGCGCACTGATAGAGTGGATTAAACGCTGATAAATCAGGGAACGATTGCGATGAATGAAAAGTGAAGGTTCGTTATTAGCCTAATACTCGCTCGGTCATTGTTTTATAAGGCGGGAAGAACGAACGATTTAACTTGGCATCCGCCTAGCTGACGATCAAATTAAAAACTGAGAAGGGTAAGAGAAAACAACTGCCGCGCAGGATAGCACTGGATAAATAAACAGTAAAAACCGGAAAAATGAGGTACGTTCCTTTCATTTCCGACGGAAATTGCGTTGGATAGTGCATAGAAGCGGGAATGAGTTCTGAAATGCCACTGAATGTGATTTAATTAATTCAACAATAAAAAGGATAAACAAACAAGCGCGCTGGTTGTTGACAGTCGATTTTACGTATTTTTATCTCCGATTTCCGGGGAAATAAATCCTCCCGCCGTGTGCATTCGTATATCCACGAACATTTTTTTTTTAGATAGGTACTACTATTTTGCGACGTTGTTAGAAACATTCGCGTACGCGTCAAACTATTTTCGCAATTTAATTCTATTAATTCTTTGCCCTCATTCATTATTAACGTTTCAGGAGCAGTTCAATTAAAATACATTGCGAGAACTGAAAAACGATGACATTTTCGTTAATAATATTGAATGTTTAATAACCGAATGATGTCGTTTACATTTCCTCAACGTTAAAAGCAGAATTCTCTTTGCAAGTGTTTTTACGCAGTCGGAAATGTGTACGGTGCGTAATTACTCATGAATACCACAAAAGTCTTGTCCCATATATTGCAATACTCATTTTCTCCGAAAGCAGATTCTCAGCTATACGATGCGTGCGTCATCCATGTTTGCCTAAACCATTAACCTTTTTTCTACGATCTCGTTCATATTACGACCCTCATGTCACAGCCACGCTACCCTCTCCTACGATAAAAGCTCTTCTCTCATACACCCTCCATTCTCATTTTACATCGAGCTTCTCTCTTAATAAATGCTGGGAAGTAACCGCCGGAGCGTATCGTCGAGCAACGAAAACGTATTCGATAAACTTATATAAAAATACAGCAAAATTTGTTCTTTAACATATTATACAAACACGAAATGAGCAAAAGGTACGTTAATGCCCTATGTCTCGAGGGAGATGTAGAATAGTGTAACTAACAATAAGAGCCTAATACAAAACGTTGAAAGAACTTACCTGTGCATCTGCGAGGATGCGACGCATCAAGGCCAAGGTGGGGTGCGCTGTAAGATCATCCTGCAGGGCAAGCGCCTCTCCTTCTTTATTCAGCCGATTCAAGCTCTTGAGAGCTGCAACAACCGAACGAAAATCCTGAGTGCTCCAACCGATTCCAAAACCAATACCAAAAGCCCATCATAACCCATATTCATCTACTCACATTCTCACGCCCACACCCACACATCCCCACTTACAGACCCAACACCAATCCTTTCAACCCCTCTACCGTCTACCCTAGTTAAAAAAATCTTCCCATCTCGCGAAACCCTTAATATTAAAAGTACATCCCCTTAGCGGAAAGACGGACGGCGTGGCTGAAATATGCGGACAGGCCATTCGCCTACTTAATTCCCGTCACCGCTAAACAGCTTAGCCGCGGTGAATTAGTGTCACGGAAATACCTATGGATACGCGGGCCATTGGGCCCGGCGTAAGAGGTCGGGACGGTAGGTAAAAGTTACGGGATTCCGAGGTCGAGGATGCCGGGCGAGCGGTGCCGACTATTATCACGACCGCCGACGCCAAGATGGCCGTCTTCGCCGGTTCGTTCATCCTGCATTATCTCCGCCCGGCTGTTCCGTACGAAGGTATAATTGAATTCCCGGAGAGCCCCGGCAGCCGCGGCGCGAAGACAGAAAGGCCCGAGGGGTGCCAAACTGTTATCGACAAGCACCTCGCGGGGGGTGGAGCTCTCCTTTTGCAGGAGGAGCGAGTCTCGGTGCGCCGACGGACAGACACGGCTCTCTCTCTCTTTCTCTTTCCGTCTCTCTCCGTCTCTCTCCGTCTCCCTCACACTCCTAGCGGAATTCTACCGAAGCTTTTGAGCGCTTAAGCCGAGTTCCCTCTGCAAACATCGCACCCGTTGCTTGCCTCCGTTTCGGTGACGCGAGACACGATTACATCTTATTGCTGATGAACGAGACGGAGAGAGAGAGAGAAAGAGAGAAGGGGGCAGAGGGGGGGATGGCAAAAAGTCATGGCATTCCGCGCGAGTCGGCGCGAAGCTCTCGAAGAATAACTTTCGCGGGCCAAACTCCGTGCCCGCGTGAATATTCAAAACGGTCGCAATTTAAAGTTGCGCGTCACGTACGCGGCGACTGTCGATTTTCACGGTACAATTTCCATTTCAGATTGGCGCGCTAACGAGAAAACTCAAAAGCGAGATCGCTCGTACACCCCGGCCGTGCCGGCGAAACGCGAAACGTCATTTCCGTACTAATACCTTCTTTATGTCGCGCCCCGCGCCGTGTGTGCGCAAACACACTTTGGCGCAATTAAACGGTAATTCGGCCGTTTCGCGGTAAGAGGGAGTGAAAGGGGGGATTAGACTTTGAGCAGGGCCAACTATGCATTATGGGACAGCGAACTGTTATCGACAAGTCCGTGACAAAAGCTCGTTTCGCAGGGGCGCCCTCGGATAGTTTGAGATTGGCATACTGTTAATCATCGCTATGCCGAGCAAAAGGTGGCCATCGACTGGTATGGCCTTTGAACTGTAATATGCAAGGTATGGGAGAAACGGAGAAGGCCGGGGCCAATCGCCGCCTGGCGTACTCGTTAACTTTAAACCGTCGCGCATTATTGTCGCAGTGACCGACGGTGGACCAGTTTTAAAGGACATCGGGTACCGACTGGAAAATTGAACCCACTCAACCCGACCTTCGATCGAAGCCCGAGAACGGGGCTAACAATGGGCCGGCGTAAATTAATTGTTGCGCTCAAGTTTATCAAAAGAATCTCACTCCCGGTCGGTCCTATTCGTTACGACGCACGAACATTGTCGAGTTCTCCATTGTGCCTCGCGCAAGGATCGAAAAACAAATTTCATTACGGGTGTATCGATTCAAATTGCCTCCTTAATCATTCCTCCCTACACTTCGACGTCCTTATCGTGACTCTTAAAATTCTATCGAATCTACAGATCGGCACCCGCGTGTCGAAACAAACTCCTCTGTCTCTTTTTCTCTCGACGCCGTGTCTGACAAAATTCGTCCTCCATCCGAAGCGCATTCGAGCCTCGCTAGATCGGGTAACGAGGAAGGCGTGACGCCGGCAGGGATTTAACTCAACTAAATCGTAAATCGAGACAGACGAAAGAGGCGGGATTGAATTAAAGGTACGCTACCGGACGGAAGGGTGGTAGGTACGGGGGGGAGGAGGAGGAGGAGGAGGAGGAGGAGAGAAGAGGGGCAAGGGAGAGGAGAAAATGGTGTGCGCCGGCTGCCTGGAAATGTTATCGACAAGGCAGCCAGGCTGCGGAGTAGGAAAGCGGTCGTCTCCTATTTCGCGAGAAAGCGACTACTCAAGATCCGCGCGAGCGAGAGCCGCTCATCTCGGATAGCGAGAAAGTCGGCGCTATCCCGAAACCGGCTCCTTCGTTTCTACCGATCGTATTACGGTCGAGAAGTAAACCTGGGGCGGGTGTCTTCGTAATGCGAGATCGTCGACGAATCCGCTTTTTCGCCCAGACTCCTTGGCTGCCTTCCTTGCGCCTGACACTCGCGACTGAACGCCTCTAAGGATCGAGAGTCTGGGGTTAATTGCTTCTGTCCAGTCGGCGTTGCTCACCGGCTGACGATAATTTTCTGCGGCTTGCCGGAAGTGGCAAATGCCACGACAGGTCACTGCGTGCTTTTGCGGAAGTAAACACGCGTTTGGGGGGGGGGGGGGGGCGATTGGAAAGATTTGCAACGGGATACGGGTGTGGCGTGCAAATTATAAGAGTTAAATTTTGTTTTGATTCCGACGGGAGACTCATGAGCGTGCTTAGTAGCGTGAATATGGACTGAATATTTTGAGAGTGGCATAAGTCAATTTCTTTCCAAAAGTGAGATATCACGTAAAGAGAAAGTTTACATTAAATTAATCGCAAGTTACGGTTCCGAGTCTTGTAAACGTACTTGTAGACTTTTTTTTTAATAGTCACGTCACTTTTAAAATAAACGGTTTATTACCATAAATTTGGTATTTTTCGGTGACGGTAAATGGCCTCAGTGACGTTTGTTGGAAGAGGTGTACAATATCCAGGATTGAGTCTAGGGAAAAATCTTGCCGAACAATTGCTGTGGCGCATTGAAAACACTTTTTTCAGGTGTGCTCTGAATACGTCTGCGACAATCACTGCGATGATGGAAACATAATGTTTTCTTCGTGCAGCATCCCCGTGTTAGAGCTACAGACTCAGTGTACAAATCGATCCCGCGGCATTGAAAGAGTTGGGATCCCTGAATGCGTGCGACTGAATTACAAGCCTGAATGGACTGTATCTGTTCCATGTGAAAGAAAAAAACGTTTTAACCGATACTGTCACAGAATGTGAAATACCGTGCGCGTACAATTCGCGGCGCAATAAAGCGGGGATTTTTCGCAAAACAAAGGTCCGAAACGAAAAATTAAATTTGTTCATACGAAATTCAGCGTAGCGGGGAAGCGACAGTGGAAACTGAATAATATTCCACTTTTATGTAGAGAGCCGTGAAAATAGTCGTTACGTCGCAAAAGCGTGCCTTGCGCCGACCCCGCCGCCGAAATCCATTTTCGTGCGTTTAACGAGAAATTAATTTTTCCTTAACTTTCCCCACGGCATAAGAACGCGTCAGTTCCGAAAACCGGGCGAAACGAAAAGTTCGACAAGCATCGCTGGCTGCCCGATTCGCTTTACATTTCCGATATATTCTCCACATGGAAACACACACGAACGGTGCAGTGTACAACTCTCGTTGCTAGACGCTCTACGCGCGAAACGTGATATTTACAAATGGAAAGGAAGGATGGCTCGAACACACTTTCGCGGAATAAATTATCGTGCCCCCCGCCTCCCCCCTATCCACCACCCGCTCGTCCGATGACGCGGCGCGCCATTAAATATTACTGTTTTCAGGAAAATAAATGAATGTCCGACGTGTCCTGAAACGCATCCCAGCCTCGCCGATATGATACTCCTCTTCAAATGGCACTTCCATTATAATACCGTTACCGTTGCAGGCAGCGCGAGCGCGCGCGCTCGCGCGCACGGCTTACTGGCGAGAACACGTCGAGCCATTTGAAAGGGTAGTCAGGTATATGCATTAAAGCGCATGGAGTGCTCGCCATTCGCTTCGACTGGAACACCCCCGTCGAGCGATAGTCTTCTACTCGCAACCGAGCGCTAAATGTACAATCTCCGGTTTAAATGGTACCAACTTCTCTATGGTCGATTGCCTTCTTTAACGGGTTCGTGCGACTTACCTCGGAGCGCGGGTAGAAACTGCGTATAAAGATTGCTGCCGATATCAGTATTCTCTCTTCACGCTCGGAATCTTGCGCAGTTAACGTTTCATATGACAGTCGACGTTAACCCGAAAGTGGGCGAGAGTTACTGTCCTCAAATCGTTAGACGCGCGAAAGAACGAAGATACGACACGGTCAATTTCGATACGCTATAAATACTGTTTAATCGCTCTTCGGTCGAAAGCTTGGATAAGTGTCAACATTTTTTAAGTTGGCGTACGAAAGATTCATTCGTACGGAAATGTCGCGTTGCGTACGTCGAACAGTTTGCTCTCACTTCGTGCGCGATCAATCTTGCCTAGGATTATACCTACGCTCATAGCCCGAGACCGAGAAGCGTGCGCGAAGAATGTATGCATATAACGTCGAGTATAAACACTACAAAGTCTGGCATGGCCAGACTTTACCCAGGCTAGACATTATGCATCTGAATCTTGCACGCCGCGCGGTAGCACGAGCGACGGGGGGGCACTTAACCGGAAGGGGGAGGGGGGGTGGAAGAAGGAGAGTGGAAGCCAGCCTGATATATGAGAATTGGCGATATTACACTGCTATACGGCCGGAAGCGGGATTCTTTACGGCCATTCGCGTCCGCCCAGGGTTTCGCATTAGGCTGTACGCTTTCGCCGAAATGTTTCGTCTAGGATGCATCCTGACCGATGGAACATCGGCGAGTTGGCCCCTACCTAAAACATCTGTGCATGTATCCCCCAAGTGAGTGATGAGAACCATAGAGCGTAATAGGGTGCGGGAGAGAAGGTGGTGACGTAGAGAGAACACAGGCATACTTCGTGCGAATAATACAGTAGCTGAAATATATCGTTTTACGATACAGTCTGTACAGTAATTGAGCCAGTAAGTCAACTATAGTGTCTAAGTCAACTACGATGTGTGATCCCCGCATCGACTATGCAGCTTGTAGACCGTTCCAGGGTCTTCGTTGCCTTCGTGCCTGCACTCTGCGGAGGAGCTAAAGAGCAAAAGCGGAACAGGGTGCGGAATAGGGAAAGGGCCCTTATGCGCGAAAAGCCGATAGCGGGGTAAAGCGAAAGATTGTAAAATCCTCATGCTGGGAAGCTATCGCGAATGGCATCGCTCTTCGCATAATATTCCGGCAATTCCCGTATCGTCGAGCCCCATCACCGTGGAGTGAAGCGGGCCGGAAGTCCCTCGAAAGCAGGTGCCGCTTTTCCTTTTGCAGCCGAACTCACCTTCCTCGTAGGGCTGCGCTCTCTTGGCGAAGGCCCTCGAAAACACGCCCCGCGGCTTCGGGGCCTCGACGCCATTTTCTACGACTGCGCTCATTTTCGCGAGTGGACCTTCACAGGGCGTTCCTTTCCACGGCCCACGAAGATATCTGAAATCGATGTTACGCTGAGGGCTCTCCTTCAACAATTTCGAAAACGCTCGACGATCGATCCCACCTAAGAATTCGCCTCCGAGCCCGATTCTACGGAAGTTTGCGAGCCGAGGCTACGCAAGCGGGAGCATCCGGATTGAGATTTTTAAGAGATTGTTTATCGCCCCCCTCATCTCCGTTGATCTTGCTCGGTCTGCGCCGTAATCAGTTTACGCACAGTCTGCGGAAGCGTTGTGTACGCATCTGTACTGTATATCGATGAAAGTCCCGACACTGTCGCCTCTATCGTTCCCATGCGCGCCTCGGAACGTTAATTAGCAGCCTGCGATTACAGTTCCTATATAATTAAGCCTGTATTAGCCGATTGCAGCGGCAAGATTGCGATTCGGAGGCATCGCCACTTTGTTATCGGGGCTTTCGATCTGCGAAGCGCATAACTGTGCAAGGGAGTCGCTTCAAAATGCAGGACGTTGCGACTGTCGGTGAAAAAGGAAATAATTGCAGCGCGTTGCATCGCCTTACGCCTAGTCCGGTCATTAATTATCGAAGGTATTAATTAAGATTGGCAACCGTTTCACGTAATAATTCGATAAGTTGCCGGTGAATATATCGCACATCGTTTAAGAACATAAACAATTATATTTGATCCGCTTTTGGCAGCGATCTTCTCAGAAGATGTGCACGAAATAATTGCATCTTATACGTTTCACTTATTTGCCCGCGGAGAATGAACCCTCCCAAATTGCTCGACAAATCACATCCAATTTGGCGTCCTACCGCATTGTGTCCCTTGTAACATCATTATACAGAGACTTTGAGTCACAATGAACAAATAGCGAATATATCTATTATAGCGGCCTGCAGCCGAGTGGTGTGTCTCATACACGTGACAACTAACAAGGCTTATCGCGACTCCCGCTACAGCACGATATATCCAATACACACACACACACACACGAGCGTGTATTATTTCACCCCTCAGGAAACCCTACATTCGATCGTCATAATTCATCATTACACATGGGGAAAACCTTGGTCAATAAATTCTGGCCATGCTCAACGAAATTAACATTGATTTATACACTGTCAGGGTGGGCGTAATAAAAAAAGATTTGCGACTCTCGCGGCTTAAGAGAATTAGACTGTCAAGTGTCGTGCGAATGTAAAGCATCGCCTCCGACGGTCTCGTACCAATTTCCCGGACAAAGGAGAATGAGAGGTTGCAGCCAATTGAAAATTCGAAATAATGGCGGAGTTATGGTTCCGATGCAGAAAGTGAGCGACTTGACGCGGAGAGCGCTCGAAGTGTGTCATGGTTCTGCTCCGCTTCTCTCTTTATGTCGCATGTTATGAGACCGTTTCGAGTATAGTTCTATCCGCAAGATTCCATCTCCGTCGCGTGTGTTTGGATTCATTCCCATTCACTGTCGCCGTTCGCATGTGCGGCGCACACGCAACAATATACGGACGAGAAGATGGAAAAAGCAGCTATCATTCTCACGTTTATTACGAACGGCAGGAATTCGCAACGGAGTGGCTGGAAGACATATTGTCGGTGGAGAAGGACTCGAGAAGTGAATATTGCTCGGATGGTACGAAGAGATGGAAGTAGACTACCGTAACTGCACCTTTTGGACACGCCTCGTAGGAGTGCAGTTCATAGCGTCGTGGAGAAATTAATGAAGAGCCCTTCAAATTGTTTGTACCCTTATATTGGAACACAACGATCCCGCTGCTGTCCCCCGTATTCGGTAATGCGATTTCCACGGTCTAGCGGGCTAATCTGATAAAACGGAAACGAAATGAAGTCGTTGTCGATTTATCGACGGATTCTGAGCAAATACGGCACCTGAGTACTCTGACTACTTCTACTTCCGTGCCATTGATCGATGAGCGTTTCCCCGAGGGAGATGATATGGTCCACTGAACCAAATAGCAAAATGTTCCGGCGAAAGGCCGTAAATACAAATTACGAGCTGCATCGGCTTCCCATCGGGACGCGATGAAGGAAGCCGGAACGGCGAGAACGTAAAAACTTCGGACGCGAAGACGAACGATTTTGTCAACGTCGCTCGAAACTTATGACACCTCAAAGGAAACCGTTGCATTAACGGCAATAACCTAACTGACAATGACAGGCTCAACGTTCGCCACCGGTGTCTGCCTCTCCGCTGCTTCTTTCCTGTCGTCGATTTTTGCTCACTTTCGCCTCTCCCGGCTCCCCATCGCCTCCCCTTTCGAGTTGGAAAAGCGCGAGAATGCGAAATGCGAGGTTCCGCGAGACGCACATCTTTCCGGTGTCAAAGAGTTTCAGAATGAATGATAATTCTTGGAAGAGAGAGCTTTAGGCCGGCCGTCCTGTCGCGAATGAAATCTCACGAGATAGCGAGTGTGTAGTCGAGTGTCGAGTTTGCTTGCGAGCCTGTCGGAACTTGGCTTACCACTTCGCGACACTCGCTGCCGCGTTGGAATTTATGACATTGACGTCTATGCACGTGCAGATAGATCGGCCCGCTAAACGCACAGTGCATAAATATCAATTTATATGGGTGTAGTCGCATCTCCGGATTTACATAGGCACCTTATGATATACAGGGCGTCTCCGGAGAACTGCAGCCTCCAGAGGGGAAGTGGTTCCGCGGGTAAACGTAAATCGAAAGAGAAACCTATTTTCTCGTTTGATACTTCGTATATGAAATGATTGGATTTGCAACCGGTCGTTTCTGTGTCTCCTTTAGGAAATTGACGGAGAGTAGTGATAACATAAATTTATAAACATTCTATTTGGATATGTGTCGAAAGAGTGTCGATAGTCGTCCACCGCCAGCAATGATGGACAATCCGATAACGGTCTATTTTAAAATACGGGGGTCGTAAAACAAACTGCAAAAAGAAAGTAAGACGTTTCTTTTCTTCTGTGTTTTTTTTACACGTAGACTTCTTAAGAAGTAAGTATCGACAAGGGGATGAGATGTGCAGTATAAATTAGACAAGAACATTCGGCGTCCCTCTTCTCATTCGTAGTTGAGAAACGCGGGTCGATCGATTTTCGCGGACTCGATGGAAGTTCGGAACACTCTTCAGATTAGTTTCGCCTCTTTAGGAAATAATTTCCGCGCAACAAACGGCGCAAAACAACGATTGTTCGCCCCTAAGTTGATGAACGCATTATTACATTTCCCGTAAAATAGATGGGACAGGACGATTCCGACTTAACGATAATTGCATCTATCCTACCAATTACAGAACATTAAAACTTGAGATACTTCTAGTTCTCTTCCAGCTCTAAATAGAATAACACCCCACGACCAAATCAGTTATATAAATTATTTGTCGGAAACAATATTTGAAAAGATGAAAAGCATGATGAAATTTTATAATTTGACATACACGCACACGTGCGAAAAAAATAATTATGAAAGCACTAAAGTACAATGATTCGGTTCTTGAATAATTTTGAGAAAATCCTCTACCCATCGGCGAAGTAACTTTGGACCAAACAGTAACGAGACGCGATCGTAAGATAATAATTACGCAAGCCGTGCGGTACACTAATTAACGGAGTCGAAAGAGAAAAAAAGGCACCGACTCTTAAGTCACCGCAGGTTTTAAAACTCGAGCATTACGCGAGCATTCTGTGTTCCCACCGGCCTCGCGCTCTTTCGTTTTCTTCTGCTTTTCTCTTACTTCGAACCGGGTTCCCCTTTTCGGCGATGCGGAGGTTAAAACCTGCCTCTAATTTATATGCATTTTCAGTCCAGGCGGCGAGCATATTGAGTTAACAGGAGAGAATAGCTCGAGGCGAAGAGCGGACAAATGAAAGAAGGCAAGGAAAATGGTGGAAAATGAAGAAGCGGATGAGGCCAACAGAAGATAAAATTAGAGCGGCTAAAAATTTGCGTCCATTTCGTCCGCAGTTAGAAAATTGCTATTCAGAAGGGGCGGAATAAGACGCGGCTAATCAAGGCAAATGACTTCGTAGCATTTACTCTTGGTAGTGTGCGAACCTACGAAAATGAGTGTCCTCGATGAGCAATCATCAGTCATATGACCGTTAGCGTATAACTGACCAAGTGAGTTCGTCGAAAATTGGAAAAGAGACAATATTTATGATTGATATGTCAATTAAGTGGTTCGCATGGGAGAAATTTGCTTTCCACTTAATTGAGTACGCACGCGGTCATGTCATTAATTTAAGTGAGACTGATCACTATACTTCGTCCAGACGTGAAACACTGATTTAATCCTCCAATTTATTCTAATAATTCAGAAATAAGAGAGAAAATTTATAATCTGAACTTGTGAGCATAGCGAGTTTCAAACAATGACTCGAATGAAAGCACTGTGGCCTTCCCGTTAAAGTGACATCTCATTAAACCACACATGTTCATACAAATTGAGCGTTTAGCCAAACGCAATTTGCCAACGCACAGATTAATTTTAAACAAGTGATGCCCGCGCGAAACGCGGATGAGCACGATGTTATCTGATTCGAGACGCTGTTTAAAATAAACCTGCCAATTTTTTCCTAGCCGAGAACAATGAACGTCAGGGTAATCAATGTCTCGGTTGAAAGAACATTCAGGATGGGTATTAACGGTGAAAGCCAAACCGGAAAGATCGACGATCCGTGACTGTCGGTATGACAATGCGAACGGTATCTCAAATCTGTTTCGTTCCACGCCAGATATCGTAATACGTTGGCAAAAATTGATGAAATTAGTAGCCTCGCGTTGCGAGCAAAGCGTTATTGGGCCACTTAAACAAAATGGGACGCTCGAAAGTCGCGGAATTCAATTTGCCGCCATCAGGGAAAATTCGCTCGCGCCGGCCACGATTTCTCAGCGAAGTAAATCCGCGCAGGCAGTGTTACAACGCTTCGCATTACATATTCTCGCGGCGAACTTGAATTTTATCGCCTCGCATTGACATTAGTAGGCGCGACAGAAATCCGATAAACGGGCTCCATAAGCACGGGCGATATTCATTTGCCGTTCAACTTTCCGCATTTACGTCAGGCCTGTATCTGGCGTCAATTAAAGTTTCCGTTAGCCTCTCTCGGCTGGCCGGAAGCGGGTAGAGGAAAAGGGAGGCGGAATTATCCGCACGTATCGCACCTGCCGCTGATAAGCTTCATTAACAAAGTACCTGGCGCAGGATCGTTTTCGGCAAATAATTTTAATCGCCCTAAAGTGGGCGCGCGCGCGTCCCCGAGCCTTTTTAAAGGTTGACTAGGACCTCGGGGGCTGCCGGCAAAAGGCTGGAAACGTGCGAGGACCGGTGCGGGGGTGGCTAAGAAAACATTGTTTTTTCCTTCGCAGAGGAACGACTAACAGTTCTCTCTGCGGTCGGGCCGTTAACTGGCCCGACTTTGACGCCGACGGGCACGAGCATGTCCGAAATTTAGTTAGCAGAGAGGAAATTTATTTCGCCGACGGTAGCTCATCCAGTGACGAAGAGCCAATTACCGTGCATCGTCCTCTCTCATTCTCTCCCCTCTCTCTCTCTCTCTCTATCCTTCCAGCACTCCGGAAAATCTCTGGGGCCTCCCTACGCACGTTTCTGCCTCGAAGTGGGAAGAACGAAGGAATATGTTCCCCTGTAAACGAGTGTAAGCCACTTTGCGCGTGCGCACGGGCGCACAAACGAATGCGATGTATCGTTTAGAAGCATCCCTCGGCCGAAACAAAGTGAACGCGTGATTAACATTGCCAGGATTGTGTTAAGACGTGCACGCCACGAGCAGACCTTGAGCCTTTAAAGGTTGGGCGAAGTTAAATCAATTTAACGCTGCTAATTAGAGAGCAAATTGGGCGGTCGAAGGATGGGAGAAACGGCTCCTCCAAACGTTGATCAAAATTAAGTAAATGATAAACTGCAAATCAGAGAGGCGCGAAGGCACTCTTTGTCTGAGTTACAGTTTTTCCATTCGAACCTCGTCTTATTCTAATGCGGACGCTGCGCTTTGTACGACGGTGGAAGCGAGGTTAATGGATCCCGTGCATAGCGGTAATATCGTTAAGAAACGCACGTCATTAACATACGCGTTGTACTCGCTGGATTTCAAAGGGCGTCGAGAGGGTCGGGTGGTAGGTGGGAGAAAGCATAATTTTCCCATACAGATCGCGAACGGTCTAAGAGTCTCATCGTTGCCGCATGGAAGACGTATGCGATTTCATTGCCCCGGGACCGTTTGATTCCGCCTCAAAGCCGCGGTTCCGATGTTAAGCTGGAATTTAATAATTCCTATATCGTTCGTAATATCGTCACCGGGCGTTCTACGTAACAGGCAAAGCCCGGCCATCCCACCGAAAGGCATGTCATGTGCGAATGCTAACAATGCCGAGGAGTAGCACAATGGCCCGACAAAGTCGACTCCCACAATCGTCCGATCCAATCAATGCCGTCGCAATAAAGAACGAGAGCGTACGAGGTCTGCCGCGGAACGATGTAATGCTCGATGACACAATGAGAAGATTCGACTCATCGGATCCGAAGTACTCGGCCCTAACGATGTGACTTAGGCCGCGGAAAAAGTTTCGCCGGAGAATGGCGGCCGCGAGGCTAGGGGGGAGGGGTGGGGCAAAGGCGGAGGTAAGAATAATTCATGAAAAGGACTTCGATATCGAGTTTCGGCGCCGAGCGCATTGCGGGCGAGCGCGACGTGCGCACAGACGATTCCTGTACGCACGACTTCGAGCGTCTGAAGTCGCGAGACAGGGAATATAGGGCCCGCCCGATTTGCATACAGACGCATTCGCCGACTTCGAAGCGGCTACGTGGGTGGCAATTAAGAAGCAATTTAGTACGCTTCCTCGCGAGACGCGCTCTGTCTCGGGCGCATGCGCATTCTCGGCGAGGAGTCGTGAACGCGTGCGACCATCGATAAAACATTCTGCGAGCGTGTGCGCCGAGCGCATGCATTAAACTTATGCTTATCCGACGTTACCCGGCGTACATTAGATTCCGTGCCTAAGCGAGTCGGCCGCCACCCCTTGTCTCCGCGTTTCGTTATCGAGCATCCTGGGCAAAGGTTGATTCTCTCGCGTGCGCAGGCCTCACCCCCCTCCCCACCCCTCTACCCCTCTCATCCTCGAACCCTCTACCTCTCTACTCCCGTATCCTCCTTCCCCCGCTCATCGTACTCCTCCGCCTCCTCCTGCGCGGGTAATGCCAATAGTGTGTAACGTCTAGTTTCAGACGGTGTCAGATCCAATATGCGGCTATGTACACTTTGTAGCGCGTAACTGTATAATATGCATATTCCGGTGTACATGAATGCGATACGGGGCGATACGATGCGATATGCAGCGTAATGTATAAGCCCCGTAACGTCCGGAGTAACTATGAAGTATAAATACGGCGATACGCAAACTCGGCTGCATAGAAATGAGTACATTATGATGATGAGTGAGGGCCGACCGGCGAAGACGGGCCGGTGTAATGAAACTGACATCGTCCGTAATTAGTGTGAATGACGATTCCGGTTTCTTCACTTTCCATCGTTTCCGCTGTGTATGCTCGTATTGACCGTTCGTCTGAGCGACGTTTGATTCGCCAACGGCGCGTAACGGATCGCGGAGGGAACGTCCGTAATGTAATTTGCCCGTCTGTATTTTCGTTGCCCGGGCGAAATGTTCGAAAGTTCCTCCGTGCGCGCACACTGCTTCGTTACAAAAATATATGCACTATAGGATGGCTCGTTACGCGCAGATAAGGACGTTGACGGCTATCGTGCCAACAGTATTATCCAGTGACACCCGGTGATTGAAACAGTGGGAAGAAATGTTCGCAAGTGCCCTTACGACCCCGGAGCAGACTCGACTAATTCGGTATAAATACATCGGAATATTCAAGACCAATGCTGCGAAGCCACACGGAGCGGAAAATTACCTCTTGGGAATCACTGTTCCAGATCGGCGCCATCTTATCCACAATCGCATAAGTCCCGCGAATCCACCTTCGCCGCTCATCAAACTTGCAACAAAACTTTACCGCACCGCTATCCATCTAACTTGACGAATCGAACGGCCAATTAATCCGAAAATACGTTTACCCCCGGCCAATGAATTGCTAATCCTGCCCATCGATATCGCGTCTCACGGTCGTCCATCGGTCCTCGTCACGGATGGAGAGCGATTCGAAGGAAAAGGAACCTCAGACTCCGGATCGTTTTTCTTATTATCCCGGTCGACCGCCCGCACGCTAAATATGCTCATTGCGAGATGGCCCCCTTTCGCGATAGCGGCGATTAATCGAACGCTGTCCAATCGATGACCGGCCACGATACGAACCATTTCCGCCTCGCGTAAACCGCAAAATGGAACATAGCGAGCCGGGAAACGATAGATGTCAAACCGCACCCTGGCGGGGGATGATTGCAGGAAGCGGCGTGCATGACGCGCGATAAAGAGCGATACGGTCTTCCTCGCTTGTCCGTAGGCCGTTTAACGATCGCCGATATAAGAGGGCAGCGCGTCTATTTCCGTAATTCGCGTACGAGCCGAGACACGAGAGTGCCGCGCGATACGCGAGCGAACGGCCGTGCGACCGAGACGCTTGGAAGCGACCTGACGAAGAGTGCGCTCGCTCGCGAAAGTAGGGGAAAGAAATTCGAAATATCGAGCGACCCCCGATCGTAAATCATTCTACGGCACGCGAGAGACGCGCGACGGGCGAGAATAATGCCTTTGATTGCATCCTCTCTTGTCGGCGTAACGCGGTAACGAGCACGTTGGATCCCGTATTAATCGCCGGCGTGACACTTTAACGAGCCCGCCAAGTTCGCATATTATGATGAGAGAGAGAGAGAGAGAGGGAAGCCGTGCGATGCGTGCTGACCCGCGAGTCATAGACAAGATCCGCGCACAATCGCGAATGGGCTGCGAACTGTTACGCGCTGGAGGATCTTAATTAGAACTCTCCTGCGCCAGGCTCTTCTTTTGCACGCCCAGTCCACCGAGAAAAAGCGCGAAGTTGCGCAAACGCCCAGTGGAGAACGTCGAGCGTAACTTCGGCCCGAGCAAGTTTCTCCCCGTCGAAGTAATAACGCTCGGTGACACGGCCAGGTATTCCGAGAAAGAAAAACATATATCACGTTACCCGTCCGCATATTTGTGTCGCGACATATCTGTTTCACCGCGGAGAGAACCAGCTAACCCACCTTGCCTCTCGCCCCCCCCCCTCCCCCTCCCAGTCCACCATCTCCGTCGATCCACCTCCTCATGCCCCCCGGAGGCGTGGGCGGCGGACACACGTTGCCGAGGCACCCTGCGCACATCTCCGGCGAAGTTTATATAAGAAGGTTATTGGGCGGACAAGAATAGAGTGCATTGCTCTCAAACGGAACATCCGTCTGCTCCGTGCTCCGTGACGGTTCTCATTCGCGACAAGTATGCAATTGCGCAACCTCCTACCTAACCCTCGCCTTCTCGCTTCCGCTTTCATCCTGGCGCCTTCGGCTCGTCGCACGGCCGACATGGCGGCCTTAACAATCGGACAGAAGCCGAAAGGGCGGAAAAAGAAGCTGGTCCGCCATTGTTCGGATCCGTTCCGCTTCCTGGGCGAGCGAACGCTCGAACGAACGTGCCCACGGCCAGAAGCATCGCGAGAATCGCGAGCCGGCAGGAAATCCGCGGATGCGGGGTGGAGGGGGATGTTCGTTAATAATTTTACGGAAAAACGTCCGCTCGTCCGGGAGAGAAAGGAAAGACGCGCTAATTGCGTCACATTCTCCCGGGGCGGCATTGAAAGCCGGGCAAAAGCGCGGCGCACGCCATTTAAGGTACTCGTCTCACCGTGTTCCCATTTCCTCGTAAAGGTTACTCTCGCAACCGGCTTTAAGGTCCTCGGGTGAATAAACGACGAGGCACGGCCGCGGCGGAGACCTTCTCCCGTGACACGATCGTGCGTCGAGCAAGGCCGAACGGAGTTACGAAATCGAGAAGGTAACGCGCTTTTCGGAGAAAACTCTGCGGCACACATGGAAAACGAGAATTGAGCTCGCTTTTCCCGGCCGGAGTCGGCTTTTGAGTTTTGTCCGACGATCGTTCGACGCTCATCCGACGCCTGTTCGTATGAGCGAACAGAACGCGGATCGCGCGAAACGCGCTCCGAACATTCTGCGGCCGAGTTCACGGGCAAATAAATTGGCGAAACGAGACTGGCGTGGGGGACATTTTCAATAAATTCATCGCTGCGCGTCGCGATACTAAAATATGAGAGAATATTCTAATAATATCCGTATGGAAGTGCAGCGCGGGCTCGCACTCAAAATAATCTGATCTCCGAACGGGCTCGCTCGCCGCACAGAGGCGTTGACGCGGCCCGAAGAACATGATAAATATTTATTGCCCGCTAAGATAACATGCAAATATACGGTTACACACGGAAATGCTTTTACGGATTGCGCGAGCGCGACGCGCGGTGTCTTCGCAACTTATTGCGTAAACTGATACAGTTCGTTAGATGGGATCGAATGTCGAGGCTTCACCGAGCAATAAAGCGAAAAGAGGTTGCACACGCTTCCTCGTATCTATTATCGCCGTCTCTGCGTACATAAAGACATTATTCAACAATTCGCACTCCTCTATCGCGCCGCTGGCATCGTAGTCTCAAGTAAAGCGTCATTATTTCCATCGCCCGCTTCTGTACCCTTTCGTACCGACGTCGTAGAAATTCTCAGGATGGAAAAATCCGTTACCGTTTACAGCTTCACTCGGTCCCGAAAACGAATCAGAAGCCAACGTCGCCGAACTCACGACTGAGATCGGGCGGATAGGTAGCGGCGAATTTCGCTCCGTTCCGTTCGAATCGTAAATCGCGGGAAACGGGTCGGCCGATCGTGCCCACGCGTACTCGTGAATGCACGCGAGCGAGCACGCGAGAGTGCACGAGAGTCGCTCGCTTTTACCTGAGACGATGACGCCGGAGACGCACGAGGCGAGGAGAACGAGTCGAAGTAGGCGAAAGGAGGAGGTGGTGGCTTAGAGGGCGGGATGGGGGAGGGGGGGTGTAGAGGAGGTGGAGGGAGGGACAGAAGAACGCTGGACATGAACTTGAGCAGGAGGAACTTGCCGGCGAGCATTCCTCCGCACTGAACTCCATCCGAAGGTCGGTTCATCCGGGGCAGAAGCTTTCCCACGCAGCAAATCCGCCCTGAACTAGCAGTCACTGACATCGCGCAACGGCCATCACTGACAACATCGCGGTCCACGCGTTCTGATAGTCGGTGGCCTGACGAATCAGCGCCGCTTGACGCGGTAACAGCGCGCACTTTGAACCGAACGATCACGTTTTCACTTCCGTTCGCTATCGTTGCCTTCGTCAGAGGGTCGTAATAAGGAAATGTTCAGATGTAAGGACGAGCGGGGTTGCAATGCGATTGGCTGGTACTAGGTAGCCAGCGATAGCCAGTAGTAGCCAGTAGTAGCCAGTAGGAGCGTTTTGTTTACGGTGAAAGCTGAAAGTGTAGAGACTGAAGTGTAGATGTCGAAAGTGCTATGTCAATGTTGAGAGACGACGTCGTGCTGCTCGCGCAGGAGGCGTGGGAAGAGTTTCGGCTGTCCGGGAGTGCCGGACGTTTTTCGAATTGAATTGAATAATGCGATAATGCTGTCCAGATGCGCCGGCAATTCGTGAGCGGCGGACGAATTGATTTTAATGGCGAAAAGGCGGCGCAGAGAACGGCTGCGCAAAAACGATATTTCCGTCGATCATTTGCATGCGCCCATTTTGGCCCCGCACAGTTTCGAGCCGTTCTGCGCATGTAATGCGAATTGCCGCATTTCGTGCGTCGGAGATGGTGATTGTCGGTGGCACGAAATTGCGAGCCATTTCATACCTGAATGGGAAGGGAAAAATATAGATTTACTCTTGCCGGGTTGATTATTCCGCGACCGTCGAGTAGGCGCAGTGTCGTTTTGGCGGGGTGAGTTTAATGCAATTAACGCGCAGTCAATGTAATTTTTAATAAACATAGGGATTTCCGGATTTGATTAAATTCGCGCGACCGTTACAGCATGAAACGTAAACACCGCAATAAATTTGATGTAATTTACATTTGCCGACACGTTCCGTTCTACATTTACTCAATTAAATCACGCGTAAATTAACCTTTAATCTGTAGGCGCGCCAATCAATATATCGGGTAATGAATTTTTGGTAGTTTGTTTTAACGCTCAATTTAGTTATTCGGCACGGGAAAGATTAAGACGCCGAGCGTCTCATGACTCTTGCATGAACAACTTTCAGGAAACTCGATCGTTTTCAAATTCTAACTCCGCGAAAATGTAGCCTGGGCTAAACTCGGAGCAGCGGCTGAGCAAAATAGAATGTTCCAGTTTATAATCTGAGCTGCAATTACAGTGTTCGTTCTGGGTCGATCGCCCGACAAACTCGTATATCATGGACGTAATAACGGTTGCTAGACTATATCCAGCACAGCCGGCGATGCATCGGCAGCAAAATTCAGCAAATTTCTACTTCCGCGAACGATCAATCCCGTTCACACAATCGCAACACGATCCACGCCACCGCAGGCGCATATCCTCGATATCTCAACACCGCCGAAACAAAGTCGTTGCACTACAACATCCAACCGAACGAACAAATTACTTTCGGCGAGTCCATTTCCTTAATCCATCGAATCCGAGCCACATCCGACGAAACACCGACAGTGAAATCCTCCAGCGAAATCTGCAATTTTCAATCTGGCCGTCTTGCGATCGCTCACAACCGCCGCAATCCTTCTCAATGACACGGTAACGACCACCAATTAAACCGATCCGCAGAATTCATCCGGGGAGAAAAATGCTCGCGGCTCTCGTAGTCAATCATCGGCACAAACGAATCCCGGATCGAAGCCGTCCTCGCCCCGGCTCGCATCTAGGATCGATTTTACGAACGAGGTAACATCGACCGATACGTTTTTCACCGATGGCCCGGCGTTCGGTTTCACGGCAAAACATCCGGGCTATCCATCCGACGCAATTCTACGCCCAGTAATGGTACACCTGCGCTCGCCCGACTTCGATCCACGGTCGTTAGAGTAAATTACCGGGCCTCGGCGTTCGCCGCGGAAAAGTACAAAATTCCTTGCCGCGTCGCGGGCAAAACTGATCGTAGAACGCGCTGTCGAGCGACGAGCGACACTGCGTCAAAGTCGAACTTTATCCCCGGGTATACTGTCGCTCGGCCGATGGCTGAATGTAAATTGCCGCCTTCCTGCTCAATTCCGTACCTCCCGAGCGTAATACTAGCCTGGGTCAAAAATGACCCTGTCACCGCCATCGACCGCCGATCGCCGAACAATCCTCGAAAACACGTTGACATTGACACCCGTCGTCCGCGTGGCGCGGGTGCGCGATTAAAATTCCGCTAATTCGTCCCGTACAAATTGGCCGCGCGGCCGTCACAAAGAGAGCGACGCCGGAAGCGGCCGTCGTCGCCGAAACGAGCGTGACCGTATCAATCTAACGGATGAGATATAAAAGATTGAATTGCGGCTTCATCATTCACGGTCGCCGGCAAATGCGCCGGTAACGGACGCGGTTCGTTAGACGCCATCGCCGTTGAAAATCGGGGCTCTCTATCTCTCTCCCGTCCCTCTCTTTCAGCGGCGAATTTGGTACGCGCGAATTCGTCGGCATTGACGGCTTTCGAACGAGTATGACCTTTGTCGGCTATTTTCGACCGGACTGCCTGTTTTTCCCGTTCGTCCAGTGAGAGCGAGGCGGACGAGGCGGACACGGTCGAGGTGATCGAGGCGATCGAGGCGATCGAGATGATGGACGAGATCGATCGCGAACGGCGGAAGAAGGAACGATACGCGCTCTGCTGCTGGCCGAAAGTAAAGCGTCGACTTCCTGCGCGATCGGGATCGTTGACGTACATGTCGCTCCGCCGATCGTGGGTGCACTTCCTGCTGCGCTACGCGAGCCACGTTCGCACGCACCGTGGAAATTATGAACCTGTGACGTATAGCTTCCGACGGTGTCGAGGTTGCCGTTGCCGAGTCCAATGTCGAGTAAATTACTCCTTCCGAGTGTCGCCGATCGAACGATTAAATTGCCGCTGAAACGCGTGCGCGAGCCAGCGATTTGCTTATCAGAAAATTATTACTCCTATCCGTCTCAAATATTGCGAACGATAGCTCCGCAATCACTATTGCGCTACACCTTGCACTTATCGCTAACCGTACGCACGCTCTCGCATGCTCAATCGGAAGTTGTCTGAGCTACGAATGACAGCGCAGAGGACAGCCTTATTTGCCGATCGAGTTAAGCGGCAGCGATTAAGTTACATCGATCTCCCATTCCAGCCTCCCGCTCGAAAGAAGCGGCGGTACGCCCGACGTGTCTCAAACACGAAATAGCACACAGTCACTGTTTACCCAAATCTCTCTCCGAATACTCACGAAAAGTCCCGTGCGCCACAGTATTTTGCCGGCGGTTCGAAAGGCAAGCGAGAAACGTCCGTGTAACTCGACATAAACCAAAATGCCACCGAATCGATCGGGCGACGACACACAACACACACAGAGGCACGGCCCTTGTACGAGTAGGTTCTCGCTCGCCTCGATTTACTCCGAGCCCCCCCTCCCCGCCGCCCGACGAAGCGACAACAATGTTGCGGCACCTCGCTCGCCAGCGAGGTAAAGTAACTCGTGCCGAATCTCTCCCTGCGGACGACACGTCGTGAAGGAAGATATTGGTCGTGGAAAAAGGCCGACTGCACGAGGCGCGGACGGCGGCGAGGCACGAAGGTGCCTGAAGAGAGATTGCGAAGGTAGCGGAAGGTGGAGACTTTTAGAGGCAGGAGGAAAGAGGCACTCGCGACCGCGGGTAAACAAGCGTTGGGATTATCACTGAAGGCGTCCTGAGCGAATGCACTCGCGTGAATGATGATGACCGAGAGCCTGGAACGCACTGGAACGCACTGGAACGCACTGGACTCGGCGAGAGCGAGTGAGAATGGGAGGACGAGACAGGAAGCCTGTTCCGAAACGACGTCCGCCTTACGAGCTGCCGCGTCGGACTGGCTGGGCAGTGGGGCCAGCCAGTGGGACCTGGTGGGACCTGGCAGTGGGGCCCGGCTGAGGAGTCAGGCTGAGGGGCCAGGCGGCGGTAGTAGGACCTTACGGTAGGGCCCAGGTGCCGGCGGCGGTGGGGGGGATGGGACCTAACAGCAGTCCCCCCCTTTCGCTCGACAGACCCTAGACACGAGCGGACTGGATCGTTGCGAGTGACTGCTGTCGGCCGGAGGTGGCCGGAGGTGGCCGGAGGTACCATTTCTGCGTTCGTTATCGGATCCCATTGCCGCGTATGACAGCTCGAATAAACTGCGGACGTTGCGGACGCGCTCGATTTCGAAGTGTAATCACTTTCGATGACGAGACTTCCAATTCTGGATAGGGACGAACGGCGGCCAGGAGGGATGAGGAATTGCGTATTCAGAAAATTGATATGAGTATAGAGTGTTTGCTGGGAATTGGATGGTTTTAATGTTGTTAGCCGGGAATTGTTGTTTCATTGGCGGAGTGAGAATTTGTTGTCGATCGCCCGATCGATATCGGATCGAGATGGAAAGATCAATATTGAGGAACAAAGTGGTGCGTGTAAATACACGGTGGCGAACGTAGCAGAAATTGAATTCAGATGGCGAGATTAATATTTAAATGTCAGACGATTTGTGTGCGTGAATGAAGGACGGAGAGTGTTTCCGACTTGGTGGGTGTGACCCGTCGTTGGAAACTGACAATGGCAAAGGCCGAGTGGCACGGTCAGAAAACATAATTTGTAAAATCGACAAAAATACTTTCCGGTATGACGTCCTTGCCGGTCGGCTTTTCAACCATCACTGTTATTTCGCTTTACAAGTTTCCCGTCGTTTTGTCAACTTCAATAACGTGAAAGTTTGCGCAACAGCAGAACAAGAGCACTTGCAAAACAGTGTTGTTTCTTCATTCGATTGGGCAATGAAAAATGCCATCATTGCCAACAATGCTTGAAACGGTATTTTGAAATGGTTCTACTTTCGACAGACGATTAACAACCATGGGCAACAGACGCAATAATGCCGCGAACAAAATTGTTTTGCACTTGAATGTTATTCCATATATAGGTACAGAGGATTATCCATGAACTTATGAAATGAGCAGCCTATTGTACTTGATTGAGAAGAATTGGTTTTGTCTGTTGCATTTTTTATCCGATTAGTTAAAAAATTGCTTGAAGGCATATAATCTATGTAACATTATAAAACATAATGGTAATCCAGAGATTGATTTGCGTACTCGTAATCGATGTAAGTCATAGCTCTACATATTTATGGCAGATTTGCCTACAGATCATTTGACCAGTTAATTCCGTCATCAATTCAACGCTCACTAATGGCGTCCGTGTACTGATAAAAGTTTTATCAATTATGCGAGGAAAACATGAAAACGGCAGTAGCAATTACGATTCATAGCGATTCAATGAATATTCAGCTGCAGTGTACAAATTTAAATTTTATGTCAGATGGTATTTACAGAATTTAACACGTGATTTGCCGTACGTTAAACAAAATGCTCTCAATATGCAAATGCAAAGATTATTTTTGCAACGTTGCCCATTTTTATTTAAACCTCTGCACTGAAATCGAATAATTAAACAAGCTGCGCCCTTTCGTATAAATTAAAAAATATTTATTTTGTACGTAACCAATTAAGCAGTCCCATTTATTGGAGGCAATTAAGAAAGCTTAGCTTCCCATCGAAGCAAAAATTACAAGTTCTTATTCCCAACAGCATGCTCGTTAACTGTTAACGCCAGCTCATTTTATCCATTACATATACCCAACTCAAATTTCACAATATTTTGGAAAAAGCATCCTCTCATACACCCCAAAACATTATCTCAATTCATATATATCGATCGCGTCAACTCAGCCAGCTCAGTTTACAGGAGAGTCGCAAGCGGCACGAACGAATTCATTTAACAGGCACCTTCGAATCCGAGGCTCTCGCCTTTATCGATTCGGTTCGTACTTCAATCAGCGACCCTCGCGCATTACCGCTCTCTATGGCACTCTATCAGTGGTAATTCGGTTTACGTCATCGCAAATGCAGAGCGCACTACTAATTCCCAGCATCTTCGTGAATCCTCTCGACGTTTCGTCACCTCCCCCCTTCCGCTCCTTGAGCTCGACTTCCTTTCTTCCTTTCCTTTCCTTTCCTTCCCTTCCGCGGCCGACCAATCCCAACTGCCTCACGTCCTTTTACCCTCGCCTTTCGAGAGGGAAAGGACCCGGGGCACGCTGCCAGCTCCGAACAGTCTGGGCCAATGCTTTTCCAATAAGCCCCCGAATTCCATAGTCGCCGAAAGAAGAGATTCGAAGGTTGAAGGTGACTGCCGCGAGGATCGGGAAGAGAATGAGGCTCTATCAAAAGGAGGAAGGGAGGAGGGCAGGGGGCCTCTGGTCGGCATGGCTGAATAATGCACGAGGCGTATACCCTTTCGACGGAAATTCTCGCGTCCTGAGACTTTGGATCTTACGACGCACGGCAAGAAATCGGCTTTCGCCAATTCCTTTATCCCCGATTCGACGCCGATGCTCCTATCGCGACCTCTCTCGGCCAGGATAAGGGCTTAATTAAATTTTTCATGAGTCGTCACTGTCGGATCTTCCGAAGGGAATTTATGCGATGAGCGGCGAAGCCTTGTTGCGATTCATTGTTTCGGATTGTAATTTTTGTCGAAGGACGATTAGAGGCAGCGTCGGAGTCATCATTGTTTTCGAGCGATTAAGGGTTTCCATGAAGATGCAGGAATGTTCGGACGATGAAATTTGCGAGCGGCAGTTACCGACGCGGAATGAGTTGGTACTAATACGATCAAACTGCGGTTTACGGATGACTCTAGATGCACTAGAACTCCGATTATCTGAATTGCGAATTGCCTCTGAACCACCGCAACCCGGGACTACAAACTTGGGTCCTCGGCATGAGTGCCTCCCTAACTTGCAATACAGCTCCGACAGTATTTTAAATTTGTAATATCCTCCACCTACACACCCTGCCATTTACGTCGACCCTGTCATTTTACATTCACGTTATATCCCTTCAGGATCATGAGTCTCATAGACTCAATTTTTAACCGAACGTAATATGCATATACTCGAAGCTTGGGATCTCGATCGCAACATATTTTACCTTCGCGTAAAGAATAGCGTGTCCGAAGATTACGAAATCCGACCCCGATTAGATTTTTATTCGCCTCTCGGCAAGAAGGATATCGATGATTCCCTGATAGAGTCGCCAATGTGCGACCGCAGAAAACGAGCTGGACCCTCCCTCGCCTCGTCCTTCTCCGTTCGACCTTTCCCCGTCTCTCTCTCTCTCTCTCTCACTCTCTCCCTTGCCTCCTTAAATCCACACACAAAGCCACGCACACAGCCGGAACTTCTTGCCTCGCCTCTCGATGGCAGATGCTATAAGGTTTCAAGAAGCAGCTGTCGTTTCACAGTAAAAACGCGCCCAGAAGCTGCAACTAAGAGAAACATAGACTTCACGGCAAGTTCTGCCATGTTGCCGTACGGACACTGTACGATATTCGCGTACGCACACAGTCATGCACAGGTACACACACACATACACTTTTACGATTTCTGAGCTTCGCGCATGCTACACGGAACGAAGGCGAGTATTGGTTCGCGCACGAGCACGGAGCTTGTAGCTCGCGTACGCAACAAGACGACGAGCATTGTCGGGCCAATAAGCCAATACGACACGGTGGGAAGTTCGGCAGCTATGAATACATATATACATATATACATATATCGAGACGTCCCGGCAACGCCCGCCGCATCCGCGACGAGCAGCGACGAGCAGCGACGAGCGACTCCTCTCGCTGTTTTGTCCTCTCTCAGTATTTCGGAGGTGTCGCAGCTAACAGCTCGGGAGCGCAGCACGACCGACAATAAGAACTGCACGCTTCCTACTCCTTTGTAAATGACCGTATCCAGTCGGAGGTATTTGCTCGGCTGCCGTTGGACCGAGACGCTGAATTGCCCGGAGACTGAAAGAGCGGGTGGGGTGGGATGCCTTCAGACAATCGGACCGCTTCAATTCTAAAGCCTTTTTCGCGACAACGGCAATAATTACGGGAATTGAATAGTTTAGTCGGTGGAAAGTAGCTATAAGCGGATCCCCGCCATTTTGTCGTTACAATGATAATGTTTGCTCGTATATCGTGGTAGCAGTACCTAGTTGCCGGCCAACTGTTCGACGGAGATACTTTGGTTGCGCTCGAAGGCTCGATGGTGTAAATGCGATAAGCCAATGTCATGCGTCCGAGGCAGGTATCCCGGGCTGACTTCCAATCAGCGCAGGTGTTCATTGCCGTGTGCCCCGAGGTTCTGGCAAATTTTTCACGAGCCTCCCGGTAGACTCACGTGCTTTACCCGCCGGACTGACGATACCTCATAGACAGCAGGTGATGGGCGTCCCAGAAGTTCACCTGGATCCTTCGCATTTAAGGCGCCTCCGATTTCATAAATAACGAGTTCTGTTCTTAGTGGCCTGCCGATATGCCTTTCTTTCCCTTTTTGGCTCGTTCTCTTTTCCTCCAGTACCCCTATCGTGCATAATACTCGGCCTTTTACTGGCAATGTCCATCGATCTGCAGGATACTGTTACAGATATTTCGTTGAATTTACGCCTTTTTTTGTTTTACTAATTTGTATGTAAATGTTGCACATGCATGCGGCTCAATTATCATGCATATCTTTATCTTTAAACATTTCTTTACTGTTAACATGTTTATGTAGCGAGACAATACAACTGCCAGTCTTGTACACATCATTAAACTACGTTACACTGTAGATAATATATAACGACACGTCAATCCAGTATCCGTACCTGTATATTTAAATATGGACGCACATAGTGTACTACATTTACTGCAAAATCCATTTTATAGATGTACACGTATCTTTGGCTTTAACTGCGTAATTTACGGCGAAAAGATATTTCGTCATAATACTCCAGCGGGATACGTCGCAGATTCTTTATGCCATCTTGTACTATCAGATGGGGGTGAGAAACGAATTTAGGGGAGAATGACTAAATGCATAGAGGGTGATCTGCGCAGAGGGGTGACTCGAGGGGCAAAACCGTGTTTTTCAGAAATTTCCCTAAGACTCGCTTAATCCCTCAGCGACGTGCACTCGGTGCGATGTTTGCGAAAAGAGAAGATGCGAGACAGTCGCAAGAATACAGCTGAGCTGTAAAAAGAGCAACGCTGTCTTATTACAGGGAGGAAAGTCAATTGGCGGATACGCTGTCGTTGTAATCTGACAAGATGGAGTCTCCCACGGCAACGACGTTGTTACTACAAGCTGGCGTATCGTTTTAAGTTTAATAGTAAGTGTATTCGTACTAATTGTGCGAAAGAAGAATATTTACGCTACACACTTACTGAGTAGCACAAAGAAATGAAGAAAACTTGCAATTACTTCGATGTTGCAAAGAGCACTGATTTATGTAAATTATTGCAGTATTCTTCATACGATAAAAATTGTTTATCGTACACAATCAACTACGGTAGAGTTTGCTGTTCCATATTACAAAAATGCAGATGAAAGATCCAACTGAAATACAAATAATTTAACCCCTGTGCATTAACGTACCCTTGTTTATTTTGACAGATTATTACTACTATCCAGTGAACACATTTCCAAACATCTCACATTAAACGCAGTATATTTCGGAACAATGGGAGATCCTTTCAAAAGCTAAACTCCGTCTACTTCACACTTTTGGGTCACCCAGTATTGGGTTGCGAGGGTGGTTGGAAAAATCGAGGGTGGAACAGTGTGACTAACTACGCGGGGACGAAGAGGGTGCGCCGAGAGTACACATTGCCGATATCGAATGCTTATAATATAGGGTGACTCGTCGGAACAACACACATCCACTCTCGCGACCTATCGGAGTAACACACTTTTCTCGCCGAACTCATCGATGCGATTGCACCTCTCCGCAAATCCTTGATTAAAACGAATCCTGTCACAGCCTTCGCAGCTTTCAACCTACGCACCTATATAGTCCACTACTCGTTTAATGACAGTGGATTCACGAAGCGCGACTCTCGAATATCAAGAACCCTCTCCCGTGTCACGGCTAAAGAAATTCTTCGCGCGAGACACCGGACTTCCGGGCTCAATTTCCGCCACCGCGTCGTAATCCGCTCAGCAAATACATACAATTTCAGCGGGGATTGTCGGCCAGGCTAGGCAATATGATTCTCGCGGCACGATTTAGCAGGGGCGTAGACCGTGGCCTGCGACGTTGAATGGAGCCACGTAACACCCAGCACGTGACCACCGCACGAACTAACCCCCCCCCCCTCCTCTCTCTCTCTCTCTCTCTCTCACCCCAGAACCCCTAAATCCTCCCACCCTTCAGCGTCGTCCTCTTCACCCACTAAGGAACCATGCCGAATATCAGTTTCCTCGACGTTCGTCCTACGTTTCGACTCTCACGCTCTACTTCGATCAGGCTCGAGTCAAAGCCTTGCCTTGGAACTGCAAACTCGAAATTACGTCTCGAGCGGCATGGGGAGGGCTCGGTATCGACGTTAAGGGCGGATTCATTATTCTTTCGTCAATCCTCGACGTGGGCGAAGCTGGACGGCGGGTCGAACATCGATACTTACTTGGAAGATTTTCGCGAAGCAAGGCTCGCTCGCCGGAGGAGCGTATCGGCAAACTCGTCCGCGGCAGAAGCTGTCGTTAGAACTCGTCGCACGTTACTTCGGAAACTCATCTCGGGAGGCGACCGCACACAGAATTGATTTTCCGAACGACAGCCGATACGTACGAGCGTACACACTCTTATTCGCCGGCATTACCGCGCGGAATCGACACGTTCGCGAATTCTATGACGTAGGGGAGCCTTCCGTGACTCACATCCGTGAAGAGGGGAGTTTCTCGAAATGTGGGAGTCGTTGCGCGGGCTATCCGAGGGAAATGTATGTTCAGCAATGCGATGAATGAGAGAGTCTCGTGTGAGAACGTACGTCGAGATTACTTGCACGATAATTAAATGATGCATGACAATTAAAAGGGCTTGCTCCGAAGCTTCTCTGAATATGGCTGGTGCGATTGAGACTTTGTAAAGGAAGCCTTTGCGTAAAATCCTTCTTAAAGGGTTTGAAAATACCTACCCTCCGGTAAAATAATTGGACGCCAGCATTCAGCAATGATGACCTGCGGGAGCCATATGTATATATGCGAGGCATTTTATCAATGAAATGCAAGGAATGGGAGCGAGTTTAAAAGAGGATCTTCATCTCAGAGCAGCAACATCTTGCGCAATAATCATCAATCTCGCGAAACGTTAATAAAGACGGTCGTCGGAAAAATGGCTGAAAGAGATTGGCTACGTATTTCACGTACATTCGGAAACCAATGTCGACGCATGGTAAATAACCGGCTAGGGTATTAGAAAACGGTGAGATACTTTCGAAACACCCCATACACGGAGTCACCCCACCGCTAGATATTGATTTAGTATTACGAGCGAGAGTCCTCCATTCTACTCTACAGCCATTCTGTCAGTCTCATTTCTCGCATTCGCTCAAAGCTGGCGGCTTGGGGCTCTCTTTTTTTTTGGAAAAAAGAAATTGGCAAAAACGAACGACATTTGCGGCGAGAAGCGTGGAAGGACTAATTTGGAGTAACGTCCATCTCTACTTCCCGTTTGTTCCTCTTTCTATTCTTGCTGCCCTGTCCATCCTCTTTAACTTTTCGTAACTTGTCCATCAACATCGGTCAACATTGCTTCGAGTCTGACCGCAAGTTGTGTACAGTGCATCATTAGTTCTCTTTGCAACAATAACAATGAATATAATGGCAGACAAAAGCGGAGCGACCTACATTCGGTTACATGTTCATGTTACAGGGGATGAATAAGCATAAAACAGCGAATTTAATAACATTGCAGGTTATATGATTATTCCAGCGCTACTGCAACTGAAACCGGTTAATGGTACATAAAATGTGGATACTTTACTTCCTAAAGGAGTATGAAAGCCTAAGCAACCACTAACCAGCTTCAATATGTCGGTTCTAAACACGTACCGGACAGCACATGGCAACATATTTCAAAAATTAATATCGTACATTTCCCTCGTGGCATACATTTAAAGCGCTCTGCGTCAAAGAGTATACGTATCTTCCTCTTTACTCCCTTATGACGAACGTAAACGTGCACGACGCAAATAAATATCACAGAAAACATTTCCGTCACATCCGTCAAGCGTCGGTCAGCACACATGATGCACATGATGCACATATATTCTACCGAACGACAGGCAGTTTACACTTCCGCGGACGTCGAGATCCGAGTACAATAAAGGAGACGGGATTAGGAAACGAAATCTGTTCCGTAGCAAAATAACGAATTACAGGCACGCAGAGTGGGCTGACGTAGAAAAATTGGCGCACACTCTGCAGCCGCGTACGTCCCAAGCCGTCGAAGCGGCGCGTAAAAAAATGATCAACAGCGTCCAGCCGACGCGAACGCATATTGACCGTCGCTCGAGCGCAAACAAATCTCATTCGCTAAACGCTTAATAAACATCCATCCGGCCGGCAAACGTTTTCTCTACGTTTCAGCGGAAAGGTACTCTCCATCAAATTCGACGCGTGCGAACAAATCCGTGGGTTCGATCGACGATTGGACGAGGCAAGGCGGCGAGTGTTGCGGAGAGGGCTGCGGAGGATAAATGACGCGAGACGCGAGCTCGAGAATGAAATTGAATGACGCAGTGGTTTCGGGAGATGTCTGAGAAGGTTATCCCGTGGCGCGCGAAACAACGGTAGGTGGCATTAGAGTACGGCTGCCGCTGTTAGGGCCGCTGTCGGGGCCGCTGTCGGGGCCGCTGTCGGGGCCGCTGTCGGGGCCGCTGTCGGGGCCGCTTCGGGCGGAGTAATAGTTCGTCCAAAACCAGCGGCAACATTTCGTTCGCGCGAATCCCGCGGGAGCACGTAATCCACGCGAGCAAACCTTCCCTCCCGCGCCGGAAGATGCTCCCGTCCGATATCCGGTCCTCTCTCGGCCGCACTTCGCCTCGCCGTCCGAAGCTCGACGACTCGTGAATTTCCCATTCTTCCCCCGAGCGGCGCGAGGCGGTTTTGTCAGTCGCCTGTACTGATGGTGAGAGGGCGATGGTGAGAGGACGATGGAGAGAGGGAAAGGGAGCGGGGAGGGCAGATGGAACGAGGGAAAGAAGCGATTATCCTTCTTTACGTACCGCGCCGAATGCATTTCGAGATCCGGGAGAGAATCGGACGGGAGCAACGCTCGGATGCGCGAAATACGTTTCACCGACGACTGTTGGCCGTCTGTTTGTCGACGACTCGTCCTCCTTCGACTCTTCTTATTCTCTGTATCTGGTACACTTCCCCTTTGCCGGACGAAAGTTGCGCGGCGGGGAGATTTGACTTTCATTGTCTTCCTCGGCCGGACCGGTTGATAGTGCGCGATGTAACGGTAGATTTGTTAGGAGAATGGAAATTTGGCCTTCTACTCGCTAGTTCTGAGGACGCTTTGTTTTGAGATATTTTTAAGTGTCGGGGGTGAATACATATATGAGCCGTTTATTTTGAAAGTGCTATAACTATTTAAAAAATAATAAAATATATAATTTGTGATTAGTTTAGTGTAAACTTGTTATTCGTGTGAAATCTCATTTAAAAATAAATTGTCTTACGCCACTTTAAAAATAAACAGTCCACATGCTTTATAGATCAAGTATAGTATGAGTAATCTCCGCTACATTGATCGTTTCTTGGATACGCTTGTGATATAGATCCGAGACGGGACGAACCGTGGAGGTTACACCGTTCCGAGAAAACTCGAACTTAATCGTGCCCTGCGATGGCCCAGCCTAAGTTCCAGCCACGAAAGGCGTCCGCAAAATGTTAATTAACACGAAACCCTGCGAGTTCCTTCCTTCGTGAGCGGCGTCGCCCGCTTTTTCCTAGACCCGACTTCAGCCCCGAGACTACATCCACGAAGCGAATTGAAACACGCCCCCGTACGCTTTTCATTTTATTCCGCCACTCGGCGGCGCTAGCCCATTTCGCGGCCTTGTTGATTCAACGAGATTATTTCCCTCGGCGAACTTTTACCTCGCCCCGGTATCTAACTCGACCGCGTAGAAATATGAATCAATGGATCTGGCGAGCGTAGCGTCGGCATACGCTGAGGCAATTTAACGCTGTTCCGGCAGCTCTAACTTATTCCGGCGGGACATCGAAAAATGACAATATCCAGGTCATGGAAACGGTTTCTTCCCATCCGTTCTCATTCCGCCCCCTACGCACGCCCATCGGGAATATCTCAATCCATTCCGCCCTCCGAGGACACTTTGCGATTTCCGCGGGTGCCGCTTAATTGTTCGGCGAACCCGAAGCAGAGAAGGAAAGCTACGCGCGACAAATATGAACCTTACCATTAAACCGACTGTTCTGTACGCAGGTAGTGAATTTAAGTCGCTATGAATGAAATTAGTTGACATAAGCGCGTCAAGAGGAACGGAGACATATGTCTATCTGGTTGACAGATAAACATCGACGTGCAATAGTCAATAGCGAAGCGTTGCAACTATCAGAGATTCATTTGCATACCTTCTCTTAGTTGTTACGATAACATAGGTATATTGACGTATCCACAGATATGTTCATCATATAACGTTTTATCTCATTGCATATAAAGCGTGAAAACTTCCCTTTAGGGCAAGTCCACAATTTCGACCCGCTGGACAAATTTAGCGTGTGCGATCGAATAACGCCGCTTCCGTTTCCGGGAGCAGCCTTGCACGCAGGTCGCGACATCGGACGCCTATAAATTGCGGCGAGGAGAGCAATTTCCCAGCGCTTGGTCGCGAGTAATGAACGAAAAAGGCTTCGGCCGTCGCGCGCGCCGTCGGAAAAAGTGGCAGAGCGCGCTCAGCGGACAGAAGCGGCGAGGAGGGTAATCCGTTGGTAACGCGTAAGAAATCTAATTCCATTGCAGCGACGGCGTGAAGGAGAGGGGCTGCGAGAGGGGAGGACGCGCAACAAATAAATCCCGGGAAATTCATTGCTCCGAACGGCGCGAGAGACTCCGCTCGAAAAAGAATCGCGCGCGGCGACCCGGGCGAAAGATGGGAAATGAAGGAGAGGCTGCCGTCGCTGCCGTCGCTGCCGAAGGAACCAGGAACAGACGGCGGGAGGAAGATAATCCAGACGGATAATCCTAATCGACGGCTTACGACCTCCAGGACATAAATCTACCGATGTTCAATTTGCCGTAATACGTCATCGTGCGAGAGGGCCACGATTGCGGGGGTTGAAGAAGTTGAGGGAAGGATAGGATTCGTTGTAACTCGCGAGTTCGTTGACGTCAACAGGCAAATTCCGCGATCGGCACTGCTCGTCGTTTTGTAGGGGTCGATAGAGGAATCCGATCTAGCGAACTCTACCGATGTTTAATTTGCCGTAATACGTCGTCGCGCGAGAGGGCCACGATTGTGGGAGTTAAAGAAGTTGAGCGTAGAATAGGATTCGTTGAAAGTCGCGAGTTGGTTGACGAACAGGTTGACTCCACCAGGCCAATTCGGCGATCGGCACTGTTTCGCCTTCCAGAGATTGATATACGAACCCGATCTATCGAAATCAACAGTTGTTCAAACTGTCGTCACACGTAATCGTGTGAGCGCGTCACGATCACGAGAGTTGAAGAAGTTGAGCGAAAGATAGGATTCGTTGAATCTCTCGAGTCGGCTGACAATGAACCGGTTGACTCCAACAGGCAAATTCGACGATCGACACTGTTCCATTCTGCAGGCCACGATCTAGGAATCGGATCCGACGTTGAGAAGCTGCCTGAAAGTACCTTCTTCGTCAGAGCTCCCGGAAAAAGTCCATCCCCATTTCTCTATCCGTTCGTTCCCCCGACAGCCAGCTGCCTTTCTCTCTCTGGACGTCTCGTGCTCCCGTGTCTTTCATTCCCTTCATCTCGCTTCTTCCTTTTTCCTCTTTCCTCTCTCCTCCTCCTCCTTCTCGCTTCTTTATTCCGCTCCGCCTTTCGATTACCATACAAGACAAGGCGTCCTGGGCGGGATGAAGAAAGTTTTCCTATAGACAGGAAATCGTTTTCCTGCGCACGCAGGCGCCGAAGTACGGATCGCGAGCCATTCTCGATCGAAAAGGGTCCGCCCTAACGAGATGCCAGCGAAACGAACCTGTGACTGGGAACGATCCCGTTCGCTGTCCTCTAAGGGACCGATTTAGTGCCTGTTAGCCAGCGTCACGACTCGCCTAGACGAACGTTCGCTCGTTCTTTAATGCCCGGCTAAGCCCTTGAATTCCCATCGCGGAACAGGACGGAAGGGCCCTTGGATTATGTCGAGCGGAGATGTCGCAAAGTTTCGACAGAATCGTATCAGATCGTTGTCGCAGGGCGTTTAAGGATCGACCCCTCTAATCGTCCTGGCGAGAGAAGCTGGAGGAGGGAAAGGCTCAATTGAGCGGAACTCTAACGGCAGATTCTTCGATAACTATAAACATAGGGTCCTCGTGACGCCTTTAACAAATACAGTATACCGAATAACGCGCGATCCTCGGATGAGCGACGATTTATACGATAACGCTTCGTCTCGTAAAGCTCTGCACGCTTCGCACTGCCGTTCGAATGTAACGTACCGACGAGGAGCGGGCAAAGTCATTAATCGCGGCACAATGCTTCATGAAATCTATTAACATTGCATCAGCCAATTTGCGGTACCGCATCATGCATGTAAGATCAGCGTGCAGCTCCATTACCTGAAATATTCTCTTCGTCGAGTGGCGATCCGTCACGTTCGATATCGCCGCAACTTGCCGCCACTTCCACGCGTTGACCTTACCTCAATTTACAGTCGCCATTATAAATCGGCCGTGAGGGAGGAAGCTTCGAGGCGGGAGATTAATTTTTATCGAAAATTTGACGGGCCTTGGATCAGAAAAAAATGACGTGCCGCGTTACATCCTCATCTGGCGCCGGGCGAAGGCTGTGGGAGGGAGAGGTGAGAAAGAAGTAGGACGAGATAAGGAAGAGAAGACGTCGATTTATTATCGACAGGACACCCGTTACTCTACGTCCACGGTGAAACCAGGCCGAACCAGCCCGTTACCCGCCGCTCCAATTTAGCTTCCAGGACGTATTGATCGAATCCGGAGCACCTCGATCAATTCAATGGAATCACTTTATCTTAATTCCTGTGTATTTCCCTCCCCCCCCCCCCTCCACCCTCTCCCTCATCCCCCTGAATGCGCGAGTGCCTCTATGGTGCCACGTACCGACGATACTTCTTCGTCCACGACTGCGGGACCGCGGCCAATTGACATCTCGAAACTCTGATTCACACTCTTGAGATTACTTTCGGATCGAATGGCCGGCAAACGAGACGGCGCGTAGGAAAATCTGGAAAGGGCGTTATAACTGACTGTCGAGAATATATTTTCGAATGACTGTATATTATGTACCTACATGTACTCGTGCGCTGCGGAGGTGTTCGTTCCATATTAGACGTCTCATGCTAGATGAAAGTCTAAGAAAGATGTAAGTGTTTTTGGATTTTCTTTTATATGAGCGTATACGTATTATTCGAGTAAATGTAATATTTTAACGTGTATCGTTTTAATATATTCTTTCGGTGCCACGCCGAAGTGTAACAACGTGCCACTGACGTTTGCCATTGACGTTTGCCACCAGCTTTTAACCCGAATGCAAATTCGTGTGCGTACTCGTCGGACTATACCTCCCTGATTCGACTGTCCTGGATGCGAAAAAGGAGGAGCGCGAAAATTAGACCTTGACGGCTCACCGCATTGAAAAGACACTGCACGCCTATGAATATGTATGGCACTTAAGCTTGAAAGCCACATTCGACTGGAGCAACGTCGGGGAGCGTCCTTCGCGAAATCGCAATAAGCGTGCAGCTAGACTTCATACATAAAAACAATCGAACAATCAGTGGCGTGGCGCGCGCGCGCGTGTCATTCTCATCTTGACGCTGATGAAATTCGAACGTCATGACTAACGACCGCCACTGCGGTACACTCTACTGGGCATAATGCGGTCGGCGTGTACCGTCCCTATTACGGTCGCAAAGCGCGTTAACGAATGAATTAACAACTGACCATCGCTGTTTGGCAAAAAGCCGCAGGACAAATTGACAGCGTTAAAATTCTAACAGCTCCGCGCTACGCGGCGCCACAACTTTATTGATACCCTTCGACCGACCATCGAACAAGCCCTACGACGGAGTTCAATATCCGCCACCTGTCCCGTACCACTTACGGCGTTATGAGAAGATAAACGCGTGCCTACGATATCTTGAACAAACAGCGCTGGCATGCTAATTTCTCTAAACGCGCAACCGGCTCGAAATAAGTCGGGGACACCCGATCGCCGAGGGGCAGAACTGCGTTCCTGCCACTCCTTTGTGGATCACCTTTTCAAGGTTGACAAACGCAGCGAACCTGCGAGAGATACGATACCAACGGTCTGACATGGATCGAGCTATTGATCGCGCGCGCAGGTTAAATGCCATTTTCCGTGCGCGGCCTGAACAAAGAGCAGCCATTCGAGAAGGTAAAAAAAAAAAAAAAAACACGCTATTCCTCATCACTTAATCCAACTTCGTTTACGATATCCACTCCCCCCATACGGAGCCCTTCGCGTGCTCCTTCCAGGCCCCTTTTCTCCCGGAGCATCAGAGTAAACAATACACAGAACCCTTTTTATCTCGCGAAACGCACTCTTCCTCCCCAATGTGGATTCACAATGAATTTTTTTTTTCGGGGGTTAAACGCGCGGCAAAAGATATACGCCTGCCCCTCCTCTGCGTCCCAGTCCACGTCACTTCCATTTCTCGACTCCTCCCGGCTTCCCATCTCCTCTTTCCATCCACCTATCTCTCCAGCGGGCTCACCTCTTTTTTTCCTCCTCTCCTCCCTTTTTTTATTTTCTCCTCAGTCGACCGAACATGAAGGCCAAACGTTATGCCGCGACTCTGTATGAACCACGCCTGTCGGTAACCACTGCTCGGTGCCCCCCCCCCCCCCTCCCCCCTGCATGTCAGAATTACGTTTATGTACCGGGTGTGATTGGAGGCAATTGCCTCCTACGTTCCGGTCCTGCCGATGTTCTCGTGGGAAATCATTTTCCTACTGTCCGTTCGTCCTTTGGCTTTGCGTTACATCGATTCCATGCCGGGCGGCCGCCCGCCCGCTAATGAAAGAAATTCAGAGGGTCTCCTGTGCGGAATCCGTGCGCCCAGCTATTTTTCGATTAGCGGGACGTATACCGTGCGACGCCGACAGTGTGCGCCGGCAGCTCGGTTTAATCCGCGCTTTAATTCCTTTAACGCGAACGTAGGAGCCCACTTAAATTTTCCCTTCTCGCAACTACGCGGAAAAATGTCCTCGCTCGTTCAACGTCGTTACGTCCGGGAACGGATACGCCTCGCATAGTCTAGCGTGGAATCTTATTTTGCTGGGACAGTTCATTGCACGCGTCTGGACGATATTGACTCATCGGCGAGAGTACAGTTCCTGGCAGAGCAATATGTTTCGGTGCCGATCTGCCGATCGGGGATCATGACTCACGCATCACCCGTTGGATCATCAGTCGCACGCGTAGTTACCAGTGCCAGTCCACGGTCACCTACGCGTCAGTCCTGTACGTACGAGCGAGTACGTAACAGCTGGACAAGGACCTGGCGAGCATGCTCGAAGGAAAGAAAGAGCGAAAGATGGACAGAGACAGAGATAGGGATAGAGAGAGAGAGAGGGGGTAGAGGGAGGTAGAAGGTGAGCGCCAGAGGGAGACAGAGGGAGACAGAGGGAGGCAGAGGGGAAGTGACGAGAGAGAGTGAGACGAAGAGAGAGGAAACGAGAAACGAAGAGAATTAGATGGTGCTCGGAGAAACGAACATGGTGACAGGATTATGTGTTCGTGCGCACCAAAAGGGAATGCGAATCCTTACGCACCGACACCACCGCAACGAGACCTGGAAGGACTTGCACGTGCACACGCAAACGCACACAGCCGTCGGTCCGCGCCCGTGTCTGTCTCACTCTATCTCTTTCTCTCTCTCTCTCTCTCTCCCCACGTATTACGCACACATGCGCGGACGTCTCGCGCATACACACACACACGTACCTTCGCTCGGGTGTGTGCGCGTATCCGAGGGATGAAACGGAATGGTAGCCGGGGAGGGTGAAGGGTGGAAGTGGGGGTGGTTCAGTTTGGTTTGCGAAGTTGGGGTTTGGGTTTGGGTTCGACCCTCCCCCCAACCCCTACCGACCTCCCCTCTCGCCATCATGCTCACCGCCTACTCTCGACCAGCGATCCACTACCACCACCGCAGTTTTGCTACCAACAAGGGCGGAACTCGAGATGGACAGGAACGGGGGTAGTCACGGATCAATACCAGGACGGGTTGCAGGGTGTGCAGGGGTAGCGGCACCCCGGTGGCACGCGCATACGCTGTTTGCCGCTGCTGAGGGAGAAGGACGGCGAGAGGGGTGGCTCGGGGGTGAGCCAAGGGGGAGAGAGACGGAAGAACGGGGGAGAGAAGAGTGTCGAGCTAGATAATACGCGCGCGAGAGACCAAGCGAGAGAGAAAGAGAGAGAGAGAGAGAGAGGGAGAGAGAGGGTAGGGAGGCCAGCTACGAGAACGACGACGCAGCGGGCCACCACCTACGGAGAAAGGGGGAGAGGGATGAAGATGGCAGGAGAGCTCCGGGGCGCAGGAGGGGTGGGCACGAGAATGACGGAAAGAAAGGAACTCCGGGGATGACGCTGCACGAAGCGAAACGGAGAGATTAAGAGTGGGGACGCGAGATAGGGGAGGCAGGAGTGAGCCAGACGGAGGGAAAGGGACGGAGAGTGGAAGGAAGGGGGGTGACAGGGGGTGGGCGGACGAAAATGACAGAAAAAGGAGGACGGAGAGAGTTCGAAACGGTTGCACGGTGGCAGAAGTGAGGGTCGTACGGTCGTACGGTCGTACCGAGACTGGGATACCTGTGGCTCTGCACTACCATCGTTCCGATGCTTTCTCCTCTTGCCACACCGACCAACCAACCTCCCTCCCTCCTCCTTCTCCTCCCCCCCCCCCCCTACCCACCCTTTTCTCGCTCCCTCTCGTGCCGCAGCCCTCTCGAAGTCTCGTATGTTCCACCCCGAACCTCCGCACTCTTTTTTCTGCCCATTGCTTTTGGCCTCTTGCCGACCGACAAAGGCATTATTATCGCGAATATCAACCGCAGATTTGGCCAATGACAATAATTTTTCGGATGCCCAATATTCGCCCGACGCCGTCCGCCCCCCGACTACGACCTGTTCCCAGTGTCCCTTTCGATCGAACTCCGTTGCGACTCGACAAACGACCGAGAGACAGAGAGCGAGAGCGAGAGAGAGAGAGAGAGAGAGAGAGAGAGAGAGAGAAGGGGAGAACTCGTCGCCGATAAGAATCATAGCGTACGTCAAATGCGTCGCCGTCGACAATTCTGTGGTGTGGTCAGCGCTCGGCGAAATTCTAACTGCGGAATGCAATTGACGCACCGCCGCCAGCGGCCGCCCCGTGCATGCATTTATGTATGCACGCATGTGCCCTACGCGTTCATATATACATATCTATACATATATATACATATATATATATATATACGCGCCGCCGCTGGCCAAAGAACGTCGAGCGCACAAGAGCGCAATATCGTGAAAACGGTCATTTAGGCGGAACAGTGTGTCAGACGGCATTATCGTAAATTCGTAATGTCCCCAGTCGTTACGCACTCTCGGACGCATCGATCGGGCGCCTCGATCGAGCGCGTCAAAAGCGAATCGGTCGATCTCTTATCGGCGTCGCGCAGCGGCGAGCGACGAAGCATTCGAATGACAATGGTATCGGCAGGCAAAATCTGTAGCGTGCGCGAGCCACCCAGTGCCCAGATGAGATGGGCAACAATTATCGTTGGCCAACTTCCGCGATCGGCGCCGATGCGTATTATCAAAACTTTCGACGACGCTTCCAATCCCACCCCCCCTCCTCCTTTCTCGTCCCGCTGCCGTCCCAAACACACGATCATGGCGTACAAAACGAAGGTCGCGCGCCGCGAAACACAGGAGATTATCGATGCGGCGACAAGCGTGCTATTATTAATCGCAGCGAAACCAATTAAGCGCGGGGTGCAAAATTGAATAGCTTTAAATACACTCGCTTGCGTGCGGGACGATCGATCGGCAGAATAACGGGGGCTTGATACGAAAAGGTTCCCGTCGTTCGTCAATTGTGCGAGACTCGCGGATTCGAGCGCTAACGCGACTGAAAATACTGGCCGACTCTTCCAATTATCATGGAAAAAACGACGGCTCGATTCAATTAGAAACAGTTGGCGAGAGCGCGATCGGAGTCGTCGACTCGCGACTCTTTCCATTTTCTCGGGGCACGTTGGCAGCGGAGAATCGATGGTGACGAGCCCGTGGATCAACGATCGTTCGCTATTTTCACCTCTTTCTCCTTACCTCTCGACAAGTTAATGTCTGGCAAAGTGCGATGAACCGACAGGCGGGGGAGGCGTGTTCGGACGCGCGTTCAACAAATAAGCGATAATGGGACTATCGACATTTCGGAAAGCTGCCGCGCGCGCGCGTCTGACAGTGTGCTCGCGAAACATGTTGCATTGTCGCTCCGGCACCGATGCTTCTCCGTAGTCGCGAAACGGAAGGCTGAGTTTACCACTCGACACGTCCGCGTGTCCCACCTTTTGTCCGCTACTTTTCTTTCGTCCCTCGCGGTACATTGCACGCTTTAAGCGGTCATTGACAGTGGGGGCCCGAGTGCGGAATGTTTGGCGATACGTACGACCGGACGGGGTGTATTCAAACGGTTCATAACGCATTCCGGACGCTTCCGTGGGACAAACTGCCGCTCGTCCGCGCACTCCGTAATGCGTAATTAGTCTAAATACCTCCGGCGCGTGCTTTTTAGCGAGCGGATTATCCGCCGCTCCGCGGGCAGAGAACTCGAGCAAAGTCGGCAGTCAGAAGCCGCGGGCCGACGAATATCGGAAGCTGGCGAGAGTCGGGCGGAAATTTATTTAAGACCCGCTCGACTAATCAGGCACGGCGATCTATTCACGTTCTCTTACCAATAGATTCTGAGTGGGCGACATTTTTCCCCGCCCGGCTTTCATCGCGCGAGAGATACCTTCTTAGCGGGGGAGCCTTCGCTGATTTTACTCGTAGATGCGCCGAACTCGAGAATCTTCCCGGAAACGATCTCATTTGAATAAAAATTTCTATGTACACGGCCCCGTCGCTTTCTATCCCCGCCCAAGAGGACAACTCGGCGACCCCGCGGCGTGTTTATATTAGATATACGGAATATTTAGTCGCGTCCTTTTCGCGGGTAGGTCAAAAAGGTAGCCGCGCTCCACTCGCGGATGTTTTATTTTATGTCGCAGATATGAATTTTCCTCAACTGGGTCAGACGGTCGTGCCGCGGTTTTCATATCGCGACCAGTCCCTCTTTTCACGTCTAACTATCTTGTACGTGTGAATGCGCGTCTGTGCCGGTAGAAGCGAGCTGAATAGAATAGAAGCGAACGGTGATTTGCAGCGCACCTTTTAAAACCGCATCGCCGGACGCGTCGGTCGCTGATGCTGATTCGGCTATTAGAGCAACAACATCAGCCGCTGCCTACCGAAACGACAACAATGTGATAGCAATATGCGAACACCGTGACACGAGTTAAACTCATCTCTCGGCCTTTCATCCGTTCTCGCCGTGTTCGTTATTGAAAGCAGCGCTCCATATAAAAATAATTCCTGCTTCACGCGTCAATAGGTGTACAATACAGTGGCAACAATGTCGGCGTTCAATGCAAATATTAGAAATTCGATTTCAAGCGCCGCGGGAATAATGAAATGTTTTTGGGTTCTCTGTCGATGGATCGCATGCGGCACACATCTCGGCGAATGCCTATGAGACTGCAGCACATAGATGATCGCGACAAAAAAGCTTATTCTCTATCGGCTTTCGATCCGACCCCATCTGAGCAGCTGACATTTCATTATTGCGGGAACTAACTTGCCAATTATATAAATCCGATAAACTATCGTAGAAACGGCCAATCTTGCCCGTTCATTGTACATATGTACGTCGAGTACAGGCGCCTGTTCGCGCGCGTGTACGTGAGCGTACGTGGTACATTCATACATAATATACAGAACCGTCATGCTCAGAACTCCGTAATGGCAGTTAATTATCCGATAATGGGTTCGATATACTTCTCCCCCTCGCATCGAAATAATAATCTCAGGCTTTTATGCCGGGGCACACTTTCGCTATCTACGCCCTCGGCATAGGCGACACTAAATAAACAGGAGCGAAACGATTTGTCGACGTATAGCTATGAGCGTAAAAGGAGATAAAAAGCGTTAAACATTCCGTATTACGTTCGTACGGAATGTAAAAAGTTGCCGTAAAAGCCACGTACCCTCGGCGGCGGGCCATTAAAAGCGTTTTCACGGAAATCCCGGTAAAAGATGAACCATTTTACAGCACAATATATTTTGTTACGGACCGTTACATACGTTTGTACTCCGCGCGATAACCGCCGGTATGAAAAAGGTTTACATTGCCTTTCTGTTGTACGTCGGCGCCGATATCGCGCGGGGACGTACATCACTTTACCCGAGGTATCGAGTCGGGATTTGATGCATAATACGCAGTAAAATACGTCTCCTATGCTCAGTCATATTTCTCGAACGACTGACTTTAACGCTTTCGCGCCGCACAATCTCTGCGGGCGCATCACCCGTAATAAAGACACGGGAAGTTATTTCGAAAAGACCGCGTTAACGTCCGTTAAAGGACAAGAAATTAATTACTTTTTTACTCCTCGGCCAACCTCGCGCACGACCTTTTTTTTTTTTCGAGAAAACCCTTCAGCGCGCAACGCGCCGGACGGCGGCCGTTGTTTCCTCGTCCAGACGATAGAAATTACATTCTGCCGCAGTACGCCGGTGAGACAACGAGAATAATTACTCGCGCACACTCCCGCGCCTCGCTCCTCCTCCTACTGAACCTCTTCCACTTCCTACACAAAATATGCAAATTATCCGCCGGAACTTTCAAAAGCCGTACATCTCCACCCTCACCGCCCCTCCAACGTTTGTGTTTCCTGCTCCATCAGCAAGACAGAAAAACAAGCCGATTTTCCAAATTACTTCTTACCTTTCAAATTTATCCCCACCGTTCGCGTCGACCATCCGCCAGAAACTACAAACGTTTCAAACTAAAAACATCTGATCGCTTAAAACACGTTTTAATCCTTAAAATTCAGCCCCAACGTCAAACGTCTACCTACCACTACGAACGTCTCGAACGAGACATCCCATTTCCCAAAACGCATTCTTACCCCTCAGATTCACCCCCACCGTCCGCGTCGAGCATCCACCTGCTACTTCGAAGGTCGCAAACGAAAAACATCCGCCACGGACGATCCCGCGAACGATTTCGCCTCTTAAGCGAAAACTAACGCGCACCCTCGAATCGCGTGCAGCACATCCTCCCCACACCCCCTCCCCACCCACCCCGGCGCCCTTTAAAAACCTTTCGTAGCCGGCAGAGACGCGTACCCCGCACGAGCCGCGTAAATGAAACTTAAGCGAGTAACTAAATTCCGCGCAGGGGGTCACGCGAAGTACCGGAAACGCCGACTCTTATATCATCGTTTTCGAGCTTGCTTAAAGCTGGCCTTCCCCGCGGAAGGCTGCTCGGGAAAGGTCGCTGACGATCATCGCGCACGATTCCTGAGGGCGCGAGGGTGTGAACGACCCTCCTCCTACCACCCTCAGCCCCCCCCCCCCGCTTGGCAACCCACTCTCTCAGCACCCCTACGGCAACCCTTCTGCTCTCTTTCTGCTCTCCCTCCCACCCCCTTGCGTGTGCTGGGTCCAGGCCGATGCCAAGGAGAGGGACACGAGTGCCTTTAACGGATGAACGAGCCCGATGCTGTGGCTGCCTCTCGCTACTCAACGACTAAACGCGCTCTATCTAGATTCGACGTGCCTTTAATTATACCGCGCGCGAGCGCGCGTTACGCGCTTACACGAGGGTAAGACCCTCGCGTTAACGCGGTGTGTCCTTGGGACACGATCTAACTTGGCCGAACAATCGCCAAGTCGAGCTTTATTCCGTGAGTGTTCTCACGAGGGAAGCCAAACATTTCGAGCCGCCCTCAAATCCCCGTCAGCGGATCCGACGGCCCTGTGGAGGGGCGGATAATCGATAAGTTTCTTCGACTCTTTAGGCAGGATCCTGTTCCTTTTTTCCGTTAGATCTTCGGTTCCGTGCAAAGTCGCGTCACGGGATACTCTTTCGCGACCGCAGTTCCGATACAACTGGGCATGGAAATTGGTTTCGTTTGCGGCGACCGGATACTCTTTCACTGCTAACGAGTGTCGCCACTGAAATGTCAAATTTCCGCGCATTTTAACTTTATGCCGCAAAGTGCTAAAATCGTCGAAATATTCGATACAGCCGAAAATGCCGAAAATGCCGAAAATAAATGTTTGTAACGTACATAAAGTTTTTTCGTATAGAATAATAATTTCGCCATCGTCGATCGCCGCATGTCATATAACACGGTTTCGATAGAGCACGGAACTAACCGCTTTACACGAGAATCGACTGTACATACGTACGTACGTAGACGTATGCGACCGCGCGGTGGTTGCAGCATTTTTTTCACCCCTTTGAATACCCTCCTCCCGCACAGAGGCGGACCAATGTCGCGGAGTATACTCTAAATAACGGTCGGACAAAGTTCCTCGCGCGATCCCTTAATTATTACGCTGGCCGGGAGATAAAAAGTTGCCCCCGTTCGTCCTGCGAATGGTCTTGGACCAGGACGGGGCTAACGGGTGGCTGTTTCAGTAATTATTCAGCCGGTCGCCGGGAATTGCCGGTGCCTCCGGAATAACAATGACGACGAGGAAAGCGTAGTCTTTTTAAAAAGCCATTTTCCTCAGATAATATGAGCATCGCGTTTTGCGTGTACGCGATAGCCTAGTTATTGCGCGCGCGGTGCTGCACGAATGCCGTAAGTGCTCGAAAGGGACGAGTGTGAGGGGCCGGAGAATGTTGGTTCTGTCCTTATCGTTATTCGACAGATCACGGAAACGCGGTAAGTACATAACGCTGACTGGGCAGAATCAACAATGTTGGAATTGTTTCGAAACATGCTCTTCGCTCGGAGTAAGCATTCGCGAGTGCTTCTATCAACTCTGATGTCGATTGATCGAACGGAGTGAAGGTACGACAGGTTATTTTTGCCAATCGACTGCTCGATACGTGAAAGTTGATCTTCCTAAAAGACGCTGCGGATAATTGTTATATTATATAATAACAGTCTGTCTCCCCTGTATCCGTATCCTCAACCGCACCTCGCTTGTCACTTATTCAGATGGCGCTCCATGAGAATCGTGCCAAGGTTGGAACGTTCAGAAGCGATATTATCGGAAAAGTTTGTATTTAAACGCTGCACGTGGGACGAAACAGAAAAAAAATATTCTCCTCACAGTAGAGTGACATCACGCTCACGCGTTGTCAAGAGGCAAAGAGACATCGAGATCGTGTCCGAGCAAGCCCGGCGTCTATCGTAATACGCTAATTAGAAAATGTCTCGGCGAAAGAGTCAATATCGTGCATACGTGTGAGGGCAAAGCGCGTAGGGTACGTAGGGAACAACGGGCAATGAATATTTACGAGGAGCGTAACGGGCAGAAGAAAGGCGTTATATGAGCTGCGAACGGGACGACATTGGACAAGCGCACTGGAAGTAAATGAGATTTTCGCGGATAGCCTGGCCGACTGCTTTCGGCAGGAGCGTTCATTCACTAAGAACCATTCAGCTCCTTTAGAACTCTTTTCCCCGCCATCGACACTATTCTATCGGGAAAGTTTCGCAATTCGCCGAATTTATTGCCCTGGCTGTACTCGGTTCGCCACTTGGCAACAGATTTACCGCCGTCACGTAATCGTCGCACTTCCGACGTATTCCTCTTTATGCCCCCGGCATGAATTTACCTACACCCCGTTCGAATTTTAACGGTCAAACTGGATGGCAAGCGACAGGGCGCATAATTCGGCGTCTTTCGGCTGTCGTCGCTTCCCCTCGCGGCAGTTAAGGGTCCCTGTTACTTTCACGTTCAATTTAACGGGAAAATAAAGCGTCACGTTCGACTCGTCTCTTAACCCAGTGCGAGCTCCCCTGACACGGGAAGCCAAGCAAAGTTACGCTCTACACAGTTTCGCCCCCGGCAGCTAGCCATGTTCAAGGTTCTCGTTACATGTCGCGTTAATCGCTCATCAGGCCATGCTTGTCCGGTCACCCATATTTGCGCCATATTCAGTCGGTCGCCCGAACACTATCCCCCCCGGTCGCGTTATTAATCATCAATCCGATCGTACAAAATGCACCAATTGATACATAGACGATCCAATTTGCGCTCCGGCAGCGTTATCTCTTATCACGTCGGGGCGGGGGAGGGGGGGGGGGGCAGCAGGATCAATTGAATCGTCAGCCCGGATTCGTACACATCCGTTTCGAGCGATCTCAAACAATCTGAACGTCGGCAGGGGTCTCGCGCGACCCGCGGGACGTTCAAAGGCAACGAGCGCTGCCAACCGCCGCCCACCACTTTTCGTCCGTACCCTCGCCGCTTGAAAAATAACTTCATCAGAGCACCTAATCCGATCCCTTCAGCCTCCTAACGAGCTTCGCCGCGAAACGATCGTTCACCGGCCCGACGAAAGAATGAAGCTCGGCTCTGTGAGCGAGAACGGAAAGGGCTTTGAGCTGGAGGCCTCCCCAGGTTGAAATGTCAAATTATACTACCGCACACCACCGTCACCGTCGCCACCGCCGACGGGAGACGGGAGACGGGAGACGGGAGACGGGAGACGGGAGACGGGAGACGGGAGACGGGAGACGGGAGACGGGAGACGGGAGACGGGAGACGGGACTCGTGTAACACGGCCTTTTCCGCCTTTCGGCCCGAGGTGGAAAATCACGGGTGTCATTGTTGCCCACGGTTATACGGCGGACCATGTAATTGGCTTGCTTCGGGATCGTCACGATGGCAGAGGCGGCAGATATGCCGGTGGTAGCGCTGCAGGCAATCAGAGGCCATTGATTCACTTTGGATTCGTCTCTCGGCCGTGCCAACAGGGTCAACTACCACCCCAAATCGGAACCCTTCCGACGCTCTTTCCTCGTCATTCATTTCTTCGCCCGACTCCCCGCTATCTCTCCCACTTACCCGCAGTCCGACCAATCTCAATCTATGGGCTTCGCGGCCCGAAAGATATATTTCTTCACCCCCCCCCCCCCCCCCCGCCTTCCTACCTCACCGCACTTCGCAACTGGAAACTGCGGAGAGCTTGAATATATGAAGGGATGTAAGAAACTTTGACCCCGTTGGACCTCGGCGGCGTAGGGAAGTTATGATTATTTTTCTTTCATTTCCCCATAGTTTGCGCGCACGGATCGAATCGGTCATTCCTTCGCGCGGCTGTATTGTTTGTCTGCATTATGCAAGAGGAGTCGACGTGGGGGATGATGCTCTTAGGGGTATGAACTCTGTACTTAGAAGCAGCGTGGTTAGGTACGTATAGATGCTCGAGGTGGCTTCGCGTCGAATTGAAGCCGCTCTAGATTTCCAGCTTGCGCTACCGCGGAAAGTACTCAAAACGACGATGTTGCGTGTCGATGGAAGACCGTAATCGCCTCACTTCGATCGCGGCACATCAAAGGCGACCGCCATTCGTCGATTAGAACGTACGTCCATTATCATTTGAAATGCAAAGTGGCCGGCGCAAAGCTCCGCCTCACTGTTGACAAAAACGCGCCGAAAAATCTTATAGACCATTACGTCTTTGCACGACATTCTGCTCAAATCCGAGAACTCGCTCATTCGGGTCACATGTGTAAGATCTTATATTGCACAGGATACTGCCACCGAAAGGAAATAACGGCGTGTTTTTAATTAACGCATTACATGCGGGGCGTCGCCACTAATTGTTTATGCGTTACCGCGGGCAAAAATGAGAGCGATGCTAGAGGCAACACAGTTTACACGTATGATATCGATCTGCAATCGAATCCGTTCCTACATATAAAATATAAAATATGAAGTATAAAACAAATGAAGCCAGAAGCAGGCTCCCATTCCGGCACACTCGTTTCACGGTTTTCAAGTGCCGCCTCCGCTCTCCGCACGGATCGCGGATATCACATTACGTCCTGCACGTCCGCCGCCGAACAAAGAATGGCGGCGAGGGGGCGAAACACGCCGAGTGTTCCTTTTTGCCCCCGTTATACCCAATTAGCGCTTTCGCGGAGCAATAATCTCGGTGAAACGCGCCGCTTCCTCGCTCTTCCCTTGTCGTTCGAAAGCCGACGTGCTCGCGGTCGTTTCCATCGAATGCCAAATCGACCGACCAATCCGCGCTCACCCCACCTTCTGCTGCCCTCCACCTTCCCCTCCCACCCCTCCCTTGCCCACGATGCGAATTCGACGGTCCGACTAGACGCCCAGGGACGGCAATACGTCGGGCCGGCTTTCAGCGTCATTCGGCCGAGTTCGCTCGGAATTGTTTTCGATTGTGTATTGAGCTCGTTATTAACTTATCCCCCATCGCGCTTCATAAAGAGGCTAATCGCGCGTGCGGCACGCGTTTGCTAATTAGAGACTTCGTCGATCGCTGGCCGCCGATTTCGCGCCGTTCGCGGAGGATGTGCTCGGGCTGGGTGGTGGGGGTCGATTTAAAAACGGAAGGCGCGAGAACGTCGGTCGAAGATTAGCTGACTGGCTCGTAAACGATTACGAGCGGGAGTTCTATATTAGCGGGATACGACGCTGAGCCGTGAAATCCGTTAATAAAATATCGGTGGGATTTTTATAAGTCGATGATTTGCCAATCGGCTGCGTTTCGCAGTAGCGCGATATGTACGGTTATGGCACGGTGTACGTGGGCAGGATATAATCTTGAATTAGGCCGGTGCTCGGTGAGAGGACCCGCCGACGAAATCTGAGAATTTTCGGGTTCAGTAGTATTCCTATTGTTCGACGAATCGTTTCCGACGGCTGTCGGGGCGATTCGATAAAGTCAATATTCGCGATAACGTTCCGATAAGCACAATGGCGAATTAGCATACCGAACTGCACAATAAGCGTTTTAGCGTTTTCTACGGTGACCGAGGCAAAGGTCACTCTCTGCGAGTTGAAAAGTGAAATATGTAACTGCGACCGGAGCGTGAGATAAAGTGGAATCAGCGTGGCACGGCATCGACTTGATTAATTTCCATCACGCACATCTCTAAATCGGACACCGTTCGCGGCGGCCGTGCCATTGTTCAATAAAATATAAGCGTGACAGTTAGGAAAAAAAACCGTCTGACGATCTCGGCGGCGTACGATATTGTTTGAAATTAGAAGGGGGCACGAAAGTGTGCGCGTGAGCAGAATCGACGACCTGAATTCGATGCGCGCAGACATCGAGTGCCGACGTGCAAAATCTGAGACGAAACAGAGCGATCATTGTGACGTGTGCGCTTGTACTGAACTCCGCTTGAAAATCGCACGAAACAAAGTCGTACGTACGCATTCCAATAATGTTTCGCCGCCGAACGCAGCTAACGATAAAGTGAAGCTTAACCTTTAATATATCACACGTACACGCACCGTACCGGCAAGTACGCTACCAATGAACAGTTATCAAAACTGTACATACATTACGGTCACGTGTGACACGCTGTACGGTCGCGCATATTCCTGCACGCACACATCGACAGTGTCCTTTGACAGAGGTCACACGGCACAATTCTTAGTCTCTACATTTACAATGCACAATCCGATATTTAACACTCTCTCCCTAATTCAACCATCCCTTCTTCTCCTATATACATCTATGACGTACGTGAGTATATACAGCGTTCCGAGAATCACAATCTCACTTCGGAACCTGGAAGGCTCATGCAAAAATCAGGACAGTCCACCTTACACGTCTCGCTTCTTCCACGAACTCGTTATATACACGTCCCCCTATGTACACCTATACGCGACCCGGGAAAAACGCGTCGGCCGCAATTGGCCGTCGTCGACACTCACCCAGGTCCAGCAGATTACCATAGACGTAGTACAGAATCCATCGACACCAATCCAGGGCCCTGGCACCGGAACGCTTGAGAACGACCACGGCGAACATCGCGTATCGCGGCAACACGGAAGCCTTTCAGCTCTGCGCAACGATTCACGGCATGGACGAAACGCGTACTGAAGTGCCCCACATATTAAACGCCGGCATATCGCGACCGGCTGCATAATGTAGACCGCTGGGAGAAAAAGAGAGCGGGCGCTCACGTCGGCGGCCGGCGAGAGTGAGAAAACCGGAGAAAAGAAGCGGAACGAAAGAGAGCGGGAGACGTACGGACCCCTAGCTTCGCATCGACGAATGAGATGACGTCACTCATCGTTATCATCATCATCATCATCATCGCCATCATCATCGCCATCATCATCATCGTCGCCGTCGTCGCCCGAGGCTGCCAAGTCCGGATGCGCGAGATGTGTGCCCAGAAGAGGAACTGCGACGTGCCCTTGACGTCATCGTTAGAACGGCATAATTGGCCTAACATCGCACCGCTGTCTCCGAGAAGTTAGGCACGATTCGATGATATAGTGGGATGGCGTGTTAATGGATGGTAACTCCGGCCGGCCGGGCGGCGGACGAATTGAAATTGATTTCGCGGAATGCGCGATGATCACGTAATGGGATGGGAGGGCATCACAGATTTTCGCGGCAGGCGCTTCGCTAATGGTGGGGAGGAGAGTTTTTCTGGGCTACGGTGATGAATGGGTTTAGATGTGAGCTTTGTTTCGATCGAGGCTTTCCGGAGGAGTAATTGATTTCTTCTTGAATGGGTCCGTAGATATATTTGGGTTAATGAAGCTGGTCTAATGCTGGTATGGTTAATATTTTATATTGACTTTGAAAGGAAGTCCTATATATACGTGTCTCGTTCGCGGAACATATTGAACCGGGCTGTGAACGAAGCATGAGAAGCTCGCGTATTAAAGTATGTAAGTTTGCCCGCGGAAAACTTGTGCCGCGTTACATTTACCAAAGTTCATCCGGTAAGTAATGAAGTAGGTCCTGGGGTGCCATTAAAGGAATCGAATTTCTTCTGCTTTAAATAAAAATCGGCTGGTTGATAGTCGCCTTATTGGGCTCAAGTCACACGTACTTAAATCTTGATCACGACATCCTGATCCGCAGTAACATCATCTCGTACCACAATTACCATCGAACGTGACTAACATCACGATGAAGACTTAGTTCACGACTTTGGAAGGGATCCGATCAATTTGCAATTTCTGATACTCTCTTCGCCTCAACACTCTGCGCTACTGCAACAAATGGACGGAAAGTGCTATCGATCGGTTGTAACAAATACGGTTTAATCATTTGAGGCCTAAGGGTAAATTTGCAATAAGACACCATTTTCAATAACTCAGAGTACATGATATTTAGGATGAAACGGCGACAAGTTTTGATATATTGTACGTGTCTGGAAAAGAGCAAGTAAATGTCACGATGCCATTAAGCGCCGATCTATATGGTTGACTGTGTCGAAACGAACTTCGCAGGCGCCAGAGGTGCCAGAAGTGCAGTTGCCCGTACTTACCTTCAAACAACTTTTATCACTAGACACGCGATAACCTCTAATAAATGTACACGGCGAAGTTGCAATAAACGTCTCGACGCTCACTAATCCGCACTCGAACGATATCTCATTCACGAGGGAACCGATAAAAGGAGCGCGACATTGCATATTCTGCGTCACAGGAAACTCCATTAGCTACCGCATTATCTTCCACCGTATCCGTCAGCCCATTCTCATGCTCCATTTCCAATTCGTACTCGAACCGTAACAAGGTGTCATTCGGATTGAGCGTAAAATATAACGAACCGAGTAAAATCCTCATCGATCACGCGAGTCTCTGCATGCGTCAACCGAACGAGCTCATTCACATTAACCGTTGCCATCTCCAACAGCTTCCACGAGAAGTCAAGACCCACCCCCCCCCCCCCCAACTGCCTTCGACATCGTGTGAAACTGTCGAACCCGAACGAGCGACCGAAACGTAAAGCCGAACATGAAGAAAACAGTCCCGTCTCATCCCCAAGACTTTCCACTCGTCTTCCCCGACCGTGAGAGGTCAGTGCACCGTTAATTCTATCCTCATACGATTCGTCTAGTTGCCGGCTCCTTGACCCTACTTTGCATCACGTGCCGCGGCAAGTGGGATCAGGTACCATTTATCCACTCTGACCGGCTGCGGTGCCGTAATTCAAGCCGTACCGAGGGGGGTACCCATTGTTACCCAAGAAAGATATCAGTGTCAGCGGAGAGCCGGTGCTGGTAAACGTGCACAAGAGTCGTGGGCCCGCTCGAGGCTCATACCCGTGAAAGTACGTTCCGCGTGTCGGCCCGATGCCCGATGCAATTCCGGGCAAAACGATTCATTACCCGAACGAAGAAATTCATTTCCACCGACACCCCCATCATTGTTCCAACGCCGGCCGTAATTTCGACACGTTTCGAATCGTCGTCCGAGTCAAAGGGACTATTGCACCGGAGGAACGGTCAGCTTCGTTCTCTGGCTGCAGGTAAAAAATGCTAGGTCCAGTGGCCGTCGTTGGCAGTCGTAATAGGACTCGCTCGGAGATCCTCCCATTGTCAGCCGGGAACCATCATCGACGATAGCGAGTTTATGTACTTAGTCGTCGTCATCGCCGTCGTTGTCAGTGTCCGTCGTCAGTGTCGTATCAAAAGGGCGAGGCCATTTCGGGGTTCTCGCTGACGGGCTTATTGTTCGCCAACTTTTGTCTCCAATTGCCTTTTGTCCTCCAATTGAATCTGAAACGGCCTCTTGAGCGGCGAGGGAAAAAAAAAAGCGCGGACGATCGCAGCATCTTTACCCGGTTCCTACCGGACAAGGGCGAGGGCACGGTAGGAAATGCTTCTCACCTATGGTCGCATCTATGAACCACACGCCTTTCCTTTTTCAAAGGTACGTACCGCGGACAGATGCTCTTTCCGTTTGACTCGCATTCGTTTCTGACCGCCTGAGCACGCTCGGCGTTTAATTGCTGCCCCGACTCGCGTTTAGCCGGAAGTGATCGCTACCACCACCCTTTTTTCCCCGAGAGTGCGAGAGCATTATCGGCGAGTACAAAGGGCGAGAGATTCGTAAATTTGGCGCATTAAAAGTTGGCAGCCGCGTGGGGCCAGTCGGAAAAATGTGAGGGATAGTTTTGCAACGGAACTTCGACGACGGCGGAGCGGAAAATCTGAACGGACGACCCACCACCAGTCCTTTGAATTAATCGGATGAATGTCAGAGATGGTTTGTGTCGCTGCGTGACTTTATTCTTGGCATGGCCGATGGAGGCTGTAAATTGAAAGAGTGTGTGGGACATTTTTCGTTGACGAAATTAAATTCCCGTTAGTGACCGCTCCTGATATCATCGGTCTATTTTTAAGTGGTAGAAGCTGTATTTAAAGTTAAGATATGATTCAGTGATCCGTGTTTTAAAGGAAGTGATATGTTAACACAAAACAATGTGTTGTTAAATGTTAATCACTCCGCTGTCAAATACTTTTTTTCTTTTTTCTACTAAGGTACCGCAAATGATTATATAGCGTAGAACGTTCTTTAATTTCAGTCTTTTCGGTCAGTCAGTACTTTTCCTTTATTGTATTCATAATTTTCTTTTATCTTGAACAATATCACACATTTCACTACCAAACACACTCATCAATGACGATGCTAATCCTCTGTTCTTGTTCCTGTAAAGTTGGCTGTACACTTTTACCCTAAAATATCTTAAATAGGCCAAATTATAATATGCATGTTAAACCATAGCGCAGATACTCTCCAATTAATTTCAACCACGAAAAGCTGAAACGCCATTAATACCTATGACTTATGCAACTTGAGAGCAAAGCAATATTCCGGGTATTCCCTGAAATGCAATATCGTCCGATAGCGTAAGAGTCAATGAATGTCTTGAGGTAGATTGATAGCTTACGCTATCCTGGACAGTAAATTTTCTGCAGCGCATACCTATTTGATTCACCAACACGAAACATTCAGCTTTCCCCGTTCAGGTCGTATATAAAATGATGGAAGATTAATGCGTAACAGAACGACACACTTGAATAAACGTTCTGACGATCTTCGTGAATAAACCAGACTGCCGCATCAAACATTACGATGAATCTTATAGAAGCATATAAACGTTTGAATACACAAATACATTCTAAACCTCACTCAAGATCATGTGCCAATCGTAGGCAAGTCTACCCTGGGAACAAGCTCCCGAAAAGCAACAGTTTCCCTTTTCAATACCGTCGCAGAGACGAGCACAATATTCGACCACAAAATTCTCGCATTCTTGAGCGCCAGTATGCGTTCCGAAATCGTAGCCGAGCCGGCACAGGGTCCAAAATAACAGAAGCAACGCCGCACGCCACAATCGCAAGGCCCGTAGCGAGCCGCAGCGAGCCGCAGCGATTTATAAACCCTCCTCCGCGTACTTCCAACCGACAAAGAACGCTATCTCGCCCCACATCCCATTATTGCATCGCTAACCCAACAATCGACCGTTATCGCAACTCGAGCGACGCAACAAACGTAAAGTCAGCCTACGTACCGTGAACGATGACCCAATGCCGTGAGAAGTTGGATTCCTAGACGTGCGTCGTCGAGATCCTATCCATCTTGTCACATTACGACGTTTCCCACCGGGTTACGATATCCGTCGTGGCCGCGTCGAACAGGTCCCGATATCAAACTCGTGCGTAACTTCCTCCTCGCCCCCGTCGTTCCCACCACTTTCTCACGGACGACCTTCGCCACTCCGGACGAGCACTTGACGCGAAGAGCCGCCTCCTCTTCTATTTACCTTCTCTCGCTCGGATCCTCGGCGAGAATCCCCGAGCCGACTCCCCGGGTTCGCCGGGAAGTTTTCATTTACCGTCGACACCGACGATCGGGGCGTCGCGTTCACTCAAAGCCAGCCGCGAGTCGAACGGAAAACATTGACATGTTCGTGCACGCGCGCTTGCCCGCGACTGAACGCTGCAGTGCGAACGAGAGAGCTTCCGCGCGAGAGCGAGAGAGTGAGAGAGAGACGGCCGCGACAGAGGGACGGAGCCAATGAGGGAGAGAGGGAGAACGCAGTCTCTTTGTGCGAGGGTGGCGCACGAAGAAGTAGGAGAGCGATTAAGAGCGGTGGCGCACGTTTCAAAAAAGCGCGGACGTAACGACGACACCAAGCCGTTCGAGGTCGTCACGACGACTGGAGGAACCAACGGCAGAGAGCGACACGACAGCCCCTGGGCCGGGGTCGACGCATGCGCCATCCTCACCCCGTGCCCAACCCTGTTTTTCCCAAAGACCTCCCTTCCGAAGGAATGCGTGCATGCCCGCTCTCTCGAGCCTCTCTTTACTTCGCCCTCATTGAAACCCGATAGGCTAGCACTCTGTTGACAAACAGCCAGGTCGAAGTCATTTGAATGAGCGTCGGATAGATGAAGGATCGAGGGCCTCGATCTTAGCCGCGACGGACCGTCGAAGAGAATTTTGTCCCGGACGCGAGGACAGCTGTTCGTTTTTTCGCGGCCGCGTCGAAGCCAGTCGAAGCGAACGACGCTTTCTTTTTGCGCGACCTTTTGCGTGGCGCCCGATGCGTGCGATATGGGAGGACTGTTTACGGCCAATGCGGCCAGAAGGCTGATTATCAAGGCACGCGTGCCGGGGCGATGATAAAGGGACCGCAAAAGATACAGGCGGGAGGAAATGACTTATTACGGCGCTGGGATCGAATTCTGCTTTCTTGCCCGACACCTACGGGGAGCTGTCCCCGAATTAATTGCACGCACTTTTTCGGCGCGACGAAAATAGCGGGGACCGCGTCGACAACCTATAATATTTTTCGACCTCTTCCTCTTCCTCTTCCTCTTCCTCCGGTCGCGTATCATATCTTTTTTCGGATGCTCGCACGGTTTTACGAGTGTCCTCGCAACGTCGTAGGTGCTTCGGCTCATATCGAGATGTATTATACGAACGGGGGAAATATATATTTTCGTTTTACACGATTTACGGTACGGTTTGTTAAATTGCATAATCATTGAGTGGGATTTGTCATTTGCTGTCAGCGCTGCTCGTACATTCGCGTTAAAGCGTACTAACAATTACGGTTTATACATAACTCGTCTCATTCACGGAAATTCAATGGTCGTTACAGTTTGTAAGCGTAACTTATAATTAACGGCGCAGCGCAGATGGCGCGCTACATTGTTGAAAGGAACGTAGAGGGTCTGCCTACCTGAATTTATAAAACGCAGTAGCCTAAATCAATAAAAGCTTCACGTTCCCAACTTTTCTCTTGTTCGATTAAATGACATGAAAATTTGACAGTGGCAATTGTGCCGAATTTAACTTTTCTTACGGAAACAGGTTCCGAACATTATGTGAAGTTTGGCCGGTTCAAACTGTCCGTTTTCACTTCGTGTCTATTGGACAAGTAGAAACAGATGCTTGACAATACCGCACGAGTGCGGTAATCCCAAATGGTCTTGTATATTACCCAGACTCATTGTTTCTTTCTTATTTTAAAGCTAAACTTTTCAATTGTAATTTATTTACTGTAACGTTCATGTTTTAATCCCAATTTTTGTTCTCACAGCTTGAATGTACTTTTGTTGGAAGATGAAGCTTATTATAATATTGACTATATTTACTTTCGCATATTACAAATCAATTAGAAAACTTACCTTATCTGAATAAATGCTATAAAATCTTTAGAAAGTTAACTTTTACGGTGTCTCAATAAAATGCTTTTGCTTCGATTTTATTTAAACAGATCAGTAGGAAACTGTTCGTCAAACCTTTTGGGACAACTAACCCTGTCAATGACTAAATGTAAACGAGGTTTGGGAACATAACAAAAATACGCGCACTAATACAGTTATAAACAATTATATAATTTTATTTTGCATCTATTAATTCTAACTTTGGAAACTTTACAGCTTGCTCAATCCATTTTGCGACAGTAAGCATTCGTTTTTCATGGAATACCGGTGCCATTAACTGTAAACTAAGCGGTAATCCCTCGACAGAGAGTCGTATTGGTATGTTCACTGCCGGCAATCCCGCCATATTAGCCGGCTGGGTACAATAATCCTGAATAAGGCATTGTGTTTGATTATTTAATAATTTAAATTCCTTATACTTTGGTGCATCTGTTAATGTCGTGGGAGTGAGCAAAAGATCAACATTATTATCCCAACACTGGTCGAAATCGTTTGTTATTAATCTCCGCATTTTCATTGCCTTCACGTAATACTGTTCGTAATTTTCGGCTAATAAAAAGTAATTTCCGACGAGAATACGGCCTTTTACGACATTATTAAATGCCTCGGACCGTGACTTTCTAAACAACTCATGAGCAGAACTTGATTCATCTGCTCTGTAACCAAACTCTACACCATCATAACATGCCATATTACTAGCAACATCACAACGGTTCAAAATGGAGTAACATGCAATAGAATAATCTGTATACGGAAGTGACACTGGTACTATTTTAGCACCAGCTTCTACAAGAAGAGAGGTCACTTTTTCCCAACAAGCATTAACTTCCACATTGATGTGTGGATTGTAGTATTCCTTAGGTATACCTATAGTGATGTTATTGACATTAATATCCTTTGGTAATATAACTGGATGATATTCTCGCTTTACAGTTGTAGAATCTGCATCATCTGGACCAGCGATGCAATTTAACATAACAATAGCATCATCAACATTTCTGGTTAAAATACCAGGCACATCCATAGAATTTAACAATGGAATTAAACCATAGCGAGATACCAAACCATAGGTTGGTTTCAATCCTACAAGCCCACAGTACGAAGCTGGATTACGGGTAGAGCCACCACTATCAGATCCAAGAGCAGCAAAACAAGTGCCTGTAGCTACAGCTACAGCGGATCCCCCACTGCTACCACCTTCATAATGCATTAAATAAATACATATTCTCTGCCATAAACAAATATATGCACTACACCAACATTATACCTGCTATATGCCATGCGTCTTTATCATCAATCTTAAAGGGTATTTGAGTTCCATCATTAGAGGTACAAGTATATAACTTTGGCAAAATGTCTGAACCCCATATATTTCTTGTTGGACCATAATATGAATCTGTAGTACCAGAACCCATGGCAAACTCATCAAGATTAGTCTTCCCCATTAGAACGGCTCCAGAGTTCTTAAGACGTTCATAAACTGTTGCATTGTATTCAGGTTTGAAATTGGATAACATTTTAGATGCACATGTTGTTAATTCCCCTTTTGTACAGTAATTATCCTTAATGGCAATAGGTATTCCATCAAGTGTACTTAAAGACAATTGTTGCTCCTGCCTTGCATCTGCATTGGAAGATTGTTTATATGCTGTCTCTTTTGTTACAGTGATATACGCGTTTAAGGGTTTAACAGCAGATATTAAATTGATTGCTGCCTTGCTGATGTCAGAAGGTCGAATATTGCGAGAAGATATTTTTTGGCTCGCTTCCGTTAAAGAGCCGCATAGTACTTTATTCATTTTGTTCAAAAATACGTTCCAGAACTTATTTACATAACCTAATCTTTACACCGGTATATCCTAGGGAGAGTGGCTTCCAACTGGCACTGTTCCTGGATTGGTCAGTGTGCACCAGTGTGCACACAGATTAACAGCGATCAAATTACGGATTTTATGCTCAGCAAATAAGTCAATTGATTAATATAAATATTATAATATCAAAGACTTGCTATCTGCAGTTGATTATGTTCTATTACAATTTAAGGTAAAGGTAAAGAAAGACGTGCTCATCACCGATTTGGATGAAACTTTGCAGAAACATCAATTTTTGAATAAAAATAAGATCTGTAAAAGCCAAAAAGCGCGCCCTCGTCTAATTAAAAAGTTATTAAGCGTTAAAGTTTAGTTATAAAACCTGCCTTACCGACAGCGCGCCGACATCTGCGCATGCACACGGATAAGTTTGCAGGTAAAGTGCGCGTATTTGAAATGAAATAATATTGAATTGGCGAAGGCTAGGTGTGGGCAAGGCTTCCCTTTCATAATGTTCAAGAGTTTTTAATCAAACAATGGTTTGAGAGTAGGTTTGGGTTAGGTTTTAACTGCCCAAAGTGCAAACAATAACTTGACAATATACATATATTAATAATATAAATAAATCTTCTGTAATACTCGTTGTTACTCTCATACTAAAAACTTATGCATTGATATACAATAATTAAACAACTACAATTTGTATCTTATATAGAGTTTATAGTTCATTCTATCTACATTCATTTGATTGAAGTTTACACTTGATAATGTAATTTTGCTAGATACAGAGCTCATAGAAAAAAAATATATATATATTGCTGTAAAGTTTGGATAACAAATCAGTTGCCAACTGAACTAGTAATCTATTTTCTCTAATCTCTTGGTTTATTATCACCTTTTTATTGAATGGATATTAAGAAAGATATAAAGATTATAATAATTGAGAAGTAAAATATTGTATGTACGGATGGATGCATGTATGTGGAGTGATTATTATGCATGTAGTGTGTACACACCAAAACAACGATTATATAGAAATTAATGTTCAAGTGTCTATGATTTTTTATTGTATATTATATTTCCGTACAATATATGTATTAAAATATATTTTGTGTTCTCTAATTACTTTGTCATAAGATCCCATAGATTCAATATCCCTGGCTGAAATCATACCTTTTTCTGTCGTAAAAGAATCAATTCAAAAGGCCAGAGACTGTTCTATTCATTTCGAATCATATGGAACTCCATTTCATTGTAAAACACCATAGGATAAACTGCAGCACTGTTGTAATATTTCATTTTGGTGAACAACACCATAGGAATAGCTAGAAGCCATAAAATATACGGTAAGTATCATTAATGGTAAATGAAACAACCGAAAAGCAACGTAGAACACGTAGAAATTTAATGAGATCGATTTTGAGAGTTAGGTCAAAATACGAGTGTTAGGTCAGAAAAATGCGAGTGTTAGGTCAAAATATGAGTATTAGGTCAGAAAAATGCGAGTGTTAGGTCAGAAAAATGCGAGTGTTAGGTCAAAATGCGAGAGTTAGGTCAGAAAAATGCGAGTGTTAGGTCAAAATGCGGCTTTTGCAGACCTTATTTTTACGCAAGTTAATGTTTAATATAGTCAGATAATAATAAGTCAGAGAACCGTTTGTCGTTGGTGAAAATTCGCATTAGTTTCGGAGTTACAGCCAAAAACCATCGACTTGTTTAAGCGCGTCGGAACAATGCTTGATCAATACTACTTAAACATTTATTTCGCCTGTAACTTTTGAACCGCTCGTCAAAATTTATGATGATCATACACTTTTTTGCAGCTTTTGACGTGCTCTATCGGATAGGGCTATCGGCGAAAGTCAATTTTAAAAAATTTTTTTGATGTTTCAAGTCAATATTTGAGTAGCTGTAACTCCGAAAATAAGGCAAATATCGGGGAAGGGAAAAGGGCTGGCTGAGTCTTTATTGACCCCCTACCACTATGCAAAAGCGCGATTCGATCCGGCGACTTTCATTTTTTGGTTCAAAAAAACGGCAAGGGTCAAAAAAGGGTTTTTTGGGTCAAAAACTCGAGACTGCCGTGCTTTGGCTATCTCGTAGGGGATCAAAAATAAGTCAGAGGACCGTTTGTCGTTGGTGAAAATTCGCATTAGTTTCGGAGTTACAGCCAAAAAACGATAGGCACCGACGAGATATACTTAAAGACCGCTAGCCCTGGGTAAAATTTCGGGCACGCAAGGGGGCTCAAAGGGGCCCAAATGCTCTGTCGGCACGGAAGAATTCCGAGGTTCTAACTTTGTAGGTAACACCACGTACCGACGAGGAATTCATAAGAACCACTGTCGTGACGGGCGTGGTGGGGAAAAGATGTACATTGAGATGTATGTATACGTGCTCTCAGTCAGCGAGTCGTCTACAACGTACCGAACGGAGACAAGAAATAAGCTACCGCTCCGACTCCTCTCCGACACGATTGCGTACAAGTGTTTCCTTTGGCATAAGCCAGCGGTATTAAAATGCCTTTTCGTCCCTAACCTAACCGATAATCTGATAAAGTATCTTATTCGAAGGGTAATGATGGGGCTCAAAAGCGATCCCAAAACAATTATAAACCAAAAACGTCATTCGATAGCTCATTAAAAAATTCCCATTTTCATCATGTTTTAACGTTGAATCTGCAAGGGCGATGGGCAGTGAGATGTAAATTGAAAACTTCCCTTTTTGCTCATTTTTAAAAAAGGGGTGTCAGTGAAAAAGTCAAGATCATCCTTTCTAGTCGTTTACTGGCGTGTTAAACTAATTTGTAGAACGAACTTTTATACTTTATCGAATCCCATCACTCCCAATTTTTGTATCGTGATAATTTTAAGTGCTAGCAGCACCGACGAGGTTGAAAATGTTACAAAAAGTACTTGTTAATTAAAGAAGTAAATGCCTTCCAATACACTTGCTCTCTTACATTGATTATTGTATTCCATTTCATACAAATGATCGGAACATGAGAAACGAAACGACCCTGTCTGTACGCAAAACTTCTTTATTTCTATGTTTACAATTCTAAAGTTTCTCCGTTGCTCGTACATCCGGTGATTTGACACGAATGTCGTCTCTGCGCCACGTTGCCGGCCACGCTGGGCCACGCGCCCGTCTCTTTGTAATTTGCCGACACCGCCAAACGTAGGGACAGTTGACATAGAAAGAGGGAGTGAAGGTGAAGCCATTGTTGAATGATTGAATTCCACATGACGATGAGGCAACACTAGTGCAGCGAAGAAATTTTTACAACTTTGAATTTTTATGAATAAAAATGTCAGTACCGTATTGCTAATATTTTGCCAAGTAAAATGAGACCAAACACGAAACCAATCGGGTTATATTTTGTTACTAATTAAAACTCCTATTTACATATAAAATTGCTTGCCACTTTATTTGCGTATGAGGAGTTTAAAGCCGTCTAAACTGTAGCAGGATCCCTGTGTGAGTTTGTGAGGAGGCACCTGCCAATGGTGTCCCTACACGGTAAGAGACGCAAAAAAAATGCCGCCAAATGGGCTTATAACGAATAGGGGACATTCATTCCACTCAAGAAAACTTTGTTTCTCATCCAGCTCCACGGTAAGCGTCGTCGATTCATCCGCCAGGTACTTGATTCACATCGAATAGAAGTTCCTTCTTCACACCACATTGATCTCGCGACGTTTAGGCGACAGTGTGTTTGACAAGCCAGAATAGCGAAACCAAGTGTCGTAACCATTTCGTATTTGGTCTTATTTTTATTAGAAAAACGTCTCCAATATACCAGTAAACTTCTTTTTACCGAAAAATTGCAATTAACAATTTTTGATTTCTTAACTAGGGTTAGTGTCTCACCGATAGACCGCGTCGCTGTTCAATTGTCAGCATCAAAAAATGCCACTGCGATACAAGCGACGGGGAACCGCTCGGCCGACGACGACCCCTGTTTGTGAAAGGGGCATCCGTGGACAGATATCGTGTAGCTCAAATCGGACTCATATAGAAAATCTACTGTAGTCGAATTCGTTCGTTTGCTTTTTGCCGATACGGATGATCAGAAGTAGAAACGGCAGATAAGGAAAAAAGACGGACTGAAGACAAAACATATTAGTAATATTATTCCGAGTAAAATGAGACCAAACACAGTACAACTCGGTTTATATTTGTACTTATTAAAACGTTTACATATTACACGTTCGTACATATGTACATAGTCGTTGCTGTAACAAACGCAAGCCGGCGCATGTCAATGGACGCTAGAGCTGGCGGCCGCTGACGTCACCGAGCAGAATTTGCACGAGGGGAGGCGCGAAGCGCGTTTCTTTCCGGACGGCACCGGACGGACACGGACGGACAAGGGATATAGCATTTTGAGTAGTAGAGCAGAGCAGATGCAAGGAAAATCAGAGTTAAACCGAATAGTAGTTGTTTTCTCGAAAATCACCTTACATTACTTATAAAATTATCAACTTTTCACCACGTTACGTTAGTATTCAAAGGAATTACGCTGCGATATCAGGCGTGACAGTTGCCGAATGCGAGGGGGAATCCCGCCTAGTGGTGGGGTTTAAGCGTCAAAATTTATCTGGGAGATCTCAGGAAAAATTCATCGGGCCTCCACTGTATCGCCTCCGCGAACTCTTAAAACTTGGCAACTAATAAATGTTAATAACAATTTATGCAGGATCGGAAAAATTTCACACTCAGGTGAGGAGTTCTGAATCGTAACCATTGGATCCTGAAGCCGGCCAAGTACATTTACTAATAGACATTTCGCATATATATTAATGTTTTTCTTGTACAAATACATTGTAAGAAGAAAAACATAAAAATGCACGTAGAGAATACGTCGAAAATATGACAATCGTCAAGAATACGACAATCGCATGGCGGAGGGGTGTCCCTATGTCTAGTGATCTTGAGAGTATTGAATTCGTGCGCAGATACCGAAAGTGTAAATGTAAGTGGGTACGTGTTCCCGGAACGCAGCAGTGGGAAGGTTTGAATCGGTCCGGTTAACATTAAATGCGCTTGAACATTACATGAAATATAATTCGGCGCATGCACCGCATTCGTTTTATGCGGGGGGCTACAGAACATGGGTCAAAAAAAGAAGCTGGCTTTAATTTCTAATTGAATATAACTAAACCTAAATATTATGTTAACTTATATCTAGGAAAAAGAAAAATAAAGGATAAAATACAGAGAGATTATGCTGCACACAAAAAGAAGAAAAAGAAAGAAACGACAAAATAATAATAATAAACTAAAGGAAAAAATAATAAAGAGAGCAGTACTGAGAAAAAAGACGTTATGCCGTTGTGCAACCGATAATATTAGCGGAACTACAAATATTTTAGGATATAACAAGCGCCATTACTACATATTCTCCTTGTTTTAGCAGTTTTCTTAGCATCTATATTTGTTTATTGTACCCCATCTCATAGCATTGAATATTGCATAATATACTTATCTTATAAAGGATGCATGAAAATTCGTTCTACAAATTAATTTTAACACGCCAGAATCGGCCAGAATTCTTGATTTTTTAACGGACATCCCTTTTTTAGAAATGAGCAAAAACGAAAGTTTTTAATTTACAACCTACTGCCCCTTGCCCTTCTAGATTGAAAGTTAAAACGTGATGAAAATGGGTATTTTTTAATGAGCTATCAAATGACGTTTTCGATTTATAATTGTTTTGGGAACACTTTTGACCCCATCATCCAACTACACCCTTCGAATAAAATACTTTATCAGATTATCGGATAGGTTAGGAACGAAAAAGCATTATACCGCTGGCTTATGTCAAAGGAAACACGCATACGATCGTGCCGGAGAAGAGTCAGAGCCATAGCTCATTCTTTGACTCCGTTCGATACATTGTAGTAGACGACTCGCTGACTGACAGCACGCATCTGAACTTTCCCCCACCACGATCGTCACGGCAGTGGTTCTTCGCAATTCTTCGTAACTTGGTGTAAAAACTGGAATCAGTGAGTTCGTTGCGTTGCCTTGAGTTTCCTGATTCGGCCGCTCTATACGCCGAGAGGGCGTCCCAGTACGGCTCAATTTTCGTGCGACACAAAGTCCCATAAGGCTAGCGGTCTTTAAGTATATCTCGTCGGTGCGATAGGGCTTTACCCCCGTCGGTGCAATAAGTATAGGAATAATGCTCGACGCAGTTTACGAGTTGAGCACCGAGGGCAGCAGCTCCCGGGCAGTACCTTAGACGCCATCTCTACGACATAGTCGGAACTCATTCGCCTGTCGACGCAGTTCACCGATTTCGCTACCGGGGGCAGCACCTCCCGGGCAGTACATGTCGCGCCATCTGTGTGAAGCAGTTTGAACCAACGAAAGGCGGCAAATCATATGGGACGTAATAGGCTCTCAGGACAGTTTTTAGTATACTACTTATTTAACTTTGCGACTATATTAATATTACATTATTAATGATAATTATTATGTAAGAAATTGTACGTATGTATATATGTGGTCTGAGTATTATGTATGTAGCGTGAATGCGAAAATAACAACAATTGTATAGAAATTAGATTATAAATATGTAAGAAACATTTTTTACTGTATACTATTTTTCCTTGCAATATATGTATTAAACGAAATTCTGTGTTCTCTAATTACTTAGTTATAAGATCCCATATCAAATATCCCTCGCCGAAACCATTCCTCTTTTTGCCGTAACAAAATTCACCAACTTCGCCAAAATCTCATGGGACCACATAGAAATGCCATGGTAGAAGAAGGCAAGCGACTGTTCTATTCATTTCGTATCCTAAAGAATTCCATTTTGATGGGAAACACCATCGGAATAGCGAGAAATCGTAAAATATACGAAAGGGTGAAATCTCAGTTAAGACTGGATTCAGTCAAGCGCCAAAAATGCGAAAAATGTTAAAGTCTCGGTTAGGACTAGATCCGATCAAGCGTGAAAAATGCGAAAAATTGTCGAAAATCTCGATCAGGCCTAAATCAGTCAAGCGTGCAAAATCCGAAATTTTTAAGTCCCGGTTAGGACTGGAATCAGTCAAGCGTAAAAATGTCGAAAATCTGACCAAGTAACAGGAACATAGAAGTACCGAAGAGGTGGCACAGCGAAACTCGGCGTGTTCAGTCAAGCGTGACGAATGAACTTTACAAATTTTTCCCAAAATCTGACGAGTTAATAGGAACATAGGAGTACCGAAGAGGTGGCACAGCGAAACTCCGCGTGTTCAGTCAAGCGTGACGAGCGAACTTTTCGAAATTTTACCCAAAATCGGACGATTTAACAGGAACATAGGAGTACCGAAGAGGTGGCACTGCGAAACTCTGCGTGTTCAGTCAAGCGTGACGATTAACATTTTCAGAATCTTGCCCAATTCTCTCTACTTCTCTATGTTCCAATTTTCCTTTCTCGTTCGTTTTACGTATTCTATAGACTTCCCATAGGATATTTGTAATTCTGATTGGTTTTACTGACACTGTACGTGTAGTTTATGGTTTCCTTATGGTGTTCTTATGGTTTTTGCTAGTATTCTTATCTATCTAACTTAAAATTAATTCCTATCATTTTTAATGGGTTTTCTATGGCGTTTCTTCGCTTGTAGTATTTTTTAACAATACTTACCGTATGTTTTATGAACTTTATGGCTTCCCCTAAGTTCTGATGGTGTCTAGTTATCTTGTCATTCTCGAAGTATTGTTTTATGGATCTTGAACTTCCCGAAATGAACAACAATGGACTTATAACTATTGTAAACGACGATGGGGAATAGGTGGGTAAGGAAAGTAATTGTTAAACGCTAATTTTGCTTTAATTTCTGATATATTGTAAAACCATTGAATAATATACATTCATTTTCCTTAATAAAAGGTATGTAAACTAAATATAATATTCCTATGTTCTCGCACGCTTGTACAATTCAAAGTAAGTATGCTAAAGTATATCTGTCGTACGCAGTACATCAGTCGTATATAATAATGGAATATAACACTAGTTTTTGTTTTCCCCGAAGGGGAAAACTTCCAGTCAAATCTTACTTTTTGTATTATTTAGGGGCTGGGTGTAGGCTTGGCTTCCCTTTCATAATGTTGCACTTTGGGCAGTTAAAACCTAACTCAAACCTACTCTCAAACCATTGTTTGATTAAAAACTCTTTAACATTATGAAAGGGAAGCCTTGCCCACACCTAGCCTTCGCCAATTCAATATTATTTCATTTCAAATACGCGCACTTTACCTGCAAACTTATCCGTGCGCATGCGCAGATGTCGTTCGCGCTGCCGGTAAGGCAGGTTTTTATAACTGTACTTCAACGCTTAATAACTTTTTAATTAGACGAGAGCGCGCTTTTTGGCTTTTACAGATCTATTTTTATGCAGAAATTGATGTTTCTGCAAAGTTTCATGCAAATCAGTGATGAGCATGTCTTTCTTTACCTTTACCCCCAATTTAAAAAGTTGCCGCTCCTCCTAAGAGAAAATTCCATTAATGAAAGAAGGCATATTCAAGGACATGCCACTCCCTTACCGACAAAGCAACTAGTCGTTTCGACCCGCTTGGCGGCAATGACAAACCAACAATTAGATACTTGTCTATGTACATACAGCGCCATCTGATTTGAAAGAGATAATAGTTTGGAACTCTCAATAGTTGAAATATACAGTTTCGTTGGGTGGGTGTTGATCCGTGGACATGTTTTGGCCTTGCTTTATTAAAAACAAATAAAATATACGCTTAGTGTGTTCGAATTGTGCGTGGAGAGTGTTCGAAGATACCGTTATTTTTCTCGACACCATATGATAGGCTCATAAGTGGGCGGATATATACACTGCCGATGCCTAACAGTTTGTAACATTTAGCTGACAAGTAATGAAGCGCTACATTTTTAACGTCTTTCGGAGGGAATGAGATAAACGTTTATGTCAACTACAATGCTAAGGTTCTTGTCACGGCGAAGAGGACGCAGCGTTAGCGGACAGACAACCTCGTCCCAAATTAAAAATCAAAGATTACTTAGTAACAAGAATGTTGTACAATGCAGGGTAGTACTGCTGGATGGAACAGACTTACCTATAGAATTATCTGTGAGTTTCATAGAAATTATACATTTTTTTAGAATTGTACACACTTCTGTAATTCATAATCATGATTCATTTGTTTCCATACTTTATGTACTGTTTTTTTGCAGAAAAAGGCTCTTGCCAGTGATCTGTATGAACAAGTATTTTATAGTTTAGACTTAATAGAGAAAGATTATTTTGGATTGCAATATACAGACAGCAATAATGTTCAACATTGGTTGGATCCAACAAAGCCAATTAAGAAGCAAGTTAAAAGTAAGAAATCATTTTCATTATGAATAATTTTATTTCTATTACTGTATAATAATTGATACATATTTTTGAATAGTTGGCCCACCATATACACTGAGGTTGAAAGTAAAGTTTTACTCATCAGAACCTAACACATTACGTGAAGAATTGACACGATACCAATTCTTCCTTCAACTGAAACAAGATGTGTTGGAGGGAAGACTCCATTGTCCTCATCAAATAGCTGTGCAATTAGCTGCGTTGGCACTTCAATGTAAGAACACTTATTGAAGCAATTAAGAAAACCTGGACTACCTGACATCTAAATTATCTGTATGTAAGAATGTTCTTTGGGCTTTTAAAGTAAAAAAAACATGTTATTTGTAGCTGAATTGGGTGACTATGACCCTGCCACACATACAGCAGCAACGGTTTCTGAGTTTCGGTTTGTACCTGGGCAAACCGAACAGATGGAACTGGAAATTCTGGAGGAGTACACAAAGTGCTCAGGGCTTAGCCCAGCCCAAGCAGAATCAGCCTATCTTAGCAAAGCTAAATGGCTAGATATGTACGGGGTTGACATGCATACTGTGCTAGGAAAAGATGCATGTGAATATTCGTTGGGGCTAACACCAACTGGAATTTTAGTCTTTGAAGGAACTCAAAAGATAGGATTATTCTTTTGGCCAAAAATTGGTCGTTTAGATTTTAAGAAGAAAAAATTAACATTAGTTGTAGTTGAAGAAGATGATGAAGGAAGAGGGGAACAGGAACATACATTTGTCTTTCGATTAGTGAATGAGAAGGCTTGTAAACATTTATGGAAATGCGCTGTTGAGCATCATGCGTTTTTCCGCTTGAGAGCCCCGGTTAAAGGAGCCAGTGGTCGCCAAAATTTTTTCCGCATGGGTTCACGCTTCCGTTACAGCGGCAAAACGGAATTTCAAACAACCCAACTGAATCGAGCCCGCCGCACCGTGCAATTCGAACGACGCCCCAGTCAACGTTATGCCAGGCGCCAAAGTCACGTTTTGCGCGAACGTCAGCGTCAACAGGTCGAACAAACACCACCACCTACACAGCCCGGTAAACAAAATAGTTCATTTTCCAAATATAAGCCTGATTATTTTGCCACTTTGCTTCTATTTTATGTCGATGATTTCTTTCTAGCCGAGGAAGAACCGTTACAACGTCAGCCAAGTCATTGCAGCACTAAGTCTTCTGACTCCAGTATCCAAGGCACTTCATCACCTTTGGTTGACTCTCTGTTGAAATCACTTGCAAAGGATCAACAGCCTTTAGAGCCGAGAAATCAAACGGCGGTTGCTAGCACGGAAAAAGAATCAGAAACTGTTAAAACTAGTTTGACCGTTGAGAGCATAACCAGTCCTCCGTTACAATTGGTGCCAAATAATCAAGTTGGAGGAGCCTCCTCCTTACCTCCTCGCACTCCGATCCCACCGGAATCACTCAAGTGTAATATTCTGAAAGCAAAGTCGCTTGAACAGGGTAAAAATTCGAATTTGGTCTCTATCACATCGACGGAAGGATCTGCAGCGGTTGCTAAGAAAAATCAACATTCCGAAGCAGCCACAATAGTTTCAGTGGTGAGTATAAACTTTGCCTCGCTGTTTCGTCCTTATATTTACAGCTGTCAGCACTTCCCTTACTTGATGAAGAAAGTGGAACGCATGTTCAGAATTATGATTGAGAAATACTGTTTATTGTTTTAATGTGCACATTTGCTACCGTAATATCCGACTATGTGATAAATTCTGACATATGTTGTCAGCATCAATTACAATAATTTAGAACAATATTTTTATCCATTACGTACCTTTATTCGTGACCTTATGCAAACCTTCGAAACGTTAAAATAAACATCCATGTATATAATATTCTATAAGCTAATCATAAAAATATCACAATTGTATATCGGTAGGCATCCAAATGTCCTTACTTTCGCTGTTCGTGTATTATGTCCTCGTTTGTTAGCATTGCTTGCTAGCTTTTAGCTATAATCGTTCGCTTTCTTGCATTTTCTTTATATAGGGAGGAGATAAATTGACACTATCTGTAAGTGGAGCAGCTGCTGTGAGTCCATCAGTGGATGATACTGTTACTGTGACCCATTTCTCTTTGGATAGTTGGGGTCAAATTGAACAAAAAACCACTGCCTTAAGTCCTAAAGTATCCAATCAATCTCAAAATCCGTTCAATCCCTTCACGAACGACAATAGTGAGGCTAATGTAGCTGAAAGTATGAAAGAAGATGTTAGCGTGGAAGATGATAAGAAGAAGAATACAAATCCCTTCATAGACTCAAATCCGTTCTTGGGTCTTCTCAATCCGTTTAAAGAGATACAACCTACCGTTGAGAAAAAGGTTGAGGTAGATGGAGAAAAGAGCGGAGCCAGAGTCGTTAAAACTGAAGAAATTCAAACCACTACCACGACTCTCACACACAAGGTCAGTTCAATTTGTGATGCTTTTGCAAGCCAGCTACTGTAAAGTCCTGTGTGTTATATCGAAATATTATAATATTCGCTGCCCACATAAATTGTACATGTTTGTCCGACTAGAATTTATTTGGAGTTGGCACTTATTACAGAAATTAAAATGTACTTGAATGATATTGTATTAAGTTAATTTCGCAGGATGACCAATCAGCAGTATCCGACATTAGTCCATGGTTGGTAGCAGATCCATCACAGGCAGCAGCAGTGGATAAAACGCCTACTAAACACACAGTTATTACGCGAAAGACGGTAATTACAACGCAGCTATAAGTACTTATTTATGCAATATTACTATTCGCGCGGTTTTGTAATGCATACCGCATACAGCTCGCTTTCGTATTTCGTAAGTTATTATCTCAACGTGAATATTATTTACAAACGTGTGTTATACACACAAATAAGGAATCTTTTCGTTCTATGTGGTGCTCAAAAATTAAATTCGATGCCTAGTTTGCAGCTATCTATTTTCAATTACGCCGATTGGAACAATGCAGCTGCTACATCTGTTTTTTTTCCCATATCAACAGATGTTTTATCCGTAGAGAGCAACACAACAGTGTACCGATTCTATAATCTCATAACTTAGTCATTTACGTTACTTTTAAATATATTCGGGTTTCGGTACATTTCTATAAGGTAACATCAAGTGCAACGTTTCTATTTCTCTTATAAGAATAGAAGTATCTTGCTGGAAAAGTCAAGTTATATTAATCCGGCAAAATGTGCATCTGAGTAATATTTGGTACAAATTAAAAAAGAATCTTTACTTGACTATAGTGATAATTGTGTCACCGGAATATTCTTCACATGTAAAATTTTCGTTTCTTTTTTTGTTACTTTATAGACTTTTTAATGTAACAAGTGTCCTTATAATCTAGAAATGTGTAGTAATATATCGTGAGAGTACTGGTATACATTGCAAAACTAATGTATGGTGCTTACGTTTTGTGGAGTAACTATACTGATGCATTTATATATACATTCTTTTAAAATACTACCTTCCACTTACCATTGTGCCTTCAAATTGATAAGAAACGAATGTACTTAAAACGATGTTCATTGCGACTGATTGATCACCTTAAGTATTATATTCTACTTTGTTGCAGTAATGCATTGCCATTTTATACGTATACATAATATATAACGTTATTAACAACGAAACATTCATAAGTATTGTCCTACTGGTAAAAGACAAGTAGAATGACAAATATATACAATATAGCTTTCTTGTTACTAAGATTTCGTGAAAGTTTCTATATCTCATATATTTGTTACAGTATACAGATAAATAAAATCGTACTAAATGCAGTGCAAAGTATAGAGGCATAGACTTTTCCGAAACAGTGCAGCAACATGATTAACACCACTTTATACAACACATTTTACATACATATAGCTTGGTCAATTAAAATTATGGTCAAAATGAATCTAATTCCTAATGTATTAAAAAGTTTAATATTGTAGAAAAGTATGGTAATGTAACCAATATTTCTATGGTAAAAATCAGGTCTGAAAGATTTTGATATTGTATGATCTTATTCTCAGTATTACAATGACATATGACTGAATAAAAAAAGCTGTAAATAAATTATATCAAAAACATACAGTATAAACATTTAATCAAAAAGCAAACAACAAACTAGCGAAGATTGTTTACACTATCCTTGACAAATCATTATAAAATCAGAAATGATGACTCAATGTTATATGATAAGTCTGTGTTGCATTTCGTATATTTATATTTAGTGATATATTCAATATCGATAAGGAAACTGGTATGTTATAATTGGAAAATTTAATATATCCGTATTATTATTTACTACAATTGATACCAACACCCTGTTGTATTCCGTCCTATAAAGTTATATACAGTTTACGGTATGTACTTATGATGTTTGCATTGTAATAAAAAAATATTTACATAATATCGTCGATCAATCATGCATCTAATGTGCTTCACTGTAAGTGTAGAGCATATATTTCATAAACAATTCCCATCCACAGCAAAAAGCTCCACACGTAATCTACGTTATTGATCGTCTGCAATGATTTTTTCGCATCTCATGTTTATGTCTCCACGTCCTCTTGTATTTTTCTATAACCGGAGAATTGAAAATATAAATCCAGATTCTGCTCCCTATATTTCATGCGTATAAATAGTAATTTTACGGGGCAGTGACGATGAGTAAGGCTCTGTGAGGAAGACCTCATTACAAGGTCAAATGGCAGCGACACACACCTGGATGAGAAACGGGTTGACAAAAACATTGTAAATTATTCATAATCTGATCTCACAAAAATTAGTCTTTAAGAACCCGGATGCAAACATTTCAAAATTACTTAACACCTCACTTTCATGTTCGACAGAATATCTGCTAAGTGACTGGAAAACTAGTTCAATAACATTTTATATAATAAATTGGAGAACATTTTCTATTTAATGTAATTCTCTGAGAATGATATCGGCAAATTATCTACTAAAAGTATTTAACTCCATGTGATTGCTCTTGAAAGACGAGGACTCGGATAGGCCAGGTAAGATTGCGTCAAATTATTGAAATCAAAAAACTCCAATCCTTTATCGAAAATAGAATTTCTCTATCACATATGGAGAATAAATCTTATCTTTTGCAAAACTGCAAATTCGCAGCAATCAGAGCGATATCTTCGTGTTTTGTCACCTTTCCAAAGTTAATTTTGTTTGTAAAGCAAACAAACTTTCATGCGGTGATGAATGTGATATCTTCTACATAATCTGCTGGAATTGGTATCTGATACTTTCTTTGCCATCTTGGTTTTACCCGAACGATCTGGATATCTCCCTCCAATTTGAAGCGCTACTTGTTTTACACAAATTTACTACATTACTCTCGTACCGTTGCGCAAAACTTTTTTGAACTGTATCGTTGCAAAAATAATTTATATTTGCAGTAAATTAAAAAATCTGAGTATAATTGTCATTACTTAAAAAAAAAAGGTAAACATTACGCAACTTATATCCTAACAAAATTCTGTAATCCTAATATAAGAAATTGTTAACGACATCCAATTGATAGCAATATTATTTTACGTTTCGTGTTTTATGGTTGTTATAATAAAATATTTATTAATTTATATAGCCCGTTACTTTGTCAACTACATTCAAACTTCGTATACTTAATTTGCTTCTTTGTAATTACTACAAATTGACATTAGTCGACTATTCTATAATAGTGGAACGAATATTACATCTATAATGATTGCAGTATAAGTTCAGGAATATCGCTTTTCCTTCAGCAATGTGTTTCGACCGTCTGCCACGTCAAAAAATCAAACAATTCGTACAGAATTGGCACAGTCAAATGCATCGACGGTAACAAGGAATGTCATATATTAAGATCTTCGTACATCATACGAAGAGCATATATCAGTTTATTAAAATCGAAGCGCAGCGCAGTAAATTGCGCGAAAGGCATGTTTTCTTTCCTCATCGCATCATCGATAATATAGTCAGTATTATTAACACATATGAACACGTGAAACCACCTTATCTATAAAGCATTACACTCGGTTTTATCAACTATTTGCGCCCGGTTAGTCGAGCCAAGCGTCGTGTACCTGGCCACGTTCGGATTGGTCTACCAAAGAAGCTCTACGATGTGCAGTCGCTTTGTCCCCGTACATGTCCTTCCTTATTAAACGGTAGTGAACGTCAATCAATTATTGCGTGTCATTGTACATATGATAAGAGTTCCAGCGATGCAAAAGCGTATGTCAAACGGGCGTTTCCGGATTATCAACGTCTTCGGCGTCTTGTCGCGGTAGGGATCGCGTTCGGGAGGACTCGCGTATCATTAGGCTTACGGTGTCGGGGTAATCTATGTCGAGAGTTATGTCTCGTTCCCCGTCCCTGGGCAAACTTTTGTTCGAGGTCGGTGACAAGTCGCTACTGCTTTCCGGACTGTACTCGTTGCGAAAGACGCTGTCGGATTGGGAATGAGTTGGCGTCGACATCTCGGATACCAAGGGCGTGGACTCGTCGTCGCTCTCACCGCCGGCAGCAGAAACTGGCACCGTGCCTATCAGACGATCCTTCAGCTTCGATAGCTTCTCGAGACTCGAGTTTCGCACCGGCACCGGTATCGGTATGACTATGTCGTCGCTGAGAGTGGACGTCGAGCGTCTCTTCGCGACAGACGACGACGTAGTCGGCTTCAGGGGTATGTTGTTCCCCATGTAATTCTCATCCGTCGACTTTGATCTGAAGGCAGGCCTGGGCGACGCTGGCGGAGAGACGAAGAGAGACGACGGCCTCGTGTTATTACTTCCGGTGCGCTTCAAGCTCCTGCGACCTTGGGAACATATGGATATCATGCTTCGCTGTGAAGCGACGCTACGTTGCGAGGTGATACTGCGTTGCGAGTTTGTACGATGAAGATAACCGGCTGAGTCGTGCGAGCTATCGTCGGAAGTGTCTGGATCGTCGCTAACGGGTACCCAATGATAGAGTGGGCTAGCTTGAAGGAGGACATAATCCGTATCTTGCGTTGCCGGTGCTACTGGTCCTAAAACAAACCTTAATATCATACCTCTGCTTTGCTCTGCGTTTACGCGACGCTAGGTAAAATATGTACAGGGGCACCATTAATCACGTGTAACATACTTTCTAGACCTCTCTGCGAGACGCCCAACTTGTTGTGCTTTCAGAACAATTCGGGACGAAGATATAAAATGAAATCGTGTAACCCTCAAGGCTTGCGCAGTTTGATCGCAAAGAATATAATGTCGTATTTACTTTCAAAGATAATTTTATTGCCATATTCTTTATAATATCATATAATAATCTAATTAATGTAATATATCTACAGTACACAAAAATACATGAACCAAGATCATAGAAATATATACAACGAATTTTTACTTTTCCGTCCGCGAATCATCTCTTATGTACAAATTGTATATTATATGCAAATTGCTTGTGACTCATGTTATTGCCCAAGTAGTCTACACATTTCAGAAGTGAGTATATCCATTTTAGTATTGATAACAGCGTGTAATTATATCACAGTCTTTGTACAGAAAATCTTTACAGATAACAATAAAATTTTATTTTTCTCCGATAATGTTATGTATACCGTTTTATATAATACTCCTTTATAATACAAATGCATTGCAGTATGTGCTTGTTTCAATGTTAAGTGGTAAAACTGTATGTAAACTAGAAGAAATAATGTACGCAAATTATAACATTCCTTGATTTCGGATCATGAAGCATCAGGTTTTTTTTTTAACAATAAACGCGATTTTGCTTACATAGATTCTAAAATTATCCTAAAAACAAATGTTAGCTTCACATACGGTTACGCATACAATACAACAGTAACCCTCTTATTCTGTATATAAAAACATGATATTCATTTTATATCTCTTCGGTTTTCTTGATATGCGACAAATATATACATATATATCTGCATACATATACTAAGCTATGTATGTACATATATACAATTAATTTATCCGATCTTATTGGCACGTTAGACAAACATGTGAAGTATGCACAATCATACACACTTCACCGTTTCCAGGTAGAATAATTAAGAGTATTGTAAAGCACGAGTCTGGGTTTACAAACGTGTTTATATAAAATCTAGGTATGTGTATTAATTGCACCTATCTGATTATCCATCACCCAGCAAAGCTGTTATGTCTGACTGTAGAAATACAGATATAACAGCGAAAAGCTGCGAGACGCAATGGAATACATGAATAAGCCTTGTATACAGCCACTGAAACTACAACTCGCGAATGTACGTCACCGTCGTCGAATGCAGTGGCATAATTTGTATCAAAATATTATCTATGGAAGATGAGACGGCATGGAGAATCTTTGGAACCGCTGCATTCTTTTACTCAAACTAAATTAAAACTGTGTGCACTGTACTCGATGGCGGTGTCACAATTCTGGTCAGGCTTCGGTGGCTCTTGAACTATAACCACAGGCAGTGAAAGTGGTAGGGAAGTAGGCTCACCTGAAAGTGAGTCTGTTGGAACTACTGCCGGGGAAGGAACATCTAAAACATCTTCGCAAGCTTCTTCATTTAATGTTTGTAAAGCCCCACAGATCATTTGTTCTTCTAAGGTCACCTAATAAATGTTTTGAATATATTAATATGGTCCCAGGCACATTTGTGCTCATTGTCTGGCAAGAGAACATGGAATAACTAATACGTTTTCAAATCAGGTTAATGCCGATTTACTAAAGAATTGTAAATGTAAGAATTAGTAAAAGTCTTACCTGGAACTAAAGCCAAGGTACGAGTGTAATAACAGTCACAGTGTTGGTTAGTGAGTTTGTGTGTGTTCCCGTCAAATGTAAATTTTCTTTACCTGTTTTTCCATTATCGATTGTTTTGTTTGGTCTCGGCGTGCCGGACCATCAGTTCTCGTGGTCGTTTTGTCTTTTTCTACATGAGTCGGCGCACGTATAGAAGCATTTTGCATTGTATGTTCTATAAGTACACAGCCATATAAGTACATAGACAAGATATAAATCAGTTTCTCAATTTCTTATGTATGTAACATGTCGGTATGTAACGTGCAAAATACCTTTTCGGATAATGGGATCAGAACCAACAGTAAAGCGAACGCTTCGCGATCCTTCCTCATGTGTAGTAAATACCGACAGTTCTACCTCTCTAAGTGAAACGATTACCATGCGGAATAATTCCCAATCGCCAAACGCCATTTTAAGTACCTGAAGCAAATGTCAACATTTAATACTCTGACCTACCAACATATTCCGTTAAAACAGCTAAACTCACTTACTTTTTTCAATTCCTGCAAATCACAATGTAACAGCACCCTACCATTAATGTTGTTCTCTCTAACTACGTTCTTGTATTGAGTAGATTGATTTATATTGAGACACTCGATTTTGTCGAGCAGATCACACACCCCTCCTACTGTTAGCGACGACAACTTTGTTTCCAGTATTTCGGACTGTATAAACAAATAAAGATCAGTGAACTAAAGGGAACTAAAGCCTCATACATCCAAACGTACAAACGATTCGTACCGATAATGTTGTCGTTGCTGCTAAAGGTTTTGCTGTGGGTTCTACAGGCATTGGCACCCATGGCGGCGTTTGCCATTCAAAACTCGGTTGAAGAGCCCACGAGGGTGTTGATGGCACTTGCTGCCCTTGTAAACTAGGTGCTCTATTAAGCCTCATCTGCCGATTTGTCAGGACACTTCTATTCGTAGCAGCCCAATGATCAGGAGCACCAGGTGGATTCCAATAACTATTCTGCTTATAAAAACCTAATCCTACATCCTCTTCTATACTCTGCTGTTCTTCTTTGATCTTCTTCTTAATGTAAGGATCCAGATTTATGGTAAATGGCAAGAATATTTTCATATCGCTCACAAGCAAACTCGACCGATGAAAAGTTAAAAATACGTCTAATTTCCTTTCATCCCTATCCATTTCGAGAAGTGGCTGAACATCTTTAAATACTGGAATTTGCGGGCGTACTCTGTCATAGAAGCAATATAAGATAGTAATTAGAAGCTAGATGGTAACAAATTTTTATAAAGCATGCTACTGAGAGTTGCTTACTTGTCGTAAAGACTTTTCAACGACATGGAATCGTCTAAACTTTCTTCACTTATGTCATAATGCAGAATTAGCCACGATGTTCTGAAAGGCCATTGTTCAGTAATGTTGATCCAACTGGCAAGATGATACCAATTGAAGTCAATCTGGAATGCTTTCAGTAACCTTCCTAAAGGATAAATACATCAATAGACTGCCCGTTTATAATATTTATTAAATGTACAATTGAAGAATTACCAGTAACATAGACTACATTCATCAATCTCCTCATGCTACGAGGGTTTACATCACTGAAGTAGTCATCGGTCAGTAGCATTTTGTTAAGATCTTGTGCACCACCTAGTCGATTTAAGTTACTTCCTATACTACTAGCTATAGATTCGCTCAGTCGCAATTTTCTACTGCCTTTCCTGCTCTGCGGCTTCAGTTTTTCATTACTATTCATTATGCCGGACTCTGTGCTTAATCGCCTATTCGAGACAGAATGATGCATTGTGCTCGTAGCTGTATAATTAACACTCTCCTCTGCTTCCGTCCACGCCGTCTTTCTACTGAGTTGAGCAGTTTGTTGTGCTATTTTCACTTTGCGTAAACCGCTGTTTTGTAAATAAAACGGAAGATGCACCATATTACGTAAGTAGTCGTGGCCGCCTATATTGGATTCAGTAAATAATCTTCTACTATTGACTTCCACTGCCTACATAAACCATCATGAAAAAGATAGTTAAATCAATTTTATATAGAAACACTTGTTGAAATGCGTAAACAGTGCGTTTACCTTTGCAATAATATGGGGATCAATTGCTAGAATCACAACGAACGGATAACCGTTATCACTGAACAATGCTTGTATAGCATCCAGAACTAAAAGAACTTTATCTTGCTCGCAACTATCCAACCCGTCTACGATTATTACCAGTCTACTTTGTTGAGCCATGAAACTGTCCAAACACTTCACCTGTTAGGGATTAAAATTGATAACATAGTCTCCATCATGCATAACATAATTACATGTAATTAATTCAATGTGGTCATACCATATCCGTCATCAAATTTACTTCGCTTTTCAATGTTTGTATAAAACCTTCGCTCTTCAATGTTTCCAACTTAGAGATACTGCGCTGAAGATGCCTTCTCTGTGAGAAAACTATGGCCTGTAACGTTCTACTCCATGTATATAAATTTGCTATGACACTAATTGCAAGTACAAAGGCAACTGTTATCATGATTATATGCGCGGTAACTTTTTCGATCGTAGGACTGAAATAAAGAGAATCCAAAATGTAGATCGATGTTTACAACATATTCTCGGATAGTGTAATTACCTACACGTCGCTAGACATGTCGATGAGGTAGACCGTAAGTACTGATATACCAACGAGTAGACTGCAAAAGCAGAATTCAAATATGACTATGTATGGCAAGCAACACAAATGTCTCCATTTCCACGTAGTAGTTGATTTGTCTGGCTTCGGTCTAAACGCTCTGAATAGTCTCGTAGACAATGAGCCAAAATCGTTCTCAATGGAATCGTAAAGAGATCCGACCATTTGCACAACTGCATTTTCGCCGGCAGCTGTCGTACCGACTTTCGTTTGATCGGTGAAATAGAACTTGATGGGTTGAACGGTAACACCGTCATGCACTTGGCCTCCGGGTGGATGGCAAAATATCACTTGGAGCAAAAGCTTTAATGAATTTAGCTTTGTCGTAAGGGCCACTGTGAAATTGTATGGCCAATACCAATCGTATCTGCAATTAAGAAATTTGTATATAAACATATTTGTTACAGCCGCAAGATACAAGATGAATGAATGAATGGTGATCTATACCTTTTATTAGCGTACCAAACGAGTATTAGAAAGCAATATATAAACAAAATGAGACTTATTCCTGAACTAAGACCCACAATCCATGATTGTAAGGCAAGACCAATTGTAACACCCGCCAATAAAGATACATGGGTTATTACTACGAAAAGTAATGAGGAGAATTGAAAGACTGGATCTATCCATTGTCGGGCGAAGTTTTTCATTTCCTCTGCAATCAAAAATATTGTCAGCCACTGCGAATAACGTATCACTGTCATTTGTATCCTATGAAAAAATTACCTCGCAACTTATTTAATAAAAAAGATTTTCCAGAACCCCACTTTGCGTAAAGGCCAACCGTTATCGGTGTCGAAAGGGAAGGTTCACTAAGTATATCTGCCAATGCACTGCTATAGAGATCATAACCCAGCATATTTTCATTATCCTCGTTAGTGTTTAATCGACCTGCAATCAATTATTCTATAAGTTTGAGGAACCGAAGTCTCCATATAAATCGGCACGCCCAAAATCCCCGAAACTTACGAGCACCGAATATCTGTCCCAAAATTGTTTTTGGGTGATTGATGTCGATATTGTACGGTGTTTCGCCTTGCCTATTTGGACGGTACAGTAATTGGCTGTTCTTCGGATTCCGCAACAGTATTTCAACGATAGCCTTCGATCTTGCACGCATTGCTATATGCAATACTGTATCGCCTTTTTTATCAGTAGCCGACACCTTGGCTTTCTTATCGAGAAGTAATTGTACGATTTCGGCGTTACGCGACCTTACTGCCCGCAGTAAAGGTGTGTCGCCATCTTTTGTAGCTATTTCTAAATCCGGATTAGCGTTTAGTAATAATTTCAATATTCCTATATTGCCTTTTTCTACAGCTATGTAAGTTGCGGTCTTTTTATCCTATAAACATAAAAAATGTTGACAATACAGTGTTATACGCAATGACGCATCTAGTTTAATAACATATTTGCATCTTACGAAGCATGCACAGTGAATTCTTTTACAGGCGAAGAATTGCTACTGTTCTTCACAAAGGAACAGAAATACAACGTTTACTTGCCTTGCCAGCGATATCGACATCAGCATACTTCTTCAGAAGTGATTCCACCACCCCTCTGTGACCACCCTTGACAGCATGAATTAAGTTGGTATCGCCGGTTCTGTCTTGAATATTAACGTAAGCACCAGCGTTTAAAAGAGCATTTGCTATTTCGTGATGACCTTCTCGGCAAGCTATTGCCAGCGCTGTGCAACCGTCTTTATCTAGAGCATTTACATTGGGTTTGTGTTCCAACAGTAATAGAACCACTTCTACGTGATTACCCAGAGTCGCTACGAGAAGTGCCGTCCACGAATACTACAAACGCAAAGAAACGGTTAAAAAAAGTGCCGTCAAGCTCTGCCACTGCCTGTGATCATTATTGTTCGACAGATTGATATAATTCGTATAATATTAGTATAACATCCATATACGATCATACCATTCCAGCAGTATCTACATTAGCACCAGCTTTCAGCAGAGTATCGACAATTTCGACATTGCCTTTTCTTGAAGCCCAGACCAGAGCGGTAGTACCATACTTTAAACGGAGATGAAAATTGAGTTAGCCTGTTTAGTTGGAAACACTATTACCAGATCTGGCAAGCAAGATAACCACCTTGTCCCCGACGTTGACCTTAGCACCATGAGCAATGAGATCCTTAACAATATCAGGATAGCCTCTACCTGCGGCCCAGAGTAACGACGATATATGAAAGTTTCCATGAGCATTGACCTCAGCACCTCGGGCAAGTAGCATTGTCACCGTCATTGACCTCCCTTTGTACGTTGCCCACATAAGCGATGTCCATCCTCCCTATGAGCAAATATACTTAGCATTCGCAATTGATTTAGCAGCGCTGCAACTGTTTGCAACCCCGCATCGGAAGTAATAAGCTAAATATCGCAATCATATACTATTGATACTACTAAAACTGTATATTTAGTGTTATAAGAAATTATGCAATCATGTCCTTGAACAGTGAGTTATTTGTTTGACTCTCGCAACACGAACATCAACGCAAAAATAATTAATTCCCAAATATGGAATGTCATTTTCTACTCTGTTCCGGACATTCGGTACGGTACTTGATTAAAGCAGTTACCATGTCCCGGTGCTCCAGGTCAGCCCCGTGCTCGAGCAATTCAATACAGACTTCGGTGTGCCCTTCTTTCGCCGCGCAAAGTAGCGCCGTCCAATTATCCTGGAAGAAGAAGTATAAGAATGAGAGGAAGGCTCACCCTACACAGGGACTGTGTAAAAATAGAAGTACACGCACCGAGTCTTCCGCATTAACGTCGGCGCCATGGTTGATGAGCTCCCGGACGAAATGTATTTTTCCCTTCGTCGCAGCGAGTATGAGGGCCGTGCTGCCATTCTGTAGAAAGTAAATGTAAAAAACCGAGGTGCGGGAAGGATTATTTTAGCTCCGCTACGAGTCGGATCTGCTAATCGAGCAATATGTTGACATTTCATTCGTTCGGTCTCTTTACCCTCAATCGCCGAATCGTTAGTTTTTCTCTCACCTCGTCCCGATCATCAACCTGGACCCGTTTGTTCTCGAGAAAGTTCTGCAATCCAGCGAGATTGTCATCTGTGATGTAGGTGGCGAGTGACCGATAGCACAGCGATACCATCGAGTCGGTCCGATGCAAAGTCTGTAGTGATGGAACAAAATTACGGCGTTAACTACCATGGTAACCCCAACATTATCATGGTAACGAGTAGACACATAAGTACGTTATCTAAAACACTCTGTTACATTTGCTGGAATTAAAATGTCTACAAGTTAGTTTACGTCGAGTTCAGCCGTCTGTCATATTCTATAATTTGACCAAATATTCGTGAATACTCTAATTAAGTTGTATCAATCGACAGATTACATTGTATTTATACATGAAAAAACAGTGTACTTAATCAGATTCTCAAGCGATGAGAATCTCGCGAGAAATCAGATGGTATTATTATATCAGAAGAGATTTTCCTTGTAATCGGCGATGGTTTATATCTCTGTTTCGCAACGCGATGTCGACTTGAAATGTTGCCGTACTGATTCCAAGTTTACTCAGATCTCGCGGCGATGAGGTCTTGGAACGGCTAGGAACAATAAATGTATCGTTAATCTAGCAGTTTACGTTCACTGTTTTGCCTAGATGTTAATCTCTAATACACACACTGCATACGCTTCAAAGGCGTGAATATTGACGCTTAACAATGTTAACCCTTTGCACTCGAAATTTTTTTCATTCGTATTACCAGCAACTCGAAGCGATTTTAGTGAAAAGATCATACTCGCATGTAAGTTTGATATACGCATTAAAAGAAAAGTTAACTTTATATCTTATTATTTTTTTAATTCTTTATGAATACAAATGTTATGACATATAAAAAAAATATTATAAAATTATTACATTTTGTAATTGTCCAAATCGTGATACCTCACGAGGCAATTGTCTCCATAGCGGAGCCCTCGAGTTTGAAGACAAATTTTAAATGGCTCCGCTCCGGAGCCCTCGAGTGCAAAGGGTTAATATTAGCTTGTAAGGCTAAATATCAATGCTGTAAAGGTCATAACCGACGTAACATTCGTACGGAACATAATTAACTCCAAATATCATCTCACAATTCTACGTCATTATCACCAACGTAGTATTAGTCCAGTACAATATAAAGCAAGATATTGCAATTTATTAACCCTTATTCTATTCACAGCTACGGAACAACGCAGATTTTAATTCAGTCTTTACCTTACTTTCCCAAAAATGGTAAGTAGGTGCAAACGCTAAGCCTGCGACTATATGATCATATAATTGGAATTCATTTTAAATAATTTGCATCTCCCAATTTGAGTACCCCGAATGTTTACGCTTGTAAATAGGGAGGAAGCCCGTGGAAATGTGAATACGAACACTCTGGAATAACAACGGAAACAAAGTTGCTTAAGCTCGCGACGTTAATGTAGTCAGTTAGAATACACACTCATAAACCTGCGACATATGCGTTAAATTAGTTTCTACCACCCGCGATGCATAGGCAGACGCAGCACATCGATTTCCTTGCACTGTCAAAGCGGTACGACAACCGTGTATACCCACCATGAGATAAGAAGATTGACGTACGCTTCGTATTGCAATGCGCCCGGTTATATTAGTACAATGAAGCACAACTATGCAGCGGAACTATTCGTGACTGCTTGTGTCGAGATTGATTGTGTATCGAATCGAATGCGACGGAATCCTATGGCACGTACATATATATATACCTATGCAAGGTGCATACGTGACGCAACGAGCGTCGGAAGACAAATATCGTGTGACAATATTTCAAAATCTCGGTAGTCGCCAACAAATAATGTCTCCTTATCGTAGACGAACGACCCAGTAACACCATGTGTGAAATCAAGATACACTTCTCGACGAGTAAAATGACGGGAAGCTATAGATAAGGCTGATAATTAATCTCACGCCGGACTACTGACTCGCCCATTAAACGTTACTTCCTGATCAGGCATCGAATCCGTTAAATTTTCTTCGTCTGTATCATCGATCGGACCAACCGAATCGTCCGAGTGCAAATCAATCATCGTGAACAACCGCGGGCGCAACAATTACGGATGACAGCCATACAGCGTCAGATCTGTCTGCACCGGTCGTCTCAAGGAATGCATGACGAAATTTCACGATATGCGGCCCGGTGCCCGCTATTGAGATAATGTCAGACTCGTTCGCCGCGTTAATCTACTCCAATCATCGTTGGCTGAAAACAACGGCCATAAACAGCGCGAACCGATCCCCCGGCTGATAGTGACACAAGCAAGCATGAACGTGATTTGGGTGAAAGGGTCGCGCGCGCGCTCTTCTAAACAGCTCGTCACAAAGAAGAAAAGAACACGTTGGCTTCGTTGGCTTGCTAGGGGTAGACTAACCATCTGCGAGTGTCTCCGTATGCCGAAATTGAACTTGCGCCCGGAACCTTCGGCCGGCGCGGTGAACGTGATTGTCGGTACATGAATGTGCGGGAATACATGATGATGGTGATGATGATGATGAGGCGGATGATCACGATCGTGATGGCTCGGACGGTCGACGTTGTCCTCGCTGCCCCAGGTAACGGCCGGACCCTGTTCAGGTATGTGCAGTCGGAGGAGCGGTAATTTCAACCTACGGCCAGGGCCAGCCTCGGGACCTCTTCCGGTCGAGCCGTCGTCGCTGATGTTCGCGGACGAAGCGGAAATGTTCGACAGGGTCGCCGAACGGCGCAGATCCTTCTCGCTCCCATCGCGCGACGGCAGAAGTGTGCTGGGCACACCGGGGAACGCACTGGCCAAGCTTGAGGCCAGACTCGAGCAGATCGCCGCGCTGACGATGCTCGACTTCCTAATCGGATTGACGCTGGTGCCGGCCAGCACGTCCGCGTAAGTCGGGATTTCCAACGAGCCCTTTGTGTAGCTTCCCTCGGCGAGGCCGACCTCGCCGCGCTGCAGGGGCGAGTGCGTTAGATCCGCCACTGTCATTGGCAAGGTCAACCGTCGACTTCCGCCTCTGAGCGCCTTTGTCGGCTCGTCTGTGCAAGGAATGTCAATATTTTCCTGCATCGCCGAGGCGTTCTGCGCTCTTATCTGGGATCTCGACGCCGGCTTCGACTGGGCGACGGAGTGCACGTTTATCGGACCCGATGAGAAATGGTCGACTTTTCGCGGCCCAAGGTGACAGTCGTCGCGGGCGGAAAATTTCATGTCCGGGAAGGCCTCCCGATGGCTTCTCCCATGCCCGCAATCACTGTGACGCACGTCCGACGGGTCAGCTGCAGACTCAGCGACCGATTCACGCTTGGGATCGACTGTCAGCGCAGATTGGCGCGGTTCACCGGCACTCGCGAGGCTCGAATTCTCACCGGGGCACGAGAAGTCAAAACTTTCTTCCGTCGCTTCAACACACTTTGAACCCAATCCGTTCGGGTAGGTCGGCCGCTTAGTTTCGTTATCGAAACTCGATCCCTCCGCATCCAGTTGGGCGTTCCGCGTTGGTCGTGCCATGGGTTCAGTTTTAGCGTCGGGCTGGCGGCACTCGCGGCTGGTCAAATTCTCATCTTCCCCCGTTTCCGCGTGCATCGACGTATGTAGCTTCGCATCGACGGAACCGGATGCACTGACGCCGTCATTTCTCGCACCTTCGGCCGCCGATCGGACGTTCTCGTCTTCCTCATCCTCGTCAATGTCCACTTGCAGCGAATTACCCGCACGCTTGCCACGTCTGCCTTGTACTTTCCGCATTGCATTATTTTCCTTTAACGCTGCCAATGTCCCGACGCTCAGCGGCTTCGTGAGCGATCGTATTCAAACATCGTCGAGGACGTGGCTCGATACTATATCGGAAGCACAATCCGACTGACCCGCCGAACGAGCTGCTCTCGCTCGCAATACAGATTCGATAATGATGAGATTGTGAAAACGCTGAAAAAGTAATTTGACGATAATGATGACGCGCGACAGCGGTAACAAATACACAAATTGACGCCGCTGGGTTAAAGCGCCGAGATATTTCTGACATACATATGATTCCGCGAACGTAAACTGACCGCACCGCGAACAGACCATTTGCCAACAAACACAATGCGCAAATTGCCAGATGAAATACTACAACGTGAACGAAATCTGTCAATCCACAATTTGACGGAGACCCTCGTTACCCGCCCCGCTTCCTCTATTGCGAACCACTCGATAAAGAGTGGAAAGAAGAGTAGAAAGAGGGAATGGAAGAATTTAGACGTAATTCGACGTATTCGTCAATACCGTGAAGAACAGACCCTCGACAAATTGGTGAGTCTAAGCATCTTTTCCAGATTTCGCGTAGCCATGCGTTCTCTCGTTCAACTTCCTTCGACTTCCTTCGACTTGGCTCAACTTTGCTCAACTTCTGCGCCCTCGATCTTCTTCCAGTTGCCCTCAGCTTCCCTTCCTTTCCTTCTTCCCTCGCTCCTTCTCTGACCGCTTTCGACGAGGTCGCGCGCGAATGCGTCGACGGATCTCGGAACGAGCGATGGGAAAGACGAATCGGGAAAGAAGGAAATGCGGAGAAAAGAGGAAGAGCGCGAGGAGGAGCGAGAGGGACGGCGATAGGCAGAGAGGAGAAAAGAGGGAGAGAAACTTGAACGCGTACGAGCGTCAGCGGCGGCAAATCGCTTAAGAACATCTTGTAGCAGATCGTGCGACATTTATATATCCTCCGTGGGATCTCCGTAGCCGTGTACACAGTCAAAGTAGAATCGAGTCCTCCCTACGTAAGAGCGCATGTAGCATCTCCGGCAGGGCGGTGCGTGCCGCTTTTCGGGCCCCCGACACTGAGAACTCGTCGACGATGCTCGGCATTTCGAACTTCTGCGCCGAGACCCCGAAGACAGCGCCGTACGTTTATGTCCCTTCCAATTCCGTCAACGTCCCGCCGGACGGATTGGACTCTCTCACTTTGCGACCGGACCGATAAGTGAGAGACGCTCAATTATTTTTCGAACCGTCCACAGTGTGCGCAGTGCCCCTCCCGCGTCCATTTCGTCAAACGACACTTTGCGCAAGCCGAGCCAAGGATAAAGAAACTTTCTCCAGACTTGAAAAATATTTTGGAAAAAATAGGTTACGCGACACCGTGCTGCGACGCTGATTGGAGATAACGGTATAGACGTTACTGCCGTCAACGGCAAATTGTATGTAATTAATGGCGCACTGCTTTGTTGTAGATTCGGCGCTAACGATTAGATACAGCAATTTACAAAGCGACGAATAAACACGGCTAAGCGTCGCGATTATTGCCATTCACTTCGGCCGTATAAATGGAAGGCAAGCATTGCCCTATTTAGTCGTTCAATTAAATGAAGTGCCTCCGACCGACGTCACAATGCCGTGTACCGTAATGGAAATCTTAAATTGCACAATGCTTCGAGGAAGAAATTCCGCTTAATCGACGGCGAATGACGATTCTTCGCTGCCAGACGTTTTATAATCGCTCGGCAATACCTCAAAGATCGAAGGAAAACTTGTGATGGTCTTTCCCGGCTGCACAAAGGTCGAGAAAAAAAGATGAATTCGCTTGCCCGATAATCCGGATAAATCGCAAAAAGGTGTCATCCACCCATGGTATCGTAAGCTTTCCTACGAGTGACTTATGACAGTATGCTTTCTATTTAAAGGCGCTCCTCTTAGGACCGTGTGAAACAGTAGCCTACTGCCTTCAACGCGAGACTGTGACCAATTAAACTTCTCGGTAAACTAATCACTTAAACTCTGAGAAGCTGTTTAGAAGTATCCGCCCGAAGAACTATTGCGCAGAGAGAAATAATCTTCGGTCCGTTCAAATCACGTGCCATCAATTTACTAACACCTCGTAACGGCGTTTCAACTGAAAATATTCAATTAACTCAGTCTAGTCGTTTAGTTCGCTAGTCCTTGGTAATGACTGTTACTTAGCATACGGCTTCATTCGCGTCTTCTGCATAAAAATACGCTTCCTTCCGACGAGCTGCACATGTTTCGCATACATCAAATATTTACAAACATTATTTTTCACCGCATGTATCCTACGAATGGCGCGCTCGGCACAATTGGCAAGCTATTAAATGGATTCTCGGACCGTTTATCGGCATTGAAGCATCGCTTGAGGTCACAATCAATTCTCGAAAGAACGATTAAATGCTCGCCTCACTGTCAATATGTATGTTTCGAATCTAACCAGCCTACTTCGCGTCGGGGACTACGTGCAATTATGGTTGGGTGATAAAAAATCTGTTGCCCCTTTAGGAGCGCTAGACTGTTTGATGCCACAAATCTCGGCGGGAGATATTTGCTCAGCTTCGTCGGGCCTCCAACGACTTATCAACATTAAAAAGTCAACTAGGAAGGCGTCGCGACGTCGGGCATATGGGAATGACGAATGGGACGGTGATCAATGAAAGCAATGGCCGCCTCAAGAACCCGAATCGCTGAATCTGCTATCGTTTATCTTGATCCAGTGACGTTCGTTGATGTGCCGTGTAACGTCATCGACATCTCTATCACATCGTTGATCAAAAAAACTCTCCTGTTCAGGCAACATACGATATGCTTCGCACATAAATCGCACGTCCGGAAACCTTGCGGGAGAAATGAGGAACAAATTGTCCAATTCAAATATATGTAGTCACGCAGGATCGCGAAGGCTGTAAGATAGGATGACACACGCGAGAATTTCGCATTGAATCAAAAATATGGAGCAATTGATTCGTCATTGCTACGCTGGCAAGGCTGCAAAAATATTGTCGAAAATAGCTTTTGGAACGAACGCACGTAAATACAGAGACGAAATCGTACTATTGCGTCTGCAACGCACGAATGCGTGGTATTTTCATTCATTCACAGGAAAATGTCGACTCTGCTGGAACTGCGAGTGTCAGCTGCGTTTCTGGCAAAAATGAATTGAATTGTACCTTCGGGTAAACAATATTGCTCAAAATACTGCCTTTGACAAATGTCTCGCTGAAATACCATGTGTATTTCTTTCGCAGGAATGAATAAAACGTAATCAAATTATCTTTGCAAATTCACAAAAGAACATAACTGCGATTCATATAAATACTGCGAATGTGGAACTCAATTTGGAGTGCAACGCAGCCTGGAACTTCGTAAATATATTTTGATTGAATTGTTCTCTGCAGATAGGATAATGCGACGTTAGGTCGATTGATCAATTTTCTTTACATCTGTGACGCGACACTTTGCAATCGGACGCGTGAGGTTATTAACGTTCTTGATATGGGAGTTGTAAACTTCTGACGGTGGTCATACAATCGAACATTTGTTTCGTAAACTCAGGTTTGATTTCCATGTTTAGTGGTAATTTTCATGAAATTCTCAACCCTCGTTCAATAAAACGGCTATTTATACTAATCAATATATCAAATTAAATATAAACGCAAACTTTTATCGTTTCAAGAAATAATAAAATATCGGATGGCAACTGTACGTGATGTTGCATGCTAACAGAACTGAAACGGATTGTACGTGAGAAATTGCGGTTTCAGTTTGAAAACAAAAAGGGGGTCTATTATTCATATAGCTGCGACGTGTGCTTGACTAAATATACTAAAAAGTAGATATAACCATCTTTAAACAGGTAAAGAAAGGAAAAATGTCCTATGTTTTACGTAATACTATGACAGAGTGAATAATTAGTTTATTGCATAAATTATTCTATAGCCTTATTAAGATAACATACAATAAAGGGGAATTTGTTTTCTTCAAAATTTAAAAGAAGTTTCCAATTGAAAGTATAAAGTTCTCTCTTCTCTTTTCTTCTCTTTATTCTCTGGTTGAGAGTGGATGACTCAAGTATAAAGGAAGGAAAGGTAATTTGTTTCATCGCTAAGACAGCTATTACACAACAAACGAGTAGTAGTATTTCACCCCCGCAATTAATGACCGTGACACTGACACTTCTTTGCTGATTCCATTTAGTCGCAAAAGCGATCGTATCACTCATGCAACGTTTTACGTTGTCCACAATAAAGCTCCTGTAACCGGTCTAACAATGTGTTAACTAAAAAAAAAGTGTTCGATAAAGGAAAGTGGCGTGAACATTATTTCACATCAACGATTATAAAACAGACTAGATGTCCCTAAGTTCTACGCAAAAGCTGAATGACGTTATTAACTTTACTTTAACTTACATCTGCATCGTATGCCGCGTTATATATAGATTGACCTACGCGAATTAATTCGAGAATTGTCGTCATAGACACCGAAGTAATAGTAGTCAGGTAATGACAACTACTTGCGACAATGTCTTGCAGTCGTGAAAACGCCGAAGAGTATCTACGTAATCTTTGCACAGCATCAGAGTACAATTGCGTCGCCGATGCAATTTCGAAAGTAACCCGAGTGGGACGCAAGATCCGACTGGCTAACACAACCTGTCCGACATTTGGCATTATATAGGGAAACACCTCGCGACACTGTAATACACGTCGTTTATCTTTCGGGAGTTGCGCCGAGAAAATCTTGGCAGGCCACGGTCTACAACTCCGTCTCGAAGGGTGAAAGAGCTGAGGCGGGGTGGGAGTTTCATTCAGGAAATTTTATATGATCACAGTCGGCCACCTTAATGGCATCGCAACCAGCGTCTCGCGGCCGTCTGGAAGAGGATTCGATATCTCGAATCATCGTCAGCCTCTCGGTTCAACGAACATGACACGCATCGCCGCTCGCCAAATTTTCAACATACATCTTCAATGAAAAATCTTAACGTTTGCATCGCGTCCGGGTGGTTAAGATCGTTTACACGGAGTATTATCAAATGAACGATACCTGTTTACTTCTATTCCAAAGGGATTGCAAGACCTGCTGATACGAGGAAATCGATCCATAAGATCTGTTCGAACCTCCTAGGGCCAAGGAGGACAAGGACGACGCATCCCGTTGACCTGAATGCAGCAAGTTCGTTCTTTCGTTGTATTCCATGGAAGTAAGATCAAGGTCGGGCGGCACTCTCATAACACGAGTCTTTCGACCTCACGTCCGTATTAATTGGCACCGTTCTAGCACTAATGTTTACGAAGGCCGTGGCACATTTCTCGCGACGAACTGAAATAATCATCGACGTGTATCTCGTCGCGGCGGTCTTTCGGCGTAAAGCAGCGCACGCTTTCCATCCATCGAACGTATCGGGAAGCGTTAGCTGTTCGCGGTTATTCCGTAAATCGTGCACCGGCGACACGATAGCGGATTTCTGTTTACGGCAAGAGACCGACGAACGAGATGTTTATACACGCCCACGGAGCCGGGCCGGTAAAACTGGTGCGAGAAGGACGGAGAACACGAATCCGTAGGCTCCCGATAATCACGATCGGCGAATACAATCTTCCGCGCCGCTCAACGCTTCCCCGTGAGCGTCTCTCGGCTTATTTCGAAACGCACAGTTTCTGGGTGAGTATAGCGACGCGGACGATAAGCGGCTCCTTTCCATCTCGTTTCACCATTGGACTTGGCCGTTATCGTGCTCTCGGTACGTCGACCGTCGCCAGTGCCGACTACCAGGCACATTTCCTCCTCGAAGCGTTCCGATCGCTTGACCGCAGCGTTGATCTCGAACTCGTAAGGGTCTTCCCCGTTTACCTAGTCGGCAACGCCGCTGCTTACCCGAACTAAACGCTGTAAGAATCGAATCCGCGGCACTGTTTGTACCCCGCCGATTTGCAGGCAGCTTCGTTCGCGAAAACCGACAATTCCTGCCGCACGCCGGCAATACGCACTGACCCGTAGGCGCCGCGCACACGTTTACACACACGCACAGGCCACGCACACATCCGCGCGCCCGTCTTACGGACGTCTCGCACCCATAGAGGAACGTACACAACGTTTGACCTTCTCAGTGAACGCGGCCTATTCGCCGCTACCGATGCATCTCGCGGACGTGAGAAATCGGGGACAATATCGTTTGTCGTCCAGGTGTCTCACGTCGACGTCTTGCCCGGAATCGATTGCACAGGTTGGCGGCGGATGATCGATTTTCACAGTCGTCTACTTTTCGTACCCGGCAGGGATGCGTTCGTCGACCTCTTCTGCAGGCACCCGCGAAGCACGTGGCAGGCCGAAAATCTTGCTCGCTCGCCAGAGAGCGGCGGGAAAAAAGCTACGCGATCGGATCGCTCCGAGCGATTAGGGCGATCGAGCATGGAGAAAAATGGTTTGTCGATGTGAAAAGACGCGCCAAGCCGCTGCTACCGATCGCAGGTAGCGTCGACTTCTCGTCGAAACTTCTGATAATGGAGCGATAAAGTCGCGACCACGTTCAACGGAGAGATACGATATCTCGGTAAAAGTGGCAAGACGGAGAATCGCATTGTACGTGCCCGTGTTTGTCGAGGGCAATCGGTGAAATAGGTGAAATGAAGGGAGATAATAGTGTGAGGAGAGGAAGATTTAGTTCTGTGGATGGTAATTGACGAATCTGCGTTGCGTTCGCGCGAGAGTGAACAACACTCGTTTTCTCGTTTAGCGCTCAATTATCTTGCCACCAATAACCAGGAAGTAATTGTGAACAAACGCGGATAATTTAAAATCGATAAAAATTAGCTTCACTCGAGCGATAATTGAACGTTAGAGAGGAAGTGTAAGGTCACGGTGTATGCAATTTTTGTCTATTTTTACGGAATGTCCCGAACAAGTGTACGATCCGCGATCCTTATGTATACATACTCACGTGGATGAGATTGTACAATTTGTCAATATGATTGCTTTTCAAATATACTTTCCTAATTATAACGCACTGTTAGTACTACTGTCACAGAACTATTATTCGAAAGTGTTCCTGGCACTTACGTTACGTGACAATGACAAAATCGATGTTTGACGACTGATTCACATCGCCGCCGGTGGAATTTAAAGATTAACTTTTATCGATAAGCAACCTGTGGGAATGTGTCATTTTCTAATCCAATGTGCGAAAGTGTTTGTCTCACGTAAGTTACGTATCGACAAATTTACGCCCTCGGGAATCTTTAAAAGTATCTTCAACCCAATAAACGAGATTAATCGCTAATTAGTAATTTATCAAAATTGCACGATTAATTGTAGAGCGCGCAAAAGTAAAACAGTTCAGAAATATTACAGTTTCGCTGATAAGATTCAACAAGCAATTCAGCTACTTATACAAGTAATCCATCCCAACCTAATCGTGTAACTGTAATTTAATCACCTTAAAGTAATAACACTATAATCCAGCCTCACTCAGATGCGCTAAGGAAAGATGTCAATACAAGGCTCTTTTCTGCCATGGACTACACACCAAGTGTGCAGTTCAATTCTTGATCATAAAGAAACCTAATCCAAATTACAAATTCCACCCCCCCCCCCCCCTCCCAATATCCCCACATTGTTTCCAACGACCTCGGCACCCTATTCAAACTAGGACGACCAGGTGGAATCCAAGCACGATTCCGCTAATAGCGCGACTTGCTTTAATCGGCGGAAAAACCGATTGCGAAAGATTGAGCCGGGCTAAAGATACCCAAACCCCGCGAAATATCTCGCTCCTGCATACCATCATCCCCTCGTTACCACCCATCCCGCGATCATCTTACTCTGAGAGTTCTTTTCCAACGCGATCTAACGAGACGATCGGATCTCGACCGTTGAAGCGCCAACGATGACACTCGGCTAATGCCAAAAGTGGGCGACGATATCTTCGGGAATGGCGACACATTAATCACTGTCGCACCCAACGTTCGGGAACGTTGCATTGGCACGGAAGCCAAAGGCAAACGAAAATAGTCATGTGGCCATCTGCGTGCCCGCGAATTACGGGTCCTAGCCACCCAATCCGATAGTACGGCAAGTCGCTTGGGCGAGAGAATGGGACGACCTCCCACTTTTGAGCTGCCACCGGACAATATTGGTCACTCCTGACCGCGAATAATGCACGGTCCACCTCCGCGAGGGTGAGGAACACGTCAGCGCCTACCACGCACTGCGCTAGACCCTTGCGCGCTTTATTAATAAAACGCACATTTTCCCCGTCTATGAGCCTCGGGAATAAATTTATCGCGAGAGGCGGTTCTCGCTCGCTGGAGCCGATGCGAAAATCGGGGGTAGTTGGGAGGGGGAATGGAGGCGATGACGATCTTCATGGGTCTCTGTGACCCGACATATGCCGCAGAGGGGGTTAATCGGACACGTGTCCCGGGGTCGGCCAGCATGCAGGGGTGCGAAGGGGAAAGAGTCGGGAGGGTGATAATAATTGCGGCAAAATGTATTTCTGGCATCCGGTCTGGGAGTGCGCGAAAAAAATTCCCCTACGAGCCTCCGGGGTGGCTTGCCGCTGTCTTTGTAATGTTAGGTGGTGACGACGGCGGTGGTGGTGGCGGCGGTGGCGTCTATTTCAGGAAAGTCAAAAAGGCAAAGTACGAAACTTGAGCGCAATATGACGTACTGCGCAATTGGACGACGGGTGCAATATTTGTCGCTATGGGTTATGGCTTTGTTTGCGACGCGTGCAAAATTTTATTGTCGTCTGCTGCTTAAATTATGAAAAACGGCTGACTCTAAAACGAAAAGCGTTCCATTTCCGCGTAGATGAAACTGTTTCGCTTGAGGAAGATGGTTGTGTATGAGATAGGGGAAATGAAGTAAGTTTAATTGGTATTTGACGTACATTTTTTTCGGTGTAGGAAAAGAATGTTCGAAGAAATTTGTTCGTTGCAGTAGTGGTATTAACATGACAGCACGATGCAAAGTGATATGCACCTACGAGACAGACCGCAGAATACAAATACACTCTTCGATCGAAGATGTGCATCTATGGTCGGTGCATTATGTAAATGGGACGTGCTTTCAAACGGTCTAAATATGTGATGCGCGGATATTAGAGAATATTTGCAGATATCCTGTCGGATGTGTCACTCAGTTTCGTAAACCGGGGAAAAATAAACGTTATGTAAAACGGTACGAAAAATCTGTTCTGATTCGCCTGAATGGATAGAACGTACTTAACCTCATTAAATGTTCAAAATCTGGCAGCGCGACAACAGCTTTTGATAAACCTTGATGCAGGAAACATAAATCTCGTACCTGCGCGACCAAGATGTATGCCGTCGTCTAGGATAATTTATTTCATTGTTTGAACCGCCAAAGATTCATTGCTTTGAAAGCGCGGGACGACCCATTATAGTCAACGTACGTACAATGGCGAGTTGTAACTCTGCATGTACATTGTTGAGTTTTAAATAATTCATGACTCAGCGCACTTGTCGATTGAAAACCTATTTCCCCATTTAAACGTCAATAGCTTTAGCATGTTTCACGCAATCAATAGTAAGGAAGTATCTATACTTTTAGTAAGTAGTGGCAAATGCGTCCATCTGTTTAGTTAATAGAAACACGTGCCAAATTTGCGGTACTCCGCTATTGTTGTGTTGTATCTGTTTGTATACCATTGGAGGAGATTTGTTCTTGTCACGGTCAATATTACATTAAAATCATTTTTTTTTTCGTTTATCGAAAACTTCATGACTGACGATCTTGCATGCAAATATTCAGTATTTATACACAAATTATTATTTTGCTCAAGATCAACATATTAATTCTTCACTTTAAACTTACATCTACTCATTGTTTGAGCATCGTAACTAATCGGACGAGAAACTCAGTTCAGTAGAACTTCTAGTTGATCGAATAATATACTTAAGTGATAGAAATATTGTAGTTGATAATAAATATCATCATTCGGTTTACCTCATGGAAACGATGCTCTAGACGATGTACAATGTTCTGAGATCGTCCCTTAAGCAAGGCAAATTGATTCCTACGATATTCGCCATGTGTTGAGACCGGCTTGTAGCTCTTGTCATTTGATCCTTTCGCCTTCACTTGAGTATGTGACATAGTAACTTTCAAGTTTCACAGATGCACGAGTTCAAAGAATTGTCAAGTTGACCAGGCAATAAGGTGTTCGTAACTTTCTCACCAATGCACACCAATTAACACTGACTGTCAATAGCATCGCAGATAACATCCACAATGTATCCTTTGGCAGTATTCAAGAAAACTTTCGTCTAAAATTACATCATATTCACTGCGCGAAATAACACAATAAGAACCCCTAACTACTCATATCCCATGTACAAAATAAACCAAAACCGTCAGATCAATTATGTTACATTTCAAAAAGACGATGGGGATCAGAAGTTACACATCACATTTCACACGTATAATATTTCTCAACGCGCGGTATAGTCGAAAAGTTACATTCAATCTCGGAAAAGCCCATTTTTCACCTAAGGTACATTATTACAAACCGATTCGACCTGCGTTTCATTGTTCCACAAACTTCCCAAACGAATCTTCGAGCTTCATAGAAGCTATCAGTACTCGCGCGCGCGTGTATCAAGGCGCGCAATGTGACTGCAAAATCGTGGCCAATAAGCGAGCGGCAAGATTCAGACTATGTATTAAACTATCGCAGAGCACTTCCTCGGGCACGCGCTCGCCGTGACAATCGCCTTTTTTCTCTCCGCCGTACGTAAACTCTGCCGTTGGCAGATTCGCGTGCATTGTTCAACGAGACGCGGACGGCGACGATTCTCAAATTTTCGCTTAATCGCTTATCTCAAATCGTCCTCGGGACGCGTCTCGCGTTACAGGCCTTCCATCGCAGGAATCACAAACATCGCTCGGCGCGGAATCTGCCGTGGATAATTTCGACGATTAATTCACAAGTCATGTTCGGGGAACAGTGCCGCCGCTCGGTTTACGCGCCTCGACCGCCGTCGGATTCGTACCGTGCTCGGGTGAACGCGGTGCGTGTACACAAAAGAAGCGAGAAACTGTTATTCCGTGGAGTCGGCAGGGCACAAAGAATTTACCGTATTAATTCGAGAGGCGAGCGGGAGGCGAGCGGGGGACTCGGGCGAAAATCTTCGGCTTTGCGGCGAGAGGGCCACGCGAGCGTGTCTTTTTTCCCCTTGACTCTCTTCTCGCCAGGCTTCGAGGCCGACGTTCTAACGCGCGAACAATGGTCCTAGCATACAACGTACGACGTGTGGCAATGATGCGTCTTCGATGTACACCGCTGGCCGACTCCGCGCATCGTCGCTGATACAAAGAAAGAGACGGACGCGCGACGTCGGCATGTTTGCTAATTGTTCGACGACGAGCGAGCGTAGCTGCACGATTGTTACGATTCCGAGGAAGACAGAGCGATATCCTCGTGTTCGCGACGGAAACGTTCGGCCAGCGAGCGTCGTGTGTCAATCTGACTGACGAAACTGCAAACCGGATCGGTCGGAAACGGTAAGAGTGATGCGAACCTGGCCTAGAGCGTACCGAGTGGACGTACAATTCGTAGTACAACGTTTAGCTGGTAGGATACGAGTGAAAGGATGGCGTATCCCGACGAAACTGACCGATTTTACCGGTTTCCGCTTGAGATTTCCATAAGGCGGCGTTTGGGTTAGGGGGGGCCCTTCACGGAACGGTACTTAATTGAGGTTACAGAATGGTAGAAACCAGCGCGTCAGCTGATCGATCCGTGATTCAGCCGCGTTACTTTCACTGCCGTATTCCCATAAGCTCGAGCCGCAAGCTAAATATATCGGCTCGCAATCTTCTTCGCGAAAAGAGCTCATTTGTCACACGTTGTTTTTCTCATCATTTATCGCAGTATTGACGGATAAACAATATGAGTATTTGCGGTGTGTGGCAACAGCGTTTTCGGGGAACGAACATAAACACGCGGTGCAACTTCTGTGACTCAACTGAAAATTCGAAAAGTGAGTATCCCACTCGTTGCTTACGCGAAATCGTGCCCAAATACGCACGCAGACGGTGTTGCAAATTTTGCCATTACCATAAACTGCAAGCTATTAATGGATGAGCATCGAAATACATTGAAACTTTTGACACATTCCTTGTTCCGCTGAAAATTCAACGGAACATAAACATGCAAGCTTCGCTGCGTTAACGCAGGAAGAATTCAATAAACACTAGTTCAATATGGAAATTTATGAACACCGCGGCAGGTAAACATAGTTGCTTTTCATTGCTACGTTACCTGACCAGCAGCATTCGCACTAACGAATGATCTAAAAACTACGTTCTTGCAAATTCAATGCTTGCACCACAAACCTTCACCCACATAATCAACTAAACTTAATCCTTGAATCACACATTACACAAAATGACGTAGGACTTGATCAATTCACTGACGAAGCCAAACGGATTCATTCCACCAATCATCGATGCGTCCACTTAACCGTTCTATTTAGAAGAAGAAAAAAACGACGGTATCGGAGAACTGCGTGTGACACAATATGCCGGAACTGTGCACGTGGAGGATTACGGGGAGCAGTAAGGCATGTTTTGTCTTTACTACGGTTGTGGACTCCTGCAGCGTGCAACAGCTTTCAACAGACTGCCGTGAACAATTGAGGCAACACCTGACACATGTGGGCGATCCACGTGGACTTGACCGTCTTACCTTGCGTTCGCATGGTTGTGTGGAAAAAGGGAGGGAAGCATGCTTTGATGACGCTGTCCTGACGTACGTTCCTTCGCAATAGGTAGGATACGGTCGTGCTGCGCATACCACGAAGGACAAAACGAGGAAAGGAAGGAAAAGAGGCTAGCTCGACCGAGGCAGGAAGAAGAAAGTGCATGTACGAAAAAGTGAGTAGAAAGTAATGAAAGGAGAAGCCGCGTGTAGACAGAGAGGCTCCGGTACGCTGCTCTTTCCTTCGGTTTATTTTTGTAACCGTTTTATTTCTTGTTAAATTCCTGAAGAAGTCGTTCGCTCTGCCGGTCCGTTCCGAAAAGTTTTGCGATTCATTCGACATACGTGCGCGATGTCAAATGCGCGGCGCGGAAATAGCTTCGAAGCGCCGGAAGGGAAATAACGGTGTCTTAAGGTTCATTCAAATGTTTCTTTGAATGTTTGTATCTGATGCACTTTGTTCGAAACCTGTCTTTGGAAGTCTGCAATAGCACCGAATTAATCTATTTGAGTAAACCTGACATGGAATATTTTCTGAATATCATGCGTATTTTACAGAGGAAAATTGTAAATTATAGAGCATTGCATTGTACATTGAAAGCAGTGTACAAGATAAACGAATGCTATTATATCACATTAAGAATTCAATGAGTGTTCTCGGATTTAATGAAATTATGCGACACAATTAAATAGTAATATCACGTTGTAATGTAAAATTACTTTCCTAATTTAATTTATTCCGAGCTGCATGACAATGAGATGAGATAATATGCATAATTACGCAATTGATCATGAAAATGGATAATCTGCAAAATATGATATTTATCTTTGACGTTGCAAAACTACATGCCTAAAGAAATTAAAGTAATTGCATGCTTTCCTTCCGTTTGTTTTATATTACGTCAAATTACGTTTTTTCAAAGAAATTTAATAGAATGTCCCTTTTCAGAGGAGCGTAATATGTGTGATGCGACTCTTTTGACTCACTTCTACTGATAAAATTTCCGTTAATTGTCACTCAAGTCAATGCGCAAAATGGTTATCTTAGTCATCTATCTATATAAGCTGGGTTTCTTGACACACTTCGTGACAATTGTCAAAGAAAATGCCGGTGTATTATAAAAAGAAAAGAAGTTGATATGGGTGAGCAGTTGAAGTGAATCACTCGGTATAATCTTTTATATCAGCACTCAGGTTCAACTGTGCATCTAAATTGGTATCGCCGAGTCGAAGTAAAGTCGTATCCATGTCCCAGGCTACAAATTTAGCTTTACTTTTACTTACTTACTTTAATTTGTTCTTTACAATCAAAACTATATCAACACAAAATTAAGCTTCTGTGTGCATAATCAGATTGTTTATGTACACGTAAAATACATAGGATTAATAAAAAATTGTTTAAAAGCCACGTATTTTAACTGACAATCCTGTTTTTTTCTGTCCATTACTGCCGTTTTTTCACACAAGATATCACACGTAACACAAAGTTATCGCGAAATCTGTCTATGCGTTCACGACAGAAAAAGTATTTTAATTATACTCTTAGAAAACTAAAAACTGCCTTACAATCGTAACAGAAACTGTTATATTGTCAAGGACGCAGTTTATGAACTTTCAAGTGTCATCGTGCTGATAACAGTACAACACGACCTTGTCTGCGTCTGGTACATTCATGTCTACACATGTAGCAGTGTATTAGTACAGTTTATTTCGCAGCAGTCCATCCAATCGCTGAAGATTGTATTCGATGGGAAATGCACAGAACTTATTTTAAGAAATATCTTTATAATTATATTTTCATTGCTTTCGCCTTGTATATTATAAGAACAGACAAATATAGACGTTCTTACAACATTTGCGTAATACACACGCGTCATCGACATCTAATGTACTTGACAAGTAAGTACATGTTCATTACACCAGAGTATTAAAAGTACACCTTTTGTCACTCTGTAATCGTATCGCAAAAAAAGAGAGCGATTGATAAGAAGGAACACGTGCTCAGGCACGAGATTCTATCTCAAGGACAAGTCTACGGGTGCCTTTTCGGATTATCGCAAGTAATTTACTTTTCTCAGGACTAATTGCAAGAGTTGGCATGAATTCTTCACGCGCACTATTCTTCCCAGTCCTCAAACCAACAATAAAACATTGGTATCTAAATGACTATTACAATCTTTAAACGAGAAGACCAAAGAAATGTCGTTGATCGAATCGTTAACCGTTGAAAAGAATGCAGGATTATTTACCGAATTTGAATCCGTATCGAACGCTAGCCACATCCTTGGATCCGGTATCCAAGAAGTCATGGTTTTCGGCCAGTGCTGACGTTTTTCTCAAAAGCAACAGCGAAAGGCGTGAAACAATCTTGAACTCGTATTCTTTCACTATCGCGCGCGCAATTGGCTGTGAAGGAATTGACACTGAACCGTACAATGAGTTCATGACCCTCTTTGTATGCGCCGACATACTGAAGTGTTGCTGCTCGCTAATGTTTATCCGGGAAACATAGGCGAACGAGCATCATTTCAACTCTTCGGCGGGCTCAGTCCGAAGTTAAGATTTAAATGGTACATAGGCGCAAGCATCAATATATCTACGGTACAATTTGTGCATGCCCGTTCCTTTGGCATGCTTGTCATATAACGCCACAATGCTCATTGTGAGTCCTTGAAAGAGTCTTATCAGACGCGTTTACTTTGACTAGTCTCGTTCTCGAAACTTTTTACAGTCTGGCACGCTAAGCTGCTGCTTTCTTTGTCCAAATTTTTAGCACACGGCGAGAAGAACCGCAACTCTGCTGACATAATTGTTACTGCCTCCGAAATCCGATTATTTAACGGCCTTACGATTTATAGGTCCGATATCAACGGCATTTTTTGTTATCTTCATAACGTACGAATGCACTAAGCTTATTGTTGCCAGCGATTTGATTATATTATCGGTAATGAAAATTGATAAAGATTTATACCATCTCAGATTTCGTGTCCGATATTTAAATGGTTATATGCCGATGTACATTTCTGATAGATGCATAGCACAACACAAAACTGGTTAAAACCCAGAATCGTGATCTTTTATGACTTATTTTACCCATGCATCAAAGAAGTGTGGCAATAGTACGTAAGAGTTACGTTGCCGTAATAAGTTATGATACATTATTTAAATCTTTGTTGATACTGTGTTACTTGCGAAATATAGTAAGCGGTACCATTGTGATTGGATAAACGCAAATTTCACAATGCTAGAGATTTATCACGAATGTATAACAACCATTTCTTAACTTACACTAAACGCTTAAGTTTTCACATAATTAAACACATGATGACTTACCAATTAAATGAAAGATCGATTTTTCAGATATCGCGACGTCGTCATGAATAGATCACGTACCGTTCGTCACTAGAATCGAAAAATCATGCATTAGTATGAACATTTAATGAAAAACGTTACTGGAACATCTATTATTTACAATAACGATGAAATTTTCTTACACAACAATCAATAATATCACGAATGTATATACAAAGGAATATCAGTTCTATTCAGCTACAGCGTTTCATGTTTTAGGGATGCAAAAACTGTTTAGTAGAACTATTCTAACCTCACCTGAGAATTGTTAAGAACTTGTCACACTTTGAAACTTCCTAATTCCTCGCGACTTCCGAGTTGTTTATAAGTGCGTCAGACGTAACATTTTTAGTTCTTTGCGCAGACTGCATTATATTAACACCCGTGTAGTCGAAAAATGAACGAACGGATAATAATGTTCAACGCGACATTCGACTTCACTTCCGCTGAGTGGCCCAAAGCGTCATCCACCAGTTGGCGCTAACTTAGTCATCAGCTGATACGCCGCGCACGTGCGCTGTGTTGAGTTACATTAAAGTGAATTTGACTGATTGTTTATTTTAAAGCGTGCCCGCATGTCTTTTATGTTAAATATTTATATTTGTATTTTTTTAAATACATTTACACTTCTATGAATACAATGTTAACATTTGTGTGGATTTCGACACAATAGTTATTGTTTGCGTTAAAACGTTGAGTGTGGAAGGGTAATCCCAGTAATTTTGAAGTGCTTTTAAAGGCTTAATTTACAAAAACGAGATGTCAACAATGTTGGCGTTGCCACAGAAAAAGTATTATCGTCAACGTGCTCATTCCAATCCAATTGCTGACCACTGTATAGAATAGTAAGTTCTTTTATGCTTTTGCATTATTTCTCGTCAATGTAGCTAATGTAAATTATTATTTTCACTACATATAATAGTCCTGTCAAACCAGATGTGATGAATTGGAGTTCCCTGTATCCAAGCTATTTTGACATTAGCGGAGATGCAACTGATAAAACTGCTGAGACAAAATGTGTAGAATTTGTAGATATTGGCTGTGGCTATGGAGGATTACTTGGTATGTATGTTGTACGTCTGCAACTTTTTTTCAATTTCCTAACTCTAATAAATTATTTACAATGAAGTTACGTTGTCATCAATGTTCCCTGATAATTTGATTATTGGAATGGAAATAAGAGTGAAAGTATCCGATTATGTTATGGACCGCATTGCTGCATTACGTTCACAAAATCCTGGTCAATATCAAAATATTGCATGTCTGAGGACAAATGCAATGAAGTATCTGCCAAATTACTTCTTTAAAGGACAGGTATAGATCATTTTGAAACATTATAAGATACAAATACATATAAATTTTTTTTTAACGCTTATGAAATTTATGCAGTTAAAGAAGATGTTTTTTCTGTACCCAGACCCCCACTTCAAAAAGTCAAAGCATAAATGGAGGATAATTAATAAATCACTCCTAGCTGAATATGCTTATGTGTTAGCTGAAGGAGTAAGTATTACCTTAATAATGATACATAATTATGATCAATTTATAGTTAGCGTACTATAAAACAGGGTGGTGCACTAAAATTTGCAAGATCAACAAATTATAGATTTTACATTTCACAACACAATATGATCTATTTTTACAACCCAAGACTTATAAAGAGAGATCGGATAACATTAAATATTTTAACATTAAGTATTTATAGCAAATAATTTATTAGGTCTGGATATTATATTTTTAAACAAAAGAAACTTTTGAAAATATGTTTTAAGGCAATTGTATATACCATCACTGATGTAAAGGATTTACACGAATGGATTGTTCTACATTTCCAAGAACATCCCTTGTTTGAGAAGGTACCTGAGGAAAGTTTGGTAAGATATTAACAATAATACAAATACTAACTATGATAAAGAAGGATTGTACAAATGACATTCTATTTAATGAAGGAGAAAGATCCCATTGTGGATAAATTGTACGAAAGTACAGAGGAAGGTCAAAAAGTAACAAGAAACAAAGGAGATAAATTTTTGGCAGTTTTCAAGAGAATAGCAGACCCTTACTTGGAAAATGCAAGTTAATATTTTCGGTAATTAAACATATTTGAATCAACTTCTGGAATTATGTAATGTCAGGTGTCATTCAATGAATGTGACAGTGAATTCTGCCTCCGCCCTAACACCTCTATCCAGTGAAGCAGTAGCATAATCTGTTATATTTATATGTGTAAAAAAATGTTACAGTAACAAATTCGAAGATTAAACTATAAAAAATGGTAATTTCCAATAATAAAATGCCTGTGTTACCTTCAGCGTACATACTGGCATCATATGGGCTAGACACTAGCTTTAAATAATTCATGTTTCGTATGTCAGTCTGTTTGATAAGATGTATAGTTTCTATTGCAAACTCTTCATGAATAATAACAAATAGCATCTGAAATTACAGCAATTACATGTTGATAAATCGAAAGAATTCTTAGTCTTTAATATTAGCCTTACCTTTCCAAATATTTGTTCAAGCAATTTACGTGGTGGAGTTTTTTGTAGTCTTGTTTCTAAATATTTCCTCTTGGACATGTCCATACAAAATTGTGAATAGTACAAATTACTAGGGGATAGAACTGTATTGCTGATTAGATATTGAAACGTTTTACTATTCACAATATTCCTTGAAAAATAACAGATTATGTATCCCATGGTATATTATTTCTATTAGCACACTTATAACATTATTATTCTAAATTATACCATAACATGCCTTCTAGAATGAATAGTGGAATTGTAATCTGATTCATTGCTCTTGAATCACTTGTTGTGTTAGTTAGTTTGACTTCATCCTTTGGAGCATCTTTAAGTTTTGACATTACACTACTATATAATTCCTCATTTTCTGTGCCATATATTAAGCATCGGATTGACAAAACTTTGATAAATGGCTCAGGTTTTTCATACATCTCCAACCATGGTTTCTAGCAGAAACGCAAGCAATAAATGTCATATAACGTCAGTATATTAATTTCTATGAATCTTACTGGAACGGTTGTATGGTTTTCTGTTATCACAAATTGATCCTTCAGCTCATTGCACAAAGCTTGATATTTAAAAGCATTTTTTTGATAGTCTCGTCTTTTAGTTGCATTTAGAAACTTGCAGGGTATGTTGATATTTATTCTACATGGCAACCCTCCTGAAAGTATTGTTACCCATACACTTTGTGTAGAGTTTGGTTGGATTATAGACTTCTCTGGATAAAATGTTACAACCAATATCCCAGGTATGTCATATCTACAGAAACTTGAAATTACTTATGGTTCTGCTTAGGGAAAATTTATGATGTCATAAGAACCTTTTCCACTCATATGTGACTATATCTTGTGGTAAATGATTATGAATCAGCAGTATCTTAACAACATGATTGTGTGTTGACATTGGAAACACATCTAAACTGTTTATACTAAAGTAAACTGGAATCTCTCTTTTTTTGTGTAATGACTGAGGAGGTAATAGCTCTCCTCTTCTGTGACGCTCAGGAGAAATACTCGCTTTAGCTTCGATTGATAGATTTACCATAGAACTCCCTAGCGTAATAGGAACGTTTACCTAAACACAAGAATTTACCGAAATTTTTGTAAATTGGAAGAAAAAATCACGCGTGAAATAGAGTCTTTATTTGATACTTCATGTTGTCCAAATTGTCGGGGTTGGAATTTGAAAATGATAGGTTTCGTGGTGTTTCCCTCAATAATACCGCATGGTGTCATGCATGCAAATAACTCATTACAGTAGATTTTATTTATCCTTTCGAATGCTGTCGTATCCACAGAATATGGTAAACTATAACTCATGTAGTTATGAACCCAACACATCTGAAAGTATGATTGTCTCTGTAGATATGCAAAGCAATAGAAATTCCGTTAAACAATATGAAATACTTGGTATGTTGTTTCTTTTTCTCCAATATAAATCGGTTCGAATTTTAAATGTGACCCATATAGAAGAGTAAGATAACGTTCATCGCCGGATAAAGCATTAATCGTTAAACTTATAAAAATACGTCTGTTATGACCAATATTAAATTCCCACTTAACATCCGTCGGACCGGAAAGAATATAGTGTAATTCCATGGTTATCATTGCATCTTCATTTGGCTGTTGAAGTAAATACAATGATTGCGTACATAACAGGTAAGCAATCAAATAGCATATATTAACACAGCAAAATTGTGTGCCTAATGATATTCTTATACTTCCAAGCATCCTGATTTTGGATAAATAAAGCAAACATTCCTATGTTCACAGTCATATTCATAAGATCGGAATGAAATGCCACGGGTTTTGGGAATTGGTTTACAAGGGCATAATTGAATTCTTTTAAAGACCCAGTTCGCAGGTATTGGAGTCGGGTTCAGTAAAAGTAATTTTATATATATTGGTTGTTTAGTCAGTAGTCTTGAATATTGATGCAGGTAGAACGTTTTCTCGTCTCCCGGTAACATATTCTTCAAAGTAGCGTTAATGCTATATCAATGCAAAATATACATATCAATATTACTAAAATGTCCAGTGTTAACTCCATTCAACGTACCTGTTTATATTCATCGTCTGCCAAAGAAATGCCTTACTCGCAAGTTTACTTGATCCGAAAGAATGTATGTCTCTTATCTACAAAATAATGCAGTAATCATTCATTCCTTCAACACCGACTTAATTTGTAAAATGGCGGTTACCTCAAATGTCGGCAACACACACATACAATTTATTTGGCAAATCTGTATAGGAGATTGCCCTGGTACAAGTAATTTTGATTGAGAATCTTCATGTACGAGATATTTTATTGCAAGTTGATAAAACCCAGGCGTGCGCGGAGTTATGGCAACGGTGATCTTTTCGCCTCTACCTGGATATACGATTTCGCTAATTGGGCGCAGTTTGACATCGTCATCAATGCACCCAAGGGGCCAACCGCGATGAACACATATTAGCTTAAAGTTAATGTTCACCGAACTGAAATTAAACACATGGAAAGTCTGCTCCACTGTTTCATCGTAAGCTTGATTCCCAAAATTCAATTCGCTTGGCATAGCCTATTAGAAAGTTGAGCTGTGGAATGAATTTCTACCATAACAACATTACACAAACAACATGATTAGTATATTCAAAGACGCTTTGTTACCACTAAATAACCGGTCTCGAATCTTCCAGTTATGCATAAAGGTAAGCGAATGCTGGATCCAAGTGGAGTGCCCAAGTGCGTGACCATTATCACACAGTACACTTTGAACGCGAAGTGGCCAATTTTTTTCGAAGTAATCGTCCATTTATGTGACAAAATAGAATTAGAGGAAATTTCGCCGGATAGACGTTGAAGATGAAGGGTTGGAGGAATATCTTCAAACCAATACCTTATGCGTGTTAAATGATCATGAGATGTTCACATTAGCATATTTTGTACACTTCGAAATATGTAATATCTTACTTTATTTTATGTCTTGTAACGTTACGCATGAGAAGCTCTTCATTTTGTTGACATCTCACGAGAGTAGGTCGAAACTCAACAGTATTATTGTTACTGAACTTCATATTTGCATATTCGGCATATCCGCGGAAATGTATATAACTCTCATTTTTTGAGTTACCATTGAATTGTACGGTCCAACGTTCCATGTAAGCTTGCTCACTATCGACCTCAGGATTCATTTTCACAACAATGACTTGATAGTCCCTGTGACATTTAAACTGATTAAATTGCATCACTTACAAATTTTATTAATCTTACTGATTGATCACACCCAGCATAGGTTTGACTGTAAAATGGCTTGTACATGGTGGAAGAAAACGAAACATTAATGGCAAATGTCCATATGATTTAATTAAAAAAGTTGTATATGTGGGAAATAATGGAACACAGGGTGGCATAGTAACTGTTTGAGGTATTTCTTGCTGAGGAATCCAACCATCAGATGTCACAGGAAAAGAGTGACCTATATCATAAATTAATATTTTTAAAATAAGATTAATACTCCCTTCTTTTAAAAAGTACTTGCCAACCTGTTACTCTTATGTAGACACATGAGGGGAGTAAAATAGTATTATTTTTGTCTTGTATATCGTTTCCATGAAAAATGGATCCAATAAATTCTGTTGCAAATAAGCTGTTTTCTTTTGGTGGATTAAATGACATTTCAAACAATGCACATTGGTTCGGTTGCACATGCGCTATTTCAGGTGATATGTGAAAAACTCCTTTTGCGTCTGTAACATTATGTCCGACGTTTAAGAAAATAATATTTCTATAAACGTTTATTAAGAAAATATGGTATTAATAAACAAAGAGTATGCATACAAATGAATGTATAGTATTACCTTTACTCCATTCAATTAACGCGGTTGTTTCCGAATTATTAGTAAGACATGTTACTTGGGGGGTACCGCACAAATTATACGTATTGGTACATATTGGAGAAAAGTTGAAGTAATTCTTTGATAAGGATATTGGAGGTATGTCTTCTTTAAGGATGTCAGCGCTCTCATCCATATATCCTTCAAAACCATTTTTAATTGATGTTGAATCGATTAACTTATGCACACTAGAAATTTGTCCCGGATCCAACATACGGCATACACCATGCAACTCAATCACAATTGGTGCCTGTATTTCATTTATATTTGACATTAACAAATTATTCTCTTTCTGTATACATACTGAAAAGTTTAACTACTAAAGTACTATGAGTTACAAATCACGAGATATAATTAGTATGTCCCGAATAGTTACGTCGTCAGATTGCCTTACTTGATAATGGACGAGACAAGTCAAATGATACGTATATATTCCTTCCTCTTCGGGCGCAAAGGTAATAGTTATATATTTCTCGGAATTATGATCGAGCATACCATGAGTTATATCCAAGAAGAACGGTGCGGTTGTGTTGCATATATCGAACATAAATGTGGCGTTAGTCTTGGATTTATTAATGAGTTTTATGTACCTTTTCACGCGATGTTTCTTTTCTGGACATATCATAACTACTTTATTCACTGATGCAGAGACATCAGGTCCTACAAGATTGTCGATAGTACTTTAATTCAAAAGTATACAACGATCATTCGTTGGTCAAAAGTACTTAAAATCAATCATTAAACATACTGGAAATATTTAAACTTTCTGCATGTAATTTTGATAGTGAAGTAAATATATATTTTGTGAATTTTGTTTATTCACATACCGATACTGTATCCCCGGACTATAACTTCTATGCAAATTCCAGAAGAATCAGTAATTGTGAAATAATCTACGTTTTCGGTAAAAGGAACGAACGGTCGGTAGAATATTTCACAGGAGTATAATTCTTCAGGACAAAGAGTCCAAGTATAAGCGCATAGATTGAATACGTAATCCATTGGATTTGTTGTCGGATCTCTTCGGACCTCGTACATTTGCTCCTTCTAAGAAGCGGGTAGAAAGTGCAATAGAAATTCATAATCAAAATGCGGAAATTTAGTATACCGACGTAAACTTGAAAATTGAAGGTTTATTAATTGAATTCGCTTTGCGTTAGAAAGAAACTATGTTGCCCGTCTATTTTCCTTGTATGAAATGAACAGGACTCGATGGCCTTGGTTTAATTGAAAGTATTAATCTTTAAAGCCACGCCTTAAATCGTAGTAAACAAAACTTTTGCAGCAACATTTGTGGAAAATATGTTAGTTTCAACAGGAATATCAAACAACTGTTTGCAATTAATAATCGTGTGAGCGCATAAAGGCACGTCTTGGATACGTACACAACTTTCGTTTAATATTTTCACCGACTTGATAGACATAGTTCCCACTTCCACTTGGCCAAAATCAACGTTAATTATTTTTTTTGCCGAAATACATCGACGATACATTTTGCAATCCTTATCAGAAATTAGGTCCGTTTTGCCGCAATCTGAAAGATTGTCAGCTCTTCAATACAGCTTGCGAAAAATCTCGATCGAGATTACCTATCTCAGCGACCGTCTCTCACAAGAAGGTAGGATATGTACTTGTTTTGTTTTGGTCCGTACAGGTGACGTATACGTCAGGATAATATCCTGGAAACCGACGTGTCACCGGTTCCGCGAATAAATAATTGTATTATTAACCGAATAATTTCTAGTGGTGAATCACAGGATTCATCTCTTCGTTCGAGATTCTCAACGCTGACGTCTTCCGTATTGTCTAACTTTGGCCTTTATGGCTTTGTGACAGTTCATGCAAAATGGCCCTACAAAATATACGAAGATTCGCTCTTGCATTTATATTATGCATCGTTATAATTAAGGTGGCACTATGTATACGAGAAATGAGTTATACCGAATGTAAGTCAACCCATTGTCTAAAGAATCTTATCTTTAACATTTGATCATTACATCTTGAACATAACCCTTGTGTGCAGATGGTATGGAGAGTGAGAAAATTTGTCACGGACAGGGGAAAAAAGTTTCGGTAAAAATAGTTAAAAATTTAGGTATATTGGTAAAATCAAAATATCTCTTCGATCGGTGGCTTGTTATCCGCGATAAACGTTGCAAATTTTCTATTGAGGCAAACCACGGTGATGGTCTATTCGGTGTCATACAAAAAATGTCGTTTAGACGAAATGGAACGGAATGCTTAGACTATGTGAAGGTAGGTAATTTTTCAATATAGTTACTGCTGTATCTGCGTTTATAATATTCATTTATTCTACTAAAGTAATGGATTATCAGTTTAAGAGAAACGATCATCATGAAACAAAAAAATTCTGTGGACACATTGATCGTACCAAAACTAAGTATTACCCAGTGCCTGAGCCTGAATATACATCGTATGAACTTGGCCCAGTATCATTAGATACTTTTGCAGAATATGACAAAACTGGTGAATTGGAAACAGAAATATTTATTTCAAAGGCAGAATTAGATCCTGGGCAGTATCTTGAGCTCAGTATTATGTATACTCCTTACAAATGTAAGTTACTATTCGTTTGCATTTTTATCAAGTAGCAAGCAGTGTTATATAAAATCTGATTTCGCAGCTTGCAACAAAGCAGATAAGGATGAATTCCAATCTATTGGACATAATACCTGTATCAGGAAATCATACTTCTGCGATGGATATCAAAACTGTGATCCTGGAGTATGTTTAGATGAAGCAGGTTGTGAAAGTCCTGCCACTGACGTGGTCAGCACTGGCACTGGGACTAAAGTGACAGTTGGTGCAGTGACTACTATTCTTCTAATTTTCATAATCTTTTCAATGTGCATATGGATATGTAAAAGACATAAGCAGTTGTGCTGGTCTAATGACTGTGCCGGTCCAAGTGCGTGTCCAAGGCCTCCAACGTTGCAACCGGAAACTGAAGGTCCTGCAAATCCAGCAGTTCCAAGTGCTCCAATGTTAGAAGTAGTTGTGACTCCTTCCGTCTTAGATAAGGACCTTCCACCTAGTTATGATTCGTTGTATCCAGAACAACGCAATGCTGCCACATCATAAGTGGAAAGCAGCAAAAACCATACATAGGCAGTTAGCAGTGTATTATCTAATGTTTTAATTAGACAATACTGCCAAATGTTCAACGTCGAAAAATCTTGAAATCTTCCTTATTATTAACGATTTATAGCAACATTCCTATTTTCAAACAAATCATCATTCATTGTTTCTCTACAATGTTGCTGTTTTGGGTGGTCTTTTTCTTTTTTAATACATTTTCCAACGAATTGTAAAAGGAGATGTCCTTCTTAACCCACACAACCCTAGTATTAAATACTTTGTTCAATGTTATTTCCTTAGAAATAACAAATAAGCTGTTTCGAACAAACTATTTTTATATACTGCACATTTTGTTGATATATGAACTTAACAAACAAACGTACTGACACTATATTAAGGCTGCCGTTAGTTTTACTGTAAACTTTTCAACGAACAATTAGATATTCTTTTATAAGTATCTTATGATAATAACATCTATGTCTACCAACATGATGGAGCTTGTGTCAAATAATATGACATACTAATTTATACAAAGGCACAAGCAAAGGGATCTAAATTAAATACTCCCAAGAATAATTGATTATTTCGAATTATATAGTTAAAATATGTGTGATATATATTTGTAACTCGAATTTTGTACGTATACAAGATGTAAAAGTTTTATGGTAATATACAAGTGCGTTAGACATATGTATATTTTGGAAAAATGTTGTGTACCTCTTGTACTGTGTATGTAAGCGTGAAATGTATATATAAATGTATAATAAGAAAAATATATATACAAAGAATCAATATTATTGACAACTTGAAAATATTTGTTTATTATTCCTGGTTAATAATGTTCTTGTAGGGACATTAAGACATGTGTTCTATCAGCCACAAACAAGCGTTGATGACGTTATCAATTTCTGCAGTTCCAGTGCTTAATGGGTGATTGTCATCGTACATTAGCATTCTGGAAAGCAATTATTGCATTATTTTGATGTTATTATCGAAAGTTTTATAAATGTACGTACCTGGTCTTAACGTTGTTAGTTTTAAGGCGGTAGTACCAGAGTCGTCCCTGAGAAGGTGGGACCCGCAAATCCTTTTTGCCAATACACAACAAGGTTGGCGCCTTTACATTATTTACATGAACTATGGGTGAACAAGTCAACATTTTCACAAAGGGATCCACAGCATTCACTTTGGAAGTAATTATATCTTCGTAGGCACAGTCAGCTTCGGCGGCGCACCTATAAATGGACAAGTATTGATTAGGCATACTTATTCACAAAAGTGGATGTGTACGAATTCCTTTAAACTTCATATTCAATAATACTGCATTTCAGTCCGTTACTACAACATGTAATTATTTAGAAGCAAACGTTCAAGACCGAACTATTAAGCTTACATATATTGTTGGAATGAAAGATTCTCTTCCTTAGTCAGTGCATTGCGACTGAAATACAAATTGAACTGTTAAAAGGTACAGCGTAATGCTATAAATACAATATATCCTCTTTACCAATCTGGAATATCCGATATGGTGAACATGGCAGCAATATCGACCACAGGGTTTCGTGCTACAACTGCTTTGTACATATCCTACAAAGTATTACATTAATTTAAAACGCATACTAAGCACTGAAGTATGGTGTATTACGTCAGTGGCTTTGTTTGTAACTTACGGCATGTTGTGCGCTCAAATGAGCAACAAGAAAACCGCCGTGCGATCCTCCACAAAGTCCTACACGATTGGGATCTAGCCATGGATACTTTTCCAAAGCTTGCTTGGTAGCAGTTACACAATCTTTTACATCCACGGTACCAATTTTGCCTTGGAGGTATTCAACGTTTTTAGCACCCATACCAGTAGATCCACGGTAATTAACTTGTATTACTGCTAACCCTGTCACACATAAAAAACATTATTAATTTCTTGTAACAGCAAACATATTAGTATATTTACCCATTAGTCCAAATAAGGAATAATCTAATGAGAAAGCGTTAGCAAAGTTGGAATGAGGTCCGCCGTGTGGGACGACTACTAAGGGGACCGACTTTGGTTCTCCAGTTTTCGGACCAAAGTATGTAAAATTGAATTCTTCTGCAATAGCAAAAGAAATAATGTTAGTTCTGTGGTCTTATTGCTACGACCGTTGCAGCTATGAAACTCTCAGAATATTTTTAATTACGTACTGATTCCTTCATCGGTATTGTAATTGTATTCATTGAATTCATACATAAATTCCTGTAATTCGGGAATGTCTGTTGAATTACTGATAACCGTTCTTGATATATCCCCATTTTTTAAAGTTTGTGGGATAAAGTAACCCAATGCAAAACGTGATGGATTCAGAAGAGATGTTTCTAAGAATGCAATTAAATCATTCTTGACATCAAGGATGCTAAGACTACGTGTGTCATTAGTGATTTCTGTTATAGTTTTGGAACCTGCAGGCATACGATCTTGTAAATACATTTCTTATCAATATGCTTAATAAATATTTATGGACGATACCAATTTCGTACTTATATTGACAACGTATGAACGAACGTTGCTCTTCTGTGGTGTACTAAAGAACAAGTGACTTGAATCATTACTCCAACAACGTTCCGGTAGACGACCATATATACCAGTAAATTCTTTACTGTTATTGATCGTTTTATTATGTTCAACAATATCGATGAGAACATCAGCCTAAAAGTATATTAAATACATTATATTGGTAAAATACTACATGTATATTGTAGTGAATATTAAAGACTTACCTTCTTTTCTTCAGATTCAAGATCAAAGCACATCAATCTATGAGCATTATGATGTGGTCCACCAGCTTCTCTTTCCAACCAAACTAGATATTTACCATTTGGACTTAATCTAGGTGATCGTACAGCACAGCCATCCTTAGACAATGTTTCTTAAAATGCGCTATTGTTAGTATGGCATGTTTTTTATGCAAAGACTTTGTTGCCAAAATACTTACGATAAGTTCCATCTTTCATTAAGAATATCCAGGAGTGTCTATTAGTGCAAGCTACAAGGCCTAAACGTCTAGGCTCATGCTTCCAGGCAACACCAACCATATCTTTGCTGTCTTTCATCCATAGTACTTGACCAGGAGAAAGTTCATCTGGTATACCTGGCAATGCCACAATAGTGTCTGCGGTTGTGTCAAGAATGACAACAACAGGGCGATGTTTACCTACCAATTGTTCACCCCAGTCAGGTTTAAAATCATGCTCTGTTCCCGGTAATACGGGCTGAGCATGTGCATTATCATCTTCAGTCTCCTTGTCATTGGATTTTTTATCAAGTGATTTTTGTTTGTAAAATGGCTCTGGTTTTTCAAGTTTCTTTTCTGCAATGTATAGTAGCTTAGTTTTGTCTGGAGACCACTTGAAGGATGCAAATTCAGCTGGAACAAATTAAGCAAAAGAAATTAAAATGACATTAAAAACTATAAACCTATTTCCTTGTATAATTGCAAGGAAAAGCTAGGATAATTATATTGATTACATACAATCAGTATAGACATCTCCATGTACATCTAGAGCTGCTAAATCATAGTTTTTGATGAGTCGCTGCTTATCCCAAATTTCAATAAACTGCTTTGTGGTATTTTCAACAATTGCTTGTCTTAAGATAGCTTTACGTTCTTGATCATCAGTTAAAGCACAGGAAAGTCTTTGACAGATGGAAAATTAATAATACAAAAAATAATTTTTTGGAAAACAAAATAATTTATAAAAAGAAAAAATCCTACTCTGTTGTAATATCCACTGGAAAACTCTCTGATACTTTTTCCAAGTTGGCATTTAAAACATATGTTTGAACAAAGTTTTGATTCAAGCGTCTTTCCAAATTTCTTTGGCTCCATGTACTTTGTACAGACACTCCCTTACATGATACTTCAAGTATGTGCGCTCCATTTAAAGAAGGATTCTGAGCAATGGTCTTGTATAACTTCACAACCTTTTCTATCTTGAAAACAGAACATATAAGATAAGGTAAAGTCGCACAAATATAATTGATGCACGCAAAAAGAGTATAAATATATTAATAATAATATATTAATAAGAAGAAAAGGAATTAAATATATTTCTTACCAGCGGTGTTGCCATTCTATATTACTTTGAGGTAGTTGTCTCGTTGTAATCGCAAAATACGAACACCGTTCATATATGCACCTGTCAGCACAGATAACAGTTTTGTCTCGGCATTAATATTTATGAGCCAGAGATAAGTGACGTCGATTCGTTTTCTACTCTCTTATGCGAAAAATTCGAAGTAAATAATCGCGTCCTCGTTGTTCTCGTTTATGAAAAAAAATAGCAAGTTACACTAGCTATGGTTTGAGGCGCAATGCGAAAAACTTTTGCCATGAGATTTATTTTTGCACAATCACCGGCCGGACAGAGCGATTTTCCGTCGGGGGTTAGGTGCAATACAAATACACTACGCGATGGGATGCTCTCTGTGGACTATATTCAGGAAAGTGTATTCATTAGATATTTAAAAGGTGAATGTGCCATCCATTAGATCTCATGTAAAAAAAAATATCTTTGAACTATATTAGAATCCATTAGACAATATTATATCGCGGATCTAAATCAAATATTCAAATTCATAAAACGTTTAGTTAATTAATAGATATCTTTGAACAGCAATGTTTTATAGTTGGTAGCAATGAAAACAAGGGTTCCTAGTACAGCTCTTAACTTTCAAACATTTTTCACAGTGATATGTATTATATTATCGACAAAAATATATACCAAGGTTTCGGTGAAAAATAGAGTCATATCTTGACGGAATATTTTATGCTTATTTTATCACACTTTTATTTTACATAACATTTACTTGGTACCAGCAAAACAATCGCAACTGTTATATGATCACTTTTACGTAACACCATTTGTAAATTACTTGGGTCGTACAAAATTACTGCAACAAAATAGTTTATTTACATAATGCATGTTTACGAACGCACTTCGATGGTACAAATGATATTTTTGAGTGTTATGTATGTACACGCTAACGAGACGTATAGTTTCTCGTGACTGCACGTATTACAATCTAATCAAGTAGCCGCGTATTGGTTGTACCAAAGTAGTTATTTATATACTTTGAGCTGTTGTACACGGTGCTAAAAACATTACATTTACAACAAAATGCTATATAATGTCCATCATATAAAAAGCAGACTGCATGAAAACACTAATTAAATTTTAGGTCCTTCTAGTTTACTGTCAATCCCTGTTATATGTACGTATTGTGTAATATGTGCGTATGTATGTTAAACATTTTTTCTGTGCTCTACACAAGAAACATAAAGCATACTGTAGCCTTTACAACGGGTTATTACTCTTCGGCGCAATACACTGCGTGGAACGTGCAACGAAAGGCTGCAAATGGACGTATTTAATAAATTAATATGTGATACGGCACGTAATTCCCCTGTATCTACAATTATAAAATTTTCAGTGGTTATGCACAAGTACTAAATTCGAGTAAAATATTCATTTTCTGCTCTGTGATTGACAAATTCACTTTTTCTTTGATTGGTACATGTTTTGCGTTCCTTGATCGGTGGACATAACACAGTTAAAAGTTAATTCATCCTATACCATATTCGTCTTCTGGTAAAAATAAGTGTATATACATGCGTTGACGCAGATTCAGAACAATTAATAAATTATTCTACCAGAAAAGATTGAAACATTCCTTCGACCGAGATAATATGCCAATGTTCTGCGACCCATGTACGGTTTGACATAGATTTCGACCTCACTGTTCTTTATACTTTTAACATCAATACCGATAAAAACAAACCAACAAGTTTACAATAGTAACGTTTTCGTGAGAGGAACAAGAAACTCGGGAAGATGAATGATAGTGCAATCATTTTTCCCTAAACATGTTTAACAGCGTTCTAATAATCTTATTTCCTCTGAAAAGGATCCAATAAAAAAGTCAAGATTCCATAGCACTACTTGAAAGTAATAACAGTTAGAGGAAATATATACGGTATCACATAATATTGCAGGTTCAATGCATTTATCAGAACAGGCTTGCTGTGTATTTAGTAGAAACAAGTCGTGTCAAACCGTTCATATATTAATTCAATAACGCACAACGAAAGTATCGTTGATGGCCAATAAATGCTCACTTAAGAATTATTATTGTCAATTCTCGTTTGCTATGACTCTCAGTAAGAATCGAACGATGTACAAGACAGAAGCAAAGGCCTGCCCGATAGAACATAAGGTGACTGCATCCCCCAGTCAATGTACGCAATTGAGACACGTTGTTTTCGTGCGCGGTGTTCTTCTTCAGTTGTTACCGAAAATGGCTGCTTTTTGCCGAAATTGCGCTCTTCGCGAAGCTTTCTCCTCTTCTTCCCGTTTTCGCTCTTCTTGTTCCATGCGGATTTCATCCTCGAACTTATTGGCCTTCCGAAGCTGCTCAATCTGCGAAGCAAAAACATATACTCGCTTTACTAAAAACATACAAAGATGCGCGTTCCTCAAATTCCATTCCGCTTACTATCGTGAAATTAAGCGGCGCGAATGGATTAAGGTAACACTTAAAGTTACGATACATTGATGTGAACTATCAATCATACCTTTGCCTCGAAGAAATGTTTAGCCCCGCTTACTCCAACTTCGTCAACGTCAACTTCCGTAAGCCGAGCTAGCTGACCCAATCCAGAGTCTTGTTCCAATTCACCGGCACGTGCCTTTCGGTAGATCAGCAGAAACTGTAACCATAACAAGCCCATTTTGATTGTACAATGGACTCTTTTGTCCCTTTCATAGTAACCTTTATTCCCTCTACGCAATTGTCAAAGCGAAATATCTAGGTTCTATGTATCCTTTTTTTATTGTTCTGTCATAGCTAACGTTTCGGTTTGCGTTCAAATTGTGGACATTACGCGTTGAGGAAAATCAATTCTTTCCGAATCCTTACAAGTCCTTCGCGCGCAAGGGGGAACATCGCATGAAAGTGTAAACTCCTTGCTGATCTGTTTTCGTACGGCCGATGAGTAACGCCGGTGGTGAGTAATATGACCGGATGGTGGTCGCTGACGGTGGTTTCATATACTGAAATCGCCGCGATCGACTAACTGAATGACTCGCGGCGAAGGTGCGAGTACAATGTCCAGCGTACGCAATGTCATCGCACTATGACTTACAGAGATAATATTTTCACGTACAAACTGTGCAATTGATAAGAGAAAGGCGCAACGGCTTTACGAGCCGCGTCGATCGCATAATGTCAAGTATAGAAAGGGCGAACAATGCTTCGGCGCAATAAACATCTGTCGCTTGAAAATTTTGTTGTTCGATAGCACGTCAGTTTTCTACTTTTCGCTCTCGGATCGGAGGAAAGTCCTGTGCAGCGACCTTTCGGTATTACATTGTATGAAGATCAAAGCGTCGGGCATTGTTCAGTTGTTCGCAAATTATAGAAAGTCACGTTCAAGTGTCTCTACTTCGCCGCATTTGTATTTACTACATCGACTTTCCTTTATTTCGCGCGTGCGTCCTTGCATTTACGATCGGTTCTCGTATGGCGCTGTGAATAAACGCGTCGTAAGCGTTCTGTTGTACCCGGTAACCTTCTCACATCCAGAGATCTACGATTTTCACGTACTCTGTACGGCAACCTCCCCCCATACTGCTTTATTGTCAAACGATGTGTAACGGTAGGCGAATAAACAAACGATTGAGCTTCGACAGTAGTAACATTCATATCGTGCATCTCCAGATGGCATTTCATTTTTTTTCAACGAGAAACATGATCATGAAGATTAATTGGATTCCTGTTTTGTTCGATTTTCCAGAATTTTTTAATTTCAGCGTACTGCGTATTTCACGCGTAGGTAAAACACTATACGCAATTTATTGTTACAGAGGACATTAGCACGCATGCTAAGTGAAATGTGAAAATGGCCGATAGTTTCTGCACGATTTGCCCGGCATCCGTAAAGCAGAATTTCATGGAACGCTTACTCTTCACCTGCCTTTTTTTTTATCCCGCCCTGCCCAAAAGGCAGACCCACGCACTTCACGAAAATAGAAACTCTCTTCAGGGACGGTCATGCGTGAGGTATAAACATGCGTGATGATCAAATATCGTGCACGTGAGACAACATTGCATGGGGCAATCTATTTTTACGTGGGTGCAATGCACGTGCGCCCGTTTGACGACTGATTGCGCAGTGTATCGCAGCATCTCACTACGTTATCGAACAATTTTCTGCGTACCATCCCGATTTCTATGCAATTGTATATGCGAACGAAAATTGCATTCCACGCGACAAAGTTAACTAGCCATTCGAGTCCCAGGGGTGATTGAAAGAGCACGGTCGAAAACTGACGAACGGCGTGATTGCGAAGAGAATCAAGCAGACGCGATAGCTTACTTCGTATTTTGTCTTGAAAACAGTCAATCTGCGCTATAGCGCTCGTCCTAATTTGGTGCCGAAAAAAGTCAATCGGCACCATACCGCTCATCTTATTTTGTGTAAGGAAAGACAGCGCTAGTCACATTTTCTGTTGAAAGATGCCAGTTTAACCGATGCATTTATTTAAATTGTATCTCAAAAAGACTAAAAATATTCGTAATTTATAGTCTGTTACATGCATCAAGAAAGTTGAGCCTGTTACTTCAATAGACTTTGAGTACACCGTCAGTTTTTTGATACCGTCTAAATGTACTCTTTTCAACAGAACATCTGAAGAGCGCGATTGCGTTCCATGGGACTCAAATGGGTAGCAAAGACGCGCGCGATACGAAGCGGTCACGAAACCGTCACCGTCATCAGGGACAACTGCGTGACACAGTTACCCGAGGCGTGCAATTTTACTTTCGACAAATTGTCTAACGATGCCCGTTCGTAGACGAAAGGTCTGCGGATAATGAGCAGATGGAATGGCATGTGCGCGACATGCGGGGCAAAATGATAAGTCAACGATCGATATTACAATAGTTCGCGCATCGGATTACGGTCAGGTACAAGTAACCCCCTCTTATAACACGATAGATAGGTTCCTAGAAAACGCCGTGCTGTGTGAAACCGCGTTGTATGAGACCCAGAGTTAATACAAAAAGGGGCGTTACGTTCCGAAATCTTGTAAAAATCAGACTCTTTGTTGTGTTTCCATGTAAGCAATTTAATTTTGAATAAAAATATAAATGTATGCATAACACAAAACCGAGAAAAGAACAAAAATATTAACCCTGACTGTTGCTTTATTTGAATTAAAAACTTTTCCAATATGAGATACTGTTTTTTTTCTTCTTAAAAGACGATCTAAGACATATCTTTACTGCTAAAGAAATAAATACCTACTTAAACGTTGTTTTTTTTTCATCTTTAAGCAACATAGCTTGGGACAGAAACTTGACTTTCGAAAAAACGTCTTAAAAACGAAATTAACCCTTAAACATATCACAATTTCCTTATCGTATTAGAGGAAAACCGTGTTACAGGAGGGTTTCCACAATTTGTGAATCGCGTTATAGCGACACCCTGTTTTAGGATATCGTGTTACAGGAGGGCTACCTGTACTCTGTTCGCCGACTTCGGCCGCATCTCGCGCGACAGTCTAAATGCGTGGCTTTATTCGCGGATTGTTGGGGGAAATTGTGCCCGGCGAAATGAAATACCGGCCCGGCGGGAGTTGTTCGAAACAAACGGTTTTCAATGCAGCGGGAGAGTTATTACGCTTCAGTCGCATAGTTTTGCCGGACGCTAATTTCCTACGTCAGGGCAAATCGTTAGCGTCGCGACGGCGTGGACAGTTATTTCGCTCGTTTCGGCATATTTTGCCGAGAACCGACATGCCGCGCCTGTCGTCGTACAGTTTAGAGCATGCTATACGACTATCGATAAAGACCGGCAAAATTTATCGAAGCATTTACATGTGACTCGTATTGTACGTGTACAATCTTATCTGTGAAACGAGTCTTTACACCGTTTTTATGTTATTAAAGTGCCAGTCCTCCGATAGGTGAGAACGCATTTTAGCCCGAAAGGGAGGAAAATCGGTTACCTCCCGGAAAGATATGCGACCGTCACCGTCCTCGTCGACTTCTTGTATCATCGCCTTCAAGCCAAGGTGTGTCTGAGGCGCTCCTAAGACCTCCATCATGCGTTTCAGTTCCCCAAGATCCAGATACCCATCGTGTCCATCGTCAAATCTGCAATCAAAGGAATTCATTGCTCTTTCTTCCTAAGCAGACAAGGCTTGCCGCCAAACCTTCCATTTCGGCGAATACATTGAATACGCTCTTAGGTCATTGACACCTGTATGACACACCGCCCGCTATAATTTGCATTATGATTCATAGCAAAAGAGTACGTTCACTCTCGAACTGTACAATTGACACGATGTACAGATCTCTCGTTTGACGTTTTGGTGTTCAACGGAGAGGCTATTTAGAATGTTAAGGAAATTAATTAATTTACGATGTTAGGAAGATTTCATGGAAACTAGACACTTTTCCCTATGTCTTTGCGAAAGGTGAAAGCGTTCGCGTCGTTTGCCAAGATAATTGAAATTGCCGTAATAGACGTTTGGATTGTCTACTCGCAGCCGGGCATTAAGGTAAACATGCTCGTAATGTCTTTAATACCGTAAAGTCGCTCGTAATGATACCGTGTATTGTCGGTAGCTCACCGGTATTTAACGCGCTACGTTGAATGCTTCACCTCATCGTGGACAAGTAGCGCATTGTCTCTGTCACAGAACCTGTCGCTAAGCCTTAATTCTTTAAATACCCCCTTTCGTACCGAAGACTCGTCCGTCTTCTACCGCCTTCTTACCCGCAAGGAAGGAAGAAACCTCGTCATTTTTTCAGTCCGACAAAGGAAGCGACGACCGACGTACATGTCCGTCGAAAACCGCGTTTACCGTGAAAGTCGTATTCGATAAAGGGGACGGAATTACGACGTCCTTATCGCAGAGGCGGCGCGAAACGCGGGAGAAATTTTCGATCGGACGAAAACCGCGAACAGGCACGTTCAACCGCATTATGTAAATAGTCTGTTGCGTTACGGCTAATGTAATTCAAATTCGATGTTGCGCACCTCGCCTTCGCTTGCCACACTTGTGACGAAACTTTTTCGCCCGCTTCCGAGGCCGCGAGGATGATACCTTCGCATCAATTTCGTACGGGCGGCAACAAGTGCGGATGTCTGATTAGACGGACGTTCGATCCGGTTTCTGACGTTATCAACCGATACGCCTCGCCGATTTCGACAATGCCGGCACAACGGAGACTATGGAAAGACCGCTCACTCCGCTTCACTGTTTTACACGGCGAGCTGAAAGTCGATTTCACAAACTTCCGGCTTCCATGGAATACGGTGTCGCTGATACGCAACTCTGAGATTGGGACACGATTGTTGCCCTGGTATATAGATTTACTTCCGTAACGAATGTCTATTGAAGGATCGAATTCACAAATGAATTAGGCTATTTGCATGTATATAGATTTGTAAATATGCGCAGTGAGTGGACACGGTCGAACAAAGGAACCGGTGTAACTCAGTAGGCGCACTCAATAAGGCATGAAGTATGACTGGGCAGTACAGAAGTTACACGCTATAAATAAGGTAAGACAACATATGTCGTATAAGTGCAATGAAACATCTTATTAACGTGTCCATATCTGAAATTAAAATTTGATTGCCTATTTTCGTCTAGGTATTTCAAGCACTACGAATCGATACGTGCATTTTTGTGATAGATATGAAACAAAGAGCTGACTGGTGTAATTAGAAACGTCGGGAGACAAAGCCTGAACATACACGATTTCCCAATACTTAATGACCGAACTGCACCGTGAGTAGAATACTAACGCGTGTTATTCTTTCCAACACAAACGTAGGTACATAGAAAACACAAATGGAAACTCGAAATTGACTTTACGTAAGAAAACATGAATTACATATTGAATTTCCGCGCTCCGCGCATTCCGTCGAAAGGGAAAAACTTAAAGTATCAGAAGCCTCGGTTCCCTGCAAATTCCGCGAAGTGTATCGCAAGTTAAACTTTCACCGTAATCAGATCGGAGCTATCTAACCGAGAATTCAGATGGGGGACAAAGCGTGGAAGCAAAACGAACGTTGAAATCCGATTAAAAGAAGCGACTTGAGAACTGACAATTAAGTTCCGTTAGTTGAGTAACAGAATGCGCCTTTTCGCCGATCGTAGTTCTCGCGGTGAGTTTCCTGACATTTTCCGTGATCGAAAACGAAGGAGCCGAGCGGCCATTGTAACTCCATTATCGACACCGATGTCCTTGAGAAATGTATGAGCTAGCGTAGACGTAACTACGATTCGGGATATTCTTATCGCAAAATCAATCGTTCCGGTTGCGGCCGGGTCGACACACACTTCGTTTGTCCGTTCGCTTTCCAGGACTAGGTGCATGGAACTGGGTCAAGGTGATTCGCAATACTTATATAGCGCCCAGCTCGCTCTTCAGCGTCGGAGCTTTTCAACGATCAATGCCACGAAGAATGTCCCTATGCGCTGGAGACGATTTGACTTCTCGGGACAGCGGCGGTAGTGGCAGTAGGTCGGATTTGTCAGACTGAAAGCTCGTAATCGTCAACGTGCGATATAAGATCACTGCGGCAAATGTCACGGGTTCAGAGTACCGATTACTTTTGAGTCACGGCGATAAGCTGAATCGTTTAGACTCCCACCGATTTTGTCTGTCAGAATGAAAAATGTTCTACGTTAAGACTACTATGGCAAAAAAAAGAGTCCCTACAGCCGAAAGATGCGAACGTCTTTCACCGTCTTTTCACCGTCGATGCTCAATTAGCAGAGAAACCATGCAAGCGGAATCTTAAAAAGAAAATCGGTGAAACTCGCAACTTACGTAGTCCGCCGAGACGTCGATCGAACGGACGAAAGACTCCGGCGTCGGTACGTGCTAGAATTTCGCCGAGTTGCATAACGTGCACTGCCCGGTGACACGTGACAAAATCAATGCACTATTTTTATCCAAATGCTGCATTGTCCCGATCGCATAATGGGAATAAGCGAAATTGTCAACGGAACCAAGCCCCCTCCCCCATCTTCACACTTGAAACGTTGTCCGTCGCCTTCCGTCATTAGGCGTGCGTTGCGCGGAATCTTAATTAAAGAAATAAATGGCGGACGGCCGCTGCGGGCAACCCAGAAAACAATGTGCTGCAGTGCGCTCGATATATCGGGCGGGAGGATCCTAGATTTCGACCGGCGCACGTCCCGAATAAAGTCGTCACTATCGTGACAATCGGCCGCAATGCCTCCGAGCTACTACGGTAGCGGACCGTTACGCCGAGAGGCGATTTATACAAATCTCACGTTCATAAGAATTCAATAAGAATATCATTACGGCCCCTTATGAGCATGATCATGTAAAGGCGCGATGCATGCGACTCACACAATTTCTTCGAATCGGGCATCGGTAACGGTTCAGCGGGCATTTTATGCATCGGGGACGTTAAGGTCGACTACCCTTTTTCTCATTTCAATTAGCGATAAAACGTTAGCCGATACTAGTACCGCGGGGGGGGCTTATATTCAATTATTAATACCTCGGGAGCAATTCGGATACTCGATATCCGTAAAAGTAGAGGCCAGGCGAAACGATCGTGATTACGGTCGCTGCGGTTGCCGGTCGGTTACTTGTTAACAAAATGCTATAGTGCGTACAGTTCGCTTCGTGGCATTCTTCGGCGGATAGGCGGCGATAGGTTGGGGAAAAGGAGGGTGGGCTATTTATGAATTAACGAAGCAGGAAATACGTTACGAGCGTATGGGCATATCGATAATGCGGGGCAAAGATGGAAAAGTATGATAATGAGATTTGCGCGGCTCGCGTCTGAACGTAATCGAATGTCGGGGAGGGAAGTAACTTGCGGATACGTCTTGTTAATTGTAACCTCGTAGTCTTCCGCGAAAGTAATTGGTTTGTTAAGCCTTTAACTCTCTCCTGCTTTTTAGTTGTGTAATTTCGCAGCGCAATGAACGCGTATCTTCAAAAAAGTGTTAAACTGCATTAAATATACGCATCAACGTTGAAATTCAACTTTCATTGCGATTTAAATATATGTATTCGTATGAGAGTGAATTGAGTCAAGGTGTATAGGTCATTTTTTTGTAGTGAAACTTAAACGTCGCCAGTCGCGAAAGTAAGAAACGAGCTTCATTATGGTATGTATTAATCATGTTGTGACTGAACGTGATTGTACAGCATTATGATAAGAATTCACACGATGCAAAGTAAAAGATCATTGAGAATATTTTAGAACCGGCTCGTTGAAGTCACTGGGTAACAATCATATTTTATTCAACGAACAATTAAAAAATTCTAATGAGCTCATGAAAATGTATATATGTTGTTCTGAACTAATTACGATTTCATATCTGTTTATGGCGCGCATAATGCACAATGAAAGGCGGCAATTTGTGGCTATCGACTGCATTTTATGCTTACCTCCATTGTACACTTTTTCATAAAAGTGTAAAAGAGATTTAGACGCGTGAGAAATTTTATAACAATATCCCTAACGTAAACTCGAAATATTAGTTTTACACATATAGAGTAGCAGCAATGGAAATTGCTGATAATATATTGCAGACTCTTCCACATGTTACGTTGTAGAATATAGTTAGTAGAAATTCTTGGACCGAAGTCTATTATTCAACGAAAACAAGCATCGACCGTCCGTTCGCAGTGCGTTCAAATTATCAGTGGTCGTGCAAACGATTCTAATGAAACGTCAGCAATTAAAGCGGTGCACACACGTGACAGAGTGTATCGAGGTGGGACAGCACCAGGATATCCCAAGTTTGTCATTCGAAACAGGAAGCTCTGATAAACCGCGGCCTACGTAGACGCATCCGCGACAATCTATGCGCGTACTATCAAGTACATACCAGAAAAAGTTTCTAAACCGCATAGGGCAACGAATACCCTGGGTATACATAGCGCACATAATCGTCGTAGTGAGATAAGCGTACGCTAGCCGCTACCGATATAACTCGCCGGTGAACTTAACTGCGAGAGAACCTTTCACTCCTACATGTCTCCCAGGGCAGATATATATATATCACGCTCCTCGAATACGATATTTCCTTACCAACATGATTCACGGTGCACCTATCCCTGTAAATATGTTTCATTGTCTCAAACATGTGTATCGGCTCCACTCTCAGAAAGATTGAAATGCAACGGACTTCTGAGACTCGCTTTTCTTTTCTGCATTGTGCTGAACAGACGCGGAAAGTTCACGGTGCTTGACCTTCGGTTGTTCAGCTAAAAGTCTTATCTTAAATTGAAAAATTCTTTCCAGTATAAAATTGTCATATTTCATTCGTTCATTTAATTTGCCAGGGGTACGTTGCAAAATGTTAGTTTCTTACGATGTGTTTGAGTAGACAATATTGATCATTCATGAAATTGTGATACTTTTGAAGAAGAGATGATAAATTGTTTCACCGCAGCGAGTTGTTGACAGTGGTTCCCGGTTTCTCTTGCTGTAATGTTATCAAAAGAGTCGCGTGTGGCGTATGGAATAATTAATCGACGATCGATTGATTTAGACGTCGATCCATCAGCCTGCCATCTTGGCGTAAATTTATCGGTTTCCGCGAGTTTGCCCGATGTGTAACAAAGCGAGAAGCGCGACAGACAGTTTCAAGATAACGCTCGATTAAACGCGAGTCTAGCCAACATATTACATATTTCAATAATTACTTTCTTACGCAATCTATGTGCCTTAACATCCGGAAATATAATCTCGTCCGCACCTATACTTTACATGTCAGACGAATCGTATTACAGCATTCGTACGATCGATGGTAGGATTATAGAGATAACCATAAGCACGTGATATGCGAGAAGATAAGGGCCATCTTTGATTTAACACATCAGACATCAACAGCCTCACTGCAATAAATCATCGACGATCGACACATTTACCCATCAACGACCGTAATTTGATAATATTCACGGCAGTGATAAACGGTCAGATAAACCTAAAGGTTACTTTGATTTGGTCCGTCAGATATCAATATTATGCATGAAAGAAATTGTTGACCACTGAGAGATTTGCTCGTAGCAAACTACGTCCTGCGATACTGACATTCATTAGTGTGCTGCGAATACCTTTATCGTTTTACACTGGGGACAAAGCCGTACGCATGACTAAGAGAGTCCCCATGTATAATCATCGGAAAGATTAACGTATGACGTATAATTATCTCGTGTAAATTGTCTCGGCGCGAGGCGGAAATCACGACAACTATGTGCAAATGTTGGCTCTGTTCCTCGAAAAATCGTGACGCAGAGTATTGGCAGTGACTGAAAGTAAGTAAACGAATTCGTGAGATATGTCAGGACGGGGAAAGTCTATCAAGATTGAGAGAGCGAGAGGGTGAGAATGTATATTTATGCAAGCGTGCGGGCATGGTGAACAGAGAGAGAGAGCGAGATAGTGAGAGAGAGAGAGAGAGAGAGAGAGAGAGAGATCCAAGCAAAGATAAAATAGAGAAAGAATGTCCCATATCAATCGTGGCGACCAAAGAGGCCATCCTCATTTTCCAAAGAACGATCGTTTGAACGATCATTTAGTCGTAATTTAATGCGTGTATATTTCTGAGGAGTTTTAGTGAAACTTCCAATTTGAGAACATTCTGCATACATTTAGATAACGGCGAATGTGAACTAGGTATTAATGCACATATCTTTTGCTACGTTTTCAGATAACATTTCTGACAAAATACTTTCGTTATACTATTAAATTGTTATAAATAGCAATTTATATTGTGCGGAGTAAACTACATGAATGAATCCGTATCCTCTTTCTCGACTTGTACATGCCTTCTTAACGTATCTAATTCCGTTATTTTTTTCCGCATCAAGCGATGCCACCTGTGGTTTAATTACCGGTAATACAAGAACATTATCACATGACGTGTACCCGAGGAGAGCGAGATGTTAGGTGCGTGTGCAAAACAAAAAAACTCGATGAACGAGGTAGGGACGAATTTGTCGACGACGAATGGAAGAACGTTAGGACGCATGCGAGAGGGCAGATGGTTTCGAGCCAGCGATGCAGCTATTCTTTCTTCCCGTCTCGCTTGCACACTTCCTCGCGTATACCTACACCCCGCGCGCCTTTTGTGCCGGAGAATAGGTATTTTTTTCTGGCAAGGCCGGCCCCGACAGCAGGTTTGACAAGAGCGGCCGAGAGAGGAAGACACCGTGAATGGACCAGGAAGGGACTCGAGGGTTTTCAAAACAGCTCCGAAGCATAATCGCGGCCTGTTTCGCGAGATATTTGGCCGACGCGCAAATTGCACTTGTACGGGGCACGAACGAGTTGAGAAAGAGTCGCAGGGCAATCCTCCAGTGGCGGCCGAGTGCCGCGAGTCGACTCTTCCATTTTAAACTCGTGGCGCGCCTGACCAGGTGTTTTTCGTATACACGACGCCTACTGGCCTACGTTCGAGCTCGCAGATAACCCTATGATTACGTTCAAAGAGAGTTTCGGAGCCTAACCAAAGGTGCGAATGAAAGGGACGTTCAGCGTGAGCAACATACGAGAAAGGATTTTGAGAATAACGATAGTGGCAGTGATGACAGTAATGAGGCTAGCAATGGCTTAAATTTACTTATTAATAAATGTTGACTTATCGTACCTATAGAATGTACGTTAGACATTACAGACACATTATTCGTTCGACGCAGGTATGGGAAGGTAGTCGATCGTCGATAATCTCCTTGACAACAATGTATACATAAGAAGTTCAGCGCGCCAAACTACGCGATCGTGGAACAAGGTCTACGCATTATATTCTTTGAAGCGATCTACCTGGAACTGGCGCGTGTAAGGCAGAGCTAAGCTCGGACACTGGCTTGGAACGCGCACGTGAATATAAATGACGATTCCCCGGGCGACAGCGTCAAATGACAGGACGAAAAAAAGAGGCAAGGTCCCGTGACCTTGTACCGATTCGTCCATCGTTGCAGAAACAAGGAGGATGCCCGCTCCGGCAAGCAACGAGGAGAAGAGATGCTCACCTGTTGAAGGTCTGCTCGTACTGCTTAATCTCGCGACGGCTCAATTCGTGAAACTCCGTGTAAACGTTGACGAACTTGTACTCCTTCTTCACCTCCTTGCCCTCCTCGAGCTCGTCGTTGATCCTTTGCCTCCTGCTAAGGAGATTACTGAGTTCCGCGTCTGCCGGCATGGCCCTTGCCCGTAGTTCCACCTTTCCGGTACCTTCGATTTGCCGGACCCTACCCGACCCAGCCTTAACCTTCTTCGCACCTGGCGACCTTTACTCTCGTTCGTACCGCGAGACTGGCTTTAACCTCGGCCACGGAAGATTTCCCTCGACGATCGGCGAACGCGATGCTACTGAGCAAAACGTCAGTTGCGGGCAAATGTCGGGAATATATGCGACAAAACACGATCCACACGCTACGGTGTACCCGCATGCACTGATGATACGTCGAACAATTCAACGACTGCTGAATTCTGCTCCGCTCAGCCAGTGCTGCCGCTAGAAAGATAGGCGGACCGGCAGATATGCGCCGCAATCGATAAAAACTTTGATTGCGGCAAATATTCGAAGCCGGCAGGATACGCGTAGATCGCCTAATCGGGGGAAATTGTACGCGCGATATTAAAACAACGTGACGAACGTGACGTAGAAAACAAATCAATTGCGTTGTATTGCGAAATTCGTAAACTTTGCTTATGACGGAGCGTTCAAAGGGCTACGTATATACTTTGACGTGATAAATTTATTGCAAACAAAAACAAAAAGATTTGTATTGGGTTCAGATACTATATAACTATTAAATGATGCATATTTTTTTGTACATTTTGCTGCGGGTGCAATCAGAAATATGTACGGTATTTCCATCAGTTTTGCGTGTCGCCGCCAGGTGTCACGAGGCACCAATTTATGAAGTAAGAGCGGTATTCTGACATTCACGTATGTCAGATAAATAGAAGCAATGAGATTTCGATCAAGTTTTCTTTTACGAGTTTGTTTGATTTTGCAGAGCGTCTGGAATGCGAAAAGAGGGTCAACGTAAATCGGCATTCGACCGCAACGTCCAAACAAAATGTCAAGTATTCGTTCTGCTCCAAATGGTCTCAACTTCGTGACTTCTTGGATTCGTATCCCATGCAATAAAGACTGCGTTACTAATGATCTTTTACCAATAATAACGAATTCTTCATTTTTTGTACTTGTACTTATAAGCTCCTATATCTTAATCTATCATGTATAGAAAGTTATAATGAAATATATTCATTTGAAACAATCAACTTCATAATAAAAATCCAAGAGTTCTGTAATTCGACAAGTTATAATAATCCTAATGGACGTTTCCCAGTAATACAATATCAAATGTCAATCGTTCATATCTGTTTACATCCACACATGAAGAGGTCAAGCACACAGCGAGACACCCCAGTTGTTCCTACCATCATTTGTAATCTATCAAGCCTGCGAACATAGCGTGTAAACGTAGTGCACAGTTACTTACCATATCATAGATTTCAATTACTAACATTATAGGTACCGCAAACATTAATAATACGTACTCGATACTGATCAAGATTACAAACATTCAGTATGGCCAAAAAGACGCGAAAGAAACAGTCTAATTCTAAACAGAGATCTCCTAAAAAGTGTAGCACGCCAATTCTCGACAAATATACGACACCGGCCAGCCTCGGTTTGTCTTCGATCGGCACAAGCTCATCGTCCACACAAGAAAATGCGCAGCAGCGAAATTGGCTGGAACGGAGGAAGGAAACATCAGGCCGAATCACGAAGAAACGAACCAAAAAGAGGAACGTACGAAGGAGATTGGTAAGGATTCAGAGTTCCGAAAGCGATGCGAATTGGGAAACAGAGTCGGAAGAATCGGTGCGCGAAGATGCGAGTTCGAGACGTTTGTCATGGAATCGAACAGACACTGTTGGCAGTCCGAAATTGTTTTGCGAGAATCCTGAGCGTGTGCGAGATGCACAATATCACGTTGAAACAACGTTGGATGAACTCGTCCCGCCCAGTATTCGTAGAAACGTAATCGTGCCTTTTCAAAAGGACGCTTATGAAAATGGGGACGAATTATTACATATTGATTTTCCTCACTCGTTTGAATTTGATCCGGGTCGTGGAGCAAAAGCAGATGAAACACATGAAGAGGAAGAGTACCCGGTATTTGGTAAATGTGTTGTTATTAACAAATACTGTTTTTTTTTTATCTAAGAGAGAAGAGAATGACACATTTTTATGCTTCACTTGCGATTCAGATTCTGCGAGCGTTGTTAAAACGTATCCGAGCGCACCTAGAAGAAATATGACAATGCCAAATGTGAAGTCGCACGAGGAATGCGTGATCTATACACCATTGAAAAATACATATGCTGATATGTTGTGGAGCGAATTTATAAAGAGCAACAACATATCCGGTTTAAGTCGGAGTTCTAATGATTTGTCTGCGGCGCAAAAATCTGATGCTAGTTCGTCGGAAGATGAAATTATGCAATTTGATGATATGGGTGTCGATAAAGGTCTAGTTACATAACAATATTTATATATTTGTATCATAGAACAATAATTGCAATTGTACGTATCACCAATTTGTTTTCAGTTGAGATGGAGACAACTGCTAAGCGCTGGGACATGAAGAAAAACAAGTGGGTAAGGATTAATGCGTATAATATATCACCGCAAATGAAGAAACCTGAAGAAAGCGACAGGAAAGCGGTGAAGAAAGTACGTAGAAAATACGTAAAACGTACTATTGATGATATTGAAAAAGATAGCGTTACAAGCAGCGAAAACCGTGTAGCACTGGATGCGTCGGCAAGATATAAGGTATTCGAGTTTCCCACAAACATAGAAGATTATTATAGAAGTTTTGTAAAACAAAATATTCCGATCCCGCCACCTTCAAAAAAACCAAGAATTGTATCCGTCGCATTTAGAAGGGTCGTGCCCAGAAAAAATGTTATGAAAAAGGAATGATAAAGAAATGCTTATAATTAAATAATAATACATAGCTCGTCTTTGAATTTCCGTACTTTCCGATTACTGATGCTCAACAGGTTCTACATACACAAACAAATGCTGTAATTTAATTATTTTGTAGAATATTAACATACTATTGTCGTTGATTTTCGAATTTCAAAATGTATTACATACAAAAATAAATATTAGGTTGAGCCATAAGTAACTTTCGTTTTTTTATCAGGCATTTATTTGGCTTTCATTGAGTAACAAAATTATATTAATTTGTTATGTAGAGACAAGTCATTAAATATATATAACTTAGGAAAATATATATATTTGGGTACACATTTTCAACCAGAACAAAAAGAGGGCCTCCAAACCAAGTGCAATTTAAATCATAGTGGTTGAATACTAACAATTATTAATTTGTTATGTTTTGATTTTGATTTTGGTTATTGATTGGCGTGGACTTGCTCCAATATGGCCTTTAAAAGGTTTTCATCAAAGTCGGGAGGACGTCCCGCTCTTGGTTTGTCTCGTCGGAAGTTATTTATGACTCAACCTAATATTTGAACGTTATTTACCGACAATGCGTAACAAAGTGTTCTGGAAAACATATCGGTAAGCTAGATACCCTTCTTTTATATTCACATAGTTATCAACACTATCTACTGTTTGATCAGTGCTTGTATCGTTAAAGCACGTTAAAGCTAAACAATGCCGTAGTGACCAGGCTAGACAGCAGTTTTGACGATTTATTTGTGGTATATAAGGAGGGAATTTGCAACATGACAATAAATAAATAATGAACGTACAATAATTTTAAGGAATATATTATTCAGTGCATATATTATAGCTAATAGGTCAATTGCGTGAAACGCTTGTCTGAAACGTTAAAGCATTTCAAAATTATCTAAGAATGAGATGACGGTGTTACATTACATCTCGGACGTATGATTTGCTGGCGAAATTGTATTGGCTCGCAGTGTATATAATCTACCAAATATAATCTATATTTATTTGCTTGGCTACTCATTTGTCATGAGTTTTTTGTTTGATCTTGTAAAAAACGCAGTTATTAGGATGTTGGAACTACTTTGGTTTGGAAAGCGTAGAATTACTAACTCCCTCAGTATTTATATAAAGACCAATACAGGGAATACATTATCCGTTGATTTAGACCCAAAGTGGGATATTAAAAATGTAAAAGAGATTGTGGCACCAAAAATGGGCATTGCGGCAGAAGAAATCAAGATAATATTTGCTGGTAAAGAGCTTCATAATTCAACTATAATAGAGGTTCGTGTTAGAATAAATAATACTATCAACGTTTTTATATAATTTAAGTATATCATGAAATATCGCACCATATTTTGTATTTCAAATTACAAATCATTTTGTTAATAGGAATGTGATCTTGGTCAACAAAGTGTTCTACATGCAGTTCGCACAATACATCAGAGGTTCAACAAGAGCAATGATAGTAGAAGCATCATTAATGAATCTATATCGGAGTATTCTGATTCTAATGATAGTGGCAGCAAACCAATGAATGAAACACTGACAGATCTACCTTTAGAAGAATCAGATACACAAGATCAGTCATCTTTAGAAGGTTATTGTGATAATTAATGCATTCATTAATGTACATTAAAGATATATTGAAGTTGACAGTAATATATACTAATTGTATTAATTTACGACAGAGCAGCCGGAAAACCGAGCACATTTTTATGTGTATTGTTCCAAGCCATGTCGAGCTATGATGCCAGGAAAACTGAGGGTGAAGTGTGCAACATGCGGTAGCGGTGCTGTCACTGTAGATAGAGATCCTCAGTGTTGGCCAGATGTTCTATTACCCAAGCGAATAACAGTTCATTGCGAAAATGATTTTTGCCAACCACCATTGTCAAGTGATGACACAGAATGTCAAGTTCTGTATGCTCAATTTTACTTTAAATGTGCAAATCATGCAAGCTTAGGAGAAGGTGATGAAGCTGTCCCTTTGTATCTTATTAAATCAAATTCGCGGAAAATACCTTGTCTTGCGTGTACAGATATCAGGTAAATAAAATACTATCACATATTAGTGCATGAGACCGCAGGGGTAATACAAACATACATTGTTTACAGGGAGACTGTGCTTGTATTCCCATGTGAAGCAGGACACGTAACGTGCCTTGATTGTTTCCGCGAATATTGTTCAATTCGTCTACGCGAGAGGCAATTTCAGTTTGATTCTGTGAAAGGGTATTATACTCTTCCATGCCCTGCTGGATGTCCAGACTCATTGATACCTGAAGTTCATCACTTTCATCTACTGACAACTGAACAGGTTTGTTTGTTTTATGGTAAGGTCGTATGTTTTGCACTTTTAGTACTGACGTACAATATTGTTGCAGTACGATCAGTATCAGAGGTTTGGCGCTGAAGAATACGTTCTGCGCGCAGGTGGTTTATTATGTCCGCGACCAGATTGTGGTATGGGTATTATACCTCCTACAGTAGAAGAGGGTGAAGATGAGGAACTGTGTCGCAAAATTCAATGCATCGGTGGTTGCGGCGTAAGATTTTCTATTCCGTAACACAAACCTACCGTACCTAAACTATATTAGGATAATATATGTGAACTCTGTCGTTTTATTGATTCTAGTACGTCTTCTGCAGAAAGTGTTTACAAGGGTATCATGTCGGAGAATGCGAATTGCAACCGTCAGGAAGTACTAGCACAATTTCTGGACCAGGATATTCCGTTGACCCTCTGAAAGCTAAAGATGTATAGGAATACTTTGTTATGCTTTCGAGCAATGATTTCTCTATTCACTCATTATTTTTAGTTATGATTTAATTCGTGTACTTTATTTTAGGCGACCTGGGATGAAGCTAGTAAAAAAACAATACAAGTGTCGACTAAACCGTGTCCAAAATGTAGGACTCCAACTGAGAGAGATGGTAATTATATCTGTTTTCAAAATTCTGTTAGATTTCTATAACCTATTGTTATGTGTAGGTAATGCTTTTTATATTGTTGTATTGCCTAGTTACAAAAAATAACTCTCTGTAGGTGGCTGTATGCATATGGTCTGTACGCGAGGTGGCTGTGGGTTTCAATGGTGTTGGGTGTGCCAGACACAATGGACAAGAGATTGTATGGGAAACCATTGGTTCGGTTGATGTTTTGATATGTACCAAATTTTGCGATTTTTGCACACAAAACTGTCTTTCGTAAGCGTTGTTTACATACTAAAATGGCTCGCTGTCCAAGAAAAGAAATACTACATGTTTGGATAAGTATTGTGAAAACATTGGCGTGTACAAAATAAAATTGTGTATATTTCTGTAAATTGTTTTTAGAAGAATCCAGTCAAGTAAAGATAACATATTACAATATTAGACTTGTAAAACAGGTTACAGTATTACCTCCTAATACCTGCTGCGCAATGCGACAATAAGTTAATTATCAATCGTTTCTTCAATAAATTTTATTTCGTTATTACATTAGTTAACGATACAACTCGCCTAAAAGTATGGGAACACCTGAAGTCGGGACGGATTTGTAAATCTCGTGATGCCGAGATCTAATTGACTGTGCGCCAAATAATTCACGCATGCCGATAGTTTGCCGATTATACATTTTGCTCGCTAAAACGAAACTAATTTAAAAGCAAAAAGACATTCACCGTGCTATCGTTCTCAATACCATATGCATACATACGTTGATATCTCACGGTAACGCACGACTGAGAGGTCACGTGCCGTTATTGTCTTGAGCGTAGTTTAAGCCCATGCGGATTCAAGTTCTCCACGCGTTCTCGTAAGTCAAATGGCCGTAGTTTGCGGAGCAGGAGGCGGTGTTAGGGGTGTCCACGTACTCTGATGATCACCGGCCACCGCCATATCGGTATCCAGCCGATGATGATGATGATGATGATGATGATGGCGGTCTATGACGGTCGTCAGATATCGACGCTCTTCCTCCGGCGCGGAAACGTCATTGAGCGTATCCGCACTTTGATCAGGATAGACGCTAGATATGTGATGCTGTTCCTTCGACGGTCCATCCTCGTATTCAACACTAACTGGCGAGCTGGTACCCGTTTGCGGAATACTCTGTAAGTGTAGCATCTGAGAGTGATGCTGCTGCTGTTGCTGTTGTTGTTGTTGTTGTTGCTGCTGCTGCTGCTGCTGCTGCTGCTGCTGCTGCTGCTGAGAATGGCGGTGCTGATGATCCGCTTGGGCGACAGATTGGACTGAGGACACATGATGATGGTACTCGTGTACGTAGTCGTTCGTGTCCGTAGGAATAACAGGTTCTCCGCTGCCGGTCGAATGAAGGTTGTGATGCAGGCCGGACGCGTACGGGGACATTTGATGGTGAAGATGCAGATTCAGGTTCAGGTAGGACTGTTGCTGCTGCTGTTGCTGCTGCTGATCGGACAGAGCGCCGGGGTGGATCCAGGCAGACGAATCTGCGCAGTGTCCGTGATCCTGCGGGATCGTCGAACATGGAAGGTTGGAAGGTACGTAAAGTGTGCATCCGCTTACGGTAGTCGTTGTTCCGGTTCCGACAACCGCTCTGCCCAAAACGGTGTGCGACGAGGACGTTGGCGATGGCGACGATGAAGGTGGCCATTCTTGAGACGGTGGTGGCGGTATGCAGGATGTGTTCAAGTTCTGAAGCGAGTCGGGACTTCGAGGTACCCAACCGGAAGCCGCCATGTACGCCGTGGAGTGCAGTAACGGTACAGGAGCGTACGGATCGCCGTGTTGTTCTGCTTACAAACATGTAGATGACGCAATTGAAATATAAATAAAAATCATTATACGGTTCATTCATTCTTTGACTCTCTCCACATGTCAAGTGGAAACTTATTGTAACGGTTCGATTTGCATCGAAAATTACACACTTCAGCGATGTTGAATTCAATCGACGGGAAGGGTAAAATATTAGTACCGTATTTTCCGGTAATTCGCGCGCGTTATCTACACAAAAACGTTAAAATTTGTTATACATTAGAAAGCGACATGAAGGAAATCAAATTTAATAATAATTCAATAGGTGCACGTTATTTACGGCAAAATACGGTACTTTATGTGTCATTCAATTTACATGTGTAAATATGCGAGATTGTCAATAAAATTATACGAACCATCTTGTCCGTATTTGTGCCTCAGCGTGTAAGGCGCTACTCTGCAGGTACTTCGATGTCCGGCAGTTGACACTGTGCAGGAATTAGACAGATGATTGTTTACAGCACTGGACGATTGATTTTGTGCCACTGCGATAGCTGAAGCTGTATTGTACTCGTATCCCATTGTTGGTTGCGGTAGAAACCAGGCACCGGTGTCTAAATAGTATGTAAACGGCCGATGTCAATCTGTCACGTAATGTAATGTGTCGCGTACTGATCATCGACAGTGTGACTCACATTGTGGATAAGTTTGTGGATCTGCCGGTCGTTCCTTCGCGTCAAGGAACGCCTTCGCGAAAGGATTGTATTTGATTTTCAAGCTCGTCACCTCTTCGTTTTGATAAGCTGTTACTGCGATAAATTGCGTTTCGGGAAAACGATAGGTGAGCACCTATGAACATTTACATATGTCATCCTGATGTATGACGCCTCTCATTGAAATCATATTTCACGTCACTCATGCAGTGACGAATATTTTATCAGCACTGTACTGACTAATATTTAATAGTTTACATAACTGTATTAATGTCAATGTTTTCATCAAGTAGCATCGTATCTACGTTATAAGCAAATAATTCCTGTTCAGAATTAGTATCCTATGCTCTTTCTATTAAATGTAATTCAGTTCAACAATTTTCATTGGCCACTCATGGCCATGCCAATATTAGCCGAACGTCAAGAGCCTCTTAAAATCGTTCAAGGTTTAAGTGTTATTGCAGCGCTAAGATATTAATATTACACTCGTGCAATGTGTACACGCTAGGAGAAAAACATAAAAAAAATTTACTGTTCTTTGTTCTTCTGCTCCCACACGCACCAGATGCACGCGCGGCTCGTACTTGTGCAACGAGTTTAGCATGATCTGTCCATTGCCATTAGACTTGTTCGTCAGCTTGACCTTGGCAAAGGATACGGCCTCCTTCATCCAGTGGGCACCGAAATTAGGACTTTCAGGATGAATGTATATCGGATTGGGCGGTGCCACTTCCGCTTTGCCGCCAGGCACCCATTCTCCGTTTACGTATTTCCATCTGCGTGTCGGGAATTAACGTTCAATTCAACATCATAACGCGTCATTTAGTTTTCCGCGACATCAAATCTGTCCCCGAAGCATTGACAGCTCCCTGAACACGATCATCGTGACGATCGTCGGATCGGCGCAGTGTCTCTAATCGGCCTGAATCTGTCGAACGGCGAAGGAAGATTCTCTCACGTCAATATCGTACGTACTTTCTTACAGTAGCTTCGCGAAAGTCATCATACAGTGCCCGGAGGTTACGTTCGTTGAACGTCGATGACGAATCGCCGCCGAGTTAAAAATAACCCTCTAACGAGTTTAGAATCGAGTTTAGCGACGTAACGCGATGCACGGACGAAATAAGTGCGATAATTATGGCGTGTTAGTGTCCCCGGGCATGTTTTCCGTCCTATGCCCGGCGAATAGAGCGACGGGCGAGCAAAACAAAATCTGACGCAAAGCTCCCTTCGCCGCTGGCCAAACACCCCGGATCCTCTTTGCGGAGTTTAGCGTCGGATGCCTGTACCTGTGCGGGTCCACCTGTACGAATTCCAATAGGAGAGTGTACATCGCTGCCGGTTCTAATCCGCGTGCCATAACTTTTACTACCGGAAACATGCGCCTGGAACGAGAAAGCAAAAAAAAAAAGAAAGGGCTGGGAAGAAAAAGAGTCAAAACATTTCGAATATACGGTGCGGTTGCGTCAGAGGGGAGGTGGTCCCCTCTGCGGCGCGTTCGTGTGGGCGTCGATGACGGCTAAGATGAAAGGAAATGATCGTGTCGGGAAACAGTGCCGCGTCGAGTACCTTTATAGCGCGCATGAATATTCCGAAGTGATTACGGTTTTGTCGACAGTTGCTGCGCTTTGTACAGGTAAAGCTCTCCCATGGCGTTCGCCGGCGAGGCCTGTCTAATGTTTTACGGGGAATTCGGGAGGATCGTAAACTTTTATGGCCGCCCTGTCCGACCTCTCGTCGGAGCTCGCCTATCGCGATCGGACGCATCATTCTCGGTTTTGTTTGTAAAATTGCATTAATCGTCGCCGTCTCCCGAATTTATGGCGGAGTTTGGAAAAAGTGCGAAGACGGGTCTAGACGAGTCTGACGCTGCCGAAACGTTACTCTAGGCTGAAAAACGATTGAATGACTACCGTTACGAATCTTCGCCGACATTTCAACGTGTCCGTTCCAAAGCGTTCGAACCAACGGAAACGTTCTCCAGATCAAAATATGTATGTAAGATGACTGTTATAATCTCCGCTATTCCAATGTCTCGATAACAAAGACCTCCGCAGATTTCCGCAGCTTTCTTCAAAAATCTTACACTATTCCATCTATCGTCCATATCACGTTTACCCAAACGCAGCAACATCGTTTCACGTATTCCCGAGACGCAACCCACCGGTTCTCCGAACCTCAATCCTCCTGCCGATCCAAGCTTACCTGCCGTTCTTCGTGACGATCATCTCATTGGTAATGCACTGAAACCTGGTCCACAGCTCTCTATCCTCCAGCGACAAGGAAAGTGCCAGTCCCTGATTGCCCGCTATCGCCGACGAACTCAGAATCTGCCTGGACAGCGGACCCCGCTCGTCACTTATCTCATCCCGATCGTCCTCGGACGCGGTCGTCCTGCTCTGGCGCACATCTCGTTCCCGATCTCGTTCACGTTCCAGCTGCTGCTCATGCTCCCGCTCCAGATCGTGATCCCTCTCGCGACAGGACGAGCGCGCCGGCGATCCCGGCGTTCCCGAACCGTTCACCGACTGCTGCATCTTTCACTTTTAGCACACCACACCGACGAACCACCCCCCGCCCCCCCCCCCCTCTCTCTCTGGCAGGGTACCCTCGAGAGAGCCCCGAGCGGAAGCGTCGTCGATCGAGTCCGGTCGATCCGCGCGATCGATCGATTTGCACTCGCGACACCGAGGGACGAGAGAGGAGACGAAGAGGAGACGAAGAGGAAAGCGGAGAGGAAGCGGAGGAGGAAGGCGAAATGAAGGGTTGAAGGGTAGCCGGGGGAGAGGCGAACAGGGAAGGAAAAGGACGGGAAGGAATGAGAGGAGGCGCGAGGGGACGGATGGTCGGCGTCGTTTCTTGGCGTTCTGCGATCGGCGCGAGAAGAGCGGATTGCCGATGGTTCCGACGTCCGTTGAAGGCGCGAAACCGCGTGGTCAGGGCTCGTAACACTTGGGCGCGATATTTCACACTAGCCGGCGAAGACGAGTCGTCAGGCTGACTGACGGCATACGTCCGTCTCTCTTCGCGGGGACCCCTCTCTCTCTCTCTCTCTCTCTCTCTCTCTCGCTCTCACTCTCTCATTCTCTTTCTCTCCTCTCCAGGCCCGTCCTCCTCACTCTCTCTCTCTCTCTCCTTCGCTCTTCCCATTTATTATCCACTCCCTTCCCCTCCCGGCGCCCTGCCCCCGCAACCCCCCGCTCTCGCCCCTGGCCGCTCGTTACGCCGAAAGACGGCCGAGTCCGGTGCGCGGGTGCTAATTAGCCCGTGAATTAGGAAGTTTCGAAAGTGGCAGCGATGGCGATGGCCGTTCTCCATTGGGCCGCGGAGACGGCGGCGTCCGGTGCGGAACGGATGCCGGCCTCGGTTCCAATGACCGCCGAGGCCAAGTCGGCCGCCGACGCCGCCTCTCGCCGCCGTTCTTGGCCAATCGGCGCCCGGGACCGTTTTACGATCGAACGACCGTCGGCCGATTGGCCGATTGGCCGACGATCGCCGTGCCTCGTCAGTCCGCCCACGCCGAGCTTAGCGATCTCCTCGCTAGTCCTCCCGGGGACGATGCACGCGCGAACGCACGTCCTCGACGTCCGTCCGGGACGCCCTCTTCGCGCGAGTTCGCGCCAAGAGGCTCGCCGAGTAGCGCCGCGACGCTCGCCTTCCGTCCCGACGGCCGCGACGTTTTGCTCTCCTCTTTTGCCGATTCTTCTCTCGCTTAGTCTCCGAGTGCGCTGTCGGTGGGTTGGCTTGTGGAATTCGGTGCCTTTTTTGCGGTTCCCGGCATTCTGGGCAGGGATGAGATGTTGTTCGGGTGCACGTCAGTTTTGGGGGAACTGACGTCTCGGATGATGCAGTGTTGCTCGCGGACATTGTTCGCGGACATTGTTCGCGGAATGTAGTATTTGGGGAGTCTGCGAGAACTGTGATCGGCGGTGTGTTTTTCTGCTGTCGATGTAGGTATGTTGGTTTGGTTTTTCTGTTACGCGTTGGGTACGGTTGTATGGTTCTGCTCGGGTGCTGTCTTGGACGTCGCTTACTCGGTGTTGGATTACTCACGACGATTATTTATGACGATCGGGACCGGGTGCCAGAGCGGCACTCGTCGGAAGGTGGTCCGGTAGACTGTTTTGACTGGAAAGATTTGTCGGTCGAAAAAAATGCCGTTTTTGCTCATAATTCGCGTTATGCGAGTCGCTGCCAGAGTGCAAACAGGTGGATTGACGCACGTACGGCGGAATGTACTTAGTTCTTGCATAAATGAACCAAGGTTTTCTGTCCGGAATAGATCGGCAATACGCTGTCCGCTGTCCTAGAGTAGAATGTCTGAAAATATCACTGCGGGCGAACGATACCGACTTCGATGGAGCGAGTAGCCGCTCTCGAGAGTTCGAGTCAAATGACAAAAATCAACAGAGCCTCACGACTGGCCGATCGAATGTAGCGAGAGTAGGTATTTGAGGAGGACCATTTTTTGTTTGCCATTGTGTATGGTCCCAGTCGGGGTGCTGGTACATGACTGTATCAGGTATTTGTGCTTGTAATTTCACGGGACGGAGAGTCACGATCGCAAGATGGTCAACAAGTTGCATGACTTTTAACAGACGCTAGTATAGACACAAGATCGAACGGAACATCAGGTACGGAATATAGAAATAGCTTGTTCCTCTCATTTTCGCAATGACATTTATCCTGTGTACCTACCTTCTATACTAGTTGCGTGCTGATCTGTAGCGAGCGAGCTTGATGGAAGAAACAAATTAGTAACCGGTCCACAGCATGTGATTTACGCTCAGCTGCCAGCCAAATACTGCGTTCAAATGTTAACTAACATCTGCTGCAATCACTTTCATGCTTCTCTCGTTGTCAGCAAAGTACTTTAGATAAGATTCTGATTGTTTCTAAATCAGTCCCATACTGAAAAAAATGCTCACGTTTCATCACAGAAGTCAAGAGAAAAAGTTACTCATGTTTTGAATGTGTTAAAGTTGAACACATTGAAAGAATCAGTAAAAATTTTCAAACAATTCAGTTTTCCCGAACAAAAAATTACAAAAATGTATGATTGCAAATATGATGAGTTCATGAAAATGGTATTTTCCATTACGATCGTCGGCGCATCGGTCCGTGCCGAGAGCTCTTTGATGCGGAGACTGGCCGAACAGTGGCAAACGTTGTAAAAATTCTTACCCCTGTATAAAGCGTTTACGATACGGATATACTTACCGCCGCTACCTGCTGTCGGGTAACTCGTCTCTGTTTTCATCCCATGCAGAGGCTCCTTCACCCTTGTGTTTTTCATCAGATCTAAGGCCCGCCGCCTCTCGTGGCACGTTCCCATAAAAGTCTTAAAAAGAAACGGGAACTGCATCAGTCGCGAGTGCTTTGTCAACAGTAAATTGTAAACTGACCGAATATGCGTTTCCCTGCATTGTCCACCGATACTAGAAGCTTTCATTGGATACACTTCTTCCGACCTACTCCATGCCTGTATATATATGTATAAACATATATAAAACAATTCTTATTTCGAAACAGTAAGATTTCTGAAGAACTGTCGATCCAACGAAAAGAGACATCTTAATTGTTTTAATAACATATCGTACGCGTTACAGAGCTTTAAGTAATACGATCCTCAATGATATGATACAAGTAGCGAAGGTGCTAGAAGCAGAGCATACATTAAGTACAGAAATTATGCCTAACGCTGGCGGAACTTCGAAACTGGTGAAAGGGAATAGGGATGGGTTTCGACGGAACAAAGAATCATTTGTTGCAAATTCATGCTGTCTGAGCGTCCGTCTCCGAACTTTTCGTCGCTGTGTGCGACGCAGTTTTCCCATCAGTCGCTGAACTCTCCTCGCGATTGACGTTGAAGCCTCTGCGTCGATAGATACCGCTGCGTCGTTTGCCATTCACGGATTCGTCGACGCTCGCTTCATTCTCCTCGCTTCCGCATCTGTCGCTCCAGTTATCTTCCGCGCTGATAATGATATAATTCGAGCAGCCGATGTGCTGCGCGTTCCCGTGTGCCAGGCAGCTGCCATTTTGGTGCCGCAGAAGGACTTGCATGTCCGACGGCCGACCGGCAGACATGTTCGGACAATGCCACTCTCTACCGTTCGCCATCCGCGGATAATTGACCAACGCCGAACAGTTCTGCACAATTTTTACATCGCACTTCAATAACATTTCCTTCAGATGCCACAGACTTTGGCTATACGACCGAAAATCTGCTTTATATCCAACGTGCGTTAGGTCTCGCGCGAATTCTCTTCGGTTATTATTTGGACCGTTTATTTTGAAAGTGGTGTAAATCCATGTTTAAAAAAATGAGATATCATATAATTTATGATTAACGTGGTGTAAACGGTTTATTTATGTGATACTTAATTCTTTTTCGACTTACACCAATTTCAAAATAAAGGTCCATTTGATGTTTGCGAAAAAATGTTTTTGGAAATAGAAACATAGACGATGAGATTTTTGTCCACTTACTATGACGCTTTCGGATATCCTTGACGCTCCGCGACCTGATTGCGTGGCAAACCAGCAACAATCGTCGAGTGCGATCTTCGGTATGAATTCATTGTCCTTCGAGATCCCGTGAATTGCGCACGTGTTTTCTATGTTGCCACGACATGTAGGTGGAAATGGGAACGGTATGGGAGTGGGCAAGTAAACTTCCGGGATTAGCTGGGGAAAAATAACGTAGACGCTATGATTGGCTTTTACTTCGTTTTAATGTCGCACAAACACCCGTTTGTTCTACCTACGTGACATGTCATTCGTTCTGCTCGAATAATGCTTAGGACTTGTATCATGTTTACCAGATTGATCCGTAATGTTTTACCGGCCAGTAGCGATTTCTGAAGTGTGCTTTCTCGTAGGCATTAACTTATTTAGTAATAAACGTATTGTTAAACCTTTTGTCATCGTTTAGTTAGGTGGTATCAGAAAGAAATAATAAATAAAAAATGTTTGAGCCAAATTAATTTAATTCGCCCTTAGGCATGCCATAACACAATATTGAACAAAGACTATTGCTTTTCATCTTTTACGTACTTATACGTAAATTCAGTCAGTGCCTCATGCCGACGAAGACAAGCACACGAATTGGTAGACAATAAAACATTACGGACTTACACGAAAAATTTGATTATCATTCTTTATACCAAATCTGAGTTTCCGTGAAAAGAGCATTGTCTATGAAAATGTATGTAAGTGTATAGATATTACGATTTCATTATTTTTGCTGTGTAATCTGGTAATGCGCGCGGGTAATGTCTGTTATGCCGCGCACAATCTTATTCGAGTTGATCGACTTTGAATAAACGACTACACCGTTCTCCCTTCAAGCGCAACGTCATCACGCCATATCCCGGAAACCGACGATTTGTATACGACTAAAGTTACAATCACCAGGGATATAAGTCGCTGGACTTACAACATCACAGATACATAGTATCATTAACATCTCTGTAGTGACTTGATAGGTTTTATTTAGCCGAGTTGACTAGACAATGTGACCTGTCGATGAGAAGTAACGTAACGCATCATTAGAGATCTATAACAAAACGTATCACATTAACGGAACTCAATCACGATAAAATGGCACTGCCGGATGATTTCCTTGCCTACCGCCTTTCATTGTCGAACCGTTCGCCTGTGCTGAACAAACGGAATACGCCAAACTCAGTCGGATGCAAAGGGTGCGCAGATAATTTCGTGTGTATGTTATAGCAGCGAGAAGAATCCAATCGTTTACTTTCGCGTACCGAGAAATTCTGAATCGTGGCGAATTGGCCCGCATACTCGAATGACACGTGTTTATGTTGTCTGTCTGATCGACCCCGTCGACGGCCGATTCCACGCTTCAGAACCCTATCGTTTGCGATTCCCCAAAATTCTCCCGAGTGATTCAGCGAATAGAGTGTGAAGAACACTTTGTGCCACCGTGTATTGCAGGACGTAAGCGCGACGGTGAACGGCAAACGAGAGCTCGAATCTTTCCGTTTCCAGTTAATTTGGTCCCATTGTAGGTACAGGGCTATGTCCCGGCACGAATTTATCCCAAATCAGCGTGATCGGACGCACGATCAAAGGTCAACGTGCGCGCGCGTCGCACTTCATCGAACTGTCCGACAATTGTCGCGACAATGCGCGTTTGCCTGCGATTGGCACGCATTCCGTTTCTGACGGCATTGTTCGCAGAATGCATAAGACCGGCTCTTGCCACGTCGGCTTCTCGGCCCTCCTACGCTCGCAATGTGTTCTTACGCGTTACTCTTCGCGGCTCTTAGCCCGTATCATACTGCGCTCGCACTTAACTTACCGAACGATCTAGTAAATACTCTGTGCTTTACATCATACTTTCCTCTCTATCACTCAAACTCGCGCTTTTTTATTCTCTCGCTCTCTTTCGGTCTCTCTCTCTCTCTCTCTCTCCCTCTTGTCCTTCCATAATATGATTACCATATATATTTATATATATATATATATATATTTATGCGCATGTTAAAGCGCATCATCGACTATCTAACAACTGTGATGGAAGGTATCGCGTAAGCTACGGCTTTCTCAGCATTTTGATTTTCCGTTAAACTTAATCTTTCGCTCATTCGCTCTGTCTCATTACAGCTATGACGTGCGCGCGGTTGCGCCGTGCGCGTTTGATTTGCTCTGGCACAACTGAGAACGATGGAGAACTGACGACGAATCGAACCTGTGTTCATCGGCAGTCGCTTGTACCTATTCGGTGCCTTGGGAGGCACAATCTCGGCGAACACACGTAATACGTGCGCGGGGCGTCAATTTTTCATTTGCAGTGAGATTATACATATTTTTTTAACTTGTTATCTGCGTCTGTGGCCGCAGCATTCCTTGTGTCTACCTGTGCTTGAGAAATGTGTAGCTTTCGTACAAAACGTTTCTATGCCAGATGTACAGATTTTTGGAAATTGCTGTTAAATATAATATTTGGTGTTCATTGCATTAGCTTTATGCTTTATAATACTGAGTTTTCCTTCAGACTTAGGTCCCCTGTCAGATTCATATTTATATCAGAATTTTGTCTCTCGTTCGTTCGTTATAGTGATTTCCTAACAACGACGATAATCAGATACCCTTGACAATTTCATTATTTATGAAACAAAGTACCGTGACCACAACGATTGACGACTCGGCAACGGAATTACATTGCCCGACGCAAACTGTGTCCCAGGCAATGTTCGACACTCGTCGCGTTCATCTCTAACGGCCGGGGTTCCAAAACATAACTCCAACTGTGAGAAACCTCCACACCTCTCGCATCGTCCACATCCGTCTTCTTCCAAGCCAACTCTTACCACCCCCGTAGTCATTACACTTTCCCATACACAAAGAACGCATAGACACGGAAATATCAACCTCTTCAGGGTCTCCTCCGCGTGACTCGATCCCCTTCCTCTTACATTCAATTATTCCCAATTAAAGAAGCTATTAAGTCATCTTTATCATCGAACCCTTGACGCTCCCTTCGAAATACAAGTGCTTCAAGGTCAACCGAGTACAACGCGCAAAATGAGACTAGCTCGCCCGACGCGAGGCAGGTCCCTGAAGAGGTGAAAGAGGGCCAAAGTTCTCGCGGTTCAGGAGTCAAGTCTGCCGCGTTAAATTTCACTACCTACGGCCCCGACGTGCGGACTGTGCCAGCGCGGTGCACTGGGCTGTCCGCAATAATTGCCGACCGGCGTCCCGAGCGGCGTCCCGAGCGGCGTCCCAGCGTCGCCGACGAGCGTCTCGTTCCTGTGCTCGCCGTACCCGCTCGTCGGGTCCGCCTCGTCGGCCTCGTACGTCCTCGAGCTGGCCGTCATGTTGGCGACACTGGCGGCAGTCGCGGCCGCCGCCGAGTTTATCGCCGTCGAGTTCGACTCGACCGACTCGCCGGCGTCCAACGTTCGACTCCTACTTACGTCGCTTCGCTCCACGACGTTCGCGCCGGCGTTCAAGGTCATCGAGTCGTCGCTGGACCCGCCGGCCCCGGTCTCGCCCACCATGTTCACGAAGAACTCGGACCTCGAGAACCTGCCGATCTCCGTCGAGCCGAAGGCCTGGTGGAAGCCCGGCAATGGAGTCCGACAACTCTGTCGTTTTTTCGCCGCTTCCTGCTTCTCGGAGGCACGACGTGCACTCTCGCGCTCCTTCTCCCGTTTCTGGCTCGAATCCTGCTGCTAGGTTCATAGGGAGTGGAAAGGTGTCTGTTAGTCGAGTGGGGAGAGGGTGACGTTTGTCGGAGGTACGTACTGTCGACGGTTGATGGTTGTCCATGGAGAGTACTGTGCCGGTGTTGTGTTCCCACTTGGGTCTGTCGCGCAGGTCGCGGTGATGGACTGGATCGACGTTCGGGACTAGCATCTGGGGTGCCTGAAAAGATGGCGTACGGTGGGTGATCGTTCGATGGGACTGTGGGGGGTGAGTTGCTTCGGTGAGAGTGGGAAGAGGATTTACTTCGTGCTCCGCTGGCGGATACGGCGAACGGACGTTGTCAACGTCATGCTTGCTCTGGGGGTACGGTAGGCGCGAGGCATCTTCTGGGAATCCGCAGTGTCTGTTCGGAGGTCGATCTCGAAGGAAGACTGCGTGTCGCGGGCCACGATACGGAACGTTGTGTGGTATGGCAGGAACGTCTGTCGATATCGGTGATTATCGATCGACGTATCGCATTATTTTAATGTACGAGAGACACATGTATTTTTAGTCAATAAGACTTACGCGGTAGTACTCCGTGACAAAATTGTCCCCATATACCGTGGCCGTGGGCGTGCGCGGGTGCATTTTGATTGCTTGCCTGAAGAATTCCTGGCATTTGCGGCTGAGGATGAGGCGTTCTGATCGACGTGTCGGGACTTGAACCGTTCTTAAACAAAACGCACACCGTCACGCACCCAACAACAACTAAACAACTGAACCTGCAACCTACTCCTACCACATTAAGGAGCCAACTACCACATCAACGCCTTAACGTTTCTTTAAAATAAACCGACCAAAAAAAATCAATTTTTTTTTTTATGTAAAACACACTTTAGAACATTGTCTTGGCAAAAAGATACAAAATTAATCAAAATTTTTATTTTAATTTTAGCAGGATCAAATACAACGCCGCTCGAATATACTCGAGCATGCACAGTTTGGCCTGTTTAGTGCGCTCGAATATACTCGAGTGTGCACGTTAAGGGGTTAAAGTCTCGCGGAACACATTTTTGCCTTCGAAAGACCGAACAGCTGTCAATAAATTTTCGAGCATTGAACAACAGAAGATTTTCAAGAGCGATGCTTTGCAATGATCGAAAAGTGAGGTCAGAAGTGTGTTGGCCACCTGATAAGGATGCCATTTCTGCTCGGAGAAGTCTGCCGGCGAGTAGTCTGCCTCCTGTCGACGCATTTCACCGTCGCGGGCGACGAAGTCAGTGGAATAGTTGCCAGTGGAAAAAGCGGCGGCGCATTCGGCAGCGGCTGCATTCGCTGACGATCCGGCGACGGACGATGCCACCTGGTTCCTCATCGCCTCCTTCCCCGACTTGTCGAAGCTCCGCTGGTGCATCATGCCCATCGTCTGCAGTCTCTCGATCGGGTCTGCCTCTACGTTCCCGTACCAGTCAGGGCCGCCTGGTCTGGCCGGATGGGCAGATTTTGAACGGTGCATGGCTGCTTGGAACCACGGTGGCTCAGCTACTCCGTGGGGCTGCTGATCAGATCGTATGACATCGATCAAGGCTTTTGTTTCTCATCGTTTACGGAAACACGATTAACGTCGAGATTGCACGCTATTTATTCGTTACTCTCTGCGAATGGTACATTTAAAACATTTGGTATACTGAATTTTTTTACTAGCGACGGAATTGAAATTATTAATGAATAATGAAATGAATAAATAAAATAAATATGGTTCAATAAAGTATAAACCTGACATATGAGATTATTTTCATTTAAAATGTCGTAATGCTGCAATTACTGTTTCTGGATGTAGGATGAGTCAATTTGTAACTGATATAATTTTATATTCCATTGTGTTTTTGTTTTGCGGTAAATCAGAGTATATTAATTAGTCCACTTACTACATGAGGATTTAAGACGTTGGTCGGCATGGAAGACACTGCGGCTGCCGTGACACAACCGAATCGGTGATGATGATGATGATCCACGAAATCGCCCGCTACTGAGACCGACATTGAGGAACTACCCATCCCGCCCATTCGAGCATTCGCACTGGCGATTGCGCTTTGGATAATCGATCTTCTTGATAGCTCCCGGTTCTGCTCACGCATTGCTTTCCGCAGCCTCGCCTCTTTTGGATTGTACACGTAATCTGCGGAAAGTACGTTAACCCCTGTTACGCATCACGCAACACGCTGACGATTTCTAATATCCTCCAGCTATACACTACGCACAGTTACGCCACGCCAGCTATCGTTGGCGCATCAACTGCGAGTAATCATACGCTGACGAATAAATGGCAAATTTTCAGGGCATATCATGTACGAAATAAACCGATAAACAATACTTGACGTTTAAACGCTTAAACACCAATGTTAGCGGTTACAAAATTTTTAACCTTCTCCGACTCGATCTTTTCGTTAAAAGATGAGGATGCCCATCGGGGTTATATACTTTAGTTAAAATCCGAACAATCTACCTGTTGGGTATGCAGGCGGTAGTGTTCCGTTGTACCTTGCATTGCCGTCGCTCGAATTTAGCAGTGTCGACGTAGTGTCATAGCCAGCGTACGGCACGTTAACGTTCTCATAACAAAAGTACTGTTGCTGCTGCTGGTAGAAGTGACCACCTCCCGCGTACGGCTCGACGTAATTGCAGCAGTCCATTTCTGCTTTATGATTATACCTCAAGCCGTTTAATTGCACGAGCACAGTCGCGTACGGACTACCGATGCTCCCGATCGTGCCAGTTCCGATTGAACGAGTCGACCCCGTCACGTGCGTTTCCCTCTACGTAGTTTCGCGCGCCGAAACTTGCGCGCGCGCGCGCGCGCTCTCTCTCTCTCTCTCTCTCTCTCTCTCTCTCTCTCTCTCTCTCTCTCTCTCTCTCTTCCGTCTATCACCCGCTTAGTCCTCCTCTATCTATTTCCCTATCTACCTATCAATCTATCTATCTAACTACCTACCTATCTATATCCCTCCCCTCTCCGCTCCTCCCAAATCTCCTCTACGTTAACACTAACAATCCGCGAATGACAGTAAGCGGACACTTTTTATCTACGGAATGTCTAGGTGCGTTGACAGTAGTGTCTCTTGCTGAATGGAAGAATCACGAAATTGGCCCCTTCTTCTTTCTCTCTCTCTCTGTCTTTTTCCCCCTGTCACCTTTCCTCACCTTCCCTGTCTTTATCTTTTCCTCGTCTCTCTATCTCTCTCTATCTCCCTATCCTTCTCTCTCTCCCTCTCTATCTCTCCCCGTTTCTCCTCTTCCTACTCCTTCCATTCACTTCTTCACTGCCTCATCGAGCACGCCGCGTTGCGACGCCTACGTGGACAGAGCACGTAACAGGAGGGTGCATCTGAAGGCATTCTGCGAACGACCCCCTGCATTCCATCGGGAAGACCCAGTGTTTGCGTTACGCTTGCCATAATCGTCGTCGGGGCGGTCGCCGTCGTCGTGGCGGTTGTCGTCGTCGTCGTCGTCGTCCTCGTCGTCGTCATCGTCGTCATCATCATCATCGACGCGGTCGTCTTGGCGGCGGACGTCATCGTGCCCGTCATCGTCCTCCTGGACGTCTTCGACGCCTTCCTCGTCGCTCGCCTCCGTCCCGCGTCCATCCTCCCCGGCGCCGTTGTTATTACGATTTTCCGCGCGCTCGTCATAACCACCCGCCAGCCACGGTTGAGCGCGACGACGAGGTGAATGACAGGCAACGAAACGCGACCGCTGACAGCGAGCACCGCCTCTCACGTCAGTGTCAGTCCGCCGAACGGCCCTCCGCTCCCACGGTGGTGCGCTCGTTTACTAAGTGCGATTTCGTCTGGCGCGTTCTAAGCGGCGCGCGCCAAGGCGGCGATTCGACCGCGAATACGATTCGGTGTATCCGCCGTCGTGCCGCGCCATGGTAGCTGCACTGGGGGCGAGATCGATGCTCGAAGCTAGGCGGCTTCTTCTCCTCTCACGCCCCAGCCGCCGCCGCCACCGCCGCCACCGCCACCGCCGCCGTTACCAACCCTACTCCCCCACGTCGCGCTAGGCACCCGCTCCCTCTCTCGCCGCTACCCGCCGCTACCCCGCCGCTGTCCCGCACCGCTCCCCACTCCTCACCACCGTGTCTCGCTGTGTCTCTCTCACTCATGCGCGCGGCCGAGTCCCGCGCTACGACCGAGGCGCGCACGTCCGCGAAATGTCAACACACAAGCTTCGTCCTTCTTTCGCATCCGCGGCCTTCTTCCTTACAGATTTTCCGCCGTGTAATTCGTTCTCAAACAATCGCCGAGCTTCGTAACGGTAGTTCTCGTTACTCTCGCTCCTCTCGTTGCCGACGATGCCCGAGGTTCTTCCCCGTTTTCGAAATCTCTCGAAAGCACTCCTCGACGCTTTCAGCGGGCGAACATCGTTCCCGGTTAAAGCGATAGGTGCGATTTTTCATATATTTCGGAATTAGTCATGCCCGCGATAGGGAGGGTCGAGTTATCTGTGGGGTGTCCCATGTTATTGGCTCGATCCACGGCGGAACATATGCTCTACATCCACCGTCCCGAGTGTCTGGCACGCTCTCGGCGCTTCGACGCGTGACACGCACGCGTGCCCGTGCCGCAGCGGGCAGCAGGCAGGCAAGCGGGCAGGCAAGAGGGCAGGCAAGAGGGGCAGGCCTCACGCAGAGGACCGCGTGCGTTCCTGCTCCGCGATGCACCCCGATCGCACTGATTCTCGCCGAGGCAAGCGGAATGGGAAACGAGCCACCGTCCGCACGGCGCGCAACCGGAGGCGCGCGATGAATTTCCGTGCAGCCCGTCATCGACGAATCCGACGGCGACGATGCTCCACGGATCTCACGACGCGATCCTAAGTCCATGCTCATGATTCGCAGGACCGTCTCTTCTAGGCAGCTCGACTTTCTCAATTCGTCGATTATGCTCGCTCATTATCGCTCTCTTCCACCGACAAAACTTTCCCACCGATCTGCGGATAGTAACCGCTCCGCGGAAGCGAACAGGCTTATGCTTGACAACAAAACATATACCTGTCTCCTACTCGCACCATTCCATGCAGCTGGAACGGTTGAATTGCGCTTGAATCGCGCTTGCAGCGGGCCGAGTCTGCGTTTTGCACGCTTTACACCGGCGATCCGTTTGAACTATTGATTGTTGCGTGAAAGTGGCATTCGTGCGTTGTGACGGTATGACGAAAAAAAAAAGATGGGGGCAAAAAAGGAGGTGAGAGTACGATGCCTAGGGCGCGTTTTATTGTCGGGCCGGGTCTGTATGAGAGGGTCTGAACGGGGACGCGTCAGGGCGTTTTCCCCACCCCTCGGCGATGCTCGCGAGGCACGTTGAGCTGGAGACGCGAGGTGTTACGAGCCTCTCCTTGCATCCCGGTGCCTCGTCCTACTACCTGGACGCGGGTTTCGACATTTTGACGGCTTCGCTCGCTTCGACCGGAAGGGACGAGGACAGAGATAATCGGGAAGCGTCTTCGGCACTTCGGATGAGATATGCATACTAGTCGCAGAGGGGGGAGCCAGGAAGGGGAGGGGGTGGATTGTCGAGCACACGATGTATTATTAAGGTATCGCAGGTGTCAATATGCAAAGACGTGGACAAGGGGGAAAGGGATAAAGTGGCAGCGACGATCGCTTATTCACGGGGAACACTGTTCGAGATTTGCGGGAGAGCAGTTAGTGCGAAGAAGGCATAGGTGGGTGGTTTGGAGTCTATACGCAAATTTTTTATCGACGCCGGGGAGATCGATTCAGTGCGCGCTTTCCACATTTTTATGGCTTCGCCGGGAAAATCTGGCATGCTGGGTGCTAGATTTCGCACGGTGCCGGGACGATATATTACTTCGACATTCGATCGGGAGAGATAATTGCAATCTCATGTCGTATGCAATGTTGAAATTTGTGGAAAAATAATGTACTTGAATTTGTACTTTTCTCCTTTGTTGAGTTAAAGCTTTGCTTGCATGCCATTCTTTGCCGTGGACATGTGACACGGCGTTTGAGATATAACGCGCGGACCTGGTCGCATTTCAGGAGATTAAGGTGCGTCAATGTGGCCGAAGCGCTTCTCGCTGATCTTAATTGACCGGTTGCTGAGCGCTTTGCGCGCGCATTCTACGTACTGTATATTCTACTGCGCCAGAATATAACGGGTCTCAACTCTTTCAATACGCTCGAGCGTACACTTGGAAACGGTACTATTATTCGAATCTGTGTACGTTCTTTGACTGCGACCGTTGTCACGAATATTTCGACTAAACGACCTTGTCCGAATATCAGAAGTTGTAGTCGACAACGTATAAGCAAGATTACACGTCTGCAAGAACACGGTAGGGAAAATATGACGTCAGTTCTGTAGGCACATTGTGAGTGGATCCTGATGGGCTGAGTAACAAATTGATGAACCACTGATGACCTAAAATCCGCCAAATTACAATCATAAATGTTCGTATCTTGTTAACCCTATGAAACATTCCTGTACCTAAACAACGACGCTGTTTTGCAAACTAAATCACATTGCGCCCATACATCATTCATTCGCGCAATTTCTTCATCCGAACGGTGTCGAATACACCCAGGCACTCGAAAACGCGTTCGGTATTTTAAGTGACCGCTTACTTCCTCTGCGCATGCGCCGCGAAGATAGAACCGAGAGCTTCCACATGCCGCACCGAGCATTCCGTATCTCTCATCAATTTATCAACAACTTTGCCCGCTGAACCTCCGCATAGGGGCCAATCTCAATCCGCGAAAGAAACGACTCTTCGAAAGAGCCCCCCCCCCCCGAGCGACATCCAACCTTCAGTCCCTCGACATCCCTTATCGCCCAGCTCAATCGCCGGCCGAGCGAACGGCGTGCGTTTCGGGGAAAATTTGAATCGCACGTTAAAATCGATAAGCGTCGCGCATCAATGACCGCGTCAGCGTCCGCGGAAAAGAATCGGCCCTTTCCCACGCTCCGACCGTAGGTCGAGCGAAACTTTGGCCCGTCCGATTTTCATCCCGTCCTCCGCAGTTTGAGCGACACTTCGCAATCGAACGTGTCCGAAAGTGCACGTGTCCCGTGCATGACGTTAGTTGGGCGCAAATACTCGGAAGCGCAATGATACGGGGAGGAGGAGGAGGAGGAGGAGGAGGAGGAGGAGTAGGAGGAGGAGGAGGATGAGGATGAGGAGGAGGAGGGGGGATGGGGTCATAATCGGGGCTGGTCCGTGGGTGTAGGTGGCTAGGTAGGTTGGTAGGTAGGTAGGTAGATAGGTAGAGCGCGGTCGTGTATCGGGCAGGTTCCTAGAGTCGCGTCGCAATCAATACCTCCGGTCTCTGCCGTTCCCTCCCGCGCCATTCCCCGTCACTCAGCCGAGAATATTTCTCTACTCGCCACCCTGTACCTCGACCCCACAAAACTCGGTATCGCTTCGGCCCCGGTGTCCCTCCACCCCCTCCCCCTCCACCTCCTCCTCCTACTCTTCTTCCTCCACCTCTCATTGACTGCCCTGGACACCTCGCCCCTCTTCCCACGCAATTTGTCCCACCCACGGACTCGCACCGATCAGCCGCCGGGGTAGTTTGATCTCTGATTTTTCTATAGATTCCTTCGTACGCGGGTGCGCGCGAGCGTCGATATTACGCGTCACTTCCAATCCTTCGCAGAGGCCTTTCACACTCTTCGTCCCCCCCCCCCTCTCCCCACCGCCCTCCGCCCCTTTTGGTGCAATTAAATTGTCGGCTTATCGCCGGCAAGCCGCGACAGCTTCGAAACGTTTGCGCACGACGTTTGACTCGAGTTTCGAACCCTGAGACGCTCTCGGCGGCGACGGTGTCATCGATCGGGATGGGAATGATTTTTTTTCCTTGACTGTAGGGTAACCTTGCGTCGGACGCTGCGAGGCTTCTGTATTTTCCGATCGGCGCGAGCCGAGTTGCAGTTTTTCGCGGATTGTTCGGCACATCGATCCCCAGGCACGTATCCCGTGCCGCGGGAAACGTTAACGCACGCCTATCTGACTATAGTGTCGATACAAGTCGGAATCAGGTTATATCGGTTTCGAGGAGAGGATGCCCTATAAAACGTACCGGGGTATTTCCTCTTGTGCTCGGCGTCCACTTCTCGCGCCAGGGTGAAATATTTTTCCTTCGCGTCCTTCGCCATGTTTTTCCAAAGTATGCCGAGCCTGCGTTTGCGAAGAGGACTGTGTATCAGGCGGGAGTACAATGCGTCCGATTCCCGGGGACGGTGAACTTTGATCGGGAGTAATCCGCGGGGATGAATTTGGCGAGCGGCTCGCGAATAGGATTGGGGAGGGAACTTGCCTGACGCTGATGTCCTTGTTCGATTCGCGGGGATTCTCGGCGGCCAGCTTCTTTCGCCACTCGTTAGCGAACAGCATGAACGCGTTCGCCGGCCTCGGGATCTTTTGTTTAAGTCGCGAGGCATTATTTGCTTTATTGTCGGCGCCGAGCGAGGTCGGTGCACCGTTCTCCTGACGTCTCAATGGCCCGTCAGACTCATGACACGATCGTCGCCGATCTTCCACCATTCTTCCGTGCTCGCCCCTGGAATCCTGAATGCCTCGAAGTTTCGAGTTTACGCAAAGTTTCCCAGTTAAATTCTCTTTATCGCGATTCCTCTCGTTACATCGAATCGGCTCGCCGACGGACGCTGGCGACAGATCGCTGCAGGTTTTATCTTTCGTCGCTGCCTCCTCGTCGGACGAGGTACAGTATCTTTTCGGAATATCAGCGATTCCTCTTGATGCCTTGCACCGTGACAGCATCATTATCGTGTCGTCTCGGTCCTCGGCATCGCGCAAATTTCTCGATGACACTGCGACAAATGAAATTACCTTTAATCCCTATGAGAATTGTACTTTCATTATCGTAACGTTCATGGTGGGGAAGAAAATAAGATGTTCCAATAAAACGCTGCGATTTAACAGTAACGTTACAAGTTGTTATTGCGCCTATAATTTCACTTTCGCATACGCGTATCCTTGTCATCTGATAAAGGCGACATCCTGGTAACTGTTATTACTCTTACCTGTACATCAATCCTCTCTCACCGTGTCGTGTTCAGAGAAACAGTACCATTAAGTCGGCCATAAATGTTGGCAATGTCGAAACCTTACCTCTCTGTGGACTGCCGTCAGCGAGCTTGCATTTCTTCATATTTAATTATTCGCCAAAGCGTTGGATGTCCGAGCGTCCGATGCGAAAAACAGCACTCTGACAGACGGATTCAGCGATATTGTTACGAATTCTTAACAATAGCAGCGTACGATGCGAGAGGACTGTTGATAATTGCAAAGGTAACACACAAATGCAATCGTTACTTGGCTATTAAGCGTGGTAAGTTGGTTGTTGAAAACACTTGAAAGATTGTCGCTCCGTAACGTGCTCCGAGCTGTATCACATTCTCTTTCTTTTAACAGCTAAAAGAAATAATCGATCACGATTGTTACTCGATTTCATTGACGTTTCTTCCGAGATCTACCTACATGAAACGAATGACAGTAATTTGACTTATTTTGTATTTCTTACTCTTTCCTTTATCATTAATTTAATGATCCCGGTACGAATTAACTTCTTTCCATATTTCGGTCATCTGACCTGAAGTTGTTGAGTTTCAAGGGGGAAGGTGGATGAGAGAAACAGACTACAGTCTTCAATCGATTTTCCTATCATCGTTGGTTAACTATTCTTTAAAAGTCAGGTTGTCCAGTCCACTTATCATCGACTGCTGCTTCGAACTCTCATTCGGTATCGTCGGCGAGACATTTTTCCCTCCAACATGAAATCATGCTGTGACAATAAATGCGTATGCGCCAAACCTGGCACAGACTACTATGGGGTATTGTCGCTTAACAAAAACTGCAACGATCTGGAGATCAAAGAGGCGTGAGTGAGAGATATTCATGCTTTATTGTATACTCCTACTCTCGGCCTGTGTACGCTCTTTGTTGTACCCAGAACTCAGATGTAAGCACTTCGGATACGTAAAGCTTTTTGAGCGGGTCGACTGTCGTCGGAGTTACGTTTACGTCTGTCGGGATCTGTACTGACTATACATTTAGCCAGATCATTATCCCTGCAAAGATTGCAGAAAAATAATGACCGAACAAGGTTTAAAGTATTTGATAATTTTAAGAATCATGCTTACCGCACATGACAAACAAAACGGACAGATAATTCGGCTAGATACAACGTGCGTAAGTCATTATTGTATTTCAATGGGAAAGGCTTTGGCATTTTGTTCGCGTTGGATAGAAAATTCACTGGCTCCGTATTTTAAGTTGTACCGCTTCTGAAGTACCAACAATAGATTATATAGTAGTGCCAAGTGCCCGACGTATAGAGGGCAATGAGAAATGCAGGCGGTATGCAGAAGCAATTAGAGCAGTTACGCTAGTCACCGATGTAAAGCCAAGCCAAATCCACAGGTGGTTCGCTGTTACTTTTACATGAGAGCCGTTGTAATTTCCCTCCCAGCTCCCGGATCATTTGATACTTACGTGATTAGACGCGCCGTGTTTGATCGCAGTCTCTTTCAGATTTCGACGACTGGCCATTCGATATTATCCGAAAGGCAAAGAAAACGATGGCGTGCAGGCTGTGTTCGCGCTGATAGCGGAAGCGTACGATGTACTCTCTGATCCTTTTCGTAAAGCCATATACGACCAGTATGGCGAGGCCGGCTTGAAGAATGGCGTTTGTACTTTGGATGGATACTCCGAGCCATATGTCTTTCATGGCGAGCCAATGCAGACGTTTAGGTAAATCTAAGAATTGTGAGTCGCAAACCAAATTCTCTGAATGCTCTTCTTGCCTTCTGTGCAGAGACTTCTTCGGAACGGAGAGTCCGTACGCAGATTTGTTAGACATACTTGCGTGTCCTCTGGGCCTTCTTGACTTTCCGGAAGGTCGCGGCGTTAAGCGAAAGGAGGAGCCTTTAATAAAGACGCTGCAATTAAGTTTATCAGAGGTGCGATAGCCTGTTAAACTCTTGCATACCAAGCTCCCTATATTCTGCGAGACCGTTAAATACCTGGGTTATGATGCGTTGGAAAGATAAGAGCATCGTGTTTCTCACCCTACCGATGAATCTAATTTTGTAAATGACCCGGTTGACGATATAACTGTTAATGACGTGTGTGCTAACATATGATTTACCCAACCGTGTATTTTATGAGTCCACAGGTGTTCTTTGGTGGCGTGAAAAAGATGAAGATCCAGAGGCTGATCTTGGTGGGTGACGACAAATGTACGACGGCCTGGAACGAGAAGATTCTGACGATACCGATAAAGCCGGGAATTCTATCAGGCACAAGAATTGTATTTCCCGAGGAAGGCGATCAAGGACCTACAAAAGTCCCTGGTAAATGTTCATATTTTCAACATAAAACTCATTTATATACACATATGAACTATATGCAGAGTACTGAAATCTCAAAAAGAAGAGTCTAGAAATATCTAATGTTTCATTATTTTAACAATGAAATGTCTTTAAGTAAAGAAGCCAAAAAAGATTCTTTGAATTAAAACCCTTGACGTGAATTTGGCGTATGCGGTTATGTACAAGTACAGTACCCGTTAATTTGATGAACGGTACAGCTCTCTATCGAGCGATGTATTCACTTAAACATGAGTATATATCAACGCAGCGGACGTTATCTTCATTACGGAGGATCGACCCGATGAGACATTTCAGCGAAAAGGCTCCGATTTATACATGACTGTCAATATCTTTCTGCGGGAGGCGCTCATTGGAACGGTGGTTATCGTTAATACCATTGACAACAGAACCCTTCGAGTCCCAATAACTTCCGTCGTGATGTACGTGTGTGCTCATTATTTATCTCGACATTTCTCCTTTATTCTGGTTTTCACCCGTTTCGTCTCCTTTCTTCGCTCCATTGTGCGTTCTTTGTTACCGCCCGTGTTTTTCCTTAGCTGCCTGCTCACTCCAATCTTTCGAACGTAACCTAGTTAATTGGTTCAAAGAACCAAAAATATTCTTTTGAATAGCTCGTTAGTTTCATTAAGCCAAAGTTGCATAAAGATAGTTCTTACCGAACATATTTAGAATTTAAGTGGATTGCCCGTACTTTTGTTAGTGAAATTAGCTTGATACAACTATTTGTTATGATAGCCCTGATTATCAGAAAATTGTGGCAAAGGAGGGATTACCTTTGCCGGAAAATCCGAAGGATAGAGGGGATTTAATCCTCAGATTCGACATTGAGTTCCCGTTTTACCTGCCAGTCACAAGCAAGGACTACATCAATAAAGCGTTTGAGATGTCGCCGATCAATGGTAGTACCGGAGATGCAGAATATATTCATCGTTTCATATTAGCGCAGAAAATGCGAAGAAACTTGGACAAAGACATTCCACTTCGATGCGACACGTACGATGAGGAATGCAAGTTAAAACACGTATGCGACTGAATATTTTACACGCGATTTGTACAATCGATGTTGAATTTTACTCTTTTTAATAAATTCACGTACTCTCATGTTAAACTCGTTCCATCAGAAGGCATGTCTTTCATACGTACCCAACATATAACCGATTTATCCGAATGTTTTATGCAAGATTTTCAATAATTTGGCCAATCGCGCTATAGTTACACTGAACAATAAAGTGAAGGCTAACATATTGTTATTAATAAGAAAAACGTACCAGGATAATATAAATTTCAACGCCGTTGCTTTCGAACGATTGAACAGATAGCGAGAAATAAGACGATGGCGCCACCTTGCGTTGAAAAGACTAACCGCCCCTCGTACTTCTGTACGGCAAAGTTTTCCGCGCAGTCGACAAATATTCCGCCGAGAGAGACGGCTACTTTGTCAGTGATCCATCACGCATAATTGTACTCGCAATAACTGGCATTAAAAAAAGAGGAAGATTGAGAGTCTCGTACGGTGCACGACGAGGGAAATCTATCGATCAGTTGGCGTGCAACGAGAATCACGGTTGTCGAACGATCTGACATCCGTTGTCACCGAGCGAACGAGAGACTATTATCTCGGGCAATCATATGACTCCTCCGCACGTGACTTTATTTACAGTTTACTTATACTCGCGAACATGTATGGTGCAGTTTCTTGTGACATGATAGACCGTAAATACAAAGTTTCCGAGCGATGCGGTAACGGCAGACAGTGGTTATTTTATGATGCCTTTGCTCGATAAGCTGCTCCCTTCGAGGAAGAGCTTTGGGAAGAACGATGCCGAGAGTTCGGCAGTGTCGATCGTCGGGACAGCGGAGGATGATAGGTAAGGATTGACCTCTATTAAAAATCGTTCCCACACGGATTCCGTTCCTTTCCCATCGGCGTGCGACGTTACTGTCATGTGTTCGGCACGCTTGACGAGTCGGTGACAGTTGTTTTTCATCGGAAATTACGCGCATGCCATTCTCCGGCCAGATGTTCCCTCGAACCTGATGCTCTGCTTTCCGAGGAACAGTGAATTGTTACTCGCCTGTCGCTCGATCCAATCATCTTCGCCCTGAATCTACCGAATAAATCGTCTCCCGACTCTATTCACGAATTTTCTCTCTCGCCGCAGAATTCTAACCTTCTACGTTTCTTCGCTGGTACTCGTTTTATTGGCGGGAGCGGAATCGCACACGGGATTGACCGCTAATATAGATATGGTTCTTAGCGTTCACTGTATAGTCAGTGCATGTGTACTCCGATAATGTGCATGGGTGGTTCGTGTCAGCTGTTGAGATATTCGCGCTCCCGCTCGTTCAAACGCTATCGTTCAGATTTGGGCATCCGATTGTAGGATATAAATACAATTATCTGATCTGAACTTGAACCGTGGTCATGGTTGTTGTGTCGCCGATTCATGTTTTAACGTCGTGCGCACGATCAGGATGCACATTTTTATCTTCCTCGCAGAGTCTCTTCGCTATGCATCGGCGAAACTCAGGTTCGAATACTACTTTTCCGGGAATGCGAATGGCGTGGGAGGAAATTGGTATTCGACTCTTTGACACTGGAAAAGCGACGACGTAGGAGTGGAGTGACATTGCCTGACGAACTGTCAAAAGATAATGTAGCGCCAAAAACCGAGTCGACCGACAATGCCGGTAATAAACGCAATGCCGAGGTAATGATAGTAATAAAAAGTCGATTTAGATACAGTTTTTTATTATTAAGCTACCTTTACATGATGGTTGATATTTATTATGTCATGCTCAATAATCTGTGTATGTTGTTACAATTTTTAAGGGTGACAAAACAGTTGAAGAAGACATAAGTCTTCTGAGTGAAATGGTTTTTGGTACTGTGGCCATGACATACAGAGGATCCTCTTTTAAGGTATGTGAATGGGAATTTCTTTTAATTATTGATAGATTACACACCTTATTCATATCAAATTTAACCTTTTATTTCCGTGCTTATTCAAGGTTCACTCTATGAATTCACCGCCATGCATCATGTGTACAAAGGTCTTTCCTGCTACTGAGCATAGGCAGAGGTACAAAAATAATAGAAAATTTGAATTAATAACTATACTATTGTGACATTACTACATGTAATTATCTCATATTCAATCTTTTTATAGTGACAGACATTCGGATGAGACACTGGGAAGATTTGTACATATAGATTCCAATTCCAGCAATGCTAGTGCGCGAACACTTTGTAAGTCTATAAGAAACTTATCTTCCGTAGAGTCTCTATTACAGGATGTTACATCTTTTAAGTTCTCATTGAAATCAGTTGACATAGCGAATATGATGGCTTAAGTATGAGTACTAAAAAAAGTGACATCCCGATAAGATATCTATAGGAACTTCTTTCAGTGTCTCAACCGAGTTCTGGGAACCTGTCTGGCAATGACCTCAGCCCAGGTCCTAGAAAAAGTTCAACGTGCTCCAGCAATGGCAGTGGATGGGACATAGACATTCAGCCACCTGTAGGCAGTAGGTCAAGCAAAGTTTCTGCTGTGAGTGAGCTATAACAATATTCATTGTCTGAACACAAACGTGGTTTTAGGTTCGCAGTCTTTGGAGAGTCATGGTTCGTCGTCCGGTGTAGGAAGCCTCTCGAGTCTACGTCGAAGGTGGCTTCGAGCAGTGTCGACCTCTCTCAGTCGTTCGGACTCTGATGACGCTTTCGGTATTCAACACTGGACCGAAAACGGTGGCGATCGTGACACTCACTCGAGGCGACACAAAACTAGGCTTGGACTGACGCTTCTGATTCGATTACCTCACGGTCATGAAAGGTTCAGTTCTAGTAACGCGTTTCGAGTTAAGCATCAGACTGATATACCATTTGATATTTTGACGTCAAATTATATTTTTATACATTTTAGCAAGATGGAGACGAGGCTTTTAGAGCACATGGCGCTCGTGGAGGGAATGTTGGATCGATTGCGATTCTTTTGTATTGACTCTAATAGCGCCGGAAGTCGGGGCAATTGTAAAGGAATGCAACTAGCCGACAGAATATACACAGCGTCTTCGAGTCTGATTGTTTCGCTTCTGCGGCTGCTCGTACATGCTAACAACGTGCGAACACCATTACTGTGGCACGATGTTCTGTTGAATTCCGTAATCACCGTCGAAGAGAAGGCCAGCGCATTGCATCGGAGCCTGCAACATATGTGTCAGTTACTTGAGAATGTTGATACTAAGTCCACCAATTTGTGAGTTGCTATTCACTTAAGTACACATTGTCATATTGAGCACGGTCGCCTTGTCAAATTATATCTTCCTTTATTTTTCACGTTAACAAAACATTTTAGCTTTCTCAGCACCATTGTGACTGCCGTGCTAACGTATCATCTTGGCTGGGTATATACCATATTACCGTCGCAGGATCGGCAGATGGTAAATTTCTTTCGCCGCTTTTTCTGTCCTGAAACCAGTTCTGTACCAGTTTACATAGTCTCAAATGTCAGTTACGTATACAGTCGAGATCGCTATGCTCCCTTGTAATTCAAAAGAGGAGAAACGATGCAACTCGACTCATTTCATGCCCAACATTGATCGTCTCCTAAAAAATCAGTTAGCCGCAGCGCTTCCTTATGATCAATGTATTTTCGTTTTTCCAGATGGAAAAAATGGGAAGGTGGTATCCGTGCAATCCGTTATGGGCTCAATTGGGCGATTTGTACGGTGCGTTAGGTAATCCGGTGAAAGTGGCGCACACCGTCATAGCTGGGGATTCGCGGAAAGTCGAATTGATTAATTCCATCCTATCGTTCGTATCGTATTTCATTCGCAGCGGGATTGTGCAGAAGCGACAGGAATATCGTTGTCCGACACGGCAAGACGTTCAAGAGGCGATTAACGTTCTTGAGCAGGCGCGCGTTAAGCGTCCGTACCTTTTCAATCACGCTAAGCCAACAAATACGACGTGCGAGCGAGAAAATTCGACGCTCAGACGAGAAACGCGTGCACTCTCGGTTCAGAAACAAATTCCGTCGCAAACTCATTTGGCAGCGGGTGGCGCAAGCTACGACAATGAAACTTTTCGAGCAACCTGTACGAAATATCCGACGGAACAGTTGTCAGACCAAGCTGTTCCTACCTTAAAACGCGTTAACACGATGAAGTCGGACCTAGACGTGCATATGGGTAAAAGAACGATGCCGAAGCTGAATTCAAAGCTTGAGCCGAAAGAACTTTCTCATCAATATCCGGATGAAGAGAAAAGGAATTCTCCCGCGAAGCTGGAAAAGAATTGTCCCTCGAGTAACGTTAAGATAATAGTCAGTGAAATCATGTCACAAGAATCATCCAATACGCCGAAGGACGACGTGCAATGTTCACAGGCTCAGGATTCGAGTGTAGAGAAGAAACTGAGCCCGGATAGCATCCATGACATCTTTCCGTTGAGAAAGCCGGACGAGGCTGATCAAAGCGTCGAAAGCAATAGTGATCCTATAAAGCCGTACATGAGTAGACCGGACTTCTCATCGTTCGATGGCGCTGGAAGAAACAAAGATGCGCAAGTGTTCTTCACTCTCGGCGACGAGGACAAGTCGGGAAGAATCTTAACTCGACCGCGCATTGGTTACAATTGTCAATGTTCGTACATGTTCACCCGCGTGCCTAGCACGTCTGCGCAACTTCCGGAGGGGGTCTTAAGGAAGATCATCCAGAGGAACTTTCCCGAATCGGCGAAAAGTATGCAGCCTCCGCCAGGTGCTACTTCAGACGTTGGATCAAGGCCGTTAGGCTTCTGTTTGAGATGCAACGGACAGGGCTACGCGCAGAACTTCGAGGGTACGAAAGAATTGCTTGAGACCCCGACGAACGCGACGGAGGTACTGCGAACGTGTCGCAGTGCAGACGGCGACAGAATGTTCGGTTTGTCTCGATCGAGCAGCTTGGAAGCACTGATGGACGCCAACGGAGTCGTTGAACTGCCTATGCCTCGGTAGGTGTCACCCACCTCGTCAATTCTCAGCAACGCGCTTAATCGCGTCCTCGACGCTTCATACGTGTCGCTTTACCATTCCATGTTACAGATCTAGGAAAGACTTGTCGGAAAAGTTAAGCTTCGGCCAAGAGACGGGATTCACGAAGACGCTCGTACAAAGTAAAATGTTGAACGACGACATTAGTAGTACAAATAAACGTGAGACAGAGAATTACACGTGGGGTCTCGTACTGCAGGGCTTGACGAAGAGGAAGAAAAAGCGGCGAAAAAAGAAACGAGCCCGCGACAACGAGGACGCCGAGAGCGACGATGCCGAGGCGGACGGTGATTGGTGGTGCTCGATCCGCGACGAAGTTTTAGCCAGCGCTAGATTTCCGACGATCGACCAGCCGGTCGCCGAGGCCCTCTGCATATTGGCCGATCTCGACACTTGGCACGTCGGCATCGTCTCGAACAATACGCCCCCGCAGAGCCCACCCCTGCCCGTCGGCATGTCCCGGCTGGTATCCAACATGCTGGAGTCGTTCGCGTACGTGTGGCGAAAGTACCGCTCTCCAACGCACGTAAGATATCCATTCAATACTAAAAATGAAAGCGTGAGCGTAACCGTTTCCGCGGGCTGCTACGCGAGATGTATATAGTAACTGGAATGCCCACTGCAGTGCGTCGAGATACTCGAGAGCAAGCTCAGGGAAATGTGGCTGAGGAGTGAGGCCCTCGCCGAGATGCTGATGGCGACGGAACTGTGCGACGCCAGCGTCGCCAATCTGACCAACGCCCTCGACATCGACGCCGCCGATATCCCTCTTCTGCTCGCGGTCGCAACCACCCACTCACCGGAAATAGCTCAACGATTCGGCCTCACGCTCGCCTGATATCGTCCGCTCCACCTTCGTCAGTGCCCTTCATCCTCCTGCGCACGTCTTGCTCCCCGGTCGCAGGGGAGTTCCGTAGCAGCAACTGTAGGAAGTTGTCCTCGGGGTCACCTTGGTACGCCGAGATCAGCCTAATGTATTATTTTTCTCGTTTTGCGTTTCTCAGCGGTCGCCGATGTGTCGCACAGTTCAAAGTAGATGAGTAATCCGTTAAGTTATGGTAGAGATATAGATCTTACAGATTAAACCTTTCCGCATCGCCTCTGCACTCGAGACGATGTCGATATCGAGCCGACGAATGGTAATTAGTGCGTACTATGTAGCATATATGTTTGCTGGTTTTTTTACACAAATTACGCGAATTTACTGCTGTATACTCTGAATAAAGTAATAATTTTTTTACTCCGCTATGTGTATATTCAAACGAAATTCCTGTGTTGTGAAAATAATGTCACCCGACCAAAAATCTGTGATATGCATACCTATATCTTGATCCCATACGACAAACACGTGAGAACTGGTAATCGACAATTTCACGTAATGTAGTTTGACATTCTTGAATCGTTACAAGTTCACGGAAATTTTCCTCACCAGAAAATCTTTCTAAATTTCCTGAACCTAGTTTCGTTGGTTCATATTTCTATAATTATCCTCGACATCATGCAAATCTGTCCGCCTGAACCGTGAGTCATAAATAAATAATTAATTCGAGTCTCTACGTTTTCATGTAATAATACATTACTTGGCAGACCACGACGTGCACGATTGCAGTCGATCATCGAAGCGAAGAACAAAATTCGTGTACGTCCTCTACAGTACATGTCGTATGTAATCGTGACAGTGTAATTCGTCGGGGCGATTTATAGCTGTCGGTTTATTTGCGAATACGTCGATGCGTGAATCACATTTTCGCACGTGTTATTTATTTAATCTTCTGGCGACAGTCGCTTTATTTAGCGGGCAGAGAAATTGACAGAGCGACGTGTCCCTTATCGCGTGCAAACTGTGATTCGCGGGCCGCGTTATGCTTGCACCGTTAAGAATTTGCTTATAAATTACAGCTGGATCACGATGAGTGTTGTTCCTGCTACTGTTGCTGCCTACCGCAACCGACATGCTACGTAAGTATTATCGCTTTCTCGCGATATATAAGGCATTCCTCATTTCGGTCGATCATTGCGCATACCTTATCCCTCGCCATTTATGATAACGCCGCTGGCCTGCTTATAGAAATACGTTCAACCGGAGGTACCGAAGTCGTTTGCCCCCGTTCGGGTAAGCCAATACGTCAATTTAGCTAATTCCGTCACGATCGCTTCCGCTCGCGGTCGACCATCTACTTATGCCATTTTTGTCCAACCTCTTGCCGACAGTATTATTGGAAGTCCGACGTGCCCATAGACGATAACACTACGTACAAACTTTCCTATTACGAAGGGGGCACCCTGAACGCCGAGCCCAGCAAGCCGGAAGACTGTCTGACCGTCGGCGAAGGACCAATGACAGACGACACCACGCACAAGGTATATACCAATTTTTCGTTTCACGTCCGATTGGGCAGACTCGCGTAAAGCATTCTCGTTTCAGTTGAGCTTTTTGGGCAACTGGTGCGTGAAAGTCGATCCGCCCATACTTCCTTGCGAAAAGCAATGGCTCGGTAGGGGGCCCATGCAAGGCGTAACCACGCAGAAGCACGATTACACGTGGAAATCCACAAAAAGGACGGACCCCTTCAAGGCGCAAGACAATCTTTACGTTCCGTGCGCGGCACTTTCCGGTAATTCGATTGCGCAATCGTCATTAGAAATGCGCGTGTGCTAATATCGGACGAAGAAACCATGACAGGCGTGAGGCAATCGTTCATTAATTGTCTTGTCGATGTACTGAAATAGTTTTTCCATCTTTGGCCGGCTTTCATCATTGTTTTTCTGCTCTTTTCTTTGTTCGAATCCGGCTCTTCGAGCTCAAGGTTGTTTGAAGATCACGGCGTTTCTGGTCAGCGAACTGTGACGCAAGCTGCGGAGTCGTCGCGTTCGATAATTGCGGCGATTAAAGTCAATCGTTAGAACTGCGCAATATCGCATTTCACCGAAACGAGAGGGAAAGCGAGAAATGTGAATACTGTCCTTAATTGCAGATGACACGACGTATCGTTTAAGCTACTATCCCTCAGGGTGTACTATTCCGACGGAGTCTTACGCTCCCATCAGAAAGTATCTCAGGTCGGACGTGCCGATGGACGGGTGTACAACGTACAGGTTAAGCTATTGGCCGAACGAGATGCCTGTCAAGGAAGAACAACCCTGGAACAACAAGAGGGACTATCATCCTCCGGTAGAACCTGTTGATGTATGTACCACCTACAGACTCAGCTACTGGCCGCACTGCGAAAAGCCAAGAGATCCCATCATCACACCCAACAACGACAACCTGCTGAACGCCGGTTGCTGCTTCGACGAGAACACAACTTATAATCTCAGCTACTTTGGGTGCGGAGGTGACAAGCGAGAACCGATCAGACAGAAGGAAAACATCAGACCGTCGACTTGCCCGGCGGCACGCGACACCATTCACCGAGTAATTTACCTCTGACTGTGTTATTTAAGCGTGAAACGTTTACGATGCACTCTTACTTTGACAGTTGAGCTTCCTTGGCAACTGGTGCGTCCAGCCGGATCCGCCGATAACGCCCTGCGACCGACAGTGGCTGGGCAGAGGACCACTGCAGGATGTTACAACGCAGAAGCACGATTACACCTGGAAGCGTACTCAACCGCCAGTTCCGTTTCGCCCTGAGGGCAACCTTGTCTTCTCACCTTTACCACTCGAGTGTACGTCCTTCCGACATCTGACATTCGAGTTGCTTTTTTCCTCTACCGTGTTCTTCCTTCAGGTTGTACTACGCAGAGGTTGTCATACATGCCGAATAATAAGGACTCACTCACGCCTACCGCGAGTTTCGAACCTATTCGGATGTTTAAGCGGTCCGATGTTCCGATGGAGTCGGAAACTATTATGAAGCTCAGCTATCAGCCAGTAGAAACGGCTGATCAGGTAGATAAGCCATGGGGCGAGAAGCCACCGTACATTCCACCAGTAACATCTATGGAGGATAATACGACGTACAACTTAAGGTTAATTCCGAGTTTTGATTACGAGCTGAGTTTCTTTAATTCTGTGGATTGTTTTATAAATTTGACTCTTTTTTGCCAGCTACATACCACCTGGCACTCTGGTCCCACTGCCACCCTGCTCACCATGCCCAATCACGAATAAATGCCAAGGTTAGTATACGTTGAGTTCTCTTAGGCTGATGATCGTAATGAGTCGTTAATAATGAGAAAGTACAACACCCTTCTGAATTGCTCCTTCATTACAGTACCGCCATGTCTGCCGTGTCCCGCGTCATAAGTAAGTAATAACATTCCCATTCCTGAGATCGCGATGTGTCGTCTTCCTACGCGTTTACGCAATCTTCGCCGACTTACTCTGTTTGATAATCCTCAGGTCTCTCCCCGCGCTATAGAAATCGAGTCGCTCCAAGAGTGACGTCACCCCAGCGATGCACCGTGAAGTCTAAAGTGAACTACGTTACGTGCACTTGTAACTGTGTTTTATAAATAATAATTTATTTTCTAGTAAATATTCTCACTCATCGCCCCCGCGACCACACGCACAAGAACCTTGTGCCAAGCATATTCCTAAATACATTAACCAGTACTGTCAGACGACGTGCATAAAGAATCGTACCTCACAGAAACAGAAAGAAAGTAGTATTTGTCGTCGAGCCGCCAACACCTCCGTCCAAAGTGGCCACGTGCCTATTATCCTCGGACGATCGAGCGTATAAGGACACGCGTTAGAAGGCTGGAAAGTAATCTTCGGATCCTCCTTCGTTCGGCCACACAGGGCGCCGCGCGAATTATCAAAATCATTCTCGAACCTTCCCCGCCGACCGTAGTACTACGAAATGCCGATTACGACATTGCATGCCGCTTACAGCTTTATTTAAATGTACTTCCGCGAAAGTCAATCCCCTGAATAAAGCGCCTCATGCCTGTGTGTGTGTGATGCCTGGGCGAAAACGGCGCTTCTTATGACACGCCTGACACCCGGAACGGTCGACTATGCTCAACATATTCGACGCATTCTCGAATATGGAATTTACGGCCGCGAGGATCGAGGATCGAGGATCGAAGCCGACACGGCAAGGGACGTCGGCCAGGATCGTTTGCATATCCATGAGTTTGCGCAAGAATAGGGTGTCCCCGGCGATCGCATTCCGAGTGAAACGCAGGAGAGACTGGACCGATAAAGTTTAAAAGCGACGAGCTTCGACTTTAAGAGAGGGGGGGGGGGGGGAATGCAAAGTGTCCTCGAGACTCAGAAATCATCGGTCGCCCTTATAAGGGAAAATGAGCCTGACGACGAACAATCCCATCGGGATCGCTCTTACTTAGGCAAACGACGTACGAGCGAGAAATTATTCGTGCGACCCAGGCGTTGAGCGACGCGCCGTCAAAATGAAAGTTTACCGTGTGAAGAGTTTTTTTTCATCTCTCTTCTCGCCGGGACAATAATTAGAAACGAAACGACACCGTGAATCATTACCGAAAGAGCGAGAGCTTGAGCTACTGGGAGGGAGTGAGAGGGAGAGGGAGGGCAAGATAGACAGAGAAACGAAGAGGAGGGAATCTAATGGGTTCGAGGAGGTGAAAAGAAGGAGCGGAGAGATTCGTTCGGGTGGGGAGGGTAGATGGTACGAGGAGTCGAAGGTCACATTGGGGCAAGCGTATTGCGTTAATCGGAAGCGTCGACCCGGGTTTCCATGATGTAGGTGTGTTGCCCGATGCGCAACGCGTTTTGCGATAGCCTCGCGTTCTGCCTCCTCGTCCATTAGAAATCTGCATGCATCGTCCCGTTCCTCATTCCGCGGCCGGCAATGCGCAAAATTGACATCTAATGAGCGGACAGATGTTCGCCCGAAGCTTCGACCTGCGTTATGCTCGTAATGAGTATCGACCATCGACCCACGAGCACGTGAGAAAGTACGAGGCTTTCAGGGTGAATTGAAGGTCGAAAGGGTGGCAGCCCTTGGTACCAACTTCGTTTCTGCTCGGTGCTAGCTTAGTCCCGGCGAGCGGTCGAAAAATCGCCGGCTTCGCAATAGTCCGGCGCGCAAATCTTCCCAGCTGTCGATTTGCAGGGATTGGAATCGTCTTGTAACCGTCGCCAGTTTCGAGCGAATGCTCACGGAGGAAGCGACGTTCCCCCTCGCACACACACGCGTAATTCGCGCGCATACGTAAGATCCTCTCCATAAACCGTACGTAGCATCTTTTGTGGCCCATTCAGCCTGCCGAGTAGGGGTAAAGTGAGAGTCGGTATAAAAGGGGAATTCTTTCCTCTCCCTGGATCCCAGTTGATCGCGTTCTCTCCCGGCAATCCACGTGCGTTTACGAGCAATATCCAATCGCGAGGAGGTCGCACGCAAGACAGTCGTACCAGCGGAAGACGTTGCTGCAGTCGATACTCGTTCTCCCGTCGTAAAGTTATCGCGTCGAGCACGGACATGATGAAGTACCTGGTAAGTACCGAGAGGACTGTCGCCGGGACACTGTGGGAGTACGAAGGATCTTCGAACCTGTGATAAATGGGTCGCCGATAGAGCGCGAGAGGGAACCAAAATTTCGACGGCGATACCGACGTTCGGGGTAGGAGAATATGCAAATCGCGATAGATGAAGAAATCAACTCACTTTCCATCCTAGGAGTAGTACATATATACACACACGCGTACGTGTACGTAGGACCGATTCGATCGTCTTCGAACAGTGACGCGCAGCATCCTTCGAAATTTCCCTGTCAGCGGTGAAAGTCAATTTCTATCGGATTTCAATTTTCTCCTCTGACCCTGATAAAATAATTTACATTGTCGGGCCGGCAATAATCTTCTCTCTTCGACCGTCGGTCTTCGAAGCTGACGCCAACCTCTGCCGGCCCGGCGAGGATCCTTTCTTCGGCTCCTTTGGACAACGACCGATGACGGATCGATGGGGACCCGTTGCGTAACGCTTTGATCTCGCGAATATTTGCGAAGGCGGAACGTTCGGCGCTGATCGGGGACGTCATAAATAATGCGCGCGATGCCGAGACAGAAGACGGATAAGCTCTGGGATGAGACGGGCCAACGCGGGCTTCGAGTTTGCGGGTCAGGAGTTAAACGACCCGCGCTGGCATTTGCTTCTTACTTTCACTCATCTCGCCCGGAGCACTCGCTGGGTGATCCTGGGACGAAGAAGTCGATAAACGATCCTCCGTCAATGTTTCAACCTCGTCCTTCCGCGTTCGCGAGGCTATTTCTGGAGATCGGGAGCGCCGATTACTCCCAACGCTGACACTGACTGACTATACTCAATTTCATCTCCTGGAAGGCCCTGTTCCTCTACTTCGATAAAGAAAGGCTTCGTGCCGGAGTATTTTCGTCGAAGAAAAAAGCCACGATTGTGACGGTTATTATGGCTATTATTAGAGAGTCTTTAAGAAAGTCTCGCGTGTCGCTGGATGAGTGTTCGAGACGCCGATAGAGGCGAGTATGTTATTATACACGCAGGAAAGTAGCGTAAAGAAAGATCGGTATTAGAAAACGGTCGGAATGAAATTCAGTGTCGATTCATCTTCGTACGGTTATTCAGAAGGATTTCTTCCACGGCACACGGAGGATACGTTGCGAGAGTTCCAATTAAGAATCTTGATTTCAACAGGCATTGGCTCTGTTTCTGGGGCTGGCCGTTGCGCAAGAGTCAAATTATCACGGTCGCAACAACTACCACGACGGCGATAGGCAGAATCAGGCCGACGATCCGAGAAGACCGACCACCACCACACCCATACCGATCATTCATTGGAACAAGCAACAGGAACACGATGGAACTTATAAGACCAGGTACGTCCCAAAGAGAATTCCGCCTCCTCGCTCTTCCCACTAGTTATTAATAACCTCCTCTTTGTTTAGTGTCGTCTTTACAATCACCACCTTCTCGCGTCTCGAATACATCAATTGCAATTCAGTTGTCCGATCGTAGATCCTTTTGTGACACGTTATTCAATTACATGAATCGTAGAAACCTCTCTCTCGATATAATAAGGCAAACATTTCTTTAGTTACTCCTTAGTTATTCTGTTTCAACCCAATACGAGCCTATTGAAACAATTACATAGCCCGAAATATATATGTAAGTTAAAGTTAGCCCTTGTTGATTGAATAAAATATCTTGAAACATCCTAGTCATAACAAGCGCGTAAAAAAGACATTGTCGTCCTTTCTGGCCGAAGCAGGATCGTACTAATCGACTTTTGAAAAATTTCTACGGTAATTTTGGTATTTTGTATCCGAATGTTAATCGTTCGCCCTTTCAGCTACGAAACGGGAAACAACATAATCGCCGAGGAGAGCGGATACCTAAAGACGTTCGGCGAGGGCGAGGACAGGGGAGAGGCACTCGTTCAACAGGGTAGCTACTCGTACACGAGTCCCGAGGGACAACTGATCACCGTTCACTACACAGCCGACGAGCATGGCTTTCACGCGTCCGGAGATCATATTCCCACGCCTCCTCCGGTAAGCGAGGAGATCCAGAAAGGCCTCGACCTCATCTTCGCAGGCATCCGGCAGCAAGAGGTACGACTCGCGACCTTTCCTATTCCACCTCCTCTCCCTACCATCCGAGCAGCCTTTTTCCAATCGTCCCTTCTACGTTTCTCCCGCGACCTGCGCCTCCTCGGCATCGATTGTTTCTCTCGCCTCAGCCACGAAACATTCATCGAACCGACAAGTCCTAACTCCCCTTTTCTCAACTGTTTGAACTTAAATATTTTCAAGCTGTTCTCGGGTTTAGATAGTTTAAGAATAATAAGTTCCCTTCTGGCGGCGATACGAGCTTCGCGCAGGTTCTACGGAGGTTCGGAGGTGGCGGATGGAAGTGAGTAGGCGATCACGCTTTCGATCTTCTGCGTTTCAGGAAGCGGAGGCGCGAGAAGCGGCGCAGAAACAGCAGCAGCCGCCGAATCAGCAGATCGACAGGAGGGACGACTACGACAGGAAGTACAGGCAATAAGGACGTACGCTCGCATATCTTCACACACTGCGCGCACGGACGACGGTTCCCCTTACCCCCCTCTCTGTCCCTCTCACCATCGTCGTCCGTTCGCCGCTCTTCGTAACTTCACCGATGCCGCTGTCGGAGCACCAATATCATTATATTAAGTAGCGATTAAGGTCTGTTTAAGTCGTAACGCTGCGAGACCTTCCGATTCGCGCCGCTACACTCAACCTATATATGCGTATACAGTTATGTATATATATACATATATGTGATTTATAATTAATCTGTGGAAAAAAGCAGTGTTCACTTACCCGTTCCTTCGCCGTTTCGCGGTAATTCGATATCCTTTCGCGAGCCGCGCACGCACGATGACGCATCCTCTCACGTAACGCGCGTCGTTACACCGGATCGTTAGTCTAATTTTTAGCCGGCCAAACGGCATACGGCTAACGAAATGCAGAGAAGCGGTGCGCTGCCAACATCTTTTACATTGCCAACCGTATTTATTGCGTTAGTCCAGACGTACAGAGTTTCGGCGAGCGAGTCTTGCCACGTTCGGCGGAACGGATAAGGGATGAAAGAAGAGAATTTTATACGGAAACCCGGAGAGCGGAGTGGAGAGAAGGTTTAAGTCATTAAGGAAAGGGAGAGGGAGAGGTAGAGAGAGGATGAAAAAAAGGCGATCGGAGATCACACTTCGAGGCCGGTGAAACTTTTCTCACGGGGTAGAGCCGCGTCCAAGGTCGGTGAAACTTCGAACGGAGCATTCAATGCCGGATGCTCTGCAGATTTTTTCTTCCTGTGGGTGCAGTCGCGGCTCGCCGCTTCATCTGTCGAACGAGTTCGCCGCCGCCACTTAGCGAAATCGTATCGGCGTGAGACGCGCGAAACGCGCACTGTTACGGCGGTGGGTGTGCTCCGGAATGTTTCGCATGACATAATCAATAAATAAAGTAGGGTCGTTATAGGGCAAGCCTGTGACGTCGTTACGGGCTATAGCGAAATTATAGCAGCGACGTCGGAGCCTGCATTCCACGACGACGTCGGAGGCGGGGGGGATGCATAAATAGTTTTCGGATATGGCATGTGAATCTTGATTGGACACGGCAATGGGTATGTTCAGCCTCATCTTTATCCCTTCCCATGCTTACAAATGTCACCGTTCGCTGGCGCATGCATAGTTGCCGCGCGGCGTTCGCAGAGGACTCTCGTGGAGACGAATCGCGGCGAGGAAAAGAAGAACGGAAGAAAGGGAAGGCTCTCGATGCGATTGCAGGAGAGGCAGTCTGGCAAATCGGATTAGCGCAAACTTTCCTTCGTTCGGGCGAGTCGCGTCTCATTTGACGGACGGATTCTTCTTATGACCATATCGGTTCGGGCGGCTCGCGCGGGCGCCGAGCGAGTGAAAGCGAGAATCAAGGCTGAGCTAAAAATGAGGGCGACTCTTCTTTTTATCATTGACGCCAGCGGCGCGAAAAGAAGCAATCGGTGCAGTCGCATTCGATCGACAAGCGAGATTACATGCACGAACGCCCTTGCGGCGAAATGTGACGCCGGATTATTCGTCCTCGGCTCGAGCGCCGGCGAAGCTCTCTGGACGAATTGTAACGTTATTAGCATCTAACACTAATCAAGCGCAGCTGTTATCGGATGTTAGCGATTCCTGCTCAGCGTTCTTCGCGGTACGGAGCTCATTGTTCTGTAACGCTGACCGTAGGATTAAACTGGGCACGCCGACGATGCACTCTCGTCGACGAGCTCCTATTTATTAGTCTACTCTAGCGCGCGTCAACACGCGCGCACGTTCTTCAGCGGATTGTTGAGGAACGACGAAGTGATTGCGTCGTTCCCCACAATTCGATGAGTTCACTACAACTAGTTAGCTACCGTCATCTTCGACTACCATCGTCAATGTCCGACTCGACCGAACCAAACGTATGTACGTACATATCTTCAGGTAAATGTGATTAATCCGGTGAGTATGTATAATTACTGAACATTTGATAAATATTCAAAAAATCATCGCATTTACCAAATTTGGTGGTCATTGTTTATGAAATCAACTGATATTTCCGTGATTATGTATAATTACCGAAAATTCGATACATTTTCATGAATTCGTCACATTTACCAAATTCAGTGGTCATTCTTCATCAAATCAGCAGATATTTACGTGATTATGTATAATTACCGAAAATTCGATACATTTTCAAGATTTCGTCACATTTACCAAATTCAGTGGTCATTCTTCATCAAATCAGCTGATATTTACGTGACTATGTATAATTACCGAAAATTTGATAAATTTTCAAGAATTCATCACATTTACGTCTAGCGGTGATTATTTTTCAAGTTAACATGTAACTGTACATAATCACCGAGTGAATCACATTTACTGTAACATCTACACCTCATATGAGTATAACAGAAGAAACTATGTCCCGAATCAATTGAAAACGCTTCCTGTGCATCGAACTAGTCAGCTAACATGAAAGAGGCGTCCCGACCAAGACGCTACGTACATACGTATGTCGATCCGCTATCGATCGAAATGGCCGTGTCTGGCGTTCGCGAGGACACGATCGACAGTAAAGCGTACTGGCAGCTTATGTATCCTAATGAGACGATCGTGTCGTGTCCCGACGAACGACGGGGGTCGTCGAATGCGCGGCGATTCGCGATTTCGCAAAGGGCAGCTCCCGGATCATCGGCAGAGCGAACGTCGCGGGAGGAAGGTGTGGCACGGTATAATGACGATTCGATCTTGGACGCCGATGATCGCGGACGCCGAGTGCAGAACGCAAAGTTCTCAGATCGGATGATCCGGTCGATATTTACAATCTAACGCGCGGACCGCACGCCTAATCACTGCGCGCGATCCGCGTGTTTCTCTCTACGTGACATGGCCTCTGCTACTCTGACACACACACACACACACACACACACATCTGTACATGTGCAGAAGCAGTCGAAGTACACGTAGCGGCCGTCGAAGAGTACGTTTACGAAGCATACCGGCATCCACACGGTGGATATCATTCGCAATCCTGCGGACTGGCACCATCCGATCTGAACTGGACAAAGTCAAGGTAATCAGTTCTCACTCGATCACTGGCAGAGTTATACCTGGCGGAAAATCGAAGTCTCGGCGACGCAGGCGAGACTCCGAGGCCGAACGCAGAGGTCCGAGGTCGGGCAAACGATGAGGTCCGAATCGAGATTCTCGATTCGCGCGATCAAGTGCTCGCGGTGGCGTCGGTCGTAGCTTTCGATACGGAACTCGTGTCCCTTCGTCTCGAGGTGCGAACCGGATCGTAAGGCGTCGCTGAGAATCCGACGTATCTGTTGTTCTTCCGGTGAACGAAGCCGCCGGTCTGCGGATCGGTCTTGTAGTAGATCACTCTTCGGATGCCGAAGGGATCGATGTAGCCGAATGATCCGACGCTGTCGCCCGCCGGATCTCGCTCCTCCTCGTGGTAGTGACGCTTCAGATAGTACTGGAAGCCGTTGGCAGTGGTGTAAGTGCCGTCGTACGGTGCGTAATCGCTTCTGGAGATGGCCGTGATCGGTCGATAGTTTCTTCGGAGCGAGGAGCTACTTCCGGTTACCGGGTCGTAGGCCGGTGCCGGGGCCTGAAGGGTTTGAATCGGGCGTGGGACGTAGTAATGTGGATTCTGTCCTTGATAGTTCGGCCGGCCGGCACCGTAGTAATAATCGTTTCTCGACGGCGGCGTGTAAGGTACTTCCACTCTCGGCTTCGGTGTTGAGAATCCATGGTATCCGAGGTCGTTGCCGGATATGGGGCCGATGTCGTTCGTTTCCGGTTGCCTGTGGAAGATGTTGGCCGTTACTGATAGTTATGCGCGTTTTGACGAATAAGTTGGAATATAATGTTCCCGTTGATTTATGTACTCGATTCTTGGTACTATATAGGTTCATGTACTTCCTCTGTGTTACCTGAACGGATTCGGTGGTCTTCTTGGCTTGGCCAGGATTCCCGTCTGCGGTGGCACTGACTTCGACTCTGCTATCGCATTCTGAATCGGCTTATCCTTTCCCACATACACCATTTTCGATCTGGAAATCGAGTTATTGATAAGTTCGCATGGCATAAATATTGTAATAACATACAATACTACTAACAGAAACGTAAATCTGGCGCTACCGTAATATACCTAATAAATATATGTTTCCCAAACATATCATATCCATGTAACAATACCTAACAACACGAAAACTTCATCCCGTCTAATACTGTCTCCGTACTTCCGTGAAATGAGAAAAGCAACTAATTGAAGAAATCGATTAATGTGTAATCTGTTCGAAATCAGGAGAAATGTTCACCTGAGAATTCGAAATCCTTCATGATCGGCTATGTAGTCCTTGAGACGCAAGTAACCCAGGGGATCGAGCCAACCCTCGGTGCCGATAACCGTGCCGTCGGCCAGTCTCTTTTCCTTTCGATACTGCCCGTTCAGTGTCTGAAAGCGAAAGTAACGCTCCGGCCCCTCGTCCGTCTGCACGTGATACTGCGTATTCGGATCGATGCTCCAACCGCTTCTCTCAGCCTCGATCTCATCCGGCGTCAGGCACAGGACCGAAACCTGAAACGAGAAGCTTGTCATTTATCCAAGAAAGACATTGGAGTTATGCTGACGCGAATCGCACTATTTGGAAGTATGCAATAGGAACGCTCTGATAATTTGAATTCACGGTAACTTGATAAAGGTGTTACTTGGAATTAATTGTAAGGAACCTGTTTAAGAGTGAATCTATGTCTGCACGAGTTACGAAAAAATACTGGTCGCATGGGGTCTAGTCTTAAAAGATAATACTTTAGACATTGGCAAAATAGGCATCTTCATATATACTACAGTGTATTTCCATCATTTTATATATATATCCCTTTCATCATTGACACCCAAAAGCTCAGCTGGAACTCGTATCCACTTACAGGATAATCTTGTTTAATTAGAGTTTAAGTGTAATTGGTATATAACATGCGCAGCTCGCTTGTCTAATTGGAAAACTTTTGAGCACGGATCCTCATATTGCTTTATGCAAGAGACTGATTCTGAGCCCCGCACATATTAAGCGGATGTAATCAATCAAAATGAGATCGCAGCATTGAATTCGAGTGAACGCTGTCCATATGCGAGTGCGTTTTCTCACTAAAGTTTTCCAGTCGATTTTCACTTCTCTCATGCGGTCTTCGCATTCGTTCATTGACCAATTTTCAAACGTACTTGGCGCGCAATGACAAGTACCACTTCCGCCTTCTCGGGTCCGCCGATTTCATTATCTCACGCGAATTGGGACGTGGAAGGTGAAGATCTGCCGAACGGAGAACTCGCGCGCACTCTCGTAACGATGGGAAAACGAGTGCCAGCTTCTGTCATGCCCGCCAACGCAAACACAATGGGCCCACTTTCCATGCGCGTGTTTAGAAAAACGTCTTAGCGCCATTGGCGGCTGAGCCGAAAGTATCCTTGAAGAATTTTCAGGGACGGTCTCGAACCGTCGGCATCGGCGCGATTGGCGGTCGCCGTATTCTTTCTCTCACGGTTAACATCGTAACGCAATTATTATTAGTCTCATCTGGCATGTTTTTATGCCGGAAACGAGATTGCAAGCGAGACATTGAACGTAGCGTGCGGCTATTAATTACGTCGGATTTAAATCTTGACGAATGGCACGCTCCTCTCGAATTTACCGACATTCAATTCGTTAATCGATTTGCGATAGGAACCTTATCACCGCCGAGAAGCGCCTAAAAAGACGGAATGAACGCGGGGTTGTTCCTCGGAGTCAGCCTCAGGATCAATGCGAGTAGAAGCAAAAAACTGACAATTACCTCAGGACCTTCACATATTCCTTTTTGCAACCGATACTATGCAGCATGACGTGAAGTAATAACAACGAAAAAAAAAAAACAACTCATTACGTCCGCTGACTCATCACCGGTACAGTTCTCAAATCTCGTCGATCTTGAAATTTGGATATCGTACGAAAATGATTAGCCAATTAAGCTAGATCCCAAGTATGCGGTCAAGGCGTACGATCGATGTTTTTCATATCGTCCGCGATCGGCGGCGCATGCATAAGGAAGGATGCGCAGTTGGGTTATCGCCAGGAATCCGAGGCTCGTTGAGCAATCCATTTAAGGTTCCACGGCCGCGCAGGCAAAGGTGGAAGCCTAACTGGCGCATTCTTTGCCTGGCAAGGACGCGATTATGCGATCAAACGCGTCGCGGAGCAATGACGATCCGTATTCCTCGTCGGACGATTAGTCAGAGTCACTCCTCTTCGAACGCTGGTCTCGTTCTTCTCTCCCAATGAGTGCGCACGAGCATACATACATACATACATACATACATACACATTTAAGGAGCACGTACGCGACGGTAGGCGCGGCAAATGCCTAGCGCTTTCGATCCGAAGACACATAAGCAACTTGTGCTGATTGCATTGCCGGGACAAAAGAATGAGCGTCTCGGTCACACACAAAAATGAGACTGCTTTGCAGCGCGAAAGTAGAAATTCCGTAGTAAAGGAGCGCGGACTGATACTTTCGAGCGGCACGGAGTGTCAGCCTGACATTCGATTATTTACTCTGGGAGCTGCGACATTTGTCTCGTTACGATCGATCGCGGCCGAAGGTACGTCGAACGATCGGCTTGAATTTTACAGGAGGAAGTACGAATCGATTCTTTACGAGGGATCAGTATGCTCTGCGATGGTACGTGGAACCGATCGGCTTGAATTTTACAGGAAGAAATACAAATCGATTCTTTACCAGGAATGTGTACGTCCTGCAAAGGTACGTGGAGCGATCGACTTGAATTTTACAGGAGGAACTACGAATCGATACTTTACGAGAGATGAGTATGCCCTGCGCGTCTTCAGTATAATTGATTCAGGCCTTCAATTACAATCTTAATACCGCTTCAGTGGACGCGACAGGCGTTAATTGATTCAGTTAATTCGGTCACGTATTCCAGCGACTATTCTTAACCGAATTAATCATCGAACGTGAGAATGCAAATCGAACTTCATTCGCCACGGTCGATTGAGAGATCCGCGTGTAATGATGCAGTCTCTCTGTCTCTCTCTTTCTCTCTCTCTCTCTCTCTCTCTCTCTCTCTCTCTCTCTCTCTTTCCGTCTGGCTGTCCGTCTGCTCGTTTTTCTTCTCTCGGACGAGCGCATCTTTCTTCGAAGACTTCGCGTGCGATCCTCGGGGCGCAACAATCTAAGCTCCGTAAGCGAGTTGTAATCGGTCCATTTACGGCGTTTAGAGCTTACAACGACTGTCGTCACTCACTCGGAACCGGCGGCGATCGGACGGTCACACTCGAAATGGCCAGTTTTACGAGCGGACATTTTTGCGACCATCTCTCGCGCCGATTCGATGACTTTCTATTTTCTTTCGAGCGCGCGCGCCGCCGGTCGCGGTGAAATTGTCGGCGGACAAAAAGCGCGGCAATTCCAGGCAAAGTGTCGGGCCTATTAATTCGATCCGGTGATCCCAGGAATTCTGCGTCGGACGTTGGAGATAACTGTAATTGATAAGGTGAGCGAGTAATTGCGCGTTGCGGTCGTTCGCTGACGTCTTCATTTACCGCGATGCGTCTTGGCGAATAATGGGAGGGAAGTGTCCGGAAGTTTTCCTATTACGCGAGCGATAATGGCAAGACGTACAATGCTTTCCAGCGTCTACGGTATGAAAAGAGCTGTCCTCGCTGCAGAGTCTTTCGACGCAACCTCTGATTCGATAATCATGGGATGACTTAATGTCTCGATGCTGTACGCGAGCTTATTCGCGATAATGACGGAATGTCGAATTGGACGACGCGGATGACGTAACGTCGAAATTGACGCGTACAATTGAATTTTTATCATTCTTCGTTACTGTCCAACAGCATCATTTGTCAGCCTGAAAATACGTTTCCAACCCGATTTTCTTTCCCGATCTGTACGGAGTGGGCTAAAAATTTGATGTCCAAAAATTCGATAATCATGCGATGACTTATGTCTCGATTAATGTCTCGATGCTGTACGCGAGCTTATTCGCGATAATGACGGAATGTCGAATTGGACGTCGCGAATGACGTAAGTTCGAAATTGGCGCGTACAATTGAATTCTGAACATTCTTTCTTGCTATCCAATACCGCAATCATATGACAGCTTCGCCAAGCTGAATATAACATTCCAAGCCCGATTTTCCTCTGCACCAGTACAATATACGCTCAGAACGAAACTTACCTATTTTCAAGAGAACGGCAACTGCCGAGCTTACCTCCAGCTATCCTACTCGTAGCCGCGTTTTGCTCCATACGTGACGTCATACTCGACTATAGACGTTTTGCAACCGCGCGTCTCCTATTTCAAGGCATTGTCCGTTATTACGCTTACGGGAACGTTCGGTGGCCCCCCGACTCCGCGACCTGCACCGCTGCAGGTCGAAATCGGAGGAAGAGGCACGAAGTCGACGTTCCCTCGACTTCTGGCATCCCGAATTTGGCCGCGAGCGTCCGCGGCCGGCATCTGCGACCGGCATCTGCGAACGGCATCTGCGAACGGCGTCCTATGCGCGCTCGTTCGCGGGACGAGCATTTCAGCGTTCATTCCGGCCGCGCACTTATCGCTGCCTGCGAAATATGTCCCTCCGTCGCCGGTAAGAGACACTTATCCCTTCTATCGGGACGCTGCGTGGGATTGGCCGGGACCGAAGTCGGCCTTTCCTCGCTCCATATTAAGAGCCGCCGGACCGGCCGAGGCAGGGCAGATGTATCGGCATTGTGGCCCGTGAATAATACCATTGCCAACTGGACGTCGTTAAACGTAGAGTATATACACCGAGAAAATCGTTGCTCGGCCAGCGAGTTTCTTCTTCGAGCCTTATCCGCCTGCCGAGCTATTACTCCGAGGCATGTTCGATGTATGCATGTTCCTAGCAGCGTTCGAACTCGTGCGCGGCACGTTCTCGATCAGTTCTCGGACCTAAGCTCTCAAGGATCGTCTCAGAGATTTTGTAAGCCCTCCAAAATCCTGTTCGCAGATGAAGTGACGACGGTCGATGCGATTAAATTGTTATAAAGCATTCTGCGGTTACTAGCGTCTGTGATGGAATGGAAGCAAGTGTCAGAATGCAGTTCTTGCGGTCGATGCATCTAATCAAGGATGTCAGTCTGAAGTCGCGATGATGAAACGACGATGATAAAGAAAAGTTGCGGACACCGGCGGGATGATGTTGCGAATGAAAGGTGTCGTCTTGGTCGCTGGCTCTCTACGAGGTTATCCAAATCGGCCGATTACCCTGTTAAATTACCAACGACCAGGCCATTGTTACGCGCGGACCTCGCCGGTTACGGTGATTTCACCTTCGCACGGGCACACGACTCCTTTCGCTCATTTCCGGTGTCCTCCAACCTCGACATCTCCGTTCCATTTTTTTCTTCAAACAGCCGCGCTCCTCCACTTTTGCATATCAGCTCATCTGGCGGAGAGAAGAATGAATTGGAAGGGAAACGTCGGCGGTCACGCATAGTTACGATCTCGTACCTCCTTAATGCACATTTCTACCGTCGTGCGATTGTGCCTGGCGAACAATCGCCATCTGCATAAAAATGTTCCGTACGTGACAGTGGCCCGTTACGAAACGGGCCATTTATCGAGCGACCGAAATTATTAAGTCATTTAGGCTGACGGATGCGAGAGTTCGCGAAGCAGCGAGAGGATACGTTTTAGAACATACAGTCTGTTTGCCAACTTCTGTATCGTGCGAATGTCTTGCAGTGAGTCGAGTGACGACTGTTTGCCAGCTTCGACAGATACACGGTCATAGGTATCGCTTGCGTGCGTCTAGTCGAACGTATCGGTATAATTGATTCTAATGAATAAAGCAAACCTCATCCTACGAACGTTTTTAGACATTGAGCATTTAGACGAATCGTGTTTCAAATAGAATATTCGTTCGCGCTGATACACATTCGCTTATACGGTGCGGAGCGTATTTGCCGGAGTGGCCTCCGGTCGTTTCTCTGCGGAGTCGCGCGAAATGGAGCACAGGCGGTCTCGTTTGCTAATAATCTCTTTGTTATTCGACGGACGTTTAATTCGTTCGCATGGCAGGGCGTCCTTCGCACGATCGAGTTCGTCTCAATAAACATTCCTCGAACGCCATGACAATTACTCGCGCGGCACGTCCTGGATCGCAGAACGGAGACGAAGTGAGCTCTTCACCGTCGCCGATGAACAGACCAGCACAATGGGCCCCACCTGCTCGCCCGTCGAACGGTCTGCCCGCTAATTGTCATTCGAAGTTTCCCGGATGCGAACATCAAAAGACCGGCCGAGAATTCCGCGTGGGCGGCTGTCGAAACGCGGCTTGCGCAAACGCGAAGCTATTAGTCGCAATGAAAAATGTATCGAAAGTTTCGTGTGACATAACTCGAAAAGAGATGGTAGGTTCCGTTTCGAAACGACGGAGGAGTCACGTGTAGGTATATTTCGTCTTAATCGCGATGGCGATTTAAACTGCGTAGTCTGGCCCGTTCGAATTTCAAAAGTTGGTCGTAAACACTTTCTTGCGAGAGATTGGCAATATTTGCATAAAGGCTTTGATTTGGATACTGGTTAGTCATATTACAGTAAAAGCAGTAGCGATAGTTCTAGTCAGAGTGTGATAGCATACATACGCGGTGACTTTATAATGTACACCATGCACGTTTATAACAAAAACACAAATTCCTCAAATATACACTTCCATACATCATTCATCGGAAATGATCTAGATACGAGTTTTATCTTAATCGTCCGCAAGATACGATTTATAACGTATACCGCCCAGGCTTAGGTATAACAAAGCTATCCTTAAATCCGCTTGCCAAAAAACCTAATAAAATCTCCACATGCATTCATCTTGATCTTCTTACGACTCTGAACCGCGCGTGCTGAAAATTTTACAAACCTCCCCCTCATCCCCATCGCCAATCCAGTTCCGCATCGCGGAATTCAGCCACAAAAGACTTCCGTAACATATTTACTCCGTCCAAAAAAAAAAAGCCGCTTACTCACTCGGCGACCGATCGTCCCGCTGATGAAGTCAAGCCGGAGGAGAACAATCGACGTCGTACAAGTCGGACGAGAAATAAAGAAGAAAATCGAGCGCGACCGTGAAAACGATTCGATTCGTGGGTGGCGATCGAACGGTACACTCTAGAAGAGAGTGCCGTCTATCCTTTTTGCTCTTCCGTTCACGCGATCTTCACGGTAGGTAAGCACGTGCAACGAACTCTCCGACGTCGGCAAGAGTCTCGCTTATTGTTTAGCCGAGTCGTTCAAGTCTCCGTGCGACTCGTCCAGCTTCCACGTACGCGACCCTCGCGTCCGCCGCAAACGGCTGACACTTTCCCCGCTCGCTCCCAGGTACAGTGTCAATGTTGGCGAACGCCGGAAATCGATCGCCACGTGCTCGGCGGAAAATGAGTAACGCGAGACGGTGCAGAATCGTAAACCGGCACGGGCCGCAGCACTTCTTTTTTTTTTTTTTTTTGCTCTAAGCACGCTTTCACGTGTCTCCGATTAAGTCGCGTAGAGGCTTAAGCGAGCGCCTATGCAAACTCGTTCAAAGGATCGAGTGGATGGCTAGTCGAAGATCCTGTCCGTGGGAAATGGAAGTAATTTATGTGCACAAAAAGCGAAATTTATGCGACCTTTGAGATGCCGAGGAGATGGAAGAGATTGTTTATTTTAGCCTGCGGGGATTCATATTCTGCGGAAATCGAAAGTAACGAGCTACGCCGGTGCAATGTAGTACAGTTTGATTGAAAGTTGAAAATGTGTGCGGTCGAGTCGTTTCAACATTCTTAGCTGGCATGGTTAAATTGAAGGTGATCCGACATTCTACGGGAAATTGAAGGTGATCTGATATTTTAACTTAAAGCGATACATTCGCAAGGTGCATGTGACGGCTGCGAGGAGAAAGTTCATTTCAATGTTTAATCCGACGTCGATACGATTGAACTTGCACCGCCGTGTAGATTATACGGTGGCTACGTGCTCGTAATGTAAAGTGCGGGCGAAATTATCGAAGCCGCCGTAAAGAGTGAATTTTAACGCGCGGCCAACGTTGAGTACGCATTACGCCAGCGATTGGGATGCTTCAGGGATTCCTTCAATGTCAATGTTAACGACTACCGATTCGGTGAGAGGCAGTCGAAGCAGTCGGGGTAAACGGTCACGGGCCGATGAACAAATGAAACGTGATGTATGATCGTACGCCAAGTTATTTATGATCATCCTGTCGTCCGTTTTGCTCTCTTACGGACGCCTCGACTCTAATTTGTCCAATATGTACGAAGTGAAAACTGGTTTGTGAATGGCCGCGTCAAATTAGTATGCCTATTTCCGCGCCGAATATGACAGTTAAGGGTTAAATATTCAGCCGGCGTAGGCACGTTCGTCCGTACGGGAGACAGGAGAAATCTGTCGTGACGTCAGTTAATAAAAACCGACCATCCGCGTTGAGAAATATAGATGACACTGACGCAGAAGAAGTATGCAAATACTTACTTCGAACCAAAAAATCAAACTGTCTAGAAAGGTGAAAAATGCGAGACGCAAAGACATAAAGGATGTTTACATTGAGTGCGTCCCGGTAGACGATTAGATTCGAATTCGCGGAATCGATATTCGACCCTGAAACTTGACTCATCGGCAGAAAAATTTCAGTGAAAACGTCGATCGACCGGCTTTTAACGCCGGTCTGTGAATTTCAGAACCAGTTTAGTTTGTCCGCAGATTAACGATCCTCTTAATCCTCCCGGGCAAAAACGATGACGAGGAGCGCGGCGAGAGAAAGGACGAGACACAAAAATAATCCTCCGATGATTACCGTATCGTATATCATCTCCCTCGCGAGGCACATTCACTCGCAAAACCGAGCGGCCCGAAACTAATATATCATTCCCGCGAAAGTACCTGGACGCCTGACAATAAAAGTGCACACATCCTACCGTTAACAAATTCAAGCAGACCACCACGGCGATATGCATTTTCGCATCGAACCGATTACTCTTCGCACGTTGCAAATCCTCTTCGGTCCTCTTCCTCTTTCCTCCCTCGATCCTCCGCGATGAAGAAACTCCCGAAACAGCGAGCCCTCACGTCATATCGGAAGAGAAGCCGAAAAATTCTTGTCAGCCACCTCTTGCGAAACCTTCGACCAGCTCTAACTTCCCTGACGGTGTCTCGGTGTCTGGCAGACGTCTCGCATCGTACCGATCCCGATCCGGACAATTGCGTGGTTTGCGAGCGAGAAGCGTGTCGATCGAGCGAGACCGTCCGTCTGGATCGCGGGTGATCGATCGATCGTCGAAAAACGTGCCACTCCGGAGTCGCGTGCTTCCTCCGGTGGAGTGTTGCTCGTTGCTCGCGGAGAGGAGGCGATATCGTGACTGAGAGGCAAAAGGTGGGACCTGGATTTCCGAGCTATCGCCCGGCAAGGCACGCTCCTTCCTCCGCCAGACAAGAGCATCCCCTCCGTCATCCGGAGAGACCGTTTTTCCCGCCGTTATTAACAACGACGCCGCCTAACGACGCCGTCTATCGACGCCCCACGCCCGCCGGCTTCCCTTCCCGGCGCATTTCCACTTTGACCGCCAATATCGGCGAGGTCGGATGCCTGCGGATCGGGACCGGATTCGCAGCTATTCCAGTTATCGCAGCTATTTTCTTATAGGCCAGGTCTTTACGGAGTGGCCGTCAGAGATTCCATGAGAAAGTAGTCGAAACTATCGGTTGTGGCTTGACTTTTGGCAATGAATAGAAGGTGTTTTTTAAGGTTGGTTGTTTGATCGCTATATAGGCAGTTGAAGTTGGTGATAGGAATTGGAGTAGATCAGTTTAGGGAGGCCGGATGTTTGGATATGGTACGTAATTTGTATTCGCTTTTCAGATATAATGGACTACGGTTGCTTATGTAATGAATTAAAAAATTACTGTTTTCATTTCGTGCTCGTTATGAGCAATGACGGTTGTTTGGTCCCTATATGGGCAGTTGAGGTATGTGAAAGAAAAGAGTAGAAATACAGTTTGATGTTGTAGGATGTTCGTATATGGTACATTCTTTGTATTCGCTTTTCAGATGTAAATATGCAGCGGTTGCTTATGTAATGAATTTGAAAAATGACTGTTTTCGTTTGGAACTGATAATGAACAATGTTGGGTATTTGGTCGCTTTGTTGGCAGTTGAGGTAGGTGACAGAAATGAACACTAGAAATGCAGTTTGGGGTAGTCGAATGGACAGATACGGTACCTTATTTTTATTCGCTTTCCAGATACAATAGACTACGATTGCTTATGTAATGAATTTGAAAAATGATGTAACATGTTTACATTACGAGTAATTATGAGGAATACCGTACAGAAAATTCACACTCGCCAAGCTGAAGTAATTAAATATGATTATACATCATTTGACTTGAATACATTCGCACGTGATGATGGAAAGTCTGAATGGAAGTGTTGCGGAATCGATAAAGCCGAACGGCATTAAACATCATCGGGTGACAATAGACTTGTGAATAGTAACGCGACGTGAATCACGGTTGACGCGGCATTAATCATGTCCAATTCGAGTTTTGCAATAATCCCAGCAATTTCTCCCACTGGCAGCCTGATAACAGGCAGTCACGCCTCAGGCGTTACTCACCGATATTCTTTGCCGCGAGAACTGTCATATTTCACTCGTCTGCCAACCGAACGTTGCATGCGTCTGAAATAGATTGACGCTTCGCAACGAAAACTATTCCGCGTGCTGTAACTCGGAACAGAATTACATGATTATACACGCACTTCGTGTGTACATTCTTTACGATCAATAAATATTCATAAGTCGGCACGATGCACGTGGTCTGCAAGTCCGTACGCGCTTGTGAAATCCAGGCACTCTCAATAATAACGATCATATATGGGCAACCATAAGATATCCTCACATGGCGCCCGGACTACAATTGCACGCAGCGAATGATTTAATTCTGTTCTGTCGCAATTTATAGAGCGTGAACGTTTTCAAGTAACGAAGCTTCGATGCGTTTTATAACGTCCAGCCGAGGCAATTATATCCTCTACCGCCAATGAAGCTGACAATTACTGTTTATATACATATCGAACAAACCGAATAAAAACTGTTCAATCATTGCATTGCCGAAAAACTGCTTAACTTGAAAGAACCAGGAAAAAAGCCTGGTATTAAACAATTTCTAGATATCACAGAATAAAAATAGTTGTCCAGTATCTGAGAAATCGCCTAGTTTATCGTTGAAAACTACCTTTAACAAACGGCCAGAACTACTTTAATCCGACCTTGAAAATCGGTTACGACCCCGCTTGTGCCAAGGGTCTGGCCCGTAAAGCTCGAGCGTGAGAATGCCGAAAGCGGTCGCAGGGGAAAAATGTAGAAATGGGCAGACGAAGGAAGGGAAGTAGTCAAGCTGATAGGCGGACGTAGTGCGCGCGAGGGACAACGAGATAATGGAATCGGTGGACGGGGAATGAGCTCGAAAATGGGGAGGTAGGGGCCATAACTCGTTTTAGCACGTAGCACTGCGGTTACTCGCTGCCTTTTCAACAAAGAGGTCATGTCGCCGGACGATAAAGGAGACAGGAGGGGGCAGAGGAGGGAGTAGAGTGCGGGAGAAAAATCGCGAGGGGAAGAGGGGCGGAAGTTGGGGGAGGACAGAGTGCCTGGACCGAAGAGAGAGAGAGAGAGAGAGGGAGAGATCAGGCGAAAGATTGGCCTGCCGAGATTTACCGGCGTCGGACGCGTGGGAGTGTGCTCAATTCCGAAGGAGCATGTTCCTCAGCCTCTTCGGCGGCGAACAAAGGTCGAGTGTCCGCCGCGACGACAGAAGCTGACGCCGGAAGCGAAGCGGACACGACGGATTCCGCGGCCGACCGTTTATGCCTCTCGGCTCCCAACGAAATTGCGTATTACGGGATAACGGTCAACGGCAGCAATTTTGTGTGGCTGAGAAGCTCTTCTTGTCGCCAGACGCCGTGCTAGATGGCGGTTGCCTCGGCTGACCGAGGATAAACGCTCGGTTAGGTCAAGTTTATCCTACGGCACGCCGTTGGTAAGGGTAAACGTGAAGTGTACGTATGGGTACACTGTCATTCGGTCGTCAGCATCTTCTGACACACCGTGTTGGTATTAGTAAACAGAAAGTGTACGTATACGTTTACTATCATTCGGTGGCCAGCATCATCCAACACATCATCTTGGTATTAGTAAACAGAAAATTTACGTATACGTTTACTGTCATCCGGCGTCCGGCATGTTCCAACACTTACCCCATTGGGTATTAGTAAACATAAAGTATACATTTACTATCACCGGGTATCCAGTATCTTCCAACGCTTACCGGGTTAGAAGTAGTAAACATAAAATGTATGTATCTCGGCTTGAAACGAGGAGAAGTACGTTTGTTCCCAGCAAACGCACGGTAGAGTCTTTTGCTTTTTCCATCATGTACGTTTGGAACGTATATCTCTTTTTATAACATCTGGTAATTATCTGACGTCCAGGCAAGATCTGCTCGCGTATCGTTCGGTGGCAGGTCAATATTCTGGAGCGGTCAGAAACTTTTAATGGACGAAAGCCAGTAAGAGGCTTTTATCTCTCATCTGGGAAAGAACGTGCGATCCGGCGGTAGGAAGGAACGTCGGATCCGACGGAACCGACGGATCCAATTTCGAATGAGGCCCCGTCCGCTCGTACGTCGTGGAATCGGTCCGGCGTATTTTCTCTTTCATTCAGGCTCACTTGCGGCGCAACGCTTTCACTTTTACGAGAGCCACAGCGAAGGATGGCCGATTCGACGATGGATAAATTACGCGCAATAATTCGTCTCGCGCGCGACACGTTCGGATTCGGATGCCGGCGAGCGGGCAAAAATTCTGCCCACACCCCTTCACGTAACGCTGGATAATGTTCGCCGATCCCGATACTTTCATACCGCTCGTTTCGTCATTTGGCCGGCGCGAAAGAAATCCCGCCATCACTTTCGTTCGCCTCCCGATACCGATCGTGCCGACCACCGTCGCCTATTCAGATTAACCTCGACACGCGAATTTATCTAATCTAACGCCCGCTCCTCACACCGTCATTTGTACCAGTTGCTCATCCCGATATCCGAACGATCAATCTCCTACAATCGCTATTGTGCGCTCTTAACGAGAATCCGGGATTCACTTGGCGCGCGAGCGTCAATTGTTTTCGAAAAGCTTAACAAAGCAGAATGTAAGCAAACTGATTTCTGTCGGCAGCGGATCAAGATTAGAGGCAGTATCGCAATCGCACGGAATCCTGGCGAACGTTAGCTTCCACTCTCTCGACCGAGAGCCTAACCCGTGCTCTCTTACGCATCATTACGATCGATCCCACTCGAAGAGTTCGACAAAGCGCTCCGTCTAGAATCCGTCTCGGATTCCTAACGGCCAGCATCCTTTCCCCCTTCGCGATTAAGTCGTACGCAATGGATTGAGAAACGACCACGTACACATGGAAAATCAAACCTGGCATTATATCATACCGGAGTCCCACCCGATCGCGCTCGCGCGCGCGCGCGCGCACTCATGATGCAGGCCGCATTTTGCACGTTTGAGAAACCGCTGTGGCCAAAGAGATTCTCACGCGTAACGCGGACAACCGTGAGCTAGGAAGCTGATAGTATCGTCGCCCATATGAGCCCGACTGCAATGTCTCCTGATAGCGTCTGACATTGCACGCATCCGCCAGGCTTCTTTCCTTCTTTCTTTTTTTTCACTCCCTCCATTCTCGGTCTCTCTCCTCTCTCGCTCTCGCTCTCGCTCTGAATCTTTCTCTCTTTCTGTGTAGGTGTCTCTCTATGTTGAGAATGTACTATGTGGAAAACGGACGCTCGTAAAGCAGCCAGGACTTCCTCGTTTTCGCCCTTTGTTTCGGCCGACTAACCGAGCGATGGGATGGAAAATGATGATTAAGATTGCCGGCCAGCAAAGAGTCGGCAAGATTCGCCGCGAGAAAATCGGCGCTTTCAGTCGATCGGCAAATATCTTAGGTGTCCCACGCGATAAACGATGAGATCCTATCGGGGCAGGGCTCAATTCGCAACCGTTGCGACAGGGGTGTTGTGAAATATAAAGAATTCAGGATACGTCATTCTTGGGTGATTGTTGGTCAATGACGCTAATTGAGCAACAATTGAATCTTACTGCGCGCTGTCGAACGATCGTAAAATACAAGCTGACTATTTGCAACAATCGATTACACTGTTTAATGAGCTACACCTCGCTATGATGCCTGATTAATTGAATTCAATGGAAGCTACGAAATCAGTTGACATTCATCGATCATGAAGAATGCCAGAGACCACCGCATACTTAAATTCTTCAAACAAGTATTAAAAGTAGACCGTACTGCCGCTCGTGTCACAAATAATTCTCCAGCTTCTGAACCAATTGCACAGTCTGTAAACGAAAACTATATATGCTTCACTTTTCTTTCAGCATCTAAGTCATCGCAACCCTTACAAATTTTCAAAAGGGTCTCTAGCCGTTTATCGCACTCAAACGTTGATCTACACATTTGAACTTACTGTGAACTTTACTTACCGTCAAGGGTAGCACGAGCAGTCGAAGTTCGCGTATCATTTCGGCAAAGGTGCGATCAGGAAGCGAGAACTTCGTAAACTGTCGTCGCGCAGTTCGCAGAAGTCGAGCGCCAGGAGATCTCGATGGGACCGATCTTGTCGCGCTTAATCGTGCTCAATCACTGATCGGGTGGCTGTGTACGACGAAGCCGGATCACGGTTCGTCCTACGTGTGCTCGGTGGTCCCCCGTAGTTGGCTGGGCAAGCCGGACCCACGCCTTCGCAATTTTCCTTTACGGAACATAGCGGACTACGCGTTAGATACTGCCGACGTGCCGGGATATAAACAATGTCCGCAAAATTTGTGATGACACCCTGTATTAATCGGCAACTGGTCCTCCCGTCTTCCTAGTTCGCGAAAGATGGTACCGAATAAAAAATTTATTTAACATCTTAGCGCCACCGTGCTAATTGATCGTTTTGGGCAGGAAGGCTGGAAAGTTGGAATATTCTGAAAGAATTGCATAACTGTTATTAATGAAAGCGTCTGTGATCGCTTGGTATTACATTAGGTATATGAGTGGCACGGTGTTGTATTCAACTTTATAGAAAATTCGATCTATATTTAGATCTGTCCTCATAGGTACGTAGTACATGCAACTTGCGGTGTTTAACCGTGACTAATACCTATCGATACATTTCTCCTCTAAAATGTTGCAAAACTCGTTGCAGCTCTTTGAATGAAATACCATTGGACGTACATCCGCGGAACGTGCATTTTTTCCGCGAATCGCGTCGAGAATCACATCAATGCGCTCCGTCAACCTTCCGCTTCCGACTCGCGCGAGAATACTTCATCCGAGTTGCCTCGATCGTGATTAACATCGTCTTGCAGAAGCGGTTCCGCTTGTTTTACACGTCATTCGGCGACACGCAATCTTTCCTGGAAGCGCGAGACGTCGCTGATCGAAATAAAAATTCATTCGGGTCTCGACCGACGTCTTTGATTGTCTTTGAAAATGACATCTTCGACGCGCGTTAGAATGACGCGTCCGCCATTGTGTCGGCGAAACGACGCGAGCCTGAGACGTCTCGGGTCAATGGACTTATCGCCGATGACATCTACGAAGAGGCGCGAAACCGTACCGCAGAATTGTTTTCTTACCTCGCCGTACACCCACCCGCCTTCTATCGAGGACAGTTCCGTATGGTTCTCGTAACGGTCCGGATTTTTCAGCCGGCCAATTACATCATGCAACGAGAACGCTTTATTAGAACGGGGAACGTAGTTCAGTTTAGCGGCGAGATCTAGTTTCATCTTGCGCGTAGGTCGGCCAATTATCATAGAGCGTGCCTCCTTCTGTCGTTCAAGTTCCCTCGCGGGCCCTCTAAGCACTCGGACTGTTATGCAAATTGCGAGGAATTAAGAAAATGTAAAGTGACTTGTTTTTACAGCTAGCCACGGGACCGAACGACTTCGTTACAGGACTGTTATACCGCGCGGTTTTCGTGAAAATGTTAACTGAGATCCGGTATAAATATGTATAAGCTCTTAATGTTTGATTGTGTCGGTACCCTTTACGTTTCGCAGGGGTTTTATCGCTTGGTCTAATGTGTCCTCCTATTACGGTATTGTAGGACTCGAACTGGTCGTACCTGTCGTTGATTTGGGTTTAGAAAGCAGATATGACGGGTCGTAACATTGACCGCTGTCGATCGAAAATGACAATTACGCAATTAGGCCTGTCAACCACTGTCAACTCGACGAAATGTGACCGCTCTTACGATACTTCCAAGGATCGCACTAAAATCAGTTACGCTCACGTCGGTGCGCGCGTTCTACACACAACAACACAATGTATATTCAAAACACGCGTATCCATATGACGCCATCATGGCGAGAATAATTCTCGTGGAGGCAAGTATAGAAAGTATGACGCCACTATGCCCATACAAAGCTTCCATCACGAAAAGAATAAGCAAACAATGATTGCGCCGAGGATTAAAAGCGCCGGAGAGAAGAAGAGAGAAGAAGAGGGATGTGAGGAGGAGGAAGAAAAAAGTTGAAAATGACAATCTCCACGTAGCACTCAAACGCGTTTTTAGTCCCGTGAACAATGCTAATAAATTACAAATTTTATCCTCCCTCAATGTATATCATATCTTTTCTACGTAACGAAAACTCGTCCGATTCCTCTGAAACAGGTATCCATAAGTCATCAATAATTGTGAGACACATTTGATTTTGGGTCAGGACGGATTAGAACGAACTGGGCAAAAGCGATAAATTTGTTGCCCGTCATTTCGTTATAATCGTTAGAAGCGCCGTGATAAACGAGTCCGGGCGGTTCTTAGACAGTGTCCCCATTAGCATAGAGGTAGGTCTCGGTATTGAGAATTACGTCATCGCATTACTCTCGCACATCATAATACGGCTCAATGCCGTAGTCAAAGTTACCTTCACTTTGGCCTTGCTCGCTTTCCACATTTGCGTATGGAGTTGGCCCTCGCGCACTTTCGGAAGGTGAGGAAAAAGAAATATGCGCGTACGCGGTCCGACGTGAAGGTGGAAGCGGGCAATTACGCATCTCGCCCACAGGTCGATTTAAAATAACGCTAGGTAAGACGCTCGAAACTTTTTCCTTTCTGCACGACGGACGCCGTTTTTCATTTAAATTGCAGCATTGGCCAGCAAGGTTCCTCGGAAATTACCGTTACTGGTACGCCCACGGGAAAGACGTCTCTGGCTGGGAATGTGGCGAAGTGTGGGCACTTTCTTCTAAATTATATTGAGCATAACATTCATTCCTGTGCATGTACGGCTGTGCTGTCAGACAGGCTCGGTCGGGCGGTGACAACAATCATCTCCGAAAGTATAGACTTAAAGTCTTAATATCGATGTTTTGATGGTCAGGATTTAGGGTTTAGGTCTGAGAGAATTATTGTAAACACGACTAGTCTATGTGGACGGATTAATAACGTATACTTCGTAATGTCAGATCACGAAATCTTACAGTTAATTAAATACCTCTATACACACATTATAATTTTCAGATCATTAATCAAATTTGAGAATAAAAGCTAAAGTTTGTATATAATATATAATCTGTATTTAACAAATGATAACAATGTTACGCATATAAACAACCGTGTTAATTTATCCATTATTGTGCAATTATTACGTACCTAGTGTTGCGTCGCTTTCAAAAAGACCAGCAACAATGAATGATCAGATGTCGAGTGTACCTATAAGCAGATAACTTTAAACGTTCCACGAAACTATATTGGAACATTTTTTAAGAAATGTTACATTTTCATCTCACCTGTTAGCTAGGATAAAATAACGCAATATATAGTAAGACGTGATTCTCAACAAAATAACTGGAACGGATTATAAACTTTCGCCTCCCACTGACTGAATAACGTTTAGTTTTGGTTTTCCGAAGTATTTGTCGACGGCAACTGACGCGCAGCTACATCTAATTGCTCGACAAGGGAATCTTTCATCTCCATGTTTAAGAGTTGAATCGTCCGATTCCACAGTTCCGTTGCCAACCGATCGTTCCGCGCTTTTGCCGACGGAGTCGCAACGCAGCACTCTCTGAAATGGGTGAAAGACAATTCCTGCATTACCTTTCCAACTTGTCGGCCAACTTAACTGCAGTAACTCATTTTCCATGTAAAGTACAATTCCGAAAAGGAGATATGTTATAAAAAGTATATAATATCACGTTTCAAGACTCCGATTAACATTTATGTTTTTATATATAATTTTTTAATTAAAAATTTATTCAAATCCTATCCTTGAAATACTCACTTGTAGTACAGTCCAGTTTCATTCCCTGCCTTTTCATCTACGGCACAATATATAGTGGTTTGCGCTCCTTGCTCGGGACTTTTGCCAAATTGTCCGAACACCACTCGAAAAAGGGTCCTTGCGCCGGAAAAGACAGTCGAATCGAAATGTCGTCCCAACTCCGTCGTGACTACTCCAGGATGCAGCGTGTACACGTTTATTCCCTGAATGTTAGCCTCTGCGAACGGGTCAATTCTCATAAGGCAACCGCAGAAGCAGCGATACCGTTAATCCGTCATTGTTTACCTTTTTATCATGTCAGCATACCTTTCAGACGACGCGCCAGCTCTCTTGTGAACAAGACGTTAGCCAATTTACTTTGCGTGTACGCTTTCAGCGGTGTGTACGATTTCTCCAGATTGATGTCGTCGAAGTTAATATTCGCCGAGTAACCTAAAAGATTTCCGTACAAACGTGTCTAGGAATGTCGCCAAATTGCTCAACGCTTTCGAATTAGCCAAGACACAACGAAGTCTTGAATGACGCTCGACAAAGTGCTACGCTAATTTAATGTACACAATCTTCTACCAGGGTTCTATCATTACGCACTGGAGTGCGCCATGGACGAAACGTTGATTATCCGACAGCCAGGAGATGAGGCACGTATTTTCGGGAGCAGGAGCAGTGTGAAAAGGAAGTGGCCAAGATAGTTCGATTGGAACTGTATCTCGAAGCCGTCCTCCGTCTTGTCGAATGGACACATCATGACACCGGCGTTGTTTACCAGAATGTGAATGTTCCGCTCCTGTTGCAACAGGTTCATCGCACATTTCCTAACGCTTGCCAGACTGCACAGATTCAATTGATAAACAGCAAGCTCGCCTGGGTCACCTTGGAATTGCTCCCTCGTCGGTCTAAACGAATATACATATATGACTGACTAACGGTATTATCTTAATGACCATCGTTTTTTTATATATTGTCATTTCTATTTCGGATTCAAATAATGACACTTATGTCAGTCGCTGCCGGTTGGAAACTATTGACACTTATGATTGTCTCAATACAAATTGATCCTCCGACGCCTCGGTGGCGTAATCTTACCCGCTTACCTACCTTGACGGTGGATTGTTTCTCAGATCCTCAACCGCTGCATTCGCCTTAGTTACATCGCGACACGCCAGTATTACACGAGCACCTACGTGACAAGAATCAATCAATATCGTGGATCTCGGAAACTTTAACGTATCCGCACTTTCGACAATGAATGCGTAAATAGACATGCAGAACACAGAAAATGCTAAAGAATCCAATTTTAGCCAAGAATTGGGTCTGCTTTGGGTACAATAAATATCAACGATTATGTTACATGTGACAACCTATTTGCAAATACGAAATGTTGGTAACTCTGTCCCAACTGATAAATATGAATAATCTCATCAAGTCTTGTCTCAATTACTTACAAAATGATCGATGATTTAATAAAACAGAAATATGTTGTTGTTCTAAAGAAAATTGATTAATAATACGGTCGATCAAATACCATATATTTGTTAAAATCTTACCAGCCATTAATATAAAGTTCACGCATCCATATTTAAAATCTTGGCCATAATGGAAATATGTAATATGTGAAATATTCTACGTTTATAACAGAAACGTCTATCAGATGATTACGAATAGCGAAACGAAACAATAATACCTAAAAATATCACGCTATTCCATTATTCAGGCTTGAAATAACGTAACCATGAACTTCTTTTTTGGGCTTTATCTACATCTTGCGTAACAGCCGAAAATTCGGTCCAATACGCGACCAGTTCCGAATCATAATGTAAATTCGTCAATGTCTACTGCATGTTAATGCATTTCTTCAGGCCTCACGATCAGCATATGAGGACAAAGTAACTGTTATATTTTCAGCATCCTCATAAAATGTGCACGTACTGCGTAAAAGTATTCGATGCACTTTGCTCACAGCGCCGCAAAGCATTGAAAACGCTAAGAAATAGGCGAGACTAAGCGTGAGTCTCATAAGCAATGCAGATAATAAGTACACACGTCAGTTGCAGTAGAATTAGACACATAGTGCTCACACTGTTATCTGCACCTCTCTCGCACGTTTCATCTTTATTCAATTGTTCCGCCCGCCGGAAGTAATTATTCACTTTGAATCATTTTCTCGATCAATGATGAATGTATTAATTAGTCCCGTGCGTCACAATAAGCGATCAACGACATCTATGCAACATTTTACGCAGACCCAAACATTATTACGGCGCAGAAATCGAATCTATTCGAATCAAAGTTCCGCCTGTCAATCGTCACCGTCGAAACTCTGCTCGGGCCATAATTTCTACACGGATTAGATCCACGTAATTTCATCGTACGCGCCATATGCCTTGGATTTCAAGAAGAATCGCCGAAAATGCTTACCTCTCCTGTAAAAATCTCTCGCCGCCTCTTTCCCAATTCCGCAATTCGCCCCGGTCACGACGACAGTCTTGCCAACCAGTCGCACTTTGCTTTGACAGGACCGACTGAAGGGCCACATTTTGAGCGAACGATGTTAACGACCGCCGTTCCCACAGAATAAGAGCGAGTACCGTGTCAATTACCGGTTGCACACCGAGAGCCGTACGTATCCTGTTTGCTACGTTCGCGCGCCACGCTTTACTGCGATGCCTCTTAGAATGAAAGATGGGAGGATTCTGGCCTACTGCGGTCAAGGCGGGTAAGCGTCGAAAGGAGGAAGGGAACGCAGCAGCCGAGGGAATACCGTTCATACGGCAGCTACTCAGAGTATTTGGCATCGGCATAGCTCCATTCACCTCTTCGTTAAACTAGTTCTGACTTTTTATCACTCGATGGCGAGCGATGAACTCGAAGGTACCTCTTTTTATTCTAAGAAAATTGAGCGATGAAAACAATGCCAAGAAAATTTTAAACTGAAAATCTTGAGTCGAGGAAAATATGCTTGTACGGAATGATGAGTACGGTAATGAGTGTCGGAGATGTGCTTGTCTAGCCGGCGTTGAAGTAAGACAAGTTTGTTCAGGAATCTGGATATGAGAATGTTTTGATAAATACTCCGGGGCACCGACGTACCTACAGTCGCACCTGTACGCTATCTGCTAAGGTTCCGATGTAACTGGCACTTAAGGTAGCTTTAACTTTTCAGGGGACCGACCTTAGGAATGCAGGTAGCGAGAATGGACCGAATGCCAGGACCTAAAATATTTTCAAAATATCATTTCATTTTCAATGAATACAAGTCACTGGTCATTTATTGCGTATCACTTAGGTTGCACGGTAAACACTTGCATCCTGCTATGATTAATCGTGAGCAGGAAAAACTCTTGCACGAGCGGACTTTGCTGCATTCGGTTACGTTCCGAAACTTACCGGTCTATCTGACAATATAGAATCCGGCGCCTCTGCGATGAAAGATCCCGCAGGACGAAGGGTCATCGACTCAGACGTTATCGGATTAAGGTATCAAATTCATGCAGCGTATAAATCACGGGCGAGTCTTCGAATTCACGTACACGGAGTCCGTAGGCGACAGTCGAGTCGGAGGCAGACAAAGTTCGCTGAAACGGCATAAGAAGAAGCGGAACAGTGAGACGACGCAGTCAGGCAAAGAAGAAAAAAAAAAGGGCGGGCTACGGTAGAGGATACCTTGAAACATAAGTGAAACACATCGGGACGCAGTTGGGACAGAATCGGAACGAATGTTCATTCCGTGTTGTTGTATCGGCTTCTGCGTACCTGGCCACGAGTTTCGAAACTGAATGTTTCCAAATCTCGATCTCAGTGATGTAAAATCGAGGTTAATCCATAAAATTCTGCCATTTCGAAATTAATACGAGTGACCAAGATGTATCTGCGGCTGAACCGGCCAATTTCCTTGATAGGAAATAATAAGTGGCGCGCGCATTTTTATTCGATCCAATCTACCTGCCAGCACACGCTGGGAAAAGAGCAGGAGGTACAATCGTTCAAGGACATTCCAGGGCCAACGTCTTTACCGATTATAGGGACTTTGTACAAGTACTTGCCTTTAATTGGTAAGAATCAGACGTGATGTAAAACATACTTGACAATTGATGGCACTCAGAGTGCATCGGTGATTCTGTCGTAGGCGAATTTAGCTTTACGAAACTGCACGAAAGTGGTGCGATAAAGCTCGCACGATATGGACCGTTAGTTCGAGAGGAAATGGTGCCAGGACTATCTGTAGTGTGGATATTCCGACCGGAAGACATAGCGGAAGTCTTTCGTGCGGAAACTGGTTTGTATCCGGAAAGAAGAAGTCACTTGGCGCTTCTAAAATATCGGGAGGACAGGAAGAATATATACAATACCGGTGGACTCTTGCCAACGTAAGAACTATTCTATCTTCGATGTATTCATTGTGTGTTGGACTTGTTCGAATTTTAGGAATGGCTCCGACTGGTGGCGGATACGGAGAGAATTTCAAAAAGTTCTGAGCAAACCTCAAAACGTTGTCGATTATCTTGAAGACACAGACATTGTCATCCGAGAATTTATACAACTTTGTAGCAGAGAACAGTTTGATGATTTCTTACCATTGCTATCTCGTCTTTTCCTAGAACGTAATGTAACTGAAAGTCATCATCCTTCGTGCAAGTCATGCTTGAGATTATAATGTTTGTTTTTAGTAACATGTTTAGTGGCTTTTGACGTAAGAATGAATAGCTTTTCCGATGTGGAACGATTAAAGAACTCGAGGACTTCTAAATTAATCGACGCTGCTCTGACTACGAACAGCGCAATTTTAAAATTGGACAATGGACCAAGGCTGTGGCGCTACTTCGAGACACCGTTATACCGTAAAATGCGCAAAGCTCAAAATTACATGGAAAAGTAAGGATGTGATTTAAAATTTATTGACATTATTAATCACATCGAAATGTTTGGAAATTAGAGTTGCTGTAGAGATGGTGTATCGACAAACACGCGATACGACCATTCATCGGAAGGAATCGTTACTGGAGAAATACTTAAAAAATCCGGCACTGGACGCGAAAGACGTTGTAGGAATGGCGTGCGATATGCTATTAGCTGGGATAGATACCGTAAGCGTTACAGGTTACGCTTGGCAACATTACATCTACAGTCGCTACTCTTCAATATCATTAGAATGGCGAACTTACACGCCAATGTTCCAATGCTCAAATAAACAAGTTTCTGAAATATTATTGCAGACCACCTACAGTACTTCATTCGCGCTTTATCACATTGCAAACAACCCTCTTGTTCAAGAAAAACTGAAACGTGAGGTAGCGACATTAATCACCGATTCAAATAGCTCCATAACGTCAGACACTTTAAAGAACGCATCGTACACAAAGGCAGTGATAAAAGAGACGTTTAGAATGAATCCAATATCCGTTGGAGTTGGCCGTATTTTACAAACTGACGTAATCCTTAGCGGTTACTTTGTACCAAAAGGGGTAAACATTTTTGCAATGGTGGACTATTTTTTGCTATCGACGATTAACGTGTCTTATTTGCAGACAGTAGTCGTGACACAAAACGAAGTTACATGTCGACTTCCTGAATACTTTGATAATCCTAACACTTTCATACCCGAACGTTGGTTGCGAAGTGATAGCGGTGCAGAAAAATCGAAACCGATTCATCCATATTTGGTGCTACCATTTGGTCATGGGTCACGTTCTTGCATTGCTAGACGTTTCGCTGAGCAAAGCATGCAAACATTCTTATTGCGCGTACGTTCTATTCGAATTGCCAGTGTCTTAAGGAAAATCTAATAATAATCAATATTACTCACATTGACAGATGTTTCAAGGCTTTCATCTAACTTGGTGTGGCAAAAAACTAATGTCAAAGTCGTTGTTGATCAACAAACCAGATGTACCTATTAAAATTGTAATGCACAATGACCGTGGGGATATGAAGCATTCAAAGCAGTCTTTGATAAAAAAAAAAACGATGTAAAGGATATCAAGGATAGAAAATCGACGAGGAACATAATGATTGCATAGTGAAATAATTATACGATGGACAGTTCTTGCTAATGGAGAAAGGGAAGTTGCAGTTTGATGCATTCGACCTTAATAGCATGAATCTTGTACACGATCTATACATGAAGTTGAACTTAAGTATTATATACACTTTCTGATCTATAGAATAATAATAAAAGAACATATTCTAATCGAAAGTATTCCAGTTTATTATATCAAGTTTATTAATGTCTGCTTAAATATCAGTAACTATTGCGAATGGTAATAACAATGACAATCGTAGACGAGCAATAGTGTTAATTTCAAGTACGAAAGTGCACCAGTATTGACGAAATTAGTTGTAAGTCATGTATTTCGGAGTTGCCGAGAACTTCGCGTATGACTTGATAACCTTATTTACAGCCTCTAAGAAGTCTTTTTCTGTTGCAACCTTGCGACGTGCACGAATGGCAAACATGCCAGCTTCCGTACAAACGGACCTAATCTCAGCGCCGGTGCTATTCGGACACAAACGGGCAAGAAGTTCAAATCTAATGTCTCTTTCCACGCTCATGGAACGTGCGTGAATCTTAAATATATGCGTTCGACCCTCCAAGTCTGGCAAACCAAACTCGACTTTTCTGTCCAAACGTCCAGGCCTCATGAGTGCAGGATCTAGTGTATCTGGCCTGTTAGTTGCCATCAGTACTTTGATATTACCACGAGGATCAAATCTAAAACACAATATGTGCACATGTATATAATATTAAAAATACATGAAAATTCGATCACTCATGCAATCATCTAATTAGTATGATCAAAACGAACCCGTCCAATTGATTAATTAACTCCAACATAGTTCGTTGAACTTCATTGTCACCACCTGCGCCATCATCGAATCGAGCACCACCAATCGCATCGATTTCGTCAAAGAATATTAAACATGCTTTTTTGCTACGTGCCATTTCAAACAATTCTCTTACCATCCTGGCACCCTGTTAGGATAACATGACAAGTTATTAGAGAAAAGTTCTGCCTTACTTCACATAAAATTGGTTATGCATTTAGAAAATTTGAATGACAATAATACCTCTCCAACATATTTTTGGACCAACTCAGAACCAATCACACGAATGAAACAAGCATCTGTTCTGTTCGCAACTGCTCTTGCACATAAGGTTTTTCCGGTACCAGGAGGTCCAAATAGCAACACACCTTTCGGTGGTTCAATACCAAGATTGACAAACTTTTCTGGCTGTAAAATTTATATTACACGGCACATGTAATAATTGATAAATCAATCTTTTTCAGAAGCATTGTTACTCTTGGATACGTACATGCAAAAGAGGTGTCTCTACAACTTCTCTTAATTTTTCAATCTGTTCTTTGCAGCCACCGACGTCACTGTATGTAACATCAGGTTTTTCTTCAACTTGCATCATTGTGACTGTTGGATCAATCTTTGGAGGCAATGGTATATGAATTTGATATTTATTTCTATCGACTCCCACTCTCATGCCTTCTTCAATATCTGTTGGGGCAACTGAATCGGCTAAATCAACAACAAACTTTGCAAATTGTTTCACATTTATAATGTACTTGGGATCATCTGTGTCTGCATTAATTATTTTAGTGCACCGAGCAACTTGTAAAGGTTGTTCATTTTGTAATGTTTGCTTATCTGCCGCTAAGTCCCAAAGAGCAGGTGGAGCTAAGCCTGTGTCAGATTCTTTAATTCCTGTCAGTTCATTGACACGTTTAATTATTGTTTGTATATCCTCCTCAACAGCTTTAATACTTTTTGTGTACTGGCCTTGACCCTAAAAATGATCATGATCTTAACACATACATCCTGTCAAACTATACAAACTGCATGGAAGATTATCGAATAGAACTATATGTAAAAGAAATAAATATTATCAACTTACATAAGTTTTCAGTAGAGCAATATCACCTTCATCCAAGGCTATAAAAATAAAGCATTGATAAATACCGAAATAATTGAAGAGAATGAACTGACTAACAAAGAACCTGCAAATATAATATCTTACACTTGATTTCCTTCTCTTCTTTCTCCTCCTCCGTTTTCACTTTTCTCATATCATTGCCCAAATGGTCAGGCATCTTGCACCTCTTTTTCTGCGTTAAATGTATTAAAAATACCGCAATTAACTGCTTCTACAGGCCTGATTGATCGATTCACTCTTTTTAGGTTATGCCCGTTTAGATTACAAGCGAAATTCGCAAGGCAGGCTACAGTGCCACACGACCCTAGTGTACAGAAATCGAACTACAAAGGAAAGTATTAAGTCATGCAATTCCCCGGCAACACCGACGAGATATACTTAAAGACCGCTAGCCTTATGGGACTTTGTGTCGCACGAAAATTGAGCCGTACTGGGACGCCCTCTCGGCGTATAGAGCGGCCGAATCAGGAAACTCAAGGCAACGCAACGAACTCACTGATTCCAGTTTTTACACCAAGTTACGAAGAATTGCGAAGAACCACTGCCGTGACGATCGTGGTGGGGGAAAGTTCAGATGCGTGCTGTCAGTCAGCGAGTCGTCTACTACAATGTATCGAACGGAGTCAAAGAATGAGCTATGGCTCTGACTCTTCTCCGGCACGATCGTATGCGTGTTTCCTTTGACATAAGCCAGCGGTATTAAAATGCTTTTTCGTTCCTAACCTATCCGATAATCTGATAAAGTATTTTATTCGAAGGGTGTAGTTGGATGATGGGGTCAAAAGTGTTCCCAAAACAATTATAAATCGAAAACGTCATTTGATAGCTCATTAAAAAATACCCATTTTCATCACGTTTTAACTTTCAATCTAGAAGGGCAAGGGGCAGTAGGTTGTAAATTAAAAACTTTCGTTTTTGCTCATTTCTAAAAAAGGGATGTCCGTTAAAAAATCAAGAATTCTGGCCGATTCTGGCGTGTTAAAATTAATTTGTAGAACGAATTTTCATGCATCCTTTATAAGATAAGTATATTATGCAATATTCAATGCTATGAGATGGGGTACAATAAACAAATATAGATGCTAAGAAAACTGCTAAAACAAGGAGAATATGTAGTAATGGCGCTTGTTATATCCTAAAATATTTGTAGTTCCGCTAATATTATCGGTTGCACAACGGCATAACGTCTTTTTTCTCAGTACTGCTCTCTTTATTATTTTTTCCTTTAGTTTATTATTATTATTTTGTCGTTTCTTTCTTTTTCTTCTTTTTGTGTGCAGCATAATCTCTCTGTATTTTATCCTTTATTTTTCTTTTTCCTAGATATAAGTTAACATAATATTTAGGTTTAGTTATATTCAATTAGAAATTAAAGCCAGCTTCTTTTTTTGACCCATGTTCTGTAGCCCCCCGCATAAAACGAATGCGGTGCATGCGCCGAATTATATTTCATGTAATGTTCAAGCGCATTTAATGTTAACCGGACCGATTCAAACCTTCCCACTGCTGCGTTCCGGGAACACGTACCCACTTACATTTACACTTTCGGTATCTGCGCACGAATTCAATACTCTCAAGATCACTAGACATAGGGACACCCCTCCGCCATGCGATTGTCGTATTCTTGACGATTGTCATATTTTCGACGTATTCTTTACGTGCATTTTTATGTTTTTCTTCTTACAATGTATTTGTACAAGAAAAACATTAATATATATGCGAAATGTCTATTAGTAAATGTACTTGGCCGGCTTCAGGATCCAATGGTTACGATTCAGAACTCCTCACCTGAGTGTGAAATTTTTCCGATCCTGCATAAATTGTTATTAACATTTATTAGTTGCCAAGTTTTAAGAGTTCGCGGAGGCGATACAGTGGAGGCCCGATGAATTTTTCCTGAGATCTGCCAGATAAATTTTGACGCTTAAACCCCACCACTAGGCGGGATTCCCCCTCGCATTCGGCAACTGTCACGCCTGATATCGCAGCGTAATTCCTTTGAATACTAACGTAACGTGGTGAAAAGTTGATAATTTTATAAGTAATGTAAGGTGATTTTCGAGAAAACAACTACTATTCGGTTTAACTCTGATTTTCCTTGCATCTGCTCTGCTCTACTACTCAAAATGCTATATCCCTTGTCCGTCCGTGTCCGTCCGGTGCCGTCCGGAAAGAAACGCGCTTCGCGCCTCCCCTCGTGCAAATTCTGCTCGGTGACGTCAGCGGCCGCCAGCTCTAGCGTCCATTGACATGCGCCGGCTTGCGTTTGTTACAGCAACGACTATGTACATATGTACGAACGTGTAATATGTAAACGTTTTAATAAGTACAAATATAAACCGAGTTGTACTGTGTTTGGTCTCATTTTACTCGGAATAATATTACTAATATGTTTTGTCTTCAGTCCGTCTTTTTTCCTTATCTGCCGTTTCTACTTCTGATCATCCGTATCGGCAAAAAGCAAACGAACGAATTCGACTACAGTAGATTTTCTATATGTATGAGTCCGATTTGAGCTACACGATATCTGTCCCCGGATGCCCCTTTCACAAACAGGGGTCGTCGTCGGCCGAGCGGTTCCCCGTCGCTTGTATCGCAGTGGCATTTTTTGATGCTGATAATTGAACAGCGACGCGGTCTATCGGTGAGACACTAACCCTAGTTAAGAAATCAAAAATTGTTAATTGCAATTTTTCGGTAAAAAGAAGTTTACTGGTATATTGGAGACGTTTTTCTAATAAAAATAAGACCAAATACGAAATGGTTACGACACTTGGTTTCGCTATTCTGGCTTGTCAAACACACTGTCGCCTAAACGTCGCGAGATCAATGTGGTGTGAAGAAGGAACTTCTATTCGATGGAATCAAGTACCTGGCGAATGAATCGACGCTTACCGTGGAGCTGGATGAGAAACAAAGTTTTCTTGAGTGGAATGAATGTCCCCTATTCGTTATAAGCCCATTTGGCGGCATTTTTTTTGCGTCTCTTACCGTGTAGGGACACCATTGGCAGGTGCCTCCTCACAAACTCACACAGGGATCCTGCTACAGTTTAGACGGCTTTAAACTCCTCATACGCAAATAAAGTGGCAAGCAATTTTATATGTAAATAGGAGTTTTAATTAGTAACAAAATATAACCCGATTGGTTTCGTGTTTGGTCTCATTTTACTTGGCAAAATATTAGCAATACGGTACTGACATTTTTATTCATAAAAATTCAAAGTTGTAAAAATTTCTTCGCTGCACTAGTGTTGCCTCATCGTCATGTGGAATTCAATCATTCAACAATGGCTTCACCTTCACTCCCTCTTTCTATATCAACTGTCCCTACGTTTGGCGGTGTCGGCAAATTACAAAGAGACGGGCGCGTGGCCCAGCGTGGCCGGCAACGTGGCGCAGAGACGACATTCGTGTCAAATCACCGGATGTATGTACGAGCAACGGAAAAACTTTAGAATTGCAAAGATAGAAATAAACAAGTTTTGCGTACAGACAGGGTCGTTTCGTTTCTCATGTTCCGATCATTTGTATGAAATGGAATACAATAATCAATGTAAGAGAGCAAGTGTATTGGAAGGCATTTACTTCTTTAATTAACAAGTACTTTTTGTAACATTTTCAACCTCGTCGGTGCTGCTAGCACTTAAAATTATCACGATACAAAAATTGGGAGTGATGGGATTCGATAAAGTATAAAAGTTCGTTCTACAAATTAGTTTAACACGCCAGTAAACGACTAGAAAGGATGATCTTGACTTTTTCACTGACACCCCTTTTTTAAAAATGAGCAAAAAGGGAAGTTTTCAATTTACACTTCACTGCCCATCGCCCTTGCAGATTCAACGTTAACACATGATGAAAATGGGAATTTTTTAATAAGCTTTCGAATGACGTTTTTGGTTTATAATTGTTTTGGGATCGCTTTTGAGCCCCATCATCACCCTTCGAATAAGATACTTTATCAGATTATCGGTTAGGTTAGGGACAAAAAGCATTTTAATACCGCTGGCTTATACCAAAGGAAACACTTGTATGCAATCGTGTCGGAGAGGAGTCGGAGCCGTAGCTTATTTCTTGTCTCCGTTCGGTACGTAGTAGACGACTCGCTGACTGAGAGCACGTATACATACATCTCAATGTACATCTTTTCCCCACCACGCCCGTCACGACAGTGGTTCTTAGGAATTCCTCGTCGGTGCTTGGTGTTACCTACAAAGTTAGAACCTCGGAATTCTTCCGTGCCGACAGAGCATTTGGGCCCCTTTGAGCCCCCTTGCGTGCCCGAAATTTTACCCAGGGCTAGCGGTCTTTAAGTATATCTCGTCGGTGCCGGCAATTGCTCTGTCAATATACAACTACAGACGGTAGTTTTCTCACGAGTAGAGAAAATATGAACAGGATTATAGAAAGTATTCGTCACGAGATGTCACGTCATTGAGCTATCGCATAGATGTTTACTCAGGACAGACCATAAGTGACTTGAAACATGCCATTCAACGACAAATATTGAGTAAGTACTTCGGATTATTAATTGATATGTAAATCAAGATAGGTAAAATTTGTCTATTTCAAAAGGGAATATTCAAATCAAATCAATATGTCATTAACATGTCATCTGTACTATTTTATTGCCTGTAATTCGTGAACTACAGCAAATGATTGCATAGTAATGCATCGAACTGGGTTCGGTGAAAACGTGTTTATGTCTTCACTTCGCACCCGTACCCTTTTGTATCCTCCACCTGATCAGATCGGCAAACCTTTCGGAGCAATTACAGAGGACCGCCCAAGTTGCATTTTTAACGGCATTTAGTCCTTGGCCGGAATAATGTTTGTAAGAATGCGATGCCAGCGAAGACGGGCTGGGATGTGCATAAAATACTTTCACCTATACCTGTCCCACCCTATTCGTTCGCCATCGTGCGAACATTGTATTTACGGCGGGCGTGGTAATAAAAGGAAATTATGCGTTATGCCACCAGACGCTTCTGGTCTCTCTTCACAATAAAGTGAACATATTTATCATATCAGTTTTGCAAGCTAACCTGATCATTCTTGTATAAATGGTACCTCATCGAGGAGTAGAAAAATGTTACGCTGTCACGTATATACGTATATTGACCCCTCGAAAGCTTACTAAATTACGTTATATACTCAGGTGAGAAATATCACCGTTTACACAAACTCGCTTATCAACATATTAGCCAATCTGGTAATCTAAGGAGATATACAAGCAATCAGAAACGATTTAGTGATTTATTGCATAATGACTGTTACATATGTAGCTGCAAATCCGGACATTTACTTTTCAGTCGCCAATATAATGGATCACGGCAGGGTAGGATTACGTATGTACATTATCACGGCAGGTTAGAAACGGTAGACAGTGCGTATGGAGTTAACACGTCGTCGCAGCGATCTTCTTGCCGGACGAAGGTGTACTCTCATGCATCTTTCATCTTTCATCTTGGATACAGGTAGTCGTCTCGTGAACAAAAGTAAGATTAAACGAAATTAATATCTTCGGAAGTTTCCTCCGTATGGCTGGTATGGCCTGTCCGAGTCATCAGGTCCCGGAGGGTTTGCGGCCAGCGCCCTTCTGATGGCCTCAGGAATTGGCGGGGGTGTTGGCAAATGGGCACCCTTAGCACGGAAACCGTTCTCGTCGGCGACATATTCCACTGTGATGGGTGTTCCGTCCGGTGACGGGTACGAATATTTACCCTGGACCACCTGTTGCAAAGGTTTGCCGTCAGAAATATTAAAATCATTTCTGATAGCTTTTTAAATTTACATAACCTAAATGTGACGTTAGAAAATGATACATCGTGCATTTAATGAGCCCAGGATTCTTTTATATCTCCTTAGTTATAATGAGACTCAACAATATATGTTCTAAAGAGTTATATATTTTATATGGTTTTACCGTTGTTTCTAGGTAATGTTGATTAATTTATATTACAGAATGGCTATTACCTCAACTTGTCCCTGAGGTCCGGCTTTGGGATATCCATTTTCTGAAGCTGAAATTCCGTTCTCGGTTTCATAGCTCCAGTTATAAGAGCCGTCCGGATAGGAATCACGCTGTTGACTACGTATAGCTATAAACTTCCCAGGTGAACTGTCAAAATAAGGTCTTTGTTAATAACACATTTGAGAATAATACTGGTTAAAAACAAGTTTTAAAAATCTCATCCGGTGTTTGATGCAGTAATTTATATCAAGATACCGATTAAGGATGATGTTATTCATGTTTGAGTTAGCAGGCATTAAGCGGTACACTACATACTATAAAATACCGGACCGCTTAAGCATCTTTGCATTATACAAGATTTTCCTCAACCCCTCAAAATTTCGTTTGATATCTAATACAATACGCGTTACGTCTATACTCTTACAAAAAATTGGCATTAAGTGTAAATCGCAACTTTCAGTTAAATGTCACACTATTATATTCCTAAGTAGCCCATCAAACAAAATTTATCAAACGCCTACTACAGGCACACAATAAATGAAAAGACCGTTGCAATAAACGTTAATCTTCCTAAGAATATTGTTGAAGGCACATACTTATACTGTGGCTGATATCTCGGTTGCTGATAGTCGGGTCTCGGCGTTTGCGTGAAGGCATTCTGGTTTCCAAAACCGCGATAGCCACCGTACTGCCCGAGGGCGCAACCGGTCAGGGCGAGGATCAGGATCTGCAACCACGTGAACAATCAGCCAGTAACAAATTGACACCATCCACAATTTACCGCTTGACAACGGTAAGCTCTTTCTCTCTCTCATTAGAAAATCGAGCACCCACTATGGACTTCATGGCGGCGAGTTTTTGACGATGCGAGAACGGCGACTATATTAATCTCCTATGCGGGATCCTACTGTCGATTTGAACGATATCGAATCTATGATCCGTGTACCGGTACCGCCAGCATTTATACGAAGACGCCCAAGATCTTCCCTTCCATTCTCCCTGTTTCTGTATTTGCGCTCTCCGCGCGCATTCTCCTCCTCGCCTCCTATCCAGACATGTACGCGTCCCGTGTCGTCGTTCACGGCGCCCTCGCATCTTTTGCCCCACCTCAACCCCATCCTCCTGATTGTGAGACGCGAGCTGGCATCATCGAGAAGAAGGAAAGACTCCTGCCAGCACGTGAATAGCACTCTCACTCGTACCAGCGGCCGCTTACGGTACGTACTTACACGATGACAATGTACGCTTCTCATTAGTGACTGGATCGGTATCGACAGGCACGGGAGCAATTAACATGCTTGTCGATGTCGATGCCCACGCGGCAGACGCTTCCACGTGCTAATAGAGTCGTTAATTTGTCCCTGTCAATATCCTGTCACGGAGACAGCAAGTTTCGTTATTACGCTGTTTGTTCATTGTAGGAATGATTTAATAGGTGACGGAACGCGGTGTTTGGGTGGGAATATCATATATTGGTGATTGGAAGTGATGGTAGTGCATCTTATGGTGTAGATACAGAAGATGAAAAGTCATTTTTCTATGCAGGTGATCAAAGTTCAATATTGACATAGTTGAGAGACTAGTTTTAGAGATTTCTGGGAAAGGAGTTATATTGGGGTCTCTGTTTATATGTACTGTTGCTGCTCAACTATTTACGCCCTAATTAGATGTAGAAAAAGGTTCTTTCCCAATTGAAAGACGTTGCGTGGGTATTACTTAGCAGAAGCATCATGCAGAAAAGCTTACAGGTAGATGAAAGGGGAGCGGTATACATCTTGTCGTGCTGACTTCATTTATGATACATTCGTTACTTACTCCTCATTCTTCTCTATTCTAATGTGTAACCGCATTGTCCTTAGGTTAGACCACTCCCAGGACGCAACAAATGATTTCATCCATTTGTCTACGTACAATCGCACGACCACCCATAACCTGTAGCATCAGGATGCTTCTACTGGGAGAGGAACAATCAGACTTTTTAATCCATTGCGTGTATTGACCGTAATTGTCAGTATTCAAAACTTGGTTACAATCGTTTACCAAAGTTCAATTCTCAGTTCATTGTATTCAAGATACTTTGCATCCTGCAAACATTTTTTTTCACACTCATCTTGTTTAATCAGAAACTAGAAAGTAATTCGTGGAAGGAAGAATTCATTATGTAAACGGGCCGATTACATAAGCACATTTAAACTGGCCATCGCCTAAAGAAGCAACTACCAGAACTCTATAGAGCAGTTACATTTCAATTTGATATATCATCGGCCACTTGAATCGCCCTTAGCGGTTTCAAACTAGTGGGATGACATTCCATGAATCACCATTACCGATTGGATAAGGTGCGCCTAATACAATTTTGAAAACAGTAATCGATTCGGCCACGATGCCGTTCAAATAATATAGGTAAGAAATCTATACTTTCAATGTCCCTTTCGGGCATCGGACGCGTAAACACATTTGCACTTTATCCGTTAATTGAAAGGTTACCCGACTACAGTTACATTCGTCGTTTCACTTAACATAAACAAGTGCCGGTCTCAGTACTAGCTCTACAGAAGAGCGTAAATACAATCGTTGACCCTCATCAACGGAGATTTCCTTATCCATTTCTCCGATTGGGGCGATTATCAGTAATGACGATATTGTCGAGAAAATCGATCCCACGACTGGGAGCGTTACTGGGGTAAACGGTACTAGGCGCAGATGCTCGGCAAGGAAGACTATGCGAACGACAGTTCCAGTTATGACGGCACGAGCATGGGCCACAGCTATCGCGTTGCGTAATGTTTCTGTAAGAGACAATGACCGCGTTTAGAGAGCTCAATAGCTCTCGCGTCTGCCTCCGTTCAAGTCATTTTCAGGACATGCCCCTCACGGTGCGGGCATAATTCGCGCTAGGAGGCTGCCATTGTGCCGGTCGTCGAACTTTCGGCTCAAAATTCAACAGCCGACCTTATCAGACTGGGTCGGGTAAGCTCGGCTGAAAAGAATGCCAGATCGGCATCTAAGGATCGTCATCGTGATCCGGTCTGACGCGATAATCGTCGAATGCCGGATCGTCAGTCGCCGACGGAGCGATGACGAAGGAGGTTCGAAACGGGCTCGCGGATACTCGCGAAGAAGTCGAAGAAGGCGGTTCAGAAGGTAATTTCAGTTACTGAGCCGCGATCGCAAGGCGCGGATCGGAGTTTGCATAATTCTCCGATAGCGGATGATGCTCGCCTGGGAGGACCCCGGAGGTATGCGCCTCTACTCGCGTCTTCTTTGTGAGTCGTTCAGCCACGTCGAGATGACGAGGCATGCCTAAGTCGATGTGGTTAATAAAACCAGAAAGGTCAGGCCGGGTTCAAGTAACTCTCGAGGCATCAGCGCCGGCCACGCTGCGAGATCTAGAACCATCCTAGATGAGGATGCGATCCGCCTGCCTCCTCCTCCTCCACCTCTCGATCGCGGCGCGGATCTAGATTTCGACAAGTTAGCGCCAAAGTAGCTGCCCGCGAGCGGGCCCGGTCGCAACATCCTCGCTTTCGTTTTTTCTTCATCAGCGGCTGACTCCTATTTTTATTTTCAGGCCTACCTGCCAGGAGGAGTCGACTCTGGGCTCCCCCCCACCCTCCAACCTTCTTCGCGCCGTCTCTCGGCGGTGATGAAAACGTACCGAGGCCTTCAATGTTTCACGCGTAGGGTGCCGCGTTCAAGGCGATATGAACGGGGTCGCGCGGTGTGCAATTACGATTTTAAGAATGTCCGTCCTATCGCCGCTTTACATCTCTCGGGGAGAACTGGAATTCTGAATGACCCGAGAGCGGGACGCGCAAAGATGCTGAAGGTATCACTCGATCCCACTCGACGGCCGGCTTGATATTCACAATCCGCGGAATGATCCACGTCGCGGTAACGAACGCGGAGTGCAATTAAGCTGCGAACGCGATCCCGGGTGCCGATCTGACCCATCGGACGACGAACCGGAGGACGACGCAAGGCGTCGCAGGATTGAATCGTGCGAACGAGCCGCGAAGCCGAGCTGGCTGGCATTCAGGTGCATTCAGGCGACTCCTCTCTTTGTGCTCTGCCCTTCTTCTTTTTCCGGTCCGTGACGTTCGACGAATGGAATCTATCTTACAAAATTCATCCTGTCGCACAGGCCTTTAGTAGCGCCTCGTTGCGACGCGGTCGCAAACCTCGCGGCAGGCGCAAAAGGTGCGAGGCGTTACAGGAGATGTAACCCGACTGTTTCCAAATCGTCCGTTGGGACAGGTCCAAGGCCCAGGATTCGAGGCTGGATGGTCTGCCAGACGCACGAGGCTGGCCGACGTTCGAGCAGGAAACGAAAGGAAGCGAGCGTTTCCTGGCGCGGACGTATAAATAGCGATTTCAAATCGTTGACAATCCGCATGCCGTGACTCGCTCTCATCGCGATTTTCGCGACAGGATACGGCTCGCCCAATGTCCATTAAACTCCTTGACCGATATCCCTGGTGCGCGACGACGAAAACGCTCTTCACGATTGTATGCAAAATATCGATTTCGTGCATCAGACTCTCCTTACATCGCTGCCCCGCGCCGAGTTCGTATCTGCCCGCTTCTTTTTTGCTCGCTACGTCGTCAGGATGGAAAGCGTCACGCACGAGACCCAGTAGCCTCGATATCCGGAGAACGGTTTCGTACCCCAACTTGACACGGGCCTCCATTATCGCGCAGGCATCGAGAGCCGATACACCTTGCCATTAGAGACGCTGCCCATTGTATGCTTAATCAATCGCTCGCCTGCAACATGCTTTCTGTCATTTTAATCCTGAACTCTTGAACCGCGGAACGATTTTTCTGACATTTCGAGACAGGCGCAGAACACGCTCGGCGACGTTCCGTACCAGTTGTGATTGCTGATCTGTCAGATAATTATTTCGTTTCTTTTTCTACCCCGCGGGCAGCGGGGGGGGGGGGGTTCGCGTTAAAGACGTTGTTCCTGTGCGAGAGAATGCGTTGGAACGCGACGGTACCGATCGCAACTGGCATCGACTCTTAACATTTGCGACTCTTACCGTTTCCCAGAACTTCTGAAGTTTGTGACCAAATTACTGGGTGCTCGTCCATATCGAAAGCTGTAACGATGAGCTTCGAGTGATGCGCTCGACTCGCGCGGCTCATATCTGCGCTCACCACCTTCGGTCGATGGTGTTGTGCAATAGACAAGAGCCCGATGATTTGCTTTCACTGACTCACCTTTAACGTGATATTACGATTACCATTAACATTAATCCGACTGGTATTTCAACTGATTTGCCTAAAATTTCGCACCTAACGGTAATTTTAACCGTGCAGCCGACGACCGTTCAAGGCAGATATTAATGTTCTCGTACGTCGTAAATTCGATAACAGCCTTTAATTAATGACCATTAGAAGCACGTGTTGCTGCGTGACGCGACCTCAACGTTAAACGAACAGGTTGCACCTTTCGCGGAATCTCGACCGTTTGAGGGTCCAGAAAAGTTCTGTAATGCGCACGTGCTGAACAGAACGGACATCAATTCGACCGAATTGGTCTTCTTCTCAAATGCGAGGAATCTCGCGCCGACCGGCAGCTTGCACCTTTCGAAGCAACTACATTTCCACGTTACGACGTAATAATTGTCGCCATAAAATCTTGCAGAATGATGCTTATACGGTCCACGTGTTTGATTTACGCGCTACCCGTAAAGCACAGTAAGTGTTATCTCATACTCGCACAGTCGCCAATTGCAATAAACTATCAAAATTTTAATTCCGCAGAATGAACGTGCGTAAACACATTCCGCACGTCAGACGTATATAAATTAACAAGAGCAGAATAAGCATTACTCTGCCGAAGGAAAAACTCATTTCGCAAAAGCCGTGATTTTCTCTTCGAAGCCTACTCTCTCTGATAACTCATGCCCACGGTTCAATGCAGCATCTCAACTACCATAAACCTTCACCCAATCCCAACCAGAACCGATTAAACTCGTTAAGAAACTCTTCCTTCATAAATTAGTATATATTTCATTCATTCGTGACACTGATTACCGGAGCACGCGGCCCCTCTCAAAGAATGACCTCCCACGACCGCACTCTCAAAATCGGCCCGCGCAACCGACGACGCATCGAAGAACAATGAGTAACGAGACACGATTTTAAGTGGTTGTACTTCGGCATATATGTATATATATATATATATATATATATAGAAACGACATGCACAATTACATAATACAATAAAAATAGGCATAGCAGGCATGGTACAGTTGTAACGTAACGTTATATGACATATTCGCACCTGAGCATCGGCCATCTCCACCTTTCACGCTCGCGACTTCTCCTCCTCCCGACGCGAACCCCCCTGCTGGCCGGCCGCGACTTCCCCCTCTCTCTCCCACTCGCGCGCCGGCTCGCGGGAGTGAGCGCGAGGGAAGACTTGGTGGCGGGCGAGCAGGGTCGAACGCGCTCGGCCTGTTCGCAAGATACGCAGGACGCTGCGGTCGCCGTCGCGCAAAACTGTAACATTCGTTATGATGGTAAGTCCATTCGCGTTAAGGGATCGTCAATTAAGCGAAGCATGATCGCCGCGGACCCGCTGGCCCGGTCGGGTTGGGTCGGGGCGCATAAACGTGGGCAGAAGGACACGGGGGTCGTCGGTTAGTTCGATCGGCGTCGCGAACGTCGGCGCGAGAAAAAGTGGCGCGCGACGTTCGTCCGGCGATTAGCGCGTCGTCTAGTATCTCCTGTAGGGGTCCTCCTCCTCGGGATGGGCGGCGTTGTGGGCCAGGGCTCGTTGTATCGCTACCGGGATCGGAGGCGGCGTCGGCAGGTGAGCGCCACTTGCCTGGAAGCCGTTCTCGTCGGCGGTGTAGGTGACCACGATCGGAGTGCCGTCCGGGGCGGTGTAGCTGTATTGTCCTCTCACCACCTCGGCCTGCCCCGCGGTCCCGAGGTTCTTCGGCTGTCCTTGCTCCGCCACGGATATGCCGTTTTCCGTATCGTAGCTGGAAACGTGTTCATTTCGTTTATTAGCAGAGCGGATTTGTGAGGTTAGGTCGGCGCAAAGTATGTCCTCGACAGTTTGACTGTCTTTGTACTTTCTCGAACAGCTAGTCGAGGGAAACGCGACTTAGGGGGGTGTTTTAGTGCCACCCACATTCGGGTGACGCGATAGGATGAGTGAAAGCGTGAATGACATGATTTTCTGTTTGCAGGATGTCTTGGGAAGCAACTTGAGTCTCCGACGAGTCAGTCGGAAGAGATAATGCGTTGAAAAGTAGGGGTCCGTAATTTGAAAATTGGTCATCGATGGGATTGGCAGGTTAACGGTCGTTCGTGGAACGTCTGCGACTGTCTGCGACCGATAGGAGAAGCGCCACCTCTGTGGAACGAGGTGGAGCGTCGTAGAGTGGCAAAGTTATCGAGACAGGTGTCAAGGGAGGGGCCGAACTAGGCGCGAGCACTATAACGGACTAAAGTACGGATGAGCACGTAGGCAGGTAAACGGGCAGACAAGCGGGGCGGTAGGTAGGTAGGTAGGCAGATGGGTAGGTAGGTAGGTCGATTGTAATTGTTCGATTGCGCAATGCGTTATTGCGAACTGCGCAGCGGGCTAACGCGGACGATTAACATCAAAGCCAATTAGATATCCTCTCCTCTCGTGTGTCCGCCAGAGTCCGTTCCATGGGGTTCGCCATTTTCGCATTACCGAACTGGTACGGCCGACAGTCTCAGAAATTACTGGGCAGCTTAACCTCGGTAAGAAAATCACGACCTCGGCGCACCCGATCAATTACTACGAATAGTACGCTCACCCTGTGTCAATACAGAATTAGAGTGCAACGGTCGGTCCGAATGAGCGGCTGAAGCGTATTAATTAATTTTCGTCATCGTCGCTCGTCATTTGGTCACCGTTTGGCCAGTTTTCCGCCTTTCAACCTTAGGGCAACGCTGACCGCAAGCCGCCGATGGTCACGTTTCGGCAACAACACGCACGAGCGATAAAAGTGACAGCAATTCCCTTAATAACCCCCTCAAGACGGTTGCCGCAATTCGTCACGTTATAAACTCTCAGCACCGTGCGCGTCAATTCACCGCAAAGTGATACCCGCGAAGACATGACATTGGAAATGTAATAAAAGTAACCGACGCGCTAACGTCTCGGTGAATAACTGAGAATTTCAACACATGCAATTGTCAGCGCACGCGGGTTTTTCCACCACGAAATTATCTCCGCACGTTCTCTATTGAACAATCGGCGAATAGACGCAAGATTTCACTCTACAGTTCTAGACTCTTTACGATCCCTCCCCACACTCCTTCGCGACTATACATACTCAAGTTCGAAATATAATGCGTCAGCGGTCAATACTCAATCTTCGCCAAATCGAAAATCCTTATCCAGCTCCTATCCTGACCGACGTTAAGTCGGCAACCGACCCGCCCGGGAAAAACACGTGGACGGAGAAAAAAAGTCAACGCACCGCGATGCAAGTACAATGAAACTAACGAGGAGCCAGGTTAATGAGTGATTACGTCGATCGTCACGTGACGCGCCGACGAAAGTCAGTGTCGAGAAAACAGACGAGATCCCTCGAGCGTGTCGAGATCGCTCCTGAGGAAGCATACCGAGTCCGCGGCAGAATGAGGCTTATCGTCTTGCCTGCCGGCGCTGAGGACACGTCGGAAGGACGATCTCACCTGTACGAGTAGGATCCGTCCGGCGATATATCCTGCGATTGCCGCAGTATGGCGATGTGACGGCCATAGTAATCGGGGTTGTAGCCGGGATATCTGTTGAACTGCGCGCACGTCAGCGTGGCCAAACCCAGGAAGGCAAGCTGAAATCAAAATTTGAATCTCAGTCATCTCCAAATTTTGCATGGAGGCCAAACATTTTTCTAGACGCCGTTTGCGAACTCGATTACGTTGTGTCCTACGTATGCGTATGTGCCAGTGATTATAAAAGTGGTTTGTTAAGGAAATAGAAAATGTTTATTGCTCAAGCTACTGTTTTTATGGAAAATTGGTCAAATCGGGTTTGATAATTAAATAGCACATATTTCACACGTGCTATGCCGGGATGACTATGGGAGAGTAGTCGGATGGAAGAGGCTCGCGATGTGAACAAAAGCAAGAGCTATATAAGTAGACGGAAAGTGGGTAGTTGGGAATGCTGGAGGATAATTTCGATCGGCGATGCGGTTATGAATAATGATATGCAAAAGATGCGTCATATTTTCCATCCCGCGCTATCCGCGTTCTTCGGCGATCGCGATGTTCGAGGCCGCACGCGATTTGTGTTAGACTGGCAGGCTGTTAATTTGCGGACTGGGAATAACGCGGTGAGTAGCGTGCAATCGGTTTTTCTTCCATCGGTTAGTGACCAAATCGTAGGGTACGCAATGACATGCCACTAGACGAACGAACTGTTTATATAGAATAAAACGATCACGACGAACGCGCAGGAAAAATCCACCCGCCGAACGAACCGATCAAAAGCAACAGGAATTAGCAATAACGATTTCATCTTCAAACTGAAAATCTGCACGCTAAAATTTACAGCAAATTAAACGATTCTAGGAGAGGTTAAATTTGTTGCGATGACACTACTTTTTACGCGTCAGGATCGGTACGATCCAGTTCGTCCCGAACGTCAAATCGGCAAAGCCACAGAAAAGTTCCACTCACAATGGTTTTCATGACGACTACGGCGGTGATAACAAGGGAAAATCTCCTATCAGCTCTGTCGGGGAGTCTGGATGGCAAGGCCAACGTTCGGACCGCACAAAGATCTTCCGGTCGATGGGTTTCGGTGGACTCTCTCGTCCGTCTCTGAGTCGTACTGTTGCGAAGACGCGGAATCGGCCGATAAATACTCGATCGCTCCTCGTTAGCTGAGTTTGACACTACTGCGAGTTAGAGTACGTGGCTAGGTGGGTCACGGTGAGGCTCTTTATAGTCGCTACGGGGCTATGGTTCTGCCTCCCGGTCGACCCCCGCCACAGCTCAAAAGGAGGAGGTTGAAGGGGAGAATAAATCTCGGACGTATTCACGTAACCCGCGGCAGGGTGCTTGCCGATTGTCGACGCTGCCGTGCTGTGCTGGTAGTGGTGCCGAAAGTGGTGGTGGACGCTAAACTACCGGAGGTGATAGTATTCGAGGATGGTAGTCTTCGGCGATTAGCTCTGCCTCGATTGCGAGCATGTCAAGATACACCTACAATACATCCATACATCCATACATACATACATACATACGTGTACTTATGCATATCTATGTGTACAGGTATATGCGGCGTGGCTCAACAGATTCACCCATGTCACTCCTGCAACGCTGCCTAACGATCTAGTCGCCTCTGGCCTCATCGGTGCGCCTCGGTGTGCGTCGGTGTGCTCGGTGTGCTTCGGTGTGCGTCAGCCAGCGTCAGTGTGCCTCGAAGGCGTATGTGCTTGTACGCCTCATATGCGTCCGGGGGCCTAAACTCATGTTCGCACTCCTCGTGCGGCCGGCATGCGGCGCGCACACGGACGCACACCGACGCACACGGACGCACGATCAAAACCGAATGATAATGCATGCCCGTCAAGAAGGCTGTCATTAGACGGTGCGCGCTCAAACGTCTCGTAACACGCTGACCGCCGGTGCGGCCTCCGCGGCACGAGATTCGGATCGTCGGATTCGCCACGGATCATCGCAGGGCGTATTCCTTTCACTGGCTGCTTACACGAGCGGAGCAGAGACGATGCAACGATTCGCCGCGCCGCATCGACGATCCTTGCGACATTACCCGCGGGTGGAACAAAACGACTTCGCGACGGGCATCCTTGTTCGTCGAGCGGGAGAAACATTTCAGGGCGTGCTCCGGCCGGAGGAATCGCAAGGTGTGTCCGCCGCCAAGATCGGAGGGTGGCCGAGGCGACCTTCGAGAACGATCTCGGGCGGCTGCCGAGAACGAGGCGGCTCGCAGACTCGAGGAACAGGCTATCAAAGTTCGGTAGCGATCGTTTGAACGATCGTTTGAACGCACAACGGAATGATGAAGTGAAAAATGATGACCGATTAATTCATCCGTTCGGTAATAAATCACGACGCTACGACCGTACCGTGGCCGCCATAAATCTTGCGTCTGCATAGGTGCTCCCGTCTCGTGCCGCCATTGTAGTCCCGAGACGAGCAGCGGGCCGATCGCGGCTCTTCGACGCCGGGACGAGCGCTACAATTGCGGGCCCAATTAGCAGCAGTTAGTAACCATTCCGCGATCGTAAGGTTGTCAAGCCGCGGCGTCCCGGCAACGGATCCGCGCGGCAGGCGAACAGCTATGGATAATCATAAAGTATGAGCGGCCGGAGGATTGCGACGGTGACCTTTCTATCGGTCGGCTCACGGCACGGCGCGAGATTCGTAATACGCGCCAATTCGACAATATAACATAAAACGCGCCTCTTAACCGCCTTCGAGCCGTCGGGGGCAGAGCGAGGCGGAGAAGAAGGTGTTCGGAGAATCTGCGGGCATCGAGGGACGCCTTGACATTAAAAAGTTTTTTTCGCCGAACAGCCCGGCGGTGTGCGTCGGCCGACATGAATGACGTCCTGGATTGAGGGCGGGCCCCTCCGTCGGAGGAAGGGGGGCCTCGCACGCCTAATAGCGACGACCCCGCGGCATAACCTCCCAGTTATGCCGCTTCGGGGTTGCCCAAGCTCGTCAGCCTAATCCGCCCTCGGATCTGCCCGTCCTGCGCGTCGAGAGCAGGCCGAAGGCGCCGTTGTAACAGGACTCTCCTCATTTTTCCTCCTTATTCCGGCATCCAGCGACTATTGCGCATCGCGAGCCGAGGCCTCAACAATCGCATATTCCCGCGTGCATTCCTCGCTCTTATGGCCATTCCGCCTGGGCATGCCTTCTTCGTCCGCCCACTGGGAATCGTATCCCCGTAGAATGTCGACGAGGAAAGGATTCGTCTCGGCGAGAGTCTCGGCGAGAGTCTCGGCGAGAGTCTCTCCTCCGCTCGCCTCCGTATCCTTGTCGCTAATCGCACTCTCAGGTGTCGTACCCTGGCATACCGTAATCTGGCTCTCGAGTCGGTCGGCCTGAATCCGCCACGCTCGCCCTGATCCACATATCCGCTTGCGGATCGAATTGTCCGTCCTCCGTTCGGCTCGCGCGAATCCTTCGAGCGTCGGATCCTCCGAACGTTAGATCCTTCGCGGAGCTAGATACCTCGAGGTCCAGATCCTCTCCCAGCCTGTTGCGTACGGACGATGGAGCGAGGATCGTTTCCATCCGCGAAGCGATGGGAACGACGATTGCCGATCGTAACTCGCCACGAGCCTTCCCTGCTCTTTGTGCGCAGCCCTAACACGTCTATCGAAGATCGATGATTTTAACGATGCCGGCTAAACTTTCGTGAGAGAGCGTATATAGGTCAAGTCGCCTCGATCATATCTGCTCCACCTTATCCAGCCTTAAATCTCGCCCCGCTCGAGCTCATCTGCCCCGCTGCACTTTCTCCGGGCGCAAATTTCGATCGTCCGCATCCCAACCCCCTCCTCCCTAGGCCGACACTCCCCTCAATAAAGAATATCCGATCGAAACTATTCCGATGAGCCGATAGTTAACGCCGCCAGGCCTCGCGGTTACGTAACGGCGGAGGATACTGACGAATCAATCCGCCCTCGAATCCTCGGCCAGCTTCCATTCCTACTGAAAGGCAGTTATAAGCATTTTTTTCTCCAATGTCCATCCACCGAGGGAAGATTGCACATCCTCAATGAGCACCTCCGAGCGCCGATACCGACCCGTATCCTTATATACGGTATTACTTATGTACCGGCAGGCGCGCGTATACATTGGCTGCATCTGTTTCGCCGAGCGTGCATCGCGGTCCGCCTACAAAAGGATTGGCGGTTTTAGCGAGCGCTCACATCCTCCCGCTCGGAGCACGAAGGGGGACCCCTCCGAGCCCAGAAAATTACTCGGTTCAGAGTGCATCTATTCTCCCCGTACCTTTGTGTCGCTGTTCCCTGTCGCTCCGGCCGCGCAAGTAATTTACACAGTTTATCTTCGGACGTTTGACGTGCGGCGTGTTAAATCTAATCCCCGCTTTCGAAACGCCGAGCCCGCCACGGTATGATTTGCCAGCTGCTTTTTTTCCCTCCCCCCGCGCGATCCTCCTCACCCGAAATTTAGCTGCCCGTAATTTGCCGGCTGACCGACGGGTACGCAACCGGTTAAATGCATAATGGGGTCACTCTGAAGACTCCGCGAGACGTTCGGACGTTAGCCGGGGGTGTCGCAATAGATTTGACGCGCTTTTTCAATGGATCCTGGCAATCTCAATGAAATTGTAGTATTCCCCGATGGTATTAATGACAGCGTGCCAGTTCGCATGCTGCACGGAGGAGTACTCGTTTTGTCACGTCGTGCCGCACGCCGAGTCCATCTGGGTCTCGTTCCAGGTTCTATCCGCGCGCTCGTCAGTACATGACGACTGGAGTCGCTCCAGCGAACGGGGGAGGGGGCCAATTGCCAAAGATGCCGGCAATGGAGAAATCTCGGGAATAATTGACGGTTCATGAAGATGATCGTGCTAAAACGCTCGAAGCCCAGTCATTTGACCGGGCCGCTTCTATTGTCCGACGCTTGACCTAGGTCACACCTTCTAATCGCTATCTTGCGATACGTTTGCCCCTCGTATTGCTGCCCGTTGCAAGGAGCAACGTTTCGAGCGATTATCCGCGATTATTCGCGATTGGACGTTGGTCAGAGGGGGATCGATGCATCGGCAGAGGATAATATTGTCTTTGTCTTTCCATTTTCGACCATTTTATTATTTTACGGTTGGACGCTTCGTGCAACGTCGCTGCGCGTTCGAGAAAAAACGCAGATAGCTCGTGTCGGATAAAAATCTCGAGGATTCTCTGCCTACTCTAACACCTCGTTGCAAGAAAATCTCGACCTATTGATTCCCGACGGCTGCTTCGCTTCTTTCGTGCACTTCTTTGCTCGCGGAATGCGTACATTGTATTCCAACGAGGGGATCTAATCGATATTTCTTCATGCAGTTCGCTGGAGGTAATCGATGTGCCCCATAAACATATCATTGTTACGAGCGTAAAGTAGTTATGTAACATTTTTTTGCAGCCCCTCGACTCTTAGGCTACGATTAAAATATTGTTAACAAGATGAGTAGCGCGGTCGGATGTTCACGCCGCTTTCCCTTCATTTTACTCAAAGTCTTTTACAATAGTCGCGAATAGGTGCAATGAAAGGTATAAATTAAACACAACCTTTTCACTCATCGTCAATTGCGCAACGGGAAATTTTACAGTTTCAAACGTATTCGGCCAGAAGTTAATGTCAGTCTTCGTTAATCCTTATTATGTTCCGCGATCGTCGCCATTTTTCCTTCTCGACCAAAAATTATCAACGCTGCAACGATATATTCCGCATTCAATTGCTACTTTAAGCGAATAAGCCACCGCGCTTCATACAGAGTCCACTGAGTCAAAGGTAGGATTATGTAGCAAGTAATGTGTCATCGCGGCATCATCAATAAGAACGTCATTCCCATTTTCGATCGATCAAATTTTTTCGTACGTTCAACGTAATATCACGCAGGGATCAGAGAACGACGTCGGGATCATTATAATGACCGTAACTTCTTTCGGAACGTCGGAACGCGAGGTGAAGACACACACTTCGTCCTTGAACATAAACTGTTAACCCGGTGTGAAAGATCGAAATACTGAAGGTGGAGCCGTATCACCGAATCGCTGCAGCGCGGACGTTGCGTGAAGCAACGGATTTACATAGCCACTCCATTGCGCAACAGGCAAATATCACGGTCCTTTGTAAATGATGAGAGCATTAATAAGAATTTATGCAACGCCGTTCTCGAATATCTGCGACTAGGAAGACGACGTCACATAACACGCTTCAAACCTACGACCCCTTTACACAGACAAGGAGGCTAACATCATCTGTTATAATATATCAGAAAATGTTCCTCAAATGAAGACTAGATACAACTTCGCGCTACGAATCCGGGACAGAACTGACGTACAGAAAGTACAGCGGAATGAACACTCAAAGCGATAAATCACAAAATATTTATCAAATGAATATTAGCTATATTCGTGATTATGAAGTGTAACTGAGAATACAAAGAAGAATTATTTTAATCCACGATGTCATTCTTATACACCTTAGACCGCCTTCACCATCGTCGACAGACAAAATTCTCAAAAAGTGGAAAACAGTCCACTAGACCGCAGTGCGGATGAAATCAATGAACAAAGGCAGAAATGTTTTTAAGAAACGTTTATTGAATGAAGAGTATATCTACAGAGCATGGAATCTAGAGAGTGGCGAGGTGGTCTTAGAGACAAGTAGTCCTAAGGAAATCATTGGTCTTCCGGCTGCTCGGGCAGGGAGCGAAGGTATTCGAGTGCCCTGGCGATCAGTTCTGGGATCGGTGGTGGGGTTGGCAGATGTTCGCCCTCGGGATGGAATCCGTTGGCATCGGCGACGTAGCGGAGCTCGATCGGCTGGTTTCCGGGGGCGGTGTAGGCGTACTGACCTTGAACAACCTTGCCGGACTCATCCTCGACGCCGCTCTCGGAGTGCGAGATGCCGTTCTCGGTCTCGTAGCTGAAGGAGTATGAGCCGGACGGCGAGCTGTCTTGCACGTGCCTGAGGATTGCGACTGGCTCCGGTGCCTTTTGAGCGGCCACCACGGCTACCAAGGCGAGCGATAGGATCTGAAAAGGCGAGGACGCTAATTAGATAGAAGAAAGAAAAAAAAAAACACGGAGAAACTTAGCCCGCCGATTGCGACGGCTTCGATCGCGGAACGATGCGCAGGAAATTATTGTTAGGACGCCGTATATATAGAATATCGTAGGTGTCGTCATCGGAGGATTGTCGAGGAGTCGAACGCTCTGGCCTGTTATTAATGTCTGTCTCCGATAATGAAGCTCAGTTTCTAATGAGGATAAGAAGTTAATCGATCGCGGCCGATAAGAGGCGTGATATGGCGGCAGATAAAAGTTAATTAATGGTCAGGCAAATTACAGAACGCTGCCGATGATTCGACGAAGGTTGGTATGCGTGGGAAGACAAATTGTTTTTCCGAGCGACTCGACTAATTGTTCCGTAACAATTTTCAAACTTTTCGACGTTACTCCGGCGTCGAATTAGATAGTAGATGAATATCACTCACTACGAATTTCATTTTGGTTGGCTGTTTGGCTGAATCTGCTGATCCAATGGAGGAAGATGAGATTTCGAGTGTGATTGCTATGGGACACGAATGCGCTTTTATACGAGTCTGGCCGACCCCACTTTCCCGCCTCTGTCATGGGATTCGAAAAAAGAGAGAAAACCACGGCCGCATACGTAAAATCCAAAAGTCAGAGGGAAACGGTAAGAGTGTGAGAGGCTGGAGAGGCGGGTAGGAGGGGGGAGAGGGGGGCGGGCGTCGGTCAGGCAGAGAGATACGAAGAGAGTCTTCTGCCAAAATTTATTTGTCGACTTGACCTTTCGTGCCGCCTAAATCGATCGGTTGTATAATCGGCACCGGCTGCCTACTGTTAGGGAACCCGTTGGCATTGCAGTGTCTCCAGGCAGAGAGGCACACGCGTGTCAGAGAATCTTCGGGGTCTCTTTCGGCTAATCGAATGCACGCCCAAGGTAGTCAAGTGTCGACTCGTCAACGCTAAACCCGGAATACGCTCTTTTCCTTCGCCCTATTTTTTCTTCACCTATCAAGCAATAAGGTCGGACAGATTGTATCGCATCCGGCAAGATCCTGTCACTCCGACGTGGGAAAATGCTCAAAGGTGAGGAACGTCAGAGTGAAATCGTCCGATTACGGTGGCTGGGCAAGAAAAATTCTGGCTTTCAGGACCGGGCACGATCATGCTCCGGAAATAAATGGCGACGTGACACGTGCCGCGTCAGTCATGCGTAAGAATTACAGTTTTCCCCGACATTCCCGACGTACGCGCAAATTGTCGCTGTCAATCGGGCACGTCTGGAAGCAGCAGCCGCGAATTATCGAGCGCATTAATAAATCAGCGTCGGCGGAGGCGCGAGCGTGGAAAACGCGAACCTCAGCCGAACGGATGTTTAACCTTGTGCAGCCGCATTTCTACTGGCACACGCGTGTTATTCTAGGAAATCCAGAGGAAATGCGCTCCGCTGCTCGTTCGGTATAATGCGTCGATTGCCAGACAAGCGGTTCATGCATCTCAGGCCAGCGAGCAGTGAATCGCAAGCGCTCGATGCCGTCATCCAAAAAATATCGTTCGATAATTAGTTCAATTGTTCATTTGCGTAGCCCTACCGATGAGTCCGGCAAAGAATGCAGGACGAAACGATGTTTTCATCTAAGGTTACGGTCCTTTCTTTTTCTTTTTTTTTTGCGTCCAGGAAATCTTCGGAAGACTTCTGCCCTAAGGTTACGGTCCTGCCATCGCTGAGACTACTTGTTTATTCTAAATACTCGGATCGAAGGTTACTGTATGATAGTTCGACATAGCTATGGAATAGGTTCGATAAACCTAAGGTCGGGCGATCGTCTGTCGGGCCACTTCAAATGTCCCTGCAGGAAACCAGAAACCATCGAGGGCCCTCGGAGCAGATAATAAACCTTGTTACACATACTTCCCGTACATCTTTACGATCGTCTGCCGAGCGTTACGTGTGAAGTCCTTGAAACGACAGAAAGTCGATGACGGTTTGATACTCAGTCAGTAGAAGCTTTCTCTCCGTTCCTTTTTTTCTCCTCTCCTTTTCTTATCTTTGCCTTGCTATCTCTCCATCTCCCTCCGTCTCTCTCTCTCTCTGTCTCTCCCTCCCTGTGCCGCGTTCGTTCTTTATATTTATGTCGTTTCAGGCAAAACTCTCCCGAATAAGATTTGCGTTGATAATTCAGGCAAGCAGGAGAAAGAGTGTCGGGCCGAATCACGATCGTGCGAGGCTGTCTTCGCCTATTACGACATACGACCTTGTCTGAGTGCGATCGTTAAGAACGTGAGCCCTGTGACACGAAAAAGCAGACGATCCTCTTTTGCATGCTGAACGGGAAATCGCGCCTTCGCCGCAGATATCCCAAGAAAAACCTACGCTCGCTGAGGTTTCGATTACGATACGAGTGACAAACATTAATTTTTGAAGGACAGAATGGTATAACAACGGACATATTCATGTATACTTTATTATTTTAATAAGATTTATGAATGCTGGAACTGTTAATGCATGAGTGTCTTTTACAATGCTTTTATGCAACATGTAAGAATTACTATAAATATGCGGCATTTAACTCGAACTTGAACAGAGTTCGTCAATTATCGGTCCTTGATCTACCCATGAAATATTAAGCAATCCGTCATTGCGCAATATTAAATTAGCAAATATAATGAAACATTCGAGTGTCAAATTAAATATTTCGTCGCTTGAGCAATTCATTTAGCATTCTTCTCAAAGTTTTAATTCGACCCTCCGCTGTTGCCAGCTTCGATTTCTACATAAAGTTGTTGAATTAATCGGTCGGATAATGTACTTTACAATGATGTCACTTTCAGAAATTCTTTCGCACCTACGCCTCCGAACAGCCGGAATCGGGCAATGTCCCCAATTTTGCTGAAGAAATGGACTGCCAATAAAGCGCAAGATAGCAAAAAAGAAATAATTGTCGTCCCAGAAATAGCAACAGTTCAACGCCACTGATAGACGAGAAAAAATGCCAATACCGAGCATTCCCAGCGTGACAAAACAAGTTTTGACCGAAATACACCTTCCGATTTACAGAAATAAGAAAAAGATAATTAACTGTCCGATCGTAAATGAGTCATCGCCCGTAACGTGTTGAGTGCGAACTACGTTAAGAAGAAAATTCACAAACCTCTCGTGCCATAACGGTTATTGATAAAGCTGATAACGAACATTAATCTCGGAATCTCTCGAAGCAGCCACAGCATCTGGATTACATCGTGAGCGTATGATCGAACGTAAGGAAAAAGAAGTGCTGACCGTCGATGATTAATTGCCTAGATAAAGCGACTTACGGAAGTTAAAGAAATCAGAATAATCACGACAACGACATCTGACAAGACGATGATCGTGACAAGATGAAACAGAAGTAATGACGAAATCGTCGCGGGAATGTAACGAGGCATGGTTCCGCGAGTGCAATGCATTTACTTGCAGGCTATTACTTCAAATGTGGCGCGCAATGTGCAGAAGATTAATCGACGATGAGTCAAGGAACAGGTATATAAACCAAACAGCGGAGTACGTGGCATTTCCCCCGCGCCTCGTAATAATAAAACAATAATAATGGTAATAAAGCATATTGATTATTTTGTAAGAAATTCAAATATCACTCGCCGCTCGATCATCCACGATAGACATGCATTTATGGTCCGTTTGAGGACACAATGAGATGGTGTTGAAACTTAATAACGATGACCATTTAAAATTGAGAGACATTGTTCTAATCCTTTAGATGTCGGATAAGCTTTGCGTTCGAGTCAGCGTTACATGCGCAATGCGGGTACTTCACAAAGTATAAAATATAGCATTCGCTCTAACGTTGGAAACACCCAGAAGATTAACATACACACCCATTCATCATTCTCAATCATTCCCGTCCTGATCGCACGTTCATTTTCGGATTACACTTATACGTGTGAAAAGGAGACGTTATATCATCATCGCATTCGAAATGGGAAAATTCATTCCCATTTTTACGTCCGGCACGAGGCGGACAACTGTCTATGGCAAATCAAAAAGGGGCCAATTAACGTTATCGTGGCATTACCGATAATAAGCTACGGGCGCATGCGTGTCCGCGTACGCCTAATAATAAGAATTATTCCGTCCTCGGACGATAATTCTCACGGATCTTTTATTTCGCCGTTGCTTATGTTTGAATAGCAATCGATCGCGGGATAAGTATCATTAGGCGTTCGATCGTTGGATCGCGGATAGGCAATATGTTAATAGATCGTCGGACATCGTTTAACACACGCTTTGGCAATGAATCGCGTGATATGGCATTAGAGCAATGAACCGCCTCTAATGCCGTAAAGACCGCAAATTTTCTCGTTATCGTAGCCGCTGCACAATATCCGTGACGGGTCGGTAATAATTTACGGATGCAATTAGTCCGGAGCTGTTGAATTCCTCTCCGTTCGTAATTAGCCAAGACAAAGGGTGTTCTCTCATAGCAGCGCGCGAACGATTATGATACTTTCTCTTTCTATCGGTTTAGGTCGTCGCAGCATCACATAAACGGCTGACTTGACATATCCATTCGTATGTTTTCCATATTACTTGATTACGTAAAAAATACTATGTTTTTGCTCACTAATATGATTGGGAAGAATAATATTATTTGTTGCAACGAAACGTCTTTTTCTGAAGAACTTTGATTTCGGATTTTGGAACGTTTATTTGGCCGTTGTTCTAATGTGATTGAAGTTCGATTGCATGAGAACTCATTGGCTGATGGTCAATGGAACTCTAACTTATCTACGGGTGATAAATAAATGTACACCAATAAAAATTGTTGCAATATACTTGTTATTACAGTTTATATCATTTAATCGAATACTATTATTGATTACAAAATACATTTAAATTCATTATAATACATAAATTGCAGACTCGTAGAGGGCGCCTTATATAAGTGTCATATTACTTCATCGAAGACTGGCTGGTTGCATACACTCAGGGAACTTTCATATCTCGAACATCTGCGTCAGCTGTTAACTAACCTTCAGATAGTGTCTGAATTGTTGTGGTTAGAGAACAATCTTCAGCGGTACACATATTTTTGCACGTAAGTGGAAGTAAAATTTGTTTGTCACGTCTGATTATATCTACATCATATTGCGCAACGGTTCAATGTATTGCATAAGATATAATATACGGAATGTTTGCCTCTTTTTTAAAATGTGCTCTCATCAAGTTAAAACAGATTTTTATTATTTTGTTACTGAATAACAATTTGACTGCATATCTGACAAACAATTATCTTTGCAAATTTCAATTCAATTCAACAGCACAATTTTGCGAATGTAATACAAACACAATCTCCAGAAAACACCTGTAGCGTTAGAGATGCACAAAAAGTGTCCCCAATATAATACTTCCTGACACCTGATGTTAACCCAGTATTTGTGAAAGTAAGAAATGTTATCATGTTTCACATGTTACCACACATATCGGATTACATAACACAGATCAAAGGAAAAAATAGCCACAACTACGTCTCAAGGTTCCTCGTCCACAAATCTGTTACGTACGTAAGAAAGCTTCTTAAGATCTCAATCCAAATAACAAACTTGGCCTTAATAGACTTAGCGAGCCACGAGGCAATGACAACTGCATTTAACGAGCGTCATTAATCGAAGTAGCAAATGTTCGCGCAAGAAGCGACGCATCGAACGAGAATCCGCAGAAACGCAATCGCAAATAACCAATTTATCAGTCCCGCGATCTTATCTCGACGCGAACAGTCATTGTCGATTTCCTTCAGATGACGCGCGTTCCGCGTACGATCGCCTCCGCCCGACATCTTCTAAACGATCTTCCCCGACTTCCAACTCCGATCCGCGAAAGAAACCGTCGCGAACAACCCTCCGCCTGTTAACGGTAAACCGTGCGCGACGCGCGCGAATTCCCCACTTTTGACTTTGACCGCGCTCGTGAACGATTGGCCGCGCCACGGGGCGGCAGCCAATCAGCGTCGCGGAGAAATCAAAGCCGCGACAAGAGCAGCTCGCCGATGATCGTTCAGTGTAGGCCGAACCGTCATCACGGGCAGGTGGATTAACGTCTGTATACACACGTACAGAGAGAGGGAGAGAGAGAGAGAGAGAGAGAAAGGGGACGAAAGGAAAAAGAAGCAAGACAGTGAAAGAGAGCGAGCACACGACCGTCGCTTGTTTGTGTTTATTTTGCCCGCTCATTTGCACGTGGATTCCGCGTACGCGAACGATCAGTCACCTTCGCCACTCTCGGTCTCTCGCCAGCCGGAAAACAATAGACGTCAGTGTCCCTCGATCTGCAATGGTCGCGCGTGTGATTCCGAGACAATAGGATCCCTCTGTCCGTCAATGTGCCCTACCTCCTTCCGCTGCTGTCCGTGCTCCATCGTGCCTGGCCATTCGAAATCTTCGAGCTAACGTACGATCCGCTCCATTCCGGCACTCTGTCACCGATCGGCTGTCTATATGCATCGACGTCCGACGTCCGGATTCCAGAAATCGTGAGTATCGGCCCTTCCCCACGGAACTTTATCCTCCGGCGTGCCGGCTCAACTTAAGTCACGTCTTGTCTGATGTCACGAACAGACTGTTCACTGATAAGGCGCGCATCGGGAAGATCACGTGTCTTCGCCGAGAGAGAATGCATACGGTTGCAGGCGGAAAGTAGAACGATGCACGTGGTCTCTGCGGTGAGAAGAAGTTTCGGTCGGCAAAGAAATTGCGCAGATGTGTACGTTAACGCTATGCAAGAAGCGTCCCGACGACACGGGCGAATTCTTAATGACTGTTTATGTCGAGTGTTTTCGGTCGGCGGCTAGGATGGGTGTCAGGGTTGATCGTCTTTGACGGATGGTCACTTGGGAAAGATTTGAAAGTAGATTTTTTTATTAAGCGTTGCGACACTTCGGAGTACGCGGGAGACAGTGTTCGACCGCAAACGGACACTTGCGAAAAAGCCGGTCGGAAAAACGTTTCGTTACGCAAAAAGACTTCCTACTCATTTTCACACAACGGGATCGCATGTACGGGGACAAATGGCACATTATTCGGTGCTTTCGTAACTCAGCATATTCTCACGACGCCCTCAGTTACTCACGTGTTTTTCTTGAATGGGAGTATAGGCCAGAAGTAGTAACAAGGAAATCACGTGTTGCCCGCAGACAATATGCCGCATGTGAACTATTATTTCCTACCGCATGTATTATCGTCTATCGTCATATAAAAAGGTTGTTACTTTGAACTTGATCGTCATTTGAAATATATTTACTTTAACGTAGCAGCTACACTTAAAAAATTAGTTTTATTATTCTTTTCATAACAGTGATGTAATTAAAATAATTGTAAATTACTCAACATCTCAGCATATCAAAACAAACAAACGTTGATGCACAACATTCTATTTTGCCGAACGTCACTGTAAGCATTGTATTTGTCGTGTTTAATTGATCCAGAGTTATATACGTTCTCCAACGCAAATAGCACACTCCAAAACAAGACAGATCTACACGTGTGTAACAAACGTTATACATCTGTATGTGAGACTGTGCGTCAGACTAGGATGACCCACAGTTGAACTCAACTTTTTCATAACATCGAATGAATGATTATGCTCTCGCAATAAAATCGGTGTTAATATCCGTGGTCATTAACCTGAACTGATGTTATCTTATTTGTACTCATGTAATCAGCACAATTGTTCTCTACACAATCTGTTTATGCCTTTGCGGGCGGCACGGTTCGAAGTCAACCGTACCAAGGGGCCAAGCTGCTGTTACAATTGTTATTTAAAATTGCTGGCATAGTTTTCTACTTACAATTAGACGCTATTCACGGCATTTACGTAGGACTCATTATGAGTCTTTCTTCTCTATCAGTTCTTTTCGTCAAACGCATATATGAGCTTCTCGGTCAAAATGATTTACGCAGAACGCATATATGCGGCAGTAGTCTACAAAGAATATACGAACACAAAATTGAAACAGCGGTAGCTAAAATTAATCTCTCATATATGTGCCCATAATTATGAAAATGGTCTATGTCAAGATTTAAAAGAAAAAAAATTACATTGAATAAATTTAGTGTAAACAAATGTGGTGTGAAATAACTGATAAACTCATTTTTTTTTAAATCTTGACTTAGACCACTTTCATAATTATGGGCACATATGAGAATGACGGAAGTAAATCTATCAAAACAATCATGATGGAATAATCCTATTCCACCTGTGCGTTGTCTGACGTTTCAATAGAAATCGACGTGCATCGGACACGTCACAATGCGCCACTTCCTTTGTTTACAATTCCTGCATTCTACGAAACTTTTCGTAATCATCAGGAAATAACCTGCACAAAGAGCCAAACGGTATAAATTCCATGCGTTTCATTCTCTACGGCCAAGTATTTTTATGCGACAGCGTAGGCCCGGCATGCCCAGTCATTCATCGCTTTCTTGTTACATCCTGGTGCAACGCCATTTAAGGCTATTACAAAAGGGGTGCGCACAATCAGCTGCGAACGATATACGATCGATTAGATGACTAACACGCTGTCATTCATCGCCACCGTCCGTGTAACAGATTTTCGTAACGTTTATTTCGAATCGCTTCGCATATAGTACCGGCATACCATCATAGCGATTACAGCATGACGACCTTTACCTTCGGCAAACGGTAATGCAGGCCAGATATACATCGATGACATTGGCGTCGGTACAGATCGATCAAAGATGCCTCTTCCACTCGGGAGAGAAATATTTGTCTCTTCTCGATCTAACGAATTCTTCTGTCGACGAACTCTGCCCGTGGAGCGAAGAACCGGAAAGATCGTCTATCGGGCTCAAAGTAATTCCGAGGGTCTTGATAAAATTACTGGTGGTGATCGCAGTCGGTGACGTCACGGAGAGAGCGAGTCTAAGTAGGTTAGGTACCTCGGACACGAGACGATTGGTTATTGGTCACAGAACATGGTCATGAACGAATCCCCGCATGCACTATGTACTTTGGATTAAGAGTAACAACAAAGAATACAGAAAAATCGTGTATATTTAGAATTTAGTTAAACCGACAATTTACGCGCACGTATGAACGGGGATAGTACTGTTAGATGGGATAAGAAATAAAGGATGCTTAAAGTTCTATGGATCGTGTATAGTATCGTCACAGCTGTCTGCTTCTGTTGGGTATGTTTACTGCTTTATTCTAGTCGTTAATGTAAGTAAAAATGTTTCACTCCCATATAGCCAGCCATATAAATTTGTTTATGTTCCCCATGGCGTGTTGTGAAATATTGGCATTAAATTATTACTTCCATTACAATTATTAGCTTCAGTGACCGTTACGCGATGTCCAATATTAATCTCTTCGCCATTGCCGTTATTTTCGTCTTAATAGCGCTGCCTAAATCAAGCTGACAGTCAATCTTGCCAATAATCTCATCGAAATCATATTTCCGTTCTACCTCTTCACGTAAACTCGATCCACCGTAATCGACCTGATTCGCTTAGTTCCACTCTAGTTGTAATGAAAATTCTCACGTTATGCAGATAACCGTATACATTTTCACGAAAATGCTACACTACAGTCTCATTGACTTTCCATTGAGAAATCGTCAGATGTATAGACATAGACATAGACAGATGTACAGACATAGACCATCTCGTAACAGGATAAACAAGCTTGACTTATATTCCTTGACCACAGTCTAGTGAATCTACAGTTTATGAACTCCATCATTCCTGTAGCCTATGCAATTCTATCCACGATAAATCATTAATGAACAAATTAATAGACAAATTGATCTGACAAACATATTAGGCACATCTTTCAATATTACACACTCAATACTACTTCAATATTACATGAGCGTCATGCGATGAGTTAAAAGATCTTAACTAGTCTGGCTTCGTTGACCATTGACATGCCTACCGTTTACATAACAAACGTCACCAAACACTATTTCACTTTCGACGATCATCCGACGACATATGACGTATGACATCCCTCGAAAAGGTTCACTTCGGGAAAAAACTGATGCCTTTTGGCCTGAAGCGTGTCAATCGATCGGAGCAATGCTCGATAAAGAAAATCTCGTTCCCAGCTGGAGCAAATAATGGTATCGTTTCACGTCGTGTGGTTAAGTGATTGGAGCATGAACCAGACAATGACTGGGGGGGCAATGTCGATTGCTGTCAACGAGGTTCATATTTGTTCAATGACACGTTAGCCATTAAACCACTCGTCCGACGCAGTCGAGACTTACACACAATTAGAATCTGCAAATAGCAATTTCACGAGAGCGTTAGGATTGCATGCTCGAAGTTAGTCGTCGCTCGTGAAGGAAAAAGCTCAATATTTTGCGAATCTTAGGATTATCAATGGTCGAGATATACGCGGGGATCAAGGCACGAAGAAAGCCGAACTTTTTATCGACGATGATTCACTGGCAAGAATGCCTTAAGCCTGACAAGCGCCGCGGTCGATTATGATTATGGAAATGAAGGAGCGTTTTTCAAGCGGGGAGAAAGTCTTTGTTGGGAGAGGAGGAAAAATGACTCTGGCTTTATTGAAACATGCATGAGCGAGATTGTACTTATTAGCGTGCAACGTTTCCTGAACGGCCGTGACCTTCACCGCAAAACCGGAGGTCACGCCACATTTCATTCATATGCCACTGCTTGCGACGTTTTCCCGTCGGTCGGTCTAGTTTGATGATCAGGTTTCTTTTTAAGTCGATTTCATTTACTTTGCTGGTCGAACGCTACTCGTCGAGAACGTTCTCTGAACGTTGATGGGTGAAATAATTGTAAAGAGATGCTATTGAACGCTTATTGAGTTACGAACTTGTTGCTTACATGTTCCACGTAGTATATTTCTTAAACACAGGATGTTCCTTCCGACGCTTCCTTACGATTGTGTCGATTCTGGGTAACGCTGTGAATTCCTTGCAATACTTTGTTCCAACTTTCTTCATTTGATCAAGGAAAATCAAGCCGTATGTAGCACAGGCTGGTTTCACGAACGATAAATTATTCTTTGCCCGTTGATGCTGCAATAATGGCTTCCTTCCGCAAGCGGTCTCATCGGGATATCCATAGTAACGAAACGGTGTATTGAAAGGAAACTGCCGTGAACCGTTCTCATGCCATCGCCAATTTTGTTACACGGCACAGAGTAACAGTAAAGCCGATATCAAACGTTCCCTAGTGTTAGTATAGACTTATACTACAGTAAGTTCAGCGTTTGTTGTTCGTCACTAAAATGGCCAACGGAATAAATTGAACGTAAACTGTATGCAAATGTAGGAAACAGAGGATCATCCGATACTGTTAACCAGGCACCGCATAAATGCGGAATTAATATTTACGAAATTGAAATTTATTTCTAAGCAATTTCAAAGCTAATTTCGACAGGTACAGAACTTTACTCTCTGTTGACGTAATCAAGGCCGCGTAAGGATTCTTAGCCGCCATCATGCCGGAAGGACAAAGCAATTGCGGAGAGAGAAAGAAAGACCGATTTCACCGACTAATTTCAGATTAGCGAAACTGAGATTATTCTGCGGCATTTCGTCGTAAGTACTAGGAAATTACGGGACTCAGAGTGGATAGTGGCATTATCGTCGATCTTCGATTTCTTGTAACGAAACCGCAAACCTTCTTTGGAAAATATATTAGCCTACGAATAGAGGTCAAAAATACTTTAGCTTATTCGATGATTTATTTATATTTTTAAGTATAATGTCTGACGAATGTACGAAAACACAACATAAATCTTTGCGTGAACATCAACGGTCATAGTTATTTAGTTGATGACATTGTGATGGTGGAAATATTGGTCTGCTCTCATCTATTGACACTTAAATTACTTCGAAGTGCACAAATTACGGATTGATATCAAACTGCAATTTCGTCTGATTTATCCTCATCAGACACTAAATCGATTGTTCTATCAGACAATCTTAATAGATAAATCGGAATGCAATTTCCTGCTTCTGCAAATAGCATTGAGTAAAGATTCAATCGATAACGCAGCTTGAAATCGTTCAAAGTCATTGGATCTTCCTTACCATGACTCTGATTTCACCGCAGGTGTATGATTAGCTTACCTTTACTCCGTGCAGATTATCCAGAGAAATTTCGTTTACTTGTCAGACGACTGTGATTAAACTGGCTGATGACGAAGTGAAAAGTAGTTTCGCCATGACTCGCGAAACATCTTCGAGAGTGAATACAATCAAGAAGACAGTTATCGAAATATCCACCGAAGAAATAGAATCTACACATTCCAGGCATTCGAAGGAATAATTACGCCATCACTCTTGTCTACGCGGAACTCATCATAAAAATCGCTCGCTTCCGTTGTACCGAACTATCACGCCAAAATCACGCTCATTATTTATAAATTACTCTACATCTCCATGTAGCACCAACAACAGCAATTTAACACTGAAGTGAACGATTTTACCTGGAACGACAATTTATATTTTCCTAGTAACGTCTCTTAACGCCTACCCTCCAATTTCTAACATCACTACTGGCTTCAAAATTCGAAGCGAACGTCAGACCTCATCGCGTGTCCTTACCGGTCCCGTAAATTTCGGTATAAACCGAGTACCGTTCCATGAGCGTGCATTAGAATTGATAATGTCCCGGCCGTCCTCTGAAATCGACGCTAGACAGACAGAGACCGGTTTCACTGGCTGCCCACTACTGCGAGAGTCGAATTAAGCACTAGGAGAATTTCGCTTCTTGCCGCTTCGGTCGTCGTGCTGCGAACGTTCTGTTCGGAAAACTCGCGTGCTCTCCATCGCTCGAACGGAGACCGTAACCAGCCGCGACGGCTGACAAAAGGCGAGACCTTGGAAAATGCCCCCCGTATTTCCGGTTTCGATCATCAGCGAGCATACGCGCGCACGACACCGACAGTCGGCCGAAGTGAGTCTCTTTCGTTGGGTCTCACTCGGTGGGTCGAATAACGGTCAGCCGAGTATTCCACTTGGCTGTTTTACTCTGCTCCCGCCTCGTCATCGCGTTTCGTGAGGCGAAATCATATTCTCGAAGCGGGAACGTCCGAAAGGAGATGACGAGACGAGAGGTGAGAAAAGATAAAGCTGTCCTCGCTGTTCTTCTCGGCATGCAATCGTCGCAAAGCTAGAGTTCCAGTCCCTGGAAACAGTATGGTGGAACTCCCACGGCACGTACGTTACGTGTTATATCAATCCGTGTTATACGAGTCACTGAGATTATACAAATACATGAGCCGTTCACAGGCTAAAGCGATTAACTCACTTGTTATATTTAAAATAACTTTAATAATCAGGCTTAATACACTATGTGATATCTTCTTAAATTTAGTTAACATACTTGACGTTAAACGCAGGTTCATTGATGCTATGTATGTACCAGAGGTAACAGATATACACTTCCTCTAAATGAACTCGGGTTTAATTTCGAAAACATTTATTTTCCTGCTTTTATTTTTATCTCCAAGTTGAATAAAATCAATCATACGATATAAAAGATTTTTAGACACATTTAACGTGCATCGCAACTAGAAACAAACTGAGACGAACCCTTTTAAAAACGGAGTCTTCGCGAAGTTTAAAAAGCACAATGACGTTTACCGTTGGCAGTCAAAAGTTATATTAATTATTGAAGCTAAAGCTTAATAAAACCGCAACATCTATCTCATTCTTTTTACCGTGTTATACGAATGCGCCTTCTATGAACCCGTGTTACAGGGGGGTCTACCGTACATATATATATGTAACAGTATGCGCGAGACGGCGCGGTTTGTTCTCGTTTACGGATAATCGTTGAACAAACCGCTGCAATCCTCCGGCCCGATATGAAACGTAACGGGTCGGCGTTAAACAATGATTCGAAACAAGCGAGCGCGCCCCGTTAAACGCGCTCCAGATTTGTCGGCGAGATCCGTTCTTTTTTTCTTCCTTCCTCGCGCGCCGAAAGAAAAGTCGAGCAACAACGTTGGCGTCGAATCTTTTTAGATACAATACAAACCTTTCGAGTCGTTCGAGTTGCGAGCGGATCGAGCGCGCGACGTTTTAAATTACTAATTTGCGCCCGGAAACGGCCCCGTACGCGAGAAACGGAGATATCCGGAAGTCGCCTGAACGCGCGCGCGCACTCTTCCACGCTTGGCTTTAAACGCAGATGCATGCTCAACTTTCGCCGAAACAGATCCCACTGACCCACTGCATCTCGCTGTCTCTACTACTATGCTCGTCCACGTGCGTGTGGGTGTGCATGTGTGAGGAAGATACGCGACACGTACGCGTCTCTCTCCGTCGGATCGTCGGTGGGAGTGTGTGTGTGTGTGTGTGTGTGTGTGCGTGCGTGCGTGAGCGTCATGCGTCCATGTACCGATTCACGTACGAGGCGAGTATCCTCGGTGTAATTCATTCTGAACATTGCGACGAAGCCGACGGCATTTCGTCAACGTTTGCCTGCGTTCCCATTGTAGCCTCCTGGTTTTCTGTTCTTTCGATTGGCCGAGCGGACTCGCGAAACGAGAGAAAATTCTTTCGGTAAGCCGCGTAACGCTGGCTGAAACATATGGTAAACTTATTCGGAACAATTGCATTGTTTTACAACTGTTTATCGTTTTATTTCCATTGGCTTTGAACCTGTATCACGTCACTCAATAAGTCTTCGGTCTAACTAAGAAAAACAATTTTTTTTTTAAACTCGACTTTCTTCATCAACATACTCTCCTTCAAGGGTGATACATCCATTCCAACGCTCGGCTAACTGTTCTATGCATTTTTTGTAGACCGATTTGCCTTTGCTCTCAAAATAGGCCTCAGTTTCAGCGATCACTTCTTCGCTTGAGCCAAATTTCTTTTCCTGTAGCATCTTTTTCATGTCTGCAAAAAGCCAGTAATCGCTGGGGGCCAAACCTGGAGAGTACGGTGGGTGGGGATGCAATTCAATGCGTAATTTATCCAATTTAAGCACTGTTTTCATCGACTTGTGAAACGGTGTTTCTGGTCCGATATGAGCAAACGCGGCGCCCACTTCGAAGGCATCTTGCGCATGTCCAAATTTTCATGTCAAATTGTAAAGACACTACCTTCTGATATGTTCAAGGTGTCAGCTATCTCCTTTAAAACTATTTTGTGGCCATTTTTTACGTTTTCCGGAATAACTGCCGATTTTGGGCGATCAGAGCGTACAGCATCATTGGTGCTTGTAAGACCGCGTTAAAATTCAGCATACCAGTCAATAATAGTCGATTTTCCTGGCGCAGAATCCTCATAATTCTTATCAAGCCACTGTTTTGCTCCAACAGTAGTTTTCCCCATCGCTACTATGCCCCCTAAAAAAAATTTGCCCGCGCCTCCCTGTCTCTTAATATTCTGTTTAATTTCAGTTAAGTAATTCTGTTTATTTATTTGTAGATATTATAGTATGAATATTAATTTTTCATTTAAAATGTTGACGCCTTGCAAATTGGAAACTGCTGACGTATACTCTACTGCTATTCTTAAAAAGCAGCTATTAATGAGATTTTTGGTAGAGTAATCTATTCTTTTTCTCCTTTGAACGTACAATTCGTCACGTGGTCGAACACAAAAAAGTTATCGATACACGGTGCAGTTCGATTGCCATTAGTCATTCAGCTACAATGTATGTTCAGTTACAGCGTGATGACAATAGAGCTGTTGAACGTAAACAATTATTTATTCTGTTTCTTTTTATCGACACGTGTCCGTACAAAGGGGGAATCGTTCAAAGTCACAATCGGACATAAATAATCTGACGATAACGGGAAACCACCCGATTGTACCTCGTTATCGACAAGTCACATTTTTAATGACTTAACTTTGCGACACAGTTTGAAACAAGTGGGGTCATAACGATGCACGTTGCTCGCCATTACCGACATGTGGGCCGGACAACCTAAATTTTGCTATCGGCAAATAAAATACTGCGCAACGCCGACACGTAAACGACGCTTACTATTTCTTTCGCATTGGAAGAATGTCGAACGTACGACGACTATAAGCGGAGGCTCATCGCTGACCTACATACGGTTAACAGTAACGGTGGACACTATACTCAAAATTTTAAGTGGCTCATTGCTACAGTCGCACATTTGTGATCAAATGTCGCGCGATTTAACAGCTCGCCAAGCTCGATATGGGGCAGAATCGCGTTCGCATTTCGATTCAATGTGGAACGCACCTGCAATCGCAAACTGAAATTAGTTTACGAAAGAAACGCTGATCTCTCCATATATTCCGCATTGCTCAGCATCGACACGCACACATTCGATCCCTCCGATATATTTTGTACTAAAAAAGAGATTCAACCCTTAGATGGATTCCCCGTACATAATAATTAACATTAGATTCAGAAAATATGCTCCCTTTTTATCAACGATTAATTAATCGATGCTTTTCCTACTGTTTGTTCCAGGTTATAGCATTAAAAGGATAAAATAGCATGCCAAAACAAACATGGATATCATCCGGAAGTCTTCTCTTTTACCTTTACATCGCCTGTGCGACATTGACTGTCATTGGTACGTATCGCTTTCGCCGTTTAGGGAGAAAAACGGATAGAGACGAAGTGTGTCAACTCGGCGAGTTTAATGCCCATACGGGAATACCTTATTATGTCATCGTTAATAGAGCAAAACGGCTCGTAACCCCTTTTTATTTAGAAAGTGGTTAAGATTTACATGCAATTCCGTCGATTACGTTCGCGCTCAACAATGACTTACGCGACTCATGGTTCTGGAATTAAGTGCGCATAAGTCATCCCGAGCGTAACGAAGGAATTGCATGACTTAAGAAGGAGTCCAATACAATTATCTGTCCCTCCTATGTTTAGCCGGCTCTGCATGCGTATCGTCGCAAACATTCACCACTACGCTCATAATTGCGGGACGCTAATCGTAAAATCAGTAGATGCGTCCAATCTTCACACGTTTCACTCGCCACGGCAAACAAACTGTCATTACATCTCCGCTCCGTAGCAATAACAGACGGGAGCCACATCCACCTCGACAGAGTTCCCGATCAATTACAATTCTAACAATGTGTCACCGCAAATCCTTGACTTAACACGCCTACTTCCCCTTTATATAACCGAATCGCAACGTTCTTCCTGAATTCGCAATTAACCGAGTTTCTCACAACAGTAATCGGAGTCCTCCGAAGGCGAAGAGAATGCCCTGCTTCGAACAGCGTCGGTTTTTAGAATATCGAGTGTACATAATGGCACTAAACGTTCAGGTTTCTAACCGTGTCATTATCAAGAAGCCACGCTCCGCAATCTGCGCAATCCGAGTGTTGTTCATACTCGCGCTAGGCTGGTAATTGCTAATGCAACGGCTCGGGGCTCAATTACAACGATACTTCCGCTTTACCTGCACAGGAAGTCCCGTCCGGGACAGAATGAAGCGGGAAGCGGAGATAGCCGCCACAAATTGGACGCAGCTGGCAGACGAATGGTTCGCGGCAAGAGCAAAGGCCGATGAAAAGGTCGCTGTCACGGTGCTGCCGTTTAACGACAGGTTCCGCGATCTTCCACCTACGGCGGCGACGATGATCATCAATGGGACCATTCGGAATCAATTGCTCAGGGTAAGATGTCTACCGTCGCTCGCATAACGGTCCAACGAAACATTTCGTTCGCCGCGACGTGGAAGGTTCGAGGTACCGAGCGAAGTACGGGTTCAAGGTGACAGACGGAATGGCAAACTGGTTCTTGGCCGCTTTGTCCCGGCTCCTCCGAGCTGGCCACGTGAGAGAAGGACGAGCGTACTTACTTCTTTGCTCTATGGGAAGCAGTGAAAACTGAATTTATTGGAACGGTAGGCCGCAGAAACGATGTCAGTTCCACTGTCCCAGTGCGGAAATAACGGGAGTGTGCGTAACGGGAAATAAAAAGCGAAGAACGATGTTTAATGGGGAGAGGACGGGAACGGGAAAGAAGTTCGATTGAACGCGGAGTCCATTGTACCCGTTCGTTGTATCGCGTGCGAGTACGTCGGTCGAGCACGGCCTACCGAGCAATTCCATTTCGAATAAGGACGTTCCTCGATTATCGATGGAAGTCACCTCTCGCTCCTCCGTTCCTTTGCACTTATGCCGCGTTTTTTCTCCGTCGGCGACGAATGTCGCCAGCTCTCACTTTCAGTGCCAAAATACTTTCACCGCAGGAACTTGACGGGAATACAGGCGTGCATCTATCGTCGCTATCCCGCGCACTCACACGCGTCCGTGGCGCCATCCAAGTGTCAGTGACTTTTCTGCCGGGAAAGTTTGCGCGATTATCGATCGAATTCATCGCGAGCGTTACATAAATGCAATTGTGAGAACGGTGAATTTCGAGATGCGCGGAACGATCGTGTTCCCGGCATTCGCAGAAGCGCGCTTTATTCGACGCGTCAAGAAAGTCGCTGGCGAAAAAAGGAAGCGTGGAAAGCTGACGGAAAAAAAAGGCAGCCTACGCTCGAGGCACAATGCGAGTATCCAGAAGCCATGAACGCGCTCGGCCATTTTCGATCGAACTCCTCCGCATTCGCACTCCGCTCGGTTCGATCACCAGATCGGAAAGAACACAGTTTTCGTTCGACATAAAAAGCTTCGACTGTCAGGCTAACCGCGAGCAAACTTGCTCTACAACCTTGCAGCAAAATTATTCGCGCATGCTGTGGGACATGGAGTCTGCACAGCCGAGCGGACACCTATCGCTGTTCGTCGACAAGGCCCTCAAGCTGCTGGACCTCAGGCAGGTGATGATGGAGGTGGAGACGTCCGTCATGTCCAAGGTCTCGTGCACGGCGTGCAAGGTCGGCGCCGGTCTGCTGCAGCACTACATTAAGAACGGCAAGAGCGACGAGGAGATCATGACGAACATCTACCAATTCTGCGTCTCTCTCAACATTCAGAGCTCGCGCGTCTGTCAGGGCGTCACCTTGCTCTTCGGGGTACGTCTTTCTGTTCAGCTGACCCTGAAATCGTCTCCCGACCCCCGAGCGTCACTTTGCTAATCGAGCTTGCGACATAATTAAATAAGATACAGCGTAAAGCGAATAAGCAAGAAATATGAACGAAATATAGGGAGAGAAACAAACGGAAAACCTTTGACTCGGCAGGGCGAGGTGATCTACGTCCTGAAGCAGGTGCACATGGGCCCGTCGCAGATCTGCAGCTTCGTCATCGGGGACGCCTGCGACGACGCTTACAATCCGCAGCACGAGTGGGAAGTGGCCTTCCCGCCGGTGAAGAAGCCGCCGATTAGGCCGCCGATACCGCCGCAGGACGGCGCCCCGACGTTCAAAGTGCTTCACATATCGGACACACACTATGACCCGTATTATCAGGAGGGGGCGAACGCCGAGTGCAACGAACCGCTTTGCTGCAGACTCACCAACGGCGCACCGCTGACAGCGTCGGCCGCCGCTGGCAGATGGGGTGATTACAGGAAGTGCGACACCCCCAAGAGGACCGTCGATCACATGCTCAAGCACATTGCGGAGACACACCCGGTACGTGGCCCAGCGCTGTTGCCAAAAGATGCGCGTTGCACTTTCTGCCTCGCTCCGCTTACCGATATCGCTGCAGTTCAGACTTTTCTTAGGGGAATGGAGTCGGTATATGTTTAATTGTAATCTCTTGCAGGATATTGACTACATTCTTTGGACTGGCGACTTGCCGCCTCACGACGTGTGGAATCAGACGCGGGAGGAGAATTTGAACGTGTTGCGCGACACGGTGACGCAGATGGTCGAAATGTTTCCGGGTATTCCGATTTTTCCGGCGTTGGGAAATCACGAGAGCGCGCCAGTCAACAGGTATGTCGGGCAGAGTGTTGAGACAGTCTGAATCTGAGTCTGTTCGGCGAGTCAGTCTTGAGTTTCTTTCTCCTTCAGTTTCCCGCCACCTTTCGTACCCGAGGACAACAGTATAGCCTGGCTTTACGATTCCCTTGACAAACATTGGAGACGATGGCTGCCAGCCGGTGTGTCGCACACCGTTCGACGCGGAGCCTTTTACTCGGTCCTCGTTCGGCCAGGCTTCCGAATCCTTTCCGTTAACATGAATTACTGCAACAACAAGAATTGGTGGCTACTGATAAACAGTACCGACCCCGTCAGCGAACTCCAGTGGCTCGTCTACGAGCTGCAAGGTGCCGAAATGAACGGCGAGAAGGTACACATTATCGGACACATTCCACCCGGTCATTCGGATTGCTTGAAAGTATGGTCGAGAAACTATTATCACATCATTAATCGGTTAGTATTCGTATACTACCTGTACACCACGTATGTGTGCCTGTGCACGCCACTTTTGAGCCTTGCCATTGGCAGTCTACTGATGGGGACGTATGTCCACGGTGCTCCGCAGATACGAATCGACAATTACGGCACAGTTCTTCGGTCACACGCATTACGACGAGTTTCAATTGTTTTATGACACGTCGGATCTCGGTCGGGCGTTGAGCATAGCTTACATCGGACCATCCGTCACGCCCTACAGCGACCTGAATCCGGGTTACAGGATATACTACGTCGACGGCGATCATGCGAAGACAACGAGGGTAAAGATGGCCGTACCGAATGCGACGCACTTAATGGCGAACATTCTAATTAACGTATCCTCTTTACACGACAGATGGTTGTTGATCACGAAAGTTGGGTAATGAACCTAAAGGAAGCGAATCTTTATGACTATCCTATTTGGCACAAAATGTACAGCGCTCGTCAGGCATATCAAATGTCGTCGCTGTTACCAAAAGATTGGGATTCCCTGATTGACAAAATGACCAATGAACCATCTCTCTTCGATCTTTATTATAAGTAATGAGATACTCTCTTGTCTTACAATTGTTCTTGCACTGTTTGTCTGCCCGACGTTTCACTAAACTGGTACATATTTTTTATCTGACAGGCATTACCACAAAAACTCGCCGGTACGAGCGGCGTGCAACGATGAATGTAGAAAGAGACTCTTGTGTGACTTGAGAAGCGGGAGAAGCCACGATCGGAAAGCTTTGTGTCAGAGTCTCGAGTCGAGAATTGACGGAGAAACGAGAACTGGTTGGAGAGCATGGATATACAGTGGACTCGCTCTATCGTACGTAAAAGAATGGTGGCTCAGGGCTTATTCAGGCGATATTGAGACTAACAACGTAAACTAAAGTGGTCATATGTATAAAGAGACACCTGTAACACTTTGACGGCTCGATCTTAGTTTTAATAATAGCTTGCACATTCTAATTTCTACCGGCGGTAGTATGTGCTCTGCATGTATAAGAGCACTCTGCAACTGAGGATGGACAAACAGCGGGCAAACGTTGCACAGACTTCCAATTGAAAACAGGTAGACTAAACGTGCCTAACGTGTATATTATAGGTAAAACGTGTTAAATATAGATTTACATAAGTATACGATGGAATACATTTTTACTACGTGACAAAATATTTTGCATTCGTCTCGGCAACTGTGATAACGAAGATTGAGAAATTAGGTACCGTGTAAGATAATAGTCAAATATGAAACTGTGAAAATTGTTTACGTTATCGTTTTTCTAATTGACGTACCATAGAAAAGCAATTGTAAGCAATTCTAGGAACTAATTATCACTTGTATGTATTACATTCATATAGATTTGATTATATATTTTTAGGAATATTGTACTTTACGAACATATACGGTACTCGTTATTACTGCATAAATATTATGTGTATGAGTATAGCGAACATCGCAGAAAGAATCTTGGACCAATAATTTTTAAATAAAGTGGGAAACAACTAAATGTTCTACATAGCTACATCACCCATTGCACACTGCAAGCTGCACACAATTCTTTGACCAGGGCTTAACTTTTCATACTTTCACCAATACAAAAAACCAAGAAGGTGATATTGTTCAGATGTAACAGGATACGTTAAGAAATTGTTTCATTTGTTAATTGTTTCCTTAAAGCATATGCTATAATAACAGCGCAGTGTGTATTAATTATCTAAAAAATGCATGTGATGCAGTTGTGAAATTAATTATTAACTTTGATTGAGTATAGTCGCAATGCGTTAACAATTTATTTTCGATTATGATTCAAAGTTGTATGGTTATTTGTATGTTTCAGAGGATTCTTTACGAAACACATAGTTTTTGCAGAACAATAATTAGCACTCTTTTGTATATAGTTTCACTTATAACAGATCGGCGTAAGTGTAATCAAACACGTATGGGTTATAAGTAAGATTGACAAGATGTCAACTATTTTGACAACTTATTTGATAGTGTAAATATATTATTTTGGAATAAACGTTAGATAATGCAATGGTGTTGGGTATTCTCTATATTTTAATGATTGCTGTATATAATTATAATGCTTAACTCCCTTTCAGTACAACATTTCCGGTCTTTGTCGTGATTAAGATGTTTGTAGCTATTATGATAAGTAATGTACAAAGCTTTTTTTTACCAGAAATATTCTGCAGCATTTGTAATTTAAGTCATTACTACAGCCATTTGTACATTTGGTGGTGGAGCAAAACATGAATATCTAATATTTATAGTAAGTAGCTTAACAATTTATCCATTTTCCACACGCGATATTTTTTGCACGTGATTTGAAAATTTGCATGAAGAACATACCAATTTTTAAAGGTTTCCTTGTTAATATGAAATAAATTTTTAAATTTGTACGGTCTTTTATTTTGATCATATACAAGTGAAACAAACGGAATTCGTCTAATGACTATGTACTTTCAACTAAAATTATTTTAGGAACGTCGAACTCTACATTTAATGTTTGGTATGTTTTTCCCTGAAAAAAATTGGTAAATTACAGATAAATGTATATAAAATTCATAAAAAATCGTCGTAATCGATACATAAGGTATATGCGCCCTTATTGAACAAGTAAAGCATTAGGTGCACGTACCTTGGTACATATTTTTATGTTATGAAGAATATTGTATTCTTTACATAATTAAATTATGAAAAGGAATGCAATTAAAAGAAATTCAGATTTTTGCTTCATACTTTGTTTCATTTTTAGGATGTCTGTTGTTATGGCCATCCCACGATTTGCGTACAATCTACCCAAGTACGTCCTAGGTTTGGGTTAAAGAAGAAACATGAATTGAGAAAGATCTAGTTTGCGACATTAAATTATGAAAATTCAGAGCGCCACTGGCAATGTGAATCACATGCTTTCCATTTCTAATGACATAATGATGTCTCATGGAACGCGAAATGTAAAGAGTCCGCATGACGCTTGCGCCTGATCGTATCACTTATGTTCATTATACTCGGATTACAATCGAAGAAATATCTAACATGAACGCGATTAAGCACCAGAACTCAATCGATCTTATCCATTAACAAACAATCGGATATATGTTATTACGATGAACATACTCGCATGCATTCATTTCAAATACGACTCACTTCAGAGCTTATTTCATCATTGAGCTCCACATGTATAAAAGAAAATACCCAAGCTAGAGTAAATCGCTAATGAACCAAGCCAAGGAAAAACATAAGCTTTGATGAAATATAAAACTTCACAACATGTGCTCAGGTAGAGTTGCTCGAGGAACCGCCAACAGTACAATCTGTCATTATGTTCACATAAATATCAATGCAATATTTGCAATTTTTTCTACAATTTCTTAAGGAAAAAAAGATTCAAATTCTTATAAACTTTGCAAATATTGTTATTACCATCTTGGGATATATTCTTAGCATATATTTCTCTCCAAATAGTATTAATCCACCTGACCATATGAAAAATGTTCAACTCATTATTTCAAACAACAGGCAAGTAATTTATTATTTCAATGAGCAATTTGAACTGTTTTGTCCTTTACGCATAATCATAAGTAACAGATATGTACACAAATATTAACATTACAAAGATAGAAGTACCATATGATCCTATCATTAAATGGCTAATGTCAGCTTATATTTATTTATATTTGCCATGTATAATTAACTTGATGACATAACAATTTTTTGATATATGTGTAATCATGGTGCTTATCGACATAAAATAGAATTGTTAGAAAATTTTAGGGAATCAGAAACTACCAACAATTTCTGCATCCTGATTGCCATATCCATCCTGTTTAAATGATACAATGAGCATGAACAATGTAACTGTCAAAGGTAACAACCTTGCAGCAAAGAACGGATACGTTCTCATATCATATGTACTTCATATCGCAAAATTTTGCAGTATTGTACATCCAACTGTATATAACACATTATTTATTTATATACAGGTTACTATTTTAGGTGATATTATTGTAAAGTGTTATAAGTATTTATATACAACAAAACAACTTTTTTTTTCTATTTTGTTCTTGTTTATTTTGTGAATAACCTTTTATTACTACGAAGTCTCCTTTAATCTGTACTGGTACAAAAACATTACATAATATTTAGTTTTTAATTATTATTTTATTTGGAGCAAGTATTTCTTTCAAATATTTTATTTGTTATGCAATCACTTGGAAGTTCATTTCTAATGTCAAGTTTATGTCAGTTCAGATGCTAATGAAACGCAGGTATATAAGTTAATGACATTTAGTTTTAGAGAAATAACGAGAATAATGTAAACTACCTGCATTTTTTGTGTTCAGAAACCTAGATTTTTTTACTATCTTTTAAACAATATAACAATTGAATCTCACATTTTTATAGCCCTGTATAGAAAATAAGGTAAAGGTAAAGAATCCCGTCCTCCGCTCCGATTTGCATGAAACTTCGTGTAATGGTAAATTTTTGCATAAAAATGAGATCTGTAAAAGCCAAAGTGCCCGCTCGCGTCTAATTAAAACGTTATTAAGCATTAAAGTTTGTTATAAAATCTGCCTTGCCGACAGCATGAACGACATCTGCGCATGCGCACTGATGTCTGCGCATGCGCTCTGACGTCTGCGCATGCGCACGGACAAGCATGCAGACAAAGTGCGCGTATTTGATATGAAATAATATTGAATTGGCGAAGGCTAGGTGTGGGCAAGGCTTCCCTTTCATAATGTTTAAGAGTTTTTAATCAAACAATGGTTTGAGAGTAGGTTTGGGTTAGGTTTTAACTGCCCAAAGTGCAACATTATGAAAGGGAAGCCAAGCCTACACCCAGCCCTTAAATAATACAAAAAGTAAGATTTGACTAGAAGATTTCCCCTTCGGGTAAACAGAAACTAGTGTTATATTCCATTATTATATACGACTGATGTACTGCGTACGACAGATATACTTTAGCATACTTACTTTGAATTGTACAAGCGTGCGAGAACGTAGGATTTTATATTTAGTTTACATACCTTTTATTAAGGAAAATGAATGTATATTATTCAATGGTTTTACAATACATCAGAAATTAAAGCAAAATTAGCGTTCAACAATTACTTTCCTTACCCACCTATTCCCCATCGTCGTTTACAATAGTTATAAGTCCATCGTTGTTCATTTCGGGAAGTTCAAGATCCATAAAACAATACTTCGAGAATAACAAGATAACTAGACACCATCAAAACTTAGGGGAAGCCATAAAGTCCATAAAATATACGGTAAGTATTGTTAAAAAATACTACAAGCAAAGAAACGCCATAGGAAATCCATTACAAATTATAGGAATTAATTTTAAGTTAGATAAATAAGAATACTAGCAAAAACCATAAAAAAACCATAAGGAAATCATGAGCTATACTCTCAGTATCAGTAAAAGCAATCAGAATTACAAATAGCCTATGAGAAGTATACAGGGTGATTCTAGTAACTGGGCCAAGCGATAACTCTTTTTTAAATAAATTTAGAACAAAATCGTAGAGGAAAAGTTTGTATTAGGTGAAAAGCTCTATCATCCTATGCACCGACTTTTTTCCCAAGTGCATTGGTGCATGTGCAAAGTGCAGTTGCACTGTTTTTTTAAATGGAACCACCCATTTTTTTTTACATAAACACGTTCCTTAAGCCATTCTGCAATAAAAACGTATAAGGGAAATCATCGAAAAAGCAATAGTTTACGAGATATTTCACTTTATTCAAACTCTTATAACAGATGCCCAAACCGTTCACTATCGCATTATCTAAACGTTTTTGGTCAGAGTTACGTTCCAATCATGTTTACTAACATCTCATACTCAAGGATAGGAACGTATTAAAAAATGTTTGCAAGCTAACGGTGAAACGTTCGAGTATCTGTTATAAAAGTTTGAATAAAGTGAAATATCTCGTAAACTATTGCTTTTTCGATGATTTCCCTTATACGTTTTTATTGCAGAATGGCTTAAGGAACGTGTTTATGTAAAAAAAAATGGGTGGTTCCATTTAAAAAAACAGTGCAACTGCACTTTGCACATGCACCAATGCACTTGGGAAAAAAGTCGGTGCATAGGATGATAGAGCTTTTCACCTAATACAAACTTTTCCTCTACGATTTTGTTCTAAATTTATTTAAAAAAGAGTTATCGCTTGGCCCAGTTACTAGAATCACCCTGTTTGAATAAAGTGAAATATCTCGTAAACTATTGTTTTTTCGATGATTTCCCTTATACGTTTTTATTGCAGAATGGCTTAAGGAACGTGTTTATGTAAAAAAAAATGGGTGGTTCCATTTAAAAAAACAGTGCAACTGCACTTTGCACATGCACCAATGCACTTGGGAAAAAAGTCGGTGCATAGGATGATAGAGCTTTTCACCTAATACAAACTTTTCCTCTACGATTTTGTTCTAAATTTATTTAAAAAAGAGTTATCGCTTGGCCCAGTTACTAGAATCACCCTGTATAGAATATGTAAAACGAACGAGAAAAGAAAGTTGGAACATAGAGAAGTACAGAAAATTGGGCAAGATTCTGAAAACGTTGATCGTCACGCTTGACTGAGCACGCCAAGTTTCGCTGTGCCACCTCTTCGGTACTCCTATGTTCCTATTAACTCGTCAGATTTTGGGAAAAATTTGTAAAGTTCCTTCGTCACGCTTGACTGAACACGCCGAGTTTCGCTGTGCCACCTCTTCGGTACTTCTATATTCCTGTTACTTGGTCAGATTTTCGACATTTTCACGCTTGACTGATTCCAGTCCTAACGGGAACTTAAAAATTTCGGATTTTTCACGCTTGACTGATTTAGGCCTGATCGAGATTTTCGACAATTTTTCGCATTTTTCACGCTTGATCGGATCCAGTCCTAACCGAGACTTTAAAATTTTTCGCATTTTTCGCGCTTGACAGAATCCAGTCTTAACTGAGATTTTGCCCTTTCGTATATTTTATGATTTCTCGCTATTCCCATGATGTTTCCCATCGAAATGGAATTCTTTACGACACGAAATGAATAGAACAGTCGCTTGCCTTCTTCTACCATGGCATTTCTATGTGGTCCCATGAGATTTTTGGCGAAGTTGGTGAATTTTGTTACGGCAAAAAGAGGTATGGTTTCGGCGAGGGATATTGGATATATAGGATCTTATAACTAAGTAATTAGAGAACACAGAATTTCGTTTAATACATATATTGTAAGGAAAAATAGTATACAGTAAAAAAATGTTTCTCACATACTTATAATCTAATTTCCATAAAATTGCTGTACTTTTCGCATACACGCTACATACATTATACTCAACCAACATACATACATACGTATAATTTCTTATATAATAATTATCTTTAATAATTTAATATGAATATAGTCGCAAAGGTAAATAAGTAACACATTAAAAACTGTCTTGATACGATCAAAACTTTTGCTGTTGAAGCGGCTAAGTAAGACCAATATAACGAGCCGCATTTTAAGTAAGGAAGCCAACAGCGAAAGCAATTTTGGTTCTTTTAGTATGCGTACTGTAAGAAACAGAAGAAACCCAATTATTATCAAGAATAATAGTCCTATCTTAAAGTACCCGTCGAAAGCTTCAAGAAAATGTATGTTTATCATAGGTTTAGATCGCTGGTTCAAAAGTTACAGGCGATTTTCTAAAATCGATAAAATGGTAAGGGGTTTAAAGTATACGTGTTTTGCGCCAGTCAGAATTTTACATGGTAATCAAATGGGACGAGCGACGACGTCAAAACTCTTGTAAGTTCCTTACCTCTCCTGCTTTCCTACTAAGCTTCGCAGTCCGAGGTAAGCGGGTCACAGAACTATACAAGAAGTCGTGCGTACTTGTTGACTTCTTGTACTATTCTGTGACCCGCTTACCTCGGACTGCGAAACTCAGTAGGAAAGCAGAAACGTGAACAAGTCGCAAGAGTTATAGACGCCGACTGCCGCTCCATTTGATTTCTGTGTAAAATTCTTGGTGGTCGAAAACACGTATACTTTAGGTACATCGTGGTTGCAACTATGAGTTTAAATTTAATTATTTACTTTACATACCATGTTTTTTTAGCTTAAAGTCAATTGTTGCTCTCCTCTGGGTGATTCCAACTCGACAAAAAATTTTAGCATGAAAAAACCATAAGACATACGGTAAGTATTAGTAGAAGAAATCATGACCATGGAAAGTTTATGGGAAACCCATGGAAAGAGGGAAAATTTGTTTACAATTACGTTATGCGAAAGGAATTGCCTAGAAACCATAAAACATACAGCAAGATTCGAAAAATGTTCGCTGTAACATAGAAAAGCTACGGCAAACCTGCAGAAATAAATTGTATAATAATTCGAAAGAAAAGTCTTGATATGGATGTATTAGAGTAAGTACATGAAGGATCTTTGAATGTGTTTGTAAGAAAAAGAGGAAGCTCTTCGGTCCTTCTACGTTCCTATTAAGTCGTCTGATTTTCGGTCCAAATCGACTTCGGTGTAGTGGTGTGAATAATACATGAAGGACCTTCGAATTTGTGCGTAAGAATACAGGGGAGCTCTCCGGTACTTCTATGTTCCTGTTAAATCGTCAGATTTTCGGTCCACTTTGTAAGCGGCGAACATCAGGACCGAGGAGGTCGCACTTTCCGTACTCACTAAAGCGTGAAATGTAACCTAACACACTGACTTTCGCCAACACATTGAAACAATTTTTCCCAATTTTTTTCATGAGAGACCTAACACTCGCATTTTTCTGACGTTTTGACCTAACTTTCTCAAAATCCATCTTATGAAATTTCTACGTGTTCTACGTTGCTTTTCGGTTTTTCATTTACCAAGAGCCACATGTCTGTTTACTAATGTTTGATAACAAACTGGAACGTGTCGCCATCTGGTATCATATAACTCTGACAACTAATAAGATGAATGGTAACCGGAACTTTCTTCCTTATATGAGAAGTGTGAGCTGTGATGAGAGATTCACTATACAAAATGTGTATAAAAAGCATAGACTGAATTATAGTTAACCATTTTTTACTACACCAATTGCTATGTATATTTTATTACATACATATATTGCCACCACATTATTTTCCTTTCAACCTATAAGACACATGTGTAGTGCTAGATAACCCTGAAATACCAAAAATCTTCAAAAATTAAAATTATCTGACACCTTAACCCTTTGTGAAAATGCAAGCACCGTGTGTGGATATTATTGAAGACATAGAAGACTTGATATCTTCACAAGATATAACACCAAAAGAAAGATACAGTTCAAGAAAGAATGTTACTGTACGTTCCAAACGTACGAAAGAGAAACATGACTTTCCAGCTGCTCCACATTTGACAAGTATTATACCAGGCTCTCAAAATATTTATGTAAAAACTTGGGGATGCACACACAACAGTTCAGATAGTGAATATATGGCCGGACAACTCTCTGCATATGGTTATAATTTAACTAATGACAAGAACCTTGCAGACCTGTGGCTATTAAATTCGTGTACTGTAAAAAGTCCAGCAGAAGATCATTTCAGAAATGAAATTATAAGTGGAAGAAAGATGGGAAAACATATTGTCGTCGCTGGGTACAGTTATTTATATAATAACCCTTTCTATACATTTAATTTTATTTATTTTTATAACCAAAATTAGTATACTGCAATTGTTTTCCATCAATATAGAAATCAATGGTTTTTTTTTATAGGTGTGTACCTCAAGGGGCTCCAAAGACATCATTTTTACAAGGGCTTAGTGTAATAGGAGTTCAACAAATTGATCGTGTTGTGGAGGTAGTAGAAGAAACTCTAAAAGGAAATACAGTTAGATTTTTCAGCCAAAAAAAGGTGTCCGGCAAGAAAGCAGGTGGTGCTCCTTTAAATCTGCCCAAGATTCGTCGAAATCCTTTGATAGAAATTATTGCTATAAATACAGGTTGTTTAAACCAATGTACATATTGCAAAACAAAGCATGCAAGAGGAGAGTTGGGTAGCTACCCACCAGATGAAATAGTTGAACGTGCACAACAGGCATTTAGCGAAGGTGCATGTGAACTATGGTTAACGTCTGAAGATACTGGTGCATATGGAAGAGATATAAATACTAATTTGCCAGAATTATTGTGGAAATTAGTAGAAGTCATACCTGATGGATGCATGATGCGTGTTGGTATGACAAACCCTCCATATATACTAGAGCACTTAGACGAAATGAGTAAAATATTAAATCATCCAAAAGTGTACAGCTTTTTACACATTCCTGTACAATCCGGAAGCGATCAAGTATTATCAGACATGAAACGGGAATACACACGCGCTGATTTCGAACACGTGGTGAATTACTTGCAAGCACGTGTACCGGGCGTTACTATCGCTACGGACATAATTTGTGGTTTTCCTACTGAAACAGCGGATGACTTTAAAGAAACCATATCATTATGCCAAGAATACAAGTTCCCAAGTTTATTTATAAATCAGTTTTTCCCCCGACCGGGTACACCTGCAGCCAGAATGACTAAAGTGCCTACACAGGACGTTAAAATGAGGACGAAAGAGTTATCTGAATTCTTTCAATCGTACGAACCCTATACACAAAAAGTGGGTACTCAACAAAGGATATTGGTTACGGAAGTTTCACACGATAAGAAACATTACGTAGGCCATAATAAATATTACGAGCAAGTTCTGATTCCGATGAAAGAGGAATATATGGGAAAGATGGTTGAGGTCAAAATAGTGGAGACAACAAAGTTTTGTATGAAAGGTGTACCAATAAGCAAAGGTATCCCGCCAGTATCAACGCAGCACCTACCATCCAAATCTGTCATTACAACAAATAAGGAAGAACTACCAATATACAGCAAAATGACAATCATCATAATTGTCCTTGCTGTAGCAGGAAGATTGCTTTGGAAATATCTTGGCCATATATTGTATATATAGTTTAATAAATGACTCTTGTGAACAATTCTTACTTATCAACTGTACGGCATTAACTTAATTTCCGCCATAAATTAAACCTCTCATTTGTGATTCGTTCATATGGGAAATCATTTAAAATTCATACATATAAAAAGTTTAAGAGACAATGTAGCAAATTATATAAAAATTTTTATATTTCAATTGAAAATACAGGAACATACCCTGAGTGGGCTTACAACATTTGATTAGAATAATTTAGATACACTAAGATTTCAGGCTACACAAAATAATCCAGGACAAAACTAATGCATTATTGCAATAGTTTCACCACATGCAATTAATCTAGCCTTATTATATAATGACACGCGCAGGCGAGTATTGAGCACTGTTGTAGCATTAGTGTATCTTCGAACAATTATTTTATGAATATTAGGCATTAAGATAGCATATACGTTGGAAGGAAATTTAATACTTATTCATTGCTTTTGTTACTTTATGTTAATGGGAGTATGTTGCAAAATTTTTCAGACATATTTATTAAAACGTGTTTTTCTTCGGCGACGTATTCTCTGAGTATTAATTGTACATTAATAACAATCGCTTTGGGGATTAAAAGATGAAAACATTTAAGAAAGATGACCAAAAAGATAATATGTACAAAATATTGAAGAACGTCCTTTATAAGAAATTTCTTTTTGTTTTGTATCCTTGCAATGTATACTATCTTCTTGCACGAGTGCACACATTTACCTAAGTTTTGTAAATAAGAGAGCATGTCTTTTTTCTATCGCAATGACGAAAATCTACAAACTATCTTATAAGGCACATTATACTTTACATTTAGATATTCATTAGCTGACAATGCCACTTAATATTATCCTTAAAATTCACGTTATCATGTACATTAAACTCTTCTTAACATGTTAATTTCGACATTTAAGTAAAAAAAATATGGCTTAAGACGCTTACTAAATACAATTTTGATAGACTTACTTAAGTAGGTTTGATTCTTTATTTACTGGTACTTAAAGTTTCGCAGCCTCGTAGGCAAAATTTTTAATTTATCCCTAGGTCGACTGGACTCCTTTTTCGAAACGTGAAATCGTTTCAGACGAAAATTAAACGCCCTCCCGTTATAGAACAACGGTGAACGTTCTGCGCACTTAACAAATAACGAAATTTCATCTAAAATGGAATTACCGGCTATCTGCTTATATATTTACAGAGTACCTGATTTTTTTGATTAAGTAGTCTTTGAGCGATATACAATCGTCTAAGTTTAATTTAAAAAAAGGGGAGAGGGGGAAGAAGACACTACGTACACTGGAATGATACCGTATTATATCACAGAAATGCCGCACATGTCCACCATATTATCTTTTTTGAGACTCAACGTTACATTAAACAAGACAACTCGAGAACGACACATTATTTCATAATAGTACCGTATACCGCGAGAAAAAAATTTGTTCTGATTAAAGTATCATCGCTTCAAACAAAACTCCATGCATAAGAGGCTCTGAGATGATCAAAGTATTGTTGAATAAATCGACACGTCTCAAGCGGAAAAGGTACTGCTGATTGATAAATAGGAGGTTGAACAAACATGACACACAGGTGGACAGGACTCAACCCGAAAGGAAGGACTCGGCGACATTTCATAGGAGATATTTGGATTTTCGCTTATCGGCACGTAAATTAATCATTTTTTTTTTCTTTTTTACATGACCATAGTCAAGTTTTGCGATTGATATTGAACGCTTCCACCTGCTACTTCTTTCGTGCACATATAAGCATGCGTTTCCTGTTAATGGAATAAAAACATGTTCAAAGTGGTGTAAAACTTTAACATTTTCTGGAAACAATTTTGAGACGATTATCTCGTCACATTCAAATGTAAAATCAATACACATCAATCGTAAATCTTGACCGCTCTGACATGAGACGCAAATATATTACTATGCACTGAGATATTTACACGCAGTCTTTTTTTGCGCTCCAGCATACACCGGTACAAAAATGTAAAAAAAGATAAAATATGAGAGAAAATTTGAATGTTCCTTCAGCAATCTCAGAATGAATATGTAGAACGCGAGCGTTTTTCGCGTACTCCTTTCCATTGTGTAAAAGAACAAATCGTAACTACGAGAGAGGCTGTTTCTCGAATTCTATAAGGGCCACTGGTACCTTCTCTCAGAAGTCACACGTGAACGAATAAAAATGGCGCTGGTAAAAAGATGGCACAGAACTTAGTGATTACTGGTAAAAGATGGCACAGAGAGACTGAAACACGCTCTTCCACTTTTCTGAGAGCAACGGATGTTTCGTTGAAAAGAAGAAAGCGAGAACCATGATAGTCCATTCATGCGTTACAGTAAAAGCGTGTTCAATTTTTACATAGCGACACTTCGCAAACGAAGAATCTATGCCCTGCCTTGTGCCGAATATATCGTATAAATAAATCGCATGCTGTTCCGAGAATAAAACAATTTGCTAAACAAGACGTGCAAGCATTTGTTTTCATATAAAAAAAAAACGAACAAAAAACATCTATCCCACTAAACGCACAGACGGTAAACACTTTCATTTTTGCGCTTTCCCATTCTAAAATCATAAATAACCGCGCACGTTCGCTTAAAAGCCGCAAAAAACTACTCGCTTCACGCTCTTACCGTAACGCGTATTTCACGAAAGCAACGATCGCATTCCGTTCCGTTCCGCTCGAAGTGAAACAAGGCATAGGTTTACGAGGGCCCGGGAGCGAGGGGCGCGAAATTAAATTACGACCCCATCCAATGTTTATCATTCCCGTAATCGGCCGACGCCGTAAAATCGGCAAACTGCCGGCCACGCTTCGAAGGTGGCCGAATCCGCCGATTTGGGCCCGGTCGGGAGAAGCGAGCCGCATCTCGCTAAAGGAGGATAAACCTCGCGTACCTCTCGACGCGACGCGCATCGAGCGTGCCAGGTGATGGCCTTCTTCGCGTTAAATGAAAATATCGCCGAATCGTTAACGACGCTCCCGATGATGCCTTCGATGCATGGCATTAGCACGGTCGACGCATTCGCAATTACCGTTGAGGGTCGTGGCGCAGCGGCAGTTATCGTTTTACGAGACAATTTTTGCGAGCCACCCAAGCAACGGCCGAGGGAAGTGAAGGAGGTAGGAACATGGGGGGTAGGGGGAGGGGAGGGGGGGCGGCAGTCGTCGGCAAGAAGTATGCGTTGCGGCATCGGTGAGCCCAGTTCTCAGTAACCGAAGCGACCGAGGGCGAGCGAAGCTCTCGGCTCGGCTTCATTAAGGGCCCGACCGGCCGCGGAGTGAGTAAAAAGCTGAATATCCGGGCGGCGCAAAGTGTTGAGGCCAGCCCTTAAAGGTTTTACGACGCGGCTTTACGGTCTTCTACCTCTTCCTTTTTCCTCCTCTCTCCCCATCGGCTCGCTCCTCTTTGTTTCGCGTCTTCCCCTACCCCCTTGGCCCCTACCACCTACCCCCTACTCCATACTCCCTTCCCCTACCCAATCCCACCTTCTGCTACCCCATAATCATGGACTTCCACCTATCTCCCTTTCCTGCCCCTCGTCCCTTTTTGCGCCTTCACCTTCCTCATCGCCGCAGGACAGTGAGTCCTGCCAACGTGCAACATTTGCTGCCGGAGTTTCGTTATTTAACAGTAAACTCGAAGTTGCGACTCTTGAAACTGGTGCGCAACAGCGGATATATATATATGGCACCGAGAGAGGTCGAGCGTCCGACGCCTAAGCAGGCGTTGCGGATGCACGGTTGATGGTAGAATTTTAGCTGTACTCGTAGTAGACGCTGCCTTCCTTTCGCCTAAGAATTTTTGCCGACGCGCTCTTCCCTAGGCGGCAGACGGATCCGAGACGCCGGTCGAATCTCAAGTAGCGCCCCGTTCCGTTCGTAAGATGGTGGACGTTGAACTGAGACACTGCGATTCGAATCCTCGGTCTGTCCTCTTGCAGTGACCTGCCCGACGCGGCTCGTCGGGGACGAAATGGAATCCGATCGGCCCTTTTTTGCATTTTGCCCTAAGTTGTTGACCCGTGTGTTTACAGCCTTCTTAGATTCCGCTTGCTTTGCCGCGAGCCGACGACCAGACGCTTGTTGCGCTTCGTCGGCGTGGCGAGCAGAGGAGTTTTGCAAGGCCCGGTATGAGGCCTCGACGAGCAAGAGGTACAAAACTCCATCGAACAACCCTGCCTCGAACACGTTCCCACGTTCTTCTCGCCGTCCACGTGACACGGAAATGAACATTTCGGGCACGGCAGCAGGTGTTCCCATGGTGCCAGCGTTCGACTAGCCTGCAACATATAACATATGTTTTCTTAGTTTATATATTATATACATGTGTTATGCATGTAAAATTTACTATATCGCGTTCAATGAGACAAACATGAGTCGCAGCTTATAATTAATTTTATATCACTATTTGAACAGGTTATTTATACTTATTTTATTCTAGGAACGTGTATTTAATGAAATGTAATTACTAGTATGTTGTAGATTATTACTGAAATGTACAGTATAACGTGCCTATGCAAGTAAGAACCTCATGTTTGAATGATTACTTAACAGCAGACTAAAGTAACCCTTTCGTATGCACAAAGGTGAGAATTGTGTGAACTTGAATTTCGGATTCCTATTTGCCTTTAGAAGATAATGCGGATCTACGCTAGACCCACTGTCGATAACGCGGGAACTTATATTATCGAGCGCTACGCAGGAAACTACCGACATCTTAGAAGCGAGTATCGAACCATCGTTTAAAACGCGCAATTCCACAAGGCGGCATAAAGAATACAAAAGTTGCCTCGTTAACACCTTGAGCGCAAAAAAGTCAGGCCAACCTCATCGGCGCAGCCATACAAAGTTCACGGACAATAAACATTTTTAGGCCTGCGTCACGGCGCCGTCAAGGAGTTTCTTAGAATTTTGCATTGACTCATCGGTCTACGCCACAATGGCGTATGTGCGCAGCGTAAGGTTACGGGTGGAAAAAAAAATTGAACATCTTTCACGCGATAGGCATTCAACGACGGACGCGGAAGATTTATCGGCCGGCATTCGCGAGTGCGGCGCACCTTATTTATCTTTATCCGGCGTTGTACTTAATGGGATTAGTAACGCAGACATGCACCTGCCCCGAACCCGTGATGACTTATTATTGTAATGCAAAGGGAAGGATACGAGGAGCTGCGCACTGACACACGAGTTATGAAGGGCTCCCTCAAGCACCTGCGCCTCCTTATGAACTTGAGCGTCCAAAATGTAGTCGGAGATTCGTTTAAATCAGTCGCCGACAAACTGCCGATTGCCCGACCTAATATATTAGTGCAATATATATTCATGAAGAGCGTAATAAGGTCCGATGAAATGGAACGGAATTATTGAAATATTTTTGTTCTCGACGAAAGGAGGATCTTACGACTTCGGACGTTGGATCTTTCATAGTAGATTAAAATTGTTGATTATCCCAAAGTTCATCAGCGTGTGTGTTTGTTTATTTCAGTTAAAGGGTTCCGATATAAGAGCGTCGTATTTTGACTGGTCCGGAGAGAGGTAAGCTTTGAAATAAGAGATTTAATAACGTCATCTATTGTGAAATGGTAATATGCCGCGGCGTGAGGCTAAAACGTATCGAAATAAAACGAGTTCGGGCCCGACGTTTCGCGGCCGCACAAAGTAACAGGCGAAGGAGAATGCACGAATATCTACCATCGCATAGTTTCAATGTCAGTAGAAGTTGATTCACGCCTCGCGCGTCATTTACGTGACGTTGACCAATATATCAAACACTTTAACTCGTCAAACTGCTAATTAAGGTTCATCGAAATCTTACGACACATCAAGTTTTGTCCATCAGATTCATAGGAGAGGAATTTATAAATAAAATCTGACAATGTAAATATGTTTACGGCCACGCGTACGACATTATTCAGATACAAGTCGACAAAAATCTTTCAGTAAATAGGCTGTCTTCGATCTACGCCGTCTACATTCCACTTCTGTCACTCGACAATATCTGCTACCATGTTTCAGGCCGGATGTTGTCGGTTAATAGCACGCACAGGGTTAAGTCGTAGAAAATGGGCGTAATTCGCTGAACGCCGGTAATCATCATTTATTTTTATAGTCTGAAGTTCGAGACGGTAGCCAAAAAAACAGCGACGCCGCGTTGCGTTTTTCATCCGCGTCTTTCATAACTGGCATATTGAAGAGCGTTAATTCGCCCCCCAAGAAACAGACGAGCAGCGGCAACCGTTACAACATTATTGCTTTCTCGCGCGCGGGACTTGTGCCTAGCAACCGAGCGGATTCCTCACGGTTATCAGGACCGAATGAAATTTGGCCGGGGCGCCTTTGGCGGGAGACTACAACCAGAATATGGAAATCGCTTTGGGCCGTTTGTCCGTATGGCCTCATATATTCTAACGTTTACACGGCACCATCTGTGAAAAGGGTACACAATGGCCAAACTCCGTAATTTATCTGGTATTATGTTACTCCAAGGTATACCACTTTTTAGCAGAGCGGCGACGAATAGCAAGAATTTGTCTAACAGTACACGATCCTAGGCTTAAAGACGTCATGTGAAAAAAGGGAAAAGTGCTGACTTCCTTCGAGACGACCGAGCCGACAACGTGGCCGGGAATACAATTGTCGTCCAAGTGTAAATTGTTCATGCACACCGGGAGGAAGAAAAGTCGTTGATGTAGACCGATATTTTCTCACTAAATGGTAGCAGGCGGCGGAGCCTTTTGGCTGGCGTCGCAACTAACAAGGTTGAATGGAAGGAAATGTGTATAAGGTTGAACGCAGAAGAGATATCTGGAACAGGGCATCCGCACACACTGTCCAATAACTATGTAGCAGCGATATCTACCATGGGTTTTCCTTCGAATCTGGCCCCTAGCAACCGTGTGAACGTTCGGTACTTATCGAAATCGAAAAAAAAGTAGAAACCTACGAGGGTCTGACAGGAAATGACGGTAGAATGTAGAAATACTCTGGGTCTGGCGATATATCATATAGGGACGGCCCACAGAAAAAAAGTCTTTCGTAACATCTCTACAATGTTCTACTGTGTAGATCTTCGTTGTATTTACAGACCCTTTAAAATTCTACCCATGGTGGTGCTGCGTATCTCGGGACCACAAAGAAAATAGCCTACGGCCCAGTTGGCTTCGACTAACTTCGTTTCAACCGAACAGCGTTGAAATGTGGCATGGGACCCGAAATAAAACTTTGCTACATTTCCAAACTCTCCCGGCGGTTTCTAACCGAACACCGTAATTTGAATACTATCAAGTTCATTATCCATTTCCGCTCTTGGCCGCAAGCGGCACCCAAGAATCTTCATTAATTAGAGTATTGATATAGTAACTTTGTTATGCGGTTAGTCTCGTGAAGAGACGTATTCATCAGTTATGTGGATGCGATAAGGACCGGAAGTCCAGGAAGTACAATGACTTTACAGCATTTCTGTATAATATATCTACTGTCGCCAAAGACTTATTCCTACATCAATCAATAGCGAACTTGCTAAAATGCAACCAAATATTTTTGAACGTACTTTTTTCCCAATTCATCAACAAGACTAAATGTGTTATGGTCAAAATATGGGTAAGATTTCGAAATGGTATTTTGTCAATAGTCATAATATGAGACTTTGAGCAACATAGTCGGTGTACAGGAAGATGTTTTCAACCGAAAGAGAAAATATGAAACTATGTACTGAAAGTAAGAGATGGCTTGAGCGACTAGCTGTAATGCAAATTTTTGGGCGCGAACCGTATGACAAAGATTTCTCGACAGTAATCCGCATATTGGGGCGCTGCCGTGTGTCCTGACAAATTCGGACCATTTATTCCTGTCCGTTCGCCTATCGCCTCGAATTAAGGCGTGCCCGTAATTTGATATCTCCATTAAATATACCAAGTATTGAGTTACAGTCCCTGATTCTGTCAAATTACCTTTCGGTCGAACTGATCTTTTCAACAGACCACGCCGCTGACTTTGTTCCTAGGTGCAAAAGGTATTCCACTGTTAGCTACTTTCTTTCCATATTTAGCCTTTCCTAGGCAAATAACATATCCTGTCCCAAATACTTATAAGATGGTATTTTCAACGCGGTAGGCAATATATTGGTCAATTTCACAAATGTACTTGGGACAGATGCCACAAACCGCCAAAAAGACAAATCAATTGTTCTCGAAACAAAAGTTGCAACGCAGCTGCGAGCGGAGCGTACAATTACTCGCATTAAGATACAAAATTTGAGATTAAAATTCATCTGACGCTTCAAATTATAGTAATTACGGCGTAAGGTACGAGAGTTTCGTATGAAAGAATGGACGTTAGCCGTATGTTCCTTTTGCCTATGCTGTGCATAAGATACCACCTTTCGCTACATGGGAAAGACACGAAGCAATTTGACGAGAGAATGAGAAAGTATGGAAGACAGAGAAAAGGTAGAGGCGAAGAATGAGAAGGAAGGAGGCATGAGAACCGCAGTTATCGTCTCATCCGTCTATCTACGTGGAAGTATGCAACTGTGCGGTCATTACCCCACAAAGGCATGCTTGTTACGTATCATTACTCACGAAAATCGTGAATATACCACCTCACAAAGCAACAGGTACCTTGGCCTCGTCCTTCAAAACGGATTCGCTGTCTCCTGCTCGCTGCCGTCTAATTATTCAATTGTGTCAAATAGGAATTCACCGTCAAGGTCACCTACAAGATTGATAAGCTAATAGGCATTTGATCGACACATGCTGAGCGCTCTGTATGAATGATTCACAACGTTTTTGACCGATTAAGTGAGAAGAGAACCTTCACAGGTCATTCACTAGATCAAAACGGATGTCTGAGAGTAGAGCAAGATAACGTTTGTGAGAAAATAATTTCCTGTATTACTTTCTAACCGTTTTGTTTGGACGACGGTATATCACCGCACCGTGGAATAAAAAGAAACTTTTCAATTTCTTGATACGATTCGCCGAGTTACATATGGCGCAGAGAAACCATTTTTTGCTGGAGTCGAATTAACGAAGGATGAAAGTACCGGCGGCCATAAGTAAGATCCTGATTCAGAAGGATCCTGCCCGGCGCGCTTGAGTTGCTACACCAAAATATTGCGAATATACCCTCCTACAGACACCGGGGCATAGATTATAAAGCAAATGGCTGGAAGCGTACAAATTAATATTTCCATTACCGTGGCCCCAGACGTGTCATGTTCGAATAATGAAAAAACTTATATTTTCAGGCATACGGAGCGTCCGCATCCATCAATCGAGCCCGCGTAACCATGAGGTATAAGGAGGAGAACGGGTCCCAGGTCTCAAGTTCCGAGACCCAAGGTATACCGTGCCAAATACAGATACACCCTATTCATGTACGCATAAACACGCCCAGCGTACACACAGGTACGAAACATGGGGCTCACCGACCAATTTCGTGCAATTTCACTTTATCAAGCATCGCCGGTATAGCGCAGAAAACTGGCCTCTGCCCGACAACTTTTTATTCTCCCTTATATTACCCCCTCGCACAGGCCGTAATCGTACCGCACTGTCGGTACTTGGCTCGGAAAAAGAATAAGGTAACGTACCGGTAACAACTTATTCTCTATAACCAATACCATAAGCGAAAACGGGAAAGACGAATGAAAGACCTGAATCCTTTTTGCAGAGACTGATCGGCTGACCGAACAAGCGTGGCAACGAGGCGCGTCTATGAGTTTTTGTATTTAGAAGAAAAGTGCGAATGTACGCAATCCCGCTCGTTCCTGTCCGGCAGAAAGGATCGACTGGCAGAGTACAAAGAATGTATTCTGAAGACGTTCGGTCGCCAGTTGGCCAGACGTGCATCCGCGCGCCGCTACGAACACGAGGAAGGTTGCAGATTTTGTGCGAATCGTACTGGCGTACGTGCCCGTACGTGTGCGCGTACGTGCGCGCGTGTGTGCTCGTATGGGAGGCGCGGGACTGTTCGGTTTTGAAGTGGGCCAGAGGCCCGTCGGCAACGCACGTCAGATGTATCATTATCTCGGCCTCACTGTTGCTATGCAATTAGAGTCCGTTAATCGGAATCCCCACCGCCCGGGTGGGTGCCAACACGGTTTTCGTGACGTGAATGAAGGTGGGGGTAGACGGAGCGACGAAAGAAGCGAGACCCGGAGCGAGCCGAAAGGCACGAGGAGGATAGAGAGATCAAGGCCGGAGTGGGAGAAAAAAGGAAGCCGGGGAGGCCCTGAAGGATGTGGAAGAGACTTGGCCCACGCCGCGAGAAGCGTTCAGACGAAGACGGCAACAACAACAACAACACCGAGCAGCACGTGGACATGACCGACCGAGAATTCGGCTTAGATCCTACCTCTATCCCCTTCCTTTCTAAACACTTCTAACTCGGCGCTCTGCAACTCGCCGATTTACGCCCATTGCGCCCGTACGTGCGCCGGTAAACGGCTTGGGACGCAAAACAAGATTTCGAAATCGTCAGACGTTTACGCGTAACGATGCAAGGAACGTTCGTGTGGAGGGACTTTGTTCGTCTGCGAATTTTATTTCCTTGGCGAGAGGCGAGGAATCGGACTTTGTACGTTGGAAATATATTTTGAAAACTTTTGGCACGGTAGAAATGAATGTTGAACTTCGGCGAGACTAGCGGGAATTTATTTGCTGCTTTCGACGGCGGAGAATGATACTGGGACTTTGCAGAACATTTGTACAGATTCAAAAGTTTTGATCTTTTTTTACGGTTGAACTTTACTTGCAACGTCCTTTGTAAGTCGTTTGTAAGTACTTATACGTATCGATCGCGTTCGCCATTCACGTTGCAAGGACGAAGTAAACGTGATCGCCAATTGGATTCTTGCCCAAGCGTTCATTAAGTTTTGCCCGACCTTGAAGGGGGCTGCCATAGAAGTGATGCGCGCGCCTCTGTAGAGCTGAGAGCGCGGGAAGCAGAATCTTCGTTCAACCACACGGGGTTTCTTCATGGGAAAGACAACTTTCCGAGAAGACCGTCCCGTTTTGTGCACTGGTATCAGTTCTTATGCCATCGGGACAACCTTGGCACGACATTAGATGGCTGCGCACTCATCCCTCCGACATTTACACCGTACATCTTGCCGACTTTTGCCTAATTGTGGCAGCCGCGCGAGCGCAGACTTTCTCCGAAGCAAAATATTCCGCCGATATCTCCGGTTCGTTCAACTCGATTCCTACAAAGTCTTCGACGCACAGTCGTTTAACCTGAGTTCGCAACATCAACGGCGGTCATCTTTTATCAATACGCCTTCCGCAGAAAAATTCTAACAGCTTCCTGCCGCGATAAAGTGCCACAAGGCTTGCCTGTCATTCCCGCAAATCATTCCAGCCGCCTTTGTGCGCCGTCCCCTCACGTCCACGCTCTCTCGGCCATTATTCAAAATCACACGTTAGAAGCCGGCTCTCTTGTGTAGGTAACATCAATGCCAGGCAATACCTGCCATTGCGCGCAACAGTCGTCTTCTTCGTCTTCGTCTTCGTCGTCGTTCGTCGGGCGCATTTCGTCAAAGCGGGGACGTGATACCGAACAGGATGCAGAATTACTTATCGATGACGCTATTCTTTTGGCCAAGGACACTCCGTTGTCCTGCGCAAAACGGCGAGGAACGCGCCGCCGTCCAGGCAGGCAGAACGTGTTTGTCGTCGGTGTGCGACCGCGGTAAAATTCGACGGTCGGCGCCCGGGGCCACGGGAACGTCTATTACACATACATTATTCAATGGCAATCGCCAAAAACTCTCGTTGGGAATTCAGCACGATGCACCGTAACCGGGTAGCAACAGGGGCCCCAGCAACAGGCTGCTCTCAGTCTCTCTGTCTGTCTCTGCTTCTCTCCCCGTCCGCCTCTCCCTCTGACATGTCTCTCCCCTCCCCACTCGCCTTTTTCTCTCTCCTCGTTTCACTCATACTTTCCCTCTTCCTTTATTTTTCTCTCCGCCCGTCCCTCTCGGTCCCACAGCGGTCTCCTTCTGATTACTTGTCGCTCGCTCTCTCATTTCGGCGAATGGCAAACGGCTCGTCGCTTTCTCGTTGCTCGTTAATGACGCCAGCGAGCGAGAGCGAGAGAGAGGTTAAGAGAGAGAGAGAGGTTGAAAGAGAGAGAGAGAGAAGGAGAGAGACCCGGCGCGGTCATTTTCGTACCATTCGTCTTACTTTTTCGATACCATCGCGGAACTCTTCTCCAAATTGGCAGGCATCCCGGACGATACGGGTCTTTTCGCTCGAGGGTTGATTTGATACGATGTCAGCATAGAGAAGCGGAGAGGCCGCTTGTCTTATCTTCAGAATATTGTTTTGAGATTCGGCGGGAGCAAGTGTCAGCCATTGTACCGGACGGTTGTTGTTCCGGTGCTCGGGGTACTGTTAGCTTAACTTGAGAACAGGTTCACCTAAATTAACACGAAAGTCCACCCACCCCACGCCCATTGTGGGATAGCTCCTCGGCATGTTCTTTTGTCACCTTGCCCATCGTGTAGCGGGGCACGATCCGCCGAGGCTGATGCTGAGGAACACCCACCTCAGGTTTATCTTTGCTCATTATCCGGGCGTCGTTAAAGGTGAACTCTAACCCCGATCGTACCTGCCTTGCCAAACGAGGCCACCTTTGTTTTCATTCCTCAAACCGCCGGGGTACAGGGGTACCATTAGTTGCGTATCGTACATCTGATTCGAAGATACCCCTGCGAGGAATGGAGCCTTTGAGCTCCGCGAGGGGATGCGGTGCAGGTCCACAAGGTAAGATCGGACGATAGCGTTGCGTACGGCTCTTAAATAATTTCCCTTCAAAGAATTCTGCCAAACGCTAAGACAACCATTGCAATGATAACTCTTGTACTGTATCGCTATCGCCTTGACACTTACTGAACTAGCGGCGCCAAGCACCTATACTTAAAAACTGTAAAAACAGTCATTGTTGAACTTTGTCAAGTTCTTCGTAAACAATTATGAAAGCAATGTTCAATGAATGAATCCGACGATTGATAATTCCGCTACACGTCAGTGCAAACTCTCTGACCGTACGCCGTTGTTCATCTGAGCATGACATTAATCGTTAACGTTACGTTCTGTTTTCACAAGTGCGTCATGATGTCGTCGACACTGGGCATCAAGACGTTAACGATTAATTCAAACGTCAGGATGTCTCGACGATGTACGGAATGGCGGAAGTAAACTTTTGTCTGGCCAACTGCGAGTGTAACAATCACACGTGTACGGTAATTTAGAAGTAAAGTCTTAGAGACATTGTTTGACGCGGTGGACGTCGTTTCCTTAGTCATAGACGTCTCCATTGAGAAACGTCGACAGCGACTCTATGAATGAACGAACGGAACTGAGCGTCGATCGAGTTATATACTCAGGTAAAGGTTATCGAGGCAGCAGAAGCCGCTTAGACGGCGATGAAACTCGCAGCCAGTTTTATCTGGGCTGGCCTAGCGCCGGTTCTAACATTGCTTTCAGGTTTCTGCGTCACGAATGAGTACCTATCTAACAGCCTCCAATTACCACTATTAACGGGAGTTTGAGTATGCACTCACACTTCCATTCGCCGCGATACCTCTTATCCGATGCAGAGGATGCATGATTCATAGGGCGCCTCAGGTGTCTTCTGCTACCTACATACTGTTACTCGAATAACTATTTTCAGCAATAATTCCGTGCAATGCCCTACTTCTTTGCGCACTTTACGGTCGCTTATATCATATTACCAATTAGTGAATATGTACACATGTATATGTATTCATGTGGTTTTGCCGGGATATGACAGGACGTTGATTTTTAAAAAAGTTTATCGTCGCACGGAAGTAACTTTTCAATATATGTTTTTGTCAATAAGCATTGAAGCGTGTCCGGATCTGGTGATCAGTTTCATCTTTGCCCCGATTTAAGAGCGTAAGAAGATGCGGATGTGGAAGATGTTCCGCCTCGGGTGATTCAGATGCAGGAAATGAATTTTTTCTCTGTTCCCTTTCATATAAATCAAGAAACTCACGTTCACTTTTCAGTGCCAGCGAGAGAACGGAAGGATCAAGTAAATCATCGAGAACCGTATGTACATTACGATAACAGCCCCAGATTCCAATCTCAAAAGAAAAAGTCAACGAAAGTTACGAGAAAATCAACGCAAGAGTACGATCAGGATTCATGAATGAAGACGTCGATACGCAGGGTGGGTGGTCCCGTAATCAGCGCACACTCGGAAAGCGGCAATTTCCTCCCAAGAAATAAAGTCATCGTCACGAACATCATCATCCTACGTTCTCCGACCCGCATCTACGAGCCGCATGAAAAAAAGTATTATCCGAGAGTACCAATTTTCCGTCCGCGAAATCATCGCCGTTCTCCATCGGATCCCGATTATCGGGCCACCCCGTATATAGAAAGTTCCCATAAACGCTCTAAGGGCTCATCAGGGCAACGGTACATATCGCGATTCATTACCCTGCTAGCTAAGCTCAAGGAAGTCCAGTTCCATCCGGCTGGAGGGACGAATCTCAGGGAAATGAGGAAGAATTGTTCTCCGCTCTTGGCGGGCATCAAGGATGCGTCTTTATATAGATCAATGAATGTGAAGCGTCAAGGACGTTCGGGAACGTCACTCCTTTCTGCCCCCGCAAATCAACGTTGTCTAGGTCGTGCAACGGCCGGGAATTCCTGAGACGTGAATTACCGGATAGGCCATAAGAAATCAGTTTAAAGAGCGGCCCACATGCGTACCGCGGAAGACTGTTTTAGCATTCTCCGAACGATATCGGCGCCCACGGACTGCTACGGATCACTGAACGGCAAACAATTATATATGCCGCCGTAGGTGTTAAGAACGTTTGTTGCCGGCCGAGCTGCCGTGATGCATGTGTCGTTCCTTCTAACCAGTTTGTACCGATAAATATCGGACTACCTACTGCCATAATCATCGGGCTGATGTGTCTTTTCGCAGATGGAGGGTGTAAAGAGATTTTTTTTGTTAATGATAAAGTGAGTTCAATGATGAATTTATATGTGTTGGAACTTAAATTCGAGAAGATTTCGCGTTTATAACATAAATGTTTAAAATATAAGGAATTTGTAATAGAGAGTTTCGTTTATAGAATTGTGCTCACAGGCGTGGAGTAACATTGTCACACTTTTTATTCGATGGTCTGATCAGGTAAACACGTTTTCGGGACGGAGGGTAGAGATCGAATGAGATATAACAGTGGACACTTTCTCATGGCGGGAAAGTCCTTAATGACTGAAGAATCCTTGGTACCAATCAGGTATCAACTGGCACGAATGCATCGAACAAAACATGCGCATTAGTCGCAGCATATGAATAAAGGCAAGGAAAACGTAATGTATCATACGTCTTCTCCGCAATGACTGTTTATATAACAAACTTTCTCTTGCAAAAAATCCTACCACGATCGCTGCTAACATGTCCAATCCGTGCCCGAACTGTACAATTTCATAAACGTTCACAAACACCAAGCTACCTACCAACATAACAGTACAGCCAATGTACGTTAGATACGTTAGCCGTAAGGACACCTCGGTACGCATTTGTCATAAAATGTCTGCCACCCACAAAAACCTCGCCGAAAAGCGGAAGGCGGCCAGGAGATGAAATGACGGCGAGACGAAGCCGCGAAGTATGAAGTATGAAGAAAACGGGCGGACGTATCGCAAAGCGAATCGAAAGGACAGCCGCAATTTGTCTCCCGCTCTCGCGGGTCAGCGACTTTGAGAGGAACGTCAGGCGCGTTTCTCTGCACGCGCCTTCTTCTCTCGCCGTCGCCGAAGCTTCGGAACCGGGCGCGAAGCCGAGAGGAGCGGGCAACCCTGTTGCCAAGGGAAGAGTCAAAAGTAAACAAGATTGCGTCATCGAACCACCGAATGCGTCCCAACTTCTGAACGCTCCGAAGGACCTCCCCCCCTCCCGCCGGCTCGCTGCTAAGCGAACCTCCCAGCTCGTGGAATCGACGAATCTCCCGCCGAACCTCGATCGGCCCGGGGAGTGCACGTGTTTGCCGGGGATGGAGAAGAGGAAGTCGCCGACGGAGGATGAGAGGCCGCGCGCGAATCGGTGGAGGGATATATATATATAAAAAAAAAAAAAAAAAAAGAGCAGAAATGGTGAGCCGGGGCCAGCGCAACAGCGGCGGAATTCGAGCACACGAAACGGACCTCCTCGCCTCTTTCGCTTGAGCGGGGCCGCACTGGTTATTTGGCCCGCAAATAATAATCATAGCGGTCGGTGGGTCGGTCGGTCGGTTCGGGTCGCCTCTCTCTCGCAGATCTCTCCCTCGGCACTCCGCCGCTGCCGCCTTCTCGGTCCCCCACCGGGCCTCCTCCGACGGCCACGCTGCTGCTGCTGCTGTTGCTGCTGCTGCATAGCAACAAGGACCGTCCTCTCTTTCTCTCCTTCGGACCAACAGCAGACGCTACACACACGCCGTGGCTCGCCTGCTCCGCGTCCGGCCGGGCCCGCGCGCATGAGGCTAAAACTCGGAGGACAGAGGACGCAGGATGGGGACGGAAGGCATGCGGGATCGGCGGAGAGTGGTGGGGGGTGCGGTGCCGAGAAGGAGCGGAGCGAAGCGTAGGAGAGGGGAGGGGTGGGGCGGGGCGGGACGGCGGGCCGAAGAATGGATAGAGCGAGGGACGAGGACCGAGCCCGGCCGACAGAGACCGAGGGCACGAATGTGAGAGAATGGGAAAAGGAGGGAGGTGGGCCGCAGAGGGAGAGAGGAAGAGGAAAAGCTGCCAGGCTACATTTTGGCTCCTCGTCTAGACGATGTAATGCGCACACACTCAGGCCCCACCCGCCGCCTAGTAGGACCCGAGAGCACCTTTTTCCCGACGCGCGCGCGCGGCCACAAACAAGCACGTGCACGAACACGAAGACGTAGCACGACGTGTCCTTGTGTCTCCGCTTCGCCGTCCTTCCGTTCTTCTTTCCACCTCCGCCTTCCTTCTCCCCCCGGGGTTTCGAGCACGGTCCTCTTTCAATTTTCTGCGTCCGCCACAGGTCGCCCGTCATTTTCGGACCTTAGGGCACGCTGTCTGCTACTGACAGCTGTGCGGACGTAATGTCGTCAGGCGTAGGCCTGGAATATCGTGCGGAAATGACTTTCGTGCACTGACGGCGAACGCTCGCACCGTGCTTCCTTTCGAATAGTCTGCCCTCCCGCTCGAATTTCGACGAATATTTAGATATTGGCCGATATGTATCGTAACTTTGATTACGAAGCGATCGGACAGAGGGGGGAAAGGTCAGCCGGAGTAAAAAGTAATTGCAATTCAGGCGTCCTTTTGATGTAGCCGATGTATAACACGATATCGACAAGCGCCATAACAGTCCGTGTTTCGTGGACACGCATTGAATCGGTAATCGAACGGGGAAGACAAACGGCAGTTTTATGGGTCGTAGAAACAGTTAACTGTTCGATAAACAATACTAAAGCTATCACGTGTAATTCGGTATTGTCTATTGGCGCCTTTCGCTTGCCAAAGAATACTGATAGGCACGCAGCGAGCTCGAGGAATGGGGCGCCTCTTTTCGAATGATATACAAGGTGACACGGTGTGTCGTACATGCTACGAGTGAACACGAAGTATTTGAGAAAGTTTGACCACAAGCGTACTTTGCGCTTGCTTTTGTTTCACTTTGTTTATTCAGTCAAATTGCGTATTTTCATGAAACTTTTAATGTGGGAAAGGGTCTGCCTTACGAGAACAGCGAGGCTAAATTGCGTAAAGAAGGAACGGTTAACCACTAACAACCTCTCCGTGTGAACTAACGCGCGTAATTCAAGTGAATCCTCGAGTTACACCCCGTAAGAAATACATGTATTTCTTACGGGGTGTAACTCGAGGATTCACTTGAATTACGCGCATATATATATATATGTGTGCGGTGATGCTGCATCTTTCATCAACTTTATAAGAGCATTAGTGCATTCAATTTTAACAAATAATAACATTTTATACATATTTATATCTATTGGAAAGCCATGTTTAGCATTGTATCAACTTTGATCAAATACCGTGATTTGTCACACCTTCGGTATTTCCGCCAATTTATTGCGCTAAAACTGTTAACATGCCTGCACATGCATCGGAAGAAAAAGAAAATGTATAGACGCGGCGCCGATGCGTGATGCTTGCTAAACAGAGAGTGCTTAACGTTTACAAAAGCTACTGCCGCGCGTTCCATAGTTTCATAATCCGATGTTTGCCGGTTCCAACACAATGCAGATAATGTCGTCGTTAGAAGCTCGCGCCGTATCTCATTCTTCGACAGTCTCTCAATTCATTCGTTATCACCGTCTATTACTTGAAAAGGTAAGAACAAGATTGTCCTCTCCTTTATCGTAACTCATTTCTGTCTAAGTGCAGCTCCAATAATTGTGAAAGTCTCGCCCCGGACCGCAGATAAGAGTGCGACGGGGGCGTTGAGCAGAAAAAAAGGGAGCAAAAAGATCGTCGACAAAAAAGCCGTAACGCCATCGCAGCTGCAGTTCTACATCCAAGGTTTATCATTCTAAGCAGGGGAGGTTTCTCCCTGAAGCCTTCGTTCATTCTCTTCGTACGGCCGTGCTTTCCTATCTCTCTTCTTCTATTTGCCTCCTTTTCATTATGGTCCCTTTGACCATCTCCCTTTCTCCGTCTTTCTTTCACTTTTACGGCATATTGGGTTACTATCTTTCGTTAGACGCCACAGCCGGGGTTTTAAAAGCAAACCCATGGGATAGGGGCAGCTGTTGTACATTCCTGCTTTCCTATCTTTCCCTTGCCGTAACCACCCGCCACATGCCTGCTCTTCTCTTGCCATCGGCACCGTTTTCTTCTTCTTATTATCCTTCTCTTGTCTGCCTGCTGCCACAGCATGCACGTCGAAAGAAGTATTGTGCCTAAGAGACTCATGGGAACCCCACAGACCTAATAAATGCATCGAACGTGAGCATCGATATATTATATTAAAAATGTACGTTTGCACAAAAGCCTTTCAATTGCACAAAGTTGACTGAACAGAAATTCGTATAAAGAATTTGCAAGAATTTTGTTCCAGACAGGATCAACTGTAGATAGAGTACAGTGAAGAATGTGTATAGATATTGAAGCAGGTGCGCGATATTTCTGCAAATGCAGCTTGCATTCGGTATTTACACGAAAATGACTGTTTGCGGACCAATAGTTACACATATTATGATAGTAAATTTGTCTTGGCAGTGCAACCGAGGCTATCAGTCTAAAGAAGGGTTAAAGGGTGTTGGCAGAGCGTGCACGTAGCAGACGGTTGTTACCATGCGAGATAAAATCCTCTCGGAGATTAGAAAGGGACTCAATTCGTATCTCGACCGGAAGTAGCTGACTCCTGAGCAACTACCATTCGTTCTGGCCATCTTTCGCCCACGTTCGTTCCAATTACATAATCAATAATTGAAATTTATTAAATGAGAAAATTGGACCACTCTCATGTACATACCTGTATGTTAAAAATGATTATATTCAATATTTACTACGAACGCTAAAAGAAATTCATTCCATATATTTGTAAACTCACGGCAAAATGAGAGGGTATACTGCGAAGTCAGTACGAAACAAAGGAAATTGGTTGTTTTACAGAGGATGCGGAATGTACAAAATTATGGTACATAAAGTGCATTATTATATTGTATTGCAAGCAAACTCGTGTTACACAGCATAAGATACCAGTGTTAAACACGAATTGAATGAGAAGCGCATTTCACTCAGGCGCTCGAGGAATCAGATAAATACGCATCCATATAATTATCCAATCGGCGCCGACAAGGTTGTACTCTTCCTTTCATATGAATGAAAGCAGCAATTTACACCTATACCGTGTATCATTCCTAATGGAAGTAATCCATCTGACCAACGAATACCGAAATGTACAAATTAGCTCCACACACGAAGCAAGTTATGAGAGGGCAGTACATTCTCAACAAAGCTAACATTTCTAACATTTTGCCACGTTTCCGACGACGCTGGGTAAGTCCTCACCTGCTAACTAAGGAAGGAAGGAAGGAAGGAAGGAAGGAAGGAAGGAAGGAAGGACAACCAGCAAGGAAGCAAGAAACAAGAGGGAAACTTTTATCGTCAAAATCAGATTTCTTGTCGTCGAAGGATCTCGCAAGTTGGATTAGTGCAGTGGCCTGACGCCCCTTCATCTCTAATGCCGTTTCCGCCGTTGGAAGCACGGAAGGATGGAAGTAGACGGAATGACAGACCGTAGATCACGCGATTATTCCCCAACCACCCTTTCCGCGATCGTCCATAATGTCCACCAGAATACGCTTACTTCCGTTCTTGAAGGAACCGCTGAATGTCAAGCCGGTGTCCCTTTTTCTTATCGATACGACTACCTATACGGTTCGCTTCTTTTGACGTTACAAGGAACCACGTACACGTGGGCTTAATAACCGGATAGAGGGGTAAGAGCAAGCGTGCACCTGTTGTCTTATGCTTGTGGGAATCTTGCGTCCCTCGTTTTAAGTTGTTAATGTCTTATTCATTCGTCAATTCTTGCCGCGTGTTAACCCGAGCCTCGTTTTTTTTTAAACGTCAGCGTGCAAGACACGACCGTAATGCCCATAACGAGTGAAACAAGGGATACTAAAGTTTTACGACAAAAACAGGAAACTCAGCCTCGCATCCTGCTCGATGCCAGGAAACAAATTGTTCGGATGAAATGTTTCGTCTTGTTTCTCAATCAAGCGTTAACTTGATTCCGTTCTGAGTCGTATCTTTCGCGCGGAGAGGGACGTTGCAAGGCCAAAATTGCGGAGAAGTCCTGAGTAATGAGAGGCAAGCTCGAATGCCCGCAGAAGTCGTTACGCGTGCAGGATCTCACGGATGTCGCGTATTTTATTCGCTAGGGCGTAAAACGGTCTTCCTACGGCCGTTGCACCACTTCACGCTCCATGAAACACACACCGGCTACAACGCAGTACACACCTGGCCAGGTGCTGCATACAGCAGTAGGTCAATATGAGCACGTGACGTTCTCTAGAGATCCGTTGCGCGCCAAGGGAAAATGAGACGCAATTATAATTCCGAACGAATAGCGACACCAAAGTTCAAATTTTATTTTATTCCTTCCTCGCTTCTGCAGTCTACTTCGGTACGTTCTGCTTTCCCATCTTTTTGCAAGTTTGTTCAGCTGACGCGTAAATGTCCATTTCACGCATCCCATTTATCTTCTAACGTACAATGACTCGTAAAATAAAGAAAGCGACACACAATGTATATGCTCATCTTAAAAGTGGATGTTCGATCCATGAAATGCGGCATTAGTTACGGTGCCATTTCCAGACCATCGTCTGGGAAACGTGTGGAGAAAAGGCGGCCTTTTCTTAACATACGAAAACGTAGCTTTCGGTATTCATTTTTATTTAGTGATCCTTTCACCTTGCGGAGGAAGAACCCTTCAACCGCTCTCCAAACTTTTATTTATATTTCACCATGAAACGCAATTCAAAATTGACCTAACGAAACGTAATTGAGCAGACGGATTCAGAAAACAGAAGTTCATAGGTCTTGACACGGGCGAGTTGAAGGCTGAATCAATTCGCTATGACATTTGGGAAGAATCGTCGGCGTCCTGTCTTCAGACGTTCTCCCGATACTATCTCTTTCGATACCAATCACGGCCGAGAGGTTTCAGGTAATCAAAAGACAGTATGGGAAATGTGAAACAAGATCGCGCTCGAGTTTCCCAATTCCCAAGGTTTGAAGTTGACAAGCGAAACACGATACTTGAGAAAGGAGATCGAAATACCTCACCCCAGAAAGTAAGGTGAACCAAGGAGTAGCCCTCTGAGAAACCAATGGAACTAGGGAAGTGTCAGAATAAACCGTATGAGAATCGCAAACTATCGAAGTTCAGAGTCGGACTCGAAACGTTTTAAAATCATTGGGAGGCAGTGCTTTTCGGCGCGTTTATGTATTGACTTCTGCGATAAACTGTCTTTTATAGCTTGCCGATCGTATGCACCCCACCGAAAAGGACGACGAGGAGTTTAGACTCTTTGTTTCAGTACCATATACGATAATATATTCGCATTGTTCTCTGCGGCCGGTTTTTGCCCGAAGGCTCTTGGCTCGCAACCCAAAGACCGAAGAAAAACGCAGGACGGCGCACAAACGAGAATTCGCTATAATATATTGACTCCGCTTTCGTTCGGTAAATTCTATAGACGCTTTTTCATCAAAAAGTCGGTCACTGAGCGGAGAGAATTTATCGGCACACTGTATAAAATTGAGCTATTCGGATACTTTGTTTTACATGCTTTGTCGGCCTACAGTTAAACTAAATGCTAATCTGTTTGTTTTCCTAGATACAGATATATGATATTGATGCATTTTCTTGAAAATACATGAGAAAAGCTATAGGGTGAAATTCTTTAGTAAAACTTTCACTGCAACTTTGTTGATGGCGCATTTCTCCACGTTGAGCGGAAGAAAGATGTTCAGTACGCGCCGCTGCATTATCGCAATCTAACGCGAGGAGGAATGCATCCGCTTGGAAGGGGGTTAACGAGAATAAGTGAACAAAGAAATGACGAAGGAGACTGAAAGGTTATCTCTATGGGTACATTTTTCGCGCCACAGCATCTTCAGATGTTATGTGTGTAAGACAGTATATTACGACAAGATAGCATTTAATAGTGCCAAGTTCACTGATAATTTCACTACATTTTCTGTGTCAAGTTTACGTGATATGACTCAAATTGTTAAAAATAATCGAACAAACTGCATTTATTACAATATTTTATTTAGGGTTTTGAGGATTATTTGTTCAGCGGATAAACTAAAATTTGTTCTGCACAGAATACCCAAAAACCTTTAATTGTCAATACAGCGAAACAAATTGTGGCTGTTCTACTATATCAAGTGTGCGTCTGCTGCGAATGAGTAGATCTCGTTTGAAACGGTGATCTGAATAACTCGTAATAACAGTAAAGGAGATAACTGATATTTCAGCCCCAATTGCAGGTACAGGAACAACTAACATTTAACCGTTTCAAGGTCGCTGTCGTTGAAGCGAAACTCTCTGTCGCTCCGTGATTAATACTGCGCGCACGAGCCTAACAGCATGCGGTGTATTCACATTCAATTAAAACGAGAGGTAGCATTAAAGAAATACGCGGCGCGGAGGAGTGTAATGCACTTCACAATTGTATGCGGCGGGATACCCACACGAATTAAGGTAATAAGGCGAACACGACTCCTGTTAAAGTCTAACACACTTTATTGTACGGGTGTCAAATACGACCCCCCAGTGCAGTGCGATGTGTACCGTTGCGACGGCTTATCTTATATCAGTGTCACAGTCGGTTTCTTTGTCGCGTTTTTTCTCACGTTTATGAGAATGATAATAATGATCTTTCTGCCGTACGGTATCTACGTTTTCGAAAAGTATTTATTTAACATATTTGTCGTGACGTAATGATTTGTTGCAAAAGTTACAACAATTTTTGTATTCATTCTTTTGCTGTTGTATGTGTATGTTGAATGGATTGTTAAACAGAAAGATAACGTATGGTATTTGGATATAAATAAATTGCTGCACTCACCTTTACGAAAGAGTGAAATTTGACTTTACTAGGCGATACTGGTGGACTATTGGGTGGTCTTCGCTGAGCTGGGACTTGTAATAAATTTTGAACCTCCATCAGGTATCCCTTCCTGGCGTACCTACTCTTAGGACTGGATGGAACTTCACCTTCCATTTTGGCTTTCTTTATCAACTTTAGATTTTCCTTGGCATTCTGCCTGAGTATTATATGGCTCAGTCTTCTCATGTTTGCTCTTGAATCACTGGCACAAATCCTCCTCCAAACTTTGGAGACCATGCTTATAACGCACAAATCTTGAGGTCCAAGAAATGCTAAGATTTTGGAGACTATCCTCCAGTGGTTACTCTTTTCGCCTAGTAATGCCAGTAAATCTACAGTTTCTCTACCCGTGTAATCAGGTGTTGCTCTCGTACGATGCAATGCGACAGACAAGGCACGATGACTGAAATCCAGTCTCTTTGGCTTGATGTCGGCAAAGGTAGCCAGGTCAGTGATGGAGAGTTGACTTAACTTTTGATTTGCAGTTGAAGTTACTATGGGTGGACTAGGTTTTGTACCTGTCGGCGAAAAGGTAATGTGTGGAGGTGAAGTCCTATGGGACTTTGAGGTGGTCACCTGAGGCGTACTCTGCGGCACAATGACTAGCTTCATTTCTACATCTTCCTCTATGGGTTCGCATGCAGTAAAGGATGAGGATGGCACTGCTGGGGACAGAGGCGGTGACAAGAGTTGCAGTTTGCTGGAGGCAGGCGTTATTGGTACGGCCGTCGTTGCCGGCGTACTCGACCAATTTCGTCCTCGCGCCCTGCTCCTGAGCGCGCTCCTGTAATCTCGGCATCCCGATTCTAAACTTTGGTTGTCGATGCTCGGACTATTATGCTCCAAGCTGAAACTTTGGTGGTCCAAGCTTGACAAGTCCGACGATTCCAACGGGATCGACGAGCATTGCGCCGGATTCTCGGAAATGAGATAGTCCGATTCTGAAGCGTTCAGTAAGCTGGTAAGCTTGGAGCGATGCCGCAGAGCGCGATCCGATTGCAGAGGATCCAAACGCGTACGATGATATCTCTTCGAGCAGCCGGTCGTCCGCGTTCTGCATCCACTCGTCACCGGAGTATAGGTACCGCAATGAGGAGTTAACGTCAAATAACCACTGTCAAGAGATTCGTGCGAGCAGCGGTCGCTCAGGTTTATCGACTTGCAGTGAGGCGTACCGCCCAAATTCCTTATTTCCTCCGCTTCATCCATTTCGCTCTGATTTCTATAAGTACGAAGCTATCATGTACTCGAACACACTACCTGTTCATATGTTCAATTTTATGTTTTCGCGATAGCGTCATATTAACTGTTTCCTTTAACCTGCACCGTCAAAAAGGCACACACACTCACGTGAACATACATTCGGACGAATATCTCGCCGCGAGCCAATTGACACACTGACGTTTCACGGTCGTTTGGCGTCACAGTTATCCCGTACCGAGAATAGAGCTACAATTTTTGTTTACACGTTCAGCCGCTGTCTTGTCAGACGACGCCGTTTCCACCTTCACGTGGAGCGCGCGGGAAACACTGCCGCGAGTGGCATTCATATGACTCCCAGAGCTCTCTGAAAACCACCCCTCCACGCAGCCTTCGCTTGCGCCTGTAAACAAAACACGAGCCTTTCTCTCGCACGCCGTCCCCGGAATCCCGCGCAAAAGACGCGGGCGCACATATATCCAGTCACTATTTATCCTATGGATTTCTCTCGTAGCCGTCACTGCCGATAATATCTTCAGTTTCTCTCACAACACTGCGAAACTTTCATTAAACGATATCCGACGGACGATTCACTTCTCTTCGCTGTCACCGTAACGGGGGTGAGTATCGCGGCAAGCACGCGCACGCGGGCTCCAGCTCTCCCTGTGCGTGCCCCTACGTTGCTGCACTTTAAAACTTTGAAAACTGTTTATCCGTTGTCCCACTAAAGTTCCCTCGACGATTGCCTGCCCAATGGAATGCCCCGTTTCATCCCGCCGTTCGTTGCCAAGCGCTCCCATTGGTTGGGGGCTGAGCACAGCAGAGGCACAGCTGCTGCCTCTGACGGTCACTGGCAATTTTCACATTCTGTTGCCGGGGAAACTTTCTTGATTCAGAGTAGTCAAGCGTCTCTCTGTTTCATCCGGCATGTACGCGTGCTGCATACCGCCGCTTGAAATGATGTTCTTATGATTGTACAAAAAATCTTTTAAAATAGGCCATTGTTCATAAGAAGTTGCGAGGAATGTATTTTGCAATCGATTAAACGAAATACGATATTTTTTCAGGAATTTATTCCATCTGTAATGACGTAGAACATATTCGTAGCATCGCGTCATTCCTAACAAATATTTCAGTTTCATCTCGCGACGCAACACTCTGAAAGCATATGTAACTTTTCAAATTACATTCCGCTGTTGCATGCTGTAGCAACAGAAGTGATTATGTTTTAAACATAAAAATATATGCTATTGCAAGTTGCAGCAGTGGTTAGAATCTCCTGGCCATAACAGTGCGTATTATTGGCATTGTGTCGTATGGAAATTTACATTACCAGTTGCTCGGCGTGTGCTAACCAATAACGGATAGTTTTTTTTAGCATACAGCATATTTGGAGAGGTAAAATTGACTTAATGGAGTCGAGTAAAGCAGAATCTGCACCAAAACAGGCCATGGTCTACATTTGTGGTGGTAAAGAACATAATATTATTAAGCGTTGTCTCTAACCTTACTTTGGTAACGATAGTATCTTTCTGTGTCTTATATATCACAAATCATTACATTGGGAATATTATTAGAATTTCCTATAGTTAAGTTTCAAAGTATTCAAATTGCATCTAATAAATTTTGTTTCATACAAGATACAACAAACAATTTGTTCAAATGTACTACAGTTACCTCATGTAGCTGTAATATTCATCAAAATATTGCACCTTTTCCAGAATGTCATCATGATAACGAAATTCGTCCAAGAGACCCTATACGTTGCAGGGAGTGTGGCTACAGAATAATGTATAAGAAGCGAACAAAGCGCTGTATCCTTTTATTTACAAACATTCATTATTGTATTTGATGTAAGAGTTTATTCTCTGTGTTGAGAGCATTTTTCTTTTCTGGCGAGTTTATCTATTTTTCTCCGTGAGGTGTTACTGGTATCAAGGTTATTAGTTCTAGTGTTCTGAATTTGGGATGTCGTACATTATTTCCTTAACACTATATAGTGGTTGTTTTTGATGCACGCTGACTGGAAGAAAGTTTTATGGCAAAGGATATTGCCGCAACATCATTTCCATTACCTCAGAATATGATCCTATTTATTACTAAGATTGTCATAATGTAATATAAGATTGCAAATAAAACTTCTTTGTTGTTCATACCTCTAAGAGTTATCCATATTCCGTATACATATGTTTTACCTAAATAAGTATTAGGCTTGAATTTTTCAAATACCTTTTTATTATGCACTTGTAAATCCTGTTTTTTATTACTTGCCTTTGAATATGTAATTAATTTGATTATTGTGATAAAAAATTGTCATCACAAAAAAATGTGAGGTGTAATAACGAGAAAGATGTAAGTAATATAACGTACAAAAAAATATAGTATTACCGTTGAATGCGATTTCAATGAAAGGTCCTATGCTGAGAAAGCAATTATGTTTATATTAATAAAAACACTATTAAGCAATATATGTTTTTTTTATTTACAATAAATAAATTACATTTTTATCAATAGTTTAACAGAGTCACAGAATTAGGAAGAAAAATGATGGTGACACTGACAAATTGTTGGCATTTTCATAATTTGTAAAAGTTGATATTCTTTACTACCAGTATACATTTATAAAATCTTACACCGGTCCCATTACCTGATATCCATAGGCAAAAGCCTAGTTGGTTCCAATTAAAGTGGTTCATAATAAAGTATTTAAATCTGAAATGTTATATTAACATAGTAGTGATTATAAAAGCATGTGATAATTGTAACTCTGGTATAATATTTTATGTTATGCTTTCAGGTAAATATTTATAAAATCTTAAAGTCCTACATCATCTAGTACATATAAAATACTATTCTGCCAACGGTTTGGAAGTGTTACCTTCAATGCGCATATAAAATTTAAATCATTCATAAAAATATAGGGGCCTTTTCAGAACTTCTTGAAATTATATGACAGAAGCTATTATCGTAAAGGTAACCTTATAAAATGTACTTTGATCAAAAATGATTTATAAGCAGTAAGGTGAATCTTATTCGTGTCTCAAGGTTTCCTAATACTGAGTCTGGAAGAAGCCAAGCCAACTTGTGTTACAAACATTGAAATTGTTGGTATTTGTAAACAGAATGATTTCACCTATTTTCAAAAAAAAAAATACTGTTTTCAAACATTGATGTATTCCATAGTAAACCTGGTCTGCAAGCAAACGTTTTCATTTGAATCTATGTTCATAAATTTTTTATATAAGGCAATAAAGACAATTCGTAGTAAGTGTACCTAATTTTTACATCAAAGTTTTTGTGAATTAGAGATAATACGCGACGGCAACAATAATAGATCAGTTAAAGTTATAAATTTGTTATCACGTAACTTTTAGAATTGTGTTCTTAAAACACACTGATCACTGTAACGCTAGTACCGAATTAAAAAATGTTGATATGTAAATTACATTTTTTTATAAATATTTAAAACTATTCAAACTCTCACGACAAATTATGTTTCGAGTATACTTATGACATGGATTAATTTCAGCTTTGCAATTGGTAAAGTTAAGCAACATATACAATAACTAAACAATAGATTTTATTTTTTGCAAGTATAAAATGTAAATAATTATGACTTGCATCGTAGTAAAATATTTCCCCCGCAGATCAGTTCTATCAAACACCTTTGAACATGAAGAAACGAAAACAAAATACAATTTTGTTCTTATTACTAGTTATAGATAAATATTGTTGGCTTGGCAATGTGGACATACACAGATGCATACATTTTGGAAGCTCTTATATGGTCTGTGATTGAAGTTGTTAGAATCAGAAGAAATGTACATCGAATACTACTTTAGTCTATACTACATTGATATTGTTTCGCGATAATCACTCGAAATGGACCTCATTGTACACAATTGTGCTGACGTTCTAATTTATAGCTCTACCGTTATAGCTCGCATATATCTAGGTACAAATTGTGATAATTGAATTCTGATTATGCAGTAGGAAAGACAATTTGTATTTCAGTGAGATGTTAAAACTGCATGTCATGTTAAATAGACAATTAAATAGACAACTGTAATGTATATTAGCTGTCGCTTGTGGAAGGTATGTTGCATCTTAAATGTCTTAAGTTGGACCAGTGAATCGATTATTCAGCTTGATGATAGAGACCACTTTCCATTCCAAAACGCTATTTGAAATGATTAATTAATTTTTTATATGAGATATAGCAGTTACTGTTATTGTTACTTGGAAACAATGCGTTTGGCTGACACGGATGCCAGATGAGTTTTACAAACTGGGGAGTAACGCAATAATCATTATACACACAATACCGGGAAAATATACAATCAATCTGTATAACCGATACTGTTCCTAATTACGAATTACTTATACTATGATAAAGACCGATCTGTTTATAATATACATAAATATATACAAACACATTTTCTCTTATATCAACAATGTTTTTCACAATTATTCATACTAATATCATACAAATATATATGTATAGACTTTTATGTACCAATAGTTATGGTATAGTATTAATTTGTAATATTAGAATACTCTTTGACGTTGCACGCAACATTTGCACTTTAAATAAAGAATCACATACCAGTCCATTGCACGTCATGCTACTACAACACTATTGTGCATAAATATTATATCACTAAATATCAGAAGTATTTTTAAGTATGACTTCTATGTATATACTTATTAAAAGAAATAGTTTATGTACTCGGATGAGGACTATACAAGTAATTATGTTGTTATGGACCCCAAACGGACTGTTAAATATTCATTGGAAGTCGTAACGTAATTGATATTTTGTCATATGCAATATAAACGTACATGATTTCAATTGATGTCACTACATGCTACAAGTTCATATATTGTTAATAAAATTTTTGGAATCTGTAAAACGGATAAATGTAATACACCTTTGTTCGTGTAACTTGATGTCTTGCTAAATATATTTTTGACAATTAAGAAATTCATATTCTTGATCAAAAACTGTAATATCGTTTAATATAGATTATTATTTTGCAATGTTATCTGGAACAATCCATAAAATCCAATTTAAGACCATAACACTTTAACAAAACATTTCTCTGATATTTTCTCTGAGAATATAAACTGTTATCAAACATTAGTAGTACCAAACATTATTATGTTAACTGTTACGGCACTTCTACTTGTTGTAAGTCCATCATCTTAAAGCAACTTAAAACTTTAAACAATATAATACATCTCGTTGAAAACTTTCTGACACATTACACGATTTTGGCACTATGTATCTTCTACCATTTGCCTGCTATGTTCTTCGTTACCAGCAGATTCGTCTGTGATTCTTTTGTGAGTATTCTCTTTTTCCCTACTTTTTGTCACACCTCTATCTGCATGAACATTTGTACTAGAATCTGTTTCAATATTATGTTCAACAAAACAGTGTACCTGCAACTCATTCACTGTACGCATTGACACTCCACAAACTTGGCACTTGTATGATTGTAAATTATCTTCTCCACGAACTTCTTCTGTCTGAAATCTATCCGTAATCAAGGATTGATTCGAGCGTTCTTTCACACTATATTCTCGCTTTTGTTGATTAAACTGAGAGTTCCCCAGACGAATATCACCAATCGACTTTGGATCTTCATTGACAATTGGCACATGATATGTTCGAGACACTTCCGTGTCTACTGGTTTCACAGAGTACTGCTGAATTGTATGTTGCGGTATTGGTTCCCCTTCATCTGAAGATGTTTCACCGCCGCTAACAGTTGGATTCGGAACTATCTCTGCATCCCACTGCCCAATTTTACTAGGATCTTTTTCGCATAGCCTTTGAGCCAGTATCTATTGAAAAATGCAATTAGTATACTCCAAACAATGTACATCACACACATCGCGAATAATAATTCGATAAGTCATGTCTGAAACCAACCTGAAGACTAGTAAGACTATTATCACAGTCTGTAGTATCAATGTCATTTAAATTGACACCGGATCTTTCCATTTCCGCATACGTTCCAAACGGCAACTTGCCCAAACATTCCAGCTTCATAATATGCATTTTACTTCGTAGATGCTTTGCCAAATGCCCATGTATTCTGAATGCAATTTTACAGTCTGTGCACTTAAAAGGTCTAGGATTACTCGTAGTAGCAGCCCCAAATGTTGAAGTCATGCTGACCTGGAATTCAAATGTTGCTGTACTTTCCGAAGCATTATAAACGTCAAAAGCATTGAATAATGTCGGTATTTCAATTACCTTGTTATGATGAGAAACTGATCTCTCATGCTTTGTCAAGTGGCCTTTTGTTCTGAAGGAAACTGCACAACTTTCACATCTAAATGGACGCTCGAAGTAATGAATATTGATATGTAATCGCAGCTGACTAGGTTTGCTGAACACCTTATTACAAATTCCGCACACACTTCGGCCGTCTTCTGTCACACTGTAACTAAACCCCATAGATTCAGCTCTTACAATACTAGCAGGTACATATTCGCATATAGCAGCAATCATACTGTGCTGAGCTACAAATTGGCGTAAGAAAAACGAATTCGACTCACCTAACGTAATTTGGAGCAGGTCCGGTGGAAGGCTGCAAAAACTCTGCTTGTGGCTTCGAATTACTGGTCGTAGGCGACGGTGACCTAAAACCTGGTCCACCTACAACCATTTTACGGACTACCGTGTATTTTATACTGTCCGCTATACTCTGTTTCGTCGTTTCTGCCGTATGCTTGGCTTCAATGCGATCCGGATTTCTAATGTCTATATTTTGTGACCTTGAAATGTCCTGTAATTTACTGGGGTCATGTATCGGCGACTGAATGACTTCAAAGTTCCCTCTCGTCTCTTGGCTCGGTGGTCTGTACTCCGTTAACAATCGCATGTCGCCGCCAGGAGATCTATCTGAATTAATTTGTCGTATATCAATGTTCGTTGACGGTGCGACGTCTTGACTCATACGCAAATCATGAGTCAGGGTCTTGAATTCTCGACTAGGAGGTCTCAGCTCTTGATTGCGCATTTTGAAATCTTGATTAAGCAACCGTATCTCCTGAGACTGCGGTCGATAATCTTGATTGTGTGTTCTGATGTCTCTGCCAAGTGGTTTTAAATCGACGCTCCGTGGACTTTGACTTTGCATTCTGAGATCCGTCGACAGAGTTTTTATTTCGTGATTCGAAGATCTAATGTCCTGATTAACCGGGTGACTGTCGCGAGGTCTGTCTAGTTCGGTTATCACTTTCATACCGTACACAGGATTTCTGTCAATTTCATTGTTCGCGTGTGGGATGGCGGCGAGTCTATTATTCATATCCACATTGAAATTTTTCGGGGAATGGCGATCGATGTTAGGTGTGCTTCGACTAGACGAATCGATTGTATAGTTAACTTTTTCGAGCGGCATGCTTTTATTCACGCTTAAACCGTACTCTATACTCGTTCGCGCACCCGCAGGACTCTGCAAGCTATGATTGATATTGTCCCTTTCAGAAATTACTATATCAGACTGTTCCTTTTCCTTGTACATTGGCTCAAATTCGCACGGTCTTCTCTCCAAGCTTATGTTATTTTGGTAAATCTTCTCCCTTATTTCCATCTTAATATCATCCGTAGTGTGCTTCGATACATGCTTAATACGAGATTCCACAATGTTCTGTTGTATCTTGCTGGGATCGGTGTAAGTGACAGTAGGAATACTGTTAGAATCCATTCCCCTCGAGTTCATCGAATCCTTATGTTTCAGGTACATATCTCTATCTTTACAGTGCTTATCGAGTTTCGTGTTACCTACCCGGTACTGCTGCTTGATCTTACTATCCATAACGTGTCTCTCCGTTAAGTATGCCTGCAGCATGTGCCCTTCGGCGTCGGGCTTCCATTCTCTACCTTGAATAGGCAATCTTTCCATGGTCTGAACTATGGTCTGCAGCAGCACAGGTTCGGAAACCGGAGTTAAGATGTCTGCCGGCTTCGCCCGCTGCGGAATCGGCGAAGATAACGAGTGTACAGCTGACTTGGTGGTAAGATCCATAGGTTGAGACAGTTGCTGGCGCGAGTCGCCATCCGTGACGTCTTCGACGTCTATATCAGCGTCGTCCTTCTTCGACAATTGAATCACACTTGTTCTGGTATCCTCGACACTGTTTCGCGTCGACGGGAAGTAATAGCGGCTCAAATGTTCGCTCTGAACAATGGTACTCTCGTGAGTATTACAATTTTGGCTGGTGATTGCCGTGGTCGTGGTGACGGTCGTTGATATGACATTCACCGTCACCGAGGTCGCTGGGAAGGTCAGGGTATAAGGATATGTCGTTGGTCTACGCGACGGCAACAATCCCGGCAACCTGCTTGAATTGCGCTGCGACAGGCTGAGGAGACTTTGGGCTGCTTCCTGCTCCTCGCTTCCGGACTCCTCGCTCTCCTCTCCGTCAGTTTCCTCCTCCTCCGACGAAGAGTCTTCCGTGTTGCCACCGGCAGCTAGCCGAGCGATCGCTTCCTTGTCGATATTTTCGTCGCAAACGGTTGTTGGTACTGGAACTACGCCCAGCTCGACGCACTTCTTGTAGTGTGCTTTTGATTTCATGTGCTTGGTCAGGTTGCCCTTGGTCTTGAAGCTGCACACAGAAACGAGCACGATTATTTATCGATGCCTTTGGGGGAACGGCTGTAAGAAACTTGAACAAACTTATACATACCTGAAAGCGCAATGTTTACAAGTGTACGGCCTTACGTCTGTGTGCGTTCTGATATGTTTCTTTAGCATAGATGGCTTTTTACATCGAATGCCGCATTCCTCGCAAACATATCGGCCTCGACCTTTCGCAAAATAAAATCGCATTAACGGTACCGTCAACGAAGATGGTAAATGTGAAAGCAGACGATGGGAGTGCCATTACCTCTGCCTCTAACGTAGGTGTAATCCTCGTTACTCTCGAAACCCCCGTCAAATATTTTGACTCTCTTCGCCTTCTCCTGCATATCGCTTTCCAGTCCGCTATCCGGACTGGTCGGCGTCGTCGGCCTCTGAGAAGAATGCGTCAGAATGTCCTCCTGCCTCTTCCAGGCGGTAGTATAATTGAGAGGCCTGTGCCTAGAGTCGTAATGGGCCATGTCGACATCAGGAGGTCCTTCCTTGCACACCTTCCAGTTCGAATACATCGACAGCCCATGCTGCTGCGTGACGTACATCGGTTGAGGTCTGTTAAGCGTACAGTAGAAGACCCTCGTGGAACATTTCAAGCCCAAATACGTGTAAGCGTGCCCATTTAGGTACAGCTGGCCGTACGACTTCTTTGGTCGCGGAGTTTCTGGACTAATGAGCGGCAACGTATTCGCCGTTGGCGTGATGCCATGATGCTTCTTCGGAGTAAACGTGCCCGGCTTCAGGGGTAACGAAGTTGGCCTCAGAAATTTACTCGCGTTAGTCTCCTCCTTATTGTTGTCGCAGTCTTTCAACATGATCTCAGACTTATCTGCCTTAACAGCTAGTTGTTCTACGGAAGTTTTATTTGGCACTTCTGTCTTGGAAGAATCTGCATTCGTCGGTATAACAGGTTGCACGGCGTCCGCCCTCATCTTGGCTCCGTTCACCGTACCGTAACTCTCGATGACCTTCGTCCTGCCGTGATCCGGGAGGCCGATGAACTTGAGCCGTCCGTTCTCGTGCGGCGGCGGCGAAGAATCGTACTTGGAGGTCGAGCCAGGACCTGCCGGTGAATCGATCGGACCTCTCCCACTGACCTCCAGCTCGTTGACGCTCCAGCTGGACGGTCTCTTCCTGTTCTCGGGCGTGACAGCCTTCGGCGAACATCGAAGCTTGCTGTACGACGCGGTCGAGGTCACGATCATGTTAGCCGCGTCGACGCCGTTAGAATACGTCCTCTCGAAGGTCCTCTCGAGCATGGGACTCCTGTCGTATAACAGCTCCCTCTTGTCCTGCGGACTCTCTATACTCTTGTACTTGGTAGTTTGTCCACTCTTGATATGGCGATCAAGGTCAAGCTTGCCGAGATCGCCACCGGTGGGCGTCGTCGCTGGGAATCTGCCGCGGTACTTGTTGCTGTCCGCGGAAGTTTCGACCTTGACGCTAGGAACTTTGGGACTCGTCAGGCCGGCCCTCTGTCCATCGCCGCACGACGTCTTGAAGCTCTGCTTGGCGTCCTTGGCCGGGCTGACGAGGTCCAGCGGCTGGCCAAGGATCGTAGTGTGCGAGGTCGATATCGGGCCCGGTATACCAGGTACGCTCGGCGGTGGCTGGGGAGTTGGCTGAGGAGTTGGCTGAGGAGTTGGCGGATGCTGTTGCTGGGGCGACGAGGGAATCTTCACCGGACTGGCCAGGTCCAACGGCTGGGGAATCATGTGAAGCCCGGGCAGACCCGGAATGACCTTGTATCCCGCGTCGCCCGACACCATATTCGGGGATATGTCAAGAGCCGGCGTTGCTGCTGTAAGCATGTGCGGCCCCGGCATGCCAGGTACATAAGGAATAACTTTGCCGCCGTGAAGAATACTCGCAATTCCCGTCTGAGGCAGAGTCAGCGGATTGTAGGCAGTGATGCTCGTGAGGGGGTTGAGATGAGGCTCCAAGTAACTGTAGCACGACATCGTAGGCGCTATGCTCGGAGTTGATATGTTCGGTATGATGGGTGCTAACATCTTCGGCGCGTTCGGCAGGGTCAGCGAGGAGCAGCTTGGCGTGCTGACGACCGGCGCGTTTCCCGGTGGCTTGTGCACCATCGTCCCGCCGGAGTGAAGCCCGGATCTGACCACGATCGACGCTGTCTCCGAACTGACGCACTTACTACTAACTACAATGTGCTCGCTGGTCGGCGAATTCGTTTGTCGAGGCTCGATCCTCATCGTCTTCGTTTCGCCGGTGTTGTCGAGGATTCTCACCTCACCGCCGAACATCTGCAATGAGTTCGGTCTGGGATACTTGCTCAGCTCCTCGAGGGATCTCAGGGTGGTGGGCACCGACTCGGACTTCTGCTTCTTCAGGGGCGGCGGCGCGTACGGATCTACGAGTCTCGTGTTGCCTAAGAGCGGTCCGGGCGAGGTCAGCGGCTGCAGGGACCCATAGTAATCGGAAGACTTTGACTCGAACTCGGCGTCCTTCTTCTCCGCGTCCGACTGCTGATGATAGCTCTCCGCCGCTCGTCTGGGACTGGTCATGCCGTTGCAGTAATACTTCCGATGAGCCTCGAGATTGTCGACGCTCGAGTAGGGAATATTGCAGGACGGGCAGACGAAGCTGTTGTCGCTCTCCGGGCCGGCTTCCTCGAAGTTCGAGCCGCGATTCTTCAGCAAGAGATCCATGATGATGGAACCCTCGGCACCCTGGGCACCCTGGGCACCCTGGACACCGTCGCAGGTGTCTCTGCCCTCCTGCGCGAAGCTGTCGCTGTAGCATCTCTTCCTCGTCGAGGATTCCTCGCCGGAGGACAGGTTCAGGGGCTCCTCCGCCAGCGGCTTGACGTCCACCAAGCTCTGCTGTCTCAGCATCAGCTTGTGCAGTCGCGGATCAACGGCATCGACGATCGCCTGATTGTCCGTTATGATCTTATCGATATGCTCCTGCACCTGCTCGACCTTCGGCTTCAAAGGGGCCGTCGTCGAGGAGGAGCTGTTGGAAGAACTTGACGATAGGGAAGACGTTTCGGTGTCATTGTTCACGCACTGCAGGGCGGTGTGAAACTTCGGCTTGTATATCTTGCCGGTCTTCACGGTCTTGACGCTGGCATTCGGCACCGTGGCAGGTGTCGAGGCAGCTGGAGGAGGCGGCGGCGTTCCGGTCCCGTTGCTGGCGCTGTCCGACAGACTTATGTCCGAGTCCTCCGACACCTGTAACAAGAGATTCGACCGTTGAACGATCTCAACCGATGACGCGAAGAACGGACGAAAGAACCGAGCGAGGCTCGGCTGATAATGAAATTTCGCATACCTTGCTGGTATCGCCCCCCTCCATCTTGAGAGCGTGCGCCCGTGACCTGCAGTGCTTGTACAGGTTGGACTTGGTCTTGAACGCGAATCCGCAGGGTACGCAGGGATAAGGCCTTTCGTTCGTGTGCGCCCTGATGTGCTTCTGCAGGACGCTGGGCTTCGCGCAGGACAGCTTGCAGTAAGGGCACACGTAGCCGCTCTTTCGGGACTCGGTCGGCTCATTCTCGGGCTCTGGGGAAGCCTCGGCCACCTTGGTGGGCTCCTTGATCGTGTCCTTCTTCTTCGGCGTCTCCAGTGAACCGGTATTTGCCCCGCTGTCCTTCTTCGGCTCGACTTTCGGCGTGACCTCCGTCGTTGCCATCTTCTTGAACTTCTTGTGCAGATACTTTGGCTCGCCATCGTTATTGTTGTTATTGTTGTTGTTGTTGTTGTTGTTCGTATTGTTGTTATTGTTGTTCGTTAACTGTGGGTCTGTCATTGCCACAGTGTAGGTCTCTGCGGGACAGACGAGGTAAAGGACGGTTAATTGAGCGTAAGAAACGATAGCGGGGCAGGAAATTATGATAATTGCGCGAAGGAAGCGTAGACGCATAAGCGGCGACGAGAATAGCTCGCGAGAAAGACTCATTTTTACGATACGATCGGAACACGGTGGATTCTACTTTGAATTCCGCGCGGAGAGGTAGAACGGGGCTACGGCGGTGCAGTGGCATGATTGATGTAACTGGGCATGACTCGATTCTTATCGATCGAGCCGGGAAGACTTTCAATCTTCTATTCTCGTTTGAAGTGTTCAGCGGGGTAATTTGACGATCGGGGAAGCTTTCCCGACACAATCCTTTAATGCGATTCGAGCGTAGTAGCGCAAACGGCAACGGAAATGAGAACATCCCTGGATGGCCGAATGTACGGGCGACGTTCGAGCTTCGTACGAGCATCGTCCCTGTAATTCGAGCGTATCACGGCGTAATGCAAAGTTGACGTAGGGAGGGCTCGGGATTAGTTTTAACATGATTATCCGACCGTTCAATATTCAATATGCGAAAAGTCGCTCTTACGGAATTATACGGGAATGACGGTTACGAAAGCGGAAGGAGCCGAGTAGAGTTCAGCGGTTCAAATCGGTTGAGCTTAATGCGCGAATCTAGGACTTTCCAACGACTGAATTACCATTTATAAATAATGAAACCCGTAGAAACGTTTCACTCTCGTCTACTGTCAAATTGGTCGGGAATTATTCAGGCTGGCCTGGCGGGCATTTAAATTTTCAGCTCAGCCTCCATATTGAATTATGATCGGCGACTTATCAGTTTCCGCCGATAGGATAAGATGAGCGTGCACCGATAGACAGATCGGAGGAGGGCAGACGTCGATAAAGTTGACGACTTGAGGGAATTTGGATACGAGGAGCGTTCAAGCCTCCTTCCATCGCAACTGGCAAACAATGAGAAGCCAAGCACAGCAAACATAGCGGGAAACAGCGAGGCGGTCTTTCCCAGCGCGGATTTTTCTCCTCTCCACCGACATCGGAATCATGCGTTCTGTTTATCCGCCCGTCCATTAAGCGGTTTAGCATGCATTCGAAAAAAGTCTGACAGCACTATGTATATCGTCGCTTGTCGTGAATCATAAATTTAACCAACGCCAGCGATGCCTCCCGCGTACTCCGCTCGCCGACGGTTTTCACACAAGTTCATTCGCGTAAACAATAGAAAGGACAAACCCACGTAGCAGGCGGCGTATGACCCTGTCTAACAGAAATTCACGCTCTTTTCTCGGACGCCACTTTTGCTGTGCCGCTTACCGAACCCGCCGAAGCGCCGAAGTGCCGAAGGTAAATTTGGACGGCGCTATTTATAAACGTAAAGAGAGGAGAAGGAAAAAAAAAAGGGAAGAGGAGACGCTGGCAGAAACAGCGAGCCAACCTAGTTGTTAGTAGAGGCATTCCGAGGAGATTCACGGATTTCAATTTCATGCGCTGCGCCCCGATCTATTTTACGTCCGTACCTCGGTCGCATTCGGAGGAATACGATAGTCAAGCGGAGGATCCGCGAAAGCTATCGTCGCTCGCGGAAAGTACGCGCGCTAATATCCGCTTGATATTTCGCCTCGCGAATAAGAACGCACGACCGCGTCGCGGACAGCGGGATAATTTATTTAAACTCGCGCGATCGAGACGCCTGGCTACCGGCAGCGGGAAAAAATGGTTACGGTAACGTCGTAGGGAGGAGAAGAAAAAAAAAAGATGCTTTACCGTTTGCGGTCGTACGAGTCTGCCGTTGCGGTAGGAGGCTAAGTAAATGAATGAAACGACGATAGATGGACTTTCGCAAAGTCCATTCTTATTTGATGTCATATTTTGCGGACGTACGGTATCAACCGCGGCCTTATCGCAGGATGCTTCGCTCCTCTACAGACAGAGGCAAAAATTCTCTCGCCGAGTTCAACCAGAAACTGTCGAGCTAAGGAAAGAGTCGACTAAGCGCGCAACGATCCGAAGGATCATCCTCGCAGTTTATCGCGCTCTGGATCCCTGCAAGTCATTCCTACGATTACGAGGATCGATAGAATTGTTATTCGCAGTTCGCGACGAGGGCGGAATTACGACTCTCTCGGAAATGGATCGAGACGCATGCGGCGAATGATGCGAAGGTATACGAACGGTACGGTATCCATCGGCCGCGTTCGCGACGTCGGCAGACGATATGGGGTACACGATTTCTCTTCCTACCATTGACGCAGCCTTTTGCTCGCGGATCGCGTATTATTAACGTTTGCCAAATTGAGTAATTCAATATCGCGCAATTCGGGCCAATTTATTGCGGAGTTACGGGGAGAGCCGTAATGATCGATGAACGCGAATCCGTATGGGAGGCATTTTATAACTGCGCCGATCAATTGGAATAGCCAGAGGTCCCCGACGAGGAGGAGGATGGCCGATGAGACTCGTACTTTCGCCGGTTGTGCGCTTCTGACCGCCGGGGATATACTCTCCCGAGATATATTGGTTTTATTATTGTTTGCGCTCTATCGTGATAGCGCGATCCCTGACCTCGTGGCCCTCACTCTCACAACACCAACTTCCCCAATAAAATGCTCGAGTGAGGATGACACTTATTATGTTTGTATGTCGGCCACACGTACAGATGCAGTCTTTGTACGCGGCCGAGTAGACGGTTATTGACAAACTCGGCGGCTCGAAAGGTTGCTTTTACGCAACGATTCCTTTCAGCGAAGACGATACGTTTTCACGTATGCGCGCAATTTTTGCGAAACGCGAACGGGGAGCGACGTTACGCGCGGAGGGCAGAGAATAAATGAGGAGCTTCCATGGATCCGGCGAGGAGGCGCCGGTTATTAGAGTGTATCTCGGATTGTTAGAGTTATCGCTGGCGTTTAATGAACGAGCCGGCGGTTTCAAAATTAGCTACTACTGTTTCTATAAAAGTGACGCGAACATCATGCGACGATGAATAATATCGTGGTTCGAAAGCTGACCGATGATAAGCTATATCCGAGAAGAAGATGATACACGAACCGCTGACCGCCGCTTGGACAATGCCACGATACGAACATTCATTCAACCGCTTGATGTGCGTTAAGCATTACTGTGCACCGAAGTACTTTCAACGAACCGGTCGCCTCGCGAGATCCTTTCGGCAATTTCATGTTCAATAGAATCCCGTCAGATTTGCCATCTGTTCGAAGATCGGCTACCCACCGCGAGAAACCATAAAACTACGTCGCAAAACCTAATTGAAACCGCACGAATTGCAAAATTACACGTTAGCGTATCGTACGAACGGAACGGGTCCCAAAAAAGTTTTCCTGCCATCGAAACTCAGAATCGCATTCCCGACCGATCTCGGCGGCATTCTTTAAATCAATGAATGAGTAAAAGTTCCACAGCTCCTTAAGTAATCCATCTAAGTGTGTCATCGGGCGGGTATACGTCGTCGCATAAGTGGCGAACGCGCTCAAAACCGTCCGTCGTCGGTGGCGAAAAAAAGCTCTTTCGCACACGCACGCAGCCCGATGCACACACGCATGCACGCACGCGTGCGCGCCGCCACACGCTCGCCGGGCGCGCGCGGTCATCGTTACGTAGGCATTACCGGACAGAAATCGACGCATCCCATTATCGACCGCCTCGAACCCTAACCACCTCGCGGAATTCCTTCCTCAAAGGCGAGCGTAACCTCCGTAGGCGATGATCCGCGACAAAGACCTCTCCTAGACGGCCGTCTGCGCCTCTCGGCCATTTTGACGTAGAACGGCCGCCGGGCTCGCCGCCGCTTTTGACGCCGACTGTACACGGACGGAGACGGGAGAGGCGCACGTTCCGCGCACGGCCGTGAGATCGTGCGGTGCTGCCACTGGCAAGGAAGCGGGAGATTCCCGCGACGCGTAAGTGAGTCACGCGTGCGACTCGGGACTCGCGCGTCTGACGAAGCGACCTCACCGCGCTCTTCGCGTCTGACGAAGCGCCTTTCGCACGAGCGGACGGCACCGCCACCACACGTACACGTTGCAGCTCACCAGCGTGCGCGCGCTCGCGCGCGCGCGCGCGCGCGCCTCCTCACCAACACACACTACTCACCGAGAGGAACTGAGGTCGCGACAGCGAACGGGAGCGAGAGCGAGAGAGAGAGAGAGAACGGAGATGGAGCGCGGCCTGCACACGTGAAACTCTCCCTCGCGCGCGTACCAGAAATACGCAAAGCGGTAGAAAAGCCGTCTCCTCTTTCCACCCCGCTCTCCCAAGCGACTTAACCGCAACCACGAGCGATTCCTGGTCTTTCCCTCCGCTCCCGCCTCCGCGTTGTGTCCTCCTCCTCCTCCTCTTTCCCTCCCTGCTCCTCCTACTGCCCGCTCTCCCCCCTCCGCGCCTTGCCAGCTCAACTCCGTCGCCCCCTTCTCCCCCCCATCGTGACCCCTCTCCGATCCCCACTCCACTCCCAGTGACAGACGTAAGTCCCCACCGCGCCGCGTAGCCACCAGACTCGACACAAATTCACACCCCGCTCTTGCATATGGCAGTAATAGAGCGCTGCCGGTGAACGGGTGATTGGGTCACGTACCCCATGTGTCTACGTGCCCTAGGACGTTCACGGCCGTATATCCGCGGAATCTCCCATTGTTTTTGCCTAACCTGCCTGCTCGCCTGACTGCCTGGCTGCCTGCCTGCCTGCCTGCCTGCCTACATACCTGCCTGTCCACCCGCCGCGTTGCTCAGAGTAGGTCTAGACTTTTTCGTGCGACCCTGTGCCTGTCTAAACGCATGCGGTTACACTTTCAACAGCATCCGCTGCCTTAACGCTCGACTCTACGGGTTTCTGCTAGGACGCCTTGCAGCGTTCCGTGTTCTTCGGTAGCAGGTAGGGAGGGTGCGCTTTGTTATGGGAGGTTATGGGAGTTTGATTTGACTTTTAGTTCCAAGAATATAAACGGTGGCGGTACTGCTGTATTTATGTCGTGGGCGCGTTTTACGGGACAATTAAAAGTCTATCATGTGGGCGATGTGTAAATATGTACGTAGGAAGGTAAATGAAAAGATTGTGCGAATTAAATGTGAATGAACGTGACGTTGAAATGCTGGTAACGTATGACCCAATATGTGACGTGACACACTTTCAAGGATGACGCTGATACTCGTAAAAACTTAATAACCTAAAATTTGTGTCTATCCAGTAGCGAACAGGTTTGTACATATTTTAATAAAACAATTGCACTCGTTGCGGTACAGCTCAACTGTTTTAATATATCGTTACGTTTAACAAAAGATTTATCAATTAAAACGATTCATAAAACAATTGACTTTAAAAAAATTACATCGGGTCACCTATACCGTTGTATGCCATTGAAGAAAACGAAACTTTCTTTTCGTAACAGCGTCGGTGTAAAAACGGTTACGAATGTAGGACACACCAAATAATGGAAACTGTATTCTAATGTCTGGCCACGGTGTTCCTTTTACATAATATTCGAACCTCCTTATGTCCCCACCGTTTCTGTCACTTACACTCGGAACTAACCTAACTTCATTACGTGCCCCATAAACAACAGAGTTTCACCGACCAAACAGCGAAATTAGTGTTTCAGGAACGTCAAACGCCCAGCGGCGACAATGACACGCCGTCGAGGAATGGAGAAACGAGATGAATTCCATAGATCCTAATTCGCGCATTCAATCGCTCGATTCCGGCTTTATACGGCGTTGCGCCAGTCGCGTAGCGGCATTTCTTTTTCGTATCACCTATAGGCATCACTCGTTAGCTATCTTCTGGCGTAGCATGAAAATAGCCAAGCGTACTTGGAATATCGTGCGTCCTACGCGCTAAGCATGCTAAAGCGATGGCATTCAACATCGAGCCGAGCAGAGTGTGTGTGTGACCGCGTGTGTGCGTGCGCTCGTCGGTGAGTACGAGAAAGAACGTGAGGCACCGTAGCGGGAGGAAGTTGTGCTCGGGTGGAAGAGAGGGCGGGAGGGAGGGAGGGAGGAGGCGAGAAGGGTGTGAGGGCAGATGGGAAAAAGGGGTAGGAAGGGATTGATAAACAGTACGCGCGCAGGGCGAGGAAAAAAAGAGGAGTAAAGTAGACGGACGGATGACAGTATTGTTACGCTCTATGTCATGAGCATACGGGGTCAGAAAGGAAAAGAGGAACAATATAAAGCCGTAGCGTAAGAGCGTGCAAAGCGACGGGCAGAGGGAGAGAGAGCGAGAGTGCGCGAGCGATCGGGAGAGAGGGGGATAAACTGAGAGAGAGAACATGTGAAGCGACCGCGACAAGGTGAGGGGAGGAGGGTAGCTGCTCATGGTTCACCTGTCGTCATGGCAACGCCGCTTCGCCGCTCACTTGTTACTCCATCGGCATAGCACGGCCCTCGGTCCTCTCGCAGCCTCCGCAGGAATACAAACGCGAGTCACGATCCATTGCAGGAAAAGAGATCGACACACAGACGTCTTCCACTTCTCATACCATCATAATCCACCGTCTGTTTCTCTGCACGAATTACCGAGCGTGACAGGGGAAGGGAAAAAGAGTGAGCGAGTTCACCCTCGACAGCTTTCACCCTTCCTCCTTCCTTTCTATTCCTCCTTCTTCCTCTTCTTCTTGTTCCTCCGCTTCCTCCTGCTCCTCTCCTATTTTTGCCACACTACACGTTATCACAGAACACGCAGCTCCGTCGCGGTTTCTCTGATGAGATAACCAATTCTTGTCTTTTAAGCCTCGTTGTCATTCGCCGTATCGCGCTCGTTGTTACGTTACAATGGACGAGCTCGGTGGAACTCCCGGATATACATATATAGACGTGTGCATATACACGCGCATATAATCGTATCACAGACGAAACACAATTTCGTTGGAAGAGAAGGGAGGGAAGAGAGAAAAGAGAGAGAGAGAGAGAGAAGGCGGGGTACCCTCAGCTTATTTTATTTCCTTGTCCTGCCGCGCGTACTTAAGTCGAAGTCACTCTTCTATTTTAAGCTTCACACTTGCCCTGTCGTCTGCGCCTCTTTGGCTCCCCGCGCGCGCGTACGTACGCGCCAGGGGCACACGATTACACCGGGCGCGCACAAACGCAGCCTCACACTCACTCACTCTCACACGCACTGAGCAGGGACACACGGCCGCACGGCAGCGAAGCCCACACTGAGGAGAGCACAGGAGAGCACACCACACCAGGCAGCACGCGAGCGAGCGAGCGAGCGCGCGCGCGCGCGCACACGCAACGCACTCTCTTTTTCTTGTCGTTGCTCGTACGTGTCGGGACGTGGAGCCCGACTCCTCTCTCGTTATCCACTTACGAGCGCGTCAATCTGTTTGCTATGCAAATCCCGTCCGACCGGTGCTGACGTAGTAGACGGCAATACCAACGCAGAAACGGGTCCGTCGACGAGATATCTCCTACTAACACACTTAACGCCGCGCAGTTAGTCATTGCCCGCAAAGCATACACGTATAAAATATAATCGGCTACCACGGCGGACCACGCAGCAATTCTCCACGGGTTCTCCTCCTTAGCCCCACCGCCGCCGCTGATCGACAGCACCGATACCGACACACAACTACTACACTTCGCTTGCCACTGGCACCAACATCATCGTCACCTCTCCTCTCTCTCTGCCGCGAGTCGCGCGCTCTACACGACCACGCTCTAACGGCTACTATCACTATTCTACTGCCAGCAGTAACACGGCACCACTACTACGAGGCCAGCGGCACCGCTGTGTTGGTAAACGCACCGCAAGCCCGATGGACAAATTCCCCTTACGACTCGCGGGCTCTCTGCTCGCTTCTTCGGGCTCTAGCTCTCTGACGTCACTGGTGCCTAATCGCGACGTACTTTGCGCATCGCTCCGTCAGAGACCAGTGTACACTTTGCCTTGAACAGTAAGTCGCCGCTCCTCCTCTCTTTCGTCTTCGTCTTCTTCGTCTGCTGCTTCTTCTTCTTCTTCTTCTTCTTCTCCTGAGCCGTCCGACTTCCGCATAGACCGACGATCTACCGCAGCATCAGGATGACCAGTCACGGCTCATTCTCTCGCTCGGCGTCCGCGCGATCCGACACGATCTCATGTTAAACACCCGAGCCTCTTCTTCCCTCGCCCTCCGCGCCGCTGCCGTTACGAGCGCGCATATTTCGTCGCCTGCCGAGATCCGCACCGTGACCAATCGGCGTCGCCCGGAGTCTTGAATGAATCCTCAATCACGAGATTTTCCCCTTGTTCCGACAGCTCACTGTGCACGGCTCGTCTCGAGTATCCGGCAGCTTGCAATATCGCGCTCGCTGGCGATGCGGTGCAATAACGCTGTCCGTCTCCCGTTCAATGTATCCCAAGTATCCGAATATCCTACCGATCCCGACTCCTGCACCGAGCGTACGGTCATCACTCGCGCGACACAGCCTCAATGTCCCGTCGTCCGCTGCATTTATCGTTTTACTATTCATCACTCCTCGTGCGACATCGTTCCCCTGCGCTGGATAAAAAGGCTCGAATTCGCGAGGATGCGCTGGCACGAGCCCACATACATCGGCGGAGCTCTGTTTAGCGCACTATCTCCTCCGTTCCCTCCTCGTCCCGTGCATTCCGTCCTCTCCCTCTGCCCTCTTCCTCCGATCTCTCCTTTGGCGCGCGCTCTCGCTCGTATCGCGGGAAGACCGCGACCACGACGACGACGACGACGACGACGAGGACGATGACAATAGCGAAGAGACCGTGATCTCGGCGACGAGGCAGTTGCCTCTTGCTGGAGCCACGGAGAACGTGACAACGATGCTGTCAGAAGGCCGGCCACACACGACGAACCTCCTGCACTCACTGCCTTGCGCCCTCTCAACAAGTGATCGGATATCGGCACTTCGCGCGCACCACACCGCTTGTGTCCGTCGTCGACGTGAAGGTACCGCACAGCACGCGCGCACACTCCTCACGGCGTTGTTATTGTTGCGTAACTGACGGCTGTGTGTAAGCTGCCTGCTGCTGGCAGCCGGAGAGAGGTCGCGAGCGAGCAAACGGGCGAGCGAGCAACGAGGAATCGAGGGAGCCGTGGGTGAGCCAGTGGGCGAGTACTCCGGCGAGAGAGCGGTGAGTGTGCGAGCGGTGCGCCGTCTGGCGTGGCTGGCGACAGTCTGCTGCTTTCCGAGAACCACGAGGCGATTCCGTGTATCGAGCGCACATTGCCTCGCCACTGAAGGGACGACGTAAATGCGGGGTGGGGGTGATCCAGTGGGTAGAGCTCTCCTCGGCGCTCGAGGGGCGCCGGAGGGGTAGGTGGCGGCTTGGGATCGTCGAGCGTCAGCGGGAGATGGGCGGCAGGGAGGGAAGGAGGCAGGATGGCGCGGGTACAGCGGGACGGGGGGAAGGGGGCAGGCAGGCGGGCAGGCGGCGGCACGGACTCGAATGAGCGAGCAAGTACGAGAAAGCACGAGCGATGATACCGAGTAAGAGAGAAGTTGCACGCAGCACGAGTCTCAGGGACGCAGAAATACACTCTTACGTTCTTTCTCTGCCTCCGCCCTATTCTCTCTCTCTCCCTCTGACTCTCTGTCTCTCTCTCTCCTCCTCCTTCTCCTCCTCCTCCTCGTCCTGTCTTTGACCATACCTCTGGCTGTCCCTCTTTTTCTCTCGCTGTCTCCCTTTCGCCTTCTCTCCACGTTTCACTCCGCAGCTATCCTCTTCCTTCACCGGCGCTCGCCTTCCTTTTCCTCCTCTCCGTCTTACTGACGCCGCGCGTGAGCGTGTACACGTCATATTGGAAGACGATAATGAAGGTTTTAACCGTGGCCTTGCGCCGTGCCGCTGACGCGAAATGGAAAATCTCAACGAAAATTATTACCGCCGCCTGGCTTCTTGCGTCAACGCGTCCACCTCTTTTTTCCCCGCCCGACCGATTAGCCCAATTCTCATTCGCGGGGAAACCGCAATGGAGTTGAAAGGTTGGATAAGGTTTTAGTCATCGCGGTTTCGATCGAATGACGTTCGCGTTAAATACGTTTGAATTCGGAAGACGGTAGCGGAGATTGGCCGAAACTAATTGTCCCAATGTTCCAAGTCATTGGTTCAGCCTCAAGTCTGAAAAGAGAAATAACGTGGGAGATTTCATTGTGAGTATTGCTTCGTACTTGAGGGTTAACACATACGTAAATACATGACCACCAACAAAGCCGGTGCCGTTTCCAGCTTGGCTAGGAATTCCTTTTGGTAATCGGCGTTACACGTAGGGGTCTGCTGGTGTAAGAACGAAGAGCCGACAGAAACTTCTTTGGAGTCGCTTTGCTTCTTATGTTTCATCGCGCCTACCTTTAGACTCGTACAGGGAAATGCTGTTATCTGGTAGACATACACAACCTTCTTCTCACGCGTCTGCCAGTCCCGGAAGGACGGCCTTCAGGGAATTGACCTCAGCATCATAGGCGGTGCTGTTCAAGAAAGAGGTGATCGGACAAAGGGACGTAATCAAAGGAAGTATGTACGGCACGCCACTGGGAAAACTCTTACGTTCTTCAAAAGCGTATTTTTGAGCGTATTAGTCGACGAACGGTCCCGCTTTATTATTTAAACTAATCGCGGCTACTGAAAAGGGACGAGTTAACGATGTATTATTAGGTGATGCACGTGCAATTGCGACAAACATTGATAGTAATGACGAAGAAACCGGGCAAAACCAGTGGTTGAATGTTTCAGCATATAGGGACGCAATTAGTATCAATGAATGGAGTTCGTTAAATTCTTTTCATGAAAGCACGCGTCTGTAAGCCGTACGATAAAGTGGATATGGACATTTAAAGTACCCTATCGCTGTATTCAATAAGAAAATCGCAAATTAGGAAAACTCCGCCTCTCACGTACGCCGAAACTATTCATTCCCCCCTGTCACATTCCGTACAATAATACTGCTAAACATTTGCGAGAGTGGCATGATTGAAATGCCCCTTTTCCCTACCACCTTTAACACGCCGGCAACGATCGCCGATCATAAAGCCGCTCCTCGCCCGTCTTCAGCTTCCGACGCGAATCAGCACCGGCCATAATTACGCGCCCGTATGACCCGAATGAAACGCACGCTAATTACATTCTTACCCGCCCCTCGAGCCCACCGCGCATCGTGCAACGGCGCATCGGGCGCTACTCGTAACAGAATTTATCTAATCTCCCTCCATTTATGCAACATCGCACCTTGTCTCGCTTTACAAACCTATCGCCGCGCTCAAGTGTATTTTCGTCGGACTTTCAAAATTCGCTCCATCACCGATAGCGATCCTCCCCTACCGTTCGGCGGCCGAAATTCGAGCGAGAACCTCTCGCTACCTTTGCTCGCTCTCTGCTTCGCTGGCTCGCAATTTTCTGACGCTCAGCCGCGAATTCCGTCGGCCCTGCCCATAGAACTTAGCTAGCGAGCGGGAGAGAGTGAGAGAGAAAGAGAGAGAGAAGCACCGCGGCCGGCGAACATGATCGCGGTAGTGGAACAGTGAATAGGCGCGACTCATCGTTGCACGAGCTGGCGCGCGCGCGTGTGCGTTTAGCGATTGCCATGTGACGCGACGAGAACATAGCGTGTTGACGGAGTGCCCGTACACGCTTCGCGGCCGGGCAGGCGGGCAGGGAGGGGGACGCCGGCGAGTGGGGCGCTGGCGCGGGCGGGGCGGGGTGGGGAGGGAGCGGGGATCGTCGGTAGTGGGGCAGTTCGTGGAATGTCCGGCCGTCTCGGGCGAACAACAATCCGGCTCCTCCGGAACTCCGACAGAACAGGCTTGGGCTCTTCTGGCTTGACTGGTTGCCTGCCCGTTCGCTGCTTCGCTCGCTGCTTCGCTCGCTTCGCTTTGGCTCGCTTACCTGCCGAGCTCTCCTCTCATTCGGTTGCCTCCCTTCTGCTTCTCTTTCCATCTCTCGCTCTCTCTCGCTCGCTCTCTCTCTCCTTCTGCTTCCTTTTGCCTCCTCGCTCGCTTGCTCGCCTGCTCGACCGTCTGGTTTGCTCGATCTGTGCGCTCCTTCCTCGGCGCTCGGCTTATGAAAGGCCCCCAACAATGAACGATCGGGACCTTGCCTCCTTGTCTCCTTACCCGCGCCGGACCATGCCACTTTTTCGTTCCACCGGCAGACTGTCTAAATGCGGCGCGCGTCTTCTTTTATTGCCGAATGCAGTTGCTCGGCACTTATTTCGCTTATTTATCGGCCGGGTCCTGGCCGGCCGGTCGCGAGGCCAGTGAATCCTACACTTTCGTTTCCCCGTCTTCCGCTCGCCCCCTTTCCCTTCCTTTTTCCACAAGTATAATTTCATTCATTCCTTTTCTCGCGCTAGCGAGGTGCCGTTGAATGCTGATGCGGGCGTCACGCCGGCGAGGTCGTGGCCAGAAGCGAAGAATTCGACGATCGCCCGTTCGAGTAGCGAGGCGTCTTTCGAGCGTCGCTCGTTAATTATCCAGACTTTTAGCGGGACAACGTTTACGAGTGCGTAATTCGCGCGGCGATACCGTTTGTTATTCTCCCGGCACAATTTTGTCGCCCGTTTAAATCGTCGACGTCTCGCGAAACGTTGACGAACGCCGACCGAAAGGTACGCCGTTACAGCCGCGCAGCTCCAATTATAAGAGAAACATGCAGCTTTAAGCCGCGGAATGCCCGCCAGTTCTCGGAATGTTTTTATTAAGAGTCGTGGCTTCAGCGGCGTTGTTTGGACACAAACGGATTGCACCACTTAGATCGTGAGTAAAGCGGGCGGCCGCTCGTTTCCGTCTTACGTAAACAGGATCGAAATGCGTTATTAGCGGCGCTAGTATTTACCTGTTACGTGCGGGGAACGACGCTAGGCGAAATCTCGCGGCGAGGGCGAGCAGAGACGAGCAGACGAGCAGACGAGCGTGCCCATAAAGGAGGCCCGGGGAAACACCTGAAACACAGGAGGAGGCACGGCCGCAGATGGTGCGGATCCTCGTCTTACGTGGAACACATTGCGTACCACCTGTCGGGGTCGTTAGCGTCCCCAGGGAATTCCTCATGCGCCCGTCATGGATTTCTGCCGACGTAAACGTTCGCTCGCAGCTCGGCGAATCGCGGCGTATCGAATTTACTTTGCCTCACGTACACACACGTGAGCGGACGGGTGCGGACGGGAGCGAGCGCGCGCTGGCATAAGCGCACGCACACGTACGCGCCGAATGCCTTTCGACCCGAAAAGCGCAACGTCACTGTCATTGTTACGCCCGAGGAGCATTATTCTTGTCAATATGTACGTCGAAGTACGGCGAACTTGGACGAACGGCGAACGAACAGAGCTGAGTGTTCGTACCTCTTGGTAGGGCATGAGTTTCTTTCAGATACGATTACATTGCGCTCGATTCGCGGATACGCGATCTTCATCGAATTTGCGGTCGCGCTTTGACCGATTTGCGTAACACGTGAGATAATACATGCACGATGCATTTTTTGAGCTTGTTTGTCACACGTGTTTTGATGGATTTAACTTTTGAGAAGATTTGTGGGAAAAAATACAGCGACATTCTTTCAGCGTCGGTTCTTGTTCAGTCTTCGCCTTTGTTTATCTCCGGCTGTGTACATGTTTTTACTTCTGCTTTCGTTCTCTGCCCGCCCTCGGATTTGCGAGTCATTGACACAATCACGTATTCAGCGGTCTCTAGAGTCGCAATGCCTACCGAGTCATTAACGGTCAGATTAACGCGCAAATCGCCCCCCGACACTACGTTTTTCTCGCGTTCCACAGTTCAATTTTCAAGCGCTAAATATACGATTCGAGCAAAGTGATCGCGGCCATCGAAATAATCGCATGCAAATTGATAACGAGGAGAGAACCGAAAGAATCGATTAAGCAGCCAATCCAGTAATTACCCAGGATACTTCGACGGAAATCGATTACTTCGATCCGAGAAAATGCACGTTATCGTAGAGCGTAGCCGAGATGATTCGGGCCTTACTGCCGACACGTAATACGACACTTACATCGTTAACATTATTAATCACCCTCTCACCCTGACACCTGAATGAAAAAGTGTAAACTTCACGGAATCCGCATTACGATCCCGCACGCGTCCGGCTCCCGCCACTTTCTATTGTTCGCATTTCGCCTGGCGCCAGTTATTTTAAACAAATCGTCGCGCTCGTCCTCCGCGCGTACGATAACTTTTCTTCCCGACGCACATAAAGGTCGATTCTCACGTGTCATCTCGGCGTCCGTCTGGACTGGCCGCCGACTTAATTGCCCCCGCGCACATTATCATCGTCGCGCGTGTTTGCGCGCGCCGACCGTGGAGAACTACTCTTTTCTTCAAAAGTGCCTGGCACGCATCTCCGATCCTCCGCAGTTCCTCCGACCTTCTTCCGCGCGCAGCCTTTTCCTCTTCCGCGGCCGCACCGCGGCCTTTGTTTCCGCCTTCCACCGGCGCCTTTTCATTTGGCCAACCTTTACGACCATCGTAGAAATTCCTTATCGACGCTTTACATCTCCTGCGAGAGGCGATGCCGGGTGAACGGCAGGTTCGCCTTACACCCCGTGGCGATTAAAACGCAACTCCGTATCGGCGGGCCCCGGCCCGAGAGAGGCGTAATCTCGATGCTTGCCCGATCGTCGAACAAGAAAACTGCAGCCGAGATTAAACGCACGCGACCCATTGGAATTTCCTCGCACGTTCCCGTTTCAACCCGATATCTTAGTCCCGACCCGCAGCCAATGAACGAAGTTCGCCTCTCCTTATCTCGCGTGCTCCCAGCGTATCTCTTTTGGCGCACCATTGTGTGCTGCTACGGAAACGTGAGAGGGCGGCTGGAGGGGAGGGGAGGGGTTGGGGGGGGGGGGAGGTTAACGTTTGTAGCGTCAAAGCTCGCTACTCGCGTACAGTTCAGGTTTTTTTTAAATTATAATTTACCTTTATGTATAGAATTATTTGCAGCGGAACACGGGAGATGTACGGTGGGACAAGGTTCTTTTAGTGGCGAATGAGACAAAGGAGAGAAGGGGAGGAAGATCACGGTGGTGGATTCTCGGGTTCTAAAGGAGCTACGGACGGAACAGAAGAGAAGAACGAGTCATTAGAGGGACAAGGGCGTCGGCCCTGCGGTCCGGAAAAAAAGATAAACTTTCCAGAACCCGAGAGGTCAATGTATGTGTTGTCATAAAGACGCTCGACTTCGTGGTGTATATCTTTCGGCGTCGGCGTGTGTTGTTTAGAGACAGTTTTGCTGGCGAACGATGTATTTCACGGTACATGAAGCTGTGGTGTTGAGTGTTATAGTTGACAATACGAATCTGACTTTCATATGGCTGTATCGAGAAGTAATCGTACAACTCTTGCGTATCAGTGCTCAAGAGTTAATAATAGAAGAGTGGTTTTGTTCAGGAAAGAGAAGCTGAAAGACAGATGTCAATCTTCATTCATGTCGGTGTCTTTGCGAACGTAGTTTCATCCGCACATGTCTCCCGCAGCGACAGGAACTTCCCGCGGAAATTGTTCAACTTTCCGCTTCTTTAACCGTTTGAGTCCCATGGAATGCAATCGTGCTACTTAGATTTTCTATCGAGAAGACATTCGCACGCTGTCGGAAAACTGACGGTGTAGTCAGTCTGTCGAAGTAGCGCACTCAACTTTCTTCATGCACGCAACAGATTAGAAATTAAGAATATGTTTAATCTTTTGAACAATGTAAATGTACGCAACAGTTAAAATGGCATTTTTCGATACAAAATAATAAGAGCGCTAAAGCGCTGAATGACTTTTTTCGTGACAAATTAGGAAGAGCACTATAGCGCTAATTGACATTTTCCGACGCAAAATTAGACGAAAGCTATCGCGCCACTTAGTTCTCGTTCGCGAACGATTAAGACAAACGCTATCGCGCTACTCGTCATTTTTCGACCGTGCTTCTTCAATGACCCCCGACACTCAAATGGTTAAATAATGCGCCACGCTTAACAGTATATATATCCCGACTCGCCTCGAGTCACGTCGCATTCGAATATCAGTTACGTTCGTGCGAAACGCGAGATTAAGCGCGACACGCGACTCTTTGACTGAACTGAAAATACTCATTTGGAGCATGCCCCTCGCCCCCCTCCCCCCCCCCCCCCGCTCCACGGGAATGCTTAGATAGGTAGATCGTACGTCCGCATGCACAAACGAGAATAGCACCTCCCCTGAGATGCGCGCGCAAGCCGATCCACCGTATCGCACATTAGCCGAATCAATATGAAGCGAATAACCGGCGATATATCCCGGAAGCGTTATCAGTGTCCGGCATTCTAAATTTCGGCATCGACCCACCATCCTCCGCACTCTGGCATTCCGACAGCCGATTTACTCATCATCGGCCATCCTTGTACAATATTAATACCGTCTCTCCTCAAAACTGGTCAGCTTTAATCGCGTTACCGATTTCCCCGGCCATTTTCACGCCGACGACGACGACGACACCTAGAGTGCGTGTTTGCGCTCGGCGTCCCGACCTATGGGAAGAAAAGGAGAGGAGACCGAAAGAAGGAGGTAACAAGGTGCGATGAAGAGAGACGGCGAGCGCGAGGGAAGAGATTGGCAAACGAGATTAATTTCTGTCATGCGATGCGCCCGGCCGCGCATTTTGTCGTTAGCCCCTTCGTCTAACTGGCTGCCGGTAAACGTCACAATGCCACCTGTCAGGTGTCACTCCGTTGTTTAATTATCCCACCTCCGGCAAACGGCGGTACAACTACGGGCGGAGATAGAGGCGGTCGCGGGTTCAATGGATTCCCCGGAAGAAGTGGAGCGGTAAGAACGGTGCCAGGGCGAAAATAGGAGCCGTAGGATGTCACTGAATATTTTACCGACGACCCAAAGCTCGCTTTTATCCGCATCGAGGTATGCTATAAAAAGCGGCCAGGCTCGAGGACAGGCAGTCATCGTTTTCGCGTTACCGCTGCACACTCTTTTCCTTCCACCCATCTCCGATTCCTTTTTCCGCCGATCATCTCGGACTTTCCACGAGTTTCCCTCATTTTCCTCGTTAGAGCCGCGCGGGTCTTCGGAATCCACCTGAACGGCGCTCGGCTGGGGGTGGGGGGAATTCTTTCGCTCCCGACGTGTCAGTATCGGTGGAAGGCGATATTTTTAGATCCGTACGCTCGTACTCTCGCGTGTGGATACATTTTCGTATTCTCGCGAGAACGGAGAATGTCGCTGGCAATGTCGACGATGAGCGGTCTTTTTTGCATGATCGACCGTCGAGCGGTCTGCTTCGAAATTAATAACGGTAAGACAAACGAACGATTCGAAGGCTACGTAACGGTATTGTGACGATCTCCGAGCGACTCCGATTAGATGATTAAGTGTTCAAAGATTCAAAACGACCCTCCTGGTATGGCAATTTCTGATTGACATACCGTTCGTCCGCGAACAGTGACATTCGACGGTAAGTAACGCGCTCGGACGGAAACGTGTTCGCGGGGTTCGTTTCGACTCGACTGTCGCGCACCAAAACAGAAACACGGGGGTCGATTACAAAAATGTCGTCAGGAATATATCTGCGTTGACTCATTGAAGCCGGTAGACACGCCATGGAAGCGTCGCGAGCGACTTTGTTTGCCAAGATTCCACCGCACATCGTACCTCGCGCCCGGATCAGGCCCAGAGAGAGAGAGGACGGGCAAAAAAGAAAAAGAAAGGAAAACAAGTGATTATCGTAGGTATCTCTCCCCAAAGCGGGCTATCTCCCTTATCGCCCGTATTTGCAAGCGTCTTTACCGAATTGCGATGAGTCATCGTTGTCATCGGCAGAGAACCTCGCTTGAGATTCGTCGCTTTGATACCGGCTTTCGTACAATCGTTGATAAGGCGGCGTCGGTGACGCTCGGCATTATTTATTGAGCGTACCCCGCGAATAAAATGTGATTCGCAACGGTGCCCGTATTGCGCTATCGATCCTTAGGTATCATCCGCCGATCGTTACGCTTCCGAAGCCGAGTCGAGCCTGCAGCCCGGCAATGGGTGACGGAACATCGAAACTCATCCTACGAATTCCTCGGGTCGCACTTCGGGGGCAAAGTCGTGGGCATCCGTTTCGTAAGATATCCGTAGTCCTTTTAAATGACAGCCAGAGCGGGACAGAGAAGCCAGCAGTAAATTATGCGATCGAGCCAGAAAAGGACTCGCAGGCAGCTTCATCTCTTTTCCATCTTCTCCCCCTCCCCCCTCCCAACTCCCTTCACCCCTCCTCCCCACCACCAACGGACCATCTCTTTCCCTTCCCGGTCGTATCCATTTGCCCTGAACCCAACTTCTTCCTACTTCTTGTTACCTGCTCTACGGTCAAGCTTTCCTTTCGGAGGATGTAGATTGGCCGACGATCGGGTCGTTCGCTTTACAGATGCCATCCCTCGGCACGAAGACAAAGACCCTAAAGACGGGTTTACAGCCTTCGATGCCGGAGGTATCCCGGAAATATCGCCGCTCCTTTGGGACCCTCAAATTGTAGACTGCTGTGAGACGGTACGTGAAATTTCGAGTCAGCCGTGACTTAGGGCTGAAAGTTTTCGGAGGCGGCTTGGGGTCCTCGAGCGCTTTCCAGCCAGAGGAAATAGGATCCTTCGGGCGAGTTTGACGTACATGCTTCCGGGTGCGTTTAGAATATTCTTTGACTTGGCATGTGTTTTGCGATATTAGATTGTGTAGCATAGAAATTTTTGTTCAGGGCGGTGATTAGGAATGCGCTGTGATCGGCGTAATGATTTTCAGGTAATGTGAGTGCGGTCGTTAGGAAAGCTATTTTTATTAATCATCTGATTTTTGCCCAGGGTTGATGCAGGACGGTGGGAAGGAAGAAGCAAGATCGGTCGATGGCAGGCAGAGGGTAGGCTGGGGTACGTGTCTTGATAGGTATGTGGGCTGGTGAACGAAAGAAGGATCCTAAATCACGGTAGGGTCGTAAATACTTCAGAAACAGAAACAGGTACCTTGGCGGCACCGAAGGATATTTACCCTTCGCCGAGAGTACATCGGTTATTGATTCGATACTTATCGTGGCGTTCATGCGCGGGCACAGTTGTGATAACAATCCGCACTAAATATATATGACCAACGAACTTTTGACACGGACAGAAACATGACAGAGTAAGCAACGTGTCCCTATTAAGCGCCACTTTAAGTCGTTAACGTCAAAAGATTAAAACAGACATCGTCTTGCATCAGAATTCGATATGAAAAGAAACTGTTGAATGATCGTTCATTACTTGGTCTCGTTCACCGAATTCCTTGAAACGTCAGCTTTGTCCCAGGTATTTACCGAAGATTCTCCAATACCGACACGTAGCCCGTGTACTTGCATATATACCTACAACAGCATCGATCGTTAAGCGACTGACACACGGTGGGATAAAAATCTCACTCGTACGGCACACTTTTCCCACATAGTCGCCCCGCCGTTTTCCATTTCGCGAGCGACTATAATGCCGGGCAAGATATTTTTTGAAACCCGGCGAATCAGTTATCTCTCCCGCAGATTTTGCCAGCGCCGCGCTTAAATACCGGAGATCCGTATCTTGACAATCGGTCGTCTTCCAACTCGCGCGTGAAATTTCCTGGAAACGGCGCGCTCGATCATTCCTTCGCCGCTAATTAATCAGCGAGGCAGATCAATCGGTCGGGGAACACCGATTAGCTGATTTCGCACTGATAGAAGACGATCGATAAAGTCCGAAGTAGCACGGAGAGTTCGGCCTGCCGAAATTTCGGAATCGATTCTCCACCGCTGGCGAAATTCACCTCGGCAGAAAATAAAGCGGAACACTATGTCGGAAAAGTAATAACCGGACGCGATAATTGATATCGCACCGGCGTCCTGTCGTTATCGTAAAGTGTAGGTAGACCCGGGCTTTTTACGCTCCGCACGCTGCAACCCGAACGTTCCTCTCTGGACAGCCAAGCCCATGTTGAATTTCTAAATCCTAATTCGGCGAGACCGTCTACGCCAAAACAAATGGATTAAATCCACCTTCGCGCGCGGCTGTTTTCATATTTAACTCCTCAGCGTATCCTTTACATCCGACGGAATCGCGACCCGAGCCGAACAGTTTCACCCCATCTTCGAAAATCTCAAGGACTCATCCTCCAGCGAACCTCTTTCGATCCACTGGAAAATATCTACTCCCGAGACTTCAATGACTCAAATTCTCCGGTTCGACGGGCGAGCCTTTATTGCCATTACCGGGGCAGACCCGATCCGTTCGTCCTGCGGCCGACAGAAAAGGACGAGGATCCGGTCGCAGGAACGGGGTGGAAGGAAGGGACGAGCTTGCTGGATCTGTGTGTGTGTGTGTGTGTGTGTGAGTGTGTGTGTGCGTCGGCAAGAGGCAGGAGGGAAAGTTCCGTGAAAAGAGAGCCCGAGGAGCGAGAAGAAGGTAAAAAGGAGAGCGCCGGGGCGGCCGAGCGTGGAGGGGAGGGAAGAATGGACGATAAAGGGGACCGGGGGAATAATAATAAAGAGACAAGGAGGCAAGATAATGTACGGCGCCATTCTGGCGTCCATTCATGCTTTTTACTCGTTAGCGGTTGAAGCTCGCGAACCGGCCAGCCTCGTCTCACCTTGCCTCACCTGCCACTCCCTCCCTTCTTCGCACATATCAACCTCCCCTCTCGCCTCCCCCCCCCTCCTCCCTCCACGCTCCTTCGCCGTCGTCTCACCTGATCTAGTGCCTTCGCGTGGGCACGTGTACGTACCTCGTCGAGTCTACGGTGTGCGCGAAGGTACCCTTCGACATCGCAGAACAGGTCGCACTACTCTCTCACCTTATTCGCGTCGGTCTCGCAGAAGGTGCACGAGAACTGGCCGCCCGCTACTCGGACCCAGTTTATTCCCAGGAACGGGAGACAGGTGATGACTTAACTCTAACGACGCCGCTCTATGCGTCTCCCTATGCGTCGTTTCTTCACCGGGCGCCCACAAATTTCGATCACGTCGAGAAGCTTCGCACATCGACGTTCCACGTATCCGCAGTAATAATGTATAAGGTCGCGGGGCACGCTGAGAGAGGAAAATTCGAGTCGAGGTACGAGGGAAGTGATGCGGCAGTCCGCTCGTTGCGAATATGACGACGCTCGCCTCTGTGGGCAGAGGAAAACGCCGGTGGGCAAAGAGTGGTAGGAAGTCCGAGCGTCGGGAGGCGGAGGAGACGGAGAAAGGTGCGCGTTAGACGAAACGGAACGGATTTAGCGGGCAGGAGGTGGCACATGAGCCAGGAGGCCGGTGTCAATGTGTCAGAAGGATAGTTGTCTCTCGCCGGGGTTGCCTTTTATGTCCACGTAACGTGGGACCGTGCGAGGTTCGCGAGGTTTCTGCCCGGTGGGGATACGCGAGATGTTAGATGTTACTTTTCAGCTCCCCCCCCCCCCCCCCCCCCCCCACTCCTCCGAGACTGGTGTCCGTCGTCCTGCTCGGCGGTCCACGGCATTATCGGATCCGGCCGGATTCGTTCGGCGGACTCGTTCGTCGAATCCGCTCATCGAATCCGCTCGTCGAATCCGTTCGTCGAATCCGCTCGTCGAATCATCTCGCCGGATTCGCTCGCCGTCGCAAGAATATCGAGAAGTTTCTCGTGCATCTTGTGCGGAGGGGTAGGCCGCGGCAAGAACGCTTGAATGAAGCCACACGGCGAACGAGAGAAGCCGGTATTCCGGAGTGCACTCTCGTACCTTGTCGTTTACGAGTTGCCAGAAGGGGCTCTCGATTCGAGGAAGCTCTCAACGATTGAAAATCGTACCTACTCATCGTTTGAATGGACTCGGACTCCCTCCCTCTCCCTGCGGATCCCTCTTTTTATTTCTTCCCCCCCGCCTTTCTTCGTCGATTCTTCGCCGAGCTGCCTGGTGTCCTCTCCCCGTACCGGTTTCCTTTGTTTTGTTCCTTCTTAATCTTGCTGGCTCTCCTTTCCTTCCAACCCTGCCCGCCGCGCCGCATGCATTTAATTCGAAATGGTTTGGGGTTCCGTTGCGTATCGTCGTACGATGCCTGTACTTCCTTCTCGCGCTCAGGAAGCCTGTTGTCGGACGGTAGCAGTCTACTTCGCGAACCATTAGATGCTCTTCGAATTCAGTACCGTTCTTTTTGCGGCTCTCACGCGACAGGACGATACCTTTCTTGCCACCCGCGCGAGAATAATTGAGAGCGTTACGTATTAGCCCGGTTCGTTAGCTGGACACTAACGAAGTAGCGATCCGCTTCGCTTTCCGATAACTCCGACTCATAATTCTTCGCGGTAAGAGCGCGCGCGCGCGCGCGCGCTTCTCCGCTCGGCGGGAAATGTCATTTTCGCGGAATCGCACGATTTTGTCCCCGCGCATTGTTAAGTTGGATTCCTGCGCGATCCCGATCGGAGGTGGGGAGTGTCTTCGTTCTTTCCAGCGGCGAGCGAGGGACACGATTTTGTCCCGATTCCTTTCCTTACCGATCGCTCTTCCTCGGATTCCGTCCGTCCGCCGAGACATTCCAGCGATCTTGTAGCCACGGACTCGAACAGTTTTCAGTATGCTAGGATTTACCGTGAAAAGAAGGGGGGGGGGGGAGGTCCGGCCCATTTGCGCACGTTCGCAGGATGTGCGGCCGAATGGCGGGACAAAGAAAACTCGGTGAGCGCAAATCGCGAGCGTCATTTTTGGCACTGTTGCGTCCGACGCACAGAAGCTGTAAACCTGTTGCCGGCGCGAAAAATTCGAACGGGACACGGTAAGTGGCCATCGCGCTTCTTGGAAAAATTGACGGAAAAATGACGGACGTTCGCGACAGTCGAGCGCGATTAGGCACGACGACGTTCTTCCCTGACGCTCGGCTCGCCTTACTTTATCGTTTCACTTTTATCGACAAAACATTAGTAGCGCAGACGCCCCGCCGCGGCCGCCGCCGTCGCGATGACATTGAAACACATAGGTTGAAAGCTTTTTATCAGACGACATTTCGTGCACTGTTGACACGGAGTTAGGCGTTATAAAGTACGGTATTAATCAGCGAAACTGCCGCGTTCGCCGCGAAGGCCTTTCGCAGACGACGACGACGACGACGACGACGACGACGACGACGACGACGACGACGACGACGACGACGACGAGGCGGAGAAGAGGACGGGAGCGATTTTATGTGTACCCGGTACGTTAAATTTACCGTGCCGCATTTAGTGGAATACCCCTGCCACGAATATACGCCAGCGGCAAGAAGGCACTTCCCTTCCTTCGCCGGCGAGCACGCGCCTCGCCGAACGGCGAGAGTTTACGTTCTTCGCCGAGAAACGCGCGCCAGATTTTTCTTATGCCGATCCGGCGAACTTTTCTGCCGGTCGGTCATTTTACATTCCGCGGAATGATCGATGATCCTGCATGGGTGCTCTGCGCGGACGCGAACGCTTCGAAGCTCGCCGGTCGAATCGATCCTTGCGCCGATAATTACGAGGATGGCGTAAGCAAAAAGGGCCCATCGAATTCATCGGCCGTTTTCGACCGATTTATCGCGATGAATTAAGGGATTAAACACATTTTTTTTTGTCTCGACTCGAGCTTCGAAGCGGTGTTTCGACTCGAGCTTCGACGAGTGGCACATTTATTGCGACCCGATAAAAAGGACAATTTATGGGATTACGCACGGTATGATCTTTTTCTTTTTTTTTGTTCGTATTGATATTGAGTTTTTCAGCGGTATTTATGAGATGTCGTGGATGTGAATTGGTGAGGAATACTGAGCGTGATTAAGACGAGTGACGCTTTTTGTGGCTGACTCGATGGACGCGTGCATTTCCGCGGAATGCTAGTTAAGGACGTATAAAAAGGCTTAACCTTTGATTTTTTGTATTCGGAGGGTACCGGACAGGCGCTCTTTTTTGAAGTGTCCGCTGACGAAAGGAGTGAGTTAATCGAGCAGGCGTCAAGTCGTTTCCGAAAACGTTTTCCTCTTATTTTGAGCCGAGCGAATGCTAAAATCAGTCCTGTCGCATAACTCGCCGATACCGGATGCGCACTTTTTTTTCCTCCAGTCAAAATCAGCTGACTCTTCATACATATTAATTGTTCCACGACGCGTTCGTTGACATTGGCCAGTCGAAATAACTTTTTCATTCGCTCGTGACTAATCGTCAAGCCCAGGTTTATACGAAGTTAAGGCTGCACCCGCGCTCGCAACCAATATATGCAGATCCGATTGCTCATTTCATTATTTAGAAAAACATGATCATCGGTTTCGAACTTCTGCCAAATTGTTGAAATCCCGGTACATTACGTTAGAACTATTAATATACGGAATATAATTACGGCAATAGTACGAAATACGGTATATAGAGGAACTACAAATACACTAATTCTACGAAATGTCCTCGAATTACCTTGAGACGACGGAAGTGTGACTACGTCAAAGAACGGACCGTCCGAATGTGGATTCAAATTCTTAACACTAGAACTACCGACAATTCCTGCTCATATCTTCATTCAACTTACCCGAATGACACAATGCGTGATCTTAGACTATGCAAACCAATGAATCATTTACCGACCGCAACGACCGCTAAAGAATATTTCAAAAAACAAATAATTCGTAACAAACAAGTCATTATTAATACAGTTCTATCGTAAACAATATACGAAGCACCGCCGCATCGACCAGCGCAAAAAGTCCCGTTGTTCGACAGTCTTTTCGAAGTCTCACCGCCCACACTACCATTCCACCGGAGTGGGATCCCATCGGGAGCTTCAGTTCGAATTGCGCGCCACTCGAGCTCCGTTACGGAAAAAAGAAACTAGAAAGCGATAGGATCGAACTATCGAGATTTTTCCTCCCAGCTGCTCCCAGCCCACTCGATAAGGCATCATCCGCAAATCGATCTGACGCAATCAACTTTTTCCCCAGCCTCGAGTCCCCCTTTGTTCCGGCACCGTCGGCGACGCGACGATGCTAATGCGCGCACGATGATTCGCCAATTCGCAGAAGCGATTCGACGACGGGCCGCGAGTCTCACCAGTGACTGCCAGTGACATAGTCCGGTTAGGAATGTCGTTAATTCGCCGGGTGATCGCGCGAAGGTCGCGACTCGCTACCGTATCGCTTGCAAATCGCTTGCGAATCGCTTGCGAATCGCTTGCAAATCGTCTGCGATCGTTCGCGATCGCCGCTCGTCCGGGAACGGAGCTCGTTAGAACGTTAGGGCGGCACGCGGTAGAGCGCGCGAACCGTTATAGCAACTTATTCGCATCCGAGTCATCGTGTCCGTCGGCTGCTTCGTACATTGTGCGTACGTAAACGTAGAGCGAGAATGAGAATGAGAATGAAGAGCGTGTCGTACCTGACGCGATCTCGTTACGATGAACTACGGGCCAGTCGAACTGACTGCTTCGACCCTATCGTAAGGCATTGACTGCTGGATCCGGTATTGGATCAGGCCTTTTTTCGGACTGTTAGCACGGTAAACATGTGCAGGTATCATAACTGCGTCCTTGCTATATTTAATTAATATAAAAATAGTTGATTTGAAACTGTAATCTTAGTGCATATTTTTACATGTGAAGAAAGTACGAAAAATGTTAAATAGTTTGCGATTCATCACGATTTTACTGAGTTACTAAAATGAAATTTGCCCGCTACACGCTCAATCCCTTTACATACTTTCGTACTAATGTCTATAGTAACAAATTATCTACGAGTAAAAGAAAATCAAAATAATTGTACTTATTACTTTTTAATTGTAAAACGGTCCCAGAGAATTGAAACAAAATTACAAAGTTTTAATGAAGTATGGGTCTACCATTTCTATGTCGAGGAGTAAAGCCCGCGGCGGAACACGCCCGCTGTCAATGTCTTAATAATGACCGTTTTCTCATGATACGCTATGTTTTGAAATATTCCTTAACACTCGTTGAGGTAGGTAGATGATTAATTACTTTCAATTTTTGCATCATTTGACATATCAGTCGGGTGTATTAAATGAACAGATGAGCAGGAATCGTCGATAGTTTCACTGTTAAAAACTAGTAAGTACTCATATTCGGCCGGTCAGTTCTTCAACCCGGTCACCCTTCCGTCGTATGAAAGTAGTTCGAGGTGAATTCCGATTGTCCAGAATGCGGATTCAAGCAAAATCGAATCACCCAGCCGATACATTCGGATAGTAAAGCCCGACTGTCACACCGTAATCGGATAGTTCGCTCAACTCTGCCAATCGCGGCGTTCCGATCGGTCATCGAGATTATCGAAAGGGTGGAAAGAGTCGAGAAATTGCCCGGCGAGTATCAAATCGTTTCCCTCTTCGACGATCGCGTGGGCCAGTTCTTGGAACGGGCCGACAAATTCGGATGAGCGCCGCGCGAAAGGAAGAAAGTGGGAAAGGGGTAGAAGAGACAGGGAGGGTGGAGGGGTTGGAGGGAGAGTGGTGGTCGGCGTTGGCTGCGGTAAGACTCGGCGAAGGAAAAAGGGAGGAACAAAAATGGGCCACGGCTCGAAATTCGTAAGTTTCGCTTCCGCCGGCAAAACGGTCGCGGACCTAAAAATAAAACTCGTGAGAATCAGGGAATTCCACTCCCACGTAGTCTCGACCTCTTGTAGGGGATGGCGCGCTGCTTCGAGCGGCGCGGTTGGGTGGCCGGGGGGCCGGAGGGGTGGGGAGGTGAAGGATCCGACTAGAGAATGCGACGGGGAGACGTGGCAGGGCGCCAAGCTGACATCCAAATTGCGAAGACCCCGCTCGTACTTCGGACGACCCTCTTCTCCGTCTTCCTCCGCTGCACTCCGATCCTCCGCTTCTCTTCTCCGGGATCTCAAATTTTTCTCCATTTTTCTTTTCGCTCTCGTAGCTTCCGTTTTGCAAAAGTCAACGATCCGTTTCGAAAAATCCAGGATTTCTTTTGCAGGGTTTGCAAATCTCCCGTCTGTTTTTCCGACAGCTTCGAAAATCTGTCGCTCGAGGGGGTGGAACGGGGAGTGGGAGGGTAAGAATGCGAAGTGACGAGGCGTCGTGGAATTCAAGGTACGCGGACTCGGCTATCAATGCTTCGAGTTATAAAAAGTCTCCCTACCCTGTTGGTGGCAGAGTATGGCGCGATTTTAGTCGGACCGAAATATCCGTTTTAATTAGGATGTCGATGGGACGCCCGCTTTAATTGGTCAGCTCGCGCTATGCGTCGATGGAATTGGAAGTGGCCGAGGTTGGAAAACGGAGTCCGTGGAAATTGACGTCGATCAGCGGTCGATTGTCCTTTTTCCAGCGTCCGTTTCGGGCCAAGGGGGTTGATGTCATTCGCGGCGTTACTCACATTTTAAAGAGCGCCGAACAGGTTCGCGAGAATCGTACATCAATCGCTGATGTCACAGATGCTAAATGAGAAGGGGCCTTCCACGCACAGGCGTATTTCCTTCTTGTTATTCTCGGCCGTTCCGAGAAACTGCCGTTCGACGCCGTCATAGAGGCACGACCCTCGCCTTTCTTTTTTCTTCGCCTTTATCTCTCTCCTCCTTCCTCGCTCGCGATGACCATTGTTCGGCCCCGGCGGGTACGAATCATCCGTCGGAAAAAACTGAGGTGAAGCCCGGAGATAAACGCTTTCGGAAAGATCGGCGGACAGTCGCTAATTGGCGAGATGACATTATCGCCTTCCGTAATGCGCCTCTATTAATGCGTGGATGGAAATAAATGTAGCGGGGATGCATCGCGGAACGTTAACCGGGCTTTATCTCGAAATTCGATAATGCCGAAGCGTCGAAATAGTACTCCGATCTCATATCGTAAACATAGAATCTCGACCTCAGCGGTGAACGGGCGCATACGTGAATTGGTAATCCGTTGGGAAAGAGTCCGCCGAACAATTCTGCGGTACAGAATCATCGTTTGCGGCAACGATGAAGATCCGCGACGTCCGTCGTAGATTCGATTTGACACCTGTAGGCCCAGAGCGTCAACCTGGAGACCGACGGGCATCAGAAAAGTGTGACAATATCCCTGATAAATGTAACGACAGCTTAAGATGAAAATAAACGGCTCGGTGGCCGGTGAAAAATGTACGGTCCGTTATTCGATAGCCGCGAGAGCTGAAATGCGAAAAGGAATATCGAGGAAAATTGTGTAACAGCCCCCCCACCTCATTTCCCATCTGGCCGATTACAGGGCGTGCGACGCGCGCTCGTCGCTCGACCCGACAGCTTTTATGCCATCGCAAATACTTTCCGCGCGATTCGGCCGCTGGACCGAATATTCATCCAGTGTCATTAGCTTGACGAGCAGGATCGAATTAGCGCGCGCCGTCCGTCAGAACTATCGTTCTTCGTTATCGTTCTCCCGATTAGCCGACTCTTATCGACCGATCGCGAGCGACTCTTTTTTTTTTACGGACCTGTGTCGCATTCTCGCTGTCAGAAATAAATCTTTTCAATTTCGTCCCCCGCGAGTGTCACGTGACCGGCGAGCGATCGATCGGATAGTCGTCGATCAGCATCGGTGAAATCCGGTATTTTCCGGGATGCGTCGAGCCTGCGGAAGGTCAATTGACGTAATGCGAAATTGTATCGGGATGTACGTGCGATTATCAAGGATGCGGACGGTGCGATGCGGGAAGAGGAGGAGCGACGGGAGGAGGATGTTCCCGGCGAAGATGGGATTCTCGGAAAATCGCTCCTCCTTTTCCCCCTCCCGGCGACATACTGATTTTCCTTTTTTTACCCACGTCCACGAGAAATTCTTTCCTCTGATGTAAAGTCGATACATCGCGCCAGCGACGTAATACGGTATACATGTACACAGAGCTATCGATCAGAAAATTACAATAATTAAAGTAGATGGGCTACAGAGGTTTTGGATCGTGTTTTGCAACAAAAAATAATCATATCGTCCCTGCATCCCGTAATACGGTATATTTCGGCATTGGCATATATGTCTTTAATTTTCGGTGTAAAACTTTGAATTTATTGTTCTTCGTCGGTGTCAGCACGACTTTACTGGACTATAACGTACTTCCGCAGATTTGTCGAGGAACTAGCTGACTTAACAGAGTATTCGATCCCAGGCGGTGTACCGAGATATTTCAAAATATGCACCTCCGAGCAGGATATTAAAAACAGTTTTCTACCGGCAAAGAAGTGGCTAAGAAGCGAGCATTAGACTTTAAATTGTATACAAAGAACAAGTTGCAAGGAAGGAGCAATCTTTCCGGCTTTCACACTCGCTTGTTTTAGAAAGTGTTCGAGCTGCGATGGCAAGCTCTTCGATCATGATCTCTGCGCTTTGACCATTATTTAGTTATACATACCGTGGAGCAGGATGTTGACGTTAAGATCAGGAAAATCCTGGCAGTTTTACTCACTCCGCGGCTGTGTTTAGCGCGAACATAGGCGATTCTCGTCGAATACCTGTTCAAACAGCTTGACGCCGATGCAAGTCGTTTGTTCTCTGGAATTTCAAGCGCGAATTTCCAGTCATACGGATGAATCGGCAAAATTAATAAAAGAGTCATTTGCGTGAATTGTGCGCTTGACTAAGTATGGCTCACTGTCACGGAACGAATAATGTTGTCTTCGATCAAACCCTATTGTTACGTGGCCTGTCAATAGTAATTTGTCGATCTGAAAGCTGTTTTTAGTAGAACGTTAAGGTATCTCTCGTCCCTGCTTCGGAATATCTATACGATTTAAAGGAGGATACTTTGTTGAAATTCGCCACGCATTTATTACATTCTAATTTATTCTCAACTTAACACTTCGCGTCCATTGCGCATAATGTTATGTCCGCGTCAAACGGGACGTACAAATAGCATGGAGATACAGTGTGTCGTTAATTTGTCTTTTTTTGAAGTTCAATAAAACAGAAGCGATAATTATGCAGTCCGGGCATTTTTCAATCATTTATCATATATTTATCGATGAGAAGCTCGCGAATAGAGTTCCATTATGCTTAATCGAATAAAAATGAACGGCAAGGAAACTTCAGTGAACTCATCTGCCATTAAAATTTATTCCTTTGCACTTAGAACAATCATTTATCAAATCCGTCGGCGCTGAATACTTCGAGTCGAGCACATCCTCGATGTATTTTCGCTTTACTCTTTCACAATAAAAATTCACTTTATTGGGCTTTGAGACTCGGGTTTGCAGATAAAGGGTTAAGCGTTTGTTTGTGGCAGACTCGAGCCTCTTATCGTGAAGACTAAATAACGCGTTTTTATTCCCAAATGGAAATTTCAAAAGGCAAACATGTCGCAGTCAGCTTCGAACTAAGTACGCGAAGCGTTTTGGGCACAATACCGCGGATCCTGTCCAACGACCGTTGCGCAACCCATCCCGACCGTCTCTATTATCCTAACTCGAGCGTGCTAGCGCGCTCGACGTTCCTGTACTCGTCTCGTTCTCTTTCGGGAAACAATCGCATCTGGCCAGAGACCAGCGACGTGTTTTGACGTAAAGACACGATATCGCCTTAAGACGTCACATTCCGCAGCCCGTCCCTGCACTAATCGCGCTCATCCTCGCTAAACGCGTCTGGTCAAGGAATGACGACACATTTTGACGGGAGAGCATGCGATTGTCTCACGAATGACGTCATCTAACGCGCGTATCGACGACACGCTCATCGACGCCTAGCCGAGAGAAGACTCCTTCCTCTTCCTCATAATCCGCGTAACAAACGTAATTTCAGCGCTCGCACATAACGTACCGTAACGCCATCGACGATCGTCCGAAAGATCCCGACGTCGAACACTCGGATCCGACGTCGTCGGCATTTTAATAGACCCCAGAGCGACATTGAAGTCCATAAGAAACAGTTACCGCGTTCCCCCGGAGAATTTCCGCGAGCCGTCTTTCGCCGCGGCGTTAACAATGAATTATCGTCGCCGGGAATTACGGTCGTGCACTTGGCGGAGCGGAGCGCGAGAATTTTGCGCGATCACGGCTAGAAAGTAAATCTTCCGCCATCGCGGCGGCCACTTGACGTCAGAGTATGCCTGTCCGTCTATCGTCGGCACGTTTCGTTCGCTCGAGATAATTATCGCGATTCGCGGGAATCGTATCCGCAACGCGCCGCGAATGATTCAGCAGGTACGTTTCATTTGCGTCTCGCTGCGCGCAGGATCCCGCTCGTTCGATTATCAAAGTGCGTTTGTCGCCGTGATCAGCCTCCCCTCCCTCCTCACCAACCCCCTCCCCCTCATTACGTCACACGGTGTCCAGCGATAACACGCGGACGTCGTCTTTTGTAATCGAGAGCGATACGGGAGACGGAACAGGTAAAAATCGACGAATTCCGCGTGATTCGGCCGAGCGAGCCTCATCGACGGAATCTGAATGAATGAGTCAGGGGATGCGGCGTTAATTATAAAGACGGCGTTCGCGGTAATCTCGGCCGGAGCGAACGCGCAGACGTGCGAGCCCGTAGAAACGTTCCGCGTCCTTCTTCCGAGTTCCTCTTCCGAGTTACTCTTCCGAGTTACTCTTCCGAGTCTGCGCGGCAGCGGGCTCGCACGTATACGCGGAAAGCCGAAAACGGACGCCGATCTCGCGCATGATATACGAGATCAATCTGGATCAATCTGACGCACCGTTTATTTCCATGCCCCGAGAGAACGTATCGAGGCACGCGTAAGGCAACTTGCCGCCCGTTCGGGCAATTCTTTCGCGAGCGGCGGCAACGCCGTTTCGATAAATAAGAGTCGAGCCCGTCGTCGTTGCCGGCCGTAATGCGAGGTATAAATAGGAGCGGCGATAAAGCTGTGCACGGCGTTGGAAAGTAAGAGCGAGGCGAAGAAACTGCAGTTCGAGGCTGCGGATCTTGGGGAAAAATTCTTCCGTTACGAGGTGGCGTGGACGGTGGCGTGGACGGTGGCAGAGCGGTCGGGAGGGGGCGGGAATCGGAAGGCTGGAGGCGGGCTCGGAGGCCTCGATGCTGTTGATATTTCCCTATCTAGACTACGTGAGTCAGACCAAGTCAGACCGACCACGCAGCGTGGCTCGGGACCCGAGTGAAAAGGGGAAAAAAGAAAATCGATCCCCCTCCTGCCCGGGGGGGGGGGGGGTAGGGGACTGCAGCGAGAGTGACTTCACTCCCCAGAAACGGGAGCTAACCGCAGAGCGGCAGGTTTCCTGGAAAGGCATACGTCACCTGTGAGAGAGCGCGAATCCCAGTCGGGCCGAACCTTGCCAATCTCAGGCTTAATTTTGACCCGAGCTTATTTCCCTTTTCGCCCCCGTCCGCGTCCGCGTCCGCGTCCGCGTCTCACGTTGGAGAACGCCAGCTCGTACGTTTGCACGTACGCGCTGCCGTCAAGAGCGTAGGGACTCCTCCTTTTTTTATTGTCCGGACGAGCAAAACAGTGAGATTCTGGCCGTTGTCCAAATTGCAATTCCGCTCGCACACCGGGATAAAATCGTGTCGTCGAATCTATTTTAATCGCAGTACCATGTTGTCAATTAATCATTACGTTCCTGAGGTCCGTCGGAGGTGGTGTAGGAGAGTAAGAGGTTTGTATTTTCGCGGCTGCGTACTGGCTCTGTTGCTCAGCCACCCTTAATGTGTATTGAGAACGTCGCCGAGATCGTTTGGGATACTTGCATCGCTTACAGCGTCTTGACATGTCATGATGATATAAATCTGTACATCCGCATAAAGTGGTGGTCATTTTGATAAGAGTACGCTGCATCTCTTCGGTAACTAAACAGGCGTCTATATCTGAAAGAGAAGTTTGTTTTATATTTAGGTAATAACGAATTCAAAAAACAATAATGACAACGCACTTTTCTCGATTCCCTCGTTAACTGGATTGTTCTTCGAATACTTACAACTATGAGCAAACATTCATCATACTCCGTTTATTAGTATTCATCACCATCAGCTCGGTCTCTTTGAGCAATACCTACTTAAAGCCAACCTTGGCGAACGAGCATCCCTACCCAAGCCGCAGGCCAAACTTTTCTAATGTCTCCCACGCCATCGTCGAACTTCCACTTTGATTACCGACACGAGCCAGCCTTCAATCTTCGCCCAAAGGAATCCCTACACATTTTTCGCCCCCGTAATTCAATATTCGTCCTACCATTACGTTATATATAAATTCAACTTCCGTACTGGTCTAGTACACCCCTGCGACTTCTTCAGTCGCTTCCCGCAGTTCCCATAGTCATCCACGCCCGACTCCATTATTACGAGCACGGACATGTTGCCTCATTAGTCGCAACCGATTCGGATTTCCTCGACACCAGAAACTCGCTCGATCAAGGAAATGCGCAGCGCTATTTCCGAAGTGAAACATCTCCGCACCTTCGTGGAAGCGGTTACGCTCTTGAATCGTTCTCATCCCCCCGACCCCTTTCCACCCCTATTCCACTCCCACCCAGAAGCTTCTCAGAATCGCGTCAAGTCACACACGAACTCGCGAAGGGGTCACAGGCGTGTCCTCTCTCCTCGTCAATGGAGGCACAGGAAGCCACGCTGTCCACGTTTCGTCATCCTGCTCTAATTCATCGTTGCAATTGACCCGACGCATTTGCGAATTTGCGGCTCGCTCGGGGAACGCCGAAAGGAATTCGGCGAATCGCGGCTTGCGCAACGCTAGCCGACACGAGAGCGGCGGCCATATTGGGCTAAGCGCGCGGATTTGCGTTAATTGCCTGCTTCGCTTTCGATCCGGCAGCGACGCCTCTTCGAGAGCTGGAAAGAAGGCAGGCTGACCGCTCCACGTTGACTCGAATGTACAGGCTCAAGCGGCGCGTATTGGCATTCTGATTATTTGCCGGATTACGGCGGACAGAAGTGCGGTGGACTCCTATATAACGCGATCTCTTATGACACGATGAATTTGCGACTAGTTGTAGTACGCCGCGATAAACAGTTCTGCGTAACGCGTACGATATCTATTTCCGAAGTTTTTTTATTTTCCTTTGACCCGCTTATTAAAAGAAATTTTATTTGAAACTAATTAACTAGCGCTAACAGTTTGTTTGCAATTGAATAATATTTTAAACTCGATCATACCTCATCCGCAATGTACGATAACTGTTGCAGCTTACAAAAAGTGAACTTTCATACTTAAATTAAAATATTTAAATTCGACTTGCATAAAAGACGATCGGAAATGTCCCTACACCCATTGAAATTCTGAAACAACCATTCGATAGCCTATAAAAAAAAGAAGCATTTCTGTGTAATTGTTCGCTATTTTACACATTCATGAAAAAATGGTGAAAAATCGATATTTTGCCGACCCCGTGGCGTATAATGCCTATTACTTTAAATATTCAGTTAAAACATAAAAAAAATATCTGTAATGTGCGCATCAATACCATTGAAATCTGAATTTTTTCCAATTTTTTTTATCTGCTATATTCTGCGAAAGTGGTGGGAGAAGCGGACAGTACATATTACCCCCCTCCACCCCCCACATAAACGTTTCTTTTTTTATAACCGATCGAATGGCTCATTCAGAGTTTCAATCGGCTTAGGGGCAATTTCGGCCGTCTTCGACTATGGCCTTTCTGGAACTCGGACCCGCATTCCTGGTAGCCTGTTTTCCATACCACATCCTGGCTGTAGGGAGGTGTAGTCGCGTTGCGCAGCTGTTAATCATCTTTTCGCTCGGTAAAAGGATCCACGCCGAAGCGAGTCGGCGCGCGAACGATCGCGGCTGACTAATCGCGAGTTTCTCGTGAAAGCGTTGTTTTTTTTCCCCCGGCCACCAAACCCACCTCGCTATCCAGTCACCACTGTGCTATTTCCTCGGCCAATCGTGCGCCGCATTACATGGCCAGGCATCATCGACGCCCACGTGTCGTCGGGCACGTTTTCATCATGTATTCGGGAATGAATGAATTCTTTTCGTCGGTCCGTCGGCGAGCTTTGATCGTGACCTCTAGGCTAAAAGCGCGGAGTTTAAGTAGGCTGGACATTTCTGGTGCTAATGCCGAGCGTAGTCAGTATTCGAGACCCGAGGACAATCAGGCAGGGAAATCCTGGTGACCCTAAGTGGTCTCAATGGGGGCTAGAGGCGAACGATTGAATAGATGATCGGTTACATAAATCTTTGACCATGGATCCGTGTCGTTAACACGTTAACACAACATGTACGCGATTGTGAAACTGGTCAGGGCTAAACGAAAATAAAAATTATTCCTCTTATCTCGACACAGGAGGTCAATAATCGATTCAAGCCCCTCAAAATCTCAGTTACAATTAGAACACTTTTATATTTATCCTATGACACGAGGACAGGTACGAGGAGCGAACAGTCAGGCGAGTCTTCAATGTCGAACGATGACGCAGGCAGGTCCGAAAAACGTCGTAAAGAAGACAGACTCGGCAGTGTTAAGATCCGACGCTCGCCCGAATTTCGGGCGCGAAAGTCCGAGGTGCGAAACAGAGAGCGATATCGGCCTGTAAATCCGTCGATCGAAACGATCGAGCCCGTTTTGCATGCGCCGCTCGTTCGCAGAAATTGCGGCGGCTCGGCGGAGAAAAATCTTCTCAAGGCAATCAACGCCCTGCCGGCGCACGTGAGAGTGCGCGATTGCGAGCTGGATCGATCGAAATGTGTCGCGGTGTAGATGTACGATGCCGAGAAGGCGCCTGCTCGTTCAATGGAGCGCCGAGATTCTTTCGGCGTGCGAGACAATGGCGTAGGGAGAAAGGAACGGGAGGCGTCGGCTGCATAATTAGTGGGAAGCTCGCGTTCGTGGAAGAATTTAATGTTCCGTGCGCAGGGTTGTTATTATTACACCGTGTGTATCGTGGATGCGCGAACTTCGATCTAAAGGGGATGACAGTACCCGCAGCGCCGAGGAACGAAGCAGAAATCCGTATCTTTGGGGATAATTCTGAATTTTCAGAGGTACAGTGGGGGTAAATATGATAAGCGCGACGAAACGAATCTCGGCAGATTTGAAGAAGCACTTCCCTTCCTTAACTGAGCGCAAGCTACAATCGAAATCGCGAAATTGATGTCGACAGACCGGGAATGTGCCACTTGCCGGTGATCATATAAGGCAACCCACTGTTGCAACCCGGTACTTGCACAACGATATGGAAAAACAGCGGTAGGTATATCGTGTGTCTTCACTCAACGCCGATGCTTTGCCGAAACTTCCTTCGGCCCCACCGTTGCTCGCGTATATTCCGTGAATTATATTTGACCGTAACGCGAAATGTTTATTCGAACGAGCCAGCTCGGCGAGTATGGAAGTCGACGCTTATGCAACCGAGCGATACGAAAATCGCTGCGCGAAAGTAGTGATGCGGAATCGATATATGTTGCGAAGTGCTCGAGGAAGAGGCGTCCTGTCCCGCATGTGGCAAGTACCGCTTTGATGATTGCTGTTACGAGTGCGTTCGAAGATGCACGTTCAAAGCGCACGTTGCCCCGCCAACGATGATGCTTGATGAACGTGCGTAAGATGAAAACTGTCTCACCGAGCATGACGTTCGCATAATACAAACGTGACGTTCCCCGTCGCTGATTCCCCCCCGCGATCGACGGGCTCGTTTAATTACAATGCAAAAATCTTTGCCTCCCTTTTCGACGCTATCGCCGCCGCTGGCTAGAGAATTCTTCGTCTGCTCCCGTTCGTTCAGATGAACGATCAAAGGTATATATCCTCTGACGAACTTCGTGATGGCATGTATCCTGCAACGTCATTATTCGTCCCTGCTCTCGACTCTTTGCTTTTCATTTTCCATGTAATGACAATATTAATCTAGACTCCGCTCTAGTGGGATTGTACATGTTCATATACGAAACTATAAGTATGGTAAAGAAATATATGGACCGTTTATTCTGAAAGTGTTATAAATATATATTTTTTTAAATTAGATATCAAATAAATGAAAGGTTTATACTAAATTAATTACCAATTATGAGTCATCCGATTAGAAAGAAATTGACTTACACCAGTTCGAAAACAAACAGACTATATGTATGTGTGACAGTTTGAAACTCCTATACAAGTATCCATAGTATTACATTATGATTACGTGTTAAGAATGCATTTACAACCATGTAGGTGTAAACAAGACATTGAGACAAATCAAATGTTAATTTTTATCTAACATCGGCTACTGTAACCGAACGAATGATTGAACAGCGCGCATAATAACTCGACTCAAACTTTTGTAGCTAGCGGTACGGATTACATATAATTAATTTTCAGTATCATCGCAGCGTAGGTATGTACCACCGTAAGTCCACTTCGGGGAACTTAGGGCAGGAGCTGATCGACTTCGTACATTGTATATAAGTTCGTCGGGTCCGATGTTGTCGATTCTTACCGGGGGGCGATTCGGACGTATAATTTCGTCAATGGAATCGGCCCCGATAGCGATCGCCGGATTATCGAAACCATTATTTTCGCCCGAATAAGCCAGCCACGTATTAATTCCCTCTTGTCCACCCCGTTAGTCGAGCACCTGCTCCCGACATTTTTCCGTGACGCGAACTCTCGCCCGGCACTCCGGACCGCGCCTAATTGTAACTACAGAAATCATAATTTGTGGGTACAACCTTGGCAGTTACGATTTATAAATTACAGGCCCGCGCATGGGTGTGTGGTGAGGCTTATGTACGGGTGTCGGGGTGCAAGTACGAGCTACGAAGTCGTAACTCTGCGAATCGCAACTCGCTGATACACGGCCCGTAATTCGCCAACTGTCGCGCATTAAACGTCCGCGCATAACGTGGCTTGGCCACGATGTTCGGCCGAGTAGGTCGAAGAGTCTGACGATCGGCAGCGACCGGTTACATCGGTTACGCGACCCGGCCCGAAAATGCTCTCGTTGCCGATGAATTATCGTCCGATCCGAAGCGAGCCGTTTCGCAGGACGCTCGCATGTAAACTGAACGGTCAGTCCTGTAATCGACTCTCAGCGGACTTGTCCGCCGAGAGTATCGCTGGGTCGTTCCTGTAAATTCCGCGGCGTCCTAAACGAACGATATCGAGAACCTCGATCGCTCTGAGATCGATAAGGTAAGAGGTGGCGATAGAAATGTCGAGACCCCGGCAAAAGGGCGGGGGGGGGGGGGGGGGGTGGAGGAGGAGGGTAGGAAGGAATCGGCCGTCGGTGGAGAAGGAAGAGTAACTAAGAGAGCCCGAAGTAACTCCGAGGCTGTAAAGCGTCAGGTTCGTAATAAGAGCTGGCAGAAAGTTAACTGAACCATGAAGTCGGAGGCCTGGAGAGGGCCAGGATGGCGAGAGTTCCAGGAACATCATGTTCTCTCCGAGAACTCCATACTCGACTCCGGCCACTTTGTCTTTCTTTTGCTCATTTCTCTCTATCGTGAGGACTCCCTCCACCTCCCTCCCTCCTCTCCTCTTCTCTTCTCTCCGCTTCTCGTCCTCGAGCTCCTCTTCCTCTTCCTTCGGTCTTTCACATCGCACTCCGCTTTCTCCCCCGGCCTCTCCCGTTTCTTATCTCCCTCTCGCCTCCCTTGCCGTCCGCGAGCTTCTCCCCCGTTTTAATCCCTCCCCGTCGACTATCTTTCACGTCGTTGGCCCGTTCCGTTTTTCGATTTCTCCATTGGCCGCGGATTTATACTAACGGGGCGCGACCGGGAGTCAGCCTGCGAGTCGTGAAAAGACTCGGATTTAAGATGGCAACGGCTCGCACCGCTTCGCGGCACTTGCACGCCGATACCTTCAGCGATTTTATTATCGCTAACTGGTCGGATTAATGATGGGATACAATAACGTTTTACAGCGCGCGCGCGCGCGCGCGCGAGTGTACGCTGGAAAAATCGGTCTGGAAATAGATACTTAATTGACTCGCGGCGTAATCCGCGAATTGCGCGAAGTGGATTTGTTAATGTCGATAGTGACGATCGTTAAAGGAGTCGATGATCGTCGGTTAAATGGCAGCGAGGAGGTCAGCTTAGGCATAGGGGGAACGGATTGAGGAGATGACGGCGGTCAAATGCTGAGGGGTCCTCCAGCTGAGGCATCGAAGTCCGGCAAAGGTGTTCTTTTGTCGGCAGCCATCTTTGATTCGTTCTTAGAATTGGCAGGAGCCAGCAGGCAGGCGCGTCGATCTTCCTCCTCGGACGCCCCCCCCCCCTCCTCCCCACCACCCTCCTTTCTTCGTTACTTTGTACGCCCTTTTTTCCATTTTTCTCATTCCTTATTGGTTTCATCGCCCTTCTTGTTCCCTTCTTACCATTCCTTTTATATCCAGGCCAACCAGGGCGATTCTACGAATTTGTTATACGGAACTTCCCATTCTACCGCGCGTTCGAGGAAATATTACGGCAGGGGGGGGGGGGGGGGGGACACGTGTATCTCTTTGCCGAATCTTTTTTCTGAAAGCCGGATGGGACGAAAGACAAAAGTCCCATTCATTGTTTGCCCGGCGTATTCGCTATTTATGTTATCGGAGTCTTCACTTTTTCAAGTTATATTTATACGGCATTGACTGTTCGCTCGCGGGGCGTTCTATAATCGTTTCAAGGAAAGTAACTGAGACATCTTGTATAACCTAGATATTAATGCACCTGCGGACGTCATATCTGGCTCATGACATTTGAATACAATGAAATCCGAATTTGAAGTTCAAGGTGACAGTATGAAATGGAACTTATCGGCATACATGCAGGCTCAGTGCTCGAGTTAGCACGGTGTGAGGCGAAGTCAATGGAGTTGCTTTGTTATCGCTTTTTTTTCAGCTGCCGTACGTTCGAAGACAGGAATATTTTTGTTAGATTGCAGAGTATTTCTGCATCGCTCGAACAATTGATGATCGTTAGAATATTCATATAGGCACGGAGCATTATATAAGTCTACAGTACTTGCATCATGTGTTTATGCTATATTCGTTACATGCATGGTCAACTTGAATGCATACAGGTGCAAGGGACAAACGCATACAAGGTCAGGATGAAAGATACTTTGCTTCGCATCTTTTCCAATCGAAGTATCGAATAGTAGCTCGCGTTTAATTTTGAACCGTAGAAAACAGCAGCTGAATAGTATCTTTTTCAACGAGACACTTACTCGGTAAGAAAAAACTACGTTTCGTTAAATTAAAATGTCATCACCGCCGGTTGCAGTAAACGATTGACCTTTTCGTCAACCACCGACGAACTCTTGCGTGAATGCACCTGTTGACTACTAAGTGGCTTACACTTTTCCGTTTTCACTCGATTGGCCTTTTGCGAATGCTGAACGGCGAGCATTATTCGTTCACCTCGCGTGCGCGGTGTCACGTTATAATTATAGAAAACAGGAAGTTCCGTATGAAGCAAAGTTCGAAATCGGCGGCGCGCACGAGTCTCATTTGCCTTCGATGGCGTCGCAGAGTTACAAGTCTTGAGAATGAATGTTACCAACTGAACTGTCTCGCTTCAAAATGCAACACAAGATTCGACTCAATAAAGGCAATTGTCGATTACAATGAACAAGCTCCTCCCAAAGATCGAACGCGTGTAGCGGAAGCGTGAAACAACGCGTTGCAATTGGGCAGTAAAGTCTCTGTCAATAAAGTCGTTTGGCAGCGTAATTTTATCGCGCGACCAAAGGCGTCGGGCGATGAGCGCTGAACGGGTTCACCGACCGCATTCGCGGAGAGTGAAGATACGAGATGTCGGTTTGGGAAAGAAGAATTTTTTTGGCGGCTGCCGAGAACGAGGAAAGTTGTAAAGATTGGGTGCTACGGTTCTGCATGAGACAAGAACCGCGTATAACGAGGTGCATCGAGTTTTAGCGCTCTAAACGTTTCCAGGTACAATTAGCGCTGCCCTCGCTACTGTTACGCCCATTCCGTGAAATCCAGGACGAATGGACACGTTCAACTGTCATATCGCGAGGGAAAGAACGTTCGCTTCGCGGCCTGCTGCAAAGAACTTCCCGGTTCACCTGTTCCCGGCGCACTGACTAAAATACAGCCGGAGTCCGTCGTAAATATATTTTTACCTGTCAAACCTTTTCGCACGGCCGGCACTCGGGTGCACCTTTTGCCCACTCGCATTCGTAATCTGACAAGGTGTACCTTCCGTCGCGGTAACCTTGCACATGCCTTGGCGATCGGTCGATCGGCCGTTAAGGCAAAATAAGTGCATCGGTGGAAGCTCGTAACATTCGTTCATCGCTTTTGTCGGCTTGTATTCCCGGCCGGATGATGTAGCTGAAGCTTTCATATTTATTTGAAAAGTACCTGTGTAATTATTGTAGGCTGAGGAGGAGCCGAATAAAGTGGTCGAAACATATCGCATCTAGATCTATACATCCGGTCGCGTATTTGCCATATCTATTATTACGGTGACCAAATTTTTTTGAAGATAAAGAACATATCGAAAAAACTTAAAAAAACACCTTCTAATTTATAAGCTTGTAACATTAATTACGGAAATAATAGCATACAATAAACATACATTAAAATTGTATAGAGGCTTAATTATTACACATGCACGCACACTGAAAAAATTCAATAACATAAATTTTGATATTTCGGAGTGGAATTAATTTTTAATTATGAAATACAGGACTGTCCTTTTAAATAAACTGCGTATGGTCACCGTACCTATTACTTATAATATTTATTTGAAAAGATTCTCTTGCCGAGCGAATGTCGAGCCGGATTTTTGAAGGAAGCACGTGAATCGTGGCGACGAATTGTGCGGGAGCAGAGTGTGCGGGGTCGGACTGAATGGTGCTTAATGGAGGAGACGGATTAATTTATTTAAAAGGAACCGGAGCTCGGCGACACTGTTCATTGCGACCGACATCACGACGCGCATTTGACGGACCTTCTGCGAACGACACATGTGCTTCGTGTCATTTTAGCTGATTAAAGTGAGCATACCGTCTAGTGTCGGATCAAACGGGCCGACGTATCGTTTCCTGCTTTTAACGAGCGAAAGAAGGCGTCATATCGCTAAATTTGCCAACGTACAATTGACTTCCAGAATCGTGTGGCATACCCTTGCGCATTCGGGGGTTGAGAATCTATTGGGGGCGAAAGTTGGACGATGGTTGCGGAATCATATATTCTTCCGCGATGTGTTCCGCTGATTTGCTAAATTGGTAAGCGTTGAACTTTCGAGTGCAGGGGGGCGGTAATTATTTAATCTGGCCGAAGAACCGGGACGTAACGCGGAAAATTATGAGAATAATTACGTAAACACTAGAGCCGCCGGCGCAGATGGGCTAATTGTGCACTGCGAAACTTTCCTATTGCATACAAATGACTCTTAATGAACTATGCGCGAATCATGCCACGGACCATTGTTATAACCCCACGACCTGTATAACTTATGAAACGAACGAGCTACGGTACTTGAAATTTGTGGGCGTAGGAGTTAGAGTGCTTTTCGTTTAATAATCCCCCGGAATTGTCAAACTGCGGACGTACTTTATACTCGTACGAGCATAACGTACCGTGTATCACATGTCGCACTGCGGCTATTTACCACGATAACCTTTAATCTCTCACTTTTTAACACGGCAATTGCGCGTTGCCTGGCCAATCAACCTTAAAAAACAAAATATCGTATCGCACAATCCGTACATGTCGGCAATGATGAAAGCGCGCTAACTCAAAGTAACAAAGTAAACATCCTTGCTCACCATTCCACTACCCTAGTCAACGTATGTCAAAATGAATAATTTCTCGAGCTCCACCTTCATCATTATCAACACTTAAGTACTTGCCAACGATTATGAAAAATCTTATAATTGCAAGTAATTAAGAGCTCACAGAACTTCAATTGGACCGTTTATTTTGAATGTTGTGTAAGTTCATTTAAAAAAAAAACATAAATATCATATAAAAAAACTGTTTACACCTCGTCAATTATGAATTATATATCTCATTTTTTTTTAAATATGGACTTACACCACTTTCAAAAGAAACGGTCCAATTGTTAATAGCAACCTACGTCGTTCATCGTCCCGCTATATACGATGAAAGTCATATCTCTATTATTCCGATGTCACTCTCATAATCGCGCACATACGTCCGTTTCTCACAGTTCAAGCGTACGTCAAGCACCTTACTATGTTCATCGACTTCCATCGCGTGTCCCCAAGGCTTTCAGTCGGCGCAACTTTCGTTGATGTCGTTGCCGGTATAGTTTTAATGTCCTCGGACGAACGTGAACTTTCTGACGCAACGTGCGTGCGCCGACCGTGCTCGGGGCGGCCGTCTGGAGATTATCGAATGACTGCGATATCGAAGACTGTAATTGCAACAGGTTGGCATAAGGCTAGGTCAGTTAAGCTTAGGTCACGCTGCGTCGATGGCTATATTCGTGCAACGGGATAGCCAGCGCGACCTCTCTTACACATTGACGTCGAGGGGGAGTAACGCTCGGTAACGCGATGCAATGACAGTGACACACGCTATATCCACCTGTTGAATCTGAGTCCATTTCTTTTCTACGGAATGCCACCCTTCCCGCTTCACCGGCGTGTCTCCGTGACGTCGAATAAGTCGACCGTCTCGCCCCGTGCATGAATTCCGGATCGGGGAACTCAATTTCGGCGAATGGGCTTCCGAGAGAATCAGTGGCACTCAGATTAGGCCTCAGGGTTACTGAACAATTGGCGGCGGTATTTTTAGACGGCTGATTATCGCGCGACCGATGTTAAAAATATGGATGATCTCTGATATGATGTATGATGGTCTTCAATTTTCCGAGGATTTACATGTAAACGTGTGGGTGATGAAAGTCGAACTCGGATGTTTAGTTCAATTTGGTCCTTATCGTTTCCCTTAGGTGAACGAACCATTTTCATAATCTTCGGTGCGACGACCTCGTAATTATATACAATCTCAAGGTATCAATATAAACTTACGCTGTATAGAAGTCTCGAGTAGATACGGTCGTGAAATGATTCGCTGGAAGGATTAATGGGATTAACGTGACATAAGGCGAATGTTTGCGTCTCACCTGAAATTGTGCAACCTCGAGTGCGCTCTTCCGCGTTCGGCGTTAACATTCGCCCAAAGTTCAAAATACCGGATGAGCTTTGCGACACTCGCAACGTTCCTGGAAGCAGATAGAGTGCCGTGATTATGGCTCGTTAGGCCGACAGTCTCGGAATTTAGATCACTCCCGGCGTTGCGATCCTCAACAACAATCGTTGACTCACGCCGATAAACAGACTGGTTTTCCACAAGAATCGAGATTGCAAATACTTCACGATCGGATAATATGGGAAGCGGATAACGACATTAATAGTACAATCGTTCGTAACCGAACGGACTGTCGCTCGTTAGCGACTGGCGAACTTCGACATTGTTGCTAAACGATTGCGCAATAATGTTCCATTAGATCGTTCGACGACGTTCACTTCCGGCGTTGTACGTTCGTTGAGAACTTCGCGTAATTTCGGCCGCCGTCCGACGTCGCGGAATCTTGATAGCGAGCGAGCGGCTTCTGTCAATGATCATTGTGTTTCCCTAACGCGCTAAATGGCACTTGAACATTGCCGCGCAATTATCGCACGCATGCCATGCCGGTGATTTGTTCTCCCACACATGGACAGGCTCGCGAGACGATCGGAACACGTACGTCTATGTAAAAATTCCTGTTTCATTGACATTCAGCCGGCGTCGACGGCGGATGTTCCGGAACGTGTCTATCATTGATCCACTACTTATTATCATTCTTAATCGGCCACGTAACGCTGCTATAATGACTGACAGTCGTTCAGTGAATAAAGACATAATTTGTGGGTGTTGGATAGCGCGGAAGGACATGTCAGCCTGCGCGCATATGCAATGAGCAAGGATCATCCGGTACACCTTTCTACATAATTCCTGATCGATTCGTTGTAACCGGGAAAGCGTTCTCGCTATAAAAAGCGACTGCGGTCACCGCTCGATAATAATCCAGCTTTACGCTTTTGCCGTACCATTACGATTGACATTGCGGAAAAGTATCGTACAATTACTTTGCCTTGGCTGACAGTTGAAAGCCGTCCTAATTAAGCGCACCCGACGGATCTTAAAATATACCGTAATTCCGCGCAAATTACTTTTACATCGAGTTTCAGCGGACTCCAAATGGATTTGCAGCCTCGCTCGCGCTATTTTCGCTAAAACATGTTTTTCCACTTCGATCGACGGATCGGCGAACGCGAATTTCACGCCGCTCTCGCATCGCAGGTCGGTGCGCGAACGAAATCCGAAGGTTACGATTATAACCGACGATTTCAATTAGCGCCGCTACTGATGACAGTTAGTGCCAATAATTTACCGATAACGTGTCGCCAGATTCGGCGTGCCGTGCGCCGCTGCGCAGGCGCAATCCCGGCCAATCCGCGGATTGCGCAAGCGTCGCAGTTCGAAATGACGCCGGTCGGCTCACCAATGGATATTTAGACGATCTATTTCTGCCGTTTACGCACCATTATGATTATATCATATCCCGACGCACAGCCCTCGTGGCCGAGCGGGGGATAACTCTGGCAGCTTCAATTGCCTAACGCCCATCCATCGCCGAGAGGAGAGATACTGTCAATTCGGCGAGGCCGAGACGCCTGTCAGCGCCCTCGAAGACGACACTGCGACTATTCGTCGGGTTGACAGCTTCACGCATCGACGCACCTCGTACGCTGTCACGTTTCGCGAGCTTTATCTTCGATAGGCGCACGTAGCCATCGAAGGTTTATTTGGTCATGGCGGTGGCTGTCTCTTAAAATAACGCGCCTCGGGACACTGCGGATGATCAATGAGTCAACGGCCTCCGGAGGACTGGCTCTCCGGAGGGGGAGGGCTGAAATTATGCTGCAACTTTTTGCGGATCGAGATGCGCGATATTTGTCGTTGCGTCACAGTCATCGACGCGTCGTCCGGACTCGGGAGCGAAATAATAAATCATGACGTCGCCGAGGAGGCACGCGCTTGCCGGCGAACTTCGCGCGTGTCTCTCGGGATGCGTGGGGGTAATTCGGAGGATTCGACGATGGAATGTAATGAACTGCCGATGAACCGTTAGAAGACAGCGTACGCGAGGTTGTAATTCATAATGTTCGCCCGACCGAATGAGATACAAGTATGTTTACCGTGGTCGAGGACGCCGGGTGCTTACCAATTTCAAAATCGCACTGTCATTGATATTAGGATCGGGAGTGAAGAATTTGAGGGGTGGCCTGTTACGAAAATGGCTCACGTGAAATTCTCCTCTACTCATAGGCGAATGATACTCGTGACAGTCGACGATGATCCAATAATCATCAGCGGCGTCCCTCTGACGAATCGTATGACACAGTCGGAGTCTCTCGCCTGCCGACAAAACAATTTACTAAAACACATTCGGCAATCAATCTTCGCGTCGCACGGAAACTCCAGACGCCCGTCTGACAATCCTCGACTTGCATCCGCGAGATTGATCACGGAGGATCCGGACGCGCGAACGTACGCGTCAGCCTGAACGATCATTACATATACATCGGGGAGCTGCCAACGTGCATAGACCCGAGGAAGGAGCTGGAAGGAAATAAAGAAAAGGTAGGAAAGATCGCTAGAGTCGGAGAGAAAACAAAAAGAGCTGGAGATTGTGGGCCATCGAAAGAGAGGGAAAGAGAAAAGGAAGGCGTCGAGTTGGAGAGAAGGAGGCTGCCTGGATAGAGAGCGAAGGAGATGAAGCGAGAAAAGGAGAAAGAGAAAGATAGATAGATAGAGAGAGAGAGAGAGAGAGAGAGAGAGAGGAGGAAAAAGAAGGATCGAGGTTGAGAAAGACAGAGAGAGAGTTACTCTTGACTCTCAGTGGTCATCGTAAGAGCGCAAAGGGGTCCCGGGAAGCCCGACAGACTGACGCCAGAAACCTCACCGCACGAGACGAGCGACGACCGTATTCGTGTGCTTCTCTTTGTCTGTGGTATCGATAGCAATGGCGCGCGCGCGCGCCCGCTCCGCCCTCCCTGTGTGCGTGTGCGTTACTCTTGCGCGCATATAAATACACGCGTCTGCGGGAGCTTCTCCGCTCCATAGGCTACGTTCACGGCGAGTGCCCGCGACAGAAAGACGGCGTGTAGAGAGAGAGCGAGAGAGACAGAGACAGAAGACGTGCGCGAGCGAGTGAGTAAGCGACCGGCGGAGCAAGAGAGACAGAGAGTGAGGGAGATGGAAAGAGACGGAACTACGTCGCCTGAGAGAAAACGTTACATCGGATGCGCGTGTCCGCGTCCAGCATCATCGCCAGCTCAGACTAAGATTCCCCGGGAAATCTTTTTTTGCCCGCGGCATATTAAAGGGGGATTAGATTGACGAAATTGAATCGAACGCTTAAATGTCGACGCGGAGAGCCGGTTCCGGACGACTTTGGCGAACGGAGTTGATAGCCTTTCGAGCTGTTAGACGACAGGAGTGAGGTCACTGCTGAGACAGATTTCACCACGGCTCTTCCCCGGCAAGGGGAAATGTTCGGTTGCGACAGCGGCGGCGAGAGAGAGGGAGGGGGAGGGGAGGAGGGAGAGAGAGAAAGAGAGAGACCAGGGTCATCTTACATTCTCTTCATGACGCTCTCGAACTGAAGTCCGACCCGTAAGGACCCGTTGCTTTCCCGAAGGTAGGAGACGGTTTCCGTGAAACGCTTGAGTTAATCTATCGAGGAATCTCTGGCAACTTCACCGCTCTACGCCCCGCTATCCGTTCGGCTGCACGGAATTCCCTCGCGCCGCGGGGATATATATCCGAAAATCCTCACTGGAATTTCGGAATTCGTGAGCGCGGCGAGTGCGCGAATTTCGAAACTTTCACTCCGGCTCCCGCAAACGGATTAGAGAACAGGTGTCAACGTATCGCCAGTTACCGCAGCACCTGTCGGGGATATAAAGATAACCCGAGCGTCGTTATCGGATCATTTTATGGATGACCAATTCGAGACTGAGAATAAAATCACTGATTATTCACTACCGAACGCATAACGGCTTGTTCCGGCATCCGACAGCTCGTAAAGGCGTAGATCCGTATTTATTTGTCCTCCTTCAACTTGGCTCCTCGGGGTCGTCCCGTATTTTCTGCAAAGTATGAATGATACCTGCAGACGAAATCTATCAATAAACATTTCAAGCCGTCGCGTCCCACTCATTCTTCTTGCGCGTCTCTGATTTCTCTCTCATCACTCCCCCTCGACTCTCACCGGTTGTCGTTCTCCTATTGGTGTACGCTGTTGACAGGAATCAGAAATAGCCCACGACCGACGCCGTCCAGTCAGAAGACTCTTCTTTAAAGGAAGGTCGTAGGCAGCTGGTTTACCGTAGAAAAGGTGAAGGGAAGTAGGAGAGAAGGAGAGCGGACGAGCGGGAGGGAGGGAGGGAGGGAGATGAAAGGATCGGAGAAGGACGCTGAGAAGCAAGATGTAACGTTTAGGTTATTGCAATGTCGAAGGAGGTGGTATCCTTGTAGCCGGGAAGCTTTCTTGACTCTCGATTGTACACCGTCATCTTCGAATGGCCAACGGATCCGCTGAAGTCGCACGCCTTCTATTTCCATGTCACGCCATCTATTTATACGCCATCCGCACATATTTATATCGCATCCCATGATTCAATTATCACGCCGGGTATGAACCGTTTAACCTGAAGGAATTTGAAGAGACGTAGCGGTGGAAGACTTTTTCCTCGAATTGGAAAAGACTGAATCTGCTTATTTGCGTAATTAGTACGTTGGGATCTTCGGTCGAGCGCCGACTTTGTTGGTATTTGTGCACGCGATGACGCAACGGAAAAGGTGAAGACGCAGGGAGGAATGCGCCTATAACGATCGCACCATCGAGTCTAAACAGTGTACAAGGTTATTCTCGGCTATCCCGGGACCCAGGAATAGAAGTCTACTTCGCGTTACTTACCGTCCTTCCCTCCTCGACTCATCTGTCCTGTTTCACCCTTTTCGCGCGAACGACGAAGAAAGGTGCCCCGGCTAAGGCCTTGTTCACAATCGTTTGTCCATCGTTACGCGCAAGGACGTCAACGACATCGCTCCCCGTTCAGCAACCTAAACGAGTTCGAATATATCACTACGACTTCGCGCTGAAATAACATGTAACACGGCTGTCAGCGTTATATTATTACCTTAAGTCAGATATGAATTTTTCAATACTCGTCATGCTTATAAAATATCTCACATTAAAAGAGATAAATTCGGATGATCGAATTACGGAGACGTTACGGTGACAGTATGTTTCCTCCGAACATGTCACCTTTTCGAGTAACCTGCTTAATGCCATACCTTATATCGTTAGCTATATTGAAGAATTTAATCAGGCAAATGCGAACTTATACTCAATGACTTTCCGTCCTCTCTTACCGGCGATTAACACATTACGCGCAATGTCATAGCATCCAGCGGAATTACAGAGCGGCGCATCGGTTCTTTCATTAAGCATCCCCATTACGCGCACACTGCCGCTACTGAACGCGATTGACATAATAGACTCTGCATTGTGCCCATCTCCAGCCGATTACGTGGAACCAATTTCCTCGCGTTGAAGTTCATGCCGGCGTCATAACGTCATTCAGCCTCCGCACGCATCGATCCTCTTACACAATGCAAACATCGTGCCGAACGGCCGTAAACCGTTTTCCTTTTGCAAAAAGCACTTTGCGTACGTCGCAATTTGGCCCATCGGGTAGAAATTGCAGGCCTATTGCGCGGATCAGCATCGTTCGCGATACTATACCGCAATTCCCTCGGAAGCGTATGCAAATAGATGCAACGTACTTCGCAGGCGGCATCGTTGCATCTGCGAATCGGATGGGCTTCGATCGGTCGGCGTGACGTCACGCGCGGCGAACTCGAGCGAAGCGCAGGGCGAAACGCAGGGCGAAAGATCGCTGGCGAGAGGCGAGCTCGTCGTGCGGTCGACTTTCGAGCGAAGAAAATATCCTGGCCGAGTCGCGAGCGCGACTTTATTGTAAATTCTCTTACACAAGAGTTATCTCGCACTCTGGCATGCACGCGTGAGCGTTACCGCGAAGGCGAGAGGCGTGCCCACGCGTTTCACTCGAAAATCCGACGAGCCGCTCGTCAATTGTTTATTCGCGGCAACGCGCGCGCGCGCGCGCGCGAGCGAGCGAGCGAGCGAGCGAGCGGAGGATCTCGCCGAAATCGGTCGGCGATTTCCGGAGTTGCGCGCACAGCCATACCTCACCCGCTGCCTTTTCCTTCATTATCAGGATTCCAACTCGAGATAATCGGTCTCTACGATGTAACGTTTCGCACGCTTCTTTACGCGCGCACGAATTCGTCGCTTGCGTGTGAGAGACGGTGTCATTGTGGGAGTCGCTATTAATTTCGGTTTAATTGACCGAGGGTAATATGGATTTTATTTAAATCGAGTCGCGTGTTTGGCTGAGTTCGAACGGTCTTCCACGATCGACGTAATATATTTAAATGCAGAGAAGCCGCCATTCCTAAGATCCTGCCGCTAGTCAATGTACCGTGAGTCATTTACGGTCGGCGATTAATTCGAAATGCGAGGATCGCGCATAATGCTTATTACGTGGAAGGAATTGCATGGATATGCGTTTCATTCACCTGGGGGTAACGTAGCCGTAATCTTTCGCTTGTTAAAATCACTTAAACCTAAATCTCGGCGGATGAGCCTTGTGTGAATGGGCTGTTGTTAAGCTGCGTACAGTAACTGACCTCTGAGACTGGGTATGTATGTATACGCGTATCTTCGCGTTATAATGGCACAGTATAGCGGGAGGGAAGACGAAGAGAAACATAAATGCGTCAGCAATTGAAAATCAGGGTAGTTTTCCGAGAACGATTACGCATCTCTTATGACATTGAACATACGCTTCGGGTAAAGTATTTATTAACGAAGGGAATTGGAACGCACGGTTAGAAAGAAATGAACGCTCGACTCCCGAGTTTATTTCGAAACATCGAGAAATTCGCGCCGGCAGAGAGTGCGAACGCAACGGCGGTCGATCTCTTACACGGACAGTGGGGACGAGAATGTGAGCGTACGAGAAGATACCATCGTGGCGCCGCGTGTCTGGCAAAAATTCAGGACGCGCGGGTGTCATAGGTGCCGTTTATAAATAAAACGCAAAAATTTCAGGCTATCACTAATAATAGCTGCCCGCGCTTGATACAGGTGCAAAATGAAATAATAAGAGCGGGCACGATATACCTACGCCGGCGGTGATGTATGAAAATCTTATGAAACTGAGTGTCTGCGTGATATTTGCAATTTGACTCCGCGCAGAGTTCGTGCGGGCACGCGCGCATGCGCGACAATCACTTATGGCAGCGGGAACCGTCATTAGCAGAGCGGGCTGAATGAATTGCGAGTGTACGATCGAGGGACCTCGCGTGTTCATAACGCTCGGGAACAGAAATCCAATCAATTCTCCCGATAGCTGAGTCGGGATACCGACAGTGCTGGATCGGATAAAAAAACGGCCGTTTAATCAAGTTCAACGACACACGCACGCTGCGCGAAAGTAAAAGTGTTTACTCGCGCTTCGCGAGGCACGGACAAATGGCTGCATTTTCCAACTATGCACATACACGCGCGCATTGTGGCATCGTAACGACCACCATCGCAGCCACCTATCCTTCTATTGAAACTCTCACTTCCACTCCCATGATTCTTCCCAACGCTACCGACCTACCGTACTCGCCGACAAATCAACCGAAACTCAACCTTCCCATTAACATTCTCCTCCGTAATTCTCGCCTGCCGACAATTACGAAACTGGTGCACGTCCAAAATTTGAGAAACCTAAATCAATTTATCTACCTACGCTGACTTTCCTCATTGTTGTAGCTGAGAAAAATCTTTGCTATCATTCTCCTGTCTATCATAAAATCAACGTCAGCCTTTCTAGCCTTCATCGAGCGCGATCGAGTAATTTGCTCTGGGCGTTAGAATTTCTCGAGGGACGGCGCGGAACCGGCGCGCATATCATAAATGGCCAGTTAGAAAAGCCAGGCTCGGACTTCATTCGCAGATACCGCTCACGGCGCGGAAATGGCGCACAGAGACTCTCGTCGACCCTCGCGTCGAGTCTCTTACGCAAGCAGTCGCCCGGCCCGGTATTCAGGTGTGCGTGGGGATTCCTCGTGGCGCCGATCGTCTGGCGCGCTCGTGAACGCACACCAACGACCGCTCACACGGACGGTAGCGCGCGCTCACCATCTAACGCTCTCGCGGCGAACGTGCCAAAGCCCACAGCGAGCCGATGATTGCGGCCACGTTATTGATATAGGAAAACGTATCGATGACGATTTTCCGTATATCCCTTCCATGAATTCTCCTGCGAATTTTCACTTTCAAGAGGGGAGAGAACAATTGAGGAGACGTTAAGTAACGACCGAAAGAAACGGTAAATAAAAGTGGGCTGTGTTCGATTTACTTGTAGCTGGCACTTGTGTAAAGAGTTGGTAACTGACTTTACGCGTGTAAGGTTTGTTCAGTTAAGAGTAATACTCTTTGTTACATAACCGTTGAATATAGAAGGGATAAGCGTGGGCGATATCGTTTTGCGATCGTTTGATCGTGAGTCAGTTTTTAGGATTATCGAATTTAGTTCGCGTCGGTGCGGATGCTTTATCGTGGGATGTTGCGCGTACATGTTAGATGTGGGATTAATGTCTGTGTGCGTTTAGTGGACGCGCAGGTGTGGGCGTAGGTTGCCCTCGCAGCAAGGAGTTGTGCAGCGAAGAGTAAGTGTTAAGAGTGTGCAAGTGACTGAGACGGTTAAGCTCAAAGTCGTCCTTCGAAATCGACAGTGAAATAGGCACTCGTATCGTGCGCGCGCGCGCGCGTGTGTGGGTAGGAATCTTCTGGCACTCGCCTATCTGGCATAGAGTATTGATAATGCTCCCGTGTCACAGCCCGTCAGCGTACAGCGGCTTTCCGAGCGACCATTATAGCCGGTCCATGCTAATCTGGAACACTTTCCGCGACGTTTCTAGAAGCCAGGTGGATTCGATCGCCGATCTGGCATTTAACGCTCCGCACGCAGCGCGCGCGCGCGCGCGCGCGAGCGCACTCGTGGGAAGGAAATTGATGGTGAACGATGCCCAATCTCGGTGACCTATGACTTACGACAAGACCGTCCAGATCAATTTATCCGGCATCATAATCTATTCCTGATGTTGCAAATGCGATTTGGAAATTTCGAAATGATATTGCGACAGTTGTTGGCCCCCGCGCCCGCGGTATAGCGAGGCTTGGCAGACCCGTTGTTTCATTAGGTGTGGGCAGCCCCCAAGTTGCGGAATGAACGGAGAAATAAATTTGGCCCGAGCGTCTAGCTTTTCCTCTTGTTTAGCTCCGTTGAGAATGGATTCCCTGTCACGTTTCGTTAAGCTACTTTGACCCGCGCTGTTATGATAGTTCATCCTTCTCGACGCTAAAACCGACAGATTCGTTGCAACCAAATCCGTTCTATTGACTACGTGACTCATCATGAGTAATGATGACAGTACGATATGACGTTAACCATTGTAGAAGCTTTACAATGGTCTTGCGCTCGAATGTCCTGCGTGGTTCCGACAATGCGAGTAGTTTCAGCGGATCAATCTGGACAAACAGCGTAAAGCCTCATCGAGTTCCCGAGTTTCGCGGCATAAGATGAAATTGGTTATTAAATGCCAACGACCGTTTTACGATTCGTTCAAATGTTGCATCGACGAGGCGGGAGAGAGTGCGGTGTTAGTTTTCTCTACTTGGCACCTGCTGACTGACATGCAGATTCTATCTATTCTCGGAGGCCACTGCTGAGTCTTGATGTGGAGTTCACGTTTCAAACGACACCGTCCTGTTTTATCACCCCTTCCCTTCAGCCGCCATTTCTCTCTCCTTCCCGCACGTTTCTAATACTCTGTATTCGTAACGAAACATGTCCGTTTCACGTAACGCAGATACATGGCTGGGAATAATGGCGCGTAATAATCGGCAATAAGAAAATGTCTCAGCGAGAAGCAATAAACTCTTTACGCTGATGTTTATTGAACAGATACGCGTACGCGCGATTGGACGCGTGTACCCATTGATATATAAAACAATGGTGTACAGTGGCAGTTTATTAGGAATAAAGTTATAACAATACCGCTCATGAATCGCTAATCTGATTAGATTAATGGCTGAGTAAGTGATTGACTATGCTTTGTTGTGCTATATTTGCGCGGGAAGTATATATCAAGAATCATGTAAGTTAAATACCGCATCGTGTAAACATTGCGTTACGTCATGGAATACATATTGCCAAGCGTACACATCTTATATTAATCTTAGGTATTTCAACCTACGGTCCATTGATAGCAATGATTTTTTCATAACCTACGTTGCAGCTTTCGCGCAAAAATCATGTATTTGTTCCGCAAAGTGTTAATGAACTTAATTTGCATTAGAATCATCCGGTTGGTGTATGCATCGTTCGTTTAATCGTCCAGTTCCTCATCCGATTGTCGTTGACGTGGAAGAGCAATGCTTGACTTCTCGTTTATACGAGTGCGCAACTCTGATAAGCCTGGACGATTTCGGAAGCGTCAACTATTTTCAGCCGCTTATCATGCCGCCCAGTGGCTTTTTTTACGCCAATGGCAATACCAAAGCGTACCAGATTAGGCAAGTGGGCTTGTTATGGGAAACGATAAGAGCGCGTTAATTCGTAATCGGCCTCGCCATGAGTCAATTTGGATAATTGCGCCCTCTCATCGCGCAATACGTGTTTTTCATTTTCTCCCCAACGTCAGTCGATAAAGAGTGTCCTAACGCCATTCGAACAAAAGACAAGTCGACATCGCGGACTCGTTCGACGCATTTTACGGCACTTTAATGACCTCCCCGGCCTTTCGTACGCGAGTGGGCGTACAACTTTCTTGACTCAGGCTCATTTTCAAGATGTATCGATTTATGGATTAAAATGGGTCACCCCGTATATACATCCTATCTGGAAAGGTTCTACAGCCGACGTGCTGGGTGCGGCTGAAAGGTCGTCCTGTGGCCTCCACTTATACTAAGAGTACGACCACTCGCGGTGTACGTAGCAGGAGCGTGCGACAGGCGTACAACTTGACGGCAATTGTTGCGAAGGTGCGCTAAGAAAATGCAGCTTAGCCGGCCGAAGCCAGATTTCGACTCCGTTCGTACGGATACTGTGTAACGATTCCTTTCCGTGCCCTCGTTCGATTCGGACAGCGTCGAACGACGATCGGCAAGTGTCAGGGTCCGAAGCGGACGCAACGAATGGAATCGTCAAGGTCATCCGATATCATCGAGAAATAATGGGCCTGGAAATTGGTCGATGTGCGCGTTTTGACGTCACGCGCGAGGCGCATCCCGTCGAGATCAACGACGTATACCTATCTGGCACTGACATCCTGCCGACGGATTTGTATCTGTCGCCAGACATCACGGTGTCATTAAATGCGAAGAGACGACTCCGCGTGCTAGACGGGAGACCCGCGACTGGCTGGAACGAGTTGTTCAGCGTAAACCGCATGTTTGTCACGGCGGAAGGCAACTTTTCCCGACGCGTTGTTCAACAGTTCTTCTTATTCGCTGGCATTGTACGAGAAATTGCTATTAGAGGGAAGAAGATGGCAAAAGACTGTGTTCTTGGCACACCGTAATAGCGTCATGTTAAGAATGTCCTCGCCAAGTAATGTGATCGTAGATGAAGAACAACGTTCGACTAATAAAATATGATTGCCCGTATCGAGTCTATCGTGCCTTTTATCGACGTGTACAAACATATACCTATGTTTTTCAGGTTACTACAGATCAAGCCCACGCTGACAGTCCTTTATCGCCGAATTAGCTGTAGGTAACAGGATTTCCGATCGAAAGTGCATCAAATATATATCCCCAGCCCGTACTCGACGTATGTAATAGTTGAAAATAAAAATCCTGGCCAACGGTGCCGATAAGGACACGGTGCCATGCCCCTTTTACTGGAAAACCGGGGCAGGATCGATGAAGCACGATTGAGCGTTCTCGACGGGGAGAGAAGGAGACGGAGCGAGAGATGAGGAGAGAGAAGAGAAGGAGGAAGGACAGAGACGGGTAGAGATGAGTCAAGGAGAAAGAAAGGAGTGTGACAGGCAGCAGTATCGGCGAGAAAAAGAGAAATCGTCATTCGACCTACATGTATATACGTTGTCGCACATAGCAATGGACGCGTGTACTTGTTCATGTACATTTTATACATACTCGAGAGAGAGAGAGAGAGAGAGAGAGAAGCATCGCATACAGAGTTACATACGATATTGTACACAAATATATACGAAAGCTCGGCCGACTTCCGGTTCTCTCATCGCGCTGCTCCCACATAGATGCGCAGACGGAGCTTTAAGCTCGCCTGGGGAAGCCTCCGGACTTTTTACGAGCGTAGTTTATGGAAGCTCGCCAGCTGGGCTTGCGATAAACCTGCTGCGCCAGTGTTACACAGACGCAGCCGGCGAATGCGTCAATACGCTTCGGGCACCGAGCACCGGCGAGCGACACTTCCGCAATCATGATCGTTTCCACGAAGCGATGTGCCAATTTATCAATATTGCGCTATTGATTTACGGCGGTTCGCGCGTACCCGGGGCCCGACGCGTCGCTATTTTGCAAACGGCCGCTTCGAGGAAGCGAGGCCTAAGTGTCAAAGATTGCGCGGCCACGAGGCGTTAGCGAGCCTTATTTTCGCTGACGCGACACGGGAATCACCATGGAGACACGCTTCGAGGTATCTAACATTGAACGCGCACGTGAGAAATTGCCAACGAGCGACATGGATCGTAAACTGCACGGTCCCCGGAGACGTACCCATAATCCGATGCGTCAAAAAGCGCAAGAGCCCCATCGAATACGACCTGCGCATCATGCAGCATTCCGAGCAACTTTGCTCTAATAAGAATGTCTCAATTAAGATGGAGTGGGTTAAAACCGACCAAGAAATTGTAAAGTTTTTCTTTAAACTGATGTATTTTCTATCTACTTGACTAAAACCTAATAATCCTAGTGTTTTTATTTAGCGCAATTTGGATTAAAAATATCTTCTGAAACTTATGATTTTCTTAATAATCAAAAACAGTGCTGCAAACTGTTTAAAAATTATGGAATCTCATATCCTTATATTAAGGGTCAAAACCAGAATTATTATTAGTAATACGAACTTTGTCGAACGAGTTAAGTAAACAGGGGAATCACAGAATACATGGCGGCCGCCTATGTTGAATACTATCCGAAGCATTGAATACTAACCAATGGAAGATTTCTACCTTACAGTTGGTGCAATGCAACGTATATTCGAATAAATAAGGGCCTAGTGCGGATTTGCCCCGTGTACGGATTTACCCCGCTGCAGCACACATACCTATAGGTATTTGATCTTTACCGATAACGTTCGACGTCGCCCGATCGTCGTGTCGGACGTTAAGCCAGCGCAGTTTGTTACACCGAGGGTCTAAAAATACGGCCTGCAACCCTGTCCGTCTGTCTGTCTGTCCGTCTGTCTCTCGATCCACTCGTCTGTCGCGGTATGTGTGTCAGTCGTCGTGGCGTCGCCAGTCACCCACGTGATAAATACATCGCGCGTCCTCCGCCGATGAACCCGGCCGTCTCTCGTCCGTGTTACCTCCCGTCACGCGTGCGGGCGTAGGTGTGCGGAGTCCGCGAGGAAGTATGCAAGGGCAAAGGGGAATATCTTTGACGTAACGTACGTGCGAGATGGCCGACGCGATGAACAATTACGATATCCGTAACGATCCAGTTGCCGTCCGGGCCGACCGGAGCTTTCGATCGACTGACTCCCGGGTCGGCTTCGGATCGCGTGCAGGAATTTTCCCCGAGATGTACAGAGTACGAACGCCGCATCCTCTCTCCGCTTCCCTTTTTTTCTCTCCGCCTTCCGGTTCTCCTCTTCCCGTTCGCCGCTTCCGCCCCGCGGAGCGAAAATCGCAGAAACCCGGCGAACGCTTTCAGCGAGCGTGCTCACGCGTGCGGCTTGCGTGCGGCTTGCGTGCGGATGCGTGCGGGGATCTAGATTATTCGTTAATTAAATGATATTAACTTTTACGATACGGCAACGCGATTTTACGAGGCTGCGCGCGGCGTTAGATGGAAAATCTGAGCCAAGGACGCCCAGGTGGTGCCGAAGGTGCTGGGTATTAGGATTTGCTTGAGATTAATTTAATGAGGGTCTCGCTCAGGATCATAAACCGTATAGGGTTAGTTCCTAATTAGCTCCCTGCGGATCTTATCGCCACTGGCGCGCTCCGTACCTCGGACTATCGGCGTCGATGCGTAAAATACGCGTTCCAGTACCTTCAAGTAGGTATAATCTATAATTGCACGCCCTTTTGCCAGAGCGCACAACTCGCATTATCGATGTGACGTGAAACGAGTTCGCTGCCGGGAAGAAAATTCCTCGAGTACTTACCGCATCAATTAAGTACGTCTCATTCCGTCCTTAAATAAACAGTCGAAGAAGTACCTGCTCAACGTGTACGTCTTACCCACAACTGTCATACGGATCCACGCCGTATAATTTTAGTCCATTACCAGTCCTTCATGCCAACAGCGAACACCCTATTTTTTTCCGCCTCGTTTCGCTCGCGTCGCGTCGCAGAACTCGCGCGCAGCGTTACACCTCCGACCTTGATAACCCCCCCGGTGACCTCGGGCGTCGCGAACTAGACGAGCGAAGTGGCGCGGTGAATCCGGTCAGAAGGAAAGTGGCCTCGGCAGTTCGCAATTTTCAAAAACACCTTGCAGCGCCGCGCTGCGCGTCGGCGAGCGTCTTCCAAGTATGGTAACCTTTCCGTCCAGCAGGGAGAGATCCTTTAGCCGCTCCGCTGGCAGATGGCCAGCAGATGTCTACCGCCTTGCGCTGATTGTGGGTCCAGACAGAGCCGTCTGTGAAAGGTGCTATCCGACGCTCGCCGAACAACGTGCAGCAGTTCACCGGCTTACCGAAGCCCACCATTTCGGGCTACGTACATCGGATCGTCAACGAAATCGTCCGCAGACACGATACCGCGGACTACCGGTTTCAACTACCACCTGGAATTCCACGGTTTTTCGAACGACCGCCGTACTCACGCTCGAGACCCGCAGGAAGCGTTCTGAGTCAACCGGAGCAGGATGTTGGTTCAGGATATGTTAGCGAGAGGAGTCGTTCGAAATAGAGCCGCTGCGTTAGAAAGGTCAGTTTCGTATCGATGATTTTGGCTTATGTGATATCTGACTTGAGAAGAATAAAATTGCGGTTACCGCGAAAGGTTCTGTAAGAGTGTACGTGACGGAAGGTCGATGCTTTATCTATCTCCGTGCGAAAAGGAAGCACCTGCTCATCGATCCCTGCAACCTGCTCGGAGTTGCCTGTAGTCCCCTTCTTCGTCCCCTTCTCTGCAGTCTGCAGTTCACCCAATTCTTCTCTTGTCTCCTTCTTATCTCCTTCTCTATCTGCCCGCTCGCTTGTCCTTTTTCTTGTTCGTCAGGGGTTTTATCTCCGGATAGATTAAGCTGCGTGTAAGATCCCTTTATGCGACCTGCGAGTGGCTTAATTTTGATAAGCGGCTTGTCGTACGGAAAAATTATGCAAATTTGTAGAAAGTTGTTCCGCTTCATTACGGGTGCTCGAGTACAACGGTAAGACACGTAGTGAAATATTATGCTGCTACATTGTGGATATATTACATGCTACATCTACTGTTTCTTTGGACTAACAATGAGGAATGGTTCAATAAGATAAAAAGTTACTATTTCGTAAATGGAACTTTCTTTCTTATTAATTCGTGTTGTCAATGTTACGAACACGGTGTTATTGAGGTTGGATTGATATACTGCGCTGGAGGAGTATAGTTTGGAAAATGGAGGGAGTTGAATGTGCTGAGTGAAAAAGGGGTTGCGCGATTCAATGGGGTAGAGAGATGAAATGCATGTACGTCGCCAGTGTACATAAGTCCCTACATACTCGACGTACATGCTTGTATAGCTTCCTTTGATATATGTTGGCATACGAGAATGAACATACATAAATAAACAGACACCGTATAAGAAATGGACAATCCGAAGATAAAAATAAGTGCAGTCAAGCATCCAGATTGCGTCATATATCTACGCTTTATCTTGTGTGTATCGATCTTTTAATCATCATAAAATGAGCTGAAATCTTCAGCTGCGCAAATGAACAGAAATTCTTTCGGCATTTTCCAGAAATTTCTATCAGCGTCGTGTACAGGGTTGAAGTGGCGTTCGCAATTACACGAGTATGCAGGTATGCTTTAAACTATCCAGTCCCAACCCTCAGTATATTTCTTTGTTCTTTTTCTCCCCCTCACTTCCTTTTTTTGCTCTCCATTCTAGATGTCTCTTTCCCACTCCCCGTACCTCCTGCACTTTCTTCCTTTTTTTCAAGCCAGCCAATCTACCTTTCCGCACCGCACGTATTAAACCTCGGATCAATGAACCTCACAAGTTCACTTGCATCCCAGAGGCATTTGTACGTGCATTTTCACTGTCGTATTGTTTCGCCATGCTGCGCAGTAATGATTAATGATACTTCAAATCGGCACCCACTCTCCATTCCGATATGATGACATCGTACAATCAGCGAATATAAATCTCTACAGCGCGTCGAACTGAGTCAAATGCAGTATGAAACTCGAAACAAGTCCGCTGATTGAAAAGCAATAGAGCAGATTTTTTTTAGTGATAATTTAATAATTGCTTAACCGGGGCAACATTTATTATGTAAATGGCAGTGCCTCGTACGTGTGGCCTCTTGAATAACGTCGGGACAGCGAAGTGCAATAAACTTTTGGTCTCGTTACAAGTTTATTTCCGCAAGAACCGCCACTTTGCCCTTGTGCCATCCCACTTTCATGCCTGGCGCGCATGTAGGCGTATAACGTTAAATTTAAATGTACGCTTTCAACCCTCATTGACTCCTGCGTCGGGCAGAGTGCGTAAAACTGTCAGGTGAAACAGTAAACTGTCCACGCAACGTAACGAAAGAGCTTACCGGCGACAAATCTGTCAGACACCCCTTCGTAATTACGCATATCTTAATTCCGATAACGTACACACGAGAGACGTGCCGTTAACGCAAACGGCGAGCGTCGATCCTCATCCGTAGTCGCACGGTTCCATAGACATTTTCGCAGCGAAAAAAAAAAAACTGTCACCGCGGAAGGATATTAGAGTGGTCTGTCAATACTACTTACACAAATTGAGGGGTGTCTCTTCCTTCGCCGTTGTTTCCTTCCCCATTTTGAGCGCGTCCTCCTTTTCCCCTTTCTCCTTTGCCCTTTCCATCTCCCTCATCTCGCTTTACCTCTTTTTTCTCTCATTTACGTCGTATCTCGCGGAATCCCGGGATAGGAGAAGGGAATCCAGAATGGCTGCCGAGAATACGAGCGACCTGGCCCGACGTGTGCTAGGTTATGACCTGAATAGCAGATTACCCGTTTACGAGGCTGCCTCGCACCCTTCCTACATTTTATTGAATGCAGGAAATACCGTGCGCGTATCGTACGACCTTTCGACTGGCACGGACTCCCGCGATGATCTATTGTACGTCGAATGTTTAAAATATCCTTACAAGGGGCCGCGTACGTGGAGTGCGGAATTTTCGATCTTCGGAGAGGCGCACAGTTTACAGCAGGGTGCTCGCATGACGGTGTCGTGATGTGTGTGACAAATACTGAACGTTTATTGAGAGAACGCTGCAAATATCATAGGTCTATTCTATGTCTAATTGTATGTCTTTATATTATATATAAATATATTCTTCGGTTATTTCGAACATTAGAATATTATAGATATTCACAAAAAAGAATGGTGGGGAAGAAAATAGGACGCAGATATGAGGTCGATTATAAGAGCACTGATATCGTAGAAGAGTTCCTCAGCGTGTTTCAGGACCCCTACTTACTGCTTCCTGCAACCCCTCGCATCGCGGAAGGTAGGGAGGCTCCATGATAAGTCATTCTAATTAAGATGCCGCCTACTGCAACGCGGATAACTCGAGTAGCGCAACGGCAACTATAACTCAAGCCGGAAAGGAGGACGACAGCGTGAAAGGAAAGGGAAACGTGCACAAGACGAAAGATCGGCTCTCTTATTCGTCGAACAGCCGGCGTTGCCAGGTTACAGAAGTATCGCCGACCCTCGAAGATGTCACGCAGGGTGCACGCAAAGGGAACGAACTTTTGACCTTTCGAGGGTTCCTTCTTGAACCGAGCTTTAGGGGTTCTGCACGCGACGTCAGTTGCATGGAAGCCGAGCGAGCCGCTATGCACTCAGGCACGTATATCACCGGTGAGAATTTTATTTGCAAATCTTCCCCCGGCTCGCTTTAAACCGACAAACTCACCCCTCAATAATTCGGGATGCGTTGTCAGCCGCGGGAGCGCGGATGAAATCACACGGACTTCCGCACCGGAAAGTGAACCTGCCGCGAATACCGAAACATACGCGACCGTGAGTACAACCAGTGAATACACTCGTCTCCAGAAACACATTTGCATACATATCGACAGTTGAGCCATTTCAATTCGCAGCGAAGTCAGTTGCGCAGTCATCTTCCGCACTTAGGAATCCAGTCATCACTCCGCTGTACCAGGAACGCTGCGTGTCTCTTACAGCGTCCCTCAGCGCCTTGCATCCACACCCAAAGGACCGCACAATAACTTCGAGCCAAGGCTCCTCAGCATCGATACATCCCCCATTCTCCCCCATTCACCCTATGTTTAATCCTTTCAATCTCGCCAGCCTCCATCAACGTCCCTCGCCTCGTCAACGTGCCCACCCCCGTCCCTCGTCGCGTCATCTCGCAATCCTACATTTACTCGCGACCCCTTCCCGGCCTCCCTCCCCGCCCTCTCCTCGCCCGTCGTTCGTTCATCCCATCGCAATTTCCCATTTGCAGGCACTCGTTGCGCCCTTACCAGCGCGGACCTACGCTCGCCGTGTATACCATTCGGTTCTCCGTCGAGCGTGCACGAGTACGCGGAATACGCCCCGGGAATCCGCACGGCATTGTGTTTCTCCTCCTCTGCCGCTCCGCTGCCTCCCCCCTCCGCCCCACCCCCTCTCGCCGCGCACCGTCCAGCACGGTGCCACGCCGCGCTACTCCTTTTTTCTTGCTCAACGCTTCCCGCTCGCCCCCCCCCCCCCCCCCCACTCCAATCCACCTCTGTCGCATGCACTGAATCTTCGTTTACCGTTCATTCACGCCTGCGTACGTAGGTGCACGGCCCGTAGACGACACGCGTCCGTATGCGTTCGCCTCTCATGCCGCCGTGCACGATCCTTTCTTCCTTGCTTCCCGTCTCCCTTCGCCTACTCTCTCACTCTCTTTCTCTCTCTTCCTTTCTCTCTCTCTCCCTCTCATCCTCGCCCTCTCTCTCTCTCTCTCTCTCTGCGCCCACCCTTTTTATCTTCTCACTACTTTACGAGGGCGTATTTCCTCCGACGCGTACCCGAGCGAGCGGGCGTCCCAGGATATAACCTTTATGGGGTCTTCTGAAATTAAACGAACCTCGTGCCGGACGAACATCCGCCGCACGCTATACATACCGTGTAGTGCAGCTTCTGGCTGTGTGCGGGAATGGCACATGCTCGTACGGGGCGGACGGGCTCTTCTGCGAATGAGATCCGGCGGAGCGGTGCGTCGGGATCTACGGTCTTGGGGAAAATTCATGTAAATAGGAGGGTTCACGCTGAGGCGAGCGATGGGAGGGCAAGGGGCGGCTATCGAATGATATCGAGGAGGACGGAAAGGAGTAAGTCGGTTTGGCGAGGGTCAGGTAATAGGTTTTGGTATTTAAAAAGGGACGGGTGCTATCGTAGGGGTGACGAATAGCGAAGTGGGCGGAGTTTAGTGGACTTTCGCCCGGCAGGAAGAGAGGAAGAGAGTCCCGTTTTACATCCATTTTGTTGGCCTTTTCGTTTTTCTTTCATGATAATGCTTTTTAGTGGACGTAAATCGCCTTATTTGCTCGCGCTTCTGTTGGAATGGGCTTTTTTACGGTCCTACTTGTTCCGGTTAGCACTTTTTCTAGTTACAGTAGTCATTCCGACAGTGTCCGTTGTTGCAATCAGGAAAAGTGGGACAGCGCTGAAATCGATCGCGGAGCAGAGAATGGTCGATGATTAATAAGCTGGGAACGAAATAAGGATAGAATGTTCCGAATACTTCTAACGGAAGAAAGTATCGATTTGGCGTGCGTTGTATGCCGAATGCGCTTCTTAGGTGTACTTGCGCGGTGCGCGTAGGTTGCATTAAGCAGAGGCATTCGTGCGAAGTTAGAGTAAACGAGATTTATGGATCCACGAAAGGTTTAATGGTTGGAAGTGAATCCAGGAAATGGTCCTCTGGGAACCCGCAATTCTTTGATCTTCACTACCGTAAGAGAACCCGAAGGAGTTCCGAGAACTTTCAATCCACGATCTTCCCTTCTCCCTCTGTCTCCGTTATTTTCTGCCTTTCTTACGTCTGCTGGCTCTCTAATAATCCTAGCATTTCTTTCCTTTGTTCCTCCGTCTCCTCGACCGATTCACCATCTATTTCACGGATTTCGATAGGGATCTCGGTTTCTTCCGCACACTGATTCACCTAACCGTCAAATTCGAAGCATGAAACGAATCGTTTATTCATGAATATTTTATACCCGAACTTTCAGCACTTTTCAGCTTGCAGTTATAAAATAGTTGCTGTCTATCACAGTCACATTAGCGTGTGATCGTTTCGGTAAGTGAAAATCAAAGTACTAACGACGTTACTTTCAGGTGTCAGACATCTTCCTAGGCACGCACTGTGTAAGCAATCATCCTTCAATTTTTTGCTCTAATGATGAAGCAATTTTTTTCCGAGCCGAGTATAATTACAAGTCGCTACGATTATAATCTGTGGCTGTTTAGATTTAATTCATGCCTCTGCTCCTTGTAATAGCAGCGCGGAATAAACGGGATGCCTATTTTCTGCAGAAAATCGTGCCTACTTTAACGGCTCCCATGAATCTTTATTCAGATATAGACAATTATCCTTCGGTTAAGCCATAATTAGCTTCCTGCTTTTTATCACGTATTAAACTGATATTTGCATATAGCTATGAGAAGAATCAAACTTTTCCTACCGATCGACAGGCATAATTACATTTCGCCGAAGAGTGCTCAATTAATCTGATATAATTACTAAACATACGTTTACGTACCTCCCGAGAGTCAGACGCACGCTGAGAATGGAGTTAACGATATCGCAAACGGAGCACATTCCATTCCCAGCAAACCGAATCCTCGATACTTTTACATTCCCATAAAGAAGCCCGCCGCGATCGCGGGGAAAATGTCGCAACGAGGTAAGAATTTGAATGTAATTTTTGGCCGAACGAAACTTTCCCAGCTTGACGCCCTTTAGTGCCGCCCTCGGGAGAATGGAGGGAATTTTCGAGAGGGTCGAAGCGTACTGCGACAGCAGGAAGGGGGAGCGAAGGGTTTCCAAGCGATGCACTAGTTGAAGTACGAAGTCGTAAAGTGGCACAATGCAGCATCATAACGTCCGACCCTCTACGCATCGTTTCACCAACCCTTCCGCAGGCTACGTAGGTATTACGCCTGAATACAGGTTACTTCTTAAAGTCGTTTCTCGTATCAACTCGAAAATAGTTTCCATTGTGTACCGATATCATAAAATAACGACGCAGTATCCTAGCAGGAGGCGTACACTGACAGCATTTTATCCCCCTATCGCACGTATATCCACATATTTCCGAATTAACGATCAAGGTAAATTCGCAGTAATTTCACAATCGCGTAGGAAGCATTTTTCTTTTCACTCGTACCTTCAACGAATCCGCCGAAATCCTACTTTTTTATATCGTAGAACGTCTGCTTATTAAAATCCTCATTTCCCTCAAGAGCAAATCGTATCCGGCGAGCGTCTATTTTTTACACTCCGAGGCTTCATCGTGCAAGCACCTTTTTGTAGCGCAAGTAATCGCTGTACGTGTAGAGTGTCCGTGTGTCATCGCGCACACTGACGTCCCGTAGGACACGTCTACGGGCCCTGCGCAGGTAGTATATTCGTATTGGACGGCGTTGTACCGACTTCCACCAGGTTTTACGACTTACGTGCTATGCGTCGGGCTCTACGCTTTATGTTTACCTTATATATATATGCCACGTTATGCCCTCGTAACTCCGTTCAAGCGTGTCGACTGTACAGTCGAAACTTCTATGACGGGGTATCGGAGCAATACGCACTCGTAGCGAGCCCTTTACTCGAGAAGAAGGAAAGGATAAAGGCCGTGACATCGCGGCGAGGGGTGAGAGGGAGGGGGTGGGAAACAAGTGGAGGCGGATAGCGGAAAAGAAAATTGACGGCAGCGAGGTCGGCAAATGTAAGACGCGCGACGATGAGAAGGAAGGAAAAGTGGGAACCGGTAAGGGAAGGCCGAGAATAGTACCGTAACGTTGACAGTGTCATTCCGATTTTGAAAGTATCGTATATCCGTGATACATTCGAATTACAATTGCAAATTTCCCTTTCAGCGACATCGCGCCATCGACTACATTTGTATGCCGAGCCGAAGTAACGCTCGGGAGCGCGCACAATACGATATATGCACGATCGTTTATTACGGAAGGCTATATTCTTAGACCCGCCGTAAGCCGATAGTCCAGTTACGTGCTTAATCCATCATTTCGTCGGATCATCCGAAATTTATTCAGTCACCTTCGCAACGCCCCGGATACAGTGGTTGTCTGAAGTTCGTAGTTTAACGTACGTCGGTCGTTTCGAGGAAAAAATTGTTCGAAGGATTCGGAGCGCTGCGTACGCGTAGTAGTTACACGCTCTGATATACGCATGTTTTACGTGCTTTTCCGTATTCATTACGGCGGATCAGTTTATACCGGGGCTCTCCGGATGAGGAAGAGGGCAATTTCCCCGCGCTTTAGAACGGCGAGGAAAATTCCCGCAGGGGTGGCTTTAAGGGAAGAAAAGGAATAGGCGGTAACTTATCAGGAGCCCAGACTCGCGGAAGGTATCCCCCGGGAGAGAAATTGGAGCCGGTAACCGGAACACGAAGGGACACGGTGGGCCGCGCCGATGTGTTGGTAAAGGCTCGCGTGTCGGTGCGAAGTACGATACGTATGGACGACAGCGATAAGTAACACCCACTAAATCGCAGCTCCTTGTTCCATTTTTGTTCACCTCCGCGCGCATAAGCGCACATATACCGTACGCGATATCCTTACTCTCGTAAAACCACAATTCTGCTTACGTACGCCTCCCAATATTCCTCGTACACTCTCAAAACGAACCCTGCCTCGGACAAAAAATAATCGTCATCATCCGTAATAAGCCTGAAAGCCTACGTTAAAACTTTTCATCGTCATGTACGTTCATTGTAAAAATCCAAGAATTTCAATATTGATCGATCATCCAACGTTGAGCAACCCTCGCATCCCTGCCGCCCTTTTCACGGACGATCAACCCTCTCGAGCCCGGCCAAGCGAGTAGCTCGACACAGGATTCGATGAAATGCGACGTTCGAAGGCGCTCGACGCGGCAGCGTCGGGACGTCCGAGCACAGCCCGACACCCCGACGAGCCCCACAAGCGTCGGCCTCGCCCCCGGCGTCGCGCAGAAAACCTCCCTCGCACTTGCTATCCTGTGAAACGGGCGCGCTTTTCGTCACCGTGTGCCCGCCACGGGTCGACCAACACAGAGCGCTCATTGTAGCCGGAGAGAATCCCGCGGGATACCCGCCGGCAGCTCCGTCGGCAGCTCCGTCGGCACGGGAGAGGTCGCCCGCCGTCCCGACGGGAACACCCTGACGCCCGTCCTGCCAACCTGATACGGAACTTCCCGATTTTCGGCTAAATCGACATTTTTTTCTCCGCTGAACCTGCACCCCGGGCAAGAGGAACCACTCACCTGGTCAGGTATCATCCGCCGAGGATACTTCTGTCCTCCAGGACCCGTCTCATAGCCACCCCCTGCCCCCTCGCCTGCCGCCATCGCTTCCCCACTGAACCCGGCCTGTCGGGATTAAATTCGAGTCTTTCGCTTCCTTTGTCTGAAAGGCGCGCGCGACCTGCTCGACTACGTTCTGCGCAGGAAATGGCGGCTTTCGATGTGTATGTACCTGTTCATGTCTGTATGCATACATACCCACGTACAATGTATATATATATATATATATATAATATATATTATATACATTTATATACGTATATGTATAGAGAGATGTATGTAATAACCACGTGGTAACCTGACGGCGCTATCAAAGCTACCATTCGTTCCCGAATCGGTTTCCTAATTCCACTTTGCCAATCAGCCGCCGCTTTCCGACGTATCCCGCCGGCATCCGCCGAACCCGCGGCGAGCGATCCGCATCAATACGGCTCTCATTGGGCGCCGGGAAAATATTTCCATCGATAGAGGCGCGAGCCCACGAACAAACAGGAGCGTATGAGGACAATCGGGGTACGCTAGAGAACGTGCTTTTCGCACACGTGCGCACGATACGCAAACGCCTACTCGTTCTGTTTGTCCCGGCCAAAGAGCACGTTTTCCATCCCCCCCCTCCCCCACTAACCTCCCCTCTACGCGACGGAGCAACCTTCTCTCTCTCTCTCTCTCTCTCTCTCTCTCTCTCTCTCTCTCGGTCCCAGCGGCGTACATCCACATGTCCGTATCCTACCCCCTGCCTCTCTGTCGAGAGCAGGCTGTAGGTACCGACGAATCGGAATGAGGGGAAAAAAGGAAAAACACAGGTTTGTAAAAAAGCGAACGCTCACTGTTTGCGCGAGGCTCCGGCAAAATATGAGTAAAGGGTCACGCGGTTCGTATCTGTTATCGTACGCCAGCGTAGCTGGGAGAGCTGGATGTAGAATGACGAGTGATGGGAGTCGGCGGTGTCAGCCTGGAGACGATGGGGGTGCGAGTGCGAATTAGGGTGCGAAGAGGGTAGACGGGAAACTGGGCCTTGGTCCGTGCGTGTGAGGACGTTGCATCGTCGGAGAAATCTCGGAAGATCCGCGGACAGGATCGCAGGAAGGTCGATCCGAACTCCGAACCACTCTGTGCACGGTTTCGGTTCGGCGTCGCAAGTTCGGCGTCGAACATTCTCGTCCAGGTGAGACTGTGCCTGCGTCAGCGTCGTCCGCCGCGGATTAATAATGAAGACGGAGGTCTTTTCCAAACAACTGAATATTTATCGACGCCGTCGCACTCGACGGAGCGCCCGCTAATTTATACGCCTGATCTGTCGAGAGGGCGAGAGACGGAGGGGATGGGGAAGCGAGAGGCGGGATAATGCGCGAGGTGGACGGCGATTAGTCATGAAGGAGTCGTAAATTATTCGAATGGGAAGCCGCTGGCTGGTGTCGAGACAAAAATGTCCCAGGGCCTGGGTGGAGCTGCTCCGGCGAGCTTTTCTCGTTCCACCCGCAGCATGACCTCCTAGTCGCCGGGGAAATTCACCCTCCCTGCCGTGGAATTTTCTCCGCTCCGACGGATAGCCCACTGACGCACCCCTCGCCCAGTCGGCACCTAGGTCAGGGAAAGCTGGAGTGCAACGTTGGCTTCCTGACCTGGAGCCGTCGGCTCTGGCCGGCACGGTACGTACCTCGGCTCGCATTTTCGCCCCGAGACAAAGGGTAGCCAAGCTCGACGAACACGGGACTGCGAAAATATCGCTGAACAAACGGATGTATCTTATCCGACTTTGGACCCTAACCGTTCCCCGCATTCTCGTACCCGGAAAATGGACGGAAAATTCTGTAGGACGCGCCGTGAATAGTCGATTTTCCTGGTAGAAGCGTCAGCCTCCTGTTATCCTCATCCCTCCGTTTTTCCTTCGACTAGTCTTTCCCCAGGAAAAGCCGAGTCGCCGGCGGTAGGTATATCGTGCTCGTTGCGCTTTAAGTTTTCAGCGCGGTAACGAGGCATGACAATTGACATACGGGACGTCGAGTGATTTTGAATTCGCGGATTGACTGTGCCGATCGAACGCGAAACCTGTCCGCGTACATGCATATACGACTTATTGATCGGACGCATTACGCTTGCAGAGAGCAAATGTCCGTAACATCGAGCCCCAATACTCCCGATGCTGAATTCGTACTCGGGCATGGGCTCCGATGATCAATGAAGTGTCACGCTCGGCAGGCAGAAAAATAAGCTGCCCCGATTCAATTAAAAGCCGCGCGACACGACGCCAATCGCCGACGTTACGACTCTCGTTATTGGCATCCTACTCCTCCGTTATCCTCCTCGACTCGGCGGCGATAAACAAACCTTGCCGCTCAAAGTGAGCCTCGATCGCATCGAAAGTCCGACGGGAATTAGTTCCAATTAAGCCGATCCGTCGACTCCTTCCGCGACAACAGTAATTTCCTATCCCCCCACCCCTCCTCCTCCTCCTCCTCCTCCTCCTCCCTCCCTGATCGTTCCTACCCGGCTTAGCCGCGAAAAGCGCAAATTACGATTATGCTCTCTAGACTGGCGTCGACGAAAAAAAAAAAGAAGAAGAGGGATGCTAATCCGATCGGCTCCGGGCCTTAATTGCCTTGTGACATGGGAAACCGCGCACGCACACACGCGCCTTCGTGGCGCGCTCATGACGTGGCGAGGTCGCACAAGGCGAGCAACCTCGCATGCGATACAGAAAACTCGCCTCGAGCGCGGACGTGTGGTGAGTTCACGCGTATAGTTCGCGGCATAATCGTTATTCAATCGGACGGTCGTGGTGTTGGTTAGTCGATGAACGGCCGGGACTGGTCGGGACTGGTCGGGACCGAACGGCCGGGGACCGAACGCCCCGTAAACGAAACGGCTGCCGCTCGCCCGCGAGAGTGTGTGCGTCAGTCGGCGTGGCGCAGTAAAACCTGAGGAACACCTATCGGGCACGACGTAAATGTGAGCTGCACAGCGGCATTCCAACCGGTAACTCTTGCTCGCGGAGGCCTACAAGGATAGAAAGGTGTCTGGCAAGTACAGACTGCTCTCCAGTAGTCGGAGCAGTTTGCCTCGCGGAATGCCTGAATAGACGAACGTGAGGCGGACCGAACGGGAGAGAGAGCTGATTAACGAATGGCGCTCAAGATGGAGATAAGAGGATGCCGAGAGAGTCCCGCGCATTGTGCGGCGTTCGATTGAATTCGTCGCCAGCGGAGGTAGACAGATCCCTGTCGCGGCAGATGGGATCGGGGAATATCGAAATTGATTCACGATTCGCGGCTGCGGGAGGATCGCTGGCGTTAAAATATTTTAAGCCTCGTGTCAATAACCGGGTACCCGGCAGCTTAAGTTCAAAACTTTTCTGGGTTCTGTCACGAAAAAGAAAATATGGAAAAGATAATCTGCTTTAAGATGGTTAAATTCGCGAGGAGCTGAGAGGTTTATCAACAATTTTAATTCAAAAGAAAAAATTGTTCACGAAATGTATTAAGGTGGCTACCCGGGTACGCGGTTATTGACACAAGGGTTAAGCCCGAATCGTGATATTGAATTCCGTATCGTTACTTTCGCCCTGTTTTTGTCGAGTGCATGCAATATGAATGATGGCAGGACGTGCCGCGTTGCCTGCCTTTCTTTTTGTTGCGGAAAGCAGAAGGAACGCGGTGGGCTTACGAAAATTCGTATTAAATATGCGGAATGCGATAGAGCGGATGGGTATAGGTATATTGTTTTTGCAAATACGGTTGAGTACGCTCTAGCGAGCGATACGCGCTGACGCAGGCGGAAGAAAGCTTTGCGCAATTGACTTCAGATGATTCATGCCGATGCTTACGACGTCATTATCGGATAGTGTTTTCTATCTAAGCACACGCCGATTCTGCTGTATAAGGATGATGACACTTTGCGCGGCTATGTTAACATGACTTACGCGCAAACATGTTTATGATTCTCACTTATGCAGGTATATCCGATACTACATTTCTTGTTCTGCAGCAAAAGAAAATCTACAACGCATGGAAGAAAGTAGGCAAAAATTTCACTTCCATTGCACAAAAGTTCTGGAAATACATCCGACTTACGAGCGTAATACGAAGGACATGCTACAGGAGACGTTCCGTTTTGGGAAATCTGTTTGAACAGTTCACGGCTTGCCTGTACACGTCACGCCGCACGTGAATGATAGTGGAGTCAAATAACGTCTTCCACTGAAAGCGAGCACGTTTAGCGGAGAGTAGACGGCGGAAGGGCAGTTAAAAATGTACCGACTCCTCGCCGTAACGAGCATGCCTAATTAACACGCGAGGCGCGAGCTTTTAATTCAAATCGTTCGACGTGACGAACGTGGATCAGCGTGAAAAATCTTATCTTTCCACAGTATTAATCAGGCGACGGCAACGGCCAGCATAATGGTTCATGTATAATTCAGTGATAAAAAGGACTGCACGCATCCGTCTGCGAAAGCGCTATTCTGCGGTCGCAAGGAATTCCCCCGTGTCATTCGACCCGCTGCCATTCCTATCGCGAATCCTTTCATCCTCCTCGGCTAGACATTTTGCGAATCACTCGCGCGAACATTTTTTTACCCCCGCGGCTCCATCTTTATTCATGCTCGCCGTACAGAATTTCAGTTTCTTCCTCCATTCTTACGCAACATGCCTTTTCTCATACTAGTATTGACTCCTGAAACCGAATCTGTCGGCATTGTCTCATCAATCGGTCAGTACCGTAACTGTGGCAATGGCTCCTGCATGAAGTCCTAGGTCGGAGAAAGTGTGTGCATATTTTTCTTACGAGGTTTTTGTCAAACTTGTCATGGAAGGAACGATGAACTATGGCACGGTGTCATAACGTGTCGATTGTAGAGCGTAGAACGCACAGTACGTTGAGCACATGTCACAATGGCGGGCAAAGGTTGAAATTTAAATATTTTGGGGGGACTTGAGACCGTGGCATTTTTTTACTTACTTAACGTGGTCGCAATCGGTAATACGCCGACGCTCTGTTTACGTGAGAACGTGTGTACTAACAATAAGATTAATGGCACTATCGAGACGCGATCGGGAAAAAATGTGTCACATCATCATTTGGCATGCGTATTATGTGTACGCAAGATACTTGTAATTGATTTCCTTGCGCATTCAGCGTCGTTATCTCGACATCGGGTGTCCAAAATGAAATGAGCGCGGACGGTCGATTGTACACGCTATCGGGATTAAATAGTGAACTCCGACACGGAGTCCTATGAAAAGCGTCCATTTACAACTTTTCCAGTAATGGTAAATTACATACGCATGCAAAATTGTTTTACGGTTAACTCGACAAGATACGTAATTAATAACATGTCGTAGATAACATTATTTTTGTGCACGTTGCAGCGTTACACGTTATCAATCAATATATTGGGAAAATCCAATTTTAAATAAAAGATAATTAATTTTCGATAATTGCGATCGTACCGCGTTACAATCGGACTGACACCGGGAATACAGTTCATTGGAGGCAGCTGCTACGACACGAGAATAAAGTCGAGAACTAAAACGTGTCTATTTTAGAGCCGGCATTTGGCGGTATTTAGCGTTTATGCCGAATTCTAACTCGGCAAACAAACCGGCGGATTTCGTATCTTTCTTTACACACGCATGTTATTTTTGTTATCTGCCCGTAATAATAATTAACGGGACACCTGTAGATGGTGTCTAATAATAAGTTTTGTCAGTGGAACAGACCTGACGTGAGAAAACTCAATCGCTGTTGACATTTCCGTGATTTACTCCATGATCAACACAAGCGAAATTTTACCCGTAATGCACCAGAATTTAGCGAATAGAATCGTTTCAAGGACTGCTGTATCGATAAGATAAGATAACGACGACAAGGTGAGTAGTCGAAATGTCGAAAACAGCGGCGATGCTTCTTGGAATTGCCTAGAGTAGAACGCAAGATACACGCTTGAGATGCGCCCGGGAAGTTGGCAGATTTAACGCAGATTTTCACCTGATAATCCCGGTGATCTAACACGCTGCTCAGCAAGAATCAAGATATTTAGCAGCTAGACTTCCGTACTGGGCCGCGATTGGCACTCTCGGAAGACATTAAAAAATATCAATAATCGTATCATTATTCTTGCAAACATCAACAATAACAAGCAAGCTCCAAAGCCTAACAGAAGCCATTAAATACTTCTACTGCCTTTTGCAGCCGTTTCTCAACTTCGTCAAACAATTCACAGGAAACAATTGCACCTGAATCAAACACGGTACAGGTGTATCCCATTAACTTGTTTGCCGATCACGATCATACCTCGGCCTAACGTGCCCCTGCCGTTCGCTCTAATAATCGAGCGAACCGATGAGCAGATACGCGCGGTCTACGGACAAAAAGATACAAGATACGTTCTATTCGTTTATCGGATCTCCCTTTGCTCGTGAATCATAGCGACGATTACCGTGTACCGTTAGTGTAACGTCAGTGATGTGACTGGCCCTCGAAACGGCGCCACCACTTATCATTTATCGGTTATCGCGACCCCCTTTATCGGGCGTCTCTCTGCGTGTCCTGCCCGGAGAGTATCTATTATTACTTAAGAGTTATCTTTGTCCGTTGCTCGACGCCATGTAATTCACCCTCATCTCCCTTTTCACCTCGATTCCGCCCGCCGTCGCGTTCAATATTTACGAGGTGTCGACCGGGATTTCCTAAGGCCACTCCCCTCACTTCCCAGCTTTTCCCCCTGTCAAAACTTCCATCGGGATGTTTTTCATGACGTCTGACATTGAGTCAGGACGGTTTAGCCAAGTTCCGAATCCGACGTTGTGCCGGATCTCGAGACCAATTCCATCTGAGATCGAGAAAAAATTTGTTATTAATGTCATATAAGGCGAATTATGTTCGAATTTATGAATCTCAATTATTCTGTTATTCGGGTTAGTTCAGTTTTCATTGTAACGGAGTATAGTATGCATTTGATGCGTGAGGAAGGAATAGAGCGTGCACTGATTGTATTTATCAAGTTTTGGCCAGTGTTTGGTGTCGTTATAAGTGTTTGGGAACGTTGTGAGAAAATATGGATTTTAATACTGCCGCTTAACTGACAGCGGCTCTTTCGTGCATTCTTCGCCATCTAGCGGAGAAACTTGACACTTTCTGTCAAATCCGTAACGAGCGAGAAACTCGAAATCATTCAAATATATGTGACAAGCGTGAAATCTGTAGGCAATCAGAGTTCCTCAAAGAAAATGTTTAAAATTGACATGAATAAATTTTATATTCTTCAGTTATTATGTGCTAATAGGCTGGGTCAAATTAATAATATGTGCCTGGTAATGAAAATAAACCCGTCACAAGCATTTAAACTGAATGGACTTATAGAAACCAGTTATCTGCCATCAACAAATTCTACATTACTAACTCGGATTTCGAAAACAATATCTGCTCCAAGTTAACCGTGCGCATACTTTAATACGTACTCTTCTAAGGTGTTGTCACTCGATTCGTGTATACGATACATGAACCATTGTTAAAAATTAAATTTGTCAACATGCATGAACGTGTCACTGTTGACACAAAACAGATTATACGTATTTACAAATAGCTACGTTAGTCACTTATTTAATGTTTAATATTGCCTTAAAATGATTTACTATGTATATAGTCTTTACAACATTGCGATGAATAGTAAAGATAAGATGAAAACATTGTGAAATATCGGTAGGGTGTAGTACAGCGTGGGCGCATAAGCCATTTTGGTTTTACTGCATATTGAAGCTATAACCTGCGTTACTGACACTTTTAGTGGGAGTTCGGATGTGACGGCAGCGAAGACGCGACGAGATATTTCAACACAATTTCGCAGTTCCTGCAGTTCCTCCAACGGAACGGCAGTTCATTTAATTATCGCGGTATTACTGGCCATGTTAAACTTTATACTGCCCGGCCGTTGGAACGGGACGACATGCATTACAGCTTCACTTCTTTTTATTACCGGCTAAGAGACGCGAAGAATGTAAATCAAAGCAATATGCTAACACCAATGTAATCACCTCCTACAACGTGCGAATACTCCAGCTGTTTATATTAAAGTTGTACAATGAAATATATTACTTTGTCTACACTCTGTTTGTACTACCAAAAAAGATGATTTGAATATTGATTTGATAACTGTGTTCATTTTCGAACAATATGCACGTTTTTGGAAATCAATTTGATAAAACGGAATCTTTCTTTTGTCCTTTGACATACTTTGTTGTCTTTCTACGATAATACACTCGGAAATAATTGCTGTTGAATACGTACGTGTTAATTATATATTCTGGAATATTAACTTTATTAAGTTGTCACAGTGACTATAAAACAATTGTCAGCGATGATGAATTAGCAGTTATCATAGAATAGTTGGGAACAGTGACACTGCGTGGCAGCACTGGTTTTTGGTCACCTTAACCCACCTTAACCTGAAGAATTCTGGCACCGCCATCTTGAAGTGCACTGTCATTAGCATGTTCAAGAGGGATTAATCCAGTGGTCGCCTTTCCTACGTTTATTCACAATAATTACTTGTTTGTCCAACAATCATTATGTCGGGAGGAGCTTTGTTTGGAAACAATGCCACGCGCACGGTATCAAAGAACTTGGTTGAATTTAAGGCTGGGAAAATGACGATAAAAGGAAAAATGGTCTACCCGGACACACGAAAGGGTCAACTTTTCGTGTACCAGTCAGACGATTCACTTATGCATTTTTGCTGGAAAGACCGTACAACGGGTGTAGTTGAAGATGTAAGAACTATATCCTTCCTATTTTATTACTTTCAAAAATTACATTTTTTTTTCCTCAAAAAAAAACTTAAAAAACTAATTTATTTGTTTCCCTGCAGGATCTAATTATATTCCCTGATGACTGCGAATTTAAACACGTTCCACAATGTAAAACTGGTAGGGTGTATTTGTTACGATTTAAATCATCCAGTAAAAAGTTCTTCTGCTGGTTGCAGGTAAGATATATATAGATGTTTAAACGCTCAAGTACAATGTATCTCTCTATAAATATTTTAATACCTTTATGCAGGATCTTAAGACAGATAAAGATGAAGAACACTGTAGAAAGATTAATGAAGTTCTTAATAATCCACCTACACCAGGGTCACAAAGGAGTGGCAATACAAATCCTGAAGGAGATTTACAGAATTTATTGAACAATATGTCTCAACAACAGCTGATGCAATTGTTTGGTGGAGTTGGTCAAATTGGTGGTTTGAGTAGTTTGTTGGGTACAATGAATAGACCACATGGTGTTCAGAATACTAGAGCTACAACTACAACTACATCTACTCCAGTTACAACAAGTGCGACAAGACCTCCAGCAGCGCAGACTCCAGCTCCCACTGCCACAACAGAATCTACTAAGTCATCTGGTGAGTAAATATAATATATTTACAATATAAGCTGATTATCACGTTCTATAATTTAGGTAACAATAAGACTCCTGCAAAAGCAGCAACACCCTCTACTCCTGCGACAACCACTGGCTCAAGCAATCGAATTCAACTTAGTGACTTGCAGAGTTTTCTATCAGAAATTCCAACTCCGGCCGGAGCAGATCCTGTTGTCCAGGTAATATCTCTTTCCTTGTTTATATGAAATAATTGCTGCACACGTATTTCTGACACAGATATATTTTGTAACTTGGTAGTAAATAATTGATGGAATATCAGGGGAGGAAGGTAATTTGGTAATATTTGAAGCAAAGTATTGATGGTTTAATGCAAATTTTGTATGTTTACTCCATGTATGTTGTAGCTTTTAAATGTAAAAATTATTATCTTATTCCAGAGGATTAGAATTAAATGTTTTTATATGGAAAGTTCAGTGTTCCAGACACAACACAGTTATTAAGGGTAAAAAAAATCAGATAATTACTTAAAATCTGACTGAAAAAAATAGTTGTTAAAAATTCTGGCAAATGTTAACATCAACAGTCTTATATTAAAAATCTGAATTAAAGTATGTAAAAACTTTGTTCACGCAAAACACAACAAAATAGATAATACTGTTACATTAACAACTTTGGTCGTGTATACAGAGAGCTACACAACGATCATTACCAACATATTTATCATATATGATAATAAGGTACATTGATGGTGTAAATCGAAACGTGTAAAGATGGACAACAATAATACACGTAAGAAGTGGCGATGTTTTCAGAGAACTATGCAGTACATAAAAAAATAGTTTACAGGAATTTGTTATCTGTGTTATAACTAATTATATCTATTTTACAGCTGCTATCGCTATCAGAGATATAAAACGCTATTCTCGATAATAGAAGTTGTGGAATAGCATTCGAGCTTGGTCAGTGTCTTAAACGTGCTTTAAACGATTTTCATGTGAGCAGAATAGTGAATTGAATCTTTTAATGTAGACTGCTTTTTATAAATTTACCGCATAACATTGTGTCATAAACATAACTGCGATATTATTCTCAATGTTCGAGTATAGATTAAGACTTAAGTTACTATTGGTGTTGTGACATCGGATGTATGTGATTTAACCAAATCATTCATATTCAGTTCAATCTTATCATTCTTAAATAATGCAATGTGTATACGAAGCTTAAATGCATATCAATCATAATGTTATTAGGAGTCATTTGACTACAAAGTGCACGTTATGTTGATCCTGTGGCCGGAATTGATTGAAGTCTTAATAATTGACGACGCACGCATTGTTTGATAATGTTGAACCGTATTTAGGAAAAAAGTCACTGCAATTTGATAACCGATTCGACTAATCAATTACGTTCAAGCACAGTAACCGCAAACTGTTATAATTGCACACAGTCCGTGGCCAACCGTGGCGATTCTCACAAATTTCTGCAGACCCTCGATCATTAAATCCGGTTCGAGGTATCCGTCATTTGACTTTTAATAATATTCGTCAGACACATTACTCTGGAATAACTGTTTGTAACAAAAGTTTAAGATTATCACTGTGGGGACAGTAACAGTAAGCAGTCGGTGGTCATAAGCATGGTTTTTTCATTACTACATGCTATACTGCATACGAACTTTTCCTGGCTGTCGGAAACTCTGGCTCTGTTACGCAGTTGGGGAGGTTTCTCTGGGATCATTTGTTGTTTTCGGCCAGCTACAGCACAGCTTATTGTCCGGCAGTGGGGCGTAGCGACAGAGCTGACCAATGCCATCCCGGCGGCGATCTCGAGAACGGATAGTCTGGAGAATGCTATGACCGTGCACTTACCGCCTGGAGACAGCCTGCGTACGACGCTATCATCTCCCCAGTTCTCCCAGGCGCTATCAATGTTCTGGTCTGCTTTGCAGTCGGGCCAGGCCGGCCCTGTCATCCGTCAATTTGGCTTGGGACCGGATGCCGTCAATGCCGCAGCCAGTGGAAACATCGAAGAGTTCGTCAGTGCTCTGGAGACTGAAGCAAAGATCGGGCAGGGTCAAGCGCATCAAGGCCAAGATGACAAGAATAAGAAACAGCCTTCACCGGGAGGTGGTAGTCCTAGTAAGAAGGATGATGACGATGAAGGCATGGCATTAGATTAAAATTATATGCTAAGGTATACGTACACGCCTTTGTTTTGAAGTATCTTTTTTAATTACAAGAAGTATATTATACATTATGTGATAACAACTCTGTCTACGTAATAAATGCTTATTTGAAACACAGCTTGTGTCTTATTGTTTTATTGTCCCTGCTGAATTTAAAGTCGGAGAACGATTGGCTGATGTGGAACGTGGATTGGGAAAGATTTGGTTCGGTGTACGAAATAAGACACGCGTTTATTGAAAAAGTAATTAATATTTATTTGTAATGTACTGGTTACATCAACACGCGTGAATAACGATTATCGAATATTGCTCGTCAATTATATAAATAATGATAACGTTTACCCTAAATATTAATTATGTGCTTAATGTAGCATACTTCAATTAAATAATCGGAAGTTATTTATTGAAAGAACAATCGCTAAAAAGTACAAGACATGTAAACAGGTATGACCCAGAAACGAGGTCATACCAAACGTATGATTATATGAAATGTTTTCATATTTGTGCGTCTGAAAAGCATCATTGAAATTCCGTACAAATATGAGACACCTTGTGTTTGTGACCATCCCTGTTTTCATTGATACGTTTATCCAAACAAAGCGAACAGTCAGTCAGAAAATATGAATGAAACGAGTCGAGTGTTTTGCTTTCTGACAAATTACCGCTTATTTACGTGTTCATTTTATCGAAACGATATTGCTTTAACAAAGTATCGTTATGTGCAATTCATGTCAATAAACTGGTATAAACGATATATGAAGTGGAAATATTTATAACTCGAGCAACGGGGCATTGAGCATGCCTATAACAAACCTAGCACTTACAATTTTAGTGGCGGGAAACTGTCGACCAATCCGGCCATTTTGTTTACGACGCACAAACCTGCCATTGGCCGCTCGCGATAATCGATATATAACATCATGGATACCTGGTCCAATGTTACCTCATTCAAGTGATAAAGACAAATATCTTTGTCGATATGGTCATATATGAAGCAATTTGCTAGAAAATCTTTGGCTAAATCAATATCTCCAACGGGGAGGTAAGTGGTTGTATTTAGAGAGAGATATTTTAAATTTAGTAAGAATCGGTAGCGGAAACGCGTGAACTGTGTCGTCAGGTGTTTGTGTAGTTAATTCGCGGGGATTTCCTATTGGTCGAACGATTATGACATCACCCAGGACCGGCATAATAGGGATGCCCAACATTGCGAATGACGATGTAAAAACCAATGTTTACCATCGTCGTTTAGATATATAAATCGTGAAAGAATACTCGCTAAATGTTACTCTCCAACACAAAAGTATTTCAAAGAAATCGTATCAACAAAACTTTACTCCCCATTGTGTAAATCTCAACAAATTTTCTACCATACTGCGACGAAAGTAACGTTATTAACTCATCAGCTCTTCATTAGAAACATCGTACGATCATATACTCTCAATGGGATAAAAAATAAACGCGAAACGGGGACTATTTAATACTCTTAAAGAATGGCGGCAGTCCCGTGTTTGTAAACAATTGCGCCGGACGTAACGGTACCTGAGTTCAGCATCTGAAACGGCCCTGCCGAAGACGGAGCGTGCGCACTGACTCGTGAATCGAACAAGTAGTGGGGACCCCCTCGCGAATGTTGATCGCAGAATGCTTTGATGAATTTTTGCTAAAAATCTTGCAGTGAATTTCGTGGTAACATGCGCGCCGTTCGTGCGACCTAACCGTGCCGGCGGCATAACGAGGTCCGGCGGTCCGTGAATTCAGTGGCTGGCCGATACCGGGTGTCAGGAGGAAATAAGCGCGGCTACCGCGATAATGCCATTGTTGTGATAGCGCTACTCAGATGGTAGGGTACCGGTGGTGGGGGGAAGGCGAGCGAGGCTGTGTGTGAACGCACTCACGCACACACGTACGCGCGCCCAGCTACGTTATGTACAATGGCAACCTTGACACTTGGTGATCGTTTTTGGCGGCTCTGTCCCGCTCACACTGAAATCGTGGCTGGCAGCATCGCGTCGCGGGTGAAAGCGGCAGCGGCCGCCGAAGAAAATCTTTAAACAACCGGGAGTGCCGAAACGTATCGCAATACCGACTATCGTGTCGCCGATTGTTGCGAAACATTGCGCCTAAAATCGCGTCCGCGACATCATTGTTTTGGAACTGGTGCGCGCGCCAACTTTCGCACGCGTAATTGTCAATTTTTATGTTGATAAACGTTTGGGAGCGCAACGGCGTTCGTACGCGGGGAACAACACTCTGTGCTATCAGGCGGGCTAAGACGCTAATGTGCCAGTTGGCGGAAGGGAAAATGCGCGTCTGAGGTTATGGTAGTAGCAATTATTGCCAGTCGATATCCGTTTTCGAAGGTGCATGAATCACCGTTCATCGTCAGATGCGTAACACCGTAACGGAAATGTGACAGCTCGCACGTTACGAGAATTTTTGCGGATCGTTCGGTGATAATATGCTTTCTTTCAACCCGTCCGACGACCTCATTTTTTTTCCCCGGCCATCTGTAATGAAATCAAAATACACTCTGTTGCCCGTCCCGGAGAGAGGCAGCCGTGCACGTATACGGAATCTGACGTGCGTGGCACGTATAAACCGTTCGCGGTAGCATGCTATTTTCATGAACGAATTTACTTGCCCCGCAGCCGTGCACGCCTTTGTCGCGTCGAGGAAAACATTGCCCCACGTTTCGAACGCACTTGATTGTCGCGAAAACCGCAGAGCCCATTCTACTTCGCGATATCGTGATACGATGCACGGTTCGGAGAAGAATGGCGAGGCGCAGCGGTGACCTAACGAACTTTTAAATATCTCATGCTCTTTAAATATCGATAAAAATCGTTCGTTTCACCGCACCTTTTCAAAAGTTACGAACCGTTTACCAATTGCGGTGCCGCGGACGCGCAATATTTCGCAAAATTGCTTAATGCGCCGTACGTGAACGTTGCCGCGGCAAGAGAGAGAAATTTCGGAGCAGAGTAATCGCTTTATGCGTGCCAGTCAGGTCGCCATTGTCGTTCGTTACGTTTACGAGTCTTTAGACAAAAAAAAAAAATTATTTTTAGTACGAGGCTCCATTCTACACGTATACGTTAACACACATGCGCGCGAGCGTGCACGCACGCTCGACTCTATATGCACGCATGCACGCACGTATATCGGTACATACATAACACACAACACACACGCGCGAGCGCGCGCGCGCGCTCGCAACGTACGCATGTTTGCTAAAGTTTCGTGAACCTTTAGTCTATAGGTACATACTACATATTATGCTTAAAAAATATTTTGCGGTTTTGAAACTTTATATACGTAATTATCAAGATATATCCTGAGTGCAATGTTCTTACACACAGTTGATTAGATAAAGTCGTGCGAATGCGATCAGAAGAATGGTCAGACTTTCCTGTTTACAGTGAACTATAACGTTTAACGACAGACATGTAGTAATATCGTGTGAAAATAAGAACAGTGCTGTCTATATATCGACGAACAATGCTGATGTGAAATAAACAGTGAAAATAAACGTACATTTCGTATATCATATTTTCGCCGAAGTCAAGAGCAAGCGTAAAAAGGTGAGTTTGCCGTTCAAAGAGCACGTACCTTTTTTATGGCATTTTTGTGTACTTCGATTGTGCTGAGTACAAAATTGATACTTTTCTGCTTTAATTAGAATCTACAATCAACATTTTGTTGTTATAATTTTTCGTCTTTCACCGCATATTTTCTAATTGCTTAGTGTTGACCTTCCTGTCTGTTTTTGTAAAAAATAAAACGGTAGATGTCATATGCATTCGGTATATATGCACTTACACCGCAGTATGTAAGTATTGAAATATTTCGGTTTTTACGTTTTGCGACGGAGAATGCAAGACGCCTGTAATCAGTTCTCCAGAACGCGTCGTCTTTCGGAGTGTCCAGGCATATATATATTTAAATACTTTAATTATATGTTATCATAAAATTCACTTTACCGCAGTATTACTTCGCGCAAGACATTATGGCACTTGAAATTTTCATGCCGTACGATTGTAGGAAATATGTACAGCGATAATACCAGGGATGACTAATGTTAGAGAAGGACAAAGAGTGTAAAGAAAGTAGGAGGCATGTATAAGATGGAAAAGAAGTGGGACGGGTGAGAGAAGGATAGATGGAAGAGAAGGGTGAATGACAAGGAGCACAGGACTTGGTGAACTTGAGAAGCAAGTCTTGCTCCATGCCTCTCAAGTATCATTCTGGCCATCCGGGCCATATTGCATGTGTTGTATTGCTTATTAAAATACTCCGAGTGCTCAATAGTTTCTACAGAACTTCTCGGGAAAATTAAAAACTCGGAGAAATAAAAATGTTCGTTCTTTGGACACAACTCATTTTTAATATGTTCACTGTGATTTAGCTGACAAATAATACGTTATGTTTAAAACTGGAATTATTTCTCTATTTATAGATATCTACATATTTTTGTCACTAACTGTCCAATAAGTCTTATTTTGTTAGATCATTACTGAACTCTTCAATAATTGTTGGCAAATAATTTACAATATATATTTGACTTATTAGCCCCAAAAAATAATCTTTCATGGTCTTTTTATAAATAATTGTTTGTATTGGAATGAAATAACATTCAGTACAAGTTGCCTTTATCTTGTTTTATTCACAATAAAGATGTTTAATCTAATATTACAAGTCAAGAATTTTATGGAAGTGGAGTATGACAAATTAATACATAGTGGTGTTCATTATTTTTGGTACAATGTTATACATACATGTGTGTGTGTGTTTGTATGCAACTTTGAAATAAAATGTTGGATATCCAGTGATTGTTAACAAAATGTAATACATATTTTGTATTAAATATAATGTTTCCTGCAATTTTCTGTAACCTGTTTTAAAGTGTTAATCAACAGGTTTCAATGTGATAAACCTAGAGAGAATAAATGCAACTAGAAATGATCCTGCTATGAAACTAGCAACAAAAATATACCATGTTTCTTCATCAAAAATGTCTGTAAATGCTGGAACTTGATTATAGAGAATATCAATCAATTTCATGTTATAATCTTTATTACTTGGTATATTACTACCCATTTTGATAAAGTTTTTTTCTTACTCAATATGGTTTATCAATTATTATGGACAGCAGAATACACTAATTATAGAATTTTGTATTAGTGTGTTTTCTATTTTGTATCAATGGTTTTAACCGTACCAATTTAATCAAATAAACAATTCTTCAAAAGTTTAATTTCATGTATAAATGCAGAACTATGTTATGCTTCAAAATATTTTACCTTATTGTTTTAGATGTATATTTACACTGAAAAAAGTAATATACGTATACATATGCATACATTTATATTTGGGTGAATATGTTGTGTATTTGCATTGGTGTGATGCAATCTTCCGTTTCTGTATTTATACGTATCCAAATTTTTGCAATGATAAATATATGTACTACCTCTCGTTCATGAATTGACAATGTAGGTTATTTAACTTGGTCACACTACTTAGAAATACATGAAAATAGAATGAAAATTGATAAGAAAAAGAAATCATAAGACGTATATATCACCAGAATTTTTCTATGCTTTTTTATTTCCTACAAAAATATCTGTGATACTTTTGAAGGTAGCATGTGTAATTTAAGAGATCCTGTTGAAACCAGTTCTTAACGATGTGATAAACTTTTAAAAATCAAGTAAAAATACTCCACGATGTTTAGAGAAAGGTTTAATTTTCACTGTCTTTCTGTTCTTTTTCTTCTCTTCCTGTACTCTTTCTCTGTATGTAAGTTCACGCTTTTCTGGCTCAACCAAAGAGGAAACGTGTTTATTGCAAAGTTGTAATATGTTCAGAGCAGTTAAGTTCTCACATTTAAAGATCAGTTTATTGCCAGCTTCTGCAAAAAAAAAATTATCATTTACTTCATGTGTCTGCATTCAATACAAATTTGTATATGTAAAGTATGTGGTATACTTGCACTGTATATCTTTATATTGGAGTTTCTGAAGTCTAACATTTCAAAGTTAAACTGACAATAATATTATTTGCATACTACTTGTTAGTTAAACTGTAATCTAAATTTGATAACAATAATTCTTGAAGAAATTAAATATTTTGGTAAAGAAAATATTGTATTTATTACGCAATATACTCACTGAACTTAAGTGTGACAGAAGGCTCTGAGCGATCACACAAAATGTTTGTTTTTAACTGGCACCCTGGACTGGTCGCTAATACTTTAGGATTTGAAATGTGGCACAGAAATTTCCTACAAAAAAAGATTTACCGTTTAATGGTTGAAATGCAACAATGTATGCTATTGAAAAAAAAATAAGAAAACCTGTACATTTAACTCCAATTGCCATAATGAGTTTGGTAACAGTTTTCATATTGATAAATTTTGTATTAAGTTCTACTAAATATAATATAATGTGCTTTGTATGTGTGTGGACAAACACTACACATAATAATTGTTTGCAGCAATGAACACACTGTGCACGATATTTAGCAGAAACATCATAATGGTGTATTAAATATAAATATTATGAAAAATACAGATTGTACAGTATTTGTGTAAAGCTTTTCTCATACATATTCAATTCACTTTAATTTTTATGTTTTAATGTTTTTGGATAGGCATAATGGCGCAAATGGAGCAACAGCTCCCGATCCCCATGCCGGACCTAAGCACCCTTCGTCTTACTACAGCTGTATCCATGCTTGGCAAAGCTTATGGGTGCGGACAATGTAGTGGTAAGTTTCCTTATAATACTTACTAATGAAATAAACAATTCATTCCCATGTCTAAATACTTATTGCATTATAATCAATAATTGTATCTTATTAGCGAATAATGATATATATGTCATCCTCAATCAACAATGGTGTTTTCACATTGAAATGGCTTTGTTAATTCAGTTTTTTCATGTTATTATATGTCCTAACTACACGTATTTTAATTCTATTTGAAATGCAAGGAAACTGAATATTGATTTTATGGTTTATAAAATTATACTGTTTACATTATGCTGTTGAAAAAGTTTTCAAAGCCCTCAATTTAATATGAAAAAAATGTGTACAGACAAGGTTCTTCTACGTAGACCTACTTATATATTCAAAGCAAAGCTATGTTCATAGCTGTATAGAATATTAAAATCAAAGACTAGCACAACTCTACTACAACGAAAAATTGGTAAATAAAGAACGATACTAATGCAGGCATACAAAACGACCAGAAGAATACATTTTGTCATGCACATTTACCCTTCAAACCTTACTGTGTTCTTACAGAAAGAAAATGATTGTAATGCGTGTAAATGATCGATTACTACAACGTTAGAGTCCGTAGTTGTGGATAAAACACTTTTCCGCGTTCTGATGAAAACGTTATCAACACGAAAATTTGTCTAAAAATAACAGAATTACGTGTCGTCTGCTAGTGACTAGCTATGGCGGTGAATTGCGCATGCGCATGTTATCGACGTCATTACATCTAGTTAAACCTGGCATCTAACGAACATTTCATCGTTACTAAAAACCAATGTTGCAGAATAGCATTAAAAATATTATTACTGATAAAAAAACTATTTATTTCAACAAATTATATTTTGGATTCGATATTACAAATGATTCGGCTTATTTTAAACACTGCAAGTATCAGTGTTCGATTAAGCAACTATATAGAAAAAGAAATTCGAAAACGCATCGACTATTTTGTTTATGGTATGCTGGTGCGTTTTGTGGTGACAGGAATCGCGAGTATGAAACAATTTTTCAGTTGTCAGGGTCTTTCAATGAAGAAGTAATATTGTAGAACTAACCTTGTTTCGTCGGCTTTTTCGTGAAAAGGATCGAAATTTACGGTGATCATAGACAGCGGTTTGATATTAAGACATTTTATATTTTTTGCAATTGCCGCGATTATACCACAAGATCGCGTAATTGACCCGCTTCTGGGAATCGACATTTCGTAGGTAATCAGCACGCAGTCGCGTATAATCTGTATGACCGAACGTATCGTTGTCCTCCCTCTATTAGAGTGCACCTTACCGCCGCAGTGCTACCAACTGTTGCAACATATATGTTCCATAGAAAATAGTTTACGTTCACCGCGTTACATGCTCATTCTATTTGTTTTACAGCGATTCTATATCTATCGTTCTATCACTAATTATCTTCATGTGACAGTGAATCCTGATAAATTCTCCTCGTGCAAAACTAATATGCACACCTTCTGTATTATGTCACCATGTTCTCGGTGCAGCCGTGCACTGTACTTCGAGTAATGGAGTTTGTTACTTCAGAAGTACAACTCGTCACATGATTTTTGTAGCTATTCGCGGGAAGCCAATGATGTTGAGCTCCTTTTATATTATATATTACGACTATTTGCGCGTAGCGTAAACTTTCAAATGTGATAAGCGTAACGAGGGATCAAATACTGGCGCCAATGCCTTAAATTCCTATTTTGTTAATTGCATTGTGATTGGTTGCACGGAGGCCAATTGGCATCAGGCTAGTGGCAGCCATTGTAGAAGACAGTCTCGTTTGCAGTGTGTGTTGTGGGGAAGTGTGTTGTGTGGCCAGTGGGTTTTGTGTTAAATTTTTTACTTATTTATTAGTGATTATCTGGTCTTTTTCATCACCGGCTGCGAAAATGTATCCTGTAGGGCAGCGTGAGTATTCCGGGATACTCTTTTTTCTATAATAGTCGTGACAAAAATTCGAAAACACGTTCCCCTCGTTTTACCTAAGCAAGTCTAGAATCTGATTGCTAGAATGGTTTCTGCCCCTTTGTTCCCCACGTTATTCACGGATGTCAAGGAATGTTATAAAAATGTAAAGCGTGCACACGCGCTTGCATTAGAACAGATATGAGGCTTTGGAGCTCTTGAAAAATTAAAAAATGACCTCGAATGAACCTCGCTCAACAGGCGCAATGTGTCGTCACAGTTTCTTATCCGTCATAGTATGAATCAGTATAAAACTATATGAATTTCTTTCAAATTCACTTTTAACGGATGTTAACGAACAAAGCCATGTTGCCACATTATTTATGACATTGAGATGATTACTAAAATACATATTCTTGTACGTTTTTTCATTATGGAATCAATAAGATTCCCACAAAAACATTTATGCCACTTGATGACTGAAGTCAATAATATTTTTATGTTATCTTTTATTTCAAAGATGAAAAATCTGCTTTTAAATCCGTAATAGAATATTGTGTTAAATTAAATTTGACTGATATTCTTAATCACAAATCTAGTATTAACATAAATATACATGTTTTTGGATTATCTATGCACTTTATTTGTATTCAGTACATATTGGATAATACTAACAAATGTCAACAAAACTCTGTAGTTCAGAATTTTGTAATCATGAATATGAAATTTATGCATATGATGTCTGAAAATTAGTATTATTGTAACATCATGTTATAACGAAAGGAGAATTATGAGAATAAATGAATGCTTTTATTCTAAGAAGAAGGAACCTAGCATAATTTTATGTGCACATGTTCTTACTTATACAACAGGCGTAGCTTGTTCTTCAAACACAACATATTTTTAACTTTTGTATTATTATTCTGTACAATCAAAAATAAGATCAATAAATCATATGACATTTCGATAGATTGTTGACATAATTCCATCTGATACATTTAAAATTAGTACCTCTTATTTTTAAATTTGTTGTTCTAGAATACTATCGCCCTCTTATCAGTGTTATTTAGTGTAGCGTTAATGGAAATATCACTGTTACATTACAATCAAAATGTCCATATACATGTTGCTTACATATTTGTATCTGTTTTGTTGCTGTATGTAGCCCCCCCACCTGGGCCCACAACAAGTGCTTCTGTTGGGGCAGTGGGAGCGACTGGGAGCAGTGTTGTGGCTCCTAGTTCCTTAGGTCTTGTACCCACACAACAAACACACACTCCTCCTCAACCTCCAGAACTGCCAAGTGAGTTTTACATTTTTATTATGCATCTCTAAAACCAGTAAATTATATGCAAATGTGACTGATTAAGAATCGAATTTAGCACTTTGAAATGAAATGACATAACATTTACCAGGTTGACAAGACTAATTTATATCATCATTGCAGTGTTTTCATGTCCTCGCAGACCAAACATTGGTCGCGAGGGCCGACCGATTAGTTTACGAGCTAATCATTTCCAAATTAGTATGCCCCGTGGTTATGTACATCATTATGATATCAACATACAGCCTGACAAATGTCCACGTAAGGTGAATAGGGAAATTATAGAAACTATGGTTCATGCATACAGTAAGATATTTGGGACTATTAAACCAGTCTTTGATGGTAGAAATAATTTGTACACACGGGACCCCTTGCCAATTGGTACTGACAAAATAGAATTAGAGGTATTGTAACAAAGTTATCTTCTGTATTGATGTTTATTGTGTTTCCTCGTATACTACATTGTATTACTGCTTGTAGGTTACACTGCCTGGGGAGGGAAAGGACAGAGTTTTTCGAGTGGTCATTAAGTGGGTTGCTCAGGTCTCATTATTCGCATTGGAAGAAGCATTGGAAGGACGTACAAGACAAATTCCATACGATGCAATTCTTGCTTTAGATGTTGTAATGAGGCATTTACCATCAATGACTTATACTCCAGTAGGTAGATCATTTTTCAGTACGCCAGATGGATATTATCATCCATTAGGCGGCGGCCGCGAAGTGTGGTTTGGCTTTCATCAATCCGTAAGGCCGTCTCAATGGAAGATGATGCTAAATATTGATGGTATGTTTACAGAAATTTGACAACCGATTAGCCAATTTACGTTTTCTTTTCATCTTTGACATTTTTAATTAATAATGTTTTGCTTTTTAGTTTCTGCCACTGCATTTTACAAAGCGCAACCAGTTATAGAATTTATGTGCGAAGTGTTAGACATACGAGACATTAACGAGCAAAGAAAACCACTGACCGATTCACAGCGAGTAAAGTTCACCAAAGAAATCAAAGGACTTAAAATTGAAATAACTCACTGTGGCACTATGAGGCGAAAGTACAGAGTCTGTAATGTTACACGAAAACCGGCACAAATGCAATCGTAAGGATTATTCATTGTATTATTAGGGAGAAAGAATAACGCAATAGTCGTTAATTCAACTGGAAGCAACATTACAATCCTACGATGTTTCGGATTGTTTCAGATTCCCACTACAACTGGAAAATGGGCAAACAGTTGAATGCACAGTAGCCAAATACTTCTTAGATAAATATAAAATGAAGTTGCGATATCCGCACCTTCCTTGCCTGCAAGTTGGTCAAGAACATAAACACACATACTTACCGCTTGAGGTATGTTCGTTATAGTAAGTGCTATTGCGAAGCATGCAGTCATACATAATGTATTATCTTATTTTAGGTGTGCAACATTGTTGCTGGACAGCGTTGTATCAAGAAATTAACCGACATGCAAACGTCGACAATGATAAAAGCCACCGCACGATCAGCACCAGACCGAGAGCGAGAAATTAATAATCTAGTAAGGCGAGCAGATTTTAACAATGACTCGTATGTACAGGAATTCGGATTGACAATATCAAATAATATGATGGAAGTACGTGGTCGTGTTTTACCACCGCCGAAACTACAATACGGAGGACGTGTGAGTTCTCTGAGTGGACAGGTGAGAAGCTGTTAATGAACTTATACATGTATATTTTGTTGTCATCATTTTGTCTCGTATGTTACTTGCTGTACGTTACTGTTTAAGACGAAGCAACAAGCAATGCCCAACCAAGGAGTCTGGGATATGCGTGGCAAGCAATTCTTTACGGGTGTAGAAATTCGAGTTTGGGCAATTGCTTGCTTCGCGCCGCAGAGAACTGTGCGAGAGGACGCATTGCGCTCATTTACTACACAGCTGCAAAAAATTAGTAACGACGCCGGTATGCCTATCATAGGACAACCATGTTTCTGTAAATATGCCACTGGCCCGGATCAAGTGGAACCGATGTTTCGGTATCTGAAATCAACCTTCCAAGCGTTGCAGTTGGTTTGCGTAGTATTACCTGGAAAAACTCCTGTATACGGTATTCAGCCTAATCGTTACAGTTTCTTCTATGTTTCTTGACCATGTATTTACGGTTGCGAATCTATTTTCAGCTGAGGTAAAGCGAGTAGGAGATACATTGTTAGGCATGGCAACACAATGTGTCCAGGCGAAAAATGTCAACAAAACATCCCCTCAAACTTTGTCTAATCTGTGTCTCAAGATTAATGTCAAATTAGGCGGTATCAATAGTATTTTGGTACCTAGCATCAGACCGAAGGTTTTCAACGAACCTGTTATATTCCTTGGAGCTGACGTGACACATCCTCCTGCAGGGGATAATAAGAAACCTAGCATTGCAGCAGTAGTTGGTAGCATGGATGGCCATCCGTCTCGATATGCAGCTACTGTTAGAGTACAACAACACCGACAAGAAATTATACAAGAACTTAGTTCCATGGTTCGGTATGTATTTTAGCTATTGGGATACATATCCAGAAAAATGCATCTTTTGACCGTCCTCATATTATTGTTTACATATTATTATTTTTGATTAACCGTAAATCTGCACACAGGGAACTCCTGATCATGTTCTACAAGAGTACGGGAGGATACAAACCACATAGAATAATATTATACCGTGACGGTGTATCAGAAGGACAGTTCCTTCACGTTTTGCAACATGAACTTACTGCTATTCGTGAAGCTTGCATTAAACTCGAAACCGATTATATGCCCGGTATCACGTTTATCGTTGTACAGAAAAGGCATCACACGCGATTGTTCTGTGCTGATAAAAAGGAGCAAAGTGGAAAGAGTGGTAACATTCCAGCTGGAACGACAGTTGACGTTTGTATAACACATCCGACAGAATTCGATTTTTATCTGTGCAGTCATCAGGGTATTCAGGTAAATTTGCAACTAATAGATGCCAGTAGTAAACTTCGTTGCTATATTAACATCACATTCATGTAATTTATTCTGTCTTTTAGGGAACATCTAGACCCTCGCACTACCATGTACTCTGGGATGACAATCACTTCGAAAGTGATGAATTACAATGTCTTACCTACCAGTTGTGTCACACTTATGTTAGGTGCACAAGATCTGTCAGTATACCAGCGCCAGCATACTATGCTCATCTTGTTGCATTCCGAGCTCGATACCACTTGGTTGAAAAAGAGCATGACAGGTTGGTATCTGTAATGATTAGTTTCTACATAGATATTTACAGTGCTCTACGGTTCGTCAAACAACGTGATATATGTTACGGGGAACTTAAGAGGAACTCTGTGTTTGTTTTAGTGGGGAAGGATCTCATCAATCGGGCTGTAGTGAGGATAGAACGCCAGGGGCAATGGCAAGAGCCATAACAGTTCATGCAGATACAAAACGAGTTATGTATTTTGCATAATCTCTTCAGCAACAACACCTATTGGAAAGCAACCATCCATGCGCCTTCAATGTCACAAGCACAGTCATATCTTGAGAAATCGGTAATTAATTCTAGACTACTTAAATTTTTCGACAAAACTTGAGTGGTCAACTTTTCTTTTTTGCTTTTTATATTTAATACCATTCTGTCCAATATCTAGTACATAAGAGGAAATCATAGCGCATGATATTCTTGTTGCTCGCTAACCTACATTGAGGTAGACGGTGTCGTGTATTAGGTTTTGGACAGATTTCTAAACATTATAGGAAGTAGGCTTTTAAAGAGGTGCTTTTAAGTTAATCATGTTTTAGATTAGATTAAGGCGTTCCGCAGCTGGGCCAATTGGTCGTTCAGTGATACAGTCCGTATAAATATACAATTTTACAAAGAAATCAGCTGCAGCGCATATTACGCTTATTTTTTTTAGAGGTTGTACTACCTCTGGCATTTGTATGATACAAAAGATCAAGTCGACACCACCAAGCATAAGTATATGAATCGCTCTATGCGAAACTGTTATCTTGTTATATATGTGTAGTTATCATTTTGTGTAGAGTGAGGCAGTAATTCTTTGTAAAAAAATTTTAGACGTATGAATTATGTAATGCTGGCAATTAATCGAAGCTATTTCTATGCTAAAAAAATACTTGAGATTGTGCCCAGAAGACTATGTTCACTGATAAATCCAATGTTTATCAGGACAAAACGAAAAAAAAGTTGACCACGCCAAGTTATTAATTGTCGGTGAAAGAGAGGAATTAATGAAATTTTTTCATTGCCAAGAACTCCGAGTCAATGGCCAAAGTAAGTTAGGCATATGTTCGAATTAAAATCGAAAGTTGTGGGAAGTTTGACAAGAAGCGCGTTATATAATGCCTTTAGTGTCATAAAAAACTACGTCGTGTTTACCTGATTACATGAGACTATGTTTTCTATGACACAGTTTTAATCAGTCTATATCTAATGTCATAAGAAAATTGTTTAGATTTGATTGCACGCCAACGATACAAATTCGATTTGCTATAATATTCGCGGCGCGCGAGCCTTCTTTTACTCTGTGCAAATGAGTGAAAAGGATAAAGGGTAACATATGTAACTAAGATTATTATTTATAGTTTTATGCTTATGTTGAATCATATTTTTTACAAATAATTTACAAATCAAGTCATAATATCAATTTCAAATAACGTAAGTTACTTGAAACAGATGAAGATGTACATGTTATTTCTTTCACTTTAACTTACATCAACGCTACTAATATTTTTTGTGCACGACACAGAATTTATTTACGCTTACGTCTTACGTCAATCTATTGACACTGTCTGAATCAGAATAGCACTTTATCGGTTCGGTAAAATTTCATAGAGGAAAACATTACAAATCAAAGAAAATGGTCGATTGAAGGTAATAACTATTTTTTTATGATAACAGAAGCGTTATCTGTTCAGACAAAAGACATTTATCGTTAAATTCAATTGATACGGCATTAGATCTGGGCTGATGGCAAAAGCCCCAGCAATGCAAAATATAATTAAAATAGGACAAATGATTCAGTGCGGACAAAAAGTATAGGAGGAAATCGTAGGCTAAGTGACATTTTAATTAGATTCATAATGCAACTTTGAGGTCCTTATATTTTTACCGTAAACAAATAGTCTCACTAAGAGTCATGAGCAAATAGGATCTATTTCAATAATCTTTTGGAACAATAATCAATACAATAATTGTTGTAAGAGCCTTGTAAACAGAGCTGTTAACGTAACCTTGAAAACTAGGATAACGTAACATGTAACAATGTATTGGTTGTCACACGCCGGAGAATGTTGAACGCTGCAAAGTATTAGAATCATTAATACATCAGTTGCTTGTAAACAGATGCTCGTAAACAAATGCTCGTAAACAGATGCTCGCAGACACTTAAAATGAGAATTCGTTCAATTTTGCATACGGAGTGCAAATATATCTTTCTATTTCACTTGATGGTCTCGTATAATCATTATAATTTACGGGTCAGTATTAATAATCAACGAACGTATGAAAACCTTAATGGACCGTGGAGATGAATATTTTCCTTTGGAAGAATTTACATGAAATTATCCGATTCATGTAAAAAGACCATGCCGTTGTACATTAAAAGGAAATATGTGTTAATGATTCTAATGTTAGGTTTACAGGTGATATAATGTTAATATTATCTTGGAAAGTATGAAGAGGACCTTGACCTATAAATAATATTTATTCTAGTTATACATTTACGTCTATAATCTGCCGTATAATCTGTACCACTTGTAGTTATGACATTTAATGTTTAGTGTCCATCAATTAGATAATTTCATAATTTGTTACATATGATTTTTGTAAGAGTAAACCTGTAGCCTTCGAGTGTCCCAGTGGGATGAAGCTATTATTTGATGAGTTCCAAGGCGACTCGAAGTGGGCAGCAAAAAACGTGGTAAAGTAACTATTAAAGTGGTATAGTAAGAGGACATGCAAAGACTCGATAAGCGGGGATAAAAACAAATTTATTATTCACATTGTTGAAAATGTAAAGGAACCAAAATATCTGATGAGAGCGATCAATGTAATTATTAGACTTGCGAATCATGAAACTTATGAGTCGCAATGAGGCCATACAGATCTATTAGGTTTTAAGTCGATCCGTGCACTACAAGCAGCTGCGATATCTACTCGGTGCGCAAGTAAATACCAAATTAGGGCTTAGACACTACTAAAGAATCGACGGATCGAGGCAATCAGAAGTGGCGACTGTGCGGCTCGAGTTTCTTCAACGTCCCGTCAACATGAAAATTCTTTGCGTGTAAATTATGTCGGACGCCCGTAGAGGGTACTTGATATTTCCCTGCGCTCGATAGAACACTAGCCACCATTTGTAAATATACCTCAGTAACTTATCCGTACATTGTTCTCACTTCCTAAGTAAACTAACAGTGCACTAAGGAAAGGCGCATAATACGAGTTTATAATTTTTAGTTTAATGAAAGCTCTAGAGTGTTAGTTCTTCGCATTGGCTTGATTATTTAAACAACTTTTCATAACGGGGAGTGAATATATCACAGCGGTGCATAAAGATGAACTCACCATTTTATCGAGGACGGTACACAATTTTTCTTAAATACTACCCGTTTTATGATCGAACTATTATAGCAGATAATGAAATGTAACTAATTTCTCCCATGATTCGCATAAGACAGCCTCCACCCATATTCCATCATTTGTAATTTAAAACTAAGGCAAATCACTTATATTTGTACACTTATATATAAATATACATACATGCACGTGTATGTTTTCCCTCGCTATTCTGTGTACGGGTGTGTGTGCACGTATAAACAATATTGGGTACTGCATTTGAACTCACTGCTGTGTGTTGAAAAGAATTCAGTTACATACATAAATGACCGTGCTGATCATTGATAATTCTTCTAATACCAAATTGTGAGACTGTCTTAGCTACACAGATCTTATTATAATTGTTCGATCAGCGGATTTACTTTCCTTATAATTAAACAGTTTGTTCTTGAAAAGCATCTACTTTTGAAATCGTCGTCGTCAGTGGCTGCAAGTGGCGTTTACACAGTTTATTTAATATAAAATTAAGCAAGTAGTACGCTTATGCGAAACAATCGAGGCAATGGAATACCGATTATAACGCTTTTATACAGTATTAATATTAATTGCAATCTATCGGTGAATTCAGTTTTTTCCCCCTTTTTATTTGTGCACAAAATTGCATGGACGTAGCAGTGCGACGTATGTTTTAAGTTTCATAAGTAATTATTAAAGCGCCACCAAAGACGTTGACGCTGCGAAATTATAATTTCTCTTAAATTTATGTTATGCGGCAAACCATTGACTGAACTCTGAGGAGTTCAAAGGCTAAGCATATGAGCTAATAGGTCTAGAATGTTATTGAACGGAGGGACCGTATTAATGAATTGCACCGAATGACCGATACTGGCAGAGTTCAGGATGATTAATTTAGGTAGATTGTATGTACATGTGTGCTTAGTGTTTCGTTATGTTAATGAAAGAAAATCGTTTTTGTTCTGGAAATTATGATGATAATGATGTTCATGATAATCATGATGATGATGATGGTAATGATGATAATGAGAGTGATGTAATAATTATGATAATGATGCTTATGTTGATACTGATTACGACGACGATGGTTACAATAATATCATTAACATGCATTTGGAAGTATCAGTTACGTAGTGTTTTGCACTTCTTATAATTACGGTTATAATTATTGCCCGTCGTAGCTCTGTAGTAACCAAGTTAAAGATGCCACAAAGCGTCGTACAGTAACAACACTGGATATAAGTGAGCTTGGAGAGATTGCACCATAGCACCATAGTTTATAATTGAACGGCGGAAACTTGCAACATAGCTTATAAGTGGACTGCGAATAAAACAAGGCACCTGCGATCAGTTATGCATCAAAGTCAGCTTTAAGAGTGTCACGCAAATAATAACTGAACTAAAGAATTGTGTTTAGCATAAGCATAGCAAACTTACCTTTTCACAGCATACCTATGGACATAGATTTAGGGCAAAGACAGGCTTGTTTCTTTTTTAAACGCGAATATACTATAACAACCAATGAATATGCTACGAAAAAATTTGGCAAGGTACAGTGGGATATTGTATAGCGTCAATGGTTATGTAATTATAATGAAAATTGCGTGAAGGAATTCTTTTAAAATTTAAGTTAACGGACATAATTCAGATCATATTTCTATTTTCCCGTACGGCATCGCAAGATATATATTGTCGGCATGCTACAACCGTGGAATGATCTCAAAAAAGCGTTCGTGGAATGAATTGTTTTTAAATGATCGATTTCGATTTGTTTCTATACTAAATTATTTCCCACGTTCGCGTACCTTTCATGTGTTCGATTCAATTTAAGACAATTTTACATTGCGGGAGAAACGTCTTTGTACTATTGAGAGAACACAATTTGTAAATACCAATTTGTGTTTGCTAATCGAATGAATTTTATAGTTTCTCCCCGCTTATTTTATATCATGCAGAAGGGATCACCAGCGTTGCTGACGTTTTCTTGTGAGAAATGAGAATGGAAACGTTTGCGAAGATTAGCGTAGTGCACTGATTGTTTGAACGTTTTGGCTATTAACCGCTTACGATGTCGGTATACGTTAATCCACGATTATTTACCACGGTTTTTGTCGATTCGGTGATAAGCCGGAGGTTCACATACCGTTCTGTGTTCCATTTGCGACAGTCGCTTTACTCGCATCAGATTGTTCGACCCCAACAAGAATCTGTTTTGACGAAAATTTCAATTTCGATGTAACGGCAGCGGTGTTCAATGTCATGCAACACAATTTCGTGGATTAACGATTAATTCATGCGTTCAGAGTGTGCCGGGTTTATTGATACGCTTTTAACATTAAACTTCATAGAACCTATGTTGGTCTCAGTGAAAATAACTACGTCATAATTACGCTGTTTAATCCGCTCAAACGTCGACAAATTGATACAGTCAACTAATTCCCACCGTTTTGAGAGGACGTTGTACAAAGCTTTCCGTAATTTCCAAGTGCCTGGCGCTTCGTCCGCAAACGTGGTAAACAATAAGATTGAACTTATGCCAGTGACGGATTTTTCGAAATTCTAAAAGTGGGAATATGTACTCGTGCCGTTCTATAATGGCAGGATAACGCGCCAGGATCACCGCCAGCCGATCGTCAACAACAAATTTGTATCGAGGCGCGCTCGATAATAATTATAAATTAAGCTATTTTATCTAGGATGATAGGTACTTGTTAGGGTGAGCGAGACATCGTTTAAACTGGCTACACGCTGAAAGTATAAACTTAATTATATCTGTTGGAGTCTTATCGAAATGCCGGGTAAAAAATGTTATTTATTAGTTGTAAGATATATACATATATATACCTATATATACATATACTTGTATTCTGAACATGTATAGATAATGAATATATACGTATGTATGTATATATGTATAGAGGAGCATATATACATATATATTTATTGATGTCGGCTGAGTAACTTGGTAAATAAGCAGGCAGTCATAATAGATCATGATATTCTATTGAAATTCTGCCCGTTAACCCACGCGAGTCTACCGAATCACATAAATTCGAACGGAGTCTTGTAAACGCGATGCTGTATTATATGGCATTCGTTATATTTTAAAATGTGGAAAAACTGTGGAAAGGCTCGATGTCTCATATACAATCAAATACTCGCATTTCATCGCAACCGTATTCATCATCTGCCGAAATAAGTAGCAACTTAAAGATAATTGGGCAATGAAATCTGATGGGGTAGCATTGTACTGATGTGTCGTATGGCTCTCGTCATAGGTATAGTTCGATCGTGTCAGATCTTAAACTTATCTTACGAACAGTGAGGGATCGTTCAACGTTGTAAGCAAAATATTTGCCATTATTGCTGTATCGTGCGGCATGCTCTCCCACAACGCGCGGCATTTGTCAATCTTACGCTCCCCAACAATAACTCCTCCGTCATTGCGATATAGTAATGGAAACACGGCCAAAGTGGACCGATATACATAAATCAAAGGAAGTATAAAAGTTACGATATGCTCATAGATAGTCGCCCAGTTTTGCTCTATGCATTGAATAGTAATCCTCTGACGTCATGGGAAACGACAGTTGGGAGACTTCTACTGATTCCATTGCACGGTAAACTTCACATAGCGTAAGTCCATTCGGATTCCAGAGTCATTGGGTGTAACAGTTTAAGATGTGATCAATTGCCGATTCACGTTAATTACGTACACAAGATCATTCTGAATTGAAAGTAAAAAAAAATATGACGCTTTCGTGAAACTTTAGAACGTTAAACTGTCGATATCTGCATCGTTACGTCGAATCAGATATCAATGTCTTATCTGTGCCACGCATCAACAATCTTTATGCTTGTCGTTAGCGAACTAACAATATCTGTGACTATGATGATCTTGTCGTTTCAATGTGTTAGACGGCGCATTCAATTTTCATCCAAAAGGCTCCCTCCGTACGGAGATTAATTCACCACTGTCATTTGAAAAGATGCTCTCGTACATACTCTATATCTGAAAGAGACATACAATGAGTGTAACTGCAATATGTACACTCAGTCATGGGGCATATTCTGAAAACACATTGTAGCTACGGTTCCATTAAACGCTCATAAGAGAAACGTAGGCATTGATGGGTGAACGTAGAAATTATTCAGTACGTATTAGCTTGACACTTCTATTTTGGCAGAAATATAAAGCGTGCTTCAAATGTATTAAGAAGTTTGCGTGCAGGTCTGGTATGCAAACCAATGTGTAAAAATTCCGCATACTGTTCAATGTACATAATTATAGTAGAATAAACGTCTAACAAAATGGAATGTTTGACAGCTTTGTGCAACGCGACTTCGTGGAGTTACATCAGTTACATCTGATCCATTATTTTTGTAACGCCAGAGGGTTCGCCTTCATTTCTCGCAATATTTGATCTAACCTTGATTGACGCTCGACCCGTGAATAGGGCTTGAATGATAAACTGTATCCTTGAACAATTGAATTAACGTTGCACTTATGGTACTGTTTAATTAAGGGTCACTAACGTGACAAATTCAAACTGTTACGCACATACAGAAAATCACGAGTATGCATGAACGTTTTACGTCATATGGCTTTGCGACTTAAGTGTTATGAAACATTGGAGAATCGTAAGCCCAAATACCGGAGCATATAAAATTCGTCTGTGGGTAACACATACATACAGTGAGTGCATGTTAGCAAAGGAATACGCACGTTTCGATGGAACGTGTTTGACACTATCTTACGGGTGTATATAGATAATGTCTTTGAAAGTCAGCGTTAAAAGAGAAATTATACCCTCTCAATCAATGTCAGCAATTAGCTAAATTGAAAAGGATTCTACATTGAAACATTTACTGCTTTTTAATGTAAGCTGTGAGACGAGATTGTACAAAGATGAGTCATACAGACACGAAACGGTATTATTTACTGACAATTCCCGATTTTATATGAAAATATTTATATTACATAGATATGTTCATTGTGTAATAATACTATATGTACATATGAATATACTTATATTAAATATGATTATACATAAACACACAGAACCTACTCACAGATAATCGTGTGCAATGTACATATATACGTATATGCACGGATATATACACGTACATACATACGTAGAAACATATCTACATACTAATTAATGTTATAAAAATGTCGTGGTATGGCGTGATTGTAAAGACTGTATTATTCAATGATTAATGAACATTCAAATAACGTTCGGAACACAAAAGATCGCTAAGAAACATGCTGAAACATGGAAAAAAATCCCAAAATGGGTAAATTTATTTATATTGGGACTGGAATTCTAGATTAATATTACAAGCGTCATTAGTATGAGATACGCTCAGAAGTACTACTGTATTTGCCAGGTATTGTTGGGCGGCTCATATTTATCGAATACAAGTGAAATCAAACATTACATTAAGAGAATATCCATCCGCCACGACATTTATCTCTTTGACCTAAGGATTTACACTGTGTGAATTGTGTATTGCTTCTGTGTGTACACGGCGTTCCGAAATAAAGTATCACTCAATCGTCGGTACCGCCTATAGTTCATGTTCAGTGTAGACCGAAGCTATCGAGATAATGTCATTACATCTCCGCATACTGAGCATGGTCAATTTGGACCCGGAATGGCGAGCAAATATTTCCCATGCTATTGCAGTTGCGACGGCCTTCAAGTAACTAAGCACCGAATTAATGTATCTATACTGTTAAGATTAGCAAACTTTGGAGCAACAGCGTATGTGGAGGAACATAAGAGACCAAACAAATTCGAGGCGAAATGTCGAAATTCGAGGCGTGTGTATGTTCGCGCATATTGCGTGCCTGATATATTCATATATGTACATCAATCACACCTATATAATTAAAGTATCAGTGCATTAGTGTTTATTAGGATAAGGTCAATATCGCAATCTGTCTCTTGTCGGATCTTCAAACTATCATGTGTGTTACAAGCGTGACAGCTCTTATATCACCCCAGCTCTGTATTAATGTAATTCGGCGTACGGGTTATTCTTATTTTAAATTAGACTTTCGATCGCGTACGTATCGATTTTTTTTAGACAAAGGGAATTTAGCGTTATAAGATTTATTATAAATGTGCTAGAATTAAGGAAATCGAAATAAATCGAAATCTTTTGCCCGACGTTTTCTTTTCTTTTCCCTGTGGTCTTCTAAGATTAGTTGTAACGGTGATACGACAACTTTTGAGTAAGGATATTGATACATAAAATTATATTTTTTACGTTTTATAAGAATTAGTTGACATGCTTCTGCAAAATATATTTGGTGGAGAGGACGATTCTTTGTATACAGGTAAACGAAGTAGGCTGTTATCGATTATTTGAGTTTTGAGCTTTACCCGTTCTTCATAATGGCAGACTATACTATAGTTGCTTTCGCACACATTTTACAATTCTCTCTAAACTTGTATTTCGTATGTTACATGAAATAATTGAATAACACGAGTAAAATAAAACGGTTCTTTCAATGAACATTATTTTGTGCAAAATATTATTCCGTGTGTTCTTTTCTATAAAGCTTATTTCACAGTTTGATTAAACCTACTTTTGTTAAGAAATCAGATATTCTATTTTTATGTAGATTAAAAAAAAACAATCTGAGTGTCTAATCACGGTAATGTATGAGTTGAGCCATTGACAATCGGGTCATGTAATATGTATATACATATACATATATGCATATATTCTGTTGGCTTTGTAAGTTTTCAGCGTGTGCGATTTACTCGACAGAATATTCGCAGTGAAAGAATTAAAGTAGAAGATAAATATATAGTACATTTGAATTAGATAATATTTTAGAATCCATCAACTAGTTTTTCTTTCAAATTAACTGTTCTTTATCATGTAAACTTTATGAGCATCCTTTCGGCGGTTTGTCATGTGCTGCCCCCTACAGTGAGAAACACAAGTTGAACACGTGCTCGAAGAAAACCACAGTAAGTTAAAAAACGTGTATTTGTTTGCGAGTGGATTTTGCGTTAAAACGTTTATACGGAAATCTGAAATAAACTACTGCCATATGATAAAACCTTACTAGCATAATTGTACGTCAATATCAAAAGTTTGTGGTAACTAGTTCAAGATAAATCATATGTCGGGTTAGGGTAAACAAACTTCATTATAATAATTTATTAACTAATGTTGTTTTACACTCTAACAGATGGTCAATAGAACTAAACAAATGTCAGCTTTTGCTGCATATTCGGAAAAGTCAAAAACTAAAGGCTCACGTAATCAAGTTAAACAAAAGAAGTCGAAGCAGTTGTCTGTCAACAATGCGCAAACCGGTGGAATTACGAAAAAGCGTATTAAATCAAACAATTTACCAGAAAAGAAAATCGCAAATAATAATAAGTTGAAGCTTCTTAAAAAAACTGTGCTTTCCACACGAGTCGTAAAGCATAATGTCATTAAAAAGCCAGTTCCTGTTACTATGGTGAATGAGAAAGTTATGCAAAAAAAATCAAATGTTCAAAAAAAGAAACAGACAAAGCCAAAGGCCAAGAAAGTAAAAGTTGCTGTAAAACGTAAAATCGATCAAGATGTGTGCTCAATTTCGAAACCATTGGGGGATGTAATATCAAGTAAATATGATGCAAAAGCGGAAGCCAAGCGTGTTTTCGAATGGTTAATACATCCATTAAAAATGGAAGATTTTTTTAAGTAAGTATTAGTATATCAAAAATAAATCTGCTTTAATACGTACTATGTAGTATATGTTACATTTGGATTTGCAGGAACTATTGGGAACAAGCTCCAGTACATGTACAAAGAACCAAATCAAATTTTTACCAAATGCTTATGTCAACACCAATGTTAGACATGATATTAAGAGAAAATCATATTCTTTTTACAAAGAACCTTGATATTACCTCATATGCAAATGGTATAAGAGAAACTCATAATCCTGAAGGACGGGCTATGCCAAGCGTTGTTTGGGATTATTACTTAAATGGATGTTCAGTTAGAATGTTAAATCCACAAACATTTATAAGGAAGCTTCATACATTAAATGGTAAAATCTTTTTGCTCCTTGCTTGTCTACTTTAACACTTTATTGTATGAATGTATCTGATATTATGGTTTTGCAGCAACATTACAAGAGTTGTTTGGCTGTTTTGTTGGTGCAAATTCATATTTAACTCCACCCAACACTCAAGGATTTGCACCTCATTATGATGATATTGAAGCATTTATATTGCAAGTAGAAGGGAAAAAAAGATGGAGATTGTATAAACCTAGAAGTCTGAATGAATGTTTACCCAGATTCTCCTCTAAAAACTTTGAGCAGTCTGAAATTGGAGAACCTATTTTAGACACAGTTGTGAATGCAGGTGACCTGTTATATTTTCCACGTGGAACAATTCATCAGGGTGAAACAATCGATGATAAACATAGCTTACATATAACATTGAGTGTTTACCAAAGGAATAGTTGGGGTGATCTGATGGAAAAGCTCTTGCCACAAGCGTTACATCAGGCTATTGCGAATGATAGTAAATTTCGGGAGGGTTTACCCATTGACTACTTGAATTATATGGGGTGTGCACATTCCTCTGTAAAGCAAAACACTAAGCTTAGGCAAGCTTTCACTGAGAATGTAAAGGATTTGTTCATTCGCATCCTCGATCACATGAATATTGATCATGCAGCTGATAACATGGCACGAGGTCATATACATGATTTCTTGCCCCCTTGTCTCATTGAAACTGAGAAAGAATGTTCAGTCGCCCAGGATGGCGAAAGAATGACTGCGGACGGTTGTGTCGAATATCGTGTAGAAATTGAACCTGACACAAGAATACGATTGTTGAGGGCTCATTGTATAAGGTATTATCTTAAAATGTTAAGATTTATGAAAACAATGGTAAGGTATTAGATTTCTCACTTTAACTTATTATTTTTACCAGACTGATTCAAGAGGTTAACACGTTTAAAATATATTATTCCACGGAAAATTCAAAAGAGTATCATGAATATGAACCACAGTATTTAGAGGTTGGTAGTGAATTTGTACCTGCTGTGAAAGAATTAATATTACGGTACCCTGAATATGTTCGTGTGGAAGATCTTCCTATCAACGGTGAAGATAATAAGGTAAGATATATGTGTATCAATGGTTTTTCGAAATGCAACAATATATGCAATTTCTTATATTTTACAGATTCAAATAGCAAAGGATCTTTGGGAGAAATGTATCGTGGTGACAGATCATCCTTTACCGGTCATCGAATGATACTCCTGCCGTGCAATTCTGTAAACATTTAATATACTGTAAAAAATGAATTTCCACCATTGAACATCAGTAGAGCCAATACGGTAATTATATTTCATAAAATAATTGTAATGTTCATTCTTATACATTACGGATTGATCAAGGTTTTCGTAACAATACTTTTACAACCACCTTTTATATTCTGTAAATGTTATATACAACATTTACGGCATTTAATAGGTCAATTACATATTCCTTGTTGTCGAATATTACTTGAGTATAAACGATATATGTATTTATTTGTTGTTACAAACTGAACTGAGATAGGAATATGAATGAATTATTTCAAATAACTCGTAGTATTGTGCACACGCATCCATACATTGCGTTATTGTACTTACAACGACGTAAAGTTTATCGAACATCTGTGAAAAGCCCGTTAATAAAAAAAAAATTGTATTTTGTACATATTATTTGTCGTGACGTTTATTTTCCGAGTCTCTCCTTGTTGTCTCTCTTCGCCTGTGTCACGTGGTCATCCTGTCTTCCCCGCACGTACTCAACGTAGTCCAAGTATCCATCGTTGTCCTTGTCATCTTTCTCCAGCACCGTGTCTATCAGTTCTTTATCAGAACAATATTATGTTACATGAAATCCCCAGCGAAGTTCCCCTTAATCTCTGCTCGCCATTTTTCAATGAAACCTACCCACGATCGAAGGAAGTTCATCATCTAGCGGATCCGATACTGAGTCTTCCTGTCTCATCACATCCTTCTTCTTGCTGCCATGTTCCATTACCGACAATTTGCTGTCGTGCAGCGTGTGCTGAACAGCGTGCAAGATCTCCAATCCGTCCAGCTTCATGTTATTATCAATGTCATGCACACTGCATCCGAAATTGTACGCATTAATCATATATCGAATATAAAACGTTGGAAGAATTTAGCCGCAAACGATTCATAAACGTACTGAAAATAGTAGAATTCTATCTCGTGCGCGCTCATCTTCGAAAAGTCAAATTGATCCGCCACTGGGCCCATGTCTTCTTTTAAGTGACTGAAATTGAACGGATAGTACAGATTTCTGGCATGGTTGACAATTTGACGTTCAAGTTAAACCAGAACGAGGCCTGTTTCCCTACTAACATAGCATCCTGGAGCAGCTCTGCATCTTGGGTCAACTTTACGTCCTTCTGCGGCGCATAGTGATGATGCGACACGCTGCTTCTGGGATGATGCGGTCCACGAAAACCGGACGTCAGTCCAATAAAAAAGATACTTAGGTACGCCGCCAGCATTTATATATCTGAAACACTATATTCCAAACATAATTCTTCTCGCATCTCTATCCTACCCCGTTTCTCTCTAACGTATCCAAGTACCTGGCGCCAAGAACAAAAGGCAGTATGTAGTGCGTTCTGAACACAAACATGACCTTGACTCGGTGTACTTGAACAATAATGGACGTTAGTCGTTCAATTGCGTTATGAATGTGTTCGTTGAGTAATAACCAAACCCTTTCTTTAGGAAGATAGTCCTACTTGGCTGTAAACTTTCGTGACAAGCATCGCGTTACGGCGCTCTTTAAATTTCACGTGTTACGCTAACCGTGCGCGCGGCTCGCAACAAAAGTCTGAACGAGTACGATGACTATCGAGGAGCACTACACGACGTTCCGAGCAGTGCTCAACTACAATAGTACCTGCTGGGACACGTTCATCGGGCATGTCGCGCGGCAGTAGTGCCTATTGCCTCTTCTGGGGGTTGAACACCCCCTCGGTTAGCGACAGATGGACGGTAGAGGGGGTCCCAGTAATTATTATGTGATTACCCACAAGCCCATTGATTTAGATTGGACCCCGGGGGGGCAGGCTGGATGACCCTGGGCCCGTCTCGAAACTCGCTACAAGACTCGATCGGAGGAAAAAGACGAAAACGAGAAAAAATCTGGCCCTCATGATGCATTGGCAGCGAGAAGAAACAATGTCATTGTGCCCGGCCCACGATTTATGATCTCAAACGCACATGCGTAAATATCGAACGTGAGAGTAAGTGGTAAGTATATGCCGTGCTTGGCACGTCGGGCTTGTTTCTTACGTTACTACTTGTAAGGTGGTACCGTGTACCGTCGATGTTGGGAGGTAGACAAGTGTCCGAAGGCAGAAGGTGGGCGCGAACAGGGGTGTTAAAAGACACGCGAGCGAGCACGAATTCGCAGTACTTAGAAATCAATTTTGTACAGGCTTACGGGGCGCGGGCGAGAGTGCATATGTTGAGGGAGCCCCAAGGGGTTTCCGGAGCAAGTGGACCCCCCGTGGGTGCGTACCCCAGTTGGAACAGTACACTCTCTTTCTCTACCCCCGATGCCGTTCGACCCCCGCTTTCGGCTCGGTACCCTATCGTGGTGTCGAAATCTATAAATAATTTATATCATTTGGTCCATTCATCGAGCGAGCCCATATGTACCTGTGTCGTCTTACAGGGGACCTGCACTCGAACGAGGCCCGTGCCTTTTGTAGCGGGAAGATCTCGAGTGGACTGACCAAGAATGTAGCACTGATTTTTGTTATTATGTAAATGAGCCGATGGGCGATGAAGGCCTGACGCGCCTATCGTCACCCGATCATGTTTGCAGGCAAACGGATTCTGTGGCCGAATTCTGCAGAGAACGTTATCGGATTGACGATATGGCACTTGCATTCGTTAGTCGATTACTTCAATCCCGTTTCGAAAATTAGCAATTTTTATTCAATTCGTAAGACAGCACGTGGAATTTAGAGTTCTTAAAGAACTTTGCCCCATTTTATTTCGATACCTTTGCAAAGTATGTGACATTCTAAAAAAGTTGTCCTTCAATGTTGCATGTAATGTGACCCTCTGGCAAGATAATCTTAATAAGCTATTTCATTAGTGACGGTACGTAATTCCATAAGCGATTCGTCGCGTATTACATGTCAACGTGAAACTATGTTGCAGAATATTGCGGTGTTGCGATTACGGTGCGGTAATGCTAACCCCTGCTGGGAGAACGCATATTGGTGGTTGCCCATACCGAAACGTGCGACTTGCGGTTATGTACCGGCGGTGTGCTCTTCGTACGGTTACGCTACTTGGAAAACGAGCTGGAAGAAGCTAAAGTTATCCGATAATGAGGCGCACGAGGCGACCCAGTCTTTATTTCCATCAAACGCAGCGACGATTTGCATAAGAATTGCCACTCGCACGAAGATCGTAGCGCACGACGATGAGATAGTCGGACTCGCGTGAACGAAACGTTTAAATAACCCGCTCCCAGGCTGGAGTTCAAGTACACAACTATCAGCGCAATCTTTATTTGAACTCGGAGGGTGGCCTTTCCGGCCACCTGATGCACAACGAATCTCCACCAATTTTCATCGCTACATACACGACTTTTACGACACATGAACGAGTACTCTTATTCATCCTATTCGTCCTGCTACGGCACACGCACCCCATGTCAGCGTTATACGCGTACGCGTCCCGTGAAATAGAACCCACCCTAATTCGTTTACAGAATTTCGTGAAAGGCGACGGTATTCCGATGATGCACTTTGAACAAATAGCTACTCGAACGTATGGATTCCGATATCACGCGCGATTCTTTCATCTTTCTCGGTCTGTGACGCTTACAGCTGTCGCGGCGGCCAATTCATCCCTTGTCGACGAGTTAGGTTACCCTATCATAACCTAGAAAGCGACCCGACAAAGGCGTAGTCGCCGCCGTTACGTGCGACGTTCGTTACTCAGCGGACGTTGAACGGATACTAGAGTGTTTCTCTCTTACCTGAGATGAGAGCCGGAAAGAATGTTCAGCGATCGTCATCCCTCGATTATCGACGGCCTCGATTTCCGCGTTCGATCCTCCCTATTCGATCATTCCGTTGCTCTCCACGCCAGAATTCCTCTGCCAACAGGAGCGTGCGACGCATTATCGACGTTTTTAACGCCGAGCTTGCGTGCTCGTTGAGTTGCTCCGAAAGATCGCACATCATTCGAGCGGGCTCGTTTCATTTTGAGCCGAGCCCATGATAAAGTCGCTCCGTAATTCCATTCCTCGTACGTTTCTGCCACTCGACCGATTCTCAACGTTTATCCGTTCGTCTCGATCGAGGAATGACGTTCGGCGATATTCGATTTGAGCGAAAATTAAGGCGATCGAACCTCATCGATTTGCATCTGGATCGGCGGACGTTTTTCGGAGGCGAACGTCTTGTACCGATGCATATTGTTCGAAGGTTATCAAATTAATGTTATGTAGGTGAAGGGGGATGTGGAAGGTAAAAGGTCTTTGTACGAGAGTAGTATTATGACATGGTAGGTTTGGTATAACATGTGCGTTTTGCAAAAATAAGAATTATTCTACCCACTATTGAATCTCTGCATTCGATTGAACGAACATAAAATGGATTATGAATACTATTGCACTGTTTGTGTAGTGCCTAAGCCTGGTAGTGGCAAAACCGTTGGGTAACTGTAATAATTTAACGAACGTAGCATGCCGTCGACGCTGCCGAGCCATTCTTATTGTAAATTTCCACGCAAGTCCGATTTCCAATTTTTACAGAAATACGGAACGAACGTATATGCCCCGTGATTCTGATAAAGATGTAAAGTGAAAAAGTGCGGTGGAGAAAAAGAGATAAAGAGGGAAGGAGCGAGAGGTGGGCAGGGGGTATATAGAGGCAAGGATGAAAAGGACGTAAAAGAGTGAGAGAAGCGCAGGGGTGGAAGGAGAAATAGGTATAGGAGCACCGACCGAACGAGCGAATGAGAGAGAAAGAGAGAGAAAGGGAGAGAAAGAACGAAAAGCCAGTAAGAGAGCGGGAGCGAGAGAGAAGGAGACACAGAGAAAGAGAGGGTGAGAGAGAGAGAGAGGAGAAAGAGAGAGACAGAGGGAGAGGGAGAGAGGTAGTACGAGAAATGTAGAATGGCGGAGATAAAACGTGAGCGAGCGGGAGGGAAAGAGAGGGAAAATAAACGAGGCCAAGGAAGAAGAGCGAGAGGAAAATAAACTCGGCGAGGAGGACGGAGAGATATGAAACCGTCGGCGGAGAGAGACAGGCGGCAAGAGAGGGAAATAGAGAGAGAGAGAGAGAGAGAGGGAAAGGGAGAAAGAGAGGGAGGGGGAGAAAGAGAGAGAGAGAGAGAGGAAGAGGGAGAGAGAGAGAGAGATGTTACGAAGAGGGAGGGAGAGAGTGAGAGAGAGGATGGATGGGTCTCTAGTTGCCATGGCGACCACCGTAGCCTAAAGCTATGCTTTTATTGATTCCAAGCCGCAAACAATGTACAGGAGTGGATGTTTCGCTCTGTTCTCTCTCTATCCGTCTGGATAGTGAGGTATTAACGCACCCCGAAATACCGATACCCATGGGCACGTGCCCCAGAAAAGCAGGGCGGTCCCACGAAGAGTCCAACGCACTAATTCACTGATATCGCTTTCTCTCCTCGGCGAGATGCAAACCTTTTATACGGCATCGCGGCGCTCAAATTCGCTACCGATGCGCATTCGAGCATGAGGAACCAAAATTTGCTTTTTTCCTTTTCTTTCATCCTTTCTGTCTGGCATTACCGGTCGGATGAGAGACACTGGCCGATGGACCTGTTCGGCCAAATGCGCCGATAATTATGAAAGTGGCCTATGTCGGAGAGGTAACAAATGTTTTATTTGTACTGTTCAGTTTGTTTTTCAGTACTTGATGTTAAGCGGGGGTGAGTTTCACGAATTTTTGGACTAAGTCGTTTTTAATTGCTAGCACAAACGTGCGTCGAGGGATCTGTTAAAGAAATGATTCGGCATGATTGAACATGGAGTCGGCGAAGTAGAGGCTGACTGACGATTATATCGAAATAAACAGCTGTACGCCGAAGGTGCAGAGAGCTCACCCTGTGGGATATCGGCCCTCGGAGTGGCCCGGCAAACCTTTCCCTTTTTACCTCAAATCAGCTATTCGAAATCAAATCAATAACAATGAGAGAATCACCGATGCAAAAGTCGGATTCAGATTGAGTTTTCTACCTGATTACTGCGAACGGGACCACCTATTGAGATCTTTCGATGAACGCTTTATCGCCTAGGGACGAATGCGTATCGATTTCACGTGGGTCCTCAGCCTTGCCTTTTTTCATGACCTTCATTGAAGCGACGAGCTCAGATCGCTTTTAATTGGCTCGAGACCCTCGCAAAACTTCATTATCAATAATCGCCGCTTCTGTCGTCAGATGAGCGTTCGCGTAAACTGTTGCCTTAGCATGTGCGGAAATGTACATTATGAAGCAGTACGCGATGTTGACAATATGTTTATTTATATATACGTAATGAATTTTGTGCATCAAATACGAAAATATTGTTTGCGGGAAAAATTCGAATTTTCTTTTACTGTGGGTACTCGCAAGATATTATGCCGCGTTATGTAATATTGTCTCGTTTGGTTTTTTGTACATTGTAATTCCGAATGAATGTCAAATTGATGAAATGCGAAGATTGCTTCAACTACAAGAGTCTCGCTTGAAAAAGTAAAACTGATGTAACTTTATTAAAGATAAATCATCTTCGTCATACGATCTAAGTTACTTTCAAAAAATATTACAACTATGAATACTGCTAGCAAAAGTAAACTGATGTGCTCTATTTTCTTTCTCTAATGAGAAAAATACTTTTTCATTCCTTATGAACACTGCATGCCATGCTACTCTGCAAAGAAAACAATATTATGTTATCTCTTCAGAAGATTGAGATCCCTTCAGCCAATGAACCGCGTCCGTCTAATAATTTTTGCCCCGGTAAGTGACAAAAACCTCTCATTGTCTCTAGCGAATTACACGATCCGCTTGTTACGGCCAAACAAACACAATAACATCCTCAATGAACGACAACGCTAATGCAAATGACCAATTCTCCCTTACAAGCCCTCATATTAAAACGCAATGTGCAACGAACATACCGCATTCATAAATAATCAGCAGCGCATTAGTACTTATTTCAGTATAATTACAATCTCCGATGACGAAACATTAAAAACTCTATTCACCGTTCCGCCCATCCTATCGGCAATAGAAACGAGGACAAGCCAGATACTGTCCTGTCTAATCCCTGTAAGATATTACATTAGCGCACCCCATATCGAACCATGCCAATTAATCTGCAGCTCAACACCTACCGAACCCGCACAATAATTGTTGATACTTTATCGCTTACCCACCTCTGCCATTGTCTCTTTCTCTCACCTCCCCCCCCCCCCCCCCCCCCCTCCCACCGCCCCTCTCTCCCTGAGCCCCTCTTTCTCTCTCGGTCACACGAGTGCCGCCTTCTCATTCTCACTCTCGCAATTTTTTTTTTTTTCATTTCCATGCGAATCGCTCGATCGAGGCGTGTCGCATTCTGACGCATGAAAATGGCCCAAAGGGATGCGCCAGCCATGATCGATGCTCCATCCGATCGGAGTCTACCGAAACTGCCCGTCAAATAATATATTCATAGCTTCCGGATGGTTGAACACGACTCTCAAACCCCGCCGTCCTACTCATCCCTGTTTCGTTCCTCCCGTTTGCCCCCCGATACCGTCACACAGAGCTGTCCAACCCCAGAGTCCATCCGCGTGCAAATCGACTGTCGAATAATTATCGAGCATATACGCGCCGCTGGATTGCCGATCGTTTCTTCCTTTTTTTTTACCGGCCGCTAATTTCTGTCCCGCCTCGCGACGGTGTCGAGTCAAGACGAACGGTAAACATTTCGGACTGTGAAGGAAAATTGTCAACATGTTGATGGGATGATTGAGGATTTATGGGGGTGTGCGTTTGGAAAGGTTTTGAATATGGGGTTAGGAGATTTCGATCATTTTATCACGCTTTTTGAGTTTAGGCGGATGCTAACGCTGTATCAGGTTCGGTTAAATTACCTGGTGCAAATTTAAAATAAAGAACTTTTAGAAGATACCTATGTCAGAAGAAATATAATAAAATAAAAACGTGAGACATTGATTAATCGCTCAATCTAAGATTTTAGGAAAAGTTTAATCAACAGACGAGATAATAATAAATGTACAATTCTTATTTATAGTTTAAAAGACATAATTTGACGGTGTCTGGTAGGGTTAGCGTTAACGTATGTTGAGATGAGATACAAGCTTATTTCCATCTACGTTCATGTACTGTGTCTAGATTATTATAGATGCCTTTAGCAAAAATGGGATTGAGAAAAATATTTTGTTTGACATCATTCATTCTGACGGAAGAAATTCTTTCGAAATAATCTGTATATTACTTGAACTTTGACGATGTTTTCAATCGCAAGCACGTATCTGATGTCGGATAGAGTAGAAGAGAGTCAGCGATATACCTACTTGACTGTAGACTTACGATTCTCATTCGCTCCGACGACCTTAAATCCTCTCCAATTAAATATGTTTCTTTATTAAGGCGACGCAAACAGGCGATTACCATTATCGTGCCGGAAGACGGCTTGCGCGTCTGTACATCCGGACCAATTTCTTTCACCGGCAACGTGATTGCAGACGACCGGGGGCGATTTTCCGCACTTCCTGCCTCCTCATCTCCTCCTATTTCTCTACCTCCTTTTCCTGATTCGCGCGCTTACGCGTTCCCTCGACCGTGCGCCGATTAAAACTAGGCAGAACTCTCGACATTTTTACCTCACCTAACCCATCGACTATCCCTCACCTCCCGACACTTCGAAATCCTTCTTCAACCTAGCGCTTAAAAAAGAATCTACGTTCATAACGATGAGATCCACGTTCAATTCCCAACGTTCGCGCACGCACACGACAGGCCAGTTACAGGCCATAAGACTGGAAAAATAAACATATTTCCTCGTTGAAGCACTCACGCCGGTGGCGAGTGATCGAAGGCCATTCGGGGGCTGGGTAAAAACATAGGGAGGAGAGAGAGGATGAGAGAAAAAAGGTCGGTCCGAGCACGAGCGCCACCCGCCCCTCCCGCTCGCGGTCCCTTTTTTCCGCTAAATACGCCTAAGAGGGCAAGACGAGGAGGAAAAAGGGTCGGTGTAAGTTCCTTCCATCGGTCCGTCTCCCTTCTGCCCGCCCTTCCCCGCTCGCCGTCCTCTTCCCGTTCGAACGGGCGCCAGGACAAGCTAAGTGCAAAATTATTTTAAAAATATTTTCTTAACCGCGTTAGCCTCCGAGCTGACCCCCGCGCAGGCCGCCGGTGCCGACACGTAGCTAAAAACGTGGCAAGGCTGCGTGCAAAAAGAATTGGGAATGCCGCACGGCGGTTTTTGTCGACTTGACGGCGGTTTCCGGCCGACGTTTCCGGCGGAGGTTTCCGGCCGAGGCCTTCGCCGAGATTATGAGATGCGTTAGAATTTCTGCGCCAGCCTTCGGCATGGCGGCAAAGTATTTTCGGTTGACGGATTGCCGGACCTGGACGATTTGGCGGTCTTGGTCAGGTAAGTTGTACAGGTGGTTGTGCATGACGTGCAGTTGTGTCACGGACGTGAAGCTATGGGTGTCGAGGATGGCAGTTGATGGTAGTCAGGATCCTGGAGTCGATGTACTGTGTTTGGAATATTTCAGGAATTATGTTTCGAGGTTTATTGTCGCTGATTGGGTATTTATCGTAAGACTGTTTTAGATTTCGACTAACATTGAGGATGTAAATTACCTATCTGTGTCTTTCTTTTCTCGTTGAATTATACCACGGTCTTTTTGTGTTTATGAAGTTTCTGGGTCTAATGTAGTAGTTCTGTGTCGGTTCTGTAGGTTCTTCATTCTGCGTACTCTTGGGTTTATGGTTTTATTTTTATCTTTATTATAACCTTTACTTGGTTCTGGTTGGCTTGTACTGCTTCGACATTTTTGACGTCGGGTTCTCCCGTTTTCAAGTTGTCTATGCTGCTACAGCCAAGGTTTTTTAATCGGCGTTACGAAAAGAATACTTAACTCGATGAAAGGCTCGAAATTCATGCGAGAGAACTGAAAACACCGATAGAGATTGCGAAACGAAGACAACGGTATTCATTATTTTTGGGTAGTGCCGCGGTTTATTCGTACAGCAGTTATGGTGCTTTCCCGTTTTCCGCGCAGCGCAGCCAAATAAACACAACTATTCGCGCAAGAGATAAACTAATTTGCCGATGTAATACAGTTCCGATCGAAAAGCAGGCTTTGAAAGAAATCGCGGCGTTAATAACAGACGCGACGCGAGTTTTAAACACCCGGCAAATTGACTTTTGCAGTGGAAAGTTATTAAACGAGTCTGGACAACAGAAAAAAAAAAAACTGTCGCCTACCGACTATTTTTTCAGCATTCCTTCGCGTCTGTTTATTCGATCCCGGCAGGGTGGGCAGAAGGGAATGCTCGATTTTACAAAGCTCGCAACTACTTTGCCACGAGCTTAATCAAAATATCTCCGTCAAATACTTAATTACTTCGATATCACTATCTTGTAGATGGCTTACTCTAACAGCCATGTACATTATATACAAGGAAGACTTATGATGGGGTTCCAATTTGCCGCGGGGCGCCGTCAGGCTGCGTTTAACAACTTTTTAATGGAGGCTTGGCGACCATCGTCAGCCCCAGCCGCCAACGTTGAAACGTTAATTCTAACGGGTGTCATCCTGAAAATGAGTTACCTTTCATCGTCTTCGAAGGGGAGCTGGCCGCTTTTTCCTCGCGATTTCGCGAATCGTCGCTCACTTTTCCAATCCTCCGACGCCTCTGACATCGGCAAAATCCTGCCATTCGATCTGGCAAGACGAGTAGAACGTATCGCCGACGACTCCAGCAGGAAAACTACATTCCATTTTATCCCGCTACACGTTATGCCCGGCGCAAAATGGAAGCTACTTTGTGCCTGCTTGAATAAATTCATGCCCCGAGAAAACCTCGACATACAGGAATCGGTTAAAAATGTTAAGCAACAATTTCTCGTCCAAAGGCTGCCGCCTTGATCTCGCGCGCGCGCGCGCGCGCGCGGATCGCAGAAATTGTCCGCGGTAAAGAGCCCTCCTTATCGCAATTTTTGCCCCACCGGGACGCCTGCAATTTCGCGCGAGGCGTCGCTGTCGGCCTGGCGTCCCGACGCTCTGTTTACAGTGGCCGGTCCGACGAGCGGAACGAATTGAGCTCCGAGGATCGTTATCGCCGTTCTTTGCGTCCGCAGGCGTCCGCAGGCGTCCGCCGGCGTCGGCGTCGAATGGCAGCGCTCGGGCGTCGATATTAATTAGGATCGCGAGCGATTAGTATCGTCGCGTCTCGCGGGACGGAAGTAGGATTGTTCGAGTTCGCCGAGTGGCGGGAGATCGATCGGCATTCAGCGACGATCATCGGGACGGCGGCGGCGACGGCGACGGCACCGGCACCGGCGTCGGCGTCGGCGTCGGTCGCCTCTCGCGAAGATGGGCAACGTCACGCTCGGAATAATAACGGGACGAGGCGGGCTCTCGGCGAAAGAACGAATGCACTTTGTTGGGCTCCGTGCGCGGAATAAAAGTCCGGCCGGATAACGCGTCATTCGGCGAAATCAACGGGACGCCGGCGGATGTCGACTAACGCCATTAGCCGCCGAGTGAATAATGAAGCTTGCGACAAAGTGTCGGGATCAATATGTAATGTTAATGGAACAAGAGTCCCATCTTCCGAATTCCCTTTCGTGCGCCGGGCGCCGAACCGCAAGCGCGATGTCACTCGGTCGCAGTCCTCGCTCGAACTTGGTTAGGGGGCAAAAAATGTCATTAAATGCACTCGAGCCGGGGCCGTACGTAGCGGGGTACACAGTCGGGTACACAGTCGGTGCGCCGAAGAGCGCGGGTTAGGACGATTCTCGGCGGTGGCCCTCATAAGCATTTGCCGGTGACGGGACTCAGGAGTCATGGCGGTCTGCGTGGCGTCGAATTTGGCGAGATCGATTTTTCGTGCGCGAACGCGTGCACCCACACGCACGTGACCGAGTGGCAGGGCAGGGTGGCAGGGCAGGGTGGCAGGAATGGTTGGCAGGATGGTTGGCAGGATGGTTGGCAGGATGGTTGGCAGGATGGCAGGATGGCAGGCAGGCAAGCCGGCGAATCTCTCTCTCTCTCTCTCTCTCTCACACAGGTTCCGTACGCACGTACCCGCGCACGCATCTACCCCTAGCATGTACGGCTGGCATGTAAGCCAGCGCGCGTACACGTGTTCGTACGGCTCGCACAGTGTGTGCATACATATTCAGGTTGAGCCATCGCTCTGAGCCCTCGCAGAATCTCTCCAACCCTCCCAGCCCTCGATTCTCCCCTTGTCGGCAGTCCGCCCCTGACAAACCCCAACGTTGCCCTCCTCGCTTCTCTTACTCTGGCTATTTCTCTCTCCCTCCCTCTCCCACGAACTACCCTTCCAGCGTGAACGTCACCCCCCTCCCCCTCCTCCCTCCCCCCGCCGGCCCTCCTCCTCCCCTCGAGCCCATCTCCCCTTGTCCTCCACCATCTTCTCATACTCCTCCGCTTTCTCTTCCCTTCCCCGCCGAGAGCGCCCTCCCGCACTCCACCTCATTCTCCACCTAACCTAGCACAGCATCCGCGTTCTGGAGCTGCTCTCGCAGCTCTCGTAATCGCATTTGACGTCGCTACGTTTTTGTTTCAGAGCAGTACGTGACGCTTCCGCCCACCGTGAGGGCTCTTGGCAAAACACGCGAGGAGGAAAAAAGAGAGAGGGTCCGCCGGTGACTCGGGCAAAGATAGAGATGGGGCGCTGGAATTGGCTGCGGGGGAAAGGGGAGAGGGAGAGGGAGAGAGAGAGAGAGAGAGAGAGAGAGAGGGAGATTGAAAGAGAAGAGAGAAAAGAGAAAAGAGAGATGGGGTGGTAGACAAAGTGCGAAGTACGGGTGCGTGCACGTGAGCGAGGCAGAGGAAAGACAAGAGTGCTTCAGCGTGTGTGCGAGAGCGAGAGAGAGAGAGAGAGAGAGAGAGAGAGAGAGAGAGAGAGAGAGAGAGACAGAGGGAGAGAGAAGAAATGGGATGGAGAAAATGAGGATTTCGTTGGAGAACACGAAACGTCGAAGTAGAAACGAGCCAGAGCGTGCGGACGTCCGGGCGAGTAGGTGGAGGCACTATCGGGGATCGAGAGATCGAGAACGAGCACTCCCCCTCGATCATCCCTCGGCGGACGAGGGGTGGGCAGCGGAAAAAAGTTTCGCCGTTATAGCGATGTTTCTTAGATTAGCCGATCTTTCTCTCGCAGCCTCGCGCCGTTATTACTCTCTTGCCTTGCCGGCGCGAGGCTCTCATCTTCCATTTGCGAGGGACGTGGTAGCTACCCATCCCAGCGTCGCGACGCCACGAAATTCTCCAACAAATTCTCCTCTCTCTCTATCTCTCTCTCTCTTTGCCCGTAAAGGATTTTTTCGACAGGGCACCGTTTAATCGATTTTTCCCTCAGACAGATATTACTCTCTATACATTCGGGGCGTTATTCGCGTAAAAATGTTTCGTATTTACCTACGTCTTTCTCCCGATCTAGTCGCGATCTCTATTGGCCGGACACTGGGTGTGCTCGAAAAGGCTTCGGCTCAACGCTAACGCCGTCCGAGCACGAAGAATACCAATCGCCCTCAGTTTGTGCAATTATACCTCTCGAGCGTGGCACGCGTGGCAGTTTTTGAAAGTCAGCGTGTGGCGACACTTAAGGCTCGGCGAAAAGGGTCTATTATATTCGGGCGTCATCGCGCCGAAGGACGCGCAGGACGTCAATTTTGTTCGGCTGGCACGTGCCGCCGATAAAACCACGTCAAAATATTGCGCATTATTTGAATAGGCCAATTATGGGGCCTGCGGTCCCTGAATGCGTTACTACACGCACGGGCGCCCGGACGTCCGCGCTTATTTTCTATATCGGAAGCTGGCAATTGAAGAATCTAACTAAGTTGTCCTCCCCCCTCCCCTCTGTTTTTTCACTCGCGTTGTTACTCGCGTGCACTCTCCCTCTATCTCTCTCCCACTCTCTCTTCATCGACGACGTTATCGGATAACAGTCATGGGGCATCAAAGACTGTCCGCGCCCGATTTTTATTCCCATTTCGTCGGCGTAACTCTCATGTAAATTCGTCCGCGTTCGATCGCGCGAAACACGAAGTGAAAGTTCGTGACCGGCTTTTTCCTGGCGGGGGGCCCTTCTCTCCTCTTCGGGGACGATCGTTTTCTGCCCGCTTATGTAGATGAAGATGGCACGTACGGAGTGGCCCCGGCAAGAGCCCTGGGCGTAGATCAAAGCGAGTAAATTTTCGATGCACTCTTCGAAGGGGGCGCACGCCGGCCGATTCGCGGAGAGGAACATATCGGTGGGGCGTGGTTCAAATCTGTCATGCTTGCCGAGTACGTATACTGTATCTCGTCAAACGCTGTCGGGGCTACGCGTTTTTCGAACATGAGCTCACGCACTGCGATACCGTGAATAGATACGAAGACGCTGATCACGGGAGAGATTTATGTCGATGATCATGAGACTGGCTTAGTCGAAATAATGACAAAAGTTACTTTCGTCGTTTTTTTTTTTTTTTTTGTGATAAGCGGCTTAAAGTAGTAATTATCAATTTTGTCTCAATACAATGACATGGGGTATTTTTGTAATTAATTTTGGTAATTATTGAATGTTTAGGGTGATTGTATCAAATGTCTTCTCTTAATGTTAGCTATAAATGTTCGTAAATGCGCTTTTAAAGAATGTATGTAGTGCATTTGCTGCGTTACGTGTAGAAGCATTGTTTTAATGCGGAAAGTTGACTTTGCGCCCTGAAATGGAGTTGAAACGTAAAACTTGTTTGCGGAGGTATATGTGCGCGTTAGTGGAGGGCCACGTGTTGGTTTAGGAAATTGGTGGGCGGGCTTCCCATATGGACGGGGTACAATTGTCACATTTGACGAAGCATGATTTTAATCACAGCTCAGTCTGGAATACTCCATTAATATTTGTAATTCGAATGTTTCGCCGGAATCAACTGACGCTCGGATACTTTTGCGAGAGTTTCGCGTAAGCGTCGTTACGCTTCCGTTGCGCGAGTTACATCGATGTAGCGCGATAAGAAGTAAAGTCATGTTTCGAAGTGCCCTTCAATCAATGAGTATCCCAAGATATCTGGGGGGTGACCGAAGTACCCTTGTCAAACGAAGTCTGCATATGGTCGGTGCAGCTCATGAACATAGTAAATCATATCTTCCGATCTAATCTAGTTCAAACAATCTACCCTTTTCGAATTAGACCGATCGAACGGTGATCGTGTACAAACAGTGGTTTGACGTTACATGGAAAATTGGATCGATCTCGGGGTTCGAAACTAATGCAAATCGTCCCTGTGCCAAAAATTTGCATAACGCGGGGGAATGACACTTATGTATTATTATTAATAACTCTTGACAATACACTCGACATTTTTCAACAGTTCCGCCTGGTCGAATTAGAGAGGTTTTATTTACTGATACCTATACTTCTTGCATACCTAACGAAATGAGGGTGCACTAAACGTATACTTTTCTCGTTAATTGACGTATTTTCAATACGTAGTGTAAGCATACTCTGCGATTTATCATAATTTCGAACGAAGCCCCTGTCAAAATCGAAGCGAGCGCCAGATACCGTGGAAATTAGCGCAGAAAGTTCTTTCGTCGCCGAAACCTCGTTGAAGTGCTTTATCAGCTTCCCGTGCAGCCCGTTTCATTACTTCGTGCACGGGGCGCATCGGTTCATTTCGTCCTGGATGGACGACGGACGGGCGCGCTATAAAAAAATTCTTATTGATCGTCCCGAAAAATATGGTCCACTGCGTATGGGAACGGTCAAAGTAAAGCTGACAGTGCGAACAATTGCCGCGACAATGGCCGAAAACCTCAATGGGAACTTTTCTGGTCTTGAATTGGCCCGCTTTCGGCACCGGCGACGCGTGCGTTTCGACTATTGTCGCGTAAAATTATAACCTCCGATGCCTCCGACACGCGGCATGGGCGTTCTGTTTTCGAAGGAGCTGAAAGAGGTGAAATTGTCGTCCCACCGCCGCGCTCCTCATCGCACTTTTGCACGACAATGGCGAACAGGCACTAAGTACTCATGCTCGGCTAGTGTTGCACATTTCGGGCGCAACCGAATTCGCCGGATTCTATTCTCGGCCTTGCAACAGAGGCGCTTCAGCGCTGATGCGCTCGGAGCTTTCAAATCTTTGTTCGAGACTCGCCCGTTAAATAGCTCTTTTAACTTAACTTTTAATCCGGCCGCGTAGTCTGTCGTCATTGACTTCCCGTCCGTTGCGGATTTTACTCTCAATTTCGTCCATGGCCATCTTTCCCGATCCGACGCTCGAATGAGATTTGGAAAAATGCTGGTCGTTATCGCGCTTTGCGTACGCTCAGCGAGTAATTAGCGGAACATGTAAAGAGCGAGTAATAAATTATCGTATCTAGCGGTCACACACGAGGGCACCGCTGAATTATGTACGACGGAGTTGAACAACTATTTTAAATTCAATGCGCTTAGCGAAGTTGTCACAGGATGTTATTAAAAATTGATGACGTTCAGCTAGTTCGTACGATAATTTATCTGTCATTACGAATTTGAATTAAGCGTAATGGATCGGAGCCTTTCGCTGAATAAAAAACCTTACCAAATTAATTCGGTAAATATCATTTGAAGCTCATGGCAAGGCACACGAATTGTTCGTTTGATAATTAAACTGTTATTATCCTTATTTCTCCAGTTTTTCTCTAGTCTTACTCAAGTTTTTTCATCGACGCGATACAATTATCAGTACAAACTCAAAGTTGTACTCCGCAGCCGTGAAGTATAAACATACCAACGTCTCCTGCGACTCCGTCAACCGTAATAAATATCAGTTTACACCGACAATCTCTTCGATCCCTTTCGCTCAGCGATCTCGTAATTTCGAACCGAACCATAACAACAGTGCCCTCACAGAGGGACCGTAATGCAGCGACCATATTGCGCAGCACATTAACCGAACGTAACAACAATTCAAACACATCGCACACGTACGTATCGCGCGCAGGAGTTACACGCAATTGCAGATGAGTCTGAACTTGGTTGCACGTTACAATCAAATCCCGAAAAAAAAAGAGGAGGGCGGGGGAAGAAGAATTAAAAAAGTTATTTGCCGCGAGGCAATGGGAAAAAAGGAGGAAAGGGAGACGAGCGAAACGGGTGGGAAGAAAATGGAGAGATGCGTACGGAACAATGTCCAGAGGAGGCTACGGGAGGAAAGGGAGAGAAACAAAGACATGTGCGAGCGCCGAGAACGTACGGGGGCGGGAGGCGGGAGATGGACAGGGGGGGGGGGTGAGACGGTGGGGAAAGGGGGTGGCCGGCGGCGGAGGGGGGTGAGACAGACCGAAAGAAAGGAAGATACACAAGAAGGGTAGGAGGGAGCCGAGAAAATGACAGAGGACGGCGTGGTAGGTACCCAGCGTAGAGGACGACAATGATGAGGACAAGATACGGGATCGGGGGGAGGCGAGGAGGGTAGGAGGTGGACGAGGAGCGTGAAGAGGGGGCCGAGGGGGGAGGAGGAGGAGGAGAAGGAGGAGGAGGAGGAGGGGGTGAAAAGGCGCCGATGCGCGCCCACCCCGGTGCACCCTTACGAGCCATCCCTATCCATTCGCCGATTGGTGCCGGTGGTCGCGCCGTTGGTGCTCTCATTCCGTCGATTCGTGTGTGCGTCCGTGGAAAAGCTGGATAGGGGCAGGATCACGAAAGAAAATCGCTCGCAGGCTATTTTCCGGAAGAATTTTTATTGGTACGCCCGCCATCTTGCCAGCCGGACGGGAGTAGCGCGGCCGACGTCGGCCGACGTCGGTCGGCGCCGGATTGGCCGTTGCCGGGACGACGCATGCCGCGCGTCCGCCAATCGGCGACGGCCGGCTCCTCGTGCCGTCTCGTTCCACGGGGTGCGAAACTGTGCCGCGGGCGCTGGAGTGGGGAGTGGGGGTGAGCGTGGGTGAGCGCCGAGCGCCGAGCGCCGAGCGAGGAGCGAGGAGCGGGCCGGGGAGGGGAGGCCGCCGGTAGACGGGATGCGTTCGGCGGCGGGGTGGCCAGATGGCGCGCTGGTGGGGGGTGGACTGGTTACTGCCAGCAGCCCCTACCAGCAGCCCCTACCAGCTTGACACGGAGAGCACAGTCCCCCTCAACTTCTCGTACCCCTTGCGATCCCCTCGATTTGCCCCCCGTCTTTCCCGCCCCCGTGGCTTCGTTCTTTCTCACTCTCGCTCTCTCCCTCTCTCTCTCTCTCGCTCGCTCTCTGTGTGTTTCTGCTTCTCTGTCCCGATCTCGCCCAAGCCGCCCTTCTCGCGCGTTTACTCTCTCTCTCTCTCTCTCTCTTACTCGCGTGCGCGCTCCGTCTCTCCGCGCTCCCTTCCACGGCGAGTCACCGGGATAACTGCATTTCGCGGACAGAATCCCACAAGAACTCACGGCGAGCGGTGGTCGTTCCTCTGCCAACACGGCCCGTCTCCCTTCACGCGTATACGCACGTCCTCTCGCTCAAATCGTTCGCCGTCATCGACGTCCACGTCGCTGGTGTTCCGACGATTTTTTCGCTACCCACGTAACGCCCGAACAACGCGTACCGAGTGCTCGCGGCAGGTTCTGGGTATCGCTCACGGGCACGGAAGGGACGGAGGAGAGATGCGGACGGAAGAGTAGAGGACAGGGAGGACAAAGCTAGAGAGGGAGAGAAAGAGTGAGAGAGAGGGAGAGAGAGAGAGAGAGAAGATAACGAGTAAGATACAGACTGAAGGAAAGAGGAAGAAAAGAGAAAGAGAAAAAGGCCAAAGGAGAAAAAGGCCAAAGGAGAAAAAGGCGATAACGAATCTGAAGATTCAAAGGAATAAGATCGAAAAGGGCGTGAGATTTCGCGCGATCGCGAGAGACATTCGTCAGAATCCTTACTCGAAGAAGACTCTCTCTCTCTCGGAGGCGTCAGCGTTACTCGGGGCCACGACGTCGTCCTTGTCGCTATCGTTCCTCGCCGCTGTTGTGCCGTATCTCTCAATTATTACGATATTTGAAACTTCAAGGGCATCCACCGCTACCCACCTCTTACCCCTCATCGCCGTCTAGCCACCCCTCCGCAGTACAGCCCTGCGTGCGCCCGTACGGGTCGGCCCCCTTTCGTGGCCGCTTCCTAATTGGATCGAAGAGATAATAAGATTTGAATTGCATCGCGATCGAGGGCATAACGAACTGACAGAAGTCGCGGCAACGACCGCGAGCAGTCCGTCGCTCTACTCAGATTCCGTCGTGGGGCACATCGGGCTCGCCGATTTTTTACCCCTCAAGAGCCTACCCGACGTGCTCGGGGGTGGAAGGACGCGGAGAGATTCTTACGGAGGAGCCCGTCGGCGAAGAATCGATCAACGGAATTTTGTGTTCGCGATTTTGAGTGACGGAACCTGTGGAGAACGTGCGCGAGATACGGTCCGGGGGAGAGCAACAAGCCAGGAGGTAGAAGTTTGTTGACCCCGGTGCTTCCCGACCAGGGTATCCAGGTGGATCGAGTAATTCCGAGTGGCGGATCTATTAAGTGCATGAGAGACGAAAGGGTGGGGGAGGAAGTGTGTGATCGGGACGATGCGTGATGATTTGAAGAAATTTTGAGGTCCGTTGGACGAGAATTTTGTCATGTTTCGTTGGCAAGGACAGCGTAAGTTCTAGCTAAGAAACGGAGAGAAAAGGAGGGAGGGATCGAGGAAGGTGCGAGGAAGGAATGAAGCCGGAGGATCCATTGTACATAGTTTGATTATCGTTTCGAGCCTCGTCGCTGTCCCTACACTGGCATCCTCACAACGGTGAGTCTTTGTCTAGAGGTCAGTCACTGATAGTACGCTTCCGTCACTCGGACGAGAATGTCACCCTAATGCTATCTATATCATAACTATCGTCCGTTAACAGAGTAAGACAGACAGCTACCAAAACCTGACATTACCGGAACGCATCGCGCCAATGAAGAAGACTCTACCCAGATCGCCCACCAACCCAGCGGAACCATCAAACACCACCTTCTAACCTCAAGAGGACGAATTATTTCTTCGAACCGTCAATCTGACGCAAGCGATCGACTCTAGCCAGTAAACTTTCGTTCAGGAAGGTCAAACGAAGTTCAGACCCTGAAGAAGAAGCTTCAAGGGGGCGAAGGAGAGTCAAGCGGTATCAGGAGGAGAAATCCGTCGACGGCAGCTCTCGATACCAGCCGACGCAAGGATGTCATCGTAGACTCTGGGCGAGAGTGAACGATCGAAGACCCGAGAGACCGCGGACAAGGTCACACCGGCATCACCCTGGCTAACGACTTGTCCGGAGGTGCCGGCGGTCCCGGTGCAGGCGGCGTCGGCTCCGTCGGTGGTGGATCCGTCGGCGGCGGCGGTGGCGGGGGTGGCAGCACAGGGGGCGGCGGATCATCTCTACCGACGACCGCTCTCAGTCTTGACCATCAGCAGTTCAACATATTCCCGGCGATCTTCAGCAGGCAGCTGAACTTCTCCGCCGCGGCAGCCGCCAACTGCGGCCAGAACAAGCTCATGGACGAGCTAAGGCCGAATCTCGGCCTCCTCGGCGTCGGCCTCGTCGAGAACGACAGTTTCCACCTGAATCACAATCAGGAGAAGAGGAAGTGCAGTAGCGCGAGTTCGAACGAGCAGGATTTCGGTTTGTACGGGGTACATCAGGGCCTGGAGGCCAGCCCGCCGACGCCGGCAGCGACGCCGGGCAGAAGCAGCGTCGGGGCGACTACGACGGTCGGTGAGTATCGTAAGTTTTCGACATCTTCATTATTATACCTTATGCGTATACCGCTTGCTTGCCGCCGCGCGAGAGAATGGGCAGAGATTTCGAGCCGATGGCTGATCGAAGGTGTGGGAGTGTAAACAAGGATGGGACCGATATACTGTGTCGATTCGAAACGTTTCCGGATATTCCGGATATTCCGGCTAGACTATTGCGCGGCGAGATGAGCATCGGTCGTTTACTTAACGTCTTCGCATAGACGGATTTTCCGCTTGTTGAGTTTCGAGCACGCGCCTATGTTGCCAATAGGGCCGGACCGAGTGACGGTAATGGGGTACGCGAACGGGACATATGGTGGTACCTGTTCTATGGGCTATTATTATGTGCTCATGGGGCTTAAGAGAGCTTAGCACTAAGGGTGCGCTAATGGGGTAGGCTCGAAATATCGGACGCGGCTCGAACGTATGTCGAATCTTGTCACCCTGTCGGCGTATTTCACTCAGCGAAAAGGGAGGGAGCGAGATCCATCTTCGACAGGCCTGCCTTTCAACACTTTCAGATTGTTCTTTGTAGTTACAGTTTCGCTAACTCGATCCAGATGTACTACTCTTCCTGCCGTGGTTAGAAATGTAGGTAGTTAGGATTTGCTGCGTATACTTTACATGTCGCTAATGATATTGTTGTTGTCGATTTATCCTGTTCAAGTAAAACCACATCTACGTACACCTATATTTCTTTTACCATCAGCAACCTGCTTGAACCATTTATACTTGCGATATTCCTATTCTCATGGAATTTAAATTCCTGTTTACATGATCGAAATCGATCCGGATTCGCCATATCTTATATTACGAAAGTTATGAACTTATGTCCTCATACGATATCACCCAATACTTCTATCGCGTTAAGGACTCACTCTTCGTTCATCATACCTACATATCAAGCAAGCAAACAAGTACATTTTCGCAGAATCGAATCCCACGTTAACAACATCCCAAAGACGTCATAATAAAAATCGCGCAATCAACGGTTCAACAGGTTACTTATCAAAGCGCTATTATATCCCCGAACGAGATTTTGTCATGAAGCCACGGCGTTCAACGATGGAATCTACCCTTCAAGGTCAAGGCTTCAGGAAACGAAATGAGACTACCGCGAGATTCTCATGCAAATGAAAACTCGACAGGGGCGAGTCGGGTCGGGCGCGAGAGGACAGAAAGAGAGGCGCCGGTAGAAAAGTGGGTAGATGGAGGGGTGGGGAAGGGGAGCAGCAGGGCGGGAGGGGGCCGGGGGGGGGGGACGAAACGAAGGCGTGAAAGAGAGGGAAAAATTAATGTTGTTAACCTCTTCCCTCCCGCGCCATCAGGAGTATTAAAAGTATCCGGCCGACGGTTTTTCACGTTGATCCTCCTGTCCTCGTTAGTGTACGAGCGAGTAATTTTCTTACCGACCGAATCAATGAGAACCACCCCGCTCCCGTTCTCAGAGCCGCGAAGAAGTCTGCCGCGCGAGAATGAATGATTCGGCCGCGCGGACTTTGCGAATCCTTCGGCTGCGAGCCATTTTCGACGAGCGACGGTGACTGGCCGGCCAGCTCGTGACGTTTTCGATTATTTAGGCGACTATTTGCCGTACGTCCGCGCCCCGCATAATTGTCAGAGCGAATTAAGGTCGAACGCACTGCTTCCGGTAGTAATTGACACGGGACGGCAGCTGTTGGCGAAGGACAGCTCGGACTGACCATCGAAATCTCCGTCATTGCTCGCTGCCGTGAATAACATGTGCCACGAGAGTCTCATCAAAATTAGGTGTCGAAACGTCGGTCGAGCGAAGAGATTCGATGTTCGGATCGGAGGCTGAGAGCGAAAGGAGAAGGTGGTCGATGGTTATAATTAACAGATGTTCAGGAGGCGCGTGCCAGACTTTTAGATGATCGTCGAGTGCAGGTGACGCTGAAGAATGTTGGACGATTCGGATAAGTCCGGATTGTGCGAGGCAGATGGCTCGTTTAACGAGAGCCTCGAATCGGCCACTCTACCTGTGCACATGAATGACCTTTTCACGCTGCTCGTCGAAATCACCGGGGAATAACCTTAGACCTTCGAATGCGAGACAAATAGGTTTTCCATGCAGCCGGGATATGCGTTGTTAGGTTAACGATGTTCCGGTTAACGGTAATGATGGGAACAATGCTTGAAACGTAACTTCGGGGCGCTTTGTGTTAGTACACGTTAACGTTCTGCAAGTAGAATGAGTAACTTGTTATATATATTTGTCACGTACGTTACGCTGTGAGAGCTAACAGTTTCATATCAAAAGAGGCTCGAAAGTTGCATGACTATTCCTTGCGAAGAACTGAACTTCACTGACAATTTGAAATTAGCCGCTGCATCGGTATATTCTCAGCAAGTTCTCCGACGAATTTTCATTGCATAACAGTTTCTTGCCGAGTACTGAGCTACTTTCCTACTTTCAACCTATGCAAGGGCAAAAATGACCGTTTAACACGTGTACGTCCGCCTCCTCCGAAACGGACAGATTGCCAGTTAGATATGTCCCTTTGATACGTCCGGAATGCTCAAAGGAAGATTCTCTTAAGAGCCGCACGCGGTACGCTCTCCTCAAAGACAGAGTCCGAAAGTTTGCGCCGAGTGGGCGGAGAAGGTAAAAATGCGAGGGCCCAAGGCGAAATAACGTGAAATGGCGGAGTAACCGCGCGAAAAGGAATGGCAGATGGACCCTTCGTCTTCTTCTATGAACTTGACCGAGTTTCCCCGTTCACCGGGTAACGGGGCAAGGTATGTAAAGTGGACAGCATTCATCCTTGAACATTGAATCAGCATGTAACATGATTAGGTCATTAACGCCCTAACCAAGTTAGCATAGTGCGAGGGACTTCGCTCACCACGGTTGCCCCTTCCGTACGTCCGTACGTTCGTTCATAAAGCCTGGACCATGAAACAACCAAGACGACCGTAGATCTTCGAGACAGAAATCGAAAGCGAGCCACGTCCGAGCCCGCGCGAAACATTAAATTTCATCGCCAGCTACGCGATTCCGAATATCGAGTTACAGTTTCGTCTCCCGCGACGCTCTCCTTCTTTTTGCACGCCCCGTATATATCGGATGATGGGCTAGTTTTGTTTCTTAAACTTGGCAAGGTCTGTGTTGCGACTGTATGGATTGTTGGGAATCTGTTTGCCTGATTGGTTTCCGAGGATTAGGTTATTGGCAGTTGTACTCTGTCGATTGATTACTGTATAGGATTTTTTGAGATTTACATCCATTGTGTATGCACAAGTGTCGGTGAGATTACATTTGAGGTGTACGCTTAGCAGTACGGTTCTTGTTTTCTGAAGAATTGGCAAATGGAAATTAGATGAACGATGTGTCTGTACTTCGAGGATGGTAATGAAACGGTGGAGATTGTTGAGAATTGCTCGTCGTATCGAAACATAAACCTTATTGAAAATATTTCAAATATTATGTGTTTCTACGTGTGGATCAGTACTTTCTCTTTATTAAATTCCGTTAAGTATTAGCATAGGTTAATATTTGACTATTTTGCGCCCATCTGAGAAATATTATTTCTTCCGTTCACAAACTATAACACAATTCTACATCTTCCGCCTATAAAAATTTATTCGCAATCAGAATTTATAGAGTTACAAAATGGGATCGAAATCTGCATTTTCAAATGTCCTGCCCATTCTCACAGAACGTAGGCGGCAAATACAAATGCTAACCAGTAGATATTCAATAAAAAAAATTCTAACAAATCCAAATGAGACTAATGCCCGAGGAAACAGCAAACATACCCTTGCGTCAGTCTATCGTAGTCATTGGCAGAGAGTCTTATCTGAGAGATCTCCTGGCCATTTTCTGTTGCAGGCGCAGAAGGGGCTTTCAAAAAGTTAAAACCCGATCCTTGCGCATCAAGTCCTCACATCGGACACACACCCACCACCGCCAGTTGTCCTACACCAGCCCGACGGCGGCACAGGACTACATTTACGCAGGTTGGTTCAAGCATTATCCTTCGCATCAGATCTTAGTCGAAAGCCTACTGACGGCCGCGACCTGAGAATTCCAAATCCGCCCCGAAAAAACAATGTCAACGTAAACATCGGAGCGGCAGAGCGCGTTCAATTTTTCTCTTCGAAAGTCGTTCTGATTACTTCGATCCGGGGGGTCTTTCGCGCAGCGACGAAATTTCCTGTCGGATCGTTCGGATCAGCCTTTACTATTGTCTCGAATTGTTTCACAGGAGCAGCTGGCAGAATTGGAATCGGCGTTTGCAAAATCTCATTACCCGGACATATACTGCAGAGAGGAATTGGCGCGGACCACTAAATTGAACGAGGCCAGAATTCAGGTGAGTCCGTTTGCATTCGAGGATCCAGGGAAAAGTGTAATTTTTTTCGATCAATCGCAAGCACAACAGACTATTCAATGATATCGATCGAGGGTACCGACGGAACACTGCCGCGCGATTGGTCGCATTCACGAAGACAATTGCGTAGCCTGTTACTTCAAATCCCTTTCATTCATTTGCTGCGAGTGGCTAGTTGAAGTGCCCCGAACGTATGAATTATTGATAGGAAGCCGTTTGTGAGGGGACATTTTTTTCCCTTTGCCATTTCACATTTTCGATCTCGCGCGTCAGTAGTCGGCGTAATATCGAAATGGTTTTCAAATTATTTATCTCCAAAGTATTTCAATAAAATGCATATTGAATTTTCAATTATTATCATATTTTAACGGACATTTTGCAAAGTTGCCTATTATTTTTAACATTTCACCAAGTCAGTTGTTTCAGTTTTAATTTGCGGCATGTATTAATAAATGTATTTAAGTAAGTAGAATTCGTATAACCTTGCCGTATCTCAGTACAATAACATACGCGGGCAAATAACTATCAGTAAAACGCAAAATGTTACGGATTGTTGTAAAGCATTTATTTCGTACTATGAGCGACATGAGAAAGGTATAAAAATTACGAACAAGATCAAAGCTTACCAATCAATGGAGTTTAAAAACACGGACCCACACTCAGCGCGCGTCATTTTTTGGACCGTGACTCACCCTGTAATTGAATCAAAGACGCATGTGGGGTGGCGAAATAAAATTATGGGCGCAAATGTCGATCCAAGACTCCCTACGTTCTTCGAAGGGTAGCCAGCATGGATCAGAAGGGACAAGGTATTTTGACAAGTTCCTTCGAACTAAATAAATTGTTACATATCGTCGCAAACCAGTTTAACAAAACAACTGACTTTAAATTGATTCTCGTTTGACACACACTACGATCAACTGATAGTAATACGTAATCTATCGAACGTTTTTCGTTTTCAACAAAAACGTAGTACCTATTATCAATCACACAAAACTACACGATTGCATTGATATACCAATAATACCAGAAAACCGAAACTGTCGAATGAACCGCGTTAATGCTTCTATTCGCATCTGAACACAAAAAGCTTCGACAAAACCAGCATACCTACATCAATGTTTCCTTTTGAACACGATTCTGCACGCAATTGAAATACATAATCCGCCGATCCGACTCGATGTTACGCAACGCACACACAAGAGCAAAGTCCACCCACAATAGGCCGTTCGCTCTCTCTCTCTCTCTCGGCTCGTCAAAAATGATTGGCCTAACGAGCTGCGGAATGAAAATATGACTCGTTTAAAAGATGACCGTAATATCAGAGTGGGCCGCGCGGAATCCGGCAGCACGAGTGCGGTTTGTGACGATATTAGGAAAGCCAGAAACGGTAGAGTGCGGGCGACGGAGGGACGGAAGAGGGACGGAAGAGGGACGGCAGAGAGGTAGAAGAGGGACGGAAGAGGAGCAGAACGAGGCGCAGAGTGCCGGGGGTAGTCGAGATTGAGGTGCCTCGGTGTACCAGACGAGTTACGACCCTGCACAACCATCGTCAGTACCGAATTCCGAGCGGTACATATTAAAACAGACGCCGCTGCGTTTCGTTCTTTTGATATATAATGCAAGAGGGTGTTGTTTGAGTTAAAAGCCTGGGAACCGCCGCGACTTAACCCTGTTAAACTGCAAAGCCAAGTAAAACGCGGTTTGCTTTTAGTCACTGGTTATAATCCATGCACAAAGTGTCCGAACGAGAGTGAGAGAGGAAACACAGGAGAGAGACGTGTAGCGCACGCGCGCGGGAAAGAGAGAGAGAGAGAGAGAGAGAGGAGAGAGAGGAGAGAGAGGCGAAAAGCATCGTCGCTGTGTTAGCGTAGTCGAGAAACGACTTCGAACTAGTTCGTTACAACTTCAAATGCAGGAGTGGCCTCGACATATTTCTCTTTTTTAATCTGACTCTCGACGGTTTTCAGTATGCGCCACCATTTCCGTCGTCCGCGTATTCTCTCGTCGCGGATCTTTGTGCCATTCGCGAACATCACTCTTCGCGCCTTGCATCCCTCGAGGTCACTGGTCGCTAATCATGATCGCATTACCGTACGAGCGGACATCGATGAACTGACCTGAGCCCTCAAGCTTCATTTATAAGCACATTACTTCCACCGTTCGGCGTCGGACTCGAGAGCGATCCGACGAAAAAGCCCTTCCCGAAGTCACACTTCTTACCCTTTAAGTAGGGTAGGCATCGAGAATGTCGAGAGGGCCTCTCGGCGGCGACCTTTCGAAAAGTCCCGCGCCAGTTATGGCATTCCGCTCTCGGCGAAGATGGCGACACGTGAGGAGGGAGCGAAGATGCGTAAGAGAACGAACGAGGGTGGCAAAGTTGAGATGAGTTGAGGGCAGCAGGGGGAGAGGGAGAGCTGGATGGTTGGGGAAACGGGGGGACGGAGCGGGGGGTGACGCTGTACCGGAGACTGCCATTATATCTGAGCCGCCATTTTAAATTGAATTTTCTCCACCCTAGATAGATCTGAAACGTCTCGGCCCTGCCTCGTCTCGTCCTTCCAGTGCGCGCCAGTGAGTAAGATGGGGATATGATGGATGCCGAGGGCGAGGGTGTGGGCGGGGGGTTGGCCGGGGGGACGGGGGTGGCAGAGGGTGAGTAACAGTAAGGACGATAAGGCCGGGGGATAAGGTGCCCTCTTTCTTCGGGGCGCTTCCATGGCTTTTTCTTCCCTTCCTAACCCCTGTTTTGCGATGGATATCCTACCAAACCTACCTACCAGCCTCACGTCACAGTCGCGCTAGCCTTGATAATGGGGTGTCGGCTGATGTTTTCGGGACATGTTCTCTGTCGGCGTCCCCTTCTGGTCTCCTTCGAATTCCGAGAGTCTACGCGCGATGCGAAAGAAAATTTCTTGCTTTCGTACGCTTGAACAGCTTTTTCCTTCTCTCTAGCTAGTCTTCTTGTAACGAATATTCATCTTGACTCGGGTTTGGTGGCTGTTCAGTGTGGCGTGATGTTTGTTGATGATATTTCGGCAGATATCTTCTTGTATCGGCTTTAGGGCTGTAAGTATACACCGGTGTATAATGCACAGGCCGTATACAATTTATGAGGATGTTTAGGTGCGAAAGTTTCGGACAAACAGGCGATAGATAAAAGGCAATTACCTTTGCCTTTGTCTCTGCGGGCTTTGTTCAATACTGGGTCAGTGTGTTAATGAAGCTTCTAGTCGATGTATTAATTTTGATAAACGACGCGTAGCTACACGGCTGGTTATATGCATCGCGGGATGGCGGGCAAGTATGTGAAAATTGGCGAGGCAAGGGGAGAGGGGAGGGGGGGGGGGGGGAGGGGTGAGGGTGGGATATTGTTTAACGAAAGTTATCCGAATCGCGGTTTCGGGCTGATTGCAAGGCCGTCGACGCGTACGCTCCTGAAACGGATGACGGAGATAACGATAATAATAAAGAAGGAAAAAACACAGAAAGGAGTAGCACTGCAGTAAGAGAATAATTCTCGAATCACCGCACAAGAAATTCTATTACGGCGAGGAAAAAGAAAGGAGAGCCGGAGCCTTGATATTGAGTTAGCCGAGTTTTCATTCGACCTTTTTACTTCGATTCGACTTCCGATCGAAGCCTACCTGTCGGGCGTTTTCCGAGAAAATCGGCTTCCTATCTAACAGGAAATAAGGAAATTCGACGAAGGAGTAAAAATCGTCGACACATACCGGCCGCTCGATATCTTTTAGACGATGCATTCGCACGGAAAGTTTAACGGACGATTTCCATCGTTCTAATTGTTGCAAATATATAAATTCGAGCAATGTATAAAAAAAAGTTGCAAATTGATAAGAAAGTTCGCTTATGACGTCACAGTAGAACATCCCATAATAACGATTATATTTCTTGACTACGTATTAAGTCTGTAGTCATAAATCAGTTCTGACCATTTATATAGCTATGTATCTTTCGACATCTTTGTTAATATTTTTAATGTCAAACTTCAGTCTGTTTGAAGGCACGTTGATTTTACCATTTTACCTTTCGACAAGTAACGCTTCGAAGCATAACGGCGTATCTTTACAAGACTCCCTCGTACTCCCTTGTAAGCTTGTAACTAAATCAGTCCTCGTCCATTCATTTCTACGGCCGCGTACATTCTACCGATCGAAGAGCAGTATTCTCTTAAGCATACAGGGGTATAGTTTTCTCGGTCGAGGTTCTCAAAGTAGCAGACATTTTGAGCTTCCCTCCCCAAGGGAGAACGGTAGTTCTTCTCGCTGTCTCTACTACCCGCCTCCATCCCTTTATCTACCCATCCAGAGACAGAGAGAGAAAGAGTGAGGTAGAGAGAGAAGGGATGAGGAATGGAGAGAGGGCCGGAAAGAGATAGAAGAGAGAGTTCTCTAGGAGAGAGAGAGAGAGAGTGTGTGTGTGTAAGAGAGAGAGAGAGGGAGAGAGAGGGAGAGAGAGAGGGGAGAGAGAGCGGAAGGGAGAAAGGGAGAACTGGAGAGCACGGTTATTGAATTACGAACTCTTAGCTTTCCAGTTCTTGCAGGGTGTGCGTCTTAAGGGACGCGCAAGTATGTTCTCAAAAAGCTCTTCCGGAGAAGCAGCAAATAAAAAGAGTCAACCTTTTACCGGCTCTTCTCTAAAGACTGGCTTATCTGCCTAAATGCGGACGTACGGTACGCCCTGAAACAACGCCGTGCGTCATTTCCGAAAGCTGTTCCGCGCCGAAAAAATGTTACGAGCAACTTTCCAGAAAAAAGCCGTACACTCAATGTTTATACACTTTTTTAATTGACTTGCGCGCGGATACGATTGTTACGCTCGGTACGTAATCGCAACCTGTCCTCGCATGCCGTACATACATGTTGTTTGAAAACAAGTGACGGCTAATCACATTTGCCGCTAACATTTCATCCTGACATTCCGCCGTTTCCTGAGACAGTTTATCGCGGGCGATGTTAGGTTCGCTTAAGTACTTTAAAAGCTCATTAACATGGAAATTAGCGGGCGGCAAGAGTCGGTAGCGTAGGTTTTCCGTACTTTCGCGTACTGTCAGCGAGACCTCCTCAACCTTCTGCCCGTCCTACGCATATATCATCGAACTTCGTTCCCATCGAAAATATGTCTCGCGCTCAATCGCCAAGGCCATCTTCATCACGGCGCTCATCCGTTTTCGTCCGCGCCATCGTATATATTTTATCACCGTTACCCGTTGCGTCTCGAAAGTCTCATCGCGAGAGGCGTTCTTCGGAAACGCCATGCTTTCACACGGAGGAGCGGCCCCCTTGTAAACTCCCCCTCATATCACCCACTTCCATAGGGCGCAAGAGAGTGAGAGTAGGCGAGGGTGGGACGCGCGCGCGGCTTCTGGGGGTGGTGAGGCCGAGGGGGGGGGGGGGGGGGGGGTTGTGCGGGGATGCGAGAAAGAGCGAGAGAGAGAGAGAGAGAGAGAGAGAGAGAGAGAGAGAGACTGGAGAGAGGATTGAGTGAGCGAGCGAGCGAGCGAGGATGTACAGTAGAAATGTCGATAAAACGTGTTGGCCAATGAGCGAACACGGAGTGACGTCACGGCCGTGGCATCAGCCAATCGCGAGGCGGCCGTGACGTCACGAGGGTGGAAACAAACCAACCCCAACCGGGACGTAGCCGCAGGCTTTTCTCTTTCTAGGCACTCGCTCGAAAGAGGGGCTGCTCTCGGCAGGGAATGACGAGGGGAAATGAAAGAGAGGGAGAATGAGATGGGACGAGGGCGTGCGGGCGGGAGTCCGGGGAGGGGGTGAGGTCGGGCCGCGGAGGGTTGGGGCGGTGGGCTGGGGGTTGGCGAGGGTGGATGAGAGGGTGAGGACTGGCGAAACAGGAGGGTACTGGTGTGGATGTTGAAGTGTTGCCTGCTCGCGGCTCAGGCAACCCCCAATATGGGTTTACTAATCCCGCGAAACAATGGAAATTGCCCGATGCAAAATGGCGATAGGTAAACCACCCTATCTCGGGGGAGCGCGGGAGGGAAAAAGTTGGGCCCACGGGATAAGTGGTCGCCGGCGATAGATTAAAAAGAATAATGAGCATCTTCGGCCGGAGATCTTTGCTTAATGAGCGCGATGGAGACTGTTCGCGTTGAAACTTTGCCGAGAGTTAGTTGATAATGTTTCGGCGGTTTATTTTTGTATATGTTTCCGGAAGTTCAAAGCGCAGCCGAGTTACATAGCTCTAAATATTCGAAGGTTAATCAAGGTTCGGAATTCCGAAATAGCGAACACATTTACGGACAACGCTTCGATAAACATTTTTTATAAATTCTTTATCAATACTACGAAGTGTCAGGTTTACTATCGAAAGATTTGCAGTCTCTTTATGTGACGCGTTACCAGTTGAACGCAAGAACAGCCGATCAAAGCTAAGGGAATAACAACGAAGGATATTTCTTCCGCAGGTTTGGTTCCAGAACAGAAGAGCAAAGTATCGAAAACAGGAGAAGCAATTACAGAAAGCCCTGACTCCAATACCGGCTTGTCAGGGTGCCATGATGAGGAACATCTATCCGGGAGCTAGCAGAGGTTACCAGCCGTATCCTCATCCGCACAACAGCATAAACGGAATTAATCGTTATCCCCAGGTGAGCAAATTCATCGACGTCCTCCGTACCCTCAACATTTTCTCGCTGAAAATGATGAAGGACACAAGAGTGCGTGTCCAGGAACAGAGAAACGGTTCGCTCTACGAAGGCGGTGTCCGTTGTCGCTGGGGGCGTACATTTTTGGCTCGAAAACATTATTTCTGCCCGGTCGCTTCGCGCATTTGCGTGCGCGTTTTGTCGCGATAATTTGCACGTTTTAATCGAATGACGCGAACACACTGTCCAAGTGTCCTGGCAATGTGGATGACAAGCCGGCTCATTCGAGAATCGATGCACGGGCTTCGACGGTCGACGGATCGCGGGCTAGGCGAATGAATTCGATGCGTTTCTCGTTAATGATTTTAACCGAGGTATTAAATTGGAGTGCACCTGAGCGTACGTCCGGCGCATCGCTATCGGTCGATGTAGCTAAATTGCATTTCGACTGATTAGTTGGGTCGGGCGGGTTACCGAATGCCTACCAGTTTAATTGAGCCAATAATTCGCCGAGCATGACGATCTGCCGGAGACAAAAAAAGAGCTTGCGGGGGGGGGGGGGGGGGGGGCAGAAATTTGCACCTACCCAGGTCACGCTTTAACCAACCGGTCTCGTCTTACACTCCCGACGGCTGCTCGTATTCATTCAAATTGAGCCTGACCGTTCATGGTCAGGTTTACGCTTTGATTCGTGACATGATTCGAGGTCGACGAATCTTCTGTTAGCGGACACCGTACTTTACATTCTGCTGCGTAGTCGTGGCCAGCAGGCTTGAAAGCGTGTATGCGTTTGTCGATCTGTCGTTTTGAGGTCGTTGCGCAATTTGCACGTTTCAGATGGGCACGACGTCTTACCCGAGCATGACACAGCCATTCTCGATGTCTCATTCGGCGTCGAACATGTCGGCGGTGACTGGGATGCGACAAGATGCGATGGGTAAGTTCTATAATGGCATTGTGTAGGTAGAGTTTGCCAAATTTTCAGTTACCTACGCGCTACGAGCGAAACATTAATCGTCTCAATACTTTTATATGCATCGAAAGCTACAGAACTATATTATTTTCAAAACGTCCTCACTGAAAGAAATGAACCTTCAAGTCGGATTCAATTATATTCCGCAAATCACAAGGTCCTGCAGTTTATAGAAAAAATAGATTTCCATCAACTTATTCTGAAAAGTTCAGTTACTTAATATGTTATTATTTGCATTTTGGCTCAGTATATCGCCTTCAGCTCTGATCCGCTTACCATTACTTACGCCGTTCAAACGTGCGCGCACCTGCAGCACCTGCGAAAATCGAATATGAGCCCGAGATACCGAATCGGTGCGTTCGGATAATTCCACGGCGAAAAAGTTTATCCGGAAATAGCGAGAACTCGACGCCGTCATGCAGGTTCGCTCGTTCACTCGCCTCAAGACGCTCTCTCTATTTCCGGCCCAGCGCCGTCTTATATCATTTCCGGCGCGAGATGGAATATCGCTTTTAAATTGAATCAAGATTATTCGCGAATTGCCGTTCGGCTCGTACGTGTGTGTGTGTGTGTCTGTGCGCGCGCATTCATCGTCGTAACGTCGAGAGCTACGTCGGAGTCCCTTTCCAATGTCGCTCCTTCTCGTAATGGCTTAACGTCTTAATGTAATAGCTACTCGGTCGATTAGCACAACGCTGATGAGACTCGCGGATAGACGTTAAACAAAATAGCGCCGTCGGCAAATCTTCGGCAAAAGTTCCCTATCAAAAACATTGCGTCGGAGAGAAACGTTCGAGCGAATCGCAGGTTAAGCAACGATCATTGCTCATTGTCATGGTGTAAATGTTGATAAGGCTATGTAAGTGATGATTGTACAAGTTTCTAGCTAGACGCCTCAATAATTGAATATTTTCGTTTCTCCCCCAAGATATCGATGCGTATTATCAAAATATGATAAACGTGTACGGAACGTAAATATTCGGAGACGGTTTCTATGATAAGCTTCATCGGCTTCTACTTTACGGTATTGTCTCATTACTACAGTACGTTCCCGATGTGCGAATACTTTCGGTGTGCCTCGGCCACGGTGACGAGAGAATGATTCTGTTGTAGGAATGTCGGCGGAGGACGAGTGGTACAACAAGAGCATCTCGGCACTCAGAATGAACACGGCCCATCATCCCAACCTGGCCGCTCCAATGCTTCAGTATCAAACATAATTGTAAACGTACGCGGACGGGGTGCGGAAGTCTCGGGGTTGACAGAGAGAGAGAGAGAAAAAAACTGCGCGACAGCGCGCCAAGTCATTCAGCGTTTCCGACTGAATTCTGCTGCCAAAATGTGTGAGAGAAGAAGATGGAGTTGGCGGGGTGGGGTGGGGGTGGGGGGGGGGGGGATGAAGAAAGATGAGACGGAGAAATGTAAACGGAGGGACGAAGCGTTTGCCTCGCAGCGTTCGGATAAGGATTGTCGAGTGATAGGGGGCGGGAGTAAGATTTAACGAAAACTCTCGAAAGATTCCGTCGCTTTCTCGTAAAGAGTGTCGGAAACTTGTCGGCAGGCTAAATCGAAGAACGTTCATTTAAGACCAAGAAATCGCGGATTTAATTGGATCCTTCCATTTACGATCTACGTTACGAAAGTAAATATCATACTCGATACCTCGATGTTTAGTTGTTACACGCCGTGTATTGTTAATCCATGTGAGGGCGAACGAGTAAGTGGTAGGCGCGAATGCGCTTAGGGGCGTGTAACGTGTGAACGCGTTACGTGCGCTATGCGCGGTTCGCTTGCGCGAGCACACACGCGTGTCCGGGTCAAAGTGCTATGCCGTTCTCGGAAGGACAGTTTGCCAACGCCGTTAGACGTGGGTTCCTCGTTCCTCGACGATTCCGCGGATCGGGTCAGGACGCGTGCATACCGCGATCGACTCGTCGCAAGCGTGGCCCAACGCGTGCACGCGTAACGGCGTGCGCGCGTGCGCCGCCTTCGACAGGAAACCGAGGACGTACGGCCGCGTGATCTTTCGTTAGTTTCTTAACAACGATTCATCGTAACATACTTTCGTTAACGAGGGAGAGTAAGTGTACATAATGGGAGCGAGGCGGAAGATAGATGCGTAGCCTAATCAGCAGATATTCTAGCATATGCGATTTTTCAATGTCCTTTTAAAAGTGTAAGCATACCCTTAGTGAAATATTAGGCATTGATTTGTGTGCTTATGTTCACCAAGAATTTTAAATAAACGACGGCGATTGGGAAAGTGGGGAGGTGGTAGGCGTGCGAGGGGTGCGGGATGAGGAATGGAGGGCTACCGATGGTATCTGGCAGTGTCTTGCGTTCGAAATTTGAGGGGTGCCAGGGGCTCGCGTCGCGGTTCAATTCCGTTTCAACGAATTATCCAACGTGTATTGTAAACTACTTCGATTCCGTTAACGGTTAGTTGAGATCGCGCTTTCCCGAATTGTCGACCGTTTTAGCATTAGGTTTCTTTCGAGTCGGGAGACGGGTTCGAGCCCGTTCCCGCACGAGTCAAATCCTTTCGTATAATTCGAGGATCACCGATAACGTTCCTCTCCCTGGCGCCTGTCATTCGTGATATTTGGAGTCTGTCCAACCAACAATCGTCTATATTGGTGTCATTTTTCGATAACTGTCTATTCAATATATCGACTCGAGGATGAAGCTGCAGATAACTGCATTGTTACCGTGTAGTTTTGCTGCGACCTTACTTATATCGCTCGCGCTATTCCACGCGAAATGTTCCTAAAAGTTTGTAACATATCACATGTACACGCATGGACACTTACACGCACCGAGTCTATATTTCGATACACACACATATGAACACACGCGCAGGCACACAAGGCAATACACGTACACGCACACAATAACACGATACATGATAACAATACTGCACGTACGAGCTGTATGTGCGACACACTTACACGTACCACGTATGTCAAAAAGAAAAGGTTAAAAATTAAGTGGAAATGCATACCGGGCGAGCATAACATAGTTTTAAGCAAGGGTCACGTATTGTACGTATGTGTTGTACATAGCCTAAATAAAAATTACATTTAAAACTATACCTCTCTGTGATTATATCTACTTTATTGTTTTTCTTCACGGTGCTTGCCTTGGAATAAGTTGGTGAACTCTGCAAGCAGCACTCAAACAGTTCATTATTTGTCATACCAGTAATAAAAGTAATAATTTTGTATTGCATATATTAACCTGAAAAACCACCTTAGTTAATTTTAATGTTTGATTAAACATACAAATGAAAAGTGTATACATTTTATAATTTGAGATAAATCATTAGTAAAGTTTAAAGGCAAATACTATCGTGATTACCAGCGCAACCACGAAAATGTATAATTTCGCATGAATTATGACGCTACTGGAAAATTCAATTTCATTACAAATTGGTGTAAAACTCAAAAACCGTTAAACTCTTCATACTATTATGTGGCTTTATTCATTATCCCGGTTCCTAGCTTCAGTAAAGAAACATTATTGCTTATATCAAATGCACATTAATTACTTTGCGAAATTATTTACTTACGAAATAAACGGTTTATACACATTTCCACATCTAGTTAGTTATAAGTAACTTCAACTGAACTATTTGTTTAGAATCGCAAACTGCATAATTAACTTCAGCTGGCGCCATCTACGATGGTGTATAGAACTACACAATCATGTAACAAATTCGCTGGTAAAGGTATAGAAATCACCGATTTGCATGAAACTTCGCGTAATGGTAAATTTTTGCATAAATATAAGATCTGTAAAAGCCAAAAAGAGAGGAGTCGTCTAATTAAAAAGTTATTAAGCGTTAAAGTTTAGTTATAAAACCTGCCATACCGACAGCACGAACGTCATCTTATTTTTTTGCAAAAATTGATGTTTCTACAAAGTTTCATGCAAATCGGTGATGAGTACCCCTTTCTATACCTTTACCCATGGCCTTTACCGTTCGTTAACTTCTCTTTGGCTTAGTCAGTTAATACATAACTGTGTTGCTATCAAATCTAGTGTTGTATATTCCGTGAACTGAAATGCCGGCTTGTATCGCAGCAAGCATTGCTTAGAAGCATTTTACATTTTAAACTGTGAAAACTAAACCTATTATGAAACTATGGGTTAACTCTCACGATCAAATTAAATGTGTGCAATGAAATGTCAGTGTATTGTGTTACATGAAAAATTAATACATGATGAATAAATACGTATTGGAACAGAAATCTACTCACGGTCAGGTCGTAAACAGTCGTATTCGACCGTATTTTCGTAATTGTTGGTAAGTTTGCTTCACTGTAAAATTTAAGCACTGACGTCATGATGACAACTAATTAGTATAACGTATCACAGCACATTTGCAATGTCGCGATGTTGAACGATTGGGCATCCAACGTTGTAAACTGAACAATTTGAATATGATACATATGTACGGTACTCTGATTGGACCACACTGAAGAAGAAGGCTGTGATTGGACCACACTGGAGAAGAAGGCTGTGATTGGACCACACTGGAGAAGAAGGCTGTGATTGGTCGAGGCAGTTTCGACAAGACGGTGTCACGATTCACGACAAAAGCGGTGAGCTCTTATATTTTGTACAATTTATTAATAAATATTTGATTGCCGAACGTTAAATTTGCATGAACTTTGTCATTTTAACAATGGGGCACATAACGGGGTATATGGTTTAGCTGGATATTATGAATTCAACAAAATATTTGACTTTGATTGTAGATGCATCGGGTCATTCCAGAAATCGAAGGACGCCGTGAAATTCAATGAAGACTTTTCGCAGATTCATGTAATTTTCGGTAAGTTTCCGCTTATCCAGTACTCTAATCGATGCATGCATCCAATTAGCGTGTGGTTATCCTCTTTTATGCCTTGAATTGCCATAATTGATGCAAGAAAAAACATGATTGTGCTATCCTATATTTGAGTGACAGAATCCGAAGTGATTCGTTTGCGCGGCATTTCCCCTTCGAATGTGGCGCTAGTGAATGTTACGTATAGATTGTTCATTAAAAAATATTATTGTCTATGAATTTGTAGCACGATATTCCTTATCGAATGTATTAAATACGTGTTTATCGTATAGTTTGTGATCTAAGAATCAATAAGAATATTGCATATATGCAAAAATTATTTTCTGAAAATAATTATGAAAATCATGGTACAAGGTTAAGAACGGTGAAAAATGAAAAGATACTTTTTGATCAGATTCATATATCTATAGCCATAATTATTTGAGCTACAAATAAGATGTTATTAATATTACAAAGTATGAATATTAACTTAGGAATAATGCTTTTTGCATTAATGTTCCCTCGCTGAAGTAGTTTATAAAAGGGAAATAGAAATAAACTAAAACAAAGTTATGTGTAATTGAATTAGCAAACGTGTGTAAGTTAGTTGCAAAAATACGTTGTACGAAAAGAAAATTTAAATACACAATGTAAATCTACTACATGATTCATTTTCGTAAAGCATCCGAACATAGAGTGTTAACATTTATATAAGCTTGTATCACGAGAAAGTGTAAAATTAAAACTGGATTCGTATTAGCATTGGATTAGACGATTGAAACAAATAAATTATATTAATCACGAAATAATTGGCGGTGTGAAGTAGCCCACGTGAGGTGTTCGGAACGTGTGATCTCAAGCATGACGATCCGTATAATTGCGCAGGTACTGACATGCTCGGTTCATTAGACTCATGCTTGCGCCTCTCCTTGCGCAACCTGTCCCAAGCATGTCATCGCCAATCACGTTCAGTCTTGTTTGAACGATCGAGCGGCTAGCATCACATGTCAACAAAGCGTTGCATTTCTTAATTTCGCACAGAATTAAAGTGAAGTGAATACTAATAGTGAACAGCAGCCTCGGTTATCGACAGTGAATACTAATATTTCACATCCATTATTATATTACGCGTGGAAATTAACAGTGACATGGAATTAACTTTGACATTGTGCGATCACGAATGTTGTGACAGTTATTTAAAACACTTAGATGTTGTTCTTTATTTAAACAATTTTATTAAATTAAATGATTTACGATGTGTTTTTACATTATGTGTTACTAGTGAATATAACAATTATTTTTTATTTTAGGTATGGATCATGACATTGACATTGTGATGTGGGGATGCATACATGCTGTTGTTACATGCATGCTTTTGCGATAGAGGCGAGTTCCTGCTTTGCCAGAGATATACTACTACAATACATAAGCCGTATAACTGCAGTATATTGGTAAGTTAGTTATTTATAATGCAAATTAATCTTTTTCAACTCATTTTAAACCTTCTTCCCTGTTTCCTTTTCGTAACTGACACTGCAAAAACAAGTGGTTCATAATATATTGCTCGATTTAAATGAAAACGAATAAAAGGGCACCGCTCGCAGTTACCTCCACGTGGTGTGTACCGGACACTGTTATCCTTCAATCGGATTTTTTTTTTATTATTATTTTTATCCGAATGGAGGATCACAGTGACGAAAGGCTGCGACTCGCGTTTTCTTTTTTTCCTTTTTGTATTACCCAATGATATGTTCTCTTAGTAATTTTCAATTCAACTTAGTCAATCGTAGTTATTTTCATATTTGTTTCCATAGTCACGTCAGCATTCGCAGTACCGATAACAAAAAGTCTTTTCTTTCAGCAACTTTGCGACCCCTCGTCGGTCTTTAGAGTCACGCGAGTGTAGCTCGTTGAAATTCGCAAGTCTCCACCCGCGAGTGTTGAGACAGACGCGCGCGGACTAGTGTTGCGTTTTTAACGAATAGTTCGCCGCGAAGTAGAGTCTGTGCTGCAAATAAATGATTCGATTTCGAACGTAAGCCTCCATCCGCGAATGTCGAGGCACGCGCGCGGTTCGGCGATCTCCATCCGCGAATGTTGAGATCCGCGAAAATCGTTTGACTTCCAGCGCACCTGTTGAAGTCCCGCGCGTTCGCGTCGACAGTTTCCGCCCGCGTGCGCTGAGACTCGCGAAATAGAATAATTATTTTTTTTTTATTTGCGATTGCGAGCAATGCAATCTTAGAGTCAATTTGATCTCAAGTCCGCACTTTACCCCAAGCCGCACAGGCTTTGTTAGCTTCATTCCCTTGCAATGAAAAGTAGAATCACGCGAAGTAGAGTCAGTGCTCGCTCGCCGTTAAAAGCCCCCACGGTCGTATTATTATAATCGGGACGCGTTAGAGTCAGTGTTTGCTCGCCGTAATACTTCTCTTTCCTTTACATTATTATAATATATAATTCGGCCGCGAAATCGGGTACCGAAACGCATATACCGCGATCGCGAAATATTATAGTAGACTCAGTGTTGTTGCGCCGGCATGAAGTAATTCGGTCGCGAATTGCAGATATATCTTTTTCGATCGCGAATAGAGTCTTGTACGCCGCTAATATTATATTCGGACGCGATATTCGAACCATAGGTCGGGCGTATCGCGTAGTAGAGTCAGTGCTTCAAGAAGACGCTGGTCCTGCCTGCCTGATGCTGCCCAGAAGTCCATGATGTCCCAGATGTGGCCTTGCGATGTGATGGGTTTTGGGTCCAGAGTCTACCATCCACAATCCACAAGACCACGGTCAGGATCGATGACCAGGATTGACGACCAGGATCGACGACCAGGACCCACAACCAACATCCCACAGTTCAGAACTCCAGAATCAACTTGAGGGTCTATGGAACTGAGGGTCAAGGATCCGTCGATGCAGCGTGTTCCTGTGGTATGCTTGACCAGTCGGTGAGTCAATTTTTAAGTCCCTCGAGCCACCCATCATGTCGTAGGATGATCGGTCCGAAGCGACACGGGTGGCTCGTTGTAATTATTCTTCTTGAATAAATGACGAGCATAGTGACCGCGAGTAGATTTTTCGCTAAGCTTAGCGAAAAGTCTACTCGTCAATTTTTGTTAGGGGACATTTTCATGTGTATGTATTAGCTCAGGATAGGCCTCCCTTGCTCAATTTATGTAGAAAATATTTGCTCGCGGTCGCGTTTAAAATATTTGCTCGCGGTCGCGTTTGAAATATTTGATTTGATAAAGTTTCGCGCGTGTTAGTAGCTTTCATGAATTAGTGTCAAATGTTGCTTTAATAATTGCTTAATTGCGATTATTAAATCAATGTTGCCGTCGAAGTAGAGTCAATGCGTTCGTATGTATGAACGTTCCGTTAGCGATCGTATATTAGATTTCAATGAGCAAGATGGCATTTCGCGACGAGTAGATCCTATCATACAGCGAGATTATATGTCATCATTTTGTGATGTAGAGTATTCGCTCGTATGATAGGATCGCTCGAGGATTTCTTGCATGTCCAGTATATATTAAAAGTCGAGTCATTTTGCTATTAAAGAGTCGAGTCATTTTCCTATTAGAAAGTCGAGTCATTTTGCTATTAGAAAGTCGAGTCATTTTACAATTTTTAAGAAATAAGACAGTAGAGTCATTAGCCCGCTTAACTATTATATACATTAGATATTACTAATCTTAGCTCAGGATGTTTTCAGCTTCACAAGGTTTGTACACTTTTTTTGGCCGTACTCATGTCACTAAGGCCTGTAATCATGTATGCGCCCAGGTGCGGCATGCATGGTTCAGGCCGGTGAGTACGGTTTAGTTAAGGCGTAGTTTCGGCGATTATAACGTATTAATGACTGCCGACGTACATGCCATGGTATGAATGCGTAGTGTTTGTGGCATGTACGTCGGGTAGAGCACTTAATAATGACCATTGCTTTATATCGAATTCCGTCTTTATTTTATCATTTATCATACACTATTTTACTGCGTAATACAATGCGCTGATATGATGTCTACCAAGGCATCATATCATTTTCTTTCTTTTTAATTATTTAAATATAAATATCTGTACGACACTTGGTCGTAGAGATCGATGAAATAAGTAGAGTCACGCGTTCGCGATAGTATGCTCGGTCATTATGCGTTATAATCGATTTCAGCATTGGTACGTACCTAGTTTGTAAGTGTATGATGTGATTTTGAGCTCGGGTGTCGGAGTACGTCCCGGGACGTACTCCCTAGGGTTAGGCTTATTATGCACCCGGGCGGTTGATTGAGAACCGTGGAGTGATTGTGTTGGTGTGCTTGCTTTGCTCTTTTTAAATATAGGTTGTTAGGTAGGCAGGTAGCATACTTTCTCTGAATGGTGTGATGTGTTAATTATAAGTAGGTAGGGCCAGCGGAAGGCTATTACTTTTCTCTCTTTTTCGTTCCCCCCCTAATTTCGCGTCAAGTAATAGCCTTTACCTGGGTTTCATTTGGCAGTTGCAACCGTAACATTTTGCTCGCGTTACTCCAATTCCGAGATTGATTCCGTATAAATATCAAATAGTAATAAAATATTTATTATTCTTTGATCTTTATATTCTCATATCACGCCGCGATATTCTTTTTGTTATTAACTTCCGTAAATGCTGTTACAAGCATAGTCAGTAGAGAATGGTTGCAACTGCCATTTGCTAGTGATAAGAGTAGACCTAGTATTAAGCAGAAATACGTATACATTGCACACCGAAGTACCATCTCATTGCACTTACGAGTGAGTATAATTTCATATGAAAGCATATAGTATCATGCTATGCGTATGAAGTTGTACTCCTCATTGTACTAGCGAGATGTACTTCATTGCACACGTGAAATACGTATTTCGATCTGTTCGGGAGATTCGGTTAAATGTGCACGTGTACGTGCCGTTGAAATTAATTTTTTAATTCTACAGTATAAAGTACTATCCTTCAGATAATACTTTATACATCGGAATTAATGAATTAATTTCAGCAGTGCCTGCGTGCTAGCCCTTGCTCGCGAAATTTTCTCATTATGTCAACTATCCGTAAAACCATAGTGTTCGCTAAGCAAATATCAGCGTTTACATTGACGCGAGCACAGTCGAACGCAACGGCGAATTGTTTTTGTATTTTATATAATTACAATTTCTCGCTACTTTACGTTCGTACGACTGCTCGAATCAATGTAAAACTGATATTTGTTGAAATCTCCCGAACAGTGGGGGCTTGTTAAAGCATGCCCGAAGAAAGAAGTGGCTATTTAAATAGCTGAAGCGGCCCGGAGAAGAGGGCTTTCGTCGCGGGACTAGATAGGTCACTATGCTCGTCATTATAAATTTCATTCTATATATGTCTTTCAAGTGAGCCTCGAAATTAATTCTTGTAATGATTGAGTTACGACTTATATTCCTCTGGAATTGAGTCGCAACTAATTGTCATTCGGGAATTAATTTCTGCTCGCTAGTACCTTTTTCCTTTTCCTTTATCTCCTGTCAAATTTTATTCAATAATATAAATGAATTTGATTGAAATTGCATTTTGTATTCGCGGTATGTTACTTGCGAATGCTGACGTGATATATAACAAAACTTGTCATGTTTCCTAATATTTTGTTTTATATTTAAAATCTACTCAATTCTTGGGATTTTTATTGTATTTTATGATCGCGAGAAACATATCATTGGGTATTTAAGTACAGTCATGTTTCACCATTTATTAAATTCAAAGAGTATATTAGAGTCAATATGGAAATTTTACTAACCCGTTTCTTTCAGTTAATACTAATCCGTTCTGCTTTCTGTTGCAGGATTTACACATCCATTTTACCGTATCACTCATCATTTTAAATACTCGATTTATAATCTTTCATTTACCTATCATTGTATAGGTACTTGTAAGACGTATAATCGACTATTTAAAATCACCTTCGTAATTTACGTGTCTAATTTGATATTTATTCCTTTCAGGTTTATTAATTCGTTCTGCTTTATGTTTTAGATTGATAGTTTCAATCCATTCAATGACTTCTGCAAAAGTTGTAAGTATTGATATCTTTATACAATATATAATTCATTTAATGTTGTCTTTTTCGTATACGACATGCCTAATTTGGAAGTTTTTCCTTTCAGCGACACTAATCTAGTCTGCTTTCTGTTGCAGGAATTACACATAATTTCTACGATATAATTCATTATTTTAAATATTCGATTTATAATCTTTTAATTATCTATATTTGTATCGGTATTTATAAGAAGTATAATCGAATGTCTAAATCAAGTTTCGTTTTTAATAATGTGTGTAGTTTCGCCTTCTTTCAGCATTACTAATCTGTTCTGCTTTCTGTTGCAGGATCTATGGATCTCCATTCTAAGATCATCTGATCGGCAATATTTAAAATATTCGATCTATAATCTTTAATTTACCTATCATTGAATAATTACTTGTAGGACATGTGATCGCATATCTCATATTGATTTTTTAATCTTTGTTTATTTAGTATTGATTTCATGAACATACAGGTATAACTTTGTGACCGTCTCTCCAGTGGATATTATTTATATATTTGTTACAGATTTAGCGAGTGTATTGAGTATTTCAGAGAAGCTGCTAAATTTTTGTTTCAGATAATTTACATGCTGCTGCATTTCCTTTCAAATATATTATAATGTGTTAATTATTCTTCCGATAATTTTTTATCATTTTCACTGTGCATTATTATTTAATCTTATTTTCAATGTCAGATCATTATTTGCTGTTATAGGATGATCCGCAGCATTTCTTTATTGAATTAAATTGATTTAGGTATTGATAGAAATTATGTTCAATATTCTATTTTACTTTGAACCTGATATTGAATAAGAAACATTAATTGAATAGAAATTCTGTTTGAACTGTTAACCATAAACTATAATAATTTTTACATATTTATTCCATTGTAATTCACATGTGTTCTTTACGTTTAATGATCATTGCTTTACAGATATCTAGCAATTTTCAACGCATCATTCAAGATTAATTCGCAGATTGTATCAAGCTCATAGTATTAAGACTTTAATGATAAGAGTAGTTAATATAGATTATGTTTACGTACAATGTAAGGTTCGTTATCATCATTATCATTATCATTTCATTTTCATTAACATCATTACCATCATCATCTCCTCATCATTCTTAGATTTGTACAGAGCAATAGACAGGCTTCTCCTATCTATTGTTCTTCTCGGGTAGGTAAAGTATGATTCCAAATTATACCAACATTTATCGAAAACATTTTTCTGGCCAAAAAATGAATTCGATGAATGATAATTCGGAATCTGTTTTTGAAATGGTCGGGTGGTTGGGATCGTTTTGGCGTTCGGGTGGGTCACGAATTGCAGCCACCTCCACGTGGTGTGACCTGGACACTGTTATCATTGAATCGAATATTATTATCCGATTCAATGATCACAGTGACTAAGCGCTGCATTTCGCGACTCGTTTGTCAGTTGCTAGTACTCAGTGACTCATCCATGGAATATTTTAATTTGTCCAAGCATTTACAATCATCTCATTTGGTAAAGGTATAGAAAGGGGTACTCATCACCGATTTACATGAAGCTTTGCAGAAACATCAATTTTTGCATAAAAATAAGATCTGTAAAAGCCATCATCAAAAGCGCAGACATCAGTGCGCATGCGCAGATGTTCGTGCTGTCGGTATGGCAGGTTTTATAACTAAACTTTAACGCTTAATAACTTTTTAATTAGATGAGTCCGCGTTTTCTGGCTTTTACAGATCTTATTTTATGCAAAAATTTACCATTTCGCGAAGTTTCATGCAAATCGGTGGTGAGTACCCCTTTCTATACCTTTACCGGATGTATTCAATGGACTGTCTACTATACTTTGTATAAGATAGTAATATTAATTTTAATTTCTTTAGAAATTTGCAGTGCAAATGATGCAAAACATGAAAGAACTAGGCCAGGTATAAAGCGTGATATTCGCAATAAAAGGTAATTATCAAAATTCACGTGTGTATTGAAATATTCTATTATTAATATCTTCTTATTCTTACATCACGTTTATAAAAAAATATGCAATATTTAATTAAGACTGTACATTTATACTTGCATATTATTAGCATGTATTTAATGTTGAGAATAAGGATTAGAAATATTTAAAGTATTTACAGGGATTGAAACGTAAACCGAATTTACTGCTGTGTACTTCAGAAATTATGTATAATTTAGTGTCTATCAAATTATGTTCGAACAACCTATAACTTATATCGTGAATAATATACAACTTTGTTGTATTAACGAATTACATACCTAAATTTCTTACACTTAACTACAATTTCTTATAAACATAAAATTAGATTTTGTCGGAAGTGTGCTTTAGGTACAAAACAAATTACAGTTCTAATAATTTGTTTAGATAAATGAATAACTTAATAAATCATGCAAAAAGTCAAGATACAAACTTGTATGTACACGCTTTTCACGAAATTGATAAACAGTACAGTTTTTTTTATTACCACTCATTCGGCGTACTGAAAGGCACAATGTACACGTATTCTGGACACAGTGACAGACTATGAAGTAAATGTAAAGATTATTTCATAGTAAAGAAAACCGAGGTAAATCTTTCACCAGTGCCACTACTTCATTCTTTTTAAACTGTTCCCACTGTGACATGTTATTGTCAACACTTATTGTGATTATATTATTTCTGTTTTTCTGCTGCTGAGACTTTTTTTTATTAGTGCCCAATCCTCCAATATGTCAGCATCATTAAGCATGTAAACAATGTAAGGCCCAGCCACGGATACTGCTCTTCTCCTTTCTGTATGATTTCTTCGTCTTCTGCCAGTTGAGTTTAACCATAGATCCGCATGAATATCTACATTATTTCTATCTTCTTCTAATCTACGAATCTTTTCTTGAAGGTCATTATGTATACTGTCCCAGATTAGTTCTTTCTCACTTTCAAAATTTTGTAAGGCAGCTTGTTCTTCTGCTAAAAATTTGTTCTGTATATTCTGAAGTCGATATTGCTTTAGTATTCCCGCTACTTCAGTTTTTGTTTTCATATTTTCTTTTAAGCGCTCCAGCGGTATTAGGTATTCTTCAGACTTTCCCACGCGCACTTCTCCCAACTTTGTATCCACTTGCGTTATCCTTTCCCGATACAATCTGTAGCAAGGCGAAATACATATTTACGCTGCTCATGGAATAGTACATCATATGATGAATAAGACTTACTGTTCTTTAAGCAAGGTGAACTGCCTTTCGAGATCAACCAGATTCTCCATGCATTCGTTTCGACGCCGCTCACATTCATCTTCATCCATTTCTGAGGAATCATCGCTATCACTGTGTTCTGCACTACTGTCGCACGACGCGGAGCTTTGATTGCTCTCATTACTGTCGTGCGACATTTCTTCCCCTTCTGCTTCCGATTCATCTTTCACACTTGGCATCTTGACTAGTAGGAAAGCGTATTTTGAAAGGTTGCGGGCACCTAGTACGTAACCAACAGACACAACGTAAAACATAACCTATCAAAGCATTCTTATTTGTCCACTCCTACGCGTATAAAATAACTTTCTTCCTTAGAAAAGCGTATGAAAATACTGCTTACCGAAGTAAATGATGAGATAAATGAAAAATTTAAGTTATTTCATACAAAAAAGACTTTACAAGGAAAATGCAACAAATATGCAAGGAAACATTGAAACACTGTACATAAAGAATCTGTAGCACCGATCAGTTTAGATACTGAACATTATTTATTTAACGAAGATACTAAATATGAACTTACCGCAACGGAACCACTCGTTCTACTGAATAAGTTTAACGCTATTGCTTATTTACCAGAACGCACTAGCATTTGTCAACTTTGCTATGAAGCCATCTGTGTTGTACCACGTGACATCGCCAGGGCGCGCGCAGAACTTTATTTGTTCACGAGTCCTGTTGGGTTTACCCAGGTTTACCAGAAATATGGTGATTATCAGGTACCTGTTCGTGTTCCGAAAAAATGTAAGGCAATTAATGTTTGATTTGTTGAACACATTGTTGCATTGATTGCGTACGAATATCTCTATATTGGAGTAAAATTATCTATATGCATAGTGTACATCAAATGATTTGAGAGACTCAAAATTCAAGTTTCTCTGTAATTGTTTCTATTAGGGAAATTTAATTTGTTACTTCAGTGGAATATTCATGTCTTAACACAAACTGTTACAATACTCTTTTCTCACCGTACATAATTAAACGACGTCTCACTGAATGCCACAGACAAATTTTTATAAATGGATGAATGTGATTTGCTCGTTACTGAACTTTTCGCAAAATAAAGTGAATGGGTTAATATAAACTCTCATGGAACTTACACGTTTTCCAAATTTTATAATTTTAGGTTGTTGTATTTTGAGCTTAGTTAGCATATCGTAAATAAAGCACGGGTATATGTTTTCTGTCGTAAAAAAGAGGAGAAATGCATGTAGTTGATGACTGCGTCTTGTAAATATATAGATGTATATTATGTATTTTGATATATAATATTCCATCGGATACAATAATACATTTGGACCTGTATAGAACAAACAGACAGATAATGCAACATTCGCATGACTGTAAGGTATACTAGCAATTAGTGTACGTGTATATAATATATATACTTTTTTGCGGTTCTTTGTATGTATCATGAAGACTTCTGGTTAAATAGCTTTCTTTCTGCGAGAAAGGAAGGTACATATCATTTTGTGCATTTGTTTATTCGTATGAAATTTGAAGTCCATTTACTTTGCTTTCTGCTGTTTCGTAAATTATGTGCGCACGAGAATGTCTCAATTATCGTAACATCGTCATGTCTCGATCGGTGTCAATATTTGTTATTCTCCCTGTATGACGGTGATTTGCATTCGAATGTTTCATGCTCACCGCAGCTTCGAACGAAGCAAGAAACGGCCGCGCTCGAGTGATTTGTGACGACCATCATTATCATTGTATTTAAACATCGTAGTAAAGAGGATAAAGAAACGGAAGTGAATCGAACAAGAACATGGCGCTGGCAATGTACGAACTGAGTATGACCGACGTGAATTATAGTTTTTGCGAACAAGTTGTCGCGCAATCGTGCAATCATTCGCGCAGCAAATCGCACAAACACACGCTACGATTCCGTTAAACTTATCTAAAATTATTTGTTCCGGTAGCCAAGTAAGGAAGTTGAACTCTTACTCGTCGCAGAAGCACGTTCATTACACAGGATCATTGTACCTTAACTTCTTTCCAACGAACCGAAAGTCCATGATCGCGGGTCTTCCAGAAAGAACGTAAGCTCGACCTTCCGTCACTTCTCAACTCTTTCTCTTTTTCTCGCACAACGAACTCTCCGAAAGATAAGAACCCTTTGACGCTCGTGTCCGTTCTACCCTCTCGTTTCCTAAACATCGGCCGATTTCATACAATTCCCTCCGCACTCGTCGCCGAAAGAAAAAAAAATTCGCTCGTCCGCGACAGCTCTCTACGCACATTAATTTTCCGACGATTATCGACGATTACGTTAAATGAAAGCCATTACGGGCACGAGTAGGTCGAAATGCTTAATCTCGCTTCCTTACATTATAAACGTGTACAAGTTTTATATAAAATGTTATCGTGGCGTATCTCGTAAAGTTATAACTGGGACTTGTTCTGCAACGAGTGAATGAAGTCAAGTGCTCCGTGCTGCCTGATGCGAATTGAAAAGCACTGCATGCCCCACTGACGCTTTTTCTTCTTCTCTCTCTCTCTCTCTCTCTCTCTCTCTCTCACTCTCTTCCTCTCCCTCTCTCCTCTGCGTTTGAGCGAACATCACGACCCTTTTAAAGGGCAACTATTGAACATCCTCGCTCGGGAGGCGCAATGATAAGGGAAAAAGGTCGCCCTTCGGTGAGACACAGACACGAATACAGACGGCGAGAAAGGATACACAGACGGAGGCAGGTCCTGTTCCATTTTCAAGACTCCGCGGGAAATTGACATTGCGAAAAGGGCCGCGCTCTGCGGAGCTTCCACCTTCTCCCTTCCTTGCTCGCGGCTAAAAACGTATGCGTGTATGCGTGACGATTCGTCGAGGGAAACTCTGCATTCTCTCGTTTCCTTCTCTCGAATTCAACGGACCTGCGACGAGGATGCATCTTTTCGGACGCCGACGGCGCGAAAGGTTTCGGAAGGTTATTTTCTGACGAATTGCGATCCACCCCTGCGCGCAGGTCGTCGCCATTGGATAGGTTAACGATGCGGCGTTCTCTTACGCGAATTTTCCTAGATCCTCTACGGCGCTCTACTTTCTCAGATCCTTCCTCATCCTATTCTTATTGTAGTTTGTACAATAATCGTGTTCCACGTTACTCTGTAGCACTAATTGACAGTAGGTTAGCAGGGATAGAAGGTCGCGGTTACGAGGTGAGCGTAATTCTTTTCCACCGCATCCTTCTGCTCCGGACATCGTACTATCGCAAAGGTCTCCGGATGATAGAGATGATTCCTGGCGAGTCCGACCGAGTGTCCTCGACCGCTGCTCATTTAGAAGGCGAAGCGGTCAGTCTGCCCGGAGGGTGCAGGCTCGTTAAATTGAACGCGATGATCGAAAATCGTTCGGCGCGGTCCGCGAGCGCAGCTGAATTTAATTAAAACGTCCGTCTCGGACGGCAGTCGTGCCGATTACAGCCGAGGTTTATTCATTCCCGCGCCAGGTGGAAATTGGAGCGAGTATCGAGCCATCTTAACGAAACGGTCCCTGTTCGCTCCGAATGGATTGGAAGCGTTCTATAGTCGCGTCACACCGTCGAGATCCGCAATATTTTATACGTATACGTTATACGTGTACGTTATACGTGTACGTTGTACGTATACATTGTACGTATACATTATACGTAATAAACGCCGCTTGACGTCTCGTTACGGTCGACTTGAAAATGTACAGATGAAGCGCGTGGAGGAGTGACATTAATTTTCGATTCGACTCGGGGAGATTGAGAGTGCGGGAAGCGTAGCGACAGTTGAAAGTTTTTCGAGTGTTCGTCGACGCGGACTTCTCTGTGTACGGATCGGCGTCGTTTAGTACCTAAATCGTCGAATGCACGTCGGGCAAAAGATTCGGGCTTTTCCATGTAGAGAGGCAGGTAGATACGTTTTGCGAAGCTTGCGTCGTTCGTGGCTCTGGCGGACTGCGAACAAAAGTGGCAACGATCGACTACGATCGACCAATGCGCTACTCGCGCTGTGACTGCGTCGATTATCGACCATGTGTGTTCGTACTCTGAGGCACAGGTGCATGCGGAATCGGCGACACAATTAAATTTTCTGCAACGACGCTTTCGACTTTACTCCCGTACGAAGCGCGGTCGCGTGTGTTCGTCGAGTGGTCGATGGTTTATCTTTAATTTGCCTTCATCAAAATATATATATGTTCATGTATCAATCTTACGCTCGGGGCGGTATGTTGGGTCTAAAATAATTGGCCGTCACTTCTGTCGCGTTTGCCTCTCGGTATACTTGAAGTGAAAATATGCTTGTCCCATAATCGTGCGAAAATTGGTCGCAGCGTGTATGTCGGTGCCGTAAGGATTTTCATAGAATGTTTCATGCGTGATTTCTTTCATAAGCTGCACTTACAGTCACAGTTTCGCGCCCTTTGCGGTTAAGTTAAAAAAGACGATATCGTAAAGTAACTTCGACACTTTCATGCCGCGAATATACAAATATGTAACAAGGGTGTTTGATGTCGTTCCAATGCTTTTTCGTCACCCTCTCATTTTGATGTATAATTGTTGTAGCGAAATTTGCCTCCAGCTAATCCGATAAATTGCCGATAAGCAAACTGTTTTTTTTTTTTATTCTGTACTTTATTCACATATACAGCGTTATTATACCATCTCGATTAGTGTCTCATGTTTAAGTAATGCGATCATCTCATTCACAATTCGGACGATCGCAGTACTTATGTGTTCCCTCCGACCGACAAGTGCGACGACAATCGCATCTCTGACGTAAATAAATAGATCGAATGTAATTACGCGCAAATACAATTCTTCCGAATAATAGGTTCATGTAAACTCGGCCACGCCCGTATCGGCTTATAGGATTATTAAAAACACGCGCATCGTTAGGTGACATCGAATATAATCCGTTTACTACGAGTGTATGTAAGACGCGAAGCAGTTCTCTTATCGAATCGATACTTTTGCGAACGGTCGGGCCTGATCGAAATAATCGGAAGGAGAACTCCTCGCTCGGCCAATGACCAGCATTAAGCATCTTCTCGTGCGTTCGTAAAAAAAGTTTCGGAAATCCATGCATGCGTTACGGAATGTTCATTGATCCTGTTTGCTGTTAGTTCGGTATCCGGATCGTCGACAAGTATTTGATGGGTGCCCTGGCTTCCGGGACGATGGATCGCTTGATTTTCCTTTAAAGATCGATGAGCGGGTTTCTCATATTGCTCGGGACTCGGCCGACTTTTGTCCCATAATGGCGTCGGCCGACGTGCGAGCGACGATAGTTGGGACTTTCCTCGATCGATCGCGATCGCGTTTGACTTCAGTTTCCCTCCGCTAACGACCCGGACGACTAGGACTTGGCTTTGTCACTCTGTGCCTTGTCGAATCCATCGATCAGCGTCTCGATGATGAACTTAATCGTAAGCTTGTAGATGTTCGCCACGTTCTCCGAGTACCGCTCCTCCAGTGTGCGCTCGACGGCATCGAGGAATGGCTTCTCGATTTTCTGAAATCAGAATATACGCAACTGAGATCACGCCGTAACTGCTATCAGGGTAAACGCGACGTTCGATATCGGAAGGTATCAGCTACCGCCACGGAATAGATGATATCTGCGAATACCGGCTAGGGTGTACGTTTCACCCTGTTGATTCGAAACTTTGAGGTAGTTGCCCCTAACTTTCGACTAACAAAGAGTCGTTTGCATATCCTTGGTTCAAAATGAACGAAACTTCCGTACGACCTTAATTCCGAGCCTCCGCTCTAGGTTCAAATGAAAAGAGCAGTTCCATTCTTTGCAACGATCCCATACCTTCGCGCACGCGAACACGGATAAAATGCAGCAGGCCTCAAACTCTTTCACACATTCGAAGCCTAACCGGATCATCGAACATCCTCTTCAACCAGGTCACATCGAAACCCACCCCTGCTCACTTTTCTCTTTATACAGCCATCACTGGCCTAACCGTGAATATTTCCGTTCTCGTTCGAGCGGACCTGGCCATTGTAGTGTCAATAAACGAAGCGGCGACATTTTCCTTAGGAGGCGCAAGCTTCTCAAAGAACTCTGAGATGTCTGAGTATTGCGGACATCTTTATGTCTGCGACTTTGCTCACATCCGTGAGCCCTCATGAAGCGAAGTGGAACCGTTCGATTCGACCAAAGCAAGGTCGTCGCCACTTTACAAGATCAACATAACTGAGAAATCTTCCTTACTTCAATTATTCACGTTGCTGACGAACACAACTTGACACTTTTTTTATTTACGATTTCATACCCATATCACACACAATCTTCATTTTAAATATTTTTTATTAAAAACAAAACAATGTTTGAAGATTTACGCGCGTTGTTCTTCGTGCGTTGTTTGAAACTTACTCAAAACCATAAAAACTGATAAAGCAGTCCAATTTCACTATCCCTTTCTAGCACCAATCAAAAACAACATTTCTGTGGTTTAGAACCCTCCACGTAAACGTAACCAAATGCAATAGACCTACACCTGTTTCGAATACAATCCACCCTACCATCCACCGAACATCCCTTCATCAGCTGAGTCATACCTCCGCCCACCCTTCCCATCGTTCTCCCAACAACATTGCAATCCAACCCATGAACATTACCATCCCCCATTCGATCGAAATTTACACTTCATTAAAAACCAACAAAACTCCATATACACCCCGTAATTCCACCGTTTATGATTCTCCACCCTCGGCCACATGAATCCATAAAACTGTACCTGCTTCATACACAATCCACCCAACGAAATCATCGGACACCCCTTCATTAAGCAATTCATGTACAAACCCACTTCTGTCCACACCATCGCGACCCTAACCATCCTCAAGCTTGCTCTGCCATTGTAGTGTCAATAAGCGAAGTAGCGACCTTCTCACGAGACACGCCGAGTCCTCAGAGTCCTCCTAGCTTTTCTTGTATGCGACTCTCTCACCTCCCTGAACCGCCAGCGAAGCAGCGAACGAACGAACGAACGAACGTTCCGTCGCTGCTGGTGGCCTCCTCTACTCGAGTGATATCTAGGACAGTGTAAAAGGGGACCTGGCCGAGTGGGACAGAGGTTGCGAGCCAGTCAACGCGGACTGCTTCTTTCCCTGAGGGTGGCCAACCAACGAACGCGATGACGATGATCATGATGAAGACGATGATGACAAAGACGCTGTAGATGTCGGAGTCAATGGTGACGACTCCTGTAATGACGAAGTCAATGATAACGACTCCTGTAATGACGAAGTCAATGGTGACGAAGTCAATAATGACGAAGTCAATGATGACAAAGTCAATGATGACGACTCCTATAATGACGAAGTCAATGATGACTTCTGTAATGACGCAGTCAATGATGACGACCTCTTTAATGATGAAGGCGATGATTGCAAAGGCGATTATGATGATAACGATGATTGCAAAGACGATGATGACGACAAAGGCGGTGATGAGGACTATGATGATAATGACTACGATGACAGCGACCACGATGACAACGACCACGATGACGATGATGACTATGACCGCAACATCGATCATGACAAGAGCATCGGCCACAACGACGGCGTCCACCACGTCAGCGGCGGCCGTCCGAGATGCGGAGAAACCGCGAAAGGAAAAATCAAAGAAGCTTTTGTTCCGCTACCTCGACATAGAGAAGGCAAGTAAAAAAAGATGGGAGAATTGGCCGGCCGGAATTCACGCTGACCCGACGCTGCGAACGTTCAAAGAAATTTTGCGCCTCCTCGACGAGGCTCTTCTTCCTCTCTTCGTTGAGCGTGGTCTTTATCGTGTTTCGTTCACTCGCTGTTCCGCTGAACGGAAATTTTTCCATCCCTTGTCTGCGCTGCGCATTTTCCGAACGATTCAGAGGACGGTAGAGTCGATTTTTGTCAGTCCGAGGGCAAAGTTTCGTAGGAGGGATGTGAGGGTGTGTAGAGAAACTCAAGCGCAGTGCGAATGTTTGCTTTAATCTGACGCTGGCTAAGGTAATTAGCAGCGTTCTTGGCGAATGCAACGAATAGGATTTGCGGAAGTTATTCCGATGTATGAAAGTTGTTGTCTGCCTCGGAATATTATATTTCTTAACGAGGGAGATAATCAGATGCAAACACTTAAACCGTTTTTACATTTCATTCATTTTTATTCTATTGTAGTATTTTTTTCGTAATTCTACTCTATCGTTATTTATTCTGTAAGATCGAATATCGTAAGTGTGTGCATTTTACAGGTAATCTATTGAGGATGTACAGGCTTACCCAAAAGTATTGCCGATTGAAGCCAGGTATCTTGGTGTGCGAGGCTCCAACCTGATGAAGATACGTGAGGAAGACATCCATGTCGTCCAACCCCTTAATACCTTCATCCAGGGTTGACATAACCGTTCTCGCGTGCTCAGCCAATTCCATACTATTCGACTGCTGCTCCTTCGTCTTCAAGTCTCGAAACTTTGTAAACATGTTCAGCAGCTCTGCATTCTCCTCAAACAGTCTACAAAGTGAAAATATTGAAGTTTAAGATTAATTCTAATTACATCAAATATTTATTAAAACTTGCTAAAATGACTACCTTCTTCATTTGAAGGTACTACATGTCTTTACCATTATCATTTATTCTTAGAAAGAGTAAATTGTAACGATTGACGAAAACTCGAACCAAACTGGACTTTCACAGACCATTGAACTGTATTCTGGACAGTCTTGTAAAATAATCGAGGTAATGTTAATGAAATTTGTTTCCAAATGGAGTAAACAGCGATTTTCGAAGTGCCTCGGAAATAAACAGTGACTCAGACGCAGCTCGAAAGTTTGCGTTTCCTCCGAGGACTCGGAGGGCGAAACTTCGCAAACTATTCGATACGACGAATTAAAATCTGCGATTTGCAGAGACGCGGAGGTTAAAGTAACGGAAAAAGCGGTCTAAATGAGTCGAGTAACGCTTATGCAAATCGCACGAACTCATGCCGATAATGGAAACGGCGGGCAATCGCGAGAAAGATCGACGCATTCCGGGACTTTTTCTCATTCGGTCCGAGTAGAGGACGGAAACTCGAGCGGCACTTAAAGAAAATCGATCCGTACGCACCAGACGAGGCTGCATAGCGTATTCATGAGAACAATATCACAGCGCATTAGGGAATGATTTGATTCTTACGACGATAGGAGCGAAAACATGTCGCCCCATTTTCTTACCTCCGCAACGAGATCGTTGATGGTAACCTACGATTACTCGTCTATACTTCGACGTCTTTACTCCGTACAATTCTAACGGGAAATTGTTCAACTTGCAAGTTGAGTATCGAACAGAAATGTTTTATAAACGTTACATCAATTTACGAAGAATTGCTCCATGTGAATATTTATAAATAATTCCAATATGAGAAATACATCATAACGGTACGGAAAATGAATTTCACATTACGAATCACACTGATTGGAACCTTTATCAAAATGAAAGCGATGTCGCCGTGTGATGCAACTTCAATTTTGCGAGTCGATGTCATATCAGCGCAGGAACAGCAATTCGAATTATCCGTGGTATTTCAGTGCGTGTTTGATAATATCACGTGACGTTGCGATGGTAACAAATGCGTATGTACGAGCGTGGATAAGAAGGGATTGTTTTAGCAGCGTACCGACTTATTTGCCTTCCGACTAATTCGCCGCGTTTCATCGTTAATTTGATGCACGTATTTGGCGACACGGTTTTGATATTCGTATCCGTTTAGCGTTCACGCTCATTCTATTGGTCTATATCGCTGTGGTCCGGCTTATGGCGTGCATGCGCGCTTATCACAGTCTCGACAGTTTCCTGAACTGTAGGCAAATTGATTTATTACGTAACACGATTATCCGCATAGGCATTTCCTATATGCACTCCTGAACTATCGTGATATACTGACGCATCTCCGCGTGTTGATTTTACGCATCCTTCATCGAGGTGCCTTAAGGCCAATGCAAATTTTCAGCGTTGTGCAACGAAATCGGTAGAGAGATCAGTCAAGAATAACCGCTCATATGATTGAAATAAAACTGAATTGAAACGAGGTCCCAAACATGAACAGCGGACGAATCGTTTCCGCTCGACTCGCGGAGCGATAACGATCTCGCAAAACATTTTTTACGAACGGTCATTATTTCGCACGCGAAATCCATCGTCGCTTGACCCGCTATAATAGTTGGTAATGAAAATTGCACTTTTTCATCCAATTAACTATGCAGCGCGCCGCCGACGGTAACAGCGCGCAAACTAATTGGTACGCTGAAATTTTTATCAGAACAACGGTTACGTAACAGCATCGACCATTCATGAAAGCGCGTATTAAAATTTTCCATTATCGTCGAAATCCTGTTAATATCTTCAGCGCCCGCGCAAATAGGCAATATTCTAATTTACGGTTACCCGTGCAAGAGGCGAAGCTATTATGGTGTTAGCGTGCAGTCAATAAGGAAAAAAGAGAGCTTATTTGCGACAACCGGTACAACGATATTACGCACGTATGGCCATTTATTGATTTCTGAGGCTGTCGGTGGACCAAAGGCACTCGCGTTCTCTCTCTCTCTCTCTCTCTCTCTCTCTCTCTCTCTCTCTCTCTCTCTCTCTCTCTCTCTCTCAGTCTCTATCTCTCGTCTCTCCCCCCTCCCTCCCTCTCTCTCTCTCTTTCTCTCTCTAGTTCTCTCGCACACGATGAGAATATCTTATATAGCATGACCGAGCTTAATTAAGTTAGCTTAAAGCTGCATGCTCGACGCGCATCGATGCGTGCATACAGACGCATGTCCGCACATGTACGCGGCCATGTATACGACCAACGCATTGCTGAACTGGCGGCACTAAACGGCCACGAGAGTGTACCCAGGATCGGGTTGCGTCGGGCAAATGCGCGGACCGGCGTTTTGGCTTAGTAGGGCGAACCAGTTATGGAGGGCGAGGGCGGAAAATGACGGGAACACTTTCATTTCCGAGAAATTCGCTGACGGACGCCGAAGATCGCTCTGATTCGGGATGCCCGGAATTTGGCACGCTCGTCTCGCTGCGGTTTTATCATCCCCCTACCGCCAATTCCACTTTGCATACGCTTCGGCCGCGATGACGTTACGAGTTTGATGCGGCGCCGACGTGATCCGCTAATCGCTTTCAGTAACTAACCTTGATTGTCGCGTTAGGCCAAGTGTTTTGGGAGCCGTGGGAGCTGCACGTACAGCTCTAGGCATATGAGTCCATTTTTAGCGAAATACGACATAACGCATGGTTTGCGAGTAATTTATTAGAAACTTTTTATTTGAGGTAATCTCATTAGAATAAAATTTGACTTGCAACGCTTTCAAAATAAACGGTCCGTATGTGGGAAGAACGGGAAAGAACGGTAAGGTTGGTACCACCGTTCGCGTTCCCCTCTCTCTCTCTCTCTCTCTCTCTCTCTCTCTCTCTCTCTCTCTCTCTCTCTCTCTCTCTCTGTCGATTTTCTTTGTATTTAAATCCCTCCAATTTCATGGGAACGGCCATAATCCGCGAACGTTTCGCGAATCGCGATAGACCTTTGTCCGCCGTATTAATTAAAACGTTTTCCCGAGCATCTCTTTTGCGTCAAAGGCATCTTTCATGTTGTTCGGTGTTTGGAGTTAGTTGCCGCTGTCTTCTGTGTTACTGCAGTCTAAAAGGACGTGTTTAAGAGCCCGTTGTTGCCTGGCATTACTGTATTCGAGGGGTGAGAGGCGGTGGGGGAGGGACTAGGGGCGGGGTGGGTTTATTCTGTTTCAAATGTATTCCGCGGCGTCGCTTAGCGTGTTTCGTCGCGAAAGTATTAATCGTAAATCCCGTTTATTCCCGGGGAGGGATTTCGGGGAGCCCGGAAGCGGTTATAAGCTGCCCTCTTGTACAGAATTTCAAGTTTTCGAAGCGAATAGCACAGACACTGCGGCAAATCTGTCCGCGTTCTGCGTTAAAGCGTGAAGACCGAAAATGCTATTTTTCACTTATTTGAAAATCTATTTAAGAGAGCGCAGACACACAGGGGATTCATGGCTGAACGCACAATTCTCTTCTGGCAGCATCGCTTCAGATCGAAATGTCATGCGGGAGAATTTCGGTCTAGGCTATTGACCTATTTTTCTTTTCACCCCGTTATCACGTTCCCGTTTTTACGGCAGGACAAGAATTATCGTTGGCACGCGCGCGCGCTCTCGCGCCGAGTAGCGCGCAAAGTTAATGAATGGACTTATGGCAATTTCGGCCGTGACGTACGGCGTCGTTCCGGTGTCTCGTCATGAATGTATGCATTCGGAATTTGGGAAGACACCCCGGTTGAACCTGGCCCGACATCGTGCCCGAGCCGTAGGTTGTCGGGCCGCCATTAAATTTGCATCTGTCGTCCGCAACCTAACGGCCGTTTTCGCGCGAGAATTCGACAGGATTCCGGCTCAGGCAGGGCAAGGATCGCTTCCTGGCCGGGCAAGGAGGTCGCAGGGAACAGGGAAACGGCGACGGAAAAATCGAATGAAGTCCGGCGAAATTACTTTTACGCATGCAATAACTCGCGGAAGAGTCCTCGGCGCGAAACGCGGCGACGATTAAATATTCTCGCGGTCGGAAAAGAGTTTCGCCGGCATAACTTTAATGAACTCTAATTCGTAGACGCGCCTTTAATTCCCGCGAAATTGTACATCATTCCGGAGTTATGGCCGCGTCTGCCCCGAATCAGACCGTTTACGGGTGCAAAATGAACACAGTTCCCAACTGTCCCCCCTTCACCTTCCCCTCTCCCTCCATTCCTCTCCCATTAGCATTTTCATATTTCGTACGCCTCTGCCGCACGCTATTTTTCCCTCTATTTGCATCCGTTTATCCACTCTCGTGTCGGTCCGCGTCCATCCAGTTTCCGTCTTTGCCTGTCGTCGGGTTCGCGGCACCCTTTTGTACGTTCACTTTCTACCCCTAGCTCACTCCAACCAACCCCCCCCCCCCCTCACCCTCCCTTTTTGTCCGGACCCTTCTTCTTTTTTTTATTTCCCTACATTTATCTGCTTTCCCCTTGGCTAGCACGACCTTTTCCATTATAGGGAGTTAATTTCTCGACGGAATGAAAATGTTTTGTTTCCGCGTTGAATCGTTTCGGTAGGATCTGCTGCCCTACAAGCGGCTCGCTTCTCGGAGATACGGGGAAAAAAAGACATCAATATCAGGAAACCCATTGTTCGTCCGGCAAATAGGAAAGCAGACAGGAAGGCGAAGATGCGATTTTTTAAGCGTCGACAGTGTTTAGTGTAGGCTTCTATATCTTCCTTGCGATAACAGTTCAACATCGTCCAAATGTTATTCTGTTCATTTGCCGAATGAAACTCGTTCCGTCAATATTGTCAATAACGGACGGTGTATTAATGTATCGATTACGGTTTCTCTCGATTACGTATAATTCTTCGGCGAGAATATGCGAGCAACGTTTAAGCGATGCTTTCTTAATGCATTTAGTACGCGCATCATGCTACGTTGATACGTTAGATGTATGTTATTTGAGCGTGAGTGGGAAGCGATGGAAGCGGGTCGATGGTGGCAAATAACTTTGGTGTACCGCCCCTGCGAGCGAACTAATTTGCTCTGACGCTGGCAAAGACTTCAGCTTGGCAAGCACTTACAAAAGAAAAGCGGAAGCGAACAATATAGATGTCAGCGACAAACCGTTGTCACTGCGCCTGACGCAAAGAGCGCACGTGATGAGGAAAATAACACAAATATTTGACATCCGTCCCATAACTTATGCCGACTCCGACGCATGCAGCTATTTCGCTTTGATTACGGTGCCAATACGGCTGTCTTCGCACAACAACGGATACGCGTTCAGGATTTATTTTTGTAAAAATCCGCGCTCTCTACTTTTTCATCCGTCAATCATACTTAGAGAACGTAAAAGAGTGCCTATCCGCGCTCGAAAGTATTGGTAGAGTGCGGAACGCGCCGATGTATTAGTGTGCCTTTGCCGAGCGACCGCGTATATAGGTACACGCCCGTGCATAGAGAGTACATCGCATCTACGGAATGACGAGTTCAAAGATGTTCGATCGGAGGTAGAATCAAAGGCACGGGCAAAGCTGCCCGGAATTAAATATCGGTCAGTCGATAGTCAGCTAATAACCGTAAAAGGACTCGATGTCAAAGTAGCGTTCCGAGAAAGTTATCCGCTTCAATATATGGATTACCGGGCAAAGTCCTGCCGAACGTGACCGACACGAATCCCCGAGCACGGTATCGAGAATGCGGAATTCGTAAAGCTGTCTTCATTCGGCCATCAACCGAGGATTATCGGCGGAAAGAAAGCCCTTTTCCCGACAGGGAAAGATTTGGCGACATGGGGTCAAATATCTGTCAAGGAGCCGCCAAAGGAGAACAAGGGCGGAAGAATGGACTTGGCCCGTTTCCTCTCCTCGCCCGCTGATTTAATCAACATCAATCCAATGCCGCACGGCCAATTAGGATTTGAGAGCTAATCCAACGGCCTGCGTGCGATCCCCAGCCTAGCCTATCTTCGTAATTAGAAGCGCCGTGCTCGCGGAATAATGTCGGAGCCCGTCACTGAATATTGTATAATTAGACTGCCGTACGCAACCAGTCAATACGGACCGTATCGCGGAATCGCAACGCCAATTTCCCAACAGCTTCGAAGCCAAAGGCGACCAACGAGCGCGCATCATTCTTCCGGTCGACGGCATCCAGGATTTAGGAACCGCGGACACGTTACGTAACGTGACTATACATTCCCATCGGACGCACCTGTGCCGTCGTAACCTTATCGAGGCGCCCGTGGCAAGCCGCGGGACAGTAAGAAGCCACCGATAAGGACAGTTCCACCTTCTGTCGTGTTCACGGCTAATTGCCGGCACGTGTATCTTGTCCGTAGCCCCCCGCAGGCCAACGTTGGCACGACGATTCATATCGTTCGCGATAAATTGCCCCGCGACGCTCCTTCCATCCTCGCCCCCATCCATTCCGTCTCGCCCGAAGATAAAGAACATTGTCCGCGCCCGGAAGGCTAGGAGGAAGAGATCGTCGAATATCCTCCCCCGTTTCAGGGTTGCGTCTGACGTTGATGGTGGCCTTGAAGAGCCTAAACGCTCAGCTAATCACGTAATGACGCGTGACGCGGAATGAGCGAAGGCGGACACGGAGGGAAGACACGTAGGACTGCTTTTGTCCTAGAAAGTACATCCCCACCACCCCCTCCAGCCACCCCCATCTACCGCACTTCTCCACCCCATCATCGGCGAGGGATGACGCGGGGAGGCAGGAGAAGAATGAGAGAACGCCGGAATCGGCGGCCTGTCTACAGCCCAATAAAGATTGATCCTTATTGATTCCGTGCGCCTCCTAAGGTTACGGTCTTCAATCATCTCATTGTTATCCGGGCCCCATTCGGGGTAATATCTTCCGCGGGGAGATTAAATTCTTACCGCCGCGTTGCGATACCGTTAACTTTTCCTCCCTGACATTTCGCCGGCGAGTCTTATTGAGCGCCATCGGTGCCCGGAGACACTTCCTTAATGCCCTCCTCCCTCTTAAACAGCCGGGATGAACTTGCCAATTAAGGGTAAAATTGAAGCGAGGGAAAAAGGTGTTCGTTACATAATTCAGACCGCCGACGGTATCGTCAAACGGAAAATGGAGCGCCGATGCGAGCGTCGTCGAGGACAAAGAAGCCGCGAGTGGTCTTCAGCGTCTTCGGTCTGTCCTTGACGACTGCTAACGCCGGGGCGAGGGCGACGTTCGGCGTACCTTATGAACATGTAGACGCCGGTCGGCTCCAGGGCCCTGGAGACGGCCTTCCAGCTGGCGATGACGGTGAACTTCTGTCGCGCCGTGAGCGGCAGCCTCGGATCCGTCGCCGTCGGAGGCGGGGAGCTCTCTCGTCCAGGTTGATTTCGCGACTTCGAGGCTGCCAGCTTGCTGAGCTCGCAGCCCATGTTGAAGCCAATTTCCCTCCTTGGCGCTACTGCACGCGCATCGGACGCTCGAAATTCGGACAGCCTGGCCAACTTCGCCTTCACTATTCCCGACACGCACAACACGCACGGTTAGGGAATCACGACGAGGTCCTCAAAAGCGGAAACGATCGAGCCGTGCTGAGGAGGAATCTTCAATCCGTCACTCCGATCGCACACATTCGCGTGGTCCACGACACGTGATCGTGGACGAACTCTCACTCGCGGAGTCTGCCCGGAGCCGAATCTCTTAACGACGCCGCCTCACTGGCCGGCTACGCGGCTTACTTCGATAACTCTGCGGGTAACCTTGCCGCAATATGGATACGCGAGCGGAATCGTCAGTGTGCATCGCGAGCGAAATCCGGACGAGAGTCTCGACTCCATGAATTCTTTAATCGCTCGCTCAGTTCGAAGACATTTTCATCAAGCACCTCGTAGAGCTCTCTCACCCTCTCCTTCTCTCTCTCTCTCTCTCTCTCTCTCTCTCTCTCTCTCGCCTGTTTCTTCCCTTCCGCACGTCGGACGCATCACACGTGCCGATTACTCATCCCTCCTGCGATGCCGAGCGCAAGGCCGAATTCGTTTTCCATCCCCCGAACGATCGCTCGCTGACTCCTTTGAAAGCTCAGTGGAGCCACCGCGCTTTGTTGCCGTCACTGCAATCACCGAGAAGCGATCGTTGAACAGGCCCGCTCGCCCATTCCTTCCCCTCCTGGCGAACTCTCGGCGAACGATCCTCCGCCGCCGGTATCTCTCGTGAGTCTCAGGTACACGTTATCTCTACGCAAAATCCATTCCGCCCGTCACACTCGGTGTCATCCGCGCCGGCTATTCGAGCGCGAAACTCTCGGCCATTATCTCTCGACTCCCCCTCTACCCCCTCCACCCCACCTCCTCCACCCGCTTCCACTATTTTCCACCGAGTACGTGTCCCGAGGAACAAATGTCCTCGGCAAGGATTACGAATCGAAGGAAGTGGCTGGCATTACTGTGGCGAACGACGGACGGGAAGTAGACCGCACCGTTAACGAGAACATTTTTCGCGGACGGCGGGAGGGGGGAGGGGTGGAGGGTAGCCAGATCGAGGATATGGCCAGAAACGGGGGAGGAAAGAGAATTAAGGGGGACGGACGGGTCGGGTGGGGATGACGGTTAGGTTTCGTTCGAAACTCCCTTTTCGCGATGCCTTCCGCGAAACGAGACACTTTATTTACGTCGGGAGGACCTAATTAAGTGTCCGGGAGGAAGGCCGATACGTGTTCGTCGGCCTGATTAACGATGCTCGATGATCCGATTGCCGGAAGAATTAGGAGAGGCGGCGTCGCGGAACTAAGCGGGAGAGCTGCCTCTGGAAGTGGACGAATTAGGGGGAGGTGGATAGGGGGGGGGGGGGAGGGGGGTGTCGATGTTTCGAAATGGAGCGCTGGTAATTGAACGAAGCGTGGCGGGGCTGCGAGTAAGCGCGAACGACGTTAGGCGTCAATTGACGCTGTTAAAGGTGACTGTCGGACGAGTGAGCGCGTGCGATTGAATTGAATTCGCGGACGTCGATGTATGAAAGCGATGCGAACGGGTATCGGCGGATTGGAGTTTATTAGAACACGGCGGGCAGCAAGTAGAGTGAAAAAAAGTGGCATATAGATGGGATATAAATATGAGCGGCTCGCTGTAAAAAGGGCTGGTATCGATTATCTGGAGGTCGGAAGATCGCTGCGAGCTGGCTCGCAATTTAATAACAGCTTTCAGTCCAATGTCAACTGGCGAAGGTTCGGCGAGACAATGCGACGGAGAAAGAAGTTCATTCGATCCGTGTGCAAAATCTGGATAATGACCGTACTCCGCTCGACATCGACGAATTCGTCCTGACACGACGCGAGTATACGTACGCTTACGGTGAGGGTGAAAAATGTACGTCACTCAACGGTCGGTGGCCAGAATGAGTTTACCCGAGGACAAGTTTGCGTTTACGGGCTGCCGGACGGGCCGAGCGTTCGAAAACTCTGACGAACGTATCCGAAATGCGCGAAACGGTCAACACGGCACGTAGCAGACACGGATCGTCGGCGAGCATCGGCACGAGACACTTTACGCGCCCGTAACGTTGCATGCAGGTGGGATGGATCGATTCACGCGCTTTTCCGTATTTTCGCCGTGTTTTCCCTCCCCCCGCACGCGCGCGTCGTATCGCGTCCCGATTCGCGAGCGACCTGGGAAGAAAGGGGTCGAAAAACGGATCGGGCCCGGAGGCTCGAAGAGGGTGGTCAAAGGATGGACAAGGCCGATCTCGGAGTGAAACTCGAGGAGATGGTTCCGGGGGAGCCGAGAAGCGGACGGGCGAGAAAAGTGGCTCGCTCGCGAGCTGAGACGTCTTTGATCCGCCGTTACTTACCGCTTCCTCATCCTCTCATCGTCCACATCGTCGCCGCACGGGGGTGGTTCGTAATGACAGAGGAGGGCAGAGCGTCGATTGCCGAACGCGTGCGACGACCGCCTGTATCACGCTCGGTCCATCCTCCCGACTCTCCTCCTCGCGCGAATCCTACCTGTCCACACTCTGACCCCCTACCCCTCTCAGCCCCTCGCTATTCCACCTACTCGTCCGATTCTTCCGAGAGTATCGCCGGTCTCTCTGTCGCACTCTGCCCTTCCGCCTCCCTCGCCCTCCGTCCCGTCCACAGTCCCGTCCTCAGTCAACCTCGGTACGACGCGCGATTTGCGTCTCTTCCACGAGGACGTTGCCACTCGATTTCGATCCTTCTCGACGACTCTCGCTTCCCGCGGCCAATTCCTATCGTCCAGGAGAGAGAATCCTCTCCCTTCGCGATCGACTTCGCCTCCGAACGAGACTCTCTTCCTCGCTGGCCTTTATCTCTCGCCTACACGTCTCTCCGCGCGCGCTTTCCGTTGTCTATCTTTAGACAGTCTCCCGGGGCTCCCTGACCAAGTGCTTGGCGCAGTGCTTTAGCGTCGGCGGTGTTGCCTATAGCCCAGGCGAGCCGAAACTGAGGCGCCCATAACAAGTGCTCCGGACATTCGCCGCGCATGCGCAATCCGTGACACAGTTGTTTCTCACCCGTACGCCTCCCTCCAGCCCCCCTATCCCGTCGCTCTGGCCGCGTCACATCGCCCCTTACCCCACTTACCCCTCAGCCTGCTCGACCGAGGTATTCTATCTCCACTGTACGACCTATCGTGGAATTAATATTTTGTTGCGCTAGGCGTGCGTGAGTCTGAGGTTGCATTCCGATGGTGGGAGTTAGTTGAATTTGGAGCCCGCTGAGTTTCGGCGAATATTAGGTGGAGAATGAGGGGAGGCGATGGGAGGTTCCAGCTCTTTCGTTCGGCGGGATTAGAACATTTTTTGACGGGAGGATCGTAAATTCGTTGACGGCGGGAGTTTGTTGGTTAAGCGATGGCGGGTGGAAATATTGTTCCATCCGTCGGCCTTATCTGGTATTATAAATCGCTATCTTTATTTTCAGCCGCTCGCGCGATATTTGTGCATGGGCGCACTTCGCAGTTTTATTTCCTCGTCTATTTAATGCCTACCATATTTCACGCGGGACAGTTTCAATTAAGCTGAAAATGTTGATCATATTTAACAAAGAGCGCTTTATTCGCACCTCTCTTTCAACTTCCATTTATCATGCTTCCCTTCCGTCAGCAATACGTTTTTCAAAAGTAGAACGATCCCTGAACTTACCTTCGCTAGTTAATCTCATTCCTATATTTTCCTTTATTTCGATTTATTTAATCATTTTATATTATTTCGGATTGAATATTGTTAACTTATTCTTCATAGGGTAAAAGTACACTATGTTGCTTGTGTGATAGAAATATAGGATTGTACGCACTAATGCTCGAAGAAGGAATAGCCGCACTCGCTTAGTTAGCGTCCAGTATAGTTGTTCCGCATTAGAGAGGCGGCGGAGGGCTCGAGTTCGAGTCCCGGCGCTGCCACCTCTCTGTGTGAGAAAAAATATCAGTTTTTCCGAGTCCCTTGCCCGCGTTTTTCGAGCCGGCCTTTTCCGCACTCTTCATCGGACGATACCATTATAGTAAAGAGCCACAGCTAAAGCTCCATGGGTAGCGGTCAATGCTTCTCATGGCGTTCCCATACTGTGGAAAGTAACGCTCACGCAGCTGAAATAATCCCGTGCCTGCCCGCATGTTTTCGATCTTCGCTTCTGAAGTGATGAGTAAATTATTTCAGATACATTTCTTTTTTATTTTTCACCCCTAAAACGAAAAATACACTTCGCCGTTAAGAACGTACATCATTTTCTATTAATGCTATATTATTTTTGTAAAAACAAAATATTAACACATTACATGCGGGAAGGGTATTTAATACTTTTTACGGCGATTGATCTTGATAGTTATGCTGCTGCTCCCTGTAAGTTTAATAGTAAAAAAATTATTGAAAAATCTTAAATATCTTGAAAATTATGACATTATGCTGTCATTTTTTAAGCGAAAGCTCTCATTTTTGCCAGCTGTAACTCATAAACAATTAGTCGCGACGCCCCGCATGTAATGTGTTGATTATTGCTTCACAGATTTCTACATTTTATTACTTATATATTTCTCGATAATACACAGATTTTGAATCAGGTTTAAAAATAATATTTTTTTCCACATTTAGCGTAATAATTATAAAATTTCATACGTTAGCTATATGTCAAATTAAACAAGCAACAGGTAAGCGTTCAGCGTGCTGATTGCGTTTTGGCCGTTGGTAAAAATTGATATTCGGTGGAAGTCAAGAGCGTGTATAGATTATTCTTATTCGACGCATGGTCGTTGAAAGTTGGAGTAGCCGCACTCGTTCGATGCGCGGCAAGCTGCAGCGGAAGGATAGGCGAAAAAGGGGAACCGTGTTCGAATCCCGTGACTCCCTCCTTCTCGCCTTCCTTCAACGAAAAATGCTGTCGAGATTTTTCAACTCGCCTTTCGTAACGAATTTTCGAAGCTAACCCCTACGCTTCTTCCGGGACGTCGAACATGAAAATCCTACCCCCCCACGTACTGCCCGACTTACATGCGTTACAGCCAATGTTTCACATGGGTTCAATAAGTACAAAACGTGGGAGATTATTGAACTGGAATATCGCTATGTACCGCAGTTCGTTTCTGAACTAGCGATACACGCAAACCAGTTAACATTTCTCTTTTTTTTCCATAAAAATTTTACCTTCAATACTTTAACTTTATAGTAATTAAAATTAACAAATATGGACGTGAGAGAATTTTTGTGTAACACTATTTATTAACGGAATTTACGGAAGAGCGTACAAGTTGTATTGTTGTTTAGTCTGAAAAATGTTGTTCTGAGCTGAGCTTACAGTAAAAATTGTTAAATTCCGGCAAACGCTATCTGGACTTTGCGAATAGCGCAAGTTGCTGGAGCGGCAAAAGTTTTTCGTTATCGTACCACGCTGACAATACGCGAGTGCAACTATGCACGCTTTGAGAGGCAGCGTAATGCCTCTTCAGAGTTGTGCACTGTTATAAGTGGCTTTCAGAAGGGAAAACTTTTTGCCGCGCGCGCTTATGACACACGCGCAGCGACGAACCGAATACTTTCTGACAACGGTCAACTTTATTTGACCGGCTAGCTGTTCCATTTAACGAATGGAAATGAAAATTGATACACGTCGTGCAGGAATGGTTTTTCTTCGCTTCCCATAATATATTGAATGGCACAAGCCGCGTTAGGTGAGATACTATTTATGAATAGGTATAACGTATTTAAAGAAAAATATTATTATGAGTTGCGTTTTGTTTTTTTAGTATTAGTGTTATCTCAATAGGAAGAATAGATCTTATAAAACATAGCAAAAGTACTCATATTCTTAATATTAATAACAAAAAAACATGCTACATCAAAATTTAAATACTCCTTTTTTTGAATAATCAAGAAGATAACGATTCCTACATCAAAATAAAATAAAATAACTTTTGGTACAAAGTTCAATCAAGGCTACTATCATTATTTTCCTTTAGCACGAATTACAAAAATTTCTCACAACTACCCATACACTCCTTTAAAATATTTTCTCCAACCTATCAATCTCAAACTATCTTTCTAAAATATCACGCCCACTTAAGATTTCCATTTATATAAATTCCATAACAATCCCAAATTACGCGATTTGCTCCAAACAACTACCTTTCCAAAATGAATACAGCCACTCAAGAATTCCGTTCCTAGTAACGCATCATAATCAGCACGAATCCGAAGGCAGAACGGCGCACGGGAGGCTCTCGTTTCGCAGGGACTCGATATTAATTCGGCCGAATGCTTTAAGCCCGGTAAGGTTCGTCAGACAGAGTCGCTTCTTAAAGCCAGTGTATCACAACGCGCGCGTTTGAAACGACGTGCCCCGTGGCTCTTTCCGGCCGATGGATCTTCACTGGGGGATACATCGTTAAAAGGCTTTTGCTGGCCTGTCACGCGGCCGTATCCACGCAGGACATTGCGATGGTGTCGAAAGTGTATCGTCCGTGTGTTGGATAATTCCTCCGTGTGTCGAATAATTCGCCCCTGTGTTGAATAATTCGTCCGTGTGTCGGATAATTCGTCCGTGTGCCTCATAATTCGTCCATCGGACTCTTCTCGAACGTTAATATTGACCTACGTAAGCCGCGAAAAAGATTTCGGCTTCTTCTCACTGGCCTATCGAAACCCGAATCAACGAAGAACGCCGAATCGTTGAATAATTCGCCCCTGTATCGAACAATTCGTCCATGTGTTTCATAATTCGACAATCAAACTTTTCTCGAACGTTAATATTGACCTACTGAAGCCGCGAAAAAGATTTCGGCTTCGTCTCACTGGCCATCGAAACCCAAAACAACGAAGAACGCCGAATCGTCGAATAATTTTGGGCAGGACCCTCGCATTACGTGTGTCGAAGTGGATATTAATTCGGCGAAGTGTCGCGTACCTGTCGTCCGTGGAAGAAAGAGTGTGCCGAGTGACGGACGGGAGGAGGAAAGCATTGATTGTCGGCCAACGTCGTGAATCCATCAAGCTTCGAGCCGAATATCGATACAGCGAGAGGGCCGCAGGCACGTTTCAGCGGAAATGATCATCGTTCTGGTGGATGTCGAGCCCGTGGGCAAACGATACAGTAACCAGGTAAATGATAATCGTCGTCTCGATCAAGTACTCTCGTCCCGTCTTTCCCGCGCTCGCCAATATGAAGCGATGTACTATTGGCATTTGACACTTTTCTCGGTCGGTTTTTAGTTCTTAAGGGGATAGGTCGATGGTTACGGAAAGTGCGCTTTGAGGGAATATGATGAACGACGCTAGCCGGGGCGCTGTTACTCAAAGAGAGGCTGATGCGCGTGGCTTTTTACATTTTGAAGATACGGTACGAGGTTCGTAACACGCGAATTAACTCGATCTTGGCAATTTGCGTCTATCAGGTTTCGAGTATATCAAATGGGACTTGTAACTATGTCTTGCCTGGATGCTAGTTTAATCAATGTCCTTGATTAGTTAATCGACTGAAGTTAATTGAAGCGTGAGGCTTACTCTGCGCGTTGATCTAATTTTATTGGCCGGCCTACCGAACCGCAACGATGTTTCATGAAAGTCGTAGAGATTGCAGAAGGTGAAAAAAATTGGTCGGCTGCAAAAATCTGGGCTTGTTATAAAATGGTGGGGAGGGTCTGCGGGAAGACGTTAAGCAAACGTTTGATACGTGTCTAATTACATCGTCTACGCGTCTATGTTCCTGTGATTAAGGAGTTAAGTATGATTACACCGAGGAGAGTATCCATTTTACGATTGTTTTAATTACTCCTTCTAGTGATTCTAATCCCCTGACGTACAGGCACAATCCCCGCAATAATTGAACTTCTAATTGAACGCTTTCTAAGACAATTCCGCAATATCTTTCGGTTCCAACACGTGCTTAACAAAAGTTCAGGTTTTTAGAAACTTTCCGGCCTTACGTTTCAATATTTATTGAATGTAATTCGTCCAACTCCGTACAAAAACTAATTTGCAAAATAGAAGTATATTTCGTGCAAAATAATGTACCGTTCTCTGTAGGAACAAATAGTTTAATCGATTATCGCGCAAAACGAATTTCTGACGAAAAAACGTATACGTGAAATTTTTACTTTTACCATAATTTACAGTATAACCGTAATCATGAGCCGCTATGCTCTATGACGATCAATTCATTTTCACTGGACTGTATTTCACGTCTCCGATGGCGAGTGTCAGAAATGTTTCAAGGAATCACTGCATTTTACATTATAATACAATGCGCTACCCTGTATCCCCTACACGCCGCGCATATTTATGTAACAAACGAGAATTCTCGGAGGCGCGTGTCTAAGAAAGTCACGAGCCCTCGCGTTCCATTCACGATTTAATGATCAACAATGCTGAACGTAATCACGCTTCATCGCGCCGGCACGAGACCTTTCCGGGCAAAAGATACCAATTGACTTCTTTCCTTCCCCCCAATCTACCCAGCCCACTCACCTTTTTTCATATCGTCACAATTTCCGTGCGGTCGGAGTAATTTTCAGCAAAGTCAACGGCGGCCTCTTCTTATCGCGGGACAATATCGCGTGTTCCCCATCGACAACAATGGATTGCCTCGGGAATTCTTCCAGGCACCTTTACGCTCGACGAAATTACGATTCCAGGCACAGACGCGGCCTCGAGAGGTCGAAACTCGATAGGCGTGTTACGTCTAAGGCACGTTAGCATTAATAAGATAGGAGCAAGACGGGAAATCGTTTGGAAATCGCTGCATGTCTTTATTGACTTTGTTGTGCAAAGGAAGAGGACGTCGGCAAACGAAATGACTCCTAACCCGCTTCGAGAAATACCATTCGAGCCGATTCAACTGGAGTCGCAAGTTGACTATGACTCGGAAAAGGGAATGTTTCATCGAAAAAAGGAATGGAAGACGGGTAACTTTATCGCTGTTTTTAATCTTACCACCCCGGCCGCAAAGAACTCGCACTGTGTAGATTGGACGAGCTTCGAAGTTAAGCACTAATCCTTCTGCGTAACGGTGAACGACTCGGTCAACTAATGCCGCGATAAAAAGAGCGAGCAACAACCGGAAGGTTCTTGCAAGTACGTTCGAGATCGTTAAAAGTTGTTGCTCCAATTAGATCGCGTGCCCGTCGAAAGGTTGGTCAGGTTCCGGGCGGTTATTAAATTAAACGAATTTTCTTCCTGGCCCGAACCGCCAGCGGAGCGAGCGCATTATCCGCACCGAGTCTATGTAATCCTAGAAAACCTTGAAGTCCCACCTGGCCATGGATATGCCGTGTTAACGAGCGCGGGGCATCTCGGATCGAAATTATCGAGGTAAAATAAGTCCCGACGCTCCGGCCGGGCAGGCCTTTTTGCCTGACGCAAATAAAAGAAGCACGATCGATTCTCCGTTGAACCTGATGGAGGATATCCTGTCAGGTACAGCGCCCAGTTTAACCAAATCGGAAGATTATCGAGCGCAGAATACGCCCGGTCACAGACGTCTCTGTGTGCGGAGTCAGTCACGTGCAGAGGGCTCCGACGGTTTTAATGCTAATGCCTCGGCAGAACTTTAAACACGGAAGGATGCCGGGCTTTATGCTCGGGCCCTCTATCCTGCTTCTCGTTAATATGAGATTCCGGACGGCGCGCGATTCCTCAAACACTTTTCACCGAACAACGCCCAGCGGCGTATTGAAAAATGTGTCGGGCAAGAAGGGACTATTCTTCAACGTCCGTCCCGCGCTCGAGTCAAATGATAAAGGATCGAGTACGATATACCCCTTCGCAAGCAGGAGGTGCGAAATGAACCTGAAAGTGGAGGGGGGGGGGGCGGTATCGATACGTTCGTTTGCATTCCGCTTCTGCGTCGAGGTCGGCCTCGCGATGACTGCGGGAATAATCAGCGGCGAGCGAGCAACGACTTTCCTTCGATGAACGAAGATCGTCGAAGGTTTCCAGCATTCGAGAGTGCTCGAATCATCCGCGATCCTTCAATTCTCGCTGACAAAACCTCGTCGAGGATCACCCGCAGCGCTACTTTACGATCGATTGCTCGCAATCACGGTACAAATGGCGAGCGGCGGTGCGGTGGATGGAGGGATGAGGGGGGGTAGGGGGTGAAGAGGGGAGGCAGAAAGGCGAGCAACAAATGGCCAGCAGAGCGGCCGACCGAGAATTTTTGGGCAAATGCCGACGTGGCCCTATCGTTCTGCATGATTTTCGCTAAACTCGCGCAGGCGGCCGACGAGTCCTAAGTACGGTGTCAGAAGTAGAAATTAGGCTTTTTCCCGAAGTTAGAGCGGGCCCGATCGTATTTAGCAATAAAGCCGTAGATTTCAGGAGCGCGAGCTAGACATATAATTAGAGACCGGGGCATCTCGTGAGAAAATGCTCCGGCTTATAATGACTTTGGGTCACGGCACCGAAGTGTACTACTACGTTCGACCGAACCCAACTCGCTCGGTCTTGTTTACACGTGAAACCGGCGTGGCTGGGCACGATTTTTCGAGCGCTCCCTCTGCGTGCCGATGGCCAAAAAAAAAAAGGAACGGGCCGATGTTCGAGCACGCCCGATAAAGTCGAAATTGAGCCCGGCCATTTTTCGCGGACAGTATCGGAAATCGGCTAGAGCATGTGCCTGACGAATCGGGGCCGACTTTTCGAACGTTTATCGATAGCTTGCGATTCGCTAATGTTACCGCGTTCGTTTGTAAACGGTCGTCAATATTGGGGGATTATTTATGTTGCAGGTGGCGCATACGAAGAACATCAATCAGATAGCGGACAACTGCAAGGTAACTAATTTGGTTTTGACAAACGAAATATTTTCTTATTTTGAATCAGTAAATATTGTGGCTCTGTAACTTTGGTATTATTAACTCAAAGTATGCGATGTCATGTTTATATTTTTGAGAGGGACTTTTCTATCTGTACCTAAATATGTCAATCGTAACCAACAACGGTCTCTGTCTTTGTTGCAGAAACAGCAGGGCCATGGAATTGGAAGTAAGCACGTTTTCATGATGCAAGGTTCAATTTCTTTTCAGTAGATAAAGGATAAAATCTTTGTTGAAATTAAGTTACAGAACAGTTACCGTCTCGCGAAGAAAATGTGAGTTCATTTTCATGGTTAGCTTTTGTACGTAGTTGTAAGCTTCGCGTACTTTGCCAAGAAGCTACGGAATACACAATACTTTTTTTTATAATGTTTACGAGAATATGATAGTAGTTATCTTGAAGTATCAAATTTACCGAACTCCATCTTCGTGGCTGCTTCTTAAAAGGGCTCGTTATTAGCCTGTGTACAAGACGTTCGCCGTCAGTTGCTTTCTTCCTAAGCGATCAAATCGCAGCAACGGTCGGTAAAGCAGTTTAAGAAAGTAGCCTCCTTAACGTCACGGAAATGGCAAAGTACACCGGACTAACGTCTTCCTAACCGCAATGCATTACCCTAATCCGAGGTGAGTTCCTTTATACGATCACCGGGGGAAAAAATTCGGGGCAACCTCAGACCGCTACCGAACGTACGAAACGTAGGACAATCTGCAAAGGATTCGAATATCGAGGCGTCGCAGCGCACATTTTTTTCTCTTCCCGCTCGCGTCGTCGGAGATTGGTTGAAGCTGTGCGAACTAAATCGATTTCCCGCGACAAGTAGACCATGAATAATCATCGAACTTGATAGAGCCGCCTTCGCCCAATATTGTCGCACACACCTACGACGCTGCCCCATGAATCCCAACCACTCCACATCCTCTGCACTATAGCGGTTCACGGCGCATGTACAAATAAATTCAACTTCCCCGAAGAGGCGTTTGCCCGCAATGTGCACCTAGAGTAGAGAGCACGCGCGATTAGCCCCGAAGCAAATGATCGATACGATGAGCGAGCCCGAAAGCCCGGCCGGTCGGCAAAATAGAAAGCGAACCGCGCTAGATCATTGAACTGCGAGGAAGAGGCTTTTGAGCGAGCGCATAAATAATGCGCCTCTCTGGCACAGCATTTAAATCACAGGAAAAAAGGCAAAAATAAACCAGAAAAGCGGAACGCAGTGCGCCAAGAGCCTCGCGAGCGAACAACTGCACGAACCTACGCTGATGTTGCAAAAAAAAAAGCGTGAAGCGCCCTTGAGAAAGTTCATCGCAACCTACGACGTCTCATCCCGGAATTTGTCTCGTTGGCACCAATGGCGAGTACGCTTTCCGAGCGAAATTCGTCGAGAGCCTAGGTGAGATCCCGGATTCAAAATTTCCAAAAGAAAGCCGAAGAACGTCGCACGCGGTCGGTAAGGCAGAGCCGTCTAGAGGCCTCAGAGGTGGGGAACGTGGCAAGGAGCGAGAGAAGGAGCGAAGTATGCACAGGTAGTCGTCGAAGATCGTCGAACCCAGGAGAGGCGCCTTCGACACTCCTTGTACTCGGGAAGTGGGATTCCTCTCGTTCTCCATAAACCTTGCCCGTGGCTCACAGGTGGGGCAGGAGAAGAAGAAGAGGAGGACGGCCGCCTTCTCTCCCGACACCCACCTGGCGTCTCACCTGAGGTACCTTCGGGCTAAGTACTGCGTCGGTCCGCGAACGCGCACCGCGTTCCTCTCCTTCGCCTTTTGCCGGGACCGTACGTCCGTTCGTTCGCGGAAACAATACGAATTTCACGGCGAAGGTGGGCAAAGGGGACCGTCGAAGGTAGTCCGATACCGATCGACGGACGTGCCGCTGGCCTGCGTACGAGCTGGCGATCGTTTGCCAACGAAAGGAGAGAGATCCGTGACGACGAGCTAGCGTGGATCGTGGATTACGAATTGACGTGACGAAAAATGAGACGATGAGCCTGTGCATCGGTATGCGCGGAAAGCGTGTGCCAAGGGACAACGAGCGGCAAAGGGCAACTCACGTCGTCGTCGTCGAACATTTCTCGCCGCCCGTATATTCGTTCGGCGGGCAATAACGTCGGGCCCTGTGCTCAGAGAGTGTCAAATACCGCCGTTCGCTCGGCAAGGATTTTTTTCACCGTGTGAAGTGTATGCGCGCGCGCGCGCGCTCTACCGTGCTCTTCTCGCCGAAGGGAGGGGGGGAGGAAGAAGAGGAGGAGGACATGCGCTTCCTCCACCTGCTACTGGAAAATCTTGCCGCCCGTCTCGTGCGAGAACGTCGCTCTATACATGAGAGGTAAGGTAAGGGCAGGGTTGATTGTCTCATGAGAATGTCGGGAGGTCGGACGTTGAAGTCGGTGCGATCGCTGTTCGATGGAAAGTGTTTGTCGACGGTCAGAATGTGGCGCGCGTTTCGATCGGTAGCTTCGCGGGACGAGTGGATACACGGGAGAGCGTGAAAGGAGATGGAAAGGAAACCGCTGGCATTCGGGGAGCCTTTTTATGATGTCATGCATGAGGTAAATGACACACATTTCCGATGCGCGTAGCACGATTCTAAAAGGAGCGCCTCGGCGAGCGCCGGTGACGTGCAAGGGGTACGCTCCTTGTTCGCTAGAGTATCAACAACACAGTTTCGCGGGTGCATCGGGGGAGCATCGATGCGGGGCGGGAGAAATTTAGATCGATTCCGCAACTTCCGATTCGATGCCCCGGCACGGGGTAAACAATGCGGCGAAACTGTTCGATTTTCGCTCGCGTCTCGCACGACGATATCGGTAATCTTTTTCGCCGCATGAAAGTGCTCGCTTGCGCGACAGAGACGGAATATTTACCTCGCTGTTTCTTGCTTCGATTCCGAACGATTCGTGATTTTCGAGCGCAATTCGATGGGTTCTGGTAGACTATATCGAAATACGTTGTCGACTGCACTATGATTTCATTCGATGGTCGGCGATTAATTTGTAGAGTGTAATTAAAATGTAGCGGAGGGGTGACACGATTTCGATTTTTAGCATTATTGCAATGCTTACGTATTGAATGTGCGATAGAGTGATTCCGTACATGCGTGATGTATGTCGCAGATTTTATTCACTTTCCGGCCCTGTTCGTCGGTGCGTATCGCGTTCGAATGTTTCAATTTGCGGGATTGCATGCCCCGGCCTTTACGTATTTATTCAGAGGAGCAGGAGAAAATGTAAACTGCTCCGAAAACGTAAGGCCAAAACTTTGAAGGCGTACTGTATTCGGCCCGAGGTTAAAAAAATGGATCGCAAGCCCCTATCAGAAAATAAAACTGGCTGTAATCCCGAAACAAAGCATTTCCGGCTGCATGGCCGCAGGACGTTTCTTCGTCTTCAAGATAGGCGAGTACAGTACGTTGTCGAAGTTTGGCCAACCGCGCTAGAAACGATCTCCAACCCGAACGATATTATACAACATTGAAATATATCATTATGATGCTAATTGAACTATTTATTTTGGAGGTCCATTTTTAAAAAGAAATGGGATATTACATAATGTGTGAATAATTTAATGTAACTTTTTTAATTAGTGATATCTCATTTAAAAAAAAAAGCAGACACCACTTCCAAAATAAACGATCCAATTATCAACCGTTTAAAACTATATATTATTTACAACATTCATTCTATTATACACTCCGCATCAAACGCTTTCGACGATTTGTGTAGAAAAGCGCATAAAAAATGCATAATATATATTGTGCGAACATTCAATATGTATATGACCAGCTGCGACAACCACAGTTCGAACCATTCCACGCACTTAGTGCAATGTGCATAATAGAAAACGCTTTGGCAAGCGAATGAGGGCCGCCAATAACGATCGTTTATAAAATTGACAGCTGGAACGCAGTATGACACTTACAAGTGCAGGAGCAAAGTTCTGGGTCAGTGATATTCTTTAAATTTTGCAGCAGACCTCTACCCGAAAATATTGGACACGTGTATAGCCAAAAGTGGCAACACTCTCCTATCTTTTAGAAAATCGAGGTCAAAAATGAAAATATTGCGATCGCGTTGATATTTTGCAGACGCGACAAGTACCGTGCTCGTTCGGATCACTTAGCCTGGCCGAATTGTGTCACGACATCGAATAATCTTATACAGTTATAACTGGAAGGCATCGCTCGCCGCTCCGGCATTCGATCCCAGATAGATACATCCTATTTCACCCTAATCGCCGGCGCGGTTCCGCTGGGAAATCCGTGCCGAAAGAAGTTGCCGAGATTGTGCATAAGCGCGGTGAAGACCATTAACTCGCCCGACGCCGCTCGGCTGTCATCGGGGTTGAGTAAAAATTTTTGCGCCATCAACGCGGTCCCCGTTACCGTAATGCCGAATAAGATTTACGCTGGCGGCGAATATTAGTCCTTTTAGCGAATATTATCCGCGGCGCGACGGAACTGGGCCACCGCTTAGTTACGCTTTTTCGCCGACAGACGCTTCATGCATATTAATCGGCCGGTGCGAAAATGATGACGACGATCAAATTTTATTTGCCGCCCATAAATCGAGAGTCAACGATCCGCACCTTCGACGCGGCCGAACTCGAATCTTATTCGTTCGAACTCGAAATTTGTTCGTTTGAACTCGAATTTCGTTTACAACGCAAAAGCTTTGGGCATTGTTCAGTGAAACGTGCGTGGTGATCGATCGATAAAGTTTCGTCGAGCTTTGTAAGTGTTAGCTGATTATTGTACGCGGATCGGTGGTTATTGGGTTAACGGAGAACAAGAAACGATGATAAGAAAGGGGCGTAGGAGAATAATCGGACGAGAATAACTCTTGGCGAGCTAAGTGGGAGCCCGTACGGTCGGACTAATTGAAAGGAAGAAAAGATGCCGGGCGTTGTTGCGCGATTCAACTGTACATGGCGCCGATTTGCAGCGCGAATTTATGGGGGACTGGGAGGTAAACATAAGCGGGGCATGCGGTAAGAACGGGCCCGTTCATATCATTATCCGACTCGGTCAAACGTTGCCAATTTATTCGCTGTTCGCAGTAAGTTGTAATAAAACTATAACGAGGAGGCGAGCCGACCGGCATAGTATTCTGTAACTGAGAAGAGAGATAGGGAGAGAGACAGAGAGAGGGGGAGGGAGGAAAAAAGTTCGGAGTCGGAGGAGCAGAAGAAGGGAGCAGAAACGACGGCCATTAAATTTCTGCTACTCATCGTACCGAATATCTTTCAGCTATTTTTGGTATGCACCTACCGCGCTTATGTACGCGACGTCGTTATTCACACCGACTAACACACTGTCGCCGGCTCGTCGCAATTAATTAGACGACCGTTCAGAATGGAGACATTCCGACGTTACGGCGCTACCGACGAAGTTTCCCTCGCTGTTTATTATGCCACCGCGGGCAACCGTGCCTCCCGGGATTCAGACTGGCGAAATTTCGAAATAATAAATTGTAGACGCTTGACTCGCGATGTTCTGCTTATGGATATAACGACGCAGCGGAGGATTTTCATTTGTGCGCGTGTCTTTGCCAGCGTGATGCTAATAAGATTGAACGTCTGATTTCAAAATCACACACGAGCCATGCGAATGTAGCGAATGTAGCCATGCTTTTATCATTTCAAAAGCGGGGATGCGGTTAGGTACGGTTGTTACAGGGCTCAATTTGAAATTGTTAGGATTATTACGGAAAGTCATTTTATCATTTTTGAAAGTTCGTCTAACGAACGTATTTGTCGTTATTCAATTAATTGAAGGTACTGAATGCTTGTTTATTTAATTGCAAAATTTACATTTATCCCAACGTACGTTAATGAGTATACCGTAATACATCTTCTATAATGAAGACGTTTGAAGTATTAGTTCTTTTTGCACAATTTCTTGTCTTCTACCTTGTTTGCCAAGGTAAAATGAATGCCCCAATACAAGCGAGTAGTTCGTGATATTGACTTAGAGCTCTAATAAGGCAAAATCAGATCTCACTTCTCAGCAGTAAGTTTCTTACTAGTGCCAAATAAGAACGATCGCTTGATTTAGGAACAGTACATATTTAGATGTTGGTATATCTCATTAACAAGGAGTGACGCTAATCGTGTAACCGAACTAATGGCGCATCTAAAATACCTGATGCCACCACAAAAACGATTCATCCTACAATCACCAACTATTTCCTGTCAAATTAACCAATAAATTCCAGTGATCGTGAAAGTAAATTACGTCAAAATTAACCAGAAATTGGTTCCATCAAATTTGTCCCCTGACAGCAAGGAGCCCAAAATAAATATTTGGTCATTCACCAATTTGCCATAAACCGCGTTCATAATTACGTTTAATAACGAAAAAGCACCGTTTCAAAAATTGACGTTCCTCAAACAACACATTACCCATCGTGCGGCGACCGATCAATTTTTCCCGATTATGCACGGACGAGTGGCGCAAAATCTGTATCGACGGAGACAGTTACCTCAACTTCTGACCGACATCGTGCGTAACAAACGCGCACCCCGATAATGTGATTTACCTGCACGTCCTTCTTCGCCGCGCTTTAATTTACAAAATAGCGGTACGTCGAGCGCTACGCTCATGGAGAGCGATAGACAGAGATAGATCGAGTGTGTGTACGTGTGAGATAGAGAAAGAGAGAGACAGAAAAAGACAGACAGAGAAAGACAGAGAGAGAGAGAGAACATGTGCGACAGCGCGCACGTTCGGTCGCGTGTCCCTTCATTTTTCCATCCTCGGGTTTCTAGGTAGCCGATAAACGCGAACGGTCCGCTCGGCTGTACAGTTATTGAAGTCGCAATATATGGAAGCCCGTGACGAACGACAGATGTTTCCCGAGCGGTGAAAACGCGTCGCGGGATTCGCGGTCTGTGCCGCATTTTGCCCCACACGTCGTCCCGCTGCATTTCGTCGCATCGAGCGGCATCCGGCAGCATCCAACGGCGTCCAGCGGCGTCCAGCGGCATCCTCATGCTCGCCTGTAATTCTCGTAAGCGAACGGAGTAACGTTACGACCTGACACGCAGAAATGAAGAAATCTCGGCAGGGGAGAAGAGGGAGGGGGGCGGGGATAAAACTGATGGGAGCCAGCGTCATCTTAGGTCGATTGTCGAGCTTGCGGTACGTTTCTTTGGCGCGCTGAATCGATGGATGATCGTTGCTGCGGTACGACTATCCTTCCTGTTAATTCGAGCAATGGGCTTGGGCAATGTAAATGGCGCAAGGAAAATAGGTGGATTTGCGACAAATGAAACGGTTTCAACGGTGGACGGTCGGTCGTAGTTGGCCGAGCTGACGAGGCAGATGATGCGAGGAGGATCTTGCCGTTGTTGTAAAGAGAGGATAAATGTCGTTGAGATCGTTAGGTGCCCGGTTTCTTTGCCAAGGCGCGACTAGTCCCTTTCCGTTCTTGCCTTTTTTCTCCATCCCATTTTGCGTAGTTCTTCTTCTTTTCGATATGGCAGGAATGCCGCTACTTACACGCAATCCTAGCACGTTCCGCGAACGCACGCCGGAGAAATATGTGGAATGCAGTGCAGCGTTGCGTTCAGCGCGAAATGTAATAACCGGAGGCTCTAATCGCTAATGTAAATTAAAAAAATGAAATCTTCCTCATTATCGGCCGATCATTACCATAACGAGCGCGGGCCATTAAATGGTCGGATTCTTTGCGGTCGAATCGTGGATCTTAAGCACATTCGTTGTGTCCGCAGTATTAATTTTTCCCCAACATGCGCTGTCAATACTATTAAAAGGATAATTAAAAAATAATTCCAATTTCGTTCGCATCGTATCACCATTCATTCTCCGGTCAGACGAACAACGGTTCTGATCCGTTATCAGTCGACACTGTGTTTACTGTTTTCTCGATTCACACTCTAATTGCAATCTTAATTATGGAAATATTTTCTGTGATAGCAACGCTACGACTGATAAAATACATGTCCTGACAATTATGGAAGTGGCGTAGGTAAAAAAAAACGGGGTTCTTGAATTATTTGTTGGTTTTGTAATACGTTGTGCACTACCATGCTCAAAATTCAAAATAAATCTTTTAATTCCGAATCAGATCGCGTTTAAAACGACTCTATATATATAATATATATCTACGTTATATAATATATATCGAAATATAATATATATTATATACGAAATATAATATATATCTACGTCTAATAAATCGGATAGAACAATCAACAAGAATAATTAGTTACATTAGCAATCCAAGTAACATCTGAGATATTGTCATAATTAATCATATTCCATCTCACATAAATGCTTTATTCCGAACGTAAGGCAAGACTTAAAAAAAAAAGTTTTATATCGAAATAGAACGAAAAAATATTCAGAAAATATCCATCGCTTTAAAATATACCACTTAGAGCTCATTGGAACGGACATGGTAAGAATACGCGTTTACTCTGGGTACTAAGATTTACCTCCATCATTAATCCTCATTATCAAATCAGTACGCTACCAGAAACACGCACCACCCCGACCCCGCGTAACATCGAAAAATATTCATCGAGCACCGTCCACGCTGGAAGGATCTTCTCCGCTGGCATGGGTGGTTCAATTCTCACGGTGGACGTGTAAGACGACGAAGGGACGCGAGTCTACGGCTAGGCGCGGAATGAAAACCCCCGGTAAAACTAGTTGCGGGGCAAAAACTAGACGCTATTCACGGGGGCCGTTGACGGTGTAGCGTGCGCGGGGCCCAATGCGATGCGATGCGATGCGATGAGAGCCGGACGACGACGACGGCGGCGGCGACGGGTTGCTCGGACGTAGGGCAGAACGCGCGAGAACAAGAGCAAAGCGAGTGGCGACGAGCGAGAGCATGCGGGAGCGAGTGAGAAGGCGCGTGAGGTGAGCGAGAGCGAGTGAGGAGGCGCGCGAGGCGAGCGAGAGCGAGTGAGGAGACGCGTGAGGTGAGCGAGAGCGAGTGAGGAGACGCGCGAGGTAGCGAGAGCGAGCGAGAAGGCGATCAGGTGAGTGGGAGCGAGTGAGAAGGCGACCGCGTGAGCGAGAGGGAGTGAAAAGGCGAGCGAGGTGAGCGAGAGCGAGTGAGAAGGCGAGCGAGGTGAGCGAGACGGCCGCCAGCGTTGAAGCGGGAGGGAGAAAGGTGCTGGCGCGAGAGAGAGGGAGCGCGCGCGCCAGTCTGGAGGAGTGGGGGCGCTGAGGGCTGCCTGGCCGGCGGCAGAGGGGGGAGAGTGGAGGATCGCACAAAGAATGGCCGTGCGGAGAAAGACAGAGGGGTTGGACGGGATGGCCGCGAGTTGGGGAAGCTACGTGCACGACGCAAAGTAAGGAAAGGATGGGAAGAATAGACAGAGCTGAACGTACGTGCACGAGACAATTTCGTTAGGCGACACGTGGCCGCGAGCCCCTCTTCGCCCACCATGCTTCCTTCCTTTCCGCCAAACGAAACTTTTCGTCGGGGAAGTGGCGACGATCGCGGTGATTGATCGAGCTCATTTTTTGACCCTGGCTCCGAGTTCTTAGGGCAGGGAAATGGGGGAGAGTGAGGGAGGGGATTTTTATAATGCAATATACCGCCTTTATGAGATTTCCGGTGGGAGGTTGAAATCCTCTAAAGCGTCGAAAAATTGATGTAATGTGTATGCAAGAGCCCGGATGCGATGTATGCTTGCAACGCGTTTTATTGGGGGTGTGGAAATGGCCCAGGGGTGGATGGGTGAATTTTTCTCTAGTCCCGTTTGCGTGCCGGTTGTTTTTAATGTTCCGAGGGTGTGCAAGGAATATTGATGGTTATTGAAAGTTTTAGGATCGGCGAATGTGTGATAATAACATTTCGAGCCGATCGATGCAGACGTGACGAAAGGTTCTAATGGGATTGTTCCACGAAAGCGTTTATACCAATTCTTTACTCGTTAGTTCATATAATTGCTTAACGACGTCAGTTTTATCGTCTTCTGTCGAGCTCATCGTTTCAGGGAAAGATTTCCTGGACTGAGAGCACCTCGAGTATCCATTATTCTCAAATTACCACGGTACAGAATGTGTAATTACGTAGAAGCGAGCCACTGGCATTAAATGGAAAATTTAATATCTTTATAAAACCCGAGAAAAGAATGTCATAAAAAATTAATTCGGGAAACTCTATACTCCTCGGGTAATAATCTTTATTATTACGCTACTCTGACAAAAAGTGCAATTAAACTAATTCTGTTTATCCAGAAGCTCCTTTTGTTTCTGTTCATCGTATTACCTTTTACGACGTTAGTCAGGAGTACGCTCATAGCTCGCCGATAAAGTATCAAACGATCCATATATGGGATAAAACAATAAAATAGTTTAAAGACACTTTACCTCGCCCTAATCGATACACAGAGCCCGCACGGCGAACTAAAAGTTTGACACAGTTTTTCCAATAATAATGGCCGACAGGTCGAAAGCTTATTAGACTAAGTACTTATACCAAAAGGTGAAAACAAAAAATAAAAGACACGGGATTCCATTTTTTGCCTTTCGAAAGTAGAAAGTAGGCGGTCCGCGAAAGCGGACGTTTTACTATGTAAATTACTGCAGGCTGAAATCGAACCGCTTCTACCAAATAGCGCTGTTAATGAACAGTTTTCATGGCCGGGCGAAAATGATCCGCTCGTTCGTCGAAAATCGGCCGTAACATATCGAATCGTTTGCGCGCGTCCTTAATCGAACGACCGCGAGCGATTCTGCGTCTCCTCGTCGACCCGTCGTCGTCGTCGTACCTTCAATCGGGAATGAGCTCAGCCTGCTCGATCGCTTCCATTTCCGGCAGAAGTAACATCTCGCCTCAAAGCCATCTTAATCGAACGTCTTTGAGAACCCTCTCTCGACGAACGAATATTAGGCGTTCGTTATAAACGGCCGACTAGTCCCGTATTTTAAAACGACCTCCTACCACACACACACACACGCACACACACACATACGAACACACTTCGACGTAGCTTCATGCAGTTACACGACGATCCTCATACATGAACCTGAGCTCGTCCTAGAACGCGGTATGTTACCTCGCTACCTTCATATTACGTTGTCGCGCGACATTCGAATATTACGAGCGAGCTACTTAACCGGTTCGATAACGACGGGTAAAATGTACAAAACGACGGGAAATCAGATCTCGCCCGCGGGAAAGTGTTGCCCCCCTTCGCCGAGTGTCGCCTCACCTAAGCTCTCGCGTACAGGCCTTTTCTCGCAATAATCACGCACCATTTTTCCCCCCTCCCCGTCTGCACTCGGGAAAAATTCGCTCGCCGTCGGCGAACTTGACGACAAAAATCGACGTCGTGAATTGACGGCACGCATTGACGGCACACGCATTGACGGCAATACGCGTCACTGGACTCGACCCTTTCTGCCAGTTTCTACCTAAGTGCGCCGTTTACGCAGGGCAATCGGTGCATTACGCAAAACAGGAAACGTATACTGCTAACTCCGCGGTGCGATTTTACATCGAGCTCAGTATCGAAACTCGCTCGATATTATCCGCACGCTCTGACCGGCACTCCTTCAATTTCCGCTGCCCGTTCGGCTTATCGCTTCGACTCCTCGATCTTCACCCGCTGTCCTTCGGCATCGGAAATGCCTTTTACCGGGCGAGAAGGAGGATGAGGAGAGAGGTGGAGGGGATGGGGGATGGTTCAAGAGGCGGGTAGCGTCTGATAATTCGATCGGGCGCTGCTAATCGGCCGGCGCCGCGTCGATTTTCTCCGCTGATCAACGGACGGCTTCGACGCATTGTCCCTCGTTACCGCGAGGATTCGCATGGCGGAGGCATTGTTCGCATGCTGAAGATGTCCACGGGCGTTATATGGTCCGGCCGTAAACGCGAGAGCTCCTCTAACGTCGGCTGTATCGCGATGCAGTTTATTCGACGCCTTTTGCTTTCCTTTTACGTCCTGCGCTTCTCTCTCTCTCTCTCTCTCTCTCTCTCTCTCTCTCGATCTTTCGTTTTCTTTCTCTCTCGCACTCGATCGCTCTCTCGATCTTTCGTTTTCTTTCCCTCTCGCACTCGATCGCTCGCTCTCCCTTTCTCCGTCTCTCTTTCCCTCGCTACTTCTTCTTATCGTGTTTACACAACGAACATCGGAGGTTCTTAAAAAGTTCCCGTATATGATGTCGTGTCCGGGGAGAGCGTCCAACCGGTATCATTCGAGGCCTGCACAGTCGGCTGGCAAACGAAGTTGGAACTTATGTAGGTGCATACGGCGAGGCGTACGCGCGTTTCGAGCCAGCGAAGGTGAACGTTTCCACGGAGTAGGTATCCGATAATACCGACGTGCAGCCTGGCGTGGGCAGTGGAAGCCGATCATTTCGGATTCCACGCTACGAATGTCACGTCATCGCCGCGCGGCGTGAATAAAAATCACTTAACTAACAATAAAGTTAAATGGCAGATGCAAAATATCCTTGAGATACGGTCGATTGGCTGGCATACGTTAGAGAACTGTTAAGTCCGAGGCGATGGCTTTCGGAGTCGAATGTGACTTTCGGCGGATTGCCCGACGAGTGGAAAATCTGCGATGCGAATGGGGACGGATAGATAGAGGGGATAGATTGAAAATGGAATGTTATCGATGCGACTTCGGGGAGGAGGAGAGATCGGAATTAAGTGGAAGTGATAATCTCAATTTTCTCACGGATCCGGTGCGAGCCGCATGAATATCTGATATTCCCCCGCTTTATATAAGGCCGCGTACGCGCTTCGTTGTAAATGTAATGCGAAGTCTAGACGCGGATTAAATAATTTGTTCCCGTTCCGGATATCAGGGAATGCAATAGGAGCGAATGAGAGCGCGGAATGGAGCGTAAAACGGAAATACATCATATGCCGCAGCCCCCCTTTTCCCTTTTGTTTTCATTTAGCCTTACAGGATTTACTTACACGTACGCCGGAGAAGGAAGCGAAGATTGATATTCAAAGGGGATATCCAGCGAGATTTGTGTCGACATTGTGTGCAAATAATGTTTCTGTCTATTAAAGGGACGCGCGCGCGCGTTTCGATGAAAAAAGCAGCCTTTCCACTTTACGACTCGCAAGATTGACGGGCAAACGTATGAGACGGCGTAAATATAGAATGATTAAACACCGAAGGATTTGCATTTCATCTTGATCGATGACCCGCAGGTTCCTTCCTAGGACCGACTCGATATTCTCCGCCTTTACACCTGAGATACTCGAGCGCCTCAATTTCTCGAAATTTCTAATAATCCGTTAATGTATCAACAACGCTCTTCCCACTTACATTCCTCCGTGACACACATACCGAGAAGTTCGTAATACAGCTTATCTTCGCTGTCCATCGACGATATCGTCTCGTGGCCGTCGATCGTGTGGCCTCTGAGCGAAGTTGAAGTTTTGGTGGAGGGCGTCCACAGCTGACGAGGTAGGGGAGGGGGGAAGTTACATGGAGGACGGGGGTGTCCGTGAGAAAATACGTTGAGGAAGCGCGGCCAAGAATCAGTTCACGTGTACATACGTCAACGAACGTACGTGCGAGCATAGTAGGTGGCTCGGTAGAAGACAAGCCAATGAGCAAGCAGGTCTGAAGTCGGGCTCGGGCGAGTGTACTTAAGTGGCTCAACCATGCGTGCTTCCCCACACTCTACAGCCTTACAGGTGGAATCGTAAGAAGAAGCTCGCCCGAGCTGGACGGGTTGTTGCGTGGAAAAAGAGGAGACGGATAGGCCGGATAGTCGAGAAAATAGGAAAATGAGCGCCCAGATCCGTACAATGTCCACGGTAGACGCTGTCAGTATATTGTCAACTCGCTTTCTTCCGCTTCTTGCCGTCGTCATCCCGGACGGCTAACTTGTGCTTTTCTGCTTTTTCTCAGGGGAATCTCATGCGGTTTTCATCGCTCCGGGACAATTGCGCCGCGTGCGATCTTCTATGGGAATTGACGCTTTTTGCCAGGTGGTTTAGAGGTGATTTAGAGTGCCTGCTTAATCGAAGTAGGTCACTTTTTTTCCATTAATTGTTTCTGCGTACGGTGGATAGGGTCACGACAATGACTTAAGAATCGTTTCATAAAATTGTGCGACATATTCTACATGGGTAGTTAAGATTTTTCTGCACTATTATATGCATCTTAATACAAATATGTAATTGGATTCGGTTCAAGTTTTTCAATTCTGCGATGTAATAGGAGGGCTAAATTACACGATAGATCTAACTGTCTTCCGGGCACAGTACAAAGTCGGTAGGTGTATTCGTACGTCGAACGCAGGCGCGTACGACAGAAAATGTTGGAGAGAAGAAACTTTCGCTCGCGGGAGGAAACGCTATTGAAACGGGCGGCTGTACAGCACTAGCCTCGATCATATACGCATACGGCAATGCCAGAGTGCGATCGACACTCGTTAATCGCATCTCCGCTATTTATGGCTCATTGTTAGCTAGGGAGAACCATTACGATTGTATTACTACGTACTGTTTTTCGAACCAGGCCACGCATACCTACGCGCTTGCTTCGAGGAAACGTAACGGGCACCTTTTTCGCAATTAAATTTCACATGCGAGCCGATTAAATTGCACGCCGATAATTAAAAAGGAAAACAGTCGGACCCGCTCTGCCCATAAGGATAAAGTGTTTTTCGGATATCAGATTTTGCCGACGCGGCTCGCCGCCGCGCTGCATAACTTTCCGAGACGATTCGCGGAAACGGATATACCTTAAACGTAAACGTACGCGGATAAAATCACGCTCAAATTTTCGAAAATGCTGACGAACGGGGCATGAAGTCGAGACTAATCCAGACGATAAATAAAGGAAGAATGATCGCGTCAATAAAGTGCCGTTACGTTATTCGCTGGCCAAACGATAAACGGTAAACTCCGACCGAGGGTAACGAAAGGGTTTCGATGAAAATTTGCCCGGCAAACATTTGTCGATCGGTCAGGTTGAGTCGACATTGGAAAACTCGATGTCCTTAGCCTCACATTGAATAGTTCACAATCCCGTCCGCGATTACGGTCGGCCGATTTTTGTTCGCAGCACGCGCTGGAATCTAACCCGGTTGCAGAACTCGCGCGTCGCTAATGCATATTGCATGCGTTCGAAACGTATTAAAACGGCGGCCGGGCTGAAAACAGCGGTGCCACGATGCAGAAGCAACAGCGTGCGAAACGTACTGCGCACAATGCTGCGCGGCACACATAAACTTCTAATTACCAATTAATTGTATCGCGCAACGCAGGACGCAGATGCCGAAGCTTGAGATCCTCGTGCGTGCGCGCGAGCGCGCATTATTCACACTGCCTTGATTCCTACTGGTGCCTTATTAAGACGCTCCAGCGAGAGGATCCGAAAATTAAGAGAACACAGAATCGAGTCGACATGGCGCGAGACTTACAGATTTACGACCAGTCCAGGCGTGTGGGTTGTCATTCAGGTTCATAACTGACCGTTAAAACCGTTGATACTCTCGTATCTCTTGAATTCAGGTTCGATTCTGGCAGTGTCGGTGGAACGGTACGCCGTGAGAAATGAAAGATCCGCCTACGGCACCGTGCATTGTCTCCGAGAGCGGAATCGTCTGTCTGTTACGCAAGAGCGACTCCCGAAAGAGTCGGCGTGTTCGCTCGATTTTTTTCCCGACTCCTTCGACGCCGTCCTCCGGAACGCGCATTGTGTAACCGCGCTGCGGATCCCGTATGAATGGCACGTAGAAGCCCGTATCGATCGCATTGTACATAAACAACTTAACTGAGAAATTGATGTGCTCCACCCGATCGCGGCGTCCGCTTCTTTTTCGCTCAAATATCGACTAAGTGGTTAATTTATTGTATCGTCGGCCATTCCCCGTGATTCATTATTCATTTATGTTCCGCGGAGGATCGCCGAAGGCTATCGACTTTCAGAGTTAAGAAAGAAGTAACGAGCGATGCCTTCCACGTATCCGCGCGCGAAGCGGTGGCAGAGCTGGTTCCGTCTAAGTCGGAGAAAAAGGGGGGCCCGCCAGGCAAAGAAGGTGGAAATAGGAAAAGGCCGTGGAATCTCGATTTTTCTCGCGACGTCCAATTTTTCACTTAATTGCCCCCGCGGAAAATCGCTTTCGCGGAACGTGGAAGTGATAAGGAGTTTCGAGACGGGTCGATGCCGACTTACAGTTCGCGCTTAGCAGGTTTTCGACTCGTTACCGTGCATTGGCGTGGGTACTCGGAGTTTGACCAGCTTCTTACGGAAAATGGATTTCAAGTCCGTAAGTTGCGCTGAGTCAGTGCAAAAAGGGGCGCCAGGGACAAGAAGTTGCCAATTAAGAAATTTTCGTGGAGCGAGGATCAAGATTTTCCCGCAAGTTGCGTGCGCTCATTAAGTTTTTGCGTCGACTGTCGCACATTGGCGTGGGCACTGCTGTTGGGCTCCACTCGATTCTGTCGGAGTGTAACGAGACGCGGTCTGATACTGAAAGTTAATTTTCTACGTGATCGTCGACTGATCTGAGAAGCTGGCGATCATCCGGTTTTTCGTTTGAATCGGCATGACGCATCGACGCGGTCGCGAATGTTTGGCGAGATTCGCTTCTCTCGGAATATAATGGAACGCAGACACGCGGCAGATACCGATGGAAAAGGTGAATTTCTACGTGATCGCCGAGTGATCTGAGAAGCGAGCGATCATCCGGTTTTACGTACGCCAGTATCCGGCACGGAGCGCAGGAACGAGTCCGGGAGCTGTCGAGAAAAAGGGAAGAGATGAGAAAATAGGAAAAGACCGGATCACACGCCGCTAGCATGGTAATCTCCTGGCGATCGTCAGTCATTAATCGAATGTTGGCGAAGTAATTACTCTCGTAAAAATTAACGGTCAAATCAGCTTTCATACTCGTTGAATGTCATTCGCATGCCAACTCCGACGGTGCATATATTGTGTTAATAACAGTGGCCACCGTAATGTCTGTGTCCCGGGGTAATGTATAGAAATGGAACCGCCCCGCAGCCTATTATCAAAACGCGCCGTAATAAATCGCTCGTCGCGCGGTCCCCTGATGAAGGTATCGAGACGTCGGAATTACTCGACCTTCGCGTCCGTCACTCTTCGTCAGAGGATCGAAGAAAGGACAACTAAAAGCCTAGCTCGCGTGGCACGAACGTTACCTTATCGACAAAATTCACTTGACTCCCATACTTTCGACCGCATACTCATCCGCGACCCTTCTTCCGCTTACCGTACGTCGTCGAAGGTCGCGCGACCTCGAAACTTTGTCATCCCGATGGCATGCCGTCAATCGTCAGTAATTACATTTTTGCGCCCGCCTGCACGTGGAACTCGTCCGGAGCCGGCGCCGCAGGAAAAAGGTAGCACACGATCGCATATTGGAAAAGATGACGCCGGTACGACACTGGCGCCACCCTCGATCCTCATAATCTCTCCTGCGATCGGTCAGTCCTTAATCGAGTGTTGACTACGTGGTCGCTAATCGCGCGGCATTGTCGTCGGTCAAAAAAAAAAAATGAAATAAAATAAAGTAAAATAAACTCCGTCAGGAGGTCAGTCGAGAATCCTATCGAATCGCGAGTCGACCGCTCCGATCGCTTCGTTTTCCGACTCGAGTGGCCAGCGAGCCGACTTTCACCATCTTCGGCGATCCCCAGCACGATTCCCGCTTTTATTGCCCCGCTGTCCCACATCATCCTCATCTACGATCGCCGTCACTCAATCCACACTCTCGTCCTTCCTCGATCTCTTCTCGCTCGAGCGATCATCGTTTTCATCCTCGTCCTCGTCCTCGTCCTCGTCCTCGTCCTCGTCCTCGTCGCCGGGAGCGTAGAAAATTCGACCGGTTTTTCCTGAATGACACACAGTCCGACGATGAAGATTCACGAGGCCGGTGAAGATCGTCGATTTTCGCCCCGACGGTGGACCGAGGCGATCAATGACAAAATGACAACGTGGATGTCGATCGGCGAGAGGATAAGTTATGGGAAACGGTGAGGAGGAATGGCCGGCTTCCGGTCCGACAGCGATCGAGCGCGAGAGTCGCATCAGCATCGACGCGCGTGTGCGCACTTCCGAGCCGCAGTTCTTTCGTCCCGATCCTTTCTTCGCGTTTCGGGGATCGTGTGTCATCTAGCGCCGCGAGAGATCTATCGGTGATCGAGGGAACGTCTCGACAGGAGGCAGTACCAGCAAGCTTGATATTCGTCCAACGCGCGCTACGTAGCCCGCCTGTGTATGGACGCGGAATAAATTATCCCGGTGTCTGCGAGCAGCTCCCCCCCTTCACTCTCCTTCTCTCTCTCTCTCTCTCTCTCTCTGCCCCCTCTCTTTCTCTCTCTCTCTCTCTCGCTCTCTTCGCCGCCTGCCACTCCGTCGTCTTCTTTCATCCTCGCCTCTTTCTCCCATTCTCTTTCCCTCGCCCAACATCTTTCTCCCTCTACCGCCTATAATGATTCCTCGCGGCGTGGTGGGACGATACCGGAAGTGAAGTCAGAATGGCGGAACCAGACGTTCACTCAATGGAAAGTTTGAGTTCTTTCAGTGCGGGCAAGAAGGCTCGCTCGCTCCGGTAGTCGGGCTCGTTCTCCGCCGCGAAGGAAAATCTACTTTTCCTCCGCGAGTCCTTACGCGCGCCGCCCGGAGCCGCGTGACGCTTTCCGAACGACTCGACGACGGACGTCGCCGGCTCGAGTTTAACCGACGGACACGCACTCGGTGCCCGGCCGCGAGTTGCGCCAGCGGGTTGGCGCACGCGTCGCATTCGTATTTGCGAAAAAGCGCGCCAAACATCGACGATAGAGAGCGAGGCTCGATTCCGGACGTGACCTTCGACGATGGTGTGATTCAGCGATCGGGTCCATATAAGTGTCCGGTGTCGGGGGTGAGAGGGGGGTTGCGTCTCACGAGGGGTGCTCGTCGATCGTGGGGAGTGAAGAAAGTGCATTTAATGACAGCAAACGTCAGAGATGGTCAGCCAACACGCAATGGCCACGACCGTCCGCAAAGTTAAGCAGGAGAATCGTCTTAGACGACAGAACCAGAATCAAGGTATACGATCGCTCATCGTGATCGACTGTGAGTTGAAGGATTCTTGAGGTAGCTGTGACGTACGCGAATGCCACATTTGGCCGCCACGGCTTACATGTTGCAGTAACGTATCGACGCATAGAGGAACTGGATAACGTTACGAATTAATGAAAGCTAGCCGACGAATTGCAGGCTAACGGTTGAATTAGCAATTTAGCACTTTCAAAGCGAACTGCGCTAATCGTTGGAAATCGTAAACGGTGTGCGCGGAACTAATTGATTAATGCGCGAACTGATTCGAGGCTTTACCGATGAAAAGTCATCGATCCGTAAACAGTGCACGCGCGTATGATCCCGGCAGTCCAGATCATCGGCAGATCATTGGTAGAATAGACGTCGGTAACATTTGTCGGTTGACCCTTTCGTTTGCAGATGAAGAGGGCTCTTACAAGCCAGTGCCACCGCCGAAACCGGTGCCGAACAATCAAAAGAATCAGAACGGGCAGCAAGACGATCAGCGGCAGACGGTAGCCGAGCAGTTCATCCGGTCCACCACTTCCGACCCTGATAGATCTTCGGCACTGAACGAGAACGAGCATCGAGATTCCGGGCAGCAGTTTGCCCCGGAATACAGGATGCCACCTCTCTATGGGGACGAGCAGGGTTCCAGTCATTCTCAACAGGCGTCTAATCTGCAAACTCATAGCAGCAAGTTTCCGGTGCGTAGATCAGTCCGCTGATCGTTGATTACTATCGTCTTGTCCTCCTTTTCCTGGGAGGATTCACCTTCCGACCATCTCTCTCTCTCTCTCCTTCTCTCTCTTTCCTTCTCTTTCTCTCTCTCTTTCTCTCTAGTTCTCGACAGCGGGCAAAATTTTAGACGAAACCGACAAACGTCCGCGCGCGAAGAAAAGATTAGCCTGTATCTGTGTCAGAGGCAACAACACATACTTTCCGTTTAAAGCAGCTCCGTCCGCCTCTGGGCTGTTTTCCTCGATTCGTCCGCAGTGAAACTCGTAGCAATGTACGAAAAATAGCGTCAATTAACAGCGTACTTTCCAGGACGTAAGTCAATTAGTTAACTGCGTTGCCGGCGCTGCGGCCGGAGTGGGCTCGCTGGTTTGAACTTTTACCACGTCCTGTCGGCCCATGCTTCCATCGCGTAATCGTATTGAAGCGAAGGAGGAGATAAGATGAAAAGTGGAGGAAAAGCTGCCCTTAAGGAGTCGCGCGGGCGTGAACGTATAACTTTGCAAATGCGTCATGGATGGCGCGGTAAACTAATTAACAAGGCATCGCGTACGTTCATTACATGCTCCGCGTACAGACCTATGTATTGTATACATATATATGTATGTATACATACGTATATCTCGGTGCACGTTAACACTAGACTTACACAGGCGAGCACGTAGGCGTTCGTTCGCTCGCTGCCAGGCTCGATGGCGCAACCCGCTAATTTAAAAACTTCGCCTCGACTTCGCTAGAAATCATCGCGCCAGGTACACTTCCGAAACCGGAAACGGATCCGTCGCAATCGTCCCGGCTCCGGGGTTCGTTGGGCGCCATCTGCGATTCGAACGGCATTTTTCATCGACGTGTCCACTTTCGTTTCCCAGCGGCGATAAGGATCGCGATATTTAATAAAGCTTCGCGGCGAGCAGCAGTTTCCTCGTAAGCGTGCCAGAATTTAAGGGAACCGTGAGAGTGGCATGCGCGAGAAGGATGCGGGTGTGAAAATGGGCGACGGCGAATGAGGAACATCGTGCCGATCTTCCGCGTGCGACGGAACGTGCGCAATGGTCTGTCTGCGCAGAAAATAAGCCGGTTGGAGAAATCTTCGGTAACAGTTCGTTGTACGCTCGTTACGCTCTTGGGAAGATTCTCAGCCGAGAGCCTAAGCGAGACAAAGGGGGCATCATAGAGGCGTACCGTTTACCGGAAGCCGCGAGGGTTGCGATAGCTGTTTAGATACATCACTTTTCCCCGCGAATCGAATCGCACGGACCGCTGTCGGAATCGGGACAGTCGCCGATGTCGTCACAGGCCGCTACCTTATTGTCACGTATGGTTATTGCAATAGCGATCGTCGCCTTTGCCGCTACCTTATTGTCACGTATGGTTATTACAATAGCGATCGTTACCTTCGCCGCTACTTTATCGTTACTATCGTTATTACAATAGCGATCGTCACCTTCGCTGCTACTTTATCGTTACTATCGTTATTACAATAGCGATCGTCACCTTTGCCGCTACCTTATCGGTTACTATCGTTATTACAAAATCGATCGTCGCGTTTGCCGCCCTTTATTGCCATATCGCTCGTACGGTCAATTAGCGGCCGCGGTCGTTACAGGAATAAGATGTGCGTCCCGTGCGGTTCGTCGAAATGGAAAATCAGTCTGCTTGAGCCTCTCTTTTCCACGGCCATCGAGGTGGCCCATTATCGCGTTACAATGAGATATTCCGTTACCGCGGACGTATGGATTTAATGTTGACAGACTCCGTACGGCTTCGGCGAGCGGGCTCGGAATTATCGTCCGCTCCGCTCATAATCGCAACAAATTATTCATTTGGCCGCCGAGCACAGGCCAGCATCGAGGCAACGCGCTAATTACCTTTCCGTAACGGCTCGTTATACGATTCCGTACTCCGGCATGAGCATGGCGCCCGCTCCGGGCCTCCGTACACAGATCGACTCCGTACGTGTGGGAAGCGTGTCAAATGATTTTTCTTACGTCCATACGCATCCAGCAAAAAGCTCCGACAATTACGGGGGCATCGCTCGTTCGCTTCGAACGGCTCGGCCTCTAATTGACGCGGAAGTCGCTTGAAAATTTTCAAACGGTGCGATAGAGAAAGAGAGAGAGAGAGAGAGAGAGAGAGAGAGAGAAAAAAAGAGGTAGAAATTAAGAATCCCTGCTACAATGCTCCCAATGGCGCTAAATATAGGCGGCAGAGTATCTCGCGCCTACCGAGCGTCGAGGAGAGCAATTAAAAATATTGCAGACATAATCGCGAGGCGAATTATTTCAAGACCGCGACCGAGTAACTGTAACGATTGTGCGGATCTTCCCTGTAACCGCGCGCGCGCGCGTGTATAAACGATTTTTCACGGCCACCACGCGAACGCTCGCCCGAACGCGCACGCACGCACGCACGCACGCGCGCGCCCATCAACTTTTCGCGCCGAGGAACGTTGCACTTAGCCGCGAATATATAATGGCCCGACGCGGACGCATCTATTTCCCGCAGACTCGTTCCATCATGCCAGCCTTCCACCGAAACGTTATCGTCCACATTTAACGAGCCGACGATCTTCTAACGAGCTGCGGATCAGCGACGTCTGCTACATATTAGTACGCTATCGCGCCATGGTGGCTATGAACGGTGCTCGAGCGTGTTAAGAGGAGTGCGCCGGCTCGCGGTCGATTCAGTAACGCGATTCCGTGCCACGTTATCGGACAGGACGGCGAAGAAACGTTTGTTCGCGAGTCCGGCAGCGCGCTCGATGCATCCTTCGATTAACATCGACCAGGTCGTTATAAACTTCTTCTCGCGAGCGAGCGAGAGAACCGATCGCGGCCGATGCGTTCGGTTAACGCTATCTGAGAAAGCATCGGCCGAAGAATGAGCTTCCTCATGTTTCCCGAACGCAACCCCCCCCCCCCCCCCCCCAACCCTTACCTTTCTCTGTTCCCACTCACCTTTTATCCGCTGTCCAAAGTTTATCGAGTTACTTCGGTTATCGAGAATTGCATTTCCCTGCCGTGGCGATGCAGGAAGTTAAATAACTAATTTGGCCGCGCAGTGTTCCGATAATCAATATCGTAACGCAACGCGCGTTCCGTTCAAAGGGTGCCACCCTGTCTGCCATAACTTAAACACCGAAGGGCACGCTTAAGTTTACCGTTACCTTGGTCCATGCACGGCGCTGTACGGCCGAAAGATCGAGGAGAGTCCTGTCATCGACATGATACGACAGGATAGGAAGAATATACATTTTCATAGTTTGACCTTGACTTCCGGGATTCCGATTGCAGATAGAGCGCGAGGTGGTCCTGTCGTCGGGCGACAAGAACTCGAAGATCCCCATTCTTCACGAGTACAAGCAGAGGACTGCCGGAAGAGTGGCCATCGCACCGGATGCGCCGATCAAACAGCAAGCCTGGGTTCACGAGGTGAGACTTTTCTTTCCTCGCGATCGTCGGTATGAATGTTAACCCACTGTCAACGGAATTCGTCTTCGATACAATGGGCGAGATGGAATGGCGGTCGAAAGTGTGCTTATACGTATATAAGAAATGTATGTTACGGTAAATGTCATTAATACGGTGATTATGTATAATTGCCGGTTATTAGAGTTGCTCGATAGAATTCTCCCAGTACTCAAGAAGAATGCTAACCCACTTTGGTACGAAGATTCCATAGCTTCTTTGGCGCAAACTTTTTATAAGAAGCATGACTAACCTTATAATTTTTAAAAGAAAATCCTTTATTTATCTTCCTTATCACCCATCTCTTCAAATAAACTAATGTGGTAAAAAAATATTACTACAATTATATGTAATCACCACTAAATTTGGTAAATGTAACAAATTCTTTTTTTTTAATCACATTTACCGTAACATATATATATATATATCGATTGCTTGTCGATCCGACGGGGAATAAGCGGCGATCTTTGCGATCGTGTCGGTTGCAATTCGCCTCCTACTTTGTCGGCGCCGATTCTTTCGCGCGCACCGCCCCGGCCATTGTCCGCCGGTTATGAAATCGTTTACTCATTTGTTAAGCAAGCGTAAGCGCATGTGACACCTACGTGAATTGCAACGTGTGCCCGGGTACCCTGCGGTAGACGCACGTGCTGGGAGCAGACATTCTATTAGCGCTGCGGAGAGCGTGTAGTTGCGCGCTGGAGTTAAATAATATGTTTCACAACATCCAGCCTTACGTACATTTTAATGCTATGGGATGTGAATTACGGTCATTGTTTCAGGAATTCGCTCTTTAAAATCTTTCCCGAGAATTTTTTTCTCATTTTCGAGTTGAGAGACGTACGCTAGGATTATATGTGAATCTGATAAGTATATTTCGTAACAACCGACGCCGGTTCGTTCTATATATTCGATTAAATCATTGGAAAATACTTTATATTTCGATATAACCATCCTCCGACTACAAATAATTCTCCCAACAAAAATATCGCGTGCAATTTTACGTGTACGTGTACTATAACATTTTATTTGATCTTCGTAAAAAAAAAAGCACCTTCAATCTCCCATATCGATGCATTGCCGTCAATGAGTAAATCCGTTCGCACTTTCAATGCAACGCATCCGTCCCAATCTACGACAATACGAAACCGCGCGCGCTTCGAACCTGCGTCATCCTGACCCACCCAATCTGCGCCGATACATCCTCCGAAAAAGAAAGCTGCCAAACAAAAATTCCGCTACACCACCCCCCCCCCCCCTTGGCCCGGCCCGTTACCTCATCACCGACAAAACATTCAATCTCCCGAACCGTCCCGCAACCGCCAATTGACCGAAAACCGTCCGCAGAAGCTGTTCTCGCCGAGCCGTGCCGCGTCCAATCGAAAATAACACTTAGGTACGGCGTCACGTCGCACGGAAGTTCGCCACCCCCTCCAACGGTCGGGCGAGGGGGCGAGATTCATTTTTTACCTACCGAACGCTCGTAATCCCTGCGCACGGTGTCCGTGCGGGGCCATAAGTCAGAGTTTCATTCCCGTATGCACGATGCGTGGTTACTGGGCCCTACGCACACGCAGCTCTCGTCTCTCTCTCTCTCTCTCTCTCTCTCTCTCTCTCTCTCACACACACACTTTCCTACCCCTCCTGCCTCCCCCCTACTCCTCCGCCTTCACCCTATCGGCTCCCCCCTCGTCGCCTTGCCGCCACGTCGTCCGGCAGAAGCGTTATTATTCCGCGCGCATCTCTTCCTAAGAACCGGAGGATTCAGTCCGACAACTTTGAAATTCCCTGAGTGGCATGAACGCTGCCTCGACCGACCGCCGTCGAGCTGTTAGACAGTGGACGGGTGTGCGTGTGTTCCTCTTAAAAGAGAGCCAGGAGCCTTTTCGCTCGGGGAGAGGAACGGTGGGTGGGGAGGAGAATTGATGGAAAATTGCGCGATGCGAGACGTTCGATGGGCGGACTTCGCTCGGCGGAGTCGGGATAGTGGAGTTCGGACGTCGAGAGGATGAAGGTATTAGGGGGTGAAGTTGTGGGAAGGGGAGGGGATGAATGGCGGTGAACGATACCGGGATGAGACACTGATCGGAATGTTCGTTGTTGGGACGCTCGCTCGAAGATGGACTCTGGCTTTGGGAACGCTGGGATGGAATGTGAGTTTACGGTGTGAATTTTTCCGCTTGGCACTGGCCGTAATGTTGCCGAAGGAATGGAGAGAGCCCGTCGCTTCCTCGCTCGTCGTCGCTTTCTGCCTGGTCACCGCTAACTTCGCTTCGACTTCGAGCACACTGTTTACAGTGCGCGCTGCACGCTCTATAATTCGCAAGAACGCCGTCGCGCCCATCCCACTCCTAACCTGAGGAACTCGACCTCGTCCGTCGGTACGCAACCCGAGCCTCCGTATTCGGCGGGAAGCTCGCTCGGGATTAAAAAAAAAAGAAAGAAAGAAAGAAACAAGTCGACCGATCGCGTCACCGTGGCAAAATCCGAGAAAGAGCTAGGACGCTAAGCGGCCGACCGCCGATCATCGTCCTTCAGCGGCCGCATGTTGGCCGCAGCTAATTAATACCCCTCTTCCTTCCCGAAGGGCACGCAGATGCAAGAAGTGAGACAGGACGGCCAAGCAAGGAACTTCCAGTCGCAGGAGGCATACTCGTAATTACTTTCTTTCACGCAACCGTTATTCCGCGAATCCGGCGCGCGGCCGCGACAAAAGCATAACACACGATCGCAATCCCATTCCGACAGGTCCGCATCGTCTGGCGCTGTGCCGAGGGCGGGGAAGATCGACGAGCAGGAGAAGACCAAGTCCCTCTCGCGAACCTATCACACGATCAAGGACATGATATCGAGCCGCTTCGGGCCGAGCCGTAAGGACGTCGAGCCGGAACCGGAAGCGAGCCTGAACAATGTTACCGAGGAGCTGAGGAAGTCGAGCAGGAGCATCGACGAGGAGGAGGCCAAGAAGAAGGAAGGGATATACGGCAAGCCCCGTGCCCAGGACCTTCCGCCGGTGAACATGCAGCAGTATCCAAAAAACGCTTACGGTCAGTAAAGAAAAACGGGCCTATAAGCTCGACGTTAGCGGCAGTTCTCGGCGAAAATCGGGGACATTTAGCCGCGATTATCGAGAGAGACTTCACGAACTTCTTCCCCCCTGTTGATAATGATATGCTAATTAGACGTGGCAAAGATTGATTAATTAATTAGACGCACTGACCGAGAAGGGAGTGCACCTAAACGCTAGAGCGGCGATGCGCTCAAGTAATAAATATTAACCGGGTGCATTGGGCGTATCACTCGATTCGGAACGGTATCACTTCCTATGCAATTAGTGTTCCTGCCTTTTTTCCTCTCTCGTTAGCCGACCGATGTACACGGCTTTTTCCGGCTCGTAGGATTTTTAATGTGGATTTTGATCGTCCGACCGGAGGTTCTTGAACTTTTTATTTTGATTCGCCAATTTCACGGTATCGGCGCAATCTGGGATTCTGCAATTATCATTTAATCCGCTCAGATTCTTCGGGTTTGTCTTTCGAATCTTTTCACCTGCCGCATTCGATGTTTCTAGTTTTGGAAAGGGAGCGAAGTAGGCATGTTCGATGCAAAGTTTTATTGACGCTAATTTATGGCTCGATTCAGGTCAGTACGGACACACGTACAGTTATCAAACTAACCAGCAGAGCGTACCTCTACCTGGTCAGCTTCAACCGACAAGCGGGCAAATGCAGCCTAATTTGTCCGGGCAAAGTGCTCAGCTCCATGTAACTCACCATACGCCACCCGGAGGTGTCCAGACGGTTCATCAAACGCAAGTCCCAAGTTTCGGGCAATCGACAACGGCAGGTGGGCAGCAGGTGCAAAATGTTGCGAGGGACTACATCGTTCAGGGACCGACCGGATTGTCCGGTCAACAGTTGCATCAAGGAATACATCAGAATTCCGCGCAGGGCCAGGTATGAATATTACGGCAGTTCTTTTCCGCATCAAATAGTCGTTACCTTCCGATAATAATTACTAAAATACGATGTTCCCGAACAGGGGCAAAATGGACCGGGTCAAAAGCAACACGGGCTGCCATTGCAGCAGCATCAACCCAACAGCGCCATTCAGCAAGCCTCTAACAGCCAGACCTTCCAGAGTCCCCAGCAGCTGATTCATCAGACTCAAGGTCATCATCAGAGTCCGCGGTTCGCTCAGCAGCACGCGCAGAACATGCATCAGCGTCAGCTGATTCAGCAGATGCATCAGCAGCAGCTGGCCGGCCAGCAGCAAAACTCGCCCAACCTCCGAACCGGCCAACAATCCTACTTCTCCAGCAGCGTGTCCTACCAGCAGTACCAGCAGGCGCGACAAGCGCTCTCAAGGTCACAGATAGACCTGCCGAGTACGTCGAGACAGGCGCAGGAGCTGCGAGTCTCCGGTCAGGAGGTGTACTATCACTACGCTCAAGGTCGACCCAGATACGGCGTACCTCAGATGTACATGAAGACCGACGGCGGCGGTCAGGAGAACAACGAGTTCCAAGGGCGAAACTCGGGGAAGGGTATCGAGAAAGCCGCCTCTCAGCCTCAGCTCTGCTACGAGGACGAGAAGGGAACGAACGACGCTTCGTCCAGAGGTCACGTGGACGCCATGAAGAGTCTGGCCGTGGTGGATTCGCTGGACAAGGAGCGATACGAGATCACGGTGGAGGATCGACTGCCGGATCGTCAGAACGAGTTCGGCCGAACCGGGTCCCAGCGGAAGGAGGAGTACAGACCCGACACCAGCTTCGGCATTAGGCGGGACGACGGCTCAAGGTCGTCGAAGAGAGAGCTCGAGGAGCAGACGAACATGCAGAATCCCGACGGTCAGGAGTCGACGGACGGTCCGATCGTCGGTAGCGGCTCGGTGCAAAAGAGGATTGAGGAGCTGCAGAAGAGGAACGAGCACGAGCACTACGGATCAAAGGCGTCGAAAGAGACCTTTGACGGGGACGGATTGCGTGTCGCCGGTGGAAAGAACTCGGTCCCCGCTGACGTCTCAAAGAGGTTAGAGAGCGGCCAATACGTCGCGAAGGAGGCCACCGGGAAATCGGACATGAGGAAGGACGACCTCGAGCACGGCATCAGCCGTCTCAAGATTCAGAATCAGGGCTCCGGCTCGGACTACGACAAGGCTGGCCAGAGTTCGTCCAACGTCGATTCCGGAAGGGGTTCTGCCGTTTATTCGAGCGGCAGGCGTCCGCCGCCGGAAGATTCGCATCTGACGCAAGGTACACCGTTCTGTACTGTGCTCTACATTAGTCAGGCTCGCGCCTCTGGAGTGTGGAGTGTCGCAGGGGGTGGGACGGTTTAAATGCTTTATTGTTCGCGAACCGGGCGGACAGTATTGACTCGGACGAAGTATCGCTGACGGTTGACTTAATTGGTCCGGTCGGTTTAATTCGTTTAATTGGTCCCGTTTTTATTCGAAGGAATCCGATCGAAAGCAGCGCTTTAACGAATCAAATTCCGATATCGCTTGCAACGATTGGGAAGCCGGGAATTGAGATGTAACGAATCAAAAATTGACACAGCTGTTGCGATTTCTGTAATTGGAGAAGAAAGACGCGATGAACGGAATTTGAGCCTGTTCACCGCCGCTTGTCACAGATCGATAATTCGAAGCTGAGAATATTTTGCGTTGATAACACTGCAGTTGTTGAGGGACGGAAATTCGAATGTAACGAACGAGAATTTTCGAGTTGATTCTATCGCAATAACGTGAGATCGGAAGTTCCGGATGAGGGAAAATTCGAGCCTGATTCCGTCGCAATGACTGAAAATCGGAAGTTCGAGCGTAACGAATGGAAGTTCGGAGTTGATTCAATTGCGATTGTCGGAACAGTGCAGGACTCCGAGTGGGTCGACATCGTGGAGTCGGAGTTGAGGAGCATTTTGGAACCGAGGGACGTTCCGGCCATGGCACATTCGACCCTGTCCGAAAGTGTATCGTCCGTAACGCCGCCTTTGCCGCCTCTCTCGCCCCACGGAAGTCCGCGAACAACGAGAAATCGATACTCGGCAAGGTAACGCCACTTCAAACAGATCCCGTCCTCCCGTAACTGATGTTACTTCCGGTCAATGCCCTGCATCACTTTCGATTTCCCATTTGATGCGTCGCCCGATACGTCGATAATTTGTAGGCGTGGCAATATGCCCATGCAACTTTCTGAAAGGAATTAGTTGAAAAATGAATCACGTTTGCGATTTATATGACGATTTATATCCCACAGAATCAGTCCATATACAGGATCTAATGAAAGCAGTGGGATATATTCATGAGTTCGAGAACATAAAATTAAGGATTACGTTCGTGTTAACGTATGTTCTAATTGATCTTGTTTCGAAGTTGCAACGAGTACTGGCGAGTTTCGATGAAGCGTGTGTACTTACATCCGCGAGTGGTGTTCAAAATGACCTCATTGTATCTGCACATAAGCTTGCCAGTCCTCTTACAAGCGATTGCCTCATTCTCTTCATATTCCCAGCCATTGCTGTGCTGGACGCTTTGTTCGATCCTTTCACGAAGTATTTCCCACTATGTAATTCCGATTGTAGATGGTATGTTACAAGAAGTCTCGTTTGTAAAAAATACGATGGAATTGACTTAACGGTTTTCGTTCATCGAACTACTCATTGAGATAGAAGCACTGTACAATTAATTTCGAAATAACTCCGAAACAAGATCAAATAAGATAGTTACATGCTTACAACTTCTTTGTTTACCTGCTAAAGTCATCCATGCAGTACCCTCTATTTTTGGCACATCCTGTATATCCTGAGCAAGAGTAATGTAACATAGAGATTGAAATCGAAAATATAAATGAATTCATTCCTACCTTTAAACCCCAGAGCAGCTAAAGTGGCAATTTCGAAAATGTTTCGAATTCGCGGTTTGTCAAAAGTTACGTGCAGCGCGTTTCGCGGCCGAAACGGGAAAAATGATCGAAACGTTCGCACGTTTAACGCGCATACCGAATTAGCGAAGGGAAACCGCAGGTACTGCGCCGAATAACATTGTTTGCTTAAAATCTCCAACTACGAGTTGCTCCATCCGCCTGCAACCGAATTGAATATTCGAGTAAAACTAATATTTGCATCGGGCGACCTTCATTGATATTCCGTAGCTTTACACGAACTATTGAGCTTCAGCTTAAATTTCAATAATGGTAAGAGCAAAGCCGTCGATTCTCTTAGCTTACCTTTTGGATCGAAACCGAACTACAGCGACTACGGCAAAGCACTGGAAAAACGTGGCTTCTCCGGAGGCTCGAAACATCGGGGCGCATCGACCTCGAAGAAGGAGAGCGCCAAAAAGTTTTCGCATCGTAAGTAATTTAGTCGGAGCCTTTGTGCCCGCGCGAACAATGGCATTGAATGAGAATAATGAACGGATCCGTTGTTTCCGCAGTTCTCGGCATGGAAGCGGCGGACATAACGTCAACGACGACTGGACTCGACTTAGACTCTATGCTGGATAGAAGCGATTCGGACTTGAGTACGAATGACGCCAGAACCATTAGAAAGCAGCTGGAGGGTCTGGAAAATATGTACAGCGAGGTATGCTTCATTTTTATCTGACAAAGAATCCATTATTCGGCTTATTTTTGGCATTCAGTTTTTACAACTACTAGTTAGCAATAAATTCAATTTTTAGAGTACTTGGATCATGAATAATACATTACGATAAAGCTGAGTGAGATTAATCGAAAAAGTGTTAATGAGATATACTGTTGTTATAGGTGTTAAAGTTATTAGGTGGGAGCGTGAAGAAACGAAGAAAAGCCAGGGGTCTAGCCAGTTACGGCTCAGTATCATCACTACCGACCTCATCCGTATCTTCGAGACCAGTCACGAGGCATCACGACAAACGCAGATCGCACGTCATCGATGACAGAATGAAGAAAGCCAAAGACATCAAGGTCAGTACATAAAGCGAACCTATTGTTCGACCGTCAATCCATAAGCACAATTACTGTAAGCAAGAATATTTACTAAACTCAAAAAGACCAGCAGCTACGTCAATGATACAAGCGTATGAACTTATGTCATGAACAAGTAAAGAAATAGAAAATTATCAATGCTAACAAGTGCTATCCAGAAAGACTATGACCAACTATCTTACGATAAACACTGGATCATGAACACAGCATCCTAAAATTCTGTCCCGTTAAATTTCAGAGTATCAACAAACGCTTCCAACGCCTCGAGTCCCACGTAGTCACTTTGGCAAGGTCAGTGGCGCATCTGAGCTCGGAGATGAGGACGCAGCACCTGATGATACAGGTGAGAACAGCCGTTAAAATTATCCCTTAGCCGACTGGAATCTCCAAGGCCCTACTACTACTAGGTTTTCACAGGAGATGGAGAACATAAGGGGCGAGATTGCGGCCCTCAGGACGCAGACAAGCATGGCAATGGTGAGATCACAGTCCCAGCCGCTGCTCAAGGATTCGGAACTGCCGGCCCTGTCCAATCCGTCGAGAGTAAAGAAGCTAACCAAGTTCTTCGGCACCGAGCCACCCCTCATCAGGCTATTCCTGAGGGAACTTGGGTATGAGGTACGATCAGTCCGACACGGCTAATAAAACTGCGCATACGTTTCTCACGGTTCAGTGGCAGACGCACGTTATTCCGGCCAGCCACTCGTAACAGAGCCATTGCTACAAATAATGCTTTCAAAGTACGGGTTAAGATCGTGGGTTGACACGAAAGGGAATCTCCCTTTGCATGCCACGTTCTCGATGAATGGACACTATGAGATAGGATGAACGTAAAAGTGGTCTTAGTCAGGATAACAATCTGTTTCAAAGTTCGTTAAAGTGGCATCCTAGTGAAGAGCTCGTTCGAATTGATCGAATTTTTTCCTTGGACCACTTTCGTAACATACCGACGCGCTTATGTAAATACATGTGGGCGGTTACTGCTTGATACATTTAATTTGACTTGATGTATGTTTCATTTATGGGGATACTTTGTTCGTAGAAATACGCAACCGCTTTCGAGAAGGAGAAGGTCGGCATGGTCGAGCTGCCTTACTTGAGTGAGGAAAGATTGCAAAAAATGGGCGTTCCCCTGGGACCTAGGTTGAGGATTTTGCAGGAGGCAAGGATATCGGTCTGCAAGGATCCTGTCTACGTCGTGTAAAAAAGGTATTGCCGGCCGAACGAAGATGAGTAGAAAAATAATGGGACAGGACCCCCGCCCTTGTCGCAACGACAAATATTTTGTGCAGAATGCTCATGGGAAGCGGGAACGAAATGTACCGGATTTCGATCTGTCGAAGGAGCGAGACAAAGGTGCATGTGTAATTAGCAGAAGCGAGATGAGGAAAGAATGTACTGCGCGAACAGTAATGTAGGTAGGGATTTCAATGAAATGGAGTCAATTGTATAAAATAAATTCCTTTTTACCAGAAAATCAGGTCATCTGATCAATCCTGATTTTACTTTGCACTGTCCTTCATACGAATTCTGTCATGTTTATTTGACATATCATGCACAAAATACCGATGCTTTTCGTACGTTTTATTTTATACGTTTGGCACATCTTTCATGTAGAAGCAATATCCTCACAACTATGTCACGAGTCCATAAACATTCTGCACGTCTTGCATTTTCTGTTCGTACGCAGCGAAAACTTGTGCTCGTCCTTAGCAGATCCATGCGCAACGGTATTGACGGTAATCAAAATGTAAATAGCTCTTGGACTAATGAACATGGACTTCGTGTTCAAGATCGCTAACTGTAGCTGTTGTCTCAGCAGAGAACGATAGACACGAATGACTCAACCGTAACATAGACTTCGACAATTCGTCGACGGCGAAGAAAGGGACGTTATTCACGAACCATCCGTAGATACCCTAATCACTCACGATGCAATCGTAAATGCCGTCGAGCCTCTTCTGATAATAACAATCCGCGGCTGCGTACACCATTATCGCTAATCACGAATATCGCGTCGCGATCGCTGTCACAGCAAACCTACTGCCACCGATGCGTGAAATCGAGAACGGCGAAGCGCAAAGCTCTATTTGCCAAAGAGACGTAAAAGAGCGTCGTAAGAGCAGTGCGGTCAAGATTTTTCTGTTAAGAATCCGAGCGAGTCTGACGTTCGTCGACGCTTAACGCAAAAAACTGCTGTAAAACTCGCGCAAAACTTTCAGTTTAACGGTCCGTCGCTCGAAGGTAGAAGGTCGCCGGACGCAACGCGAGTATCTCAATAATTGGCAGCTTGTCTCGTCGCGAACGCCGATGTTATTCCGCCGTTCCGTTCGCTCAATACCAAAAAAGGAACGCGACCAGTCTGACCTGCGCTTACCCCGGCGTGCGGCTAAGTTCAAGCCTTCGACGTTGAACGTAGCATCCGCGCCCGCACAATAAAAAAAAAACATCGGAAAGCGGGAAGAGGAAAGCCAGAAATGCTATTCGAAATATCGGTCGGATGACTGATCCACGTCGTGTATGTCGATACCAAAGAATCGATACCTGCTCTCGAGTCCACGACTAACGCTGCCCTCGATCGCAGTCATGCTTATTCATTAACGTATTAAATGTAATTGTCGAACCTCGGCTCTTGGCAAAAATTCGTCGTCCCGCATATCTATCCGCGATGCGCAAACGATCGCTCGTAAACCAAATGTACGCGTGGGATGTAACGATTTTCTATTTTCCTCCTGTTAACCGCGCAAACGTAGATAACACGAAGCGAAGCGCGCCCGCGCGCGCGTCATGCCGCTTATTAATTATTACTCACCCACCGCGTTCCGTAACTTTCAACTTCATATAACGACACTTACCTTAGATGTAACGACCCCTTCCTTCCCCCTCTCTTCTTTTTTACTATTTTATACGAAAACGGTGCTACCGAGTAAACCGATACTACTGCCCTGGTTGTTGCTTTCTTTGCTATCGACATTGAATCCTGTACAGTTCATTATTTTTACGAATGTTTCTATTATTGATATTATTATTATTAAAATTAATATTATTACGATTAATAATATTATCACATTACTATTATTATTATTATTATTATTAATATTATTATTATTATTATTATTATTATTATTATTATTATTGATATTTGTATGATTATTATAATAATTATTATTGTGTTGTTAAATCTTGTATTTAATAAACGATTCAAGATAAGTTCAACCAACGAACTTTCTTAAGGACTAAATCTTCTTGTTCGACACTTTGCCGACAATGACTACCGACAGAAACTGTCGTCATGCCTATTACAAGTACCTACACGGCGATGCTCGCGAAAAGGAGACACATTTGCGTGACTTTGTCTAACGATCATAATTTCATCGTCTTCTCCTGCCCCCCCCCCCCCCCCCCTCCCAGCCACACCGCCCCGTTATCAATCGATATCCGTCACTCGATCTCGTCGTTTCTCTCAATCTTCGCTTAACGAGCCTCCGTCGATCGGTCCATCATCGTCGAAAGTCGGGCAAAAAAAAAAAAAAAAGTCGAGGAAAGCCGCGGCCGTCGACAACTAACGTTTCCTAAACTTTCTGCCCGGCTAACTCACCGTGAATCAACCGTCTTCAATTGAATAATGTCGCGCATTAGCCGGTTATAACGTACGGTGTACAGACTGGCAAGTGATCTGTTATTATGACCCCTGACCTCGGGGCCGGCTCCGTGTAATCGACGCTTAGCCTCGATAATTATTTCGCTTATGGCTTTATCCTCGATCGATCCCCCTCCCATTAGCTCTACCTTCTAGTTCGAGTCCCGGACGAGAGGATGACGGCCGAAGGAGCCTCGCGGTCCTATCCTACGGGCACGTACAAGGGGTCCGCTTTTTAATTATCGACGATTGCTCGGCCATCGGCAAACAATGAACGGCTTATTCCGGCTCCGCTACGGGGGACTCGATAATGGGCTCGACATTTTCCAATTATTTGCGGACAAGCGAAATAACGAGAGAGCGCGGGCGCGCCAGTCGATTGTCCCCCTTCCAATCCGAAGGTGAAAAAGGCGGCTGGCAAACGGGAACGGATGGGAATCGAGGGATATTTGGCGGGTGACACGCGCGTCCCGCCGAAATCGAGCGTATCTCGACTCCGGCATCGGCGGCAGACCGGTGCCGTGAGAGTGTCTTCATCCTGGGCAGGACTTAATTCCGTCGGGCGGGCCGGTGGCGTGCCGGTGGCGTGCCGGAGGCTAGGCGACATTTTAAATTTCGACAGAATCGACGGCGAGACCGTCTTCCGGGGCAGGGTCGGCCACTTTTATCAGGAAATGCACAATTTAACAATTGTGGTCAATTATTTTTCTAGCGGACTTGTCTTTGATTGGTCATCCGATAGCCGCGCCACGTTCTGCAGCCTTTGCCACGGGACACCGTGTATGCGTCTGATCCGTGGACCTTCGTTGAGGCCAGCGATCGTCGAACTCTTTTATTAACGACCCGCCGGATATCACAGGCACGAAAGCCGGAGCCGACAATCAGAGGAAACCGGCCATTAGTCCGGGCGACGGCCGGTTTATTGAAGAAAAATGCCTTTCTGAAAAGCGACCCGCCCACGCGCCGAGGCGACGAAAATTGTAACGCTCGTTGCGTGCGACCGACCGTGGACTCGCTCCCGTTTCAAAGGTCGAGAGAGTATCGGCGGGAAAAAAAGGTCTGCGTGTGTACATTCGGCGTGCGAGTCACCGAGCGTTTGACGCCGTTTCTGGGAAATTAGCTAGCCTAGGCGCTGTAAACACGTTTTCGAACAGTGTTTTGAACGGAGTTTCGTTATCTTTCCCGCGGTGAAAATTGAATCATCGCGAAGAGCGCGCGATTAGTTCGATCGTTGCCGTCTCATTGATAAACACAATATTTCATACCTAATTTGACACGATAATGAGTATCTCGCGCTCGCTAAGGAAGCCGAGCCTGCAGATGGGAGAGAGAAAGAGAGGGAGGCTAATCTTGTAAAATTGTTTGATCGTCGAAAGTGGTGAGCCAATTCGAACATTATCGCGTTTAACTCCGATCGGAATTAGCAATCGACGCGGGCGTCGAAACGTCGTTAAATTGGTCGTAAATGAGCGTAATGACGACGATAATCATAATTGCAGTTACACGCCGTGCGAGCGTTGTAACAATTAATCGCCCTGTCCCACTGTATTTTCTTAATGAGCCTCCTTACCCTCCGCAACGAGTTTCGATACGATGTAGGTAAGTAATACTTTTGCTACGAAAGTATGACAAGCGCATTTCCGCTTATGGGCCGGTTCCTATTATCGGAATCGGAAGTAACACTGAGCCTATTAGCGCTTACCTACGACCATTAATTGAAATTGGTAATTAGCACGTCTGGGACATGCTACTGTAGCTCTATTGGACTCATTGGGTCGATGTTTCCGTCGTTTGAAGAGCTTGATTGCTTGTGACAATTGTAAGGTCGATGATAATTTCACGTTTCCAATGAATCGCCGAGTTGTTCTTGTGTAGTCAGGATCATGGGCCTTTTCACACGGTGCACGAGACAGTCGACTGCGGAAGCTGTTCCTTACGACCATTCAAATCAAATAATTAATCCTCTAATATAATATATATTATACCACTTACTTAAAAGCGACCCACATCAATGTATCTCAACCGAACAACTAAGTTCTCAGTTACAAGCATGTACAGCAATTATTAATCGATCGATCATGTGCTACATTTTTCCGACCGCACAGTTTACATTCGAGGACAGAAAATATTTGCGTAAAACATTCACGTGGCCCGCAGTAAACATATTCTCACAGTCGTGCAGGTCGGAGTCAGGCAATTTCGGGGCCAGCCCCCTCAATTATCTCTATCGGCGCGTATGCGTACACGTGGCATCCTATTTGCCTTATCCGACCAACCCCGCGGAGCAGTTTCCGCATCTTCGACTGGAAGCCACTGCCGTTCGACGTAATTTTCGGCGAATCGTCGCGGTTAGGTCATCGAAGAGATCAACTTCTAAACGGCATGGCGTGCGCGCGGTGAAAAGTTCGCGAAGAGCAGATTCAGCGCGATCTCAGTCGGCTAGCAGAGGATGAAGTAAGCGCATATAGGATCCTTACGAGGAAGATGCTATCTCAATTGACCCGTGCCCCCACTCTCCTGTCCCTCGTCGCCGCTGTTATCTGCCTTCTGGACTGACCGTCACGCCGTGTTTCTTTCACTTGACTCTGAACCGTACATCGAGGATGAACCGATTGTGCTACAGTCAACTTACCCTCGCCGTCGTGCTCCTGGCCTTGCTGTCGACGGCCTACGCGGAAGTCATACACTGGCAACCGTGTCCAAACCCAGGTAAGTTCCTCGGATTACTGTCCTCTCGTCGTCCCCATCAGCAGCCACGATCCATTTTCACGTCATCGGTGTCTTCGTCTATCGAATCATAGTCGTGTACGTTTGCACGTTGAGCTCAGTTCATTTCTGGACTTATCTCACAATTGTTGGGATTAACAGCGTTGAACGGTCGATACGTTGATCTTCCGTCTGAGAATTATGCTGGTTATTACGGTGAGTCGATTGTGTCGGTGATCATAATTTTTTCTATATCGACATACTAAGCAAATTTTAAATGACTTACTTCGATAAAGTAATGGGCGCAGGTCAAAATAAATGGCTGACACAAATTTCGTCGTGTTCCGTACTTTGGCCATTTTCATAATTGCTGGCTCATTTAACGTAATATTATGTTCCGTGAACCGGGTACAGTATATCGGGTGAACGGGGTTGAATTGTTTAATGATCGCAGGATCACGCGAGGCACGTACAAATGATATAATATAATTTGTGGCTTCCCCGTTTTGATCGTAGGCAATAGTACTCGGCCAGCCTCATGGAGCTACTACGCGCGTAGTTGATGAAATTATCTCGTTGTTGCCAAATGATGTGTCGCGTGTAATAACGCGCCACTAGCAAAGTCATATTCTACGGTCAAGACAGTGCTGACAATCGTTCCACTCGAGGAAAGAACGGATTGAACGCCATCAAAACATTTCTTTCGTCCTTTGTACACTCTAACGACACTATTGACGGAATAAAGGAACACGTGACTCACTCCACCCTTCTGCCGTCTATCAAATGACAATGAATTAAGAAGAAACCTAAAAAGAGAATGTCGATTCAATATTAACGAGCGTCTACCATCGCCGAATCTCTTATTTCTTTCGTCCTCTACAAAGTATATTAAACTCTCGCTTTCGGGCTCGATAACGTTGTCTCGTACACGTTACATCGGCCAGTAAATACTCTGCTTGACATTGCAGAGTATCTCCGAACGTGTAAAGCGTATTTTTGTTGTCCCTTATCTGTGAGGGGTCACCGGTCGAGCTTCTATTGCGAAACAAACGGGAAACTCTGTCAAAGACAAGTCTCCAACCTCCTTTGCGCGAGATTAGACGAGCTTCTCGCCGAAGTCGGAACGACGAACGCCTTCTATCGTTCGGGAACGCGATACGTGCGAGGTTATGACGCTGTCGAACCTAATGTGCTCCGACTTGATTTCCAGACAATGCCCCGCTTAATTGTACCATCCACGAGGTCCGGGTCGATCCGTGCAGAGAAGCCAGCGAAGGACTGCCCTGCCGCCTGAAAAGGGGTCATGACGCCAGTATCAGTTTTGATTTCACCGCCGGTACGTATTTTTAAGCGGGTTAATAATAGAACCGTCACAAGCCGCAATCGTCACGTCGATCGAATTGCACGGCCGCGAGGACGGGCGGCAATTCGTTCGGCGTATAAACGTTCGCGGGTCACCAGGAATGGGGCTAATGCGTCTGCACATTGTTTCTAGATTTCGGCGGCGACGCTATCCAGAGCAGGGCCTACTGGGCGAGCGAAGTGGTTGATCTGCCGTTCTTGGGAATGGACAGCGACGCATGCGCAGTGACGGACTGCCCGCTCGTCGCGGGACACAGGCAAACTTACACGAAGCAGTTGTCGATTTCGAAAAAGTTCCCAATCGTGAGTGGTCCGAGCGATTAATAGGATTAAGAGAGGATCGTGGCTATTCGTTGATTATTCGACGATCGAATCGTGTCGGATGATCTGATGTTGAATGACTTACTGTCGGGACGTGGAGTACTGACAATGAGAAGTATCAGTGTTCGTTAAAGCTCGTTACTGTAGGATCAAAAGCGTGTAGGATTGTTGCTACTGCGATCGTCGTCAATGTGGAATGGCACACGGACGGACACAGATGTCTTTTGACTCACAATGCATCAATCTGAGAGTCCTTCGGGAGAAGCGAAGCTTCGAATCGATATGAATTCGTTACGTTACAACAGGAGCTCGATACGCTCCATAGATTCAATGTGGTTCGAACGTCGTAGCGAATGATATTCTAGTTTTTAAGAGGACTCTCGATATAATTTTGTCACAGAGTTCGGATAATGTTGTAGTTGCTCATTAGGAATGTATTTCTTTTGCAGAGAACGTACGACCTCAAGTGGAAAATGTGGAATGAGCAGGAACAAGAATGCTGCTTCATGTTCCCAATTAAATTACAAAAGTAACGTAATTGTTACAACTATATCCCGTCCCACCATTTTAAGTAACTAATATGCTGGATTTCGTAATTTAATCCAATAAATAAATGACTACGTGAAACCTGTTGTTCAATCATTATCCCATAGCGTACCGTATTCTATATTGTATACATAGACTCCTAATTCTCTATCCTGAATGAATATTTTCGATTATTATTCGTAGTGACTTCTTGAATACATTAGACAAAAGATCGACTGTTTAACAGATATCAGAATAGAGCCTTTATTACATGTGATTTTTTTTTCGCCGATAAGCATGACATGCAAGATAAAAGTAAAATCAACAATATGCACTTGCGTATCCAATGCACGCTGAAATTCATTACACATCCCGCCAAATTCTGTTCTTGAGAGTACAGCATAGTTGAAGCCTCTTTCACAATTAATTACAATAAAGTATTACTGAACGTCACATGTACACAATAAATGAAACATTTTATTATTGCTAGGGCTTCTATAAATGAAATGAAGTGAGAATAAATTGGTATTGAAAAAAAAAAATTTACCGCTGCGGACAGGATTCGAACCTGTGCGGGCAAAGCCCATTGGATTTCGAGTCCAACTCCTTAACCACTCGGACACCGCAGCTCTTGTTGGTTGGTGCTTATCAACAAGCATATAACGCTCGCAATCTTTCTCAACGATAAAAGCAATAAACATTAAGACGACATAAATACGGCTCTACGCATTATCTAACGTCTCTTGCTCATCAAACTACTAATAAATGACACAAATTTACAAATTCAATGAAAGAAAGACTGCATTGCCGGTTATATCGTTCTTAAATGAAATAATACGTTCGTTGCTTCTCCAAGTTTTGTTTGAGAAACGTACAATTTGGGTAATGGTCACGCGTGTCTAATAGAATACCGTCTTGTAGGTTAATAAAGAATAGTTTCGTAGAATGCATATGGCGATGATGCGGTGGGTCAATATGAAGAAATTATCGTCTCATTTTGGCATATTCGACTATTTTTCTAGTGTAAGGCAGGTTATCTAATAAGAACAGTCGGATAGTTGTGTTAAACAATGATAGTCAATGCAAAAATCATACTTGACACATCATCTGTTGCAAGAGATGACTAGACATAGGCGATCACCCCGCCATCTTTCGACCTAACGCCTAACAAGCTCAACTTATCAATCGGCGTCAAATTACCAGCGAAGGAAATTGCAGTAGGTGTAAAAAAACTGCAACACCCACAACTGTTAACTATGTCAGGGAACACCGTAAGGTAAAGGCGAAATTTCACCGGCGAAAGTCGATCTAAATAAAAATTTTTTGATGTTTCAAGTCAATGTTTGAGTAGCTGTAACTCCGAAAATAAGGCAAATATCGGGGTACGGGAAACGGCTGGCTGAGTCTTTATTGACCCCCTACCACTATCTCAAAGCGCGATCCGATCCGACGACTTTCATTTTTTGGCTCAAAAAAACGGCAAGGGCCTTACCATTTTTTTGGGTCAAAAAATCGAAGTTGTTTTTTTTTTGCTATCTCGTAGGAGATCAAAAATAAGTCACAGAGCCGTTTGTCGTTGGTCAAGATTCGCATTACTTTCGGAGTTACAGCCAAAAAACCATTGACTTAAAAAGTGTTAAAATTTTTATTTTAGATCGACTTTCGCCGATAGTCCTATCCGATAGAGCGCGTCAAAAGCTGCAAAAAAGTGTATGATTGTCATAGATTTCGATCAACGGTTCAAAAGTTACAGGCGAAATAAGTGTTTAAGTAGTATTGATCGAGCATTGATCCGACGCTCTTAAACAAGTCGATGGTTTTTGGCTGTAACTCCGAAACTAATGCGCATTTTGACCTAACACTCGCATTTTTCTGACCTACCACTCGTATTTTGACCTAACACTCGCATTTTTCTGACCTAACACTCGTATTTTGACCTAACTTTCTCAAAATCGATCTCATTAAATTTCTACGTGTTCTACGTTGCTTTTCGGTTTTTTCATTTACCATTAATGATACTTACCGTATATTTTATGACTTCGAGCTATTCCTATGGTGTTGTTCACCAAAATAAAATATTACAACAGTGCTGCAGTTTCTTCTATGGTGTTTTACAATGAAATGGAGTTCCTTATGATTCAAAATGAATAGAACAGTCTCTGGCCTTTTGAATTGATTCTTTTACGACAGAAAAAGGTATGATTTCGGCCAGGGATATTGAATCTATGGGATCTTATGACAAAGTAATTAGAGAACACAAAATTTCGTTTAATACATATATTGTAAGGAAAGATAGTATACAGTAAAAAAAGGTTTCTTACATATTTATAATCTAATTTTTATACAATTGTTGTTATTTTCGCATACACGCTACATACATAATACTTAGACCACATATATACATACGTACAATTTCTTACATCTTAATTATCTTGAATAATTTAATATTAATGTAGTCGCAAATTTAAATAAGTAATACACTAAAAATACACAGATGGCGCGACATGTACTGCCCGGGAGGTGCTGCCCCCGGTGGCAAACTCGTGAATACTATCGGAAACTGAGTGGGTTCCGACTGTACCGTACAGATGGCAGGACGTGTACTGCCCAGCAGGTGCTGCCCCCGGTAGCGAAGTCGGTGAACTGCGTCGACAGGCGAATGAGTTCCGACTATGTCGTAGAGATTGCGTCTAATGTACTAATTGTTTGATTGAAAATTCTTAAACATTACAAAAGGGAAGCCTTGCCCACACCTAGCCTTCGCCAATGCAATATTATTTCATATCAAATACGCGCACTTTACCTGCAAACTTATCCGTGCGCATGCGCAGAAAGTCGTTCGCGCTGCCGGAAGGCAGGTTTTATAACTATACTTTAACGTTTAATAACGTTTTAATTAGACGTGAGCGCACTTTTTGGCTTTTACAGATCTTATTTTTATGCAAAAATTGATGTTTCTTCAAAGTTTCATGCAAATCGGTGATGAGCATGTCTTTCTTTACTTTTACCAAAATGAATCATCGATTGGATTCACTCCAACAGTTTATTACATTTACTGACACTTATGCTCTTTATTGCACAATGTAAACGTTACATTTCCGTTCGCAGACGGATGAAACGATAAGAAAAATACTTTTGGCGTATGCGAACTATAAATCGCGACACGCATGGAAGATAAAGCGACCCACATTCTGTCTATATGCAAATATTTGTTTACCGTGGAAGTAGAACTGAACCACGGATTGAGAATTAAACGGTCGTAGTCAATGTAGGAATTACTGTACACGCAATCGCTACCGTCATTAATTGAAATCCATCCTCCTCCAATCACGAATATTCATCAGCGACGCTCGGCGAAAAAATGTACGAGAAACAAATTTTCATCCGCTATACCCGGTGCGATTTACGTAACTCGCCGTATCCACGCGGCAATTGAGTTTTCTCAACGTTTCACTCGCATCCTCCGAAACTCACACGGCTGATTGCAGAACTAATCCCGCTTCTTCATTAACATGCGCGAGTGTTTAATGCTAATGATCGTGTCCCCCCGGTGAATGATTTCGGATGAAGACGAGCATTCCGTTACGCCGCTTTCTTTTCGCCTGATTTGCGTAAAAGTGGCGCGGCAAAAAACAAATGTAGCAACCTCCGCTCGATTCGTTAATTCGCTGTGGATAGAGGCTGGCTGAAAGGGATCATTCGGATATGCAGAATCGACACAATCCTCATCGTCGGAGAGGAAATGAGGCGAGCGCCGCGGCGTTCCGTATGCAGAACGTGATGACCGGCCGATTTGAAAACGAACGAAGACGAATATGCTGCGAGATCGTGCGATCGCACGCAACGCCTCTGCAGTCGAAATTGGATACTTTTACCTCGTCCGCGGAAGAAAACTGCATGCCGCGGAAAGGAAGTGGAAGCGTTTAGCGTTTTGACGTAATCGGCGCGGCGATGCGAGCCACTGCCTTCGTTTCTGTTCGATGTAACTCGACGATGTAACGGCCGTGTCCTCTTCGACACTTCGATCACTCGGCCAGGCGTCCGGCAATTCTTTCGAAATGATCGAGACCAATCGTCCGGCAGATGCGGTCAAAATTGGCCCGATTTCAATTCCGGCCGATGTTGCGCACTGATAAGAGGGCCTGGACGGAGGCAGGATAGGAGAGGGGTCTATCCGCAATGAATATTTAAAGGAGCCGCACGTTTCGCGGACTCGTGAAATGGAATGTACAAGATGGTGGATAAGGTGCGAAGTCTCGAAAGCACAATGGCAGACGTGACGATCTGAATTTTAACGAGAGAAAGCTCCGCCGCCGGTACGGATGTGAAGATGCAGCCGGCGAATATGAGCGAAATATTAAATTGGGGAGGGGCTATCAATGGAATAGGATTGTTACGCTTGCCTGGCGCCTACTTAACATTTCTGTGTTTTTGCTGCGGTCGCGTGGGCGTTACTTGATCGGTATTGTACGAGTGCGAAATTAAATGGAATTTCGCGAAGACGTGAAGTTCTTGCAACATTGTCGCTGGAATTCTATGCGAAGAGACTAATTGTATTACATTGACACGATTGTAGAATTGAACTATCGTGAAGGTTATCGGTGAGCTTCGGTTGATTAATTAGGCCGTGCAACGGACGATTAAAATTATAGCGACAGAAAATACCGCAGGAATGTGGATTTAATCAGATACGGGCAGGATGATCAATTTTGTGTTGATATTTTTTACTCTGGGACGATTAACATAAATTCGGTACATCGCCTTCCTTAAGTGGCCATCGAATTTATAAAACTCGAAATGGAATGAATAATTTGTTAGTATTTGTCAAGTTCATGTGCCGCGAGCATCTTTGGGAGACGGGTGACATCGTCAAGAAAACCGGTTTTATTTCCTAAAAACTGTTCCCCCTCTGTGCCCAAACGGAAGTATATCATTTTTCGCACCGCAACTTGTTCCTGGCTGTTCAGAAAAGCACTGAACTCCGAATTTGGCTTTTTTTTTTATGAAAACAAATTATTCTCTATAGCGGTATTTCACATTCTCTAAATTATAGATATGTGACCCAAAGTAAACATCGGAAACAATATTTTTATTCCGCTCGACAAAAGAAATTATACTATACTTTACTTCGAAAAGCTATTTTCATTAGCATAGTCGCCTGAAACTCAATCTATCACCATTTCAAAAAGAAATATATATATATTCCCCGGGTTTCTGAACACGTTCCTAAATTCTAGCCATCCTCACAAACCCTACACAATCTCCCCGAACAAAACTTGCACCCTCCAGCATCGCCATATCTTTTAAAAAAAAACCTTCATCGAACCCCAACATAGATAACGACTCCGCACAAAAGACGCTTTCTTATCCAAATACGCGTTCCGCAAGTCACCGATGACAATGCAACGCGCAAATTGCATAAACCGATCGAAGGAACAAAACAGAACAAAAAATACAATCACCTCACAAAGGCCCACGACTGCATCTGCAAGAGCTCAAAATAAGTACAACGAGCAAAAAGTTAAGTTCGGCCAGCGAAGGGCTGTACCTTCGCTGCCATTCCCTCCGCTTGACGGCCACCCATCGAACAAAAATTGTCAAATTCAAGCTCATCCACCCCGTGCTCCCCCCACTTCTAAATTCTTCCAAATCCACGCTCGCCGCCCGGACAATCGTCTGCGTCCCCACCGCGGAGCAGACGCTTTTCGAACGGCAAGAAAGGTCGTGAAAAAGACAGTCTCCGCCGTGCTTGGAACAGGACGAAAAGTGCGCTCGCAGGATACGTCACTGGGGGGCGTCACACCTGTTGCCCTCGGCAGGATACCAGCGCGGTGGTACGTCACTGAATCTAAACCGCTGGCACGGCTCACCTGTTGTTGGCCCCGGCCAGCCCCGGCCAGCCCCGGCTCAGTACTTGGCTAGATTCTCGAGTGCACGGTTACTTTTTGAACGGCCTCCGTCGCGCTCCGAGCGTAATCTAGTCGGCGAACGACAGACGGCCAGTCGGACAGTCGGCGAGTGTTTCGCGAAGATCGGTCGGTGCTGTACGGTGCTGTACGGTGCTGTACGCTGGTGCACGCTGCTGTACGCTGCTGTACGCTGCTGCACGCTGCTGCACGCTGCCGTTCGGGCACACGGTTCGCCATTCGCGCCGACGTGGATCCGCGAGAAAGCGCGAGATCCTCGCCCGGGGCATAAATCTTCGGATCGGTCGCTCGCGCGTTCCGTGCGTTCCAAGTTTTGCCCGATCGGTGCACGCTCGAACGACGCCCACGAAGCGGAAACAAAGCGGCGTCATTGTTGGACGCATCGGGAGAGAGAGAGAGAGAGAGAGAGAGAGGGAGGGAGAGAGAGAAGAAGGGAAAGAGAGAGAGAGAGAGAGAGAGAGAGGGAGAGGCGTTAGTTCGCATAGCAAGGACCGTTATCCCTGTAAACGGCAACAGCCCGTTCATCCCTTTGGCGAAAGTAAAGATACGGCCGGATTTTCCGTTCCCAACAAGGACGCGGCTGGAGACGCTCGGGATCGGAATCCGAGAGCAGCCAGGATCCTCTTGACGCGATCGTGCGATGTGTACGATCGTTCCGTAACTCAGGTATGTAGCATGCGATGAACAGTTTCGTGGGAGACTCGGCGCGACGTCGAAAGTTGAGGGTCTTACCATTTGCGAGTGCGGCCGTGCGTTCGAGGGAGCTTAATGAGGGATCCGTGTACGTCCTTCGAGTCGAGGAAGCAGCGTGAGTCTTACTTTTAACGTCTTTTCCTCGAAGCGGACGATCGGCGAGGCTATTTAAATGGTCGGTGGATATGCGACGATAAGGTACAAGAATTAAACCGGTCGCTTATCGGTGCCAGTACGCGGCTAGTCAATTCGCCAAATGAATCGGAATTCGGTGTCACAGGTACCCTGTAACGTAGATCGCCGGCGATAAGAGACCGATGGCACCGATAGCGGGCCGGATTTCAGCTTAGGACCGATTGTGACACCGAGTGACGACATTCCTGTTACGATACTTGCACCTCGAGCAGTCGCGTAATCGAATAATCGCGCCGATAAAGCCGCGGTCTATTGATATTCTCCGCAGAGATTTTTCCCTCGCGTCACTGCCGAGTTATATATTATTCGCCACGGAGCAGACGTTGTTGCGCTCTTCGGGGGGAGAGCTCGAAGGAGACGATGTGAAGAGTCACTCTCTACGCGCCGCAGCACGGACAATGGGGAGAAATTACGGTGTTGAATGTCGTGAGAATCTCCGCACTACCGTTCGCTCATTGTCGCCGAAGTCTCCGTAATTGCTGGCAAGTACAAACATCGAGCGTATAACTGCTTCGCCGTCCGTTAATCTTCGTGCGATAAAAATTGTCGACTAATTTCGGTGGCCAAAATTCTTCTACTCGCAACGATTCATTATTGAGGTTCGTGTTCATTGTTTCGCATTTGAATGTTGTTAGCGGAAGATCGATGTAATTCAGGAAAATTGGTTCTGCGCGGAATTTGGGAAGGAAATAGTAAGACTTGTGTAATGAAGAGTCGCGGACGGCGGTATCTTGCAAATGCCATCGGCGAGTTGAGGCGGCCGAATCACTTTCTTCCGTGTCTTTTTGCAACGGCAGAACCTGAATGATGAGAAACTGCGTACGGACCTTCTCATTCGGCATCGGGTACGATTCTTTTCTCGAAATGCGATTTGGTCCGGGGAGCATCGCTATCGTACGATCTCACGCTTAGTCACACATATATGCGGAATATTCATGATGAATAAATGCAACCGTTTTCATGCTTACGTACCTGCGCGGTGGCCCAATAATTTTTCGTGCCCCACGCATCTTTCCGATTGCTGCACCTGCAATGGAGCTAATTGAAATAATGTTATTATCGCTCTATAATAGTTTTTCTGTTAACGAACTGTGGCAAAACCAGTCGAATTACGAACTACAAACTAAATATTACGTACAACTTTTCCTTTCAATTTGAAAGACCTTGAGAGAATTTGTTAGCGGATATGAACATCGAATTACAAAACATTATGTCCTGTATGTCCTGTAATACATAAAACAAATATCCTGTACTTCCTATAAATATACCGTGTGGAAAGTTTCAAGGTCATTGCAGGAGTGTATACACGTATGCGAACGAGCGTGGATACATTACCGGAGCATTTATTAACCTGAAATCAAAGGAGCAATTAAACGAGTAACGTTAACGCCAAGTACAAAGTATGGAGGGAGAGGTGCGGTTCATGTAGCAAAAATTATTTCTACGCGGCAATGCGCGGCAAGCTATATTTGGTGATTCCATTCGATGGAATGTTCGCTAGAGTTGACAGTTACTTCAATGGCCTTTATCTATACTTAAGGATTCGCGTTGGCCGGTAAATGCAAGCCTAGAACCGCACTATCTCCATCTGCGATAACTCTTGGATAACCGTTATGGCTATAACGTGAAATTATTTTACGGCATTAGAGCCAATGTCGACGTCGAATTCCGTTCTCGGTGGAATGTCATGAAAATGACGTCGTGGCTGTTTGTATACAAGGATAACATTCGTTATTGTTTTACTCACGTGTCAACAAGCGAGGACGATATTTAGTCTAGTGCCAATGTCGAAGAAGCGATTTGTCTTATTGATGTCATTTTTGTTCGGGACAATTGAGGAATAAGCTGAAATTTATAGTGTCTCGAGAAATACGCCTGCATTCTTTCTTCATTTTATATGTTCTCCATATACATTGCACCGTGCATAAGTCGATGCGAATGGCGAGACACAAAGGCATTACATTGAACAGAAACAATGTTCGACGATAATCGGCGTATAAGTACTCCTTTTCGAAGCATTCTGCAAGATTGGAACGGTTTAAACGGAACGAAATTCTTGAAGGACAATTGGCAATCTTTGTGCGCTCCGTTCTTTATGCACTCCGTCAGGCTAGGAAACATTGTATTTCCACGATCGCGAAGGTAGAACAGTGTGTCAGCGTACAGTACTGAAAATATTCAGATGCAAATTTAAATGCGCCTCCGCGTCGCTAGTGAAAGGTTGCCTCAATGATACCTTTGATTAATATCGGGAAAAATTGCAATAAACCTAACCGTAAGGATAAATAAGACTAAACTAACGTTCGCTCAAGCTTACTCCTCTTTCTTTCTACAAATAATCTGTAACATTATACACAGAATGAATACACACTTATGCACGTAACGAAACATCAATCAGTATAATTATTGCACAACCGTCCGATCTGGAAAGTGTTTAATTCCGAAATGAAATGCTCGGCACGTATCGCTTAAAAATCTGCTCGGGTGCACTTTCTCGGCCCGCGCCTCGTTTTGTATAATTGCAACAATTTTCGCTTATCCAGAATGAAAGTGCCGGACCCTCCCGAGCGATTCGCCCTCGCCGTATCGATCGAAAGTCGATATTCGCCGCGCGGAGAAGGTCTCAAGGTAGGCTCCCGGAGTCGCACGTAACCGATACGCCGGCAACCGGAACATATGCCGATATATTTGAACGCGCCTGCCTTGCGCAGAGCAGAATGTACGTATAACATGTAACTGGCGCCGTGTCAACAACGATTCCCTTGACCTTCCCCGGACAATATGATCTTGGCGAGGCTCGAAAACTGGAAAAGTTGGCGCGGCTAGCGCGCAAACGATTGCGTACCAAGGAATTTACATGTTAATTCCGACGTGTGCAGCCGACGCATACCGCGCATCGCGTTGCAGTTGACTGACCCCAATGTCCACCATGCACGTTCGCAAAGTCGGCAAGATAGGCGCTCGCGCGTATCTCAGCTGAAAACTCCCCGCAATACGCCGCTAATCTTGCTTCGAAACGAGCATTGCGCCGATTTGCCGGACATTTTTTGCCGGCTGATAAATAAGTTACTTGATGCAGCGGAGAGTAGTTGGTGTAAAATGCACTTTCGAGTGCACGGGATGATCGGTACTGTCTGTCGTGAGAAAATGATGATTTTGTTAAGATGAATCGTGGCCGAATGAGGGAAGATTGAAATTAAATCGATAAATAAGATAAATCGGAGACTTTGATGTGATAAATATATTTCGGATAGTTTATTGGATGGTATAGTGCGTGCTTGCATGTTAAGTTTTCCTGAATTGTTTTTTCTCCTTTTACCGGATTTTGGTTGGACACGTGGTTACAGAAATTCGTAGCACGTACTTTGACGGTACCGAAAATCCATTCGAGATGTATAAAATTCACGGAACCGTCTGGTAGGAGTGTCAATGCCAAAAGAAATGGCTATGACGCCTAGTCTCCGTTGCTATTGATTTCTAATCACGCGCTTCCCTTTACGTGACCAGGATGATTGACATTGGTATTAATAACGGACCCGTATTATGTCAATGTCGACATGTTGAACGTCAATGATACCCTTTCTCTTCATAATCAGTATTCCTAAATGTCCGATGGAACCGATGCTGGGCTGGCCTCCTTTGAACCAATTAGAATTTCCTGAAAAAAAGTGACGACTGCACGACGATTACCCATTGCACGTCCCATTAGCGAAAAGTTATCGCCTTCAACTATTTCTCCCGCATCTGTTCGTAATGCTGGCGCCTAGACATCAATTTCCACTACGTTTGATACTAACAGCTCCGGCAGAAATTAACTGGCGTTTGATGAAAGCGCTGACTCTCGTAGAACTGGTAATTCTCGTCGCAGTTGACTTCAATCTCGTTTACGCGTGCCGAGCAACGTGACCAATTAGGCGCAAAAAACTATTTGTGCAGTCAAAGTCATAAACGAAACGTTGGTCTACTTTCGAGCCGGAGCGGCCGGCTGCTAAACGTTAGGCACATTTAAGGTCGTTTGCGAGCGTCGGTTGACCCGGGGTAGACTCTATCAAGCGAATATCCACCACTCCGGTGACAGAACGATGATATCGGTATACATACATTCAGCTGACGACCGCATTAACATACATTGAGCGTAGGTTCGATGTATCCGCGCCGTTTCTGTAGCTTACCTTAATACATAAATCTGACGCCAATAACGTTCCGCGTATGCTCGCGTCCGCTGAATTTCTGAACGTCCGAAGCCACACGTTTAGCCCGAAGGATGCCTTCTGAGAAGAAGCGACGTCCTTGCGAAAGAACGTGGCTAATTGCTTTTCGGATCCAATTATCTTCCGGATCTAGCGCGCACGGAATGTGTCGGCGTGGATTATCATAGACTCCGAGCGGATAGATTCAGTGTGTGCGACGATGTTTCGTAAAATAAAAAGTTCGCCGCGGCCGGCCTTATGCACCAATAAGGCAACATTCTAGCCAGGTCAATGCTTACTGGTTTTGTGTTTCATCTGGTGAATGCTGTTTCACTCTTTCCCTCTCTCTTTTCTGGTCGCGTTTCGTCGCTCGCCCGTACGCTCGCCTTTTACTTCTCTCTTTCTCTTTCTCTTTCACCGAGGTGCGTCGCTTTCCGTCGTCCTCTCGGCCATTCGGGCATCGAGCTAAATAGTTAGCCGAGAGAATTCGCAATCCCGTGCGATCTCTCGGCTCTTTTTCAAGGACAAGCCGCGGGAGCGCCGCTTCTATCCTTACCTGGACTCGCACGACTCTAACTTTTACGACGTGCGACAATCTTTTATACGCCAAAGTATTCTCTTATCAGTTTCCCTCTAATCCCTTACATTTCTTTCTATAACTTTCTATATCTTTCTATTTATCGTGGCGCGTCTAATCATCAATAATAATAGCGTCAATAATTTATAGCGTCAGATTTCGCCGAGTGTCACCGTTTGCGACGCTGGCTAGGTTGAACATAATTGTTCTTTTCTTCTTGAACCGACGTCAACGTAAGCGCGAAAGGTGACGCAGCCTTCTCTGACTTCTTGACTGACTATTTCTAGCAGTGCGCACAAGTATCCGTTCTACGATTCGGTTTCATCGGCCAAGATCGTAATTACAGTGATTCTCTTAGCTCTGCGGTTAGCATTGGCTCGAGGAAATCGATGCCATCCCAGTTATCATATTCACGCGCGTACGGACGCACGCTCGCGGAATTAACAATTTTCGCTGAGGGATCGTTGAGCTATCGCAACTGACGCTCGCGATAGAATCGTAAAGATGGCCGATCAACGCCCATGATGCAGGTCTGCGAGATATGGCGGGCCAGAGCCTTTGCCAGCCAGATGATCGATGTAAAGCTGCACGCGAGAATTTTACGATGTGCGTACGACACGCTCGTTCGCTCGATAGATAACTGACTCGCTTTTGTGCGCGATCGGAATCGTAAATTAGGAATTTATGCCGCCGAGCGGCGAGAAATGATCGATGGGCGGCTCCTTTTAACGACGCAGCGATTAACCCCGAGGAAAGAAAGGAGAGGAATCCGACACGCAGCGAGTTTCCATCCGCGGGAGGATTCCGCTCGGAATGGATTTGTGAACCGACCGCTAATGACCGATTCTCTATTCTTTGCAGTGAGGAAGCGACTCGAACAAGACGTTACATAAGTATGAAAAGAAAAATTCGAATTCGACGATGCGCATAAACGGTGATCTGACTCACGGAGCGATGCAAGAAGTGGGTAAGTGCCATTGACATTTGTTATTAACGATGGGTGATAAACGAATCGGGAATAGACGATCGTATGTGCTGAGCGGTCGTGGTCTGTGCGGTAAAAATCGCTTCGTGACCAGCGTCTATCGCGAGTTAGGAAGAGATTTGATTAGCGGCCGATATTATCGCGCGGTAGCAAATTGAACTTCGTCTAATTCTCCGGTCGCGTGCGAACGGCGCATTAGCTGATTAGTTCGGCGAATGGATTTGAGACTCGCATACGCGGAACGGCGATTGAAATAATCTCGTCAAAATCGTCCGAAGGACGCGGGCATGGGACGCTCGCTTTGATTGCGTACCTTTTTTGCAACGGGAGTCCTTACCGAATATCCTGCAATTAACGTTACGCAGGTGTCTTCCCTTTTTTTACCACGTTACGTTCTCGTACCGCTTACGCAGCAAAATTCTGTCTGAACTAACATCGCTCGCACACGAGCGTCTTCCTTGAATGTATAACTCGTCAGGTACTCACCCTACTCACCCGTTAGAATTGTTTGTGAACTAACTGTCGTTATTAATCGAGTATCTCCCGTTCTTACACCGCGTCAGCTCGTAGTACGTGAAATCCTGGCATTACTTACGCGACGGAATTCGATACGTACGAATTGCCGACATGTTTGGCAAGAAAAATTGCGAACAGCGCCTTTCGTCAGCTCTCGGATATACGGCGAGCACGATCGGAACGGTGTGCGTTATGTGTACTCATGCATTGAGACTTACATTGTGGTGAAATACAGTGGCTCGCGTTATGTAAGCCATTCAAGGTGGCACGATGACGTTACGCGAAGGTGCGCCGTGCTCATCCTGTTCTTTCATTAATGCCGATTTACCGCTCGTCCCCACGTCCCCATCGGCCAGTTCGCCTGCGCTTTAACGGTTTCGCGGAATTTACGCGAAATCGATCGGTAACGATATTCGCGCGCACCGCCGCATATCCGAGCCCCCGTCCTGTTTATCGCGTTCCGTAAGATACTTTTCAACTTTCTACGATACTCAATACGGCCATCGAAGAGACACTCCGCACACAGGGACACGACTGACCAGTGAATAGTGGCGAGACGCGTTTCGTACCAGATGAAACTGATAGCTCGTAACAATACTGTCGTACCGACAGATTGCGTGGAAAAGTGTAACGGAGACGCCTGTCGGGATAGATCACTTTTCTTATTCGGACCATTTGGCGCAGTTACGCAAATCATAATACGAGAAAATACGGAGCGTGACCCAAAAATATCCGGAAGAAAAGTAGAGATCGGAAATGGCGTCGGACGTTTCGCGAAAGCTTGTCTAACCGAGATGTTTAGGTTTGTATTTACATACCGGACAGTTATGCGAATCATAATGCAAGGAAATACAGAGCATGACTCAAAAAAATCCCGAAGAAAAGCAGAGATCGGAAATGGCGTCAGACGTTTCGTGAGAACTTGTCTAGTCGCGATGTTAGTTTGTACTCACATTTCATACAGTTATGAAAATCATAATTCAAGAAAATACAGGGCATGAGAGAAGAAAATTCCATAAAACAGCAGAGATAGAAAATGGCACCAGCCGCTTTGCGCCGGCTTGTCTAACGAAGATGTTAAGTTTAAATTTACATTTCGTCAAGTTGTAGAAATCATAATAGAGAAAAATACATAGCAGGGTAGAAGAAAATTCCAAAGGAAAGTAGAAATAGAAAATGGCGCCAGCCGCTGTGCAACAGCTTGTCTAATCAACATGTCAAGTTTGTATTCGCATTTCGTACAGTTATGCAAAACATTGTACATGAAAATCTCGTAAGGAAAGATAGAAAATGGCGTCGGCCGCTCCGCAAAAGCTTTCTCCAATCAAGATGTTAAGTTTTACGGAAAGATTAGATAAAGTCCGATTGAGCAGTGAAAGTTTACGAGCGTAAAATCATCCGCGCGACCGATGTATTCCCTCTCTTTCTTTTTTTCTTGCCACCGGTAGTCGGTATCAAGGAACGATGAGTAAACGGACGCTTCCGAGTGTGCTCGTCGCCCACATTCGGCGCTATTATTAACATAAACGCATGTAATTAAGTCGACGCTGCCCACACGGCGTGGGTCACGCCCACGTGGGCGCGCGAAACTTCTAAAAATATAGAAGAAGGTCCATCGGCCCATGGGACCTTTTTCGTCCTCGGGAATAAGCGGCGAGAATGGCATTACCTCGGTTGCGTGGCTCGCTCGAGCGTGTTTCTGGTCGGATGTGACACACTCGCACGATGACAGGTGTCATTTGTCAGGATGCCGGCGTAGAACTGATAATCTCGGCGGCTAATAGCGTATTCAGCGAATTAAACTCACGCTACCATCTTCCATCGCCGAATTCGGTAAAATGCACGGACCTACTACAATGAGCGTCTTAAGCTAACTGTGCCGATCTCAAAAGGTCATTGTTCCTGCACCCGGTCGGCATTGACCCAGATTACTTATAAGGCCGACGCGGCTTTTCGCCATTTGCCCCGCGTAGGAAAAAAAAGAACCTCAGCTAGGATCGGTAGTGATCGAAAAGTTGGCAGTGGCAGACGACCGTCCGTCAAATCGGTTTCTTTCAAATATCTCTATTTAGATTCTATCGACAATTTTCTAGCAACCCCAAAATCGAGCCACATTTCTCTTCCGAGGTCACCCCCAGATTTCAGCACTGATCCAAAAATCTGCCGATCTCTGAAAACCAACCGTTCCCACCGTTCTTTCAAATCAATCTTCCAGCAAAGTATTAACAAAAACTCCGCCAACCGCGAGACGATGCCTACCAGCTCGCATTTTCCAAGAATTGCCCCAACGCTTCACATAACTCGATCACGCTAAAATTACGATAAACATCAACGATAATATCTCCGGCGAGGCTCGCGCGCGCGCCCATCTATTTTCCGCTCATCCCGACTAGACGGTTCATCGTACGTTCGACGATGACATAATAAAAGGTAACGCCAATGTGGGGTCCGCAGAGTCGATGTGGAGCAGGAGCGGCAGCTTTGCCAGCGAGCGAGTGAGCGAACAAGCTGAGGAAGGCAGAGGGGTGCGCCAACGTGGCAGGATGCGTCCATCGTTTATTCAGGATCGCGAAAAAGGGCCGATCGAACGCAGCCGGCGGATAAAACGCACTCGAGCGAGCGCGTACGAATTATCTGTTGAGCGGGGAGGTAGGAAAGCGAGAGAGGAGGGGGAGAGGAAGGGGAGATGGTCGACACGTTCGGATCGCCTGGCCAGGCTGCTCGTCCCTACGGGACACGTACACGCCGGTATACATGTGTAGCGCGGTACCTACACACACGTAGCCTGTGGGCCGCGCACGAAGCGTCGCCCGCAAAGCCGGCTATCTGGATCGTTATCTAAAGTATCTCGAGCGTATTGATCGTGCCTAAGCAGCTGAAGAGTCGCTCTCTGACAGTAACGTCGGGGCGGTCGCAGGGAAAACACATACGTGTTTGCCGCGAGCGCGATGGAAACGAGACTGGCTTCTCGGCGCGCACGGACAAAGGGAACAGAGGCTGGCAGAATCGCGAGTCGGACTATGATCAGCGTGCCGGGACGTGAGCGTGACAGTACCGTTTGAGTTTTCGCGTCTCTCTCTCTTTCTCTCTCTCTCTCTGCTCCCTTTTTCGCGTCGTCCTGCCACGGCCGCGGTCCTTACGGGCGGGCGCAGCTGGAAAATACGCGGCAAAGTCCCTGCCGCTCCGAGAAGCACGCGACCTCGCTCGTATCGTTTTGCGCGCTTTCCAGTCGATGCGCAGGTTTGTTTGCCGCTTGTTCGCCGTATGCTTGCCTCTTGTTTGCCGTTTTGTTTGCCTTTTGTTTTGAAATGCGCGACGTGCGCGACTGTTCACTTGCTCACCCTCCGACTTCGCGGCATTTGCTTACGCACGGCTGACCGTTGACTGGTCAGGATTCTGTGCGCGCTCGTGCTTCGAGTAGCGGTCCATATTGCGGGATGAGTGTCTTATTTTGATCCGGTTAAGGGAGGCTGCCGGGTCTGTACTTGTTCGGTGACGATTTTTGTGACAGTTTTCGGGCAGAATGTGAGTTGCGCGTGAAATTTTCCATTTGTCAGTATCGACGTAGGCGGTGGATTCGTTTTGGGTATATTATGATCTAATTTTTATACATGAATTATTGAACGTCGTGTTTGTTCCGGATATGAGATATCACTTCCGTATTTTTGTCGAATTCGTTACGTTTCTTATTGGTGTGGCCTGACGAGTTGAATGGGGTCCGAATCGTTTGTCGTAACGAGAGTGCGGATTAACGATATTTGCACAAGGCAAGGCTCGTATCGAGTCCGCAGCTGTCACAGCCATCGTCACCGGCGCGTAGCGGCACCGATGATCGTCGACTTATTTCTGGATCGTTCGAAACGCGAAAACATTTTTTCTCTTTTAAATAATCGCACGCCGCCTACCGTTCAGCGCGCCAAAAAGTTTCTATTTATTCCCTAGTGATCCTCTTCAGCCCGAACGAAGCACACGTCGAACTTCCGAGGTAGCGAACGCTCGAGGTCTGTTGAAAATAAGAAAACGGAGGCAAACTACTCCGTTACGCAGCGTGGCAGATCTCTCTACGAGCCATTCGGGCTGAAAGCATCTGACCGCCTTGTTTATCAGCGTCGGTAAACGCTAGTGACTCGATCTCATTATCAGATTCGCACAAAAGTGGCAAATCGGTCGGCCGAGATGGTTAGCGGCGTACGGTCGATTATCGTGTATCTCTTTGAGTGGTTATTGCCTCTTCTGGCAGAAGATCGGTGGGTGGGGAGGGTAGGGGAAAAACTGTCGGGGGGGGAACTTGGACGAGGGGAGATGAGAACGAGCGAGTCGCAGGGGAAACTGATCGACGTGGGAGAAAGTTACGAGAGCGATGAGGAGAGGAAAGCTTCGCGCCGCTTTCCGGACTCTGAAAAGACGCGCGCGATCTTACATAATGACGGATTGAGTTTGAACGAGCCGGATTGCGTGATTTCTGTTGCCGGACCCGCCGCGTGTCTGTGTGCGTGTGCCTCTATTTACGCGCGAGAGTGCCCTCGGCTTCAATTCGAGGAACGGTTCGGTACCGAAGGTGATCAGTACATCACGCTGAAAGAAGTCGGCGATGATGAATGAAATTCTTCTTTCCTCGTTCTTCGAATACTCTGGATCGCGTACGTGATAGTACTGTAACGATCGATGACGAGAAATCGATGAAACGGTAACTGCGCTGACACACGCGGTCGTTTGATAGGCAAGTGTGCGTCGTTGATAAATCTCGCGAGTTTTCAGACGAAAGGAGAGTGCGCGCGCAATCGTGATATAGTGACACGTGGTAAAATTCGTTCACGCTCAGTCGTCATTTATCTTCCGTGTATCAACATCCTCCGTCAAACGTATCTTAGCGGTGTCATTATCAGTGTCATTCTTCGAATAGGCCTTGTCAAGGTTTTCGAAGGCGTTCGTAAACGGTTCTTCCTCAAATTCAAAGTATATTTACACGACGAAGGCTTAAACACTTTCACAACACGAGTCTTAGACGGTACTTGTACTACGACTTAAGTCACTCGATCGGACACGTCTTTCCCGTACCGGACACGCGACAGCTTAAAGAATAATGTAGCACTTGGCACTTTCTTGCATTGCTCGAATCGGTAGACAGAAAGCTTGATAGTTTTACGAAAGGAGTGATAGAGGTGTACATGTCTAAGCCCTGCTTCCGATTGAAATTTTTATAGTGACGAACGAGCAGACGTAACGCACGTTTATACTTTTATGAAAAAATCTGCCAAACTGGCCGAGAGAATAAATATGGCGCGAGACGGCGCGCTAGCTCTGTTTGTAATCGTTAATCAGTTCAATTGAATAAAGTATTAATACGCCGGGGTCATCGCAAAGGGTTAATCACAATGTCCACGCCGGACATGATGGATACCATTGACGAAGCGGAGCAGGCGTGGCGTGAGTATAAAAATTACAACATTTTCTTATGTACAAAACGCATAGAATATCGGCGTCGGATAATCAGGGTTTACGGTTCAGTTCATTAGTTCGAAGCGGAAGGTCGCGGACACGATATTCGGAAGTAGCTCACTTTCGGCAATGTATGTCAATACACCCGTGAGTCAACAGAGTTTGCACAAAATTTACACTGACATCGAGTCGCTGTAACGTACGATAACGTGCTAACGCTCGAGAGTACACGAATCGTGCGCGCTGGATAGTCAGGCTTCTTCATTGTCTTCCAGCACTACGAAATGTCAAATTGCGGAAAATGTCGACGTTACTTTACACGGTTCAGGGACAACCTGTGCACATACAGACATATCCGTGTACGCAATCAGGCACAACCTTGACAAAATTCCACGCGTCGTTCCAGGGTAAATTTGAAAATTGCCGCCACGCGCCAGCGAGGCACGATCAAAATTTTCGTAACTAACAATCTCCATTTAACAACGCTTCCCACTAATTCTCACACCCGACACACTACTAAAAAATTCGTCTAACCAAACTGCCGCCACCCTTTCGAGTTGTCGCACGCCGATGTAAATAAAATGTTGCCGAACGGGGCGTGAATGCGGAGACAATAAGCGAGCCGTGAGAAAATAGAGGGTGTCGCAGAAGTGAATGTCGACGTTCGCTCGGCGGGGGCGCGAAGTCTAAGCGCGAAACGAAATTCACCTTTACGTCGGGACGTCGGTAGGTGTTCCCGATTTCGTGCGTTGACGGCGACGTGACTCTTTTGCAGATGAGATGTTGGAGTGCGAGACTGGATCCCTCCTGGGCCGTGTTGCGGACCTCGAGAGGCAATCCTTGGCACAGAGGGACGAGATAGTTTGTCTTCGTGCTACTTTGGCGGACGCGTTAAGGCGAATCACTCAGCTGGAAAGACGGGAGAAGAGAGAGGACGAGAAAAACGACCGAAAGAATGACAGAACGGTCTCCTCGCCCTTAAGGAACGGGCACGTACAACTGAGAAGTGAGTGCCAGATTTTGACAAATTCAGACTGCAAGTATTCCTTACCTGATACTGGATAGAGTTCTCCCTCTATATAACGAGAGAAACAAATACCGGAACAAGAAAACTTCGATTTGCCGAGCGAAAATTCTTATAAACGATAAACAAATTTTCGAAAAGTGAAAAGTGTTGCCTATAACTCTTACATCGATACAGGTGTTTATTTTGATACATTAAGCTTTGATGATTGCGTCATGCACGTTCTGGAACGAGATACCATCTTCGTATAGTCAGTAAAACATTAACTGCGAGGAGCACGCAAACTATGTACGCTGCAAATTCTTTCGTCGTGTATCGTTGCAACTCCAGAGCCATTTACTTCGCACGCTCGCTTGGTCTTGACTTTGCACTATTCGTTTGGGGAGTTCTGAAGTAACCCTCGCGGAAAGCAGGGAGACGTATCGATAACGGAGAGGCACGCGGAAACCTCACGAGGTTGAACTCGTTTAAAACAAAGTTCATCGGCGCAGTTCCGATTCGACACGCTAAGGTCGTGTTACATTTCCTGCGGAATTCCAAGGCACATTAAGCTATCGCGCGAGAATTCCTATTGACTTTGAAGAGTCGCGAGGCTACTTGGTACGGTTCGGGGAAAGGGAGGAGCCTAATTCCAAGTATTCCTCAATAATACCTTACACCAGACACTGTCAAATTAGAGCCGCTAGACACGAAACGCTTGGAATCGATAAACTATCACCTTCCACCATTATCCGCCTCTAATTTATCACTGCGACAGCCTTGAACCTAATAGCCCAATAATCTGCACCGAATCGTGAACAGTCCCTTCACCTACTAAATCTATGCGACCTGGACGAATTAGCAAAGTAGCCCGTTACTTTTTACTGAAGTTAACGGCCATTCTGTCTGTCGCTTTTAGACAATCAAAGTTCAACGACGCCGAAGGACTCGCGTTTGCGCATGAGCACAGGCTCTTCCCTTCGGAACTCATCGTCGGCGCTAGGATCAGCGCAGGATGTCCGAGATGCGACCTCGAGTCCTCGTCGACCAGCCAGTTACGCGCATCCGTCTCAGCTACCGCAAAGGTAACAGAAGGTTCGCAAGGGTCGTTCAGCTTGGAGCTGATGAACTTCTTCTTTCAGGCGATCCGTCCACTATCAGTCGACTGGCTCACTGCATTCGGACAGTCCAAGCAGTAGCAGTGTCTCGCCGGTGCCATCTCCCAGTCCCAGAGCAACGCCGTTACCAGTATCTAGGTACGTGCTTAAACGAGAGTACATCTCCTCTCATTCGACGAGATCCGTAGATCAGCACGCGCTTGTGATGCACTTGCAAAATGTTTTGTCTGTTTACAATATTGAATTCGACGACCAGTGGCCAGGTACGTGCGTTAATGGAAGTATAGTGTTGGCAAGAGAGTATTTTCAGTTTTCGAACAGATAGCATTCCAATGGTTATGAAGATTTTGTGTTGGTGTTAAATATTTTTTGTAGCATAAAAATACATTGGAAAATGTATTGCTGACAAAAAGAGTTTGTTTTTTGCATGAAAATGTCAGCTTTATTTCACTCTACAAAAATGAAATTACTTTCTTGTCAATCTTGATATGTACTGTCTGTTTGATGGATTAAGATACGTAGTGTTACACGCGCTTGTAACGCACTCGTGAAACATGTGACTACTTATGTGTTGTTGTATTAGTCGGGACAGATCAGGTACGTTGGACGGAACATTGTTATTATATATGCCCCAGTTTAGCACGTTGTTAGTTCTACACGCGCCTGTGACTACTGTGACCACCCGTTTTTGCTTCGTAGTCTCTTTCGGTTTGCGATCGATCGTAACGCGATAGGCCTATTATTTGATTAGGGCTTGAATTAATTTTATCAGCGGCTATTTTTTTCGTTACCACTTTCAGGCCACAGACAACGCGGACGAACGGTCCGCCGCAAAGTAGCCTAAGGCGTGCAAAGAGATGGTCGTCTACGGGAGACTTTACGAACTCTCCCCAGACGCAGGGAAACAATGCCCAACTCGCTGGTTCCAGGTAAACCTGAATTGTGGCATAATTAACCGGGAAAAGAGCGCCTGCCGTTTGTTCTGTCACCTGCGATCCATTCATTTGTCCGCCGTTCACTTTCTTCTTCGTCTCGAGTGTTTAATCCTCCGCTCTTTCACCAGTAGCCGTTGTTAGAACTCTACCTTTCCCCCAACCTGTAAATAGTTTACCAGTGTAAGCACAGCGACTAACCGCTTCGACCATATCCGCCAATCTCTCGCTTCTTATTCGATTTTGCCTTGCAACGCACCGCATGGTTTTCGTTTCCATTTTCATTCGTTATAGATTGTCAGCATCCACCAAGTCTCTGTTCAACCTGTTCAAACCTCCGGCAGTGAACAACGTGAAACACGGGTAAATAAGTTATTTCAATTTTTATTTTGCACGCCTCGTTAAAACGGGGCGGTTAGAATAAATATTGTAGTCTGTTGAACGAAATTTGAGTAGATCCGTAGCGGTAGCATGTACAGTAGCTGGTAATATCTGTCGCACGTTTTTGTATCGTGTAAGGAAGTGCACACACTGCTAGGAAGCGGAAGAAGATAGTATGAGCAACTCGCTCTTGATATGTTTTGTGTTCCACACTAAATTATTGTGATACAAACTAGGAGTAAGTGCGCACAACAATTATGTATATGAATTGTTTAAAGAACTATGATGTTAGGTATGTGCTTTAAGAGCATCGTTAGTTTTGATTCGAATGGAGTATACGAACATTTTCGATGCTGCGTATGGATATCTACAGTGAACAAATTTAAAAACAATGCAAAGGGATGGAAAATAGAGGTTAGAAACGTATTTGAAATTTTTGATTGAATTGCGTGGTACTGTTAACTGCAGAACGCACGTTGTGAAACTTTTATCAGAGATTGTATTTCCGAGGTACATGACGGATTGCGTGCCATAATATGCTAAACTGCTGGCTAGTACCGTAATTTTAGCAACGTTTGGAACATAGACTTTCCCGCGAAATTGAGAGACAAATTGATTAATAGACGTCTCGCGTCATGCAGAGAATCACGGGCTGGTCTAAAAACTAAAATTTGAGCTCAATAATGACTGCTATTACACATTTGCATAAATACTTTGAATCTACCGAATTGGACGGTGAGTTAAGTGCAATGGAAATAATGAGAGCGGATAAGATGAATAAAAAGCGAAAAAGATTAGTTGAACTGATTAATTGTCAATTAATACCTAAAGAAAGAAGGATCTGGATAAGATTAAAAGCATGCCAGCTGAAAGATAAAACATATCGAATGGAAGCGACTTTCACAAAACACCATGAATAAGAAGCATTACGATCAAACAGTCGTAGTAAATTACAACAAATGAAAGGAAACGACAAAGATAAAAAGATAACGTGCGGTATTAACCTAATCGCGTGAACGCAACAAATACGAGAACTAGGCAAGATATGACATCTTTTCTCATACAGTTGGTCGATTCGTCGAACAGACACCATTTTCAAAAAAAAATGTTTGAATACTTATTACCCCACAGTCGAACAGTAAGAACAATGTCTACCATAAAAATTGCGTTATTCGACGGGCTCAAATGCGCAATTGCATGGTGCTCAAAGAAAGTGAATCTCAATTCCTACTATTCCCCAGTAACGCGAATGCACATGCTCGCCACGTTTTCATGCACACGCCGTTATTACAAGATCGTCGAACGATGAAAGTGTCAGGTTGAGGAAGCGGGAAGTACCGTAAAGGCATCGTCAAACTCATCGTACGTAACAAATTCGCATTTCATTCGAATTCTTCAATAATTGCCCGAGAAAAACTTAATTAAAAATTCAAATAAACACACTCTCGGAGATTATAAAATATCAATGTAAATCTGCGTTTATTTATTTGTTAAAGTTAACAGTTTACTTTTCTTGAAACTGTCGTTAATGGAGCTCAAGAATCAAGGACAGTATCCAAAAATATGTGTAAGTGTGTATTAAAAAATGAAAAAACTGTTTACAAAACGTCTGAAAAGGGGGAAAAAAAACGGAAATGCATCGGGGAACCTTCAGTGGAATGCAGGCTCAAGTTTCATGAAACTCGACTCGCCCGAAGGACTTCAGGCGACCTTCCATGCGCTTTAATTGGGATAAGGCAATAAAATGCGTCGGGAATCGAGCAGACCTTGTATGTGCCAAAAGATAGGGGACGCCAGTATTCGGCGGAATAAGATGGCATAATATGGCGCAGGATGAAAGGAGAAGGGACGAGATGAAACGAGAAGGAGAGTCCAAATGATGACGTAATCGGCTGGAAGGTGCGCAACACTATGCTTCGCCGGGTAATAAAGCCACTGGCTTCGTCGTTCACATGAGTCATGTTCCACTCTTCGTATTGAGCACAAGTCGCGCATCGAAAGTCCGAAGACGTTTCTTTTCTGTCATTAGCCAGCGACGGAGCGACCGACTGACAAATGGAGTAAGTTTTGCGCAAAGAATTGCGAAGAGCCGGGAACGAGTGCGTGATTACGCGGCGGGCAAGTGTTCTACGTCGCGTCGAGCGAAGCTGCGTTCGTAAACGTGCCGACATTTCGGTGAAACCTGTGATGTGTCAGTGATATGGAAATCGTATGCAAAGATCCGATGTAGCCAAATTGAATTAGCAAAAGTAACGATAAGGCGCGCACCGATTTCAACATGAAAGCCGCTACGTTAGACTACGCGTCTCGATTCTTAGTTTCTGATCGCACAGAACGAATGCACACGTACACACTCTCGGTGCACCTTTCTGATATCGTCGAAGCATGGAGACTTTTTCGTCCACGCACAAGTTATAATTCAGGCTTCGGTTAGAGTTAACACTCACGGATTGTCGTGTCGTTCATTCCTGACTCTTATTACAAGTTACTGTTTACATGTTTCGCAGCACCAGAGACATTCAGCACAACGAGGATGAAGGCACGGTGCGGATGTATCTGCGCGGACGACCCGTCGTCCTTTACGTACCCACGCCGATAATGGACACGTACAATCCTCATAGAGTCAGCACAGCTCCGCAAAGTAAGCTGAAGCTCGACTGGGTCTACGGTTACAGAGGCAGAGACTGTCGAAGTAATCTGCATCTTCTGCCCACCGGCGAAATTGTTTATTTCGTCGCTGCGGTTGTGGTGCTTTACAACATGGAGGAACACAGTCAGAGGCATTACCTGGGTCACACCGACGACGTCAAATGGTAAGACAGCTTAGCATAATCCTCAAAAAAATGACTTCCATGCTGCGATCGACCGTACATGGTAGGAATGTGTACTTTCGGAGATACGTATCTTGACGGGAAATCTTGTTTCAGCATAACCATTCACCCGAACAAAATGGTAGTGGCGACTGGCCAGGTGGCTGGAACAGATCGGCGACATGAAATGGTAAGTACTGGAACGGGGTGAAAGGATACGATTGCGAAAGGAATCATCGGGTCACGGAACGTAACTATCACTTCCTCGTAGCCCCACATCAGAGTCTGGAATTCCGTCAGTCTGACGACTCTCTGCATTATCGGCTATGGCGAGTTCGAGGGCTCCATTTGCTGCCTCTCGTTCTCGAAGGCGGACGGTGGGAATTATCTCTGCGCCATTGACGATACGCCCAATCACAATACCTCCATCTGGGATTGGCAAAAGGGCGAGCGTGGCACGAAAGTGGCCGAGACAAAGGTAATTATGTGATTCTTTTATCAGACGGATAACGATGGAGGTTTGTGTAATGCGAAAGATGGAAACTGTTGTTTCCGTTACGCTTGCGACGTCGAAAGTGGTTCGTTTAGTTTGAAACGATTGTCAACAGCAGTGTTCCGTCGAGACTGTCCTTTGCGCCGAATGGCATCCGCTGGAACGGAACCAGTTTGTCTCCTGCGGAAAAGGGCACGTGTCCTTTTGGTCCCTCGTTAACGGGGAACTGCTTTACAAGCAGATGGGCATTTTTGAGAGCAGGGACAAGCCGCGATACGTCACTTGCGTGGCCTTCAATGAAAACGGCGATGTGTTGACCGGTGATAGCAATGGAAACATTATCCTTTGGGCGAGAGGTAACTGTATTTTGCTGTACACTTTAAATATGTACGTTAACAGGAGATGTCTAAGTCATTATATTCAATGATGTAGGTACCAGCAAGATTTCAAAGATGATAAAGAACGTTCACGAAGGATCGATATTTTCAATATGTGTCATGAAAAATGGTTACATAATTACTGGCGGCGGCAAAGATGGCAGAATAGTGCAGTTCGACAGCTCATTAAACTTAACGGGCAAGGATGCGCATGTAAGTGTGATTCAGCGACCGAAGACTCGAAGTCAATTATTCGCCAATAAACCAGTATGTTTTTATGATATATTACTTATAAAACAGTATGTTTTTAAATAAACTACCTATACGACGATGTAGATTGAGGAACACTTTGGAGGAGTGCGAACGTTATCAGAAGGCAGAGGGTCTCAGATCTTGGTCGGCACGACCAGAAACTGCATCCTGACCGGCGATGCAGAAATGGGATTCAATCCAGTTATGCTGGGTCATACGGAAGAAGTCTGGGCCCTTGCAGCTCATCCGAGGTTACCACAGTTTGCTACCGCCGGTCACGACAGACTGTTACAAATGTGGGATAGTCTGAGTCACACCGCCGTATGGAGCAAGGACATATGGGTACGATGAAGCGACCACAATCTTACAAAAACGAGCACGGCTAATTGCCCATCAATTACATCGCTGAAATGAAAAACTTCTCCCACGCAGGAACAAGCACAAAGTATCGGCTTCTCACCAGATGGTAGCGTCATAATAGTTGGGTGTGTAACAGGAAAATGGCTGGCAATCGACAGTGAAACTCGAGAATTATATACTCATCATACTGACGGATCGGAACCGATACAGGTACTATGATGAAACTAATGATGGGGTAAATTGAGAGCATGAAACAATAATTCTGTACTAATCGTGTTGGTTGTCGATATATAGGTTGTTCAGTTCTCTCCAGATGGTGGTCTGCTTGCTCTTGGATCAAGGGACAATCATATTTATATATACCAAGTGGACGAAGATTCGACGAAATATAGTCGTGTTGGACGATGTATGGTAAGTTTCTGCTCAAAGTTCGTTCGCACACCACGCGCAAACTGTTATCATGCTGAACAACTTACCGTGTATCGGACAGTTACCGATATCTGATACAGAGGTGTTACGTTTTTAACAGAGTCTGGTATTAATGTTAAGTCCGACCTTTTTGTCTAAAGAATAATTGTAAGTACACTATACGGAAGTGTGTCTTAATGAGTTCTTTTTCTCAATTTCTAGCCAAAACGGATTCGAAGGCACGGAGTAAGACTTGTGTTATGGTTATGCAATGGCGAGGGATATTATGTTTAAATGACTGCTTTCTTAAAGAGAGCAGGCAACATAATATCACTTAATTAAATACATACCTTGATTATTGTTAATACCTTATGTGCAAGAGTTGTTCGAGAATCACATTGCAGTAGTACGCACACTAGTCAGCCTGCACAAGTCACTGTGATGCTATGTTAATGATTAAGATATACTAAATTATCAGAATGTATTACTTTGAAACAGAATTCCACTAAATAGTAACGTAAAGCTTGCGTATACTATCATAGATCGTATACAATCAACATTAATGTCATTTCCACTCTTTCACACTTCACTTTGTGATACACAACCTGATAATAAGCAATAATTAAATGTACTTACCAATCTAATTCGATTTCAGGGTCATTCAAGTTTTATTACTCACTTGGACTGGTCAATTGACGGACAGTACCTGCGCAGTAATAGCGGAGATTACGAATTATTATTTTGTAAGTTAAAACCATAAATTCTACATACCTGTATCAAAACTTCTCCTTTAAATACGTAAAATTAGTTTACATCTCTTTACAACACATGGCAAAATTAATCTACACAATGTCACATAACAAATATTATGACCAAACATTCGCAGCAATTGACATAATAATACTTTCTTGAAATGATGTCAGGCGTACGAACAGAGTACAGGTAATTAATAATTTCGTCATTACACAGGGAATCCGGAAGTTTGCCGACAGATTCCAACCTCTTCGATGCTCAGGGACGTAGATTGGGCTACGCATACGTGCGTAATTTCTTTTGAAACAATAGGCATTTGGCCAGAAGGTGCCGACGGTACGGACGTAAACAATTGTACGCGCAGCGGCGATGGCAAATTGCTTGCGACCGGTGACGACTTTGGGAAGGTCAAACTATTCTCTTATCCGGCTTCCCAAAGGAAGGTAATAGGACAAATATATCATGACATCAACCTTGCTATTTGGAAGCCAAGGCTGCTCACGGATAATTTATACCACGATACAATACATTTTCAGTCTCTGCATCATACATACGGTGGTCATTCAAGTCACGTCACGAATGTCTCCTTCCTGCAAGACGATACAAGACTTGTTTCCACAGGCGGCGGCGATACCAGTGTTCTTCAGTGGATCGTCAACTAAAACGTTAAGTTGTCAATTGCCGACAGGCAAAGATGAACTTTGATACGTCGTCGAAAATTTTTCTCTAAATGAATTTATTCTCTAAGTGCACTTCATTGACGGATAATTTGTGGAATGATAGGACGTAGGGAGAGAGTAATGAAATTTATTCTCGTAAACCTGGAAATTTATGGCAACCTTCGAATACACAGTATAGTTTACGAGATGGACGTTTATATGTAGCGGTGAGAAAGTATGTTTGTATTACAAGTATTAAGGTATGAACATGTTGGAACTGAGGTTGTTTTTGAGGTTGACCTATTGAAAGAAGAGTCGCGAGTGTTCATTGATGTTCGTGCAAATGTATATGTCGTTTCACAGAATCGTAACGACACATTTCAGAGAGTATAGGAATAAACCACATATGAGTTTTTCTCTTACATCTTCATTGTGCTTTTATTCACCGGTTTGTGGTTTTGGTGTATCGAGTGTGCAGTGAGAGCTAGTGATATCGAACAAACATTTACAGACAACAATGAGTGCACTGTTCTTTGCAAACGTTAAGGACCATATAGTACAAATACATTACTACAGAATTGTATTAGACATTTTTCTCTTATTCTGGGCACAAATATTTCTAAATATCGGCAGTTTAACACGTAATGGACTGACTAATTGTTACTTGACTAAACTCAGTTCCCACCTATCTTGTCACGTGTTGGCAGCTGCGTAACTTTTCATAAGTCTATTTAAATGTTGTACTTTATAAGGCAGCTAAAATGCCCAAATCCATAGAAACAGCCCATTATACCTAAAAATTGACATATTGAAAGAAGATTAAGAATGCACCCAAAAATTCTAAAAATTTAATGGAATATCTTTGCCTACATTATTTCCTTTTATCAATTGTAGACTTTTATGTGGTCTTACATAATGTACTTGGATGTCTCCACCTTTATGGGTTTTTGTAAACTCCATGTGTTTAAAAGCCCAATATATGGATCGTTAAATATAAGATAGAACAATTCGAAAGGGTATGCCACTCAAAAATCTGTATTTGATATGTTCGTTCCTGAAAATGGATGTTGAATGAGAAAATGAGAAAAAGACAGAGAGCTATTGAGAATTGCATGACGATTAATCTAATCGAGGACGTATGGCGAGAAGGATTTTGTGTCATAATATGCCGTCCAATAGAAAGTACATGAAGTATCTCGTAGCTTCAATGAAAATGCTTCTAAACAACTAGTTCCGGAAGTTACTTTAGCAAATCGATTGGAGGGTCGAATACGAATTGATCTATCAATCGCAGGAAACTTTCGATTCGAATGAAGGTGCGACAGAGGAGTTTCTATCGTCACAATTGCTTACGTTTGTCCATGGAACGTATATCTGTGCGTATATAAACTCCAAATTTGCAACGCTATTTCTCATTGTGCCCTTCGGCGTTTGTTATCAATCGTTTCCTGTTCTCCCTTTTCGGCATAAGATCTGTTTACCAAAGTCTAACAGAACAAGGAAGATCGCTCTATTTTCACTTAACGTCATAGTGTAAGATATATCCATATATTTTATTTATGTCGCATCGACGAAAAGTGTATACATATATGTGCATCTCGAATAGATAATAAATCATCTTGAGAAAAGATAAGTGTTGGATAATCGTCGCACAGAAGTATGCACGTTGCCGCTTTCAATTTATGTTCCAATTTGCACTTTTTTCACGACTGAATGCTCATTTGACGGTCTAATCGGGACTAATTGAGTAATTAGCCTTTGAGCGTGGCATTGGTCTATGCTCGCGACGGACTGCATGAATCTGATATCGAAAAAGTGGTGAGAAAAAGTTGCGGTTCGCTAAATTCTGTACTGTTGGCGAGGAAACGAAAGAAACGACGCAAAAAGGTCAAGGTTGCGTCGGAATAATCGCATATCCTAGTTCGCGTATGAGTTCTGCATGCTCAAGTGCCTCACACTCGAGAAGTCGTCTCAGTCGAACTCTTCGTCTTTCGACGAAGGCCTGGTGACCGTCCCGCAATTCATCTCGCAATTTCAAGACCTCTTTTCTCAGATATTCCTTGATTTTCGTGTCGTACTCGGTAAGAATATTGGGATCGATAAGATTTATTTCCGATTGGCTGCAAACGATCAAGCGTCACAATTCTAATCGTATAATGTATTATTTTTAGAAATTCCAACTACTTCCTCTTTTTAATTTGTTGCACACGAAAGTACCACGAGAGGTACGTAACTAAATGCAAAAATAACGCTTATTGAATTGATGATTTGACAGTTCTTGAGACTTATTGTACGTGCCGATTTAAACATTCAGTGACAGGATCGAATTAACCTTACGTCTGAACATAAATAAAACATTTTAAGCGTTTCTCGAAATATTCTTATAAAATAGTGTGACCGACTTACAATTTATCCACTAAATCTGTTCCTATTTGCGATAGTTGACATGTCTTATAGATCGGCATTTTTACCGATGATGATGTACGGAAATTGTGATCAATACGTCAAAACACTTCAAGTAGCATAATTTTTAGGGCTATGCCGTGAACTGCTTCGACATCGAAATTTGACACTCGAAAAACGCAATTATTTTTATATTCGATATATGCTCGATGAGATGGTAGTAAGAAATTAGCAAGCAATTAAGAAAGTCAAATCGATCGAAGAAAAACTGCGTTAACAAATTTCAAATCGGACAGCGATAAATGTATGTGCTTACGCTATCCGTCAGAATCGTTTGCACTCCGATCAATTGGCGCTGATGGAAAAAAATGTTCGATTGCGCGTTACCAACACGTCGCACAGTTAACGTTCTGCAGCAACTCGCCCGCCTCGACTCAATGGGCTTATTGATCATTGTTAACCGTCGTTCCCAGCGTCTGCATTCCCAATATAATTCTGCCGCAGCGCGCGAGTTACCAGTAAATACGTGCCGCAATATGGTTGATGCAACGCGCCGCCGAATGCTAATGCAAAAGGGCCAATTGCATTATGCATGCAGTGGTGCGCAAAACAAAGGTCTAATTTAACGAGAAATAATTTGTCCCGTACAAAATGCGCGTCCCGTACGATTCGCTCAAACGCGTTGCGATTCGTACTTAATCAACGTCAAGAACTCTGTCTGTGAAAGTCTGTCCGGAGAGAGGATGATACAGTATTCGAAATAGGGGGGAAGGAAAGAGAATGTGCGCAATTATAACGAAATGTAACGTTCGCGCCAAACACGTGGACGGAACAAATGATAGGAAAGTAAGCGTTTCCCACGACAAAAGGACTAATTACTCGCAGCATCTTTACAGCAGCTTTCGTTTTCTCCCGCTAAAGCCACACTTAGGAAGGGGAGCACGTACACGCCTCAAGTCATCGCGTTCGCCTGGAATGTATAAATACGTTCTGAACCGTAATTACGATGTAGGGTATTCCGTCGTCTCCAGAACAGGATTAACCTACAACACACTTGTTCGCAATGCGAATCGTACAACTATTACGCATCCCGCCTGACAAACGATTAGATAATAGCGGTTGATCAACGAACGGTCAAACGATTTGAATAAAAAAAAAAAAAGCGGGAAAAGGGAAGAAAAAAAATTAGCAAACCATTACGACATATGTCGTGACTCTGGCACATTAGGAGCCACCACTTTCGAAATTCATCGAGACTCAAAGTCCGACCGATCCCTCCGATACATCTTGTCAATTACTAATTCATTAATTTTTTCTGCCACGCCGGCCACGTCCCGCTCGCATAATTTATCCGAGCGATAAATACTCCATTGGCAAAAACAAAAGGCGCCAATCGCAGCGACCTTATTCGAAGGCATCGGCAGCCGCACTGGGAAAAGAGTTCGTCGAGTCGCATGCGATCCTGAAAGTCGGCCGGCTGAGAACCGTAAAGAAAACGTCCTGCGCTATCCACGCATCATTCATAACAACGGGCGCCATTCAAGGTGAATATTGTGCACGGGCCGCGCGCGGCGGGTAGGTTGGAAAATGAGCGAGCATAAGGAACGAGCCGAGCAGAGCGCTCCGCTCAGGGAAAGTGCTGTCCTACTTGCGCCTCAGCGGCCACCACCACTACCAAAGGACCATATAACGTTGCCCGGCCCGACTAGACACGCACACTAACGTAGCCGGCTACCGCTTCCACTAGCGCCCACCACTACCATCGCGCTCCTATCGGCTAGTCCCGCATCGGCGATCCTGTCACTAACATACCCACACAGAGAGACACGTACACGGAGGCAGTCGGCCAACCCCTCTACCGCCGAAGCGAGAGCGTCATGAGCGGCGCACTTAGCCGAGCATTCGTTGAGGATGGTTTTATGTAACCGAGCGTGTAACGCTGCCCGGACTTCATGTCGCAAGATTTCATGAATGAGTCGCGCCTCGAGTGTCGCCGCTCTCGTCCTCGAAGACGACCGATCCGACATTGCGACGCTGCGACCGCCGCTGACGCACCCTGGAGGGTGTGGGCTTCTAAGGCTTTTGGGTGGGTTGCTTTTACGCCGGACTTTAATGACTACGATGGGGAGGGGAGGGGAGGGGGGGGGGCGATGGTTGGGAGAGATTAGGAGAATTTTGGTGTACGATAGTAATCGTATAATGGTAATCTGTTCCGGTGGTTTGTGGAAGTCGAGTGCGTCGGGTAAGTGAAGGGATTGATTTAATGTCCGGTCTTACGGTATGCGATATGTTCTTGTTACAGGCAGTCTGTTGGCATGAATCGTATACGTGGATTATGCGAATGGCTTGCGTTGAGGGTACCTTGATTTGACACCGGATACGGTTCGATATAAACAGTTGTTCTTCTCGCTTCGCGTTGGAAGCCTATGCCACAATTACGGTGCAGCTTTACGAAACTAAGGCCGACGACTTCTTTATAAAGAGATAAAGTACGATGTCATCGACATTTCCATATTTCCTCATATGCTTCGCGTTACCGGCGCTTCGTCGAAGAGCTATCTCACTCGTTATCTCGACAAAAAAAAAGAAAAGAAAGAGAAAAAAAACTTCCTTAGAATAAATTGGACGAGTTGCGTGTATTTCACAAGTTGACACCATTGCTGATAATTTCGAAACTGTTACTGTGCAACGTGAATTTTAAATGAAACTTGTCCTGTTGCCGACTACACGCGCGCGCGCGCTCGATACGTTTAACGAATCTACTCATGCGTTAATTGAAAAAATCGTTTACAACACACTGGAACTAGATTGCATGACTAACTAGCGTCTCTGATCGAAGACGCGATAATCGATAAACTGATAATTGATTGAAAAAAGCTGCCGATGGCTTCCCCGCTCATTAAGTATCCCAAGTAGTCAGCGCTACACGTAAAAATTCTTATTAAAACATTTTTTTGATTTTCGCGTCCACCCGTGCTCAGCCCTCGGTAATTGACTGTTAACAACTTTTCCGATCCGGCAACGATGCGCCTTTCAATTACAGGCAGGACGTCAATCTCATTTTTACGGGACCTCGGCGCAAGCTCACGTACGATAAGCGTTACGTTCCTTCACACAATTTCCTCGCGACACGTTCGGTGCATCGTAAACATAGTGTTCTCCGCACCAGTAAAATCTTCGCTTTAGCGAGGCTCGCGCGAGATTATGCTTAAGGGTGGCTGAAGATTGAAAGGCAAGAGAGCGGGAGTACTTTTGCGGCGAACAGAGAGAATAATATACAGCGTGCGCAAGAGGGAGAGAAACAGACACAGAGAGAGAGAGAGAGAGAAAGAGAGATCAGCCCTTCAATTTGCGCAGCGAGCAATAAGCTCGCGGAGGGAGACAAACATTTTTAACGCGCCGCAGAAAAAGTGCGAGGGGCCAATTAGAGGAGGACAGACGAGTATTGCGCAGGATAAATATAAGTCGCGGGTGCTTCGAGGGGGACGAGAGCACGACTCTGCGACGATGATGACGATGACGGCGAGGACGACTCTTGCGAACGTGAACGACGACGCTCGGTAGGTAGCAGGCAACGCCCTTAAAAGCGGAGCGAAAAGATAAGGTCCACGATGGAAAAGGTGGAGTAAGAGGTGGAGACCGGAGGGTCGTGCCACGATGTGTGGATGGAGGGTCCACAATGAGGAGGGTTGAGAAGAGGCACGACGAACGAAGAACGGAGTACGTGTACGAGAGAGAGAGAGAGAGAGAGAGAGAGAGAAAAGGGGAGAGGGAGAGAGATGGATAAAGAAAAGGATAGAAAGCGAGCGAGAGAGACGGAAGGTGGTAGAGAAAGGGGGCAGGACGAAAAATGGAGGAAAAAGAAAAAGGACACTCTTGGCTTCAAATCAAGGACCAGACGAACCGGTCTACCCTCTCCGCGAGATGCGTTCAATTTTTTTTCCACCTCCTTTTTCCTCCACGAACACCGCCGTCTTTCTTTTTCGACTCCCCCTCTTCGCCCCCAACCGCCCCTCTCGCTCTTTCAGTGCCTCTCACTCCCTCTCCCACTCTCTCCGCAACGCCATCTTTCTCTCCCTTTCTCGCTCTCTCGGTCCCTACGCTTCTCTCTCCGTCTCTTTCTCGCTCCTTGACTGACCTTCTCACTTTCTCTCTCTTCGTTCTCTCAATCTTTCACACGCCCCTCTCCTCCCGCCCCCCTCTCCACCGGCAGCTCTCTGCCGATGAGGAACCTTGCAGGTGTTCGGTAAGGGCTGCCCAAAAGTCTCTTCGCGGCGAACCTAAATTTACGACCCCCGCGTCGCCGCGCTTCTTGACGAACGACCGTCTTCCCGACATTGTGTAATTCGTCATATTATAAATGACGAGGACGGAATGAAACATGGACGGACGGCGGAGGAGGCTCGGAGAAAGGGAGCAACGCACGAAATTAGAAATTCAAAGAAGCGGCTGGGAACGAAATCCTTGGAGGGAGGGAGTGGGAGAGTTTCGTTCGGAAATACGTTGACATTGAAAATTATGTTATTGAGAGGAATTTGGAAATTTGCGTCTGCCGGGCGATTCTGTCGAACGACGCGGGGTTCGAATTTCTGGCAATTTCTGGCAAATTCTGGCGGTAAGCATCGAAAGTGCAAGGAGCAGATTTTGATCGGAACCCGGATGTTGAAAAGGAAGAGTATGTCGGAGGAAGTCTCAAGGTGACCAAATGTTCACCAGGATCGGCGACCTTTGGAATCGAGCAGGATCCACTTCGAAAACATTCGGAGAGAAGGAAACCACGCGACGAGCAAGGCAATACGAGGGGAATACCTAAGATGGCTGCATTGTTGCACGGCTTCTCGATTCGAATGCAAAGCCAGCTCGTAAAGCCTGAGTGAATGGTGGCTGGTTTGTTGATCCTTTTCTCCTTGAGCTTCCAACAGTTTTTGATGGAACGCGTGAAATAGCGTAACCCCTTGACAAACGTCCAAGGGCGTTTTGTAATGCTAAACAAACGAAAAATGCAAATGTCCGAAAAACGAACGGCAAGACTGATAGCCTGGCAAAGAGAGCCAGTAACTCTCCCTGAAAAATAGTTCGATGTGAGAAATAGATCGAAACGTATTTGTATCGAGTCATGAGACAAATTTTCTTCGCACAGATCATTCTTTTTTTTTTCTTTCATATCGCGTTGAAGTGGTACAATATAATACAGAGCCGAGCAATGCCAACGTAAAGCGAGAAACTTAACCCGGATCCGACATAGAACGATAATGGTTTCCGATCCGGCATAGACGTTTAATATCGACGACACGAAAGCCACTTCCGCGAGTTGCACAACGCTTCCTTCCGGTCGATCGAAGGACTCGCCGGCAACGAACGAAAACACGGCAGTCTGTTTTCGCTTTTCGATCGGCTATGCCTGTTGCCGATTCAACAACAGCAACGATACTCCTCCCGTTATGCGACCAATGCCTTTCCCGTCGCGGTGCATAATGGCGCCCGGGACAATCGTCGTTCCGTTCGTGTTTTGCAACGTCACGATGCGCACGGAGATTGTGTCACATGCATCGTTTTCGCGAAGAATTACTCCTCATAACATGCCACACGCCGGCCGCCTCTAACGAGACGCGAGGCAAATTACGGCGAAGGAAACTTTCCACGGAAAGCGTTCCATTTTCGAAATGTCAGTTATGCATCCCGTCTCAGACTGACTTCAGCGAGCGTAACTCTCCCTTCGAGGACAGTCTGCATCAACTGTTTCGCGTTTCATTCATTGACAGGGTACGACACTGCATTGATAAATGTGTCGCGATCGGCGTCGATTTTTAGTATGTTAATGAAAAATACACGGTAAGTCGATGCATATTTAAAGCCATAGCCGAAAGCGTTCTATTTTCGAAATTTCAGTTATGCATGTCTCAAACTGACATCAGTAAAGGTTACTCTCCCTTCAAGGACACTTCGCATCATGGAGTACGACTCCGTGTTGATAAATGTTTCGCGATCGGCGTCGATTTTAAGTACGCGAGCGAAGAATGCACGATCGGCCGATGCAAATTTAAAGCCATAGCCGAAAGCGTTCTATTTTCGAAATTTCAGTTATGCATGTCTCAAACTGACATCAGTAAAGGTTACTCTCCCTTCAAGGACAGTTCCCATCATGGAATACGACTACGTGTTGATAAATGTTTCGCGATCGGCGTCGATTTTAAGTACGCGAGCGAAGAATGCACGATCGGCCGATGCATATTTAAAGCCGCAAAGAATTGCGTCGACTGGGGCAAGAGCCGCGAGGTGAAGATTACGGAAAGTCGAAGTGCGCAACAGAGGTCTCACACGTCGTATACCGTGGCGCACATTCATCCTGGGCACACCTTGGCCGCAAGTACACCTGTTGCGTTTAATTGACTTTCACTTAGTTTCCTGACGTCGCCAGGACAGAAGAATTTCAGCGCGTAATCGGTAAATAGGAATTGCCAGTCGTCGTGCTCGCCCTTTCGAACCACCTACGCGATAACTGTAGGCTGGATGGCACTGCACCAGTTTTGTTTACATCGTGATTATGACTGTGTTAGAAGCGCGGCTCGGCATTTTGTGAATTACAAGCGATGCACGAAGAGATAAGCGCAGCATGGCCGCTGGCAACAAACTGCTCGCATACTGTTATTACTCTGATGTTGTTGCAAGATGAATGGAACAAGAGACTAAATTTGAATACGATACGCATTTTTCATTAAAAGTTTGGCGAAAGCTTGCGGAGCATGTGTTACGCACACTCGAGTCACTTCTTTTTACAAGTTCTTCTCCAAATTACGATGTTTATATTTACCTGAGAGCATTTTAACGCTGCGACAACAGACAAATGCGCCTATAACATTGCAAGCATTCTCTCCCGCGCAGAACTCTAAACAAAGTCTTTTGTGCACGTTTAGAAACAAGTCTGCGCGGCGGGCTCTTAAAATAACGATCGAGAAAAAAGGCAATGACTGCGTACGTGCTCCCGATATCGTCGTCCAATTTTCAAGGTTCGCACCAGTGACGCAAATTCCGCGTAAAAGATCTTCGCGTCAAACATTGACTCGAATGTACTGAAAATTATGGAAACTCCTCGGCGTAATCAAAATATGTATGAAGCAATGTGAGAAGAGGAATAAACATTGATTACGTGCCCTGGCGCATGTGTGTTCACGCCGATCGCGCTGACAGATGTTGTCGGATGGGTAACATGCGCCAAAAGTCGACTTCGATGCTCTTCGAGCGCTGGGAAATGTTTATTCCCTGAGCTCGAGACCGATTCCAGCTGAATCGACACCTTGCGTTTTCGTAACTGCAGGTTCGCGTGCAAACATCGCCGATATTATGATATTTCGTGTGCGTAAGAAAAATATTACAAAGTTACGAAAATATATGTAGGTAATGCGTGCGACCGGTGGGAATCGATCGCTTTTCGTTGTTGAGGAAATATGGTAGTTTGAAGTCTACTGGTGTTTGCTTGGCTTAGAACAAACGAAATGAGAGACGAAATCCAATATACCTACATAGATATTAAAATATAATTTTCACCGTTTGTAACAAATGGCATAGCCGAATAATTCGATAGCTTGTAAAAAAAAAACCATTTGTGCGAATTTTCATCTTTGTATCTCGACCGTGGAAGGTTGAAATGGAAAATGTACTGTCTGCTTCTCCCACCATTTTCTCGGAATCTAGTGAATAACAAATTTTGAAAAAAATCAGAGCTACATCTGGTAGGTGTACATATTTCAGTTTTTTTGTTATGTTTTAACTAAATATCTAAGGTAGCAGGCATCATGCGCCACAGGGCCGGAAAAATATCAATTTTTCAGAATTTTTTCTGTACGTTCTCATCTTTTTTGACCGTATCTCTATCTATTTTTTTTTTATCCTTTATCAACATACAAAGTCATAAGTCAATCTGAAGACTTTCATTTTCTGGCCCATTTTTCGACCCCTGTTTTGAATCGGTTTTCTACTTATAACTTCAAAAATTTCACGATTTTTTACATTGTCTGTAACTTCTGAACTGGCGAATGAAACTTGTAATAATCATACATTTTTTTTGAAGCTTTCAACACGCACTTTCGGATAGGACTATCGGCGAAAGTCGATCTTTAAAAAAAATGTTTGGGGCCTCGAAACATGTCTGTATCTTCAAAACTATTAGGAACTGCAAACTTTCCTTGCGAGCATATTTCAGGGCAAGTTAAAATCTATCGGATAGGGTACTTAGTTATAAAACCAAAATAAAACCAAAAATATTATCGCGTTTTTCACATATTTGAAAGTTCTATCAAGTTTTAGTATGTCGAAGTTATGCTAAAGCACCCTCCATTGGCCGCCCAACGGCATATCATACTTTAGTATCAGATATATTGAGGAACCGAGGACCGAGGACATGGTAGGTAGAAGTAATCAGTACATTTTATCCTTTCCCATCCCCCACGACCGAGATACAAAATTGAAAATTCATAGAAATGCTCTTTTTCTTTATAGAATATAGAATTGCTCCTTCAAAATTTCAATCGGTTTAGGGGTACTTTTCACCACTTTATTCGACATGGCCCTTTCACCTTCACTACCGGAAACATGGGAAATAAAATTCAATACTCGCAATTGTTAGCACATTTCTTATACGTTTCTCGCTTCGACGGCCGATCGACTTCCCTCAACATCCTTTCGCCGAACAATTTCCAACCCGCCAAAATAATATGCTCGAAGCGCGGATGAAGGCTTAGCGAAGGATGAAACGATAAGCGTCGGTCAATAACGATAACGGTGTCGAGACTATGCGAGAAAGTCCGTACGTGGAATTCCGTGGACGTACGGTAGCAAATTTGTAGCTGGATCCCGGTCGAAAATGATCGACGTAACGAAAAGTGAGGTAAAGGAGCAAAAAGAGGGGAGGACCGGAGCAAAGCCGGGTCTTACGAGAGGGAGAAGAAGCGGGCGAGTCGTAAAACGAGTTCTACGAGGCCCCAGGGGTCGTTTCGTGTTCCTCGTTTTCGGCGCATCTTCGATATCTTGCGTTAACTGCCGGGACACCTTAATGAGGGGCGACTCGGTTGCTTAAAAATTTGCAACAATTTCCGGCTCGCATGCGGGGCCCAGTGTCGCGCTGCCCATTCCACGGGATACAATTATTTCGAATTGGCCCTCGCTCCTCGCATTGCTCCGAAAACGTTTCACTCGAAAGTGTCAATCGACGGAATACCTCGGCCGTGCGAGAAGGAAAGAATCGACTCTGACAATATTTGCTGAGCGCTCGAAGTTTCCCGACTTGTCTTTATAATAAAGTTGAGTCGTTTGCGACTGAGATAAATGCTCTCTCCGTTCGGCGCAGTTGAGCCAGTCGAGATACGTCATTGTGACGTCTTAAGTAAGATGAGGTACAAAAATCGTCGGTAGTCCTGTTAAGATTAGTCACATTGCGGTCGGATGTGTCGTTGTTACAATGTCTTTGTTTAATGCGGCCAGTGACTCTGACCACCGTCCTTTCGACTTAATGAATCATGATAAACGCTTATCGCGAGCCTAATCGCCGTGCTTCTCAAGGCAGCCGGTCTCAACGGGATAATCACATGTTACAGCTTCTTCAATCTCGATGTTTTCTCGTATCGGTATCAAGGCGGCTGGCTGGCGAGTCTGGCTGGCGAGTCTGGCTGGCCAGGCTGACACGAGTGCAAAGTGACATTAGAGTAGCCTTCTTTCGCGATGGTCTTCCTCGGTGGTTATGGCGGAGGTGGAAGAGGGTCTGTTAACTGCGTCATAGGTTCGTAAGAAACTGTAACTCGAGTGGTGCCCGCCGGAATAGGTATTACATGCAATTTCACTTGCCCGAGTTAATGGACCGAGAGAAGGCGGTAAAACAATTAAGTAAAGGTACTTCAATTGTGAAATAAGCGTTTTCTCCCTTTCGGCCCGCATCGCGTGTTAAAGCGTCGGCGAAGGAGAAGTATGATGAATGCGGTTAGGAAAATTGCGTCTGATGAATATTCCTTCGAAACGGGGAGTGATGAGGGAAGATGTGGTTCGACAATTCCCGGGGGATTTTTTCTATAGCGGTATTGTGTCGAGAAAGTTAATTCGTAGCTCACATTTTTTCAACCTTCTTCGTTCGCTGTTACGCAGTTTGTTGTTGGTTTAGATGTAGAAATTAATATATTATTTGAAAATTGCTTTGTCCGACATCCTTTCCTTTCCTTCGTCCTTCCACGGAGTCCTCCATTATGTCTCCGGTTAAGTAATTGAAACACAAGGCTCACATTATTTATTCGCAAGGTTAAGCATAAGCGCGCTGGACGGGAAAATAATAAAAGCCTTGAGCTTCGTTCTAGCCGCACGGACAGTACTAGAATATTATGACTGGGAGAGCGAATTGCTCGCGTCGATGCGTGCGCTCAACGTATTCCGGCATAAAAATGAAAAGGTATGATGTTAACATGTATCAGTTGTCGTCATATCACATTCACATCGCGACTATTGCCAACTTTAATAATATTGAACACGTGTATACTCATAATCGGCGCTCGAACGTATGCATCACGCATTCGATTTTGCATATTTATAATGTGCAACAAATGATCTGCCATTCCACATCTGAGAAATTCTCTGCCGCACGCGTTAGAATATAATCCCCATATACGTATACCTCTGTTCCGACGCACACGCATGGTCCGGTAAACAAGTCCACGTTTTAATAAGTGACTTTCGGTCGCGCAACACTCCAGTTCTCCTTGGATTCTCCAAGAATTTCTCAACTTCCGCGCGTCTCGTTTCATCGAACCGGATCCCGAACCATATGATATCATTCTTCGACTTCTACCTCTTCGACCGTGCTCATCGGCCCAATCTACAGAATCGTTATCGAAAATGTTAACTTCGGTCTCAACCGAAGCGAAGCCTGAAATTTTCAAAATTAAGCACGAACACCACGAAAGTCAGATGTTCGATACGATAACACAGGCCAACAGGAAAGAACTCTGCATTTGTCTCAGGCTGACTACATTGGACCAGGTTCTTGGCCTCTGACCCCAGATAGGCTTATCGTGGAAAATCTGTCATGGCGTCTCCTTCTTTTTCCAGCCACCAGCTCTTTGTAATGCGCGATGGCGGAAAGCATACGCCACGGTATTTCAATCGTGGTCGACCGAGGCGCGCATATCACGAAGCCGGCTATTTCAAATACAGCGACTTTCATTATTCCAATGACTCTTACACGACGCCGATGCCTAAGCCGCGCATGCTCGTCGTATCTCCGTCGGCGACATTTCGATTTTTCGTCGAACCAGCCAGCATCGCTGACGTCTACCACCTGCGCATAAGCCGCAAGCGGCATCAACCGCAAGTTTCCGCGAAACAATGCTTCAGAATTTGGATCGCTTGCGTTCTTCATTCTTTCCTGGATGCCCGCGGTCGATCACGAGTACCAACCACGAGCGAACACTCATTAAGCGCGAGCTGACTCTTAGTCACTTAAGTTCATCGCATATGAATCTGCCAATAAAACGGCCATAAATACGATCATCCTTCTAGTATTCTACCCCTCTGCGCGTCATCGATAGGTTATCATTACATCGATCCACCGTTTCATCGATTCATCGATTCATCGATTCATCGATCCACCGTCGATCGCAAACGACATCCCAGAGTAGCTTCGCTCGCGACTTCGAGAACCGATCCGACAATTATTCCTCAGCAAAGCGAACGTTTGTCATTAAGCGCGAGCGTCAGCCTTAGCCACTTAAGCGACGCAAATCGGCCAATTAAACGGCCGTAAATATGATCCACCTTACGGCCCTATGCGCCTTCGAGTCACTCATTATCCCCACGCGGATTCAAATGGTCGTTATCTCGTATCGTTTCATCGATTCATCGGTTCGAGCCAGCAGCTTCTGTCATCTTTTTCCGCGCCGGTCCGACAATTAGACGAATTATTCCTCAAGCGAGACCCGGCCATTTTCCGCTCGCCTATTCGCGTTCTACGGGCAACATATATTTTTAACTTTACTCCCGCGTTCTATTCCTGGATATAAAGAAGAGCGACACAGCATTGCCCTTTGGACGCGCGGCATTGTTAACCGCCGTGTATTGTAATTCCCTTATCGTGCTCGCGCATACATGCGTAAGAGATGCAGCTACGTGGCGCACATATTCATTCCGACGATAGGCGGGCGCACGCGCAATATCGCATTTTCATATCGCGGGATGCAAGGCGGGAAAAACAACTTGGCGTATGTGCGCGCGCGCGCGCGACTCGTTCGGCGCTCGGTAAAATTCGCATTCTGCTTCCGGTTCGACGAGTAGGTGTCGATTGGCGGAGTGAAAAGCCGATCGACGATAGTGAAGCTGCAAGTTGTGATGTTTTCATGGCGTGTAGGTAGGTGGTAGGACGGAGATAATGGAAGTCGCTTAGTCAGGCGTGCTTCTTTCGTATGTGTAGTAGGATGAAAAATGCGGTAGTTCGATGAAGAATGACATTGAAAATGTTTGTGATTCGTCTACTGTGCGTTATCGTCACTACAAGTGGGGATGATGAGATGAAATTGATAAAAAGCAAATCGTAGCTTCCATGTCCCTGCATCCTGTTATTTACGACTTTCACTTAGACGTGACGTTATCTATCGAGCGTTCATCTGCTGAACTTCCACGGTCATTTATCTTGCAAGTGTAAGACAATTAGCCGAGGCCGATATAAAAACGATTACAGTTGAAAAATCGAAAGTGGACAGGCGAACGGACGGTTTGCGGTATTAGTCACGGAAGAAAACTTTTCCGACAGGCCGGTATGTTTTCTCACTCAACAATGCTTCGGCATCGATGCCTGGATCGGGTACGAGAAACGAGTCAATTATTCCGTTCACCCGATGCCTAATTACAGGATGAAATCGGGCGTAGAAAGGATAATAAATCGTTTGCCCGCCGTGCGCCGAAGGTAGCTTATACACGGTAAGATATATGTATGTGTATATGCCCCCGACGATCAGAATGCGACTCCGCGTTTAACTGTCCTGCATGGGTGACATTTCGATGCCGCCGCCGCCGCCGCCGCCGCCGCCGCCGCCGCCATCGCGCCATGACATTCGACGATGACGAAATCGAATTCCCGACATTGAACGTTCAATACGAAATTGCGACACTGTCCGTCTTCTGTGCGCATAAACGAGCCGAAGAATGGCGACTTTTTCTTCGATTCCTTCGCTTCGCCGGGTCGCGAGGACTATAGTGCCTCGCATCGTTTCAGGAGGACGTGCATACGGAATGCACGCGTGCGCACGCGAGCGCACGCCTTCGCTAGAACACGGACGCGACTTCTATTCTCTCGGTGTATCCAGTGTACGTACGATGTCGCAGTAGACTTAATTTGCGGTTTCGCGGCCTATGAGAGATTAGAGTCACGCGAAAATATAGTGCGCGCGAGCGCGCAATGTGGCTACGAGGAGCGAAAAGTATCAGTTTTACTGAATGGCTCGATCGGGCCGTGATTAGTCGGAATAAAGATCGCCGGGCAGCATAATCGAGTAGATTAATTGACTGCCATTGACGTATCGGTCGGTAGTACGATTCCGTGTACGTCGGTTCGCGGTACTTAAGCCGGTGATCGCGAATGCTCGACCATGCCAGGGAGTTGGAAGAAAACCAAAACTCATTCTAATAAATCAGTCAGTCCTGTTCCCGCGCAAAAAAACGTACGACGGCAGTGCGGCTGCGCGGACGAGCGCGTTGAACTTAATAAGAATTGTGACGCTTGCTTATTAAATTCCTTTGGCCGGCCAACGCTAACGAGGTGGGGGGAGAGAATGAAAACTATAAATCTACATTTATTTTTGCGCGTAGCAAAATACTTGAGCCGCGACGGGGCTGGGTGTATAGACGCGGCGATTAACATATTCGAAAAGGTAAATAAGATTTGAATACGAATGTAGAAGTAGGAGGCCGAGGCGGGTGGGGAGGGGAGGTAGAAAAGTGGAGAGAAAAATGAGAATGAAACATGTATGGGCTCGATGTGTTTCGTGGTGCCGCATCGATGTTTGTACGAATACGAAATTAAACGTATGCACGTGCGATCTCGCACGATAAACTCAAGGTCGCAATAAACGCGTTGTTCTCGCAGGCGAATTCAGCGAAGATTCTTCCTCCTGTACGGAAAATTGTGGGTTACTTGATACGTTCCTATCCCCTACCCGTGTTTCTTGGCAGAACTAAGTGCGAGATTCTCTTGCGGGATTGGACACGAGATGATCAGAAAAAAAATGCATGCGCTGGGATCATGACTTCGAATTGACCGAGTTGTGCGCTGCATGATAAACATTGTGAGAACGAATCGTTCTATGAATGGGTTAAGTTAGTACACCGGACCGTATTCTGTCACAGAACATGTGCTTATCGGTAAAAAAAATGTCTATGTTTTCGAATCAGACGTTGCATAGAAACAGAAATGACTTTACCTGTAGTAAAAAGAAAAAGACCTGCAACTCTGCAGGAGTCGACTGGAATAAAACTCCATCGATGAACAGCTTAGCGTTTGTCAAGTCTGCACGTTGGCAGAATAGAGTTTGTCAGCATAGGTAAAATAAAACGAAACTGAACGAACGCAGCGCGGTCGAAAATGTATCAGTTTTCATTTCCGTCAATGTGACCTCTCAATCGTTTGCGCTCAATATCGCATAGTAAGTTTCCGTTCCAGCGTATTGTATTTCACGAAATTTCAAAAAATCGTTTCCGCAGAATGTATTATATACGTATCGAACTACCTTAAGAAAACTAAGTATGCAGACTATAGACTGTTAAAGAACAACATATTAAATTCTTTATATTTGTATGACGTAAGCAAACGTAAGACAATATTTCTCTAAGGAACTCGACAAATTAAGACAACGATCGCTTAAGGCACAGAAAATCTGAACATGTTAAATACAAGCATTGCTTAAATATCTGTGCAACACATTTACTATGTCCCAACATATCACCACTTTCCTTCCTCCGACACGTTTCACCGAAAATTCATCGTCCGCAACTTTTCACCGATCCACCCTCGGACAGGAAGCTTCCATTTACCGGTACTATCGAACATCTCGCGCCGCGCCCCCGTGCATTATACCATTAATAGTATTCGTTTTAGACATCGGCAGCTCTTCCCGGTAAGCGAGGATGCTCAATGTATTCGAGAATCTAAACGCGAGACGAGTAGATACACGAAAGGGGACGTTAAGTATTCAACGAGGCATCCGAGCCCGTAGGAAGTCTGGTACGTGACGACGATGTCAACTTCAGACAAAGCGACGAGAAATAATGATAATAAAAAGAGAGGAGTGGAAAAGAAAGAAGTCCGTGGCTGGCGGCGAGGGCGAGGAGATGGAATACGGGGACGTTAATGTTCTTACACACGGTCCGCTCGCACATGTAATGGACATTGTTACATGTGTTCCTTCTGGCGCTGTGTCTTGCCCAGTCGTTCACATCGCCCGAGGTTCACGCCATGGCTCTGAGGGGCCTTCGACTCGGGTGCCATCGGGCCGCATCGTCGGAGGATTTCTCGAACGGGGTTGTTCGCGGCCAAGCCGGCCGGAGGTCACCGAGCAATCAACCCCTGACGAACCTTAACTGACCGTATGTCACTCATTTTCCTATTCAACCCGCAACGCTGTTTACGGCCGATAAATTCGAATTTAGAGAGAGGCTTGGTCTAGTTGACTCGGAGAAAAAAAGATGACGATTGGTCCTGATTCGTTTGGGCTGCCGGACTAAAAGTATGGCAGGTTCGCAAGCGACGGGGAGTATCGGTGGAAATTGATGGCCTGACTTCCGGTATTGCGATGGTGGTAGGTATCGGAAAGGTGAAGGGATTTTGGATGGGAGATAAAATTGGAAGTGTCGGTGGGTAGGTTTTTGAAGACGGCCAAGCGAGAGCTGCTCGAAGACTCTCGTAACCTGTCACAAGATCGGCGCCTTATGAGTCGGACTGTACGTAAATTTGTATCAATTGCCAGTACAGCTGCTTCAATTTATTGTGGGATTAGAAACAATGAGTGGGGTCAAATGGTCCCTTCTCGTCATAATGTACCAACCCTCGTTGGCGTGGCCTATGACGTCATTCTCACGACCGAAATTATCAGTCGGCCATCCGTTTTTTGACCTTCCCCGTAATTGTCATCGCGACGCTGCTCGGAGTATGTTTATATAATAAGCGCATGTATTGGGACGTACACAAGATTATTGCGATCTCGACGTCTGTGTACAAGATGCGCAATTGCTGTGTTTGAAAACAAACCGATTCGCACACGAAGCTCCCAGTATGTATGAAACATTCCCTTAAAAAAACATCTCCTGCCATCTTTCCCATGCGTACTTGTGCAAAAGTTCTTCTTCTGTCTATCGTCACTTCTATCCGAAAATATCACGCCCACTGCTTCTATGTAAAAATTCGCACAAATTCTAACATTTTCAAATAAAATAAACTTCTTTCATTTTCACCCTTCTCTTACAGAATATTTTTTTTCATAAAGTACCACCTCCTAGGAGTCACTCCTATCTGAAAACCTGTACCAAATAACGGACCCAAAATTAAATTTCCTCCATCCTCATAAAATACCTTCTCCCACCCTAAACCTTGGCCCTCTTCTCAATGAAACCCCCGAAAGCGTCCAGATGTCGCAAGATCCGTTAACATTTTTCACATCCTCGTCCATATATGTGTACGAGAGGCGAGCGGGTTCTCGCGTTAACAGTCACGCTGTTTCCTATAAGGCCGTTTATCTGTCGGGCAGATAACGCGAATTGACGCAGCGGAGCGAGGCCGATAACAGCGAGTCGATTTTTTTCCGCCGAGTCAGTAAAAGTTATCGGCCAGCCTCCGGGGGTCAGGGCACGATTCTCAGCGAAGAACTCTTTCCGCTGTGCGCCGAGAGTCCTCTCGCTTTATATTCCCGGCCAAGAGACACGGCCGTCTTTCTTTGCACGAGCATGCACGCAACGCGTCCGTGCGCCTCTAACGCTCTCACACACTCCGCACGAGTCGCACACACGCTCGTCGTCGCCGACAAACGCCGAAGATCAATTCGCACTGTTCAGGGCGAACAAAAATATTCATCGTCAAATTTGCACTTTGAAGGCGGTCTGCGCAGGCGCTATCTGACGATCTTTGACCGCGTCAGGCGTTTAGGTGGAGCTATTCAAATTTGAAGAGGTATGAATGGATGATGCTCAGAGCGACGTCTGATGAAAATCGATGCCTCTCGATGGTAGCAGCGGGTATCCTGTTCAAGTTATTGTTAGTGAGAGGTCGGTTCCGTTGGCGTCGTTGAGTAAGAGAAATTGCATTGCGACAGATGGCGGTGCGAAAGTAAAGTAGACTTACCAGTTTCGGCGGTGCAATATCTGGGAGCCGCTAATGTGCGGGGGTTATTTCTTTATTTGAGGAAACGGTGTAAGTGGCTCGGGTTGAGTCAGTCGGTTCTGATTGGGAGATACGCGACTGGCTGTGCCGATGTTAGGCAGCGAGAATCGAGGCAGACGTGCGGCGCCTGTAATTATCAGCTCCGGCACGAACCGTAGAACTAGTTTTGCCGATCGACTTATTACGTACCTGTCGTTCAAATTAGTTTTGTCATTAGCCTTTTATTGATCATAAGCCGTATCACGCAGTATAAGGGGAGCAGAACGTGAAAAGAAGGATAGTGCTTCTGTTGTACAAACAGATAATTTGTAACATACGACAAAAGAAAGTATTTCGCTACCGATTGAATGTTTCACAGATACAGAGAGCCATGAAGTACAGGATACAAATCATCGAACACGTTAAGCTTTCCGCGGAAAAAGACAATGGTGATAGCAGTTTATCTTTTAACACCGCCAACAGTGACCGTCCTTCGATTGTGCAGCAAGTCACGTTTCCCTTTATATGCACGCACACCGATCGAGAGAATATGTAATTAGCTAATGACAACCGGGCGAACAAAACGAAACCGGAGCCGATACACGAATTCGTCATCGCCGTGGCGAAAATCCAGTCGCACATCGTTACGGTCATGTTCCGGTTGGGTAAAATAAAAATTGAGTCAACTACATGCGGCCGGCAGCATGCTCGAAATGTAAAACTATTCTGCATACGTTCACCGGACACGATCTCCGCCGGCGTAAGGACTTAAGGTTCAACGGCCTCCATAGTCTTTGACTTAATTGGCGCACCGATCGACGACGGAAGCTTGAATTTCAAATACACACGTGAAAATAACGAGATACGAGTGACAGCGCTTTAATGACTTACCGTTGGCCTATTGTTCCTTTTTTTCTCGGTAAATTTAAGCTGGCGCGATCGCACGTGACGCGTCGACAAATGGTTTCGTTACCGATTCGAGCGACGAGCGATTCTCACAGCTGCAACGCGATAATGGAGATTGCTTGGCCGAAGGCAAGTACTTACTTGCGTTTTCCCCAATGAAGTCTTCGTCGGTAACAAGAATATTGCGGATTGAGTACAGGACTAGATAAACTGAAACATATTTTTGCTGTCGTTCGAAAAAATTGGCTCACGTGTAGAACTCTGCGGATGCTTTCAGACGTTCTGTGGAAAATTTTCATGCTTTTTTTATCCATTCGTGAAATATTTTAGCTCTTCGGATGACTATGTCTAAATATTGTTTGTTTTTCATTACTTTAACGACAGAGGATATTGGAACACTGACTACTCGAATATCGAAGGCTCTCTTATTTTCGCTATTTTCTGAGCCTCTGTTTACATCTGTATTAATAATACGAATGTTTGCCTTGCATAGTTGGTCTGTTTTCTAGAAGCTTCCGAGAATACCTGAAATGTATTTCGTTCAAAAATATTGGTTTGTAAACGTTGTTATACAATACAACGTTTCACGCGAAAAACATCACACCAGCGCGCACTACACCCACCCTATCGACACAGTCAAATCGATTTATCGGCCGTGTATATTTTCATCATAATTATCGGAACTTACGATAAAAAGAACTGGTGACGATAAAACTGACAGTGACACATCAGTTCTAATGTCAGAGTATGCGCAATCCGCGCGAACCAAATCTATTTTCATTCCATCCCAGACCTTACCACTTCGAACCAGAATGCTACATCGCTACTTTCGAACAAACATCGACGTTGGAACATTCGAGCGTTCGGAATGCCAGAAAATTCCCAGTTTAAGCCAGAATTAAATATCCAACCCGTTTCCGATACATTTCCGGCCAATTGAACAGGGAAAAATGTCACATTTAACGCAGCAATAAGGCTGCATCGGCGACCGACAGGAATTCTTTCGAGGCGCGAAAATTTCAAGCCTCTCCCAGACCCCTTGGCGTCCCGAAGAAACGCTTTGCATTTGAACGGACGAGGCATTCAACGCGCATCCTATTAATAAGTCTGACCACGTTATACATAGCGTGAAAGCCGGAATATTGACAAAAAGGCCGGTACTGGCCCGCGCGGTCGGATGTCAATAACACTCGCGTAGGCCGTCAGCGTCGGAAATGGAAAAGGTCGATTCGCATTATGCGCGAAGACAGGCCGACGGGGGCAATCGTGGGAAAGAAAGGTCGATTGTCGATGTGTAAACGAGTGCACGCGGTCATCTTCGGCGACTGACGCGAAAATTAATTAACACGGCATCGTAATTTCACGGGTAGACGTGCCGATCGCGGCGAGTCGCAACTTCATAACAGTCTCTACCTTCTCCCTTTCATCTCTGTCTCCGTCTCTCTCTCTCTCTCTCTCTCTGTCTCTCTCTTAGTTCTCCGACAAACACTTTCCATCCCCCTGTCCTCCTCTTAGCATTTCCTCCCGCCGTTACGGCGTCTTTCGGTAAGCGCAATGTCACGTTGCGATTCTCGCAATGAGCTCCCATCAAGACGCGATTTACGCAACAGCGAATTACGTGCGACGATATGCAACATGAAAGCGCGAGAGTAGATGCTTTGTCAATGGGCTTCCGGAACTGTCGGGGGGACGTTCGCGAATAATTATTATAATGGCGAGTTACGTCGATCCGCGTCAGCGTCCGCGCGAATATCAAAGTGGCAATCTATCGGGGCGGCAGTTTCGAATTACGTTTACGAACGTTACAATTAGCTAGATGAAGATCTCGGCACTTAATGATACTCGCTGCCGGTGCCTCATGCAAAGTGGGAGCTGTGGGCCGAACAAAAGTTCGCCGACGCGTCAGATTTCCACCTTGTACGTATCAGAGAATTTTACCTGACGTCGCTCGTAACCCTTTGAGTAATCCGCGATATGACGTCGCGGTCAGTGACGTAACGACTGCCTCCGAGGGACTCGGATTTGCCGAAAGTATGATGCCCGGAGTGACGTGCGCGGATTTACCGTGCGCGAGTGGGCAAAGTTTCGGATTCTTGGGTCAAAATTCTCGCGTCTCGTACGTAAGCGAAGCGGCGGGATTCCTGGCGAAAAATTTGTGCGGGACTGCCCGATACTCGGACAGAAAACCTGTTGATCTTCGTCACGGAACTTTCCTTCGCGAGTAAGAGATTAAACTGAAAGTATTGAATTGGCAGCGCGAGGCATCGATGTCTGTTATACGAGAGAGCCAGCTCGAGGTGAGAATGAGATGAATGACTGGGCACGAACTGGTCTGGCCGGGTTCAAGGATCTACACACGTACCGTACAGACTGGAAAGTATCGAAAAACACGAGGCGTTACGTTCGATCGTAAACTGTATCCAGCCCGATATGCGACGACTCTGTACGGTTGGGGCTCATTGATCGGCGTCCTGGCGGTAATTGATGAGCGAGGCTGCTCCACCTTTCGATATCGTTCGGGAGACGCTGGCAATCAGACCCGCGCGTTGCTTTGCCAAACACTGTCAGATGTTTGTTCAAGCCTCGTGCTTCGGCCGATCCGCCAATACCGCTCGTCAAACGTATTTGTCGAACGCGGCGACAACAGTAAATTCATCCGATAACCGAAGCGTACGCAACCGCCCGACTTACCGACATACAACGATCCATCCGTCTTACGTAACGTGTCTAGATTAAAAGCGAGCGGAACACGATTGTGCGGAAAAATATCTCGGTTCCTCGAACGCCGAGACGTCGATTTGCCGAAAGTGAGAAACTTCGCTCTCCGCCCTCGACGGACTTACGAGGCACCGTATGCATGCACCTCCCGGCCTCTCCTACGTTCTCCGTCCATTCGCTCTTATCGTCTCGAATAACTAAAGCAGCGGCGCAGGCGTGTAGCAGGATGGAGCGCCATAGTGAAAGAGCTCGACTCCGCGAGCCAAGGGACCGTCATCGTCCACCCCTTTCCTCTGATAGCAGAACAAAGGAAATACATACGCGAACGCGATGGCGATAGCGAAGTGGTTTTCAACCTCCTTCGCATCATCGGCTCGACACTGTCGCCGGCATTGAGAGTCGCTTGGAGCCATGTTTACGCGCGCTCGAAAACTGTCATCGTCCGAAATCGCGCTGTTTACGCTACATCTTCAGAATTCGCTCGCCCTGGACGAGGACGAATCGAGCCCAGAAGACGAGAAGCGTTCCCTTGCGTTTCGTCCGTTTCGTCAGCGATCCTGCTGTAACAGACGCTAAAGGAATTAGTAGACCGCTAAGGGTACGCGACTGGTGCTACGCGACTGGTGCTACGCTCCTGGTATGGACCAACGTGATGTTTCGCAGGAAAGAAAGGGAGGGAGACGGAGAGACGGAGAGAGGGAGGGAGAGAGAGAGAGAGAGAGAGAGAGGAGGATCGAGCCGCAGTACGGAGAGGCAGAAGAAACTTAATGCTGAATAAGAAAGAGAGACGCGCGTGTGTGGGGTTCATCGTACGTCATGTACCCGTATGTACCGCTCATATGTATATATGCAATTCGGTATGAGTGGCGAGAAACTAGGTTGAGAGTGGCTCGGCCGATACGTCGAAAGGGGGAAAAACGTGGAAAGTCACGAATGAAGCCCGATGCACACGACTGGATCGGCGGCGATGGGGTGGACGGAGCGTGGTGATCGTAAAGAAGATGGGGAGTGATAGAAAATGAGCGGGGAGGCTAATGTAAATTTACGAGCCGCGAGATGAGGAGGAGAGAAAGAGAGAGAGAAAGCGAGCGAGAGAGAGAGAGAGGGACAGGGGGGGGGGGTTGGAGAGGGGAGAAAGAGAGAGAGAGAGAGAGAGAGACGCGTACATGTCAGGCTATGTTTTCTCAGTGACAGAGAGGCGGGCAGCAAGGTTACGGGAGAAGTCGAAGGCGAAAGCGCAGGAACGAAGAAAGGAAAGGAAATCACGGATGCCGAATAAGCGCTCGGCGTCTGAGAAACACTGCCGGAGATAACCAATGGTCCAGACACACGACGTACACAGGCCTCGCGCACACGCGCGCGCGCACAGGCTCACACAGGCTCACCAGTGGCGCACACGCTGAGGCCAGCGGGCCAGGCCGGTTGTGTACACACACGCTCCCATGCTCGCGCGACGATGGAACACGCGCGGCAGATAGCCGTACATACATTCACGTACACGAGGATCCTGCACGGGCTCCGTGTAATTCCGAGAAACGTACAGTCAGGGGAAAAAGTGAAGGGGCCGCGCGCGAAGCAGATAGGCGACGATGCCGAAGATAAAGACGACCGGGGCGATTGCGGAGGAAACGGCGGGGGTCGGGGAGGATTTTAAGTGACAAAGGGTGGATGAAAGTGGTGAAAATGCGCATGCAGCGGTCAGGCATATTCATAAAAGTTCCTTGACACCGGCGCCACTGCGGATGCCTGACCGCAGGCAAGCAGGGAGGAGGAGGTGGAGAAGGGGGGAGGGGGCAGGGAGAGACGCGAACTAAAGCCGTAAATGCTGGGTATACTATTAGGAGAGTCAAACGATCATCGGAAAATTGTCGTTGCTCATGTTTCTCGTTCGAGTCTCGGCGAGACTCGTTTCTGTTATGGACGAGGATTTTTTAGCGAGTGACGGTGAACGGTTGAAGTATGGCAGCGGGGGACTTCGATGAAGAAGTAAATTAGGATTCAGCGACTAGGGTACCTTCCCTTTAAATCATGACGAGCGCGTCGTAATCACTTAACGGTCGAACGGCCGATACAAGAGCGATACTCCTTCCAAAATCGTATTTGCATACGTGCCTTGCGCACGCTCGAGTGTCGCGAATCCCGTAAATCGAATCTGAGGAATTGTGAGTCGACTGGGAAGCTGGCGGAGTATGGGAGAACTAGTTACAGGCGCCTTTACGCTACTCCGAAAATTTATTATTTCCGCGGCAGGCCGATTGATACGGCTATCAGCGCTTTCGCTCTCTTTATCTGCCCGCGCCCGATAGATACTTTATATCGCATTTCCATTTTACTTCCACGCCCGAGCGACATGAAAGGAGGATATTCATGAAACGTTTTTTTCTTCATTTTCACGGCGGACACAATCTCGGAGAGGTCGGTCAAAGATGAGACAAGGCGTCGGTTGTGTTGTTACACGATTGCACGTGTGTAGCCGCAGCGGACGGCGATACGCGAAAGATTTATGTTATCGCTTTTCAAACGTGTCTTATTTGCCCGGACGATAGGGAGCGATCAATCGGACGTCAGCGTGGAGCTCCTTTGCATCGGGCGGCTGAGCGGAAAAATGGAATGTCAAGGCCTGTGCCTGCCCTATTGTAACCGGCGGCGAGAATGAGAGAAGCGGTAGTGGCGAGGCTGGCAATTTGAGAAAATAAAAGAGCGGTTACGCGGCTCGCATTCTTAATCGACTTATCTCGTTTAATTACACGTCATCCCCGGCGCGCGGCCACTTTATCCTAGATCTGCGCCTGGTGCGCGTAATAACGAACTAGCCGGACGATAACGTGCGAAATCTGGCCTCGAGGCGACCGCCGTCGGAGTTTGACTAGCGCGACAGTACGACGCGGGAACCATAATGCTTTACGAGGAGAGAGCGAGTCGGTTTGATAACTTTTGCGACGGCTCCCGTGGCTCGCGCCAAATTAGAACGTCTCGGCGCGATTTTTGAACGACGAGAGTCTCACCGGTTTAATCCATTCTTACGGCGATTTCTGATTCCGTATCTTCGACTCGGTCGATCGGCTTTCCCATCCGTCTTATCGCGATAATTATACTCGCCGTGCGTCGTTCGATTCGCTCTCGCGCGATGCAGCTGACGTCGACGCGACGATTACGTTTGGAAAAACAAATCGCGGGATTGATTTATACTGAAATTCCGATACTTTCGAGGAACTCGCGTCTTCCACGCTCAATTACGAACGCTGATACCATCGGGGCACGTGTGCGAGGCACAATGTGACTGATGATAAAGCTGTCGGAAATTAAGAAAAATGACACCTTGAGTGGTACAAATAACAACACCATATATGACATTCTCGCATTGTCGTGGAACTGAAAAATTCGCGTTTTTTTCCGAAAGAATAAATCTCATGAAACTAATAAAACGAAACACTTAAATACTTCTCTTGCTCTTCAATTGTAAGGGGACACCCCGCCAGGAAAGAGGCTCAAAGTCTGAACAGCCTGATAGTCAATAGCCTGAAAAAAAAACAAATACAACATTATAAAATTTGCTTTCATCAAGGTTACTTTTTATAGCGATCTTAAGAAGGTTACAGTCTCATTCCGATGAGATCACATAATTGTTTTTCACCGCTCCGACATACACAAGGATACGAATGTCGAATCAATCTACCTAACCGTAACCTATTACTGACAGTTCCGAGGACTAAAAACAAAAACTAAAACATACAGCTCGAAAAAAGCGATGAAAGAAAATGGACCCAAAATCAGCTACGAGCCCCCGTAAACAAACTCGCAATTAAGCGCGAGCGCGACAATTCTTTTCGTCCTCCGCCATATTCGCAAGAGCGGTTGGCAGTCGGCGTCGATTATAATATCGTTACGCCGCGCACTGTTTCTATTCTCATCCGCTAGGTTCCTTCGGGCAGCGTCTACAGCTTTCTCGTGCCCTCGCGCTCTCAGCTGCAGATTTCTGCCAGATTCATTTTTCCTTTTCTTCCGTTTCTCCGGTTCTCGCTCCGCTCTCGCCGCGCGTTCAACAAACCATTACTAAAATTACACGGATCGGGCCGGGGTTGTAGCCGCAACAGGGGACCTGGAGGCACAGGCGCTCGTTGCAGGAACGATTCCATAATGGCCAACGAATCGATTCTAAACGTATCGGGCCGCCCCGCGCTGACACTCGTTGCAAACGAGACGAAGGTTCGGTTCGGTAAACGCAAAAACAAGGTGACCGCTCGCGCTGGGAAAACGTTTATCCGCCGATTCGCTATGACGGAGATGAGGGAGGACGATGTACGTACTTCAAAATTTAAAATGGGCGCGCAACTGTAATAGTACGGCGGGACGTAGGGGAGGGCACTGTGATTTTTTCTCCCGAAGCCCGCGCCCGATATCAATTTTCATAATCAACACCAGACACGTACTGTCAGGCTCTTCGCAGCCTGCCACGAGCAAACGAGACGATGATCACTGTGTTTTATCTTCATCTTGAAACAATTGTCGCCTCGAGTCTGACCGGAGTAATGGAGTTAATGTGAGGCTCGCTATTTGTTCGCTTTTATGGGGGAAGCGGGGCGAAAGTGTGCTACCGGGGAGGACCGTTTCGACACTTTTCTATCCTTCGAGGATTTCGTCAGTGTCCCAGCGATGTTACATCGGCGTCATTTGTTCTACGTCACCGGTCTCATGCGTTACAGATTCTGAGTCATCTTGACGCCTGCTTTCCGTGCTTCTCGCTTTCGCGCAGTTTGTCTGATCCTGCAGTGACGTCACAGTTCATGTAAATAGACAATAGACCGGAAATCGCAGTGGAATCTCGAGCAGGATGATTCGATCGAGAAGCCAATCGATTGCGCAAGGTATCTTGGGTAGGCAAGTTGTTATTAAACGTAGCTGGCATAAAAACAAACCGGAGTAAAGATGACAGCGTTATCTGACGTACCAAGTTTGAAAACAGTATGGCTAAGCGAAACTGTTCGGTAATAAGAATTTGATGGAACAATATTCATAGGCGAGACCTTCTAGGTGTCATTGATACGCTTAATAAGATTCACGGATTTAAGGACGCGACGGGAGGATCATTTCTTTCGAGTCGAAGGCAAGAAAAAAAAAGAGTGGCGTCCGAAGTTTTTTTGCACGGCTGTTCCTGACTCCGTGTATTTCGCAAGATTCATACCGTTAACCTTGACAGAATGTATCATTTGGAAAGGCAGTATCCACCGGCAAGGTTATAAATGCGCAGAAGATCAAATAGGAATTTCTAACGGAGTTCGAATCCATAATAACATTCTGAAATCAGTTTAACAAATAATGGACGAACGAGGGAGTAACTTTGAACGAAGCGCGCTCTTTACTCACATTTTGCGCACGTTTCGCTCATCACTTTAAGAGACGGGCATAACGGAACGGCAACTGATAATGCTGTATGCAATCTTTCGTAATAATGCAGGAAAAAATGGTCCCGTAAGAAAGCCGCAAAGGATCATTTCACAACAACGGTTGAGAACAGCGTAGTCGGTCAGGGAGAAGTCACGAACGCGAGAGGAAGACAAAGTGAAGTAAAAAAGTTTTGTTTGGCCAAAGGAAGGGAAGAAACCGCTCTAGACATTACCGAACACTCGATTCTTTGTTCAATGATCGGCCGAGTGGCTGCGCTTGGCTCGAAATGCGCAAAAATCTTTTGCAGTCCGCGATTGGCCAACGTTCGAATCAATTTTCTGTTAGGAAACTTTAATAAGTGCGGAATGCTTCTTACATGTTTCTAACGTTTCGCCGTCTCCTCTCCCGGGGATGCGAAAGTTACGGAGTAATTTCAAGACGGTGCGTACGATCGTTAATGTGCTTCATGCGTTGTTTACGATCGGACGTAACGGGGTACGACAGTTTAAATTCAATGTACAACGGTTGATTTAGAGGGCCATTAGGAACAATGACACGTTGGACGCATCGTTGGGAGACGAAAAAGGACCGCGTCATAAGACGGAAACGGCGTATAAACATGAAAGTGTGGCATTGTGCGACAAGTGTGACATACAATTTTGAACGGATGCGACTGCAAAAGCGTGATTGGCCGGTATAATGGAAATGCGTGTGACGTGTACGTGCGCGACGGTAGAGAAAGAGAGAGAGAGAGAGAGAGCGAGCGGATAATTACCGAGACGGAGAGAGAGAATGAGAGAGAAGGAGTCTAATTAGCAAGTGTGCATATTTGATGAGACGAAAGAGCGAGGGTAGAATGTGTGAAGCTAACGACCTGGAAAGAGATCCATGTGTAATGAATTGAACATAATCGGACTCATCCGAGACTCTTTCTCGCCTGAATCCCTACACGTGCTCATATAATACGAAAGAAAATATGAAACCGATACATTCCACAACATTAACAGATATAAACGGTACGAGTAACGTTGAGCGAACGGTCCTCGGAGGCAAAATTCGAGAAAGTGACCGTCGTGAAATTGATCGGGACGAGACAAAAGCGAAGGACGCGACGCAGCTGAGGGAGATGAGCACCGAAGGATCGTTTCCGTAGAAATCTTCCTACGTCTGGAATCTATCAGTCAAGCTCACAGCTCGTTCGGAGGGTGGACGCGAAAGAGATAGGGTCAGGGTTTGCGAAGGGGAAAAATGGGGAAGATCGATGGGGCGTAACGATGAAAAACTCGAATCCTTCGACTCTCGGTTATTTTTGGCACTCGGACTCCGTGGAGCGGTCGAGCGAACAGGTCGAGATGGTTTCTGACCTGCTAAAACAAACCCCGGACCTATCTGGGACCGGTTCTTATCCAAGACTCTCGGGGCCTATCTTTGTCTAGAACGGCCGGCACCCACCAGTGTTGTCTTAGTCCCTCGCTAAGCCACTCTCCGGATGGATTCACAGGAGGATTCAGAGGAGGATTCACAGGAGGCTTCACACCGAGTAACACATTCTGACCCTGTCCGGCGTCGATGACGAGTCGTCCATCCTGGCTCGAGTATTTTTACCCGCTTCCAAGACGAGGGTGGAGTAAACGCGAGGCGCGGATAAAAATCGACGAACTTCGTACTTTACGTTCCGATCCGAATCGAAGATTCGCTCGCATCTCGCGCACGTTTGTCGTCCTCGCGGTCGAACGAGCGTACGCATTTCGCTTTTTCTACACTTTCCATCGTCGATCCGACCTGCGCGACTTGTGCAACGCTGCGGATCTCGACGTGACGCGACGCTTCAATGAATGAACTATTCGCGTTACGTACCGGGCTTACGTACAGATATCGCTCGTTATGCAATCCGGCACACTTCTATGTCCCCGCTAACGGTTTCGGCGAAATCTGACGGACCGTTAACGCAAAAACGAAATCTCTCGCGGCAACAATCGATGATGGCCGACGATATCGGTACGGAATCGGCAATTGCGGCGCGTACGGTATGAAACCCGATATGTGTCCGCGTACTTATGCCGACATGTGGCCAAAATAAACTGTATGTAAATGAATACGATACATTCCATATGGTGTCGTATAATATGTCGTACAGACACTTAGCAAACAGCCGTTGAAAGGGGAACAGTTGTATTACATAAAACTACGTAGTTTACTAGGTTATTTGATCGCGCCACGATTCGTTCGTTAATGATAATTGACCTAAAGCAAGCGACGCAGAATGAAATACAGACTAAGTACGTCCGACTTTGCGACGTTCGAATCCTGCTAAGTTCTCGACTCTACGACAAACATCCTGAAACAGTTGTTTGTTCTCGATAGTGACAGAAGCTAATTTGTTTGCAAATGTTGCCCTGTCACTTCTGCTTAAAAAGTTCTTTTATTCGACAAAGTAGACGTCTGTCCCGGATTTCACTTTCTAACCTGTAGGTATTGGTCACTCTAATGCATGCTTGTATCTCAAATTGATACAAGCGGCTCCATCGGGATTGAACATTATTTTTCTACATCCCGCGGCGCGATAATGAAATCAACGTAACTGGTTGTAAGCGTTCAGAAAATAAGGGCACGTAAACGGCTCTTCTAGCGTTACCGACTTTTTTCGGCTGCATGTGGCGCACTCCGCATTCGCTTCTTGGCATGGGGTCGTTAAAAATGTAAAAGCCATCATGGCCTCTTGCATCTGTTGAGCATCAAGCTCGCGAAGTGGCTATGCAGGTCAGGGGTCGACTGTCTATCTGTACACGTCCGATTCGTTATGGACGTAAGAAGTTTGCCGATAATTTCGTCAACTTCTTTCTTAAGACCACTGATAATAGTGAAATATTCGTATTTTCCTGATCAGTTATGAAAGAAGTCATAATATTGGCGTGTTTATGTAAACATGCGTCGGCAACGTTCCACTCGAATTTTCCATAATGCGCTCGTCACAATATTAACGCCAATAACGTCACGTCATCGTGCGCGTTTACTGTATTATATACGATTTCATACTTTGCCTTGACTTTGCCGCGGCGTGGGCGGTAAAAGTTTCAAACTTTCAGGCGTATCATCGAAACATCTGTCACGCAGATCCTATGTATAAATACAATTCACACGTGTTACATGAAATATCACCGATGCAAGGCAAGTATCGGATGCGCGTGCCATAATACGTTCACTGTGTTGAAATGAGCGACGCGTATAATTTTAACAACGACCTAACGAATAAATTTTAGGTACCATTGTATCTGTATCTGTCAGTTCTGCGTCGATGTGGCCTGCCGCTGTACAAGTGCATCCGATAAAAACGTTAGATTCCGTCTCAATTGTTATCGCTATCTGGCGGTACACAGACGATAGTCGCCCAAACTCGTCCGTCGGTTTTACCGCTTTGCAACAGAAACACAAAATATCACGTCCTCGCAGAGAAAACATCGTAAAAATTTCCCTACATTAAGCTCTTCCGAAATTCCAGAAAGCTGCGATTATGCACGTACGGTAAATAATATTTCTTTCGAGCACTAGGCTTTAATCAAATAAAAGCGAAGGTATCGGACACTATATTTTACTTAAGAGTAAATTATGTATTCACCGTATTGTTGAAAGTATGACAATCATGCATGATAATGACTATCTAAAGACGTCTCGCTGTATTACTCTCAAGTGTGAACTGAATGTGAGCTCATAAGCAAATTAGAGATTAAGAGCAATATCCATATCGCTGCAACTAATAACCAGGAAATGACGATTGAACTACCTTCAGATAACTTTGATCAATGTCAAACGATAACGAAATTATCACACGGGCTTCATTTTGCCGTGCATTACCGCTGCTCTTAACAATATGCACGTGTGTAAATCCTTATGTACCGCTGCGCTTGCACAATACGATGATTTGCTGAATCAAATATTAGCCGTTTATCGCTAATGACGGCCCATGCGTAAACGTGATCATAACAAGCAAATAAACGTAGTAACATTCGTGCACACCGACGAAAAATGTACTTTCAGGTAAAAACGCACGCGGTGCAGAAATGCGCAATTACGTCATGCGCTCGTCATTTGCAGAAATACAGAGAGGTGTATTTACGGAAATTGGAGAAATTTTCTGATTCTTACACCACCGTAAGCAGAAAAAGTATCGTTTACTCGTTAACGCTACGAACGACGCGAGTGTAATTCTATAAAGCACGTATGCAACGGAAACGTTCTTGAAACGTTACATTCTGAACTCTTCCACGATTGAGAGTCAACGGCAATAAAGCACGTTTCTTATCGCGTGTATTTCATACTTACATGTTTACAGTACGAGAACGCGAAACGTGACTGCCAAGATGCGAAACGTTTCTTTCCTTCCTTTGCTCGGTCGTAGCGAAAGACGCAGCGGGAGAAAAATTTATGACTAAAACAAGAGAGCGGCCATTGGGAAAATCAAGATGAGATTCGCTGCTAGATTTTCGCATGTCCTTTGTATCGAATGAAACGGCACTCGCATTCAAGCCGCGATAATTCCTGCGAATTATTTGAAACACGCCATTCGCAGACAAAGAAACGTCGACTACGATAATTACCTATTTAGCTAGCTTGATTAATAACCCGCCGAGCGAAGGTGTAACTCTGAAACTGAGCACACCCTAAGATTATGCCATTCAAGAGCATCACACAATCAAAACAATCAAGAATCCCAAAGAAGATATTCTGAGATTTGAAACGTAAACGTTGCTTCTCAAAACGCAATATTTTCTCACAACGCAGCGTAAAACTGAGAGTAACATCGTATTCAAAGTCTGTCATCACCCTTGCAAGTTGTCAACAAAACGATCCGTCTCCCAATAACAGACTCAACGCCTCGACTTTCTCCATCGCGCGACTCAAAAGTTTCTTGAATCCCGACAAAATTATTGGCCATACTTTTCCCAAGTTCCTCGCGTACGATCATCGGATGAACACCCGATGCGATTTCAATCGTCTAACGGACGCATACGAGACGCCCGCCCTGACACTTTCTAACGCAATTAGGCACGCACCGGGTGTCCGACAATCGTCCGTCCGCCGAGTCGGCCCACGTCCGGCAACGATCCACGGATCGAGCGACGATCGACGATCGACAGACCGATCGTGGATCCGACAGATCGGAGGAAGATGTCCGGGCACGCATCGCGTGCCGACAATCTTTCCGCGGCTCGTGACTTTTCTGCGAGCGCGCATTCTCATTGCCTTTTTTCCCCGATGTACCGATGGGACTTATGCAACTTAATGTCAGTCTTTGCCATTTCGCGATCGGCGATTGGCGGCGAGCGAGCCGGCCCGATTGCTCAACGCGTCAATGTATCTGTTCGTCGCTTCGGCTACCCGGCGATTGGCAACCGTTTTTCTTTACGGAAATCGTTTTTCACTCCTAAGTATAGGAAGTGTCGTCCTCTGCCAATCCTCGTGTCCGGTGACTGACAATCAAGCGAATCCGTCTGGATATTGCCGTCCCGGCCGAGACGAGCTCCGCGGTTCAATTTTGCTAAATGTCCGTCGACCGCAGTCTACCTTCAAGTTGACAAATTAAATATTATTTGAGATTCGCTTGGCTCGCGTCGTCATTACGTAAACGTTCGATCTGTCGTTGGGCTACGTTAATTATATTTATCAGTCCGCGAGCGGGTGTGAGTAGCCGGGAATTTCGATTGAGGGAACGAGATTGATACGGAAGAGTCATAGCTTCTTTTTTCATAGTTCCTCGTAATCGATGGACTTTGTGTTAGGGGGTCATTGTATATTTAGAGTCGAGTGATAGGTTCCGCGAGTCTCGTAGAATCGTTCGGGGCAACATCCGACGTAGCTTCGAGCAAGTCATCGTAGCCAGTATTTGAACTTATTACATATACCGTTGAAAAGATCTAGTTCATGGCAGCATTCATTTGGAAGGTTATGCATTCTAAGCGCGGTATCGGTACCGGAATATCTATTGGCACACCATTTAAATTTCGTAAGAATAGACTGCCTATCCTTCCCACTATAAACACGAGCTACTTTAATCATGTACAATAATTGGAATGTGTAGTAAAAAAAAAGGAAATATTCAACGCTTACTTGAAACTACTTTCGCGACACTACTACAAATGGACATTGAACGAAGTATCTGCAGTATTTATATCTGCCACGATAGTTGCAGATGTGTATGCTGTACGATGTATCGAAGTTGCGTACAAACACGCGCGCGCACGCAAGCAACGTGGGGCTTAAAATGATTTTCTCAGCGGCGTTTATAGATAATCCTTGGCCAAGTCGATTATAAGCAACGATAAAAGCATCACAATCACAGTCTCTTACGGTATTCTGCACCGAGAGTTGCCTTACGCTACGACACATATCAATTGATTCCTCGCATAGAAATGAGAACTTTGGTTTCAGGTAGACGGATATACGGATGTTGAGCACTGAATGCCGGAAATCCTTGAGCAGCGTAAACATGGACATCGAGATAAGCGTACCAAATAAGCGCGTAATTGTATCGTTACATAAGGCGAACGATATATATCATGACGATTAAGCACTCGAAATTTACAGCTATCGGTATAACAAAAAAAATGCCGAACAGTACGACGGCTCGTGCGCTTAAGTTATTCACCGATACATATTGGCATACTATTTCATCAAGAATCCATATCTTATACATTGTCTGGAGGAGAATGGAACATTAAAAAAATGAAAAAGGTACCTTCGGCTATATATAGCGTAACATAGGGATAGTAGTCATTTTGTCATTTTTATACAGTCCCGCATACATTTATGCCAAAGCTATAGATACGATAGAATGATGAATTTTTAATAAGATTATCGCGCTACTATCGTTATATTTATAAAGGATACGATAGAAATAGCCGGATGCAAATATTGCCAGTGTAATGCAAATGCATAGAAGAGGCGAGCCCTAAAAAGCGGTGACAAAGGACGGGTTGGCAAACACGTGGCCGAAACGATCATTCCCTCGGTTGCCGCCAACGTCGTAAAGGAGCAACACAAAATGTCCGGAAAGCGTAGAGGAGCGGCATCGCGGAGGTGATGAGCGAAACGGAAAAGGAAAAAGCGACGGGAGAAAAACGTACTCGTTCCAGCCCGGTCAGTCACGAAACGCAGTATATTAAGTTCCAAGTAACAGCGTTCACGTAAGGGGAGCCGGATATGATAAGTCCTTATCGTTCCGGGGGTATAGACGACAGGCCCACACAGGCGAGGTCCCCATGTATAACGGGGCCCTTTTATCACCGGTTCACCCGATATATCTCGCACGACACGCGATATTTCCAACTGCGAAGAGCGAAGCGTGGAAAATACGACGGGGCGAGAGCTACGAAATCCGTCCGCGAAGCGCTAACGGAAGAACTAATAAGTCGCCGACGTGGATGCTAATAACTTCCGATGCGCTAAGTGCATCTGTCTTTATCGGGGAAAAAGAGCGTGCCGGAATGCCGATGAATTCGTAAGGTTGAGCCTCGGTGTCCTTGGCGAAAACAGGAATCGCAGGAGTGCTAAAAAGTATCGGCGACTTTTACAATGCGGCGGCTCCGAGTTGATGTAAGTGGTTAGAAGCACGATGCGGCGTTGTAGGAATTAGAGGCCGAGTAGTGGAAAAGTAACGAGATGCGACGGGCATTGTCGTTTGGGTAGAGCTCGAAGCGATTTCTTGTCGAACTTTAGCGAGACCGGTGTCTCGTATAGCCGACTACGAGGTAGCGAGAGAATTTCAAAGAATCTTTCGACGCGATAAAACGTTCTATATATGAAGATCGGTAACGATCGACCTTATTCCTTCGAATAATGATCGATACAGCCGCTTTTTCGGGCGAATATTGTACGCGCGGAGTAAACGTTACACGAAGATATACACTTTTCGAAGGCTTTTTTCTATATCGAATCACTCTCTTCCTGGTTCGTTCCACTAATGCGCGCTGTTAGACTATATTTTCCCCGTCAACTCTTTGTCCGTCCAATGTCAGGCGCGACAATGTTTTTCACAGCGCGCGTAGTATTTTCAACGGACGTTTTGCCTCATCGCTGACGCGTTGAAATATTCCTGTATGTTAGAAAGCGATTTGCGGTCCAAAAATATTTTCAGACACAACCGGCGACCGTCAGTTTTCACGCCGCGAAGTCGGCCGCGCCGGCAGACCGAGATCACGGATAACAAAAAGGGAGCGGACAATGGAGATGACGCGCTGGCATCGTAAATGTTAATAAATACCCGAAACTCGGTCCAATTTGCGATTCTCGTTGCGCAGAGCATGGCACTGCGAACGTTGCGCATAAAATATGTCCGCCAGTAAGTTCGTTTGACGCACAAGATATTCTGTCGGGCTGGTCAGTTTATTCAGTTTGATAGTGGCAGCTCGTAAAGTTGTTGTGGCGTCTCTTTATGGAGTCATGGAAGTTAGTGGCTATCACAACATATACAATGTGGAAAATGTTTTCTCTCCTCGATAATAAATGGGGCAGCGGGCTAACTTTTTTTCGACACGAATATAATATACATTACGGTTCGAGCGTGTTCGAAAAGTTTTTGCAAACGGATCGACATATTATCGCGCCGTATTGTGTTGTAAGTAATGAATATATGGATTCGCTTATGGAACTGTTGACTCTTGAAGAGGCTACATTTACATAGGTGTAATTTCATGTACATAGCTATAATAATGATCTCGCGCCATGACTCATTTGACTGTAAGATATTAACGCTAAGCTGTTCTCGAAAACAATGCGGACAGATAAATGCATACTGCGTTTCGCTGTATTTATATTTACAACATTTTGCGCACGAGCAATATCAACAATCGTATTACTCCGGGGTATTGTTTTTCTTCGAGCCGTATGTTTTATTTCAGACAACTTTCTGAATCTGATACAAGATAGCGCATATCTGACGTAGAATATTAACGTTGTGCAAACGAAATTTCAAAGGGCGAAAGGTGTTATCACAAAGTTCTATTATCTCAGCTTAAGTGTTTACCGTTAAAGATACGAAGTCTTTCGTGACAAAGAGAAATCTTCATTGCATTGTATTTAATGATTTCAGATAAACAGTAGGCGTTTACGCGAGTCTGGCAATTTTTAGCCAGATACAGTACGTGCTCGTGACATAACATTATGAACTTTGTGAGTAAAGTATATTTCATTGTTGCAGTATTTTGAAAAGAAGGCCCACAATGTCATGTAATTCAGACAAAATCATTAAAAAGATAATTAATAAAAGATCTGCGGCGCAACACAGGCAACAGGTTCGTAGACTTGGCAACGCCGCCATTGGTTAAAATGTAAACAACCGAGCGGGGTACAGTCCCACTCAAACGTTCGAGGATGGTGCGCCAGTACAGTTGCGCACAAAACTATTCCTCACTTTTCGTTTCGGAATCGTACTCTGGCGTCGTCCAAGTTCATTTTAGCTACCTTTTTCCAGTTGTTTGTCTCCTATTAGTTGAGGTAAAATATTACAACAAGTATGGAAAATGTCCAAAGTAACACCTGACCTACGCTTTTGACTTAAAATGGACAACGTGTAATTCTTAAATGCTAAAATCATCTAGTAACACTTCTCATCATAAGAAGTTAACAAACATTCCGATTATTATTGCTTTAAATCACTCATATGACTCGCTTCAATAGAATGCGTTCGAATCTATTCTTCGGGCCCAATTAATGAGAACAGATTTAACGTTTGTTATCGCAATGTGTTTGTAGATTTAAATTCTTAGGTTAATATTATTGCATCGTATGTTATTACGTCCTCGGATGGCGAAAGAGTAGACGGTATAATAAGAAGCTTTGGGCAGCCCTGAGAGAAAAAGAAATGAGCGAGGGAAGAAGGAAGAAAGAGGGGGAGAGGGAAAAGGAGAGACTGGGGTGGAGAGGGAGAGAAATAAGAGGGGAAAGAAAGAGAGACAAGAGAAGAGAGAAGAAGAGAGAGAGAGAGAGAGAGGGAGAGGGAAGGTCAAAAGAAAACGAGAGGTACGATGGGGTGAAATTGGGTGAGGGAGCCGAGAGGGTGGGCAAAAGGGAGAGAGTGGACAAGCAGGTCCTTAGATCCCTTGAAAAATGAATCTCCCGCAGGTTCAGAACCATCCGAGCCTCCCCTGTCCCCCTGATGCGTTTCGATGAATGCCGTCGAAAAAGCATCCTTAACCTGCTTTCAAATTTTTGGGGTAGCAGGATTCCCTTTTAGTGGCAATACACGGATGTGATAACGATCGTCATGGCGATACTCGAGATATTCGTTCAGGTGTTCCAACCTCCCGCAGGTCTAATCAAAGTCTCAGACCTGATATTTGCAACACGTACTGGTACGTACTAGGTACGAGCATAAATTCAATGACTCAACGTCGGCGCCTGCGTTCAAAGAAAATGGGTGTGAGATAGATTAAAGGAATAAGTTATGTCCCATTGTAATTGCAGCGAGAACTAAATACAATTTATCCGAATGAAAATAATGTTTTGTCCAGAGTCCGTAAATGGATGTTACTGACGTTGAACATGGCTGAGGCGCTCGCTTTCCTGGCCCAAGACAGATTGCGATCGGGCATTTTAAAATAATACTAATTGTGAGAAGAGCGAAATAGGAATATGCGAGCAGTGAAAAACAAGACGTCTCATTAGGACTCCCCTAGCACGAACCGATCCTGGTGGAAGGAAAACTGACTTCCGATTCGAAAAAATCAAGACGAACCGTCCCCCATTTTAGAAGCAAAGCGTCGGTTAGAGCTAAATTTCTCCCGGCCGTGTCTGGCCTCGTAAAAGGAATTTACTAATGAGGCGGAAACAGCGGCGGAGTATCCTTCCGTCGATACTTCTTTTCCATCAGCCGGATCTTCCCGTTTCTGTCCCTACCGACATTTACTCTAGCCGGCCTTTTTCACACGTCCGTCCGGTCCGGGCCTCGTAAATGTCCAGACAAATCGGCCCATTGGAAATCCGTCGGCGGAATGTTACGTAATCGAGGCGCTTCGCTCGTCATAGAATTGGGAGAGGAATTTCTAAAATACAGTGTGTGCCACTTTCTTTTTCAACTGTCGATGAGCGATCGAGCCGGGGCACAAAGGGGGACTTTCTATCGTCGGGCGGACAATCGGCATCACGAAAAATGTGAAATGCCTTCCTTTATTTTTCAAATGACAGACGGCCGGGTGATGGTAAACAACAGGCTGGAGATTAGCGGTAACGGAGCCGATGCCTTTGAATGGATCGTTCATAAGAGCGGCCCAATCGGGCGTAGGACACTTAACGTTCGCACTGCCGAGCGCGGCGGTCGTAAGTGGTCGAAAAGTAAAATAATTTCTAAGAACCCACTTTACGGCGAGCATGCCCGATAGGGCCACGAATATGGTCACTTCTTTACCCACGGCCATTCGCCGTCTCTTCGGTGTAGTCATTCTACAGTCCGACTGCTTCGTGGCTACGCACTGCACCGTTATTTCCTAGAGAAATAATTACTGACCTGGGTCAATGAGAGAGACAATGGGGCATGACTCGATGACCGCATTCAAATGGATTTTCCCTTAATTCCCTCGTTTGCATTATAATCCACGATTCACAGCGTCGTATTCATTTGCCGGGATTTACGTAAGTGTGTAACCCTTGCAACAATGGGATGGATATTTTATGATTAGTCATTAGGCGCTCTTGTTTTTACGAGCGTACCGTACCGGTTTGGTTTTATAACGTTCCACGCTTCCCAAACTTTCGAATCCGCTGGCGACCGAACGCCCGGGTGCTTATAAATTCGAATATAACAAAGAGTTTTCTTACAAAGTACATACTTAGTCAAACCTCAATCACCGTCCAATATCACAGATTCAAATAAAATACAGACATTAGCCACTAAAAACACACGAGTCGGTAGTTTATATTTCTTTACGACTTGCAGGTTACATCGTCTCAGCTGGTCTGGCTTATATTTTGTACAATGGTAGCATGTCGTAAAAAGCGACCTGGGAACCGTGAGGAAGACTGTTTTAGCGCAACAAAATGCGACTGTTCCATAAATGTTTTCTGCATCTCTGATATGCAGCGGAAGCATTGCATGCATCATTATGCACCACTGACACACATTAGTTCAGGTACACGTAGAATGGCTCGTTTGTACGCTCTAGTGGCACACAGCGAGAGCATAATCTCATAATCCGACGCCGCGTGTGCGAAATCAGGAGCTGTATCTCTTATGAAAAATATGCGAGGGCCCAGAAGAAAAATGGACGGAGAGCGAAGTAGGAAAGAATAGGGATAGAACTCGAGAAAACACATAGAAATGGTAAACGAAGAGCGGCTGAGGGGCGGGAGAGCGAGGGGGCACGAAGCTAAAAAGAAAGACTGGACGCAAAAAGGAGAAGGAAGTGAATGATTGAAGTAGAGGGAAGGTAACAAAGAGGGACAGAAAGACAAAGTATGATAGAGTGAGTTAGCAGTCGAACGGAGTGAGGGAGGAGGAGAAGGAGAAACAAGGAGAGAGACGGAGCGGACGGGAAAGAGACGGAGAGAATACAAGAGAGACAGCAAACGAGTGATGGAGTGAGAGAGAAACGAAGAGAGGGGGAGTAGGAAGGAGAGAGAGAGAGAGAGAGTAGAGAAAGGAATGAGCAGAGCGACAAGGATCGAGAACGAAGGAGGGTGGCCGATGAAACAGGATAGAGAGAGAAAGTGCCTTGGGCCTTGAGTCTTCTTGGGGAGATTTTTTATCCCTTCAAGGTCAGACCTTCAATATGGCCGTGGCTGGACCATGAATCGCCTCTCGAAGTCTGAGAGTTAGAAGTCGAGGTTTAAGAGGACCGTAAACACTGAGACTCCGCTTGTATTAGTACTGATACTAACCAAATGGCAATGAAACTTTCGCTACTTTCGTTTTATCCGCTTCTTCGTCATTTGCAACAGACTTTTGTTGACAAAAAAAAAAAAAAAAACACGATGGTGCAACGAAGTTGCTACAATTAATCAGCTTTCTTTCGACCTTTTGTTTAATTATCGCCAGTATATTTTTAATTCTGGTGATTTATGGTTTTGTGTCTCTAAAGACATCGTTGTTCACCATCTAACGAAGATCTTCATTGATAGTATAGAAAAGAAAGCATAATAACATTCTTCTTGAAAAACATGTTTCTTAACTCGTACACTCATTTATCATCAGAATTTAAGCTTTCAACGAATATATTTTCAACATTTCTGTTCGATCAGCAGAGTAACAGTATTTTAAATGTATGTATACGTTTAGCAATCATCGATACAGCCACACGCTCCGGCACAGATTTGGCGGGAACGCGCAAATCTCGGAGCGTTCCACGCCTAGTCGATAAATTTTCCCTGTCTATTTCGGTCTATTCGCCAAATTTCTAATAGTCAATCGTGCCGAAACATTCCGTGTCTCGTAGTTCCGTGGCTGGTTTGTTCATTTTATGGACTTCGTTACGTATTCATAGTAATAATGATGGCGCGCCGGTTAGGGATTTTGAACAGTTTGATGTCTAACAACGCCATTTAACCTTTGCAAAAAGTGTGGGTCGTTTGTCAGGGGCTCGACGTTGGCGCTAGTTGAAGCAGTACGACTTTCGCATCGTTCGTTAAAGAACACTGTAAACGCGAGCATCGCTCGTGAAAGTACTAAGTCCGTGCGACACGTGTTGCGTTATCTTGACGTTATCGCCGGCGATAATAAAAATCGTAATAAAAAATAAAAGGATGTGTAATCACTGTGAATGAGCGTTGACAGACTTATTACAATTTGGCAATAACGCGCCGACCAACAAACCTTACAGAAACTGAAACCGGAATCGACGCATCCACCCGGTTACAAATTTCCAAAATTAGCCTCTCAAAAGATAAGAGTGGCGTTACACTCGAATCGTACACCCTTCCGAGAAATTGCCGCTCTGATCGCACGATCGTGCCAATATCGTGCGAACTACTGGTATGCAATAAAATGACGCAAACACGGACGTAATCGAATTAATAAGAACCTATTTAATGCTATTTTCGCTTTCTTTCGATGGACCGTTATCTCTCATCCCGAATGGCGCGAAAGAATTATCTGCACAAACACGCATCGATACTGGACGCTACCGAGAAAACATGCGGCCCCGTCACGTGTAGCTGACAAAAATATTACAAAAGTTTCAGCGGAAACAGGATACCGCCGATTAATTCGGGGAGGAAGCATCAATGAAACAAAATGGCTATTGACAAACCGCGAGTCCTTCGTCCGTAACCGTTCCGAAAGCCTTGCCTTAACAGAACTTTCATTGTGAAATTGGGGATTACTGCCGAACAGAGTGGCTCGATTCAGAAGGTTGCACGTTATGATTTAACCCACTTCTCCCGAAGGTCAAGTCGAAATTAGAAACTCCTACGATTCGCTTCCGACTTTCGTTCCCCTACAAACGTTACGATCGTTGAGCGACAATTCGAGCCGGAGAAAGTGCTCTTTGAGTCTTTCGAGAGACGATAGTGTGGGACGAACGTTGGTCTCTTGGTCCGGCCAGGAAGGGGGCGACCAAGAAAGCGAGCCAAATACGCTCGGTCGGCCGCCAGACAGAGAGGGATGTATAGTGTAATTTTCAGTTGAAAGAAACAGGATCAGAGCGCGCCAACACGCACACGCTTGCGTCAAAAATTCGGACCCTGCTCGCAATCCGGCGGTCAGTGGAAATATTCACAACCGGAATGCAAAGTTATAATAAGCAAAGTGTCTCGACGAATTACATGTACAGTATTTTAAGGGTAAGATACATGACGCAATAAAAGTATTAAAAATATGGAGCATAGTCGAAGAACTGTATCCAGCAGATTGATCCGTAAGCCTGATGCATTTCAGTCCGGAACGTCAGACTGTTTACAAAGTGAGCGGTATCGAAAAAAGTGCACTTCTCTGTTTGCCTCATTACAGTTAAGAAAGTGGCAACTCCTTCGAAGCCAATACAAATGGGCGCGACTTATCGTCGCTCTTATTTTTGCTCTCTTTATCTTATCCCGGGCAATAATTCTCCGCGGCATTCTGCGGAGACTGATTGATAAAGCAACGCGACAGAGGCGTCCGATTCGGTGGTAACCGTTCTTAACCAAGCAAATACCGACTCCTCGCCAGTATACAATACCTACACCGCAGTCCACGTATCGCGCATCTCCAAAAACGCTCCAAAAATATACATGCGACTCATCGGCTTAATTGCAGCCCATACCGATAGACACCCTACGGCCAGAACACAATAACCCCCCCCCCCCCCCCCTCCTCCAGAGTACGAACCGCTAACAAACCATGGTCTCCCCCTATCGACACCCACCGATCAGCTCCGAAAGTAACGGAACACACGACTGACACGGACCCTCCTCCCCATCAAAAGTTAAAAAAAAATCCCCCATCAGCCTCTATCACCCCGTCGGGCAGGTATCCCGCGCGCGATATACATATAATATGTACCTGTATCCGCTACTTTTGTACGACGAATACAAAGAGCCCGGGTGCCTCTCGCGTCCAATGGGGAAACAGAAGATACCGGAGGTGCGCACATGCGCGTAACATAGACGGGGATCCTTCGCCCCTCCCAGATGACCGCCGTTTTCCTTTCGGTCCCTGGTCAAAGGGCGCACATAAATTTTACGGCGCAGGTCGCTTACACGTCAATTCTACCGGCCGGGAATAAATAAATACGGGGGAGAGGGGACGCGCGCGTGTGCGTTTGCGAGTGTGAGTGCGCGCTCTCTCGCGGACGATCGAGTTCGTAGGTGAGCGAGGCGGGTATAGGCAGGGTATACAGGTGTCTCATACAAGAGACGCAGGATTTAAGAGGGGTTGCTGAAGAGCAAACGAATAGTGACATACACGCGAGCGTCGATACGTGTGCGCTAGACTCTAAATGGGTTTCTGGGGTCTAAGGGACAACCCCCCAACCCCCCTCGCCACCTTCTTCATCCTCGATCCACCACAGTTCCCTTACCGTTCTCTCCGTCATCCTCTACCTCTCCCTACCCCATCTCGGCGACCCTCCCTTTTTATGGGTCCATCAGCCATGAAGAAACGCTAGACGCGTATATCGTCCTTTCTCGTTTCTCCCCATCGCCTGGCCCCTTATATTCTTTTCTCCTACTCTCCGCATCATCCTCCCTCCCCCTCCCCGGGCCCCTTCCTCTACGCGAGGCTAACCTCTGCACCCCCATTCGACCTCTGGCAGGGATGAAAACCACAGGTGCTACCTCCTGTAAACCCCTCGCGAGGATTGTGTCCAGTGGCGTAGATGCGCGATGTGGGAGAAGGAACGGTCCGTATGCCGGCGTGGGATGGAATCTGGCCTTTGATGCCGGTGTTCGGCAAATGAAAAATACGTTGCTTTCAGAGAGTAGAAATTGAGCCCTGGGGGAGTCGGAAGATATTGGAAACCTGTCGTTGAAGCTTATGTTACATATTTACGGCTTTTTAGAGCGTAATTCGTGTTTTTTACATGTCGAATTACATGTAGTTGCGAAAAAAAAAGAGATTTAATTTTTAAGAACATTCGTTCGATGCTTTTATATTTTCCTTGTTCCAGTGTTTAAATAAATGTATTTATTTTTTATTTTTACTAAACAATTAGGGGAATAAGCTGTACAGCTGCGAAAGAGTATAAATCTTAACCCGTTTCTACGCCTTTGCCAGCGTCTTAATCGTCTTGGGGATGCAAGGCACATGTACGGCGGCGTGTCGGAAAATTATTGACCGAGGATCTCTCAGGGAACGGAACATCCTGATAAGTCTTGCATCGCCGTCGCGCTCAAAAGAGCGATTCGGGTAATCGACAAATATCTCGGTCAGCCTCCAATATCGTTCTCGAAGACGTCAATGCGACCGTTCGCACGACAGGCTGAATTATGTCAATGCGCCGCGCCGCAAAAGATTTCAGGGCAGCGACGTTTTTCCCACGACCATAACGTACCCCAAGAAAGGGACTGTTGAAGGACCTGCAGTGCCGTACGGGGGCGTAGAGGCCTGTTTTCACATGTGGCTCGCGAAAAAAAAGGATCCTTGGCAGGGCCGTTACGAGGTCATAGGTCGACGCACGGCTTGACTTATAGCTCGTTTACGATGGAATTTTCTTCCTACGATACGTTTCTCCCCCAAAGAAATTGGTACGTTTGTCATGGTAAAAGTCCGAGGGAAGGAGCGAGGGGGGTTGCAAGTCTATGTGAAACTAGCCGGAGATTACTGGCTGAAGATAATATCTAATTTACACTTACGACGTGTTTGATTTACACTCTTGTACGACTCTTTGCTCTTCATACATTCGTTTTCGATCCTCGTCGCGGTAAAACGAAGACTTCGGTCTACCGTTCCACGCTCGATTTTCGTGCAACTTTGATTAAATGCGAATGCGGACAGTCGGTACTGCCTGTATGGTATTATAAGGTAGGGTTCAAGCTCAGAACGATAATAGCCGGTCCTGTGCGTCGTTCATTAACGTATAACGCGCGGCGCATTTCCCGCGAAGACCGGTTGCAGGTTGCAACGAGCTGTTACAAAAGTTACAACAAGTTATAACGGGTTACACGGAATTGCCGCGAATTGCCACATATGTTGCCACTATAGATTATACATTCGCCGCGCGATCCTGCTCGTCACTAATGCAAATTCGTCATATAACGTGCAATTTTCGAGCAACGGACCCTAATTAACCGCATGATTTCCTACGATGCTCGGCAATAACAGTTTTTCTATTGAAAGCCTGTGTTTTCTCGTTCCCCATCTCCGTCCTGTTTCCGCGGAAGTTCTTACACATTACAAGCCGAGCACCGCGATACGCGAAGTCCCTCACTGCTCTCATAATACCGGCTGAACATCCGTTAAATAAAAATACGAGGAAAAGCGCTTATTATTGATCGCCAGAAGGAAGATTACTTCACCGGCAGTGAAAGTAACGAGCGGAGACTTACAGTTTTCGGAGAGCAGGAAAGTAGAAACAATTTTTGAAAGTTCGCGCCGCGAAGTGAACTGAACTATGAAAATGAAGCGATGCGAACTTCCTTCGGCTAAGTAAGTAGAACTCGTGTATCGCGTCAAAGTCGCTGTCGAGGAATTTATATTTATTCCCTCGCACACGACATATGCATTCCGCTTCCACGCCGGGTCGATATTATTTGGTATTCCGCTATACATATGTACATGCGTAACAGCGTTAACCTATATTCGGATGCACGGATTTGTATAAACTTGCTGATTTTTTTTTCCTATTCCGAATGCGATATACATATTTGACTTTTCAAACAGTGAAAGTCTCTCGAGCGGCCTATCGCCGATGCTCCGAAGCTCAATTTGCATTCTTAGACGTTCGACCGCAATCACTAGATAAGTTCGGCACCGCTGACGTCGACGGATAGATCGGGCACGAGGCGGAAAGATAAGAGCGGCGTAACGCGAAAACGTTTATAACGAAAAAGAGAGCTGGCTCTTATTACAATAAATTTCGACGTAATTCAATAGCGCTCCATTCAAGACGCATTGTAAAACTGTCCGCCTACGGAATTTCACGTTTCTTTTTTCAGCAATACTTCGCAGAAACAACGGGTGATATCGAAGTACCGTGACGGAATAACAAACTGAAGTCTGCTGAACGAAACGTACGAACGCTGAGTAAGACATAGGGAAGAAAGAGGAGATGAAGGGAGGGAACGTAAAGTGGCGGGAGGGGGAGGACGTGAAGAAAGAAAAAAGAGGTTGGGAGGAGTACGATCGTCGATACCAAAGGCCTTCTCGACTTGCATGTCGCATAAGAACAAGACCCCTTACTGGTCTCGTTCTGCAAGGCGTTCTTCGTACGCAGAAACGCGTGAGCAGCCATCGGTAAGCTCGCTGCAGAGTGCTTCTAACATATCAGCGATAATACTCACCAGCGTGTGACACGATACGACTGAATCTCTAAACTTTTAAATTTAGATTTTACAAAATTCCTCTTACTGCATACATTTTACACGCCAGAAGTAACAGTAGGTGCGTTATATAGCCTTTTGATAGAAACTGTTCTAAAAGCAAGTCTTATTACTACCTCGCTGATATATTAACAGATGCTACGTCGTCTAAAAACAGAAAGTGGAATGCTTTGTTCCCGTACAAAGCAAACAAGTCCCACTGCCAATGTTTGTTAAGAACCACGCCAAGATGCGATAAATAATAGATGCGAACCTGGCTTATTGTTGATTGTACGCATCTACCTTCGGATCTTACACCGTACAGCTAAACAGCATTAACCATTGTATAATAGTAATGACTGTTGCATAACCCGCTCGGTCATTATTATAATAGCCGTATTACGGTTCAAATTATCAGCTTTCCCACTACAGACGTATCCCGGTACTCCGAACAAGTCGGTGAATTCCGATGGAGAGCTGGCGTGCACTTGGTCAAACAACGAACTCTCTATGGCGGGCACGTTTATTGGCGCTTCTAATTCAGGACCGGAAGTGGTCGAAAGGCAGCGGCGAAAACAGACCTCCAGGATTAAAATAGTCGGTTATGGCGCTTGACTTAAACGCTTTGTATTAATAATTAACACGTACCCTGGACAGACTGCGCCGAATACCCTGCCTCCCCTCCCCCTCCGACTCTATCGAATGGTTTAGTGCCGTTTCACCGTTATATCCTTCTAATACCGACGTTATGTCCTTATTCTCATTGTCTCGCGCACTAAGCCTTCCCGTTCCAGGCAACTCGTGAAACGTTAGAAATTATCTTTACCGTTCTCAATGATTGATGCTAAATCTCTCGTACTTAGAGTTCCCTTTGTCTCGTCTCGGAGTAATTATGTGATTAATTGCGTCGGATACGAATTTTCCACGGTGTTTTGCTCGGATCATAGCGATAGGATAAAGGCACGGATGTCGTGGTTGAAGGAAGAAGAATACTCACGTGACTCCTCTATCGTGGCGGATAGAAGAAACCTTTTAACCTCGCATTCATTTTGAATGTTGCAGAGGATCACTGAACGTGGCCCAGCAAAGCATGGCGTTCTACGAACGCGTAGACTTGCAATAGACTTCTTGTTCGCTTTCAGCGGATTAAAATCGCAAATTTTCTTTATCGTCGTATTTGCTCTGGGTACAAAGCGTCTACGGAATTTGAATTCAATAGAGATCCATCGCTAGATATGTGCATAATTTCATAGTTTGTTTCCGTAAGTTCATATCGTCTGGTTATATTCAAAATATTGTTTACGAACATAACGCTAGAATTATATGAACTGATCGTCTATGCATATTGAAAAGAGTCTGGCGGAACCAGAACAGATATTGAATACTAAACAGAAAAATAAAACCTTTGAGCTCAATGTCTTTTTAGTCATTGGTCGTTACGTTTTCAATGTTATTAATGGTGCAGTAATTAATAGGCAGTCGCATTCTGCCCAGTTTACACGTACAGGCATTAGTGCTTGTGAAATAAATCTACAATCTCAAGCAAACTTGATCTTTTTACTAGTATGTAGCATAATATGCAACATACGCTCACGGTATCAATGGGCCGCATTATTTATAGATTCTCCTTAACATGCAAGCGAAGGTTGTAATGATCGGTTTTGACACAAGAATAAATTGGATTTAAATACCCTCGCCGTAAACGTGCTCAGCAACGAGTCACACTGCCTTATGTCACTCGCTCGAAACTATTACGTATCGGAGCATGATCAAAATGCGATGCAGCGCAATGAGGCACGGCTACTCAAAAAAAAGAAAAAGAAGAAGCTTTCACACGAGCGACTCCTCGCGATCGCCCGATTGTCTTACGCTCAATCTCAATATATAATACCCTCGCGACCCACGGATCGAAACGATCTTTGAACTTGAATAACTGGAAGGCTAAACAAGTTTCTGACTCAGTTCTTTTTGTAACGTGCCTCGCGAAGCGGTTTTAACGAAACATTTACCTGCGGGCCACATTTCCGATGACTAACATTCGACGCGAGTACGCGTCAGGTTATGTTCATCCGCGATCATGCCTTCCGTCGAGGATGGGAAACTCTGTCACGGAGTACGCCGGCTTCTCGTCGCCAATAAGTTGAGCGAAGTCGCATCTTCCGTCCATCGTGACCGTTGCAGGAAACAAATGAGCGAGCAATGGCGAGTCGGCGTGCGCGGAGGTAGAGGTGAGGTAGAGGCGAGGGTAGAGGGAAATAAGCGAGATGCAAGACGTTTCTGATGACAGGCGGCGCTGGCAGCGTTGCACATCGAATTACCTCAATGTCTGCGAGTCGCGAGCCGCGCGTGGAGAGAGAAAGGGAAAGTCAATCGGGTGAAAGTCGCTCGCCAGGATAGTTTTGCCTCTGTTTATACCGCACGACCTTAACGCGGCGAGAGTATGGCCTCAGGTCCATGTCACACGAGGCGGGTCGATCTTTTCGTCCGCTCCGGCGCGGCGGCAAAAATTCCGACGTACGAGAGCCGCCCGACGTGGAAGGAAAATAGACACTTGACAATGTTGTGACTCAGGATTTGCCACTCGTTAGTATTGAAATGATGTTAATGTATGTGCGGAGCGTAACCGATACTAGCCATCGTTACGGAGACCGAGTTGAATTAAATGATTATGTGAACCTTTTTGCCGAGTAAGTAAGGCGGATCATTTTTTTTTTTTTTTATCAAATAGGACTGCGTGATGTACGGTATAATTATGGAAAATACACCCGCTTGGATGAATATTTCATGCAGGTCAACTTTGGCGCTACCCGATGAATCGACGAAAACCATTTATTTTATGCAAGCATGTTAATATTCGCCAATAACAGAAACTTTCTATGACTGTATATAATTTCGTTATTCAAATGTTACCCCTTATATTGAATGAAACAAATCCATTATCCATTGTCCACCTAATCTAACGCGGCGGTTCTCCGGTCCGTAACTTATCGTGTCTTATCAGTTGACTTAAAATGAATGAGTTCGCAACACAGCAATGTTTAAAAGTGTAGGAAAGTATGACTCTATTACTTCTATATCAAGGAACATAATTCTTACAGCCTACAGGAAGCCCCGTCGTTAAGTTGCTGAATTGTTAACGATTTTTACGCAAATAATTATTTTCGTGAGGCATCCCTGACTTTCAATATTCAATCTTACTCTCTCCTTAACTCGCCACAGCGCGAATCGTCTACCTTCACCATTTACGATCCGTAATGCCGCAGGATGTATGTTAGTGCTTACGTCTTCTGTGCTCTCACTTTCTGGCTCTCGTGCAAGTTTCCAGAGTCCGGTCGCCGGTCGATCGGAGACTTTCACATTTCGCATTAATTCTGAATTAATAACAAATACGGATTACGCAACGGAGAATAACCGTACCTTTTTCGATTCCACCATAAATTAGCCGGGTTCCGCGGTAATTCCGTTTTATCATTTCGATCGCGTATTACGAGCCGGAGTGTTCCTTCGCAGAGGCGAGTCCGTCGAAGCTACGAGGGGTGTGAGAAGGAACCGACTTAAAAATGCAACTTTCGAATTAACTGGAAATTTACGCGTTCAGCTACGTAAATATAACGTTATTTCGATGACTGCGAAGATAGCATCGATATATTCGCCATGTGACTCACGCCGAGGAGAAGAAAACAAAGCATCGTAAATAATATGAGAAGGGAAAGCGAAAAGTAGAGTATAGGAGCGAAAATAAGTCGTGCCGTCGAATTTGAAGGAGGAATAAGAAATGCGTCGAATGAAGCGAAATCTGTAGGACACGAAAAGTAGACGGAGCAAATGAGCGATGGAAAAGAGCGAGAGGAGAAAGGCAGCGACCCAAGTGTCCAACAGATGTACATACGGGATGTACGTACGCATTATTATGAGAACAGAAGTGAAAAACATGGGCGTACACGTGGTGGGCATGGGACGCTGTACTCGGCCGGGGTCCTCAGCCTTTCTTGCAAACCTCATGTTTTTCGTCTTACAAGCCCGTCCGTCTTCGCTCCGGACAATGGCGAGCATCGGAAGAAAGAGATCCGAGCGGATCGGGCAAGCGGAGGAAAGCAGTTATCAAATTAGCCCCGTGTTCGCATGCCAACGATGGACGTTACAATTAATTACGTAATTCGTTTCATCTTTACGCTTTCGCAATGCCCTGCGAAAGAGGTGCGCACATTGTGTCCGCGAAACGGTAGCTGCGAACAATTCTTTCCATGTGGGCATCAATACGTGTCCTTCGCAAAGCGTACGACGTCGCGGCGAGTTACATTGTCTCATTATGCGGCAGCTACTTGCAGCACTTCGGCAAATAAGAAAACCCGGAAGCGTGTGCGCTATCGCCGTGAACGAAACGGCTCCTGTCGGTTTTGTGAAGGCGCAATGTCAAGTACCGCGAAGAGGTCGGTCGTACCATGAACGGAACATTAATCGGCTTCATTGAAAGGAATCGTTCGTGCAACGAAAGGCGAATAAACGAACCAGGTGCTCAAGGATGCACGTGCGCACCGCATCATAGACACTTTCTTGTTTTATAAACAAACGGAGAGCGGCACATTTCCCTTTTTATCTTGTGAAATGACTTACGTGCGTTAATACGTACAATTCTGTTTTCGAGAGTTTAGCATTGATACGTTAAGAGAAATATTCGATCGGCCTTGGCGTGAGATATTCTCACGCGCGTCGGTTTGGGAAAATTCGACGCCCTCCGTGTGTTTTATCAGAGTCGGCACGCGACTGTTAACAATGGCTGACGGTACGGAATGGGATTTCGACGCAATTAAAGACCATTATGGCATTCTCGGTGGCATACGGGTAGATGATGGTCACTGCGACTCCGCACCCTAATGTAAGGGATGTTTTCAATCCCAGGCAGATTCTCATAGCGCTAAATATAACGGCTAATGGGAGTCAGTTTTCGTCATGCTGGCCATGCTATGGCCACGCTGAGAATATTGAAGTGAAGCAGGCCGGGATATGCGGGTTCTTTGTACGAAATACGTATAGCAAATAAGCATTACTTTTCTCTATTAAAATGCTCCTAATGAATCAGCGGTCTCGCGCATGTTGCCTTTGTCGCATCATTACGTACGTTTTTAACTGCCGCTGAAGAGGGCGATAACCCCGTAATCTGCGTTCTCTGTGAAACAATACCATATAACGCTGACGGATTTATCATTGAACCAACTCAGCAATGATTTTCATTATCGGAGATGTTATTAACCAAGAGGAACGAGCGCTATCGAGCATTACTCTGTTCGAAATTGTTCCCGCGGAAAGTGTTGAACATTGTTTTCACGTGAGAAAGACGTCCTTCAAACTTATACAAACCGCAAACTACTTGAATCAATATTAAATTCTTATTGAGCCGGAAAAAATGTGTCTTATCTCGATTTACGTTTACATTTATCTACCTGAGTACAAGTGTACTATATCAACGATATTTCTTAGTAGCACGTTCAATGTTAACCGTGCGTGAATGATATTGTTAGTGCAAATGAGGCAACAAAAATGAATGATGAAGCGCATTGAAAAAATACGATAGGAATGATACTGAACGACGCCAGGAGGGAAAAAGAGTGGTATCTATTGCGAGAGGGAACGAGATGGGAGGTGTTCACATTATCTCGAATTGTCCAATTGGTCTGATTGCGACGATGCACAATACGGTGACCAAGCGTAACAATAACAACAACGTCGACAATTTCTATTTAGGTCTTGCGATTTACGCTCTGCATGAATAGAGACTCGAGACCCATTCATGCGTCTCCTCTCACTGATCGACCGCTTAAATGTTACCGTGGTATCGAACCTCAGTGTACACACTCCTTGACAGTGCCGAAAGGCAGTAACGTGAAGCCGTTAACAAGCCTACGAAAGTATTTCCACGTATAAATTTCAAATAACGCGCCAAAGCAAGGAAACAAATGTTGCGAGCAAACGATTTACTAACTCATCCATCGATGAGAGTGCAATCAGACTGTGCAACGGAAGTTGGTTAATGAAAAAATTGATTCAATTGGAAGTAGACGATTCGATACGCGCTCAGGGTAGAATAGTGGGGCGCGACTATAGTGCACCATTGAAAATGGCGACGAAACGAGGGATGTCGCCCCTAATCCGCCAACGTTTCGGCCAATGAGCCCGTCTATTTTGTGGTTTATTTTGAGGGCACAAGGAGTTCGAAAGGCGCGGATTGAAAGATGCAGGTACCAGCACGATAAGGGGAATGAATCTGTTTTTACTATTGGCTTGGCGGCGCGCGGCCCTGTTGCCATGTCTCGCCGCAAGTTCATAGTGGCTCGGGTGGGGGTAGATGGGTTATACGGCAGCGAGGCGGCCGAGGCGGCCGAGGCGCGCGCTGATTGGCCGAGGCAACTGGTGCCGCCTTTCGAGACGTCACGACCGTCTCGTCGCGGATCGGCATCGTCAGTCAGCATTCGGGCGCCTGACGAGCCGCATCTATCTCAGAAGGAGAAAAAGAAATCGACAAGCGCTTTCGAGTTTTCCCTCCTCGAGAGCCGTGAGACAGATTCTTTAAGCTTAACGCAACCACAAGGAACGGAAAGTGCCAAGTTGTTTTAATTTAAAGTTCACGACAATCACACGTCAGCTACGCTCGTCGAAAGTTCCCGGTTACCGCTGTCTTCAAACTTGGTTCTTTTTTGCCTCCGGAAGCGCGTACATCGGCACGTGATACGCATCATCGCTGAAGCAAAGAAAGAAAGAAAGGGAGAATAAAAAAGTACGCACCGCAAATCGACGACACACGCACAACGCGCATAGAACCCGCACGAACGTACGCACGCAACAACGGAGTGAGAGAAACGGAAAGAGGGAAACGGAGAGAAAATCAGAGTCGCGGCAAAAGAGATCGCCGCCCGCGCGCTGATCGGGCAACGGGCAGCTTTTACTCGCGCCGAGAAGTTGTTTTATTTGGGATACAGTCTCGATCACGACCCGGCTCGAGCCTGAGACTCTTGCGCTCTCTCTCTCTCTCGCTCGCTCTCTCATTCTCCGTCCGCACAGCGAATAACGCACGGCGTGACTACACGGGTGTGCTACCAATGTAAAGGCTACGAGACAATACGGAGTGGCAGTTTATTTTGTGTTTCTCAAGTTCTACGCGGTTCTACGAACGTCGTCCCGCCCTCGTACATTCGACGATTCTTTGTCCTTCGTCGCTGAGAAGAAGTTCATCCGCCACCACGGCCGAAGGAAAAAGCAAGAGAGTCGAGTCAGAGTGTGTTGTTGTGTGAAACGGAGAGAACATGTCGACTGCCGTCATGAGCACCCCCATGTTCGAGTGTAGCGAGCATCTTTTCAAGGTAAGAGACCCTACTTTGCCATACCCTCGTTCAGAACCTGCCCAGTCTTGCGAATCCTTACGCGCCGCCGCCTTACACTTTCCGCCGGGATCGGCCTATCGTCGTATACCCGACACCGTGCTCGCACATTAGGAGAAAGAAAGTGAAGTAGCAGCGCCAGACTCCTCTGCTAATTAGCCACGGTCCGCGCAAATGGAGAATGATACCGAGGAATCTACGATCCTCTCGCTCCACGCGAGACCGTGTAACTTTCTTCGTTCCGATTCTCTTCCGTGCCGATTTGTATCGGCGAGCGCCGTCGTACACTTTTATACTTTCGCCTCCAGTTCGCTCGTCCAGGTTTTCCCTCTTGTTTTCGTTACTTTCGATTCTGCGCTGTTCACACCGCCGACGACGATGACTATTCTCGATTCAAGAGAATCGTCGCCGGGGTGTCAACCGCAAAGATGGCTGGTAGCGGCACACGTGGTCCAATGAGAATTTGAACGTGGAATTGGAAAAACAAATGAAACGACTCTTCCTCTTACTCGTTCTGCATATTGCCGCTGGGTACTTCGTGGTACCGAGTCGTAGCGAGCTTTTCTGCGGTAACGTCGGTGGTACACGTACCTTACTCCATTGAGAGTGTACGCTCTATTGCACTCCCGGACAAATATGGCATGGAACGGACGGACAAAGTGGCAAAGGGCACGAAATAATGGCGCGCCTTGTGTACCGAACGTGACTACGGCTTTAAGTCCTTCCATCGGGGATTTCACAGTGTTAACGTGTTTCGCGTCCAAAACTGTTGGACATTTTTTGACCTAGGCCCGATAGACGCCCCTTTCCGCATACACGCAAAACTTAGCTTGCCGCCACTTATCGGTATATAAAATTTGCCGTAGTAGAAACATTTGAGTCATGTATATTGTTCGCCGGATGTGAGGTTTCATAACATTATCGGTTCGATTACTTTTAGAACGTTCCCGCCAGCGTGCTCGAGCCTGTCGCACGAATCCTATATAAATATGAGTATAGGACGATCTGTTTTTCAGTGTTTACATTTTTTCGCCTGTATGTTTAACCGTTAAGGTTGCTTCATCGTTGTGGTTTACCCACTTCAAATCATAATCGATACGAATATGTGTAATTTGAATGTAACAGGGGCGAAAATATTACAGAATTATTCGAGTTCTTTGCCACCGAACAAACACGTTTGTAGATATTTTCCGCGAATCAGTTTTAGGGTACCCATAAAACGCGGACTGCTATATTAAGATCAGTTTGTTTCCATACAAAGTACAAAAACTGGATTTCAAGTGTATAATGTGTATACGCTGCTAGAGCTGTAGGCGAAGCACGATGAGATAGCGTGCCTGAATCTTCCTCGTAAAAGCAAATGATACCAGCACTTTAACCGGAATTCCACCCCGCCATTGACTCCGGCTGGCATCATCCTTTTTTTAAACCAAATTCTTCAAAGTATTATTTTCATTGTGTCACTGGAGCACACGGTAATATCTGGGTAACTGTTACAGCGTGTGTTGCAAAGTGTGATTGCAACTTTAATTCCATCCAGCCCGTAGAATCTCACGTCTTACTGTTGGAAGTGTAAGGCACATACATTTTCCCCATTTTGATGATACTATAGCTATACCGGCTCAGTGTCTGTCCGTGTCCTTGTGTTCATGTAGAAATGTATAAATTACAATCTTTTGTACGGGAAAGTGAAGCACCTTTGTGTTGCCACATTGGCCCCAACTTCCATACACATGTTCCCGAATAAGTCAGACGATACATTTGTATGTGTATCATACGATTTCCGGTATGAATCTTCCTCTCAAGAAGCAGCGCGCTTGTCATTTCCCGCCTTATTATTATTCATTCGACGGAGCTGGTGCCAAGCGTACGCGAATTCTAAAAAAAGACAGTCGGAGTAATTATTCAGACCTTGTTGAAACGAGTGATGAATAGATCCATTTTATAGCGCCATTGTTTATATTTTCCCATGACAATTTACAACGATCATAGACGGCTGGTCTTTTTCCTCGACGTGTGTGACCTACTCGTTTTTTTTTATTGTTGTCATTAGGATTTATTTATTTTTGTTTTTTGGTGATAAACTTTCTTTGGCAATTTCTCCTCAACCGTTTCGAAACTCGCTCGATTGAGAAAGTTTCGACTTTCATAGTTGGCGGCCAACGTCGGCCTCAAGTAAAAATTGTGAGGAATACGCGGTGTGTAAAAGTGAGAGAAGATCTTGTCGGTGTGTTTACTGCTGATACGCCGAATGCAATAATTATATGTGCACTTCGCACGTGCTGCAATTGCTAAACAGTGACAAAACTGTGTGATCGACGTCAACTTGATCTCTATTTACGTGGCAATAAAATTTAAGTACGGAGATTAATGCTCGTTCCGCATAAAATATGCCTGCCGGATAGGTAAAACCTTTCAATGATCAACCCTGCAAGCGATAGGTTGTAATTACGGTGTTGATACGGAGTCATGTTGTGAATAGCCAATACATTGTAATTCGTATCCAATTAGTCAGCTGTACAAATTTGAGCGGAAATTTATAACGAACTATGTAATCCGTGCCAAATGAATGACTGAGGTAATAAATACTCTGTTGATAGAGTATACGAGATCGGTTTTCCTCAATTCTCTGGAATATTATGTTAATTCGGCATATTTTTTCTCTTCATCGTTTGTGCAAAATGATTAACATGCTTACACTTTAAATCATCGTTAATAATCTAGCGAAACATTAAAAAATAGTTAACAGTGGCAACTTTCTAAACTTTCAATTTCGTAAGACCGTTGGGCCAAGATTCTTCAGAAGAAACATCTCATCGATATTTTTGGCAAGTTGAACTGCGCTGAGGCAGATAAATATTTGATGTTAGCGTTTCAATATCTATACTTTTAGTAACTCTAAGTATTTTGACGTTGGTAGAGTGCTAATTATGCATTGTGACAATTACGACTTTGCTAGAATACTGCTTTGGATCTGTTGAATATACAACAGAAATGTGTGAACAGCAAAAGGTGGTGAACTGTTATTCACATTACGTTCTCATTATTAGTCCATAATGCTAGCGAATCTCTGTCTGCACAAATGAGATCCAAATTATATAATTATATACTCCATGCTACAGCTGTTATATTTTCCATTTCTCCAAAACCGAATCGGTCTCACCTCCATATGAGATCTTGCGGAGTTATCCAGCAAACAAACTTTCAAATGCGATTTCTTCGATATTAAACTGGAAGCATTAAGCGATGTCGCATTATTACATTTTATTGCGGCGAAATCATTGTGCACTCGATCGTCATGATTATTTTGATGCGGTGTATCACGATTTTGCTTGTAAGACACGGCCTGATAATCTCAAAATTACTCTTTCCTACTTTCACGCTATTGCGCAACGATCGACTACCGTGCACACCATTTGCGCTTGCAGGACGATATTGTCGTCGTCGCGCCTTTTCCATATCGATCTCACACCGTGTAAGATCAATCTCCCTCTTATTCAACACCGAACTGCACCGTCCATTGTACCAAGACGCTCCGCGAAGTAAAATTTCTCCTTTGTCCGTACCTCGCCGCACGACACGTACCCGAGCGATGCAATATTTCCCATAAGAAAAGATCACCAAAACCGAAACTCGTTCGATCCGCGAGTAAGACTTTCAACGCTTCGCCGTGTCTTCGAGGTTGCTCCCCGCACTTCTTTCGGAAGACTTTCATTTTCAAAAGCCTACCGGGGTAAGGTGATTCTCTCTGTAAGAGAGTACGTGTCTCGATTTTTCTGACTGCGGAAACCTCACCCTGAGGGAGCAACGTATCCAGCACTAAGCAACAGCAGTAACAAAAAAGCAGCTCTCGGTAAACGCAAGCCACAAGGGGCATAGGAACCTGTTGCTTCAGGTTTGCAACGAGAGCGAGAGAGTGACACGGTCGGGGTAAGAGAGAGCACGCGGGAGCGAGAAAGAGAAGCCGAAGCAGGAGGAGGGTTTCGAGCCCGTAAGTGTATATGAGTGAGTAACCGAGTATAGAGTGATCGTGGCAAGAAGAGGGAGCGAGCAATGTGTGAAGTTCTGTGAAAACACGTACGTGGTGTGTGTATGTGACGAGTGAGAGATAAGATGGGGAAGGGACTGGCGAGAGCGAGAGGGAAGATGAACCGTCGCTGGAGAGGGGGAGAAGGAGAAAGAAAGAGAAGTTCTCTTTGTACCGAGAGACCCTGACGGTATAGCGCTCGTCTCGCACACAACCGCCAGTGCCGTAGTAATCTCTACCTGCGCCTTCCACCGACAGTGTGGGCATGCCGTGTTCTGCCTCCACGTACACACACACTCACTCACACGCACGCACACACTAACGTACACAGTCAAGGTGCGCGCGCGAGCGCGGCGAGTCTCTTTTGTGGCGTTCTTGCTCAATGCTCTGAAAAATTTTCCCATATTCCTGAAAAGAAACCTATGGCACAAAAGGGGTTGTATTGCACGAAGACCGTGGAGAAGGACAAGCGGGGAAGTAGAAGGGCGAGGGAGGGGAAGGGGGGGTCGTGGCGCGAGTGTGACTAGTGCTAATGCGACGGCGAATATAGAAGTTTAACGACTATTTCCGTGTGCCGTTTTCAAGTTTGTTTCCATCGCCCGTTCACGCTCGCCGCAATTAACCTTGGTATTATGTCTGCAACTTATACGCGCACGTATCTTTATCAGCGTCGACCCTTGCGCCTTGCGCCTTGCGGCGAACCTGCGCTCCTTAGCCGCCGTGGCTGATTCATCGTTTATGCGGCCTTTAAATTAATGTATATTTTTGCGGGAAAATCCGACGTTAGGACCGTGGCGAGAAATATTGGCGGGATGGTTTTGTTGCGACGCTGCTTTAACGTTGGAGCGTGTTTCCCATGGCGAGACTCGTATCCGCGGGAAAGCGAGAGTGCCTTCAGAAGGAAAGGAACTCTCACGTGTTAAGGATCTGCTGATTTTTCGTGACTTCGTCTAACATCGGCGTCCGATCATCTCTCTACGCTCAAGATCCGCGACCGTGCGACGATAAAACTCCGATATGGTCGACGACGTGTCGTGACGCGTGATAATTTGCCGGGCAGATGAAAACATGTATTCATGTCATTGGTACGCTCTTGAAAGTCATGCATCGTGTGCGTGCAGTTAATGTACAATGACATAAATACTATTGGGAACATAGATGTAATGTAATAAAGACAATATTTCGACACGTAGGCAGTTAACTTGCAGTAACATTCGAGAATGATACTTAGTTTCCGATGAAATCATTTCAAGGCAATCGTAACTCTTAATCTTATATCATGCTGTAATTTAGGTTTTTATACCCTTTGGAGTAACCGTAGAAGCGTCTGGAGCAACTCGGTATTTGCTTTTGGAGCAAGATGATTAATGACCGCCGTCTGACGGTGCAACATTAGCTATTTAAATTTTCAAAGTACCGGGCCCAGCATGAAGGGCCATTTTACTCGCGGTTCTTGTTGCTCTCTACTTAATAACGCGTGCGCTGAACGACAATTTGAAATAAATAATTAAATGCAGGTGCATTAATTAAGGACATGCTCGGCACACTCTTTCTGTCAAGAAGTGGTTTACCATGCTCATTTATCTTTTCCTGTATTCTTCATATCTCCTTTCCTGTTTTCACTGTGTTCTTAATGTTAACGATGATAAAAAGAATTGGAGACTCTGTTACACCGTAAAACTTGGCTCACGAGTTAATGGTCAGCGTCACTCGAATCCCGCTTCATCCATGAAAGTTAATGGAAATGAGCGTCTGTTACCTTATATGACTGCTACCGATTGCCATTGATTTATGCTACCCGAAGGAAACTCAAGTACACTTCCTATCATTAGAATTCAAGGAAATTTCATAGATACAATACGGTCGAAAGGAAAAAGAAAAAGGAATGTGCCGGTCTACATTTTCAACCGCTGAGGACTTTTTATGATCGACGAGTGTACGTGCACTTATTCTCAAGTCGACTTATATGTAGCATGGACCACGGCGGAAAGCGTGAAACCGCGCGATATGTCACATCGTAAATGGCGAAATTAAGGTGACTTTCACATTTTCACTTTTTCATTATGCCGTTTTAAAGCAAACGTTTTTGAGCTACTACCAAGATCGGGACATCCATTGTCCTCATTCCGACCAATTTCAAACATACAATTCACACCTTTCATTCCTGCTGCCAATCAAGCTCATAATTGAATATACCGCAACCTTTACACAAAGTCTTAGAAACCGAACGATGATAATTCTCGACACCTACACGATCCATCCGTACACCCACACGCCCGAGAAAACACCTCAATGAGAAGCACTGCATGCGCGTTCTGCATAAAAAAATATATTCTACACTCTCGACGAAGCCCTGTACGCAAAATATCTCCTTACATATCCAGTGAACGACATTAAACGCTCCGTGCGCCGCTCCGTACACGTCATCTTTTTGCCAAAAGACGGAGCGAAGGAGGAAGCGTCGAAGGCGTCACGTCGTCGGGCCATGAAAAACGAACGGAAAAAGAGCTGTATATAAAAAAAAAAAGTCGAAGAGAGACAAAGAAATATGAAGGCGGGCTCGAAGCAGCGCCGTAGTCCTTCAAGTCGAACGCGCTCAAGTCGCACACATGATGAGCAGGAATATGTGCCTACGTGTGCGTGCGCACGGACGAGTGTGTGAGTGTGTCGCGCCCATGCATCGCCGGTGTGCACGCATGCATGCCCGCCGCAACGCACAACGTCGACACGGTTGTTACTTGAAGGCACACGTGCACTCGCAAGTTCCTTTACGCACAGGAAAGTCGTCACGGTCATGTGGACGATGCCTGAATCAGACGGTGCGGTATGGTACTCATTGCACCGTATTTTATGACCGGTTATAGCTAGTTATACGGCTTCTGCATTTGCATCTCTTAATGTTTTTCGTCTAACTACGTTCGTTAATATGCCCGACGGTGAATCCATCATGAACTTACACCCGTCGACTGTGATACAATATAAACATGTCGTCCTAATGACTCGCGGACTTTGAGGCATCGTTTGTAACAATTGAAATTGCACGGCAATTAATGTCTTTGACAGGCTTTGGGTGGTAGGCTTGTCTTCTACGTTGGTTCGAGCGGTCGAACTCTTCAATATCGTAAGGTTAGAAAAAGTTAGGTAGATGAGGTAGTTGCTCAGTGCTTTCTCGGTAGATTTGCACCAATGCGTTGGGATATTCCCATTATATATTTTCGAGGTGTACGCTAGTTCGTATATTGAAAGCAAGTGTGAAGTCTCACTCGCGGTATAAGACCGGTCGAAGGAAAAAAGTACATCGTAGAGAGAGTTCAGCGGAGCGATACGCTTTTCTGCGCCAGAAAGTGAAACGTCCGTTGTCTCTCTCCCTCTCATATTTCTTTCGTGTGCTCGTACCGCTTTCAGTTCCACTGTAAAAGAGAATGAAAGTGCAAGGCGCACTTGGTAGAGGGACACAGACACGACGGAAGGAAGCGGATGAAAAGAAAATGAAACTCGTAATTTCGAGCTTCCTACCCGTATCCTGGAAGGAGACGGCCATTCCACATTCGCCAAGATCTAAATCTATTTTTATATCCCACCTACCCTCCTTCATTACCCAAGGGAGAAGGATTTCCTGCATAAATATTGATGCTGAACGCGCGCGACATGCAAACCTGTCTCTCAAATGGGTCGCCAATCTTCGCGCATTTTCTTCACCTTGAGAATGATAAAAGGTGTCCCGCAACGTTTCTTGTACTTCACCTAGATATGTCTCAATAATCAGCGTGGCTCGTTTCGCGCCGCAGTCTGTGACGCTGAACTTTGTTGCGCTGGAATGTGCATAGGTCTTACACGTCTACCCAACGTGTGGTCGTGGCGAATAAACACATTATTGCCCATAGTATTCAGTGAGGATATCGCTAATGTTGTTTGTTTGCGACCGGCGTGTATCGGCCGGGAAAGAAGTTGACGTCGGGCAGTTCCTTCAAACTGGACAGCCCGATAATTAAGATAATTAAAAGTCTCGACGATAGCCGTATTACGTAAGAATCAGTGCGTGAAGCGCAGTTTCTATTCAGCCGCGGCGCCCGCTCACTCTCGTTCACCGTTCCTTGCCTCGTACTTGGCGTTCTTTTTTTGTTTCCCTCCTCGCTCGTCTGCCTCGCTTTCACCTTCGACCTTCGCGCCGCTCGCTGGTAGCAGTGTTAAGGTTTTCTTTTCCGTCTTACGGATACCCGCGCCCGCCCCAACGTTGTCGCATGCGACGCTCTCCTCGTATCACGTGCGACTCTTTTTTTTTTTACCACTTAAAATACGGTTTTCCGCGTCCATTATCATTCTCGAACGTTCCGCGGACACACGTGAGCCTTTACCGCGGACTCAAAATTCTGAGAAACTCGTACGTTGATGAATCATGCCGACGCTACGAGCAGACGTTTGCCAAACTAAAGAAGTTCTCCCATCAATCTTTTGTTTCGCATCGAGTCCTCCGCGTCGAAGTTTCTGGTACCCGGTTAGACGTTATCGCACCGAGCACTTCAACGGCATTAGTTAATTATCTTGAAACAATAATATATTGTATCCGTAATCAAACTCGCGTATCTGATCGGGTTGTAAAGAACGTTGCAGTATCGTTATCTCGTCGTAAAGAACGGTCGTACGTCGGCCTATGTGTGTTTGTGGAAGTCCATGAATGAGCGGCGTGATGGTACATAGTAGTTTTTTCCACAATCGCACGTGGTCGGATGCCCGAACTTTACGTGTCGGGCTTCTTCGTGGAATTCCACGGTCATCTAACTATAACAGTAAGCAGCACCGTGCTTCACGTGGGGAGCTACACTTTTTTAGAATCACGCCGCGTTCACTTGTCGATATAACCATGTGACGCCAGCTGTGAATCATCGGTGCTGAAAAGAAGCGTTGAAAAATTATGTATGGTAGAAAGAAACCGTGTTTAGATCTCTCACTCATTTGCTTGCACGGAACCATTTTTGCAACAAAATGTTCAGATTTGTTTGCGCCTGTTCGTAATTACAAGCGCATAGAGAGAACAGTTATGTAACAAACACTGTTATCATAACAGTCGACTTTTTATATCTTGTGAAAAAGAATTCTTGCTGTCGTTTGTTTTTATCAATACCGAACCGATAACATGACGTGCAGTGAAAAGTAGTGCAGATTTGAATTTGTAATTGTTGGGAGTACAGTTTCTTGTAGAGTTTTTCAGTCTTAGTCGTCAACTATTTATTTAATTAGGTGCTCCTCCGTTCTCTTTAACTATTCGAATGGTGGGTCATTATCGGCACGAACTAGTCGTTAAACGTTACACAAATACCCTTCCACATGTGTTCCCAATTTTTCTGTTTTTCACACTAGCCTGAACACCCATCGTAGAGTCGTACATCCGATAACCGTTCTAAACGAGCTCACGAACATTGCCATACGGAAGAAAAAGTGAAGAAGTAAAGTTCACGGACCCACAATTCGCTCATAATTCTCCTTTACTGCCTGTCAACCGACGCGAGATTAAAGATACTCGAAAGCGAAGAGAAACGATCGTGTGTGGCCCCCCCCCCCCCTCCCCCCGTAACGACGAAGCGCTTAAATCGTCGACACAATGACTTGTCCAGCCGTACGGAAAAAGAAATTGTCAGACTGGCCGGGCGAACCATCAATTTTTGTCCCGCGTGCTAAGGCGCGATTTTTGCATACGTACCGTGATAAGATTAACTCAGGAGTAATAACCACACACGATTTTAGGTCATCTACTCGCGCGCACGATAATGAAGAGTGATATGTGAGAATAGTCATGGAAACTTACGCGTTGTATAGGTGACGCGTGTCACACGCTCAATGTTTGCACATACGCGTATGTGGAGACTCGCGCGCAGAGGGGGAATGAGAGAAAGAGGGAAAGAGAGACGGTGAGAGATAGAAGGAAACGGAGAGAGACGAGCTAGACGGTAACAAACTGGCAGAGTGGAAAAGGGGGGGGAGAGAGTTTGTCGCCGTCGCGCTCGTAGAAGGTAGTCTACGCCATAAGAGTTAATTATCATCCATACGTCACCACAGATATCGGCGCCCGTGTACATACACGGACGACTCTGAGGCTGTACGCGAGAAACAGGCTGCTGCTCGCGCGTAAAGGAAAACACGAACGTTACGTACACATACACGTGAGCGCGCGCGCGCGCACAGACAGAAGGCGTTAGCTGCTTCGTACGCGCGCGCACACATCGTCGGGCACGTGCTTGTGGAAATTTCCAGGCTTACATCAGGCTGCTCCTGCTGCTGCTGCTGCTGCTCTCTTGCTCAGACCGGCTACCGGTCAATTCACTCGAAGTTTTCTGCGTGCTTCGAGAGACGCGAAGACGCTGAAAACTTCGAGACGTGGCAGCAGAAGTGAAGTTGCCCGAAGTTCGAGGCGACCGCGTTGAAGCGCCATCTTAATGGGAAAAGTGGCGTCAAATTAGATGTTGATGTTACGTAGAACCGTGAACGTTTAGTTGGTACGAGAGTAAGATGTGTTTCTTTTCCGTAATGTTTTGACGGTTTTTAGAAGAGTAATAGCTGCGCGCCGAGTTTCCGCCGATGCGAACGAATTGCGACGATCTTGCCACGTTTCGTGCCTTATCGCAGGTACACCGTCGGCCACGGCGCTGCTTATCTTGACATTCTTTTTACAATTTGTGAACGATTACAGTAGTATCGTTTCCATTGTCTCACCGTTGATAATAGAATGAGAACGGATCGTATCGCTCCATCCGTTTAATGCGCAGTTTAACCGTCGGCCACGATCCATGTCTCCTCCGTTATATATTTTGATAATGGTCTATAACCCCGCAGCCACTTATACCGACTCGCGCACACGTCGTTCCCGTTCCGAAGGTTAAACAACTCTCGATCGGTTTGGCGATTATCGGCGAAACATGATATAAAACGTGAAAGGTTAGACCTTCGTTAGTGTCGAAATCGCGAGTGACGGCTGGAAGTAAAACTTTTACCTCTGCCGACTCTTAAGCACTGCCCCTCTTCGTTATCATAAAAAGACAAAATCTGAGAACAGTTAGAACGAAAGAGGGTAAGGTATAGGGATGAGGGGCGGAAGAATGTGAGATACATGTCTAAAGTAGGAACTCCTGAGCACCATAAAATTAAGGCGTTTATAGTGTCCGAGAGTACCTCCGACCCTTGGGTTTTCATATTTTGTCTACCTGCTCCTTGGGACTACTTAACGGTTCTTTTGGGTTCTCCTCCCTCTATCCATTGTTTCGAAAACACGGCCTCCCGATCGCAGGTCATTTTGGTGGCTATCTTTTACCAAATTTTCCACTTCCTCCTTTCAGCCGTGCGATTGTTACCATATTGCTTTCGATGCATTTAGTTAACAATCGCCGACTACAATGCGCGTCCTGCTCATATTTGACATGGGAATTCACTGTCACACATTCATTGTTAGTACTTTGCATCGTTGCAACGTGAAAATGTAAAATTACATTTCAGTGACGATTTTCTTTAGTCTCTTATGAAGAAGTACGTACGTTAAATGCGTATACATCTTGTCAAGAATAACAAGAAAAAGGTGAATAATTCAAAAATAACGATCGCACCTTTAAACCTGTATAAAAAATCGTTGACAAACGATTAATCAATGATTAGCATAAAGCGCTACAGTATCCATCTCACGGGCATTGATATCGTATGCGCAAGTTGCGCGATGTAAACACGTGATTAGGCAGAAACATGTGATCGGAGAGTGGTACCGATTATCGGATTTTCAAACAAGATATCTCCCGCTAACAGCGCTTAAATTACCGACGAGCGCGAGGCCAATTTTCGTCGCTCCGCTGCGCCATCGCATTAAGCATACGACCCTATTCGCGAATCAGAATTTCTCATGCCGTTCATAACCGGTGGGGCTATTCGCGATTCTATCCCCATTCCCAGCCGGCCATCTCTCACGCTATACGTATATATATATCTCCGATCGGCGCAAACGAATTGTTTTTGAACGATGCCCTCTCTTTCGATTCCAGAACGCCACCTCGTCGAAGACAAAGGAAGCGACGCAGACCTCGTCGTCGAACAATGCGAGCGGCCACGGCGGCGCCGGAAGCAACGGCAACGGGCATGCCCCTCTGCGACGCAGTTACACGTCGCTCGTGAGCACGCTCATCGAGCAGCATCGCAAGCTCGACCGTAGCGCGAGCGAGCCGACCTCCAGGTACAAGACCGAGCTTTGCCGCCCGTTCGAGGAGAGCGGCGCCTGTAAATACGGCGATAAGTGCCAGTTCGCGCACGGCTGCAGCGAGCTGAGGAACGTGACGCGCCATCCGAAATACAAGACCGAGCTGTGCCGCACCTTTCACACGATCGGCTTCTGCCCGTACGGGCCGCGCTGCCACTTCATTCACAACTTCGAGGAGGCTCGCATCCACAATCAGAAGGTCAGCGCGCAGCTCGGCTCGACGCAGCCGAACATCATCGGGCTGAATCCGTTGCTGAGCGCCGCGGCCGCAGCCGCAGCAGCAGCGGCGGCCGCCGGCGGGAACGCAGCCGCAGCGGCAACGGCGGCAGCCGCCTGCAGCGCGAACAACGTCAGCGTCAGCCTCTTCGAGCAGATCGCCGCCTCGCCGCAGGCGGTAGCCGCCGCCGCCGCCGCGGCCGCTGCCACGCCCAACCTCATGAGGACGAACTCGCTGAACATAGCGACCGGCTCCGGTAGCGGGAGCGTCTCCGCAGCCGCGGCCGCCGCCGTCGCCGTCGCCGCAGCCAACGGCGCCTACAAGCCAGTCCCGCCGCCTCTGCTGCGCACAAACTCCCTCAGCCTAGCCACCAACCACCATCATCATCACCACCACCACCATCATCATCAGAGTGCCAACGGCGTCTCGGCCGGCAGCGTGTCCGCCAGCAGTTCCGTCATCGGCCCCAGCAGGCCCAAGCCCCTCAATCTCAGTCCGACCTTCTCGCTGGGCAGCACCGGCGACTCGATCTCGCCCTCGTCCAGCCTCAGCCAGTCGCCCACCAACTCGATGGCCAGCTTCTTCAGCGACGACTGCGGCAATCAGCACACGTCCGTCGCCAGTCTGCCGACAACGCCGTTCAGCTTCGGCCAGGACTTCGGCCTCCTAGCCGCGACAAGGCAGGGCAGTCCGAGCCCGCGCAACAACGGCGTCTGTAGTCCTCTCGGCTCCGCCGACGATCTCGCCCCAAGGACACCCTCCCCGCTCTCGCCCAACGGCGAGTCCAGACTGCCGGTCTTCAACAGGATCAGCAGCACCCTCGGCGACTTTGAGAATCTTAAGATTTAAGCCTGTTTACAGCCAAGGTTCTGCTTCCTGCCCTCTCCCTCACGGCCCTGCGGTCGGGGTCCCTGTAAAACGCAGAAGAGTCGATCGATAACGGAAGATTTATCATGGCGACGAATTTACGGGAGAGTGTCCAGCTTTCGGGATGACGGAGAAGAGGCGCTGGACGTGAAGAATGACGAATGGCGGGGTGGAACGCTAAAAATAAGTGAACGGCCATGGTGGGGAGAGGAAACGGAAGGGCGTGGGAGGGGGGGGGGAGCAGAAAGGATTGGGCTTGACGAAAATGCATCTGCCGGAGAGGATGGAGGAGGAAGAAAGAGAGAGACGACCGAAGATGGTGGGACCCAGGACCCACGTACACACACAGGCATGAAACGAGCCAACTTCGTTCCATCGATCTCCAGCGGATGGTAAACGACGGTTTCGTCAATGTTTTATAGTAACATTTTTTCTTGACCGGTTTCTTATTTAAAGCTTTTTTTCCCCTACTCCTCCCCGATCGGGGGAGGATGCGACTCAGTTGTCGGGTGAATACTTTTTCACCAGTTTCCCTTCATATCGCCGCTCTTAAGCGATCGTCTCTTCCTTTCTTATCATTACCGTCATCATTAATATTATCGTCATTAAAATATTATATTAATAATACTATTATTATTAATATTATTAATATTATTAATATTATTCTGTAATCTATACTGCAAACGTCGATAATCTTATTGTTCATTGCGTCAGTCACATTTCACGATGACTTCGACCATCAGGGCCGTTTTTTACGTAGGCTAACACTTGTTGGGGGGGGAGTAAAAAAATGTGCGGACGAGAAACGGATAATCACGGGACATGAGAAAAGAGAGAGGCAGATGGGAAGGGCGGCGCGAAAGGATGAGGAAGGGGATGTAAATCCGGAAGTCGTTACCGATGAACGCACAAGATCGAACGGGATGGGACGGGAATGAAAGTGAAAGGTTAAAGGAAATGGCGTAAGATCGGGGAAAATCAGCAAAACGGCGTCGATGCGTTATTATCGAAACTTTTTGTTTCTTTTCCTTTACGAATGGGAGCGCGCGCGCGCGCGCACACGGTCGTGTGTCGATCGTTCGCGAATTAACGGTAAAGATCATTACTTTGTCCCATTCTCTGACGGATCCTTCCGTCTTCGGCCTCTTTCTTTGCCCGCGCCGTATAAAATATCGAAACGACGAAAAGTAATAAGAAACAATCCGGGAGAGCGCGATCGTCCGCTCCCCCGGGGCAGATAATTTGTTGCAATATTCCTGAACTATTTAAATGCGGTACGATCGTGCTCGGTTTCCGTTTCCGAGCAGAGAGGAGAAGGAAAGTTGTCCTGCGAGAAGTGAAAGGAATATAAGTTAAGCGCGGAATTAGTGCGACAGGTCAGAGGGAGACTAAGCCGGTGGGTGAAAGATGACGAATAATTATGGGGGAAAAATGAACGACCTAACGGACGATAAATTGTATAAATTGACTGCAATGAGAGAGTCGTCCAAACTTGAACTTACGGTGGCTGAAAAACTCCGATTGTCTTCCAGTGTTATTGCGAATAGGGTAGAGAAGAGTGTATGATGCCTGCGCGTGAGTCTGTACCGGTGTGCGTGCATATGAAGGAGAGAGTCTGATGCGTATGAATGTATAATAAGCGTGCCTGTTCCCCTGCATGTGTGCGTGCATATGTGTGTCAACGCGTATGCATTCGGACGTAAATGTGAACGAGAGTGAGAAATTACGTACGTCTTTTTGATGGCTGGGCAGTGAAAGAGAGTGAGAGAGAGAGAGAGAGAGAGAGAGAAAGTTATACGAATGATGTGGCACCAAGTGAGACAGAGAGTGAGAGAATGAGAGAAAGCGGTAAGTCAGAATGATTGTGTGCGTGCGCGCGAGAATGTCGTGTGTGTATGAGTACGTATCCGGAGAGAGGTGTTACGGCATTTGAACTAATGTGCGATGAATAAGGACGGAATACATGCTCGTACATGGCAAATGGACGTAGACGTATGCTGCATACGGAGAAAGACGAAACGTTTTAACGATCCCATTTGCGATTCAGTCGCTGAATTGTCAAAAGTGATCCTTTCGTGTTACGTTCAATTCGTCACGATGGATGACGCATATGCATGTTCATGCCGTTTCACATGATCGAAGCCACGAGGAATCCGACGACGGAGAGTACTCCTTTTGTTTCAAATTAGATTTTTTAATATATACATATAGATATATATATATATATATTTAAGCGAACGCATAGTGCACACACGTGTTTCGCTAGAGATTTTTTTACGCGTAGCGACGATATATTGACAAATCGCAAACGTGACTTCAACAGACGAAGAATGTTGTTTATCACCGTCGGGTGACCCGTTGAAAGATCGTGTACGCCTGCGTGTGTGTGTGTGTGTATGTATGCATATGCGTGCCTCGCTGAGAGTATGAATGCAATTGCAGAGTGTGATAGAAAGTGAATGCGTGAAAAGAAACTGTGTACACAGTTGCCTGTGTGTATATGCGTGCGTGCTAGGGATGGTGTCCGTGTGTATGAGTGAGAAAGGGGTACGTGAGAGAGGAGTGAAAAAAGGAGAGAGAGCATTAATTTCGTCATATACATTGTTCTTTCCCATAAAAAAATGTGATATGTAACTATTGCAATAGAAATATTTGCTAATATTAAAAATATTCTATTATAATGCGTGAGAAAAATGAGCAATTTAAGGGAGGCGTGCAGGGGGGGAAAAAAAGAAGTGCCTTTTCTTGTGAGACCAATCGTTTTTCGAGCTTGAAGATATACCCGATGCGAATCAATGATTTCACCGCGATAAACGATAAAGTATCTACGCGTACTTTGAAAGTTGCCTAGAGTAACGTTTTGGAGTCCAGTTTGTCTTCTTGCCGAGAATCGTTCGCCTCCGCCGCGTGTCGCCTCGAGGAGATTGAAAGCAAACAAAAAAAAAAGATACGAAACGAAAGTGCCTAATTGACGTGGTTTTTGAAAATCGATTACATTTTGTATATACCCACAGATGCACCACATACTTCTTATACTAAACAAGAGATGTTTTTTCGTTTAATTTATACTTGAGCAAATGTTATTATAGATTTAGTTTATTATCCTTATTAGAACTAATATAATTATTTTTTATTATTAATAATTATTAACTATTATTTTTATCATTTTTATTATCTATTATTTTTTATTATTAATATTATTATTATCTATAAATATCATCATTTATATTGTATTTAGTAGACAGCGTTATTCCCCTCAGCGAGTGTGCCCAGTTGCGCGCTCGCCTCGAAAAACAAAGCATGGTCTCCGTAACTTTATACCGTTAACCGCATACACAGCCGAGCGAATTGTTCTTCTTCGAAGAGACGATGGTAGAGTAGTGAGAGAGGAGCGAAAGATAGGGACAAGGGAGAGGGAGAAAGAGAGAGAGAGAGAGAGGGAAGGAGGGAAAAAGTCAATCCGCAATTGCATCTTGCAAATCTGCAGTCGGTTGCTTCGAGAACGATCACTCTTTCTTTTTTTTTGTCGTTTTCTTTTTTTACGTTCAGTAGTAAAGCCAGTTAATCGCTGAATTTATCGATATTGCCTACTATTATCATGCATGTTATATTATTTCTATATTACTCATTTATTTCGACTATGGCGACCATTCTTTACTCCGCTATAGTCAGCACATTGCTCATAGTGTCGGGCAGCTAGGCATCCGATACTATCTTCAACATTTCGACTCATCGTTACTATCGTTACCACATCCATCGCAACAATCTTTATCCGAGTACTCTGTATAGCCACCGATGATTTTTCGTTATTTCGCTGAGAATGGAAAAAAAATTTGTTTTTTCTTTCTCTCAATCGTGTATCCATCCTATCTATGCACTCTTAATCTATTTCTTTCTATATACAACAATTTGTACGCTATGTGCGTACGCGCGTACAAGTTCAAATGATCGTATGTTATTTTATGACGCATATTTAATTCCGTTTTTTTTCTTCTTTTTTTTTTGTACGAAGCTTCCTGTTTACTCTTCTTACTGCGGTTACAAGTGTTGCAAAGCGACCGATGTGCGTGTTTGCGCACGCGCGCGCGCACTCACCCACACACAACACACTCACTCACATATCATGTTTACGAGTATAACAGTGCAATCGAATGTGAGAAATGCCATTGAGCGAGGAGAAAAGGGAGGGAGGGAGGGAGGAAAGAAATATGGGCGCGTTGCATAGAGACATGGCGGCATGTAAAGTTTTACGATATGACGCGCGCGCGCAACAAGTACGCGTGCAATGTGTATTTGTTGCGTGTAACGTGCCTGTCCATGCGCACGGGGCGCGCGCGCGCGCGTGTGTGTGTGTGTATGTGCGTGTCCGCGTCGCGCGCCACATCATGCTCACTAGTTCCAACTGTGTGAATGCAATTAGAAACCTTCATGGCAATAGAGATTGAGACGGCCGATTGAAACGTGTCATGTATTGGTTGGGGCACATATATACCGATGAAAGAACAAGCGAGAGTGTGACCTGCGTCGTGTGAGTTTGTGTTTGAGTATGTGCGTTTGCGAGAGTGATCGAGAGAGCGAGAGAGAGAGAGAATGAAGAAGAGGGTAGGAAGGGGAGGGCGCTGTTCACACACAGAGAGACAGACAAGACGTAGAGAGTGAAAGTTTCAGTTTCTTTTTGCGCAACGGAGGGAAATTAAAAAAAAAATGCAATGTGTGGACATGGAGGGGGCGAAAGAGGAGATTGTCAATGAGCTATCTATATCCAACAAATGCGCAGTCAAGAAAATGGAAGGAAGTTTGACGCGATAACGTGCGCGTGTCTCGCGACCCAGATTCAGTGATCGCGCTGTTTGTTTCTTTTTCCTCGTGGGAAAAGCTGCGGATACCGGGTTAGAACTGATGATCAGCGCGAGGCTTCGATCGTTATGTACCTAGATCAGATCCGATTGAAATATCGTAGGATTATGTCCCTGTTTGATTGAGATCCGAGAACGATGCAGGCGAGTTACAGAAAATGTAATTAAGTTCGCACAGACACTATTACTTCGATCGAGGTTTCTCGTCGTTCAATTTTTTCGATGCAGATTCAAACTCTTATATTCACTCCCAATCGATTATGCGCGATGTACTCGTCGTTGCCGCGCCAACAGTCTAAAAAGATTTCTATCGTTTTCCTTCCCCCGTCGAAATATGCATATTATGCCTACGTGCATAATACCGCTAGTGTGTCTTCTAGTTCCAATTTTTCTTGACCGCACCTGGAATTGCATTCGGCTAACAATACGTTGAAAGTGACGGAAATTTGACGTTTGATCTCGTGCAGAAGTCGCGGTTGCGGCGTCAACTGCTTAAAGCGCAATTCGACACGAAAATTTTATTCTCCGAGATATAACAAAAAAGTGAAACGAAGGGAAAATAACATTTCTGAATGGAATTCTAAAAAGCCGGGCTTCGCGCCACTCGTTACCCTCCTGTTATAATAGACTTGACATCTTATACATATAAATATAATATTAATAATAAATAATATACTATACGTGTACGTCTCTTTTTTAATTTAATATATTTATTTTTTCAAACAAGTATTTATATATTTATACAATATTTTATACTATGTTCTTCACAGATACACGCTATATGTGTAACACATTGTTTACAATGTAATGTGTTGCAAGTCAATCCGTTGGCTCTCAGACCCGAGTATTTACGTAATTAACGGCACTTTATATTCTTATTTCGAGGCAAACATTCTTTCTTTCATTTCGCGATTTTTCTTTTCTTTTAAGTTTGTCAAAGTGATGATATGACTATTTTTTTAATTCCCGTTTAATATTTTTCGTTTCTACCGATATTTTTTTTCTTTTTTTTTTTCTTTCTTTCATTGTTGATAGTACCGATATATATCGTTCGTCATTGGACAATGTTCGAATGAAGCGCTTGAACGCCACCTTGTGATATGTTCCGAGAAGTAAGGAAAAATTATGAACGTTCTTCGTCAAACGAGATTGACACTGAAGAGGCCAAAAAAAAAAGAAAATACAGAAAGAAAAGAAAATTTAGCAAACGTATGGGAGTCAACCGATAGGCTAGCAGAAGTCGTTCGAACTGTACGTGACGGGAAGTGAAAAAATCGTGCGAAAGCGGAATCCTTCTAATATGGCGCCCTCACCTCTTCTTCTTTTTTTTTTTTTTTAATTTAATTTAAAACGTTTTCGCCGCTCGACCGCGTTCTCCGCGCAGATTTAGTTTTTCTTTCCACTCCCACCATCCTCCCACCGTATTTTTTCCGCACTTCCCGCATAGGATCTCGTTAGAGCCATATGAAGTTCGCCTAGAACTCGCGCGGAGGCTTCCTTTTCGTCCCGTGCGCAAATGAGCATTCGTGTCAAGCGAAATTCTCTTGCCCGGTCGCGTCCGCTTCGAACGACTTCGGTCTGCTCCACAATGGGACCACAAAAGTGATAAAACCATTATAGAATTTCATTGTCGATGTGTCGTGGGCGAACCGATGAAAAGGAAGGAAAAAAGAATTGTATAAGGAAGGAATTCGCTCGGTCACGATGGAAATGAGAAAATGTGCACGGCTGTTTTCGTTCCGACGATCCTGGCAAAAATGGGAACCGTTCGCGGGCATATGCAATTGAACTAGCTTTCCGTTCTTTTGTTTCGAAATTTATGGCGTTTTTTTTTGTTTTTCGTTTTCACTTGCAAAATTCCTTGTTACGTCTCGAACGAGCGTGTATCCTTCCTAGCGACCGTTTTTTTTTTGTTTCATTACTAAAATGATACATACATACATACACACAAAAGTCTCATGTACCACAAAACAAAAAATGTAGTTCGATAAGTATTGCCAACAATACACTATCTATTTAATACATTTTATTATTACAAAATAATTGAACTTGGATGTTTTATTTGTTTTACCCTTCACGACAATCTCCTATCCCCACAATTCTGTCGTAATGTAATCTGCGGTTAGTTGATAATTTGCACCGATCAATATCCGTAATCAGTATGCATTCCTACAAAGTTAAAAGTAACTCTTACCCAACCATCGTAAATCGATATCTTTTATCAGACTTCATATATCTTGTTAACGCATTCATGACTTCCCCCTCTGTATTCTTTTTATCACATTCTGCATACTGAAGATAAAATATAAAAATATACAGCGTGGATGACATGACGATCAAGCTGCTCAAGGTAAGTTTTTTTTTCAATTAAACTTTACGTATCGTATATTCGTAAAATAAATAGCTGAATCTCTCGAGGAGGCGACCAATTTTAAAAAAGTGCAGTATACTTGGCGAAACAACTGTCAAATTCACGGACAACGGAATAAGCTTCTCAACAAGATTACGCAACTTCGTTCTCGAAGCATACAATTTGCAGTGCTTCAAATTAGCAGCACACACGAGTCCGGTAGGGGCATGTTTGACAACCCCGACTTAATGCCCTGAGAAATTAATAATTGGTCGCATTTATGAGTGCTATCGCCCTATCTCGTAATTGCTACAGGAGTTATTGTTGAACCTTAAATTTATGCGAAAAAACATGTTGCGGTTCAGCGTTCGTTGCTTATCGGGTCAGTGATTATCAAGCATTAATGCGTTATCCTCGATCGTATCGGAGGATCCTTGCACGCCGGCCCTGACCGTTCCGGTCTCGTTCCTTTCATTCCGACAATTATGCAGAAAAGGATCTAATTTGCGAGCGTAACGCACCGATTTATTTAAAATCGCTCGATATTATCATTAATTCTCAGCGAAACGCTCGATGGGTTAAGTGTGCTACGAGCCAGCGACACAATTAATTATTCCCTCAACTAACACGTTCAATTCCATCGACATAAGTTCTAATAACAACGCGAGAAGTTATTCTGAATTCTTGGAGTCACTTAACCGTCTTACAACAATTCAGCATTGCCCGACGAGCATATCGAAACTTATCATCTGTTCAAAGTTCTAGCTCCCCAGTAGCATGTAAATGTTCATCCCGCTCGTGTGACGCATGAACTGTATTATTCCCCTTTGTCCGCACTGATCCTGCATGAATATAAGCGAGTTATCAACTATCTCTGCCGTTTCAAAGTTCAGCGTCTGGGCGAGAAACGAACGAAACGTTCGTTCCGTCAGAGACAGGCTCTGTCCTGCTCGCCTTTGTCCAAATCGATCCTGCATAAACATAGGTAAGAAATCTATCCGGGCGCGCACGAAAGCCCGCCTTATGGGGCAGAGATTGTTCTTCCTGGTCGACGTTTTTCTACTCTTTAAAATTTGTCATACGAGCCTGACACGTCAATGATTTCGCTCGAGTGAAACGACTTCCACACACGCAAGCGTACGCGAGCTCCACGATGTGTCACGAGCGAGTCACGTTCTACGGCTCCGTCGGTGTACGTTTTACACATCCGGTTGCAGTTTACGTGGGCGCATTGGTCGACGGGGCACTGTCTGTCTTATTAACGTAAAAGGAGTCGTAGTAACTACGGTATGCATCCGTACGGACAAATTACACTCGGCAATGAGTTTTCGAATTGGAAACAAGGACTATCCGCTTTTTTTTACCCCCACCTCCCGATACAATGCCTGCGTACTCGAGAAACTTCCAAGAACGTTTCATAAAGGTGATCAATTTTCGCTTGTTATAGCATACCGTTCGTTGAGTTGTTGACTATTTTTAAAGTCTTTGATAAACAATATATATATTTATAATTTAGTTGTAAAACTAGATTATTTTGATCAGACCCGCTGAGAATAGGATTTAGAAATAGTAAACTAACAATTCCACGAAAGATTTATATATATATATATGAGGCATTCCATGCCAAATCGGACACTTTCGGACCTCACCCTCTTCGATTTTTTTTTTAATTTTTTATGTTTTTAAGACTGATGAAATACGCGTTCAAGAATTTTTTCAGATTTTTTTGAACATCCGTTTCGAAAATATGAATTTTCTTAAAATTCGGGCTCATTTTTTTCAAATGCTCATAACTTTGCGAAATATGGACCAAATTGATCGTTCTTTTTTTCAAAATTTGTGTTTTTGAATGCTCTTTCAAGAAAAAAATATAATTTTTTTCGACTTAATTTTTTTCTTTGTTTAATTTTTATTTCAAGGACAAAATATTTTCTATCTCGAAACACGTCACCTTCGATTTTTTTGAAAAAATTCTCAAATAAACTTTGATGCATGTAAGAACTATAAAAAAATTTCCATCGTGGGGAAACTCTTCGTTCTATCTTTTTTCTTTTTTTGAAAATATCCATTCTCTCAAATCGTTTGTTCCGTTTCAATGAAAAATGTTTTTTTTCGAGATGTATGCCCCGTCCGATTTTTTTGAAAAAATTCTCAAAAATACTTGGATGGATATAAGAACTTTTAAAATTTGTCCGATCGTGGGGAAACGTTTCGTCCTATTTTTTTTCTTTATTCGAAAATATCTATTCTGTCACATGGTATATTCCATTTCAATGAAAAATGTTTTGTATCTCGAAACACGTCACCTTCGATTTTTTTGAAAAAATTCTCAAATAAACTTTGATGCATGTAAGAACTATGAAAAAATTTCCATCGTGGGGAAACTCTTCGTTCTATTTTTTTTCTTTTTTCGAAAATAACCATTCTCTCAAATCGTTTGTTCCGTTTCAATGAAAAATGTTTTTTTTTCGAGATGTGTGCCCCGTCCGATTTTTTCGAAAAAATTCTCAAAGAAGCTTTGATGCATGTAAGAACTTAAAAAATTTGTCCGATCGTCGGGAAACTTTTCGTTCCATTTTTTTTCTTTATTTGAAAATATCTATTCTAACAAATCGTATGTTCCGTTACAACGGAAAATGTTTTTTATCTCAAAACATGTCCCCTTCGATATTTTTGAAAAAATTCTCAAATAAACTTTGATGCATGTAAGAACTAAAAAAAAATTCCCATCGTGGGGAAACTCTCCGTTCTATTTTTTTTCATTATTCGAAACTATCTATTCTGTCATGGATTCTGTTCGTTTTGGTAAGTAAATTGAAATGAGACATACGATTTGTCAGAATAGATATTTTCGAATAAAGAAAAAAAATAGAACGGAGTTTCCCCAAGATGGGAAATTTTTTTTAGTTCTTACATGCATCAAAGTTTATTTGAGAATTTTTTCAAAAAAATCGAAGGGGACATGTTTTGAGATAAAAAACATTTTCAGTTGTAACGGAACATACGATTTGTTAGAATAGATATTTTCAAATAAAGAAAAAAAATGGAACGAAGAGTTTCCCGACGATCGGACAAATTTTTTAAGTTCTTACATGCATCAAAGCTTCTTTGAGAATTTTTTCCAAAAAATCGGACGGGGCATACATCTCGAAAAAAAAACATTTTTCATTGAAACGGAACAAACGATTTGAGAGAATGGTTATTTTCGAAAAAAGAAAAAAAATAGAACGAAGAGTTTCCCCACGATGGAAATTTTTTCATAGTTCTTACATGCATCAAAGTTTATTTGAGAATTTTTTCAAAAAAATCGAAGGTGACGTGTTTCGAGACACAAAACATTTTCCATTGAAATGGAATATACCATGTGACAGAATAGATATTTTCGAATAAAGAAAAAAAATAGAACGAAACGTTTCCCCACGATCGGACAAATTTTAAAAGTTCTTATATCCATCCAAGTATTTTTGAGAATTTTTTCAAAAAAATCGGACGGGGCATACATCTCGAAAAAAAACATTTTTCATTGAAACGGAACAAACGATTTGAGAGAATGGTTATTTTCGAAAAAAGAAAAAAAATAGAACGAAGAGTTTCCCCACGATGGAAATTTTTTCATAGTTCTTACATGCATCAAAGTTTATTTGAGAATTTTTTCAAAAAAATCGAAGGTGACGTGTTTCGAGATACAAAACATTTTCCATTGAAATGGAATATACCATGTGACAGAATAGATATTTTCGAATAAAGAAAAAAAATAGAACGAAACGTTTCCCCACGATCGGACAAATTTTAAAAGTTCTTATATCCATCCAAGTATTTTTGAGAATTTTTTCAAAAAAATCGGACGGGGCATACATCTCGAAAAAAAACATTTTTCATTGAAACGGAACAAACGATTTGAGAGAATGGATATTTTCAAAAAAAGAAAAAAGATAGAACGAAGAGTTTCCCCACGATGGAAATTTTTTTATAGTTCTTACATGCATCAAAGTTTATTTGAGAATTTTTTCAAAAAAATCGAAGGTGACGTGTTTCGAGATAGAAAATATTTTGTCCTTGAAATAAAAATTAAACAAAGAAAAAAATTATGTCGAAAAAAATTATATTTTTTTCTTGAAAGAGCATTCAAAAACACAAATTTTGAAAAAAAGAACGATCAAATTGGTCTATATTTCGCAAAGTTATGAGCATTTGAAAAAAATGAGCCCGAATTTTAAGAAAATTCATATTTTCGAAACGGATGGTCAAAAAAATCTGAAAAAATTCTTGAACGCGTATTTCATCAGTCTTAAAAACATAAAAAATTTAAAAAAAAATCGAAGGGGGTGAGGTCCGAAAGTGTCCGATTTGGCATGGAATGCCTCATATATATATTTATTTATTTTTCTACGTTGGATGTTATTTCGGTTGCGAGCCAACGTTGTTTATTCTCTCAAAATTTCATAAACAAGGATTGAGCCAGAAGCACACTACTCGACAATCACATCACGCAGTTCGTTCATTACGCGACGCAGGAATTAGTGAAATCTGGCTTCCGACCGCTAGTAATCGAATTTGCAGCAAACTGTAAGGGAACCGAAAAGCGAGCGACCCTGTTATCACGTCGGTGTCCGCCTTGAGCATCGTTGAAGCATTCTTTTCTACCGTGCATCTCGGGCCGAGGTCGACGACCCAATGGCAGAGACTGATTGTGAACATTCGAAAAGGCAAGAGGCGAGATTGGCGAGGATGGACGCTAAGGTGGAGCGCGCGACCGAAAACAAGAGGCAAAGAGACAATGGAAAGAAAAAAGGGTGTGAGGAACAGAAGTCGAAACTTGGCTCGTCTCTCCTCCACATCGTATACCCCCTCTCCCGCCTATTCTCTTTGCCGGCGCGAGGTTCCACATCGCTATACATACATGCGCGCGTACCTTCGGGCATCATTGAGAGAGAGAGGGACTAAAATTAGCGAGGGTGTGTATACCGTAAAGAAATTTGGCAACGACGATCGAGTCTCCGACCTCTGAGACATTCAACCTTTTCGTCAAGTTTTATGACGGCCACCGGATGCCCATTTTAACACCGATGGATCCGGTCCACCTCGCGTCGGCGTGAAATATGTTTTATCGTACGACAGAATATCGAGAATGATTTTTGTTTCTAAGACGACTGGCGTAAAGCTTACTCTGTCGAATTGGCGTTGGAAATTGTGGAAGGGTCATTTCTTTACAGCGAACTCGTTGATGTGTCGTTAAACTTCTTTAATGTAACGTTTGTAAGCTCGATTTGCAGTCACGCGTGAAATTGTGTCTGTTTCAGTACGAAAGAACTTACGATTCTAAGCTAACGATTGAATGAAATTGCACGAAGACGCTTAACGTCTAGAGCTTGCACATCGGAAATTCGAATATTGAGAAACGTAAGGATACATGATGTTCCCTTGACCGCCTTTTTCGCGTGTCATTAAGCGTGTGGAATTTCATAGCACAATATCGGTTCACCGTATAATGCCGAGTCGACGTCTAACAAAGCGTGCGTATGTAAATAACTTTTGCATCGTGCAAAAGCGGACTCGCGGTAGCGTCACGCGGTGAGAGTAGAGAAAATAAAATCTCAAGGTGAGGTAGGAAATGTTGGTATCGCCGTTTGTGACAACGACGAAAATACACGCACCTCAACGAGCTCGCATTGTTATCCGTCCCGGTATGCATAAACATCGCAACAAACTGTGTACAGGGTCAGCAACCAATTGCGGCACACTTGGGGAATGAGGTGACTCTTTACGAAATAGTAAGTAAAATCGACGAAACACAGTAACTTCCACCTTCCAGGACACCGAGGGATTGCCCAATTGCTCATGACATACAAGGTGCGTTGGGCAAATTCATGGAACATAGACACGTTTTCACAATACCGTCATGGATCAATCTATTCCCCACGACGTCAGGGATCAGCCTAAAACATCCTTCCGCGAACAAATATTCGGATTCAGACATGCGAACAACACATCTTCAACCTACTCATGACTATTCAGCGCATAATCCTTATTGAGATACCTTCGGATCATCCGATATGTCCCATAAAATCGATCGATCGACGTTGTTTTTTTCATTGCTTTATGGATTCAACGGTGACTCTTTTATTTTGTCACTTCAATTTTATTCCTTCTGCCGATCGAGTGTAGCTCGATACCTCTTCTCGCCGGATTTTTTGCATAAATTTTGCTTCCTCCACAAAGGCAATGGTGTAAAGTTCGAAATTGACAGTGGCAGCGCATAAATAACAGGGCATTTAGTGCGCAATGCGGTTAGGGTAATATTTATGGACATCATTCAGTTATTCAAAGTTGCGATAATAAGGTTTCTGCGCTAACCACGATATGTGGGCACATACGATTGACGCTCTGACTCTCGGTCGACTATGTCGCTTCTTTTATCGTGCAGCCTTATTTATTCAAAATCGATAGTTATATGATACCCCGGTAAGCTCACTGCCTGGAACGTATTACTTTCACTGCGCAGGGGAAAATAATAGTTTCTCCTGTTCGTCGATTGTGAAATATTTATAGGCGATAGCGCATTTTCATTACTCTTTCAATGCAACGCGATAACAGACAGTTTTCTCCGCTTCAAGATTCCGTGATAGGAGGTTCGTCCAATGGGAGCGTGACCGGCAAAATTTCTTCCTCAAACGAGTTACGCAGAAAATTTGCAAAACGCCAGTCTGACTCGTTCGTCATGACGCGACATGGAAAAAAACCGTATTTTTTTCGTTTCCCGGGTAAATAAATTATATTCGTGCTAGTGACTAATGCCTATACTGTTCGCCTCAAACCTATTTCCGCGTGCACGTTTCAACACATCTCATAAAAAACTGTTCGCTTTCTCTAAATTAAACTTTTAATCCGTGACCAACGGAAGATTTGCGCTTAAAATACGAAATTTTCTACGAGATTTTATTGCATAACCGTGTATCTCATCGTTCGTACCTGTCTCTAATTGTACCGCAAATTAGATTGAAATCATTACGTGCAACGTATCGTATGCAAATTATATGTAATGAAATTCTTAATTCGTCCAGAGTTGTGCCTGACGACGACGTCGCTGAATGAAGCGAACGCGCTGGCAACGAAGAGCGAATAAGCGTCGGACTACCACCAATTTGAGAACGATTACTGGAAGTCAATAATTTCCGCGGTGCAGTGATTTCATACGGCGGACAGAAGGATTCACGTAACACTCGGACGTAAGGCAAATGGAGAACGATGTCTTTACTTTGCATCGGCGCGCAACGTACGCTTTGTACGAAGCGTACCTACGGCATTATGTAAACCAATTATCTCTCTGCCTCGAACGTACACACAATCGTCCTTATTAACCGTCCGACTACCGTGCCTGGATCGAGGTACCGGGATGTCTTGGCTGCGGAAACGCACACATTCTAACAAGACGTTCGCTACTTGAGCCGGTGTCACCGGCGTGGCGTTCGTCAATTGTTCTCAAAGCGATACGCATAAAAGATCTTTTGAAGTGGGCCGACGGCATCCGGCGAGCAGCTCGCTCGAGCTGTCACGGATTGGTATTAGTGAACTGTCTGTGAGGGGCCGAAAGAGACCCAGGCGCCAACGAAGAGTTCGGTCGTCCGAGGGTTAAGCAACGACGGAAGATTGCCCGCAACACGTCGATACCGAGCCGAGCCAGAGTCGAACTTCAGTTTGTTCTGATCTTCAGCGCGAAAAGAAACGTAATTACTTTCCCAACTGAGCCTGCAACGCTGGACAAATTTTCAATATTTGCCGTGACAGGCGCAAAGCGCAATGTGCGCTCGCGCGGCACACGGAATAATAAAGCGCGCGAAGGCAGCCAGCTATTGTCAAACGAAACAAAGAGACGTGACCCATCCGCGAAAATCGACATGAGGGAATCGAACGGGTTCAACTCGGTCAATTACGCGTACCTCTCCGATGTCAGATCCGATATCGACTTACGTCGGTCTTTTTCATTTCACCCACGCATTCGGCCCGCGATGCCGAACAGTTCGCTCGCGCAGTCACATATGAGTAAATACGAAGAGCAAACGGCCCGGAGGTACGGATCCTCGTCGTCCACGGACGTGGAAGGGGCAGGGGGGAGGAAGGGAGGGAGGGAGGGAGGGAAAAAAAGAAACAGGAGAATTGGTTGTCCCAATATTACACCATACGGAGACCGAATGTCTCGTGTTTGAACGGATATTATGCCGGGACAGACGATACTCTGTCAGACGCACGTACACACGCGTGCGGAGTGCGCCGTTCCTTCGCGCCGTTCACGTGTTGATAAATACCTAGGCTATCGCGGGCGAAGCATATTTCATAAGGCGATTATCGACGGTTCCTTGTTCGGAATCGTAACGTCAGCGTCGCGAGACTCTCCCAGGTCGAACGACGACACTTTTCTGCCAACGAAGAATACATACAGTCGGCCATTGTGGTTTCTCGCCGAACGGATCCCGACGATTTTTCGATCGAAAGTGAACTATCGAGGACGCGTAGTGCGCGTCCGTGGCAGAATGCGGCACCGGTGATAACAGTAAAAATGTATTTGTCCATGGGAGAGAAAAAGCTTTCTGGTGCGAGACACGATCCATGTGCGTCGCCGGGCGAACTGGTTGTGTAGAGTTTTTTGGTGGGCTCGAAAAATAGATAAAAATGTGCAAATAAACGCCGGTCGTGGCTCAGGGACAACCGGTTGCCATCTTGCTTTCTTATATAAGTCCCTCCTTGGTCTTAAAGACGTTCCATCGGCGTGCATTCGCTAACATTTGACTCGCCTCCACTTCTGCCGTCTCTTTCTTCCTCCGGCTTCTTATTTTTCTCCTTTTTCTTTCTCTTTCTACTTCTCTCCGACTCTCTCGCTCTCTCACTCTCCCTCCTCCCTCCCTTTTTCTCTCTCTCTCTCTCTCTCTGTCTCTCGTTCTGTCTGTCTCTCTGCCTCCTACTCTCTCTCTCTCTCTCTCTCTCTCTCTCTCTCTCTCTCTCTCCCTGTCTCGAGACAGTCCAGTCAGCTCTCTCCATCCCTGTACATAACTCTTTCTGCTTTCCCTCCGCACCTTTTCCTTCCCCCTTTTCCTTTACGTCACATCCTCTTTCCCATCTCATCATTCTCCGTCACCTCTGTTCTATGCATTTATCCCGCGCTATCTGCCCATCTTCGTATGTTTATCTGCCATTTTTTCGTTCCCCTGTCCCCCCGACTTTCCCTCTTCCGTCTTTTCACCTTTGGAACTCTCGACCAAGTTGCATTTTCAAACGTGTCTCACCTGAGTCAGACTCTCGCGATCCTGGACATCGACAGTTGAACCCGCGGGTTCCATTATTCTCGTATGCACGTAACTGCACGCATCGACGAATGAAGATGGGTCGCTGACGTTTCGTCGTCGACTCTATCAACGTCTCGATTAATGGTAAACGATTTATAGGAACATATTTGACGTTGTGGCACGATGGAAAGTTCCGTCGACACGATATTCGATGACTTCGTCCCAAAGTATCAACTAATGCCTATGGCCGCTGATCGATGGCACATTCTGTCATTGGCTCGGCAATATCACATTGTCCGCGAGCATGTTTGTGCTCTATCTTGCGTTCGAACTATAAATGCGATAATTTGCGCCGTACCTTTTATGTTTGTCCGCGCGAATTAGTGTTTCGTCGAATACGACTGAAGCGACAGCGGCTGCAAACGTCATGTAAACGTTCCTCGAACCGCGGTTATGCCCCTCAATGTTTTCGAATGTACTTTATTTTCCGCATGATCGACGAGACGAGCCGATCAAATCGATCGCTTCGGCGCGCTCGGACGCTAACATTATCTTTCTTCGAATTAGGCAATAATCGCAATCGGATCTGTCGATATATTCACGCGTTCTCGTTTAGCTTACGATGAAGTAATCGCTATTGTAAATTATGTAAAGAAGCAGGCGCGTTCTCCTTTCATTGGACCAGTGATTCGAGCGTGGGCGTTCAACCAATGTTAGAATAACAAAAATGCTCGCAGCGAAACGCAAGAGACAGCGCTGCAAGATTATCCTTTCGCAGAGAGCGTGCATCAGCGTGCATCAGCGTGCATCAGCGTGCATCGATTGGAGACTCAACTCGGGGGTCTGTCGAGACTCGAAGCTATCGAGCCCAGGCTCCGTATATACGTACAGTTGTGCCATTTCGAACGTGTATCATCGAGTTTCGTCGTGAAACTCGGATAGTCGTTTCTGCGAACAGTTTGTCAAACTTGCGCGGATGACCACTCGCCGCCATATTTTCGATATTCTGGGTTACGAGGTAAGTTACTGCGGTTGGCAACACTTGACTCCGCAGTGCAAGGTTACGGTAGACAGACTCTATCTCCTGTTTGGAGAGGGAACGTTATACATCCGTAGTGGTCTCTTACAGTGCACCGCCGGCATTATACGTGTATGAGCACGTTCGTAAAGATGCGTACGCCGTCGACGTACGTGAAAATGGTAGGATGCGAATAGATTATACGCTGAAGGCTCCTAGCCAAGTGGGGAGGGAGGGAGAAGGTGAGGAAGGTTGGTCGGAGGAGGAAAAGGAAAAGTGGGGGGGAGCGAGGGAGGGAAGAAGCGTGAAAGGGAGAAAGATGAGAAAAGTGCATTGTGAGGACGGAAACAAAGAGTAGGGGAGAGGAAAGAAGGAAAGATAAACTTTCTACCCGCCTCGTTGCGGCATTGTACTTTGTCGAATTTGTACTTTGCGGGAATGGAAGCTTAATTCGTCGGATTTAAATGATTTTTGCGCGAGCAGCGCGCGCAGACGGGCGGAATGTCAAGAATTGTTAGCGAATTGTTAATTGACAGAACGGAAGCTGGCGTAAGATTACGCGGTTATTTCTATATATCGTTAAGTAACGATAAGATATTATGTTGATAAGGAGATATGTACGAGGATTGCGATTAGCCTTGTTAACGTTATTACGATGAGGTCCTACGCGCACCTGTGTGTACCTTATTTATGTTTGCACGAGTGGCCGAACCAGATATTTAAAAGTACAATTCACTAATTGACATGACTAATTAGTTTGCCGCCGAGTTGCAGCCTCACCAGTGTAATTCACGACTGGGTAACAGTTCGTGTCGACGTTTACTGTCCGGAAACATAAAGTAGCGTTCGTGATACGCAACCATATCGAAATCAGTTTTATCTGTAATGACGTCATTTTGCGCGTTAACATTTGAATTATGTAACAATGAAATTAACAATCCTTAGGGGGGTTCGACGCTGAATTTCAGCGGATCTCTTCGTTCGACGTTAATTCCTGAATTTCGTCCTGCGTCGCTGTGTAAGAAAATCTTAATGCTTCGTGTGCATGCAAAGCATAAAAGTACCACTGCTAATATAACGGGTTGCTAGTTAAGCCGAGTGATAAATCTTATTGAAATTCATTAAAATTCCAACACAAATTGTAGAAGACGCGGCTTCAGCGAAGAAAGGCACTGATGTGCTCATACCGTAGTGACGACCATGATTAAAACGACTGGTTTATGCTACGTACATCGGCGTCTTCAGGACTCCGGCACCTTGCATCCGGCATTGCACCAGTATCAATTGAATACTAACAATGAGCTTTACCGGAAAACGTCAATCTGGCAATTCTCAAAATTCCGACGCGTTATCCATCCGAACGTAAGAGGTGACTTTTCCGCAGGCTGGCAATCGACAAACAGGATTTTTATGAATTAAAAGCAGATAAGGGAAAGAGATTGCAAACAATAAATGAAGCACGAAAGATCCGCGAGCAAATGTTTAAGTCCTTGCTAACTTTTTATCTACACACCGAGCGCGCTGATGAAAACCCCCAAGAATTACAGCAAGACATACATTGCGAATGATACAATTACGCACTTGTTAAACCCTCCCTGTACAACGTTCGACGTTCAGCCCGCACGTTCGCATTGACATCGGCCTGGCTACGCGAAATACGAATCTTCAGCGTGTAGCTACCATGTACCGAGAAGGAGGTATAAAGCAGGCTACGTACATGCCGGCAAACATGGACTTGCATCCAGTTCGACTGTCGTCACGCGATAAGCCGGACAATGAAGCGAACTGTACATTAAAACTTAGCCGTCCCGCCGACTTTAAGTCAAAGCCACTCCGCGAGCTTCGGCCCGGCCAAGTATAATTTTATGCGTCACCCCCGTGACGTCACGCGACGTATTTCGGTTCGCAAATGACATCAAGGAAGGACTGCCGCGGTTCCAATTTATCTGGAAATTAGCGTTCAATATCGCTTGACCGGCCCGATAGAGCGTGCGCCGATGAAAAAAAAGTCGACAGAACGCAACGTGCACGCTTCTCGCCGCCGACAGCGTACGCTGGCGAGCCTCGAAAAGAATCTCGACGACGTTGTAAATCCATATCTCGGCAACGATACGCTCCTTGAGAACAAGCCTTGTATCATTCAGCACTGCGGGTGGAACGACGACGGAGCTCAAAGCGGGAGCGATGCACTCGACAAGGACAAAGCGTGTTTTCACAGACTCTATTAATGAAACCTCGCGCATATGATATACCCCCCTAGCACTACATTCTCTTTCAGCGAGCGACGCTCTATCTTTATCTTCATTCCGATTATTCTCCCCCGCGCCAATTTCCCCTACGCCAGTCGCTAATTAACGTCATAGAGTTATTCGTTTCGGCGACGGTTCAATCGTTTGGCGTAACTTTCGTTCGCGCGAGATTTATCATTTCAGCGTAGAGTCATCGAATGAGGACGCGGTGGCGGACGAGTTTGGGGATTAATAGAGAAATTGATGACCTTGCAACTCTCGAGCGGAGCGTTTGCAATAAAAAGTTGTGCAACCAGTACGTACTACCTCGGGAGCGAGATTTAATATGCGCTCTCGGTTCTTCGAAGGCAAATGTTGCACTTTGTATATCGACGTCATGCGCGCGTACGCTCTTTATGCCGTGAGTAATCGGGCCGATGTTTCAGTCTGGTTGCGACATTTTTGCTTTCGAAGACAATAAAGCGTTATGCTTGCGCGGTGTGCCGATCGTTCTTGTCTCGTCTTTGTTATCTGCTCTCGCCCTCTTCAGCTTACCGCCGCTTTCGAGTCAATACGCGGAGATTGTGGAAGCCGCCGATAAAATCTCGGACTATTTCGAGCGGATATCGGGAGTCAATCGGGCCGAATCTGTTGTCAAATAAGTTCGGCCTGGCTTGTAAGTGCGCGCTTATGCGCGCAACGAGAGTAATAGCTGCTACGCTAGTGTCGATTGGACTATCAATTCCAAAACAGTATCTTAACCTTTGCATCGCGCCATCTTATTTCCCTCTTGATACGCTCGTTGACCCTCTGGACACGGAACGTCGTTCGGTAAATAAGCGAAGAGGAACAGTTTCCGTAATTCACTTAAGATTTCTGAGAATTCCCCGGCCATTGCTTGTAACCCATTACTGCGATCTCAGGAAGGTTCGGAAAGAAATGCACATTTTAATTTAACTCTTCGATAACAGTTAATTAACTCATACGCCCCCACGATCGTTCGCCCAGTATGTGCCGCGCACGCTTTTATTACGTTTTCCTCGCGTTAAGGTGACATTCATCACTCCTAAATGTATTTATGTTATACTTGCATTTGGGAACATGTTTGTATAGAACCAAAAAAAAAGCGGGGCGCACTTAGCTCGCGAGGTGAGCGTCGATCATAATTCATCCTGCGGCCAGAGCGTTCTGTGTTCAAATAGTAATCAATCAAGGCACCCGGTAACAGCCGGCCCGTCCTGACAATCAGTGAAAGCCGCGTGTGTGTTTTCATTGCTCATCCTCGGAAAGTAAAATCGGTTACGCGCAGCATCGGCAGCGCTCGCGAGCGATTCGCGCGTGTCGCACGACTCCGATCGGCGAAGAAAGTTAGCGGGTTACCGGCGCAAGCGGAAAATTTCTGCTGCCACACAGTCAGCCCGTGTCCCGATTGACATAGCGATCGTGTGACGGGGCACCGAGTAGAACGACAAAAATGAGCGTGCCCGTGCCGACTTGATTGGCCCACACCGTCGCAAGTATAATAACGAGATAATGAAGCTTACCATATTAAACAACAGCCGATAAGACCCCGAGGCGATAAGGGGGTGCCGTGATAACCGAGAATCTCTTAGACAGGCCGCTCGGACAGACAGGATTGCAAATGCAGCGCAACATCTGCGGTTAACGCGAATTTCATTATGTTTAATAATAAGACGCCTTTATCGTACTCGGACGACGCGCGGCAACTTTTATTATTGAACCACACACATCGCGCCGCGCTCAGTCCGCGTTCGGTTATCGTCGGCGAATAAGTCCTGCGACGGCCTCCTTGCCGCGGGGCAGAATTCTGTTAACATTGTCGGGGGGCAGGCAAAATTCCGCGCTAAGAGTCTTTGACCCGGGCGGCCATCAAAACGGTTATTTATATATTATTCGCGAACACGTATTACGAGCGCGCTGCCAAGCGTTCGTTCCGAGACGCCCGCGAGCGCGAGCAGTGTCAATGTCATCGGACAATTGGGTTTTTATATGTTCCGCTGTCGAGCGCTCTTTCGAATTCGCCCGAATTCGCCGCTATTTTCGCGCGTCTTTTTTCGGCAACCGGATTTCCCATGCGTCAACGTGTTTTCCAGCCGCGCACTCTTCTATGCGTCGGCTCGAAATTTTGTCCGCTCGCAACGGTCGTTATCGTACGGTGGCATGGTGGACAGATCGGAAGAGTGCTCAAATTTCCTGCTTTCTCGCCATCGGATTTGCCTGCCTCGCTTAGGCGCGCTTTAGCGAGTACCTAAATATATTAGAACGTCATTAGCCACAATAAGGGAAGTGCTCGTAAGTTATTTAGCAAACCGTAAAGAGTCAGAGATTCCGAGAAAGGCTTAAGCAGCGGGTGTGATCTCTATAATTTGACTGCATGCACGATTCTATGTGTTTATCGCACGCGAACACGCGTGCCGAACGTGCGTCGGCGTGTATGCACTGTGCCGATGCAAGGACAACTGCAAGACTGGCGAGAATAATAGCTTTATCGGCAGGATGAATGATTATTTGTTGCTTCGAATGTAATTACGGAATTGAAACGATTGTTTGCTAATTGTCGTTGAGTTCTTCGGGTTGTTGATACGTACGGATGAATGGGGACTATAAAAGAATCTTGTTTACCGTGGCCATATGTATTTAGTCTTACGTCGATACTTGCAAATGCGGAATCCATGTAAATATTAGGCGTCATTAACGAGTGCGTTAGCATTGTTTTCTCCACCCACATACGTGAGAATCCGTAGCTTCGCTCGGAGTGAGCAAACAGGATTGATGCGTACCGATTCGGCGCAGCTAGTCTGACGTCAGCTGACGTTAGCGACAAGAATGTATGCACTAGCAAATTCGGCAAATGATGATGTACTTTGCGCTTGATATTATACTCCCGACTGACGGTTATTAATTTGCATGCGACGAAAACAAGCCGCTGAAAGACTTCGACTTTGAAAGGTCAACGCTCTCCAAAAGGAACCTTGGAATTACGCTGTGTCAGAGTGCCTTTAGTACATTGTTACAGGGTCGCGCGAGATGTTTAAATGCATTTTTCAAGATTTCATTTGCAATTTATTTCCAACCGCTCGCCTGTCGAGTCTTCGACGGAAAGAGTAGTATCGTTCGCACTCAATTCGGCACACTTTTATCCCGACTGACGAAAAATAATGTTTTAACCCGACAGCTCCGGGATGTATGGAAAGTAGGTGACGTTTGTTGCTTTATCGGGACAGGTTACTCAATGGAGCCTCTTCACGGTTGACAAAGGAAACTTGCGACGGTCAGTTACGAGGCTTCGTGAAAACAGTGGCCGACTCTCGCGCTCCGCAAATTGGAGGCTAGTTTACAAAGCTCGCGGCTTATCGTTCTGGCGGGGTTCGCAATTATTAATAACTGTTATTGTTGCGGGACCGATAACGGGAGCAGCCAATGTCACTGAACAGCGTAATGCTAATATTCACTTATCGCGTCTTAACGGAATATGAGCCTGGCAGCTGGAAACATCGATGCAGTGCCCAAACTCGTCAGCCAAGGATGTCGCAGTCGTCACTCGAGCGTGCCCGAACGCCGACGATATATTTGGGTACGTTAACCGAGAGTCATAATCTCGAGAGTTCCGCGGAATAATAAGAGTTGACGCAAACAAAGCCATTCCGATGAGTACACAGCGATCGACAATGAGAGCATAAAGTCTAAACGTTTTTTGTATCGACGATCTACGTGTTGTCTTTTCACGGGATGTTTTATCAATGATACGATATTTTTGCTCGAGCTCCAGACGATTCTGTCAAGAAACGTTTCTAATCTTCAAGTGCCAGCTCGTCTGTCGCAAAACCAATTTTCACGTTTATGATCTCACGATCGTCTGGACGTTCTCGGCTGAGTCGTTCGGCGATCGGCACTAATTGTAAGACCTACATCATTTACACGAGACCAAGGTGTTCGTATATTATCGCGCCTGCTTGTACGATGCAGGCTTTATTTCAGTTTTATGTTATAATGATCTATATTCGAACACGTCAGTTCCAATTTGATCGTATCCGATCGAAAGATTGCAGCGGCAGTGAATGCGAGTGGGAGGCAAAAATTTAGATCGCGACAAAAAGAATTATAATTATACAGATTACGTTAACACACGATAATAAGATTCCGTCCTAGGCGCCACGTATGCCTAACAGAATTGTATTGCAATCGTTGCTGAAATGACTGCTGAAAACTATTCAAGGCTGCGCGCGTTTCAGCCAGAGTTTGTTGCACTCTCTAATCTATTCTGTACTTTTCCTGTTTCGCTTGAAGTTGAACGCCGAATCAGCAAAACATGCCCACTCAATTATGAAAATCTGAAGTCAATCTCGGAGTTGCGACGTGAAAATACTGATAAGATGGTTTCTTGGTAACCGACGATGGGAAATCGGCTGACCGCCGATAAAACTTTAATCTGGCGAGCACATTTCAGATATAGGGGCCTCAGTGTTTGTACAATGTGCGCATGTACGATGCATTGCAAATGTGTGAGAGCAAGGGCAACGCATTTTCTTGCTACCTGGCAACATTGAAGTAAATCTGTACGAAATTTCATTAAAAAACGCCGGCAAGGTAATGCAACATATAGGAAACAAATCATGCACGATGACGTCATTGATTTCCACATATTTACAACATGTGAAATTCTTCGAATAACAATGGTCGATTGCAGCGCACGCGATTAGCGAAAGGATCATATTAAATATATGCAACCTCAATATAGTTATATAATATTTTCCCGTTTCGAGTCTCGTTAAGAATTAGGCGAACGAAACTTCTTAGGCATTCCGAACGCGCACAGCTCTGATACGCATATCCCGTCCGAATTGCATAATGAGTCCGAATTGCATTATGTCTCTTCACCTCTCTATTACCTGTTACGTCGCGCGTTGTTCCACTTGTTTCTTTACGCCTTCCCGCGGCCAGTGCTCTAACTATCGAACGTATCGCATTATCGCCAGTCGTGCGGCCAATTATCCCTAGTACATCGATACTGAAATCGATGAAACTGTTTGAATGTCGAGTTCTCGAGATGGCGGGTCGATTGAGCTCGTGCGTTTGCGGCGGAAGAGAAGAAAGTCAATCAATAAGTGGCGCACAGCTTTCGAAAGCGAAAGTCCTTCCATTGCTCGCACAATGTGCAGAGAGGGAGAGAGGGACACACAGAGACAGACATAGAGAGGGAGGGAGAGAGAGAGAGAGAGAGAGAGAGAGGGAGGGAGGGACGTGGCACAAACTTACGCGGAGTGCATCGCAATTCCGATCACGATATTTTTCAGCCGATATTCCCTATTTTCAATTGCATCACAGCCGTAGCCTCGTTACATCTCGTAATGACAGACGAGGCGAACCTGATTACGTGGCGTCCGTTAAGTACGTGACAGGAGCGAAGTGTAAAAAGTATGCCTCGCACCGGTTACCCGAGGAAGGGAAGCAACAATCTGACGGAGTTATATTTTTTACTTAAGAAAGCTCTCGGTCGCGAGGCAGGGCAGTTTCTTTTTTCTCGCTTATACACTTTCTTTAGAAAGCGTATCTCGCGTAGATGTAACATCGTGCATGTAACGGGTTCAGAAAATTCTGTCGGCAATTCGAAAATACGGAGCCGGCCAATTAAATTATGTCAGCGTATTCGATCGCACCGTTTGCGGAGTATTCGGCGTATTTTATTCCGTTCGCTTCGCAGACTCTGCGCCGAACTATTTCCATCGCTCCGGCTCTTCTTCAAAATCTCTGGACTCCGCTAGCCTTCAGTCAAATTCCCCCTGAAACCTCTGCACCCGGCCACGTGCCTAATTAAAGCGCAATTAACTCGCCGCCCCGTCAGCTGTTGGCCTCCTATATCTCTCTCTCGATGCCGGGGAGGAGTAAAAAAGAATGATCGGTGATCTGGTATCTATCTAGGCTCGAACTCTCCGAGGCCATTAAATATTTTTAGAATGCGGAACAGGAAAGCAGCCGCCAAGGTCATCTCCTCGAGGCGAGGAGAGTCAGCGTGCAGAAAGTAACCCCCTTTATAGAGGACAAATCGAGACCCTTCTATGCGCTGCCCATTCAGCACGCATGCAGCGCCTGGACTTTCATTATGCCTTGCTATGTCGCTCGGCCTCGCCTTAATCTCCGTCGTCTAGCCAATTCTCCGTGACTTCCACTCGCGTCTCGCGAAAAACCCACATGACGTCCCGATCGCTCTTACGCCCAATCGATACTCGCTGATACTCGCCGACAACGAAATACGCGACGCAGCGAGCCTGACCGAGAAATATTTAACGCGCACCGCCATCTCTGTCGAAAACGGATATTACGAACCGGACAGCCAGGAGCGTGAAACGTAACGGAAAATGCGCCTAAGAGAGCGGGCGTAAATTAGCGGGCGATTTAATTCGTATATTCTTCCAACTGGCAGGAGGACGCCTTCGCCGGGGGGGGGGGGAAAGAGTCACTTTTACTTCTCATTGTACCTGGACGGGCGCCAAAAATTCACGGAATCTTCCGCGGCTTATGGCTCGTGTAGCCCGTGTAAACGCGTCCACGAGGCATCGTGGTCACATTCTTGTCGTACGCCAACGGCGGAGGAGCCGGCCGGCGAGATGCTTTCCTCTCTCGCTTCTTGCCCAACGTCGTTATGAATGATAGTTGCATCGTCCGACCCGTTCCGTATGTCACGTCCCGGCGGACAAATAAACCTTGACGCCCGGCGCGGCTTGTTTGATAATACGCCTCGGCGTTAACGCTCGTCGCGTCAAAATCGATAATTAAACATTTGCCCGAGCGGCCTCCTTTTTTCCTCGCACGCTGACGCTCAGCGAATTTGAGACGCTACGGAATTTCAATGTGCGACGTATCGTCCTCTCTCGCTTACCTTGGCCAGCGAATAGCAAAGTAAATCTGCTCTGTCGACTCTTCATTAAGCTTAGCGCGCGCGGAGGAAGCATGAGACAGTAAAAAAGGAAGATAAATTTCGATGCTTACGATGACCGATGCAAAAAGAGCGGTAATGACCGGTTCTATCAATATCGTACGTATCTGATCTGTCGGCCCTTTGTTAGGTTCTTACTTCAGTTTAGCGCATAACTCGAGGAGGGAGGCTCAGCTTTGAAGAAAGCTACCCCGCCAAACAAACAGCTGGAGCGGATGTGCGCTCGCGAGCGCACCGCTCTCGATTCATTCGCGATTAGCTCGCTCGCTTTATTCGGATCACAATTTTTACGCCTTTCCTTCCCCACTCCCCTCCTCAGCTCCCCGTGACTCCCACCGAGCACACGCACGACAAAACGTTATTATCGAATTAGCAGATGTGTTGCAACATACTTTCGTAATCGGACTGTTTTGTTCCGCGGAATATTAAGTCGAAGTTGTGCGCGAGCTGCGCTCGCACGCGCTCGCCGCTGTGTGCCTTCGTCGCGTGCGTGTGCCTTCATCGCGAGCGTGTGCTGCTCCGACATGCGTGGCCCGACGTTCGCAAAAAGGTGCATGAAAGGCGGGCACACAATGAAAAACGCACGCTCACGGATGCGTGCACCGCTCGCGTGCCCATATACGCGAGCGCGCGATGGTTCCTCCGTCGGGCGACGATTGAAAAACGGAAAAAAAAACTTTCTACTCTGTTTAAGATAGGTGACAAACTTTCACGGATATCGCCGCGGAGCCGTACCGGAATCCGGGCCCGTCCCGTGGGCCCCGAAACGTTTGGTCACTCGCCCGCCGCGGACGCCTGCGGTAACAGCCCATTGACTTTCTTCAAATCCGACTCAATGTTCCATCAATTTCATAAATGGGCGTGGGTGGGTAGAAAGTAAGACAGATTCGTCTAACGTGGCGCTTACACGGCGTTCGAGTTAAGCCGAGATCTACGTCCTGTTCCTTTGTACGGGATTGGTTTGGGCTTTCTAAATAAGGTATTCATTAAAGTTCCGGAAAGCACTACCATGTGGACGTTTAGTAAGGTATATGTAGAGCTTCATCGATTGTCTTGGATCAATTGTCCTACGTTATTGAACGGTTAACTCAATTAATTCTATAGCAACGTAAAATTAGATGTTGCACAGAGCTGAGAGAGCAGCCAGAGTGCTTGATATGAAACGTTTATCAGCTCTCAGTTCGCTGTATCCGCAATCCTAACGCGCTTCGCTCTCTGTTCTCCACCTATTTTACGGGACACCCGATATATATTCAACAACATATCACTTTCGTCTGTATCATGCGCAAAGCTGAACGGCTGAATAGCATTAGTGTTGACCATTTAAGTTCTAATACGAAAATGGGGTACCGGTCATGGATAATCATAGTCATTGGCGGAGCACATTGCCAATTCTAAGGCATTTGATAATCCCTCGGGACTACCGTCAGCGGCAACAATCAAGCTTAAACGCCGATTGTCGCTTCTGTCTGCGTATCGAACGATGAACACTACTTAATTCGCAAAGATTGACCCGTGCTCATCCACGCTCTACGCCAGACTTAGTATTCAGCACGCCGAATGGTGCGTTACAAAACACATTACGATATCCTCGGCAATACGATAACATAATCTTTACTCAACGTCGAACACGCTCGTAGCAAGCGTAATAATTAAGGAGCGTACAATCCGTGGCAGCAAAAAAATGTTCGTTAATATCACTGATATTCGACGTATGCGAAAGAGCCGCATAAAGTTAGGCTAAATGATTTGCTGCCGCAAACTCGGTAAGCTTCATTAAAGAGAAAGTATGGTTGTTTATCTGAAAATGCATAGCTTAATAAATTACGATGATTTACAATACGTATAAATGTTTGCATTATTTATAATAGTTTCTGGAATAAAGTACTTCCTTCTAGTGTAATCTGTGATTTGTTTGTTAGATTAAGGCGACGGGTACTATTTTCTAAGAGATAACCTCTCAAATAAATGTTGTATAACGCCCACGATTTTGTGTAATGAGCGATGCGGGTTGATGATTGTTTTGTTAATGTAGCTTTAGCAGTATTAGGATAATGGTCTGTTTTAATTGTTAACGCTTTCTTTTTCAACCAATCTGATAGTAAAGCTCTATTACATAACTGGGGTACACAAACATTGTTTATGAGTCCTTGAGATATAATGTGCCGCGCAAGATAATAAATAAAATCGAATGTGACATACCATCATAGTAAAGCGCCATTAGAATTTCTAATGGCGCACGTTATATACTTGCACAATGCTTACAAATGAACTACGTGTTTTACTCACCTTTTTGGGCGGAAATTTCTATTAGATTTCACTTTCTTTCGCATGTTCAATCGTTTCGTATGCTTGAACAGCTTGGACTGTTCTGTTGCCCACGAATATTTATCTTCTTCCTACATTTATTAAGAGTCACAAAATGTTAACGACACGTTGAGAATATTTTACGTACTTTCTTTAACCGACCGTTCGAGATTCGACCGTTAAACTTTCAAATGATTCAATGTTGTAACACAGTACTGCAACTCGCAATTAATACTTGCCATGAGGTAGTTTCAAAAATGCTGCCAGGTGGTGACATCTTACGTCGAAGTGACAAACATATTGCATTTTGCTCGCCAGAAATGGTAAAGTTATCTTCTTTATCGACAATCTGAACGGAAAATGTAATTGAAAACGATGTACGGAATAAATTTATCATGTCATTACTTTTATGCATCATCATTATTGTCTATGGTTCAACAAGTTTGTCCGCCTGCGATAGTAGGCAAAACAATTGCTTATGCCTGACATTCGAACTAAACGCGGCGACAGTATTTTGTTTTCCATAATGGGAAGTCGTGTTTAGGCGGGAGTTTTACCTGACTTATTTTCCTTGCTATTCGAAGAATGCAAACAAAACAAGGTATCAACTTGAAACGGTTCAGTTACAGCATGCGTAACCCGCTTGTTTGTAGTTTCTTTTATTACACTTTCTACGCCTTGTACTTTCCAACAGGTTTTGGTCCAACATGAAAAAAACAGCATAACAGGAGAGTTTGGGATAGATAGAGAGACTTATAACTCACGAGTTTCCTCAATGCGTTCGTTCGAGTTCGAAAAACCTACGATTCCAACCTAAAATCGTAAGATCCGCGCGAATTCTCGAATTCAACTTCGTAGAAGCTCGTGCGACGCTCGTTCGATTTCGATTTCCAGACTCGCGCTACGTCACGTTCCAAAAATATCGTACGAACGTCGTGCAGTAAACACGTGTAAACCCCATGCCTGAAAACATTGATCTCACCAATTGATTAACCGCAAGGCCGTTCTTTTTCAATAAATCGTTCAGTTCCACACAGTCCGCTTGCCACAACGTGTCGCAGAGAAGATGGCTCTTCTTAGGAAATTTGGCCAATATGAGGTACGTTGGTGATTATCGCGAGATTCGCTAAGCACGCTAATACCCTCCAATGCGGCATCAAACGCAAAACAGTGCCAATAGTGCGAGCAGATCAATGTTGCACCTAAGCCGGCTGCGTAGATGCAACACTTTTAAACGCATCAATTTCTGCCAGACGGACCATCTGGTGGACACTTATTGAACTGAGGAAAATCATTCCTCAAGCGGGAAAAAACAATTTTGCAAATGAAATTGTTCCGTTTGGACACGATCAGTTGTTTCGGCAAATAATTGCGAGCATGCGTCGGTTGTATCTTGCAAGTGCGATACCGCTGTCATGTGGGAGTATCTATTATTGTATGTTATCGAGCGAACAGTTCATATATTTGAATTGATGATGATAACGTGTTTGTACATCTTCAATACGACTGTTATTCTAAATGACGCCTTCGTACGAATCTTCCTTATCTTTGCCTAAGGCCAGCAAGATGTTCTGTTTGCGAACTCACAATCTCACATACGATTTTAAATACGGCACATGCTGTCTATTCAAATGACGCCGATGAAAAGTTGCAGCTGTAGGCGCGTAGAAAGGATCGTTTAACGTGTTTTGATCCGTTGCTAATATATTTATGTAACTTCACGTGCATAGTGATCCCAGTTATGGGTGTCAGAATATCGGTTATCACAGCGCTTGGCCAAGTAAACAATCAATTATGACGTTTTCCTATCGCGCTGTTGATATAAATGTTATGCAACTTTCGCTCGCCTCAGATTTTTCTGATTCCCCGAATAAGCTAACTTTCGCCGAAAGTTTCGGATGTACATTGTTTGCCGCTTGTTATGAATAACAAATTATTGTTAACCAAACTATTCTAACAATTATTGACGTTAGTGATTGTTTTGTTTTGAAATTGTTTTAAAATATGGACTTTTTTTAGGCACACCTGGCTGCAAGGGCCTATAGCGCCAAAGTTCAAACAGTTAAAATGTACATTGATGGACAATGTGTTGGTAATTATTCCTCGTACTGTTCTGTCTTTTTGGTGGTACACACATGCAGATTCTTTTCATATATAATTCACTTTGACTTGCTGATTAGATGAAGTACTTAGCATTATGAATGTTGAATGAGCAACTGTCTCTCAAATCAGAATGTACGATTTTTTTTAGTAAATAGAGCTTCTTTTAGAATGCTAAAGTGGTCTCCAATTTTTCATAGTTGCACATTTAAAAAAATATATGTACCAAAAAACTTATTACGCGCTCATCACAATTATTTAATATTGTTTATGGTAATAACCATCTTTTGGACTGTTTTAGAATCACAAGCTACGAAATTCACCGATGTACACGACCCGGCAACAAACGAGCTGCTTTGCCGCACTCCAAAATGTACAAAAAAGGAGATGGAGAGTGCTGTAGACAGTGCGAAAAATGCATATGCAACATGGAAAAACACCAGCGTTCTCACTCGACAGAATTTAATGCTGAAGTACCAAGCACTGATCCGAGAACATTCGGTTTGTGATTATAATTAAACATTTTGTCCCGGATATATTAGTTTAGACGTTTTCTTCTCATACAGACATATCAATATGCATTCATTCTTCACAGAAAGAGATTGCTGCTAACATGGTAAAAGAGAACGGAAAGACAATGGCGGACGCTGAAGGCGACGTCCTGCGTGGTCTTCGTAAGTAATTCAAAAATCATCTGAATCTATGCATAAACATGCAAAGTACACATTACGGTCGATTCTGAGTATCTCAGCTCATCAAGCCAGAAGATTGTGTCTTGTACATCATCTGACATGGAGACGTGTCGTCAGTCGCCATCATTTCAAGTCGACGCACACGCGACCGTATTCTTCAGCTGAAAACGATGCATTTTTTTGACACTCATGTATTCTGTCCACAGAGGTGGTCGACGCTTGTACGGCAATTCCGTTCTTGGAGATGGGCGAGAGTACGCCGAACATTGCTACCGACATGGACATAATCTCGTACAAAGTTCCTCTCGGTGTAACAGCGTCTATCTGTCCCTTCAACTTCCCGGCAATGATACCGCTGTGGTCATTTCCGGTGACCGTCGCATGCGGAAACGCGGCCATCTTGAAGCCATCAGAACGAGTACCGGGCGCGTCCATGATCCTTGCCGATCTCTTCACCAAGGCCGGAGCACCTCCAGGCTTGCTGAACATCATCCACGGACAGCATCAGACCGTTGACTTCATCTGCGAGCATCCCGACATTAAGGCCGTGTCGTTTGTGGGATCAGATCAGGCGGTGTGTACATGTAACCTTTGACACCCATCCTTTTACACATTCTACTTATGCTTTCTAATTGTGAAAGAGGTCCAAGTTGAAATGGTATAAAGTAAAATTAATCTCTTAGTTCATTACGATAAACTAGGCAGGTCAAAGTGGACAATAGGTTGTCGATTACACTAGTTAGGACAATAGGCGTAATACAATGATTACAGTAAATCGTTAATTATATTGTATTGTGAGTAGATTTGACAGTTATAACATAGAGTTAATCCCGTTACAGGGCAAACATATTTACAAGCATGGCAGCGCGCATGGCAAGCGAGTTCAGTGCAACATGGGCGCCAAGAATCACTGTGTGGTCTTACCTGATGCCAACAAGAACAAAACTTTATCGCAAATCGCTGGCGCGGCCTTCGGTGCTGCCGGACAAAGATGCATGGCATTGTCCGTGGCAATTTTCGTCGGAAAATCGAAGGATTGGATCCCGGAGTTGGTAGAGGCCGCGAAGAGACTGAAGGTCAACGCTGGACACGTGCCTGGCACAGATCTTGGCCCAGTAATCTCGCCCCAAGCGAAACAACGAATCTGCGAACTTGTTGAATCTGGCGTGACGCAGGGTGCGCACCTTGCTCTCGACGGAAGAGGCATTGTTGTTCCAAACTTTGAGAAAGGAAACTTCGTTGGACCTACAATCTTGACCGACGTCAAGGTAAACTTCAGCGTTCATTCATGTCAGTTTGTCGAGAATACGGTTCGGTCAGCTTATACGATGCTAAAGGGTAAATTTTATTGACACACAGAGTTCGATGAAGTGTTACACGGAGGAAATCTTTGGACCAGTCCTGTCATGTATGTTTGTCGATACAATGGACGAGGCGATTGAAATTATTAACAGCAGTCAGTATGGAAATGGTACCGCGGTCTTCACGACAAATGGTGCTACTGCAAGAGCGTTCTCCAACAGAATCGAGGCCGGACAAATCGGTATAAATGTTCCTATTCCCGTTCCATTGCCGATGTTCAGCTTTACTGGAAACAAGGGATCCTTCCTCGGCGATTGCCACTTTTACGGAAAACACGTAAGTTACTTTTATACAGGAGCGGCAGTACCGGAATGACTGAATGGAGAAACTTACGGCATCGTAAAAATTTAATTTTAGGGCGTCAATTTCCACACGCAGACGAAGACAATAACGCAATTGTGGAGATCCAGTGACGCGAGTGACATTGCTTCTTCCACTGCAATGCCAACGATGCAGTAAAACAGACTCATACCAAAACTCTTTAAGACTATACGCAATAGCAGTCAAGACTAATTCTGAGTCAAGACTGAGAAAATGTCCTAGCGATATCGCTCCAACTTCGCTAATTAAAAGCAAGATGCAAACATGTCTTCCATAGCAATGTACAATTGAAAAAGTGTCCTCGACTTGGATAAAGCTGTTTAATTTTTTGAAAATAATTTCACTGTATATTTTTTTATATAAAATAAATGTTTGCGTGCGCACGTCATGTCAACCTTATTCTCTTACCTATCTTGCGTTCTATGCCCCGCTTCTGACACGAAAAAAATCTATTTTATTCAATGAAGGTGTACAAGCTTGTTAAAACGCAAACGGGACGTGTCCTGATTCACTCTCGGAAGCGAGAAGTTATTTTCGTTTGTCACGTTCAAACAATGCCTTATTTCCGGAAGTAAACCAGGCGCATGTGCGAGCTATGCTGTGGGGTGCATCTGCGCATTTTCCCGGAGAATTTTCCTCACAGGCGAGGTTCAGCCTGTCTCGAACTGCTGCGTTCCGATACGTTGCCAACTGGTCGAAAGGAAATACGGAGATTATTTCTTTCGAGTATCGTTCATACATATCGTAAGTAATCCGTCTTTTGCTCAATACCATTCTGAAGCAAATATCGTCACGGCCAGTGTCCCATTTCTCGATTGTGCGCCTGTCAAACATTGTTTTACCAATATTCGGCTATTGACGCGATTCTAATTTTGTTTTCTCCTTGAGATTAGCCTATTGTGCTTTATCGTATCGAACAGTCAAGTGTCTTTCGTGCTCAGTGAACAAGTGCATCCTCGCAACGGTGTGGCATTATTTATCATTAGAACGAATAAACCATAACGCTCCTTGAATTGCGTTCGATAATCCGCTGACGTTCCACTTAATGCAGCATCAATACATTAAAAACCGTATGCATGCAAACATATTAAATCAATGCAGGCCTCCCTGATTTCCGTTGCTCGCAGAGAAAATTAACGATTCACTTCTGCTACGGTAAGATTAGAACGATCAATTCACTCATCCTATACTTGTTTAACCCTGGGATCAATCGAATTTCCGCGACAATCGATTATGTTAAAATTATGCTCTATTCTTCAGTCAAATAAGTTTTTGGAATATTATTCGCTATCAAAGTGTTCAGAACGACACGAAGGTGATACGAATGAGCATGCGAATGACATTAACCATGAGGCTAAAGCCCTCGCCGTCACATAACACAGTGTCTGTCTCAGCAGGTCAACTAACAATGTACAAAACCGTACGAAAAGGCGATGCCAGCCTCCAATACACGATCCTGCCGCAGACGGATCAATTTTCGTCCGGCGGACTCTCGCAGACGTCTTCGAAGCCAAGGTCGAGAATGATGAGATACACCATGGGCGCACTCATGGTGCTGATCATACTGTCGTGCATCGCGACGCCGTTCCTCGTCAATCAAAACGATCACAACCTGTTCGCCAGCACTGTCCTGGCGATGAGCAGGATCAGTCACAATGCGCCGACGAAGAACACGTCGAGGAGTTTGGCGAAAGAGTTTCATTCGGGCAGGAACAGACCGACGTCGACGCCGACGACGATCTCCGCGAGCGAGCCGCTGAAAACGAAGCACCTCGAGGACAGTTTGACCACTGTGTCGGTGAACGGCGTGAAAAGTGAGGAACAGGACGCTGTCGGTATTACCCCAACAGGTAGTAACGATGCTTTTTTCAGTATCATGTGCGCTGGAGTTATGAGAGTGGTCTAATTTGGATTGGATTCAGGAGCTGGACATAGTTGATCATGTAATCAAGTAGACAAGTATAGTAAAACTTTGACTTAGGCTTCTGATGATTAGTCATCAGTATCTGTAATGACATCGTTCGCTACGAATGAGTGAATTGAGAAGGTATAATACCTAACAGCTTTATTGTAAAAGTAGTCTAACGTACACGTTTCTGGGATAATTGCTTAGTTTCGCCTGCTATCTGAAACAATTTCGTATTATCTCCACTTAGATCGCTCTTATGATCGTCAGCATGCAATGAATTCGCTAAGAACGAGGGAATTGAGGGGGTATAATTCTTAACAGCTTCATTGTAAAATCAGTCTAATGTACACGTTTGTGAAACAATTGCTTAGTTTGCCCTACGATCTCGAGGAATTTCATATTATCTCCGCTTAGATCACTCTTATAATCATCAGCATACAATGAATTCGCTATGAATGAGTGAACTGAGAGAGTATACAGGTAATCGGCAAAATGTTTCAGATCCAACGGCGACCACGATGCAGCACGCGCAAGTTACCCCCGAAGTGCAGCCAACTGTGCGAATATTGCAGACATCCACTGTGCCCTCGACGACGGTAGGTACGAGCTCGGCGGCGACGTCGAAAACGACGACCGAAGGTACGACGGAGAGTGCGAAGGCGGCGTCGAACGTTCCGTGGAAAGTGAAAATGCCCAGGGTGACATTGAAGCTGAGGGAGAACGAGACCATACCGCAGATGTACATGAAGGCTGGCATAGCGTCGTACAAGAAAGGGAACATTACCACGAGCGTCCTCGCTCACGGACTCAGTCTCGAAGGGTTGATATTTAAGACGCCGGAAGGAACGATAAAGCCTTGGCCCCAGAAGTGGTTCTTTACAGATCCGTCTTCCGAATTTCAATGGAAGGTGAGTGCTCGTTTCCGCAGTTGGCAATGCACGACTCGCGCTTTAACGAAGATACTTATTAATCCGCTATTGACCGTATAACGTTGTATGCGTGCCACTATGCTCTTTATAATACCGTTGACATAGTTTTGAATGAGGTAAGGCAGAATGCATAACATTCGTTGTACGATAAGTTGATAACACGAATCTTTGAAAAAGAGTTTGAATACTGTTCTCTCGACAATTTTAAACCGCCGCTGATCGTAAAACTTGACAATACGCGCGCTAAGGGTATTCTGCATAAATATTGATCGCGTTGCACCAAAGACATCTAAACACCCCCCCGATCGATAGGCAGAGCGGTTCCTGAATCTAAAAGCAGACGAGAAATGCCCTCGAGTCCTTATTTTGCCCTGCGGATATTTCCTTACGCTGTCTATATCATTCAATTATTTTCGTGACGGAACGCTCGTTATACGCACGCGACTCTTTCGTAATATCATCTTTTTAAGCTTATCCGAGCTTCCGAAAATGTGTCAAGCGACCCGCTCGTCTATTCAGGTCTCAATAGAAGGCTGCCTGTAAACATCGATATGCTCTTCTCCTTCAATGATAATTTCGAGGCAGTGCAGTTGTGTGCGTCTGTTCGCAGGGTGCAAAACAAATGCCGCCAACCATCTACGTAATTATGGCAAGTCTCGCTGCCATGGCGAGCCTCTGCATCGCTTTCATGTTTTACGTGCATCGAAGGGCGTCTCCGCGGCATCGGCACTGCATCGAGGAACCGGAAGTTGCCGGCCAGGAGGAGGACAAATCGACACTGCTCGGCGCCGATAGCCAAGAGGCCGAAGAGAAAGAGTAGTCGTGAATACTCGAGACTCTCTAGGCGAAGGCATCCGTATCTAGAGCGTAAGCCAATTTTCACACTATACACATACACGTACACACATCAGTTAGCTTAGGTCTTCCACATGAACGACAAGCAGTGCAAAGATAAGTCGACGGGGATGAACGGAAAAGCCGGAAAACTATATGTGCTTTCGCATTCGACTTGATAAGTCCAGGACTGTATTGTTAATCTGTCGTGTACCTTGCCGTTTTGTTTCGCTGTAACATTGAGATGTCTTGGGCCGGTCTAAAACAGCGTACAGTGAAATGTCATAGAGGTTTATAGGCGTAACGTCTGCGGCCGTTCTGATCCAATAACGGACGGCCCGGTCGACGAAGGAGTGCTCTTTAGTATCGTTCACGATCGTTTGACATTTCTATCACGATTACGTATAATTGACATTTATTCTTGAGATAATACTCATATTTGAATCATGCTGTGATTCCCTATTGGGAAATACTTAGAGACGGATCTATAAGGGACAATTTGTTGTTAGTTAACACTGGTCGTACATTATGGGCGCGATATTTTTTTCCCTGTAGGAAATGGTGCTTCTTATCTTCTCTTGTTATCTCCCGTGATTGCATAATGATTTTTAGTCTGGTTGCTGTGTATAGACAATTGTATGTATCGGGGTAGCTTACGAATGTACCCACAGTCGGAGCATAGACGGAAAGTAAAGATACTATAATCACGAGGATGCGGATCTGTGTATGTAAATGATCGCAGAGGGGCTACATTCTAGTTAAAATTTATTTTTCAACCAAAATTATCCAAGCCTGTAACATTTCGTTCGCTCGTCAAGGCCTTCTGTGCTCAGTTCGTTAGTATCACGAAAAATATCGAAAATTGCACAAGTTCGCTGTTCAAAAGATATACATGAGTTATGAGTAATTCGTCTTCGCTGAAAGAAGGAAATAGACTCGTTTGGGCAACTTTTGAAACTGCGGTGGGGCGTATACAAAACAATCTGCTCACCGAAAAATATTGTATCTCTTACTGACCGGTTAAGGAGACTATTTGTTACTTAGTCTGTTACGCGATCTACAGGAACAAAGCATTAGAGTTTTTAATGTACACGTACGATAGAGTCTGCAATGACAACGGACGGAATCAATGAGTGTGCGGATCTCTTCCGAAAACACAAAGCTGCCAGTAAAGTTCACAGCTTTTTTAGTTCGCGCGCGGCTTTCAAACGCGACAAGCGAAAGAACATTAATATAATTTAGACGCATTGCCGTGCAATAGACTTTTTGATAACTTCGCAAGAAGGCCTCTACCTTAAAACAATGTCGGTTCGAATCGCGTAAGCTCTTCCGGCGTTTATGCAAGACTAAAGAGCAGTCTCCTTAATCCAGTCAAGCGTTTACTAAACTTTCTATACTATTAATAACCTACGTATGTATATGGCATTGAAGTACTACGCGTATACCTACTGTCGAACGTTTTTGCTAATATCAGTATCGAGTTCGTTAACACACGAGGTTGGATCCCGAACGACGGAACGTAGTCTAGTTGCCAGTGAAAAAAGGAACGCTTCAGTTGCCGAAAGCGCCTCGCTTCAACACGCTTGCACCTCAATCAGTTCTGCGTCTAACGAACAAAATCGTCGAACGCACTTCGTTTTGCCGTAAAATTTGTCACAGGCGTTTCTTTTGTCTCTGACAGCGAAGCTACGGACCGATCACTATGAATTAACGACAGATCCGCTCGTGTAACAAAAAGACGAACCTCGACTATCATTTCGGATTAAGTACCCTATCCCTTGTGTAACGGCCATGGCCAACCTGATTCGGCTTTAAGCTGTATACTACTTAAGATTCGCTAAAGTTCATTCCATAGTCAAGGATTCGGACGAAAGGTTTACGGACGTTCGCGGCGGCGAACTCGGTCTCGAACTTCGAAGCGGCCTGCGAGCGCAACCATTGGCAGAGTAGTAGGCTTGCTAAATTACTCGTCAACGAAGTGTCATCATTCGAATCTACGCTCGCACGACGGTAGGCGACGAAAGATGGTCGACGTTTCTATCCTCAGCGAGGCTCGACGACGATTAATCAGCCGCGAGCGACAAAACGCACGGTGCTAATGGCGGCACGTATCAGTTTCTTTCTCAAATAATTTGTTGAACGTAGCAGAAATTTCGAGCCGAATGAATCGTTAAGGGAGTTCGACGACGAACGACCGCTCAATTCAATGATTTTTCATATCGAGCCGCAGTGGGGGACTGAAAAGGGAAACCGCGAGTAGTAAAGCTGACGGATACGTATAATTGACGAACCGCAAATTCGAAATGGAACGGAAGTTGGGACGATGTACCGAGGACGCATGCTCGCAAGAGGCACAATTTTTATCCGCGGAACCGCACGCTCTTCCACGCAACGTGAGTCACGCCGATGAACTGCAGTACGTACGTCACAGGTAGAGCATATATATTTCCGTACAAAAATGATGTTCGATGCGTTTTCGAGAAAAAAATAATAAGGGATTCATAAGTGACACAATAGCGCTGTAGCTGAAGAGAAAGACGGTTATAGTTTCTATTTTGAAGATTATATTTTTTTAACTTTATTAATTTTTGACTTCCACATACATAAATAAATGAATAAAAGGTATATATATATATATATATACATATATAAATATTATGGAAAGGGTAACGGACTATTGTATATACGTACAAGTATTTTAAATGAGATCGTGTAACGGACGGGGTCGTGCGACATCACTTACAATTAGATATTGACTCTTAAACTCAGGAACACAACAATCTGGTCAACGAGGTCGGCGTGACGCGTAGAAGGATAATGTTGAGGAGAATAACGTTATCAGATTGTTCGTGAGTACGCAATTTTGCACAATCGTTTCCCGTTACACGCCTTATTGCATTAGCTAGCTTAGGTAGGCGAAACAATTCTGTGTACATATATATTATTGATATTGTATGTATGACGTACCGACAATCACGATGCGGCTTACCGTTCGTGGTACGTTTATTATTGAGAATTGAATTGTTAAATCGAAGTTGGAAATGGAATAGCTCACGCCTAATTAGGGCCTATAAGTGTATACAAACAAATAAAGCGTTGAGAAAAATCACGTTGCGTGTTAATACCATATTCCTGAACGTTATATTGAATCTGTGCGATATCCATTGGACACGTCTACAATTTTATTAACTTGCCCTCTAAGTTTCAGAGAGTATATATTCCACAGCATATACTCGTTGGTGAAATTTACACAGCTGTGTTTCTGTATGCTAAGTTGCCAATGAAAACTACTCGGTCTACCCTTTGTCAACAATCTACGGTACTATAGTTTATCCAATGGGAAAAATAGAAAGAAACGGAACGGTTTGAAAAGTCACAAGTCTTGTAACCAAAGAGTACGCATTTTTAAATTATAGGAACATTTCGCGCACAAAAAGTAGTTCTAATAGCCTTAAAAAAATGTTAGCATCGCGCCAATTTCAGAAAACAGAAACCCGTAAGATTCAAAAACCGTCCTATCTGAAAAGAATACCCAAATACCCTGTACTTAGATAATTAACTTTAATTAAGAGAGAAAGTTGCTAATTGCCCAGAATTTCGCTTTTCACATTCCAAACCCTTGAGTAACTCTTAATCACATCCAACCTCGTTGTAAAAGGAACCCCGGCTGACTAAAGTAGTTCTCTTGCCCCGCCGTCTCCATCAGAGCAACGAACAATAGATTCGAAATCACAGCATTTGAAAACAAACGGAAGGTTCGAGCAATCAATAATCAGAATCACTCCTCTCGACCCACAGCGGCCAAGCTCATTTGCACAAGAATCCCTACCGTCCGTCGGATCTTTCCCCACGGACGATTACTGACACGTCCCCCGCGAATTCGTGGGAACCAGTGGGAACACGAAACACCGACGAGATATACTTAAAGACCGCTCACCCTGGGTAAAATTTCGGGCACGCAAGGGGGCTCAAAGGGGCCCAAATGCTCTGTCGGCACGGAAGAATTCCGAGGTTCTAACTTTGTAGGTAACACCACGTACCGACGAGGAATTCATAAGAACCACTGTCGTGACGGGCGTTGTGGGGAAAAGATGTACATTGAGATGTATGGATACGTGCTCTCAGTCAGCGAGTCGTCTACAACCATCTACAACGTACCGAACGGAGACAAGAAATAAGCTACCGCTCCGACTCCTCTCCGACACGATTGCGTACAAGTGTTTCCTTTGGCATAAGCCAGCGGTATTAAAATGCCTTTTCGTCCCTAACCTAACCGATAATCTGATAAAGTATCTTATTCGAAGGGTGATGATGGGGCTCAAAAGCGATCCCAAAACAATTATAAACCAAAAACGTCATTCGATAGCTCATTAAAAAATTCCCATTTTCATCATGTTTTAACGTTGAATCTGCAAGGGCGGTGGGCAGTGAGATGTAAATTGAAAACTTCCCTTTTTGCTCATTTTTAAAAAAGGGGTGTCAGTGAAAAAGTCAAGATCATCCTTTCTAGTCGTTTACTGGCGTGTTAAACTAATTTGTAGAACGAACTTTTATACATTATCGAATCCCATCACTCCCAATTTTTGTATCGTGATAATTTTAAGTGCTAGCAGCACCGACGAGGTTGAAAATGTTGCAAAAAGTACTTGTTAATTAAAGAAGTAAATGCCTTCCAATACACTTGCTCTCTTACATTGATTATTGTATTCCATTTCATACAAATGATCGGAACATGAGAAACGAAACGACCCTGTCTGTACGCAAAACTTCTTTATTTCTATCTTTACAATTCTAAAGTTTCTCCGTTGCTCGTACATCCGGTGATTTGACACGAATGTCGTCTCTGCGCCACGTTGCCGGCCACGCTGGGCCACGCTGGGCCACGCGCCCGTCTCTTTGTAATTTGCCGACACCGCCAAACGTAGGGACAGTTGATATAGAAAGAGGGAGTGAAGGTGAAGCCATTGTTGAATGATTGAATGCCACATGACGATGAGGCAACACTAGTGCAGCGAAGAAATTTTTACAACTTTGACTTTTTATGAATAAAAATGTCAGTACCTTATTGCTAATATTTTGCCAAGTAAAATGAGACCAAACACGAAACCAATCGGGTTATATTTTGTTACTAATTAAAACTCCTATTTACATATAAAATTTCTTGCCACTTTATTTGCGTATGAGGAGTTTAAAGCCGTCTAAACTGTAGCAGGATCCCTGTGTGAGTTTGTGAGGAGGCACCTGCCAATGGTGTCCCTACACGGTAAGAGACGCAAAAAAAATGCCGACAAATGGGCTTATAAAGAATAGGGGACATTCATTCCACTCAAGAAAACTTTGTTTCTCATCCAGCTCCACGGTAAGCGTCGATTCATCCGCCAGGTACTTGATTCACATCGAATAGAAGTTCCTTCTTCACACCACATTGATCTCGCGACGTTTAGGCGACAGTGTGTTTGACAAGTCAGAATAGCGAAACCAAGTGTCGTAACCATTTCGTATTTGGTCTTATTTTTATTAGAAAAACGTCTCCAATATACCAGTAAACTTCTTTTTACCGAAAAATTGCAATTAACAATTTTTTATTTCTTAACTAGGGTTAGTGTCTCACCGATAGACCGCGTCGCTGTTCAATTGTCAGCATCAAGAAATGCCACTGCGATACAAGCGACGGGGAACCGCCCGGCCGACGACAACCGCTGTTTGTTAAAGGGGCATCCGTGGACTGATATCGTGTAGCTCAAATCGGACTCATATACATAGAAAATCTACTGTAATCGAATTCGTCGTTTGCTTTTTGCCGATACGGATGATCAGAAGTAGAAACGGTTGATAAGGAAAAAAGACGGACTGAAGGCAAAACATTAATAATATTATTCCGAGTAAAATGAGACCAAACACAGTACAACTCGGTTTATATTTGTACTTATTAAAACGTTTACATATTACACGTTCGTACATATGTAAATAGTCTTTGCTGTAACAAACGCAAACCGGCGCATGTCAATGGACGCTAGAGCTGGCGGCCGCTGACGTCACCGAGCCAGGATTTGCACGAGGGGAGACGCGAAGCGCGTTTCTTTCCGGACGGCACCGTACGGACACAGACCGACACGGACGGACAAGGGATATAGCATTTTGAGTAGTAGAGGAGAGCAGACGCAACGAAAGTCAGAGTTATACAGAATAGTAGTTGTTTCCTCGAAAATCACCTTACATTACTTATAAGATTATGAACTTTTCACCACATTACGTTAGTATTCAAAGGAATTACGCTGCGATATCAGGCGTGACAGTTGCCGAATGCGAGGGGGATCCCGCCTAGTGGTGGGGTTTAAGCGTCAAAATTTATCTGGCAGATCTCAGGAAAAGTTCATCGGGCCTCCACTGTATCGCCACCGCGAACTCTTAAAACTTGGCTGCTAATAAATGTTAATAAAAATGTATGCAGGATTGGAAAAATTTCACTCAGGTGAGGAGTTTGAATCGTCACCATTGGATCCTGAGGCCGGCCAATTACATTTACTATTAGACATTTCGCATATATATTAATGTTTTTCTTGTACAAATACATTGTAAGAAGAAAAACATAAAAATGCTCGTAAAGAATACGTCGAAAATATGACAATCGTCAAGAATATGACAATCGCATGAAGGAGGGGTGTCCCTATGCCTAGTGATCTTGAGAGTATTGGATTCGTGCGCAGATGCCGAAAGTGTAAATGAAAGTGTGTACGTGTCGCGGAACGCAGCAGCAGTGTCAGCAGGCAGAACTGCAAAACAGCATTTTTTGAGTGTATGCGTGCCGTGTCGGTGAGAGCTGCGCGCGCCGGTTGTACGCACCGAACGTAAACAAAGACGGAACCATGATTCCTGTCTCCTTTCTACCAACGTCCTGTACCGAAGTCTGTAAGCTGCGCGCGCCGCTAATATGTCCGCGCCAACATCTCATTGTGTGCGTGCCGTGCGTGTGTAGAAAAGGAAGGAGCTTGTCTCCGTCTCATTTCTTCTTGTAGGTCTCGTGTGACGAGGAAGGAGCTTGTCTCCGTCTCGTTTCTTCTTGTGGGTCTCGTGTGACGAGGAAGGAGCTTGTCTCCGTCTCGTTTCTTCTTGTAGGTCTCGCGTGACGAAGAAGGAACTGTACTCTGTCTCGTTCTACGGTGTTGAATCTATTTTTAGCGTAACGATGGTAGCGCGTTTCGCTTACTTACTGGGTACTGGAGATTTTCGATGTCCCAGCGTCTTCAGAAGATTTGACAAGACAGGCGCCGAAGTGAAGACCTACAGGTGGATAAGATGGTCAAAACTGCTTCCAAGCCAAAAGAAATTGTGAGATAGCCATTCGATAGTTAATCGAAAAATACTCATTTTTTACATGTTTTAACCTTATACAGCGACTAGAACGGCAGTGGAAGGGATTGAAAAGAACAGCTATTTGTATTTTTTTTATTTGAAAATGAGCAGTTGAAAAAATTTGAAAAAAATTAGACGTGTGTCCTGATACGAAGTACACACTCTTGGTTTTTTTCAGATTTTTAAAACTTAAACTGTGGCAACTGAAAAATTAGAACCAAAAAAAATTGGCCTATTTGCTATTTTTTATTGAAGGTCTTCTGGGTGTATAACGAAATAAAAACCCTGTATGAGTGCAGTGATATGCCGCACCCCTGTTTTTTTTCAGATTTTTAAAAACGGCGGGTGATAGTAAAAAATATAAATAAAAACCTGTTATCTGGTCGTTTGTGGCGTGTTGAGAGTAATTTGTACACTGAATCTTTATGCATTCTTTACGTGATAAGTTTATTACGCAATATTCAATTATATGAGGTACATATCGTTATATGAAATGTATCGTTACGCGCAGTGCAACGATTTGATAGAAGGAATCGTCAAATGCTCGATACGCGCGACATGCGTTTTACCGAACATCTATGTATTATATATTGTGCAAATGAAGTATACAGACCAGGATATGGTAAATGAATCCAAAGCGTTTTTTGAAAATAGATTTATTTTCCAAAGGGCATTGCCGGGTAAGACAGTGAAATGTGCCCCAAAACCGATCGAAATTCTGAATGGGCCATTCGATAGCTTATGAAAAAAGAAACATTTTTGTGAATTTTCAACTTTGTATCTCGACCGTGGGGGGCGGGGGGTGTAAAATGTACTGTCCGCTTCTCCCACCATTTTCTCGGAATCTAGTGCATAAAAAAATTCGAAAAAAATCAGAGCCATATCTAGTAATGGCGCGCATATTACAGATTTTTTTTCAGATTTTTACATAAAAAATCCTATTGGTAAAAAAATAAAAACCGAAAAGTCAATCAGAAAAACATTTATTTGATACCGAAGGAGGTCCGGATCAGTGATGCCGCTTTTTTGTGTAATGTAATATTACAATCAACATCTCTCTGATTTTTTTTATAATTTTTGCTCACCAGCAACAGCGTCGGCAAAATAAATAACCCGTTTTTTTCGTCAGTTTTTGGGTGTCAGAACAACGTATGAGGTAAACTTTGGTTTAATTTTTGTCACATAACTATTTCATGTAATGTTTAATGTTATTGATTACATTGCATAGTCGTAATAATGCAAGAAAACTAAATAAATGGAAGAAATCGATGTCACAATGTATGCCTTATGTTCTGAAAAATTGAAGATCAACCAAAGATCGTTGGTAGCGACACGCGTATGGTGACAGACTCTTTTGTCGAAGCAAACTTTTTCTTTGGGTTCGAATCCTGTTAGGTGCCTTTTTTTCATCGTTTTTTTTTGTCCTTTCTCTATGCAACAATAGTTAGTATTTAATGTCAGATGATTTCACAATATTTTTGTCAACATTTTAATGTTGTAATAAATATGCACATGCCTTCTAACCACCTTCCATGATTCCGTTATTCTAGTCATATATTTTGTCAGTAATAATGACAAAAATGTGTTGCATAGAGAAAGTCATCCGACATTAAATATTAACTATTGTTGCATAGAGAAAGGACAAAAAAAACGATGAAAAAAAGGCACCTAACAGGATTCGAACCCAAAGAAAAAGTTTGCTTCGACAAAAGAGTCTGTCACCATACGCGTGTCGCTACCAACGATCTTTGGTTGATCTTCAATTTTTCAGAACATAAGGCATACATTGTGACATCGATTTCTTCCATTTATTTAGTTTTCTTGCATTATTACGACTATGCAATGTAATCAATAACATTAAACATTACATGAAATAGTTATGTGACAAAAATTAAACCAAAGTTTACCTCATACGTTGTTCTGACACCCAAAAACTGACGAAAAAACGGGTTATTTATTTTGCCGACGCTGTTGCTGGTGAGCAAAAATTATAAAAAAAATCAGAGAGATGTTGATTGTAATATTACATTACACAAAAAAGCGGCATCACTGATCCGGACCTCCTTCGGTATCAAATAAATGTTTTTCTGATTGACTTTTCGGTTTTTATTTTTTTACCAATAGGATTTTTTATGTAAAAATCTGAAAAAAAATCTGTAATATGCGCGCCATTACTAGATATGGCTCTGATTTTTTTCGAATTTTTTTATGCACTAGATTCCGAGAAAATGGTGGGAGAAGCGGACAGTACATTTTACACCCCCCGCCCCCCACGGTCGAGATACAAAGTTGAAAATTCACAAAAATGTTTCTTTTTTCATAAGCTATCGAATGGCCCATTCAGAATTTCGATCGGTTTTGGGGCACATTTCACTGTCTTACCCGGCAATGCCCTTTGGAAAATAAATCTATTTTCAAAAAACGCTTTGGATTCATTTACCATATCCTGGTCTGTATACTTCATTTGCACAATATATAATACATAGATGTTCGGTAAAACGCATGTCGCGCGTATCGAGCATTTGACGATTCCTTCTATCAAATCGTTGCACTGCGCGTAACGATACATTTCATATAACGATATGTACCTCATATAATTGAATATTGCGTAATAAACTTATCACGTAAAGAATGCATAAAGATTCAGTGTACAAATTACTCTCAACACGCCACAAACGACCAGATAACAGGTTTTTATTTATATTTTTTACTATCACCCGCCGTTTTTAAAAATCTGAAAAAAAACAGGGGTGCGGCATATCACTGCACTCATACAGGGTTTTTATTTCGTTATACACCCAGAAGACCTTCAATAAAAAATAGCAAATAGGCCAATTTTTTTTGGTTCTAATTTTTCAGTTGCCACAGTTTAAGTTTTAAAAATCTGAAAAAAACCAAGAGTGTGTACTTCGTATCAGGACACACGTCTAATTTTTTTCAAATTTTTTCAACTGCTCATTTTCAAATAAAAAAAATACAAATAGCTGTTCTTTTCAATCCCTTCCACTGCCGTTCTAGTCGCTGTATAAGGTTAAAACATGTAAAAAATGAGTATTTTTCGATTAACTATCGAATGGCTATCTCACAATTTCTTTTGGCTTGGAAGCAGTTTTGACCATCTTATCCACCTGTAGGTCTTCACTTCGGCGCCTGTCTTGTCAAATCTTCTGAAGACGCTGGGACATCGAAAATCTCCAGTACCCAGTAAGTAAGCGAAACGCGCTACCATCGTTACGCTAAAAATAGATTCAACACCGTAGAACGAGACAGAGTACAGTTCCTTCTTCGTCACGCGAGACCTACAAGAAGAAACGAGACGGAGACAAGCTCCTTCCTCGTCACACGAGACCCACAAGAAGAAACGAGACGGAGACAAGCTCCTTCCTCGTCACACGAGACCTACAAGAAGAAATGAGACGGAGACAAGCTCCTTCCTTTTCTACACACGCACGGCACGCACACAATGAGATGTTGGCGCGGACATATTAGCGGCGCGCGCAGCTTACAGACTTCGGTACAGGACGTTGGTAGAAAGGAGACAGGAATCATGGTTCCGTCTTTGTTTACGTTCGGTGCGTACAACCGGCGCGCGCAGCTCTCACCGACACGGCACGCACACACTCAAAAAATGCTGTTTTGCAGTTCTGCCTGCTGACACTGCGCAGCAGTGGGAAGGTTTGAATCGGCCCGGTTAACATTAAATGCGCTTGAACATTAGATGAAATATAATTCGGTGCATGCACCGCATTCGTTTTATGCGGGGGGCTACAGAACATGGGTCCAAAAAAGAAACTGGCTTTAATATCTAATTGAATATAACTTAACCTAAATATTATGTTAACTTATCTCTAGGAAAAAGAAAAATAAAGGATAAAATACAGAGAGATTAAGCTGCACAAAAAAAGGAAGAAAAAGAAAGAAACGACAAAATAATAATAATAATAAACTAAAGGAAATTAATAATAAAGAGAGTAGTACTGAGAAAAAAGACGTTTTGCCGTTGTGCAACCGATAATATTAGCGGACCTACAAATATTTTAGCATAAAATAACAAGCGCCATTACTACATATTCTCCTTGTTTTAGCAGTTTTCTTAGCACCTATATTTGTTTATTGTACCCCATCTCATAGCATTGAATATTGCATAATATACTTATCTTATAAAGGATGCATGAAAAATCGTTCTACAAATTAATTTTAACACGCCAGAAACGGCCAGAAAGGAGTTTCTTGATTTTTTCACGGGCACCCCTTTTTTAGAAATGAGCAAAAACGAAAGTTTTTAATTTACAACCTACTGCCCCTTGCCCTTCCAGATTGAAAGTTAAAACGTGATGAAAATGGGTATTTTTTAATGAGCTATCGCATGACGTTTTCGATTTATAATTGTTATATTATGTTATTTTGACCCCAGCATCCAACTACACCCTTCGAATAACATACTTTATCAGATCATCGGTTAGGTTAGGGACGAAAAAGCATTTTAATACCGCTGGCTTATGTCAAAGGAAACACGCATGCGATCGTGCCGGAGAAGAGTCAGAGCAAGTCAGAGCCATAGCTCATTCTTTGACTCCGTTCGATACATAGTAGACGACTCACTGACTGACAGCACACATCTGAACTTTCCCCCACCACGATCGTCACGGCAGTGGTTCTTCGCAATTCTTCGTAACTTGGTGTAAAAACTGGAATCAGTGAGTTCGTTGCGTTGCCTTGAGTTTCCTGATTCGGCCGCTCTATACGCCGAGAGGGCGTCCCAGTACGGCTCAATTTTCGGGCGACACAAAGTCCCATAAGGTGAGCGGTCTTTAAGTATATCTCGTCGGTGCACGAAAACGGCGAACGTCCGTGATTTATGGGAGTCAATGGGAGTCGATCGACAGCAATCGACAGTCGACTAGCGCAGTGGCCGGCGCTCCACCGCCAGATGGCAACAAGATCGGCAGCCGGGAAGGCAGAAATTCGTAGACCGTCGACGCGGAGTGCCGGGCAGTGCCTGATTGTGGGTAAACCAATCGCGCTCGTCTCTATTTCCGTAGAGGTCGAACGCGTGCGGAACGTTCGTCTAGTGCGAGCAGGAGCGAGGCTTTTAGTGCGGCTTAGACTTCAGCCGGACGGGGTCTGGCCTACCTTGTCTCCGGCGAGGAATACCGTAAGTAGCCTAAGAATCGAGCGTTGACAGAGAGGGTACGTCGAGAGAGGCGGATAATGTGAAGCGGGTAGGAAGCTTAGGATAGCGATTCGCCGGGCGTGATGCAGAGGACGAGACGAGAGGAGGCGAGAGAGAAAGTGTGCGTGAGAGAGAGCGAGCGCGAGAGAAAGAGAGAGAGAGAGAGAGTCTCGTACAAGAGGCGGGAGAAAAAGAGAGGCAGAAAATTCGGACGCATGGTCTAGAGGACACGTACCGGAGGGTTCGCGAATTTCGGCCGGGCTCGCGATTTTCCAAATTTCGAGCGTCGCCCACGTTTCCCCTCGACCCGCCGAATGTCATCGAGCCGTTTATGTAAGACAAGTCACGATGAAGGAAAGTACGGGCCCACGGGCGGAGCGGTGCCGTGGGACAGAGCGACCGGGGGGGTCAAAGGTCGTGCGCATTCCCGTCGCTCGATTGCAGGATCGTCGGGGAAGTGAATGGTGTCGGGATGACAATGACAGTGATTATCGGAGCCGCGTGCATTCCCGAGCAGGACGTAGCGCGATTCACGTAGTCCTCTCGCGAAGCGATGAGTGAGTATCCCTGCTCGTCCACGCTCGCCAGTTTACGCTCGACGAGTCTATCGCGATGCAGCCAGCGACGTTTACCGTCAATTTTTACGCCGAGACGCGATACCAGCCTTTTTTTTTTAATCTCCCGCTCGGTCGGTCGAGCGTCCTCCGCGTTTCGGTAAAATGAGGTAAAAAGAAAAAAGGGAAGAGCTGCTCATCGGCTACTTTGCATAGTCAATATTACATAATTACGCGCGATGATACGATCGATCCTTGAATGACTTGGCAGTAATAAAGTAGAGGAGCGGGCAGTGATTTAGTGGTATTAAATGTGGCGAGCTGACGAATTGGGAGGAAGACGATGTTTGTCCGAATCGAACGTATTAGACGCTTGTAAACAGACGATGATCGCGGATATAGTCGATAGAAATGATCTGGACATAATTTCAGTTGCGTGGGAACGGGACGTTTACTTGCATTTACATAACTTGTTTTGGATGTGCCTATAGTCTGTGTTATAGATATCGCGATGAGACGTTCTTTGTACTCAATTGGTGTTATCGTCATTAACAAATAGGCTGTTGTAGAGGTTTTCTAGTATTTTGCGAATGGGATTGTAGTTGTAAGTGACGAAACACAAAAGGTCTCCTTTTTATACCAAATGGGCGTGTGTATACATATCTAATCAGTATTTATGCATGATAGCTATTTCTTTTCGAACACGCATGTAACCTGACCTTTTGCTTTAATAATGACCTTAAATAAGGTATTGAATTGTCATAGTTCAGTAATTCTAGGGCTGGAAACGTTTACCTCATTTCTCTGCCTTATTGGAGTGCAGATATCCTAAAGATTACAAATAAGTGCCAATTCCAACACGAATATAAAAAAAGTTTCTAAACAAGTTCGCTTCCGGCAAACATTACTCATTCGCAGCTAATAGCTTCCTTTCGGAACAATTTTTCAAGCTACGGTTATCATAGTTGATCATACACAAAAGAGTATTATCATTTTTCCTATTAGATTACAGTCTCTGACGCATGCTATGTATCGTAATTTCGACGTATTACATAATCCGTAACAGCGAAACTAATATCAGTCACGCACGCATTCTCTATCGTTCTATCTTAACTCCAACGATGAATATTTACTCGGTATATCGTAAAAACAAACCCGCATTCACTTACACAATATATTCGATACAACCGTACATGCAAAGGGTAACATCATTCACACTCCAATATTGTCATATTAAGTTCTTACATTGTACTCATTTTATTTTTATCCCCTTCAGTCACATTTCACATTCCGATCGTACCTAAACTATATACAGTCACTGAAGATAACTCTAGTTCTTCCTCTGCAGTATTATTTAACCGACAATGACACGTCGCAAACTCCGTTTAAATGTCGAGCATCGCGAAGAGAAGAACGTCGACATTAGAAATTGTACGTCACGACCTTGTTCCGTATTTTTTCCTTTTAGTTTAGCGAACCGTCCGTTCCACACGCACCTATATGCATGTGCACGTGTGTGCATTGGGTTGAGTCACGGCGCGTCGCACTTTCCATGCACTTGCTGCAGACGGACGGCGAGGTGGGAGGGAGTGGAAAAAAATGAGCGTACATTGAGATGACAGTTTAATTGCCCGATGTACCGTTGACACGCATCGGGCCACGTGTCTGTCAACGGTCTCGCACAAGTTGAGCACAGTCCCGTACGCCTTCATTCTCCTCCTCGGCTTCATTCAGTTTCGGTTACATGCGACCCGCAACGATTCGAGTGTCGATAACGCCTATCGTCATTGTAATAGAAGCGTAACCGGCTCGTGCGGTACAGTACAGCGGGAGAGTCGCTCGGTAGCGGTTCGAAAGTAGATCGATCTTGAATGGACAGCTGTTCCACGTAGCGGAGGCTCGATGTCCATTTTTGTTCTCTTTCCCATCCTGGAGCGACGCGGTCGACTTCTCGTCCCTGACGCAACCGATCGCTTTATGGCTGAAGAAAATCCTTATTTCCCTCCTATCTTATCGCGTTGCATAACGGTATCATGGAGATATCTAACGATTTTTTACACTGCGCCAAGTCGTTCACAGAGAGTTCCAGCGACTTCCAGCGACTTCCAGCGACTTCCAGCATCGCGAGCGTCCGGTGCGTTAACTCGGTAAACGATTCTCTTTGCCGGACTTAATCTGGCACGTTCCAGTGCATCCGACGTTGCTCCTTCGTTCTTCGGATATTGATTCCGTCGCGATCTCGTCCGCCACTCGAGGAAAGTGACGGATCCGCTGACGGTAACACTTCAGAGTCCTTGACGCATCCAGAATCTTCGATGCCTTTTTCAGTTGTCCGCACTTGAAAGAGTCACCGCGGTTCTGTACACGTGACGTTCGCGGCATTGAACCAAAATCTAGATTTTGGAGCAAAGTTTATTTTCCGATTAGAAACAGCTAAACGTCCGTGTACAACAGTTTATAGGCGTCCCGTCTCTATATTCTCTTCGCTATAGACCTTATGTCATAATTGATTTACGTTGGCGCAAGTCTGCCCGTTGTCAAACATTTATGTAAATTGACGAGGGTGCGACAGTCAAAACTTGAATGTCTATTTAACCTTCTTATAAGGTGCTCGTCACGGTCATATTTAAACGCATCGCGCCGGGTGCGATACGTATGGGCCAATCAACTTATTTATCATACTTACATACCTCTGCCGCGTATGACGCGCATGTTTCGACAATGCCATCCTACTGTTCCTTCGACTTGGCTATGTAGCCGGTCGAATCAGCTGTTTACACGTCACTGTGTTGGTTCAACCCCTTGCGGATCGATACTGGAAAGCGTATGATAATGTATTCCCCTGACGTTTAGTGCCAGTGAACGTGTTCGCAGTCATTGTACCATAGTCATTTGCGGGTGTAGGTGTATCGCGAACAAATTGGGTGGAATTTCGTTCTTCAGAACACGTGGCGAACAGGTTTCATAAAAGCTAGTTTATCGATGTGACGTCTTTCGACATGACACAGGCTTTCGTCAACATTTTTAACAATGTAGTCGATGACGTGAAAGGAATTTTGTAATAGGAGAATTAGCTAATCGAAACATTTCCTGATCGATCGTGTTGTTGGCTTATCGCAGATTAAGTATGTAATCGATTTTCCGCACTCTTACAAGGCCTCAACATTGTTGAGGAAGTTAAAGATTACTCGGTCAACCACTGAAAACTGTTGCTATTTACATTCGTCAAGGGTAATTAAATTTGCATGTCATTTGCATTTAAGTCACACGTAAGCCATTTTTTTCGGACTCCATGCAAATCGACGCTCTCGGACGTAAGGTGTACATTCCGCGCGAGACATTTTATATAATTCTACAATTAACGCCTTATTTATGCGTCACTGACACTTCGGTCGAAAATGGCGCTCAATTTCCGGCCGGCGTAAATCTACAATGAAGACTATCACGCTACCCTTGGAAAGATGATTGATGTCAATTGCTGTCCGCCTTCTGCATATTTGCATATCGCGTCGCGATAGTATTTACTTCTCGAGTGTCAGCAAACTTTTCCAGCCTCGACCGACGGAAATGCTCGGCCAACGATTATCTGCATAGACGATCGCACAGTCTTCACTGACTTTTCGAATGTGGCACAGTTCCTCTCACGTGCGAACGGCACGAAATGCACGAGCTGTTCACGCACGCGTCATTAGTGTACGTTAAGAAAAATTCAAGCTTACACGAACGGAGTTCAGTACGAAAGTCGTCGAGGAAAGTGGATGCGTTTAGAGTCGATCAGGGGTTAACGGTTCATGCGATTAGTCTGGCATCGGGAGTGCCTCGGGATCGATGTCGAACTTTGCCGCAAAGTTGACTCGAATCAATTCGGGGTCCCATTATATCGGGCGGACGATTGCGAATTCGATATCGGGACAATCCGCGAGTGGGCCGGTCGGTCTTTATCGGAGCGAAAAAGTGTTACGACACGTCATGGAATCCCCAGCGATTGATCGAGGCGAAAGAAAAAAGACGACGTCTGGACGAGCCCCCTTATCGGCGGCGTTTTAAATATTTCGCTTGCCGGTATCGGCCAACGAAAGGCGTCCGCGCTGAACTTTATGACATCCGCAATGTCAAAGTACACCGTTGGGCCGATTGGTTGGCCATTGTTGGCCACAGGTCGTCTAATGACTCTCATTGTTACTCAAGGTCATTTCACCATATGGCGAATCTGCTTATTTTTTGTATTTTGATTCAATAGTACGTGCAGAAGGCCTTACTGATTCAATAGTATGACTCGAAGCATGATTTTACGTTTCGTAATAGCGAAAGGTTTTAGAGAGTCGGTAATTGTTTCGCGCGTAGCTTCAACGACAGCTTGACAATGACTTTTCGTATGCAAAGGGTGTAATTGTGGCGCGCTGGGTTCGATAAAAGGCAGCGATGACAAAACGGGTCAAGGAAAAGTGGAATGATGCTTTTGACAAAGCTTTATCTTTAGAAACATATTAAGGTATTGTTCGGTAAATGGATGTTTGAGATCATGTTGCACGGTACTGTAGGTTGACTATGGACTTTCGTAAACGACCGTTACGCACCCGTCTTCATCCTCGACAATGTTTGTCACAGACGAGAAATTAATTTTCGCGTCAATCGTTATGTCTGTTGTCGGGGCCTCTGAGAAACTTGGCCGTTGTACAAGAGATTATTTTCAGTGCGCTCGAAACTCCGGGCCGAATTTTCGAATTCTGCGGATATTCTCGTGCGAGAACGAGCGTGCCATTCACCGAAACTATGTTCGTAACGATCGATTCTTTTTTTTTTTGCCGCTAAATCACCGACCTGTCGAATCTATAGTTAATGCAGCGTTGCGTCATTGTCGCGAACGGACCGGTCTGCGAAAATACTGGTTCATGCATATTGTAGTCGTCAAACTATGGACAAATCCCAGCGACGAATATCGCGCTTTTTATACATGACCGCAGACTCGATTAACGCGCTGTCAGACAGTCGTAATGAAATTGCAAATTGTCGGACGTCTGTGCGGAGGTTCAGAGTCTATGTTGTTGCGTAAGTAAGGGGGTCGAGAAAATTGTAATCGCGGGAGAAACATTGAAAGCACGATAGGCGATAATTTTTTAGACGTCTCACTTTCTTGTGGATGTAATGTCATTACGCGCCGAGGGACGATGATTACGCGCTCGCGGAAACCTTGTTGCAATCTACGAGAAGAGAATGGAGAGTAGTTGACATTCGATTCGGCAAATTTACCATTTACTTGATTTATTCGAGACAGCTTTCTCTCTCTCTCTCTCTCTCTCTCTCTCTCTCTCTCACTCTCTGAAAGTGGCTGCCCATCGCGAATGACGCAAACCGCTTGGCGATCCTTATCTATTAATTTGCATCATACTAATTGCGCTACAGTCAACGTACACCGATTTCTCTCTGTACAACGATAAAAATGGAGTTACTGAAATCGACCGGCCCGTCGATAAGTACAATCGGACCCTCATTATTTACAAGAGGTCTGTTATGAGTGAAGACGCGCGTTCGCTGTGCGGAATAACAAATAGTGATTATCGAGGAACTACCAAATCCATCTGTACAACGCCGATAGAGATAAACAACATGAGTGTACTTCCACAATTCGCACGCGCGGATCGTTTACGTTCATCCGATAATGAATTATGTTTTCCGCTCGGCCCAGTATCGGCTCGTCGGTCGAACACGAAAGTTTTTGCCGGTTTCTCCTATCGGCACGGAGGGTGTTATCCAGATTGCCAATGATCCGCAATTTGCGCTTTAGTATCATGCTCGCATTACGGCCGAAGCACTTACACGCCATTGCCTTGATAAATGGCCCGATAACGATTGACGAAAATATAGCCGTATCTAGGCGATGACGTCATAATCAATGGGATGAGGCGCTTTCTACGGGTACAATGTCCACATAAACATCGATTGTTTAATTGGATCAATTATTTCGTACAAAATGCCGCTAGACACAGCAACTCCCCATATTTAATGAAGCGTGATTTCGTTCGGCTGAAAGTTTTTTTTATCGCTCCCGACGGGACATTAAGATACTTTGTTGCGTCTAATCTTCGAACGTCGATCTTGTTTCTAGAATCACAATAACTACTCGAAGTTGAAAGACAGCGGGAAACGAAATCGGAGGAAACGAAAGGGACAGGAAGATTAGCTGAAGACGGAATCGATATCGTCAGCGCCGCAAGATAACCACGCCATTCGACAATTTGAACTCAGGAATAGGAATTTAAGTAGAAAGGTACGAAGAAGAGAGAAGAAAACTTTCGGAAACTGCGGACGCGAGAATATTTAGGAATCTTCTGAAGCAGAGAATATTTTGATACTCCAACATGCACGCAATACGAGTTAAGCAGGCCTTAACCAAGCACAGATCGACTCTGCAAGTATGGAAGGTCGCCTCGAAGGCCTTCGGCACCGATGTTCAGTACAGGCCCATCAGAAGTGTCCTCGTGGCAAATCGAGGTAAGTCGTATGAATCTCTCGAAAATTCTACCCCTGTCACGTGCGCGCTCGCGCGATTTCCTTCGCTCGATCCTCTCGAACGATAAGATCCCCCCCCCCCCCCCCCCCACTTTCAACTCGCGGCCATAAATGTCATCTCACGCTGCACCGCTTAATCTGCGACTGATCACCTCGTAATTGGCCAAGATGCGCGACACGAGCCGACTTATTTTCATCGAAGTCACTCCCGAGATATCCCTGTGCGAGAGACAGAAATGTTGAAAAAAATATCTGTCACGATACTTTCCGAGAGCAAATGGGGCGTCCGTTTGGGCGCGCACAATGGTTGCATTAATAATACATTCGATTGTATTATCGGCACCGTCGTAAAGTCCAATTTCGTAAGTTCAGCCGGCGGGAAGCGACGGCGTGGTGTGGCGTGGCGTGGCGTGGCGTGGCGCGCCGCGCAAAATGACTCCGTCAGAGTTCATTCTCCGCAACCTTACGGGCTACCATGACGCTTTCCCGAGTCCTCGGAAGGCTTCCGACGGTCGGCGGACCGAAATTACTTTTCTAACGACGCGCGACCTTGACCTCGCGAAGCGTTTGGCTTCGCCGCGCCCGCCGAAGTTATTCAGATCGCGACCTTTGGCAGCTAACGGATGGAAACCGCGAGGAGGAAGGCCTCCACCTCCCCCCGCACCCTCCCCCGATTGATCCGCGATGTTACAACGAACCGCAGCGTATATCGCTGGCTTCGCGTCCATGATTGATAATCAGTCGCCGACGAAATTGATACGCTCGTTAGAGTCAATGCAAGCATCGGCCTTGTTTCTACCCGCTTCGTTACTACGGACGATTATTCTCGGTGCAGCATCAATGAAGATATCGCGTCGGTAGCGTCGGTAGCGTCGCGGTGTCGAAACGTCCCGTTAACCGAATTGATGGTGCAACACATCGGATTGCCGGCTGTCGGGCGAGCCCGCGGCAAGAAAAATGTCCCGATAATCAGCGGCGCGAACGGGCCTCGGCTTTATCTTCCTTATCCTCGCCGGCGATGCCTTACGGAGTAATTACGAAATGAAAAGCTCCGCTGCCTGCACTCGGCCGTCCCTCGGCGAGATACGCGCGCGCCTCGCACTCTGCTTAATTGGAATGCAGACAAAACATTGTCCCGCGCCTCCGCTGCGATTTCTATGGCATTTGCCGATAGCGCTGATTGCGTAAGGCTTGTTGTTACGCCGAGAGTGTCGACTGTCCGTAATTGCGGGCTCGTCGAAGGGGGTCTTCGGATAAGAAGTTCGATTTGGGATACGCGAATCGGTGCGCTTCGCTTGCGAAACGCTATCGGGATTGCACATATTGGGACACGTCACGCTGCGTCCCGATAGAGGGTACGCCATGATCGGGAATGAGAATATTTTGAACTTTCGCAGGAGAGATCGCGATCCGCGTGTTCCGTGCGTGCACGGAACTCGGGATCCGGTCGGTGGCCATCTACTCGGAGCAGGACAAGATGCAGATGCATCGGCAGAAGGCTGACGAGGGTTACATGGTTGGCAGGGGTCTACCTCCGGTTCAGGCTTATCTGAACATACCGGAGATTATCAAAGTTGCGAAGGAGAACGATGTCGATGCCATACATCCAGGATACGGTTTCTTGTCGGAGAGATCCGACTTTGCGCAAGCGGTTATCGATGCTGGCATAAGGTTCATTGGACCGAGTCCGAAAGTCGTTCAGCAAATGGGAGACAAGGTGCGGAATAAAGCATGATATTCGGTCGTAAAAGGGAGCTTTATGTAATGATTTTTGTCAATCGCTCGGCTGGTTGCCGATTTTTATGTACATGTATGGTACCCTGCTGCTGAGTAGACGTTTTTAGTCAGGTGTTTCTTTATATTGCATATACGTTGTCATTAGGTAGCTGCCAGACAAGCGGCTATTCAGGCAGGAGTACCGATCGTTCCGGGAACAGATGGCCCGGTGACGACTTCCGACGAGGCAATGGAATTTTGCATGAAACATGGTCTTCCTGTTATTTTCAAAGCCGCTTACGGAGGCGGCGGCCGAGGTGAGTGACGCTAATCGAGTTTAAAAAGCGTCGAAAACTTTCAAAATTGCATTACCGGAAACCGTAAACTCACCGGCCTCAGGCCCCTACGAGCAGCCTAATATCGTTCGGCACGGGAAAAAACGCGTAATGGTCGATTTTGTCGCACGGAATGAGTGAGTAATCGCACAACCACATTCCTTCCTAATCATTATGCGTTCGCGACAAGTGTATGCTGCATAATGTGGAATAACCGCAACGCGGGATTAGACGTACGCGATTCGCGAGTAACACGCACGACTATTAATCCTTCTTATGCCTATTCTGTACACGCTGAGAATTGCAAAACCGGTTTCTCGCATCTCCGTGCGCAATGTGTCATAAAATGAGTGTAGAACGATGCAAATTGTACATCATCGGCTCGAAAGATAACCTGATAATAGCAGTGACCATTAGCGTTGGCGCCAATAAATTAAATTGGCGAAACATTAATCGGTTAATTGACCGTTTGCAGGTATGAGAGTTGTCAGGCAGATGGAAGAGGTTCGCGAAATGTTCGACCGAGCTTCTTCCGAGGCAATGGCAGCTTTCGGCAACGGCGCCATGTTCATTGAAAAATTCATTGAGAGACCCCGTCATATCGAGGTCCAATTGTTAGGAGACCACGCCGGCAATGTTGTTCATCTGTACGAACGTGACTGCTCTGTTCAACGTCGTCACCAGAAGGTCAGCTTTGAAAAATACTCCTGGAACTTGTGGCAACGTATCCGCTTAGCTGAAGAGTCCGGCATTTTTGCTTATACACTCAGCTTTAATTTCATTTCATTTAAATCAATATTATGTAGATTGAAAGGGCGTCATATTTATAGTATAATAGTTACCTATATGGTATAAAGACGTTAGTTTAGTGCAATGATTGCTACGCGAAGTTGATTATGATAAGAGTGCTCGGTCACTGAACTGACAAATCTTATATAGGGTGTCCAATTGTAAAATATCAAGGTTTAAATATTCATTACACTGACAAATTTTACAGGTCGTGGAAATCGCACCCGCACCGCGATTAGACCCGAAGGTGAGAGACAGAATGACAGAGTATGCGGTCAAATTAGCAAGACACGTCGGTTACTCCAATGCCGGTACAGTCGAATTTTTGGCTGACGAATCCGGCAATTTCTACTTCATCGAGGTCAACGCAAGACTTCAAGTCGAGCACACAGTCACAGAAGAGATCACCGGGTAATTCGACAGATTTATTCTACCAACGGCGAGAATTAATTTGCACCGCCATGATCATCTTATTGAAATCAATCTACAGCGTCGATTAAACTGAACCTTAAACGTCTCTTTTAGAATCGATCTCGTCCAATCGCAGATCCGCGTCGCCGAAGGGATTACGTTACCGGAGCTGGGTATGACGCAAGAAAAAATAGTGCCTCAAGGCTTCGCCATTCAATGTCGCGTCACGACGGAAGATCCGGCAAAATCCTTCCAGCCTGATACCGGAAGAATCGAAGTGTTCCGTTCCGGCGAAGGCATGGGCATCCGATTGGACGGTGCTTCAGCGTTCGCAGGAGCTATCATATCACCCTATTATGATTCACTTCTCGTCAAGGTATCCTTATAACATTCCACCGAGGTCATCGGAACAGCTTTGAAAATATGTCTCTTGCTGTTAAATACTACATAGCGTAACGCGATACGCTCTAGCTCCAATTATTTTGCCGTTGACCTTAGTCATCGCTTGCTCATGTGCAAATGTTATATCCACATGGCCAATCTCGCAGGTGATCGCGCACGCTGGAGACCTTCAATCGTCCTGCGCCAAGATGAATCGTGCACTGCGGGAATTCCGTGTTCGCGGCGTCAAGACGAACATACCGTTCTTGCTGAACGTGCTGGAGAATCAAAAGTTCCTCAACGGAATCGTGGACACGTACTTCATCGACGAGAACCCGCAACTTTTCCAGTTTCAGCCGAGTCAGAACCGGGCGCAGAAACTTCTCAATTATCTCGGTTCGGTTCTCGTAAATGGACCCAGCACACCTCTGGCAACGTCGTTAAAGCCGGCAGAAATCAGGCCGCACATTCCTCAGATCGCCTTAGGTACTGTCTCGAGTAGCTTACACATGACGAAAGTAACCCTTTCGCTGGTGCAATTGTACGCCATGCTCGCGTTAATTGATGTCGGCTAGATCGTTTGCAGTCGATGAACGATACAGTTACGAACCCTATTGCAGTCCGATGCGCGAGATAAAAGTGGCATCACGGCGAAAGGGTAATCTAACGTTCCGTTGTTAGCAATGTTGTTTTGAAGCGGTGTGGATACAAATAATATGATTCGCTAAACTTCTGTAACGGTACACAAAGACATACGAGAGCAATATGAGCTGGATCGTGTGTCGATTAAGATACAATTAATCTATCACTCTCTTTTTCTTCCATAAATTGAGGGTGTCTGCTCATGCAGCGACGTGACAAAAAATTAGCGGTACGACATGAATCGAAACAGCTATCATAATCATAACTACAGCGTGGTCATGTACATTCAACGCTTACGAATACTAGTTTTTTGTTTTCTTTTTTTTTTCTTAACAAGAAAATCTAACGTTATTTTGCCTGTAGTTTGACGTTTTTTCTATGCTCCTGCATTTATTCAAGGATACAATGTTTTCAGGCGTGTTTGTAATGAGGATAATAACCGTTTAATGTGGTACAAAATTATAGTAATTATTTACTTTCTGCTGTTAAGGACAGGTAAAGTAGTGAATAGAGTCGTGGCAACAGTGAAGATAAACAGGTTCCACTCAGGGCAATAGACATCTTGGTTACTGTTCTGAGAAATAATATTGCTTTTTCATTGGGAATTTTATAAAATATCTGTGCATCTTTCGTCAATGTAAATGACTGTACGCAGTGGGAACGCAATTCTCAAGTAATTGGTCACTCTCACATACGCACCTTGCAAACATCTGAACACGCAACATTTGTTCACAGCACTACGCACAATTTAAATCTCCGATTCACGAAAGCACCGTCATATTATTTGTTATCAAGAAATTCATTTCCATCAGCTCTCCAGTGATAAATAATTATGGCATGATATTTTTCGTGCTATCGATGTTTAAAAGTAATATTATCTGATTATCATGTGTAAATCATTTGTGGTTAAAACACAGCTATTTCAGTATTACATAGGTGTCTATATCTACCTATTACGTTCGTCACTTAGAGTAATTCATTTATTTTGCATATTTGTTAAGTAACTTACTACATTCTACACATTAATATTCGATCATAACACGTAACGTAATAGATTTCATTTTTTACCAGCATGCTTTTATTTTTTTGTTTGGCGATTTTTTAGACTTTGCTAAGCTTGCAGCTGCAGAAGAGAGCAATGATCCAGACGCACCAGGTATGCTAACACTGTTACTTTGATTACTTTAAGTACAATAATTTTTATTTCTTTTATCTTGAAAGAACACAGAAACGTCGCATGAACGGCGTAAGAATCGGCAGAGCAGTACATATACACTGCTCATCTAATTCGGCTTCCAGTGCTTCTCAATTAGCTTTGGTATATCACACTATCCAAAATGAAACTGAGAAGTTTTCAAATTATCGTTCAAACTGCTTTATGTGGTACATTTTTTGTGACATCTTTTCGTGTTATAGCTTGTTATTCCATAAGTTGCTTTATTAACATTAACATTTATTATGTATTATGGCAAAAATGAGCGAAAACAATCTCTATATATGAATGCACGTCAAAAATATTCTCCCACGGTGTCAACTATTTGGGAGAAAACCAAATTGGCCAGAATGATCTCACGTTGTAGAAGCTCGTAGGGCAGATCAATGCCTCTCGTTGTTACATACGATATTAATCGATTGACTCTATGCTTATCATCGTGAAAGAGACATGCGCCTGTACACTAACACGAAACATGCATGAAAAAGCCTTTGAAATCGCAAAATAAAGGATGAACTAATGCCATTTTTTGTAACCATTTTCAGGTGTCTTGGATCCACCGAAAGGCTTTCGGCATATTTATAAGGAACAAGGTCCGGAAGCTTTTGCCAAGGCTATTCGACAACACAAGGGTTTACTGCTGATGGACACCACATTCAGAGATGCACATCAATCTTTGCTTGCAACCCGCGTGCGATCTCACGATCTTCTCATGATCTCACCGTTCGTCGCGCACAAGTTTAACAATTTATATTCTCTTGAGAATTGGGGCGGTGCAACGTTTGACGTCGCTCTCAGATTTTTGCACGAATGTCCGTGGGAGAGGCTGGAGGATATGCGCAAGGCCATTCCGAACATTCCTTTCCAAATGTTGTTAAGAGGTGCCAACGCTGTCGGATACACGAATTATCCTGACAATGTCGTTTACAAGTTCTGTGAACTCGCTGTCCAGACTGGTATGGATATCTTTAGGGTCTTTGATTCTCTGAATTACCTGCCGAACTTGATCGTTGGTAAGATATATTACGTTATAGCGAAGTTGGTATGATAAATACACGTTTGGACTCCATTAAATATGTCCTTGCTGCTCAGGTATGGAAGCGGCTGGAAGAGCTGGTGGTATTGTGGAAGCTGCAATTTCCTACACTGGCGACGTAAGCGATCCCAGCCGTACCAAGTACAATCTCAAATATTATACCGACTTGGCGGACGAGCTTGTCAAGGCTGGCACTCACGTTCTAGCGATCAAGGATATGGCTGGTCTTCTAAAGCCAAAGGCCGCTGGCATGCTGATTGATGCAATTAGACAAAAGCATCCTGACATTCCAATACATATTCATACCCACGACACCGCTGGAGCGGGTGTCGCTTCTATGTTAGCGTGTGCCAAAAGTGGGGCTGATGTTGTTGACGTTGCTGTTGACAGCATGTCTGGAATGACCAGTCAACCGTCCATGGGCGCTATAGTCGCTTCTCTTCAAGGTTTATATCACCCTTATGTTTATTTTCTTAACATTGTCATTTGTAGCATAGCAGAATTTCCATCTTATTTTGATCTGCGTCAATATTTTTGCGATGCACGTAAACAATTGTTTCCTTCTATTACTCAGGTACGCCGGATGATACAAATCTAGATCTAAGTGACGTTTCTGAGTACTCTGCGTACTGGGAGCAGACTCGAACATTATACGCACCATTCGAATGCACAACGACGATGAAGTCCGGAAATGCCGACGTGTACCTGAACGAAATCCCTGGCGGTCAATACACGAATCTCCAATTCCAGGCTTACTCCCTCGGCTTAGGCGAGTTCTTCGAGGACGTTAAGAAAGCCTACAGGGAGGCCAATCTGTTGCTCGGTGACATAATTAAGGTGACGCCAAGCTCGAAAGTTGTCGGAGATTTGGCGCAATTTATGGTTCAAAACAAACTCACTGCCGATGATGTGCTGAACAAAGCTGAAGATTTATCGTTCCCCAAGTCTGTCGTCGAATTCCTTCAGGGTGCCATCGGAGAACCGTACGGAGGGTTCCCCGAACCTTTGAGGTGAGAATTATGGTACACGATGCTTATTTTGTCGCGATGTACGACAGGAGTGTTTTATTGTTGGATGACACTGTTCGTAGATCAAAGGTGTTGAAGGACATGCCGCGAGTGAAAGGACGCCCAGGCGAAAGTTTGGCACCACTAGATTTCAACAAGCTGAAGAGTCAATTGCAAGAGTCCCATCCTCACATCAGCGATAGGGATGTGATGTCGGCTGCTCTGTATCCGGAAGTAACGAACGATTATCTCACCTTCCGCGAACAGTACGGCCCAGTCGACAAGCTCGACACGAGAATCTTCCTGACGGGACCGAAGGTTGGCGAAGAGTTCGACGTGACCATCGAGAAAGGTAAAACTCTCGGCATTAAGACTCTTGCCGTCGCGGAAGACCTTACCAAGAACGGAGAACGTGAAGTCTTCTTCGAGATGAACGGACAACTCAGATCCGTATTCATTAAGGACAAGGAAGCTGTTAAGGTAAGTGCTTTGAATCCGAGTGGCCTCTTGCCAAATACGGACGAAATTATTCAACGGCTAACTAAAATATTCGGAACTTTGCAGGAACTTCACGTTCATCCAAAGGCAGCTAAAGGCGACAAGAACCAAATTGGAGCGCCTATGCCTGGAACTGTGATCGATATTAGGGTAAAGGTCGGCGACACGGTGGAGAAAGGAGCAGCTTTAGTTGTACTGTCAGCGATGAAAATGGAAATGGTAGTGCAAGCTCCTAAAGCCGGCAAGATCAAGACCCTCGACATCAGTCAGGGAATGAGATTAGAGGGTGACGATCTTCTCATCACCTTCGAATAGAGTCTTCATCTTTACGGTTCCGCCTGATCTCATGAGAAATCAATTCCCGCTGCCTAATTCGGATATTTATCGAGGACGGATCTTCAAACTTTTGATAGAAATGTTTTTTTCTTAAACTTGAACCGAACACGGATAATGAATCTCCAACTGTCATTATTCAAGTATGGTGTACATAAAAAGGATCATTCAATCTTAATCGCGATTACGAACGTTTAACGTGCCGTTTTTTCTGACCTGTCATTTTAATGCATATTCTGCTCGGTCCTACGCTTTTTACGACCGACACCAAACGCGTATCTAATACACGTGAGTACAAAAAATGTTCATGATCGTTTCCTGCAACTTCGTTTTTATTCGCCACAAGGGATCGAGTGCACGATCTACAAAGATCGATCGCTTCATTTTACAACGGGAGATTGTTTTTTTACAGCCTAAGCAACGAAGGTTTCCTATTATCATAAAACTATATGCCTGCAAATTGAGATTTTGAGTGAGATGTAGTGGTCGTATTGCGATTTGCAACGTTCAAAGTATTTGCACAATCTAGAAATCGTTTATTTTCTTATAAACTTCAATCAAGACGAGTCAATACGTTCTCCTAACCTTTAAGGAAGGAACGAATCAATTTGTCTTCTCGTCGCGATCATTTTATCGACGCAACAGTATCTGGCCACTGCGACCGTTGCGATTAGTCGTTAATAAAACTCGAGGAGATATAGAGGGCTATTTTTTACATTAGAACACAACTTGCTAACGAGACGCCGATAATAATTTTTTACGTTACCCGCTGTTCATTTTTGTAATTATCTCAAATGTTAATATATTGTTAGTTGATTATTTTTAATTGTTGTATATATATATTACGTAGCGATATATGTGATGTGAGTACATGTGAACGATTCTTTTTGGATACCCTTCGAGGAATTGTATGATTATATTTGATAAGAGGAGTGTGTGGGCGCCGAGCATTGCGTTTATTGCAACGTCCCGCGCAGTTGTACATGTATACAGAGTTTATGATGTATTTGTGCAAAGAATAAATCTAACAGACGTTATTGTACCCGTATTTAACGCGACATGCTACACTTTCTGACGCATTTCACGCATCGCGCCCGAATGCCGCGTTATAATAGCGCCATTCTTCCGCGACGCATCCCTTATACATATGAATGTATTTCAACCGGCGGGTCATTAATGCAGATATAGAATTACTACCGCCATTGTGACGACCTACGATATCACGTTCGAGCGAATCGAACGGCAAGCAAACGGGATAAATATTCATCGATGCCTTCAAACGCATCCTACGCTCCCGCGTCATTCGCCAGCGACGGAGATAAATTACAGATAGATTTTACAGTCGTCAAGTCTGAGGCAATGAATTTCAAGCGGTCCGTTGCGAATAAATCTAACTCGAATCTGCGTTGTTGATTTCTTCCGGGGAAATCCCGACGATTCCTTTGTATTCCGCGTCCGCGCTCGGATCTGCGATTCGAAAGATTATAGATATCGGAGAGCGTTCGTCTCTTCGAATCTGCGAATTTAACGAATCGATGCCTCCTGCCGCGAGTTACGCTACAGTTCGTTACGCCGATGAAACTGGAGCAGCTTTTGCGCAATCGGTAAGAAACGTGCATATTTTACTTGGCAATTGCATGTCGTCCCGACGATCGGATGAAATGTGGCTTATGGAGGGTAACGTCGCTATGATTTTCTCTCGATTACGTCAAGAGGGCGTTGAACATGCGTCGAGCGAGGCGGTCGATCGTATTACGTATAGGGCACATTGTTTTATCATGCCGTTCTGTATCGCGGGGGCTTTCTATTCGTTATCGGCCAGTCGAAGCTGCATTGCAGCTATCTGTCGCATGCATAAAGTCAAAATTGCTTGCCCGCTCGAAAATCACTCGTTTGCGTCTCGGGCTTGATTTCCATTTTTTCCTCCTCATAAACTGGGACGTGCGCTGCATGAATCGTATCGCGATCGTGCCCGATTCTCGATCATACGGTTCGTCGTGTAACAATAAATTGCGTATCGCGTTCATCGGGAGCGTTTTCATACCGAAGCACATTATTCGAATGGATTTGCCGGATAAGAATGGTTATTTTACCAGTGTATTGTCGCTTTTTCGCATTAACGCTGCTTTACGGTGAGCCGCGCCGGCAAAACGTGAAAAATTCGAGACATTATGTAAAAAGCTCGATGGCGTGAAATTACAAAGGCGCAGCGATTTCTTTGAAAGAATTTGTTGAATGCATCCCTTTGTTTTGCGCTTATTGTCTACAGTCACGTTTCCATGGGATGGATATTACAACCGGGTGGTTGATAGATTGTTGAAAATGATGCAACACACGTTCCACTTCCGTTTCTTTTTGTTCTTCAACTCTACTTTTTCTCGCCCTTTTCAAGAATTCTCTTCGCTCTGCCATTCATTAATTATTCTACTTTGACATTCCTTTCTCCTCTATACCGCCGCTTCTGACGCGTTTTATTACACTTCTTTTCAGTTGCCATAAAACAAGCGCTTTGAGAGAGTACATATTACTTTTTACTTAGGGATAATGAATCAAATATAAAATTTCATTAATTTACCTTTGCCAGACATTTTTTCGACAATGTTCGATATTGAAACTCTCCCGCGTACAGGTACTTTCAACCCTGTATCTATGTATTAGTACGGGCTGACATTGTACGTTCACGTGCTGAAAGTGTCCGGTACACACTTTTTTGTTTAACTCGCTCGGAGGTTCTCACGTGCATCAAATTGTGCACTTCCCCATAATCACGCTTTACTTTCACTATAATACGCGGCTACGGATTCTAAATGCATTTGCTTGGACGTTGCAGAACTCACGCTTCGCTCTCAGCGTTCGTGACGATTTCGAAATGGACATGCGGTGAGACGTTTATTCGAGACTTTTTCTATCATTTGGCAATAATCGCTTATGAAACGTCGCGAAAATTAGGCAGAATACCGTGGATAACGGATATGCTAATAATTTCATCGACCTCTCGCGCAGTCGAAATTATACGAATACTCACTCGGATTGGCGGAAGCTCGCGCGTTGCATAACGAAGATTTTATCATCTCTACACAGTCTATTTAAAAGGGAGGAACGCCGTTAATTCCAACTTCTATCTATCGCACTACGTTACTCTTACTTTCATTGTTCCGCTACGTCGTGAGGATGAATTAAAGTAAGATCAGACGCGGCTGTCATTGAGCGTCGGCGCACTTTTAACCACCGCGCTTATCGATATTATGGCGAATTTTATCAGTGCGTAACGGCATACGCAGTCTTTAGGACAGTTTAACTTTCTATGAGGCTCCAGCGTGGCACATAACGATGCGAAAACAAGAGCAACGATGAATCAGAGCGTTCTTGTCCAGAGAAACGTTGCGATCCTTACGGTACTTTACATTAATCAGTCGAGTCGCTCGCGAGATCGCTGATGCTGAATCGAATTAGCCAAACGATCCTTCTGCCGCCCGCTTCGCGTTACACCCACTATTACGAAATCCTTCGCCTCTCGCCAAGCCACGCACGTTCTTTCACACGATGCGAGGTCCCTCGTCATCCTGACAGGAAGCGGCGCGAAGAATCGTCTCGCGGTTCGGCCGTCGTCCTTTGGCGAAAATCGATGCAGGTTGTTCAACCTAGGCCGGTTACGTACCATCGGCATGTGTACCGAGTAAGTCTTAAGGGTTCAGCTGATTAAATATTTTACGCGCTGCGGAATTGTCAAGAGCGCACGTGTACCAACCAATCGATAATTCTGAAACGACGACGACGCGCGGCAACCGCTCGCAGCGTAATATGCAAATGTCGTTTACGTATCGGCGTCTGCCGGCGTAAAAACGGTTATCGATGGTCGCGTCGTGCATCGTTCGAGAGCGAGGCATACATTATCGTGTTTATCTGAGAACATAGCCGGCACGGGCAGCGCACGGTGATAAGAAGTCGTAGTCGATGTAAAAGGTTGCCACGGTTATTCTTTGTCAATGACGCTAACGTCGGAATTAACCGTTACGCGTAATGACACCGCGATTTACTTTCACTCACTCGATGCCCGGACGATATTATAGCGGCGACAGTGTAATCGACAGTTGCCGAGCTAGGAGGACCCGATGTAATCAGGACCGAGGAACAGTTACACGCACCGCTCTGCCAATTTCATTTCCTGCCAGCCGATGTCGGAGTTTCGCTGGTCGCTCGCTGCGCGGGTCTCCTGTGACACGGTTTGCGGCGAGTCATGTTATTTTCATACGGGACGCTATCAAGCGGTTGAATCGGCTGATCGTCGCTTGACAATACTTTTCACCCTTTTGTAACGTCTGCAACGGAACACTCGATCCTGAACTGCTCGATATACAAGAACCAACGTGACCGTTATAAACTGGGTACATCATTAAATGTAATAACGAAAAGAATGTAACTGATCCCTTAGTCGCTAATAACCTTGTTGTTGATGCGACTCAAAACTATGAAATAAAAAAAAATACTTTTCGAGGAAGTAACGTCAATTTCTGTTTCGCGTTCCGTAAGCCTGTGTTCTTCGTTCCTCGCTCGTTTCCATGAGATAATCGCTGAACAGGATGCAGCGACAATATTACTCGCTCGAAGAAGTTACGGGCAACGTTCAATGTCGCGGCGTGATAGATGGGGAAATTGGTTACCTTATCAAGATACAAGTTTGAAATTGTTTTTCCTTCGCGGAGATGCTAATTTTCCGGTACTGCCGGTCTCCTCGCAAATTAGCGATATTTACCGACGCGAGCGAGAGGCGAGCGTATACGCGTACGTGTACGTGACGGACGAACACAACGGCATCTGGATTATTCTCGACCTGACGCCGAAAGATACGCCCCCCAGTCTAAATTACATCTTTTATGGAAATAAATGTCAGTGTCTGGCCGGCCGGATCGGGTGTCCCGCATATCGCAATTGCGTATTGACGCTTTTCAGGCGACCAAACGTCAGCCGGAATCAATACAGAGATAATGACAGAACCGATCTCTAACTATAGTTTGCGCGACATATTTCGCATCTTCATATATTCACCGTCAGGCAGCCTGACTTTAACGGGCAATTCGCCTTTCCGCACGAAGCGATGACAATATAATTCGAACAACTCGAATTCTCACTATTTATAATTTACGTCAGAGCCTGTTTTCGTTACAGACTATTCCTTCGAAGTTGAATGCAATATTCCGAAAAGAAGTTCATAGACTCTCTCGACTGATTCAGTTCCTCGTTCGCAAAAACCTTATCGTTCGCAGATCTGCTTTTTATGGCGCATTCCACCTCCGCGTACGCTATTAAAATGTGCATCCATCCACATATATGTATACGTAAGCCGGCGTTAATAAGAAAAAGTTCCGACACCGCACGCGACCGTTGAACGTTAACAGAAAACATCCTCCGCCTCTACGCCATCTTTCAACGAGCAAATCGAGCAAATCATGACTGGCCTTAAAAATCGTCCGGGCCACGAAGTAATTGAAGCGAATAGCGCTCGAGAAAAAAAAGAAGACTTTCCGTCCGCTTTCACGAATTGCGCGAAACTATCGTGGCGGAGGTTCGGGCGGAGGTTCGGGCGGAGGTTCGGGCGGAGGCCAGAATGAGCACTCGGGGAAACTATAATTTTACTCTCGTTATCGACGCTAACTCGATTAAGGCCCTCCTCCCCGCGTGTCAAGGAAAACCTTCGGAGCTCTCGCGTCCTCGACGTTCTGTCTGGCCAGCCGCTAACCTTATTGCGGACAAACTTAGTAGCGCAGTTTTAACCTTGTAATTCCGTAACCCTCTCCGGGTAACTCGATTTGCGCGGGAGCTTTGCCATCGGTGAGGAATTAGCCGATAATTCGACCGGTGACGGTGCAATTTGTTTGCCCCCGACTAGGGACGGATGATAATTTCGTCCTTGATACCCTGCATCCCAGAGAGTCCGTCAGTCTGCCTTCCCGTCTTCGACCGTCTTGGTCGGAGACGCGTGTCAAGGAAATCTGCTTCTATTAAGTACTACTCTCCGATTCCGATGACGTGTCACCGTAATAGCACTCGCCTAGGTGCTAATAGGCAAATTTGCTCGCCCGGCCCGCGTTTATATAATATTGAGCCAGCGTTTCTTTTCCGTACGCCCGGTCCACACCCGGACCTCTTATTGGCCAGTTCCAAACGCTATTCTTTTCCCATTCTCTTTCGCTTTGTTTCCATGCCCAGTCGGCAGCTTCTCCTCTCGCTGGGATACTCCGTCCTTCTCTTTCTTCAGCTCGCCGTGTCCCGCGTGTCAAGGAAACGCGTTCCGGTTTTAATGACCTCCTCCACCTCTCTAATCTCGAGACGTACGCTCGTATTGTATACGTGCAGGTATCATTTCTTGGAGAACCTTGCTCTCGTTCTTTCGGAATTTTGTGGCTGTAATTAGCCTGACCGTGACGTCATTTAAGCCGGGGCTGAAGGAAAAATGTTTAGCGCCCGCCATGATGAAAGTGCGCGTAATTAATGCAGTAAAAGTTCTGCCGCATGTTAATATCTGGAATTTACTTTAATTACGCCGTTAGGGGGGTTGGCCATTGTCTGCGCGGCCGAAGCGTTTTAATTACTCGCAACGAAGCGGGAGTTCTTACGGCGAATCTTGTGGAAAGATGATTCTGGGCGACAGCTCAATTTCAAAGATGTACTTTCCGTTTTCGACCCGTAGTAAATAGGAACGACTCCGTTATTTTAGCGTTTCGTGGGATATTACGGTACGTTGAGAGATTAAGATCGGAGATATATGTGTTTATTAAAGAATTATTGCGACTGTGTTATTAGCTGTTACGTTGTATGAATTTACGACGTCAGTTAAAAAATCTATACGTAAAATGAAACTGACCAAGTAGGAAATATCACAGTCCTAAGAAATTAATTTAATATTCCAGCAGGTATGTTTTTCCGCTACAAAGTTTGCACTGTAAATTCTGCCGAGCGAACATGTCGGTTTACCCGTGATGTGTAGAATCGAGAAAAATGGATAAGCTGATGAAAAATCATAGATATTCTCTTGCGAGAACAAGTTATAATTGCATGATTCATAAACAGTGAATGTCCAAGCGTTGACGCCATATTATCAAAGTAGCAGTCATCCCACGGTGTTGTTGATAACTTCTCGAGGGGCGTGCAATCGATTTTATTCGTGGCTGATCTGTTTGACGAAAATGTTCCACGACTGGATCCTAACTAATTTCGCTACGCCATCTATAGTTCAGACATTTTATCAAGTATTGCACGCCATAGTTCAATATTGTTTATGAATACCAGTAAATGTTGGCAATAAATGATTTTACTGTTAGACAGGTATGTGTAACTCTGTGATCGATTTTTCTTCTCGTAAGGGGTTACGTTAGAGTAAAGACAGTAAGCACGATATAGTTGTACATTCGTTTTTCTTCCGGAACCCATATTATTGAACCGCGGGCAATTCAACTTCAGCAACAGACATTCGCTTCCCGACAAACTCAAAGTTTCTTCGAGTATTTCCATCCTTCGAACAAGTCGTTTATCGACAGGTAATTGAGACTGTTTCCGAGGGAGTTGAAAACATGGAAGTGAAGACAAAAAAGGGAAAAAGGAAAAGACTTGTTTATCGAAGCCAGTATTATTTCCCATCTACGCGGTAACGTAATTTGCGGTAGGGATTCCTCCTACAATAATTTACTAGAGACTAGAATAGCACCGATTCAAGGCTCACAAACAACGCTTCGGATACTCTGAAATATCGTATCTAAAACTTATGGCACTTGAAACTTATTGAAATAATCCACTTCCATGAATCAACGAAATCTGCGCAATTCATCAAAAGATTGTCTGTAAACACAAAAGCAGTTTACGTTAAGTATGTTAAACTGTTGACAGATTGAAATTATTCTGCAGTTAATGTAATGAAAACAGTACCTCGTATTCAGTGATTCTGTTGTTTAGTGTCCAGTGTCTGCTGTCTACGGGGGAGATGAAAATTAATACGAACGTCAAACACACATACCCAAATAAAGCAGTAAGCAAATTTCAAGTAAGCTGTTTTGCTATGTCAAACTAATAGCTAACTTTCCCACATTATTGCACGGCATTAGCTGCTTGCGATGTCGTCATTACACGGTTTACAGTTCATCAAAAGCGAACAAAGGGAATGATTATTAATTAAAATGAATCTTTGCTTCTGAACAACAATGGGCCGTATTATACTCTTACTGTCGCAGCTACAACTCTTTTTACCTCGCCAAAGGTCGTCAAATACCTCCGGGGCCTCTCGCTTTCAATCCGTAGCACGGATCATGCAGGCCACAGTCCATCAAGGGACGTCATGTACAGGTTTGAAAATCATGCAGCGGGGAATTCTAGCGAATAGTCTAAAAAGCGACAGTATCTAAATCCGAGCGCGTGCTTTACAACGCTTCGGGATTACAGGTTTTCACATTCACCGGAGCGCAACAATTATTTACGTGCAGTAAAAACGAACAGTCAGAAGAAAAACGGTGATTTCGATCCCGCTTAAAAATGATTTTTTTCTAACATCCAGTGCGACCATCCATGTCCAAATCTCGTTCCACGAGATTGCGGAAGAGGATTATTAATACTCGACAATTTTTTTATTTATACATCCTACACACCGTGAAAGGCCATCCAAGGAAAAACATTGAATCACCCCACGCGAGCACCCCGTAACCTTCGTACCGCTTTTAACCCCCGCAGTCCTTCCTCGAGACAGCGTAAATGACAGCAGACGACGTTAAGTAAAAGGAATCGATCGTAAAAATGCTCACCTGATTAAATTTATCAGCCCCACCCCCCCTCTCCCAGCCACCCCAGCGTCGAGCCGGCCGCGAACACTCCGAGGCGACCGAAAGGCAGAAACGAAACAAAAGAAGCATCCGCCACGCGATCGTCCAGCGCCAACCTGGCACGCAATTCAAATTTAAACCACTCGAACGCCCACCGCCCCCCCACGGACGAACCCTCCGATCCACGCGCACAACCCACATTCTGCCAAACAAAATTTCCCGTTTTTCCCCCACAATGTCTGGCCGACAAAGGGAACGGATGGCCATCGGTTATCGTCACCGTCGTCATCGTCATCGTCCGCGGCGAATTTTCGCCTCTTACCTTGGGCCGCGCCTGCGCAGTGGCCCCCCACCCCCCCTCGCCCCGCGTTCCTCGGCGCCGATTGGCCGAGCCGCAGGAGCGCAAAGTGTACGCGGCACTGGCCGCCAACTCCGCTCCGCCAGTCGGCGAGCGTCGTCAGTGGTCGTCAGTCCCGCGGCGAGTCCCAAACAACGCGCACCTCATCCATTCGTAATCCGCGCCATCCGGAAGTACCGAGCGCCCGATCGCCTCGCGCTTTCGCCCCCGCTCTGCAGCGCGAAAAAAGAGACGCACACACATACTGTCACGCGCGCAGGCCAGATAAGACCTACGCGGGTGATTCATCGAGTATCGAAGGCAATCGCTGGCTTTGCTTCTTTTCGCGCGCCGATTGGAGCGGTGTATGTGAGGCACGGAGGTAGAGAGAGAGAGAGAGAGAGAGAGGACAGAAAGAGAGACAGAGAGAGAGAGAGAGAGAGAGAGAGAGAGAGGTGGAGGGCAGAGAAATAGAGACTGGCTCGTCGGACAGGTAACTGGTGGCGGACACGGAAGAGAAGAGAGGAGAGCCGCCGGGCTTTACACGTAAGTGCGAGAGAACGCGTCGCCATGGGTACCGTGTGTTGTGCCCCGCGGGTGTAGTGCGAGGGCCGCGTTAATCGGAGGAGGAGAGGAATCGCTGGAAGGAGACCGGCCTGTGCGGCGCACCAGCCGGGCCAGAAGGTGAGATATAGAACGAGCGGACGGCATCGTGACCGGCCGAAGAGGCACAGCTCCGTTTCCCCAAGAATTTCCGCTCGCCCCGATAGGGCCCTGCTCTCCGGAACGAGGACGAGGCTCGAGCGGAGGGGGGAAGGGGGAGTATGAAGGAACGATGTCTCTGCCTTGATCGACGCAACTGCCCGAGGATCTGCTCGTAGTAAGTTTCGGACCCGATGCCTGCCTAGCGCATCGACAGTTATAGCTGTCGGTGACTTTTCGATTCGAAATACGCTGCCGTGCGCGGTATTTACGTCTCGTGCACGCTGATACTGGTGTTGCGCTTCTTTCGAGGGCGAGGGGGGAGGGGGCGTTGAAGGGTGGCCTGCAGTTCTCTTAATAAGCGCGGTTGCACGTAATGAGCATGTGTAGCTTTCCGCATGACGGACAGATGATGATGGAACATCTGTGGGTCTTTTTATTGCGTTGATTAGATAAAAGTAGGTACGTGCCGAAGGATGATGTATCTGATTTGAAGTCCGGAAGTAAGCTGGTCGTTTGATACGCCCTTTGGAGCGCTCGTTGAAGAGTGTACTTTGTGAATGCTAAATCTTCGCGATGTTATTTCGAGTATTTGAGAATGTAGCTCGTGAGAGATGTGGAGAGTGAAATACGACGAGATATAAAAATGACAAAGGATCTCTGTCTGTGTGTTGGCATGGAGAATTAAAAGGGAGGAGAGACGCTTTGACGAAGGTAGCAAATTTTCCTTAGCTGTACAGAGACCGTTCGCTCGCGGCCATTTGTCACGTTGTCTCGAAGATGCAAAGCGGGACGCGAGAAATCGAATATCCGCTCTCAATCGATATTTGCCGAGTCTATCGGGGGGACGTTAAACAAAACCAGTCGGAACGTCAATTCGTCGGACACATCCTCTCCGCTTGCAATATCCGTCAGGAGGCAATTGACAAGTAAGGCGTAGGTAGAAAAGAGGACGAGAAACAGTTCCTTGACGGACGCATCAAACGTCGCCATTGCGTCGGACAAAACCGACTGAATGTGCTTACGAATTGAACATCGCAATCACAATGCTAATTTAGCTCCCGGTTATTGGCATTTCTCTCGCGCGCGTGCCTCGATTGCATCCGGAATCGTCTCCGGTTCTGCGAACCGGTGAAAACATCTGATTCCAGGCATCCCGCGTTATCCGATAACATTTCATTTGCTCCGCATCGAGATTTAACGTGCCGCGTTATTCAAGTGCTCAAGATTCAGACGGTAAGATACCATTTATTGTTGCATCGCGGGCTAAGAATAATGTTATGCAGATTCGCTTCGACATGACGGTTCTATATAGAACTCGACGAGAATTGCATAAGGACAATACAATACGTCAGACGTCGGCTGTGTTTTCCCTTCTTAGCCAGAAAACATCGATATATTGACCGGCATTAGGCGTTCGAGATTCGAAGAACACTTTTTCCGTATTACGTCTCGTATGTAGGTAGACGAGACGCGCGAATCAACTATCCATGACGATCGAATTCATCCGATCCCAGCAGACTCCGTAAACTGCACCGACGATTGTTCATCCTACCGAGTAGGTACATGAACCGCATTACCTTGTTCTTCCACCTTGCCAGCAGACCTCCCTTCAATCCGATCGTGTCCCTCGTCCAATGCCCAACGATTACACCGAACTCCCGTGTACTAATCACCATGTAACGCACGCGCGATGTTCATCCTGTTCTCGAATTCAACCTGCTCTTTGTCCCACGCATTATTGGCTTCGCGCTGTCTGGCATATGAATGACAGCCATGACTTCGGCCAGTTCCGTAAACGAGGTTTAGAAAGTTTTCACGGCGATCCCACTTCACTCTCCCCTCCCTCTCCTCTTTCCTCTCGGTGAAAAACGAACGCTCGTCTCCGCGGCAAAGAAAAAAAGGGCAATTGCAGAGAGTCCGTCGAAACGATGCCGGGGCTGAAAAATGGCGGCCGGTGCGACTTCCGTCGGTGTCCGCAAAGCGGCCCTTTGTCCTTCGCACCTTATTGTCGTGCGACCCCGAGGAGGAATTCGCTCCCGAAGTCCCGGACTTCTTTCACGGGAGCGCCACACCGGAAAGTCGTAATTGTAACCGAGAAACCGCCTACCCGCGGTGCGTGCGCGCATAATCGCAGGAGGCGGCCGGCAACGTTGAGGGAAAAAGTGAAAGAAAATGAAAACGTTTCTCGCGCGCCGGCCCTCCATTCGGCGAAGAAATATGCGCGCTCGTGGAAACGCGTTCAGCGTGCTTTCGCGATGGCGGATGAGTCAAGCCGATTTCGACGGGCCTTGACTCATGCGCGTCGGATTATGCGCAAAAGTACTTCGCTCGAGAGCGCGGGCAGAATTCGAAGTGGCTCTTCCGGTAATAATTGCGTTTTGCCGCGCTTCTCGTAATCTGCGCTTCTTTTCTGCCATTTTCGACTTCTCTTTCGTTTCGACGAGTTACGAGGATGAACCGCGGTCGATTATGGCAGGGTGGTGCTGGTGTAGGTTGAAGGTAAGGAAGCGCGTAGTATCGATGTCTTTCGATCGAGATGCAGGTTGAACGACGCGCGACGTTCGATGTATGCAAAGTGCATCGATGATAAATCTTCATCGTGAGTCATCGCTTGTTTTACACTTTCAAACATGGCAGAAGTATTTTACTGATATGGCTGTCGACGGGCATCGTTCGTTTGCAATGTATTGTTAATATTTCGTTAACGGATATTGGTAGTTGCTTGGGTGGGAGTGGAACATTAATTTAATTATTGCAAAAAACGTCGCAGTTTTCAGCGTGAGGAAGTAATTACTTATTAATTAACGCATACGACTTCGTATCTAAATGAAACCGTAACTGCGCCCGCTCTTTCGGAATTACATTTTACATAGCCTGGCATCCCCCAACTTACAATTAGAGCGACGCACAGCCCTTACATTAATCCTCGCGCAAACTTAACGCAGCCCTAATTGAAACTGTCCAGCGAATAAGACATTTTCCAGCGGAACCTCCGAGGGTGGAACTTCTCACAGAATCGCGCTTGGAATTGGGCAGAAATTCAAAACCGTAACGATCTACGTCCGAACTTCTCCCAAAAACACAGTATAGCCCCACTTGCGTCCGCATCCGCGCTAGACGACCCACTATCAGTTAGTCCGCTTCCGGTTAAAAGGACCGGTCAGCAATAAATATTTCGTTCGCGCGACATCGTTCGAATTCTCGTCGGCGCCAGAATTTCTTGCCTCTCCGCTCGTACGCGGACTCTCGTTCGAAAATATTCGGACGGATACGGGCAACGTATTCATACGGCATAAACTATGCCGGCATTCGCTACTCCGCATAACCGCGGCAGAATGTCCCGTTGTAAAGTCGCCCGATAAATATCTACTCCGCGGCCTGGCGCTGGATACATTTCGAAGATTTCAAGGCTCCGCGCATCGAGATAAGTAAACCGTTTCGTAACGACTCCTTCCCGGTATCGCGAGCACACAGGTGCATATCCCGCCTTCGTGTACCCGCCACACCTAAGCGCGCGTCCGCGCAGGTCGGCGTGTGTACTCGCTACTCGGCGCAAACACGGATAAGAAGTGCGCTGTCGGATGCGCCGGGTGCGTTTATCGTCGGGCGTACTTTTACTTCAGTCTCATTGCGGCCGATTAAGTTACCGTTAATGAATAAACGTCCCTTCCATTCGGCGCGAGGCGTTTTCTCAGCTGCGAAACTTCCGTCCGAAGCGGAGACAAATCGGATTGCGAGGATGCGAGCTTGTCGCTGGACGATGATAAGGAGCAGGACTGAGCGAAGGATGTTTAGTCCGGTCTGAAGATCTCTCCATCGTAAGAAAAAGGGATGTTTAGTCTCGCGAGACATCGATGAAAGAATTCGTAAAACGTTCGATATAACTCGCCGCGGGAAATGATCCCGTGCGATGTAAGCTACACTGTCTGTGAACAAAGTTGAAGAACGATGGTAGTAGATACTGTGACAACGTGACGTCGACGTGACGCAGTGTTACATCGTACTCGCGGTAACTTTTACCGTCCGTTCCGTTTTATGCTAAATGTTTTGCTACGCGGCACGTGCAAGGCGAACAATTACATAATGTTCCCGCTCGTATTCGTATCGCATGGATATTCGACTTCGACGGAGATGTAACGTACCGGCGTCTGTTCCCTGTCCAATCTCTGTATCGTGGTAATAGAGGATAATTACATTGTAATGATATGCATGCTATCGAAGCGCTCCTCGCTAATTTGCCTCAAATATTCTCGTCTTCCCTGTATGACGAATGAGCCGCCATAGACGCGAGGAAATTCTTTTCGAATACATATGTCTGTCCACCAATGCGAAGACGCTAATGACAATTTTCATTCCAAAATGTTTGATATCTCGAACCTTTCTAGCATGATCTTATTCTAATATGGCCTCAGTATGTATTTTCTTTTTTATTTATTTTCTTTCCTCTTACGACGAAAGAACTGCTATAGACGCAAGGAAATTCATATTTGATTATGTCTGTCCACCAATGCCAAGACGCTAATGACAATTTTTATTCCAAAGTCTTTGATATCTGAACCCTTCTAGCATCATCTTATTCTAATACGGCCTCAGTATGTATCTTCTATCGTTTGCGACGATCTGGCCGTTTCTTCCCGGAGGAAAATTATGGCCAACCTGGACGCTGGTTTATCAGCGCACAAAGGTCTCGTTGCCGGCGTCCTTTTAGCGAAGGTCGGTTGTCTGATGGAAGGAAAATAATTTAATATAGAGCGCGCTGCGCCGCTGTTACACCAAACATCAGGCGGCATTTGCCTTGCATTTTCAGCGTGAAAAATATATTTTTTTCGCCCACCGTATCGACGAACGACAATATCAGGCGAACGTCTCTCACGATACTTTACTTCAATTTCTGTCTACTTTTGTTTAACGCTACCCCGCTAAGTCCAGGATCGATATTCAGTGTATCGTAGACTGTCCACCGGCAGAGAGAAGTAGATTATCGTATCGAGAATGTCAACGTTACGGCGGATGTCCGACGAAAGTTTTCCGTGGCGAATGAATTTCGTACAGTTTCGCCCTGTTTAGAAAACGTTTACAATTTGTACACACACACACACACACACACTTTCGTGACGCGACTAAATTTCTCCTTCGCTCGGGAGCCGACGCGAAGATGTTCGCGTTCTATTTTGTATTTGGAGCAAGTGGCCGACAGTGGTTTCGGTGTCAATTTCGCGTTACACGTTTACCATACGATAGGGTTACTTCCCGCCGCAACGCATTTGAATCCGATATCGCCCAGCTCGCCATTTTTCCCGGAAAATTCCTGGACCCATTCCGCCTTAAGAGCGCCGTCAATAACTTTGTACCTTCGCGCGTTTCTTTCTTTCCTCTCTTCATTCATTAATTCTCTGCGTCCGTAGTCGGTTTACGCCCCTTAAGGTACGCGCTCATTATCGCGCTTTACATTCGTTCTACATTTATTCTACACTCCGCGAAGGCGACATTCGCTTTTACGGTATCGTACCATCGGATAATGTGTACGGAGCCATAAATTTCTCTCCTCCTCCCTTCCCCCCCTTTTCATCATACATTCCTTCCCCACCCATCGCATTTCTCCGACTCTCTCCCACGCTCTTTTTTCTCTCCCACCTTCCTTCCATCTTCCTTTCTCCCCGTTTCTTTCGCGTCGCTTTTTCCTCGCGAGCGCTCGCGCGCGCGCGCGCGCGCGCGCATATTCGAGCGTCATTTCTCCCGCATACCTAAGCGCGCACGCATATCCAACGTCACGTCACGTCACATCGCGTCACGCGTGATAGCAGTCAATGGTTCACGCGAGCCTCGTGAACGAGTCGTCTCCGTTTTCATGTTCCTTCTGCCAGGTAGCTCTCCTGTCATCGGCCCGATGCGTACGCGTGTGCTGCATCGCACAAACATTGTGTCTCGTTATACGTTGCTTGAAGATAATCTTTCCTTGCGATTCCCTCAAGAGCTGTTTCTGTTCTCGTGAGCATTGTGGCAGGTCGTTGCTGACTTCGGCCAAGGTGGAATTTCACTCAAATGTTTCCCTTACGCGACAAAAATCGCTCTGTCCTGCTTTTGTCTGTCCTCAGTTTGTGTTCACACTTTCATGACGCATTTATTAGGGCTTTCTCGTCGGCCAATGTCTTCTTAACCCATTATCCGCCAATGTCCCATTTTCGGGACACATTTTCAAATCGTTTTCTTGTAATAACTCCTCCTTTTAAATATACAGCTAATTTAAGTTATTTTTTTTCATGTTTTTAATTGTTGCGGGTAATGGGTTAAGAATTGAATACGTTGAGCGTGAAATGTCGTGCTTCATCCTACTTTGCGGAAATGAAATATTACTTTGCGACTTCAGGGAGAGTTGTATCCGATTTCATGTACTTTGTAGCACATCGTTACTATCATTGGCCAAAGTACGTCTGTCCCCGATTGTTCTTCTCGTTATCCGGTAAAAATTGCCGCGTCCCGTTCCAGTTTGCGTAAACGAAATTTGTCTTCGGGCAAACCTCGCAGGAGAGTTCTTTCTGTTTTTCATGGTCCATCTGCCAGAAAGTGCCTATCATCAGCGAAAGTAGGCTAGACTCGAATGTTCTTATTGTACTACATGCGCCGGTAATTTTGAAAGTGATTAGAGACGAAACAATACGAAAATACGCTGCAACCCTTCATTACAGAACGCAATGTGGATAACGAACGACTGATTCAACTTCTACCAACTTTTTTTACTTTGATAACTTTCGCAATTACCGACACACATACGCGAGTTGGGCGACACAAAATTGTCGTGTCCCATTCTACTTTGCGCGGACGAAATTTTTCTTCACGCGATCCTCGGAGCGTCGTTTCCTCTTTCATAGTTCCCCGGCCAGGAGGTCGTAGGTGGTCGTAGGTGGTCGTTCCCGTCATCGGGCAAAGTGCACTCGAATGTTGCACCGTCTACGTGCGTTATGCGGCAAAAATTGCCACGCCTCATTCTACCTGGCCCAGATGTTTCTTTTGTTCCGTTTTCGCCGTTTTTTCTTCGGCGAGGTAGGCAAAGTTGATCTAACTACCTCGCGAGCCACCGTAATCCGGCGAGCGAAGTTGAGGCATGTAATCCTTTCTCGACTTTATCGCGTTTATGGCGTGCACAGTGTATTGAGTTAAGCGTTCGCGTTAACTTTTAATGCTTCCGGTTGACAAGACCGTTGTTTTGAAATAAAACTGACGCTCTCTGCGAGCGGCATTAGTTGCCAGTAATATCTAAAGAGAGATGTATGGTTTCGTTCGAGGTATATGACGTACAATGACATACAATGACATACAATGACATACGCGATGCTGTGTAGATAAGACGTCTACCGCGGGATTTAAATATGTTTACTTTAGAACTAAACGCTTGTCTCGGCTCCGAGCGTCTCTACACAATTTTCCTTTTAATGCTAACGCATTTTTCTACGCGTAGGCGATATAAAAAATGTCACGTCAATGGGCAGCATGTTGATTCAATGTCGAGCCAAGCGGTACCTAAAAATAACGTACACACCCTTTGACGTTGTTATGGAAAATGCCGTTGCTATCCCTGTGCCCTACTTGACTTATTGCGCTCACCTACTGCCAAGAAACTCCTTTAATATTAATCACTCGTGTCACTGACCAAAATTTCCATCGTCGGTAAGCAACTTTGTCCCTTATTCAGCGCAAAACATATTCGAATACGTTTAAGAATGTCACGGCGCAGCGTAAGTGACGATTATGTTAATTCATCATAGCTATTTGACGGTTAGGCTTATGTTAGTGATTACTCGCGACTCTGAATGTAACTAGACAATGCCTTTGTCCTTTGGAGGCAGTCATTTTGCTAAATTACACCATCTCCGTTCCGTGGGTAGGGAACGCTGTGACTTGTGTAATACCATTAAATGTCAGGTCAACAGGCTGCTTTTAATCGATGGGTGTACGGTCGTAGCCTCTATACTTTATTTTACCACTTGCGTTCGCAGCAAATGGCACGTTTACCTTCCACATCGACTCGATACGTTCGAGGAGTATCGAATTACATTTTCGTAGACGCGAGCGTATTCTGTCTTCGTTACTACTACTTCGACGCACTGTCTACATACTTACCGTATTTACGCCTAAAGAACTTGCCTGCCACGAAGATATGTTTTAATTACATGTATAATTCAACAGTGCGTTTACTGGATACAATTAATCATGGAATTTATGGGTTACGCACTGAAAGGAAATACTCGAAGATCATATTTTAGTTGGTACGGCTGGTTCAATTAGCCCGTAAAGCAGCACTTTGCGCAGAATTCGATTTCTGCGCACCGATGAAAGTGGAATGCGGAACGGCATGAGTTACATAGCTTTCTTTACACTCGCGGAAACTTCGTACTTCTTGACTTCGCTGTCGATCGCGATTGACCCACATAATGCATTGACATAACGCACAGTCGCCATTGGCTTCGAGAATTCGAGCGTAAAGTCTCGTAAAACCTGAGTTATACACCAGCGCGCTCGCGGGCTTATCGAACTGAATTTCTCGCGAGCACCGAATTTCGTTCGGCCGAAGAAGTAAAACGCATCGGCGGCAATCGATCACAATCGACGGCTTACCCACACGTCGGGGCCAAATCGCAGTTTGATTGAGCAATAAGCGCAAGGAGCGTCGGTGGCGCGCAGGAAATCCCGGCCGGTGAAAATGCCAGGTGAAAAGAACGCGCGATACCGAGACTTTCTTCGCGATCGCGGTGAAAACATCGATCGTCGATTTGATTTCCCGAACGCATCCGAACGATATTAGTCGTGCTTCTTGCGCTCATCTGGCGCGCACGGATGAAAAGCCGACGCTCAGCGCGCGCTCGCCAAGAGGGGACGATAATCGTCGAACCATTCTGACTTACTTTCCTGCTATCGTTGACGACGAGATTTCACTGTACCGACGTGCGCCAGGCGTATGTGTGTCAGCGTCGTCCGCAAGATAATGTAAGACGCACGGCTCGTAGTACGTAGGCCCGTCAAATCGAAAGGATCAGCGCGTGTCTGGCTGTCGCGGATTCGAATCGTTCAAATATTTAGCGTCGTCCGCAAGATAATGCACACCTAGTAGTACGTAGGCCGGTCAAATCGAAAATATCAGCGCGTGTCTGGCTGTCGCGGATTCGAATCGTTCAAATACTTAGCGTCGTCCGCAAGATGATGCACACCTAGTAGTACGTAGGCCGGTCAAATCGAAAATATCAGCGCGTGTCTGGCTGTCGCGGATTCGAATCGTTCAAATACTTAGCGTCGTCCGCAAGATGATGCACACCTAGTAGTACGTAGGCCCGTCAAATCGAAAATATCAGCGCCACTCTGGCTGTCGCGGATTCGAATCGTTCAAATATTTAGCGTCGTCCGCAAGATAATGCACACCTAGTAGTACGTAGGCCGGTCAAATCGAAAATATCAGCGCGTGTCTGGCTGTCGCGGATTCGAATCGTTCAAATACTTAGCGTCGTCCGCAAGATGATGCACACCTAGTAGTACGTAGGCCCGTCAAATCGAAAATATCAGCGCCACTCTGGCTGTCGCGGATTCGAATCGTTCAAATATTTAGCGTCGTCCGCAAGATAATGCACAGCTAGTAGTACGTAGGCCGGTCAAATCGAAAATATCAGCGCCACTCTGGCTGTCGCGGATTCGAATCGTTCGAGTATTTAGTGTCGTCCGCAAGATAATGCAAGACGCACGCCTAATAGTACGTAGGTCCGTTAAATCGAAAGCATCAGCCCGTCTCTCGCTGTCTGGGATTCGGATCGTTCGAGTATTTAGCATCTCGTTCGTACGTCGGCCGCGGAGGCGCGCAGTTTTACCGTTAGCAATTCGTCATACTTTGAGAAAGTTGTACCGCGTGTACATGACATATCCTGACACGTGAGCCGCCGAGACATCCGGTGATTCTCTCGGCTGGCACGGACAACTTAGCGAAGGTGCCTGTCGCAATTTGTCGACTCCGCTCATCGACGATCGCGGACTATCCTGATCGAGATACGCCAAATGAGATATCGAACAAAGTGTCTTTCCGTTGATTAGCTCCGATATCAGGGACTTATCGTACGGCCTTTCGCGGTTACCCCGTTGCAACTCGTTCGTCGGTTGTCGGCGAGTCATCCGGGACAGAAGCTTTATCTGTACGGTCGCTGAAAGTACTGATACGGGATTTTATTCACGGATCGTTCGCCGCGAACCTTGCCGAGATAATCGCACTTTTCCGCGGCTGACTTCACGCGGCCCGTAACATCGATGGCAATGATGGAAAGCAGAACGTTAACGATCGAAACGAGCCGTTTAACGTTGAAGGTTCGAAATCAGAGCAAAATGATCCCATCCTCGCGCCTCGCATGCCGTCTCGTCGTTGACGCAACGATCTACGAAGAGGGGCCAATTTTGCGTCACGCTAACGAGCAATTTTCGATATGAACGAAAACATGAATACAATTACGCCTACCGACACGCGGCGATTAATTCTGTGATTCATGCCAGCCAGACGTTTTGCACCGCCTTAGGAGTATTTTCCGCGGCTTCATGAATCCCCCGCAGTTTTCGCACGGCGGGACAATAGTGTAAACGCTCCTTGCAGTCGGTGTGAGTAATTCGTAGCCTTTAGTTACTGTTTTGCAACTGCTTTCACGCGACGAGAACGATGTTCCTTTCGTACAATGCACCTGTAGTTACATTATGTGGGATCGCGCTGTGTCGTACCCCTCTGTTATTAACGAGACGGCCTGAAAGCGAAAGGAATGCATAATGCCTAGGCAGCGCGGGGTTAAATTTATCGACGAACCCATGAATAATAATATCTGGCTCGCATGCTCGCCGCATGTATATTTAACTGCGTTCCTTTCATTAATTTGACGTCCAGATCCCTGTTGCGCTCAATGGACTGGAAATCTGGTATGTACGCAGGATTAATAATCATAATAATCATAGGCACGAATATCGTAATGTGTTGGATAAGGTTCTATAACAATTATATGAGAAGGAAATGTTGAATGTACGGTAAACACAAAATGCATCAAGTACAGTTAGCTACGTTTCTTTCATTTACCGTTTAAGTCGTCGGATGTACATGTGATTAATGATAGCTATAGTAAATGACATGTCAGTGAAGTAGTAGTTTTTAAACAAAGGTACACGAAGAACCTTCGTATTATCGTGCAGTAAAGGCCAGTTTTCCAAGTTTTCCAATAGAATCTATTCCGATGTAACTTAGAAGATTGCAGCCAACCAACGCTACCTCCGATTAATCGTCGAGCACTTGCGGATGCAGAGTTCGAATCCCAGCGTGTTGCAACGGGGTGGTTCGATGCATCGGGAACATTGTTCGACTTCGCTGCAGTGACAAATAAACTAAAACAGCCTAATGGGTCATCATTGTTCGAAAAGGCAAGACAAGGCCGTTGGTTCGTCATTGGGTAATTGGACACTCGTTCTCGCACTGGCGCTGGTATTCGTATTCATGCCGCTGGTAGATCCTCTGATGCAACTCCCTTCCATAGAATAATAGCTCCGAATGATTTGAACTCACACAGGCGTGCCGCGAAAAACACCCAACGCCTTCTCGGATTGCAACGTTCTGGCGCGGAATGTGCGGGAGCTGGATGACAAATGGCGCTGCTAAACAAATCCGGTAACGGCCGTCCCATTAACCGTGGCGGGAGACGAACGTGCGCGAATTAGTCTGACAAATAATCTTCCTTTGTTTATTTGATCGGCGCAGCAAGAGCAGTAGCCTGGCGGAAATGCGGTAATCAAGCGGACGAAATCTAAACAGCGATTGTTCGCGCGCGCGCGCGATTCCTTACGATACGATAAAGTCGAACGTTCGAATGACTGCCTTACGGAAACAGATTTCGATTCATCGTACTTAAATCCTGCCGCAAACGCGATTAAATGATTGCTAAGAGAAACATCGGACTGATCGATTGCAAGACGCAAGATTTTTCGAGCAGATTGAATGGAACAGACTGCGTTCAATAAGGTTGAAGAATAGCTTTGATTCTTTTGTTTGCAAAAGGAAAACAGTGAAATCGCGTTAAATGAATTAGCCAGAGTACACAATTGTGCCAACATCCAAAAGCTGCAGACTTTCGCAAGAGAATCATTGACGCTCTCAGAGAAGGTGATCTGGCCGAAGGCGCGGTTAAACTTCAACTTCTGCGATCGAGCGAGATGCGCGCGCAGAACGAAGCTGGCAAAACGGCACCCGTAACTCTAATTACGATCCGTTTAAATGCAAAACTTCCGGACGGCTTCGATCCGGAGAGGAGGCGAAACTCGCAGCGCGCCGGTTGAACAAACACGATGGCGGCCACTTTCGATGTCGGAGGCAGGTAAAGTGACCGCTACAGAGCCCGATGACGTAACAAGTTTTACGGTCGTCGGGATACAATCAAAGGAGGAAGCGATGTCGAGGATTAGCGGGGTCGACTTTGACGAAGGATTCGAGAATCGACGGAAATGACTCCTTCGCTGGCAGCCGACTGAAGGCGGTGGTCTGGTCTAGAAATTTGACAAAATCGATTTTTTTTTTAATTTTATTATTCCTTAGACCTTTCTTAATACGCTCATGAAAACCGTTTACAAATATTTCAAAAATTAGCAGAGTAATAAAAATTATAAGCAAGCCGCGCGTTCAGGTAGTTTAATGGTATCAAAACTTTGAACGCGTTCATCTCAGAATTATATTTTTAAAATCGGGGCCAATAATATCTCGATAACTAATTGACCGATATGGATGGAATTATATGAAATATAACGAATTGAAAATATATGAAATATCGTTAATCAAAGTTTAACAGGCCGCCATTTTGTAACAATATTTTTTTAAGTACTAATTCTGCTAGCATTGCTCAGAATACTCATACTGATTGAGAATATTTTTTTTTTTCAAATGCATACATCACTCAGAGTTGGCGCCGATTGAGGCGGTTTTCGGCGGACCATATCGTAAAAAAATATAAAATTACATGAACATTTTTTTTTTAACGCGGATTACATTCTCAAAGGAACAATGAATACATATGTAAAATTTCATCGAGAAAACTTCCACGGTTTAAAAGTTATTCCATTACCCAAAAATGACGTCAAAAATCTCGCTCTAGACCAGACTACCGCCTGAAGGATGACCGTTCCAGAATTCTTTGGAAAAGCTGGCCGAAACGTGCGAACAGCTCGAATGTTTATCCGGCACGTCGGCCATCCGCTTATCGGGCCAACATTCGCGGTGCATCATAGCAAATTCAGATAGCGCGCCCGCTGCCACTTGTTCTGGCGCGTTTCGCAATTTGAAATCGTTTCGTGGACGTGCCCAACATGCTTTATGGCCTGCCGTTAAAGTAAGGAATAAGACCTTCGGCCTTCTGCGCGGCCGCGCCATGATTCATTTCGGGACATACGCCGCGGTCCCTTCTCACTTCCGCCTAGAATGTCCCGCGGTAGGCTAGGCGCAGGTGCGGGAAAATAAAGTGTCTCTCGCGCGCCGTCGAGTTTCAAAAGTGACAATCGACACGACGGATGACACAACCGACTTGACCCAGTTACTTCTTGTCCCTGAATGATGAAACTCACGGCTCCAACGGTTCATCGATATGGTTTCTTTGAACTTTACATTTGTCGGACTTCTTCTGCAATAACCATTCTCGGTGCTCTTTCTGGTTCTCTCTCTCTCTCTCTCCAGCTCTTTTTCGCTCTCTCTGGCTTGCTCGTGCCGTCCCTTTCTTTCTCTCGGGTTACATACCGTTCTTCTCTAGTTATATACCGTTACCGTTGTCCGCGCGAGCTTTATGCAACATTACGGTACACACCCCTTTGTCTTCCTTTCCTTTCAATCATCGGAGGCAAATGTTAGATTCCGCCGACGCTTGTGCCGAGCTAAAGTTTAACGTCGTTACATCTTTCGCAATCGAAATCCGTGCCGCAGTACAATTTCACCGTGACGAAAAACAAAATCCCGTACAGCGTCAAACGACGTGATCGTAAAATACTAGCTCGTACACAATGGCCAAAAGCAAACAAAGTCAGATCGTTCGCGAGAAGCCACGGAATAGAATTCTGCCTGTGGCTCTCTAGTGTCTGCTCGGAAACCAAAGTTCAACGTCATTACACCTTTCACAATCTAGATCTCAACCGCATTACAATACCGCGCAAAAAGTTCTATACAACGTCAAACCACCTGACCGTACAATCTTAGCTCCTACACTGTTATAAAAAGGACATAAAGTTAAATCGATTGCGAAATGGCATAGGACAATTTTTCCAAAAAATTCCAACCGCCATCAAACTATATTACCATGAAGACTGAGACTTTACATAACGAAAACACATAGAACAGAATCGCTTCAGTGATTCTTCCGTTTGTTTCCTGTAGTAAAACAAACGTTCAGCAACACTACACCTTTCGCAATCTAAATGTCTCATACAATTTTCGAAAAAATCTCAACGACCATCGAACCATCTCACCGCAAAGCCGAAAGCTTTACATAATAAGAAATGGCTATAGAACACAACCGTTTCGACGTTTCTTGCATCCATATCTACACTGAACCAAACGTTCAACGTCACTACACCTTTCGCAATCTAAATGTCAAATACAATTTTGGAGAAAAAAAAACCCACCCAACATGAAACTATCTCACCGTGAAGACGAAAGCTTCGCACAGTATCAAAAAAGGTCATAGAACACAATCGGCCCAGTGATTCCCGTATCGGCGTCGGCGCGAAAATAGTCCGACGCCGGTCGAGCCGAGCGAATACACTTTCGTGCCAATGGCTTTTCTTCGCGAGGCAACGGACACAGAAGCCTAGAGCCGATGCGGTGCTAGAGACCTAAAGACGTCGAGAAAGTTAGTGGAGCATACAGCCGCATGTTGCCGTATCCGGCGAAACTGTGAGCCGCGAACCAAACGCTCGCTCTATGCTGTGCCACCGGTGGCCACCGGCAACAAAGGATGAACTAACGAGGGAACAGGTGGGGTCACGCGTCGTCGATCTACCAACCGCCGCGAACAAAATGTTGTTTCTTTCCCCACTTTTGTTGCTGCTTTAATCGAGTAACGGTTTCGCTGCGTCGTGCATACATGTCGAGGGACAATTTTTTTTTGGGGGGTTTTTTTTTTTTGGCTCGATCGAAATATCTGATCGAGCTCCGTGCCGCTTGGGCATCAGATTTGAATGTTTTTACGAGAGAGAAGCAGTGGATTTGGACTCATGGGTAGCAGTACTGCTTAAGTAGGCATCTCGTTCTGCGTAACGGTACGGCCAGGTATAAGTTGTACTTAATGGTGAATGGCGCGTTATCGATGGCTCGGATGCTACACATTGAGACGCAAACTATCTTCCCGATGAATACTACCGCGCTCGTTTCGGAAATAGCTCACTGCCGGACGAAGAATTTCGCCTATTTCCCATTTATTCTCACACGCGCTGTCCTGATTGCTCATTATCGTCGGAACATATACGGTCTTGATTAAGGAGAATCTGCATGCGCCAAGTTGCATAACCAGTTTACCTGCTGAATATTGTCCGTCGTTTTCATACGATTTTTTCTTCCTGTTTCCGCTGCCTTTCCGTCCTCGTTCATTATCTACGCATTATGTTAAAAGGCGTATGTATAATTTCTTTTTGCTATTGTGTACGTGCAATGGATGCAATGCTGTTTTGCCTTTCGTTTTCATATGGGAAATTTTTCGCGATAAGAGAGACAAATTTGTACCGGATTTGTATTATCACAATTATTTCAGTACACGTTTGTTTAACCATTTATCCGTAAATACTGTGTAAACAATTCAAATCACAAGCAGAGTGAGACCTCTGAGCTAGTCCTGTCCCTTGTAATATGTATATTTTATTCCGCAGTTGACTTTGTTCGGGATTTCTTTTTATCTTTCCCGCCCACCGGTGCTCCGATTCAAACCATTTTTAGAACGCTTCCTTATGCGCGTTACAGCGAAAGTGTGCGTTGGAATGTAGGAAAACCTTATACGCTCGAGTTGTGTGAGCCCATTTCATCGGGATCTAACAATGGCGCCTTTAATTGTCTGCGATTCTTCGTTAGTTCCTATTAGGATGCAAATAAAGGAAGTTGAGTAACGCGTTTCCATGCTTCTAATGGCCGTTAGTCGGACGGGCGCGTGTTCGTGCGCGCGTACGTGTGTGCGTGCGAGCGAAGGCACATTAATTGTCGCATTGAATGCGTGTACCGTAGACAATTATAACACCTGTCGCAGTTAAACACTGCGGGCCGTTTCTCTCGCTTCCGCTACCGGAAATACTCTCATATTCGCATAAATAAACGAGTGCGGGTTATACAAATTCGTTTGTCACCGATCGATCGGAACGACGAGGAAATTGTTTTGAAACGTTAACCTCTCGAAAGTGGAACGTAATTCTCGCTTATCTTTACGCTCACTATCAGCGCAATTTTCGTCACGGCTACGCGAGCCAGTGTGCACATTATTTTTTACTATTTCGTTTCCTCGGTCGCGTGAACCTTCGAGACTGCACAGTTTGGTTTGCACGCACGATAATTGAAGTCACGTGCTCGCAAGCTCTTCCGTGAGCCGTCAAATATTTTCGTCGACGTCCGCGAACGTTCGCGGGACAACAGAACGCCGCCGGACGTTGTCTGTTTTCTAACAACAGTCATCGTCATCAATCGTATGACGTCCGACGCTCGCGTGATCGCCCTGTGGATAGATCTGATTATAGAGCATTACCGCGGATGATTTCCGTCTTTCTCGCATTCGATGCACGTACGTGTCCGGTTAGAAAACGCACGACGTCCATCATGTGCCCGAAAGGAAGGCATCAGTTTAGCAATTAAGCCTTGATTAATCCAAGAGGTTCGTTAGGCGATGAGCGTTGGCCAGCGTTTAGCCGCAAATCAGTTTTGTCAGTGGAAACGGACCTGCTGGCGAACGTCTCTTTATCCGTACTTTCGGACTCAGCTCTGTCTCGCTTTATTTGCGTCACTGCATTGTGGAACAAATTCGCATAGGTTGCATAATGGGGTGGACCGTTCAATTATCACGGCCGGCATCGGTAATCTCGTTTCGGCTGGCAAACGCATTCTGATTGAAAAGTTCCCGGACAGTCGGTCGTTAGTTCGGCGCTAATTAGCGCGGCAATGCATTCGAATGCGCGGCCAGGCAGGCGTTCGAATATTTACCGTTTAATGAGCCGCTCTTAGAGTGGAAGCGGTCGGCGGACTCGAAAATCATTCGATTAGAAATCTCGGCACAGATACGTGACCCTGGCGGCAGAGTGTTTTGATAAACAAGTGAAATCGAGATGTTGCGGTGGAAATATTGCAATCGGACACTTTGTAACTGGCCTCGCCGGGGGGCGCATGCGCCGTTCGCGCGCTGCAATTAATATTTCAGTTTACACGCAACGGCCGCGCTACTTTGATCTTTTTGCCTTAGCCGGGGGAACGCTTACGGGAGCAGAGCGCAATAATTTGCCTTCACAACTTTCCTCGCTTTTCTTTCGAGAAAACCTTAGTCTCTTCCATTTCGCTGCTTATGACGCCCGGTAGCTAACTATCGATTTCAGGCCATTACCGTGTACCGACGCGAAGATATGGAAGACGATACGAGTACGATTCGCTTGGCTTTCGGTCGAACACCTTCTTCTTCTACCGTCAAATCGACCGAGTGGCTACCCGCGACACTGTAACGCTGACTAATTTATTCCCCAGCTACCCACTTATCCGAGAATCGTCCTTTACCCTCGCGAAATATGTTCGATGCTCGCTGCAAGCGAAATAAAACCTGGCTTCAATCCCCGGGCGCATCCTTATAGTCAGCCTCAAGTGGGAGACCGGCTAAAATACGGTATCACTGCCACTGTCGGAGAAAATATCGCAGTGCAGCGACCTACCACAATTATACCAAACTGGAAGCGAAATTATGGCCGACAGGAGCGTATAACGCTGTTGTAAGCGCAGCGCAATATCACTACTTTAACGCTATCCACCGTGCAATTCCATTATTGCGCATTGCATTGCATTGCCTTCGCGCTGCCGACAGGCTCAGCTGTATTAACGGTGAAAGTACCTACTCGGCTGCATTCTTAAAATTCATCCCAAAAACCTAGCCTCCGCGCCCCCGAAAGAAGAGGCGCGGGCTCGGTTAATCGTGTAACTATAAATATTACATCTCTCCGCACCGCGTCAGAGGAGGCGCAGCTTTGTAAGAGATCGAGGGCGCGAAATGTTTAATTATAACCCAGCATTCAATGACGTTCGTTGTGAGCGTTGCTTTATTATCCCGGGACCCGTCGAATTGACAGTAACGCGAGCGTCGTTAATTGTCGCTCATTTGGAAGGGATCTTCGTTACCTGCTTCCGAGACAATGAGTCCACGCTAAACAAATCTTTGCCGTTCGGGTGACGAATGAAGTGAAAGGTTGCTCAAAGCTGATACTCTAGAGACCGAGTTCTTCCATCTCTCTCTTTCTCTCTTCGCCTCTCTATCTCTCTCTCTCTCTCTCTCTCTCTCTCTCTCTCTCTCTTCTACTATAATATGTATAGCCGTCGAGCGGTAGAGTATACAGTATACAGTCTCGGTGCACTCCGGAGGCCGAGCTACGGCTGTAGGGGAGAGTAGCCCAAAGCGGGTGGCCCGCCTAAAGCGGGTAAGCTCTCTTATATTGCCAAATTTAATGCAATTTTACATTTTCGCGTATGTCGTGATTACCCGAATACTCCTGAGTTTAGATCACCTCCGATCAGTCACCAGATTTGAGATACAGCGAAAGTCGGCGTAATAAAAGAAATGTGGGGAATTCGTTAAAATATCCAATGATATGTAACTTCTGATTTGGCGAAAACTAGTACATATATCAAATTGTTAACATTATCATCTTATTTTGGCACGATTTTACTTTATAAATGTAAGTATCGGAATTTTTTTCTTTTTTTTTTCGGTGAGTTTATAATTTATCAAGTTCGACATGTGCCTTTGGGCAAAGCGGGTAGAAGAGAGGAGCCCAAAGCGGGTAACACGCCTGAAGCACGTGGGCTCTTGCATATCGCCGAATGTAAAGCGATTGTCAATTTTTCCGTATGCCGTGTTTACCCGAACACTCCCGAGTTTCGATCACTTGAAAACAGGCATCGAGTTGAGAACAGCGTTACCAACTCTTTTACGTAAAAATTACTACATAATTTTGCGGGTTCCCAACACTTTCACGTAAAAATAACCACACAATGCTTACCCGCTTTGCCCAAACGGCTTACCCGCTTTAGGCCCCCTGTTTGGCAAGGCGGGTTTTTGCAGAGTCTTTCATTTTTACTTCTAGATAATTATTTGTCGCGAAATTACACCAACTTGCTTTTTTATTCTTAAGTACGATATCTCCCCTACCACATGAAATCAAAATTGTTATTATAATCCAACAAAAACTATGATTTTTGAGGTTTCAACGTTAGCTTACCCGCTTTGGGCCCTCTTCCCCTATATATTTTATATTCAGTACGCAAGCAGTCATGAGAATGCAGGCTCTGCAGCCGGTGGAATCTTCCAGCGACGATGATGACACATTATTCGGGAATTCCGCTTTATTGTTTCCCGTCAGCTGCGAAGAAAGAACGTCGATTTCGGCAAAAATCAGCCGTGTATAGCTCAGACTTAACCGTCGGACCTTCGATTCTTGCGCCTAGCCGGCGACAAGGCCGATAATTACTTCAGGGGCAGTGATTGGCAGACTGTCAGTCACGTTCGGCCTGCTCTCTCTTCGCGCTTCATCAATTAGAGCGGATTTAGACCAGTTGGGAGAATAAGTGTTGTTAGCCGTTCGGAGGATGAGAATAATTTTTTCGCCGTTACGCTGGGAAGTTATTGCAGTTGCGCTCTTTCAGCGAACACGATGGTTGCTTGTTATGACAGATGATCGGTTTTAATAGTTTATTGACCATCGGGAGGCGCTGAAAGGTGCGCGTGCTTTGATAAAGCGCGTGCGTATTCTGCGACGGCAGAAGGAGAGGCTGAGTTTAAAAAGATTGTCACAAGTGCGACGTTCACACAGGAAAGGGTAGTTGAGCAGCGATAATATTTAGTGGAACTCACGCTGGAAGCGATTGTCGGCTCTATTAAACAGCTTCGTTGTTTAGCTATAAGGCAGTATGCCGTAGCTGTATAGCATGCGCAAGAGTGTCAGTTGTCCAAATACGTATGGAACAACTTCTGGTGCTACATATTGTGTAACGGCCCATGTCATATCTATTCCCATCGCAGTCTCGACTGGGAAGGTAGGAGGACAGAGCCTTCGTAAAATCAGGCTTCGGTCCGTAGTTATAACAACACACTCCAACACCTGTGTTCATAACCTACAGAGTGCACTCGACAAGTGCAACCTCCAAGGTAGCCGATATCGCGGGAAAAACATAGAATTTTCTGAATGCAGCCTGCAATACACTAAAACGTTCATTTGACACGGCTGATTGGTTTTTCAATTATGTTACAATTTACATAAGCGCCGCCAGCGGTTCTCGGCAAGTAATTCTCTAGCAGGATACATTTGTCGCGATCGGGAACCGGATGTAATGTCGATATTTTGTCTCGACCAATCCCGGGCATTGCAATGCGCCAATGGAGCTTTCACTCGTAGATAAACGAAATGCGACGGGATTTTTTGCCATTCGGAGGGAAAAAGAGGAGATTCCAATCGGTCAGCGGACAAAGGAGCGTGAAAACGAAAGAGCGCGACCGATGAAAGCGAGCCTTTTATGCAATTTCACCGATTTAGCTCGGCCGACGCAATTTGTTGCAATTGAAGGGTTATATGATACAGTTCGTGACTGGCGCGATGCGCGCCAACAGTCGGCAAATGACGAACGGGGCACGGCACTTGTCACATTCGTCGGTGAGGGACCCTATTATTGCCATTATTGCCGAACGCAACCTAAAATGTTCGCTGTTCGAGCGTCATTCCTTCGGACTCTTCCCCGTTGACAGTGACAAATTTTAAGATCTCGATTGCCTGTCTTTCGACAGTTTCAAAAGATTCTGAATGACATATAATGTTACTTGTGGAGGAAGGAACGTTTTGAACAGTGACGATGGATAGTTTGTATGTATTTCTTGTCCATTTAACGTCTAGATATGACATCTTCGCGACGTGAGAGGTTTTATTATTGGCAGACGTAACGTTAAGTATTGGTAGTTGAACACGTTATTTCTTTAGACACATTATCATACGACGTGCTCATCGGGAAGGCAATTATGACAGTTTTATTAATTTTTATATAAATACTTTTCTCCTTTCACTCGGTGAGAGATCCTATTACTGGCAAACGTAACGCAAAATGTCAATAGTTCAGACGCCACTCCTTACGACGCTCTGGGCTATCCTGCGTTGGAATTAATTTTGTTTTGAATAACGAATAAAGTGACTCACTCCCTGTGAAAATAATTATAACACAGGCTCCGTCATTTGTATATGAATATTCTTAGCCAATCGAAATATTAAATCTTCACTCGGCTTACGTAGATGTTTGTTGATATTTGAACATAAAGAAATAAGATGTTTCGAGCTGTTTATAATAATAATACGAGACACAGCGTGCCGGGATTTTATTTATTCAGTCTGTCTGCCCCGGATTTATTTCCTTTGCGCATAGAAGTACCGAATATTCAATAAGGAACAATATTTTCTTTTTAAATTTTCTTACGAAAGGCAAATTCTTCTGTAACGAAGAATCTCTGCAGAAATTGAATTAAACTCCGGCACGATTCCGTTTAGTAGATTTTCGCTACGTTCTGCCAAATTAAGTAACTGCTTTAACTTATTCTTGAAAAAAATTGAGATTCGCGGAGGTCCAGACATCGTTGCCGCGACTTTATTTGTCCGGAAGGGAAGTATTAAATTCAGCTCACGATTGCGACGCAGAGCGGCCGGCTGCGTTCCCAAGGCTGCCTAATTTGTATTAATCTAATTGACGAGCCTTGAGGCCGACCTCCTTTAACCGATTGTCTACTCAAATGTTTTTCTGCGGGGCGAAGATTTATGGCCGCGCGCATTGTGCAAAGCTCATCTCGCCGAACTTGTGCGCACGTACGCCCCTCGAATGAAATAATACTCCGAGAATCGTTTCTCGCGCTACTTACCGCTAGGAATCGTAACAATTGAACGGGAATACTTCGCGCAGCTTTACGCGACGCATAATGCTCGTACCGATGCCCGAATCGGGGAAGAAAGTTAATTCATCGAGTCGAGGAGGTTTGCACGTGACAGAAAGAAAAATCTATTCCGTTCTTTGCCACGCACCCGGAGGCACGTAGATGAGCGCGAAATGAGTCTGATGAAGAAGGCAACCAGGGGGTACGGGGGGACAGGGTAAGGGGGGAGGGATGGAGGGTCAGCCGACGCAGACATTCGTTTAAAATAAGTCAGATGCCATTTGGGTTAGTCATTTTGCTCGTTGAACCGTCCGAACGCGTTACACCCTTCTTTAATGTCCAATTGGATATTTATACACGGATGATCCACTTTCGTTGAACGTATCGGATTGCGAAATTATGTCCGAGGTGTAATCTCACACTCTTACTTCCGATTATTACGTGTGTCCCGTCGAGCGTGAAGCGCTGTTCGATACCAGGCGTAAGCAAGGGGCGTACTTTAACGAGGACATGTTTCGAGTATGTTCTCTTCAGGAACCTATCGGCGGTCCTCGCCGAGATCGGAACGAATGCACGATGACGGTCGATTAATGATCGGCAACTTCCGCGTTTCCTTGGGACGCCCGATAGAATCGTGCGGGTATATCGATTGCAGGAAATGCAATTTGAAATTGTTCGAACGAAACCGACATGGGGGAAGCACGCGGCGGCGGTAATTGGGGCAATAAGTGCTTGTAGCTCATCAAGATCGTTTTCGTCTAATCAGGCGCTCGTTAAGACCCGCAACGATATCGCGCCCGGCGAAATTGCGTGATTTTCAACTCTCGTCGACCCGCACCCGATGACAATTCGTTAATTTGACGCTAACGGCTACGCTGTGCTACCAAAAATCTGCAAATGGTTTTTATCGGCTAAAGATGTTTTGCTAAGACAAGAATTGCTAATGGAATTGCTAAGTTAATTTTTCTATTGCGACTGTACGTTTTAGGCGATTGTCGGTGTAAGAATATGTATGTGCATGTACGCGTGACTCCCATTTCGAATGTGACGAACCTAGATTTAACAACGTGTAACTGACTTCTGTTACAGATTTTGCGGGGAGATCTAACAGTGAGATGACACGAAGAAAAAGATTGGACTTTGTGTCGCGAGCATGCATAGGTAAGCGTGGAATGGGCAGTAGCGACATTCATTGAATCGAAACTTTTGTTAACGCTTTGTCCACGAGCGTTTTCGGAACGCTGACTCCATTTACCGTGCACAAGATTCGAATGCACCTTTGTTTCCGATGAGAATGAATGGCAGCTTTTATCATACTTCGTGCCCGTGACTGTAGCGCTTAAACTAGTTTTAAGTAAGGCGATTGTTCAAGAAATGTTACGTAACAAATTCTCGGCGGAAATCATAAATTTCACTCACAACTAACAATTATACCAATGATCTATTAGAATATTTATTAACCACAGTGTCTTAGATCGCTGTGGGAATCTAACTTTGGGAAAACATTATCCTCTTATCAGCGAACACTATTCTCCATTCACTAAGACATCGAATTAAACTTGATACAGGGAACCTTTCCTTAAGAATACAAGCTTGACAAAATGTTAGTCATTAAAACGTACATATTCAGCAATGTAGTTAACATCCAACTCTCTCATACATTTGACCGTACCTCAATTTCTCAACAGTGCTAACTCCACTTTCTACTGAAAGGCAAAGATCGTCCCAAACTTGGTCGTCACCGTAATAATCTGTTTCCTCCATCACGCGATCCCCATTGAAAATCCACAGAGCACCGAAGCAACGGTCGTCCGGCCGACCGGCATTGTGTGCCGATCCGACGAAGAAATTTCCTTTTGTCCGATCGCGAGCAAATCGATATGTACCACTTTTGCCGCTGACCCGCTTACATTGACTCTTGCCTACGAGGCGTACAATCTACTATCTGTCTCATCTCGTGCGCGCAGCCCGTCGACTATGTTTAAGCCCTGCCAATCGAGTCGGCCGCGCCGAGTGCAATAACATGAGGTACTGTTAGGATTAGTGCACTGTTACCGAACTGGAGCGTAACTGTATCCCTCGCATCGTAATAAAATTAACGCGACCGACGACACTGCCGACTCCGCAATGGCTGCCGGCGGGTCCGATTCCGTTAAATTCGTAGTCACGATAGGCGAACTTCGAGCGGCTCGCGAGTTCCACCGACAAAGCGCACGAAACGCACACGAGTGCATCATTCGAGCACACACACACACACACACACACACACGGCGAAAGAGACTCCTCTGCATCGAGGAAACTCTTCGCCGGGGCGAAAAGATACTCCATGCGACGCTGTAATTTTCCATAGACGGTGGCCAATTATCATAACCGGTAATTTCATTTTCATTTGCTCGCCGGCAGGAGCAATTACGCGCGAACGCTGGGCTCGGGTTGCGCAAGCGAAGGGAGGCATTTTCTTTGATGGAATCCTGCTAGGTCGAACTGTTTTTCCCGACGAAGCGATTGTTCGGATATTAATTCTCGCGGATCAAAGTCGTCTGGGGAGATAAAGTTTGAACGCGACTGTTCCGCGATTCCGCGAAGGTGAAACTGCAGGCTATCAGACATTACATGCAGGCACGTTCGATCGCTTCGCTCGCTCAGTCCTAGGAAGAAAAACTCGGATGGGACAATTTTTTTACCCTCCGCGCATAAAAGTGTCGCGTACGTAGTTCGAGGTCGATAAACGCTTTGCTCGGAAATCCCACCGTTTCGCGGAACTTCTTGTACGTCCGACGTGGGTCGGAAATACGAGTGCGATCGAAGTGGTCTTTTTTTTTTTGTTTTGTTTCGGAATTCTGACGCTCGAACTCATGCCGATCGCAGATGCAGGCGTGCGAATCGTGCACGCTTCGGAGTCCGCGAGCGCGATGACGACATCGGCGCATAGAAAGTCCACATAGTAAAGTCGATATAGTAAACTACATCGGGATTTCATGAACGACGTCGGAGTGAGTACGGATAAATTGCCGTCGCCGACCGGTTTTTAGATCCATTAAGCGCCTCATCTGCGCTCGCTATATTTTTATCGTCCCCGACGCGAGAACCAGTCGCAGTTTACGTTAGAGGCAACTCTCGTGTGCACCTATAATGTTTCATCCGCGCACGCGCGATCTCCGGCCTCTCTATTTTGCATCCGCAGCTACGTTTTCCCGCACGACTAATTCCCAGAATCAACTCGCGCATTAAAGCGGACCCGACGCTTCGCTTACCTGCCGTCTCACGGTCGCACTCTTCCTTCCAGGCATGTTCCTGCTGCTCTTCGGCGAAATTCTGGCTGACACTGTCAACGACCGAGCACTGCCAGGGAAGAATTTCGACCAGTCGAGTCTGCCGAGCAACGAAACGTACGGACCGGAAACAGTACTGGACAGCAATGGCACAAACTTACTCTCGCCAACTTTCGGGGCATCCGTGCAGAATTCGTCCTTGAGCTCAACGCTGAGGACGACTGAAGGACAGAATGGCGACGGGTCCAACCGAGATGTGGAAGAGGAGAGTGAGGCTAAGAGTCACGTGAACGGAACGGTTGAGAGCAACGGAACGGATTTCAATCAAGAGAATGTTCCTACCTCCATCACGTCCTCGAGCGTGCAGGATGAGAAATCGACGGGAAGGTCGGATCACTCGACGTCGGATAAATTGTCGCCACAGCCGACGTTGGACTCGATGGCTGACAGAGTAAGACTGGAAGACGATCTTAAAGAGAGCGTTGATAAGAACGCGAGCTCGAAAGCTACGCCGAAGGAGGAAGTCAAATCGTCGACGACAAACGATGTCGATGCCAGCACGCAGTCGACCTTGACGACGAAGCTCGAGAGCAAGCGAGACGGAAGTGTTAAGCTGCCGGAAGTGCGGATCGAGGATCGAGAGGATGACGATCGCAGGGAAGCCACTACGCAGGTCGGTGATCATCGGCAGGAGGAAGAAAACAGCAGCACGGAGTCGGGGGATGAGACGCATGGTTCCGAAAGCTTCAACCTTGAGAACACCGGTAAGACCAAGTCTGTCGGGGTTTCATTGGCGAACGACACCCGCGTGAACTATGGGCGCAAGGATCAGAGTGGACGGAAGGAAGACTCGGAGGATCCGAAGGGAGAAGTGGAGGTGATTAAGAGCGTGTCGCAGCCGACGTTGCGGAAGCTCGTTGTGAAAAAGGAGGAGACTGATTCATCAGAGAAGACTCGCGAGCAGACTAATGGGACGCTGGAAAATGAATTGGACGACAAGGTGGGAGCGGAAGTGGGAGCGAAAGAGAAATTTGCGTACGGCTCGAGCGCGAACGCCAGCGAGGACTCCGGCAAGGATTCTTCCGGGTCCGCGAAGATCGAGGATGTTCCCAGAAGGAAGCAGACGGCCCCGTCGATGGCGGAAGACGACCTTAACGGCGGACGCGGAACGGTATTAACGACCACCGGCAGTCCGAGTCCGGTGCCGAGGGGCAGGACGATCGCCTTTTCAGGAGTAAACGAATTTCCCAGTACGGAGGAGAAGAGTCCTGCGTCCGGCTCGACGAGAGAGGCCGGAAGCGGACACGATTATCGCGACAAAGGATCGGAAGTTCCGGCGAAGAAGAACGCCAGCGGCGAGAAGATGGATCAGAAGCCGTATCCGTACGTGAAGTCGACGAGGATGACGCAGGTCGAGGAGAGTTTCGTGCCAGGGAACACGGACAAGGTCACGGAGTCGACGTCGGAGGAGAGCTCGGCGTACGAGAACACTATAAGTCGCCGTCAGGAGTCGGAAACGAAATTCGTCGTCACCGAGCCGTCGGTCGTCATCGAGAACAGTATACAGCAGTTTAAAACGACGGACCAGAAGAGATCCGACAACGCGACCGACGCACAGTTCACCAAGTCTCAGGTGCCGGTCACGGTTACCCAGACGTCCTTGGAAAGTTCGGACAGGGGCGTCGGTGTCAATTCCACGCTCGGAGACGAGGAGAAGGCCACGGGGCTGTCATCTGACAGCTCGAGGACGACCAGCGACGACGTTTCGCATCGAACGGACGTCATTGACGAACGTAAGGAGATCACGGGGAAGGATGAGAATTTTGATGTAACCGGGAATGGGATTACGGAGATTAGCCCGAAGTCGGACGGGCCTTCTTACGGATCATCGTTTCGCAATGACGAACTGACGTCGAATACCACGACGACTGTGACGTCCGAGACGAAAAACGTGACGAGAACGACGGAAAGGACAGAGATGTCGACTAACGTTGACGTTCAGACGGACGCTGAAGATTCTTTACTGCTTCGATCGACGCTGAACATCACTGAAACGTCCACCGAGTATCCGCTGATGAAAAGTAACTTGACCGAAGACGTTGGCTTGACTGCAACGACGAACGAGCCGTCAACGAGTCCTGCCGGCGTTGTATCCATGAACGATACCGAGTTCGAAACACTCGCCACCACCTCGCCAACGATCACGACAACTCCGATGACCTCGCTGACCCCGGATCGAACTCACAACGACACCGCACGAATCTCGGACAGTACCTGGAGTTTGAACGAATCTTCCGTCCCGACGACCACCGCCACCATCGAGTACGAGTTCGTCGGCTTAACGGACGTGACGGAAGCGACCGAGGAAAACGTCACCACCGATAAATCTGCTACGCGCCTTGAAGAGCAGACCGAAAACTTTACGACATCCGTTCCGACTACCCTATCGCTCGACGAGACAACCACAGCGAATTCCGTCCATGTCACCTTCGTCCCTACGATCGCTAACAGCACGATGATCCCCATTTTGACGACCGACGAGACGAGGACCGATGATTCCACGACGCCGGGGACAGAGTTCGAAAATGGCACCACGATCAGCCCCGGGTCACGTTTGTTCACGGTCAATGTGAATTCCACCCTCGCGAATCTTACGATCGGCGTGCAAGTGCCCACTCTGCCGACGATAAATGCTTCGATAGGTGTTTCCGTGCACGGCCCGGAAACTGCGACAATGTCGGAAGCGACGCGGACAACAGTCAGCCCGAGTTCAGCTTTCGTGCCGAGTACTCTGCAGCCGCGGGTCGTTCCAAATACGCCGGCTAGTTCCGATGCTCCTGTTATCGTCACGACCGAAAGGACCACGGAAACTACTCAGATTCTGCCACCGGACGATATTCCGCTGCTCGTTAGGATCGTCATTGTCGGCACCTTGCCCGAAGTGTGCCCACACTTGCCGAAACTGAGACAGGTCCTTGCCGAGATGCTGAACAACGAGCTGAGCAGGTGAGTGGATCAGAATTTAACTTGGATTTGCCAGAAACGTTTGACCTTGCGGAATTTTGTCAAGGTGGAGGGTAGTGCTTATCGCTTTTTTCATGGGTGGCTAAATAGCTGAGTTAGTTATTTGGGCCACTGGTTATACCTATTTGATAGTGTTGGAAGGTGTTACAAGCGTTGTGTTCTTGCAGCCCAATTTCGGAGAAGCAGGTCATCTTCCACCAAAATCCGTGCACAGAGTCACAGAATCCTGCGCCGACGACCGCTGATATGTCGTTTACGTCCATCTTGGTTTACATCGTCGACGAGGATGGCAAGTTTGACGCGGCGGCGACGAAAATGTTGCCTAACCTGAACCAAGTTGGAAGCACAGATATGCCGCTGACAGTGAGTTGACAGATTAAGGAGAACATTGGAGGACTAATCGGATCCCGAACTAGCCTCATCCATCATTTTCCCACAATTTCAATGGAACTTTGCTTTGTATTCCCTGGCGATTCCGTTAGTCCTCGCGATATTGCCAAGAAGCTTATGGGTCCGTACCTAATATTCGATCGATCCGTTCTTTCAGATAAGCAGCATTCGACTTGTGCAGGACACTCCGGATTCTGGAAATGCAATAGCCGTCGTCATTGTTTGTTCCGTGGCATTCATTTGCCTTGTTCTTCTCGCCGGTCTGCTGGTAAGAACGTCATCCTCATTTTCTCGTACACGGTCCTTCCCTTACTCTCTTCTTTACTGTTCCCTCTCTCTCTCTCTCTCTCTCTCTCTCTCTTTCTTTGTATTTGCACAAGACTACGTTTCATGGAACCTAACTCGTTGCACGCTTTTCACGTATCGAGCGAGAAAACGAAACACTTCACTTAAGACGCATTGTTCACGGCGTGGAATACTAATCCAGGAAGATTTAGTTGCGCAGGTCCGCAAAAATCCACAGCTTTTGACCCGGCCCTCCTTGATCATGCTCTGCATGGCCACTGAGCGTTCGGTCAAGCGTTGGAAAAAGGAGTCCTGCGTCTGTTTCATCTTCGTTCCTGTCCGTTCATGTTACTTCCTGACAGGCTACGTGTCGAGGAGTAACTTCATGTACGTGCATATTTATATTGACCGTGTCTCTGTAACGTGTTCACGAACGTTTAGCCAACGAGAGCACCGTGTCACGCTGTAACCTGGGGTGGAAAAATGTTTTTGTGTCGGAAGCAAGGATTAATTCTGTTGTTCATTGTACGATTGTCGTGTCCGAACGGAATTCCATCCCGAACGGAAAGTGGAAGACTGCTATGTGTCAACGGAAGACAGCAGGGTTATATTCCTTTTGATCCCACGTTTCTGTATGATGTGTTGCTTTTATGTATACATGACGTGCACGCATATATTCATGAAACTCAAAATGTTAAACCTGTTATTATTACGAAGATGAATTCCGCGAACGCGTATCGAAGACATTTTGCGTACCCACAGTTTTCCGATCGTTCGAAGAATCCATTTCAAATACGAATGTCGCACTAAAATGAATGCGTCTTAATTGAAGAGCACCATTTTGCAACATCTGAGCCGTATCACACAATCGGATTAACTCATTGTCAGTAGACGAGAGCGTCTCACTGATCATTTTTGCCACACTATTTTTTCTACGTGAATATGAAATTGCAGCTTTCATTTCAATGCATGGCTACTAAGCTATCCTTGGTGGCATTTAGAACCATCGTAAGTACCGGATCGTCGGGTTTACGTATCGCTGATCAATTCGCAATGCTAGATAGGCTTTTATCTGACATCTTCGACACGTTTTTCACGCGCCAATCGGATCGCTAATTTCCATTCTTTATACCTTGCAGTTCATAATGAGAAAGAGGCAAACCAGATTCAACTATGGTGAACGATGCCGTCCAGTCTCATTGGACGCGTACAGTCTGGACAGCGTCTCGGCTTATAACAGCGTAAGACGCAAAGGCGTAGCAAGGTCGTCGAAAAGAAGTTACGGCAATCCAACATTCGAAGATTCGGTAAGTTTTCGTTAGACTGCCCGACATGTTGCTCGTATGCGACTTGTCTCCATCGCTCAGTAACGCTTCGCAACGTAGGAAACGATCGAAAAATGTGGGCAAATTCAATTGTCCATCTTGTTTCACTTTCTCAACTTTCGGCAGGACAAGTTACCTTTAAGTTTGTTCTGGTCGACATTTTTGTCAACTTGTTTTGCGTACTAGATATCACGGTATATCTTGTTCGCGTTACAATAAACTTCTAATTCTGTGCTCGAAAGGTTGTAATAAACAGTACTCATACAGCTAGTATCGAAGCATTTGCCAGTAAACGTACTCGTAATATGAAAATAGGCTTCTTTTTTACTAGACGCTAGTCAGCATCGTCGAAGAAGTATGTCGCTAGACATATCCTTAAATAGAACAATTAAATTTTCGGACATGTTTTTCCTGTTTATAGCAGCCACGACGTTTGTATTACGAAAGTTCGCATTAGTAAAAAATCATGCAGGTAAAGGCCCTTATCCACGAGTTTCGACCGAAGCGTCGAGTCGATACTTGCGCGCGATCCGGACGAAAGTTCAGTCCGGACTTGCATGACGTACGGCCGGCATTTGCGTTCACTAACGTGCGCCCCTGTTCCAGAGTGCCATACCCTCTCATCCCCTGAATTTCGCCGGGCTTTCATCTTTCCACACCGATGTCAATGCGATCAACGAGGAATTTTCGGGCATACCGCAAGTTTGGGCGAAGATAGACGAGCTACCGGCGGGCGCGGAGGTGAAGAATAGATACGCTAACGTGATCCCACTTCCGGAAACGAGGGTCCCGCTTCAGAGAGTGAACAATGATCCTCTGTCGGAGTACATCAACGCCAGCTACGTCCGAGTAAGTTCAGCTCGGTCGAGTAATCGTCAGCGATGCGAGTGCCGCGAGCGTATCGATTCGTTCGGGACTTATAAAAGTGTCCGGACGAGATTGAGAATTGCAGGATTGGAAGTCGGGCACGATTATCGGCGGATGAGTGGGAGGAAATTGCGCGAGGGAATATTTCCCTTCCTCTTTTTCCTTGCTCCACATGACAATCGTACCGGCGAACGTAGTTTGAATGAGTGTCGCATCGCGCTCGGATCGATCGGCAAAGTACTCTCACGCATTCAACCACCGCTGATGCTTCTATTTAGAGTCCCGAGTAGATTGTCGATACTGGTTCCATGGCATTTCATGCGACACGTGTCCTCTGCATGCATCGACGATAATGCGTATCGAGCGCGGAAAGCTGTCGGGCGATTTTTATTTAAGCTTCCCGTAATCATTCCTACGTCGTTTAAATATGATTTTACCCGAATTCGTTTTATATCAGAGTGACTAACCTGTGAAACTTGGGTTCAAAGTTCGATAGCATCGTATCTTAAAGAATTAAGTCTTATAGAATTATTATCTTGAACAGAAATTGTGTTGATTCGAGAGATATTTGTTACATAATATCTGAAATAAATACGTGATGTAATTCCGATAGCAGATATTAATAAAGATCAATTTTTCAGGGCCCAAAAAACGCGACGAAGTATTATATTGCCTGTCAGGCACCGATGGAGACAACGGTCACCGACTTTTGGCGAATGATCTGGGAGCAGCAATCGAAGGTGATCATTATGCTGACTGATCTCGTGGAGAACGGTATTGAAAAGTGTACAGAGTACATTCCGCCCTCTGAGGTAACCGACTGTCACCGACTGTACGGTGACTTTCAAGTGACATTAAAGAAGCGGGAGACCAAAGAGAAATATGCTATTTCTACGCTTCACTTGAAGGTAACGCATTCTATCCTCCTATCATTCACGCTCCTCATACATATCATTCCTACGAACACTTTCATCATGAAAATGGTCTAAAAGTAAAACATTCGAGAAACTCGAGAACTCTCAATTGAGCCCAACCTATTCACTGGAGCAATAATCAAGAATCAGAACAATAATTTTATTATTCAGTCCACTATCGTCATCGCTTGCGCACCTCCATACCTAACCCTCCTTTTCACGAAGGGCTAGATTGTCCGATCGTGCCAGTTCGGCCAGAAACGCGAATAGGATTAACCTTATCCTCGCGCTGTTCCCAGAATTTGGAGAATAATACGTTCCGGGAAGTGTACCACATTTGGTATCTGTGGCCTGTGAACGGAGTGCAATCGGACGGTACCGGATTGATTGCAATTCTGCTGGAAGCGAGGGCGCTTCAAAGAGGCGGTCCTGGACCCATTGTGGTCCATTGCAGCCCCGGCACCGGCCGCACCGGCACCCTAATAGCTCTTGACCTAGGTATTAGACAATACGAAATTACAAGGACCGTGGATGTGCCGCGAGTTGTGTACACGATCAGGAGAGATCGAGCGGGGTCTGTGCAAACGAAGGAACAATACGGCTTCATATATAAGGTAACGCTTCCGTCTTCCGCAATCGCAAGGTCAACGATGCGCACCGAATGACGCAATCTGTGTCTCTGTCTAGGCATTGAACTTGTACGCGACCAAGCTGGCCGGGGGTGTGCTGGAATCGTCGTGAACTGTCCCTGAGGGCGAGGAACATACGGAAGAAATCAATGAGAAGGTCAGCCTGTGAAGAGGAGCTCTTCAGCACGTAAACCTGTTTCGATGCTCGACCGGACGCACATTGTACGGAGGACTCTGTTCGGTGAAGATCTTACCCCGTTGGACGAACCAGTGTATCTTTATGGGAAGTGATATTATACCGTAGAAGATTATCACCAAATATTAAAATTACTTGACGGACGGAGGGGAGAGGGGAAGAGAGTAGCTATCGGATGAGATGATGGGGAATGAAAATAGTTTTGTGATATGTGAACATGACAATGTCAATTGCAGGATGTCACGCTGCATTTTTTTTATGTTGTCTATTACGATTCGCCAGAGTGATACAAACTCCAGACTGTTATATTACAGATATATCGATCTCCTCTGTTGAAGTGTTACGATGCTCATTTCTACGGGCTGGAGAGCGCATAATATGTTTCCATTGTACCGCAGCAGTTGCAATACTCGAGTAATGAATGGGTTGGTATGGTGGTAATTAGAAAGGAAGGGATGAACAAACGAAGGAGATTTCCATTGAAACCGTTTCAGCGGAATGATATACCGTGGCCAAATAAATTATTCAATTAAATTTAATAATACTCTGAGATTCTCTTTCCTACTGAGTGACCTAGAACTTTATCGTGTGTCGGAATGAAATGAATGTTTTATATTCGATATTTCGAAGTATAGTAGATAGTTACGTGGCGTTATTTGACGAGAATTTGCAGAGATTATGGACGCGAGGAATACATCACTTTTAATTCGTTCTGTGCAACACAGTCATCGCTATTGTTATTACTGTTATTGTTGTTGTTATCATTATATAATGTGTGTTATGCTTCGACCGGCATTGCTCTCTACTATTGTACATAAATAATCGAAACGGCACTACGAACATGTCCAGATACGTATTTACTAAGTTCCATGTGCATTGCGTACTATTAGTTATTTCATTGTTGCTGGTGCCGTTGCACATCGAATTGCAGCCATTGTTGATTTCAGTCAATTAAACTTTGAGGTAAAAATATTTGATTACAAACTCTTCGCTTTCGTCACTTTTATGGGATATTATCAAATTTATACGCACTGAGTGATAATCGCAAATCGTGCCGGAAAAGTGACATGCGCAGTTGCTTTTTCAAATGGAATTTTAACTAAAAAAATGCTGAAAATGGAGGGAAATAACATATGGGAGATAGCTAAGTATTATAGCGTCGCATTTCCGTGTTGATAGATGGTTCAGTAATATCGAATAAGTGAAACTAATTTAATACCTTATCCAACTAAGTCTGATATAATATTTCTATAATATATGATTTGTTATGTGCGTGTAACGAAATATGCAGTAATCGAAAGATATATAAAAGTAGCGATTAGTTCATAATGGTCGTATAACGATTGTACGATTTGTAAATGTTACATTGTACGTGGATTATATATGCCAGGGCCGTTTTTAATTCGTCGGTTGTTGTGATTGTAAAAAGTGAACACATTCAAACTCGATCGAGACGTGAACTTTTAAGTTCTACCAAATCGCAGAAGGGAATACTCTGGCCTTAACGTTCCTCGCAATCCGTTGAACGATTGATTACTTTGACAAATACTTTCTGGAAAGATCGTAATAAAATTTGAACTGGAAATATGTCCGGACGTATAGACGTTCTCAGCGTACCGGTATACGAAGATACAAAGACGTATACGTAGATATTACAGGCAGTTGTAAATTGTACAAATAACGTAATACCGACGGCCAATCGGACGACATCGACGATTGCCCGTATAGCTGGACCAAGCAGAATCGTAATTATTGAATAAATACATACGACAAATGTTATTTAATTCCAACGATGTAGTATAGTAATTTACGTGTCCTATTTATGGATATCAATACACCGTACATTTCACTCTACCAGCGTTTACACATCAGTTACATCGACTGTTTGCCACTGCCAAAAATAGATATCCATTACCGAATTTGCATCTTATTATCGGCCACGACAATTGAGTATCTATATACAAAAGTTTGTTTATCAAATTTTCGCCTGCGTGCAAATGTTTGACGATTCGAGACGTGCACCGAAAAGCAGAATTTGCGAAACGTCGTTTAAAAAAAAGCTTTCGGATATAGACCGCGTTCCTGCGTAGAGTTTCGTCGGCGCCCACATATATATGGTGTAATGACATCCGACAGATCTAAACAGTATCTAATACCCGCTCATTGTGAAGCTATCGATATGTAAAAGGAACGCGAGAATCGCTGACCCTGTAATTCATTTTAAGCGCTTCGTCATTACTGTGGACTGCCAAATAAAGATGGTTTGAAACTTTCGTCGACTCCTTCAGCTGTTCTCAGACTCGAATTAGAAGCGTACGCTCGGATCTGACGCCGATCAATCCTTGCGGCGGAGATTAGGTCGCATCGGCCACATGTTGCGTCGCGGATCGTTACAATGCCTGATCCGTAACAATATTTGGCCCTCCGCCGATCCACCACGAGGCGGCACTCGAACCTGTTCCGGGATATCTGCTCTTCCCGAATCCGGCCGGCCGAGACGCGTACATATTTTTCACCGGCCGCGAATAACTAGCGCGTATTATCGCCCCGATAAAATGCGACCCAAATCACGAAATTCCACTAATCTCCACGGATTTGTATTGGATCACGCGCGATACACGCTTTTACGCGCTCAATTAGCCTTCCACGTATTCATGCCAGATATTTGTACGCACTTGATCTTTGTTCCCTTTAAATGTCCGCGGCATAATAATCGTGGGAATTTTTCGCTGCGCCCGACCGAGTCGGGGCGGATCGCCATTAGATATATTGAATGCTCGAGGTAACAACCTACGATAGTGGCGCATGTGTTTATGTAGCCACTCCCGTGCTCTTTGTTTATGCATGCGTCACGTAGTACATTCTTTGAAAACATAATCCACTCCGCCCGGCCACGGGAAGGACGAGGAAACGCAATTGACACGGGCGGGCGTCATACGATAATGGGCTAATCGTAATTTCGAAACTTATCGGCGAGGATTCATGCTTCCCATCTTCGATCCCGATCGCGAGCCTCCCGGATACGCTCGGTACACACGAACGAGTGCAAAGTGATATTCCATTTGCCACTCGACCAGTCACTCGGGCCAATTTATTTACCAACTAACCGTCGCATTAGAAGCGATCGATACCGGGACGCTATTTGGAAGAGACAGGCGAGGTGACTGGAATTTCACTAGACAGAGACTTCCAGGACAGAATCGTAGTACAGTGGACTCCCGTACAATGCGGAGATACGTTCCACGTAATAGGAAATCGGGTTTTACGAGATATATATTATCGGATCAATTTATGCAAGATCGAAAAATTTTCTAAATTGTAACGGTTATCGCATGTTGCTGATGAGATATTATTCAGTTTGAAATATTATTTTACCGCGGACGGGTTATTAGTGTTAGGCGTATGTAACTTGATTCAAATAAAATTTATTTTAATAGAGGGAAGTCAAGACAAAATATAGCTTTTCTAAACAAGGAATCAGGAACTATGTGAAAACGATAAATTTAATTTACTCTTTACCGCGCTGTATGAGAAATAGTCGCAAATTTTTCATTGTATTGTAGGAATTCGTGTTATAAAAGAGCGCATTGTACGGAAGTCGATTGTACCTATATTGTTATTCTCGCCAAGCTAGATAGATGCCAACTGAGTGCAGAGCACACAGAGAGCAACGTCGTGCAACTTTAGTGTACATTTCGATTTCCGTTGGGGCGTTTAACAATTTTTACTCTCTTCTATGTGTTTGTTAAGAGTCGATAAACGGATTTGCTCAACTTTTACGTATGTTTCCTTTAATCAAATTTTGATTCGGATATCTGATCGATGTAATGCGTTGTCAATCTCTCGAAATGCGTGTAAAGACCAGATCTTTCGACAGCGTTAAATTTATGGATACTGCGACAAGGAGTGCGTTACAATCTTCCCTCCCACGCTGTTGGAACGTCAGAGTGTATCGAGATCAGAGTCTGGAAATCACAGATATCGCGTACGATATCGTGCAAAAACAATAATACCGATTAGAAAGCGAATGTCCTAGGCGTCTGTCAAGATGACACAATGACCTGTTCTTATCGAGAAAGTTCCGAGGGCGGTGAATGATCCGATGAAAGCTTACGGGACTGAAGTTAAATTATTATCTGCGGGAGTCGATGATTCGAAACGTTCGCGCCTGCATTACGGCGGAGAAGTCGCGGATCGTCATTCATACCAACGTTTCGTAAGAGCACATCTAGATCGACTGTCCCCACTCCCACAATTTCTATTTCTTCGAACGAACGGCTTCGAGAAGCTATCGCACGCTTCGATCGGCGATCCTCGGCCCGATCGTCGAGCCGATTATATTCGGATAAGAAGTGTGCGAAGGATAAAGCGAATAGTTGCCCGGTAGTGGCCGCTTACAATTCGATATATCGTATCGAAAAGACGCAATTTATCCGATGCTGTGCCAGATAACGGTGAAGATTCCGTGCCGGTACGAGGGCATGCCCCATCGTATTTGTACGAGGGCTTATATCGGATTAATTTTCGACGATTACAAGCGGTGCTCGAAAGTACGCGTCAGATATGAAGAAAGTATCGGCGGATCGGGTGGCGAAGAGAAAAAAAATTAATCGGCAGCGAGCATTAGCGCCGCGCCAAGATTCGATCTCCGAGCATGGTCCATCTTCCGAGACAGGTCGGCGTACGTCGGACCGGCGACTGACGAGGATGCTCGGACACCGTCCAGGTGCTCCGTCCGCATCGGCCGGATCCGACTGGCGCGAACTGGATCGTAGCTGTTGGATCCCGAGATGCCCGGACGAGAACGGGTTAGGAAGCTTGCTCTTGCGGACGCCAGAGCTGCCCGTTCGAGGAATCATTGTTTGTGAAAACTCGAGCGCGCACCGTCGGCAAGCTTTTTGGAATTCAATTCTCGGCGAGCTCTAAAACGCTCTTTCAATCGCGCCGACGAGAAAACTGGGGAGGCAAACACTCTAAGGCAAACTCGGCGCAAGAGGAGATAGGCTCGAGTCAAGGCTCGAGTCATTTTTCTGGAGAACATGTCGAATCGAGGCTTCGGAAGAGAGAGGAGAGAATGTTGTTGAATTATGTTTTGCGCGAGTCGATATATTTGGAGGGCAGCGAAATTAGTGCCGAGAATGATATGCGGCGAATGCAGCGTTTTAAGCTGCTACGATGCTCGCCGACGATGCGTGTTCGTTGGATATTAAGCTGGGCAAGATGGCTATCTAAGAGTTGTCTATCCGAGAATAAGGGTCCCAGTCCAAGTAGATAATAGAGGGTCGCTGACGCACACTTACGATTAAATAACAAACGGGTATAATCTTCCTCGATGAGACCAAGTGTTGGCGAGTTCTCTGATTAACCCTCAAAGTACCGAACGTGTCCCCGTGTATCGATTCGGTAACGTGCCTCGACAATCGATAGCACATAAATTGTCGTCGCCACGATAACGATGCAATTACTTGGTCTCCGCGGCGGCGACATTTTCTACGGATTATTTAGGTTGCTACAATAAGCTCGTATAAAAGGAATACTTCTCTCCGTGAGCGACAACTGCGGAGCAGTGGATGATAAGCAGTAGATGTTTACATAAATAACACCTAGCAGAAAATACCGTCAAACTTTCGTAGTTATCGTCCCGTATCCATTCATTCCTATTTCTCTCCGACACTCGAAGCAAATTGGCGGTTAATGAGCGGTAGATAATAGGTAAGCACTAGATATATACATAAACGGCCAGCAGAAAATACAATAAAATTTTCATAGATGACACGTTCGCTCTCTGATACTCAAACTGAATTTGCCGAAATTTAGAGTTTGTCACAGACCGCATCTAATATCGTTAACGGAATAAAGAAGAATGCAGGAACGCGCAAATAAATTCCGTTGCCCGCATTTGTTGGCAATATCGTACTTCCTTTTTCGGAAGGGAATAAATCAGCCGTCAAAGGCCAAGATGAAGTGCCGTTTATGAAGGGAGACCGGGACCGCGATGTAAATTCCTCTCGCTTTATTTAGAATCCCCTCGAAAGCGCGTAAAACGGATATAACGTCCGGCCATGTGTACGGCGGGATCGCGATCGCGAAACGGCATATAAACTTGAAGAGGCACGAACCTTCCCAAGCATTTCCTGCCCGGGTGGCAATTATCCGTGAAATTTTTACGGCATCGTTGACACTTTTCCAAATTGGATCCGCTTTCGTCGCTTGGCAGACGGCGAGTCTTCGGTAAGCTATGCGCGCATCGGAAAGCAATTTTTCTTGAGAATGGAAAAGGGTGCTGACAATTCTCGTTTCGAATGGCTCGTCACTTGACTGAATCGTAAGTCTTCGGAAAATCAGCTTCATTGCGAATGCATACGCCGGTGGAATGAGAAGATTTGTGACGCACGAGTCGAAGTGGAATTTTTCAGGCAATTTACCATATTCGGATATCACGCAGAAATGAAAGGGGTTACTCGAGTTCGGTTGTTGAGGTCGTTAACTGAGAAATGACAAGATTGTAGGGTTTGATAAAATATATCCGCGGCTTTGCGGAAGTAATATGTTATAAACGCAAAATAGTTACTCGTCTCAGAAAGGGAAACAGAAAATACTCGTTCTGACCGATTGGTTGTCATTCCATTCGATTTCGTCACCGAGCTTCATAAGCAACTTGAATGCAACACCATCTGGCGAAATATTTTGATGGGTTAACGATTTGCGACGTGGCTTGAGTCAGAGTAGAATTTCTCAGGCAATTTGCCACGTTCGTTGGACATGACACGGAAAATAACAAGATTGGTAACTCAAATTTTGGCACCGCCGCTTGCCGAGGTCACTGACTGACAAATGACAAGATCATGAGACACCGATAAAGTCCACGCGCGTGCATCGATAATCTGTCGAAAACATGATAGGATGTCTTCTCCATCAAAGGAGAACGCAGAATCTCGCTGCGACCAATTTCTCGTCTTTCCGTCCAATTTTGAGTCCTCGAGCTCGAGAAGCGTCTTGAATGCAACTGCACGCGCCGCCGTAATGACAAGTTAACGATCAGCGACGCTGCCTGCCACGAAACGGAATTCTTCCAGCCGCTCGCCACGATCGTCGGACTCGATACCGAAAATGACAGGAGCACGAGGAATGCGCGAAATCGCCAACTTCCTTCAGCGCCAATCGCGCCGTAATTGCGACGGAAAAATATATTAGGAAAATAGATTCGAGATAGTGTCATCCTTGGATGGAGTCAAATAGAGACGCTTCGAGGAAGCGCGGACGCGTCGCGCTGGACTCCGACTTTTTCGACGCGGCCCGAGTCGTGACTCACTCTCGCTGGCAGCGAGGAGGCGGTTTCCGAAATGCCCGATTTTACCGAAACGCACCAATTTTACCGAAACGTTGGCATTTACCGAAATTGCGCACAGTTTATTTGCGATTCTTCCGCCGGCGCCGCGACTTAAAAGCCGATCTTCCCGCATTCTTTTACGGGCGACGCGGTGTTAGTAAACGAGATTCATATACATCCGAGAGTATTTTCAAGCGTAAACCGCATATTCGGGCTTTGAAAGGCTCGCTCTCGGGCGGTTTAACGCGTTTGCGAGAAAAATACGATTTATCCGCTAGCGAAACAATATTGACCCCCGACGCCCCGGTCGTATCTGTATGAAAATCAGCCGACGAATTTTGATCGAGTCGTGGCAATGCATACGGACGTTACATTGTCGTGCGCGTATGACGGTCCCAGGGTATGAGTGCATTTCGTGTTCCCACGTTATTTCAATTGCAAAAATCTGCCACCGTTAATAACGTGTAATTATGCTCCTGAAGGTTATCGCATGCCGACAAAACTCGCGCAAATATAATGAGATTTGAATTGATTACGTAATTGCGTGCGACAGAGTCATCCAGTCAGATCGATATCGGTCGCGAAAAGCGGACAAATTTTTGATACACGGACGGGAAACAATGCCTCCGCCGACTATGGCTATGTAACGACGACAAAATCAGTTTTCCAATATCACGTAACCGACGCCGCTGCCGTCCATCGAACGATTTGGCGAAATATTAGTAAACAGGAAGTGATCGAGAATAGCTTGCCACTTCTAATGGCACGTGAATACCGATGCCATGAGATTCGATAAATCGGCCATATTGTTCTTATTATTCTGAGATTTCGGGGAAATCGATGATCCCCCGGATAAATTTATCCGAATTACCCGATATAGAAAAACCTAATAATACTCGCATCGGATACGCGCAACAATTCGTACTACCGATCTAACGATTGCGGCAGCTGTAATACGATTACCGTATTACTGCAATAGTACTGCAAATGTTGCCCTAATTAGCACTAATATAAACAGCTCCGCGTCGAGAGGCGAGAAAAGAGATGACGATGGGCCCGCGATACGCATTCCGGGAATACATGTGTTGTTCCTCGCTACTTCCCGCTTCCTTATGTACAAAAAACAACGCCGATATTGTTAAGAATAGCGTGCTCCTCTAACACGAAAGTGTTATCCACGCCCCTCCGACCGTCCTCATTAGCACCGACCGCCAAACAATGACGCGCTGCGACTACGCTCCTCATTATCGTTTTTAGCCACGAAAATCTCAATTCGCGACCGTGTGTCTACGAGCGCCGCAAACGCTAAACGGCAAAGTGACCGATTCCGTCACTTAAAGGAACGTCGAGCGTCAGTCGGCACTGTTTGTAAGCCAGATTTGCGTCGATACGTAAAACGACTCCTGGATCCATTCTCGAGGATCATCGCATTCCAATGCGGCCAATCTTCGCCTTTTTTTTGCCGGCAATTTACGACGAGCCTGCACCGAATTCGAAGCGGGCCCGAGAAACGGATCCCAATCAGTCGTCGGTCGTACGGTCCCGTCATGCTATTCCGTAATGAGTATATTTGACAGCCTGCCGAGTCGGCAGAGGAAGAATGAACGACAATGCTCGGAAGGACGAATGTTTTTTCGGGTGTCGGCGAGGTAATTTTTAATCGTCCCTTTATTGACGGTCTTGCGAAGTATCGCCGCCACTTACGTCATCCCACCCTTACAACGCTGTCTTCCACGTCGTCGCGGACAGTGGTGACCATGAGTTCAATTTGTGTCCCGCGCGTCTCGCGTCAGAGCCCGAGTCGTAAGCAATGGGCAGAAGCTCGTCATCGAATTTGCACAAATTACAGTCGGCCGTCGAAGGAAAAAAATCGTCGGCTGCAGTTGACCAAACTGCGAGCGTCTGACGCTCCAGATGCAGCCACTTTGAATAACAATGCTGGCAACTGACATTTTTCCTTGCGGAGGAGTCGCGCAGCGTCGGGCTGTTACATCACTGCCATCGGGCTCGCTGAAAAGCGGAAGAGAAAAATGCGGTGCCAGTACGAAATTTGCGTTAACTCCTCCGACGATCGGCCGACGACAATAGGAAGCAGCGACGAATCGGCATGTTGCGTTACTTTCGGCCAGCGTCGTGCGAAACGTTCGCGGCCAGCTGGTTCGAAGAAATGAGCGGGTAGGAGAGGGGAGGGGGTTGGCGGGGAGGGTTGGTGAAAATAGGGGATACCGCCGAGGTGGGGAAAGACAATGGCCGTTCGGCAATTTCGAAATCTTTTTTCCGCGGCTCGAATTCGTAATTCGTAGCGAAACTCGATAACGTGTCCAGTCATGACCGCAGACACTGATAACGGAAAGTCTCGTATCTCCGCCGCAAGGGCGTCTTCGTTGTGTAGGCGTATATATTCCGCCGTGCAAAGTAACGTCATCGTACGCTTTGACAGTTCCTCTTCGGCCGTCTATATAATCACGGAACCGGTGAAAACGTGGTAGTTGCTCGCGGGTCCTACCCGACGCGTATCGTAACAGATGTTATCAGAGTGCGAACAAGGATCTATGTGATGACTTAGTGTCCCGATTTAGTTCGCGGTCTAACACCGTCGCATTCGCAAGGATATTTCTCCCCGTGCGCTGTTTCATTTTTCTCACACTTTATCGTACGTACCAGACATTTTACTCTCCCGCTTTTTCGCGCACGCCTTTCGATCGATCTATGGACCGATCGTAGATCATAACACGACAGTTGGTATACGGGAGGACGAGCCGTGCTTTTATTCGTACATTTTGAGCCGCGCGTGCACCGAGACCCGAACTTAGTTTCGCTGGATGTCATTTTAGTGCCAGTCGCTTTTCTGCGCCAGCAGGTTTATTGATCAACGCCGAATGTGACTCGTAGTCGCCGACACGTCTCCGTTTAACGCGTAGAGATGTCTTCTTTAAAATAAATCAACTTCGCACCTACGTCGGAGAAACGGCGCAGGCTCTCCGAGACACTTTAGTTTCGCTCGGGACTCTGTAGTGTCACACTCGAAAGACACCTGGCTCCTTTGACAATCGGCCTGTCACATCCAAGTGTCTGGCCAAGTACGATACATTAACTTACACGCTTTTACCGAACCAATCCATCGCCGCTATCGGGCGTATCTGCCGATCAATCTCGTGTACCGCTTCTACCAAAATCTATCGGACATCGCAAAAAGTTCTCTTTCCTGCCTTTCTACCTTCGGACTCACCCTCCGTGTCTCTTATTCTGCCCAGCCCATAAGCTCATTTTTTCCCCAACGTACGCGTCGACGGCTTTCCTCCGAAACATAAACAAAGCCGAGAGGCTGCCGCTGGCGCGCTAAAACGTTCCTTCGCCCACACGTACGAGAGGCGCCCGGGGAGTCTGTGTGCGAGTCGATTCGCGAGCGCAGGCCACAGCCGTACGCGGCTGCGTGCAAGGGTCGGACTCGCACGTTTTCTGTCGAGGGTTGGCCGTTCCGGCGGGGTGCGGAAGCAGAAGTTCGACGCATGCTTCCTTCCTTGACGCCTCGGCGTGCCCGGCAGAACATTTTGATCGACGTTCGGGCGCGATCGACGCCTGGCATCAGTATCGTTTCGACCCTCGGCCAGCTCGCCATCCCTTCTCGCGAGTTTCAATTCCGACGCTCGGCCGCGATCGCGACCGCGATCTCGATCTCGATCCCCCCCCTCGATCGCTGTTGATCCCCCTGAGCCGCGTGTGATCGTCGATGCGTGCACTTTGACGCGTTCGCGATACCGCCGAATTCCGGTTCTCCACCGATAGATTAGCCGATGTCCCTGTATCAAGTCCATCGCCGGCACTTGTGCAACTTTTTCGGCGTATCGATGCTCGATTAGAGATCGAACTACGTGGCGAGATTTCGATTAGATTCCCTGCGATCGCGAACGACGCGATGAGGGGCTGGCTTTTGACGCCGTGATTGCCGACGGATCGATTGATCTGCGCGACGAAAGTTTGACGAGTACGAAATTTGTCCCAGGAATTCCTTTGTGGAGGAGGTGAAAGAGAGAGAGAGAGAGAGAGAGGGAAGGAGGGAGAGACGTAAGTTGTGAGAGTGAATTTTCGTCGATGTACGGCCTGTGGCGGGGTTGGTGGTGCTGGATTCGTATCTTGCGATCTCGGCGATCGCGGATATCGTATCTACTTTCGTTGTACGAGGCTGAAAGTACTTGAAAGATAGTTGTTCAGAAAGAATTTCGAGTGTCGCCGCACGTGTAAGAGAACTATGTCGAATAGTGTTTAGGACCTTGTTTAGCGTTTACGGTCGGTCGTTAATGGAATAAATTAGTTGTCTCCAACAGTTTCGGCCTGCCATCCGAGCTATTGTGTTGGAACGAAAATGATGCTTTGGGAAGTGGAAGTTGGCGTTAGATTATTAATTAACAGTATACTTATATGGGGAAGGAGTAGTTGAATTTAGATTTATTACACAATTTGTGAAGGCTAGTTTTGTTTGGCACAGGCGCCAAATAATATCAAGTTAAAGGAATTTAAAGATGGAAAAGATGAAAGGTTTAGAATAAACAATAAATCGATCGTAAATTACGTATAGTGTTTTGGTACCGAGATACGGTCAAGAAAATTAACTAAATCTATGTCAAATATCAGACAAACGTGAGATTGATTTTCAATCGCTTTGTAATAATTTTGGAAGAGCTGCAACTAGTTCGAAGTAGAATTCTCTGATGAGACGGATCGATATGCATATTTCAGACACGCCGGTGGAACCAAGACATAACTACTTCACATTCTTTGTTTTGTGCTGTAACGTTTGCTGAATGCGTAATGTAAAACTGCGTAAGAATGGCGTGAATAGACCTTCTGAAATTTCAACGTGCTCGAAACTCGTCTATGATTTTCGGTTTACAAACACCGCTTAAGTCATAAACAATGCTTTTTGTACAACATTTTAGAACGCAACATATTTACATAGATTGCATAAAATTTCCGTAAACTTAAATGTTCCGCAAACGCTGTAACTTTAAATGCAGTAAAGAGAGTGGTGTAAATTTTAGCGGTTGAAGGACAGTCGCACCATTCTCGCGATATTAGTATCGGAACGTACAAGTGGCATGTACGAGGAAGTAAGGCGGAAGAAAATAACTCGGCAGACGCGATCGCGAATGACACTGCTCTTGGCAAGCCTAGTAATTCGATTTTCTACGCAGAAGGATGGCCAAATTATTTTGCCAGAATTCCGTGCGTTCGCCGTTGTTCCATAACCATATCGCAGGATGACTAAGAAATTCGGAAAAACACTTACGAAAGAAATTTTATAAGTAGAACATAACTTACTAAGAAATACGAATCCTGTTGCGTGCTACGGGTGTATTGGCCGTATGCCAGGGCATTGAAAATATTCAAGTTTTAAGAAATTTGTCCACGTTCTTCTTAGGGCCGGATATACATTTTTCGAAATATACTCGCTTATGATTATAAATATAACAAGCGGCTATTGAGAACGGCTTCTCTTAGGTTTCAGAGAATTTAATCGGTATTCCCTATAAATACAGCGGTGCACGTGTCCGTGAATTGGTAACTAAATAAATCACAAAACGTTAGCGCAGGTGTCGTAAAGATCATGTAAACTGTTGGATAGACTTGTATAACCACAATGAATGTGCAATTTGTTTCGCATTGCCCGTTACTGTCAATCTCGAAGTCCACATTATCGCGTAGACATATTATTAATCTCGTACTTTACCAATTCCTAAATAACACCGAGGTGATAAATGCCAAACCGCGAATGTTTGCGTTATTACATAAAAGTTACTCCATCGCTGCACGATATCGATAGCGCCAATACGATAAATTTTATTGCCCTTACCAATCTAAAAGCAAAACGTGATTGTTGCGTTGATTTCAGGATTAGCAAGATGGAGAACCGATATCAAACAAAAGTTCCGGAGGATGACGTGATTGGGCAGTTGCAAAATAGCAAAAGATCACCAATGACATTGAACGTCAGTGGTCTATGGGATGTTGTCCCGCGTCTCGACCATTACAGGTGCGACATTATTTAAATTTTTTTATAGTTCACGCTCAAAACTGGATTGTTCCCGTGATATTACGAGAAAAGTACGTCTAAAAGTAAACTTCCGCTTTCATTGACTTTATAGGTTGAGTCGACGGGCAAAGAGACCATCCCTGAGTACGTTACACGAAGGCAATCTTGTCAAGGTATTTATCTCAAATCTTACTCCGTCTGTACCAAGAATCTCATTCTAACGATTTTACTCACAATCAACACATATCTTACACGTGACTGCACTCATATGTTACTTTCCATTGAACACAACTAATCGGTAGTCGGACTACGTAACTTGAGATAAACTCGGTCATTTGCAACATACCTCGATACACGGCACTCATCCTTATCCTTCCTGTTATCATTGTTAAGATACTGTTGACAACAATTGCGCAGTATTATGTAACATTTGCATAACTCCCTTATCGCTTATTGTCAGTCAGCATTATGTATACAATTTCTTTTCATCATCCCGCTCTCGTAAGTCTCCGGAATCTGCGCGGAGTCCTCTCGACGAGTCGTCCGATCGTAACTTCGGCCATTTTTCGTCATCGCGCGGATTAATCCATAATGAAAGGTAATTCACTTCGTGGTCGGCGCGAAGCTAACGACGCGACATTTAACGTGATATATCCGTTGTAGACACACGCCATAATATAGGTAAGCGCTTCCCCGGGGAAATTTTTGCAGTTTCATTTACGGGGTATCACCCGCGCGCGCGCGCGCGCGCTCGCGCTTACGTGGAAAAAAAGGGAGAAAAAGAAGCGAGCCGCGTAACCGTAATTCATCTTGGCGAATACACACGGCGCATAATAAGTGTGGCCTGGCACACGTTCGCCTGAATATTCATCGAACCGATGCACGAATGTGCATGGATTAATGTAATTTCGCATACGATTACGTTGCGTACACCGTGTGGCCTATACGTTCGTATGGGTTGACTCGACGTCGCGGGACATTATGTTCGTCAATCGGCCAACACTTGCTACGACATAATTGGTATAGCGCGACGTCAGTGTGCATTATGTCGCCTATGATAAGCGTATGGGATATGGCCGGTAAGAAAGGTTGAGGAGTTATGATAATAATTCCGCGAATGTGAGTGCGCAGTTCGTAAAATGTGAGCCAAAGTTTCTCTGATAATGAGCGGCGAGTGACTCAACAGAGGGAGACAGAGGGAAGAGAGAGAGAAGCGTTTATTAAGTTTGCCCAGCAGTAAACACCGGGTCGGCTAAATTGGAAAGAGCCACGATCAATTCGCGAATGCACTTGCCGATCATTAAAGGAGACAATTATCGCACACTCTTCCTCGCCGCTCGACTGTTCGCACCCATCCTTCTCCGTCGCTTTCCTCACGTCATCTTCGACGACAATTCCCCGCCTCTGCGATTCCCGCTACTCCCGTGCCCGTAAACAATTTTATTGATACGCGAAGCCGAGAAATATAAGAGTAGATAATCAGGAAAAGACCCGGGATTACATGAATTACGCGATAAAGTCGTTCTCGGTAATCTGGAAAGAATTCCTCGCTACCGGTCGGATCGACCGGGGCTGAAGTATGACTTTCTTCGCAATCGAGCGAGAGAAAGCAGTGTCCTGATCGACGGGAGCATGGGGCGATTAGGCGAGCCTGCGGCAAAGGGGAAATATTGAAGTAGAGAGAGAGAGAGAGAGAGAGAGAGAGAGAGAGAGAGCTGAGGGCATGATGGAAAATTCCGTTTTAGGACGCGTCCTCGCTCGAGGCAGGACAGATTGGCACTACGCAGCAAGGTCACGGCGGCATAAAGCTGGGATGGATTCAAGGCGTCCTGATACCCTGCCTGCTGAACATATGGGGTGTCATGCTTTTCCTCCGACTTTCGTGGGTCGTCGCGCAGGCCGGCATATTGCAGACCCTCGTCATAATCGGGGTATCGGCGGTGGTCTGTGTCATCACGACGCTTAGCCTGAGCGCAATTAGCACTAATGGGGAAGTAAAGGGAGGTGTGTTGCCGTAATGCGTCTTCTAATCGGCTTCCCTGCTTTTCCTTCGAGGCGTGGTATCGTCGACTGCTCTTATCGTCGATACCTCAAGACCGTGCCAAGAAGCGAAAAGCTTGTGCAGGCAAACCGCTGAAAGTCCTGGGATTCGAGTTCAATTACGTTTTCGCAGGTGGCATATACTTCATAATCTCGAGGTCTTTGGGACCGGAGTTCGGAGCTTCGGTGGGCATCGTATTCGCATTCGCGAACGCTGTCGCCGCCTCTATGAATACCATCGGATTTTGTGACTCGCTGAACGACCTTCTGAAGGAGCACGGCCTGAAGATCATTGATAACGGGGTGAACGACGTCAGAATCGTCGGCATCATCGCCCTCGTCGTTATGGTGTTCATCTGCGCCGTCGGCATGGAATGGGAGTCGAAGGTGGGTCGACGAGCTTGCTTATCCTTCCTTTCTTCGTGTAGCGTAGAAAATTGCGCGAGGTCGTTGGCGAAGGGTGCCAGAATGAGCGCGAGTCCGAAAACACTTCCGTATGCATGAGTTTGCGCAAAATTTATCTGGCCGCTTTGCGTTCGGAGTGAACATTTTTGTTGCCACCGGTTATTTGACATAATTTGCACTCTTAATAGGCCCAGAACTTCCTTATCGCCATCATTACAGCAGCCATTTTCGACTTCTTAATAGGCGCCATTGTTGGGCCGCGCAGCCTTGAACAACAAGCCGAAGGATTTAGCGGATTTTCGGGTATGTAGGCCATTGATTTCCGCTTATTACGTTCTCGTCATCCGCCCTTATCAATCACGCCTGCCATCGATATTCTTATCCGTGCCATGTCTCATGCTTTCAGCGAAAGTCTTCCAGGACAATTGGGGACCGGGTTATCAGTACTCCGAAAACATCAATCAAACTTTCTTCTCGGTCTTTTCCATCTTCTTCCCCTCGGTGACCGGCATTCAAGCCGGCGCCAACATATCCGGCGATTTGAAGGATCCGGCCAGCAGCATTCCGATCGGCACTCTTCTCGCTCTCTTAATCTCTATGATAAGCTATGTCACTTTCGTCTTCTTCGCCGGCTCAGCGGCTGTCAGAGACGCCAGCGGATTGATCGTCAACGGCACCATCGTCGAATGCGTCTCCGACTGTAATTTCGGCCTTCACAATAGCTACTCGGTACGCATCCTTTCTTCATTCGCAGCTATTCGCCGGACTCGAGCACGAATCTAAGAAAGAGTTAACAGGTCATGCAACTGATGTCCCTTTGGGGTCCGTTCATCTACGCCGGATGCTTCGCAGCCACTCTGTCCACGGCATTGACAAACTTGCTGTCCGTTCCGCGGCTGATCCAAGCTCTCGGCCAAGATCGCATCTATCCGGGCCTCATATACTTCAGCAAAGGGTACGGCAAGTCAGGCGAGCCGTATCGAGGATACGTGCTAACATTCTGCGTCGCTGCCCTTTTCCTGGTGATCGGTAAGGCCACCTAAGCATTGCCCTATTCCGACGCAAAGATCGATTCTGCCGGCAGGCAATCGTACGACAGACGCCAATTGAAAATTGTTTCAGCGAACTTGAACGTCGTGGCGCCTTTGATTTCGAACTTCTATCTCGCCTCTTACGCCCTCATCAACTTCTGCACTTTCCACGCGTCACTCATCCGACCACTTGGCTGGCGACCCACCTTTCGCGTGAGTAATCGAAATGAACGCCCGGCACCCAGCGAAATGTGCCGCGAACCTTGCTTAACGCACTGACCTTTTGCGCAGTATTACAATACCTGGCTATCGCTGTTCGGCTTCATCATTTGCGTAGCCATCATGTTCCTCATCGACTGGGTGACATCACTCGTGACGTTCGTGATAATCTTTGCATTGTACCTGATAGTCGTTTATCGGAAGCCAGATGTAAATTGGGGTAGTAGTACGCAGGCACAGACTTACAAGACAGCGCTCTCCATCGTTTACCGGTACGAATATTTTTCGTTAAACGAAAACCGACTCTATCCGCATGATAATCGTATGACCCTTTCGTTCATGTTTCTTGACAATCGATAACGCGTAGGCTGAACTCGATCGACGAGCACGTGAAGAACTACGCGCCGCAAATTTTGGCACTGACAGGATCGCCGGGTACGAGGCCAGCTCTCTTACATCTGGCGAATCTTATCACAAAGAACAATTCTCTACTCATTTCTGGCGAGGTCTATCCGGTGAGCTGAATGACAGTACACTTTTTTTTTTATCGGTCCGATGTCGTAGATGGAAGATCTTATACATGTCTTCAACTGTTTCTTAGACCCGCTTGTCGTACAGATTGCGATCGGTGCGATTGAGGAACGGATACGGCTGGCTGCAAAGGCAGCGAATAAAGTCGTTCTATCATCTGGTGGACGATCTCAATCTGGAAAGAGGTGCTTCCGCACTGATGCAGGCGGCCGGCGTCGGTCGCCTAGCGCCGAACGTCGTTCTCATGGGTTATAAAACACACTGGGCAACGTGCAATCATAAAGATCTGCAAGAATACTTCAACGTGCTCCAGTGAGTCAACGTAAAGTGCGGTCGTAAAGATTCGCGAGAGTATCTTGACGAACTCCAGTGAACCAACATAAAGTTCAGTCATCCAGATTTGCTGGCGCACGTCAATGTACCGTCGAAATGCGAACGATCGCTTAATTGAGAATTATGGATGCTTTCAGCAATGCGTTCGATTACAAGCTCGCGGTCGCCATGCTGCGAATCGCCGAAGGCCTCGATTGTTCGGAAGTGAACAATGCCACCGGGGACGAGGATCACGGTCCTCTGGCACAAAGTAGCTGCGATCTGGTCGGGAATCCCACGCTGATGCATGCCGATAGCGATCTGTCGATGAGCAGCCAGATACCGCGCGTGCAAAGTGTGCCCACGATAGGTAACGATTCGCGTTCATTCGTTGGCAACTCGAGACGAAAGAAATATATTTGCAGGGGAACCTGCTCCTGTTTCAGGTACGCAATTCATACATCCCGAGACTCAGCATGCGCCTAGGGATTCGCCGACTCATTGGAGTGCGCGCGAGCACTTCAAGAATAAGAAGAGGCATCTGGCTGAAAGATTCATGCTGTAAGTCGGGCGAAGCGTGTAAATGGCTTTGCGACAATGTTTGCGCGTATTGTTCGCAGTTTGCGAGTAACGCGTTGCCGTTTTTCAGGGATAAACGCAATGGCATGCCGACAGTGCCGGAGCATCTGACCATCTTCCAGAAGAAGCACAAGACGGGAGTGATAGATGTTTGGTGGCTTTACGACGACGGAGGTAATTCGTGAACGTGTAATTACGGCAAGTGGGCAATCGAAGTGCTTTTGTCGGCATTTATGCTCTTACGTTCGCGTACGGATGTGTGATCGGTATTTAGCGCGGTTAGCAATTGCCAGGCAAACGCTTCGATTGCCGGATCCGCAGTATTCCTGGAATGTCGGCTCACTTGTAAATGGCAGAAATTTGTAATCGACAGGTCTGACGATTCTGTTGCCATACATCATCAGTACCCGATCGAATTGGGAACATTGTAAGATGAGGATATTCGCTCTTGCGAATCAGAAGCAGGATGTAGGAGCGCAGGAAAAAGAGTAAGTGGCGAAATTATCGGACATAATTACATGTTCGCTGCATCGTTAGATTGCGATACTCACACCTGAGAATTCTGTGCTTACAGAATGGCCGAAATAATGAGTAAGTTCCGAATAAAGTATACCAGCTTGAAGATGGTGGATGACATTAGCGTGGAGCCTCAACAAGAAACGCAAGACTTCTTCGACGGCCTCATACGCGGTTTCCGGAAAAATGATCCTACAGATGCTTCAGGTTAGTAATAACGTGCGCGATGATGGTAGTCATGTGAAATAACAGGCCATAAATTGCTTGCAGAGTGTTGTGTGACAGATTTAGAACTACAAACGTTACGTGACAAGACAAATCGTCAATTAAGATTGCGAGAGTTGTTGTTGGAGAACTCGAGTCAATCAACGCTGGTGGTGATGTATGTATATACTACAATAAATTCTTAGTTCTTAATATACGCAACACAAACGACATTGGCAATATTTTTGTGCAGGTCATTACCAATGCCAAGAAAGGGTGCCGTTTCTGCACCATTGTACATGGCCTGGCTGGAAGCCCTGACAAAAGATATGCCACCGACACTTCTAATTCGCGGCAACCACACGTCCGTATTAACGTTCTATTCGTAGTTAAACGCTGAAGAATGTTCGACAACGCGAATGGATATAATTTTGTACGTTACGAAAAACAGTACAATGAATGCGGACTACTAAATGGTATGTCAAGTATGCATAGCAGCGTTATGCGTAATATACGTTTAGGCCTAATTTCCTTCTATACGTAAATCACGTTACACGACAGTGGAAGGTATATGACAGCATGTACCCAATTTAAATTGATTACGGAGCGTAATTTTACTGTTATTGAAGGAATGAGGGAATATTTTCTTCTAACGTGGACAAAGTTGAGCTCCTATTTATAATGTTATGTGACCAAAATGCCATTCGATTGAAAGGCGTTAAGATGATCTCTTGCAACAGGTACCGTTCGCACATGCAATGTGTGAATTATCCAAAATTGGAAGTGTTACATTCTAGTAACAAATATGCACACCAATCTTATTCCACATTTATGGATGTGATATTGCTTCATCTATAACTCATATATACGTGGGTTGCAATACCAAATGTCATTAGCGCCGGATGAGAAAAAAATATTTTTGCAAACGGTATCTGTTTTCTACCGTTGTCATATACGAATGAGTGTTTTTCTGTGTCATCTTCTCTCTCAGAGAAGTAATTTCAATAATCATTGTAACATTATATGATGTGTATAGTAACTTTTGATGTAAAAAACAGTGTGCATAAGAATAATATGTAGCAGAGGTGTAATAGAAACTGGATAGGAAATCGGCAAAAAGCGACAATTTAACTATTCTTACATTCCATTATAAAAAGCTTTAGAGCTGATCACAATTATAATCAAAAACCCAAGTTATGTTTGGTCACATTTTTGGGCAACAGTAGATTGAAAAGTTGTAAGGAAATGGAATGTCAAATCTCATATTACAAATGTGTATATATAATTTATAGGTATAACATATGTAATAGTAGCATTTAATCCTATGTATAATGTTAGGTTATTTATTAAATGTCACGAATATTTACCATATATTCATGTACAAAGACGTATAAAGTGCAGGCACTAAAATGATGATTTACACATCAAAAGAACAAGTGTAATAAAAAGTCTTATAGTTGGAATACTAATTATGAATGTACATTAATAAAGTTTCAGTTTTTGTAAATATAATTGTTTAACAACCCCAATATTTGCTGTAGGTGCCATATTGATAGTAGTTATACGAGTTTTGATGACAACCCATAATTGTTAATAGTTCTAGAAACCAGAAGAAAATTACACACTTTTAATAAAAATGTCTTAACAAAACCAGGCAGTTGATGATTGTCAAATTCCACACATCATAAATCATTTTCAAATAACGTAGAGAAAACAAATGGTATCTGATCTAGCATATCAGTTGTTAACAGACCCCGTCTTTTGATTTTATATGCACTTGCATTGCATTCTCTTGTTAATCTTGATGCAGCATAGCAAGCTGTCAATGAAGGAGATAAAGCTTCTTTGCAATTTCCTGCAGCAATACCCCACCACCAAAAAACTGCTAATGCTCCACACAACAAATCACCTTGACCACCACATCGCCTTCCAGATTGATCAAAGTTACAAGATATTGTTGCTTTATCTTTACAACCATCTGCAAATATATCTTCTTTTCCCTTTTGAAAAATTGTAATATTTTCTCCTAGGGCCTCTGCTAAATGTTTAACATCAGCTGGTTTTGTAACTGAATTAAGTGATATTGTTTTTCCCAATGCTCCTTCACATAATCGAGAAAACTCCATTAAATTTGGTGTTAAAATAGCACCAGGATAATCTTTAATTATATTAGGCTGTTGATATATTAAAAACAATCCATCTGCATCAATAACAATGGGTTTTTTCAACTGACGACAAATTGCAATCAATTCTGTGATTGTTTTGAACACTTTATCATCTCTTCCAAGACCTGGCCCAATAACGATCACATGCAGGCGGTCTAACCATGGTTTTATCTGCTCAATAGCATCTGCTTCATTCAAGAAAGGATGAACAATTGGTTCTGGGCTGAAGGATTTTATGGGTATGCTAGCTTCCTTTGCACAGAATATGTGAACCAAATCAGCCCCAGTTCTTAATGCACTCATTGCTGTATAATATGGGGCACCTGTGTATTCAATGCTGCCACCAAATATGCCTATTCTACCGTCTTGTCCTTTATGTTTGGCCTTCTTCAAATCTGGTATTACTTGTTTAACAATCTGCATCATTTCTTTCTGGGTTGAAACTGACTCAGCCATGGCTGTCAAGATTGAACGTTTTACTGAAACTTTGCAGGAAAGGTAAGGAATACGAGAAACCATATTGAAAAAATTCATAACTTATACGCTAAACTTATAATTGAAGAGAACTTATTGTTCATAATCCTACAGTTGCTTAAATTTTATCTTATCTCAAAATACTAATATAGTATTCATGAAGTGTAAGTCTATATTATTGTAACCTATAACTTTTGAAATGCAGTAAATATGCTTGTCAATACAAACAGCAAATGCTTTTTAAATACACATAATTCTGTGAGAACACCTACTAATTTTAGTTTGCTCACTGTCTTCTAATGTGTACTTTTTGACGAGCAAAATTTATTCCAATTTGCCAGAGTTAACCCAAACAAATTTGGAATGACAACAAAACTGATGAGTCATACACGACGCAGGACAAAGGTTACAATAATGTAATGCATAAGAGTAAAAACGTTAATGAGGCAGTGCAGTATACTGTCACTTCTTTATAGTTTAACTGCGGTAAACAAAGAACGTTTAAATAGTTAAATGTCTGTTTGGAACTCAAAACTTATTTTATCGTTCATCCGTAATATTGTTCAAGTGTTTTCACACATTTATTATAAATTCTGAATTGTGTTTTTTATATGTCGTTTTTTCGTATAAACTTTCCGTTATTCTTTCGTACAGGATATTGAACTAACAATAAGTGTTGAAAGAATACTCCTGATAGTAGGTACAGTAAACCTGCCGGACTGAATTGTTAACAGTGTTCAAGCCGGTACATCCATCGTCAGAAATAATAGTATACTTCTTAGATTTCAGTGGTTATTAAAAATATTGAAAGAAAATTCCAGAAGAATAATGAAATGTGCGATATCCGATGAAATGGCAAACTTTAGCAATGGCGTAAAATACATAATTGTGACTTGGCTAAGGTTATAAGTATCAATCGGTAATGCAACATTGAACCATTCGTAATATTTTGTTGCATTTTAACATGGCACTTACGCTGTGGACACTTTTTGAGGCAACACTTTTGTGTTTAAACGCTGTTTGCGTTTTGAATGAAGAACGGTTTCTTGTCAAAGGTAATTTTGAATCAAATTAAATAGTTTAAAATAGTTTTATATGTGTAGTCGGTAATATTTTTTGACGTATACTTGATAGGTTAGTTTTTAGTTATGATTACATTGCGAATATTTTTGAACTGTAACCAGTCTAAATAGTGGAAATTTTATTCATCTGTATGATTGTTAATACCAATATTACAGATTGAATTTTACATTGGACTAAATTGTGTCCTTTTAGGTTAAGCAAGTAAACCATATGCTAAATACTCTTTCCGTATACTTTTCATATGTCACAGTATTTCAACAACTGCATGGAAAAGTTGTTTCTTGCAGTGTATGATTATACATAACATTTTATCTTAATATTTTGTAGTTGGTTGGGCATCCTGGCAAAATGTGCAAGGGTTTGGAGAACCGCCATCTGCGAAATCACAAATTGTGAACCTTATAAGGTCTATACGAACAGTGGCCAGAGGTAATATTGTTATTACATATTAACTTTATTACATGTACAATGAATTATTCTGTAATATCCTTTCTACAAAACTATTGCTGATGATGATATTTTTGTTTCAGTTCCGTTAATATTCCTAAATATTATAATAATTATTGAGAATGTGGTGCTGGGATGAAAAGACAGATTTTTAAAAAAATATAAGGACAATGTGTGGATCTGTGTTCAGTAATTTATACAAGTGAAGCAAGTAAAGTATTTTGTTATTTTCCCTTGTTTGAATCAAATGGAACATTTGGTTCATCCTTAGGAATTACTGCTCAGTAGGATTTGCAATATGAAACTTGGAGTGCAGAACAATGGTATGATGTTTTGTACACAAGCAATTTTTACATAAAAGATATTCTCTCACAAACCAACTTACAACATGTATATTAAGATAGATGCAGATTGCAAATGACATATGTGTACATTCTGATGCTGTTAAACAAAGTTGTGGCAGAAATTGTATATAAATAATATCATGCATGAATTGCATAAGTCATAGCGGTCGACTCGTTATCGGAGAAATTGTTCGTACCAATAGCGACTAGAATGCGCCTCACGTTTTGTCAGCGATGCTATTACCGCAAAGGTGATCCCGTTTTGTGCGTTATATTAAAACGGCATGGTCACGTTGCGAAACTCCGTAGTGACTCCTACTTTCGAGAGAGAGACTGTTGGCTGATACCACTTCTCCAAGCGTCGTCCGACGATACCTCTCATACCTCTTGGCCGCTGGTTCTTCGCTTTCATTTGTCGATAACCACCTGACCTACAAGCCAAATTGGTTCATCGAGGCCGTCGTTCACCATACCGTGGGAGAATATTTAGTCAAGAAAGACTGTTGCAGCACTTGCACTTTTTCTTCGAAAAGCGGGCCGCAGTTCATTATCTGTAGACAACCTCACGGCCGGTTTCTAAACAGGAAGGAAATCTGGTCAGCGACAATCAAAAACATGCACAGCGTAATAGTGACATTAACTCCTTTCTATTCGTTACCACGTAGCTAATTTTTCGTTCCAGTTTTTCGAACCACTTACGAGAACTACCGGAGGTCATTACTCCAATTGCTTATATTTTGACGCTCGAAACCATAACACATGTTTGCGAGATATACATATCGTACAATGTTAAGAAATGCATGATAAAGACAATTGACGTACACACAGAGCTGATTATTACAAAGTAATATACCCGTTGATTCAAATATGAACGCGAACATCAGCTGCACTGTGTGGAATGGATAGTTCATAGTTCTACCGCAATTTCTCGACAACTTAAGATCCCCTTCGCCGTCCGTATCGCGAGCGTTTCACGAAGATGCAACTGGACACCGGTTGCGTAACAGTCTCATCGAAATACAGAGGCTGCAATCATACTTCTCGCTTATGGCCAGCGCACTTTTTACTGGCACTTTCTCGCCGACGAAAATTGTATTACGAACCCGTATGTAATTTTTGATATTGTTACTACAGGGAAGTTAGTATTCCTGATGCGAGTACGTAAAAACAAGTCTACAGATTAGACGTTTGCGTTTAATGACTTCCTAAGACACGAGTTGGTTGATCAGTTCATCGATTCCGTGAAACATACGTTATTAAATATGGTTGCACTATTAATCTTATCGCAAACGTGGGCAGAGTTATGCTCTTATCATAGCTTAACATTCGACAATCTCCGGCCGCGCATAACTACGCGCCGATTCCGTAATTATGTAGGTAATACGCACATGTAAGTAGTTCGTTAAAAGTACATCCGTTCCTGTTAACGAAGCCGGGCTGTTGAGTAACGTCCTCGGTCCGCCAGTCAAAAAGTTCCGCGAAGGAGCAGGATTAGCGAAAGTACATAAGTAGGGCCATTGTAAACGAGCGCATTTTACCAACTCGCCCGCAAGACAGATCTCCTTCCCATAGTCGGCCGCGTTCGTATCATATTGTTCCTACCGACTCGCATGCGCAACCGTTCGCACGTACGAACTTTATCTTTCGCACGGTTGACGCTTCGGGAGCGATAAATATCGTTGCCCTCTTCGGTGCTCGCGAGGAGAAGTCGAATTTTGCTCGAGTAACATAGAATCGCCGCTCCGCACGGGACGACGAACGCTCTTCAGGTTTCGCTTCTCACATCCGATGCCCCTCGGCACTTTCACTCGAAAACTAAATCTGTAACAGAGGACATTATTAAGCGCGCATCGAATCTCACGAAGTAGCAGCGAACCTTCCACTCAATTAAGCCCGCCGCTCTTTCGCTATATCGGAAGGATATCTCCTTGCCGCGCTATTCTTTTTGTCGCGCCGACTTGCGGAACAGAGGGAGGCCACATCGGCGAAAGTGCGTGGCTCATCGTAGCAACGGGTATACTCGATCCGAGCTGACGCTTCCAGGAGGAGAAATAGCCTCTTTCGTCTCTCGTAATTGGAGCAGCGATTGCGCGCGCGCACAAAGTCCTTTTCCTCTTTCGCACGCCTTTAGCGCGGCAGACGAGTTTACAGATTATGTGCGTCTCTTGCAAAATTCCGCCGGCGGTCTCACAGTTTCCTCCTCTCCGCATCGCGTCTGCCCGTAACGCGTCTCTCACCGATCCTTCTTCTTCCTCCCTCCGACCTCTGTGCAGACGAGTCGAAGATTCGCGGCACTTTCCCTAGCGCAAGACTGAGGCGCGCACGTAAGTCTCTACGAGGCGAATAGATACGGTCAATATGTCGTGAATTCCACGACCTCTCGAGAAATCGCGATCTACGCTCGTTTCGCTTTTCAAATTCCCTGCGCCGACGACCGGCGGGACGGGCTGGCAATTAAAAATTCAAGCCGGCAGCGTAGAGGGGGTAATTTTTGTCCTACTCCGCTAACGTAACGATAGCTCGTCGCAGTATAGTACATAGCCGCGATCGCTTAGTCACTTTCCTAGTCCGCCCGTAATGCGGAAATAGCTTATTCCAGCTCGATCGAGGTGAAAGATGGTAAATTGATGGCGCGCGGTAGTCTCATTCGACGGGAACAGTACCTCGGAACGTGTAATACTGTTAGCTCCCGTCTTTTCCCAGCAAAATTGTTTTTCTCTCGCCCGGCGCCGAGCGCCGTAACGCCGACGAATTTGCCGTAAGCCCGAGTCGAGATAAGCTGCTCGGAAGCCTCGCTCGCGATCGTGAGCGCGGAAGACTCCGGGATTCGTAACAATTGCCGACGACGTACGCTCCCTTTTGATAAAATCGCTTTAGCCGGCACTACCGCAACAACCGGCGACGCGCATAATCCCGTTTAATGATTCAATCTACCCGCGACGCCGAATGTTGATTTAACTCTTCATTAAGTCCGACTCGAGTTACACGAATCGGTTGCTCAATCCTCCGATTGCGCAACGACGAGCTTTTCCAGCTCCCCTCTCCCGAGGAAAGCGAACACTTTTTTCATCCGCCAGCTCCCCCTCCCCCTTCTCCTCCTCCACCGTCCCGACGTACGATCCCTCTTCCGCGATCTCTCGCTACCTTTCGCGCAATCCGGCTCGCTGGCGCGCTTATTAATCTAATTTCGCGGAAACCGCTATTATCACGTTCCGTGCGGCGCGTACTACGCAAGCGTATGTCATACGTTATTGCATGCAGTCGTCGCAGTCTCTATCGGTGTCGTAACAGCGAGCGTCGCCGTCCGCGAGCCAGGACGAAATCGCGGGTAATTAGACATTTTCCACGACTCGTCCGCGTGCACGACGCCTACACCTGTCCCCTTCCCATCTTCTTCCCCCGTCGTCCTGCACGTCATTCTTCACATCCACCTCGTCCACCTCACCCCCTCTCATCATTCCTCATCGAGCGCCGAGCGCGCGACACTTTCCGTCGCGCGGCGAGCCTCTCCCGTAATGAGACCGCGGCGTAATGAGTTTAATGAGCCGCTCTCTGCCCGGCTAATTTTCCCACTGTCAATTAGGAATTCGCGCCGAGAGTGTCGGGGCGCGAAGCGCACGGCGCGCCGAACGTGAGCTAGCTGAATGCTAGCATCCCTCCTGACAATTAGTTCAAGGAGGATTCGCCCGCCGGCGCCGTTTCGTGCGCCGAGCGGCGGCACTTTCGAATCTTGACCGATCGGCTCTCTCTCTCTCTCTCTCTCTCTCTCTCTCTCATCCTCCCATCCTCTCATTCTATCCCTCTCCTGCTCGAGTGTGGACGATACTTCGCGGATTTACGTCACGCTAAGGGATAAGCCGGCCCATGGACTCCATCCTTCTTGGTCCCTGGCTACCGTCCTCTCCCAAATGGATGGACGGAAGGGGGGAGAGGGGGGGATGCGTCGAGGAGTCTCGTCATTGGCTCGGACGCCGAAGTGAAAGGAGAAAGGCACCCAGTTCGCGGAGGAAAAAAAAATGGGTGTCTTTAAAGGAGGAAATGGAAAAAAGTGTACGGCGATCGGGAGGAGGAATACATCAGCGTAGCGCGGGACGGACTCTGGGAGGATCGTGCGGAAGAATTCGAGAGGGCGCGAGGGAGGATCGGGCGAGAAGAGAAACTTCTTCGCCCGGCTAAGGCGCGAGCGAGGATCGAAGACGAGCTCCTACGAGCAGGAAGCGAGTTCGACGTAAGAATGAACGATTGCTTAACGGTGGCGACGTTTTTTTTATTTTTTTCTACAAAAAAAAGCCTTTATACAAGTACAAAAAATGCGTGGTTAAAAGTAGTAGCGTTTAGAACGTAAAAAAATAGTGTGTATCCGTGGCTTTCGTGTGTACGTCTCTTTGCCTTTACGTTGGCGCACGCCCCGCGTCCCAGGTTCGTTCACGACGGTAGGGTCGGCTCATTTTGTCATCGGGGCGCTGATCATCGTCGGATGATACGCAACCGATCGTAACAGGTCGCTGAGTTTCGGTCGGTCTGATCTGATCGATTTGAACGAGGACACCGATTTGGACTCGGTGCTCTCCGGCAATTCGTTCGGGCAGTCGCCCGCAAGGCTCCTCAGGTCCATCCCCGTCAAATTTTGCTCGATGAGGGTCGTTGAGGGACTCCTCGGACGCGGCCGCACCGAGGGTGCGTCGCGTACGCCGCGGTGAAGGATGTATAAATTGTATTTACAAGGCGCGTCCTAGCGCCGATCACGTCTTCGGCTTCGGCTTCAGTTTGCCTTCCCCGTCTTCTTCTCCTCCCGTTCATGTTCGAACTCATTCGAGTATGGTCGATCTCCGCGTACTCTCTCAATATCGAGCCTGAGATCCTCTATGTAAAGTGTATGTACTGCCCCGCGACTCCGTTTCTCATCTTCATTTTATCACTATATTCCCGATCCGCTGCCCGCGGCATCGATTACGACGATAACGACTGATTTTGGTAGGTTAGACTTGCGGCACCTCGTCGACGATCCGCGTTGACGTCTCGGATGAGAATGGGAAAACCGATTGATCGCGTCATTCCCTGGCTCCTGTCCTGTCGAAGCTACGACGGCCTGGTCTTCGACAAGACAGTCGCCGGGAGCGATTGTTTTTGTCCTTCTGCCGTCCTTCATGTCGTCAACGACCCCACTCGATGTCGGGACGACGATGGCTTGATCGAGCGTCTTCAGCCGCGTACTCCGAGATAGCATTAGCAGTGCGGCTGACGGGTCGTTGCGGCAATTCGGACGGCAGAACGGTTCGACGCCAAGATCTGAGGATCTTGGAACATCGATGGTCGACGATGGCGATGGTCGACGCTCTTGGCAAACGATCAACGCTTCGCGTGCGGCGACCTTCCGAGCGTTGGCCAAACGAAACGTTTCACTCGTGGGACGACTTTTGTTCGATCGACGTTCGCTGGCTCCGATGTTCCTCCCGGCTCTCTGCAATTACGCTCGCCTCGAAAGGTGGCCGTCCTCGCCGACAGGTGCCTCGCGCCTCACTCCCTCTCTCTCTCTCCCCCTTCGGACATTTTCGAGGATGTCGGACGATTAAAATGGCGCACCGTAGCTGCCGCTTGGCCTACTTGGTGCCCCATAGCTGCTGCTGGGTCCGCTCGGGTAACCTCCCGCGCCGTGCGTCACTTGGTTGAATTGGGCTACCTGGATTGCCTGCCTGATGCCCTCGAGGTCGATGCCGACCACGCGGGTCTGGTAGCTTGGTACGCCGTAGCTCGAGCTGGGCACGCCATATTGGGATGATGGGGCGCCGTAGCTGGAGCTAGGTGCGTATCCGCCGCCGCCGAAGCCGCCGCTCTGCTGGGACTGGAGCTCCTCCTTCAGGAGGATCTGACGGATCTGCTCTAGGAGAGCTCCGTCGACGGAGGCACCCTCGCTGGTCTGGTAGCCGGTGGACACCTGGGTGTAGCCACCACCTCCGCCTCCGCCTCCGCCACCGCCGCCGAATGAGTGGCCGCCGCCGAAGGAATATCCGCCGCCGCCGCCACCGCCACCGCCTCCGGTCGGTCTGTTGTAGTTGTAGCCCGAAGATACCGGCGGCTCAGCCAGGGCGAAGCCTGCCAGGCCGACGATCATACACTGTAACCGAAAGAACGCGACCAATTGAGTTTCGATCCCCTGACTTAGCGCAAGCTTTCGTCGACTCTCGACTTGCCGATGGAGACGCGAGACTCGAGTCACGGGATGATTGACTGACTATGATTGATGAGACTGACTATTCTTGCTTAAACGTTTTCGTTCTCTCGCTTTCCTTCGAGGCTGTCACGCGAATTTTGAGGAAGAATGTAAAAGTCGGGACTTCACTTGCCGGCGGATAATTTCGAATTGCGTATGCCGCCGGGTAGACTGGACAAAAGTGGAACGCAAGGAGGAATAACGAACGTACCCGCGCGCTATCGGACTTTCTCTTTTTCGACCAAAGTCGAGCAACAATCGCGGTCTACGTGTAAAATAAAACGTCCCACGGCTCGGAGCCATCGGGACCGCGTCTGGGGTATGTATGTACTCGTATAAGTTTTCACAAGGTATTCGAGAATAGATTTTCTCTCGCACACATGCACTCTCACTTTCTCTTTCTCTCTTCGTTTCCTTATATCGTTCACCCTCTCTCTCTCTCTCTCTCTCTCTCTCTCTCTTTCTCTCTAGCCCTCAGTTTCTATTTTTTCTTCTTCTATGCCTGATGAGTTCTCTCTTAACTTTTTATATTATATGAGCGTGCTTACCGCGATCAGGGGATTCATGCCGGCTTCTGCGATGCCGCTCTGTTCTGTGACTCTGTGGAAGGTAGACCAGGGTCCTTTATACTCCCGGGAGAAGCAGGGGGATACGTGGGGCCCCCACGAAGAAGAGACAGGGGCCTCTCGAGTGAGAGTAATTCAGCTGTGAGACGATTCTTTCCTCCTCCTCCGCCTCCTCCTTCGCCTCTTTCTTTCTCTTTTCACCTACTTGCAACTCATCCCTCTCTCTCTCTCTCCCTCCTACCCTCGGCGTCGTTCCTCCTCCTTTTTCCCTCCTTTTTTTTTTTGCTTCATCGCGACGGTCACTTCTACTCGTCCTTCCCTGAACAAGTCGATCCGTGACCCTCCATCTCGCTCGCTCCCACGAGATTTTGAAGACGCCCGGATTGCGAAACGGCGTCGCTCGCGGACACACGGAGTGGCAAGTTGCGTCCTAGACCTAGACTCTTTGGTCTCGATGCTTTGTTGTAACGGATGCCCCGCTTACAATTTTGTCTCGCATTCGTCGTCCCAGCATAGGCCGGCCTGCGGACGATTCTCACTCAGCTCATTCGTTCTCGTAATTGCGCCCGTATTGTGACGATGTCAGGACGGGCCCTCGTAAAAGGGAAAAGAATGGAGTCGGGAAACGTTGCGTAGTATAGGAGGACTAATTTCTGCCTCCCCCCCCCCCCTCCCCCCTCTGCCCCGCCGCTCTCCCCCTTGCCCTTTCGCGCCGAGACGCGAACCTCGCGTAATGAGAATACACGGACTGGGCGGCGAATCTTGATGCATCGCGTTCTTGTTTGAACGGAATGAGGCAACGGCGAGTCATACGGGCGCATTGAAGTCGAGAGGCTGGGGACGTGAGGTTCATTTTTATTGCCGAACAACCGCGAGGTAGAGCAAGCGCGTCGACGACCTTGCATCGTTGGCAAAATTCGAAGTGTCCCGTTATTCGCGTTAGGTTTTTCTGCCGTATGCTAATGGGACGGGCGGAAATCGTCGATTTCAAATCTTTGAAGGCGCCACCGTCAATTTACGTAACCTCAAGCTCCGCTGCCGCCGTGCTCCTCATCGATTTCGACACGTATTTTACCTTGTGATGGCTTATATAAAAAGTGCTTTGAAGAAAAGTCCCGCGCGTTACAAGCGTCAAAAGTTATCGGGCCGCCATATGTAGCGTTACGTGCCGCGCGCTCGATTCCGGCGGCGCGATGACGTCTCCTCGCGTCGTCGGTTCTTTGCCTGAGAAATTTTTCGATCGCGCAGCATTTGCTCGCAGTCGCCATTCATGAAAGTGCAATTGAGATCTTGAACTACTTGCATTTTACTGAAACGCCGAGTACGTTACGGGACGGTCTGACATTGCACACAGTGTAGAAACGTTGCGTAGCCGCCATTGTGGTACTGCGCGCATCTAAATGAAACATTCTAATGTTTATGTAACATTGATCAGATTAAGCGGTGTCCGCGGTATTGTGCCAAGTTTCTATAGTCGCTCTATCCTACAGTGCGATCGAAAAGTTTCACCGCCGCAATCAAAATTCTCCGACACATACTGCAGGACGATTTTTCTCCCTCCTAATCTTCGATGCAGCGCTAATCGACTCTTACTATTTCTACGTATCGCACCGCGATTATTGCCCGATGATATTTCTGGTCATGAAAGATTGCATTTCTCGAAAGTCGAGTACAAAGTCGTGTGTCGTACGGCGTTCTTTCCATACTCAGACTAATTGCCCGTTATGCTTAAATGTACATCGTTATTGCTTTCAGTGAATCCGGTGCGAGTGACGAGGACAATAACGAGAATCGGCTCGATTGTTCTGCCTTGTTAAAGGGGACCGTTCTCGCATCGATTCGCTTTATCGCATATTTTTAGAGAAATTGTTTAGCGGGTGAAAATCCTTCGTACGCGCTAACTCCTCTTCGATTCATCAAAGAAAGTTAATGGTCATACGAATGCCTGCTTTGCGCTGCGTACGCGGCAGCATCGTTGTCTGACAGATTATATCGTGTTTTCTACCGTTCCCGTGATTTGACTCGGACGTCGCGACGTTTAATTTATTCGCCGTGTCTCTCGCCGAAAACCATCTCGTATCATCGCCGAATTTGCATACCCCGAAATTGCACGTGATGTATTAAGTGACCGCTGTGACAAATTAAATCGTAATTGGCTCCTAATTTATGAGTCCGCTTCCCCGGCGATGAAAAATGTCAAATCGCCTGCCGGGAACGTGCTCGTCGTTATGTCAGTATAATCTACTTTCGATGACCCTTTGAACTCGGACATCGTAAAGATTCGTCATTAAATCACGTTTAACGAACTTATCGGAATGCAACGCGACGAGCAGCATGCGGTAGCGCTTGTTCAATGTTAATCTACGGTCATCGTTCGGGCATATTCCTTTTTGACCGCTCGAAGGAAAGTGATGAACAATCCCAGGATCATAAATGTAGCACGTGACTGTGCCACGGTTCCCGCAGACGGCGAACAAACACGAACGCAACGGGAACGTAACATTTCTTCACTCATTGTCGCCGGATGTGACTGGAAATGTTTCTTGCCCGGTGCTTCCGGCGTATGTTCCACCATGTTTTAATAAATTCCTTCCGTTCTTTCAGGTGGCAATTTCTAATTCCAGCTCGGCGAGCAGACCGATTTCGGCCAAAAAAAAAAATCTTTTTTTCTCATCGAGCTAACAAGATAAAATCGAATTCGTAATTAATACCGCGTGCATATCGCTCCCTCATTACGCGCGCAATTTGTCACGCGAAGGACGTACATATGTTCGCAGCTTGTTGAAAATTCGTCTCTGCGACAGGTTAGGTTCAGCTTCAATCGATTCTCGAGCCGAGCATCCGAGGCCGCTTTCGTTGACGTTAGAATCGGAAACTATTAAAGATTCCAGCCGCGCTGGTATCGGCGACTCCGTACGCGAGCATCTGTTCTGCCAGGCGCTCCCTCTTTGGCCACGATGGAAGGGGCCTCCGAGTATCAGGAAGAAAAGTACAGGTTTCGCTGTCATTGTATCATTCGTATAGGACTTCCGCGCGTTTGCGCGAGACGTAATGCTCGCCGTCTGCCGGTGAACGCACTCGCTTACGCGATTTTGCAGATGCGTCTCTTGGCCATTTCTCCCTTCTGCTCTATTTGTACGCATATATGTGTACTTGATGTGAGGCCAGCTGTGACACACTCTCGGACACGAATACGGCGCTTAACGCACTCCTTAATTCGGTGCGCACGTACCTCGCGCGCAATAACATGATTAACGCGCTTACGTTGATCGTACGTTATGCATGCTAAGTATAGTGTGCAACAAACAGCTCGTGTGCTTGCGATCTTTCAACTTGGGAGGAGAGAAACCGACGACGCTCAATATGGCGGCCGAGCGAGCGATGAGGAAGATTAAATGCCGCGACGGATCCCATCCAGTTTGGACGGTGTGCGAGCCGGTGTGCTTGGGATTTTCGAATTTCCAAATCTACGATTGCGTCGGCGTGCTGATCGCTTCCGACGAAGTACGAGGAGAGAAACCGCTGGCGAGGGATATAGTGATTGTGAGCGGGCGATGAGAGAGATTAAACACTGGAGTGGAGAGGATTCCGTCGAGTTTGGACGCCGTGCGGATCCGTCGAGCGTGTGCTTACGATTTTCGAATTTTTAGAATGTGTACATATGCAGTGCTTGTAGTAATTGCCACCGAAAAAGGAGCGGAGAATCTTGAATAAGTCGATTTTGAGGACGAATTGAATACGGAAACAGTTGACAATGAACGAGTATGAATACGCACAAGCTTAACATTTTCGAATTTCGAACCTTATGTTTGAGTCTGATGATACTAAGCATAACGATTGCAAGCGGAGAGTGATGAAAATTGAATATGGAAAGAAAGTGGATTACATTTAGATTAGACAACGTACAACATTATCGGGCGTTCACTGTCAATTTTCGAATTTCAGATTCCTCTGTTTGCGTCTGACGCCATTAAATATGGCGATCGAATGCGGAAGCAAAGAGGAAGCCATCCATATTCGGCAATGTACAAAGCAGCTGCGCGTGACAAAGTTTCGAATTTCAAACATTATCTTATCCTCTTCCAGCATTGGATATAGGGATAAAGCGACGGTCAAGATCGAGCATGGCGAGGATGGCATCGAGTTTGGCCGGTGTACGAGTTGGACGCGCGATTCGCACACGTAGGCGCTAGCACGCTTTCGTCCATGATGATCGCACGATGTCGGACACGGAGTGTGTCCGGTTCTGGTCTGCCCAGTGATGGTACCCGGTAAACGAGAGGGAAAACGCTTTCTTCGACGTGGAATTTAATTATCCGGCTCGTGAACTCTCGGCCTACATATTGGCACACTCCGACCTCGTCTTTCTTTTTTCTCTCATTGCTCGCCTCGTTTTTCCCTCGATTCGTCTCTTTTTTATCTTTTTACTCTTGTCGTACGAGCCGTTACCGAAGCTCGATTCATTTTTCACTCGATTTGGTACGCCACGCGTGTGTGGGACGAGCGCGCGCCAATACGTATTGTTACGCACACGAGCGAGCGCGTGCGCGCGCGCGTAGATACACGCCGGTCGACCTGCTCGGACACTCTCCTCAAGGATCGGGGCCATACCTGCAAACTTTTTGATGATTACTTTCACGTGTCCTTGTCGGGATCGCTAGTAATACGGACGCGACATAGGGTGGCTGAGATTTCGAAACGAGGAGCAAACGTGAAAATACCGGCGTTAGGTGGGAATTTTTGTTGACCGAGGAAGGCGATTATGATATTCGGCGTTGCGTAGATCGTGGATATAAATATGTTCGGGATTGCGCAAACTTCGGCGGATGTTGGATTAATACGATCGATACGGCCAGTACGTCCAGTAATGTCAGGTTTGCTGCGCAAAAAGTGTTGCCTTGCTTCGAGTGCGTTCGAGTTTTCGTTCATGAGTTAAGTTATGCACAGAAGTTTGCTCTAGTAACGAGCTATTACTTACACATATTGCCTTTTCCGTTTTCCCATAGCTAACGCCGATATCGGGCGGTTGTCCTGTCTAGATAAAACGTTTGCCGCAAACGTTCGCGGCTAGATTTGCTTTGTGGGTGCGCAAACGACGAAGGGAGATATTGCGTGACTCTGGTGGCGTTAATTTTTTATGACGCCATTCGGTGTGCGTCGCGTCGTTCGTTGGAAAAATCAATTAATCCCCGTATTTCGTCGTCGATCGGGAGAAAGTAAAAAGCTTACACCGCTATCGCTAATCTAAACGGTCGATTCACGGAAAGTAGTCTTAGGGGCAAATTCTTGCCTCATAATTTACGACGGGACCGAGCGGAATTTTGATAGAATTTATGTAGCGGCCATAGCTGAATAAATAATTTTTAACGCCAATTTGTATGTTGATCGTTGGAAATCGTGAAACAATAACACGCGTAAATCAGAGGCACGCCGTGCGTGGCACTTAAAAAAGAAAAAACTCGTTATGTTAAAATGTTCATAAAAGTGTACGGTACTAACCAGTTAAATATACATTAAATGGGCCGCAAATAATGCGGACATTCCGCGTTACATTATTCAGTAATTCGCAGCACCGAAACAATTGTGAAATTTTTATGAATAACCGTGTTCGAATAAAAGTCCGCCTCGTTACGGACGAACATTTAATGCGCAAACAAATGTAATACGTCACTGCTTCTCTTCCGTATCAACTTTCGTAAGACGGTGAATGCCTGCGTTGAAGAAATATTTTCTATATATTCATCGTTAATCTAAGCTTTCAAACGCTCGTAAGAGTGTTGCGTGACGTTTCGGACAGTCTCTGAAAGCTGAACTCAATGATTGGGATCGACAATCTTGATGACTTGTAACACTCTCCAGGCCTTGGAGTCACGTTTTACTATCCGAGCTTCTCTGATATTAATGCTGCAGGGTCGCGGTAAGAAAGGGGATCTGGAGGCCTGGGGCTTGACTTTCGCTCGAACGTTCGAGATTCTCTTCTCCTCCGATGGTCCTTTTCCTCATCGAAACTGTTGGTTTGTTTTTGCCAGATCTTGCAAAGTCTCTGGGAACGTCGGCTCTGATGTCCGCGGAGACTGTTGCTTGCTGGTTACGTTTTAGAGTTAACACACGGTAGACATCATTCGCGCCAAATAGTTTTGCAAACTATGAAGACATTATTAATAATTTTAAGGCAACGTTTTTCTCAACTTTATTGAACAGTATACAGATTCATACCTATTTATCATAGGTTTTTTGTATCAAGGGTAATGTTCAAATGTTTTGGATATTTTTCTTCTCAGATCATTAAATATCGCGTCGGAACTGAAACTGCCGAGTTGCTTTACATAAATTTTAGTCTACGTTGAAGCGACTTGAATCCATTGTTCGTTCAGCTTGTTTATATAACGGCGTTATATAATCGTGCATTACCGTGTATGCCAGCAGTTTTACTACTAGCACATTTTTATTGTTGCGGATTTTAGTGCTTTTATCGTTTATTTGCGCGGAAGGATGACGTTTGTGCGACTAATTAAGAGACGGCAGAAAGAGTGGGTAATAAAGTTATCTCCGTAATTACCCTACTGCTAACGCGGAACTACATTGTTAATTACGTTGTTACGCCTTCTATTATAAGAATATGCTCCTAGCCTTTTTACCCAATCTTCACAAGCTGTTAGTCAGCGTTTCGGCAAAGCTGCACTTATACCTGAAATGTCCAATATTAAAATCCTGAACACAGGGTAGACGATGTAACAATTAAAACAGTAACTCCTCCGAATGAAACGATCGTCAACAAGATACGTCTTATTAGCATGAGAGCACATTAGGAAGTTGTTGCCGAAGAAAGCTCGCCGATCCGATAAGATCCGAGCATTTAAAGAATACACGATTGTATTTTTATACAGTGAAAGGTTGAATTTCAAGTGAAAGGCAAAATGCTTCCACCGATCGTCGAATTCAAAATCACTATCCTCGTGGCAGCTTTGTAGAACGGAAGAGCAAAATGTGCCAGCGGCCGACCGACCGGTATTGAGTCACGAAAAACTATAAGCGGATCATTACGTTCCGCCAATATTTACGCGATAACCGCCGTAAATTCATGCCGTATACTGTTTGAAAATCTAATAGCCCTCCCCCCGGCGTAGCACGTGGCGGGGGTCGTAGGGGGGAGGGTGAGCTAAGCAAACGTAGTCTTTATTAAGTATGCGCCACTGTTGTCGCACCGGCACGCTAAATTGCAAATATTTGCCCCGGTCGGTTAATTCCTTTCTCCCGCCTTCGTTTTCTTCTCATTAGCGGCAGCTTCCTTCTCTCGCGTACCTTCTCCTCCTGGACCTTGTCGTCCGCCAGCGTCCCTGGTGCAAATTTGGAAATTCGATTAAAACTACCTGCCGGCACGCAAAGGCGCATTCTTCCGATCGCCTCGCACTTTATATCCCGACGCACTTACGTCCCCTCTGCTGCTTTCTTCCGTCGAAGTGAAACGATGGGACGACGACTCGTCGAGATAAGACGGCTTCGGTGGCGAGCGACAAAATATCTGTCGGCCGTGCCGGCGAAGTAGGTAAGGCAGGTCGCTCCGCTAGGATTACGCAAAAGTACTTACGGAAAACGGAGCAGGCCTGGCGTTTAACTGGACTGCGTTGCACAAGAGAGGATGCTCCCTCCTCCTCCTCCTCCGTCGTCGCAATACTCCAGATAGCACAATGTCCAGCTCGCCGGCGAGATTACGGTGGCCGCGCGCAATTTCTCATCGTAAAGTGAAAAACGAAGGAGGGCACCGTTAGCTGCGCCGTGCGTTGCGCCCGCATGTGCGTTGCGTTACGCTCAACAGCATTTTACGGCGTGCACATGCGCGATCGTATGTGGAGCACCGTTCCTCGGCTGGCGAGCGATTTATGAATGAAGGAAAAGCGATTGGGGATCGCCGGGGTCAAAGTGCCCTGCGCTTCTCAGAAATTGAGCGGAAAGCATTCCAGTGATAAGGGGCTGATCGATCATCGGCGACAATGATCGATTCTTGGGCAATTTGTTAGGTTTATTGCGATCGAATCGGCAGACGGGATGGCGTGCGAATCGTTCGCATGTATTTAATGTGAGAGTCAGAAGTACAGTTACGTCGTACGAAGCGTTCGTTCGCTTGGTCATGGAACGATCTCTATGATTAGGAGATGGTTTCTAGTTCAATGACACCGTTCGCGGATTTTGCGGAACAGAGGATGCGAACAGTGTTGGACGATTCCGCGGATACGAGATGTGCTAATTGATTCTGGTGTCAAGGATGGTTGGGCGAGGGAGGGGAGCTTTAATGAAATAGTCGCGCTTTGCTGGTTTCCAATGAGAAACACCCGGTGTATGCCGCTATAGGTTTGTAGTATCAAACGTAGGATGGCGAATACATTCACTTGCGACGTGCATCAGCACACCTTCGGGCACTTACGTGGTTATATGCGTGTACATAGGTACAGGAAGTGCACTAACACCGGCTCAGCTATTCGCAAGCGTAATCTAGCGATATTACGGGCAATGCTTAGAAGAACGCCACAAGCATCTTCCCGTGTAGGTAATTATCACTGTTGTATGTGAAAACTGGAGAAACGCTTCCGGCTCTTTTATACCGACGACACGGCGAGGAAACAATACGGTGGCCAACGATATCTGTACTTTTTAACGCCTTATATATCACTCGCGCGTTATATATCCGCACCCACCCTTATTCATTATATTCCTGACGCAATCGATGCTTGTCATTTTGTAACGTGACGTGAACATACTCGTTCGCTCGGCGTTCCACCTTTCCTGCAAATACTCGCGGCAGCATAGAAAATGAAAATGTCATCTGTACAAATTTACGTCGACGATCGGTTAAACTCTAAATTATATTCGCGAAATGTCATGAATAGAATAACGGTGTCGGGCTGTAATCGCAAATGACATAATGTTTGCTGAGTTCGCGACGCGTGCCTGCTCGCAGCGTCGTTCGATGGAAGTGAGAATTGGCGTGTGGAAAAAAATTCTTCGGGACGCTAAGCGGAGAGGAGTAGCAAGCTATGTGTATCGATGTTGGCGCTTTTACAAGCGTTACTCTCCCCTTTCTCCTCCTTCTAATTATCTTGGCACCATTTAAAATCCCCGAACTTTCTTTTTCACCTGAAAACTTTTCTTTGGCACACGGTAGCTACGTACCGCTGTACGCTCGCTCTCCGCTATCATTAAGACTCAACTAAACTCACAGAAATCCTGACGTAATAAACCGACTCCTCTACGGAATGCGCAGATGTACTTTACCCAACATCTCTCTCGAAAAGGAGAACAATTCCACGCGAAGTGATACATTTCACCGCCTCAGCGAATGAATCGCAATTATCAAGCGGCCCGTATCGTTACGTTATCGTTTCGCCTAACGGGCATCACGGGTAAGCAGAAAAGCGATTACGCGGCCGTTCGTTTTGCGCCGGCGTGTAGCGTTTTCGTGCGCCATACTAATTAAGATCCTATCCGGGCTCGAAACGGTCTTTATCGGTTCACTTTCTTCGAGAAGTCATGGAGGAGCGACCTTTGCAGAGGTCGCTCGCACTATGCTCGAGTTTCACCTGAGCTCATCTCACCCATGGACGAGCCTAACTTGCACGCTCACCGAGCCGACATTCGCTTACTGGAAGATTGATTCAGGAACTTCCTTCTTCCTGTGAGGCAACCGAGAACGGCGTCGTGCGTCGGGGATCGAGAAACTGCTGTATCCATATACGATCCGCGAGATCTGCCTCGGGATTCGCGTCTGCCGCTGCGGAAAATAATGGAAGAAGGGAACGTTGAACGGCTAACGATAGGCGAAGTTCAACGAATGCGCGGTATCCCGATGCTGATGGATCGCTCTTTGTGCGGATAATCGCTGTTACGCGCTCGCGCGCGATGCAGGTACTTCTCACGAACGGTATAAGTTTCGTTACATATGCATGCGATCGTTGCCATTGTCCCGTTAAGCGTCGTTTTTATTATGTTTACGATGGAGCGAGCGACTCGGCTGAAGATGATTTCGGCTCCAATGGCAATGGGAGTAACATTGGCAATTGTGCGGGAGTAGCCTCGGTCAATGACGCCGAAATGAATTGAGATGCCAATAATTTGCGACTGAGTACGCTTATATCCGTTCCTCGCAACGAACGACTGATGACCTGGGTCGCTCTCACGCGTTTGTCTCTCAGCTGTTCACTTCCGCTAGTGAAAGGTGCATGCACTCGCCGCGTTTGCCTATGTAAAATGCACTTACGTGCACGTATGTGCGCGCGTGATAGCCAGGAACATCGCCGGTCGCTGTGTGCGCGTCGTATGCGCGCCAACAGACGCGCACATCAAGGAAGACAATCTTTTTCGATCAGCCAGCAAACTCTGATCCAATGATTATACCCGTTATATTCCACGATGGGTCTCACGCATTCGCTTTTATAAAAGCAAAACGAAATTCTTCTCAAAAACATTGACGAAAAATAATAACTTTACTTATCGATGACTTTGAGTAGTAATCATAAAAGTGGTAAAAGTCGAAGAAATTAAGAAAAAATTTTGAAATATTTATTTCGCTGTAGCGAACTACGGTCGGAATAGACTGTCGATACGAGTTTGTTAAGATTTCGATTTAGACCAGTTTTATAATTATCAGCGCAAGTATTACTTCCTGCGGTTTCGTAATTATTGCCATGATCGACGTTATTGAATAGATACAGCGGCGAGCAAACGATACCGAGATCATCGATCCGGCGAATCTCTCGATCGGTGAAATTAGTAGGTTACTTGCGTAACCACTGGACATGCACACATGCACGGGCTCACGCTCTCTTCGCTCACGTACGCCTCGTGTGAACATCTAAGCCGCATTTTTCATTTCACTTTCCGAGAGAGAGAGAGAGAGAGAGAGGAGATGCGCGGAAGATAAGCAGAATCCGATTGTCATCGAAGGTGCGGGCCAGACATTTTTTTTTTCTCGTACGGCAATTAATTAAGCTGAAGATTTGACACTGGCCTTGGTATTAAATTCGGATGGGAACGGTGAAATCAGGGATACGCGATTAAGGTGATTACACAACGAGATCGGGATCGTTCGTTCGGATGTCGACGTTCATATCTGTCGACCTTGACAGTCGCCGTCTACGCCACATTCACCAATCTTTCCTAGACCTATAGGAAAAATAATGATTACGACGCGCTTCGTAATGTATTTACGGACAGAGAACAATTTTCTGGTATCGCGTCTCTTTTCGCGCTGCTAACGCGAGAATTACGCAGATACGGACCTCTCGATATCTGCTTAATCTTTGCATTCTAAGTAAGACGACAGTTTAATCGCTGCTTCCCTGAACGCTCCGACAGACTCTGCCTAATAAGCCGTCTTTTTTTATCAACTCAACCGAAACGCGCAACATCACGATAAATAAATTATTCGCTCCCCTGACCTCGCATGCTTAATGTATCGTTCATCGGCTATGATGCGCAAGAATTTTTGAGAGAACTTGACTTGCTCGGCGTAGACTTTCGTCGCAGAGAACAGCGAGTTGGCTGGCGACAGTTAAAAACGAAATCAGGAACAAGCGGGCAAAGTCGTCTCACGTTCAGTTTTGTAATTCTAGTACCCTGAAATTTCTAAAGCACTTCGTTTCGGGATGACTCAACTTGCCAAATTGTGCCTCCCGTGTTTACGCTTTGTCCACACGTACATGCGACTCTTGCGTCATTCTTAGCTTAATAGCGATCGATTTGAAATTCCATTTATGTTTGCACGTGTATCGTGCAATTCGGTAACGAATTACGTTCACCTGTTCAATATGTATATCGTACGTCGAACGCGTAAGCTGTCCGCCGGTTAAAATGGTTTTGTTTTTCCATTTTCTTCCTCCTCTGACAGTAATTCGCACCGTGAGGAATCTCCGGCAAGCGCAGCTACGGAGCTGCTGCTTTCTCGGGAACTGAGCAAACGTATTCGTCGCTCTCAACGGTAGACATAACTAACAGACTTCGTTCGTTAGTCGTAAACGCGATTTAAAACGCAACTCTGGGGGAAAGTACAAAGCGCCGATAAATGGGACGGGGCAAAGAATACACCGCGAGGACAGTATTACCAGTGTTTCGAAGTAGCGAAATTTATTCTTCCAGCGCGTTGACAGTCTAGTACAAATAAAGCGACTGCCACATCGCACGACTTATTATTCACGTCCGCCGACGGAGGCGTAAAACGTATAAGCCGAGTACACATCGCGTACGATTCGTCGTGACGTGCGCATAACGCTTTACAAATCTATATACAGACATTGTGGCTTTGGTCGTTGTTTGGTAATACGCGGATGACCCTTTGGCATTTTCCCGGAACACACGTTTATGCGAACTCGAACTTGCATGAAGACGATCGTCCGATCGATTCAGCGAAAGTTTCTAGCTATTATGGAACGTTTTCTCGCACGCACGCGCACGTGCGCGATCGTCTGCGCGTGTACGTACACGCTCGGATCGGCGAGCCGAGCGCGAGTGAATGTCGCGTTAGAGTCGAAAAACAAGGTTCCTCTTCGGCAAGAATGAGCTCGCACTCTCTTCCTCCGTCTCGCCGGCGGTCATTCTAAGCTTACTTGCCGGCGCCTCCTGAAGCACTGCGACACGTTCGGCAGCCTGTTCGATGGCTTGTTCTTGCAGTTCTTGGTCCAGCCGTCCCAGCCCTTGAAGCCCTCCTTGTTGAAGACCTTCAGGGCGCAGGCGACGTCGTCGGCGAGGTTGTCGTCGATGAAGTCCTCGCACCGCTTGTCGCAGAGTCCGCCGCGGTGTCCTCTCGCGCACCACTTACCGCTTCTGATTTGAAAGATTCCGTAGTAATAGCTCGACGCCGTCTTCGGCCCGGTCACCAGCTGGGTGTTCATGCCGCTCTCGCTCTGCATCAGGCAGATCCAGTTGCTGAGGAACGTCCTGGAGACGCCGGCGCGCTGAAGCTCCTTCGCCGCCTCGCAGTTGGACAATACTTTCCCGTCCGCGGGCAGTGCGCCGACCGTTAGAAGAAGCAGCAGCAACGGCATGGCGAGCCTCGTCGATGTCAACGAGATAATCCTCATCCTCGAGTCTCGATAATCAATGGTCTCCCAGGCCCTAATGAGAACGCTGCTCTAGCAGCTAAGAAGCACCGCCACCAATCACGTCGGAATGCCACGCGGAAATGTGCCCCGGCTTCATTTCGTTCGCCGTATCGTCTGCTGCATTTGGCGACCTTGAGCTTGAGAGATAAGAACATAATCTTTCCCGCTAACGTGGCATTAAAGCGGCTGCAATTTGTTGTGCTCGAAGAGGCTCGTCTTGTCTATTCTTCGCCTGTAACTGCTCTCTCTCTCTCCTTCCCTCTCGCTTCCGCGGGGTTTCCCATTACGAACGTCTGCGCGGTGCGATTGTTAACAATTATTTGACTTTTCCCTCCGTTCTGTGTGTTGCCATCTTCACGTCGCTACCTGCGCGAGTTCGGCATATGGACGATCGCAGTCGGTAGCCCAACTGTCGAGTGTGTCTCCCACTTTTCTATTAGTTGCCGCTTCCTTCCCATCTGCGCTCCTCTAATGGGCTCTCATTTTTTTGCTCGGTACACAACCTGTACCGTCTTAACAAGCGCCATTTTCGGTTGTATGAATCATATACCTCCGCGCGCTTGACGCATGTGCAGCTGACGTAGAAACCGCGGGAAAATGTAGTTGATTGTTTTCGTTCGCGTTTCGGTACAAAGCGCTAAATTGCGCGGTATTTCCATTGAACTGCATTCAACCGTCTAGATGCATCATCAATGTTTACAGAATAAACTGCACACCGCTGTCGCTAACGCTGCCATGCTCGAAAGGTACCGGCTCGTAATTGCGGATTGCTTTGGGATGATATACACAGAAGCAAGAGAAGAACGTATCTAAGTATTCGTATATTTGTGCACGTTGATTAACCTTTAAGTAATAATGTAAAGTAAATACAAGACGTTACATACAGGCACGATGATATCACATTTCCTTTTAAGAATAATCTCTTTCGTACATTTTATAGTCAAGTGTACGCTTTGAATAATTGCGGTGTTGTTGAGTACACATTTTATTCAAAGATGCAGGTGTAAATTTGACAACGCACGCTGTGCATTATGCGTTGTGAAGAATTATATGTACAGTATTAAGCGAATATCAAATATGGCCAGCTGGATATCATTCATGTTTCTTGTCTGCATATAATTTATAAGATACGAGAACGGTGACGAATAAAAGTTACATATCTCTCTCTAAATAAAAGCGATACAATTTCTAAAAATTATGATTTACACGGCGTTGTACTTCTTCGTAGGAAACGTACGGCAGAAAGAATGCAAGCGAGTTGTACCATTAGGAAAAAGCATGGCGTCGCAGTTATCTCAAATTTTATTGCTATCATTTGCGAATATGAGAATTATTTGGTATATGTCGTTACAATACTACTATACTTATCACAAATCACATGTTTACTTAAAGTAGCTGATGAGTCCTTAGTGTAATAATTACATACGCGCACTTACGGTCACACAGAAACAATGCGTACTTCAGGACAGTAACGATAATGTCATGAGTAGAATAAATTCCATGCATCTTCTCTTGATGCTCCTCGAATACTTTTCACGTATATCATAAAATGCCTAACTTTGCGTCAGTTCATGCTAGCGTACGGCTAAGGTGTACGCGTCCAAAGCGTGCTTCTTCCGCAATAACTTAAACGAGGAATCCTCCAACACGTATTTAAATTACACAAGGATACAATGAACGTGTCGACACAGCGCTGACTTTGGCGATCTCGAACGATCTCCAGATCTATGATCAATACTTTCGCAATACCGGCTTCTCGGTGTAAAGCCTTACCTATCACTGTCACTTCCCGCACATAAAAAATAGAGCTCTTCTCGTCGATTTAGCCTCAAGGCCGAGGCGGGCAGCACACGTTGATGCGTTTAATATCTACAAATCGATCCTGGCACCCAGCTTAACTTCAGTGAAATCGTACGAACGCCACGGAGTGTCTATGCGATAAATCAGCCGTGGAAGAGAAATGCCATTAAAATAGAATTCGCGGCCGCACAGAGCGTCTCATTTGTCAGCCAGCTGCGGCGCTTATCAACCTCGCTCTCCTGTACTTGGCGAACTTTAAATATTCCGGATTACTATAGATCATCTCCGCCAAAGTGTCGATCCCAGCGTAAGTATCAGCCTTGGTGCCGACGCACATCGCATACTGGCTGCTCGATAATCCTTCGCCGCACTCGACCTCGTGATACACGTGGACGAGTCCTGGATCAGCTGCCCTGAATATTTTTAAACTGGACTTGATCATCTTGTCGAAGAAGTCAACGTCTTCCTTGCCCCAGCCCTGAATCGATAGGTCGAACTTGCCGGCCGCTTCGTAGTCCTTCCTGTACAAGGACACGATGCCGAACCCGAATTGTCTCCAGTAGCCTGTTCGATCGTCTATGTTGAATCTGTCCTTGTGCACGGTGGTGTCTTTATAAATAATTCTCGGGTCGTACTGACTGAACACTACTGGGAAATAAACGAGCTTGCCGCAAATGGTGTTCAATCGCACCCTCTGAAGAGCTGCGCTGGTGAAGACGATGTCGACGTCGATGAAGAGCAACAAGTCTTCGGGTTTCTTCGCCGAAGCACCCACGTCGAGAGCTCGGGCTCTCGAAAAGTTTCCTGATTGCTGAATTACGTCGATGTTCGCATTCCGATACTTGTATTTCAGTTCCTCGATCAAGTTCAAAGTCTTGTTGAAGGAATTCTCCTCTCTCTGCCAATAGAGGATGACGAGCAGACTCACTTGCTCCTTGTTTCGAAGACAGACGTCTTCGTAGTTTTGCAGAAATCTGGTGAAGACCTCGTAACGTCCGGAGAGCGGCAGGATGAAGTGAATAGTCTTACTTTGCACAGGATTCGTCTCTTCGCGCATGCCGAATTCGAAGTTGAGAAATCCGCTTCGGAAGATGTTTTGCAAGGATTTTTCTTCCCCGGCCACCTCGTGCTTTCGTCTACTCTTCACTTCCTCGCCGTTCAGAACCTCTCGAATCTCCAAACCTGCATATTTACGAACATCCTCATTATTTGCGTAACTCGATATTGCCTATCGGATAAAAATAAAGCTATCCTCTAAAAGTATAAATATATGGCTTACAGTATGTATAATCCGTATAGTACGACATAAGTAGGTACACGGATATAGAGCACGCACTACGTACTACACATCCCGCGAACCTATTTTTAATCACCGCCCATTGGTTTGCTCTACTTAACAGCTAATACGATCTTACAAACAACGTTTCAAATAGAACGATTTCTGAATGACACAAGGATATATATATATATATATAACGCGGCATACCGGTAAAGTGCTGATGGAGATAAACGTGTCTTCTCACTGGCAGAGTGACCTTTCTGCCTCGGTACTTCCTATAAACCAGAAGCAGATCCAAAATCGTATCGGCCCCGTACGAGTCCACTCGTCGATACCCATAAAGGGCAGACCTTTCCTCGACGACTCTGCCGCGCTGTCTCGAGCACGCATTTATAGAAGCCATCACTTCCCTCGTGATATCTTCCAGACCCTCCTTAATGTCGCTGTGAATGCGCCTTCTGGGATTTGAGTCGGCCAGGCTGTACTCCGAACGAGAGATGAAGTCCCAAGGTATCACTTCGTCGCTCGTCGTCGGCTTGAACGAACGAAGTCCTGCAGGTACGCCTAGAAAAACAGGATTTTCAGGTAATTCGTTCATCGATGCGCATCTAGCAGGAAGCTGTAAGACGAAATTAACGGCAAAGCCTCGGTTTCGGGCAACGATCGTTACGCGATTTACAGGACATGGCAACAAATCGGACGTGGAAAGTATAGATGTAGGAAGTGGAAGTGATTAGAGTAATGATCGAAATCCCAATCGTTCCGTCTGATAGGCTGAAACGAAGCGTGTCATGCCTCGTCTCTGCCTACCAGTGTCAGGTCGGTCGGTAATCAATTCGTATGAACCAATCGCGGTAAGTGGACCTATTAATAGCGTGCCTAGGAAAATACAATCGCTCCTGAAATTGCGTGCGATTAAATTTTCGATGCTGATTTCATTAGAAAATAATCCGCGCCCGAGTGTTTCGGACGGATGCGTTTCGATCGGCCAGATCGGACGTAGATTAGAAGCGGATCTTTTCGCTTACCTAATATCTCGGTATCGCCAGGATAATCCTCGGTGTTGGGATTGGCTGGGAACAGTGGCACGTCTTTCGCGAGGTCGTGACCCTTCAAATTGTCGAGACTTATCGCCAGCTGCTTAGTCATAGTGTGAATGTCTCTATGCAGGTTGATTCGCTCCTGCTGATAATCCTGTATCCGTAATCCCTGAAAAAGGAGGTCGCGTTACGGGCAAATGGTCACGTTATAACGGGCTGTGTCACGATCTCGGGACAAAAAAGAATTGCCCGGCGAAACTGTACCGGATAATGGACAGAAATTGTACTTTGAGCGGAGCTGTACAACCTTTTCTGGCTACTACGTATCATTATTGCGCGTAACGGTACCAACCCTCATATAATTGTGCAGTCTGTACATATGCGGTGGGCTTTTTATGGGATGCAAAGTAATGGCACGATGAACTTCCTTTCTTTTAAGATTACCAGTGAAAGCCTGATCCCCGCTGCTATTGTGGTAAAGGATCGACTGCATCTGCAAACAAAACGATTGGTATACCATTCTCGCAGTTAATTTGAAATCGATTTTCGCGCAATGTGTTTTTATCGCCAGCGTCGCGGGTCGAAGATGTACAGGATGTTAAATATTCATGAGACGACACTCTGTTTAGCTATCGAAAGTGATTTCAAAGTCGGCTGTACGTTAACTTTTGCTGTGAGTCGTTCGATTAGCGTGTCCTACATGTCTATGTGCATGTCTGAACGAGTCGCGACAAATGGCAATTAGCATGGGTAAAAGTAGAGTTCATATTAAAGTGTGAACTTCCTGTCATGCCGAGAGGCTAGGAATGGCGGCAATAATTGTTATTAAGAAACACTGAATGTCGCTCCATCGGGCAGAAACGTAACATGGCAAGTGTTAATCCGTTCGGTCAGTAGAGCGTGGTTACGGTATCTTGTTACAACGATTCCATCGTTTCTTTGAAGGCACGTAACTCGATTCCGAAGTCTTTGTTCCATACGATAATAATCCTCTACCGTGTCTTCTGCGCAATTCGATTACCAATAAGTAAATATCCTTCCATTAATAAGATCATTCCTCGGTTATTACGAAGACTTTAACCGAAACGGTATACACGGCAGTTATCATCGTCAGATTTCCCACAACATTTCGCCGAGCTCAATAACGTTTCATTCGCTTAAACGTTACTTTCGAAGCGGAACAGTCCAGTTGAGAACTGCGACAAGTTTCTCTGCGATGACCACGCAATATATTCGGCGGACGTTTCGTACCTACCGCTTGCCCCGTTCTTAACTGTTTCGTCCTTATCTCGACAACCGAAGTGGAGAATGTCGACCTACTTATCGAATTAGGAAGGCGTGATTTCTTTGAAGCATGGCCAGCATTACGTTCACCCCAGGCACCGGCCTAAATTGTCGAACATTACCGCGTACGCGTACTCAGGCCGACATTAGAGCTCAGACGTTAACGCATCGTAGGTCGTACGTGACACAGCGTGAACCTCTTGGCTCAATGTCTGCACAAAAGCTACCTGACAGGAAATCTGTCCTCGCGCTACGCGGCAGTCCTTTTCGAAATTCCAGCCTTATCGCCGGACGACCGCCCCGTCCGCAATTTTTTTCCAACGAACCGACGCATTCCATCCTCGCACCTAGCACGCCTTCCACACGCAGCGTTGCATAATTAACGCGGCTCATCCCGGCGGACAGTCGCAGGCCGTGCCGAACATCTTGAGGCCTTCGGTCCAATTACGGGCGAAGGAGCGTATCGAAATGAAGGAGTTCGTGCCAGGGGATTGCCGGGCTTTAAACGCATCGACCTAATGTCGAGCGTCAAGATGGAGGAGGATGACTCGATCCGGCCACTGGGTTAGCAGGGTACGATTCGCTTATACTTAACGACTAACATCCTCATCTGTGCGTTGTACCTTCCGAGTTAACCCAATGATAGCGTACCCTGTACATGATGCAGATGCGTAGCTTGTGTATTTAATTCAGCAATGCTAGTACGTACGCCCGCATTGGGACAGTGTGCATATCTACGTTTGCCCGTGTGTGCATCCGTGAGCAGAGATGTGTGCGTGCGTCGGCCCGTCACGGTATTCCATAGCCACATTGAGTTATTGCGTACACACGTATTCTTTGATCTAATTCATAGCGAAGAAAATTGTTCTTTCCTGATCTACCTCACGAGGTCAGTTGCTCGTGATAATTCTTCCGTTCGTGCGTGCGCTGCAGAAGACTCTGAGCAATAACGTCTCGCATGCTGGCCAGGCGAGCACTGTCGTTCGTGCAGGGACGTTATTCGGAACGGCAAATATATTTCTCAATTTTACCGTTAGCTACGCTCACGGGAATTTGTATTTTCTATGGTACGGAGCTGTCGGCGTGGCCATCCGATTGGGACAATGAACGATCGATAGGGGTGCGAGGATAGTATTTTGCGATCCATTTCGCACTGGTGCCGAAGAAACGTTGAACGAACTGTACGTCACGCATGCCCGCATACGTTGCTTATTCGTATTGACGATAGGCGTACGTGCTTCTAATGAATCCTGAGGTTGCGGTGACCAATAAATTACATGTGGGATGTACATACTTGAACGCAAATGTGTACATCAGGTCCATTAGGAATTAATGGAGGCCAGAGAGAGAGAAGACAATCAAATTAGATGGAATGTCATGAGTCAAGTTCTGCCTAGGCTGGGGAACAGTTAAGCCAAGAATGTTCCCTACTTGCTCCTCCGTCAAGTGGCATAAGCTTCGCTTGGCGGGCTCAAAAATTGCGCGTACGATCACGATGCGGTTTACCTAATCTTCCGATTAAAATCATGCAATCTTATCGGCGCACTACCCCCATTACGAGCGAACGTATCGTCCGACGGGTCACGACAAACAAACAGAACTAACATACCGGCACGGAAACTCAATCTCTTCGAATGCCGTGCCTGCAATCTATCGAAACTAAAACAAGCATCCGAAACACGTGCTCTTACGAGAGCGTACCACAGCGCCGATAAGGTCCCCTACCACCGGCTAGACGAACGCAAACAAATACCTCGTAGCTCCAGGTGCACGGGATCCCAGCATATTTTTGTACGCATCGGCCCAGCTCGACGTCCTCATGGGTGGTGTACAGATGCCGAAGACAGTACTTGATATGCGGCACGATCCTCCTGAGCGTCTCCCTGGACAGTATCACGCCTGGTCCGCCCATGCAAAAGTTCTCATCGTACTCCAGCGACAGAAGACCGAATTCCTCCGAATTCCCTCTACCTGCCTGTCCGATGTACATCGCCCTCCTCGAGTCCACCGATCGCAGCAGCTTCTCCAGCCGATCGGCCCTGACGTAAACATCGTCGTCGGCCCTCAGGAACCACTCGAACCGATCGCCGTAGTTCTGCCACATGTACTGCAGCATCATGAAGGACTTCTTCTGCGGCGGATAGCTGTCGTCTACCCTGGGCAAGGGCACCAGCGGCAGATCGGGACAGTTCTCAGGTACGGTCGAGTACTCGGAGGAGAAGAAGGCGATCTTGCCCGGCAGCTCGCTGCCCCAGGTCTCGTAGACGGCCTTGGCCCTGGTGTCCAGGTACTTCTGAGCCGTCATCACGCCGACGAAGACGAGACTGGTGGCGGACGTGTTGATGCGATCGCGACCGGTCAACTTGGGGACGTTCTCGCCGGACGGCTCCTTCCGATTGGCCTGCGAGGCCGACGCGGTGATGGACCATGCCTCGCTCGGCCGCTGAAGACGACCGGCGATCAGCATCCGGTAGCCGAGGATGAGGAAGCCCAGCGAGAGGCCCAACGACAGGCCCAGAACGGCGCTGGCCAGTCCACGTCGTTTCCGCATCACGGGATACGTCACCTCTCCCATTGATCTTCTCGATCTCCTGACTCTACTGACAGATCCGTCGTCCGCATGATGATCGTCGTCGCTCCCGTCCGGGCGAGATGTGGTACGCTAATCAGCGCCGTATGGAGAATCATTTTGAGCGATCCCCTCCTTCGTCCGGCAACTGGGAAGGAAAGAGGTTTCGGTTAGGCTCGCACATGGTGTCCGCCGACGCGTAATCGTATTTGCGGCTTATCGTTTGGCAACCGTGATGGGAAATTGCGCAACAGGAGGCTGTAGTTCAAGGCGTCAGTTTTTTTTTTTTTTTTTTTTTTTTTTGACGAACCGCGTGCGTCTCAAGACGCCTGTCGTCGAGCGACTGGGATTCAACTTCGGTCTATTCTTAACTTCGCTGGAGGCAGCTTTCAGCGAAGGCTTTTGTTTCGCCGCTGAGATGTACGGTTTTTTGAAATGCTCCGAGTGTCGGTTAGGTTTGCTAGGTAAAGTTGAACTTCTACCTGTTCGGACCGTAGCGAATGGGTGGGTTGGAGTGGGCCGGCTCGTGTGGGGCGACGTTTACTTTTTTGTGTCGGTTATCGGATCTGCCGATCGACGACAATCATTCTTTGGAACTCTTTCGGAATGTTTCATAAGGTAAAAGTCTCGTTACGCTGCGTAACGGTACCGCTGTGTCAGTGGAGGATGGTGTTAAAGCGTGAGCACGGCTGATATCGGTAAACGATTGTTAAACAGAATGATTAATTTTCCGCGATAGTATATAATTAAGTCGGCCAATAAGCAATTATAATTAAGCAATATGATGTAAGGTTTACTCATACGGTCATTTTATATGATCATTCGTTTTAAGTCTGACGCTTTTATTGGTGAGTGTAATAAGAGTTTGAAAAAGTAAGGCGACTAAAATGTGGACCTGACAATGTTCTGCTTTGAGAAAACTTGTGGCATCAATTCAAACAGTCATCCATTCATTAATTGATTTCCTAGAAGAAACACGTTTCTGTAAGCTTTCCTTAATTAGACCCGACAGCACTTAATTGTCGCGCATTTGGACATATTTGAAAGAAATAGTACCTCAGCGAATGACTCATTTTACAACTGAAATAGCTATTCGGCGCGAAGTCGTTAAAATTTTATTAACCTCCAACGACATCGTTCATAAGTAATGACGATGCACTATTGTAAACCATAAAACACTATTTGTACAGAAATAATGTCCTCCCTTCGAGCGCAGGAGAAATTATAGAAACTTGCACACTTGAAAAAATCATCTGTCTAATGACACGGAAAGGAGAGAGATATTCTTGCCCAAGAAATGCCGCAATTCCACGAATTGCGCAAGGATCGTGCCGTCAAATTGAAATTTGCAGAAAAAACAATCACCTTTGATCCCTGCACATGTACGCAGCGGTCGCTTGTGTCAAGCTAAAATGCCGAAGGAAGGCGAACGGCGGAGCGGAAAGGAAGAATCATCGATCACGTTAACGAAAGCTGAGACACGCGACGCTCACTCGCCTTTTTAAACGGTCAATTCGTTGAGCGGAACCGGTTGCTCGGCGGCGTAAAACAATATGCGCCCGGAGTTTTCGGGCCGCTCGTTATGCGGATTTATGGGTTCGAAATATTCGCCGCATAGATTACGCGTACCTTATTTCCGTCGGAATGCCGGTGCAAATGAGGCGCAGATTTCGTTCGCGGACCGTTGAAATACGAGCGTAATTCGGTGAGTTCCGGTCGGGCGAGATGTCGGACTCGTTAAAGCAAGTTCAACGTACAACGTATATCAACGATCGGCGGGCCTTACGACGCCATTTAAATATACAATTATATACGGAGGCGCCTTAATGGAGTGCGGTGCACGGCGTCGCTCTCGATCTTTATCAATAATTGTTCTTGGCCGCTATCCGCGTACCACATTTCCGTTCTCACGATTCTCTGTGAGATCACTCGGGGAAAAGGGGATTTTCATTAAGATTCCTTGAAAAATTCATCGCTTACACGCACTCTGCTTAATGACGTGTATTAAAGGAACTGTTAGCCGCTTACCGGGCGATTTATAATTCCTTTGAGAGAGGATACATCGGGAGGAAAGATTACATTCAGTTTCGCGAAAACGTCGGCTAAGTGGGTAAACAACAAAATGGTGAAACTAAAAAAACTATTCATGTATTCAAACCTCGTGACCTTACTCGGCAATTTAATTTTGCGAACAAACATACCGGTTCGGCGAGCGAAAAATGCAACGGAATTTTGTGTCGTCGACGTTAAACGTCGGTGTCATCGATAGGCTGCACCGACCGCGAACGCGCATCAAAACGTGCCCATTTTATCCATCTTCGGTAAACGCTGCCAACAAACATACCGGTTCAACGGGTAAAAAGCCATACGGTATTTCCCATTTTTAACATATTCCACCGATGCCTTTAGAGCCACTTTACCAATTTCCGCGCACGATCTCTACAACATCTGAAACCAATCTCCAAACTCTAATGAACAAACATCCCAACTTAACCATTAAGAAACGAAACCCTACCACATTTACCATTCTCATCCCTACTTCCCAAAACACTTCACCAACCCCCCCAGCCCCCTAAACCCTCTCCCCAAAACTCGGTCCACAAACTCAAACATCTCAGTTTTACCTCTCTTCAGCCGGACACTCCTACAAACATCCCGATCCGAAATCCTCCAAAATCTATTCAAGATCGCCTTCCACGCCAGACCGTCCTCTTATCGCTCGAAATCTTCGACCTGCCGATAAGCCTCCGAACCTCGACAGTTCGCGCAACGGTAGCCGCTCCGATCGACTTCGCCGACGCCGTCAATTAACAGACACGGATTCCCTGGTCCCAGGAAATCCCGGTATCCGTCCCGTTAAAGGATACGAGGCTAGGACGTGACGTGCCGGAGCGAAGGCGCGCAGGAAAGGCGGGAGAACCGGTTTAAGCCGAAACTTAGACCTTCGTTCACCGCTAGGTCCCCGACGACGCAACCGACGACGCAACCGACGACGCAGCCGACGACGCACCCGACGACGCACGGGCGTCTAGCCGATTATCCCGAAAGCACTGCCGCTCTCGTGCCTTCCTCGTCGACGGGAACGAGGGCCCTCCCCCCCGTTCCCGGGCAGAACCTTAGCAGGCCGGAGCGTCGGAGGGGCAAACGTCGGGCTTGCGAAGGAGATAAACGTGACCTCACGCGTTCCCGGCCCGAACGACCGAAAAAGAAACGGGAGACTCTTGGAACACGACGGCGCGGCAAATCGAATGTCGAGGCTGAAAATCTGTCGACTGGCGAGGCCTGGCCAAAGTGTGCGTTCCGAATTCGCGTGTCGATTGACAGCTTCTGTTTGCCGAGTCTAAGCGCGCTGGCGAGCTGTCGCGCTCTTGGAGTCGGTAGGATCGTCTTCGAGGTCGCGGATGAGTTTTGGGCGATTGACGAGGAACTCGGTAGAGGATTGTGTTGGATAGATGAAATGGGAGGTTTGCGGGAAAGTTCGGAGGTTAGACGGCGAAGTTTGGACCACTGACCTGACGCGCGCTTCGGAGTTAAGACCTTTTAAGAGACGCGCAGTAGCTACTAATTGCCCGCGCAGACATTGAGACATGGCCTACCGCAGGGTCGGCCTCGGGATAGGTGGATACTATCGGGACTGTTCGACTCTTGGAGTCTTGATTTAGGGTCCACGGGCGACTGTTGGGCCGGAGATTAGGTCTCGAAGGTCGCGGTGTTTCGGAGGAACAACGAAGTGTTTGTGGCCTACAAGATTAACTGGAAAGAAGAAAAAAGCTAGAAGCAGGGGACAGGGGACAGGAGGAGTAAAAGAGATAGGAAGATAGTAAGAGGGAGAGACGGAGAGAGAAAGAGCGGCCGAGTGAGAAGGACAGAGCGAGAGGCCGAGAGAGCTAAAGAGAAAGAGAGGGGGAGAAAGGGACAAAGAAAGAAAAAGAGTATTTCACGGTTCACGGAACAGTCCCCGTTCATGCTTGAACAGTCTCACGAAAGGCCATAATCTCCCGTATCAAAATTCAAACACGGGAGCTAAAAATTGCTTCCCCCAGGGGGGAGGGCCCGTATCGTTACGATCATGCAATGCCGGGGCGATGCCAGCCTCGAATCGGCCTTCGATTCACAAGCGATTGCCAACGATCGCGCCCGATTGCAGGCGGTGCCGACGTTCGATTCGAATTCGATCGAGTCGAACGCGGTCGCGACTTACCGAACGATCATTGCGTCCCGGTCGAGACTTACATTGCATCGTGCGGGGACACGCTTCGTATTTCGGCGGAAGCCCAGAGTGCAAGAAGTCGGGACGGCGATACGGAGTGCGGTGAGGCGCACGTGCTCGGTCGTGTCACATTGGCAACTTCCGGGCGAGAGAACGGTACGCGGCACGGACCCGGCACATGCTCCGAGAGAGGTTCGATGCGAGAACACGGCGGCGAGAGAACTGCGACCGGGCGCGCCGGAGGGCGCGAAAATCCACGGAGGAGAGAGAGAGAGGGGGGGAAATCGGCTTTTGCCCCGCGGAAGACGTGCTGCGAGCAGAATGCCACAGCCGCGACTGAACCGGACCGGCCTGGGCGAGAGGCGGCAAGGCGGTCAGGCAGACAGGGAGGAAGGCAAGCCAGTCGAGCAGGCAGCCACTGAGGCCAGATTGACTGTCCGCCATATGAGCGCATAACTGAGCGCTTTAACCGAACCTAGCGTCACGATACTCCGACTCCGCACCGGACTCCGATTCGAATGGCTTCGATGGACGAGCTGGCCGAGCTTCTCCGCCGCTCTCGTATCACTTTTCGAAGACCGATAGGCTTCTTTCGCATTCGATGATGTCGATGTAATCCGGTAACGCGGTTTCGGAGTGTAATTGGGAGGAGGATGTTGGAGCATGATTGGAAGGACTGATCGTGGTATTGGGCGGCGGTGAGAAGAGAATTGAGAATGTTTGTGTCGGAGGTGATTTGTATCGTTCGGTAGCTGGTTTATTGGGTAATAAATGTTAATAAGTTGATAAGTGGTCGCTGCGGATAATGTTCCAGATGTTGGTGACTTCATGAATTAGAGATTGTAGGATGCAATTGTTAAATATGATTGTGTCACGAGCGGCTGTTGAATGATATATAGGATTGTAATCATTAGTTTCGATTTGGTTTTAAGGATTTTTATTGTCATGAGTAATAGTATAAGGAATGTATAGACACGTGTACTGACATAGAATTGCCGTATGCATTGAACGATGGATTTGTACGGAAAAGATTGTGGAAGCTCCTGTACTATAACATTTCGAGCTGTAAAGCAGGAACTTCCGTTGAAATGATGAATGAATTAAACAGCCTGTACGCTTCGTGAATTTCGCGTTATCTCCCATTCGCTCCGCGTAATTCTTTATCAGCCGAATTGATCAGATTGTCACACTCAGGAATCCGGGTGCAAATCAATTTTTATGATTAGTTTTAAGTAATTTTCGTACAATACGAAAAACAATAAAGTACATATAAATAATAAATACAGAAGGTAAATGATTTTCTGTGAAATATTTAATAACTCGATTGATTATTTTATTGTTTAGAAAGGAAGTTACGGTATTCCGGCCATTTTGTTGAATTTGTTATTATGACGCCATGATTATACTGGCATAAATTTCTCGATTTACATGTTGCTATTGCAAGTGCATGAACAATTTAACACAATTCGTCTATCATAATTTGTATATGAATTGCGAAAGCATAAATTATGTAATAAAATATTGCAGTTGGAGTAGTGTAATATCTGTATTGAAATATATCCCTTCAAATTTTACCGCCACGGTATCTTCAAAATGGCGGGAATCAGCTATGTGACGACAGATCGTTGAACCCAGAGAACTACTGCTGCATTCAGCGAATAAATTAATGTTTATATCTATCATATCTATTACACAGACGCAAATGTGTTATTGCACATACTTTCTTACCACGAAATGTGAATGTTTAACCCCTGCAAAACGTAATTTTCCCAATGCTACATATTATTTTTAGCAGGGCCGTGCCACGTGTAGGCGCTGTGCACATAGGTAAGCGGCAAATTTTTTGAGAATGAACAAACTACAGAGAATGCATCTCTGCTTACTATTTATCCTCCATTTATAGTTCAAATTTTGTAATAATTATACATTCGTAAAACAAGTTAAAATCAGCTGCTCCGGTAAGACGTTCTTACGCTCTACGTTATCAACCACCCATCGATATTGATTCATGGACACAAAATAACACATATTGAAATTATTAGACGCGAAATGCGTAATAATTCGAATAAAAATTGGTGACAGAAAAGTCATGATATATGAGCAGGGCGAAAAAGAGCGGTCGCGTCCCTGAGTGTCGAAGCAGCGTGCGAGTCCCAATTTGGTTTTTGATTTGACTACGTAGTGACGGAAGTGACGCGCGTCGCTTCGTTACGTTTACATTCTGTTCTCGACGTCGCGTTCGTTGTGGGGAGCCATTACCCTCGTTCGCGCTAAGCATCGTGCCATATTCCCACTTGCACCCTAAAACTAACAACATTCTCGTAGTTTTAAGTGAAATATTATGAGAGTGAAGACCGAAATGGACGACGACGAAAAGGGGTGAGTACTATGTGAAGTAGGCGGGTATCAGAAATGTTGTTTTACAGGAGAAAATAGACCGTCGCGTTCCAGGGTCTTTTGGAGTTATTGCGTGAGATGTCCCTTCGCGTATACTAGCTGGGTCACTTGTAATTTTTCGACGGTCATTTCGCGAAATTGGGCGGCCGCCGGGGCTAAAATATATCGAACGGCGTTTGGAACGGCTCCGATGCTGTCGCATTTGCCGATGTACAGTAGCACACTTTTTTTTTTTACCCGTACGCAATACGATACATAGCATTTTCTGTGAAAATATTTCGTCGATGCCGGCAGTGCACAGCGTTACCTTCCGTCTTTCAACCGGTTCTGCACACGTTCTTTCGGTACAAGTTTTTCCTCGGCGTTCCTTTTTCTCCTGCACATAAATATTCGACACCGATAAGATTTTCTATGCATATTCTCGGAACGTATTAGATGAAAGGTGGTCGCTTGTGTTATCCTGCATTTCTCGATCCTCTATTTTTATGCTCTGTTTCCTAATAGACACATGCTTTATAATTCTCCAACAGATTGTGCAATATTCGTATATACGCTAAACAATACAGCATTTATTGCAATTTCCTTACTATTACTGTTAAACACACTTATTTTTATATTAGCAATCTTACAATTTTTGTTCATACTATTCGTACTGTATTTTTTAAATATCACTGTACTCTTCTAAATATTCTACTTATTCTTTGTAAGATGTAGTGAAGATTTCAGGAGCCACAGAGTCGGTTTTTTTTGTAAATATTTACAATGGTTTGATTGTTGGACAAAACCTGAGCTATTATTAATCTTATTCTACATACTTATTTTACCTAGTTTGCATCAATAAGATTTATAGCAATAATACATATTCATAATTAGTTAATGTAGTTTATATATAATATTTCATTAAAATTGTATTTAGCGAATATACATGTATAATATGGTGTTCTGTATTTATTAGATCTATATTTTCACATGTTATAAATAAAAAAACATAGGTTTCCAAAATACATCTTAATTTTTCAACAAAACAACTACGAAACAAAGTTTTCTCATTTCTTACAAATATTTGTTCCCAAAAGTTTATTCTTTGCATTAATTTTGATTACTCCAAAGTGAGTTATTTTGTTAAAGTCAAAAATGATTTTACTGGGGTGTAAGCACAATAATTAAAAATAAATGATTTAATAAATCCTTCCAATAATAAACAACATGATAATAATTTCCAGTATAGCTTTGCCTGATTACATAAGCGTTTCATATCAATGTAAACACAATGGTACAACAAGGTTGGTGGTGGCATTTGTATATTTTATATTACAGAAAATTGTTTGTTGGTGGATTGTCATGGGAGACAACGCAGGAGAATCTTCAGCGCTATTTTGGCCGCTACGGAGAAGTTATTGATTGTGTTGTTATGAAGAACAGTGAATCTGGTCGCAGTCGTGGATTTGGATTCGTTACATTTAGCGATCCAGCTAATGTTGCACTCGTTCTTCAAAATGGCCCACATCAACTTGATGGGCGCACGGTATGTAATTATTTTTTTAACAAGATAAATTCAGATCTTAAATCTTGTTACCATTTGTTTAAATTATACAATAATTTATGTTATATGAAATTTATATAACAGATTGATCCAAAACCGTGCAACCCACGTACCCTACAAAAACCAAAACGTAGCGGTGGGTTTCCAAAAGTTTTTCTTGGCGGTTTGCCAAGCAACGTGACAGAGACTGATTTAAGGTCTTTTTTCACACGATTTGGCAAAGTTATGGAAGTTGTCATTATGTATGATCAAGAGAAAAAGAAATCAAGAGGTGAGTGTGTTTGTATTTTAAATATTGATTTTCAGATTTTATACTTATTTATACAGTTTCATACCAGCTGTTAATGTCGCATATATTTTGATTCAAAATTGATTAAATTGTTGCCACCTTGAATAAACGGATATGTGAACTTGTTGTGAACACATGCTCCAGATGTGTTTTTGTGCCAGTAAGAAGTTCTAACTTGTGTCACAATTGTGAAAGTATGTCTAGAAACTGTATGAATTAGTGTAAATTATTTTATTTGAATGTCATTGGTGCTATTACTGATTTTATCAATTTGGTCACATAAAAAATAGTCAGAATTTTTGAGAATTTATTTTGTGTATAACCTTACTCTGTGGAGAACTCACTCGTGGATGCATTTTGACTGCGTCCTTTGAAACTCTAATATGTTTGAAAAATAAATTTACTCTTATATGGTAAAAAGATAGTTTCATATTGACTATGTTAAAAACCATAACTCAATCTACATATTAATATAAACCATAGTTCCAATTGTCGTCTAAATCAATAATTCTGGCTTGAATGCAGCACACCCATATTAAAACATAACAGGTATATTGTAGGATCATCTATTAACAGATAAAGAAGTGAACAAAAATTTAATCAATATAAAGGCAGTTTTCAATAATACACAAATAATTGTCTTTTATGTGTTTTTAATAATGATATTTTATAAATTTTAAATATATGTTGTATAGAATTACACGTGTTGTTACTGTTGATATAGTACATTTATACTGCTGTACAGAACTGAATTTGTACAACAAATGGCAACTCATTTAAGTTCAAATTTATTTTATGAATTTTACATAAAATGCTATGCATATACTTGCATCTTTAGTGAATTATTTTCATTTACTCTCTGTAATTAATGTAGTACAGTATATCATATAGTAGTATTTTATGTTAAATTAAATTATATCAGAAATCTTTGTATTTTATGATGGTCTCTTTTGATTAAGTATCTATAAGTGTAGCTTAAGGCTTTGACAGGCTATGCTACCATAAGTTAGGTATACATAAGTTACTTAAACTATTCCTAAGGCTTATGAAATTCATTTTTGTTAGTTGTAAATCATTTAGTGTTGTATAACTAAACAGTTATTTAATTATATTTATTTGTTACAATAATGTTTAATATTGTACATATAAAATTATGCTATGGTCAGGTACTTGTACTAAAGTATCTCAAGTCTACACGTGTTAGTTGCGTCGAATCCGAAAATCGTTTACACTATATGTGTTTCTATTGATAATGGAAATTGCTTAGAATTTAGTTAGTATTATTTAAAATTAATAATTCGCGATACATTTTTAATTTATTTATGTAAATTATATTTGGTGGCTGCATTCAAGAAGTTACACATTTTTTCCAGCAAGATTTGCAACATTTGATTTTTGTTGAATTTGGAAACTATTTACAGTTTGGATCACGATTAATGTGATTTTTTTGTCAATCCTGTTGCGTTACTGCAAATGTGATAACAAAACGACAATTTGTTATAAAGAAATGATATCGTGCGATGGTTATTACTTACCCAGATTCTTCCACGGAGGCTAGGGTTGAAGTTATATATTGGAACTGTTCCTATCCAGTGCTTTTAATACATAATTATTTTACAGATGTTTCTTTAAATTTTATGCACTCACTGTGATGTTTATACTTTCAGTAGATTGAAGTCATATGTTATATAAGTATGAGACAAAGTGAGTGTGCAACTGGTTACAAAAATGTGTGTGATATTTACGACCATTAGTTTACACGCAATATTACAGTGATATTTGTTTAATAATTCATAATTACAACAATGGCACAGTATAAAATATTATATCATAACATTAAACTATAAGAATATTTAATTAACAAAATATTCATAATGTTAAAAATAATTTTTAATACTGTTCATAAGTTAGATTGTACTAAATTTGATTTTATAATTTTTACATGCATTATCTAGTGATGTAGTATTTTGCACAATATTTGTTTTCAATATATCTGTACTTATATCAGTTGTGTAGTGGTAGTTACAATACAATTACGAATAATGTTTTTTTACACTTATTCGATTATTTGCACAAATTTGTTTCACATAGGAAGGAACAGATCTTTTCTCTTTTGTGGGATTCCAATAATCTTTATTCAACATGCTTCTTTGAGTCAGCCATCACGTTTTGAGAATACTTACCTTGAAACTTGTGAAGCTGTGAAAATGTTTCATATATCGATATGTAACTTATCATATGCTTATCTATATTTATATAGAAAAGCTTAAGAGTAGTCATAGACATAATGTATGAAAACAAAATTGTTAACAATTTGAACAGACAGGCGTTAGGGTTTTAATTGTATATTACAGGGAACTTATGGTATGTTAATTGTGGTTGTGTTCAGTTTATAGTTGTATTTCATTTTTAACTTACGCACGCCCACTTGTCATTAGATATAATGGCTAAAGTATACAGTGATATTATTAATCTTTATGGATTTATGATTCATTCCATTATCAAAAAAATGTATGAGTCCGTAGTTCATTATTGAAGAGTAACTTTATTTGACAACAAACTCATTTAGTGTTTGAAACATTGCCTGCGCATATGAACTTCAAATTGACGGTAATATCAATAATATTTATGCACATTGACATACGGTTTATCTCAGAATATCACAACAGAAACATAAAATTGTACGCGTCATATAAAATGGCGTACTCCAATGCCCTAGATGATACGAGAATATATTGTCATAAATTATATGTACATTATAAATGTCCAGTTAGTGTTTACAAATATGTAAATTGACTGTACGATGATACACTATTGGGAGCGGAGTCTATGGGCATTCGTTCAAATAACTAATTACTTGAGGCATGTTTTGATATACTCTGACGTTTGGGCGGCAGGGTTTGGCTTTCTCAGTTTCGAGGACGAAGACGCAGTGGACCGATGTGTTTTGGAGCATTTCGTCAACTTGAATGGAAAACAGGTATAGCATAAATACACATCACAAAACCCATGTATGTACTTCTAAATGTCAACGACAGTAATATAATATAATTGTATATATACGTATATACATATATATTATAGTTGAGTACTATATGATGTTCATAGATAATAATACAATACATAGTCAATAATGTTAGATCGTAATAAAATATTAATTTATAATTCTAGCGTAAACGCGTATAAGGTTTTACATACAAACAAGTGTCATGAATTGAAAATGTCAAAAATATTTTCACCATGAACAGCGAGAAAAGAAACATAATGTAGTACGAACAAATAGTGCGCTTAAGCGTTGAACAGCGTAATGTGTGGCATTCTATATTTTTATTACATCCATTTGCAAGTTAGTTTTTCACGCATGAGTAATAGTTAAAAGATTCGTATGTTTAATATGTGCAGTGATTGTATCACGCTATTACTATGTAAGTTTTAATTAGAAATTTAATGATTCATGTATGAAGTCAGATTGGAAATCCTCTATTTCCCACGAAATTCATGTACTATAATTACAAGGTTACACGTAACTTATATAAGTTTGAGCGACTATGCCAGGGCTCGAAAATCTATTGTATGTCGTTTTAATGACTGAGTTATATTCCTATTAGATATAACAATTCTAGCATACAAATAAAATCATTATCATTAGATTTAGTTTCGTAGCTTTAACACACACACACACATTACTTTTGTATGGGCAGTCGAATATCAGTGCAGATACAGAGATTTGATCAACAATGTAATACCTATCATAACATGATATGTTCTGTTGAAAATGATCTCATACATCCATTATATAACCCGCATTAGGACTCATGATTTGTCGCACCTTGCTTGCAGGTTGAGATCAAACGCGCAGAACCGCGAGACTCGTCAAGCAAAATGAATGACAGTCATCAAGGTCAGTGGGGTCCTCCCCAGCAAGGCGGGCCGCCGATGGGGATGGCTGGAAACATGGGGCCTATGGGTGGACCTAATGGACAAATGGGTGGCCCTATGATGGGTGGTCCGATGGGTCCTCCAGGGAATATGATGCAGCAGTACCAGGGCTGGGGTACTAGTCCACAGACTGGTGGATACGCCGGTTACAGTACTCAGTATAATGCTCAAGGCTGGGGAGCGCCACCGGGCCCACCTCAGCAACAACAAATACCACCGCCCCCGCATCATCAGTGGGGTAGTAGTTACAATGTGCAGCCAGCAGCGGCAACTCAGGGCTATGGAAGCTATGGTGAGTTCCATCATTCACTAAATAGACATAAATAATTATCTCTTGACGGTGTTTGTATTTGACTTAACGATTCCTGAGACGTAGGTTCTTAAAGTATCGTATATTAGTTTATGACAAAAAAGTACATTTTTTACCAGTACATTTTATAGACGTTTACCGTTAGTTCAAAATTGTTAACCGTACAGACAGAGTTACAATGTGTTTTTCATGTTTGATATTTCTCGATACCTCTAAGAAGATATATGAAGTAGATATATTTTCGAGGTATACCTACTTACAGGAATTGTGTGCCAGTCGTGTATATTGTTAAATGTTTCATTTTATAATAAAGAACTTAGGGATATAGGCGGAACTTGCCTTTCAGTCTCATGGAGAAAACAGAGTCGGAAGATAGAGATTTTTGCCACTATCAAAATGAACATTATGTTACGTATGATACACAGACTAAATTGACAACAGGAATCATTTTGCAAATCTTATTAGTTTGTTGCTTACGTGTTCTACGTGACTTAAGTTCGTATTTAAAGGAATCACTTTCACAAGAACTAAGGTCAAATATGAAAAAACAGTCAAATGCTATTTATCGGAACTAAAATAATCTAATCATAGATGACGTTGATGTTGCTACTGTTATTCGGCAAAAAATGTATACGTTGTTACAATTCGCTGTGGAAAGTTGAAGCTATTGTATAAAATCATGTTTGAAGTAGTTACGCTCCCGCGATTATCAACATCAACTTCATGCAATGAGTTTAGTACGATAGATTATAGTTGTATACATTAACATAACTTTGATCCTGTCCCCTCCCCATCCATCCTGCTTGGAGAGGTTAGTCTAAGATGAAGAAAGATAATAGTAGGAGACATGGCAAGTGTAACTAAAATAATTTTTTTAAATTTTATTAACGCCCCCTGGAGGTTGATACTGATAGAAAATGTAATAACTTACTACCATTGCGGAATGTCAATATTCGATATGCTAGTCCAAACTTACATTTATTTTGACAGGATTGAAGAAAAATGATAAACAATTGGTTTCTTATGCTTGTGTGAAACTCTTGATTACTATTTGTTCCTTAACATCACAGATTAGAGATAGATATTTGATGTTATTGACATGCTTTACTAGTTTGTTCATATGGTAAAGAAAGTTACGGTATGGCTAAATTCTTTTCTTATATTATTCAAACCGAGAATGAAGAACAGAATGTCTATGTAACTCTGTCATGTATATTAAGCTCGGGTGACCTAACTTACCCTCATTATTCAGGTATATTAGAAACATTGGACCTCATAATGTCTTGTTTACAAAATGTATGCTTGATTCTCTTCAATCTCATATACGTTTATATACATACATAAATAGACAAACGTATATGTATGTATATATTCATTGTTACACTCATCCAATTCGTAATGTCATTTACATTCCACAATAATCACATAAGTTTAATTCAATTAGAACTGTGTAACATGCATATTATGTTGATAAATCTGTACTAATGCACATTTTCTACCATAGGCGTGCGCGCGTAAACACAGAAACGATTACCGGGATTTAATTCAGTGCGCTGTTGTACACAAACGTAGAAAACGTCGGTCGAGTCCACGATTTTTGCCGCGTTTTGCCCCTCTCGGCGGTGGTTCGCAAAATTTACCTTCATTACATTTTCTTTGATTCTTATCCATACCACGTTCGTTCGGCAACAAAAGAGAATCGAGCATGAAGCACATTAGAGACATACGCTGCCAGCCCGTGCGGCTGGTAGCGTAAAGATCAAAAGTCATTGCTTTTTTTGTTCTCTACTTTTTTTGTTCCGTATATTATTTATTTTTTTCTAATCAATAAGAAAAGCGAGTATGAATATTAAAAGATCGCTTGAAGGCGGTAAAGGTGAGGTGTGACGCTGGTCGGTGACACGTGTTTTGTGTGGTTGATGATCGCAGGTGGGCCGGCGGCGGCCGCTTCAGGGGGCTACGGGCCCACGGCGGGTACTGGCGGGGCTGCGGGGGGCGGGCCCGGGGGTTCCTGGAACTCCTGGAACATGCCACAGAATGGGCCCCCTCCTGGGACCCAGCCCCCACCCCAGCCCCCTCAGCCCAACTCCTCGCAGCCCAACTCCAACTCGAACCCCTCTGGCCCGCAGGGTGAGTCTTCAAGCTCAGTCAAACAAACTCTCTCCTCTTTCCACCCTTTGGCATCAGACAGCTCCATTCTGACCTAATCAATAGCCTGACTAAAACGTATATGATCCACCTTCACGTTTATTTGTTTTCCCCGCTCGGAACGTTTAAAGCGTATATCTGTCTTCTTCGTCAATGAACAGTAGCCGCTCGTGGCGCGTCGTTTTTTGTTATTTACATACCTACCTTACTTACTCACTTATTAAAACTCTCCCCGTGAATCCATACTTTTGCTCATTCTTATACTATCTATTTTGATTTACATACGTATACGGATTGTTAAGCTTGCATGGTCTTTAGTGTTAATTGCGACGGAAAAAATGCGCGATTTTCGACTTGGGTGATAGTACAGGTATTTATTTTGTTGATACTTGGAACAAGTTCCATTCAAATTTCGTATTTATTCTTGGAAATTATTGATTGTTCGGGGAATAAATTAAATAATAGTTATTTATTTTTATAAAAATTTTCAATTAGCTTAATCGCTAAATCGTACTTTTTATAACAGATTGTGAAAATTCTTATTCGTTATTTCATTTGGTATCTAATGTAGACCGAAAAATTAGACTGTGTTTCGAAATAACAACCGACGGTATTTGTGGATATTGCAACTCTAATTACAAACCCTCCTATCCAAAACTCCAAGGCGTTCCATACATACATATATATAAATATATATATTTCACATGCAAACTCTTATTTCGTTTAGTGTCAAGCAGTCCTGTTTTTCATGTGTTTACGCTTATCTTTTTTACGTGTAGATCTTAAACGCATGTAACCTGCAACAGTAAGATTTATTAAGATGCACACACAAAGTGAGAAAAGATATATAATGGATAATCAAAATTTGGTATGTGCAAATCAGATATTTGCAACAAAATTGTTGGCTCCTGAAAATGATATTGCACTTTTTTTGGCAGAGTGTACGATAGCATTCATTTAAGTGGATGTAGCTTTAGCATTATTTGCATTACTTTCACGTAATATAAGTATACAACAATATTATATTCTTTTTTAATATGGAGTGTTAAATTGATTGGGTCCGAATTATCGCATTCAAAGATAAGTTACAAATTTTTCGTCAGATATCGCCTTTCAATAACAATAGTTCTTTTTCAATTGGATATGTTTATTCCTTGTCTTGTTAAATGGGCTGTCAATTGCTTTGTTGACTATTGGAACTAATATTAATGCCAATAATATAACATTTTTTCTTACTTGTGTGTGTAATAAACGTATGTATTTTCGTTGAATGGTTAATTTAGTGATTGCAGTATACTTTAGGTATCTGAAATCACGAAAAAATATATATATATGAATCATAGCAATTCATATTTAACAAGCTACACCTTAGTGCATTTATTTCCAATGAGAGTGCATTTTTGATTCTATAATAGGACTTGGTATTCCCCAAATAACTCGCAGCAAATTCAAGAATTTGCCTTTTAGGTGATTTTTAATAATGCCATAACATACTTCGTTTAAACCCAGTTTTGTTTCATTGAAGGTTCGCTAAATTAGCATTATTATATAAAAAGTTCACTTGTGGATTTATAAAGCAAATTATATATGAGGGGTCTAGAAATGTTATAATCGTTCTTCGTGTTTTGTTTATTTTTATAGGCATGCATAGGAGATAGAAAAACTGCAGTAGAGGAGTAAAGAAAAGATAAATTAGTCTTACGAATAGAAAATACCGCAATGTTATAATATAATAGGAATGACAGAGATTGTTCAAAGAATATCGAGAATAAATCGTAATAGCTAAAGGATAGTGAACACAATTATTTTTATAAAATACGGGTATTATAAAAATAGCAGATGGCAACAAACTTCATGTTACAGTAGAACCGTGCATAAGAATTTTTATTGTAAAACCTTATTTTATAGTACATTTTAGAAAAACGCGTGATACTCAAGTGTGGTGAATGTCCAGATTATTATACAATTTTGCATAGAACTGTAAATTCTATGCAAATTTTATGACAGTTTACAGAAAATGGAAATTAATTTGGACACGTCGCGACACGGTAGTGCGGCAAATAATTTGTGAACGTGGCATGCACAAAATAACTTGGAAAAAATACATTTTACTTTTGCGTCGATAGACTTTTTGCTAACGACATTATATGAATTAATAATTGAGTAAAATTGTAGCGTTATGTAAGTATATGTTACATGAATTCAATTTCTGACTGACTTAAAATCTTGATATATTCGTAACATCGTTATAACATTAAGGATGATTGTTCTATATAATGCGAATGTTGCGAAACATATTTATATCAAAAAAGTATTGTACATTTGACTGAACTACGTAAGGATATGTTGTACGTATTCCGTTATTTCGTAATAGACGTATTTGTAAAGGTATTTTTAAAAACATTTACTTATATCGAAAAGAATATAGCTCATAAAACAAAAGATGAAAGCGTGAATCAGCGTAATGGAGTGCTTGATTAAATGTCCTTTGTTCACATTGAATAACTTTTATGTAATTAATTTGTTAAGGGAATTATTTCGTAAATTATAGTTTATACACTCTTAGCTTGTACTCTTCATATATAGATGTATGTATACGTACTTACTTATAGAGCAGAAAAGTGTATGTATAGTTTGCCCTAAACAGTTTTAGTAGATATGTGAACGTGAGCGTTGGTCGTTTGTCTTTTAAGCAAGTGAAATAGAAAATGAAAATTATCTAGACCCCTTATGCTTGTAGTACGTGACTGTGGCAGATAAATGATTAAGATCAAAGTGTTTATATGCGTACAAAGTGCTGATAGTATAATAATCTTAAGTAGTACTTTAATGTAGAGATCATTACTTTATTGTACTATAATACCTACGTAGTTACACCTTTTCTTTAATGGAATACTAAACTGATATATCGTGAGGCATTGTTCGAATATCTCTGACTTATTATTATTCTCTCTCTTGTTTCAATTTTTTATACGTACCTTTTTTGCACGTCATTGATTAGTAATCACATACTTCGAATTATGATTTAAGATCTAAGTGTTAATGTTAGTTACAATAATAAAGCCTAATTTCACTTTTTGCCGACTCCACAGTGCTTCCTTGGTAGAACAAAATTCCAAAAATGTCTTACTGTAATCGTCAAATATGCAAATACTATTTGATCTTTCCTAGATGTCTTAAACGATCAGTGCCTTGTACTATAGTCACAAGAAAGTAAAGTAAAGTATATCCCTGCGGGTAGCAATGTCTCACTCGAATGCATAAGATTGTATCGGATCTTTGTTTAGCAAGCAGCAGTAGTCGTCACGAAGAATACATGTCTACAGTTTCGCATAATTCGTTAACGGTTACTTTCGCGAGTCCAAGCTCGGCGACGTAGTAGGCCTATAGTAGGCCTATAGTAGGCCAATAGTAGGCCAATAGTAGGCCAAGTACCAAAATTGCTCACACTGAATCGATACGCGACAAATCTGCCGTTTGGCAATGTTTCCATCGGAGAAAAGCGTCTAGAAGGTGCGTAAATGTAAAATCGTTACTCGGGACAGACGTACCGTAGCTGAACGTTACTTTACTTTCTTCGCGTCTGTTGATGAGCGACATTATCTATTAGCGAAGTAGCGTAAACGTGATTCGAGGTTGTATTATATATAGTTGCAAAACGCGTGTTTTAGGTGACATGTATTCACGGCAGACTACCGGCTCAGGTGCACCTGGGTCCAGTACTAGTTCGGCGAAGACTCCGGATTACAGTGGGTATTCCGGGTACGGCAATTACGGAGATACTTACGCTCAGCGTTCGTACCAAGGAGGGGAGAGCAACCAAGGTGGGTATGCCGCCAGCGCCCCTAAACCCGGCCAGCAATTTGATTTCAAAGAGTGGCCCACCTCATGACCATTTTAATTGACCCGTGACGGAGAAATGCGCTGAATGGCTTGGCCTTGCTCGTGGGTTTTTTCTTTTTCTTGTATTAAAAAGGACTTTTGCAACATGTGTATAATCGATCGTGAAACTGTGCTATGATACGGGACATTCTTTGCTCATTCGTTTGCTCTGTCTTTGGTGAATAGTTGCGGACAAGATGGTCGGACGTGTTGGATGCCAAAATTTCGTCTCACTGTCAGCGCCTCCCGCTACACTGAGCGGCCGTCGTTGAGCGTAACTTTAATCGAAACCATACGTCATGAATTGCTACTGTTGTTCTGTTTGGCACGTTTTACCCCGTGCTGATCGGAGGTCACCGACGGACTGGGCGATTTCTTTTTATTTCGAATGTATGTCGAGTTTTTTCTTTTAAGAGAGTTTTTATTTGCGTGCATTGATTTGCATGTAATCGTTTAGAAGAAGCTGCCGTTAAATTGTACTTCTTTTCCTTTCCTTTTTTCTTTTATTGAATGCGTACTTTCAAATACGTTGCTTCCCGTAATCGGTTACCATTATGGGTTCCGTTTCAGGGCAAGTAAAAGATATGAGCACTGCACAAAGAATGTCTTTTCCTCAAGCCAGGATGTCGTTCGCGAGCGGTCATGTCTACAATTACATGTAACAGCAAAATGCCGATGAGATATCTGTTTCGGTACAGTTAAGTGTAGCAAGTAAAATTTGGATAACGATAGCGTCGAGGAAAGTTAGGTGACAGAGCTAAATGATACGTCAGTTTCTCAGTTAGTCTATTCAGATCGCTCGCGAGAACGGCTCATGATCTTTTTGGAATAAAGATAACATGCAACTATGAGTACATAGAATTAACAATCCGACAACATTGAGTAGGAAAAACACCCATGGTGCAAGAGAATGCTGTATTGGCACTGGGATGACAGAAAGAAAGTAAAATGCAGAAGTATTATAACCATGAACTAGATCGTGTAAAATAAGTAATGGGATGGAAGCAGTAAGGAGCGAGTGTAAAGCATCTAAACTATTAAACCTTTATTGCCACAACACTTACGCGGAGGTGAATAAGATCTCGTTGAAGAAAGTTCTCTCTCATAAAAATGGCACAAATTTTGTTACTTGTTCATCTCCCACTGTTGATGGATACTTTGATAACAAACAATGATATGAATAAACAAAATATATTATGGTCTCTAATGAAAGGTCAGCGAGTAACTCGCACATTTGAGACACCCGTCCCTCCACGATCTCGTATTTATTAAATAGGTGTTATATTGGGTAAAAGAAAAAACGAATAATTAATAAAGTTAATGAGTAAGATGTCACAGGCTGATCTACCTATGTATGAATTACAGAGATAGTGTAAAATAAATAGATCATTTTAATATGATGTATGTAAACCTACAACTATGGACAGCAGGGTGCATATTCCACAAGCACCATTTTTTACTTTCATATCATATCACTACTAGTAGTATCTCTTATTCTTTCAGTTCCTTATCTTCTACTCTTTCTTACTTTCGACTTTTTCCTATTTATGCTGTCTCGTCCTCTTCCGTTTCCAACAATTTGGAAATCAATGTCAGTTACGGGAAGAGAGAGGCAGGGATGAGAAAAAAAAAGATAATCATGAATTTTTACAAATTGTATTATAAGAATTTCGCGGTCGTCGGACTGGTTTCTGTTCGACCAAATTGCCCCAAATGTGGAAACTGATTTATTTTTTACCTCGGATTTATAATAGTTATTATTAGGCATGTGTAAGATTACAATTATTATTGTTATTATTATATTACTTCTATATTATTATTACTATTATACTATTAATGCTATTACCACTACAACTATTATCATTATTTACTACTGCTACTGCTACTATTATTGCTACTGTTGCACTACTATTACACTACTATTACTGTCTATGGTAATCACAATTACTGTACGATAAAGATGATAATGATGATGGTGATGAAGCTTACAAGCGTTTAAAATTTAGATCTTTAGAAAGAGATCGCAACGTTTAAGGTGGAGGGAGGGGCTATTGTAATAGTGCGGTTATCTCGACGGGGGGCACTGATCTGAAAAGTCTACCTGATTAAATATATGACTTAATTGTATTTACTCTGTAGGATTTACAATAGATCTAAACGAGAATATTTTGGAAGAGTGCTCTCCAATGCTCATGTTTATTACCGAGCGGGTCGCGTTGTGTCTTACTTTATCAATGAGAACTAAAAATATTGAAATAACGTAAAAACCGATTTTTTATGATATAATCATATTGTTAAGACATTATCATTCAGCGGGTTTATTCATTTTTACACTCACGATCTTTCGTTACTATCCGTTCCACCGTAGAACACATATTTCTTTCTCGTCAAGCCGACAATATTATTAAATGTATTACAGTTTACGTTTGCTCATTTACGCGAAAAGAAAGAGGAAATACACAAGCAAAGAAACAAGACGAACTGACGTAGAACAATTGACGCCCTGTTGTTGCCTTTGAATGTAAAAGATTGTCTCATCTTATTTGCAGATTCGAAGTAAACCGAACGAAACGAAGATTTTTAGCATAAAAGCAAAGCATTTTTCTTATTCGCTATTAAATACACTCATACGTAATCATACGCAGTCAATAGAGGGGGAGATGTAAATCGTGCGTTTCCTTTTAACGATTCTCGACATAGAGGTACAAGCTTTATATCCCATAAGTCTCGTATCGTCTATCTGCTAAAATACAGCTTATTGATGTAACAATGGTTAAGGCTTTGTGACATTTGACAGCGGCAATGAAAAAATTATGTGGGTGGTAAAAAAAAAAGAGAACAGCGAACGCGACTCGTGAACACTTCTGGGATCAACGCAATAACACTTTTATTAACTAACAAGTAACGAAACCGATGGTGAAAATAGGGAGCTCAATCAAACATTCATTTTTACACTAATTGTTATGATAAATGTGAATACACGTAACATGTGCACTCAACAATTACACATTTACACACACACTTCTACGCGCATAAAGAAGTAATAAATTTTAAACAGGTCGCAGGTTATATTGATCACTGAAATAATAGTAATTTAATAAGGGATACATAGATAATGTCGTGACTTTGCGGTTGTTCTAAATAACGTGTTATTTAATACTTAATTCCAAGGGGAATGTGGCGAATAATAGTGAAATGTTTTATCTACAGCTGTTTATCTCAGCTTCTTTATAATATAATGTAAAAAAAAGTCGAGGGCGTAAGAACCATTAGTATACCGATTATGATTACAATTATTACTACTACTATTGTATTTCTTACGATTTATCAATTTCTAAATAAAGTTAAAAGCGCAAATAAAAGTTTTTAAGTGTGTGCAGTGTTGAGAGAAAGTGATTACGCATTTGGTTTATAGATAACGAATATATTATGTTTGTTGGGATCGGTAAAGAAAATAGTTAATTTATATTATCTACTAACGAGTCTCAGAGGGATGAAATAAATTATACAGGCGCGAGAGGAAAATGCAGTTGAAGGCTGGTCTTGCCACATTTGTATATACATTTCTTAGAGTGCAGCGAAATGATAGTCGGATTATGAACGATAAAGTGATAATGACGATGTGAATTTAGAACAGGCAGATTAAAGGCAAGATAAAAAAAAAATAATTAGTGGGACTATTTGAATAATTGACAATTACTAATTATAATGGATAATCTATTTATATTTAAATGCAATATTATTAGTATTTTTAAATACAGAGGTGAAGCATCTAATTAAAGTAATAGGTAGCAAATAGGAGAAAATATTTTCCTTCTAGCCGTTGTTACTACTTGGCCCGTTCGCACTTACGTGAACTACGGCTTCCTCTCAGGGTTGTTATCGTTCTTTTTTCACTCTAAACATCCCTGTACAGGTTCATTTCTTTCCTTTTCCACTTTGCAAAACAAAGAAAATAATCAATACGAAAGATCGCATTTATTTGCACGTTGGCCTTCGGCTCGGAGCAATCGGGGAAAATGCCGAAAGATTCGCTACTGACAATGGATACGGCAAAGTAATCTAGTTTTATCTTAGCAAAGTCATTACGAGGCAAGTTGTTAGCTACACCATTCACTGTGCATTTTATTTTCTTCCTAATTTTCCCTTTTGTCTCCTTCTTTACCTCTGAAAAGTGCTTTCTTAAGCCTGATTAAGGGAATACGTCACTGATGATACATAAACAGGAAAATACTACTAAAAAATATCTCAATTTGTTTTATACGTTTGCCAAACATAATATATAATACATAATCTTTAAGTGTGACTGAAAAACTCAAGGTGTCAATATATGTAAATTGTCCTTGGATGTATAGGGTGCTTTTTTTTATTCTTGCATGTTTTTACTCCTTGTAAAATCGTTCGTTCTAGTCCTTTACAATTATGTTTTATCCTCTCCCCACAATGATGACATTTTGCCTTAAATCTCTATCTTTTAGTCGTCTCTTCCCCCTGTCATTTTTCTCAGCATTTCGTAACTTCTCTTGTTAACTAAACGTTTAAAGCAAATTGTATAAAAGTATAGGGTAAGGTCGACAAAAGGTAAAAGTAAATATTAACGCAGCTTAGTTAATTTACCGTTTTTTCTTGACTTAATTAGTTGCTACATAAATAGCTATTTTCATTATTGCGAGCGAATAGATAACACAATTATATTTGCAAGAGAAGTTAAGTATTTGATATTTAAATACATAAAGATAAATATATTACAATTCCGGGGGCGTTTTATGTTGATTAAAGCGTTACATCATTTCACGCCCCATCCAATCAAGACTGGTCATATAATTAAATATTACATTTAACACTTATTGCCGATATAGTAATGTATTCACAAACGGTAGTTTATATTGATACACGGTAGTTTTTCATGCTGCTTTTGTATACTAATTTATCTTTTGTTATCCGACGGCACGTTGACTATTGCATTTTTTCTTTTTTCTTTTATACGTCCGCTTACCTTTATGAAATTAACATTGAGCATTTTTATATTTCCTCACTCTCTCCTCAATCTTAATCCTTCTTCGTCGGTTGTATTCAGAGTATCTGGGTTCTCGTTATTATCCACAGTCGTGCCCATATTGTAAAGAAAAATGTAACAAATTAGCGTAATCTTCACTTACACCCTCTAGAATAGCGGACAAAGTAGGCATTTCTTTAGTTTAAAACCGGGATTTCGCAGTAAAAACAGGGCCAAATGCGTTTCAAGTAACATACAAAAATAAAGAAAAAGACGTAAAAAGAATCACAGAGTAATTACAAATAATGTTGTTTCGTGAATAATATTTTTGATATCAGAATGTGACTATTGTTTTCACTTAATACGATATAAGTGGCATTGATATATTAGCTTCACTGCCAAAGCCTGCTGTTTGTACGTTTTTCGACGTGGTTGTGTTGCGTTTCTTTTAACAATAATTCATACTCTATGGGATATGTACCGTTGGTTAATTTCTACGGCGAGCAGGAAATAATTGTTAAATTACTTTCCTTATCGAGTACAAAAAAAAGGGAGGGATAATTAGTATCACACGTAATGGGTAATATCTTTTAATATTTGAGATTGGCGGATCATTAAGGGAAAGAGCGCATAAAAAAAGTACCACCTTACATAACGAGATAATAATCGCCAACTTCAAACAAAGCGCGCCGTGCAAAATGTAAGACAGTGCATAATTTATTATGGGAAAACCGGTAATGTAAGAGGTAAACGTGTTATATACATGAAATATTCTAAATTACGTTTACATAGAAACATTTAAGGAATTAAATTATAATTACAAAGTGATTTCTCTGCGAGTTTGATAGAACAATGTAATTATTGTCTTAAAACGTATATAGTAAAGGAAGATAGGAATTTAACGAGTGAGTTTATATAAGGTAAATTCTAAAATATGTTTATGTTAAGTGCCCTGCTAATTGTGAGAAACTTAAATATCAGGTAATGGGAATAGCTGAAGTTTAGTAACACGTTGTGCGCGCGATACATTCAACACGTGCACACACGCACAGACACTTACAACACACGTACACGAACACACATGCACACGGTGTCACAGACATTAAAGATTTGTAAGTACATACGAATTAATGAGGGAAGGTAAGAGACACGAAAAAAATGTAACTTTTATCCGAAAACCGGGAGTGCATTTATCAATTGGCCGGCAAATATATATTAGAATAATCGGAGAATACGAACGACAAAACTGGATTTCCAATCTTTAGAGTTTCTTGTGTTTTATAAAGGATTAACCGTAAATCATGGACCGTTCATTGACACTTGAGAGCCGCTAAAATGCCTTTATTTGGCGATGAAAGATTTTCATAACGCTGCTACCTTCTTTTCGTTCCGACACAGATATAAAAAAAAACATACGATGAAAATAAAAAATATGATGACTGACGGGTTCTGTATTTAAAGGATAGGATTCCTAACAGCAGAGAATGCTTCGTTCTCGCAATGAAATGAGAAATGATCGATCTACTTTTATCATATTTTAGTGTGAAGTATAAGGTAATAAACGTAAAGACGATAATGATTATAATGATAATAAATGAAATTATTAACTGTAATACATGACTTGTATACTTGTAACATTTAGCGTTGTATTGGTAAGGTCATGCCCCCCACCGAGCTAAGCGAATAGAATGTAGAAGAATGGTTATAGATAACGAAAAATCTGTGGTAATAAGTGTAGTCGCATAACGATGACCGCCGTGTGTCATGCGTGATGCAACTTCTTTAAACGTTATAACGTATCCATATTCGATAACGAATAAGGATACATGAATGATAATAGATCTTTACGCTCGCACGCTTTCTGTCCGTCTGATTTCCAGTGTCCCAAAATATACTGTCTATCTGTACCGAAGGAGGGTGTACGATGTCACGGTATTATTCTATCAATTATTCTCAATCACGTTAGTTTCTTTTCTATATCGCATGTCCGATGGCGCGAAAGTTGCACGGATATAGAAAGATATTTGCCAAAATGTACCGATATGACACGATGCTTATGTATGTAGTACCGTTTGAATCGAACACCCTATAGTCAGCACAGTGGAACATGATCCAGGCCAAGGCGCATTGTCTCTTTTACTTAAGAAACTTACGGTGTAAGGATGAAATACGGGATAGGATATAGAGAGAAAGAGAGAGAGAGAGAGAGAGAGAGTGAGAGAGGGAGAGAAGAAGAAGAAACGATTTGGAATACACCGAATTACAATGATGATAATGATGATCATGATGATAGTCACGATGGCGATGACATCGATTCCGATGTCAACGATGCTAATATAATGATGAATACGAAAATCATGATAAAAAATACTGAAAAGATGATTTGTCGAGAATAACCTTATATCATGCGTTACTGTCGATGATAACGCTTAATGAAAGATTATTACACGCACGAATTGTTGAAAGGAACACTGTTTACATGCTAATCTATCATGTATTTGTCTATTCATTACAAACATATATGTATGTACATGCACTCTCGTATGTCTGCTCGTGTAAATGTATACCTTTAAAAATATATACCGATACGGGCATACGTATTTTCTTTTCTTTTTAAAGGTATGCACATTGCATGCACGGCCATTCGTGCACGCGTGTGTCGACATGTACGTGTATGTATGTAGGATTCCTTCTTAGTTCACAGGGAATATTTCTCTTTTATCTACTCAATGACATATATTTAAACCAAACAAGAAATTAATACAAGAGAGTACAAAGGTCAGACGTCATCACACGCTCGCCAAATTTTCCAGAATCAACCTTCACTCACTCCGCACGTGACACAGCTTACTTTTTTTTTTTTTTTTTTGAACATACTACACGTCGAAATCCATACAAAATTCCAACAACACCGATTTCCAATTCACGCATCCTAACATTCCCCTTTTCCTGGTCGATTACGCCGCAGCGATAATCACGTTTGACTTTTGTTACTTTGTACAATTTTAGATAGTTACGTTTAAGTTTTAATCCGGAACCCGAATTAAGTTCTTTTAATAAACGCTAGACCAACTTCCACGTATTATATTTTGTGGGCTCGCAATTCTTGTCGTGTTGTTTCTTATTTTCTTCCCGAACCTTCGATAATTTTCCCTTTGCTAGTATCCGTAGTCTATCATGACATTTGTCAAACTTTTACATGGTGACCTTTTCGAATTTTCCCATATTAAACGTCACCTCCGAGGGACTCATTTCTCACACATCGTTGAAATGTACTAAATGTCTTTGTATTGCTTCCGTATGTTTGTATCATTGATCGGGGTTGCTCACTGACATACTTCGTAAGTATAGGCAAGTGTGATACGTACGGTTGCACTGCCAGTCATTTACGTCATGGCATTCCCTTAGTTGCTAGTACTCATTCGATTTTCTGATCACGCGAATACATTCCACTATTCTACTGGACTATCGTTAGGAAATAATGCGTCGATGATTGTTCGGTCTCCGTTGCTGGTTAGTTAGTTTACTAATCATTTCTCTCAATGGACGCTAGGAATTAGCAACATCCCTTCTTTATCGGTCATTTAACACATTCTTCATGATATTCGTTTGACTAGAATTAATTATTGGTTTTATTCGCGGAATTTACATAATATATATTCTTGAAATTACTCTCGAAAATAGTGAAATCTCTAGCTGGCACATTTCTTCTCAATGAGTCTATAACTCCTGTCGCATGCAGGCGAGGTGTGTTACTGTCCTGTCTCGAATTCGTTCATTGCCTTTTAACTTCGACATATTTAGCGCATGGTTAACTACCACACGTATTCGAACCAAACAGAATACTAATATTAGGGAGTACAAAGATCAAACGTCATCAATTAATCGCTGAATCGTCCAGACATGCCTCACTCCATACACATCATTTTACCACATTCCCTACATCGAAACTGAAGAACGCCAATTCTTACATCGTATATAAACACACGCCGATCTCTTCTTCACGTAATTCTCACATACATCACGTATCGAAGAAACTCGCGCGCACGTGTGACCTTATACCCACACACCAACATACACACATGCATACACATGCATACACGGACGCAATTTACGAACGCAGTTGTGTTTTCTGTGTTTCCTGGAATTGAGAAGGGAAACATTCTATGTGGATGTTAGAATACCATGCAGACGTAGGCTGCGTAAAGACGAAGGTGGAAGGAAGGGATGGGGAAAGATAATATTTACGTGGGATAATTTTTCTTTCACTTTCGTTTCAACGTATTCGTCGTAACCTCTATCGCCTAATCTACACATATATATATACACATACATACTTACATATGTATACATATATTTCTGATTTGACGGAAAATTAGCGCGCGCGACAGGTACAAACGAAATATTGACAGAGCGAGTGAAAAAAAAAATAAGTGGACTGACGTTCCTTGACTCGCTATTAAAGAATTACACACGAACGAAACGGACGACGAACACACGTACTGAACAGAATGGAGGGTAAGAAACCGGAGGGAGGCAAACAAATGGAGAGAAGTGAGTGCTTGCGGAGAGAAAGGGGAAGTAAGATTGGATACGGAACGAAAGAGTGTATGAAAGGAGGGGTGACCAAACCGCGAGTATGGGAGAACGGTATAACGTTGGTGCGTGCAATATGCTCCAAGAAGACGAAAAGAGAGAGAGAGAGAGAGGGAGAGAGAAAGAGAGAGAGACAAAAAAAAAGTCGTAAATGCTGACATATTGTTGTTACCAGATTGTTAAAAAATTTTGCTCGTCATTGATACGCTGCGGATCGATGACCGTGTTTTAAAATGGTATGATGCTTTTAAGAATTATTAATCGTCTTCAAATATCAAAAATACTTGAGTATAATGATAATATTAGTAATGTAATTGCGAAGTAAGCAGACGAATCATCCAGGTGCATAGGCATACACTTCTGAGAGTTACCGTTTTCACATGCTGTCTGCTCTTAAATTTTGCTGCTACTACCACTACCATTATTGCTTCTGCCACTATCGATGCTGCAATCCGCACCGCTAGCAGTACATTAATTTCCTTATCGCTATTACCACAGTTAGACCCCATTTAAATTTTTCCGGTGTCTTTACTCTTAATACTTATGATTATTATTATTATTACTATTATTATTATTGTTGTTATTATTATTCTTATCATTATTATTATTATTACCGTCACCATCGGCAATATATCACGATAGTTTCTATTACCGCTACTACCGCTACACTGACAATTAATATATATTATTTTTCTCTCGTATGAACGAATGAAACCAGGTCGTGGCATATATTAATGGCATGGTATGAAAGTAATTGACAGTAATCCGTACGATATGTAAACGTTGACTGCACAGATAATTTTAACGGCACTCCGTTCCGCCGGTACTTCGTGGCTCGTCACATTTGTGCCTACGTTGTGCAAAAAGAATCGTCACCGTCGTATTTATTCCGAGTAAAGTTAATTTCCCTGTATAAATAATTAAAATGAGTTCGAGGATACGGATAAGCGAGCAAGTGTAAGTTGTAAAAATAAACTGTTATTAGTAAAAGTGTGTATAAAGCAAGTCAAGGTCAATTTTACGATAGAATTTGTTCGGCCGATTGTTAATAATAATTGACGGGAATGGAAATTACAATTTACCTCGGTTTAAGGGAAATAAAGATTCACAGTTAATAAATGAGGATAGGGAGGGCGAAAAAAAAAGGACGTGAATAAATGCTGGCAGCGATCTCCGCTTGAATACTCCAGGCATAATACAATTGCCACAAGGACTGCTTTTGGATACGTTTACTCACTGACCTTTTAGGATAATGACATTTTAGAATTAACGGGATAATTTAAAAAATGCAGTAAGAGACTTTATTCACTTCTAAGCATTTCTCGAATATACCTCATACAATAATATTAATAATGATAAATATCGATAGTAATAATAATAACCGATACTGTAAAACAACTTAGCCACGACTGTTGCTTCTCCTTTTTGTTCCTGGAGTTCCTACTCGCCGTTTCTTGTAATAATTCTTCAGGGTCATGTGCAGCTGATATCGCCAATACCGATGATTATATGATTAATTCTACTTTCTGCGAGGCACTGCGAAATAGCTCGTTGTAATGTAATAATAGACATTATGTTATGGCGTTATACATGTAAAGATATGCGGTGCGCAGTATACTGATACCTTATAAGGTAACGTTTAACGAATAAGGACGAAACCTACAGACTCATGCTCATCGTAATGTACCTAAATATGCGTTTCCACCTGTATCTACTATTTCCTATCGTGCAACTAGTGAGTTGCGGCTTTTTGCATGTTAACTTAATACGCGTTGAGAATAAGTGGTGAGTGGAAAAGCGCGGACCGATACTGAGCAGTTGCGTGTGGTCGTAGACGGTGGGGAACAAACGAGAAACAAAAGAAGGAAAACAAAACTTCGATATACCTCGCGTGCATCCTAATTAAATGACGAAACTCTAGATTTTAACGACATTCGATAACACCGCAGACAACCTCTGGAAAGTAAAATTTTTCTCGACGAGCGTGAAAAAAAAAAAAAGACTTAGTAAACACACGATAGACCGTTCTCTTAATTAAGGCAGTTTTTAAGTCGCATTTGGGACCCGAAAGAAACACTTTTCATTAAGTACGAGTTAATTAATAGTAACACATAGAATTATCATCGACGAACGGATACACAATAAAACGAAGTTGCAAAGAGTTTTCGATACGGCAACACGGTGGAAGGAGAAAACATATGAGAGAGGGTGAGAGGGAGAGAAAGAGAGAGAGAGTGAGAGGGGGTGAGAGGGAGAAAGGCATGGGTATAGATCGTGAAAGTGTAAAGAAAGGTTAAGTATAAACAGAGACAGAGAGACAAGACAAACTGAAAAGCAAGGAACGAAATTATGGATAAACACATGAAATGAACGAGCCTTAATCAATATTTTACTCTTCGCATAGGATTTATCGATTAAAACGTTAGACGATACATCTAGGACAATGGAAGGGACTACGCGATTTGTTAAACAGTTCTTACAGATATGAATTAAGGGACTAATCTAATGGTTGATTATTGACGATATAGAACGACATTACGATCTCTAGTACATTCGGAGTATGTACGCCGGCATACACGCCGTCAAATCGAATTCATCGATTGACTGTTACCCACTGCATTTAAACGGAATGAGACACAGTTCCGATAAATATGACCTTGACGCATTTCAATTGCAATGTAGCGACAAAGCAAATGTGACGACTTTTTGATTATTGATATGGACGCGCATGTGCGTAGATGTTTTTATTATATATGGGAAGATCCGTTCCACAGTTACGGCGGACTCCCCTTACGGATGTGTATGTGCGCGCACTTAAGATTGATTAGAGTCTATGTAACGTCATTACCGTGTAGAGAACACTTTCGTGCACACTTCCTAAAAAAAAAAAAAACGTTGTATGTACGACAATTACCAGGAATATTGTGCCGACGCAGCACAGTACCTATAAATTTATGCATATATTAGATACGTAAATGTATGTACTTTTAACGAAATATTACGTAAAGTTTGATGTGCATTCACCACATACACAGTTACTAAAGAGCGTAAATCCAGCCACGTAACGGATATTTCGGATTATCCATGTTTAAAACATTTATAAGTATAGCAAACATTACGTTGTCCGTGTGAAGTCTCAAAGTACGTCGTACGAAGCGTCAGTTGACGTTTACGTTTCACATTGCTCCGTCGATTGTTAGCCCATTTTTCTTTTTTTTTTGTACTATTCAACCCCGATGAAGAAGCAAAGCTTGCTCGCACTCGTTGCGTTCGCTTTGTCGAGCAGACAATAAAAATTCATTTTGCTTACTTCCTTCGACATTCGGGACGCTCAATAGTAATCCTACTAGAACTAACATTACCTACTCAGATATGACGGAAACAAAATCGCACGGTTCTTGGCGTTTGCCTTTTCGTTTGCGCTGTCACGTAATATGAAACATATTTCCTTCTAATAAGCAGTTTCGTTTCGACGATCGTGTCGGTAATGATTGATTTCGATTTTGTAAGAATTTCTATCGCCGTGAAAATGAAACACGTCCGACAGCCACAGTCCGCTCTACAAACGTGCATAATTCAAGAAAGAGGTCCTTCCAACAAACGAGAATTCTTATACGTAAACGCAGGTATCTTTAAGGAAGAAGATGTGTACACGATACAGTTTTTGGGGTCGCGCAAAATATAAAAGAAGCTCCATTATTGTACCTTCTCTGAAAGACCTCCTAGCCTTATCGATTTCCCCTATCCCCCCCCCCCCCCCCCCCCCAATTACCTTGCTCGAGTTGGAAATATTGCAGTTTGACACTTAGGCTTAGGATAAAACGAGACTACTAAAAATAAAGATGTGTCAAAATACTGCTACACTTATGAGTAACTATTATTACCGTTTATTAGTGTATCACTTAGCGTGGAAATTACATCGTGTTGTTGCTATTATTTTCCTATTGTAATTAATTGACTAATTATCATTACGACCAATGTCTGTAGTTTCCTACTTTCCTCGGTACGTAATTATATCTAACGATTTCTCAGAGCTACAAAGTAATCGAGCATATACGAACGTTAACTTAAGTTTCTAAGATGAACAGCGTAGTGTGTAAAATTAACTTATGCCACGGAGCTTAATTGAATTATTCGTCATTCCTGAACGATCTTTAGAAAGTGGTCGGGAGAGAAAGGTGAGAGAGGCGAGAGAGAGAGAGAGAGAGAGAGAGAGAGAGAGAGTGAAAATGAGAATGAGAGTGAGAGTAACGGAACGAAATACAGACAAAGCAGCTAAATAAGTGGAGAAAAACGGAGTTGAATGCGTAGATAGATAAATAAGCTTATACAGCTTTTAAACACTGAGAGGATATACTTTATACACGTGAATGACCAAAATATGCGAATCGAGGGCGGTGTGCGATACGCGGAAAAAAAACTTTAATAGGACTTCTCAGAGCGCTAATTAGATGGACACAATAAGATTATCGCGTTTATTATTACTGATAAATAAAGAGTATCTAACATGTACGGTCTAGTTTACTCAGTAAAAGGATAATAAATGAAGATTCGTGTTACCTCCGCCTAAAGATAGCTGTACAAGAGAGTATAACCGGTTAAGAGCGACCTTGAATTAAGTTTACGAATACCGACCGCGGTATAATGGATGGGGTGAATATGTGATTCTCTATAGTACGCGCGAGAAACTTGTTTACGGACGTGAGTGACTGCGGTTATCTTTCTTCGTTTTTTTTTTAACTTCCGGTCGGTTGGAATTTCGTTTGACGAAGTCAGCGATAGGTTCAAAATCGTGACGCGAACGTCCTACTTGACACATAGGCACACACACATAAGCACGACCAATAGATTCAGGACTAATATCGTTTCTGCGAGGCTGCTGTATAATTCCGAGCATTTTTCTTTCGTTCTTTCCTTTTAATTTAGACGATGTCACGGACTTCTTTCATCGACGATCGTGTCTGAACATCGTACGGCCCCATGCCGTGCCTTAAAGTCGCGAAAATGGTGGGATTGAGAGGGTATGAATGTGCGCTGCTGTCAGCGGATGCGAATGAGAATGCGTGTGGACAAATCGACGTATGCGCGAGATAAGACGAAACACTCGTAGGTAAATCGACTAATTATTGATTAAGACATAAGTTGTGTACAAATGTATTATAATTAACGGTTATCCGAAGAGTACCTTGTGCCGAACGATAAGAAAAAAAAAAAGAAGCTAACTCACTTGACTCATTTTAATTACAGTAAATGCAATATTATATAGCACTCCTCTTCCCGTTGGCGCGGGAGAACGAGATTGTTCCGGTGACGCGGGACTGCGGGATATAGAATCAATAATTAAGATATCGATTATTGTCTAATTAATTAATTAAAGTGTAACTCGAAATAAGACCCGTTCGTAGGGACGTACTAAAATAGTGAGAGATGATATTTTTAATGAAACGACAAATGCCAACCATTGTGTTCTCACGAGAATCATAATTATTCCGTAATTTTTAAGTAAAGGGAAAAAAATGTATCTAAGTCGTTGATTAGTCACTGTAATTTAACTCTTTTGTTAGAGAGTGAGGTAAACGGATGGACATAAACGCTGACAAATTTCAGGCAGGATAGATAGTGTTATGTATGTACGCGTTAAGGGTGTAGATATGGGCCGGTCGTGGGTTTAAAAAGTGGCGGGAAAAAAAAAGTGCGCGCGTAATTTCGAGGAACGGGCGAACGTTTAGGTCAATATGTTCGTCAGAGTGTAAAATTGCGGACGATCGTTAGAGGTTGACATTTCGAGAAGTATATCTAGCTGACGGCGAGGGGAACTGAGCGTTCGATTGTGCGCGTGTGCCTGTCATGAGGAATGAACGAACGAATGAATGAATAGGGATGAATGTGGGACGATTTAACGGAGGCGGTCGAAAAAAGGGGCGAAAATACACAGAGCGGAGGATTTTTATTTGATGCTCATCGGGATAGTTGTTGTTGCACAGGCAGGTATAAGGGCAAAACATTCTGGATAAAGAGCAAGGACACATTCGCATATAATATAGTGATGACAGAAAATCTAATGTGGTACAAGTGGCGCGAACTGTTGCGTCGGATCAGGTTTAAGGTTTGCCAAATCTTTAATAAGTAAAACACGCAAAACAAAGTAAAGTGTATTAAGAGCTGCATTACCTTATAGTACGTAGAAAGTACTCACATTAAAATCATAGCTAAATTATGTATTAGTGCTTATTATCGAGATGTGATGAAAAAGAGTGTCGGCGCAATATTTCCAAATCGAATATGTACGCACCACCCACCCTCCCTTCCTATGCGAACCTCGAAGGTCCTGATTTATAGCAAAAACGCGAGTTAAGGATAAGTCTTAGTGACAGGCCAAAGAAATAAGAGTGCTTAAGATTGGTAATAAACGCGGTATTGCGTTTTTCGGAAGTAACTTTCCCAATGTGTCAGCCGATAACAGTTCAATTTTATTTCTTTTTTTTTTTTACCATCCGATTAAATTCTCGCTTACGACTGTTCGGTCAAAAGTCGCAAGTACGTCTTTTTGTATTCAACGAATCGGCGTGGTGAACAAATGTGGGGATATAATGAAATAGAAGAATGAGTAATGATTATTGCTAAACGAACATTATTGTTGTTGGTGGCAGTCTGGTGTTAATGACACTTTGTTTATTGATAACGGACTATTTTACATAAGACGCATTGTGGGACACAAAAATGAAGGAAAGTTTCGGGGAGCAGGATACACATAAAACTATGATTAAAAGCATTTTAATGTAACAATATTATTAAGCAGGACAGTTTGAAAATGACAAAAAGTACACAAACGTACGCGGTATAAAATCATTGCTAAGTAAATGACTTTCTAAACAATAGGACAACTCTTTGTTTTAACCGGGGTCTGCAACGGACCAATGTAACGAGAGTTTGCATTTTTCAACCGCAGGAGGAAAGTTTAGGCGAGCGCGGTTGATAGAAAAGTTCTAAGTGATCTTTTAGTCAAGGTTAAAAATTTTAAACTTGGGATGGGGAGGGAATATATATACATCGTATAACAAACCTTATATTTAACTCTTGACATTTGACTGATGCAAAGCGTGTTTGAGAGACGCCATCTTTCATTATCGCGCCGCCCAATAAAAATCGCAGTTCTTGCTTCGGAAATCAAAAGACAAATCACAATAATTGGTGTTGGAACGGCGTATTGTCTTTCAGTCGGGAAGGGTGCTGTTTACTTGCTCCGCTGATTTCCTTTTGACATTTCGGTTTCAATGTATCTTTCACGGCAAACCAACCCTTCTCCTCGTCTATCCCATTAATCCCGACTACGTACGTAATGCTAGAAATCTATTGTTTGCATACGTAACTCAAATTACATTCGCTATCATTACCGCTACTGTCATAAACTGTACTGTTACCGTGACGATGACGTTGACAACTGCTGATGTCACAATTATTGCTGCTGCTATTGTTATTATCAGTAACGTTATTGATGCTACCATTACTACTGTTGCTACTTCTGCTATTCAACAATTATCTGTTACTACTACGGTTATTACCGTGGGAAAGAGACGATAAAATAAAGACGGAAATGCTGATTATGATTACAACTACTACACTGCAACACCTACTACTACTACTACTACTACTATTACTACTATTACAATTACTACTACTATTACTACTACTACTACTACTACTACTACTACTACTACTACTACTACTGCTACTACTAATACTATCACAATTACTACTACTAATAAAACTAATACTACTACAACTACTACTACGACTACGACTACGACTACTACTACTACTTCTACTTCTACTTCTACTACTACCACAACCGCCACCACTTCTACCACTACCACTACCATTACCGTCACCACCACCACCGCCACCATTACTGCTGGTACTACTACAACTATTATTATTATTATTATTATTATTATTATTATTATTACTATTCTTACTATTCTTACTATTATTATTGTCATTATTATTATTATCATCCTTATTCTTATTATTATGATTATTATTATTATTATCCAAACACATCTATATAATAATATACTTAACGGTGTTTCTAGTGGATTAAATAAATAATCGATACTTAAGATATTATATTAATAATATTAATAATAATGATACACATACATATAATTATATATAAATATACATATATATACTGATATAATGATAATAAGTTGATATGCTGATAATTATGATGATATAACGATAACATAGAGAGAAGTGGATCATTATTCGTAAAGTACGTATTGGTATAGATTATGAAAATGATTAAATAGAAAATGATATTGAAGAAAAAGAGTTGCATCTTGTCAATTGAATCCAAACATATCTTTTCCCTTCATTTATTTCTCGTAAACATAGATATGTTCATGCTCTATTATGCGCTTGGAGAACTTAAAACACTGCACTACCGTAGTGTTATTTTAATTATATTTCATCATTAAAATTATTTAAGTAGCAATTAATTTACTTTTAATTATGACCAGTTTGGCGCGTGGAGTGGGTAATAGTCGCAGGGACGCTTAAATGGGACACGTTATAATTGAGTTTCGGATTACGGTAGAGGATTCGAGTTGGTATGAGAGTGGTAGCATGAATGGAGTCGCGTGCATGTCTTTGCCAAAGCAGGGAAACTTAGTAAGTGTTGATGAATTAGATCGGTATACTCATCGATCCATGAATCTGCCTGAGTGCCACAAATGTTCAAGCAGCCGGGCTGATTTGTTTACGCGCGTTTCAATGAGTGCCTGAGCAGAGAGGGTACTTTTTGAAAAAGTTAAGATGAATCGACTTCGTTGAATCGATCTATACACATATACACATTGAAAGCACGCTGCTTGAAACATAAATGCATTCCGCGGTAAGACTGAGAGAAAAGAACGTGTGCATAATTTGACCCGGATTTTGTTGAATTTTAATTTATCACTTTCAATCAATGAACATTTAACTTGCATATATTTATTATCTGGCGTGAAAATGTGTAGTGAAGGTTTTTCGTTAAGTTAGCGTAGATAAAATTGTAGAGGTGGTCCACTACATTACAGTATCTTTAAGTCAAATTAGGTTGTTATTTCAATAATCAAACTGTTAGATTTTATTACAGAAATGAATTCGGCGATAGAATTCACACCAGTGCAGTGTTTTATGCTCAGCTAAACGTTTACCATGTTTACGCAAATCTGAGACACTACCAACGATTTGTACCCGTTGTGCGTACCATTTTCCAAAAAACTCTGCACGTAGAATTGTCTCTCAGATTTGAATGAATCTGGTTCCAAGCTTAACAGCATTCCAAGGTCTACGACTTTCTTTCCAATTTTTCATTTCCTACCAGAAACAAAATTTCGAAATTCCGACCCTTCAGTGCTGTTACTGTTCTTAACCTGCCCGCTTACACATTAAGTCTTCTTCGCGCAGCGATTCTACAGACAGCTGCTCTTTCCGGGCCACGTTAGATTAAGCCAAATCTCGGTAAAACGTCGCCATTTTCGTTCTTATCGCACGTCTTCGCCACTCTTCGACGAACAAACGACAATTGTTCGTCACATCGGACAGGAACATTTCCGCAACAGAGCGCCTAATTACGACAACGCGCGCGTATTTCGGCGCCGCATTCTGTCCCCTTCCCACACAGACAAACCCAGTAATGAACGTTTCTTTTCTCGCAGACATATCCTCCATGTCAAAGTTCAAAAACATTGAGACCGGAAGTCCAACCTTCATCCCTAACGGAGACGCAGCCCCTGGTCCTCAACGATTTTCCTTAACCCAACATTCAAATTACCATCCTTACAGGCGCTAAGCGCCGAATGACGGGTCGAAAAACAAGAACGATAGGATACGAGTGTAAACGGTTTGAGAAGAGGGAAGTTTGCGATGCTGTGATGCGGGATACGAGAAAGTGGGTTACTCATGCACACACACTCGGTATACGTGCGGATTTGGAGAGAATGTGAGAGCGTGAGAGGTCTGAGCGAATGTTAGACAGAAACAGAGAGAAAGAGAGAGAGAGAGAGAGAGAGAGAAAGAGAAGGAGAGAGAAAATGTAAGTTGTATGTGTGCATGAGTGAGAGAATGAACGGGGGAAGACGGTGGGTAGAATGAGAATGTAAATATCGTGATGAAAGAGGGATGAGTGAGTGCGAAAGGTTAAATCGACACGGACAGAGCAAAGTTCCCATCAACTTCACATCTTACCCGTTCCCGAACATTTTGAATCGCTCCCTTCATTTATACATCATGGAAATTCGCCATTTTCTAGATGTCGCCTTTGAATTCGTCCGGCGTTAGTAAGTTTTTATTATGATTACGTAAGAGGCATAAGTTAATTTCGCGCGCGTCGACAGAGCGGAGGGTTTGCGCACCGTGCTCGGGCTTAAATTAAGATTTAGCTAAGGAATCATTAAATCCGCTAGATTGTATGGACCTTCTTACTAAGCTAACATTAAATTTTATTGAACCTCCTAGGCGTTTTAGTTTTTCTTCTCGCGAATTCCGACGCACTTCCCACCGACATCAGTTTCGTTTCTTTCACGCGCGTACGTTGTTTAGAAACTAGGCATGCGATAAGTGGTTACCGTAAGGAAAGCGTGCACGATGTAGAAGGATCTAGTCTTAGAAATATAGTCGAACCTCTCATGTATGTACGCGCTCGTCGCACGATGCGAGTAAATATATTGAACCGTATGGTTTCCTTCGCGACAGAATGGCCAATCTACCTTATTCGCGTCACACTTGCGACTCTCTCGCAATTTTCCATCACGCAGGTTGCAACGATGACGTTGGGAGCTGTTTCAAGATTTCGATAACGGTCAGCGTTGGGCGAGTAACGATTCTCTGATTACGTATCCGTGCGCCGTGAAATACTCAATGCCGGAATATCCGCCACCGATGCGACGCTAGAAAGGGCTGTTTGGCAAGGAAAATGAAGTGCGGAACGAACAGTCGAAGTAATAGCATGTAACGGGCCGAGTTCACGATCGTTGAGCAGCTCGTCGGTCGCTGCTCGAGCCAATCCGCTCGCCGTTTTCGTCACTTATCCCTGTAATCCGCTTATCTCATCGTCTCTCCATCCCCCACCCGCCACTGTCTCTTGACTTCATCTACATCATAATCATCAGACATCTTCTCCTCGGGCGCTCAGCGCGCCACTCGCGCCACGACAAAAGACTCGCGAGATTCTCTCGCACCGTTTCTTCCGACATTATCAGTCCACTCTGTGCCAGCGTCTCTGTCAACGTATGTCTCAACCTATACCGTACGTCTCCTGCGTTTTCCGACAACTCTTCTCACGAATTCGTTCGACGTATCGTCGCCTTTCGCCGTTCGCTCGACCGACGCCGACGCCGACGCCGACCATGACGACGACGACGACGACGACGACGACAACGACAACGACGTCATTAGCGCTCTTTAACGCGATGCAAATTGGCCGGTCACGTGTCGGGCACTAATCCGTGAGAAAGGCCAGACCAATAATTCGCTCTCACCCGACGGCTGCCGCCTCCTACCGGCGCGTCTCTCTTTCATTGTGTTATACTCATTGCCGCGTAAGTCCGAATTACTCTCGCCCAAAAATCCACCAACCGTTATCATCCTCGCCGCGTCCTGGCACACAGTACTATGTTCTTTTGTGCGATTCTAACAGGCTCTGGATACGGATCTTCGACCCTTTCGAGCGTTCCTGCTGCGCCAGGAACCAACGACAACTACAGCGGCGGCGGACCCCAAAGAGGTTACACGGGGTCCTCATCCAGCAGCAACAATTATCATCCCTACCGTCGCTAAGAGGATTTAAAATGCGAATGGGACGCCCCTCGGTCATTTTTCACGCCCGAGGCGCTCCTTCTTGTCTTCTTCTGCTAAAGAGAGAGAGACCGATGTTGCGCATACCGCACGCACCGAAACGGACACGCACGTACGCGCGTGCCCGCGCATACGCACTCACACTCACACACACACAGACGCATATGTGTATATGTGTATGCGACTATGTACATATATACAATACATGAACACGAGGACGTACGTTTGCGAGGAGGGAGGAGGAGGAGGAGAAGGAGGAGGAGGAGGCGAAACGCATAGGCTGTATGTGCTGTACGTGCGCGATTCATGATCGCTGAGAATGATCTCGAAAGGAAAGTCGTTTGGCGGACGTCGCGCGAGTCGATCGTTTCGTTCTCCAATTGGAAGATCGTCGCTGCGCTCCGCTCGGTAAGGCACCCTTTCGGCTCGGCGGCGAGCGGCCGGGAAAGTATTGTCCGCTTGCCGGCTTGCCGCGCGCGAACCGCCCGAAGTATGAAACGGCGTTGGGGTTCGTACGATCTCGTTGCGATGTCGAGCAGCGGACAGGAGCGGCGTTGCGGGAGGAGAGGAGGGTAGAAGAATTCGGCGACATCGATCCGCAGTGGCGAGGGACGGACTTTTTTTTTTTTTTTTGCGGAGAATCGGCCGTTTATTAGCTATCGGTGACACTCGGAGGGGAGATTATCGGAAGGAAACTGCCGGACGAGAAGTGGCGGAGGACGGTCTCCGTTCTACCGCGTGCACGTAGGACTCAGTTTTAGCAGGGCGAGGTCCGAGTCGAAGGTCACCGTTGAGCTTCGTTGAGCTTCGTTGAGCTTCGTTGAGCTTCGTTGAGCTTGCGTGCCGATCGTCGATCTGATCGGCGATCGCGTGGTTCTTTTCCTTGAATTTTGTTACTCGGCCGCATGAGACTGCCGACGTGCAACGTCATTGGCTAACGACGTCGAGAACGATTGCTGGCCCCTTGTGTGCTCGTTCGTCGCGCCTAGTTCGAGAGGTTCGCCGACCGGAAGTCCATGGTCCGCCGTCGGGACGTAAAATCGTCGAGAGATCGTCGAGAAATTGTCGACAAAATTCCTCGTCCAGCGACGTCATGCGAAAATGTTCGAAGGAGCGGAAGAATGCGGCCCGATGCCGCTAACGAGCTCGGAGAGACTCTCTACCGTGCGCTCGTGCGCCTGTATCGCAGGACTCTGTGTGCGTGTGTGTACGAGACGCTCGCGCGCGCGCGCGCACGGCCATCCCCGGCAGTATGTCTACGTGTAGCTGTTTTTGTGTGTGCGTGTGTGGCTATGTGAGAGCGTGTGCGTGTCGTGTACGTCTGTGGCTGATGTTCGCACGTCCGAAATAGTGAGAGCGCGTGTATAGAATGGATATGCGGTGTCCGACCTGTCCCCCTCTCTCGACAGATCGTAGCAATATTGATTCACGCATTAGAGGATGTGTCTGTAACCCGCGGAATGAGAGAATGGAAAGAAACGCCTCCCGAGCCATTACACATTTAACGAATTTAGCGTTCCGACCGTTACGTTAGGGCGCCCAAGGTGGACGGAAAATGGATGTGACGTCGGTTACGACGCCCGTGTCACGAACGACACAGTCGTCGACGGGCCCGACGACGGTTACCACTTTACAGCGGAAAGCGACGGCAGCCGGACACGTTCCTGAATTTTCTCACGAGATATGAATCTGCGCTCCCGCCGACTGGCGCGACGCCCAGCGTCGTTCCCTTCCCGCTCATTTTGACATGCCGTGCCAAATGAAAATATATGTGCGTTTTCGTCCGTGGCAGGACGATGTCGATTCGCGATTCCCGTTCTAACACGTCGAACAAACAGAAAAAGGTGTCCGAGAATCGTACGTCTGATCGTACGATCGTCTATACGCAAGATAAGCAACTCTTCCGGGGGCATAGACGCACGGCGATGAATCTGACACATATCGAACGAATGAAAGGCCCATTTCTAGCCCACACAACCAACCGCCCCACCGAAAACTAAAACCCAATTTGCCGTCAGTCTTATTTCTTACCCTCATCGCGCAAAAGCAAATCAACCACCGCCAATGGAGAACGTACGCCAAAAAACCTAATCCTTCGTTTTTTTCGATTTCTGCCGTAGGAAGTTTATTTTTGCCTAGACGTCCCGGTCGTTTTTTGCCATCGTAAAGTGCAGCTGTGTTGTTCTGGCATACAAACACGCGCGATGGAAATGTATTCCGAGAAGGGCGAGAAACGAAGGCGCGAGTATCAATCCACATTGGAGTGTCGTCTGTTGTAATATGATAATGATAATATTAATGATAATAGTAATAATGTTTGTAACATTAATGCCCGACGCGACTCTCGTATAATTTACTACGACTGCTGTTACTGGCAGGAATCACCTGCATTTCTACCATTGCGGCTGATAATATTATTACGGTCACCATCACTAATATTATTAATATTTCTACTGCTACTATTACTATTCCTACTACTAATACGTATTATTATTACTTGCTAGAACTATTACTATTATTATTCGTACCGTTTTGTTATATAAAACACTCGAGGAAGCAGCGAGAGATGTGTCCTTTTCATAGTATAGAACTATAAATATTCCGTATGAATTAATAAACATTCACATTTTAGTATATTCGGACTATTCAGTACACGCTTGCATCTCCTTCCTTCATCATCCTGTCATTCTGCGGATCGTTCATACCGATTATTCTAGGTCACGGTATTGTTAAGTGCATATCCGGCTCGCCGCTCAAGGTAAAGTTCACGGAGATCGTAACATGTAAGCAATGCGTTTATTGTTACATTCAGGTAAGGTATATATACATTTGTAATTTTACACTTTAAGAAAGCGGCTGTAGAGGAGGTGCGTGTGTATCGTTAATGAAACGGTAAGTATGATATTTGTGTTTCATCAATGATAATACGTTTGTGTGCTGAGTTATGCTCTCGCGGACTAATTTCAAAATTCTGTTTTTACAAATCAAGCTACAAGCAGGTATCGGTGCCAGCTCGTAACATGTACAGTCATCGACACTTGTTTTCCCTTTAATTACTTTTTTTGCCGTAATATCTATGTTCGTGCTATTATCAGGTGATTGAGCTATTATGCCAGTCAAATCTTTGCAAATCTATACCTAAAGCATCAAGCACAATAAGACTCCGTTTATCCAAGTTTGTTGAAAAGCTGCTATTTTCTAGTTTGTTACGTACTTAAATTTAATGATTTCCTGCGGTCAGGTTGGCGTTTCAGTTTTAATATTAATCAATCTTTGTAAATATTCAAAATGACGATGAGTATTAATACAATTTGTACGTATTTGGCAACAGATTTTGGATAATTGTAACTCAGTATTCAAAGAATTAGATAAACGGAGGGGACTATACATTTTAGGTATAACTTCGACGGTTGATCGTCAGAAATTGTTTCAACGATAGCGTTACCACTAATACTTGATTAGTAGTACAATTTGCAGATATATTCATCTATTGTATCAAATTCTCGTGCGGGTATACATCCATCACAGTGTTGAAAGTATGTACGTAGTAATACATCAACGATATGCAGCTTCATTTAACCCTTTCAATGTTGGTGTCAAGGCTTTACAGCCCACATTATCTTGTTACGTACAATAAGATCATGTAATTTTTCTTAACACTTTTATATTAGAGTCTCGTAATTAATAGTCAAAATAAATAATAATGCTGTATTTAGTTACGCTGTTAGTCTTACAAAAGGGTTAAGACACGCCGAGTACAACTTTGACGAACCGAGAGAAAGATATAAGATAAGACGCGATAGTGAGATGCGTAAATGCGATTATGTGTGTAAGCGAGAAAGATTTTACAATGTGCACGCCGAAAGTCAGTCGCATGCAGTCTATCGAGCTTGCAAGTGCAAGATCGATGTATGTCCCTAATACACGTAATTTCCCTAAATTCACGGTCTTCAGTCGACACTGGTACTAAATGTACGTATATCCTGGTATTACAAGGTACTGATTGGCACAGACGTTTTTAGCAAAAGTGTAGGTTCGATACAGTCGTCATATAGGTAAATAATACTTTATCCCTTGCGGGGGTCAAAATCTTACGCGTTTCTTACTATCTTGCTTCATACGTTATGTAATTGGGATCTAACGATTTAAGAGTGCATGTTTTATCTGACGCTGCTAACATCCCGAAGAGTGTGCACCCTGATTTGTTATATACGACTATACGTTTAAAACAGTTATTTACAAACGATTGCTTCTTTTTGTCTTTGTTTAGGTACACATCGTCGATATGTAGATTGTCTCACAATTCGTTAAGTGGTGGGTCAAAAAGTTTCTCACGTACTCCGTACTCCTCAGATAGTGTAGTTTTATACAATCCCGGTATCACATCAACGATCGAATAAGCAGCGTACGTTTCTCCTCAGTGTAAATGTCGATTTGATTGAAAAATATCTAGTGCGACTTTGATTTTCGGTTGCACCGCGTTCGTGATGACATTACACGTTTGTCTATCAAGTGGAACAGACCTTACGTCGGCGAGACTTCTATTTCCGCGCGCAAAAAAAATTTTTTTGTTGATCCGGACGGTTTCCCCACGTCAAACTGTGATATGTTTTAATAAAAAAGGAAATGAAGATCACTTTCAGTTAGCTCGAAACGTCGCTATGCTCGCTAACGTCTACGTAAGTTCTATCCGATAAGCTCTAAAATGAATATTATCAAGGTAAGGTGTATCACAGAACTCCAATTTTCTTTGTACATGTACATCGCGTATGACTGTATATACGATTCATCGTGCTTGTACGCAAAATTTTAGCTTGCCTCGTAGAAAGAAGTCGAAAATTGTGGTTTCACGTGTCGTTACGAAATTCTTGTCTTTTCGCTTTGTAACTATCCTTTGAAGTTGCGTATATTTTCAATGTCATTGGGTGATAATGTTCACTCAAGCGAACCGCTTGATCGCGCATCAAAATTTCAATCTGCCTATTATAAAGCACCTTTAGCAACTTTCTCTTTTGTCAATTCCACCTTCGCTGTGCCCTGCTCTCGATATACTAACGCAGGTCAGCGCGTATAAGATCATCAACGAGATCATCGTCAAGAAGCTGCTGACTCCCGTCATCACGATCTATCTGGTATGCTAATAATAACGTTACTCTTAGGCTCACTTCGATGTAGAATATGCGAAGTATCGTTTACCGGCGCGGAATTCATGACGCAAGAAGCACGATTACGCTCGTGACTCGATAATAAATTATTTCGTTGGTTTCCTTTAAGCCTTTACGTTAACGAAACATTGTCTACGCTGAGAGACTTCAACGCTGTGCGTTTCCTGGTTGCGCCTTTTCGAAACTATCCGTCAACTGTAGTGTGAGCAAAAATCACAATAATCATGCCTTCCGTTCACGCGATCGAACATTTGTGACAGCGCTGTTTGCTCGACTTGATCTTAGTGTCGTTTTGCAGATCCATGTGCTTCCTCAGCGACTCTAAAACAGAGGATACGATACCTAATGATGAACTGATTTCAAAAATTGCAGAACGAAGATCAGTTTCTGAACAAAACTGTGAAAACTTACCGGCAACCGCTTTCTTGTCGACCGCCGACAAAGCTTCGCAAAGTTCTTTCACTATCGGCACTTCCGGATTCAGTCCAGACGCCCAAATAACGAGCATCCGGAAGCCATGCTCCTTGTAACTTGAAGGACCTACAATTGTAACTTTATCGTCCTTTTCATTAACCCGCTCCTCATTCAAAGCAACTTCTCGTACGAACGGAAAAATTATTCGACTCGATCGAGCAAACCGAAAGAACTAACTCGTCGATCAACTTTTTTTGGACCTGACGGGCACAATTTGCGGTTCAAAATGAATGTGCTCGAGGATCATGCTGTTGCTTCGTATTAATGATTGTTGCTTACCGGTGTACTGATGCTCGATCGCGTTGATCTGATCGTGCGTGAAGGCCCAGTGAAGAGCCAGTTTTTTCCAATCGCCAGGACCGAGTTGCTTATAGGCGAGCTTCCATAATACAGCCCGAACTTGCTCAGACAGACCACTGTTGTTGCTAGACATACTTCCGCCACGCGATTCTTCTCTCCATCTTCTTCGAGCTGGCGTCAGTTCGCGGACTTCCTTGTCGGAATTTAAATCCTCCTAAATGGTTAATAAAAGGAAGCTGTTAAAGTTCCAATCGTGGCACGACAATGTCAAAAGTAAGTACAATGCATTTTTTACTGTGTACGCAATTTAACACTGAAACAGCTGAGATTATTATTCATATTTTCATTTAATTCGTCAGAATAATATTAGTCAGTGTCAGTCTACAAGAGCGGTCCAGTTAAGACGCTGTTGACATAATCTTCAATTTTCTAGAAATTACGGCTGCACTGCAACGTCAATTTAATTTACTTAACTTTACTGAACTTGCACTTCTTTTATAATCAGCTGCACATTTGTTTCTGTGACTCAGTGCTACGAACGTAGTAAACATTGAATTTACGTGTAACGAAATAGAAATATGCCGTGTGCGGTATTAACGGTAGATTATAATTGTGATTGCTAGTATGACGACGCAATGTATATCATGCGAGTAATTGCACAGGTTGTTCATAATACGATAACGCCTCTGGCTGCGCAGTTAAGAGCTCTACATACCGGTGTTGGGTAGTCCAATCTCGCAGTCTTTATTATCATGTCGACGATTGCTGTAAAGCTGCCTCTGGCCGCGATGTAAAGCGGCGTTTTTCCACTCTGCAATGTATGCCAACGAAACATTCCTTTAAACCCACAACGAAGTCTCCAGTCCGCCCACATTCGTTCGTCCCTATCAGGTTCGCGACAAACGTAAACTTCACGTACTTACCGTCCAGTGCCGTTTGAATTATCGAACATTGACAAATATCGCTAAACGAAAGACAGCGTGTCCGTTCGCCGAAATATCAAATTTTGCGGCATAGAGACCTAACTGTGCCAACGCGTGTCAATCGGTTTGATTTAATTCCACGTCAACCTGTTGCAAGTGTGCGCAGTGCAATTTGCATAGTAAAACATGCTCTCTGATTTGTTTATTCGTATCGAATTTATCACAGCGACGCATGCAGAGTGTTCCGAGAATGTTATTATTGACGAAACTGGTTGGTCAATGTTAATGAGACGGGTATAATGAACAATTTCGAAATCGGCGACGCGCTAAACGTAACGTGAATAATTTTCTTGTGTTCGATACGAGTGACACACGAAGGAAGAGAAGAAGGTGTACGATATGTGTTCACCTTTTCTCTTTGCTCGATATTCGCACCTGCTGCCAGCAACAGTTCACAAATATCAGTGTGACCCATCTCGGCCGCAATGTGTATCGGCGACTGTAATCTCTGAAAGCAGATTCGTCACGCGCCCAATCAATGCCCAGGCTCAACTCTCAGCTCGCCGTATTTACTTCGACTTCCACTTACCATGTTCAAGCAGTTCAGATCGACGCCTTTATTGATCAGAATTTCGACGGTCTCAACTTCATTGTTCTGACACGCCAGATGCAGTGCCGTATTTCCACCCTGAAATCAACTCGGGTCGTTGCTACTCCTCCGACAAACATCCCGCGCAAATGCATATAACTAATCAATATTTTCACGATACCGTACAATCATGCACGTAAATACGAGAGACAAATAAACGATACGACAGATCAAGGGACTCAAAACTCTTTAAAATCCGATACTGTTACTACTAGCGTTCTCTGACCTTGCACTGCTTGTTCAAAACAGCACCATGCTGAATCATAGACTCGAGTATTCCCTTGCAGCCTTGACTCGCCGCGACGTGTAACGGAGTGAAGCCCATCTAAAATTAGTAAACATTCTCAAACGTACGTGTTCACCTGGGATACATAGTTCGGCGAACGTTTGCGATCACCTGATCGGTCAACTCCGTGTTTGCTGCCGCTCGCAGCAGTAACTGAACAATTGCAGTGTGCCTCGTTCTGGTCGCGACGTGAAGCGGGGTGTTGCCTTCGTTGTCTTGAGCATCTACATTCGAACCTAGTCCGATCAGGACTTCTACAGCTTCTAAATGCTCCTCGGAGCAAGCACAGTGTATCGGTGTTTGCCCTTTCTGAAAATAAGCGTGAATGGCTCGATGCCCATGAATAAGATATTGAACTGGGGTGTGTCGACGAAAATGGTCGATTGATAGACGAACGAACGCGTTTCCTCCATTAACCCCTTAACGTACGGTTTCTTTGAAATAAACCGGCTAAAAAAAATCAATTTTTTTTTACGCAAAACACACATTTTAAAATATTGTCTTTGCAAAAAAATAAAAAAAATACAAAATTAACCAAAATTTTATTTTAATTTTAGCAGCATCAAATACAGCGCCGCTCGAATATACTCGAGCGTGCACAGTTTCGCCTGTTTAGCGCGCTCGAATATACTCGAGTGTGCACGTGAAGGGTTAACCGGTAACTGATTCTATCCGACGGGAAAGTGGACAAGTGAAATAAGGTATTCGTTGAATGTACCGAAGATTTTATTGAGCAATTCGCGGACGAGGTCTGAGGACCGAAGCTTCCTTTGAGAATTTCACTTGTTCTCCTCGTAAGGACGCTCCATGGCCGACCTCGGAAATCCGGTTTTTCCGATCTAAATTGGGACAGAAGGGTGTGCTGCTCTCTGACCTAACTAGCCGCGTGTGTGCAAAGACCGAGCACACAGAGAGACCGTCACGCCTTTCCGTGTCGGGCATGAGAAATTACGTGCAGAAGAGAATGCGTTATTAAATGTTCCCTTTTCGAGACTGCGTAGCATGTTAGAAGTCTAGGCTGGCAGTTTGTACTTTTAGTCGGGAGTATAGGGAGTGACTTCATGCGAAACGTGCAGGAGAAAATGAAATACGCAATTTTTCTACTTTTGAATTACAGAGATTGAAATTCAAGTAATGTTGAAGCTTTGACCATTAGGTACATAGTTTTTATATCTGTTTTAAAAAAGACGGGCTGATTTCATTACATTCTATCAATCATTGCGCAAATCAATGCATCGTTCGACGGTAGTTAACGAACATCCGTGTGACAAGAGACGAAAATTCAGACTTAAGTAGTATTAACTGTAAACTAATAAACTAAACAATCATCCTTAGAAAAAGTATTCTTATTTTTAGTACAATCCTCGCTTACGAAGTCACCCGATTCGCAAATGATACCTACGTGTAACATTAACAATGAACGAGTCTACCAACGATGCACGTACGGCTTTTTCGGTGTGCTTGAATGAAATGCGCTATCTAACGACCTTGAAGTACTATCGGTGCTACGCGATGAATTCTAATGAAAGAACTTACGTTATCGGTGCAATTCAACTCGATCCGCGGAATATTGGATAACGCTGTTATCACGGTTGGGTGGCCGGCAACAGCGGCATGATGAAGAGCAGTTGCACCAGTACAATCAGTAGCGTCGCCATTTAATGACTCGACTGCCTCTGCAAGGTATTCGACGACGCCCACGTTGCTACCCCGAGCCGCGCACATTAAAAGGGTATACTGTTTCTGGGTGGAAAATGTAAAGATTTCATGTTACTGTTCATACGCTACACGTGTCACCGTTGCATTTTGCCTGAATCATTAACTCTTACACCATAAATACGTCTAATTGTGACTGTTCGTCGTAAGGCCTTCATTTATAACGGGTTCAATGAACAGAGTATGTCGACAATATACGTACTTATCGATAATAAAATAGATTGCTTATAATGTAAAAGTATTCTGGAGGTATTTTTAGCAGAGCGACCTGTTCGACGCGTTAATTTGTAATCGGATGCGGAAAATGCACGGGGCTTTTTATGAATATTTCCGATACTGTGACTGTTAAAGACTGTTAATTTGTAATCGGATGCGGAGAGTGTATTGATAACCGGTCTCTGTTTCCTATAAATTTCAATGCGAGCTCGTTCCGTATCGATGTTTCTTTGCCGTTCCTCTCTATTGAATTCAGTTTTCGATTTCTTTCTTCCGTGAACCGTATTTATCCGTTGCAATTGCATGTCTACGCTCCTTTGTAATAAAATCCGAACTCTTTGTCCGCGTTCTCTTCGTACGATCCGTCGGGAAACTCTCCCGATTCAATAGCCTCTCGCAGAATTTTTGGAATATACAGATTCGACATTATTACCGCACGTATACCGCGTACCTCGCGCAATTAATACATAAAGCAGGCAGTAATACGCTTTTATTAACAGACGCCGTAAACGTTGAACATGCGGGCGAGAACGTTGTTGGCCTTATAACGTTGATAAAAAGAGAAGGGAAAATAAAAAATATGAAAATATACGGAGGAGAAAAATATTTACCTTGTTCACCGCGGAAACGCTCGCTCCCGCATTAATTAACATTTTGACTGCATCCCGATGCCCGTACCAGGCGGCCATGTGCAAGGGACGCATGCCGAACTTGAGGGGCAGAGTACAATAATATTTTGTTATACGCTAAACTTAATTCTCGCGCGCAGCAGTAATTGTCCGTCCTTTGTCATGCCTCTATGCGATCTCGCTTACGCGAGCATACCGTCCGGTTACTTTACGACAGTTTTTCCTCCCGCCCGCCGGACACAAAAACCGCAACACCGAAACGAGCTTAATAATATTGTGCGCGGCCGGCGATGCGCGCGGAGGGCGGACGTCATTCCATTTTAACTTCAAACATCCTCGCATAAGCTCGCTACCCAGCCTGAGCCAGATATCCGACGTCGGCGTACGCGTTCTTTTCAATACTGTGATTTTTGCCCCGGACGGTCTGCTCCCGTTCCAAAAGAATTACCTTATCCTTCGCCTCGATGTCGCATTTGGCCTGAATTAACATATCAATTATCTCCGTATTCCCTCTCGACGCTGCCCAATGAATTGGCGCCCGGCCGTACTGCAAAAATAGCGGGTCGGAAAACCGTAATTGCAAAAAGAGGAAATACCGGGCTCCGAGCGAGATCGGAGTTGTCGGAGCTGCTAATGAGTGGCGGCGTTATACGGAAAAAGGAAGCCCTAAACAGCTTCGCCGCAGAAGTTCGGAATTTAAGCCCATTGACGATGCTAATGACGGACTAATTTGAGGTATTTGTGAGACTTACGTTATTTCTCGAGTCGACGTCGACAGTCTCTTTGAGTACTTTGCGAACGGTTTCCGCCTCATTTTTTATCACAGCCTCGTGTAGGAGTAGATCGTTCTTAAGGACTAACACATCGGATGGAACAGAAAAACGTATTATTGCGCCGGATGTAAAGTGTTACGGCACCGTTTCGGCCGAGTAAAAGGTAAGCTTGTCGGTTAGCAGTTTTCTTAAATAAAAGAAATGAGAATGTTTCGTCGGATTCCGACTGCGGCCGGAGTCGTCAATCTTTTTTACAGTTCCCTTCCCCCCGGTAAGCGATACGGAGAATTTCGAGTGAAGCTAGACGCCGTTAAACTTTTTTAGAGTCTCGGTCGCCCTGTAAGCGGTTCGGTGAATTTCGATTGCAGCCGGAGTCGTTAAACTTTTTGACAGTTTCGTTCTACGGCCAAATATCGATCGTGTGTGCAATTAAAGTGACGGCTAATGGCCATGCAGGGGTGAGTGAACACATTGCTCGTTGATTGACAAAAAGGAGGGAGGCGACTAGGAAGCTGCCGCGTACTAAAATTCTTCCGCGAATCGATCCCGTGTTGGCAAACACTTCGCGCCGATCGCGACGATGTCGATGAAAATTTCCTGGATACTCACTTCTAGCAGTCTTTTGATTCAGTACTTCGCCCTCGATGGCGTCGCTGAGATTAAGCGACGGTGGTGCCTTTACCTTAGTCGCATTTAACTCTTCTTTGTCCACCATTTTTCGCTCGCCGCCTATCTTGAGCCTCACATTGTTCACGGTAAAACGGTCAAACGGCTCTCAATTAGCTCAATGACTGTGGGCCGTATCGAGACTCTCTCTTTGTAATGCCCATGCAATTACTATTGACCTGGAAAAGAGATCTCAATGACAGCGCGCATCGTTTCGTACCGACACTCAGCGACATGGAAACGCGCGGGTGGCTTCAAGTATTTATACTAATCATGATTACGGACGCACGCTCGAATGTTGCGAGTCTACCGTCAAACGTGCAATTTCCCGTACCGACTGACCTTCCGCGATTCGTAATGGCCGCATTATTCAGGATTATTAAACGAAACAGCCCCTATTCTCGCGTAACAAAAATGCTCGAAACCACTCGGCATTCGAAACAAGTTTCTTGTTACGGCCCACACCCCGCACCCCATATACAATAGTTCCTATATTATATGTATAATTACAGCAACTAAGCAACACAATAATATTTATAATTAACATTATTCAAATAACATATACATTTATATAAACCACAGCTCATAACGTCACCGTACACACACCATAGCTGCAGCCCCAACATAAGACCCTTTTTTATGACCCAATACCGTAAGCCTGCGTTTGGGCCCTTGAGGGCGCCGCACACCCTTCGTACCTACACCCACACACACATACGTCCGTATACCTAGTTGTAAGCATATTTAAGAACCGACTGTAACCGCCAGCGGGGATTTGATCTTCGGCATTCATTCGACCTGCAGCATTCATTCAATCTACAGAACTCCTTGGTAGAACATCGCTCCGACCAGACCATTAGCAAGAAAATTACTAAAGTATTTTAAACTAAAACTACTTCGACACAAGGAGCCTTCTACCCCCAAGACCGAAGAAACCCACCACGTATCCCAGACCGTAACATTTCTCTCGCAGCAAAATTTCGAGTAAGTACCCGTCGCTTCGGAATCGATGACGCGCTATAGCTCGCGCCTAACGTGCATCGCATCGGGTACCGGTTCCTCGAGGATCAGTGTACATTTTTAGATTAGGACCGAAACTCTCAGCTCGTCTCTCAGCGCGACTCCTGCCGGTCGCAATCCGTTCGCTGCGACGTTGCGAACTTTTCGGCATTGAGGAATCAACCGTGAAACTCGCGACTCCCGGGCGAAGTATGCGCCCACTCCTCTTTAAAGCCGACATTACTTCCCGTCGGCACAAAGATGCGATGGATGCGGGGTTGCAACGAATTTACTCCGCGCGCGAGGATTCTCAACGGAGGGGTGGGTCTCGAAATGACGAGGTTTCGGGTGCCGAGCTTACGTTCTCGCCGGCGTTTCCACCCTCTTCCCCGGCCGCGGGGGTTTGGAGTGCAAAGTAATTTCGTCAACTTATATTCCCGCGGTCGCATCGCAGGCCGAATATCGCTCTCCGCGGAATATTCATTCCGCCCCACATCGCCCCGCTAGGGCTAAGAACGATGAGAGGCACTGTTCAAAAGCGTGTCGTCCCTCTTCGGCTGAGCGGGGCGCAGAAAACAGGATATTAAAGATGGAGGAGAGCGAGGGAACTCGTTTACGGAATGGGAAGTCGTTAATAATTAACCGCGTCCGACGCTGCAGACGAGAAGACTGACAGTTAGGCTCCTCGCGCTGCTATAATTTCCTCATCTTCCTTAACCGTGCGGCAGACGATAACCCTGACGTGCGTCTGAGATGGAGAGTGACGTAGGACCTCTTCATCTCACTCGCTGAAGGGATTTTAACGAGGCTCAAGGTACATCAGGTTCTTAAAGTACTACTCTCTAAGCTGGCGCTGACGGGCTTTGTTTCTGTACACCTATGGCGAACGCGAGCTGAAGTCTCGCTCGAACGGTGGTAGAGAGTCACTTTTGCAGAATGGAGTGGGAAAGTTTGTAGGGCCGGAACGGGATTATGGTTTTCGATGAACGGTGTGCATCGATTGTAAATTTGACATTGCGGACAGGTGTAGCGCGCGATTGTATGCGCAGAGAGACGGAAGTAACAATTGTAGCGGTGCCAACAGTCTATCCCCGGTTCGGGTAAGTGTCGTAGATTATTCAGGGTGTTATTGTTCCCCTGAAACAGGCAATTCGTAAGCGGGCAGAAATTGCCTATGTTGGCCGGAAGGTCGATCGCACCTCGTGCCGTAGCCTGAATAATAAAAATGCGTACGATATAGATAAACATTCCTGTATCTGGCATACGTCCCTTTGGAGAATTCAGTGAATGTAAATAGAATCGTTGGAGATCCTTTTGTTCGTCAAGCTCTTCTGTTGCCTCGTAACGTCTGTCAACTGTACACTGCGTACAAGCGCTGTCATCGACATACTCGATTCGACGGGAACAGTTCGTCACTGTCACGTAAACTCTAACAATAACTTTCCTTCTTCGTGGAAGAGTCGATCGAATGAGAACCTTTTTCACGCGCAGAACTTCTTGATTACTTAAGTTCTCTTTCACGTTTGCGATGGGAATACCGATAAATATCGCTGGAGAGCTTTATGGACAGAAATTATGTTCCTTCGGTGGTTCATTGTTCTTCTTCCAATCAGTATCGATCATGTAATATCGTATCTTGAGCCGCGTATCTGTTAGCTTTTATCGCGGCGAATAAAGTGCAGAAAATTGACTGTCGGCAAACTTTTATTATACCGGCATATTGGGAAAAGTTGATAAAATCCGTGTTACTTAACAAACTTTTGATAAAGTAAATATTGCTACCGCGTAGATACCTTTCATGTTCGTCGCTGATTGTAAACAGCGAACGAGCCCAAGGTAACACGTATTCGGATGTTACACGGTGTCCTGCGTTTCAATGCGTCGTTCGTTACATGGCGTCGTTCCATCCAGCGTTTACTGAACACTTTCCATATTGACACAACTAACACCGCCTCTACAACCGCACAAAGCTGTTCCGAGCATTAAGATAAGCCTACTACCGTTTATGCACCTTTACGAGGCTTTCCTGTAAAATCCTAAGAAAAATTCTCTGCACGTCAATCTTTCAGGCATGTCAATATGTAAAGTACCCCATAATACATACATTAAAATGAACATCTACCCGTTACATTCAAATACTCCATCGTTTCATATTTTCCACCATCATCGAGTAAGACTGAAAAGAAAACCAGAAAACGCTTTCACATTGTATACACATTTCATATGTGTCGATGACCATGTACCGATGGTCGAAAAACTATAAAAGTATTATTTCAACCCTTCCTCTCATCGTGCCGAACAAAATACCCTGACCCGAACAATTTCTTACAGTTCCGTATATTTCTTACCTTCCACCACTTTCATAATGACCAGCTCGCCACAATTTCGATGCGTCATTCGCTTCTGTATCGAGCCATCGTCATTTCACTCCTCACTTATCAGCTTCTAACGCGCCCCACGTACTCAAACTTCCCTCACTTCCTCCTTTGTCCGAGGAAGTGATAACGTTCGAACTATTCTATTCTCGTCCCTCGCAATCTTCCCCCGCATCTACGCTCCAATTCTTTGCGCATACAGTTCGAATGCATTCGTATATATGCGCCGCTCGTTCCGAGGCGACGGACGAGGCAGGCCTGATGATTTCAACAGGTTTACGGCGTCTTGGGATGTGCTGTGTGTGGCAGTGGGTGGACAGCGGGGAAAGTAATTGTCGCAAACCAGTTCCTTGATTAAAACGCCGTCTTAGTGTGTGCGTAATGTACGACCGGCAACGAGTCCGACGGGGAAAGAGCGGGAGGAGGCGGGGGGAGGGGGGGGGGGGGGTAGGCGAAGGGACAGAATGGGGAGACAAGATTGAGCTGAGCATGCGCAACTTTTTTTTTTCCATCTTCGGAGTTACAGGATCTTCGAGGCTGAACTCTGGCGGTGGCTCGAAAAGTCGGCAAACTCGCGAGAGGCGGCGTTGATTCGAAATTTATAACCGTTCGAGGCTTCGCCGGGCGCCGATATGGAAATGTAAAACGTTCGCGTCGGACGTACCGTGCGGCGTGATAAATTTTCGCAGGTGAGGAATTTGTATTTGCTCGGAGGGTCGCGTCGAGCTTTTCGTCGTCAGACTTGCCGAGGGGCTGAGGATCGAGAGAAAGTCGCGGTGTGTGTGTGTGTGTGTGTGTACGTTCGTTGCTTTGCGCGCGAACGTACTTAATGCTTGTCTTTATGCGGAAATCGAATGGAAAGAGAACGGATTCAGCGGTCGAGAGTCTTTTTCGAAAAATGCTTGGTTTCAGTTATTCGGGAAGTAAAGTATAGTAAAGTAAACGCGGTGCTAGTAGCTTATCCATATTAATGTCAGAACGGTTATACCGTATTCTCGGCTCGTTGCATGAAGATGGGAGTATTCAAAATTAATACGTACTTGATGGGATGATGAATCATTACGCTAATTATACTGCATTTAAGCGTCGTCGTGGGAGAAAATTTGCACTGCCCGCGATGCAGTGTTTATCAGTCAACGTCGTCTTCAGACTATGTCAAAGATTCGGGCTGACATTACGGGGTGATAAATAGGAGACTAGTATTGCATGTAACATAAGCCCACAATATATCAGCGAAGCTCATAGGATTATTTCGTATTTTCTTTCAGCGCAGACACGGCTTTCACCCCTGGAACAAGGCTAAAAATAAACGCAACACAATGCTTTCCAGGACCAATATCTCTTCTTTTCACGGAGCAGACTGCGTCCTGGAAGATTTGTGCAAATTCTCACGTTCCTTTATTTGCTTTTCGCTCAGACGCTGGAACTTGTCCCTCTGGCTCTATAGTAATGATGAGTATAATGAAGAAATGTTTCACGTTCCTACCGTAACATTAGCCTCGTAATATACATACCCCCCCCCCCCCCCCCCCCCCGTACAGCGAAATCCTCTCAACGGAATATTACTCATCGAAAATGCACTTACACAATATTCGTTTAGCCTGACATATGCAAATTCTGTCGCTTGAACTACGTGACAAAATTAACCGTGAAATTATGTTAATCACACTTTATTACCGCCACCACGCTGAACAGGGTTAAGCGAACTTCCCTTATAATCGAATGAAACAACTTATATACTCCTCGTATTACTGTCTCAGTACGAGGAAAGTAGAGGTACATCTTTGCTTACTGTTCACTTTACGTAATTACACCCGGAATGTTCAGTGTACTTTGTGGAATTACAGACCAAGTCCATCATGAAGATTTGAATATGCGCCTGCATTGTTTCATTGAAATCGTATTTCGAATATTCGTATTAAAATAATATAATTTTCAACATACGATCGAATATGAGGAGAAATTTTCTCCCTGAACATTTCGCACCTTCCTTCAACGATCAGTTCACAATGTTAAAGCTGCGGAGAAGGCTTTCGACAAACCGTCCGTTCATGTTTTCTTTCTCCCTCGCACCTGTGCACGTGCATAAACACGTAGAAGCAATTAAAGCGTACGGCGCCATTGGTCAGGCGTTTAAACGCGATGGCAAAAGTAACGACGCAGAAGGAACGAAGAGCACGTTTTCGCCCTTCGCGGCGGAACTTAATCAATTTGGAAGAATAGGGAACGAGCTTCCGGGTGGGAAAAGATTACGTACCGCACGCTGGTTGATAATTTACGGAGTTCGCGCCAAACTCGAGACACTGAGGCGCAAACTTATTTTGCTAAACTTTCGCACCGGGAGTGGCCCCGATTGCGCACAAGGTGGCAGATCTTGAAACCGATCCCATTGTCCGTATGATCCGCGAACGGAAGCAAGGGTCGAGGAAATCGGATGGCGCGCAACGGATCCGAAAACTTCCATCCTAAAAGCTGTGACCGATCGAGACACTGTTCTTGCCAGCGAGACGCGCCTCTCTTATCACATTCTAATTCCATTAACATGACACTCCGACGCACGCTGACACTACGTAATTAGATCCTGGCTGAAACGCGCGAGGACAAAGGAAAGTTAAATTTCTGCCAAGCGTACGAAAAAAACGCCGCCAAGTTTTTTGCTCTATGTGTTCTTGACAGTAGCACGCTTATGGAAGAAAACATGTTCGAGCATCTTATTTACATCAACTCTGCTCTGACGGAAAGGTCCTGGTCGGAATAAGGGACGAGCGTGCACAGTGCTGTAACTCACCTGTCATTCATCCGACACGCTTGTCGCCGCTGACAAGGGAAACTGCAGGCTTCCCGGACGCGCGTAGAATGACAAGGACGAGGATGCAGCCGGCAATGATGTCCGTAATATGGCCGAAGGCGCGATTTTTCTCCGCTCGAGGTGCGACCGGTCGCGAGCGACACTCACGATGCTAGGGGCGGCATGCTACTGACAGTATTACCCCTGTCTCACCCCCATCTCGAGTGCCCCTCCACCCCCGTGGGAGCCACCCCATTATTAGGTCGACGTCAGCGCAGCCACGTGGTGGACTCAGCCACTATTCTGGGCGCCTGCATGCAAAGGAGAAGGACGGCGAAGAAGTAAGGGGTTGGGACTCGGCTGGGGGGTGGCTAGAGGGGTTCGTAGGGGGGTGGGCGAAGAATTAAGCGTCTGCTTGACCCGTCTTTCGCGCGACTCGCCCCAACGAAGGTAATGCATTCCCTTCCGACCTCGGCGAGCTGCCCTTCTCGCCCCCCCCCCTCTCTTTCTTCTGCCCTCTTCCCATCGCTCCTTTTTTGTGTGTCGTCGAAAATATCGAGCGGGCACGCAACGTTCGTCCGCGGTTTGACGTCTCTTGTTGGCGGCCAATTGAGCGTCCCGTTAACGTTTTCCAGCGCGGTCGGCTCGTTTACGCTCGCTAACCGCTCGCTTCCGATTGTTCGCATGCCGTTCGCATGCCGTTCGCGGGCCGACTTCAATGCGGATCGCTCGTAAGCGATTGTTAAATCGCAAAGTGGCGACGATTTCGCCCCGTTACGTAAGGATCGTCCGCGTGTAGCGGAAGTACTCTTGCGCAGGCAAGTTTAGCCGTTAGAGGCGGCAGGAATAATTGCGGCCGAAATGTTCGGTATCGAAACGCTTCGTTCGCTGGTGGCGTCTTATGGGATTTGTAAACAAAGCATCCCGCGGAAACGCTTCTTTCGAAGTTCGCCGGTTAGTAGGTATCGGTCCTGCATACGTGTGCGAAATGGCGAGGTCGCGAGTGCGGAAGTTTTCGAAGGCGGACGCATTCGAAATCAGCGGGGATGAGGCTTATGATTTATATTACGTACGCTTACAGTCACTTGTCCACTTTTTTCCTTCCGCAGATATTGGAAACTCGTTCCGGACTCGTTCGGTAAATCCCGTTATTAATGGAAGTACTTACCTTTTATTAAGGGAAGTGTACACGGGATTCTTGGTAAAATTGTTCTCGTACGGATAACGTCAGCTGTATCTCGGCTCAACTTGCGGAAATAACTTTCCGGGTAATAATTCTACGTGCCTTCTCGGAAAGAGTACAGGTTGCATCTACATGCTGTCTATAAGTTGAACCTTCGGAGAGACCGCAGTTCTTGTTTCTTTTGTTCGCGCTAAAAATGCTGTCCAAATGTTGGTACATCCTCCCTGCGCAGCCATACCGTGAGCCCAATATTTTCGCGATATCGTTTTTCGGATCGGGCAAGTTTTATACATACACATCGTATTGTATAACGTGCGCGCCAGGAACTCTGGATCTGAATACGCATTAAGTAAACTGTTTGCCTGTTCTAGGAATAGCAATATAAAGGGACGTTGATACGCTCGGAATAACGGCGATTATTGAATCCTATATTATTATTGAGAATGGTGTGCGCTTCGAATTGTCAAATATTCCGTGCGTAGAGTTTATCGTTGTTTGCGTTCCCTGGAAAAATATGTGGGTACGTACAACGTGCCACCCCGGATTACAAATGTGAGAGATTTATTTTTCGCGTCGCATGCATATGTATGTCATCCTTCTTTTTTGACGCATCCGTTTGTTAGACTGTTCGCCGAAGAATTATTATCAAAAATGCATGTCGAAGATCGCACTCTACGTACGCCATGTCAAGAAGCCATACATTCCCACTTACGACTTATGTGACAATCATAGATCTGCGGAAGTGCAGAATGCTTTTTGCGGTCATAAAATTGAAAGATAGCGGTCGGTAGGATGTCCTATAATTTATTAGACGGGTATATATTGAAAGGTAAACGATTCGTCGTGAAAACTATAAATTACATGCACGGCTTGCGTATTTTTACAAACTTATACGTATTTTCAAATCGGGACAAATCGATATTTATACTGTACAATCGGAGCACACGGCAATATTGCGTGAAAAATTGAAACATTACACATTTTACTTTTCACGAGCTGTTATCAAACTGCATGTATTGCATCACGTGTTATAAATGTTACATGAATTCAACACAGATGCGATAACGTACAAAAGATCTTCATCGCCACTTTTATGGTTGAGCTGTTTCTTCCAAGTCTTCCTGTTTTCAACGTTCATCACTGATACCGTTGATGCTTGTAAGTAGGTTGGTTACCAAGTCAGATAGACTATCCTGTCGCGAACAGAAGACTTCATTACTGTCGACGCCGATGGCAACCATGGCAATTAATATACTTACAGCCCTCCGCACTTGATTGTACTTCTCGTTATACATCCTGGGTCCGTTACTCCTGTAAATTGGCATCTTGCTTGTACCGTGAAGAGTCAGCTTAAATTCGCCAACCGTACCGTTGTTGTACTTAGGTCCGACCTGTCGCCATAAAGAACTTACATAAATAATACACACTACACTGAATATAGGCAACTGAGTGTCAACCGTTCCATCATTTCGTTTGACAAATCATTTTTATCACCTTATCGATTATATCCAATGTCCAAATACCTCGAGGATCTTCACCCCAAGTCGCCACGGACATGAACTTCCACTTTATGAACCCAGCAGCTGAATCATCCAACTTTCTCGGGTGTAGTATCTGAATCTTTGTCCCTTTAGCAAATATGAATTTTCCGACGTTATTCGGTATTAGATAGAATTGGCAGATTGTTAACATATTGGTCGAAGTATAGGAAATTTAAGCATCGTCAGTATTTGCTTATATTGATTAAAGAAATACAGAGAGAAATTACGTTTGAAATATTTTCGTAGACCATACTTTTCTTGTTACTTTTGGACAAAGAATGTTCGCGTATCTTTAGGTTTTTTCCATGTCGTATATCGCACTTTTTTTACATTGTGCCCTTTTCATTTTAACGTCTCATAGGTTAGTATAGGGTTTATTAGCATTCGTCGTGCAACGCATGGTTGCTGTGTATAAATGTCCAGCATCGTCATTTATAAGGCCTCTAGATTGATATAATCTATCTGGACGTACGCACGCAACCGTTAATGAGCAATGCGTGCAAACAATATTGATTTATACTTTAAAGGTAGACGTACTCAAATCAGTCTAAACAATAACAACCGGTTTTAGACATGAATTCAAGTAAAAGCAAAATCGATGAAGCTCATAAAAGTGAGCAAAATACATAAGAGATGTTCTAGACATTAAATGCGTATTTTTCAATTACTAAACTACTTCATAAAATTGATCGTAATACACTATTTCCGATGTACATACGTATCGATCTTTCATAATACGCGGACATGAATACGTACTATGTAATGATTACACTTGGCATATTGGAACATTTCGCTGATATTTCCAATATTCAGGAACGTACTTGGTCATTAATTAGGACTTGCGCCGCTGAACGAGAGCAGAATTAAATTCATCAGATTATCAGATTTAAGTACGTCTTCGGGATACGATTAGTTATTTAAATATCTTATTACCTATTTATCCGTCGGCACTCTGCCTTTTCATACGATATCCGATTTTTTTGCCTCAGTCCCTCAATCTTTCCCGATACCCATCTCGCGTAGATGATATTACGCAAATATATCGGAAATATGATCGTAGCGAGGTTCGCTATTCCTCGCGGCATTGATATACATACATAAGGAGACGTACCTGACGGTGCCGTTAAGTAGATTTGAAGAGCGCCGCGCAAAGTGTATTCCAGGTTTGCCTCGACTTCTACGTGTTCTAAGAAAGCTACTTCGTTTGCCGGAGCGTTTGACTGGCATCCGTGACTCGTGTTAAATTGCACGCTGCTCGAAGAGCCGTAAATCAGTCGCCGGTTGCTTCTGCGGCAATAGAACAATTTTAATGTCTTCCGACGTCTCGGGGAAACGTTTGCCGGCAAACTTCGAGATCGTAAAAATTTCCGCGGAAGTGGGTCGAGAATTAATCCATTTGCAAAACCGTCCGCTCGCCGTAGGGGTGTCTTCGCGGATGAAACTCTTTGCAGGCTGTTAATTGCGCTTTACGCCGTACCGTTGCCCGAGTTTTCTCGCAGCACAGTTTTCGAACTCCGGACCGATCGGTGGAAATAATCCTGCCGAGCGCGATCGTGAATGGCGGGCAAACCTATTGCGTCAGAGAAATGGCGGTGTGCGTGGCAAAATAAGAGGAATCGGTCGCCGAGTCGTGTACGGCACCGATGAAACAAAAATTCGCGGAATAAAACTGAAATGTTTGCAGGCCAATAAACAGAGTCGCTGCAGCGAACGTTTTAATCATTTCGGCGCTCTACACTCGGATTAATTCTCGGAGCGGATGAATCGCGAAAATTACTCCTGATAATGGTCATTATGAATTCGTTTTGCGTAACAAATTGTCAGCGCGATATGCATTACACGCGCCGTCACAATAGAATATAGCATTTGAAGCATGAATACCTCCGTAAGACTTACATGAACACTGGATATACATTGCAGATGACCTTCTCCGGCACTGTTGTCCAATTAGAACTAGCCATGACGAGCGCATACGCATTCATAAGTCCAAATCCGAATCGTGTATTGAACCACAGTCCGGCTGCGTTCTTGAACCAGCCCGGATTATCACTGGAATGAATGCCGATAGTACTAAACCATCGCTCGAACCGAATGCACACATTCGGAGCATTTAATCGAGCATACCACCCTTTTCAACCGCCGAGCTAATCTTGTCCGTTGCAACATCTGAACGATTAAATATTAACGTGCAAACAATTTATACCCAATTTTCGACGAATTCCCTGCCCTCCGCCCGTGCAATGTACACGTATCAATCTGGCGTACATATTGCCGTGAAACGTCGCAGCTCGGGGAATAACGAGACGAAACGCATAAAGTACCCTGCCGGCAAACACAAAGGGTCCATTGTCACGCCGGACGAAGAGTCGCTCGGAATAAAGCGCGAAACGAATAGGATCGTATTCCTCAATATCGAAACGTCCCCAGTCATATCTGTTGACTGTCGCTAGAGGGGGCGGGTGGCCGGAGGAGGTACCATTTACTTCGGGCCGATATTCCGCCGTAAAGAGTGCCATTTCAGACTACATAGATTTTAAATTGGCTATATTGTGAGCACGAAATAGGACGGGGCAAATACAGGTCGCCCAGGCACAATCGTCCAATCTACCACCGGCACAGGCAGCGCACACCCACACGGCCGCGTGTGCACTGCGCGCAGACGTTGTACATCGAGCCTGCGGAAAATCAATGGAAAAAGTAACGGTGAATATTTCATATCACCGTTGATTAAGTAATGATTCGCTCCCCACGATATTTCTTCCGCCCTCACGTCCGTCCGCGGGACCTGTATCTCTTTTTCCGCCCCCCCGACTCATCCCACTTCCAACGAAGGCTCGGCCCGAACGGCACATCGCATTCCTCGGAATCGATCCGCGTAAACTGGCTATTCGTTTATTCTGCTCTCCCCCCCCCCCCCCTCCCTCCCACCCCCTCTTGTTCTCCTCTCATTTGTACCCTTAAGCGAGGATTCTGCGAAGAAACCCCTTTGTCCGATCCCTGCCTCTTATCCATGCATCGGCCTGCCCTTCTTCCCTCGACCCCTTCCGATTCACCCCTTCTCTTACGTCCCTCCGTACCCTCCCCATCCTCCCTCTACGACTGCCTCGCCCACCCCATCGCCACCCCTCGTGACCCTGATGTCAAATCAGTCGCGCGCGTTTAGCTTATTTTTAACGGTGTTTCGCCGCTCTTGCTTTCTGCCCGCTTCGCCTCAATTACGCCTCGCCTCGAAACGGCGCGACCTAGTTTCCGCTTCGGTCCGGGCCGAGAAAGCGGGAATGACTCCGCCGGCAGGCCTTAACCCTGCGATTCGGCGAACCGTTCGACCGGCTTCCGCCAAAGTAGACTCACCTCAGCGGGCTGTGCTCGGAGGTCCACACTATCAGATGCTGAACGTCCCTCCACGTTAAGGCGCCGCTGAAGAGGGTTGAAGAGGGTCTAATTAAAACGCTGGCGAACCGAGTCGCGCTGCTTTTCGGCCCTGTCGGCCAGGGGTGGATAATTTCGAGTGTCTCCACCGGAGTGGCGACCGCTTTCGGGCCCGTTTGCAAATTGCCGGGTCGAGACTCATGAGGGGGTTTGGGGGAGGGTGGGGGCTGTGGCGCTTTAATTGTTCGCCGGATGTTTGATGGGTGGGGGTGTAAGGTATTCGTAAGGGTGCGAGAGGCTGCGGGGTCGAGGACGAGGATAGTCCGGAATTTATGGTATGTGTTCATCGTGCGTGAGAGCAGAGATGCAAGAATGCGGATTAGAGTGGCCCGCTGGCTTTTCAATGCCGGTTTTGAAGCGGGATCCGGCGAGATGTTGAATTTTCCTTCGAAGCGCGCGCGCGCGGGAGGGGTGTGGGGTGGATTGATGATGCGAATGGGGAGCTTTAATGGGGGGTGAGAGATTCGCAGGTTTCATACTTTACTTGCAGAGCGAGCGCTAATATTCCGGCGGCTAATGGGGCGGAAGCTGAAGTACCTGTGTGCCTCGTTGTACAGGTGTTTTTTAAGTCCGTGGTTGCCTGAAAAGTGGGCGATGGTAAATTGGTCGGCGTTTATGAACGGCTTTATGGCCGCGGTGCGATAATTTTGCCCGATTTGCGGGAGAGAGGCAGATCATAAGTTTGCGCTAAGCTGACGTTGAATTTCGGCAGTGTTCAAGGGATAAAGGTGTACGGATGAATTGTTTTAATGGATGTAGTATGTGCATTGTAATGATAATGTCGAACGGAGCCGCGGATGTCGACACGGTCGCCTGTAATCTTATTGACCTTCGTAACACGTTCTACCCTAATGCTCAATGTTCTGCAAAATGTTCTGCAAAATGTTCCGCTTCTACCGCGCTGCATTTAATGCGGACACTCAACCTTGGAGCCCGTTAGAGTATTATAAGAGGCAAACTTCTGGTGAGAATTCACTCAAGCGGAGACTTCCTTAGCGTGACATACTGTCGGGATTGAGCTGTTCGCATTTCGCTCCAAGTTTGGTAAGAAAATTTTTCACACCCCACCGGCAGGTTTGAAACATGTAAAATAGCGTACACATCCTGTTCTTTTTTGCATTTATCATGTGAAGAAAAAAGTTTTTGAACATTTCTCCGCGCCTCGTTTACGTAATTTTGCAAAACTATTATTCCGATAACATATTGAATTATCAGGTGTAATTACTGGAATATGTAAATGTTCGTAATCGGATTTGGCAATGTACTCACTATCATCTGATCGTAATAAGCCCCACTGCTGTACGTAGTCGCTAATGTCGCCGGACATCGTTCGCCGTACCAAGGAAATCTTCCGGTTTGGCTTGTTGATCCAATGGCCACCGTGTAAATACTTCCAACGTATCCATCGCATCCGCAATCGTCGTGCTTAGAACCCCCGTTTCCGGATGCCCAGACGTAAATATTGCCCTTGCCATTTCGACCCTAGACAATTCACAGTTTCCTAAAATAGTCAACGCAGCCACAGGAAATACGATCAACGCGGTGAAAATCCTGTTCGAGAGAATTTTCGGATGGAAATTTTGCGAGCGTAAATTTCCAGATTGAGATTGTCGCACAGTCTGACGAAGAAAAGTGTCGTTGTGACGTCGGTACCGTGTGTCACGAACAGATTCGGATAAGTCCAGATAAATCTCGTTGTCGAGCAAAGCTTACATGACGTACGCTCCGCAAATCGTAATGTATGTGTGTATCTTCACACTTATGAGAAGCGGCCCCCTCATATCCCATAAGGCAGGCAAATAACGGGATGCGTATTAAGCACGCTCGACGTACGTATGACGTAACGATGCCACGCTGACGCTGATGCAATGCTACAAACATTTCACATTATTTAAGCTCAGAGCCATTCAAAGCTTCACTGTTATTCCACGGAAATTTCGTAGACGATGCTCGCCCTATGAGCGTTCATTAAATTTAATCGATGAACCAACGTTGTCTGTACAATTCACTCTCAATGTCGGCTCGCGGAATCTTATGCAAGCAGCGAATTGACGTTGTACAAATAGAGAGAGAACGGTGGTAGGAAGGTAGGGAATGTCTGTGCCTTGTTTCGGTAGATTTGCCACGTAACTGTTCCGGTACACACCGTTGATTCGTACGGCTGACTTATAAATAAGGTAGATTGGATCAATGCTGACCCCGCGTTACACTCTGCATGCTACAAATTTCCCAAGGATGTAAAAAAAAAGCAGTTCATTAATAATCACCGCAACCTACTGTACGTTCTCTACAGAAACTCGTCCGACCAAATCCGAGCAAGTTCGTTTCTCGCACAATTTCGGTACTCCCCGAAGCCATGAAACAGAATTAACATTCCATGCCCGGCACGGCGAGATTTCGAAGTTACGCACTTAAACGACTACCGTTCCACATTTTCTAAGACCACGGCCGCCACCGCAAAAAGGCGTCGCTTTACACGTTACACGGAACTGCGCGCGAAGAATAAGCCCAGTTTAGTACCAAGATTTGAGCCGCACCTGAACACAGCGTCTAATTACCACGAACCTCCCGTAAGAAACTGACCTCTTTTATGCCACGTTCGAGAGCTTCCCTGGCGAGTCTTCCGGGCCCTTCCAGACTTCGTCCGTCGTCGGGTGGCCCCCAGGAGGCCGTGTAGATGTCCACCAGATCGGACCTGTACCCCAAGGCCTCACCTTCCACCCGATCGTTCACCAGGCCGTCCAGCAGCTTGATGCCGCCGATCGACGCTTCGAAAGCCACGCCGACGCCGCACTTCCGGTTATTCGCCTCCATCGCGATCTCGCCAGCGCATCTGGTCCCGTGACCGTTCATCCCTGAGGATGCTGAATCCTTAATGGCCGTGAAATAGTAATGGCCAATCGGGCCCGAAATACGCCCGCGGCACGTTTCATCCGCGCGCGCGAGGATTCGAACGCCGGCAGGCACGCCGATCCCGCTTTAAACTCCTCCCGTGTATTCCCAGCAGGAAGTCGGGGAAGAAGTTATAATTTAGAGTGGCCCGCCGAATCGGCAGCCTTCTTTTTCCATCGTTCCGGGAAGCGATCGCTGATTCGGATTCCGTTTCAATTTCATGGGAGTCACCGAAGTGGACCGTTTTAATGGGCTTATCGTGGGATTATGATTGTTGGCTGACCGTGGATTAGGATCGGAAAGTGACTTCGGGATTTCAGCTGTGTCACGTCCGGCATGAAAGTATCAGGTGTGTGTGTGTGTGTGTGTGTGTGTGTGTGCTGCGGGAGGGACATTCTTGGCGACGGGGTGGGTACTTTTAGAATAATTAGATCGTTCGTGGGAGGTCGACTTATAGTTTAACTGCATTATCGGGCAAGTTTGTTGCAGTTTACTCGTGCTGGGCTTAGAGCAGTTTACTACGGAGTTCGCCGATATCGTTGTGTGCACGCGCGTATCTATATGCCGGGAGTATAGTGCGAGTTACAGGACTGGCGAGTCGTGCCTATCGGATGGAACGGACGTGGTTCCATGCGGCGGATACTTGAATTTTTGAACAGGGGCGAGGACACGTTCGATAATTGAGATTTGTAAGGGATACAGATAACGAGGGTCGCTGGAACAAGCGATAGCTTCAGACTGCAAAATTTGGCATACCGGAAAAATCGTAGCGTGGCATCGGATCATCGTCACCCTCGTTGACGTCATAGCTGATTTCCGGATCCTGAAAAAAAATGATGCGGTCAATATCCCACTGACTAATCAATCAAAGACTCAGATAACAGACAGTAAATATCTGCGGTCCAATATTCTCGAACCGATTACCAGCGTCATGCTTTCATATTCTTTCGGCTACCATCCCGTGTATTCAATTCCACGTTTCAGTTGAACGTCTTGCAATAATACCGACAATGTTCCCGGTTTATCGTACCGCAAGAAAGAAGACCCGATAAGAGTTCCAGCGACTCGAGACTTGGCAGGTGTTCTTCTTATAACAGTTTTTCGCCCCGCGGAGAATGGTTATAACTCGCGCAGAAACCGTTTTTGTATCTATGACCGCAGGACCATTTTTCATCCTCGAACTGGCTAGATCACGCTACGAAAGTTTGGCGACCCATTTCAGAGTCATCCCTCGCGCTTAAAAAGAAAAGGGCGAGCGGCTGAAGGGGTGAGGGAGGATGGGGTAGGAGGAGGGAGGGGAGAAAAAGAGAAAGGTGCGAGTTTAAAACTGGAACTTGGCGGGATCGTTAACATGATACAGAAACTGGCGAAGTTTCCCGCTTCTCTTTCCTGGTCCGACTAACGAATATCGGCCACGAAATTAATAAACTGAATGTCGGAAACGTTATCGGCGCAGTTAACCGTTACTGTCGCAGCGGCTGTCCATTATTTTTGGACCGTCCGTTAGACGGTACCATGCGAGATGAGTTGGTAGACTCACGTAGTTGGTACGCAGGTCGTCGTGGCTGTGCTCCAAGCCATCGTCGAGAACAGCGACCCTTACGCCGCGACCAGTTATCCCCAGTCGATAGAGCGGCAAAACGTTCAGGTCCAGCTTCGGAAGGTCCTTGTTCGTCCTCGTGTCTTGCTGCAACGGATGATAATCCGGATCGGACGGTAACAAAGAATGCGGCCGTCGGAACGCATTGATTTTAAGAAATTTCGATTATTGACAAATGAGGGCGACCATTATAAAACCTTGCGTTTTCGTTCTATTATTTGCAAGCAGAGATTATGGTTAGAAACGAAAGTTAAAATCAAAGGGGGATGTTTAGAGTCTTAATGTTGTGAAGTTCGACTCTGTGTATTAGTTAAAGGTTTTGTTAGGAGGCAGAGATGTTTGAGGGTTGTGATAAAGTAGTTTGAGGGGGGACTGAATGAAAAGCACTGTTAATGTACAGGAGTGATTTCCGTGTGGTTTCTTGGCCGAAAGATGTCCTTAGTGGCCCGCGGCAATTTGTTATTATTTGTTTTATGGTTTCATGTAGCATATGCGCAGTTACCAAATACCACTCTTGATCCCACAATTCGTCGTTGAACATTGCTCTAGAATCTTCACTGTCGCAGGGTCCATGCGCATCCCAGACTTCCGGTTCAGCATCGATGGCGTTTGATCTTACATTTTTAACGCATAGTGGAATTCGCTTTTCTCTCATCAAAGGCTTCTCCGATTCTAAATCCGCTGATGACAGATGATCGCGTTTGTGTCTTTTCACAGCCTTCTGCTGATCCGCCCAAATTATCTGTTTTATTAGAGTCAACCGCACGATTATGCAATTTCATAGTGGTATTGGAATGTCAACAGGAAACGATGTTAAATTTATACAATCACGTTACCTTCGAATTCGAATAAAGAGCCTTTGTTAAACGAACATTCCCATTCCTCTTTTTCTGGCTTTGCTTATTATCCTTAAGCCATATATAAGTGTCCTTAAATCCGAGTACCTGAATAAAACCATGGATTACGTTAAAAGCAAGATCACAAAAATTACACGCTCTTTACATAATATAAACGATTCCGAGCATTAAATCCCCATTTAAATATTTGCCCCGACCGTTACAAAAGGTCAAGGTGCTTCTTGATAAATCTTACTCCCCCGCTCGGAAGAAGTTTCTACAATACGGTGCCGAGAAATGTTAAGAAAGATTCCGCAATAAATCAATAGCGCGAAACCCTCCCCAGATTAAGACAACGGTTCTCAGCATTTCCTGAAATCCGAATGAATCCTTCCTCCTAATTCCCTTCGATCTATCAGGACGAAGTGAACGACAAACAATCTTCCCCTTTAATTCAACCCACTCTCATTGTCACTCCCACGTATACACAGCTACCCAAAAAATGGTAAAATGACAAAAATTCCTGAAAGAAACATTCTCCAGTAGAGTTTGACGTTGAAATCGAAAGAGAATCCTTATGTATCTATGACACATGTCTATGTACATGTACACTAATGTGCTTTCCCGCACTGACGCCGTCCGCCCCCGACGCTTCTCAACCCTCTTCGTTGGGGGTTGGAGGGTGCGGCCGACGGACGTCGCGACGCTCGTTCCCTTCGGATCGACAAAAAGGGACGCTACGATCAGGACGACATGAGCGGCCAGCTGGTACACCCGGGGCGGGAAAGACTCTTTCGGCGACCTGTCGAATGTCTAAATGGGACATCGTGAACGTTATTATTATCTGGGCAGCATGTGCTCGTCCCGCACAGTTTTTGTACGGCATCCGCTCGAGCGGCTTTGCGGGCGCATATACGTGGGGGCCATGGCCAGGGACCATGGCCAGGGACCATGGCCAGGGGCCACCTGGTGAAACATCGCTCGGCTCCCGGCGAGGGGAAAAGCCACGATGGTATATCCGTAACATCGGCCATATGTCCCTCATTTCGCTGCCTCCTCGACTTTCTAACTCCGATTCACGCTCTCCTGATATCGTCCGCACTGGATTTCCTTTCGACGATCGTTATCCTGGACGCCGGGTTCTCGTCAAGCTACTTTTTTTTTTTTCACTCGGCGCTCGATGGTACGGGTTTGATCGCAATTTGCGGAGATTTCATATTCTTTTGCTTGCGCGTAGTCGCGTAGTGCTTTATTGGTATTGGATTGTATAAAAGTGGTTCAAGGGTTTGAGAAAAGGAAATATTGATCATTCTGGTCTACATCGTGTATTATATTGAGGGTGTAATAATATAGTAGTGTTTAATAGAATTTTATTGATGTAATCGTTTACTTAATTTTAATAATATAATAATAGTAAAATGGGGTAAGAACCATCTAATGACAGTCAGTGAAATGTGAATGAAATGAAAAGTGAAATGAAAAGGCATATTTATGTAATAATAGTTTAATAGGATTTTATTGTTAGTTTCCATTTAAAACGTTGTCAGCATTTGTGTCGGCTGTGACGAATTTGGAGATTTGAAATCAATTGTGCATTTTAATACGTATCTTCGGCTGTGGCGGCATAAAGGATTAAAACAGGTGTTTGTTTATTATTCTGCCTTAGTGCACTTTCATAATCACCGACACATTTGAATGCGGTATTAGGTATCGCTGGATGGAAAGCGATGGATGTTTGCACTGCGGTTCTCAAATTTGTCCGGGAATTACGATGGGCGGAATAAAACATTTTGTACAATGTTAGGCAACGTTATGGGTATAACGTTGTATCGGACAAGCGGTTACAGAATGTATGCGCGCGTATGCGGCTAATATTGGTTGCGTTCGTTAGGTGCGCGTATAATCGTTTATCGGAGCCGCATGTGCTTTCGGAATGGTTAAATCTATTGTTCTATTCCCATTCATTCTGACACTGAAAATATTACAATACTTCGCCGAATCACGCTCAGCCTACAAAGAGTCAAATTGCCGAAAGTGCGAATAGAATTAATACAGCCCTCGTTGGCCCGCAAATAAATTTTCAGTACGTCGTAATAAAATCTGCCAACGTTTTTCATTTTTTATCATTTTGAGCACGCATTAAATATGACTGCCTGCGCTTCGCATTCAAGACATAAATTGCTCGCGAACGAAGTAATTACGGAGCTTGATTAATTGCTTATTTAACCTGCAACATTAATAGAAATGTTTCGCGCCGCGAGACGAACGTTTCGACAGGGTAAGACTCTCGACAATGTGCCATTGCCGACGATGTCATTACGGATTCCATTACGAGCAATTAGGTGACACGAATGATTATTACATTAGCGCGGAATGTCAGATTGAGCGTCCTCGAAAGAATTGGCAATATCCACGACGGCATATAGGGCATGTCCGCCCCCTCTCTCTCTCTCCCCCCCCCCCTCCCCTGTTGAATTATACGGTACAATTGTGAGGAGCTTAAACAAAGCCGGTTATAAAACTATCTTCCCCGTACTTTCCACTCGAATGTCATGCATACGCATAGGCACGGGGGCCGGGCTCAATACGTATGAACGATCCTAAAATCCTTTATCCATTATATCCGCGTTGGATCCGGTCAGAAGGAATGAATTCGATCGATGAAACGTACGCTGGACGCTACGATAAACGAGCCGAATATCCGAGGGGATAGATTTTTCAATAGATGCCCGGATAAACGTTCGAACAAGCGGCCTTTGACTGAGCATGCAACGCGACACAATTGTCGATTTTTTCGAATCATCCCCGGCGGCACGCCCATTACTCCCCCCCCCCGACGTCAGTCGCGAACGGAAAGGGGTTACGCCAAGATGCAGGCCGATGCGACTATCGGCCCGATTACGGCTCGATTGCCGATAACGTCGCCCGACAAACAGATATTCCGCCGTTATCGTAGGAGTCTGACGTTCGATTCTTCCCCGGGTCGACCGCCCCGTGAACGAGCCGCCGACATTGGCCGGACCGCCGTCTGGCGCGGCGAGGAACGATATTGGCAGTAAAATTTTTTTAATAACCGCCGCCGTTCGCGCAAACGGCGTCCCGAGAATCTCGCCAACCTCCCGCGGGACCGTTTTTCGCGCCGATCCCTTTTAACGGGCATACGCGCGAACAACCCTCTCGGCCATCCCCCCCCCCAGGCCACCGTAAACGATTCCCTGCAAGGTCAGCTCTCGCAGCGGCGGTGGATGACGTGCTCGGGAGGCCCAGGGGGTGGCTAGGGGAGGTGAGGGGGCGAGGAGGAGGAGGAGGAGGAGGAGGAGGTGAACGTCAATTGCAGATACGGCACGTTCACTCGGATGTCACGGGAGGTACGTCTTAAATTCTACGCGTGGGAACGCTTCAAACTTGAATTCGCCGGGAACGTGATAATGGCTCTTTTCCAACGATCTCGTTCTAATCGGCGAGTGCCGCGGCCAAACTACCTCGACGTACGTGTAGGATAATCGCGCGACTGTAATGCGCCCCTCATCTATGGAAAGTGCGCTCGCCCGCGTCCGTGTGCGCGAAGCGGCGCGCGTCGCCTGTGTCGGTGTGTACCCATCTAACCAGGGGAAACATTCCGTCGTGTAACACTTGTGTACCGGAGTGGGATGGCTGGAGGGAGAAAGAGCGGATGAAGCTGGGTGGAATGAGAAGAGAGAGGGGGAGAGAAGGGGGGGAGGGGGCTGGAGAGGAGGCGAAAGTGTGAGAGAGGGTGAGCAGATCGAAGCAGCGAAGGTAGGCGAGAAATCAGAAAGACGACCATTACTTCGCAATCAGGGTGATCCGTCTTATCAGCATGCAGAGTACGCTTTTTGAACTGCCTGATATGGATGAGGCCGGGTTAATACGATTCGGGGAATGATACGCTTCGCATGGGAAAGGAGACAACGAGCTGATATTCGTTATAAATATTTCCGTGGGCGCGTAGGAGAGGGGATGGGCGGAGAGGGTGGGTGAGAGTGAGGGGGCGTAATTGGTGACGGGGCGGAAAAGAAAGATTGAGACAAACGGCTTGCGTAGCCCGTTTTTGTAATGAGACTTCCAGCTGCTTCACGTAATTTCGCACGCGCTACATCATCCGCGAGTAAATACGCCGGCGATCCTGTCTCGTTTCCCGGTAAAAGTTACTTCCCGTTCGGCTCGTTCGTCAGAGGTGCGCTCATGTTCGAACGATTGCGCTCGTTCGATGCAATGATAATTGTCGTAATAATTTTGGAGGGAGCCAGTTGTAAATTTGACACAGTCAGTTTCTCTTCGCGCTCCACGTTATTATAAGCGGCAGATGAAACGTTTAACAGTGCGCGCTGGGTGAAAAAGTTGGAAAATGATGAAAAAATTTTAAATACGGGCGGACATTCCGCGATGAGTGGGGAACAGCATTTTTTGCCCTCCAAGAGAATCAATCCACCCCACTTCCAATCGTTTTTCAACATCGCCGTAACGCAGAATCATAATTTTCGTCCGGCTTGTAATGCGGAACGCTTTACGGGCATCTGGCGTGCGTGTTTACATAAATTAATGCAGTGTCTCGCAACATCGTGCTGCGAGTTTGATTTTGAGCGCGGAAACGTGTTATTGGGAACGTTCCGTTCCCAAAATCAAAAGCACCCCATTTATCCGATTTAGTACCATAATCGCATTCATTGTAATCAGATTTATCTTTCGAATCACGACTCGCATTGCATCTACTCACATACTGTTCCATATGCTGCCGATCCGAAAATCAGCGATACAAAGCCAAGAAACTTGAACAAATCGGGCATTTGGAGCCACTAAAATGTTCTAAAGTAAAATAAACGATTAGCAATTCAGTTCATTGTTTCGACCCATACCTTTCATAAAAATCGCCGGGAATCCACCGTGACAGGTTACAAATTCGAGAAAATAAAATCGGCTGACCATTTCGACTTACGTAGTTTATTCCATTGAAATATGCGATTAAACCAATTTTTCATCTTGATTCAAACCACTCTCGTAATCACCTGCGCATATACAGAGGGGCAGCGTCGTCGATAACACTTGGCACTCTTAATTGGTGGATTTAATAATAGAAAGGAGCCTCGTTCGGGTGACGTTCTCAGAAGAGGTGGCCAGACAAATTGAAGGTCGAACTCCGTGGAGGAGAGGTCGCCCTCTACAGCCTCTCCTCTCCCACCTACCCCACCTCGCCCCCGCCACCCCCAGATTAAACCTTTCCAAAAAGCGGGCGTGAGCGAGAGAGGAAGTTAACGAAGGCAAGCGGCGGCCAGGCAGCAGGTCGCTGTGACATCTGTCAACCTTCGTAACGGGAAGTTCATTACGGCGTTCAGCAGGGTGCCACATCATTTATTTCAATTACTGCCAAACGCCGAAGCTGAATCAGCGGGCCTCCATATCGGCTTCAATAATTTACCGACGCGCGTCATTAATAGCTGCCGGTCGGTAGTCGAGATTGCTCAGAAAGTGCCGCTGAATATGAAGCTGCTTGCCTGCGGAAATTTATAAAGATTCCGCGCTAGCAGCGAAACACCCCGCTCCCTCCGGAAGATTTCTGCCAAATATTGTTTGTCCGCTTTGAAACTTTAACGGGCGGCACTGAAACATTCCCATCTTCCTCTGTCGTTTCCTCCCTCTCTTTCTCTCTCTCTCTCTCTCTCTCTCTCTCTCTCTCTCTCTCTCTGTCTCCCAGTCGCTCTTTCTCTTTCTCTCTCTTCACTACTCCTCGCCCTTTGCTCCTCTTTCTCCGCCTCTTCTTCCGTCGCGGCCCGTACATGAGCTGAGTGACACGTGCGCTTTAATTAAAAATTCATATGGCACTTGGTTTCCGACGGCGTAAAGTGCCGCAAGTGTTTTGATATGGCGGCGAAACGCTCCGAGTATGTTGAGAACAAACTGCATATTTGTAAAAGCGGGCGTAATTCAAATTAATTCAAGATGCTCGCTTTTTGCGTTTCGCTTCGAGTGCCCGGAGAGTACTTACTTAAGGGGTCTCAATCCGCGTGTAAAATGTGATATCCGATTTCCTTTTCGCTTGCCGTCCGATTACATCGCACTCGGGCACGCACTCGATCCCGATCAAAATTCGGCTCGACGGTCGCGGGCCACGCTCATAATCGTCGAAGTTATATCGGGAGGACTCGTTTTGGCCAGCTTCATAACGGGAAATCGATCAACTCTCGTATTCAATAGCGGGGCAAATACTTGCGAACACTTACGGATTACATATAGTCGAATAGCACGGCACGGCCGGTCCGCGCGTCACGTATCGTTCAAGTTATTTAACGCCCGAAACGGCCGTATATCTCCGATCCTCGGGACTGTGCAATATGAATGTTGGCAGCGCGGCGCACGAGGGACTTTTCTCCCGCTTTTTTTTTCTCCCACCTCTCTCTTTTTTTCGGCCCGTCACTCACGGTCCAGTTTCACTTTGTTGCGCCCCGATGATCGATGTATAGGACAATTCGGACGGATAATTTATTGGATAAATTTGATGTTTAACTTGCGGTCGCCCATTGAACTGTGCCGCACAGTGATGCGAAAAGACAAACTCTAGGGGGTGTTGGTTTAGGATGGTATATGGTCCCGGAATATCGACGAGAGATTAGATTCCGTTTGTTCGATTTTCCCGTTGTAACACCCTATGTACTCCGAATGCGCGAATGAAGTGTTATTTCATCCTCGCTATCATCCAGGGGGCTAGAACGTTTCATTCGCTCTGCCCTGTCCCTGTGAGGCGCCATTTTTCCCTTCGCCGAATCGTAGCAATCAACGCTGCGTTTCGAGCACTTGCTTATTACCTGCGTGTAGCGAAATCACGATAATCCGGGCACCGATAATCCGCGTTTCGCTTAATCCGAGTTTCTGCTTACACCCCGTATTTGTTTAATCCCCGATGCGCGACAGCGAAGGCGTTGACGAGCGGCTGTTTTATACCATCGCGAGCATCTCGCCACGGTAATATTCCGCAAATTTATATTTGCGTTCTGAATAACGGAAATGGGCCATTAGCGAAGAAACGTAACAATAACATCAATAAGGACTTTCGACCAGGTTAATCCGGTCCCAGGCTGCATCCAAGTTTACGCGGAATTATGCGTATTACTCCCACGTATAAGAAAGCTCGCGTACTAACGAGTAGATTCTTTACATCCTATACGGTTTCCCATATTATCTAATCATATAATAATATAATTGGCATACATCGACGTCATGACCGACGACGTAACCCATAAAAACGCCATGATCGCCCTGGAAGAATCGTAGAATCCCTAAACACCAACTCTTACCCCCACTCTCCACCCCCGCCTGCACTTCTGGCCCCACGGGCCCCGCAACGAAAGCACTCATTTCGTCGGCACCCGCTGCGCAATTAAATTTACATTGCCGTTTCAAGTGTTCGCCGCTTTTCCTTTCCCTTTTCCCTTCTTCGACGTCTCCATCCGGCACTCGCTGCCAACTCCCGCCAACTTCTCGCAGCCGGCAAGCAAGCGCCGCCCCTTCTTCCCGACCGTAGGTGGCCTTAATTATATGAAATAATTCTGCCCCGGCAGTGGGCGAAGTACACCGACTCGCGGATTTCTTCCCTTCCGCCTCTTTCCGATACTGCTGTCGAGCGTAAAAACTGGATCGAGGTTCACCTAACGCTGGCGAGCGAATATTTACTGTAATCGATGGCGTGCGTTCAATGCTTCATTCGGATGGAAGATGTTCGATGCTCCCGGTGGAAAAATATTAGTACTCGGTACTGTTACTGTACATTCATTTGATAAGAATACGTAATGACTGAAAAGTAGTCAGGTCGTTTCTGTTATGAAGTATTTTTCCGTGATTATATATACTGCAGAGGCCGGGAACGGTTGCATAGCTCCAGGAACAGTTGTTTGGTACGCGTAATTCCTACTGCGGTTCTCTCGTATCATCATAAGGGCCGTTAATATTATTTCCGTTCACTGCAGCACACGTGATGCACCGATCGCGTTTCGGTACATTCCCGGCTCGGTGCGACGGTCAAGCAATTGTTTATCCATACCGTCACTATTCTCGTAGCATTCGCAACGGGTTCCGACTTTCTTGTATAATCTCGAAATCGCTTCGGTCATCGCGCAGCGAGCGTGTACACTCACTCGCGCTAATATTTCTCCGTCTGGCGAGCAGCGCGGGCGGAAAATTCATCAAAATTTCATACGATAAGTGTTCAAACACTTTCCCGTGCGGCAAATGCCAGAGCCGTGGAACGAGACGTCGCGTATAAAGGGTACGTATGCGAGAGAGAGAGGCGGACGTAAAAGTGGTACGTGGAAAATGCACGCATTGCGCAGCGGGGTCTGGCTTGCGGTCTACCGTAAGGCTCCTCGAAGCAGCTGTACACCGGCACTAGGCTGCCAGGGTCGGCCTTGCGCTGACTTCTCTCACTGACGATCCCCGCTGCAGACGTACAGCGCGGCATGTCGGATGCCGGGTACGAAGAAAAGGGACGGCCATGTCGGCGGAAATGTCACATTGCTCGCTCGCATTACGCCCCGTGTCTTGCTGAGTTGGCCTTTGTACGCGCACGGGATGACATTTGATCCGCTAAAGTTGTGTACAATTTCTTTGCCGCCGGGGAGCAGGCGATGGGCACGGCACGCTGGCTTTAATCATCGGAATGCGGCTTGATTTATTGCGGAATTTAATGGGTCGCGGCGCTTCGGTGCATATCGGACGCTGCTTTAATTTCTGTGACGTCAGTTTAACAGCTTCAAACGTTCGAAAGAGTTATCGGGATTCAATTTGGCGCTCATACACCCGGCGAGTGTTTGCGTTATGAATGGGAATTGGGTTTCTTTCTAAGCGCGACTGTTTCGTTAAAGTTCGCCGAAGGTTTGTGTGGCGTCCCGAGAATTAACCGAACATAGGAAGAATACACCGAACGGAAGCATGCACCAGAAATGTGCACAGTGCGCGTGGTGTTTGTATATACTTACGTTCTTTTAAGCCTTAACATTGTTCTTGTAGCCGGTTCTCAAGTTTAATTTTTTTTCGGTGGTACTGAACCTTATTTTTTATCCGTGGTTCTCAACTTTAATTATTTTTCAGTACTTTTTAACCTTTGTAACTTTCAAATATTCGAAGACTTCGAAGGACGTATATATACGTCTTTCGTGTATATCGATAGACTTCTCAGGACGTATATTAACGTCTTTCGTAGTGAAAGGTTAAGTCCTACGAATGATTTCAAATCTCCGGGTACTGTTTTGGCCACTGGTCTGCGCAGCGACCGACATCCGTATAACGCGCCGTCCCTGTTAATGGATTATTCCGAGATCGCGCCGCAGTGAAGTGGTTAAACATGATAGAAATAAGTGTTAGTCAGCATATTATTAATAAAGTTCAGTAATTAACTAATTTTTAGATATAACAAAGAGGTTGACGCTTGAACCGCAACTATTGGTTAACTATTGGCAAGACGCTGAGAAAGGCGCGTCGTTAATGGAAAACTGTTTCTGTTCTCAGTCGGCGTTCGACTAAACGGAGGTGAAAAGTTTGGAGATCCTTTCCGAGGAAAGGAGTCCAACGACTGTTCTGGTTGACGCCCGTACGCACAGGTCGTCGCGCGGATGCCGGATATATCCGACGCTCGAAGCGAAAGGGTTATAATCCTCTCATGCACTCTAGGCCTCGTAAGAAATATAATCTGAGCTCACATATCAGGTGTCTCTTCGGTACCGAAGCTTTCGAATTTGAGATAGCCCCTCGCTTTTGCAGGGAGGCAGGGTTGGGTGAAAATAGGGTACTATTGGCAGAGCCGTTTGTGTCAAAGAAAAGGGAAAAGATGCGCTATCATCATGATAGTCTTCTTGTGCAGAACGATCCCCGGCCGAAACTCGTTTTGCAAAGTGCACGAGCTAAGATCCCTGGCCGATGTCTGCCAGGGGTGGAACGACGGAGAAAAGAAGATGGAGAACGAACGATCAAATGGTTCGTGAGGCCTGCTTACCGAGATAATCTCTTGCAGTCATCCGTACGCTAAAGGAAAGGAAACGATTTGGCCGCACGTTTTCAACGCTCGAACCGCGCACTCTACGTCTCTATACATTTATACGTCTTTCCTATATATACTTATCTATGTATATATATATACATGTACATGTATATATATATAACAGATGTATATATGTATCTGAGGCCGGTGGCTCTTGAAAGTCGTGAAATACGTTTACGCTTTCGTGCAGATTTACCGTAGAACGGGCAGAAAAACGAAACGGGAAGCGTCTTCAAAGCGTCGGGAAGAAGCGTCAAAGGAGCTTCCGTAAGTCCTCTCATCTATTTACGTGCCGAATGGGGGCCCTTTACGTTACAGTCAAAACTTCTTGTGTGAAAATTGAGATAAATTTCACCGTTCCGGTATATTGACTTTTTCAACCTCTCCCGCAGCCAGTGTTCTGCTCTCTCATCCCTTTCTCGGCAGTCAAGCCCTTTCATCGATTCGGTACGGCAACGAATGGAAATAGTTTTTTGAGCAATAGCAAGAGATATATGTACTCGGGTAATAAATCCATTTGCCCTGTCAAGCGGTCAAGGTATTAACTCTTACGCCGTGTACAGAGGCAGAAGTAGAAAAGAAGACTAAATTGCCTGAGCGTTGCGGTGATTCGATTATAGTCCCGTAATTAGTGCTTATCCTCCAGACTATCATTCGATTTTCCACCCAATTCGGCGCCGCTACGTGAATCCTCCATTAGGAGCGCATAGATCTCGCCGAGCGGTTCAAATGCTGCGAAAACATTCGTGCGTCATTACGACATGCGAAAGTACCCATCTGTTCCGTACGACGTGTTTAACGAACACTTGAGAACAAATTAACTCGCGCCGGATCGAAATGCGCACAGACGTTTCGTCAGGCAGCCTTAACAGACGTTACGCTTTTGATCAACGTTTACCACTGCAGGCAACCCGAAACATTTTCGTTCGAGGCCGAAACGTAATATCGGTCCGTGCCAGTCGACGAAGAATCCCGGCGAACAATGTATTTCCATGGTCATTCCTGAAGGATAACTTCCTTCAAGTGCATCGCATCTCTCTGGCTCCAGACAAACGTTGAAGTTAAGGCACGATGCCGCGATAGTCTAGCACGAAGTTAAACTAGAATTTGGCTTTACGCAAGTGGCTAACAATAAGTTATTAAACAGTTGTTCAAGTTTTAATTGCATCCCGCCCGCCCTCCCGCCCCACCCGGCCGCCCGTTCCCCCGCAGAATGAGAGTTACAGGTATCATTGACAAACTTGTCCCGGCGATGCAACTTTTGAATAGTGCATCGAACGAGACTTACTCTTTCCCGTCCGTTTTATTCGATAATCCGGTACTAGGAACGGGAGCGATGGAATGTACTGTCGAGTAGTTAACGAACATCGCCGGAGCATCATGGCTCTCTTCTCGCGAACGGAACGTACATGGTCGTACGAATATTGTAATCTTACGCGCAGCGGCAAAACGCAACGTGTGACATGTGCTCTCGGAGCAGACGTGGCATAGGAATTGCTGTACGTACTGGGCCGAAATGTTTGTAGCCAGATTGCAAAGCCATGAGGGACGCCACCTGCGGCCCACCTTGAATTCTGACGACCCACTCGTTCTGATAATCTTCGCCGTCATGATAAGTGTGCGCGCCGATATTGATCGCACACATCAGCACCGCCAGCAGTAACCGGCCTAGGTGAAAAGCGGCGCTGCACAGAAACGAAAATTGGCTCCACGGTAACGTCTTTGCGCGGGCAACATAGCGATGAAAAGAGAGAGAGAGAGAGAGAGAGAGAGAGAGAGAGAGAGAGGGAGAGGAGGGGGCGAGCAGCCTTTGAAACCAGACTCCGTATCAGAAAGTGCGCTTCAGAGTTCCTCGCGAGAAAAACCTCATTCGCCGGAATCCGGTCGGAAACGATGCCCACGATAGAGCCGTCATGCGAGGGGCCAACGTTTGTCAGAGAAAGATCTCCTACGTAATCCCGGTGCCATAATTATTTCTACCCCCACCCCCGCCGTCTCGGTCGCGCCAGCGAACGACTCGAAGGAATTATTTCGAATGACGTTCGCCCTTACTCTCTCTCTCTCTCTCTCTCTCTCTCTCTCTCTCCCTCTCTCTCCACCGTCAGGCAACTCGCAGCGAGTTAACATCGCTCTCGCTCGCCTACCTCCCGGAACATGTGCCCGCGCCGTTACACCTATACGTACGCCAGCGTACAGGCACGTACATGTGAGGGAACATACCTGGCCATCGGGGAAGCCTGCACGAAGGGCGTGACAAGAAAAGCCAATAAGGTACCGCGATCACGCAATTAATACTTTCACGGTACTCGGAGCACTACGTTCCTGGCACTCGCGAACTTCTCCTTTTTCTTCCCACCCGCCGCCTCACCCCCCTCCTGCCGCGCACCGGCAGCGAGAACTTTCGCCCGATATGATTTCCGTCGAGTCGCCGCGAATCGGAAACGGCGGTAGCTCCGGATCGAAGTTCGCCGATTGCCTGGCGGATTCGAAGTGACAAGTGATCGGGGCGCCGTGTGTGACAATTAGGTGCGATCTACTTTTTTCCTCTTGCCGGCCTGCTCCCCCTCCAGCTCGGCCAGCGGCATTGTCTCGCGGAAGGGTGGGGTCGCCTGGAAAACGTCACGGGGATCACACGCTACGTGGGTCATGGGACGCGATGGGATCCGGTAGGCAGACGTAGTCGGAGGGAGGAGTCTGATAGGGACGTCACCGGGTTACGAGCCGGTTGTCTCCGCATTAATTGCCGTCCGGACCTGAGCGTAGTTAAGGTGACACCTTACTCCTTACTCACCCGAACGTGACGCCGTTCGGGGAGGACGTCGGTAGGAGCGATAACGATTCTCAGAGTCGTCAGGTCGCGGATCAAAAAATCAGTCCTTCAGGAAGTGTCTTTCGAAATCTGCCGATGATCGATCCCGGCGGCAAGTTCCGTCTGCAAGAAAGGGGAGGAACTCGATGTTTATCGCCTCGTTCGGCCGCTTTCGAAATGATAGCCGGAACGTAACTTTTGCGAGCCAGGGAAACGTCCGTATTAATTCTTGCTCGGGCAGCGCGGAAGCTTCGGATTTACGCGGCATTGCCGAGCGTTTTTCAATTCATCCGCGGAACGAGGCGAGGTAACAATGTCGCGCGAATGGGAATCATTATTCTTACGGTTGCGGGCTTGTAACCGTGCGGCGATCGTAACTGTTGGGCCAATTGCGAGAATTGCGCGGCTAGAGGAAGGGGGTAGTAGAGGGGATGTATACGAAACAGGGTCTGTCAATATCCATTTCCTTGCGCGATTCCTGACGATTGAAATGCCCTGGTATCAAAGGAACGTTCGGCCTCAAAAGCTTCGCAAATCCCTAATTTTAATTGGAACTCTCTCTCGGCAGGCGATATAACAAGTATTGCCGGCATTATATCGGAAATACCAACATAAACTCTTGAAATACTGAAGAACGCGTAGGAATGCGTTTGACGATGGGTAGTATCCGCGGAGGGTGGGATGGGAGGGTGGGCTGATGGCGGGGGATGTAGAATTAAGATACCCGACAAGTAATTTCATGCCATCACTGACGGTATTACGTGTATGAATTCCGGCATACGGCAAATTCCGTTCGGAGCACTTTCAACGTCTACGACGGTAAGTGAAAAAAGGACGCGGAGAACCTTTATTTCATTCGACCTTTAATCGACGGCCATCGGCGCGGCACTCACTTTGTAATCGCCGCACTTTTGCGCGGAGCGTGCGTGCAATTACTCGTTAATGTTATTGCACGATAAACAGTCGGTATCATATTTGCCGTTTCGTACCGTAAATAATTCGAAATGGTTTTACAGGCCGCTGCTAATGAGCGCATCAATCAAATTACAGAGTGCATTTCTACCTTGGTGAGCGTCGACGGGAGTGAATCCATTGGCAAATGTTAAAGTTTTCAATACAATTATGCGGAAAGTGATTGAGTTTGGCGAAACCTGCGATGCGAACGCACTTTTTGTAAATTAAATTTCAATTCATATAACTACGATATACAGGTTTAGAACGCATTTGTGCGTGTAATTGCGAAGGTATACGTACGAAACGCCAGGTGTTTTATTCAGATCGGCCTTAAAGATCGTGTTAATTGTTATTCACGAGGTTCGTTTTATCCATGTTCACTCCGTTCTACCGGGATAATATCGCAGTAATTACAAATAGCCGTTTAAATACCATTGTCCTGCGATGCAGTTCCATGCCTGTTGTATATTTAAATAAGCCTCCGCACGAATTCCATGTTAATAGGAAATTACATTCGTGCTTCGCCTAGGGTCTCGCAACTTGATGAAGCAAATATCCCCTGCTCAGAAACGCATAATTTAAGTTTACCGTTCCTTGATAAATCGCTTTAGAATTTAATCGTTTTCATGCATAGTTACATATGCGTACAGAGCGATCAGTAATCGTTCGTAGAACTTGTTCCACCTGAAGAAAATCCTTACGATCGCTCACTGACACTTGACATCCAGTGTTTATGGGTGTCCGAGAAAAGGCGGTGGAAAAAGTACGTAATGCGAGGTACGACAGGAGGAGAATAGAAGTAATTGAAATATGGCCGCGCGGCGATAAAAAGCGTTTTACAATTTTTCGGGCTCAAGCGACTCCACTTTGTCGTTCTCTCGGGGATAATGCTTATAAAAAAGGAAGGAAAGGAAAGGAAAATCGGTCGTTTTTGCCTCTCCCGCTTCAAGACAGATATACACGTGGAAAGACACGCAGAGGACGGGCGATAAAAGCAGAAACAGAGAGCCGGCAAGCGTCGTAAAGCTCGTCGCAAAAGGAGATGGGAATATCCGCCGATAAAAGGGACTCGTTTTGCTTCAGCTCACGTCGAATTTCGGGATAAATCTGAGCTGCTCCCTCGTAAGCAGATTTCCATCCGAAAAAAAAGAGGAATTACGACGATGTAGTTCGATCTCCCTCTCTCTCTCTCTCTCTCTTTTCATCGAGCCGTTTCGCGAAAACTCACGCTCCTTTTTCAGCCAGCCAACTTGTACTGTAAATTCATCAGTTAACACGTACCTTGCTTTGCCAGATTCTTTGGATGACTCTTACAGATGGCAAGAGTTAACAAAGAGTTGACATTTTTGGAACCGCAACAAGTAATTCTTACAACGCGCGTAAGTAGTAGGTTAAATTCGAGGTTATCGAAAATTGATAAGACCAACACGCTTCGTGTTGTGATTCACGAGGTCGCTTACGGTAATGTTTGAACACATTTGCTCCAGCAATGGCTCTAAGCGTCGGCGGCTGCCTGTGTAGACACGGTATTATTTGTTGAGCAGCAGCAATTAATCGTAAGGGCCGTCGTCCGCGCACGTCGTTAGGGGGACGCCGATTCGTCGAGGGAAAAAATGCATTGTATCACGTCAGAGGCACGGTTTGCGTCAATCGCCTGCCTCGAGCGTCTACAGCTCGCCAACGTTCGTACGATTATTACCAGACTTGATAAGAACCGGTAACGCGTTTACCCTCTTATTGCATTCGCGTTACCCTGCTCGGGGTCCGTTCTCTGACAGTTTTCAAATAATTTCGTTACAATAGTTATCGAAAGTTCGGATTCCATTAGGGAACTTCGTATTTTGCCCGCCTCCACCGGGCTAAACGTCCTCCCCGGCTTCCCTCGCATCAGCTACGCCTATTTCCATTTCTGCGGCCGGTCAAACTCTCGCATGCCATCGAATGCGTAATACGAAATCGACCTCCGCCGACATCCTTCGAATCCCGCCTGCACTCGCCACTTCATCTCCCCCCCCCCCTCCCCCCCCACTAACGCAACGAAATTTCCCAAAATCCAACCTCATACGCCGCCCTGATCCAGCCCTAAAAAGAATCTTGAGACTCTCGGCCGTGAGAGCGGACTTCGAAGCGTCGATTGTTATCATTCGATACATCGAAATACATCGACACGCAGATCCCACCGCCAGCCTCCTCCTCGAAGCTTACGGAAAGGAGCGGGGGGTGTCTGCGCCGTATATTAAGCAGTCCTCCGTCGCGCCTTTCGTCACAAATTCCTCCTGGCCATCGGAATAGAACGCGAAAGTAAGCGTGGAAAATTGGAAACTTTCCGCGCGATAAAATCGGACTTAATTTTCAATAAATTCCGCCCCCCACTCCGAGCGGCGCGAGTCTCACCCCCTCGAAGGAACCCCAACCCAACCCACCCCCCCCGCCTCTCCCGTCCTGGCTCATGGTAAGGCCGCGTCGTGAGCACGGGGTTGGCCAGCGACGTCGCGCGAAGGGCGTCGACGGTGCCCGGAGGAAAGGTAATTTACTTGGTAATTATAAAGTTACCGGCCCCGGCGTTGCGCATAGTTGTGAATATTCAACTGCGATTACATCTATGATCGCATAAATTATACACTCCGCGCGAACCAAGCCTCCCTCCCCTCCTGTCGCCATCCGCGTCTCGCCCTTTCTGATGGTAGAGGAACAGAGGAGTGGCGGTGGATGGGAGATGGGGGATGGGGGTAGGGGGTTAGCAATGGGGTGAAGAGGGGAAGGTGGCGATGCATTTCGGTTTAACGCCCTGTGGCAACTTTAACATCGAGATCGCGCGCTTTGCCGAGATTTGCTGCGCGCCCGACTCCCATTGGACAATAAACTCCGCCGACTTACCCGGCCAAGATGTTGCTAATACCTTCGCACCCTCGCACCCTCGGCGCGCGGGTAACGGTTACCGGCGCGAGCTACGATTTCTCGCGGCGCGTCGGTCAATTCGATGCTTCGGATATCGGACGAATTTTCGCCCCCTGCGAAACGTGCGGATTTACGTATCTGGCTTTTTCGATCGGGATACTCGGCGAGCGGGATGGATTGTTATTGTTGCGATGACGGTGCGTGGGTGGTGGTGGTGGTGGTGGTGGTGGTGAGACTTGGCTTGCGCGGATCAGTCGTTCGGAAGGCTTTACGTCGTCGTAAAAAGTGGAAGTAGGTGCTGGCCGCGTAACTTAATTCGTTTATGGGCTCTGTCATCGTTTAGCGGAGGCGCAATGTTCTTTTGTATCGGTTTACCGTTAATCGTTTGAGAATTCTTGGTTCTGTTCGATGACAGTGATGCGGGATGAGTACAGGGTCGTTCAGGGAATGTAGGGGTTTTTATGTAACGCGCGGTTCGATGAACGTTGAATGGGTTACAATTACGAACCTGGCAGTCTCATCATCGTCTCTAACATTTGTCCTGATACAGTGTCATTGTGTCCAGGCAACGGATAAACGATGACATTGAGAATAACGAGGGTGCGCGGCACCGTCGACGACGGTCGTTCATAAACTGAATTCTTATCTTGGTTGCTACCGCATCAAATGGCCATAAACCACACACGTCCAACTTCATACCGAGCGTCAGGCGTCATGTGTGTACGTGTTCTGCGCTACATGCAAAGCGTGTACGCGTCAGGGGCACGTAAGCGAGCACACACACCCACGCACGAGGCGTAGCGTGGCGCCTAATCTAAACATATTTCGAAGGTAAACTTTAATACCGGACAAGAATTGCAGAAGCGTCGACACGAATTTTTCAACCCGGAACGATTCTCGCGATTAAAATATTATTATGTTTGCTGTCCGCTGCACATATTCTTTTCCGAAACGTAAATAGTGCGAATTGTCCACCGACGAAAATTTTCGAAAAAATAAAACATTCGTGTACGTTACGCGCGTGCACGATTCAAATTCTGTTTTTCGGACGAAAATAAAGTTCGGATGAAAACCTGCATTACGAACTCAGTCGGATCCTCAATTATTCTTCAACCACTCATCAAATATAATCACAATTCACGCAAATCTTCAACATTCAACCCCGTCACATCGTCCCCAACTAATCACCTACTAAAAACGTTAACCTCAAGCCCATCCAGCCAAAAGTCCCACCCATCGCCCTTCGAATCAACCAAGAACAGTCGAAGTCCACACCGCACTCGCGACCTCACCTTCAATCGTCCTTGAACCCCATCGCTCCGCCATAAACTAGTCAAACCTCGGCCAGCCTGAGCCCGACCCGGAAGCACATCGAGACAGGCGTAACGAGAGGAACGAACACTCGAAACGACCGAAACAGACCTGAAGAAACGTTTGAAGAGAAACAGGCTTCAAGAAACAAGCTACCCAGAGCACGCTGCATGATTGATCGCGAAACGAAAGCGCGCGGCGGGTTGCGAGGGTGGTAAGGTCATCGCGGCCGGGTGGAAAAGGTCGCGTCTGTGTATCCGGCGATGGCCCCCATAAAATGCACCCCCCCAGGCTACATTCATGGCGACGGAGGCGAGCAGTTCGGTTTCTCTGCGGGCTATTTAGCGCATCTGCCTCCACCTTCGTGCGGCAAGGCGCACGGCCTGGATGAACGTAAGGACGCGAACGTTGCGAGCCGGGCGGTTACCGATGGCTGGCTCTGCTCGGCTGGGCTTCCAGGGGGTTGCCGGATAGGGGGTGGGGGAGGATGGCACCCGCTGGATTGCGGGGGCGGTTGATGGAGAGCGGCGAAGAGAGGTTCGGCGATCAGAAAGAGACCGTCGGCGGACCGGGACTTGGGGAGGAGGAAGTGAGGGCGGCCGGGGGTTAGGGGGGGAAGTTCGAGGGCCGGCGGAGGGGGATGGGTTTCTACTACGTGACCAACAAGCGTACGCGGCCCCGCAATTGTTCAGTTTCCATCCCGAAGCTTTTAATTCATTTGCTAATTTATTGCGCTGCGCCGCGGCCGCATGACCGCACCGCTGACGATGTCTGTGTGTATGTGTGTGTGTGTGTGTGTGTGTATGTGCGTGTGAGTGTTTGTGTGGGTGTGGAGCTTTGAACGTTTGTCGGCTGGGATCTTCTCGGTGTACGTGAGCGTCAGATAGTGACGCAGAGGTTGCTGTTCGGCCGCGGAAGAGTATCAAGGAAAATCGAAAGTGGCTCAGACGCCATTTGCAATTCGGCATCTTTCCTCTCGGCGAATATGTCCTTGGATTCCGGCCTGCTTCTCTGCTCGCACGTAAAGGGCGAAATTTATGACAGCGCGTTCGACTTCAATGCGATCGTCGCTAAGCGCGAGTTCGCGCATCTTCGCTCGAAATTGGGCATTTTTCCCGACTTCGTGCCAAGGAGGACTCGGCTGGAGTTAATGAGCGGCATTAATCCCCGCCCGGAAGTGATCGCCAAGAGCGATTAGCCGGTCGACGTCGGAAGTGATCATTCGGCATTCCGAGAGCACGAGACACTTGCGCCGCGTTTCATTAGTCCGCCAGGTCGATACGTATGGATCCGCCGGATCAATAATTCCGATCGTCGGCTCGGCCCGTCGGGGACAAAAGGATTAATCCGATTAATTCGTCATTATCACTCTGCCGGGGTAAATGATTTATTAACCCGTGAAACGTTTATTCGGCCGTGCAGGAGTTCTAGCCGGAACCGCAACTGCTCGTCAACGTCAATCGATCGACGGCGAAAGGCACACTGCTGGATATGAAAAAGTGGCACAGTACGGATAGAGCGTAGAGTATCGTTGATACCGTTTACTCGATCTGTTTCTCTCTCTCTCTCTCTCTCTCTCTCTTCTTCTCTCTCTATCCCTCTCTAGATAGAGAGAAGACCACTCTACTATAATTCCGTCGCATCTGGCACGCATTTGGCCGACTGTACCGACCACTCCTCGAGTCCAATTCGCACGTCGCCGTATTAGGAATTAGCGCGCATGCCGATTACTTACGTATTACATTTCAAAATCTCCGGCATTAGCTGGGTAGACGGTCGGCCGGGGGATGAGAGGCTATTTGCGCGGCTACGACTGCAGGACCGACCGGAAAGGGTTGGCAGGCTTTCAGAGACGAGAGGACAGAATGGCGACCATCCCCGGTAGCGAGGAGCTCTCTGGGTAACGAAGCGGTAACAGGGGAAGAGAGGGACGAGAAGGAAGGAACGAGCGTGCATGCCGAGCTGGACACGGAGAGAGCGGCATTTACTTTCGAACACGACGGGCTTCCACCGGGAGATGTCCATGCCGGAAACGGAAGCAGATTGCCGCTACGCCGGAAATTTCATTATAAATGTATTACGGCGAAGTAGAGAATTATCGTAACGATATTTGTTATTCCGCCCGCTAATTGCGCTAATTGGCAGTCAGTTACCGGTGACTCGGTAATGCCCGGGATAAATGTATTTATTAGGGGGAATATTGTGGAACAGGTGTGTCGTGTATAATAGATGCGAGGGACTCGGAGACGCATGTTAAATCCGTTGACGAGTGCGGGTCCCGGTGGATTTCGATCCGACGCTAGACACGACGTGTATGTCGATGGCGTACGTTGAAACTTTTCCAAGAAACTGTTTCAGGGACAGCCTGCCGCGTAACGGATATGTTTGGCATTCTATTCGTTTACGTGCAACGTGAATTGATATATAAAATGTTAGCGCAGTTGTAGATCGCACGGTCGGAAGCGATGTCGAATAAAGATCATGATACGGTTTTATCATTTTCGTTCCCTATAAATTACACAATCATTACCTTAACCAGATGATTTTAGCTGCCCTCTGGCGTTCAATTCTCCAATTCTTACGACGTAAAAGAAACATGTTCCTGCTAATGCAGATCCCTGCTTGATCGCAGCCTAATAATTGCGGCTGAACTACATTCTTTACCTTAACAAACGATTGAAACGTTTTATTCGCAAACTCGTTCGACAAATCGATCGCGTTCGAACGGAGCGCCGTCCGTAAATGACGCACATTTCATCGCTGCGGCACTCAAATTTCGCCGAGACAGAAATTTCAATCAAGAAACTCGGAAAATCTTCTCGCTCGTAATTTGCGCGCAAAGTGCCGTCTCATCTCGCGCCGTGAATCGTATCGCAACAATTCGCGAGGCAGCGATGGCCTCAAATCGAAATTACTCGACTGCACCGGCTCCCCTGCTCGCCCTACGCCGGGGAACATTTTTATTCGAATAATTTCCGAAGTTTATTCGCGGGGAAGGAGTTAGTGAGGGTGGAACGTTGCATGTCGCGGGGCTCGCCTACCCCTCGGCCAAGCCGGCGTATGCGGCCACCCCTTCTCTCCCCGGCACCCTCTTTTTTTCCGCAAAGACATAAAAAAAGAAGTAAGAAGTGCGCGCAGTATATAACGCGGAGTGAAAAGGATCATTTCATGCCATCTGCGCGGCGGAGAATCGCGAATTCTATGCTGCAGGAATCCTTATATCTCTCTCAAGTGTTGGCTGCAGTATCCCAGAGATGCTTTCCTTCGCGGAGCAGACGGTATATTCGGCCCGGGGCCCCCCGACCATCCGTGGCTATTATTTTTTAAACTTACCCTGCTGTTTCACTTATTTCGCGCTCGTGAAATGACGGTTGCGCGGCGAAACGTTCTCCTGCATTATCGTCAGTCATCGGCATCCCATGGACGGACGGAAATGGATCTGTAGGTCAAACGGAGGTCGAAGGGTCGAACGACTGATTACGCGGCTCGACAGAATATTCGAATACCGGCTGACACAATTCTGTGATTCGTTGTGCGGACAATTCGCTTGCGATAGCGTTTATTAACTGAGGCCCGCGAGCGTTCGCTCTATTAGATAAAAAAAAAAAAAAAACGTTCGAACGCATTTCGTTAAAGGGATAAAATACGGCGAGAGCGAATTACAATTGCGTAATACCAATTTGCATATTCGCCGAAAGCTGTAACAAACTGATCGCGCGCCGGTACCTTGAGATGCATTGCGCGCCGTACGGAATTGCATTAAAGTATCACTTCTGGAACACAGTGCATGGTAAATTGGTACATGGGCATCGCTGCGGATTGGCTGAAAACGTACTCGCGCAGATTGGCGCGTACACACCTGTACGTGTACGTAGGAGAATTTCTGACGCAGACCTTCCTGCGCCCGTTTCTTTGTTATTATCCCTTCCGTCCCTCTTGCCTCCAATCTTTTTGAACGGAAAAAATGGATAAGTCAGCCGACGGTCGGAGAACAGAAGGTGTGCTGGGAGTGGGGTGGGGGGCCAGGAAAAAGAGGTAAATGGAGATAGGCGGGGAGGAGGAGGAGGAGGGAGATGGAGGGGGGGGGGGGGGTTAGGGAGAAAGTGCAGACAAAAAGAGTGAACACGAGTAGCGGGATGGAAAGAGGGGAATGTTAGCGCGAGCAAGTGCACGCGTAAACAAGGGCGCACGAATGGCTACGAATTCAAAAATGGAACAACAGCCGCATCCGTCCACCATTATTTTCCGCGGGAGGCGAGTATGCTCTGCCGGCGGTAGTCGTGCGTCGACCACTGTAGAATTCCCGCTCTCCGTCTCTCGTTATCTACCCTCTCTACCGCCGCCACCGCCGCCGCCGCCGCCGCCATTTTATACTGCCTTTCCATTTTCCATTCTACAACCCTCATTTCCATTTTGTTGCCGGCACAATTTAAATCTCCGCTCCCGCTCTCCGATGACACACGCGCACGCAAAATGTACTCCACCCACCTACCTACCTACCCCCCCCCCCCCCTCCCCCTCCCGTTCACCCAACCGACCGTCAGCCCCACGTTTCAGGATACCGTAAACACGACATTCGTTGTTCGACGTCGAACAACGTTGCCGGTAATGCGATAATCAATCCCTCCCATTCAATCATTTGTCAATCGGACAAACTGCCCGATAATAACGCCGTTTCGATTGACTTACTCGTGACGTACAACGTTTAGGCCCCCGGAGAGCGAAGGGGTATGCTGGGAGGGGGGGGGGGGGGGGGGGTGACAGAGAGACAGAGCCAGAGAGCTTGGGCAGAAAAAGGCCTGAAATCGCGGCTTGTTGGCTCGGATCGATAAGGGAGACGAGTTTTTGAGCGAGTCGCGCGATTCGCCATTGTCGGCGAGGACGCCTTGGCGAGGACTGATTTTCGCGACGGCATCGTCAATGAGACGATATTTTGCGGGGGGGGGGGGGGAGCCGCGGTGTATCTCCCGGACGACTCCTCGTCGTTAATGAGATTTATTGGAAGCTTAAGCACGAAGTAAAAGAGAAAGGATGGCCCACCTTATCGTCTCGCCGTGGGTGAAATACTTATTCGATGGAAATACCTTATCCCGAAGGTTATCGTGGACGACCCGGTGGGACTTAAACAAAGTTGGTCACGGAAAATGGTAGTGGTGGGGGGGGGGGGGAATAGTGGCTAATGCGAGGAGAGAGCGAGAGGAACGTGGAGCGAGGGAGGTGGGGATGAGGTGCGAGAAGTGACTTGGTAGGTGGCGGACGGGAACGTTCCATATTGAATCATGGATATAACGACGGGGACCAGATACCAGATCCCAGGATGGATATCAGGTTACTCGTTAGCGGACCACCTCCGCAAGATTTATACGATTAGACAGATTTCCTTAAAGCAACCCAAGCCAGGGTGCCACTCTGAGCTACCTCTCTCTCTCTCTCTCTCTCTCTGTCTCTCCGTCCGTTTCCCTCTCTCCCTCTCGCTCGTTCTCTCTTTCGCCTCCGTTTCAGCTGTGGGGGAGTAAAATTTTTCGCCGATCTCCGGCTCGCTCGCATGCTACGCTCCAGCGACAAAACACAATACGCTCGTAAGGGATTGGTCGTTTAAGGATCCGGCCGACGGTAATTGGGAAGAGTGATACTCCGCGGACATTTTTCTAGTCGGGAGTACGTCGTTTCGCGCATTAATTGGACGGGGACGGTATTAGCTTTGATATCGCCGCGGAACGTAATGCAATGTATGCCGATAGCGGGGTTCAAAGTGGAGGGGAAAAAAAAGGTAATGAATGTGAAGTGAATGAGGCGGAACGTGCGTTGGACGGGGAGGGAGGCATGGGAGGGCTGACGATTGGATTAAGCAAATTACGTTAATGCGAGAGCGCGCCTTGCACGGACCTGCGACTATTCGCGAGCCACAATTCAGTTTTGCGGCATCCTGTAAATTGTCTTGAAATATTGTTTACGCGCCGTGCGCATTTGCGCGGCAGATTTATGCGCGCTCTTAAACGGCATTATATTCTCGAATTCGGTTTCAAGCGTTGGATTACGTCCCGTTCGCAGAGACGGGGGGTTGGGGTTGGGGTTGGGGTTGGGGGGGGGGGGGGTGGAAAAAAGGGGAAGTTTTTATTGCCACGTCGCATCGCGTCAGGGTTTATGATGCGAATTGCTAAGACGGTAAAAATCGCGAGACATTGCGAGACGATCCGGCCAAATGACTTTCAAACTTTCCCCATTTCCACAGCTGGTATTAAATTTCAGATAGTTCGAGTTAATCGGGCAGTGCAGTTGAACGGTGTTGCGCGTCGACCGTTCGTCGGCTCGCTTAAAACAGCTCCCCGCCCGGAGACAGTCACTTTAATACATCCTTAAACGAAATTACGCCCTCCGCCAAGATCCATACGTCTCCGACCTTTCTATTAGTTTCGCAATAATAAAGTTTTAATCAGGCGCGCAAATCAAACACTGATACGCCGGCCTCGCTCCTCGGTTTAATATAATGCAATTTTGCACCTACCTTTCGGCGAAGGAAAGAGACGCGGCCGAACGAACGGAAAAAACGCAACCAAACAGCGAGGGAAGAGTACGAGGAGGGGGGGGGGGGGGGGGGGGGGAGCGGGAAAGGAAAGTGTTTGTACTTGGCTTCTTTCAGATTAAAACGTAAAGCGATGTGGGGGGTGGGGCTGAGATGCCTGCCGGGAAAGGGATGAGGTCTCATAAAAATGTAATTAACTTCATACAAGATGAAAGAGAGAGCGTAGTTGAGCTCCGAACCGTCAGGGCTGCCAGGGTTGGCACTAACTTGCCGGCACTGCTAGCTAAGTTGGAGGAGGACGGTTGAGGAAATTAAGACAGTCTCATTTGACGTTACTTACCGTACTCTAGTTTCTACGAATCGCTCCTTCGCTCCTCAGAGTTATTATTTCTTCGTTACGCGTTACTACGCAGAGTCATTCTTATTGTCCGGTCATGCTGGATGTTGCGAGAAGAAGAGAGCTTCTGGGTTAATAGACTAAGATCGTCTTTCTTTTTTCATGAAGAGTTGCAGGAGATGCCGTTTCGGAATGAGGTAAGTAGGTTTTTACACGGAATCGCGTGTAAGGGTGGCTGATGTTTGTCGTTTGTTGAAATTTAAAAATTCTGGTTCGAAACGTCAGTTTTACGACATAGGAAAAAGAGAAATATTAACGTTTTGTGTATTTAACGTTACTAGGTCGTAGCATCGACGTCAGTCAACTGAATCAGGGTGACATTTTGCAACACCTGACGCGTAAAATAGGTAAAGTGTAGTTTGCAATTCATTGGTGAATCGCAAATTCCATCCTCTCTCTAAACAATTCACAATATAGCGAGCCAGAAATTGGCCGTATCGCAGTATCGATCGACTCGATGACATAACCGGAATTCCTTTCATTGCTCGGATATAACGTCTCTTCTTCCCGGGTCACCGACTGAACGTTGAAGGTATTATATGTGATTCTAATGTCTGTCCAGCTACGGTTAGCCGTTCGGCGCTCATTACACATTCTTGTCGGACTGTTTTCACACAGCTTTCACGCTCAGCCGCCACAGTAATTTTCGCAAAATTATGTTCCAGATTTTGCGCATACAGAAGTACCCGCTACGCGTTAAAATGCAGGACTATCCGCGTATCACATATTCAGGCGAAATTATTCACTTGTTGCGCGAGCGTACCAGGTAAGTCTATTGACGCGCACTTACTGGTACGCGATAACTCCGTCCATCCAACAATATCGTCCAGGCTCGCGCCATCCCGAAGTCGTAATCAACATAATACGCGACGGAACGTCAGGGCTAACAAATGACCGACAGCACAGAAAGACTACTTCCGCGTAACAACTATTAACACAATGCGAACGCTCGCGTTTCTTGTCCGAGCGCACGATGTACATCTACGACTGACGTAAGTACAGTAAACCGAGTTACGACAAAAACGACGGGGGAAAACGGCGAAGGCTGCGAATGACGCTTAACTAAGATAAACGCGGATAAAAAGGGGACGGGCAGATAAGAGCGCAAGAGAGACCGGAAAATGAAAGTGGTACGTAAATGGGATACAAGAACGTCGGGGTCGAAAAGATACAGGGTTCGTGGAGCTTGAAAACGCTGTGGTGGGAGAAGAAGAGGAATGAAGAGACAGTAAGAGAGAGAAAGAAAGAGAAAGAGAGAGGGAGGGAGAGAGACGTACCACATCGAGAGATAGCAACAGAGTAAGAGAGAAGGAAGAACGAGAAGAAGCAGAAGAGAAGGAATGACGGACGTAGAGATACAGAGAAATGGATGGAAGGAGGAAGAATTGGCCTGCTAGTAGACGAGGCAGAGTTAGGGAAAGAGGGTAGCGCGGGGCTCCCCGTTTGTTTCGCGCCGGAACAAAGGCATCTCGGATGACAAATGCCAAGCGTGCACGCGGTCAACCGGATCTGCAAGCAAAGAGCTTGCACGGCAGTCGCGGCTGCGGACGCGGACTTGATTGTGTAGGTGCGCGAGGAAGGGGTGAGTAGCCCAAGGATCGTGAGACTGAGAGGGACAGAGACGAAGGAGAGAGAGAGAGAGAGAGAGATAGAGAGAAGGCGGCTGAGGGGGGTGGAGGGGTGGGGCTGAAGCTCGACTCGGCCATACAAAGAACTACTCATGAAAAATAATGCCGCGCTAGCCCGCGCAGCTCGCCGAGCCAGTTTTCTATGCACGCCGCGAATTACAAAAGGTTTTTATTCGAGCCGCCTGTGTCGATCCCGCGCACTTCTTCTCTCTACCTTCCGCATGTACCAACCTACCGATAATGAAGCTGTTTCCGCATCGGCCTACGCGGCATATGTCTCCCACGCGCTGGCCATTGACCAGTTTTTCGTTACAGCCGCTATCATCGAGCTCATTCCACTCGCTGCCTCGATGAAGTCGGCCCATAAGAGAATGATACTCAACCGCGTCGAATAGGTGTACTTCGCGAAGAACGGCTCGCACTCTCGGCAAAGCGTCCGGAATGTTAGGCGAATACGTAAAATCGTCCGTACAAGTGTCATTCGTATTTACTTAGAAACTTTCATTCGTACTCGTGAGCGCGCGCGCGCGCTCGCGCTAGCGCTCTGGGGAGAGAACGTTTTGCGGAGTTGTTAAGTTTGTTGACTCTGCCTCATGCTCGCGGCTTTAAAGTGGCCGCATTTAGTAAAATGAGCGGCGCCCGGAAGTTTCCGCTTTAATGGCGCGCCGAGCGTCATGCTGTTCTTTTGCCCGTCAAAAGCGGGCGCCGAACGTCCCCCCGAGCTGGCTCGATCCCGCTCGCGGACCTACCCTGCATTGATATTAGACTTTATTTACATGTGCCACGGAACGTTGCCTCCGATACTTATGCCTCCCACCGAAATTGTGGCCTCCCGCGGCCTCTCTGTTCTAAGAGTACTCCAAGCGTGCTTCGGAACTACTACGATTTGGAACATGCGGCAACGGGCGTAACGACAATATTTTGGTACGATCCAATCTTCCGCAGTGCACTGTCGCGATCAGGTGGATGGAAAATACCCTACTCGTATCAACCGAGCTGCCTCACTCCTCAGGCATGTGGGCGTTCGCGGATACCAGTGCGCTCCTCCTCGTTCAACCTTGGGACGCCTGATGCGGGCTCGAGTGTATGCCGAAGTGAGACCGAACGCTCGCTCCTGCTTCTAACATCTGGCGGCGGCGGTTTTCCGCTCCGCCATGATTCCGGCCACTTCTTGCGTCCCAAAGTCCAACTCCGCTCGGCAATTTTACAGTAAATTCCGCCCAAAAAGTTTTCACGTCAAATGTAGTTCTGTTTATGTTGCCTCGTCAATCGTCGGCGAGCTCGCACTTTTTCCTTCGCGGGGCGTCCTTAATGGTTCGTTAGATTGATCATGCTGAAATTGGAGATATTCCGTCTGCGGATGAAGGCGATGTGGGTCGCTCGCGCGTTGAGAGGATGTAGACGTTTAATTTTGACGGATGATAGTGATCCGCAGCGGTCGATGACACTGAATGTGCAATGGAAGGAGCTGGCGCGCAGATAGGATTCTGATTAGAGTTGCAAACAATCCATTTGTCGAAGCTATCGAGTAGCGATCGGTCCTTCAAAGGTCGGATATTTGCCATATTTCTGTTTAATTTGGGAGCGCAACCGTTGAAAGGGCGACCGTCGGCTAATATTACAGTCGTGGGAATTTTCATACTATACAGTCCTGTAGCCAATGATCATACAAGGACTACGCATTCCGCGTCTGTGCGACCTACACCGCGGTAGAGCTATTGATGTTCCGCTGTACGTGTGCCTGGTGTATCTCCCGGGCATGATAACGGCGGGTATTAACTGAATTAGCGATGATATAAAGCCCACTTGCGGTTTAATCTCGACTACTTCGCGGAACGAATGGAATAGCGTAATGGAGCTTCTTATATTCACCGGCTGAGGGGACTAATCATTTCTTCGCTTCTACTTTGGACGTGCATGGAGCTCGGCTTCACCTCGGACTGACTTGATATTAAAGAATAATATTTTCCAGCGTTTCCTCAATTCATGCCCCGTATAAATGTTCCCCGACGGCGGTCGATCGCGCGACCGAAGTAATGACGTCCAAAGAAATTTTTCGCCAACCACCGCGTGACGAGCTTGCCAATTACAGCGCAATGCGGGCTGAGATTTAATAACGGAGCCGGTGCCCGTTCTACGCTTTGGGCAGCGTAACAAATCTTGAGCGGATTGAAATCTTCCCTGACAGCCAAAAGGTTCGCAGTTGCACCATTGGCTGGGATGCGTTATATGGCCGCCGCAATCCATGAATATATCAGAATGGCCGTTCACATGCGTGAGCTACGTGCACATAACCGTCGTGTCGTAACGTGCACCGGGTGCGCTGATAAATTGATGAAAACGATTTGATTAACTTCTCGCCGATACATCATCCGCGTCGATCGATGCCTCATGGTTACGCAGTTTACACGTGTCCCGCACTACGTACACACGCGCATTAGCGCGGGCATCATCGAAGGATTCGACGCTCGCCAGGATCGCGCAGCTAAGAGTATATCACGCATTGCGCAGAGCAGTTCGATGTCACATTCTTCTTGCCGCGGTTTCGCAGTCGTTCTGATAAATTCAGAGCACGTCCCTCCGAGCGCTGCTATCAGAGCTCGGCAGCGAAATTTTCACACCCACCTTCTTACCGACGCCTTCGTCAATAATAACCGATGAACATCGCGCCGATTCCGATCCCATCGGAACTCATTCGGCAAGACTCATTTCTCAGCCTGCCGACGTACTAAGCGTCTTGCAGCTATCCCGCTCCCCTGACAATTTCCTCCAAATCTCCCGCGCAAACGACTAAATCGCTTAAGAAGGCAGAAGCGGTCAAAGAAACGTGCTAAGCGTATGAATGCGAGCGTCCGCTCGCGCGCGTTCGAGGACCGAAATCCTTGCGACCCACCTTCAAGCCCGTTATCCCACACCCGAGCTCCACCCTTCCACGACACAGAGCACGCATAATATTGAAATCATACGCCAGGATACAAACGTCGCGCTAACGAAGCGCCGAGCGTCCTCCCTTTCCCGCAAATCCTACCCGCTCGCTACTTGGAGCGCACGAGGCGAGCGGCGAAGGTCTCGCGTGTGCAAACACGCACGTGCGCACGCCGCTCGTGTCTGAGGACTCGGTTGACGGACTGCGACACCGCGACGCTGACAGACGCCGGGATGCTCGCCGGGCAAGCGACAACGGCATCGACATTACGAATTCCGCGTGTTCTATCCGTCGCCCATATTCCGCGTGCGTCCCATTTATGAATACGTAACGAACTTCGGGAGGAAAACTGAGTCGCGCGCGGCGACCTCTGGCGGCCGGCAGACTGTGTGTCAGAGCGTGTGGCAGACAGTGTGGCAGACTGTGTGGCAGACTGTGTGGCAGACTGTGTGGCAGACCCTGTGGCAGACCGTGTGGCAGACACAGTGGCACGCCGGAGGGGCCTCACATCGTTCCTGTCTACCACACGTCCGCCTACCGCTTTGCGTACCTGTCCGTCCTTTCTACCGACGCCACCTTCGCGCCATTCTCTTTTTTTTTCCGCCCCGCACGAGCCTGTTTCCCGGAGCGATAGCGAGCACGGCATTGTCATTAGGGCAATTGCGAGGAACTGGCGATACGGCCGACTCGCGGAAAAGTTTCCCGGTGACTCGTACGGTAGGGAGAATAACGGAGAGTGTCTGGCTGATTTCGAGAGAATCCGCGCGGATGTTGACCGCTTTTGATGTCTGAGCCTGGCCTCGGTTCGCGGGTGAGATTCGCGTGTTTCCGCTAAGCTTCGCCACGCTCGGCGTTAGAAAGAGTTTGGAAGGACTCGTGGAAGTACGGGCGTCGTTTGTGGAGGGCTGTAATGCGTCAGTGGGCAGGCTGTTGTTAATTACGATCGGATAAGCGATTCATCATTTACGGCTGGGCGCATTTTACACGTAGCTGGGTGAATATTTTTCGGATGATGGGAATAATGGAGGCGTACGTCACGGTCATACGTATCAATTGGGCAAGATCGATCTGATTCAATATCAACGGATTCGACTAATTGAAATTCCTGAGATATATTACCGATCGGCTGGCTGGTGCGCAATTTTCCGATGTCAGAGTCAAAATCTCGATACATGGGTATTAGCGCGACAATATTAGCGCGGAATTGGATACGGGGCGGATTGAAAAAATTGCGATCTAGATGTAAATGGAGACAGTTTAAGTGTCGCGGCGTATGTATAGAGTGGAATGCAATATGGCGTGGCAGACCGGTGGAAATTTGCCCCCGCGACTCTCGTGTTATTTTCGCTTAAGAAGACTTCATTAAAGGGTCTAGCCGTGTTACAATGCAAAAAGTGCCCCTAAACCAAATGAGACGTGTCATACGCCATTCGATAGCTTATGGAAAAAGAAACATTTTTGGAGATTGGAAATCCGAAATCTCAACTGGGGGGGTACTTATAGACAAAAATCAAAAATATGTTTCTTGCCCAATTATTTTTACTCCAGTGGATAAAAAAATTTGAAAAAATTCACGAACGTATCGGCTAACGGTGTACACGTTACAGAATTTTTTCAGATTTTTTGGATGAAAAACTGAGCTGTAAAAAATTAAAAACAAAAATTTTTTTTTGAAAAATGGCAATTTTTCATCGAAGAAGTAAAGTCTCCACTTTTATATTTTTTGTATAGGTACCTATTGTGAATACTAACATACTGAATTTTTTTCAGATTTTTCGTAAACCTGCGCCGTTATAAAAAAAATTAAAAACCGATTGTCCGGTTGCTTTTTGCGTGCCCCACCTATTTGTACAGTAGATCTTTGCATTTTTCCCAATCCACAAGTGTATTATGCAATGTGTAACGGTGCTCGAAGTCTAGAATTGGCGCAGGAGTTGATAAAACCTGAAAATAGCAAATCATGGAAATTGCGACCAGTACGTTATATTCCAAAGTGTAAACCGAAATTCCAATGGCACCGGTGTGTACATGTTTGCGCAAGTTCGAATCCTTATAGGGTTATCTGTTTTTCACACATATTACTTTTTATTCAGAATTTAAAAATACATTGTTCTAATTAATGCTTACCCTCATACGTCGTAAAATCGCTTATTTTTTAGAAAACACGTTCGGTATACGACTAAATTCAGATGTAGGGATGATTGACGAAATAGTTGACAAAATAATGTCGAATCAAACAATTGAAAATTCATTATCATTAGAGGTCGATCTTCAGCGATGGAATATTCGAAAAGTTCCATTTAGACCAATTTCAGCCACAGAGTTACCCGATTTTCCTGATATGACGGAGAGGGATCTAAAAATTCTTTTCACTGGATCGTATCAATTATCGCAGGCAGTTTCTTATTTAGCAGAAATGATGGACGCTGAAAACAATATTAACTTCCGTTACTTAAAAGATCAGGAAAACATTATTAAATTCGAAGTGAAGTCAAGACATATTAATATTAAAGTATACAGATGTTACATAGAATACGTGCCACATTCAATAGGTTGTTCTGGAATTCGCCGATATTGTTGTCAATGTGCGAATGGCAATCGTACCGTCGGATGCTGTTCGCATATAGCAGCAATAATTTATTATTTGTCACATGCAAGGTATCTGTCACCGATTGTACGACCAGCCGAAATATTAAGTAGGATATTTAACAACGACAACATAGTACCAGTTATTAATGAGGACAGTGATGAAGATTAAAAGTTTTGCATTTACTTTATCTTTTTATGCCGCCAACGATCGAAAAGATAAGTATTATCAGAACAAAAACTGTATATACGCTCAACACTAGGATATATAAATAACTATATAATTCACAGGACACTGGAGGATACAACAAAATTCTGCACTGAGGATGTCATGTCGCTTTATATATACGTGATTATTACTCTTTAAAGATAAGTATCTATGCTAAATATAAATGGTGAATACCCGTATCTATGTTCCAAATACATTTTCTATCAAATAATCTTTTTAAAACAATGTACTTTAAATTACAGAGTCAATTTATTTCTTCCCTGAAGAGGATAAACTGCGTTATCGAAACGTACGGATTATATTAGGCAGAGTATTCATATCTACATTGACATGAGATCAAAAATATCGCAGTTACTCTAACCTTTTCAATCAATAAACACGGATGTTATCACTAATTATAATTAAGAATTGTTAACCCTTGCTAAAAATTAAAAGATAATGAAAAGAAACGATAGCACACAAGTGCTTGAAAATAGTATGTTGCGTAACTAAAAAAACCATGTGATTTTACGACGTATGAGGGTAAGCATTAATTAGAACAATGTATTTTTAAATTCTGAATAAAAAGTAATATGTGTGAAAAACAGATAACCCTATAAGGATTCGAACTTGCGCAAAAATGTACACACCGGTGCCATTGGAATTTCGGTATACACTTTGTAATATAACGTACTGGTCGCAATTTCCATGATTTGCTATTTTCAGGTTTTATCAACTCCTGCGCCAATTCTAGACTTCGAGCACCGTTACACATTGCATAATACACTTGTGGATTGGGAAAAATGCAAAGATCTACTGTACAAATAGGTGGGGCACGCAAAAAGCAACCGGACAATCGGTTTTTAATTTTTTTTATAACGGCGCAGGTTTACGAAAAATCTGAAAAAAATTCAGTATGTTAGTATTCACAATAGGTACCTATACAAAAAATATAAAAGTGGAGACTTTACTTCTTCGATGAAAAATTGCCATTTTTCAAAAAAAAATTTTTGTTTTTAATTTTTTACAGCTCAGTTTTTCATCCAAAAAATCTGAAAAAATTCTGTAACGTGTACACCGTTAGCCGATACGTTCGTGAATTTTTTCAAATTTTTTTATCCACTGGAGTAAAAATAATTGGGCAAGAAACATATTTTTGATTTTTGTCTATAAGTACCCCCCCAGTTGAGATTTCGGATTTCCAATCTCCAAAAATGTTTCTTTTTCCATAAGCTATCGAATGGCGTATGACACGTCTCATTTGGTTTAGGGGCACTTTTTGCATTGTAACACGGCTAGACCCTTTGCATGTCGTTGAAGATTCCACCGAAAACATGTGTCCCTTGCTTTCTCTCAATGGAACTATTTACGGAAGCGGACGTCGCGACCGTGGCCATAGAAATGAAAATCTTCCGTCGGAACCAATTAAGATAACTTCCAGCCAAGAGCAATCGATGGAGAAGCAAGTTCTGAAATGCGAGGCATCGGAAGAATACGTCGGTCCTTGGTAGCACTCAATTCCCGGGCAACAAAAAAGTGTCTGTCGTTCACCTCGAGTCCGGGCGAAGAAAGAGTCACGAAAAGTTGATAAATATCAGCGAAACTCAAAGGACATAGGCGGGCGGGAATCGAAGAACGAGGGGGCAGACGGCAAAAATGGGAGGAGAAAAAAAGAGCGAGCCGGCGCGGGGGCCGGGAGGGGAAAAGTGTCCGGGGGTAGAAAGTGATATAAAATATATCCGTATTTTTTCAAGGGATTCGCGAATGCAACGGTCGGTCCGAATCCTGGATTTGGTTTTGATGAGTTTTCCCATTCCGCCTACTCCTCCCATTTTAGCCCTCGGATAGCTACAGTTCAATCGTACCCATTGAATACCAATGTAAACGTTCTCGGTTTCTGCGGATTTTTTACTTCTGCGCTCCTGCCTGCTACCTCTCTGCCTCTCGAGGGACAACACTTTTACGACCCCGTTCGCCCCCGGCGGCCAGAGGATTCGCAGATACCGTCGGTGTGCCAGGGGTAGCGAAAAAATTGAGATATTTGTTTCGCGAATTTTCTCCGCGGCAAAATTTCGCTCCGGTCCGTCCGTCGCCGCCTACCCGGTTGGCCCTCTTCTTCGCGAGTGGCCACGCACGTACAGCGACGATATTTAATGACCATCAACGCTCTCGAACGTGAAATCCCGCTCATTCGTTCTCTTCAGAAAAGGCAGCGAACTTCGGAGCGGCGCGGCAGAACGAAAAATTCATCCCACGTCCGACATGCATTTACTTTTCGGCGGATTGCTTTGCGCCTGTTCTCATGAATATCCGCTGTTTCGCCGTGTGTCGCATTGATGGCCTGTAATTCCATCGGAGAGCGAATGCTGCGCGCCGATTTGAAGACGCTCGGATGGACGAAAGAGGCGCAGTTTGCGCGCGAACGCGAGCGCTTTAAGCGCACAGAGCGCTGCGTACGTCGGATACGAGCGGCGGATCTGAGAGAGTCGGATATTAAGAGGGACGGAAAAAAGAGAAGCGGCTCGGGAAACGTATTTCCGTAGCATCACGTCATTAGTACGGAAAGCGTCTCTCGAAAAAGAATCACCGAGAGTGCGCGCGGCCGCGTAGCGGAGGGAAACAGGAGTGATAAGTTCAAATAAAACCGCAACAGGCATCGCTGCCGTGATGTGCAAAATTTCCTGAAAGGGCGACGGAGAGGGGAGGGTTCCGTTAGCGTCGAGCAATAAAAAGGATTGAGCGCACGTATGCGGGCGCATGATGTAACGAGAGTCTCGTGACTGTCTCGTGTCGTGAACATTTCCATTGGCAAGAACAATGGGAGAGTTTGAGATAAATGAAAAAAGACGTACTTATATAGGTATTTAATGCGGAAAATTAAACTTTTGGGCGTTTCCACTTGAAGCGATCGTGCCGAACGAGCGCTCCGGCTGCTCATATATTGATACGTACTACTTAGAGGTCGACCGACTCGATCACCGTTCCTTCCTGCCTATTAAATGCCCTAAATAATCCAAGTGCCCGCCAGCGTCGGTCCAGGGGCAAGTATCGGTGACAACGGGGCGAACGTATAGTCGGCGGTAACTACCGAAGGACTGACCCGAAAGAGGTCAAACAGGCAAGAGTTAAATAAATGCGAGCCGGCCGATGTGGACAGTCGGAGCGACGCAAAAACGTAAACGGCGAACGGAACGGAAGGAAAACGAGAACAGCCGGACGACGAGAGCAGTAGTAGCAAGAAGAGGATTATTTTAGAGGCACAAATTGAATATCGCGTGCAAGCGGATTCATTATCCATAAGTGACAGAGACACATCTAAGCCCGACGCGCGGCGAGGCAAATGAAAAAGTTTATCGTCGGATATAGGCAGTACCGGAGGAAGGGGCGTAGCTTGGGGGGGAAGGTATAAGTCGGATGAAGAGGGAGGGGGAGAAGTCGGATAAGAGAGGGCGAGGGGAGGGAAGAAGGCGAAGAAAGACAGTGTCTGGATATATCTGAACGGAACTGGCCAATCCAGCCGGCGCCGCTTGTTCTGTCGACGAGGCCGATCGATCAATCAGCCGCGGTCTGGGATCGATCGATCAATGAGTGCCACTCGGTAGACCAGCACCCCCGCAGCACCCGCGGAGACGTCTGGAATTATAGAGCACACCGACCCACATCGCTGGGATTATGTCGCTCGGTTGGGCGCAAAGCGATTTCAAATCAAATATAGGGGCTCCCGCCAGGGATCGAAACTCTATACAACCGAGGAATCACGCCGGCATCTGCGTACGCACGCATTCCGGATGGCCGGCCGTTCCTGTGTGCATCGCGTGCTAAGTGCCCGGCACCGATCTATATGCAACGAGTTTTTACCCCCCGCCCCCCCCCCCCCCCCCCCCCCCCGTAGCGAGACTCTCGGAAAACTCGGCGAAACTCGCAAATGGATAGTTTACGATGCGAACCTTCCGCGAGGATGGCTGATAGAATTATTATATCGGACGATTCTGTACGCTATACGTGGGAGGATTTCGGTCGGATATCGCCGATGGTCTCGACGTAGACTGAGATTAGATAGACGGCTGATGATGCCTGATGCGCTCGTCGGGGCTGCTTTGTTTATGGCTCCCGAGTTTATACCGCGCCGACGGGCGGTCTAATCATTTTTAATCAATCGGGTCGTTAATTAAAAACTACGAGAAGCGATTGTTCGATGGGATTAACTCGAGCCGCCGCGCATAGCCGTATATAGCTGTATACAGGCACATAGAAGCCTGTAGGCCGGGGCTATCAGCCGGGTCTACAGATTTCTACGGCTTCCTACCTATTTCCCCGAAGCAAGTCCCAGCGCTGTTTACTATTTCCCCTCTCGGACACAGAATTTCCCATCCTAATTCTGCCATTCCAATAATCGCTGACTTCGGCAAAGACAGTCTCCTCGCAATTTATCTACTTTCTCGCAGCTCCTACCGCGCTCCCAGGATCCCGATCTCTTAATCGCGGGCGATTTGAGTAATTGAATTTCCGTACTCTTGGCAACTCGGACGCTCACAGTCGGGGTATCATCGCGCGTGAGTGGCCCGGAGGTTGAACGGGAGCAGCCCTCGGACGATTCGACGGATTGCACGGCTTCTTACGGAGCTTCTTTATTCCGGCCCTCCCATCCCTTTTCCCACCGTGCGTCTCGTTCCGCCCGCAGGTGGCGCGACCCCTGGCTTTGACTCCGCTTCCCTTCGGCGCACGTACCCGACGGCGGAGGCGATGATGTCGATTTAAAATTCTAATGCAGGCGCACAACTTTGTTCCGACGCGGCCATAGATGCGGTCTACGCGGTGGCATCCGAAAATGGGTTACGCGGCTCTCGGCAGGGTGTTGCTTGTACAGCAGCCCCCACCCTCCCGCCATCCCTTCTCACCCTCTTCCTCCTCTCTATTCTCCACCCGCCTCAACCTACCGCCGCCAACCATCACTTACCACCCTACCCATCCCGCGTCTTCTTTCTATCTACTCCCCGAACTCACCGACACTTATCGCCGCGTTATAAAATTCGTGCCCGGTTACTGAAACTTCGATTCGCTGTGTGTGAAGGAGTGGCTCGGTTCAGAATCAGGCCGTCCTAGCGAGCGTCGGAGTCAAAGGGTTATGAAACAGAGCGGGGCGACGCTGGAATGTCATGCAAACTCGATTTCACTTTGGCGAGATCCTTTCCGGCGCGGCTCTCCGCTTCTCTCCTCTCCTCCGCTCCTCTTCCGTCTACTCCACCCCTTCCCCTGCCCGCTCCCCTTCTCCTCTCTTCTCCTCTCTTCTCCTCTCTTCTCTTCACGGTCCTCTCTTCCGCTCGCGCCTCTCAGCCTTTGTCCTACGTTGTCTTCCGGCCGCCTCGATATGGAGTTTCTTTCCAGCTAGGCTCCGCGCCAGGAACCGAAAATTTCGCCTTGTTCTCCCGCCTTATTGAAGATTTTCTGCGAGTGTCAGTGTCTGTGGGATGGCAGTTTTCGATTAGCGCTGGTGACTGATTCGATTATTGTGGGCAGGTAAGAAAGAGAGAGAATTGAAAAACTACGGTATGTATTGTCGGCAGTTCTTTTATTAGCTTTTGGGAAAAGTTTAACATTGAAAAAAATGTACATATCTCGGTGTGAGAATCCGAATAATATATCAAAATATTTTATTATTACATACAGAATGGACATACCAGGACATGCAAGACAGGACGAATAGTTTTAAAAGGTGAGAAACTAACATTTTTAATTTTGAAAACTGAAGGCGTGGGTAATGGTACACTATGAGAATCTCTGGACGTTCTTAATTCCTTAAAGATGATTTATGTGATATCTAGTAGACTATCGCCTAAAGTATAGTCTGTTGATCCTCGTAAATGTTTAGATCCCCTCAGACCTATCAGTAACCTGTCAGTTCAATTTCTCACTGTACGGGTATTATCTGTCCATTATCATTGATGACGGCGTACAGATATCCGTAATACATCAATGCTCTGTCAATGTCAGTGCTCCCTATGGGCCCTGAAAGGATACGAATCCTTTATTACTTACCGAAGATTTATTTTTAGCGGCTTTTCAGACTCTGCCCCAACGACGCTCGCACGCAATTGACACTAAACTGACACGTCACTGACGTATTAGATCTGAATTTTACGAAGGTCAATCTTAGATAACTGCGCGGGATGTGTTCCCGCCGTAACAGAACTTCATTGATTGCCTTCGAGCACATAGGGTCTTACAACGTATAAAAGCAGGGTTACTTTTTACCGGAAATTGGATGGAAGAAAATAAGAAAGTCTTTAGAACAAGACATTGTCCTTCGTACTTGATCGTCGCTAACCTGACGACGCAGAAACCAGTTAACGTTGGCACTCAAGTTGCTCTCGTAATTCGCTCGGCGAATCAAAATATTATGTCAAGGTTGCTTGGCCGATAGTCTTCTATATTGCTACCAGTTTGAGGAAACATTTAACTAATCCCGCTGGCCTTTGTCTTCACCCAATCCCATCCTCGCTTCTTCTACCTGTTCCTATTCGGCTGCCGTACATTTCCTAGACTTGGCATAGTAGAGGAAACTATAACAACTTTACTGATACTAGTTCCGGGTACCGAATAACCACGAGTCTCAGACTAACCGAGTTCGAATCAGAAAGAGCAGAAATTCCGAAGTCGGCGCGGTATACAAACCGGGTGGCAAACTGATTATCCAGTAATGAATAATCCAAGGGATTGACAAACAGTTACGGCACAATCGGTATTCCGGGTTGCAGGATACGGATCGAAACTTTGACGACCAGACTGGCATCTGTTCAACGATTTTCTCAGAATGTCGAGAAGTCAACATTTTTCTTTACGTTCATATAATTTCATTTCAATACCTGCGCCCCCTTTTAAATCTTATTATTCACCGACGATTAATCCAAGAAATTGATAAGCGGCTGGAGTCGATATTTAGTGTTCGAAGGTACAGATTAAAACTTTGACAGCCAGATTGGCATCTGCTTAACGATTTTTTTCAGAATATTGTAACTCGTAAATACTTCCGCTTCTTGGCGTGATGTTCTTACCTCGTAAAAAGATGATGAAAGTGATCAAAAAAACCAATATCAACAAAATCAATATAAAATTTGCAATTTTTAATTATAAATCTGTGTTTTCTATCAAAATTACTTATTGCATGAGTTTTTGAACAACCATTATTTTGGATGCCCTTTTCCATAACATCTTTCTCGAACACTTTGTTTGTCGTAAATTACAGAATTTTATCCTCTTTTCACGCGGCGTGTCGCTAATGACCGCGGATAATGCGCGGGGCTCATTTTTATTTAAAAAGGTTTATGCGTTTATGCCCGCGAAGCGGTCCCGCAGTGCATGTTTTTTAAAATACGTTTGAACGTGTCGCGCTGGGCAACCGGCGCTCGCCGGCGAGTTGATATTTTCACTAAATTATTCACTAGTAACACCTGCAATTGATGACTCCACTGCATGTTTGAGGTGCTAAAAGCGATTTCGCGCAATTTCGGATAATTTTGCAAATGGCCGCTTTGTAAATGTCTCCCCACGTTACACCCGACATGCCCGCCAAAGTAGATTGATAAAGTTCGACGGGATAAAAGTGCATTGACAACGCTGGAGTTTAACGAGAAAAATTAAGTTAATCGACGTGTCTGAAACAATAGAAGGCACTTCGCAAGAGAAACTTCATTCTTCATCTTTGACATTTCGGTCATGATTTCGGGCGAAGTGTACGGAGGATGGACGTCCGTGCAAATGAGCTAGAGTTCGCCGAATGTTTTCGGATCGTGCATACGCTTCATTGATAGTACGGGAATAATCCCAGACCAAACGCGACTTGTCCGAACGCGGGAACGATTCTCGAACGAAATGCACTGTCTTAGAACTCGCCGCTCGAAGATCGATGATCGGTCGAAAACTCTCCGCCCCCCTTTTTGCAGCGCGAACGGTCGGCGGTGCTCAATCATTCGGAAGTTGTATTTGCATTCGCAATGCGTCAGACCCTCGCTCTCCTTCCATTCCGAAGAATTACAGATCATTCTTCCGGCAATAACGTCCTCCCCTCGCGCCAATCAAAACCCTTATTCAAGATCGTCAATGGATTAATCAGACGGAGCCCGAAGGTCGTTTACAGCGAAGGAACCTCGCGCCCTTTGTCTCCGACGGACAGACATTTCATGAGCGAGCGAAGTGCCGGTACATTTCAATGAATAAATTCACATAGAGACTCGCGCGGCCATCGTTGCAGAAGCCAGTTACTGAAAATACTCCGATAAAGCGGCCCGATCCATTCTCCGGCGATATCAAACGAAACTGGGTAACGTCACGCTCCGCGGAAGACGTTCCCCGGACGAAACGAACGCCTCTACCTTTGAAGGCTAACAACGCAAAAACACCCTAATTAATCGTTCTTATCGAGCCAGGCCGCCAATCGCAAAGCCATACCTCGCTGCGGAGCAATGGCGATTCCCGCGCGAAGCCCTTCTAATTGAGTCCGCTTAGTGCAGTTATTTTCCACCGACCTCTCTGGCGGAAGCAGCCGTAACGCCGTACATACACACACATACACACATCCATACACCGAGGAAAACGTAGGTAGACGGGTACGTCCGTAGTTTAGTATCGTCCGGATATCTCATTCGCAGAAGCTAGTCGCGAGCCGATGGCCCGCGCTAGGGCAGGACAATAAAAAGTTGAGAACGTCGAGGAAGTAGGCCGCGGAAGTGGGCAGGACAGGGACGGAGGACGGTTGCCAAAGGGGCAATGAGCGAACTGAAAGACGGGAATGAACGGCGAAAGCGAGAGACGGGAAAGTTGAGAGCGACAGAAAGAGCTGGAGCGGGCCAGAGAGAGATACGAGAAGGTGGGAAGAAGAAGGACGAACCTCCGGTGGGAGTGAGTGGGGTAAGGATTGGAAGGAGGAGGAGGAGAAGGAGGAGGGGAGGGGGGGGGGGTACAGGATGAGGCAGATAGAGAAGATGAGAGACAGGGCGAACGGACTTAGGTAAAAAGGACAGCTTCGGCTAAAGAGGGGCGAGAGCAAGAAGACCGAGCAAGTGAATGTAATTGGCTTGAGCTGGCGCTATCTTGCTAGTCAAGCAGTTTCTCAGCTCGGTCGCTATCAGCGCGAATATAAATTCAGCTCCTTTTATTTTACCATCCCTCCCTTCTCTTCCCTTCTCTTCTCTTCTTCAACCTCTACTGGGCAGTTTCTCCTCTTTTCTCCGGCTCGATCCTCTCTGTGTTTCTTTTTCTCTCGCTTGCTCTCCCTCTCTTTCCCTCTCTTTGCCTTTCGCGCGTTCTCTCTCTCTCTCTCTCTCTCTCTCTCTCGCAGCCGTTGCGCCAACGGCACTGGAATTAACGGCGTTAATTTGTTTTAAGTACGTTCGGGGGAGGGAAAAGTTTCATCCGTGGCCGGGGGTATCGATGGCTCTCGCCCGATCGTCAATATGTCCAAAGAAGGGGAGGCTAGGTGCCCGCCATTTGATCTCCTTCAACCAATTCACGTCTGTCCGTCACGGCGGGCGGCAAGTACGAGGTGTACTGTGAATTGTGGAGCTCAGAGTTCAGGGGTGGGAGTCAATATTTGGGATTGTGTTCGAGCTGATCCGGGGTCGAAGCTCATTTGGGTTCGACGAGTGCAGTTTAAAATTCTCTTCGGCTTCCGCACGCCAGGATATATACATCGAGTATGTGAGCCGCTGGAATTCTTCGGGCTGTAACAAATTTTTATGATTCGAGTTATGCAACCTTTGTTCCCCCCGCGTAGTGCGGTTAATCTATGGATTTACGGTGGAATCTTGTAATTTGCGCTTCGAGGTAGTTTTTATTGTGAATTTGTTAGAAGTAGATTGCCTGTATTGTATGAAGAACGAGCGGAGTCTTCTTAAAGTTATTCCCTGTCAAGTTTGTAGCTTGGGCGAGGGTTGCGAACTTCGCATGTTTTCGACTTCTCAGGGTAATCTCACATTTGACTAGGCATGATATATAAGCCCCGGCCGAGCGATAATATTAAAAATAATGTCGCCGTTCGCAAGCGTAACGAGATCGTGAAAGTGTACGGTATATAATTCTAATGGCTCGGATTTTACAGGTCGTATCCGAAGAAGAATTCACGAGTTAGCCGTACGGTGGATCAACCGGCTATAAAGTAGAACGCCGGGTACGATAAAAAAGGTATTTTCAGAGGAACGTTTCTCTCGTCGTGAATTAACGCATACTTGCCGGCACCACTTTCGGCAGCGTGCCGGATGGAAGCAGCGGTGGCCTCTTAATGAAATCGCCATTCGCATCCGAACGAACGAATATTGTACGCCTCGTCTCATCACAATGTGAATACTTCGACGAACGTCTGCCGAGCTCGCGCGTTCCATTACGCGCAACACGAATCACGCGTGCGAACGATATACGTAAACAGCCGCGCTGACGACGATCCGAACATCCTAACAAGCATCGGGAACCCATCCCCACCATTTACCCTACAACGCTCAATTCGTCTAAAGCGGGGAACGATCAATCACACGCATAAATCTCCGCGAACGCACATCCTCCTCCCCGCAGCGCGAACAATTCGAGCGAGTACGTTAGAATCGTTCGTTAACCTTAATGAGAAAGGCTATTTCCTCGTCGCATCCGCGATATTCAAAATCGATCCGCAGCCATCGGCACCGATTGCGGACCTACATCGATCGTTCGCTCCCACGACGAGACGAAGCGGCGCAAAAAGGGGCGTGAGGCGAAATCCGGCAGAAGGTCGCCGGAAGGTCGAACACAGTTTGAAGTTGCAAGGCGAACGAGGAGATCGGCTACTCGAACTTTTATTCGCGCAAGCTCGGCAAGCGCGCGATTTAACGGCGATAAATTTTGCTTCGCCGCGCAGAAGCACAGAGTTCTTCGCTGGCTGGCGTAAAGAGCGCGCGGCAGTGAAAAAGGAAAAGGCCTTGCGCGCCTCCTGCGAAAATGCTCGATATTCCGGAAACGTATCTCTCTTCCCACGGAGCGACACGTGCGCCGAACGCGAGCGAACCTATTACGCCTCTATTTATTTCGCGGCTCCAACCTTCGTCACTTACCTCGCGTCCGATGTCGCGCGGAAGTCCGCGGACTAGGCGAGGATCGCAACTTACCTACCGAAGGGAGGAGTGAAAAGTAGTGGGGAAGGTGGGGAAGGGGGCTTAGGTCCGGAATGTGTAGTCGGCCGGCTGAGCAAGGCGAACGTGCGCGCCGTATGCAAAGAAAAAGTACGTAAAAAACGTTCACCGCGTCGTTAGGTCGTTTCGCCTTTCATGACTATCTGATGTGCATTGCCAACGTGATGGATGTTTATGCCGCGCACGACACTCCATTTGCCCTTATTTTCCGGCCGTATCCTCTTCCCCTTCCTCCCGTCCCTCTCTCTCTCTCTCTCTCTCCCTCTCTCTCTTTCTCGTTCCTGTACGCTCCGTGCACTCACTGCACACGAGCTACCCCTTCTTTCCGCTCGCTATATAGTCCAGGATATTGCCGTTCTTTATATTTTCAAAGAGAACTACCCCCGGTGTCTCGCTGCCAGGTACCGGGAGAAACGTCGAACGCGACTGTGTGCGCCGTTACACGCGCGCTTACCTACGCGCCCGTTATGCCTGTGGGCGAGGCGAACGAATTCTGTGGGTACGCGTGGGTCGGTTTGTAGAGCAAATGGCCGAGGAAATGCGGGGGGGGGGGGGGCTCTGGCTATAAAATTTATTATCAAACGCAGTTTGTCCGCCGTGGGAGGCTGGCAGGCGTCGATGGGGGTCGAGTTTTTTTTTTTTTTTTTGGTCCAAAGGGTGTCGATTCGATGCTGACACCGTCGAGTGTCGATGTCGGAAACGTTGACCGAGGCTCGTCATTATGCGAAGGGGTCTGAGACAAGTCGGCTGAAGGGTGGAGGGGGAGGGGGGGGGGGGGGGTGGACGTCGTCGGGCAGCTATGATTAAATGCACGGAACGGGGATGCTCGAGTTGCGGACGAACAAATGGATGTGCATGAGAACGAGGAGCGGCGTGAGAAATTACTGTACTCGTCGTATTTATCGCTGCGCGACTTGCGAGTACTGTTTAAATTCGTATTTCGGGAGAGTGCTTCGTTTAGTTTGTTTACGAGCACTTTCGGGCAGTGGGTCGTAAATACGGGGGGATATTATCTGATTTACACTCAGTTCGCTGCCACAGTATCGCGTTACTCTAAATCAGAATGCGCCCGGTTTTTGGGGAAAAATTCGAATCCGCGCGTTCCGTTAGCGCCGCGAATTATGGCGGGCTCCGATGCGAGCCGGACCTTTCTTTTGTCTTTCGGCGACGCGTCCCGACGATATTGACGTTGACGCTGGCTCGACGCCCCCGGGGCTGAAAAACAGGTGCCGGCCACGGTGTCAACTGAAATTTTATGCAGCCCGCTACGGACGACCCTATTGTTGCATCGTCACGCATTCGTCGAATTATCTCACTGTTCAAGTAACGGTTTCCCAAAATATATCTACCCGTAATGCACATACTTAAATAAAAACATTATCGTTGAAAATGATATGAGCCCGACAGCTTACTGACTTCGAATTTTGTCAGTTGACGCAGGAGGGGAGGGAATGGATTGTCAAAGGTACAAAGTGTCGTGTGCCGTGGGAGCAACTGGTTGCTAATTTCTTCAGAGTTCAGTTCTAAATACGCTTAATTGTCACAGCGTTCCACGAACAGTGGCAGCAATTTAGAGCATTTCCGCTGACGCTATGTCCGACGTTACAAAATGGCGGAGAATTATTGTTGCGCTGATAACAGGTATTTTTCATAGCGAGCCGAGTCGGAGGACGTTACGTAACGGGAACAGAGCGGCAACGTGAATTTATAAAACGTGATCTTTCTACGGACAGAGCGTGACTGTAAAATCTCAGGGTGTTATCTATAATAGGAACTGACACCGAGCCGGTCGACGTTCGATTTGGATTAACGCCAGCGTCGTCATTAGTCTTTGGCTTCGCATCCGAACGTAGAATAAATTGGAAAAACAGCTTATCGCGTGATATTCATATCAGACGTGCCCGCTCGCATTAAATTTGGAACGATTTTGATCGCTGTCACCTGTATAAAGTTCACGCGCACTGACAGCTTTGCGCAGCCCGCTGCACATCCTTACCGTGACGCAATATTATTCCGCTCGAACAGGAAACTGCATTGAATCGAGCGAGAGCTTTTATTCGGAGGATTAATTGTTTATCGGTAAGCTGCGTGCAATACGATTCAATTTTGTAACGTAAAACATCGCCCCGATAAACTATTTACATACCGAATGTTACCTCAGCTGCATTATGAATGTTAGAAAAAAGCAAATATGGTTTGTTCGTATAAAGTATTCACCACCAGTCGGTCATAGCAAATTGTCGAATTAATTTGACAACGGCCAATCGAAAAACGTGGAAGATCAATAAACAGTAACGTCCATTGCGGCGATAAGTTTGTCATCGTACCTAATGTGCTAACGGCTTAGTCTTCGTAACTAATGTGTTAATACCGCCGGTTCAATTAGGCATATCGATCGGGCACCATTTTACAGAGCGCGCGTAAGGTCATTATAGCGAATTATCGTGTCGGACGAACATATTCGAGTATGAAAGCGTTGAAACGCGAGGGGGCAAAGGAAATACAGTTACTGGGATACGTTACATTATGTAATTGCGTTACATGCATTATGGCTCACGGGCCGCGCTCGCAAATGAGTTTAATGACTTACTGCTTACTTTGCATGTGGCCACAGTTTGTTCGGAACAGAATAATCTGGAAACTATTTGCACCCGGCTTCGCGCATCTACGAAAACGCATACTTGCACTTGGCAAGACGCAGTACGTACTCATCGTGTCAACCAGGACATGATACCAGTTACGACAACGTAATTTCCCATTTGTTTACGACGTCGCTGGTTTCATAACATGCCCCTGGGAACACGCCGAGAGTTACAGAGATTACTATTACGCCAAAAGCGCAAATAAGATGGTGACAAGTACCCCTAAACCTATTTACATTTTGAAAGAGCCATTCGACAGCCTATGAATAAAGAAGTATTTGTGGGAGTTTTCAATTTTACATCCTGAGTCACTAAAATGTGCTTACAATTATGTGTACGTTATATACTTGCAAGCCATATGCAAGTGATTTCCCCATCCTATGGCATATCATACCAGTAACCTTAAGTATGAATTTAAAACATGAAACAAAATTATGGTAAGACGATTTTGGCTCACGATAGACATCACCGGGCTTCCGGATTAGCCTCTCGTAGAATCGATACCGAACGACAGTGACATCCGGTCGGAGTGCAAGACACGGCGCAAATATCGGCGAACAACGTGAAACCGCGGACACGTTTATATGTCGATTATAGCCCTCGCACCGTGAAAGGCCCGTCGTAGTCAACCAATTTGTATATATACGGATAATCGATTAGTCTGTTTGCAGTGCGTGACCCCCGACTGGATTATGCCTGCGATCGATTGACCGGGCCAACCAATCGACCACATTCGGTTAACAGTGCTCGATATATCCCACTACAATTAACCGCTTAGCGGTGCGCTCAAATTACCTAATACCGGCTCGGCGCTGAACCATGTTGACTTTTCTCATGATCGCCGACGCATCCTGCAGATACCTTCCCTGCAAATTATTTGCCGACGGCCGTTCGATCAGTCCCGGATCGAATCGACCTTTGACCACCTTCCATCCAAAGTTTTAACGTCACACGATCTACACACGTACGTCTGACACTGTATCTGCCCTGCAGAGTATACGTTAGCTTATCGATCCGCACGTAAGACGTTTGCCTAGTTGCGAAGATGAAGACCATTAACTGCGAACGATCACTTGGCTCGTATCAAAGTTTCAGCACTTTCTTTCATATTTTTTCACACACGTTGTGTATACATAGTTCTAACGTTTGATCTCATAAAAAGTTTAGTCATTCATTTATTTCAAGTTTACGCCTTTTCTTGATGATCGTTCGACCCGACAGCTCGAGTCAATATTTGTCCGTCCATTTAAACACCGCTTACATATAACGCGCTTATCTACGTACTCCTAACATTACATCGCGTGAATATCGGTCGTCCATTCATCGACTCCTGCGTAAAGATCGGTTCGCCCCTAATCCCGAAGCATCCTCCTACCGCCACTCCTTCCTCAAGATACAAATCGGCGCTGACAAAGATGAAAGAGGATCGAGATGGAGTAAACCGTTCTCGCAGATAACGCATCAGTAAATTACGTTCAAGGACCGTGGCATAAGGAAATAAGGAGTCTGGCATGGCGGGGTCGAGATGAAGATAGTGGCGTGGGTAAAGAATTGTCAATTGGAGCAAATATCTCGAAGGTAAGTTGGTAGGTGGGTAGGTAGGTAGACAGATAGGTAGGTAGGTAGGTAGGTATCTACCACGGTCCGTGAAGATGGAATGGAGACGGCTCGGGGTAAATACGTGATGCAAACAACACGCTCCGCAGGGCAATGCGCCCGACATCGGGGGGTACACACGTTTACGTCCCACCCCCTCCCTAGGTTCCACCTCCCACCCCTCGGTCTTCGAGTGGCCTCGCGAAAAATCCAGAATTCTCTCCCGCCACCCGCGTTCCATCGCATGCCGCGTCGAATGGATAGACAATGGGCCAGGGGAGTCTAGGAGACGAAAACCGCCCCCGGCGTATTCGCGGCGCGTTCCACTCGGGGTTGAGAAGCCACCCTCCCTCACCCTCCCTCCTCATCCCGCCGAAGATGGAGATGCAGGGCGATGAGCTGGCTGGGAACGCACGAGCGAGGGGCCGCGCGAAAGATAAGATGGGGAGAATCGGTCGCTGGGCCTGTTTACCAGTCTGACGTTGCTTGAACTTTAAACTTCGTAGGTGAGGCCGGCCGTAAATCAAGCGTTTCAAACCGGCCACCTGTGGCGTCGCGACGTCGTCGAGGAGGAACTCTCATTCTCTGCCTCTCCCTCCATCGTCCGCCGCCTTCCGTCCTCTTTCCATCCTCTTCCCGTCCTCTTTCCGTCCTCCTCCTTCTTTCGGCTCACCGTGTTTCATTTATTCCCCCCCGTCCGACGCTCGACGAGCGCGCCGCGACGCTCGGCGTTCTGCCTCGCGCGAGCCTCGCCGCGGTCGTAAACGGAAAAATCGAATGCGTCGGGAGGGTTCGAGTCGACGCGTGTGTCGTCAATGAAAGCAGAAAATGCGGTTATGGCGGAGAGTGGGGGTGGGGTGGGGGGGCTGAAGTGGGGGATGCCGTTAGCGGTGGTCGACGAGGGGGTTGGGGGCGGTAGTTACGAGGCAGGGGACGTTCCTTCGAACTGATCCGGTTCGGTTCGCCGCTGGGAACGAGTGGAAGCCACCGTTAAGGGATTCCGGCGGCGTCCGTCCGGTCGAATGACGACCTTCAGCGATCCGGAAAATAAACCTACGTCTCCACTTTCCCGGTACGCTGTCCACTTTGCAGCGGGGTTATGAACCCTTGCGGACGTAGGATATCTTTCCTATTTCCTTTCGTTGATTTTTTGCATTGCCGGATGTACCGGGGCCGGTATGTGCCGCTCTGCATTACGCTCGCCTGCCCTCTCGTGCGCGCTTCTACGTGCGCGAGGAGAAAAAATCTATTGCCGCTGCGGAAACGGTAGCTGTGGCGTATCATGGGCGAAATTTCGGTGCAGATACGTGCATATATAAATTCGGATTTCGGCATTATCGATCGTCGCGTGTCATATGAATTACAAAATTACTGATTCGGGTATAAGTATTGATCATTATGAGAGTTGTCTAAGACAAGGAGACGAATATAAACCACTTTCGGAATAATCGATCATCGCATGCCATTCAAATTACAGAATAACTGATTCGGGTATAAGTACTGATTATTATGAAAGTGGTCTGAGTAAAGGAAACAAATATAAACGAATTTCCGGATAATCGATCATCGCATATCATTCGAATTACAGAATAACTGATTCGGGTATAAGTACTGATCATTATGAGCGTGGTGTACGTCAAGGGAACAAATGTAAACGAATTTCAGAATAATCGATCACCGCATGTCATCCGAATTACAGAACTGATTCGGGTTAAAAGTACTGATCATTATGAGAGCGAACTAAGTCAAGGAAACGAATATAAACGAATATCAGAATAATCGATCATCGCATGTCATTCGAATTACTGAACTGATTCGGGTAAAAGTACTGATCATTATGAGAGTGGTCTAAGCCAAGGAAACAGAACATTCGTATAATTCCCATGTTCATTCTAAAGTATAAGGTACGCTAATACTGACAGTTGACTTCTCCAACATTTTCACCCGAATCACTTCCGTAATTCCCAGCACGTATACAATCGTCCCTCATATCACATTTCATTGCACACAGATCTTCGGTGGAAGCGTGAGCGCGCGACACTCGCAAAAGAAACCCCGCCAAGGCGTTCATCATCGGGACACAGTCGTATCTCGCGCGTTCCGTTTCCGTGACGCAGGAAATCTGTGCGCCGGTACCGAAAGTTCTCCGAGGAAGAGGGACAAAAAAGTCCACCCCTCGCTCCCCCTCCGTATCGTTCGTTCGCGAGCGGCCCCACGGCAGAGATACGACAAACAAGGCGAGCTCTACTTATTGTCAGCGTGCCTGAGAGAAGAAGGGGGCTGGAAGGGGAGGGGAGTAAAACGATCACCGGTAGCGAGAATTAGGAAGAAGATCTCGTCCTTTCCCTCCCCCTACTCCCGAATACGGCAGAGACGATAAGTCACGCCGAACGTTATCTCGCTCGCGTTCGCATTATCCTCGCCAGAACGAGAGAGAGAGAGAGAGAGAGAGAGAGAGAGAGAGAGAGAGAGAGAGAAAGAGAGAGTCGAGACATTCCAAGCCTATATCCATGTCAAAGTGACGCTCGTAATTCGAGAGTGGCTGGAAAGTCGATGAAAGCGTCGGCGTGCACGGCAGAGGGATGAAGGAGGCAAGGGGTGTCGAGGATGAGGAAGCTATCGAGCTGAGGGGGGCTTAATGGTACGAATTAATTACGAGCCGCCACCGCTCCCCTTTTCAGCGACGCACAGGTGACGAGCGTTATTATTATTTACCTCATAATCCGCGATGGCGCGAGAATGGAAGAGTGAGGATGGGTCGACCTGCGGGGTTGAAGGGTGGGGGCGGGGGGCAAACGGCAGAAAGGACGTCGACGTCAGTCGGACGAGAACGGTGGTCTGATGGGGGGGGGGGGGGGTGGAGAGGGTCGCCGGTAGAAAGAGGCTAAGTGGGGCAAAAGGGGAGGCATCGTTTCTTCCTGCCGCGGATACACGTCGTGCTTCATTGTTTCCGGCCCCGTCTTTCGTAGTTCTTGCTTTTTTCCCCACCCCTAACTAAGTGATAGCGGTTTTGTCGGCGAACGACGATTGAACGCGAAGAAAGGGTCTTAGACCCACGGAAAGAGCCGTAATTACGAGCTATTTATCGTTGGCCTTGAGGAAATTTCTTCCGTATCCCCCGAAACATCTATCTTACTTTCGCCTCCTCCGCTCCCGCCCCCTCCCACTAACGCGCTACACCTATCTCCTTCTGGCCGCAGTCTGCGCTAACCCCTGCATACCGGTAGCACTTCACCCCCCCCCCTCCCACACCCCCTCCCCCTCCTCCGCAACCCTCTCTTCAGCCACCCTCTAGCCCACTCGTTGCCCGCAGACACCGCTAGCAGTGCCGCTCTTCCGCGCGAGATTTACCAGTATTAGCAGCGAATGGAGGACCCGGCCGTTTAAGGCAAATTGCGGAGATACCGTTAAAAGGGCGAGTTGCACGGCTTTTAAAGCTATTTATGACCTTTCGGCCGCTAATTAAACCGCGATACTGCACCGGCGGGGAAAAAGTGGGGGACCCGGTTACCATCGCGGATGTTTGATGCCGTTCGGTGTTCTGAGTTCACGTCGAAGTCGAGACGACCGGCGAATCTTCCCGAATCGTCATCGCTGGCAAACGACCGCTTCGAGTCACGCTACTTTCGGTCTCGAGCAGTTTGCACAGGGAGGTTCGGGGGGTGACGGAATTTGTAAGTGCCTTTTTGTCGTCGGTACGTCGGCAGTGAATTTATCACGTAAATGTGTTCGCACGAAGTATGCGTTAAGCGATGGGGAACAGTGGAAAGCGGAAGTCGTAAAAAGCTGCGCAGCTCGCTCCTGCACGGCACCGAGGCGCTCGCCTCGTACGCCGGGATGAAATTCAGGTCGTTTGCCAGTTAGGAACAATCTTCACGGTGACGGCTGACACTAATATAATTGTTCCTTCGATCATGTGATCACATGCTCGTTAATGACATCATTACGTCACGCTAATAGCCAGCCCTAACTCGCGGACTCGGCACGAAGTTGACGCTGCCTTATGGCGGCTGGCTTTGCTATCAGCTTGTTACCCGCCCGTTTTGTCGGGTGGGACGTAATTCGTAACAAAATCGCTAACTTCGCGGAAAATTATTGGGCAAAACGTTGCGAGTTGCACTTTGATGTGTTACGTCTGCCACGCGCAAACGCCCGGCAAAGCTTCGATACGGAAGTTAGACGCAGCAGATAACGGCCGATAGTTAAATGATAATCCACGCTCGAATGCACGAATTGAATTCCGACAACGCTGATCCTGATTACAGGCAGGTTAATAGGAAAACTGGATAAGCAGGTTAAATCGTTACGTTCCAAAAATAGTTACACTATTCAAATGAACTTTTCTAATTCTTATCTTGACTCAGCATTAATCTGAACGCAAAACTATCTCGAAGCACTCCGTCAGTCTCGACGTTCTTACCCGCGTGACACACAAGACGATTATACGCCGACGCATGCGACCGAGAGCATTCAGTCGATCGACGAAACTGTCATGAGGGAAATAACCTGTAATGCGGAGGTTACGCGGAGCGATAAATCAGATCCGCCGCGACGCGGGGCGGACGGGATCGCTCTCGGCGGGTATCGGGGAAAAATATCAATTGGCCCCGACGTCGCGGGCGGATCTAAACGAAGCCGTATTATAATTGCTATTCTCCCAGAAGTACACTCAGGGCGCGAAGAGGAGTAACGAACTGCACCCAAGAGCCGTGCCAAACATTTGCGTACTCGGCGCACACGTACGCTCGCCGCCTCTCAGCTCCCACATTCTCCGCGTCTTTGTGCGATAGCTAGCCCGAAGTTGGTAGGGATGCGAAGGAGGCCGCGGCGGGGGTGGAGGTAGTCTGGCGAAGAGGATATAGAGAAGAGCGGGAAGAAGGACTGGGAAGGAGGCTCTGTCGAGGTATCCCGAGCGAAGTTTCGTAATAGCCGGGCGATACCCTCGTATGTCGAGCCCCTTCCTCGTGTGCGCATACGAGCGCGTACTACAAACGAGGGTAACGCGAGCGCCGCCAACGCCGACGCCCACGCCGACGCCGACGCCGACGCCGCTCTCTCGCGTATGCCGACACCAGCCAAGTTTAAGGCTCTCGATCCGAACGAGTCGTCGGCGGCGACGGTGGCTGCCGGTTTACTGGTAGTGGTGAGCGTCTCTAAAGGCGCCCTCTCGAAGCTCTTTAAGCGCGCTTATACGAAGCTGAATGTACTTCACTTCGGCTTTGCAACTACCGCCGCTCGCCTCCGCTCCTCTATATCGGCCTGCGCTCAATCTCCGCACTCTTCCCACCTCGGCCGTTCGTCTCCTTCCGCTCGCATCCTCGCCAAACTCCCTTCAGGCAGCCACCCTCTGTGCCCCCACAGCCCCCCTTCGCCCGACCCTTCTCCCGGCCCTTCTCCCGGCCCTTCTCCGACGCCGTGGAAGCGGCGAGCGAAGAGAGGGCGGGTTAGCTGCGTAACACAAACAGTGCATCATTATTGTCGAAAGCAGATTCACGGCCGATCGGTTGCCGAAAGCCGCCGTGTCGCTGCCGCTCGGCAAATCGCTCCTTCTGTCTCTCTCACCCTCTCTCTCTTTCTCTTGTGCAACAGAGAAAAGAGGAGTTCATTGTTACTCACGCGTCGCTTGCCCCCGCTCGCCCTTCATCGCTCCTACCTCCATCCTTCGTCCTTCCCTTCGCTTGCCTTCCTTTGTGTCCTTGCCCGGGCTGCCGACGCCGACGCCGCCGACGCCGCCGCCGCTGCCGCTGCCTTTGCAGGCTGAGAGTCCGCTGCGCTTTAACAATCCTTCCTTCGTAACTTTCTGACGACTTCGGCTACGAGCATCCCCCTTCGCTGAATGTCCACGGTCATTACCTGACGCGAGCTGTGTAACGACTCGACGACAGAGAAGTAAGCGCATTTGTTCGGCGTGACGCAGGCGAGGAACTGTTCTTTTAGTCGAACGCACACTTACGAGCTTCCTATCCTTCGCGCGCATTATGTATCTGAACGTCTAATGTTGGGTACGGTTGCGAGTGCCGTAAGACTTCGTATCGTGCAAAGACGTATGTGTTCTACACGGTTCGTGTCGTACGAGTTGATCGAGTTCGCAGTATTCTCGCTTCCTATTTTATCATAAAATAGTCAAATTGTCACACTGTAGTTGTTGGTTGTTGCTTCCTTCGCCGACAAGACTGGTCTTCCGGCAGACTTTTTTTTCGCCCTCGCGTCCCTCAAAACTTCTACGACGTTTCCACGTTGGCATCACTGCGTCTATGGAGAAACTCGAATCGTAAATACGGCCGATGGGATGGAAAAAGTGGAAGTGCTGTAAGAAAAAAGGCGTGGGTACTTTTGCTGTCCCGCACTTCGCTCTCTTTCTTCCCCACTCCGTCCCTCTCTCTCTCTCTCTCACTCTCTCTCTACCTTTCTCGATTTTTCCTACATCCCCTTCCGCTTCTCCTTTTCTCCGTTAAGCACCTCGTTTGCTTAAATTGCGTTTCCGCATCCACCGAAAGCTGTAACGTTAATTGGAAAGTACCAGTCCGCGAGTGGGGCTGTCGCACCGTGTCCTCAAACTCGATGACTAATTGACACGGGAACGATAAGCCGATCAATTACATGCCTTGTCGAAGTTCACATTCGCGTCGGCACTTTCCTCCGTGCTACCCTGAAACGTCGACTCAAAAAGAACGCAGGCACTGTCTTTGACTCATTACATCCCCGTATCGACGGACGCGAAGCGTGCCGCGATATCTTTGCGAAGTAGAAATTCCATTACGGCACAAGGCACGCGTAACGCGATTAAGACATCTTCGGCAAATTGAAAATTACGTTCGCGCGCGAAATGAATTTCGCGTAATTTCGCCGAGTGGTATCTGATTCTCCCCCTTCGCGCACCGAATATTCCTGCCCGATCGTGAATATTCTTATCGGGGCCGCTGTCAGGAGTTGAGGTGGGGGAGGAAGGAGAGCAGGCGAGGAGGAGGAGGAGGAGGGGGTGGGGGCAAAAAGACGATAAAAATATCTACGTGCCCAGAAAACTTTCGCGGAGCGACAAGACACGGCTGGGATACGGAACGCCTTATACAGCTTAATTGCGCCAGACAGTGTAAGGTAACGCCATTACCGCACGCCCCTTTGAACTGGAAATTCAATTATTTTATAGCACACCCTCTCTCACTTCGTCCCTCGACACGACTTTGCCGGTCCACCGCTTCCCCAACACTACGGCGAGCCAGCACTTAAGGTAAACGTACAAAGAGCTAGATATACAGATAAAGATGGAATTAGAACAAAAGGTACGGGCGACGGTGTGTGCGTAAAGTGCGAAGGACAAGCGGCGGGAGGGGAAGGAGGGACATCGATTAAGACGTTCAAATATTCGACAGCGTCGGACGATTACAATTGCAGTGTTATCTTGCAGTTAGGCGAAATTGGACGGTAATTCCGAGGATCAGTGCGTGGCTCAATTTTTCCTTTCTTCCACTTCTCCGCCACTTTTGCCACTTAAGAAGCCAAGCCGACTCGTCATTAGGCTCCCGTAATCGCTGCAGAAGTGATATTGAAAAAAGGAGACCTCCGGCGCGGATCGGAATTTCGGCAATATTAGGAATACCGCGAGGGATACAAGGTAAAGGTATTTAAATAAGCAGCCAAGTTCCGGATTTATTACGTTCATATTGAAATTCCGCCGCTCCTGTTTCAGCGTCGTCTGTATCGCGCATTCTTGGATCATCGAACGGCGCGCGTCCGTAATCCGCGGAACGAACTGCAGCGGCCCGAAACATTTTTCACCCTTCGCCCTTCGCCGTCGATTCGGCTACACTGCGGAATCGTACTGTACGACGGTGCCCCGGCGTTACATCGATGCCGGTGCTCGTCCGAAACTTTCACCCTTTCCAACCCCCGCAACCCCTTCCCCACCCCCTCCAACCCTCCAACCCTCGGTCGCCGTGTTTGAAAATCGTAGCGATCCGTCGGAAACAATGGTCAAAAGTCCCGAAGCATATCCGTCGAACGATAAACAGCCCCCGCACGAATCCACCCCCCCCCCCCCTCTCGGTCGGAGGAGGCGCGGGTTTTCGAAGTAATCTCGGCAAGGATCAGGCTGAGACTCGCCGACGTTAACGGCGCAAGAGGATAGAGAAGGTAGCGAGTGAGGGCGGGAGGGGAAGGGGAAGGGGGAGGGGGAGAGGGGGCGCAAAGCGGGGAGGATAGCTCGATAACTGCTACCTCAATGGAAATCTAACGAGCAATACTTTGACAACGTAACCTCCAGCGAAACTTTCGTCGGTGGTAGGGGCATGTACGTGGCTCGCTTGTGTTGCGCCTCCGGAGTAACGGTGTGAGTACGTACGTGAGACTGTAGGTGAGAGCCGGTGGAAAGGAGCCGAGGGCAAGGACTCCGAGGAAGAGTTGTGGATGCGGAGAAGGAGGAGGAGGAGGTGGAGCAGGAGATGGAGGAAGAGGCGGATGTGAGGAGAGGGGGCGAAGTGGGAATGTGGTGATTTTGTAGCATATCCCACCTCCCGACTATCTGCGCGTTGGCCTCCACTCCCCCCCGGCCACCCCCCCGGCCACCCCCCCGGCCACCCTCCTTCGCCCTCTCTTCCCGTCGAGCCACCGCTCGGCTTCTCCCTGGAAACTCGCTTCATCTGAGAACTTGCACTGGCCCATTCTTCCCTCAAACCACCGGCAGGGCCGTCACGAGCACCCTCCGCCACCCCTGCCTTTCCCTCCGTCGTAGACTCCAGCCGTCCGCGTCTTGCAGCCCTTCGGCTTCATCCACTCTCGCCGCTCCTCGCAGTCGCTACGCCAACGATGTTCTGAAGCGGGAAACTTCGGCCGCGACTTCGACTTCGCGAAATCGCCGGCCAGTGTTGTTGAAACTTGGGAATCAGGGAGCGGACCTCTTCTCGTCATTGCTCACGGTGTCCAGACCGCTTTCGCCATGGCGGAACGAGCCCGGGTAACGGACAAAACGCGTCCGGCCGAATGATGCGAATGAATCGCCGGCAGAGGTCTTACCTTTGAGCTGCGTTGCCTTTTTGTTCCGGAGCTTCGGCGTGAATGCTGGCAGGATGGCCAAGGATTGATTCGGCGAGTTTGCCAGCTTTGATTTTCTTCCCAGCGTCGGATCTCAATGTGGACCGGTGGTGTTCTTTCGCTGTTAGCGGAGAGTAGAGTAGGAATTCGAGATCTGAAAGTATTCGTCCGGTGCACATTTGACAGTTAGTGCAATCGTACACGCCTTCCGGTTCCTACGGTCCACGCGGTACAGTTTCGACCGACGCAATTAGACGCGACGCCCAGCCGAAAGCCAAACAGCCACCTAATATCAATTTATTCCTTCCAATAAACGTGAAATTCACCTTCGCCCCAGTTCTCGAACGCCGACTGGCGCGCGAAGTCGGCGGCGGTCAACGAAAATATTATTCGGCTACTTGACGTGTGACGCGATTCGGGCAAAAAATACACCGGCCCAGCTTTTATTATATTTCTCGCCAAGCGCCGTATGGCGAACTGCACTATGGCCCGATATGAAGCGATAAATCATTGGAAGAGCAATGCCTCCCCGCTTCTTGTTGTCCCTGCCACCTCCACCCTCCCGGGATTAACCATCAAATAGTCATATCCGTTAGTCAATTCGTCAATATCCGACGACCGAGCTAAACAACCTCCGACTCGCCCGTCGTACTTCGTCCGCCACGTACGCGACTTCCGGCTGGCATACGAACGATCGTCGCGCGAGTCAGCGTAAAATGGCGCGAATTAACCCCGAAATCACGGTCGGTGTCGCCGTCGAAAGACACGTGCGCCTCGTCTCCCTGATCCTTAATTGCGCCCTCGCACGGCCCGGAAGCGCACGGTCAAGCGTTCCGCTCATTCTAATTAACAGCTGCCTGGGAGGGCGGTGGGAAGTGGTCGGGGAGGCGGAGATGAGGGGGCGAGGGGCTTCAAGCGGAGGTGCAGCTGCGCCTCTGGGAATTGTTGCCCCTACCGGGGATACATACCTACGCTCCCGCTTGCACCTGCAGCCCGGGTTAGGCGAAATTCCTCCGTTATGCCGGCGAGAAGATTCCGTCAGCGAATCGGACGGCGCCGAGGAGTTTGCAGACGCGCTGGAAACTTTATCCCCCGACGCGCGAGACGTCCCGATTACTCGGCAAATACGGGGCAAAAAGAGAGCGCGAATTAAGTATACGGAATAAATTGATGAATCGCCGACGAACCTAAACGTCGCGCGGACTCGCGTGCCTGGGCGCCCAAAATAGGATGCTCTGTAGGTTTTAGGCTCAATAAGACGAGAGCAGTGTATGTCATCGCGAGTGGACGTCATTTCGCGAGAGTTAAGCGGCGACAAAAGAAATCTATCTCCCGACCGCTGGGCCGGTCGGTTTCATTGTACGGACAGGAGGGTGGAGAGAAAAAGAAGTGCGGAAATGAGGAGGATGGCGAGGTGGGAGGCGGTCGGATGGGCGGCGAGAGTAGGATGGAACGGGGAGCGTTAGAGCGGGGGAGGGTGAGAGAGAGAGAGAGCGGAGCGGGAGGATTTGCAACTAGTAACGCCGGGGAAGGGAACGTCGGATCAACGAAGGTGGGCAGAGGTAGGAAGAGGGTGCGGGGGGGGGGGGGGGGGGGGGGGAGAGAATGGCATCTGGTACGTCGAGCCTGGGTTCCGCCTTTAGCGTGTTGCCGCGTCAGCGTTACACCCCTGCCAGCCCGCGGTCGCGATTTACTGCTAAATAATATCTAAACAGCCACATTCAGCCTCGCTCGGCACCCCCCGCCGGTCTCCCGACCCCTACCCTGCCCCCCACACCCCCCCCCCCCCCCCGAGCTGATCCCTTTACTCCGACTGTCAGTCGCGTTCCGTACGACCCCCTTCTATGCCCGATTTCCGGCAAGCGCCGAATGCAGATCACTCGGCTGAGCGAACCTCTGTATCCGCGTGCGCTTGTCCGTACGCCGTGTCCTCTCCAATTTCCCACTCACAAGCCTCCCCTCCCCCCTCCCCACCCACCCTCCCTCGTCGCCTCTCATCCCGCTGCGCAGCGTCGTTCGCCTCCTCTGACGACCCCTTTCTCCCACCCACCCCCCACCCTTCCCTCATTCGGCCCTTCGCGCGTGTGCTCAGCAACGTTAAATATTTGCGCCGATTAACAATCGTCGAGTTGGCTCGCCTGGCGAGACGGCGCGGTATGAATTTCCACCCTCTTGCGCCATGCCCGATGACAAGCTGACCGTTAACATTTAACTGACCGTCATGACGCCGGCTGCGGATCGCAGTCTATCGTACGTCGTCGGACTCAGGCGATTTCCGCCCGTCGAGCGGGGTAACGGAATTTAATGAGACCGTTTCGCGATGATTCAATCCCGTTCGCTTTAACGACAGCGAGCTTCGTTGACAGGCAATCTATGCGTACCTCGCGCCATTCATCGTTCCAAGGTGGAAGTAGGTACTAAGATGGGCGACGAAGTCCGGAAGAATCGGTGCTCGACAGGGAAGTACGTTTCAGTCATCGTTCGGACTGACGTGCTTTACACTCTCTGTCTCTGAACATTTACCCTTCACTCTCCACCCTCCGCTCGTCGCCCTCCGCCCACCACCTCCAACGTCCTTCCAACGCGGCGCGTGTATGCGCATTTCTGGTCGCGTACCATTTTTATTTCCCGCTATCCGCCGTCCCCATGGAGAATTTCACAATGTAACCTGTCGCGTCGCATTGGAAAACAAACACGGTTGACAGGAGAAGCGGATTTGTCATCGCGAGCGATGTTGTGATGCATCCTACCAAAGTGGATAGTAAACGGATTGCGCTTTCCTCTGCCACTCGTATCCCTCTTCCCGTCCTCCTCTCTCTTCACTTTTCGTCAGCCACCCCCGCCCCACCCCTCTCTCTCTCCCACTCTCTCTCTCTCTCTCTCTCTCTCTCTCTCGTCGTTTCGTCGTATCGTCGCGTCAAAGCGTTTTTCTCGAAAATTGTTGCGGAAATTCGTTCCGTCCCGCTAACCTCGGGCTCCGAGCGTACAAGCCGAGGCCCCGGTAAGAGTGCGCAAAACCGATGGCCGGGTCAGTGCGGGATCGGAATGCGAAAGCGCGAAATGCACTACGCCTCACGGAGCCCGGGACGTGTAAGCTTAACGTGAGAACGGGGCCAAACGTTTGCCGCTCGCTGATTCGGCCCTGCTATTATTAAACGCACGTGACACATATGTACGTCTCTCGCTTCTTCGCGCCTCTTCCCGACGCCGACAAACACGTACATACACACGCGAGCGTCGTCTCATCCTCCGACACGTACGGACGTACGGTGTAAATGTATTGGCATCGCGATACGCGTTATGTCCTTCTCGCGCCGCTTTTTACCCCCTTTCTCATTCGAAACTGGGAATTATAATATTAATTACACATTTACATGTAGCGGGATCGCGGGCGAAAAAGGTAATTGTTATGCATAATTCTCCGGCGACGCTTCGCGGCGACGCGATCAAAAATTCCGGGCCGAATACCTCGTTTGCATGACGCTGTCAAAGTATTTCGCGGCGTATATCTTTCCGCGAGAAGTTGAACCGCTCGCGGAATGGGGTTTACAATGTAAATTTGCGTATCGCGAAAGTTTCGGCCCTGGTCGTCCGAGGATTGAAACGTGCGAAGATGGTATCCTCGTAATTTAGTGTCTCCCTTGCGTCGTTCGCGGCGTCGTGACAAATGTCGATCGGTCTTCGTTCGTGGGTTAGGACAAGAATCGTTTCGTCTGGGTGGTAGGAACTGAAAGAGCGAACATCATCGTCACGTAATAACTCCGATATTACGTCAACGGTGGCCAATGGCCGCCATCAGGGATCGCGATATCGAAGGAGCTTCCGTTCGAATAAACGGGTCTTATCGAATTTTTGATAGACGCCGGACGGGTCAGTTCTTTACAGAGAATGTCCTTGTAACGGTACGCCTTTTGCCAGCGAAGGCATCATGATCCGGTCGATAACGTAGAATTTCGTCGTTAGCCGGGTAATATCGTTAACCTATCAGAGAGTAGTTGTGCCTGCCTCCCTCTAATGCGTAACTACGATATTCCCCGATGACCCTGGCCATTTACCACCGACCCACCCCTTACCATCACTTCGCGAGCCCTCGGCCTCCCCTGGGATGAAGATAATCGAGCCATCACTCCTAATGCACCGCCACTTCCCACTGACGTTCGGATGACCGTCATTACTGAAAAAAATATCTTTATTCAGGAATGTACTTTCTTGCCATCCGCGCGAAATCTACCCTGACGCCAGATGCGGCTTTTAACCGATGAAGCGGAAGGTACTTTCAAATGTTTCGGACGTTCCTCTATTTTTTGACCTCCGGTTAGTATATTCTAGTGCGGTCCGATTCGAGGTACGTTGATAGAATGAATTTGTTTAACATCGCGCGGATGTTTATTGCCCTGAATGGAAAACAGGTATACGCTTTCGGTGGCTTCTGATTTTCGAATTAGCGCCGGCCCGTGTAAATATGAAGCACTGCATGCAAATAGAATTCGGTGTTGACAAAACGACAGTTTGTAAATGCCGCGACCGAGTTAATATGGAAGATTACTATTTAATATTATGTAGGTTGATTTTATGATAATAGAAACGCTGCAGAACGCAGCGTGGTGTTTGTTTGAATAAATATGATGAATGAGACGGGTGGTTGGCGGGGGAATATGAAGCTGCGATCTGTTGGTTACTGATAAATAAATTGCGAACGCTGGCAATAACTTCGAATACAGTTTTATTGATACAACTATCGGTTCTGTTTTATATTTATAATCCATGCGGAGCAAAATGCCAGGCCTTTCCGAATGCGGATTCTTATTACGGACGTTCTAGCGATTATTGTTAAGCGTCACAATTTCTTTTGTAATTAATTATTTGCGTACTCACATTGGCATAAAATTAATCTGTAATGCACTTTAGATATTTTAAAAGCGCATCAGCATCAATAATTTCATTTCCCTCCCATCCAATATCGAGTTTCGTTACTTTAAAATGGTCCGGGGCTCGCAATTTACAACATCAAATATATCCATAATGTATAGTGCATCATTCTCGTACATTGTGAAGCGATTTTATGGAAGCGGCCGATATTGGCGGCCGACATCTTCGGTAAAATGCATCCACAGTTGGTTTGTTCATCACGATAAGTAATCTTTTCATCAAAGAGCCACGACATCACGGCAAACCGTTTCTATCTTTCCTTTCCCGGCGCTTTCCAATTCTCTGCATTCTTCCCCTCATGGATGTAGCGAACCACTTGAAAGGTCCTTCTATCTATCACTCTCTTGTCTGACCGTACGATGCTTCGATCTAACCTCTACTTCTCCTCAAAGCACTTCTCACGTGCACTCACTTGCTTTATTCTCGATCGTCGCGTATGCACATACGTTACACCATTCGCCCACCATGTATCTAGTCATCATAGACGTACATATGTACGTCCGTCACTTCAAGCGTTATGGATACACGTGTCACCGACATACTTTTTCGATCGTGCCATTTTGAGCTAAATGCATCATCTTAGCACGTCACTTCGGCGCCCAAGGTATTTTGCATTGAAATCGGAATTGAATTTTGCTTTCTTAGCCGGAGCAAGCTTGTGGAGAGAAATATGTTACGCTTATAGTGTTGCATAAGGATTTAAAGGTATTATGCTGAATGCTGAGTGATAACAACGGGCGTTAGATTAAAGGTTTTCTACCAATTGAATCTAGATATAAAATTATAAATATTAACATTGAACTAGGACCGTTTGATTTCACTTTCAAACAGTTGTAGGCATTGGCCAGAATAATTTGATGATGCGAATGGACCGTCCAATATGCTTCTTCATTATCTCGGTCATTTGTAACTATTATCGCGTATTCATGCACAAGCGCTCGAACATCGTAATACACCGGCGGAATTAAATGTAATTATTCATTAGTAAGTTGCGGGCACTCGATAGATCACAAAACGTACGCAATTATCTCAGATTACAGATACCATTCTCTTTCCCTCGCCTTGGGAATAATGGACAGGTTGCAGCACGGTCGTAATTTGCCGGTTAATGAAATTCTGATACTATAAGGTCACGAAACGCCACTATGAACTTGCAACAATGTATACCGAAACCCGCGACCCGTTAAAATTTATAATTTCCGTATAAGAAAATAATAAATCTCATCGGCCATGATTACGTACATTAATACGCACACCCCTTTCAGTTTTTATTTAACGCACTTATCGGCGATCAGGGGCGTAATAAAGGGTGGTTTATCGAAGATTTTTAATAACCTTCCGCTCAGATTTAAATAATCGCGATCGCCCGCGTAGGCTCGCGACAGATTTATAAATTCTCGCCGTCGAGCGAACAATTTTCCCTACTCGAAAAGTTTAAGGCGTGATTACGAGTTGATAAGGCGTTGTTACTACTACTGTTAGTACGTGCCTGAGCCAAGCGGTCGCTGGCTGGCGGAGGGTAGAGTATATACGCGGCACAAAAATCGCTAACTACTTTCGCATTATTGGAAAGTTTTGTCGGGATTGAACAGGCGACCTTCTCGCTTCGAGGGGCTGGGGTCGAAGTTAAGCTCGTTAAAGAATTGTATAGCGGCCAATCGATGGCAGCCAACGAGGACGGTAAAATTCTCACGTGGCGAAACAGTGAAGCACTTCCGGCCCGTATCTATCGTCCACGGCGAAAATAAGCTACCTAACCTACCGTTAGGGAGAGCACCCCGCCTTTAAAAGCTTCTTAAGTTGCATATCCCCGCCCTACCCCCCCCCCCCCCCGCCGCCCCTCGCCGTCGCCTCGTCCTCCACCTTGCCGTATCTCGTTTTCCACCTAACCTGAAAACCGGCAAGGTTAACTCGCTAATCCGCCTGATTGGCTCGCAACTTTCCCGGCTAAACACTTTTATTAACCTTTTTCATCCCGTCCGGCGCACAAAGGGCAATTCGCTCCAGCTCGGCCTGTCTCGCCTAGGTTTGATAAGCTACGATAATTGCCGTCACGCGGTACGATGGGCGAGATCTGATTCAATTAAAATCAAATTGGCCCTGGGTCGACGAACGGCAGACAACTCGACTGTCAGACGTCAACACGGATTATTTACCCGGGCAACTTGGCTCGAGTGTGCGCGCGTTGCGTGTAATGCCGCGATTCGGCAATAATGAAGGGCTTACATCGGGTCTGGATATATGCCGAGCGAAGCATGTAAGTATATGCCCCGCCGTGGCTTCCGCGAAGCTATCAGCGTCACGTAACGATCGCCCTCCTTATCTCGCTCATTCGCGGACGATTTCGATATTTTCAACAATGCTCGTGCCCGTGCCACATTTCCCGCGATCGAAAAATCTGACGGTATAGGATCCGTTACGAGCTCTTTGTGCATGCATGCCGGCCCGGAACGCAATCATTCTCGGACACGTAAGAGGGCCGTTTTCTTTGGATTTCCTCCGTTTCGGCGGACGTTTGATGTAAGACGGTGCCCGCCGAATCGAGGACGGAAGGCAGTCGGACAGATAAGGCCTCGCAGCGAAGAAGACGGCCGAACACGCTCGGCAGCAGTTGACAACAGGATCTATTCCATCTTATCTGCCGTCAGATAGCGCACGGCAGCTTTCTAAGTGTGTTTGCGCCGATGTATCTCTCCGCGGCGCGCAATACGGTGTTTAATATTGGGCCGTTTAAAGCCAGCTTGCGGTCGCCGAACATTGGCACTGTCGGTCGTTCTCTTTAACGGTTATTGGCTCGCAGTAATTCTCTAATCTCTGCTGTCAGCGGCCTCTGTGTTTCCGTTTCAATATGGCCGTCCCACGGATTACGATCGTGGGTTCTGGCTGCGGTGTCGTAGGCAGCTGCCAGTGGAACTTGATTACTTCGAGGCTTATCGAATCATCCGCCGGAAAATCAGAGGGCAATAACGACACACATGCTCGCGTATTACGTTTCCGCCGATCGCTAGACGGGGATGGCCCACTTTGTACCATTGTTCCTTTGTATTACCCTTCGTCTTTCGTTCATTTTAACGGCGTCGTCAACCCCTCGGACCCTCGTCCTTAATGGAAGCGCATGTTACGTAGACGCCACGTAATCGCAGCGAGCTTCGCTCCGTCCTTCTTCCGTGTACCGAAGGAAGACAGCAGAATTGCTGACAATTTGGCTGCTTTCAGCGGTAACCGCACGATGATCCGCATGTAACGTTGCAGATCATCCTTCGAATCCGAAGATCTTCTATCCAACGTCCCATAACGTAGAATTGTAAGGAGAATCCTCCCCAAGGATCGCCGTATCATCCAAAAAATTACATCCCGATCACTAAGCGCCGCTTTCTTTATCGCCGGTCCGAGCGCTGTTCAATCAAAAACTTGCGAGTTACTAACCCCATCCCCACCGCGCCGCTATCCTTGATCAGGAGCATTCATTTTCATGCACGCTAAAGCGTTGAAAAGTTCGACGCTCAGAGCGTGAAGTTATGCTCCTCGTTTGTGTCGAAAACTCATTTCGGGATAACCGCGGGACGAGGATCGAAGATTACGTTGGTAAACCTATATAGCATCGGGATTTTCGAAATTTATCATGAGACTTTTTCGCCCACAGCCCTCCCGCCCTCCAGCTCCCACCCCTTCGCGACGAGGCGAACACGTATTCCTTATCCTCCCCATCCACCCCCCTTCCCTTCCTCGCAGGACAGGATGCATCGCCGGTCCTCGGCTAGGACCGAGAAAATTTATCACCCGTTGAGATCCGAAGGAACGAGACTTCCCTAATCCGCGTTAAAGAGAAAGAGCTATTCGCCTCGGTGCGCGGAAGATGGCAGGCGGGGCGGAAAAGAAGAGGAAGAGAGCGCGGACGCTGGGGTGAGTAGGGAAAGTAGATGGGGTTGAAGGGGAGGAGAGGGAGTGGGGGGGGGGGGGTGGCAGCGGCGGCGACGGTGGTCGGGGGATGAAAGTCGTGGGAGGAGTGGCGGAGGTGAAAATAAGGAGAGGTCGGGGAGAACGACGGCGAACTCGGAGACGGGAAGGTTACGCGCGTAAAATACTGACAAAAGGAAACGTCGATATTTACAGGACGGCGAAATGCAGCCACGGTGGGAGTTGGCCGGAGAGTGAGATACGGGAGTGACTAAGATGGCGGGACGCGAGAAGAGGGCAGCTGAGGGGAGGGTTGGATCGGCGGGAGGAGGAAGAGGAGGAGGAGGAGCGGAGGGGTGGGTAGCAGGTCTGACTGGGCTGGGGTGGGGGGGGTGGGAATAGGGTGGCGCTGGCTGCTACGGTCCCAGCAATTTCTGTCCTCCATTCCACCGTTCAACCGTCGCCAATTCCCGAGCAAGACATTCAAATCTCACTCCCCTTCTGAAGCAGCCACGTCCGTGCTTCACCATTTTGGTCGCATCCCAATGTATTGGAATTCACTTTGAACGGGAAGGACGAAAGGATGGACGGGGGTGGCTCGGAACAGTCCGAAGGGTCCGACGATTCGCGGAGAGAGATGCGAAATCGGGGAGGCAGGATACGGGGGAAGATGGAGAAAAACGCAAAAGAGACGGAGGGAGGGAGAAGGAAAATAGAAGAAAGGACGGCCAGCGCGAGAAAGCGGGAAAGAGGTAAAGAGGGAGAGAGAGAGAGAGGGAGAGAGATGGAGAAAAGGGGAAGAGGACTAGGTAGATGAGAAAGAAACGGTGCGGATGGGATTGGAAACTGGATGGACCGAGGGAAGGGTGCTGGGGGACGGAAGGGAGCGGAGGAAGGAAAGGGAGGTGCGAGAGAGACGAGGATAGACTGAGGGAGTGCAGAATAGTCAAGCACCAACGCTTTATGATGATGGAGGCTTTGCCCGTAAAAGCCAATGTAGCGCCACTCTTGACGTCGCGCATCCCCTATCTGTTCCACCTACTACCACCGCCTCGTCCACCCCCCCCCCCCCTCCCCACCCCCACCCCGACCCCTTTGGCCCTCCGCCGACCCACCCCCTCGTCAAGCCAGCGCCACTTGCATTCATCGTTCTTTCCCATTGCGAGGTAGAATTCTCACCCCGCCCGGTCGCACTCAACGCAGTTAGATATGCCCTTGCATACCACAAAGATCTCGAAGAACCGCTTCATTATCCCGAATGGCTCGAACTCCTGGCGAGAATTGAGTTATGTAATGTCGGGTCCGTCGCTTCCCATTGCCGATCGACTTTGCGGAATCCCGCAGGCATTGTGCCCATCGGATCGATGGCCCCGCGCGCTTCAGGGATGAGGATATCGAGCGAGTCGCGAGTGGCATCGATCGATGTCCTCAAGGCCCTTCGAAATTTACTCCGCTCGGCTAGCATTCAATTTTTACTCCCTCTCTCTCTCGTTCTATACGTTTTCTCTCTTTCTCTTTCTCTCTTTCTCCCTCTCGCTCTCTCTTTTTCTCTCTCTCTCTCTCTCTCTCTCTCTCTTTCTCCCACCCTCTCTCTCCGTCCCTCTCTCTTCCTCTATCTTCTCTCTCTTCTCACTCAATTAAGGGAAGAATTTTGACGAGCCGGATCGCTGGCGATCGATTAATGACTCCTTTTGCCGATCTCTGAAGGCCATGTGCGTGGGACGGTGAAGAGTAGTCGATGATGCGAACCACTTTCCGGTCTCCTTCCGGAATGTGGAACTCTGACGAAGGTTTCGAGCTTTACGGCTCGGCGCGACGCCGGTAATTGTCTCTGTCGCTTATTGCACGCTACGCGAATGTGGGTCATTTTTGATGCGAGATGCTTACGCACCGGGGGGCGGCCATAATCATTGTTTCACAGAGGGCGGGAAGAAAAGGGAGATGGGAGATGACGGGGCACAAAGACAAGTGGAATTGCAAATTCTTTTCCACGTCGCACAGAGACGTCGAGAATAACCAATTAGGCAAGTCAAGCACGCAAAAAGTAATTAGTTGAAAGTTTGCAACTGGGCGCAACGTAATCTGAGAGCACCACTCGCGCAGCCTGAAGCTCCAATTAGCTGCGATTCTTCCTTCTAATAAATAAGTAGAAGCAATTTCGTTTTTCAGACTCTATCCCATCCTACGTATGGGCAAATCCGTTTTCAGTGCGTTTCGAGTGTCGCATCGATATTCATATTTTATTGGATTATAATGCACTTAACTTTATCGTAAAATGACAAGAAATGCATCGTTAAGTGGATAACGTTTTTTATGTTGCTACTTCGCAGCCCGAGTCACGTATTTTCGGCAGTGTCCAATGGCGAATGCTTTGCTTGCGTTGAGACGATTATTTAACTGTAAGGATTGACCGGGTTTAACGTTTACGCGGGCAACGGTATACGCAGCATTCAGAAGCAGTGTTCTGCTCATTACACGTAATGCATGGTAGCCCGGAGTCAAGAGTTTTCAAAGTGCTCAAACAACAATCAGGCCAGGGGAGGTATGGGATTTGGTAGGTAGGTATTGTGGTACGTCACCAGTCTGGATTCAGCTCAATCGTATTGCTTCCTTCCCTTATCCTCCTTCTACCTCGCTTTCGCCCACATTCTCAGGCTTCAAGCTCTTTTCGGTCCATGGGCCCAAGACTCGCTGCCGTGAAACCGATTAAACCCCTTTAACTCCGTCCATTCTACCCAGGGCACTAAATCCACAGTTCGATATATACTCGCTGTTGCACTACTGTTATATAACTGGAACTATCAATTTGCTACCATCGATCGTGGAATTAGCATTGATTTTTACCCCGTCCACGAATACTGACAATGAGTTACATACGAGTCTGATATGTACATTAAGCAGCTATACAGTTTCGATTTACCAGTTTGAACATTTTTTCGTTGAAATCTTTACAGCAGAGGTATTCTTCTCCACTCTTTTGTTGAAAGGCTGAGTTAACGAAAAAGAACAATTGAACTCTCATTACAACGAACAATGAACACTGACGTATACCGCGTGTCCTATGCACAGCGATATATCTTGTGAAACTTTCCTCCATACGAGCGGTATGAATCAATGAAGCGGGAGTTTATCGACATTTTGATACGTGTCATGTGCGAGTATGCAACCTTAGTCAGGCCAGTGGGCTGTGACTGCAATCGCAGTGACACTGTTTACGATGCGAGCTACGAAACCTGCAAGACAGCCAAAATTGACACCCTCCGCAAGACACAGAAGGAATCCTGCAATAAAATCCCTGCACGCCGTGCAAGTTATTGTCCCTTCGCGTGCCCGGCAAGATAACGGCACCATACGTAAAAACATATTACACCCCTAATACACCCTCGCGCCGTACTTCGGTTATCTAAACAAAAATCTTAAACACCGACCATGCAGACAACTCCTCCACCCTTCATCTTCCACTTACTCGCCCTTCGCTTATTGTTAGCCGAGCTGCAAAGATTCCTGTACACGTACGTGCCAGGCGGCGCGCGTGCGCAAGATGGTGAGGAGAAGGAGGTTGAAAAACGAAGACGAGCCATGAGCACACCGGAGAGAGAGGGAGAAAGAGAAACGAGGACAGCAGCCATCCATGGCGGAGAGAGTGAGATGGCAGCAGAGAATGCCGACGAGCCAGACAAAGGCAGACAGAGCAGAGTAGGACAGTCGCACAGCTTGCCAAGGCGAAAGACAGAGAAAGTGAAGGCGAACGGGTAGGATATAGGCGTCCTCGGCGCATGTACGATACGTATACATCTACATACATCGTCGTGTTACGACAATTAGGTAACGGAATGCAGATTGCGGTCCGCTGCAACCCGTAGTTACCATACGAAGGGAACTCTCTCGTGGGTGGAAGGCGGAGTTGAGCGGGCGGAGGTTAAAGGGGACGGCGGCGATGGTGACGCTCGTGGTAGCGCCGTTGGACCGTTGTTCCACCGTGACAATCTCGGGGGGATGCAAACCAATTGAAACAGTCATTTTGGAAAGGCCGCTAAACTGGCGCCACTTCTGCCCGCCCGAGCCTGGCCAACGCGCACCGAGCGGGAGGCTTGTTAACGCTTGATAAGAATACAGCCCTCGGCCGGCATCGACATACCCGAATTGTTTGACCGCGGCAGCAGCGAATGGGAGGAATAAATTGCGCCCGTATTGATAATTTCGGGATATTTGAGCGCGGCGCGTTTGTTCGCGGGAAATATGGGCCTCGACGAGTGGCTCCGAGTGAGGTATTAATAAAGTCAACGGGGTTAAGGGAGGGTAAATGTTTAAGATTTTCCCGCTGAGCGCGATTATTCTAATACGGTGTGCTTGGTCGAGGGAGGAGGAGGGAGGGTGGGGGAGAGATCAAATAGCTATTACACAGTATAAACAGAGTCCGTGTTACACGGTGCGCGCCGCTCCGCCTTATGGATATGTGATTTATTCTGTTTATGGTAGGTAAAGGGGCTTTGCATTATGAGAGGTTTCGGCTCGTCGGGGGATTGAGGCGAAAGACTATTGAAGAAGTGCATTCTGCCCGCCTGAGCTCAGATTACAAAGAGCGGGGTATAAATTGTGACGTTATCAGAAGGAATTAGATCGTTGCGGAAAGAGAGAATTTTCGAGGAAGCAGCGTATGTCACTCCATTGCGCACTTATTTCAGACTTTCGCTTCGCTCGACATCAGATAAGTCAGTTGAGAAACAAAGTTTCAGCAGTATCGCGTTGAATCGTTTTCCCGGGCTTTCTTCAAGTGGGTGAGACTATACCGGCCTTATCGTCGGCCTGATCATGGACAGAGCCCTCTCGGTATCTGCAATACTGCTAATAATTTCCGTTTTCCTTAATTCAATTTGATCAAACGGCAGCATCTTATCTGATATCAAGTTCCCGAAAAGGTCAAAGTAATTTTCCTCCCTTCTTCAAATTCCTTCGGCAACTCGGGCAATTATGTTCTTACCATTTCCCGGTAACTGGGGCAATCTAAATAATTGCTTTGTCGCGCAATTTATCCCTAACGAAACGAAATAATGTACAATTGTTACGGGATTAGCCCGTTAAGCGAATTCAAAATACAATACAGCGCCGTCATACATTATCCGCGAGAGGGGAAAATGATTGCGCTCTACTAACGTCACTAATGATCACCGAAACGTTATTACTACATCGGGTGTAGCGGGGGCCGGCAGTGTTAAAATTGCGTCATTTGCCGTCCGTGCGCGTCACTGCCGGTAACAAAAGTTGAACGACGAGCGAAATAACAATGGATCCTGCGTGGCTCGCTAGCGCCGGACGATTTTCGATGAATATAAGCCTTAGAGGAACGATTTAGGATTAAGTCCTTGTCTCCCCCGCGTCCCGCTGGGAGCGCCATCTTATTCCACCCCTGCCGGGGCGTTACACGAAGAATTATTGACCGTTAAATTGCACGAGGATCGTGCATCGCGAACAATTCACGAAAATGCCACCGAAGATCTCAGCACTTTTCAATGGCAATTCGAGTAAAAATTCAGCAGTTTTCGGGGGATATATCCCAGTTCAGTGGTTACAACGGATGGTTGGGTATCATTTCCCTCCTCCTCGCCCCCTCCTCCTGCCCGCGTCGTTCATCCCCTCACACTTTCCTCCTTTCTCTTACCCTCCTCCCCCTCCGCGCCACCGTTCTCCTACTTCGGCGAAAGGCGGAAACTACTATTTTTGCGCGCACACCGTCTGCTGACAGACAAAAGATTATCGATCTTGCGAGCGGAGGATTAATGATTCACTCGATTCGTTACGTGTCACGGTATCGCGTGACTAATGATGCGACAAAGAAAACCGATATGTAAGAAGTGCCTGATTTATTCCCGTAAGCATCTCGAACTCTTGAGGCGGCTGATAGCCCTTGACGCTCGTTTATTCGAAATTAAGCGCCGACCGCGATATCTTCCCCCGGCACTTTGATAGCGAGGTGTTAGACGGCGGCTAGATAAAGTGCGCATAATGCGAACTCAAGGGCGGATTCTCAACAGATTTACGCCCTTGTAGGATTTACCTTGTTACCGCGGAAGCATCCTGCGACTGCTGCTGCCCCGAACCTAAGCGAACACTCGAGAGATCTTCGTCAACCATATTGGAACTCGTTTTGTCAGCTACCTAATGTCTCGGTTGGCAATTTCTGACCATCGAAAAGCTGTTAACCGAGATTACATCGTACGCCCCTCACCCTTTCGCCGCTAACCCGACTGAGAAAGTAGACTACGTTAACTTCGCGTTGTTTTCCCCGACGCGTACCTATGCACGGCTTACGGACGATTATCGGCTTCCCGTTAATTCGGCCCGTACGTCTCGACACTTCGGTCAACTTATTACCGCGGAAGTTGGCAGATTATTACCCGAGCTCGTAAGTGATAGTGCGCGATGTATGGCCCGTCATGTACACAGTTTTGAGCCACGGACAGATAAAGCAAGTTTCCCCGCAGAAACGCGGCGAGTTCGCGCGGAAGGTGTACACAAGAAACTTTTCTCCGGTTCCTCTGGGTCATATAAAAGTTACGTCGATCAACCTCCTAAGTCTTTATCAACGAACACACACAGCTCCGCCATATTACCCCTGCGAAAGTGCTCCGCGCCTTTATCATTAGAACGTAACCACGTTGAGACTCTAATTCTCCCATCATCGAACCCAGCCTTCTCCGAACCCCATCCCCGTCCCCACTCTGTCTACATCCCGACGACAAACTTTTTTTCAACTCTAGCACAATAATTTCTAAGGAAGACCGATGTGCCGCGCTTGCCCGTAGCGTCGGACGAAAATCACAGGCCGAACTTCGCGTCCTTTGAACGGGACTTAGCTCGGCCAAAGCCTTCTTGCGAGGACGGGGAGCGCGGCCAGAAGTGACTCAAGGCAACGGAGTTTCCCCGGCTCGGTATAAATCCCGGGACCGCGTTCGGTGCCGTAGTAAGTTCCGGTTCCAGGCTGACGCTCCCGCAAAGCAATTTGGACCGGTCTACCGTGCATAAGTGATCCGACGATCCGAATAGTACACAAACTTGTCACTTATTCCTCGCCTGCCACCCTACCATCTCACCGACTCCCCCCCCCCCCTCCCCCCTCTTCGCCCATTCCCTCTTTTTCCGCCACCTACCGCTCCGTCTTCATTCTTCATTCTCCTCATCGCGCGCGTCTCCTTGTTTCCACTTTTCGCTGTCCTCTTCAAAACAGGATGTATCACGTGGTTAGCCCTCTTCGCCTAAGTCCTCCCTGATGCGGGATATGCCGCGAAAACGTACGGAGCCAGGGTTCAAGCACCTTCCGGCTTCGCCATCGGTTCCCGGCTAAAGATGGAGATACGAGAGAGTCGTCACTCGGTCCTCTCGCTTCCTCCCGGCCATCGGTGGCTCGTAGCTTAAATATTTCGGCGAACTCGGCGGCGAGAAGCTGAACTTACGGCTGACACATCTCGAATAAGGTACGCAGGGTAGTCTCCTCCTTCCGTGACGCGGTAGTCCTTGAAAACAAGCGCGAAGTTGGCCGATGAGAGGACCGGCGGCGGTTAAAAATTGACGTATCGAGTTACGCTTCGTTCGGGAAGCTGACGCGTCCCGTCAGCGACGGTGACGACATTTTTTCCGTCAGTCCACCGTGCCCAGACGTACGCCACCGCCGACTTCAAAGGGCGGGGGTGGCCACTATAAATTACAAGCATCGTCCATCTAAGACGCTTGAAAAGCAAAAATGCTTTTCCCCAATACTTCTTCCCTTTCCCGAAGTCTCCGAGCGAAAGATCGTGGAGTACAATACGTATGAGTCCGGTATAATACATCGAATCGGGACGAAATGCCTTTTCACAAGTTCTTTTGAGCTTTCAAAGCTCGGAACAATATCTGACTTGAGATTGGGGTCGCGGGAAGTCCCTCGGGTAAGAAGTGTTATCTACGTTTCCCCAAGCCCGAAACGAGACCCCCCCAACCTTTCCTACCCCCCTCACTTCTACCTCCTCCTCCTCCTCCTCCTCCTTCGCCTCCACCTCCTCACCTCCACCCCTCCTCCCGCTCCTTCTACCGTCCCGCCGACCACCATTCAGGCCACCTTCAACCCCTTTTGCCGACCAAGCACTCACTCCCTACCACCCCCCACTCCTTCCCATTTTAATCACTACTTCTGATAGCCTCGACGATTGGATCAGGGACCTTTCCGTACACCCGGTGTACCGTTTCAGGTTTGAAAAATGGTCGTACTTCGTCATCTTTTCCCGTCACGTTATTGCGAGGAAGCCGTCCACGGCGACTGTTGTGACTCGCGACGGACTTCTCGCCTCGTCACATATTACGATCGGCTCCTGGGATAAGAGGGGGGGGGGGGGGCGGAGGCGGATGGGTCATGGGCCACGGACGAATTAATTACTATCGGCCGTATCGGTCAAGGATGGGGAAAGTTACGCTCGTCGGGGCGAACGATGATCCGCAGGGCCGATCGCTTGCGCCGTGAAACGGATTACCGGTAATAGGAAGGCTAATACGGCGAAAGAAAACTACTTAACGCCGCTTCCTCGTTACGCCCGCAAACTTCGAACAATAGGTTTATTGTATGGTTATATAACTGTTATACTTGTCTTCGGCGAGTATTCAGCGCGTAACGGCGGAACAGGCGAGGCAGTTAAACTAAGACGTGCGGGGTGGGGAGGAGGGTGGAAGGGGAGGGTGAGGGGGGTGGGGGGTACCTTCTTGGAGCACCGGGCAACGTGCTTATTGCTTCGTTTAAGCGGAACTTCGGGCACAATGGCCGAAGTTGCAAATTGCTCTCGATATATTATATCGTAATCCGACGGGGGCGATTTTGAAAAAATTCGCGGAATCGTTTGCGAATTGCGCCGGCAAAGTAGAAGTGCTGCTGATGGTGGGATGAAGGGCGGTGGAGGTTCGAGGGGGAATTAACGGGGAAAATTTATTTCCCGTTCTACCCTTTGACGGGGGATGTATAAATGTAAGCCACTTGCGCGTCAATTTTAAGTCAATCATAATTTCGCGTTTCGATGCGCGCGTAATCCGACGTCAAACTGATATTGATTCCCGGCGTCATTGATAGACATTGAACAGATCGGCATCAAAGCGCGGACACATATCAAGTATTAATGATCCTTTCGATATTGTTTCTTTGCGGGCGCGGACGTTAAAACCATTGAGTTTTCATCTCTGATTTATACACCATTAGCGTTATTATTTCTTTTCCGCGGATGTGGATAAACACGCTCGCTTTGACCGCTTTATCAAGGGCGGACGTTCGCTTTCATCGGAAATTATTTTTGAAACTTTCGTCTCCGTAGAGATCTGCAGATGTTGTCTGCTAACGCGGCCGCTGATAGTGAAGTCCCTGGCAAACGTTTGGACGCAGATATTTAACGAAATTTTAATGGGTGCCAAACACTTTGAGACCGTTATGAAACACATTGTGTATGTGTTCGCGGCAGAAGAGAGAATAGAACGGATATATCGTCTGCAGCATCCGGCACCTGGGGGAACGGTTGACTAGGACCGGGTAAAGGGTCCAAAGCGGTGCAAGGGGCGGATTTGGTGATGTAACTCTCTGAGATGTAGCCGCAAGCTATGCATGGAATGTTCCTCTAGGAGCCGGTGGTTTGGGGGTGCGAAAAGGGGTAGCTTGATCTAGGACGGTACCGTCTTAATTAATTTCCTCTCAATTCGGATCATACGGCAGCGAAAGATCTATGTCCAAAACGTTCGCTCTCCTGTACCGAACTCGACGGCATAGGAAGAAGATGCATACTTTTTGGGGTCATAAATTGCCTACCACGATGTATGAGACTGGACTCGCCCGAGTGGCGGAAACTTTCCAGACTGCCCATTTTTGATTCCTATCGTCGGCTCGCACCGTTCATATAGGACAGATAAAACGACCTATACTTCTTCATCGACGGTCATTTTTTTGCGACTTAGATAACCTAGGAGGAATGACGTATACTGTTAAATCGCGACGCGTTTAACGGACCCCCTTTAACGAACTTCATCGAGATCGGGAAATGTTCATTTCCGACTACAAATACTTTTCTAAGCAGCCACCTTGTACAAATGCGATCCGAACCCCACTGGCTGGAATGGGCTACTAGTCAGCCATTGTCCCTTTTGAGTGGAACTCCTGATAGCCAGTCTCCGGCCGATGGTCACTGACCAGACGCTCGTCTCGACATGTTATATTTTTCCCCGTGGCTTGTCTGACCCTGACAATAAGAATTAATCGACGTCTCAGCATTTTCTTTGCAACTCCTTTTTTTTCCTTCGCAGGGATCACTACCCTCATTCCGCTGCCCTTCGATCTGGCTTTCCTCTCAGATAATTCCCGGCCCTCCCCCGCCACTTGCCCCCCTTGCCTCGATAGACTCGAAGAGTGTCCCGCGAGATAGAGAAGATTGTAAATTAACGGAGACTTCCTCCGTATTTGCCGCGCAAAACTTCGATCCGTCCTTATACGTGCCGGTTGCTCCTGGCGAATATCAATTTGCCTTTTAATCCTCCGCCGTATAGGACCGCTCCCGTTGAGTAAATATCGTTGGCGATTCCGTAAAATAATATTTGCCTTTCTTGTGTAACGCGATTTAACGTCATATATGCATGACGCATTTCCATATTGTGATTTAAGATAATGTTGATACGTTATTACCTATACCGTGTACTGACTTCTCCGCTTTGATGATGTAATCGTATGACTGTGCAATTGAAATATGGAACTCGAGAGAATTTTTAATACGAGCAAAAATATCGGCAAATGTTAGAATATCTAGCAAATGAATGATTAATGAACTTTCATCTGAGGACAAAATCCTGAAAAACGGGATTTTCACAGTTTATCCTGTTCGCTTTCTGCCTACACTTTTTAGAACGCAATCGATTTATTTAATCATTTTCCGACCGTGTACGAACATTCATTACCCGTAAAACATTAACCACGAACCAAGCGTAATTCCAATATCTGATATCAAACTTCGACTCAGTTACACTTACACATCTGATTTCAGCAATCGACTTGCGATCAAAATTTGATCTGCTCAACATTTTTTTCGTGTTAAAAGTCGTCCGCGTCAGCGTTCATAAATAACAGAGAAAAGCGATAAAATAAGAAAGGTTTATGAACATTTTGTCCGACGCATGGTTTCTTTTTCTTGCCAGAATTCGTACGTGTGTCGCGAGTTAACAGACTCGGGAGCTCGGAATGCACGGTGGACATATGGAACCGAGTAAAATATTTGCAGACGGAGGAAGTTTGTTCGCGATGCTGCGCTTAGACTACATACTGACAGTCCCTGATTACCATAACTCTCGCAACGAGCGCACACGTTACTGTTGCGACGCTATACGCCCGGCAGGACAATTTTTTTCTGTCCGATACTGGAGGCGGACGCCGTACGTAAAAGGCGCACACGGCAGCGTTCTGCTTTACGTCAGACGCGTCGAAGTTTGGCAATGGGCAGCGCGGAAACTTTTTAGCGTGCCAACGCGATCCTTGTGCGCAATGTAGGATTAAAAGTATTATAACTGCTGGAAATGCTACAACTTAACCGTTTGGGAGATGGATCCCATTGAGTTAGCTGCCCTCGTCCTACGGATCAGGCAGTAGCAGCGATAGAAAGTTATAAGTCTTTAAACTTTAATTTTAAGTTGAACCCTCTGATGGCGAAGTTAGTTTAGTTTCAGCTTACTTATACTTTTGCGGTCAGGAGTTGAAACCTTAAGAAGCTTCGGGATTCCATGATAAATCTAGAACGCTCCATATTATAACCTTCGAAACGTCCGTACCTCCTTACCTAGCTGCGGATCAAATTTTCACCCTCCCACCTGACGTGCGTACATCGTATCCGAACGTCAGCGGCCGTGCATACTTAAGTCGCTGATTTCCCCATTACCCCGCATAATGCAAATTGAAAATTGATTATGGATGAACAAAAGTTATTCCATAATCAAAGCACCTCTGCCAACCCCCTCGGCGCTACACTTCACGCTTCCCTGGTCGGGCTACTTAAATTACCATTCTACTCCCTTTCCCCCCTACAGCCCTAAACACACGGCTTGTCCCGAATTAATGAAATTTCCAATGATTCCCCGATTCAACAGTCACAATCTTCCCATTCTTTCCAGCGAGAGAGTTCGGGGTGGAAGGCGGTGAGATTGCCGATATGGAAGATGGCTCGCTGTACCGATCCGAGGGTGCCCGGGGTAACGGCGTCTGATGGTCCGGGGTTGAGTGGCTGCCTCTAGAGTTGCCTGTGCTGCTGCCTGTGCTGCTGCCTGCGCTGCTGCCACCGCTACTGCCGGCAGTGCCGCCGCTGTTGCCGCCGCTATTGCTGCCGCTGTTGCCGCCGCTGTTGCCGCCGCCGCCGCCGCTGCCGCCGCCGCCGCCGCCACCCTACCGACTAACCGAGGACCGGGGCGGGCCGTTGCGGACTGGTGCGCGGAGCGATAGCGAAGGGGGTGGCGATTTTGGTTTGGCTCTCAGTCGCTGCGACGGTAGCGCCGCGTCGGAGGCTCCAGTCCAACATCAGCATCCCTCGTGGTAGTTTCGCGCGCGCATACCCCGCCAAGGTGCGACCGCCGCTTCGACGAGCGAACGAACGAACGAACGAACGGACTCTCGTCGTCCTCCTCGAGGCTTCTCGTCGTACTCTCCAGCGGCCTCCAGTCGAGCCCTTCAGCTTCGAGCGCGAGACTTCGAGCTTCGACAGTCGTTCGCGCGCGTTCCCTCGCCTCCTCGGAAACGATAGTTTGCCCGGCAAGATAGCGCAGGAAGCGTTCGAGGAGCGCGTAGCTGCGGGCCGATCTATCTCGGGCAATGTGATAGAGGAAGATGGGAAGTGCGCCGGCACGCGAGATCGAGCTCGCGGCCCGCTTATCTCGACCGCAGGCGCTGCAGCGACGGGGGAGCGACGGAGAGTGGGTAACATTCAGTGCGAAAGTTCCGGGAGCCGATCGGAAGTGTCAGTGGCCGCGGGAGAGAGCGTCCGTTCTCGTTGCGCGGTGTGATCTCGGTTAGATTCTGGCCCGTGCCGAATTCGAACGAGCACGACTCGTCCCGCGCCCACCCGAGTTTGTTTACGTCGGGCCAGGCGTCTGGCTGTTCCACTGTCAGCGCTGGCCGACAGTGGGGATCGCGAGCTCCGATAGATCGGCGAGGATCCGTCTCGCAACGGCCAAAGCGGATGTGACGGCCGCGACGGCCGCTCGGACGGACGCTCGGACGGACGCGACGCGCTCTCGCACATTGTCATCGTCGTCGGGCAAAAGTGAGCGGGAGTATTGACAGTTCGCTCCGCGGCGCGGACATTTTTTCTAAGTTGCGAGGAAGTGTCCTTTTTTTCGCCCGACGATAGCCGCGCGCGTTCCCAGTCGAGGATGTCAATGACGCGCGGAGTGCTTTTCTCTGGCCAGGCGACGTCCACCTCGCCGTCGACTGTCAGTGAGTTGTGGGGCAACGTTTTGAGGGAGTTCAAGTATCATGAGTGAAATACGTGGTCGTAAGTGGAACGTGTCCGCGCGGCGAGAGACAGAGGAATGATACGATGGTGCAATAAAGCCCGACACTGTGTGCTACGAGCGTACGCGGAGGACCATAACTGAGGAACGGTGTTATCGGGGCTCGAATGATTTGTGATTCGGTTAGCGCGGCGAGAAGAGTACGAGAGGAGCGCGACAGTGCCGAGTGGATGGTTGCGGGTAACAGTAGAAATACGCGCGAAGTGGCCCCAGTGAATGAGCAGCCGAGGATTAATTTCGTGGTAAATAGCATTATTCGCCAGCTAGGCGTTGTCGCGGCGGCGACGAAATATCTTTCCCAGCCCTCGCCGCTCGGAGGACGGTGAGGCTCGATCCCTCCTGAAGCGCAACGCCGCCGTGTCCGGTGAGCTCCTTTCGGGGATCGTTTATTTGCCCCGGCCCTCTCTCGCTCTAATTTCGTAAGTGCCAGTAAAGAGCAATTGCATTCGCTTTCGACGCCGGGGCGCAAAAGTGCCGAGAGGAGTTCGATTAGAGCAGTCCGTTCGCCGAATTTCTTGCGATAAGTCACTGTCTCGCTTTTTACTCCCTTTTTGCCATCCTCCACCCACTCGCCGACCACCCCTCCCCCCTCCCGGCCCCGCTTTTTTCCATTACTCTCTTGTCCGTTAGCCGCTCTCTGTCTCTTCTCGCTTCTCGCCCAATTTTCTTTGCTTGCTTTTCCTTCCCACCCCGATCCCTTTCAATCATCCGCCCCGGAACCCTTTCGACGAGGGCGGACCTGCTTTTTGTCCGTCAAATTACGGCGAATTGGCTTATAATAGGAGTGTGTGTGTCCAGCCGAAATCGGCGAGAGCGATCACGGCCGATCAATCCGAGGCTCGAGATCGTCCTCAAATTTGAAGAGTGCCGGATTTAAACAGGCCCCAGCACCCGATACGTGATCTGCTCCGTTTAATTCCGTACCATTGTTTCCTTCACTCCGCTCGCTCCCAGCACCCCCCCCCCCCCTAATCTCGCCTCGCAGGAGCTGAAGATCGACTTGACACGTTCGTCTGAAAAGCAGGATACATCTCCGCTCGAAATATGCCCAAGTCGATCAACGGTTTCGATTAACTCTGTTTACTCTTTACTCCGCCGGCCGCGAAACTGTGATGAGTTATTCGTTCGCACAAACGAAATATGCCGGAAACCTTTGCGAGTTTCCCAGAACTGAGCGCCCTGTTTTGGATTTTGTTTGACATTTCGAGCGAGTGCCCAGTCCGTTCTCGCATTCATCCAGTGTTCCATACGTCTAACCGGATTTTTCCCACTTGCTATCGCGAAATCTCATAATAGTCACGGTTATTACTGTTCCGTTTCGCTCCCATTGTAAAAATGATTGCGGAATTACCTTTGTAATGAGAACCGGGGAATTAAGGCTTTTAAGGTCGGTAATGCGAGCGCGAAACAGTTTCGGCCAATGCTCGTGGGGCGAGTACGGCAGTTCCCGTTTTTTTTTCCCACCCCCCACTTCTTTTTTATTAATATTGAAACGCGCCGAGCGCTTGAGGTACTGCACATCTGATATTTGAAACGGCCTCCGGGAAGCTTAGATGGGCGTCTTTAATGCGAAATCACGAAGTTGCTAAACGTGAAATATTTCGCGTGCAGTTTAGTCGAAGCGTCGAGTTTCGCGCTTAATAAAATTTGTCCAACGTACATGCGGCTTCGCTTCTCCATTTTTTTTTTGTTTATTTTCAGCACGTTTAAATGCCTTCAAAGCACTTGGGGAACAGTTGTGTGCTTGAGAAGTCATTTAAATTACTGTTGCACGGTCGGTCACAGAGTTATATGCGTTGCTGCTTGTCAACGGCATCGCTCTCAGTCAGTTAATTTTAATACAACTTTGAAAATCGTCAACAGGTCGTACGGGACCTGGCATATAATCGTAACGAGCGGTCCGAGATATTTAAGGGCGGTTAATCCATGAAAGTTGACGAATTCGGAGTGTCGATAATTGAACCGCCCGACGCGTCGGACTGGATTGAAATAAAGAAACTGTCGGGACGACTGAACTAGACAGCGAGAAAGAGGGGAGGGGGGGGGGTGAATAACGGAGGTGGAGAGCGACGGAAATAGAGAGAAGCGGAGAGAAGCAAAGAGAGGGACAGAGAAAGAGAGAGTGAGAGCAAGAAATGCATGGATGGCGAGAGAGAGAGAGCGCGGAAAGTCGAATAATGGGCGAATCTCGCGCAAAACTGAAATGATTGATGGAAGTGTGGAGAGCGGATAGCGCCGGAAGAGTAGGGAGAACGGCTCGTGGAACAAAAGGGAGGGAGGAAGTAGTTATGCTTGTGCTGGGAGTAGGTCGCGGCATAAAATGCTCGAACGCGGTTAACTCGAATGCTTCCGATAATAGTGATATCGGTCAGAATCATCAGCCCGCCGACCCCGGTTAATGAGTTTTCCTCCTGGATAGGTGTCATCCGGACTGTCATTTTTTCCATGACAGCGGACGAATTCCCTCGGAACGATCGCGCGAACATTGGCCGACGTTCGCCAAACGTCACTGTGACGCCCGGTATGCATCCAGCAGTTCGTTGTTTATTGTCGTTCCTAAAAGCCAAAAGTAACAGTGAACTTTTTTCGGCGAGCGAAACGTTTTACGGCGCGATACAATGACATGCGTTCAATTTCGTATATTGCGAGAGTACGGGTTAGCGCGCGAGTGATTTTTCGAATGCTGCCGATGTTCTCGAACCTTTTGATAAATTCGTCATTTCGGCTGCCATTTTTTCCGTAGGAGGCCGGCGAACTCGTTCGGAATGATCGGCAAACGTCGGCAGACGTCAGTGAACGTCAATAAACTTCACTGTGATGTGCGAACGATGTGCGTAAAGAAGTACATCGTTCATTGTCAGTCCTGATAGTTATAAGTAAAAGTACTTCGCTCAACTCGGTAGAACGTTTCATGGAAAGATGTGATCACGTTTATTTGATTTAGAATATTGTAGGAGCACAAATGAAGTGCGAGTTATGGAATTTTTAATTTTACGAATGTTCGGGAAGCTTTCTGCAAAATTCGGAATTTGAACTATCGTTCTGATAAAGGCAGCGGTCAAACTCGGTCGAAATATTTGCTAGACATCAACGAATGTCGCTGTGTCATACGAACGATACGCGTATATTCACTCGTCCATTGTCAACCCTAGGAGGCAAAAATAAAAGTATTTCGCCCAACTCTGCGAAGCGTTTTACGGCGCAATATGATGACATATATTTAATTCCGAATATGCAGCAGCACAGATGTACTGCGTGTCATCAAATATTTTAGTCTTACGAATGTTTTCGAAAGTATCTCGAAATTGAACGTCTGAACGGTCGTTCTGACCGTCGCAGCGGTCGAACTCACTCGAAGTGATTGGTCGTCATCAGCGAATATCACTGCGTCATAGGAGCGATACGCATATATTCAGTCGTGCGTCGTTCATTGTCAGCGCTCGGAGCCAAAAGTAAAAGTACTTCGCTCAACTCGGCGGAACGTTTTACGACCCGATACGGTGACATGCGTTCAATTCCGAAACGTTTCTAGCTCAGGTAGCGTGCGGGTCATTGAATTTTTGAATGCTGCCGATGTTCTCGAAACTTTGCCCGAATTCGGGAAACGTCGTCGTGAAACTTTTAGGGTCCCTCCGCACCGCGCGCCCCGCGCACTTTGTTGAATTTTCTAGTTCGATTCGGACCGAATAATTTTACTGCGCTCGCACCTCAGGCTTTACAGTTCGCTCTACATTTATGTCCCGCGGCCATGTTCCGAGATAAACTTATCTCCTTCCCGATGATTTAGCGGCCTGTAATAGCCGAACGCGCAATAATTTTCTACGCCCCGGCCAAACATTTATTAGAATATATCTGCGCCGCAATTTGTATCCGAGGCTGGCCGTATATCACCGGAGCCCGCGGCTTGTGAGAGACCGTTTTGGGAGTCCGATCCTTCGTGACCGCTGTCTCTGTCGCGTCAGGGCCAGGATTACATTTTACTATTACGATCCCGACGGACCAGGCCGCAGGAAAATCATCGACCGTTTACGGCCCGGCGAGTGTCCGCCTATGTACTCCTACGAGCTCGGCCATAATTTCTTTACGATCGCGTCAGATTCAGCTAATCCTTTATCACCGCCGGCGAGTCTCACGACGCCTATTCCTTCTGCATCAAAGGCCAATTACGAAATTTCCTCGTCGTACATCGCTGAGATCGCAGCTTGGGGGATCATTTGTTCGATCTTTCATCCCCCTCTACGACGTATCGGATCACTGTCTGCCTCGACGCATTATCTTACGTTCACAGAAGTCGTCGGGTACTCAGATTTCGGGGAACCGACTCGAAGATCGTCGATAAGGTCGGATCCGTCGATCGGAGAAGTCGTCTGTTATTTAGTTTTGTGCCGAGGATCTGACGGGAGCTGGGAAGATGGCTGATAAAGGAGTGGAGGTTCTTTATGACCCTGGCTCGGTATTGGGAATCGCAGATGGGGCTAACGCCCGACGGCCACCCGCAGCCATCGCGATTCTATACGTTTTGCATCAAAGGCCGATTAGTACATTTGTCATGCAGCCCTGGTATCTGGAAGCCGCGCATACCCCATTAGTGACGCGCGAGGGCTGGCCAGGACAATGCCTCTATGCAAAGACGGTGATCCGAATTCTACTAAGTGAACGCCGCCTGATCAATGGGAATCCTATATTTCAGGGAAACAGTTCGTCATCCGACGAAACTCTGCCCGTGACATCGTCCCTTCCACTTTGAAGAGGATTAATGTCCGGCGCACGGCGAGATGTTGCCGCAATTGCGGCGGTGCATCATACTGCATGCAATTAGCATTTAACGTCGATAGTCGCCCGTCAATGCTTCTTTTTCCTGGAATTACGGCGGAAGTGCGGCGAGAAAGTGGAGTTTCAGACTGCGTTAACCGCGCATAGACTCATGGCGGGATTTAAGCTTTGTGCCATTGCGATGGATCTGAGTGCGTTTGCCGTACATTATGTATGGTAATGAGACGCAACCGCAATTGAGCCACGGTCGTGCGTCGTATTGCGTGCAATTTGCATTTGATGACTATAGCCGCACGTCAAAGCTCCTTTTTCTCAGCAATCGAAAGTGTAGCGGGAAAGTGCGGTTTGAAGCTGCATTTAGGCGTCAAGGTATGAATGATGGGATTAAGCTTTTAGTCATGTGATGGACTTGAGTGCCTTTGCTACAGATTTGGTATGACAATGAGACCTAACCGCAGTTGATCCACGGTCGTGCGTCGTATTGCGTGCAATTTGCATTTGATGACTATAGCCGCACGTCAAAGCTCCTTTTTCTCAGCAATCGAAAGTGTAGCGGGAAAGTGCGGTTTGAAGCCGCGTTCAAGCGTCAAGTTATGAATGATGGGATTAACCGTTATCCCAAGTGATGGACTGGAGCGTCTTCACTACGGATTTTGTATGATAATGAGACGCAACCGCAATTGAGTCGCGGGCGTGCGTCGTATTGCGTGCAATTTGTGTTTGATGACTATAGCCGCACGTCAAAGCTCCTTTTTCTCAGCATTCGAAAGTGTAGTGGAAAAGTGCGGTTTGAAGCTGCGTTCAGGCGTCAAGGTATGAATGGTGGGATTAAGCTTTATATAATGGATGGACTAGAACATCTTCACTACAGGTTATGTATGACAAAGAGACCTAACCGCAACTGAGTTCTGCATTATATTGCGTACAATCAACATCTAACGACGATAGCCGCTTATCAAAGATCTTTTTTCCGAGTATTCGGAAGTGTGCCGAGAAAGTGGAGTTTGAAGCAGTGTTAACCCTGCACCAAGTTATGGATGATGGGTTTTAAGCTTTGTGTCATCGAATAGATTGTGTGTGTTCACCATACATTATGTATGACAATGAGACATAACCGCAATTGAGCCACGGTTGTGTATTATACTGCGTGTAATTAGCATTCAACGACAATAGACCCCCATTAAAGTTCCTTTTTCTGAGTATTCGGAAGTGCGGCGAGAAAGTGGAATTTGAGGCTGTGTTAATCATGCGCCGAGATGTCGGCGCTGAAAGCTGGGCTTCCTGCTACGGAATGGGTTTCGAAGTGTTGAACATATTTTGCCTGATAATGTCTTGTTACTGCAGTCACGCAGTCTATAAAACTGCATACAATTAGCATTTTACAACAGTAGTCGACCATAAAAGTTTATTTCTGGTCTTGCATAGTGTTGTAGGAGAGTAGATTTTCAGATTGCGTTAATTCCACGCAGTGTTATCAGCGTTGAAAGTTAAGCTTTATCGTATAGTGTGGCATCCGGAATGTCAACTATTTATTACGTCTGACAATGAGTTGTTACCGTAATTACGTCGCAGAGTGCATTGCCGCGCCTGTAATTATCACTTAACCACGACATACAACCGCAAACATTACTTTTTTCGACTCTTCAAAAGTGTTGCCGAAACAAATGTTTTAGATTACAGTAAATAGTTCTCTTACATACCGTACATTCAAAACTATCTTTACGTTATTACGTTATATTTCTTTACGTTATATTTTTTATCTATAAAGTGTATATTACGAGAGATTACGTTATATTTCTTATCTGCAAAGTGTATATTACGAGAGATGTTGATAGAACGTAGGCATCATTTGTTACGAACAACGTAAGAGTTTGTCATTAACAGCGATTTGCTTCAATTCCTCTTTCCCGTTATATCTTGCAAAAGTCTATCAAGGGATTCTGGCTACTCATTGCTAGTTCTCACGACCGTGCTGTGTTAATTGTGTGTCGGGCGTCAGGAGAGCAGTAATGGAGATTTCGTCGTGAAATGGAGACTTGAAAATGTGGACTATAGTACGTTCGGCCCGTTAGGATGCCTACTGCACGACGTACATGTGGAAAGTTTAACGCTAACTAAACAGAAGCGTAATCCAGATCTAACCCAGACCCACTCCGCGATACCGTTCAAGTTTGTACACTTCGCTTTGTAATATGTACTTTCCGGGGAAACTCTGCTGACGTGCAAATTAGGGATACTTATTAATGACCGCATCTTATGCCCTCCATGATTCATGGCTCTGTATCGGGAAACTATGGTAGAAATTAGTTACGGCCCGTCGTCGCATACAATGTTCTACGCGGTTAACTGTTCTGCACTTAATGCGTCGTGGCATTCGTTGCAGAATGCACGTGACAAACGTTTAATAACTACCTCTGCGTAACTTCGATATAATCAGTGTATTATTGAAATTTGAATTGTCTTCGTCGCATCGCTGTGCCTGTAATATTCCTGCTGACGTCGAAATTCTTGACGTGTGCGCATTAACAATTTCGTCTTGTCATTCCGTGCCTGATTGATTGTCACGTTCCGAGGTGCGTTTGCGGAAATTAGACGGTACGGTTAATGTTGATACGAGAAAGTTACCGTAGTCCGTGTTTCGTGTCATAATATTCATTATAAACTGTGAGTCAATCTGAGATTGATGGTCCATTTTCAATTAGGATCGCGGCGAAAATGCTGTATGATAAAATATTGATTGAACGTCCATGAGTTGTAAGATAGGATAATGAAAAAATAACTCTAACTAATGAAACGAATATTACAGCGCAGAAATGTTGGAGGAACTATAATGAAGCTAAAATATTGAAAAGAAGAATTTCATAAACATCAGATATGCAGAGGCTAGCCGTACGCTCGTACAAAACGAGCGTCCAGTTGCTCTACATTGAATTCACCGCGTTAGTTTCAGATACAATATTCTCAACCTATACCCCAGCGAATCAAATTTACATATAACCACCGTCTCGCGCTGCTTCCATAAAACCAATAACATACAATTATTGAAACAATTCGTCGATGCGTCAAATAAACTTTACAATACCACTATGATTGCTCCCAAAAGAATTCAGCCCTATATCACGACGATAGTTCCGCATGCGACCGTTCTCGCAAATCACACTCCGGCGAACAATATTAATATCGAAACGTCTACCAAATAATGTCCACCAGGAACCAATAATTTACATCCCACGGTCGCCAGACCGAAGCGTCGATATTACGATAACAATAAACTTCGCCGCGATTCTACAACTACTGTCCGAAAGAAAGCCACAATTCAACCCTGTCGTTACCGAATGTCGGCCAGCGAAACAGCGGAAAATACCGTATTCCGCAACGATTCCTTCACACTCACGTCGTTACGCATTACCAGGAAAGCCATTACGTAGTCCGGTAAACGAGTTCGCTCGCTTGTAACGAAACCAATGAATATTTCCCGTCTCCCGCCGCGTTCGGGATATGATTCGCGCCGTTTTCCGTTCTCAATTCCTGCGCCATTAGCGCGCGCGCGCGCGCGCCGAGTGTGTCGCCATGTCGGTCATAACCGAAGACGTCGTGTTGATTTTCAGCGGATGTTGGCCTCGCGAGTCTGTTTGCGCCGAACTCGTACGCACTCGCACGCGATATGCGTGCATGCGTGGGTGCGCGCGTGCGGGCGGCCGTGCCAGTTCGCGTGCATGTAGGCCGACGTGTACGCCGAGTTCTCGTCGGACTCTCGCCCCTGGCCATTTTACATTAGCCGGCATAAAGCAAGAGGGCAAACAAACTGGACGACGTATATTCCTACCGACGGAATTGTACACTGATTGCGCTCGCCGCCCGCCATTATACACTCTGACAATGTTGGAAACGAGTTATTTGTTTTAATAGCTTTGTGTCGACCGCTCGATGCCGGACGCGGCGGACGAGTGTTAAGGTCCGAAGTTTGGCTGTGACATTACCTATTTCGAAAGTCGTCTTCGCGGAACGTCTTGATTTCGTCAAGGGGGTTGTTTCTTCGGGGTTGGACTCGTTGTGCGTGACTTGTCCGTGGCACAGTTCGGCGAGTTCGGCTGACGGGGTGGATTCGTTTCGTTGTGCTGACTGGTTCGGTTTTGGATGTAGGTAACGTCGGAAGGATTCGAAAGTTGAGATTTAGTGCGGGGTATTATGCGTTGATATGTTAATGTTATGTAGCTGGATGGATCCGTCTATCCGTCACTGCTACGTTGTATCATACTTTTCGGTTCGTTGTACATGTTAGCGCCATATTCTTGCCCTTTAATGCAGGGTTTTTGGCTTGAAATGGACAGGTAGGAGTAATAATGGAGAGCTGAATGTTTTTGGTATGAATGTGGGTTGCTAATAACGTGGAGCTATAATTATCGTACTAAATTCCAATTAAAATAGGAAACTTTGCTAGTGTATATTTCGATCTTTAATTAGTTCAGTAAAATTGCTCGTTCTACGGTTCTAATTTCATGCAATCACAGTGAAATAATTTTGTTGACATGGCCAAATTTGATCAGAAATTGTCAAAACAAATTCTATGCGGTTCGCTTGAAGGTACTTTCATAGTGTAGGTTATGACTGGTATAACTCCATTCTGTTATTCGGCAATAATAGTACGAAAGTAGCCATCATTTGCGATTCAATCCGTTAAAACGTGCGCTTTCAAACTTTTATAACTGTTATAACAACCGATATTTTCAATGATGGACATCTTGTCATCGTCACAATTATAACATTTCCTCCGTCCCGAATGATATTCTATACATCAAAATTACAATAACAGCAAAGCAGAGCGTCGCTCGCAGCGTACACGTATACACTCACACACTCCTCCAGGCCCCACCGAACACATTGGGAAGCGGAATCATTTACATGCCGCTGGAAATAATAGGATTAAACTATAATGAGATAATAATCCAACGCTCGACATTAACGTATATTCGAGATTTATCAGAACGAAGATTGCGGGTCTAAATCAAATATCGGCGAAAAGCCCATTAAGCTCTTAACCTATTCTCTGTACGGACACTTTTCACTCTCGTATATTGCATGAGACAGTGGAGTATTTACCGTTCAGATTAAATTGCCGCTATACCCCCGACCGTTTATAGACGCACTACCGCCTATTTCCAATTCCCTCCGCCGAAAAACACTTCTCATCCCTCATTTGACTAGCCGACCTCCACCCTCCCTCCGTTCATCGTCCGACTCGACCGCAGCGGCGCACCTGATAAAGTCGCCCTACAACCCTTATCTCATCGATCTCTCCCCGCTGATCGAATGTTCGCCTCTCCATCGCGGGATAAGAATCCGGTACGTGGCGAAAGAAACATCGCGGCGGTCGTCTGAATCTCACGATGCTATCCCACGTATTCTTCACCCCTTTCTCTTTACCCTGCCTTCCCTCCCCCTTCCTCCCTTTCCCTCTCCCGCTCCATCCGCGTGTCCCTCTTTGTCTCTTTCAGCCTCGTCCCATCCCTTTTCGTCTTCACCCCGACCCCCACCCCCTGGCCGCACTCTATTTACCGTAGGTGTATACTCTCCTACGGTTGTACACAATAGGAGGAAATGTATATATCGGGCGATAAATCGTCCGGTGTGCATTCGCTGGCCGTGTGCAACGGCGTCGAGTGGATCCGTCACGGATGTAGGTGCCCGCAGCCATGCACGAAGTGCATCGGTACCGGTTATACTCGTATTTTACAAAGTTTCAAGCGCTTCCTCATCCTTCCTTTTTCCTTGAGGTATACCCCCGCGCTCGTCGGCTGAGGGCGGAGCGGGGGAGGAAGTGTGAGAAAACGAGTGCAACATCGAGAAGGGGTCGCTCTGGAAAATGAGATTCTGATGTAGCGATTCGATCGATCCGGCATAAAGCTGCGGAGTGGGGGGGAAATATGATGGCGTCCTGTCGGTCATACTGCCCGCCTCGACGTTGGCATAATTATGTCGTACTTTCTCGAGTCTCGGCACTCCGACGTAGCTTTTGACGCTCTTCGACCGTTACGTTTGGCATCCCGCGGAAGTTGGCCGTCGAAATGGTGCGATTTCGACGAATGAGACAGTTAGGCGTGTATTCGGTTAGGTTCGCGGTTGAAGGAGGAGACTTGGTAAGAATATGCGTCGGATTCTTGGCTTTGTCGCTGGATCATGAGTCAGTTGTGCTTTCGTGGGATTAAGATTAGGGAACATTTTCTGTCGGGCGACGAATTGCGCAGGCGCGAGGTAATTCTCGCCGGCGGGGTAAGTAAATCGAGTAATTAGTTATCTTGCACGTCCTTACGAGTGACCCGTTAGGACGTTGTAAGGCTGCTTATGACGCGCTTGAGACCCGGACGTGTAAATAGCCGGACGGGCGCAAGGGAATAGAGGATTAAGTTGCCAGGTTAGCTGAGGAGCTGCGAAGGGATAGTTAAAGTTTTTCCTTATTTAAATATGTACGCCGCTTAGAGGGGATTAAATCGCGGCGTAACGAATTTTCTGATCATTTCTCCGGGGTATAGCTGCTTAACCTCTAACGTGCAGCGCGTTTTCAACTGCATTTGGAATTTGTTCCTGCAATTACCTTAAAATGTTATCTGGGCATTCATTGCTAAATTTAACATAATTACAGGATAACAACGAGAATGTTCGCACGAGTGGTTTGAATGTAGGAAAATACAACGTTACAGAGCGTTGAGTTATACATTTGATTGAAAAATATACTGGATTCTAGTTTGAGCAAATGCATTATTGATTGAATATAACAATGAACATAGCCAATCAGAAATTGTTGACGAAGCTGTTTTGACAACTGAAATTTGCTTAAACATGCTTTTGCGGGATGTATCTTATCGTACGCGTATTAATTGTAGATCAGTTTTGACTGACACGTTTTAAAATGTCTGGCACTGACCATGTCGGAGTATGTAGATTCGCGGTGGCTTTTGTTAACGATATTCCCAAATTGAATGCAAAATCGAGAGCCTCATATGGCGGCCGGGAGCAGGTAAAGGATAGTTTTTATTTCGCCGCACCACTTTCTATGTCAAAATGAACACGGGCCGCGGTTTACCCAAATAACCGAACGCAAATGTTGAAAACAATGCTTAAAAAGTCAAACTTGTCCGCTGTGACGTGATTTCGAGGGGAAAAAAAAATGTTATTTGTCACTCTAACAGGACAATGTGACAACAGTCGCTGTACGTCGCTTTAAACGGGGGTCTTCTCTATTATTCAAAAGTGGTTTTGGCAAGTTCCACCTTCTGGAATAATCATTATTCAAACTATAAAGCTCTTTGACACACCGTTCAGTCACGACAAAGCTATAATTCATGTAACACCTTTTCCGCGAACGCTGCGGTAGTTTGACCTAATTTGACGGCCCGGCAGGATTGACGCTTAGCAGAATCAAGTATTTGAGCAACATATTTGCCCTCGCCTCGAATAAACAGCAAACAAATCGATCCGCCTCCGCCGGCAATACTTTTTCCCCAGCCGAACGAGGAGTCGGCACTTTTATCCGGATAATTATTCGACATGCACCTCCACAGTTCCGAACGTCCGCCGGGTATACAAGGACGAAAGAAGCCCGAGCAAATCAGCGCAGCCCGACCGGTTAAATATTCCATCAGCGGTAACCACCGCCGTCCAGCTCCTTTTATCAAAATAACCTTTTATCAAACTCGGCCGTGCGACCGGCTTAAATGCGGCCATTATGATAATAATTCCCACCCCACCCCTCGCAACGTCTTCCCTGGCCATTCGGCGTCCGTCCGCTCGCGCTTTCGAATCAAATTAACGCGAATAGGTGATAACGTCGATGGCCGCCACTCACTTTTTCTTTGCGGTTTCCGCGACTGCCTACGGTGAATAAACGGTGGACGGCCTGGGGGACGGAGGTTTGGGGGAGGACGGAGAAAAAGGGAGCCGCGAGAGGACGAATGGAGTGCCGAGAATGTGCGGATCAGAAAAAAATGGTGTGGCGGTGAGGGGGGGGGGGGGGGGGGAAGCGGTGAGCGGCGGCAAGCGTCGCTCTGCAAAATGAGATTCTGATACAGTGATCGGATCGGTGCGGCTCGGCGCTGTGGGGCTCTGATAAGGATACGCGACCGAGTGGGAGAGGCAGCGGGGTGGTGGAAGGGGTTGGGCGAGAGAGAGGGAGGACGAGGGGCGAGAGAGGGTGGGAAGGCGGTACGAGGCAGGGGCCGGTTGATTTATCGGAAATTAATATGCTACGCGGCCGAGCGGCGAAAACACCTCGCCACGCTTAGCTCGTCGGAGGAAAATTTAAAATAGATTTGCCCGGGCGAAAAAAAAAAAATCTCCCGACGTCGTATCCCAGCTCCTGTCGGGCTTATCGCGGCTAAGGAGAGGCACCTTGGCGAAGACGTGCGAGGAGAGGCAGGGTAGCGGGGGAGGGGCGGAGGTAGGTGACTAAGGCACATTGATGGCGAGCTGAAAATCGGAACGAGCCTTCGTGCCGGTGAAGTCGACCAGACGAACTCGAGGACTCCCCGGGAACGAGTTCGAAGATAGAGCCTCGTTTCATATCCCGGGTTTAGGTGAAGAGTACGTCGTCGGCGACGTTTTCGGGTCCTCGGGGAAATGGGAAATCGAAGGATAAGAAACGGCTAGTGAGATTCGCAGATATCTTGATGATCCTATTTAACGACGGCCGACTCCGCGTCGTAACTGTGCGTTTTTGTCAGGTTTCACCTCCTGATACGTATTCAATTCGTCCGTTCGGACGTCGGCTTGCGAGGACGCCGTGAATGTCTCGGGCCCGATGATTAAGGCACATTGATGGCGGGCTGAATGTCGGAACGAGCCTTCTTGTCGGTGAAGTCTACCAGACAGGCTTGAGAGTCCCCGAGAACGAGTTCGAAAATAGAGCCCCGTCTCATATACCGGGCTGGGTTCGAGTGTACGTCATTCGAGACGTTTTCGGGTCCACAGAATGGGAGAACGAAGGTCAAGAGACATGTACTGATACTTGCCGATGTCTTGACAATGTCTGTTAACGATGACTGGAGTAACATCGTAACCGTCTGTCAGTTGACACCTGCTAATGCATCTTCACCTTTTTATAACAGTTAGACTAGGGTCGATGAGGCAGATTTTCAGATTTCTCGAAACGGGTCTTCTAGTTAAAGGGTACATTGTCGGGAAACATTTCATACCCGCAGATTAGAGAATGACGGATAAGAGACAACGTCTGGCAGAGTCCTCAATCTAAACGATCCAATCTAACGGCTACCCGTTAAGCATCGTAACTGTGCGTCTGCCGGTCGACAGCCGCTAATCCGCGTTCAATTTCTCTCTCGGCCAGGACGCCGACTCGCTGGAAGGCTGCGAACGCCTCGAGGCTCGGTTTCCGTGTCAGGATATTGAGTCTCGCCTTCGAGCCGCGGCCGTAGTTGTTTCTCTAGCTTCCCTTACGCGATCGCTTTGACTCCCATTCGGCCCGGGGACTTTTGCCGGGTCTGTCCCGGATCCGCTCCCGCCGTCTTCTTCCGTCACGTTTTTGCTCTTCAATCGGCGCCGCCTCGTTCCACGATAATACGACGTCTTTACCCTGTACCCTCGGATCAAGGTATAAGAATCGATTTTTTTCTTTTTCCGAATACCACCTTGCGACGCATCCGCCGCAGTCCTTGCCGCGGAATTCAATGGTCGCCGATGCCGGCGATTAATTTGCGCGAAATGGACTCGGCTCAGAGTAGATACGATTCTATTCGCCGCTTCGTTCGGAATGTTAATTGGTTCGGGATGGCCGCCGCTCGGTCGAGTTAATGTTTTCGGTACACGGCGTACGTGCGCTTCCGAAGAATCCGGAACCTTGTTCGAAAACCTGAATTCGACCTCGTCGCTCGCTCTTGTTAACGGCATTCTTTTATGCTTTCAGAATTTCCATGGAATAGGACATCAGAATGAGCAGCATGAGCTTTTGCCACGTCGTGCTGGCACTCTTAGGAGGCATACACGCTTTGCGTGCGCAGTCGTCAATCCCTCCCACCGTAAAGAGCGCGGGTAAGTTTATGTATATTAATATTATAATAACGCCGTTCTGTTCCAAAAGCCGGGAACAATAGCTTCGACTCAAAGCGAATGAAAGGAAAATTCTCCGTTTTTGAGTGCCTCGAACAATACGCAAACGCACCCCATCCGAAGCCTTAAGCACGCTTTCTTATACCTGGTAACATATAGAACGGGCAAGGCTCGAAAATTCAGGCGCGCAACGTTTCCATGGGAAAATATAATTGAAGTCGCGCTACGGACGCAGCATTGCCGAGCATTTCGTTCATTACCATACGGATCTCATGGCCTTTTTGTCTGGCGGCGATACCCTGAAAGGGTCGGGAGTCTATTTTCGTTTCCGCCCTTCCGTTCTCATTGGTCATGCAGTACTTCCGATGAGCGCCGAGCCAGCTTTTTATGCAATTAACGGTTATCCGCCTTTTGTAATGACAAAAGGAGAGAAGCAGGGTGGCGGATGAGGGGGGGGGGGGAGGAGGCGGGGGAAGGGGCGGTAATGGAATCCTCGATGGTGGAAAGATGGCGAGACGGGGCCGGGCGCGAATGAATGACTCCCAGAGAGCGACGAGTAATGCATACGCATTGTAACGACGTAATTATACGACACGGCTCGACATCTGTCACTTGGCTTGACATATCGTACGTCAAGCGGGGGCATGGAGCTGTGAAGACGTAACATCTATGTCACGAGGGCATCGCGAATCTTCCATTTGCATCGGATATGCGTTACGTTCGCACTCCAGCTTGCCTGGGTTGTCCTTCGACAAACGGCGAGATTGCATTCGCAGCGCTGGCTTTCGGGCGTGCAGAAGGAGAAGGGAGAGGGAGGAGGGGAGGATAGAAGGGGCAGATTTTATATTAAACTCGCGCGACAGCGAGCGAAAGTGCCGCTAATGCGGCCCTCTGTTAGGAAAAACATTAAGACGCTCTTTATCTGTAGTCACGCTCGCCTGAGTCTCCTTTTCTTCCCAAGACGCTAACGTCCCACGAACGCCGGGCATTTACTTTCACGGACTCGGAACGCTCCTCGGGACGTTATCGCCGGCCTTTAAAGCGCTTAAGACAATGGACGCTTTGTTACCTCTCATTGATATCCGCGGGGTTCGCCGCCGGTTCAGCTTACGCGAACCTAATGCCCGATTTCAACGCACTACGAGAAAGACCCGGAAAGTTGCTACGCGCACGCGAGTAAAAGTAAGTATACCTCTCGGCTGCGCTGTCGTTTGTTTCAGCGCGTTGCCTAGGAAGTGTCCTTTCGTGTCGCGCAGCCATGCTCGCCCCCAAGACATTTCGTAAAACGTCACCGTTAATACGCAGAATTCGCGGCGACGTCCGTCGCTCTCGCGAGAAAAATCTGCCGCCGACGAAGTTGCGGACAGAATTTTTGAGACGAGGCCGCCCGCGCGACACTCGTCCAACATTATTCACCGTCATGCGACGCGTTCCGCTCGCCTCTAGGGCCGGATTGACGTCGCCCGTATCGATGTATCGCCTCGCGGCTCATTCTTTCTCCCTCCCTCATCGATTCCATCCCCTCTCGCAAGCCCACCCCTCCCCGCCCGCTTACCGCTCGAGATTATACTTGATGGCGTGTATAATGCCGGTTCCACCGGCGTGACCCCAATATCCAGTTGCTCGGCTGTACATAACGGCGGCACCACCACCGCCGCCACCACCACCAATCTCGAGACACGGTAAAAACTAAGATTACTATGCAATGCAATCAGCGGCGTACCCGGGGTTCTTTCAGATTAAAACGCAGTCCAGGATTACCGGTCGAAACTATTGTTTTGCCTCAGCGGTTGAGGGCAGTATATACAGCCGAGATTGTGACCGTGGCGGAAACTTGGTTGAGATCGGCTCCTCGCTCGGCTAAGTCAGCTCGGTGGGAGGTAAAGTTGGAGAGGGGGGAGGAGGAGGAGGAGGAGGAGAAGGCGAAGAGAGTAGTCGCGTACAACGGGGTGGCAAAAAGTGGCCGTCGCAGTATTCGAGGTGCGTACGAGCGGCGAGCAAAGAAAATCCCCCGGAACGACAAACCGAGGCCTGCGGCCAAATCGCCGCTACGCGCCGCTGTTTTTTGACCCGCCGTATGTAGGTACATATACGACCGTATGTGCTGCCGGTTTTAAGCGCATTCTCCGACAGCGTAGAGAGCTCGCCCGCGATCGCCGCATGCTCGCGTACCTGCTCTCGGTCGGCTGCGGGGAGTACTTTTAAACGGTTGCAAAACGCACGCGTCGATGTACCGCATTCCGCGCGTACCGAGCTGCGGTTCTACTCTTGTCCACCCCTCCCCCCTTTCCCCCTATCCACTTTTTTTACTGCCTTTTTCTCCTTTTCCCTCGGTCGAGGCAGTAATTGCGGCCCGCACTGTATCGCGTGTCTGAGAGTCGCGAAATTGTGTCGAATCATTTTTTCGATAATTAGAGCGGGTTGGCGAGTAGGGGGTGGTCTCAGGTTTGTCGCTGGTAGGAAGTGGCGACGATTTACGCACTGTTTTCGAGTCCATATTGCCAGCGTCGCTGAGCACTGCGTGCAGACTTATCAGATTGGGACGATTAATCGTCTACACGCCGCGAGCGTTGAGTATTATTTTGAGGAATAAGTTTCGCTGTGGAAGTCGTTGTTAGGGTAGGCGGTAAGTGTCGTTCCGAGTAATTAGGTGAGTCTAGCGTTCGGCCTCGGGTGTGTAATGTTATACATTGAAATTTTGCGCCCTCTTTTTACCTCGGTAATTATTCCTGCGTAATGGCCCCTAGCGCTTTGCCGGTCGGTGTATTAACATGTTTTTTTCGGGTGACGTTTTTTGTCGCTGATGGAGTAGCCGCAGGTGAGCGCGTATTATGTCGACCGTCGATTTTTCGGTAATATCCGCGAAGGACGATGAAAATGCGCATAGATGCGAGGTCTGGATTAAGGCCGACGCCGACGCCGACGCCGCCGCCGCCGCCGCCTGTGGTGCAAAGGGAAAAAAAAGGGCCGCTATAATACGAAAGGAAGTACGTAATAACTCACTGGAACAATTTTAAACTTTGTTCGCGGTGACTTTTGACCTCAATCTCAACTCTCCGCGAAAACATGTCGCTCCTGCTGACTGCACTTGAATACTTTGACGTGAAAATTGAAGTGCGCGCATAGAAATTGAGTTGCGAAACTCATTAATTTGACCCCCCCAGTTTCATACTTGCCCGCGCTGAAAAGGATTTATAATGCCTCCGATTATCCTTTACAGCGGGGCGGCCGCGCGCAGTACAAATGTATCTGGCACGAACTTCTCATCCGTTAACGAGCATCTTACTGTCAGCGGCTTCGGTCCGACTCGCAAGAAATTGACTACGCGTCAATATGTCTCTTCCTCCCTTCGCGTCGATCCACCCAAAAATCCCAAGTCTCCCACCTCTCAACATTCATCATCCCCCATACATCCACCCGTCTCTCCGATACCCATCCCAAACGTCCCCCACTCTCCGCCCCGTAAAATCCCACCCCCGCAGCTGAGAAATGAATTAAAGCCGCATTGCCGTTTACGCAGCCCGGGAGAAAAAATCGCCGAGTAGGAATTCTCGTTAGCCTGCATCGGTGCAGCCCTGCGACTGCAACACGTGGGGCAAATCTACGCACGAGCACCGACTGGCGGGGGTTGATTTAGCAGGGCGAGAAATAATTACGCCCTCGAGGGTACCGGGCCAGCAACGACCCGCGTTTTATTACTTACGCACAGCGCCGACATAATGGGCTGCCTATCAGTTTAACTGCCTCCAAAGCTGGGCGCGCCGCGGGGGTGAATTGTAGGTGGGCGAACGTAGGGGGGTGTGAGCGCCAGGGCAATTAGGCGAGGAGAGGACGGTGTTTGACGCACGTGCGAGAAGACGCTGAGGATAGTTGCCGGATGGGGCCGATAGTTGGATCGTGCTTGCACGGACACGGCGCGGACTAATGCATAAACAATGCGCCGTTTATCCGCGCCGCGGATGCAACCCCAATGAATAATAAACTAGCCTGCAGACGTACGAATAGATGGATCCAGTCTGCCTGCCCGGCATCGCCGGCGTGGCCAGGCGTGGGCGGAGGATTATCGACGAGAAAGGATCGCCCACGGCCTTGCGAGATGACCCGGGCAGAGCGCGAACATCGCCGCTTTTCAAAATTCCGGAACCCAGCGGAAGTTGCGGAAGGCGAGCGAGCGGGAAACCTCGGGCAAGTCCGGCCGAAAGCTGTCGGCGAAGGTGCTGGCCTTCGAAGGATGCTGGAATTATTTATCTCCGGATCCCCGTATCAATGTTTCAAAGGGGCTTCTGGCTGTTTTTACGGACCCTTTAATGCGTGACAGGCCACTTGCGGCGCTTGAAAAAGGGGGTGGAAGGGTTTTCAGCCCTTGGGCAGAGTGTGGGTGTAGGTTTTTGGAGCAGGATCGAGATGCGGATTGGGTTAAGGTAAAGGTGGGATTTCATTTTTATGATGCTGCACAGAGGTTGGCTGTGATCGGGGTCTCAGTAGGTGGGTCAGTTTCTGAGTTGAACACATTTTGAGCTTTTACATTCATTGTTCGGTATAACCGGATTTTCGGCGTATGTATTTTTGCGTATTTGTCTTTAACCGATCGTTGAGGTATTGGTACGGTAAGCTGATATTAACCTAATTTGGAAAACTGCTCGCAGCTGAAACATTTTCTTCGTCCCGTCTCAACAGATACCTCATCCCACTCGCAGAAAGTGACCTTACGAACGATTCAGAACAAAGAATCCATTTACATTCCTCCCACTCCGCCCAAGAGCCGTTCTTAAATTCGAATCTCCGTATACCTTCCGTGAAACTAAGGCATCGCTCAATTAAACACTTTCAAGCGTTACTCCCTCCGTCGCGAACGTATATACGTACTCTCCTCCCAGAAGCCATTTTAGCATCTCGTTCTTCTTTCCAGCGTCCGGGAAAGAGTGCGACATTCTGCGCGCGCTGCGAAATAATCTCCCTGATTAAAACTGACGCAAATTTGTTACGACTCTCTCCAGCTTGCACTCTCTCACTCGCTTTATCTCCCCCCCTCTCTCTCTCTCTCTCTCATTCGCGTAAATACGGAGTGCGTTGCGAGATTACACATTGCCAACACGTACGCCGCGGCGGAGTACGGCGTATAAAACGATAGCAAATAACCGGAGGGGGCGCGAGGAAAAATAAAAGGCACTCTTAATTTCACTTTACGCTCTGTTATCTCCTTCGGTGTGTTATATCGCATCCCGGGGCCACTGCAGGCATCGAGGGCGAGCCGTGCATCCAATGCACATAATGTGCACTCCATCAGTGCGCCCGGCGGTTAAGTCGAGAACGCCGCAGGGAGCAAAAAGCTGTGAGTTACGCGGAATAGGTGATTATCACTTTGCTCCGCTAAAACTCCACTTACTCCTCAAACAATTTCCAGCGAGACTGTTGCCGCGAATGAATGGAGACAGCGGCGATGGCCGGCCTGGCTCGCAATTGGGGATGGGACAAAAAGATTTTCATTCCGCCCGCGGTCAATCGAGCGGTATCGTCGATAGGGTCTCTTTTCCAACCCCCCCTCCGATGCATCGAAAATATACTCTGTGACCAGAAATCTACGCTCGCCGGAGTCCAGGTTGTATTATCACTCGTCTGTCGTCGATCGTGGCGTTATCGCTCTAACTGGGGGTCAAAGATTAAAGTAGACAGAACGACCCTCGTCTTACCCCCTGTTAGCGACCCTTCGGCCATTGCTTCCAGGTTCGGCGCGGTACTTAGCTGCCCTTCCCGGACGAAATGAAAATGTCGACGAGCTCGTCGCGGATGGCGGCGGAAGAAACGTTTCACGGATTCGATCGCGGGCGCACTTGCTCGGGTTACGATCCGACGGCGCAGTAAAATTTAATAGCCACGGCTTCCGCCGGAACATCGCGTTATCATCCAGCTCACCTCCGGCGGACGGGCGAGAGTTGGCCATCGCCCCCACGTTAATGATCGGCATCGGGTTGGAAAGAACTCGCTACTATTTAGCCGCGCCGACGCTTATCCGATCGCATTGTAATTACACCGCCGTACGCTCCCCATCCGTCGCATTGTCGCCCTCTATCTCGAACTCGAAATTTCATTCGGCCATCCCGAATATCGATTCGCGCGATTAACCGCGCCCAATCGAAAGATTTCGAGCGCGACGCTGAGATATCGGCGTCAATTCGAAATGTTGAGCGTTCGCATTAATTGCAAAGCCGGGCGCTCAAAGAGGAGGGAGAGACTCCGCGCGCGAACGAAAAATGGATTAACCGTTCCAGTTAATTCACGGAGCGGGACTAATGGATAGTTCAGGATGCAAAGGGACGCGAGTCACGGAGTAGGACGCGTAATGACAGAGTGTAGCGAGTGGCTCGATGAGAGTGTCGGCGGAAGAAACGCAAGAGTCAAAGGGCCAGACGCTATGAGAGACGGTATCCGATAAATAGACAGATAGAAGAGAAGGCGGAGAAAGCGGGCGAATGAGAAACGGTAAGGGAGACGGAACGAACGGTAGAAAAGTGGGGGAAGGTTTTCTTTAACGCGATAAAACGTGATCCTCGCTTTATCAGGTTAAAGGTAATCCACTTATTTTCAACCGGCAACGCGGAAGGGTTGAACCTGGGAAGGTGGAAAAGTGAAGGAGGCGAACGCCGGATGAGGAACGGCCAGGGAGGAGGGCGGGGGGGGGGGGCGAGTGTGGGACGAGATTATGCAGGTGTAAAGCCCTCGCTGTTGGAGAGATACTGCCTTTTAAATTAATTTCCGAGAGCGCTCGTTGTCGTATACACGAGCGACGAGCTGTTTGTGCCACCGTCGTGTAATACGCCTCCACCCACCGCATCTGTATCCACCCCGCTCGTCACGAGAGTATTCCCTGTCCTCCCCCAGGGCCACCCCCTCGATTCCGCCGCACCCGCCCCCCCCCCCCCTCCGAACCCACCCCTTCGACCCCCTCCCGCCACTCACCCGCCGCTCGTCTCTATGCCGCCTCCTCCCGCCGTTGGAACCGTTCCAATTGCGAATTGAACCGTTCGTAACTGTTGAACGTGAATTATGGCGTTTATTTATTCTGTCCTCTCTTCGCGGCATCGCAGTCCACGTCCCTCTCGCCAATCTCCGCGTCCATCGGTCTCCGCCCCCGAAATCAGTGCTCTGCGGACGACAGAGTCTAGCCGGCGTGTTTAACGACGTCGATTTCCCTACATTTTCATTTAATTGTTCGGCCGAACGGAAGACCGCCTCGTCGAGGGGTCATCGAGCGGAGGGAAAGTAGGAATGTCGCGGGGGTGGGTTATGTAAGTGGACTATCACTTCGGTTATGACCGCGGCAGGGGGGTCAGCGAGACTTATTGAATCGGCGATCGAAGATGGAGATTCGCGTGATTATTCAAATTCGAATGCTCCCGGGACGGTATTCCTGGGGTATCGAACGAATATCGTGTACAATTTTGTGAGACTCCGGCATGGATCGTGGCTGGTCGGGTTTTGATTGGTTAAGTTTGCGGAATGTTGCGGATCGCGGCTGGAGGGATGGCTCCGCGTAGGAGTTGTTGGGTGTTCAGCGTCGGCGAGTGAATTTTTTTTTTTTTTTTTTGGGCAGGAGGAAATTTGATAAGGCTCGCGTCACAACTGCGTCCAAGAATTGTGCGCGTATCAACAGCCGTTTGTTCGGGACAGGAGTACAAAGTACGTCGTACGGTGGATGCTCGACCTTCGTTACTATGCAGTCGCTATTATTCCATATCAGCGTGCCACCAGTCTGAAACGCAAAGTTTCAGACGTCTGAGTAGTTTATGATTACCGCGCTACCAGGGCAACTGTGAGGGAATGTACAACAGCGTGGAAAGGGAGTGCGGTTGGGATGTTCGGTTACCGGACGCAAAGGAGAAAGGAAGGGAGAGAGAGAGAGATGGAGATAGATAAATAGATAGAGAGTAGCGAAGGGAGAGAGATAGAGATAGAGAGAGAGAGAGAGAGAGAGAGGAGTACAGCCCGAAAGGCTTATATTAACTCTCTGTTGCTAGGTAGATCAGACTTAATGCTTAATCAGCTGCAACAATGAAAGCGGTGTAAATAAGTTGCCCCGCTCTGGCCGTCCGTTCCATTTCGACCGAATAAACCCGAAATACAATTTACGCCCCCTGGCAGCTTCCTAAACGAAGTCGGACCCATTCGAGTCGTATCACTTTGCTTATTACTTGTGCGTAAGGAAAAGATTCGGCCGAAGTAGTAGGGAGAGCGGGAGGTGGAGGGGGTGTGTGTTTTGTAACAAAGGCAAGGGAAGCTTTTTTTTTTTTTCGAAAAACGTGCCGCGACGAACGGGGGCTGAATTTAACTGCGAGCGACTTCCCAGCTTTGTAACACTTTAATCCAGCCGACTTTTCATCACGGGGTAGGAAGAGAACGTGACCTTATTTTTCAAGATCTTTGTAATTCACGTACCACCGCCGGCGTATACTTGAACGCTGTGATCTAGAGAGCACTCAGGATGAAGTGCCTGACTGTTTGCGAAAATAGTTCTGTCTCCGCGGTTTCATCGCGCCTTTGCCATCGCGGACAGTTTAAGTGATACGATACGGAGAAGGGGGTGGAAAATCGATGAAAGATTTTATCCTCCACTCGCCGTCGATCGAACCCTTCGCCGACCATCGCTTTCTCCGTTCCGACGCCCACGGCCCTCCCGTGTATAAAGACGAAGCAGCGCGACCCTAACGACGAAAATGTCCGCGCAAAAGAAGTGCTATACTCGGGATGGGCCGAAGTGGCGTACCGTACGCGGAAAGTTGAAATGGTGAAGTATCGCTGTTCGCCGCGAATTTCGCTACTCCTTATACGCGATAATCCGAATAATGAAACGTGATATATTGCGCGGGAAAGTTGAGTCCGGCACTTTTAACCTGATGAAAGTAGCGCGGCCGGATGCACTAGGCTGCGGGACGGGGGAGATGAGGAGGGGCGGAGGGGGCTATATCGTGATGGAAGAAGGATTGGAAATGATGATATATACGTTCTAGCGCCTGATTAGAAGTTCTACGACGCATTGGGAGCAAGTTTAAAGAGCATCGTAGACGTCCGCATCTACTTTGGCAGTGGAACGATGATGCTTTATTCGAACCGAGTACGTTCGTCAGCCTGACGTTGCAAATTCTGGATTACGCGCGCGTATTCGTCGCACGCGAACGTTGAAAGAGGTATCATAATGGCATCCGCGAGACTCGGCGTGCGAAGAAAGTGCGCGGACAAAGGTGGGCGAGCGAACAGGGAAAACAGAATGCGGAAGGTGAGATTAATAGGGGCTTATTTCGGTATCAGAGATACCAATCGCGGTGATTAATTTGATCGTTTGTTTCGCGTCACGTGCACGCGTGCACGCACCAATACGCGTGCGCCTGTCGCGTATGCATAAATATATGTACCGGGCGGACACAGGCACCTCCTAATTGAAAGCCGAAACGCATGTCCGAGCTTTCGGAGATATTAATTAGCTTTCAGAGTTAATCACATGTTTCACGGTATCTATGGGATCCGCGTGTTTACACACGAATGTCAGCCATTTCCTACCGGCGTATCTGATCACATTTATTCACGTCTGTCGAAGGTAGACGGTCATATTTGACAATTTGCATGGTTCACAACGGTCCGTGACTGTCCGAATGATCCCATTCTCGTGTTTAGCCTCGGATCGTGCAATGGGCATGGTCCCTTATCGGCCCGATGGCTGAAGTACCGGTAACCTGATAACGGTGACTGAAACGTTGATCGTGAGTCGTTAAAAATGTGTTTAAGCAGCTCACGTCCGAGGCTAGCTTTCGAAATTGTCAATGATCCCGGTGGTGAGAATCGTTACAGGAATGTTGAGTACGCTCCCAGCTGAAATGCACGGATCGTTCTGTATCTTTCGGTCTCTCCTTAATTTCACGGACGATGTTATTCGAACGAAATGCGCTTCTTCGCTCGGCAGCCGCCTTAGAGGAAAGTCAAATTTATGGAACTGCGGATCCATGAATATGCATATCGAATATCGGACATTATGGTGTACAGTTTGTTTAAGCCCTGTTGCGAACCGGTTTGTTATTACAGTGCATTGCTTACGCGGATGCGCACTTACTTGGAATCGATATGTGAATTGTATCGCCGTCGTTGCTCTTCCGAGTTCATAGAAGTGTATGAATCAATATAGTCGGTAATGGTCAATTGTCTGTTAATACGAGGTTAGACATATCGATTGGATTCTAATTTTCAATCTTGACGCGTCTATTTCTATTTAATCTCGTGCGCGGAAATTGAATTTTTCCCGCTTTTATCTCCAACCAACTCGCGTTATCAGAGAAACTGTTTTTCAAAAATCGTGTTCAAGCTCAGTGTTCCTTGGACAATAGCCTTTTATGACTAACAAAATAACTGTGCACACTTTTTGACGACGTTACGTTGCACGCCGTAGTCCGCTTGAAAATTGTTTCTTTTTCACGTTAATTTGAATACAGTACAATTAATTTGTAGCATAAGCACGCGACGAACAGTGCTGGCTTATAACATGGTTACAATCCGTAGTCATTCAGTTTGGTTATTTCATCTGGCTTGATTACTTGACACAACGTATGTGTTCATGCATTTTAATCTGAAGAGATAACGCTGTGTTGACAACGCTAATGAGACGAGGTAGACGCATATGTAATGAGTTTACGTTAATACAATCAGAAAGGTCCATTTTTTCCGCTAGAGCAAAACGTTATTTCGCAAACATGCACAGATATTATTTTGTGAAGAGTGAACGTGGAAATAAGATATAGGATAATCTCATTTTATTTAATAACGTTCGTTCAATAAAATTGTTTCGGACATTGATCGTATATGTATCGAATTCTACGAAAAAGCGTACCTACACGCCTGACATTTTTCGTTATTTGAAGTTATAACCCATTCCGGCTTGCATACAAACGCGGAACGCCTGATAGTTACACGTTTATTACAACAAATTCGAACACGGCGCGCGGAATGTCGCCAAATTGGCCACTTAATTTTTGAAATAGCTTTCCGGCGTCCGATCGAATCGCCGGACGGCAAAATTATACGTTCGAGAGTCGGGGCAATAAAATTGTCCTTTAAACACTTTATCAATTTCATTTTGATTAAAATCGTCAGTTTGTACTACATCGGCTACAAAAAGTCGAGCTCGCCGATTTTCGACGTGCCGACCGTTATACGCTCATGCCCCCTACCTCCAAGAATTCTATCAACATTGAAAAATTACACGCGAGATCCCGTCAGCAGAAGTCCATCGTCGAATCGAAGTAAAGAAAGAAAAAAAAAGAAAAAAAATAAAGGCTCGCGTGCGCGTCACATCGTTCGATGTCGTGTCAACAGCCCGTGTCAAGACACTCGTGCCGTACAATTAGCCCATCGTTAATATTTGCCACCCCGTGGGCGCGTGGGTGGGCAAAGTAAACGTTCGATCGGCCACAAATAATACTCGTCGCTGTCCATTAACGGACCTGACACTCGTAGGCGATCGTTCGCTGGCCGTTTCGCGGCCAAAGGCTAAAGTGTCCTGACCGGACAGTCATCGAACCGAAGGAAAGAACGCATCGACCGGAAGCCAATGCACGCGTGCACGCGTGCACGCGTGTAGCTTCTTATCGACGTCGCGACACGTGCCGCTGGACGGCCACTGACGGCCGAGCTGCCGATGATCAGTTCGCAACGTTGCCAGAAAGATGGCGAGTCCGTTCGAACTCTGCGTCCACCGATGGATCCATCAAAGGTCCAGCAGGCCCATCTCGTCGAACATCGGTATCCTCTTGGCCATGACCTTGCGATAGATCTTCCCTTTGTAGGACGGATTCTCGTAGCTGCCGTCCGTTGACATCATCTCGTCGATGCTCTTCGCGTCGCTCTTGTCGATGAGGACGATCGGCAGGACGGCGAAGGCGGCGATCATCCCGTAGACGGCCCTGTCCTTCATCATCTTCTGCAGCTGCTCCATCGTCGGCGGCTTAGTCTTGCAGCCGATCTGCTTCATCGTCGAGGTCAGCGTGCTGAGATACTCGTTCAGCAGAGTCTGCTTGCTGTTGTCGTAGACCTCGCACGAGGGGCTCGTGTTGAGGAAGTAGAGGAGGTCGACTGCCGGCGACGAATAGTAGGATATTTGGAAGTCCACCTGCGATTGTCGGGAGTTTTAAGTCACGATCGATCTCGTCGTCGCGGGGCGAATTGAATCGAGAATGAAATCCGTGCGCGGAAAGGGGGAGTAGGATTCATGTTTGGGAAGTCATCGGGAGCCGGTAGGTTCGGACTGTGGGTCGGACCGTAGGTCGGACGTAGGTGTGGGTGTGCCGGGCAGGTGCTGACGGGCTCTACCTGAATGCGATCGAATTCGAATTTATTGCATTATTCATATAGCGCCGGAGCCGATTACAGGAGGACCGCACAAAAGGACCAGGTGTCGGGCACGCGGGAGTGTCATTGTTTCTCGCCGCGAAATCCTCGTCCGACCGAACGCCCGACTGGGGGGAATAAAAAGAAAATGGAGCGTGTCGCGTACGGCTTCGGCTTTGGCAAATTAATTTTTCGAAATCGAACCGGCCTCATTTTATGCTTACATCTGATTGCGCATCGCGAAGGAGCGATTGAAGGAAAATATTTGATGATATGCTTTCATCGGAAAGTCATTGATCCTTCTTGGATTGTTCGGCTGTGATCGATTCGATAGAAATCAAAGGAGTGGCAAGTATCTTATTTCTGCCTTTGTCGAATATAATTTTTCAGAAATTTGACTACGGTTGGTGTCTGTTGAGGATATTCCACGATACGAGAATGATTGAAGGATTCATGAGGTTGATAACTGCCTTTACTTACGAAAATGTGGCCGATCGGCTTGTTATTTTCGTCGTACTTGAAGAGCATGTTGTTGACCCACGAATCTCCGTGATTGATCACGTTGAATTCATCATCGCGGGGGCTAACTGCTGCGCCGCCAATGTTGCATATTTCGTCCGCGATCTTCTCGATCTTATCGGCGTATCTGTCACGATCGAGGGTACCATGATAAATCTGGTTGAACGGAATAGGTAAATTATTTAGGACGCGATACGTACTTTGGACCGAGTTCTGGCCAACTTGCAACTTCCTTTGCCAAGGCTTTTGTGCCCATAATGAAAAAGACGCCTATGTCTTTCTGGTCTTGATTTAGCATCCCTTTACTGTACAACTGCTTCTGTGTCGGATCCTGTAAAGTTAATGTACATTTATGACGTATGGAAATATTTACCGGGCCGCGCTGAATTCAGTTGCGCTCAATACCGGGAAACGTTTATGAACCACTCCAAATACTTGTTGCAATAGTTTTTGTTTACTCGCTAATTGCATTTGTTAGTACGCTTGTAACAATGAAGACTATTAAACGGCGGAGCTAGAATTTGTGACCGTGCACGCATTGCAGTTTCGAATGTTTACTAACACAAATTGCCCTAGTTTATTACGCGCATGCACAGCTGCAGGAAGCGCACAATGACTTTGTACACTATTTAGATTGTTAAACGTTTCAATGTTCAGCGACTCATTTCCGCTCAACTGCATTAACGAGTCACAGCGATTTTCTGCGATAAAAAGAGATCGTAAATATTCACGACGATTTCTGGGCAATATTGTCCGCGGCAACGCTGACATCAAATTCCAACGTTCGTAAACCCGAGCGAGAACTGATTACATGGCAAATCGTACGCTTAAAGAATCTTCCGAACGAGCATCTCCTTGTTTTTGGTAAACAAACCACCTCCGCTATCAGTTTACTGTCAGTCTTACCATTTCGCAAACTCGAACCGAAGCTGCATGGAAACGACCCAGACCTCGGATGGCCAGAATCGAATGTGCAAGGTCAAGTCCAGCTTGACGATCTGCCATGCGATATCCAAGGGGTGCCAGGTCCTCAAGGGCCAAAATAATAGGATCTCCCTCTTCGGTATACAATGCTCGCGCATTGAACGGCTGTCCCGGTCGAATCAGCTCATTCATTTTCCTCAACGTGTTCGTCATCATCGTCAGCTCCGTCTTGAAAATCCCCGATTTGCAGACCTTCGGAAGACAGAAGTATGTCGAGCGTCAGCAAGGTGTGAATGACCAGTGAAAACATGTCCGCTGCGCAACCTTGCGATCAATTCGAAACTATTTACGATCCGTGCGATGCGACAGAATGAACGGATTTAGTCCGAAGGCCGAGGCCAAATTGAACCGAATTGCATGATCGCTGCCAGCTTTAGTTTTGCGGTCGTCGTACGCCTGACGGTGTAACGACGAGTCAATGGAGCTATTGCATCTTTACGAGGTAATCGTACCTTAAAGCTAGCGGCAAGACGCGGGGGTGCCAATACAGGATCGTCTTCTACGCTCGAAGAGTTTTCGTAGACGTTAACATGGCGGATCGAAAGTGTCGAAGAAGAGGACGGGTTCATACTCTTGACTATGACATGTCGGGAAAGCTTACCATGTCCTTTCGGACGCCCTCCTCCGTCGGCGACAGCTTCAGGATGATTGGCATCTTCTCGGCGACCTTCCTGCCAGCCTGATCGCGCGTGAACTCGACGTTTATGCGAATCATGTCGCTGGCATAATTGTCGCCCTTAGCCGTTGCCGGCTTGCAGAAGACATCGGTCACCTGGATGGAATTGTCGTTCTCCGCCTTCCGCAGCACCTTCTCCATAAACGCCTGATTCAGCCATGACGGTATCTCCACTACCATTTCTGAAATTGGAATTCCGTATTGGAGAATTTTCCCCGACAAATCATTGTTCTTCCAGCGGCGCGAAGACGCGGAAACGATTCTTTACGGTAACTTATTGTTCGCCGCGAGATTTATCACGCTTCCTTTCTTCTCTCATAGCCCCATCCACTTATCGCCCTGATTCCAACCATCGTCTATCTCCTCTCTCAGCCCACCCCCGTCTCTCTCTCTCTCTCTCTCTCTCTCTCTCTCTCTTTCACTGTCCCTCTCCTTCTTCCTCTTTTTACGCTCGTTACAATTTCCTGCTTCTATACGATATTCACGATGAACGTTCATTGAGAATGTCGTTCCAATCAGGAATGTAACGGAGCGGCTCGCTTATTTCTCCCCCTTCATTCTACCTACACCCTTCGACACCTACCCCGTAAGCTGGGTCTGTAGGACAGAGTCGGCGGCGTCACATATTTCTCGCAGGACACCATGGCAGCCAGTAATTACTGAGCAATTTCTACTGCAAATGCGCACTTTTGCCCGATACAGTTCGACACGTACTGATACGTACGAAAACGGCACGGACGAGGAAACCTCATCGTCCCGAGTCTCAGCCAATCAAATGGCCTTTCACTGGACGACGAGTCCCTAATCGCAGCGGCGTTTGTAGAGAGGAAGCGGACGTCTTGATAATGCCATCAAATTATCTTCGCTCATTGCGTAAGACGGCAAATACGATCCGTGGCGGGAACGATACTCTTCGCTTACTTATCAACGCCCGGCAATATGCACGGCGCCGCCTTTGACATTGACGAGAGTCACACATCAAAGCCAGTAGTCAGATAAACTCAATTTGCCAGGCAGACGGGTGTAATAATTACATAGGTCAAGCCCGATACGTGATTGGCCGGTTGCAAATCGGTAGAAATAGAGATCGTAAGCGAAGGAGATGTATCGAGGTCAGGCGACCGTTTCAGCTAGCGTTTATTACTTCTAGTTGACGATCCTTTCTGTCGACGCAGAGAGCCAGCAGAGAGAGCGAGGGAGAGAGAGAGAGAGAGAGAGAGAGAGAGAGAGAGAGACAGAGAGATATGTCTGCTTCCATAAATCCGTAGCGATATCATCGAGTACCGTATCGCATCTGGCCTTAGGACAACAGATACCGGGAGGCGCGAAAAATAAAACTGCTATCCAACACTCGGCGCGACAATTTTAAAAGTGAACAATCAACGGATTCGTGACGCGCGCGCGCGCTAAGAAAAGAGTTTAACAATCTCGAGTGCGTCCCGCTCGGCAAGCTACTGGCCAGCGACGCGTGAGTTGAGAACGGACCGACTCTCCGTTGGAAGGAGCCGTGAGACTCTTTCGGCGCGGGAATTAGTAAAGTTACATTTGCGAGCACTGCGCTTCACTGCGACAATTCGGGTGCGGAACGTTCGAACAATTTGCGCGCCATCGGTGAAATCGTATGAATCGTATGGCTCGTCGAAGCTGACACTCTCCGAGACTCGATAGCGAAGTATCAACGACCGTGGGCGTCTCCGCACTTTCGAATTACATCTGCTAGCACTGTTGTCGATAACCTCCGTTACAGCCGGCGATAGATTCCGTTGGCAGGTTCACTTTTCAAATAGCGCGCGCTCGTGCCAGCGGTTATGCTACGGGCAGATCTTATCACGCGGAATCGTCAACGGGCACTGACCGGTCGATTTCTGCGGATGTCTCGTACGGCCGGTATACAGAATACGTTCACTTCGCTCGTCGTCCACCCGCAATCTAAAATAAACTGAGCCACGCGGAATAGAAGTGTCGCGTGATATATGTACTAGCATACATTATTTATACTCCCGCGAGAAGTCTGGCGAATACAGGGAATCCCGCAAGGTGCGCTGCTGCACTCTGCGCTGCAGATAAAGGCCAGACGTCCTTGTCAGTTTCGTGGGCAACGATACCCGCGTGATTCGAATCTGTCCTATTGATTCTCCTCCTCCCCCCCCCCCCCCCCCCCCACCACACACATTTGCCACGGGTTCAGTAGACAAATGAGTGGCTATCATTTCGTATGAATGATATCTGCAGGCCTGGCTCTATCTGCTCAAGATAGAGAGATCGGTCGTTTGAGCAGTTTCAACGATGTATTGTTTGCGGATTGCCAGCCTGGCTTTGTACGCCAGTCCAGTCGACTTCCGCTAATGTTCCGGGTCATTCGATAATGATTTCGTTGTTCTTTCTTTGGAAATCGCCAAGCTTTATGGGCTCGGTGGGTAAACATTGCCAGATAACCTACGTGGTTCGGGCATGTGTAATTTAGGTGGTTCTATAGAAGTAATCTGCTGAGTCATGAATGTTTTGCCGGTTCCGTCGTAGAAGCGAACGTTGTTCGTTCTTGAGTTTGAAAGTTTTATCGGTCCTCGATTACGGCTGTCGCTCTTAGATGGAGAGATAAAACTGTTTTTTGATACGCTCTATAGCTACATTATCTCATTTTACGCTTCGCTCGTACATAGATTTGATTAGCATGTCGGCTATCGAGCGTCATCGTGATATTTCAGACTTAGGAGGATGGGAATTTGGTCGTTAAGAGCGTTGAGTTGCAAGATCGATAATGACGTGGACGATTATCTCGATAATTACCGGGGGGCACATTCGTGATTCAAATTGGCCAGTACGAGACTTTGTAACGAGCTCTGAGACGTCGCAGTTTTTTCCTGTCATACTCGGCATCGTGTAATTAGTCGCTCGCTACGTCACTTGCCACAACATGCGCCAGGCTCGCCAATCGAGAATACGAGAGACTGTCGCAGTGGTCCCTTCTGCGAAAGAATTGCCGCCGTGCGAGGGAACGTTATGCAATGGCCGTTACCGCAAGAGAAATTGCACAAGGCTACCGGTTCTTACACCAATCTCCAACAGAGAACCGCAATGCTAATGAAGGACCTTGAAATGTATGTCGTGAGCCCTTCGCATCGTAGAATTCCGTCGGGCCGAAACCGCATTCCTGTATACCATCCTAATTCGCTAACTGATCTAATGCCGGCGCTATAGCCGGCACAAGCGTCCGTATCAGCGTTTTCTTCGATCCTTGACGCCCGACGAGCTGAAAAATAAAGAGATAACGTTAGAGCACATTCATGTTGTACGGCAGCGTGCAGAGTTACCCATCGCAATTATCTGATACGCAAACACCTAGCTGGTACAGTCAACTCCGAACACGTGCGGTCGTAAAGTGCGCATAGTTTCCAGTTAATCTTGGAGAACTCTTACACAACCGTTCGCACGACGTCTTCCGTCGCGGCTTCGCAGGTTGAAGGAAGTCAATTGGCAATGTTATGAAATCCTCTGACCCGTGTTACGACACTCGCGCGAGTCATCGTTGATACTGACGATCGGCCTTAGTCTGACATTGCGTGCTGCCCGTTTAATTTAGGACAACGCCGCCTGCTTTCCTTCCGCTTGCTGTGCAAACAACGCCGCTGTCGCCGGCGTTATAGTTGCAGTTCGAGCGTGCAACCGCTTCCTATCTCCGGGCGACTGATATCCGACAAAATCCTTTGTGAATTATTATCTGGCTAATTGAGCTATTCCGGCATCCTTGACAGTACCGCACACGGTCGGATCACTATGTTGCGCGCCGTGACGAGCGGAATAATTCATCTACTTACAGATTCAACGCCATAAGTCTATAACGGGCAATGATACAAGCTAATTCGAATATCGTTTGAATACTGTCAGCGTTGAAGTGTAAACGTTCACACGTCATGAATTGGTAAGGTGTAATCGGGTATAGCGCTGTTGCGTTTGTTTTTGTTAAAACCGGTTGAGTAATGCAGTGTTTTGCTCTTACACGATGTTGCGTGCTCGTAAGGAAATATTTCAATCAATGACCGTTGTTGCGTAACGCGGACGAAGGGGGAGTTTATATTTAACATGCAGGTTATTATCGAAATAACATCGGCCTGATAAGCGACTTAGATTCAAGCATTTGCGTATGCTCGCTTAAATATGCTTTGTCTCGGTGGGTGGCGATATCGCATGTCTTGAATAAGACACTCGAATCAGAAGTACATTAATTAGTAAAAGCGCAATTTATTGAAAGAGGAAGTAATTGAAGATAAATATTCAGGTCGTCGATCCGATAATATCGGGGTGATAAATGGCATTGATTAAATCTTCTCCTTTTCACTGTGTTGCACAATGGTGTTCTTCATATCATTGATTGGGCTAGACTGGCGCGAGATATATTCGATTAAGTCACGTCGTTAACAGACACGTGCCTGAAATTATATACGGTCGCATGCTGCGCTAGAATATCGGCGCGGAGAATTCGCAATGTGCCCGATTTATTTACATGAGCCGATTAAATGGAACCGGCCGTTCCCTGACAGTTTTCAATTACATTATTCAGCGATCAGTTGCTCTGAAACGTGTTGTACATTGAAACCGTCCAAAATTTCGATTGCGCAACGATATTGCTCCCGTCTCGAATCTATATACGCTAATGGCGTCCGAAAATTGCATCAATTTCATGCACGCCTCAATCAACGCGTAAAAAAAATAAATCGTAAAAAGGACCGCAATTACGTCTAACGCGTATGACCCACATTGCTTTTAAACCTTAAAGTTCATCTGCGACAAACTACGTTTTCGTGCTCGCGCCGTTGATTATGCAAATCGTTGATTAAATAAGAAAATCTTTACAGTCCTCTATTTTATAAGAACAACCGTCAAAGATCAAAAGGGAACAATCGATTCCAGTTTCACGATTTCCTTACTAAATCGTTTTTAAAATTACCATTACAATTACCGGTAACACGATGTAATCGCAAAAAGTAGGTCTTGCAATTCATGCAAATACATACACGAACGGAAACGATCACTATCAATCATATGGTACAAGCGATAATAAAAAGCTGTTATCAATATCGTTCCAAGTGTTTTCGCGCGCGCCGAGTTAATTGTAGATAAATTCATTATCTAGCAGATTTGCAGCCTGGCGCAATAATTCAAGTGACTTTTATCTAGACCCCGCGTGGCTTCCCAGCTTGAAATTTATGAGGAAGGTTAATATGCACTTCCGGATAAATGCAACATTTTATGGAATGCAATTTGCGAATCGAAGAATGAAGTTATAAAGTTTAAGCGCTGGGGCGGTGGGGGGGGGGGGGGGGGTAGTCGATGCTGCTCACTGTACAAAGAAATAGGATACAGCTCCTGGCCTGATACATCTACGTATGTAACGATGGACATGCGCTTCCTTATCTTTATTAAACCAAGCAATGCTGCATACGAATAAAAATTTCTACGCGCTTTTCCCGCGAGCCACCGTATCGTATCGCATGAAGTTACCTTCCTCCCCATGCACGTTAACCTGTATACCAAACTTTTCTGTGGAACGTGACTCGCTGAAATTCGCGCCGTATCACAATTTCGTGCCGCAAAGAGTCGATTGACAGCCGTCGGCCGGACAGAAATCGAAAGTGACGAAACAAAGGGTACGTCGGGCGGATAGTAATCGGCTAATTTCGCAGTGCCAAGTTCCGGAAGTGTGACAATTACCCTCTTCCGGCATAGCGCGGACGCGCGTGAGCTGCTTAAAGCGCGTTTTTATGAGAGGGAGAAAAAAGTACACTGTCCGACTTGCAGCAGGATCTTGCACCCGACGAAGCGCGGCGTATAATGAGCTTGCATTGATCGCAAAGGGGAAGGACGAAAGGGTAGGAGGGGGGGGGGGGGGGAGGACGGAATAGCGTGCTATAGTAAAAGTTGCAGCTACCGACTGCCCACTATGCCGAGTCAGTGATTCGTAGGAGTAACTTTTCCCTTAACGCGGCACTCTTACTCCTATCCTTACAATTGCTCAATTTCGAAAATGCCGTCCAGCACGTTTCGACATTCAAATATCAATATAAGTTCCGTTAAATCGTCGCAAAATGCGGACGATTGCAAGCACTTAAGCTGAATGCAGTCGTTACGTTTCCACGCTGCCATCCTGCCCCCCCCCCCCCCCTTCTCCCCATCTCGACTCGTCTCACCCACCCCCCACCCCCCCTCTTGAACGGCAGCAGTCCCTTTCTCCAACCACCCTCCGACTATCCTCCATTTGCCACCCTTCAAACGTCGCGCCATCCTCGTCTGGCCCCTTTTCGTCCCCGAGAGCCCTCGCAGTCGGACTCTTCTCGCACCGAACTCACCCTCCCCCCGGCCGCCCCCGCTCATCCCCAACCCCAGAACCGACCGAGACAATTGTATCGCAAAAAGAAGTAAGGAGGCAGCGAGCGAAAGTCGAACGCCACTCCCGGCGAGTGGGATACTTCGCTGAATAAAGTGACAATTTTCAATGCCACCTCGATCGTATATTTCGCCCGACACGAGCAAATAATGGAATAATTCCCGGCGGAGTCTTTCCGGCATGGCTCGCTCGCGAGTGGCAACGCATTTTGCAAATGGAACGCGAGCGTATTACCGTTAATGCATCAACACTTCGCTGAACAGGAAGAATCATCTCTTTTTCGCCCAGTTTACCGTCAATTTGCGTTTGCGCCGCCCCTGCCCGGCGGACGTTAATCGACGCCGCCTTGCCTTTTGTCGATGAGTGGGCAGTTTTCGCGGATCACAGACGGCGATGGGGCTGAAGTGGGCGATAAAGTAATTGACCGTTTGTTGCTCGCGTTTTGAGGCCAAGGGATCGCTCGGTAAAAATGTCGGCGGTAGTCGCCGCTGATGAGGAAGAGGAGGGTGGGAGAACGGTTGCGGGTTAGGGGGAGGGGGAGGGGGAAGAGAGTTGGAGATCAAGAGAGACAGTCGAGTTCAATGAGAAAAGCTTTGACGGCGTCGAAAAATTCCGACGCAGGCCCGGATTCGAAAGCGCGGTAATCCTATCATTCCGTCACAGTACACCCCCGTTACTTCACTTAGCCGTCGGCGTCCGCATAATTTAACAAGTACGGTACGAAACCCTGAAAAATAACCAAATGGCAGTGTAGCCCCGGCCACCGGAGCTTGCCTAGCCGTCTTTCACGGTGCTTTATTTCAAGTACCCGCCTCCTGTCGTTATCGTTACTACACCCCTCTCACAGGAAGTTAATCCAATCACCTCGCGCCGTCTCTGCGAAATTTCCAGTCAGTGCCAGTGAGAAAATGGATGGGGAGGACCGACTCGTTCTCCGGGGCCAGTCAATTTCGCCTGGAAGCTCGCAATTTCCTTTGCCCCTCTTATGGAAAATATATCTCCGGCGGATAATCGCGAACGGATAACATCTTCGCGCCAACGCCGCCGCGGAATTTACACGAGGCGAAATTTACGTCGGGCGATCGGGTTACAGGATGGGAGGAGGGGTAGGGGAGGGTTGGCTGATAAAACTTGGTGGCCTCGTAGCAGCGCTGCACTGCGCCGGTCCGAGTATCGATGAAAGTATCGAGATTCGCCGAGTTAGGTCGATCGACGCGAGATGCATTTCGACAGCCGAGGGGCATCCGTCATCTTTGCATGACGTTAATCTGTTTTCACTTTATGCGCGTCGATTTATGCTCGCCGCACCCTCGGCTGAGCGTTGCTTAAGGATGGCCGAAGTTTCGTTGCCTTCGGAGACGCCCATCTCCTAGTCGATGTCAACGATGACGCCATCAGGCACGGAGAGTCGCTCGTGGGAGCACGATCGAGAGCTGGAGTCGATCGGACGGATCGTTCGGAGCCTTCGAAAGCTTCGCCAAATCGCGTCTGCAACGACTGCTCCCGGACGAATGGAATGGCTGAAAACTGGTAAGGACGGTCCTCCGGGTTCCACCTTGGTTATCGGAAGACGATAACGCAGCGGTGTTCGTCCAATTATTATCAATGAATGCCGGGACCGTAAGGACCGCTCGCGTCGGTTCAACAATTTTTACAGCTTGCCCGGGACGATCGTTAGATTTCAGATAATCGCCCCGCCCGGTGGTAATTAATTTCACGTTAATATCTTGCTAAGGAGAACGTTCGCGGGGACGTTATCGGGCATTAACATAATGATTGGTTCCTCGTGGCGCGGCATTGGCTGAACGTCGGATAAACCCATCTTCACTTTTATATTACGATCTGCGAAATATGAACGTCACTGCGCATAAGTCTTACTTAAGGATATTCGATTTAATGGACTCTTATGGGGAGCTTTTATGAGGAAAGTGGTATAGCTGAATAAGATGGTCAAAGGTGCCCCTAAACCGATTGAAATTCTGAATGAGTCATTTGATAGCTTGTAAAAAGAGAAGCACTTGTGTGAATTTTCAAATATGTAACTCGATTGTGGGGGGTGAAAAGAAAGAAAGAAAATTCACGCAAATTCTATTTTTACAAGTTATCGAACCTCTCATTCAGAATTTTAATCGGTTTAGAGGCACTGTTGCCCTGTGCCTTTTCAGTAATCGCCGCGTCTGCGTTTTCTAAATTGATAACGTACATTGTCCCGTTGTTTCACTCTTGACAAATGTATGAAAGCGGTTCTTGGCAAAGTTTCCTGCATAAAATGGGAATCGACGGGATCACGTGTGTCCGAGAATTTCAATATCACTTTGTGGGGGGCAAAATTTATTAGCGGGCACCTAAATAAACGCCTGATCGTTATCAAGAAGAGGAAGTGGAATCACGCTGCGGCTCCTAACCACGAAATTCCAATTCTCGATTCCGGGAATGGCATCGTCTCTTGATCGAATTCGACTACGAATTAGAAAGCTTTTTACTCCCTATACTGGAAGCGGCCTATAATTCTCGGAGCCGGTGCAAATACATTATTGATAGAGCACCGGCTCTGCGGTGGACCGTAATGTATTTCTCGATTGTCCTTCCTCCACTGGCATATAGTTTCTTAGTCATGTAACAATTGCACCTGCTAAACTATCTGCAAAGCTGACACCCATTGAGACGCATTAATAACCGCTAAGCCCATTACGTCTTCACCTCGATATTAACGTGATGTATTATCGTTCCCGTTACCCTCAAAATGATGATCGTACGTCGTAAAACAGCTGGGAAGCATGGCAACGGACGAAAAACGTTCCACAGCAAGTTACGAAAGGCTCCCAACTCTTGCGATCCGGACTTCTTCCGCCTTAAAGTCATGAAGCTTCGGCAACCCTTGCAATCTGCGTCGGAAAATCAGTGGAAGAACACGTAGCGATACTTGTCTGAAGGCTGGGGCGAGGTTAGGGCGAGTACGTAGAAAGTCTAAAAAGCTCTCTGGCCGAAGGTAAGTTCCGAACTTCCGGCAGGGTCGGGCTTAAAGTTCCGCAAGGGAGAACGTGATGCGATGATACCAGGTACGCGGTCGGTAACAATGATATGCAGTGTAACCAACCGTCCTCTCACTGACTCAATCTCGTTCTCTTTGCTCTCTTGTCTCTTTCTGTTCCTCTCTAGTTTCTTGGTATCTTCCTCTCTCTCTCTCTCTTGCCTCTCTCTCGTCCCTCTCATCCTCTCTCTCTCTCCGCTACCATCCCTTTCTCCACCCTTTGGCATTTCACCGGAAGTATTCTCGAACGAACCAAGCCCTACACCGATTCCGCTCGTCATCGCGTTGCGTTCCTTTCCCGCAAATGTTACCGCCTAGCCGAGCAGCGTCATTCTTCGTCGTCGGCCGCTCGTACATCGCTCTTTCCGGAGCTTTCATTTGCGAAAACAATTGTGAAAGAGGCGGCATGCGAATAGTGCAAAGCGGCAACCGCTTTGCTCGCTGAAAGGAGGAGTCCCCGTCGGTGATAAATGCTCGCGTCGGGACAAGCTTACGGCTTGAAAGATCGGCCATTGTCAGAGGTGTCGCCTGTTGGTCTTTCGTTTGTGCGTGCCGAGGCCACGCATACATTGTCTCCGACGCTGGCGACTGCCGAGACCGGATTTATATTATCGTCCTCGCTTAGCGGAAAGCCAAATTTCCCTCTGCCCTTTTTCTGCCTCCGCCTCCGCCTCCGCCGCCAGGGCGACAAAGGACAGAAGCGAGGACGTCGGCCGAAGAATCAACAACGGCCGTGCCACGAGAGCGGAGAAGTTGTAGGAAATGATTCGTGACTTTTGTCAGGTCTCGTAGCACGCGACAGGGAAGTTCGGGCTACCGTGTCATCGAAAATTGTCGGTTGCGTCGTTAGAAAACTCATTACGCAACGCTGCTATCGTATAATTCAGTCGCGTTGTTCCATCGTAAAGTAACGTGTTTTGGAACTCTACCGCGGCGATGATCGCCAACGGTGTCGGTGCGACAATAACAAACGCAGTGCACTACCGTCCGTACCTCGTTTGGATCCGTTACAGCAGTAACCCAATAAAGAGAATGCATTTTGATTTGTAACGCTCCCGGAACGAGTCGGTGCGGAACGTTGGCAAAAATCGGCCTCAATGAATTTATAGTCATGAGCGAAGTCATCGGATCGATGGGGCCGGGTGGAGGGGAAGGAAATGGAGGACTGCGGGGGGAATATAAAATTTCAGGGATAGAGAAATAGATCGTGCGGCTAAGCGAGCTGCCTCGCATGGCTCGACGAGGGTGGATACGCCGTGACATTCTAAATATTAATGGACGATCCCAGATTTGGCGGCATAAGGATGAAAAATGTTGTTGGTATTGCCGAGCGAGCGTGTTTCTATACGTTGATCTCCCTTTCGCGGAAGAAGCTTAAACGCTTACGTCACCATTTGGTAGATCCTTCCCGGGCAACCTCGAGCGACCCTTTCGCTTGACGCCTTCGGCTCCCCTCCCCCCCCCCGTTAGAGTCGAGCCAAAAGCCGGAATTTCGTTTGCCGTCCTCGGTTAGCTCCGACCTTCACTTCCTCCTTTCCTGCGCCAAACTTTATTACCATACATCGAGAGAGATAGAGAGGGGCTAGGGACAAGCCGACGTTCGAATTTCAACGACCCTCCTCTCGTATTTCTCTCACGGATCTTCATTGTTCCGATTGCCGTCCTTAGCGACGCATTGGCCGAGAGTCGTCCGTCAATTAGAATGAATTCCTTTGACTAACCCTAAGAACGCAATGTCATCGCGATAATTGCCCATACATCGCTGCCGAGGCCAAAGGCAGAGGATATGAATCATACCGTCTTTTCATGCGTCAGTCCGTAATGGGAAAACCAATAAGTACCGCGCTGCACCCGTATGGATCGGTATATATAATTCCTGGCAATGATCGTTAAGGGATGATCAAGAAAGCCGAGAAAAAAAGTGGGGGCTACGCGAAGAAGCCTGTTTGGCATTGCGTGGCACACGGTCGGCTGTTGGATGAGACCTGCACTTAGCAGGGAATATCATAAATTCGAGGCCCTGCTACCGGGGGCATTAACTCACGCTTCAGTAGGTGGGCTGGAGTATAATCAGGCAGACTCTGAAGATGACGTCAAAATATTCCGCGCTCGTCCCCCCCCCCCCCCCCCGCCCTACCCGGTACCATCTCCCGAAATTCGTGAGATTATCCAAGATACCTGTGATTAATACCGGTGGCCTCGGGGCAAGCATCCGGTTTCGTTTGGCTTCGTTATCGATTCCCGCACCGCGGAAAACCAACCCTCCCCTCTTCCTTCCACACCACCCCGATCCTTCCTGTCCTCCCCCTACAACGTTCGAACCACATCCGACCGATCCACCTCCACCCTCCGCGCCTATCATAATCATGGACAATAATTTGCGGCTGGCTTACGAGTATTTCTGATTAATCTGAATTACGCGTTCGACAGAGCCCTCTCTTCTTCCGGTACCTTTAAGAATTCTGATGCATAATTAACGGGACACAATGCCACCACGCGCTCGAGTGCTCCTCGCAGCTCGTCGCGAGTGGTTAGCCAATTAGCCGATGAATGAAATCGTTACCCTCACTGTTTTGCAGTTCTTCATTAGGTGTGTTAATTAAGGGGTCTCAAATATTTTGGAGACGGCTTGAGGGACAATAGGAATTGTCGTTCTTGAAACAGTAGGTATATGATTAAGCAGATGTTTATCTAGTGTTTTTGCATAGGTTTTCTATGTCCACGTAGACAAATATTTTGTCTACGAAGTTTTCTGTGCTTCTAGTACGATGCGTGCCAATTCATTCGTTTATTTGCGCAAAAAAGTTATTAAGACATGTAAAGCAGCTGTAAAAATTCGAAAATACGCGGCAAGGCTGCTGATCCGGCGTCATATTCCCTTAAAAGAACGTTGCATGACAGCTCATCAGCGGTTAAGATGCCAGCCTCTCGATAAGACACGCTCCGCGAATTGCATTATATCGGGTGCCCATCATCGATACGGCCATCAATTTGTCCCGACGTCCCGAAGTTTGCCGAGCAATTTCGGTGTACGCCGTTTCCGTCGGATTAAATGCCCATCCCCATTGTTACTCCGTCCCACGCTGATCTCCCCTATGCAGCTTAACGCTTTAATCTGTTTCTGTGTCGGCCAACTTCTGGCTGTTGGATTTTCGCGTGGCGATGATTACGGAGGGGGGGTACTGAGGCGCTACGTGTACGGAATAATAATTATTGTTGTTTAGAGAAATCGGGGAAACGTGGCGCGGCATATCCGGCGCCGACCCGAGAGACATTTTCGCGATCGCTCGACAGGAATTTCTGTCGCTCAGCGACATTTTATCTGATCTCCGGACGTACGTTACGAGATTACATGTATATTCCCGCCGGGCTGCGGGGGAGGTGGAAAAAAAGGCAGAGAGACGCGGACGACGGACCGGACAGCGGAAATGCCCTTTTCACGCAAAAAGATATTTATATAAAGCTTTTAGCAGTGTTTTAATGCCCCGGACGAGAATTTCAGATCATAACGTATGGTTGGGATTTGTAAAAAGCGGAGCTGGCTCGCGATTCGAAGCGACGCGCGAGCGGATCTAAAGTTGGACAGCGCAAGACGCGCTTCGCGTCGTTACCGATGCCACGCTTCTGCCTTAACGCCGAAATCTCTTAATTGGGTAATGAGCGTATTTTCAAATCTTCTCCTTCCGTGCCTCAGATTTTGCACCGTGCGGATAATCCGTCGAAGGCACGACTGCGCTTAGCTGTCGGCGGACTAAAATTTCTCGGCGTCACGTCTTTTTCCGACAACCATCGTCGGAATGTGGAACTTAATAGATCCAAACGGAATATGAACGCGTGCAGATGCCGTGCGGTCTTTAAAGTATGCCGAGCCGTAGCTAGTTTACGTTCGGTCGACTTCTGCCCGTCCCGAACTCAGTGATTACGCTCATTGTGCGAATACACGAAGCCCCGGATAATTTTCGCGGAAACGACGATGTCAAATTATCTTTACCGTGGGACTACCGAATGCCGGCGCAGCAGGCATCGCGCCATTTGCCGTTAAAGCGACGGCACTCTGTCATTACATTTAGTACGTAGCTTCGTGACAAAATCAGCCCCGGCGAACCGGCAGACGGAAGGACAGCTGTAATAACCCGCTTTCATCTACGCAACGATTACAAAGCATCTCCATAAATATTACGCGCATTGCCGTTTTCATGTCACTTCTTAGAACGACGCTGCCAGTTGATGCTTTTTCGAACGAGCCGGTTACCTGCAGCGCCAGCATTCCATTCGCTTGTACGAGACTTAACGACGAAATATAGACTTTCGTTAATGCGATCGTGTCGTTTGTTTCCTGCTGACGCGTACTTTTTATGTCAATGTTAGACGATTGGCCAGCGGACATTTTTTTGGGTTAGATGCAATGGGATTGTGAGACAAAGTAAATTCCGATTGTCCGGTGATCTTGTTTGCTGGACGAAACTGTGATTAAAGGTCAGTGTACTGCGATGACACGGAAAATCTTTAATATCGAAATTCTGGTAATAAAACCGGACGACTGCACTCAGATGGCTGTCGCAGGGACGCATGACTGGCTAAATCGTTATCAGATCCGTGGGCATCGCGCAAGTTTTCGGTGAATCCACTCCAAAGTTACGAGGGGCAAAGGGAATTTCGAGCGTTCAGTGACAAAGCGTTGCCAAAGGGACGCAAAAAATATCTCTCAGCTTATCCGTCCGGCGTTTGTGATTCGCCGGGATTTTCATATATACAGTAATGCGCGCGCGCAAGCGCGGGTGCGTAAAGTGCAATGGATCTTTCAAGAGTCCTATTACCCTGACTCATCCACTTGAATAAATTTCCTCGCAACAATTAATCAGAATCGCGATATTTCAGTTATATTTGCGCGCGTCAGTCGCGTTTGATTTAATTTCCCGTCGATGCGCATGATTTATTATTCTGCATTTCGATCAGTTAATCATATTATAACCTCGCGCGCCCGCCAACTTTGGCGGGTAGAAAGGATTTGATGAGATGCCTTCACGTTAAAGATATTTCCGCTGCTTGGATCGTTTCATTGTTCTCGTCAGAGGGGCCCATTGCCGCGACAAAGAGATATTTGTAAAGGCGTATCGGGCGTGTATTCTTACAAACTTACCCTTTTCATGCAGTCCCATTGTACCAGTCACTCCGTCTCTTAAAACCGTAAACAATGGCAACAGAAAAAAGGAGGAACGTCACGTCGCCCACATCGGGGACAACAGAGGCCGCTAATTCGTTCCCTGATACGCATCGCGCAGCGGATTAATTATACGGAATTATATCCGAAATGCTTTTGTATCGTAAAGAGCCACGGGGCTTCAGTAATTTTACGCCTACTCCACAGCGGCGGATAATTACCGAGAGGGATGCGGTTAATTTCGTTATAAAATTTTTGTTATTCCCCCGTAACGCAATTACATGGCCTTTTACCAGATGCAGCCCTTCCCGCGGTCCAGTTCCGGAGTGCAAAAATCCGCCCGTTGACAATCGCGTGAAATTAGCCTTAAGCGGCCGTTATCGGCGTCGTGTCATCGACCGTCCGAGTTCATTCTGACGCACGAATCGAAAATTGCGCCTCGGCCGCGACTTCCGGACACCGCGAGCTTCCCGTTCAAGATCCGTATCGTTGTGCAACCCGCTGACCCTCCTACTCCGCCAATAAAACGCGCAGCCGGCAGCTCTCCCCACAGCCCGTTTATCAATTGAACCCAACCCTTGACCCTGCCGCGCCGCAAAATTAACGTTCGCTAATGTAGAGCACCGAGTCACGCACGCGACAGAGGGCAACAATTCCAGCCTGCTCGTCGGCCACCTCCTCCCTCCGCTCGTCTATTCCACCGCTCGCCCCCTCCCCTACCCTGGCAGCGCAGCGTTGGCCACCTTCGAGGCGGCATATTGCGCTTTTAACTTCGCAAACGACGACAGGCCACGATTTACCGCCGACCGAATCCCAATGGGGATCTTTCGCGGCGGAGGGTGGAGATCAGCGATGGCACTTACTTATTTATGAGGTCAAAAATCCTGCCAACTCCGTTCGACTAGCCTCCCATCCCCCTCCCAGCCCCTCCTACCCTCCCGTCAGTCGCCGGGAGCCCGAGAACCGTACTTGCAGCCGATCTTTTCGCCGCTCGAGTTCAGGTAATTTGTCATTTATCCCCGAATCGCGTGGCGTCTCGCCTACACTTCTCGTTCCGCGTCCGCAGGCCATCCGTCCTCCTCCCACCTCCCCCTCCCACGCCCTTCACCTACCATTAAGCGGCGGCGTCTTTCGGCCGTGGCTCCGCACACGCTTTCGGTAGTCGCGCACACGAACGACATTTTTTCGTCCGACGTCGCCTTTCGAGGCCGCTCGGCTGGCCGTTATTTACTTCGCGCGCGGTCGCGTCGAATGCTTTTCAGCTCTCTCATGCCAAGAGGGCTTCTCGGCACGAAGCTATGTCCACGGACAGCGACGAAAGGCTCGCTTTCCTATGCCGAGCCGCGACTCGCGGACGCCGAGTCGACCGACGCAAAGGACGAGGCTGGCGAGCAGACGCGAGTCGCACGCGATGAAAAAGATGGAAATGGCCGCGGGCCAGGGGCGGGCAGCTTATTTGTTTTTAAGCTAATTCGCAGGCAGCCAGGAATGCACCCTCTCGGACGCGACGGCGGTCGCGCGAGATTCGCGCTCGAAATTATGCGCGGAACGCGCGGGGCGGCTGGCGCGCGACAATATTGCGAATCCGATTATGCGGCGTATGCGCGAAGGAAGCAATATCGGCCCCGGGTTCGCGCAACGCTTCGTCTTTGATCTGTGCCCGTGCACGCGTACGTACGCGCCAAGGCCGGGTCGCGCTTCGGATTTTATCGTTATCCGCCGACATCGACCATTTTCATCGTGTTATGTAAACGTTCCTCGAGTTTTTCATATACGACGAAAGCTTTCGTAATATTGAATTTCGATTTTTATAGGGGACTCTAGAGGCGCTCTCGTGTTAGGCGCGCTTTTTTTCTCTCCTTTTCCTCTGCCTTTTTCATTTTTTCTTCTTCTTCCTCTCCCGCTTCTGCCTTTTGCTCTCTTTTGTATCATAGAAAACGAAACGTAGCGCGCGCGGCTTGACTGGAATGTCCGCGGTGTAGTGCCATTCGATGTATTTCGATCACGTAGACGTCAGCGCAGTTTTATACGGTCCGCTCGCAATAAAGATCTATTTCGATATATCCTTTGTAAGTACCTTCCATCGCGGAACACGATCCGGTTCAACTACGGGACTCTCATAACAGTGGAGGACGCCGGCGGGAATTATTTAATTTGTTTAAGCGACTCGACCGTATCTCAGCCCTTCTCGCAGCCAGGAGCGAACAAAATGACTGCTTCTCCTTCAAAGAAAAATCGCAGGTTCCTACTTGTCAACGGGCGGACGTCCGAGTCGCGGAGCAATTTCTAAGACAATCAATAATAACTCCGAAGGAAAAGAATTTGTAGCGCGACAGTGGATAAAGGCCGATAGACGTACACGGACGGACAATAGACAGAAATAATGAACTTGTCAATCTCTGCAGCGGCGGACAAAGCGCAGAGGGACGTGAAAAGAATATAATTAACAAACGGCGAAAGGGGTGGGACAAAGAGGGGTGTAGCTCCTAACTTCAATCGCGTTACCTAAACCCCCCGCGCGACCTCCTCGCGCCCCTGATAAGACGTTTATGAATTTAAACGACGCCGAAAGAGATCGTTCTCTCTGACGCCGTTAATAATTCGGGTGAGCGCAAAGCCCGTCGGCGCTCGCGAGAAGCGGCGGATCGTTTCGACGCCTGCGATCCGATTGCGAGTGGGCGAGGCTGATGAGAGAAGTGATGAAGGAACGTACGGGGGTGACGAAAAAAATGATGCCGTTAATAAAGAGTCATGAGCGCCGCTCCCAGCGGGCCCTGGCCGGCCAATGTATCTTTCGAAGATCCAGTACGAGAAATGGCTCGGTCCGTGGCCGGGGTCAGGGGGTGGTTTTAGGG